>LR824614.2:17500-10017500 GCA_902829305.4 Spodoptera exigua
CCTCGCCAGATCATCTCGGACGAGGAGAGCTCACTGGCATCATCGGCGGGTCAGATCGACCGCCCCGAGCGAAAATCTATGCTGTACAGGACACCCAGAAGGGGTACAGGAGTGGAGATGGACTTGGCCACAAGAGAGGCAAACAACCTTCTCCAGAAAGGCAAGGAGGCGCTGGAAGCAGCGGGCAACATGAAGCGGGAATGCAAAACCGCGACATACGAGTGCCTGCAGGGCCTGTATGAGACGGTGCTGTCACTGGCGGACTCGAGGGCGCGCCATAAATACAATCTCGAGAGGGAGCGCTCTCGACACGCACAAGAGCTTGTGCGTGTCGAGAGAGCGCACAATCGAGATGTGATGGCGCTAAAGGCCGAGCTTTCCCTCATGCGAACAGATCTCTCCGACACCAAAAGAGAGGCGAAGGGGATAAGAGAGTGGCTGGGCCACGAAACCCTTGACGCGTTCAAGGGTATAAAGGAGGTAAAAGAAGAGGTCAAGGCTACAAAACTCCTCATCACCAAGGAGCATGAAAAAACAAGGCGAAGCACAGTGGGAACACCGGGGGATCCTAAACGGGATTCCATGGGTGAAGACCTATCGCGAATGGAGACTAACATCAACAGCGTCTCCAACCAGCTAGATGTGCTCCGCAAGGCCTTGGAAAATTTAAGGACAGATCTCACACGGCCATACCTATCCCCTAGCAACCAAGTGTCGGAGAATTTATTAACAACAAACAAGTTCGAGGAGGAAATCGACAAGCTGCATTCCCTGCTTCAAGATATAAAAAATAAACCGGCGACTCTCCCACCGCCGCCACCACCACCACCACACCAAACACTCAACATCGCAAAAGAATTGCAGCCCTTGACCGAAAGGCTGGAGTTGGTCTCAGCCGACATCCGCGTGCTGCGCGATAAAGAGCCGAGCGTGCAGATACCGGCAGTGCCGAGTCTGGACGCGGAACTGGCAGCCGTGGAGGTCAAGAGGACACTCCAGAATATTGAGAAAGGGGTGGCAGACTTGAGCAAAGCGGACAGACCACCCAAACAACAGCAGGGTCCCAGGACTTTTGCCCAGGTCGCCAGTACACCGAAACACACAAAACCACCACAACCTAACCACACCCTGATCGTCTCATCGACCGACCCCAAACTCACAGGGGACAATGTGATAGAGAGGATCAGGTTAGCCCTGGACCTCAAAACAAGCGGAGCCCGAGTGGATACGGTCCGAAAAGCGCGGAACCAAAAGGTGGTTCTAAGATGCGCCAGTAAGACGGACCTCAATCTGGTCAAAGACCAGTTCAAATCCAACAGCGGACTCAAGGTCCAAGAGCCGAAACCACAGAACCCAATGGTCTGCATAAAAGGCGTACTGTCCAGCTACAGCGACGGAGAGATCGTAGATCTCCTAAAGGTGCAAAACAAGCACCTTATGCAGAACGTAGCGGTGGACGAGCAGACCATAAAAATGCGGTATAGAAAACGCGCGAGGAACCCACATGAGTGCCACCCCGTCTTGGAGCTTTCTCCGAAGCTCTGGCAATGCCTCACGCAAGTGCAAAAAGTGCACATCGGCATAAAGAGGTGCCCGATAGAGGACCAGTCTCCCCTAGTGCAGTGCACGAAATGCCTTGGGTATGGACACAACAAGTCCATATGCAGGGCAGCTAAGGAAGCCTGCAGCTACTGCAGCGGCGAGCACAATGGAAGGGACTGCCCCGATCGGGCGGGCGGAAAACAGCCCGTATGTGTGAACTGCAAAGCAGCCAAAAGAACTGGCTGCGACGTGGCACACACCGCCTTCAGTGAGGACTGCCACGAGCGCCAAAAATGGGATGGCATAGCCAGATCGCGCGTTTCCTATTGCTAAGGGCGACAACACACCAGTAGGTCAAACAGTCACCCTCCAACACTCGACAAGACCGACGAGACTGCAATTTATCCAAGTAAATCTCCAACGCTCCAAGCTGGCCACAGAAGAATTATTGATGGCGGCCCAGGCAAAGGGGGTTTCAGTAGCACTTGTTCAAGAGCCCTATGTAGGAAGAACAGGTGTGATGAAACAAAGCCCCGGCACACAAGTCATTCAGTGCAGCCTGAACCGCCAAAAACCAGTTAAGGCGGCAATCGTCGTTTTCGGGAGCAACATGCAGGTCATCCACGACCCACAGCTTGTGACCGAGAACGTCGCCGCCGTCCTGCTAAAGGTGGGCCAGCTTAGTCTCGGAGTGATATCGGTCTACTTCGAGGGTGACCAGGAAATCGAACCGTACCTACTCGAAACACACAACACCATCACAAAACTACACACACACAACATCTTGGTGGGAGGAGACATCAATGCCTGGAGCCAATGGTGGGGAAGTGCTTCCGAAAACCACCGGGGGGCGGCGTACAATTCCTTCCTCAACGAGCGAGATCTCCAGATCTTGAACACCGGACAAACGCCAACATTCGAGACATACAGAGGTGACAGGTGGTGCACTAGCATAGTCGACGTGACGGTTTGCAGCTTACCATTGCTGGGCAAAATCGAAGACTGGCGAGTGCAAAGAAACCTAACAACGTCGGACCATAACGCAATTACCTTCTCTTTGCGCCTCGAAAAGGCCCTGGAACCTCTAAGGCCGATTTCGACGCGAATATACAACACCAAGAAGGCGAAGTGGTCCGACTTCCGCTCACACCTCAAAACCAACCTGGCGGAAGACAATTTAACCGAAGCCAATGTCTCGGGTGTCTCAAGTCCGGAAGATCTGGAAATTATCATCGACAAATATATAAGACACATCCACCGCTCGTGTGAGGAGGCAATTCCAAAACTGGGGTCACCCAGGCACAACGCGAAGCCCCCGTGGTGGACCCCTTCTCTGGATCGTCTCAAAAGGGAGGCGATGACTAGGAAGAGGAGGATTCGGAACGCGGCCGCCACCCGCAGACACTTCACCATACAGGAGTACGTTGAGGCAAAAAACGCCTACACTGATGCAGCCGCAGAAGCAGCAACGACCAGCTGGAAGGAGTTCTGCACGAAGCAGGACCGAGAGAGCATGTGGGACGGCATCTACAGAGTTCTAAGGAGAACAGCCAGGAGACAGGAAGACATGTTGCTAAGGAACCCTGCAGGAGAGACGCTCAGCCCCGAGCAGTCTGCAGATCTCCTGGCAAAAACCTTCTATCCGGACGACTCAACGGATGCCGAGCAGCCATACCACACAGCCCTAAGGAGGCTTGCGGAGCAGAGGTGCCCTCAAGGACTGTCGGCGGATGATCCGCCATTTACTATCGCGGAATTGGAAATGGTTTTACAAAACCAAAATCCAAAGAAAGCGCCCGGTCCCGATGGGTTAACAGCAGACATCTGCATGGCGGCCATAAACTGCGACAGGGAACTGTTCTTAGCGTTGGCCAACAAGTGCTTATCGCTGTCACATTTCCCCAAACAGTGGAAGGTCGCGCATGTGTGCATACTCCGTAAGCCAAATAAAGAAGACTATACGAACCCCAAGTCATACAGACCAATCGGTCTTCTCTCGGTCCTCGGAAAGATAGTGGAAAAACTCCTAGTCGGCCGACTCCAATGGCACTTCCTTCCAAGACTAAACAAAAACCAATACGGCTTCATGCCGCAGCGCGGTACCGAAGACGCCCTCTATGCCCTAATGGGCCACATACGGGGCGAGATAAAAGCAAAAAAAATAGTGCTGCTGATATCATTGGACATAGAGGGGGCCTTCGACAACGCATGGTGGCCTGCACTTAAGGCTCAGATGGTAGCCAAAAAATGCCCCAAAAACCTCTACGCCCTTGTCGCCTCATACCTGGAAGACCGGAACGTCAAGGTTAACTATGCCAGAGCGACAAGTGAGAAGGGTACCACAAAGGGATGCGTTCAGGGTTCTATTGCTGGACCGACATTTTGGAACATCATCCTGGACCCACTCCTACATAAAATGGCAAGTTTGGGAGTATACTGTCAAGCATTCGCGGATGACGTCGTCCTCGTTTTCTCGGACTTTTCAACTGGACCCCTACAGCAATCAGCAAACGGTGTGCTAGACACGGTGTCAAAATGGGGCTTCCAAAACAAGCTACGCTTCGCCGCGCACAAGACCAACGCGATGGTGTTAACAAGGAAGCTCAAATATGACGACCCCGTACTTCACATGTCTGGCACGCGCCTGGACTTAGTCCAAGAGCTGAAGCTGTTAGGCCTCACAATAGACGCCAAACTCACGTTCAACGCGCACGTATCTGCAACCTGCAAGAAAGCTGCAGACATCTACAAGCAGCTAGCGTGCGCGGCGAGGGTGACCTGGGGTCTGAACCGAGAAATAGTGAGGACGATATACGTGTCGGTGATAGAGCCTATCGTGCTGTATGCGGCGAGCGCGTGGGAGCCTGCAGCGGAGAAACTGATGACGAGAAATCAGTTTGACTCGCTCCAGAGAGGCTTCGCACAGAAAATCTGCAAAGCGTACCGCACGGTGTCTCTGACATCGGCACTCATCCTGTCTGGCCAACTCCCCCTTGATCTCCGAGTAATCGAGGCCGCAACCCTGTTCAAGATCAGGAAGGGCCATTCCCAGCAGTTCATACCGCCGGGTCGCGAGCTGGAGCACATCGTGCACCACTCCAAAAACCCTCACCCGGCGCTGCTCACAATAACCGAGTACACACGTTTAGAGGACTTGACCCCCGAAACCCAGGAGGCCCACAACATAACCGGCCCCCAAATATACACCGACGGCAGCAAAATAGAGGGAAAAGTAGGAGCTGCCGTAACATGGTGGGAAAACGGGGAAGAATCAAAGTATAGCACCTTCGGCCTGGAGCCTCACAACACGGTCTTCCAATCGGAGATGTACGCTCTCTTCAGAGCCGTAAAGATGGCAAGGGAATCCAGGGTGGCCTCCGTAAGCATCCTAAGTGACTCAAGATCGTCACTGGACCTGCTGAGGAGCCCGTCTGTTACTCACCATCTGGCGCTGCAAATGAAGGGATTCGTGCGGGAGATCCGAGAGGAGGGCAGAGAGGTGAGGTTATTCTGGCTGAGGGCCCACGTGGGGACTGCGGGGAATGAGAGGGCGGACGAGCTGGCCAAAGAGGCAGCGCTCAACAGCACAACAGCGGACTACAATAAAGTCCCCGTATCGTTTGTGAGAAAGATGATACGGGAGGAGACCATTAGAAAGTGGCAAGCGCGGTACGAATCCTCCAGTACAGGGGCGGTGACAAAAGTGTTCTTTCCGGATGCCTTAGCGGCAAAGAGGACACTTAGAGAAGAAAACCTGACACCGCTCCATATACAGATTCTTACAGGACACGGAGGATTCTCAGCGTATCTCCATCGTTTCCACCTCAAGAATAGTCCCGCTTGTGTCTGCGACCCTGACTGCGATGAAACCGTATGGCACCTGCTACTCGAGTGCCCAAGATTCCAACACGACAGAATGGAGTTGGAGCAAAAAATAGATATCCAGTTAAGCCAGTCCACACTCCACGTCGTGATGGAGAAACAGAAGACCAGAACACCATTTTTGGCATTCGCGAGCAAAGTCGCCTCAGTCGCAGTCAGGGCCAACAAAACCCAAAATGGGCTGCCATCTGTGCCTACCACACAAAGAACACGACAGAACACAGCAGTAACATCACACACCACAACCACATTACAACCCACACACCCTCACGCAGAGCAGCAGCCGACGGTCCCAACAGTCCCGTTGCCAGCAGCGGCACCAGCAGTGACCAGCATTCAGTCGGCTACCAACGCCAACGCCATGCCCATCCCGCAGTTCCTGGCGGGTGCCGCACGCGGTACACCATGCCTAAGACTGCGAGGAGTTGCTCTGTTCATGAACAGAGAAACAGAAAAACTGGGCATAAGCTTCTGTGTGGGCTCAAGTCGGGCTGGAGCTCGCGTCCACATTTCACCAGGCCTCGCCGCCCTGATCAACGGGAGCACCACTAAGGCGAGCATGAAAGGCAGCAAGTACGCTGCCCTGCCACAAGTGGTAATAGACACCCATCGATGCCGCTTAGTGCGATTTAAGGGAAAAAACGGTCGCACTGCTTGAGTGGAGCGAGGAAACTCCATTTGCTCAGGCAAACAGGCTGCTCCAGAAGATAGGGGAAGCAGAAGAACTAGCTCCCCGCACCATAAGTGTGGACGCGATGGCGGTGGGATGGGAAAGAGGAGACGTCGCGGATCGCTACGGCTGCCTGAAAGCCTCAGAACACCATGAGGTAATAGTCTATGAGGACAGAGGAGAGACCCTAAGTTACCTGAGAACCCCCCGAGATCCAACAACAACAACAACCGGGGGGATGAGCCCCGCGACGGGTCCCACCACTCCGAGCGGATCAGAAAGGGCGCAGCAGAAGGCAGCTGCTGAGAAAGCCGCAAAGGAGCAGGCTAAAACTACCAGCCCTGAGAACCGAGCCCAGCAGAAGAGTCGACTGAAAGCCATCGGCAACTTCCTCAACGCATTGCTCCCGAGTACAAGCCACAACTCCTCGACCACAAAACAGGAGTCGGCCCTTAAAAGGTTCTTCAAAAAATCACGAGAAGAACCGAAGAAGCCAGCCCCTGTGCCAACAAGAGCCGACAAAGGACACGTCAGCCCGCCGACCCTCGCAGTGAACTCCGGCGTCACGGACCACATGAAGAGCGCCTTCCTCGAGTACGTGGCAGTCGTGAGAGCGACCAAGGAGGTCCATCTCATGACGTGCAGGAAGATCATGCTGACCTTCCAACGTGGGACGGAAGGCCTGCTGGGAGTACTGCTCAAGGAAGCAGGGGCAGCCGTGTACGACAACGCCACTTCCCAGGTGATCGCAGGGGAAATGACGGGGTCGTATATGGCAGCGTACAGCGCGACGAGCGGCTTCGTGGCCCTGGATCAGGAAGAGTCGGAACGCACAGGGACAGCAAGATTTGAGACACCTAAGGGCGACTCGATAGTGGTCACCGCCAAATGCACCAGAATAATGCTGGAGGACAGGATCCTTGAAATGGCTCAGGCCATTTCCGGAACCGCGGAACCCCCGGCATTGCAAGGTGGCTGGGCGGTGCCCAAAATACAGTGGGTAAACGGAGTTCCGGGTTGCGGTAAAACCACATGGGTGGTCAGCCACTTCAACGAGGAAGAGGACGTGGTGGCCACCACAACAACCGAAGCAGCCAAAGACCTGAGAGAAAAGCTGGCGCACCGCCTAGGACAACGCACAAGAACAAGGGTGCGTACTATGGCCTCGATACTGTCCAACGGGTTCAGGGCTCATGACAAATGCCACCGCATCATAGTCGATGAGGCCCTCATGAACCACTTCGGGGCCATAGTAATGGCAGCAAGGCTGTCCGGTGCAAGCGAGGTTGTTCTCGTCGGGGACGTAAACCAGCTACCGTTTTTGGACAGGGAGAACCTATTCCAACTTAACTACACCCGTCCAAACGTGGTGGCTGCAATCACACACGAGCTCTCATGCACACACCGCAACCCAATGGATGTGGCTTACACATTGGGGGAGATATACCCTGGTATATACTCCTCGAGGACGACACAGTCACGAGTGC
This sequence comes from Spodoptera exigua, assembly GCA_902829305.4. Taxonomy (NCBI): domain Eukaryota; kingdom Metazoa; phylum Arthropoda; class Insecta; order Lepidoptera; family Noctuidae; genus Spodoptera; species Spodoptera exigua. The sequence continues at coordinate 25,082 of LR824614.2, forward strand.
ACTCCCTGAGGGTGGAGCGTTACACAGGGGCAAAAATACCTCGACTCGCCCAGAACACCCTATTCCTGGTCCACACACAGGAAGAAAAGGCCGACCTCGCAAGCCAGGGATACGGGTCCGGCGAAGGGTCGCGCCTCCTGACCATCCACGAGGCTCAGGGATTGACCAGTGACTACGTCCTCGTCATCAACACTAAAACCAGGAGGCTCCAGATCCATGAGAGCGTCTCCCACGCAGTAGTGGCGGTGTCAAGACACAGAGTCAGCTGCGTCTATTATACCGATGACGCCGATGACGCCGCAGGCCGCCTCATTAAAAGGGCTATGGAAGCCAACACAAAAATGGTCGTCGATTACAATCTTAAGATGGCCATGAAACACCGAGACGCGCCCATCATCGAGGAGATGCTCCATCTGGTGAAATCCCTGGTCGGTAAAGGGCACCCGCCTCAAAACTAAACACCACCTCCCCATTCATTCATTCATCCAACCCTACAGCCCGTAACTAAGCCATTAAGGCATAAATTGTAAACTAGAACTAATTGTATTATTTCTAAGCTAGATTAAGAAAAACGGAAATGTATTTATAAAAAAAGATAATATAAAAAAAAAAAAAAAAAAAAAAAAAAAAAAAAAAAAAAAAAAAAAAAAAAAAAAAAAAACAAAAATAAAAATAAAAAAAAAAAAAAAACAAAAAGAATGTTCACCTGTATGGACTCACGTAGTTTCTAGATATCTAGATTAAGATTTGTGTCAGTGAGGACACGATGTTGTACCAATAGTATGAAAATGTAACCAAATAAACAACAAACCTGTAAAAAAAGAGCGCGGACGCTTATGTCTGCGGATATTGTTTTATTTAAAAAAAACCTAACCTAACCTAACCTAACCTAACCTAACCTAACCTAACCTAACCTAACCTAACCTAACCTAACCTAACCTAACCTAACCTAACCTAACCTAACCTAACCTAACCTAACCTAACCTAACCTAACCTAACCTAACCTAACCTAACCTAACCTAACCTAACCTAACCTAACCTAACCTAACCTAACCTAACCTAACCTAACCTAACCTAACCTAACCTAACCTAACCTAACCTAACCTAACCTAACCTAACCTAACCTAACCTAACCTAACCTAACCTAACCTAACCTAACCTAACCTAACCTAACCTAACCTAACCTAACCTAACCTAACCTAACCTAACCTAACCTAACCTAACCTAACCTAACCTAACCTAACCTAACCTAACCTAACCTAACCTAACCTAACCTAACCTAACCTAACCTAACCTAACCTAACCTAACCTAACCTAACCTAACCTAACCTAACCTAACCTAACCTAACCTAACCTAACCTAACCTAACCTAACCTAACCTAACCTAACCTAACCTAACCTAACCTAACCTAACCTAACCTAACCTAACCTAACCTAACCTAACCTAACCTAACCTAACCTAACCTAACCTAACCTAACCTAACCTAACCTAACCTAACCTAACCTAACCTAACCTAACCTAACCTAACCTAACCTAACCTAACCTAACCTAACCTAACCTAACCTAACCTAACCTAACCTAACCTAACCTAACCTAACCTAACCTAACCTAACCTAACCTAACCTAACCTAACCTAACCTAACCTAACCTAACCTAACCTAACCTAACCTAACCTAACCTAACCTAACCTAACCTAACCTAACCTAACCTAACCTAACCTAACCTAACCTAACCTAACCTAACCTAACCTAACCTAACCTAACCTAACCTAACCTAACCTAACCTAACCTAACCTAACCTAACCTAACCTAACCTAACCTAACCTAACCTAACCTAACCTAACCTAACCTAACCTAACCTAACCTAACCTAACCTAACCTAACCTAACCTAACCTAACCTAACCTAACCTAACCTAACCTAACCTAACCTAACCTAACCTAACCTAACCTAACCTAACCTAACCTAACCTAACCTAACCTAACCTAACCTAACCTAACCTAACCTAACCTAACCTAACCTAACCTAACCTAACCTAACCTAACCTAACCTAACCTAACCTAACCTAACCTAACCTAACCTAACCTAACCTAACCTAACCTAACCTAACCTAACCTAACCTAACCTAACCTAACCTAACCTAACCTAACCTAACCTAACCTAACCTAACCTAACCTAACCTAACCTAACCTAACCTAACCTAACCTAACCTAACCTAACCTAACCTAACCTAACCTAACCTAACCTAACCTAACCTAACCTAACCTAACCTAACCTAACCTAACCTAACCTAACCTAACCTAACCTAACCTAACCTAACCTAACCTAACCTAACCTAACCTAACCTAACCTAACCTAACCTAACCTAACCTAACCTAACCTAACCTAACCTAACCTAACCTAACCTAACCTAACCTAACCTAACCTAACCTAACCTAACCTAACCTAACCTAACCTAACCTAACCTAACCTAACCTAACCTAACCTAACCTAACCTAACCTAACCTAACCTAACCTAACCTAACCTAACCTAACCTAACCTAACCTAACCTAACCTAACCTAACCTAACCTAACCTAACCTAACCTAACCTAACCTAACCTAACCTAACCTAACCTAACCTAACCTAACCTAACCTAACCTAACCTAACCTAACCTAACCTAACCTAACCTAACCTAACCTAACCTAACCTAACCTAACCTAACCTAACCTAACCTAACCTAACCTAACCTAACCTAACCTAACCTAACCTAACCTAACCTAACCTAACCTAACCTAACCTAACCTAACCTAACCTAACCTAACCTAACCTAACCTAACCTAACCTAACCTAACCTAACCTAACCTAACCTAACCTAACCTAACCTAACCTAACCTAACCTAACCTAACCTAACCTAACCTAACCTAACCTAACCTAACCTAACCTAACCTAACCTAACCTAACCTAACCTAACCTAACCTAACCTAACCTAACCTAACCTAACCTAACCTAACCTAACCTAACCTGGATGTTATTATGCTGGGAAGTGAGAGGTCGTCCCCGACCACTGCCACCAAGGCGCGGCGGGGTTCATCCCACGATGGGCACACCTCTAGGGTGTGCTCTGCAGTATCCACCGCGGCGCCACAGTGGTGGCATTGTGGCGATTCTTCCCTCCCAATTCTGTGCAGGTATGACCCGAAGCAACCATGCCCGGACAGTACCTGCACCAGACGAAAAGACAGGCAGCCGTGCTGCCGATCGAGCCAGGCATTCAAGACGGGCCCGATGGCGTCCAGTGTCCGTCGGCCGAACGTTGAGGAGGCTAGATCTTCAGCCCAGTGCCGGGTGATTGCCTCCCTAACCTCATCCCGCACATTTTCCCGTTCCCTTGAGCACGGGGAACGGTTGAGCGCCCTCTGCTCTGCCGTCCAGTCGTACACCCTGGCGAGGACCCAAGCCTCGAGTTCCCAAGGAGGAGTTCCTGCCAGAGCGCACGCCGCCGCGAAACCCACTGTGCGATATGCCCTCGCCACCCACTGTGCAATGGCCCTTTGTGGCCTGCGGATGGCGGCGACGTTCTCCCGTCTGCACAGTGAGTCCGCCCAGATAGGTGCCCCATATAGGGCCATGCTCTTGAGAATGCCGGCGTATAAACGCCGGCATTGGTCGCCGGGTCTCCCGAGGTTAGGGAGGAGCCACGAGAGGGCGCCCGCAGTCCTCAATAAGCGCGTTGTTCACACATGAACGTGCCATTTCAGCGAGATAATCCTACGTGATTAAAATAAGGAAAACATATTACTTATTAAATATATAAAACTAATAAAACATCACGTAATCACGTAAGGTATATAGCACTGAGATGGTACATTACACGCATAGCACACAATCATAATGTGGTATGTGTGTACATAGGATAAGTTTAGTATATAAGATCATGTAGATTAAGCAATAAAGGAGTCATTAAGTTGATTCCGACTTTGACTCACTACCCTTCCTCCACCTCTCACTGTGGCCAAGACACCTTTAGCCATCAACCGATCTGTCGTGTGAGTCTGCTCGACAGGCAGTGAGAAAACCATCACCACCATACCCCATTCCTACCCACATTCCGTCTGCCATCATAGGTCTCAGTTGGCAGATATCCTGCACCTATCTATATAAGTATATATAAATACGTATAGTAGGGCTAGGGTCTAGGGACTGTAGGGCTAGGGCATTAGGCGCGTACGAAGAGTAGGTCTGTATCACAGCATACCACAGTGTACCACTATAGTACGTGCCTTAGGTTAAGGGCTTGGTAGTAGGTGCGTAGAAGTGCTGGTCTGTATCACAGTATACCACAGAGTACCAAGCCTATACGCATTGTACGCTAGGCAAATATAGGATAGAACTTAGACTACATAGGTTATTGGGCTTAGGGGATCTAGGATAGGATATTGTAAGTGTTAGATTATCTAGGATAGTGTAGGATAACGTTAGCTAGTAGTACTTAGGATTAGGTATTTAGTCCTGTACAGCGCGATCTTAGCGTAAGGCTATTATCACGCTGTACATTTTGGTCCTTCGAGTCATCGGTAGAGAATCATCTTGTCCCTTAAATTGACTAATTGACTGACAGACAATTGGTATACAGCAGACTTGCGCATAAACCTAGCGCTTGTTTCGTTGTATATCAAGTGACTGACTAACTTAGTTTGCGTCGTTCGGTAGCGGATCAGGTATCGGTCTCCCTGAACAGGGTCGCCCCGGTGCTCGAGAAGTCGCACATACCGTAACGAGGATATAGATCGCAACTAAGTGTAATTGTTCTACCCCCTTATATCATTGTTAGGTTGGTTAGGATAGGATAGGGCAGCAAGATGGAAATACAACAAATCAACGAAATTGTGAAAAGTCAGGAGAGCCACTACAAAGAAATCGGACGCATATTCAACAACATCAAAAAGGATTCGACATCAAGAAAAACAGAGAAGTACATCGCAGAAAGAAGATCGCGACTCACAGAAGTCTTCACCAAAGCATCGGCAAACCATTCACTAATTGAAGACCAGGAGATCTTAGAAGAACATACCTATATGAAGTCTAATTACTTCGGGATCATCAAAGAGCTGTATAAAGATGCTATGGATTATTTGGAACAATGTGAGGCAAAACTTTCAATTTGTCAGCAACCTTGTGTTCGGGACCCAGAAGAAGTCAGAACCAACAGTAACAATTCAGCAAAAATGAATTTGCAATTGTACCGCATCAATCAGTTGCGTCAAAACCTCGAGAAAGCAGCCTTGGCGATTGAAGACGACAGATCCAGCTATCACTATAAAACATTGCTAGAAGCCTTGCAAAAACAGTGTGATAAAGTTGAAGAAGGCCACTTCAATATCTGTGAGGAAGAAAACATCTTAGAACATAGTTATTTTCAGGATGAAGTGTTTGAAAAACTGAAATCAGACTACGATAACATAATTGAACGACTATATGAAAAGCTACAACAACATCAAACTGATCACAAACCATCCGTGAAACTACCAAGAATAGTCATTCCAATGTTTATGGGAAGTTATGAGTCGTGGAGCTCGTTCTATGACTTATTTTTAAAAATCATTCATGAAGATAACTCACTCACAGATACAGAAAAGATGCAGTATTTAAAGACGCACGTGAAAGGTGATGCAGCCAGACTCATTAGGCATTTGACAGTTTGCGAATCTAACTATGCGACTGCGTGGACATTGCTTAAGAATCGCTACGAAAACGAGAGAATGATTATCACTAAGCACATTGACAACATTCTCAACATACAAAAACTGAAGGTGGGCTCTGCGAATAGTTTGAAGTTTCTGCATGATACAATTAAGGAGAACCTAGAGGCGATTAAAAATCAGAAAATTGATATCTCGTCATGGGATCCTATGTTAACAAGAATACTGAGTCGTATTTGGGATTCGGAAACTGACGAAAAATACGAACAACAACTCGTAACGCCGAACAAACCTCAAACATTTTCATCAATGATGTCATTTCTGGAAAAACGGTTTATGTGTCTCGAAAATACCATCTGTGAAGGAAAATCCGATTATAAACAACATTATATTCCTAAATCTATAAATAGCTACAAGTGCTGGCTATGTAATAGTTACAATCATAACATATACATGTGCGCACAATTTAAAGCATTGTCAGCAGAACAGCGTAACAATAAAGTGAAGGAGAATCGAAAATGCAAACAGTGCATAATACATGACTCATCCGTTCAATGTCATAGTAATGGAAAGTGTAAACATTGTGGCAAACTAGGTCACCATTCATTATTACACCTTGACATTCAAAAGAAGGGTAATGTCAACAATTACGTCACTAAAGATGACAACAATAAAGGGTCAAAGGATCGGAAAACCATTGAAAACCCTACTACAAGTACAACTTGGACAAAAACCAAGTCAAACATGTCGTCCACAACAGGACCGGACACACAGGATACAACGCTTTTAGCGACGGCCCTTGTGCATACATACACCAAAGATGGTACGTCACACCTACTAAGAGTGCTGTGTGATCAAGGTTCCCAGGCTTCATTCTGCACAGAAGAAGTAGCCCAATTACTATCCTACCCTCGCAGAAAAATAAAATGTGAGGTAGTAGGTATCGGTGACGAGACACCGAAGACTTCAAACTACAGTATTGAAGTGAACTTACAACCGAGATTTCCAAGCGAATTTAAGTTACCCGTAAAACTCATTATCTTACCAAAGTTAACGGGTTCATTACCAAATAAAACTATACAACCAATACAAGCGGAGTGCTTAGTAAACACTTTAATTGCAGATCCGACTTATTACAAACGAGGTCCAATAGACATAATATTGGGCGCTCAAGAATATAGCAGAATATTGTTGCAAGGCCTACACAAAATAGAAAGCGGTATTATTGCCCAGGACACCGAGTTTGGGTGGATATTATCCGGAATAAGCAGTAATCCTTCCACAAACAACATACGAATCACTAGTATGATAACTCGCTCAGTTGAAATGCACCAGTTAACAAAATTCTGGGAATTAGAAGAGATACCTGAGGGAGATAATCTATCTAACGAAGACCAATTATGTGAACATTTGTATCAACAAACCACAGAAAGAAATCGAGATGGCACTTATACTGTTCGACTTCCAATTAAAAACTCTGACGTCGTTTATGGAAATACGCGCCAAAGGGCCGCTGCAAGACTGTTTCAATTAGAACGAAAGTTTGAAGGAAACAAAACACTGAAAAACCAATACAAAGAATTCCTAGACGAATACCTTAGAATGGGTCACATGAGAAAAGTGCCACAATCAGATTACTACCAGGGAAAATATTATATACCTCACCAACCGGTGATTAAAGAAGACTCATTAACCACCAAATTACGGGTAGTATTTGATGCGTCAAGCAAGGCTAAATCACACACAAGCTTAAACTCTAATATGTACACGGGACCTAGGTTACAACAAGACTTGGCGTCTATATTACTACGGTGGCGTAAACATAGAATAGTATTCATGGCAGATATAGAGAAGATGTACAGATTTATAAAAGTAAATGAACAAGACTGGAAATATCAGAGAATATTATGGAGGGAGTCAATAAAGTATCCAATTGCGGAATACGAATTAACAACCGTTACGTACGGTACAGCATCTGCACCTTATTTGGCAGTAAGGACGTTACAGCAACTGGCAAATGACGAAAAAAGGAATTATCCTATTGCCAGTCGTATAGCACTTCAAGATTTCTATGTCGACGATATATTATCAGGGGAAAATGAAATCAAGGCCGCAAAGCAGTTACAAAAAGAATTAACATGTATGTTACAGACCGGTGGATTTAACCTCAGAAAGTGGTCATCGAATAGTGCGGAATTATTGGAGAGCATACCAAATGATAATCAAGATAACAAAATGTTTAGATTGCCAATAGACGAAGCCAGGAAGTCATTAGGAATTTGGTGGACACCGGATAAAGATAGCTTTTCATATGAAATCATAGTTAATAAAAACCAAAGTCCAACAAAACGGTTCATTCTGTCAGAAGTTTCCAAATTATTTGACCCACTTGGGTGGTTGGCACCAGTTATTATTAATATGAAACTAATCATCCAAGATCTTTGGGCAAATGGAAGTGAATGGGATCAGCCTGTAGAGGACTCTATAAAGAAAAGGTGGGAAGAGATACAAAGCCAATTGAAAGCACTGGAAAGTATATCAATTCCGAGATGGTGTCATTATACACCTAATGCGCAGATTGAACTTCACGGATTCAGCGATAGTTCCGAAAAAGCGTACGGCGCAGTGGTCTATTGTCGAGTAATAAAAAGTGATAACTCGGCTGACGTCACTTTATTACAAGCCAAGTCCAAAGTAGCGCCAAAGAAACGTAAAATAACTTTACCTAAACTCGAATTGTGTGCAGCGTTATTACTCGCAAAATTAATGAAAAACGTTATTAAGGACATGCAAATGGTTAACATAGATATATATTGCTGGACGGACTCAATGATCACGCTTGGATGGATCAAGGGAGAAGCAGATCGTTGGAAAACTTTCGTCGCTAACAGGGTGTCTGAAATTCAAACATTATTACCCAAGGCCAAGTGGAACTATGTTAATACGTGTCAGAACCCTGCCGATGTAATCTCAAGAGGTATCGCGCCAAGTAAATTACAACAATTAGATCTGTGGTGGAATGGCCCAGAGTGGCTAAAAAATAATTCAATACCAAGTACGAAAACTATTCCAGAAATATGCGAAGAAATAAAACGCAGTTTTTACGTAAGCACTGAACCAAAGGAATCAATATGGGAAAGATTCTCAAGCTTCAAAAAGATGGTACGAGTCTTATCGTATTGTTATAGATTTATAAGACAAGGAAGGAACTATGGCCAATTAAGTTGTATGGAAATCAATAATACTGCCAATCATATTTTAAAGTTGGTACAAAAGGAAGTGTTCTCGGAAGAATATCGCGCGATTAGTGACGGGTTGTCGCTAAAGAAAGGCAATAAACTGGCTTGCTTAGACCCATTTATCGATAATGACGGCTTATTAAGAGTGGGAGGTAGGCTCCAAAGATCAAACCTACCTTACGATCAAAAACATCCTATTTTGTTACCGCAGAAGCATCACGTGACTTCAATTATAATTCATGACGCTCACTTGACAACATTACATGGAGGTAATACGTTAACATTGGCCTATATAAGACAAAAATATTGGGTGCTTGGCGGGAAACGTGTAGTAAAGAGCTACATAAGAAAATGTGTAAAATGTATTCGATATACAGCATCGGCAAGTAAACAAAAAATGGGGATACTACCGAGAGCCCGAGTAACAGAGTCATTTCCGTTTACTCATACTGGGGTCGATTATGCAGGACCCATAAAAGTGAGAACAATGAAAGGAAGAGGGCATAAATCGTACAAAGGATATATTGCAGTTTTTGTGTGTCTGGCGACAAAAGCTATACACCTTGAATTAGTAGGAGACTTGTCCACAGAAAGTTTCATAGCGGCATTACGGCGGTTTATGGCAAGAAGAGGCCCAGTATCACATATATACAGCGATAACGCTACAAACTTTGTGGGAGCAGCTAATTTCTTATACAAGGAGCTGTTAGAAATAACCCAATCAGACACATTTCAAAGCAGTGTGACAGCTATGGGAACGCAATGGCATTTTATTCCCCCATCGTCGCCACATTTCGGCGGTATTTGGGAAGCAGGAGTAAAATCAATGAAACACCACTTACACAGGGTAATAGGAGACCAAACATTAACTTACGAAGAATTATCTACATTTTTATATCAAACGGAAGCCTGTTTAAATTCTAGACCATTGTGTGCACAAAGTGAAGACATAAATGATAATGTAGTGCTAACACCAAGTCATTTTTTGATTGGACGAGAAGCAGTAGGAATACCTGATCCACTGTCTAACATTAATACGGATTTGTTAAATAGATGGAAAAATATTCAAAAAATGAAAAGAGACTTCTGGAAAAGTTGGACTCGTGATTATTTACAACAGTTACAACAAAGATACAAATGGAAAACAACGGAGAATAATATATCAATTGGAACGTTAGTACTTATGAAAGAAGATAATATTAATCCTAGCAATTGGCCACTTGCGAAAGTCAAGGAAATACATAAAGGCAATGATGGTTTAGTTAGAGTAGTTACTCTTAAAAAATCATCAGGCGCCATTCAGAAACGGTCGATACACACGCTCATTCCGTTGCCTATAAATGCGGACCTGAGTCATCAATCGCAAACCAAAGTTAATACGAATATTACTACATGCTATAGTAATAAGAGTCCGAGGTCTTGTAGAGGCACGTCAAAATGGCTATTATGCTTACTAATAATGTTACAATTGTTCGGTACTATGATTGCTACACAGACATATACCGTGAAGAATTTGTCTCCAGGATTTTATGTTGAAAACATAGGAACCGCAAACATAGATCGAGGCATGTTTCGTATAGAGACGGTATATAAGAAAGAGCGACTGAATGAGGATTACATTAGGATAGAAAGTGCATTATCCAAGTTTAAGCAACTTTGTGACAAGGCGGACGTTGCAACGACGGATACACATTGTAATCAATTTTATCATCATTTACTGGAGCAAAAGACAAAATATGAACGCATCAAAGAATATTTTACAGAGTTTCATGAAACGCGAAGGAGAAGGGGTTTGCTGGGGAATTTTTTAACCTCAGTGTTTGGTGTAAATGACGAGATATACAGAGACATAGATTCGTTAAACTCAAACCAACAAAAATTGATTGAAGCATCTAGTCACCAAACTAAAATCATGATATCGGCTATTTCCCAAGTAAATGGTACTGAAGAAAGAATAAGACATAAACTAGAAGGATTTCAAACAAAACTGTCACAAGTAATAGAGCGCATAAATAGCTATGACTATTGGTACATTAAAACTAATCACAATGATATAAAGATTCAGATTTTGCAAACGTTCCAAGTAGCCAATAATTACATTGACGAAATTTTAAACTACTACAATGGGTTATTAGAAGTATACTTAACAAAGGCTAGCGTGTATAGTGTCTTGCCACCCAAAAATGTTAGTGAATTAATATTTTCCGCAAATAGGAAGATGCCATCCAACATTAGAATAGTCCAAGAACTATTATTAGATACAAGGATAGTCGAGAATATGACTCATATACAAGTACACGCTTATTTTCCAATTAAAGATATTACAAAGTATACTTTAATTCATGTTACACCAGTACCTAAGAAGAATATGAACAATACGTTCGAAAGCATAGAAGTATCGAGAGCATTTTTAGCAATTGATTACAATAATGAATTATACTTCGAACTGGACCACGAAGAATTCAAAGAGTGTATACAAAGGCACGAACAGTTTCTTTGCTTCCCTGGAGTGGTGAAAAACATGCAATTAAATGAAAATTGCATCGTTGACCAATTATTCAAAAATCAAACTAACACTAAATGTCCTACCCATATCTTTGAAATGTCAAGTAATATAATTTGGAAACAGCTATGCATGCAAAACTCATGGTTGTTTATAACAAAAACTAGTAGCACGATATCCATAGTTTGTGATAGTAAGCGAGAAGAAATAACCATTCAAGACGTAGGAGTAATAAAAATCGCTGACAATTGTATCATAAAATCCGTTAACAACAGACTCGCTGCTAAGAGAACGTTATCAATTCAGGTAGCAGAGTCCTTTTCAAAACAACTAAATTTTAGTATATACACATATATATCAAATCGAAGTAAAAAACTAAATATATCTAAGGAGGCTGTAATAGAAAGTTCCAATGACTTTTATCAGCACTTAATAAATGAAGAGTCTGGATTGGAAATAGAACTTAACGATAACATATGGAAGGACATTCAATCTCACACATACTTAGTGAGCTGCGTATCATCAATAATATTGATGACAATTATAATTATAGTTGTTTGTTATGGTCCCAGGATAGTTACGTGTACGAAAACAGGAACACATCGACTTCGACAACACCCTAAATCATCAAAAGCTGATCCGCCACACCCACAACGTGCACCAGATCAAGGCAACAACCAGCCATCTACATGGAACGCCATCTACAGCCAGCCGAACCAACTACTGAAGCCTCCCAGGAAGCAGCCGGAGAACCAGGACGCAGCCAAGGATGACTCCATAGAACTATATCAAATGGAGTTGCCTGTTCCTCGGAGAGGGCAGAATGTTCACACATGAACGTGCCATTTCAGCGAGATAATCCTACGTGATTAAAATAAGGAAAACATATTACTTATTAAATATATAAAACTAATAAAACATCACGTAATCACGTAAGGTATATAGCACTGAGATGGTACATTACACGCATAGCACACAATCATAATGTGGTATGTGTGTACATAGGATAAGTTTAGTATATAAGATCATGTAGATTAAGCAATAAAGGAGTCATTAAGTTGATTCCGACTTTGACTCACTACCCTTCCTCCACCTCTCACTGTGGCCAAGACACCTTTAGCCATCAACCGATCTGTCGTGTGAGTCTGCTCGACAGGCAGTGAGAAAACCATCACCACCATACCCCATTCCTACCCACATTCCGTCTGCCATCATAGGTCTCAGTTGGCAGATATCCTGCACCTATCTATATAAGTATATATAAATACGTATAGTAGGGCTAGGGTCTAGGGACTGTAGGGCTAGGGCATTAGGCGCGTACGAAGAGTAGGTCTGTATCACAGCATACCACAGTGTACCACTATAGTACGTGCCTTAGGTTAAGGGCTTGGTAGTAGGTGCGTAGAAGTGCTGGTCTGTATCACAGTATACCACAGAGTACCAAGCCTATACGCATTGTACGCTAGGCAAATATAGGATAGAACTTAGACTACATAGGTTATTGGGCTTAGGGGATCTAGGATAGGATATTGTAAGTGTTAGATTATCTAGGATAGTGTAGGATAACGTTAGCTAGTAGTACTTAGGATTAGGTATTTAGTCCTGTACAGCGCGATCTTAGCGTAAGGCTATTATCACGCTGTACACGCGTCGACAGCCCACTGAAGTGTGCGCTGAAGCGCCACTTACTATCGAGGACTAGGCCCAGGTACTTCATCTGGGCCTGCACCCCAATGCGGACACCCTCTACATAGATATGGGCGTCGGGCGGTTGACGCTGCCGGGGCCCATGGAAAAACACGGCTTCGGTCTTGTGCAGCGCCACCGTCAACCCAAGGCGGGAGACTCTCTCCACCACCTGTGAACCGCCCGCCGAGGCCAAGCTGGCCGCCTCTCCGAAATTCCTCCCCCGGGCAGTAAGGAGCGTGTCGTCTGCGTAGCAGATGACAGACGTGCCACGAGGGAGGTTGCCCCTCAAGAGCCAGTCGAACCCGATGTTCCACAGGAGTGGTCCTAGAACAGAGCCCTGCGGAACACCGGACTCGACGCCGTATCTTCGCAGCTGGCCAGACTTGTCCACCAGAAGGACAGTGCGGTCCCTCAGGTAGTCCGCCAAGAGTGCCCGTAAATACAGAGGCACCCCATGGAAGCGGAGCGCCTCTAGGATGGTGGAGTGGGGAATGGAGTTGAAGGCGTTGGATATGTCGAATGACACAGCCAACAATCCTTCCCCCGCATCCATCGCCTCCCTCGCCTGCCCCTTGAGTCGGGAGAGGGCGTCCACTGTCGAGCGCTCAGCTCGAAAACCGAACTGGGCGTCCGCTAGGTCCGGGCCAATCGTGCACAAGTGCTGGTTGATGCGGGCGGCGACGATCCGCTCGAACATTTTACCGACCTCATCAAGCAAAACGATGGGTCGGTACGCCGATGGGGAGTCAACCGGCCGCCCTTCCTTCCGAAGGAGGCACAATTGGCCCTCCTTCCAAGGCTTCGGGAACCTCTCACAAGTCAGGCAAGCACTGAAGAGGTCCCGAAACCTTTCCCCCATCTGTGTGGCAGCGATGGCCACCACCTTTGCGGGGACGCCGTCCGGACCTGGGGCCGTCTTCTTCCCTCGGAGGCAGAAGGCCGCCCTCTCCAACTCTTCCTCCGTCACTGGAGGGACCTCCTCGTCAGCCGAAAACACAGCCCGCGTGCCGCTCATGACTGGCGGAGCGAAGTTGCTGTCCCTGCGCGGAAACAGGGACTGGACCACCCCATCCAGCAACGACGGCTCGAGGGTCTCCGACAATGGAGGGCCGTACGGGCGCAGTTTATTGCGCGCCGCTCTGTACGGCCTGCCAAAGGGATCAGCGTCTAGGCCGTCAGCCATCTCCTCCCTCGCGCGATCCTGTGCTGCGCCCATTTGGGCCGTCAGCTCCCTCTTTGCCTCCACATAGGCCGCGTAAAGGCGGTCATCGACAGTACGGCTCGGCGACAACCGCCACATCCACCAACCACTCCGCAAGGGTTTGGACCAGCAGGTCCTGGGCCGCTCTGCAGTGGTTGGTGTTTGCCTGTAGAACACGTCGACGATGTCCAGCCATTAGTCGGTGTTCATGGCACTTCCCTCGGAGGCCGGCACTGGAACTGGGGTTTCAGTGACGGCGGCAGCAGTGGCAGGTCGCTGTGGCGCCTGGACTTTGCCCTTCTTTGTGGGTGGGCGGCACTTCCTGCCCGTCATCACATGGTCGGCTGGACGACCATTGGCCGCACACACGACGCAATGCGGAGCAGTTGCCTTGCAGGTGGCCGACCTGTGCCCCTCTTTTCCACAGCGGAAGCAGAGCTCCTTGCGCTCGGCAGATGACGGACAGAGAGCCCGGGTGTGGCCGATGCCGAAGCACTTGAAACAGCGCATCGGCTCGTCCTCAAGCGTTCGGACCCCACCCGAGCTAAGCCCCACTGGCAGGCGACCCTTGGCGAGGACTGCCTTGGCACATGCGATGGGGCACTCCAAACGCATCGTGCCCATACCCCCGCGGCCTGGTCTGATGGTGCGACCCTTGACCAACTCGACGGCGCAGCCTCCCACCGCCGCAACCGCGGCTACCACCTCTTCTTGCGTGACCGAGTCGTCGAGATCGGTCACCTCGAGTGCCACACATTTGACCGGCCTCACGACCTTGGCCGTGTCCGCGACAGCCTCTCTCAATTTCGAGGCAAAGAGGTCCGCCTTGGTGCTGCCTTGAGCCCCGGAGAACTCAAAGATACGAGCCCCCGTTTGGGTCCTTCGGCACGTGACCCTGCCCGCCCCGAGTTGCGTAGGGTCGACGTTAGTGCGAGCCCGTCGTAGTACGGACTCGTACGTCTCCCCTCGCTCCGCTGCTTCAGGGGTCAGCGTGACCACTACGGCTGCGGATTTCGGAGGAAGAGGGAGTTTCTTCCTCTTCTCCGCTGCGGCTGCAGGTTTGGCTGCAGGAGGCTTGGAGGCCACTTTCTTCTTCCCCTTCCGCTTCTTCGACACCACCTTCACCCACGGCTGGTTGGAAGGGGTGGTGGAGGGCAGCAGTGGGTCCTCCCTCGGAAGGTCCTGAGGGACCGTCTGGGCAGTCGGGGCGGCCGGGGTGGTCTTCTTCCCCTTACCCTTTCCCTTGCCCTTGGACTCCCGCTGGGCTGGGGCCGTTGAAGGACCCGGTGCGCTAGGGGTCCTCTCGGGTTGGACGGATCGGTCGGACGCCCTATCGGCCGCGAGTGGAGGACGAAGCCGCTTTTCTGGCAGAAGCCGGTCCTCGATGCCCGCGAAGCAGGCCCTGGTGAAGGCCCTCTCCTCCATTACGACCTTGCGGATGATTTCCTCAAGGTTGGAGGGGGCGAGCATTGACGCTGGACCTTCCGACGTCCCCTCAGGCCGGGCCATGAGCTCGGCAACGCGCGCGTGCAGCGCCGACACCTCTTTTTGCAGGCGATCCACCTTCTCCTGCAGTTGCCGCGTTTCGTCGGAGGTGGTGCGCTGCGCCAACTCCTTGACGATGCCGAGCAAGCTCGCTGCCCGGCATTTCAGGGCCTTCTGAAAGGTCCCTTTCAGATTGGAGGACTTGGAAGCCACCTCCAAGATCTCAAGTTGATCCTCCAGAGCCATGCGCTCCATTTCCTCTACGGAATGGTCCGCGTAGAGGACGCTGGAGGCGCCGTAGCCAGCCTTGGCTCTAGTGGTTCGGGTCCGCTGCTCTTTGGCGGCGATCCTCTCCTCCAAGTCCGCCTGAATAACCGCCCGCTTTGGAGGCTTCTCCGCTTGGTCTGGAGAGCCTCTGGAGTCCTGCCTCAGGAACGCCCTCTTCCTCGACTGGCGAGTCGAACCACAGTTCGTACCACTTACGATGGACTCAGTGTCAGAAAGGTCCGACACGATGTCGCAGCCTCGAGTGAGACTCGCCGCAGATGGTGCGCGGCTGGTCTCAGATGCAGATGCATCCCGTGACTTGGATTGGCCCTGAGAAGGGCCTTTGGGTTGGCCCTGAAAAGGGCCTTTGGGTTGGCCCTGAGAAGGGCCTTTTGGGAGAAAACGCCCGGAGGCGTCCCTCAAGGGTTGTGGCATTGCCACCAACAATATCGAGAGCTCACGACAACTTAAGCAACCGATTCACAGCGTTCGTTAGCCGCCGGCCTGCCACTCCGTTACGGTGGTCAGGCGCGACGTTGCCCAGGGGTCACTACGAGGAAGTCAACGCTGTGGGGGGACCCCCAAACCTAACCTAATTTTTTTTTTTTTTTTTTTTGCGGCACTGGGAAAAATTCTATTACGCATACCCTTCCCGTCGGGGGACGGGAGAGGGTTATGTGGGACTCCCCGGTAAAGTCGTTCCCGGTATACCCACTAAAAAAAAAACCCAGTGGCACTCCGGCCTCGCCTGAGCGGAGGGGGTCTGGGAATCCATGACGTCCAGTCCCCCACCGGCGACTGCCCGCCTCATGGCAGGCCCCTCAAATCCCCCCTAGCAGGGAGGAGCCTTTATGATGGCCGGAGCACGGGTGATTCGTGCGATGCAGGCGCTTGCGCCCCCGCGCTTGTCGCCCGCTGATCACCCCCTGGAGCAGGTGACGACGGACGTTGTGTACGCCGTCTTCGTCCGCCCCTTCTTCGCTGGCGGAGCGGCGCTGCGAGAGGATCTTCTTCCCGCATGCGCTCCGCCGCCTCCTTCTGTGACATGACGTCCTCACAGAAGGAGGCCACCGCTGCCCATGCCTCCTCACTCCCCAGCATGGATGTTATGACGCTGGGGAGCGAGAGGTCGTTCCCGACCGCTGCCACCAGGGCGCGGCGGGGTTCGTCCCACGATGGGCACACCTCTAAGGTATGCTCTGCAGAGTCCACCGCGGCGCCACAGTGGTGGCATTGTGGCGACTCTTCCCTCCCTATTCGGTGCAGGTACGATCCGAAGCAACCATGCCCGGACAGGACCTGCACCAAGCGAAACGACAGGCAGCCGTGCTGCCGATCGAGCCAGTCGATCAGGACGGGCCTTCCAAGCCTTCGGGAACCTCCCAAACGTCAGGCAAGAACTGAACAGGTCCCGAAACCTTTCCCCCATCTGAGACGCGGCGATGGCCACCACCTTTGCGGGGACGCCGTCCGGACCTGGAGCCGTCTTTTTCCCCCGGAGGCAGAAGACCGCCCTCTCTAGCTCATCCTCCGTCACCGGAGGGACCTCCTCTGCGACAGATGCAGCCGTACCCCGCGTGGCGCTCATGACCGGCGGAGCGAAGTTGCTGTCCCTGCGCGGAAACAGGGACTGGACAACCCCATCCAGCAACAACGGCTCAAGGGTCTCGGACAATGGAGGGCCGTACGGGCGCAGTTTGTTGCGCGCCGCCCTGTACGGCCTCCCAAAGGGATCAGCGTCTAGGCCCTCAGCCATCTCCTCCCTCGCGCGATCCTGTGCTGCGCCCATTCTGGCCGTCAGCTCCCTCTTAGCCTCCACATAGGCTGCGTAGAGGCGGTCCTCGTTGGTTAGATCGCGGAGGCGCCGCCGCCGGCTCCTTGTGTAAGCCCGCCTGGCCCTCACACATGCGGCCCGTAGCTCCGACAACTCCTCCGACCACCAGTAAACGGCGCGTCGAGGAGGTGGGCGGTGGGACCGAGGCATGCTAGAATTGCACACCTCGGTCAGGGAGTCCCTCAACTGGACCGCCGTGGTATCCACATCGTGGACGTTGACAGGAGACGACAGCCAGTCTTGGACGAACGCCGCCTCCGCTGCGGCCTCCCGGTCCAGGCGGGTCAGCGCCCACCGCGGGAAATGCGACCGGTCCTCGCGCGCCCTTGGAGAGCCCTGTGTGGAGATGTCGAACCGTACGTATCTGTGATCAGACAACGTCTCCACCAGCTCCACCCGCCATTCCACTATACAAGCCGCCAAAGAAGGGGAGGCGAAGGCGAGGTCCACGATGGAGCCACCTTCCCGCCGCACGCAGGTATGGACTGTGCCTCTATTTAGGAGGGACAGACCGGACGAGACGGACCAGGTCTCCACCTCGCGTCCACGAGCATCGGTAGTCGGGTTACCCCATGCCACAGACTTGGCGTTGAAGTCGCCCACAACCAGCACCCGCCGCTGCGCCACCCTACCTGCCACCCTGGCCAGGATGTTGAGGAAGTTTTCGAACTCCGATAGAGGGCGGTTTGGGGAGAAATACACCCCTACGAAGGCTATGTCTCCCCACGCGGCGGCCACGTATCCCGGTCCCCTCTCTAAGAGCGAGAGGGGAGGGGAGTCCGTGGAAGACCGCGTCACCAGTGCAACCGAACCGTTATCGTCACCCAACCAGCTGCCAGGGACAGAATACGGCTCGGCGACCACCACCACGTCCACCAACCATTCCGCAAAGGTTTGGACCAGCAGGTCCTGGGCCGCTCTACAGTGATTGGTGTTCGCCTGAAGAACACGTCTTAGTTGCCCAGCCATTAATCCGTGTTCATGGCACTTCCCTCGGTGACCAGCACTGGAACTGGGGCTTCAGTGGCGGCAGCAGTAGTGGCAGGTCGCATCGGCGCCTGCGCTTTGCCCTTCTTTAGGGGAGGACGGCATTTCCTTCCTGTCATCACGTGGTCAGATGGACGACCGTTGGCAGCACACACAGCGCAATGCGGAGCAGTAGCCCTGCAGGTGGCCGACCTATGCCCCTCCTTACCGCAGCGGAAACACAGCTCCTTGCGCTCGGCAGACGACGGACAAAGAGCCCGGGTGTGACCGATGCCGAAGCACTTAAAACAGCGCATCGGCTCGTCCTCAAGCGCTCGGACACCACCCGAGCTAAGCCCCACTGGCAGGCGACCCTTGGCGAGGACCGCCTTGGCACACGCGATGGGGCACTCCAATCGCATCGTGCCCATACCCCCGCGGCCTGGTCTAATGGCGCGGCCCTTGATCGATTCGACGGCGCAGCCCCCCGCCGCCGCAACCGCGGTTACTACCTCTTCTTGGGTGACTGTGTCGTCGAGATCGGTCACCTCAAGAGCCACACATTTCACCGGCCTCAAGACCTTGGCCGTGTCTGCGACAGCCTCTCTGAGCTTCGCCGCAAAGAGTTCCGCCTTGGTTCCACCTTGGGCCCCGGAGAACTCGAAGATACGAGCCCCCGTTTGGGTCTTCCGGCACGTGACCCTACCCGCTCCGAGTTGCGCGGGGTCAACGTTGGTACGAGCCCGCCTCAACACAGACTCGTACGTCTCCCCTCGCTGTGCTGCCTCTGGGGTCAACGTGACCACCACGGCTGCGGTTTTTGGAGGAAGAGGGAGTTTCTTCCTCTTTTCCACTGCGGCTGCAGGCTTGACTGCAGGGGGCTTGGGGGCCGACTTCTTCCCCTTCTTCTTCCTCGACACCACCTTCACCCACGGCTGGTTAGAAGGGGTGGTGGAGGGAAGGAGTGGGTCCTCCCTAGGTAGGGTTTGAGGGGCTGTCTGGGCAGTCGGGGCGGCCGGGGTGGTCTTCTTGCCCTTACCCTTTCCTTTGCCCTTGGGTTGCTCCCGCTGGGCTGGGGCCGTTGAAGGACCCGGTGCGCCAGGGGTCCACTCAGGCACCCTATCCGATGGGAGCGGAGGGCGGAGCCGCTTCTCTGGCAGAAGCCGGTCCTCTATGCCCGCGAAGCAGGCCCTGGTGAAAGCCCTCTCCTCCATGATGACCTTGCGGATTATATCCTCAAGGTTGGAGGGGGCGAGCATTGACGCTGGACCTTCCGACGTCCCCTCAGGCCGGGCCATGAGCTCGGCAACGCGCGCGTGCAGCGCCGACACCTCTTTTTGCAGGCGATCCACCTTCGCCTGCAGTTGCCGCGTTTCGTCGGAGGTGGTGCGCTGCGCCAACTCCTTTACGATGCCGAGCAAGCTCGCTGCCCGGCATTTCAGGGCCTTCTGAAAGGTCCCTTTCAGATTGGAGGACTTGGATGCCACCTCCAAGATCTCCTCCTGGTCCTCAAGAGCCATGCGCTCCATTTCCTCTACGGAGTGGTCCGCGTAGAGGACGCTGGAGGCGCCGTAGCCAGCCTTGGCTCTGGTGGTTCGGGTCCGCTGTTCTTTTGAAGCGGTCCTCTCCTCCAGGTCCGCCTGTACAACCGCCCGCTTTGGGGGCTTCTCCGCTTGGTCCGGAGAGCCTCTCGAGTCCTGCCTGAGGAAGGCCCGCTTTCTGGACTGGCGTGTAGAACCGCCAGTCGTGCCACTCATATTCGACTCAGTGTCAGATAAGTCCGACACCATGTCACCGCCTCGTAACAGACTTGCCGCAGAAGGTGCGCGGCTGGTCTCCGATGCCGAAGCATCTCGGGACTTGGGTTGGCCCTGAGAAGGGCCTTTGGGTTGGCCCTGAGAAGGGCCTTTAGGTTGGCCCTGAGAAGGGCCTTTGGGGAGAAAACGCCCGGAGGCGTCCCTCAGAGGTTGTGGCATTGCCACCGACAATATCGACACTTACGACAGACAAATCGTATCGACTCACAGCGTTCGTTAGCCGCCGGCCTGCCACTCCGTTACGGTGGTCAGGCGCGACGTTGCCCAGGGGTCACTACGAGGAAGTCAACGCTGTGGGGGGACCCTTTTTTTTTTTTTTTTTTTTTGCGGCACTGGGAAAAATGCTATTACGCATACCCTTCCCGTCGGGGGACGGGAGAGGGTTATGTGGGACTCCCCGGTAAAGTCGTTCCCGGTATACCCACTAAAAAACCCAGTGGCACTCCGGCCTCGCCTGAGTGGAGGGGGTCTGGGAATCCATGACGTCCAGTCCCCCACCGGCGACTGCCCGCCTCATGGCAGGCCCCTCAAATCCCCCCTAGCAGGGAGGAGCCTTTATAATGGCCGGAGCACGGGTGATTCGTGCGATGCAGGCGCTTGCGCCCCCGCGCTTGTCGCCCGCTGATCACCCCCTGGAGCAGGTGACGACGGACGTTGTGTACGCCGTCTTCGTCCGCCCCTTCTTCGCTGGCGGAGCGGCGCTGCGAGAGGATCTTCTTACCGCATGCGCTCCGTCGCCTCCTTCTGTGACATGACGTCCTCACAGAAGGAGGCCACCGCTGCCCATGCCTCCTCACTCCCCAGCATGGATGTTATGACGCTGGGGAGCGAGAGGTCGTTCCCGACCGCTGCCACCAGGGCGCGGCGGGGTTCGTCCCACGATGGGCACACCTCTAAGGTATGCTCTGCAGAGTCCACCGCGGCGCCACAGTGGTGGCATTGTGGCGACTCCTCCCTCCCTGGACAGGACCTGCACCAAGCGAAACGACAGGCAGCCGTGCTGCCGATCGAGCCAGTCGACCAGGACGGGCCCGATGGCGTCCAACGTCCGGCGACCAAACTCTGCGGAGGCGAGTTCCTCAGCCCAGTGCCGAGTGATGGCCTCCCTCACCTCTTCCCGCACATTTTCCCGTTCCCTAGGCCCTGGAGAACGGTTGAGCGCCCTCTGCTCCGCAGTCCAGTCGTACACTCTGGCGAGCACCCATGCCTCGAGTTCCCAAGGAGGGGTTCCCGCCAGAGCGCACGCCGCTGCGAAACCCACTGTGCGATATGCCCTCGCCACCCGCTGTGCAATAGCCCTTTGTGGCCTGCGGATGGCGGCGACGTTCTCCCGTCTGCACAGTGAGTCCGCCCAGATAGGTGCCCCATATAGGGCCATATAGGGCCATACTCTTGAGAATGCCGGCGTATAGACGCATTGGTCTCCAGGTCTCCCAAGGTTTGGGAGGAGCCACGAGAGGGCGCCCGCAGTCCTCAATAGGCGTGTCGATAGCCCACTGAAATGCGCGCTGAAGCACCACTTGCTATCGAGGACTAGGCCCAGGTACTTCATCTGGGCCTGCACCCCAATGCGGACACCCTCCACGTGAATGTGCGCGTCAGGCGGTTGGCGTTGCCGGGACCCGTGGAAGAACACTGCCTCGGTCTTGTGCAGCGCCACCGTCAGCCCTAGGCGGGAGACCCTCTCTACCACCCTTGAACCACCCGCCGAAGCCAAGCTGGCCGCCTCTCCGAAATTTCTCCCCCGGGCAGTGAGGAGCGTATCGTCTGCATAGCAGATGACAGACGTGCCACGGGGGAGGTTGCCCCGCAAGAGCCAGTCGAACCCGATGTTCCACAGGAGTGGTCCTAGAACAGAGCCCTGCGGAACACCGGACTCGACGCGGTACCTTCGCAGCTGGCCAGACTTGTCCACCAGAAGGACAGTGCGGTCCCGCAGGTAGTCCGCCAAGAGATCCCGCAAATAAGGAGGCACCCCGTGAAAGCGGAGCGCCTCAAGAATAGTGGAGTGGGGAATGGAGTTGAAGGCGTTGGATATGTCGAATGACACAGCCAACAATCCATCCCCCGCATCCATCGCCTCCCTCGCCTGCCTCTTGAGTCGGGAGAGGGCGTCGACAGTCGAGCGTTCAGCTCGAAAGCCGAACTGTGCGTCCGACAGGTCCGGGCCAATTGTGCACAAGTGTTTGTTGATGCGGGCGGCGAGGATCCGCTCGAACATTTTGCCGACCTCATCCAGCAAGACGATGGGTCGGTATGCCGATGGGGAGTCAACCGGCCGCCCTTCCTTCCGAAGGAGGCACAATTGGCCCTCCTTCCATGGCTTCGGGAACCTCTTACGCGTCAGACACGCACTGAAGAGGTCCCGAAATCTTTCCCCCATCTGGAAGGCGGTGATAGCGACCACTTTTGCGGGGACGCCGTCCGGACCTGGGGCTGTCTTCTTCCCCCGGAGGCAGAACGCTGCCCTCTCCAACTCATCAACCGTCGAACCGCACATATCGGTGGTCAGACAAAGTCTCCACCCGCTCCACCCGCCAGTCTACTACGCAGGTCGCCAAACAAGGGGAGGCGAAGGCGAGGTCCACGATGGAGCCCCCCTCCCGCCGCACGCAGGTGTGGACTGTGCCTCTGTTTAGAAGGGACAGTCCGGATGAGACGGACCAGGTCTCCACCTCGCGTCCTCGTGCATCGGTGGTCGGGTTGCCCCATGTCACCGACTTGGCGTTGAAGTCGCCCACGACAAGGACCCGCCGCTGCGCCGCTCTGTCTGCCACACTGCCGAGAAGGTCCAGGAAGTTCTCGAACTCCGAGAGAGGGCGGTTTGGGGAGAAATACACGCCGACGAGGGCTATGTCTCCCCACGCGGCGGCCACGTATCCCGGTCCCCTCTCTAAGAGCGAGAGGGGAGGGGAGGAGGAAATGGAGCGCATGGCTCTGGAGGATCAGGAGGAGATCTGGGAGTTGGCATCCAAGTCCTCCAATCTGAAAGGGACCTTTCAGAAGGCCCTGAAATGCCGGGCAGCGAGCTTGCTCGGCATCGTTAAGGAGTTGGCGCAGCGCACCACCTCCGATGAGACGCGGCAACTGCAGGCGAAGGTGGACCGCTTGCAGAAAGAGGTGTCGCCGTTGCACGCGCGCGTTGCCGAGCTCATGGCCCGGCCCGAGGGGACATCGTCCCTTTCAGATTCGCCTCAAGAACAGTGGAGTGGGGAATGGAGTTGAAGGCGTTGGATATGTCGAATGACACAGCCAACAATCCATCCCCCGCATCCATCGCCTCCCTCGCCTGCCTCTTGAGTCGGGAGAGGGCGTCGACAGTCGAGCGTTCAGCTCGAAAGCCGAACTGTGCGTCCGACAGGTCCGGGCCAATTGTGCACAAGTGTTTGTTGATGCGGGCGGCGAGGATCCGCTCGAACATTTTGCCGACCTCATCCAGCAAGACGATGGGTCGGTATGCCGATGGGGAGTCAACCGGCCGCCCTTCCTTCCGAAGGAGGCACAATGACCAATTGCAATCGCGCGTTATTCCTCGTCCCCCGGCTCGCAGTGGTGAGTCGTGATCTTAGAAGAAATCTGCCTATAAGATCTCTATTGGGTAACCTCTCTCTTTGCTCACCGCCCTGCTCCCGTCCACCAGCCGCGCATCACCAACAGCGAAACAGATCTCAGATGACAGTCACAGCGCTAGCTCTCCACCAAACATAGGTAATGCGCACGCAGAACTGTCTGTTTGGCGTTCCGCCAGAGTACAATTCATTGTATCCTCGTCCGATGAATTGCGATAAAACCTCCTTCAAAATTCAATTTAAATAATCGACGCTCCGTCACGTAAATAAAAATCAGATTTAAGTGGCATTTTGCGGTTTAAGGGCTGATTTTTCAATAGTCAGATAAATGTTATCTGAGGAATAAAATTGTTGCTGTCACTGTCTTATACAAACATTCTGACGCGACAGCCACGCTATTATTCCACAGGTAACTTTTATCTAACCATTGAAAAATCAACCCTAAGACAATAATTATGCTGTCAATAGTCGATGTTCCTAACAGTTCTTTAGAATGAATACCCGTAAACGTGAATAAATACCTACATATCACTACTGAGTAAATCTAAGAGGGTTAATTAATTGCTTTAAAGCTGATCTATCCTCTTCCCACATAGGAGGAATTTTATTTGAGTGCTTGTTCTAATGGTACTCCTTTATCGGAGCTTATTTGAGGAATAATCTGAGACGGTACGACATAAAGAAACAACTTGTGCCTTTTAGAATCTGGAACAATAACCATAATCTCGTTATCTGACGAGAAACTCGCATTAGGATAAACTAAATGAATAACTTATGAAATACCAACAATGACCTACATCTAAATATAATTGATGTAAAATAAAATAATTAAAACATAATTATACGTTCTGTTTGGAAAAAAGTTTAATGCTTGAAAATGATGAGAACAAAATCTCATTGATGGTAAAATTGGCTTGTGTATTCTTAAAGCAGTCTTCAATTTTTTCTTCATAATTTATTTGGAATAAATGAGAACTTATTCCCATGTCTCCGTAAGTACCTACTACATTGAGGATCGCAACAATATGTCGTATTTCTGCTTTTATTAGCAACAGGTTTCCGTTTATAATCGTGATCCATCTGAATAATCTAACATAGCTTCAACAAATAATAAAAAAAAAAAACAAATAAACAAACAGTCGTTTTAGACAGTTACTAAATTCGCGGATGATCGTGAACAAAATATTTGGCTTAATATCTACTTACTCATAGCTATGCACTACTTATTCTAAATCTATAATAAGGTTCTTGTCTTCTAAAAATCTTTAATTTTTATAATAACATTTATTTATCAAAAAGATTTTTTAGGTCGTTTGAAAGTTTATTGTAATAGACATGCAATATGAGTTTCTGCTATATATAGTGTTAGAACATCCGGTTTCAGTGTATTATGTCTATTAAAATGTAAAAAATATGTACTTTTCTACACACAAAACGTCGTTTAAAGTAACTGGCTGAATGTACTAAGACTTCAAAACTTTTTTTTACTTCGAATCTGTCATTTTTGGCGGGAAAGTTTTTAATTTATTAAATTTTTACTTTGAATACCCAGTTTAGAACGGAATTAGGCATTGGGCAATATCTATCGAATTTTCTGATTTAATAACACTTGTTATCGATTAAAAATGGATGTTACTGATATAAGTAAGGTGGCCAGTCGTAAAAGGATGAACACTGATGCCGAAAAGCTGCGAGAAAAAGTTTCACGTGAAACCGCTAAGATCATTAAACTGAAGGTAAGTAAATATTTTTTATATAATATGTATGTAAGTGTAAAACTGATTGAAAATGTTATATTTACCAGTATCATGTAATATTAAAAAATAATTTAGTTAGGTAACCTACCTAACTAAATTATTTTTAGTTAGGTAGGTTGTATTTACATTTTTGTTTTTACTCATGATACATAAAAAATATGGATCCCATATTACTGAATTAATTTTGTAATGTAGGTAATCAAAGTTCATGGGTTCACCTTGTAACACCAATTAATCACATAATATTAATACCAGTTTGGACTGGCCACTTAATGGTTTTGTTTTTAAAGGATTTGAAGCACACAGGCTATATGTGCACTTTTTAACCTAACATCGGTATTATCGCTATTTCGTGTCTTTTTAGACTCCAAGCTACAGAATACCAAGGATAGGCACGTAAGTAGTACTACCAGTAGTGGTGACTGACAAAGTGTGTGTATTGCCCTCATTTGGTTGTGGCCTCATTTATGCTTGGCCTACACTAATGGGAATACCATTAAATATCGCGATAACGGACGTTAATCGTAGGTTTAATTTGAACACTACATTGTTTAATATCTTCCATTGGCATTTGGCCTGGCCGTTCGTGTGGCCCAAGCATTAATGGGACGCAATACCTTACACGTTGTGTTCCACGGCGTCGCGTTGTCGTCGTCATTGTTCCCACAAATATAAACATTATAAGCAATATAATATTGATCACGTCTCTATACAGAGCTTAAAGTGATAATGTTCGATGTCAGGTGGCACAGGACACCGCGTACTGGGACCTGAAGGAGCGGTTGCAGCAGCTGCAGGGCGCGCACGAGCGGCTGCAGCAGAACATGGTGGACGTGCAGATGCAGCACGAGGCCGCGTCCGCGCAGTACGCGCGCGAGCTGCGCCTGCGCCCCGACACGCTCAACAAGTAGGGCTCGGCACGCGCGGCCGCGGCGGGCGGGCGCGCGCTGACGGCGGCGTGTTGCAGGCTGGCGGGCGCGCGCGGCGTGTGCGGCGCGCTGGACGAGTACGGCGAGCGGCTGCGGCGCTGCGTGGGCCGCGCGCGCGCCGACCGCGCCGCGCTGCAGGCCGCCTACGCGCAGTGCGGCGCGCGCCTGCGCCAGCTCGCCGCCGCGCGCGACTGCGCTCGCCGCGCCGGTACCTCCATACACTTCCACCACTTCTAAATCTGTCGGTACTCATTGATGCTGTAAGTCATCAAGATGGTACGGTTATCATCTTGATGGCTTACAGCAACACTCACATTTACGAGCATCGCGTTTTCTGGACAAATTTGAGTTAAATATGTAGTTATAAAAGATCTTAATCATAGATATAATAATAAAGACTTTATTATATCTATGATCTTAATTTATTAATTTACCATTCTGCCATCCATTTCAAATAACAATATTACTTTATCTAATAATAATAAGAAATAAAACTGAAATAGGGGTAAATATAGGAAATATCCGTGGTGTGTGTGCAGGGCAACGCTCGGCCAGTCGGGAGAGCGCGGCGGCGCGGTCGCTGGCGGAGGCGCGGGAGCAGCTGGGGGCGGCGCGCGCCCGCGCCCACGAGAGCGCCGCGGCCCGGGACGAGCTGGCAGCCCGCCTGCGCCAGGTGAGGGGGGGCGGCCCGGGGCCCGCCTGCGCCGGGTGAGGGCGGCCCGTGACGCGGCTGGCGACTGTTGCAGGCGGACGAGGCGGCGGCCGCGCTGCGGGCCGACGTGGCGCGCCTGGTGCAGCAGTTCGACTCGCAGGTTGCGGATATGAAACATTGCATAGCGCGGCTGGAAGAGCAGTCAGTATAAATTGTGTACCTTGTAGCAATAACGACACCGACATTTGTTTTCTCTCTCGTTCAAAAATGCACACTCCTATTGAAAAAAACAAGCAAATGCAAGATTCATCCACATACCTTTTCCAAAGTCTGATGGTCTTTGAGTCGAGGCTCAGTGCCTGTTTTTCAAAATGTTCCATCCAGAGATTTATTTATTTAAATTAGCTAACACAATTAGAGCCACTGCACTTCCTATGGCTACGCCATCGATTTGAAGGTAATGTTGGCCTTGAAAAAGGAAGTAATTGCCATCCAGGTAGCGTTTCAGCAAATCAATATAGTTGTGGGGCATGTCATTACCACTAAGTACATCTTTGACAACATCCAGGCACTCCTTAATTGACACATTGGTTAATAACGACTCAACGTCTAAGCCCACCATGGTTCATCAAGTTCATCGGGTTCCAAGGTTTCGGGCTCTTTACCATTTAGATGAAGTCTCGCGAATCCTTTACAATAGAAGATATTTTTCCTACCAATGGTAGTACCTAATACTGACGCAACTTTGCAAGATCATAAGTCGGTGAGGCAATTTGGCTTACAATAGGCCGCAATGGCACGTTGGACTTATGTATTTTAGGTAGGCCATACAGTCCCCAAATAATAAGCTAATAAAGTCTCCGAATCCTCTGGTGTTGCGGGTGTCCATGCGCGGCGCCGATTGCTAACCATCAGATAGCCGCTAGCTCGTCTGCCTTTATATCACATATCAATCACGCTTAAACAAAGTAGCTTCAACAATTGGCAGTGCAGTGACTTAGCGTTGAAATATATTGCTGTGCCGTGGCGTGTCGTGTCCCGCCTGTTTTCATTTAATATGATCAGATATACTAGCGCGGTTTGTTTTGTGGCGTGCTGTTAAATGTCTGGCGCGATACGACACGACGCAACGATACAATATTGTGCCTCAAATTTAAAATGTTCTTTCACGCCCGAAATAAATCAGTAAAACATATTTCGGGCATGACACAACATTACTTTGCTATTATGTGGTAGAAGGTTCCGTTTATAAAACAGTTAAACAAACGCGTAGGGCGGGCGCGGCGCAGGGAGAGGCGGCGGCGCGCGGCGCGGACCTGCAGGTACGTCACGTTACTTTTTTTTTTCTTTTTTGCCCCAAGGTGGAGTATCCTCATGGAGCCCCTTCGCCTGGGGAGACAAAGAGGAATGTCAGACTTTTACTGATAAAAACCACCTTGGTGTCCCGTCTCTCACGTGGGCTTGAGGATGAGGGAATCTAATTAACGCGGTCAAGTACGAGTTTTTATTTTAATAGGTAGGTGTAATGTTAACAGTAAAACGGGGTGAATAGACATAGAAGAGGGTTGGATAGACACTAGAAAAATTCTCCAACATCTATTCACCCCTTTCGTGTATCATATTCACCCCGTTTTACGATACCTATTCATTGTTTTAGGAAGCTAAGAAGACTATTGACCATTTGAAACAACAGGAAGCTCGACATGTGGAGCAGATAAAAAATCTAGAGAAAGATATCACTGCTATCGATGAAGTAAGTAGATAGCCATACAGTTTTGAGCCATTCGTGTCGTACCTACTAGGTGCAGTTCACAACAGAACTTCGGCGAGTCGATGGAAAACAATTAATTATAGTCCTTCAAAACTTATTTAATTAGTACCTACTCGAAGGAACTACACCGAAAACGTGACAAGACAAGAAGTGTGGTGGTTATTTCTTAAGGATAACTCCTTCCCGTGGAATTAAAACCGATCTCACTTTGAGCCATGAATATAAGTTTTTGTCGAAGGTCATTACCGAACCATCTTCTTGAATATGGCTAAGTGTCTGTTGTAGCTCTACAGACACTTAGGTATCTGGAGGTGAAGGCGCTCGCGCGTGTCTACCAGTTTGCACGCTGGGGCGCGTCGCCGGGGTGAAAATCCTCCGCCGCGCCAAATGTTGCGTGGTGAAATGAGCTCTGGCGGTAAGTCCCCTCTTTGAGGAATGGCTTGAGAGGCAACATGAACCTCACCTTCCACTTCGGGGATCGAGACACGACCTAAGCGTAAGGGGCATAGAGTTCCGCACGCGCCATAAAGAGATAACAGACTACCACAGACGGAGTCCTGTAGGGCTGATATTCAGCCGGGCACCGCGGCCTCGGTTCAGAGCAGGAGAAGGAACGTTTTTAGTCTAAGAGTTTGAAACTCCCTCCCTCCGACCCTGGGCGGGAGAAGTTAATTACCATTTTGTTCCATTATTTTTTCCATCTTGTAGGTAATGACATGATCCTATTGCTATATAGAATCTTTGGGACTTCTAATTAAAATACCGCGACCTGTGGTTTTGGCAGTCCTCTCGATTTTGACACCGCCTAAAAGATTCTGAAGAGACCGAAACCGGTGGAAATCTAAAGATACAAGGTCAGCACTATTCGGCGGATGCAATCCCTTCATTTTTTGATGAGTGGCTAAAGATGAATGAGCCCCGATAGTACTGCCTGGTGGTGTTTTTTTTTTTTGTGAGGGGAAAATCATCAAATGACTTCTCCCGCCCAGGGCCGACCAGGGGGGAGTGTCAGACTCTTACTGACTAAAAACCCCCCTGTTACTTCTCCTGCTCTGGCCGAGGTCGCGGTGCCTCATTGCGCTTACCCCGCAACCCCGGCTGAACATCAGCCCTTTAGGACCCCTTCTGTGGTGGTCTATTGGCTGTTTGAGGCGCGCGCGGAACGGAAGCCATGCGAGATGCCCATGGCTTTCACAATCCCTTTCACTTTTAATCGCCGATCGGCTAAAACTGACGGATGAACGGATGTGGAGACCTCAAATGGGCGTCCAGCACGTTCGGCATCTTCTGTGCTGGTACGGCCACATCGGAATTCAAAACAATGATGGTTCTCGAATGAGAGGACGACGGCTACTTGAGACCGAAAAACACGGTATCTAATGGTAGTCCTGAGTTAGTCAGAATACAGTGCTTTAAATCGTTATGGGATTCCCATGACTGTCAATGACCATTGACAGTCGAGGGAATACCTTCATCAAGAGACCTGATGAAGACCTCCTTCATCAGGTAAGCTGCCATCCATACAGCTAAAAAGTTTTCAGTAATATAAATGAATTAAGTTCAAAGACGAAGTAGATACTGGAAACTGTTCAGGACTTCCCTGTGCTGTCCTTCGTTCTCATCATCAGACCCTTAATGACAGTGACAATCAAGTCTGGTGCAAAGTGCTCGCCAATACGAATCATTCAAGCCCAAATACAAGGCAACTACTCCAAATAGTCAAGGAGATCCGTCGACTGTTTTCCAGCTCCAATATCATGTCGACTTAGCTTCGGTAGGTTCCTGTTTCGGATCCAGCGGGAGGAAACGCCCGAGTGTCGTCATTGTGAGGACCACCTAGAGGATACGGTAGCGGTATGCCCTTGCCTGGGCTCATTTGATGATTTTCCCCTCACAAAAAAAAACATCATGTCGACTTCGACCTTCGTCAAGTTGTAGTGTTGTAAAAGACCTACTTAAACACCATACAAAAGAACTACTCGCCCCTACAATTTTAGAAAGTTCCCCTCGATTTCTCCAGTATTCCATCATCAGATCCTGACCTCATGACTATGGGACCAAATGGCAAGTATTTGGCAAATGGCAAGTATTATGGCCCTATCAAATAAAAAAAGAATTTTGCTGCATCTATTTTATCCTTAATAGAGCGACCAGCGCGACGTCATCTTTGACATCGAAAGGACATGGCCAAAAAAGTACATTCCACGTACACACACATAATTAATACACTGTAAAATAAAAATATAAATATGAATTATTGCGTAGTTTTTAGCCTCTCCAGACCTGACAATTATTATTAAAAAAATGTAAAAGTAATGCATGGAAACGTACAATCCGTATACACAAACATTATAAAATACACTGTAAAATAAAAATAGAAAAATGAATTATTACGTAGTTTTATTTTATTTATTTTCCTTAATACATAAATCATTATTATTAATTCTTTTGTTTTATTTTATAAATAAATAATACGCCTTATGGTTTTTAATAGCAAATCCTATTTTTTGCTTATTGCCAGTAATCTGACAAAAGGTTTAGTGAAATTATTATCGTCTAGTGTGTTGTAATGACAAATTCTTCATGTGTTTTATTTATCGCAATTTAATGTAACAATGTTCACGGATGTAAGACCTCAAAAATCATTGATAATCCTTGAATTCAATAACTATGCCAACGCTCATACAGAAACGAACATTCCATATACACAAACATGATAAAATACACTGTAAAATAAAAATATATAAAAGTGAATTATTACGTAGTTTTATTTTATTTATTCTCCTTAATAAAGAAACCATTATTTTTTATACCTATTTTTTTGTTTTATTTAATAAATAAATAAATAATTCAAACGCCTTAAGGTTTTTAAAAGCAAATCTTATGTCGACTAAAGGTTTAGTGAAACTATTTTCGTCTTGTGTGTTGTAATTACGAGTTCTTCATGTGTTTTATTTATTGCAATTTAATTTAGCAATATTCACGAATGTTAACACCAAAAATCATTGATGTGCCTTGAATTCAATAACTATGCAAACGCCCATACAAAAATTGGCCATGTCCTTTCCAGATTGAAAACGCTTACTTAAACCAAATTAGTGTTACTCTCACAGACAATAACATAAACATCGCAATTTTTGCCTTGGTTGCCTTTTTACCTTTTTTGTGTTAGAATTTTAAAATGTATCGAATATCTTCATTCACAACGATGCATTTCGTCGTGTGAGTGAGATAAGCGGAGGTCCAATCCTTCCCCTCGCCCAATTCCTCCCCAATCCGAAAATTGCTCGAGTGGCGATCACGGATCGGAAGTCGTATCGCGAGTAGAGCTCCTGGATCAGAATGGATGCGATTGGCGATTTGTCATTCAACGTGGAGAACTAAGAAAGAGGGAGGCCTTTTTTGTCAAGAGAAAATCATCAAATGACTTCTCCCTCCCAGGGTAAGGCGAGAGAGAGTGTCAGACTCTTACTGACTAAAAAACCTCCCGTTCCTTCTCCTGCTTTGGGCCGACCGACGCCGC
Organism: Spodoptera exigua; assembly: GCA_902829305.4. NCBI lineage: Eukaryota > Metazoa > Arthropoda > Insecta > Lepidoptera > Noctuidae > Spodoptera > Spodoptera exigua. Next base: position 57,966 of record LR824614.2, read on the forward strand.
AGTGACTCAATGTGCTTAACCCGCAACCCCGGCTGAAGTTTTTCCCCCTGCCTTTTGGACGTTAACGGACAGGCACCAACGAAACTATTTATTCTTTTTGTAATAAATACTCCTAAAGAATCTTTGAAGACGTAGCTACGTTTTTTTTATATCCGATACCAGGGAATCCATACTTAGAATAAAAAAATAACCCAAAACCTAGAGCCCAAGTAATTGTACTAGTAATTAATCTATGAACATAGTCTTCAAAATTACTTGATATGTTCCGGCTGATGATGATGATGCCAAGTTTATGGATAATGTTTTATTAATTTTGAATCTTGTTTCTGCGAAAACGCAATTTACAGTTTTATTGTAATTTTAATGTACTAAACAAAGTTAAGGTACTTTTCATGCCTTTTAGTAAAAAAAAAGTTGTTCTATTAATTGTAAATATATATAATGTACTTATTGTGATAGCTTCAGCACAGCTTGAAGAAAGAAAACCTTTCTTTGCAACATTGTGTAAGCAACCTTGAAACAGAGAAGATCCAACTAACTGAACAGTTGAAAAAGACCGAGCAGGAGCGTAGTTCAGTAAGCAGCTCCCTCGACGAAGTGACCTCCGTCGCCGAGCAGCTACGCTGTGAATTAGCCGACGCGCGCGCCCAACTCGACTCCGAGCGGTACGTTGTTACTTGGAGACGGCGCATGGCACGCACCACGTCCGCCAGCCACAGCCCGGCTGTTGCAGGGCGGCGCACGGCGCGGCCTGCGAGCGGCTGCAGACAGCGGCGGCCGCCAAGGACCGCGAGCTGGACGCCAACACGGGCACCATCGCGCGCCTCATGGCCGACCTGCGCGCCGAGAGCGACGCGCGCGCCCGCGCCGACGCCGCGGCCGCCGCCGCGCGCCGCCAGCACGACGCCGAGCGCGACGCGGCGCGCCACGCCGAGCTCCAGCTGCGCGACGCGCTGGCGCGCCTCGAGCGCTCTGTCGAGGATAAAGACCGCGAGATCGGCGCGCAGATGACCATCATTCTGGACATGCGGACAGAGAAGGTAGCGTAATTTGTTTGACTTACAATCATTTTACTTTTCGAGGCCAAAGCAGATGCTTGCACTATTTCAGATCCGTAAAGAATCTACACACTCATCAGTTTTTTTAGTAAAGTCAACAGCATCGTCGTTATCCCACACGACAACAACCCACAAATAGTTTTTCCGGGTGTGGATGTTCTTTTTATTTTTCACCATAACACAAAAATAATCCATAAAGCATGATTCAGTGTTCACGTGCGACGGCGCGGTGGCTTATTATCCGAACTGCTAAGCTTTCAGGAGTTACACGTGCTATTGTGAGTTAACCATAAGGCGTTAGGTGAGAAGAAGGAATATTTTATACTAGCTTTTGCCCGCGACTTTGTTCGCGTGGAATAGTGACTTCCTGCTAATTTTTGGTTTAAAAGATAGACATTTGCTGTAAAACATTTTTTTTTTTCGGAATTTTATGTAGAATATTTCCGTCATACATAATTTCACCAACGACACAGGAGAAAATCCTAGTGTGGGGCAACGTTTTAAATAAAAAACAAAAAAAAATCTCCCGTTTTCCCAACATTTCCCTTTACTGCTCTGCTCCTATTATTTGTAGCGTGATAAAAGTATCCTATAACCTGCCCAGGAGTACCTACAAATAATAATTGTACCACGTTTTGTTAAAATCCGTCGAGTAGTTTTTGTTTCTACAGTTGTATGTCTTATGTTGTATAAGGAACATACAGACAGACAAAAATTTTACTGATTGCATTTTTGGCTTCAGTATCGATCACTTATCACACCCTGGTAGTTATTTTGAAAATATATTTAATGTACAGAATTGACCTCTCTACCAGATTTATTATAAGTGGGTACCTATAGATATAGATTTTTAATGTAAATTCACCCAGACGTGATAGTACTGAAGTAAAAGCAGTCTATGATAAAAGCATTGCAAACTTGTACATTTGAGATGCGGCGATTTGTGCCAATTTGGAATCGGTTCGCAGGAACGGCTGCAGGAGCGGATCCAAGGCATGCAGAATACTATCGACAACATCCAGAAGGAGCTGACGGGACGCTTGGCAGCGCCCAAACTGGCGGCAGAGGAGTGCGAGCCCCCCGAACTAGACGAGGCGCCGGTATCAAGGCGCGCGGACGACCCGGTGTTCGGGTTCCTCAGTGATGGCAGCGTGGACGGCGACGCACTGGACGTGAGTGTAATCTGTTCCAGCACAGTGCAGCGTGTGTAGTGGGTGTTAGCGGACATAGAGGGACGAAGCGCGTTAGCATACCCCTTCCCGATTTTACCATCCGCGTCGTGTCTATGTGTGAGTTACTTTTGTATACTGCACACTTGCGCGTGTTCCTGCTTACGTACAGTCGAGCTCATAGTTAATAATAATTGTTTTGTAAAGTTTGTTTCTGTTATTATTCCCATAAGTTTTAATTGTTATTAACTCTTCTTTTATAACACCTAAAATATTCAAATTATAAAAATAATTAAATGTAACTCAAAGTATTGTGAAGTTGAGTACCTGCACTCGCAGCTAACTTCAGAGCCACTATTGAGTTTGAGTCGTACTGTAAACAGGTGCGCGAGGTGGGGCGCAGGTTCGAGGCGCTGCGCGGCGGCGGCCGGCTGCGGACCGCGCAGGTAAGTACGTGCGACCTCAACACCTCAAGCTCTGAAATCCACTTATACACTCTACAGGCAGCCAGTCCACACATACATTCCTAGTTGGTAGCTGTTTGCGTGGTAGTGTCGTATATGGAAGTACATACCTACACACTCCGGCACACAGGCATCCCATGAAAGATACTACTTGGCGCAACTTCTACCTATCTATTTCTTTAACTTAAGTTAATGGTCGATTTCAAGAGCCGGTTTCAACAAAAATCTATGGATTAGGATAATTAGGTATATATTCTAATTAGAAAATTTTCCTTCGCCGTTTGACAGCGTTGGTCTATAAATATAATCATAAAAAGTTCTACAAAACTCAGAAACAGTCACATTGGTACTTGTCAGGGTTCGAACCCGGGCGCCTTAACCTCTGGGCCACCACAATTTGTCACGTCGTACGCATTGTCTACCATCTGATCAGGCATAACAACTGAAAACGGGTTTCATTTTATATATAGGTATAATATACTATATGTATATGTGCGTCTTGCAGCGTGCCTATTAATTGGGTATACCCAACAATATATAGCTAATTAATATTAAAAAGGTAACCAGAGATTATAATTTTGGTCTAGTCGGATACCTAGTGTAGATAGTATTCTGCTTATGTATTAAATAAAAATCTGTTTTCATTTGACAGGGCTCAATATCGCTGTCACAAGTTAAAGATGACTTGAAAATAAAGAATCGGTCATTTTTTAAAACAAAGCGTTTCGATAGTAAGACTAAGAAGTACAAGCAATAAAGATACGAGTCGTGTCGAGAGTCATCGTCTGATTCACTTATCAGCCGACATAATATTTACTTTTCATTACAAATACTTACATAGGTACCTACAGCTCAATTTCCTAATTACTTTGTCATAAATTTTAATACTATTAAATACTAATTAATAACTATGGATTCGTTATGTGTTTCATTGCCTAATTAATAGATTAATAATAATACAACTTTTTTTACATCTTGTGTGTAGTGTTAATAATCTGAAGTATTAGTGCAAGGGTTCCTCAAAATACATTCATTAGTTTTTGCGTGAGCAACAAAAAAATGTCTTTACAAAGTAAGTAATATTAGAAGAATTATAAATATAAATAAGGTCTATAGCACCGCTAATTTTAGCGGGTTTAAAGGTTTAGCAAAGGAAAGAAACATCAAAAATCATAATTTTAATTATTTGCTTTGGTTGGTGTTTTGGATATGCTTGGGATGTTATGAAAATAAGGGTTAAATAGTATTATGCTTGCTTGCATATTTTATATGAGCAAATTAAAGGAAAGAGAGAGAAAGGCTGCCTCCTCTCTCCCCTCCCGCAGCAGACGCACTAGACGTCGTATGGTGGCCGACCTGCGGCCACTGTAGGGCGCGGCCTGCGGACGACAGACTCGGGGCGTCTCGTCGTCCGACCGGCAGCAGGCCTCGAGGCGTCGTCGGCGCCGTGTTCCGCGCGCTTCATAGTGAAGTCCTGTGGTCAGACAGGACGGTGACGGGGCCCGCCTGACTACCTGGCGGGCTTATACCCGTCAGGGGATGGGACGAATGCTTCGGCGATTGCCACCCCTCCGACACATGTGTAAATGGAGGAACTCCGGGTTGGTTTTTTGTCACTAAGAGTCTGACAGTAGGTACCCTCCGCCCTTCCCCGAGGGCGGGCGATGGGTCTCCATAAGGATTTTCCAAACCGATACAAAAAAAAAAAACGGTTCTGCCCGTGTTTGGGTAGCACACTCAGCGATGAGTGACTTGTTCCCTTGTGATGATTGACTTGTTGATTAAATTTACGTTCAATAATATTTATAGTATAATAGTGTTAGCCTAATTGTTCTGAGTTTCGCAATACATACCTAATTACCTAGATAGTTTATACCCACTGCAATCTAAGGCCTAAATGAAGTACCTTTGTAGCTTGAAGGTTTTTAACCCTAGAAATTGTGAATTTTTGGAAGCTAAATGATAAAAAGTAGAGCTGCTGGTGTAGGTACGTGTCATGTTCGTGAACGGGCGAAATAAAACTCAATAATTTATAAGGCACAATACAATCTAGCTCTTATCCGCGACTTCGGCGCATGGACTTCAGTTTACAAATTTCAACCAACTTGCTAACGATGAACGTATTATGACTTGTAACAAACAATACGTAGGGACTTGAACGAACAACTCTGTTCGAGACTTTGAGTTTCGGAATATTAGAACCATTAGAACGGAAACTTTCGTTCGATTTTATCAACGCCTTAGAACAATTTAACCAACCAAAGACACCAAGTTATCAACTTTTAAACGCTTACTAAACGACAAATTAGCAGAGATATGGTGCAAAGGCTGTGGCAAACCTCAAAAGGTTGGGTAGGCATGAGTATTCCATAGCAAATCTTAACAGCGCGGTTTGGAAAACGGCGTCACCAACACAACGCACCAATCGGATAAGTATTTAGATTAAGTAAATAAAGAGTAAGTAATTTTCAGTAATCGGAGTAGATAGATTGAAATGGGGTCATTGATCCGAAACGTATTGTGACGGAAAAGTGGTTCAAACTCTTTGACATCATGACGTCAATGGATGGTTGTCAAGCGTTGCCTAGAGATTGTAAATTTCGTCGTGAATTGTCAACACGAGTTGGTGTAATCGGTAAGGCGCAGTAAGGCGTGTGGATTCCACCAGAGAGACCCCGAGTTCGAGTCCCGCCGTAAGCATGAAGTTTTTTAGTTGATGGAAGTTTTGTTGAACTTTCTGGAAGCTTTTGTGTGAAAGAAATGAAAAATTAAAGTTCTGGAGTCAGACGATCAAAAAGAATAACGAAATTGAATGTTCCAGAACCTGACCGGGGGTATATAAGCGGAACTGCGGCTCACCGCTGGCAGTTGAGTTCTAAGACCAGTCAGTCGTCGGTTACGTAGAGTAGTCATGTCACAACGTATTAAACGCTATGACATGACTACTCTACGTAACCGACGACTGACGCAGGATCTTATGTTTCTTCACAAATTGGTCAATAATAATAATTGAGCAGATAGGTCTTAAAGTACTACATAACATACCTAGATATCCCATTACACCTATTCCACACAAAGGCATCCAACACAAATGTAGGAGTAAACTCGCCTCTCAATAGGCTTACCCGAGACAAATTATTTTATAAAATCCGTTCTAAATGTTGACATACTACTCTGTCAATAAAGTATCGGGAAAAAGTCAATAATACACAAAATGTTTGTTACCTATTCATCTAAATTTATTTTATCACCTTCAAAGTATGCTCCTTTAGAAACGATACACTTACGCCAACGAATAATCCAATCATCGAAACTTTTTTTAAACGCTGTTTCTTTTTCGTTTATTGTATTGAAACGTCGAAATAATTTATTTTTGACCTAGGAAACTACCCAATTGTCGTAGTCGCTGACAAAGCATTACCTTTTTAAACGCTGGTAAAATTGAGACCGGCCTATAGTAATTGGGGTCTACAAGTTTATTATTTGCATCTTTAAATTTTTTACATAAGTAATTAATTTTACTACCTATAAAGGTTATGAAATAAAAGCCATTTACAGCATCATTTTGCCAAATTTATAATCGCTAGCAGAGCAATAAGTAAAGTGACTGGACAAGAAAGGGTTGAGACGGAGTTGTGGGGGCGCGCAGCGGCGGGTGAGACGTGCGCCTGCATGGCGCCCTCCCGCTGGGCCGGGGAGCTGGGCGGCGCCGTCGTGCTGGCCGGAGTCGCGGCCGTGCTCGGCGGCGGCGGCACGTCCTCGCCGCCGTAGTCGGCGCCGTTCTCGCCGTACTCGCCCGCCTTCAAGTACACGCGTGAGGTTCGCTCGGGTGCACCCTAGAAACACCCGGTCGCAGCACTGCGGCGCCCGAGAGGAGGTCTCGCTCTGGCCGCGAACGTTTACCTTGAAGTCGGGCCGGTTGGGTTCGAACTCGAAGGCGGGCCGCGCCGACGGCTGCGACGACTCAGGCAGCGTGGACTCCGTGCTGCGCGAGGGGGGCGTACTGCGCGTGGGGGGCGTCGCTCCCGCCGCCTTTCCCGGCCGCTTGGCTATACGCAATATATAAACGTCACAATGTTATTCCTCGTGAATTTGTTTCAAGAAATTGTAATGTTACTGGTATATTAACAGAGTCAAAACTCCAAGCAATATTATTTTAAAACAAAGTGTCAGATTGTCGGTAGACCTCTGGGGAAGCTCTCTGAGGAAAAGCCCGAGTGTCATTATTGTGAGGCCACTCAGTGGACAAGGTGGAGAATACAGTGACGATGTGCCCTGCTTGGGCTGAGCACCGCCGTGTTCTCAGGCAAGTGATCGGCGGCGGTGACCTCTCGAGCTTGGCCTTAGTCGTGGCCATGGCGCTGGGCGAGAGGATCTGGAAAGCCGTCTCTTCTTGCTGAGAAGCAGTTATGCTCGCAAAGAAGAAGGTGGATCGCGTGAGGGAGTTATCCTCCCCCTCACGCCCCCACCCGCTGCAGTAGGCGGTACTCCGGGCGTCGGGGATCGAGAGACGATCTCCGGCCACCATAAGCGTGGGTCTGCACCGTAATTTACAAATATTGACACGTACAACCTGCGCGAGCGCTGCTGACATTGCTAATTACTGTTGTATTACTATTGGGTACTAAAAGCCAAGATCTTCGAATAAGTCCGCGGGTGACAGGTTAACAGGGTCTTGATCATCATCATCATCAGCCTGTTGTCGTCCACTGCTGGACATAGGCCTCCCCAATTGCCATTGAGCTCGATGTCCAGCTCTTCTCATACAACCACTGCCAGCCACCGTCTTTTTTACCTAGTATACTACCTTACCTAAAGGTTATGAAATAAAAGCCATTTACAGCATCATTTTGCCAAATTTATAATTATCAACAGGGTCTTCGAATGACCCCAATTCGAATACATCCGTTTAAATGACTCCGGGCGTCGGGGATCGAGAGATGGTCTGCGGACGGCAAATAAGGGTAGCTCGCCGCCTGACCAGGATCAGACCTTAGTGTACGACACGTTAAAAATAGACCTGATATCGTCATGTACAAACCCACACATACTACATACTTACCTACTTATAAAATATGAACCTATTATGATTTATCTTTTTAAGAGATACTACTTGTTATAATAAATAAAGAAATTTTACAAGAGGATGGAGCAGGCAGAGAGTTCGTGCGATGGAAGGGAGACGTTTCGGCGTCGGGCGGCAGGCGGGGCCCGGCGGGCGCAGGCGCCAGCGAGGCAGGCGACGTGTCAGGCGCTCCGGGCGCTCCGGGCGCCGCGCCACCGCCACCGCTCGGCTCGCCCTCCGTCCCTGCCAGCAGGCGGTGCTCGCTACACAGCGCCGCGCACTCGCCCCCGCCGGCGTCCCCGGCCGCGTCCCCGGCCGCGCCGCCCGCCTCGCCGCCGCACGCGCGCAGCGTGTGGGCGCAGTGCAGGAAGCGGCGCCAGCGCGCCACGCTCATTGCCACGTGCGTCCTGCCGCACGACGCGTCGCGCGCCTCCGCCGCCGCCTCCGCCGCCGCCTCCGCCGCCGCCTCCGCCGCATCCACCGCCTCCGCCGCATCCGCCCCGACCGCCTCGGCGCTGCCGTCCGCGCTGCGCGCCGAGCGACTCAGCACACCGCACAACTTGCCGTCGCACACGACTCCGGCGCCCCAGTCGGATTGGCACAGCGTGGGGCCCACCAAGCACAGCGCCGAGTCGCGCAGGCCTGGCCAGCCGGGCGCGCTTTCCGCGCAAGCGTCGCCCTGCTCCAGCGTGGCGTCCACGATGCGCAGGCGGGGCGCGCGCGAGGCGCCGCGGGGCAGGGCGCGCACCACGTGGCACACGGCGCGCGGCGCGCACTCGCCGGCCTCCGTGGCCATGAGGATGGGCCGCGCCCGCGCGTCGCCGCCGAAGGGCGCCTCCAACTCCAGCACGGCCAGGTCCATGGCGGATCCGCTCCACGCGGCCCCCGCGCGGTCGGCCCCCGCCCCCGCCGCCAGCGCCACGCGCGCCACGCGGCGCAGGGCGCCGGTGCCGGGCGCCAGCGCCCAGAGGTCGCGCTGGGGCCGGGCGCCGGCGCGCACGCAGGCGGCGGAGGTGAGCGCGGTGCGCAGCGACACGAGGGAGCCGCCGCAGCGCCGGCCGCCCGGGTGCTCCACCACTATCTGCGGGCGCACGCTACGTCAGTCGCCGCGCCTCACCTACACGCTCCTACTACACACATCGTCTAATGTTTTGAGAAAAAAAACAAATTTGTAGTTAACATATGTAAGCATTATACATCTAGACGTAATCACTCCATCTATACTAATATTATAAAGAGGAAAGATTTGTTTGTTTGTTTGTAATGGATAAACTCAAAAACTACTGGGCCGATTTCAAAATTCTTTTACCATTGGATAGGTATTTTATCCCTGTGTGTCATAGGCTATGTATGCACCACGGGCGAAGCCAGGACGGAGTGCTGGTATATTATAAAGAGGTAAAATTTGTAAGTTTGTTTGTAGGGGGTAAACTTTGGAACCCCTGGTCGGATTCCCAAAATTCTTTCACTGATAGATAGTTACAATGTTCCTGAGTGCTATAGGCTATAAAACATCACCGAAACCGCGTGAGAGTAGCTAGTAGTATATAAACAAAGTTACTTTTTTTGTTCCTAAAGGCCTAGATGGAAAAGAAGCATGTTTAGAGGGATGAGAGAACAGGGTGGAAAGTTCCTCATCCTCCATTGAAAAGAGAGGATCCTCCAACCGTGCGGGTGTTCGTGCCTCGCGGGAAGTGATTGGTGCTGTTGATATTGTTGTGCGATAGATGTCGCTACACATGCTTACACTACGCAACGGATTTAGATGCGCTTTAATCAAAATCCTACGTAAATACCTATAGTAGGTAACACCTATTAAATGGTTGAAAAATGTTGTATCTGCATTGCACCCGTTCGAAGCCTGAGCGGTTCCCTAGTACCTACCTATCTATAGAATAAATGATGATTGTTGCTAAATGCCAAATCTCAAGAACGGCTAAACCGATTTTGCTAATTATCTTTCTTGTTATATTTGTTAATGTTAGATTTAGATTATATACCTAAAGAAAATTTAAGTAAAAGTAAAGGGCCAAATTGGAAACGGGCTACCCTTTCGATGCTGTGGCTCCCGTGCATAGCAACAACGAGCCGCTAGTGGAGCAGTACCAGTACTGCTACTGCTAGTACCCACCTATGTTACATCTCTTACCATAAACGGTGCTGAGTCACTTTCGTCTTCTTGCTCGGCCTCACGCTCTTCTGCCGCAGCTGACACCTTCGTCGTACTACTCTCTGGTATAAATGTAACAAATATGTAAACAAATGTTTCTTCATCGTGTTAAGCCATCATCATCATCATCAGCCGGAAAACCTCCACTTCTGGACAAAGGCCACCGCCTTAGTTTTCCTCATCAAAGTTAAAGTCAAAGTAAAAATAATTTATTCTTATATCTATTGTAACTTGTAACATCTTTGTATACCTACCATGTTTTTGTATGTTTATCTTTATCCGCAGATAAAGATAAAAATAATAAGTAATGCCAAATTGTTGTAACAATTTAAGTTAGGTACTTTATGTTACAAACATTTCAACATGACCTGTGCACACGTTACAGCAGCTCGTTCCGAAGTAGTCTTTCATTTTATAAAATGTTTTAGGTACAGTAAAGTGTACATACCTATTTAAATTTATTTAGACTCAAATTTTGAATATCGCTAGGAATTTTATTGAAAAGTCGAATAATTGACATATAATTAAATGATTATTTTCTGAAGCCTCTAGTGTTAGGTAAGTAATATTATGTAGCTGTATACTATTATACATATAGTGCTGCCACGCGGGCAACGCTGCGCACGAGTTTAAAGTTCGGCGCATTTTGTAAATGTGTTACGTTACTTATGGGGAGAGGTGTCACACACACTACAGAGACCCTACGAGTTAAAACGGGGCTGCTGGTGCAAACGCAATAATGTGCCACGGCCTCGGCTTGGTGCAGACGGAATGCTGTGATTCTTGTTCAAGGAGTTAGTAAGTCACTAGATGTTAGCAGCATTTAGCTTTCCAAGAAATTTAACAGCTTCTCTTTAGAATAGACGAACTGTACACACGATATACTCATAATATAGCCTAGGGTAAAGCAGAACACAAAGACAAGCGAGTACCTAGTAGCGCCCCGCGCGCGGCGGCCGCCAGCAACAAGGCCAGCAGCGCGGCCCTCATGGCATGTGTCTGCGCCGCCTTGTAACAAAACAGTTCCGCTTGCAGCCTCGTATCGCACTCCTTACATTACAAATGCCACTGTAAACACTACGCTCATTTTCATATTGTCAGCGTCAATAGCGGGGACGACATATTGCGTCACTTGTAACCTGAAAGAGTTTGATAGTGAACATTTGTGAAACCATAGATACACTTCAAGAAGGTACCAAGTTGACATGGTTCTGGCTGTTTCTGCAAAATAATTGTTAAATACGATGCCTGGAAATACAATATCATTTGTAATTTAGTTAATTCGGAATGAGATTTGGTAAATGATCGCAGTGATTCAGAGTTACAAGGGATACCTGGATCGTATTACTACATATAAATTTCAATAAAAGGTACATATAGTCGTATGCTGGCAAAGAGAATATAGTACAGTGTATATATGAATACTTACATACAGTGGTTATATTGTCATTGTATGCTGGATATCTTTGATCAGTCTTTATTTTTATTTATTCCTTACACAATATGTATGTTTACAATTTGATTTAAATTAACATTTATAAGTGTAACAATTACTTAGGTTAAAACCACATGCACAATTTGTTATTAATTTTTTTGCCAAGTTATATTTGTTTCTCATTACTAAGATTTGAAAAAATGCGTTTTCCTTGAAAATGTTTAAAAAAGAACCCTAGTGTGATATATATTTTTGTAGGTACCTAATGTACGCTCGGGTCTGGTTTTGGCCGGGCGGCGAATTACCCTGACTCGCCGTCCGCAGACCCGCGCTTACGGTGGCCGGAGATCATCTTTCGATCCCCGACGCCCGGAAAGTCGCCTTCTGCAGCAGCTGAGGCGTGAGGAGGAGGTTAACTCCCGCCTCTTTCTTTGCGAGCATAACTAAGTAAATAAATACGTATACGTATGCTCCACCGTGTCCTCTAGGGGGTCCTCACAATGACGACAATCGGGCGTTTCCTCCCACCGGATCCGAAACAGGAACCTACCGAAGTTGGCATGCCCGGTAAGAACCTGCGTTAGACCCAAGGTGAGATCGCCGTGGATCTACAAATGTTGAGAGTTCTGCACTGTATGTAATAATAATCTCAAATAGAAACATATTATTAGGCTGAACGGCACCAAGAACATGTTCTTGAAAATACCTGACTCGCCATTAATACGTCTACCAAGGCGTCTACGGGTAAAGACACCTCATTGCTTATCGTAGGTATAATCGCGGACTGTTACGGCGGTGGTGACAATCTTATATCTCACAAAATAATTTACTACCACCCACTTAACCTAAATATAAGAACATATATCGCAATACTATGATTCAGTGTTCACGTGCGACGGCGCGATGGCTTATTAGCGTATATAATGTAATAAGTTTAGTGTAGGTATATAGGTACAGAAATATTTGTATGCCTGAGTATGGTAGAATGTGCTGGAATCAAAACTGTAACATCTATTGTACCATATTCTGACAAATAAACAATTTTTTTATTTTATTTAAATTGAGTGTTTCTATCGATTTCTATGATTTTTTTTTTAGGGATAGGTAATTAATATAAAAGTAAGAATAAAACAATAAAATCAGAATGCTCCGAACTGCTTATCTATCAGGAGATACACGTGATATTGTGAGTCGACCATAAAAGATATAGGGGAAAGGAAGGCAAAGCGGACCACTTAACAAAAAACAACTATAAAAAAGAAACTATTCGGTTTTATTAAACTTCTTCAAAGTAATATTAATCAACATTCTTTACTCTACATTAGGTAGGAATCAGACTTTGATAAAATCAAAGACAATGAAGATATTAGTTGATTTCTAATACCTTCAATATGTCCGTTTTACCTTCATGTGGTAGGCAAAATGGACCACACATGAAGGCAAAACGGACTTACATAAAATTAATCAGTTAGCACATTTTTCTAGTTACAAATGAGAACAGTACAGACACTCAGTGTCATCTTCCTCAGATGAACTATAATTGTTTTTAGTTTTTGACCTTTTTACATCAGATATATTGCTAGCTTTTCCTTTTTTTGAAAATTTTCGTAAAGTTTTCTTGATTTTCTTTTTTCCTGTCTTACTTTTTGCTTCTCTTTTTATAGGTTTCATGTCTTTCTGGAAAATAGGTGCTTTCTTGATCTTCTCAGCCTGTTTATTTTGAGAAGCTTCCACTTCAAGGCGGTAGGGTGATGACGTAATAATTGCTGTTTTACCTCGTTTGACTTTCTCGATTGCATTTTTCATGCTGGCTTCATCTCAGGAATTTCGATTGGATTTTCTTTTATAATTATTTACCATCTGTAACCAAATCAAAAAAATAAATGGAAACATTATTTTCTTCTATTTTTATTGCATTTAGCTTTATTAACATTCACATTACTTTATAGAAGGCAACACGGTCCCAGTGAAGGCAAAATGGTACACCGGTCCGTTCTGCCTGGGTCCGTTTTGCCTTTTTGGTACTTACAAGAAAATCGAATAATTTAAAGGTTATAAATTTGAGAAACAGTTGGGTTACTTTGTTATTCGTTTAATCATATATCAGTTTACATATGGTTATCATAAGATCACCTTATTACAAATCTAATCAAACTGTAGGCTAATTGAAAAATGCAATTTTTACATCAAAATCTAAAAAAATCAACTTACCTTGCTAAATCGGTGTACGTGCGGCCGGTGGATCTGAGTACACTGACCGAAAGCGGCAACATGGCTTCCAATAATTTGACGTAACAATCAGATAGATGGCGTTACATGTTTCATTATAATCAAGGTGGACCTTTTTGCCCACAGGGTCCGTTTTGCCTTCCTTTCCCATATACTGTTGTAGGATATTTTATAGGAAATTTTATGTAAAACATTCCCGTGGTACATGGTTTCTATGTAACTGTAACCATTGCGACTGCGCACGCAACGAAAGCTAAAAAAATGGAGTAACCTCTACCATTTACTCAACATTTCCCTTTAGTGCTCTGCTTCTATTTTTTCCATAAATAATGAGCTTCTCCTTATTATCTAATAATTGAAGTGAAGGCATTACTATATTGACCAGTTACTATAACAGTTTCCGTTTCATTCTTGAAATATATTGAATAAGTGATTCAATTTATTTTTATTTGGAGTCGAACTGTAAATCCCTCCGGAATGTCTACGTTTATGTACTTCGAAACTGACAGACATTTCATCATTCAGTTGTTCGAGCGATATTGGGGGCGTTATTGCAGGCGATTACAGGATTACTAGCTCCAGTGGGGCCCACATATACCTAGATGGCTTGTCGAAGAAGCTCAGTTCTGCAGCATATGCCGTTAAAAAAATTAGAAATTTAACAGATGTAGATACAGCGCGGTTAGTTTATTTTGGTTATTTTCACAGCATCATGTCATACGGTATTTTGTTGTGAGGGAATGCTGCTGACATCCAGTCTATTTTTGTTCTGCAGAAAAGGGCTATTCGATCAATCTATAATCTTAGTCCGAGGCATTCGCTCAGAGAATTATTTAAGGAATGTAAAATAATAACAGTTGCCTCTCAATATATTTATGAAAATGTAATTCACGCTCATAAAAACAAAAGCTTATTTAAGAAATATAGTGATATACATAATATCGACACGAGGGGGAAAAACAAATATGTTGTGCCTGCCTCCAGGCTTCAGAAAATAAGTAGTTCGTTTAGGTGTCAATGTATACGCTTTTACAATAAAATTCCTAGCGATATTCAAAATTTGAGCCTCATAAAATTTAAAAGTGTAATAAAGGCTAAACTTTGCTGTAAAGCATTTTATAAAATAAAAGACTACTTAGAGGATAGTCAGGCTTGGGAATGAGCCGCTGTAATGTCTGCACAGGTCATGTTGACATGTTTGTAACATAAGTTACACTTTTATATACAATTTGACATTACGTTTATTTTTTTAATACAATGACATGATCACCTATTGTGACATTTTTATTTTTTATTTGACATTTTTTTTTATTTATTTGTTGACATTTTTATTATTTTATATTATTGTTAGTGTAAGGACCGTGTGAGACTTGCCGTGCCAGTCACCAGTCATCTGCGTTCTGACAGTTTGAGTACTTGCGCGACCCACCCAAATGTTCTTTTGATCGGTATTGTTCGTCGGACAACTCAACAGCACTAGCTATATGGTTGCAAACTGACACTTGCGTGCCTGTCTTCAGAACGAATTCACTTAAACTGGTGTGGTTCTTTCCTCAAAATACCACTACATAATGAACTTGCACGGTTCTCTTACATTATGTTATTTTATATTGTCTGGACTTGAAAAGAGACTGACCTCTGAGTTTGTTTCGGCATTTCTTCTCAGAGTAGTCAGATAGGAAATGCCGGCTTCATCTAGTTTTTCACATATAATTTGACGTGTAAAAGTGCCGTTTTATGGACTATTTGCAAAAATAAATTCATTGTTTCATTGTTTCACTACGTTATTTGTTTGGGAACAGTTTTAAGATAAGTAAGTAATAAAAAGTAGAGTCATTTTACTAGACATTTTTATTGTGAAACATCATGGCGCCTGCGACGGGTCGCGGGCGGCGTCCGGGCGCGCGAGCTCTTCGGGCAGCGCGTGCAGGCGCAGCGCGCGCTCCAGCATGAGGTCGGGCAGCGCGGCCGCCTGCGCCGCCCAGCACGCCGCGCCGCGCACGCACACCCACTTGTGCTGCGGGAACTGCTCCAGCGCCTCCAGCAGCGCCGCGCCCGCCCGCGCCGCCGGCCCGCGCGCCTCCGCCTCCAGCCGCGCCGTCGCCAGCAGCGCGCCGCCCGCGCCGCCGCGCGCCAGCCGGGCCGCCACGCGCGCGGCGCGCCCCGCCAGCGGCGGCGGCCAGGCGGCGCGCGCGGCCTGCAGCAGCGGCGGCAGCAGCGCGGCGAGCGCGGCGCGGTGGCTGCGCGCGGCGCCCGCGACCTCGCCCGGGGAGTAGCGCGCCCAGGCCCACAGCGGAGCGCCGCCGCTGGCTGTGTCGGAGGAGAGTTCGTTCATTATTTTATAACTCTTCCATTATTTTACTTATTCTGTTTGTCTTCTCAGATTAAGCATAATAAAATAAACCTAATATTTATAGCACTGATAATTTCATAATTTACGCCTTCCACCATAGACTAATAATTTTATACACACCGCAGGAGAAACCACGACCGAAAATCTAGTTTGCTACAATGTTTGCCATGCCTTCGTCTGTCATGAACAGAGCTGAAATTTGGCACCTGGCACACACTAATATAATAACAAAAAGTGAAAAAAATATTATAGTACCAAGGTGGTACGAGATTAGTACCATAGCAAGATATTTATCACTACAAGTAAAGAAGAGAGTGTTATGATAGTAGGTGCCGTTAGTGTGACGCTCTATGACCGTAACTCTATTTCTTTAAATTGTAATTAACTTACAATTTCCCCCTGTTTTTCCAATTTGTCCCTACTTTTCCCAGGGTACAAATTATTCTTTCGTTTCAACCCTAACGTGTGGTATTGTATCTTGTTGGATAGGTATTTAATAATAAACATGGGTTTCACAAGATTATTTTTTGCTAATGTTAATATTTTCTGAAATAATAATAAAAAAAGTACTCTTTGGAACCGTGGGGTTCATGCTAGAAGAGCTCCCCGTGGTGCGTGCGACGGGCGACACCCTGCCAACGAGTAGCATTGGGGCACTAGCTGCGCCCGACTGCACCCGTCGATACCATAATCCGGGAAGAGATCATGGCCATGTGTTATGACTCGGACCGAGAAAGGATCTTGGCTTAACAACTGCTTACCGCGAGGAAGATAACCTCTATAAAAATTCCTCCAATACTGAGTTCTGGTGCGCGGCGAGAGTATGTATGGCTGAGGATTGGCATCAGTCCCCAGATAAGGGACCGGTGGACCCTAGTTGGGACACAAATGTACACTTACCCAGGGACAGGGGCAATGACGATATAACCTCTTGACGGCGTATACAGTGCCCCGACGCTCGAAGACGATTAGTATTTTGTCGCCATGTCTAGGCCTCGGTACTAGTAACCATTTAATTGTGTCCAAGTGTTAGAC
Source organism: Spodoptera exigua (assembly GCA_902829305.4). Taxonomy (NCBI): domain Eukaryota; kingdom Metazoa; phylum Arthropoda; class Insecta; order Lepidoptera; family Noctuidae; genus Spodoptera; species Spodoptera exigua. The sequence continues at coordinate 74,944 of LR824614.2, forward strand.
CTCTAGACACGCAAAATAAAAGTATTTTCCTTCCTTATTATTGCAATTTTATCGCATCAAAATGCAATCATGCGCGATAAAAAAGTGTAGGAAACATTCCAAGATATTTAGGTACAAAAAAGATGGCATTACACTTAAACAAGCAAGGAATTTTGCTGTGGGGTTGAGCTGCGGATGTAGAATCAATATTTATTTTGCAAAAGCGGGCTATCCCAGCGATATATAACTTGCCCCTTCGTAAATCTCTGAGAGAACTATTAAAACGATAACCTAACGGTGCCTTATCAGTTTATATATGAAAATATTATGTACGTAAGGAAAAATTTGCAATTATTTGAAAAAAGAAGCGATAGACATAATTTTAATACTAGAGGCAAAGATAGGCTGGCTGTGCCACGATTCCGTCTGTCCAAAGTACAGAAATCCTTTATGGGGTTCTGTGTAAATTGTTACAATAAAATTCCAAGAAGTGTATTAAATCTTAATGAACGAAACTTTAAAACTTATATTAAACGCGAATTGTATAGACAGGCATACTACAAACTTTCAGATTATATTGAGGATAAGAATGCCTGGCAGCATGTTGGTTCGGCTCCACTGGACAACACTCAAATATGTAGTCAGTAGTTATTAAAATTCTCAAAATTAATGAAACCTTGAATGAGTTTATATAGAAGCATTCTTTTGGATTGTGAGTACGCATATGTGAGCGCCATGTTCGAGACAACAAAGGATTAAAATTTTAATGATAGATTAGATAGACCATCATTTGTTCCTTTTTACATATTAACAACTTGTCTCTGCATTGTTCTCACATAGGGGTACAGTAATGTATAAAAAAATATTATTGGTGAATTGTAAAACAAATATTTTTTTAAAAAGAGTAACGATGGAGTTTCTTGCTCGTTCGTCTCCATTCGAAACTAGAATTTGGAACGAGCAAATAGCTTCACTGACGAACAGACTGACAGACTACTATTCTATTTTGACGTTTCAAAAGCACCTATTTATGGTTTAGTTGAAATAAATGATTTGATTTGATTAAAAAAAAACACACTGATGATACGCACGTTGATGTCTTTTGTAAAAGTCTCGTTCTTTCACTAAGCATTTCTAATGCTGCTGTCCCTTTCTTTCCCTTTGTATTTTATTGTAAATATCCGTGCGGTAATTTTTAAATTTTTAATAGATGGAATTGATGTCGATAAAAATATAATTAAATTTAGTACAATTTTTGTTTAAAAAATGTAGGTAAATATTTTTAACAGCCTTTAAAAAGGAATTTGTCTAATGTATAATGTTCCCATTTTACTGAAGGACGGCTTTACTGATTTGGAAAACTTTTTTTTTCTCTATTAAAGTTTTATTCGTCTGTGTGTTTGACACCCCTGTATGTTTTCATTTTACATTTCCGTAGATTCCGTAAATTAGAGAAAAATGAATAGATTTACATACAAATATTCTATAGTCAACATCGACATACCCATTTCATCGATATTAGCTATTTTCTCCTCAATCATATAGGTCATCCCTAGGGATGTTACGGAAGTGGTTTTATCGGAATCGGAGTCGCAATCGGAGCTTTTAAAGGACATGGCCAAAAGTAATGCAACAAAATCAACTTCGTTTGTCAAGTTTCGCCATAATAGTCCATAGAGAAAGATAAATAAAAAGACGTTCTAATTCCAAACCACGTGTCTTAAACTACACTCGTAGAAAACGTGTGATATGATCGACAAATGCATTACACTAGGAACATTTTATTCATACGAAACTGTATTCATTGGTTTTAGTTGCATTTTAAAATATACTCATATTATAATTATATTATGTTTTAATTTTTATCCAATTCACCAAAAAAAACTTAAACGAAACGGAACGTGTTTGACACTTTTGACAGCGTGTTTTTGTTAACCTTGCTAATTGCTAATACTGGAGTAACTGTTTTGCGTTTTGGATTTGTTTTGTGCGGAATCCTCATCATCAACTGCGGAATAGGCGTACAAAGGCTGCAGAGGCGTCTTATATCCTCGCTTTCTGCACACCATCAAACAAAACTTTCACGTTGGTTAACCAGCTCATACCCAGGTATGAAGTCGGAATATATAATACTTAGTCTGTTTTTTTATGTTTTAAATTGGCATGCGATTTTAAATAGTGCATGTTTTTTTTAGTTGCCTCTGGGGACATTCATTTTTCAACCACGCTTCTTATTATTGAATACTGAGGCTGGTGAACATGAGAGACTACTGGGGCATAACATGGCTTGCCTTGGTTGTGGAAAATCGGTTCGAAAAATAAGACACCACAATGTCAGTATGGACTCTCCATTGCTAGCTGGCCTAATATCGCAAAATACTATTAATGTGGTAAGCATTTTGTTTTTTATTCATTGGTTTATATATGTACTTGTATTTATCTATATTAATCTATAAAAAAAGTACTCATAGTAGGTATGTGTGATTATAATATCTATCTTTATGTATTTACCATGTTTGCATAGACTTCTTTAAAATAGGCATGTTGTAACATAATACTTCTCACTGTACAATAACATAAAACTTGAAAACATTTGTTTATTCTAACTGGGGTTTATTTTCAGACTTCAAGAAGCAACTATGTTTGTCATGTGTGCTGTATGCGGGCAAATAGACAGACAGTGCAGGACTTATTACGAAACTTGCAGGAAGTGGGTTCGGACAACAATGCAGTAGCCCCTTATATTCAAGTGGTTAGCCCACCAGAGCCACCACCATTACCACCTGTTTTAAGCAGGCCGCTTCAAATGGAAAGTACTACCATATTATTACAGAATATATAATAAAATACACTTTATAATAAAAATATAAAAGTGAATTATTACGTAGTTTTATTTTATTTATTCTCCTTAATAAATAAATCATTATTCTTTATACATATTGTTTTGTTTTATTTTATAAATTAATAAATAAATAATTAAAACGCCATGGTTTTTAAAAGAAAATCTTATTTCGTGCACTTATGGCCAGTAATCTGACTAAAGGTTTAGTGAAACTATTTTCGTCTTGTTTGTTATAATTACGAGTTCTTCATGTGTTTTATTTTTTGCAATTTAAATTAATAATATTCACGAATGTAAACACCAAAAATCATTGATGTACATTGAATTCAATAACTATGCAAACGCCCATACAAAAGTTGGCCATGTCCTTTAGTTTATCAAACAGCTATCTAAAATAAGAATGTCATAATAATATGGTTTTCCGAATTTCTTAAAAATAAAAGAAAGAGAAATCTAATGTATTGACTCTAAAAGTAGCATATTATATTTAATAAATAAAAGCTTGGAAGCTTCATCACCACCCAGTCTATTTCTTAATGGGCTGTATAGTAGTCCAGCACCACTAAAAAGTTGCTCGCTAGCTACCGAGCCTGGTGGACAGGACCAATATTGGCGAGCAATCTGTTTAAGATATTGGAATTTTGTATTCCCATTCACTTTCCACCACAATAAGGGATCGTCACCGATAGGTATACGTTTTTCTCTAATATACTTACTCATTAAATAAAACTTTAAATAAGTATAAGAAACTTGTCAAAAACTATCAATATTATCATCGTCATCATCGCTACTCAACAAAATATTGTCTGGACATTACTAGTGGTAGGTTCTGGTGAAGCCGTTCTTGCCCGTTTTTCTGGTGGAACGTTAATATTTTCAGTAATATTTCTAGAATTATCTTCATCTCCAGCACCGCGAGTGCGACCGCCGCTATGCTTCGACCTCCGAATAAAACTTCCGATTTAAAGTATCGGAGCCGAAGGCGGACCCAGATGTGTAATATCAATCGGAAGTTCCGACTTATCGGAATCGGAGTCGGAGCTCCGTAACATCCCTAGTCATCCCTACGACAGCCACACCTACGCAACTTGACCTGCAACTGACCAATTGCAGTCGCGCGTTATTTCTCGTCCCCCGGCCCGCGGTAGTGAGTCGTGTTCTTAGAAGAAATCGGCCTATACGCTCTCTAGTGGTTATATCCTCTTTGGACAGGGGCTCTCCCTGGGTGGACCTTTTATTTCCCCCATACTCAACATGCTCAGCGACCGACATGGAAGAAAAAACTAAACAGGAGAAGGCAAGCGAGCTCAAATCACTTGAAGGAGATAGTGAGAGCCAAAGTGGCTCTCGGGCTTACGGAGAGGCGCTGGTCCCGTCGAGTACACAGCACAGGCCGAGGGGAGGAAGGAGTCGGATTCCGAGTCCGACCCATCATTGTTTGGCGTCAGCATGGCGTTACGCCAGATAAAAGCGCGGGGCGTATTTAAACGTCCCAGGTTAGAGGATGGCCGCAAAGCGTCCTCGGAAAGGCTGCCCCCTCGGACTTACCCAGCGCGATGAAGGCGTTGTGCGGGAACAGCGGCGCCAGGCGGCGCGCCGTGGCGGCCTGCGCCCCCTCCGCCGCCGCCGCCGCCAGCAGCGCGCAGCCCGCCTGCTCCCAGTAGCGCGCGGCGCCGGGGGGCGCGGCCGGCGCGGCGCCCAGCAGCGCGGCCAGCAGCGCGGCGCGGCGCGGCGCCGGGCACAGCGCCACGCGCGCCGCCGCCCACTCGGCGGGCGCGGGCAGCAGCGCGCCCAGCACGGGGTCGGCCGCCTCGGCCGCCGCGCCCGCCCCGCGCTCCAGCTGTGCGCAGCGCGCGTCGGCGACGGCGAGCGCGGCGGTGAGCAGGTCGCGCGGCGGCGGCGCGGCCAGCTCGGCGTCGGGCGGCAGCGCGCGGCCGAGCGCGGCGCAGGCGGCGCCCCACTGCGCCACGCCCGCCTCCTCGCACACCTCGCCCGCCACTCTGCGCGACACCCATCTTGTTACTCTTGCTCATTTGCTTTTATTTTATAGCATTCAAAATCTCATATTCGAAAATTGCAGAAATATTAAAGACATCAAATAAAATAATTTCGATTGTCAGTTTAAATAAATATGGGTTCTATAACCTATAACTAATAAGGAATTCCATCCTCAATCCTCACATCCCGTATCCTTAAATCCCTAATTTCCCACAAGAGGCTGGTAACGCACTCTTAATAACCCTTTTGGTATTACGAGTGTCAATGGGCGGCTGATTGCTTAGTATCGGTTGCATTGCAGGCAAAAAGAAAATTCTTGAATTTTGGACCACGATAGTGCGCCTTCACACAAGGCCATCATCGGAAACGACTCGAAAAATAAACACTCAAGAAATACCATCGACTAAAGATATTCGCCAGATACGGCTCCAGTCGACTTGTATCGAGATGAAATGAATTCGGATGAAAAAGAACAATTTGGTGTATGATTGATGATCCCCGGCAGTAGAGAGAGCCAGCAGCCGCTGACCTGGCGACGTAGAGGCGGTGGTGCGGCGGCAGCGCGGGGTCGGCGGCGGCGGCGCGCAGCGCGGCCAGCGCGGGGCGGCGCGCGGCGCGCGGCCCGCCCACTGCCCGCTCCAGGCGCGCCAGCTGCGCGAAGGGCAGCGCGGACTGCGCCCAGCGCTGCGCGGCGGAGCGCGCCTCGCTGCGGATGCGGCGCGCCTCGCTGCGCCCCGCCTCGTCCTGCACCAAATATACTCCATATAACGTCACGTTCAGACATCTTACATTACAACTTATTCTACAAGTTCGAACGCAAACGCTTGAGACATGTCACAGTATATGGCATGTTTTATATGTATGTATTGTTTAAAATTTTAATTGTTTTAATTTAATAACGCGTGTTGCCTCCATAGGCATCTACCACAACTCTCATACTATTGCGCATAGAGTTTAGGGTTGCCACCTTTTTTTGCAGTTAATAAAGTACATTGGTTATTATAGGTAAGAAAATAAAAGTACATGAGATCAAGATAAAGTACAATTTATTTTTCTTTATTTTTATATTTCAAAACATATTATATAAAAAGACTATTGTGTTATTATGATAGGAGAGGAAGATTTTGTTAGGACTATGAACTACCACAATCTGATTGCTCACATCAGATCTACATTACAAACATTTAAACATACGAATATTATTATATGTACACCAACGTATCGATATCATGGCTATTCCGTACTTTTTAACTCAAGAGTTGAGGCGTTTAATAATATGCTATTTGAGGATAATGAAACCTTCAAATACGCTATAATTATGGATTCGAATCTAAAGCTGTTATGCAGTCACAGTATGTTCTCAGTTAAAAGAGGAACGTTAAATAATAACGGTATGAGAAACATATTCAAAAATTTAAATCTTCTTGTTAAACATAATGTCGTTCGCACAAAACAAAAAAACGTTAATGAAATATCAGAAGACATGCAAAAAACATTTTTTCGAGAACAAAATAATATGTAAGCTTTTCCACCAAAATATTGCAGGTATCTTAAATAAGAAAGATGTATTTGAATTAACTATTCAAGATTTAGAAAATAAATATGGTCAAATTGATATCATTTGTCTAACTGAAACGTTCATGAAAAAGGGCACCGAAAGTAATCTTAATATTTGTAACTACAGACTAGCAGCATCATTCTCCAGAACAGATTTACGCAGAGGCGGTTCCTGCATTCTTGTGAGAAAACACCTTGATTTTAAGCAGATATTATTTAATCTTGTAGATCCCATACCATTTCACTTTGAGTTCTGCTGTACAGAAGTAGTTCAACTTAAACTCTACATTGTTTGCATTTATAGAATACCAAACCCTAACGCAACTGTTTTTTTACAAAGTCTAAATGCCCTCTTAAAAAAGTTAACAAAAAAGTCAAGGCATATCATATTGTGTGGAGATTGGAATATTGATTTATTAAAACCAAATAACCACTTTACCAAAGAACTACATTCTACACTCAAAAACTACAATATTGCAAACCATATAACTACACCGACAAGAAAAGGGGCATGCTTGGACTTAATAAGTAGTAATATTTCTAACGTTACACCTGATACACATTTTCTAGCGCTATCTGACCACGAAACAGGTCAAACAATCTCATTTCAAATCACTAATCGTAGCAACGAAGGGAACGCGGTTAAGCGGTTTTGGTTTGAAAAGCGCAGAGACTTTAGCAAAGATAACACAAAAAAATTTATATCTTGCATGGAAGCCCTATCATTCAACGATGTTCATGAGTGTATGGATGTGGATGAAGCATTCAATCTTCTACATGATAATATAACACTGTTCTACAACCTATGTTTCCCTATTGTAAATGTCAAAATAGTCAATAAACCCATAAAAAGTAAATGGATGACTAAGGGTCTAAGAAAATCGTGTCAAACTAAAAGAACGCTCTATTTAAAATACCTTAATTCATCAGAAAACAAACATTCTCATCTCAAGCAGTACAATGTCTATAAAACAACTTTAAAAAAATGCACTCTTAAAGCTCATAAAATACTAAATACTAAATACATACTTAAATCTAACAATACTTGTAGAGCGGCTTGGAAAATAATAAAAACCAATTCTAATAGTGATACTAATACTACAGATATAAAACACATAAAAAATAACAATATAGATTGGTATAAACCTGAAGATATAGCTAACGGTTTTAACAACTACTTCATTAATTTAACAAAAAGTCCCAATACTACTGCCATTAATAACAAATTTCTCAAAAATATACCGAATAATCCAAACACTATTTTCTTAAAGCCAGTTGACGATCTAGAGGTACGTAAAATTATAAATTCACTCAAAAACACCAACTCTACGGGATACGATAACATTGACACTAAAATAATAAAAAAGTGTGCAAAAAGCTTATCAGGTCCAATAAGCCACATAATAAATTTATCCTACTTTAATGGTACATTTCCATCACGATTAAAATATTCTATAGTAAAACCTATTTTCAAAAAGGGCGTAAGAACCGAAATGGGCAACTACCGCCCAATAACTTTAATTCCAATTATATCAAAAATATTAGAAAAATCGTTTCACAGTATTTTATATAGCTTCTTTTTGAAACATAATATACTGAAACCAGAACAATTTGGTTTCAGAAAAAACTATTCTACTACTTTAGCCTGCTTTAATCTTATAAAAATAATAACGGAGTATCTAGATAAAAAAAATCCAATTGCTGCAATTTTTCTAGATATGTCCAAAGCATTTGACTTTGTATCACACAGAATACTCTTAAATAAGCTGGATAGATACGGCATAAGAGGCAATGCCCTCAACTGGATAGAGAGTTACCTCTCTGATCGCTACCAGTGTGTCGAAATTCCAAGTGTATCCGGTTACCACAAATCATCTTACCGTTCTGATTACATCTTAAATTTACACGGCGTACCTCAAGGTAGTATTCTCGGGCCGCTATTGTTCTTAGTCTATATTAACGACTTACCAGATTCAACTAATTACAAATGCATCTTATATGCGGATGACACCACATTACTGATACACTCTCACAACAAAAATACGTACGAAACAGAAATTAATAACACTATAGAAAACGTAACTACATGGCTAAATAATAACAACTTAAACTTAAATGTAAATAAAACAAATATAATTCAATTCCAAACACATAACAGCACCCAAATTTCTCTTAATATCACTCAAAAAGGCAAAGCCATAGAAAAAGTAGATTCAACTAAATTCCTTGGTCTAACTATTGACAAACACTGCAGTTGGAAACTACATATAGATAAGATTTGTTCTAGACTGGATAGTTATGTTTATGTTTTGAACAGACTTAGACAAGTAGCGACTCCCAATGCTACACTATGTGCGTACCACGGCTATGTATCCTCAGTTTTACGCTACGGAGTGGTAATATGGGGGAACTGTGTGGATCTAATCCGAGCATTTAGAGCACAAAAAAGATGTCTACGTGCATTATGTGGTGCAGACTACTTAGACAGCTGCTTACCTTTATTTAAAAAATATTGTATCCTGCCTTTGCCCTGTTTGTATATTTACGAAATTTCTATTTTTGTATACAAAAACCCGGATCTCTTTATTAAGAAAAAATGTGTTACTAGTAGAAATAGTAGATACCCTAATAAATTATTTGTACCGAGCCAACGCACAACATTATATAGCAGAAACTCATATTGCATGGCTATCAAAATTTACAATAAACTTCCAAATGACCTAAAAAATCTTAACCTAATGTCTTTTAAAAGAAAATTGTTTGAGTTTTTGCTAAATAAATGTTATTATTGCACTAAAGATTATTTAGATGACCTATCATAGACTTAGAATAAGTAGTGCATAGTTATAACTAGATATTAAGCTAAATAATTTGTACACCAATTCGGTAGAATGTGTGAGATTCCATACACATAACACAAACACCTATATTTGTACTACATTCTCACAAATAAATATTTTCTTTCTTTCTTTCTTTCTTTCTTTCTATTTTTATTGCTTTTTGCAGTTTGCATTAAATAAGTATTCCTACTAAAACATCTTTACAGTCTTTATTAAATTCAGAGACGCTTTGTTTCTTTCATCTCGTCATCTCGCTGTTCATCACAGACTTTTCAAAATCCCAAAAAAATCAAATCATACAAAATAAAGTATTTTCGTGTACTTTATTGTTCTCATAAAGTATAGAGTACAATTATATGAAATAGAGTACAATACTTTATTATAAAGTACGGGTGGCAACCCTAATAGAGTTTATCAACCGCTCTATGCAATTTTCATCAAATCATGTCTGGGCTTCTGGCTGGCCCGTCCATAACTGTGATGTTCACATCCCGAAGATATTTCCTGACAATGCCAGCCGCATGGACTCTCTATATAAAGGAAATTTGGGCTGATATAGTCCGCGTATCGTATGACGTGAGGTTTCAAGCACTCACGCATGTACCGTTGAGCATTTAATGTTGGCAGCCGTGGCCCGTAACAACCTCAAGTTGAGTTTTGCCGCTCGCGGATATACCGCCCCAGACAGTCCATGAGCCACCGCCATAAGCAACCCTCTCTTCAACCACCACCATTGTGCGAAACACTCTCCCTTACGTCGTACACGTACGTACTTACGTATACGGCTCCAATCTTGCTGTGTCCAATATAAGTTTATTTCAGACTATGTACAGTCCATAGTTTTGTTAGTATTCTTTCAAATGTTAGTAACAATATTGCTTAAGTTAATAGGTTAGTATCATTCGTTTTTGTATGTTAATTAATTCCTATGGGTTTAGTACTGTCCCCACCCAGTGTCTCCGAAAGGGACAGTCTGTCCTGTGCAAGGGTCGGTCTGGCAGCAATCATTTTCAAAATACTGTTGTCACTACCATGCAGGCGCTTTAGTAAGGAGGCTGCTTTCTTTCGCATGATGGCGTTGAAACCATTTGTGCGAGCCTCTGCGAAATTTCCCGACGCGCTACAGCGCCATGGCAGTCCTAACAGCATTCTGAAGGCGTTAGTAAATTGAACACGCAGGGCACTGTAGGCTCGCCGCGTGTATGACACCCACAAGCCGCTCGTGTAAAACGATTGACGGAATGCCTTGAAAAAGGTTACTTTGACGTTAGTAGTACAGTGAGCGAACCTGCGGGCGAGCGTATTGCTTCGACAATTATGAGCTTATTACAAGTACGGAATCCTGGTTCACGTTTAGAAATTATTGAATCGAAGGATATTACCAACACGAACGTTACAAATCACCGTTTTCAACATCTCGGAGGCGGGGCGTGGCATGGAGCAGTACCTGCAGGTCCAGCAGCAGCAGCAGCGCGTGCAGCCAGCGCAGGCGCCAGCACAGCAGCGCGTCGCGCCACTCCGGCGCCGCCCACTCGCACGCCGCGCCCCACAGCGCGCGCAGCCAGCGCAGGAACCCGCCCGCGCCCGACAGGTACTCCGGCGGCTCCACCAGCGCCGCCACCAGCGCCGCCGCGCCCGCGCCGCGCGCCGCGCTCGTCGCAGGCAGGCGCCGCGCCGCGCGCACCAGCGCCAGCAGCGCCTCGGCGCCCTCCGCCTCGGACGCGTCGCCCAATGCGTCGCCGCTAGCGTCGGCCGCACTCAGCACGTACTGGCCCAGCGGCATCAGCGGCACCTTGGCCAAGCGCAGCGCCTGCACCAACAGCAGCGGGGCCGCCGCGCCCGCCGGCTGCAGCAGGTGCGCTACGTCCGCCGCCAGGGGCAAGCGCTGCGGGTCCTCGGGCAGCGCCGCGCCCGCCTCCGGCGCGCGCCAGTGCACGGCGGCGCGAGCACGTTCCACTCGCACCCATACTGTGCTCAGGGGCAGCCCACTGTCCAGCACCTGCGCACGAGGTCACACTCTCACTCACAGCATGCTGCCCAGCACTGCGCACGAGGTCACACTCTCACTCACAGCATGCTGCCCAGCACTGCGCACGAGGTCACACTCTCACTCACAGCATGCTGCCCAGCACTGCGCACGAGGTCACACTCTCACTCACAGCATGCTGCCCAGCACTGCGCACGAGGTCACACTCTCACTCACAGCATGCTGCCCAGCACTGCGCACGAGGTCACACTCTCACTCACAGCATGCTGCCCAGCACTGCGCACGAGGTCACACTCTCACTCACAGCATGCTGCCCAGCACTGCGCACGAGGTCACACTCTCACTCACAGCATGCTGCCCAGCACTGCGCACGAGGTCACACTCTCACTCACAGCATGCTGACCAGCACCTGCGCACGAGGTCACACTCTCACTCACAGCATGCTGCCCAGCACTGCGCACGAGGTCACACTCTCACTCACAGCATGCTGCCCAGCACTGCGCACGAGGTCACACTCTCACTCACAGCATGCTGCCCAGCACTGCGCACGAGGTCACACTCTCACTCACAGCATGCTGCCCAGCACTGCGCACGAGGTCACACTCTCACTCACAGCATGCTGCCCAGCACTGCGCACGAGGTCACACTCTCACTCACAGCATGCTGCCCAGCACTGCGCACGAGGTCACACTCTCACTCACAGCATGCTGCCCAGCACTGCGCACGAGGTCACACTCTCACTCACAGCATGCTGCCCAGCACTGCGCACGAGGTCACACTCTCACTCACAGCATGCTGCCCAGCACTGCATACGAGGTCTCACTCTCACTCACAAGGAGTTACCTTGTCCTCTAGCTGCTGCAGGCGCTGCTCTTGTTCCTCCAGCTGGCGCGGGTCGGGGGGCGGGGGGAAGGCGGCGGGCGGGAAGTTCATGGACAGCACGAGCTCCAGTAGCAGCACGAGGCGCTCCCAGTGGCCGGCGGCGCGCAGCGCGGCGCCGTACGCGTACAGCAGCAGCGGGTAGGCGCGCGGCTGGGCGCGGCAGGCCGGCAGCGCGGCGCCCGCCACCGCGTCCAGCTCGGCGGCGCCGGCCGCGCCCGCGCAGCTCAGCGCGCGCAGCCACAGCTCGGTGCGCACGTCGTCCGGCACGCCGCCTGCACCACGTGCTACTTGCAATACCTTACAACGCGTAATCTTGTCCCAGCTACGTGTTGCACTCCGGCCGGCGGCCGGGAATCGAACGACATTCAAAGATCACCGACCCCCGTAAGTAAGGGGCTACAGCTGGCGAGCCAGAGCAGCTCGCTGCCCGAACAGCGTGCTTCGTTGTGTTTCGCCTTGTGAGTTAGGTTACCGGAGGCCCAATCCTTCCCCTCCCCCAATCCCTCACTAATCCCAAAATCACCAAATCCCTAATCCCCAAAATATCGGCAACGAACTCACTAAATTCTCTGATGTTACGGGTATCCATGTGTGTGCCGAACTATCACATAAAAAAAAAAAAGGACCAGACCTGAACGTATGGCATCACCAAAGAACCAATAGACCACCACAAGGGCCCTAGAGGGCCGATGCGATGTTCAGCCGGGATCACGGAGAAAGTACAATAAGGTACCGCGGTCTCGGCCTAGAGCAGGGACAGGAGGGGGGTCAACTACGTGTGCAACTGTTACTGTATACTACTGTGTGTGTGTGTGTGTGTGTGTGAGTTGTGTAACTGTGCAAAGTTATACGACTTTATTTAGTGAGACATAAATCCCCAGTTCACGCATTACTGTTGCTGGAAGGACCAAACAAAAAGACGTACAGTTTGCTACCGCGCGGCTTTTGCTTCATAGAGACGATAAATGAAATATGAAATGGACGTGGATAGGGTCGCGGTTAGTCTGACACTCCATTGAGAAGTCATTTGATGATTTTTGCCTCACACAAAAAAGAGGGCTAGTAGGACAGTGGATCAACTCAATGTGAGTGAGAGACCTGCGAGTGCCAGGTCGCGGCGCAGTAGGTCCAGGCGGCGCAGCGGCGACAGCGCCAGCGAGCGCACGCGATGCAGCGCCGCCCGCAGGCGCGCGCTGGCCGCGCAGGCCGCGCCGCCCGCGCTCGCCGCCGCCTCCTCCGCCGCCGACAGCGCCGCCTCCGCGCCCCGCGACACTTCCTGCAGGCATCATCGCACCATGTAATTGCCGAGCCACTGCGCCGACCGAACGACGGTACCGGCTGGCTCGCTACCTACCTGAAACTCGATAAATCGTAGCCACAACGACTCATCCGTGGGGTTGTCCGCGAGCATGTCGCGGAAGGCACGTGTCCGCTGCGCGAGCTCCGCATCAGGCGATGCGTCAGCCGAGCTGGCGCCCGCGCTGTAGTAGCGCCGTATTCGGCGTCGCCCGGCCGCGGCGCCGGCGCCCGGGCAACCAAGCGCATCCCGCGATGATAGCGTGCTATACCTGCACAGCAAAATTAATAATATGAATACTTATTTACTTTGAATATTTAAAAAAAAAAGTATAATTTACTAACTGTGGTCTTCCCGGGTAGTATAAAGTAGAGACTCGCAAATTACCAACATCTAATTTGCAGTCAATATAATAATCACATTCTGGTGGTTGGAGGCTCTGACACGGAGCTGTGGGTTCAGTGTGAGAGCTACCTTCATGCTCCTCATCATTGTCACTTGCAAGTAATTGTGCCTCTAGGGCCAATGATTCATTACTATGCTCTGCAACAAAATAGGAGTAGCCATACTTTAGACATTAATCAATTCATTATTTACAATCAATATACATTGACTCTTACTGAAGAAGGTCCAATATGGCCAACATAATATGTCTACTAAACAAGATTATAATATTATCTTGGTGGGTGTTTAGTAGATTTTACTTAGAATACTATTAAACTTAACAACTTAATTTATATAAATAAAAATCAATTAAGTAATTCTAAAACTTTGAGATTACAATATTGATGGATAAAGGGTGTATTGTAACATAAGGTAAATATATATTATCACTTGTACACAATATATTCAGACTTGCCAAGTTACCTATATTGTAAGTAGAAGTAACCTCTAACTATACACTTCAAATATAAAAATAGATACATTGAAACTATTAGTAACAACCATGTGATCCCGATGATTTGAAAACTACAAGTATTGTCCAATTGGTTGGTTTGTTTGTCAGATCAATAGCTATGCCTGTTATGTAAGTTGAAACTAACTACTCAAATTTTCTTCCAAAGATCATAATATATTATACTATATATGGTAGTAGGTGAAACATTATCTGGCTGCCTGTGATATTGTTTAATGATTATCATATGTTATGTATGTATGTTAGTATTTATTTGCCAAATTCAGTTTTATCCCTGTGATAATATGAGGTATCAAATAATTTGGTAAATTTCTTAATAAGACACGACTGTTGTATTATACTTTAATACAAAATTTATAAGTACCGGGTTCGACCGACACTGTATATGTAAAGTACCTACGTATAAACCTTCAGTTTTTATATTTTAGGGTAAACATTTACCTTCCTGTTGGACTATTTTTTCAGAAGATTCATTACCATAAGCTGGAAACAATGACATTTTCAAATCTCCTGATAGTTTTTCACTTATTTGTTTTTGTTATTGAAGCAAAATTGGGACATAGATTTAGTTAGATCCTTATTTTGGGATTTAATAAACTTTATTTATTGATATATGACACAATTTTCTTTTCATCCACACTAATCCACAGCTCACGTACGTATGTTCCAAAAGTATATTTATCATAAGACACTAGACAGTAAATGAGTAAACAATGCTGCGAATATATGTACTCTGTCTCTGTGCTGCGAATAAATTGTATTGTAGTAGGCAGGTACTTAAAAAAAACACAGCCAATTTTATCCGCCAGTGTCACTGTCGGCGTCAGTGTCAGTGTCAGTTTAGTCTGTCATAACTTTTTCTACAAGTTAACATGAAGGAAATAATTGTAGTCACAAACGTATAAAGAGTAGCAGACTAAACATAATCTTAAAATGGTGAAGCCTTGTCTCAATTAATGGAAAATGCACTACTCATGCAGGAGATATCACTTTTTAATTTTGTAAAAGGGTATGATGGGGTCATATGAGAGATGAAAAACTAAAAAAGTTAAGAGTAAAAAAAAAGAGATATCACTAAGCAAGTTTACACCTCGGGAAAAAAACCGAGTATGTGATCAAAATGATCTTTTGAAGGCTATTGACTGCGTTAAGCATGAGACACTATTGCTGAAATTAAAATACTACGACACACGAGCTATTGTGAGTTAACCATAAAAGATAGATATATTTATAATGTAAAACAATTTTTTTAGATAATTTTATGTAGAATATTTCCGTTATACATAGTTTCTATATAACTTTAACCATTAAGGCTATACACGCGACGGAAACTTAAAAAGGAAGTAACTTCTCCGGTTTTTCCAACATTTCCCTTTTTCCCTTCACTGTTCTGCTCCTATTAATTGCAGCGTGATTAAAAGTATCCTATAACCTACCAAAGAGTATAAAGAATAAAATTGTACCAAGTTTTGTTAAAATCCGTCGAGTAGTTTTTGTTTCTATAAGGAACATACAGACAGACAGACAGACAAAAATTTTACTGATTGCATTTTTGGCATCAGTATAGATCACTTATCACCCCCTGGTAGTTATTTTGAAAATATATTTCCTGTACAGAATTGACCTCTCTACAGATTTATTATAAGTATAGATTTATAACCAAAACTAATTTATTCTACGTAGCAATATCAAACATTTATGTTGTAATCCCAGGTGTACTCAAAAACCTCGTATTTAGACTTAGCACTATTATAACAAAAACATCACAATATTTATTCAGTGATCGAAATATTTTTTTTTAGTTGTTGTTTGTACTTTGAGAGGATTACAGTGCCTTAGTGGTCGTGACAAGTATAATGATGAGAGTTAATTTAAAGAAAATAGTTTCACTAAATCGAATAAGCAGTTCTGAAATATCGTTTCTAGCACCAGGAGCACGATCTCGATCTTTAAATGATTTACATAGATCTTTTGCAAATGTAAGTTTACATGCACTTTTTTAAAGTTATGTTATCTTACAAGCTACTTGTTGGCTAATGTTATCCAATAATGTCAGGGGACTGGCACCGCAGAAGTGGCGCCGGCGCCGGCGCAGCCCGTTGACACATCTCTAGTGGATTCTTTTGGTCGACGTCACAATTATCTTCGTATTTCCTTAACCGAACGCTGTAATTTAAGATGTAAGTTACTTTGCTAATTAACATTTTGCTAACAGAATTATTCCAAAATTAAATATCACTTTGTTGTGCTTCAAATTTTTGCGGTAGGTGACAGAATTCTTCAAATTTGATTTTCTTGAGTGGTGTTAGACCACTCAGGAAAGAAAGCTTATAGAAGTATACAAGCTTTTGCCTGCGGCTTCGCTCACGTTAAAAAATATTATTATTAATTAGGTATAGGTACACATAACGTAGGTGTTATAGTAGCTTTATGCATGCAAGGTCTCAGCCCGATCGGTTTAAAACTGACAAAGTTTCATACAAACTTTCATCTCCTTTTTTATCCCCTTTGGGATAAAATTAATCAAAATCCTTTCTTAGCGGATGCCTACGTCATGACATCTACCTGCATGCCAAATTTCAGTCTGATCCGTCCAGTGGTTTGGGCTGTGTGTTGATGGATCACTATATCAGCCACCTTTGAGTATTATATATTTAGATATTGTAATTTGACTTGAAATATTTATTTATTAAGTTAGTACCTTTTTTCAGATCATTTTTCAGGTACTAACTACCTACATAATAATTATATTAAAAATAAAAATTGCTTTTACTAAATGTTCCCTTTGTTATTGTAAATAATACTATTATATAATAGGTTCATTATTAAAAAAAACCATATCAGTCTAGAAAAAAAATAAGTATAGAAAATTAACACTACAATGATCAATATAAGTATTTTCATTTAGTATAAATTTAAGACTAAATGAAAATTTTGATATCAGCTATGGTGTTTAGGGTGTAATTTCTGGACAATAAACACCATGCTCATTGGATGCACGGTTGGTGCGGTGGCTGGGTAACTGGCTGCCGTACAACGTGTCGCGGGTTCGATTCCCGCACGGAACAACTCTTCGTGTGATCCACAAATTGTTGTTCCGGGTCTGGGTGTCATGTGTATGTGAAATTGTATGTTTGTAACCGCACCCACGAAACAAGAGAAAATCCTAATTTGGGGCAAAGTTTTTTTAAAAAAAAAAACACTCAGTGGTCATTGAATATCTTAAACTCGTTTTTTTATTGTATAGGTCTGCAAATGAGCAGATGGATTACCTGATGGTAAGCAATTAGTGCTGCCCATGGACACCCGCAACTCCAAAGAAGTTACGAGTGTGTTGCTGACCTTTTAGAGATAAGGGTTTAGATATTTAAAGATTGGGAAGGGGTGGAGGGAGGGGGAGGAATTGGGCCTCCGGCAACGTCACTCACACGACAAACACAACGCTGTGGTTGTTTCACGCCGGTTTTCTGTGAGGCCGTGGTATCAAGCCGGTCGAGCCGACCCATTCTTGCCGAAGCTTGGCTCTCCCACAAGTAAAGAGAAGAATGAATGTATAATGCTAAAAGGGTCCTTTATTTAGCATTATTTTCTTGTTTTAACACAAAGTATTATTTGTTAAAGTTGGGCTAAACTTTATACTTCTGTGTAGGTATTACCATGTGTCCATCACTTGAGATTTTTTCGATTGATTCGTATTTTATCCAAGGGAGGAATGTGGAGGGAAAATATAAATATTAAAAGAAATACACTTCTAAGATTAATAAAACATAGCTAAAGAAATAATTCTGAGAGAAAATGGTTCACTGCAAACTTTGTATTATCTCAGTCAATAGGAAGCTATGAAGCTATGCTGACAGATGTTCTGTTCAAAGATGGCATTATTCATCTATTTCTATAAACCAAGGTTATTTGTTTTCAACTATTTATGTTTACAAACTTATAGAAACTGATCTGTAATAATGCCTTGGTTGACGATTGATAACTAGCAAACTGATCTGTAGAAGCATTTTAAATTCTTAATTATTTGCCATCCCAAATGTTATTCACTTTAAACCTAACACAAACTGCACAATCGGCAGCATGTTAATCAAGTTTGTCCCGTTTGGCAACACCCTCGGTACCTAAGTGTTAGTCGTGAGCTACGTAAAGCATGCGTATGTGTGCATATGTGTCGGCGGCACATGCACTGGGTACCTACCTCCTACACAGTTACACAGGTAATATACTATTGATACACTCACAAGGTCAGACAATGTAACGCTTCAGTGAATCAGCACTTTCGAATTTGTTTCACACACATGGATCCACATCTGCAAGTACTTAAATAAAATTATTCTGTTTACCTAATTGAAATATGTTTGCTCGCATTATATTTATTGTAATGGAGTCCTTGATATATTGTGTGTATGAAGCTAAAACATATGTAGTTACTAGTGGGAAAGTTTCATTACTATTTGCACAATTTTGTATTGTTGTATTGAATATGTATGCATGTACATTTGTATCTGTGGTATATGTAAAGAGTAAATACGGAAACTCTAACTAATACTGTGTTGACCGTCCGTCCGTGTCGTCGGAATGTTGGTCTGTCTGTCTATCTGAACTGTAGTTGAAATTTAGATAACAAATGATAGATTTCTTTTGCTACTATTATAACAAAATTATATATTTTAGCCGTTATAACCACTATTCCATAGAATAAAAGTACTTAATTAAAATTATTTTATTACTTATCCAAATAAACTATTTATTAAGCAAGATTGTTTCAATAGCTATAAATTACTTACCTTTAATTTTATTCCAATTAGATAGTTCATTTAAAATATATTTCGAATTTAAAATATTGTAATTGGTATTAAAAAGAATGATGGCTGCCAGCCGATATGTCTTGTGTCGCACGGCGAAACCGCAGGGGAGGGGGGTATCTCCGGCCACCGTAAGATGTACGTACGTAAGAAGGTCTGAGTACGGGGCGTAGCGTTCCGCGCGCGCCTCAAATAACCAATAGACCACCACAGACGGGCCTCTATAGGGCTGATGTTCAGCCAGGGTTGCGGGTTAAGCTCAATGAGGCGCAGTGAGTTGTTTATTCGAAACAAACCAGTGTGGATTGTTATAACTGGCATTTTAGATTGGAATCATTGAATTATTGCATGTCCATTTCTGTTCATGAGCTAAAAGATGTTGCGAGGGATTTGATGCATTGATCTATTCCTTGGCGTGATCATGTTGCGGAAGTTGTACGTCGTTTAGAATACCTACCTAAAAGGTGGATAGGTCCCGGTTTCAATCGTGAAGGTTATATCTGATTTTGTTTGCTCTTACTCTATGTATTTCAAGACTAGTTTGTACAATTTCTTGTGCCAGTCATCCAACCGTCCAATGAAGGGTCGGCGGTAAAATGTTGGACCAAGTACTCTACCCTGTGAAACCCCCGCCCAAATGCCCTTGAGATCTTGTTTCTTCCTTGTATGACACAAAAACTCGTGCTGATTAACTTCTGTATTCTTATAATATCATTTATGTGACCTATCAATTATCACTACAAGACTATATAAATTAATCGGCAGGATTATTATATTTTTTATACGGCACGCGGTCAATTCATTAAGATATGTTCCAAAAGTGTAGTGTAGGTACAATACAATTTAAGCTCGAAATCTTCGTTAATGTGGACCACTATAATCTATGTAGGTTTACTATTGTTTACCGGTAACTGACGGTATTGGAAGCAGACTATGGTCGATATAATTGGGTCTCAATTGGATTCCTCCGAGATTTAGCATCCATGATAACTTAACATTCTTTTCATTGGGGTAGATAATTGCCTTTTTGTATCATATACTTGTAGAACGTTAGAAATGAATGGCTTCCTTTGGAAGTTTCTTTAGATTAGGTCGTAAACCGGGGCGTTTTTTTTTTGGGTGTCCGGTTGGAAAATCCTCATGGAGACCCATCGCTCTCGGGGAAGGGCGAAGGGTACTGTCAGACTCTTACTGACTAAAAACCAACCAACAATGTTCCTCCACTTACCCATGTGTAGGAGGGGCGGGTATCGCCGAAGGATTTGTCGCAACCCCCCGACGGGTGTTGGCCCGCCAGATGGTTTTTTTTTCTTTTTTTTTGTAAGGGGAAAATCATCATATGACTTCTCCCGCCCAGTGCAGGGCGGGAGGGAGTGTCAGACTCTTACTGACTAAAAACCCCCCTGTTCCTTCTCCTGCTCTGGGTCGAGGTCGCGGTGCCTTACCCCGCAACCCCGGCTGAACATCAGCTCTTTAATGCCCCGTCTGTGTTGGTCTATTGGCTCTTTGAGGGTCTATTGGCGTACGCTCCTGGGCCTGGTTCCGTGGTGGCCGGAGATCGTCCCTTGATCCCCGACGCCCGTAGTGTCGCATGTTGCGGCGGCTAGGGCGTGAGGAGGAGGATTGCTCCCTCACGCGGGCCGCCTCTCTCTTTGCGAGCATGACTGCAACAGAAGGAGGAGACGGCGTCCAATTTCTCACTCCGCACCATGGCCTCGACTAAGGTCGGGCGCGAGAGGTCGCCGCCGCCGATCACTTCCCTGATAACACGGGGATGCTCAGCCCAGGCAGGGCATACCGCTACCGTACGCTCCACCGTATCCTCTAGGTGGTCCTCACAATGACGACACTCGGGCGTTTTCTCCCGCTGGATCCGGAACAGGAACCTACCGAAGCTGCCCGCCAGATGGTAAGGCGAGTCCCGTCACCCACTGCGGCCGTCACCCCGACCGCAGGACTCCGCTATGAGGCGCGCGCGGAACACGGCGCCGCCTCGAGGCCTGCTGCTGGTTGGACGACAAGAACGCCCCGAGTCTGTCGTCCGCAGGCCGCCCCCTACGGTGGCCATAGGTCGGCCACCTTACGACGTCTAGTGCGTCTGCTGCGGGAGGGGAGAGAGGAGGTAGCCTCTCTCTTCCTTTCCGCTGCCTCTTTTGCGAGCATCACGGCTTCGCAGAAAGTAGCGACGGCACTCCACCCTGACTCGCTCCCGACCATAGTAGACGATTTCCCGCAGCACCTACGGCCGCGACCAGGTCACGGCGCTGCTCGGCCCAAGCTGGGCACTCCACCAAGGTATGCAGAGCCGTATCGTCGCGACAATCACCACGATGGCGGCACTGAGACGTCTGCTCCCGACCTATGCGACACAGGTACTTCCCGAAA
Source organism: Spodoptera exigua (assembly GCA_902829305.4). Taxonomy (NCBI): domain Eukaryota; kingdom Metazoa; phylum Arthropoda; class Insecta; order Lepidoptera; family Noctuidae; genus Spodoptera; species Spodoptera exigua. The sequence continues at coordinate 96,432 of LR824614.2, forward strand.
CACCCGTGTCCGGTAAGCACTTGCGTCAGCCGGAAGCTAAGGGCGCCGTGGCTCCTATTGAGCCACTCGTAATCCGGGGCTTTGTTAGGCTTTTCTGTCTTTACTTCCTTATCTGTGATTGTCCGTATATGTGCTGGCTTCTTTATGTAAGTTGGAGCAACTTGGTGTGTTCTTAAAGAGTCATTGTTGGTTTGTTACAGACAATGAAGACTTGTTATTTAGCTCATGGCTTTTCGACATTAGAACCACCCCGTGTTTTCTTTTTTAATAAAGTAAAGGTTGTACTTACAACATTTAGAGAAAGAGATATTTCACAGGTGGTGCGCGAGGTGGGAAGCGAGTTCTACTGAAGTACTGGCTCAAACTGGACAATATTTTTTGTGTATAATAGTCCATTTATCGAATGCTATTATAGGCTACCTGCGACCCGCTCGGCTTTAAGAATGGCACATGAACCCGTGCGTGGTACGGGTGCAAATGTCTTCACTATTTAATGGATATTATATAAACCTTCCTCCTCACTCACTCTACTTATTAAAGAACTGTATCAAAAATATCAGCGTATTTTTAAAGATTTAAGCGTAGGGACAGAACAAGCGAGTTTGTATTATGTATGCTATGTAGTGACTATATAGCTGAAGCTACAGGCTATTAAACATGACGCTACAATATGGAGGAGCCGAGTAGCGGAGGGAGAGCGGGCGGGTGTAGCCAGAAGTTATATAACAGTGTGACGGGTGTCGTTGCAGGCCAGTACTGCATGCCGGCGGAGGGCGTGCCGCTGTCTCCGCGCAGCGCGCTGCTGTCGCGCGAGGAGCTGGTGCGGCTGGCGCGCGTGTTCGTGGCGGCCGGCGTGGACAAGGTGCGCCTCACCGGCGGAGAGCCGACGCTGCGCAAGGACCTCGCCGACATCATACGTGAGCGCAACAACCCCGGTCCCTCGCCAGGGCGCGGGCGCGGACTGACGGGCCGTGTGTTGCAGGCGGGCTGCGCGAGGAGGCGGGCGTGCGCGCCGTGGCCATGACCACGAACGGGCTGGTGCTGACGCGGCGCCTGCCCGCGCTGCAGCGCGCCGGCCTGTCCGCGCTCAACGTGTCGCTCGACTCGCTGCGCGCCGACCGCTACGAGCGCATGGCGCGCCGCCCGGTACGATGCAACACACACACAGCTCGGAACAGTATCGACGTTGAGCCGTCTCGTTGCCAAAATAACATTTTGTTTTGTCTGCTTACGTCGTTTCGTCGTTCGTGGTTTACAGATTATTTGTTGGTTAGGGTAGACTGGGTACGATTGAAACAAAGGACGGTTGAAACAGAGTAAATATCTCGTAAATGGTTACGCGGGGAATATGGGGTGTAAGGGGAAGAATAAGCGGACGACAGGTCCGAACCCGAATACAGTGACGCCATATTAATTTTTATTACACAAAAGTAAGTATTTTTCTTCTGACATTAACGCTTTTATTATCTGTTATTTTTAAGTGAATGTTATAAGGTGTGTGTTTGCGATTATTACGATGCTTGTAGAATAAGGAATAGTGACTATTTATAATATATTATGATTACTGTCGTAAATATAAAGTATATTATACGTAAAGTGGGGTTGGGGACGGTTGAAACATTTTTTGTGGGTACGGTTGAAACAGAAAATATATTTATGTTTTTTTTGTAGATGCCGAGAGTTCGGTTGAGGAAGACTTCCAGAGGGAACATTGACTTATGAAGTTACAGTAATGCATATGAGGAGGTAAAAGCTGGAGAAACCTTTCGGAAAGCGGCGGAAAAGCATGGTATACACCAATGTTCCCTGATACATTCGAAAGCGATATGCGACCGGTGGTGACGATATGGGCTGTAAAGCACACAATCGTGTTTTTAATGAAGATCAGGAGCGAGAATTATCATGTTTGATGCGATGTGCTGATATATATATTTCGGACTATCTAAGATAGGACGCAGTAAGAAAGAAATTTAAAAACGAAAGGAAAAATACCTACTGAGCAGAAATTGTCATCGGAAGCATCATAAGAGGAAGAATGATACTGTATTGTATGCTAAGAAGCACCATATTCAAACCGGGGTTGCGGGGTAAGCGCAATGAGGCACCGCGAACTCGGCCCAGAGCAGGAGAAGGAACGGGGGGGTTTTTAGTCAGTAAGAGTCTGACACTCCAGCACCATATTCAGAGAGCAGATCTGGAGAGAAGTGAATTCAATGTACTTCGTGTAAACAGTGGGCACATGAAGAATGCACAGAATGTGGTCTTAGCTACGTTTGTTATAATTCCGACTCTGAATACTCCGAATAATGCCTAAGCTAAATGTTTTGTCTAAGTTAATTCTCCATGTCTATTTGATCTAAACAGGGATTTCTTTATTAGTTTATTTGATTTTAAAATATTTTCGTATAGTTTATTCACAATGGTTATTTTATTAATTTTAGAAATGTCTCTTAATTAGTTTATTTTCATAGTCTATTTGTTTTTAAAGTTTATTCTAATACCTTTGTTCTGATACTACCGTTTTTGTAATTACTCTAAATCTTTACTAGGTATTAGTCAAAGGCTGATAAAGGTTTTTGAAGAATTAAAATCTTGAATACTGATCAATGTTGTAATAATTATTAATATAATTAGTATTAATTACAAATAAAACATATTTCATTAGTATTTATTGTTTTATTTGTATGTGTTTCAATTGACCCCAATCGCTGTTTCAACCGCCCCTGGCACGGGGACGGTTGAAACAAAATATAAATATTTTTTAATTTCGCATATTTCCAAAAATAGTAATTTGAGAACCATAATGACACTGCCATATCGTAGCTAAAACTTCATATTTGAATTTCATGTATCATAATGATCATTTGGTTAATAAATGACAAAATTATAAACCAAATATGCCAAATTGTTTCAACCGTACCCAGTCTACCCTACACGAACAACTGCTGCCTACAGGAATAGATTCCGCCACGAATTAAGACACCGTTTGGCGCGGTGGCTGGGCAACTAGCTACCGCGCAACGTGTCGCGGGTTAGATTCCCTCACGAAACCACTTTTTGTGTGATCTACAAATCGTTGTTCCGAGTCTGGATGTGATGTGCATATAAAATTGTATGTTTGTAAGTGCACCCACGATACAGGAGAACATAGGATTTTCTCCTGTGTCGTGGGTGCGGATGTGGAGTAGCGTTTTATTTAAAAATAAAAAAACATGGCGCAAGACTCCTGCTGTCAAATATTTATTGCAATTAAATAGGTATTAGGTAGTTGTTGCTGTAGTAACAATTATAATTAATACATACATATATCAATTTCACATCTTATTGAAACGAAAATCTGACAAATAATCAGTAGTAGTTGTTATATTCTTATTGGTAGTACTTAGTACTCAATAAAAAGTACATTTTACAAACAAAAATCGCCTGTTTTACACTTCGTTACCTAACATATGTAACTGTGTGGCCCCAAACCACGTTGTACAGCGTGATAATAGCCTTACGCTAAGATCGCGCTGTACAGGACTAAATACCTAATCCTAAGTACTACTAGCTAACGTTATCCTACACTATCCTAGATAATCTAACACTTACAATATCCTATCCTGGATCCCCTAAGCCCAATAACCTATGTAGTCTAAGTTCTATCCTATATTTGCCTAGCGTACAATGCGTATAGGCTTGGTACTCTGTGGTATACTGTGATACAGACCAGCACTTCTACGCACCTACTACCAAGCCCTTAACCTAAGGCACGTACTATAGTGGTACACTGTGGTATGCTGTGATACAGACCTACTCTTCGTACGCGCCTAATGCCCTAGCCCTACAGTCCCTAGACCCTAGCCCTACTATACGTATTTATATATACTTATATAGATAGGTGCAGGATATCTGCCAACTGAGACCTATGATGGCAGACGGAATGTGGGTAGGAATGGGGTATGGTGGTGATGGTTTTCTCACTGCCTGTCGAGCAGACTCACACGACAGATCGGTTGATGGCTAAAGGTGTCTTGGCCACAGTGAGAGGTGGAGGAAGGGTAGTGAGTCAAAGTCGGAATCAACTTAATGACTGCTTTATTGCTTAATCTACATGATCTTATATACTAAACTTATCCTATGTACACACATACCACATTATGATTGTGTGCTATGCGTGTAATGTACCATCTCAGTGCTATATACCTTACGTGATTACGTGATGTTTTATTAGTTTTATATATTTAATAAGTAATATGTTTTCCTTATTTTAATCACGTAGGATTATCTCGCTGAAATGGCACGTTCATGTGTGAACATTCTGCCCTCTCCGAGGAACAGGCAACTCCATTTGATATAGTTCTATGGAGTCATCCTTGGCTGCGTCCTGGTTCTCCGGCTGCTTCCTGGGAGGCTTCAGTAGTTGGTTCGGCTGGCTGTAGATGGCGTTCCATGTAGATGGCTGGTTGTTGCCTTGATCTGGTGCACGTTGTGGGTGTGGCGGATCAGCTTTTGATGATTTAGGGTGTTGTCGAAGTCGATGTGTTCCTGTTTTCGTACACGTAACTATCCTGGGACCATAACAAACAACTATAATTATAATTGTCATCAATATTATTGATGATACGCAGCTCACTAAGTATGTGTGAGATTGAATGTCCTTCCATATGTTATCGTTAAGTTCTATTTCCAATCCAGACTCTTCATTTATTAAGTGCTGATAAAAGTCATTGGAACTTTCTATTACAGCCTCCTTAGATATATTTAGTTTTTTACTTCGATTTGATATATATATGTATATACTAAAATTTAGTTGTTTTGAAAAGGACTCTGCTACCTGAATTGATAACGTTCTCTTAGCAGCGAGTCTGTTGTTAACGGATTTTATGATACAATTGTCAGCGATTTTTATTACTCCTACGTCTTGAATGGTTATTTCTTCTCGCTTACTATCACAAACTATGGATATAGTGCTACTAGTTTTTGTTATAAACAACCATGAGTTTTGCATGCATAGCTGTTTCCAAATTATATTACTTGACATTTCAAAGATATGGGTAGGACATTTAGTGTTAGTTTGATTTTTGAATAATTGGTCAACGATGCAATTTTCATTTAATTGCATGTTTTTCACCACTCCAGGGAAGCAAAGAAACTGTTCGTGCCTTTGTATACACTCTTTGAATTCTTCGTGGTCCAGTTCGAAGTATAATTCATTATTGTAATCAATTGCTAAAAATGCTCTCGATACTTCTATGCTTTCGAACGTATTGTTCATATTCTTCTTAGGTACTGGTGTAACATGAATTAAAGTATACTTTGTAATATCTTTAATTGGAAAATAAGCGTGTACTTGTATATGAGTCATATTCTCGACTATCCTTGTATCTAATAATAGTTCTTGGACTATTCTAATGTTGGATGGCATCTTCCTATTTGCGGAAAATATTAATTCACTAACATTTTTGGGTGGCAAGACACTATACACGCTAGCCTTTGTTAAGTATACTTCTAATAACCCATTGTAGTAGTTTAAAATTTCGTCAATGTAATTATTGGCTACTTGGAACGTTTGCAAAATCTGAATCTTTATATCATTGTGATTAGTTTTAATGTACCAATAGTCATAGCTATTTATGCGCTCTATTACTTGTGACAGTTTTGTTTGAAATCCTTCTAGTTTATGTCTTATTCTTTCTTCAGTACCATTTACTTGGGAAATAGCCGATATCATGATTTTAGTTTGGTGACTAGATGCTTCAATCAATTTTTGTTGGTTTGAGTTTAACGAATCTATGTCTCTGTATATCTCGTCATTTACACCAAACACTGAGGTTAAAAAATTCCCCAGCAAACCCCTTCTCCTTCGCGTTTCATGAAACTCTGTAAAATATTCTTTGATGCGTTCATATTTTGTCTTTTGCTCCAGTAAATGATGATAAAATTGATTACAATGTGTATCCGTCGTTGCAACGTCCGCCTTGTCACAAAGTTGCTTAAACTTGGATAATGCACTTTCTATCCTAATGTAATCCTCATTCAGTCGCTCTTTCTTATATACCGTCTCTATACGAAACATGCCTCGATCTATGTTTGCGGTTCCTATGTTTTCAACATAAAATCCTGGAGACAAATTCTTCACGGTATATGTCTGTGTAGCAATCATAGTACCGAACAATTGTAACATTATTAGTAAGCATAATAGCCATTTTGACGTGCCTCTACAAGACCTCGGACTCTTATTACTATAGCATGTAGTAATATTCGTATTAACTTTGGTTTGCGATTGATGACTCAGGTCCGCATTTATAGGCAACGGAATGAGCGTGTGTATCGACCGTTTCTGAATGGCGCCTGATGATTTTTTAAGAGTAACTACTCTAACTAAACCATCATTGCCTTTATGTATTTCCTTGACTTTCGCAAGTGGCCAATTGCTAGGATTAATATTATCTTCTTTCATAAGTACTAACGTTCCAATTGATATATTATTCTCCGTTGTTTTCCATTTGTATCTTTGTTGTAACTGTTGTAAATAATCACGAGTCCAACTTTTCCAGAAGTCTCTTTTCATTTTTTGAATATTTTTCCATCTATTTAACAAATCCGTATTAATGTTAGACAGTGGATCAGGTATTCCTACTGCTTCTCGTCCAATCAAAAAATGACTTGGTGTTAGCACTACATTATCATTTATGTCTTCACTTTGTGCACACAATGGTCTAGAATTTAAACAGGCTTCCGTTTGATATAAAAATGTAGATAATTCTTCGTAAGTTAATGTTTGGTCTCCTATTACCCTGTGTAAGTGGTGTTTCATTGATTTTACTCCTGCTTCCCAAATACCGCCGAAATGTGGCGACGATGGGGGAATAAAATGCCATTGCGTTCCCATAGCTGTCACACTGCTTTGAAATGTGTCTGATTGGGTTATTTCTAACAGCTCCTTGTATAAGAAATTAGCTGCTCCCACAAAGTTTGTAGCGTTATCGCTGTATATATGTGATACTGGGCCTCTTCTTGCCATAAACCGCCGTAATGCCGCTATGAAACTTTCTGTGGACAAGTCTCCTACTAATTCAAGGTGTATAGCTTTTGTCGCCAGACACACAAAAACTGCAATATATCCTTTGTACGATTTATGCCCTCTTCCTTTCATTGTTCTCACTTTTATGGGTCCTGCATAATCGACCCCAGTATGAGTAAACGGAAATGACTCTGTTACTCGGGCTCTCGGTAGTATCCCCATTTTTTGTTTACTTGCCGATGCTGTATATCGAATACATTTTACACATTTTCTTATGTAGCTCTTTACTACACGTTTCCCGCCAAGCACCCAATATTTTTGTCTTATATAGGCCAATGTTAACGTATTACCTCCATGTAATGTTGTCAAGTGAGCGTCATGAATTATAATTGAAGTTACGTGATGCTTCTGCGGTAACAAAATAGGATGTTTTTGATCGTAAGGTAGGTTTGATCTTTGGAGCCTACCTCCCACTCTTAATAAGCCGTCATTATCGATAAATGGGTCTAAGCAAGCCAGTTTATTGCCTTTCTTTAGCGACAACCCGTCACTAATCGCGCGATATTCTTCCGAGAACACTTCCTTTTGTACCAACTTTAAAATATGATTGGCAGTATTATTGATTTCCATACAACTTAATTGGCCATAGTTCCTTCCTTGTCTTATAAATCTATAACAATACGATAAGACTCGTACCATCTTTTTGAAGCTTGAGAATCTTTCCCATATTGATTCCTTTGGTTCAGTGCTTACGTAAAAACTGCGTTTTATTTCTTCGCATATTTCTGGAATAGTTTTCGTACTTGGTATTGAATTATTTTTTAGCCACTCTGGGCCATTCCACCACAGATCTAATTGTTGTAATTTACTTGGCGCGATACCTCTTGAGATTACATCGGCAGGGTTCTGACACGTATTAACATAGTTCCACTTGGCCTTGGGTAATAATGTTTGAATTTCAGACACCCTGTTAGCGACGAAAGTTTTCCAACGATCTGCTTCTCCCTTGATCCATCCAAGCGTGATCATTGAGTCCGTCCAGCAATATATATCTATGTTAACCATTTGCATGTCCTTAATAACGTTTTTCATTAATTTTGCGAGTAATAACGCTGCACACAATTCGAGTTTAGGTAAAGTTATTTTACGTTTCTTTGGCGCTACTTTGGACTTGGCTTGTAATAAAGTGACGTCAGCCGAGTTATCACTTTTTATTACTCGACAATAGACCACTGCGCCGTACGCTTTTTCGGAACTATCGCTGAATCCGTGAAGTTCAATCTGCGCATTAGGTGTATAATGACACCATCTCGGAATTGATATACTTTCCAGTGCTTTCAATTGGCTTTGTATCTCTTCCCACCTTTTCTTTATAGAGTCCTCTACAGGCTGATCCCATTCACTTCCATTTGCCCAAAGATCTTGGATGATTAGTTTCATATTAATAATAACTGGTGCCAACCACCCAAGTGGGTCAAATAATTTGGAAACTTCTGACAGAATGAACCGTTTTGTTGGACTTTGGTTTTTATTAACTATGATTTCATATGAAAAGCTATCTTTATCCGGTGTCCACCAAATTCCTAATGACTTCCTGGCTTCGTCTATTGGCAATCTAAACATTTTGTTATCTTGATTATCATTTGGTATGCTCTCCAATAATTCCGCACTATTCGATGACCACTTTCTGAGGTTAAATCCACCGGTCTGTAACATACATGTTAATTCTTTTTGTAACTGCTTTGCGGCCTTGATTTCATTTTCCCCTGATAATATATCGTCGACATAGAAATCTTGAAGTGCTATACGACTGGCAATAGGATAATTCCTTTTTTCGTCATTTGCCAGTTGCTGTAACGTCCTTACTGCCAAATAAGGTGCAGATGCTGTACCGTACGTAACGGTTGTTAATTCGTATTCCGCAATTGGATACTTTATTGACTCCCTCCATAATATTCTCTGATATTTCCAGTCTTGTTCATTTACTTTTATAAATCTGTACATCTTCTCTATATCTGCCATGAATACTATTCTATGTTTACGCCACCGTAGTAATATAGACGCCAAGTCTTGTTGTAACCTAGGTCCCGTGTACATATTAGAGTTTAAGCTTGTGTGTGATTTAGCCTTGCTTGACGCATCAAATACTACCCGTAATTTGGTGGTTAATGAGTCTTCTTTAATCACCGGTTGGTGAGGTATATAATATTTTCCCTGGTAGTAATCTGATTGTGGCACTTTTCTCATGTGACCCATTCTAAGGTATTCGTCTAGGAATTCTTTGTATTGGTTTTTCAGTGTTTTGTTTCCTTCAAACTTTCGTTCTAATTGAAACAGTCTCGCAGCGGCCCTTTGGCGCGTATTTCCATAAACGACGTCAGAGTTTTTAATTGGAAGTCGAACAGTATAAGTGCCATCTCGATTTCTTTCTGTGGTTTGTTGATACAAATGTTCACATAATTGGTCTTCGTTAGATAGATTATCTCCCTCAGGTATCTCTTCTAATTCCCAGAATTTTGTTAACTGGTGCATTTCAACTGAGCGAGTTATCATACTAGTGATTCGTATGTTGTTTGTGGAAGGATTACTGCTTATTCCGGATAATATCCACCCAAACTCGGTGTCCTGGGCAATAATACCGCTTTCTATTTTGTGTAGGCCTTGCAACAATATTCTGCTATATTCTTGAGCGCCCAATATTATGTCTATTGGACCTCGTTTGTAATAAGTCGGATCTGCAATTAAAGTGTTTACTAAGCACTCCGCTTGTATTGGTTGTATAGTTTTATTTGGTAATGAACCCGTTAACTTTGGTAAGATAATGAGTTTTACGGGTAACTTAAATTCGCTTGGAAATCTCGGTTGTAAGTTCACTTCAATACTGTAGTTTGAAGTCTTCGGTGTCTCGTCACCGATACCTACTACCTCACATTTTATTTTTCTGCGAGGGTAGGATAGTAATTGGGCTACTTCTTCTGTGCAGAATGAAGCCTGGGAACCTTGATCACACAGCACTCTTAGTAGGTGTGACGTACCATCTTTGGTGTATGTATGCACAAGGGCCGTCGCTAAAAGCGTTGTATCCTGTGTGTCCGGTCCTGTTGTGGACGACATGTTTGACTTGGTTTTTGTCCAAGTTGTACTTGTAGTAGGGTTTTCAATGGTTTTCCGATCCTTTGACCCTTTATTGTTGTCATCTTTAGTGACGTAATTGTTGACATTACCCTTCTTTTGAATGTCAAGGTGTAATAATGAATGGTGACCTAGTTTGCCACAATGTTTACACTTTCCATTACTATGACATTGAACGGATGAGTCATGTATTATGCACTGTTTGCATTTTCGATTCTCCTTCACTTTATTGTTACGCTGTTCTGCTGACAATGCTTTAAATTGTGCGCACATGTATATGTTATGATTGTAACTATTACATAGCCAGCACTTGTAGCTATTTATAGATTTAGGAATATAATGTTGTTTATAATCGGATTTTCCTTCACAGATGGTATTTTCGAGACACATAAACCGTTTTTCCAGAAATGACATCATTGATGAAAATGTTTGAGGTTTGTTCGGCGTTACGAGTTGTTGTTCGTATTTTTCGTCAGTTTCCGAATCCCAAATACGACTCAGTATTCTTGTTAACATAGGATCCCATGACGAGATATCAATTTTCTGATTTTTAATCGCCTCTAGGTTCTCCTTAATTGTATCATGCAGAAACTTCAAACTATTCGCAGAGCCCACCTTCAGTTTTTGTATGTTGAGAATGTTGTCAATGTGCTTAGTGATAATCATTCTCTCGTTTTCGTAGCGATTCTTAAGCAATGTCCACGCAGTCGCATAGTTAGATTCGCAAACTGTCAAATGCCTAATGAGTCTGGCTGCATCACCTTTCACGTGCGTCTTTAAATACTGCATCTTTTCTGTATCTGTGAGTGAGTTATCTTCATGAATGATTTTTAAAAATAAGTCATAGAACGAGCTCCACGACTCATAACTTCCCATAAACATTGGAATGACTATTCTTGGTAGTTTCACGGATGGTTTGTGATCAGTTTGATGTTGTTGTAGCTTTTCATATAGTCGTTCAATTATGTTATCGTAGTCTGATTTCAGTTTTTCAAACACTTCATCCTGAAAATAACTATGTTCTAAGATGTTTTCTTCCTCACAGATATTGAAGTGGCCTTCTTCAACTTTATCACACTGTTTTTGCAAGGCTTCTAGCAATGTTTTATAGTGATAGCTGGATCTGTCGTCTTCAATCGCCAAGGCTGCTTTCTCGAGGTTTTGACGCAACTGATTGATGCGGTACAATTGCAAATTCATTTTTGCTGAATTGTTACTGTTGGTTCTGACTTCTTCTGGGTCCCGAACACAAGGTTGCTGACAAATTGAAAGTTTTGCCTCACATTGTTCCAAATAATCCATAGCATCTTTATACAGCTCTTTGATGATCCCGAAGTAATTAGACTTCATATAGATATGTTCTTCTAAGATCTCCTGGTCTTCAATTAGTGAATGGTTTGCTGATGCTTTGGTGAAGACTTCTGTGAGTCGCGATCTTCTTTCTGCGATGTACTTCTCTGTTTTTCTTGATGTCGAATCCTTTTTGATGTTGTTGAATATGCGTCCGATTTCTTTGTAGTGGCTCTCCTGACTTTTCACAATTTCGTTGATTTGTTGTATTTCCATCTTGCTGCCCTATCCTATCCTAACCAACCTAACAATGATATAAGGGGGTAGAACAATTACACTTAGTTGCGATCTATATCCTCGTTACGGTATGTGCGACTTCTCGAGCACCGGGGCGACCCTGTTCAGGGAGACCGATACCTGATCCGCTACCGAACGACGCAAACTAAGTTAGTCAGTCACTTGATATACAACGAAACAAGCGCTAGGTTTATGCGCAAGTCTGCTGTATACCAATTGTCTGTCAGTCAATTAGTCAATTTAAGGGACAAGATGATTCTCTACCGATGACTCGAAGGACCAAAATGTACAGCGTGATAATAGCCTTACGCTAAGATCGCGCTGTACAGGACTAAATACCTAATCCTAAGTACTACTAGCTAACGTTATCCTACACTATCCTAGATAATCTAACACTTACAATATCCTATCCTGGATCCCCTAAGCCCAATAACCTATGTAGTCTAAGTTCTATCCTATATTTGCCTAGCGTACAATGCGTATAGGCTTGGTACTCTGTGGTATACTGTGATACAGACCAGCACTTCTACGCACCTACTACCAAGCCCTTAACCTAAGGCACGTACTATAGTGGTACACTGTGGTATGCTGTGATACAGACCTACTCTTCGTACGCGCCTAATGCCCTAGCCCTACAGTCCCTAGACCCTAGCCCTACTATACGTATTTATATATACTTATATAGATAGGTGCAGGATATCTGCCAACTGAGACCTATGATGGCAGACGGAATGTGGGTAGGAATGGGGTATGGTGGTGATGGTTTTCTCACTGCCTGTCGAGCAGACTCACACGACAGATCGGTTGATGGCTAAAGGTGTCTTGGCCACAGTGAGAGGTGGAGGAAGGGTAGTGAGTCAAAGTCGGAATCAACTTAATGACTGCTTTATTGCTTAATCTACATGATCTTATATACTAAACTTATCCTATGTACACACATACCACATTATGATTGTGTGCTATGCGTGTAATGTACCATCTCAGTGCTATATACCTTACGTGATTACGTGATGTTTTATTAGTTTTATATATTTAATAAGTAATATGTTTTCCTTATTTTAATCACGTAGGATTATCTCGCTGAAATGGCACGTTCATGTGTGAACACACGTCAAAATTACTAAATTGGTATAGCAAGTACCTACTGGTATGCTTTGAACTTTTCCGAGGTTGGTAAATATTAAGATTTAGCTACTAAGAAGGCAGTAGACGAGTTTCCCCAGGAGGAACGCGCGGCTAGCGGGAAGGCCCGGCCCCCGGTCCCCGCTAGCCGCGCGTGTCGAGCCGAGCGTGTCCGTGCGCAGGGGCTGGCGCGCGTGCTGGCCGGCGTGGACCTGGCGCTGCAGCTGGGGTACTCGCCCGTCAAGATCAACGTCGTGCTCATGAAAGGTAAGGTGCGCCCTACTCCGAGCCTCATTTATACCTCATTTCAACATTACGATTCCGTAGTCAATTACAACTTTAATAAAATATTTTAGTTTTTCTCCTTTCTTACATGATAATTAATATTTATTTCAACAGATAAATAATATCTACCTACTTTAAAACATATGATTTGAATATTTTTTGAGATTAAAGAATAATAAAAACAAAACCTAAATTTGGTTTGTATAGTCTGTACAAATGTTTAACTGTAAGTACGACGTTGATAATATTTATGCCTTGCATAGCAGACTGTCGAGACATTTTGCTCCATCCATCTTTTCTGTCACAAGTCCATAAAGAGAAATATGAGGCGTCCAGTAGCAACCTCGAGAATCGCTCTTTGAGCTCTTTCAGTAGACAGCAAATAATTTGTAAACTTACGTGATATTATAAAAGATCTTAAAAGGCAAATAGTACGCTGAGAGTACGCTATGTCTTGTCAATTGACATACAAATTACATTTTCTATTATCTATGTTGACTCTTAATATTAATGTCAAAAATTTGTAAAATATCAAAAAATAAAAATGTCAAGTATTATTTATAAATGAGATGTCAATATTAGGTAGTTACAAAGTGTCGTCATCAAAAAATTCACATTCACAAAATTCAATTACTTATTATTTTGGTATTAGATTATCATTTTAAAATTCTGCAATTTTATAATAACATTTTTCAATTAATAGTGAAGTAAGAACTTTAGCAATAGTCTTGTCTGTACCACCCCAAGAGGTGAGACAGTTATTTATTTGTAAATACACAATAACAAGTACTTACATTGCGAACTCCGCCCTTTTGACCACGAGGCGGGCAATATACTTACGTAAAATTAAATTGAAATTTAAGAAAATTATTATGTAAACTTATACTGAAATAAGATAAGCTATTTAACTCAGAATACAAACTTTAAAATATTACACCAAAGTCACATTCACAGACTGGTAAGTTGTCATTAGGTTATAGTTTACAGCATGCAACACACATCTTGCTCATTAGTGTTGCCTTCGCTCTTTGAAGACATAGGGACTATTGTCTCGTCTATTTCGTGCTGATAATACTTACGTCGTTAATTTTTTTTAATATTGTGCCTTCGACTTGACAAATATAGCCATTTCTATAATATAAAGGTGTTAATTAAACAGGCTTCTTCAAAAATGTATGTTGCCTTCTAAATTAATTTATCGAGCATCTTAATACTACTATCTTAGCTACTGGTTATCTTCTGTGTAAACTTTAAATACACTTCAAATACAACTCAGCATGATGGTTATTTTTAACCGACTTCTTTAGCATCTAAATTGGTAGCATGCATTCTAACAGTAGACTCCTAAAATATTATTAAGTGACATCATAAAATATATTTATTTACTTTCTATTTTTTTAACTCAGCACATTTAAAATATGTCTTCAACAAATAGTATATTGGCCACTGATACTACCGGAAGCTATTGAAAACAGATCATATAAAACACTTTTTTTAATCCAACTATTTGTTTAAAAATAATGTACCTACCTAGGTACTTAAACTATTATAAAAAATATATATAAAAAGAAAATTAAACTATTATTGGATTATTATCGCAGCTCGCGCTTTAGTCGTCACGTATTGCAGTCTGATTGCAAGGTCTATCAAATGCAAGCATTTGTACTTTTTTTTGTCCGAGGAAAATTATCAAAGCTCACCCCGCAAACCCGGCTGAACATCGGCTCTCACTATTATACATCATAACTAATAATTGCTAATGGAAAACTTTAATTTAATTCTAGCAAAAACAGTTGCAATACGAACGGACGAACGACAATTAACAATTACATGTTAGTTGTCGGTCATAGCTGAAAACAGCGCTGCGACAGTCACGCATAGTGTCGCTGCATATGCTGAGCGAGGGCCATTTCGTGTGCTTGTGACGCATATTTTTCCTTATATTACCTACTCTTTTTTATATTGTATTATAACCATGTTTTTTTGTTTCATGTTTATACACTTGTTTTATTTTGTGTCTTATGTTCATCCTAGACGCGAATAAATACTTTTTCTTTCTTTCTATAAATGTGATCGACTCGACTCGACGTCACATGAATCGAATGGCGCTCTCTGATTAGGTCGCTGTCGTCCGTATTCGCGCCGAATCATAAAGTGGCTATTTTCACGATAAAAAAATATGATGTATTGTTTTACATGCTAAGTTAATTGATTGAATTGTTAATTTGATTGATTGTTATTATTTTTTTCGAGGATATTGTGTTGAAGCAGTAAAACGGAAAATGGTGACAAGATGTAGAATCCGTGGCCGAGTTGCCGAGTTAGTAAATAAGAAGGACAAGTCACAATAATTGATGATCTTTACTTGAAACTTTCTATTGAATATTTAGTTGGCGTTGTAAAAAAGACGAATTACCTAGTTTATCAGAGGCTATGTCATTTCCCCGTTGCTTAGTTATTAAATTAGAAGTTGAATAATGTGCGCAATAAATACATTTGTGGCTAGACTTATAATTTCCCTAATATAAATACTCGGTAATGTTAAAATTGTATGTTCTTTAAAATACGGGTAGCATCTATCTGTGGCTAGTTTATACGTTGCACTTTTTTGGTGAATGCACTTTTTTGGCCTTAAATGCCACACTTGTAAAATGCGGATTTACTTAGTTTTGCAAACCTTGACTACATAGGATTTCCTGTTGAGATTTTCATCTATTTCCAAATCCAAAACTGTTGTGCTTGCAACTTCATCCGCTACCTGATTATTGTGACGCACGTTGCGGCAATTACTGGCTATTAAACTTAATGCTAAGTTGGTTTTGTTAGATAAGGTTTTAAGTTATTGTCATTCAACATTGTTACAACTGTGTGTAGATTAAAATGTAAATCCTTCCAGTAGCACGAAATGATGAAGCAGGTCAATTCTAAAACCACAATTTCTATTTGACTCATTATAATTTCTAAACGATCAACATTCACGAAAGAATTACGAATATTATAGGTGTCGACTTTGACATTTTTCTTCTAGTACCTAATATTAGAAACATTGGGAAATGAATAAAGTTCTACTTTTTGCTTGAGATTTAATTTTTCTTTTCGATCCTTAAGATTGACATTTGACAAACGGAGCGCAGAGTAGGCAGTTCTCGATAACGAATATATACTCGACGTCACATATGTGACGGTCGATTGCCTTATATGTAGGAAAGCACCTTCGAACAGACGTCGACATAAGTAAATACGATAGGTTAAACTTGTAGGACGTGGTCTTAGGAGAGGTCGCCTCAATACAGCCATGGCGATTGTTTCAGGTTTCAACGACGACGAGATAAGTGATTTCGTGGATTACACAATAGACCGCGACGTAGAAGTGAGGTAAGGATGAGCCGCGCGGCGGGCGAGGGCGGCGGGGGTGGCGGCGCCCGCTGAGCGCGGAGACGTGTTGCAGGTTCATCGAGTTCATGCCGTTCTCGGGCAATCGCTGGGACGACTCGAAGCTGGTGCCGCACCGCGCGGCGCTGGCGGCGGCGGGCGCGCGCCACGCGCTGGCGCCGGCGGCGGCGCGGCCGCACGACACGGCGCGGCGCTGGCGCGTGCCGGGCGCGCGCGGACATGTCGGCTTCATCTCCTCCATGACGCAGCACTTCTGCGACTCCTGCAACCGCCTGCGCCTCACCGCCGACGGGAACCTCAAGGTGCGCCGCCCACATTGTTTGCTCCGCTACACTATGTGACGCGTCGTGTCGTGCGTCAACATCGGGGCTAAGGTTATCGCGACATCAATACGATGATTGTGTAACATGACTTCAGTGCCGGGGGTCGCCTGCGCGGGTACATCACCTCTTTCATCATTAGTTTCATGTAGACGAATATTCTTACTAGACGTAAGAACGCTATTTTTGCGTTCTTATGATTTCGTTGCACATTATTGTTTTGTTATCGTATTACGGTAGGTATTACGTAAACATGTAACAAGATATGTTTCTATTAAAACTTTCGTGAGACATTCTAAATTATTTATTATGTTTTCGGCTTACTCACGTAATAATTTGACGAGATACTCGACTAGTTGCTAGAGGCCCATATTCATGAGCAGCATTCCGCGACACGCGACTCGGCGACCGTCGCGCTGCTACTATATGATAATAAGATATGTTTCGCATAAATGAACAAGAGTAGGTATAGGTACGCAGACTAAATGTAATAAATGGAAGCTTGAATATGTTGAGCTGAGCGTGGAGTCCGGCAGGTGTGCCTGTTCGGCGCGGCGGAGGTGTCGCTGCGCGACGCGATGCGCGGCGGCGCGACGGACGAGGCGCTGACGGCGCTAGTGCGCGCCGCGCTGCGCAACAAGAAGGCGCGCCATGCCGGTACGTGCGCCGCTCTCTCACTTGTACTTATCACTGCATCACCTTCACTTGGGTCGCTAGTGTTAGCTTTTACCACAAAAATCATCACTAACGTTTATACACGTTTTTACATACGCGCTGCGTTATGTGGACAAGAAAGACGTGAGACTTTATTGGTTAATGGCTAAAAATAAATATAAATTCATTGAATTGATAACCCCGAGTTTCTTGCTTATATAATATAACCGTTTCCTTTGCTACTTTGAAAAATCGATGTAGGTATCTAGCAGCCTTTTTTGCCCATATTTGGTCGGAGGCGTTTCCATTCTTTTCCACTTTTGGCGGACTTGGATAAAAGACATCCAATCTCGTTCAGCATGTCGAAGTTGTCCAACGATGTCGTCCTTCCATCATAGTATGTTGTCTTGCTTCGAGGATTCATGGGTCAAAGGAAGTGGAGATCCACTTCCTTTCCGATATAGATTTACAAATGTTGTTTAGCTCCACGGGACCTTTTCGCACTAGCTTTAGCAAAAAGTTCGAACATTTAAATGTAGGAGAGCCATGTTTCGGCACAAATAGTCCAGGTCGATCAAAGTGATAAGGGGCTCACAGTACCAGCCGCCGTAAAGCAAAACTTTGTGTTTCGCCG
The DNA here is from genome assembly GCA_902829305.4 of Spodoptera exigua. Taxonomy (NCBI): domain Eukaryota; kingdom Metazoa; phylum Arthropoda; class Insecta; order Lepidoptera; family Noctuidae; genus Spodoptera; species Spodoptera exigua. The sequence continues at coordinate 114,565 of LR824614.2, forward strand.
TGTGAGTGAGGTTACCAGGGGTTATCAGAGGTTACCCCCCATTCTCCATCCGTTAATCCGTAACAACTCGCAAGAGGCCCGCTACTCACTGTAATCCGTTGGCTCATTTTCCGACTTACGACACAAAAAAGTATATTGTGATTTCGATATCATACTATCATAAATTAAGGTCCAAAGTAAGCATCAATAAACTGTAACAATACTGTAATGTTTGGCGTTTTGACTTGAAATTACCAGCTGTAAGACAACCAATTTGTTTTCGGATGTTATAAGTGCTAGTGAAATTTTATTATGGTTGCTGTGATTTTTTTTTTCTTTTTTAAAATACGTTGCGTGCGTTATCGGCCTTTTGGGAATTAGCATTTCGGATGTTTAAGGATTGGAGAGAGATGACGGGAGGGGAAGGGTAAGGATTGAGCCTCTCGCAGCCTCACTTAGACGGCAAAACACAACGCTGTAGTTGTTCCACGCTGCCGCTAGTTTTCTGTGAGGCCGTGGTATCATTCCATCGAGTCGACTTCTTCGTGCCGAAGCTTGACTCTCCCACACTTCGATCGAAACCAGGTCTATTTGACTTTTTCCGGGTGATGTGTAGGTACTGTTTATTTAAATAACTGCTACTGAAATATGGAAAACATTCAAGACATCAATAAGAAATTTTCCAATCTGGCCGCGCATGCGTGGTGATTACACTTACACACACACTTCTCCGTGTGAGAGGATGGTGGCGTAAATGAACAGGTTAGGTTCTATAATTGACCGAGTGCGGTTCGAAGTGAACAATATTTCGGTGGCGCCCACCTAAAGCCTGATAGCAACCAATTAACTACCTACTCGTGTTGTTAATTTTTTTGTAGATAGTAAACGTCCTATTTATATGGTAAGGCTTCTCATGAGCCTTATAATTCGAATTGGCAACCATTGCGAGAGATGTTTTATTTATAGATCTATAAACTCGACGTATAGCCTCGGTGTATACTAATGAGGGCATATCAATAGTTACGACATTAAAACTGAACAATTAAAATATATATGTTGTATCTAACTAGAGTCTAAAATGTAACGCGGAAACTGTTGCATTTATTATACTTTTAGTTTACGGCTGTACGGGCCGCACGACGCGCCGCGCCTCCTTAAATGAGGCCTAAATGTTTTATTAATTTATTGAATATGAGTTATTCTTGACATATTATGTATGTGATTATTTCAGCTTGTTGTATTCATCATATTCAACTGGATAGTAGTAGAGGCCTGTAGGAAGTATCCAGCTAGGCGAGTTCCTCAACATATATTTTTAGGCATGGAGAACCTGGCCCGCATGGAGAACCGTCCGATGATCCTCATCGGCGGCTAGCGCGCCTAGTGCGGCCCGCTACCGGCCCGCGTCCGGCCCGCGCGCCGCGCTGCTCAGTGATGTGGAACGTTCACAGCGCGGCCTGCGGAGCCGCGCGTCTGGCCGCTGGCGCCGCGCGTCCCGTGGGCGCCGGCAGCGCTCGGTCGCCGCGCGTGGGCCCCGGCGGGCGCCCGCGCCTACAGCTCGTGCGGGCCCGAGGACGACGCCGGCGCCTTCTCGCACCTGGACGGCAGCGGGCGCGCGCGCATGGTGGACGTGGGCGCCAAGCCGGTGACGGCGCGCGCCGCCGCGGCCGAGTGCGAGCTGCGCGTGGGCGGCCGCCTGCTGCGCCTGCTGCGCGACGCGCGCCTGCCCAAGGGCGACGCGCTCACCGTGGCGCAGCTGGCGGGCGCGCTGGGCGCCAAGCGCACGGCAGACCTCATCCCGCTGTGCCACCCGCTGGCGCTGGACGTGGTGCGCGTGCGCGTCGACCTGCCTCGCGGCGACTGCGCGGCGGGCGGCGCGCTGCGCGTGCGCTGCGAGGCGCGCGCCACGGCCCGCACGGGCGTGGAGATGGAGGCGCTGACGGGCTGCGCCGTGGCGGCGCTGGCGCTGTACGACATGTGCAAGTCGGTGGACCGCTCCATGCGCATCTCGGAGCTGCGCGTGGTGCACAAGTCGGGCGGCCGCAGCGACAGCGCCGCGCCGCCGCCGCCGCCGCCGCTGCGCGCGCCCGACCGCTCGCCGCTGCCCGAGGGCGAGACGTACGCGCCCACCAACGTCATGCACTTTTAAACTACAGCTCGGAGTACCACGCCCGGCCCCGTTCGCCAAAGTACTCGTACACCATTCTCACAATTGTTATAAAACATTGTTCTCCTGTCTCGTACCTCCTTAATAAGGTGCTATGTATGTAAGTTCCTAAGAGTAATTTCATTATAATGATACAAAATATTAACGATCGACCACGATCTCCTTATAGTGCCTAAGCCTACAGCGATGGCGCAGCTAAACATTCCTTCAGCTACATTCGCATTACACGCACTCATTGCACGTCTATACCAATTTTATTACAAAGTCGAGTAAAACTCGGGAACACACGTTGACCTCTGCTAAAGTTAGCTAGTAATAGATGCGTTACGTCATTGTGTACAATTATTATTATTTTGTATTTTTTTATTAAATCAAGGTTGTAAATATCTTCCAACATATTAAGTAATATGTAAGCAGTTTCTCAAAGAAACTTCAGTTTCCTACAATCTATGAATAAAATTTAGCTTTCTAAGCGAGTTTCTTGTCCTGGTTTGTGTCCTTAACTCCAGGTGCAATAAATCTCGCATAATAATTGTGATAAATTAAAATGTGAATACACGTTTGTGATATATCATCTCGATCAGATCGTTAACATATCACTGCTGCAAGTTAACAATAAGTTAGTTAGCCAAGAAGACTGATCATCATTGGTCGCAAGTTTGCACAACGACCCGGCGATATCGGAATTTGTCTTCTTTGTGGTCGATATTAAGATGTTACTAGAAAAAGAAAGAAAAATGAATATCATTAATGGATATGGTAGTACTTATCTATGTGATTAGTAGTTCTTGTGTTGTTACTACTTACATATGAAATCCACTTAATGCGTGGTTTGGGCAATTAGCTAGGAAAAATTATTCTAAGAATTGATATGATTTTTTTTCCGCCGGGCTTGTGTACACTTTGGACGAGGATCATCAGTATCATCAGGAGCAACACGTGCAGCTAATTAGGAGACGAAATTATAGTAGGTAGGTATAGCTAACCTTACCGAAGGCTGTTTATACCTAATACAGGTTATTTGTAAAAAAAATGGTGTATTGATAGTCAAAAGCAATAGAAAAATGGACCAATAACATGGTTATGAACCTGTGACCCATGATATTGATTCATTTTTCAACTGCAGTCCTTTATTTTTTAACATTTTATGACGTATCAAATGACGTGTCTGCTGTTATAATTAAAATAATGAATAAGTGTATATGTTTGCATATTTTTAATGCAAGACAGAAAATATTACGAATATTGATTCTAAAAGAATTATTTAATAATTATGATTAAAACAATTAGTGTTAAGGCTGTTGTTGTCATTGTAATATATTGACATGTTACATATTATTTTTTTGTATATTTTTATTAAATTGTATATAAAAATATTGAATTTGCGATGTTTCATTAAACATGTTTTGTTAAAATCAGCAACAGTAGTCTGTGAATATGTAATAGAAAAACTTCATTGTTTATGGTTACTATATTTTGAATAAAACTTGTGCCAGTGCTTCTCCATTTGCCTGTGGCCATGACCTACTGGTATATTTGCACCAGGTCCAGAGTTGATGCTGGCTCCTTTCCTCAAATGGAATGGGATAAACACTACACTAAAACCTACTTCCGCACATATAGGTAACAACTTATTTTATCAGACAGAATTCTTCAGGAAGCTCAGGGGATTTGACCCAAGCAAGCCACGATAGAAATTAAATCTGTCAAGACGTAATAAAGTATTTTGTAGGATAAACCAATAAGCATTTCAATCATTCTTTGTAAAAGAATGATTAAAGACTGATATTGACTTAATGCTGTCTAGACAACATACTCAACAAGTAAGAAATGCATATCTATGTATTTATAAAAAAACATTAATGTCATTAAAACTTTTTATTTAATGTATTTCACATGAAGTTAAAAATTTTCATGAATTGCTTCTTGGCCTATAATATTATTAAAACAAAATATTTGCTGGCTCAATCAGACTCAAACAGAAAATTAAAATTTGGTAAAATGTTATATACATTAATGAGTAAGCAGTTTACAGTAAACAATAGTAATTAGTTAGCAAGTTGCGATAATACTTCAGACATAGTACCACTAGTACACTTTTAACAATACCCCATCCATGTTACACTCATTGGGTCACCATAATTTGAATAACACTTCCATGTTTGGACTTCTGGTAGTTTTAGACGAGTGTGATTGTTAAAGCACCAAGTGGTATACATTTCTGTCCCAAATATTGAAACAAGAAAGCTTTTAGTACTTAAGAAGATATTAATAACAATTTATGATAAATACAATCAAAGTTATCCACTGGCTACTAGAACATTAGACTTCGAGGGCTGCTCTGGTGCAGCCTCAGCAGGAGGGCGATCTACTCGCTGGAGGCGTATGTCGTGGCATTCTATGTATTCATTAATGTCGCGACCTTTTTTTGTAAGTTGTTCTTCCAATGCTTTGAGAGCTTTCGGCAATTGTTCACAATTACTCTCAAGTTCAGGCAAAACTTCAGCAACTGTACGTTCAACTAGAACTCCGCCCACCATACGAAAACATTTGCGAGTTTTGTCCACACCACGGAGAGTTTCAATTACTATTCTGTAACAAAATTAGGAATGTGTTTACATTTAGCTGCAAAACTATTATAATTTATATCTTTATTTTCTCATAAACACTACAGTTACTTATTGTTTTGAAGTTTTATTACAATCGAAAAAACCGGACTGTAAGAGGTAAAGCCTGTACTAAAGATGAATACTAGTTTCTAATAGGTCCAAAGATAATGAATGTGATATGTAGTAATTTAATATTTACTTATGTTCGTTGAGATCCATTTCCAACTCTGAAATTTTGTTTGCTAGTTGGCGTTGTTCAGCTCGAAGATTTTGAAATCCAGAGAAAATTTCTTCACTGGATTTAGATTTCGGGTTTTTTGATGGCGCTTTTTGAGACATTGTTTTAATTATTTATTTATTAAATAAAAAACTTAAATTTCCAGTTCGCAGCAAGTTAGGTTATTTTACTAAAATGAAAATGATAGATGAACGAAAATGAGTCAATTGACAAGTCGTTTATTGTCAAAATTCATAGACTACATTCATAGATTGCTGAAACTCATGGAGGAATTAATTCTTATCGTCTAAGGCTGACACAAACTACAAAATTTAGCCACACACTTATATCGAAGGCATTTCCCGTGCCAAGACCACATTTAAAATGTTTGAAATCGGGGCGACACGACACGCCAAGCCTCAGTAATATATTTCGGGCTTTAGTAAATATTGGACAGCAGTGACGCATTTAGGAGACTGAACTCTCAGTCAACATTCAAATAGTACTTAAAATTTTATGTTTATCTATCTCTCATTGAGATAGAATATATATATATATCCCATGTCAATGCTATCTCTTCACCAAACTCTTGATTGCCCAGCTGTAGTTTGTTTATGACGAATGTCAATTAAATTGTCAAAATGTAAATGTCAAAACAACAGAATAATAATTGGTCTTTGAAAGGATTTATTTATTGTATCGTAACAAATATTTTGTAAACATACATAATAAAATTACTCTCATTGTTAAGTAATTTATTTATTTAACTTTATGCACTAAGTACATAGGTAATTTACCAAAACGTATGTGTATTTGTTATAGTGTGTATCTTTTAGTAGCATGTACGTGTATGTTTTTGTGAGAACAACAGCTTAGTATTCAATTGGCCAGGACTACAATATGAAATACGAAGAGACACTACAACGAGAATGGGACATCAGTAAGGAACTGCCTTGCGGCGATGTGGTGAGTCATAGCGCTCTTTCAATTGTTTTGAAACGATGACTTAAGTAACGAAAAGCCGCCCCCAAAATATAGGTTTCAGTCTGATATCAGATTGTGAATGACAAACAAAATTTTTTGTCCGCCCTTAAAACTTCACCACCTTTATTTTATTAGAGTACAAGACTGCAGAAACTGAGAAGTTAGCATCCTTTGCTTCCTACTCTCACAAATTGGCAACCATCTTAATTACAGAGTGTAGAAACATGGCTGTATTTAATTCAGGTTTATTTATTTATTTGGCCCTCGAACAATTGTTTAAATTAATTCAATAGAGGGTCACATAGTCAACTTAAGGAGTGCATCAATCTTTTGTAAGTGAGCACTAGCTACTTGTGTGATATGTGATCTGCTTAACACACTAAGAAAAATTAAAATCTCGTCACAATCAAAATCATCAAATTAAGAAAACTTTAAAACACAAATGCACAGTACAATAAAATCAATTGGAATTTCAAATCAATGTTTGAGTAATAAAATTTCAATTCTTCTCAAAACTGAAATTAGATTGAAAACTAAAATCCCAGATCAGTAATTTAAAATTCTGTTTTAATTTTAATCAGATCATCATTGTTTAGATTCCAGCAGCAAAGATGATTTTTCATTCAAAAGATTTGCATATTAAATGACCAAGACCTGCTTCTTTGTAGCTGCAGGAAGCAAATTTCTCAGGTCTCAACATGCTTCTTTATATTAATAAACACGTTTTTGCCTGATGAGAGCAGAGTAGTTTATTTGACTGTCCTTATGATGTCCAAATAATTTATATGATATTTGTGTGTATGATGAATTACGTACTAGTGACCGAGACACTCTCTAGGAGGTCACAAGCTACGCTAGTTTAGATCAATATTATTTTAATATAACAAAGCAAAGAATTTAACATAACATTCAATTTTGAATATAACAAAGAGTGGCGACGATGTGACCCCGTCGGATGCGGCGCTAGGCGCGCTGCTAGAGGATGCAGAGCCCGCCGATGCGGACGCTGAGCGGCGCGTGCGACGTCTTGGTAGTCGGCTCGCGCGCCTCGACGCGCTCAACGTGGCCGGCATGCTGGCCGCCGCCACCGAGAGCGGGGGCGCCGGCGCCGCGCTGGCCGAGCGGCTGGAGGCCGGGCTGGGCGCGGGCGCGGCGCTGTCGCAGCGCTTACGGCGCTACGACGCGCTGGCCCGCGCCGCCCCCGCCGCTCCGCACGCTCGCTCCGACGCGGCGCGCGCCGACGCTAACGCGCGCGTCTTGCTGGCCGAGCTGGCGGACCTGTTCGGCTGGCTGGACGCGGCTCCACTGCGCGACTTAGATTCGTTGGCTGAGGTGGCGCTGACGTCGAACGAAGGCCGCGCGCAGGCGCTGGCAGCGGCCGAGGCGCTGCGTAGCGCGCTGCGGGCCGAGGCCAGCGCGCCCGCGCCCCGCCGCCGCCTCGCCGCAGTGCGCGAGCGCCTCCGCCGCCTCTCGCGTGCACGTGACCAGGTCCTCTTCTTAATTTAATCTAAAAAAATCTTATTTTAATTAAACCGTGGTATGCCGTGGTTATTTAACACCACCGATATCTGGAGATGAAACATCGTGACGAAACTTACTAATAGTTTGCCACTTCCTCTGCTTAAAGAAGAATTAAATGTGAAAAAAGAATGTGAAGTTCGACCGGAGTGTTTCACAGTTCTTGTTTGGGCGGTTGAGTGAGGGTACCGGAGGACAATACTCTCTCCGCCCCTCTTCCCAACCCCCCGAAACATCTGCAAAGTGGGCCAAAGTGTCAGTATGTATGCACAGCTGGCGGCGGCGCTGGCGCGGCACCTCAACAACGCGCTGATCCACCTCGGGAACGAGGCGGCGCACGAGTCCCGCGCGCACCGCCACCACGCCGACCTGCTGCCCTACGCGCCCTTCATGCGCTGGCTCAAGGACATGGACGAGAAGGCCTTCGAGGCGCTCGCTAAGGTAGGTAGGCCCCCGACGCGCGGCAGCGCTCGAGGCCCCTTCGGCCGCAGTAACAGCGCGCTGTGTGCAGGTGTACGTGGGCACGTGGGCGCGCGTGTACGAGCGCGAGCTGCGCGCGGCGTGCGAGGCGGCGCGCGCGGCGCTGGCGGCCGCGCCCCCCGACCGCGCCGACGAGCCGCTCGACACTGTGAGTCACGCCCACATGTACCATCCGACTGCTGACCATACTACCTACCAATAGTGTTCCGTAATCCATATTATATTTTACAGGTTTTGAGTTTGGTCGAGAGTTTGTGCAACGCAGAGCAAGACTTTTGCACACAATTCTTCTTCTTGGACATCGACATTAAGGTAACTCGGCAGTCGGTGTGATGGCCAGTATCCTCCGAATGCATCGGTGTGTACTTGTATGGTGCGACAGGGCGACGGCGGCGACGGCGAGCGCAGCGAGGGCGGCGAGCGGGGCGAGGCGCGGCGCGGCGCCAGCGAGACGCGGCGCTTCATGTGCGACCTGTTCCCCGCGCTCGAGGCCGAGCTGGTCGCGCTCGTGGCGCACGTGGAGCGGCACGACCCCTAGTGAGTACTGCGCCGCACTGGCCGGGCGGGCTAGTGGCGCCGTCTGTAGCGCGCCCTGTCTTGCAGCGGCGCCATGCGCGCGCTGGCCTGCGTGGGGCGCCGCGTGCTGGGCGCGGGCGCGGACGCAGGCGGGGGCGCGGGCGCGGCCGGGGGCGCCAGCGACGCGCGGTGGGCGCGCGCGGCGCTGGCGGGCGTGGCGGTGGCGGCCAAGCGCGGCGCGGACCGCTGCGTGGCCGAGCGGCTGGCGGCGCTGCCCGACGCCGTCAAGCAGGTATGTCCGTCTCCGTCTGTATATCTAAGTGTTTTCATAAGACTCAGAAGAATTTAAAAAATGACGATAGAAGAATCAATGTGTCCGAACCCGAATTACGTCCAAACTGTTGGCAAAATGTTTCTGTGATTGGTCCGCGTTATATGTATTGGTTACCCGAGCTCCGAGCCTCTTACGGTGGAGGTATGTCCTCGCAGGCGGCGAAGAAGCCGAAGTGCGGCTTGCTGAGCTTCCTGCAGGAGCTGGAGGCGCTGAGCGACGCGTGCGAGCGCATCTTCGTGTCGAGCGGGCGGCGCGCCGACCTGGAGCGCTGGTACGTGTCGCTGGCCGGCGCCATGCTGCACGCCATCCAGCACGCCGAGCACCCGCGCACGCCGCGCGCCGTGCTGCACATGGGTGAGTGTCCCCCCTCCCCCCTCCCCCGCCCCGACCTGGAGCGCTGGTACGTGTCGCTGGCCGGCGCCATGCTGCACGCCATCCAGCACGCCGAGCACCCGCGCACGCCGCGCGCCGTGCTGCACATGGGTGAGTGTCCCCCCTCCCCCCTCCCCCGCCCCGACCTGGAGCGCTGGTACGTGTCGCTGGCCGGCGCCATGCTGCACGCCATCCAGCACGCCGAGCACCCGCGCACGCCGCGCGCCGTGCTGCACATGGGTGAGTGTCCCCCCTCCCCCCTCCCCCGCCCCGACCTGGAGCGCTGGTACGTGTCGCTGGCCGGCGCCATGCTGCACGCCATCCAGCACGCCGAGCACCCGCGCACGCCGCGCGCCGTGCTGCACATGGGTGAGTGTCCCCCCTCCCCCCTCCCCCGCCCCGACCTGGAGCGCTGGTACGTGTCGCTGGCCGGCGCCATGCTGCACGCCATCCAGCACGCCGAGCACCCGCGCACGCCGCGCGCCGTGCTGCACATGGGTGAGTGTCCCCCCTCCCCCCAGCCGGGCGCGGCGCGGGCTGAGCGTGTGTCTGCCCGCAGAGAACTACCACCGGCTGCACGGCGTGCTGTCGGCGCTGCGCGTGCCCGCGCTGGAGAGCTTGCGGCGCGAGTGCCGCGCGCGCTACTCGGACGCGCTGCGCGCCTACGTCACGCAGTACTTCGGCCGCCCGCTCGAGAAGCTCACGCAGTTCTTCGAGGTGAGTGACGCTCGACGCGCGGCGTGGCGGGCGTGGCGGGCGTGAGAGCGTGAGAGCGTGACGCTGCGTGTGTCGGCAGGGCGTGGCGGAGGCGGTGGCACAGGGCGTGCGGGAGGACGAGGTCTGCTACCGCGCCGCCTTCAGCAAGCACGAGCTGCGCCGCGTGCTGGCCATGTACCCGGCGCACGAGGGTGAGTGTCGCCGGTAATGCTAGTACATTATTGCTGTACACCGAATGGTTTTTCACAAATATTACATACATTTATGTATTAAATAAAATAAAACAATACGATGACGCGTTTTACGAACAGGTGCAACGCTAGGTTTTACTAATGCTCTTTTAGCGTTTTGGTGATCAAACAATCTGTGTGTGAGTCTATATATTGTTAACTCCCTAATAAAATATTTTACAGTACACAGAAAAACGAAATTAAACAATTTGCACTTTGATTTTAGACATGTGGAAAATCTGGCACAGGGTGCCATCGAAATATTTTGTGATCTTTCGAAGGCTTTTCATTGTGTTAAGCACGAGAAACTATTACGGAATGAAATTTTATGAAAAATATTTAGTTTTCTATAATATTATATATGTATTATAATCCCACTCATATGCAATCATGCAAATGCACATGCAACAAGACTGGATTTTTGTCGCGAAATTAAAACTACTTAAAAAAATTTAATTAAGTGTAGCACTAGTACTACTAGAGATAAGTTTAACTTCAGGAAAACAAGTCAACAAAGTTAACTAGCGGGGTGCTAGATATCTATGGGCGTATCGCAGGGTTCAATATTAGGTCCATTCTTAGTTTCGGTATATGTGAATGATCTGCTCCTTTATTCCAAATTAACCGCATGTGATCCAATAGGGAATTGTAAGTGTGACACCAGTAGACGCACTGAACTCTTGCTGGGTTAGACCCATTCGATGAACAAAAAGACTGGAGAGCCCATTTGATGTACCGGTTAATTCTAAAAGGCACTAAACTCTTGCGCGAGATAACATGAAACAGAATTTTTTAAGCAGTGCCGCACCTAACAGTTTGCCCACATACTATACTTATTATTTATTTTTTGAAGTTTTCAAACCTAATTTGTGAAGGTGTTAAAATGTAGGTTTTGTGATATAAAGAGTATGTAAGTGTATGCCACTGCGCAGTTCGCAAGTCTCTGCACCGGCTGTACCGCACGGTGGAGAAGCACCTGAGCGAGGAGGGCGGCCTCCTACAGGTCGTGTGGCGCGCCATGCAGGAGGAGTTCATCGCGCAGCACGTCGCTCTGCAGGTACTGTCCCGCTGCAGGTATTGCCCCGCCCGCCATCTCCTGCGCCGCTGCACGCTCGTACTCACGTCGGTGCATCCCTTGCAGGCGCGCATCGCGGCCTGCTACCCGGCCGCGGGGCTGGCGCTGCCGCTGACGACGCAGCATATACTGGACGCCTTCTCCGACATCGCGCGTGAGCACTGAGCCTCGGCCTCTCCGTACGCACCCTGTATACTCTGTTTCTTTCACTTGTTAATACACAGATATATATAGAATTGTATATAGAATATTTATAGACTATACGTGGCATTGTCGTCAGATGTTAAGTAAGGGTGATAATGAAGTTTGATTTTAATATCCGTCTTTAGATAAATTCAAAACAGTTGTCACGTTCTTTTTCTGCATTGTCAAAAACTTTCTTAATTGTTTTTTTGTCCGACGAAATAAAAAAGAATACTTGTAATTTTTTCCATTATCTAACTGGCGAACTAATTAATTGGATATTCATACCCTGTCACCATTATCCCTATTGAAGGTAGGCATTTAATGTAAATTCAAAAAGTTTGGTTTTGAGGGGGAGGGATGTGATATCACTTCTCTCGTTACGGGCCTAACCCGGATTTCATTCTAAGTTCGTCAATAACTAGTAATTAATGAATGTGTTATACTGGTGAATACTAGAACTAATCGATAAGCGAGATTTTACGTTGCCACATCACTATTTCCGAAGAGAAGAAATAAAAAAACATATTATAAATGGCCGTCCACGCCATGGTCACAATAATTATAAAACAGCAAATAAATAATAGTTTTGTACCTTTAGTTTGTATAATTTCAATATATTGTCTTTTTATAACTATCATACAGCACTATACAGCTCTGTTAACCTTTTAACCGGCCGACTTCAGTTGGCGTGCCCTAAACGCCCGGCACAGTGAATTGAAAATTAAATAGGTACCTACATAAGAAAGAGGGACGTGCGATACTTAACTTTGTGATGTCGATATTTCGTTTTAATAACGACATTGCATTTGTGAGCATGGTTAACTAACAACTACTTACATCTCACCAAGCTTAGTTTGCACCTCACGTCGTTTACGTCACACTGACATTTAGATACCTACGGGCTGCAAAAAAGGATTCGCTATGACGAAAAGTAAACGAATGTTTTTTAGCTAAATTCGCTTACGTACCTTTTTTCCCTATTTTTTTTTCTGGTTATTCCGAAGTGAACATGTCCAAGAGCAACTTAAATTATTATGTTGTTACAAGTGTTGTATTTGTAAGATAATTAGGTGCTAGCTGAATTCGAATGCATGTTCTGTTAAATCTAGCTTCAGAATAAAAATGTAAACCTGAATTATTTTGAAAACGATATTGTTTTGACAGCTAATATAACCCCAAATAATATTAAAGCAATTAATTTTTTTTTGGAAAAACCCCGCAATATATCAATTTGTTTTTAACTTAGCTTTATTTTTCAAATTCAAAATGTCTTGTGTTAATGTATCCTTTCTATCACGTACATTTATCGACATACTAACGTAAAACTTCAAAAGCACAACACTATTAAGCCGTATGCACTCGTTTATGACGTAAGAAGCGGTCGTGTTTATCCGACCGTAGCGCAGGGCGTACGAACAAAGTAAGTTTCGGAACATGTAGGCTAGAGATGGGAACCATCAATTCAATCGCTGACATTTCATTAGTAATTTTACTTAATTTTAAAGGAATTAAATGAAATTCTCCCAAATATTTGTAAAAAAATGTTTAATTAACAATTGCTGTTCGTTTTAAAGTTAAATAGTCAGTATAACGAGACATATTTTAATTTATGTTTATTTTTGTATCGGTAAAGGACATGGCCAAAAAAGTACATTCCACGTACACGAACAAAATTAATACACTGTAAAATACAAATAGAAATATGAATTATTACGTAGTTTTTAGCCTCTCCAGACCTGACAATTATTATTAAAAAAATGTAAAAGTAATGCAACAAAATCAACTTCGTTTGTCAAGTTTCGCCATAATAGTCCATAGAGAAAGATAAATAAAAAGACGTTCTAATTCCAAACCACGTGTCTTAAACTACACTCGTAGAAAACGTGTGATATGATCGACAAATGCATTACACTAGGAACATTTTATTCATACGAAACTGTATTCATTGGTTTTAGTTGCATTATAATATACTCATATTATAATAATATTATGTTTTAATTTTTATCCAATTTACCAAAAAAAAACTTACGAAGCGGAACGTGTTTGACACTTTTGACAGCGTGTTTTTGTTAACCTTGCTTATAATACTGGAGTAACTGTTTTGCGTTTTGGATTTGTTTTGTGCGGAATCCTCATCATCAACTGCGGAATAGGCGTACAAAGGCTGCAGAGGCGTCTTATATCCTCGCCTTTCTGCACACCATCAAACAAAACTTTCACGTTGGTTAACCAGCTCAAACCCAGGTATGAATTCGGAATATATAATACTTAGTCTGTTTTTTTATGTTTTATCATGGCATGCGATTTTAAATAGTGCATGTTTTTTTAGTTGCCTCTGGGGACATTCATTTTTCAACCACGCTTCTTATTATTGAATACTGAGGCTGGTGAACATGAGAGACTACTGGGACATAACATGGTTTGCCTTGGTTGTGGAAAATCGGTTCGAAAAATAAGACACCATAATGTCAGTATGGACTCTCCATTGCTAGCTGGCCTAATATCGCAAAATACTATTAATGTGGTAAGCATTTTGTTTTTTATTCATTGTTTTATATATGTACTTGTATTTATCTATATTAATCTATAAAAAAAGTACTCATAGTAGGTATGTGTGATTATAATATCTATCTTTATGTATTTTCCATGTTTGCATAGACTTCTTTAAAATAGGCATGTTGTAACATAATACTTCTCACTGTACAATAACATAAAACTTGAAAACATGTGTTTATTCTAACTGGGGTTTATTTTCAGACCTCAAGAAGCAACTATGTTTGTCATGTGTGCTGTATGCAGGCAAATAGACAGACAGTGCAGGACTTATTACGAAACTTGCAGGAAGTGGGTTCGGACAACAATGCAGTAGCCCCTTATATTCAAGTGGTTAGCCCACCAGAGCCACCACCATTACCACCTGTTTTAAGCAGGCCGATTCAAATGGAAAGTACTACCATATATACTATATTATTACAGAATATATATTAAAGAAACGTACATTCCATACACAAACATAATAAAATACACTTTATAATAAAAATATAAAAGTGAATTATTACGTAGTTTTATTTTATTTATTCTCCTTAATAAATAAATCATTATTCTTTATACATATTGTTTTGTTTTATTTTATAAATTAATAAATAAATAATTAAAACGCCATGGTTTTTAAAAGAAAATCTTATTTCGTGCACTTATGGCCAGTAATCTGACTAAAGGTTTAGTGAAACTATTTTCGTCTTGTTTGCTATAATTACGAGTTCTTCATGTGTTTTATTTTTTGCAATTTAAATTAATAATATTCACGAATGTAAACACCAAAAATCATTGATGTACATTGAATTCAATAACTATGCAAACGCCCATACAAAAGTTGGCCATGTCCTTTTGGCATATGTCCCGTCCCTTAGTTCGGATTTTATCGTTATGGGCGTTGCACATCAATACAATTTTCGAAAAATAATGTTTGTTGTTTATCTAACTTTGGTCGCTGCGGGGTATCATATTCCGAAAAATTGTATTTTCGATATTCGTGATGATATCCTCCACAGGTAATTTCCGAGGTACCGGTGCGTAATTTAGGCCTCGGGAGAGTACATTGACGGCATCAGTTGACAATTGTTTCGATGATAAATTGACCACAGTGTTAGACCCATTTCCTTTGTTTGAAAATTTTTGTGTGTATTTCGGGTACTTGCAAGTTTGTATGAGGTTTGTCAATTTATCATGTTGCCCCTTACTTATACTTTGTGCACGGCAGTATACAATTCACCACTGAAGAAGAGAGAGAAGGGATGTTGCCGTTTTTGGATGTCCTAGTAAGACGAGAAGAAAGTGGTCGATTGTCACACACAGTGTATCGAAAACCGACACACACAGACCGATACTTACGAGCTGACTCACATCATCATGCCTCCCACCTAGCCGCTGTCCCGCGGACTTTGATAAACCGGGCGCTGAGTCTATGCGATCCACAGTACATTGACGACGAATTTCACCATTCGCTTCCTACTGGAGCTGCTCGCTAGTCGGGTACATTGATGCCAGTTGTATCCATTGTTCTCCAGTACCCTTTTTAGGGTACCCTTTTTAGGGTACTGGAGAACAATGGATACAACTAAAGGAGTAACCGACAGAATCGGACACCTGCTGCAACGTAAATATAGCATCAGGACGATCTTCCGCCCACCCGGTCAGCTGAGACAACTGCTACGCTCGCCAAAGGATAAGGATCCACTAGCTGTGCCCGGTGTGTACATTATACCTTGCGACTGTGGCTCAAGTTACATCGGAGAAACTCGGCGCAACATCACAACCAGGCTAAAGGAACATATACGTAGCGTGAAGAAGATGGACATCCAGGCATCGGCTGTGGCTGAACATGTTTGCGGCACGGATGCGGCTCACTTCATACGTTTTGATAAGGTCTCCGTACTAGCGAGGGAGAAATACTTCGTTCCGCGAAAAGTGCGAGAGGCCATCGAGATTAGCCGACGTCCGTGCTTCAACAGGGATGGTGGCTGGGCATTGCCACCCGCGTGGAAGTCGAGCTTGGAGACTACGTCGGTCCGAAGCGTATCCAGTCTGGAGTGTGACACAGTCAGCGTCATATGTAACACAGACTAGTATTCTCAATATACACACGTGAGTAACCCGCGATTTTTAGTTAATTTAGTATGTCTCACGATAGTTATTATAAAAAATACAACTAAGTTTATTAGTATCGTTATACCCTATTTAATTCTAAGGTATTCCTGGTTAACGAATATCCAATCGACTATGTTTAATTATGTATAAGGTATATAAATGTTTTTAAGAATAATTCTATCAAATGAATGATGTTTTATCCTCGTACCAAAATTATATTTAAAATAATAAATTCCAGGAGCAGGAGAATTGCAAAACGTTCTTTGATGTAAGTCAGCCGGGGTTGCGGGATAAGTGTAATGAGGCACCGCGACCTCGGCCCAGAGTAGGAGAAGGAACGAGCGGGTTTTTAGTCAGTTAGAGCCTGACACTCCCTCCCGCCCGACCCTGAGCGGGAGAAGTCAGTTGATGTTTTTGACTGCACGGTTGGTCCAATGGCTTGGAAACTGGCTGCCGGTTAACGTGTCGCGGGTGCGATTCTCACACTGAATAACTCTTTGTGTGATCCACAAATTGTTGTTCCGGGTTTGGCTGGCTTGTGTATGTGAAATTGTATTTTTGTAATCGCACCTACGACACAGTTGAAAATCCTAGTGTGCGGCAAAGTTTAAAAAAAAAAAAAATACCTATCTCACATGCGCTACATCACTAGTGCGCGCTACTCACATGTCTTATTTTTGCGACAGTGGCGTGTGAGAACATTCTAACAATATCTATGAAGTTATTTGTATTAAATTAATAAATTTAAGTAATAGGTATTAAATTATTATCTATTTTGTTTGTTCTTTCCTTTCACGGGACCACAGGGTCCCGGACCTTTGGAAGGCGTACGAGGAGCCGAAGCCAACTCGCAGAGGCCCGTTGATTGAACAGTTTTAATCTACATGTGATGGGACATCAGCCGGCAATTATCCCTGTATGCACTATAAAATTGCACCCAAGGACAATCCCTGGTTGGTGCAGGACTATTGTGAAATGTGGTAAAAATTGATAGGGTTATAGGTATGGGTTACTATGGACTGGTGGATATGATTACTATGGAAATACTAGGGCCCCTGCCCCTGACCAATATTTATAAATACGAATAAACAGGCAGGGGGTGACTGGCAAACTATTAATGGGCCCCCGGAAACGGTCGCTAGCATGTAGCGACACGGGGGCAACATACGTTGAGCTGCTTGGGGAAATTTTTAATTATTAATGTAGAATTATTATTGTTTATACATAATTATACAGGGTGTAAGGGACAGCCCTCCACAAATGAACAGGGTGCATTTAGCTCCTTATTCTGAATCATATTCCAGTGAAAATTCTCTCAGGAATTTTCCATTATTATTTTTTGGTTTTTTTTTTAGTTCCTATAGCTCTATTTCAGTGTATTATTACATTCTCATTCATAAAGATTAGACGTATTAGTTTTAATTTTAAAGCATTTACAAAAACTACCTAATTTATTAATTGGTTGTTCTTTTCAAGCGATTACTGGCTAGTTTTTAAACCACTTACAGGTTTTTACATGGCTTCACAATAGCCACTGATTGATAGTCGAAACAAAAATTGAACACAAGCTCCCCGAATGGAAGCACAGCTTTCTATCACATTGCACTTTTATTATTCTAAAACGCTACACGTACGCGCAACGTAACGCTACCAGTGCGTTCCTATTTAAACGTATTTTAGGTAGGTTTGGACAGCAACCGTGGTCAGCACGATCGCCAGACCTAACCAATTTGGACTTCTTTTTGTGGGGTTACGTAAAAGAAAGTGTTTGTGAGTGTGTGTGCAAGTGAGTACGAAGTGCGAGACCGCATCACAAATACTTTCCAGCAGCTGTGCCACAGCTGCAACGAAGAGTCCACCTTGTTGCCCCGCTTACTTCGCGTTTAAGGTAGGCATTTTTCTTTTTTTTATCAGTTACCATGTTATTATTGTTACATTTTCTTTTGTACGTAATGCGGCTATCTTTTAAATAATTTATTGTTATAAAACGTGGCGCGATCGCGGCCACTCGTCTGAAAGGTCAGGTCGCGGCGCTGCCGTACGCTGCGTGT
Source organism: Spodoptera exigua (assembly GCA_902829305.4). Classification (NCBI taxonomy): domain Eukaryota; kingdom Metazoa; phylum Arthropoda; class Insecta; order Lepidoptera; family Noctuidae; genus Spodoptera; species Spodoptera exigua. The sequence continues at coordinate 132,647 of LR824614.2, forward strand.
TTGGTGGTGGTAGCAATACATTGCGCGTAAGGTAATGAAATGAATCAGTTTTCCATAACGTTCCTGAAATAATTTCATGTACCTACCGGTCAACTTAAGACGATATACTGAATTCACCATATCAGTTTGCGGAAGACTGTCCCTTACACCCTGTATTTAAGTAATATTAAATTATTATTGAGATGAGTTAGAAGGTCTAATTCTTGTTTATTTGTATAATAAATAATTTTATACAAACAAACAATAATTAGACCTTCTATTTTAAGATTATGAAAATATACAAGTATTAAAGTAATGCTAAAATTGTTTATGTCATGTTTCTGTATACCTACCGCTTTTTACCCGACTACGGCAACGCAAAAGGAGGGATGGGGATGAGGGGATGTATGTATGTTAGTTCATCTGTTCCCTCGTTACTTCTAAACTACTTAACAGAATTCGACATATGATTTAATAAGAAACATCTTAATTGTCCGCTGGTTATAAACTATATGGGGTAAGTAGGTATCACAAAATCGAACGTGGCGTTCTCTAGCGGACAAAACAATCAGAGTAAAAAAATACACTTAAAATAATAATACCGTGTTTGGTATCATTTTAAAGCGCTTTACTTGTACTTGTCAATTTATGTTTACTAGTTGATATTATACGCCACAAATACACTTTAACACCAAAATAGTACAAATAATAAAAAAGTATAAAAACTAAAACCCAACTATGACAAAACCGACTCTGAAAAAGTATAAAACAAGATTTTCAGAATACTGAAAGGCGTAGTCACACGTTATCAAAGTGCAGGTTAAGTAAATGTAACGTGTGACTACGCCTTTTGTTTTGAAAATTCCTCTCGACTTGACCAATAGACTAGGCATGCACGAGCGTGTGTACGATACTGTGTTTTATTTTTTCCTAACGCTTGTGTACGATACTGTACCATATTAATAAATGCTATATTGGAAAGTTAAGAACGTTTCTTAGATATATTGCAAAGCCGCTTTTTTGTAGCCATCCGAACTTGGTCGGGTTATGTAGGTTTTCGGTGCTTCGTCAGTATTATAATTGTTTTTCTTTAATTACTGAATTTAATGACATGAAATTTTGCATGTGAATAGTTGAATGAATACACTAATTATTGGCATACATTTTACCATGCAATTCACACAAAGTACAAAGTTTACAAGGCAGTCGTGATATTTGACTGCTTTGTAAACAGTGATCTATTCATGGTAAATTTGTCCTATAACTATTTAATTACTAACGGAACATCCTTGATACTTGGCAACATGTTGCAGACACTTACAAGGTTTGTATAAACGTGAAAATCTAGACCCCAAAGTGCATACTTTAAGAACTAAGACCTAATAAGGGTATTTTACGTTTATATTTTTATCTTTTAAACCCTACGATTTTTTCTAAATCTGTTTTTTAAACAAATATACACAAATTCAAAACAACGCATGTAAAAATCTACAGCTCTCTATGTAAGCGCTTTATATGAAAACTAGGTAATGGCCAAACGTTCGCGTAGCGGAAACTTGAATTTCTCCGAAGTTTATGCATGCACTAGTTTTATTCATACATACACAATTACACACAAATACACACTAATTTTTGGATACATCTCTTTTCTTCTAAAGTCTATGGATTAAAAAAAGTTCCGCCCGGACAACGTTCGCCCAGCGGAATCAGTTTTTGGTGAATTTCTCCACAATGGTTGCGTGCACAAATTTTTTTTTACCATACACAATTATACGACGTCATACACTAAATATCTGCATAATTAAAATCTTTAAATTCAACAACATTCCGCTGCACGAACGCACGCGACTATATAGTCATGCCATATTATAAGCAGCTTTGTCAGTAGATTATGTCTATTCAAAGAACCCATCTTGTAAAAACAAAAACGAATAGATCGATCTCGCGGACATACTGAACATAAAACCAACATTTTATCAACAACTTTTTTTTTTGTGAGGGGAAAATCATCAAATGACTTCTCCCGCCCAGGGCCGGGCGGGAGGGAGTGTTAGACTCTTACTGACTAAAAACCCTCCTGTTCCTTCTCCTGCTCTGTGCCGAGGTCGCGGTGCCTCATTGCGCTTACCCCGCAACCCCGGCTGAACATCAGCCTCTTATGGCCCCATCTGTGGTGGTCTAATGGCTCTTTGAGGCGCGCGCGGAACGCTACGCGCCGTACGCTCGGGCCTGGTTCTGGTCGGGCGGCGAGCTGCCCTTACTCGCCGACCGCAGGCCCGTGCTTACGGTGGCCGGAGATCGTCCCTTGATCCCCGACGCCCGTAGTGTCGCCAGTTGCGGCTGCTGGGGCGTGAGGAGGAGGATTGCTCCCTCACGCGGGCCGCCTCCCTCTTTGCGAGCATGACTGCTTCACAAAATTAGGAGACGGCGTCCCAGTTCCTCTCACTCCGCATCATGGCCTCGACTAAGGCCGGGCGCGAGAGGTCGCGGCCGCCGATCACTTCCCTGAGAATACGGCGGTGCTCAGCCCAGGCAGGGCATACCGCTACCGTATGCTCCACCGTATCCTCTAGGTGGTCCTCACAATGACGACACTCGGGCGTTTCCTCCCGCTGGATCCGAAACAGGAACCTACTGAAGCTGCCGTGCCCGGTAAGCACCTGCGTCAGACGGAAGGTGAGGACGCCATGGCGTCTCTCAAGCCACTCCTCAAAGAGGGGTCTTACCGCTGCTATAGTAGCGTGCCCGGATTTTATCAACAACTGGAGTGTTAAATAAGGTCAGTGAAAACCTTACGTTTTAATTGAACCAATTACTTATGGCTTAAATAATAAAAATCCGTAGGAGCACAGACTGGAATGATCCCTAGTGTTGTCTACTCTACTCCATCAGGGAACAGATCATACGGCGTGAAAGAGCAAGGTGATATAGTTGCGTTGCGTCATCGCAAAGCTAGAGTTGGAATATAACGGAAATGAAAATGTCAACTAAAACAAAAAATATATTGATTAGAATACTAAGGCGACTATTAATTGATTTTTATTCAATTTTTGTAAATGTAACTGTCACAAAGTCGTTTTCCTCACTCCTGACATTTCTTTTACAAAATTTGAATTATAATGTAATCACAGCAAAATCTAATCCAGAGACTTTGGGGGAGAGTAGTTCAGGTACACCAGTCCAGAAGCCTTAGCCTGGAACAAAACAATGACTGATTTCAATTTACATACCAGAGATTCATCTTGCAATCTGAATTGTGGTAAAACATGATGCACTAAATGTCAAAACATCACACCAAAGACAATCTTAAGGTAAATACTCATTCAAGTAAGTTTGTTATTCCATCCTTAGTCTTATAAAGTACACAATGCCTCAGTACATGAAGTAGATAAGTAGTACATAGCATACAAATCTCAGTATAAGTGTTTATTTGAACCAAATGGCAACAGTAAATATTATTTTATTAATGAATGTGTGTTGCTTAAGAATAATGTAATGCTGGACTTACAACAGCCAATGTTCCAGCAGTGAAGGCGATTCCAAACAAAAGAACGAGGTTGTAGCGGCGCTGGTTAGCGTCATACTGGGCCTGCCAGGAGCCCCGAGGTACCGGCAGCTCGTCCATGGTGGGCGGCTTGAAGTGCTCATTGTGGTAGCGCCTCACTGCAAACCACAACCATACTCTCATCAGAAATCACAACTTGTGTAAAAATAATAGAAGAAAGAAAGACCATTTATTTTACATAATACTATGGTTTATATGTTTAGGTAATTTACTAAATCTAAAACAATCTTGAAATGTCTTTTATCTAAAAGTTGTCTTATAATGGTATGTGAAAATGTTTATAATCAGGTATTCACCTAAATCAATGTGACCTAATAAGCTACTATGTATTTTATACAACCTCTTTAATATGAAAAGACATACCAAGTTTGTTTATCTTTAGTTTTCCACCTAAACCTATAAATAGATTGTGCACCATGTATTAGGCTCAGGCACCCATAGTTATCTAATAGCACAACTACATGTTTGGGGTAGTGCAGTCTCCTTGCATACCAAGTTGCTGCGCAATGTATTGCAGGTTCATTGATGCACCGGGCAATTATTTGTGTGTTATACAAAGTACACTGTGTGATTTTTTTGTCTTTTTGTACCTTTTTATGGATGAGCAAACATCACCTGATGGTATACCACACGTTTTGAAAGTTTTTTGTTGGTCTTGGGCTACCACACATAGGATTTGATAATTATTATTGGAAGTTAGGAAATTAAGATTTCTGGGATGGGGAAAGGTGCGGGGCCTCTGGTAACTTCAAGCTTAACAACTCACACAGCAAAACAATATAAGTGTTGTTTCATGCTGGGCCGCTGTGCTTTCACACTGGTGTGTAACTACTAACTGTGGTATTATTCAGGTTGAGTCAGCCTATTTATGCTGAAGCACATCAATACTTTTTATTGATTAAATTTTTTCACTAACAACTATCATGTCAATTTAAAATGTTTAACTTACAAAGTTTAAGGGCTGATTTTTCAATGGTTACATAAAAGTTATGTGGGGAATAATTATGTCACATCAGAATGTTTGTATAGGACAGTGACAGCAACAATTTTATTTCTGAGACAACATTTACCTGACTATTGAAAGATCAGCCCTAAATGAAATATAAATAGATAAGTTTAGTTGAAAGCAGATCTAAATAGATAAGTTTTGTTGAAAGGAGATCTAACCATTTATGTAACCTTTTAAAAGTTTAAAAGGCTATTATAAAATATGTATATATATTAAGTACAGATACTACATATTCTGGACGACACTTATCTCTCACCTTGCTGATAGGATAAATATGTCTAGCAGAAAGTGAATTAATGTAGACATTTTAATTTAGAACATTAATAAATTCAATCAATTGTCTTGATAATACAATTTTGATATCTAAAGTGAATATACATAGTGTTAGTCTTCGAGTATGTTAACACTTACTCGAGGAAAACACTGCTCTACTGTGACATGACTTAGGTTAAGTTCGCAGTTATGTAACGTTTTATGGGATAAATGAAGCTTCTTTGACAACAACCATTTTAATGTTATAGTTACAACCGCAAAACTAAATGTTAATCGAAGCAAGAGACAATCGGTTGTGTGATGTTAAATTATTTTAGTTTTGATATGAGTATAGATCCGTAAATTAATGTTATCTATTTCGTTAAAAGAGCACTCACCAGATTGTTGAAATAGCCTGGATACAATCGTTCGTGAGGCATTCATGATTATTTAGAATTAACTTTCACGTTAATGGAAATAAGACAGATACGGTCAAATCGAACAATTTGTCGGAAATCCGAATCTGAAGAAAATCTGTCGGAATCGCGATCGTAATAATTTCTACACTTCTACAGAAGTACAGACTATAACGAAAGCAGAGCAGAAAGAAAAATAATGAAACCTACCAATTCATTATAAAATTGAAATCTCTGGGTTGTTATTTGTTTACAAAATACATGTTTTTAAGTATTTCCTTACTCAATGGGTTATTGTACGGTTATAATAAATCGAGAAGTAATGTTTAATGTTATAATAACCTTTAAATAAGGATTCGTAATTATTGGCGTTTCTACGCTGGCAATACCAAATTAATGTTAAAATACGAAGTACCAACGGGAACCGAGATTTAGAAAAAATAAATAGTACCTATTTATTAGAATTATTTATTTGTTTGAAAAAGTATAGTGTTATCATCTTTTTATTAATCACGGCCTCGGCCTAGAGCAGTAGGACCCCGTTCGTTTTTCGGATTTTTAGTCAGTAACTCTGACACTTCCTCTCGCCTCTCGCTTGATGTAGCTACATGTGTATATTAAAATAAAATAAGTAATTAAACAATTAACCGCCCTCTAGTAAATGCCACCTGTTATTGCCTCAAAAGTCATGTGGGTCTTTTTGACAGAGAAGTTTATTTTGCCCTGGAAAGAGCGAAGATTGTCAGACTCTTACACAGATTACAAAACACAATAACAAAGGACTCTTAGTGACTTTAACTAAGCCCCTCCTTCTCTTACTCCAGCCCAAGGCTGCTTTAGGTTATTACGATTGCGGTAGTTTCCAAGTATTTCCAACTAGTCAAATTCAATACTTTTATCCAAATGTCAAAAACGATATTAATCTACCTAAAATTGAGTTATGACGTCATAACATTTTTGCGTCAAATAGCTTACTTATTTCTTAATAATTAGCTAAAAAATCTAAACCTTAGTGATCGATCGATTGATGAATAAAAGTATACTTATTTTTCAATATTTAATTGTATTGAAACGTCGAATTAATTTATTTTTTACCTAGGAAACTACCCAGTTACAGTAACAACGAGGCGTCTATTTGTAGGAGACTATTTATTCCTATGAATATCTTTTTACATGGTATTTCCTGGGCTTCTTTTATTGGGTGGGCCCGAAAGAAAAAGTTTAAAAGAACATTAGTTTCTACTATTAACAGACAGTACAGACAATGGGTATGCGAGAGCCGAGAAGGATACCTATTACCTAACTAAACGATCATTCATTCGATGTTGCAGAGCGTGTATCGCAGCAAATGCCATTTTGAACATTTTGTGTTGTTTTAGTACCGTTTAGCAATATTAAAGATTTTAATAAAAATTATAGACCGATCACGTGTCTGCCGACGGTCTATAAAGTTCTTACATCCATACTGAGAAGTAAAATTAATAGTCATATTGACAAAAATAAAATCATGTCAACTACTCAGAATGGATGTAAGAACGGATCCCGCGGTACTAAGGAGCTACTCCTCATTGATATGACCATCAGCCAACAGGTTCGACGTGCCCGTAAGGATCTGTCGACATGTTGGATAGACTATAAGAAGGCCTATGACTCTATCCCTCATACATGGCTCATGAGGGTGTTGGAATTGTATAAAATTGATACAATACTACGCACCTTCCTGATGTCCTGTATGAGACAATGGAGTACGGTCCTTCGCTATCCGGGATGTCGACATACCCAAAGGAACAGCGAACCTGTAAGGATCGAGCGTGGTATATTCCAGGGTGATAGTTTGAGTCCGCTTTGGTTCTGCCTAGCCTTGAATCCCCTAAGCACACTCCTAGAGAATTCAGGCCTAGGCTACCGGTTGAAGAGAGGTGGTCAGGTTATATCTCACCTCCTTTACATGGATGACTTGAAGCTTTTTGCCCCCAACAAACTGCAACTGATGGAGCTACTCAAGCTAACTGAAACCTTCAGTAGTGCCATCAGGATGGAGTTTGGTGTGGACAAATGTGCGATCATGCATGTAAAACGAGGGGAGGTTGTGGAATCTGTGGGAACTCAACTCACGGATTCCATAAACCTAAGGTCCCTCTCTCCAACAGAAACCTATAAGTATTTGGGTATGTCGGAAGCTTTAGGCATCAATGTCACTGACATGAAGCAATCGCTGAAGGAGCGTTTCTTTGGTCGCCTGAAGAAAGTATTTAATAGCTTTCTTTCAGGTGGAAACAAAGTGCGCGCCTTCAACGGTTGGGTCATGCCGGTATTGATGTACTCTTTCGGCGTACTCAAATGGTCTCAAACTGAACTGGACGCCCTGGATAGGCAAGTCCGAACAATGCTGACTGCATACCGAATGCATCATCCGCGGTCGTCGGTGATGAGACTGTATATCCCGCGGAAGTGTGGCGGTCGAGGCTTTTTAAATGCCAAGACCCTACACAACCGCGAGGTATGTAGTCTCAGGGAATATTTCCTAGCTGCCGACGTGGATATGCATCGAGATGTAGTGGCAGTGGACAAAGGTCTCACCCCGCTCTCCCTGGCTATCGAGAACTGGCGCAAACCCGTCGTACTTGACACTAACGCTCGCAGGGAAGTATGGCAGAGCAAGGAGCTTCACGGACGCTTTTTCCGAGCCCTACATGGACCGGATGTAGACCAGGTGGCGTCCGTAGCCTGGCTGCGTTTTGGTGACCTCTTTGGGGAAACCGAAGGGTTTGTCTGTGCAATTATGGACGAAGTTATCATGACGAATAACTACCGGAGATTTATTGTGAAGGACGGCACGGTTGACATCTGTCGGGCATGTCACCGTCCGGGAGAATCAATTCGTCACATAATCTCTGGTTGTTCTCGTCTAGCTAACGGCGAGTACTTGCATAGGCACAACCTTGTAGCCAGGATCATACATCAGCAGCTTGCTCTGAAATACTCTCTTGTGGAATCGGAAGTGCCGTACTACAGGTATGAGCCCGACCCAGTCCTTGATAATGGTCATATCACCTTGTATTGGGACCGGTCTATCATCACTGACAGGACTATTGTGGCCAATAAGCCTGACATTGTGGTGGTGGACCGGAAGGAGAGGCGTGCAATGATTGTTGACATAGCCGTCCCACATGACGAGAACCTTGTGAAAGCCGAGAAAGATAAACTGATCAAGTATATCGACTTGGCACGCGAGGTTGTCGACATGTGGGAAGTGGATTCAGCTATCATTGTACCGATAGTCGTGTCAGCCAATGGCTTAATAGCCAAGAGCCTCGACCAACATCTTAGGAGGCTCTCGTTAGGTGGCTGGATCAAGGGCTTGATTCAGAAAGTGGTACTCCTGGACACGGCTCGTATTGTCAGGAGGACCCAGCTCCCGATACCGGTGGGACACTATTTTTTATATTTTTAAATGTTTTTTATTATTTATTTTTAAGAAATATTTAAAAATGTAATTTTTTTTTATATGTTTATATGCTGAATAAAAAAAAAATTGATGACTAATATAAATTGTTTTATTTTCTTTGGCCAAATAGGTTAGGTGTTCCAATATCTAGGTGCTTGTATCATTTTGCAACAATAGGGACAATGAAATATGTTATTGGCATTGTTATATGCCTATACCTATACATTTTACTAAAATGGGAAGTAACTAGATACTTTGGTACCTAGTAACACAATAAAACAGATTTTAGATTATAATTGAATACTGCTATTATGATAGCTTTTGGAATCGGTATTTATGGGCTTTCGGGCACGCTACTATAGCAGCGGTAAGACCCCTCTTTGAGGAGTGGCTTGAAAGACGCCACGGCGTCCTCACCTTCCGTCTGACGCAGGTGCTTACCGGGCACGGCAGCTTCGGTAGGTTCCTGTTTCGGATCCAGCGGGAGGAAACGCCCGAGTGTCGTCATTGTGAGGACCACCTAGAGGATACGGTGGAGCATACGGTAGCGGTATGCCCTGCCTGGGCTGAGCACCGCCGTATCCTCAGGAAAGTGATCGGCGGCGGCGACCTCTCGCGCCCGGCCTTAGTCGAGGCCATGGTGCGGAGTGAGAGGAACTGGGACGCCGTCTCCTCCTTTTGTGAAGCAGTCATGCTCGCAAAGAGAGAGGCGGCCCGCGTGAGGGAGCAATCCTCCTCCTCACGCCCCAGCAGCCGCAACTGGCGACACTACGGGCGTCGGGGATCAAGGGACGATCTCCGGCCACCGTAAGCACGGGCCTGCGGTCGGCGAGTAAGGGCAGCTCGCCGCCCGACCAGAACCAGGCCCGAGCGTACGGCGCGTAGCGTTCCGCGCGCGCCTCATAGAGCCATTAGACCACCACAGATGGGGCCCTAAAGGGCTGATGTTCAGCCGGGGTTGCGGGGTAAGCGCAATGAGGCACCGCGACCTCGGCACAGAGCAGGAGAAGGAACAGGGGCGTTTTTAGTCAGTAAGAGTCTGACACTCCCTCCTGCCCGGCCCTGGGCGGGAGAAGTCATTTGATGATTTTCCCCTCACAAAAAATAAAATAAAATTATGGGCTTTGAGTGTGAAGGTAGTTATTTTTTTACAGAAGTCCCTCTTCAATTTGCTAATAAGATACCTATTGGCAAACATTTGTTGAGTAGTGAAGAATTGTTTTTTCTTAAGATTCTCGAAATGTACCTAGGTACTTACATCTCCATATGTTAAAACAACAAACTTATTTACGATAGATCTAGTCCCTATTCAGGTTTAATAACAGATATTAGAACAAGAAAAAGATGAAAAACCAAAATGTGATATATTAATAAATGATAAAAAGTAATATCTCTGGATCCCTTGGACAAAAACGATTAGAATGGTTGTAGGTTATAGTAATTTATCTGCGTACACAAACCACCAAAATAACGGATAAAACAACAGAATAAAAAATCAAAGAAGAGTTTGGTAGTGGACCTGACTCCCGGTAGGTGTCTTGTTCTTCATCTCCGGTTGGTTTTCATGACTAGCTGGAGTGATTACTGATGAGGAACTAGACCTTCTACCTCGTTCTTGCCTTAGTTGGCTGGTTTGAGTGGAGATTCGCAAGAGTACGAGTTGAAGAATACCAGGGGGACGGATGTAGCGCAGTAAGTTGCTGGTAGGGATATTGACCATACTTCCAGGATCTCTGATAGCCGTGGTGTGCCTCTCCACCCCCAAACAGCTATGTTGCTCCCGTGTTGTTACATGCTTTCCGGGAGTCGTTCTTTTGAGTTTGCTAGTAATATGCCTGTTTATCCGTATGCAAGTGCGTGCGTTCGTGCAGCGGAATGTTGTTGAATTTAAAGATTTTAATTATGCAGATATTTAGTGTATGACGTCGTATAATTGTGTATGGTAAAAAAAAATTTGTGCACGCAACCATTGTGGAGAAATTCACCAAAAACTGATTCCGCTGGGCGAACGTTGTCCTGGCGGAACTTTTTTTAATCCATAGACTTTAGAAGAAAAGAGATGTATCCAAAAATTAGTGTGTATTTGTGTGTAATTGTGTATGTATGAATAAAACTAGTGCATGCATAAACTTCGGAGAAATTCAAGTTTCCGCTACGCGAACGTTTGGCCATTAGCTAGTTTTCATATAAAGCGCTTACATAGAGAGCTGTAGATTTTTACATACGTTGTTTTAAATTTGTGTATATTTGTTTAAAAAACAGATTTAGAAAAAATCGTAGGGTTTAAAAGATAAAAATATAAACGTAAAATACGCTTATTAGGTCTTAGTTCTTAAAGTATGCACTTTGGGGTCTAGATTTTCACGTTGATACAAACCTTGTAAGTGTCTGCAACATGTTGCCAAGTATCAATGATGTTCCGTTAGTAATTAAATAGTTATAGGACAAATTTACCATGAATAGATCACTGTTTACAAAGCAGTCAAATATCACGACTTTCTAAATGAATTGCATGGTAAAATGTATGCCAATAATTAGTGTATTCATTCAACTATTCACATGCAAAATTTCATGTCATTAAATTCAGTAATTAAAGAAAAACAATTATAATACTGACGAAGCATCGAAAACCTACATAACCCGACCAAGTTCGGATGGCTACAAAAAAGCGGCTGTGCAATATATTTAGGTAACATCCCAAAATTTACAGTATAATACCGGTATTGAATTGGTACAGGTGATAACACACTTGTTATTTCGAAATAATTTATAGGTCATTTCTTTTTGGACACCTACTTTTTTAAATGTATTTGACTATCACAGAAAGTAGGTACTATTTACGTAGGTACTTTATTTAAGTATGCGCTTGAGACTTGAGATATAATCCAATTATATTTAAGACAAATAAAATTCATACAGCTAATTTCTATTGAAGATTTCACGGATCAGGATTCTAACTATAGACCCCTTAAGGAAATTAAATATTTACCACATGTAAGTATGTACTACTGTTTAGGTAAATATTTATCATATTGTAGCTTATTACACTATTTAACCAATATTTTTCATTACACTATTTAACCGATAGACTAAAATAGGCATGCACGAGCGTGTGTTCGATACTGTGTTTTATGTTTTCCTAACGCTTGTGTACGATACTGTACCATATTAATAAATGCTATATTGGAAAGTTAAGAACGTTTCTTAGATATATTGCACAGCCGCTTTTTTGTAGCCATCCGAACTTGGTCGGGTTATGTAGGTTTTCGATGCTTCGTCAGTATTATAATTGTTTTTCTTTAATTACTGAATTTAATGACATGAAATTTTGCATGTGAATAGTTGAATGAATACACTAATTATTGGCATACATTTTACCATGCAATTCATTTAGAAAGTCGTGATATTTGACTGCTTTGTAAACAGTGATCTATTCATGGTAAATTTGTCCTATAACTATTTAATTACTAACGGAACATCATTGATACTTGGCAACATGTTGCAGACACTTACAAGGTTTGTATCAACGTGAAAATCTAGACCCCAAAGTGCATACTTTAAGAACTAAGACCTAATAAGCGTATTTTACGTTTATATTTTTATATTTTAAACCCTACGATTTTTTCTAAATCTGTTTTTTAAACAAATATACACAAATTCAAAACAACGTATGTAAAAATCTACAGCTCTCTATGTAAGCGCTTTATATGAAAACTAGCTAATGGCCAAACGTTCGCGTAGCGGAAACTTGAATTTCTCCGAAGTTTATGCATGCACTAGTTTTATTCATACATACACAATTACACACAAATACACACTAATTTTTGGATACATCTCTTTTCTTCTAAAGTCTATGGATTAAAAAAAGTTCCGCCAGGACAACGTTCGCCCAGCGGAATCAGTTTTTGGTGAATTTCTCCACAATGGTTGCGTGCACAAATTTTTTTTTACCATACACAATTATACGACCTCATACACTAAATATCTGCATAATTAAAATCTTTAAATTCAACAACATTCCGCTGCACGAACGCACGCTATGCAAGTATCAATATCTTGGAATATGCAATAATCAAGGGAAATTGGGAATCGTTCATTTTATATATTACTTGTAGCAAGTATTGTATGTATTATATTCGTAGTGTCACGTATATGCAATGACTCAGCTGAAGTGCGTGTGTAGTGTGTCACAAAACAGCGTGGCCGGTGGCGGCGTTTGTTGCCTCATTAAACTTAATGATCGCTAGCTCGGTTCAGTATACGAATACAAGTTCGCTATCGCTATCAGCCCGGCGACGGGCGCGGCGCGCGGCGTGCGGCGGCACGGTGGGCCTCGAGATTACGCGAAGGAAAATGATGCCAACGAACGACATCACATACAGTTCGGTTGGTTGGGGGGTCAGTCAGCCGCGGACGCGGAGCCGCGAGAGACGCGGGTGTGGCGGTGCGCTTGCGCAGCACATCGATAAGTCGGCGCGTGCCCTTGCGCTTCTTTGTTTACTTGCTTTGTTTGTTTCGGATGGTAGTCAGACACGGGCAGGTCATGTCTCACACGGCCATTATTTACAACTGAGATGGTGTGGGCTAGTGCGCGACCAGCTCATTTGCGTGCGCATTTTGTTGTTTCTTTTGTGTTATTTCGGAGATAAGTAGTGCAGTGTGGTTGTGATATGGAGTGGTTTAAGGGCCTGGCGGGGAGGGTGCGGAGGGAGCCTGGCTCGGAAGATGAAGGACCGCATTCCAGCTCGCCACTGTTGGAGACAGCCCAGGAGCGGCGCGAGCGCTGGCGCAGCGTGTACGTCATTTACTTCACCATGTTCCAGATGTCGCTGGGCTTCAGCATAGTGCTGACCGGCGTGTGGCCCTACCTGGACAAGGTGAGGACTGTCATGCGGAGGATTCCAGTAAATGACGCTTCGTAAAAGTAGATCACCACAGTAAATAATAACAGGAAAGGCACATAGGCACATGTATTTGGTGAACGAATTTATTAAATTTAGACGAAATTGAAAGCATGGACCATCATGCTTTCAATTAGTTTAAATAAAAGAACTGGTTGTGGTATTCTGTCAGACTATCTTCGTCGTCGTTTAGTGCAAATCAGAAAGATAATGTTTATTTACATAGAAAAGTGATATCCGTACCTATTATGACCCCCTTATTTTCCGAAAGAGGGTAGGCAAAGTGAAAATATTGAAATTCAATGTTGTTTTCATCTTACTCGTTAGCGTTAGCATAATGGTTTACCTTATATGAAAAACAATTTTAAGAATGGAAAGCTTCGTTGCGGGGTCAGTCTCAATCGGAGGGATCCATAGAGCGAGGTTACCGCAGGTCCATTACACTAATTCCATCATGCAATACGGTTCTGGTCGTGCTAACCTGCATTTGATAAATCGTGATCAGTTGCAGTGCGGAACTCGTCGCTTGGATGCTAGCATGCGTAGTACCTAATATAACAGTGTTGCTGTTATCTCAGCCACACCGCTAACATCGTCATAATCATAATATAATTTACAGAAACTATTTATCAGAACACACAACTACTTACAAGTACACAGGTACACGTACTATGACGTTTATCACCAAATAAATAAAGTTTTGCCAGTTAGAGAGCTCCAGAATGATTTCAATCGTGGCGACCAATCTTAATAATCACCGGAATGAAGACAAGTGGACTCGCTCGTTATATTGTGCTCAACCTGTGCTCTACACGGTTACAGTTTAGTTGAACATGTTTATGTTTTACTATTTACTGAAAGCATTTTTGCCGGGAATGCAAGTTTCACAATAAAATTGTATACGATTCTCTTACCCTCTCTTACTTGTGTGTGCGTTTTTTAATTAGGTAATATTACCTTGGCTGGTTTATATCGATGTACCTAAACTGGTTGTTGTCATCGATGTTGATCAAGAGCATCAACATCGATGACAACAACCAGTAACGATGCAAACTCTGTGGCTCGTTAGTAGTAGTTAGTTAGGTCTCTAGTAGCCAGTAGGTAGCGCGGTAAACAATTATTATGTCTCGTAGTCACTTTCACTTGTGCTTAACTGTTACAAGCCTGAGTACCTACGCATAATCAAGACGCGAGCACACGCTGATCAGTAAGCTACTGCGGGGCTGCGGGTGCTGGCTGCGTGCCGATGATGAATATGAAACAGAAAGTGCTGCAGTAGGAGCGGTGGTCGCGTGCTTGCGAACCGCGGGTTTGTGTATCGCATGCTGTGCGCCGGCTGACCGACGTGTGAAGGCTAAAAATAATCGTTATTGAGAAGTACGAGGTCGCGCGAGTAGAGGTTCGCGGCCGCGGAACCCGCCGGTGTTTCACTGACTCTGAATACTGCAGTATAGTTGCACCCAATGTGAATGACGTAGGAACGATAATAAAACCTAAAATAAGCGTAAGTTAGCGTAATATGTTACTGATAAAGTTATTGTTGTGGTCAACACGTCTAGTGTCGACCCGGGCTCGTCACGACCCACGTGTACCGTCTAACAATACGTTGCAGTTGGAGCCGGGCGCGCGGAAGGAAGTGCTGGGGCTGGCAGTGGGTGCCCACCCGCTGGGCCAGCTGGTGTTCTCCCCACTGCTGGGGCTGTGGGCCAACCGTGCGGGCTCTGCGCGCGCGCCTCTCTTGGCCACGCTGGCGTTGTTCGTGCTGGCCAGCGTGCTGTACGCCGAGTTGCACCTCACGCGCCCCTACGCCAAGTACTGGATGGTCTTCGCCAGATTCCTCGTCGGCGTTAGCTCAGGTTGCCAACTTTATTTCACATACCAACGGCACATTCCCCAGTCTATAAGTCGTTATAACGTTGGGCATTCGTCCAACCAACTATGTTCTACCGTGGAAGAGAATCGAATGAGGAGTTACCGCTCAACAAAAACAGCAAGTTAAAATTCTATGTAGTGGAAGGGTTTGTCAATGAGTTTATTTATAGATTCCTACAAAAAAAATGCGTAAACAAGTCCAAACAACAACCTTGTTTTGCATCTGTGTTTGTGTCATTTTTATGAGATATAAAGGGCATAGAGACGAGAACGAGCAAAATTTGTTGACCCCGGATTTCGATGTTCATCTTTCACGCGTTTTATTTGTATGTATTCAGCAGCGTACACGTGATGTTTGTAATGTGTCCAGCCAACATAGCGGTGGCGCGGTCGTACCTGTCGGCGGCGACGCTGGTGGGCGAGCGCACGCGGGCCGTGGCCGTGGTGTCGCTGGCGCAGGTGCTGGGCTTCGTGGTGGGCCCCGCGCTGCAGGCCGCCGTGGCTCCGCTGGGCCCCGGGCCGCCGTACGCGCCGCCTGGCGACTTCTCCTCGCCGCTCCGCCTCGACATGTACACCGGCGCCGGGTGGATCAACGCTGCGCTCGGCTTCATTAACCTCTTACTCTTCCTACCCTGGTGCTTTAAGGAGAAGAAGATTGCCGCCCGAGAAGCTATGATCGCGCAGGGAACAGACAACGGTACGTCGTGGATTCCTGTGTACTTGTTTATCCTTTCTTATTTAGCATTGTTGAGTTAGAATATTGTACATATCTACCTAAATGTGTGTATGCTTAAGTATGTTTAAAAATATTGGGAGCACGCACACCATAAACAGTACTCCACGGAAACCTAACCGATCTTAGTAACGGTGACTAACACAAGAGATTTATAAATTGCGTTATATAGATACAACAGAAAACAAATATCCTGCATCGTGGGGCGGGACTTAACTTGCTGACATGTACGGATAAACATAGGGACGTGTTGTACATACTTACTGACGACTTTCATCGAGTGTTTAATGTTACTTAGCCTAACGCAGGGACAACCACTACAGCCACAATACATACACAGTGCGAGTAAGGGCCACTGACACCCCGAGCGAAAATATTAATAAATATTAAGTGTTAGTTATATTGAAGAATATTATATAGAAGGTTCAGTTATCCCCACCGAGTCCCCCAGAGGTCCCCAGAGAGTCGCTTCTCGACAAAAAAACCTCAAAAATCCATCTAAAAAAATATTTCAATAAAAAATATGCATATGGTCAGAGCGTAGAGCACGGTTCTGAAGGATTGCACCAGACACTCCAACTTCAGACCTTGGCGCTCCCCAGAATTTGTCCCTGGCCCTGAGCCATCGCCCCATCACGCCCCCGCTAACGCCGGCACTGTTCATACATAATATAGCAGACTTCCATAGCAATTTCGATTTCAAAAGGTTCAGTTCCTACTTATTTGTACAATTCTCTACAATTCTTACAATTCTCTTGACCAATTTTGTCGGATCTTCTTGAAATAATGTTTAGCAATGTAACATTTGGTTTCAGAAAAAGAAGCTTTAAAAGCTCTGAAGCCTGATTTGGTGAGCAGCTGGACGCTGGTCGCGGCATTCTTCGTGCTGGTGTTCAACTTCGTGCTGCTGGAGACTCTGGCTACAGTACTGACCATGGACCAGTTCGCGTGGACGAAGCGCCAGGCCCTCGAATACATGGGCGCTCTCATGAGCGGCGGCGCCGTGCTGGCGTGCATCACCTTCGCACTCATCGGCCCGCTCACGCGGTTCTTTGAAGAGCGGTACTTACACCTAACTGTTTCCGTTTGAGTTGGTTAGATTACAGTTTAAAGGATGGCCGCTGAAATTGGCGAGAAGAATTTCGAGTTAACTTGGAGCATCAGTGTTGGAGCGAGTCGTTCATTGTTCGCCGTATACTCCAACGACTTCACTTACACATAATAATATATTTAACAGGCACAAAATTTGGCAATTGTTGTTTTCCAATTCTGAGTGAAGCTGATAATGTTTTAGAGCGCTGCTTCTGTGGGGCGGATTCTTGCTGACGGGCTTGGCGTCGGTGCTGTGCATCCCGTGGGGGCCCGACCCGCCGCCGCTGGCCCCGGCCAACGCAACGGAGGCGGGCGGCGGCTGCCCGCAAGCCACGCAGCCGTGGTGCGCCACGTCTCGCGGCCTCACGCTGCCGCAGTTCCTTGCGGGATACGCCTGCGTCTCCGTCGGGTACTCGCTGGGTGTCACACTCATCCAGACCATATTCTCCAAGGTGCTGGGCCCCAGACCCCAGGTGAGTCGGTGTGTAAATGTGGGCGCGGGCTGTCGGTTGTCGGCGTATGATGAAGGTATAACTGTGGGCGTGCAGGGCGTGTGGCAGGGCGTGCTGACGGGCGCGGGCTGCCTGTCGCGCGCGCTGGGCCCCGTGTTCGTGGCGGCGGTGTACGCGCGGCACGGGCCGGTGGCCACGTTCGGCAGCACGGCGGCGCTGACGCTGGCGGCGCTGGCGGCGCTGCGCGCGGTGTCGGGCCGCCTGCAGGCGCCGGCCGCGCGCGCCCCGCCGCCCGCGCACGAGCTGCGCGCGCTGGCCCGGGACGACACGTGACGCCGCCGCAACTATCCTGCAGCTCAAGAAGACTGAAGGCGACGCGCGCCGCGACGTCGCTGCGAGTATTTCTAAATGTACCTTATACTATGTATGTAAGTTATTTGCCACACGACGACAGGGCGCTCGCTACCCAGTTGGGAGCTTGTGTTCAATGTCTATTTATTAATCGAAGCCATAAATAATAAGGTTTTTAGGTAGTAAGGTAAGCACTAAACGAAATTGACTGAGTAGTGCCACAAGTACTCCATAAAGTAGGACAAAGGCCGCACTAATTATACACGGAGCAAAGTTCGGTTGCCGAATACATATTGAAACAAAACTAAACAATGCTTCACTCGTTTTGTGTATTTTCAATGTATGAGTGTGAGGCGTTACAGAGTATGTTTATTTATTTCGAATAACGAAGTAATTGAGAGGTCGTTAAGTTAATGGCTATTAAGTATTTAGTTGATGCTAGGTAAGCAGGCGGGGCGGGGGCGGTGACGCCACTCATTTTATAGAAAGTATTGACGATTTATCAAAACAACGAAATGAACTGAGAAGACATACCGTAATGACTATAATTGAATTTCTAAATATAGGTAGTCCATGCTATTAGGTATGGGAAGATGTCTTGGCAAATTGTGTGTGAGTCCATTGCATGGTATGGCTTATAGTTATTGCCATCTCCCGAGGAGGATCGGCAGCGGGGAACCGACACGCGACGTATTACTATAGTAGTGGATGACAGTGACACCTTCACCTCCAGCACGTATGAGACGCGCAGGACACTGCAAACTGCATAATATTTTAAGACTGAGCGTGACTATAACATAACAGAATCATGAAATATGTTATTGTTACAAACAATCAATAAAACAATCATGTCATTTATTTATTCTCGTAAACTCCATCAGTTTGTTCTCTATCAATGAAGAATGGCGAGCCACCTCACATGAATACTATAAAAATAATCATGAATACATGTTTGTTTATAATAAGCTCCTTAGTGAAAGGAATTATTTATTTAGGAATGCGGTCATGTGGTGTCGTGGCCAGTAGCTATACATATACCTGCACCCAGTTTGCTTGTGTCTACCTACAGCGCGTAGCATGCAACACCTACGTGTTTACATGTATATTATTATGTAGATAAATCGAGCAATAACTTAGTGCTAGCTACAGCAAAGACTATAATTTTATATGTATGTGCTTGAGTCACGTCTGTGCTGACTCCACAGAATAGTTGTTTCGGTTGCCTAGCAACCATGTCTTGCCAGTTAGCTTGTAAGATGCCTAGCAGTGCAGCGTAGCAGGCAAAGAAAATGTCGAAGCGGTCACAGTTACAAATTGCACACGTTTTGTATTCGATTTTATGATTTATCTATGCTTGGATAAACTTGAACAATACAAATAAGACATCGATTCTGATTGTTGATATAATAACTTTTGATGACTAAATTAATTTAAATTAGGTACTTACAAACATATGCGTTCGTTCAATTACAATTGACGAATGGCGACAGTGGCCGCCAGGAGACGACTCGGACGACGAAAATGATGCGTTCCAGCGTAGACAAAAATAATGGGACAAAGAAAGTAAGACTAAATATTTCAAGATAAAAATAACTGTCTGTCGGTTATAACCCAAATTGATTCTTCTAAAGCTCTTCGGAGAAGCAGCCACGGTTAGCTGCAGTGTGGTATGGGCCTAAGATCGGGTTCAGCTTTTTTTATATAATAGTATTATTTGGCAAAACTTGGGTTCGTATACATTTACTGATTTCTGTACAGTGTATGTAAGTACAGTTAAGAAGTATGCATCGGATATTTAGAACGGAATATCCGAGACGCTTTCGAAAGTTAGAAAGGCAGATAGAAAGATACATTATCGCACTGCTAGAGCACTGCACATTTAGCTGACTTTATGTTCCATACGTAATTGCCAAGCCTAAACAAAATACCTAGGAATTTACACTGTATGTATGTAAAAGAAAATTTCTGAAATAGTTTGTATGTGTACCTTGTATTAACTGGGATCTGCCGCTCGGAAGGTATACCTCGTCGTGGCTGTGTAGTCGCTAAATATAAATAATTGTATGCACAATATGTAGTGGGTATACAGGTGATATAGTTGTATTATTGGTGAGTGGCATGTGACGATACCTACTGGTGTTCCTTATTGGGTACATGCTGGTATCTGTTGGGTTAGTGGCATCCTATTCGTAGCTGGACAGTATGCTGGCACACGCACTACATACACTAGGTAAGCAATTGTGGAGTGCTAAACGAGAAAACCTAGTTCCGCAATCTGTAGTAGACAGCATCTAAAGTATAGAATTAGAACTGCAGTGTGCGGTAGGTACTGCAGGAGTCAGGAATCTAAATACAGTGCCAGCTTGTACCCACGTATTCGTGTGATGTATGTGTCACAGCCAACTGACTTATTAGCTAGCCATTCGTTAGAATAGTTCAATTCCTCATTGAGGCCGCCATGCGCCAGTTGACAAGCGAAGGGATTCTTCTATCTTTAAAATCGCGTTGCACAGTAACAAACAGCTATTAGAATACTGCGAATTAATTGTTGAGTGGACTACACCTGTAATTTGAATGTATGTCTAATTAAGCTGGTTGGCTGCGACATATTATTATGTACTAAATAGTAGGTACATATTGTTGGAATCGGGATTTTATATTTTGTATATTTTTGCTATTCAGACTTTTATAATTTTAATTAAATCAAATTTGTTACATCACGCCTTTTATTTTATGGTACACCAATACAAACTTATATAACTATAGATATACTTATGTACATACAAATGATTGTCTATAATGACAGTCACACTCGAGTGAGCTCGCCTGAGACACGTCACCCGGTCACTCGCTCACACCAAGTACCTACTCTGTACGTCTTTGTATCTTGTTACATATCATCATTATCTTTTTATATAAGTGTGACATACATTTTGTGGCTGATACGATGATGGCTTTTAATCTCCGAATGGTGGAAGCAGAGATGTGCGTTAATATGTAGCAACCACTTCCCGCAGCATCCTACAAATAATCCAATCACACACGCATTCGCGCACAGCATAGGTCCAGTGAGTCAGAATTCATGTGATATACAATAGTAGTAAGTACACGTTCCCCTGTCGCTGTAGCTGCAGGCTGCGCGGTCAGACCGCGAGCTCTAGCTACAGTGCGCGCAGCGTGGGTCTGGGGGTGCTCTCTAGTAGGGTCACTATCTATCATTCAGGATCAGGTATCGGCGGACACGAGGCGCGGGCGCGGCGGGGTCATGGGTGCTTGCAGAGGAGACGGCTGGGGCACCGCGGGGCGCAGGCGCTCCGCGTCCGCCACGCGCTGCGGCAGGCTGGCGCTGCGCGTCTCCGGCACACACAGCACTGCCAGCGCCGCCGTCACGCTGCAGACGCCGTACAGCGTCGCTTGCAGGTACATGCTCTGTGAACACGTCTTAAACTTAGTACCGGGGTCGGCGCGGCAGAGCTCGGCGCGGAGTGAGACTGTGACTGACCAGCAGGGGTGTCTGCGGCGCCAGTATGGAGCCGGCGCGGCCCACGAGCGAGCAGGCGGCCAACGCGGACGAGCGCGTGTGCGTGGGGTACAGCTCCGCCGTGAACACGTACAGAGAGTTGAACGCGAACGTGATCGACAGCTTGCCCATGAAGAACATCGCCAGATTGGTGGTCTCGTGACCTGCGCGCAGATATTGCGTTATTATTTACCTTTTTACTGGTAGGCGAATACCAACTGACTTGTCCGCGACCTGAGTGGGACGCACAGATACATGATGAACCTATAATCCGGTTTTTGCACTTCAGTTAGCTACAGAATCTGAAAAAGACGAGGTAAGTACCTACTAGGAAGAAGATATGTGGTTTTCACAACTTTATTATTTACTATTAGCTAATTTACTATTAGCTAATAAAAAAGAAAGAGTATCTCAGAATCACTTACTAATAAAAAAAGGTGAAACACAAGCCACCCCACAGAGCAGGAACGCAAAACATATGCAGAGCTTGCGCCCGATGCGCTCGAGTGCCATCATGATGAGCACGGAGGCCGCGATCTCCATGGACATGTTGAGCGCGAAGTTGACGTGCTTGTTGCCGGCGAGCGCCACCGAGTTGATGGTGAGCCCGTAGTACACGAACGTGGTCGCGGCCCAGCACCAGCAGCACAGCGCGAACCGGCCCAGCAGCACGCGCGACCGCACCACGCTCAGCCACGCGCGCTCCGCCCCGCCCTGCGCCTCCTTCCGCCTCGTCTCCTGCAGCTTGTCCATCAGCGTCTCGTCCACCACTACCTTGTTCCACTGAGCTGCTTTCCTGATGATGGCAGCGGTCTTGTCGATGTTGCCTTTGGCGTGCAACCAGCGCGGGCTCTCGTCGAGGAGCAACCAGTACAGCGGAAGCAGCAGTGCCAACGAGTGGATAGTCCAGAGCAGATGGCGCCAGTAGGGCACGCCCCAGGCCACCCACGCGAACAGCACGCCGCCGACGCCGTACGCGATGCCGGTGGCGCACGCGAACACCGCGCGCAGCGAGGGGTGCGCTATCTCCACCACTGCGGAGAGAACAGCCGATACACACACACTCTTACATAAAATGGACGTCAAGTGGTTGTCGAAAGCTTACTCATCACATAGCCAGCACTATTGAAACCGTATCCAAGCGCGGCCTCGAAGAACTCCATGGCCAGGTACATTTGGTAGTTGACGGAGAACGCTTTGAGTATGCCCATCACGCCCGCAAACGCGGAGAACAGACAGAACGCCGTCCGGCGGCCGTATCTGAAAGAAAGCGCCAACTTAGCATTGAGCCGGTCGCAGTCGGCGGGCCACGGCGACGGAGCAGCGGAGTACTGACGTGTCCGACACGTAGCCGGTGAGGACGAGCGCGAAGGGCAGCGCCACGTTGCGCACGGTGCCCACCATCGTGCGCATCCACTCGCGGCACGCCAGGTCGAACTGAAACATGTACACGTTACCATCACTCCTGGTACTCAGCTTATTGTATGTACATATCAGAGATCATGTTATGGCATCCAATTTGGTACCTCAGCAAAGATGGTGTTGGAGTTTTCGTAGACGAAGGTGTCACAGGTGATGGTTTGATTCTGGTGGAAGGAGTCACGGTCGCAGGACGACAGGTCGGGTAGCAGCGGCTGGTACCGGTCGCAGGTGCCGCTCCCCCCGGCCGGCAGCAGGGCCGCCGCCGCCTCGTTCTCAAACTGAGGGTGCACGCCCTCGCACTCCGGTACCACGCATCTATAACATTCACAATAATAATGGTAAAACACATCTTATGGTGGCATTTAACATACATATACGTATATATTCTCCATCCTATAATAATCCGCAGAAACAGAATGTTTGTAGTCTGTAGTGCCCTGTCATATAATGGTAAGTTGGGCTTAATCGACACGAGTTTAAATACAAGGAATGTACTTATTGCAAAGATATTGTTGTCTATATAAGATCTTTGACTTATTTATGAGTGTACGAGCATATTGGTGATTGCTGTTTGTGTTTGAACTAGTAGATACTGCTTCTGAACTGTAGAACAGCTCATTGTCAGTTTGGTCAGTTGTTAAATAAGTTTACACACTACACTTACACACATTTGTTTAATTCGGTTACGTTTGAGTTGGTTCTTTACACAATTTTATGTTCCGTATTCGGGTTTATCTCCTGAACTGAGTATATTTAATTACATAATCATATTTATTTAAGTATCAAGATCAGAACAGCCAACGTAAGCTAAACTCAGCTGTATACATTGTATAGTATCAGTGATTCGTGTAATGAACACGTTGTCTATTTCATGCTAGTTGTTTAAGCATTTAGTTGAGGAGATCTGCATTCAGGTATTTTATACTAAAATAGGAAGAAGCTAACCAAATATTTCGCCATAGGTAGTACCTACATAAACTTTATCTAAGTGTGAATAAATGTATTCCGACTTAAGTACGTACAAGGCAAATAAAACATTTTGTAAGAAATACAGTTTGTTCGAGATGTGTCATAAAATAATACTACAGAACCTACATACATAATGTGTTTATCGGAAGGTGAATAATAATAGCATCAATGAGTCACTTTGTTGAGTGGGACGAGTTTATCAAAATAATGTAATTCCTAACTAGGTGAATGATTTCGTAACGCGTCGCGCCAGCTGCCGCCGCGCTCAGCTCGCAGCCGCATACTGATAGTACAGGTACACGGTGCTGGTGCATGTCACGTCACACTGTGTATGGGATGAGCAGGTTGTATTGTAGGTCAGGTCGCAGATAGATACACACACAGATCGACACGGTGACTGTTATCAAACCACCTCGTGATAAGATTGTGAGCGCCTGAGCGATGCTGGGTCTACGCTAAAGATTGAGTGTCGACGCACGAAGGCATGCTTCTTAACCAAGTTGACCATTGACTGCAATTTGACTGCACGGTTGGCGCGGTGGCTGGGCAGCTGGCTGCCGCGCAACGTGTCGCGGGTTCGATTCCCGCAAGGAACTACTCTTTGCGTGATCCACAAATTGTTGTTCCGGGTCTGGGTGTGATGTGTATGTGGAATTTTATGTTTGCAAACGCACCCACGACACAGGAGAAAATCCTAGGGTGGGGCAAACGTTTTTCTTAAAAAACAAAAACAAAAATAAAAACAATTGATGAAGAAACGACGCGAATGTATTGAGATTAATTATTTCGTAATATTTAGTGTTTATACTCTACATGTTGACTAGTTGCTGGACCACGGCTGCTACGTGGCTTGGGTACGATTCCCAAATGAAATGATTCTTTATGTGATTCACTTACAGTTTATTTTGGGATGTGCTTTGTAGTTGACAGTGGAAAACATTTAGTGTGTAGCCATATTATTCTAATTCATTTTGACTATGTTGTTCATTTAACGATCGCAATAATTATCAGTAAATATTTAACTCGGTCAGGTATGACCGCCACCACGCTGCCAGCTTGTCTGCCACTACACAGCTGCAATAATATGCATCGTTCTGCAAGTCTCGTGATTACAGAACAATATTTGTATGACGCGGTTTTATTGTGATAAGTAGTAATCACTACCTATGTATATTGAAAGCTGCAAATCATTATCATAATTACAGTGCGGTTTAGGATCGCTGACTGGCACGTGGCACACTAGCACCTGGATATTGGGCGTCTTCTAAATACATAGATATAATCTCAATGCTTTTTTTGTGAGAGGAAATTCATCAAATTAATTCTCCTGCCCAGATTGGGATGACTTAAAACATCCCCGTTCCTTCTCCTGCTCTAGGCGATGCCTCATTGCGCTTGCTCCGCAACCCCGCCTGTGGTGGTCTGGCTCTATGAGGCGCGCATGGAACGCTACGCGCCGTACAATCGGTTCTAACGATTTTCACCAAATATGTAGTCCTATAATAGTCGCTCACGGTAATCATGGGGAGAGTGAAGCACACACCTGTATCGAATACCATACGCATGATGCGGCGTACTGTGTTTTTTGTGGAGGGTTTTCACGCGCCGATGCAATTCCTTTTGTAATCATCATCACTCTCGCTCAAGGTAAATTGGTGATTGTAAACTTTAAATTGAAACAGTGAGTGGCAAGAAGCAGGTTCGAATCTCCAACAAAGGATGTTTACTTGTAGTAAAGTCGTGAGCGAGCTATAAAACACTCATATGTTATCTAGGTAAATATATGCGCATTAATTAACGCAGACGCAGACGTAACATAGTTTTACAATAACAATTAATTGTTTTATGTTTTGTAACAAGTTCGCTCTTTGTAATTTATGAAATATTCAAATTGCCTTGTGATATCTGTTGATAATACCAAGATCAATCACACAACAATCGTTCGCTATCTCGATACACACGCCGCGTGCCGCCGGCGACACCTGTGGAAACATCGACCTGCCGAATTACACGACGTTTCAAACTGTTCACTTCACGAACAAACAATACCAGGTTTGTTTAGAACCCAGTGTTACTTATATAATTTTAATTTACGACTCGTGTTATTGCTCGTAATAAAAATCATACATGTAATTTCTTTTCGGACGTAGCTACCAACATTGGAATGCCAAAATGCCAACTGTCTTGATACTGTCACACTGGACCGATACGAGCTCGATGGACAGGTAGACATAGTTATAACAAGATATGTACTTTGCACTCACCGAAACGGCACCTGGTCAGCGACGAATACGTAGTTGAGCGAGTACATGCAGGCGAGCAGGTTGGGGATGCACAGCATTATCAGCATGTATCCCTGGTAGAAGCCGAAGGGTCCCAGCTGGGCCAGCGCGGCCTCGAGCGAGTCGGCGGCGGCCGCGCCAGCGTCATCGTCCAGCTGCTTGGTGGCGGTGCGTGCAGTGGCCGCCCGCGCCATGTCGCGCCGTGTACTGTCGCCGGAGCCGGCACAGCCAGCTGCCGCGGCCGCTGATAACGCGGAGATACGTCGCGCGCCGCGCCCGGAACCGCACAGCGCGCCTTGCTGACAACTGCTGGTGAACGGTCGCGCTGGACGCTGCCATTCGCGGCTTTATTGTTATGCAAAATGTTACGTATTTTGGCAAACGAGTCCTTCCGGACAGATGCCTACATACATTTACAAGTGAATATTCAAGAAATAAGTACCAAATTACATTTCATTTAATCAAATTGTCAACTGAACGAAATAATGCAATGATTCACCCATCTATTGCAGTTTTGTGTAGGTCTCAGTAATATGTACAAATATTAGAGACGGTATAAGTATATCTAAGTATGTAACTATCACGGCCACATGACAATAACATCTTTTGCAAAGAAATTTTAATTAATTCGAGGTAAGCTACGTAAAATGCGAGTTATCATATCGATCCTTATTCATTAAATTTGCGATTATTTTATCGAGGGTCTTTATGTAGATGTAAATTACTTTGTATTTTATAGCAATCGGATTTATTTTCGAATTTATCACTAATATATAATAACGCTAAGATTTGCTACTGACATAATTAATTGTTTTCAAGAGTTTTATCTACATATTTTGTTGCAAAGAGTTTTATCTTCCTATTAATATAAGTCCTCGTCCAAAAGCGTGTCGTTAAATATTTAATTGTGCACGAAATTGTCCATTACGTCACAAAATGATAAATACTCCTTTTTACATAAATCCGCAACGAAATTTTTTCATAAACATAATTCCATGTACGGATGAGTTGAAGATAGAAATGCCTGCACCGTTGACACAGGCAACTGGCTGCTGTGCAGTGTGTCGCGGGTTCGATTCCCGCGGGGAACAACCTGTGTGATCCATATTTTTTCGTTTCGGGTCTGAGTGGCTTGTGTATGTAATTTTATACGTCTATGAACCGTAAAAAGAGATTGCTATTATTAACTTTCCTAACTGAAGTAAACATTATAATATATACCAATTTGGCTTACGTTTTGCGCACCCACGACACAAGAGAAAATCATAGAGTGGATCACATCATATCCCACATCACCCGCCAACCGCCCGGTAATATGTATAATATTATGAATATGTTTACTCTTTACTTTCTAAATTTAATTATAATAAATAAAATAAAATAAAAATCGTTTATTTCAGACAAAGCAGTCCATACAAATTGGTTAGTAAGAATTTAACTTAAAACTAATGATTAGGAGTTGAAAGATTAAGGATTAAAATATTATTAATGGTAAAATATGATTAGGAGTCAGAGTTTGTAATGGGGTAAAGAATTGGACCTGAAACGCAATGCAGGCTCCGTTTATCGAAGGCACGGTGGAGGTGTGCCCTGCTGGGGCTGAGCCGCGCCGTGTCCTCAGGGAAGGGATCGGCTGCAGCGATCTCTCGCGTGCGGCGAACTGGGAAGACGTCTCCTCTTTCTGCGAAGCAGTGATGTTTGCAAAGAAGTAGGTGAAGCGCGTGAGGGAACTATCCTCCTCACGACCTAGCCGTCGCCGGGGATTGAGAGATGATCTCCGGCCACTGTAAGCGTGGGTCTGTGGACGGCGAGTAAGGCTAGCTCGCCACCCGATCAAAACCAATAGACCACCTCAGGCGGGGCCCTATAGGGCTGATGTTCAGCAGAGGTTGCGGGGCAAGCGCCTCAGCCTAAAGCAGGAGAAGGTACGGGGGCGTTTTTAGTCAGAAACAGTCTGACACTCCCCCCCGCCCCACCCTGCCACCACTACCGTACGCTCAGGGTTTACTCAAACCCAAAGGTAGGCAATTAGAGTCTTTGAGTTAGCGCCGACGTACATAATAACCACGCAACTTGATGATATTTATGAAATTGGAAGTTCGGACATAATTACCCTTTTAGCGTATTTACCGATAGCAGCTGGTATCAGCAATACGTACGTGCGCCCAGCACCCAGCGCCTCACTACAAGGCACACTCAAAGATAAGAAAAAAATATCTCTCTCTATTTTTCCTGGTTTTTTAATACTTACTAGCTAAAACGTAAGGACACAATGGAAGAAAAAAACATATTGCGCCGACCCCAAATAAAACGGGACAAATGCAGGAAGATGATGACTATCTGAAAAGTAACGATGAAGTTTCTACTCGGTCTTCTTATTCGAATCCACAATTTGGAACATGCACCTAGCTTCATTGACGAACAGACTGACTGACTACTTATAATTATGTACCTATTTATGGTTTACTTCTAATAAATGCTTTTAACTTTGAGTGTAGGCGTTATAAGCGGTAGTATCCTTAAAACGAACTGTACATAGGTAGGTAGATACTTATTTTTTCCTCTGAACACTGGATCTTTTTATAATGAAAATAAAGAGTGTCGTAAAAATTGCAATATGGAAGACAAAGACAACACAAGGTTAAATTCCTAAGTGTAATAATTATTGACGGTAAACAAACTTGGAAACCACATCTTAAGGAAGTTTATTTAAATTACTTGTGCACTGTTTCAGCTCCTAATCAAATAAAGTTAGTATTTAACGTGGTCTACTTATTTTCTTACCAATCTGGAAGCTCCGGAGACCAAATCGTGATCGATGTATTTCCCACTTTAGTTTTCGGCTAGATAGTAGGGGTTTTCTCCAGTATGACAACACTGACACTTTATAGCGATAATTTAGGTTTATTTGGTTACAAAATATTTAGATTATTTGTTTATTTATTTAGTTTTATATATTGCACACATTCGACATGATCTTCTTTTTTATTCACGAGTGACATTAAATTTTTCTAACAGTTAGTTGCCTAGCAATGTACCAAAGAGCTTTTCACTAGTGCTATGCAACCTCAACACTTTCCCTCACTAGTTGGAAAGATCTTGCAGACCCAAATCCTCTCTCAGTTTAACGAGTCTGGGTCTTGGTACTGCCTTCGTCAAAAGGTCAGCCAATTGCTCTGTGGAGCTAGTTTTCTGCACATTCAATAGACCTTCTTGCACAATTTCACGTACAAAGAAGTGACGTATTCGGATGTGTTTCGTCCGTTTATGAAATTCGGGATTGTGGGCAAGGCGAATGGCTGCTTCATTATCCACGCTTAAAGTTGATATGTCCGCCAAACTTGTAAGTTGAGCATAGATCCTCTGAAGCCACACAAGTTCTCGTGCACCTTCGCTCGCTGCCACAATTTCCGCTTCGGTTGTTGAAATCGCGACCGATGCTTGACGTTGGCTTAGCCACGAAACAACTCCATCAGCATACATACAAATAACGCCTGTGGTTGAGCGTCCACTAAGCTCATCACCACCGTGATCTGCATCACTATATCCTCGAATTACAGCTTTGCAAGGACCCGAACTGTATTTGATGCCATGGGACATTGTTCCTTTAAGGTATCTGAAGATCCTCTTGACTCTCAGCCAATCAGCTTCTGTCGGATTCTCCAACTTCCGTGATACTACCCCAACAGCATACGCGATATCGGGGCGCGTTCCTGTCATCAGGTATGCTAAGGCTCCTACTGCCTCTCGATAAGGAAACTTTTTCTCAGGTGCTTTCCCTGTTTCTGAAGTCACTGTTTCGATTGGTGTAGAGACGGGATTGCAGTCAATCATATTGAAGCGTTCGAGGATCTTCCGCGTATAAGCTTGTTGGCTTATAAATATAGATCCATCCTTGGAACGTTCTATTTCAAGGCCAAGGTAATACGAAGCCGGCTTGCTTGTGATTTTGACAGCTTGTCCCAGCTCCTTCAAAAATTTAGTTGCCAAAGCCTCGCTTGTAGTGGCCATGAGTCCGTCATCCACGTACAACGCCAACAAAATCTTATTGCCCCCTTCTGTCTTTGTAAAGAGACAACAATCAGCTTCATTCTGTGTGAATCCTTTTTGCAACAGAATGTCTTCAATGCACATGTTCCAGCAACG
This sequence comes from Spodoptera exigua, assembly GCA_902829305.4. NCBI lineage: Eukaryota > Metazoa > Arthropoda > Insecta > Lepidoptera > Noctuidae > Spodoptera > Spodoptera exigua. Next base: position 163,056 of record LR824614.2, read on the forward strand.
AGGAGCTTGCTTTAGGCCATATAGACTCCTCTGTAGCCTGCATACTTTCGAAGAGCCATCAGAAAAGCCAGGAGGTTGTGACATGTATATTTCCTGCTCTAATTTCCCATTTAAAAAGGCTGTCGCGACGTCAAATTGTGTTAAATGAAGTTTCTCTTGTGCAGCAACGCTTAAAAGAGCTCTAATGGTAGACATCCTGGCTACCGGACTATATGTCTCCTCATAATCTAGCCCTTTCCGTTGTCTGAACCCTTTAACGACCAATCGCGCCTTATATTTGTCTATGCTTCCATCTGGGTGTCGTTTAATCCGAAAAACCCATTTACATGGTAGCGCCTTTCTATTAGACGGGAGCTCGCACAGTGTCCATACATTATTCTCCTTGAGTGACTGAAGCTCGCTGGCCATGGCTTTCCGCCATTCCGCACCGTCAGTTCTACTTATTGCTTCATGGTAGCTCTCTGGAAAGTTTTCTGTGCCTACAAAGCAGACGTAGTCATCGAACTTCTTAGGGGGAGCAAGAGTTGACCTGTGCGACTACAATTTCCTCTTCTTCCCCTTCTAGTCGAGGCACCTCTACTCTCAGAGGCTCAACTATGTCAAGAGGTTGCTGTTCCCCTTCAGCCGGAAAATTCTCTTCCCCTTCAGCATCGACAAACTCTCCATCATCATCTTGCTCAGTAGTATCAGTAGCATCCTCAGACCCTAACCGTAATGTGAATTCAACATTACTTTGAAAAGTTATGTCTCTGGATTTGAATGTTTGATGTCCGTCCCACACACGATATCCATCGTCGTTTTCATAGCCAATAAGAATGCCTTTCATGGCTTTCCTAGACATTTTGTTACGCTTCTGCTTTGGGATATGTGCATAACATTCACTACCAATAACCTTGAGGTGTGATATTCGAGGTTTTTTGCCGTGCCATAGTTCGTATGGAACTTTGTCTGTCACTCGACTTGGGCCTGTTCTATTCAGAACATACGCTGCGGTATTAATCAATTCCGCCCACAAAATTTGCGGTAACTCATTCCTTGCATGCATCATACTTCTCGCGGCCTCTACCAGGGTTCGGTTCTCACGCTCACTACACCCGTTCTGTTCCGGTGTGTAAGGCATTGTCAGTCTGTGCTGTATACCAAAATCCTGTAGTATTTTCTTGACGTCCTTATTATCAAACTCGCCACCGTTGTCACTAAGCAAGGTTTTCACATTATGCCCAGCATTCTTTGCCTCTTTCAGCATCTGCAGCAACTTGTCCTTGACTTCTGACTTCTGACGTATGAAGTAAACCATACGGTAGCCTGAGTAGTCGTCCTTGAACAATACGTAGTACCGGAGTTTAGTTATGCTTGGTGCAAAAGGACCGCATACATCTGTATGGATTAGCTCTCCACATACAGTAGCTCTTTCCCTGGTTCCAAAGGTCTGTCTTTGGGACTTCCCATATATGCAGCCTTCGCATTTAATATTATCAGGCTTGAGGTTCACGCCTAATTCACATTTTACGACGCGTATTACATGCCGCTTGTCCTGATGTGCAAAACGCTCATGATAGAGCTGCAGCATATTGGAACCGGTGACAGCATTTACCTGTATAGCTCTCGGTGTTGTTGGAATTACCGTTTTAAAGTCCAACTTGTAAAGGCCTCCCTTTGGGATCCTCCTGCCAACGACTTTAGTCATGCCTTCAATTTCCAACTTGCATTTTTTTTGTCGTTGATGTAAAAATACTGTTCTGCGCTCTGTCTTGTGCCGCCAACGGTGAAAAGAGATTTTTTGTGAGTGATGGTACTAGCCAGACTTCTTCAAGAGTAATATGGACTTTAGTTTCGTTGACCTTGGATTCAACTTTAATAGAACCTATTCCAACTGCAGGAATCACAGTCCCATCCGCTGTAGTTACTGTGTGATTTGAATCGAATTCACGAAAATCCGTAAACATCTTTCTTGAAACGGCTATGTGCGTGGTTGCTCCGTTATCAACATACCAAGATTCTTTATCTTGTATTTGATTAACTGTGCACGCGTTCACCATCAGCGATAAGTTCTGCACTTGGTTAGATTTAATGTCTGAATGTGACGTGCTTGGCTTTGGTGGTCTTCCATCCTTTATCCATTTCTTGCACTGTCTAACTCTATGTCCTTTACCGGAACAGTAGTTACATTTCAGATCATTTCTCTCCTTCTTGTGCTTACTCTTTTGCTCTGCAGGTGTAGTCACCAGTGCTTCCTTTTGGATGGTGCTCTCTGGACCACCTAAATCTCTTTCAAATGCGCAGAGATGACTCGTAAGACTGTCGATCGTTTTCTCAGACTGCTTCAGCATTAACCAGCTCGACTTAAAATTAAAATACCTGTCATCCAGAGTATGTAAAACCTTGCAGATAAGGAATAGATCAGGCAGCTTAGCTGTTGCGTCTACTTTCTGGATCTCCACTACTAGGTCGTTCCATAAATTCTTTAGCTTTGACAGAAGTGTAGGAATATCATCCTCTTGATCCCGTTTTAGCCCAAAGAATTCAAGACACAAGTTGTAAGCCCTGTCCTCTGTCTGCCTATCAAAAAGTCGATGCAGTTCTGCCCAAACTTCGTGTGCCGTTTTGTAACGCATAACCTTCTTTAACGTTTCTTCAGTCATATTGGTTGTCATCATCAGGAGTGCACCGCTTTGAGTCCTCTTATATTTAGCCATTGCAGCATTATAAGTGCTTTGAGCAGCATCTCCTGCACCAGGTGGTAAAACTGGCATTGGAAGTCTAATTTCTACTGCTTCTAAAGCACCTTCCGTACCCTCAAGCATGACTGAAATTTTGTACTTCCATGTTTGCCAATTGTTTTTGCCCTCTAGTTTTCCGATCTCTAATTTCGTTGAGAAATCCATGGCACTTTTCAGTCGTCCAGTGGTGCTGGGCCCATAACCTATTTAACGTGGTCTACTTATTTTCTTACCAATCTGGAAGCTCCGGAGACCAAATCGTGATCGATGTATTTCCCACTTTAGTTTTCGGCTAGATAGTAGGGGTTTTCTCCAGTATGACAACACTGACACTTTATAGCGATAATTTAGGTTTATTTGGTTACAAAATATTTAGATTATTTGTTTATTTATTTAGTTTTATATATTGCACACATTCGACTGTAACGTTCAATCGATTAATCGACTTATAGTAGTTATGTCACGTCATCAGTTTTGACAGTTGAGCCTGTGTTGTCTATGAGCGAGCGAGCGAGCGGGCAAGCGGGCATTCGAATTTTGGCGCCAAGCGTGGCAGTGTGACACCCGTATTGTAAAAATACTAATTAATAAAAGTTTGTGTTCCACCAATTGTCGCCTTTTGTTGAAGATTTCCCTGAGCTGTGTTTCAGCTCAGAAGTGGGATTACAGCAAAATAAACCGTTTTGCAACGCCCACAAGGCCAAAGTTCCAGATGGATGAGGGCGAATATGATGAGGTCAGGCGACGGCAGCCGGAAACTCCAGTAAGACGATCGGTACAACTGGAGGGGCGGAGTACGAGAGCTCGTGAGGATGAGCGTCGCAGTCGAAGCCGAACGAGACACGAAGGCCGGCGAGGCAGTACCCATTTGCGGAGCAGGAGTCGGAGCACACGTGGAGCAGGGGGTGGGCGGCTCGGGCGTAGTCGTTCCCGCCGCCGAGAATCTTATGACGATGACGATTTACGGCAGAAGCTACGGCTCTTGGAGGACCAGTTGCTGAAGCGCAATGAACAACGAAGGCGCGACGAAGCAACGACCAATTACCGGCGGTCAACTAGTCAAGCGCGGAAAATATACACCCCTCCTCGTAGTGATCCCAGGAGCCCCGAACACAAGAAACCGATGTACTCTGATCAAGTAAATTTCTTTGAAGAGTTCACTAAGTTTTTTAAGGGCAAGGATCGTGAATCGTTTCTGTCGTCTTCAATGAACAATGTCATTCCAGAATTTGATCCACTCTTAAGGGAACAAACAATTGATGTATGGTTGAACAAAGTAGACGAGTGCGCGGAGATTTATAACTGGAACGACAAGCAAACGGCTCACTTTGCCCTGCCCAAATTGACTGGACATGCTAAAACTTGGTACCAGGGCTTACCTTCTATTAAACATTCGTGGTTAGAATGGAAGCGTATATTACGTGAATCTTTCCCGTCAACTGAAAATTACGCGGAATTACTGACAGAAATGCTTAATAGAAGGACACGCCCTGGTGAATCTTTAGAAGTATATTATTTTTCAAAAATCAACTTGCTCAACCGTTGTAAAATATTTGGGAAACAAGCAGTGGACTGTATTGTATTCGGAATAGAGGATAAAGGTGTCCGCTTAAGTGCACAAGCCGGGAAATTTGACAAACCCGAAGACACATTAGAGTTCTTTAAAACAGTTAAGAATTATCAACCACGAGACTTGCGTGATTTTAGGAGGGATACTCAGTCGAAGGATACGCTCCCCTCAAGCGCCACCAGTATCGCTCCGAGAGTCAATGGTTCGGTTAGGAGTCAACCTAAGGGAAACTTGACGTGTTTTAACTGCAACGATCCTGGGCACATGAGTTGGCAGTGTCGTAAACCTTTGAATAAATGTACAGATTGTAATTATTTAGGCCACAATTCAAACGATTGCCCAAAGAAATCGAAAAGTAGCAACTAATTATAAAATAGATGATTTGGTTAGGGTAATTAGAAACGTTATAGGAGGTACAGGAAAATCAAAAAAAAGTTAGAACCCAAATGCCAAGGGCCATACCGAATCAAAAGTGTACTCCCTAACGATCGATATCTCATTGTTGATACGCCGATTACGCGGAAGGGTAGGCCATATGAAAATGTGGTGTCCGTGGATAAAATATTCCCTTGGATGAATTTTGATGCCCCTGCTTGTTCCTCAAGTGACGATAGTGACAACTAATTTTAATGATTTGAAGATAAACATGATTGTTATTGATTATAGAGATTGTGATAGCTTTGTATTGATTATATTAGAATTCGATAATGTAGAGATGTCATAAGAGAAGTAGTGATTGTCTACATGACTCAGAGCTTGAGCGGACGTAAGCCGAGCATGAGAGTTATGAATGGCAAACCTCATCAATTGGGTAGTGAAAGAATAGAAGTAACTATCCTTTGATGAGCTATAGTGATAAGGTGATGCGATTCAATTGGGTAGTGAAAGAATAGAAGTAACTATCCTTTGATGAGCTATAGTGATAAGGTGATGCGATTCAATTGGGTAGTGAAAGAATAGAAGTAACTATCCTTTGATGAGCTATAGTGATGCGACTCAACTGGATAGTGAAAGAATAGAAGTAACTATCCTTTGATGAGCTATAGTGATAAGGTGATGCGATTCAATTGGGTAGTGAAAGAATAGAAGTAACTATCCTTTGATGAGCTATAGTGATAAGGTGATGCGATTCAATTGGGTAGTGAAAGAATAGAAGTAACTATCCTTTGATGAGCTATAGTGATGCGACTCAACTGGATAGTGAAAGAATAGAAGTAACTATCCTTTGATGAGCTATAGTGATAAGGTGATGCGATTCAATTGGGTAGTGAAAGAATAGAAGTAACTATCCTTTGATGAGCTATAGTGATAAGGTGATGCGATTCAATTGGGTAGTGAAAGAATAGAAGTAACTATCCTTTGATGAGCTATAGTGATAAGGTGATGCGATTCAATTGGGTAGTGAAAGAATAGAAGTAACTATCCTTTGATGAGCTATAGTGATGCGACTCAACTGGATAGTGAAAGAATAGAAGTAACTATCCTTTGATGAGCTATAGTGATAAGGTGATGCGATTCAATTGGGTAGTGAAAGAATAGAAGTAACTATCCTTTGATGAGCTATAGTGATAAGGTGATGCGATTCAATTGGGTAGTGAAAGAATAGAAGTAACTATCCTTTGATGAGCTATAGTGATGCGACTCAACTGGATAGTGAAAGAATAGAAGTAACTATCCTTTGATGAGCTATAGTGATAAGGTGATGCGATTCAATTGGGTAGTGAAAGAATAGAAGTAACTATCCTTTGATGAGCTATATTAGTGATAAGGTGATGCGATTCAATTGGGTAGTGAAAGAATAGAAGTAACTATCCTTTGATGAGCTATAGTGATGCGACTCAACTGGATAGTGAAAGAATAGAAGTAACTATCCTTTGATGAGCTATAGTGATAAGGTGATGCGATTCAATTGGGTAGTGAAAGAATAGAAGTAACTATCCTTTGATGAGCTATAGTGATAAGGTGATGCGATTCAATTGGGTAGTGAAAGAATAGAAGTAACTATCCTTTGATGAGCTATAGTGATAAGGTGATGCGATTCAATTGGGTAGTGAAAGAATAGAAGTAACTATCCTTTGATGAGCTATAGTGATAAGGTGATGCGATTCAATTGGGTAGTGAAAGAATAGAAGTAACTATCCTTTGATGAGCTATAGTGATGCGACTCAACTGGATAGTGAAAGAATAGAAGTAACTATCCTTTGATGAGCTATAGTGATAAGGTGATGCGATTCAATTGGGTAGTGAAAGAATAGAAGTAACTATCCTTTGATGAGCTATAGTGATAAGGTGATGCGATTCAATTGGGTAGTGAAAGAATAGAAGTAACTATCCTTTGATGAGCTATAGTGATAAGGTGATGCGATTCAATTGGGTAGTGAAAGAATAGAAGTAACTATCCTTTGATGAGCTATAGTGATAAGGTGATGCGATTCAATTGGGTAGTGAAAGAATAGAAGTAACTATCCTTTGACGAGCTACAGTGAGATTATGATAGCGATAGTGATTGTTTGATGAGATCTAGGTATGTATCTATATTTGTAGTGAAACAACAAAAGTAGCACTCCTTGCATATATCATTTACTTTGTGAATTAGAATAATTGTAACGTACAGATCTGATTGTAAGACAACTTGTTAGACTTGTAAGTAATTATTTTGTGATCGGTAATTAGTAATTTGATTGAAAACGTTATTGTTACGATAGGTACGCAACATAATTTGTATTATAAATTGTATTTTTTCTTGAGTTATGAACGAAGGGACTCGTTACTGTGACGGATGGCCGACTGTAACGTTCAATCGATTAATCGACTTATAGTAGTTATGTCACGTCATCAGTTTTGACAGTTGAGCCTGTGTTGTCTATGAGCGAGCGAGCGAGCGGGCAAGCGGGCATTCGAATTTTGGCGCCAAGCGTGGCAGTGTGACACCCGTATTGTAAAAATACTAATTAATAAAAGTTTGTGTTCCACCAATTGTCGCCTTTTGTTGAAGATTTCCCTGAGCTGTGTTTCACGACATGATCTTCTTTTTTATTCACGAGTGACATTAAATTTTTCTAACAGTTAGTTGCCTAGCAATGTACCAAAGAGCTTTTCACTAGTGCTATGCAACCTCAACAGTTAGCACACAAACGCTTTTAGCGGTGTGTCATGGTGTGGTGGCATCGGATGTAACATATTGTAATATTTATATAGGGGCAATGTAATGAAAGGTAGGCTGTTTTAATGCCCAAAAGTGATGAATTCGGTATATACGTATTGAACATATCGTGAAACTTACGAACCCTATTTTTAAAGCGTTAAAATTACTCTCTGGCGACTTCAACAATAATTACATTTTTTTTATTCACTATTAAATATACGTAAAGAAATAAAATACATTGTTGTTCATATCTCGATTATTTTATTATTGACATAATGTTGACACATTATTCATTATAAGCTCACTGGCTTACCGGCCAGTAACTTTAAGTATTAAAGAGGTAATACACCACATTCACCATCATCAGCCTATAAGTGCTCACTGCTAAGCAAAGGCCTCTTCTCATACGGAGAAGGTTAGAGCATTATTCATCACGCTTGCTCAATGCGGGTTGGCGATTTCAAACATATAATTAGAAATTATAAGTCCAGGTTTCCTCATTATGTTCAGCTTCACCGTATGTCAGTGGTGTCTCAATAATCTAAGAAAGTACATATAACTTGGAAAAAGTCACATTAGTACTTGCCAGGTTTCGAACCCACGTCCTCATGCATGAGAAGCGGGCTCCTTAACCTCCGGGCCACGACGACATACATCATTTTACGACATATTTTTTTTATTGTAAGTATACTTATAACTTTGAGGTGTATAAGTGCTGTATTATGTCCGATTTGCAAAAAATAACAGGTTCTTAAATTATCCAATGAAAAGTTCGTTGCGTCCTCAATATAAAAAAAAACATTTATATAAACCCTTTGACGAAAACATTTAAAAAAATGTAGCAAAATAGGTACCCGATAGTATAAAAAATATGCCGATGTTACCTAAAGTTTAAGAAAAGATTCAATCCGCTACTAAGTATTGTGACATATATAAAGAGGTTTGGTGTAAATTTATCGTCTACGGTACTTTATGTTTTAATTTTTTTTACAAACACACGCAACAGCGCAGACGCCTGCCAGTAGTTCCTGCGCGAGCGGTGGCTGCGCCGTGTAAGGGGATTCACTACCAAATATACTGTAGGCGCACGGGTACTTGCTAATGCATAGTTCACCTTCCGATCAGAACCAGACCAGTCTGTACGGCGCGTTATGATGGAAGACCTAATAGATATCCACAACAGGGTTGGTGTTCAGCTGGGGTATCGTACGGTACGACAGTTGTATTGTGTTTATTGTATTGAAGAGAAATCAGCATCCTTTTTTAAACAGAATCTGCGAACATTTTTTTTATTTCATACTATTCAAGCAACAAATGTACACGACAGCATAATAAGCAGTTTGGTGCTCGTTATTACTAACGGATCATCTGTTGGTAAGCAGCCGGCGCCTCCCATGAAAACCCCATCACAAGATAATGTGGTAATGAGTTTGACGGCGGCAAGGTTATGAGAGCTTTTGACGGCCCTCTGAGGGAAAGGGATTTTAGAATTGGAAATATGGGTCTCCAAATTAGTGACTGGTGTCCTCGACCACAGGGCAAAACAGCGATGTAGTTGTTTTACGCCCGTTTTCTGTGATTTCGTGGTATAACTCCGTTCGGGCCTGTCCAGTCGTGCCGAAACGAATCAATAAAGTCGGTAAAAATATGGGGCGTGATGAAGTGTGCCTCTTTCTTATCCTTCCACATGCATCGTTGAATCGTTGAAATTGGATTCCATAGTCAGCAACACACTTTTGATGCCTGTCGTGTTGCGGGTATACTTAGGCTGTGGTAACCGTTTACCATCAGACGAATATTAAAGATTTTGGCATTTTATAAAAATGCTTATAATTTTTATCCTTGTCACAGAAATATTTTTTTTTATTATTACGAGAAATAAATTATATTATACAGCGACCACGCGCGAAGCAGTGGGTAACAGTAGGTAAGTTGGTCTAATCGTAAATAAATAGCGCGTGGGTAGGTATTGAGAAACTGCGAAATATTCGCAAGGACCCTGGATTAGGGATTATTTTTACTTTATTATAATACGTGTATTAGAAAAAGCACTGAAAATTCGTGGTTGTTATGTAGAAAAGTGGTTTTATAATTTTTTTTTGCTATGTACTATTCGGAGGAAGGGAATACTAAGCCCGTGCGAGTACTGAGTGCCGGCGGTGAGGTGAGGTGGCCAGCGGGTCGTGCCGTGCGTGAGTCGTGTCGGCTCGGACGGGACGAGCGGCTCTCGTCAGTAGCTGTATGTGAGTAAGGTGGTGCTCTAGTTGGGTCCGCGCCAAATAAAACTCATAAAAAATATCTGCTGTATGGTCAATTGGCGTCGCCTTAAATATCATGTTTAACTAAATGCGAATAACCTACTACATTTTATTTTAGTGTTTACGTTACACCGAGCACGTGGCGGCGGTCTGGCTTCCGTGAACTTTAATTTGCAAATAACTGATGAATCTTTTGCCTAAAGATTTAGGGTTCATTTTGGCTTGAGACTGTATTATCTTAGAAAGGGTCAACTGTGAACGGGCTACCTATCTCGTTTTCGCTATCAGTAGTGTGAAACAGGTGATCCTGAAGGTGACGGGTATCGGCGGGTGTCGGCGGGTGTCGGCGGGTGTCGGCGGGTGTCGCGTTAGTCGGCGTACGCGCGCGTCGTCCCGGCTGTGCTTGCTCGGCAGCGGCACTACCTCGCCGGCCCTCTCACTGGAGGGACGCCGCCGCGTCACTCGGAAGCTCATTTAAGTTGCGCGCTCGTGCTAACTTTGTTTACATCTGTGTCGCGCGAGTGACAGCTCGGCCCAGCGGGACAGTGCCTTACAACAAGTGCGATGTCGGGCGCCACGGTGCTCAGCGAGGAGTGGAGCTCGGGCTGGGGACGCTGGCAGGCGAGGCTGGCGCTGCTGCTGGCGCTGCCGGTGCTGCTGACCGGCGCCTACGGCACCAACTACGTGTTCCTCGCTGCGCCCACGCCGCACAGGTAAAGCTACTGTTTGACCATCGATCGTAGACCTATAAGCATGCTTCTAGTTAATTTAGTATTAAGCTCGAAATAATATAAGTTGCTGTAAAATAGAGATTATTTCTGACTTTTCTAATTAGAATGTCAATTAAGTTGATCGGTATGATGTGGCTGTTATTTTTATTATCCACTGGACAGCCAATTATAAAATATTTATTGACAGTGTCAATAAATCTTCGACTAACGAAACAATTAATTATGAAAACGTTTCCTGTTCATGAATAAAAAAATAAATAGCTTAACGTTCTATTTAAAATAGAGTTTACCTCAACCTTAATTCATTTGTTCGTAAGTTAAGTATATCCGATCCGTGTGTCCACATAGCGGGACCAATGTTAATGCGGGCGAGCTTTTATAATAATTAGACTCAATGAATGAGGACGGAGTGCGTTATGTGTGGTAATGAATATTTGTAGTAGAGCGCGGCACGCACGCTGCGCGCGGCGCGACCCTTGTACTGCGCGTGTAGTCTGTAACTACATGCAGCCCATCCCTGCTCTGAGAGGTGGTAATGGGACGGGCTAGAGAAAAAATATCGAAATTGTACTCTGATAATGTACAATGTACAGCAGGTGCAATTTCCGCAGGACCAATTTTTTTATGATCCACGCATAATTGTTTGTTGTTCTTGGTTTGATATGTGTGCCGCTCGAACGCAGAGAAAATATTGAATGTTTAATATGGCTACTTATTTTTGACAAGTCGGCAGGCGGCAGCCTTACTAGTGTTATGAGGATTAGGTGGTCAAGCTCACCCGGGTCACTAGTCATGAGTGACCCCATGACCTGCCGACCACACGAGACTACACGGCCCGTCAGCACTGACTTACCGCTACTTAGTACTGCAAACTGCCCCTAGGTTTAGTGTTAACTTTTTTATTAAAAATTAAGGTCCATCAGTAGTCGCCAGGACTAACGTTCAGGTCTAATCACGATACGTTTCTTCACTTACGCCTTCATTCCAGAAAACATACAAATGTATACCTATTCGACCGATAACCGACAAATTGTGTGTCTGACACTCATACAGAAATAATGGCGCGTAAAAATAGTGTAGTGATAATATTATAATACTTTCGAGGATCGTGCCTCACGACGCAGTTAGGCTAAGGCTAAGAACTCACGGAGCGATTTTCGCCCGCGTCCGCTGCGGTTGCGGGCCCGCAGCTTCTGTAGAATTCAAATATTTATATAAAAAATTAAAGCACATTTCACGACGCGTTTTACGCCCGCGGTGTACGCGGTTGTATGCGGCTCCCGCTGTACCGGCGGGCAACTAGTAGAATCGCGCGGGCCGCGGTTACCCGCAGCCTCGGCGGGTGGCACCCGCGCGCTTTGCGATCTGTTGGCGAGTTGCCGCGGGGGCCGGCGGGTCTTCTGTGAAGTAAATAGAACGCAACGGCTCGTTTCTGGTGTGTGTCCATGGCGGTCTGGACCTCAACTGATCGTTAACCGCCCGTCTTGCAATCTTGCGATCATCGCCCGCCACGTTTGCGGGCGATGATCGCAACCGCGGCGGCTGTGTAACCGCGCAAATAACCGGTCTCGTGAGTTTGGAAATAAAACCGCAGTTCCGCTACCGCGGCGGACGCGGGCGAAAATCGCTCCGTGAGTTCTTAGCCTTAGGGGATACTTTGTATGAATTATGTATGTATGTATGTGTTACTGGAAATGTATGCAATCAAGGAATTGTATACAAATCCTAGGAAATGTGTACAATACCGATACTAGTTAGGAAATGTATAAAATATTGTTTGAAAAATTATTTTATGCACATATGTGTGTGTATACCTACTCAGAATTGTACATAATTCCAATATCGAATTAATAAATTTGTAAAATATATGCTTTCTGTACTAAAACACATTGTTAAAATGAGAACAATATTTTTTTATATATTGCTGTAGCCCAGTTTTTTTTTGCAAAGGCTTTAATTCTTGGTCGGTTCCAGTTGATTGTAGGTTGGCAACTGACCGTGGTGCAATCTTGGTACCTACTCGGTTCATCCTCTTCATCAAAAAGAACTCTTGGACTCGCATTAATTTGAGATCGTTCATTTACTTAATTGTTTAAAGATTCCGTTCTTGGTACCATTCATCGATCTCATCATCGGTTGTAGCCAAAATCACAGCTCTAATGTTACGTGCATCACCTCGTCTTTACCAACCTCGGCAGCGCCAGTAGGTACAGGGGCCAACTTCTTTTCACTCGATTTCAGCATTTTTTCAACTTGTTCCTATAGATTTTTCTTAACATTTTAACGATTATTTAGGCCTTTAGATCAAAAGTTTTGAACACAAAACTTTTGATCCAAATCCTTCATCGGGTGAATTAAAACGTTGTTAGAAACTTGCCTTACCTCTGCCTCCATGTTCACCTTAGGAAGTTCACATGCAGTGACTTTTTTACATTTCTGATTGCTATTTAGGAAATATTGTATAGATTTCCTAGGAATTGTGTATAATATGTATAATTTATTTCACACATATTCGTGCGATTTTAGGAATTACATACATTTTTCTAGGAATTGAATAGAAAGACGGATTACATAAATTGCCGTTAACTAACTATGTATACACATATTTGTGTGTATATTGGATACAAGTTACAAAATATCTACACACTACATAATAGTACTAATTAGTGAACATCAATGTAAGGTCATGCAGCGTAGCTGTATTGTTTTCACTGCATGGTCTGCATGAGATGCCGTGACCCTTAGTGCTACGCCGCCTACACTTTGCGCATAAGTTTGCTAGCTTAGCTACGGCGCCGATGGCGTAGCGGTCCCGTAGTCGAGGCGTAGCGGTTCTGTAGTCGAGGCGTAGCGGTGGCGTAGTTGAGACCTACCAGTTGCGTAGCGGCTGCGTATTGCGGCCTAAGTCGTGAGTCGTTTCATTCACAATACTATAATGTAAGTTATGTACGTAACTTGATAATGACTTGAGTAATGGAGGCCATGCGTGATGCGTGTGTGTGTGTCGGCGCGCCGCGTGCACGCACTGCGCACACGTGTCGCGGGCGCGTGTGTGTTTGTTTACTAGAAGCCTGCGATTATTGGTAATATAATACAGGACATTACACTATCGCCGCGCGTGTTATTATTACCTGTAGCTCTCGATATCACTACGCAAAGGTGTTTGTTCACGTACGAACATTGTACCTCCAGCAGAGTGGTTGCTATCGTGGCCAGTGGCAGTCAGTGGCAACATGCTGCATCCAGCATGCAGCTGTTCTCCTAATATAAGGGTTTGTAAGAAACATCGTGTAATGGTCAGCTGTGAGGTTGCGTCGCGTAGTTTTATTTTGCAATACTAAACATAAACATGTAAACAAGTATTTAGGCTCGCCTTATACTCGTATCGTGTAGATAAGGCGGCGGGTTATCTCAAGCCGCTGCCGATGACCGACTTTGTGGGAACGATTGTTTCCTAATCACTCGCGTGGTTACCTAGCTGGCGAGCTGACGGTGGCTGCGTGTGTCGCACTCAACAGGCCGATAGTAGGCTGTGACCTGAGATATCACTAGCTGTGCTCGACACTACTTCTTCAAACAATTAAACCACAGAGATCGAATGATACTACGATTGCAATATAATTTAGCAAACGAGCAGATGGATTACCATAGGCAACACCAAAGGGGTTTCGAGTGTGTTGCCGGCCTTTTGGGGATAAGCGTTGCGGATATAGGAATTGGGAAGGGATAGGGGAATGGGAGGGATTCGGCCTTCGGTAACCTCACTCACACGGCGAAACACAACGCTGTGGTTGTTTCACGCCGGTATTCTGTGAGGCCGTGGTAACACTCTGGTCGAGCCGACCACTTCGTGCCGAAACTTGGCTCTTCCACACTTAAATATTGATAATTCTTCAGAACTGAAGAACTTCCCTCATAACCAAAATACTGCGTCTGTATGGACCGACGTCGCACTCGAGTTGTCAGTCTGCGCGGCGCATGCGCACCTGCGACTACTCATCCTCTATTTGTTATCAACAACACGTAATTTTCCTATGTTTATATTCGGTAAACCAGTTCCTTATTGATCAATATTTGTCCTCATTTAAATATCGTTGATGTGACAAAAAGTGCGAGTTTGAATATTTTATTGTACAGACACGTGACCGCGGCCACCCACTGCCGCCGCTGCCCAACAAGAGGGAACTTGATTTTGTTCAATTAGAATATAATTATAATAAATTACGTCGATAACATTGTTTACAAAAGAATAAGAAATACAGATGTCAGTATATACTACGCTACTACTATACTATACTACTACAGCTATGTATATTACTCTATACAAAAATACAATTAATTCACCTACTTGAGAAACTTATTTAAATATCTATTTGCGCATACTACAATAATGTATACACTATAATATCTGTAACTATCTACATATACTGTCGTCTGCGTGACGTTGCCACGGCGCGCACGCTACTCGTGAATTAGAGTCCCGCTGTGACTTGAAACTAGTAGAGCTTTTCTCAATTAATTCACGTGAGTAAGTTGTACAGTAACAGTTAGCTACAGAGCTTAACGTACGGTACTGAATATGGAGCTTTTATTGTAGCTTTTCATATACATATTTACATTCATAATTCCAAGGAAAATAGTTTGCATCATCACAAACTATTATTATAAGTATATTTACATGTATACTATTTTATTCGTAGATTATAATATTCATTGTCAAAATCGTGTGTAAAGTAAATCATACAGTCATTTGGACGTTTTTCGGTTGAAACTGAAGTTAACGCAGTATTGAACCCTGCGGTATTCGCATTGGTGGTTGTTGTTGTCTAGTGTGTTGGAGATGTACTGAACTTGCATCAGCATGCTCCACACGCGGTCGGCGAGGGCTCCATCCCGAGGCACGAGCTTCCCGCGACCCACAGCAATCTATTCACTGAGCTAATGAAAGTGTGCACCACATTACCCACTGCTATAACAATGACACTTGCTGTATAACAACTTCATTACTAACTACCCTCATTATTTAGTGTATAACACAACACGAACATTTTTTTTATCAAGTAAATCAAATCTCAGCAATTATGTTTTTTGCACAAATTACTCGTTAGTACGCGTCTTGATTGTCCGTTACGTGAGAGGTAATAGAATACTAGAATAAACTATTCAATTACTTTTTGTTGTTGTTTATATCCAACACGGGCAAAAAATGGCCGTGAGTTAAGTAAATCCAATTTGTTACTTCAATGGGAATAGTAAAATACGTCGTTATGTTAGTTTTGCGGTTGTTTTTATCTGTCCATTCCCTTGACCGTGATAACTTTCACTACAGATCGAGTGAATACGACACTAACCCGCTATCTCTCATTCGTACACTCATTCTGTTCTATTTGGGAGAGCTGTGAGCGCCCACAGCAAGATGTCTGCTGCGGTTTGAGCACGATAACAGTTCACGGTACATATTTATACGGAAGTAACTTTAAAATAAGTCGGCAGACTACCTACTGGATGTACCAAAAATAGATTGATGAGCCAATGGTAAGTGACCGACTGCTGATTAGTGGCAGCGCCTGCGTGCGAACATCTCATCTGCCACTCGTTGACAACGTAGTTCGCAAATATTAGCGAGTTTGTAGGTGCGGGTACTTTGTCCCCGGAACTGAAGCAGGTCAGCGCGGCGTGGTGCGTGGGTTGATGCGGAACTCATTACATTCAACCCGCAGCCGCGTGTTTACGTACTGCCGACTGGTTTCTGTCAAGTGCTGCGACTGGCGCCGAAATAATAACTCGGCTGAATTCCGCCGGCCGTAGGGCGAGAAAGATATTAATGGGGAATTTGTCGTCCAGAATGACAAGGCCTGGATATATTCTTATTTAAAGAACAACAAAATATCACTTTCTTTAAAAGTTTACGTGTTACTAGAGTGAAATTTATTTAGTTACTTAAGGAAAAGATCTGTATTAAAAACCCTGCGTGTAGTTTAGATCTTGTCAACTGTATAAAAATAAAACTCATATAACGGCCGTTGACCCCAGCATCAGCTGCAGGATCTTATTTCCATGTAATTGAAATGAATGCTCGTAGACAAGCTTCGCTTTATGGCTCGCGGCGATGGTGCTCGTAATTCGGTTAATGGTCCGTTATATTTGTTTTCATCAATAATGTAAGTAGTATGTCCGCAATGACACGGCCGTCACGTGAGTGCCGGCCGGTGCCCGCTGCTACTTGGCGGTGCGTGGTACCGTCAACCCGTTACTATCTACACATGTAACACATACGCAGCTTATAGTTTAGTCAACAAACTGTAATGATTGTTTAAACGCGACGATGTAGCCAACTAGTCTAGGAGACACAGCTGCTTGGCACATGCGCCCAGTAGGTCATGTGCTCGCGCTAGCTAAATGCCATCCGCACTAGTGGAATACAACACAATGAATCCACACAAGCACACGATATATGTTCTCGCGTCAATCCCATTCCCAAACATTGAGGTCTCTATTATTTTTCTTTTGTTACTGACATGGCGGATGGAGTACACACATAAATATTCATTACAGGACCGACTGACTGACAGACACAATTTTTTTATCATTGAATATTTTGTTAGAATGTGCCTTATATTGGTCTAATTGAAAGTAATGATTTACTAGGTCTTTTGAACTTTATATGTATTAAAAATGTACCAATAGTCCCTATACTTAATTGATATATCTACATAGAATAACCACAACAGGAGCTGCGAATACTTTTACTTATTTTTTATTTGAAGTAATTTACATGTTCGAACATGTCGCTTCTGCCTCACCCACGAAACCTGTGATGGTGGTCCAATGTTAGAGAGCGACTTTAAACCACAAACTATAATTTCATGAGCCTACAGCTTTACTAAGCACCTTGTTTCGAGGATCGCCGATCCTATGTATAGACAAGCAGGTACAGCGCTTTTAGTAGTTTTGTAAGACGAGGTTGGAATACTTATTGCTGGTTATAAATATGCAAAGCTGGTGGCGCTGGTTGCGGCGCGAGTTTGTGCTAAGAAGGCATTACTACTTTGTTATTAAGAGTCGAATTTATGAGAAACCGCATTTAAATGTACGCGGACTGCAAACGTTGGAACCAGAACAAGTTATATATTTGCTAGGGCTTACAGGGACATTTTAGCAGCGCTGATACTCAGGTGCTTAATGTAGGTTGTGGTGGTTGTTGCAGATGCCATGTACCGGAGTGTGAGGGCAACAGGTCGATGGGGGTGGCGAACGCGGAGCAGTGGGAGGGCGCGGAGTGGTCGCAGTGGGCGCTGCCGGCGGAGGCGCGCTGCGAGCGCTGGCAGCCCAGCCAGCACGCCTGCGCGCCCCACGTCTTCGACAACACCAGCGCCATCGCCTGCGACTCCTACGTCTACCAGCACGGTAGCAGTATCGTCTCTGAGGTACTACGCCACGATTTACAGAAAAATTAAAGCATATACCTCTCAATGAGCGCTGTCGAGAAAAACATTAGCGTGTGCAAGCCCTATAGTAGCCATGCACACACCTTTTTGGGTGAAAAACATAAAACGGGTTGACACATCGTTACGTAGGTAAACTAGCAAGTTCTGCAACTTGTAAGTATGGGAAGTACAACTAGACTTGGAGGCTGTCTATTTATGCATCTTAGAACGGGTTGGAAACTATTTCTGCATTTACACCGCTAGGCAGCCGGCAAGCTATACCTGTGTGACTGTGTGCTTGTTGTACGTACGTACTTCAACTGTCGGCTAGGGTTCATGGGAGGTTGTAGTTCTCTTAGAACTGGCTTTTGCAGTTTTGAACATTTGTGTTGATTGTGGAAGGAACAGGTTTGGGCCAGTGGCACTCACCACGTGACGATGACTCAGAATGTCGGGCCCACACGGTTAGAATGTGTGACATGCCCAACAGATGGCCGGTTGCCTGCCAGCAATTCGTTGACCCTCCGGCTGCTCCACAAACACGTCAGAGCGGTATTCACTTTCTCATTTCATTTGTCATGTTTCCAGTTCGACCTCGGCTGTCAGGAGTGGAAGCGCTCCCTGGTGGGCACCGTGCACAACATCGGCATGCTCATATCGCTGCCCATCATGGGCTTCGTGTCAGACAGGTAACGACGACAATGAGCTCCATTACCCATGTCCATGAATGCATGCGTCCGTATGTTTCGCGAGGAGTGCGAGTGGTACGCGCCGCGACTCGTCCATTGGTCTATTTCAGTGCCGATGCTTATATTTTTAACCACCACGGTTACACTTTGTCGATCAAAAATGAGTCAAATGTGTGGACTACTAGAGTTGTTTATCTTTTGTGGCAGAGGTTCCGAGCAAGCAAGCACGGGATATGGTTAAGTTATGTAAATAACATTCGAGAGCTCGTGATGGCATTCCTCGCGCCATGTTATTATCTTGTTTGTGCCTCTACTATACTGTGCGCACATGTACTATGGGTATGACCTTGAAATTTCTTACATTCTCAGATGATAAGAAATTTGATACCCGCGTAGGATATAATGTCTCGACTATATTTACCGATACTACTTACGTTGGAGGTACTTGTAGTTAGGGTGTACCGACATACTAACACGTATAATGTGAGCGTGACATTAATATAGGTCAGTTAACGCGCTGGTGTGCAGTAGTCGGTGTAGTAACGATACCATACGATGCAGGTAGTGCTGGGCGCCAGGTAGCGACCAGAGAGTGAGTAGGTCGCTGATTGCAGATGGGGCCGGCGCTCGGCGCTGGTGGTGAGCGGCTGCGGCGCGGGGCTGCTGGGCCTCGCCAAGTCCTTCGCCACCTCGTACCACACGTACCTGCTGGGCGAGCTGCTGGAGACGGTGCTGGGCGCCAGCGTCTACCCCTCCGCCTTCGTGCTCAGTGAGTGTACATTGCATAGTGTGCATTGCAGCGCGGCGAGAGGGCGCGGAGAGTGACGTGGGGCGTGTGTTGCAGTGATAGAGTGGCTGGGCGTGGAGCACCGCATCCTGGCCAGCCTGGTGCTGGGCGTGCCGCTGTCGCTGGGCGCGGCGTCGCTGGCGCTGGTGGACTACCTGGCGGGGTACTGGCGCACGTGGGCGCGGCTGGCGTACCCGCCCTCGCTGGTGCTGCTGCTGTACCCCTGGCTGCTGCCGGAGAGCGTGCGCTGGCTGGTGTCGCGCGGCCGCCTGCAGGACGCGGCGCGCGTCATCAAGCGGGCCGCCGCCTACAACGGCGCCCGCGTGCCCGCCGAGGCGCTCGAGAAGATGCTGCTGGAGCGCGAGCAGATCGGCGCCAGCGCGGAGACCAACATCGATGAGGGCCTCTTCACAGCACTGCTCAAGTCAGTACCACGCACCCTGTGCTATCCACATACCTACACTATGTATTACTCGCTAGTATAGGCCATACAAGTCCAGCAGCAGTAGGTACATAGTTACTAGGTATAACAGTACATAGCATAGGTACAACAAACAAACAACGCAGTTATTTGTGTATTTATGTTATGATGTTATAAAGTTTAATGCGCAGTTCTTTGTTATTAATGTATGGCTGAGATCTTATTAGTGAGGTATTTTTATACATAAAACATTACGTCTTATGATTTAAAATAGTTATAATAGTTTAAGTACTTAATGACTGCTGTTTGCTGTTAATTATGCATACTTTATGCATATAGTTAATAGTTTTTTAAAGGGGGCTAGGGGAAGCATTCTTTTCTGATTAAAAACCCGGCTGCATTCACGCAGATGTTGGTAATGTGATAAATTTTAAAGCAAGGTGTGCTGTGGTTAGGTACGGCGTGCTGCGGCGGCGGCTGTGCGTGTGCTGCGTGTGGTGGATGTCGGCGGTGTTCGTGTTCTACGGGCTGGCGGTGTCGGCGCACGCGCTGCGCGGCGCGGGCGGGCCGCACGCGACGTACGCGCTGGTGGCGGCGGCCGAGCTGCCGGCGCTGGCGCTGAACACGCTGCTGCTGGACCGCGCCGGCCGCCGCCCGCTGCTCACCGCCGCGCTGCTGCTCACCGCCGCCGCGCTCATCGCCATCCCCTGCCTGCCGCACGGTACAACGCCTCTTACACTTCGCTAACCGCCAACAAAGCAGTGCTTACACTTCCAAGCAAATTACCAGTTAGGTATATATGCGAGAACCATGATGACTATAGTTAGGTACAACTTAGAACACATAATTATAACCACAGTGCTACGGTCCGCGAGCACGATACCCAGCTTGAATCTCTCGCTTTATAGGTATCAGGTAGCGACCCACCCTGAGTCCTAGTGTCTAGTGCACGGTAGATAAATATTACTGATAAATAAATATTTGGATATTGATGGCAGGTTCAATGTTGTTATCGCGATAACTTAACATACATAATATTATTACTTACTACGTGATAATTTAAGTAAATTGATTGGGAGGTACACCATAGGTTTAGTTTGTCCATTTCGCGAAATGCTATTGTTCAACAAATCTATACTTCTATAGCAATATTATAAAGAAGTAAAATTTGTATGTTTGTAAGTTTGTATGTAGCGGGTAAGCTTTGGAACCGCTGGTCAGGTTGCCAAAATTCTTTCACTGATAGATATATACAATATTCTTGAGTGCTTAGAATAGACTATAAACATCACGCTACCGTGAAACCGCGCGAGAGTAGCTAGTACTTTTAAATACATAGATTACGCGTGTAAGTGCATCTATTGATTCATTTGCTTAGTTGTTGTTATTAAAACATTAAACAATAAATACGTATGTATCGTCGTCGTCGGGTACAACGTTTATGTCGTGTACTGGTAATATTTACAAATATAGGTGTGCACTCGCACCCCGAGTGTCTGCAATTGCTGCGTTGCTCAAGTTGACCGCTAGCGCTGGCCCGGCGAGCGGGCGGGCTGCCCGCCACTGCGAGATAACCCGCAGACAGAGAGACGCGCGGTTATCTGGGCGCGTGGCGGACGCGGCCGGATCATACTAAGCCTTTGACCTCTCCACGATATCTATTGTGCGAACAAAAAACATTTTTTTTTTAATAACTGTTGCGTTTTTGCAATTGTGCATATAGCTGTAATCTACCTACCTCGTATTATTTATTATCTATATAGCTATACGAGGTATGAAAAGATGGGACTGAGGCACCATCGCGCCCAGAACAACCTGAATAATTGCACAATAAGACTGCACAGTTGCCGTGGTGGCTGGGCAACTGGCTACGCAACGTGTCGCGGGTTCGATTCCCGTACGGAACAACTCTTTGTGTGATCCACAAGTTGTTATTCCGGGTCTGGGTGCGATGTGTAGGTGAATTTGTATGTTTATTAACGCACCCACGAGACAGGAGAAAATCCTAGTAACAACCCTGAATAATAAACTGAATAATTCCCATGCTTGTTGAAATATTGACGTGATGATGTGTGTAACAGAGAGCGGCGGATGGGGCACGGCGCTGTACCTGGTGGGCAAGATGGGCGCGACGATGACGCTGAACGCGCTGTACGTGTACACGGCGGAGCTGTTCCCCACGCGCGCGCGCCAGCGACTGCTCGCCGCCTGCTCCACGCTGGGCCGCGTCGGCGCCATCCTCGCGCCGCTCACACCATTGCTGGTCGGTACCCACAGCGAGTTACTTCCACCTTCATTTCCCTACAGTTATACCCTGGGTCTTTTCATATCATTCCTGTTATTTTTCTCATTTTTTGCGAGCTGCTTCTATAGAGAAGCGGCGCTACTTTTTTTCTCTAATTGCATCCCCACAATTACAGCTCCAGATTCCGTTACTTCTTTTTTTATGTGATAGGTCGGCAAACGATCATACGGATTACCTGATGGTAAGCAATCAGCGTCGCCCATGGACACCCGCAACGACGGAGGAGTTATGAGTGCGTTATCGACCTTTTGGGGATTAGGGATTTGGAAATTTTGGGAAAGGTAACGGATTGGGGTAGGGGAAGGATTGGGCCTCCGATAACCTCACTCACACGCCGAAACATAACTCTTTGGTTATTTCACGCCGGTTTTCTGTGAGGCCGTGGTATCACTCCGGTCGAGCCGACCCATTCGTGCCGAAGCTTGCCTTTCCAACACTTCTATTTATTAATACATATTTCCCACTTCAACTTCTACTGCATTACGTGCAAGTCTACTGTCACTAATTCTACCTCTCCTCCTCTCGGTATGGTGTGCAGGCGGTGTACAGATGGTGGCTGCCGACGCTGCTGTTCGGGTCGCTGCCGCTGCTGAGCGCGGCGCTGACGCGGCTGGTGCCGGACACCCTGCACCGCCGCCTGCCGGACTCCTTCGCGGACCTGGACGCCTCCTCGCAGGGCGACTCCTCGGCGCGGGACACACCCGTCGACGACTCGGTGTGACCCGGTGGTGCTCTCTAACAGTGGAGGTGTACCTTCGACTGGCTCTCTGCTGGTGCACTGGACATGTACACTCGACCTCGTTGTAGAGGTTACTTACATGCTATATTACTCGCACGCTCCTGTTAAAAGTGCGTTGATTCTGTTGTAATTTGTAAATAAAAGTAAGAAAATTACTTTGTAAGGCAGTCATAAAGAGTTTTTGAACAATCCCAGTAAAACTACGAGTAGTTTTTGTTATTACATAATAAAGAAACAACGCTACATAGTTATTAATTAGTGTTTAAGAAAATTTAATGCTTTAGATAAGTAAAATCGAACTGTATTTCAAAAATACAAATGTGTAAGACAGATTAGGAATTAAATTAATAATCTATGTAAAGACGAATTGTCACAATTTGTGTGTAAGACACAGTAAAGTAAGGCTACATTATTAGTATGTAGTAGCCATGTATATGGAAAAGACAGCACGTTATGTTAATTGTTACAATACAGTTGTTATATGTTTGTCACCAGACATGGTCTGCATTACACGAGTAAGTATACATATTAAATATTGCACAAAGCTGTAAAACGGCTGGAAATTAAAAGATTTTTGTAGTTTATTTTATACAACCTATAGTAAAACTATGGTTGTGTGCATACATTGTCTACTTATTTGTTTTGTAAAACCATTTAGTTAGTATAGAATACTGTTAAGGAAATATAGATGTAAATAGAAGTTATCATTTCATTTGCCCTTGAACTGTAATTTACAAATAAAATTAAAAGCACAACATTACATGAAGAGGAAATATGTGATTATTTGCTTTACATGCCCTATGCATATAGGAGAGCCATGCTGCGGCGAAACTGGGCCGGCTCGACTGGAGTGATATCACAAGGAGGATGAGTGTTGAGCACATCCACCCTCTGTCCATATTTCCATCCTCCAAAATGCTGGCAACGCACTCGTACCTACTCCTTTGGGTTTTGCCGATCTGGAGTACCTACCGTTTGCTTGTCTGCCGCCCTTTTAATAAGGAAAAATGGGTTCTTGAAGCAAAACATCTATCGAAAAAAATAATTTTCTATTAGAAAGTTCTATTTAAAAAAAAAACTAGCTACTCTCGGGCGTGATATTTTATTGCCTATAGCAGTCAGGAACATTGTAGATCAGTAAAATAATTTTGGCAATCCGACCAGCGGTTCCAAAGATTACCCGCTACATACAAACTTTTTTCTCTCATTATTATATTAAGTGTAGATACCATAGGATGGATTAACGGAGGAGTTTTTATTGAGAGATATTTTAATGCCTTGCGGATGAAGCCGCACTCGAAAAGCTGTAGAAAAAAAATTGATTAAAATATAAATCAGTGTATAGAAACATGTCCTTGTACACATATTTATTTTTGACACGAATACTTGCCTTGAGCGCCTTCATATAATATATTCCGTCAGGCGACTTTACGTCTCGTTGCTAAATAAATTTACCAGGAGTTGCCGATCTGCTACGTTTACGTAAATTAGCTTCAACCAGCGGTTTTAAAGTAGCCTTCAATGTAATTCTAGCCATACTATAATCTATCTCTATGTCCATTTTCATCAAATCAATCAGTAGTTTCTACGTGACAGAGTATCTAACAAAACATCCATTCATCTGTGTCCGTTACCCAGGCCAGATGTTGTCGACAATGGTCATTTGAATCTTATAGATAATTAGTTGTGCGGCTTCTGTAATTGTTGCGCACATTTTTAAATTTGTTGCGCTTATAGTTTATTAATTATTTCACAAAAACATTTCCTGCTGGCGTAACGTTACCACAGCCAGACCTTTTTCTTTCTAATGGGAATATTTAAATAAATATTAGCCATAAAATTAGTTGTCTAGATAAAGTAAATGTTGTGCCTTATTTTGTATTTGTTCTTTCTTCGGTTGCGAAGTTATTCGAGATTTTGCTGCGGTAACGTTATTGGTTTTGCTAGATCTTTGAAATGGTTAAGCGGATTCTTATCATATTTTGTACACGACTTCCGAGGACTTAGTTTAAATTTGTTGTGCAATAACAAAACCAAAATAATGCATATTTTAAAGGTTTTTTCATTAAATAGAAAAACACTTCAATTGGCCCCAGCACTCCCAATAAGAAGTCGAAAGACTTACTTCAAACGTAATTTTAAAGCTTGTAACTGCCTTCAAATGTATGTGAAGTTTCATTAGTATCCCGTAAGTATTTAACAAGTTATTATGATATTCAGTTCTTCACGAGCACGGTCTTAATGCACGCGGTGTTATTTGGCCACTGGCTTGGATATATGAACTGAATATTATGTCAATGATTAGTTGTTTAGATCAGTTGTATATCAGTAAAATTTCAGCTCAATACATTGGATAATTAATGAGATAATACTATTAAAGTCATTAGGAAGTGAATGACCGTGGTAAGCCGACCAAGTTTAGGTGGTTACGAAAAAGCGAAAACGCAGAACATTGTACTATCTTTTGAAATGTTTAGTATAATACACCTTACAATTTTGGTACAGACGCGTACACTGCTAATTACCTATATAATAATAATATAAAAGAAAACATTATCTTCCAGTTCCACAAAATTATCAAAAATCACCGCTAGAGCATGCCGTTCGGTAGGACGCAGGAGGAGTGGGGTGAAGGGGTAATACATTGTTTGCATAACGCACTCAGTCTTGCCAGAAGGTTACTTTTGTAACCTTTTAGATGATTTTTGAACTGCATTTTGAAATAGAAATGACAAGGACGGGTGATGTTTAATCGGTTGCTAAGCAACACAAGTTTTTATAAGTAAGGGAGTAAAAGTTCAATTGAAATGATTATTTTACCTTTCAATAAAAAATCTTGAATAATCATGTAGTTTTTTTTTAAACTTTTGTACATGTCTGTACTAAATTTATAACACTATCCTACATATTTTAGAAGGTACCATAATGTTCTGCGTTTTCGCTTTTTCGTAACCACCTAAACTTGGTCGGCTTACCACGGTCATTCACTTCCTAATGACTTTAATAGTATTATCTCATTAATTATCCAATGTATTGAGCTGAAATTTTACTGATATACAACTGATCTAAACAACTAATCATTGACATAATATTCAGTTCATATATCCAAGCCAGTGGCCAAATAACACCGCGTGCATTAAGACCGTGCTCGTGAAGAACTGAATATCATCATAACTTGTTAAATACTTACGGGATACTAATGAAACTTCACATACATTTGAAGGCAGTTACAAGCTTTAAAATTACGTTTGAAGTAAATCTTTCGACTTCTTATTGGGAGTGCTGGGGCCAATTGAAGTGTTTTTCTATTTAATGAAAAAACCTTTAAAATATGCATTATTTTGGTTTTGTTATTGCACAACAAATTTAAACTAAGTCCTCGGAAGTCGTGTACAAAATATGATAAGAATCCGCTTAACCATTTCAAAGATCTAGCAAAACCAAAAACGTTACCGCAGCAAAATCTCGAATAACTTCGCAACCGAAGAAAGAACAAATACAAAATAAGGCACAACATTTACTTTATCTAGACAACTAATTTTATAGCTAATATTTATTTAAATATTCCCATTAGAAAGAAAAAGGTCTGGCTGTGGTAACGTTACGCCAGCAGGAAATGTTTTTGTGAAATAATTAAAAAACTATAAGCGCAACAAATTTAAAAATGTGCGCAACAATTACAGAAGCCCCACAACTAATTATCTATAAGATTCAAATGGCCATTGTCGACAACATCTGGCCTGGATAACGGACACCATTCATCTATACTTATATCTACTTTTGCTATTCTAATAAGTACCTATTAGTGGGATAATCATCATTAGTGTTTGTGATGCCCATGCTCATGACACTGTGATGTTAAAGGATAGCTCCAATTTTTTATTGAGGTGGGACAATCATAAAATGATTTCTGGGTGGGACGAGAGAGAATAGACCATACAGGTCCACAGACTGGGGCCTATTAGGACCGATGTCCAGCCGGAGTTGCGGGTGCAATAGCAATAATATAAATCCGGCCGGGACGGCCCGGGGTAGAAGAAGGGATGCTTTTATATATGAAGTCTGAGATTCTCTCTCACACCACCCGGGGCGGAAGAAGTTAATGGCGAACAACAGCCTAGCGTAGAACATACATACCTATACCTATTTAAATCTGTAGATTGAACCTAATAAGCCGCCGATTAAGTTTAGATAATATTCGCAAAATCTCAAAAATAAAAACGTATTTTATATAGCCTTGAACTCTTGGAGAACTAACCGGTCTGCCTATTGGATAAATGGATAAATAGAAACGACCTTATTTGTATGGGGAAACAGCACTACTTGGCGGTGTAGTGAGGGCCAGAAACCGACTCAGAGACCATTCAAAGTCAAAGTCAAAGTCAAAATCATTTATTTCAATTAGACTCATACAGGCACTTTTGAACGTCAACACAACTTTAAAGATACAAAGTGTCAGTCTGTCGGTCAGTCCTTTTAGTGAAGCTATTCGCTCGTTCCAAAGTGTAGATTCCGATGGAGAAGAACGAGAAAGAAACTCCATGGTTACTCTTTTAAAACCAGTGTCACATAAACATTCTTTGATACATTATTTAGTTGGTTTGAATATGTGAGAACAGTGTAACGCGTATATACAGAGAAACATAAAAAGAAAATAACCTTAAGGACAATAGACAGTCCTGAGCTGTCCCAATTGACGGCGCCCGTTCACGAGCATGACACGTACACCAGCATCGCCCAACTCAACCATAATATAGGGAATCGAGCGATCCAGTGACCGTGCCACCGCCAATGTGACCTTTGAGTGAGCATGAAAACTCCAAGCTGACATAAGGACCGACATTCTGCTAGTCTAACTAATTTTAGTAGGTAGGATAAATTTATCAAGTTTAACAATAAAAATAGCATGGTTACAAATTTACAAAATCTAATTGTGGTGACTGTGTCCTCACAGTCTTCGGACACATGCTGTCTACCACGTGGTTGTGTCTGACAGTTTTCAGGTGGGTAATGTGTGATTCTTATTTATACTAATGCCTATTTGTTTAGTTAGACGAAAAAAAATAATGCTAGTGTTGAGAAGAGGGGTAATTGATGTTTCGGCATCGTTTTGCACGAAGCTAGCAGCTTGGTGTGGTAAGTGGAGTACGGAACGTAAAGGTGCGGCTGGAATTATTTCATTTTATTAGCTTCTGCAAGCGACTTCGTGCCCACCATTAGGGTAAGAAGCCGATCCAAACTATAATCTATATTCGAGTCCTAAACTTTCAGTAGTCTTTATTTTTTTTATGTGCTAGAACGGTAAACGAGCTTTCGGATTATCTGATGGTAAGCAACCAGAGCCGCTTATGGAAGCCCGCAACAACAGAGGAGTTACGGGTGCGTTGCCGACCTTTTAGGGATTTTGGGATTGGTGAAGGATTGGGCCTCCGGTAACCTCACTCACACGGCGAAACGCAACTCTGTGTTTAATGTGAAAAAGGTTAAACATCCATCCATACTTACACATTTACGCGTTTATAATGTTAGTACGCTTAATACGATTAGCTACATCGTAATACATAGTAAGAATAGTACAAAGGCCACTAGATACATAAAAGTACGCGTGTATATTATTTACTTTCATATCAGTGCCGACACTTCCTTCATCCGATGATCTGACTAACTGAGATTTACTTGACACACATTATTTTATATTGCAAAGTAAACACAGTGATTATACTATCCAGATTATACGCGTGTAAGCAAACCCCACAATTATGATAAGTCGAGGCGATACTTCCTGATAACAAGTATTAGAGATGGACTTGGTGAGACCTCGTACTACTTCAGCAGGTTACGTTGCCTTGGGTGTTGTTTGTTGCTGTTGTATGGAGACAGCTCCACTAATCAGGAAGTAAATGCAAATGCCTATATTGCCCTAAAGCGATAAGCAGAATTTGGCAGAGGATGACTGCACGGCTGGTGGCTGCTGTGCCACGTGTTGCAAGGTGTCGCGGTTTAGATCCCCGCACAACTCTGTGTGTGATCCTCAAATTATTGTTTCGCTTCTGGGTGGTTTGTGACTGTAAATTTCATGTTTGTAACTCAGAATACAGCTGTATTTTGAGGTTTGTAAACGCACTCATGGCACATGAAAATCATAGACGTGAGAGTTGTGAAAAATATTTCGTAGTGGCGGGAAATAAAATTGGCAGTTTGCGCGCGCATTTGTTATAGACTAAAAAATGAGATTTCTGGTTTTGTTGGCATTTTGGCGCTAGTGTAAGCCTAACTCAACCATTATACCAATATAAAAAACTCTACGAGTATTACTCACTGAGGAATAATAGGAATGAAAAAGGCACAGTTTGATTATAGGTGTATAATGACACATATAGTCATACTGTGCCTAATTTTCATGGGATTAGATCCACTTTATGAGGAAGTGTGTTGAAAAAAAAATTATATTTTAAAACGAGCCGTTCGACATAATAACTCCTATATTATGAGAACCAGCTTAGAAAGACCTTCGGCTACAATATATTGTCCAAAATTATAAGAAGAAATTATATTTTATGACCAGCAGGGACAGAAAAGGGATGGTTCTTAGGGAATACGAGTCCGACACTCCGCCTCACGCCACCTTGTGCGAAAGAAGACATTTAAAGATTTTTCCTAAAAGATGACCGACCGTGACCTTTAAACTGGCACCGACATCCATTTAGACATAACTTCTTTTGCAGTAATGCAGTTGAAGCCAACATCCATGACATACCATTTTTTTTATGGGATAAGTCGGCAAACGACCAGGCGCATTACCTGATGGTAAGCACACCAAAAGCAAAGCACAGCAACACCAAAGGAGTTACGAGTGCGTTGCCGGCCTTTTGGGGATAGGGGTATATAGCGTATTATATATCGGTATTATAGCGGATATAAGAATTGGGAAGGGATAGGGGAAGGGGAGGGATATTGGGCCTCCGGTAACCTCACTCACACGGCGGAACACAACGCTGTGGGTTGTTTCACGCCGGTTTTCTGTGAGGCCGTGGTATCACTCCGGTCGAGCCGACCCATTCGTGCCGAAGCTTGGCTCTCCCACACTTAAATACCATACTATTGAACTTGTCTACACTAGGTATGTTCCTTACGTCTTTACTGTTTGTGTCCATTTTCGGAACACCTAAATCTGTCTAGTAATAGTATGCTCAATTTGCGAATGCCGAGGCCCCGAGGCATCTTGATTGGCCTAATCTAGTAGTTTCTATCTGTATATACAATTAACTTAAAAAAAAGCTAGAAACGAGTTCTAACTGACTGCTTCCTAAAACTGGGATGCTTGTGGTGTTGTGATTGCCCAGAGGCGTCGCTGGCCACTTACCATCATGTGGTCTGTCTCCTCGTTTGCCTCCTATTCCATAAAATAATATACTTTTGGTGGTAACGTCGTGGTGGCCCGGAGGTTAAGGAGCCCGCTTCTTATGGGTTCGAAACCTGGCAACTACCGATGTGACTTTTTCCGAGTTATGTGTACCTACTTTCTATGATTATTTAGACACCAATTGGAACTTGATATTCCTAATATTATTCATGTCACTAAAAAGATTAAAAACAACATCTTGAAGTGAATGCTATTTTAAGATTTATATTTATTTATAAAATCTAATCCTTTAATAAAATATGAATAATAATATTATAAAATAATTTAGATTATTCGCTGACTATAAAGTATAAACAAGCTCGCGAAAGATTATAAGCACAAGAATTTTTGTATCCTCTCCTTCTTTTGAATTGTAAATGAAATCTTAATTTTTGATACATAGGCATACCTACCTACATTTGGTTGGTTCTTTACAGTTCCTTCCATTTCCATAGGTTGAACTTGTTGTTGGTTTTGAGAAGGCATTTATTGAGTAATATTTCGGCAATATTACTTATTAGTTGACTCAATAACCTTCAAATAGTATCTGAAATATTAACGAAACACGCGTTTATAACAACAAATAAATAATTCGGTTTCATGCATACAATATTAATATCACGATTTGCTATTTTGTTTGTTTTAACAATCGAGTTTATAATATACTAGCTACTCCTGCGTGGTTTCACTCGCTGCTCGGCTCCATTTGTTTGTAGCGTGATGTTTTATAGCCCATAGCACTCGGGAACATTGTAGCTATCAATTAGTGAAAAAAATTTGGGAATCCAACGAGTGGTTCCAAAGATTACCCCCTACATACAAACAAACATACAAACTTACAAATTTTACCTCTTTATAATATTAGTATAGATAAGCGAATAACGTAAGTTTGTGAGCCATGTTTCGGCACGAATAGATCGGCTCGACCGGAGTGATACCACGGCTTCATAGAAAAATAACTACAGCGTTGTAATTCGCCGTGTGAGTGAGGGTACCGGAGGCCTCGCCTTCGCCTCCCTAAACCCCTCCCCAATTTCTAAACCTCCAAATCCCTGATCCCCAAAAGGTCGGTAAAGCACTCGTAACTCCTCTGTTGTTGCGGATGTCCATGGGCGGCGTTGATTCCTTACCATCAGGTAATCGGTCTGATCGCTTGCCAACCTGTCACCTCAGAATACAGAACAAACCTGTCACATAAAAAAGTCTATCTAGTCTAGATTGTGTGTGGGTAAGTGTAATGTTAAAGACAAAAAAATAAAAAAATAATTTTGTCCCATTTAAAACTTGTGCCTTTTTGTCACTTACCTAACTACTAAGTTAGCGCTGATATTCTGATATTCTAATGGACCCCTGACCAGTTAGATTCAGTATGAGCATCGTGACATTTCCTGTTCTGTAATAATATAGCTGTTAAATATTTTATGCTAATATGGTAACTATATTAATACCATAAATAAAATAAAATTCGTTAGTCACAATTATAGTTGTTATTCGGGTCTAAAAATCGACAAATTACAAAAACGCAGTTGGTATGTTTGAGGAAAATGTCAGAGCGCGAGTGCGTTACCTACCTACCTAGGATCTAGATGCGGGCGGCACGCGACTACATGCGGGCGCCGGCCATTTCCACCGCTACGCCCTGCGAGCTCTTCCTAACCGCTAACCGCTAGTATTTATTATTGCTCATTAGAGGAGCTAATGAGTTGTACTGATTACACATAATCAGTACTTAATGTGTAGTTAGGACCAGTCTGTACAATATGAAGGTTATATTAACAATAACTGTAGGCTCGCTTTTAATTAATATCAAATTACAATTAACAGTTAAGTACCCATAAAAGACGCGTAATCTATTAGGTATTAACACTCAGGAATTCTGTTTATCTAGGCATAAACAAGTAATGCCTACTTGAGGATTGCGTATAAGAAAGTATAGTATATGTGCAGCTAGATGTATAGGTATGTAGTGAAGTGGTCGCAATGACCAGCATCCTGTATCGTTGATAAACATCGTCTGTGTGCATCAATAATGACCATGCGGTACCTATGCCAGGCGGCGCCACTTAAGGAACGAGGCGATCCCCTGTATCCCATTGGATGTTCTAAAACAAATTACGAACAGTAATTGAGGATGACTTCATCTTGCAATTGTTCTGCAGCTTCTATAGCACTCCAAGAGTACGTGGTGGTCCAACAAGTGACTCGTCACGTGTGTGTGTGTGTGTGTGCTCGGCCGTTGTATCCGTGGTACAATGGCA
The DNA here is from genome assembly GCA_902829305.4 of Spodoptera exigua. NCBI lineage: Eukaryota > Metazoa > Arthropoda > Insecta > Lepidoptera > Noctuidae > Spodoptera > Spodoptera exigua. Next base: position 195,508 of record LR824614.2, read on the forward strand.
GAGCTCATTGCTCAGCTGTGTTCACGTGCAGGATGACAGGATGCCGTAGTGTGCCGGCTGCAGTGCACTGTCAGCCGCCCACTGCTGCACACTTACGATGCTCTCCCGTGGTCCAGTGATAGTGTTTATGTTTAGTGTTAGGAAATTAGTATAGCATTATCCTGTTCGCTAGAGTATACCAATAGTAATTATAGTTTGAGTGCACTTCTAATCTGTGGGGGACCGGTAAAAGTATCTCGATGGGATTCCCAGCAGCGCGAGCAGTTACATAAATATTGAGTCTGCCCGGCGGCGGCGCCACTTGCGGCGCGTGCTCCCCGCAGCTCAGCTCGTCGAGTGCTACACCTACTCGGTGCTCGCGATTGTTACTCGATAGAGTTTGATTGACAGCGGACCTTGGCCTAGTATCGGCTTTCTAATAGATCAGCGAGCTCCGTGCGGCCGCTGCAGTCGCTGTCGAGTGGTTGCTGCGCAGACATGGCCGGAGAGGACAAGAAGACGCCGGCTCCCGGCGACGTCGACGCGGACAGCGTGGTGCGCCAGCTGGGGCAGGCGGGCCGCTTCCACATGCGCGTGTACGTGCTGATGGCACTGGCCGCCGTGCAGGTCGGCCTGCTCCACACCACCTACATCTTCCTAGCCGCCGGCGTGCCCTACAGGTACTGTCTCCTACACTCTCACTCTTTGCTCTCTCTGTCACTAAAACTACCAGTTTCATGTTCCATCGATAGCTTTTTTAAACCAACCAGTTACCTCTTAGATAAGGAATAATAATTGACTCAGAGTAACGAGTAACATCCATAAAGTAGCGTAGTGTTGATGTGTGTCTGGTATAACATAAAAAGACAAGTAAAAAAATCTCTTCAATAATATCTATTAAGTGTTCGAAGCTCAATGTTTTTTCCTGCTGCTTGTGTTGTTATGATCAGCCACAGACAGACAACAATCGAGTTTTTGTTACGTTTGAGGATACGAAGTTAGTTTAATAATTGTTGTCAAACAGGAATTTTCACCTAATTGGATAAAGCCATGATTTATTGCGTCTAGAACGGAATGAGACAAAAATGACAAAACTGTAATACTATTGGAATTATTCAGTGTTTAATGTTACTGAATGCTGTCAATTGGGTTCTGAAATGAGCATGTTTAGGGCTCTTCAGAGTTAGGGTCAGCAGGTTGTACTCGTCGACATGTAAATATAAATACACCTGTACTTACTACTTACGATGCGGTACCACCGGACTATAGATTGATGTCCCAACACTGCCACTTTTTGCTCCGCGTTTTTTATTTGTATTGAATGAACAAACAGTATCATTGTACGTCACACACCGGGGCTATTGATACGATCCGCTTGGGACACATTCAGCGCTGGTTTCGACATACAGTCAATTGCTGAGTGGATGCCCTCACAGTGCTAGTGCAGTGGTGCTTGACACTAAACGATGCTGACAAAACTATAGCAATCGCTGCAAGATGGCTTCTGTGCCACACCCACGTTTAGCTCCGATGTATTAAAGTCTAAGACAATTATGAAAGTTATGTTTATAACTTAAGCTAGTTGCCAAAACCTGCAGCAGAGCTCGAAACTATATGTTGAGAACTTGACAAATGGCTATAGCACATGAGTCAGTACTGATTCCTCGTCGTAGTATTGTGCTCATTGAATGATGGAACGTTGATGTTTAATAGCACGTAACGCGCCCATCACAGTACGGCCGCGGCTTTTCAAACTTTTTTTTTTCGAGTACCTACTCAGTAATCAAATCTATCCGTAAAGGACTGTCTGCGAGCAGAACTGAAGTTTTTTTAGCAGTAGGTGCGGATATTTTGCAGTGTGTGCTCCGACTAGTAATTTACTGTATTTTTCATATCAGCGCCCTTTTCTTGTGAGACTTATCCCGTCCAGGGTGGGCGGGACAGGTTGTCAGGCTCTTACTGACTAAAAACCCCCCTGTTCCTTCTCCTGCTCTAGGCCGAGGTCGCGGTGCCTCATTGCGCTTACCTTGCAACTCCGGCTGGTGTCATCGCCCTACACCAATTTTTTTTCTGTTTCCAAACATTAACCTATCATGTACCTATGTATAAGTGGTTATTATCAATAATGTTGAACGAGCATCACAATGAATATTCGTCCGTCCGCGTCAGTCGTTTGAACTCCGAACACCCAATTAAAGTAAAAGTATTTTATACTAATAAATCCATATTATAATATCTAGTCTTAAAATATAAAAGGAGAAAGTGACTGACTGCCATATCAACGCACAGCCTAAACGGTCAATCGTAGGCTCTTGATATTTGGAAGAGATGTAGATTAGGTACCGTAGTGGTGCATTAAGAAAGAAATCCCTGATTTCCCAAGGGAACGGGACAAAATCCTTTTGTATAAAAAATCTAAACCGCGTATGTCAGTCAGTAGGTATAATTTGTTAGTTTGTATGTAGAGGGTAAACTTTGGAACCGCTGGTCGGATTTCCAAAAAATATTTAATTGAAAGATAGCTGCAATGTTCTTGAGACTATCAATTATACTTTTTTTTTTTTTAAAACGCTTCCCCACATTAGGATTTTCTCCTGTGTCGCGGGTGCGGTTACAAACATACAATTGAACATACACATGACACCCAGACCCGGAACAACAATTTGTGGATCACACAAACAGTTGTTCCGTGCGGGAATCGAACCCGCGACACGTTGCACGGCAGCCAGTTGCCCAGCCACCGCACCAAACGTGCAGTCGATTTGCGTATTTTAGTCGAGCTATCGCTTTTAACGGTTTTTTTTTAAACAAAAGTGTTTAAAAAATACCAGACATTATTTTTATACGCGTGCGAAACTTTAGGAATCTAGTTCTGTATAATTTTGTAATTTCACAATAGGAACAGGGCGCACGATCTATAACTGTGTAGAAGACGACCAAGAAACGTTACTGTCTTTAACGCCACGAATATGATACATTCAAGGACACTATTTTAGTCCCCGGAGGATTAGGCTGAGTCTGGCAGAGGAAATTATTAATTACAGGGTGATACCCACATTTTCAAACTCAAAGTCAAAATTAACAATTACAAATAAACCATAAACAGATACTTTTGAAAACTCAAAATAAGAATAATAGTCTGTCTGGTTCAACAGTCATTGGTTACTTTCGTAATGGGCCCCTTAGCAGACATTTGCAACACATCGAACCGAATTTAAAGAATTTTGGAGAAATCAAATACTCCCGATTCTATTTCAAGGAAGTTAAGTTTATAATTCATATCCTCCAACATTTTAGGACGAGGACCTTCATACTCACATGCTACATTGCCTGTTAGGCTCGTCTGCCTAGAATGCGAATGTTGATAACTGCGTCGAGGTAGACCTGTAGCTGTTTGTATCTGACAAAACATCTGCCGAAACTAACCGAGTTAGTGTCGCGAGGACACGCCGCGGTCGTTTCACAGCCTCCATTGTTACATTTCGTTTGTTTACCTTTTTCTATATTTCGTATGAGAGCCATCACATGTTTAAACGAAATAAACATATTAGTTAGTTGTAGTAAATGGGAACAGTACGAATGTATTGGAATAAACTGACTTTTTCACATCAACCTACCCAATCCATTACACTAGTTTACAAAATTTTACTTTTTATTTATACCCCGAACCGAATGTATGTCAATATGTTAATCTACCTTCCCTAAACCTAAAAGTGTTAGCAGAAATATTTTATCACGTCGGATTTTTTTTCTGCCGTCAATTGTTTTTTTTAACTACCCGACGTGGTGGTGATATGTTATTGTTTATTCGTTCGCTTCAAACGACAGTTACTTTGCTTTGGATTGATTTAAAATGGCTAGCAGAAAGTGCAAACAAAGTTCTGACCGTTTTTGTTACGTTTGTGGACAGTTTATATTTTCAAACAAGAGAAGACCTATTGTAGATTCGTTAAAAACTGCATATCTTCATTATTTTGGATTTCCTGTTGCAAATCAAGATAAAAAGTGGGTGTCTCACGTGTTTTGCGAAAGCTGTAGAATCATCTTACTCCAGTGGTCATCAGGAGAAAAGGTTTACCTTCCATTTGGTTCGCCAATGCTATGGAGAGAACCTAGTAATCATGAAAATGATTGTTACTTTTGTGTTACGAAGACATTGGGATATAACAAAAAAAAAATAAGGCAAGTATTATGTATGCCGATGTTCCGTCTGTTACTAAGCCGATTTTACATTCAAAAGATCTACCCCATCCAGTTTGTCCCGGTAGTTCGAGTGCAAATATATTAGATGACAATAACAGTGATGTTGAATTCAAGTCGATTTCTAGTGATTCTGACGAATTTTCACATCAAGAAAACACTCCACATTTAGTTAATCAGGCCGAATTAAATGATCTTATACGAGATTTACAGTTATCAAGATCTAAAGCAGAGCTTCTTGGCTCCCGCTTACAACAATGGCACTTGTTACTACCAGACACAAAAGTTACGTTTTTTCAGAAACAGAAGCAAAGTTTACTCAGAATTTTTCAGAAGAGAAGGTGAATATTGTTATTGCGCAGATATCCCGGGACTTTTCGAAGCAATAAATCAAAACTATGATAAAACAGAGTGGCGCCTATTCATAGATTCTTCAAAATATAGTCTCAAAGCTGTTTTATTACATAACGGAAATAAGAAACCTGTAAAGAGAGCTATGAAACGATGCGTACTTGCCGTTCTTTAAAATATGGGAGTTAAATGTCATTAAAGATTCACTTTTTACACTCTCATCTGAATTTTTTTCCTGAAAACTTAGGAAGTATGAGTGACGAACAGGGTGAACGTTTCCACCAAGATTTAAGGACTTTCGAAGAACGACATCAAGGATTTTGGGATGAAAATATGTTAGGAGATTACTGTTGGTCTATCATAAGAGAAACTGATTCAAATAACTATAAAAAGAAAGCAAAAATTAGTCATTTTTAATTTATTTTTGTATTAATCCTAAAATTTTTGTATTTCCCTTCTAGAAAATAAATATTTATAAAACCAGACGTGACAGAATTTTTTTATTATTTTTTCTGGATAGTTCTACCTGAACAGAAAATAAAATAACAATTTTCAGCTGGGGTATGATAACCGTGTAAACTAGTGATTAATGCTGCGACATTTCTTAAGCGACTAATTCGAGTTTGTAAGTTATACATAATTATATTAAATCTTTAAAAAACTTAAAGATGTCTAGTACATCTTTAAGTTTTACTTTCTACAAAATTAAGTTTTTTTTTTATTTTATTTTTATTAGATAGGACAACAAACGAGCAGACGGATTACCTGATGGTAAGCAATCGGCGTCGCCCATGGAGACCCGCAACAAAGGAGTTACGAGTGTGTTGCCGACCTTTTAAGCATTGGAATTTTGGGGATTTAGGGATTGGGAAGGGATTGGGGTAGGGGAAGGATTGGGCCTCTGGTCACTCACACGGCGAAAAACAACGTTGTGGTTGTTTCACGTCGGTTTTGTGTGAGGCCGTGGTATCACTCCGGTCGAGCCGACCCATTCGTGCCGAAGCATGGCTCTCCCACATTTAAGACACTTATTAAAGAAGGGCTTTTCATAAACGTGTAGGTATGTGCAGTAGTGCAGTAGTGCAGTGTGGACAACAGAATAAATATTGCTATAACATGTCGGCTAGGCGTTAAGCATTTTATTATTTGTCTTGTTTTATTTTTACTTTGGGAATAAACGAGAAACTTTAAAATTTCAATTTCCAAATGTTCATATGTTTTACACTTTTAATGCTCCTTTTATAACACTGAAGAAAATATAATAACATAGGTGCCTATAATTGACTTTTTTTTGTTAAACATACACACTAGGATTTTCTCATGTGTCATGGGTGCGGTTACAAACATACAATTTCACTTGCACATGACACCCAGACCCAGAACAACAATTTGTGGGTCACACAAAGCGTTGTTCCGTGCAAGAATCGAACCCGCGACACGTTGCACGGCAGCCAGTTGCCCAGCCACCGCACCAACCGTGCAGTCATTGTAGGAAAGAGCTTTTTTTCTCAGTGTGCGTTTCATAACTCTCGATAAAGTGTTATACCAATATTTCAGTATTTCCAAGTGTTCGAGCTTATACACTTAGATAGTCATTAGCTACACTAACTCTAGGAGTCACGGAATGCCTGAGAACCAGTGTAAGCGTGTGTAATATTTGCAGGTAACATTATAATTAGCGTACACAGCGGGCCGAGGGCGTGCATGGCCGTCTGCAACACAATTACTCATTAATTGCTATTATCTAAATGATTGGCATTTATTAATAAAAAAATAAATATAAAAGAAACCTGTTGCTGTATGGCACACGTTTATTGTTGCAACAAATTAATTACATTTCAGCGTCGAATATTTTGTAACAGATTCCTGCACGGCTCTCGCAGAGAATCGATTATGGTTTCATTAAATATAGTTATTCAGTTCTATCAGCTGACCGAAAGAATACATTGACCTCATTTACATACATAATTACACTTACAATTTCCTAATGAGGGGACCTGGAATGTGCAAGCTGTAGGTAGGTGTCCTCCATTCGTAGTGTCACGTGATAATAATTGACAAACTTAATGACGTCACAAGAAGTTCAGTGAACTATTGTGTGGTATGCTAATAGCCCAGCTTCGATGACGCTCAAGTCACCTTAAAGGGCTTTCTGCAAGAACCTGTCCTCATGGCGCATGGTGCTGACGTACTTCATGTAGGTACAGTTATTGTAAAGTATACAAATTTATTAAGGTAAGGTACGTTAATGTATCCTTGCCTTACTTAAGCAGTACGGAGGAGAAATTGCGGTTTGGTTTTCCCACTAACACTTGATAAAGTGATAGTCGTCTTTCTGATGACCTCTTTCGAACATGAATGGCCGTTCCTAATTTCAATGGATAAATAGTCATTTGGAATGATACCACTTACTGTAAGTTAGTTTTGGACGTCTTGCTTAGCAATTACCTGACCATTTGACGTAACGTAACCAATAAATAAAGCTTTTTTGTTGTATATCGGTACTTGCTTAGTATCTATTGAATACAAGTTAATGAATGACTTGTGTGTACCCTGCAGCGTGTCGTGTTATTATTTATCTCCACATACATACATAGACATATTTTATTTATTTAATTATGTATTCTGCTCCTGGACAAGTCTTGTGCTTGTGCCGAGTTTATCACTACTTGGAGTTAAAGGGTCTCGACTTAATATTTTATCGACTGCAATAAGCACAAAGTCTCATTGCCAATATACACAAAGAAGGATAAATATTTTGAAAACAAAGTTGCGCACCGGCACGGAACTATGGAAGTTCATCCGCGTAGGCTTTAGTGAAATAATATCGAGTGTAAGTATATAGGCGGGGGACAGTAGCTGCGCTAGTAACATGCGACGACGCATCTTCGCCGGCAGGTCCGTCGCACGCGCGTGTCTCCACTGTGTCACTAGCGGCGCGCGCGCACGCTACCACCGCACTGCACTCCACCGAACATTGCGACAATTACATAGTATTTATTTTGAGTTTAAATTATTTACGGATAGCGTGTGATGTCGAAACTCGAGGGTGTGATGGAGAAGTCTGAGGAGAAGTTCGCGGGTAGTGCGGGGGTGGACATGGAGCAGCTGATGCAGGAGCTGGGCCAGGCGCGGCGCTTCCACCTCGGGAACTACGCGCTGCTGGCGCTGACAGTGTTCGTGGCCGCGCTCTACGCCACCAACTACGTGTTCCTCGCTGCAGACGTGCCCTACAGGTACTCCTCACAGTGGCTCCAGCAACAATAAACCACGCACCATAACATATATTATGTGGAGAGAGTCTATTATATACCTACTTGCGGGATTTTACTCGATGTGATCGGTTATAATAGTTTTATAAATATTATTTATGTTGAATTTTAAAACTACACGGTAAAAGTGAACTTAAACATACCCTCGTAAAAAAGTACGCACGTAAGTTATCAATAGAATATGCGCGTAATAGATATGTTATAATTTCTCTAGTACGTTGTTTGTTATGTTACGGTGCGGGTACCGCGAGTTAATAACATTAAAAATTTTATTTCAACCAATTTAGCTATGTAAGACATCTTCATACATTGTATTACGTTCGGGGCCCTGACAGTGACTGTGGGAGTAAGATCCAAACAATAGTTTGGGCTGGGCCAATATGTCGCAAGACATACGTCATATGTACCAGCGACTATGTAGCAATCCTTGCTAATATAATCTTAGAGCGGACGTCCTTTTACAATATAATTGAGTATTCAAATTCAAACTGTTTGATTCCCTTGATCTTTATAAGATGGGCAGTTTAAATAAATTTTTCGAAGGAGTTCAAGTTTTTATTTCGATTAATATTTTTGTGCCAAATACGGCTCTGTATTTTTATTCTTAATTTTAAAATTAATATTTGGACGTCGATCGGGGCATACATCAGCATAAATTGTTTTATTTATGTAACGCGACAACAGAATTGTAAACAAATTAATGAAAAAGTTACCGGCATGCCATTGGTGGTGTCACCTGCGCAGGCGCCGCAGTGTGGACATAAGTCTTTCTTTTATGTTAACTAGGTTATGGTCAGCGTTATGGCTCAACAATCTCCTACTGAATGAAACTTTTAAAAACCATTTTTGTTCCATAATAGGTAAATTATATTACCATAATACATGGGAGTAAGGTTATAGGAATATGCCTAGCTTGCAATAATTATGTAAAATATTTTCTGTATTACGAATATTTTCAAAATTTCTACTTACCAAAAGTACTGTATTAAATTCGAATGCCGTCATAATGCGGTGTGAGATGTATCAGGAAAAAATTACCGGGTGAAGATTTTTTACTTTTTCCAAATACGGATATGCGAATCATATATGTTGCAATATTTTTTCGATGATTGTAGTCCCAGTATGTTATGCTGTGATTCCCCTAGTCCAAGAAAAAAAAATATTATTTTCTATAGTAAAAACAAACTATATATAGCTATAAAATAAACACGAGAAGGTAGCAGCATGCCCATGCCAAAACGGTTGCCATCTCTGTATAAGTTGGGAGCAGTGTTGACGGAAGCAACAAGACAGTTGTTTTTTTTATAGCCCCACTTTAGTGTTTTCTCCTGCGTTGTGGGTGCGTTTACAAACATACAATGTCACATTCACATGACACCCAGACCCGAAACAACAATTTGTGGATCACACAAAGTGTTGTTCCGTGCGGGAATCGAACTCGCGACACGTTGCACGGCAGCCAGTTGCCGAGCCACCGCACCAAACGTGCAGTCAATACAAAGCAGTTGTAATTAACATTAATGCAATATAGTCTGAGGCCCTCGCGATATTGACCATCTTTAATCACAAAGTCTGTATCTTAATGTCACAAATACTATAATACAAAATATATCCCCATATACATTGTTCACGTTGTCATCAAGTTTGTACCTACGTAGATACTTTCTATTTGAGTTTCGACCAGTGCGGAACCTTTTGTTATTTTAACGGCTCGTGCAGGTTGCGGCGACCTCTCAGTGACCCGTGTAGGGATCATTATAATTCGATATTCGTAATAGTATAGTTAGCTTCCGTAGCTTCCTTCCTACTTCCTGCCTAGACTGCACGACGCGACCGTCATCCGTCACCGATGGGCACGGCAAGCGACGTAAAGTATTGCCATGGACGGACGTGGACCAATAAATTATCATATTAATTTAAAATTAGTCTCGTTACCTTATAATGGTGAACCTGTGATTCCTGAACCGTTCGGAACACACTGTTCAAGAAGAAAGTACAATATTAAAACGGAACTAAAAATTGCACTTTCCAACAATTTCTAAATTTTTATAATAACTATCGTGAGACATACTAAATTAACTGAAAAACCGCGGGTTACTCACGTTTGCAATTGAGAAAAGCTCAACTAATTTCGAACCACAGAGGAGGTTCTTCCTCATGAGCAGCATGCGCGGACGCGGCGACGTCGCGCAGCCTAGGTAGGCTGCTAATTTTTAGTTAATTCCTAAATGTTGTTTTCGGAATATTGTGCAATTATGATCAGTGCTCTGTTTAATAATTTGTTATAAGTGAAATCTAGGTGTACCACGCGACTAAAAACGTGACGCGTATGTAGTAAATATTTACAGATTTTTTACTTTCATTGAAATGATATTGTCCAAAGCGCAGTGGTCAGTTCTGAATAAACATAACAGTCAACCGGCATACAAATATTGAGGTCGGGAACTAGCTTGTATAAACAATGAGGCGACCGCAGAGCACTTTGATACTAGTAAATAAATAAAAATAGACAAAGTTTCCATCAATAATATTTGTATTGACTTTCTGACTGGACAATCCACAAATTGTACGCAGACACAACAAATTCCCGCGGTGCGCCATCCCTTGTATCAATTAAAGTCACTATTACCTCCTTAGCAAACGTTGCGCTCACTCAATGTGTGCCGAGAAAGTCATTATTTACTACTTACTAGGAATATTTTATGGAAATATTTATATAGACAGCCGTTATCTGTACTGACACAATCGTATCTCAATGAGTTTATATGACACAGTGTATAGGTTATTTGTTATTGTAGACTATTTGTCGTTTTTTTTTTTTATGTAATAGGTCGGCAAACGAGCAGACGGATTACCTGATGGTAAGCAATCAGCGCCGCCCATGGACACTCGCAACGGAGGAGTTACGAGTGCGTTGCCGACCTTTTTAGGGTTTAGGGATTTGGAGATTTAGGGATTGAGGAGGGATTGGGGAAGGGGAAGGATTGGGCCTCCGGTAACCTCACTCCCACGGCGAAACACAACGCAGTGGTTATTTCACACCGGTTTTCTGCGAGGCCGTGGTATCACTCCGGTCGAGCCGACCCATTCGTGCCGAACCATGGCTCTCCCACACTTGTTTAAAGACTGTCTTGATTTGATCTGACTTGATTAAAGACACACACATTTTGTTTAAAGACTGTCTTGTGGTTGCGACTTTGCGGATAATTTCTTTATCTATGAGACATAACAAGACTATAGATGAGCGCTTGTGGTTCGATGAATTGAAGTTGTATTAATTTGCGTTAAAAACGAAATAATAAGAGATTTAAGTGTATACTAAAGAAAAGGAATTACAATTAAAAAATGACAGTAATAGGAATGATGAGGTCTTGAATGTACACGTACAACAATAATCGCAATAAGCCGACAAAGAATGCAAATGACTTGTGCAGTAGTGAGTTGTCTGTGTAGTTAATGGTGATGCCGCGGAACTATCGCAATTAGCCGCGTCCGCTGCGCGAGATGTACTTGTCTATTATGTCCAGTCTGATGAGGCGCGTGCGTCGCGAGCTCTCTCAGAAGAAAATTGCTAACAATCGCCTTGCATTCATATGAGAACGGAATTTTCAACTGTTTTCATGATTGTTTAGAGCCCAGTGTTAGTATAATGAAAACGTCTTCAGTAAAATTTTCGTTTTCCTGCTTACAGATACGATAAAAGAGTGCGTTGAACTTATTAGGGGGTTGATAGTTATTTAAGGATAGGGGATTTGAGGTAAGGATGCTCCCTCCCTTTCTTAAGAGGCGCTTTTCTGTGAGGCAGTGGTATCACTTTGGTCGAGCCGGCCCATACGCCGTTCCTTTGTTTATTGCAAATAATTATTATCTTGCTTATCATAAAACAATCACTATAATCGCCTCCACATGCAACTACAATGTCGTCTATAGTAGACAATTCTAAATATTAAAAGTCATTATCTTATCCACACAAACTAATACGAAATAGTTAAAGTTTACTTAATAGTATAAATAAGTGGCACGTTGTGGACACTTTCTGCTTATCATCATTCTTTGTGACATGAGATGTCATTAGACGGTAAGCAGCGACGTAATACATTGTTACAAGTATTGCCAAGTTACACGGCAGTATTTGTAACGATACATCATCCTGCTAAGTACCTCATTAAATCGAATCTATACGACTGTTACCAAGTTCATCTCTCCTCGTATTTTAGTACTATAATTCAATTAGATAATGTAACATTTTGCTCTCATGAGTGACTATTGTTCCCTCAGTATTCAGTGTTAAACAGAACACTGTGTAAATAAATAAGAACCTATTTAGTAAGATAATCAATAAACGTGTCAGTCAGACAGATTATTTACACAATAAATGGAGCCTGGGCAGTGTCAATGAATATAATACTTTAGCACGAACGGGCCGACTCAACCGGAGCGGTACCACGCCTTCACAGAAAACTGCGTGAAGCAACGATAACGTTCTGTTGTTGTCTCGCCGTGTGTGAATGAGGTTACCGGAGGAACATTTCTCCCTCCCCCATCCTCAATCCTCAAATCCCCTAACACAAGAGGCTGGCAACGCACTTGTAGTAACTCCTTTAGTATTCCGAGTGTTCACGAGAGTGCCACTGCTTGCTTACTTAAAATGTATACTAGGTACTTGTATATGGAGGACTGGGTACATCGAAGTCGCAAGACAAGGTTACAAGCGCCGGCGCCGGTGTTGCACAACTGTGCTCTACGAGTCGCTCTTGAATGGCGTGGCCGCGGATGTGCTTCGTTAAGACGCCCAGCGCCTGCTTGTGTCTGCTTGTACATTGACCCGGCAGGCGAGGGCTCATTGCGTATTGTTTTGCATTCACCGATCGATGTCACGTGTGGCCACGCGACTCTTAGTCTCGTGCTACTCCGACACTTTACTCGAGTGTTGCAGTGTGGTCGTCGCGTGCGTGCGCTATCTCTCATTTCTTATAATGTTTACGCGATCTCTTCCAACGCCAACGGGTGTCCATCGCTGCTGTTCATATATAGTTTAGTTACATCACTTGAAATTGTTTCTGATTTTTTATCTACTAATTCATGGCTTCTTCTGAAGAATAGTCGTATCTCGATTATAGGTTATTAATGGTAGTGGAGGTAAAAACACGCAGTTTTTGCGGCGATTAGTTGAGGCTCACGAGTGTTGCAAAGACTAAAAAATATTCACGAAGCGTGACATCTGCACCTGACTTGCTACTGGAGAGCAGAAGACCGTTGCGTTAACGTTTTTATGCGTTCCTAATTTAAAAATTAAATTCGCATTCTTGTCAACCTTATAGAATATGTAAATGTAGTATTGATTCAGATGCTTAATATAGTATATTGTATATTTCAACAAAAAAGCAGAACATTTTAATTAGTTCTGTGGTATTTTTTTTGTACAGCAAAATATGGTTTTCACGCTTGTTCACCGTTGGGTACGTAAACAATTTTTTGGCACTCATAGGAATGAAGGATATTTTTATTCATTGAATGCCGTTTATTGTATGTGCCATTTGGAAGCGTCATTAGCAACGCAATTGAGGTTTTGAAGAACTCCATAATGTGTAAGATATAGGCACAATCCACTATTAGCTCTCGGTAAATTAAATCTCCTCGCTAATTACCGCGGGCTATAACATAAGTTAGCATGCAAAAACGTTACGTGCGTGACCAGTTACTGTCCTCTTCTGTTTTGTAAAAATATTTATTAGACGCACTTTTTTGGACAATACATACTTGTTTCTGTTTTATTTGGAAAACCATTGGTGACTTAATAACATACAGAGTATGAGCACTACTGTGCTCATACTCTGTATGTTATTATATATATCATACTCTGTATGTGTATGTATGGCCAATAAGAGGCATTCCTTTTCTTTAACTATCTAGATTAATATAAGAAAACATGCGACCGAATATCATACATTTTTTTGGTTAAATTTTTTAATAGTAAGTACATAATCGGTAACAATCTTAAAATAAATCATGTAAGGTGACAATTCGGTTTCTAAATAACTTTATTTTACCTACTTTTATATTTTTGTTTTACAATTGTAGTGTTACTGCAATTAAATAGATAGTTTTTAGCTATTTTTGTGTGTAATGGCCAGTAATTTGGGTCAGTCAGTACCTGCACATTTTTTGCACATTATACCTAGTGTAGTAATTAAAAAAAAATGTATTACTACCGACTTACACACATATAAAGTAGCTAGTTTTACCTACCAAATAATGTCACGATATAAAATAATCTTACATTTTTGATCGCCAAAACCTTCGAAGAAACGAACTTTAGTGTAATGTACATAATGTTTTGGATTTACCATTTAGAAATTGTCAGAGACTGTAATTCTAACTATCCGCAGATTGTTGGCATTTGCCGCGTGCGTCAGTCGTGGTTCTAATTTTCCTCAATTCGTCCGTGGTTTGCACATAACCGGTAGGTGGCAGCTCACCTCTCTCGACGTTTATGGCCACCAGGAAGGGCCCGAGACCTGTTGTCATGCTATAAAGTTTTATAGCTAAATCAAAGGACTTGCAAGATAGTGAAATGAAGTCGGGTATAATTCATAACAGTATAAAATGTTCATTTTAATTATGACAAGCATAAAGTAAATGAACATCAACATCACAAGATGCTAGTATACTAATAGATAAGAAACAATTTTGAATAGCCGCCGGGTTTGCGGCCTCGCAGGAATGGGCCACTTTTTAGTTAGTAAGTGACTAACACTCCCTCGCGCCCCATCCAGAACTATCACAAAAATACTTAAGCACTGTAGTTAGGCTATACTAAGGACGTTCTAGGGACATAAATATCTGTCTTAAATCTTTCACCGAAGATAATGTAACGGGAAAACAAAATGGATTTTATTACAAACGGGCAATGTTTCTTTGATTAGAAATCTAACAACACATTTGGACAGCATTATAACTTGCCGGGGAATCACTCGGTTACTTTATACCTTTTTTTTTTTTTTTTTGTCAGGGGAAAATCATCCAATGACTTCTCCCGCCCAGGGTAAGGCGAGAGAGAGTGTCAGACTCTTACTGACTAAAAACCCCCCCGTTCCTTCTCCTGCTCTGGGCCGAGGTCGCGGTGCCTCATTGCGCTTACCCCGCAGCCCCGGCTAAACATCAGCCCTTTAGGGCCCCGACTGTGGTGGTCTATTGGCTCTTTGAGGCGCGCGCGGAACGCTACGCGCCGTACGCTCGGGTCCAGTTCTGGTCGGGCGGCGAGCTACCCTTACTCGCCGTCCGCAGACCCGCGCTTACGGTGGCCGGAGATCATCCCTCGATCCCCGACGTCCGGAATGTCGCCTTCTGCGGCGGCTGGGGCGCGAGGAGGATAGTTCCCTCACGCGCTCCGCCTCCTCCTTTGCGAGCATAACTGCTTCGCAGAAGGAGGAGATAGCTTCCCAGTTCCTCTCACGCTGCACCATGGCCTCGATTAAGGCCGGGCGCGAGAGGTCGCCGCCGCCGAGTTACTTTATACCTACCGACAAAAAATTGTTAACAAGACGTCAATGATAGCTAATGATATCCGTGTTGTAGGAGACGATCAGCTGAGTCAATAAAGATGCTTATACCTAATTTGTAAATTAAACAATTGATTTTAACTCCTGCACTGTCAAATTGTGTGTCTGAACAGTAGTAAAGGGAGACACGGCGACACGGCATCTTTCTTTATCCACAACCACAACAACAATTTGTGGATCACACAAACAGATGTTTCGTGTAAGGGCCACTCCGGGCCAAAATATTGTAGCGCCAGCTTGAGGTAAGCAATATCAAATCCTAGTTTTTTGCTAATCTAAGTAAAATTTAAAAAAAATCTGAATAAATAATATGCACAGTTCTGAGGGTTTGCACCAGAGACTTCAACTTTACTACCTTGGCGCCTGGCCTTTACTTAACAGACCTTAGCGCTCCCCAGAATTTGTCGCCCTGGGCCATCGCCCCATCACGCCCCCCCTTAGCGCCGGCACTGCCCAAAACATTCTTCTCACATCCCATTGCATACAATTTTCATTTGTAACATGGGTTTTTAGTTTTATTGGCATGCACCACTGCAACCATTTGCAGATCGTTTCAACAGTAAAGGAGGAAAAATATTTTTTATTATGGTAATTCAAATGAAAAGAGTGTTCTGTTAAGTAGAATTCTTCTTTCTATTTTCCCTTTTTCTAAGTAGGTTAAGGTCACTACCTACTACTGCTGTGGTTGTTATACACATGACAGATTTAACCGGAATAATATCATCAAATATACCTAATTACAAATCATAAGTGCCAGTTTTCTCGCGATATTTACATTCATAGTCTACCAGTGGTGTCTAAATAATCTTAGGGAGTACTTATTATATCTCAGAAAACGTCAAAATTGTACTTGCCAGGTTTTGAGCCCGATCCTTTATTCATAGGAAACGGGTGCCTTTGACTTCAAGGACGCCCCAACAGCCAGAAGTACCTGTATTTACAAGTTATTGTCGCACTATATCAACGACGTTTGATGTTATCTTCAACATAGCCACATAAGCTAATTCGTTAAATAGTTTTCCGGGAACATTAGGCGGTTAGAAGATTCTTGTCTAGAATGGAAGTGTGTCGTTTGTAGGTCACATTTTATGTATATGGCCTTGACCTGTACTACCTTTGTTCTTAGTGGCCATAAGTATGCTTATTTGGCAAAAACACGCATGTGATTAGAGTAATAAAGTAGGGTTGAAGTTCATGATTGTATCAATATGGTCATAGTTAACTAGAACAAAGCTAAACCTACAGCAATACAATTATATGACAAATGATCCTCTGTGGTACCAACTTAATATCTGTATTCAGTGAAGATCCTTGTTTTTGGAGGGGAAATCTTCAAATGACTTCTCCCACCCTTGGTGTGGCGAGAGAGACTATTGACTAAAGCATGGGTCATGGTGGCCCGGAGGTTAAGGAGCCCGCTTCTCATGCATGAGGGTGTGGGTTCGAAACCTGGCAAGTACCAATGTGACTTTTTCCGAGTTATATGTACTTTCTATGATTATTTAGACACCACTGACATACGGTGAAGGTAAACATCGTGAGGAAACCTGGACTTATAATTTCTAATTATAAGTTTGAAATCGCTAACCTGCATTGAGCAAGCGTGGTGATTAATGCTCTAACCTTCTCCGTATGAGAAGAGGCCTTTGCTCAGCAGTGGGCACTTATAGGCTGATAATGATGATGATGATGATTGACTAAAACCCCCTGTTCCTTAGGACGAGGCAGCGGTACCTTAATGCGCTTGCCCGCAATCCCGGCTGAACTTAGGGCTTATGCTAACTTAAAATTTTAATGGATAGTTCCTGCGACGTCGGTCAATCAATATTTGTCAAGCTGCTTGCCTGATAAATTTGCAACAACTCATTCAACAAAGTTTAACGACGTGTCTGTGACCACAGATAAACAATTAATTGTACTACGTCGTGGTGGGCGCCGTGTACAGCTGTCATAAGGATCTATTGTTTCTGAGACGAATTGGTACAGCACCGGCGGAAGCCATTAGCTGATAACAATACCGTCACATACATACATACGTAGTATAATTATGTACATCTTATAATTGCAGGATTGTAATCAACATTAACTGCTTGTTGTCTCAGATACAAGCAATTCATTGTTCTATACTTTTAGCCATTTACGTATTTAAAAAGATGACGCGATAGTTGATATAAATACAAACTATTTTAATTAGTGACTGTAACTATAGTTGAGTTTTAAGCAGTGTACTCTGGTCTGCAGATGCGTGGTCCCGGAGTGTGAGGCGGCAAACAGCAGCGAGTACTCGCCGAGCTGGCTGGCGGCGGCGCTGCCCCCGGGGAACATCGAGTCGCGCTGCTCCCGGCGCGCGCCGCTCGACACACAGTTGCCCTGCCAGGAGGGCACCGCCTTCACTCACGAGGTCACCCTCTGCGACCACTGGCTCTACCAGGCTAATAACACCATTGTTTCCGAGGTAATATGCAAACTGCTTCGTATTTAACAATCGATTTTTTCGATATTTACACCTGTTTGCGCTCTGTAACTACGTGACACTACTACCACAATAAAAACACTAAAAAATGTGCACATTGTGCTGTCTTGAGCCTCATTAAATAAGATAGACATTCAAGTTGGACATTGTCACACAAACAACCTGCGCCGCTCGTGTCGCCGGATGTGAAGCATTACACTCGTGCACAAAATATAATGAACATCATTTGTAGTAAAGTATACTCGTACTGCAGAAAAAACAGGGAAAACATTCGATATTATAACTAATCTCATTGTAATTCAGCCAACGGCTGATCACGCCGCGTGTTACTAGCGAATTCCAAATATTAGGCACATCGTTGACCTCCTCCGAGTAGGAATTAGTCTCAGTGTTATCTCGGTACAGCTACGCATACTAAATATCGACATGTAGGAAGATAGTCGGAAGACAAGAAGTGATGCAAGGACAATATACACACATATGTACCGGTACCGCACTAAAGATGTTGTCATCGGCACCAAGAGACAGTGGGGTGCTTGTGTGAGAGCCGCCGGCGCACTACTTATACCGTTACACAGTCATACCTGAAGCGGTCATGCTCGCAAACAGAGAGGCGGCCCGCGTGAGGGAGCAATCCTCCTCCTCACGCCCCAGCAGCCGCAACTGGCGACACTACGGGCGTCGGGGATCGAGGGACGATCTCCGGCCACCGTAAGCACGGGCCTGCGGTCGGCGAGTAAGGGCAGCTCGCCGCCCGACCAGAACCAGGCCCGAGCGTACGGCGCGTAGCGTTCCGCGCGCGCCTCAAAGAGCCATTCGACCACCACAGACGGGGCCCTAAAGGGCTGATGTTCAGCCGGGGTTGCGGGGTAAGCGCAATGAGGTACCGCGACCTCGGCACAGAGCAGGAGAAGGAACAGGGGGGTTTTTAGTCAGTAAGAGTCTGACACTCCCTCCTGCCCGGCCCTGGGCGGGAGAAGTCATTTGATGATTTTCCCCTCACAAAAAAAAAAACACACACTCATACCTAAGTATGGGAGAGCCATTCTTCCACTTGCGATAGTTTTGCTGTGCGAGTGAGGTTACAATAACAATTTTTCCAGTCCTAAAATCCCTAAATTTTGAGTATCAAACGGCGGCGTCTCAAATAGTTATATATCGATTCAAACAATCGATATAGGTAACATCAGCGATCGATCATGGACTGTGTTCTGAGGAGCTGCTGATTGAGCAACCATCCTTTAGGTCTTTATCTATGTAGGTATCTGTATCCTGTACTAAAAAAAAATAGGTCGATACAATTTGTAACACAAATATAGCAGAAAGAATAGTACAATAGTTACATTTATCTCTTGTATTCCATCTATCTTGGCCACGAGGAGGACGATGTAATAGTCGCGTGCGCAGGTGTGGCCGCTGGTTCTGTCTGTAACTACAACATGGATAATGGCATTATTTGCATAACCACAGCGCTTCTTGCACATAATCGTGTGATTGTCTTGAGCTGTATGTAGTCAATGATAGTGTCTGATTGGTTGGATACTACAATTAATTGTAATTAATACTGTCTAACTTAAACACGGTGTCACGGAAACTTCATTGTCACTATGAAGCGCGCAGACAGAGCCAGGGTTACGTACATGTGCTGTTTGCAACGTTTATATAGAATTAGTAGTAGTAATAAAAGATGGCGTGAACCTGACCTAGTCTAGAGAAATAAAATATTTATCTCATTACGTAGTACATTCAAGTATTGGCATTGTAAAGTAGGCCAGCAGTGATATCTTCGTACGAGGTCGAACACTTCAGCATTCTGCTCCAAAACTTGTAAGAAGCATTCGCATACAGCTCGTACACTCACACACTGCGCCCGGCGACCTTCCGTTGGAAATCCTCAAGCAACCTTTTGAGTACGCTCAAGTGATGCTTACTAGTCAACAGTGACTGCCAAGTACTGTTAGCTACTGATAAAATTCTTTCCATAGCTGAAATAACAGCACGACCGGTAAAATTAAGCAATGACCTCCCTCCATATGGATACGTGGCTATCTAGATACTGTTGACATTTCAAATGAAGTTAATCCTGATCATACCACGAGTACGTACATGCACTTCCTTCTAAACATTTGCTTATTTAATGCACTGCAATTACTTATATAAAAATATGATGATAATTCTCGGAAAAAATGTGACATCAGGTACCTGATCACGCTATGGTATGTGGTAATTCATGGCTGCACAAACATTAGTCACGGCTATTGGGAACTGTTCGCTACACTGGCTGGATCTGATCGCGCTCTGATAGTTCGGCAAATGCGAGCAGTCGCGGCTCACTGCGCCGCCCTTGACAACGGCACAGAGGCTCACTGACTACTCCGAACATTAATACAAGAGCAACATAAAAAGATGGGAGTATTCATAAGTTTGTCTCATCGTCATTAGCCAGAATACGCACATTGGTAAAACGATCCTCTTTTAAGAGACTAATGTTACAATACCTATGCTTGGTTTAGCATTTGGCTGATACATTGTAAATTAAATGATAGTATTTATTGTTTCCAGTTCAATTTGGCTTGTCAGGAGTGGAAGCGCACCCTGGTGGGCACGGTGCACAACATCGGCATGCTCATATCACTGCCTATCTTCGGTTACATCTCCGACCGGTACGTGATTATGTGATTGCATCTTTATGGAATGTGGTGGTATATTGGCTCTTTGAGGTGTGCACGGAATAAAACGCGTCGGACGCTCAGGTCTGGTTTAATACGCAACTCGCCGTCCGCAGACCCGCGTTTACGTTGGTCAGAGATTATCACTCGATCCTCATGCCCAGCCCCAGCGGAGAGGCTGGAAGTGCTTGTTGAATGGCAATACTCCCACCCTTATTACAATTACAATCCTTATGAAAACAAAATGTATTGTTGTCTTTCCGTTAAACCGTAACTTGTTTATGTAAGTAACAACCCGTGTATTACAGTAATAACTACTTACACTTCCTGTCGCGTTCACATCATGTAGCTAGTGTGTGTAGTTTCAGGCAGATAACGTGAAATTAATTACTGCCTACTTTATACAGCAAATTAAAATAATACTGTAATTATTATTGTTGATAGAAATCTATGTTCATACTCGTATTTCAACCGATTTTGAAATTTCGGTTTTTCAGACACATGCTATTGAAAATAAATGTTTCCTTTTTTGCAGTTGGGTAAATATAACATTTTAACAAAGTCAGTTTTTCTGATTACAGATGGGGCAGAAAGCGAGCCTTGATATTGAGCAGCACGCTGGTGGGCGCCATCGGCTCCTTGAAGGCATTCTCCATCTCGTACGAGATGTACATCACGGTGGAGCTGCTGGAAACCATTGCTGGGGCCAGCGTGTTCCCCGCCGCGTACATCTTGAGTAAGTCACGTCCATACAAGTTTTCAGTAAATTCATGCCGAGGATCAATACAATAACCTAACATCTTATATTATCATACTTTCAGCGATCGAGTTACTGGGCCAGGACAAACGAGTGCTCACCACCGCCTTCCTGGGCATCATGCTGGTGCTGGGAGGACTGGCCTTTGCTCTGCTAGCTAAAACCTTCCAGTACTGGCGCACATTCATCCTCGTGGCGTACCCCCCGTCTCTATTATTCATCCTGTACATATATTTGCTGCCTGAGAGCATCAGGTGGTTGCTTTCGAAGGGGAGGAAAGAAGAAGCTGTAGAAATTATAATGAGCGCAGCAAAAATGAACAAAGTGACATTGTCAGACGAGACTATGAAGCAACTTTCCGAAGAGAAGGTGAAACCGGTGGAGAAGAAAGACGAGAAACCTGAGGAAGGGCTGTGGATACAAGTGTTCCATTCGCCGATTATCATGACTCGGCTGGCCATCTGCTCGTGGTGGTGGATCACGTGCACCTTCGTGTTCTACGGGCTGGCCATCAACTCGGTGTCGCTGGCGGGCGACAAGTACACAAACTACATGCTGGTGGTCAGCGTCGAGGTGATCGCTGTTGTCACCAACGCACTTGTGCTCGACCGCATCGGCAGGAAGCGCACCCTGCTTAGCGCGTACACCGTTTGCGGGATAGCCTGCGTTGCCATACCTTTTGTGCCCAAAAGTAAGGATTTTTATAAAGTATTCTTTGCGAAGTGAGGAAATCCCCAATAACCAGCTCTAGCCATATATCACGTTTAAATGGAAAGGAACTGACGTTATGACGTTTCTCCATCATCCTAATTTTTTTATAATTTTATTTAAACGATAGTGTTATAAACCAACTACAAAATCGTACCTTTAATACATATAAGTAATGTCCCAGTGTCAGTAACTGGTCTTGTGTTTTAGCGATGGCGTGGCTGGCGACGCTGCTGTACCTTTTGGGCAAGGTGGCCATCACGCAGGCGTTCAGCGGCATCTACATGTACACGTCGGAGCTGTTCCCCACGCACGCGCGACACTCGCTGCTTGGTTTTTGCTCAATGGTCGGCAGGATCGGGTCCATCGTCGCGCCACAGATGCCACTGCTGGTCAGTAGATACTTCTTACTTGGAAATAGGTCTATTTTAGATACAGGTTTTATTTAGAGGACAGAAATGGTACTCACGCCGTAAAACAACAGACGTGCTATGATATCACTGTATCAGTCGCACCGGTACAGTTCCCACGGTAACACGCGTGCAACCTGCGCGTTATGAACTACACACAACACAGTAGCATATTTGCAATATTCCCACCTAACATGATGTGCTAAATAAATTATAATAGGTATAATTTAGCTATTAATACTGTTTGCCAAGTTATGTTACTCAACTGCATTTTTAACGGCTAGGGTTGTATTTATTTTCATTTTTTTAAATAAGCTGATTCTAAATGTGGTGTTTGTGGCAGGCGATCTACGTGGAGTGGTTGCCGTCAGTGCTGTTCGGTGTGGCGGCGCTGGTGGCGGGCGCGCTGATGCTGACCACGCCGGAGACGTTGAACACTCGGCTCCCGGACACCATCCGCGAGGCTGAGCTCATCTCCCGCAAACCGGAGCCACTGCCGCCAAAGGAACAACACCAGATGACCACCAGGCCTTGACAACGTATACATGACACAGCTCGGTTCTAACCAGCATTGTACTTTACTGTAGCTCTAGTGTGACCTATCAGTGGATTATTTATCCAACAATTATTTTTAAAAACCTACCGAATTAATTATTGAAAACTGCAAATCAGTTTTTAATTACTGTATAAGTAATTTAAAACTGATTGACCAATAGTGTATATCAAACAAAGGTACAGTAGCGCCATCTTGTGCGAGTGTACCAGTATTTACTACAAACGTTAATGTGCATTATTAAATATTGATTAAATATCTAGTTATTAATATGTTGTATTATACAGAAGTATTATTCTACTTCTAGGTTATGTGCCTAACAGTAGTTACCTACCTGTAAAACACAAGCATTTTATTACCATGTTCAACTGTAATTTATTGTAACTTCGCCAACAGCCGCTAGATGTCGCTAGGGGCACAGCATTTAATGTCATTGTTAAACTATCAAGTTTCGAGTCTAAAAGGACTGGATTTATTTTTATGCTTCTCACTCTTTCTCCCATGACTTTAAAGCAACTTGTTTTGTCGGTACTCGATAGTGATCACGTAAATTTTTTGTATGGCCACGGCAAATTTTATAGCGCATCTAGTGGTAATTTATGGAACCAAAATTTGCAGCGCCCCTAGCGTTTACAAACGGAACTATTTTTACCTATACTACAACCAAATTTACGTGGTTTCTATTGAGTAAAGACCAATAATATTATTTTAAACTCATGGTAGAGTTATACAGTGCAGAATGTTAGCGGTAGTGGACTTTAGTACAATATCCAAACTATACCTATATTTATTTAGTACCTAATAATTATTTATTAAATTATATTGTGTTCTTTGCTTTTAGGATAAAAAAATTTGCTTCGACGGCTAATTGCAATATGAAAATGAAATTATATAAAAAATATATGATATCTAGGTTTTATTTGTAGGAAATTAAATCTGTTGTATGTACGTGTACATTGTACATACATAGTATAGATGTATTGTGTACAAAATGTAATGTATAATTTTAGCTACGAGGTACTATGAAACACGAATTATTTATTTGTTCTCAGAAAAATGTTGTTAAAAAATGTTATATTTATTGACAGTATACTTAGCATAAGTAAACAGACAGACAGACAGCAGCCATACATGGAACATGTGATATTTTAATATATTGTTGTTTTGTAAATAAAGTGACAACGTAGTTTTTAATTCTAATTTATTTTTGTTACATTTATTAACCTTTTTTACCACCTTTCTGTATATTTTTATAAATATTCAATACACATCAAACCCAGGCCCGGAACAACAATTTGTGGATCACGGCAGTCAGATGCCCAGCCATCGCGTCCACCGTGCAGTCAAATTAGGAGGCAAATGAGCAGGCGGATAACTTAATATATAACGCAACACCAAAGGAGTCACAAGTGCGTTGGCGGCCATTTAAGAAGGAATACGCTAATTTTCCTAAAGGAAGGTCGTATTTTTTCGTAATGTTGACGTCTTTTCTGTCCATAGTTGCTGTATGATAAAATATTACAATTAATATTTGCGCGTCGTGTGTGACGTCGTGTGTCGTGATCAAACTGTTTGTTCTGAATCATTGTAGATGTGCTAACATATTGGCATTTCACGAGATAACTGACAGTATTAAGTCAAAGATTCGTTATATATAGGTAAAATAAGTCATAGCAACAACAGTGGGGGAAGTTGTCAGCCAATTGTGCAGACAGCTGTAACAGTGTCACCGTGGTTATACATCTCTCTCTACAATTCTCTACAGTTGTCAATTATTTAATATTTATGCGAAACGAAAACGACAGGAGATGGACTGCCATTGGTTACTTCATTTTTCAAAGCCAATATTTCTTGGAAAGTTAACAATATTTCTGAAATCTTAGACTAAGAGAGTGATCGATAGAGAAAGATTATATGATGAGTGGAAGAAATAGGTACCAACAGCGGTACAGTGAAGCACACTACAGGTACACGTGGGTGGTGGGCGTATCGAGTCAGTTTGTGAATGAGTTTATGCACAACGACATAAATAACCGGCGGTTTTGATCGTAAACCGGCCAGTCGCGGACTCGGGCCGCCGTCGCCAGTATCTCTACTCGCGGCTCCCGATATATCCGAGCGCAGTGTTCCAGCGGCCGGCTCGCTCCCTGCCACTACCGTCATAACGCGCTCTATGAGAGATTTATCGCTCCCGTATAAATTAACTGTATTGTGGGATCAACGCCGTTTGATCTGTTATTCGCATCAGCGTCAGGAGTGAGCTGCTGCGTAAACATCGGGATTTATGTGGTTAGAGCAGTGAGTGTCGGGGTCTGGTCAGTGTCGGTGGTGGTGCGGTAGTTTGTGGAGATGGTGACTGTAAGCTGGTGAGCTACCTCCAGCCCTAGCATGTCGCGCAGGGAGGTTCGCGTCGAGCGCGGGGAGTACCCGCTGCCGCCGCCCAGCAAATGTGCCAAAGTAAGACGCTTATACAATTCGGTAGTTTCCAACTAGTCAAATTCAATAATTTTATCCAAATGTCAAAAAATAATCTTTTCTATGAAATTTGTATGATGTTAATTTCTTAAAAATTAGCTAAAAATATCTCTAATTTAGTGTATCGATCGATCGATGAATGAAACTATTGTTATTTTTCAATAGTTTTTCGTATTTCAACGTCGAATTAATTTATTTTTACCTAGGTAACTACCTACCCAATTCTTATATATTATCTCATGGTAATCTTTTAGTACTTAGTAGTCGTAGCAGGCGCCGTAGTAGATGTAGCAAGTGGGACTGTAGCGAGGGATCTCGACTTGTGCAAAGACTAGGACAGAATCTAAGAAGTTGCCCAATCACAATATATGTCAGCAAGCTCAAATTTACTTCTATTTCATGGCACGATATGAATAATATCATAGCCTGCAGGACATGTGTCATGTAACGTAATAGTCAACTGATAGAGAAGAGGACTGAAATACATAAATTATCTTATTTCCAGTTAAAATTAAACTGTTGAAAAGTCCTCATTTAACTTATCTAAAAATAAAAACTTGTCTATAAATAATAGTTGAATTTATCTAAAAAAAAAACTGGTGGTGCCTACTTAAGAATTGTTAGGTGACTCCTAGTGAAGTGTAGTTAGCAACGGCGTGCGCGTGCGTCGCGCTCGAGCTAATCTCGTGTTTTGACACATTAATTCAATGTACGCGGCGCTCGCGCCGGCGCGTGCCTCTATTTACTGTTTGTGTACATTGTACGTTACTTATGTAATGCGCGCCTCCGTAAATATTGCAGTAAATACCACAAAGTCATCACAACTCAACAATTTTCATGGATCATAATGGCTGTAAACGTTAAGTGTACGGATGTGCACGAGTGGTAGACGTGCTACTGAAGATATAGCTGAACAATATACATATATACTACCTATTAGAAATAATTTTAACGTCTTAATAATAGTTTAATGTCATAGTGGCCCGGAGGTTAAGGCGCCCACTTTTCATGCATGAGGTTTCGAAACCTGGCAAGTACCTTTGTGACTTTTTCCCAGTTATATATACCTGCATACTTTCTATGATTAACTTTAAATTTGTAACTATAAGTTTGAAATCGCCAATCCGCCTTGAGCAAACGTGGCGATTAAGGCTCGAACGTTCTCCTTGCGAGAAGAGGCATTTGCTCAGCTTAGGATGATGATAATGATGAAGATAGTTTAGTACCAAGTTCGTTGTAACTTCAGTTATTTGATAAAGCTTTCTTCTGTCTCCAGGTGTTGTACTACACGTGGAAGCTATGCTCGGTGGTGTTCTCCCACTTCGTAATGATCAGCCTGGTGGTGGCCTACTGCATCCTGGGAGCCGTTACTTTCGAGAAACTGGAAGCTCAGCACGAAAGAGAGGTGGACGCATATATGTATTTATGCTTATATTTATATTATTTACTAAATGCAAGTAGTAACGTATTAAATAGAGGCCATGTTTCCATGTTGATAATGTTTTTGTATTGTGTAATAGAGAATTTAAATGTTGCCAATATCTACTCTAGCTCTGAATCCAAGTGTATTCTGTATCTTCATCAATCTATTCGCTTTATGAAGCTTTTGATTTGGTTTGGCGCCTACGCCTGACGCTGAACTGATGCTCATATTTGTGAAGAGATCTTGTATCCCTGTTACCGTCTTTAGCGATTACAACAACATCTCAATTTTATAAAAGAAGTTTTTTGTACGGCACATGGGGCGCCATAAATTTAGTTTTATCAAGACGTGGCACGGTGCCATGCGGCCATCAAACTCAGCTGATTAACGATTGTGATGGCGATTCAGTAGAGAGCGCTGTAACTGTCTGAGCACAACTCTGTATTATCATGTCATGAAACGTTGCTGTGCTGTGATAACAAGAGAAGGAACGGTGTGGGTTTTAGTCAGTAAGAGTCTGAAACCCCCTCTTACCTGACCCTGAGCAGGGAAGCAAAATGAAGCTTTTCCAATCTCAAAATAAAAAATGTGTTTCACTGAACCCGTGTGGGCTAATACACAATGTTATCGAGTCGACTTCAATGAGCTTGAAATTTCCCACCCAGCACTCACCCTTACGGTGTGTGAGTCAGTACAAAAAATTGTAAATACTGATCGGATTGAATTTGCGTGAGAGTACACGTGGCTAATTAAACAAACGTCATAAAAGAGCCATCAAATTAGAGCGTTTTTAGAAGCAAGGAATATGAAGGCTCAGAGCTTTGCACCAAACTCACTATCGGAATGATTAGTTGTACCTACAGTAAAATTTGTATTTGTTACTGTGACTGTAAATAGTACTTCAGTACTATGTTCATGTGTCGCTCACCAGCGCCTGCTTAGTGATGCTCATCGATAGGATCCGAATGTTTACAAACATATCAGTTCATGTCTAACCATCGTATACTGTGTATTCCATTTTCATTGAACCAAATATATATGTTTCTATATGTATGTCGCTATGTTAATCAAAATCATTGTATTCTTTCAACCCACACTAAGGAACCTTGCATGCACCTCCAAAGTCTATTTTCTAAATAACCATAGATACCACAAAAATTAAGTCAAATAGGCATACGTCCATTGATGAGGTCTTTACTTAAAATACCCTTTCCGATAATGCAGGTGAAGCAGAACATATCTCAGATCCGCAGCAACACGACGCAGAGCATCTGGACGATGACTCGCACGGTGCCACTCTTCAACCAGACCAACTGGACCTCCGAGGTCGTCGACATGCTCAAGGTGGACCAGCTTCATTTCTTAATGTCGAATATTAACTAAATTGTTGCTGAATATTGTCCAACCCAATTCCGAACAATATTTCCCGGAATATTTTGTTGATAATTTATTTTTAGATATGTAACGCTTTTCCATGAACACAGATTTGACGAAAAGAAATACGGATCAGAACTTGTGACGACGACAGTTTCCACACTCCTCACAGATCATAAGAAATATTGAATAAATAAACACCCACTCGTGCGCACCTCACGGGGAACTATTTAAAAGCTATCGATCCAGTTGTGCTACTGTGTGATGGTGGCGCACACTAACATGCACAAATAACATTGTGAATATTTTATATGTGCTTCATAGTTAGATGATAATTCTTTTGATGCTCTTTCTCTTTTACATTGTTAGTCACGTACGTATATTACATATATAACGTATCATGCGGTTATTGGCAGGACTTTGAGAATGCGATCCTGCTGGAGATGAAGGTCCGAGGCTGGGACGGCAATGAGAGCACCGACCACATCCAGTGGACCTTCACAGGCGCGCTTTTCTACTCCATCATTGTCATCACCACTATCGGTGAGTGAGTAATCAGTCAATTTGATGATATTGTTGGAGTGCCATTTCATGAACTATTGTTGTCCGTTTGTCTCGATTACGTAAAAGTAAAATTAGAAAATGTAGAGGAGTAAGGCACAGTTTACTAACTCCTACTAACTCTGGAACTAGGTCTGAATTAACGATCGAAGCGATTTCGCAATAGAATTTTAGTCTACGGGATTTACGGCATAATATTAATTCGGAAAATTTATTGGGTTACATGCAGAATGATACTCAGAGAAGGCCCAATTCGAACGGTTGTAAGAAGGGAGTTATAGAGAAGGTCTTCTCTTCTACAGTTTCTAACATTTCCAAAAGACAGAGAGAATTATATTTATTTCTATTTCGAACTCGAGGTGGAAGTATGCGTGATCAGACAGAGAGACGAGGATCAGTAATTTTTAGAGCGGTATCCGTTATTTAGTATTCCATATAGCTTACAATACGGAATACTTCCCGTAAGTGTCTTATAAGCGAGTGAGGAAGTAAAAGTGCGCCTGACTCAGGCCGGTGTGCTGTGACTGGGAGTCACCATGTCTACTTAGAAGTCACCAATTTCTGAGCGAGGTCCACTGGACGTCTCTTCTTTTAACGATTCGCAGTATCATGGTTGGTGTGCAGTGTAGTTGTACTGCGGCCGGAGTCTGGCGCGCCGCCAGCCGCCATCCGTCACATTTTTTATACTGACTTCTACGGTGAACGATCTCTTAGTTTTCGCTATAAATTCGACACATCTGACTTGTGGAATGTCAGCTTGTTAATATCGTTATAATTAGTAGTATCGGTAGTTCAGGCAGTTTACTCGAAGTATTTAAGAGCTTTATTAAAATTAACTAATAATTATCTTACTTGATAATTTTTTTTTATTTATAAAGAGCATTCATCGATTTAGCTTTATTCTTTTCTAGTTTACCCAATGTCAGTCATTTTTGAATTGTGTTTGGCTATTCACATATTTCACAGATCACTTATAGATGTGGAATCTCTAATATTATTTTAAAATATATTTCTTGATCTACAGGTGAAATGATTTTATTACAAAATAATAATCACAATATTTATTATACTTAAAGGCGTATAATATAGGATTAATGAAAAGGAAAGAAATAGTTTCCTACTATTCGTTTATTTCAGTAACATATGTGGTTGGCGTGTTGGTTGTCTCTGTATACTGGTGTGTGGACTCTGTTTCGGACGAGGCAGGCTCCTGCGTCGCGTCGTCCGCCGCGGCGCTCCCCCGCTTGCACGGGTGGCCTGCAACAGCTCAGCGCTTACTACCCTGTGAGCTGTTCGCACGCGTGTGCAGCTCGGGGTTGTCGCGGTTATCACAGGACCACATCAATATGATTAACTACAATTATTTACATGTACTTACACTGCTCGTGGTGCATATTACACTCCAAAGTCTCATAGGTAAACTACTTACAGCGTTATAACTTGTTAGTTCCATATTCTATTAGTCACCACACAACACATGGCACGATTATTTACCAAAGAATCGCTGCGGTCCAATCCGGCCAGTGGGTCCACCGGGGCCCACTAACACTTGTCTCCCAGGCCCGATGGAACCCGTGGGGCCGCCAGGGCCCGTTAGAATTCCTGGTTGCCTGCCGTAAGCAGGCCCGATGATACCGGTAGGCCCGCCTGGTCCTACTAGAATACCTGGGTTGCGGCCCCTGGCTGGCCCGATAATACCTGTAGGTCCTCCTGGGCCCACTAGCAATGGTCCGCGGCCATACGAGCCCAATCCCGAGGGTCCCATTGGACCAACCAAGACTCCGCCTTGTGCCGTCTCGCTTCCTGTTCCGTCAGGCGCTGGGCCTACGATGCCGGTTGGTCCTTCAGGTCCAACAAGAACTCCGGGTTGTTTATGTTTGGTTTGTGGCCCTAGTACTCCTGTTGGACCGTCTGGCCCTACGAGCACTCCCAATGGCTTCTCGAAAACTCCAATGTGCGAGGAGTCATGGTCGTGTCCAGGTCCGAAGGAGCCGAACAGACCGTTGAGTGCGGAGGCTGGCGGCGGTGGAAACGGGCGCGCCAAGTTCTCTTGTCCCGGCAGTAGCATCGGTCGGTCGTCCTCTAGTTCGTTGAAGTATTCTGTGGGGAGAGCGTGGAACTGATTAATCAGTGCCCGACCTTGAACATGTAATTACAAGACGGTAGAATGAGCTTGACTCGAACTTACGGTTTTTGTGAGTAAATGGGAGTTTGTTTTTGTGGTGCGGGTAACAGCACAGGGACTTGCCGGCTCCGCAAGCGTTCTGAAATCATGAAGTCAATGATCACTAGGAGTCTAGCATTACAAGTGTTGAAGAAGTATGCTTCGGTATGAACGGGTCGGAGTGAGCCACGGCGTGAAATCTCGCTTGCGTCGGTGAGTGACGTGGCCGGAGGTCTATTCGGCCCCCGATACCCAATTACTAAATCTCCAAAGGCACTCTGATGTTGCGCGTGATGAGGGAGATTGTGTGTATGTATAGGCTATAAGTAAGTAAATGAAATTATTATCATACCCGTGAGTCGACGCGGGGATTGCAGTCAGCGTTGCTGACACACTTGCAGTACTGCAGGGAGTCCAGCGTGCCATCAGACAACATGTTCTTATGCTGACTGTAACGAGATAATAAATTATAAAAGCACTGAGAAAGCCACAGTTAATGTTACAGCAATATTTGGTCTTTTATCGCACAAAGCGCCAATTCCAAACTCCGTGTTTACTTGCATGTACCTGCTGAAAGTTTTCAAAATTGTGTTAGAAGCCATGCTTCGGCACGTATAGGTTGGCACCACCGGAGTGATACCACAGCCTCACAGAAAACCAGCGTGAACCAACTACATTGTGTTTCACCATATGAGTGAGGTTAGCGGAGGCTCAATCCCCCATCTATTCCCGATCCTTAAATATCTCGGACTCGTAAGTTCTCTGTTGTTGCTTGTGTTCATGGGCAGGGCTGATTGCTTACCATCAGGTAATCCGTCAGCTCGTTTGCCGAACTATCACATAAAAAAAAATACAAATGCTTTGTAATGGAATGTAATGTGCGTTAGCTTTTGAGGGTTGTAACGAGCAGGTGCTAGTTGTTCTATGTATTGACATATGTTGGGGAGAAGGCCAAAGAAGGCAACGTGTAATGTAATGTAAGGCGTACATGTTGGCGCTGTAGATGCCGGTGCCGTCGGAACGGTAGGGCGCGCGGTGCGCCTCCACCCGGACCGGGTAGCGGCCGGCGCCGGGCGGCCGGTTGTAGAACCCGTCCGTCTCCTCCGGCTGCTTGAACGGCACATCATCGAACATCACGTGGCGAACTACCTTATCACTGTCTCTGAAAATATGAATCAAAAATCAGAATTTCATGTTATAGTAAGCAAATACATATGCATTGTTGTTCTTGAAGATATCTCAATGGTTCTCCATGAGGGCAGTACACGAACGATCGAATATATACGTAACACCGAGTACATAAGTCGACCATTCTACAGAAACACATAAACATTTACAGTAACATGTTTATGGCTTATTAATTTTGTGAAGCTTTAAACTTTCCCAACACAATACATTGCGCGATTGTCAAGTAACTCAACCATTCGACACTTTGTTTTATATCTAAGTGCATTCTAACAATAAGGTGCAAGTATTAATCGCGGCCATTATTGGAGGTATACCTACCTTAATATGTAGTTAGAACAATAATATTGGCATTGTTACTTTTACACCTATTTGCTAATACAACTTGGAACTGTACTCGTAAATATATATTTCTGTTTATTAATTGCTCTACATAACACGATGTGTTTATGAAACAGCCGGCAGTCAGTCGATCAGATCAATCTACCAACATTGCCTAATGTAGTTAGTGTGCCGCTCACTTACACTCACACTACTTAACAATTGTCAAACAACACTATTTGTCTGCCAACGTAACCTTTTTAAGATTTCGTGATTGGTTTTTCGTCACATCGACATTTTGTCTGACTCATATTTTCTATTGACCATTTACTAAGTTACTACCTTATCTTTCATTTACCTACATTTGATCAGCGAAATTATTGTGGCCTACGAATACTTAGACACAGTAACTATAATTATTGTAAAACCTAAGTTGTTGCGTGTGCGCAGGGAAAACCTTACGAGTGATTAATGTTTCCTGTGATTAGATAATTTTACGAATTGGTAAATAATAGGACTAAACTAGTAATAATATGAATAAAATTGCCTAATTACTTCTAGTGAACTATTGTTCACATTACAAAAGCCCTCCTCTTAAAGGTTTGACGTAAAATAAGTGACGGGCGGGCGGCGCGGGCGCATGCGTCCGGCAGGGGGTAGCGGATGACGCCACCACTACACTGCCACTTGGCTGTTATTGTTGTAATCACATTGGCAATTACGGTGTCCTACAGAATTGCTACTCAATTAGTGAAATGAAACCCGTGCGGAGTGACGCAAGCCATTCTGCGGCGTGCGACCCATTGTGCCGAGCATGTCGGCCAAGGTGCGGCGGCGCCCACTGCCGTGCTACTGAAGCACTTCTCTCGCAAAGCTTCCCGCGCAGGGACGAACGTACACTATACTCGAAGTGTTCCAAGGTTACACAGAATACAAGTTTCAAAGTAATTAATTTACGCAGTAGACTTTCGCAACCATCACGGCATATTCACAAATATAAACTCGCTTTCCTATAGTTTCTTAATAAAAAAAAAACATTGCCGCACACTAGGATATTCTTCTGTGTCGTGGGTGCGTTTACAAACATACAATTTCACACACATTATAAGCGCAATCAATCAAAGCAAATTTATCTGGTAATTCCGGTCACGTCCTAACTTATACATATTCTAAAATTTGGATCGTGGCATTGGCCGTTTATATTTAATGGAGGTAATTCCCCATAAGGCGATTTTAATATAAAATTGGATACAAACAGAATATCGAAGGCCGCACGCGAGTCACAAGGTTATACTTCTGTCAGCCCAATTAGTCATCTAGGTCGTAATTATAATTGATAATAAGTTATTAATAAATATAAAAACAAAGTGATTTAATCCTCGCTCAACTAAAGTCAAAAGTCAAAAATCATTTATTTCAATTAGACCCTTACAGGCCCTTTTGAACGTCAAACAATTTTTTTTAAGATGTCGAGTCAGTCTGTCGGTCTGTCCTCTTAGTGAAGCTATTTGCTCGTTCCAAAGTGTAGATTCCGATGGAGAAGAACGAGCAAGAAAGACCATGGTTACTCTTTTTAAATATGTCGGAGCGACGATTATTTAAATTGAATTTTGAAGGAGGTTTTATCACAATTCATCGGACGAGAGTACCATAAATCGTACTCTGGCGGAACGTCAAACTGGCAGTTCTGCGTGCGCATTATGTGGGAGAGCGAGCGCTGTGACTGTCATAAGAGACGGATCGCCGACGTCCGTTATTTTTGTAATTTAATCGGCCTGATTATAAAATCCTACGCCCTGCGATGGACTGTGAAGAACGATGATCGGGATGTTGATGTTTGTACCAACCCCCCGGTGCCTTCATCAGAAGTGGGATTTGATGGGAAACCATCTGATAATCCGAAAGAAGGACTTGTAACTGACGCGGATGAAAAAGGGGCACGCAGTCATCTGTTTTTCATGCCACGTTTCTATGCTGAGAGAAGAAGACCAGCTACGCAACATTGTTTGTTCTGTATTCTGAGGCAACATTTAAAGAATTCAACGCTTGCGGCTATAGAGCTTCCAAAGGCTTGTTGGAGACATCTACGGGTGAGAGAGTTCCTTTTCTTTGTGATAACGGGTTATCTTCCTCATTATTTGCGTGGTCATATGATTGAACCAACGACTGTAGTTATAACGAGCGATATAGTTCACGTTCACAAATTAGATGTTGTTAGTTGATGGTTGTACCTAGTTTCATCTGGGTAACGTGAATGTCTGTGAATATAGTTGTGAGTTGGCGTAACTGATCGTTGGGAAGGATAGTGACGTCCGGTCTATGTCACGTGGTGTCTAGTCGGAGGGACGCACTAGTCTGACCCAGGCAGGTGATCTGGTGAGCTGGTCGGAGGGATGATGTGGTCTTGCCGGAGCATGTTGGCTGGTGGTAGAGGCGCATACATCCGGTCCATGCACACCAATCGCTGAGGCCGTATCAATGTAGTTTGGGATAAGTTGTTTTGGAAGTAGGTACAACTGATAATGATGATAATGTTACATCGATGTTGAGTGCAGTAACCAGGCGATGTTGAGATAGCATGTTAGTCAGGATGAACGAGCAGCGTGCTATACACGTGGAATCTTTCTTCTGTTCCAGAACTACCACATAACTATGATCGCTCGAGGACGAGCGAATGTCAGTCTGGCCGTGTCGGAGCGACGATTATTTAAATTGAATTTTGAAGGAGGTTTTATCACAATTCATCGGACGAGAGTACCATAAATCGTACTCTGGCGGAACGTCAAACTGGCAGTTCTGCGTGCGCATTATGTGGGAGAGCGAGCGCTGTGACTGTCATAAGAGACGGATCGCCGACGTCCGTTATTTTTGTAATTTAATCGGCCTGATTATAAAATCCTACGCCCTGCGATGGACTGTGAAGAACGATGATCGGGATGTTGATGTTTGTACCAACCCCCCGGTGCCTTCAAATAAGTTTCACATACAGATTCCTTATACAAACAACTAGTATATGAAAACCTGTTAACTGTCGATAAGTATTGGCCAATATTTTCTGGCTATTAAAATAGGCGGTCACACACCACTGGGCCTTACTGAGTAAATACTCTTTTGTTGCAACAACTGACCGAGCAAGCGCTAATCTAACTTGTTGCCTAAACCATACTTATACCAACGAAGTATGGGGCTCACAGCCTGAGAAGAGAGTGTTTATTTGTCTATTCATTCATATACATTTATTTAATTATTTGTTACTAAGGAGAGGAATCATGTTATAGGACCAGCATCGTGACTTAATTTTATATGCGACCAGCAGAAAAAGAGTCTTTACCCTATTTAAGGACCTACTTAACATAAGGAAAACGAAATTTTAATTTAAATAACTATAGCTTAGCAAATAAATTGTTTCTCCAAATCAGTTCAGACACTATACATGTAATTACCTACATACATCGGCGTAAAGTACATAATAATTATTAGTATGTCTGTATTTCATTACGTTTGCGGGTTTGAATCAATCCTGTCGCCACAGTGAAACCAGCGTGACAGCGTGCTTACTTCACGTAAAGTTATGTAAACAAACTGAAGCAAGCCTTTAGGCTGTAGCAGAGTCGGTGAGGGTAACATTACACTGGAGTTTTGTAACGATCTATATTGATTACGGACCTTAAACGAAAAATATTAAAATGAGTATATTTTTGGTGGTAAATGTAACTACGCTTTAAATAAAAGTCCCATATTGACTTGAAAACAGTACACACTTTTCCAGTTAATTGACGTTTTTATTCGTTACTAGCTTCCGCCAGCGGCCTCGCCCGCGTGCTGTGTTGATAAAAAGCAGCTTATGGCAATAGAATAAATACAGCTGTAGTATGCTTTTTCTGATTAAAATCGATCGATGTGATGGACTTACTTGTCGGGCTCGGCATCAATGAAGCGCACTTTGGTGTCGATGCGGACGGAGGCGGCTGCCTCGCTGTCCGGCCACTGCCAATTGGCGGAGCAGGTCCCCGCCACCACCAGCACGCACCATAACACTCCTGGCACAGACAACAGCTTCTCTTTAACACAAATAACTTCTCTCATACTCTTACTGTCTAAAAACCCTCCTTTTCTTTTTCCTGCAGTAGGCTGAGGCCGCGGTACCTCATTGCGCTTGCCCCGCACCCTGGCTGAACATCGGAACTGAATAGCAGAACATTACGCTGGGCTGGGCTCTGGTTCTGGTCGGCCGGCGATCTACCCTAGCTTGCCTACACAAAGACCTGATTAACCTATATAACTTGTGGTATAGCTGCATGCGTATGACACACGTTCTGTGTAGTAACTTACTGATTTGGGTAATACGTTTATTTGCATGAGTGTACTATCAAAAGATTATTGTAAAACGTACAAACCCGGACATACGCAGTATCGACTTTTTTAGTAATAAAAAACTTAAGCAAAAGGGATCAAATGTTTTTGTAATTGCACAAAAAATAGAAACCGACAATATTTAATTAGCAACTAATGGTGCGAGGAAACCGAACAGTTTTTAGGAGAGTTTCTGTCGAATGACTCATTATATCTCAAGAACACGTCGATAGTGTGTACCTAATAACTTTATATCATTGCTAGAGGTGACAATGGACGAAGACTGAATGAGCCGGGGCTTGTGAAGGAATGTTATTGTAGATGCCTGAAGCCGCCTAGATGATGTACCTACTTAATTACGCATACGCAGAACACTTGCGCTTAATTCCATTCATAATATAAAATTCTTTGTATACCCGTAATAAAGATGTAGGTATGTTCTTTTTGTGGGTCCGGAAATCCATCTATACTATTATATTTATTTGATCTCCGCTAATCACAAGCTATATATTTTGTATTTGAACTTGTGTTATTAATTTGTACTAGGAACAAACAATAATATCGACTGCTGATATCAATTAGATGACATCAAGTCATTGTTTAGTTGAGATGTAAAAATATAACAAGTAATCACTTGCGTAGTTCCGAGATGATTCATAGAGACGCGGGGCGCTAGCGACGGCCGGCGCCGGAGCATGCGCGGCAGGAACGGCGCGACAGTTTACAAATATCCGCAGTTACATTATTATTGAAATGACGAATTATTAATACAACCCTTCATTACCTAATGCCTGCTGCGGAAACGTATATAAAACAATGTGAATATTACATCCTACAATCAATTCTAGTTTATGAAATACTCTTTGAAATGTACCTGAAGCGGACGATGCGTATTTATTTATGTTTTTTTTAGGAGTGATATCTCTTGATGGTCAACATACCATTAATTATCTTTAGATTAGGTTTATTGCCAACTGTAAACATGTCATGTTATTGTAAAAAAGAAGATTTTGACTCTTCTACAGTAGCTTGATTGATAGACACAGGAAGAGGAGGTAAATGCTATGGCAATATTTTGAGTTTTAAAGCGATGTATTTTTTTAGTCTAACTAGGGCAAACAATACCATACCAACCAACCATAGTTTGATACAAAAAACTACGAGAGGGAGGCTCGTAGAAGCATACTCCTTGGCGGGGTATCATGTAAGAACCTTGGTCGGGACTCTTCGGACAAAAATACTGCAAAGCTCAAAAGTCTTCAACGAGTGAGAGGATGCTGACAGTGATCCACAAATGTAAAGTCCCACAGCGTGCTCAAAAGAGGGCTATGCACGGTGTCTCTGAAGAATGGAATTCGGGAAATGTGGTGATCCAACAGAGAACTGGAGTTACCGACCATAGCGCAAAGGATTAGCAATCTGACATGATAACCATGTAGGGTAAGTCACATTTGTCGCAGAACCGATGACCATTGAGATCGCGTCTAGGCAAACTACTATAGGGCGCTCTGCAGCTGTAGTGTACATTTGGAAATACCTATGATAAATCAGTTGACGGAAACGCCCTGATGATGATGATGAAGATGAGTTTTTTTGAAAAGGGATAGAAGTTATTTCTCGCCCTTTTCCTGCTCCGAGCTGTGCCTCGATCGTATTTGCATCCCCTTAGTAATGCATCCATGTAATTAGTACAATACATACATGCAATTAGTGTATTATTTAGAAAGCAGTTAGACGGTGCCGTACAGTGTACAGTACCTACGTAATGTTATAATGTTTGGCTCGCTCAGCCGGCTGTTACACAAACATCAACAACTGATATCAGACTAGTGACGTCACTCATAGAACATAACACAGCGACCATTGCACAGAACCACTACCTTATATCATGCACACTATTTTGTCATAGCAACTTATTTGGGAAGACTCCTCCATTTCCCACTTCCTCCAATTTGCCACAAATACTGAGTATATTTTGCCAGCGGCGAAACAGCATACGTACAAGTGCCTGTCGCCATATACTATTGCTACCAAGCCTGCCAAGCTTCCCTACCAAGTCCTTTTCCTAATAATCCCAGAATCTTCAAATCCCTAGTCCGTAAAAGGCTGGCAGCGCGCTTGCGACTTTGATGTTGTGGTGGTCCATAGGCATCCCGATTGTTCACTTTGACGTATTTCCTGATAGTAAGCAATCGGCGCCGCCTATGGACACCGGCAACACGGATAAGTGTTTTTGAGATTTTGGGATTCGGAAAGGGGAAGAAGCAGGGCTTCCGGTAACCTCAATCAGATGGCGAAACATAATGCTGTGTTGTTGTTTGTTTCACGCCGGTTTAATGTGAGGGTGTGGTAGCACTCCGGTCAGGCCGTCCCATTGGTGCCGAAGCATGGCATTCCTTGCAGTCCCGCGCTTACTGTGTCTCCTACTTTGCGAGCATCACTGCTTCACAGAAAGCAGAAACGGTTTCCCAGTTCCTCTTGCTCCGTACCATTTCCTCGACTAAGTCCGGACGAGAGATCTGGCTTCCCTGAGGACATGGCAGTGCTCAGCCCAAGCAGGAGAATCAAAGCTTTAGTTTACATCAATTAAAACTAAGGATTTACATCAAAGCACAACAAAAACATGGTAGTGATGAACAAACATATATTTTAATATTTGTTTAAAATATTTTAGGGATTGTACCAAATTTTTTTTAACAAAAAAAACGCTATGATATCGGATTGTGATTATGACGTTCTCATAAGCTAAGCATTCTAAATTTCATTGTCTCCAACTAGTCGAAAATTTAATATACATTGTGCACCCTTAATAAGTTATAATAATCTATAAACTTAATAACGAAGCAAATTTATTTAATAGCGAGATCTGTGTTCACTGCTAATCTATACACAGCAGATACCGGTAACTATATAGCGTTGACATTTTACAAAATCCACGCTTGAGATTGTGAAAGAAGAGGTTTAATAGTCAACGACCATTTTGAGATATCTTGCTATGTTTGTAATGTCTAGTGACTTCGGTAAATAGAATAGAAGCGGGATTTTGAGGCGCGAGGACATAGTGGGCGGGCGGCCGCTAGGGTTGCGCAAACCTCAAGGATGTGCCACACACGGAGACCGTTTGGTAGTGTACCATTGTCCATATACACATTGGAGTACAGTCTACCTGTAGTGTATGGATGGACAACTACGTCTCTTATACATTAACTCTTCGTTGATGCCAGTTAGACATTCAGATACACACATATACACAAACAAATTGTAAGTTACATAAAAGCTTGTAAGAAGCCCTATGAAATAGTATAGTTATAACATATTTTTTTATGTGTGAAAAATGTTATAGTAAAAATATGTACTTAGTAAAAGCAATAAGTACTTAGGTAAATAAGTGCAATATAAGGAAGTCCGCCATCAATAAATAAATTAAATAATATAATTAATATAATAAGTATAAATAAAAAAAATACAAACCAATATTCATTTTCAAAAAAATATATAGTATTACACGAACACTTCACGTTTGGTATGGACGGACGAACAATTTTAATTTATTTATATAAAGTATATTATTATATGTATAAATCAAGACATCACTGTTTAGAAGATGTGAACTAGGTGAGCGACTACTCCGCTCGCCCTACGTTATGTAACTGCGGGTTGTGCTGCTGCCGCCGCTGATTTCAGCTGCACTTGCGCACGCGCTGGGCCGCTAAAACTACGCTTCATCGTTGCAATGAGTCGATTAATTCCTTTAAGATTTGTAAATCGATATTCTATTTGAAAATTTATATTTCTACGATTTCAGACAGTGGAAATTCGTCGATTTATTACAATACAATTCAAGATTATGAAAAGAACTACAGAGAACTTGGCTTGACTGCACTCGTTTATCATTATAGATTCGTGACCATTCACCATACTGACTGACTTGATATGGGTAGGAGTATGCGTGACGCAGTTTATTTTAGTCAATTGGATAAATACCCTCGTCTATATAGCCCCTAAAGCTATAATTCTCATCTAGTCATGTGTATGTGTGAATGAGAATTACCGAATATCACTACTGTTTTTCACTGAAAAGCAAAAAGGTTCTTAAAACTAGGTAATTTGTGTTCTTATTTTATAATTCCATTGTGTTTGGGGTTGAAGCTATTGTTGATAAGAGGAATTAATAATAAAAATCACCAGTCACCATGTTAGGTAACTGAAGCAGTATTGAGATTGTAAGGCGTCATTTTAGCGCTGCTAGAGATTGCAGTAACGTGACGTATCGTAAGTTGAAGGACGCGCGCCCGCGCAACCTGCTCTCGCGAGATTATAATTCTACCACCTCGTAAGGGTTGCTTTTCGGTTGTTTAAAGTTAGGGTGTTCTAGATATAAAATTAAACGTGTGAATGCTTGCCTTACAAAAATGTATTCTTTCTTCTTATTTGATAGACAGATTTATGTACCTACCAAAGAGTATGTATGTGAAACTGATTTAAAAAGAGTAACCTTGGAGTTTCTTGCTCTTGAAATCTACACATTGGAACGAGCAAATAGCTTTACTATGAGGACTGTTCAACAGACTGACACTTTTTATCTTTAAGCTTTGTTTGACGTTGAAAAGTGGCTGTAAGGGTCTGATTGAAATAAATTATTTTTGACTATTTTAGAAAAAAAGATACATGAGGTCCTTGTACGTTTAATTCATGAAATAAAGTTAAAAAGTCTTTTGAATTATAGTCTTGCCAAGCCAATATAATATGGAACCGTATCTAGAAAATAAGGGGCGTACGTCTACATGCACACATTGGCTTATTTTTCGGGACCTTTACGTAATTGAAGACTTGCCTGTTAATAGACATTTTTTTTTTATAATTATGATAAATATATTACAACTACATTAATTACCAATCTATTGTTTTCTAGCATAGGTACTATTTTATGGTTTACATAATTATTCTATTAAAGTTTTTAAAAACATCGACAATTTATCGAAAACGAGCAAAAACTAAAGCAATGTTATAAATGAGTTCGTCCTGTGGCAAATGGACTTAATGAACGTGGTGAGGATCGCGTGGAGGTCGTGTTCCATGAGGCACATCTTAGCAGGCGCTGGGGAATCACGGAGGTCGATGGTGAGGGCCACACCATTGTGTCGCTATCGATGATGTTGATGACCCAATTATGTAGCACACCGGACCATTGTTACAGTGGCTACTGATATTGTTGATCTTATAATTACTCTTAGAGTCAGCTTAGTGTCATTGATGAGCGGATAGCGGGATCGAGTACCAGTTCAAAATGTCATGTGAGTTCAGCAAATTGGGTAAATTCCAAAAAAAATATTTATGTTTCAATACAATACAATATTGAAAAATAACTATAGGTTCTTTTGATGTGATTTGTGTATCGATCTATCGATATTTGCAAAATTTTCTATATTATAACTAAGCAATAAGTAAGCTATTTGACGCAAAAATACTATGACGTCATAATGGATGAAAGTATCGTTTCTGGCATTTGGATAAAAGTTGACTAGTTGGAAACTACCGCATTGTAGGGGCACGTATCTACTGTAGATAAAACTCTTATGATTAATGACTAAGCTATTAAGGTATTTTAATAAGTAGATAATTCTATAACGTTTCTGTATTATTTTTTTATACATCTTACTTAGACAATGCACTTGTAATCATAATTATGCATTACTTATAGGTAGTATGTGCTCGTGGATGAGTTTGTTGACCTATGTATTCTCCGCTTTCAGCCTATGTATGAACCACTCTTATATGTAACATATATAGTAGCTAGGTATGTATGTATGGGTAATTTGGAGAGCAGGAGGTCGCAAGAAGTCGACCTCGGTGGTATCCGTTTCAAATAACGACGGAAACAGATCGATTTTACAAAAAAATATACCTAATAACATTAGCTATTGACTCCTAACTTGTATTGATCCAAGATAATCA
Organism: Spodoptera exigua; assembly: GCA_902829305.4. NCBI lineage: Eukaryota > Metazoa > Arthropoda > Insecta > Lepidoptera > Noctuidae > Spodoptera > Spodoptera exigua. The sequence goes on from LR824614.2 coordinate 238,253, forward strand.
TAAACATTATAATTTTGTTACTGGTTTGTCGGTCACGCTACATTAATTATCCGCATGATGTTTCATGTAGGTACCGAGTATAAGTAGATAGGTTTTTTATTAACGCGGAAGGGAGATCAATTTTTAGTAGTAAAAAGTCTATTGGATCTGTTTAAGTTCGCTTTATAAAAACAAAGCTAGGTATATACCTACACTTAAAATAAACAGTATGTTGTGAGCCGCACAATGTCAAATTTCCGTTCTCAACAAAACATTGGTAAGAATCCTTATAAAATGACAAGTATGGATGTCAAGGCGAATGTATTCACGAAAATATTATAATGAACGTGTGATATCACGCGTGACGCGGTCCCGATATGTTGTATGAATTAGCCGGCAGTGGCGTACTCGCGGAATTCCCAAGTGATTGCGATACTGTAAGTAACTGCTAGTAAAAGGTATTACTAACAGAACACCACTAACCTACAAACTCTGATTCCATTTGTAACATGTTGTAATACTTTTAAAAAATGTTTTGTATGACTATTTGTTCGTAAAAGCAATTACAAAAGTCTTGAGAATTTATTAAAACATTATAAAAAATACCAAAAAGAGGATGCATCGGCCGGGAATCGAACCCGGGCCGCCCGCGTGGCAGGCGAGCATTCTACCACTGAACCACCGATGCTTGTACATTAATTGCGAATTAATAACTCATATTTTGTTAAAGCTATATTTAGATCTGATGACGTAGTAGTGAGAGTGAACTCAGCCGTTATGGAGACCATAGCGTTTATTTCTTTTTATACTTCGCACACGGTTTCGTTTATTCCTTCCGTAGCTCGTCTGGTTTCTAACATTAAATGACCTGCTTTTGCTTTTGATTACCAATATTTTGGTAAAATACGTAAATATCTATATTATTTTAACATTGTATTATGTTATTTATATTTTACTTTATACCCTAGTAATGTTTGTAATAAATCACTGTAAAGGTATCGCCATTGTGTACATTATTGTGTGTTGTAGACCTATTGTGATTGTACTACAATAAAATAGGTACAAATTCATAAAAATAGACCATACATAAATACAAACAACTCAACAATTCCATTTATTTATGGAATAAAAACATGAAAAATATTTGTAATATTTTCGCAGGGTACGGGCACATTGCACCGAAGACTCAGACGGGCAAGGTGGTGACGATATTCTACGCGATCCTGGGCATTCCACTCATGTTGCTATGTCTGTCCAACATCGGTGACGTCATGGCTTCCTCCTTCAGGTCACTAACATGGCACTATACATTCACACCTTGTAGTAAACTTGTTTACACGTCATTACGTTATCTTAATAGCAACGTGTAGATCACGTGTACATTGCTCACAAAATATTGAAAGGAGCTCAGATCAGTAAAACTAATGTGCGAGTAATTAAGTTAATTGTTCAGGCTTTTATGATATTATTTTCATAATTGATTTATTCAGTGTGTGTTACTAAAGAGGTGGGCTTTGAACTGTGGACATTTATACATATACCTTATAATACATATAGTTACTTAGTAATGATAGAGAATTCGTAGACGTAGGCATTGTATTAACGAAATATGTTCGGCGTTAGAGCGAGATTAAGATTTATGTATTTAGATATGAGTATTGCAAAGATTCATAATTACATTTCAGTAATGTTAATGAGATTACAATTAACGGGAATAAAAGGAATGAGGTGATTAAGTGATACATATAATACGCCATGCATGCAGTGCGGTGACACAAAATGAACGAAATGTTTCAGGTTCCTATACTGGCGGGTGTGTTGTTACGTGTGCACTCGCCCTCCTAAGCGCCGCCACAGACATCATCCCTCCACGAGGTAGGTACTTACAATACTACACCTGCGTTTGATGGCAATGTAAACAGGACTTATCTACAGGATAACATATATACATAAGTAAAATAGTTTTGAATATTGATTTCATTATTCATGATTTTATTTCATATAATTATGTATGTCTTTACCAATCACGGGACCACAGGGTCCCGGTCATTTGGAAGGCGTACGAACCCTTTAGACAACTTTATTTCATATTATTATTATCACATGCTTCATATTACGATTATTGTGATTGGGTTAGTATGCTCTATACAAATGGTATGCGCAGACGGTCGGTGCGCGGCGGCAGCGTGCGCGGGTCGACGAGGCGGCGCGTGCGTCCCATCGAGCGCGCTCACTCCGACACCGACTGCAGGTACACCACTGCACACAATAGCTCCTTATTGTACCTGCTTACCCTGCTCCTACAGGAACGGAAAGTGATTGTTTGAAAAGGATAGCTATTTAGTATTTCTTTTAATTTCGTTTTTTAAATCATGCTTCATCGAAGGACAGTTTGTTATTGATAATTTTATTCATTTTATTAAAAAAAATGGCCTAATATGTATATGACGTATGACCAATACTTATGATTTTTAATACTAATGCCCGGTTTCCGAAAGCCCGATCAATGTTAGAATCAACTAACTAGGTGTCAAATCTCTTGTCAAGTCATCTGATTGGTTGTTGATAATTCAGTCAACCAATCAAATGACAATCAAATGACAATGACAAGAGATTAAATTGATTTTAACATTGATCGGCCTTTCGGAAACCGGGTGCTAGTGTTGGAGGATCATGTAGTGGCACGAATGGGCCGGCTCGGAGTGATAGTAGTATCACTCCTGAGGCCGCAGAGCCTCTCAGAATACTGATGTGAAACAACCTTGCTCCGTGTATCTCCATGTTCGAGAAGTTACCCAAGGCCCAGTTTCCATTCTCAATCTCCAAATCTTCAAATGCCTAAGTCCATAAAAGGCTGCCAAAGTACATGTAACTTTTTTAAACGTTGTGGGTGTCCATGGGGGATCCCAAATTGCTTACCATCAGGTGATCCGTCTGCTGTTTTGGTGAATTGATGCAAGATATGCACAATTAAGTATATTGGAATTGCTACTGTACCTAAGTAAATAAAATGCGTAGTTAACCAATACGTGTTGTCAGGTACCGCGACAGTGGGTACAGCAGCGGGCGCGTGCGCAGGGCGCGGGGCCCCGCCAGCCACGCTGCCTCACTGCCGCGCACTAGGTCACAGCCACCGCCGCATGCCAGAGCACACGGTAGCTTCATACTCTTCTAATACAAACAATCAAACTTTTTTTTTTGCTTTTTAAGAAGGTTTACAGACTAATACAATAATAGTTAATAATATACAGTAATCATATCGCTAATGACAAGCCTCAACTTTTATAATAATATGATAATGGTTTCTATATGTTTGGTTATGTTGTTACTTAGCAAGAGACTACGACTTGGAGGAGTCGTCGCCGGTTCGTTATGAAAAGCATGGCCGAGAGGGACGAGATGTATTTGATGATGACGATAGAGCAGGTTAGGGATTTTGTAGTTGTTAAGTAAGATTTTTCTTGTAATATTATCAACTAAGTTATTAAATAATTTGATTCAATGTTTTGCAGAGGAGTTTCCTAAGATTTCGTTGCCATTACGAGACCTGGAGGCTGCTTTGCAAGACTTGGAGACTCATCATATGAAAATATCTTCAAAGGCTGAACTGCGCAGTAAATCTCTGCCCCGACCAGCTAAAGCAAAGCCAGAGTACGGGCCGCGGCGAGATTTTGACGATCAGAGACATTTCGAAGATGACCCTAGAGACATGTATGAGATGCATGACCTCCACGATGTGGACTATGAGAATTATAAGGAAAGACAGGCGTTGGAGAGAGAGAGGCGGAGGGAGCGAGAGGAACTATATGGGTACAGGGACCGCGGCTATGATCCAGAAGATGAGGATTTTGAGTTTGACTATCCAAAGGGCAGGAGGTCAAGACGTGATTTGAGGTAGGTGCTGACAGTAACTGTGTTGTGTCATTGGAACTATGGATAAAACGTGAGGTTTGGTTAAGGGCGGAGCGAGGCAGGTCGGAGTACCTGGAGCGTGATGAGGCGTGGGAGAGGTCCCACCGGCGGCAGCGGCGCGCGCGCTCCGCCATGTACGACAGTGAGCGCTGGGACGAGGAGCGCCCACCACCACCTGAACCACCACGTCGCCCGCTTCGAAGGCTGCATACTGTCGATGACAGTAGATATCGTACACGTGTACGTCCACTTTAAACGTACTCAAGTTCAATACATTTTCTATAGACTTGATAGTATTTCGGAGCTCTGAGGATCTTTTCTTTGTTTCGTAGACGCCCTCTGTGGAGAGAGATGACTGGAGCGACGAGGTGGCGGTAGTGCCGCGACGCAGTAGACCACCAGCAGGTGAATTAGTATTGATCCAAAGTTAAATATTTTCTTGAAAAGTATCGTGTAATCAGGCAGAATATCTCTTTTATTTTATTCACATTCGAAATAATTCTCTCCAAGTATGGAAAAATGCTGGTTGGCAATAACCCCTTGTCATTTCAAATCGATCTTAATGTTGGTTTAACACTTACTGTATCATCTGTCTTTGCAGCATGGGGCTCCCGTGCTTCGGAGATATATCACCCTCCTTCCGACGTAGTTAAGGAAGAGGTGAGTTAACAATGGTCAATTGTTCATCATTATGTACAATCCTTATTAATGTGCCTGAATCATTAATTATTATTTGTTGAAGATAAAGCCGGTCCCGATCTGGTTGTGCGTGTTCCTGGTAGCGTCTTACATCGTGGCGGGCACGTTCCTCTTCAAGAGCTGGGAGAGCTGGGAGTATCTGGACGCCGCCTACTTCTGTTTCATCACGCTGACCACCATCGGCTTTGGGGACTTTGTGCCTGCTCAGGTTACTGTCTCACCATTACCACCTACAAAAGTGACAATGACAATCCATAAATTCGATACACTATAAAAAGGTCTGACTGACGAACAATTCTAATTTTAATTCGTTCAAAGTACCTACCTATTTATTTTTGATTTCGGACAAAGAAGATACTACTTTACTATTCGGACCCTAAACACATATTTTTTAAATTATCAAGAAAACCATTTGCAATAATAGATAAGCAAAAGTTTACTAAATAGCATCTTAGATTTCATTTTTCAATAATAACTGAATATATAACCATCAATACTTTTTATTAAGTTTTTACACATAATGCGCAGGGTCAAAGTGTGGATGACCCGGCGGCCGCGGTGCACTCCATAGCTCTGTGCTCGCTGTACCTGCTGTTCGGGATAGCGCTGCTGGCCATGTCCTTCAACCTGGTGCAGGAGGAGGTGCGCGCCAACGTCGCCGCGCTCGCCACCAAGCTCGGCATCATCAAACCGAGGGACACGCAGCCTGACTCAGATACCGACTACTGACGTTCGGCTACGTTTTCCATCCCATTGCCCAAATTGGTTAGGGTATGCATGGTATGACTTTCATTTTCTGGGTGGGCACTCGGGGTGATACTATACATTCTTAATCAGAACCTTTGTTAGATTTTAGGAGCCACAATGATACTACTATAACGTTCCAATGTTCTAGCAACGGTAGAACAAAAATAGTAAATACCGATGTGGACTTGGGCGAAAATCTCAGTGAGAAGGTGATGATGTGCCTTGTACTTAAAGTTACTGACTTTTTACAATAACTCACTGTGATTTTTTTTTACTGAAATAAACTTATTTTACTATTTGAGGTTTTTTTTTTTATTTTTGTACCTATGAGCTCTTTATATTCATGGTTGGTATTACAGATATTGTTGTCATACATACGGCCGAGGAATATGACAGCGTGTACTAGTCGTGAAATAATCTTGCTATTGAGCTGTTAAATATTTCATAGTTTCATTGTTTGTTTCAACTCTGATTATGTATATGAGTTATATAATTAAGAGAATACATATTTGTAATAAATAAAGGATATCTTTATTTTTTTTTTGCTTGGGATCTACCAATCGGTTTGGTGATTTTTTATTTTATTATAGGTAGGTACTCATCAACAGTTGATTAAGTACATCTCGTTTCTTTAGGTGTCACAACTACCATAACCTATCTCTATGACCCTAAGTTAGTCTGGAAGATAATGCCAGCATTAAGTCTGCCATTGTACAAAAAAATATTCATATTAATAAATTCTTGAATGATAGGTACTTCACAAGCTTGGAAGAAAGCATGCAGTTTTAATCAGAGAGTAGAGTGGAATTTTTACCATGGTGAATATCGAAGTTGGAAAATTAATGACAATAATAGTGTGATTAAAAACCATCACAAAGTAACCACCTGCCGGTTTCCGAGTAACATATACCTATTACTTTGACGCACAGTTGTCGCGGTGGCGATGGCGGGGCAACAAGATGCCGCGCAATGTGTCGCGGGTTCGATTCCCGCACGGAACAACTCTTTGTGTTATCCGCTAATTGTCATTGTAATTATGATGCGAGTATGGGTGCGATGAATATGTGAAATTGTATGTCTGTAAACGCTCCCAAGGCACAGGAGGAAATTCAAGGGCGGGCCAAAGTTTTCATTAAAAAAACTAAGTAGGTATCTATATTTGTGTATTCACGTGACAATTGGAAGACAGACAGACGGAGTTCACCTTGTGGTGTTTGACACGACACTTTGATTGATCTGTACCCTAACGAGGCAACTAGTTAGTTACACAGGACAATGACGCGGTCGTTAGTTACCAAGTCATTATTTATATATAATTGTGAGTAAATACATGTAAGCACTAGTAAATTGATTAAGTCGTTAATACAGCTTTAGTGACCTCTGGATTGAAGGTAAATCACGGCTCGGACTACGTGTCGGAACGGGTCGGTTTTTTTAGTCAGTTTTTAGCAGTCAAAGAAGAGTTAAGTTATACTCCGAAATAGGCCGTGGTTATGTACTAGACACAAAGAAATAAGAATGATATCTTAAGCACAATGGTACACACCAAAACATCTAACTTTAATATCGAACCTAGGATCTTGTAGGCACTCGGAAGTTGCTCGTTAGCACTAACCTAATGAGTACTATACCTTGACAATACAGTCAGGAATACATTGTACCGAAGTCACATACGATACTAGCGTTTAGGTATGAGTAATGTATGGCAGGAAGGTAAACCGCGCTGTAAACTCTGAAAACTTAAAGTATGTATACAAAATATATAATGAAGTCAGGTAACATTATGGGACACGCACACAAACGCACGCACCCACGTTAGGTAACCGTAGACGGCGCGCAGCGTTGCGACACTTCCAACTCCGGTACGCGACGTTGCCGTACTTCGGACCGGATAGCGACCGTCCGGCGCGCGGCTGCCGCTCCGCTCCGCCGCCGACAGTATTGTGTAAACTCGCTAGGGGAATATACGCATTTTTGCACAACATTTAACACTAAATATTAATTCCAAATAAAATCCCCGTCGCTTTTCCATACGTAACATGTATTTTGTGTAGTTGAGAGTGAAATTTCAAGAGAAACCGCCATTTTGAAACCGGATAGCAGCAGTTTGAAGATATCGATAATGTCGGACTCGGACACAAGGTGGGTGGACACTGAACGTCTCGCGCTCCCTCACACACACGTGAGCCTGTTGTTGTGTACTCTGTGTACCCAAACATGGCGAATTTACTTCAACAAATTGAGAACTTTGTTTGTTAAAACATAGAATGAACTTTGCTTGCAGTCAGGACCGAGAGCATTCTATTTTAGTCTTTATGCCGGGGCGGTAAGGTCGTTTGGCATACATTTGGCGCGAAACTCGGTTCAATATTCGAGAAACTAGTTCAAGGTCGGCAGTGTTTACCCGTGTTCTCCGTGAACTTTTGACAATTTGTCGGAATTTTAATAACTATCGACGAATAAATAGTGTTGATATTGCAATGACATTTGTATTTGGGAAAGTAAGAAAGGTTTTTGGTAACTTTGTTTTTGTTTATTTTTAACTTTTTAGATTTACCAAAATGTTTAATTTCCTGACAGAGTTTAAGTTAAGTAGGTACTTTTAGCAAAGTTTTATAATAATGTGTATGAAATCAATAACAATTTACAATTTTCATTTTAAACAGTAGGTACGAGTTTGTAACTACCTGCTTACTATTTTTAATACACATGGCAGTTTTGGATGCTTCGAGTTATTTTTGCGTTTATTTTTCGGGCTAGAAAAAGTTACATTATAAAATTTTCATGATAACAAGTTTATACATATATTATGTACGTATGTAGGTATAATGTAACTTATGCGCGTATGTTATGTTGGGCAAAAGGAAAATTTGAAGCAGATATCTTCAACCGATTGAGCCGGCCTTTTTATATACCCAGTTTGCATAACCATAGGCATAAATGCAATGTTTTATGAAGTATTTTTTCGTATTACCGGGACTTATTGACCCACCTGATGAAACCTTGTTTTTATTAAATGTATTTTTTAAGATAAAACTCTTACCATTCATCTTTATTAAACTCGATGATATTTAGTGAGGTCATCAGGCAATGACAGACTTTGGTCTAGCATAATGGGTGATGTGTGGCACCTACACTCTTGGGTAGTTGGGAAACATACTAGAACCAAAGTGACCTCTGTCTGTTCCTTCGAGTACCAAGAGGATTGACGATGACGTCATGTTGTGCTGTGAGATGAGATAATAGGTATCGGATAATTTAACTGGTTGCAATATTTATGTGGGAATGTGAGAGACTCCACTGTGTGACGTTTCAAAATGTTTTGAAGTTGTGATCATCTTGTGGCAAGCAATCCAGCAAATCCAGAGGATTTGGAGCCTTAGGATTTGTTGAATCAAATTGCGTTTAGGTTAAGACCTAAACTAAAATCACTCACACGGCCGAAACAAAACGCTACCGTTGTTTCACGCTAGTTTTCAGTAGTATCGGTTGAACCGGCCCATTTGTGAGCATGGCGCTCTGACGTGAAATGTTTTGCAGCACAAGCGTCTTGCTGTTCTCGAAGAAGATGATCTCAACTCGTGATCTCATCGAGCTGGTGCGCCAGAAGCGGTGTCTGTGGGACCGGTGCCACCCCTCGTACCGGGACAAAGCTGCTAAGGACAAGAGCTGGCACGAGATCTACCTCGAGTTCGAACCTTCATACGACACACTCAATGAAAACAAAAAGACTCTCATTGGTAAGTTAGTGACAATATACTGGGGCAGTAACTGCTGTTTACTTATCCATTCAACATGTATGCTGTCATTCATTCAACTAGTGCTTCTAGTACTTGTTAAGGACATCAATAACAGTTTTATACTTATATTATTTAACTAGCTGTCCCACGCGGTTTTGGTAACTGCTCCGCTCCCGTCGGTTGTAGCGTGATGATATATAGCCTATAGCCTTCCTCGATAAGTACCTAAGCTATGTTTGAACGAATTTTTGAAATCGGACCAGTAATACCTGAAATTAGCGCGTTCAAACAAACAAACTCTTTAGCTTTATAATATCAGTATAGATTGCACTTGAATAGAATGGAATCTATTTTACACATTTACTATGTTATTATTTTGTTAGTACGAATGTATTTAACTTACAGTTTACTGCGCGTGTTAGGCTATCTTTGCGGCAGGAAAATGAATTTCAATTATGTCTAATTTGTACATGATGTTCACAGGTAATATAATCACGAGGAAATGGTACAACGTCAGAGACTCGTACGTGAAGTCTCGGAAGCCGGGAGTACGGAGACCGTACTTGTACGCGGAGGAGATGCAGTTCCTAGACCCCATCTACTTGGTGGGAGATAGGAAGAGTGAGAAGAGTTTCATCGAGGAACGGATATCCAATGACGACGACGCAGATAATGACAACTCACATAATTGGTTGCAAGAAGTGTTTGTGGACATCGAGGAGGGCGGCGACACGCAGGCGGCCGTGTGTCCGCCCAAACGGGCCAAGGTCGAGTACGGCACGAGCAAAGAAGAGAACGAGGAGAACATCGTGGCTGTACTCGCCAACCTCATACAAAAGGAAGAAGACGAGGACAGAGCCTTCTTCAAATCCATCACTCCGTCCGTGAAGAAGCTGTCCGAGAGCGCCAAGTTCGAATTTAGGATACAAGTGATGAAACTCATTAACAGTTTAAAAATTAGGGACCGACAAGTAGTGAACCTTAAACGAGAAAGGACTTCAAATGTGGACTCAGATTCTGAGTGATTGTTTGTAGATATTAAAATTATTTTAAGGAAAGTTTCCTTTTATTTGTGACCCAAAAGCGCTCACTACGTAAGTAACATATTACTTTATAATCATATCTACACAGAAGGACATCATCGATTACACGAAACATAACAAAAGTTATCAGAAAGTATCTGAATATTATAATTTGCTAATCTATAGTCTGTAAACAATACTGAATGATAGGAGCCATTCGTATCTCAAGTCACACGTATCTGAAGGATAATTAACATAATGTATCTCAAGCAATTGTAAGCCCAATGGCGTAGTAGTATTTAATTAATTAGCGTGAAGTGTTCACTGTTATTTTGACGATAATTTTTGACAATAAAAGCGATCAATAGTTGATGATTGCGTTAATCTACATGGGCGATAACAGCAGCTTAGATGACGCAGTCTTGATTACTCCTGGTGTCTTCGGGCCTGGCAGCAGCCCAGCACTGGCAGTAGCGAGGCGGTGGTGCACGGTGGCGCTGGCTCGCGGACCGCTGACTAGCAACCTCCGAACACCCGCGAGTCAAACCCAGGCACAATGTCGAACGAAGAAAAAGGCGAGAGCCACACGCACAAGCCGGTGGACTTGGACAACATCCTGGTAGAGGAGGTGGGCCAGTTCGGGAAGTACCAGATCGTGACGCTGCTGCTCGCTGCCTTCCCTGTCATATTCTCCGCGTTCGCCTCCGGAGAATATATCTTCACGACCGCCAGGATACCCACCAGGTAATGGGAATGTCATTTACTAAGACAGACTTGAACTTGTCGGATATGCGTATTTTTAGGGAATAAATAGCCTACGATATGAAATAAAATATTTCTGAGCAAATAATAGACGTGTTACTTGACCGATTACCTTCAAGTGTTTTCATATTATAACAGCTTACGCTACTTATGGGGAGAGGTGTGGCACACAATATGATCTTAGATCCATGTGTATGAGCTACATGTAGTTTGACAAACGGTGTAGTGGACGGGGCGTCCGGTTTCCGTCACGGTCAATATCGGTAACAGCTGTCGGTATATCACTAAAGCTATTTTTAGAATAAATTCTTCAAATTTGATGTATGCGACATAAACATGTTATGAGTTCCTATGTTGGTATATATTAGATTGATGAATGGATATTTGTAATTTTTTTACGCCAAAACTATTCAATGGATTTTGATAAAAAATGGCATTTTATATGGCGTGAAACCCTACATTACAGGTCTAACTAGTTTAATGAGCCATTGATAGTGTACAGTACTGTAAATACATATATAGGTACATCTAAAAAACTACTAGTTTTTCTCCCACGATACTTTTCTTTTTTTATGGGATAAGTCGGCAAACGAGCAGACGCATTACCTGATGGTAATGCGTCTGCTCGTTTGCCGACTGGCGTTTAGACTGCGTTGCCGGCCTTTTGGGGATAAGGGTTGCGGATATATGCGGGGTCTCCGGTAACCTCACTCGCACGGTAAAACACAACGCTTTGGTGGTTTCACGCCGGTTTTCTGTGAGGCCGTGGTATCACTCCGATCGAGCCGACCCATTCGTGCCGAAGCTTGGCTCTTCCACATTTTCTTGTCTTGCATATCATTTCATTAAATTGGTACTGAAGCGATGCGATGTTATTATAAAACGCAATAGTTCGGGGTGTACCTTTAAATCAAAATACTTTCCGCAGATGTTTGATCCCGGAATGTGACGGCGAGAACCCTGAATTCTCCCCGGAATGGCTGTCCAATGCCATCCCCGCGAGTGGCAGCGGCTTCAGCTGGTGCACTGAATTCGAGCGCAGTAACGTCACGGTGGATGTGGTGGAGGGCACCTGTCCTGCGGCACTGTTCAATCCTCCGCGGGAAATGGAATGCCAGAAGCATATTTACCAGAACCAGCTCAGTGTTGTTTATGATGTAAGTTCAAGTCTTCTACAACTATTTTTTTTATAAATATCCACAATAATTTAAGAAGGGCAACAGCTATGGCATGCTGAGCTACGACTGGGCATGTCCAAGAAACTCATGAACTGCGTCGGGGCAAACAATACTTGAAAATAATTGTGTTCGGATTTTTCATGTCTTCCCAAAATACCAATTTTAATTCAAGATGCACAATTAGAAGTAAAAATTAACTTTGACACTGTCAGCTCTTTGTTAAAATTTTGAACTCAAACAATTAGGTACCTTAATAATAAATTAAAGTAGTCAAAATCAATAGTTCAAGTCCGATCAATCGTTGGGAGCTGTCTATATATAAACTACTGTTTTATATCGCTTTTGGTATATGACACTAGCTTACTAGCTTCAGCCCACGACTTCACAAGCGTGGTATTTTAAAAAAGCCGCAGCCGCGCCAGCAAAATTGTTAAGTCAGGGTATCACCTTTCTATATGTACATACCAGATTTCAACCTAATTTGTTCAGCCGATATTGTGTGAAATAATAACAAACATATCTATGTTCCATATACATTCCATGCCATACATTCTCACAAACTTTCACATTTATAATATTGGTAGGATCTGCCCATGTAAATACTACCTAGGTACTATCTACATAATTATGTATTACCTAAGTCATATAATGCGTCCGAAACGACACTAGGCGTAATAATTTATTGTACCTGCAGCTCAGAGATAGACATATTATTGTGTAGATAGGACGAGGAATTTATCAAATTATCATAATCCAACCGTCAAAGTAGGTATTTGTCGTAATCAATCATTATTTACCGCCTCTATCGACTTAACTCGCCGGCGATAAACGAAGCTAATTAGTTAATAGCCATAAACCGGGTGAACTTGATAAATACGTATTGTTTTGATAATACGTGGCCATGTGGCTTATTCGGATAGTTACCTTCTTAAGGACACAATTATTATGATTACGACAAAGAAAATGCATGAAGGCGATTCCTAGATGATCCTTCGGCTCGTTTCCTTACTACGAATGGATGTTTTTGTTTATTTTTGAATGAATAAACAAATGAAAGTCAATCAATTTGTAACACAGGCACGCGTACCTACTTATCTGGGTCAATTGCAAAAATACCTGTAATTACAAAGTTGATAAAAATATTTTTTTAACTGACGCTATCATGGTTGATGGCCGGTATATTACACTAGCTACTCTCGCGCGGTATCACCCGCTACTCGGCCTTCTCCGATAAATGGACTAACAAACATAAAAATAATTGTACCATTTGAAGCAGTAGTTCCGGAGATTAGCGATTGAAACAAACAAACTCAGCTTTATAATATTAGTATACATTCTGAGATAGTAAATTTACAGAAGCCATACAATAATAGAGAAATATTTTGATATAATGACGCATGTATTACCTGACTTCAGTTCGGCATGGCGTGCGACGAGTGGAAGCGCTCCCAGATCGGGTCCATCCGTACTATAGGCACGTTGTTGGTGCTGCCCATCACCGGGTACATCTCGGACCGCTGGGGGCGGCGCGTGGCGCTTACCATCAACGCCTTCAACACCGGCTGGATCGGTCTCGTGCGCTCCTTCGTCAACTCCTACGAATGGTTCCTTGCGTTGGAAGTACTAGAGTCCTCAGTGGGCGCTGGCGCGTACTCTTCTTGTTATATTCTAGGTAAGTGATCACTAGTCACTTACTAGAGTTGTACATTCAGATATCAAATCTGAAATTTATATAAATATCTCGCTGTCTAATTTCAGTGACGGAACTGGTGGGTCCTAAGTACCGTGTGATAGCTGGTGCCACGATCTCCACGCTGTTCGCTCTCGGGCAAGTGATCCTCGGGTTTATCGCGTGGGGAGTGCCCGCGTGGCGGCCGCTCACACAGGTCCTGTACGCGCCACGCCGCGTTGGTCGTCAGCTACTTCTGGATCCTCTCGGAGTCCGTCAGGTGGCTGATGAGTAAGGGTCGCTATGAAGAGTCGGAACAGATCTTGAAGAAAGTGGCTAAAACCAATAACAAAGAACTGTCTGACAAGAGTTTGGAAGCATTACGAGCTACCGCCGAGGCCGAAAAGAACACCGTGAAGCCGAAGGAGCCGTGGCTGGTGGTGCTGGTGTTCAGGTCGCGTGTGATTCTGTCTCGGTGCCTGGTGTCACCGATCTGGTGGATCACGAACACGCTGGTGTATTACGGAATGAACATCAACTCGGTGAACATGTCGGGCAATGGCTACCTCAACTACGTGGCGGTGGCGGCCATCGAGATCCCGGGCTACTGGACTGCCATCCTACTGCTGGACCGCATCGGCCGTAAGCCGGTGCTCATTTGCGCGTACTGGCTGTGCGCAGCGTGCCAGTTCTCATTCGCTTTCATGCCTGAAGGTAACTATTACAGACAACATTAGATTTAAATTAATTATTATTTTATGGCAACAGATATTTACTCTATTTGGATTTGTTTCCAGGTAACGAGGGTATCCAGTTGGCGCTGTACCTGTTCGGCAAGTACTGTATCGCTATCGTGATGACCTCTGTGTACGTGTACACCGCGGAGCTGTACCCTACCAAGTACCGACACAACCTGTTCGCGTTCTCCTCCATGGTGGGCCGACTGGGATCCATCACAGCGCCGCTAACGCCATCTCTTGTAAGTTACTAGTACCAATTTATCTTTAAGTACTTTTACTTTACTAGTAAACCATATACATCCCTCTTCGTGTCTACAATTCTCAAAGCTTTTTATTTAACCAAGATTTATATTCGGTAAAAGATGATAGACCGATCAGAGATATCTTTTCTAATTTCCAATTCCTTTCTTGTATAGGCTACAGAAGTTTGGGGGCCGTTCCCTTCGGTCCTATTCGGCAGCTTCGCTCTACTGTCCGGACTGCTGATCTTCACGACGCCGGAGACGCTGGGCACCAAGCTACCAGACACCATTGAGGATGCGGAACAGCTCGGCAAGAAAACAACCACGTGATCTCATTTCTTATGTACTCATTATTAGATAAGTAATACATATTGTTAATCTACGTAATAAATATATTTTGTTAAGTATTTGTTTCATTTTGAAGTATAAAACTCAAAGCCCATTTATACAATAAATAAACTGAAATATAAAAAATACCCGTTAGTAAACATTGAGCATTAAAGTGAAAAATACCAAAAATCAAAAAGACAGCGTATTAAAAATAAAACAAGCGACCTAACTGACGAAAACTAGTGTATTCTGTTTTGTATTTGTTTATTTATTTACTTATAGTATGGGGGATTCAAGTTAATACAAAATGGTATACCTACCTTATAGTAAAACTAGTAATATAAATTTCATTCGTTGATCATCAGCCTATAAGTGCCCACTGCTGAGGAAAGGCCTCTTCTCATACGGAGAATGTTAGAGCATTAATCACCACGCTTGCTCAATGCGGGTTGGCGATTTCAAACTTATAATTAGAAATTATAAGTTCAGGTTTCCTCACGATGTTTACCTTCACCGTATGTCAATGGTGTCTAAATAATGAAAGAAAGTACATATAACTCGGAAAAAGCCACATTGGTACTTGCCAGGTTCCGAACCCACACCCTCATGCACGAGAAGCGGGCTCCTTAACCTCCGGGCCACCACGACTATCAATTATAGGTAACCATGAATAAAAGTAGAAATAGTGACAAGAAACTTATGATCTAATATTACTAAAGAGCAATTGGGTAAATTCCTAGGTCAAAAATAAATTAAGTCGAGGTTTTAATACAATAAAATATTGAAAACTATAATTTTATTCATCAATCGATCGATGCACTGAATTTAGATTTTTTTAACTAATTTTTAAGTAATAATTAAACTATTTGACCCAAAAAACTAAAAAAAATAGCTAAAAAATATCTAAAACTCAGTGTATCCTTTGGTGTATCGATCGATCGTATTATAAAGATATTGTATTGTATTGAAACATCGAATTAATTTATTTTTAACCTAGGAAACTACCCAATTCTCCCCTAAAAATATATATATAGACCTACTTACTCGAAATAATACTAAAGTTGACATTTTAATGAAGTACAAGTGTTTACTTAAGGCACTCCAATAAAATTATAACACCTACATATCTGAAAAAGTCTGCCATCAGTCAACAAAGTAGATAAACGCATTTAAGATAATACCCAGATACTTGTGTTTGGATGCAGATCATTTGGTAGGCAGCTGTGCACTACCGTGCGTGTGCTCTGTACTCTTAGCTGGGGTAAGTATGGCGGGAACTGTGAGCCCCACGCGGAGGATGGATCTGGACGCGCTGCTGGTGGAGGAGCTCGGCCAGTTCGGCAGGTACCAGCTCCGCACCTTCCTGCTGGCTGCTGTTCTGGTCATGCTAGTGGCGTGGAGCAACTTGGAGTACATATTCTCTACGGCCCGCATCAGCACCAGGTGCCCTATATTACTTATATGTAGTAGTTAAAATATCGATGTAAAGCTTTAAAACGATTCTACTCTGCTAATGAACAGTACATAGTAAACCAAAGTGCTAAGGATAATACCACAGTAATTAAGTATATGCCACTAGCGGTGTTGTAACCCCAAGTTAGTTTCAAGATTTTTCATGTGTGCATGGGTAAATATTATAAATAAATATTCTAGATGTTTGATTCCGGAGTGTGAAGATGAGCCCACAGAATTTGCTCCACCCTGGTTGATGAACGCAGTACCGGCTGGCTCCACTCAGGGGTCCTTCGACAACTGCGAGCGTTTCGGGAACTTCTCCGCATCGAGGCGGCAGCTCGACAGCGACATCTGTCCCAGCGAACTATTTGACCAGGGGACGCGGCTACCCTGTGACACCTTCGTGTACGAGAACACGAATACCGTCGTATTCGATGTGAGGCAGGGAGACAATAACATTGTTCGAGTGACTTGGTGAGGATAATTTGTGTGACTGATGCGTTTGTTTAATATTAGTATGGGCTGGCGTGTGACGAGTGGCGACGCTCGTTGATCGGCACTGTGACCACGTTCGGCACGCTGACGGCACTGCCCATCACCGGGTACATCTCGGACCGCTGGGGCCGGCGCGTGGCCCTCACCATCAATGCCTTCAACACGGCCTGGCTCGGCCTCACTCGGTACTGGGCCGACACATACCTTGCTTTCGTACTGTCACAGTTTGCTGAAGCCACGTTTGGATGTGGCTTGTATTCAAGTATTTATATTTTATGTGAGTATCAACGCACAAAATTAATTATCAATGAATATGTAGATACATCGGATAGACACTCTATTTGTGATCAAAACTTACAGTGACGGAGTTGGTGGGTCCTGACTACCGCGTCGCAGTGGGCGCAGCTTTAAAGACTTGTTTCGCACTTGGGCAAGTGACGCTCGGGTTGCTCGCGTGGGCCGTGCCCAACTGGAGGAATCTCACACTTGTGATTTACACTCCCCAGTTACTCACCATCCTTTACTACTGGCTCATCAGCGAGTCGGTCAGATGGTACATGAGCAAAGGTCGCTTTGATAAATCGGAAGCTTTGCTGAAAAAGGTGGCCAAAGCAAACAGAAGACAACTGTCTGACAAGTCACTGCAAGCGTTGCGCCATACTGCGGAGGAGAGACTACAGAGTGAGCTGAAGGTAGAAGGGAGTAGTGGCGACGAGCCATGGCTCGTAGTGCAGGTGTTCCGACACAAGCCGATACTGGTGCGGTGCGTGGTGTCGCCCGTCTGGTGGATCACCACCACCTTCATATACTACGGGCTGTCGCTGAATGCGGTCAACATGTCCGGGAACAAATACCTGAACTTTATAGCGGTAGCCGCTGTTGAGATACCCGGCTTCTGGACTGCGTACTATCTGATGGGAACAATTGGAAGAAAGCCAGTACTTACTGGTGCCTTTTGGTTGTGTGCAGTATGTCAGGTTGCCTACATATTCATACCACAAGGTTAGCTTTGATCATCAAGAATTTTCACTAAATTTTAGACATGTAGGTCTATGACACTAATTTACCATTTCAGGAATGTATGCAGCTGCTCTGTCTGTGTATTTGATCGCTAAGTTTGCTATAGCGATGGTGGCGACCTCTGTGTACGTGTACACTGCCGAGTTGTACCCCACCAAGTACCGGCACAGCCTGTTTGCGTTCTCTTCCATGATCGGTCGGATTGGATCGATGCTGGCGCCACTCACACCCGCTTTTGTAAGAAAACTATATATGTAGTTATGTAGTTAGTTGATAGGTCTTGTACCCGATCTCGTAATCACGCCACAACAATAAATAAATAACCAGTCTCAAACCGAAATCTTTAGATCGAGATATATTATTGACATTAGTTGTAATCAATCATTGTTATAATTTAAGCCGTAGAACGTGTGATACAATACGATAAATAGAATTTCCCTTTCTCGTTCAGGGTGCGCAGTGGTTTGCGGAGCTGCCGTTCGTGATGTTTGGTTCACTGGCGTTAGTATCTGGAGCGCTGATCTTCCTCACACCGGAGACCCTCGGCACCACACTGCCTGACACCTTCGAGCAGGCAGACAGGATCGGACAACCTGACCAGAAGATCAAAACCTGATCTCAAGCTTAACGACAACATTATAAATAATTAAAACATTATATTTCGTATCATTTTGTATTTTCCTTGTTGTCACGGACATTCACAGGAATGAAATCGATGCCAATACTAAATACCTTTAGTATAATATTTAAATAATGTAATAATATTTAAATAATTTCAATGAATTGATTGGTAAGCCAGTTTAAATAAGCCGATAAGATTACCTACTATAAACATTATCGACAAAAGCCTATTTGCATATTATTGCATTACAGTAAACTGATACACCTACTTAGCTGGAATTTCCTAATAAAATAAATAATAGCAATTAAAGTGACATGTATACATACTTTGTAGATACGCCATATCATTAAGAGGAAGATTGATTTCATTTGTTTGTTCGTATTAAACGGTCTCTGAAACTGCTCCACTGCTCTTAATTATGCTTTTTTGGAATAACATGAGCTACTTTTTGTTACAATATTCTTAAAGGAGTATTATATCCTCGGGAGTAATCTTCCGAAATCTGCATGGGTGAATCCGCATACTGAAAGCTAGTAAATTATATTAGCAGACAAAGAAACTTACATAGATAAATAAATACATTTTGTAAAAATATAGTGCATAGCGGTAATGAATTGGTCAGCATCCCTACCTCAAATCATCCAAATATGATGTAATGTGATAAGAGATATGCTGTGCACGTGTGCACGCATGCACGTGTGCACGCTATCTGATAGCGGTGCGAACCTTGAACGTAAGATTATGATGATTTACACCAAGGACATGCTTGAGACACCGACACGAGATAAACAAAGCTAGAGATTTCAGACATTGTTTTGTATTCGCACAAAAGATGTGGTCGATGTCAAGAGCTAAAGAATGCTGTGGTTTTGTAGGTTTTTTAATTGACCAATCGTCACCGCCCATGGACATCAACGATACCAGAAGGATTACAAATGGTATTGATTCTTGTTTGGCTAGAATACACAGACAGATTTTGCACCACAGCTCTGACTTGTGGCAACGGGTTGGTGCTACGCCAAAAAGTCTGACATTTTCTCCCACCACAACTAGGGCTGCTAACCACTCAAAAAATGTATTGTATGAAAGATAACAGAAATGTCAAAACACAATGCTATGAGACATGTAAGTGGACAATGCAACATTATCATTGTATCTCAGTCTGTTGTCAGCTGTCAGAGTTAAGATTACCTCAGAGAGTGCTAGCAACTGCTGCAGCTTGTGTTAGTGTATGAATTACAACATTATCAACTGTGCTAAACTATTACATCAGTGTCTACCTACAATCTCGTGAAGTCAATGAACCCAATTTTTGTTTCAAATTTGTATTATACAAAATTGAAGAATACGGTTTTAATATTCAATCATACTTTTTATTATAACTTTCGTGAGATATTCTAAATTAATTATTATGTTTTCCTCTTACTCTCGTAATCATTTGACGAGATACTAGTTTTAAGCCATGCTATAGGCCCATATTCATGAGCAGCATTCCGTGACTCGCGACTCGGCAACCGTTTAACTTGTTTATATCAAGGTGAACTATGTGCTTTTTAGCAGAATTTAGGAATTGGACGTTCTAGTCACTAGTCTACCCAATAGCTGCACATGCCAATTTTGAATTAAATTCAAGATAAGTAGTTGTAGGTGACAACATATCGCTAGGTAAACCCATGTACATACATATTAACAGCATAAAAAAGTGTCGATAAAATAAATATTATCAGGCGCGTGAGATAACTCGGTGTAGCGCGGCAGTAGCTCACGATGTCGGCGCGGGACGAGAAAGGTTTCGTGGACTTGGACACTATCCTGGTGGAGGAGATCGGCCAGTTCGGGAAGTTCCAGCTGCGCACACTGCTGCTCACCGTCATCGTGGTCATCTTCGCAGCCTTCCACGCGGAGTATGTGTTCACTACCGCGAGGATTGAGTCCAGGCAAGTTATACTATTTGCTTTGTAAATGAAAGTTATATTTTATTTGTTGGGCCAAAATGTATTCAACCTCTAATAATGTATGGAAGCTTGTGAGTGCAAGACTCTAGTTGAATAAATTAGTATAAACGGTGTTTTTCATCATCTTTCATCTAAAAGTTTAAATGTAAAAATGTTCAGGTGTTTGATCCCGGAGTGCGATGGCGAGGAGCCGGAGTTTACTCCAGCGTGGCTCAGTAAGGCGGTGCCCACGACGGAGGACTCGTTCGACAACTGCCACCGGTTCGGCAACACGACCGCCCTGCCGCGGGCCGACACCTGCCCTGCTGAGCTTTTCGACAGGAACAAGGTGCTGCGCTGCGACCAGTATGTGTACCAGAACCAGCTCAGTGTCGTATACGACGTGAGTATTACTTTATATTAATAAAAAATCGTATTACCATAATATTTATAATTATGTACCTATTTTAAAAAATGTTCTGAACGTGTCATGAGTAATTTCGTAGCATGTACTACGGCGTAGTAAGGTGTGGCGTAGTAATGCAAGTTTTCATTGCTGATTGAACTTTAAAAGTTGTATATAAAGCGCTTGGAGTTACAAATAAGTTCTTACTTATAGTATATGTATTTCTTTCATAGTCGTTGTATGTGTTTAGTATGACTTGGCATGTGACGAGTGGCGTCGCTCGCTGATCGGGTTCGTGCGTACGTTCGGCACCCTGACGGCGCTCCCCATCACCGGCTACATCTCCGACCGCTGGGGGCGGCGCGTCGCGCTATCTATCAATGCTTTCAACACTGGCTGGATCGGAGTCACCAGGTACTGGGCCGACACATACCTCGGCTTCATGATCTCAGAATTTGTGGAAGCAACCTTCGGTGCTGGAGTCTTCTCATGTATTTATATTTTGGGTAAGCTTTATATCAGTTATCAAAAGGTATTGGAATGATTCACATCTGTCAAAATATTTAAAGCAATAATTTGTTTACAGTTCTGGAGCTCGTTGGCCCGAAATACCGAGTTATCGCTGGAGCCATTCTAAACACATTCTTTGCAGTGGGGCAGGTGATCATGGGGCTCATAGCCTGGGCAGTGCCTGCATGGAGACCTCTCACCCTGGCTCTCTACATACCACAGCTGTTCACTATCGCTTACTTCTGGATCGTGCCGGAGTCTGTACGCTGGTATATGAGTAAGAGTAGATACGAGGAGTCAGAGGCTCTGCTCAAAGAGGTTGCGAGGATGAACAAAAAGCAGTTGTCAGAGAAATCTTTACAGGCGTTGAGAGACAGCGCTGAGTTGAAGAAGCAGAGTGAGGCTCAGAGGAAGGAGCAGAATATCCGCGAGCCTTGGCTGGTCGTGAAGGTATTCCAGCACAAGCGGGTGCTGTTCCGATGCTTCGTGTCTCCATTGTGGTGGATCAGTATGACGCTCATCTACTACGGACTATCCATTAACGCAGTGAACATGTCTGGCAACGTGTACGTGAACTACATGGCGGTGTCTGCGGCTGAGATCCCAGGGTTCTGGATAGCCGTGCTGTTGATGCCCATCATCGGAAGGAAGCCGGTGCTCATAGCGGGCTTCTGGCTGTGTGCAACGTGTCAAGTGGCGTATATGCTGATGCCTAGTGGTCAGTATCGTTTATATGGTATTTACTTTCTAAAGCATTATATGTTCCTCACGCTGTGTTCTTAATTACAGACATGTTCGGGCTGTCACTCACGGTGTACCTTATTGGTAAGAGCAGCATCTCGGCGGTTGTGACGTCACTGTACATGTACACGGCGGAGCTGTACCCCACGGAGTGCCGCCACAATCTGTTCGCGTTCTCCTCGATGGTGGGCAGGATCGGGTCCATCACAGCGCCGCTCACACCAGCTATTGTAAGCCCTTTACCAATCAGTTTGATATTCACATTTATTTCATCGCCAAATTCTAACAAGACACAATATAATGTGTGCATTTATTTGTTCTTGTTTAACAACATACTGATAGCATATTACATCACTGTTTAAGATAATATCCTTACTATTTTGAATGTAATAAAGATAGTTATCTTTAGTTTTGTCACGATGCTGGTTCGATTTGAAATAGATAACCATTGTTTATATGACTTACGGCTAGTTTCTGAATGTTTAGTGCGTGTGCAGTAATAGTTTTAGTTTAACCCAAATAGTAGATTTTGAAAGTAATCATTTTTGTACAGTGTAGTGACGATATCAATATTGTATTGCAGGGTGCGCGACGTTTTACAACTTGCCGTTCATCATGTTCGCGGTGCTGGCCTTCACGTCGGGATTCCTGGTGCTGCTGACTCCAGAAACTCTTGGCACTAAGCTGCCAGACACGCTGGAGCAGGCTAACAACCTTGGCACATCGAAACAACAAAACTACAGTTAGGGATACCATGTCTTAGGTCTTCATTTCTGAGAAGGTCGGAAAAGGGGCTCATATATCGACCATGTAAACCAACGTTTCATCATCTATTTTACAAGTCTTATAATATATGTATAGGCTTGGTATTATACGCCGGTTACTACTACGACTTTTTGAACTTGATTACGATCTCAGGACTAACGAGGCAGTACTCAAACAGCACATAAACTATAATTATTAAGTTAGCAAGTATTTGCGAGTCTCATTACAGAAGTACCAATATTCGTTTGATATACACCGTAAAAATAATCTATTTGTTATATTGAAGACATCGGGATTGTCTGGACCTTGGTTTTTCCTTTTTTTACAATAAACACATACAAATATTTGTATTTTTTTTTCTTTAAATAAATTTCTTGGACCTACAGGGAGTAAATTAAGTTGTGGCAACTAAAACATTTTGAAGGTTTCATGTAAGAAGTTTGGTTATGGATTAGTTAAGAAGAGGAATATTTGACTTAGAAAAACGAACAGACGTAATCTGTCTGTTTGCTTTAGTCTGTTTAGCTTGGCTCTCCCACACTTAAAGTTATAGTCGCTGTAACGTTAACGTTAAGTTGCAAATAATTGCTGTGAAATAAGCCATCTTTAAAAATTGGATTAAAAAGAGTTGCTAGTTATTATTTTATGTGATTGGTCGTTAAACGAGCAAACGGATTACCTGATGGTAAGCAATCAGCGCCGCCCATGGAAACCCGCAACGGAGGAGTTACGAGTGCGTTGCCGACCTTTTAGGGATTAGGGATTTGGGTTTTTATGAATTAGAAGGGATTGGGGAGGGGAAGGATTGGGCCTCCGGTGACCTCATTCACACGGCGAAATACAACACTGTGGTTGTATGGACACAGGTATCGTTAATTTGTTAGAGTTGACAAATACCACAGATTTCACTTTTAATAGTTTATTGTGTATGTTACACTAGTTATGTGAGTTGCTAATCGTGAGTATCGTTATAATCAACTAAACACAAAAAATACAATATTAATTAAATCGACTCGCAAAAGTAGGTCGTGCGATGTTAGCAAAATTAATGCCTGTACGGAAACCGTACAGTGGTTGTTTCACGCCGGTTTTGTGAGGCCGTGGTATCACTCCGGTCGAGCCGACCCATTCGTGCCGAAGCATAGCTCTCTCATACTAAGTTGCAGCAATTAGGAAACTAGCATTGTTATTGATTAAGGTAACTGAAATCTGTTGATGGTCATTACTAGTCGAACTCGAATTGCTACGTTAGGGGCCTCAAAGAACCAATAGAACAGCACAGGTGGGGCCCAACTAGTTTGATCGAGTGCGGGAAAGCGCTATGAGGTACCATGGCTTTTTAGTCGGTCAAAGCTACGCTGGGATACTACTGGGGAGTCCAATTTATATATGTACATGTCAATAACAACCAGTTGCGTAATGTAATAAGTCGCTAAGTAATGTGTTTGATATAATTTTCTATACATGACATGGCGGACGCCTGACAGCGTTTTAATGTTAATGTCACATTTACAACATTGCTATATTCAATACTTAGGTAACCTACGATGAGTGTAGCTTACATTTTTGTACGAAAAAAATTAGAATCGTAAAGGTTTGATCTGTTTGTTATCTCTCTTGTTTTGTTCTTCTTCTTTCTCCTCTTTTCTAATATTGATCTTGAACATTGATTTGTTTTAACCATTGAATACAATATGAGTATCGGACCTCTATTGTTTCTCTAGTAGTTGAGTGTTACGTAGGGGCGACGACACAATTTTACAAGCAAATGTGAACTTTATCGCTAATGCAGTTTCTATTCCAAATAATGATGTGTGTATGAGTATTGTAAGTAAACATTATAATATCAAAATAATACGGTGCATCGGTACTGGTTGCGTAGAGAGCGCGCGGTGCGCACGCGCACGCCGCAGACGCGTCTTACTGCGGAGCGAGGCGCGCGCGCCGCCCGCACACGCAACGTCGCACGCACACACACGTACACCGTACAACAACCAGTGCCGCGCGCATACGAAGCCTGAATTTCATGGAAATATATTGTTATCTATAAGTGCAGTGATTATGAAGCTCGATTGATATTTTGTTATTGGTAAGTAATTCATTATTAAGTTATTGTCGATATGCTTTTTAATATATGCAACCTTTTTACTATTTGATATTCTGTATAAACACCTACTTAATTTTCGAAAATTCCCGTGGGAATATTTTGTCTCAACACCGTTTGTGGAATTTATAAATTATCGCCTCACTAGACTTACAACTGTAGAAAACAATTACAATTGCTACATGAGATATTGGATTATTGTAAATATTTCTCCTATTGTTAGACATTGCGACCATTTTTTGGTCACGGACATCGATAGTTTCAATAGTCTGTTACGATTGTCAATGAGTCAGGGTTGTGGGCGCAACCGTAATAATATACAACGGCATCGGCTTGGAGCAGGAGAAGGAATGGGGTTGTTTTTAGTCAGTAAGAGTCTGACACTCTCACACCCAGGATGAGAGAAGTCATTTGATAATAATCCACCCTCAAAAAAGGGTTTTTTAATCGTTTTAATTCGTCTAAATGGTTTCTATACTCTAGATTTATTGAATGTAGTTTTTCCGGACTACATCGATAATCATTGTAAACCTTATAGCGTTTGAAATATTATTTTACCCAGGGTACACATACACTGCATATAGGAATGAAGTGATCTGATATTGTGTTAATTAATAATAACGTGACTCTGATTACACTGCACTGCTGCAATAAACAAACGAGTGATCATAATGTTGTTGTCCAATATTTCAAGTGCACGCGGCGCTGGCGTGAGGATGCATATCACTGCCTCATTACTGGCTGTCTCCACGAGCTGGACTCCTTTGTTATTGTCTTCTACAAGATATTTTATATTTTAACATTTTATTATATATGTTTAAAACGTAAATAGTGATGTATATAATATGTAGACATACGTTTAAGAAGTAATTTAAAGCAGTTCAATCTTCAACTAATTGATGTGTATACTAGTTCGGTTTAAAAAATAAAATAAAAATGACTAAAAACGCCTAGCTGTTCAACTATACTCTAAATCCGTAAAATATATCTACCTAGTGTTTAGTCCCGGGACTAAAAAGAAATCTTTATTTTAATATAATCGATTCACAACCTATAAGTGCCCACTGCTGAGCAAAGTTCGCTCACACGAAGAAGGTTTGAGCATTAACCACCATGCTTGCTTAAGGATTAAGGTTATGATCGATTGGCGAATTCAAACTTATAATTGGAAATTATAAGCCCAGTTTTTCACACGATGTTTTCTTTACCGTATGTCAGTGGTGTCTAAATAATCTTAGAAAGTACATACTACTCGAAAAAAGACGCAAAGGTATTTGCCAGGTTTCGCATCAGAAGAAGCGGGCACCTTAATCTCCGGGCCACCACGACAGGCAATTGTAATCATCTGAATCTAATATGTATATCGTTGTTATCAATTGGCAACTATCCCATAATGACAACAACTTTAGGCACGTACGTAAAGCAAAAGAATACAATAAGCACTGGTTTTTCAATGGTTAGGTAAAATTTACCTAGGGAATAATTATGATGCTGTCGCGTCAGAATGTTTGTATAAGACAGTGACAGCAACAATTTTATTCCATTTATCTGACTATTGAAAATCAGCCCTAAAACGAATTAGGAGTTTTGGCTAGCTATGTCTCGCAAAGTATTAAAAATATTTAACGGTGGCCTGGCACAATTATCCAAATAAATGTATCATAGAAAGAAAATTAAATTATGACGCAAAACTAATCTTAAATAAGGTTTCATATCGCTTTCTTTCTGTTTTTACTATTAAAATGGCGTTAACCTGTATCAGCAGTTTGTTTTGATTCCGACCACATGCGTAGTGTTGTTACGTGTGCACTTACAATGGGCACGCACCTGTATGCAGTGTGTTCTCAATGTTACACGACAAAAATACAAAATACAATTTGTTACACGCTGACAACAAAGACGTTTCTTTACAACTCTTTAACGTTAGCTACGAATACTGATTTCGTGTTTAGAATTTCTTTTTTTTTTAAACAATGTCGTACATACTATTCAGTGTCACTCGAGTTCCGCATATTCACGCTCGCATCAGTACATGCATTAACATGCACTATGACTGTGCACTTCGCCACAAATGCACACAGTCTAATACCTCCACATTATCGTATCACTAGGTACCTACTTGCATAAATTACTAAATGGTAACCATTCGTAGAAGGTTAAATTACAACGCTATACTTACTGAAGATAATTTTCTATTAAAATGACAAGAAGATTCATTCTCTATGCCGCCCTTTTTGTTGAAATCGTGGTGCATGTACCAACATTTTTTTATTAGGTACATAAAAAAAATGTTGGTACATGGATGGCAAAGTAAGCTATCAGCGCCGCCCATGGGCACCGTAGATGACCTTTTGGGTATTAGAGATTTGGAGATTTAGATATTGGGAAGGGTTGGAGAAGGAGAAGGATTGGGTCTCCGGTAACCTCACTCACACGGCGAAGCGAAACGACATGGTTGTTTCACGCCGGTTTTCTGTGAGGGCGTGGTATCGCTTAAGTCGAGTCGACTCTTACTCTTACCTCTTTTATTTTGATAGTAAAAATGAATGCATTCATTAAGCAAGGAGTCAGGTTATGTTTTGATGTCACTGGTGATAGAGCAAGTACGCGCGGTGTTATCAGGGCCGTGCCACGGGTGACGGGAGCACGCCCCGCCCGCTGATTGCCGCGGACTTATACTTGACGTCTTAACCAGCGCGGCACTTGGGACAACCTGTTGACCTCAAATTGCAAAAATAAAAACAGAGCAACGACTGCTCTATATATTTATCATTGTACGTGACGTCAAATATTTTGATTAAAACAAAATATTTTTTGTTCTTATTCATTGTTGTCAAGAGTTTTATGTATATGTGTATGCATTAATTAAATATATATCACAGAACAAAGTATGTAGATTCTGATATTGTATTGATAGGGTTATAGTGGCACGTAGTTTATGAGTCATCATCATTGTAGTGTGTGACCTCAGAGGCCGCCCTATTATGTGTACCTATTTACTTACTATTCAATATCAATACAAAGTTTCTTGCTGCTTATAATTTGTGCTAGTGATTTTGTATTGGAGAAATTGGCAGAATTATAGCTTGTAAACGTAGCCATTGCGTGGTTAGTGCATAGATGTTGTTTGTAAACATAGAGCTATCGATCAGTTAATTTTTTTACTTTTACCCATTCTGACTTTGTGTTTTTCGCGGAACAATATGCAATGATCTTTCGACGGCGGTGTTTCCGAATCGATAAGACCTTCTACGAGTTCTCCTTGTTAAAAGTCCGTCGACGCTCCTGTGACTGCTCTGCTTTTACAGGTGTCGATTGGCGGCGCTGATAACGTACATCTAGATTCACTTCCTTCGTGACAGGTATATACTATGTAAGATAAATTACTGACTTTTGGAGATCACCCTCTGCACTGAGCCATGTGCTGACATGGTTTCCTGATCAAGTGCAAATTTAGTATTTTTATGAATTATGATGTTAGAGTAATTGACACTTACAACTATCCCACTGTTGTTGTGTGAAGGAATGAACTATACTCTTACGCCTGTTCAAAGTGTGGGAGAGCCAAGCTTTGGCACGAATGGGCCGGATCGTCTGGACTGATACCACGGCTTCACAGAAAACCAGCGTGAAACAAATACAGCGTTGTGTTTCACAGTGTGAATAAGGTTACCGTAGACCCAATTCTTCCCTTCCCCCAATCTCCGAATGCTTAATCCCCAAAAGGTCGGCAACGCACTCGTAACTTCTCCGTTTTTGCGGTTGTTCATGGGTTGTGCTGATTGCTTTCCATCAGGTAAACCGTTTGCCAACCTATCTACTACCTATGGATTAGAAACTTATAATTGGAAATTCTTGTAACAGTTTGGTTTTGTGACTTATATTTTGGAACGCATGCAGCCTCAGTAACTTCATCTATAATGTAATGTTTGCGCATATTTTACGAGTTTTCTGTGCACGTGTACTGTCAAGGTGGGCACTGCAATAATTCTTTGGGCTACTGAAACTGCCGGTGCTTAAATATTACGATCCGATAACACCTGGACAAATCGAATGCGTAACATAACGTGATCTCGACGACATTATTGCAAGTTTTGACATTACCTCACGAGGGACATTTGGGGTTGCGTGTGCGAGCGTAATAATGCACCACGGCTGGGGCCTGGAGTAGAAAAAGGAACGGAATGGTTTTTAGTCAGTTATAGTCTGACCCTTCTCTCGCCCTGCACAGGGTGAAATAAATAATTTGATAATTTTTCATCGTCAAACATCGATTAGTCAATGTATTCTATTTTAATTGAACTGAAATAAATCGGCCAAGCCTACCAAAATCAAATACGAATATGCGAAAATGCATTAGTACTAAAATGAAATTAGCCTTAAGCAGGCGAGGCGATTATTGCTCAAACCTTCTCCGTGTGCGGAGAGGCCTATGCCAGTGATGATAATTACGATGTACTCTTTAATTTTATGTGAATTTTGTTACTCACAATTAAGCACTCATTCCGTTCTAACTCTGTAGCTAAATGGAGGTTTGCAACAAACATCGCTGGGGGCAGCTTTGTCAGTGTCTGTTGACACAACTGTTCTGGGACTGAGTGTGGATGACTGTATTTATGTACACACACATACATACTGTTTAGATACACTGATCTACTTCTAGTTAATGTTTGTTCAAGCCACAGGTGTATATTCTTTTATTTATTTCTTGTGCACACGTAGGTTCGTCCTGCTTAGTTCACAGTAATTTAGTTTTGTTTGCTAATATATATATATTTTTAGATTTTTTTCTAGTGAATTGTTTTTTTTATTCAATTGTGTGATTGTTTTTGTACATGGAAACATCGACGTGGTTGCACTGCAGATGTTAGAATACATTTGTGTGTAGATAGTATCAACTTCCATATGAGTACCTATTAAAAAGAATAAAGATTTCATTGTGTTTTGTTTGCTTTGAAAGTGTAAGATTATTATTTAAGGTTAATATTTTGTTGTGAGTAACATTTTCTGTTTTGATTCCTTTGTTCCTATAGAAACAGAATGGAATTAGTTTCCGATTCTCCAATCGAGATAAATATAAATTCCACAAGAGCGAGAGAACACGTATATGGAAATTAACGTATCATATCAAAAGCTACTAAACGCAGAACTTCGTTGTAGTTAGAGCAATGTTACAACCAGAATCAAACTCTCAGTGCAGGTTTGTTTATTTGATTATATGACAGGTAACGTATTGGATACATATAAACATATTATGTTAAATACAGTTCACAGAAAACCAGCGTGAAATAACGTTGTGTTTTGCCGTGTAAGTGAGTTTACCAATTAACTGACTCAATCCCTCCGCGTCCCCTATCCCTTCCCAATCCTAATATCCGCAACCCTTATCCTTACCCCAAAAGGCCGGCAACGCACTTGTAACTCCTTTGGTGTCGCGGGTATCCATGGGCGTCGCCGATTGTTTACCATCAGGTAATCCGTCTGCTCGTTTGCCGACTTATCCCATAAAAAAGTCAAGGTCATAGTCATATACACATTCTCGCGAAGGTATTAGTAGAAGGTATTATTCCCGATAAGAGAGTGTGTCTTTAAGGATTAATTGAAATATGAGAGTGTATCGTTCAGTCTGTCCGTCAGTTCGGGGTTGCGTGGTACTTAATTGCGCTTGTATTAGCGCAATAAAGTACCACGGCCCGGGACTAGTGGAAAAGAAGGAACGGGGTGGTTTTCAGTCAGTCAGGTTCTGGTATTCGCTCTCGCATCACACTGGGCGAAAGAGAGAAAATTTATTTGACCATTTGCCCTCCACAAAAATAAAACTTCTGTCCCTCAGTGAAAGTAGGCCTATTTCAAAATGTAGAATCGCCTGATTTGTTCTTATTCCTCACATAAACCTGTCAATCTGTAATTTCTGATGTTAGATTATAGAGGTCTCATAAGTCACCCGTCTGCATGATAATGGCCATTGTCAGATTTAAATAACATGATGCTCATATTTACAAGCAGTGCAGTTACAACATACACTATTACAATAATTATCACATGCAGTCTTTTATCAATGCAATAACTTACAGCGTCCCGTACAGCTAGCACTATCTAAATTAACTGGAGACTCCTGCGCTACGTAGTACATCGTATGTAAATAAACCGGGCAGAGTTCAGCGCTTGTGCGCATGCGCGAGCTGCGTACGCGCAGGGCTCTGTGTCACGACCTATTTCTACGTGCTGCATTTATTGGACAAGTATACTTTTGTCCCTATTATAGTACATTATGGTACAAGTGTGTAAGTTGGTGATTACCGCAGAGGCGCATTGAGGGTCTTAAGGAGCCGAACACGGTAATCCCCAATACACATTTTTCAACACACTTCTGAATAAAATAATATTTAAATAAAACACTTCTAAAGAGAAAACGTAAAGTGATGTAAGTGTGGGAGAGCCACGAGGCACGAATTGATCGACTCGACCGGAGTGATACCACGGCCTCACAGACAACCAACGTGAAACAATCATAGCGTTTTGTTTCGCCGTGTGTGTGAGGTTACCGGAGGCCCAAGCCCTTCCCCTCCCCTAGCCTTTCCCAAACCTTAAATATACGCAACCCTTATCCCCAAAAGGCCGGCAACGCACTCGTAACTCCTTTGGTGTTACATCCGTGTTCGAACTAACGACACTGTTCACAGCAGTCAGCTTTCCATTTATTGTGTTAATAGTGCAGTTATAAAGAAACAAAGATTTAATATTTTTTTTGATAACATATTTTTGAATCTCATAAATGAATATCCATGCCTAAGTAAGCTAGGGTAGTACACTAGTACTATGGCTAAAAAATTACATGATTTGCATTGTTGATAATATTCTGCAGCTTTTACAAATACTAACTTATGTGACGTTGGAAAAAACTTCAAAAATAATTAACTATAAGAAAAATATAAATAAACTAATGGAAACTAGCTATGTCACAACTATGTGTAATGTCGCTTTGCTTCGAATCAATACATCGTCGGAAGAATTTGGTTACGTAAGAAAAGAAAAAATATGTACATACAGACATGTTTAATGTTTTAAAATAATGTAGAAGACGGACATTGAAAATAAGAATGCCATCATTCCTATTGTTATAAAAATGTCACAAATAAATCAATGTACTGTTTATATAAGATTTTGTAGAAACAAATTAACGTGTTGTTTTATCTCCGCGTGCAATTGTTCGAGACTGTGTCGTGATCATTATAAATACGTTTTTAATATATTATGATGTACCTACATCAGTTGGAAACAACTTGAGAAAACAATCGTGACATCACTTTAGCAGATCCATCCATAAGACAACTAAACAGATTGAAGATTGATAATTCAGTATACCTAGTAACTGGTTTAATAAGCCGTTAAATTAACACCAGTTCTGGTTAGTTAGGTTAACGATTCCTGTACGGGTCGCAGTTCTTACCCAATCTACCATTCTAATAGCAATTCAGTTTTAATTTTAGTTCAAGGCTTT
The DNA here is from genome assembly GCA_902829305.4 of Spodoptera exigua. Lineage (NCBI taxonomy): Eukaryota > Metazoa > Arthropoda > Insecta > Lepidoptera > Noctuidae > Spodoptera > Spodoptera exigua. The sequence goes on from LR824614.2 coordinate 270,826, forward strand.
GGAGTCGGCCCTCCACTAGCTCATTGTGTCTAGCTGGATCTTAGCCGAGCCGAGCTGAGAGCTGAGAGCAGTACTCCATACATGACAGAACTTGAGCTTGGTGCGATGCAATAACAGCTTAACCGACGATAAGCAGTTGTACCGACATCGATCTTCTATTGAAAAAAAGGTCGAAAAAGTTTTTTTTGACGGTAATCAGAATTTTTCAATTAGCTATTTCGAGATTGGATTTCGAATAACCTTACTCACACGGCGTAATACATAAACGTTATATTATATTGGCATTCTGTGAGGCCGTGGTCTCTATCACATCGGTCCGCCGGCCGATTTGTGCGGAAGCTGAAAGTTTTTCAAATTCGCACTCATAAATTATGGTACTAGTGACACGTAAGCTTCTATAAGTGCAATTAGCTTAGCTGTCGCAAGTTGAACTGAAGACTTAAAAACACAAAAACTATAACACTTTACAAATTTCCCAACCGTGACTTTTTTCTTATTCATTCAAATTTACTTAAACTTAGTATATGTAGGTATCAGCTGTGTACATCCTACATGAACGCTTGCAGACCTTTGTTCCATCGTGAGCCACCAGGCTCGTGACTCGGTTGACGTGTTCCTTAAACGAATTGATGTGATATGATTCAAGTTTGTGGTGGAACGGTCATACCTTGACGTGTGGTCTGACGAAAGAACGAAAGTTCTGGAATATTGACAAAAGTTTATTGTAAGCAAGAATGTGGCATAAAAATACTTAAGGTTTCATATCATAATGACTTACACTTTGATTCCAATTATGGTCACTCGCGCTTTAAATATGTACATATATCTCGCAGGTTAGAGCATTAATCATCGAGCACATTCAAAGCGGGTTATTGATTTCAAACTAAGACATAATAATATGTCCAGGTTTTCCCACTTTGTGGTGGCCCAATGGGGTCTAAACAAATTTAGAAATTACGTATAATCTAGAAAATATTGCATTTGGTATCTGCTAATCACGACATCTTTGAAGGCTTCATATTTAATTAAATGATGACATATGCACTTTGCTCAACCCGATAGACACATGATATTATGTCATATTCACAATAATATAAATATTCAATTCATCAATTTTAAACGTTAATCATAATTTTCTGCAACGATTGGTATCTAAGCCACAGTGACATAGCGCACGCATACACGTGTCGCTGGGTGCAATGTTATTGTAAACATTATTACATTAGGATTGTAAATACTGATTAAGTAGGTAATTAATTCGCTACCAGTAATTAAATACTAGTTTTCACCAGCGGCTTCGCCCGCAGTACTAGGGTAAACATAGCTTATGTGTTATTCTAGACTGATATCTACATAAGAGCTAAATACGTACGTATGTATGAAATTAACTTCTACTATTTCTGTAATGCCAATGGACTTGTGGCACACCCGGTGGTTTCAATAATATTCATAAAACATTAGTTCAGTTTTAACTTTATTATGATTTGTATATTTGCTTTTAATATTCTTTCCTTTCCTTTCAAGTAAAAAAAAAAAATACTCACTATTATGTGCCTTTTTGAATTACTACTACGTTCATTACAAATCCAAAAGTTAGTTGTAAGTTTTATACATTTCTGTTTATTCATCTTTAGGTAAGATTGTAGAAAAGGAAGGAAGGTTTTTAGTTAGTATGAATCGGTCAACGTCATTTATTGATTTAACACCCACAACAAAAACGTTTCGAAAATTATAATATTAGTATAAAACGAGCGTAAAAAAATCTACCAACATCGATACATTAGTAGGTACCAATTTATTTTCAACGTGTATTGCTACGAAGTCTCAGTATATGCTATCTAGCCGTCGCTACGCACTGAATCAGCGTAGCACTTGCGCTACGCTTCCCTCACAAATGAATATTCAAGTCAATTCAATGAGCTTGCTTAAATAAACCTGTAATTACTTTTACATGAAGTTATCTGTGTAAATATTGTCGATATTAAATATTCTTATATGCATTTGCATGGCAATCGGCAACCACTGAAGATTAATAAAATGGATATAAAAGTATAAAAGTATTTGATACAAAATATTTTGTTGTGTATTGCTAATAATCTCTTATATTAGTTACCTTAAGGGTTTAAAGTTGACCCGAGCGTACGGCGCGTAGCGTTCCGCGCGCGCCTCAAAGAGCCAATAGACCACCACAGACGGGGCCCTATAGGGCTGAAGTTCAGCCGGGGTTGCGGGGTAAGCGCAATGAGGCACCGCGACCTCGGCCCAGAGCAGGAGAAGGAACAGGGGGGTTTTTAGTCAGTAAGAGCCTGACACTCCCTCCCGTTCGGCCCTGGGCGGGAGAAGACGATTGATGATTTTCCCCTCACAAAGAAAGGGTTTAAAGATCTAAACTATTACTACTACGACGTCAGAATTTACAATGGGAAAGTCACTAGAGAAAAACAAAATGAGTATAAACATTTATTTAATTTCACTAATTTTAACAGTGGGAGATCTACAATCTATCTGAATTAATTATCATGAGACTTTCGACTTCACAACAGAACGATAAAGTTAAAAATCGAATAAAGTTTGAAGGAAAAGCGTAAGTTACCTTCTGGCCACGGTTTCTATGGGATATTAATTGTGTACCTACGTCAATACTTACAATACATATATATTACGTTACTTCCATAAAGAAGTTTCCCACTCCTGGGTAGAGCTAAGGTTTTCCTCTGACGTGCTAGCTTTCTTCTGTCGTGGTTAGTGAACAGTCACTTTCTTTACCACATCATAACGTCATGAGGATGATGCGACTTATTTCTACATCCTTAATACCGAAAAACCACCAAAGCTTGTTTACCATTAAAATAGGCAATGAATACATCGAATATATTAGATAGGTATTTATGTTTTCTAAAAAAATAAAAATAATCTAAATGTTAGTGAATTGAGCTCACGTGAGTGTACCAGAGTAACAGACATCTTTAAAAAAATGCCTTAAGAAAAGAATTAAAAGAGGACTATTTACTTTAGATACTATTAAAACTAAATAATTTAAAGTAAGCAAATATCCTATAAATCATTTACATCCAAAGCTATATTTTGTATTTCCATTATAATGATCAAATAATTAACCAGTCATCAATTGAAAAAAAGAATTACAATTTTTATGAAGTACCTACACTTTTATAACTACTGCTTTTTCTTAATAGTAATCTTTATGCAAAATATAAAAAATATGACCAGAGACTGTACACATAAATTCGTAAATTCTAGGAACTAGGGTCTATTCCAGTACTAAAATGCAAGACACTCACATGTGGATATACTAGGATGAGATATGAATGGGCTGGTTCGCTCGGAATACGACGCATCAAAGAAAACTGGGGAGAAACGGTTGTTTTAATTCTGTATGAATTTTTTTTATATATGACCATATACCAATAGTTCATACGACTCTGAAATACTAAACTACTAAGTATTAAACACGTCATAATGGACACGCAAACACTGTAATGAACTCTGATGTCACGTCACGTCAGTGGAAGACGTCCTGTAAGATTTTTCTCATAATGGCTCATCTGTTCTAACGTGTAACTAACGGGATATTGTAATGTGCGTGAATCCCGATAAATAAAATGACTAATTACTATATACTTCCTCTATGGCGTGGTTATATTATTACGTAATATTATGTTTCATGTGCATTCAACTATTTTCCGAGATGCTTTCCCGATTATCCCCTCTACTTTTCAAAAATTTTCTTTCGGCAAAATATTTTAGTTAGTGTCGACATACGATAATTTTACAGTTTGTCCAGCCGTTTTTGAGTTATGCTCTTATTACCCCATTTTGCGACATATACATACATGTTATGGGAGACTTGGATTATTCTTCAGATTAGGATGACACTTGGGGATTTTTATGACGCAATTGTTGTTTTTTGTGACATTAATATCGGTAAAATAAAGATCAACTTGTTTTTTCGTGTTCCGAGTTTTTGGTGGTGAAATAATTTTCTAAATCGATTCAGTAGTTTTATAGATTATTCGACGCAAACAAACAATAATGAAAATCTTTCCTCTGTTTCCGGTATTAGAACTTTAGGTCACTCTTGGATCGTAAAAAGTGTAAGGAAGACTCCTTTCCTTGTTGTTATCCGGGTGTCATCCGGATCTAGTATTTTATACACGTAACATCGTGGATGTATTTTATACCCGTTTTACCCAAGTGACAAATCAGACTAGTTAGTTATCTGTTCTAGTTTCCTATGACGTTTTCGTTGTATTGCTACCCATTATTTCTCAGCTGATGTCTACGAATGACGTCACGGTACAGGATACTCTCGCGGGACACCACGCTGTTGATCATGAACTTGTGACGTCACTGTGTCGTCAAGTCATATGTTTCCCTCATTTCCCTGTAGCTGTTTATACTTCAATGGAAAAAGTATGTCAATGTATGGTTTTTGGTTTTCTGACATAAAGCTATGACAACGTTTTTAGGTTTGTTTTTGTTAGATTATAAATTTTATACTAGGACCTCATTTGTCATAGATGACAAGTATATGAAATGTTTCGTAACTAAAAAAAAACTACTAAACGTCAAGCGACTTTTCTTTTGGCGACTTTTTCTTTTGTCAATATTTTCTTTGCTAAAGAAAATAATAGATAAATCTTAGTTAATTGGATGCATTAATTAAAATAACCTGAAACAAATATTTTTTTATCCCAAGAGAAAAAAAAATGAGAGAGTTCTATCTACATTAAATACTTTGTTTTATTCGGAAATTGAATCTAACAATCCGGTAGTGAGGCTACAAAATTGATGTTCAAGTTCATAAACTTGCAGCTTGCAGTGTTCAGTAGTTAATAATACTGATTGCTATTTTCTCTTGTGTAATGACCGGTTTTTATAAACCAAGCACCATTTAGGGCCTGCCTGGCCTTTCACTATCGAAACTGAATAAATTATAAACTTTATTTTTTTCTAATAAAGTAGAAAATATAACTGATAACTTACTGCACGTATAGAATACGTCTTTAAGCTACATGTATTTTTTTGTATATTTCTAAGTACAGCATCAACAAGCCCTTATAATGAAGTAAAGTGGGACATTGACTATGTAACGATATCGCGAACACAGCCTGAGCTATGTCGCTACATGCCACATAACTGCTAGTTCTTATCAGTCACAAAACGACAATAGCATTAGCTGATAGGCTAATAGGATAGAGGTTAGGCAGAGTTGCATATTCTGACAAAAGCGATGTAACGTTCTCCTTCAGCTGTGAGTGTGGGGGAGCTTTGCTTCGGCTCGACCGGAGCCTAATCCTTACCATCCTCCAATCCCAAAATCTCCAAATCCGATAAGGTCGGCAACGCGCGTGTAACTCTTTCGTTGTTGCTGGTGTCCTTGGGTGGCGCTGATTGCTTGCCATCAGGTAATTCGTATGTTCGTTTGCCGTCCTTAACACGTCCTTACATAAAAAAAGATACAATATGAGGGTTTTTTTATATGCCAACCGTTTCAAAATTTCATCACCATGGCTTGCTCTTGTATCTGCACCAGATACCTCTTATCAAATAAACGTTTTAGTTTTAGTAAAATCTATCAACCGGCCTGATCAATCACCTGACGTGCAACTTGTCATGGGTCCGATTCTCGTGCGGAATACCTGTTTGTTTGATCCTTAAACTGTTGTCCGGGTCTGGGTGTATCTTGTATGTGCAATTTCATTATTGTAAATTCACCTAAGATACTAAATAAAATCCTAGATTGGGGAAACGTGTTTTAAACAAAGAAATTAACATAAATAACGTGCTGTAATATAATGTCACTCAATGATCTATTGACATGTTTTTGTCTTGCTTGTATATTATAATATGCTTATGTATACACACACTGGTCTTGGAGGGTAAATCATTGCCTATTTGTGTCAAAGCGTAAAACAATAACAATATACACATTTCTCTAAGCAATAATAGAGAAATTAAAACGTTTTATGTATTTGTTATTGTACTCGTACTATCATAGTAACTGAGTATACATATATTGTCGCAAAGAGCTACACTATATTAGACCATTTATCACTAACCCATGTCTAGTTCGAAAACAATATGCAATGCGTATATGAAGTTTTATTACTTACCAATAAAACTAGTTGAATAATTTCTACAAATATATTTACAAAGTCTGTAGTCGCCATTAAGTGAGGTCACAAAACATATAATTATATTGGTTGACAAAGTAAATATTAATAAAAAGTAATTACCGAAATGAGCAATTAGCACGTGGATGAATAATTGCAGGCTGTGATGCTAAACGTTATTAATTACTGATTATGTAATCTGTTTACTTACTCTTGTATGCATTTATTATTCAATCTAAAATAATGAAGAGAAATCTTATAACCACTGTCTGATTCGGCTACGCCGCGCCATGCCGTGCTACGCGCCGCAGCGAATACGCGTAGGTCGCGTAGTCGGCCGTATATGTAGGCAAACGCTATATTTACTATTGTTAATACCTTATAAATTTTATATAATAGATCCTTATAAACAATTAGGAACGTTTAAACAGTTCTTTCACCAAGAATTGATTTATGTATTTAGTTAAATGTTTGGAAACCAAACTAAATAGTGACAGTTGTGAATCAAAGTAATTTTATTAAGATTTCTATTCATTATAAGTAACTACGTCATTAAATTATTACGTCAACCGAATGCTCTTGAGCAGAAACCTAGGATCAAATGTTTACGAAGAGGACGCGGAACAATTTAATATTTACAAAACTAAAGTAATGCCACGTGTGATCTGAACAGTTCCCAGTATTGTGCAGCACTGGCGGCTGTGACAATGAGGCACAACAGAACACGTGTTTAGCAAACACACGGTAACGTAAACACGGACCGGGATGCACAGCTTCATAGCGCAGTGGGGCAGGAGCGGGTGCACCCCACCACCGACTTAAATATCCACCTGTCCATCCACTTTAGTCCTTTCAATCAAACCTTGAACACAAGTGAAGCCAGTCAGTTTAGTGAAATCTATCCAATTAACGGACTGGAAGTGTCCATAGTTCTCGATTAGCAGTGATCAAAATTAATAGTGAAAGCGACTACAGAAGTTTACATCAGGCAAATTGTGTGTTGAGTACAAAGGGGCCGTCGATTGTCGTCACCTGCCGTCGTCGGGGTATGTCCATCATCGTCACTTATATAATATATAATGTGTTTACTCTAAGAGTACAGTTCGTGCGCACTCATCAACTATTGTTCGCCCTAACTCGTGATTATGTCGGAGTTAAACATATTCCACAAACAACACGCGGAGACGTAAACCAGTACAATACTGTGTTTTACCATCGGAACTGTATTTTGATTAAAGAAGTCGATTTTTACAGGGTTTGTCTAGTATTAGAGACAGATAATTTATGAAATTATAAACTAGGCTATAGTAAAGCTTGTTTGAAGAAGGTTTTCTTATGTAATAGGTCGGGGTAACCTCAATCACTCGGCGAAACACAACGCTGTGGTTGTTTAACGCCGGTTTTCTGTGAGGCCGTGGTATTACTTCGGTCAAGCCGACCCATTCGTGCCGAAGCATGGCTCTTCCACACTAAAAAGGTTGTCTTAACTATCCTAAACCCTTATCCCCAAAAGCTAGTAACGAAGTCGTAACTCCTTTGGTGTTATGGATGTCCATGGGCGTCGCCGACTGCTTGCCATCAGTTAATCCATATATCATATATCATTAAAAAACGACTCATTTTTCTGAACACAATACCTTAACACCCCGCAACCGAAGCAATCGGAAAGTAATGTAGTTGAAGAAAATAAAATATAGCCACTATACCTAGTTTTCATGTATTGACGTATCGACTTATTCATCCTTCATTAATTAGTGTAATTATTAGTTTAATACAGGGAAGATTTGTATATATTTAATATGAGTCAAAAAGAGGGAAATTTAGCAAAAAGAAGTAAAATTTGTAAGTTCTAGTCGTAGTAGTAGGTCATAAAAGTCAATTTACTCGAAGAGGCTATGAGAATGATTGTGTTTAACATGTAATATACAAGAAGTAGTTGGGTTGTTATAGTGTGGACTCAAGTTCACCGTGTCTGTGTTTATGGTTGATTATGCACGCATTTTATTTTATTTATAGCTCGTCACACATTGTTCTACTATAATACTATCAACCGGGGTCTGCTCTGGTTTCGTATTATCGTAATTACTACATGAACAAAAAATATTCAGTTTTTTTTGACAATAACGACTCACTTAGGTCAATTACCTGAGTAAAGCTCTACCAGTTTCAAGCCACAACGGGACCCTTATTCATGATCAGGGTGGTCGTCGGCTAAGTGGTTATTTTCAATAAATTGCGTAAGCATCACAATAGTCACTATAATAAAAAAAATTATGTCTTTTTTGACACAAATTCTGTGCTATAAGTTTCGAAAACAGGAAAGTAACAATATGGCTTTTTTATCCAAGTTTTTGTAATTTATTTTTCTACATTTACCTAGACTCACATAAGGTGGAGGGAAACATTGTATGAAAACCGAACTGATAATTTAAAGTGATGGGTTTGGAATCGCTAATTCGCCTTTTGCAAGCGTTGTGATGAATGCTCCTACCTTCGCCGTGTTAGAAGAGGCCTTTGCCTACCAGTGGACACGTATAGACTGATAATGATGATCAAGTTGAAAGAGCTGGTATAAAAAGTGGGAGTAGTGAGAAGAAATGTGTGAATGTCCTCTTAGTAAAATGTAGACAAAGGAAACTTTGTGTGTTTAAACGGTAAACGTGGATGTCTATAAGGTTAAGACATTATAAGCAATGGTGCTGGGGATAGGTACGGGAAGTGATAGTGATGGTAGATGAAGATACTGTAGAGTGTTGTAGTGAGTCACAAATAATAAGTACCTATCCAGTAGTTGCGGTTGCCATTGAGTGCTCCTCGCACGACTTGGTAAATACGTACCAATTTATTTCCTCCTCGTCCTATCTGTCGATTGATGCAAGTTGCTAACAATAGGGGCTGCATTACTAATACTTTGTAACTTAATATTATGCACATTACACATTTTGCCGCTGACGCACCGGCCACGCCGACCAACCATCCCCTTTGTTTGTTTTCGACTTTTTTAATACATACGGATTGGTAATTTTATTCTATATATCGTGTGCGATAGGTTCTTGATTTGAGTCTGTAACAGCGTTATCAGTTCAGTATGTGCGATGTGTTGTGTGTGCTCTACGAGTTTGGAAGTTGCAGCTTTTTCCTGAAGTCGGTTCCCGCGTGGGATGAGTAAGTGGGAAAGGTTTGGGAGGTAGGGCTGCGGTCGGCGTGAGATGTCGCCCGCACAATGGTCACTTGTGTAAGTAGGTAATTACGTGTAAGAATGGTTATGTGCAATTGTATCAGCTCGTTGTATATAAACGTAGGGAAATGCTCGGTGGCTTTCAGTCGCGCTCTGCTTGTGTAATAGCTTTATGTAACGGAGCTTACATTTGTTCAGTGCTCGTTGTGTAAGTACAGTTTGATACATTCGCGACCTCCACACATGTGATGCTTGTTTATTCATAACATATTATTGTCATTCTTAATCACTTGTGAAGTATTAATTTGAAGATTTTAACGGCTTATTTGAATGTGACAGTGACTGTGATAATTTTGGATTTTAATATTAACTCTCATTTTCAATCGGGGTCGTAATTTTTTATTACGTACTTTTTCTGCCTTAAGTATATATTTTATTGACACAAGTAAGAAAAAAAGTTACATTAAAAATTATCGATAACATAAAAGTTTGATTTAAGTGATTCGAGTTTAAGAGAAAATATCAACCGGGCTATTTGAATAAATTATAATGAATTAATATTTGTAAAGAGTATAATTATCACGTGGACTCGGTCCATCATTTACCGATTATAATATATTAGAACTAAATCTGCTAAACCTTTGTCTGACATACTATGCTGATGACGTCATACAAGTGTTGTAACTATTGTGTGTGTAATAGTACTAGAGGACAAATATTTTTACATGGACGTGTTCTTATTAAGCAAATAAATAAGACTATTCTAAAATTAAATATTCTAAAATTTTCTTATGAAAAATCATTATCAATATGAATATTCATGTAAGTTGTTGACGACAAACTTTTGCTCGTGAATCCGAAAATTTGAGCCCCTAGTGCAATTTGAAAATAGTCGAGATTTTCGCGAAAAAACGTTTCACGAAAATTATAACACAAGAAATCATTCAAAAAGAAAATGGTTTTATTAATTGTAGCAATTTTATAATGAAGTAATTTAGATGCCATTTCCAATAATAGTTAATATAAATATTTTTCTATAATAACTGTCATGAGAGCAATATTTTAATAAAATATAAGCGGCTTCCTCACGTGTAGCATTCACGTTTGCCAAGTTACTTAAGAACCACACCGGGGCACATCAGTAGTTCTTGGGACGCTGAACTCCAAGCTACAGCATACGTGAGTAGACTGCACAAATAATATTTGATTCAATAAACCCCAAGCGAACGCCGGCACGCGCACCTTAACTTACTGTTGTGTCGAATTACCACGATTGAAAGTTGAATATATGTATATTTTTTTGAATCTCTTGCTTGGATTTTTTTCGGTGTCGTGAGTCCTTTTACAAATATACGATTTTAAATACACATCACAGCCAGACTCGAAACGAAAATTAGTGGAGCACACAAAAATGCGACGAATGGAAATCGAATCCTAGCCACTGCACTAGTACACATGTTATTCATCGAGAAACAGTTCTGTTTTAGTTCTCAATTTGCTCTCTTTTCAAGCTGGAGCACACAATGAGATGTGGGCCACTCAGTCGAGATAACGCTAACCAATCAATACTCTTTCCGAATTCACTGATTAAACATGCCTCTATTATACTCCGGAGCCTCGATTATGCGCACGAGTGCCGCTTGGAGCACTAAGAATATCTACCAATCCCAGTTTACACCAGCTTTTCTTTCGCTCGTAAAACCCTCGGCAGGTGTAGTGATAATACAGTGCTGAAGTTGTAATTGTTGTTGTTGTAGGATTTACACGGCACAGATATCCAGTTTGTTTTTGATTTTCTATCGGATATGGGTATGTAATTGATTTCGTTACATTATTTTATATTGAGAAGAACCAACATCCAATATAAGTACCTACTTAAATTAGTTTAACAAAAAAGGCATTTATACGTTTCCACGGATAAAAATAGAAAATGTAACAAAAAAGAAAACTTACTAACTGACTTAACTACCTAGAATAAAAATTGATGTGCCATAACATCATGATTACATTTGTTCAATGGGCCTTTATGAGTTAGGCCCTTCGTACGATTTCCATAACTTCGAAACCCAATGCGTCCAAAGTAAAATGAACATTAATTTATTTTATTATTTTAATTGTTACAAATTGTTACACATTGCTAGTTTCAATTGCAATTTTTCGTAGACAAATACATATATTGTCTTTTTTAAAAGACAACGGTTCAGTATTATCATATTATTCACAGTACATACATTGCCTACTACGAAATCTCGTAGCAAGGTCCTAGTATAAGTCATATTAAAACTTATTTTTTTACTGCGCACATTTAGTGTTGAAACTGAAGATATATATGTATGTAGTTATTTTAAATAGAGAATTAGTTCCACACGTACTTATATAATTATATATTTTGGTTTACAAACGCAATCATTATGTGCTTAAGTGAATATTTTTGTAGCATTATTGTTAATAGTTTGAACAAATGTCAACTGTTTGTATAGTGGAGTGGACATTTTGAATTGGTCGGTGTCGTTAGTCGGCGCTACCATTCGGAACAAGCATTTGTTCGAATATATCTAATCTATAATATACATAAAAATTAAACGTAAAATATGTTGGTAAGCGTCAAACTCAACAATACCACAGACTGACACTATTTTTTGTTTTAAATTTTGTTTGACGTTCAAAAGTGCCTGTAAAGGTCTAATTGGAATAAATGATTTTTTTTTGACTTTTACCTGAACCAATTTTGTCGACTATTTTTTATAGAAATGTAGAGGGAAATATCTTAATACTGCTGACGAAATGTGAAAATCTCGTGAACATCGACACTGATTAAAAAAAATCATCATTTATATTATTCCTTGAAAAACAAGGATTTCTTTACGCAAGGATAAAACGGTAGCATAGTTACAGCTTTAATAAACTCGCGTAGGATTACAGCTAGTGTATTATTATACATGTAGGTATGCAAATTATTCACAGACACAATAAGAAAAAATCATATTGTTTTATTGTCCTTTATATTGTCATTAATAGATCTTTTTACAATATGCTAATTAATCAATCCATCACAATATTTTTTTAAATAATAATAAATTTCCCTTTACTATACATACATACATACATTTGTTTACAAGACATTTATGAGCTAAAGTTGTCACACTTCAATGTTAAGTGAACAAAGCGATGAATGAACGAGTGTTCAAATATTTGAGATATAAATCATACACGGCGTGAGTCACGTGGTACAAAATACGTTTATTGTGAAACTTGTTGATTACCATAACAATGTTATTACATGTAACTTGAAAAGTGTTGCAGTTTCGTGTATATTTAGTCATACATATTATGACAGGGCGGGAAATTCTTAAATACGTCGCAGCTAACTAGCTTAGCAACCTAGCCTGTAATTAAAGATGCCGCAGTAACACCTTCTTGCCATCCTCGAGTCATTCCCCAATCCTTAAATGTCCAAAACCGAATCCTCAAAAGGCCGTCAATGCATTTGTAACTCCTGTGGTGTTAGCCTGGGTTGCGGGGCAAGTGCAATGAGTCACCATGGCCTCGGCCCAGAGTAGGAGAAGGAACGGGGGGGATTTTAGTCAGTAAGAGTCTGACACTCTCTCTCGCCTTACCCTGGCGCCTGGGCGCAAGAGGTCATTTGACGATTTTCCCGTGACGAAAAAAAAACTACTCTGGTATTGTGGGCGCCGTTTGCTTACCGTCAGCAATTTTGTAAGCTCGTCTGCCGTCCTATCTCATAAAAAATAATCATCGGCTCAGTATCTATCGGGATTGTCTTGTTGTTTGTCAAATAACCGCAAATGCGATTGTCGAACAATCGATTTCTGATTCTATTACCGGGTAAAGGAATTAACCATTTTCTAGCCAAGGATTGGGAGAGTAGGAGTGCCAGACTCTTACTGACTAAAACCTTAAAAAACCCCCTTCTTCTCCTGCTCCAGACCGAGGCCGTGGAACCTACTTTATTGCCCGCAACCCCGATTGAACATCATTTCTGTTGGCTCTTTAAGGCGCGTGCGGTGCCTTAAGTCGGATCTCTAGGTTTGGTCAAGTGGCGAGCTACTATTCCCTCTATACTCTCCGCAACTCAAAGGATATACGCGATTTGTTGTTGTAATATTATTTTAGCAGACGACACGTGCTAAGCAACAGTGGGACTGTAGAAACAAACATGACTTATCAACAACCTGCCTTTCTAAAAACCAGTTAAAAAATTTGTTTTCGAAGACCCAAAGTTCAAAATTAAGATGTGATACAAAAATAATATTTTCCCACAATACCTAATACCTTATTTAACTAGGTACAAAGCCGGTTTGAGTTTATATAGATCTATAAAACATAAACTTCTTTATTATTAATGTTTATTTATAGGTATGTTTATTCTTGCCGATTATAAACTCACACTAGTAACTTTCGCGCGTTTTTGCCTAGCCTTTTTTGATTGAATTGTTCAATTGGGACCAGTAGTTTCTGGGACTAGCGCCTTTAAACGAACAAACAACCTCTTCATTCTTATAATATCAATATATGTAGATAGGTGAAAATGTCACACGCGATAAGCTTCTAGCCATCTCTACCTAATGTTTTATTATTGACTTAATATTATTATGCAATCTATTGTCAAAAATCTAGAATTTTCTATTCGGTCTTAAAATGTGACAAGAAGCTGTTTTAGAAAAACGTCTAGTTGTGTAATATTAGATAATCTGGTGTAAATATATTGGCAGTATCTAATTATGACACAGATCTCGTGATCGAAACAATGTCTCGTGTCATTTGAGACAAAGTTATGTTTGTGAGTGTGTCATGTGTTGTGGCGCTCAGGGTGCGTAATGTGTCGTGTCACTGTCACACTGTCGTGAGTTTACTGAGTTACTGTGTACCTACGTCATTTTTGCATATTCGGTCGCTTTAACAACTGATGGAGGTGAGTGACCTGTTCTAACTAAAGTTATTCGCAATTTTAGTTTAGACCTTCATACAGATTTTGTTTAACCGCCTCTAATTTATTGTGATTCTACTCGGTGTATAACACAGTGTGAAAAATGATAAATGAATGCTGCACTAAAAGAAAAAGAAATACATATCTAAGATGACATTGACAAAGGTTATGAAGGTGCATTTTATTTGTAGATTAAAATATGATATCGTCCTCACATTATTACAATCGAGTTTCCAATAACCAAACTGTCCACTAAAAACAAAATAAATCTCAGCATAAAACACAGTTACGTTGGTCAGAGAATTCGCAGCTGTAGAGGTGCGCGTGAGTCTGTTCAAACGGTCCATGCTGTACCGATAAGGAAGTACGTGCCACTGAATCATAATTAAAAACTTAAATGGTCGTGACAGTAATTTTATTGTAATTAGAATGTGCCTCCGAGAGAGCGGCCTAGTGCGTGTTAACTCCGGCCGACATCCGGAGCGCACGGACATATAAATAAAATAACTACCGACTGTTGACATATTTATGTCCAAATAAAATATACAAGTGCCGCATCCTCCTGTCTATTGGATCGAGGGTATGTTTCAGAATATTCAGTTGTAGTTTGTACTTAGGTATCGGTATGTAAAGAAATATACAAATCTGTTACTTGAAAAAATATATGGTATATTAATTAACTCTCGTCAGCGTCAGCGCAATAAGGTACCGCAGATTCGGCTTTTAGCAGAAGAACGAACGAGGTGTTTTTAGTCAGTAAGAGTCTGACACTCACACAGTGAGAGAGAATTCATTCAATAATTATCTACCCACAAAAAAGACTTTGATAACGTAGCAGATGCTTGCTTAGTGTTGTAACCTTTGGAAGGTGAGCATATGCCTGATCTAGAAGGATCTCTTCATATTAGTTCATGGAGTGAGCTATGGTGGGCGATATAAACTAGTTAAAACTACATATAATTTATATTGGCACGCAATTTAGGTAATTAAAACTTAATAAATAACATTCAAAATTTGTTTTATGGAAGTACATCAATATGCACAACTTATTACGCAACGTAGATGAAGCATGAGTAGAAAATAATTAACAAATACAACAAAACATAAATTATTGCATTATCTTATGATAGTTATTAATAAATATATATAATATAGTACGTTCTAGGATATCTTTTTGAATACAAATTCAGCGTCCAATTTTACAGTTTACCTACAAACTATTTTAGTTTTTTTATTATTAATTAGAACTATGTGTCCATGTGTTAGTTGGATAAGTCGAATGTCAAATGACGTCCTATTAAGTTCAAGGTCATCACAGAAAGTAGTAGTAATTGGCAATAGTAGAAATCTGTAGGTACGTCAGACGTCAGCCCGAACTCGGGAAACTTGATATTTGAATTCAAATTGGAGGCTACAGGAAAATATGAGTTGTGGTTACGGCAATAAACACTTATGTAATATAATGATAATTAAATAACTGTGAACATACAGTAATTAATTAATTTATTATGGTGTTGAGGTTTTCATTTATTTTTTTATATAAAAAGATATGATCCTTATTATTTAAGTTAAATAAAAGTATTCCGTAAAAGGTTTTTTATGAATTCTGATTTATTGAGTGTTTGACCTTTTTATATTCGGGTGGATGAATAAAGATGTAATTTGTTTCAGGGATGATGGTGATAGGTGTGAACAGCATCAGTAGTGTGAAGTAACGACAGAGCTGCCACCATGGTTGCCAAGGAAACTACAGTTAAGGTGCGTCGACCCTTCAGTTAATTATTAGTAGATACAAACTAAGTAGATAAGTTAAAATCTTTTTGCATAATAATTATTTTGATAACATTTTAATTTAAATTTATGGACTATTGGAAACTAATACTTTTCATAATTCATTATTTATAAGATAAGTTGAATTTTAAATTTGTGTTTTTATTTAGCGTAATTTGGCACAAATATCTTATTACAACCTGTAGTATAATATACCTATACACTATATACAGGTGTAATCATTTACATCTTTTTGTTCCATGTTGTATTTGAGCACATCTTTATTAAATTTCTTCTGTACCATATTCTTGTTTCCCTTGGTGGTGGAATGTTGTCTGGAGTCAATTGTCCCCAAAAAATGCGTGTCAAAAACTTACTCTAGTAAAGTTGCGTGGGGGAAAGAAGTATAAGTCAGATAGAATGCTATCAGAGAGAATGTCATGACAGGTTGAGACTAATTGACTTTCCGCGTGAACTTGAGACGTGTTGTGATAGGACATGTAGAGATCATATGCACAAGAAAGTTATAGATCAGCTGTATTCGGACATCGTACATGCACTTAAAAGTTCAGCAGTGGTGGGTCGAGATAGTGGCATTAGTGAGCCTAGAAAGAAGGTTGTAGGCTGGAACGGGCATGCCGCTGGGGCGCACACGATTGCAAAAGAAAAATTTTTAAAGTGGGTAAACTGTGGAAAACCTAATGTCAGGTATGTGTACAAAGAAATGTGTGAGGCTAGAAAAGTTTTTAAATCGAGACTCAAATGGTGTCAAAATCATGAGGATCAAGTAAAAATGGATATTTTGGCCTCACACCATTCTAAAAATGACTTTCGTGGTTTCTGGAAGCACACAAATAAAATACACAATAAGCCGGGGATTCCTGTGAGTGTCGGCGGCATGTGTGAGCCAGAAGATATTGCCAACCTGTTCAGAGATAATTTCATTGTAAAGTCTCCTCTGGGTAGCTTGGGATCGGTGATCGATGTTGAGCTTGGTAAAGATCTAGAGGTCAAATTTAAAGCAAAAGAGATTGCTCAAATTATAAAAAGCATGTCTAAGGGCAAGTCTCCTGGTCATGACGGGCTCAGCATCGAGCACCTCCGCTATGCGGGTCCGCACTTGCCGAGAGTTCTGGCAATGTTGTATAGCTTTTGTGTGGGTCATGGTTACTTGCCGAGCGAAATGATTCGGACACTGGTAGTACCTATTATTAAGAACAAAACGGGAGACGTCGCAGACACAGGTAACTATAGACCCATATCATTGGCTACGGTAATATCTAAAATATTTGACAGCTTGCTTAATACACAATTGAACAAATATGTAGAACTTCATGATAACCAGTTCGGGTTTCGACCCGGATTGTCAACCGAAAGTGCAATTTTGTGTCTTAAGCAGGCTGTCACGTATTATACACGGCGTTGTACACCTGTTTACGCTTGCTTTCTCGACCTATCCAGGGCTTTCGAACTGGTTTCCTATGAGGGGTTGTGAAAAAAATTGGAGAGATCAAATTTACCATTTGAAATAATAAACATTTTGAAATTTTGGTATGGAAATCAGAGCAACTATGTGCGATGGGTCGGGGCTTTGTCTCGTGCATATGGGCTGGAGTGTGGGGTTAGATAGGGGGGGTTGAGTTCACCTACGCTGTTCAACCTGTATGTGAACGGGCTGATTGACGAGTTGAGTAGCATTAGGGTCGGCTGTTTTATTGATGGTGTCTGTGTTAATAACATTAGTTACGCGGATGACATGGTGCTGCTGAGCGCGTCAATCTGTGGCCTTAGAAAACTTGTGTAGAAGTGTGAAGAGTATGCAAAGTCACATGGACTTATTTACAACTGCAAAAAGTCGGAAATTATGGTATTTGAGGCTGGGGGTAAAAGTCCTGAAAGTACACCACCTGTATTTCTTAATAAAGTGCCTTTAAACAGTTTTCATAGGTTTAAATATCTGGGTCATATATTGACACCCGACCTCAAGGACGATAAAGACATTGAACGTGAGCGGAGAGCGTTGTCCGTTAGGGCAAACATGATAGCTCGCAGGTTTGCAAGATGTTCACTTGAAGTCAAGCTCACCCTTTTTAGGGCTTACTGTACCAACTTTTATACATGCAGCCTGTGGGCTAGATTTGCGCGGAGGTCGTACAGCGCTCTCCGTGTTCAATATAATAACGCGTTTAGGGTGCTGGTGGGGCTGCCGCGCTTCTGTAGCGCATCAGGGATGTTTGCAGATGCACACATAGACTGTTTTTATGCAACCATGCGCAAAAGGTGTGCCTCCTTGGTGCGCAGGGTGCGGGCCAGCTCCAACAGTATCCTGAACATGGTTGCAAGCAGGCTGGACTGCATATACATGGGACGATGTAATGCCATTTCCCATGGATTAATGTAGGATGTATCTGACAAAAAGGAAAAAAAAAACAATTGTGACTACTAACATAGATGTAAGTTTTACTAACATTTTGTGTGTATATATCCAGGTGACGGAGGAGAACAAAGAAGGCCAGTTCAACCTGGATGGCATCCTGAGCGAGCTCGGCAGCTTCGGCAAGTACCAGCTGCTGCTGCTGCTGCTGCTCGCCTTCCGAGACTCCTTCCTCGCCATGTGCAACTTCAACTACGTCTTCACCGCTGCTGAAGTCGACTTCAGGTCAGTCCTACCTTATCTACATACATACACTGCGTACGTACGTAGCTAACACAGGCTCGGAGCTGATAGTCTAACTAGCTTAGCTGATGCAACACAGACTCCTTATTACAATCCATTTTATTTGATTGATGTGCTTTTTTATTAACAGTGTGTTTGTATAAAAGTGCATAGTCCATTGCAGGTTGAACTCTAAGAGTTATAAAACAAAATACTTTTTCTAATTTCTTCTAATCTCGACTTGGATATTTGTGTCAAAATTAAATTCAAAACCGAATGTCTCACACAATCAGATACCACGAGTTCCATAACTTGTGTTACGATCTGGGCAATGTTTTAGTTCTCAATTTGTCGCGAGCGAT
The DNA here is from genome assembly GCA_902829305.4 of Spodoptera exigua. Lineage (NCBI taxonomy): Eukaryota > Metazoa > Arthropoda > Insecta > Lepidoptera > Noctuidae > Spodoptera > Spodoptera exigua. The sequence goes on from LR824614.2 coordinate 289,874, forward strand.
AAGCGGCGCCATGTTTTACATTCACTGCATCACACGCTATAATAACACATTTCTATATATTACTTTAAAACAGATCTATTCATTAATTCTATTCATCCTTGTAGTTTATCTTATAACAATGACATTGTATAATTATTAAAGAAGCCTTGTCTTATTCCTTTACACGGGTGCAATGATGATAGGTACCTAAATTAATTTATTGTCTAATGGATACTGTTATACATATACCTATAAATCATCCTCTTCAATGACTCTATCTGAAAAAAAAGTCTGTGCATCAAAAACCGTAGCGTAGTTTCAAAGATTTTAGCCTACATTCGTTTTGTACTATGTAGTGGTTTTGTCAGTGTTTATAGTAGACGTCAGGCCTGGCAATCCCACACGCTGTAGGTGTGTCATCATGTGATATGGGATGTCTGCCCCGATGTCTGTCATTCGCGCTCTGTAACTGTGACGTACACAACATGATACTCTTTGTACTTTCCCGCATTAACCTAAAACTTTCCCGTCACCTAATCATCACACGTTATTTATTTAAATTAATTACTCTGACTTCCTGGGTAGGTACAGCCCAACCGTCAATTTTCCCCTACGTCAGATCACGTTACTAAAATATCATCATCATTATCGTCACCAGCTTAGGAAATACATCCTCTACTGAACATGTCTCTTTTCAAATCGAACTTTAACGTTTAATTAAATCCTCGCTATTAAGATCGCTGAAAAAGCTTGAGAAAGAACATACAACTGTTAATTTTTCGCTGCTTGGTCCAGTCCTAGGTCGTAGCCGGGTCCAGCGCTATTTACATCTCCCACAAAAAAGGTCTCATTTCTTTCTTCCTTTATAACTTTCGAGATATCGTTTGCTAGCACTGACTCATAAAAAACTATAATTTAGTTACATCGAGTTTGATAGTTTTATAAACTGAAACGATAACGCGCCATGTGTAATATTTGTGTTAGATACAGCATAACATGATTCAGATAGAGCTGTCGGTTACAATACTAAAATTAAGTCATTGAGGAAATGTAAGATTACTATAAAGATAATCATATCAGAGGAAGAAAAACATAAAATTTTAAATTATGGAATAGGTACGATATAACAAACTTATAATGATAATCATAGAGATCTATTGATAAAATTGAAATATTTCACACCATTTCCCGGCTCTATATTTTTTAAGTAATATAAAAAGTAGTATCAATTCAAATTCTCCATATTATTAAGAAAGTTCATTATCTTTAGGGTCAACTTCAATCACCTTCGTGACATCATTATATCAATTTCCCTAACAGCCTTGTTATTGACTACAAGCCGCTCAAGCAGTGTAACTCGCACATAGAAACATCTGCAAGTTACAAGTGAGTTCAATAAAGCAATAATAAAATGCTCTATGATTACAATACAGCTGCACACATCAGTACCGATATTGAGACACACGCACATATACGACATCATTGTTAAACTGTCTTCAATGAATATTAACACCCACACCAATACCATTCAAGGCAATGTTTGAGAAAATGGATGTAAGAAAAGAAAGACTTATTAAAATAAGTCTTTCTTTTAGGGTTGTCTAGCGTCTGGTTAAAAGCGGACATACTTAGTTAGACTTTTTGAATGTCTACCGGCATACATTTACGGATGGTCGTGCTTTTTAGATTTCGATAGAACTAAAGCGGACTCTAAGGGCGGCTTGCGCAAAATGTGGTCTAAACAGAATTTAGTTAAATGCGTTTATCTTGCTAAATATGTTTAGCCTAAATACAATTAAAAAGGTCTTGCTCACGTCCGTTTGGATAGTATTTAACTAATCGTAGTTAGGGAGTCGGTAAAGCAGTTACTTGCGTTCCTTTTTACGTTTTCGTGCGTTGTACACTTGACTTAGAGCAAAATGGATGCATTTCTTAAAAAAAAATTCGTGAAATGGACCGACGAGCTTTCAACTGTCACATCAAGTCAACCGAGCTGTCAAGTCACTCAAAGTTTTGTTGTGATTTGTGAAGCGTCTCGTGCTATTGTTGATATATTCTGTTGATATATTCTATAATCTCCTCATCGTCGTCAGAATACAATTCCCACAAATCCATCTTACAAACATCCTACCGAACTCTTTAAAATCTTAAAATAATAGTAAAATTTCTTTAACCTCAAAATGATGACGCGCGATTGCTACTAAACGTATTTAGCGACGCTAAATAGCCATCTTTGGGTATTTAACTTTGACAGTTCGTTAAACGTGATTAGTGCCTAAATTTTTGTTGTGCAAGACGCTAAATATAATTAGCAGACTAAATGCGTTTACGTCGCTCTTAAACTGTATTTAACGACGATGCGCAAGCCGCCCTAAGAGCTTGCATCCATAGACGACGCATTCTTATCCTCATTATGACGTACATACATCTATGCCTGTGTCATGTCTTTTTACTCCAAATGTGAGGCCAAACTCGCAGATCTGGCCGGTCATAAATTATGGTTACCTGGCAACCCTGTATAGAACTATGGGTATACAAACTTTTTTAATTTATGTGTTACTAAATACCTTAACTACTAGTTTCTGTGAAATTATTTTATATTCTACATTTCGAGAAAAGTGCATGATTGCAGCGCGTAGATGAAAATGGTTATACATACGTCACGTGCGCCAACGACTCACAACGAATGCTGCAATGTAAAATATCATTTCATTTCAAAGCTATGTCATTGATGATGTCAAGAGCAATACTGAGTTAATATCGCGCTTCAGACCAATGAGGTAGTACTTTGTGAATCAATGTATGTAGTATTGTTTACATGCAGCTTGTGTCTGTTGCCATGTGGCCACACAATAGGCCCTGAAATATTGTCCACGTAATGTTTACAGCACTTGTATGGACGGTGACGCACAACGTCGTCAATGGCTCGATATAAGTTATTGTATATGATAGTTTCAGTCTATTACCCTACTAGTTTCCCACAATATCTTCATATTTCCTGTGTTATATCATAATAGGCTATTGTCTTTGAGAAAAATGTTATTAAAAGACATTCGTCATTTATACGTACCACTACATAGTGTTAAACATAGTTACTTTCTCTGTACCTATATCCCTATAAAGGTATGCTTAAATCTTGAAAACTACGCAGTCGAATCGGTTTACATGTATAATAACATCCATTAATTAGTGAAGAAATTTAGTATCGGCATTGCACTCGTGCGAAGCCGAGGCGGCTGGTAAAAAATAAATAAAAAGTATATTATTTCAAAACACCTACATACTCTGTCAGATTTTTTTAATGGCATTGGCCGGAAACGTGCAGGCGGGTTACCTGATAGTAAGCAATCGGCGCCGCTCATAGACAACCGTAACACCAAAGCAGTCACGAGTGCTTTATCGGTCATATCCCATTTCAAGGTAAAGGTTCAAAGTTGAGGACTGGGAAGGGATGGGAGGCGAAGGAATGGGCCTCCGGTAACCTCACTCACACGGCGAAACACAACGTACTGGTTGTTTCACGCCTGTTTTCTGTGAGGCCGTGGTATCACTCCAGTCGAGCCGATCCATTCGTGCCGAAGCATGGCTCTCCCAAACTTGTGTGACAGATTTAAAGGCTTAAGTTACAGATATGTGTTTTTTTTTATAGGATTTCTGATAATATTTCAAGGACTCTTGCTCTAACTCTAAAATAATAACTCCTACAAATATGCTATATACAGTAACGTTGTAGTATTATCAGTTTCCGCTTCTTGTCTGTTGTATTGTGTTTCTCTCACCCGATGAGGGCCGACACACCGTTTTGTGACAAATAAGTCGTGAGCAGGAAGCATCACTACATAACTGCAATGATGTGTTCTTGATCTACATAACAGAAAATATTACGTTTATGAAAACAATTGCGATAGTAAATATACAAAAAAAAATAACTTTAAGGTGATGTTAACTCCTGTTCAAATTCAAGAGCAAATTTCCTATTAGAAGTTTTGTAAACATAGTATTTGTAACAATGAATTTTATACCTTCACCTTTTATACTTAGAGTAGTTTTTTTGTGCTCAGGTGTCAGGTGCCGGAGTGCGAGGCAGTGGACCCTCGGTTCAACGCGTCGTGGACATCATACGCGCTGACGAACGAGACGAGCACGTGTCGCCGGATGGTGCCGTACGAGGCGGCCCACAACGGCTCCGTGCTGAGCCACGAGTTCACCTACACCTGTGCGCCCAACAACTTCTCCTGGAACCGAAGCGTCTCCTGCGACAAACTTGTTTATGAGGACTATAACAGCATTGTAGCTGAGGTAAGTGTTCTAATGCTTTTTAAATTGTGTTGTGTGATTAGGATTTCTATACTAATATACTAAGTCTCCAAATCCCTAATCCCTAAAAGGACGGCAACACACTCGTAACTCCTCCGTTGCTCCGTCCATGGGCGGCGCTGATTGCTTACCATCAGGTAATACGTCTGCTCATTTGCCGACCTATTACATAATAAAGACGTAAAATTTGTAAGTTTGTGTGTAAGGGGTAATGTTTGGAATTAAATTTGGTGGTCATATTACCAAAATCCTTTCACTGATAGGTAGCTAAAATACTCATGAAATAATGAAACACGTACGAAGCCGCGGGCGTAAGCTGCTGTGTTTGTATACGCAGCTAAGGTATCTAAGGAGTAAATCTTAATAAAATCAAAAAGATACAAAGAAACAAGTTTCATCAAAATCGAGGTGATTAAACCAAATGATGGTGAATACGGTTGAATGCAAGTTCACGGCCGCTTCACGCACGGGGGCGCGCGGGTGCCGACCGCCGAGTAAACACCGCACATTATAGTGTTTAGCGATAATGTGCTCTCTATGTACCTGAATGTATTGTGTGTACAACACTTCAAGCTAATAAGGTTCTATCTACCACTAGCGAAGATAGATCTCCAAAGAACTACGTCATATTTTCATTGTCGCAGGAATTTTCTGCACTAATGCTCTCTAATGTATTTAAATGTCATTTTAATCAAGATGTAGGTATCTCGTTGGTTTTGTAACAAAGAATAATTTCTACACGACCAAACAATTTACTTGACTGAATTCGAAAACTAATATTATAAGAAGCGCGTCCTGTTTCTTAGATTCTAATAGTTAGTGCCAATATGCAAGCTGTCACGGTGACTTGGTACACTTTTGTTATTAATATGCAGTCTCTATATATTATTACTGACTCGCGACATCATTGTAAACTATAATTTAATTAAAAATAAATATAATATATCACGTTTGCAAGAGCATGCGACGCCATGCTTCATGACCATTCTTATAACATAATTATACAATTATGATAGATAGGTATATATTTTATTTTTTATTTGATATGGCGGCTGTGGTGTCAGTCCAATGGAGTCGACCCATTAGTGTCGGAGCGTGGCTCTCCCACACTTTGGTAGTCACTTTTTACTTTGTTCTAACCTCTGTATCATTTTGCAAGGAACTCTAAGCGACGCTAGCGCCCTCTCACTAAAAAATTAAAGGGTGACACACTAAAAAGTTAATATTATGTAGGTATGTATAAAAATTGGAAACATGTAACTACATAAGTCAACGTAATATGTACTTCCAGTTTGACCTGGGCTGCCAACCATGGAAGAGAACCCTGATCGGCACTGTGCACAACCTGGGGCTCGTGTTCTCCTTCGTCATATCCGGACTCATATCAGACAAGTAAGTACCTTCTTAAACATGTATTGTTTAAAAGCCTCAACAGATTCGAGTAAACACTTTTGAATTAATTTTTCTGTAGGTATAATTCTTCAACAATATTACATAGATTCATATTAAAGTTCCGATAGAAAGTGTCGCTAGAAAAAGTTCGATAAACATGTCAATAGATGTCGCCACAGAGACCTTAATCTTCTAAATTGCACTGTCAAATCAAGCATACGACCTTTGTATTAATATTATAAAGTAAAACCTGATGTTTCCTTAGATATGGTCGTAAAGTGATCATAGTGGGAACCCCGCTAGTGGTGGGGGTGGCCGGTCTCATAAAGTCGTTTTCCGTCAACTACTGGATGCTGCTCGTCTTCGAGTTCCTCGAGACTGCGCTCGGATACGGCAACGCCTCGATGGTATTATGTAAGTATTGATAAATTTCCTACATATCAATTTATAGCCTAATATATCTAATGCGATGGCTGGGCAACTGGCGGCCGCGCAACGTGTCGCGAGTTCGATTCCCGCACGGAACAACACTTTGTGTGTTCCACAAATTGTTGTGCCATGTATGTGAAATTGTGTATTTGTAAAGCCGCCCACGACACAGAAGAAAATACAAGTGTGAGGAATGGTTCATTTAAAAAAAAAGTTGGCCTTACTCTTAATATGTACGTCTCTGCTATGCCCCATAGAGAAATGAAAGACATAATACAAGTACTCTGTATCTCTCAAATATTTTTAAAAATCGAAAGATGGACTCATTTTGTCATTTGCTTTTTTTAACCAACTTCCCGAAAACTTTGAAACAATGAATTTATTTTTGTAAATAGGCCATAAAACAGCACTTATTTACACGTCAAAATTATATGTAAAAAACTAGATGAAGCCGGCTTATGAGCTTCTTAATTTTATTGGTTGTAGTCTACTTTTTTAATATGTTCCTATAGAAATATTTATGCGATACGAATATTAGTTAGCGACATCTTATCAAATCATTTAATCTTGTAAGTTGCTAAGCAGACATCAATTACACAGTCAAACCTTGGGTTTTTAATATCTATCTGATAGCTCCGTTGGACGATTGGTCGCGTGTCCTTTCAAGCAAACTATCTCGGACTCATATCTTATCTACACGAAAATTGGAATCTCAAATAGATTCCGGGGTTGCAGGGCAAGCAAATTAAGGCACCGCAGCCTCGGCCTAGAGCAGGAGAAGGAACGGGGGGTTTTTAGTCAGCAAGAGTCTGACACTTCCTCTCGCCTCACCCTGGGTGGGAGAAGTCATTTTGATGATTTACCACTCATAAAAGAAGCTCGTAAGGTTGTACCTACTTGGCGAAAATCGCAATAGAGAAAAGAAGAGTGACGTCTGTGGTGCGTGTTTCCCTTACACCACCTTGACCTAAATACGTCACGTCATGACTAGGTAGAAGTTCAAGTTATGTAGGTCCGACAGTGTCACGAGGTCAGGTTCGGCACGTGTCATATGACGTCACAGTGGCAGACGTAACATCGTGTCGAACCACAAGCTGAGCTGTGTTTCCTTAAAAGTATAGTTTCCTTAAACCACTGCTTTATTAGTATTGTAAATGGATTTAGTAATAGCTATTAATTCTTTCTAGAAAATAATTTTGTTTTAATACAAGTAATCATAATTCATAATGCAATTGCTCAAGTTCTCCGGTATATCTTCAGGCACTTGATCAACAACTTGATTGAAATAAAGTTGAGAATTGAATTGTACATTACTTACATGCTTAACGGGCGCAGCCACAGAAACAAAGATTTAATCAGTACAGTACAATTATAATAATTGTAGTTGTAAACAATGATTTCCTTAGTTTGTTCTGTAATGTAATGTAAACACATATTTAGTGGATAATGCATCGTATTACATCGGACACTCGCAACGGCACGTGCACCGTGCTGTTTCATTAACACGCGGATTAAACTTTAAATGTGTCACTGTACCATTATACATACCTGTATACTTTACCACCAAACGAACATAAAAGAAACTAAAAAAAAATATTCCCCTAGACATAACATAACAAAAACAGAACCTCGTATGGCAACAATATGGCAATACGACTACGCCGCACCGAAAGAATTGCCAACTCGGTGTAATCTGGGTATAATCGGCGCTCAAAGTTCCTCATCTAAATATTCCTGAAGCGGCAGAGGTCGAAGCAAACCATTCCTACTGCCTAGTTTTTGATTTAAACATAAAGTCTTACAACTGTTTTTTGTGTTCCAGCTCTAGAAACAGTAAGCCAGAAGCAGCGAGTAATGTTCTCCTGCATAGCTGACATCCTAGCTAGCATCGGCAGTGCGTCATTCGGTCTGATCGCGTGGAAGGTGCCTTACTGGAGACATCTGATGCGTGCCATCTACGCGCCGCTACTGGTGGTGGTGTTCTACATCTTCCTCATCGATGAGGGTGTGAGGTGGTTGCTAGCTCATAATAAGAACCACGAAGCCGTCAGGGTCCTCAACAAAGTGGCTAAGATCAACAACATCCAGCTATCGAAGAAAGCACAGCAGATGTTGACGAAGATCGCAGGAGATAGCAAGTCACAAGAGGTGAGTGAGATAATATTTACAGATAAATCAAATAAATCAACTAAATCAAGTGGGTTAAACCCTCTTGACTTAGTTGACAAAATAAAACTCTAAGATCTCCAAATGTCGCTCATGTCCTATTTTTTTTATTATTCTTATTTAGATAATCACTCAATATTTATCAGTAAATATTATGTCTGTATATTGAACAGCTAACAACTAATTTATTATACAAATAAAATCTTCAAATAATGATCTCTTTGTAAAGCTTTAATTCCTTTATAATGTTTGTCAATAGAATTAATCTCATACATATGGCCATCAGCTTCAATAATAGTGTGTATGGACTGCGGAGGTTCACTGGACTTTATATTGAAAGCATTCAGTGGAAAATGACTACGAAGGTTGTCGAACCCGATCAAATGTGTACATTCACTGTATGAAACTTAAACTCCCTCGAAATTGCATTATTATGATTGAATAGTTTACTGACTTGTATTAACGTTTTTCATAGGCAGGAGAGTCGGCTCCACCAGAGCGGCTACACTTGCTGTCTGTGCTCCGTTCCAAGAAGATCCTGTTGCGCGTGTTGCTGATAGCAGGCTGCTTCTTCTGCTGCACCTTTGTGTACAACGGCACCATCATCAACTCCACCAGTGTCTCTGGCAACAAGTACCTCAACTTCTCCGCCCTGCTGCTCGTGCAGGTCCCTACCAGAATTATCACGGCACTTACGCTCACAAGGTTCGGCAGAAAGGCCCCCATTTGTGTAGCGTATACACTGTGCTGCATATTTTTCATTTCCTCTGCTTTCATACCTAAGTGTAAGTAATTTTTGAATTTACTAATATGTTTTTTTGTTATGTCTAATTACCTTTTTAGTAATATGTTTTCTTGTTATGTCTTATTTCTTGTAGCGATCTGGTGGGCGTCAGTGCTGTTCTACCTGTTCGGTAAGATGTGCAGTAGTTACGGCGTGTTCTCGATGTACGTGGTGGCCATGGAGGTGTTCCCCACCACCTCGCGCAACTCCCTCACCAACATCGCCAACACTGTCGGCAGGGTGGGCTCCGTGCTGGCGCCGCAAACACCGCTACTTGTAAGTACCGGAGTAACACTAGATACACCCAACCTCTTCATTATAACGAGACTGGATAAAACCGGTTGCTTTGTTATTGCGGTCCTTGATAAGAACGTAGACGTCCTTCGGTCTATGATAAGTTGTTATTATTACTTTGTTTTTAATATACTTACATCATAGTTTGTAGAATGATTTAGATAACAGAAGTAAAAATAAATGAATATTGTCTCTATCCTACAGGAGAAGTACATGACAGGTCTACCGAGCGTGGTGTTTGGGCTGGTTGCTCTGGGTCCTGCCATGTTGGCACTCCTGCTACCCGATACCAGCCAGTCAGCTCTGCCAGACGATGTCGTAGACGCTGAGAACCTGGACAATCCTCACGAGCATACTCCGGAGAGCGAGAACCATGACAAAGTTCCAAGACTATCCGTCTGCGTCACCAGCGGAAAGGAAACGCAGTGATGTGACTGTAGGACCATTTAAATTGCGAAGACCAAAGAGTCAATATCCACGTAGTGCAGTGATTTAGTGTTTAAGACATTCGTGAATCTCAACGGAGTAACACAAGGTGGTGACCTTGGCTTGCCATAGGCCGGTTACTAGGAACAGTGATCTGAGACAGTCGTGCTGCAAGTTGTTTAAAGACGATGAGATGGCGGATTGTTGCCGCGAGTTTATGGTGCTCTTGTGTGATATTGCTTAGCTATATTAATTAGGTTGTAGGTTTTGTGATACTTGGTTAATGGTCGACACGTTGAGCAGAAGTCGAATAAGTCATTATGTACTTGCTAGCTTACAATATAAAGTAGTAGTAGTAGCTTACAATATATTCCACTTTCTCAGTTTGCGAGAGTTGAACTTGATACTTGAAACTTGATTAAATTGAAATAGACTTGATTTTATACAAAGTAATAGATTTTCCTAAAAAAATGATATATCTTATGTATTCTATCTCTCTATACTTAATAATAAAAGAGAATATTATGCAGGGAAACAAGCCTGTGTTTAGGAACTGTCGTGTGTCGACGTGGCTCAGTAAGATAAGTTTGCCAATCGTAACGTAATTATAATGTATTATAATATTTATACAATAGTTGTATTATTGATTGTTACATTCAGCTCTGGGCTCCGCGGAGATAATATCTCTTGCAACATGCAAGCACGATGTTATATTTCTGAATGGCTGATCATGATTCTTTGTGTTTCCAAATATTCTAGTATTCATTGATATTTCGACTCATTACAAATTAATTTTAAGTTTGGTGTATACAGTATATTTAACTATAGTTGCTAATTGATGATGATTGTCGAATAATATAATCGATAGAGTGACTGCTGCGATTACAACGTCTAGACTTGTAAAGCTTTTGCTGACGTTAGTTACCGTATCGACGTGTCTGGACAATGGAATGAAGTAGGTATTACAGGCATGCCATAATCTGACGATCCTTCACTGATGTCTATCCATAATTACTTTGGGAATATTTACAAAAACACATGATTAAATGTTTCCAAACATTTCATTGCCAAATGACAAATTGATATTATCTATCACAAATATGTTAATCTGCCTAAAAATAAATAATCAGTGGATATTAAATACAAAGAATTATTTAGGTAATTCCAATCTTTGCAGTTGCAGTACAAATATCTAGCCCGCATTTCGCCACTATCACGCCTGGTATTTTATAAAAATGGTTACTTTTCTGAGTTCTAAAGATTGACAAGTGCCTTTTTACAGTACAGACTTTGTTTGTAAATTATACTTTTATATCGAAATACGTGTTTCAAACAATATCAAAACATCGGGCAGATGTCCACATGAGCATAATGTATTTCTATATTATTGTTTTTATTTAATTCCTTGTTTCCGGTTGCCACATACCAGGAATGTGCAGAAAACTCACAAGTGTGTACTGTAAATTTACTTTGTTTTTGGTAACGTGATAATATTAGTTGTGAGTGAATTTTCTGTGTATTTCTGGTTGGTGTGGCTGCACGTGCACTTGTATGCGTCAGGTCAGGTCGCGGGCCGTGACTCGATTATGTAAATGTTGTGAATCTCACATTGTGAAGTATTGTCTAGTTGTTTAGTTCTCTAGTAATTTTCTAAGTGTTCATAATAATTTATATACAAAATTTGTGCTTGTTTTATTTTTCTCATCGACTTACTGTTTTACTTATCAAAGGTACTTACCATAGCCATTGATGTACTACTTAGTACTAATCACCTCCATGAAACAACTACAGCGTTGTTTTGCCGTGTGTGTGAGGGTAACGGACTCCCAAAACAATTTTAATGTAAAAACAGATGCAACGAGGTGCACGGGGTGCTAGTATATCTATGGGCGTACCGCAGGGCCCAATATTAGGTCCATCCCTATTTATTCGACAAACATAATTATCAAACTAGACATAGGAAGTAGCTTAAGTCAGCCTTTTCTTTAGATTGGCAAAATTACAAAAGTCGTTCATGGGTTACTTTTGATTAACGCAATGAAAAGAAATTAAAACAATGAATAAAGAAAACTTTATGTAGACACATATTAGACAGGCATATTACATACTAAATGATCATATAGAAAATAAAAATCTTTAGAGACTAGCTGGTGTAATATTACTCCACAATATAATATTTACGAAAACTATAAATGTTAAGACAATTTTTAATTAGGTATTAAGTTATACAAAATGTTATTAATTGTTGATGAACCGAGGTTTTCGTAAATGTGACTGCCCTTAATCAGTATTAAGTATAATAGGTTACACCTATTATAATTAAGTTAGACTTGCATGACTTGACTACGCAACGTAGATTGCCCTCTACGTTGCGTAGTCAAGACCGGCTGGACTCTTTGGCATATTAACTGTTTAGGGAGAAGAGTCGAATAAGATCATTTGCGTGAGTAAGCCAAAGAAGACATGAATTTAACCAGAGTCAAACAAAAACAATAGAAAATAATTAAAACAAGTACAATAACCTACCTCCCATTGAATTGTGTGCGCAAGGCCTATTATCTAAGTAATGCACGATATTTAACAAAACCCGAAACTGAAACCTAATTCAAAAATGATTGCACGGTTGCGCGTTGGCTGGGCAACTGGCTGCCTCACAACCTGTTACGCGTTCAATTCCCGCAAGGAACAACTCTTTGTGTGATCCACAAATTGGTGTTCTGGGTCTATGTACGGTATATGTGTAATTGTATGTTTCTAAACGCACTGAAAACGGACTAGTGTTTTTGGAGATTATCTACTATCGTCCATCGTACTATAGTTTGTTTGCAAAACAAATATATCCTGCGACCATTACGCATCTTAATTCTCTAGTGAGTTGTTGCCACAACACCTATCTATAGAATAACAGTTTATAATCCAACCATAACATAACATCATTAAAAACCGCATTCAAATTAGACTAAGTAGTCGTTTTGGAGATAAATAGCACTTGTTATTATTACCATTTATTATTCCACCAAAGAAACCCGCAATAAAACAAACTAGTCGAAACTAGTAAAAGACTAGTGGTTTTGAAAAGGAATGGTGATAGTGGACATCATAAACATCCTCTCACCCAAAAATATCGCTGCCTTGTATCGGAACAGGAAAAGTATTGGGGTGATTTTAACACAGTAACAGTCTGACACTTCCTCTTTCACCACCCGAGGCGAGAATTCTTTGATCATTTAATTTTTACCCCTCAAAACAAAACAAACCCCAGATGCATTTTAATATACCGACTGCATAACGTCCGCGGGTAACAATAATACTTTTTATGATGATGATGATGATGATGATATCTTGGAATGTAAATCACATTATTATCTATATAAATAGCAAGATTTAGTTTTATCATTCATAAAACAAAGAATCGTTTCAACTGGGAGATAGTGCACAATAAAATAAATACATTATGTCATAAAATATTTTATTTGCTTATAACTACTATACATAAATGAGTACATAGTACATTACTAAGAGAGCAGTAACTGTTACAGATTATGTATTATATTAGAAAACAATTTATACGTCAGTTTCATACGATTTCAATGGATACACTACGATAGCTAGCGAGGGATATTGTAATAAACAATAGCTTATTCATAATATCTGAATTTTTAATGTAATCTACAACATTTTTATTATAAATTATCTACTATGATATGATGAGGATATGATATGGTAGGTATGTATTTTTTAAATTTTTTTTCAATAAATAATGTTTGTTTATAAAATCTATACCTCCATCGCCTTTACTTTTTGGCGTTTTATTATTATTTTATTCCCCGGTTCTACATCGAAAATATTAATTTGTCTTTGTTTTTATTAAAATTGGATTTCAGTCTTTAAATTGTCATTATATTTCAAGTAAGACAAATAATACGTTTCGTCAAATAACTTCCATCTGATACGAAGCAATGTAGAACTGAAGTTACTCTTACATCTAGTATTTAGGTACGTTGAGTATGTATTCAGGTTTTTATTTTTGATTCTGGTTTGCCGAGAGCCTCTGCTTCCGCGAGCGTGTCGGGCATCTTAGTCCCCAGCGTCTCCGGCTGCGTCAGTACCAAGATCCCAGACAGTATACCCATGGCACCGAACATCACGGACGGGATACCATCCCAGTAATCCATCTGTTAAATGTAGAAAAAGTCCCCATTAGCTCATTCGTATGAACACTATGACTAAAATGCTAAAACTAACTGGAGTCATTTTAAGAATTCATATTACAGTCGAATACATCCACAGGAGCCGCTTAATTTAGAGGCCATTAAGAACTCTAACATAGGGGATACGTGCCTTAATTTCATTCGACAACCTGGATATCTGCATTAGGCTAAGGAAAATTTAGAAGGTGCTGCTGGTTGCAGTTTTGACATTCCCGTATCCATTGATGAAATTGCATATCTAAACATGGGGAGTGTGGTCAAGGGTATACATCTCATCACAAGTAAATAACTTACTAGCACTGGTGTGAGCGGTGCGGTGATGGAGCCGATGCGGCCCACCATGGAGGAGAAGGCTAGCAACCTGTGTCGGTACTGCGTCGGGTACAGCTCCGAGGTAAACAGGTACAGTGACGTGAATACCACTGAGATACCGAACTTGCCAAACAGGTACACGATCAGACGTAGCGTCGACAGGTCTAGCAACAAACATTACGTATTACCCATGTGTCACAAACGTTGTGGTCGCTAGCACACTGTGTCAAGTTTCGAAATCTCAAATATCATTCAACCAAATATTTGTTAGATTTTATCAAATAAATATGGGCATGCAAAATTATAAAAAATGATTAAAACAACCTCCAAATTTAATTGGAAGTACATTTAAGTGAAGATGATTCAATCATTAGTACTTAACACGTGAGTTGTTTAAAGGATTTAGGGATAAAATTTACAATCATAATACGTATACGTTTATCTAAAAAATGTGAGATTATTGATTCAAATAACCGGTAAATGATAATAAACACGTAAATTAAAATAATAATATCGATTGACAGAGATTACGATAGGTGTTGACCATACATAGATCACAGATATCCGTGTAAAACAAGTCGATTGAGGTACGCCACGGACGCTACAATTTCCAAAAAAAGTTGTTTCTTGTTATTGTGTTGTAAACATAAAGCAGCTACTACTTCAAGTAGCCTGCAGAAACAAACGTACACGTCAGATCTTTCAGGTTGATAGAGTGAAGAAATTGTCAAACTAATATTAAGAAACATACCATTGGGTATAAAAGCGAAGGCGATGTTGCAGGCGGCGCTGAACAGATACCCGCCAGACAGTGTGGGTTTCCTACCAATCCTGTCGAGGATAAGCACTGCCGTGTAGAAGCCAGGGATCTCGATGGCACAGGTCAGGATGTAGTTCAGGTACATGGAGTCTGACAGACTGGTGGCGTTGATGGACAGGCCGTAGTACACGAAGGTGGTGGTGATCCACCAGATGGGGGTGGTGCAAACACGACGGAGGAGCACACCCGACCGGAAAATGGCTTGGAAGAGGTTTGGCTCATCCCCGTTCTCAACCTGTAATATGATGTAGATAGAACACACTATCCGTAATCTGTCTCTATGGTTACGACCTCTGCTACAGATTCAATAACTTCATAACAGCAATAATGTTGATTTAGAATTGTTTCATGCGATTGACAGACAAAGCAGAAAAAGAAGTGGGAACTAACCTTCACAGGCTCGGGGGGGTTCATCAAAGCATGCAAAGACTTCTCGCTGATCTGTTTTCTGTTCCGCCTCGCTACTCGCTCCAGTACATCTTTAGCTTGATCATATTTCTTTTGAGACAATAGCCACCTTACACTCTCTTGTAAGATCCAATAGTATGCGATGATGATGAAGCAGGGGATGTGTAGCGCAAGGATCATGTATCTCCAGGGCTGGATGACCCAGGCAACGGCTCCCAATATCACTTGACCGACGGCAAACATGGAGGAGCAGGTCGCACTCGTCAACACTCGGTACTTGGGTCCAACAAACTCCGTGGCTATAATGACGAATTAAGGAAAATAATAAATAATTGTATGTTTTATTGGCTTCATAAATTCTAATCTTCCATGAATTAAAAAAAAGTCAATCAACAGTTCTTACCAAAGATGTAAGAAGAACTGAAAGTTCCAGCACCAAAAGTAGTTTGTAGTAACTGGAATGCCAAGTACATTGGATAGTTGACGGAAAAGGCCCGAATGATACCGAAGATAGCCAAATTAACAACACTGATGACGAGCGCTACTCGTCTTCCGAAGGTGTCGGAGATGTATCCCGCGATGGGCAGCACCAATAGAGTACCCACGCTGCTCAAGGTACCAGCTAAAGCACGGAGCCAGTCTTGACATCCCAGATCGAACTATAATTATAATGAATAGAGTGAGAAGAATGAAGATACAAGAAATAAAAAAACGATAAAATATATTAAAAAGTAATACTAACGTCATACACACAGGAATTGTCTCTAGCGTAGACGAAGCCGTCACATTTCTGTGTTTGTTGTTGAAACAGAGAGCTCGGGCAGTAGTCTAGGGAGCCGTTGTTGAAATTAGGAATGTACCGGTCGCAGCTTGCAAAGCCAGCGTTGTTATCGGCAGATGGAATTGCGTTAAGAACCCATTCTGGTTCAAACCGCTCGCTCTTGGTCGTTTCTCCACATTCCGGCACTCGACATCTAAACGATAAAAAGACTTTTTAGAACTTTAATGTTTCAGAATACTTGTATTTTTTATTCATGATAATTCCATGGAGTGCCTTAGAACTAGTAAAGTTACTTTGTCAAACAGTTACGCCAGAAAGCCGTCATCATGTTTTTCTAACCGTCGACTTATATTGTAAAAAAATAATTATTCTTTTAAGTAGTAGATAATAATAATACGAGTAGGTACCTGTGTGGGATAGCGGCGGCAGAGAAGATGTACTCGCTCATAAAGGCTGACATGATGATGGGGACGGAAACGAGCAACAAGTTGAACATCTGGTAGCGGCCGAACTGGCCTATCTCGTTCACTAGCACATAGTCCAGGTCTATTGGCTGGTCCATCACGCTGCCCTTCCGTTTCTCAAACTGTGAGGTGTGTGCACTGGGTTCGTTGGCAATATTTGAGGAGTCAACATTTTCTGGAGCCGGGCCATCGGCCCTATTGTTTTTTCCTTCTCCGTCCATGACAATTTGCTTAATTTATTGTGTCCAGTCAATAGGAGCACGCGGCGTTTTGAGCCATGTGCCCTAGTGAAGTGAGCCGTAGCTCATTGTCGCGAAACAAGAGGAAAATTTATCTGATAATAAAATTGTTAACGATTATCATAATGTATTAATTTACAGATAAGCAGTTTAAATGCTAGTCGCGGGGACAAGCGAGCGCGGCCCGTGACAAGGCTGAAAATGTCAGCTTTGGCAACCAGGTACCGGAGAGAGTTTCATGTAAAAAAATCCTAACAATTTTTAATATTATTTAATGTATTTACATTAAACAAACTAATGTGTGTAGGAACTTTTTTTTCGAAAGCTTTTAACCCTCTTGTAGGTAGGGACATGATCTCATTAGTACATTAATTTTGAGACTTCTGATCAAAACCCCACAAGTGGTTTAGGCAGTCCCCTCGCGATGTTAACCTGAAACTGCCTAAAGAATGCTGAAGTAACCGAAACAGGTGGAAATCCAAGGTGCAAGATCAGGACTATTATAAGGATGCATTAACACTTCCCAGCAAAACTTTCTTTATTTTTGCTGAGTGGGAGTGGCTAAAGATGTGTAAGGTCTAAGGTTGTCATAATAAAAAAACCCTGTTTTTGGTCAGTTCCGGACACTTTCTTCCAACATCTTGCTTTCATCTCATCAGTTGTTCGCAGTAGAGTTCAGAATCGATGGTTCTGTCTGGTAGTAACTGCTCATATTGAATAATGCCCTTTCAATACCACCACACACACAGCGCCTTGTTGCGAGTTAACACGGGTTTAGCCACATTCTGTTAAGCCTGACCGGTTTTTGACCGCGAGCTTTTTGTCACGCTCTCTTCGTACGCGATCCGTATTCATCTCCAGTTATCAGTTTCTTCAAAAATGATTCGGTTTCATTGTAGTTATAAATAATCACCAATGAGTACACTTTTTATGATGTTTCATTTAGTGAGCTTCTGGGGTACCCAATAATCGAGCTTCTTTGAGTTCCCAGTTTTTCACTTACGTCGTATATGAAGATCTTGCTCCATTTTTTCAAAGATGGCATCTATTTTATCCGTAATAGGGTGACAAAATCATGCATTTTTTTACATAAAACAGGATTAAAAACGCTAAAACCAAATTCGTGCAACACTCGCATATACTGCACACGGTCTATAAACATCGCAAATGTTCACCAACTTTTTATTTAGGTAGTATTGTAGGTAAGATTGATAGGCACAAGTTAGCCTTCATTTAGAGTGGCAAAAGTACACAAGTCGTTCATCGGATTCTGTGTTAAATCTTACAACAAAATTATAGGCGAAATACAAAAACTGATTAAAAACAAATTTAATTATTTTTATTATAACTTTCGTGAGACATTCCAAATTATTTATTATGTTTTCGGCTTACTCACGTAATAATTTGACGAGATACTCGACTAGTTTCAAGCCATGCTAGAGGCCCATATTCATGAGCAGCATTCTGCGACACGCGACTCATCGACTGTAAAGAGTAGCAGCGCGACAATCGCCGAGTCGCGTGTCGCGGAATGCTGCTCATGAATAAAGAAAACTTTATGTAGTTGACAACAACTAAATAATTATATAGAGGATAAAAAAAATATTGTGTTGGACGGTGCTGGTGTACGTGTCTATTTGTCTCATTTTCTTTTTTGAATCCTTTGACTAAATAATTGTGTCACACTGTTTAGACATAATAGAATCGACTTATGCCCGGTTCCTATATTTAACGAATCGTCGTTGTATGACATTACGACCAAATGACATTACGAATAGTTATCTTGACCGTCTACTGACGGTTAAAATATTTATAGGAAAACCACAGACACCATAGATCTCCATACAATTCGCTTACCGATATCCGTTAGTTGCAAACCGTCAGTAAGTTGCACGACGAGACGTTTATTATAGGAACGGTTTTAGCTTACGAGTCGTATATAAAACTACTATTCGTAATTAAAACGGATCGTTTCTCAATTATAGGAACCGGGCGTTAATGATGTAACAAAAAATACTGATAAAAAAAGAGTAACCATGGAGTTTCTCGCTCTGTAGACTAATACACACAAAGTTGAACACTTTGATATTTTTTTGACGTATAAAAGTGTCCATATTGGTTAATTTCAAATAAATCATTTGACTTTTCGCTTCCATTTAGATTGAATAGTGCTCTTTGACATGTAAATTCACTCTTGCCTAAGTTACAGATTACAAGCTCAAACTGTTAGATAACTCTCGTCATACCATAACATAACCTTCATACTCCATTCTCGAATCTGGAAATGACGTTAGAACTTTATTTCTCTAGTGTGTGTAAGTTCCTTATAAATACAGTTGCAAAGTAAAGGGATTTTTGTATCTATTATATTTTTTTTATTTGTAATGCTCTTGTGTGTAATCACTATATCGCCTGGTGGTACCTAAGCGATAATGTAATCTACGATGGAGCCACACCTACCCATAAACCACCTATTCATTCGGACCTTAAAGAAACTATGTTAGTAGTTACCTTGGTTAGATTAATAGTTTAATAATAGGGATGGTTGGTAAGTTTCAGGGCAAGTATTCAGTAAGGTACCGTGACCTCGACCTGGAGCAGAAGAAGAAACGGAGCTGGTTTCTCGTCAGTAAGAATTTGACACTCAATCTCCCCAGCGTGAAACAAATCACTACGCAAGATTCTTGTGTTTCGACATGTGAGTGAGGTTGCCGGAGGCCTAATCCTTCCCCTCGACCAATCCCTCCCTAACCCCAAAATCTCTAAATCCCTAATGTCGTGAAGGTCGGCAACGCACTCGTAACTTCTCCCTTGTTGCGGGTGTCGAATGGCGGCGCTTATTGCTTACCATCACTAAACCGGCTTGTTTGTTGTCCTATCACATAAAAATAAAACATTCCACATAAACTCCATGAAAACTTTGTTTGTTAACAATCGGCAAAAATATTCGAGGGAGAAAATCACCAAATGACTTATATACCGATATATTATTATAACGCTTGCCCCTTCTTTCCGATGCATACCCATGCCCACATTCAGGGAATACTCCCTGTGATTGCACACCTTGCGGTTGTGAAGAGTCTTATAGAATTAGCAGTTTCTTGTTTGGTGCAAACAGCTTGTGATGATCGTATTAAAATTAAAATATTGCTTGATTTGGCTTTTTAAAGAAATGTTTTCAGTCTTTTTAAATTGTCATTATACATGTATTTAAAATGAGACAGCGAGTTCTTTTAAACCTAAAAATGATGTCCTAGTATTTTACCTTTTGGAAAATAAATTACATTTGAGAGTATGCTATTAAATCTAGCGTTAAGGTACATTGAGTATGTATTCAGGTTTTTGTTTTTGATTCTGGTTTGCCGAGAGCCTCTGCTTCCGCGAGGGTGTCGGGCATCTTAGTCCCCAGCGTCTCCGGCTGCGTGAGTACCAAGACACCAGACAGTATACCCATGGCACCGAACATCACGGACGGGATACCATCCCAGTAATCCATCTGTTGAAGAGAATGTCTCAATTAGTAAATGTCTCACTATACTGCTTTGACGCAAAGTCAGTTGATGAAGTCTTCGAGCGATGGAATAAAACTTAACCAAAAAACCAATCACCACAGTTTTTAAATCACAATGAGCCAAAAAATTTGAGGAATAATGCTAGTTGCAGTTTAGACATACTCAAATCCAACTGTTAACATTGTGTATAAAGATAGCGAGATTGACTATGGCTATATTTTGTTCACAAACACAAAGAAATCACTTACGAGTAATGGTGTGAGCGGTGCGGTGATGGAGCCGATGCGGCCCACCATGGAGGAGAAGGCCAGCAGCCTGTGCCGGTACTGCGTGGGGTACAGCTCCGAGGTAAACAGGTACAGTGACGTGAACACCACCGAGATACCGAACTTGCCAAACAGGTACACGATCAGTCGTAGCGTCGACAAGTCTGAAGACAAGTTTTATCATTATCTTAATTTAGAAGTTACATGGGAAGCACACGTGCAAGTTTCTGCAGACGGCAAGTTAGGGTAGTTCCGATCGGAACCAGACCAATAGAAAAAAGTATGGAATACACAAACTAATAATAAGAAACATACCATTGGGTATAAAAGCGAAGGCGATGTTGCAGGCGGCGCTGAACAGATACCCGCCAGACAGTGTGGGTTTCCTACCAATTCTGTCGAGGATAAGCACTGCCGTGTAGAAGCCAGGGATCTCGATGGCACAGGTCAGGATGTAGTTCAGGTACATGGAGTCTGACAAACTGGTGGCGTTGATGGACAGGCCGTAGTACACGAAGGTTGTGGTGATCCACCAGATGGGGGTGGTGCAGACACGACGGAGAAGCACACCCGACCGGAAAATGGCTTGGAAGAGGTTTGGCTCATCCCCGTTCACAACCTGTAATACAGTTGCAAGATTATCCTCGGCTTAGTAGATGGAACACATTATCCGTAAACTGTCTCTATGATTACGACTTCTGCTAGAAATTCAAATACTTCGGAACAGCAATAATGTTGATTTAGAATTGTTTCATGTGATTGACAGACAAAGCAGAAAAAGAAGTGGGAACTAACCTTCACAGGCTCGGGGGGGTTCATCAAAGCATGCAAAGACTTCTCGCTGATCTGTTTTCTGTTCCGCCTCGCTACTCGCTCCAGTACATCTTTAGCTTGATCATATTTCTTTTGAGACAATAGCCACCTCACACTCTCTTGTAAGATCCAATAGTATGCGATGATGATGAAGCAGGGGATGTGCAGCGCAAGGATCATGTATCTCCAGGGCTGGATGACCCAGGCAACGGCTCCCAATATCACTTGACCGACGGCAAACATTGAGGTACAGGTGGCACTCGTCAATACTCGGTATTTGGGCCCAACGAACTCCGTGGCTAAAATTAAGTAAGAAGTAAATGACAAGAATAAATAAGATAATGTTTGAAAGGTAATCTACAAAGTATTAAAATTCTTTATTAGTTATGAACAGTTCTTACCAAAGATGTAAGAAGAACTGAAAGTTCCAGCACCAAAAGTAGTTTGCAGTAACTGGAAGGCCAAGTACATTGGATAGTTGACGGAAAAGGCCCGAATAATACCGAAAAGACCCAAATTAAGAACGCTGATCACGAGCGCCACACGTCTTCCAAACGTGTCGGATATGTATCCCGCGATGGGCAGCACCAATAGAGTACCCACGCTGTTCAGTGTACCAGCTAATGCACGGAGCCAGTCTTGACATCCCAGATCGAACTGTAATAATTACGAATAGAGTGAGAATAATGACGATAAAGACAATTAAAACGATAAATACATTAAAGTAAGTGATACTAACGTCATACACACAGGAATTGTCTCTAGCGTAGACGAAGCCGTCACATTTCTGTGTTTGTTGTTGAAACAGAGAGCTCGGGCAGTAGTCTAGGGAGCCGTTGTTGAAAATAGGAATGTACCGGTCGCAGCTCGCAAAGCCAGCATTGTTACTGGCGGGTGGAATCGCGTTAAGAACCCAATCTGGATTGAACCGCTCGCTCTTGGTCGTTTCTCCGCATTCCGGTACTCGGCACCTATACGAAGAAAAGTCTTTAATGAATTACAATGGTGTTATATTACAACATAGGAATTCAGCCCATGGAGTGTCTTTAACTCTTAAACTTGTCTACTAGTCGAGTTACGATGAAAACAATATTACGTAAGACAACTTATCTCGTAGTTACGTGATTATTTAGTTTAGATAATAATAATACGAGTAGGTACCTGTGTGGGATAGCGGCGGCAGAGAAGATGTACTCGCTCATAAAGGCTGACATGATGATGGGGACGGAAACGAGCAACAAGTTGAACATCTGGTAGCGGCCGAACTGGCCTATCTCGTTCACTAGCACATAGTCCAGGTCTATTGGCTGGTCCATCACGCTGCCCTTCCGTTTCTTAAACTCACTATTTTTCCGACTAGCTGTGTCTTCTGGTGTGCTGCGTTCGTTTGCTGAGCTTTTTGTATTGGGTACATCGGCAATACTTGAAGTGTCACTATTTTTTGGTGTCTGACCATCGGCCATGTCACTTTTCCTTTCTCCATCCATAAGAATTAACTTGATTTATTTTAATTATTAATTTAATTATTTTAATTGTGACCAATCAATTGGAACACGCGGCGTCTCAAGCCGAGTCAGCCCTAGTGAAGTAAACCGAAGTTTATAGTGGCGAAGAGGAAAATTTATCAGATAATTCTTAAGGATTACTATAATCAGGGCCGCCGTAAGCGGGCGGCACGTTCAAAAGGGCGGCAAATCAGCTACTAGGTAATATTTGAAATAGTCTAAAGAAAACAGATTACAAAAACCATGTACCAAATCATTAGTTAGTTGAGATGGAGGTGCATTATCAAACCTCGTTTATCTGCAGATGACCTCGGCTCATGCTTGGTGGAACGAGCTTTACAAAGGAATGACCCACAGACGGCTACTTTATGTTTGACTTTCATTAAAGCCTATAATGTAATTGAACAAAAAATATTATTTCGATTTTGAACGTTGGTGCCGTAAATCGATTTAAAAGTTAAAAAAAATATCTCTGAAATATTTTAAATCGCTTTGAAGTCGGGCCTTCACAAACGCATCATCAATGATATGCCTCTTGGCACGCCTCGTAATGTGTTTAGCTGGTAAGTATCCGAGCCGTCCGAAAGAAATTTCATACAGGACCGAATTTGCACTTGATTCAGCAATAGTTCCTAAATGAAGTACCGTCCCACCCTCGACAAATTGCTAAACTTCCTAACAGCAATGGCGTCTCAGACCATATGTAGGAGCTCAAATTAAAACCGACTCTTAACTTAGGGTCAATGTCATTCTTTTTTTCTTCGTTGACGAAAAGAGATTTTTGTCCAGTTGGCATTTACCGACTGATGATGTTGTTAATCTTTTAATTCTAAAACTACAAACGCCTGAGTCGTGCTTATACATTGATTTATTTTGCAATCCTTAATTTTACGACCGGCGCCCCTATTTGTCGGCATCACGTAGATGCTTGTCAGGCAGGACTGCTTTGGATGTCTTCAAGTGTCTGAGAGTACAGAGTAAGCTTACTTTTGGAACACACACTTTAGATAGCCTCCAAATTGTTTTGGCGCCAACCATGGAAATTCATAACACCAGAGGGTGTCCAAGTGCGTTGATGGCTTTTCGGGTTTGATATTTGAGTATTGATAGATTGGGGATGAGATAAGGCAGTGAACAGAGACAGGACTTCCGGTAACCTTACTCACGTGGCGAAACATAACACAAGATTTGTTTCACGCTGCTTTCCTGTGGGGTCGCTCCGATAGTGCCGGAGCAGACATGGCTCTCCCACAATCAAATATTCATGTCATTAATAAGACTGTATTTTATTTTAGCATCCTTGGTCTAAGAATTATTGACGTTAGTCGAAGTTTTAGTATTGTTAGTTGGTAGTCGCCCTTCGCAGATCTTAGGCGCCCAAAACCGCTCAAAGACAGGCATATGAGCCAGTACCAAGCCACGCCAATGACCTCCAATAGAGAGCATTTAAAAATTTAGGATTACTTTTTAATATTTTATTAAAACTTGAAATTTTTATCACCTTGATAAAAATATTAATAACCGAGGGCGACATTATAATCGGTATTGCAGACGGGCGCTCGAGCAGCTAGCGACGGCCCTGACCATATTGTGTTTACTTAGAGATAAGGGGTTTGAATGTTTTGTCGTAAAGAGAAGCGAGCGTGGCAGCAGTAAAGTAAAACAAACTCATGTTTCTTATAACAATTTTAACTCTAACAAATAAGTAAAAAAGCCAATTACGAACGGCGTGATGGGAGTCCTGTTGAGCAACGAATTTAACACTGTTGACGTCGGTCGACGCAAATCACGAAACTTCACGCGATTCGCGAATCGTTTGACTCCAGTTGACAGCAAGTAAGTATTTTATGTTAAGACTCGACGCGGACATCAACTGCAACTTAAAAACGTGGTACGTTGTAGATTTATTCGCATTCGTCGCACCTGCAGAGACGCGTCGCGTCGCGTCGCTCTTGCTCGCGTAGATCATACCATACTGTTTCGCTTTTCTTCGTTTTTGCTTAATTGTACGTCGACAATGATAGTACAATAAAACTTATCATATAAGGAAATCTGTGTAGCCTATCTTATTGACAGTGACAATGCATTCCGGTGCCCTACTATTGTACCTGCGAGAAAAAAATAAGTATTGTTTGTATATAACTTTAAGTAGAAAAACGATGTCCAAAATAGTTTACTGAAAAAATAATGATGTCAGAAAAAACGTTCGCATATGAGAGAAAATATATTAAATTCAATATAAAAGTCGGGGTAATAATTAGTTGACATTTATCAGTGGTGACCTTGGTCAGCTGTGAAGGGAAATACCAAATTATACGTATTCTTATACACTAATAATATATAACAACGTGTGCAATAACTTGAGTTTTTATAAAATATATTATTATCTAAATTAAAGAGGAAAATTAAATTATATTTCATTTTCCTCCTCTTGCTTGACTGTGTCATTTGGTTACTGAAAACAACACAGTTTCAACTTTCTGTCTACTTTGTGTGGAGACTACTGATGAGTTTAGTATATTGTTTTGTCACATTCAGTCGGGGTTGCGGGTTCATACAATGCCCTCTAGGGGGCCATTTGGACACGTTTTTGCAACTTCGGGTCTCTTACTAGTCAGTGACAGTAAGAGTCAGACAGTCCCCTTTCAAACTGCTATCTCAAACAAATTTGTAAAGCATGGAGATTAGCCAAATTGCTTTTTTTAAAGGATTATTTATACTAATGTATGATAAAGATGATATACTGGTAATATTAGCATACTATTACTAAGTATTACAATAGATACTATCTCTGTCTATAATGAATGAATCTTCATGTTTATACCTGTATACCAAATAATGTGCCTACCACAACTATTAGCAAGTTTAAGTAACTGAGATAGAGGATACTTGTTGAGCGAGTAAATTATCAAATGACTTTTTACACTCTAGGTTAGCCAAGAAGTTTGGTGTATTGTATAACATCATCATCATCATCAGCCTATAAGTGCCCACTGCTAAGCAAAGGCCTCTTCTCACACGGAGAAGGTTAGAGCATTAATCACCACGCTTGCTCAATGCGGTTTGGCGATTTCAAACTTATATTTAGAAATAATAAGTCCAGGTTTCCTCACCATGTTTACCTTCATCGTATCACCAGTAGTGTCTACATAATCGTAGAAAGAACATATAATTCGGAAAAAGTCACATTGGTACTTGCCAGGATTCGAACCCACACCCTCATGCATGAGAAGCGGGCTCCTTAACCTCCGGGCCACCACAACATTGTATGTTTTGTATAACACAATCGTAAATTGGCGAGGCATCATGTCTAATAATGGACGAACACTGATGATACCTACACTTATATCTTATCAGAAGCACGTGCACAGAAGATTATCAACAAAATATATTTGGTATTCTCTACTTATTTCGAAGGACAAGTAAAGGTTCTTAATTCTGAAATGTATTTGTTAATCAGATTACCAATTTACTATGGAGATGTGCAATAATACATATTCAATTTATTTATCTACTGGGTAGCTTGCAGCACGTGTTTGTAAATTGTAAATATTATAAATCATACCAGCTTTCACATTTACTTGGAAACAAAATATCATGCTGATAATTCTTTCTTGCTAAAAGCATCAACGTCAACGTTGAAAGTTTCTGTAATAACAGATTTCTATTTACTATCTGTCAGTGTATTTTTGCATAATGCATTTTATTTATTGTAAGTGTTACTTTTATAAGAACCAATGCCATTGGTACGACGAAGGAAAACAACGATAGGAAACCTGGACTTATAATTTCTCCTAAAACCTACAAGTTTAAAATCACTAATCCGCCTTAATCAAGCATGTAAGTTAAGGCTCAAACCTTCTCCGGGCTCAGGGGACGCCAATATTTTTTTAATTATATTCTGATCATTTATCATGTGGATTTTTGTCTTTCTAACTACAAATCACCTTGTTCCTGCCTCATTGCCTGGCTGCGATACATTGACCTTCGATGTATTAAAATAGCGATAAATTTTACGACGACCATCTTCATTTTGAAAAGCTTCACTAAAAGACTGAGAATTATTAACTTTTTCATTGATTTACATTTTGGAATCAAATGATAAAATCAATGATTTAAGATTTCTTTATTTTGGTAATAAAAAAATTTACGTTTTACTTATCTTAAAGTGGCTTAAAGGCAAAATTCGGCATAAGTTGATGCAACTTATGAAGACATTGAGCCATTTCATTCCGGAAAGATACATGTCTCTAGGTACTACCTTAGTCAAAGTCAAAGTCAAAACGTTTATTGCAATCTAAGTGTAGGTACAATGTTGGTGTTGCATTAGGGTAAAGCACTTAAGGCTTAGCAGCCTTTTACAAGCATTGCAAATCAGATTATCATCCTCAATCAGCATGAATTAAACATTGTTATTATTTAATTAAAATATTATAGGAATTTCAAAATCAAATGTCAACTTGGTCAATTTAATACAGTAATTCATCAATGTTCATGTCACGGATACAAATTCAATAAAAATAATATAAGTAGATTTATGTCAAAGTGAAATGTCAAAAATAATTAATTTCTAATAATATTTATGCCATAACAGTAATACGAATGCAGCAATATTAATAGGATAGACTGAATTTCATGTATGCATAGACAGATCGCCATTATCGCCTACTGAACGTAGTTATCATCCAGCTTCCAGTACTTTGGTATCTGTTCCTAGTAATAAAAACCGGCTTCTTGGTAGCTGCAAATGAATTATAAAGTCACTGAACTTAAACAATAATAACATAATGTCTGCGGAGGACAGGATAGATCGACGTTTTATTTTTATTGCATAGTCTAGATCAATAAATATGTCAATTAATGTAAATCTTTAAGATACGAATAATCTATCTTCAATATAACATCGAATAAAGTTTTAACGATTTTCAGAAGGTATTTGAAATTTAATTAATATTACCTACCTAACTTACATATTATAAGTGTGTTGACGAAGGCTGGCCGTTGCTCACGTACGCAATATTTTGAACAAAAACTTTGATAGGATTACGTTGATGATAACTGATGATAATTATGTATGTTATATATATATATATGTATCGTACCGGATTCTAAGGTTTAGTTGAGGACAGTATGTGTGGCGTACAGCTTGTCCTACAATAAGAAGAATTGGTATAACACTCACTTACTTTAGGTAGGTAAGTGTCATGTTAGGGGCATTCATTACTTAAAAGCCGTAGCTCGTAGCACTGCGTAGCGCGTAGCACGTAGCACGTTACTACGTAACCGGATTTCGAAGGCGTTAAGAAAAGTTTTTCACAAATATGAGAAGCTAGGTGTTGCCTGTAATTGCAAGGAAGTATATTCCTTTCACCAGATATCAGCTTATCTCTTCAAAACTGGATTGATATAATGAAACATTTAGTAGAATTAATTTGATTCAATACTCGCCGCCCGCCATGGGGAGCTGTTGAACACAATTGTTGATAAAACATTGTAATCTACAGGTAAAGGATATGTAAATATTGATATCATTTACGTATCCTTAAGTTCTTTTCGATACGACTCATATCGGGAATTACAGAGATAATGGTCGGCCATTGATTATTTTAATAAATTGATTGATCGTATCGTATAACGAGAGCGATATTGAAATACATATGTATGTGTGTAGTGAATATTTTTATGTACTGTATACCGGGTAGATACAAGTAAAAGATTACAATGTAATGTTATAAACGCGAAACACGAGAAAATTAAAAAGTATTCTCATACATTTTCCTCGTTGACGCGTGTAGCTAGAGATAAGTGGAGATTGTAGAATAATTGTGCATGTGATTTCAATCCTAATTCCATACAATGTACAACCGAAGACATGCATTCTATTGGTTAATTTCAATACATTGCTGGTTGCAAAGTGAACGTATACTATTGGTATTTGAAGGCCGCGAACTTGCGTTAGGTAGGTACTTAATTACCAAGATAATATAACTGTGCATTTTTATATACATAACTACGTTTATTATCAAATCAAAAGCTGTGGCGTATTTGGAAGCAAATAAAACCTATGTAGTTAGCGATAACAGTTACTTAAGCAGCCAATTGTACTTAGGTAAAATCGATTTATCAATACATTGTTTAGTTATACCTACATATGTAGTAGTAGTTATATAGGTACATTTGGTAACTCTAGTGTGCTTTCAACCGCTGCTCGGTTCCATTTGATCGTAGCGTGATGTTTTATTGCCTATTACCTTCCTTAATAATTTGACTAATGAACATAAAAATCAGTCAATTTCAATTCGAACTAATAGTTCTGGATATGGAGAAATATACAGACTCTACAGCTTTTTTATATGAGTGTAGATAATATACGTGTAGGTTTTATATGCCAAATTCTAGATGTATTTCTAACTAGCTTATACTAGCGGCTTCGCTTCCGCCACTATGATAGGTAGCCTATATTGTATTCCAGACAAATCTCTGTGACAATTTTCATCAGTAGTTTCTTTTCGTGAGTATAAAAAATCAATGAATTCTTTATTTTGTTCATGATTAACAATTTTCGCGTTTATCCTCTCAGTAAGTTTGTGTATACACCTTCTTGCGGTTGTAATTGGATTGGGGAGGGATGCGAGGAGGGAAAGGGTTGGGGCTCTGCCAACCTCAGTCACACAACGAAATACAACGCTGTAGTGGTTTTACGCCAGTTTTCTGTGATGCCGTGGTATCACCCCGATCTAGAAGAAGCATGGCTCCACACTTAAAGTACTTGAAACAAAGAGTTATTACGTCTCAACGTAACTTCAAGTCTCAGATCCAGATAAATCCAGTTATGAATTCCCGAAACTCAGCTTAGATAATACGAATGACGAAATCGGTTGGTATAATATATGACGGTAATTAATTAATCTATGTTTATGGACTTTCAAATTATTATAATGCGTATTCCAATATCAGAATATCAGTTGATAACGCAGATAATCTGTTTGCTATCAATGTTTAGGCACGAACCTGTAATCTACAGTATCCGATATGTTGTAGGTATCTTCAGATATTAATTGACTGATGCGTCAATTATATCTATTAAATATGTACTTTATCTACGTATTTGTTACTAGCTTTTGACCGCTACTTCTCCTGCCACTACATACCATAATCTATACGAACGAAATACGAATCACAAGTAATCATGACTAGAATATTAGGAAAGATGGCGCCAGTGAAGCCCTATCGCCTTTTCGTCCATGTGACCGTTACACACTTAGACTTACATTAGTCTCTGGATCAAGACAACTGTAAGCCAACTTACTTTAAGAGTTCTGCCCTATTGGGGCAGTAAATAAGTATAGTAAGTTATATTTGATTTCTTTGATTTTCCAGTTATAATATATTACTGGCTTCCGACCGCGGCTTCGCCCGCGTTGTATGTTGATAAAAATTATCCTATGCCTGTGTCAAATTTTAATCGAGATCCGTCCAGCCGTTTTGGTGTGATTGAGTAATAACATCAAAACATCCAAACATCGTAACTTTTGCATTTATAATATTAGTATTAGTAAGAAGTAAGATTATTCACCAACCTTTTTGCCTTACCGTGCCAAAATTGAAATAAAAACAATATGTTGAAGTTGGTAATCGTCGTTTTTTCATATATTTATTTAGAACCTGTATTTTGTTTGGGCGAAGATGACTAGAACGAAATGGAAATGGTATTAAAATGTCTGTGGGAATTTCATTTATTTTTTCAACAATGTTTTACATTTAATATTACAAAGAGCCAAATTCTATTATTTATATTTTTGAAATAGGTACATAAGTAATACTTATTTAAAGCAAAAGACATTGTCTTTACAAAAGCAACTATTTCATTAGGTAACGCGTAGTTGAAACTTAAACTTAGTTTATTAATAATTGGTAAATTAATATTTATTTATTAAACTAATTAAATTTGCTTGCCACTTGTACTAAGTGCTTTAACTTTATACATTAAACTCTGTTTCTCATTTCTTATTAGTGGTAGCGTGATATATTTTATCTAATAGCCATTCTTGACAAATAAACTATGCAGAAAAGATTTTTTTCATTTAAACTAGTACTTGCTGAGATTAGCGCGTTCATTCAAACCCTTCAGCTACATTATAATTATTTTTAATATAGATATCCCATAAACTGATGTGTGATGTAAGTCATGCAAATTCAATTCTAAATTCAAATTTATTTGGTATTTAATGGAGTGGTTTAGTCAGTAACAGTCTGACTTTCCCTCTGACCCTATATAGGGTAGTAGCAGAAGATATTAATTGACTTTTACTATTAAAAAATGACTACAGATTAAAGGTAGTGCCTCGGCCTAGTTTAGGATTTAAACATTTCGAGTTATATTTATTGTTATTATTAGTTCTACTATAACAGAAATAACGAGAATGTCCATATCGATTCACTCTGTATAATTTATATAAATATCCTATTAAATATAGCACAACGGAATAAAAAAATCCCCTGACCTACTTTCAGTCACAAAGGCTGAGTCTCAAGGAAAAATTAAAGTACGTCGTAAATTACTTGAAGATGCACATGCACATATTAATGTTATCTATAAATATCTTAATAACCAATGATATTATAAGTAAAATGGTGTAGATAGGTTACATAAACAACATTCGATTTTCAAAAACGGCACACTGATGCACACATGAACAATTTGTATGATTAGACGTCAAAGTGGGATGGCATGATTTAATAATCGTGAGTGAAAAAGAGACAAATATGAAAAAGTGTGGCACATTTCAATGTATCACTTGCTGAGCACTTATGACCTATCTACACCTTTTTACTTATAATATCATTGTTAATAACTATATCAATGTTTCTTCTACAATACGAACTGGATTTTTATGAACAAACGTATAAGCAATGAAATAAATAAATAATTACTTACTACGTACATTGTACTAATGAAGGAATATATTAACAACAAATTGACTAAATATATCACAATATTGTTGGTAATTAATTACTAATACGTTACTCTTTATGTAACATAATGTCAATAAAAATATACTTACATCTCGACAGTAACATTACCTAACTCCAAACAAAGTTCAGAAGGTTGTAGCCGTATTTATACAATCTATGTACAATCATAAAACCTTAAACAAAAATTTTCACTTTGCAAGCTACTTGAATTGACCGATAGAGGCGCCAGTGTCGATTAGAGACTAAAATCTATGCCTCTAAACTTTTTACAAAAGTTTTGACAGAACTAAATTGGGTATGTTCCTGGGTCATAAAGAAATTAATTCGACGTTTCAATACAATAAAATATTGAAAAATAACTATACTCGATCGATACACTGAAACTATTACGTCATAACTCAGTTAAAATTTGCATAGTTGGAAACTACCGTATTCGTCATCAGCGCTAAACAGTAGCTGAGAGTAGTTTTTATATAAAACTAGAAATTTACAATAATTGTTAACTTAAAATTAACTATAATTACTACGTATTATATATCAGAATCATTCACATACATAAGGTACTTACATAAATATGACTTATTTATAAGGACACTTTAATGTCACAATAAATAAATTAAAGCGATTATGTAGACATCCATTATTTTCAATCTAAGATACTGCAATGACCAGGTTTCAGATAACCATGTCACTATATTATTATTATTGAATAATTTATGTGCCTGAATATTTGGGGTAATGATCACAATTCTTAAATATAATAAGTATTGCGTCCTCGGCCGTTACCATGTAACAACTCACTGTTTACCTATGTACCACAATAAAGAATATTTGTATTTGTAAAAAAAAAAAAAATTCATTTTATTCTTATTTAACAGATACAAAATGTATTACTTAAAAACAATAAATAATATTATACACATGCACATTTTAATTCTAGTCCATTAATTAAAAACATCAGACATATAGATTTTCTTTAATTTAAGTGTGGGAGAGCCAAGCTAGAGGCCCAATCATGCCCCTTCGTCCATCCTTTCCCTATCTTTAAATATCCGAAACCTTAATTACCAAAGGCCGGCAACGCACTTGTAATTCCTTTGATGTTGCAGGTGTCCATGGGCAACGCCGATAGCTTATCATCAGGTAATAATTCAGCTAGTTTGCCATAATAGTATCTAAGAAAAAAAAATAACTTCGGTTTGTACATAGGAATGATGTAGCGATTTCCCACCCCTAAACATTAACTTCGTTTTACATTAAGTTTTGTTTTTTATTACGAAAAAAATGCCTGTTCTAAATTTTCCACAATTAAACTGATGACTGACGGTATTAAATTTTTTATACTCTGTCATGATCAACGTCCCAATGTCATAGATTGTTGGAAACGGAGAAGGCCTTTTAATAATGTAAATAAAGTATTATTTTTAACATGTCTTTAAAAGAAGGTACCTTCCCAAATGAATGGAAAAAAGCTCTCATTGTACCGATACATAAAAAAGGCTCGAGGACAGTGATAGGAAATTATAGGGGTGTTTCTATAATAGATACGATTGGTAAAGTATTTGAAAAACTGGTTTACAACGCTATCTATCCGTATATCCTCAGAGGAATCTCATGCTACCAGCACGGTTTTTTAAAGAAACGCTCGACTGTGTCTAATTTAGCAAGTTTCTCCAATTTCGTGCTTGAGAATACAGAGAACGGGGGCCAGGTTGACGTGATCTACACGGACTTTGAAAAAGCTTTCGATCGTGTGGATCACGTCATCTTGCTCAGGAAACTCTACAGACTGGGAATACGCGGGGACCTTTTACGTTGGGTGCAGTCATATTTATTTAAACGTTCGCAAGCTGTAGTACTTGGAGGTTATCGTTCAAACTTTATTGAGGTCCCTAGTGGGGTTCCCCAGGGATCTCATTTGGGACCTCTGTTTTACAATGCATATCTATTTGACATCACCGATTCCTTCGAACATTCTGATCATTTAATGTACGCTGATGACAAAAAAATATTTTATAAAATAAGATCACCTGATGATTGTGAGGCCCTTCAGAAGGATCTTAATCACTTAAGTAATTATTACAGAAATAATAAAATCACTGTAAACGTCGCTAAGTGTCAATGTGTCAGTTACACACGTAAGAGGAACCCGATTAATTTCTCATATAATTTTGATGGAGTTGTCATAGATAAAGTCCAAAGGGTTAGGGATTTGGGAGTAATGTTCGACAATAAGTTGATGTTTTCCGATCACATAGACCTTATCAGTACAAAAGCTTATAAGAACCTAGGCTTTGTACTTAGATCTTGTAAGGAATTAAAAAACATTGGGGCATTTAAATCGGTATACTTTGCATATGTGCGCAGCGTTTTAGAATATGCATGCCCAATTTGGTCTCCGCAATACATCATTCATAAAAATCAATTAGAAAGAATCCAAAAAAAGTTTATTAACCATCTTACCTATCGCCTTCGTAAACCTCCGATGTCGTACGAAGATAGCTGTAGAACATATGGTCTGCTTACACTCGAAGAAAGGCGTAAAGTAATGGACATGTGTTTGCTGTATGATATACTCAATGGACGTCTTGATTGCCCGGAGTTGGTGGCACAGATAAGGTTTAACACTCCCCTGCGACGCACCCGTCATACACCAATGTTCCACGTACCCAGGCACTCCACTAACTATGCTAGTAACAGTGTGTTGACTCGCATTGTTCGAACTTATAACTCGGAATTTTCAGAAGTTGATATGTTTAATTGTAATAAACCTACATTCAAAAAACGAATAGTGAAATGTATATTAGGCGGCGACAAATGACAGACTGCCATTCAAATCTACTCTTTTATATCATGCTTAGTTTATATTCAATTTTCTTTTTTTTTCAAAATTTTGAATAAGATCCACCGGTATTTAAAATTATATTCATTAATTATCTAAATAGCCGGAATTAGTCCGTTCGCATGTAAACATATAACATAGTTACACAGGGAAACCTATAATTGGCCATATAAACTGTAATACTCATATTTTGTAAAACATTATTATGTATCGCTGTTGGTTACCTAAATAAATAAAATAAAAAAATAAATAACCTACAATAAATACATTATTATGCATGCTTGACAAATAAGAAATCTATTTACTTCCCCTTTGCCTAAAAGTACTTGTCTTTGAAATGCATTATTTTTATAAGATCTATCTTAAGTTATAACCAATAAGGTGCTGTTTCCTATGCTAATGCGCAGTAGTCTTTTTCTTGTCCATATTCTCAGCCTGCGCTACGGTGTCGGGCAGATTGGCCTTCAAGGTCTCCGGCGTTAGCATCATGAGTAGACCAGATGTGCCCGCCATGATGCCAAATATTAAGTAGGGGAGCGACTCTACGTATGCCATCTGTGAAAGAAACAGATATCATTAGTATTTTGATAACACACAAGTCTAACAAACTGACCAAAGTAACTCAGGGAACAAAAAAAAAAAATTGTAAGAAAAACTAAGTAAGGGATTATTTGTCTCGTTTTAGTCCTTATGATATTGTAAGTAAGTATTAAAATTTATTAACGTTTAAGAGTTATTCAAGTTTTATTATTATGTATCCATAATTGACTCACCAGCAGAGGTGTCTGTGGCGCGACGAGAGCTCCAATCCTGCCCGCCATGGAGCAGGTGCCGAGCAAGCGGTGGCGCGCCTGCGTGGGGAACAGCTCTCCGGTATAGATATAGATGCTGCTGAATGCCATGCTGATGCATAGCTTGCCTAGTAGATTCAAGGTCGTCTGCAGCCAGGGTATTGCTATAATTAAAAGTATTAATCTTAGTTAAAGAAGGTAACTATATTAAAAAAGGTAAATCGATAATATGACTTCAAAAAACCTCTTGAAAATATTGTAATGCAAACGTAAACACTTAAATAACTTACATTCTGGTACGAAAGGCATCGCTATCAATGATACCCCACAAATGATAAACGCTGTCATGGTGGAGCTCTTCCTGCCGAACCTGTCGAGTGTGAGCACACTGAGGCAGTACCCAGGGATCTCTACGAGCGACGTCAGGATGTAGTTGACGTAGCTGTTGCCCACCAGCGACACCGAGTTGATGGACAGCCCGTAGTACACGAACGTCAGCGTGATCCACCAGAACGAGCACACAATCAGACGGAACATCAGCGTCCTAGACCTCACCACCTGCAGTAGAATGGATCGCTTGTCTACTGGCTCCTCCGGCTCATCCGTCTGAGTGGATTTCTTTTGTTCCGGCTCTTCAGTCAGTGTTCTAATAGTTTCGGGAGACAACTTCTTTCCATTCATTTTCGCAGCTTTGAAAATAATTCTGGCAGCTTCCTTGTTTCGCCCCTTACTGAGTAACCAGCGCACACTCTCTTCAATAAGCCAGTAATATGAGATGAAGAGCACTGATGGGGCATAGAGCACGAGGGTGTAGGTCCTCCAGTAGGGTACCAGCCAAGCTACACCTGCGGTCACCACCTGCCCCAGAGCGAAGGTGCTGGAGATGAGGTTACCTCCCAGGACACGCTTGTCTAAGCCCACCATCTCAAGAGCTGTTACAGAAATATGTAATGTCATATTCGTTCTTATTTTTATGGAGTTTAAGTGACACACAAAAATCTATTTATTCTGTGCTACAAAACTCATTTACGTAATGCAATCACCTAGAATGAATGCAGTGCTGTAGACGCCGGCACCGACGAAGGCCTCTAGGAACTCAAAGCAGATGTACATGATGTAGGAGTTGGAGAAGGCTCGGATGACTCCCACCACCGCCGGAGAGACCGCTGTGATCACCAGAGCTGTGCGCCTTCCATACCTGGGGATCAACATATCGCTACAGTTAAACGTTTCTGCTCAGAATTCAATTCTACAGATCTAATATATTTTTATCAATGGACTCGCAGATCGCTCGGAGGTTTGCAAAGAGCTGAGTTATTTATTAATATCTAAAAAAACAAGAAACGTATATTTACAGCTGAATTGGCTCTCTACGAGATTAGTCTAGTATGAAAATCTGGGATCAATTTTAATAATTTTAATAAGAGTAGGTATATACCTACATATTAGAATATCATTAATAACAAGTACCTATGATAACACCACTCGATCCCATTTCTTCTTGTATAGCTACCAACGTAGCTATAGCAAATGCACTACATATTATGAGACGGTAGAAATAGTTTGCTACAAGTTAAACTCACGCGTCGGATATGTAGGCGGTGACGGGCAGCGAGCCGAACACGCCAGCCACGTGTATGGTGCCCACCAGCGTGCGGAGCCATTCCTGACATGCCAAGTCGAACTGAAACACCACGACAAAAAACTTATTAGTAGGTAATAGTAGAGAGAGTCTGTGCCGCGCAGGTACTCTTCTGTCATGAATGGTTACGCGGGTGATTCTCCAAAAAACCTTAACTTTTATTTAACAAGTCATTATCATCCCAGGTTTTTAAGCATCTTAGTAATTTATTTTATACAATATTTTTAATCGGTTGCTTGTAAGCAGTGGTGAGATTTAATTTAATAAAATAATTATCTGTGTTTTAATCAGCAGACTCGTTAATTTTCGGTTGAGGATAATGACATTATTATTATTTTTTTAATTGATGTGAAGAATCACCCACGCCGTATGTTATATTGATGTTTCTTTTAAAAATATGCTATATAATTATTGAAATAATCTAAGTGATTGCTTACAATAAAACATCAAGTAGCCGAGGCCGCCGAATTGCGATCTGATAAATTTATTGTTATCAATGTTCTACTATTTTAACATGAGTGCCTATTCAATAACACCTAATCTCAATCTATCAAACAGTCTGAAGCCTCAATACTTAAATGCTACTTATATAGCGCCCTCCGAATTGACACGTGTATACTACTTGAAGTAATGACAGTTAGTTAGACAATAGGTTTTTTATGGACAATCTCAGGCCACTGCAAGCGTGGCCGCCCGACCAGCACCAGAGACGAGGCCCAGCAAGGTTGATTTTCAGACGAGGTTGCGCAATAAGGTACTGCGACTCAGCCTGGAGCTGGAGATTGAACGGGGAGGTTTTTATTCAGTAAGAGTCTGACCCTCCCTCTCGAGAAAAGTCATTTTATGACTTTCGCTTCTCAAAAAAAAAAGGTTTTGTGTGGGTCACATACCACTCGTGTAGCTTGGCTAGAATAAAACGCGTGAATGGCATGAAATTGACATAGACTTTGTTGTCTTTTCCTGAGTCACCACTATGGTTTTTGAAAGGTGAAAATCTTCTTCAAAATATTCTTCCGCCCTGGGTAAGGTGAAACCAAGTATCAAACTCTTAGTGACTAACATACCACACTATTCATCTCCTGTTCCGAGCCGCGGTACATTTAGTTAAGTCAAGCTAATACTTTACGTAAAGCTTTTCTTATATGTAGTATCTGTCTTCCACGAGATCGTAAAACTAGATTAGATTCATTGCCAAATACTATCGTAGTTGATCACACTTCGGGGAACTACCTAAGTTAATAACAGGGTAATTAAAAAGGTAAATTTGATTATAATAATCATTATGGATCTTTTTAAACTCCAACATTTGCTCACCTCAGGTACAATTGTATTCTGGTTCTCATAGACCCAAGACTGGCACTTCTTGGTCTCGTTGGCACTGAAGCTGGAAGGCACACACTCCTCCCCCAGCGGCACGAGGCGGTTGCAGCGCGCCCCAGCGTCGGGTAGCGCAAACGTGCCCCAGCTGCCTGCCTCGAACTCAGGAGGTGACGACTCGCATTCTGGTACTTTACATCTGAAAGACATCCAAGTGACAATTTAAGACATGTGTATATAACACAAAAGGATACCTTTAACATTTAATTTGGTCAACATAATAGAAATGAAGTGTAATGCATCGCATCTTTATGTTTTTTTTATGTGATAGGTCGGCAAACGAGCAGACGGATTACCTGATGGTAAGCAATCAGCGCCGCCCATGGACATTTGCAACAACAGAGGTGTTACGAGTGCGTTGCCGACCTTTTGGGGATTTGAGATTTGGAGACACAGGTTTCCGAAAAGCCAATGTTACAGTAGCCAATCCAATCCAAGCCAATGTGTCCATAACCATCCTAGAATTTTCTCATGCTTCGTAGGCGCGTTTACAAACATAAAATTTCACATACACACCACATTCAGACCCGGAATAACAATTTGTGGATCAAACAGAGAATTGTTGATTGCAGGAATCGAATCCTCGACACATTTTAAATTTATAGAGATAAGTTTCTTATCTCAAAAATAATTAGATTCAAAATGGAATTACTAATAAATTATTGTTATTTATTTTCCTATCATACATTACATTGCGAGAAATTATTATATGCCTAAATATCTTGAGTCTATTAGTTTCAAGTAAATTAGGTATGTTATCTTAGTTGTGTAATTAAAAATGCCAGATTTTATACTGATTACAACTATTTAGATATTATTAAAGATATGTGTTTCGTAGCGTGATTAGCACAGTGCCACAATGCTACCGGCTGGGCAAATACAGAAACGATGACAATAACAAAAAATAAATAAAAAAATACTTGTCACTTATTTGTTTTGTCTTAAATTTATGTTGGATATGTATTTGAGTAAAATTTTACGTTCCATTTTGTTAACACATACATGTTTGTATACTTACGGATACTTACGGATAAGTAAGTAGTTAACTGTACAGTTATGGTTTAATATATGTAAGTTAACAGAATTTTAATAAAAACAAAATACATTTCCTGTTATACCTAAGAAATTACAGGGATCGTTTAACCAGATTATAAAAAATACAGGACGCTTAGACCACTAATAGAGTACCAACGCACATAATATGCAAATATGTGAGTAGATTTTCAAATGTATCCTTTTGCATTAAAATGTGGGAGAGCCATGCTTCGGCACGAATGGGTCGGCTCGACCGGAGTGATACCACGGCCTCACAGAAAACGGGCGTGAAATAACCAAAGAGTTGTGTTTCGCCGTGTGAGTGAGGTTACCGGAGGCTTGGCCTCCCCTTACCTCAATCCGTTCCCTTTCCCAAAATCTATTTGGAGATTTTGTCATCCCTAATCCCCAAAAGGTCGACAACGCAATCGTAACTTTTCCGTTGTTGCAGGTGTCCATGGGCGACGCTGATTGTTTACCATCAGGTAATCCGTTTCCCGACTTACAACATAAAAAAAATGTCGAAAATGTATTAGACATGAAGACACATTCGTTTACGTGCTATTTGTTGGTATATCTAGTGTCACAAAGTTCATCCGCTTCCAGTGAGATTACGCCCGATAGAGCTGCAACCAAGAGTCTATCGCCGCAATTTTAGATATTAGGATTAGCAAGGATTATCGAAATAATCAGTGGGATTATGTACACACATAATTGTGCAAGAGTGACACGTGTGAGTGTGACATGTTAAGTGGAACCTTCCATCACACTTGCCTACTTCATGTACACACCATAATTATTTACCAGCCTTTTTTTTGTTAAACGCTTATTCAACAACTCCTTGATGAATGTTGCTAATTCTATTTTGTTGTCTATTTGTAGGGACAAAAATAGGTTTTTAAAAAGTAAAGCAGATAAATGGATAATATGAGAAATAGAAAACCTTCCAATGCCATGGCGGTTCGATAGCAAAACAAATGACTGACACCATGGTTGTTGAATGTCCATGTGGAGCAGGAGCTGGACGCCACTAATTAAGTATATACAAGAATTTGTCCGTTTTAATTGTTATATTTATATCGTAAACATCGTAAAAATTACAACAATCCTGCTACACAAGGAACCTCTGTGGTCAAGTCAACGTGCGAACGAAGGAAAAAACAGATTAGTGAACAATGGAGCGATTAACTGAATATATTGATACTTCAATGTCTCGCAGTCATTGTGTGCCGGCCATCTGGGCCACGATATTGTTGTTTACTATGCATCACATTAAATGTGTAAGGAGCGGAGGTAGTCCTTTGAAAGAATCAAACCTAACACTTATATAGATAATAGGCACAGTCTCTGCGTATCATACATGCATGAGATTGCGATACCTGGCAAGTACAAATATTTCACATTGTTATCAAAATATAGATATAAACTTTCTTAGTTCATTTAAACACATTGATAAATAACGGAGAAAATATTTCGTGCTTTATTTGAAATTTCTAATTATT
This sequence comes from Spodoptera exigua, assembly GCA_902829305.4. Lineage (NCBI taxonomy): Eukaryota > Metazoa > Arthropoda > Insecta > Lepidoptera > Noctuidae > Spodoptera > Spodoptera exigua. Next base: position 331,157 of record LR824614.2, read on the forward strand.
GCCAATTCGCCTTTAGAAAGCTTGGTGATTAGTGGTCGAATTTCGTCGCGTGGAAGATTCCTTTACTTAGCAATGGCCACTTTTAGGCTAATTGTGATGATATTATGATATGGGCTATGTAGATATTTTTCATTAAACTAACTTAGAAACTTTCTACACTTCTACACGTAAATATAAACAGTCTGGATATACAATATCTCTCTTCATAGCTTCTATTATTTCAATTTCATAATTCTAATCAGCACTAAATAGTACAATGTCATTATGAAACAGTTGATCTTGAAACTGAGTACAATACACTTAACCCAAATAAATAAATAATCAATATTTCACAATTACTATCACATGTGTGTACCTGTGTATACAATTATCAGTGAAGTTTGTAATTTCTAATAGACAAAACAATACCTATCAATGGTAATAATGCTGTTAGTAAAACGTGACCACACAGAAGTACAGTCTCCTGCATAGTCTTGCTGCATTAAAAATAAAGATTAAAAGCAAAATAAAACAACATATTTCTTATTTGTAGACAGATATAACGGTGAAGTCCTCAGGCATTCTGAATGTCGAAAGCGCAACTCTCACAAATTAACTCGAATACAAAACTTTTTTGACTAATCAGACTAAGTGCTAAGTAAAGACTTCCTCTGATACCAAGTTTTCCCACGATGTGTTCTTTCACCTGTCAGTGGTGTGTAAAAAATTTAAGAAAGCACATAACATTATTAGGAAAAAGGCAAATTAGTACTTCCAGGTTTCTAAACCACATCCTCCAGCATTAAATGCAGGTTCCTTAACATCGACGCCAACAAGACGTATCCTATTGCTATCCTATTCATTGAAAGAGGAACGTAATATAGTTTCTCAGTATGAGTTAATTTGTAAGTACAATTATTTGTGTTGCTTTTTATTTGCAATAAATCACTCGCACACATTCCTGTCGATAGTTAAGCTTAATACCAGATAATATACATATAATCGCGCATTATCAAATAATTTTGATTTGCTGCGAGGAAATTTTGTATTACAACATTTTTAATATTGTCCTTACTAACTGGGTGTGTATGCAGGCATTTTTTTATTTTGTGCGAGAAACTCAAACGCTTGAAATATTTAATTGCCTTACCGATAGGGTCAATAACATAATATATCAATTTCATTGTTTATCAGATACTGGTAAATAACAAATTGAACACAATAAAGATTTAGTAAAGTATCAGAAACTAATCTATCCTTATTGTATCGTAAACACCTAAATACGTCGCGAAATAAAATACAAAAAATATTGATAGAAACGGTCATTTCACCACGGCCTAAGTACTCTAAAAAAGTATGTTAAGTATACATTTACATATGTATCGCGTATCCACTAAATATAGTCGCAAGGAACTTGTGACCTGGTTAGAAAACATATCTCGGGCAGGAGCACATTACTCATGTACTAGGAGACCAGCACCAGACAGGATGTGCTCGTTAAACACGGCGCGAAGCAAAATACGCGTTGTCTAATAGCACTTAGACGCTTGAAAGTAAACTAATTGTACTTAGATTGTTATTGGGTTTTAACATGTTGTTAGATCTCAATATCCCCTTCCCCTATCCCATCCCGATTCTTATATCCGCAACCCCTATCCCCAAAAGGCCGGCAACGAACTCGTAACTCCTTTGGTGTTGCGGGTGTCCATGGGCGGCGCCGATTGCTTACCATCAGGTGATCTGTCAGCTCGTTTGCCGACTTATACCATAAAAAAAAACAATCCCAATTCATGTTATCTCCATGTAACCTTTAATAAATGTATAAAAAGTTTGCCATGTGGCAGTGGTGTGGTGTCCACAACAACACCAGAGGTGTCATGAGTGCGTTGCCGTAGCCGTTTGTTGTCAAAGCTAACTAGGGAAAAAGGTAAACTTGATCCATTTAAAACGGCGGCCTATGACTCGCCAGCCAAACATGACAATTATTGCCACGGGCTGATGATAATGACTCAATGTTAATTAGGAGTCGGTAACATTTCACTAAAAAAAACTCCTTCCTACAAATAGGTACTTACAATCTCCTTTATCGTAAAATACGACAGTAAAATACATTGTCAGTTGAAGAATTCGCAAACATTCAGTAGCTAATGAATAGATAGCGCACAGACCGGTAAGTACATACTTATAGTTACGCAATAATTGTACCTATATTAGATACTACAGGCATCAACAGTTGGATTAGAAGGCACTCCACCGACCAATAATATTGGGCAAACGTGAAAACCAGGTGTAATATGAAGGGGAACTAATCAGACGCGTGTTCATTATACTTATACCAAGATTATGGGCCATGAGCCTCATCAAGTGCTAGGTGGCGATGCGTGCACGATACTGTATCGATAACAGGCAGCGTGCTCCAGACTCATGATCCACGTGAGCGAAATAATGTCAAGTCATGTATGTTTAGGAAAATTCTATTAAGTACAACTCATTATATGTATGTTACTGATAGAAATATACGATTAATTTCGGATTATGATTAATTTCAGACTTAACGTACAAGGTGGCCTTACGGCAAAGGTAAGTTGTTGAGCAAAATAGCTCAAGTCCTTTCTGCGTATTTTAATACAGACACAAATTGATTCATGAAAATTTAAGTGTGGGGGAGTCAAGTTTCGGCACGAATGAGTCGACTCGATCGGAGTGATACCACGGCCTCACAAAAACGTCGTGAAACCACCAAGGCGTTGTGTTTCGCCATGTGAGTGAGGTTACCATATTCCTAATCCCTAACCCTTCCCCAATCCTTAAATATTCGAAACCCTTATCCCCAAAAGGCCGGCAACACACTCGTAACTCTTTTGGTGTTATGGCTTTAGATGGGCAACGCCGATTGCCTACCATCAGGGTATTTGATTAAGGGTTTGCCGACCTATCGTTTAAAAAATGAGATTAATTGAAGACAATCTCCTATGCTGCTTACGTAAAGAAACACACTGCTCACCTAGTTTATCAATTTGTCGTATCCTCAGACATTCCGGTCGTGGTAATAGGTCAGTATAATGTTCTCAAGTGCATCGTCTGGTGTCTGCGACGTAAACTTGTGGGTTAAATAGACCCAATTTGTATACAGGAAGGACGTTTTTATACCATTAAGATGATCTACACAAACTATGTCTATACTAATATTATAAACCGGAAAATTTTGTAAATTGCCAGTTTTATGTAAGAAGTAATCTTTGGAACCGCTAGTCGGATTTACCTCACTGATCATCACAAGATAGCTACAATATTCCTGAGTGTTGTAGGCTACGATCAAATAGAGCCGAACAGCGGATAAAACCGCGCGAAATTGGGTAGTCCTTGAAAAGAGTAGCTAGATTCAACCTTCGATCAGTTATGAAACAAATAGGGTCACATTTGCGAATCCCAGGAAAAAACAACAATACAAAAATTACTTAAAATGCCACTCATAATAGTATAAGTTCTTGCTTAGCACAGTAATAGTAAAACAATAGGAAAATTTTACAGAAACAAGGAAAAAAGTCGGACATCGTTTTGTAATCGGATCTCGTATAAAAATCTCGTAGGTATGTATCTTCCTTAATTCAATGTTACCCGACCCTAAGAGCACCTACAACCACTAGGTCAAGCGAGGCAATCATGTCAATACCTTGACTTAAATTTTCCTTAAGCCTAGTTTGGCATTCGAATAAAAATAAACAAATGACAGAGTTGTAGTTACTTCTATGTTGCAGTACAAGTACAGGAAAACGGGTAGGTCAGCGTTATTGTAAATGCCACCAGAGTTTTATAAGACAAAATTCCAAGTTGATCAAGATCCTCTACGTTACGTAAAATGTCATACAAACGCTAGGACTCTTCAGTGAAAAATAGTATGAAGGCATAGGGCAGTAAACAAGTAGTCGGTTTACCTATTGGAAATAATGTATAAAAAATAATAGGTCAGGATGGTAAATATTAGAGTTGGGTTTTGGGCGGAGATGGAGAGGAGACGGATTGGGCGTCCGGTAACCTCACTCACACAAAACACCGCTGTGGTTGTTCAACGCCAGTTTTCTGTGAGGCCGTTGTATCACTGGCTTTCCCATTTATCCAATTACTACAAGTTTCGGCTATTTCAGAAGTTCTTGAATAACGTATTAAACAAATTAAATAAATTACGAAATACAGGAGGTTAATTTTACAACGAATTTATCAATATACGAAAGTAACTGTTGACTTCAGAATCTTCAGATAGTAGTTGGAACTTAGCATTGACAGGTCTGAAGGTCGTAATTATTCGTAATTGATATCTTAATTATAATGTAGGCAGATTTGTTTCATTATTTCCTATTACACAGCTTGACGTTACATCGTAAAATATGTTCATTACAATACTTTACTCACATTAGGTACATGTAAATGTTGCACGCTTAAAGTTTCCACGAGTAGGTACGTAATCAGTAATTAGTGAATTAATAGCTGGTCAATGGCTTTGCTATTACTTCTTAATTTTGTCGACTCGTTAATTTACAATCGTCGTAAGTCGACGGCACGTCACGTGATACCAAAATTATTGAGAAAATTATGTAATCAATGTTTTTCTGGGCAGTACGTGTCAAAAATAAACCTTATTGCTTAGGTTAAAGACCTTCATTGTAATTCTAGAAGTGTTACAATATTATTTTCTTAATTATTATACTTAAATTTCTTTATCCAACACAATCATTATTTTTTTATTTATTTACTCTATATTGCACACTATATTGTATAGCTTAAAATACAAATGAACAGTGATTGGTCTTGTCGCTAGATGCGATTTCTGACAAACCTTTGAATAAAGCCAGTGATTAGGATTCGCGAAATAGGGTCGTCAACGAAAACAACAACATAACATTACTTGGTCAAAATTAATGCTATAGGTAGTCTTAAAGCGCAGGTCTGCGGACGGCGAGTAAGGGTAGCTCGCCGCAGACCCGAGCGTACCTACGGCGCGTAGCATTCCGCGCGCGCCTCAAATAGCCAATAGACCACCACACACCCCCAATAGGGCTGATGTTCGGTTGATGCGGCCCAGAGGAGGTAAAGGAAAGGGATTTTAGTCAGTAAGAGTCTGACACTCTCTCTCTCGCCTAACCCTGGGCGGGAAAGGTCATTAGATAATTTTACCATGACAAAAAAAAATAAAGGCAGTCTTACGCATGAACTCTATACAGTTTATAACAAATACGTGATTATGTTAATCCAAAACTCTGATTGATTATTATTGATTATATTTATTTCTAATGGCAATTCAGTGAAACTCTCCGTTACAGATCCGATAATGCTAATCTGGTTACATTTCTTGATAATCTATTTTTTATTATGTCTACAGTTGTATTATTTAAAAATACGTATTGATTATTAGGTCAGTACTCAAAATAAATATAATTGTAGTCGACAAGAAGCGTTTCAGTCAATTAGAGAGGCGATCTCAATGTCGAATGGTGGTTGCTGGTCAGTGGCTACTCACGCAGAACATCCTCAGTCGCTACTGAGCCGTGAAGATAAAAGAGCACTTGCTCGCTGACCTAGCACGGAAGGAGACTCTTCCTCGTGATAACAATTAGAAATTGGGAAAGAAAAAACGATTAAAAACATAGTTAAACTGTAGAATTATCTTTGTCAGTATTTCATTCTGGACTAACCTTAGATTGGGTGAACCGTTTCTAACAAGACTTTTTAAAAACAAATCATATAAGAAAACAGTAAACAGTTTTTATACAACATTTTTATGACATAGAAACAACGATTTACGGATCACACAAATAGTGGTTCCAATCCGCGACTCATTACGCTGCAGCCAGCCATGGACTTAGAAAGTTTGTGTGAGATGTTACGTAGGGAATTGTTGTGAGGATGCGTTGCAGTTATCAATATAATCTTGATTAATATTATAATACCTCGTGAAAGTTAAAACTAGCACTTTCAGCGAGACCAATCTAACTTTCTTCTATATGTTTTTAACATAATTAATTTTAAAAACTCTGAAGTGGTTTTTTACATTTTGGGCTCGTTTATAATGCCGACCATCTGTACCAAAATCAAATTTATGACTTAGAATGTGATGGGTTGCGCACCTAGTACCTGACCCTACCTAAGGCATTTTCTCACTGCACGGTCTAATAATAATTGTATTCTATCAATAACAACATTGTCATTCATCGGCAGTAAATCTAAGGAAGATGACACGCTAATTGACCTTGTGATTATTAATTCTTACACTTCTTCCGCACTGTCTACTACAATATTTCCTTCCTCCTTTATTTGAATTATTTAAAACTAGCAACCCGCCCCGGCGTCACACGAGTTCAATAATTATACTCAATTTATACACTATTTTATGGATGTTATTAGGTATATGTACATATAAACCTTCGTCTTCAATCATTCTAAATAAACCACATGAAAATCCGTTGCGTGGTTTTAAAGAGCGCAGCGTAGTACATAGGGATATAAAGACAGAGAAAGTAACTTGGTTTTTAACTATGTAGTGATATTTATGGTATAATAATTAGCAAATAAGTTGAAATATTTACATTTCTATAGGAGTGTTGCAAGTTCGCATAATTGATTTAAATTTGAGATATGTTATGTGATAAGCGCCGCTCATTGACACACCACTTGAGAAGTCACAACTCACAACTGCGTGGCCACACAAATAACAAACCTTAGTAATAAACACACTCTGTAGCAGACTTCGTGGAGCCATTCACACATTATACAATTTTAAACTCATTGGCAATGACATTTAGGATAATATTACAATAACAAGGACTTTGTAGCGAATAAGTTCCTTGAATGATAACGTTTAGGAAATAATGAATATATAAGCATGGTTATTAATGAAACTAATGCTGTTTCGTACAACTGTGGTTAGATTATTGATATTTGCCGGCCAAAAAAGTAATTTCTTATAAATAAATATATTAATGAAGTAACTTCTATGCTGATGGTCACAACCAGGTCAAATGGTAAACTCGCCGTTAAACGTTATGTTTGGCGAGGATCTTTAATTATAAGAACAAAATGTTATTACTAAAATAGTACTTTTGCTAAATAAATAAAATAAATGAACACCAACCTACTCTATTAATTTGTTTAATTACAAGATTTTTAACAATATAAAGGGCTATAAACTACCCTATCAATAATTTGGTCAGCTTTGGATTACTGAATATGCTAAGGGCTGTTGTTAGTACGACGAGATATGTGTAACAGACCTATATCATGGACCTGAAGCCCTCTGATGCTTTCCCTCTTTGTAAGTAAGTAAGTATATTTATTTGTTTGTAGTCGTGCTGATGACGAGGAAAGTAAAACAAATTGTCCGTAGTGTTCACTCCTAAAAGCTATGTAGCCTTGAAATGTAATATTATTGCAAATACCAGAATTTAGATGATTAAAATTTATATCACGCATTAGTAGCTAAAACATCAATCATGTCGATAGAAAATTATTATTGTGTACACGCAATTAAGATCTTTATCTGATAATTTATAAACTATCAGATCCGTGTAAAGGAAATACTTCAACCAATGCAAGCAATATAAACAAATTTGGATTTTGCATTGCGTCTTGGCTTATTGTACTATTTTGTTTGAATTTATTTAATTCAGAGTTTGTTGGAACAACAAACGTACTAATATTACATTATCATCGTTTTGTAATAAAACAATTACTTGAGCCTAATCAACATCGCGTTTAAATCAGTAATTCGTAATAAATTATATCTTTAATATCTAATGATACACGAAGTACCTATAATTGTTGTATTTCGCCAAAGATTTCTTTGGAAACTTTTGGAATGAAAGTACCTACGTAAGGAATGTTCCTAATTATAGGTATTTATTTTAATGAAATAGTTAGACAACAGTTCGTGCACAACGAAGGTGGTACTTAACCTGCCTGGCTATCCCACCTAAATAAAACCAAGAAAGTCACCAACAATATATACAGCGGGAAAAAGACAATTGATCTGCAATTTTCTATAGGTCAATGATCGGGCTTTAGGTACTTTGTTTTCACCTTATGTTTACAGAAATGGTAGCCACAATATACCAACAACCGAAATAATGAAGGCTACCTACCTGTAAGACACTTCTCCAGCAGCAAAGATGTACTGGCTGTTGTAGACAGCGCTCATCAGGATGACGAGGAGGATAAAGCAATAGTTTCTGATCTGGTAGCGGCCGAACTGGCCGAGCTCCAGCAGTATCGCGTCCAGGTCCACAGTCCCGGCCATGGTAGCGGTTGGTGAGGGATCACAAGAAGGCGACACTCGTCGGTCAGCGCCTGTGGGTCGCCAAGTGTCGACTGGCGAGGCGGCAGAGATCGCGCGGCGGCCACTGCTCGCGGTCAGCAGGCAGCCGTGTCGCTGCACTCACTCGCCACTATCACCACCGCTTATCGACACATCGAACTTAGTAATCTCTTGCGACGTCACCAGCAAACGTAACACCTAGATTACAGCCATCCTTCGCTCGTTACACGCGCACTCAACATTTCAGTTGTAGGCAATGTAATACAAACGATACGATATCGCTGACAGTCCACTGCCGCGTGTAAGGTAAATATTAGGTACAGTAGGCTCATGAAGTATACAATTCTAAATACTTAAGTACATAATGTATTTTGGAATAAAACTTATAAAAACAAATGTCTGCTACTGTGATACTATTGTGTTTGTGACAAAGATACCTGTCTGTAAACGGCCTTGGTAAGTAGCCGGCTGAAGCACTCAGGTTAACATTAAACCAGGGAATCAATTAAACCTCCGCGTGCAGATGATAAAAGTGCACTCTGTCGTAAATAACCCTACTGACTGCTGACTGCTAACGTAAGTAATATGTTGTAGTAGTAATTAATGACTCGATCACGACGATTGACACTTACGACTAAAGCAACGTAGATTTTGCAACTTTGTTGTTTAGGGAGTGGCTTTTTGTGTGTAGAACAACAAGAGTGTCAGACTTTACTATTAAGTGTGGAAAAGCTATTCTTCGGCACAAATGGGTCCGCTCGATCGGAGTCACAGAAAACCGGCGTGAAACAACCACAGCGTTGTGTTTCGCCGTGTGATTGGGTTAACGCATCCAGTGCCCCCGACGCGTATGTGCGTTTCCTTACGCTACTCTGTGTGCCCTCGACGCACCTGTGCGTTCTATACATTAACTGGAAGCCCAATCCTTCCCCTCCCGGATCCTCTCGTAGCTTCTCTATTGTTGCGAGTTCTGATTGCTTATCTACCATCAGGTAATCCGTCTGCATTATAACATAAAAAATAATCTTATGGACTAAAAACTATCACGTTCCTATTCTGACTCTGGGATAGGGCCGCTGTACATTTGGGCTAGCACCCGCAACGAGAGACTAAAACTTAATAATTAAACTCGTTTAAACTTGACAATCAGACTACACTTATTCATAAAAAGAAATAAAGATTATTCAAACAAATATCTACCAAACATCTCAAATCGGAACGTAGATAATTGTGCTGAAGGAAAAACTGCTCTAACAAAATTGTAAGTAGGTAACTATTTTTCCGCTCACGTGAATAATAGGTAGGTACTAAGATCGTACCTATCAATTACATTAAATACCTACCTACCCTCTTGTTAGCGACAGACAATTGCAATGAATTGGCATATTTAAAAACTACAGCGTACTACAATCATAATAGTAAAGTTTGTGCCCTTATGTTATCCAAACTAATATTATAAATACGAAAGTAACTCTGTAAGTCTTTCTTTTATTCACGCATAAACTACTGACCCAATTTCTGTGAAATTTGGTACAGGCTAAGTTTGGAACTCGAAATAGAACATAGGATAGTTTTTATACCAAAAATCTACAGGAAGTTAATATTCCACGCGAACGAAGTCGCGGGCAATAGCTAGTTAGTTAATATAAAATAGCAAATTTTCAGTAAAAATACCATGAACACAAATAGAAACTATAACCTATATAATAAAAGGTCATTGAAACAAAACAAAAACTTTCTTATACAGCTCCGCAACATTATAGTAAATTGGGAGGGAGGGCAGTTTCTAACCGACTTCAAAAAAGAAGCAAGTTCTCAATTTGACCCGTAAATGTACATACATAATAATATATTCGTCGAAATTCATGCGATTTCCTGTATTCATTTTGCTGTGTAATTAAGAAGAGCATTTTTTTATCAAAAAAGTGCTTAAGGGTCGAATTTTCAATGGTTAGATAAAAGTTACCTGGGGAATAATTTATGATGCGTCAAAATATTTGTATAAGACAGTGACAGCAACAATTTTATTCCTCAGATAACATTTATTTGGCTATTGAAAAATCAGCCCCAAAATCATCGCTACGCTATGTATAAATGTTCAGTATTTAGCAATTACGTGAAAGAGCAAAAGACCTTCATCCTTCCATTCATCCATATATACAACTTTCGCCTATATTAGCAGATGACCTGGGTAATAAACAAACAGGAGGTATATTCATAAAATTTTAATTACAATAATAATACAATTATACGTAAATATGTCTATATAAGCATCTGAAACAGAGCGATAGTAGGATCCAAGTCGGGTAAGGATCAAGCCATTCTTCCTTAGTGAGCCCACCCGGCTCAGTATTACGAGACGATCAAATTGGTCGGTTTGTTAGTACGGCCAGCGAGGGTCATCTGCTCAGCCTGCGCGATGGTGTCGGGCAGCTTCATGTGCAGAGTCTCCGGAGTCAGCAGCATCAGCAACCCCGACGCCCCAGCCAGCGACCCGAACAAAAGGTACGGGAGGGACTTCATGTACGCCATCTGTTGTGATCACTTCTACGTTACTAGACTCATCTGTTAGTTCATTTCACTTTGTAAGTTTGGCAACTAATTATTGGATTCTGACACTAAAGAAAATAGCAAATAAAAACGTGGGAAAGCCATGCTTCGGCTCGACCGAAGTAATGCCACTTTCAGAACACCGGCGTAAAACAACCACAGAGTTTTTTTTCGCCGTGTGAGAAACTTGAGGCCGAATCCCCCTCCCATAATCCCAAAATCTCCAAATCCCTAATCGCCAAAAGGTCAGCAACGCACTCGTAACTCCTCCGGTATTTGAGAGTCCATGGGCGACACTGATGGCTTAAGATCAGGTTCCTAATACGTGTGCTCATTTGCCGCCCTATCATAGAAAAAAGGCACGGTATGTGTCAAATTGTAACCTAATCTAACCTATCAATGTCAGAAGAAGTCGTACACGACAAGCATTCTAAGTGTTAAGAATGTGGGGCCAACAGCTGCAAGTTATTGAAGTCATGCATATTTAGTGTGTGAAGTAAGATATAGACCGACCAACCAACAGAGGTGTCTGCGGCGCGCACATGGACCCGATGCGGCCCGTCATGGAACAGAATCCCAGCAGCCGGTGGCGCGCGTTCGTAGGGAACAACTCGACTGTGTAAATGTAAATACCACAGAAGATCAGGCTGCTCATCATCTTGCCCACCAAAGTCAGGGTTACCATTAAGGTTTCTGAAATAACATGAGTACTGTTATTGCATTCAGATTATATCACAACGTATCACATACGAACAGTATAGGTGTAAATACGTGATAATCTAGAAAAATCTAATTAATTTTCGTGAACACGCTACATACCCACTACCCTCCACTACTCCGTAATTGGCTGCCAGGAGTCCCAATTGACTTTTGGCCACGCCGCGGTAATGTAGTATTTCTTAATAAGATATTACTTACGGTTATTTACAACCGGTAGCACGAGCAACGATATGCCACAGACGAAAAAGCTTGTCATTATAGAGCTTTTCCTTCCGAATCGGTCGAGGGTCAGAAAGCAAAGAAATGCGCCAGGGATCTCGACAAATGCCGTCATCATATAGTTGACGTACTTGTTGCCCATCAGCGAGACCGAGTTGATGGACAGGCCGTAGTAGATCATGGTCACCGACACCCACCAGAACGACACCACACTGATGCGGAACACCATCGTCCTGGACTGCAGTACTTGCGTTATCAGATTCTTCTCTTTGCGCTGGGGACGCTGTGACAAACTGCGTGTCACAATCGTAGTAGATCTAATAATTTTTTTAGGAGCTCCGGTCAATATTGCCTTTGTTTCAGGTAAAAGCTGTACTTTGTTACACTTTGCTATTTTAAGAAGAATTCTGGCAGCTTCATCGTCTTTTCCCTTGATGATCAACCACCGGAAACTTTCCTCCGCGAAAAATATGTAGAAAATGAATAGGAAAGAGGGACTAAATATGGCGATGGTAAAAGTCCGCCAGTAAGGCGCTATCCAGGCGATGACTGCGGTCAGTATCTGCCCCAGCGCATACGTGCTCTGGATTATGTTGCCGCCGAGCACTCGCATCTTCAGACCCACTATCTCAAGAGCTGAAATCAACAATATTGCACATTATAACAATGAAACAATGAATTTATTTTTGCAAATAGGCCATAAAACGGCACTTTTACACGTCAATTTATATGTAAAAAACTAGATAAAGCCGGCATTTCCTATCTGACTACTCTGAGAAGAAATGCCGAAACAAACTCAGATTATAAATAAGACACTGCGCTACAATTAAAAGACAAAGTTCCTAATTACGTAAATAATTTCAAAATCAAGTACCTAAAATGAACGCAGTGCTGTATGTGCCATTGCCGACCAGTGCTTCAACGAACTCCAAAAACAAGTATAGTATGTAATTGTTGCAAAACGCTCGCATTAGACCGAAGAAAGCCGGAGCTACACAGGTGCCGATCAGCGCGAAACGCCGGCCATATCTGATACATATTAAACTCATCACAATTGATACATTATTGTAAGAAAAAAATACCGACTTTTCGTTCAGCTTAGTACATCTATAAAATATGATATTATAAATGAATATCTCTGAAACTACCTGATCGGTTTGGAAAATCTTTCAATTAGGAATCTACCTATACAGTCCCATACAGAAACAGGCATAAATTATGAGCCAGAAACTGGGGGACAGAGTTAGCGTACAATACTTTTGTCAGGTTTTTTAATACTACTACCGACTTAACTAGCGATATAATTTACTCATTAAAAATCATAATGGCCTGCGCCTACTATTAAGTTTTTGTCTGGTGTGTGTGAACAAAAATAAACTTGGAATCTCACTTACGTATCAGAAACCGCAGCAGTGAGAGGTATAGCCAGGAACACGCCGAAGTTGTGGATGGTGCCCACTAGGGTGCGCTTCCACTCCTGACACGCTAAATCAAACTGGAATATTACATAGCTTAGCTATTGTTTGGTGTGCTGCATCACAAGTGTTGAGAACTTCTGGAAGTGCTTTAAAATACCTACCAAGTAATTGCATCAAAAGTACTCCGGCCTACTGGAAGTAGGAAAAGGAACAGAGCAGTTTTGAATCAGTAAGAGGATCTCGTCGTAGGATGATTTTCCACCCTTCCACCCAAAAAACCCTAAATACTCTGGAGGACTGTGCAATTGTACCATCTGTAGCCTGTCCATGTACCAATCAATGTACAAAAATTGCAGGGTCTCTTTAATTCAAATTTCACATCATTAAGTACCTATGCTCGTACGCTGCCCCGCTCTACGATTTTCTACTGTCTCGGGGGTGCGTTTGCAAACATACAATGTCACGAAGATACAAATCACACCCAGACCAACAATTTGTGGGTCACACAAAGAGTTGATCCGTGGGGGAATCAAACCCGCGACCCGCTGCGCGGCAGCCAGGTACCCAGCCACCGCGCCAACCGTGCAGACTATATGCATAAAACAATAATTTCTGTGAGATCACCTCAGCTACTAAACTAAGTCCTTCTTCATAGACCCAGGAGTAGCAGCGACGGGTTTTGTTAGAAAAGCTCTCAGGCGCGCAGCTCTTGCCGATGGGTATTTTCTGGTAGCAGTCGTACCCAGTCGATGGCAACGCAAATCTTCCCCAAGGTAGTGAGTCATAAACTGGCGGAGATTGTTCGCATGCGGGTACTTTGCACCTAAAGAAGGGCACTAAGTCAGCTGTGTGTGACTCCTCTTGTAGTCTGAGGCTCACGTCTTATTTAAATTAACAACATTATAGTATTTTTTTTTATGTAAACGATCGGCAAACGAGCAGACGGATTACCTGATGGTAAGCAATCAGCGCCGCCCATGGACACTCGCAACGGAGTAGGGACCTTTTAGGGATTAGGGATTTGGAGATTTAGGGATTGGGGAAGGGGAAGGATTAGGCCTCCGGTAACCTCACTCACACGGCGAAATACAATGCTGTGGTTATTTCACGCCGGTTTTCTGTGAGGCCGTGGTATCTCTCCGGTCGAGCCGACCCATTCGTGCCGAAGCATGGCTCTCCCACACTTTTTATTTAGTAGCAAGTAGATATACGTAATATTCACTGAAACTGAAACCCACAATTAGATTTAGATAGTAGAAAATGAAAGGCCAATAAGTGGAAAATGGACATCTAATACTTATGTAAAACCCAAGAAGTGCCTTTTTCACAATTAAACTTTTATCAATCGGCTAAGATGATTTTCAACTTGTCAGAATTGTTGTTATTTGATATTTTAAGGTAGGCGTCCGACGACAACATCCTCATCATACCTCAACCTAATACCCGAACACCCTTGGTTCTGTACAATTTCAGTTTCTTTGATAGCTATACTCGTAAGCTACGAGCGTGGTAATGCAACTTTTCCAACATTTTAAATTTTTATATGTCATAAATAACCTCATCTACATATTTATTGTTTAAGAGAAGAACAAATGGAGTAATCTAATCTATTCAAACTGACCTGTAATTGTCACCGGCAGCAGTAAACACATATTGACAGTTGTAGATGCTGGTGAATATGATGGCCAACCCCAGGTACACGAACACCCAGCGCTGGTAGAGGCCAAACTCGCCCAGCTCCAGCAGCAAGGCCTCTAAATCTAACTCCTTACTTAATGAACGTTTTGTCTGCGTGCTCTGAGTCACCTTTCTGGGCATCACTTGCTTACAATTAATCTGTCACGTCACAAGCCAACTGAACATTATACTAGGTTATTGCTTGGTCGACAGTGTTGCTGATCATACAGAAAACTCATTCCATTTTCCATATATCTAAAAAATAGTCTGTGAGAAAACTATTATGTATCTGCGCTGATCAAAGGTAAGGTTTTGAAGTTTTGACATTCTGTCAACATTGACGAGCTATAATACCATCTGACGCACGCACATAGACTGTAGGTATATATGCTATAAATAAGGTTAGCACAAAATCTGTAGCGCTCTTTGACCAAAAGGATTCAATTGTTTTATTGCATGGTTAGTGCAGTGACTCGGATACTCCGCAACGTGTTTGGAATAATTCTGTGTGATCCACAAATTGATGTACTGGGTCTGGTCGTAATTTGTATGTGGAGTCGTATGTTTGTAGAAGCACCCATGGTAAAGGAAAAATACCTAGTTGAGGGCAACGTTTGAAAGTATGTTTGTATAATGTATATGATTTTCAAGTGACTATAGTACCTACTATAGTCACTTGAAAATTATCTATTCTTGCTGTGTGGTGAACTGTAGATATCTAAATACATGGGAACAGATTATAATTATGTCAGATATGATATATCACAGATAGTGTAGGCTGTAGGTTGACGCCGCAAATTACTCCAAAGATTTCTTCTAAGTGACAAGTAAAAGATAATGTCCACTATGTATCTTATCCACACACTTTAACTTTGACTATCTCAGAGTTGAACCGCTTTGTATATCAATATTACATTATATAATGTTCTTCCTTGTTTTTATTACCATTGTTATTTTACAACTAGTGTAATTCCATTTTTTTATTCGAAATGTTAAATGTATGTAATTAGGTATGCTTATTTATTGCCAACTATCTTCAAAAATACTCTGGTGGTGCAGATGTCCACAGGTGGGCAGCGCCAATTACTTTTACCATCAGGTGATCCGTCTGCTCGTGTTTTTTATTCCATAAAAAAAAACAACAAAACCTTCATATTTGGTGTTATATTAACATTTTGTTACACATAAAAAATACGTAGTCCCACACTAGGATTTTCTCCTATGTCACGAGTGAATTTACAAAAATACCAGTTCAGATTCGTACCAGACCCAGAACAATTTGTGGATCACATAAAAAGTTGTTCCGTGTTCCATTCCGTGCGGAAATGTAACCCGCGTCACGTTGCACGATAGCTGTTTACCCAGCCACCGCTTATTTGTTTTTAATGAGTCAAGTAGGCAGGTAACTAATCTTCATTCGATTTTATATAAGCAATTCAAAGTAACCTGAACTGCTTGCTTTGATTATTTAGACACCGCTGGCACGGTGAAAGAAATTCTCGTGAGGAAACCTGGACTTAATTATAAATTATAAGTTTGAAAGCGCCCATCCGTTTTGAGCAAGCGTAGTTGTTCATACATTTTTCGTGTAGGAAGAGGCCTTTGCTCGAAAGTGGAAAGTATAGGCCAGCGGTATGTGATGATATTATTATGATGAAGTATTTGCATCGAATAAGAATAATAATAAACTTAACCTTTTTTTGCGTATCAGTCAATTGTTTTGCCTCTAATCTCAAACACAGATTGACAGGGCAACGTAACGTATGTAGTTATCGTGATGCGCGTGAATCATTTCTCGAGATAAACACAGCACGTGGCTTAAATTAAAATAAAACACATAATTATGTAACATAATAATTATTATTTTTTAATATCCTTAAACGTTTTATATACAGTCAACATCGAATGCCAAGAACAACACCTACAACGTAGTAAAGTACACAAGAGCACAACAGGTTTATAAACGTATTTATATATAGTTATATGTATAGATAAAATTATATACATCTACAGTAATATCCTCACAATCGGTATACCTGCAAGACTATGCGTTACACCCGGCGCCGCTCTGCTCGCGAGGCGTTTATTCGTTTGTCTGAGTGCCGCTATATTACTGTACTATGTGCCGCTGGGGCTTCCGCTACTACACTGCTAGGTGCACTATGCCACCCACGAGCAGAGCTACGCCCTTGAACAATTAACAAGTGATCGATACATCCACGATAGAAACATCTGAAATTCAATACAATAATATTTTGACCGACAATAAATATTACATTGGTCTTTAGATTACAGGATTATTATACAATATTCATTTTATGATTACAGCTACATCCAGCGGCGCGTGCGACGGAGATACTGCTGTCTCTGTCGCACGTCGGCTGGACAATAAAAGCTATCGAACACTTAACATTTTAAAATGTTTTGTCTCTTTCCTTTGTATAACGATTATTGAACACTAGGAAGGGATAGAATACAACACCGACACATAGCTATCACTTTTTAAAGATGGCGCAATTTGGAAGCGTTCCCGAACGAGCCGATAGCTCGGGGCTTTTATGAGTAAAACTTTATATGACTACGAACGAGCAAAAGATATGAAAAATGTTTATAATTATTAATAATAATGTTTGTATGTAACAGGTGCGGAGTAACTGTGTTGTGGAGGTACATTATTGTTATAATCTTACTTTAATAACAGAGTGGTTTCAACTAATTATGTTAAATAACTTTGTAAGTTGTACAATCGGCTGCACAACGCTTAAGACAGTCAGTGAAGGACATATAGGTAAATGTAGAATAATGAAACGTGACCGTTGTGTGCATCCGACTGTAGAAAGCCAACACAACCGAATTGACAAGAAGCACCTCAACGTATTACATATATCGTGAAACAGTTTATTAGGGAACAGAAACTAGGGAATAGATAACAGGCTATTTTGTGGAAAAAAACATGTAACGTGTAAGGAAAAGTATTATTTGTATTTACGTACAGATACCAGTATATCAAAATCGAAATTCATGTAATAGACTTTCAACTATAATCCAAACATATAAGCTTGGAAATCAATTAGGATCTGTCAGGGTATTTTGATGGGCTGGCATCTGTATTTAAGCACTATAATAGCATGACAAATATAAGTAACAAAGATACAAAAAATAAATACTTTTTTAATAATTAGAAAAACGAGAACAATTAACTCCCTACATCGTATTGAAGTGACACTACATTTGTTCGGTAACACATAATTAATAATGAACACTATAAAAATATATGATTCAAACGTTAGAGTAGTAATATGACAAACATTGGCACATCCAATGTCCTACCTCGGGTACACCGTACTATTATAATAATACATTATCTATTTTATACTCTTGGTACGACGCAACACAGATTATTGCCTGTTCGAATCACAAGGACAAGACGACCACAACTATAATTAGTGATATTTTAAGAAATATATTTACTGCCGTTGACACGGTAATTCTGTCTAGTCTGATGCAACCAATTGCTGAATCGCAATTTTTCTAATTACACGATACATAGATAGATGGAAAATATATTTTAAGTCACGTTTGTTCTCAATTCAAATAACATAGTTTTGTAGTTCACGTAACGATTTTTTTTAATTTGAAAAGTCGTCTTTATATTTAAAAAATAAAGTCGTGTTGTCTACAAGCTATTAATATCATTTTAATTATTTTCTTAAATCGGTGCGAAATGTATGTCGATCACAAATCGTATATAGAATAAAACTGCAAAATAATTAGAAATAAGCTCATATGTAGCTACTAGATTTCTTTACTTTTTTCTCGAAAATAGCCCTCACACAATAATCATTCGTCTTATATTACAGGTACATAGTCAGTAAATAACTCGATATTACACACAATCCCATTTAAAATTTACCATTTATCAAGATAAAGTCCATATTGTCTTTGTAAATTCAATTTAGTATACTATAAATCAAACAAGTATGATTCGCACCGATCTCTAAGTTAGCTTAACTACACCCACCCCTTGGAAGATAACCGCGCCCTCTACCGTCAGACCGTCACCATTCTCTCACCACATACACCAGACAGCTACATAATAATATCTTACCCGCGCCACGCAACTAAACTATGGAAATATTCACCACACACAGTGTATATGACGCATCCTTACAAAAACAAAATAATTTAAGTGTTTTATTACTTGTAATACAAATTGATCATTATATACTCGCATTATAAGGTCTTAAATATTTTATATAAATGTCTAAATGCATCATTTACACTGGGCAGAGCCGCAACAAAGCAACAATACGCGCAACACGTGTCGTAGACTAGCAACAATGAAATAAACCTAACTGCGTACTAACGTAACATTTAGTATAACGTATCGTACTGATATGCGCAACCCCAGCTTACACAGTATATACTCAAATATGGCGATGAATGACCTAGCTAATGAGGCAATACGAGGTGACACGACCATCCGCGGATACTAGCAACTTGTAGCGCAACATGTTGCTTAGCATACGCCTACTGATCACGCAATTCACGCAACTAACAATGAGGGTATTATAATTACATAAATATTTCCGTAATTGGTCTTAATTTACAATAAATAATTGAATTCACTAAATCACAAATACACAATATAACGTTCCCAAATATTAACAATAGTTTAGCTACAATAAATTACACGATACTTGTTATAAAGTATATAAAGTACACCTAGGAACCAACTAAACTGATATCTCCGCAAACTATATACAAACATACACGCAAGTCACAATCAAAATGTCTGAAACCACTGGACGGGACTCGACTATACTTAGAGGATTTAAACATCACTGCTTAATACTCATTCGTCCTTACAACTTTATTAATATTTGAAGAAACAAAATCTGTCTTTTTCTAATGGAGGCAAGAATACTTTGTACAATAATGTTTACATGCCCTAAGTAAGAATGCATCGTCAATACAAAGTAGCACGAATACACGAACGATAAACGTATTTATAATTAATATTCAATAACACAGAGAGACAGACAGACCGACACTAATACGTGTACAACGAGCTATTGTCTTATGTTATTACTCCTTCGCTGTATTAATCACTTTGTTCAGAAAAATAACTACAACCATTTGTTGATACATTCTAGATACGTGGGAAACGTCAAATACTCATATTTACAATAGATATTATTATTATTTCTGGATATTTTGTAATTTAATATTTAACGAACGCATCTACATAATTTTGATATTATTCTCTTTATAATATAGTATTTTATATTATGATATCTTGTCACAGTAATCAGGAACTTATGGCGAAAATGTTAGTTTTATATACAAACACTGGAACTGAAACGTCAGTGATGTTATGAATGATTTTAAACACATGACTATTTAAAGTATTCTATGTGAAATGCAGATGATCTGGCTTAGTAATAAAGTAAAGTATCAATAGAGTTATTTATCTCCAGTTTATAAAATAATGTTGAAGCGTCCCCTCGCCAGTTTTCGTTATCTACATTGAAGGAAAGAAACTGATTAGTTTGGTGTACACTGTGACTCGTGCGTATTTACATTTGGCATTTAATACCTACTAATAACTTTGATTTGTATATCATTCTGAAGTTAACTATATTTTTAGTAATCATCATTTTTGTTAACGTCGTTTTTCTACGCTTATTAGCAGTAAGATTCTAGTAACTCAATAAGATTAACTGTCTATTATCCTTGAGCTTGACGTCGATAAATATTTTATGAGCCAACAGGTAAATAGGATTTAAAGATGGCGACTACTCGCAAAGTAAAATAATACTGAAGTCACAGTGCACACCAAACTGGGTGCATACATCAATTCCGAGGCGAGTATCTAAGTACAGTAGTCAGTCGTAACGTACGTAAGGATAGCCGGTATAGCCGCTATAGCAGGCGGAGCTACAGGTATTGTTACACCGGCAAAATGCTTTCTAAAACGTTTGCAGAGCTCTAATATATGTCTAAGTTACATCGTAGTTATTGTTTTACACCTACATTGTCCGAGTTTGATGAAATGACTCTTGAACGTGAATATGAGCGGTTTATTGATGTCATACTATTTTCATGAATACAAACGGTGACTTTTGCCTCTGTTGCGCTGAATTTGCGCAAAAGTTTGAGTGCTTGCACAATGTTGCGCAAACGTTTTGATGTTTTTTAACAAGCGCTGGAGTATTCATGCATGCTTATTACGTTTCGTGTAAACATCGATTATATTTATTTATTATTTCGATTGATATCGCTTCGTTGTCGCAACACAAAAGGTTTTATATCCTATTTTAACACAGAAGTCAGGATTTATATTTATATAGACATCTATAAGTACTTTACGGCAGTTTTATGACTTGAATAATTTGCTATAATTGATCTATATTTTTACATATTTTTATTATAACGACATAACTGCATCAACGCAGATACAACGTTAATATATGAATCTTTATTTTAATACTTATTTATTTAGATCCGAAGAGTGGAAATAATTTAGATATTTTAATTTTAATAGAAAAATAAATATGTTTAATTGTTTGAGGTGGTAATGAATAGATTGGTATTGTTTCGTAGGAAGGGATCTAGAAAAGTAGTAGTACATTGGAAGCTCAATTTCGTTTTGATTGCAATTAAAATTTTCATTTTCAGAGAAATAGTGAAATATTGAATGGTTTTTGTGTTAACGGGGATGAAATACATAATTGAGGTTTCTATATCTGCAATAGTTTTCGATTGGGATCTCCACAATAGGTAAGTTTACCTGACCTACTATCAAGATGTGTGAGCCCATGTATTGTATCCATGTTGTGACCGGGGGGCGAGTACAGGGGGCAGCATCATAGCGGCAGCGGCAGCGCGGGGTCGTTGGGATGCAGCGCGAGCGCGGCGGCGGCGGCGTCGGCGGCGGCGAGCGGGTCGCCGGCCGCCTGCAGCACCAGCGCCAGGCGCCGCCACGTGTCGGCGCGCGCCGGCTCCAGCGCCGCCGCGCCGCGCAGGCACTTCTCCGCCAGCCCCAGCCATCCCAGCGAGTAGTACGCCGCGCCTGGGGGGACACTGGCCTTACTACACACATTTCAATGCCTTCCATATGACTTTATTATATTACGGGTCTGTAACCAAAGGGTAAAAACGCGAACACTATTGATATTTATGATTTTTCTCGCCCAATGTGAAGCTTCTACTACTCTAAACCAAGCCCGCGGTGCCTTATTGCCCTTGCCCCGCAACCTCGGCTGGCTTTGCTATTCTATTTTTATTCTCTTTTAGGCACGCGCGAACCGCATGCAAGGCTCGTCACATCCCGTAAGTAATCCTCACAATGACAACACCCGAGCGTATCCTCAAACTGGATCCAAAAGAGGAACCTACCGAAGCTGCTGTGCTCGATAAACACCTGCATCAAGCGGCAGGCAAGAACGACATGGCATCTCTCAAGCCACTCTTCAAAGCGAAGTGAAGACTATTACAAAGGTTTATTTTATAGGTGAACGAATTACTTCTAATTCCGCTATAATAACACGGTGCGGTGGCCTCACGTCTGACAAAAGTGTTGTTCGCACGCTGCGGCACTTGCGCGCAGCGCGTAGGCTACGATACTGCACATTTCATGAAGAACAAATATAATTTTTAAAAACTTCAATTAATCTTCATGACATTCTTAAATGCGACGCAACGAGCAATGCTTACGCTAGTGGAATAACTAATATAATGGTAGTGGAATAACCCCAACAATCTACATCAAGCAAACTAACGATGGAAATACTCTGGTGATAGACGGTCAAGTAAATGGGAAAAACAGTCAGCTAACATTAGACACTGGAGCTTCAAGGACGGTGATAAATGTTCGGCTGCTCGGGCAAAACATCAGGAAACACGTTAAACCAATTGTTGGCCTACGAATGAAATCAGTTACCGGCTAGTGCATAACGATAAGTGGAAAACTGCATGTAACAATCAAAATTGGGGAACGTGTTTATCGACATGAGGTTATTGTGGCCAAAATTCTGGATGACTGCATCCTGGGACTTGACTTCCTGCGAGTGCACCAGTGTAACATCGACTTAAAATCTGGAGTATTACTATGTGGAACTGAGGAAATTCCGATGAAGGGTGGAACCCTGGGAAAAGTTTGCTGTTTAAGAAGAACTGTTCTTGCACCAAAATCACAGACTCTCGTACCAATCGCATTACCTAGGAGGAGAGAAGGAAGTTTACCTCGAAGGTGCGCTGTGATTGATAAATCGGAACACGTAAACTCATGGCTACCGGCAAGAACTGTCGTGGGGTCATCTGATGTCAACCGCATTCCGGTATTCAACTTCAGTGATTCAAAAATTACGATTGAAGAAGGAAAGCCTGTGGGCGTATTGGAAGAAGTGGCCTGGATAAGAAAATGCTCGGAGAATCTTGTGAAGAAGGACAGTACGGGAATAGACCTTGTAACGAAAATCTTAGACGAAAACTAAAGTCTGACAAAACTGGAGACTATGAAAGCTAGAAATCTACTTCTTCGATTCTCTGATGTGTTTTCAAGAAGCGATGGTGATATTGGCCGAACTGGTTTGGTGAAGCATAAAATAAACACAGGTGATACAATGCCAATTCGCCAAAGGCCCAGACGCAAACCATTCGCTCGTGAGAAAGAGGTTGAACAAATGATTGACGATATGAGGGAAAATTACGTGATAGAGCCCTCTTCTAGCCCTTGGTGTTCACCTGTCGTGCTTGTCAAGAAGAAAGATGGTTCAACGAGGTTTTGCGTACACTATCGACGATTGAACGATGTGACTAAGAAGGATAGCTACCCTTTACCAAGAATCGATGACACACTTGACACACTGAGTGGCATGAAAAGCGGCTACTGGAGTACTGGCAAGTGGATTTGGATCCCAAGGACAAGGAAAAGACCGCATTCTCAACTGGGAAGGGACTCTGGCAATTTAATGTAATGCCATTTGGATTATGCAATGCACCAGCAACCTTTGTGCGTTTGATGGAACAGGTGCTGGCGGGACTACTGGGCGAAACCTGCCTAGTTTACCTCGATGACATCATCATTGTTGGACGGGATTTTGACGATCATCTAAGGAAATTGGAAAAGGTACTCGAAAAGCTGCGTGGAGCAAATTTAAAGTTGAGTCCAAAGAAATGCTCTTTCTTAAAGCGCGAAGTGAATTATCTAGGACATGTTATTTCTGAGAGAGGAATTGAGACTGATCCAGCCAAGACTGCCGCTGTTAAGGAATGGCCAACACCTAAAGACAAAACGCAAGTTCGGGCATTTCTTGGATTGTGCTCGTATTATCGGCGGTTTATGAAAGGATTCTCGGACATTGCCAAGCCATTGCACGTCTGGGACGAGGATTGTGAGCAAGCCTTTCGAGAACTAAAAGAACGGCTTTGTAACACACCAATTCTCGGATAAACCCAGCGCGAAAGGAATATTCGTAGTTGATACGGATGCCAGCAATATCGGAATAGGAGGTGTCCTTTCACAACGCGATGGTGAGCAGGAGAAGGTTATTGCTTACTTCAGCAAGTCACTATCCAAGCCGGAGAGGAATTATTGCGTGACCAGGAGGGAATTGCTGGCCGTAGTCAAAACTCTGCACCATTTCAAGAAGTATTTACTGGGACGGAAATTTTTGATCAGAACTGATCACGCTGCTTTAAAATGGCTGCTTCAGTTTAAGGATCCCGAAGGCCAAGTAGCCAGATGGTTGGAACAACTTCAGGAATTTGACTTTGAAATCGAACATCGCGGCGGAAGAATTCATGGCAATGCAGATGCATTATCGAGACGCCCATGATAAGTGATAAGGACTGATACTGTTGACGAGGCATGGGGAGATGATGCGATGAAATTAGAACAGGAAAGAGATGCAGATATTAAACCAATACTGGAGTGGCTACGAAGTGGTAATAAGCCAAGTTGGAGTGACGTCGCCCAATATAGCGCGGTAACGAAAGGTTTATGGGCACAGTGGAAAAGCCTTACGCTGCATAACGGACTTCTGTGCAGGAAATGGGAATCAACAAACGGCAAGGACGAGCATTTGCAATTGGTGGTACCTCGTTCAAAAATAAGGGATGTATTACAAGCTTTCCATGATGGATATTCTGGAGGACATTTGGGAATTAGGAGGACTTTGGTAAAGATCAAGGTTTTATTGGTTGCATTGCAAATATGACGTCGAAGATTGGTGCCGGAAATGCACTAGTTGTGCAGCTGTGAAGGGTCCACAAACAAGAAGCAGGGGAGCGATGAAAATCTACAATGTTGGTATGCCTTGGGAGAGAATAGCCTTAGACATCGCTGGACCATTTCCAATCACTGACTCGGGCAATCGCTACGTTTTAGTGGTTATGGATTATTTTACTAAATGGCCGGAGGTCTTTGCCATATCGAATCAAGAGGCAGTAACTGTAGCCACAAAGTTGGTAAACGAGGTATTTACCCGATTCGGAGTGCCCTTGGAGATGCACAGTGATCAAGGACGGAACTTTGAATCCCAAGTTTTTCAGGAAACTTGTAAACTTTTGGGAATCCATAAGACTCGAACGACCCCCTATCATCCACAATCATTACTTACAGAATTCGGAAGACTTCAAGGAGCCCTTTGAAAGTTGTCCATATAGACAGGTTGGCGAAGTATTACGGCAGCAACGATGCTCGGGACGAGCGAATCTAAGAGGGGGGCAGTGTGACGGAAAATAGTTCATCATGACGTCTATGAATGGTCGTCAAACGTTGCCTTGACAAAGAGTTCGAGTCCCGCCGTAAGTTTGGAGTTTTTAGTTGATGGAAATTTTGTGTAGATTGCTTCGCAAAACACAACCTCGCTTTCCTTCAAAGTCGGTTAACACATCTGTGGATATAATCAGCGTAGTGTGTAGACGGCCTAATATGGTAGAAAATGAAAATAAGGGGGTAGATGAAGATTCATCACCCGAATGCAGGGAGCTGTGACATCGCGTCTTCAGTCTGCTTGTGACCACGACCTGTGCAACCGGGTCGAAACGTCAAGCCTACCAAGGTATTCAAATTATAATTTTCCGCGTTAATACCCGCGTAAATATAATGTTCTTAATTTTGTGTAGAACTTTCTGGAAGCTTTTGGGTGAAAGAAATGGAAAATTAAAGAGCGAGGAGAATAAAAAAAAAAATAATGAATAAATTAATAATGAAAAGACGAACGAAATTGAATGTTCCAGAACCTGACCGGGGGTATATAAGCGGAACTGCGGCTCACCGCTGGCAGTTGAGTTCTAAGTCCAAAGCGATTCGGAAGAAAAGGAAGAAGTGAAAAAGAAGGAAAGTGAGTGAAATAGTGAAGTGCAGTGAGTTAAATGAGTTAAGTCAGCGTGAACAGTGAGCGGCAAACGGAAGTTTGTGTCAGTCGCCCGGACTCTGCTGGAGAGGAACTTACTCACTTAAGTGCAATAGAAAGTCTGAAAACCGGTATTAGTGTTTAATTTCATCCAATCCCGTAACCCAAGCCCGCACAGTCAGGAACGTGACGTCAGGCACGTAACAATATGACGCTAGCCTAGAACGAGTTCACTCACCAAGTTGCACCATACTGTCTAGATGCGTGGGATGTATCGCCAGCGCATTCTGGAAGCATTGCCGCGCCTCGTCCCACTCCTGGCTCGCCGCGTGCACTAGCCCGCGCTGGAACCATCACCGTTTGGTTTTAATAATAATGTTTAAGTCAAATAAACAACGCTAGCTTTGGCACTCTAGACATAAACATATATCATTCCCCAATATTAACAAGAAATTGAACTTGCTGAACTATACTCCATAGTATAAATTTATCCAAACGTCAAAAACTATACTTTTCTAGTAGTAGTAGTTTGTATAAAAAACTGAGTTATGACGTCATAACATTGTTGCGTCAAATAGCTTACTTTATTCTTAATACTAAAAAAAAACTATAGTTATTTTTTACCGTCTTCTTCAATATCTTACTGGTATTGAAACTTCGAATTAATTTATTTTTGACCTAGGAAATTGAACCCAAGTGAAGTAAAGTTAATTAAAGCTATAGCTTAGAGAAAGTAGTGTGTACTCACAGTATAGAATACAAGATGGCTGAATGGTGTGAGCGTGGCGGCCTCGGACACGCAGCCCGCCGCCGCGCTCACTCGCCCCAACCTGCCGGGACACTGGTCGTTACTGCGCGAGCTTACGGTGCATCGTCACTGAGTACTTACAGAGTAGATGTTACTTGCTATACTCGGAATTTTAATTGGATTCCAGATTTGACAATTTCAGTGTTGCAACGTTATGACAATTACTAAATAGTGACGTTGCGAAATTATTCAATATGGACATGGAACAATTCCGAAACAAGAGGAATCAATCCTCTCGTTTATAAATTAACTCTCGTTAACTAAGTTTTTCAGGAAATTAAATATTTCTGTACCGATAATTTAGTTTTGACAATTATTTAACGACATTAATATGAATTAAAATAACTAACATTTATTATGAATTGTGTCTGTAATATTTACTGCCATTAACATATCTAACTCAACTCTTCTTTGACAACATGGGATACGCATTTGGACCATTCGGTAGCCGCATTTTTTTGAATACCTTCCTGAAACTGATTAACTGATTGTTTACCGATTTTTGTGTTCATCACTACACTGTTATATGTGGTATCATTATTTCACAAAATGACAGTAGCTCATGTCAAATCTGGAATCAATTTTAAAATTCTGACTATAGGATTTTTATAATAATTGTACAATAAAATTTGTGTTGAAAAGGACCTATTTTTGTGAGGGGAAAATCATCAAATGTCTTCTCTCGCCCAGGGTAAGGCGAGAGAGATTGTCAGACTCTTACTGTCTAAAAACACCCCCGTTTCTTCTCCTGCTCTGGGCCGAGTCGCGGTGCCTCATAGCGCTTACCCCGCAACCCCTGCTTACCATCAGCCCTATGGGGTCCCGTCTGTGGTGGTCTATTGGCTCTTTGAGGCAGAACGCTACGCGCCGTAGGCTCGGGTCGCAGACCCGTGGTTGACATGTCAAGTATGCTAAATTAGGTGCTAAACATTTTGGAGTAGTGCTGTGTCCAGGTATTTGGTATTAATAATAAAAAAAATATGTTTCATTTTGTACTTCTCAAGAACGAAGGGCAATAGTTACCTGAGACAGAGCTGCGCCAGTAGCAGCCAGGCGTGGGCGCGCATGTCGGCGTGAGGGTGAGGGCGGGGCCGCGCCGACACGGAGGACGCGCCCTCAGATAGAGCGCGCTCCAGTCGGTACACGCCCGCCGACTCCGCGCGCACGGATGCTGGGGTAGAACACATGTCAGTATAATAGCCTGCTTACTATTTATTGTCTAAAATGTCGGTTACAGCAACCGTTACCAAAAGTAGCAAAAGCATGTTCCCATACCTAAAAGGGCTGGTAAAGATACGCTTTGTTATTATGAGTACACTAGCTCGTGTTTAAATACCCTATAGTATATAGAATAAGATACTAGTAACGACAGTAACAGTTAGCAGTACGTACCAGCGTCCCTATTGCTCTGGGTGTCGTCGTGCTGCGAGTCGGACATGGCGTCGAGCTCCACGTACCCGTTGTGCTCCGGTTCCAGCTCCGACTCCGCGCTGTTCACTAGCGATAGCAGTTCTTTGCCCGTCGCTAGCGCTTCCTGGAATAATATTTTTAATTTTCATTGAGCGCGGCTTACAGTAAACTGGTGTGAAACAATGCTGGTGTTGATTCGTCGTGTCATTGTATTGGAGGCCCAATCCCCCTTCCATCTTTAAGTGTGAGAGAGCCAAGCTTTGGCACAAATGGGTCGGCTCGACCGGAGTTGTACCACGGCTTCCCAGAAAACCGACGTGAAAGAATCACAACGTTGTGTTTCGCCGTGTGAGTGAGGTTACCGGAGACTCAATCCTTTTCTCTGCTCATCCCTCTCCAATCTCTAATCCCCAAAAGGTGGGCAACGCACTCGTAACTCCTTTGTTGTTGCAGGTGTTTCTGCGGCGGCCCGCAGCGCGCGCTGGCCGCGGGGCCCAATAATGTAATGAGAGAGCAGTGCGTACCTCCGGCGAGTCCCAGATGAGCTGTAGCTGCGCGAGCGCGGCGAGCGGCCAGGTGGCGGCGGGGTAGTGGTCGCGCGCCAGACGGGCGGCCCGCAGCGCGCGCTGGCCGCGGGGCCCAATAATGTAATGAGAGAGCAGTGCGTACCTCCGGCGAGTCCCAGATGAGCTGTAGCTGCGCGAGCGCGGCGAGCGGCCAGGTGGCGGCGGGGTAGTGGTCGCGCGCCAGACGGGCGGCCCGCAGCGCGCGCTGGCCGCGGGGCCCGGCGCAGGCGCAGGACCACAGCGCGGCGGCCAGCCGCAGCCCGCCGCCGCACTCCGCGCGGGACCACAGGCACGACCGGGTCGCGTCCTGTACAACACCACACGTATGTACACTCAAAAATTATCACCACCTCGATTTATTTAAGAAAGAAACTGAAACATTACATGTGTCATATGAAGCGAATTCTATTTTCCATGACCAACAATACGGGTTCACTAAGGGGCGTTGCACTACGGACGCAGGAGTATCGCTTATAAAACAAGTTTTCAAATCGTGGGAAAAAGCACAGGATGCCATCGGAATATTTTGCGATCTTTCGAAGGCTTTTGACTGTGTTGAGCACGAAACACTATTACTGAAGCTGCAACACTACGGCATTCGGGCGGTATCCCTAAATTTATTAAAGTCATACCTTCTAGAAAGACTACTTACAGTACAAGTAAACAGAGTAAACTCCCAGGGTGCTAGCGTATCTATGGGCGTACCGCAGGGCTCAATATTGGGTCCATTCCTATTTTTGGTTTATGTCAATGACCTGCCCCATTTATTCCAAAGTGAACCGCATATGGTATTATTCGCTGATGACACATCCTTGATTTTTAAATTAAATAGACGATCAAATAACTATGACGAAGTGAATAATGCCTTAATGAAAGTTCATAATTGGTTCACAAAAAACAACTTAGTACTTAATGATAAAAAGACGAAATGCATTAGATTTATTTTGCCAAATGTTAAAAGTAACGTATGCGATGATGTATTATTAAATGGTCAGAAACTGGAATTTGTAAAGGAGACCACATTCTTGGGGATTACTGTAGACGACAAGCTGCAATGGGGGCCCCACATTAGATCTCTAGCAGGACGGTTGACCTCGGCAGCTTATGCTGTCTGGAAGATCCGTCAGCTAACCGACGTAGGCACGGCACGACTAGTGTACTTTAGCTACTTTCACAGCATCATGTCGTATGGAATTCTGTTGTGGGGACAGGCATCCGACGTTGAGTCTATCTTTATCTTACAAAAGCGTGCAGTCAGAGCTATCTATAACTTAGGTCGTCGCGAATCTCTCAGAGAAAAGTTTAAGGAGATCAACATTATGACCGTACCATGTCAATATATTTATGAAAACATTATGTATGTTAGGAAAAACCTACAGCTATTTGTAAAAGTATCTTATAGCTATTTGTATAAGCATGACTATCTTACTAGACATAGAAATAGATTAAGTCAGCCTTTATTTAGATTAGCAAAAGTGCATAAGTCGTTCATGGGATTATGTGTTAAATGTTATAATAAAATCCCAACTGAAATACAAAATCTTAATGAAAGTAAATTTAAATTATGTATAAAGAAAGTATTATATAGGAAAGCATACTACAAACTAAATGATTATATAGAAGATAAAAATGCTTGGAGCCACCCTGGTTTGACTGCACAGGATAAAAATTGTTAAGGTTAAGAGGAATTTTGATCTCAATTATTAAATTATTCACCATGTTGTTAATTGATGATAAACTGGATTTTTGTAAATGTGAGAGCCCTGTAACTTATTATAATTGAGTTAGACTTATAGACTTATAGTATATTGGTACTTGTGTCAGTTGGGAGTTGTCATGCTCACTCAGGAGTCTCATCGGCGGTGGCACGGGCACTGGACCGCTCGGTTCCCTATAATATGGTTGAGTTGGGCGGTGCTGGTGTACGTGTCATGTTCGTGAACGGACGCCGCCTATTGGGACTGGTCAACTCGAGACTGTCTAAAGTTGCTGTCCCTGAGGGTTATTTCTTTTTTGGATACTTTGGTTAAACACTAGTGTTACACTGTTCTCACATAATGGAACTATCTAAATTATGTAACAATGCATTGTAAAAAGTGATTGAAAAAGAGTAACCATGGAGTTTCTTGCTCGTTCTTCTCCATAGGAATCTACACTTTGGAACGAGCAAATAGCTTCACTAGAGGACAGACGGACAGACTGACACATAAAGTTAAATCTTATGATATCTTTTTTGCTTGACGTTCAAAAGTGCCTTTTTTGGTCTATTTGAAATAAAGAATTTGATTTGATTTGATTTGATTTGAAGCATACTTACTGGTTCCAACTCAATTCACTTATAAAAAAATGTAAAGTAAGTCTGCAGTAATAACTATCAAAAATCTCTACAGTAATTATTTGACAACTCGTAAATAACACAAAGACGTAGCGTATTGAAATTAAACACGCGATATCGCGTCACCACGCTGAAAATTAATATCAATAAAAAGATAGGAAAAAAACACAAGCAATTAACTACCCCTTTTTTTATTCTATACCTAGTGCCCTGTCTGTGGTAGTCTATAGACTCGACTCTTTGAAGCGCGCGGGAAATGCAACGCCCCGTACGCTCGGGTCCGGTTCTGGTCGAGCGACATGCTACGAGCAATCTACGCACCATTATATTCTGCCAAGTAACGAACAAACCGGAAGTACGTACCATGGCCTCGTTGAGCATGCCGAGATGCATGTACTGCAGCGCGAGGTAGTAGAAGGCGAGGTGGTCGTTGTTGTCCAGCTGCGCGGCCCGCACCAACAGCTTCAGCGACGCTTCGTTCGCCGCCTCCTTGTCGATGCGGGCGTTCGTTTTCTGCAATATTATTATTTCATCTCTACATCAATCATTTTTAATTAGGGATCTTATAAAATAAACTTAATGAAATACTTTCAAACCACACTACATAAGGGCTCCGGTGTGGCTCGAAACTAGTCAGGCACATCCGAAACAATCTTTGTTTGATTTATAGGCTAATTTTATTTTTACAAATTATTCATGACTGATGATATAATACCTGTAAAATACACTTTGTGAATACATATCTTCATTTCGCAAAATGCTTATTTTATTAAGAGATTCATTTTACTTATTTTTTTCCCTATAATATGGTTGAGTTGGGCGGTGCTGGTGCACGTGTCATGTTCGTGAACGGGCGCCGCCTACTGGGACTGGTCAGCTCCAGGCTGTCTAAATATGTTGTCCTTGAGGTTCACTTCTTTTTCATACTTTTTGCCTGAACATTAGTGTTACATTGTTCTCACATATCAGAACCGACTAAATGATGTAACAAAGAAATGTATTGTAAAACTGATTGAAAAAGAGTAATCATGGAGTTTCTTGCTCGTTCTTCTCCATAGGAATCTACACTTTGGAACGAGCAAATAGCTTCACTAGAGGACAGACGGACATACTGACAAGCTTAATTTTAAAGCTCTTGTTATATACTTTTTTCCTTTTTTGCTTGCTTGACGTTCAAAAGTGCCTACTGTGGTCTAATTGTAATAAATGATTTTTGACTTTTTGACTTTTTTCGTAATTAATGTTGCCCTACACTAGGATTTTCTCCCGTGTCTTTGGTGAGTTTATAAAATACAATTTCACATGCACATCACAGACCCGGAACAACAAAATTTGGATCACACAATGAGTTGTACGTTCGATCGAACTCGCGACACGTTCTACGGCAGCCAACGTGTCAATTGCGCAATCATACAAATAACATCTATAATCTAAAGTGAGATGGAAAGAGTGGATGGTGTATGTACTGACAGACCTGTGCCTTCATCTGGTGTCCGATGCCCGCGTAGAGACAGCATCGCGCCAGCATGGGCCCCTGCCGGTCCTCCTCTATCGACAGCGCCTCCTCCGCCATCTCTATGCCTTCTTCTATCTATATTGTATCAGTACATTGATTTAACAATTGTATTGTCAAACAAGACAATATATAAAATCTATACTAATACTATAAAGCGATTTTTTCCAAAATATCTTACATCGATAGATACCTAGAATGTTTCTAAGTAATATAGGTTATAGGTAATTTGTATGGCGAAACAAAGCTAGTGTTTGGATGTTTTCATTTTGAATGTTCAATTATATAATTTAGATGTATATATTATTTAGAGATAGCTCGTTGGACAGTGAAACGTATCGTCAATAGTTGCGTAAGATACGAGTACGTACACGTACGTACGTATTGAATGACAGTCGGACGTGGTAATGGATATGCTGGCGTATGCGAAGGATTTAAATACATTTTCTTTTACTGAAGTAATGTAGGCAGTAAGTGAAGGTATGTTAGATGGGAGGTGTGTGGATGATAAGTGAAGGTATGTTGCATGGGAGGGGTGTCGATGACAAGTGAAGGTATGTTGCATGGGAGGGGTGTCGATGATAAGTGAAGGTATGTTGCATGGGAGGGGTGTCGATGATAAGTGAAGGTATGTTGCATGGGAGGGGTGTCGATGATAAGTGAAGGTATGTTAGATGGGAGGGGTGTGGATGATAAGTTAAGGTAAGTTGGATGGGAGTGGTGTGGATGATAAGTGAAGGTATGTTGCATGGGAGGGGTGTCGATGACAAGTGAAGGTATGTTGCATGGGAGGGGTGTCGATGATAAGTGAAGGTATGTTGCATGGGAGGGGTGTCGATGACAAGTGAAGGTATGTTGCATGGGAGGGGTGTCGATGATAAGTGAAGGTATGTTGCATGGGAGGGGTGTCGATGATAAGTGAAGGTATGTTGCATGGGAGGGGTGTCGATGATAAGTGAAGGTATGTTGCATGGGAGGGGTGTCGATGATAAGTGAAGGTATGTTGCATGGGAGGGGTGTCGATGATAAGTGAAGGTATGTTGCATGGGAGGGGTGTCGATGATAAGTGAAGGTATGTTGCATGGGAGGGGTGGGGGGCAGAATTGCACAACTTCATTTTTTTAGTCTTTTTCATCAATAGTAAATTGGCAAAACGTCATTCCTTAGCAAGGGGATAAATCGAACACAACAAGTGTTTCGTTTATTTAAGGAATGGAATTCTTTGCCAGAGGTTGTTCCCTAAAAATAGTGTACAGGTCGTTTATGTGTGGAAGGGCTCCATCGAGATAGTGATTAACTTTCGTCTATTGCATAAGAAATTAGTATGGTCGGCGTAATGAATGAGTAAGTACACGCACCCATCCCATCCGGTAGCATGTGTTGGCGGCGACGAGTCGCAGCGCGGCGTCCTGCGGGGACAGCGCCGCCGCGCGCCGCGCCACCCCCGCCGCGCGGACCCCGCTGCTCCATGCAGGGGTACCTGCACGTATGTAGCTTGTTACTTCTAGCTGCTACAAGCACTTCTATATGTTTAACAAAGCCCATTTAAAGTTGGAAATATTTCAACAATATTGCCAATTTCTTTGGATTAGCACCTGTTTTTGCTCATATTTGCGCACCAAATAGCTCTTTGTCATTTTTCCACTCACTAGGAAGTTGAAGCTCCACCATTGGGCATCCAATTTTTGACACTTTAACTACATACTAGATTCGCGTTACGCCAAAAGTGTGTACCAATAGTTTGTCAATAGGAGGGGTGAGTATGCGAGAGTGGGTAGTGTTACCGTGGGGTATGTGGTCGTGGTGCGTGAAGGGCGCGGGCCTGGCGTGCGCGGGCCCGGCGGCGGCGGTGGCGAGGGCCCGCTGGCGCCAGACGTGTGCGCAGCCGAAGGAGAACTTCATGGCGCGCTCCAGCGACTCCAGCAGCAGCGCGAGCTGCCCCCAGCGCGCGGCGGCCAGCGCCAGCAGGTCCATGACGGCCACGGCGTTGCGCAGCGCGTGCGCCCGCGCCGCCTCGAACTCCTGCGACTGCGACAGCACGGCGTCGCGCGCCGCCATCGCCTCGCCCACCAGCAGGAGCAGCACCACCTCCTCGTACTCGCAGCGCGGGACGAACTGACACGCCACGCATACAT
Source organism: Spodoptera exigua (assembly GCA_902829305.4). Taxonomy (NCBI): domain Eukaryota; kingdom Metazoa; phylum Arthropoda; class Insecta; order Lepidoptera; family Noctuidae; genus Spodoptera; species Spodoptera exigua. Next base: position 366,155 of record LR824614.2, read on the forward strand.
TACTCACTACTCGTCTCAATCACCATTTGTTCAAAAGTGAAAGTCAACTAAATCATTATTTTCAAATTTCTTTCAAATAAAACAATAAACATTTGCTGTTCATTGCCTACACGGAATAGAAAATACAGTGGAAGTGCCGCTCAGACATCGCGCGCTAGTAAACATGATGTATAGATTTACATCATTTTGGCACATTCATTGTCAGACGTGGTCAGAATCGTTCGATCCGTTGTCATGATTGGTTGTCATGGTTGTCTCTAAGAAACACGAAATATATTAGAAATTATGCCTTGTTGTGCGGCTATCAACTGCAAAAAAGTAAGCAGAAAAAAAAATGTGTCTGGTGGTGGTGTATCGTATCATCTTTGAGTATTAACCTTTGTTAATTTTAAATATATTTGATTTTAATGAAAATATCACATTTCATTACTTCAATGCAAACTATAAAGGGCCTTATTTTGATCACAGTTAAGTTTAAATCTACTTGTTCGTTATGTGACGTTATATACAATACATTCCAGTAGTTTCGACTCTACTCATTTAGGGATGGGACACATTCGTAAAATAGGTTCGTATCGATAATTTTTCGTCATCATCGTTCAGAAAATTGATTTTTGAAACTTTTTGTGTATAATTCATAAATGTTTAACTAGGACTGCATAGACACGTCAACGTTTTAACCACACACAGCGTGCATCCGTCTGTGGTAGGTGCGGGTGGTTCATCACCACTTTTATTTTATAATGTTGTACATGATTTTTAACAGAGTTCCAAAAAGGAGAGTGACTCTCAATTCGACCGTACATGTTTGTTTTTGTTCGTTCGTCTCCGTTATTTATGAACCGATTTTAATAATTCTATTTTTGTTGGAAAGGAGATAAAACTTGTAGGAGCGCGTAGTGCTTTTATTATGTTAAAATCTAAATCTATAACTTGACCATCTCCAAAAAACATTAAATCTTCAAAAAATGTTAATATTTTTCTTTTTTTTCTATTAGAACCTTTTTCATTACTGATCATTTGTAGTGTGACGGAAAAGTGGTTCAAACTCTTTGACATCATGACGTCAATGGATGGTTGTCAAACGTTGCCTAGAGATTGTAAATTTCGTCGTGAATTGTCAATACGAGTTGGTGTAATTGGTAAGGCGTGTGGATTACACCACAGAGACCCCGAGTTCGAGTCCCGCCGTAAACATGAAGTTTTTTAGTTGATGGAAGTTTTGTCGAACTTTCTGGAATTATTGTGTAAAAGAAATGAAAAATTAAAGAGCGAGAAGGAGAATAAATAAAAATGAATAACGAAATTATTGGAAGGTTCTGGAGGCATGACGATCAAAAAGAATAACGAAATGGAATGTTCCAGAACTTGACCGGGGGTATATAAGCGGAACTGCGGCTCACCGCTGGCAGTTGAGTTCTAAGTCTAAAGCGATTCGGAAGAAAAGGAAGAAGTGAAAAAGAAGAAAAGTGAGTGAAATAGTGAAGTGCAGTGAAATAGTGAAGTGCAGTCAGTTAAGTGAGTTAAGTCAGCGTGAACGGCAAAGTTGTGTCAGTCGGCCGGACTCTGCTGGAGAGGAACGCCGATAACTTAACTCCGTGGACGCTGTAACTTAAGTGCAATAGAAAGTCTGAAAACCGGTATTAGTGTTTCATTTCATCCAATCCCGTAACCCAAGCCCGCATAGTCAGGAACGTGACGAGGCACGTAACAGTAGGTATATCGTGTCGATAAATTATATTGCTCACACGAATACAATAACATCGATATATTGGGATACCCTGCCCTATCTGAGTAGCAAAATAGTAATGTCTATTGGTACCAGTGCATACAAATATGACATCTATTTCAAAGACGTTAGCATTTTGAATAGAATGAATTTGTTGCAGCGCCATCTAGCAGTGAGTGGCTGAACCCGTTTGTAAATTGTTTTATTTAAGTTTTTTACACGATAGACGCCTTTATTGATTGTGACATGTGAAATGATAACAACTTTCGCTCATTGTTATAAGACTCAATTTTTAACAACATTTAGAAGATGATTTGCTAAAGTTGCGTTTCAACTTTTTACCCAATTATATAGCTATTTTTTATGTGTGTAATGGACAATTTGATTTGCGAATGTGTGATTTTGGCGACACTGGTTTTCCTTTTGAAAGAGTGTAGGGGCACTTCTACTTAATTTTCTGTTCTGTGATTGCCTACATATTATTTGATCTCATAGAGAAATGATATGTATGTCGAAGCGTCAACGCATATCAATCGATTTAGATATGGCAACTATTGTTGAGAGCATCAAGTTATTACTTGAGGATGGTTAGCGTGCAGTAATGGCAACACCGGAAGATTAATCATACTTTGACATTTTTGACAGCGAAAGAGATTGACAGACGTCACTGTGCGCGGGAAACACTTTTGGAAAGATCGCGGTGTTGGCGGCAGCAAGAAGGTTACTCCCCGCTAAACTTCCTGCGTTCTCAGTTATTGAGCTGTAGCCATATTCCTTAAATAATATTATTTGATTTAATAATGTCGCGACCCACTGGTAGCGAATCTCCGACATGTATATTGTACCTGATTGATGGCAGCATATTTCTTAGGTTTCCATGGTCCGTCAGAGACGTAGTCCTCCCGCCGCCTCGTCAGCGTGCCTTGCGGGGGCACCGCCGCTAACTTCTCGGGGGCTTTATACACCTACACATAGTAAATTATAATATGATTGCAACTTGTGTTTATAAAAAAACGCAACAAAATGCGTGAAAAAGTTACAAGAAACCCAATCCTCAAATAAATAAATAATCCAACCTAATCCACAATCTTTAAATTCCTAATAACCCTAAAAAGTCGATAGCTACTTGTAATTTTACGGGTATCCATGGGCGGCGCCAATTGCTTACCATAAAATAATTTGCCAACTCATTTGCCGTCCTGTGTTCTTTTCTCCCCAAGCCTAGTGGTTCGAATGGCCTTATTTTGTTACGTGTACTCTTACTTTTTACTTTCTTTTTTACTTACTGACTAAATACCACCTCAAGTCTTCTTCGGCTTCGGAAATAAAAATTAAAAACCTATGCAATATTGTAAATCTATACTAATATTATAAAAAGGTAAAATTTGTAAGTTTGTATGTAGGGGTTTTTTATGTAATCCCAATAAATTCCCATTAAAAAAATATAATCCCAATAAAAAAAATTAGGTAATCCCAAAATTCTTCCATTTATTGATAGCTACAATGTTCCCGAATGCTATAGGCTAAAAACATCACGCTATGATTAGAATCAAATGGAGCCGAGCAGCGAGTGAAACCGCGCGGGAATAGCTAGTACATGATAACTAGCTGATATGTCGAGTCAAAGTATTATTTCTTTTCATCAGTACTTATAGTAAGAAGTGTAAAATAGTAACAACTACATCCGTATAATGTGTGGTACCTGTCCAGTAACGCCCCTCATGAGCACCTCAGCGAGTTGCCTCGTCAGCGTGAGCCGCAGTGCCTGCGTCGATATCGACTCCACCGCGTTCAGCATTTCTCGATACCTGAAACAATTGTCGATAGAAACATACGGTAAAACATTATTTTTTAACTAGAAATGCCTTCTTTTTATAAACTTTTGTAATTTAATCTATGGATAAAAGAGTAGTTCACAATTACCTAGGCAATTTTCATTCTTTTTTCGAAATGTTCATAACATAAATTTTCTATGGACGCTGTAAAGTCACCCTTTTTACGTTTACTATTTTTTTCAATTAAGTATCTATCTATATCATACATTAAATGAATGGAGATTCCTTTTAAATGTAAATATTGTGATGTTGAAACAATTTATTTTTGACGAGGTGATAAAAAAGCGCTAAATATTCTGTCCTAGACGTATCTACATTATAGATAACGTTCTTTAAAAAAACAAAGAAAAAAAAGAATAGATACATATTTTATATTACATGTCATACGGCCGACATATCGCGACACTCGGCATAGCAACAGAAGTAACAAGGTTAATAGGATTTGCCACAAATCTGAGTGAGTAAGCCGGTTAGCTGGTCGTAGCCGGTAGCAATAACCTACATTAGCCGGTAGTATCTACGGGACATTTTACGAATCTCGACCTTACTACCTATGTAATAAAGACTAGGTGTTTGAATTAAAATAATCCTCGCTGACTTACGGGTCACCAATTAATGTTACGGTTAGCGTAACATTCTTATTTAAAAAAATATTTAAGTATGCACAGTCACTGACTCAGAGTAATGTTTTTGGTAAGAAGAGACTTAATATGTAGGTAGATAAGGTCGATTATTGACTACTCATGATATCAATTCGAGGCGAGAGAAATGAATCGCGGGGTTAACTGACGAGGTCTGTATTGCAAACTATAGTAAAGTAAAAAAATGTCATGAAGAGCGGTTACCACTCAAACCCAACCACGATTTATGTTAAGAAACTCAAGAAAGATTTTGTTTACTTATATAAATGTAGTGTTTACTGTACACATCTAGGGGGAAGATCAAACAAAATATAGAAGACTAACTACACTCGCACTGTTTCACGCAGACACTGCGCGACTCCTACTGGTCGTAGCGTGATGTTTTAAAGCATATAGCCTTCCTCGATGAATGAACTAACGAACACAAACAGAATGGTTTATTTCGAACCAGTAGTTCCGGAGATAAGCGCGTTATAACACTCTACAACTTTTAAATATTAGTACGAGATAAGAAATGTAAGAAAATCATTTTTAACCGAAAATTCACCTTCATACTGTGCATAGAATTCAAATTCATTTGAAGATAAACTATTTTCATATTTCTAGTTTGGTATAGTTATCCAGTGTTACCTGTCGATAGCATTCTGCAGTCTGCCGGCGCGTATATGTAGTATGGGAACCCGCTGCAGCGCTGTCTCCAGCGTAGGTCCGGCGCGCGCCTGCGCTCCCGTGCGCTGCAGGTACAGCAGGGTCAGATCCGACGACAGCTCGAAACTGCGGATCTGAATGCACAAATAATCTTAAATAACCTGTAACAGGGTCCCATCTACCGGCGGTCAGGAGTCAAGAAAAAGGAACTTCCTGACAATACGAGCCCTGTATAGGAGTACAACTTTCTGAATCAAGCCCTTGATCCGGCCTAACAAGAGCCTCTTAAGGTGTTTTTCGAGGCTGCTAGCTATTGAGCCATTGACTGGCATGACTATTGGTACAATTATAGCCGAATCCACTTTCCACATGTCGACAACTCGCGTGCCAAGTAGGTACGTTATTATTACTATTAAGAAGAGATAAATAAATACTTAGCTTCGATAAAGTAGAGGAGTAGTATTTAATCAAAATTATAATGGACTTTTTGTATAAGCGCAGACGAATCACATGTGAACACAGTAACGCATAGAAATCATCCTATGGGGCAATCATTAAGAGAACTACAGAACCCAGAAGATGCCCTTTAAAATTCGATTAATTAATATTTAGGATAACCAAGTTATAATTTTAGATTTTAACAATTACGCATATCATAAGTCCCATTTACGTGATGCAAGTTTCTTGCTTACTGCATACAATTTATTATTTGCGCAGTCTAAACATAACGTTTTATATCTTAACATGGTATCATGTATTATTGAATTGAATTGAAGAATGATTGTACTTGTACCTACATAAAAAAAATATATCGTCTAAATGAGCCTATAGTAACATTTTATATGAGTGAAGATTGATATATTTCTAACAAGCCTTTGCCCGCGACTCCGTTCGCGACGAATAGTTATACTTCCTGAAGATTTTTGGGATAAAAACTATCCTATGTCCTTTCTCGAGTTCCAAACTGTCTGTACGAAATTTCACAGAAATCATCAGTATTTTAGGCGAGAAGAAAAGACAGATAAACAGAGTTAGGTACTTTCGCATTTATAATATTAGTATAGATATAGAAAGTATATAAGTTTAGATAGAAAGAATATATAGTCTCGTCGGTAACAAGCTTGACCCGATGACCTCTAGGCACACGACTAATAATAATAATAATTCGTTCGGTGAATTGGGCATCTCCTACGGGACGGCACAAACGACACTGCGTTCAATAAACCCATTTACTTAATAGCTATTACACTAATTTACGACTATGTACAATTCTGTTACTCAAATCGCGAGTCTGGATGCTCAGCTCGGGCCAAGACTAAGGGTTTTTTATTATGTGCAAAGGTAGTGTAGGATGAGATAAAGCAATAAACTATTGAGTAATGTGATGACGTCTGAAGCATCCGTCTAAGAATGCGCATGGAATAGACTCATAGAGTGGCCTAAAGCTCGTAAGCTTTTCTCAAACATCACGTGAATAAACTATATTTTAGTTATTCTTCATCTTACCATTTCTGACTCCCTCTCAGCCTGCTTGTAACGGCTGGTGGAGCCGGGCACCGTGTTCTGCTCCAGACACAGCCCCTTGATGGCGTACGACTCCGCCACGATGCGGAGACTCCGTCTGACGAACAAACATCATATTTATTAGGACAATTAATTCAATAAACAATGGTTGGATTCTTACGAGTTCACGACCAAAGAATGGCCACTATTTGTGATAGGTTAGAGATCGCAGTTTAAGAAGATAGGGTGTATCGGAGAGTGTATGGCCTAATTTTTGTTAAAAGTTAGGCCAATCAACATCATCATGAGTCTTTTGGAACAGTTTTTGGTCTTTTTTCGTCATTTGGTAGATAATGAAGTTTTGTAGTTATAACACATAACACAATTTTGTAAACTGAGTTGACTAACGATGAGGATAATTTCGGATTTAGCGAGGAAAGCGTGGCTCACGGTGCGCGTGCGCTGATTCATACCACACGTGTTTGTTTGCATGCGACAGTAAATATGTTATGAGATACAGAAAGGACATTGTAATGCCACAGTTCAGCTACGTAAGTATGTAGTAACATGCATTTTCATATTTTTGTTAAAGGTAGTTATGGTACTACTTTAAAAATACTATTAAGTACTAAGAGATTTTAAATATATATGATTATTAATTACCTAGCAAATCCATCGTTGTATAAGATTTCGAAGTTCAGTGATTTCCAAAGTATGTCTTCGAATTCTAGATACATTCAAACCGCAGTATAAACAACGTAGATCACCACTCACAGCAGTAGATGACTGTTGTGAATAACTAGGTCCAGAGTAAATGCCGGGTTCGTCGTCGGTCGAAGCGTGTACGTTGTAATACCAAATCAACATTGTCGATAATAAGTCCAGACTGAATGCCGGGTTCGTAAGCCAAAGCGTCTAATACTAAATCCAATTTATCACCAGTGTCGTCATGAGTAGCAGGAGCAGAATCCATAATCAGGCTGTAGTCGTCAAGGATAGGAGAATCCTCAAAGTTAATGAGTGAAAGTAATCAATTTAAAACACGATTAGTATACACAAGTCGTAAGTAAACAAACAAGCAATGATTTTGACATTAACTTTTTCCGGCGGCTTGTCAAAAGTTGACTTGATGTTGCCATAAGAAGAAAAATCGATAGATCGATTATATTATTATTTCACAAAAAAATTGTTCTTTAATGGAAATAATATTAGTTTCCATTACATGATATTCATTAATTCATTTTATTTTCGGAAAAATATCTCTGTTTATTAAAAATAATATCACTATTATTGTTCCGATTCATTCTTGGTAGTTTTTTTTTTTGTAAAGGCAACATCTTGAAAATATTTTTATGTTTCCTAAGATTAGTCATTTTCATATCTCTTTAATGTTTTTGAAAAAATATCCCATCATGCACAGACTTATGAATATATGCAAGACATGAGTAAAATAACAAGGTATTTTTCTACTGAAACCAATTTGTTGTGCAGCTCTGGGCCGAAAATTGGCATTCCCCTTTCTATTTGATAGTCTTATGCTTTATGTTTGAAAGGATTATGCTTTGATTAGCTACTTTAAAAAAAACTTTGTTTTATATAATTTTGATCTCATTTCTTGTTATTAGACTTAATATAACGTAGTGTTAAAATTTAATTTAATACTTACATCATTTTAAATTTGTATTTGTATTCATGCTGTTACATCATATTTGCATGCTGTGGCTTCTTATAAGTGGAGAAGCACAAGAAAATATTTTGTTATGTATATTGTCTGGCATTTAAAGTGTTTTCTCTGTTGGAAGTCCAAATAAATAAATAAATAAATAAATAAATGGTACAAATATATATTTTGTTGCTATACTATATAAATAAGCCTAGACGAAAAATAAATATTATAACTAAAAACATTCTCTCTAATATAGAATGCTCTGCACCACCTATATAACCTTATTGAGCGAAATAAGTATTTTTAAATCAAGCAATAAAACTATCGGCTTTTTTGACAAAACCTGTTGAAATATAGATTATATTAGACGAGACAGTAGCCGGCTATAGACGTATATACTTATAGCCGCTCCATCAAAGTAATGTTCACACATAATAACAGTTTGTTTAGCGTCTGTCATGCTCTAGCGTTTGATATTCGCACGATCACGCGATGACGTCACACAAACAACACGTGTAAGGATGCACATGATACTAGGTAAACACATCCCACCAAATATTTTCGTGTAACACTTTGACAAGATGCTCGAAGACCGTACGAATATTAAGGAGCATTATCGAAATCCTTTCAAACCTATAGTTTTGTAACTTCACATGACCTTTTCTAAAGAAGGGGAATGATCCATTGACTTGCTCTTGCTCTTGAAGGACGACTTTGAATATGACTAAAAGCCGCACCGATCGGTCTCATACTACGAGCCGAGCCGCCATACATCATCTTAGGTAACATGACCGCCGCAGAAGAAGGAGACGGCTTCTCAGTTACTCTCCATCCGCACCATGGCTTGGACCAAGGCGGACGCGACAGGGCGCCGGCGCCGATCGCTTTCTGAGGACATGGTTGTGCCCAGCCCGAGCAGCCCACTTGTCCTGCAGGTGTTCCTCGCAATCAAACCCTACATGCCCTTACTACACAAACCATAATTAAACGCATGCCGAAATGTATTAGATTACCTCTTAAGTTAAAAACGCAGAAAGTGCCCTAGTGCAACGCTTATTTTGTTTAGGCCATGCGTTCATTTCTTCCCAAAATATATAATATAATGTTTTTTATGTAGTAGGTTGGCAAACGAGCAGACGGATTACCTGATGGTAAGCAATCAGCGCCGCCCGTGGACACCCGCAACGGAGAAGTTACGAGTGCGTTGCCGACCTTTTAGGGATTAGGGATTTGGAGAGTTAGGGATTGAGGCGGGATTGGGGGCGGGGAAGGATTGGGCCTCCGGTATCCTCACTCACGCGGCGAAACACAACGCTGTAGTTGTTTCACGCCGGTCTTTTGTGAAGCCGTGGTATCACTCCGGTCGAGCCGACCCATTCGTGCATGAATTCCGAAGCATGGCTCTCCCACACTTTCTTCTTTGTACGTAATTAGACTATTAGTTAAAATTCATATAGGCTAGCTGGCTAGTTTTGTTAGTGTTAGTTAGCTACAAGCTCTGGTTGTTAGACAAGGACAGCGTTAAGTAAAAATCTGTGTTCACGGCCACATCAGCACATGATGTCATACATTACTAATACCAATACAATGCGTGATTTATACTTTGCTAATATATGAACTATACAAGTTAAGTTTCCCTCCCAAAACATAAATAACTAGCTACTCTCACACGGTTTCACGCGCTGCTCGACTCCATTTGATCGTAGCGTAATGTTTTAAGCCTATAGCCAGGAACATTGTAGCTAACTATCAGTGAAAGAATTTTGGCAATCCGACTAGCCGTTCCAAAGATCCCTATATATACATACAAACTTATGTATGTATAAATATTATTCATTTTTGCTGTCTGGTAAGATTTTTTTTTATGTAGTATGGCAAACGACCAGACGGTTTACCTGATGGTAAGCAATCGGCGCCGCCCATGGACACCCGCAACACCAAAGGAGTTACGAGTGCGTGGCTGGCCTTTTGGGGATAAGGGTTACGGATATAAGGATCGGGAAGGGATAGGGGAAGGGGCGGGATTGGAACCTCACTCACACGGCGAAACACAACATTGTGGTTGTTTCACGCCGGTATTTTTATCACTCCGATCGAGCCGACCCATTCGTGCCGAAGCTTGGCTCTCCCACACTTAAAAAGAATAAGTCTGGTAAGATCAATAGGGGCTTCTTATGAAAGAAAATTGTATAGAAGTAGAAGGGAGAATTTATTAAGAAACAGCAACTTTTTCAATGCGGTAACGGACCGCTAACAAAACAAATGACATGCACCGCTGTAGGTACATAGTTGGACACCCGGTCGAGACCGCTAGTAGATAACATATAATGACTAATGATTGATTCGATTACGGCAACCAGTCGGAATTGATCTATACCTATAACTAACTGGGCAGCTGCGCAAGAGAGAACTATGCAAAAATATGCGCGTAGATAGATACCTACAGATGAACTGCCTTACATTATTATTATCGAAGGGATTTGGGGAAAAAGCGCCATGTCTGGATTTCAGTCTTTGTTTTATATGATAGGTCGGCAAGCAAGCAGACGTATCACTTGATTTTAAGCAATCAACCACCCATGGACACCCGCAACAACAGAGGAGTTACGAGTGCGTTGCCGACTTTGCCAGACTTCGTGGCAAGGTAAATAATGAGACTGTAGATGGTTAAGGTCTGTTTATTACTTTAATTGCTGGTGCTTATATACTAAGAAGATGCGTGAGATTTTCAGATTTAGCTATCCTAACAAACGTGCAACAATTAACATGTGTGTCTTATCTCTATCGTATCTAAGTAATGTAGCGACGTGATCGTGCCGCTACATATACTCCCCCCTTTTAAAAATAATTAACATATAAATTGAAAAAAATTAGTATGTACCTAATTATATAATAACTTAACCTTGCTGATAAATTACATCCTATGCGTAATGTAATGTCATTGTTGCTAATTCGAAGGAAATAAAAACTGCTGCCTTTGTTGTGACGGCGGCGGCAGTCGATGAACTATCCACTGCATTTGTGCTGATTGTTTCTGCTGATTGAAAATTTTAAATTCTTGTTATTACGAAGTCGTAATAATTCTTGGTCATCATGCTGACATCTTGCTAAATCAGCATAATTAATCGGTGATGGCACATCAATTTGTTCTATCCGTGACAATGCGTCTGCTACAATATTGTCACGTCCTTCTATATGTTGAATGTTGGTACAATATTGTGAAATAAAATCCAGTTGTCGTATTCGCCGTGGCGTATCATTAGATGACGGTTTTTGGGAAAATGCGTAAGTCAAAGGTCGATGATCTGTAAAGATAGTAAATTCTCTTCCTTCGACTAACCTTTGAAAATGTTTGACTGCCATATATATTCCGAGCAACTCTCTGTCGAATGTCGAGTATTTTTGTTGAGTATCACTTAATTTCTTTGAAAAGAATCCTAATGGTTCCCAATTACGTCCTGACTTCTGCTGCAGAACTGCGCCAACACAGGTCGAACTGGCGTCCGTCATAAGTGCCAAAGGGGCGGTGCGAGAGGGGTGAACTGTTAATACTGCGTTCCTTATATTTTCCTTGGTCCTTTAGTGATAATATGATGCTTAATCTTGTGTTTTGGAGTAGTGTGGAGGGAGGCTGGTTTCGTAATATCCTCGTATTCATTTAATAGTTGAGTAATGCGTGGATTCGTCTCAATGTTAATAGTGCGGATTGTTTGCTGCGTCGATTTGATCAGGGTTGCGGGCGTTGTCAGCTCAGTTACCCTATCTATGAGTTTTCGACCAGCTATATCGACTAATAGCTTATAATGCTCTAAAAAAATCTGCTCCAATAATCGGTTGTGTTACATCGGCGATGACAAAGTTCCATACAAAGTTTCTTCGTAGCCCGAAGTTTAAAGAGAGTGTTTTTTCACCATATGTCTTAATTTTTGTACCATTGGCGGCATAAAGTATACATTGTTCATCTTGTATTAGTGAATGTCTCTGTGGCTTGCTAATAACTGAAATATTTGCTCCCGTGTCAATCAAAAATCTCATACCACTTTTTCGGTCGGTAATAGTGAGGCGGTTGGACGGGTGAATAGCACAGAGTTCCGCCGTTGTCCGTGCTTCAATTAGTTTCCCTGTTTCCTTGAGTTGAGATCCTGTTTCCAATCACAAGGTTGAACACACTTTTGTGCATATTTTTTAAATCTTCCATGGTAAAAACAAAAGTGCCTTCTTTCTCTTGAACTTGACTGCGATTGGAATAACTTTGAGTGCTGCGTCGATAGTTTTTTTTTTGACCTTGCTGAATTGCATTTAGTTCCAATTGCATTTCTGCTAACTGTGCTAGTATGCATGACATTGTATCGTCGCCAGATTTGTTTCCGTTTACAGCTGACACCTCTGTACGTGTTGAATTTATTAATATCTTGTCCGCGATCTGGCTCATCTTGTTCACATCTATGTCTTCTGTGACTGCTAGAACCGAAGTCACTGATGGTGGCAGAAGCCTCAACCATAGAAGTTTGATGGTTTCGTCGCTGATATTTCCGTTACTCAGGGTCCGCATCTTGCGCAGAAGATGTGATGGTTTCTGGTCGCCGAGATCCATTTCAGACAATAATTTTTGGAGCTGACGTTGGTCCGATTCCTCATAGCAACTGATTAGGCGTTCTTTGATAGCCTTGTACTTTTCTATTGGCGGTGGGCAAGTAATGAGGTCACTAACCTGTATTATTTCTTCTTTTGGCAGTTTTGCAATGACCGTATAGTACTTGTAATCGTCTCCTTGCTTCTGTGGTGCTACTATGGCTTCTAGTTGCTTAAACCATAATCTGGGTTGGTCCTTGGCCTCCAAGGCTTCTTGTTGGCTGCTGCTTGATTTGCAGGGTGAATGAGTCATGTTGATTGTTCTTCGTCGGGTCACCAATTTGCCAGACTTCGTGGCAAGGTAAATAATGAGACTGTAGATGGTTAAGGTCTGTTTATTACTTTAATTGCTGGTGCTTATATACTAAGAAGATGCGTGAGATTTTCAGATTTAGCTATCCTAACAAACGTGCAACAATTAACATGTGTGTCTTATCTCTATCGTATCTAAGTAATGTAGCGACGTGATCGTGCCGCTACACCGACCATTTGAGGATTAGGGATTGGCAGCAGGGAAGAATAGGGACTCGGGTAACCTCAGTCACGCGGCGAAACACAACGCTGTGGTTGTTTCACGCAAGTTTTCTGTGAGGCCGTGGTATCGTGGTAAGGGCTTAGCTACAAATAAAATGTAACTATGTTTACTATACTATAAGTGATTAAATATATAAGTGAAGCAGGTGTTTAGTCACGTTAGTTTAATGTAAATAATTCAACATTGATAGTTATATATGGTGAGGCTATAACGAGGATAATTATTTACACTATTAAACTAACACTAACAATATGAGAGCATTGCTCTCTTGTGTAAATGTAGTTAGCGTCGTTGCATCAGCACATTATCATAGTGTGAGTCAACAAATCTATTCAGCCATAAACATTAGGCAGTGGGTGGTGCAATCCGATGCCATAACTAGGTTCACTCCACTTATAATGCTATGAAATTTTTATTATACAGGAAAAGTTTTTAAGCAGTTCAACAACATATTTTTTACTTTTATGTGTATTAATGTTAAAAAATTAAGTTATCGCTTTATTACTGTTAAATTATGTCTATGTTTAGCTTATTTCAAATTGGGACAAAATAGAAAAATTTGAAAAAAAAAAGTTGTAAGTAAACTAAAAATGGAAATGTGTTCCATTACTTATACTGAGCCACCAAAAAAAATTACGCAGTGGTTAAAAACTTTTCCTGTATGTTTTATTATATGCTAAATTAATGCTATGAAATTAGCTAAGAATTTAATTTGTTATACACTAGCGGCAATTATAGTGCATGATTACACACTATTCAATGGAAGGTAATCACAGAGGATGTGAGATAAGGGAGCTGAGTTAGTTGCATGTCCTTCACTTTCTAATAAGCTTGTAAATAATGAGCAATTGTCTGTCCGTTGATTAAAGTACTGTTCTAATGACTTTGACCTGTGAGTAATATTTAAAAAAAATGTGTATTTGACAATGGTGAATATAAAAATAGTTTTGAGTAAATATAGCAAGACCATTAATGTTAAGGTACCTTGTGAAATTTAAATATATTGTTTAAATTATGTTTTTAAACTTGTTAAATTTATTTACATTATGCTCTCTTAGTACACTACCAATTGTTTCATTTATTACCTAAATTAAGTACTTACACAGGTAACTCCTTTTCCGTCAATGTGTTCAGCTCAGCCAATTTGTAGTTTTTCAATGCATCATCATATGCTCCGCAAGCATAGTTCAACTTGCCAAGTAGTAGGTGCGCATCCAGTGCCACCCCTGCCCTCTTGCCCGCTTCATCCGTAGCTAAGGTGAGGTAGCCTCGTGCCTCTGACAGCTCTCTCTGAGCTCTTTCTATATTTTCCTTGGTGGGTGGCCATTCCTCGAGGTGTGCTTCTAGTTTGCCCTCCCCAATGAGGAAGTGGGCGAGGCTTTCTGTTGATAAAATTGAAATTTTTGTTAGTTAGTAATAAACAAACATTTTAAATTTATATACAGTTTTCACAGAAACATTATACCTTTTGTCAAGTTTGTTCATAAATAACTTGCATTATATTCAACAACGAAAATAATAGGAGGAAATATATTAAATAGATGATACAAGTACACATAATACCAGTTTTAAAACCTAGTTATACATTTTAGTAATTGGCTTTGCTGTTAACATATTTTTTTCCATAAATAATCACCAACAGTAATTGTGTCTAATTACTTCATTCTGAAAGTAATTACAAACAGTGATTGTATCTACCCTAGATACTATTTTAGATCTACCTATAAAAACTTAATGGGTTTGTGTAACTGACATTCAAGGAAACATGAATAAATAATTATCATAATAAACCAGTTGTTACTACACGGCTCTACTACTGATCTTATCACAACATACTGAAGGGAAACAGCAAACAAGCATTATGTTTGGAACATTTACTGATAAGTAATAATACAGTTAATGTTTTTAAGCTCTTCTGATAACAACTGCACTGATCGACCTAGCTGAGGCTATCTCCAAACAATATGAGCATGCAGACAATACGTGGCGCGTGTCACTGACCATGCTGTGGAGATCTGGCCTTCAATTGCTGAGCCAAGTCCACTGCCTTCTTCCAATTAGACTCCTCACGGCTCTTCTCGATCTCTGTTTCGTAGACCCGCACAGCATTCTTACTCCTCGATGTCATTTTAACACGGGAATAACTTTATCCGTTTGTCACAGCATTGAATTCATTGAACACTTCACTCATACATTGCAAAACCTTTTGGAAATTGCATTAGTTCCCCAGGATCACCAGCGAATTGAAGGCCAAATTTGACAGATGACAACATTGTTCGCGGAGTTCATTCTGCCATCAAGAGTCCTATTCTGTAAACTTGCATCATTCTCTTTGATCATTTTTATGCCATCGAAAATATTATAATTTAATTATTTGATTATTATAAATATGTTGAGCACAGGCCATATACTTACACTTTTGTTAAAGAATATAGGCTATAAATGGTAAAATAGAGATTCGAACAATGATTCCAGCTGCCAATTTAATTACAATTTCAATTAAACAATTGCTATTTGTTACTCGCTAATAATGTGTAGTATTATATTTGTCAAATATAGTACATATTATTAAATCCACAATAAAATTGATTTGACTTCAATCAAGTTTAATTTACCTGGTAACTAGATTCGTAAACGTAAACTAGTTGGCGTTTCGATCATATGACAACAGATGGCGTCACTCGCTATATTTCTTAGCTGAGTTTGAGTACCTATATGTATTTTCAAAGGACGAATCGTTTTCATATCGATAATTTTTAAGGCTCTTGTAAAGGCAATATATTTTATATAAATATTAATGCGTAAAGACATACGTCAATACGGAAATTAGCCACCCTAACATTTATTATAGAATTTTTTATCAGAAAAGACTTGCATTGACTATTCCGTGGACTCGGAGATATCGAATACCTGTACCTATAGGTATATAAGGCACATTTAAGTTACTATTAAGCATTATTATTGGTATGATTAAAACTAAAAAAAATACAATAAATAATAAATAATGACTGTGTGTGTTGTACCTATTCCATAGCAACCCATACCCATAATACCCTTTCAATTATTACCAAATTTCGCAACAGTCCTGCATCAACCGGGGATTATCCTTGGGTGCAATTTCATAGTGCATACAGAGATAATGGCCGGCTGATGTCCCATTTCACTTAAATTAGTTGTTCAACGAGTTGGCTTTGGCCCCTCGTACGCCTTCCAAAGATCAGGGATCCTGTGATCCCGTTGAAGGAAACGAAATTACTGTATAACTGTAGTCAACGCCCATTTGATCCAAGAGTGGCTACCAGAGCGAATGCCTAGGCAGGGAGATTTGGTCCCGGGTCAGGAACAGAGGTAAAAAGTGAACTGAATTTAAGGAAGCATAGAAGGCGCAATAACCATATTATTTATACATTGAGAATGAATATCGTCTACTGAGTATCTACTGTTTTGGTAGGAATTATTTAGAATTATTTAGATATGTGAAAGTGGTAAGTAATCCAATTACCAGGCTTACCATGTGTGTTATTTACGGCGGAATTACTAACCAATAATTTTGATTCGTCTCCGAGTCGATCACTAGTTTTGGTAGAATCTCCAAAAAACTAATGCCTATGTAGAAAAGTTTTAAAACTGACTTTAGGTTAAAAAGGCCGATACAGAAGAAGGTAGTGAACATTTTTAAACACTAATAACATCATTTACTTAAAAATGTATCTTAAATTAGTACCTACCTCCACAATCGAGATTTTTAATTCGGTACCTACTTCCATTGTTTCAGGGTACTTATTTTCTTTTTTGGCAACTTAGTCACCAATTCAATGTTGTTGACTATACTACCATGTCACGCGGTGACGGCATTTAAACGTACAATGAGTATAACGGCATTAGTTAGGTGCCTGACCTGGATGGGTCTAAGGTTCGAATGATTGGGTAATTATGGGTAGGCGTGTGCCGTCGTAAGTAGTGTCATAAGCTTAAAAAATAGCAAAACAATTAATTTAGAAAAATCTAACTTATCTAACCATGCCTACTTGTTTTGACGTTTCAAAAGCACCTATTTATGGTTTAGTTGGAATAAATGATTTTGATTTGATTTGTAGAAAAAGTAATAATGGTTACCTACGTGTTAGGTACATGATGTTAAGTCAGCATTTTTTCCTGGCTTTCCGACAGCGCGTGAAGATTTTTGTCTCTGAAAAAGGAAATAATAGGTAACCGGGAGAAACTCTGCAGAAAAAAAAGTAAGTAATCTTGGAGTTGGACATATCCAGCATTGCCGTTTCGTTTCAAATTCAATTAAAAAAAGGTCGTACATGTTAGCATACTACAGCAAAACCGGCGTGAAACAACGCTGTAGTTGTTTCACGCCGGTTTTCTGTGAGGCCGTGGTATCATTCCGGTCGAGCCGACTCATTTGTGCCGAAGCATGGTTCTCCCACACTTACATGGGGGAGTACCCTGTCGTGCCCGTCCCGCGCTACCCCGTCTTAAGAGGGACGCTACCTCCTACCGTACTTACTTACCTCCTTTTTTGTGGAGTGAAGATAGGGACCTTCTACGATAAGCGAGTTGTGAAAATTAGGCTCGTTATTGAGAGCCTCTTAAATAAACATTTTCTTAATTTTGATGGGCCTAATTAACTTCATATTATTTAATTAAGCTGGCGTTAGACTTTCAATTACCTAATATTTTATCTTGCCTAATATTAACTAAAATTCGCGGGTTACTCACGTGTAAATGATGAGAAAAGCTCTACTAGTTTCGAACCACAGAGGGGTTCTTCCTCATGAGCAGCGTGCGCGGACGCGGCGACGTCGCGCAGCCTACTGGTTAGCGTTGGCGCCTGCATCGCTGTTGATGGTTGCGCTGCGGCGAGTCCAACGCGCCATCTGCCGGATACCACGCGCGTTTGCTGCCATCTCCGGCGGCGGCGCGTGTGACGATGTTGAGGCGCACGGTACGTTCACCAGTGGCGCGGGTAGTGGGTTCGATTCCGGGCCCGGCACAAAGTCTGTGTTACATATGACGCTTACTGTGTCACACTCCAGACTGGATACGCTTCGGACCGACGTAGTCTCCAAGCTCGGCTTCCACGCGGGTGGCAATGCCCAGCCACCATCCCTGTTGAAGCACGGACGTCGGCTAATCTCGATGGCCTCTCGCACTTTTCGCGGAACGAAGTATTTCTCCCTCGCTAGTACGGAGACCTTATCAAAACGTATGAAGTGAGCCGCATCCGTGCCGCAAACATGTTCAGCCACAGCCGATGCCTGGATGTCCATCTTCTTCACGCTACGTATATGTTCCTTTAGCCTGGTTGTGATGTTGCGCCGAGTTTCTCCGATGTAACTTGAGCCACAGTCGCAAGGTATAATGTACACACCGGGCACAGCTAGTGGATCCTTATCCTTTGGCGAGCGTAGCAGTTGTCTCAGCTGACCGGGTGGGCGGAAGATCGTCCTGATGCTATATTTACGTTGCAGCAGGTGTCCGATTCTGTCGGTTACTCCTTTCACGTATGGTAAGAACGCTGGAGTCCGCTCCGCAACTGCTGGTCGCTTCCTACTCGAGCTGCTCGCTAGTCGAGTACATTGACGCCAGTTGTATCCATTGTTCTCCAGTACCCTTTTTAAATGGTGAAATTCGTCGTCAATGTACTGTGGATCGCATAGACTCAGCGCCCGGTTTATCAAAGTCCGCGGGACAGCGGCTAGGTGGGAGGGATGATGATGTGAGTCAGCTCGTAAGTATCGGTCTGTGTGTGTCGGTTTTCGATACACTGTGTGTGACAATCGACCACTTTCTTCTCGTCTTACGAGGACATCCAAGAACGGCAAAATCCCTTCTCTCTCTTCTTCAGTGGTGAATTGTATACTGCCGTGCACTGAGTTCAAGTGTCCCACAAATTCAGCTACATGTTCCCGGTTGATGATTGCGAATACGTCATCGACGTACCTCCACCAGTATCGCGGTCTCACCGGGGCGGATGCCAAGGCTTGGCCCTCAAACCACTCCATGAAGATGTTAGCCACCACTGGCGCCAGTGGCGACCCCATAGCCACTCCATCCACCTGCAGGTAGTATTCCCCTCTCCACAGGAAGTAACCTGTAGTGAGACAATGATTCACACACGCAATGTATCCAGTAGGTAAATCAGTATCCTTAAGTATGTTGGTGATAATTGAAGTTGCTTCTTCTACTGGTACATTTGTGAACAACGATGTTATGTCAAAACTCATCATCATGTCTGTGTCTTGGAGGTGAACATCGGCCAGTAAGGCGACGAAATGGCGAGAGTCCTTCACATAGGAGTCCGTTTTACCGGTAAATGGTTGCAGTATAGTAGCCAGATGACGCGACAGGTTGTAGGTAGGTGCGTCTATTTGACTGACTATAGGTCTTAGTGGCCAGTTTGGTTTGTGGATTTTGGGCAAACCGTATATTTTGGGTGGTGTTGGGTTTTGAGGGCGCAGACGTGCCACCAGTTCCTTGTCACTAAGGCTTTGCAGTAACTTTATAGTCTTCGTAGTTACCCTCGCTGTCGGATCATATGACACTTTCTTGTATACTGTGGTGTCACTTAGCATTTGCGTGATTTTATGCTCATACGCTTCCGTATCGACCACCACAGTCGCATTGCCTTTATCAGCTGGTAGCACTAAAATTCCCGGATCATTACGCAAATCACGGAGTGCTGACATCTCTTTCGCTGGTATGTTAGATTTAGGTGGCGATGATTTACGTAATAATGACGACACGTCTTGCCGCAGGCATTCAGCGTCGCTGCGGGGTATCATATTCCGAAAAATTGTATTTTCGATATTTGTGATGATATCCTCCACAGGTAATTTCCGAGGTGCCGGTGCGTAATTTAGGCCTCGGGAGAGTACATTGACGGCATCAGTTGACAATTGTTTCGATGATAAATTGACCACAGTGTTAGACCCATTTCCTTTGTTTGAAAATTTATGCGTGTATTTCGGGTACTTGCAGGTTTGTATGAGGTTTGTCAATTTATCATGTTGCCCCTTACTTATACTTTGTCCAATGCTCTCTGTGCGATTGTACGTCATTGTATCCAAAACCCTCCACAATTCGGCATCCAACATTCGCGATAATTGTAGGTGTAGCTCGTACATACCGTTGTTGACAAACACTAACTTTCGCCGGTAGTCGGATATTGTGCGACACAGTAATTTTTTTTTCTTTTATATTGCCTAATATAATAATATTATTTTATTAGAAAATATTTAATTAAATAGGTGTAGTAGGTATTTCGGTGCGCAGATTGGTGTTACAGACAGAAATTTATAGAATTATTTTACTTTACACATAATTATGTCGGTAGTTATCTACCTGATTAGATAAAAACCAGAACTTAGGTTTAAGATGTACCTACGTACACATATACCTACTAACGTGAATCAGCAGTAACAAATACCCTAAGTACATGGGTGCCAAAACGTAGATACATTTCAAATTAAGAAAAAATGGGTTCCGACATACCTACTCCTTTTTTTAATTTATTACTCATCATATAGGTTTGTTAAAAATACAAGCCTTGAGTAATGATGAAACAGATGTAGAGGTTGCGTGTTGCCAAGCAGAATTAAATATGGTATTGTGTCGTCTTTTAGTCAGTAAGTCTAACACTTCCTCTCGACTCGCCCAGGTCGGGAGAAGAGTTTTGATATTTCTCGCCTTTAAAATTTAGGTATTTATTGATTTACTCTTTATTCATCAAAATACCTTTATAAAGATAAAATTGAGATACAGTGTACAATGGGCGGTCTTATCGCTAAATGCGATGCAACCTTTTGATGGACTGACTCCGTCGATTACATAGGGAAATATGGCCGTCAAGTGTACAATACCTTACGCATAAATATTACCTACTCAAGTATTTATAATTATATTATCTATATACTATATCTATTAACTATCACGTTAATTCTTCGTAACACAATAACAACAATTAATACTTAGACACAGACACACGAGCCATTTGCTTTAGATCCAAGTTAATAGATATGTGACCCTGGAAGGCGTTTACCAAATGTCAGGAGTGTGTACGGCTGCCTAAATCAATAAAAAGATGTCTTAATCAAGTCTGAAGAGGCTTTGATCGATTGGCTACCCGCGTCAGTCGAGGTGGCGTGTGAAGGTGAACCGGTAGCTATGTAGATACTGAAATACCAAACTATCTGCTGACACGAAGATTCATTACCCACCTACATGGACAACTTACTAAATCTATGTATTAGTGTAGTGTATTCTACTGATATTTTCTTAGCAAGGGCCACAGTTTTTACACATCATGTCGGCAAACGAGTAGACGGATTAACTGATGGTAAGCAATCAGCGTCGCCCATGGACACGCGCAACGGAGGAGTACAAGTACGTTGCCGACCTTTTAGGGATTAGGGTTTTAGAGATTTAGGGATCGGGGGAGGGGAAGGATTGAGTCTCCGGTAACCTCACTCACACGGCGAAACACAACGCTGTGGTTGTTTCACGTCGGTTTTCTGTGAGGCCGTGGTATCACTCCGGTTGAGCAGACCCATTCGTGCCGAACCATGGCTCAAAGCAGCAAAAGGTTTATTTTTTCAGTTTTTTTTTTATATTTACTTTATTTATATTAGTTTAGAACATGTCTACTACATTTAATTTTGTTATGTTCATACAGTTTGCTTCTACTCAGCTCCCTCAGGAAGTTAGGAGTAGGAGGAGAAGGTAGGTAGGAGTTAGAAGGTCTTTATGATTGGTACATTAGGTATAGATTATGGTTTTAAATGATCAACAATTAAGTGATTTTTATTGTAGGTTTAAGTAGGTAGGTACCTATCTATAAATGTGTTCAAGCTATAATAGCTATAGCCTACCACCAGGTGGTCGATCTACTCTTATAAAAAAACTACAGATAAAAGCGTATCGAAGCATGTGTTTACAAAATTCATATCTTGTTCTAATTTTACTAACAAAATATTTGCATAGGTACGCAACTACACACCTGTCTTATATAAGTATATACATACCTATAGATAATTGGTATATCTACATAAATATGTAGGTAGTCTGCATAGTTATTTTGTTATCATTTCTTGAGGCGATAAAATCTGATGATTTACTTAGTTATTTTCGATAGGGAATTTCAGACTCTTACTGACTAAAAACCAAAAAATCCACCTCGTTCCTACATTATTGCGCTTATACTCGCTACTCCGAATTCTTACCCTAGTATTCGGAGTAGCGTATCATATCAGGAACGTATCTTAGGCACTACAGTTTTTTTTTTACTTTTCTTCTTTTTCAACATTACGTTGCCCCACACTAGGACTTTCTCCTGTGTCGTAGGTGCGTCTACAAACATATGTGGATCACACAAAGAGTTGTTGGGAATCAAAGCCGCGACACGTTGCGCGGCAGCCAGTTGCCCAAACACCGCGCCCACCGTGCTATAGTAGAGCAATGAAGTTTATAAATTGTTCACGAAGTAACAATTAATGAAATTGATTTACCCAAACAGTACTATTTATCATTATGTATACCTACTATAACTCAACGCCATCAAAAAATAAAAGCAATTTTTAGAGGCCGACCTCCAGCCTGCCTTTTCGAAATATATTCTTTATAGACTAAATACAAAATGTCAAACCCACACTTTGTTTCCGTTTCCTTTGTAGCAAACGAAGCGGTTGTTATAGCAATATGGCGGAATGGCAACGATAGAGAGTATAGCGAGTACGGAACTCCAAGCCACGGCGTTCAGTTACTTCAATATAAAATCGTTATTATGGCTGTTTGATTGTCATTTATATAACATAACTATTTCCGAGGCACGGCACTGAGGCGCGACTGTGGAACCTTTCTACATCAAGTTATAGGTCTTCTAAGATTTCAACAAATTGATTTTTTTTTTTGTACAGCAACTTAAGAAACAATAATTACCTACATAAAGTACTGGTGGTAATGGTAATAATATCTGCTTACTATTTTTGGCATTCAAAATTGTAAATCAAATCAAACATTTATTTGCATAATACAGGTATTAGAAGATGTTACAAATAGATAGAGTACACTGTGTAGGTAAGAAACACAGATTATAAAACTTGTTTTGTAATCTGTGGCAAAAAAGTACTTAATCATTAATTCGTACAAAAGTAACAAAGTAGATGATTGATTTATAAAAAATATTAAGAGAATTACAAAATATCTACCTATTTAAATTACCGAAATACGTTTAAAATGTAGGTACTAGCCACAATTGTATATACATAGTACGTTCCAAAAATATTGCATTTAGTTATTATACCTAACTTTACTATGATAGACTTTCACAAAACGGAAACGCGGTTCAAATCGGTATGTAGATGTAAGGTTATATAAAAGTTGGTTTGAAATAAACATCGATGGCGTTACGTAAACAGGTTATATTTGAGAAGATTATAGAAATAGAACAGGTTGGAAGGTTTGGGCGCAGGGCGGCGGGCGGCGGCGACGTCGCGGCCGGCGGGCGGCGGATTAGCACCGGGGCACCGGGTGACACTGCGCCCAGGCAAGGACACAACCTTAGCTTCTCACCTCCGCTGGGTTGCCACAGATGTAGCTGATGTTTATTGCCCTTGTTTCGCTAGGTAAGCACTTGTTTTGTTATAGAACTAGAAATGTGCTCAGAAAGTTACACAAGTTCAAGTTATCTTCCTTCTTACTAATATTAGGTATAAATGCGAAAGTTACGATGTTTGGATGTTTGTTACTCAACCGCGCCAAAACGGCTGGACGGATCTGGTTACGGACACTGGATACACTCCGGAATAGGACATAGGCTACTTTTTATCAACATACCACGCGGGCGAAGCCGCATGCGGAAGGTAGTTTATTATAATCTGGGTCCGAATACTTTAGCGCACTTAAGACTCACTAATGTCTCAACATTAACAAGAAACACTAATGTCTCAAAAGAAATATTTCAAATCAAAAATAAATATTTTGTTTAAAATACGGTAACAACAGGAGGGTATCACGACAATTCGCGCATGTCTGTCATTGACTGAATATTATCTGAACCGTGGCAATTGCTGGCAACTGGCAACTGCTCCGGTTGACACGAAACACCTTGACTTTAGTGTAGCGTGCTCGTAAATATACCTTCAAATTATTTTGAATTTCAATGGGCCGTTCATAAAGCAAAATATTGTTTTGCCAGTGTTGTAACTTGTAAAATTGAAATTAAAAGCCACGGGCGGGAGTTTATGGCGCGCATAAATAAGTCTAACTTTTACAATCTATTTATGGATCAGGGTGGAGAACCCTGCTGAAATGTTCGTACTAATAATTTTATTTCAAGGACTTAGGTAGAGCAGCTCGTAGTCAAATTAAAAATGAGTTTAGTTTTTGTACTTACGAATATTTTTGAGGAAGAATTGAATTTGTATGGGCAACGTCTTTATTTTCCCACTTCAAAAGTAAACTTGTTTTTATCTTAAGACACTATCTGTAAGATATGTATTTACTTATGTAGATACTATCAACCCTTTGTAGGTATCAGCCTAAAACAGTTTAAATAATATATTGTATAAAATGGTGTTTTTGCTATCTCCAGGCAGATATTAACCAACCCTAAAATATAAAGGCGATATTTCCCTGGCTGTTCATACATAGGTACCTGCGGCCTGGCTTCATTTTCCTCCAGATAACACAGGTGCCCGCGAGCTATTTTACTGCGGGAGTCGGGACGTCTCCCCGGGACCATTGACTCCGTAATATCTAAGCCAGCACTACTTTACCGCCAAAATGAGCTAAATAACAGAGTTTGCGTTGTAAGAAAGTTTTTCAAAGCAGTTTTAAGTAAATAGGGCATAAAACGTAAGCTAGGTATCTTGTGTTTGCATTAAGTAAATAGACGTATTTATGTTTACCGCTTGTGGAAATGTCGGCGTTTATTCATTGCGTTACTATCTCCCAATCTTCGTATTACCTGTAGACGGAACTGCGATAGACGCGAACGATTAACTCTAGAATTTTCTCGCAAATATCAATTTCCCGTCAATACGAGGGCGACGCAGTTTGCTGCGAATTTCCCACAAACTAGTTTGATCCGGTAACGAGGCATTGCAACATGTACCCGCTATGCAGGCTGGCCGGGTCGAGGGGGGACATGAATGACGCACCTGTGCAGGCGGCACGGCGCAGTGCGGGTCAATGTCGGGCCACATCCCCTCCACACCGACGATTGGGGGATGGGGGGTGAAAAGGACAGCGTTATCCCCTCCCGCCCCTCGGTAAAATTGGTTTACCTTTATAGGCATCAGCGAGTGCGATGGGATCTAAATGTTCCGTTTTCAATTTGCTTCGGCGCTGAGTCTGATGAGGGTCAGGGGTGATGCGTCACCTTTGTGTTACATTTATGTCCCTGTTTTATTGGGCTCATCGCTGACGTCTCAGTGGACATTAGTTAACTCCATTGTTCCAATGTTTCAACATTAATTCTTGGCTTTCGAGACATTGGTTTGGTTCGCATCGCAACAAACCTTCTTTGTCATACATTCATTTTTTTATGTGATAGGGTGGCAAGCGCGTTATCGAAATACCTGATAATAGAAACACAACGCTGTGGTTTCTTCACGCCAGTTTTCTGTGAGGCCGTGGTATCACTCCGGTCGAGCCAGCCCATTTGTGCTGAATCATGCAACAAGCAGATTTTACACAGTATTGCACAACTTATAAATATACTAGAAGTGTATGTAATAAAACTCTTACAACATGCAATGAATTAAGACCAACTTGTAGCAGGAATACAGCTAATAAAAGCTGTGAGATAGAACTAAGCGTGGAGGTGGTGGGGTGACAGCCGCCGCGTGTCACGGCGGCACTAAGCGTCGCCTGGGAAGGAAACACTCTATTAATGACAACGCGCATCTTCTCCGACCTCACAGCTGAGCAATATTTACAACACAGATCCCCTAGAACCGATCAGAATATGGTGTATACAAAATTGAGTCCTATCACTGTTTACACAAATACCCAATCACCTCTAACAGGAGTAACGATCCGCATTGTCAAATAAAAAGTAGGCACTTTACAATTTTTGTTCAGTGCGATAAGAACCTTTTGTGTGAGTTATCTCAATTTGGACGAGATTCGATTGAAATCGAACAATTTTCTTCTCAGAGGGAATAAATATCAATGAAAAAAGTTCGGAATATAAAAAAAAACCTTTTTCGTTTCGTTGGCGAATAAGTTAATAAGAAAAAAAGTACCTACTGAATGTTTTACAGAAGGCTTGAGTGTTTTATTAATAGGGTCATTTATTTTCAGTTAAGTGTCTGCTTCTGAAAAGTTATTATTGATTTCTCCTTGAAGGAAACATCTCGTTTACTAGCCTTTTTTATTACCTAAGTAATTGTGGCAATTTTGGTAACTCTTTGTATCGTCATCACTCTCAGAGAATCCTTAAATAAATGTACTTTTTGATTGTAAAATAACATTTTATTCTTGTAGCAAAAACAATTATGTTCACTAAAAGCTTTTGTAACGTGCCTCGCAAATAAAAAAACTATTACCCGAGCGTACGGCGTAGTTTCCCTCGGGCCAGTATTCGGCGCGGCATGTAACAGTGTGAGTATTTAGCGGGTGCGGCCGCCGCTGACGTATCGATCGCCGAGGATTGGTGTCCTTGGCTAGTGCACTTGCAACTATACAAGCGGTAGCGGTGCTCTAACCTTCCAGAAATTACCACCTTACTGCGCAGTTCTAGTTGACATAAGTTACTACAAAACAGTCTATCAAAGCCTTGTTACAACGAAGTATTTATGGCTTCCAGGAAGTCGACATCCCTTTACATCCCTTTACATCGACTTTTAGTACTAACTTACAGAAGAAAATAAGTAGTATTGTCTCTCAAAGACGTCTACATCCTCTCTAAGTACACGCAACGTAATGACGCGAACATGTATCGTGTGAAAGCAAAACGTTGCCCGCCATGTATCAAAGTCAACATGAAACAAAGATAGCGTGTCTCGTTAGCTCACAACTTTTTTCATCTTATTAGGAAAGTCTTTTATAAGGAGAGCCATTTGAGTTTCCAAATAATTTCGCTAAGGATGGTAGTAATTTTATTAGGGCACCCGCATACCCTTGACGTAAGTTAAATTTATGGGAAGGGAGGCGGTGGATCTGCCGCCCGCCGCCGCCGGCGTGCCAGCCCTAGCAACAGGCGCTGCTGCGGCTGCCTGTCCGTGATCCTGTTTTATTTCAAGGGAATAACAAATATACAGGCCGCTTTAACAAACAAAAGAAAAGCTTTATAAAAGATGTTTGTGTTTACTTATTTAGATTTTACTTTATATTTTTTGTAAACTGTCAGATCGAATAAAAGATTACTTAGGTTTTCTATTTTCAACATTTAAGTACTAAGTTAGTATCCATCGTTTAACAGTATAAAGTCTCTTCATCATAAGTCCTGGTTATCTGACTAATACAAGTAGCACGAACGTCAGGGCATCATGTTTTTCCTCCGTCGTGTTTCAGGACCTGTTGCGGGCCCCGTCAGCTTGAGATATTGCTACAAGATTACTTTGCATCATGGGCTCCATTAAACAGTCCTTTCAACAGATTAGATCTTTTCGTAAAACAAGGCAACGTGTACCTTCTCGTGAATATTGAATTTACAAATACTTACTTTGGAAAAATACGCTTCTTTTCACATCTATGAGTAGAAGACAGTCGTTGAAATTAGAAAAATATTTAAATTTTTTAAAATCTACATTTACTTTGGATCTTTTTGTCGTGTCACATGTGTATTAACAAACACCTAGATACATCCAGGTCAGCAATCTCACTAGTCATAAAGTGTGGGAGAGCCATGCTCCGGCACGAATGAACCGACTCGACCGTAGTGTATCAACACAAACGATGTGTTTCGCTGAGTGAGTCAGGTTACCGGAGGACTTCTTGACTGACTTCTGACTCTCTAACAGCCTACAAGAGACCGGTAACGCACTTGTTGTAACATCTTTGACACGAATGGGTCGGCTCGACCGAAGTGATACCACGGCCTCACAGAAAACCGGCGTGAAACAACCACAACGTTGTGTTTTGCCGTGTGAGTGAGGTTACCGGAGGCCCAATCCTTCCCCTTCCCGGACCCTTCCCCAATCCCTAATCCCTAAAAGGTCGGCAACGCACTCGTAACTCTTCCGTTGCGGGTGTCCATGGGCGGCCCCGATTGCTTACCATCAGGTTACCCGTCTGCTCGATTGCCGACTTATTACATAAAAAAATCTTGTAGTGCAAATAACACTTTAGACAAAGTTATTTAGTACTCTAAAACCTTAATACTTTACGCACCTACACCTACCTTCATCTAATAACATGAAGCTATTATATTAATATAGCATAGTGTAATAGAGTTGGCTCGTCCAGGGACGCCGACCGCGACCGCCGACCGCGCAACCCTCGCCCTTGACAGCCGCGGCCGCGCCCAGAGCCTGCAGCAATATTCCAAGTAGTACGTACATTATTATATGTAGTAGGTCTACAGGTAGGGACCTCATCTTCCCTTTGTGAGTTTAAATTACGATCTCACATACCCAGAATAGCGCTGAAATAATATTAATTTCTGTTGTAGATATTGTAGGTTGTTTTTACTAATATTAAATAAACTGTTGTGTGTTCTATTCGTTCTATTCTGAGTATCTGAATGTACCTACAATACCTGTATAGGATGTAGGATGTAGGTGAGGATTAGAAGAAAAAAAATACTTAAATCCTTTTTACACGGCTAGCCAAAAACGAGTGTTATGTTTTTTTGGCTTTCTTGTATGTATGTATGTGATTTTCTTTATGCCACTGTAACTTCCAAACGCCTGGGCATCACGCTACGATCTGTAGGAACAGAGCAGTGGGTGAAACAGCGCGAGACTCCGCGAGAGTAGCTAGTAACAAATAAAATAATTTAAAAAAGTGCTCAAAACACCTTTTTTTGATTATTTGGTATATCGAACCCGATGTTTGATAGGCCTAGAAGTAAGGTACTTGTCAACAGATTAACCTAACCTCAACTAACAACCCTAGGACCGTATCAAAAGGATTTGTTATTGTAAGGACGACATACCACACAAGTAAGATGGCGACATTAATTCATAAAGCCACTCTATAGACCAGTCCACAGGTATGAATGAAGAGTATAGAAATAACGGTGGAATATTGAGCGCGCCACGCTGGAGGGGAAGGGGGGCTGCGGGAGATCCGCCCTTGACCCATAATTGCAGCGCAGTATTGTAATTTGTGTTTACTGATATGTTATCACGCGGACACGCCCTTGCATTGCGTCCGCGTGCGTATTTGAGAATTTGTAGCTTTTTTATTAATTAGCTGACGTATTATTATTTATTTCAATATTGTACATAGGTAGGTTGGTATTGAAGGTTTTAACTACATGAATACTGTAATTAGGTTAGAAGCAAACATATGAATTATGCGCATAAATATTTATTTATATATTCTTTATTGTACACAACATTAAAATTTAACACAAAGAGCAGACTAACAACCACAGAGTGTACAATGGGCGGTCTTATCACTCACGGTGATTTCTTCCAGACAATATGTAAGTAACGCGTTCTTACGATGAACTAAAAAGGCCGAAACACAAAAAGAAAAGTCTAGGACTACTTAGTCACTAGTCTGGATCAAGGCAGATGGGCAATTTAAAATTTCCGAGCATACGGCGCGTAGCGTTCCGCGCGCGCCTCGAAGAGCCAATAGACCACCACAGACGGTCAATAGGCCCCATTGGGCTGATGTTCAGCCGGGGTTGCGGGGTAAGCGCAATGAGGCACCGCGACCTCGGCCTAGAGCAGGAGTAGGAACAGGGGGTTTTTAGTCAGTAAGAGTCTGACACTCGCTCCCACCCGACCCTGGGCGGACCCTGGCTCACAAAAAAAAAAAGTTGCGTCACGGTGTTTTCCCAAACAGTTTGTCAAGTGGTGTCTACAACATTTTAGAAAGAATATACAAATAAGTTGGTAAATGTCACAATAGTACTTGCCAGGGCACAAACCTGCGACCTCATGCACGTGAAGCGCTGCTCCGGGCATCCACTTTACTGATATGTATTACTTTAAATAACTCTCTTAGACCAGACCTAATTACGGTTTTCACCTAAGGCCTAAAAAATTAAGTGCTAAATTCAGAAGTATTATTAGCGTTGTATCGAGCGGCGGCGCAGCGCTGGACACAAGAGATGCGATGGCCACAACCTTGACCTGCAGAGCCTCCCCACAGGTACACAGGAGGAACTAGGACTCTGACCGATATTAGACAAAATGGATTCGCAATAACATATAAATGACCTAAAGATAGTTTTCAATCACTGCCTTGTTGGTCCAGTGCTTGCAACTGCCAAGCAAGGGATCTAGGATTGAATTGACAGATGCTGCCAAAATAAATTGTATTTTTGTGCGATATATATACAGGTACAGGATATAAAACCAGATTCCTCTTATTTTTCACCTTGCTGGGAGTTGCAGGTTCATAATGTACCAAAATAGAGTGTTTGTGGCTAACAAACACCCTTAGAAAACTTATGGAGTGCAAAAAAATATTGCGTATTGAGAACCAATAGGCTATGCACTTGCACAATGTAATAACATTGGACTCATACCGTTGCGCAAGTACAAGTGGATGTGTATACTCGTATTGTACATGAGATACTTTGGTGTCTTCTGTTCACCTGACGGTATACTTAAGAAAATATACTATCCATTACATATTATACTAACCATCCTGAAATCTTACAAGACTAAAGATTTCTTATTTAGATACTAAGACTAAGTGTGGGAGAGCCATGCTTCGGCACGAATGGGTCGGCTCGACCGGAGTGATACCACGGCCTCACAGAAAACCGGCGTGAAATAACCACAGCGTTGTGTTTCGCCGTGTGAGTGAGGTTACCGGAGGCCCAATCCTTCCCCTTCCCCATTCCCTCCTCAATCCCTAAATCTCCAAATCCCTAATCTCTTAAAGGTCGGCAACGCACTCGTAAGCGCCGCCCATGGACACTCGCAACGCAGGTGGCGTTGCGAGTGTCCATGGGCGGCGCTGATTGCTTACCATCAGGTAATCCGTCTGCTCGTTTGCCGACCTATTACATATAAAAAAAAAAATATTCGATACCTTATTCGGTTTCAGGCAGTTTTATTCCCAGACCTAAGAATGTACCTACTACAATATCTAATAACTGAACATCTTAAGTGTTGGAGAGCTGTATGCTTCGACGCGGATAGACCGGCTCGGCGTGAGTAGGTAATGCCACGGTCATATATAAAACCTGCGTGAAACAATCACAGCGTTGTATTTCGCCGGGTGAGTGAAGTTAGGTACCGGAGTCCTAATCCTTTACGATTACAATTTAATTCCCTCTCTTGTTAATGCGTTGGAATTATTTGTCTGTTTTCTAAAGCCCTGCAGTACAGTAAAGTGTCACAGCTGGTTGCAGACGGGATGCGGGTGGACCGTCCTTGGCCTCCTGAAGCCGCTGACGTACACAGAAGCAACTGGTGACCTCCGACCCGGCCCAGCGTCTGCCTCCGTCCAATCAATTCAATATTGCGGAACATCCCAATTTATGTTATATTTTTTCTGATTCTTTTCGTTGGAACAAACTAGCGAAACTTAGCTCTCTGTCTGTGGAGTCTAGACACCATAGTTTGAGTTCATCTATAACACTATTTAAGTTTTTCACTATCGGCACATACTTAAGTAAGTAGCCACATAAAACATCTTCTAAATAGTTTGAAGAAAATCTAAACAATTAGTTTGGATAGGTAAGGACATTCTTGAGTTATAAAAATACAACGAATAGTGCCATTGATTTATAATATACTACACCCGCTGCTCGGCTCTCTTTGAATATAGCGTGATGTTTTATAGCCTATAGCACTCGGGAATATTGTAGCTATCAATTAGTGAAAGAATTTTGGATATCCGACCAGCGGTTCCGAAGATTACCCCCTACATACAAACTTACAAATCTTAAATTTTACCTCTTTGTAATTTTAGTATAGATATAAAAGTATATATGTTACAGTCAAAACTCATAGCCATTGTATGATGTATATTGTATACCTACAAGAAGAAATCTATATTAAAATATCAAATAACTTTTAAAAGAAAATGCTTTAAAACATCTTTTTTATTTACCTAGACTGTTTACGACCTACATACATATGTTATTATGTTGCCGACAATTCCGCTGTCAAATGAAAAACCCTACTGAGTAGTTACGTAACTAAATAATCAAAAGATTTATTTCAGTGAACTTACTTATTTGTTCAACCTTAAACGCGAGTGGTCTTAGAAAGAAGGACAAGCATGAAAAATCCATTGTTATCCTCATTCAGTAGGTACCTTTTACAATAGGGTAAACATAATAGAGAGATCTGAAAGGAAAGGGTTTAAGTCTAAAAATAACTTAATTTCTATAATGTAGGTAAGTACCTACATAGCCATTGATCTTCTGTATATTATCTTTATTAATACAAGAACAGATGGGTTAAGCTCGTCGCAACCTCCCAGACCCCCTGCAACTTCTGTTAGCTAGGACCTACAGTAGATACAACCATGAAAATACCGACACACAAAAGTCCGGTGAGTCCCAGGGACACAACTCTTGCACCAGGCAACGATAAAACTCAGAAGATATTATTTGTTGAGGATAACAAAAAACTAAATAGAAATAGTTTCCACGTCCCTCAATAAATTTAATGCAGGAGACAGAATTATATAGGCTATACCATAAATATGCTATCAACGAATGTAACTTAATACGCAGATAGTAATCAATTTGCCGTGTATCATAAAATGGGTTCCCTACCGACCCGCTGGCCTGTAGCTGTCGTAAAAGCCAACGGAGGTATCAATTTAACTGGATCTAGGCAACATCTTTCATCTAAAACGATCCCTAAAATGTCTGGAACAGACGCATACGTGGGACCTTTCTCCAAAATAATGTTTTGAGAGAATTCTACTTAAATGTTAACATTAATATATCCTCAAAATATGAATATGGTTAGCTGATACGAGTAATAAGTATGGGATTTGGTTGGCAGATAACAACTGTGCGTTTTTCGCGAAACTTTCTGCCTTAAAAACCAAAACTTAGGATCGATCTTTCGGTGGTGGTATTTCCGAACCGATACGACCTTCAAACCTTATAGAAACGAGCATACTCCTTAAAAAGCCGACAACGCGCCTGGTGGTTCGGGTGTCCAGGGGCGGCGCTCACCTCCTATCAAGTGATATACTCCATTTGCCTCCTATTCTATAAAATAAATAGGCATATAATGCTACTCGTATAATTTCTTAAAACATTTTACACAATTTATTAGCTTAGCGTATTTAGTTAGTTGGTAACTTATTTAATTCATATTTACAATCAAACTCTAGATAGAAAATTATTATTATCGTGTTTTAACTATAAAATAATTCGTTATACTTCTTTGGCTTTCTGTGGACTTCTCCACCATCTGGCTTATTAGTGTCAGATGATTTTTCCGGTTGTACCTACAGGGCCCTGATTCTGGCCGGCGGCGGAGTAGGCGCGGCCCTCCCTCCTGCCCTCCTTTGTTTCAACTTATTTACAAAAACTTTGCTTACCAACTCCGGCTCTTTATGAAGTCTTGCAAACAAAGAGATGTTTGTTATACGATTTATTATTATATTATACTTTATTTGTAAGGTTGCCGGGACCCGCGTCACGACTCTCTGCAGAGTATTTACTAAAGGAAATTAGTGGAATTGAGTTAGAGCCGCCTTATTGCTTTGCTGAGAATAGAAATAAAACTGTTTTTCTACACCTTTCTGTGGCACAGATTTAGTGAGCAGGTAAGTATTATTTTTATATAATAGAGGATGTTGTAATGTATATAAAAATGAAAAACTCCAGTTTCTATCTAAATTGGTATCTTCTATGATTTTCGACGAATTGCACCTACATGTCTTTTAGGTACATTTTTCTCTGTTGTTTTGATACAGTTGTGCCAGTAACTTTCAAGAAGAACTCTCCTAATATGACTTATAATATTTATTGAATGTAGGTAGGTTACTGAAAATTAATTTGATATCAACGAAGACGTATAAAACGTTTCAACACATGAGGCACTTAATTAAAAAGCATTTGATAAAACGCTTTTCCCCCGAATTTCCTTTCGTATGTCCCTTATCTTATAAGCGAATGTATATCAATATAGTTGTAGGTAGGTATGTGGTGTTAAAAGATTACGCCATTTTGCTGGCGCACGAGCGAACAAAGTGACGATTTGCACGCAAATGCCCGTTTCATCACCGAGTTATGCGCTGAGGGACGGTACAAACGCGTTTGTTCAGAAAAAATGTTTATACTTAGATCTAAATATAGCCTTGTCAATTGCGAATTTAACCTTTTTTGCAATGTGACGCACAACAATAGGAGAAATAAGTAAATAACTTTCCTTCAATGATATTGCTGAAGGAATACCATTAGTTAATTATTTATATTAAAACAACAACAAAAAAAAGTTTAAGTGTGGGAGGGCCAAGATGCGGCATGAATGTTTTTGGCTCAACTAGAGTGATACCACGGCCTCAGAGAAAACCGGCGTGACACAATCACTGCGTTGTATTTCACCGTGTAAGTGTGGTTACCGGAGCCCCAATCCTTCCCCTTCCTTTATCGCTCCCAAATCCCTAATTCTCCGATACCCTTCTGATATTGCCATAGGGTGATGCGCCTGCTTGTTTGCCAAAAACAAAGATGGATGAAACTATATCACAAAATAAATAGCCACAATCGATGCTTTTGAATAACCAACGACATACAAAAGAGTGAAACTTATTACCTCCACCAAGACCAAGATTCTCGTTGTATCACCTAATAAAATAAAATTAGGAAATCCTACAATAAAATAATCACGCCATAAAGCGAGGCGCGTCGGAAAACAATGTAACACATTAATACAAGGATACGGTATCACGCTAAACGAGGATTTATTCGCCATAAAGCGTGAATATGGAGCGCTCATTACCGCTAATTAATTTATATTGATGGCACAGCGCGCATGCGCGGCGCCACGCTAAATGTTAACGTGTGCGGTGCGGGAACATCTTCAATGAAAGTTTTCACTTCCATTGATGTTGGCGACAATGTAAAAAGTGATGTGTTACTGTTTAACATTTTCGGATAATAATATACTGTATAAAGAGATTATGATGTTTTATTTCTGTACCTTAACAGATCGATCAAGTGAGATCCTAGTAGTAATCACAAATTCATTTTGTCATTAACGAATGCTACAGTTAAATATTGGCAAAAAGTTTTATGCCTACATCAAATTGATTTACGCCTGGCTAAAAGAAAATATTACACGATTTATAAAAGTTATTAAGTATTATGTTATGGTATTGATTAAAGTATTATAAACAATCATCCAAATTATTAAGTATACAAAAAAATATCACATGTTCATATTTACACAGATATGTCGGATCAAAGAACCGTGTGTCCTAGCATGATACCGCAAGCTGGCACTTTGAAGACTTGTCTACGATCTGGCTTATATTAAACTTAGGTTAAAGCACAGCCTCAACGGGTCATAGGATAAAATGTTCCAAGATGACAATTACTTTTCCACTGCGACGTTTAATACTTAGTATAGTAAGGTAAGAGATTAAAAAAGAAATAAAGGTTTATTTACCCCTATTAGGTGCGTTTAGTAAAACCCAGAACACAATACTTGATTACAATTGCTGACGATTCACGTAAGCTATGTATAATTATACTAAGATTCGTTTGACATATTGTACAGAAGGTTTAATACTGTGTCGTACATAATTCGGGTTAAAGATATTTTAATAATATAATAAGTTGTTCTCAATGCGGCTGTGGCGGGCGCGGGCAGGTAAGCGCTAGACGGCACTGTCGGCGCGCCCCGCCCAAATTTATACCCTCCCAGTTATTACCTCAGCTTTGTCGACTTTTTAAAATTCATCAACTTTGAATAATGAAAGGAGAAAGGAAAAGTAGAATGAGCTGCCGCTTTATACGACTATTGTGGAAGCTATTACGGTGAAATATTGCTGGCACGCTTTCCAGGTTACATTGTTGTGCTAAGTAAAATGACTAAGTTCTGTAGTTTCAAGTCTTTAACTATAACTATAAATATTATAATAAGGTAATATTGTATCAAGTAAATTATGATTAGTATCTCCTATCTCTATATATTCTCCCGATTGTCACAGTGTATGTATGAACAGTGAATGAATAAGCGATGAGCTCGCGAGCGGAGGCTGTGCCTAATTACTGAGTGACTGAGTGACGTCACACAACAATTAGACGCTGCTTACGTATTTATGCGAGACATTCAGTCAAGACGTCGCCTCATACAGTAAGCAGAATGTATATGAAGCCATTAAATTGTTATAGACAATCCAATCGCTTATAACTTAATGAACAATTATTTAATGTGAACATACAAATTATTAATATAATTAAAGGCAAAAGTCAAAGTCAAAAATCATTTATTTCAATTACACCCTCACAAGCACTTTTGAAAGTCAAACAAAATTTTGAAGATATTATGTTGTCAGTCTGTCGGTCAGTCCTCTTTATTAACCTATTTGCTCGTTCCAAAGTGTAGATTCCGATGGAGAAGAACGAGCAAGAAACTCCATGGTTACTCTTTTTAAATCAGTTTCACATACAGATTCCTTAAATTAAATCTACACAGAGAGAACAGTAATTAAATTAAATCTACATATCATTATATTATTGAACTAAATACATGTTAAGATACGTCACATCCCATTACATCATCAGCCTAGATAAGTGCCCACTGCTGAGCAAAGGCCTCTTCCTACAAAGAGAAGGTTTGAGCATTAATCACCACGTTAGCTCAAGGCGGATTGGCGATTTGAAACTCAATCCTCGAAGGATTGGGCCACAGTAACTTAACTCTCACGGCGAAACACAACGCTGATTTTAATGATTTGATTGCTTTTAATGATTGTTTTCCTATGAAGGCATTCATCATCGGCCTATAAGTGCCCACTGCTGAGCAAAAGCTTCTTGTCATGCGGAGAAGGTTAGAGCATTAATCACCACGCTAGCTCAAGGCGGATTGGCGATTTGAAACTTATAAGTAGAAATTATAAGTCCATATAACTATAATAGTACATATAACTTGGAAAAAGACAAATTGGTACTTGCCAGGTTTCGAACCCATACCACGCTTCTTATGTGAGGGTGCTCATGCATGAGAAGCGGGCGCTTCAATCTCTGGGCCACCACGAAGGCACGTCATTTACAAAAAAAAAGATTATTTTTTTTATTAGCAAGAAGTTACAAAGTAATTTTTTTATTGGTTATAATTTATCTAAAGAATAACAATACAGGCAATTACCTAAATTGCCTACAAAATACTTGTAACAAAAATAGATGATTACGTAATTACAAAAAGATATTTATTTCGATGAAAGGTTCGTGAAAGGGCAGGAAATAGCGAGTCATGAAATTAATTTAATTACTCGACCAATTTACCTGTCCATGTACTAATAAGCCGTTACTAGCTTTTGTAACTGTGGTGGATAGTTATTCAAGCTAGAATTTTAATCATTAGTAGGGCTACGTAGTTGACTGGTAGTTACTAGTCCTTTACTATATCTAGGTTTTAGGGGGAAAATCATCAAACGACTCTTGCCCAGGGTGACGCGAGAGAGACTCTTGCTGACTAAATACCATTTCGTTATCCTGCTCCAGGCCGAAGCCGCGATACCTTTGTGCCCTTGCCCCGCAACCCCAGCTTAGCATCAGCCTTGTGGTGCCACATTTTGAGTGTCAGACTCTTACTGACTAAAAACCACTTTTCTTCTCCTGCTCCAGGCCGGGGCCCGAATAGCTAGCTTGACTCTTTGTTCACCATGGGTTTGACATTGTGTTAGATAAAGTTTTAATGGGAATATACTCATAGGTTCAAATTCTACCCTGGTTCAATATAGCGTTTGTTATAGTTCAAATTTCGTTACTTTGGAGATTGTACTATTATATGCTATGTGAGCTATTACTGCTAATAATAGTACTAACTGCGAATATATCCTTTTTTTGTTATAGGAAAATCATCTAATGACTTCTCCTGCCCATGGTAAGGCGAGAGAGAGTGTCAGACTCTTACTGACTAAAACCCTCCCCGTTCCTTCTCCTGCTCAGGGCCGATGACGCCTCGGTGACTCATTGCGCTTAATCCGCAACCCCGGCTGATGGGAGTATATATCCCTAAAACATACATAGACAAAAGAAAACCTTTTACTTAAGAGACAATGATAGTAAAGTGTAATTATCAATAAATTCAAACTACATTTTCTTTTTGTGCGATCAATAAAACGTTCGCAGTAGTCGTAAATGTTAGGAAACGTAGTGGCAATTAAGTGGGTAGCTAGATACATAGGTACATATAGTTAAGTACCCGCGAATTACCCAGGTGCTGTAATTCCGTGGGAATGTTGTCAGCTGGGTGTTGCAACGATCAATAGCTTATGTACTGCAAAGCCAAGTTTCTTTGTTTTATCTTAACTTTTGTTATTGCTTGAATTGTTAACTTAATCTTACTGCATTGCACAAATTGACGCGGTGGCTAGTCAACCGGCTGAAGTAGAATGTGTTGTGGGTTGAATTTCCACATAGAAAAACTCTTTCATTATTAGTAACAAATTATTGTTCAGGGTATGGTTGTGATGTGTATGTTTGTAAACGCACCCACGACACTAGAGAAGTCTGAGTGCAGGTTAACGTTTCAAAAAATGGATTTATAAAAAATCGTTGTCGATTTTAGGGAAAATCAACAGTCTACAGT
Organism: Spodoptera exigua; assembly: GCA_902829305.4. Taxonomy (NCBI): domain Eukaryota; kingdom Metazoa; phylum Arthropoda; class Insecta; order Lepidoptera; family Noctuidae; genus Spodoptera; species Spodoptera exigua. The sequence goes on from LR824614.2 coordinate 405,224, forward strand.
GTCAACAGTGAAAGTAGCCAGTGGCAGGCTGACAGCAAAACCATGTTGGAGTATATGTATGTCATACTTTATTTTTGTACATTTGATTATATAGGTGTGGCTATACAGGGTGTGTGTAACAACGAGTGCAGCAACTGTAGTGCGCCATTCGCGAGACATTAGCGAGCGCGTGTTTCATCATTATACTGGTCGTTAGCTGGAGCCGCACCCTGTAGCCACACTGCTAGCGGGGATTATATATTAGATACAAAACTGATCTTAAGAAATACAAACAACAACTTTGCAACTGTTTTTGAGTCAAATGCGAGAATTAAATAAGTACTAGACAGTGTTCTTAAAGCGTTTTATAACTTGCTTTCATTAGTGATAAGTGGTGCCTGTAAAATCCTTTAAATACTGTAATACAGGATTGATTAGTTAGGTGAACATATACTTAAGGCGAATTACACAGAAATTTGACATACATTTGAAAGGTAATCTCTCATATGCATATACAAATTCAAAACCTTTTTTCGCCAATCATGCGTTGATATCGCTTATTTCCAACTGCGGCACGTATTACAAATGACTTGTAAGTATCGCGCACACTGCGACCCCGCTGTATGCGCACGGGTCACGCTTTGACCTACATCGCTACACATTTTAGAGAGTGCCTCCATTATTTAGCCGCAACGTTTCGCCGCCCATTCATACTACACACTTCTAATGTAATACTTGGGACATTTTATGGGAGATACAAAACCTTAACCTCTTACGTGTATAGGACCAACATTTTTTCGTTGTATAATGTCATATAGTGGTGATATAAAATATATCCCATTTGTCAAAGTTTGGTGAGGTAGTTAATGTTGCTTAGTAAACTGAGATGTCGTGAATCCACCATGAGTCGTTTTTGTAAGTCAAAATATCTTACATCTTTCTATACTTTAATACATTAATACAAGCGCTGTTTGTAAATGTAACTATATAGAAGACACCGTCAGGATAAATAATAACTATTGTACATCGCTACACCACTACAAATAAAGTATGGTAGCCAACAAATGAAAGACAATTAATCATAGAATCCCATTCGCATCCGTCCTTTGCATTGTATCGGGCAGACACTAGACACGCGTGCAGCTACAGTGGGCCCCACTGTTACACTGAACAAAGGGAAGCAACAAAGAGATTTAATAATACGTCGCGGGAGGGCAGCACTAATTAGTTTACTCAGACTGGTCGCAGCGACCTCTGTGCCGGGCACATTGTACGCTAGATCATACGACTGTTTGAAGATAAAACAGATTTCGAGTCCATAAGGCTCAGTATTCAGTACCGACATGGTTCATGGTTTTGTTCATATAGTGACAAGATATGAAGGAAGGTAGTGGTTATAGTGAAAATAGTACGTTCACATCATCAGTTATATAATAAGTCTCAAGTAAAAAGTAAAAAGTACATCAACAAAAGGCAACTTGTATTAACAACGTTTCCTATCTTTAGACAGTATTCTCTGATACTAACAGTGTAGTATTATCTACAGCATAGACAGCCAACTTGGCACTAGACGTGACTGATTGCACGGTAATGGATGGCAAGCATTTGTGAGCACGTATCCATTTATATCAGCAGCAATATCGGTGGGTCACCGACCGGGGTGAACACTTCACGTTCCTCAGGACACATAGTATAGTAACATTGATCATACGCCGGATTAATAAACACTAGAATATTCTGTTAGAATTCGCGTAAACACATTGGGAATTGATAGTAGAAGCGATTAGTTTCCTAACGATATAACTATATTGTTTACCTAGATTATTAGAGGACTTCCAATCATTATTTAATACGCGTTAGTTACAAATACAATATCATAGTTATACTATATACTATATTACACATCCTATATAATACATTACATGGCATCGCAGTTCTGTTAATTGTAAGTATAATTAAAATTTCTTTGTCTATTCTTGACACCAAGGTATCATTTCCGAAACCCCAATACTATCGAACAATCGCAATATATTGATAAAAACAGTTTTTCTCTAAGCAAGCTTAAACAATAAGATATTGACGTGCATTCAGGACATTTGTCTGTTGTATTAGCCGTCTAGTAGCCCATTACTACAGAACATTTAAAAATGAGTTGCGTGCCCGTCCCCCATCACAGCGGTGCACGAGAACTGGTCGTATATGAATGTCATATTCAAATTGCCAAGTTTATGGAGACAGTGAGCTCGAGTGAGCTGCGCAACTTTACGAGTCAGCTGCTGACGTCAAACTGAATGCAAATATTACGGGAGCACGAATGAAACGAAACGAGCTACTATGAAAAGTAATGACAAAGAATTGAAAGAACTACTTTCCTTCTACTTTGGCTAACTGTGTCTTGTGTTAAAATTTTCAACAATGTAAATCTTAAAAGGAAAAGACGTAGTCCTTTCTGTAAATATCACAACAAGCTTAAAATTTATCCGTAACATCAAAATTACATAACAACAACTCATTTTTCCCTCTTTCAATCTGTGCCCATCCCACCAAAATCACATTACGAAATAGCTGGTATATATCACAACCAAGTCAGTATTTACCAGCGCTATTATCCTTTCTTAGAGAATATGTCCCCCGCTGGGACCCGCTGCGGCGCCCCCCAGGTACCAGTCACTGCTATATTGTGACCCCCGCCGCTACACAATCACTGTAGCCCCAATCGTAGCTCGTACCGCTACGCCGTAGTACATGCTATAGGACAATTCATGATTAAGTTGTATCTATTTGAGGTACGTTTATCTTTTTATTAGAAGTTACTCAATTAAATATAAAACTAAAAATAATTCTATGGAATATTAGTATCTTATATCAGAGAATTTCAAATTTAATTAGCTTAAAATATAAACAACACCGCACAATACACAACCATATAATTAACAAAGTAATAAAACATTCACTTAATTAAAATAATAAGATAGACTCCACCTTCCCTCCCAAGAGAACAATGTGTTATAATAATGTGTAGCGCGTGCTACGGGCTACGGCGCTACTTCGCTACGGTGCTACGGCGGGCGTAGGCAGCACGTTAGAATGCCAACGTTAACATATTTTACATATATAACCGAATCCAGTATATTGTGCAGTAGAAGATACTCTAAGATACGTACGAGAATATTCGTTCCTTTGGTACGAAAAAAGTTTACGTAAATTTACAAAACATAAAACAAAATAATTTGAATTAAAAAACGACCTTTAGTAGTCTTCATATGAAAAGCATCATTATATTAATTAACTAATTAAGTATTCACCTGTTAATTGCCCATGTAATAATAATATACACAGACAGAATAGCGTTATGATAATTCGAACAAGCAGTGTCCGCAACAAAACGAGCGCGGTCAGGCCACACGTACAATAAATGGCTCAGTTATGATAAGCGAATCTCCACACATTGTATACATATGCTAATGTGATTGTATGTAATCACGAACATATGTCTGCTCTACATACAGTACATAAAGATACATCACTACATAATATAAAAAAGTCGGTTTCTCTGTCTCTATATCCTTATGTATGCAACGTATTTTGATGCGGTTTTTTTAATAAATAGAGTGATTGATGAGAAGGGTCTATATTATGTTTAAGTAGTGATTTTTTTATCAACGTTGCACCCATGTAAAGCCGAGGCGGGTCGCTAGTTCTATATAAAATAGAATTAGTTTGCCCTGTACATCTCGTATACTAAATGTTCAGTATGTGTAAGTTTATGTGTAACAAACTTTTCAGTTAGGTTTGGAGGTACACTTTAAATAAGGCAAAACGACTCTAAAGTACTGAAGGGTACATACTTTCTTACTTCTGTTACTTTTTTAGAGAATAGGGCGGTAATCGATTATGTTGGTCTCTGTATCGGTATCTGAGCGATGCCCATAGACGTACACAATACCAGAGAAGTTACAATAGAATTGCTGTTCATAAAGCTGTGAGGGATATGAAGTTTTATAAGGTGAGGATCGAGAGGTTAGGCCTTCAGTAACATCACTCCCATAGCGAAACACAACGCAATCGTTGTTTCACTTTATATCTTTAGGCTCTAGTATGTTTATGTAAATATAAAGAAAAAATTTATAAATATGCGTATAAAGTATCTTTGTATGTTAAAACAGTTTTCCAAACAATCGATTTCCTAAGCTAGGGAAGTAAAGTCAGTTGCATACTGTGAAACACGTACGAACACTTGTACAAAGTGTACTTGGAAAGCTGCACACTCACCTGCTCGTTGCGAGATTTGAAAATAAAAGACGCCATGTAGAATAACTAGACCAAATTTAAAAATAACTTTAATGATTCTGACATTCTTCTTGACATTAAAATCGGTGCAGGTCGATCACATTGTCCATTATAGAGAGTTACACCCGGTTTCTGAAAGGCTTGTCAACGCTAAAATTAACTAATCTCCTGTTAAATCTCTTGTCAAGTCATCTGATTGGTTGTTGATAATTCAGTCAACCAATCAGATGATTTGAAAAGAGATTAAAATCCTTTTAAAATTGATCGGCCTTTCGGAAACCGGGTGTTAGTGACGTAATACTCTCGGAGTGGACTGATAAATATAATTTGTATAATGTTTAATTTCATTACGTGTTTTTTTTCTGTATATACTATTTATTATTTCTGCACATATTCATAGTAAGTGCAGACAAATACGCAGGTATATAACAACGGCCTTACACATACTCTGTCACAATAATTCAAAGAACGTACCAACACTGGGTTTATCCACGATCCTTGAAAACGCGTTCATTCACCTGCACTACATCCCAGTTGCATAGTGCTCGCATTAATCCTCAACTGTCCACAAACTAGCGTCCGACACGCATACTGATTGTGGCTTTGCCCGCTCTGCATGTCCACAGGAGTGACACGCTCTGTGACGTCACACTACATCTCCATCCTGTAGGAAGTTAACCTGTATACATTTATCTTCAGATCTGCCCCAGTTCATGTAGCACAGATAACGTCAGAGGTTAGCTAATGGAGATCGTAAAAGGCAAGTCACTGTGGACAATGACAAAAAGGGTTGTGTCTGAGTGTGCCCTATATGTTACTCCCACGCTGTACAAAATCTGTATTGTGTTGTATAATGTGTGGGTGCCTGTTTTCATGGTGCTTTGTTTAGGCTTTTGCCGTCAGCTTAGATCGCAGCCCTAAGGTAAAAAGTAGCTGATATCTTATTACAGACCATTATCTATCTCTATGTCAAATTTAGTTTAGATCAGTTCAATAGTGACACTTAAATGACTTATGAGTGACAAACATCCATTAAACCATACTTACAAGCTTTCCCATTTATAATATTAGGAGAATTTGTTTGATTCAAAAATCTAAGGTTATACCTATAGTCTCGTAGGTCTCTGGTAATATCACAACAGCCTTCATCCAGAAGCTGACTAGTTCGATTTCGCGGGAGCCGATTCTTTTTCGATATTTCTAAATCCTATAGTAAACCTCACATTAAGATAAAATAGATCCTATTGGACTTCGTTATAAAAAATGTTCAAATGAAAAACATATTATTCTTCAAAAATGATGAGAGTCATAATACATAGTATATATTAAGTGAAGTCTAGCCGCTGCCTGTATAGTGCGCAAGGTCAGGGCGCAACGAACGCCACATAACATCTTTATTAAAAACATTACACACACGATATCACGATAAATATGCTTCACTGCGGTACGTGATCGGGTGGAAAACATTATTTATTACATAGACGCTTCATGTAAATTGTATTTGGGTTTAGTGTAATGAAAATCTATATCTTTACTAAAACTATAAATGCAAAAGTCTGCGTCAGTGCTTGGTCTTTGAAATGTTTCAGAATGATTGATAGTTTGTTTCATTGATTTGTATAAAAATTACACACAGTGATAGATTGTACTTACACATGGCCATACTTTATATGTTTCTTAGTGGTAAGTTGTAGTTGTCTGTAGATCTGAGTAAATAGTATACCTTAGTAAAGTTTTTACCTTCTGAAATGATATAAAAATTGGGTGTCTCCTAATTCTGAGCTATGGATATATGACTGTTTACCATATTATGTAGAATAGTAATCAAAGCACATATTAAACATAATTATAGTGTATTATAAGTATTAGAAATATCATATTTTTTTATGTAGGTGACGTCCCCTGCGTGTGAACAGACGTGTAGCGTAGTGTGACTGGCAGTATTAAATACTAATGCAGTAAAATATAAATAACCAGCGAGAATGCATGCGTCACCGCACTGCAGAGAAGAAAGTGCGGCAAAATGTACACTCGAGATACAAGCAATAAACTATTGCAGTTGTTAACATTCCACGGGTTGACTGGACCATATTATTTTATGGAGTCGGAGGCAAATTATTAAGTGGATCACCTGGTGGTAGTGATCGGAGCTGCCCATGGTCACCTGTGGCTCTAGAGGAGTCACAGGCGCGTTGCCGGCTTTTATTTTATTTTAGAAACGTGCGCGTAACGCCATTTAAGAAAGAGTATATTTTTTTCTTGAAGGTTTGAAGGTCATATCGGTTTGGAAAAACCGTCGCCGAAAAATCATTACAAAGTTTTGCTGTGACAAAAACATTCAGTTTCCCAAACTACTTACCTACTTTCCGTCATTAAAAAAGTATGAAATTAATTGCACCAAACGTAGAAAACGCTTCGTCTTACATATATACCCGTATATACATACTCATAGAGTAAAATAATCACATTTCCCAAGTGTATGTTTAGTAAAGTGGAGCATGCCGTTCAATAAACAAGATAGAAGGATCTAGAATTACCCGGAGCAATTCGCTTCTCGAAAACAAAATAAGATACCGAAGCATTTCGTAAAAGGATGTGTGTTATCAAGTTTAGAGCGGCCCTTCCCCGGGTGCGTCTCGTAAATAAACCGTAGTGCGCCATTGAAGGGCACGTATTCCCGGGCTTGTATCTCGCATCTCAGCCCTATTCCCGGCAAATCACGGAAATCACGCCCCGGGCCCTACCTAAAACATTGGATGTTTGAGTATGGAAAAGACAAGGTTTCAGGCATCCGTATTTTGAATGTATACTTCAAAACTTTAGCATTACGCGTTGAGGCTGATTTCAAGACGATACTATTTTACATTATTTAATCACACAGTATATTACAAATAGTTTAAATACTATCAAAGCAATAATTATTTGACAGTGAAGTGAAACCGTACGAATACTATCCCACCATATTCATTTAGACTTTGAAACTCCGCTCACATATCTACCGTCACTTTCCTCCTCTCTACTTTATGAAGCCTATGTGCCAGCCGTGTAAAGAATTATGTACAAAATGATATAGATATCCGTGTTGCAGACAAACATCAACAATAAGTTTGTAGATGGTTGTCACCATCAGCATAAATTAAAAGACGTTCACTGCTGCACAATGGTTCTCACGATAGGCTGGAGGTTGCGATAACGCCCGCTTAGCAAGGGGTCACCAAACAATTAAAGAGAGCTCCTGTCTGTCACTCAGTGGTAATTTTAGGACTGATCCACGACACACGTCCATAGTTGGGAATGGCTCAAGTAAGGTTCAGTTTACACGCTTTTGATCTTCTAAATTGCGGACCTTGGTCATGTGACCTTTGTGACAGCCTTATTAAATATGGACGCTACATGCACGCCCAGACTACGTACTCACGTATTCGCAGTTTTTCAGATATTACTTATTTCATGAATGACCTTCGGGAGAGGTTATTTAAAATACCCAGCAAACTAATGTAAGGGAAATGTCAGCAAAAAGCAACAATCTTTTAAAAAAACAACATTATTTCACTGTACAAATGCCGGTCTAAAATACGTATGTAATACGTATGGATACCTGCAAGCTGTTGTTCCAAACATGCCAATGTTACCACTTATTTTTTATAACTGTCTTAACCAATCTTCTCTTCATCGTCCTCAATTACCATAAGTAGTATGATATCACGTAAGTTCGATCATCCCGTGAAATTACCTTCCCAGACTCCCGATACACCGGTGAGGTAGCGATTAGCACCTGACTTCGTCCCGTAATGAGTGCACGGATCTTGTAATTACGTCACCTAATTATTGTCTCCTTATTATTTTGTTGTCATGTTGTGACCGAAGGTTAAGTGAGAGGTTACACGGTAAAGAATATTATCTCATTTGATTGGTATGACATTGTTCTCTCATATTTGAACCAACTTTATAATGTAACCAAGTATAAGAATGTGAAACTATGTAAATTAAAAAAGTAACTACTTACGGAGATATTTGTTCATCCTTCTTCATTTGAATTTATATAATTCAATTAAATTGGTTTACATTTAATTAAATAATATCGTATCATGCCTTCTACTTAAAAAAGCCAATTCTATCACAATCTATACTAATATTATAAAGCGGTATAATATGTAATTTCCAAGTTATGTAGGGGAATCTTTGGAACTGCTGCCGCTGGTTGGATTTCCGAAATTCTTTCACTGATGTATAGCTACAAAACATTATGCAACGATCTATAGGAGCCGAGCAGCGACTGAAACGCGAGTGTAGCTAGTCGCTAATTAATGTTAATGATTATTTACCTATGACGGCATTAAACAGCATGAACATTTCTCGAAAAGAAAAATAAAAGGTCACATAATTATTCAAACCATAAAACAGCAAATATATAAGTAAAAGTATTTTTATTAGGTTTGTAGATATTTTCCTTCCACTCACGTAAAAGGTGTAAATATATTATGGCACGACATAGCTCGCACCTGTTATTTCATTCCGTGCTGAAATGTTCCTGTGTAGGCGTAATGGCAGTACACCCGGTTGTCGTCGCATATTTTAGATCCTTGTAATAAAAAAGCAAACCCATCATCATACACCTGACACCTTTTCATAAGAAACATTGAAATTTAGATTTTTTGTTAAATCCTGATATCTTGGACTTTACATTGAAATAAAAAACAAATACTGTCCAAATAGTTTTTTGTTTCGAGAGTTAATTCTTATTTGTAGCCATTATGTATACTTGTACCTATATCTAATACAGTCCACAGAAATTATATTGAAGTTAATTGCGAATGTACCGTTAACCTAAACACACGTTGTTTTCTTTAAAAAATCTCTGCAACGGTAAAGTCAACTTCTACTATCTAGACTAAACGGATTTATATTTATCTCTTACTTCATCATTAACGAGTTTAAAGAAATCAAGTCAAACAATATTTTAATTTTAATAGAAGTAGTACTTTTCGTTTGTGGTGCCTTAAAACAAAGACGCGGTGCCGTGGTGTACCGCGCCAAACAAAAGAACATCGCTCTGGCATCTGATAACGATGGCTGTGCGATACTTACTTCAAAGTGCTCTGTAATTTCAAAGCTTTTCTTTAATTTCTATACATAACTATTATAAATACAACGACTTCTTGTTCTAGTTCATTGAGGGGATTAACTCGACAACTTAACAAGTTATCTTTTTGTATGTTATAAGGACGGTAAACCAGCAAACAGATTACTAGATGTAGTACTACAAGTACGTCGCCGGTAGCTTGTGGGTTATAAGAGATTTAAGTATAGAGGATTTGAAGATTGAAGAAGAAGGATTGGGCCTCCAGTAACCTCACTCAGACGGCGAAACACGATACACCACGTAAGTGATGTTTCACGACGGTTTTCAAAAGGCCGGTTATCAACCAAACACTAAATAAAGTGAAAACAAAATTAAAAAAAATAGACGAACAATAAGAAAGAAGACAGTCAAAAGAAAAAGTTAGACTAATGTACTTACATACCTCCACGACTAGAAATCAGATAAAAAGATATCTAACATGCAAGACATGGTATATCTGTTATCTAATCAGTCGGCCATTAGTTCGTAAACTATGACAAGTGTATACCCGACTAAGTCACGCCTGTCACCGCCAGGCATCAAACTCGCTATACATTATAATGTTGTAACCCTTGTAGGGCGGCGCTGACACGAGACTGACTACCAACTATTTTGTACTTTAGACCAAGTTTCACGACATTATCTTTACATTTTGTTTTTAAAAACTGCTTTATTTGCCTTGGTATTTATGACCTCGATGAATTTAAAGATATAAAGTGTCATTTAAGATGCCTAGTTCTGAATAAATGATCCGTTTTGGAAAATTCTCAGTAGTAGTCCAAAGTCTGGAAGTGGCTCCGGTCTATGTTAATAGGGTCGCCTGCAATTCCTTTTGATGTGTATGTTTTAACTGAAGGAAACTGTCGGTATCAGGAGCCAGTCTTATGATCAAAATGAGTGCATTTTTATGGGATATAATGGCAAACGAAATTATTGCAAGCCATCGGCGCCACTTAATTACCAGTGCATTGCCAGTCTTGTAAGGGTTTTTAGGATAGGAAGATTTCGGATTCACTAACATGGCGAAACACATTGAAAGGGTTGATTCACGCCGGTATTTTGTGATCTCATAGTATCTCTCGAGTCGAGTCGGCCCATACGCACCGGAGGTTGCCTATTAAAACATACATGTTACACATATATGACCCACCAGATCGTAAATCCCTTTTTGATCTCAATAAAATTCCTACATAATAATTTATCAAAACTTTGTAATAGGTACAAATAGAAATACAACGTTGTTACTTCTCCCAGTCCAGTGGAGAGTATAACAATAATATAACAGCAGTCGAGTCCAGAAGTTTTAATTAATATTCGCGTTGGATTTATGTGATGATCCACCGTACCCCGCGTACCACAGCCGCTGGATTATCTCAACTGCACGAATATTGAACAAGTCCCGGCCAACTCAAATAAAATATTCACTTAAACCAAAAACTTGGCTGTATAAGGAGATCTTTTTAAAAACTCGCTCCCGACGGGATTACAAGTAAAGCTACGTAAATGTATTGGATTATATTAAGTGATATTGTGTTCTTTTGTCGTTTTGTCTGCCTGTATGTGATAGCGGTCTTCTTCTGGAGTTAAGGAAGCTTAGGTGCATCTGTTTGGTAGAAATATTGTTATGTCAGCATCATTTTGACGTGTGCCTCTTCTGCTTAAGGCGTGTTTAAACTATTTCGGCTCGCTTGAAAGAGATTGGATATTGAATCACTACTTTTAAATTGTCTATGTATTCTTAAATATATTAATGTTGTACAGTACATGCTAAAAAGTCTGTTTGAAAGCGCTTATCTTAGGAACTACTGATTTGTTTAGGAAAATATGTTTTATTGAATAAGTAGAGTGCGGGCGAAAAAGTAGGTAAAAATAATAGTTTCATAAGTCTTCGTTTTATCTGATAGATGATAGAACTAAGTTTAGATTAATTATGTATTGTAATGTCTTCAAAGTATTATATTATAAGGTACGATGGGACTGCCATGTTCAAAAGTTCCTAAAAAAAATAAAGAGAAAAAAAAATAATGGCAAAAACCCGTTATCTTAAAAAACCTAGGAGAGGATTATAGATGGCATGTAACAAAAACCACGTGCTAGACGAAGTCTTATATAAAAACAATGTAATTATGTTTGTTTGGCACATCGGTGACATATTCCGCGGGCGGCGAGCGGCGCTGTCCCCCGCCGGTATATTGCCAAACTTTATATTCATCGATCCACCCCATCCTATCCACCCTCCAGACTTCCCCCACCACCATTGGAGTTTTTTGAAAATTTACTCAATTTTTACGTTAAAGCACATTGTGTTTAGAGAGTAAATCTAAATTAATATTATAAATACCAAAGTAACTCTGTGTGTCTGTATGTCTGTCTTTTTTTCACGCCTAACCTACTTGTGTGAAGTTTGGTACAGACATCGTTTGGAACTCGAGAAAGGACGTAGGATAGTTTTTAAAACCAAAAATCTGCAGGCAGTCACTATTTCTCGCAAAAAAAGTCGCGGGCAAAAGCTTGTATAATATAAGTCAGATTCGAAAACCTAAATACTAAGGCTCAAATCTAGTATCACCTATACTCTAATTGCTAAATTCTTATTTTGTCCGGTGCCATATTTATGTTTTAAGCCATAATGCTTTTAAGTGATAATCTATACATCTAGAGAATAGAGAACGCAGTGTTATCTCCTAATTGTTGTTCCGGGTCTGGGTGTCATATGTATGTATATTATAAGTTTGTAGATGCACCAACAATACAAAAGAAAATCATAGTGTGGGGCTGTGTCTATTAAAAAAAATATGATTGTAAATCATACTTACAAGGTTGTAGGTTTGTTTACATTTAGCCGAGACGAGTCGAGAATCTTCTGGCAGTTGTATAATAAGATTGATAGGCAAAATTCTAGAGGCTTTCACTCAAAATGTTTGTTTAGTAAACAACAAAGGACAAAAATAAGGCTTATAAGTAAATACTATAGAGCATAACGCCTTTTATTTCTTGAAGAGGTAGCCAGCGGTTCACATCGTTTCTCCGTTTTATGTTGAGTCCCATACAAGAAAGGGAGCCTCTTATCATGCAAGTTCCATACTCTTACTAAGGGCTCGGAATCAAACACGAAACCACTTGCTTGGTAGTCGCACTACCACTCAAGCTACACATTTAAGTCTGTTCCAGCCGATATTACAGTACAGTAGGTTGGGAAAACGTTGAAAAAATGTACAAAAATCCCCAAATTGACCAATCATTCCCCTCCCCCAATCTCCTAATCCCAAAATTTCCAAATCTCTAATCTCCAAAATGTTGGCAACGCACTCGTAACTCTTCCGTTGTTGCGGGTGTCCATGGGCGGCGCTCATTACTTACAAGTAATCTATGAGCTCGTTTGCCGACCATCCATATAAAAAAAACATTACGTAATTTCCATAGCACCGTATATCTAGCACATCTAGGCAGTATCTGAGAGACTAGCTAACTAGTAAACTGCTTCACCTTACATCGATGGCTCTCACCTCCGATCTGCTCCTTGACCCGGTTCAGCTCGAGTGGTGTGACGTCATCGCCGATATCTCACGTGATGCACTCAACACCACCTTCTTGGAGAGGAAGATTGCTGCATCAAAGATTCATAATGCTTATGTAATGTAGTAACTTAGTATTTGTGAGAATAAATTATTGTTACTACAAGCTTATCAGCTTTAAAGAATGCATGGTTGGCGAAGTTGTTACGAGAAATTTGTATGATTGTGACACAGGAGAAAAATTAATGATGTACACAAGTTGTTCTCAAAAAATGAGTAAAGTCTCATATCTTATGTATAGAAGGAACTCGAGATTAGTAGCAAAATTAAATATGCTGACCTGGCTTAAAGTACGTAGAATACTTTAAGCCTCACACTTTAAAAGAAAATATTTAGCAAACAGAAATAGACTCCTGTTTTATCAAATACACGATGACGATGTATTTAGTTCGGTAGTTCCCCATTCTCATTAATTCATTCCACACAGGACAGTTGCAGCGATCAGATAAACAAATACAAACACAACACCATTACTGGAACTAAAGATAAACTAATATTTGTACAGTGTAAATGTATTCAGCCGAGCTAGGGGCGCACTCGTGCCATTGCTTCACAAAACCTATGGTCCGAACCTTCCCAAGTAGGTGTCCGAGAGGGGATGAAATGTGTAAAGCTTCTCATGAAACATACAAACACACACATTTGTCATGTCCCTCCCTCCCTCGAAAGAAAATGAAACTCCTTTTTTTCCAACTCTATGTGTGCTTGTTTATTTTTTTCATCTCGCGATATAAATCCGCTTATGAATACTTACAGAGGCGGAGGTGGTGTAAGATACACACAGGGACCGTGCGCAGCGACCTTTACATATTTTCTTCGTATCTCAATCCTAGGTGTTGGTATCTAATTTTTTTTTTTTATGTAATAGGTCGGCAAACGAGCAGACGGATTACCTGATGGTAAGCAATCAGCGCCGCCCATGGACACTCGCAACGGCGGAGTTACGAGTGCGTTGCCGACCTTTTAGGGGTTTGGGATTTGGAGATTTAGGGATTGAGGAGGGATTGGGGAAGGGGAAGGATTGGGCCTCCGGTAACCTCACTCACACGGCGAAACACAACGCAGTGGTTAATTTATGAGACGCACGTGTATATTTCGCACGTTATTATCGACGCTTGTTTATAGATTAATCTCTGTTTCCTTTATATTATTTTAATGGCATCGTAAAATTTAATCGAATTGAAATGGTTTCAAATTAAGTCATCAAAACGTATATTGTCGTGATAAAGGCAGAACATTAGCGAAGTGATGTGTGGTGTCCACGGGGAGATATCGCCGACCCTCCAGTGGACCGGTCGCCCATCGTACTTATAAGCTCGCCGGTCACTTAATCATGTCCCAAATCGCGTAACAACAACAATTGTCGCGCTGACCGCTGACCCCTCGGCGTGTTAATTTTTATTTTTCCTCCTTTGTTACTTTTCCCCAACGAGTTTATTTCTTTTTTGTGACTTTCGGCGATTGCTTCGGTCGACAAGTATGATATTATATTTGATATCGTATTTCACGATCGTCGATCGTATCGTTTATTTGTCGAGGAATTTAATTTCATCCTGTTTGTTGAGAACTGCTTTTTAGCGATTCTTTATTGGAGTGAGGCTTTAGTGTTATTTTGTTACGCAATCCACCGTTTGTCTCCATTTTAGAAGCGAAGTATTTAGAGATATTACTTCACTATATTTTTTTTTCTTTTCTTTTTATGTTGCCCCACATTAGGATTTTCTCCTGTGTCGTGGGTGCTGTTACAAGTCGTGGGTGTTGTTACAAACATACAATTTCACATACACAAGACACCTAGACCCGGAACAACAATTTGTGCATCACACAAAGAGTTGTTCCGTGCGGGAATCGAACCCGCGACACGTTGCACGGCAGCCAGTTGCCCAGCCACCGCACCAACCGTGCAGTCACATGATGACAAAATATCAGTAAGATATGTATATAGTGTAATCACGGAAAGAATATTCTGATAAGTATCTCAAACAGACTTAATTTTACATTTTAGATTCCAAAAGGTTTATCAGACCTACTGTAGTCCAGACCCATGTTAATAATTCACAAACAATGAAATGAAATATTTAAAGAGAGAAACTGAACATTACATTATGAATACATGAGAGAGTAGAAAGGTCAAACCTTACTTCGGAGTATATTCAGCATCCTTGAGGCACGTAACATTGTATATCCTGAAATAGCACTGAAAATGCAACCAAACTTGGTGTAGCATGACTACTGTAAATATAACGCAACAAAGCGAAATATATAAAATGCTTTTATAACTTACTTAGCTTGCTTTTCCCCTAGTTGTGGTAAATGGCGTCCATTATAAAAAATCTAAATTAAAAACTTATGATCACAGAATTCAAAGTGGTATAATCAAATTATTTCTTTTTTATTTAAAAATCTATTCTACTCAAAATTCTTTATGTGAAGAATACTATTTTATTGTATTTTTAAACCTGGTGTAACTGTTACCGAATATAACAAAGAAGCAGCGTAATCCCACCTAAGCTTTAGTTCGCAGTTGCCTACATATAGCAGGTAATGCATAAATGCAGTTGTAGCGAGCTTATCTCCGCATACCTCGGCAGGTCTGGCGCTACGTGCACGTCTCACCCAGTTCCCACGTCCCACGAACATTGTTAACAAACACAGCCTTCTTAATTTAGACAAAGCAACTTACTTTAAAACGTGACGACCTACTTTTAGAGCTAGTTTTATTTTTTTTCTTGGCACTGGATTTGCTAAGCTTAAGCCAAGGCTGAATTTATTATATGAAGCCCGTATTATATCACCGCCATACATTGCCCACCCCGTATACTTTATGAGTATCGTAAAATGTGAGTAAGGGATTCATTTAAGATACTTTTTACTATCCCTTGGCACGCTCAAATATTTTTTCACACCACGATATATTCTCGTTAATGGCAACATACGATGCTGGATTCACAAAGGAATTTAAGTTGAAATAAACAATTTCTATAATCTCCCTTATACATAAATGCTATGTTTCATCTTTTTTCAACTACAATCTATACAAAACAGTATTGTTACGGCGTAAAAGTATAAATTTACAAGTGCGAGAGTGGCGGAGATCCGCGTCTCGTAAAAGCTTCATGCGGCCGTATCCCGGAACATATTCGTTTGCATACATCGGCATCGAGCGCTAGTGATAAATGCGAAGGTCGCAGTTGTACGTAACTGTCGACCTAATGTTTATGTGCAAAGGACACTTTTATGCGCCACAAAACTCACGATAATGCGCGTCGGCCGTCGTAAACGTGGCCCAACCAGCCGCGGGACTATTACTGTTATTTTGATGGCACCAACTTTATTCCGACGGTTTTATTTTAAAATGTAAGCGAATTGCGTTGTTTATTCTTTAGTTAGGTCGCTCTTGAAGTTTTACTACTTTATTTATTCTTTCTTGTATATTACAAGAGTACGCATTTCTACATTCTATTTTCTTTGATGTAATGGAATCCATTTTATTTGAAGTAGTTGTAACAAGATGATCCTCGCAATACTACATATGAGACGCAGCGCAGTTTACCTAGAAAAGTAGTAGATCTTATAAGCAAAAGAAAGGTTTAAACTTAATTTGACACTCAACAAAACATGGTTCGAAAGAGACAAATCGTTTCTCGTTTCCGAAGTGTTCATCTGAAGTGTTAGACGTTTTTGTAAAGCGGCTTCCAGGGGGAAAATTAGCTGAAAAATAAGGAGGTCTGCGTCTACGTGGTAAGACTGCCGAGTGTAGGAAGATAAAGTGCGTTCACATCTACCTCCCGGATCTACAGCCGGTAACAAAGGCACACCCGACACTCCCCCAGGCTTACTCGTAGTTTGCACAAAATTACGTCACACGCTTTACGTATTTTATTTCAACACGTATTTATAGAATATGTATTTATCTGTATATTATGTATTATATTCATCCAACTGCGTATTTTGTCGAATAGTTAGCGAGTTTGCCAAGTAAATGTTTTAGATTCCCACATTGGGATAGATAAGTGTGGAGGAGCCAAGCTTCGGCACGAATGGGTCGGCTGGACCGGAGTGATACCACGGCCTCACAGAATACCGGCGTGAAACAACCCACAGCGTTGTGTTTCGCCGTGTAAGGTTACCGGAGGCCCAATCCCTCCCTTCCCTTATATCCCTTCCCAATCCTTATATCCGCAACCCCCATCCCCAAAAGGCCGGCAACGCACTCGTAACTCTTTACACATTGCTTACCATCAGGTAATCCGTCTTCTAGTTTGCCGACTTATACCATAAAAAAAGACAAGCATATTTAAGGTATTTCGATAAAAAATACTTAGTATATAGGATTCGTAAACGTAACTGGGTATAATGTACGCCTCTGCTTACATTTTCTAGAAATTAGAGCCTTTAGATTATTTTCTGTTATTGTCATGTTAAACAAAGTTAGTAGTAGTAAAGTTAGCTGTACAAATATCCAGGCTATGCGAGGTTAGAGCGCGTGTGTGTGTGTTTGTACTAAAATCTTAAATGTCACGCGTTACAATTTACACAAGCAAGGTATTTGAAAGTTATGCTTCAAGGCTTACGTAACACGGTATATTGTGTATGCATAAGAATACAGATTGAATAAATCCCTGACAATATATTCCGCCTTATACATTTTAAACGTTGGAATATGAAATGTGTATTACAGTTGCAGTGTAACATATATTTTACATAGCATTACGTTCAGTGAATTTGTTATAATATAGTAAAAGTATTATTTTTCACTGACTAATACCGTTTTCTTAATGCAATGTCATTTGCCTCTTATTCCATAAAAGATACCCTGCTTTCAATTGGATAATGTTAAAGGTGAGAAAACTAAAAAAAAACTAATTTATATATAATGATTCAGTTGCAAGATACCCTCGACATAGTCAGGGGCACAAAACATCACGTATTTATGTATAGATAGCATACAATAACGTTTGCGAAGCCATGTTTTCTTCTCGAATATTTCTTTGCTTCAACTAATGAGTGCGCAACTAATTCGTTTAGTAAGCTGACTACAGTGTCTACATACAAATTGAAAGCAAACAGCAGGACGCTCGTTTACTCAGACTTCTAGTCTCTTTAACGAGGTAACGGTTCTCAAACGAAAAAGAAATCCTTTGAGTTTATTTTACTTTCAGTTCGAACTTTTAAGGAAACTAAGTCGAAGGTACTCGGAGCCCAGAATATTAGAGAAGTGGCCCACACGTGTAAGTAAGTACACACACACACATTAAGTAAGTCCAACAAAAACAAAGATTGCTCTCAGCACCAGTACCCACGTCGTCCGACCCGAAGTATTAAGACATAACCGCAGCCCCTTCCCCCCACGTACGGCGGCAATCCACCGGTGATAAGTGCGGCCTAATCTGCCGACTTCCCGAACACGGGACGCGGCTTCGGACTGCGGGATGCGGGATGCGGGACTAATCCCCCGGGATCCGCGCAATCGCTTATCGACAAATCGACGGCTTGAGCTTCTTTTCCGAAGGAGATTGAAAAATTTGTACGTGATTTATGACTGAGTTTGTTTAAATGGCTGAAAATCTATTTGACTGGGGAATATTTTATATTCGCTTTCTTACATCTTATTCTATCGCACCTAAAACCTATTATCCACTACCGTTATTTGTTACTATAACTGAGCAAACCGCTCGCCACACGCCTCTAGTTATATTATATTCAATAAAAGGAAAGCTATTACCGTACCCCGATTTATGACACCCAAACAACCATCAATAACAGTTATAAATACCATTATAACGAATGCTTAATTAATTAGGGCTTTAGGGACATAACGCGGCCAAAAATGTAATCGATCGTTAAGCAGCGTCACAGTTCGTGACTGTGGGTACACCGTGCGAGGGTGGCAGGCGGCTCCCATCCCCTACACAGGAAGACCAAAGCCATCATCTGCATAGCGGATGAGGCCGAAAGCCGCTCGCGCTGCCTCGAGCGGGCGCAGGGCGCCGCGGCTAATGAGATCAGCACAGTTCGACGATCCCGTCTGAGTACCGTGACGAAGTCCATAGTGTAAAAGCTCAACCGTCTCAGCCAGCAGTGCTGTATGCTAATTTGGACAATATTTACATTGTAATAAGATCGCAAGTGCCAAGTTTAGCTGGAAGCAGAAATTATTCAAACTTCATTTGGACATAAGTACCAGTGCGACTGGTGTTATTATCTTTATGCTCGAGATTTAACGTTCTTGTAAATCTAGGATTAGTAAATTATCATGCTAGAGAACGTTACACAGTGCTGTATCTGTTTTATGATAGTCGGAAACACAGCTATTGCGTAACGAATGGATATAAAAGAAAATAATATTGTACCATAAGGCATTATTGAACATGAAGCATGGGTTCTATGTAAACTTTATACAAGACTATGAGAGGTCTTTCCAGAATATGTTGAAAAAAATATCTATCTTTCAATAAACGATTTCTTTATAATAGGCCCCAATTAACATAATATTACTGCATGTCGCACTTAATAAAATAAATGTTTTTCTATACTTCCTTACGACAATGTCTCAGTACGTAGAGCGGAGAGCAAGTAAACATCAATAAAGGCCCGGGTACACAAGGTCAGCAAATACTCGTCGTTTACTTGAATACAATTCTGTACAAATCAGTTTGTACGGAAACCTCATGGGGTAGGAGAGGTAATTGTTCAAATACTACCAGACTTGGATTCATTTAAATAAGCTGGCAACACACTTATATGTATCTCCTCGGGTGATGTGTATGGTTATGTATGTATTAGGGGAGATTGATTATTTTATTCTATTATATTTATTATATTATTCTATTATATATATATTTCTATTCTATGTCATCAAAAAAGCCATTTTACCATTTATATGTTACTAAAGAACCTGGACAGTCAGATGAACATAGTTCTTGACAACCAAAAAATTATCTCGTCGGAAGTATTAGAGAATTATACATAAGAACGTATTCAATCACGTTTGCAACCGCTGCACTGCGACCTTAGTCCTCAATCAGTTGGTGATTTAATTGATTGATACTGAAGTGACTCAGTTACAGAATTACGACCAGCATTGTACTAGTCCTGTGAGACGCGTCCGGTATGTCCGCGACTAACTCGGCTAACTGGACGAAATGTAGTTCTAATACGATCCACTACATATGTACTGATGTGTTTACTTCGAGATTAATTGTATCGCGCCGTGATTCTGTTAACGCGCTGTTTATTACTCTTTGATTGCCATTTACTCAGTAATCATGTAAGGAAGGCGATGTTGTTTTTTGGCAATTGATGCTTACTTGTGAGTTGAAACAAATGTAATACAATAGTAGTTTAGTAAGGTTTCCCTTCAGATGTGTGTCTATACTACTCTTTTCTAGGAAATTGTTCTACATATTTAGGACGTTGCTAAGCATTAGGTAAAGAATGGGTCGAAGACTTCGATTGGCAAAGCTTTAGGACTAATATTTCTACACATATAAGAAAAGTTTTTTTTGCTAAGTAAAACCCTGTGCTAAAACCAATATAGCATATTTAGAAAAAGATACCTAAATCTACAGTTAAATCCATTTCTTCAAGTAAAATAACATCTATAGATGGAGCGGAAGCTTTTTGATCCGGCATACAATTGCTACGTGAAACGGAAACGCTTGCCACCTCAAAGCACCATTTAAGTAATTAACAAGTTCCTGCAATTACAGCTATATGGCCCATTGTGTACTCGGCCCATAAAATAATGACTCAACCAACAATACCTAATTTCATATTCGTAGCCCGTTTTATATTCCCGTCTACAATATCGTAGACGTGCTACGATTCGCTACGAGGCCGCTACGAGCCTGCTACGAATTTATGCTACGCCAATACGTTGTGTTATTGCTTGTAAATAAATTCGATGCAGACATTCGGAATGGTGTGTATGTATGTTTATAAAGTTTATTTTATCGTTTAATGTTGTATGCTAAGTGATATTAGTTTGCTTCAATGTTTATTAAATATTCCGTTACGCTACTACGCTGGTTTAATTTAAATACGTCCCTAATATTTTATATCTAAGTTTCACAATAAACACAGAGTATAACCACTAACAATATAATCTAGTTTTATGTGGGTAGAAATAAAGTGAAAGTTAAGGCTAACATCTCTTTATTAAAATATTACAAACACAATCTCAAATCAATAAATAATAATTACGATAGTACTGCGTACATTATATTGAATGTAATTTGTATAAAAGCAATATGATCATACATCACCGTCACTTACATGAATGCTAACACACGGAATGATGTCCTGAAACATAATTTATCATTTTCACAGAAATAGACTCACCTTCAACTCTATACTTGAGTACTTATAGTAAACATATATATGTATACGTATATAGATTACTGTCTGCGTTATATTATGTTTGACATTTCATTACATTAATGATATTAAGTTTAGAGTTTTGCCTCGTAATGAACATAAGTTTGAAGGACGATAAATTATTTAGGACGATGTTCTGTCTTTAGTTTCAAAGTTGATCAAAGTATTATTAGATTTTAGCTAAACATGGCAGGGCGTAAAATAAGATTATATTTTGTTTATTTTAAATTTTTATTCATACTATTTATTTTTGTGGGATGTTTTATGGACATAAACTTGTCACTTAATACTGTATTTTTTGTTATTTTATGAACTTTTTATTTGATCATAATGGTTAAAAATGGTTACAGCAGTAATGTTAGCTACAGCAACAACAAAGTAAATACAGATAAACACAGCTTGGTACTACCTCGATACCTGGCTATACGTTTTCATTATAAGTCGACGTAATTAATTACCTCTGGGGATTTGCAAAGCGGCTACTTAGAAATATAACCACGCCCGCCGCGCCCTCTGCCTACGTCGAAAAACGCAAAAATTAAAAACGGTTCTATAGAAATGACAGGCACGAATGTTGCACTTACGAATATAAATTGTGCACGCTCCCCAGAGGGGGACACCGTCGCCCGTCAGGTAACGGTTTACATAACCATCATAATTCGTAGAAAAGGAACCTTTTCATCATCTCTTATGATGACTTGTATGTATAGATAGACAGGTACGTTTTATTTAAAAAATCTATTATCATATTTTAGTTTTTCTATTTGTAATTAAATTTACCTACAAATTATGAATCATATTGTGACGGAAAAGTGGTTCAAACTCTTTGACATCATGACGTCAATGGATGGTTGTCAAACGTTGCCTAGAGATTGTTAATTTCGTCGCGAATTGTCAACACGAGTTGGTGTAATCGGTAAGGCGTGTGGATTACACCACAGAGACCCCGAGTTCGAGTCCCGCCGTAAACATGAAGTTTTTTAGTTGATAGAAGTTTTGTCGAAGTTTCTGGAATTATTTGTGTGAAAGAAATGAAAAATTAAAGAGCGAGAAGGAGAATAAATAAAAATGAATAACGAAATTATTGGAAGGTTCTGGAGGCATGACGATCAAAAAGAATAACGAAATTGAATGTTCCAGAACCTGACCGGGGGTATATAAGCGGAACTGCGGCTCACCGCTGGCAGTTGCGTTCTAAGTCCAAAGCGATTCGGAAGAAAAGGAAGAAGTGAAAAAGAAGAAAAGTGAGTGAAATAGTGAAGTGCAGTGAGTTAAGTGAAAGTCAGCGTGAACTGTGAGCGGCAAACGGAAGTTTGTGCCAGTCGCCCGGACTCTGCCGGAGAGGAACGCCGAAAACTTAACTCGGTGGACACTGTCATTTAAGTGCAATAGAAAGTCTTGAAAACCGGTATTAGTGTTTAATTTTATCCAATCCCGTAACCCAAGCCCGCATAGTCAGGAACGTGACGTCAGGCACGTAACATTTGGTGTCAGAAGTGGGATTGGAGAAAAATGCCGCTAGTGCCGCAGGACGTAAGAGGAGTAAGTACCCGTGCTATGTCAGAAGCGCAGCGTGTGAGGGAAGAGGGTGCTGCAGCTCAAACCAGCGATGCAGAAGCCAAGCCTGTGCAGGTGGATCTTCTGCTACAGCTGCAGCAAATGATGGCAGAACAGCTGCGGGAGCTGAAAGAAGATCAAGCGCGCCGCCAAGAAGAGCAAGCACGCTGTCAGGCAGAACAGCTGCGGGAGCTGAAAGAAGATCAAGCGCGCCGCCAAGAAGAGCAAGCGCGCCGCCAAGAAGAGCAAGCACGCTGTCAGTCAGAACAGCTGCGGGAGCTGAAAGAAGATCAAGCTCGTCGCCAAGAGGAGCAAGTGCGTCGCTTGGAAGACATGCATAAAGATTTCACGAAGGGACTGCAAAAGGCTGTTGAACGGGTACAAGAAGTGGAGGAAGGTTTAGGCAAGTTGGAACATCGCGTCATGGCGATAGAGGAGAGAGTGGAAAAAGAGATCTCCAAAATCAAGCAGGAAGTGACAAACCCAAGCCCTTTGAAGAGCCGAAGCCGTCTTGCAGCCGTTTTTGACGCCCCAAATGCGGCCTTAAGCGCAACGAAAGGGCTTAAGATTCCCCATTACGACGGAACAACATCCTGGACCGCGTTCAAGCTACAGTTTGAGACACTTATGGAGGCTTATGGTTGGACTCAGAAGGAAGCACAGTCAGCCCTCACCCTGGCCCTCCGTGATCAAGCGCTGTCAGTGCTGGAAGCTATCGGCGCAAGTGGGGATCTCAGCTTTAGTGCCCTCCTCGACGCACTTGAAGCACGTTTTGGAGACAGCCACCTCGAGCACGTGTACAGAGCGCAATTAAAAAAGCGTACTCAGCGTGCTAATGAGAGCCTACAGCAATGGTCCGTGGAAATCGAGAAACTTGTGCGTCGAGCTTTCCGGTCGACTCCGTCAATGATTGAAGGCACGCTTCTCCAAGCGTTCATTGACGGTATTCGGGACCCAGAAGTACGAGCTGCTGTTCATCTGGGCCATCACAAGAACATGAAAGAAGCTCTGGCCCATGCATTGGAAGTGGAAGCCGTGCGTGGCAACTCCCGTACCTTACGTCTGCGGGAAATGACGACAACGGAGCAGGTACCTCCACGCCGTCGGAACTTCATGTGCTATGGATGTGGAGAGCGTGGGCACATACGGAGCGACTGCCCGAAGAAGATGAACCGCCAGGACGCGGCGGTCTCAACTTCTGACCAGCAGGTAAACTTAAATCCAGCCAGGGCTGCGGGGTGGGCGCTGGCTGGTAATGGAACAACCCCAACAATCTACATCAAGCAAACCAACGATGGAAATACTCTGGTGATAGACGGTCAAGTAAATGGGAAAAACAGTCAGCTAACATTAGATACTGGAGCTTCAAGGACGGTGATGAATGTTCGGCTGCTCGAGCAAAACATCAGGAAACACCTTAAACCAATTGTTGGCCTACAAATGAAATCAGCTACCGGGCAGTGCATACCGATAAGTGGAAAACTGCACGTAACAATCAAAATTGGGGAACGTGTTTATCGACATGAGGTTATTGTGGCCAAAATTCTGGATGACTGCATCCTGGGACTTGACTTCCTGCAAGGGCACCAGTGTAACATCGACCTAAAATCTGGAATTTTAGTATGTGGAACTGAGGAAATTCCGATGAAGGGTGGAACCCTGGGAAAAGTTTGCTGTTTAAGAAGAACTGTTCTTGCACCAAAATCACAGACTCTCGTACCAATCGCATTACCTAGGAGGAAGGAAGGAAATTTACCTCGAAGATGCGCTGTGATTGATAAAACGGAACACGTAAGCTCATGGCTACCGGCAAGAACTGTCGTGGGGTCATCTGATGTCAACCGCATTCCGGTATTCAACTTCAGTGATTCAAAAATTACGATTGAAGAAGGAGAGCCTGTGGGTGTATTGGAAGAAGTGGCCTGGATAAGAAAATTCTCAGAGAATCTTGTGAAAAAGGACAGTACGGGAATAGACTTTGTAACGAAAATCTTAGACGAAAACAAAAGTCTGACAAAAGTGGAGACTATGAAAGCTAGAAATTTACTTCTTCGATTCTCTGATGTGTTTTCAAAAAGCGATGGTGATATTGGCCGAACTGGTTTGGTGAAGCATAAAATAAACACAGGTGATACAATGCCAATTCGTCAAAGGCCCAGACGCATACCATTCGCTCGTGAGAAAGAGGTTGAAGAAATGATTGACGATATGAGGAAAAATGACGTGATAGAGCCCTCTTCTAGCCCTTGGTGTTCACCTGTCGTGCTTGTCAAGAAGAAAGATGGTTCAACGAGGTTTTGCGTAGACTATCGACGATTGAATGATGTAACCAAGAAGGATAGCTACCCGTTACCAAGAATCGATGACACACTTGACACACTGAGTGGCATGAAATGGTTTTCAACGCTCGATCTGAAAAGCGGCTATTGGCAGGTGGATTTGGATCCCAAGGACAAGGAAAAGACCGCATTCTCAACTGGGAAGGGACTCTGGCAATTTAAGGTGATGCCATTTGGATTATGCAATGCACCGGCAACCTTTGAGCGTTTGATGGAACAGGTGCTGGCGGGACTACTGGGCGAAACCTGCCTAGTTTACCTCGATGACATCATCATTGTTGGACGGGATTTTGACGATCATCTAAGAAAATTGGAAAGGGTACTCGAAAAGCTGCGTGGAGCAAATTTAAAGTTGAGTCCAAAGAAATGCTCTTTCTTTAAGCGCGAAGTGAATTATCTAGGACATGTTATTTCTGAGAGAGGAATTGAGACTGATCCAGCCAAGACTGCCGCTGTTAAGGAATGGCCAAAACCTAAAGACAAAACGCAAGTTCGGGCATTTCTTGGATTATGCTCGTATTATCGGCGGTTTGTGAAAGGATTCTCGGACATTGCCAAGCCATTGCATCGATTGACAGAGGAGAAACGTGCCTTTATATGGGACGAGGATTGTGAGCAAGCCTTTCGAGAACTAAAAGAACGGCTTTGTAACACACCAATTCTCGGATACCCCAGCGCGAAAGGAATATTCGTAGTTGATACGGATGCCAGCAATATCGGAATAGGAGGTGTCCTTTCACAACGCGATGGTGAGCAGGAGAAGGTTATTGCTTACTTCAGCAAGTCACTATCCAAGCCGGAGAGGAATTATTGCGTGACTAGGAGGGAATTGCTGGCCGTAGTCAAAACTCTGCACCATTTCAAGAAGTATTTACTGGGACGGAAATTTTTGATCAGAACTGATCACGCTGCTTTGAAATGGCTGCTTCAGTTTAAGGATCCCGAAGGCCAAGTAGCCAGATGGTTGGAACAACTTCAGGAATTTGACTTTGAAATCGAACATCGCGGCGGAAGAATCCATGGCAACGCAGATGCATTATCGAGACGCCCATGCGTGGAAGATTGCAAGCATTGTGTCAAGAAGGAAACTGCTTTTCTTAAGGTGATAAGGACTGATACTGTTGACGAGGCATGGGGAGATGATGCGATGAAATTAGAACAGGAAAGAGATGCAGATATTAAACCAATACTGGAGTGGCTACGAAGTGGTAACAAGCCAAGTTGGAGTGACGTCGCCCAATATAGCGCGGTAACGAAAGGTTTATGGGCACAGTGGAAAAGCCTTACGCTGCATAACGGACTTCTGTGCAGGAAATGGGAATCAACAAACGGGAAGGACGAGCATTTGCAATTGGTGGTGCCTCGTTCAAAAATAAGGGATGTATTAAAAGCGTTCCATGATGGATCTTCTGGAGGACATTTGGGAATTAGGAGGACTTTGGTGAAGATCAAGGAGAGGTTTTATTGGTTGCATTGCAAATATGACGTCGAAGATTGGTGCCGGAAATGCACTAGTTGTGCAGCTGTCAAGGGTCCACAAACAAGAAGCAGAGGGGCGATGAAAATCTACAATGTTGGTATGCCTTGGGAGAGAATAGCCTTAGATATCGCTGGACCATTTCCAATCACTGATTCGGGCAATCGCTACGTTTTAGTGGTTATGGATTATTTTACAAAATGGCCAGAGGTCTTTGCCATACCGAATCAAGAGGCAGTAACTGTAGCCACGAAGTTGGTAAACGAGGTATTCACCCGATTCGGAGTGCCCTTGGAGATGCACAGTGATCAAGGACGGAACTTTGAATCCCAAGTTTTTCAGGAAACTTGTAAACTTTTGGGAATCCATAAGACTCGAACGACCCCTTATCATCCACAGTCAGATGGAATGGTCGAACGCTTCAACCAAACATTGGAGCGACACTTAGCAAAGGTGATTGACAGCCATCAGAGAGATTGGGACACTTACATACCTCTCTTCTTGCTTGCCTATCGGACTGCTGTACATGAAAGTACCGCAAAGACGCCTGCATTTGCAAATTTTGGAAGGGAATTGAGATTACCGGCAGATCTTGTATCGGGCTGTCCACCTGGTGACTCTCGCACCGAGTTTAGCGATTACATAAGCGAGTTAAGGGCAAAAATGTTGGACATTTATGAGCAGATCAGGGAGGCCGGTCTTCAAGCTAGTGATCGCGCAAAGACGCGCTATGATCGACGAGCCAATTCTGTTGGGTTTGAAGAGGGGTCATTGGTCTGGCTTCATAATCCAGTCAGAAGGAAGGGAAAATCTCCGAAGCTGCAACCGAGTTGGGAAGGTCCTTATGAGATAGTCACGAAGATCAATGACATTACTTACAGAATTCGGAAGACTTCAAGGAGCCCTTTGAAAGTTGTCCATATAGACAGACTGGCGAGGTATTACGGCAGCAACGATGCTCGGGACGAGCGAATCTAAGAGGGGGGCAGTGTGACGGAAAAGTGGTTCAAACTCTTTGACATCATGACGTCAATGGATGGTTGTCAAACGTTGCCTAGAGATTGTTAATTTCGTCGCGAATTGTCAACACGAGTTGGTGTAATCGGTAAGGCGTGTGGATTACACCACAGAGACCCCGAGTTCGAGTCCCGCCGTAAACATGAAGTTTTTTAGTTGATAGAAGTTTTGTCGAAGTTTCTGGAATTATTTGTGTGAAAGAAATGAAAAATTAAAGAGCGAGAAGGAGAATAAATAAAAATGAATAACGAAATTATTGGAAGGTTCTGGAGGCATGACGATCAAAAAGAATAACGAAATTGAATGTTCCAGAACCTGACCGGGGGTATATAAGCGGAACTGCGGCTCACCGCTGGCAGTTGCGTTCTAAGTCCAAAGCGATTCGGAAGAAAAGGAAGAAGTGAAAAAGAAGAAAAGTGAGTGAAATAGTGAAGTGCAGTGAGTTAAGTGACAGTCAGCGTGAACTGTGAGCGGCAAACGGAAGTTTGTGCCAGTCGCCCGGACTCTGCCGGAGAGGAACGCCGAAAACTTAACTCGGTGGACACTGTCATTTAAGTGCAATAGAAAGTCTTGAAAACCGGTATTAGTGTTTAATTTTATCCAATCCCGTAACCCAAGCCCGCATAGTCAGGAACGTGACGTCAGGCACGTAACAATATGTCGTGGTAGCCTGAAGTTAAAAGACCCGCTTCTCATGCATAAGGGAGCGGGTTTGAAAGCTGGGATGTACCAATGTAACTTTTCCGAGTTATATGTTGCTTTCTAAGTTTGTATAGACACCACTGAGGCACGGTGAAAAAAATCTGTACATATTAATTTGGAATCGTCAAAGTATCTTGAGCAAGCGGTGATGAATGCTCATACTTTCTCCGTGTCAGAAGACACCTTTGTTCAGCAGAGGGCACATTTAGACGGACGAATTAAAAGAACTTTATAACAGTAGTTACAAGGATGTGATTACAATAGTTTAAGTAGCTTTGTACAATATATTCATAATACGGGTTAAGCGCAATAAGGTACCAGAGCCTCGTCCTAGAACAGGAAAAGGAACGGGGGGTTTTTAGTCAGTAAGAGTCTGACACTCTCTTTCGCCCTGGGCGAGAGAAGTCATTTCATGATTTTCCCTCCACAAAAAAGCGTCATATTATATTACACATAAGATCCTTATTATAACACTATTCCTGTTTACTCTGTAAAACACAACGATCCTACTAAATCATATTAATTAACGTCTTATACGCTCACTTATTCGGCAGAACTCAACCGAAACTATCTACATATAGCTACAACATAATTAATTTAAACTCAAATATCGAGTTATCTCCATAACGTTACATGAACAAACACTACACACGGGCAATCAGTGCAGTGTGCCCAGTGTTGTGTACATGTTGTGTACATAGCTTGAATAATGTATCACTCCGTGTCAGTGTGTCACGGCGCGCCGCGTCACGCTCGCGACAAACACGTTTTTACTCTGATTTGTATCAGGATACTGAGACAACACGATCTGTCTTCTCTCCGCTTATTATGATGAAATATTACATAGTATAGATATTATTGTGTCTACTTTTCCCAAATGATGTTAGCTTATTGGCGATTCCAGGCTATGTTCAATTATAGACTTTAAAACTACCAATAATAAGGTACTCCGCTATTTTACTCAACTTAATACTCTTTGCTTAGTAGTCGAATCTACTAGAGATAAATTAGTACATACGCTTTGAATAAAATTTTAACACTCATAGTACAGTAAATATTTTCCAGAAGAGATCACACAGAGCACTCCAACATACATTTCCTAAGTTAGCAATGATCACAGCGAGACAATAGAAGGCCAGTGAAGCAATCTAACACAATTTGCCTAACAAACTATCTCAAGAGAATAGCCGATTTGGCGATATTGTCTTCCTATCTATATTCAAATCATCTGCCGTTGGGGAATAAAAGAAATTTACCAACTTCATAAAAAGTTGTTCTTTTACATAAAATTGTTAATATTTCATATGTACCTATATAAAGATGATTTCCAATTTTTTGGCTTATTTGATAGCCAAATCAACAAATGCCTTCTCTTGTCGATAGAGTTGATACTCCCTCAACCTAGAGTTGAGGAGTATCAACTTTATCGACTTCTGCTGTCTTGTATCGACTTTTGCTAACTAAAAACCACCCATCCATTATTATGCTTGCAGCCGCAACCTCGAATATTTGAAATAAGTTTGAAATCGCTAGTCAACCTTGAGCTAGCGTGTCGATTAATGCACAAACCTTTTTCGTGTGAAAAGAGGCCCTATAGATTGATAATAAAAAATATAAAATCAATAAGTTACTAATGCTATTATCTGAAAAATAATATCTCTATAATTAGGAGTGAGTACTCAGCTTTCAGTGTATCGGGTGTGTGCCCCCGCGCCGCGTCGTATGCTCACTGCTATGCAAATGAGCTGGTACCCTGGTACCGAGTGATGGATTGCCACCATTCCAGTCCCTTGCTCACAGATTTATCAAAACACAAACAAATATAACAAGCACATTTTTAAAGGAAATATATTGTAGGGACGAGCTTCCGAAGATCCCACTTTATTTTGCGGAGACAGAAATATCGCTCCCATAAATATTCGGTTCGGTTCTAAAAATGTGACTTTATTAGTTTGAATAAAGTATTCAGACGGAATTTTATTGTAATAAAATTACAAACTTCCAATTTTATGTCTCTATCAGTTTATAGCAGCTCAAAATGGAAACATTTCTTTCTTTAAAATCGTTTTTGAATACATCGTTACTGAACAGTAGAATAACTTCATTTCATGTGAATTCCTCACCACTATAATAGATATATAGGCCTATCAAGTTTATCACCTAAATAACAGCAAGCAAAGCCAAACTCTCTCCTATTACAAAGTGCAGGGTAAATATCTAATGCGGGCACATTTCCCGGGGGATGACGACAATCGTGGACCATCGCGCAAATCCCGGAAACCGGGATCAAGGAACGGCCCTTTTTAGGCCGAGCAAACTCGAGTCATTGTGTGCGTAGTAACTTTATACATGTGAGTACATCGTGTACGTGTGTGGGTGTCTGAGTTTCGATCCTTTGCGTCTCAAGAGAATAGCTAAATTCCAGCGATAGTGAGTTGTGAGTCACGTTTTTGGTATTATAAGTTCGTTGGGGAAATATTAACAAATACCTAATGTAATTGGAGCGACAGAACAGTATGGAATACATAACATTATTATTGTTTTACTTCCTGAAGACCTTCTAATATTTTGCTTTTG
This sequence comes from Spodoptera exigua, assembly GCA_902829305.4. Taxonomy (NCBI): domain Eukaryota; kingdom Metazoa; phylum Arthropoda; class Insecta; order Lepidoptera; family Noctuidae; genus Spodoptera; species Spodoptera exigua. The sequence goes on from LR824614.2 coordinate 436,238, forward strand.
TTATTATTTTATTTAAGCGCCATTATTGTTGTTCAAATTCTAGTCTCTAAAAAAGACATAAAATATTTATAAATGTCATATTTCTGTCCCTCGTTTCTTCATGTCTCCCAACATTACAACAAGGGCCGTCACTGCCAACAGATACGAGCTCGAGATAAGGCAGAAGTTTGTCAAGTCCCGCTTCTTTCACTTTTTCTTTCTCGCAAATCATTTTTGTTGTTGGAGCGATGCCGTGTCGACGAGCATAAACGCTCGCTCAATAAACACGCGAGTTCCGTGCAAACCCCGCACTAGCCCCGCTCGCGCTGATACAGCCCGGCCACCGCGCAGTATCGCAGTATTCGTGAAAACATTACACAGTTATACCTACACTTAGACTTTATGAACGTCGATTCTCCCTTATTTAGGAAACAAGAAATAAATTCCTTTTACACGGTAAACAACGCTGTTTTGTTTTGCTCGTTCGTGCTTTAATATTAAATGGCAGATATCTCGGAGCTCAAATGCGGACCTCGTTATTTGTGTATGAACATTGTACATGCAAACAATCGCGCGATGACGTCAAATCTTTTCTAAATAACGACATGGAACCGAGCCGACATTACGCAGTCAAAAATACAATACATCGCCTCTAAAACTGCACCTACATTATTACTTTGGATAGTATAATGTACCTAATACTACATTATTAATACAAAGGGAACAATCAGGGATGTAAAGGAGCTCCGTAACCGTAACCCAAAGGAAAAGGTTCGGATGATATCGGATAGGAGCAGAGCCTAATTGAGACACGTTATGTTTGAATTTTGCTTTAAAATTTTAATATCCCTAACCGAAATGATTCAATACTAACGGATAATCCAGTAAATAACTATTCCTACATCCATATCCGAAATTTCATATCCATAACATCCCTAGTAACAATCACTACATGAATTTGTCAATTAACCTACCAGTTCCATTCCAGCTAGACATGAATTTGTAATCGGAAATATCCTATATTATTATTATACCATCATCATAGCTACCTATTAAAAAACTCAGTAGAGCTTGGTATTATTTGCCGCTGTCTGCTCACAACCCTTATAGACAAATGTCAGTAAAATTTATGAACGATTAATGGAAAAAAAGAAAAAAATATATTCAAAATAGAACTCGTTACATTGTAGATTGAAACATTTATCAGCGTATCACTTCATTCCGTTTTAAATCGATTGTCATTCAGAGGTAATGCGCCTGAATAATACATCAATATGCAGCGCAGGTGGGTCGCCCGCTAATTGGAAATCAATTGAAAAATCCAGCGTGTCGGCAGCTCGGGCTCGCGTGACTGCCGCGCGCCGAGCGCCTAGCTAATTCTACTAAACATGCGACAAAGCTAACACCCTGTTCTATTGTTGGATTACTTTAACAAGCGCCCACCGTGCTTTCACTATTTATATTGTGTACTTATTCCACAACACCGGAGACTGGCACTCAGCGCTTTAAGTTTTATTACTTCGGAAGTATAACTGATTTTAATGGAATTTGTAACTAAGAAAACCTCTGGGGGATTAGCCAGGCTTCCTCGAAGATTATACCCGCTCGCTGTTGTAGTTTATTAAAGAGAAAATGGAGAGAAAATATGCAGGAAACGTGAATCTTAATAAGGTGTACCGGGGTACCTGTTTGTGAATTCTTACATAATTCAAACTCACTATTGTACCTATTTTGCAAGCATCAGTCAACTTAACTTTGTACCGCATGATATTTCGGGCCTTTTTGAAAATCCATAAATATTAGCAGCCTATAAGTGCTGAGCAAAGTCCTCTTCTCATAAGGAGAAGGTTTGAGCATAAATGAATTGCAGGTTTTCTTACGATGTTTTCCTTTACCGCATGTCAGCGGTGTCTACATAATCAAAGACTTTTTCCGAGTTACATTATACATGTAACTCGGAAAAAATCACAATGGCACTTGCCAGGTTTCGAACCCGCACTATCAGACGCATTAATGTCGGAGCCAACGCGACGCTAAAAATCGGAAAAGAATGCGGATTTTAGGGGTCTAAACAACTCCTGTCTAAAAATACTCAATGGTTACAGTACAGAGGTAATTTATATTCATATTGTTTGCTGGTAAAGTGTATCAAATTTGAAATGGTTGTGCAGTTCAGCAAGATAATGACAAATGCTGAATACTGACGGAGTGACGTCACAGTCGTGCTGGGCGCCGGCGCTCGCGTGCAGCGCGCGGTCTCCGCGGAGCTCGTTCCCAACAATTACAATCTAAAAGGCACGCAAAACGAAATTTTGCCTTCACAAAAGAAAAACATATCTCATTTGTTTTTACAAAAATTGTACCAAAGTTTCTTTTGAATGTTGTTTTGTTAGATTCGTTTTGTGGAACTTTTCGTATTTGCCTTTTTATCGTCGAGTAGATGTAGGGTCGGTCGTGTATTTGAAGATCGTTTTTGTGAGAGGCAATTTCAGGTTTTCATATTTATTTTTAAAGTATGTAACAATTGATAGTTTTAGAAAATGTAGCATTATAAAGCGTACAAATGATAGCTATATATTTCTTTCAACAGTAATGCAGATTAATATTGAGTAAAGAATCGTGCTTTACGTACGTCAGAAGTGCTTATGTTTCAAACAATAAGCGGTAGCACTCGAGGACTCTTTGACCTGTAGTATATTATTATAATCGACCTTTGAACAAAAATGAACAATACAGAAGCGTCCAGTTTATCGAAACCCAAATCACTAACATCGCATAGGTACTACTGCTAGTGCCTGACCTATAAGTCAGAGTGAGTACCGAGTCACTGTAAAGAACCATAAATACAAAAACAGTGTCATTTGTTTATTAACCCAGTGCGGTTCGCTTCAGTATTATCCTTACATCCAGATGTACCTAATTTCCATTTTAAATCCCAGCTTTTGTTTCCTCATCCCAAAGAAAATATGGAAAATTAACTGATAAAAGCTTTTATCATATTACGGCTGTTACTCGGAATCAAAAGGAAAACTTTGTAGCATTTAATGAATATTTTTACATATTGTTACGACTTCAAAGGAAAGTCTTATATTCTGACAAAGTTCTTTATACCGCGGTGACACAGTAATTCGCTTTGTGTCGAGAGTTATTAGGCGATGCTAATAACAGCATCCATCATGATAGGCGGCCATGTTGCGCGATATACACGACTCATACAAATATGATAAGTTTATCGAGCTCATCACTACACACTCACATAGGTACGTAAGCATATACGCTGTATGTGAAGTCCGGGGTCGCAGTTAATTCCGTTTTATTTTACGAGCGAGCACATCCGAAAAAGAAATGAAGCAATTATTACTACGCGCCCATCCATTCAGCCGTAAAGATGTACAACGCTCGTCCGCTACCGATAAATCAATAATTTGCCGAGGAAAGGCAGCTATGGACGTTGCTCAAAAGGAAAAATTGCAATGAAAATTGTAGTGAGCGGTAGGAGAGGCGGGCGCCGCACGTGGCTAGGCAACACGATCGATACTACGACAACTGTTGCGCTAATCTGCCGTCTCGTTCCTGCGTAGTGGAAAAGCAGTCGGAAAATGAGAAGGAGCGAAGGACTTCAGAACAAGCTCATAGCGCAAAACTCACGCACCATATCACCCGTTTCACGTGCTCGCCGGTTTATGGCACATGTGTGAGCGAGAAGGGAGATGCGGCATCGCATGCTCCTAAAACGTCACAAAGGAGGTCGCCCGATGAATAACAATGCGGACTGCGGAATGATGTCCTTATGGAGGAGCGGCCACCTCGGCGTGCCGTGCGCCCCGTACGCCGCGCCGCGCGCCGGCTAAACGGTCCGTTTCCGATAGTGTCGCCGGTTATTAATAATGCTCCATTCTATCGGCTCTGCTGCGGGACGATCGAAATATATTTACAAGTCACAGAGCGCTGTGTGTCCTTGATTTACTGGACAATTTACTTAAACGGAGTTCCGAACAGATATTGATTTTGATAACGCTAACTTTTAAGTAGGTTGTAAGAGTTAATTTAGTGTAATTTCTACGAGAATCGGAAGAGAAAGTAAAAGGCAAATTGATTTATTGACTTTGTATGAACTTTTTTTGTAAAAGAAAGTATAATCAATAGACTTGAAATTCTTACACTTAGGTTTTTAAACTGTTACAATTATGAATGCTGATCCTATTGTCATGTCAGTATGTAAACAAAGACATTAGACATGTGGCCAAACATGTTCAATCAAATGAAACCGTGTCTAACACCATCTGAATATATACAAGAAGGTACATGCCTTAAACGTCTATACCACAAAGTCTCTTAATGCGAAGTCATTTTCTAAAAGCTAGAGGTACCTAAACTGTAACACCACAATAGAGGTGTTCCTGACAGTATCGAATTCAGTGGGACTTAGTTAATTACAAGTGTACGTCGTGTGAGACAGGTAACGACTGTTCGAAGGTCTCTTATCGAGCAATTACCGTGAGGTCGGCTCCCGCGCCGCGCCACACTACCGCCCTCTACGGAACTAACGGCAACTTGCGGCCGCGCGGTAAAGGGACCTGGTTTCTCTAATTACGACGTTTTCTTGCTTTTAATTAAACTTTGTAATGTTGCTACGGGGAATTCGATTGTGTTGCTACTACTAGGTTAAGCTGTTTTAGTTCGCGTCACTACTGATAATCACACGTATTGTTTTTAAGGTTTTGTTTTATTATAAGCTATTTTCGTTCTGAGAGTTCGAACATAACAATATTAAGTATGTCATATTTTGCAAAGGATATGGCGGTTAAGGCCCGCCATATTGTATTTTATTTAGTTTATTCAACATTTCCTACAAATACATGATTCGAAGATTCGAATAAAAATCTATTACGGATGAAAAGGGGAATCGCAAACAGCGCCGAGGGAGCCGCGTTGCCGATTCAATTTACCGACCGACATTACTGTAAAAAGAATTTCCTTTTTCAGCAGCAAATGAAAAACGTTAGCAAAATGGCGGCGCTCTAACAAAGGGGTATTTGTGCATAAATTAAAAGTCATTGAAAGCAATTGTATAATGACAGGCAGCACGGCCACGCACCCTGAATATTAAAACGCGCCGCCGCCTCCACTTTGCATATACGCCATGGTTTTAATGGCCGCCACCAGGACACCACTTACTCCCCGATCATTATCTTTGTAATTAACTTACTTGTTTAAAAGTATTCCTCAAATTAGAAAGCAAATACTATGTTTTATAACTGAAACATCAGTTTGTTTATGTAACTTTCGAGGCAACTTGGACAGTATAGTAAAAAGAAGCCTTATTGATTAGTGTTCCCGATACAATCAGTCATGATGAGTGAGGCAGGCTGCAAGATGACGTCACTTAATGTCCGCGTGTACTGTGTATTGTCCAGTGACGACGTGCGTGTGTTGTTGGGAGCAATAAACAGAGGGCGCGGCGGCGCCGGCGGCTCATAGTAAATCTTCGTTACCCGCAGTCTTTTGTTTTCACTTGTGCTCTCCCACCGCTGACGATGAAAAACGTGAGCGCAGCATTGTTTCAAACAATTTATAGAAAACCTACGCTAAGCAACGCTTTACTTTAATGCTCAATTGTAATCACTAGTGGTGTAACTCTTCACTGAATAGCTTTATGAATTTCAAGACTTGATTTTGGAAATACTACTGAACAACACTACTAGTACTAATAAACTTACTTTTGCCCGCGACTTTTTTCGCGTGGAATAGTGACTTCCTGCATATTTTTGGTTTAAAAACTACCATAATATAATATGTCCTTTCTTTTTTTCGCATTTATAATATTAGTTTGGATAGTAATAATATTTTTAATTTTATTTTTATTCGTACCATATTATTTTCCTTCTTCATATATTTATCATAGGCTACTCATTTAAGGTTACAAAATCCTTTCTCTTTCATTTAAGCAAACGAATAAGGAATTCCTCAATCGATTCCACCTCTTACTTCTCCTCTTCACTTCTATCTTTTCACAATTCCCTTCATCCTTTTTCTGGATATAAGATGGATTTCTGTATGACGAAATGTTCACAAAATAATTTGAGTAACAAGGCGAGAACATAATCAAAAATGTTAATTCCCGGGAGACGAGCTAACGCCATGTGTCATTGTTAATACAATGTCCCACTTCACAGCAGGAAGTTTCACTGAAAAGCGTCGGAGCGCCACTACATTTATTATTGAACTCACTCCGGCACACACTAACTGATTTACTGAATATTTAAATTAATGCGACTCGCTTTGCCCGCGCTATAAGTTTCGGTGTAAAAGTTAAATTGCTTGCGCTAAATAAAGTGTCGCATGTTCCGTTGGTGTGCGGCCGCACTTATTTGTACAAACCTCAGCCGTGGCGTTGTCGGGATAGAATGCAACTAATTTAAATGCACGTGAAATAATTCCGGCTGGAAAAGCTAATTCAATTGTGTCGCTGGATTTTACACGAAATTGCTTTTGTGGTTTCCAAATCAGTTGTACGTAGTAATTCCGCGGCCACAACGTTTCTATTTAGTGGGTACTGTACGTAAAATTTTTAACGCAAGCTAAGTAATGTTGTACCTATAGTTCTTTGAAAGTTTACATCTGTTACTTTCGATCAATTAAATGTAACATTGGATTAGTTGCCGTGTTCATTATTAAAAGCTAATTACTCGGGAACTAATAGTATCTTGCGGTCAAGGTTACATTATATTCGGTAAACCACATTTTGACGTAAATGTCTTAATTACCGGAGTCGGTAATGAGCATGTTAGTAAGACAGCATATTGAACTTGGTAAGCCGACCTTGCTTACCTTGGCACTGCAGTATGAGGATGCCTGCAAAGCATTAATCTATCATAAATAACAGACTGTCGTCGCAACATCATTTCCCCAAAAACGACGCTAGCGCTGCACGCAACTCGGTAGTTACGCAAAATTCTCGACAAACAAAGGCATTATCAAAATTCCGCGGCGTTCCTTTGAAGGACGAGTTACGTGTGTACTGTGTAGGGTAGCAGTTAATTTAATGAAACCCCTATCTGTTTGTATCAAAGGGAACACAAGAAAGGGATTTTGTTAAAGCGTAGGTTTGTGTCGCGTGCCGCGTGTGTTGCGTGACATGCGGATGTGGCTCTGATTACTGGCTTCGTTGTAACTGATTATGAGGTTGTGGAGTACTCGCTGCGGGACCGACTTGCTATATAAACACTGTTCAGTTGAGTAAGATCAGTTTAGAGTTAATAGGTTACACTGACCCTTTATCTTGCAGTCTGCCAAAGTCTGTTAAACAAAATCATACAAATTTGTCATGTGGTAAACGTGTAAGCTTTTATATCAAAATGGGATCAAATAATAAACTGGGGTACACTATTAATAAAACTCTCGACATTTACCATATAATTCCATATACATATATATATATAGGTACTATCGATAAGATAGATGTATATGTATATGATAAGCACTAAGACAATGTTCTACATAAAATTTCGAGCAACAATGACCCAACGCAGCTGAATATGTGTAGTACATTTGATAGATGACAGAGTACAGCCATCAATAGATCGTTTAGCAAGAGACACGAGTATTACCGCGGGACTGACTACTGCCTACATAATTCAGAGAGCAATCTCGACTTAATTAAATCGATAGTGTTCAGGTACTGTCAGCCCGCTCAGGGACAAGGTCAGGTGGTAACTTATGTGATACAATAACTTGTATCTAAAGAACTTTATAAGTTTGGTTGCAATAATTTTATCCCCTAATCGTATACTACAGAATGAGGTTACATATATTATATTGATTATATCGTTGTGAAATTCAAGAAGTCCTATGTTTAGGAAATACAGCGTTAGGAAATCTTTTATGGAACTATGAATTGATTTAAAAAAAAACTATAAGACTTTGATTTTGTGGTTTGTGAACTTTATTTAGGGGTTCAATTACATGTGCCATTTTAAACATACAGATCAATTATCGATTTATAGTTAAAGGGCATGTAACAGACATTTTTTATGAAGTTCTATAACCATCCAATGGCTTCACTCACCTTGGATGATGAGAGAGAGAGAGAGTGTCAAACTCTTACTGATTGAAAATTACCACGTGCCTACTCCTGCTCTAAGTCGGGGCCGCGGTAACCTTACTGAGCTTGCCAAACCCACAACCCTGATATTAACAAAGAAAATTACTAAGAACAGATAAAAAAAATAAAGCACTGAGATGTAATGTTGTACGCAACAAGAGCGCGCTTGTAAGAACAAAAAGCCGCACGACGTGCCGCAGCGTTGCCAGCAACATCTACATGTAGACAAAGGCTTGGCAATTAAGAAAAAACTGTTTGGCAAATGTGCACATAGAAGCTGCCAGGGGCGTCCGCCAACCGGCCTATTATGCCAAGAACCGAGACCCTGGCTTTATTTGAGAGGCCAAACTTACGGCTTGATATTCCGGTTATGTTCCAGATTTATGAAACTTTACAATATAATCTTAGATGCGGTACAATTCTTTTGTAGTTAAAATTCTTATTACTCTTTAATATTGAAATTGGTAGATGAATTCTTGGTCATTTGGTTCAGGTGGTCTTCGTTTTTTTTATGTGATAAAATGACAAACGAGCACTCCTTTTACATGATGGTAATCAATCGGCACCGCCTATGGACATCCCCGTTACCAAAAGAGTTGCGAGTGGATAGCTGGCCTTTTGGGATTAGGGTTTAGGAGATTTAGGGATTGGGGGAGGGGAAGAAGGATTTAACCTCCGGTGACCGCACTCACACGGCGAAACACAATGCTGTTGTTTCACGCCAGTTTTCTTTCAGACCGTGGTATCAATATATACGTACCGAAGCATGGCTCGGTACACATACTTAAGGTTCACGTTAGAATCCTGGGCTAGCTGCAACTTTTAAATTTTTCAGTCATTGCTGCAATTTGGTCTAATGTCTGGTGATAGGCACAACAATACACATATGTATACACAAGCAAACGTAAGTAGTCATAATTAGTTATTATGTTACTAGCTACCTGGCCCTGCTCTGCTTTCCTTGTATGTCCAAGTACCGACGAGCAGTGTCAGTTATTTCTTTTGTTAACACACCGCTACGTCTTTAAAAAGTTTCCATTATAAAAATGTTCTCCTATATAGTTGGAATCGGTCTAACCGATCGCGCGTAATGACATTGTCAAGGGAAATTTTAATTAATTTCATATGTGAATAAGAATACATTTCGTATACAAGTATAGTTTCACCTTAAACAACATTTTTACATTTGTAGTTATTCCATTGTTGTGTATTTTTCATTAATTTAGTTAAGTTAAGCTTCTTTGTTATGTGACCTCGTTTTGAATGTCTTAAAGTAGGGTCAAGTGCGTACTTACATAGGAGCTCCTATGTGTATAAGAAATACCTACAACAATTTCCTCATACGAGTCTGTTCAAAAATTATACGTAAAAACAAACATTGTTCTTCCGTTATTATAAACATCGTGCATTACTTCCACTATTACAAAGTTTCCTTACAATACAAGGAAATCTAGTAAACACCATAATACATTTTAATTTTCAGTCTGTATGTATTAAAATCTGTTTACCCAACATTCAGAAGGAGATTTATTGTGTAAAATGTGTGTCGCCATCGACCTCAGCAAGCTATTTAGCGTGGCTCGGTCAAAACAAACACCTTTATATTGTAAAGGCTTAAAACACATACCAACCATACGATCTGCATGTGTGTGTGTAGTTTGAGGACACGAAGCCTGTGAAATGTTCACACGACCACTATATCTTGAACCTTCACGACAGCGCCGCTCACTACAGCGAACAAAAACGTAATACAAAATTCAATTCATTTTTAGTTCAATAATTTCTCACCTTCCAATTTATACTGGACGGTTCGTGTAGCCAGCTAAGTTTAGAGTTGCCTTATTTAGAATAATGTGTCAAACGAGATTATACACTCAAATAACACGGATTTTAAGGAAAACTAATGTTAAACCGATGAACTTGGTTTTGGTTCTAACTACAACCAAATATAATGAATACCTAGATCACGGTTGTCATATATGCTAATGATAGACTATAATAGAAATACGCGCGTTTAAGTGCAGGATTCTCCCAGTGAAGAAGTTCCTTGAAAATACAAATATCCGAACCTCTTTTCTCTGCAAATAAATTTAAACCATTTGAGAATTTTTTTACTCAATTGCAGAAAGGGTATTTTTTGTATTTTTTTAACCTCTAATTTTATAAAGATCTATTAGACATAAACTTTTTGTTACGAAAAAAAAGACTATTGATGGTAGCATAGGGCCAAATAGTTGCCAACTTTGACTACTGCTCGTAATACTAAACAGAAGCTATACCTAATAATAGGAATACAGAACCACATTAATATTAATACAAACAATAAAATAATGTATTTACTCTTATAAATATAATACAATATCTTATCTGCCTCCCCAGTAACACGAGCGGGGAATTTTATCCTGCAACCTTGCCATTGTACTATAAGTGTTAGCTTTGGCTCCGAGAGAACACGCAAGTATATCGACGTATCTGCACAATTCGGCCTCTTTCCTGTCGGCCTCTCGGCTATCTCGCCGGAAATCGCCTTTAACCTAACTATATACATCGTATTTTTTCCGTTTAGTTAGCTTTGTGAAAGAATTTCTTTTTACATTTGCCGACATTATACCTTTTATGAGACTGTTAACAAACTGGTGATCGCTGCGTCACAATAAATCCTGAGATTAAGGGTCAACAAGAAAGCGACGTAATCACCGCCTTGTAGTTTCTTGTTACGATATAAAACGACAATGTTTCTGCCTTCTCTGTTTACTGTAGCGGCACGATCACGTCGCTACATTACTTAGATACGATAGAGATAAGACACACATGTTAATTGTTGCACGTTTGTTAGGATAGCTAAATCTGAAAATCTCACGCATCTTCTTAGTATATAAGCACCAGCAATTAAAGTAATAAACAGACCTTAACCATCTACAGTCTCATTATTTACCTTGCCACGAAGTCTGGCAAATTGGTGACCCGACGAAGAACAATCAACATGACTCATTCACCCTGCAAATCAAGCAGCAGCCAACAAGAAGCCTTGGAGATATCAGCCGGAACCGGAATTTTGGAGGGACCAACCCAGATTATGGTTTAAGCAACTAGAAGCCATAGTAGCACCACAGAAGCAAGGAGACGATTACAAGTACTATACGGTCATTGCAAAACTGCCAAAAGAAGAAATAATACAGGTTAGTGACCTCATTACTTGCCCACCGCCAATAGAAAAGTACAAGGCTATCAAAGAACGCCTAATCAGTTGCTATGAGGAATCAGACCAACGTCAGCTCCAAAAATTATTGTCTGAAATGGATCTCGGCGACCAGAAACCATCACATCTTCTGCGCAAGATGCGGACCCTGAGTAACGGAAATATCAGCGACGAAACCATCAAACTTCTATGGTTGAGGCTTCTGCCACCATCAGTGACTTCGGTTCTAGCAGTCACAGAAGACATAGATGTGAACAAGATGAGCCAGATCGCGGACAAGATATTAATAAATTCAACACGTACAGAGGTGTCAGCTGTAAACGGAAACAAATCTGGCGACGATACAATGTCATGCATACTAGCACAGTTAGCAGAAATGCAATTGGAACTAAATGCAATTCAGCAAGGTCAAAAAAACTATCGACGCAGCACTCAAAGTTATTCCAATCGTCGGCATTTCCTACCACAGTCAAGTTCAAGAGAAAGAAGGCACTTTTGTTTTTACCATGGAAGATTTAAAAAATATGCACAAAAGTGTGTTCAACCTTGTGATTGGAAACAGGATCTCAACTCAAGGAAACAGGGAAACTAATTGAAGCACGGACAACGGCGGAACTCTGTGCTATTCACCCGTCCAACCGCCTCACTATTACCGACCGAAAAAGTGGTATGAGATTTTTGATTGACACGGGAGCAAATATATCAGTTATTAGCAAGCCACAGAGACATTCACTAATACAAGATGAACAATGTATACTTTATGCCGCCAATGGTACAAAAATTAAGACATATGGTGAAAAAACACTCTCTTTAAACTTCGGGCTACGAAGAAACTTTGTATGGAACTTTGTCATCGCCGATGTAACACAACCGATTATTGGAGCAGATTTTTTAGAGCATTATAAGCTATTAGTCGATATAGCTGGTCGAAAACTCATAGATAGGGTAACTGAGCTGACAACGCCCGCAACCCTGATCAAATCGACGCAGCAAACAACTTTATTACCATTTTACTATTAACATTGAGACGAATCCACGCATTACTCAACTATTAAATGAATACGAGGATATTACGAAACCAGCCTCCCTCCACACGACTCTAAAAAGAATGATAATTCTCCAATTTCTTGGACAACAGAGGCCGAAAAAGCTTTTGATAAATGCAAGGAAAATATAATGAACGCAGTATTAACAGTTCACCCCTCTCGCACCGCCCCTTTGGCACTTATGACGGACGCCAGTTCGACCTGTGTTGGCGCAGTTCTGCAGCAGAAGTCAGGACGTAATTGGGAACCATTAGGATTCTTTTCAAAGAAATTAAGTGATACTCAACAAAAATACTCGACATTCGACAGAGAGTTGCTCGGAATATATATGGCAGTCAAACATTTTCAAAGGTTAGTCGAAGGAAGAGAATTTACTATCTTTACAGATCATCGACCTTTGACTTACGCATTTTCCCAAAAACCGTCATCTAATGATACGCCACGGCGAATACGACAACTGGATTTTATTTCACAATATTGTACCAACATTCAACATATAGAAGGACGTGACAATATTGTAGCAGACGCATTGTCACGGATAGAACAAATTGATGTGCCATCACCGATCAATTATGCTGATTTAGCAAGATGTCAGCATGATGACCAAGAATTATTACGACTTCGTAATAACAAGAATTTAAAATTTTCAATCAGCAGAAACAATCAGCACAAATGCAGTGGATAGTTCATCGACTGCCGCCGCCGTCACAACAAAGGCAGCAGTTTTTATTTCCTTCGAATTAGCAACAATGACATTACATTACGCATAGGATGTAATTTATCAGCAAGGTTAAGTTATTATATAATTAGGTACATACTAATTTTTTCAATTTATATGTTAATTATTTTTAAAAGGGGGGAGTATATGTAGCGGCACGATCACGTCGCTACATTACTTAGATACGATAGAGATAAGACACACATGTTAATTGTTGCACGTTTGTTAGGATAGCTAAATCTGAAAATCTCACGCATCTTCTTAGTATATAAGCACCAGCAATTAAAGTAATAAACAGACCTTAACCATCTACAGTCTCATTATTTACCTTGCCACGAAGTCTGGCAAATTTACCTAAACTGTTCCGGAACATAACTTACTTCTTCGAGACACCGAACTAGTAAAACCGTTCTTCTACGGCTTCTATGTTTAAAACTTAGAAGAAAAAGAAAAATTTATTAAAAATTTTAAAACAAATACGTCATTGCTTTGAACATTCTTTAAAATCCGCCTATTAACCAACATTGAGTTTTAAGTATCGACTGTTTAAAAGTTACCCGTCTGCGGTGAACCCTAACACGGGGCGATCTATAGTAAAACACATCGGGAGATGGTCTCGGTACGTTGCTCCCACACTTTCACATTTAATTTCAGTGTAAACTTTATGAGGGTTCGGGTTTTCCTTTTATTTTGTTTTACACTGGAATGGTTTATGATAATTGTACATTACATACATACATATGTACGTCTGGTGTGTTGGAATTTAGTCCCGGAGCTCGTGTTTTTACTAGGTAATGGCCATCTCCACCATTTATTTATACAAAATAAAAAAGAACTGAATCTAACTCGTCCTCACAGGCGAACCATCAAATACCATAAAGATGAGAGCGACTAGACATGTTTAATACAACATTAGAGACAGGATTAATACAAATATGGAGTAATGTGATGACGTCACTGCTAATGTAATCGTGTAGCGTGAAGCCCAGTGTCCAGACGAAACGGGAATTTCGTGAATCGTGACCGCACAAACGTTTTATGTCACGCAGTAAATAAACAAGATGTGACAGCGTCTGGCCGCCATGTGCCTCTGCCCGCAGCCCGCAGCCCGCAAATATTTGCGATAAGCTGCCACCCGACCGGGATACCTTCTTGCTCTTATATTACGCTCTGGACACAGAGGAATCACTCAACACTCTTTGAGTGTTCGATTCCTCCTTTATTTCCTCATGATGTACAATTCAACAATCAATTACGTTAACAAATTATGCAAGAAGTTTATTGATATTCATTTTTTTGTTATTTTTCATTGCTCGGTGCCTAATGTGCGTAAGTTACTCTTCTTAAGACTACTGGTTTTACGATACCGGATTGTGCATGACAACAGAAGGAATCGCCTGAATCTAATTGAGAGGAAACAAGAGTCGGCTCGCGAATACAATATGTTTGATAAGCAACACTCAATTCAGCGAGCGTGCCGGCGCCTAGCACTGATCGAGTTATCCCAAACTCTCTCAGAATCACATTTCTTTTACGAAAACCCCATTTTGTTGAACGAAGTGAATTATAATGATGATCTCCCAAACAGAGAGTCATCGCAATAGAGTGAATACATTAGGTCTATGTTACAAAATGAATAGTTAATAATGCTGAACATGAGTCAGAAAGAAAAACGTAGCTTGAGTATTTACAGTAATGCGCCTGCTTACAGTTGCCGGGCGGGGACTGGGCGCATGCGCGCTGCCGCTCCGGCCGGGGCAGGCGGCGCGCGGCGAGCGGAGAGACGGGGTAGGAAGGAAGGCGATAATAAAATAAGGAGCACCGTCGCCGCCGCGCCCCGCGCCCCGCTCCCCGCGGCGCCGCGCCCCCGCGCCCCGCGCCCCTCCGCCGCCCGCTCCGCCACACCCGTGCCTCCGAATCAGATACTACACGACTTACTAATCATGGATCTTGTAATTTTAACATTTAGGGCCGATAGTAAGTTGGGCGGCAGCGCCCACTTTTACGTGGAGTTTTCGAGCTCCTTTGTTTAATCGTTACATTGTCTCCAGGGAGGGATTAGCATAAAGACCGCGTTGTCATATAATGGTCACCTGCCCACGCGGTTTCAAAACCCATTTTGTAACAAATGGTTTACCTATATTCTCTGGAAACAGACGTACCTAGTCTTAATACTTTACCTATGACCCCAGAATAATAGGATTATGTCATCAGCCTAATTACTGAGTGAGCTCATCAAAATCTCAGTTCGACCCAAACTGGTATTAAAATATAACTTTTAAATACATAAGCGTTTAACTCCGCTTAGCCTTTGTGTCAGTTCAATTTATTTAACATGGTAACGCGTCCGTTTCGAAAGGAAACATTAATTAGAAATGTTCGCGGCGGCGGCGGCGGGCGCGGCGCTGGCGAGTTGGCGACGACATCAAGCTCTTTCATCCGTTGTCGGCTTACTGCCGGAACTTTCCGGCTCCTTGTTTTATTTCATTGTTAGTAATTACTCCATTTCCTTGTCCAATGCAACGATGTCCATGCGCTCTTTCGCTTATTTCTATCTGACTGGTAAGGGTAAAATGACGATGTTTAAGACCATAATGTATTCTACATTACATTATTCATTTAGTTTTATACGAAAACTTACTTACCCTTTTCCTAAATTAAATAAAAATAACAAGTTATTGGTACAGTTTTAATCAAAATCTACATTTTCACGCACAACATGGCGACTAAAGAACATAGAAGATGGAGCGTGCGGACGTACGACGTTGTTTTTCTCAAAGCTATAACTTAATAAAAGTTGGTGAACTAAACAAGATTATAGATGCATCAGCGGGCAGCCATCTGCCCAGCACGGCTTAGCGGGCAGGAAACATGCTCAACTAATTTTATGTAAGCCAAGTGAACAAGTTGAGAAATAAGAGGGAAGACCCTCACACTGTTATGAACGAGGAAGTTGGAATATTTACTTGAAGCTATACATATATATATATACCTATATACCTTGTTAATACAAAGCACATTGTATTTCATTCCGTACTTTATTAATTTTAGATTGCCTGTCTTTCTGACTATATTAGAATTGTTACCCATTTATTTTTAAATGCAAAGGTCTATTATAAACTGTTTGAATCCTTGAATACCAAACTAAAAAAGGTTCTTAAAAGAGAGATAAGAAAATAGAATAGAGTGGAAGCAACAGATACCTCGTAAATATTCGGCGGCCACAATATCCCGAGTTCCGATATGACGTGACAATCGGTGCCCTGAGACCCGTCACTATGCAGTGTCGTAGACTTGTTGTACAGAACCATCAGAAACAGCTTCCCACTGTAATGGCCGCCGCCACGTATGTCCGTATTGACGGCACATTCCCTCAATGTTTGTGTTCAATATCATTTACTGCGGAACGGTTAGCAAATATTTTGTTATGCGTGGTAAGTAAAAAGTAAATCTGGAATAACAATATTTGTTCCTGTGTGTTAACATTGTACCAAGTTTTGAACTGTAGCTATAAAAATCATTTTGCAATCTCTTTTATTTTCAACTAGCTTTTGCCCGCGACTCTGTTCGCGTGGAATAGTGACTTCCTGCAGATGTTTTGTATAAAAACTATCCAATGTCCTTTCTCGAGTTCCAAATTATGTCTGTAGCAAATTTCAAACAAATCGATTCAGTAGTTTAGGCGTTAAAAAAGACAGACAGAATTACTTTCGCATATATAATATTATCGTTTGAATTCCATCTTCCAATGTTGGCTTAAATGTTACTTTATTTCACTAGCGGCCTCAGTAATGCTTGCCTTTAGTTTGTAGGCTAATCTGAAAGCGAAATTTTATAAGTTAATTCTCTTTTAAGTATAACATCCAAAACCTTTTACGGAGCAACACTTTTAACGCGCTGGTACATCGGTCGCCATCAAAAGCCCACTTCTCTCCGCTCCCCTGAGCCCATAAAAATATCCTCACTTTTCCGTACATTGCCGCTTTAAACCGTTCGCAAAATCAGGATTTCGGCTTGAAGCTGCCAGTGGATTAAGTTTTGCGTCGTAAATGTCTGATATTCAAATACTGCAGATACCTCAAGTGGAGGAGCTAAGTAAATAGCGAGATGACTGCTAAATCTGTACGTTTAATGCTTTTTACTGTGGAACGGCCGGAATTCAAAGTAGGCACTCGGCGGCCGAAGTAAGGGGTAAAAATGAAATATTGCGGAGTGAATGGATCTTTGAGGATTTGCATGGAACGCTGGAGAGCTTCGAGAAAGTACTACACAGATTTATAATGCGGTGAATTTCGGAAGGGTCAGGAAGAGTTCACGACCTCTTGGCAAACACGCCGCCATTTAAATGTGCTTACAAATGACATTATTTAAATAAGTGAGCGGCTCGGAATAATAATCTCGTCACAAAATACAGAACACGCTCTCACACTGTTTCCGAAATATAAACGTGTAGGTACTTTGTAACACGAGGTAATAAATACGTTGCGACAATATTTTTTGTTGGTATCCTTTGAAAGTGAAATGTAATGCTCGCTCCTATAAAAAGTATTGCCGGGCGCTGTGATTGCGACGCAGGAGGTATACACAATCTGTTTAGACGAAACGAGAAATGTAATAACACTAAGAAATAAAGGCGCTGGCAATAACTTTACGAGTGTGTAAAGTTTAACGTTACAACCAGTCTAACATTTTGTGAACATTGCTTATATTCTCTAAACTTTACTTAAATTTCAAAAATTTCATTGTCATCTTAGCATAAACTTCAACAACATTTTATTATCTGATAGGTCCTAGTAAGTAAGTAATAAGCGTACAGAGAATACCCATATTTTAAATAGAGAATATTTTTGTAACAAATAGATCATTTGAATACAGAGCAGCAGAGTACATGAATCACGTCCATGTTTGAAACATAATTCACTTTAATCAAAAACGCAACGCCACACACCGCGCGCTCGAAAACTCATTCCAGCTTTCTAGTTATGTATATGGTATATGAAAATAATTAATATTCAAGCGGCTTCGCCTGCAATTACAGCGGGTATTAGCATATGTATCATATCAGTTAACATCCGATGTTAGGCGCGAACAATGTTCATTAGCTTTCTCACTAATTTTGGGGAGAATTTGCATGAGCGATACGCCGTTTAGATTGCGTGGGGAACCACAACACTACACGCTCGTCAACGTACAAACATTTGTAACACAATATTTATTGACGTAGTGTTTTGTGGGGCGAGGTAAATGTTCCTCTATAGAGCCTGTTCAAGCCTTCCTGAATATAATAGCATGAATCCCAAAGTTAGCTGCAGCTGACCATTTTTCACGTAGTTCGTATCTTGCAGTGAAGTAATAGAGCGAACTTTTCTCACAACTTACGAAGCAGCATATTAAAACTATCTAACTAGTATAAAATATGCGGTTCTACAGCAAAAACTTGGAAGGCCGGCCATAAAGAACAGCCTAATCTGAGTATAATGCGCACTACCTTATTTATAGTTTTTAATTACAGTGGTAGACAAGGGCAGGCAGTGTGCATCTATTTAGTACGCCGCACTACGGCAGCCCGCACTCGCGGATAAAGTACGCTTTGAAACGCGAACCTCTAATTAGAATATAATGAAAGCAAAGAAGGAAATTTTCATATTAATTAAAACTGCATAAAATTAACGTCAAGTGGTAGGTAGTTACCGTGGCTGTGCGGTAACAAACGATCCTATTATCGGTGCACGACTGAACGTTATTATAATATCGAATTCAAGACTATAACGAGTACTTTACTAAAGAACATAGTGCATTTAAGGTTTCAACGTTCTAACTCTAAAATGTTTATTGAGAACATTAATTAGGTACTTAAGGTAGGTTTGTGGTATTGATGAGAACTTAGATTTTCTTTTTTTTTCTTATTTTTATATTTATGATTGAATTATATTATGAGTAATAATACCACGAGACATGGTTATTGTGATCGTCTATCTATAAGTATTATACAAAAGATACATCCAGCTCAAAGAGGATAGTAGGTGATAGATCTATCGGTGTAGGTAGATAGATAGCTGGTTATATCGTCATTGAACCAGCTGCTTAGACGAGTAACAAACTCAGTTAGTAGTTTTTTTTAAATTCGCAAACAACGATGAAAATATTATGCCTATAGCAGAGGTACTGCCCTCACGATGCACTCGCCTCCTTTTTTTAAGAGAAGAAAATTATCAAGTCACTTATCACGAGTGTCCGATTCTTACTGACTAAAAATCATGTTGTTGAAGGAACATGGTGATTTTTACTTTTCTACTCCAGGCCGCCACTCGCCTCCTAAGTAACTATAGACAACTAGCGGCATCATTACCTTGACGTTACTTATCGGTCGAATAGAGTCCAGTATATTATTATGTCGTGGTGGCCCGAAGGATAAGGCCAGTCATATGTACTTTCTAAGTTCATTAAGACATTAAAGACCTACTACGATGGAGGAAAACATCGTGAACTGGACTGGTCTGGACTTCTAGTATCAATTCATTATAAGTTTGAAATCACCAATCCGCCTTGAGACAACGTGGTTGATTAATGCTCAAACCTTCTCCGTGTGAGAAGTCTTTGCTCAGCAGTGGGGACTTATGAGCTGATGATGTGAGAGTCCACTACTAGTCTGTAGGCGTCCTCTACAAAAGAGGGGTTTGCCATAATCTTCAGTTTGGCAAAAGAGTTGGCTTTTGATAAAAGAACACTAATGCCCCATCTATATTAACTGCTTAATTGGCTCTTAGGACACTTATAGTAGAAGAGAGATGGTGATCACTGTTTATTTTAGTCCACTGTTACCAAAACACAGGCACAACTGTATCTAAAAGAAAACATTAATTTTGGACCGTCGTCGCAGGCTCCGCTCAATAGGGCCCCACAGCCTTTTTGCCCAATACTGAATACGTTACCGTACATTTTGTGGCGAAAATTGAATTTATATAACCTCATATGCTCTCAATTGAAGCCTGCTTTCAACGCTTTCAGTGTCTGATAATGCTTACATTTTCCTGTCTACGTCAATTTAGAAATTCCAGCGGTTCGTTTTGATTAAAACGTGGTGAATATTTTAAACAGAATTGAACAATTTCTCTGTACTGTTATTTAACCTTAGTTTCCCTATATAAGATAGAGAGTACAATTACAAGTGGTAGAAATTAATCTGATTAACATAAACAGTTGTGTTGAATATGAACAGCTCAGAGTATTTAGCGCAATAACCGCGAATAAGGAGCACTCGTCCCTCACTGGAGTACAGCCACCAGCGCTCTGTATGCTAATGCGACTGCATTGCGTCCGCGCTTCATTCAATCTACGAGAACAGGATTGAACTACCAAAAAGTGTTTATAAAAGGAACATTTTCGTCGATGACGTTTGGAATAGTTTTTAAACTCATTCTATCACATAAAAAAGCTCATAGATCAACTTAATCAGCGTCACTTCATAAATACAACCTTATTCAAAAGGGTGGATGTTAAAGTATTTTACTCATATTTTTCTTTCGCGCCGCTCAAAATGAATTCCGTTTTCATAAGTCATTTATTATGGAAATAACCCGGGCTTTCCGTTCCGAAGTCGAGCGAAGTATTCCGATGTATGCCGAGGTATACCGAAGTACTTCACCGCATTCTACCTTTTCATAAATTTTATATGAGCTGAGTCTTTGGAGATTTTATAATAGATATAGGAAAGTGAAATTTGGAGCGTTCGGAAGTGGCACAAGTGGTCGAATGCTCGAGGGATGTAAGTATGTGTGCCGTTCACTCGACCTGCCCCGAATCGAGACACGACTGCAGTCTCCCTGTGTCTCGAGTATTGACTTACACTACATACACTGCAACATTAGCCCGGCGACGAACAACATTTCTTTTTTATTATTTTGCTAGACCGAAACACTCAAAATAGCCATTATAATATTATGATTAGTGTAACTTTATACTAGAGAAATGGGAACCACTACAATAACCAATAGTTATTAATTAAGTTTTATTAATATAAATCAACAATTTCGACTTAAAACCTTTAATGGCTGTTAACCACGAACCGGGCAACTAATTGTACAAATAAAGAGTTGAGACAAAAGAAAGAACAAAGAGTACGGAATGTGAATCAGTCTCTCGTCTCTTGTCTCTCGTCAATACTACCCTTCGTTTATTAACAAACTCGTTTGCAAACTTCTTGAGAATCTCAGGACAAAATAGCCGCGGAGAAACAAAGAATGTTCTGAGAAAATTCGGATCTGAAACCTTTTTTTATAAAACAAGCACAAACATCAGTAAGAGGCATAATGAAATATCGCCCAGCTATTTTTTCTTCGCGCGGATATTTTGATACATAAACTTAGGATTCCTCTTAAGCAGTTTACATTTATTTTTTCAAAGTGAACCATTTCTGCTTTCTCTTCCATAGCTTATTAGCCCTTAATCTCATAAGATCATAGCCAGGGTTGCGGGTCAAAGCACACGTTTTTAATGTACTTCGGCTACGGCCCGGAGCAGCAAAAGAAGCGGGGTAGTTTTTTTTCTTGCCTCAGCCTGGGTAGAAAGAGCCCTCAAAATATCGTATGAGACTCAAATGAACCTATGATTTCGTAATCAATCTTCCAGATTTATTCAAATTCTTCAAAACCTACCAGACGAAATGATAAAAAATATTTTATTCGACAAATTCCATATAATATAACACATACATATGTATACGATCAAGTTACTTAAGGCTTGTAACTGAAGCCTTATTGTCAACCTTCGTCTGTGTGCGAGATCAACCGTTATTGATGAAGGGTAATGCCGATAAACTGATCTTTCCGCCGACAGATGGCGCGGTCACGTGACACGGGCTGTATGTACACAACACACGGATATTTATGGTGCTTTTTTCCTACAGTACAATAAAATTAGAATTATTCTGTCCGTGATCGCCTGCTGAAGATACGTCGCTTTACTTGAATGCCTTTAATTAATTAAGCTTGATACTGCCTTTCAAATTATGTATTTCAAATGTTTATGTCCAATATAGTTCCTCACAAGTAAAAAAAAAACAGCGCAGGTAAATTAATTTCAAACACTTATCACAAACAAATTTTCTTCTACAAAAGACATCCAGTCGACACTCGTGACCAAACAAATTCATCTTCAACAAACATGACATGTGTCTGACAGTTGGAACAATGAAGAGATACACACACAGCCTCCACAAGTACGTAGTTAACCTACAATACAAATTGACGAGCTCATGCTCCCATACATCGCGTTATGTACGTCCTAATTTGGCAAGTGAGGCGGGCGGGACTCCGCTTGGCGTGCCAAACGTTAGAGTCCGCTTGCCAGTTGCCAGACACATCAACTACGCTATCGAGGCTGTCATGAGGGTCATAGTTTTAAGTACGGCGGTTGAGAATTGATTGTTTTTGTAATTAAGTGCTGATTGTAAGGAGCGATTGAATTGGTTGATCATTTGGTTTTTTATGGAAAACTAGCACAGCTACTTCGCACGGGTGACCACCAGTGTCAGTCATTTGTTTAGTTAGCTACATCCCGATTTATAAGCATACTTTTTACAACAAAAAATAATAAAAAATAATTAGCTGAATTGGTTCAGGCGTTATTGAGTTATGCGCTTACCAACACATATACATACTATATATAGATGAGACCACGGATGAGACAAACGAGCAAACATACCTAATGGTTAAAGTGATCAACGCCGACCAATCGGATATTCAAAAAAACACTGAAATCTTTCGATTTTCATTTATAACGTAACATTAATCTTTACTTGTTTTACTAAAATGTTACGAAAATCTTTTAAGCACATTATGGAAAACAATTCTACATTTTTTCTTCTTATTAATTATGTAAATCTATCAATTTACATAATGAATAGTAACGTTTTTACATACATTACGATTCCAGAGATCATTTACATATGTATGTATCATTTAATCCATTCCGCGCTGTACAAGGTCAGCGCGGGCGGATGTGACGCGTAATTTCCGTCCATCGGCTATTTGCGTAATTGCCTACACGGCTACGCCGTAGCGCTACGAGCAATGTAGCGCCGTAGCTACGAGCTGAATATAAATGATGTAGCAAGGTATTTGAGTTATGCAATCAGATGAATTTGGGAAGCTTGAAAGTAATATTTACCTGATTGTAGTAATATACATTAAGTTAATGGTTTTTATAAGAGCAGAGAGAGATTAATGAAAAGCAAGATGTCCTAAAGTGTGTCTTTTTCATCATAATAAAATAATATGATAAGCTAAAAAAGTCTACCCTGCTCCAATGATTGATTCCCGGTCCGTGTTCTTGCTCTTAGCTAGTTGTACTTGTTTTTGTTGCCACTGATATTTGTATTCCAAGTTAGTACACAGTAAGATCTTGTTGATCTAATAATATTAAATTGTAGACCGGAGGAAATTACTTTTATTGACGTGTTTCAAGTTAAGAACCGTTCTAACTATTTAACTTATAATATATTTTAGATTTTAGACGTAATAATTATGTCTGATGTGTTATGTGTTTTAAATAAATCCCATTGGACAATTTTATAGTACTTCTTTTCATGGGATTTGTCGGCAAAAGAGACGGATTACTGAAGGTAAGCAATTGAGGCCGCCCATGGACAATCGTTACTCCAAAGGAGATGAAAATGTATTACCGACCTTTTGTCTGTTGTTAGGTTTGATTGAGATTGGATGATTTAAAAATAAGATATTTGGAGATTGAGGGGGGGAAGAGTATTGGGCCTCAATCACATGGCGAAACATAACTCTTGTCGAGCTGACACATTTGTGCCGAAGCATGGCTCTCCCACACTTATAATATGACACACTTGTATTCAAAAATACTGAAAATACACAGTGCAATATTTTTATTATTATTTAATTTTCCAAGTGATACAAAGTAAGAAGTTTAAAAGATACTTAGCAGTGAAACAAATTACCATAAATAAATATTCCAAAGAAAATGTCTTTATAATAATTACTTACGCACAAAAATTAAAACAAAAAGTTTTTTACGTTCTTTTAAAGAAGGGGACCACTCCGTAATTACGAAAACACTTTACAATTTTAATTAACGATTTAAGAAATACAAATGAAATTTCTATTATACGGTGTACGAAAATATGGCCACGTTAAAGTTGATAAAATTATGAAAATAAAAAGTAAGTATTGAAACTGATTTCTTTCGAATAATATTTTTCTTTTTAAGGATTTATAAATTTGCTCTATACTCCATCTAGAGAAATTTATTTATGGGAGGTGTTTCAAAGTAATATTTTTGTTCATGTAACGACACGCGGACAATGGACTGTCATCACTAACATTTATTTGCTTAGAGAAAGGTTGCTGTCAACATAATATCTAAAGTAATGAAGAAAATATGTATGAAAATGTAAACATTTTTATGTGATAGATCGACAAACAAGCATGTTTCTGTGACGCCAATGTATTACTCCGGTCAAGCAGACCCAATTGAATCGAAGCTTGACTCTCCCATACTTGACATAAAATTCATTAACAAATATTAAAGGTTCTTTACTTTCTTAACTGTTTATAATTCTTCTTGAAGAAATCACCTGGCCGGTAGGCAAAAATTTCTTCGACGGATTCAAAACAATTCAATGCCCGAGATACTTATGTATCTTGTTTGTCTAGTGAGTACGGTTGATGACAAGGAACGTACGACGAAGTACCAATTCTAGCTCTTGTAGCTTGGAGACGAGCAGTGGTGCGGAACGTTTGACCGAAGCTTATTGGAGACTTATGAGCTATACCATGATTGTGTTCAGTTCTTGACATAGGCACCAATATTGTTTTGCTACCAACGTCTAGAGCTGACACTAATTCAGTCGCAGGTATAATTCCATTCCACAATTGCCTTTAATTCATTATTGTCGACTAAAGTTTTCGGACGACCAAGGGATTCATTTTTCAAGTCAAAATTTTTGGAACTGATGTAGGTAAACTGGTAGTACGTCTTTTTGTAGTGGTCGCTCCGTAAACGTCGTTGATGTTGTGCGCCGCTCGTGCCGCTTTGCTGGTTGCTGCACTCCATATTTTCTTTTTTAATTTTTTTTGAAATCTCTAAAATTTGTATATTTTCGGTTGCGTTTAAAATAAGTAAAACAGTAAACACATGACTGTTTCTGGAATAAATTCAGCTTAAAATTTAATATAAAAACCAATGCGATTTAAAATGGCCACTACGTCAGGATAGTAATTACATAGGTAAAATCCCAATTGCGTGATGCGTCTACTACGCATCACGCAATTAGAATATTACATTATTTCCAACTTATTGATTGTGTAGAAACCAAATTACGGAAGGTTACATAGTTACGTAGTTCAGGCGGCAGTGGGACTGCCAAGGACCATGTCCAATTACTTCGGACAATGCCTATCCCAGGAGAACATAACGGAATAACTTCCCACTATTATATGAAGGGAAACTAGACATAATTCCTCTTTGGAACTTGTCGCCAGCACGTAATCAACTTTTGTTGCTAACGTCGTACTTTTGTCATCATCTTTTTTTTTGTTTAAGTTCAACTTCAGTCATGTAGTTGGATCTTTTATCCTGATGATAAACAGAAAATAGTTGTCTAACCTCCTGGTAGTATGTGATTAATTCACTTACAAATTCATTATAGCCCTTGGAGAAGGATTGCAGTAACTCCACTAATAAGGGAAATGTGTTGATGATAATTATCACAAGTGATACAACATTAAAACAACGTCATATTAAGCCACAAAATGACGTAAACTTATTTTATCATTGTTTTAAACGAATTTTTTTTCTTATCTTATTGTGCTCCTAGCTTCTATACTATAAAGATTTCAGGGTTGCCCCCTTGGTCACATTATATTATATTTCAATTCACTCATATGCATTTTATTCCTGTCGATTCTGGGTTTTTGGACATGTCCTTTAGGTCAGCCGTCACACTGGTTCGGCCCATTGCTACTAATGCAAAGCTGGTTACGATTACAGAAGTATTTACAAATAAAACTGTTTTACTTTTTCAAGATCATAAAGTATTTGTAACTGAAAATATAAAAGAACATTAATAGAATTATCTGGGATCCACAGTTAGTGCTCATAAAAGAGGCTCTCACGCACGTGTTGCAATAATCGTCGGCGAAGTTTTTACATCATTACTTTTATGATGAAACTTTTCTTATGAAACGTTCCACATCGCGTTATGAACCCATCCGAATCAATTCGAATGTACCAAGTTCAGTATGTTATTACTCTAAACGTATATTCGCAACTTCGTTCACGAGTTCTGTTCGAAAGATAATTTTAATATGAGATTGTGAATGAGATATTACGTTTGGTGTAGGAATATTCTTTTCAAATAAAAAAATGATTATCTAGGATATTCTCCTGTGTCGTGTTTGCGTTTACAAACATACAATTTCACAAAAACTTCACACTCAGACCGGGATCAACAATTTGTAGATCACACAAAGAGGTTTTCCGTGCGGGAATGGAACCCCCGACCGACACGATGCGCGGTAGCCACCCCAGTCATATTTAGGTAGCATAGGTTTTATTTTCATGAACGTTAATAATTATAAAGAAAGAAAATTGACTTGTAGAAAATGTGGGAGAGCCATGCTTTGGTACGAATGGGTCGGCTCGACCGGAATGATACCACGGCCTCACAGAAAACAGGCGTGAAACAACCACAGAGAACGGCGTGAGACATCCCTCCCCAATCCCTAATATTCAAATTAGGGTTTTGAAGATTCCAAAACCCTAATTCCTAAAACCTATTACATAAAAAAAGAGAAAGATAAAATATCGGATTTCATTATTTATTTTGATAAACCTCAAAGTTTAGTTCTGAAATTTATAGAACTTACATTCGCTTATTATTGGATGCTGTAAGTTAATTCTTTAGTACTAATTCACTGATAAGGACTGTGATGACGAGTTTCAGTCCTGAACATGATAAGCTTTATCTCGTGATATCGAAACAGCAGCGATACGGGTAGTGATACCAGCCCGGAACACATATGCGCGCGCCTCAAAAAGCCAATAGACGATCACAGACGGGGCCCTATAGGGCTGATGTTTAACCGAGTTGCGGGGTAAGCGCAATGAGGTACCGCGACCTCAGCCTAAAGCAGGACAAGAAATGGAGGATTTTATTCAGCAAGAGTCCTGATAATCTCTTGCCTTACCCTGGGCGGAAGAAGTCATTTGATGATTTTCCCCTGACAGAAAAGCCCGAATCACACACACTTACTTTTACTGCCGGCGTCGGTTAAAACAAACATCCATAAATATATTTGCCTACCATACCATAACTCCCATTAGCAATACGGTACAAACATATCTTTATCCAACACATTGTGTTAGAAAAAATAGATAGTTGACAAGGTACAGCTATCCTAGCAACTCATCACAGAAACTGTTATTTTTTTCTATACTCTTCTCTACTTCTTGTGGTTCGTGTTTGCTTTTACAAATATACCTACAATTTACATTAAACACAGTAATACAAGAAATCCAAGAAAGTAAAACATCAAACAACTAAGCTCAGTTAAAACCAGTGAAAGTTTCAAAGCAAACACTAAGGTGGATTAAGTTCAATTCAGCTATCAGTGTAATCAATGTTATCAAGAAGGTAAACGCAATTAGTTGATGACCGCAGTTGGCCAGTAATGGCGTCCCCGCCCGGCCGCTCCTCGCTAATTACACTGAAAAACTAATACTTTTATCGCTTACCATACGTAATGCGATGTTTTGTACGTATTATTCGCATTGTTTGTTTGTTTTTAACTTGGAATATAGGGCAAGTCTGCAAGCTTAAGGTGCGCAGCGTTCCGTGCACGCTAGAGAGCCACATATGGGACTCTACAGGGCTGATATTCAGCCGGGGTTGCGAGATAAGCGCAATAATACACAGCGGCCTCCGCCTGAAACAGGAGAAAGAACGGGGTGGTTCTCTTGTCGATAGAAGCCAAATGATGAAATTATTCAATGTTATAAATATTATAGACAGGTATCTAGTTACACCAAAACCAAAATTTACATCAACGGTCTGTACCATTCGGTTGCTGGACTATAAGTAGGGCTCGCTTACATGAATAAGTCAGATTTTAACCATTATAATCTCCAAACTAGGCAGGGGTGTTGAAAATCGCAGTTTAAAAGTATGAGCTCTATCACAAAGCACTGCTGCTCGAACAGAGCTGCTGTTAGTAATCTCTTGGACACCTGTGGAAACTGTAGAAGGTATTTTATATTAAATAGTTTGGTAAACGAGTAGACCATATACCTGATGGTAAGCAATCGGCGCCGCCCATGAACACTCGTAACACCAAAGGAGTTAAGTTGCCGGCCTCTTGAGAGTTATAAGAGATTTAAGAATTGAGGATGGGGTCTATTGAGCCTCCGATAACCTCCGTCACACAGCGAAACACAACGTAATATTTGCTTCACGCAAGAAATTTTGTGAGACCACGGTAACACTCCGGTCGAGCCGAGCCATTCGTGCCGAGCCATTCGTGCCGAAGCATGGCTCTCCCAGAGTTACACAGGTATACATATACATGTATGATAGATGTATTCTTCTCTACCACTACCGAAGAGTCCAATCCATCCAGATATTCCCACCCTCTTTCCTCCCTAACACCCTTGTAACGCACTTTTTATGAAAGTGCGATGACCATAAGCGACGCCTGTTCGCGCGCCTGATGGTTTTTTCAGAGCAACAACTTACGCTCATGAAATGTATAAATTATGAAGAAATCTGAAAATTACCCCACTTGCAATACTTAACTCTTGTAGTTAGCACCCATTAAAAGTTTATTAATTTAAAACCGTGTTCGAGTATATTTTTCCTGAGTCCATCCACATCAACCCTGGTTCCGTACATGGTCCTTCGAGCCGGATGACCCTAACTAAAGAGAAGATCAGCGATTTTATTTGAAGAAGAGGAATCAAGTACTGAAATTTTCCACCGTGACGTGGAGATTTGCCGGTGGATTGGATTGAGTTCGAACAAATGGTTTTAGCGGTGTACAGTATTTTATGTAACTAATATCATCACCCAACACTCAGGTAGTATATAAGTAAATTATATTAAGGTCAGTAATATTTATTTTACTACTTATTGTATTTGTTTGATCATTAGAATCATTAGATATTCTGTTTAATTGTGATTAGTATTTTTAACAGTAAATCTTAAGTTTAAATTATACTCACTGCAGTATAGTTAGTTAATTGCTACATTATTTAAACTTAATTTAATCAAAGCTGTAACTAATTCACATAGTTTTATAACTACTTAGTAGATGTAATTATTAGCAGGTATCTTGACATAATACAAATAATTTGAGTGTTAGATATTAGTGCAAGTCATTGTAAAAATCTAACAAGTTATAAGTAATTTAGAATCGTTTATGTAATAAGTAGGAATTAGTATTTTAATTAAATTTATTGTGCTTATTTATTTAGTTTATATAAAAGTTTACAACATTACACATTGTAGGTAGTTTTACGAGCAATTAAAGAATATTAATTAATTTACTTATTTAGCTTTATATAATTGTTATTAATTTGTAGGTTCTGTGTCGCTTTATAAAAGCATTTCGGCAGTGTATAAAACACAGTTAGGTCTGTCTTAAAATCATAATTGTTTTCTAAGTTAATTGTATTCCTGTATCAATTCCAGGTTGACGATACTCATCTCCCAGTATGTCCGAGGAAAGGGATTTAATTAAAAAGCGCGGCAGCTTTAAGGGTCGCTTGACTGCTTTCGTCACCTTCCTGGACTCACTCAAGGACAAAGTATTAAGTAGTTGTGATGTGTCCGAGTTGCAGTTGCGCATGGGTAAGATGGAGTCATTGTACGAACAATATGATGAGGTGCAGTTGCGTCTGGAATGCATTGCTGATGATATTAAGGTACAGAATTCCGAACGTACCGAGTTCGAGTCACTTTATTACAAAGCGTTGTCCAGAGCGCAAACCATTCTCAATGACAGTAACAAAGATGATAAGTCGATGGAATGCTGTAAAAGTACACTTGCTAGCATACACAAACCGGTAAAATTACCAACGATACAATTACCAAAGTTTAGCGGTTCATATTGCAATTGGTTGGAATTTCGTGATACCTTCACTAGTCTAATTCACAGTAACGACGAAATTGATGAGGTTAACAAATTCCACTACCTAAGAGCCTCTCTTGAGGGACCTGCTGCCGTCACCATCAAGTCAATTGAGTTTTCTTCGAGCAATTACTCTGTGGCATGGAGTTTGTTACTTGATCGATTTGACAACAAACGATTATTAGCACAAAATCATGTGTCTGCCTTGTATCACATTGATGCGGTTACAAAGGAATCGTCGGTTGCTCTCAAAGGATTAATCGATCAATTAAATAAGGACTTGCGAGCATTAGAGTCGTTAGGTGAGCCTGTAAAGCACTGGGACACTTTTTTGATATACCACGTCACTCAAAAAATTGATCATAGGACCTATCGTGAATGGGAGGAATTTAAGGGTAGGATTGACAAAGAAAGTTCGATTACGTTTGATATGTTCATGCAATTCCTACGCACTCGAGCCGATTTGATCGAGAACTTAGAACGCCTTCGAACAAATAATAATTCTCAAACGGCAGGTAGATCAAACCCTAAGATCAAGTCGATGTTGGTTAATCAACCTCATAATAGTTCCAGCATCGAAACAGCTCCCAAAGTATGTCCTAAATGTCACAGTAACGATCACACATTAAATAATTGTCCACAGTTTCTCGCATTAAGCGTTGATGCTCGTATTAAACTTCTACCTACTTATAAGATTTGTTTTAATTGTTTTCGGTCAGGTCACTTCGCTAACAAATGTAAAAAAGCCGGTTGTAAACTATGTAAGCGTAGGCACAACACACTAATTCACATAAATTCTAAAGATAACATTATTGCGAATACACATAGTGTTAATTCGTCTAACAATAACTTGTCTTCATCATCCGTACCGTCTGCTACCACAGACACGAATAACGTTACGTTGTCAGCACACATTGCATCCTCTCAAGGTCATACGCAGCGTGATGTTTTATTATCGACCGCATTGATCAAGCTACGGGATCATACTGGCTGTGTGCATGTTGTTCGCTCGGTTCTAGACAGCGGTAGCACGTCGTCATTCATAACGGAACGGTTATGTAAAAAACTAAACTTATTCACGAGCCAGGTAAACAAATCTATACTTGGCATAAATAATGTTACTTCGCACGTAGGTAAAACATGTCGAGTTGATATGACGTCTTTGGATGATCGTTTTAATTTCAACCTTCATTGTTTGGTTTTGCCATTCATCACGAGTGAGGTACCGTGCCGTGAAATAAATATTAATAATTTCGATATACCTTCGAATATCACTTTAGCTGATCCTAAATTTTATAAACCCGCTGATGTTGAGTTATTAATCGGCGCCGACTTGTTTTGGAAATTATTAGGATCACAAAAAATAGAGTTAGGTTCCGGGAAGCCAATATTGTACGAAACCCGTTTAGGGTGGATAGTTTCCGGTCCGATTCTCTCTAATAATTTGAAATGTAATTTTTGTAAAGATGTTTCCCATGATCATAAATATGTTAGTTCATTTGATTTGCCAGAACAAAGATTATGTGAGAAAGAACCTTCAATTCTGGGAGATTCTTTCAAGAAAGCAACACACTGTTGCCAATCATTAGTCTCGCGGGACTTGCCAGCTTCGATTGACGTAGATATTGCACCTCACGAGCCCGACAAGTTACTTGGTCTGGGTCGGTATGTCTCTTCCGATGATGGTTTAGGGTTTCCTAAAAGTCTGAGCGAGTCCTTGGCTAGGCATAGTGAACGCGATTTATTATCATTGATACGAAAAGTGATTTCATTTATTTTAGTCGTTATTATAATTTATTTACATTAGGATTTATTAAATCACATAGGAAACAATACATTTTTTTTGTCTCATTTTAATAAAAAACACCTTATATTACAGTCCACACATCACTTTACAAAATAATTATTTAATTTCGAGCATAGACGTTTAATGCACACTGGCCCACATTTGCTATTAGCTCCCATAAGGGAATCATACTGGCCAAGGAGGTCGCAACTTGGCGAAGGCTTGTTCTCATAAGTGTGTTTCATGTCACCGTATGAAGGGACGGGTAGTTAGTCCTATACTGGGCAACTTACCACGAGAGCGACTTCGTCCAGGTTATCCCTTTGAGAGCGCGGGCGTTGTTTGTGCCGGGCCTATTATTGTGTGCTAGTCGTCGGGGTCGCATGTGCAGGCTAGTGAAGGTGTATGTAACCATTTAATTTTATTTGGATTTCGTTGGAGATTTAATTAGTTAGGGTTGTTTACTAGCTTTGCATCGATTGATTGCTTGAGGAGGTACATAAGCCCGTTGATATTTTTTCGGACAACGGTATCTCATTTATCGGTGCGTACAATGACCTTTCTCATTTGTAAAGGAAAATACTTTGGCCTTGGGTGAAAGTGCCGCGAATGATGGAATTAAATTTCATTTTTATCCCTGCGTACATCCCGCACTTCGGTACCTTCTGGGAGGCGAGTGTAGTCAACAAGGTACATCGTCAAGCGAGTGTTGGGATATTGTAATTAAACTTTTAATAAACTGTACACCACACTAACTAAAATCGAAGCCATTTCGAACTTTCATCCACTAACGCCTTATCTTCAGATCCTGCAGATTGCACACCGCTGACGCGTAACCTTGCTGCAACCTGATTATCCTGTTCCTGCAAGGATGGATTGAAGCTGGACTCCTTAGTGGCGATTAAGGAGGATAATCTCCCTCCGTTGAAGTGGAGACTAGGCCGTGTGGTGGCGGTTCACCCAGAAACAGACGACATCGCTTGTGTTGCTGACAGCCAGACGGCCACTGGCATCGTACGATGGGCATTCAATCGAGTCGGCCCACTACCTGTGACTTCGGAGTTTGGTTGAAACCGTTGCTTTCAACGCCCGGGGGCATGTTCGCGCGCCTGATGGTTTTTTCAGAGCAACAACTTACGCTCATGAAATGTATAAATTATGAAGAAATCTGAAAATTACCCCTCTTGCAATACTTAACTCTTGAAGTTAGCACCCATTAAAGTTTATTAATTTAAAACCTGTGTTCGAGTATTTTTCCTGAGTCCATCCACATCAACCCTGGTTCCGTACAACGCCGATAAATTATCATCGAGTGATTAATAAAAATACACAAGGTAATACTCGACCACCATCTCTAATTATAAAATAACTAGAAAATTATCGAGATCGACGATACTTCCAGGACTGCGTAGTAAGGAAAATCACGCTTGGAAAATCTAAACAACGCGCCAGTTATAGGCAGTATTTAATAGCTTGGGAAAATACTTGATTAATTAGTTACTCAATCATATTACAATCAGCTAGTATCAAGAATACAGTACATGTGTCTACATCAGATAGAATTCTACGATAAATAACGATAATTGCATAAATAGTTTATTAGATTATAAATGATATCCATATATCAATATCACTAATTGACAATGTTTTTTTTTAATCTTTATTTTATTAAAAGGGTAATTGACAATGTTGTAAACAACAATTATAGTAAACATCTCAAAGGTTATTAAGCAAGATCTAGATACGTAACGAAGTTGACCTTTTAAACAAACGTCAACGGAATGTCTTGATCGACAGAAGTCAACGTGTCAAACTATCCGACAGATATGCAAACTAATATTATAAATGCGAAAGTAACTCTGTCTGACTGTCTTTTTTTCTGAACTGTACAAAATACCTCTTTACAAGTTGTGCGTACAACGAAACATAGATACATATGTGTGTAAAGATAAATGGCTTATTAAAAGGGCTTAGTTAAATAAAGGGCACACTTCAGACTTCTAAAACGAGTTACAGTTAGTTCTTTTCAAACACTAAAATCAGAAGGCATCGACTTAAAAAATTGTCCGCCTCAACTTTTTTGAAATATTCGCAAATTTGATTTAAAAATTCTTTTTGATTGTGTTTCATTGTCACTGAACCTAGGTTGGTAACTTTGTTACAATCTGCTGCAAAATTTACGCTCTTTTGAATTCTTCAACCATGAATAAAACATGTGGTCTTAGATGTAAGAACTCGGTATTCTTGGTGCATAGAATTTACATGCGAATGCAAGTGACGAATGACAGAAACGCCACGCTATTATTATATTAACATAGGTAGTATTTGTGGATTAAAGGCCAACGTGATTTTATAAATAGAAAATATTATAGGTACTATTTTTTTTCATCGCAGCAATGACCGTTACTGTTGACGTTTCAATGTTCAATCACCTAACATAACTCCGAGAGACGATCTTCGGCCACCGTAAGCGACGGCGAGTAAGCGCCCAGATAACCACACCCGAGCGTTTTTTTTTTTTTTATTGTATAAGTCGGCAAACGAGCAGACGGATTACCTGATGGTAAGCAATCGGCGCCGCCCATGGACACCAACACCAAAGGAGTTACGAGTGCGTTGCCGGCCTTTTGGGGATGGGGGTTGCGGATATAAGGATTGGGAAGGGATAGGGAAAGGGGAGGGATTGGGCCTCCGGTAACCTCACTCACACGGCGAAACACAACGCTGTGGGTTGTTTCACGCCGGTATTCTGTGAGGCCGTGGTGTCACTCTGGTCGAGCCGACCCATTCGTGCCGAAGCATGGCTCTCCCACACTTAAATACTAAACTCATAAAGTTACATGTCATTACGTAGTATAAACGCTTTCATTTTTACTGAGTGTAATTGATATCTAGTGATTGAAGAGGAAGACAATTAATGTATAATAACATCCTTTAAATAGTGGACAAACTTAGCATCAGAATTGCACCGGGGATGAAGCCAGGGTGCCCAAAGTAAGAAGTAGGATTGTAATATTAAGTAAAGAAGGTTATTAGAATAAACTTTTTTAAATATCTTTAAGTATAATATGGACACGTATGTTCATAGTGTCGACCTTTAGTCGCAACTTTAATTCATATACACCCATGCTCTTACGACAAGGAATTTCAATATAAGCATGAACTGCCTCATATGCGGTGAACTGTGTACATACCTTCCAGCCATTGAGTATAAGCTCGTAATATTAGGAGAATAAGGTCGAAAATGCGGGGGAGCACAATGTTGTCTGTTTACCCGCGTTGTGTTCGAACCAATATCGAATATTGTCGTGCGTGTGTCTCACGCTATAAAAGACAACTTTTATTGTCGTTATTTAAGGCGTTACTGAAATAGCTGTTAGTAATAAATACATTCTGATGGCATCTCAATAAAACCCTACAATAAATACTTCTTGGATATTACAAAAATAAAGGTTTAAATTAGGTTAAAAATTAGATTATGAATTATTAGAATTCAATAAGTTAGAATAGATTAGGTATCCATGTGCTCGTACACAGACAGTGACTAAGACATCGGCTGCTTTTCGTCATCATCATCATCATCCATCCTCATCAGAATATACCTAAGCGCCCTCTACTGAGCTCCACGAGCAGCGTATAAAAATAGTCATACGTTGTCTGCGTGAGGAGGCACGCTTTCTCAAGGTGAAATAGAAATTCCAAACTTATCTATACTTTAGAAATTAGTCCGTGGATAAAACTGGGAAAATGTCACATTACTACTTGGCAGATATGGGGCCCGCCCTAAAAAGTGGACGCTCTAACTTTCGGGCCACCACGACTAAACTTTTTATATGATCAGCCAATTGATTTTCCGGGTCAGAGATTGATGGTACTTATCTAGATTCAGAAAAGTGTTCATATTAATATATTTAAATTTACTAAAAACAGTTATAACTCTCTGTCTCGATCTCATATTATAGCAATAAGCTCGTCTCCTATTGCATGGGAGTCATCATAACTTAAACGAAAATACAACCAGAGCACACTACTACAACACTACCCACCTTTCTACCCTTTGATCTACTCTTTGGAACTGGCGAAAAAAGTAAAAATCTTTTATCATTCACAGTAACATTATAATGTGGGTAAAAATATCAAAATTAATTTATTACTGGGGCTCGGTCGGAGTAACGGTTTTTTATTTGATCTATTTTAACTCACCAACAGATGGCGTTGTAAGTTCCGACAACAAACAAAAAACTTCATTTGCATCCTATAGGGGAGGCCGACGATTGGCAAATAATTAGTATGTTACAAATCGATTCCTAGTTTCAATCGAATCGGTTAATTGATTGTCTTAGTTTAGTACCTTCATTACTGAAATGAGAAATAGTATACTTGAAAATGTTTGGTGCTAACTTTGTTAAGTAGCTAGAGCCACTTGTAGCATGTTTGCGGTACAAAGTTATTGTTTTAAATAGAATTATTTACATTAAACTACCCAATACATTCATAAAATTTTAACCTATTTTACTTTCTGTATGAAGACTTTTGGGTAGAACCATTTAATATTTTTCTTCCTTTTTAGTGTTACTAAATAATGAGCTATAATATCATTGCATAAGCATCCATGTTGCGTCAATAATGCGACGCGTCATGAGCCGTGATGAGTGCTAGTGACATATACGATAGGCAGTGGCGTGGTGCGGCGTGGCGGGAAGCCTGCGCCCGTGCGGCAGCCTACGTTATCTCGTTAGCACGACCGGTGTTTGCAGGCGGCCACTGCGGCGCGCCCTCGCCTCGACCGCGAACTAGGGCATCGGGGTGCTCGGGAGCAGTCGAGCAGCCGCCGCGCCGCAGCCCGAGGCGTGAGACGCTGCTGGCGGCCGCCACTCGGCGCTCGCCACTCGCTCCACGGTCGCCGCTAGCGCCCGCAGTGACGCATTGCAGGTGCGCGACGGCCAATCGGCGCGCGCCGAACGCCAGTCCACGCCGCCGCACCAGCCCGATATAAAACCGACTATCCTTTGCGGATCAAATTTAATCCTGTGTTGTGCGTCCCGAGACATGGACTTGGACGTTCGAGTGATAAAGTTTTGAAACGAAACGATTGTAGCGTAGTGTTAAAAACTATTCCGAGCGTCGGAAAACGGATATGAAAATACGGTGAATCGAATAGTCGATTCGGAACGATTCGTGACCGAACACGAAGCGAATCGCGGTCGCGAGTTTCTCGGCGCGGCCGCTCGCGCGAGTGAGGGCGGCAGTATCGTTTCAACCGTCGATCCGTGCGGTCGCTTTTGCGGCGTAGTCTGTGATTTTTTTAGTGTAGCTCCTGATAATCCAAGTTAATCTACAATGGTGAGTGATATTTCTGCTGAAAGGTGTCGGAAGTGCATTCAGGGGATCATTCTAATTTGATTCCAGGGTATATTTTTGGGATGTGGTGCATCGGTGTTTATAGTGATGACGGGCCTCCATTATATTATTGTGATGGCCGTTTTTTACCGCATTGCGGATCGGCTGCGAAACCAATGTCTTGATCAGGATGCAAGGCCAAT
Source organism: Spodoptera exigua (assembly GCA_902829305.4). Taxonomy (NCBI): domain Eukaryota; kingdom Metazoa; phylum Arthropoda; class Insecta; order Lepidoptera; family Noctuidae; genus Spodoptera; species Spodoptera exigua. The sequence goes on from LR824614.2 coordinate 473,766, forward strand.
AATCAAAGATATGTAGGGAATTTCGCGAGTGTTACGAGATTTCTAAATTGTATAAAACGACCGTTAGAAAGGGTCGAGAAACATCCGTCGCCATAGTTTCGTAGGTGGTGCCGGCTAAATGACGTTAGTTTGAGTTGAAGCCGGCCGTTGATGACGCTGTAAAATGGCGCTCGGATTCTAATACAAAGAAAACAAGTGGTTTAGTGTGTTCTTTCGGTGTCGAGAGGCCTAGTCGCGCCCTGTTGACGGTGGATCGATCGGCCGGGCGCAACTGTCAAACGCCCGTTGACTCATCGCTACGCGCGCTTCTATATTTTTCATACGCAATTCGCTAAACGGGTCGCGTTTCTTCACCGGTCTGGGAGGCTGCGACATTAAACAATAGCAATACTATAACCGTACATTCGAACAACCAACTCGTCTCACTTTTCGTGGATTGCATTGCATCGCAATGGTATGTAAATATCGTCGCACCTGGCACAGCTGACTTGATATCGCGGTCTACTTAACGTTAACGACTTTCTCCATTATTTCGGTAAACTCACAGCATTCTTATTCGAGGCTAACATCTTGTACTAATAAGAACCAGATTCTAATTTGGAGGTCCGTCACTAATAGGAAGAATGTCTTTGGCTGATATATTAGCTGTCAATTCCTCTTATGGTTGACATGTTCAATTTATGCAAAGGAATTGCACCATTGAATTATATTACTGTCACTCTTTTCGTATCTAGATAAGGTAGTATAACATTTAAGTACCTACTATGAGACAGTATAAGTAAGTAACTTAAGCATCAGCATTATGAAATTGAGTGATTGAATTGAATGTGTCATTTTACTTATTCCAATCTACCCACCAAACTAGTTATTAAATATAAATCAGTGGACCTTGGTAACATTTGGTATAATTATTTATGCTCAATAATGTATTCAAAATTATTTGCTTATCACATTTTTCGATATCTTAGATGTGTGATAATGATAAATACTTAATTGCAATTTGAGTTACCTTGAAATGATTATTGTTGATTCTATGACTGTATGCTTGACACAAACAAGAATAATAGTGCAATCATAATTGGCTTATAAAAACTAGTATGTATTTTTTTATTTAAAGAACAATGGTGGTATAACATGAAACATAGCATGGTTACTGATAAGAGATGGTTAATGTGGTATTTTTAGCTGTAATGATTGCTCTGCCCACATTACTGCATGTATCGACAGGAAAACCAGTGCCTATTGTTCAAGGATGCTTAATAATTAAACACACAAATATATATGTTAAGGATAAATAATAATACTGTAAAACAACTGTTTTTCCTTAATAAGATTGCTAAATTTAGCTACAGAACTGTTAAAATATTCATAACAGTGCATGTAGGTATTACAAAGAGAACAGATCCAATGTTAGAAATACATTATGATAGACCCATTATATGTTAGAACATAAACGACAAGTCACTATTATTTTATGTCTTTTTAATCTTAGGTACCCGGATGACTGAGTATAGATTAATATTTAACTTACATACATTATTGAAATCTTTGGACCTATTTATATGATACAAGAATAACTTGTTTCGAAGTAGATATCAAGTGATACATTTTATTCTCATTATTAAAATAAAGCAATGTAACTTATTTTAGCAACAGTCATTCTAGTCGAGAATCTACAAGCCAAAAGTGTAGTTTGATTAAACTTGTTTCATTTTTTATAATAAAAAAGTTTTTATATGTAATTCTTGTGTGGAAGACTGAATCACTGTACCCAGTATAAAAAACTTTTGTTAAATTGTTGTATAGTGGTTCGCTTTAAAACATTTTCCTCATTTTTTGTTAAACCTAAATTGCCTATTGCCGGTTTCAGATTAATGTTCATACTTCCTGTTGATATTTTTTAATATACATTATAAGTTTAGTGCTTATATCACCAAATTTTTGTTACAAAATTTATAGGAGATACATCCCGAGATCCACCTGAATGCAATTTTGACACCAATGATGATCCCTACATGTCCTTCATGTGTAATGCAACAGTGACTTATTGTTTCACCTGTGTTGCAATATATTCACTTTAACTTTTCTCATGTCACTTCTTTAATTTCACAAATGTATGCACATACTGGACTTGTTGTGAAATACTGATGAATTGATTGTATTTGATAAGAGTTCCAGCTGTATTTTTGTGATAACAACATTTGTGGCATACTTCTGGCATGTTACATTCTGGAGGACAAGCAAAGCACATCACCCGCAGTGGGGGGGCACAAGCCCGCTCATACTTTTACTATAATTTGTTTGTGTGCCAAACACTATCAGTAGTTATCCTATTTTTCAAATAACAATCATATTTCTGAAGTATTTGTTTCACTATCTCAATAGCGCCGTATTTATTGATAAAAGTGGCAATGCAGTATTTTGTATCTGTGGCGTAAAAGACCGCAGTATGACGCGCCGAGGCCGGTCCGGTAATTACACATAATCTCCAGTGTAATCTTATCGCCGGTGATAACCGCCTGCGTTCCGTCTACCGTCTCTTCGTATCTGACACTCATTAACAATGGTCGTCAACACTGTACGTTCTGCATTTTAATAAAAATATTATTTTAATTGTTGTTGCTTAAATCAAGATTGAGGAGACAATAGAAGTCTTGTACAAAAATCGTATCTTCTGTGCATTGAATGATTCTAATATTATTATTTGTTGGTTCCAGGCGGATCAACTGACAGAGGAACAGATCGCCGAGTTCAAGGAGGCGTTCTCACTGTTCGACAAAGATGGCGACGGCACCATCACGACCAAAGAGTTGGGAACCGTTATGAGATCCTTAGGACAGAACCCCACAGAAGCAGAGCTTCAAGACATGATCAACGAAGTTGACGCAGACGGTGAGTACACCACGTTACCTTATAGCGCCCTACCGACATAAAGCTGACAATTCTTCGCATGCCTTTCCGTGGCATTTCAAACGCCGTTCGAGTCTAGTAGAGGGTTACATATTTTTGCCTTAACCAGAAACGACCCGATCTTACAGATTTACAGAATATATTAAGTCCTTTTGAAAATGCATACGTGCTTCGTCACCATTTACCACCATTTACCATTTACATATTGTAACTTTAAATATCTAGGTGTAATGATTAGATAAGATAACCAAAATACCAAATTAAAAACATTGCAAGAACCTAATGCCTACGTGATGGGATATTTCGGTAATTGTCGTATTCATTGAACTGTTAACTAGTCTCGGAACTGGTGTGTGACACATAAATATTTACTTAGCTGGTACCTAAGTAAGCCATACACATTGTTACTTTAAAAATAGTTATTAATAAAATAAACGTGCTAGAACTTTTTAACGAACTTCTGTTGCACTAGCAACCGTAGACGGTGCTATTAATTTTTTTATATAAAATATTCGATTATCATCGCCACATAAAGCTATCAAGTAGCAAGTCGCTAAAAACAAGATAAAACTGTAAATAGATTGCGATTGGTGTTCGATTACTTTTCCTCCTCATTATATCCTCTCATAGCAACAATCGAGGAAAACTTATAATTCGAATAATTCGCTATCATTTCAATGTAGGCATGTACTTAAATTGAGGTCATCGATACCTATTGTGATTCATTACAAATGTAATAAATTTCATATCGCTCGCCTGGCACTTGCCCTAATCGATATTATGTGTATTATCGTCTAAGGTATTAGACTGCCGATAAGTACTGAGTATCTATGATTAAAGTCCTTTGGAATGCGTGCATGCCTAGCTGTCGATTTGATGCCTTACACGGTGGCAATATCGTTAATTGATTGAGTAAATGTACATAAAAATGTAAAGGCTCACGCCTGTTCTGTTTATGTAAACGATTTTATGCTTGGATGAAGCAATTGCAGTCTAACCGAACTAAACCAAAGATAGACTTCAATCCGATTGCAGTGATGGTATCAATATTTCGATGTTTCAATACTCATTTCTGTGATAGCGGTGACAATCGTGGACATTGATAATGTCCCGTTACGTAGCTGTTACAAGCCATGCGCATGATCCTGTCGCCTGTTCTGGCTCAACGTGAAAAGAATAATTTTTAATAGAACTCAAAAACAAGCTTCCGCGCAATTTAAATGTTTACACTTAGTATAAGTTAATCCATAGTGCGCGTGCGCCATAAAAACATTATCACCGCGTACTTACGTAGGCCACGTTTACACAACACTTTATCAGTGTCCGTATGTGCGTATTTATTTAGCGAACAACGCTAAGCCAACACGTATGTTTAATTACGTGTCGCCAAAATATCGTACAATTAAAGTTTCCGTAAATTTTAATTGAATGCGTCCACTTTTGTCTATGTTTCTGCTCTTGATGCTAATTTGCATTTATTTTTCTGCACTTTGTATCCAAGGTTGGGGTCAAATGACTACAACCGAGCAGAATCGGTTGTAAGAATAATAGCAAAACCTCTTTCTGAACACAAAATGAATACGTCATTATTTATTTCAAATCTAAAATGAAACTGGCGATAGTTTCAGATTAACATAAAAACTCGTAGATTCACGTACAGGAAATATTATTGTAGTCACTGAATGTCCAGATTTACATGATCATCAAGGTAATGTTACCTTTATAGCCAGGGATACTGCCGTCAGTAGTTTAGAACGAAAATGTTTACATTTCAACATGAGACAACGCCTGAACAAACATACCTGATCAAACAAACATGCGAATCATGTGAGTTTACTCTGAGTATTTGAATTGAGCCCAAAAATAATTATCTTAAACATACAATAGAATACACTGATAAGGTGAGAGCATTGTCTTTGTAAACTATATGAAACATGTATCGCACGTGGTTACAACTGGGAAGTTGATAGCATAAGACTATTTCTGCAAATCAAAACTCTTGGCTGACAATGACGTCTAGTTTTCCCAAGGGAGCTATTGAGAGATTACCGTTGGAGTCGTGTCGTATTCTTACATACATCTTTCTTAACGCATTGTTAAAATTCTTTACACCATTATGCCAGACGAAGGTCTATTGTGAGGCAATCTTCAACCCCATGTGAAATACGGAACTCCCCTTATTTCGCACGGGAAGTGTAGGGTCTTGCGCAGCCTAATAATAACATTTATGGACCAAGTTTTAAGCTATAAAACTTCGGTGTTCGTTGATATAACAATAAAACGTGCGAATTTCTGCGAACTACCAAAATAAAAATAACCTCATAAAAGTCGGTTTCTGTAATATGAACTACAATTTAAAAGGCATTAGCCGTAAACGTCTTTATTGGATGAGTAACTGGGTACTTCAGCTCGGCTGGCGATGTAAAATTCGGTGACGTTTCTTGCATAAAGCAGAAATTAAATCATTCAGGTTTATTTTAAATTATTTTTCTTGTAATTTCTACTCTATCTAAACTCTCAGTCAAGTACTTTGTTGAAGGTGGCTCAGTGACTAGCAGCTGTAACTTTCTAAAAGAGATCGTCGTGAATATCAACGAAATATGTACCTCACTGTTGCTAGACAATTTGCAGAATGAAAAGCTAAAAATAAAGAATAACTAGACAAACAATAGCACGAAATGTTTACAGATTTGGCGCGCCGGCCTCGTAGGTTCCACACGAATGACCTGCGATAAGTATGTAAAAAGTGGGTGGCCACCCTATTTCGAAGCGTGCACGTCACATGAGTATTGTTTGTGTGTTTACAAGTCCGTCCGGTGCACATCGGCCGGCCCTGACATTACCATTGTTGCCAATACTCTGTAATGCTTTGCCGATCAACCGCCGCATCTTACGACGCACAAGTAAATCGATTCACTGGTTTAATGTGATGAGTGATGCGTTTCATATACAAACATTCGCCTCCCAAACAGATGAATATTATGCGCGATTGAATTTACATGTTTAAATCGTAAAAACTGTTAATGCCACCACATACATAATAACATTTTGCCGCTCTAGTGAAATTCATGATACCAGCAGAACATTTTCTCATCAGAGAATTATTTAAACTAGTCATATATAATGGCGACTTGTCAGACCTGTTTACCGTGTATGTCGCCGTAGTTCGGGCCCTGTTTGCATGACAAAAGGGCGAGATACGAACACTAATTAACACTACAATTGGCATCTCTTTACACTTGTAACACAATACCTCGTTTGTTACAACTGGTAATTGTTCAGCGTATCTATTCACAACGTGCGACGTAGTAGACACACAGGAGATAGAGGTCTGCCCGTTTATACGCAATGTGACTCGTTTGACATTGAAGCTGATAAAATTTACCTAATTTAGTTGTCCGACTGGTTATTGTCTGAATCCAATCTTGCTATGAACCGTTTTACCGCAAGTATTATATAATCATAGTTATTTTTTTATTATCTTGTCTTTCCCTTGTTTCTGTCAAAACATAAACGAAAAAGGTAGAGCTATCAAGTGCACGACATCACTTGACAGTAACGAGAGCCGTGTCGTGGAATATCGATTGGTACCTTGTACTCCTCTTCACGAGAGTGACGCGACGTGATATTTCTACCATTATGCTTGTGAAAAGTTGTCCGCAATTTCCAGTGAATAATGTAAGTGATAAACTTGTCCGATATACATAATATATTAATGATCGGCTTTATTTTAGTACAACACTAAAACACACGTAGGTATTATTACAATATCGCGAATGATTATCATATTCACAATGATATAATTCATCGTTCATTATCAAGGATTGTGCTATTTTTTCAAGGAAACTGATAACTATAATGATAAACTTATCGACTTATCCACAATCAAGATGGTATGAAGAAAACATAAATACATAATTTTTGTGTTGGTATGTAGGTGACGTTGCAATGACTTATCGTACAGGTTAGCGAAAGTATTGTAAATATTGTGGTATGTGTTCAATAACAATATACTTACACAACCGTACGAATTAAAATCGTGACACTCGATTACTACAGTTACCTTACAAGATCCCATTAAAACTAACTGATAATAATGATTATAAACAGTAGTTAGGCGTTGGATCGAGACTGGCTCGGCCATGATAAATGACGGGTCCATATCTGACAGGCGAATGACGTAGTCAATGTCCATATAGTATGTTGAATGCCAACAATACAATACAGCACGTCCGGGACACCAGCGAATTAATTCGCGGCTGACTGACGGAAGGACGATAAACATGGCGCGTGTTCCTGCTGCTATATAAAACTATTCATCATTTGAGTTATACGGAATATGTAAACATGGACGCTATAATGAAGCGTGACATCGGCACTCTACGACCTGAAATGACGAAGACATCGTTTTAATTGGTGCAAGGTGGTTTTATAAACCTACGTATGTCTGGATTTTCTTTCCGGTTACTGGAAAAGGTGAGGATTTTGGTCTAAGCATCCAAAATTAAAAAACAACACCAGTCGTAGTATCGGTCCAATCTCAAATAAACATTTTCATTAGTTTAGCTTAGCCGCAGGTTCACTTTAAAAATGTGTAACTGGCCAAATACAAGGCGGACTAGCATAAATACGAGAAGACTTGAGATATTATTTAATTCAAAGTGAATCTAGTTTCACCTCACTACAGCGAGAACAATTTCGCTTCTAATCTGCTTGATAAATTGATGAAATATAGTGCTGGCCAGTGATAAGAATTATTACCTACAACATCAACAACTCTCGAGATTTTCCTTGAATATAGTATAGTAGTTAAACGTATTCCTAGACCAGTTCGAAATAGCTTTGACGGAGACGGCTTTAAATCAACTAACGTCTCGTAAAATATCAATACAAAGACGCAAAAGAATATTATGAATACCTTTTCCTAATAGCTCTCAAGTTTCTATTTAAGTAATCCCATTTCAATTTCATCAATAAATATTATTTTGGGCAAGTTTCCATCCGTAATGAACGTCGTCTGCTGTTCTGCAATAATAATTTTAATGTCCCGCCCGCTGCCCGCCGTACTAGCGGTGATTGTTTACAACACCACCGCATTTGCTCTTGGCAAATCCACCGCGTACTACTACAGTATTGCGGACACTCTGCTGCGGGGACACCTTACAATACATATAGATCAAACCAGATCGTATTTTTAGAACATTTTACCAGCAGACTCACTTTTACACGACTGTTTTAATTATTATCATTGATATTTCACAAAAAATTATGTATATAGAGGCCTTCTGTGTTTGCGCCTACAGCTTGATTAATATCACACTGTTCAGTTTCAGAGAGACATTCAACAATTTATCCGATTTTTTTAATATCTTTTACACCATGTATTGGCTGTTGCTATCAACAACACCTATAAAATGATACCGTTCTTTTGAATAGGCGGTATGAATTCGCGGTCGGCTTGTAAATTTTTCTTTTGATATAATCAGCACGTGGGCGCCGGCGTCTTGAGGATGATACCGCATCCAACACGTTTCAACGACCTTAGCTGTATGGAAGTGGAAAGATCATTTTATAGGTTTTCAAGTACAGATACTGAGTCGAGTTCACCCCTAACAGAATGCACAATTCCGCCCGCAACACAAACATCGTGCACTCGCGTACTATTTTACCGAGAGTAAGATCATGTTTTTAGAACACGTTACCGGATGAATATTTTTAGTACATATAGAAATGAGAGCAAATAAGAGTAACACTTCTCTAGTTGGCATGAGGCTTGATGATGATGTCACGGACGTCGCGATAAGGAGTCGTTCACTTGTCAGAGAGAGATAGCGACTGCGGGGCGCTTCCATCCCGCACACGCTATTTGCGGAACAATGCTAGCGAGCATCAAACTCGAATTTAACCGACATGCGACACTACGACGTTTCATCGACAGCTGACTACGATTTGCGTTGCATACGCCTCCCAACGACATACATACACCTCGCACGTCCATAAATGTCTCATGATACCCTTCCGAATTGACAATAAATATTACAGGTCTTAAAGTAAAAGATAAAAATGTTAAAGTGTGTAGTACGACGGACCCCGAGTTGTCAGCTGTGACTCGTGTATAGCGGGGCTTCAAATCGATACGTACACGTGTCGGGTGCTAATGGACCACGAGCCCCACGGTTATCCAAACCAAATGTTGAATTTATCTCGGCGGGTAATCCCCTCCGTATTTGCGCTCAAAGTTTGTATTTGCGAACTGATTTTACCACGTAAAATCTTGTTATGTATCCTAAAATGTTCACTAGGCTAATCAAATCTTTCTATTAGAACAGACCATAAAAATTCTAATGTGCAATATAATCGTAGGTGGGCTCGACCTCACGGAGTTCCAGTATAGTATAGCCCATTATCATGGAGGCGAACGACCAATTAGCTCAATTGTATTGTGTCGATGCGAAGCGCGTCTCACATCGATGCCGCGTCTATTGAATATATGACACATAGCAACTAATCAATTCCTGCAGAGTTACCTAGAAACTTGTAGCATGATAATGAAATTTATAGTTACCGGATTCCCTGTCTCGGTTGTGCCCTAATGGTAGTACGAATTCGTCACTTAGGATTGTGATCTTGACATCACATATGTAATCGTAACACTCCATCCTCGTCGGATAGTCGCTCGTAAAAGATGAAAGAATCCATAGCGCATGCGCCTGTTTACCCGACTAATCCGAGTTCACAATAAAAATAGGTTAGGGGCCGGTCAAGCAACTCTGCATCGATTTTACCACTAACGATCGCTGAACACTTTCTCTGATATGGTAGCGGACGAGTTTTTAAACATAAAATGCAATGTTGTGAAAACTGCGCATGTACTCCGTAACAATGTTATACGAATACGGTGTTTAGTATTGAAGTTCTGAAATTGGCATGATGTCATTGAAATGATTGTTACGCACTTAAATGCCTTCAATGCTACATTTTGATCAAGTCTACTGACGTTGAAATTATAGGCCTCCGCTTAGGCGGCTCGCATTTAGCAGTGATGTCATCATTAACGAACACGTTGTGATAAAGTCTACTCAAATACTAATATCTTAGATTTTAGGAACTAAACTGTTTGTGCGATAACTAATATTAATCTACTAAGCAATAATAATGAGGAATATTAGGCCCAAAAATAAAGTATACGTTCCGGGGCGTATCTGCAGGAACAATTTGTTATGCTCGTTTTTGCGGTTAACTTGTTGTCAACATGCCAATTAGCATCGCACTGTTATAATTTAATTGATTTCCTCATTTCGACTAGCATGCAGTCATGTTTTCAAAATTGGATGGTTGGTGTTAACGGCCGGCACGTGTGAGTCTCCTGTCCCGTAGATTCCAGTTTCTGGTTTATGTCTGGTAATTGCAACTGTGATATAAATCAACGAAAATGGCCGGTAACTGATGAGGACACAAATTCTCTGCGGCGTGTTACATTATGTTTGGTGACATAGTCGAGGACATTTGGCGCGACGCACTGAAATATTAACGTCCTGGTTGTAAACACTAGTCGGTTACAGTTGAGTTGTGTGCTACAAATTATAATAAAACCTTGACGCGAACAATGCTTGTCTCTCCGTACTCCGTAATTCTCCACTAGATTACCAGCCCACTTATTCAAATGATGAGTATGTAATTATTTCATGCATCAATGTCCACGCTTAACATCCCACAGTTAATCCCAATTGTGACATTATATTTGAGTGGTCCATTAGTTTTGTGCTACCTAAAGTAGTCGTGATGCAACGTGGAGGTAATATGAACGCACAAACGTATTAAATGACAAACCGCACCAGTGTTCAATAAATAAGCCCCTATTACTTACAACCACAGACTCTAATCGGGTAAAAATGTCTAGCACTTGCGTGCGTTGTCCGCGCATATTTATATAAATTTTAATTTTAACCTCATAAAATCCTACTACAATTTTCTTAACTTTTGCCTGTGTTATGTTGAAAAGTACAATACGGTATTAATAACGTGATAGAAAGAATAATCGTGTGTATTGTTGTAATGTTACGTACAACGTGAAATAGTATGAGGTTTAGTCATTGGTCGCGCGCCAAGCCACGTATCGATCGAGGCACCTCAGCACCTCACTCATACACCAGGAATACCTCCCCCGTACATTGTCCACATCACTGACCCACTGTCGTCCTAATTGCACGCTCACTGCCCTTTCACAATCTGAATCATGAGCCGATTTAACTCCTCTATTTTGGAGCTAATCATCACGAGGCTTAATTCAAGTGATTCGAAATGTTTTAGACGAATGAAATTTCCAGTGATAAACGTTCCAGGCGTGTAATAATATAAACAAAATATTGATAATGAACAGGCTACAAAAGAATGCTACAAGTAACCTTTCAAAACATACATTGAACTATGTCTACAAAGCAAAAGATAAACATCGTTGACACCGCGTTCCCACTCACGAGTAGTCTGGAATCGCTGTGAAATTGCAAATGAATTTGCATATTCTGCTGGCGGAGTGCCAGTGTGTTTGTCGCGATTTACTCGCGTGGTCGAGCGTGTGCGTTGGCCCGGAGCATCGCCCTTAGTAACTTAACTCTCGTTTGTACGCTGTTGATTGGGGAAATTGGGATTATATTACTAACCGCGAAACCATTATTTATTGCTGGAATGAAAAGGACCCCCTATTGCGTAATCCTTTTTCAATTCTATATAATACGTTTATTATTTTGTTAGCCTTTAAGTATTACAATTCAGCTTTGACAATAACAATTTAAAGACTAGCAAAGCAGTCTGCAGATTCTCTGATGTACCATGCTGCATGCATTTCATCTCGAGCCATCTCCATAAATTCCCTGTAATAACGCGAGCAGTAACCCGCATACGACTGCACGACTCATCCGCTATTTACTTCACCATTATATCTTCTTCCGCGTGCTTGGCAATTCACTTCTATTGTTACCCTGAAATATGCAATCGTTTTCCTAGATATTCTTACCGCTTTTCTTGATTATTCACACATTTTCTTGATTCTTTGGCGGAACGTAGAAATTGTTCGAGTTTATCGATAAATCAGCCCACGTAGTGATAGCGTATCGTATAAGGAATGTGCTTGCGATTCGCTAATCGAGTGTTCGACGCTGACGCCATGTTGAGTCAGTCGTCCTTGCCGGCTCGTTTGTAAGGCTTCTCAACCGTCGCCGTCGCTCACATTAGTAACGCCTAATTTTACTTGACGTTCCAACTTATTGAATCATTGAGCTTTTGTCATTGTTACACTTGCTCCCACACTCCAACCAGTATTAGAACAATGTATGTTATTTGTAGCCTCATTAATTCTTGTTACTCGATAATTTCAGTCAATATTCTTATTAAATGAAGTTTTACTCAGTTTACAGAATAACCCTTACTGTAAAACACCATGGCGTGTACTGTAATAGCTATATAATTGTGATTCAATTCCACCGCCGGCAACGGCTGGCTGTTATAAGACAATAGGCCGGTTGAGTTCATCAGCGAATATAGCCGGGATAATTTCGCGTACGCGCGGTATGGCGTGGGCGCGATGTGTTTATGGACCATGCACGCCAATCTTAAACAGCTTAATCGAACTTTCCCCGAAGCAAACGCTGTTTACTCAATTGATTTTAGATTCATGTTTAATACAGCATCTGAGTGTCGATATACTGCCTTGTACCCTATTTAGTAAACCACAAAGACCCACTGAATTCATCCATCTCGACCAAGATAACGTTGACAGTAAAGTAACCAACTTGTTTGATGTTCACCAGAAATATGAAAGCGTGGACACTAACTGCAACATTGATTAATGCTCGCAGATGAAACAGAAAGATAAAATAAACACATCATAAATTATTGTGGACCAGAAGCTCATACGAAACTCTGAATTGACAAAATATACTAAAGATAGAATGTAATCAATGCTCATATTAAACCCTATTGTTTGGCTACGTCAAAATATTTGCAGTGTATCAAACATTGTAATAAACATTGATCATAGCTGCTTTATGCGTTTAGCAAGTCGTTACACATACGTATCAAATTAACTGGCCACTCTACTGTCCATGCTGAATGGTTGTTTCGTCACGGTGCCGCGGTGTCAACGCGTTGCGGTTCCACTAAATGTGAAGCACGTTGGCCGACCTAACATGTTTGTAATACAGACTGTGCACCAATCGAAAATAAAACGGACATCAAGAGGCCGTCTATTCATTTGCAAATTAGACCTTGAACATTCACATAGCGTCCAAATTAGTGATAACTGCAAACCGTTCTAATTTGAACACTGTAAACTACCTATTTGTTTTTATACGTGTATGAGTAATATTGGCATTGTTTGTCTAGTAGTGTCCATCTAGCCAAAAAGCCTTTAAGACAAGCAGTAGAAAAGAAAAATATCGTTAGCGGCCATGTTTATTCTCAATCACAAATTGTGGAAAATTCTTGTCTTATCACATCAGCTCATGAATTAATCATTTCGTCGTACATAATGATGAGGTATCTAACATCATAGAACGTGAGTAAGACAAGGTTAAGTATGAGTTAAGATGATAAGATGCTCAGTGGTACGAGTGCAGGGTGATGTTACTATATCCGCAGGGTGACTCAGATTTATGAGTCGCTTGTTAATTGCCATTGCTACGTGCTAAAACTGCTTAGTTTGATGTACTGAACGTACTGTTGGTGATTTTAAAGGCATTAACATAATAACGTTCCTGTATAGTCACACGGTTACATAAACAGGATCCGGTTATTGCTCGTTGTTGGCGCACAAAGTAAGAATAACAAATACATTGCTCCGTGAACATGCAAACTGGTCTGGTCCACCCAGAGTTACCTCGTCGCAAACAAGCCACATCTGCGAACCAGACAAGTTGGGCATCTACACATTCCTAGCTTGCATAACTCCAAGTCATAGACGACGTCGCAATGGAAAAATGATCTGATCTGAGACATTTAAAAATTTAGTAGATACATTGTGTGTAACGATGTTCATGTTATTCGATAGAATATTGCTGCCGCCTATTACGACGCCTACATTATATTGTCTAAGATTTAGAAGCATACAGAATAACAAACAGAAATTTTAAGCGATTGTAATCCCCAAGCATACACGGGCGTGACAGATTTACAGCCGACAATTAACGAGAGTGGTCCAGGTGTGCTGTGCGCCTCGAACACACACACACACAGAGTAAAGCCACACAGAACCTACAGATTATCTTTCGATTACCAAAACTAGATACATATGTCATCGCAGGTTTATAAAGAAAAAGTTTAGGTAAAAATCAATATCGTCGTGTACTCATTATGAAATAATGATGTAAAGATTGTTGATAGATCGGCTTTTACATTTGCTTAAATAGGAATATTGCCTGTTTCCCAGTTGCCATTATCTCAAGTTCTGTCCCTAAACAATACCTTTTTTGAGAGAGAAAATGATCAAAAGACTTCTCTTGTAGCTGCATCGGTAGTGCGCCTTCTATTGATGTTGTATCGAGAATGTGTATTGCATTCTCGCAAGCTCACCGTTTCGCTCGCACATCTATTATTAGTTCGCGAACCACCTCGGAAAGGTTAAACCCAGAATTAGATGGGCCAAACTTAACCCGAACTTATTTTTACAACGCTTGGCCGGCTGTTCCACCGCGGAAGGAACTACGACTAGACTAGACTGGATCTAGATACGTTAAGAATGTTAAAAATAGTTTTACCAGATATATCCATTATTTATATAGTTGTGAGCCTAAATTATATCTTAAGGAGATTGTCCAACGTCGTAAGCTAGTCATCAAATGAAATTTTTATTTAGTTTAATTAAAGATATTATAGAAAACTTTTATATGCTGTCTACTTCCTTTATGTATCAAAATTTCTAGTAGAATATATTCTAATGTATAACAGAAATAAAAACAGCATTAATATTTTAACGATAGTTCTGCAAATCCTTATCCAACTTTACGCATTCCAGTTGATTTGTTGATAACGTCGATCAAAACGTAACATTTTTTGTTTCGTCTCTCGTTTAACTCGCACGCGCATGCGTGGAACAGAAATAATTACTTTTGCTATAACAAACAATTTTTATTACGTTTACCATAGTAATAACAGTTTGAAGTATATATAAATAAAGCTCAAATCACACGTTCGTGAGAGACTAAAGGAATCATTATACAAACATGGTCTAACAATGTACTCATGGTGAAAAACGTTATAGGATCTTTTGAATTAAAATAAGACGAAGCAGGAGAATCGTTTCATAGTCCACTGCAATATAAACATTTTATTGTAACGTAAATATTTCCGAGAAACTTAAATAAGACAACGTGCCATAAACCGTAATCTCAATTTAATTGACCGATATAAGGATTTATAATATCTTTGAGATATGAAATCGAACATTGATTGCAGGCGTAGGAAATATAAGGAAAAAATATTCGTTACATATCCCTAATTGTAGATCCGTCACCATTTAACATGTTATATAAACAATTAACGAATTTGCCAATTAAAATTGAAGGTAATACGCAGTACAAAATGTGGCGGTTCTCAATGTACAGTTAAGCAATGACCTAGAGTACCTATTAAATATAAAAAAATAGAATGTGTGATGTTTACATTAGATAAAGTTACATATAATTATGTTATGTTCAGCTATCAAAATCACGTGGATCACGTTATATTTGGCTGTTGTCGCGTTCCCTATGCCAATGCTGTCATTAAATATATGTTTACCTTTATACTCTTACGTACTAAACTGATATACCTACTTATGGCGAGCAGAAACAAGCTGTAATAAATGTTAGCATGTTGTAATCAAGTACCCAATAAAAAAGAGGTTTTATTATACATATTCCCAAGCTATTAATGGTATGATTAATTTGCTGTAAGATCAACTCATTCATTAATGTTTTTAAATAAATGACGTATCACAAGCACATGATCCCATGTAGTGCGAGGTCAGACAATACACAGGCGCAGTCGGATGATAAATCTATGTGTTTATAAGTGTCCATGTTCGTGGAAACGCCAACACTTGCCGTCAAGCAAAACAAACAAGGCTCGTCCGCACACGGGTGCTTGACTGCTCGCTGCTCGCGCATACTTCTCGCGTAAAATAACGACTAATAACAATTATATTATTCATTATGTATGTACTTTTATACATCGTAAATCTAGTTGGCGGCCCCTTGATCTTTATTCTGACGTGAAAATTTCCATTGATTGTTCTATCTAAATTTACTTAGCCATAGAGGCGCACCTGCTATTCAAACGAATTCTTTGTTTATTTCAAAAATAAACTCTGCACGTTTTTTGGCATTCTAAATTAGTTTTATTTATACATGGCTATATCGTATCAAAATAAGATATCACATCACTTATCGTAAATTCGTAACTAATATTACGAATTCCTTTTGACTTGACTCCCCAGCTGTTACGTGGGTTGTTCTCTGGTTTACATCCAAAAATTGATTGTATTTTATCACGTTAACTAATCTCTTTCTTGAAGCAGATTAAATTACTGGGTAGTATTAAACTGGAATTGATGTATGTCTTAGTATTAAACTTGATAAAAATACTAATTTGTAACATTGTTGATTTCCAGGTAACGGCACGATAGATTTCCCCGAATTCCTGACGATGATGGCCCGTAAAATGAAGGACACCGACAGTGAGGAGGAAATCCGTGAAGCGTTCCGCGTGTTCGACAAGGACGGCAACGGGTTCATATCGGCGGCTGAGCTGCGCCACGTCATGACCAACCTCGGCGAGAAGCTCACCGATGAGGAGGTCGATGAGATGATCCGCGAGGCCGACATCGACGGCGACGGACAAGTCAATTACGAGGGTACGTACCCACGCACTCACTCGCTTTGGGATGTTGCACTCCACCGCCACACCGGCACCGCGCCGCACGACGCTCTAGGGACAAGGATACAACTTGTTTCTAGACCGTCATTATAATTATGTATTTTAATATGCAACGTTTTCACTAGTCACTTTATTGACGTATAGTTTTTCTATAATACCAAAAAATTATCAGTCGCTACTGACGCATGACCGATCCTCAAAAACAATGTACTGTTGACAAATCAGTGTGCCACCGATGTGATAGAACCCAGTATTATAATGATATCGTACACCAGACTCCAGCATGTAGCATAGTACGTGTTCACACTAACAGTTGGGTTTGCTTGTTTCCAAACGGTCCATTTTATTTATCAAATTATATAAAATCGAAAAACGTATCTGGCAGTCTTGGTATTGCGTACAGAAAGTTTAAAGATGTTTGAGTAATAGATTGTGTCCCTGCAACGACATGATACTGTAGTCGAGTAGAGTAAACTAACTGGACTCTGACGTTTTGCAGTCGTACGATTATGTATTGTCAGTCTGGTTTAGAAAGCTTAAATTTGAAGTTGATTTGAACACAAGAGTGGTATTTGGATCACTAGTTAGATAGTATCGCTTGTTGAGTAAGCTTGCTGTCCCGTTGTGCATGGATACAGTGTAACACGTATGGGAAGCTAGGGTTGGTCCGCGTCCTTGTATGTGCAATGTGTATTCCATCATCCGACCGAGCGTTCTCTCTCTTGCAGACTTCCATGCATTCGCCAAAATCATTTTCGATCGCGGCGACGGCAGCCGTTAGCGCACGGCCCGCCGCCACACTTGTGATATTAGTACCGTAACTAACCATAAGAAAAGACTCTACGATAACGCTGTGATCTCGAAACAATTTCCCCTAGTAGTGTGTAGTGATCGATGCAATGAGCCCAACGGCCTACGTCGAGTGCGGTACGACAATAGGTATATCCCAGTGTTAATCTGAATGGTTTGCTGCTCGTTATTAACTGTTCCTTCCCTTGGATATGTTAGCTGGTCCCGCCACTCCTGAGCTGTCCCGCCCTACCCCGCCCTCTCACTCTCTCGTTGGGATCTCACACTTGACTATCGATTGTGTCTATTTACTCACTTGGCGTGGCGGCTCGCCTGCAATTTTGTTGTTGCCACGAGGTGACAAAATTGCAGGCGACCACCGTCCTCACAGGGACATGTTGAATATTGTTTTCCTGTTGATTGGTGCATGTGTCTAATATCTGTATAGAAGTTTTCCTATAGAAATACCACCTGGTGATCCGCCCCGCCTCAGCTTGCCCGTGTGCCGTGTGCGGTGCTTAGCTCTGCGACACTAGCTTGACCACTCTGACACCCACTCACACACACGACACGTGGCTAACAAACGAGCAGCAAACGTCGCGCCGGTACGCGATCGATATCGTATCGACTGTATCATGAACACGTTGTGTATAGGCTTCGCACGACACTATCGGGATATGTTCGTTCGCAGCACTGGTATCTAATCGAGTGCTTCCGCCCATCATTTATTATTACTTTTATCATGATTGTATTTTGCGTTGATATATCCAGAGGGTGGTATTTCACATAATCCCCTTGTAGTGGCATGATGAGGTAAAAGTAAGGTTTATTTATGTTGTCCGTCGCTCCATCAAGTACATGCCTTGCTTTGTATATTGTCACTGTTACCTGAAGGCATATGTTTGGTGTTGACTCGATTTATTTACTGTTAATACATCTAGTGGTATCTGTCTACTAGCGGTTACATCTTTAGTGCATCTCTATCTCTGTCGGTTACTTTCGTTGTGTTAATAATGTTTGTGTTAACATTTTATCTTAGACATGTTATGCAAGGGTTTATGTGACACTTTTAAAGCTCGTCGCAGCGCCCCTGGCTACTGAACTAATGCTGGCTTGTGTTTCTTTTCCAGAATTCGTCACCATGATGACGTCGAAGTGAGCCGCCGGCTAGTGTGTGTGTAAAAAGCAGAGAATTTAAATATACATTTTGTTTCATGACACACAATATTACCATCGTATTGGACCTGCATTTCTCTAGTGTTTGCGATAAATTAAATATTGTCATCGTTTCAGTTTAATGATGTACTTGTAACGTCGGGCGCGGACGACGGAGCGCGGCGGCCATGTTCCCCGCGCTCCGTCGTCTCCGCCTTCTCTTTTTATTTAGATTTAAAGTATTCCGTTAATTTTACTATGTAAGAAAAATTTTAACTGTAGCGGTACAAAGGGAAAACGAATAGGTGTGCGTCGCAATGTGATGGTATAAGTCTCGGGTTCGTGTCGGCTCATATTTATATTTGTGTATATTGGGGCGGCCGCCGTCCTGTATGTGTGCGTGCGTGCCTCTGTTTGCGTCGCGCCCTAGTGTCTGCGGTGCTAGCGTCCCGCACCTTTCCGATACATTTTAATGTAAATTTTTTTCAAGTATGAGATATTTATAAAGTACGTGAGGAATAAAAATTTAAAAAATCCCAAAAAAAGATAGTGTACCCGGCGGACGGCTCGCTCCGCCCGCTCCACTCCGTGTACATTATGGTAACGTAATAAATGTTTAAATTTAACTAACTCAGTAAACGAATAAATTAGATTTATTGGTACTGCATTAATTGTATCTGTAAATGACTTGATAAATATTATATTTCTATTGTTGGTGAAACTAATTCTATCGAAATGGAAAGTAATCCGCTCTGTTATTCTCTTACCACATTTGATTCATTCTGTTATTAAATTTTACAAAAGACATACTGAAAATAAATGTTTCTTCATTTTTAGGTCAATAAGCATCGGTGTTTCATTTCGCACCCGTTGATTTGGTTATGTGTTTAGTTTTTGCGTTAGTCGTAAATATTTACCTGAGCTCGCCCTAATGCGCTGTTATTAATTGTGTAGACTAATGAGATTCCACTCGATGTTTGTGTACTCAACTGATACCGATACGCCTACGTGCTGAACCCGCTGGTTGTGGTATGCTCGAATTTCTCAATGTATGTTGTGTATAGTTTTAACGATAAAGATCTCATTGACATGGAATGTTGTATGTTTGAAGTAAAAGTCCTTTAAATTAAGTTTATAAAACAAGGAAACTGAATGTGCTTCGAGATAAGTTTATTGAACGTTTCTTACATACTTTATTGGACAAGACATGACTAATAGAATTATTTCTATCAAGTATTTTACGGGGTTCGATATATAATGAACGAGCTCAGCATACAGTTATAAAAGTAAGGAATACAGTCAGGCCTTGGCGGCGCCCTTGTGCTCCTTGTGGTCCTTATGGTCCTTGTGATGGTCATGGTGGTTGTCGGCGGCCATGCGTCGCAGCAGCGCGGCCAGCGTGCGCGTGGGTCGTCCCGTCATGCGGCGCGGCGCCAGGTAGGGGGGCGCGCCCCACTGCGCCACCTTGCCCACCCCCGTGATGTCCATGTGCACCCAGTCGCAGCAGATGAAGTTCTGCAACAATTCATACAACACCAGTGTCAAATTACATCCCCGGAGCCATTCCCAATGGCGTATCAACAACAATTAACAAATCAAAACTACACTGATATTTTAAACATCGTAGCAATGTAATCGATCAATCTTGTAGTAATATTTGGCTTCTTTACAAAACTTCAACTACCCACATGACTGAATTGAAGTTCCTCCCATCTCGATTGCGGATGCTTCTTCCAACAGTCATTACTAACTTTGTGAGAAATAGCAGAATTTGAATAAAGTAATCTCGTGGAGGTTTCAGACGACTACTGGATATATTAATCTTATTCTCTAATCATGTAAATGAGATTTCTTTTACATACCTTCAGAAACGCGGCTCCAAGACATGGAGTCCCGCAACCAGACCCTTTATTCCTCAAATCCACTGAAGGTTCATCTGTTAAAAATAAGACAGTAACAAGCATAAAATTAAGTGTCGAAATAATTCATTGTTATCGATATCGATCGAGATCTAAGGCCCCAATATTTGTCATTCGACATGTTTATAATATAACTGAAAATATATATACAGAGACGGGCGATTTAAGTTAAGATAAAGGACTGCATGTGGAAGCCTCATCAATGTTCATCTAACTAGAAAACAAACAGGATAGATTGATGGCTTGTTTTATAAATATTAACACATCGATTTTAGGAAAGTGATATTGCTATCATTTATTTGTACCTATACTCGGAATTTTAATTCCATTCCAGATTTGACAATTTCAGTGTTGCAACGTTATGACACGAAATAAATAGTGAAGTTGCGAAATTATTCGATATGGAAATCGAATATTTCTGAATCGATTCCTCTCGTTTATAAATTAAAAGACAAAAATTTATTGTTTGTGATATTTATTTAACAAAGACATTCAAAGGACGAAATACATCGAATAATTAAAATAGCACACGCAATAACTATTTGACGTCCCGAAGGTAACTGTCGCCACGCGAGCCGATGTCCTGCGTGCGGGCGGTCGGTGTGTCAAAAGATGCCGCGGACCAATCACGGCGCGCTGGCGAGTCGAGCGATTTGTTGACCGATCTCTCTCAGTCGGCCGTCCTGATGCTGCTGGGCGTCCCGCACAGCTCCTTTTTCTTGATGAGTACACGGAACCTCTTAAGGCTCATTAGTACAAGACGACTTCTTAAAGTCTCTAAGTACCGCCTCTTAAGGCTTATTCCAGCACAATACAGTGCGAAACTACCAAATAGCTACAGGGTCCACCTCTTAAGGCCTACCACATGAGTAAACGGCACACTCACAAACAATTGAGTTTAGCCTTTCAATCTTAAGACCTCTGAAGGTCCATTGCGGTCCGCCTTTTAAGGCCAGCAGGCGGTCCACTCATTACTTGAGTCTACATTTAACAGGTCAAGCATTTACTTGACCTTTCCTGACCTCTTAAAGTCTGGTGGTCCACCTCTTAAGGCCTTCAACTGCTCTGGCGGTCCACCCATCTCGCATGGATCTGCGTTCAGCAGTTCGGTTCACACTTACTGCATGTAAGGTATCCCCGAAAGTCATGGTCCGCTGTACAAGCCTTCATGATTCACCTTCTTAAAGGTGGCATGCATGCAATATAGGGTTCAATATACAAGAAGCTCATGCTCACAACACTGTGTAAACACAATCCATAGTACTTTTAAAAGTACAGAGATCTCTTTTACTTGTCCCTTAAATAAGACAACAATTACTTAGGCCATAAACAATATACTTAAATCACATAATGAATACAGAGGTACCATGGTACTTGTGTAATATAACTTGACTATAACTAGGAAGTACAATCAGTCACACTGCTCATAGTTTCTCAATACATTGAGGTCAAGTAAAATCAATTTAAATCATAAATCCGAACATAAATTAAACTTGGTCATTCAGTTCTTAATCTAAATTAATAAGTTATCCTTCAATGAAAATTGTTTATAAAAAGAAGAAAAATAGAATATTAATTCAGTGAGTAGTCTAACTCCTGTTATTTCAACAATGAGATCAAACACTTATTTTAAATTATCAGTTTAAAGTAAGCTCAATCAAATACTCAGTTCTTAATCTGAATGAATTAGTTTCTCCTAATAAGGATAATTACATACAGAACGAAAATAATGACTCGGTTTTTAATCTGAATCGGACATGCAATGGAACGGCTTTAGTCTATCCCTTGCCAATACATTCTCATAAGAACTACGACTTTTATTGCTAGCCTTAACAACGTATCTGTCATGCGGGAGCACCTTTGTCACAACAAATGGACCATCATAACGTGGTACTAACTTGCCACTTCTAAGCCCTTTCCTAAATACCTTCCGTTGCACCAGGACCAACTGGCCAACCTTAAGGGGCGCTTCAGTACGTCTCTTACGGTCGAAATTTAGTTTCGACTGCTGAGCAGCAGTTTGCATTCTAGTAGTAGCAGACTCACGCCAGTTATTGAAACAGTCTGATCTAACAGGTGTAACTAAGTCACCCGCTATACGAGGTCGAAAGCGGTACAACAGCTCTAACGGCGATTTCCCCGTAGTATTATTAATATTCGAGTTCAATCCTAATTGAACCCTAGGTAGATACATCTCCCAATTATTTTGGTCATCACCAACGTAAGCCACGAGAGCATCAAGTATTGTACGATTATACCTTTCAATTTGACCGTTAGCTCTAGGACTCGCCACGGCGTTCATTACGTGTTTTATTTGACGCTCAGTACAATACTTCTTGAACTCGTGACAGTCAAAGGCTTTGCCACGGTCGCTGATAATTCTGTTTGGCAAACCAAACGTCTTTATAAACAGGTCTAGAGTCTTAAGGACATTAGCACAACTAGTGTCTCGCACCGCCTCGATCCATATAAACTTGGTAAATGAATCTATGATCGCGAAAATGTACATCCTTCCCGACGGACTCTTGCAAAAGGGACCAAGGTGGTCGACATGCACAGTATGAAAAGGCACTGGTACCTTTTCTATTGGATGCAATAACCCAACAAGTCGACCCGTAGGCTTCTTAGCGTATTGACACGAAATACAGCTGCGCACATATTTTTGAATAAAACGACGCATGTTACCGAACCAATACTTACTCTTAATTGCATCATAAGTTTTATTAAAATTTACATGACCATTACTATCATGGAAGGTCTGCACTAGAGACCACCGGCATTGTTTAGGAACAACAACCTTAAGTTTATTATTAGCCTTTCTGAACAGAACTCCTTTTTCAACTACGTAGTCCGCAGCCAACCCTTTCGAGTTACCGTTTGCTAATTCGTCAGCTAACTGATTAATAACCGCCCGTATGGATTCGTCATCGTGTTGCAAACTTTCAATCAGGTCTGTTTCTACACAACGTAATATATTCCCAACAGGGTTTCTACTTAACGCGTCTACGTGACACATCGACTTCCCAGCGCGATAATCAACGTCAAAATTAAACCCTTGTACCTCCAACCACCACCTTGCGATGCGTGGATTTAAATCTCGCTTTGACCAAGTCCAGCGTAAGGCATTACAGTCGGTGACTATGGTGAACTTGACACCACTTACATACACCCTAAACTTCTGCAAACTCATCACTACAGCCATGGTCTCGAGCTCGAAACTATGGTAGTTTTGTTCAGCGGGTGTAGTCTGTCGACTAGCATACGCGACAGGCTTCCACGCACCCTCCGGCTGCTTTTGGAGAAGAATACCACCCAAACCAATCTTAGACGCGTCGGTATGTATTTGAGTCTCGCGGTCCGGGTTGAACAAAGCTAATACGGGCCGGCTAATGAGTATAGCTTTTAATTTATCAAAGGCCTGCTGCTGTTCGCTACCCCAGACCCAGGTTTGATCCTTTTTTGTTAATAAGGTTATCGGACGCGCAATTATCGCGAAACACTTAACGTACTTCCTAAAATAATTAGCCAAACCCATAAACTGCCTACACTGATGCACATTAGTCGGTACGGGAAAATCACAAACAGCGTTTATTTTGTGTTGCGCCGGATTCACTTCATCGTTACAAACTTCATGTCCTAGGTATTCAATCCGTGGGACTAAAAACGAACACTTATCGATTTTAAGTTTCATGTTTGCCGCGCGTATTCTTTCTAACACGGCTCTCAAACGACTCAACGCCTCACAGTAATCTTCACTATAGACGAGTATATCGTCAAGGTACGCAGTAGCGCACTCAAACTTCAACGGACCTAATATATCGTCGATAGCTCGCTGGAAGACAGCAGGCGCATTCACGAGTCCGAAGCTCATACGTGTGTATTGGTAGTGCCCATCCGGCGTAACGAAAGCTGTATACTGCTTACTGTCATTTTCCAGTTGTATACAAAAATATGCAGATAAAACATCGAGGCATGAGAATACGCGCTGCTTCGCTAGCCTATCAAGCTGATCTTGTATAAGCGGCATAGGGTAACGCTCTTTTTTGGTAATTTTATTTAACGCGCGGTAGTCGACGCACATACGTTTTTCCCCAGTCTTTTTGGGGACCAGAAGGACAGGGCTAGCGTAAGGAGAGTAAGAAGGTTCAATAATTCCCTTATCTAATAAATCTAGAACAATAGTGCGTACGTGTTCACGGTCCGCAATCGACATTCGGTAGGGTCGGTAGTAAATTGGTTTATCATCTGTAAGCTCTATTTTCATTTTTACGGCGCATTTACCTATTGTTTGGCCACACTCAGAGAAGCAATCGGAAAAATCATTAAGTAAACCTTCAAGCTCTAATTTGACAGAAGGTTCCAAATCCGTCCCGACCTCGTACCCACAGACTGCATCGCGGACTGTTATCGCACGCACCACACACTCACTGCTAGGTAAATTAATTATTTCCGATCCTAAGTTGATCATCTTAACACAGACCCTGCCGTCAATGACTTGCGCGATATGTTTAGGTATAATGAATTCGGAACGAGGTTTCGAGTGTTCCGATTCCGGTATAATAACTGGTCCGTCAAAATTCGGGCAAGACAGAACTATTTTATTTACACCAGGCGAAAGCCGTAGGTCCTCGGATATATGTAACTTGACACGCTCGGCATCCTCAGAAAGGTCAGGTAAGTGTGACAGGTAATTTGCATTATAAAGCCTAAGTGACGTGGGGGTCTTTATAACATAAACATTGGGGTAATCAGTAAATGGTTGTCCGACAATAATGCCTATGTCCTGCGCCCGGTCGGGCACTACGTAAGCCTTAACACCTTCACACGTGGCCTCATCAGCTGTAATAGTAACTACTGCTTCCGCGAGAGGTGAAATATGTGACCCGAACCCTTTTATAACACTGTTACTCGACACATTACGTAAATCTAACTTCAGCTGTTTTGCTAAAGACTCTGTTATCGTAATGCAAGAACTACCGAAATCAATAAATGCTTCAGCATTACACCCATTAACTGTTATCATCATGTAGTATTTCGCACTTGAATTACCTGAGTTTTTAATGATGTTCACCTTTTGCGTGTTAGTCGACATACTGGCATTACGGCTTTTTAATTTCAGACACTCATCTTTAACGTGCCCTAACTTATTGCAGTATGAACATTTTCTTATTTTACTAAAACAATTATTTTCACTATGCCCCTTCTTATTACAAAAGGCACACATCGCGTCTAAGTAGGTACTTTGTTCGCGAGTTTTATGAGTACAACGCGCAGCGACATGTCCGCGTCGCTTACACACTCGGCACTTAATACGATCTTGCCTATTATTATTAAAAACGGAGTTTAAACTTTGTTTCGAACTCACTGAAACCCTTGTATTTGTTTGCAATGACGACAGATAATTCAACAACGCGCTGGGGTCGCGACACCCCGCGGAAATGGCGCCAATTTCAATGAGTTCGTTACCAATCGTACCTACAATTGCCTCCGTAATTAACGACGGTACAAGTCCACACGCGTTACCTAACGCTAACTTAACATAATAAAATTGAATAAAGTCTATATCAGGTGATCGGATAACGTTAACTAAATCTCGTAACATATTTAATTTACTTTTATGGGATGGGAAAGCCGTTAGTAATTTAGACTTAAAATCAATCCATGAGAGGTTAATTTCTTGTAATTGATCATACCAGCGACGGGCATAACCTTTGAGTTTCGAGGAACAATTAAAAACTAAAGTTTTCTCATCCCATCCATACATTCTAGATATGCCCTCGACTTTACGAAGCCAAATCTCCATAGTAATTAACGATGTCTTTGGATCAAAGTCCGGTATCGGGTCACTTCGACCCACATAACGTAAATTTGTATTACTAAAAGTATGATCTACATACGCTAAGTCCACGGATGGGGATGCGGCCGCGGTCACAGCGACGCCACACCGCGACTCACTGATTGGCGCATGCGCGTGCTGTGCGGCTCCCGCGGCGTCTTGTGGGGACGATATGACGGCTGATTGACTCACCGTAGGTGATTGTGGCGTAGGTAGGAACCCCGACGGGTTAATACTAGACTGAACAACTTGGCAGGAAGGCGGGAAAGCTTCGTATGCACTTGATTCCCGCGCCGACGGCCGGCCCGCGCTCAAGGTCACTAACGGCGCGCCGACGCTTGGTAGCGGCGGCGGCGGCGGCGCCTTGTTTCGCTCGATCACGGTCTGTGCTTGTCTGTCTGGTCTGGCGCTTCTTGTCGATAAGGTAGCGGAGGTGTCCTAATACCATCGTCGGTGTCACCGCTCGTTGGTAACGGAGCTGTTGGCGCGCTTCCCTCCAACGGCGCCGATGCCGATGCACCAATGTACTTTTCGAGTAATGACACACGTTTTAACAAGCGACAATTTTCCATTTCGGCCAAAAGCCGGCGTCGCAACTTGCTTTCACTTTTTTCTTTCTTCTTTTTATGCGAGCCCATGATAAATGCCTACTTACACTTACACAGCACTTCACACAAAACTTAAATTCGTCCCACTTCTGAGTTAAAAGACAAAAATTTATTGTTTGTGATATTTATTTAACAAAGACATTCAAAGGACGAAATACATCGAATAATTAAAATAGCACACGCAATAACTATTTGACGTCCCGAAGGTAACTGTCGCCACGCGAGCCGATGTCCTGCGTGCGGGCGGTCGGTGTGTCAAAAGATGCCGCGGACCAATCACGGCGCGCTGGCGAGTCGAGCGATTTGTTGACCGATCTCTCTCAAAATTTACTCTCGTAAACTAAGTTTATCAGGAAATAAAATATTTCTGAACCGATAATTTAGTTTTGACAATTAATTAACGATCTAAGACTTTTCTTTTGTAATTTTGTGTGAAATTAATAAAAAATGCGATCATGAAGGAACGTGACAAAAATAAAACAGACATTTTATAAATTGTCGCCGTCATCGCTATCGCTATCGCCGTTACTCTATGTAACATTTATTATGAATTGTGTCTTTGATATTTATTGTCAATTAACATATCTAGCTTACTAATTTTTTCCTCCTCTTTGAAAACATGGGATACACATTTAGACCATTCGGTAGCCGTAATTTTTTGAATGCCTTCCTGAAACTGATTCACTAATTGTTTATCGATTTTTGTGTTCATCACTACACTGTTATATGTGGTATCATTATTTCACAAAATGACAGTGGTCAATGTCAAATCAGGAATCGAATTAAAAGTCTGACTATAGGTATATCAGAGTTTTTTCGTTTTCTATCTAGTTCTTTCAAGAGAGTTATCTAGATACTAGTTTTAGTGGCTTATAATAATTAGTGCGGCGACTGTCGAATGTTTTAAAGTTATTTAAAAGTAGGTAATATAATAGGTCTTTACCTATGAAATTGCTGTTCTGCAGTACTGGCCATTTCAAATCAAAATAGTTTTTGTTAGGCTAAGGCTAATTAATTTTGTTTTTAAAACATGGGATTCTTTTCCCAAAAGTAGTCATTTGTTTATTGATTAGTGTTACATTATCCTCGCATTTCAAATTAAAAAATTCGTTTAAATTTTTTCATGCAAAACGGCAATTTCATAGTTAAAGACCTATTATTTATCAGCGGGTGCAACAAGTGACTGACTGGTGATCTGCTTGTGGAAGTAGTTCCAGAGTGGGAACCGCCAGGCGCGGTCGCCCGTGTCGGCCCCGGCCGCCTGCACGGCGCGCCACGCCTCCTCCGAGTTACTGAAGCAACCGAACGCACCGCCACCAGTGGCCATCAGCACTCCGTCTGCAAATTATATAAAAACATTCTAGTTTGTTTCATTCTTTGTTTGTTCATAATGCTACAACCTGACAAATATTAAAACTAAATAGCACAGATAAAAGATAAAACTGTTCTGCTGGATCATGAATACTACAAATTGCCAGAAACAGGTGCTTTTTTTGTCAGGGTAAATCATCCAACGATCTCCCGCCCAGGGTAGGGCTAGGCATTTTTTATTTATAAGAGCAGAAGCTATAAAACCTCAAAGCCCTAGAAACGTAAAATACTTACTTATAAACATCTGTAACACCGAGGCCGTGTTGGCCGCGACCGTGCAGTGCGTCGTACGTTTTTCATACATTTGCGCGTGCAATGGGCAATGCATCCGAATGCTGTACGAAGAACGCATGCTCATCGCGTAAATAACGCTCCTAAGAACCATTGGCTACCTTTCAAATGACAGCTTACGAGGGTTGAAGTAAGCGCAAAAGAAGTCCAAATCAAGAATAATGAGGTATAGTGACCTATAGATGAACCTCTACTTATTCCCTCTGCTCTAAATATTATGAAATGAAATAAATGTGGGAGAGCCATGCTTCGGCACAAATGGGTTGGCTCGACCGGAGTGATACCACGGCCTCATAGATAACCGGCGTGTAACAATCACAGCGTTGTTTCGCCATATGAGTGAGTTTACCGGAAACCTAATCCCTCCCATCCCCAATCCCAAAATTTCTAAAACCCTAATCTGGGTGTCCATGGGCGGCGCTGATTGCTAACCATCAGATAATCCGTCTGCTTGTTTGCTGCCCCATCATATGAACAAATATGAATATAATTAACCCCGAATAAATATGAATTAATTGAACCCGTTGTTGCAACTAACATTTCACATGGAGCTCAAACAGTCAGATTGCATTCAAACACGCGGCATAATTATTATAATTAGGTATACATACGAGTGAAAGTAGCTACATCAATGACGATTGCGGGTTTGTACACCGATTGGCCATACACCAGCGCATCCGCCATCATTAACCGGCCCTCCATGTCAGTATTCTCTATCTGAAAGTAAAATTGTATGCAGGTAAAATATTTTATCGAGTTACAAAAACTAATAGTTCCTCCTCTCGTCCCTAGATGGTGTTGTTAGCAGATATTTAATAAAATAAAAAATAATACCTAATTAAAATTGTCCTAATACCTAGTACGTATTGGCTTGCCAGGTTTTGAACTTTCTCCCCCTTATTACAAAACAATGTTTATCTTTAGTCCAGATTTAAACCATTAAGTCGGGTTTTGAATTTTGAATCTTATTGTCATCTCGAAATACGAAAACTGGCTCAATGGTTTAGTCCTAGACTAAAGTAAAACCTTGTTTTGTAGTAGTTTTATAAGGCCGTCTTAGTTTAATTAGACACCATTGATAAACTGAACGAAAACTCAATAAAGGCTGATTGTAAAACCTGAACTTATCTGAAGCATCAATCAGCCTTGAGAAATTGTGCTGATGCTCAAACCTCCCCCGTGTCATAGAACCCTTGCTCAGTATTAAGTACTTATAGGTATGTGTGTGTGCACACTTGAGTTGTTAAGCCAAAGTTAATGATATAGCTATAGATTGAAATAATAAATCAACCATAACACAACATTTAAATCACGAGCATAATTTTTATTATAACTTTCGTGAGACATTCTAAATTATTTATTATGTTTTCGGCTTACTCACGTAATAATTTGACGAGATACTCGACTAGTTTCAAGCCATGCTAGAGGCCCATATTCATGAGCAGCATACCGCGACACGCGACTCGGCGACCGTCGCGCTGCTACTGTAGCAGCGCGACGGTCGCCGAGTCGCGTAAATAATCACGTGCATAATTATGTTCAAAACGACAGAATATTGTATCATTTCCCCACCTGGATGGACATGCCGTTGAGCGCCCTGACGACGTCTCCAACCTTCATGCACTGTCCGCTCACCATGTTCTCACAGATGGGAATCACTGCCGACACATTTATCGGCAACTGAAACACAAATAAAATTAGGTACCTAGGATTTCATAGTAGCGTATTCGTATTAGTCTTATCTCTATATTAGCCTATCTCTCTCTATCGACTCTTACTTAACTACTCTAACTGGGTCTGCTCTAACACACATCGTAGTTTAAAAGAAATACAACAAATATTCGCTGCTAGTTCGATTCTTGCACGATGCACTGTGCGGCCGATCGTGCTGTGGCATGGCTATAAAACTAGAAATATGGTAAAGTACCTTAAGTTTAGCAATGACCTTCATAGCGGCGAGTACGACGGCGGCGCCGGCCATACTGCCGCGGTTGTGCATCATCATCTCACAGTCCTTCAGGCACAGACCACCGCTGCGAGTAATTTAACAGTCAGTTTTTAAGCTTAGTAGATGGCGCCATTGTAGTTTTAAATCCTGTTTGCGTAATGCAACTTGAGGGAACAATGACTTGTAATTAGTAACTTAGACAGCTTTATCAAGTCAAATAATATTTTATTGGAGTAAGGAAATTATAAACTTGATGTCTTCGAAGGGGATTGGCCGCAGAAAGCTTTGTGTCGAGAGGAGTGGAAGGAGGGTAGGGAGGCCTTTGCAATGAGACGAAAACGGCTAATAAAAAAAGAAAATTATAGTGTGATAAGGCCGCCCATTGTACATAATCACAATGTTCTTTCATAGTTTTCAATGTATTGCTACTTCGTGTATGTGTGCAATAAAGTATGTACAGTCAGCTCCAAAAGTCGATGAACAGAATCAACTTTCCAAAACACCTGTTCACAATAAAATGCCATAAGTTATAGTCACAACTACAAAACAAAATAGCCTGTACATCAGAAATTTACAAAAGTCGTTAAACACGACTAATTCAAAAGTATGTGTGCACTATAGTATTCCTAAAGTCGCTGTACACCATCAATCCAAATGTCGCTGAACATCATTTTTATCAAAAGTCAGTAAACAGCAGAAAAGTCTAAATTAGGTTAACAAAGTATATTTTTAATGTTGCACTGTGTTAATATAATTTTGACGCTTATGTTGTTCAGCTACTTTTGGGACAGTGCTCGCTAGACCTTAATAATGTATTTTAACACGTAAGTATCCATTTCAATACTTATTTACACATCAATTATATTTTTAACCGACTTCAAAAAAGGGGTAAGTGCTCAATTCGATGCCTATTTTTGTTATGTATGTACACCGATTACTCGAAGACGACTGGACCGATTTGCAAAATTATTTTTTTATTTGATAGGGTTTACTTGCCATTTGGTCCCATTGTCATGAGGTCAGAATCTGATGATGAAATTATGGAGAAATCGAGGGGGACTTTCAATAATTGCAGGGGCGAGTAGTTCTTTTGTATGATGTTTAAGTAGGTCTTTTACAACACTATAACTTGACGAAGGTCGAAGTCGACCTTATGTTGGAGCTGGAAGACAGTCGAGGGATCTCCTTGACTATTTGGAGTAGTTGCCTTGTGTTTGAGCTTTAATGATTCGTATTGGCACTTTGCACCAGGCTTGGTTGTAACTGTCATTAAGGGTCTGATGATGAGAACGAAGGACAGGGAACTCCTGAACGGATTATAGTAACTACTTCGTGTTTGAACTTAATTCCTATTGTCAGTAATCATACTAAAATATAATATGAAATAACATAAACATCACTCTTAACAATCTACGAAGTAGACAACTTTGTACACAGAAAATTTATTTTTTATGTTTGTGTTTACTTTTTGAAGTCGTTTGTTTTTTTTCATTTAAGTAAATAGAAAATAATAATAATAACTATTTTTATAATCTCGCAGTAGGTGCCAAGTAAATGCACAACATACCAAACAACAACAGTAGGTATTAGAAACGTGTATTGATCGGTACCCAGTAATCATCATTGTTTTACTTGGTACCTGGCACTTAATTGGCACCGACTTCGAGATTATAAAAATAGTTATTAATATTATTTTCTATTTACCTAAATGAAAACATGCATTTCCTTGTACACAGAAAGTTAATTTTTTTGTTAAAAATTATTTTATTTCGCCATTTTAAGTGATATGCAGAGCAAGCAAGGATAATGCGTTTCGAATGAGAAGACGACGGCTACTTGAGACCAAAAATCGCGGTAATAGTAGTAGTCCTCTGTGTTCAGTTCTGTAAATTGTTGAGGAATGCCCTCGACTGTCAATGGTCTCCATCATAATGTATACTGTAGACCTTCAACATAGTTACAAATTCTATATAGGTGTAAAGTGCTCATCAATACGAATCATTCCACCCCAAACACAAAATAATTACTCCAAATAGTCACAAGAGATCACACCTTGCACCCCAGTCGATAATCACACATTTATTTGCCAATAAACTCAAAAAGCTCCTTCTAAGCAAATGCTACTATAGCGTCAAAGAATATCTGGATGATAAAAAGATAGTCTAATTATTAATTAATATATAAATAATTTGATATAAATACCTATTATTGTACCTAATTATATGTAATGTTATTAAACTTATGTATACCTTTTTTTGCTATGCCCTATCAGGGTCCATAATATGTACCTAGATTTAAGCCCTTAACATCATTGTAACATTATGGTATGCAAATAAATAAATATGAAATATGAAATCCCTCTACGGTCTTCCGGCTCCATCATCAGATTTACTACATAACTTCATTGTAACTCATGTAAGTGCGAAGTTTTGATATAAATGAATTAATTCTAAACACGAGGTAGTTACTGGAAACCGTTCAGGCGTTCCCTGAGCTGTCCTTCGTTGTCATCATCAGACCCCTAGTGACAGTCATTACCAGTCTTGGTGCAAAGTGCTCACCAAGAAGAATTATTCAAGCCCAAACACAAGGCAATTACTCCAAATAGTCAAGGAAATCCCTCGACTGTCTTTCGGTTTCATCATCATCAGGTCGAGTTCAACCATCGACAAGTTGACGTAAATAGGTACCTGAATAACTGCAGAAAATATACGAATCATGCCGACTGTCCCTATAAAATTTTAAATTTCCACTCGATTTTTCTGGGTTTCCATCATCAGATCTTGACCTGGTGAACATGGGACAACCTGGAAACCATACCCTACTGAACAAAAAAAAAAAATCCAAATCGGTCCAGATGCCTTAAGTAATCGGTTAACATCAAAAAAAAACCCGACGAATTGAGAACCTCCACCTTTTTTTAGTCGGTTAAAAATATTATTAATTTTTAAATAAGTATTGAAAAAGATACTAACGTGTTAATAAACATTATTAAGTTACACTGTCCCAAAAGTAGCTGAACAGCATAAGCGTCGAAATTATATTAACACAGTGCAACATTAAAAATATACTTTGTTAACCTAAATTTGACTTTTCTGCTGTTTACTGACTTTTGATAAAAATGATGTTCAGCGACATTTGGATTGATGGTGTACAGCGACTTTAGGAATACTATAGTGCACACATACTTTTGAATTAGTCGTGTTTAACGACTTTTGTAAATTTCTGATGTACAGGCTATTTTGTTTCCTAGTTGTGACTATAACTTATGGCATTTTATTGTGAACAGGTGTTTTGGAAAGTTGATTCTGTTCATCGACTTTTGGAGCTGACTGTACGTTATATATATATAAATAAATAAAATCAGAGATGATTAGTAGGTACTTATAACAGCTACAAGTAAATAGTTCTTCATTTCACATCCCTACTTAAAATTGGTAGTTTGAAATATTTGCTGGATATGGTACATACCTATTAGGTACACATCTGTCAATCCGTAAAAAATCGTAAAGTGTATGCACACTTCAGTTGACCCCATTTAGATATAAGTAATAACGTGCATTAAGAAAATAGTCACCGGGATCCAGCCAACTTATATCGAGTCAGCAGCTTTATGCCTTGCTTGAGCCGTAAGATTGGGCAGTTGTACCTGTCGAAAGTGACTCCTTTGGCGGCCAGCAGTACAGGCGCGGCGGTGGGGGCATCGGATGCGGCCGCCCGGTATGTGCATTCGAGGAACATGGGCGTGTCGCAGGAGCCCTGCGCGACGGCCAGGAAGGCGCGCATGCGCTGCGCCTCGATCCATTCGCGGTCGTGAGCCTCCACGGTCACACCCAGCGGGCACAGCACGTCTATGGCCGCCTGGAAACATATTCATCATCACATTTTTTTTTTTTTTTTGATGGAGGATATTCTTCATTTGCCTTCTTCTGCCCTATGTGTGACGAAAAGGTGTGTCAGAATCTTGACTTACGCAATCCCATTTCTTTTAGGCACATTATTGTACTTACCCCCGCAACCCCTACAGGACATCAGCCCTAGTTGTCCCATCTATATGGGCTGTCGCGCAACGTGTCGCAAGTTCGGTTCCCGAAAAGAACTCGTGTGTTGTTTTTATAATTCGCAATTTATTGTTTCGGATCTGGGTGCCACGTGTATGTGACTTTTTTACTTTAATAAAAAACTAAACTAAGAAGTATAGCTGCTTACAGACAGGGCACTTAGCCTGATATCTGTATATCAGATGATACAATTGAAATGTGTGAATAGGAGTAGTTGTTAAAGAGTCTCTGATTCAATGCAATAGGTCAGTTAAAGCATTATTAGAAATTTTTGAAACAACCACAACGTTGTGTTTCGCTGTGTGAGTGAGGTTACCGGAGGCCCAATCCCGCCCCTTCCCCTATCCCTTCCCGATCCTTATTTCCGCAACCCCTATCCCCAAAAGGACGGCAACGCACTCGTAACTCCTTTGGGGTTGCGGGTGTCCATGGGCGGCGCCGATTGCTTACCATCAGGTAATCCGTCTGCTCGTTTGCCGACTTATACCTACTTACCATAAAAAAACTTATAATATTTCTAATTATAAGTATGAAATCGCCAATCCGCCTTGAGTAAGCGCGGTCATTACCTAATGCTCAAACGTTCTCCTTGTGAGAAGAGGACTTTGCTCAGCAGTGGGTACTTATAGGCTGATGATGAAATATATAGAAACCTGTGCTAAGTCAACGGGCGTCATCTTATTAGCGGGCATGTCAGACAGGTACCGCGCCCAGTTCTGTGCCTCGCCCTGGATAGAACCCAGCGTCCATAGCTCCTTGGCCTCATTCCCGTACAACTTGACGTGACACGCGGCTTTACGGGATCCTGTCGTCTTGAACCTGTCGAACCTAAAGATGAAAATATTTTTAAAGGAGACTGAGTGTAGGTACGCTTCGAGTCTAACTCCTAATTTCTGAAAGGCTGATCAAACTCCTATCAGCTGTTAAATTGCTGAACAAGTTTAATTATGTTGCTAGAGTGTGATTATACTACATAGTTGTACATATGGAAGCCTATGTATTTACGCAAAATTTTGCTATTGTTCTATCTGCTTGCTATATTTTCTATAATTAGTGATAGAATCAATAAAGTCTATAGGTAGATACAAACATATAAAACAAAGAATACATTTATTATCTATTATATATTTATACTTGTACGTTAATAATACGCACATATATACATCTATCTCGTATGTCATAACAGATTTAAAATTAAGCCGTTTGCTTGCTTCTTGCACTGACCATTGGCTCATCTCTGCATCACCTAAGGTTTGACTGGTACTGCTGCACCTGACTGGTAGAAAATGCCTTAGGCATTAAGTCCGCCTATGTACTCATTGTGCATGAAGTTCAAATAAATAAATAAAAAAAAATATTATCAAGAAGTTACAAAGTGCTGTTTATTTTTTAGCCTTTAGGAAGGTTATGTTACTCTGTTCATCGGGTATAAAAGTCATTTTTCACGTGGTGAAAAATGACTTTAGATACCTACGTATGCGTAGAACCTTTATTGGTTGATAGATATTTCTGCTTGAACTTCATCTACAATACAAATTTATGTTCCGTGTCTAAGTGTGATGTGTAGAATTTGTATGTAAACACACAATAACATCATTATATTTACGCGGGTATTAACGCGGAAAATTATAATTTGAATACCTTGGTAGGCTTGACGTTTCGACCCGGTTGCACAGGTCGTGGTCACAAGCAGACGGCCAGACGGCCAGTCTGCGTCAAGCCTACCAAGGTATTCAAATTATAATTTTCCGCGTTAATACCCGCGTAAATATAATGTTGTTAAGATGAAACGCGAAAGTTTAAAAGTTAGTATACACAATAACATTTTTAGTGTAGCAACAATAAAATCTGCTATTATGGCATTTTTCTCTGTTTCCACTGGTTTCAAGAGTTGGTACCTATATTGCGTGCTTATACTCCTTTTAATGTAACTGCAAGATGTACCTACGGTAGGTGTAACTTGTAAGTAAGTATATAGATTTACTTCCAAGCCGCGAGCTCGGCTGCCTCGGCGGCGGCGTCAGGCGCGTGCGCCGGGTCCACCTCAATGACGCCACAGCCGCGGTACTTCAACAGCTTCACGCCCGCACCCACGCCCCAGCGAATGTTCTCCTATATTAAAACACAAAAAACTTTATCAAG
This sequence comes from Spodoptera exigua, assembly GCA_902829305.4. Taxonomy (NCBI): domain Eukaryota; kingdom Metazoa; phylum Arthropoda; class Insecta; order Lepidoptera; family Noctuidae; genus Spodoptera; species Spodoptera exigua. The sequence goes on from LR824614.2 coordinate 510,704, forward strand.
CAGATACGTCGGAATAAATACTAAGGCCGCTAGCCCACTACTTGGACATTTCACTAGCGTTGATGTCAACATCGCGTTTGCGCAGCGTAGACGCCGCGCTGACACACGTTATCGCCGCGTCGTCGCGTGGCAAGCATTGCGTCAACACTAGTAAAACGTCTAGCGGGTTAGCGAAATTAGTAGTTTAATTAATATAAATAGCATGCTTGCTCTTAACAGTACAATGATTCGTGTAATGACGTAAGTTATGCAAAGAAGGTATTTAGATGTTTTAAATTCCCTGTAAGAGTTCAAAGTCCAATCAATTACAATAGACGAAAAAACTGTCAAGAAACTTAATGTAATTTCGTACAATGAAGAAACTAAGGTGGTTGTTACCTACCCTGGATTCATCGAGTGTTTCAAGACTGTTGTAGCAAGCATCCTTAGGTCCAAAGGAGGTGATCGCTATAGCAGAGTACTCGGGCAGCACGTCCGTTAGTGAGAACGCCTTACCTAACTGCAGCTCTCCGGATATGCTGTAACATTCGTGATAAACCATTGGAACTCACATTGCTACTTGAAGTAGATACTTATCACTGTATCAGGAAAATATTTATAACTTAGTTTCAATTCATTTTTTATATAAAAGAATGCGCTATTGATTTCTAATTTGGAGTCTAATAAAGTATTGGTTGTTTTTATTGGTGGCCCGGAGGTTAAGACACTCGCTTCTCATGCATGAGAAACTTAGGTACTGATGTGACTGTTTCTAAGTCATATGTACTTTCTAACTGTATTTAGACACTTTCAAAAACGGTGAAGGAAAACATCGTGAGGAAACCTGGACATGTTTTTTTTTTTTTTTATGTAATAGGTCGGCAAACGAGCAGACGGATTACCTGATGGTAAGCAATCAGCGCCGCCCATGGACACTCGCAACGGAGGAGTTACGAGTGCGTTGCCGACCTTTTAGGGATTAGGGATTTGGAGATTTAGGGATTGAGGATGGATTGGGGAAGGGGAAGGATTGGGCCTCCGATAACCTCACTCACACGGCGAAACACAACGCAGTGGTTCTTTCACGCCGGTTTTCTGTGAGGCCGTGGTATCATTCCGGTCGAGCCGACCCATGATTCGTGCCGAAGCATGGCTCTCCCACACTTAAAACGTTATTTTTGATTAGGTACCTAAAAGTTTGAAATCATTAATCCGCCTTGAGCAAGCGTTTTGACGAATGCTCAAACCTACTCCATGTGTGAAGAGGCCTTTGCCCAGTAGTGGGCACTTATAGGCTGATGATGTGTGACATGGTAAGCAACCGGCGCCGCTCATGAGGGTGTTCATGAACCGTAGTTGTAAGTGTGTTTCCGGCTTTTTGATGATAAGGGATTTGAGGATTGAGAATAGACGGGGGAGGAAAAGACCTCCGGTAATCCTGCAAACACGACTAAAAAAACGTTATAGATGTTTTAGGACGGTATTCTGGGAGGCTGTGGTACCCATGGCAAATTATTTCACTTAGGTCGAAAGAATAAACTTGTAGTGCGGATTTTTTGTGACGCTATAATCTTATCCCTTTAATTAACATGGGGTCATTAAGAAGACGTTAGGTAACTGCATTTAATATATACATCTATACCTAATCCTTCAAGCAATAATGCCAGCCAGATGTATGTTTTTCTTTTATAAATATGTGTATTGAGGTTTAAATATTTTCATGTTATTCTTGTTACTTACTTGTTTAAATGCTGTGTGATCTTGTCACCACACTTCTGGTTGATTTCTTCAGCAATTGGTGTAAGTTCAAATTTGTTCTTATTTTGATATACACCCACCACTAGACCTTTCTGTAAAAATTTCTCATTACTAGACTAAATACTTTTTCTTAATATATTAAGCTTCTGTATATTGAGATACCAACTTACCTTGCTAGCGGAAACTTCTTTTACAGGCTCCGATTTTGTTTTAGTAGGTGCACAACAATATTTTTTAGCATTCCCAAAATAAATTACATTTCTCTCTAATAACTTGGCACTCGTAAATAATTTTGTTATTTTCATTTTGTAAAAAAAATCAAATATAATTGTGTAAAAACATTCTTTAATTTATTAATATAAAAATATAAACCAACTAGATTTGTATGCAAAAATAATGTTTGAATGTGGAATTTTTGTGCCTGCCAGTACTTCCACATGTAACCTTTTATGAATAATTGGAGCACACTCATAGTTTCACTATGTTGTTGTGATAAAAGACAAATACATTAATTTTTTGCAAGTAATCATAGTATGTCATAAAGAAATTCATAGTCCAGTTTATGAATAAACTATTCAAAAATACAGTTTGCAGGTACTCTAGCATTACTCGCTATAAAAGTCACATAATTTTTTTTATTTAATCTAAATAAAAAACATCTATCTTCTATTCCCGAGATGAATTTTAAAAGAACTTGTTTTTGGTACATGTCTTATAGTAAGTGATATCCTTGTGTCTCTAATCACAGTTGCATTTCTAACATATTTGTCAGAACACATATTTATGTTGACAATTGACCCATCCAACAAGTCCTCTTTCAACTCCTCAATGCAGTGCAAATAATGTGTGTATAATCTGTCCTGCAATATTAACAAACTTCTTGGTTCCAATAAAAATGAGAACACTGGAGTTCTGTTTATAGTGTTATCATCAGCTGGTTCAAGGAAATTCAACACAATGTGGGAGCCTGCTGATATTGTAGTAATAGTAGGATAAAATAAAGATCCGTCCACATGTGGCATGATGCCTTGCCCAGGCAGATACTCATTTACTAAGACATGGTTTGGCCTTTTACCATCCATAACGTTCAACCTATGAATTTTCTCAAGGTATTTATCAAGCCAGTGCGGTATTGTCTCCGCTATCATGCCGTTGGCGTGAGGTATTCCGCCCCAGTTTTGCAATCGTCTATTTGAAAGTTGTGTCCATTTTGGCTTCGGTGACGCGTAAATATTTGATAAAATTGCCTTTTCTTCAGCTTCTGATATGAATTCAGATATGTAATACGCGGTCTCTGGGGCCTGTTGATAAATTATATTACAATCGCTTATCATTTAATCTAGCAAATTGACCTCGCCGAATTAGAGTACAAAATACTAACCGTAATTACTCTGTAGTCTTCTATATTATAATGAACCGAATTCATTGTTAAGCACCGTAAATTTCTTGTATTTTACTGGCTAAATTCACAATCCCAAATGTATGTAAACAATCTTTTTCTTGTCAATTTTGACAATTGACAGCTTTGAGCGAATTGTCAGATAATTCAACATATCGATGAACGTGTTGTTTTTCCTTAAATAAAAGTCGTCTTAATATTTCAACTCAGTCGAAATTATTCAGTATTTAGTACACAGTCTATTTTTACAGGTTTAAAATAGTATTTCTAATTTGTGAGATAACTGAGAATAAAACACTTATTTAAAATATTCAATTTTTATTCTATAGTTTCTCAAACGAAAAGTGAGAACTCTTTTAGAACTAAAAATTACCACTATCAAAAATAGGTCGGGGACATTCGTATCGTAATCTTCAGTACGTTTTGTTTACAATCAATTAACAAGCAAAAATGTCTTAAAATAACCGTATTAGGAATAATTTGGGATCCTCTCTAATATTTAATATTGTTTCCGGAATATTCTGTGGTCGTAAATAAAAAATACTGAAACATATTATTAGTATATTTTTTAACTTTGCCACAAACGTGTATAAATCACACGCGACCTTTCGAAGCAACAATAAAACATATACAGCTAATCTTTTTTGACAGAAGCGTACAGAAGATAAAAATGTTATTTGTTAATAATTTTTTTGTAAATATTTGTTAAATGAGCAATTGTAGAATGTGATCATTATGGGAGGGTGCATAGGAATAACTAGAAGTGGTAGCGGGCCTATAGAAGAGTCTTCAGCTACCGTGTCTCGGCCTAATTCAGGTGGGGTAAGCGATCATCTGTCTCCGTGGAGACATCGAGTGCGTGTTCTTATAACTCTTTGTTGTAGGCGGGCTGAGGAAGAATCAGTCGTTGTGCCACGAGACCATAAGGTGGAAATCGGACGTGCCATTGACAGAAGGCCAGTTACGTAGCAAAAGAGATGAGTTTTGGGACACAGCGCCGGCGTTCGAAGGACGCAAAGAGATTTGGGACGCGCTGCGGGCGGCCGCCGTCGCTGCAGAGGCGATGGACTTCCAGCTCGCACAGGCAATACTTGATGGCGCCAGTGTCTCAGTCCCCAATGGTTACCTTACTGAGTGCTATGATGAATGGGGCACAAGATATCAGGTACACCTTTTGCTAAAACTAAACTATCCCCAGTTGCAATGTTTTGATCTTCAATTTCCTTACTATGTGGTTATATTGATCATTAATGTATTCAATTGTAATGTAGAGAACCCATACCAAAATATTGGTGAAACCTTTATCATCAAACATTAGATTTTCCTCAAAGGATTTTGTGTATATTTGAATATGATTATGGGAGAATAACATAACACAATATGCATGCATCAGAGCCCAACAGCTTTATTGTATGGCATTATATTTTATTCTGGGCCCAGTTATTTAATGGTAATACCAATTCAAATGATAACACCGGCTAAAAAGTACAATATTCATTGATTACATTTCTAACATTACTAAATTCTTGTGGTATTTATGAATAATACTATGTAAGTAAAGGTGCTACAAGTTCAATACAGCAGGTGCAACAACCTGTTGGACTTACCAGATATCATACTTATTATATTCCCTAAATACAAGAGTTGTGAATTTGATTAATAGCTGTCTTATTAGGCATTTGTCTTCAATTGAATTCATTCAAAACAATTGAAATTGATTACAAATTTAAATTAGTCCAATAAAAGTGACTTAGAATTTACCTGCCATCCTAAAAACAACCTTGCAGCCACGTAATAATAATGTATTATTCTATTTAAATATTCATAATGTTTGCACAAGAGAATAACTGGTTTAAATGTTGTCTCAAGAAGAAATAATATGAGAGGTGACCTGTTGACCTGGTTATGTGTTATATCAGTTCATAAACATCTAGTTCTGGTCATCAGCTTTCATATCAACTACAGTCACTTGCAATGTGTAGCTCGGAGAAATTAATTTGTGTATAAGATATAATATGTTATCTAGAACTTGTCACATTATACATACACTGTTCTGCCTATCTTTTTGTTGAAAGTGACAGTGCCTGAAGAGCATACATGTTTAATTATGTATAAGTTATAAATTAAAATAATATTTCAAGCTTCAAAGCTCTGTCCACGCACTTTGAGAATTGAGTTTCAAATTAGACTTTTTCCCAAAGTAAATAAAAGTTGTTTTGCATTATCACTAGGTTCCAATATACTGTTTGTCGCCACCCATAAATATGGTGAAGGAGGCAAGTGGCAGAGATTCTCCGGCGGAGTGGTCAGAGCCAGTTGAAGGTGGTACGGAGGTGTCCCTTCGTCTTCGGCTCTCCAACACTTGTAAGGATGTGGACCTGGCCGTCTACTCTAGGCACACTATATCACAGTGCAAAAACAAATTACATGTAAGTAGTAACTATTTTATTTTAATAATACTTATTTTATTACCCACATTAGTACATGACTAGCATCAATGTAATCAAATCTTGTCATGTCAGTTATGAATACACCATAAATATCACTATATAATACTGAAATATAAAATAAACAACTAAAATGCACAATGGTTGGTGTTATCGCTAAAAGCAATTTCTTCCAGCCACCTTAGGATGGATAGTAGAAGTTGCGAAGTATTATTACGCGAGTATTTGCTGATTCATGAACTATATAAAATAAATTACTGTCGCAATTTTATGATTCACTAGCGACCCGCCCCTGCTTCACACGTGTGTTCCACTCCCACGGTGTGTTAGAGTACCGCCATGACATTGGAAGGGTTGCTATTTTCCGATTTTTCTCTTTAAAATATCTTTATTTCGTATTATCGAAATCGATTTAGCTGTTCTCGAGATTTATGCAACACATTCAGCCATAAAATTTTATTTCGTAGTCTGTTTTTAAAATATATTAATTGCATCCTCAGCATTGTGAGAACACTCAGTTTATTGACACAATACCAATAAGTATGTTGCATTTTTATGAAACATTGCAGAGCATATTTCCACGCAACCTTGTTATAATTATCCTTGATTATGATTGGTTATTACTTTGTTAATGCTTATGAAGTTAACACCTCCTAATTAGCGGTTTTCAATGAGTATTTAGAAAACATTAAGTGTTATCTTTATAGCTTGTTGAAGAATTACTACTATGTACCTATATCTAAGAAGTATTACTATGCTGAGAGTATACTTAGACATATAGGTATATAGTTTCTACTCTTAACCTAAATAGTAACAGGATATGTATCTTCTGAATATGGCAGTGTAATCCTATTGTATTGACAATACAATGCACTGTTCTCTAAGTAAGGCGACTGAAGTCAACTGCCGGATCATTTCTGAATTTCCTTAACTACATTTGACAATTCTCTGTAGAATCAAGGACTATATGTATCTAAATTGGTCGTCCACAATATTAAACCAATATAATTTGAACTGCAATTCCACTTGACCTTATGAATCATTTATAAATATTATTGAATAGTGCCATATCGAGTTGTAAATGTGTGACGCGATCGACTTTATTAGCATCGTTTGAGATGTAAACACAATTCTTTGGGTGCGGAAAATTGTACTAAATATGCAAAGCAAAGGCTTGAATTAACATTATATCAAGAACAGCGCACTCTGTAAGATTTGTTGCATAAACTTGTATCTACTCTATGCGTAACCAAAAAGTAGATCCAATCACCGCGCACCGTTTTTAATCTTCTAAGACTAACAGAAAAGTCTATACTCAATACGGTTGCTATTACAATGGACGAATTTTATTGTAAAAATAAATATTTTTATATACAAAACAGTTCTTATAGTTATAAGATCAAAGTCAGCAAGCACATCAGCATTGAGTATATGATCTCTAATACGAGGAAATGCACTCTAAAATTGTTTATAAAGCAAAAAATAATAATGAAGTCATCGTTAGCAAATTCCTGCTAAGGCAACGCACTTGTTTTGTAACAATATTTTATTATTGTACTAAAATTGAAAATGCAGTTTTAATGTTTTGGTAACATGACCTCTTCTGCTCTTGACAAAATAAATACCGGTGTAAATACAGTTAACCGCATGTTTGTGGTACTTGACATTTACGGTTTCTTTACTCCTTATACAGTAAGGGATTCGAGGTTTATTGCGTTGTTTTAAACCGTAAATATATATTTAAAAATTAGGTATGTTACAAGCGCAATATGGTACCGCGACCTCGGCCAGCAGCAGGAGAATGAATAGGGTGTTTTTTTACTCAGTACTCAGTCTGGCACTACCTCTCGCCTCACCCTGGAAGAAGTCATTAGATGAATTTCCCTTCTCAAAGAAAATAACTGACCTCCCTTAGAAACATAGGTACTAAACTTTGTAAAAGTGTAAGAATATACATTTCAACTGGTGATTTTACGACTTCTATGGCGCTATATTATAAAAATATATGTATTGTGCTTGTGCATAGCGAGTAAGCGAGCCCCGCTTTAAACACGGTCAATTGATGACGTAACAGTTTGCATACCCTGCGAAATTTTGCAACCATACGCTGTCGGCGTGCCTTCGCACACCGCTACGTAAGTACTTTAAAACATAGGGCTGCCAATTATGCTACTGTCTATATAAAACTGCCAATGATCTGATCTAATCTGCAAATACCAACCTGAACAATACTCCCCAAATTGAAAGCTTTTGAAAACAAAACCATGCTCAAAAACCTAAGTAAACCTAAGTAAGTACCTATATTAGTTTCTAATTGAGAAGCGTTCTGTTTACCATAAAAGTTGTAATTATCTCTGTATTAAATTTCATTTAGCATCTAGCGCTACCCCTGCTTTGCTTCGTGTGTCTGATGCGGCGTCAGTCATTTGTTTTATTATAGAACTACCTAAACATCGATAGGACTGCTAATATGGAATTATCCCCTCTACTTTCTAAAATTCGCTTTCATAAGTACCTTCTCTTGATAGTAACTCATAGAAAATGGGTTATTGGAATCGGCCTAGCCGTTCACGCGTGATACTTTATACAAAGGAAACTGAGATCTATTTACGCATTTATAGATGTAATGGCAAATATTCTTCCATGTCAACAAACTGTCACAATTGTGCCATTCGTATTACTCATGTTTTTAGTGTTTGTACACTATTCCTAATTATCTAAATAACCTAGAAACATCGAGTATCCATCATAAAATAATAGGAGTACGTTTTATTGATTTGTTAATTGCCTTATATCAATTGTGAACCGATATCTACATTTCCTGATCTGATACATGCATGTATTTTTATTCAGACCTTGAACAAAAGCAACTTTTTCGAACTCAAGTATTTTTCGACGATATTTGCAGTACAATTTGGGCAACTACTTATCAAATATGTGCCTAAAACTAATAATACAAGTGTGCTATACTTCACCTCGAATGGGTCAGCTTGACCGGAGTGATACCTCGGCTTCACAGAAAATCGGTGGAATAACCATAGCGTTGTGTTTCGCCGTGTGAGTGAGGTTACCGTAGGCACAATCTTTCCCCACCCCCCAGTCCCTAAATCTCCAAATAACTAATCCCGAAAAGGTAGGCAACGCACTCGTAGCTCCTCTGTTGTCGCGGGAGTCCATGGGCGGCGCTGATTGCTTACCATTAGGTAATCCGTCTACTCGTTTGTCGTCTTATCACATAGAAAAATACATATTCTGTAATTGTTAAGATGTCAGTAGTGCAACCCTGATGTTCAAGCCTTTACAAGCACTCACAAAGGTCGCAGTCACCTGTTTAATGGCTTACAATAATTTCGGACGCCGGGACAATTACCTGTACCGCTGACCTACTAGCAGTATGGCTACTATGGCTAGGCATAATGTTTTAAAGCATTGTGCTTTCTCTTCGTACGAAGCCGTGAGGCACGTGGTGGCTAATGGGCGCTTTTGACCATTTATTTTGTTAATGTTACTTGGCTGACGGCCAAGGTCATTTCACTTATTTGGCTAGCTTTCCGGCTCTTTCACAAGGTTTTATTTCACTTGTAAGCTATGTATTACGTAGATGGTACCTATTAAAATGAAACTAACTTTCTCTTGCCTGTCTGTCTGCCTGTCTTTTCTTCACGCCTAAACTACTGAACCCATTTGTGCAAAATCTGGTACAGCAGACATAGTTTGGAACTCGAGAAAGGACATAGGATAGTTTTAAAACCAAAAATCTGCAGGAATTCACTATTCCACGCGAACAGTCGCGAACAAAAGCTAATAGTAGTTACTGAATAATCTAAAAGCGACTGTTTTCGTAATACTTATCCTCGTGCCGCCTTTTATTTAGAGTAAACTAAGCTTTCTCTTTGTGCGCTAATCAAACCTTACATAATAGACCCACAAAAAATATTTACTGTTACTCGACATACTGTCGTGAAATCTGGCCTAGACTTCCTTCCTGCGTTGATGAGTCATAGCACTCGTAATTCGTAGCAGGTAGGTTCTGATAATAAAAGTATCCCAATGTTGTACAATGGACATGCTGTCTTCGAGTTTGGCCCAAACATTACTTTTATTTATTTATTGGTTTATTTAAGTGTGGGAGAGCCATGCTTCGGCACGAATCATGGGTCGGCTCGACCGGAGTGATACCACGGCCTCACAGAAAACCGGCGTGAAAGAACCAAAGAGTTGTGTTTCGCCGTGTGAGTGAGGTTACCGGAGGCCCAATCCTTCCCTAGTTCCTAAATCTCCAAATCCCTAATCCCTAAAAGGTCGGCAACGCACTCGTAACTCCTCCGTTGCGGGTGTCCATGGGCGGCGCTGATTGCTTACCATCAGGTAATCCGTCTGCTCGTTTGCCGACCTATTACATAAAAAAAAATACCTACATTTTCGGCCAATTTTATGACATTTTATTCTCGGACGCTCTTCAAGTGAAGTGTAAGCGTTTGAAACCCTTTTGATAATCACCTACTACGATCCTTTTTTTTTTCTTTTTCTGTCATGATATTATTGTGTTCAATCACATAACCAAAGCACTCTGTTCAGGGTGTTACCCTTACTCAAAGATATTCTGACAGATTTCAGATGATGATTTATATAAGCGACTCAAAAAAATAACATAAAAACGTAATAAACGGTTATGTACCTACTCACAAAAATAAATTATAGCTCATAATTCAAGCACACAGTAATGATTGTCGATCAAAGACCAAATATGTCAGTAACAAATTGCTAGACAATCAATCATTCAAGTTACATTATGTACGCGATGGCCGACGTTATTTGTATACGAAATTTATCAAAATTGTCCGCCCTTAGACTCACAATAACTACGCATTTTATTTATTCTTTCTATGTAAATACTAACGATTTTTTTATTTGTGTAAGAACTGTACTGAGTATATGACTTTTAGAAATGTTGCAATGGTTTTTAGGACATTTATGTCATGTAAATAATGTATTTTTTATGAGAAAATAGTGGGATAATGGGAATTCATGAGAATATGACAAACGAGTTTATTCTTGATTATACGTATCCCTTAAAGGACTACAAAGAAGTACCTAATTCTATTAAGCTTTGTATAAGTCAGCAAACGACAGCAGACGGATCACTTTATGGTAAGCAGTCGGCACCGCTCACGGACCCCTGCACTAGAATTGCTATAAATGCGTTACCTTAAGGATTTGAGGATAGAAGGATTAGGGAATAAGGAAGGAAAGGTCTAAGGCTAGGCCTCCGATAATACGGGGCCGTATAGAGCTGATGTTCAGCCGTGGTTGCGGGTTAAGCGCAATGAGTCACCGCGGCCTCGGCCCAGAGCAGGAGAAGGAACGGGGGGTTTTTAGTTAGTAAGAGTCTGACACTCTCACTCGTTTCACCCTGGGCGGGAGAAGTCAATTGATGATTTTCCCCTGACAAATAAAGGCCTCCGGTAATGTGACTTACGCGACGAAACACAAAGCATGCAATGTTTCACGCCAATTTACAGTGTCACTATGGTCGAGCCGGCCCATTTGAAGAACGACGTTTATTAATAGAATAATATATTATTAATAAGTATTTTTTTACAAACTCCAGGCTCAAGAGAACATCGAGCCGTGGCGGCAGCGCTGGTTCTACGGCGGTAAACTCCTGGGCGACCGACTGCTGGTGGAGGAAGCTAAGATCACGGCCGGGTACGTGGTGCAGGTCATAGTCAGCACCGACCCCCAGCCGCCGAGCTAGTCGCCTGCGCCGCGCCCTCTCACCCACACCTGCGTCTTTGTGGTACTTTGCATTTATTTTTAAAACTATTTTTTATATTTTACGGTACTTTAGCTATGAAATTGCCATGTTTTATGCGATAGAAACAGAACTATAACAGATCTTACTCTACTTAAGGTCAAATTTCTTGATGGATATAAGAATTCTCACCTAGTAAATGACTATGATGGAACGGCAATTTCATAAGTAAAGACCTATTATTTGGATGGCGACGACCAAGCATATCGCACGGTCTTACGAGGCGACAATGTGTAGAAGAAGATTCTCTATGTTTTAACTTAGCTGGTGGGCGTGGCTCGTGACGCGTGCCACCCGCCCTGCTTATAGTATATTCCTATATTATTGATGTTTGTCTATTTATTTTTATAGTTTGTAGTTTAGCCAGACATGTATGCGCTTTGTGTGTGATGAATCGTAGACAGCACAAGCGATGGCGCCCTCCGCTATGTTCCATGTCATTACTGGCGGTTCATATAGTTACTGATTTCATTTATAATAATAATTACTAGTGCGTTAAAAAACATAAAACGCTAAATTGTTAACATTTTGGTAACATGAATCAAGTTATAATGGGTGTTGAAAATTTTCCTGTAATAAAACACTTTAATTTTTAACGAATTTTCTCGTAATTACCTAAAATTGGCAAGCCTCCAAGCCAGTATAAAATCGCCCAGTGAAAACAATTGAGCAAAATAGCACAAAGACGCTTCAGTGAAGGTACAGAGCAACATAATCCACGTAATAAATTAATTCTAAAGTAACGTAACACGTGTAGGTTATACTTTGTAACCGATTTGTACGGTACTGGCTTACAGTCGTTACAATAATGTGTATAAATAACCTAAGGAAGCAGCTTACTTATAATCCCAATTGTAGGAAAAAAGTACGAATGCATTATTGTACAGACTAGAGCCACTCAACGTTCTAAAGGATATTAATGTCGTGTGCTCGTCGTCGAGTACATTTTTTGTGAAACGCTTCTATTGGGTGTCGCCGCGATACCTTCTAACTTGTCACTTAGACCGGACGTACAACAACCATCTACACTTCAAGCATTTGTTCAGTATCTAGTATACAACAAAGCCACTTCATATTTTTATTTTCCCAACATTATGGCTACGTGTTGTACGGACGGTCTCCAAGATTTTATAATTTGTACAAGATTCTTATAGAATTGTTTATATTTATATAAAAAGCCCCAATTGTAGTGATTTATATATTATATTGTATATGTATATCGGAGTGAGAAATGTACGTTAAGGCTGTATGATGGTTGAGGATACGCTGACATGACCACATTTTTATTGTAGTATGTGTCAAGGGAAATTAGATGATAGTGGATATTTTGTTTCTGGGAAATTTCTGTAATTCTTTTAAACAAATAATACATAAGTTTATATAACTGAGAAGTTGCTACAACATAATTTTATGTGATGTACAATGTTCATGCTCACACAATGATTTAAATTGGCGACCACGCAACATCTAATTTATTTATTGAGTAAATAACAGTGACATCCCACCTTATAGAGTTGGATCGCGGCACTAATACAGCGTCAGCTCATATGCTAGAATACTTATGTATAAATCACTCAGTGTTCAATCTGAGTGAAATTCCGTGGGATGTCCGGCTGACCTTTATTAACATTTTTTTATTTAAATAAATAATAGGTTTTTTTTATTGAGTAAGAACCAGATTTTTTTTTATTTTAATTTGTTTAATGAAATTTAAACTTTATTTTGCCGTCCTTGTTTTTTAGCTGAACCTAATGCTGGTCATGCAAAAATTTCATAAGATTGTATTGATGCTAGAATTTATCTGTGGCCCCAAATTGAGTTGTCGATGTTAAGGATAAATTTGACCAATTAAATGTGGAGTACCTATATATAACTAGACTTGTGAGCATAAATTACATAACGTTTGAACGCAAGTATTAAATCTGCCATTACATAAAGCGACTGCCATCTAATGTGATGTTGTGAGAGTTTTCTTTATATACTTACTCAATTATAATGATATTATATTATATATTGTTTATTTTGAATATTTTAAACGAAACGCTAGATGTTAATTTTGCATTCAAATGTACGGGTATGCTTGGACAACTGACCGAGGTTGCTAGAGGCAATAAAATTATTGATTTTTTAAATGGGAATTTTCTCACTTTTGGTCTACTATCATTTAATTTCATACACACCTCACACCCAAACTCATGAGACCAATCTATCACTCATAAACTTGTTTTGATATGTTTCTATATATGTATTTGGCAGTCGGTTGCCAGTCTTTATGCAGCCATGCAGTCATAAAACGACTTTATGGTGAGACGATAAAGTTAAGTATGTTGTTAACACGTCACATTTGCTGGTCTTAGCCAACGATTTTTTTGTTTTGGCCGCTGAGTGACAAAGTAGTCTCCATGTGGTTTTGCCTCTCATATCAGACGCTTTCTCGATACGTTGCAGGCGCAGCTAGTACTCAATATATAGGGTGTTTGTTACAGCTGCTAAATTATCGTCCTCAGTACATTCTACTGCCACGCATACCCGTATCGTACTAAATTAGTCTTAAGTTTTGCACACGAGTTAATCAAGCAAAATTATACCTAATGTTGTTAGTGATTGAAACGTATTCTTAATGAAAAAAAATATTATTATTATAAGGTTCCGTTTAAATTATACTTTATTGTGATTTGAGAGAATGGGATGCGAAGGGAACTAATTTTGTCTCGCTTCTGTAACCTGTCTGTTGTGATTATTTTCCTCTTAGACGGAATATAAATAATTTTTTCTGTTAGATTTTTTATGTCTCGTTGCAAAATAATCACAATGTAAACGACACAAAACATATTTTAGAATAAAGATAAATTCGTTTTTTATGCTGTAATAATAATAATGATATTTAAATAGCCTTAAAATGTAATAGTTGGACTCAGATTGATATTATAGTATAATAAATTATGTACGTATCACAGCGTTACATGTGGAAACAAAATATGTGTAGTTTAACCAATGAATAATCTCATCTCTTGTGTTTCATTATGAGTAGTTTCTCTTACTATGCTTGTTATAAGCGCTGTGCGTTATTTTTGTACCCAATGGCCTAACGCCACACTGACAATATTCTCACACATATCGATTCTACTGATACTAAGCGATTTAATTTTATATCGATATTGTATTCGGCTCCACACTAGTATCGATAATTTTATGTAAGTAGGTAATCGATAATCGGATGTTATTTTAAAACGTAGTGATACAACCTCAGCAGCATTTATTTGTAATTCGAATTAGGTCGATGTTATATTTTTTTTATCGAAATTATGAATATAGGTTATAGATATTATTGATGTGTTGCCAGTTGCAATTTAAACGGGGTTTTAAGAATCTTTGTATTCAAAATCATCTCTAATAAAGTCTAGTTTATTTAAATTCTGATGAAGTAGATTATATTAAGTTTTCAAATGAATGTACCGTTGAAATTGCAACTGCAACAAAATGAACGTTATATTTCTAAATTGTAATAAGATGATTATAACATTTTAGTACTAACTTATTAGGTTAGTTTTAGTATTTATACATAATTATTTAATAGATAAATTGGGAAGAGGCTCGAGATATTATTCAGTTAAACGATGGTTACTCTGCAAATATAGCGAGAATTCTATAATAATAATTACCAGCATAATTATACCTCTTTCAGAAAATAAAGGAATTAATAATAAAATGTTTACTTTGTAAATCTAAATGCAGAGTCATCATTGTTGGCTTATCATATATTTTATGTACCTACATCTTCGATGACACATCGTTTTCACTATATAAATATGTAACAATACATTGATGTACTCGCGCACGCTAAACTCTACTCTATGTGAAGGTATTAATGTCGACAATCACGTTGACTTGTTACGTGCGATCTAAGGCTCGAACTGGACCGAACCCGGTCTCGATCCCGACACAAGTCCGCCTAACCACTACAATCTGAAACCTGTGTCACGCCTGTAGTTCACGCCTTATCACACAAGAGACTGAAATTGCCAGTGAAGAAAAAAGTATTTGTTATCTGTGAACAATTTCTCCTGTGTTACCAACAAATATAAATTATAAATGTTGCCTCACTTTACATTACTAGATTTTCATTTATATTTAGGTTAAAATTACAACAGTCGGCCATAGCTAGATGTACAATAGTCATATAACGGTCTAAACGTTTGATTTCGGACTAAGGAATTATGTATGGTGCTACCATTTAATTTTCGTTGAAGGATTTATTTCGTATTTGAAGTACGTTACTGGAACTGCCATCGCACTACGATTACTATGATATTGTTACGGAATAAGTTCGCCATAATAATTTTCTCTCGACTAAATGTTATGTCTAACAGATACGGGTAATGTCCAAAATTGTAAACTTATTCAAATGTCATACTCACATCTATACATGTTTCTCTTTATTTACTAGCACTTACTTAAGTCCATGTACAGTCAGCACCACATTTGTTATTTTGTTGTTGACTGTAGCTACTCTCTGAATGTACCTTAAGCAATAAAATTTATTTACGTACGCAAGATGAAACATTTATTTGAAGATATATCTATATTGTCCTCAGCCAGTAGCGGGGACCTTTATATTGTAGTTGATATTACTATGTACCTTTAAACGAGCGCCGTGACGTCACCGCTCCGCTCAATATACTGAATATTATATTCATATATTAATTGGTGTATTCTTAGTTTACGACCGATGTTATTTTGTACTCGACCTAGTTACGCTGTATTTATAGCAAGATTTTAATTATTAAACGAATTCCTTGATATTTTTTGTTGCAATTGAAACGTTTACGTCTGAAATTAAGGATATATCTCTCAGGACCCTGTCTCGGGGTAGCGCTGTAACATTAGTGTGTTAGAAGCACAATATATCGATGTGGGTGTTGACGAGGCCGCAGTTTGGATCATGCCTGTATTGTTACAAGTATGTAGATAGATAGATTTATATGAAATAACAAATTCACTGCGTGTGTCGTAAGGCTATACTCGACTTGTACATTATGAAGGAGCGCCGGCGCAGTCGGCTCGACGCAACACATCTGCGATTTGTCTACACACAGTTTTGTACATAAACAGTTTTTCAGTGTGTAAGCAATATTAGCATTTTAAATTTTCAAATAAAAACACTTTGTGAATAACATTGTTTGTGTATTGTATTCTATGACGATGGACCCTGTAGTTGCCTGCCATTGTAAATAAATAAAACGAGATATTTGTAACACTAAAATAAGTTTAATTTACAATAAGTTACAGTCTGTGTTGGGTGCGTTACTTTGGTATGTATTTCAACAGCTTGATCTCGTGTGTGAGCCAGATAGCGAGAGACAGGAGCACTAGAGAGCCGGACTGGTGCGAGGCGGCCAGCGGGGTCGGCACGTAGTATAGGAGGGTCATGATACCCAGCGACACCTGGGGAGAGATAGAACCGTTAATAAATAGACATTCATTATTGTCACTCATATAAAAGAATCCTTCATCCAACATGTACAAGTCATCTGTCTTACATACATACTTTATGACACATCCCATCCATAAAATATCACGTCTGAATGGATCCACTCAACATACATCTCACATAAAAATAACTTTAATTAATTCAAGTTGTCCAAATATCAGTAATCATAATTATACAGACTGTGGCAGATAAACTTTATTATATATTACCTGTAACCACGCCATAGCTCCGACTCCATTGACGACTCTCCTTGCCATGGGAGACAGCGCCTTCCCTCTGGACATGTACCATAGTCCAGTTACCAGTGCCAGGGTAGTGGTACCAAGGATCCTATGGTCGAACTGCACCGTCGTGGGATTCTCAGTGAAGTTGCGCAGTGTTGGTGAGAATTCCAGAATGTCATCAGGAATCCATTTGTCTCCCATCTTTGGGAATGAACTGTATACTAGGCCGGCGTCTAAACCCGCTACGAAGGCGCCTGAAAAAAAGAATAGTCATATTAAGATGCTTGACCGTATTATTGCGATTTGCGGCTTAAATAATCGGGTTTTGTTCGTCGAATCTCAAAGTTTAGATTTCTTCTACAGAATCACAGTAAGATGAATGATATGATTATATTAAGCCTATTGGAATACTACTATATAAAAGTTATCTTAATGCACGATTATTGGAGACTAGCGGCCCGCACTTTCCAAGTGTCATATTGCCTGTATACAGGTCATATGGTCATATGCCATCGAAAGGGCAACCCGTTATACCTAATAGGTCTTTACCTATGAAATTGCCGTTTTGCATGAACAAATGATAAACAAATGACTACTTTTGGAAAAAGAGTCCCATGTTTTTCAAACAAAATTAATTAGCCTTAGCCTAACAATATAATATAATAAATAATAATAAAAATAATAACAGAACGGCAATTTCATAGGTATAACAATTATATATATAGCAACTTTTCGTTTCAGATACCAAAAAATTTCTATTATAAAAAAAAACTTGACAATACGGCAAATAAAAGAACTTGCAAAACGATGCATCTCTTCTTGAGATTTGCGTTTAGCTACACACTTAGCGATTCAATTTTATATGATAGATAATAAAAAACTGATAACATACCTGAAACAGCAGTCAAGAAAGCCATAGCCTTAACTGTATGCGCGAGCGCAGTGATGCTCTTCAGTTCCTTAAGAGTCCTGAGTGTGGAGGCAGTAGGGAAGGGGCGGAGCACCCTCAGAGCTCCAGCTAGGAGTCCAGAGTACAGAATGAAAGCTAAACTCAGATGGGCAGCGAGACGGTACTGAGACACTCGGGGCACATCTGATGGTCCTTGGAAACGGTCTTCTAGACCTGATTTGACCATGTACCAGCCCATTAGACCCTGTAAACATAATGTACATTTTAAGTGGAACAAAGTACTGGGATGGATTAGAATTTGATCAAAAAGTTTTAAATGGAACTGAACCCACGACACGTTACAGGGCATTCGATCATCCAGGTATTGTGCCAAGGTGCATTTGTTTGATTCGATTATAAGGAGTTGTAACATTGTTCTTACCTGAGCCGCAACGAGCATGCAGTAAGCCCCGACCCGAATTTTCATCGCCTTGTCTAAATAGCCTTTAGCCCAGAAGAAAGCGGCGGGCAGGAACACAGCAGCGCCAATAGCACGCCCCCACGTACGGTGAGCAAACTCCATGTACCAAATCCATTTGAACTCTGATAGCGTTATGTTTTGGTTTTTACTGTGAATAAAAACAGTAAAAATGAGTGTGAAGTAAACTTTTCAATAAATATTGACAATTAAGCATAGTCAAAGTTAAAGCCAAAAACATTAATTCTAACTCAACCTAATTCTTAAAAGTAGCACTACATGTAATTTTAACACGTGAATTAATATAATTATAATCCGTCAGGCTCTTACTCCGTGAAGCTTGGCGCTTGCATACGCGAAAGTATTTTTCAGAATAGTGTCAGTCTACATACTATATGAACTCTGGATACTGCTTATATTTTTCAAACTCCTGTTGCCACTCCTCTTCAGACCTCGGCATTTTCTCTCCAAGAAGTTTCCATGTCACCATTGACAACCCTGACTCCGTTAGCCTGGTCACGCCACCTGTACATCATTAGAAAATACTAAAGAAAACTATGACTACTTTTACATTTCATATGAAAATAAGTGAACTTATCTGGCAGAAGCATAGTTGCAATATATCGAATGAAGGTTGTGCTGAGAGAGAAAGCTATATTTTCTACAAGGATTTATTTATTAAAAATGTTGTAGTTTTAATAATTTAGAATCATTTGTTGAAGAAAGCAAGTAATGTATGTTTAATCTCGCAAAGAAACCCAAACAATAACATAATTGCTTTTGATAAAGCTGTTTTGAACAGAACATCAAAACAATGAAGCAACACAGTGTAAGTCAAACATGTATCAACATTCATTGGAATGTTTAATAAATAAAAATGGAAATAAAACAAAACATAACTTTGACACCATCTTTATTCGATGCAAAATATACAGGATTAAAGCTAACAGACTAAAAATATTAAATAATCCATCCCGCCTAAAGTTTTTTTTGTAATTTCAGTCATTATTAGTATGAGCCTACAGCATATCACAAGTCATTCAATCTCTAGACTACAGGTACATAGGTAACACATAATGTTTAACTAATTCATAAGTATTATGCATTCACCCATCAATACTATAGTATAATAAATATATTAATTATCAGACTTATGTACCACTTAGGTATGCTTATACAAATCCATAATTTAATTTAAGATATTGTAGTAAGACAAATGCATTTTAAATAAATATAAGTAGTTACGCTAACAGTCAATTAATATGAACAATACAAATAAATATTCAACTTCTAAAAATGCAATAAATCAAACACGAGGCATCCCAACAAAACCACAACTAAACCTACTTCATAATTTTTGAGATAAAATTGTGCCTGCAGATGCTAGTCATTCCAAACCTATATTCCAACATTCCCTACTTCTTAGGATCAGTAGTTTTGAGTGCTACTTCAATGACATAGTATATGCTGTACAATAGTATAAGATACCCAGCTACCATACCTAGCACGACGGCAGTGAACACCATCCCCGAACATCCTAGGAGCCAGTATCCCACTACTTTTGAGGATTTCTGTTTCGGGGCATTCTGGCAGAAGCGAACTGCAATGCTTTGAGGCTTCAGAAGATCTGTTAGCTGGAAAATAAAATGATCAATAAATTAGTATACCATCAGAATACTATGTTAGTATTAGTATTAGTAACTAGCAGTAGCGCCTACTGAAACTGTGTACTTTTAAAATAAAAAGTAATATGGGGATATATTTAAGAAGAATGTAACATATAATGTTTTTTGAGAAGTAAAAGTGTCGGATATTTCTGCCCAGATTTCAGAGCTTCTTAGCGACCCCATTGCGTTTAGCGCTGGACTCGTATCTCCGACTTTTACTAGTAAATTATGCAAGGATAATAAAAAGCGATGCTTTTGAAATTAATTAACTTCAGTAGGTAGTTTTAAGACGATTAACAAGAATGTTTTAAAAAATATAAACACTAAAATATCTCTCAATTTGGGCTATCAAGAATTGGGTTATTTTACGGCAGCAAAATTAATACCTACTACATAAAGATACAAGATATCAGCCAATGTAATTTATCTATTGAGATGGTACTGTTTTTCACAATCAGACATTAGCTACTAATTAACTTAATCAACAAAGTATGTGTTTATAAGGTACTAAGGTCTACAATTTTCAGTAAGTCTGCATGCCATGATAAAATGTTGCTAATGAGATTGAAATTATTTAATACGAGTAATACATGAGATATGCATTGATAATATGTATAATTCTATTACCAGCGTAGGCCAATTAGTTTGTGAGTTCAAGAGTGAGAATTTATTTTTATTCTAGAAAGATTTGACTAATTTAGGTTTAATATCAACAAGCTGTGGGATTTTTATTATAACCCTCGTGATACATACAAGTGTGGGAGAGCCATGCTTCGGCACGAATGGGTCGTCTCGACCGGAGTGATACCACACATATACTATAACAGCGTTGTCTTTCGCCGTGTGAGTGAGGTTACCGGAGGCCCAATCCTTCCCCTCCCCCAATCCCTCCTCAATCCCTAAATCTCCAAATCCCTAATCCCTAGAAGGTCGGCAACGCACTCGTAACTCCTCCGTTGCGAGTGTCCATGGGCGGCGCTGATTGCTTACCATCAGGTAATCCGCCTGCTCGTTTGCCGACCTATTACATAAAAAAAGGATTCTAAATTAATTATTATGTTTTCGGCTTACTACTGTGAATAGCAGCGCGACAGTCGCCGCGTCGCGTGTTGCGAATTGCTACTCATGAAACTAATAGAGTATCTCGTCAAATGATTACGTGAGTAATCCGAAAATATAATAATTAAGTTGTGGGTTTAATAAATGTGTTTACTGAAAATATCTTGTGAGTTAAAGACATCATTTGTAATGTAATTAAAATATATGAAACTTTTTCCGAAAAATTTGGAGCTAAAATGTGTTAAATATGACTACACACTATAGTACAATAACTTTGTTGAAAATAATTTAATAATACATTATCAATATTGTTATCAAGAAAAAGCAAAAATTTTTGGGAAAGGCCACAAGGTCACTGGTATCTTGTCTACCTTGACACAAGTGGCATTTAATATCAATTTTGAAAACTAACATATTAGATAATTTTAAAGATGAACTATGACACCAAAAAATATTCTAAAACAAAATTAAGAACCTTAAAACTTATAACAGAGTTTCTTAATTAAAATAAAATAGCAGTTTCTAAATATGTGTTGCATAAAAAGTGAGTGTTTAGTTTATTATAAATTACCTATATAAATAATTTTCTTTTTGTGACATCAAATATGACTTGATGCTGCTGCATACAATAACTGGAGGCGGCATTCTTCCCCATCCCTTCTCTATGGTTAAATATCCAAAACCCGTATCTCTAAAAGACTAGCACTTGCGCACTTGTAACACCTTTGGTGTTGCGGGAGTCCATGGGCGGCGCTGATTGCTTACTATCACCTGATAATCAGTATGATTGTTTGCCAACTTGCACCATAAAAAAAAAACAATATATTTCGTGAAACCTCAAGCAAACACCAGTGTTTGTGCCCCTATTGTCTTTCTATTGTGTCCCTTATCACCACAATCAAAAAGTTATCATTGAATATCTACTGTAGTGGGCAATGTCCGTTGTTTGAAGTAGTTGAGAGATAAACATGATTTACTAACAAGTGCAACTTTACACATGTCTAGTGTAAATGCACAGATGATAACAGTATGTTTGTTTGATTTGTAAAAAACCTGATACAGAAAGTGTAGATTCTTTCAATAGAAAACATCGCTACTGGAAAGTTAATCATATTTAATGGAATCAATAAAGCATTAAACTTGGGTTAATGCATTTTCTGCTACAGATTGTATAGAATAGGATTATGTTCATTTATTGCACTTAGAGTACAATGTCTGATTATGTTCGAGTTAATATCATTGCTGCATAATGTGACACAATATGTTTTCCAGGTGAAATGTTCATCTAAGAAAACCTTAATAGACATTTTAAGAGGATGTTGTTATTTAAGAACTAACCCTTAATCCTTTGAACCTGCTGGCTTTATTATTCTGTGTGATGAGTTGTCGGCTGACAATATTTGTTGTGTTAAAGCCATTCCTTGCACCAGACACCAGTAACTTGCTCTGAGCCACCCGCAGAGACTGTGTGCAGCGGCACAGGTTTGACAGACTTAACATTTCTGGAAATTTCAATTAAATAAACATGAGTGCCATCTTATTATATTATTCTTCCAAATTAATACATTATTATTGGTGATAACAAGATATCTGAATTCATGCTGACTAGTATTTTGCTTAGACACTACCAGACAATTAGTTACAAGAAATATGTAAGTAATACTTAAATTCTGTTCATTAAACCTGGTGCTAGGTTTTTTAAATCAATATTTTCCTGCAGAGTAACAATAAAATATTTCAGTAAGTAGTGTCTTTCAAAGAGAAAAATAAGAACATTTAATTGTGTTTAGGTTGCTAAATATCTAAAACAAATTCAGGTGAAAATCATCAAATGATTTCTCCTCCTCTCTACTCTGGGGAAGAGGGAGTGTGAGACTTTTACTGATTGAAAACCACTACATTCCCTCTCCTACTCCGAGCCGAGGCCGCGGCACACTAGTGTGCTTGCACTGCAACCCCGGCTGGAAGCATAGCAGTACCCAGAATTTACATAATATTAAGCAACATACAAGAAACGTATGCATACCTCAGAGGGTAAAAGTACTAGTTCAAAATCTGAATGATATAGTTATCCAGATACTCAAACTAATCTTATTATGGTATTCGGCCGTTTTAATAGATAAGTACATTAATAATTATCTTTAAAATTATTAACTCACTTGTAAATATTTCAAGAAATGCTTTTAAGTGCAATCGTTCAGGCTTTGTCAGCACTACACCTTAACTTAAAGTTACGTTGTACATTGAGTAGAATACTGGAATATGGATAATAAATGCAGACTTTATCCAGTCGACTTTATCTTCATGAAGCAATATAGGAACAACGCGAGTATTGCGACCTGTCCAGTTCGTGCTGCGTTTGTCATTGGATTTGACATATGACACTGACAACGGCAGCGGATAGGATGTCAATATAGAAGCGGTTCAGTCTAAAAACCGTAAATAAGGTTAGAATAGGTTTATTTAACATTTTACAAATGCAATGAAAATATCAATCTTTGTATCATTTTTTGATTTTGATTGCGTCGCACCCTCTGGTCTGGTTATGATCGGGAAGCGAGCTTCCCTTGTCCGCCTACCTCAGACGTCCATCGTCAACGATATACGCTATCGGAATATCGCTTAGTGTGGCGGCTTGGGTGTGAGGAGGATAGCTCCTTCAGAAGCTGTGCCTCCTCCTTTGCGAGCACGACTAATTATCAGAATGAGGAGGCCGCTTCCCAGTTACTTACGCTCCGCATCATGCTCGTCTATCTTTTTCTGAGGACATAGTGGTGCTCAGTCCAAGCAAGGGGTAGTTCTCACAACGACAAACCCGTATCTTAAAATCGGTGTATAAAATGAAGAGCTCCAAATATTTTGATTTTGAATTCTTTAAATTTGCGTCTCATTTCTGACTAAGTAGGTACTAGGGAACCAATGGGGCAATATGAAAATTGAGGTTTTAATTCAATGTAGGTTTTATTCACAATTATCTCATTTGGTTACAACTTTCCTTTTTAACGAACTTCAACAATTTTTGTACAGAATTTTAACATTTACATAGTCACCATGTATATAGATTTAATCTTCCATTTCTTTATAATCTCTTGCTAATGCTTTAATATTTGAAAGAGCGCTTCCGAATTCACCTTCTTCTAAACCTTCACCAACATAATGATGTACAAATGCACGTTTAGCATACATCAAAGAGAATTTTTTACAAAGACGCTCCCAGGCTTCTCGTATTGCTGAACTATTTGACACCATCACGACAGCTCTCATTAATGCGGATAAATCACCGCCAGGGACCGTCATTGGAGGTTGATAGTTAACACCAATCTGTTAGCAACAGATGAATATTTAAAAACTTAAATACACAGTTATACGATCGTTCGTTATAAATTTATTTACGTAAGTACCTACTTCATAGATAAAAAGCAAAGTGACCAAAATACCTTAAATCCAGTGGGAGACCATGAAACAAATTTGATTGAACGCATGGTTTTAATTTGATTTATCGCTGCATTGATATCATTTGGATTGACGTCCCCACGAAAAAATAAGCAGCAAGACATGTAGCTACCCCGTCTAGGGTCACATTTAACCATCTGATTGCTGGGTTCAAAACATTGCATCATCAATTGCTGAGTAGTATTTGATTCATGCATCGCTTTTGTCGCCGGAACGAATGGTGCGAAGGTTACTAATGGAAAATGAATTCTTGGGTATGGGACCAGATTTGTTCTGAATTCAACAAGTTGTACGTTTAGAGAACCTTCAAACCTCATAGAAGCAGTCATACACGATACAACCTGAAAATTATTATTTTGTCATTAATTAATCAGCATTTTATTTATGCGCATTGCGGATACATACACTAAAATATATCAATTGAAAGTATAAAACTCATGTGAATTAACTGACAAAAGCTCCACTAGTTTCAAGTCACAGCGGGATTCATAAGAAGCGTGCACGTCGCGGTGATGTAGCCGAATGTGAAATTTGTAGAGCTTTTCTTTATTAAGTCACTATATTATATTGTGTGAATACCTGAGCTATAAGCCGATTCAAATTAGTATATGTGGGCCGTGGAGTATCTAGGAGACGTGCCAAGATATCGTACAAGGCTTCATTATCAAAAATAAAGCAAACGTCTTCAGTGTCCATAGTCGTGTGGCTGGTCAAAACGGCATTATATGGTTCAACAATTATTGGAGAAATTCTTGGAGATGGATATATAGCAAATTCTACTTTTGATAATTTTCCATAGTCTTTAGACAGACCTTCCAGTAATAAAGCAGTGAATCCAGAACCAGTACCACCCCCAAATGATCGAAATATCATGAAACCTTGTAAGGAATTACAGTCTTCGGCAACGATTCTTATACGATTTAAAGCTAAATCAATCATTTCCCGGCCGACGCCAAAGTAACCCCTTGCAAAATTGCTAGCAGCATCTTCTTTGCCAGTAAGCAAAGTTGAAGGGTGGAAAAGTTCGCGGTATGTTCCAGTTCTTATTTCATCTGTAAGAAAAAATACTTACTGACTGGCTTTCTTATTTTTGAAGATGCTATGAATACCTTGTGAATGACTTTAGGATCGATTCACTAGATTACACAAAGTTACAAAACTATTACTGGGATTTTGTCGATTCTTAGGTACTTATTATTTATAATATTACCTATATATTCTCTTGTCTATTAATACAAAGTTACAAATGGCGTTCGGTGCTTAACGATACACTTGCCTTTTGTGAACTGGTCAAGATAAAGTAAAAGGCTCAAGGCAAAGGGGTGTAAAACTATACTTACATGAATATTATAACTTATTAGATCAAAGGCGTAATACCTGATGCTTTTACTTTTTTCTACTACTTACCAATTGGAGTTGGTTCCAAATCAACCATAACAACTCTAGGTACGACTTTTCCAGCGCCTGTATGGCTAAAAAAGGCTCCATAGCTTTCATCTTCACTACCAAAAGCTAAAACGCCATCTGGCCTTATGCCATGTTCAAGGCAATATAGTTCCCAGCATGCATTGGCTATTTGTACCCCTGACTGTCCAATGTGGATGTGAATAACTTCTTTCTATAAGTAAAATGTATTTTTAAATTACCGCATTATAATCACTAATGCTACGCTACGAACTATCCTAAACTTACTTTCGCCATTGATTTAAAATGATACTGATAATTTTGGTTGGAAAATTTTGTAATAAATTGTTTTTAAGCCCTACATGTTTATTTGTATATTAAACAATTACTCACTCAAAAAAAAATCAAACTGATATGTCTGATGACAAATGACATCAATTTGGCAAAGTATTTTAATCTATTGGGTCATGATTACAATTCCTCTAAGTTTCATGACAAATTGTTACGATTTTTTATAAACCGTACTTTTTGATCCACTTAAAAAGTACAGCACTAAATTGTGGACAGATTAAAAATGTACATGTTGTAAGATAGAAATCTCTGATTGGTATTTAAGTTTTAATAAAAATTTTAAACCAATGAGATGTGTTTATTCAATTACGTTACGTGCTTATATTGGCAATGTTTTTAATGTATGCCGGCAATATTTTACTAGAACAAATCATGAATTAAATTACTTGATAAAAGTTGTTTTTGTATTTTAATATTATGTAACAAAGTTAGTGATAAGGTATCCGCGTGATTTAGTCTTTATTATAAACTCTAGAAGTGTGATTTCACTAAAAATAAATCAGATCCTCTCCCATGTCACTAAGTAGAGGTATCCAGGCAACAGCAAACGCAACTCTGCTATCAAAAATGAGTCTCGCAGGCAAAGTAGTGCTTTTAACCGGAGCAAGTTCTGGAATCGGAGCTGCAACAGCTGTATTCCTATCAAAGTTGGGTGCTC
Source organism: Spodoptera exigua (assembly GCA_902829305.4). Lineage (NCBI taxonomy): Eukaryota > Metazoa > Arthropoda > Insecta > Lepidoptera > Noctuidae > Spodoptera > Spodoptera exigua. The sequence goes on from LR824614.2 coordinate 537,776, forward strand.
AGCTATCACTGACTGGTAGAAACGTCGAGAATTTAAAAAAAGTTTGTGAGGAATGTGAGGAGCCTTCGTCAATCTTTTCTGTTCCTGCTGATTTGACGAAAGAAAGTGATATTGAAAAGATCGTGAAGAACACAATCGATCATTATGGTAAAATTGACGTATTGGTAAACAATGCGGGCATTATTGAAACAGGCACGATTGAAAATACTTCTTTAGGCCAGTACGATCGCCTAATGAACACCAATGTGCGTTCTATCTATTATTTAACAATGCTAGCCGTTCCACATTTGATTAAAACCAAAGGTAACATCGTGAACATATCCAGTGTTAATGGTATTCGCTCGTTCCCTGGGGTTCTTGCTTATAATGTGTCGAAAGCTGCTGTAGATCAGTTCACAAGGTGTGTAGCCTTAGAATTAGCACCAAAAGGTGTTAGGGTCAACTGTATCAATCCTGGAGTTATTTTGACTGAGTTACAGAAGAGGGGAGGTATGACAGAAGAGCAGTATGCTGCCTTCTTGGTCAGGACCAAAGAGACCCATGCTCTGGGTCGCCCAGGTCAACCAGACGAAGTAGCTGCTACTATTGCTTTCTTAGCAAGTGACCTGGCCAGCAACATCACTGGAGTCAGTGTACCAGTAGATGGAGGTAGACACGCTATGTGTCCTCGATAAACTCGCTCAAACACAATATAATTTCACGATGTGCCAATAACATGGTTTCAAATGCATTTATAAAACCTTAATTCATTTTTCTGCTTTTTATTATTGATTAAGTTTTATATTTTGTTATATTGTTTATTAAATACATTATTCATTGTAATTATATTTATTTTTGTTATTTTTAACCCTTTTTGTGGTCTACTCTCTTCACTACCTATTAATTTTTTGTTATGTGTATGTTGTGTTCAAATCAATTTATGGCTATTTTAGTTGAAGTGGGATATTTTTAAGTATGAAAGTTTTCTATAAGTAATAAAAAAAAGAGTACTTTTGTAATTAAGTGCAGCTATTTTTGAGTTTTTCTTTGCCCAAAAATTTTATTCTTTGTGTTGATTCTGAATGGTTCAATAGATGGCGTTATTAAGTTCTCAGTGGAACAAATTTACCGATTTGTTTATAAGGTCAATAGGGTAACTCGTTTTGCGATAACCATATTATTGTCTGATAAAAAAGAGGTAAACATCACCATCTCAATGTCACTCACACTGTCGTATATATCGAATTGTATACTTCAAAGAATAATTGTTCTTTCAGAGAATTGAACACAGCAGTAGGTACCTTGTAGGTATGTACATATTACAAAAAATAACAAAAACAGAAAAATATTGAATTTGTGTAAAGTAACCTATTAAGTGGAATAATACCTAGGTACCTAATACTCCTAGCGGGATCGAACAAGCAACGCGTAACTTCGAAATCTACCGCTGGGGCCTGGGGTTTAGTAGTAATAAACAAAAAATATCAGTTCACACATTTCTAATTTTAATGTCGAATAAATTAATCTAGTACCAAAGTAACTAACTTACTCTAATTATCACAATACTTATTACTAATAACCAACTTATAGGTAGGTACGCCTACAAACAAATGATCAAAATACAGTCTTGTATAGAAATATTTCGTGCAAATTAAGTACGAAAAACGTGCCTCGACAAACAAAATAGCTGATTCTGTATAATTAGGTTGCCTTCTCGCAATTTTACCTCGATTTTAGACATGCATGTAAATACAAATCACACATCATCACTGGGTTAACAGCGTATGATTTGAATACGGTTAATTCTATAACGAATTTTATTTTGTCGATCCTTTTCAAGGTAGGTAGGTACTACTTGTGTGTTGATAAGTGATTGAAGTTCATGGTAGCAGCAGTTGGTTGAGTGGAACTGCTGCGAACAGCTTCTTCGCTTCGTCGACGCACGCTTTGATGATTTGTTGGAAGGCGGCCGGGCCGATGTCCCGCATCACAGGCTCCCAGTTAACATTTATAACTTGGTGGATTGTTTCACCTGTGAAATTATCATCGTTATAAAATAAACCACGTAAACAATTCGTAACAATAGAGGACCAATTGAATTGAGACCTTATTGGTTTAGCAATGATGAGTACCTAAGTACACCTGAGCTAAATGATGATGTTGGAATAGAAACATTAAAACATATGGTTTTTTACGAAGGTTAAGAGTCACCGATGACAATTAGTGAAGTGTTGGTAGTTTGTGGAGCAGTTGTACCTAAACAAAAAAATCTCGTAGCGGACTGTTAAATGTTAGGCGTAGATATGATCTAAGCTAAGTCGTTGTTAGTATTAGGTAGTGTTAATATGACATGATGATTAACATCACCCAAAATATTAATAACCTATGAGCCGAATTAGTAAATGTTTTAGAACAATATGATAATCTCGTAATGTCCAACCATTCAGGGCAGTAATTCTTTGGCAGGGATTGAGCCGAAGAACTTCTTCACTTGATCGACGCATTTTTTAATGATCTGCTTGAGTGCGGGCGGTGCGATCTCACTCATTATAATCTCCCAGTTTTCATTTGTAAATCTTTCTGTTGTTTGTGCTGTAATTTAATTGTTGATTAGGTATAATTTGTAAGTTGCTGTGATTCTGTTATCATTTATCTGTTTTTGGCCTATCAGTAGGTAGATAGGCTGTATCAGTTATCAGAGAGGAATCGTGATGTGATTAACTTGTTTGTCTTTTACTGTTTGTAATAGGTAGTACCTACTCTACTGTGAAAAAGTCTAACAGTGAATTTGCAGGCTCAAAAGTAGAAAAAATTGTCTTAGTAGGTACGTAGAACCCTGGAATTGTAGAAAATCGTATTTGTAAAATATGTCGTCAAAATGAAACCTGTTTAACGGTTTCTAGTTAAGAGAATAGCGGATGAGATCATCACATCTCGGGGCATTACTTTGTCACCTAATTATGCTAAATAGCCTACAAGGTCAAGGTTAAAAAGTCAACATATTAAATGTTAAACAGGTCTTACCGAGTTCCTTGTTCCCCCCAAATAAATTGGTAAACTTGAACTGAGCTCTGTCCATCTTGTAGTGGTCCTTGTAGCTGGGCACTATCCAATGTCCGTCTTTTTCTTCGAAGTCATACTTGACGACAATGTTGAGGTTCGCTGTTGAAAAATGGATTTTTACTAAAACGTTTTCTCATGTTTTGATAAAACAGTTAATTTTGCTTTCTAAGTATATTTCATATTAAAAATGAAAATTATCTACGGATTGTTAGGTATATCAAAGAAATGAACCCAAATACGTTTAGTAAAGGATTCTATTTGCAAGCAAATATTAAGATTTTCTTCCCATTAGTTTTGGAGACGAGGGTAACTTTGCCAAAAACTTGAGACTCAACCATTTTTTGTTTAATAGTTACAGTTCTGTTTATGTAGTTGAAATTAGCACGACTTAATATGACATTGAATTGACCTTTCTACAATACGTGTTCGTCAAATTGTTGCCTCAAACCCTCACCTACCATTTGTTTCGTGCAGTGCTACGGTAGCCCTCAATTATTTGTTGCTGCTTCCTTTACCAACCGGCTGACTTGTGCAAGTATGTATATTTAGTGTCGGTCTTACAAACCCGTTGTAAGTAAACACTTACATATTACTTAGTACAATTACTCCGTATTCCAGTTAACTGCTGGAATTTGTACAGGTTTATAATGAAAGGGAATGGGAGCTTATTTGTTGGTGTAGTGTTGCTTCTTTATTATTTTTTGTTGCGCATTTTGTTCGGTAGTTTTGTACCAGGAAGAACCTTTAAAATTGTTATTTTGAGTTGGATTCGATTGTTGATATTTGTTTCGTTCTTCGTTATGATAATTCTGTTTACCATACTACCTATTGCTTCTTATTGCTAGACACTTCTTTTAAGCAGGTATACTTACTGATTTTGATCTTGGACTGTCCGTTACCCCTGATGGGCAGGATGAGAACTTGTCCGTTCATGTCGTAGTGGGCCTTCAATGTTACGTTGGCTGTGAAGTCCAAGGTGGCCTTGCCCTTGTCTGGGTTGATCCTGAAGACAATAAAAATGTACATTGTTAAAATGAACCTATGTTGATTTTGTTAGGTGGAATGTCACGTCGGTATACAGTTGATATGATAGTATTTATATATCAAACTTTTCGTCTATTAAAAACAGGCTTCTAAGTTAAATATTGTAGGTCCTTATTTCTGATTTACTAGTTGTACCTAGACGTTAAAGCAACTACTTGAATGGAAGGCTGTCATTGCTGTTTATAGATTAAGATACACAATTACAAAATTCTCGCTAAACGAGTCTGAGTATACGTACTTGTAAGAATTTACTCTGAATCCTTTCAAACCGGTGACGACAGTGTCGGTGAATGTGAGTTTCAAGGCTGGATTGTCAACGACCACGGTGCCCAACTCCACAGGGTCGAGGGGAGCAATGCCCAACTCCGGGATACCTTCGCTGAACTTCGCTCCAGCCACCGATATGACTTTTTCCACACACTCATTCAAGTTCGGATCAGATCTCGAGCATGGTTTGATGAATGACGCTGTAAAGAACGAGATTAGGTATTTGCTTTAGTTGGTATGGTGCGGTTTCTTCTAGTTGAGCGTTGAACTGTTAAGATGATTTAATATTTTATGAACTCTATAAGTGAGGTCTAAATAAGCTGGTGAGATCGGTAGTGTTTCGATAGTTGAAAGTCTCCTGACAATTTTACATTTATTTTATTTTAAACTATATTTGCTCTAGTTTACTTAAAAGATATAAAGTAGTCAATCCCCTTGTTTAAAATATTTTACGTAACCACTTTGTTAATAAATATGGATTAATTTGGTCATAAACGAGGTTAAGGTAATTTTATTTAAATCTTTGTAAGTAAGAATAAACAACAAATTATATAATTTTTGAGTGGAGGACATTGTTGCAGTAATAAGTACTTAAGTAATTAATATATCAACAAACCCGTTTCATTTTAATGTAGATTTTAATATGAACCCTCTTTTTTTAATGTTTATTTTATTTTTGTGCACAAATTAAAGCGGAAAACAATATTATTTAACATTCGGTCGTAAAATAAATAACCAAATTATTGAAAATATAAGCTTAAATTAAAAATATAAGCTTCTGTGTTAGCATAAAATACGAAAATCGAGGTAAACATGTCGTCTGCGCGGACGCATGTTGACCTATTACACCTATCACGAGTTTGATCCAGATAATATTACATCTACAACCTTCAGCTAAACAAGGCTAACTAAATCAATCGTTTTAAGAAATTTGAAATCTTTGGAATTCGACATTGAAGTTAGGTAAACTTTTCAAACGTAACTAACTATCAATATTTGAAGAGTAATTGTCCGAAAATAAAACGAATCTAACCTTTGATGGTATTAAGTAAAGGTCCATTAAAAGCCCTTATTTTGGGTGTAGGGCCTCCCGTGTCAGGGTCTCAATTCCCATGTGGACACGTGAAGGAATGAGGTAGGTCAATGTCGATTCGAGACAGTAGAGTTATGAATCCAACCGGTTAGAATCACGTGCACGCGGTTACCACGAAGTCGGTTGACGGTTTAATTAAACAAGTTGTTAAATAAACGCGTGCTAAATTTAGGTACTTGTTGGTAAACTGACTTGTGACAAGCTGTTTTTGTAATTTTATATACTTAACTAACTAGCCCTTGCCCACGACTTTGTTTTTGCGTGGAATAGTGACTTCCTGCGGATTTTTTGTTCAAAAACTAAGCTATGTCCTTTCTCCAGTTCCAAACTATGTCTGTACCAAATTTCACACAAATTCAGTAGTCTAGGCGTGAAGAAAAGAGAGACAGAGTTACTTTCGCATTAATAGTATAATAAGTTTGGATTAGTTATGCAGTACCTACCTATGTTAATAATTAGTTTTCATATTAGCATCTCATCTATACAAATATTATTCAGTTGAAGTATTTGTTTGTTTGTTTCAACGTGCTAATATCCGACACTACCGGTTTGAATTGAACAAATATTTTTGTGTTGAATATTCTATTTATCGAGGCTATAAAATATCATGATGCGGCCAATAGGAGCCTAGCAGGTGAAACCGCGCGAGAGCAGCTACTTCAAAGGAGTGCGTAGCCGGCCTTTCGAGATTTAGGGTTTCATTGATTGGGGAGGGGTTCCTTAGCGATTGGGACCTTACTCAACCGGCGAAGAACAACACCGTGGTTGCATTGCACGCCAGTTTTCTGTGTGTTCGTGGTAATACTCCAGTCGAGCCGACCCATTTGTGCCGAAACATGGCCTCTCCCACATTTCGGATTTAGGACTTATGAAAATCACAAATGTTGTCTATCAGTTAATAATGCAAGCATATCGGTTGCATCTAAATAAGAATAAAATAGTTAGGTATAATGAAATTAAATTTCTGAACTTACCTATAGATATTTACAACGAATTTAATGGTAGAAATTATTGATTAAATTTTAATAACTAGACATATTTTCATCAGTGTTGTAAAGGACACCAAGCCTGTTTACATTACGAAATACTGAATGTACATATATTGAAAAGCTATAAGATTATATTTTTTAAACTGAACAAGGACTTATCTTTTCTTTTTTTTATCTTTTCTTTTTTTTTTTTTTTTTTAAAAACGTTGCCCCACAGTAGGATTATCTCCTGTGTCGTGGGTGCGGTTACAAACATACAATTTCACACACACATGACACCCAGACCCGGAATAACAATTTGCGGATCTCACAAAGAGTTGTTCCGTGCGGGAATCGAACCCGCGACACGTTGCACGGCAGCCAGTTGCCCAGCCACCGCACCAACCGTGCAGACTTATGCCGATGGTAATATTATAATGAGGAGAATTTTCCATAATACAAGGTTGTGTAGGAAAGTTCTAGTAGCACTTCATCCATCTAAAAGTGGTTTTGACTATTTCTTATAAGCTATATGTAGTTTGGACAGCCATATTTCGGCTGTGTATGAGTGATAAGAAAATCGGCGTGAAACAACGCTTAGGTACGTTGTGTTGCGATGTATGAGAGTACTGGAAGGCTAATTATTCTACTTCCCCCTTTCCCAATCCCTAAATCCCTAATCCTCAAATCCCCCTGACCTGACCCCCAAAATGCTGGCAAGCACTCGTAACTTTCCAGGTATAGCGGTTGTCCATTGGCGACGCCGAATGCTTACCATCAGGCAATTCGTAGCCTCGTTGGCCACAATCATACAAAAAAGGAAGAGGAGCAGGGCACCTGATGTGTAACCTTTAAGCATTTCGTAGGTACTTAATTGGCGGGTTTATTTTAAACAGGAAATGTTTTATTGATACTAGGCTATAGGTTTATTCGAGTGATTAAAATTAGTTACCTAAATCAACATTTATAACCGGCAGGTACGCAAGGTTCTGTTTATTATTGCCAATCTGAAGCTTGTCCATTCTCTTATAAAAAATAAGTTTGGTAACGTCCAAATAACTCTCTATAATGTAGTAATCGATCTACAATCCGTTTATGCAATTTATTAGAATGTGAAGATATTCATCTTGCATCTGATTGTTAATTATAAAATTAAAAGTTTGCGAGAGTGGATAAGTATAATAATATCTACCGTTACGAGTTGAACTTTAGCATTATGAATAACTAGCTTTTGCCCACGACTTCGTTCACGCATAATAGTGACTTCCCGCAGAATTTTGGTAAAAAAACTATCCTATGTCCTTTCTCGAGTTCCAAACTATGTCTGTACCAGATTTCACACAAATACGTTCAGTAGTTTAGGCGTGAAGAGAAGACAGACATACAGTTACTTTCGCAATTATAATATTAGTTTGGAATTTGGATTACAACAATTTTATGTTACAACATCCGAGTGAGTTTACGTTTAGTTGACTGTGGTGGTTATATCTTCATTGGGATTGTGGATGTTAATAATGTCAATATAAGCAACGAGGTGGTTTTTACTCAGTAAGTCTGATAGGTACTCTCTCTCTCGTTCCATCCAGGGCAGGAGAAGTCATGAAGTTCCCCAAAGAGAGGCATCTGAGGCAACGTGAGTTGGTGCTTTATTGATTCTAGTTAGAAATATTAAAAACATCCTTAAATGAATAGTTACCAAGCAAAAAATTTAAATGACCATTAGTTTTGTGTGAATGTGATACCATGCTTCATCTGATATATTTGTCAAAATCATTAATTTCAATTACACTATCAACGTCAATCAAAGATTATAAATAAAAACTGTCAGTCTGTCGGTCAGTCCTCTTAGTAAAGCTGTTTGCTTGGTCCAAAGTATAGAACCCAATGGAGAAGAACGAGCGAAAAACTCCATAGTTATTCTTATTCAATCAGTTCTACGTACAGATTTTTTAGTAGGTACATTATATTACATTATTGCATACTTTGTCATCAAAGTGTGGCAGATATTTAAACAATGGGCGATTTACAAAGACTAGCTTAGTTTTTTCTTAAAATACAATGCTTTTATACATAATTTTCCCACAGTATAATATAATTAAAGTAATAATGTTATAATACTGATTTATTACAAGGAAGATCTTTATAGCTGGTTGACACATAAGTTAGAATATTGATCATGATGATCGTCATCATCAGCAATCCCAAAATATGTATCTAGTGTTGCATGATTCTAGTATATTATCTATAATCAAATATTTTTATCTCTATATCTTCAATGATTAAGTATTCTGAAAATTGTTGGCTTTCGTTTATTCCTATTCTATCTCTTACTTGCAAAATGCGTTGGTAAGCATAGGTGTGTATAACTCAAGAACGGCTAGATCAATTTTGCCAATTTTATTCTTCCTTTGTTGTTTTTGATAATGTCAGAAGAAGTTTCTTATGAAAAAAAAATTGAGGGGAAAATCGAGAACCGTGCTTATCAGGGGCAAGCCTACTATTTATATCCTTTTATAATTACGTAAATCTATAGTAATATTATAGAGAGGTAAAATTTTTAAGTTTGTATGTAGGGGGTAATCTTTGGAACCGCTGGTCGGATTTCCAAAATTCTTTCACTATTTGATAGCTACAATGTTCCCGAGTGCCATAAGCTATAAAACATCACGCTACAATCAAAGGTAGCAGAGCAGCGGGTGAAACCGCGCGGGTGTAGCTAGTAAAAAATATTTTGCAAACCACTAGACAGTCGAGGCAATTAGTCTGATTTTAATTAAAGTTAAGATCTTGTCACATTGTTAATTACCCACTTCTCAATTACTCGAATTGACCGCATATCGTAGCTTTAACATGCACCGAATGTAATTAACAGTAATTATGAAGAATTCTATTGTTGTGGGCAGAATTATTCTTGATTTATTTAACTTAACAAGTATGTAATGGAACCAACTGTTACCGACTGAAAACTTCAGGTAAACACGTGTATAGTTAAAGTAATTAAGTATGTAATTGTTCATTTGGAATACTTTTTTAATACGTTTTGTACCGTTATCCAAACTCATATTATAAATGCGAAAGTAACTCTGTCCGTCTTTCAGTTTTTTCTTTATGCCTAAACTACTGAACCTATTTGTGTGAAATTTGGTACAGACATAATTTGGAACTCGAAAAAGGACTTAGGATAGTTTTTCACTATTCCACACGAACAGTCGTGGGCAAAAGCTAGTTCATATAATTAGAATTGATGTTGGCTTTTGACCGTCAAATGTACTGCGACGGTATGAAAAAATTATCAATCCGGTACTTAAAAATTATTCAATTTTCAATAATTTTATTCAAATATATAAATCCATCGTAAAAATATTCGACAAAAGCATGCATAATTTTTAAATTTAAGTCTAATTAATGTAATATCACAATAATTCATTTTTGAATTAGGAAACTAGCCAATAATAACAATGGGACCACTTTGCAGAGATTGCCAACTGTCTAGAACTAGACTAAACACCTAGGTTACACTGAAGATGTAAAGGTGTGGTAGTTAATTTCTTATTCCTGATGGAAACGATCGTTTGATTTATGCCCTAGTCTTAGATATTTATCCTGTTCATCATTATCAGACTTATTTTGGGCACTTATGGCCACTGTTGAGCAAAGAACTCTTCCCATATGCAGAAGATATATATGTATAAATATATCTTCTTGCTCAACAGTGGGCATAAATATATCTTCTGCATGTGAGAAGTTCTTAGTTTCTTTTAACTTTTAATTCGAAATTACAACTCCATGTTACCTCACGATATTTTCTTCACCATTTAGTCAGTGGTCTAAATACAGTAAGAAATTACATTTGACATTTAAAAAGTCACATTGGTACTTGCCAGGTTTTAAACCGCTCCTTCGTTCATGATAAGCGGGTGCCTAAACCCCTGGGCCCCATTAATTAACGATTCTGATAAGTAGCTTCAACAATTAAACTAAATATGGATATGTTACTAATTTATCGAATTTAACTTCCGACTCCAAGCTACGAGCAGTGAAATTATGCAATATTTTGCTCTTGCAACAAACATATCGCGGATCTCAATGTCAGTAGAAAGTGGAACTGACTTCTGTCCATCTATGTAATCTATATGTAGCTAATCCATCTAAGTATGTCTTTTATAGATGAATATTGAGGAGTAATTGAAGTATTAATTACTATATTAATCTCCTTTTGGTCTTTGTAAAATATGCTTAACACCACTTTGCTTTTTATGTTAAGAAACAACCTGCATGTTACCATACTCTCTTAACTCGACGTATTCTCTACGATTCAGAACGATCGGAAATTCTGTACGATTTGATAACCATAATTGATGGTTTGTTAAACAATAAAGAAGTATCTCTAAATCGTTACTTTACTTAAATTTGCTTTTAAGTGTCATTTAAATCTATTTTCAAGTGTAGTGGAGACTACTCTATTGTCTTTTATCATATAGAAAATAATTGAATTCAAAAAACAATATTAAACATTATTTAACTTTTCGACACATAATAATGTTTTCAAAAACATCTTTAATTAAAAGAAAATAATTTATATCTCATCCTTAAATAGGTCGTTGCTAGTTGAAAATTTGAACACTACAATACGTAACTATTACCTACATACAGTAAAAAATAAAAAACTAAACTGTCAAAAATACAGTCTTATAATAAAAAAAACTAGGTTAGTAAGACGTCTACAAAAACAATTTACTTTTGCTCTTTCGTAATATATTATTATAGATATTATTTAACTCTTAAGCTAAGCTTAGACAAAAATCCCACGGCATAACCGCAGTTAATTAAAATAAAATCACCATTAAATACATTGTTCACGTACTCTATTGAATAAATTGATTGACACGTAAGTATTACTATTTGATAATTTAAATTTATCAGTAAGCAATGCTTAGTTTGTGTAAAAAGCTTTCAAAGTTATTTTCGTTAATTGAATGTTTTTGATATTTTTTGAAGAGAATATTTTATGTTTATATTTTCAAGGGCTGATTTTCCAATGGTAAGATAAAAGTTATCTGGGCAATGAATTTTTGTACAAGACAGTGACAGTAACAATTTGATTCCTCAGATAACATTTATCTGACTATTGAAAAATCAGCCCTAAATCAAGTCAAAATTAAATTTCTTATTTCTTTGAACCTAATTTTTTTTCGTAAAGTACGTAAAATGAAATGAAAAGAAAACTCACGCAAAGTGCCGGCGTACGCGCAGGCGATGTAACTCAAAACAAAACACACAAACACTTTCATCTTTCTAAAATTAATTAAATAATATTTTATATTAAAATATATAAATAAGTGTTATCGGTACCGTGTCTGTATTCTGACTGTGCGTTTGTTTTTTTTTTTTTTTTTTTTTTTTTTTTTTTTTTTTTTTTTTTTTTTTTTTTTTTGATAGGACCACTCGTAGTTCAGCACGCTACGGCTGTTAACTACTTAACCGGACTAATCCCTGCGGTGGCCTCTATAAGTTAAGGCCCCCAGCCAGGGCAACAAATACTACTTAAGCTAAATGACCGCATCGCTGAGGGCACCCCCTGTGGGGTTCGAACCTCGGCTCGGCGGGGTCATTGGGGAGGGGCAGCAAGTCAAATCAGGCTGGGTCGGATTATTTACGCGAGTATTTATTATTAGTATTGGCTCAGCATCGCGGCTGGCTCGTTTAGCAATGATCGGTTTTTAACGTTACTGGGACGTCGCGGTGGGCCTCGGCGGCGAGGCCGGAATACGGAACGCGGTCTGTATTTGTATTTACGAATTGTGCTGGTATCCCTACGGCTCTCTTGTAGGATGGTGATAGGGTCGTCTGGTTCTTCGAGAATATGCCGAGGACGGCGAACTTTGGAAATCTGGGATGTTTTGTATCGGGCGGCCGATACTATGAGGGGGTTCGGGTGCTTTTCGGCGGATTCGAAGTAACGCTTTGACAAGCGTTTCATGAATTGCTTCAAAGTCGGTATTTTGAGGTCGACGTGTAGTCGGTCATTCCTTAGGTACCAGGGTGCGCCCGCGGCCCTTCGGAGAAAGCGGTTCTGTAGCGTTTGCATCCTATGGATCGCTCGGGGTGGTGCATGCGCGAAGATCGGGCATGCGTACGTCATTATCGGTCGTATACATGTAGTATAAATACGGAGTTTACATTTCAGTGAGAGTTTGCTGCGTGGGTTCAGCATTGAAAATAGTCTACTGAGGGCGAAGGCGGCTCGCGAACGGACCGTCTTGATGTGCTCTCTGAAATTCAGGTGATGGTCGAGAATGACTCCGAGGTACTTGGCTTGCTTTTCCCAGGGGATAGGCTTGCCGAACATGGTTATGGGTGTAGGCGTATCAGGTTGGTGGATACGCGGCTTCACGAACAGTACCGCCTGGCTTTTTTCCGGATTGACTTCTATCCTCCATCTCCGGAACCAGTCGCCTAGTGCGGCTGCGGAGTTTTGGAGGGTTCGGGCTATGGAGTTTGGACTGCGGCCCGCGCAGTAGATCGCCGTGTCGTCTGCGAACAGGGAGAGCTCTACGCGTGGTCGAGTTGGTATGTCGCTGGTGTAAAGCGTGAAAAGGAGGGGCGATAGTACGGCCCCTTGCGGGACGCCTGCCCTGACTGGGCGCGAGGTTGACAGTGCGCCTTCAATGCGGTAGCGGAAGGTGCGGTTCGACAGAAAGTCTCGAATGATGAGCACGAGGCGGTCTGGCACTCCGAGTTGGTATAGCTTGAAAATCAAGCCATTGTGCCAGACTTTGTCGAATGCTTTCGCTATATCGAAAAACAGAGCCCCCGTCATCATGCCGTGTTGAAAGCGAGAGCTGACAAACTCGACGATGCGGTGGGCCTGGTGAACGCTAGAATGGCGGGCTCGAAAGCCGAATTGGTGTGATGGAATTAGGCTCTTCGCCTCGGCGTAATCTTTGAGTCGCTTATAAATAAGTCGCTCGTAGATCTTGCCGAAGGCGCTGAGCAGACTGATGGGGCGGTAACTGCTCGGGGAAGACCTGGGCTTACCGGGCTTGGGGATACCAATCACGATAGCCTCTTTCCACGATTGTGGGAACATGTTATGGGTCATGGCGCCATTGAAGATGGCAGCCAGAAGTACAATGATCTGGGCGGGGAGGAGCTTAAAGACCCTGTTTGTCATTCCATCCCGCCCTGGAGCTTTTCTGTGGTGGAGTCCTCTGATCACTTCCTCTACTTCGTCTGGGGTGACGGGAGGTAGGGGGGTGTCAGGGTCCTCTATCGGAGGCAGAGCAGACCTGCGTTCTACTTCGGCGTCCACTCTAGCGAGATGGGCCGGATCGGTTGGCTGGGTGCTAGGAGAGCATTGAAGCTCCAGGCTGTCGGCTAGGCATTCGGCTTTGTCCTCATCGTCGAAGGCGATGCTTTTGTCCGGTCGTGTGAGGGGCGGTATCGTGGAGACTTCTGGGGAGCGCAACTTCCTCTGAAGGCTCCAGAACGCCAGGTGGTTGGGTTCTAGCTCGCTTAGGGTCTTGTCCCAGCGTTTTTCGCGTAACTCGGCTATGCTGTTACTTACTTTGCGCTGTAAGTAACGCATATGAGTCTTGTTGCTAACGCAAGGAAAAGCCCTGTAGGCACGAACGGCCGCGTTCTTCTCCGCCACCAGGGCACGCACATCGTCAGGGAGTTTCCAGCGATGATCGCTCACCGCTGGCACTTCCCTCGAACACTCGTTCAGGACGGACTGTACGTGCCTCGTGAGGGAGTCGACCGCGAGCGCCGTGTCTGCGGCAGACACGATGTTGTCCGGTATCCCGTCCAGGTGAGCCGAGTTGGAGGATTTCAGCGAATCGCGTACTTTCCCCCAGTCGGTGATCACTCGGGTGGGAGGTGTGTGTTCGGGGTCTGAAGGACCCGTTCTAGGCGTTAAACCCAGGATGACCGGTCTGTGGTCGGAGTCGAGCTCGTCGATCGCCTCCACAGAGTGTAAACGCAGGTTTACATTTCTGAGAAGGGCGACATCTAGCACGTCCGGCCGGTGATCGGGGTTTAGCGGGTAATGAGTGGGATGCATCGGAGCGATGACATCGAAAGACAGTGTCGAGCAAAGGTCAAACACTACTTTGCCGCGGGGGCTTGCAGTGTGACTGTTCCATGCGGGATGCTTGGCGTTGAGGTCACCCGCCAGGATGACGGAGTCGCTCAAGCCGAAGAGAGCTGATAAATCGTCTCTTAGTGCGTTGTTGATCTCCAAGGCCTCAGAGGATGAGGTGGGTGGTGGAGGGAGATACGCAGAGACTATGGTGATGGGACAATGGCCTGTTGCGTTTGTTTGGACACTATTGCCTTTTTATACGTTGCGTAAGCGCCGGTACTACGTGCCACTACGATCACTGATACACCAATTAATTAACCATTTTTCTGTGACCTGTTGCAACTGTACGCTTTTCCTGTCTTTAGTCAGACGTGGTAGCGGAAAGAGGGGCGGGGGAGCTCAACATATATTGGACTGTTTGTAGCAAAATTATAGTAGTTAAATAATTTGGCTTTTTTGGTTTTTTGTTTATTACACATTGAGAGAGATTGTGTTCTGTGATTTCCTTAATTACGTTAGATTTTATCAGGTCAGGTGATCTAATGATATAATAGTTGCTGGTGTGATAAATGGTATTCCACTCATGATCACATAATGTCACGACTGATTTTCCCGTGATGCTATGGTGACATCTTCGAATAAATATTGTGGTTGTTGAGGACGTTACCTGGTTTTTACGCTAATAATATTTTCCATTGATATATAGCAATTCACAAATATTGACCTATATTGAACATGTATCGTCATCATCATCATCATCATCATCATCACCATCTTTTGATTGCACATATATCACGCACATCGTAAAGCCCATTGTAGCTTATCACTAGGCGGGACGGAGGGCAAACTTTGTAACTGTCTCGCCTCATCTATCTTTACTTATAGGTAATAAATCTGTAGAGAGGTCAATTCTGTACATTAAATATATTTTCAAAATAACTGTGTACTGTAAGCACTGTAGCTTTCTCGTCTCATTTATAAATAATATTTACAATAAAATCTATAACTGGATTATAATTTATTATTGATTATATTTTATCACACACAAAATAATTTCTTCCTTTACTTGAATGCAGTCTTCAGCAAAGTAAAACAAAACATTTATCTATTAAAATTATTATTTTAATTAAAATTATAGCTATTAATTTGTTCGTGCTAAGTCTAAATATTTTTTAGTAAGAAATTTATATACTTAAATATTTTTTCTTAAGTAGCACTTAAAGTAAGTAAGGGATATTATTACCTAATTAAGTTAATCATCATTCAACCAAAAAGAGATATAATGGTATTTTAATACAACGGTTACATTAAAATGTATGAAGCGGCGGAAGACTTTTAAGATGATAATGTCTTGTATGCATTTCCTATGATGACGCCATGCTGTTATATTGCTTAAACACTTACTGGGCGAGGAATTTTAATTGCTTGGAGTTTACTTCGGGAGCGTGTGTACACAGTGAAGTATACAGAAGAATACATTATTAGATAAAAAATACATTACCGTAAGTAAAAAATGAAATAAATCTTACTTATTTTATAAATGAGAAAGTTACGATGTTTGGATGTTTGTTACTCGATGACGCCAAAACGGCAAGACGGATCTGGATGAAATCTGGCACTAACATATACTTAGACTACATTTTATCAACAGACTACGCGGGTGAAGCTTAGCGTGCGAAAATGCGCGCTAAGCCAATATGTAAATCTAGTTAAATAAATAAATAAAAATAAAATAAATAATTTTAATTTTACATAAATTGAAAAAAGTCTTTTTTTTATATGTGATGTGACCTCATAGATCATAAAAATTACAATCTAGCTTTAATGCTAATAAGTAATTCAATTTTGACTTAATTTGCTAGGAAAATATCACATTGTTTAGGTTTTTTTGAGGCGGTGAAATCTTCAAATAGAAGTTATTTGATCGCTAAGGGTGAGACGAGACCGATTGTCAGAGTCTGTCTGATTAAAAACCCACCGTTCCTTCTCCTGGCCTACTCAGACCGCTACCTCATTGCGCTAGATATCTGCCTGCTATTGTAATTTACTCTTACAAAAGTTTTAAGAAAATATGTATTTATTTATTTATTTATTTAATATCTTTATGCACAAAACAAATGTACAAAGGTGGGCTTAATGCCATGGGCATTCTCTGACAGCCAAACCTTTGGATGATGCAGAGATAAATATAAAGGTGCACAAAACAAGCATCATCAGAGACGTTATAAATACATATTATATACTGTAAATATACATACATATGCTTATATATATATACATACATACTATATAATTACATATACTACTTAAAATTATACATATTTTGCTATTTGATGTCATGATCACGATACCTCTGCCAACCTCTTCAAAAGCAACTCCCGAACCTTTTGCTTGAACGCCCAACGATTCGACACCATCCTGACATCGAGGGGGAGCGCATTCCACAGAATAATAGATTGAATAAAAAAAGAAGAATGAAGAAATTTTGTGTGATGAGTTGGACATTGAAGAAGGCGGTTATTAGAAGAACGGAGATACTTGCTGTGGTTTGCGCATGTGTATTGGAAGTAAGGGGATAGATAAGTTGGCGAAGAAGGAGAATCAAGGAAAGAGAACAGAGTGGTTAGCGCCCTTTGCTCCCTGCGCTGGCGTATGGGCAACCACTTTAATTGCAGCCGATGTGCAGAAACATGATCATATTTACGCAGGTTGAAGACGAAACGAATGCAGTTATTCAGAAGTCGGTCAAGTTTATTGAGGAGATCTGCATTCAGGTCATAATAACACACATCAGCGTAATCAATTATGGGAAACAACAAGGCCTGCACCAGCATTGACTTGGTGATGGACGGGAGCAGGTTTTTGGCGCAATAAAGTGCCCGCAACGAACCGGTCACCTTATTGCACACACTGGTGACATGTGCATGCCAGTTTAAGTTACTATCAATAAGTAAGCCGAGATCTTTGACGTCACTACTATATGGAATGATCGCACCGTCGAAAAGGACAGCCGGTAAAGATGCAACGTCCACTCTACTCAGAGAACGAGAGCTCCCAATGACAATCGCCTGACACTTATTGGGGTTAACCACAATGCCAAATCTTGCCGACCAGTTATTAATTGCTGCTAAGTCGTTATTGATTTTTGAGATGGCAACGGGGATATTATCGTAGTTAGCCTGACAGTATAGCTGCAAGTCGTCGGCGTACAGATGATGCGCACACTGAAGATTAGAAGTAATAGAATTAATAAAGATAGAAAATAAAAGAGGTGATAGTATACCGCCTTGAGGAACGCCAGCTTTTAGTTGTCGCCAATTTGATGTGGTGTCACCATGCTTGACCATCTGCTGACGCTCCTGAAGATAAGAGGAGAACCATTCCAGAGACTCGCCAGAGACTGTAAGATGGGATAGGATGGCCAAAAGGATGTCGTGACTGACCATATTGAACGCATTCGAGAAATCAACTAGCACCAGGACTGTGGCACTAGTACCCTCGAGGCCAGCTCTAATATCGCCAGTCACTTTAAGTAGGGCGGAAGTAGTACTGTGGCCTGGTCTGAAACCAGATTGAAGAGGGCTGATAAGCGAGTTCCGGTATATGAAATCGGAAAGTTGTTTATGGACACAGGCTTCAAGAACTTTGGATAGGAAAGGAAGTATGGATATTGGACGGAATTGAGACGGAAGAGTAGGACTGGAGACCTTTGGGAGAGGGCGAACAAAAGCTCTTCGCCAAAGGGAGGGGAAGGAGCCGGAAAAAAGGGAAAAATTAATGATGTGGGTTATAGCTGGTAGGAGGTGATCAAGAATAGTCACAATCATGTTTCGAGAAATGTTGTCACAACCTACCGCTTTGGATTTGATGGAAAGGATAATCTTACCAACCTCTGCCGAATCAACCGGGGCTAAGTGGAAAGGATTAGCAATATCGGGGCGCGTCAGATCAGAGATGAATCTTAGCGTGTTCTGTTTCACTAGACGGTCCATGATTGGTACTGTAGCGAAATGCTTGTTGAGATCGTCTAGACACATTGTACTGGGAAGATCTGAATATTGCGTTTTGCCGATGCCTAGAGTTCTAAGGAACTTCCAGATATCGGCTGAAGAAGAGGAAGAAATGCTTTCGAGAACGTGGCGGCGTTTAGCATTACGCACCATCTGGTTGCACCTATTTCTCGCAAGTTTGAAGGCCGCCCAGTTTTCGTCAGTGCGATCCCTCCTGTGTTTGCGGAACGCCCGGTCCCTGCGGCGCATAGCCATCCTTATCCCAGGAGTCATCCATGGCGCCGGTGGCCGTTTCACCCTTAGTTTTCTAACAGGGGCGTGACGGTCATAAAGGCTGACCACATTCATGTTGAAAACCTCAACTTTTTCATCAACAGAAGTGGCTTCCATCAGAGGCCCCCAGTTGATCATCGATGCGTCCTCCTGCAATTTTGCTCCGTCCATCCGCGCAAAACAACGCCTATACAGGACCCTGGACCCCACCTTGGGTGGTTTAAGGATATAAGATAGGAAGATCAGGTCATGGTGAGAGAAGCCCGGAGCGTCATGTTGACCATGGCAGGACACGAGGGCGGGATTAGAGGTGAGGATAAGGTCAAGCCAGGAGTCATCACCGACAGTGTTATGATGAGTGGGATCAAGAGGTAATACATGTAAATTTGTCGACTCAATTATGTTTAGGAGTTTACGGGAACGGGGGGACTCATGGGAAAGGAGATTGGTGTTAAAATCACCCATGATTACGTGATGCATATATTCAGACCCCAAGGATTCTAAAACTGATTCGAATGTATTCTATATATTATGTATGTATATATTTATTGAACCGTTACAGTTCTAACTACAAAGCTAAAAGTTCAAGGTTTGGGTTTGTTTACAAAATATTTCGCTTGAAACAAACAAGGACGTCACAAACTAAACTTTTCCACTTTTTATTTAAGACGTTTTAGTAACCTTGGGCACGAGAAGTATTTTGATGAATTTCCTTCCTCAAAAACAGCCCAATGATGTACTGCGGCAATGTGACATAATAGTGCACCCGCAAGCGTTCTGTTTCGAGTTTATTAGAACCGAGCTATTTGAGTGAAACCAGTTGTTTTATGATCTAAATTAATAGCTTAATATTTAAATTAAAAAAACCCCATACATAACGATTCTATACATATACATATGTACATTGTAAATAGACCGAGTACATTCTACGTTTACGTACAGCGTAAATAAGGATGTTATAAAACTGACACAATACTGGAAATGACTAACAGCATCCTTTTACAATGGAGATTATTGTAGCAAACTATAAAGCGGTTACCCAATGCAGTGTGGAGGTCAAACGAAGACTGTAAAACTTCATGGTAATATTATATGGACTGAGCAACTAAATCCTACTAATGTTACAATTGTGTAAGTTTATATTTGTTATTTTTCACGCGAAAACGGCTGAACCAATTTTATATAAGAAATTTGGTATGTAGAACGGTAATAGCCTGGATTTACACATAGGCTGCTTTTATCAACTTACTACGCGGGCGAAGCCGCGAGCGGTCGCTACTAAATAATATTATAACATTCCTGTAATTTTTAGAAGGGATATTTTGGCTAGTGTGATGTATGATTGTTTCAATGTTCTTTCAGCGTGGAAGTAGTGGCGAGTGATAGTGCCTAGTGTGATTTATGCCCGAATCTCCTAAATATTAGTGATCTACAAATTGCATTAACATCATATACGAGGAAAACAATATATACACATGTGGGGTCGAGACTGCACGGTTGGCGCGGTGGTTGGGCAACTGGCCGCCGCGAGATATATAGCATATATATCATACACAGTCGCAGGTTCGATTCCCGCACGGAACAACTCTTCGTGTCACCCAAAAATTGTTGTTCCGGGTCTGGGTGTGATTTGTATGTCACCTTGTATGTTTGTAAACGCACCCAAGACACGGGAGAAAATCCAAAATCCTAGTGAGGGGTTAAAGAAAAAAGAAAGATAAAGGTCTTATGTTATAATAAACAACTGCTCTTCGTTTTTTTTCTCTGAACTACATGTTGTAGTTACATTCACGGTGTAAAAATAATGTCCCAGAGAATATAATGAGTATTAAAACCTGTGTAATTGGTGCGATTACTATGCAGCGAGGAGCGCACAAGCTCACAGTCACGGTCAAGGTGACTTTGACACAGAAGCCAGGTGTATCTGAGTGATTAATGGGCTGTAAGTTTTGGTTATTGGCGTAAAGCACAACCGAACTCTTTGGTTAAAAATAATATACCTACCGATAGATTGATGGATGGAGTTAGAGAGTATTCATTCCTGGTCAGTGAAAGTTCTTTATTAACTTTGTAGGAAGCTAGAAATGCAAAAAAAAAATCATAAATAAAAAACTAAATCTTAAATGATACTTTTTAATTTCTCCCATAGGCATTTCAAATAATTTTAACGAAGTATTTCCTTGTATCGTTCTCACATATATATAATATTGTAATATATACATAAAAATATATATCAGCAAAACTGAAAAATCATTTTTAAGAGTAAGAATTATGTTTGTATCTAGTTGCTAGACCTTTCTTCTTCATATACATCTACATTTTAGAACGAGCACATAGTTTCATTGACAGACCGCATGACGGACAATGCAAGTTGACGTACAAAATATGCTTATTACAGTGCATATTAATCGAAATAAATGTTTCGACTTAGATATTAAATGTATAAATAGTATAGATCTTATTCATTGATTTTATTAATCATTTGATTTGATAATAGAATAACTATACCACTTGACCCACAGCACTGTACTGTAAGTACTAAGGAAGAAAACATTATTGATACACCTTTAGGCTGCACTTTACAATTACCCGGTTGCATCGCATCCGGTACAACAAGCAATCGACTACAGGAAGACAAAATTGACAACTTCCAATTTGTGATTATGGTAATTTACAGTCTCCGATTCTCAATAACTTCTCCATCTCTTTTGGGATTAAGTATAAGGTCAATAATGAGATAGTGTGGATTGACCTCCATAAGTGGCAGGTGACAAGATCATGGTAGGTAATCAAATGAGCACCGAACCCGTGTTTATTAGGAAGTAGAAGACGACCGTGACCCAGTGTTTGTTTTTTTATTAATGTTACGACGAAATGTTTACGTTTTTATGTTTTTTTTACCTTAACATGATACAGTAACATGATCTGTTTATGTAATGGTTATACTGTGGACTAAATAAATGTTATTTAAAATTATCACTAAAAGCTTTCTCTTTCAAGGAGTCGATGTAGATGATGTTGAGGGAAACCTCCGTTCAAAACGTGATGTGGCTGATACAATGATGAGATTTTATACTGAGAGGATGAGTATTTATTTTTTTATCTTAGACTTAAATATATATCTTTATTGATGATTGATTATGAGTAATATTCGAAAGTGGAAGTTGCTTGTTAGTATGAACGCGCTATTCTCCGAAACTATTGGTTCGATTTGTACAATTGTTTTTGTGGCGGATAATCCATCTTCTGAAGATGGTAGAGGAAGTCGTATAAAACATCATATAGTTACGCGGGTATTAACGCGGAAAATTATAATTTGAATACCTTGGTAGGTTTGACTTTTCGACCCGGTTGCTCAGGTCGTCGTCACAAGCAGGCTGTCTGCTTGTAACCACGACCTGTTGTGTGTTGTTAATATGAAACGCGAAAGTTTAAAAGTAGTTATAAAACATCTCGTTACGAGCGACACTAGCGAAACCACGCCGAAGAAGCTAGTAGGTTATGTGTATGTAGAAGTATTTTTTGTATTGATGAGATGGTAACACAGTTCTGGTGTGACTGGTTCTCCACCGTCACCATCATGGGAAAACCGGGCAAATACTTATCTAATATATTGCTTTAGATTAAGTCATCATTGTTATTTACATAATTCCGTAATCAATCATTTGAATACACGTGTATTTAGTTTCATTTCGAGAATTGTTTATTGCCGTTTCTCGGATACGGTTATCATAATTCGGAATATTATAGATTTTCTGAGAAGTTCAGAAACCCCCAGTTAACGCACTAATAATAGTATTTCCATAGTTATCATATCTACCAGTCCATAGCAACCCATACCCATAACCCTTTCAATCATTACCACATTTCGCAATAGTCCTGCATCAACCGAATTATCCTTGGGTGCACTTTCACTTACAGTGCATACAGGGATAATTGTCGGCTGATGTCCCATTTCACTTAAATTGAAGTTGTTCAAAGGGCCTCTGCGAGTTGGCTACGGCCCCTCATAGGCCTTCCAAAGGTCCGGGATCCTGTGATCCCGCAAAAAAAAATCTTATAAAAACAGGTAATAAAGTTCGTTTCCTAACTTTATTACCTGTTTTTATAAGATTTTTTTTTATTTACCTATTGAGTAAATAGAGATGCACGTTGCACATATTAGATGCAACATACACTTCATTCATAAAAACTTTTAGTGAAAAGTCTGTAATTTTTTTTTTAGTTATCTACCCTTTCATTTCGAGGCAACAGGAGCGCGAACGGGTTCGGTTGGGGTGTGATATGAATAGTGGTAAGGTGGTGAATGGAAACCTATTCAAAAAATTCATGTTTGTTTTAATTGATTTATACTACATATCGAAATGTGACTGTCCGTCATGTACCCCTAAAAATATATTCAATAAGTATCCCAATATTTTAAAGTATCAACTTTCCAATGAGCCACATGTTAGGCCATTCATCTTATACTTTATGGGATCCACACTATAGATAATTACTGGCAGGCAATCAAGTTGTAACTTGTTAAAGGATCTTAAGAATAAGTGGCACCGCTGGGCGCCCAATACAATACGAAACGTCACATCTGGTTGCAATAACACTGACCCGTGAAAGGTCCAGAGAAACAATTAAGACATTGCACAAAAAGTGTCATAAAACCCGAAATGCAAGGGCCTGGGAAAAGGGCTCTGGCGAGATGATGTTAGAAATGTGATGAAGGCGATAGATTACTTACTCTTGAACTGCGGAGACGGGAGGTTGTCCTAGATAGGCTAAGACTGGTCCTTAGGACCCAATAATATAAAGTGAGTTGAGTGTGAAGTGTGGAAGGAGGGCAGTGTGAGTGCGGTGAACGGGTATGTGAATGTGGCTTTATTTATAGGCTAGGGTTTTATCCCATCCCTATCTTGATTCCTGTTAATTGATTGAACAGGAATAATACTTTCCATTGTACTTCTTGTTGTACGTATACTCCTGGGGATTGCTGATAAGCATTGCTTAGGCTGGTCCGAAACGGACAGTAGGATGAACGTGAGTGTCTCGCCAAAACCTATCAAAGCTGTGGTGGCTATCTCTAAACTCTTCGACAAAATATTATGGTGGGCGAGGCACAAGCTTAGAAATGGGATTGGGTTAAGGAGGTACATATATGCAAGACCAACAATTGTTTGTATTATTTCTATTGAATATCCGGAGTGCGCTCCTGTGAGTGCACTGCCTACCTTTACCTTTTGTTGCCCTCTTATTTTATTACTAAATGTAAAGTGATTAGAATACATCCTTTCCTAATGAATTCTCCAATTCCCTTTGCACTTGCGTTTGAAATAATATAAATAACATAATTAAACCTATAAAATAAATTATGTTATTTATTGGGAATTCATAATCCTATAAACGGTGGGAGAGTGACCAGCAACAGGACGAGCTCTACAGGACTGGGCGGATGGCGGAGCTCAGTCCCTTGCCCATTTCCCTAGAAAGGGTAAGCCGTATACCATCCCTTCCTTGATTTAGGAAAACGAAAATTTTGTTTAGCCTAGGGTCGGCTAGAAACAGTCACATTTGGTGGCGGTGACCAGGATCCTCGTCATTAAATGCTCTGATTCACTTCAGTGCAACGAGGAAAGATTTCATATTGGGTTACTACGATTAAACACAACGTAATTACGGCTAGACGACTTTATTGAAATTGTGAGCTCAATTCTCACTTACTTATTTGTTTTAAAATGTTTCGAATTCATTGCTGGTTCAATCCCAGCTGTGATTTTACCATTGGTAAACTGCAATATATTTTATAACCTGTCTCCGCAGATTGTGGGTTCGACTCCCATTAATTTATTTACAAAACAATGATTTTGTTTATAAGAGTAAGCCGTAGGTTCAATTCCTGCGTTTATATTATGGCGTTCGACTATTGTAGTCTGTTATTAATTTATATCTGTATAACGTGTGTTAAATTCACATAGATGTATTTAGATCTGTCTCCGCAGCTGTGGGTTCAATTCCCGCATGGTGATTTGTTATTTATTGAGTGTATAGTGCAAATGGGTTTGAAAACTGTGGGTTCAATTCCTGCATGATTATTTTGCTATTTGTCGTTGGTTCTTAATATTACCAGTGTCAGAGACGATGATTAGGTTTTGCCTCCACCTGAACGTAGTACCTGGAGGATTTAGAAGTAAAAAAAAAAAATACTTGTACTTTATGTTATAAGATCGGATTAGTCCGATCCTTACGCCCTATAAATAATGAGGCATGCCATGTTACTGTGTGTCTCTACAAGAGTGTTTGGTTGATGGAATGTTTGGATGTGAAAGGTGTGAGAACGTTTGAGGTGTAAACGTCACGAATAAGACAATTTAGAAT
Source organism: Spodoptera exigua (assembly GCA_902829305.4). Lineage (NCBI taxonomy): Eukaryota > Metazoa > Arthropoda > Insecta > Lepidoptera > Noctuidae > Spodoptera > Spodoptera exigua. Next base: position 562,925 of record LR824614.2, read on the forward strand.
TTATATGTTTTAACGAATGTTAGTCACATTCGTAAAAACTTGATTCTTAACTAAGATTCTTAACATGTTGCAATTTATTTGTCAGAAGGTATATTATCTCTTTGCATAAGATACTCGTGTGCCGTGTTAAAACAATTCCAGGATAGTTCTAAATGTTGTGCTTCCAACGCATTGCTACCTGCTAGCTGAGGAGATGACAGCAGTTGTGGACGACTATTCTACCCGGAACAAAGCTAAGTGTCCTCTTGTTAATCAAAGTTGTAAAGATTGGCCCGTTATGTTTATGTGTATATTTACCATATTTACCCTTAGTTTCAACAGTTGTGATTGATGTAGGTACATGAGTGTTTAACATAGGTACATAATGTCTGGATATAGATTAACATTATGTTACGTTTATGTTTGTTCAGTACTGACAGTATCTGAGGGGGGCGCGTTGGTCTTTCGGACTAATGAATTATCAAGTAAATGACAAAAAGCCATGCTAAAATAATTCAGGTTGAGATACATTTTTATAACTATCAAAGATTTGTAAACGTATAAAACAAAAACAAATCTTGTGATAGCTCACAGATGAAATTGGTTGGCAGTATTAACCCTAACCAGAAACAATTAAATCTGCACTAACCTCTTATAATCGGAGGGGGGCGGACATATTGAAATGCTTTCTTATATGTTGTGTGCCGACTATTTCAGATATCACGTACTGTTCAGACCATTCGCGCTTCGTTGCCGGTACGCAACGAAATCGTGAACGCGGAAGGAGAGGCTTCTGTCCAGCGGTAACGAGTACGATGGTGTATGAGAGCAAGGTAGCGTGACTAGCAGGCATCTAAAAGAATAATCCTGGTATGTACAAATCCATTTTATTAGCATGCACAGGATTGTTGTACTCGACCAATGGACAGGGTCAGCTAAAATAGTCTACATGGTTAGGATGCTGTAGCGATTGTAATTATCAGTCCCAAATTAACGTATTTAAAATACTAAATACATACAAATGTCTGGCGAGATATTGACATCTCAATCTTTAAAAAGATAACAGTTCAAGAATAACAGCAAAGCTATTCATTCATGTTCGTAATACGAAAAGGTAATAAGTATCAGCGAGTGACAACGTTAGTTTGTAACTGAAGGCACTGGGTTGTGATAATAATGTCAGTTATATTAATTCCCCAAGGAGGGTACACTAAATAACAATAGATGGGCAAAGACTTTCACGAATTCGTTGGGATAAAATATATGACAGCAATTGATTTTACGCAGATAAAAGTATCACGAAATTGTTGGACAAGTTTAGAGCCACGATTCAGGCAATGGTAAATAAGCTCCGAAATACAATGGTTACGCATGTCAATATTTTGTAATGCTAGATGAGCTAAGATCGCCGGTCTCACTACTCTGAAAACTGAAATATATTCAGAGACTGTGATGTCACTATACTTTTAAAGCTTAAGATAAGGCAAAGAATAGTTTTGAATTTGCAATGATGTAAGAGTTATGGCTATCAAATGGCTGTAGGTAGTGTACAAATAATAGTAATATGTGCAGGGCAGGAGTATAGGAACGATTGTTGCATACGGGTTCGATTCCCGCAAGTTCTATGTGTGAACTCAAGACGTTGTATAGGATCTGGATATAATATGTGTTTGGGTATTGTAAGCGCACCTGCAAATTAGGAAAGCAAGCATACTGAGGGCAAAGTTCAATACGTAACAAATATAGGCAACGCAGAGTTTAGACAGCATTGGAAAATTATAGATAAGTACACAATACAAACAGTACTTATTGGAATCAGACAGAACATAACTCTCAATGTTTAAGATAAATAGTGGATTCGGCTGCACCGTTATTCAAAATTAGGTAAAGTGACATTGAACTGTCTTATATTAAAGTGGAGTTCAAATTTTAGGTTTGTATTCAGAATACAAACGAAACATAAAGATCTTTGGGCAAATCAGCTTTTGGAAAAGAGAACAAAATTATAAATTATCAACAGTGGACTAATCCAGTCTTCGTGGAATCAAAACTTACATCCTTCGTGAAGATGAAGTAGTTTGTCAGTTATTTATGTTATGAGAAATCTTGTGTGAAGCCTACACATGCTGGCAGAAGTTTCAAAAATCTAAATTTCATATAATGGATGGAAATTTTTGCAGTGCAACCTAATAATTTGGTACTTACTCACATTCTTATGCAATAACTATACGTATAGTTGCTTGACTGAAACCGAAACGATTACATACGTTTAGGGTAGTTCACGATGTTGAGTTGATCACATCATCATCATCATATGTCAAGTGACCTCATAATGTAATTATTGGTCAGACTTGATCAGTTAATTTTATTAATTTAGCATTAACTTATTCGCACGCAAATAATATATGCGCGAGACTTGAGACTATATTAGAAAACAAGAACAAAGAGATGGAGATTGGGCTAGTATCTCAGTTATGTTATTGAATCCCAGGACATGGGGATGTTGCTAAACAAGGCACAAATTGTTGCAGTCGATTAATTATTTAACATGAAAATTAATTAACTACTTGCCCATAGGATATATTTGTTTAATCAATAATCAGACGGCAAACGATGTTTTAGTTTCTGCTATGGCTCCTAGTTACATCTGAGAGATTGGATTCTGTAATTATGTAAAAGATTACGATAATCAAGTTCAATTGTCGTTACTAAGGCTTGTCGTACCTTAGGAGGATTATAAAAATTTTGAAAATTACATGTTGAGTGTACGAGTGCGGTATGTCTCATGTCAGTACTATAACAGATGCAAGAAAGAGCAATCTCAGCATCGTCAATGCTTAATAGATACTTGATTGTTGGTCACAAATAGTTATTGGATTTTGAGAACATGGTTCTGTGAACATGATAGTCATGTATATATACTTAATATTTCCCTATTATGAAAGCTCATACGCTGAACTGTGTCACGCGTCTGATTTTCAGAGGGGGGAATGTGACTGTCCGTCATGTACCCCTAAAAATATATTCAATAAGTATCCCAATATTTTAAAGTATCAACTTTCCAATGAGCCACATGTTAGGCCATTCATCTTATACTTTATGGGATCCACACTATAGATAATTACTGGCAGGCAATCAAGTTGTAACTTGTTAAAGGATCTTAAGAATAAGTGGCACCGCTGGGCGCCCAATACAATACGAAACGTCACATCTGGTTGCAATAACACTGACCCGTGAAAGGTCCAGAGAAACAATTAAGACATTGCACAAAAAGTGTCATAAAACCCGAAATGCAAGGGCCTGGGAAAAGGGCTCTGGCGAGATGATGTTAGAAATGTGATGAAGGCGATAGATTACTTACTCTTGAACTGCGGAGACGGGAGGTTGTCCTAGATAGGCTAAGACTGGTCCTTAGGACCCAATAATATAAAGTGAGTTGAGTGTGAAGTGTGGAAGGAGGGCAGTGTGAGTGCGGTGAACGGGTATGTGAATGTGGCTTTATTTATAGGCTAGGGTTTTATCCCATCCCTATCTTGATTCCTGTTAATTGATTGAACAGGAATAATACTTTCCATTGTACTTCTTGTTGTACGTATACTCCTGGGGATTGCTGATAAGCATTGCTTAGGCTGGTCCGAAACGGACAGTAGGATGAACGTGAGTGTCTCGCCAAAACCTATCAAAGCTGTGGTGGCTATCTCTAAACTCTTCGACAAAATATTATGGTGGGCGAGGCACAAGCTTAGAAATGGGATTGGGTTAAGGAGGTACATATATGCAAGACCAACAATTGTTTGTATTATTTCTATTGAATATCCGGAGTGCGCTCCTGTGAGTGCACTGCCTACCTTTACCTTTTGTTGCCCTCTTATTTTATTACTAAATGTAAAGTGATTAGAATACATCCTTTCCTAATGAATTCTCCAATTCCCTTTGCACTTGCGTTTGAAATAATATAAATAACATAATTAAACCTATAAAATAAATTATGTTATTTATTGGGAATTCATAATCCTATAAACGGTGGGAGAGTGACCAGCAACAGGACGAGCTCTACAGGACTGGGCGGATGGCGGAGCTCAGTCCCTTGCCCATTTCCCTAGAAAGGGTAAGCCGTATACCATCCCTTCCTTGATTTAGGAAAACGAAAATTTTGTTTAGCCTAGGGTCGGCTAGAAACAGTCACAATATCGAGTCATTGTAATTAGGTGAATAACTGGTGATGAAGCTTAATGCAATCTCATTGAAATAATATGATCATGTCAAAAAGCGAAATAAAAAATAATAATAACCGTTTTAGACGGATTGGTTACAAAAAAAAATTGTTGTGATTTTTTTCATCGGTTTTGATCGGTTGAATAAAAGACTTCAACGCGTTATAAGTAGTTAAATGATACATAACTTAAAACACACACTATCACACATCTACAGATTCTATCTTTTATCAACAAGAAGTACATGAAAATATAGAAAATTCGTATAATTGTATATTTACTTACTTTATCTTTAGGCAATACGTTCCATATTAATTCATCAGTGCTTGCAAACTGAGTTATCGTCGATATAGGCACATGACATTAAAGGTTAACGCAAAGACTTGTGTGAGTACGTTGACTTAAACTTGACATTGATTGAAACAATACAACCTCGTCCTGGGTTCGTTAGAGTCTTACTAATTACCTATATGTACTAAGCTTCACATTATATTGAAACCTTGAAACTGTGGACAGCGATGTGCATATACATGTACACTGAATGCAGGTAAGCCTATTGTCGTTATACCAAGTTAACTTTTTTATTGAGAAATGTTCAACAAACCGAGAAATACCATAAACCAGGACCGTCAGCGCAGTGGCTGGGCAAGATGTTGCAGGTCCGATTCCTGCACGGAATAACTCTTTGTGCGATTCACAATTATTGTTATCGTTTGTAACCTAGAAACAGGAGGAAATCCTAATGTGGCCAAAATATTGTAATAAGAATAAAAAAAGAGCAATTCAAAATTTAATTCATAAATTAACCTATGTTGTCATAACTAATATTGAACTTAGAAGAAACAAATAACTGAAAGAATCGAATTCTCACAGATAAGTAATCACCTAGATAAGTATCTAAGTTAAGTAAGTACTTAACAAACATTTTTGGGCCCTATTTCAACCACGTTAAGGTTGCGTGGTGACTACAGATAGTTGTTAATGAGAGGATCTCCGTCACAAGTGGGCTGTGACGTCACAATACTATGTACCCGGCATAGCAAATGCCAGTGTCTACGTGACGAGTGCTTGGTGTCGATGACATTCCAATCTATGAATAATGTTTATGTAGGGAATGGCAATTAGGTTTCATTATTTTTAAATTAATTTTTAATGATACTGTTTTTTTTTTAAGTTTAATTGTTTGTGGTACATTTTGCAATCATAAATTATTTAGTCGATTTGTATTTCGTTTAATTATTATTTTAAACCTTGATTTAATTATAACATTTTTTTAATAATAAATCTTTTAACAATGACGAATTTATTTTAATTGATAGTGTACGTTTTGTTCATGTAAATTGAAAATTTTCACAGAAACGGCTGAAAAGATTTTGATGAGTAATAACGGAGGTAAAAGAGGTTTTTCAGATAATAAAAGGCCGATAAGCATAAGCCTTATCTTTAAATTTTAATTCCAAAAAAAAATTACATAGTTTTCTCCTTTATTAAAATAAAAAAATATAAACAGGAAATAACCGTAAGTAACCCGAAAAACAAATCAATAAACTATCACGCATATTACTCATATACTTTTCCAATAACAACAACACACAGCCTACGTGACAGAACTCAACAAGCCAGTGATCTATAAACCAGATAAGCCTGTAATTTCCTACAACTATCAACAAGTAGATATATGGCTGTCGAACCTTATGACGTAGATCTAGCTGTGACGTCTACGGAGGCTCTATAGAGCTTACGTGATGAAGATGTTAAGTGGACTGGACATTCCGATGTTTTATAGTTTTTATTAAATGTTATATAAGGAGGTTGTTAGTAATGGATCTTTGGGAGTTTGATTCTTTAGTAAATAAGAATAACTTTTAAATAAGGTTGATTTTTGAAGAATCGGGGTTGAAAATTGTATTGTATTAAGAGATTGACTTTACTTATAAATTGATTGATACAGGCACAATTTCATGAAATGAATTCGTTTCTCTTTACATTATTTTTATTTTGAACTTGTATTTTTAAATTTATATAGGTATTTCTTTTTTCAGGGTCGTCAGATACAAAATCACGCAATTATCGTGTTTTTTTTTGTACAATATTAATGTATATGCGTGTGTATAAGGCCTATTTACAAAAAAAAAACAATGTTTATTTCATTATTTTATGAATGCAAATTTTAAAATCGTACAGGTGTAAATTTTAAAATGGTAAGACAACACTGTTAGCTTACCGGCAGATGGTCCGTTTGCTTGTTTGAAGTATATATGTTTGAAGTAAATCTAAAATACCAACACTTTTCTAACAATTCATATATTGAACTCGAAATATTGTAGTTATGTATTTTGCACATACAGCTTTTTTAAAGGAGAAATGACTCTCTCCTTGGTGTCTACTCTTACTGACCAAAAGAAGCCCCGCTCTTTCTCCAGCTCCAGGCCGGCGCCACGATTCAGTATTGCGCTTGACCCGCAACCACAGCTGATTGCATATACGTCTTGATTGCGGTTTTACATAATAAACTGCAAAAATACTCGAATAGCATTTTGAAGCCGTCCTTCATGATAGATGTTTGGTGTCTAGCTAAACTATTACACAACTAACGATTGGTGTCTCAACACTAATCAACTGTAAGGATAGGTCAACATACTCCTCCAATGTTACACAAATATTAAGTAGTCTGAATTGTATTCGTTTGGAATTTTTATCATTCATAAAATGTAATCTATTCAGTATTGATTGAATATATTAATTGATTAGTCATTTCTAGATTGTTCTAAAGTTTTTTGTGGCAGGGATTTCTCATGGTTTATTCATAACCAGCTATTGCTGCGGGTTGAGGCACTGGGCGCCTCTTATCGGTTTTAGCGTAATGTTTTAGACAAATGCTTTTTATGACAAATGGATAGCTCTACCCAACACAGTAAGAATTGACTGCACGGTTAGCGCAGTGGCTAGGCATCTGGCTGCTGCGCAACGTCTCGCGCATTCACTTTCCGCACGGAATAAAAACTTTGTGTAATCCACAAATTGTTGTTCCGAATCTGCGTGATATGTTTATGTGAATTTGTTTGTCTGTCTCACGATGTGCAGTATAGTTTAAAAAAGAAACAAAAGCAAAATTCAATACCAAGCTTTACTTTTGGAAATTAGCGCGATCAAATATATAGTTTTTGGAACGGATTACCTGATGGTAAGCCATCAGCGCCGCCCATGGACACCCGCAACGACGGAGGATTTATGAGTGCGTTTCCGAACATTTGGGGATTAGGGATTTGGCGATTTTCGGAATGAGGAGGGATTAGGGGAAGGGGAAGGATTTGGCCTCCGGTAACCTCACTCACACGGCAAAACACCACGCTGTGGTTGTCTCACGCCGGATTTCTATGAGGCCGTGGTATCACTCCGGTCGAGCCGACCCGTTCGTGCTGAAGCATGACTCTACCGAAATAAATCGATAACCAAACTCTTTGTTTTTTTAAATATTGGTATAGATATGTAGGTATATATGCATTTATGTATATTTAATGAGTATCAGAAAACAGTTCATAGCGTAATTATATCACGATTGTGTACGTGAGTATTAAAATAATCAACTTTAATCTTTCAAATTAATTCACTATGTACTGCGACGAAGGTGAATGTTACCATAAATTTTACATACAGAATTAATTCTCTGATTTATTATGTGTGACAGTTTCTGAGGCACACGGCGAATGCAAAACAGAATTCAGAAGACCTTTTAAATTATTAGAGGCATTTTTTTATCGCCACATATTGTGGTAGGCTTATGATATAATACAATGGAACCCTGCTTCTCATCAGCTCTATTATAAATAAAAAAGACAAAGTCAAATCATTTATTTCAAATAGACCACTATAAGGAATTTTGATCGTCGAATACCAGCAAGGAACTAATTACCATTATGCCGGGCACAAAACCTGACTCCGACTGTTTCGAAAAGCCCGCAAAATGTCTTTACTAACGTTTATGATGCTTTTTTATGTGATACAAACGAGCATGCAGATTACCAAATGGTTGAGCAATCGGCACGGCGTTGTTGACTTTGTCGGAGTTAACAGTTTCGGGGATTTTAGGAATGGGGAAGAAAGGGGGAGGAGAAAGTATTGGGCCTTCGATAAACTAAATTACACATCAAAGTTCAACGCTGTAGTTGTTTAGTAGTAGTTTCGGATGAGACGGCTAATTCTTGCCGAAGCATGTAGGTAACATTATTATCTAACTTTTGATAACTTAATATAACAGGACGTTGAATGTTTTTTTTTTCATTAAAATAAATGAACAGATTTAGATGTATCATGATTCAAATGATCTCTGGAGGTGATCATTAAAAGTAGGTAAACGCGAAAATTATCAATAAATTAAACTTGTCTGATTAATTAAATACGGCTGATTTTTTTTTCTTTGAAACGAAATGACGCACAAGGCGTAAACTAATAAATCAATCAAATGTTTTTTTGTTAACTACACTGGGTAAAATACTGGACGAAGATCGCCTCAAAAGTAAAAAAAAAATTCGCACTATTATATCATGAATTAATATTGATATATTTTTTTGGCAAATTCAAAGTTACAAGGTACATGTTTTAGACTTAGTACTTTAATATGTCCTTACAAACAATGAAATGTAGTAACGTAGAAAACAAACAGTTTATAAAAATCTGTGCCAAAAATTCGTATCGAACATTCTGAAAAAAATAAAAATACACAGCAGCAATACAAATGCGGAATCACATTAGGTGTTTCATTTACCAAAAAGCGTCTTAAAATAAGATTAAGTTCTGTATGCTTTGTAGTTCAATTATCACTTTGCTGACCAACCCAGTGTCACAAACAAAATACAAAACTTTTTAACCACTTTTTGTAAGGTGGGAAAATCATGAAATGATCTCTGATGTCCTGGGTAGGGCGACAGAGTGTCAGACATTTATTATTGACTAAAAACCACCCCGTTCTTTCACCCGCAACGGAGGAGCTACGAGTGCGTTGCCGACGTTGTTGCGTTTAGGGGTTTGGAAATTTTGGGACTGGGGAGGGATTGGGGTAGGGGAAGGATTGGGCCGCGCGTAACCTCACACGGCGAAACAAAACGCGGTGGTTTTTTCACGCCGGTTTTCTGTGAGGCCACTCCTGCCTGCGGCCTGTGGTATCACTCCGGTCGAGCTGACTCATTTATGCCGAAGCATGGCTCTCCCACACTTCTGCTGCTCCTGCTTCAGGCTGAGGCCGAGGTATTAATAGATACATTAATGCGCTCGCACCTCTAATCAAGCAATTAATCATAATGCGCTACCTAATTACATTTATACGATTGTAATTTCATTAGTAATTAGTTTACGCCGGTATAGTCACGTACACCATAGATGGTTTTTAAAATTATGGAACAGTTATCTTGTTATTAGACATCGCACCACGGAGCGGGCCGCGAGCGCCTTAAAGAGCACATACACCACCATAGACGGGGCCCTATAGGGCGGATGTTCAGCCGGGGTTGCGGGGTAAGCGCAATGAGGCACCGCGACCTCGGCCCAGAGCAGGAGAAGGAACTGGGGGGTTTTTAGTCAGTAAGAGTCTGACCCGCCCGTCAGTCATTTGATGATTTTACCCTCACTAAAAACTCACTCAGCGCAACATATTATTCTATTAAAATCCTTGGCGGGCAAAAGTCACAAGGGCGGCCCTCAGTATTGGGGTTCCTTCACAAAACTATGCGGTTAGCAACCACCTTGGTTTGGCCCTAGTGTGATCGGGATCTTACTTACTTCTAATTAATATTCAGCTTATGGTTTCAACAATTAGTATTAATTTGATTATTCTTTAGTTAATTGCATTGCTTATTAGTTTTAATTAACAATTTTATTACAGTAGTACCAATTAACATTATAGTATTCATTCATTTATAGGAAATGAAAAAAATATAAAACATATTTTCTATTATTTTTTAAGTTATTAACGATATAATATTAGTAATATCTATAAAAACTAGTTTTTAAGTTGGTTATTTAAATGTATTTCTTGAAAAAAAACCGTTTTAGACGTTAACGGACGGGGCACAATGAAACAAATTTTTTTTTTTAAACCGGGAGTCTTTGAAGACGTAAAATTTTTCGCTTCGAAATACAACTGCTCCTGAATTGTACCAGTAATAAATCTATAAACAAAGTCTTTAAAAATACTTGATATTGTTAATTCAATAATCTCTAAGTAGGAGCCCGTGGTAGGATATCAAGACCACAAGACAATGTGGTCTGTGTGATGTCATCAACGCGCAAGTAACGCCATCTAACGTTTTAACACTGCGGTACCTTGATGTTTATTAAGGCTATGTAACTAGTTATGTATCTGTAAACAGTTTGTTGTGTTGTACATAGATGGAGCCTTTATTGAAATATTAAGTTTTTGTTTTTACAAAAGATTACCAGCAGTCAGCTAGACGAATAAGGTTTCTGTTCAATTTTCCTTCTTTTACTAATGGCATAGTTGAATCGAACTTTTATATTTTACTTCTTTAACTAGACAGACAGTTTAGAGTGTCTATACACAATGTATAGTGAGATCTATTCCGGATTCCTTACATTTTCTTATGATATTGATCGGCCAACGAGCAGATGGATTACCTGATGATAAGCACTCAGCGCCGCCCTTGGGCACTCGTTACACTGAGGAGTTAGTAGTAGTATAAGAGCGTTGTCAGACTTTTAGGAGTCATTAGCGATTAGGAGATGAGGAAGGTGGTGGAAGGATCGAGCCTATGGTAACCTCACTCACACGGGGAAACGCAACGAGAGTTTTGTTTCATGCCTTATTCTATGAGGCCATGGTATCACTTTTGTCGAGCCGGCACTATCGCGCATCGAGCATAGCTCTCCCACATTAAGTATATTATACTAAGGCATAGTATAAAAGCCTACCAACGAAAGAAAGTTAAAAAACCTTCAAATTTAAAAAATATAAGATGATGCATATTAAGAAAAACATTACCCGAAAACAAAGAGACAGGGCCATAGGTCATAAGCCCTTTCATTGAACCAGGAAGCTTGTTTACCCTTTTACATTTTTAATTCCTCGCCGAATGTATCGAGCCACGAATTATGGTGCTCCTTATGTTAAGTTCGACACTTCCTCAATGTGAGAGGTGAAAACTGTCGTCACTTACACTTCAAGCAAGTCTTTGTTCATCTTGTGAACAAGTTTTATTTTTGTTTACTTGCACGCACTGATCATACATAATAACATTTGGCAAAAAGAGTGCTGAGTTTAATGAAAACAAAGATGTGTCAAGAAAAGTATGGAAGATGGGATTAGGAGTTATAAAAAAATTTTTTGTAAATATTATTGAAATTATTAAATGTTATATTTGATATTTAATAATTTAAGGTGGGCGGATTTGAAGAAGTGGGCTAGTAGACTACCTATTATCAGTCAGTCACAGCTTACTAGCCTCAGCCTCATTCGGCGTTGCAGGGATAATAATGTACTACGCTCCTGGCTCGGAGCAGGAGAAGGAACGGGATGGCTTTAGTCAGATAGATTTAGATTCTACACTCCGTTCTACTACACGCCGCGCAGAGTGGATGAAGTTATTATTTTGTCCCCTTAAAAAAGTAGATAAGGATTCCTCCAGCCATAAAGATAAATATTGATACTCTCAGTAGCAACGTATTTAACCCTTTAAAATGTTGAGTGCAAGCAACAAATGTTTTTATTGTTACAATCATCATTACATCAATAGTCCACTGTTGGAGTCTACTCTATATGACATGGGTTCGCCATTATTCTACAACGGACGGGTGAGAGAATGCAGTTAAAAAGGTTCAGGTTTATCAGAGAGCTGCCCAGTCTATTTAAGATGCCCCTTCGTTCGCTCTTGAAAGACACATAATTGGTACGTTTGCTCGCCTGCCGGGACTTGGCAAACGTCCAAAGGCTCCAAGCCTTAAACACTCGCTTACGTGTAAATGCGTCGCAAACGCTTGTCACCAATTTCCTTTGATATATGTTCGTAAACCTACATCGGACCGGATCGCCGACAAGTTCTTGCAAGCTCATGCAAGCCACGCCGAAACCTTGTTCTCATACTTGTGTTTGTGAATGCTCGTCGTAAACATGGAGGAATAGTAGACGCATTTATGTTACTCTTCTGTAAATCCACGGCAAATGACACATATTCAACATACCGGAACTAACAATACTGTTAATAAATATAATTATGTTGTAAGAAACTGCAATCGTACGCACATTGTAACAAAACCATAACAAAACACGTCCAATAAGTAATTGTTTGTATATCTTCACGTAATTTGTCAACGTATCGCATTAGGTTTTTGATTATTTATTAATTATTATTAATTAAATCCTGACCACAGCGATATCATGTGATTCACGGTCCATTAAAATCTTCAGACAAGTGTAAACAATAATCTTTTTGAGATGGTTCAGTACAGACAGATCCTTCTTCAATATGATTTTATTTGAATTCTAATTACATCACCAACATTTCAAATTATAGCAAGCCAGCCCCAACCAATGACGGCGCATAGCGTACCGCGCGCCTCAAAGGATCATTAGAGCACCCCAGATGCCGCCCAAAATGGTTTATGTTCATGTTCAGACGGAGTTGCGGGTCAAGCAAAATAATGTACCACGGCTTGCCCTGGAGCAGGAGAAACAACGGAGCGCTTTTTAGTCAGCCTAACACTCACTTTTACCCTGGGCGAGAGACACCATTTGATGATTTTCACCGCTTCAAAAACAAAAGGCAACAATCAATAAGCATCTAAATAACACTATTATGGCCACTAGTTATCTTCTATATAAGTCACTATAAAATATTGATTGTGTTATGTTATGTTAATGAAATAAAGCAAATTAATAAATATAACTAGTTGCTATAATGCACACAAAGTGCAAAAACCGCGGCTCCAGCTCGGAGCAAAAGAAGGAGCGGGATAGTAAGTCTCTGAAACTTCTCGCTTTACTCAGAGCCACTCTCTGTTTCACCTCCCTCCTTATAAAAAAGGTGTACTTTAGATAAACAACTTGATGTATTCTATAGAAAAATTTGTTGGGATTGTTATCAAGACAAATTACTTAATTAGTCACTAATTAACTACCTAGCAAAGGTACAAAATAAAAAGGTTAATCAAATGGCCGATAAAAAATATCGCTTGATTTATTATTTCCCAGTTTATTTTACGATGTTGCTGTTTTATTGGTCGCTAAATATGATTACTAGACGTGGTTCATTGTTTTGGTTTAGTTAACGATATTTTGAAAAAAGAATTTAAGAACTAATGCGTGATTTTTTTTTCTAATTTTAATATCATAGCGGATCTCTAAAACATTCGATCTTTCTCCAACCTTTATGTGTTATCCGTAGGTTCATTATGAATGGTTCATTTGCTGTTAGCTGACCGCAGTATATATTGCAAGTGCATCGGTGATCCGACGCATTTATCGCGCCATCTTTGATTTAGTTTCTATCTTAATACCAGAATAACAAAAAAATGAAGGGGCTTGTAGTGATTTTTGTAATCTGTGTCCTGGGTGTGGCTCAGGGTAAGTATTTGCTAATTATTTTGATATCAATCTGGTAACCTGCATAATTATAGTGAGAAGCAAAATTAGTCAAGGGTTATCAAGGGGTATCCAAAGCTTCTAATAATTTTTATTAGTGTGTAGTAGTGTCGATTTCACTTTATTATTGGTATAGTGGCAGTTGACCATTAGATTAATGTACCGCGACCTCGGCCCAGAGCAGGAGAAGGGACGGAGTGGTTTTTAGTCGTCAGAATCTGTTTTACTCCACGCAGGGCGGGAAAAGCCATTTGAAGAATTTAATATCTCATTTAATAAACGAAAGTAAAATGAGTTACCGGATTCGTTTACAGCATTAAGCATTGCAACTGATTTTTTAGATAAAATAGTTTTTTTTTCGAACACGAAATTCGAATTCTTCGCTGCTCCTTCCACCTTGCACTACATTGCCTGTGCATTGTAATTGAATTTTTGTTGTCCAATAATATACACCTACCAAATCTATCTTTTTTTTACTTGATATAAACTAGTGCTTGACTGCGATCCCACCTGATGGTATGGTAAGCAGTGATGCAATCATTGATGGTAAGGCGCACTAGTTTATTAAGAGCATATTCACTCTAACCAAGCTAAGGTGTCTTCAAACACCTAAATTATATTTGGATGGAAAGACTGTAGCCGGCAAACTATTCCAATCCCTTGATGTACGCGGTCTAAATGATGAGGCAAAACGCTTAGTCCGGGCCGCAGGTGTCTCAACAACGTAAGGGTGAAAATTTGCCGTACGCCGGGATGTCCGAAGGTGAAATGGGGATGGCGGAATCAAATCGAACTTCCTGCGCACACTCTCCAAAATGCATCCTGTAGAACATATGTATTCAGGTGTAGGTATCTCCGTATATTCAGGTGCTTTTCTGAATCAAAAAGTCATTAGTAAAGCTATTTTTATATATTATTACTAATTGAGATTATAGCTGTATCCGCGAGGCGTTAATTACAAAATTCATTATGATTAGAAGTGGACGGTAGTATTTACTGAAGAAATAGAAGAAACGCTAATTGATTACATCATTACCTTTCTGTTATTGTTTGAGTTGCTACTTTAAATAAATCTGGCTTGTTGGGAAATTATGCTTCTTGCTACCTAACTAATAAATAGCTTCACTAAGAGGACTGACCGAAAGAACTGACACTTTATATCTTTAAAATTTTGTTTGACGTTCAAAAGTGCCTGTATGGGTCTAATTGTAATAAATGATTTTGACTTTTAACCTTTATTAGATAGATTGTCGAACTCAAAATCGAATAATTTATTTTAATACAGACGTTTTTGGACGTGTCACAAAGATAAAAATAGATGGTTCACCAGTGAAGCTATTCGTTCGTTCTAGAGAAGAATGAGCAAAAACATGCATGGTAACTCTTTTTTACGTGGTCACAACCCTCTCGGAGGTTAGGGATTCGAGTATTGGGAATCGGAAGGAAGAGAGCAGAATAAGACAATAATTTAAAGGATTGGCCATTGTGGGGACTGCAATAGAAACAAGCTGTTCACATAGCCACTAAAATACTTAGCAGTTTTAAATATATCGCCGATGTTAAGTCCGTACTTTTCTTTAATAGGGGATAGTCTAGATAGATAGATATTACACGGTGGTACCTACGAAAGATAGTGTGAAAAGAAAAAAAGGGAAGCGAAATGGCGAAAGTGACCTTATTTTTCTAGGGTTGGCTCGGGAGGGAGTGTCAGACTCTTACTGAATTAAAACCCCCCCGTTCCTTCTCCTGCTCTGGGCCGAGGTCGCGCTTAACTCGCAACCCCGGTTGAACTATAGAGCCCCGTTTGTGGTGGTCTATTGGCTCTTTGAGGCGCGCGCGGTACACTTGGGTCTGGTTCTGGTCGGGCGGCAAGCTACCCTTACTCGCCGTCTCTCGGTTCCCGACGCCCGGAGTGTTGCCTGCTGCGGCGGCTGGGTCGCGAGGAGGAGGATTGCTCCCTCACGCTGTCTGCCTCCCTCTTTGCGAGCATAACTGCTTCACAGAAAGAGGAGACGGCGTCCCAGTTCCTCTCGTTCCGCACCATGGCATCGACTTAGGCCGGGAGCGAGAACACATACCTACCTCAACGTTTTATCATCCTTATGGACCTTTTTTAATAAATCAAAGCAAGTAGTAACTAGCTACGTACAAAGGTGACTTATGGTCGTAAACCATAATATACGGCCAATTATAAGTAGTTATGTCATAAATACCTTGTCTTTGACCAGTACTGCCATCTGGCGGCTGTCCATGTCCCACATTATATTCTATACATAATTCAATAATTTATGTAACTAACTCGTCAAGTTTAGTAGTTCAAAGTGATTTTTCTTACGTCATTGCTATCATTGTGTGCTGATAACAAACGATGTATAAGAACGTCATAGGTGTAGTTCCCCGGAAAATATTATTTTTGTTTAGAAGTAAATTTTTACGGTCTACAAATAATCGTTCTTTTGTGAAGAATATAGCAGTTAAGTGTGGGAGAGCCATGCTTCGGCACGAATGGGTCGGCTCGACCGGAGTGATACCACGGCCTCACAGAAAACCGGCGTGAAACAACCACATGTTGTGTATCGCCGTGTGATTGAGGTTACCGGTGGCCCGATCCTTCCCCTCCCCCAATCCCTCCTCAATCCCTAAATATCCAAATCCCTAATCCCTAAAAGGTCGGCAACGCACTCGTAACTCCTCCATGGGCGGCGCTGATTGCTTACCATCAGGTAATCCGTCTGCACGTTTGCCGACCTATTACATAAAAAACTAAAATGATGATATAGATTTTAACATTATGGGAAGATATCAATCCTGCCGCCCCTTTTTTCAAACGATGTTTTAGATATAAGTTTACCAACAACTTAAGACTAGCTAATTGTAACTTAACAATAAACTGCCTTAAACTTAAATTTATAATCAAAATTTTTTTCAAATTACAAAATTAGGCGTCTTAGTCTAACTTCGTATACAATATCGAGGTAAACACAATTTTAGCAACTTTATATTTAGGCTATATTAAGCCAAGACAATATTGAACATTCCAAAATCCACTGCCGAACGGGATTAAGGTGTGAAAAGCTATTTCTATTTAAGAAAATTGGAAAGTAGCATTTCCAATCATTCAGTGTACGAATTGCCGAATTCGTATTATAAGTACATAGTTACTTACCTTTAAAAGATACAATGTATCATTCAAAACTGTGTTCATTCCATGTCCCTTTAAGGTCTCCAATGAAGTCGCGAGTCAAGCGCAATAAGACACTTCCTCGTCTTTAAGCAGGAGAAGGAACGGGGGTTTTTAGTCATTTAGGGGAGAGAGAGTATAGTTCTCTAATTTTGGAAAAAGAGGATCCTCCGACCAGGCGGGGTATTCGTGCCTTCGGGGCACGGGGATCAGTCGGGGGATTTTTCTATAGGTGCCTATTAGTGCGTAAACTTCACTTGCGCGATGCAGAACCTGTTACGCCATCTGTTGAATATTATCGTCCATCTATATGAGTCGCCACAGTCAATAAGAGTCTGACACAGACAAAAACAAATGACTACCCACAAAAGAAAGTCTTGAAGGAAACTGTAATGTATTTTCCAGGAGGGTTCATCACACCATGTAAACAAGAAGATACAGCGTGCCTCAAAGCATCAGCACAGGCGGCGTTGCCATTACTAGCTGCTGGTGTACCAGAAATGGGCATATCTGTGATGGATCCCATGCATGTGGATCAGGTTAAGACCGTGGAAGCTGGTCTCGCCATGGACTTCCGAAATACATACGTGAAAGGATTGAAGAATTGTAAGGTGTTGAAGTTAACGTGAGTATTCTGTTATTTATTTGATCCCTCTCTCTCTTTCTCTCTAGGATATTTTTCTACTTTCTGGTTGAATTTATAAATACTATTTTAGCATGAACACCACATGCAAGCTTGAAATAACAATTTATTTGTAGTAAACACCTAGGTACAAAGAATTTGGTTATAAAATTGTTCATAATTATAGGAAGGATTTTTTTAATATAAATGTTATTGGAATTTGCAAGGTAAAATGTAACCTGTGTGCTATTTTAGTTATTATAATATATCTCTATGCCAAGGATCCCTCAAATAGTTTTTAAGAGAAGAGTCACACACATCCATCCATCCATTCATTTATCTATCGAGACTTACAAACTTTTGAATGTAAGTGTATGTACGTAATGTCTCTTTTTGTCAATTATTATTTGTGAAACTGAAATTATATTTTTCGTCGACTTTTCCTTTCGTTAAATTCTTTCTACGTCATCACACCACACGCTTAGCACGTGTCTAGCGTTCACTGTAAGAGAAGGTTCAAAGATTGTTCCAAAATAATTATACATTCGACTTTAAATAGTCTTTTAAACACTACGCCAAAGTTCAAATTTATCAAAGTACTGACGTAGACATGCTTGCAAAAAAAAAATGTAATGATAGATAAGTAATGTAGTTGCGAAATGCATCGTTTTTTTTTTAACTTTTTTTTGTCTTTAACTACAAGATAGAATACTGAAACCTATAGTTAGGGTCAATTTTACAGTATTCAAATACTTAATAATGTAATGAATATTTTCCTCAATTACTGTACGACAGTTTTGCAGTTTTTTCCACAATTTCTTATGAAGTAATTATTATTGTTATTTATATTGATAGCTTAACTGAAAAAAGACGTTTTTTCCCACGGAATAATAACATGATAAATCATTTTAATTATCTAGTACACAATTAGAATTTCATATAATTCCTTTAAATGGGCGATTGGTGTAGAAAAATTACACTTTTTTAGTCTATGTAGAAGAATTTTATTCTCGTTTGCGTACCTACAGGTTCCTTTTTTTGCAATATTTTTATTATCTGTTTAAAGTAAGTCGCTACTATATAGGTAGAAGTACCTATGTATAATATTTTTTTTTTTTCGAGTAGAAACCATTCAGTTCCTTCTCCCATCCTGAGTGGGGTAAGAGGGAGTACCAGCCTCAGTATATCATTGCGCTTACACCCTCAACCTCGGCCAGGCATTGATGCTTAGTGAGGTCCATCGGAGATGATCGTTTTTTTGAGACGCGATTAGTTTCTTCTTCTACGAAGAAAATAGGCGAGTTCTCACATAATCAAACCAAATATAAAATAATGTATCAAAGAATCTTGATGTGAAACTGATTTAAAAAGAGTAACTATGGAGTCTCTTGCTCGTTCTTCTCCATCGGAATCTACACTTTGGAACGAGCAAAAAGCTTCACTAAGAGGACTCACCAACAGACTGACACTTTATATCTTTAAAATTTGTTTAACGTTCACATTCTACAATTTTCTCTTCTGCAGGCGTCATCCCCACCGGACAGACCTGGATCTGAAGTGCTCAGTCACCATGGACGGTGACTATACATTAGGTGGCAAGCTTCTCATCATGCCTATCGAGGGAAGCGGGAAATATACTATTAAGATTCGTGAGTTATTTATCTTATAGAATTCTTTCTTCATCCGTTAAACTATCTAATTAATCAATGAATACCATCGTGTACCAAGAACAAAATGCATGCATGTCTACTATAAACTTGTGTGCTAAAATATTCATGTATAGCCTAGTCTAATTCTCTGGCCACCAAGTGTGGAGTAGCTGTAATAAGGTAGGAAGAAAAACTGAAATCGTCTAGGCAAATGTAGTGTAGGGCGCTCTGCAGCTAGATGGATTAATGATATCCGCAGGGTGGCTGGCAGTGGTTGGGTGAGAAGAGCTGAACATCGAACGTAGTGGAGAGCAATTGAAGAGGCCTATATCCAGCAGTGCACGGAGTCAGACTGATGATGATGATGAGATGAAATTTGACATTATTTGCTCGATACATACAGATGCAGAATTATTGAAACACCTTTTCTATCTGGAAGGACCATATGAGTAACATCATAAACGACAATTTTAACCGAAAATTCCATTATTTTTAAAATCAGTCAATAAATGAGCAGACGGGAAACCTGATGGTAAGCAATCGGCACCATCCATGGAAGAATAAAGCAAGCAAGGAACTACAAAGGGGTTACAAGTGCATTGTCAACCTTTGTGGGTTGTTAGGGATATAATCCCTAAGGGGGATATAATCCCTAAGCCGAGGGGAGGAATGAGTCTCTGGTAGCTTGGATCACACTGCTAAACCCACCACTTTGCCACACTCAGCTTTGTTTTGAGGTCGTGGTTTTACTCTTTGCCAGCCCATTTGTGCTGAGGCTCTCTCACGATTATTCTTCGCCTTAATTCCTCTATTCTTTATGTTACAGGAGGTATAGTGGTCAAAATTCAATTGAATGTGGAAGAGAAGACTCGGGATGGTGATAAGTACTGGGTGGTGGACAGTTGGAAGCATGTCGCTAACGTGGAAAAAGGAGTCCACTTCAAGTTCCGGAATTTATTTAATGGAAACCGTCAGTTGTGTGAGTATTACTATAATAATAGTGATATTTTCCCTATAAAACTATTGTGTTAGGAATGATTTAACATAAGCCTTAACAAATACGTTACAATAGTAATTTCACATATTATTTTCTTCGGGATAAACGGGTAAAACGCAATAAGTTATCGTATTTCTGACTCGGCGTAGGATTTGGAACGGAGTAGTTTTTAGACAGTTGTTTATACGCGCACGGTAACGCGGTCTTTAAATTAAGCATGTCCGTAAAATGCGTATAAATCGTAACACGTTCTGAAGACGGGATGAGTCGTTTGATGAAAACCCCCTTTAAAAGTCAATAAAAATTCAATTGAGCTTATCATTCTTGATAATTAGATTGCATTGTAAAACTACCTAGCTACTCGCTGTCCAGCTCCTGTAGGCAGTTCGTAGCGTTTGTCGATATTTTATAGCACATAGCATTGAGGAACGTTGTTGCTATCTACCAGTGAAAGAATGTTGGAAATCCGACCAGTACTTTCAAAGATTACCCCCTACATAGATATGCTCTTAAACTCGTAACACAGATATTTACTACTACTTATTCGAATATTCAGTAATCATCAACATCAATCATTATAATCACCAATGGACTAATAAACCTTCTTAATTCATGAATAGGACTAAGGTCAAGTTTCACAGTCCTAACTAATAGTAATCTAGATACTTTTAAGTAGTTTTTAATAATCGTAATGTAATCTGAACATAAATCATAGATGCCAATAAAAATAATTATTCCTTTTTTTATTTACAGCGGATGCAATCCACGAGTTCGCCAATCAGAACTGGCAAGATATATTCCAAGAGGTGGCGCCACCTATCGTCAAGGCGATCGTGGCTAAGATTGTCGCAGAGACGACAAAATTATTCGACCACGTGCCTATTAAAGATTTAGTCATACAATAGACTGTACATATTATGTATATACCCATCCACACTGTACATATTATGAGAAAATAACGATATAAAAACTGATATATTTTAAATACATTTTCAACTGTAAATTTGTTGAGGTAACGTTGAAAATTGCTTGAAAAACTGTCAGCTTAGTATATTTTCATATGGTGGAGAGACCTGGTTATGATTATACGGTATTAATTTATTCAAAAAGTCTTTTTTTTTTGTTACAAGAGACCTTACAATGGGTATATTAATTGCCTTGAACTTTTACCCTCGAACCTACGTAGGTACCTGTGTTTCTGTTATGCTCTGCTAAGTTTAATAAACCTAATAACAAACACGAGGTTAAATCGTTACCGGTATTGTACTAACCTAACCATTCTCGAGCAAATATACCTAACTATTACATTGATATATTCACAAAACACTAAAACAAAAATACAGCCAAGTTCGTGTTAAATGTAAGTTTGTACTAACATATTATATCTTTTGACACAGAATTAAGACACACCATTTTGAAGAAAGAAGATTCTAAGATAATTTGTTTTATATATAAATCAAAATGTTGCACCCATCGACCTCAAAGCCGGGGTTGTGGGATAAGCGCAATGAGGCACCTCGGCTTTAGCCTAGAGCAGGAGAAGGAACGGGGGTTTTTAGTCAGTAAGAGTCTGACACTTCCTCTCGCCGCACCCTGGGCGGGAGAAGTCATTTGATGATTTTCCCATGACAAAAAAAACTTTTATAATTTATTAATAAGTCAAAATGTTGCACCTAACTTCGAATTCAAACTACAAAGCTATGTTGTGCAACCTAGGCTTTGATCTTTGCATCTCATCTCTATAACTGGTTTCAAACAAAACTTGAAAATAATGGCAAGTTCAAAATCATAACCTTGAGATGGCAACACCACAACAATAAAGGAGGCGAAGGATTTTGCAGATTATATCTATGCACATGACCATCAAAACACGACGAGTTATTTGTGTCAATTACATATTTTAATGTTTAAATTATTTACTCTCAAGCTAGTTAAAATAAGCAACTTAAATTGCAATCGCTTTATTGTACCAAACAAGTTTATATTACCTGTCGTCTACCTACGTCATTTTGTGAAATCTTACGATTAGCTACTCGTACTACCTGTAATTAAAAAGATTTTTCCAGGCAGCAGACTTCTTAAAAATACGATACCCAAATCCTGCATTTTCTCTTGTGTCAATCGGATACATTACACCAAGACCCACAACACCAAGTTTTGGATTACTTACACAATGAATTCCGTGCGTGAATTGAATCAACTACACGTTGCATTGTAGCCGGTTGTCCAGCCACGGCGACCACTGAGTGAATAACAACGAATTAAATGGAAATAAACATGGAAATGAGAAGATGGATGGATTGCAATAATTAATTTAAATGAAAAACAAGAGGCGCTTTATCTTTAAAAAGTACATTTCAAATAATTTAATTTCTCAAATTCTCATAATGTTAATCTTGTCAAAACACTAGCGTGCCCCCGATGATATTTATGACTTCTTATTCTTATGATTAAGTACTGTGGTTAGGTATTATTACGTAAGGAGATTTCAGAGAAACTTATGTCACTTGTGTACCTACATGTAAATATTGACTAATAATACTGTTATGTATGTCTGTATATAGTAAGACATGAGACGTTCGTGTAAAAAACTTTATAACCATACTCTATGGATTTAACAGAAGTAATGAGGTTTCT
Source organism: Spodoptera exigua (assembly GCA_902829305.4). Lineage (NCBI taxonomy): Eukaryota > Metazoa > Arthropoda > Insecta > Lepidoptera > Noctuidae > Spodoptera > Spodoptera exigua. The sequence goes on from LR824614.2 coordinate 585,793, forward strand.
TAGTAACCATTAATTGTTTATTGCTGCGTGTTAACGTGAATGAGGGCTGTACCTGCTGTACAATAAGGATAATATTTACACCTGTCTCTAATTTAACGACAAATTCAATTGCAAGTTCCTTGTAAGGTAGGTACGTACTATATACTATAGGAAAACAAATATTTATTCATTTGTTTTTTTGTTCTAAATCTAAATTCAATTCTGGCGCGGCGTTATCATGTCTATGAAGAAATCTAACAATTGTTTTTTATACCAAATAAGTATTGAACTGTTATAAGTATATAAGGCTGAATTATCTTTACTAATCTGAGTTTTATTTTACAAAATCCTTATGGTGGTCCATAATTGGCGCACTTACTAATAAGAAGAAGTAAGTAATAAACGGAGAAATTTTGCATCAATATTGTACGGTGTACCCGTGCGAAACTGGGACGGGACGCTAAAAAAATGAACAATTACTGTATTTATCTAGATTTAAAATAAATTGAATTAATTTTATATAAAACATTTAATATTCAACAGAAGTCATAAAAACCACTCACGTATAAATATCAAACCTAAGTCTGTACAAATAATTTAAAATTGCATTATTCGATCAACTAAAACTGGGGAAAACCCACTTAAACGTGCAAACAAGTTTATTTGAAATTTAGAAAGAACGCAGTACCTAGATCAATATCGTAAACGCATTGAAGAGATGCGTCACCATCAGACAAAATAAACAAATGCCTTAACCAATGACCACTCGATTTCAGATAACCTTAAAACTACATATTTTTGTCTTTAAAATGAACCTTGAAGTGGCAGAGACAACACGAGACTTTGATTCTGTATTTTTAGACAAAAAATGTCTACGTGTATAAATGTATAATAATTAAGTAACTTTTTATTGTTATCAATTTTAACAGTAGCTCATATGTGTTTCGCTGTGTGAGTGTGGTTACCGGAGGCCAAATTCTCCCCTCCCTTAATACCTCCCCAATCCCTAAATCACCAAATCCTTAATCCCTAAAAGGTCGGCTACGCAATCGTAACTTTGCATGAGCGGCGCTAATTGCTTACCATCAGGTGATTCGGCTGCCAGTTCGCCGACCTATCACATAAAAAATGCAACTGAAACGTAATCTAGTGAGTTTAAATAAAACTTTAAATGAAGCGGTAACGGTGTTTTCACTACTTAAGCGTTTTCTTAAAGTAATTGTGCAGTAGTGACTTAGGACATTAATGCTATTCTTTTTCATAAGTCAGTATTAAAATCAAATTAATTAGGTTCTGAAAATCACTGACCACCAAGTAATCCGAAAGCTCGTTTGCCTCCGATTCCGTAAAAAAAACTTGACCATAGACGTTTTCAAGAAGGAAAAAAATAAGTTTTACTTATAAGAAACAAACTTTTTATCTAGCACAATGGTTTATTTCAAATTAAAGCCTGAGTCACAACTTATTAAAATGCTATATGGATGCGATTATCAAGAATAAGTGGATACAATAACTACTAGGTATAATATGTACCTAAGTAGGTTTATGTAGGTATAGCAACGGAAACTATTATAATTATTATGATTACAATAAAAGAGAATAAGGTTTTATTGTGGTTCAGATTTCAAGAGCAAACACTTAAATACGTGTAAATAGCTGTGTTTAAACCTACTTCATAGTTATGATTACAGTAACAGCAATTAAGTAGATGTTAATGCTGTATTATTTTTTGAACAACCCCTTCATAACTTCTCGTAAACGGCTTTTGGGGATTTGAGTTTCGCAGATGTTGTATTCAGATTTGAATTTCGGTTTTTTTTAACGTTGCCCTATACCTTGGTTCTGCGAACGGCGAGTAAGGGTAGCTTGCCGCTCGACCAGAACCACGCTGCGCCTCAAAGAAAAGACCACACCAGATGGGGCCCTACAGGGCTGATTTTCACCGCGGCCTCAGCCTAAAGCAGGGGTGGTATTAAGCCAGTAAGAGTCATTTGATTTTATTCCCCTGACGAAAAAACACTAGCATTTCTCCTTTGTCATTTTTTTAAGTCTTAATTTTATATACTTAAAGGGCTTTTTTCCAATCTCCTTTGTCATGGTTTTAAAAAACATGCGATTTCATACATCCATCATACTTGGACCCGCAACAACATTTTGTGGATTACGCAAAATGTTGTTCCACGTAGGAATTGAATCCGCGGCATGTTGCACAGCATCTAGTTGCCTAACCAGTACGCCAATTGTGCAGTCTTTTCAGATTGAGGAGGAATCGGGGGAGGGGAAGAATTGGGCCTCCAGTAACCTCACTCACACGGTAAATGATGTGATTATTTTTTATCTGCCTATTGTCATGGACCCTATCCAATGCCAAACCCAATCCGGGTATCAAATAAGGGTCAACTGTCGCCTTTCCGACTACTCCATTGAGTCAGAGTATATAAAATTATGTATTAGAACATAATAATAATAAGTATAACGGCGAGTACTTGCATAGGCACAACCTTGTAGCCAGGATCATACATCAGCAGCTTGCTCTGAAATACTCTCTTGTGGAATCGGAAGTGCCGTACTACAGGTATGAGCCCGACCCAGTCCTTGATAATGGTCATATCACCTTGTACTGGGACCGGTCTATCATCACTGACAGGACTATTGTGGCCAATAAGCCTGATATTGTGGTGGTGGACCGGAAGGAGAGGCGTGCAATGATTGTTGACATAGCCGTCCCACATGACGAGAACCTTGTGAAAGCCGAGAAAGATAAACTGATCAAGTATATCGACTTGGCACGCGAGGTTGTCGACATGTGGGAAGTGGATTCAGCTATCATTGTACCGATAGTCGTGTCAGCCAATGGCTTAATAGCCAAGAGGCTCGACCAACATCTTAGGAGGCTCTCGTTAGGTGGCTGGATCAAGGGCTTGATTCAGAAAGTGGTACTCCTGGATACGGCTCGTATTGTCAGGAGGTTCCTTTCACTGGAGCCCTGACCGCCGGTAACTTGGACCCAGTTCCCGATACCGGTGGGACACTATTTTTTATATTTTTAAATGTTTTTTATTATTTATTTTTAAGAAATATATAAAAATGTAATTTATATGTTTATATGCTGAATAAAAAAAAAAGCTAAGTATATGAATGTATATAAATATGCCTTTATTCAGAAGATATACCTAATAGATCATTATAGCATAATTATCACTACATTAATCTTTATACATCCATTGTGTTTCCAAATATTTTACAAAAAATTACATTAAAATAAAATAGAACCATCATTATTACTAAAGTTAAGAGTGGACGTGAAGACAGACATAGAACTGATGATGATAATGATGATAATAATATCACTACATAGTATAAAACAAAATCGCTTTCACTGTCCCTATATCCTTATGTATGCTTAAATCTTTAAAACTACGTAACGCATTTTGATGCGGTTTTAGCATTGCACCCGTGCGAAGCTGGGGCGGGTTGCTAGTTATTCTATAAAATAATAAAAACAGAAATAAAAAAAAAGTATTATACTTGTATTTGCCGTTGGCAGACGAAAGGCAAGACTTATACTCACCATTCATAAACAAAAGACATTTTTTTTTCACCTTTAGATGTTCACCAGATCTTCAGATTCACGCATCGCTTAATTCAATTGTACATATGTAATAAGTAAACTATGTAATAAGACATAATAATGATACATAATGTTAGATTCTTGGAATGACTATAAGGTATGACGTGTTAACCAAAGTGCGTAGACTATGTGCAAACGTGCGTAACGACACATACATAGGTGCAAAATTCTTCACTGACTATTTAAATTGGACATTCGTTTATTTAAAAAATGTCTAACCAAAGCATATTGTGTACATCCTACTGATAGGAATAAAATCCTACTAAGCGAGGGCGGGCAACACTAGCCCTACGCCATTTTATGCACCCCTTCTCTAGTTCGGAGCTGTTAGAGAAAATAAAAAAATTATTATTAAAAAAACAAAATACCCGACTGCACACTAAAAAAAGAGTAAAACAAGCCCCACAATACAAATTTACTGAATATTATTTATAAATGTTGATGGAAAGCATCGCAGGCGGGGACCAACAGAGGCTTATTTATAGTCATTTCTGTTGTGCACCATTTAGCAGAATTTTCGTTGGTGGCGGTCAAGGTGGTCCCCGCCTGCGATGCTTTCCATCAACATTTATAAATTATATTCAGTAAATTTGTATTGTGGGGCTTGTTTTACTCTTTTTTTAGTGTGCAGTCGGGTATTTTGTTTTTTTAATAATAATTTTTTTATTTATAACTTTTTAGCTGTATGCCAGGCCACGCCCTATCTTTTTACTTGCTAACGCATGAGTTGCTTTGCGTTGACGCAGAATTAACATGTTCCCGTGGGAATTTTGAGAAAAAACGTATCCTATATTAATTACTCCCGTGATTGAAATGAATCTAATGATACCGCATACATATTTTTTTAAAGGGAAATTTAGAAAAAATATTATTATGTCTTTATCCCGTGGGACTTTTAGGATAAAATGTATCCTATGACACTCCCGTAATCAAGACAAATCTAACGATACCTCATACATCAAAATCCATCAAGCCGTTTAGGCTACAGGAGGTCACAAAGGAAAAGACATACTTACATACACTCGAAAAACATTACCCTCCTTCTTTGGCAGTCGGGTAAAAACTGTTTCACGCGCTTTTGTTTGTACTGTAAAGCCGATTCCTTAAATTATAATTGTCTATTCATTAATATCTTGTAATATTCTTGTTAAAACTACTAAAAGATGTGACGTATTTTTAGGAAGAATTTGGTCTTTTCTTAAATGCACGAGATGGATTGGTGCCTGGCGTATTAAGCTGATTGGGAGACCTTTGTTGAGCAGAACGCCTTCCGGCTGATGATGACGAAAACTTTTAGGGAAAGGTTATAAAAAGTTGAACTGTTTTACATTTTGTAAAAACCTACCAGGAAAACATTTTCATGCCTTTACTAGTCATTGTAATTTTAGCATATCTACAATAACAACTTATTAAAATTACTCTACTTTATTAAATTAATGCAAAGTGCAGTTCTGTTCAAGCAGCGGATTGTTTATGGTCGCGGTTCAAATTTCAAGATCAAGGTGAGGCCAGCGTGTTGTGATTCGAAGTAGTCGCTTGTGTACGTTAAGGGGAAGACTGTATAACAGATAATTATATGAATTTTCATTTTTAGACATCGGTTTTTTGGAGATTGTCAATGGCTATTAAAACTTTTTGTGAAATATGTTTTAAAACTTGCGACATGTCTTGTTATTCACCAATACAGCTATCAGGTTCTGTTAAATACATTATTTTAATAAACATTTTGCCTAATGGTGACTACATTTCGTGCTAAAACGCTAAGTGGCACTGACATTCAAAGTGCCAATTATAATAAATCGCTTTAGGTAGGTTGACAGGTAGCATAAGAGATTTGGCATTGTAATAGACTTCTTATGCAGTTCATAGTTCATTGTAATAAAATTTTTAGGCATAGGTACTTATTTGCTGTATTATTTTAATCAAGGAAGCTTGGGCAACAAATACATTGCAAAGTATAGTTGAACTGTTTACGTTGTACCTGCACAGAAATAACCATAAGGAAAGTCTACAAAAAATTTACATATTTAAGCTGTACCACCCCTTAAAACTAGTAAGAACACAGAGCTCTGACAATAAGCGTATGACGCGAATCCGTGCGTACATCTCATATAAGTGTCGTCCCGTTGCGACCGTCACCAGAGTGCCGCAGGAGTTGATTGTGACAGGAGTGACCCGAGTGCACCATGAACGCCTACTTGACGTACCTCTCTTTCCTCGCCGTCATTTTGGGCGCGAAATCCGCATCGGGTAAGTGGAATGGGATTTTAAATTTTTAAATCTGGAATTTGAGTTTTTTTTTTTTGATAGTGTTTTTTATGTATAAAGTTGTGTTAGTAGTTATATATTGTATTTTGAACAATGCAGGTTATATGTAATATAATTATTGATTATAATTAATTATTGCATTATGGCAAAATCTTTAGGATATAAAGATATGAGGAATTAATGAAGTTAATTTAAATCAGATTTCTCTAAATTACGTACCTGGAACACATATAAGTTAATTAAAAAAATATATTTATTGCTTGAGGATTGCATATGCCACACACGTATAGATACGAATCTATGTCCTCAAATCCGAACAACTACGATAAGATCAATATTAAGTTCTGCTCATTAAGTAAGCAATCTTCATAAAAGGTGATCATTAGTGGGCTACACGTGTTTTCTCAGTAACTAACAAAATAAATCGAAAACATTAATTTCATTTTTAAACGTCCAAATACTTAGAATTGTATTATAGTAATACCAGCCAGTCTGTTTGTCCATGAAAATTAAGTAGGTGCACGTTCCAAAGTGTAGATTTGAATCGAGAAGAACGAGCAAGAAATTCCTTAAGACTTTTGACGTTTCAAAAGTACCTATTTATGGTTTAGTTGGAATAAATTATTTTGACTTTGACTTAATTAGTTTGTGGCCAAATTCATAATTCACTGTTCCTGAGGAAAACTATGAGACACTTACCTACATTTCGTGAATAAATATATGTCAATGATTAAAATATTTTGTCATCTGTATTTACAATAAATTAGCTACGTTCACAACTTTTTCTCTTTTACTGTATAGTATCGACTGGGCATCGAGCTGCTGTGCAATGTGTCGCGGGTTCGATTACCGCAGGAAACAATACTTTGTGTGATCCACAAATTGATGTTTCGGGTCTGGGTGGCTTGCGTACGTTTATAAAGGCACCTACGACAAAAACAGAAAAGCTAAGTGAGGGGAAAAGTTTTCTTCTTTTAAAGAAAGAAAATTAAAATTTCATCTTAAATATTTTTCTTTCCTCAGCTCCCTTTATCAAGCCATGCAAGTCCGGCGACAATGCGTGCGTACTTGCGTCGGCGCAGATCGCTGTACCAATCATGGCGGTCGGGATCCCAGAGTTGGGCATCAAGTCGCTAGACCCCATGAGGTTTGACGAGATCAAGGGGGACCAGGCTGGGTTGTCTCTGACTTTTAAGGACACGACGGTGACTGGAATGAAGGGGTGTACCGTTGATGGTGTTAAGTAAGTACAGTTATATTACTCGTTTTTGTTATGGTTTATTAATAAGTGTGGGAGAGCCATGGTGTCCGGAACGGAGTTATACCGGGTCCTAGCAAAATACCGGTGTGTTAAAATATTTACGTTGTGTTTCGCCCTTAAATTAAGTGTGGGAGAGCCATGCTTCGGCGCGAATGGGCCAACACGACCGGAGTGATACCACGGTCTCCCAGAAAACCGGCGCGAAACAACCACAGCGTTATGTTTCGCCGTGTGAGTGAGGTTGCCTGAGGCCCAATTCTTCCCCGATGCCAAAATCTCTAAATCCGTAATCCCCAAAACGTCGACAACGTATTCGTAACTCCGCCGTTGTTGCGGGTGTCCATGGGCGGCGCTGATTGCTTACCATCAGGTTATCCAATAGTGCGTTTGTCGACCTATCACATATAGAAATATGGGTCCATACACTGTTAAAAAACAATCAGATCAAAAAAGGCACCTATTGTTTGGTGTATTTGTAGTTTTGTACTCATGTTTAGCAATTAGCGACAGTAATTTTATTGGTAAACTAGCTACACTCGCGCGGTTTCACCCGCTGCTCGGCTCCATTTGATCGTAGCGTGATGTTTTATAGCCTATAGCACACAGGAACATTGTAGCTACCTATCAGTTAGAGGATTTTGGCAATCCTGCGGTTGCAAAGATTACCCCCTACATACAAATTTACAAATTTTACCTCTTTATAATATTAGTATAGGCTAATGCCTATACTAATACGTATTACTACTAGTACGGAATTATCCGTACACAATATTGAATGGGTAAGTACGGACTGAACATAATTTTATGAATAAACAAATAATTTCTTTACTTTATCACTCTCCATTCTCACTGGGTATTTATTTAAGAGCAACCACTGCTGTTGTACTCATAACTTCAATATGTACGTTAGTGATTGACAATAAGTATACCTGCCAATGTAGGTATGTGTGTAGGTACCTACGTTTCTAAAAGTCCAAAACAAAACGCACTTAAAATGAAAGAAAACACATAATTTACAAACACATCATCTGCCTTTAAGTGCCCACTGCTGAGCAAAGGCCTCTTCTCACACGGAGAAGGTTTGAGTATTTAGATCTACTTTTAAATTGGTGATTTGAAACTTAGAAATTGTAAATCCAGGTTCTCTCACAATAGCCGGGGTTGCGGGGCAAGCGCAATGAGGCACCGCGGCCACGGCCTAAAGCAGGAGAAGGAACGGGGGTCAGTCAGTTAGAATCTGACACTCTCTCTCGCCTTATCCTGGGCGGGAGAAGTCATTTGATGAGTTTTCCCCTGACAAAAAAAGGTACTCGCACGTTTCCCTCCACCGTTTGACAGTGGTATTTAATTATAATTGTGATTTAATATTGATTTTTGATTTATTCTATATCATAATATTATAAATTAATTACCTATTTAGTTTTAACATTAACATTTATAAAACTAACATTAAGATCATTAAATTTCGAATACAATGAAAAGATAGGTAATAAAGAACGACAGACTACTTGGCTTACTAAATAAACATAAATAAAGAGTTACATATTATCACATAATAATAATAATAAAAAAGTACTTTACTTACATTAAAACAATTCAATTTAAATTAAATTAACTTTATTGAGAAGAGGCAAACAGGTAATATTCACAAGGTTACATTTAAATTAGCTGATCAAATTAGCTATTGTTGTTGTTTTAAAGTAGGTACATACATATGTACATACTACTAAACAGACAAACGGTTTTGTTGGTCCAGCTGAACATTAGATACAACCTGGATTTGATTCCTGATTTGAATTTCGGTCAATGACAACATGGAGTTTCGTTTCGTTTTATAGAAAAACGTTGCCCCACATTAGGATTTTCTCCTGTGTCTTGGGTGCGGTTACGAACATACAATTTCACATGCACATGACACCCAGACCCGAAACAACGATTGGTGGGTCACACAAAGAGTTTTTCCGTGCGGGAATCGAACCCGCGACACGTTGCACGGCAGCCAGTTGCCCAGCCACCGCACCAACCGTGCAGTCAAGTTTGTTCTACATAATATCTCCATCCTTGGACGATGAATGATCCAATCTATAGTTACTCCCATTTTATTACGTTTTAATTATCGACGTGTATTCGTGTGCAGACCTTTATCAAGTTACAAAAAAAATATTATCTTTACCTATAGCAGATTAAAACAAAAGGAAATAAACTGTATGGAAGAGACGCATTATTTTTTAAATTTATTTTTTAGTAGCGTAATGTCAAGGCAAACGCATTCCGCCCTACATAGTCCAATTAAAATACTTACTTATAGATAAATGCGTAAGATATATTTAAGATGCTTTACTTTTATTTTTTAAATTTTATACCAAGATTGCAAGCCGTCTGCGCCACTTATCTTACTCCCTATTATTTGAAAAGGGAAGATCAATTTCAAAGCCTTTCTTATTCAGTTTGGTAAACATAAATAGATATTATTCGTAAAGATCGTAGTGATTAGAGTTTTAGCTGTAGAAACATACATAGATATATAAGTACCTACGTAAACAGTAGCAGTAAACATCATCCCACTACACAATAAATAAGTACAAAATAATAACAAAGATTCATGTGCGCATTGTTATTGTATTGTTAAACAAATACTTTGTATCAAGCCTTTGCATAGACCCATATATGGGCTAAGTATGTACCTAACTGACTGCAGTATACATACCTACATTACTCATCTTCCTTAAGATATGTACCTAAGTACATCGTAAAACTTTCCATTGTAGTCAACAACCTTACAATTAAACTCTACCTTTATATTGTTGACCTTGAATTCTGCACGTCAATAAACCGGGAAGTGACGCGTGTTGCCACAAATATGTGAATATTTCAGAGAACGCTGAGAATAGCCCGCCCGGTGAAGACTGGTTTCCGATCTCCCATATTTGTGTTGTCAATATTTGTACTAAAGTTAAACTCAACATGCTAAGAAGGCACCTGTCTATTTAGATACTGTTCATAATAAAGACTTTTCAATACTAAATCGATTTAGATTATATCAGTTCATATGTATTTATTCATTTTAAGATTTGTTTAGTTTCAGTTTAAGAACAAAGCATAAGCAAATCGGAAGTCAAAAGGGCATTTAAGTTCTCGCAAATATCATAAACAGGGGCAGATAATACTCGTACATACCGTGTAACGATTAACACGACTTAAGGCCCCACCCCCACGGAATATAAAAACGACCCTTCATTTGAGAAAAAGAAATCAGTCATTCACATGTTAAACTCAAAATTTGCTGCCCCTAAAGTCTTATTTCTTTTTTGTTGAGGGGGTAAATCATCAAATTACTTCTTTCCCAGTATGAGGGAGTGTCACACTTTGACTACTTAATTAAAAATCACCTGTTTCTTCTCCTGCTCTAGGCCGTGGACACGGTACATTATTGAGCTCACTACCTCCGTTTCCCAAGAGGCTCTATTTAGTTTTTAGGGTACCTATCGTAAGTCACATAGGTATTATAACATGGCGTATATTAAAACTGCAGCATAATAGGTACTTCCTACTCTTTAAACTTTAAAAATAATAGGTATCTACTTATCCAAAGCAGTGGTCCAACTTATTTACTTGATTTCATTTTCCTTATTTTGTTGTTAAGTCTTAGTAAGAGATTTTGTCGTGTCACCGATGTCGAGGGCGACCATTGTGCCAAATTAATAGGCATACAAATTCATTATCTCGCTGAAGGCCTACAATTTAATTATTTATCTTCTGAGTATTTTGTATCAATCAACCATTGAACAATGCTTAAACATTTCAAGTTTGGTTATGGTGAGGGATTATTTTGACGCCCTCAGGATTAAGAAAAGAGATTAGGTACGCGTACTTTATTGTTGGGCATATTTCAAGAGCTATTTAGAATAAAACTGAGATCAAAGTCAAAGTCAAAAAGACAAAATCATTTATTTCGATTAGACCACAGTAGGCACTTTTGAACGTCAAGGAAAAAAAAAGAAAAAAAGTATTCCAAGAGCTGTTTACTGTTCCACAAGTAGGTAAGTACATATCTAAGACAGTATTTTTCAATAACTACTTTTCAATTTGAAGTAACTTCTTAGGTTTTTGTTTATTTAAGATCAAATCGTCCATGACTTGACTTTTTGTTAGAGATTACGGCAACTACCAAATGAAATAATGAATCTAGTTGAGCATTCAAATGTTGTCATGGAAAAAATAGGAAGGTACGGTAGTATGACATTTGTTTCCCGTGGCACAGTTGAAGGGCGTCCCAAACGTGTCGCTAGTCACTCATTACTACACACAATACCTACCTATAATTAGTATAGTTACTTAAATAATCTTTACTAATCGATGTACTTATAAAGAGAGATAATTAATCGTGTTAGTAGTTACCTAGAAGGTTAATCTTTTAAAAAATTCAAAGTTAAATTATATAGGTAGGTATTTTATTTGCATATTTTACTTTAGCTATCGCTTTAAACGCTGCTGTTTTAAAATATACAAGGGATACACTAGGTACTTTTATACGCGTGCGAAGCCGTTAAGCCGCAAGTATGTCGATGCCAATGTGACTTTTTCTATAAACAAGCATTGAACTCGTAAGTTGTTGTTAGAAGGTGTCTGGCAAAACTTAGGTTTGTACAAATTAGAATTAAATTGGTCAGCAGTGCAACAAAAAAGTTAGAATAGCCAGGTCTTACAGAAATTAAGTGATATACCTACATACCTACCTACCTATGTTCTCATTATGTTCTCATTATTATTAGGTGTCATTTAGAATTAAGTGATTTTCAAGCAGGAAGAACTTTTTGCAAAGATCGTAAGCATGCCCACCTACATGTACCTGTTATTACAGATAGCATTATATTGTGATTAACCTACTCCTAAATTCATTTTAAGTTCATCTGTATGTACAAGTGTGGGAGCGCCATGCTTCGGCATGAATGGGTCGGCTCAACCGGAGTGATACCACGGCCTCACAGAAAACCGGCGTGAAACAACCACAGCGTTGTTTCGCCGAGTGAGTGAGGTAGCCGGAGGCCCAATCCTTCCCCTCCCCCGATCCATTCCAATCCCTAAATACCAAAAACCCTAATCCCTAAAAGGTCGGCAACGCACTCGTAACTCCTCCGTTGCGGGTGTCCAAGGTTGGCGCTGATTACTTACCATCAGGTAATCAGCACGCTCGTTAGCCCTCCTATCACATAAAAAATACATGGCTAAATGTCATGGTGGTCCGGTGGTTAAGAAACTCAGTTCTCCGTTAAGGCATAAGAATGCGGGTTCGGAATCTGGCAAGTATCAATGTGTCATTTTCTGTATTATACCTATGTTCTTTCTAAGATTATTTAGACACCACTGATAGAGTAGAAACCTAGATTTTTAGTTTTAAGGATGTTTCAAAATGGCCAATTCGCCATAATCAACCGTAGTGACTAATTTTCTTCTACATGTGAGAAGAGGCCTATGCTCAGCACCTCAACATTGGGTATCTACTTATAAGATGATAACGTAATGTATACTTATCTATATTTACCTATGAATTATACGTAGTAGGTAGGTACTTAAGTAGGTATTATGTAGGTGCCTTATAATATAGGTTTTATGATTATTGTAATAACTGTAGGTACTCATACTCACTACTGAATACGTGATCGTGAATTTCATTCCTTAACATAGTAACTGGCTATGTTATTGTTCTAGGGGTCTGACTTGAAATTTCAATTCTAAAAGACTGTTTTTTTATTTCCTATGTTTATGACTTATCCGTCCGTCCTTTGTGTAAAATACGAAGCGAATAATAAAAGAAGTGATGCTAGATACCGGGGGCCCAATCCTTCAACTCCTCTGATCGTTAAATCTCCTAATCGCCAAAGGCCACTCGTTTATCTTTCGGTGTTGCGGGTGTCCATTGCCTGTGTCTATTGTTTGCCATCAGTTAATGCAACTGCTCGTTTGTCAACCTATCACATAAAAAGCTACTTAATAATATTTGATGTTGACCAAAGATATTATATAGTTGTCTTTAAAATATCTTTGATGTTGACTGTTCGGCGTGGTCACTGGGCAACTGGCTGCCGCGCAACGTGTCGCGGATTCGTTTCCCGCTCGGAACAACTCTTTGTTGTCTCAAATTGTTGTTTCGGGTCTGGTTGTGATTAGTGATGGGATTCTACCTGGGTAAATTCCCAAAATGGGAAAATTCCCGGGAATATTCCCATTGAACCCACCCAATGGGTATTTATTCGGGTATTTATATTTTCATGATCTAAGAACAATTTTTTATCAAAATACATCTTAAAAAAGCACCGCGTTATGCAAAAAATAAACAAAGAAAATTTGAATTTGGCGCCAGCGTTGAAGCTTTGTTTGAACGTACGCGCCGGCGGCGCTGACGGTGCGTGGTGTTTTTTGATTGGTGCATTTCATCTACCTGGTAAAGGTAGATAAAGGTGGCCATGTTTAGTATTCACGTGAGTATCGGATATTGCGGATGTGTCTTATGTATTATACTACAACAATTCTGGTGTTTTGTGTTGAAACTTGTTAACTGGGTTTTTGAAAATTGAACTTGATAATTTTCGCAACGGATTCGTAGTGAATTATTTAATTATTGTTTTGAGTGAGACGATCAAATCGAATTTACGTAAGTATAATTGTTCCTTTAAAATATATTTATTGATTTTATTTATATTAAAATAAAATTATTTATATAAAAATTGAAAAGACCTCTGATAGAAAAGCATACCAATATAAACTTGCTCAAACACTATCATATTAGTTTGTTCAGTTTATATATTTCATTAGAAATCCCGGCAATGGGTATTTTTGTCGCAAGTTAATAAAACATTGCTTAATTTACAATATATTTCAAAATCAAAGATGAGTTGATGACACTTAAAGATGAGTTTTATGAATCAGGCATACGTCCTTCAACTTATTTAACTTACCTACGTCGAATAATTTTCGATTATTCGCGGAAATTGATAACTATAATAAATACTGCATAATTTTCAGTACATGAGTTTCCTGAATTCCATATGTCCTTAAACTGATTTTAACCTACTTTTTGTTATAGATATCATTATGCCGAAACAGAAAAAACAAAAAGTGTGGAGACATTACCACAGCTTACCCGACAAATCAGTCAAATGCACATTTTGTTCAAAAATGTACCGTGTACCCAATGTAACCAAAATGGGTACGCACTTGCTGAAGTGTCCTAAATGTCCACTGGTTATAAGAAACGAGTTAACGGAAAGCTGTGAAGAAACATCGTTAATAGCATCAAATACAACGAACTCAGCAATTACAGAAGGAGGATATGTAACCTCAACACCCAGTGACGCTACTCCGTTGCTCGAATTTACAGAAGAAAAAAAGCGACGACTTACAAAGTTGCTTTCAAAGGCAATTTATGTTACTGGCTCGCCTCTGTCTATGGTGGAACATCCTCTGTGGAGAGAGTTTTTTAAGGAACTCCAGCCACTGTTCGAACTGCCAACACGGAAAGTTGTGTCCACAACGCATTTAGACACGATTTACAATGAAATGGAACGAGAAATAACTGAAGAATTGAAGTCGACTAACAATTTACATCTTCAGTGCGATGGATGGAGCAACCGACGGAACGAGGGTATTATTAATTTTGTGATTGCAAAACCTGAACCCGTTTTTGTGAAAAGTTTAGCTACAAGTAGCCACCGTCACACTGCCGAATACCTAAGTGAAGAAATTCAACAAGTAATGAGAACTTACGGAACGTACAAATTTGTGTCATTGATAGGAGATAACGCAAGAAATCTACAAAAAGCTTTTGATTTAGTTAAACTGGAACATCCGAACGTAATCACACTTAATTGCGTAGCACACACATTGAATTTATTGTGTCATGACATAATGAAAGAAGATGCTATAGAAGCCTTCATATCAGTGGCCATCGACGTAATCAAATCTGTAAAAAAAAGTCAAATACTGTGTGCGTTATTCAAACAGATAATTGCAGAAAAAGGTTCTGGCGAGCAACTAAAATTGCCCAGTAAGACGCGTTGGGGCAGTTACTTTCATGCTGTGCGTAGTTTGCAAAATAGCAAAGCGGCTCTGCAATGCTTGGCAGTACATGAAGATGCAAAAATGATCCCAGCTGATATTAAAGCTCATTTACTAGATGAAGAATTTTGGAAAATGATCGACGAATCTACAGCTATTTTAGAGCCAATAACAGATTACATATTTAAACTAGAAGGGAACGAATCCTACATTAATGACGTGTACATGGCATTTAAAGATATTAAATCACGTTTGGTCTTTCTTCTACCTGGTTTTTCTTCTTTATTTGACGATAATATCAGAGACAGGATTTTGAATGCAGTTGATAAACGCAGAGAGAACTGCATAAAGCCTATTCATCTAGCAGCCTATATGTTAGATCCAAAATGTCAAGGCATCGAAATGAACGAGGATGAAGAAATTATTGCCATGGATTTCATTCATGAGAAAGGTAGGCAGTTAAATTTGGAAGTAATTACAGATTTAGCCAATTATAGAGCAAGAGAAGGCTTCTGGGCAAAATCTTTTGTGTGGGCCAGCCTCCAGAACATGAAACCTTTAACTTGGTGGAAAGGAATTTGCAAAAACAAGGCTCTAAGCAAAGTTGCAGCTTGTCTTTTAACTGCTCCCTGTACATCGGCTGCAACAGAACGAACTTTCAGCATTCATGGCAACATCCACAGCCTTAAACGGAATAGGTTAACAACAGAAAGAGCTGCAAAGCTTGCCTACATATCTTATAACTGGAATTTATTACATAATCAAAAAGACGAAGAAGTAGATGAAGACGAAGAGGAACCCATTTCAAGTCCTCTTATGGTTAGCCCATCAACCATAAAAAATATTGAACCTCAGCCATCAACTTCTGGAAGAAATACTAGACAAATAGAGTTTTGCGATGTAACAAAAATATTATCCGATAATAGTGACTTAGACAGTGACTAAATTAGTCTCGATAACATGTTACCATAGAGAGTATTTAAATTTGATGTACTAATTACATTTTTTGTTACCTTGTATTTCAATTTTAAACCATCATTTTAATATTTACACCAACTCAATTGTTGATTAAATGATTTTGGGATTGATGTTTTTGTATTTATTCTATACTTACCAATTTAATAATCATAGAAATTAATATACCCGCCATTTGGAAATTTTCCCGGATATATACCTATTTTGGGTATATACCCAGGAATATTCCGGGTGGAATGATAGAAACTTTCCGAGTCGCACATCACTAGTTGTGATACATATGTGAAATTACCATATAATAATATATTTCTAAACGCACCCACGATACATGAGAAAACCCTAGTGTGGGGCAACATTTGAAAAAAAGATAGTATATTTATAATCACCTATTTAATTTTTTCCAGACATGACTTGAGCAAAGCCAAGCAATCCATTACGATCAGGTGCAGCGTGGACTTAAACGGAGACTATAAACTGGGCGGTCAATTGCTGGTGCTGCCCATTAGAGGGGAGGGGAAATATCACATCAATATCCGTAAGTCAACATCTATTATTTATAACAGGTTGAATAAAATAGGTCTGTTGTGTCCTTAATAATGATCTTGAATACATAATAATATACATAAGTACACCTACTTATAAGTGTTTACTTTTAACACAAAACTGTTTGAACTTTTTACTGTTGTCCGAAAATCGATTTGGTGAACCTGTATATTGTAAATTATAAAAATTATTACTCACGCCTTGCATTTTCTGCCTTTTGGTATTTGATTAACGTTATAAACTATACCTATTTCAGGAGACATAGTGATTAAAGCAAGCAACGCGTTGGTGACGGTCGATGGTGCCGATGGCAAGAAACACTGGCACATCGACAACTGGCATTTCACTCATCAGGTGAAGACTGGCGCAGTCTTCAATTTCGATAATCTCTTCAATGGAAACAAGATTTTGGGTAAGTTTTCGACCTTGACGAAGTCAAAATTAAGTCTACAATAATTGTTCAAGCAAATTAATTCATCAAAAAAACTTGTAACACTGTAGAAATTAAATAAAACTGAATGAGAGAAAACAAGAATGACTTAATCTTAATGAATGCTTTTTTTTCAGCTGGTCCTGTTGAAGACTTCGTTAACTCAAACTGGCGTGATGTTATGCGTGAGATAGCTCCACCAATTGTTCACGCCATCGTAGCACGTGTTGTAGAAGCAGTAGAAGCACTATACAAGGCTGTTCCCGCAGATGAACTATACATTCAATAAACAGTTAAATGAACAAACTCGATTTAATTAAACATGTAGGATAGATAAATGCAGTGATAATAAATTAGATTAAGTTTTATGGTGTTTTATTTTACTACTAAAATTATTTTACCACGAAATACCTATAAATCCAACTGACGTAGGTAGCAGATTATAGGTGACTGAACATCACTATGGCTCAAAGAAATGACTATGCTGTGTGTAGAAACGAATGTCAATAGTGTCAACTGTCAGGTATGTCCATACGTTATTGTCGTGTATATAGGTTATGTTGTGGTTTTGTGATAATACAGTGATATTGAATTGAATTATTTTGCGTGTAAATGTTTAAACATTGATTTATTACTGAAAAAGGTTATTTTATCACAATATGCTGTGTCCAGAAGTATGGGATTTTCCTTCACCAAAAGTAATGGTAACTCACAGAAAAGACCAGGATTTAGAAACAATAAACAAAACTGTGAATATGAACTATTTCTACAGAAGTCTAATTATAACATGCCCTGATGAGACACAAATGCCAAGTTCCATTCAAGATTTGATAACAGAAGATACCGATTATTATAAACTATCAGATTGTTCACTTGCCGAATTTGTGGAGCCAGTTTTCATTGAAAGCTTTATAAAAACCGGTAAAGTGTACTGTTTGTCGACAGGCAGAAACTGTATTATTCAAAATTGTACTGCTATAACTCCCGACGGACATCTAATACTACACATACCTGACTACATATTCCAAACATTAGGATTTGAAGGAACAAAGCGCCCACACAACTTTTATGAAGTAAAAGTTGACCTTAAAACAGTAAAGAATCACTCAAAGCTGCGGACATCTTTGCAAAAATTGGATAACTTTGACTTGAACATAATATGGGAACCAAATAATGAAGAAATCTGTCCCTCATCAATAGCCAAATATTTTAGTGACAGAAGCATCAATGTTTCAGTTCACTCATTAAAAATAAGGAATGTTATGCCATCAGTGGATGAAATACCAGCAGTTATAGATGTAGATATTGAAGAAATGGTTGAGTGGGTTGGATTATTGGCGTATGGGGCAGACATGTCACCAACAGAACCATACATAAGTACTTATTGTCAACCTGAAAGTGAAAATGCAATAAAAACTGGAAGAATATGTATTATGATTGCCAGTGGTTTCATAACTCCTCCATTGATAAATAATGTATGCAAGAAATTATCGGAACATGTTCTGGCCAGGGAAATAGACAATTACTGGGCTTCTATAAGCATACAGAGTGATGAGAATAGTTTGTGGCAATGGAATCCAAGTAGCCAACAAATGTTCCAAGCTCATGATTCTTCTTGTAATATATTTTTTACACACAACAGTCACACATTGTATTCAATAGGTCAAATAAAGTATTCCTAAATAAGCTTTTTTTTCTAATCCGTTTCTACAAAATATGTGAGATTAGGTTTATGGTTCTGAGTTATTCATTCTCAATTGTTTTACTTTGTTACTGTGCACAACAATGTCATGATTAACATGATATTTAATTAATGAAGAAACAGGATGATAAAATGGAAGATAAAGTCATCAAATAGAAAACTAAAAAATACCTATATTTAGTAAATATATATCATACATCTTCACTTACATAAAGCTACATTATTTTCACATGGGTGACTATTTTGTTAAGTTTAAACTATCATAATTTTTGAATATGGAATGTTTTCTTATTGGCCATCTGAAGTGTTATGTTATAAAGACAGGACAAAGGTTGTACTTCTGGAAATCTTTTCTACAATGATGATTTGGTACTGGACATCTGTGATAACAAAAACAAAAAATAATAAAAAAAAACCACATCAATTTAGGTAGTTTTATTGAAACAAAACAGTACATATGACATTACATGTGCCCTGCACCAATAATAAAAAATAAAAATCAAAAGATTCCAATAATTTGTTCACTGAGATATGCCAGGAATGCTATTTAAATAAAATACAACATCTAAATGTCTTACATTCTAACTCCATAGGTTGGCAACCTATATTGCAGTTTCCATTTGGAATTAAAACCCTGACACATTGATTACACTAGTATTAGATACCCAAATTATTACACATAGAAGAGGCACAAACATCAGTCCAGGTTAGAGGCTGATTCTCCAATATCCAGCTTGTACTTGAACTGTACCTTCAGAAGTGATTGACTAAGCTGATATGTGTCCAAACACTGCTGCTCATAAAACCAGCCTTTAACCCTTTACCAGAAAGTTGCTGCAAGCAGTTGCATTGCTAATACTACAGTAACAATGAAGGGAGAGACTGAAGAGTAGGACTTTCTAGACCTGGGCGATTCCAATTACACCACAAGCGATGCGAGCACCAGCATTGCCTGTTGTCTTGCTCAGCTCATGGCCACCAATGCCAAGGTCATCGGGGTCGGCGTGGACGACCAGGGTGCGGCCAATTATGCTGTTGGGTCCACTCAGGGAGATCACACTGTCTTGGATGCACACCTATAATAATATTGCAGACAATGTTTGACAGACAAAAAATACAATTGCTGTATACATTATAGTTCCACCAAAAAGTTCTTATCTCTTATAAGAACTTTTTGGTTAATATCTTTTGTAGCATTGGGAAGGTCATAGATACGGAATTTAATTTTGGTTGAATAATTAAACTATGAACTTATTTTTTCTCTGTTTGGTATAATGTTGGAAGGTATCTTAAATAATGCTATTTATCAAATAGTTTCGTAATAAAATTTAGGTAAATGAAAGAAGTAAAAGTAAAATATTGTCATTAACAGCAAACTTATAAGTTGTTTCTCATACCTTTGTAGCGCCACCGGTAGACTCAATATTTCCGAGGTCTCCAACATGACGGACCATGGCATCTGGTGCACCGTGCTCCATCTTGTTGGGGTTGAAGTGAGCGCCAGCTGACGTGCATCCATTTGTGTTGTCACCAAATTCGTGAATGTGGAAGCCATGCTTGCCCTGAAATTGTTTTTTACTTTTTTAGACAGTGCTAATACTTAGTTGTTGAATAGTAGTACCGTGCGGGTATTGAACCGGCGCGGCGACACGTTCCTCAAGTTAGCGGTTGTCAAGCTTCTATCATTATTAAGTCATTCCCAGGTCCCAAAGATGATAATCAAAGTATTAATAGGTTTCTAGAAGTTTTGGAGCCTATTCAATTTAAATTTGATTGAAGCATATAAATATTTTTTTATTTATTAATACTCTTACAAGTTAATTTCAATGACAGAATCAATGTCAATAACTTATTCATACCTTCCCTACAAGTGTTAATGATTAAGGAGAATCTCTCTGCCTTCCTCCGGGGAAATAAAAGGTTTGATTTTAGTCTGTCAACCAGTTTTTTATAAATATTCCACAAGTTAAACTTATTAACTTAATTATGAACAGTGGATGCAATTTTCAGTTCTTTACTTAAATGGTTAAACCAAACAATAATAATAAAAGAGTAACAGTTGATAACTTATCAAGCAATTTCTCAATGTAACTGGGTGTTAAAATAAATATATTTGTAGTTAATGATTACATTATAAAGTTGATTACGGTTACGACATACCTAGTCACCTTGAAAATGCTGCTACTGTAGGTACTGTTTTGTTAAGTTGTTGTCTATGCTAATTTTATGTATGACCACTTCACATCAAAGTTGCATCGTCATTTTGAACTATTCAATATTTTTTTACGTCAATTGTATCAACATTATTGTCGCTGATATTATGTAACAGAATCTATGTATAAGAGGGTTGGCAGAGATGAAGATTGTCTTTGTTTAGAAGTTTAGTTGATTCTACATGACTTAATTGAATTTTTAACCTCATTGCAGAAAAAAGTATCTAGTCTAATTTGTTAACTGTATCAGGTTACAAATTAGACTAGATGGCATATTCATATAGATTAGATAATGGGCATGGGTGTCTCATACTTCTTATATACATTAAAATCATGAGTGGATTCTGAAGGGACCATATTAAGTTTTTTAAAGTATTGTTAAATCTCTGTTTCTATTTTTCACAAATAGCTAATGGGATGTTATGTTGCAACAATATTATAATTATGTAGGTAGGTACCTAAATCTATTTGAGAACTATTAGTATACATTTTAGGTACACAAGAAAATGTATGTCAACTTTATTTACACAATCATGAATAATTTATTTGTATTATTAATGTTCTGTTCATACCTTTGAAAGACCTTGGACTTCACCGGTCAGCACCACGGGCCCCTTTTCTTCCTGTAAAGAAAATTAAAAAACATTTTTCATGGCATTGAATTCTGAATTCATACACATAAAAACGATTTTGTTACTCTTTTTTAGTACATCTTTGATAATAATTTTATTGATTAGGATTTTATTTTTAAATAATTAAGTACTCAAAAATGATTTATATTAAAAAAAATACTTGGAACATCAGAAATGTAATCAATTATCAAAAATGTACTCAATTATCTTCCAAACAGTACATTATCTTCTAAAACATCTTCCATATCATAATGATTTTTAATAGCTTATGTCATGCTTGTAATGCACAATTTATTTGGACTATGTAACTCTAAAAATAGTTGTTTGACTACATTCCATAAAAAACATGTTTTTATAATGTTAAGGTAGGTACATGAAGTTCCAGAACCATCTTGTACGTATGATAAGAAGAATAAGTATATATTTATTGTGTGCATTGTAGGTAGGTGGCCACTAAGAATGTTACTCTATACTTCATACTGAAAATCATAAAAACCTACTATCAATTAGGTATCAATTTTCAAGCTTGCCAATTCTATTGTAACTTTACGCAAAAAAAAAAATGTATTAAATAATTACCTGTTGGGAGAAGAAAATCGTTCCGGTTACATCGCCCTTGAGAACACACACGGCTTTAGTCGGCATTTTCAGATTCGATTATTAAGTTATTGGATCACAATTAAACAGGCAAAATGAACGCCTTTACGCTTTAATTTCTTCGTGAGTAATGATTTTATTACAACGATTACACCAGAAAGTTTTCTAGTGAGGAGGACGAATAGAATGAAATTAATGTGGTCGACGAGTCGAGTCAAGGATGGCCAATAAATTGTTAAATTGACGTTTCGTACTGCGCTAGTGCGACGCGATATAATTTTTATGAACGCTCTATTTTAGCCTATTTAGTAATTTTTGTTTTTAGAGTAGGTGTCTTTTAATTATTACTCTGGTTGTAACAAACTGATAAAGTACCTAATTTAAAAATATACAATACCAGCTATGTACTAAGTTTCACCTTTGTGCATTGATTATTGATTACTAAAAGCTCAAGATTCGGAAAAAAGGTAGGCAGTGTCTTCACACTAAGTTGTCACTTGTCAAACAGTCGTCTGTCTATGTTGTCATTTCATTAGTGTTTTGTCAGTAAATCTGTCATACATAACCTGTGTTTTTAATAGTGTGTTAGTTTTAGAAAAACAATATATTATATTATTGGTACATTTGCTTATTTAGGAGTCTTAAAAACTTGTTTACTTTTCTATTTGCAAAAAGAATTTAGTCATGGAGAATATGAATTGTAATTACATCGCACCAACGTGTACGAATGTAAGTATGATAACCGTGTTAATTTTGCAGAATTTGGCTAAAAGCAATTAAGTTTTGGCTTCCAAATTAATCAGAACTCCGCCCCTAAGGCTACCCACTGACCGAATTATTTGGTATTGTGTCCGACAGAATATCATAAATTTTACGCTAAGTATACTAGCGTAACCGTGTCAGTTTATCGTTTTCGCGGCTTTGAATCTGCGCATGCTTAGGAGCAGCTTACTGGGAGATGTCTGATAGCTGCTTGTTTCGTCTGGCTAGCACAGATGATTTCTCGAAAAGGAGAAATAATATTAATGTTACAAAAACAGTTTAAGTACCATATTAAAAATGCCATAACTCATCTTGCACCTGAGTATTTGTATCAAGTTCCGAGTTCTTCAATCCTTTCCTTTTTTTAACTATGTAACAATACTCCCAAGTTTTGCAAATGCTCACACTTAAAAACTGCATATAAGTATGTGATTCTGACAGTAAGCTTAATTATGAACTCTTGCATTTCAGGTTCCTGCCGACATTGCTAAAAATAGTACAATTGTAGAAGAGGGACCAAGGGTAAATATATTTGTATAATATTTAAATAATATGTAGGTACTTATGCATACACTAAATCTATACATCAAGTGTGGGCTAATACCACAGAAAGCTGGACACGAAACCCAATACTTACCAGGGGCATGCACAGCCTTAAACAAGGTATCACAGATATCATTGAAAGCAAAAACCAAGATTCAGTTTTCAAACCAAGAGTCGGGTCTACAATAAAATGCAATTGTTAATTTTGGGTTTGAACAACCTACTTAACATTTTTAAATTAAATAGAACAAATTAAATGACCTGTTTTTAAGTTTCATCTAACCCGGTATTGGAACTGTTTTTCTTCAAACAACAATGCAGAATTTATTTTGAAAGAAATATCCAGTACAGATTTAACAGCTACATTTATTCACTTGCTCTTGGAAAATCAAACTGTAACACAGAAATTGTCATCCCCTAAAAAAACTGTGTAAACATGGGTATAAACTATTTTTTAAACAAGCTGTGAGGAATTTAACTATTACCCAATCCTACCCTACCACTAATCAACAATGGATGAGAAGCAGCGCTAACAGTGGTGAAATAGTAGGTAGGATATTGAATCACCACAAATGAATTTTGTAGTTCCACATTTTTTCGATAGATGGCACTTTAAACATATTTTTAATTACGAGTTAAAAAAAATACGAGCCCCTGTATGATGTCTGTGAACCATTGTAACGATTTAATGAGTAAAAGTACAATAAATTTTGAAGAGATTACTTTTAGTTTTAGCTTAAAACCAAGTACCAATTTGCAAATAACGATACCGTATCAAGAAAGTATAATATTGCAGATGTGAGACTTATTTCTTCGTATTTTTTTTATATGCTTCTTAACTTTTATAATATTTAAAAGTCGGTGTTACATTCTCTTTTTTTTCACTGGTTTCATTGTTGTAACACAATCTTTAAACACAAGTCAAATTTTTCATTGTATGACGATTGGGAGAACTGTGCTTGCGTAAACTGTCACGGACAGCAAATCTACACATATGCGAACAAATATCCTGCGAAATAGAACGTGATGGCTTCTGTTAGTTGAAGTACGTTATTTTGCAGCGCCGCCGTTTGCTTGGTGCCAAACTATTGGCAAATATGATGTTTGTGTGATTAAAAATAGGTTCTAAAAGACCATAAATCAAATTGGACTTAGTGTCCAACAGAGTTATAGCATATGCCGTTGTGAAGGATTTTGTTTGTACTAAAATTGTAACTATGGGCACCATTTTCAATTCCATTCCAGAAAAAAGATATGCACCTAAATAGGTTTGTTAGAAAAAGACAATAGTTAGGAGTCGTAGAACTTATTGAAACAATGTATTCATTCTCAAAATGCTTAAGTGGTAGACAATAGATGTGCCTTCACCCGTGCGATTTACAGCACTCCCTTTTACACCTCTCGGGCACCTGCGCGGGCGCCCGTGTAGGTACTCTCATTGGAAGCAAATCATCTGTAAGTCTTCCCTTTTTATGATATCGCTTGGGTCATATCAAATCGAACTTGCTAAATCAATTGCAGCGAACATTTACGCAATGGTTCATACCTATACGATATAAGTGTGTCGTGAAAATGAATTAAATAATTTAGCAGCATGCAATATCCGAATCACGAATTAGTGATTGACGAGAGATATCCATCTCTCGTCAATCACTAATTCGTAAGGGATGGGAGATATTAATCTCTACACTTTACGATTGCATGTTTTGGCAAACAAATAAAAAAACAAGCAGTTTAAATACCTATGTGTATATCGATTATTATAAAATTAATTATCAAATGCTGTATTAATTATCCGTACTTTCTTTTTGCATATCACAAAACACTAATATTGCGAGTTATGTTCCAGTTGAATTAGATAATGAACAATTTCCTAGTCCGCAATAGTAGACCCTAATGACTGTAAATAGGCAAAAACGTCTTAAATATTCTATACTTACATAAAATCAGAAATAAATATCGAAATTTTGTCCATTTCTTAGTCTTTTTAGAATGCTCGGTGTGTTTATAATATTAGTCAAAAAAATTTATTAATCCACTATGTATATGCATATTATCATTTACAACTTTGCGTAGTGAAATGTTTCTAATGTTATCCTTGTTTTATTTTTACAGATTTGTCCTCTATGCAACGCTCTAGTGAGATTGTACTACGTGCACTACACAGCTAAATTATTTATGTGTGAAAACATTGAATGCGAGTATCCATTTGGTGGTGACTTTACAGTCTATTCCAGTGATGATGATGATTTCTTTATGTCAGAGTTTGATAGTTCCAGTTTGAAGCGTAAGAGAGGCAGTACCGCTACACAATCTATAGCGCAGACAACAACAGGTACTTCAACTGTCGGTACAAGTTCGGAGCTCTCAACTTCAGAATGGTCCGACATAAACAGAATAAACCAAGCATATGATTCAGATGACAGTACGACATTGTCAAAAATAATCACCAAAAAATCAAACAAACGTAAAACAGATAAAAATGTTAAAAAACAAGAGAATGAAGAGATGATAAAACAGAATGTTGAAAAGATAAAGGAACTTAATAAAGTGTTGTTTGATAATGATGATGACTTAGAAATTATACGTAACGAGAAATGGATTAAAAACTTATCATCAATGCAATCTTCGACTGGAGCCAAGTTGGTTACGGAACAAGAACTACTAAAGTTAAAGAAGATTGAGCAAAAACGTGTCCAAGAATTAAAAATTGATATTGAAGCGTCAACCGATTCAATGTCTTCTATTAAAATTGAAATTGGTGGTTTGGGAACAAACAAAAACACTTAAATCTCTCGATAGTGTCTTTATGAGAATTAGGAAAGGTTTATTTTTTTTGTCGAAAATACGGTACATATTGAAATATGTATTGTATGAGGCTTATAACCAGATTTTTATTTTTATTGATCTTTTGCCGTCGTCAGGCATTTGCATACTATAGTACAAATTATCCAATTTGGCAGAATTTTTGTTCCTTGAATAGGAGTCTTGTTTAGGTATGTTCTGTGGTGCTAATAGGCCAAAAAGCAATGGAAAAATGTATTATTGTTTTTCTGGTTGTATGTTTTATTATTATTTAACATTATGTAACTCTGACAGGGCTGATTTGCAATTATACGTCTGGTGATCTTGATTTTTATAAGATTGTCAAACTTGATGGGCAAAAAGTTGAGGACTTTATGAACGAATGTGTTTTGTCCATATTGAAAACTATTTATTGTAGTACCTGTGTTGTGAGAGTTGAAATTATAATGTGATAACAATTTGGATTTTCTTTTATTTACATCTTGTTAATTATAAACCTACATGGTCATAGTTATATCTTGTTGTCCGCGTATTACCGAGTTAGATCTATCGTTGTGTTTTGGAATCCTTCAACCAATGGCGGTCTTTGATTTGCTTAGAGTTTTTTTGAGTCGTACCTACGTTGCGTACGGCCTGCCACTTCATCGCGTAAGAGGTGGTAATAAGAATTCAGAAAACTGATTTAAGTGTGGGAGATGATGTGGCACGAATGGGCGGGCTCGATTGAAGTTATAACACGGCCTCACAGAAAACCGGCGTGAAGCACTACTTGCCTACGTTGTGTTTCGCCGTGTGTGTAAGGTAAACGGAAGCCCAATACTCCCCCCATGCTCTATCCTCAAATCTCCTATCCGTAAATCCTTAACGACTTACAAGAGGCCTGCAAGTCCGGCAAAGCACTTATGGTAACTCCTTTTTTATTATGAGTGCTCATGGGCGGCGCCGATTGCTTACCATCAGGTATTCCGTCCGCTTGTTTTGGAAAATAAGCAAAATTTGCCTTAGAAGCTATCAAAATGTCAATCGAACTCCAAATATCTTAGTCAGTACTTGCATCTGCGACCACTTGACTGATTGAGCTAGTTGTATTTTTCCGTGCATACCTAATGCAAAAACTTAGGACCAACTCGAGACATCTACCTACGTAGCAAATATGTAGTATATATATAGCATATATGTGTATATGTAGATAGATATATAAAGGTATAAATACTACCTACAAACATACCTACTTGTGTAAACTAGACCTGATGATACTCTAGGGAACCGAGTCTCGTTGCTAGTGAAAGCTAATGCGGTCGCCGGCTCGTATGTCTTGAAATTAAACTTAATAATGTTTTACCCTTCGTCAGTTGATGTTAGGAGATAATTCATGGCCACGCACTCAGGCTTTCATCATGATGTGGTTTTTTAATAGAGAGAATAAAATTAGGTGAGGGCAGGGACAAGTTAGGTATAATGACGAATGAAAAGCAGTGGACATCGGTGGTTATGGTGGACGCTTCAAGGTAGCCTGGTACTGTTTAGAGGTAGGTCCTATTTTTGTAAAAGCTTCTCGTAGGTACACCTCTAGGTTAGGCACAGAGTATTGCTATAAAAAGTACCTACCTAGAGACGTTCTTCAACCCCCGTAATCGCGGGTCTGCGGACGGGCGGTGGCTAAGGGTAGCTCTAAGGGCTAAGGGTAGCTACATGAAGGGGTGCTTCAAAATACTCCTTGTCGTCGTCTTATCAGGAAATACCCGGCTGGCAACGCACTTTTACCACTTCTAATGTTGTGAGTAGTTTGTCGGGCGCTGATAGTTTGTTAGTGATCCATTTGTTAGTTTGTGTGTGCCCATTAGTCATAAAAATCTCATCTTTACCTAATAAGCAAGACTAGGTACTTACCTAACCCCTTGTGCCTATTGGACCATATTCGTAGGTAAGAAGGTAGATGATCAAATAGGTCTAAGTTCCTACCTACATACTACACTACATCAAGCGGGTATCTGCCGGGCACATCAGAAGGGGAGGTAGCTTGAGCTTAGAGCTTGGTAGGACAGGCCGTTTTCTTAGGAATTTGATCTTGACTTTCCCTAATGGACGCCGGCCGTCTGACGAGTAAAGTCTATATACGACGAAAACGAAATGAGCCAAACGTAATTCGTCAGTGTAACGTTCAAGCAAGGTACCTATGTATAAAAGCTGTTGGGTTTTAATTACTATTTTATTGAATAAATTTTCTGTGCTTCAAACAAAGAAAAGGATACATGACATCATTACACGTAACTTATCATTGAGCTACAAACCAAGCAATTGAAGAAGTATCTACCTATTTGGGAATCTTTGCCTTTTGCATAGTTTATACATTGCTTACCTGCTCACTGCCAGTCATGTAACGAACACATCATTATCATCATCAACAACCTATAATTGCCCACTGCTGAGCAAAGGCCTCTTCTCGGAGAGGGACACGGAGAAGGTTTGAGCATTAATCACCACGCTTGCTCAAGGCAGATTGGCGATTTTAAACTTATAATTAGAAATTATAGGTCCAGGTTTCCACACTATGTTTTTCCTTCATTGTCTGTCAGTGGTATCTTAATAATCAAGCAGCACAAGAAGCAGGCGCCATAACCTCCGGGCCGCATCAACCCAAGTGCCCACTGCGTCTTCTCACACAGAGAAGGTTTGAGCATTAATCACTAAGTACGCTTGCTCAAGGCGGATTGGTGATTTCAAAGTTCATCATCATCTTCCTGCCCTTGTCCCGTTTTATTTGGGGTCGGCGCAATAAGTTTTTTTCTTCCATTCTGTCCTGTCACTCGTCACGCTATCGCTAAGTCCTCTATCTTCCATATCACTTCTCACACAATCCATCCATATTTTCTTTGGTCTCCCCCTGCCTCTCCATCCATCCACATTTATACGGTGATTGGTGGTGATGGTGGTTTGGTGATTTCAAAGTTATACTACAAAAATAAAATATATAAATATAAAATAATAATACCTACTATTAGAAATTATAAGTCCAGAATATTCTTATCTTAGTGGTGATCATAGACAGTAGGAACATGTAGGTAACTCGGAAAAAGCCACATTGTTATTTGCCAGGTTTCGAACCCGCGCATGAGAAGCGGGCGAATTAATCTCTCATCACCTCTCTCGTCACCAAGACATTTATCTAATCAAAACACATGTAACAGGTACCTAATGGATGTGACATTGTTACACACATTCCAATACCTACATATTGTGACAGAAAACTCTTTGACATCATGACGTCAATGGATGGTTGTCAAACGTTGCCTAGAGATTGTAAATTTCGTCTTGAATTGTCAACACGAGTTGGTGTAATCGGTAAGGCGTGTGGATTACACCACAGAGACCCCGAGTTCGAGTCCCGCCGTAAACATGAAGTTTTTTAGTTGATGGAAGTTTTGTCGAACTTTCTGGAATATTTGAGTGAAAGTGATGAAAAATTAAGGAGCGAGAAGAAGAATAAATAAAAATGAATAACGAAATTATTGGAAGATTCTGGAGGCATGACGATCAAAAAGAATAACGAAATTGAATGTTCTAGAACCTGACCGGGGGTATATAAGCGGAACTGCGGCTCACCGCTGGCAGTTGAGTTCTAAGTCTAAAGCGATTCGGAAGAAAAGGAAGAAGTGAAGAAGAAGAAAAGTGAGTGAAATAGTGAAGTGCAGTGAAATAGTGAAGTGCAGTCAGTTAAGTGAGTTAAGTCAGCGTGAACGGCAAAGTTGTGTCAGTCGGCCGGACTCTGCTGGAGAGGAACGCCGATAACTTAACTCCGTGGACGCTGTAACTTAAGTGCAATAGAAAGTCTGAAAACCGGTATTAGTGTTTCATTTCATCCAATCCCGTAACCCAAGCCCGCATAGTCAGGAACGTGACGTCAGGCACGTAACATTTGGTGTCAGAAGTGGGATTGGAGAAAAATGCCGCTAGTGCCGCAGGACGTAAGAGGAGTGAGTACCCGTGCTATGTCAGAAGCGCAGCGTGTGAGGGAAGAGGGTGCTGCAGCTCAAACCAGCGGTGCAGAAGCCAAGCCTGTGCAGGTGGATCTTCTGCTACAGCTGCAGCAAATGATGGCAGAACAGCTGTGGGAGCTGAAAGAAGATCAAGCGCGCCGCCTAGAACAGCAAGCACGCTGTCAGGCAGAACAGCTGCGGGAGCTGAAAGAAGATCAAGCTCGCCGCCAAGAAGAGCAAGCGCGCCGCCAAGAAGAGCAAGCGCGCCGCCAAGAAGAGCAAGCGCGCCGCCAAGAAGAGCAAGCGCGCCGCCAAGAAGAGCAAGCACGCTGTCAGGCAGAACAGCTGCGGGAGCTGAAAGAAGATCAAGCTCGTCGCCAAGAGGAGCAAGCGCGTCGCTTGGAACACATGCATAAAGATTTTACGAAGGGACTGCAAAAGGCTGTCGAACGGGTACAAGAAGTGGAGGAAGGGTTAGGCAAGTTGAAACTTCGCGTCATGGCGATAGAGGAGAGACTGGAAGAAGAGATCTCCAAAATCAAGCAGGAAGTGACAAACCCAAGCCCTTTGAAGAGCCGAAGCCGTCTTGCAGCCGTTTTTGACGCCCCAAATGCGGCCTTAAGCGCAACGAAAGGGCTCAAGATTCCCCATTACGACGGAACAACATCCTGGACTGCGTTCAAGCTACAGTTTGAGACACTTATGGAGGCTTATGGTTGGACTCAGAAGGAAGCACAGTCAGCCCTTACCCTGGCCCTCCGTGATCAAGCGCTCTCAGTGCTGGAAGCTATCGGCGCAAGTGGGGATCTCAGCTTTAGTGCCCTCCTCGACGCACTTGAAGCACGTTTTGGAGACAGCCACCTCGAGCACGTGTACAGAGCGCAATTAAAAGAGCGTACTCAGCGTGCTAATGAGAGCCTACAGCAATGGTCCGTGGAAATCGAGAAACTTGTACGTCGAGCTTTCCGGTCGACTCCGTCAATGATTGAAGGCACGCTTCTCCAAGCGTTCATTGACGGTATTCGGGACCCAGAAGTACGAGCTGCTGTTCATCTGGGCCATCACAAGATCATGAAAGAAGCTCTGGCCCATGCATTGGAAGTGGAAGCCGTGCGTGGCAACTCCCGTACCTTACGTCTGCGGGAAATGACGACAACGGAGCAGGTACCTCCACGCCGTCGGAACTTCATGTGCTATGGATGTGGAGAGCGTGGGCACATACGGAGCGACTGCCCGAAGAAGATGAATCGCAAGGACGCGGCGGTCTCAACTTCTGACCAGCAGGGAAACTTAAATCCAGCCAGGGCTGCGGGGTGGGCGCCGGCTGGTAGTGGAACAACCCCAACAATCTACATCAAGCAAACCAACGATGGAAATACTCTGGTGATAGACGGTCAAGTAAATGGGAAAAATAGTCAGCTAACATTAGATACTGGATCTTCAAGGACGGTGATAAATGTTCGGCTGCTCGAGCACAACATCAGGAAACACTTTAAACCAATTGTTGGCCTACAAATGAAATCAGCTACCGGCCAGTGCATACCGATAAGTGGAAAACTGCATGTAACAATCAAAATTGGGGAACGTGTTTATCGACATGAGGTTATTGTGGCCAAAATTCTGGATGACTGCATCCTGGGACTTGACTTCCTGCAAGGGCACCAGTGTAACATCGACTTAAAATCTGGAGTATTACTATGTGGAACTGAGGAAATTCCGATGAAGGGTGGAACCCTGGGAAAAGTTTGCTGTTTAAGAAGAACTGTTCTTGCACCAAAATCACAGACTCTCGTACCAATTGCATTACCTAGGAGGAGGGAAGGAAGTTTACCTCGAAGGTGCGCTGTGATTGATAAATCGGAACACGTAAACTCATGGCTACCGGCAAGAACTGTCGTGGGGTCATCTGATGTTAACCGCATTCCGGTATTCAACTTCAGTGATTCAGAAATTACGATTGAAGAAGGAGAGCCTGTGGGCGTATTGGAAGAAGTGGCCTGGATAAGAAAATGCTCGGAAAATCTTGTGAAGAAGGACAGTACGGGAATAGACTTTGTAACGAAAATCTTAGACGAAAACAAAAGTCTGACAAAAGTGGAGACTATGAAAGCTAGAAATTTACTTCTTCGATTCTCTGATGTGTTTTCAAGAAGCGATGGTGATATTGGCCGAACTGGTTTGGTGAAGCATAAAATAAACACAGGTGATACAATGCCAATTCGTCAAAGGCCCAGACGTATACCATTCGCTCGTGAGAAAGAGGTTGAAGAAATGATTGACGATATGAGGAAAAATGACGTGATAGAGCCCTCTTGTAGCCCTTGGTGTTCACCTGTCGTGCTTGTCAAGAAGAAAGATGGTTCAACGAGGTTTTGCGTAGACTATCGACGATTGAATGATGTAACCAAGAAGGATAGCTACCCGTTACCAAGAATCGATGACACACTTGACACACTGAGTGGCATGAAATGGTTTTCAACGCTCGATCTGAAAAGCGGCTATTGGCAGGTGGATTTGGATCCCAAGGACAAGGAAAAGACCGCATTCTCAACTGGGAAGGGACTCTGGCAATTTAAGGTGATGCCATTTGGATTATGCAATGCACCGGCAACCTTTGAGCGTTTGATGGAACAGGTGCTGGCGGGACTGCTGGGCGAAACCTGCCTAGTTTACCTCGATGACATCATCATTGTTGGACGGGATTTTGACGATCATCTAAGGAAATTGGAAAAGGTACTCGACAAGCTGCGTGGAGCAAATTTAAAGTTGAGTCCAAAAAAATGCTCTTTCTTCAAGCGCGAAGTGAATTATCTAGGACATGTTATTTCTGAGAGAGGAATTGAGACTGATCCAGCCAAGACTGTCGCTGTTAAGGAATGGCCAACACCTAAAGACAAAACGCAAGTTCGGGCATTTCTTGGATTGTGCTCGTATTATCGGCGGTTTGTGAAAGGATTCTCGGACATTGCCAAGCCATTGCATCGATTGACAGGGGAGAAACGTGCCTTTATCTGGGACGAGGATTGTGAGCAAGCCTTTCGAGAACTAAAAGAACGGCTTTGTAACACACCAATTCTCGGATACCCCAGCGCGAAAGGAATATTCGTAGTTGATACGGATGCCAGCAATATTGGAATAGGAGGTGTCCTTTCACAACGCGATGGTGAGCAGGAGAAGGTTATTGCTTACTTCAGCAAGTCACTATCCAAGCCGGAGAGGAATTATTGCGTGACCAGGAGGGAATTGCTGGCCGTAGTCAAAACTCTGCACCATTTCAAGAAGTATTTACTGGGACGGAAATTTTTGATCAGAACTGATCACGCTGCTTTGAAATGGCTGCTTCAGTTTAAGGATCCCGAAGGCCAAGTAGCCAGATGGTTGGAACAACTTCAGGAATTTGACTTTGATATCGAACATCGCGGAGGAAGAATTCATGGCAATGCAGATGCATTATCGAGACGCCCATGCGTGGAAGATTGCAAGCATTGTGCCAAGAAGGAAACTGCTTTTCTTAAGGTGATAAGGACTGATACTGTTGACGAGGCATGGGGAGATGATGCGATGAAATTAGAACAGGAAAGAGATGCAGATATTAAACCAATACTGGAGTGGGTACGAAGTGGTAACAAGCCAAGTTGGAGTGACGTCGCCCAATATAGCGCGGTAACGAAAGGTTTATGGGCACAGTGGAAAAGCCTTACGCTGCATAACGGACTTCTGTGCAGGAAATGGGAATCAACAAACGGCAAGGACGAGCATTTGCAATTGGTGGTGCCTCGTTCAAAAATAAGGGATGTATTAAAAGCGTTCCATGATGGATCTTCTGGAGGACATTTGGGAATTAGGAGGACTTTGGTGAAGATCAAGGAGAGGTTTTATTGGTTGCATTGCAAATATGACGTCGAAGATTGGTGCCGGAAATGCACTAGTTGTGCAGCTGTCAAGGGTCCACAAACAAGAAGCAGAGGGGCGATGAAAATCTACAATGTTGGTATGCCTTGGGAGAGAATAGCCTTAGACATCGCTGGACCATTTCCAATCACTGATTCGGGCAATCGCTACGTTTTAGTGGTTATGGATTATTTTACAAAATGGCCGGAGGTCTTTGCCATACCGAATCAAGAGGCAGTAACTGTAGCCACGAAGTTGGTAAACGAGGTATTCACCCGATTCGGAGTGCCCTTGGAGATGCACAGTGATCAAGGACGGAACTTTGAATCCCAAGTTTTCCAGGAAACTTGTAAACTTTTGGGAATCCATAAGACTCGAACGACCCCTTATCATCCACAGTCAGATGGAATGGTCGAACGCTTCAACCAAACATTGGAGCGACACTTAGCAAAGGTGGTTGACAGCCATCAGAGAGATTGGGACACTTACATACCTCTCTTCTTGCTTGCCTATCAGACTGCTGTACATGAAAGTACCGCAAAGACGCCTGCATTTGCAAATTTTGGAAGGGAATTGAGATTACCGGCAGATCTTGTATCGGGCTGTCCACCTGGTGATTCTCGCACCGAGTTTAGCGATTACATAAGCGAGTTAAGGGCAAAAATGTTGGACATTTATGAGCAGATCAGGGAGGCCGGTCTTCAAGCTAGTGATCGCGCAAAGACGCGCTATGATCGACGAGCCAATTCTGTTGGGTTTGAAGAGGGGTCATTGGTCTGGCTTCATAATCCAGTCAGAAGGAAGGGAAAATCTCCAAAGCTGCAACCGAGTTGGGAAGGTCCTTACGAGATAGTCACGAAGATCAATGACATTACTTACAGAATTCGGAAGTCTTCAAGGAGCCCTTTGAAAGTTGTCCATATAGACAGGTTGGCGAGGTATTACGGCAGCAACGATGCTCGGGACGAGCGAATCTAAGAGGGGGGCAGTGTGACAGAAAACTCTTTGACATCATGACGTCAATGGATGGTTGTCAAACGTTGCCTAGAGATTGTAAATTTCGTCTTGAATTGTCAACACGAGTTGGTGTAATCGGTAAGGCGTGTGGATTACACCACAGAGACCCCGAGTTCGAGTCCCGCCGTAAACATGAAGTTTTTTAGTTGATGGAAGTTTTGTCGAACTTTCTGGAATATTTGAGTGAAAGTGATGAAAAATTAAGGAGCGAGAAGAAGAATAAATAAAAATGAATAACGAAATTATTGGAAGATTCTGGAGGCATGACGATCAAAAAGAATAACGAAATTGAATGTTCTAGAACCTGACCGGGGGTATATAAGCGGAACTGCGGCTCACCGCTGGCAGTTGAGTTCTAAGTCTAAAGCGATTCGGAAGAAAAGGAAGAAGTGAAGAAGAAGAAAAGTGAGTGAAATAGTGAAGTGCAGTGAAATAGTGAAGTGCAGTCAGTTAAGTGAGTTAAGTCAGCGTGAACGGCAAAGTTGTGTCAGTCGGCCGGACTCTGCTGGAGAGGAACGCCGATAACTTAACTCCGTGGACGCTGTAACTTAAGTGCAATAGAAAGTCTGAAAACCGGTATTAGTGTTTCATTTCATCCAATCCCGTAACCCAAGCCCGCATAGTCAGGAACGTGACGTCAGGCACGTAACAATATAATACTTTTTACCTACTTAGGTACTAATTTCCAAGACAATTATTTTCGCATTAAAAATATTCGCCGCATTGGACCGGCGAACACAGCGGCGCCGCCCCCGGTCTGCCGTTCCGAGCTTATATAGGAAGCTGGTGGAGAGCTCTCATCTTACTTTCATTGCTGTCGCCAGTGCGCAGGGATGCCAGTCACATAGTGCCAATGCTGTGATACAGTGTCCGATCATTAAGGTACGTGCTTTTTGTTTTTATTTAATAATTAATTTAGACGTAAAATGCGATTAAATAGATTTAAGCTCATTCAAATATTACGATTTGATACACTTCTAGTTTTAAGAATCTTTATTTTTTTTTGTCTGTTTTGCTTTATTCATGGTATTGAGTACCTAGCACGGAATGTTCAATCGCCTAAATATGGGAAAGGGATTAAAAACATCAGTGCTGAAAGCTAAGCACTAATGTTTTTAAATTCGGTATAAAAAACTCGAACTCAAATTGAGTCAGGTAAATCAATTTAGCAACAATTTTTATTTTTACAACTAGGTACCTATACTTATACCTAAATTTCAAAATTCGAAACGTAGGTACCTAATGGTAATAATGGAATCTCTTGATGAACTGGTATTTGTGCGCAAGAGTGTCAAGGAAAGTGGCTGTCATCTCAATAGGCAATGTGTCCAAGATGATTTATGTGTGTTTTTGTTAGATGTCTATCTAGTTGTGTTTTCTAAGAAAATCTGCGGAAGTTACAACCGGACACTGAACGAGTTGAAACCCGATACGTACTGTCTACTTATAGATAATTAACAGTTAAACAGGATGTTATAATTATGTGTTTTGTAGTAGCTTTTCCCTTTTCTATTTACTTTAATAGATTGTAATATGGAGATGTAGAGAATTTAGTAGCAAATATTATCCAGTTTATTTAATGGTACTGTTAGCAATATCCAGAAACAACAAGCCTTTGTTTTGAAATTCAACGCATCATATAGATACATATGTTCTTACCAATAAAACACCCAATGTTATGAAGTTACTTATCGACTAATATTATAAAGAGGTAAATTTGTATGTTTGTAAGTTTGTATGTAGGGGGTAATATTTGGAACCACTGGTCGGATTCCCAAAATTCTTTCACTTGTTGATAGCTACAATGTTTCCGAGTGCCATCGGCTATAAGACATTACGCTACAATGAAATGGAGTCGAGCAGCGAGTGAAACCGCGCGGGAGTAGCTAGTACGCTATATTTTGGAATCTGGAGAAGACAAGATAGTATGATACTACCTTGTCTTCTCATTAAAGATCACTGGACATGCATATAATCTTGTCTTTAGGTAGAAAAATCATCCAGGGACTTCGATAAGAGGAGGTGTCAGACTGTTATACAGTAGAAACCATCCCATTCCTACTTCTACTCCAAGAATCCTTTGACTTGACTGCACGGTTGGTGCGGTGGCTGGGCAACTGGCTGCCGTGCAACGTGTCGCGGGTTCGATTCCCGCACGGAACAACACTTTGTGTGATCCACAAATTGTTGTTTCGGGTCTAGGTGTTATGTGTATGTGACATTGTATGTTTGTAAACGCACCCACAACACAGGAGAAAATCCTAAAGTGGGGCATCGTTTTTATTTAACAAACAAACAAAAAACAAAATCCTGCGAGATAGCTATCTTTGATTAATTTGTTCCATAAAATATCCACTTCGCTAGATAATTTTGTCAACATTGTTTGTTTAGATGCAGTGGTTAGCAACGTGTGCCCTGCTGACCGTGCTCGCTAACGGTGGAGGTGGAGTTACTAAAACTTCTGGTAAGTTCAAAATTGCTTTGAAGTTTTCTTTTTACATGTAGCTAAAATAGAAGGTCTAGTGCGACAAATTATCCGACTAATCACCCCGTTTTAAGCATTACCTAACCAGTGCTTGGACTAGTATGATATTATTTGACAGGAATGCCATCTACCGACTGTAAAAAGAAAAGAAGAACTCAATTTTTTTTTATGTGATAGGACGGCAAACGAGCAGACGGATTACCTGATGGTAAGCAATCGGCGTCGCCCACACCCGCAACAAAGAAGGAATTACGAGTGCGTTGCCGACCTTTTAAGGATTGGGAAGGGATTGGGGTAGGGGAAGGATTGGGCCTCCGGTAACCTCACTCACACGGCGAAACACAACGTTGTGCTTGTTTCACGCCGGTTTTCTGTGAGGCCGTGGTATCACTCCGGCCGAGCCGACCCATTCGTGCCGAAGCATGGCTCTCCCACACTTTAATTTAGCTCAAGGGCAGGCGTAATTTCTCCATTAAGTTACTATAGTCGTTAGAAAACATCAGAAGAGGTCTTGAAATTAACAAAATGAAAGGGTTTTTGTAATCCCTTATTGGGATTACAAAAACCCTTTCATTTTTATCAGTGAGATCCGAGTACAGCCGTAGTTTCTATTCACTGCTACCTGTTATATAAATCGCCCTACATTTTCTAGGGCTTTCTCCGAAGTCGTTGATACGTTACAAATAATTGTAGATCACGCATGTTCATTATTTTGGACTATACGCGGAAATGGAATGAATGTAGGTAATG
Source organism: Spodoptera exigua (assembly GCA_902829305.4). Lineage (NCBI taxonomy): Eukaryota > Metazoa > Arthropoda > Insecta > Lepidoptera > Noctuidae > Spodoptera > Spodoptera exigua. The sequence goes on from LR824614.2 coordinate 624,309, forward strand.
GGAATGTAGTGTGCATGTCAAAAGGTATGGTTTATGGTTCTTAAGGAATAATGTTGGTATGTTACACTCGCCTATTATACGAGTATAATATTAAAGTCTTTTCGATGGCGAAATATATTTATTCTGGTCTTATGGGCTTTCATAAATCAGCAGACTACGAACACAACAAGATAAGTTAGTAGAACTACCAACCATTTAATTATAAAAAAGATGCCATCGGTAGTGAATTCACAAGGAAAGTTGGTAAAGAGCTAGAAGATCCCGTTTCTACATTAAATTATACAACAAACGGGCATAACTGCAATCGAGAACTGGTCTTTGAACTTTCCTCCCCACAAGTGCACTTGTATTGCATTCAAACCACACCATCTTTCACTCTTCAGCCATGAAACGTGATTTAATATAATTTCAAACGGAAGTTCAAGTAGACGGATATTAAAAACAATTACTTGGTCGGTCTAACCCTAAGTACTTACTCCCTTTCTCTCTGCGATATTAAATAACAAATTGCTTGTAATTAAAGTATAGAACAGTCACGATTCTGTCGACGCTTGAAAAGGAAGGTTAATTGTGTTGATAATCCGACTGTCATCAATCATATTGTATTATAATAGTTCTAAATCTGCAACTGTCACATGCTAATATCATAATCTCACACACAGATTACGACATTCAATTTTAAGGGACATAAGGTCTTCTTTTTTGTTAAGATTACCTAACATGTATAGAAAATCCGAACGTTTAACTGTTGGGAAGTAGACCTTAAGGATCCTATCGAATTTCATAACTTAGGGAAGTTTACTCTTTCTTCCTTATAGACTTAATGATGCATTGTTTTTTGAACTTAGAAGTTGAGCCTGAAAACAAGGTAGTCGTAGTTAGGACCAATACGAAATTTTGAGATTAATTTTAATCAGTTAGTTTGACATTCGCATTTCGATACCACTTACACATTCAGCATTAGAATGAGGGTTTAAATTTAAGACTTACGGCAAAAAGGATATAATTTGTACTGCTTATATAATAAAAAGAATGTGACGACAATCCGAGATTACATCAACTCAACGGCTTAAGATCAATTTCACGATTTCTTAAACACAAATTTTGTCGGGTTTCTTTTCACCAAATAATTAATCATGTAACTTCCATGAGTCGGCGAAATTTATGTACCTACATCTTACTTTTGTAAGCGATATGTTCGAAAGTTACATATGTGTATAAGTCCGTATGTATGGATCAGTATAATGTCGTTTCGTTTACCTAACTTGTCTTTGTGTGCTTTCGCGATGTACCGGTTGTGACGCGTCACTTTTATCTCACCTTGAGCTGCAAGATCACAGTTTAATGCAACTTTCTTAAGCACCTTCAGTGTACTCGATATCTAATTACAAATCTTCCTCTTGCAGGCATCGAACAATTTTGGACGGACGACTACAAGATATTCGAGCAAGTTTACGGAAAAACTTCAGACAAAGACATCTATGGAGAGTCTCTGCCACCGAGCATTGTCATAGGCACAGACCATAAGAAAGAATCGTCACATAAGAATGAGCGATACCTTCTAAACCTCGATCATGGCTCTGAAGAACAAGACCCTTATGACTTCGGAGACCGATACAATAATATGCTAAGCAAACAAACCTTAAAATTGCTGAGTAAGACGAAACCAGCAACATCGTCAATAAACTTTGTAAGTTACTCGAACTTTAAGCCAATAAGTGAAAGTAATGATCCAGAGACTTACAACTATTTGAAGCACTTGGAAGAACTGAATAATGAGGAGAAATTCAGTTATCCACCAACGATGGGAGGGTTTAAACCTTATATGAGTTATTTAGGACCTAATCCAGAGGAAACAGAAGCCTATAAGAGCATACAGGAGATCCTGGAGGCTCACGAAGCGAATAAAGGTAGCAGCCATAAGGATGAAGATGATGGTAATGATGAGATGAAGTATATTACTTACCCGAAGAATAAGAATAAAAAGAAGAAACCCCCGCGAGTGCACAATGAGGTGTCCAAGCCTAGATGTGTCACGGGCAGATGTCGCAAGCGTGGAGCAGGGCCATACCGTTCGAGAAGCAGGCCGCACATTAGAGGAGTAAAGAAAACAGTATTTCTTGTATAGGTAATTCTTTGTTGTTATTTAGTTTTAGATTCTGCATATGTGATTTCGTTTTGTGGGCTCGGCTGCTTATGTTAATCAAATATTCTTGTATTTGTTATTTGTGTTAGTGATTTAGTTTAAGTTATTTTTGTTATTTATTTCGATCATACCTATTCTTCATTTTCATACCATTTTACCATCTACAGATTTCTGTGTTAACTGTCTTTCACTTGTTATAGTAGGTAATATATGTGCGAGTTATTGTTTCTATTTAAAGTAACACATTTCTCCAGTATTAGCCTTTACGACTTTCAAACGAATTATTTGCTATCAAACATATATATGCAGTTTCATCTTTTACTATTGTTTAATAGTTTTAATGTATTTAGTTATCTAATATGAGTACGATAATAAGTGTTGAATTTGTTATGTTTTGTTGTCAGTACACGTTACGTGAGTTTAGCCATTAGTTGTTAAAATGTAGGTAATTTATATTATTTAATATTTATATATGAACAGGCACCATTGCTGAAATAAAAATCGAATTAGCTTTTAACTTAATTTTAATACTAAGGTACTTAATCAATCTTACAATTTCGTAAGTAATCCTTTTCATCCTAATTTCGATATTAAAATTAGTGAAAAAGATTACTGCATTTTCACTCATACGCCTAAAAAGGCTTTTGAATATAGATAGTACCAGTCGCCTTGCCTTATAGCCTGAGTTACCCGTATAGGCATTGAGAACCAACAAGAAGACAGAAGAAGGGTCAAAAAGAAGAAATTATCTTGTAAATAAACAATAGCTATGCGTCCTCTGCCACTGCTTACATAGAAGACAATTTCGAAAGGAAAAGTAGAAGAGTATAAAAGAAAAAGATTTAATAATTAATCATGCAAAATCATTGGAAGAAATATAAAAATATCATTAACAAAATATTATAATACATGTTTGATCGGAACCTCATGATAATTATTTTGAATCTGGTTCTAAAAATTATTCTTATGAGGTTTTTCTTTTGTCAAGATTGAACCATTTTATTTTACATGTCTGCATCTTCAACTCACATGTAAACCCATTCTCCAAGTTATCCTTATCAACAACCTTAACACTTGCACTTTGAGTAAAGGTGCTTATAGTAGTTAGATTTTATACAAGGTCAGTATTAGTGATAACACTCAGAGTTGAATTAGTATTTTTAGTTATCACAGCGTTGTCAGTGCAATGTACTTTTGCATCTTAGATTTCGATCAAGGAATTACAAGTTTTGTTGTTCATTTGTATCTAGAAGTTTAAGTTGCCAATACATTGGTTGTACTGCAACGGCTCTTTACCGTTCCTCATCCAAACCTGAGCATCATCACGATGTAGTGTTAGGAGTAGAAGTTAGTACATGAAATTAGGGTTAGTTTCACTCTGCCTGCCGTTGGCTACTGGATTGGCAAGGCTCCTGGTCTTCTTTTTACTTTCTTCGATGCTCTGCAGCAGGAACGGCGGTGGATTATTCGGCCGCTGTTGCCTGTTGTCCAGCTCCCGTGTGAGTTCGTCGACAAAATTCGTGTGTTGTGCTGTATTATGTCTCTCATCGTACATACTAGGAGTATGTCTGTCTACGAACTGCCCACCCGTCTGCCTGGAAAAATAGGGGGATTAGCGAGGGCTTTTTTATGAAGGATCCTGTGAAGACGCCTATTGGGTTACGAGTGTGAGTGGTGAGTATTTAGTTCGCCAAGTGAAGTCTAATTTTCTAAAGTGAGCGTACTAAGAAAATGTAGGTGCACCTGACATAACGCATTCATTTCTCAAACTAAAATCTGAGCTGTACATAACAATTGGATATTCAAAAGACAATTACTTAGTAAACGTAGTATGAGGCATAAAATTCACAAAATAAACTACACAGACAGACACAGGAACGCCTCGGTACATCATCAACGAAAGAATTTAATCTCTATGAGTAATGGATCTGTGATGACACATTACTAAAAATAAAGCGATAATCATAATGAAAGCAGGTGTTATTGAGTAAGTAAGGATAAACGATTACAAACAGTTCCAGATAACATTAGGTTTGTAAACAATTATGGAAACGCGGTGTGTTTTGCGTCCCGTCGGGCGTTCGTCGTTCATTGCTGCAAAGGGCTGTGTCATTGCCCACGCAGTAGGTATAATATGAGCAATGTACGATGTAACACACGATGCACAGCGTTTTCATAAATAAAGCTTAAGTTGATAGGAAAATCAAGACTATCTTACAGAAAAGGTCTTTACAGTACAAGTGCAAATTACAGTTCGTGTTGCTGAATCCGGGAGAGTAGGGTCCAATTAGTTTGTTTGATATTCCTTTTCGAACTAATAGTTATTGATAATATAACTTTTGATCATACTAAATTTAAATAAACAAAATTGCACCAATACTAGGCACTTCTTGAGGAATATAAACAGGATGTATCATATGATATCAATAAAAGTGTTTCTATGTTATTTATACTAAACTAACAGATCCAGCCACGCGTTGCTGTGGCTAAGGTAAATAATATTGCGACTATAAATTGAGATGTAAGCTATCCTATCTTTCAAGTTGGATAAAAATGCACACGGAATGCAAATCAAATTTAAAATCGTTTTAGTAGTTTAGGAGTCCATCGCGGACAAACACGTGACACGAAATTTTTATATAAAAAGATTGTATGAAAAGGTTAACTGGTCATGGTATCACGTACCGCTCATGTCGGCCACTCTCCACGTCGTCCTGGCTGGTGTACATGGAGTAGCCGCGCCGGGACAGCTCCTCATCAGGAGAGAGCGCAGGGTTGTGAAAGGCGTGGTTCTTGTCGTTGTCCATCTTCAGCTTCCTGGAATACGGTTTGTTTGATATTAACGTCTGTGAAGTTTTAAGTAGACTTAACCTTACTTATATCATAAACGGGTTTGTAAGTTCTGTTATTCTTTTACATGAAATTTGGCACAGATATTGTTTATAAGGCTGGAACAACACGTAAGATACTTTTGACCCTGATATTGCGTGTGAAGCTAGTATAGTGTAGTTCTAATTAAAACTACTTACTTTATTAATAAATTAGACTATTTGAAACTCTAAAGATATTATAAGACAGAGAAAAAGGAATAAATACTTAAAAAGTTTTATTAAGATGGCTAATTTTTTATCTTGACTTAGTAGGTGTTGGTGTTTGGGAAGTCATATTAAAAATGCCATGCTAAAATAAGCGTAGTTATTTCAATACTTGGGTCGATAAAGGGCGCTAGGTTGGAAATAAACACAACCACAACATCATAGTGGGGCTTTTTTTTTAAATGAGTATAGTTTTTTGTCTCTGCTAATGACTAATACTAAAAGTATAAGTAAAAGTAAGTGACACATGTGTCTTGGGCAACAGAATCATGTTAATTAAGTACAAAAATACATGATTTATACGTACTGTATCCTCATGCGTCCACTGGCTTGCATCTCAGCGACCTTCTTCCGGAGGCTGGTGACCTGAGAGCAGAGGACCACAGCCATGATGAACAGCACCAGGAAGCCGCCACCGAACACGCTCGCTATCACTATTACCTGGGTCTCGACATCCTAAACAAAAGATAGAAAGACGATCATTATATAGGTGAACAAAAAAATATAATTTAAGGATAGATGAGATGGGATGCATATCTACATAAGAGTTAAAAGAGGATATAAGTAAAGGAAAAATATCTTAAGTTACTTAGGATTAGAACAAAATAGTAAGTAATCATTTTAAAATATCAAACCATAAATACAATTCCAGATTACCATAATAAACATAAGTACTGTAACACCTTGAGACGTGCTTCGTCCAACAGAGCTCTGTTGCTCAACAATTCTATTGTTTTATGTAAAGAATTGATGGAATTTAAACAAAGTATAAATGGGTTGCATTATTTTCAATAAAGTCAGCGCTTCTTTGGACGAGCCTTAACTCATAACACAAAAATACGAAGCCAGCAAAATGGTGTTTTATTTCACTTATCCCTCTCAACATTTCACTTCACAACACACTGGAATAAACCTTCACGATAAAAATAACAATAATCTTACCATATTAAAAATAGCATCAAACTGAATCAAGTATTAAAACAAATTGCTATTGATACACAGAATACAGACAAAATCACTTGCAACAACTGCCTGCCAATTAAAAACAATAATAATACTTAATAATATTTTTCAAATGATTAAACACGAGCGAAACGCAAACTTCACAATAAATTAACGCGAACTGACAGCAAAGAAATATAAACGCAGGTAGATAATGTAATGTGGGTAAATGATTACAAGTTTTTTGATAACATTATTGGGAATTTGCTAAATAAAAGTGTCGTTGACATCATTAATTTTGTTTCGTTTCGATGATAAGTATTTCAATACAAGTGACGAATTATTAATGTAGAAAGCGTATTGTTGTATTTTGATAAGGAATTAAAACTTAAAATAAATAGGTATATGATATCGGGAAATATAACAATTGAAATGTGGAAAATCCGATCGAGGAATATTATGTTAGATTGGCATACCTATCCTATTCCTGCTTCCTAATTTTTGAAGCGACACTGCATAGAAATCGACCAATTATTGTCTGTGTGTAAATGTAGGTAAGTACTTAAGAACCCGAATGAAAGTTGTTACTTTCAAAAAAAGAATTGTTAAGATTTTGATTCTACAATAGGGGAATACTATTTTAATAATACATTATTGAAACGTAGGTACCTAATAATACTTATATTTTTTTTGTGACTTCATAAGAGTTCTTAATGAAGGAGACAATATTGGTAGTAGTAGCTGACGTAAGTAAACATTTATTTTAGCTCTAAAACGACTAGATTTATAGTCTTACAGTCCACAGATCACATTTTATCTTTTTACAAGTACAAACCTTTCTTCTCTGTTCCTCTGTTACGTGGTTCTCACGTTCTTAAAGAGATTACTTGAAATCAATAAACAAATATTTCGAACCTCGATAACATGAGTATTTGTCACTTGTTTCGATAAAAAATCAATATCTTCCATCGTCATACCTTTTATCAATATTATCTCATTTTTTATGAAATTCCGATATTGTTCTGTATCAAGATATAAAGACAGGGCTATGTTTAAGCGCAGTGGAATGTTAGGTACTATTGTTTTATTGTATTAATTTAAATTAGATATTCAAATAATTTTATCAATAACAAAAATGTTGGTACGTCACTAATGTAAAATGAAGTCGGTTAACAATAGTCGACGAATTCCAAAAAGAAAGAAATAATGTTAACATTTAATAACGAAATATAGTAGGTAAATGACTTTAACTAACTACTTAAAGGTCTTTAAGACGCAAAAACAATTGGTACTGAAATTGATAAAGAGCAAACGACTGCTACTTTTAATAGAAAAAATAAATAGGCTATTAAAAGAGAAAATGTTTATTTAGTTGCTGATGCGTATGACGTTGGAGATGAGAAAGAAAACAATAGAATCAATGTTGTTGACCTGTTCGTACTGACTGTGTCACTGAAGTGTTATTCTTTTAAGAAATATTTGATTGATGAACAAGGTTGCAATGCAGATGAAGTGTGAATCATCCCTGAGTGACATCGAGAGTTCTTGACTACAGAAGAATTCGACTTAAAAAATTTAAGAAAAACATATTTTAACACGATGATTAAATGAAGAACTATGAAAATTTTGATTTTTGTAGATAGTATCAGCACGTACAAAACGTTAAAGAAAAGATAAATGTACACATACTCGAGAATTAAGGTTTTAAAGAATTAGTTGATATTGAAAGAACAAGGATATGCAATCACTCCAGAAATGTGATACGAAAACTATAAGATACAATAGGTAAACTATACACACTTGTAAGCAAAATTTTCATAGCACAAACATTTGATACAGATCACAATATTTATCACAATCTAAACGTACCATGTTTTAAGTTTTCAGAGAACACATCGTTGAGCAGCGCTGCCGTTGATGGCTGGGTGCGCACTGGCCGTTATCATCCGATATCACTGATAGCATCTGACTTATCGCGTGCCTATTTTCTTTGTATAATGTAAAGTAGCTCGTAACACGGAGAAGAAAACTTTTTTAAGATCCGGTGATAAATAACGTAAAAGTTTATATTGTTCATGATTGTTCTAAATTCTGATTTTTTTAAGAATGTTCTATTCTTGCCTATATTATAGGTAGATTCATTAACATAATTAACCCTGAACCCAAAACAACCATTTGTGAATACCATATGTGAAAAATAAATAAATTATTATTAAATTATTATTATATAGAATAATTTGTTCCGTTTTCAAATCCGTGATCAGTCAATAATAGCTGATTTAGATATTTCTTTGTATATTTGCCATTTGTTATTTATGCATTTCTAAATAGACTAAACTTGACTAAACTAGGAAAAATAATTTCAATTCTTTCTCAACTATTTTGTCTACGACTACTTTCCATCAATTTATATATGTAATTGGGATTTGGGACAATATTCTTTTCGGGTTTAGAGATCGTTATTGGTATATGTTATCAGTAAGATAATCTATGAGATATGAGTAAGAATAAGATAATTACCAGAAACGACGCAGTTCTTATAGAACAATAAAAATAACCGTAATTTGGAAATTAATGGATAAGTTATATTACTTATGGAAACATAATTTGTGTAGGTTACAGTATTAATCGGGGAAAATCATCGAATGACTTTTCCCGCCCTGGAGTGAGGCGAGAGGCAGAGTCAGATGTAGTACGGATAGATAAATATTATCAATGATTGAAAAAAAAAAACATTTCAATAAATAATATTATTTTATTATGAGGTTACTATCAGAATTTTCCTGGTTTTTCTAAGTGGGTCGGCAGATATAATAATAACATAAATAAATGATGAATCCGCAAGGCAGCTTGTGGCGAGCTGTTGGGCAGTGGCGACCCCACGGACCTGACTCCCGGGAGGTGTCTTGTTCTTCATCTCCGGTTAGTTCACGTGACGAGCTGGAGTGAACACTGATGAGGAACAAGCCCTCCTACCTCATTCTTTCCTTAATTGGCTGGCTTGAGTGGAGATTCGCAAGAGTAGAAGTTGATGGAGACTCGGGGGAAGGATGTATCTCAGTAAGGTGCTGGTAGGGGTCTTGTCCGTACTTCCGGGATTGCTCTGATAGCCGTGGGATGCCTCTCCTTCACCAAGCAGCTCAACGTATGTTGCCTCCGTGTCGCTACATGCTAGCGGCCGTTTCCGGGGGCTCATTAATTGAGTTTGCCAGTCACCCCCTGCCTGTTTATCCGTATGTATCAATATTGGTCAGGGGCAGGGGCCATAGTAGTTCCATAGTTATCAAATCCACCAGTCCATAGCAAACCATACCCTTAACCTACCTTAACCCTTTCAATTATTAACACATTTCGCAATAGTCCTGCATCAACCAGGGATTATCCTTGAGTGCTCTTTCATAGTGCATACAGGGATAATTGCCGGCTGATGTCCCATTTCACTTATATTAAAGTTGTTCAACGGGCCTCTGCAAGTTGGCTTCGTCTCCTCGTACGCCTTCCAAAGGTCCGAGATCCTGTGATCCCGTGAACGGAAACAAACATAAATGAGAAGTTCGTCATTATGGAAACTGTAATCCTACAGCTGACAGTTCAGTTGGGATCGATCGTATTATTGTCCTTTGGCGTATCTCAGGGCGCTATATTGGAACCCTAAGCGAAAAAATGGCCTAATTTAAGAATTTTATTAATCTTGAATGAAGTTAGGAAAATTGATTATGACTGTTAAAATTGCAAGTGGCTAAAAAGAATAACTCTTAGGATATTAGTCAACATTAGTGGTGGTGTCAAGTATATTGTTTTCAATGACGTCCTCTTCTGTTTGAAGTACCTAGTTGACTAGTTATAAGTACAATGACTATTATGAAGTACCGACTACTTGTACCTAACAAGTAGGGTATGTACCTATAATCCACGAATTTGGTGTAAAACAATATCGGAATAATTTACCAACTTACACTAAGATTGCAACCCTCTTTTTAGGCATGCTGCTACTTTTTCTGTTTGGTTTATTTTTGTGTGTTATGTTTTTTTTTTAACTGTACCTAACTTCATTGCACGTTTTGTAGTTGCCTGTTATTGTATTTTTGCAGCATATCTGAAGCCAACTGAATTATTGTTTACTTACATTATTTATTTTAAATATAATAAAATAACTAAAATTATCATTTTCGTTAAAATATAATATTTCGGCCGGTAACGCCTGACTGATTTTCGCCGCATCAAGACTCTTAAACGAACGAACGCCGTATATTTATGTAAGGCTCTGCTGATATTTTGTCAATTGTGTTGAAAACATTCTTTGGGGCATTTGTATGGCACATTTTCTATTGAAAATAATACTCATTTTGCAAGGCACTTAGTTGAAACTAATACTTTTGAAAGTATTAAGAACTAAGTAACTTGAAAGTATTTTTGAATTACACTAATTAAAGACTAGAAAAACTATAAAGTCCTGGCAAATCAGAATTTGGCTGGCAATAATTTATTAATTACTTATTAATACTTTGATATCGGATTATGCATCGATAGGGCAATAAGGTGCTGTAATGATAACAAATCAATTATCATTTTGGTACTTATTCTTTTTTATCAAGGTTCGTGATAAAGTGTGGCGACGAGGATCAAGTCCAGTGGAATTACTAATTACCTTTTTAAAATAGGTATTTCGATAAAAAAAGGAATATTTTCTTTTTGTTTAAATTTTTGTTCTAAGATTTCTTGGTACATTGTATAAGGATGCAATATTTTCTTAAGCTTTATCTTTGTCGTCCTGTTAATGTTCATTCAACATTTTTTCTATTTTGTTAATGATATCAATCGTTATTGTTACTCATCACAATACTATTTCCAATACATTGTTGTGCACTTCATGGACACCACCATCGAGTTCCGTGTCAGTAGACCTATGAGCTGCCAAAAATATGATGATGATTTCCAAATAATTGCTCGGCATTCCGTTGACAATGGGAACTATTTAGATGCGACCTTCATAAAGCACGAAGTTGATGGGAGATGAGGAATTTTTATTCATATGCTTTTTTTAAACATAACTATTGCCGGCGTGATGTAAAGATTTCCTATTGTTATGATTTAGTATATTATTCTGATATTAACATATGTATGTATGCGGAAAATGCGAATGAAGATACGTAGGCGGTGGCAGGTGAATTATCAAAAGTTGTTAACGCGAAGTTTTTTGTGACTGTGAATTTTAGGCTTCTTGATTGTTCAATCAATCTTAATTTACATTTAAATAATGTTTCTGACATTATGAATTTGTTAACTAAATCTGCACGCTTGTCGTGGCCTACAAATAGAATTCAGAAACAGCCAATAATGTAGGCACAATTAAAAGTGTATGATAATGAAAATCTTGGTTCAAAGAAGAATAAATCAATCAATATGACAGCCACACGAGTCTTTAAATCGTTACAGAAGAAAGAAGGGGATAAAACGGGAAGGCTAAGACAAAGGAAAATCCCAACCCATTGCTACTTTAAAAAATGATAAGGCAATGCTAACAACATAAGATCATTTTCCAAAAATTGAACATAAACATTTAATTAGAGCAGGCACAACAACTATTTGATTCGGTGTCGTAAAACCTCTAACAATCAAGATTGTGTAAACATAAGATTTATTCAACGACATTAATGAAATAACAATAAAAAATGTGAACGTATAAATCTAAAGTATACAAGTAGATAAAGTTATCTATAATATTGAAATAGATCAGATATTTTGTCAGTGTGGATATTACAATGTCGTTGATATGTGGCTTGAATGTCGCGTCCGGGTAATAAAATCATGTTGATGGCATCATGTTGATTGACGTTGAATCTTTTTAACATGTTAAGGAATATAAAATACATTAAGTTTTTGTGGGACAGCTTGGCAGACGGGCCAATTGATTATCTGATGGTAAGCGATCGTCGCCGCTTATGAAAACCCACAATATCAAAAGAATTTTGGGTTGGTAGGGTAAGCCTCCGATAACCTTATGTACACTGTAAGGACCACCCAGAGAACAAGTTGGATCATACGGTGGCGGAGTCACCCTGCTTGGGCTGAGCACCGCCGTTGAACCGGGATTGCGGGGCTAGCACAATAAGGTACCGCGGCCTCGGCCTAAAGTAGGGAGAACCCCTTTCGCCATACCCCAGGCAAGAAATGTTATTTTAGATTTTACCCCATTAAAAAAAGCAGTCAAGCCCTGGAATTTAACTCAAGGATCATGAGGCCATTGAGCATCAATAAATTAAGATAAATTGTAAAAATAAATTGCAAAGTAATCCTATTGTGTGTAGGTAGATACCAAATATTAAACTAACAAAAATTTTACAATCAACACGGAGGCCACATCAATTGTAATTAACATCAAATCAAATCAAGAGACATGAATACGCATTGATGATACGCAATTAACAATTATGTTCGATGGAATCCAAATCATCAACATTTTAGTAATTAATACCTTTGTCGAAGATAATGGCGACCATATCATTATTATAACAAAGTATTTGCATATGAACGTGGAAATCCAAATAATAGCTGCAATTACTATCGAAAACAAAGATAAAGAACCAAGGTTTTGCGGTTCAAAAGGTAATTGTCAAGCAAAATTCGAATTAAAATCCAGCAAGATAAAGGTTATTAAGATTCAGGATAAACGAACAACAGTTTGTAAGGATTGGTATGTAGATTGGTCTCAGATGAACAAACAAAAGAGGTTGCACCCTGCAAGCCTTGAACTTCTCAACTTGAACAAGGGCACTTAATATCAAACTGTTACTTATACTTGAAGAGCTCTTAATTTAGAACTCAACAATGTGCCAGATGTAACCTCTGAGTCATTTCTATTGTATTTAGGCAATTCTGAAATAAGTTAATCATACTGCTAACAATGTAAGTAGCCGACGGCAAGTTATTTAATAATGTTTTCTGTATGCCTACAGTATAAAGAACAATAATGCTTGATCTTCTTCACACTGATGTAGCCATTGTTGTATTGTATAGTTCTAACTATTGCTTCGTTATAAATAGGAAACGAATTAGGTAGTATTACCTAATCCGTAGCATAATTATAAGCATAATTTGTAACCAAATCGTAAATCCCAATTAAAAATTATTTTATCCAAACAATCCTTATTTCTTCTAAGGGTTTGCAACCATGGAAAAAAACACTTAGAGAGGTAACAATATCTGTTGTGGTGTAATAGTTCTACAAACACCAAAACCTTGATACAAATTCCGTCGTGATCATCGAAAACTTAATATTACAGTAACAATGAAATGTCCCTGTCAATCTCCTCTGACCCCGAATTGAGAGCACTCCACAAATATGCGCTGATCACGGCAGCTGTCCGTCACGTGGTGTCAATGGGGCGACCTTTGAAGAGGCCTTGTTCAGGACCAGAACAATCAGATCAAATGTAGCAGAATATGATGCAATGTGATCGGGAGATTATAGGAATGTAGATTTTGTCCTTCGTGAGATTGACAGGTTTGATGTCGATGATGTAGAATAGGTTGAAGTGATAGGAGTTTGGAAATATGAGTAACATATTAAAGTGATAGTAGTTTATGAATTCATTATGAAATTATTAAACGAGAGAGAATATTTCACATTTAGGTTTTTTTTATGGAATAGGTGGCAAACGAGCAGACGGATCACCTGATGGTAAGCGATCGGCGCCGCCCATGGACATCTGCAACACCAGAGGAGTCACAGATTTTTCGCGTGGAACGATGGCGAAAAGATGCGGCGGGGATCAAACCAAACAATTCCTCAGAACACTCCCCGTGATAGATGCGATACAGAATTGGATGTTGTCGTAGTAACATCTTATTGATATCAGTTATTCTATAGTTTACTAAACATAATAAAACGTTGCTGGAAGATACAATCTGTAGGCTGTAGGTAGTACAATATTATAATGTCAAAAAAGTCAACAATGAAATTTCGTAGTTTCATTTTTGTTCACCTTAATGTCAAAGTGTTGTTCCTTATTATAATAAATTGTTATGTAAGTTAAGTTTTCAAAAAAGGATAGCCTGCAGCTTGTGAGCTAACGTAACATGATTAAAAATAATGTTTATGGCGGTCAGAGGTTGTACTGTAGTTTCGTTCGTCAGTTCAACGTCTCTGTACCATATTATTATAATTGTATTTAAAATAGTTACATCACTTGGCTTTAGGGAAGTAGCATCAGTTTGATAGATTGCTTCACTTTGGAATCATTGTAATTTGTCCTCATTATCTGCTTTTATTCAGCTTTTGTCTTCAGGCTGATTTCTAAGTGTATCTACTTTCTGTGATATATTGTTGAATGATTGATCTGTGCGTGTCGTTAGCAGACTATTATTCGATTAATACTGTTAGGGAATTATTAACAGTCCAGTGTAGTGCTGTCTTGTTGACAGCTAGTCTATGTTGGTTCCTTTCTCCCCAGTGTTACAGTTTTATGCAATTTATCTGCCATTTAAAATGATACATAGCTTTTTCTATCGCCTTTCACAACGCGTCTGTTAAGTTGTAAACATATTGAATATTTTTGCAACGTCTTGTTAATCGTGGTATCGAAATGCAGTCATATATAATTTAATACTTTTAGTATTATCTACCTATATATATATTAAAACACAGGAAGGATTAGTAATCTTGAATGAAGTTAGTTTAATTAAAGTAGGTATTATAATATTTAAGTTATTATAGTAATTAAGTTATTTTAATGTTTGTTGTATAGGATTGAAAACTATGCATAGTATCCAGTCAACAATAACATATTTGGAATCTAAGGGGAGCTTATCTTAATTTCCGTCATTACGAGTAGCCAATTATCAGTAGTACTCAAAATATAGGTTCACTGTCTACTGTTATTTTTTTTTACTTGCTATAAACTAGTGCTTGACTGCGATCCCACCTGATGGTAAGCAGTGATGCAATCGTTGATGGTGAGGCGCACTAGTTTATTAAGAGCCTATTCACTCCTGCATACGATAATAACGATACTCCTTATAAAATGATAAAAATGATTGCATCACTGCTTACCATCAGGTGGGATCGTAGTCAAGCACTAGTTTATTGCAAGTAAAAAAAAAATATGGTAAACAATAACGCTTTCTCCAGTTGATTGATATTTTAGAATTCGTCTATTCATATAGAATGTCATTGGAGGTAGTAAACATTATTTAAATTGTTGTTGGTAGCAAGGATTTTTTTTAAAAAAACATCGGCATCCGTGTTCCAATTTGACCGATATTTCTTAACAGACAACTTTTAACATAAATAACTCTATACTTGCATTATTCATTAAATTATGTATAACACAATCTGCGAAGCATCATCCACCTACGCATAGCTTTTAAGGTTAGTATTCTTGATATTAGCATTTTGTCTGCAAATGTAATATTTTGGGATTTCATAGTATCTACCCGTTAACCAATGGTAATACGATAATGCGGAAGTGTCTTTGCGAATGTGACTTTAAAATCAAGTCATTAAATTTTGACTGCACGGTTGGCGCCATGGCTGGGTAACTGGCTGCCGCGCAACGTGTCGCGGGTTCGATTCCGCATGGAACTACTGTTCCGGGTCTGGGTGTCATGTGTATGTGAAATTATATGTTTGAAACCGCACCCACGACACAGGAAAAAATCGAAATGTGGGGTAACGTATTTTAAAAAATATACCAATATACTTGCTTACTTTTTAATTTGAGGGAGATATTTATAGATAAGAATTGTGTTTTTGTTGGTTGGTCTCCTATTAGCTACTAACTAGTAAGTCGTTCAAAGTGAAGTTTTTTATGGAGAAAAGCGAGCAGGAAACTCCTACTAGGTACATGATTATTTGAATACAGAGTTCCACACTTTTTATGCCTTATCTGGGAAAAAATTTTTAAAGTTATTATACGCATAGTATCCTGAACCTTAATATGTAACTGTTTAATATTATTTTTGTTAATGTCTACATTAGTTCTAATACATAATAAAGAAGTGTTACATTACAATGTGTTTATGATTTATGAATTGATCCAGTTAATCAAGTAGCCTTCAAACCATAGTTAGGCGTGTGCGCACGATGTTTCCGAAATGTCATCAGTGGCTCGCGGCACACTGTGCCTTAATGGGTCGATGTTTAGCGGTAATTATGGCTGTTTTGTAGATAGGGACATGATTTCGACAGGTCAATGGTATGGATGATAAATACCATTGCACACAATGTAATGGTGTCACGTTTATATCCTGAGTGGTGAGCAGGGGTAAATTGTTTACAGGATAGGGTGGCCAACAATTTGACGAATCGCCTTATGGAAAGCAATTCATGCCCTATATATTCACAACAGAACAGAAGTTGCCTTGTTTTTGACGGTTAGGGATTTGAGGATTCGGGATGGGGGGGTTTTTGTAAGTCTAGTTATGGTTACCATTCATTATTTAAGGCACAACATCCATAGTAAACAGATACCTAACACTTATAATTTTTCAAGCAATGATTCATTTAGTTTTTAATAATTGATATATTTTTTTATAATTCTTAGTATGAGTATAATAACTCTTAAGTGTGGGAGAGCCATGCTTCGGCACGAATGGGTCGGCTCGACCGTAGTGATACCACGGCCTCACAGAAAACCGGCGTGAAATAACCACTGCGTTGTGTTTCGCCGTGTGAGTGAGGTTACCGGAGGCCCAATCCTTCCCCTTCCCCAATCCCTCCTCAATCCCTAAATCTCCAAATCCCTTATCCCTAAAAAGTCGGCAATGCACTCGTAACTCCTCCGTTGCGAGTGTCCATGGGCGGCGCTGATTGCTCACCATCAGGTAATCCGTCTGCTCGTTTGCCGACCTATTACCTACTTAAAAAAAAGTATTGCAATAACGTAGGACATGCCTTTTTTATTTCATAAAACTTCATATTTCATTTTACTGATTGATATCTACGTATGTATTTATCTATTTTATTTTTATTTTTATAAAACAATTTCATTGATTATTTAGAATGGAAATGGTTTAAAATTGGTTTTCCGTTTCTAATTTTTACTGTTAAGATCCCTTGTTACAATACGGTAGTTTCCACCTAGTCAAATTCAATTTTTATTCAAATGTCAAAAACTATTCTTTTTAAAGTAATTTGTATGTAAAACTGAGTTATGTCGTCATAATATTTTTGTTTTGCGTCAAATAGTTTACTTATTTCTTAATAATTAGCTATATAACATATCTAAAACTTAGTGTATCGATCGATTGATGAATAAAAGTATAGTTATTTTTCATTATTTTATTGTATTAAAACTTTGAATTAATTTATTGTTGACCTAGGAAACTACCCAATTGCTAGTTCCCCCTAACATTATAAGTAACAAAGTACGACAAAAGTCTTTGAATAGTCAAATAAATATTTACAGATTAACACTTATTAACACTAAATATTTACAGATTCTGGATGTATGTGTATTCAATCCTATCCTAATATTAGTATAATTTTGAAAGTTTAACAATGTATGGAAGTACTTTTGTTATTATTTCACCAAAAACGGTTAGAGCGATTGGGTATGTAGACAGCTGATACCCTGGATTATCACATAGGCATTATTTTTATCAACTTTTTACTACTGCTTTCGTAGATAAATATTAGAATCAACCTGTTATTATTAAACGAACAATTTTTCTCAGGGAAAAGTAATTTCTCTGAAGGATAACAGATGGCGCTGTAGCTGGCGTTGTAGCTTATATCCTTTGTGACGACTTGAAAGTTTTCATGATAATAATACTTTTTTAATATTCAGTCTGCTTAAGAAAGTTCATGATTGTTTATAGAGCATCTCATGAGACTAACTGCAAACTAAATAGCACCCACAGTTAGGTCTCATTTCAAAAATTTAGATCAAGACTGAAAAACTCCAACTACGGTCTAAGGATAAGAGACAAAGCGTAAGGCACTTCGAAACGAAAGGCACCTTTTTACCATGTCTAGTATCAGGTAGGACACGCAGGCGTAGCTTAACTATCAGTCTTAAAGTTAACGATAAGTCTTGCTGTGGACCGCTCTCATCGCCCTTATGTATTACGGAGTGAACGAAACCATAGCGCGATTCAGGGAAATGACGAATTGGATCAACGCCATCTATCGAGCTATTAGGTATTTTTTAATGTAGGTACGCCAGTCCATTAAGCTACCAATTCTTTTATAGATTTTGCACCCTAATGCTAAGTAATAAAACTTAAGATATAAAAAAAATATGATTTTGTTTCATAAGCATTTTGTTTTTTCATATAAAATTACCGTACATTGTTACTTTCAGTGCTAAGCACATACATCATTAGCATCAAACAAAGCAGTCTTAATGCAATTATAACGAGATTTTTCAAGGAAATTGCCAGTGAAAAATGATTAAAGGTTGGAACATAGTTTAGTAGCCTATATATTATAGAACAAGAAATCATACCCATTTGTTCGGCGCTGATAGCAAAAATGGGCTTAAAATTAAATACGTCAATTGTTTTCCTGTTTCATACTAGCAGGTTTCTTGTAACAATAATAAAATCTAAATAATAATATAATAAGTACAAGGATAAAATGTTATTCAAGATGGTGTGTTTTGTTCCGTACACTTCTTTCAAGAAATAAGGGGGCTTATCCTAATCTCCCTGATACAGCGAATTATTGGGGTTGCCAAAATAGGACGCACCTGGTGTCCCGATCACAGGGGGTGTACTTGATTGTTTTTTTATGGGATAGGTCGGCAGATGAGCAGACTGATTACCTGGTAAAGTAATCAGCGCCGCCCATGCACACCCGCTACAATTCAGCAGTTACGAGTGCGTTTCTGTCATTTTGGGAATTAGTGGTTTCGAGATTTAGGGATTGGGGGAGGGGAAGGATTGGGCCTCCTATCACTCCTGTCGAGCCGACCCATTCGTGCCGAAGCATGGTTCTCCAACACCAAGCTTAGACAGAGCTTAGAGCTCATAACGAAAATATGTAATATAGTTTATACTGATATTGTAAAGAGAAAAGATCTGATTGTTTGTTTCATTTGAATAGCCTCCGAAACTACGTTACCGATTTGAAAAAAACCCTTTTTTTATGGCTTAAGTCGGTAAACAAGCAGACGGATAACCTGATGGTAAGCAATCGGCGCCACTCATGGATACCCGCGACACCAAAGGAGTTACGAGTGCGTTGCCGGCCTTTTGGGGATAAGGTTCGTGGATATTTAAGGATTGGGAAAGTATAGGGGAGGGTTAGGGATTGGGCCTTCGGTACCTCACTTACACTGCGAAACACAACGCTGTGGTTGTTGGTTGGTTCACGCTGGTTTCCTTCCTGTTCGCGTATTTAGCCATAGCTGACATAGGCTATGGCTAACTAGACGTGAACCTACACCCGTGTGCCACCATTGCGGTGGTGGCCCTGACACAGCTCGGCACACCATTGAGCTGTGTCCCACCTGGGAAGAACAGCGCCACGCATTGGCCGCTTATACAGGCAATGACTTCTCGCTGCCGAATGTGGTGAGGGTTATGATCGACAGCGAAGCCGGCTGGGAATCTGTAGCTTCCTTCTGTGAGCAAGTAATGTCGCAGAAGGAGGCGGCGGATCGGGTCCGAGAGGCAGCTGCTCTTGCAGACTCAATTCGTCGCCGGAGGGTGGGTAGGCGTCGGAGGCATTATGCCTCCCAGATGCCGCCCTAGCAACAGCCTGTGGGTAGAAGAACGGGGAATTGCTGCCTGCATTGCACGAGCTGCTGCTGCGATGGAACGCCAATAGAAGGAGGCGACCAGCCACTGCCGAGAGGTCACGAAAGTCGTTTTTGGTCCTCGTGGCTTCTCCCAAAAGGCAGAAGACGGCACGAAAGCTGAGTTTTTTTGTGGGTGCAAGCCCCACATAACCTCACCGTCTCCCCGGGCGGTGTGTGTATGCGTAAGGCATTTTTCGCAGCTGGAAAAAAAAAAGAAAAAAGGCTATGGCTAACTACGCGAGTGAAATACATATAAATCCGAATCATCAAAATCCGAATATTTGTGCGATTTTTGTGTAACAAGATTGAAATAAAAAAATAAAAGCTTGTAAAATAAAATTATAATTGGAGGCGCCGGGTATCGATCCCGGTACCTCTCGCATGCTAAGCGAGCGCTCTACCATCTGAGCTACGCCCCCGTTATAATCAATCGCAAAATTGATGATGATTATTAAATAAATAACTTAAACTATAAAAATAATAATAGGTGTGAATACAAAACATTTCAAAACATTTTAAAATAGATATCGTAAATCGGGATATTTTGGCCTTCCCGAACAATTTTCATCCAAATTTTCAATGAAAAACTAGTACTTTTTAAGTTAGGTAAAAAAACGACCTATTTTCTTCTCTCGCCTAGGGTAAGGCGAGAGAGAGTGTCAAACTCACAAAAACTAAACCACCCCGTTGATTCACCTGCTCGGCTAATTCATCCTCTTCAATATCTATTCAGACATTCGAGGGGGAGGGACATTTTTGTGAGGGGAAAATTATCAAATTACTTCTTCCTCCCAGGGGCGGGAAGGAGTGTCTGACTCTTATTTACTAAAACCCCCCTCGATCCTTCTCCTGCTCTGGGCCGAGGACGCGCCGCGGTTACTCATTGCGCTTATCCCGCAAACCCCGGCTGAACATCAGCCCAATAGGGCCCCGTCGGTGGTGGTCTATTGGCTCTTTGAGGGGCGCGCGGAACGCTACGCGCCGTACACTCGGTTCTGCATCTGGTCAGGCGGTCTTACTTGCCGCTCACAGACACGCACTTACGGTGCCCGGAGATCGTCTCTCGATTTGCGACACCCGAAGTGATTCAAACGGATGTATCATCAATTGGAGTCATTCGGCAACCCAGTTAACCTGTAACCCGCGGACAAGGTCGAAGATCTTGGCTTATTGTACCCAATAGTAATACACCAGTAATTAGCAATGTCAGCGCCCGCGCAGGTTGTACGTGTCAATATTTGTAAATTAATGCTTAATATGTTCGTTGTGACTTATAAATGTGTGAAGTTGAGCAATGTTTTGTTAATAGCATTCATCATCATCATCATCAGCCCATAAGTGCCCACTGCTGAGCAAAGGCCTCTTCTCACACGGAGAAGGTTTGAGCATTAATCACCACGCTTGCTCAATGCGGGTTGGCGATTTCAAACTTATAATTAGAAATTATAAGTCCAGGTTTCCTCACGATGTTTACCTTCACCGTATGTCAGTGGTGTCTAAATAATCATAGAAAGTACTTATAACTGGGAAAAAGTCACATTGGTACTTGCCAAGTTTCGAACCTACACCCTCATGCATGAGAAGCGGGCTCCTTAACCTCCGGGCCACCACGACGTGCGACGTGTTAATAGCATTATGAATTTCTAAAATACCTATGACTGGTGAGATTTTCTCTTTCTTGACCTATACCTTATATATACCTTTCTATACACATACCTATATTATAGATATAAGATAGGTCTTACATAGTTTCTTATGTTTAAAGCTTTACTTTTACCAACATAGTTAACCATTTTATAAACCCACGACACTGCTTATCGTATCAACAGTTTATCGGGGCGGATAAGCCCTTGTTTAACAATTGGTTCAAATGTAATTTACTGTTAATTATTTTTAAATCACTATAAATAATAAAATTTTGTTGGTATTTCCACATTTTTCGAGCAATTATAATAAGGATAAGGATACTATAATCATTGTACATGATTATTTGTTTGTTACAATAGTTAGTTCCAAATCCAAAATAAATTTATATGTTAGTGGGTATTTGCACATTTTGCGGCCTCTTTCTTAAGGAGAACCTTCTTTAATGTTTGTTTACACATTGCTTTATTCTTTTTCAATGAATCAATCTTCTTAAAGAGTCGTAAAAAGCCGCAGAAAATGTTCTTAGTCGAAAGTTACAGTGGTGGTATAAACAAACAAAGTAATTTGATGAACTAATAGATATTGATGGCTAGCTTGTTGATAGATTATATTTAGCGCTTAGCTCACTTACTAATACTTAGGTATTGTGTTATTTTGGCTATTCTTGGTAAGTAATTGTGGTAACTACGTGTCTGTCTTACGCTGGTGATTCACTGAAGTTAAATACAAAAGTGTAAAAATAATTGTAAGTGTTGAATAAAATGACTCATTTTTTTTTTGAGAGGGGAAAATCATCAAATGACTTCTCCCGCCCAGGGCCGGTCGAGAGGGAGTGTCAAGTCAAGTCAAAGTCAAAAATCATTTATTTCAATTAGACCACAGTAGGCACTTTTGAACGTCAAGCAAGCAAAAAAGGAAAAAAGTATATAAAAAGAGCTTTAAAATTAAGCGTGTCAGTCTGTCCGTCTGTCCTCTAGTGAAGCTATTTGCTCGTTCCAAAGTGTAGATTCCCATGGAGAAGAACGAGCAAGAAACTCCATGGTTACTCTTTTTCAATCAGTTTTACAATACATTTCTTTGTTAGATCATTTAGTCGGTTCTGATATGTGAGAACAATGTAACACTAATGTTCAGGCAAAAAGTACGAAAAAGAAGTGAACCTCAAGGACAACATATTTAGACAGACCACTGGAGCTGACCAGTCCCCAATAGGCGGCGCCCGTTCACGATCATGACACGTACACCAGCACCGCCCAACTCAACCAACAACCATATTATAGGGAATTGGGCGATCCAGTGCCCGTGCCACCGCCAATGAGACCTCTGAGTGAGCATGACAGCTCCCAGCTGACACAAGTACCTATAATCTCAAGTCTTACTTAATTATAATAGGTTACAGGGCAGGTCAGACTCTTACTCACTAAAAACCCCCCCTGTTCCTTCTCCTGCTTTGGGCCGAGGTCACGGTGCCTCATTGCGCTTACCCCGCAACCCTGGCTGAACATCAGTCTTATAGGGCCCCGTCTGTGGTGGTCTATTGGCTCTTTGAGGCGCGCGGAACGCTACGCTCGGGCCTGGTTCTGGTCGGGCGGCGAGCTGCCCTTACTCGCCGACCGCAGACCCGCGCTTACGATGGCCGGAGATCATCCCTTGAAAATGACTCATAGGAATATAATATATGAACAACAATGAGCAACTGTACCAAATTAGACGAGTCTTTATGTTAGTTGTGTGTGGGTATTATGACTTTTTTGTGTTATTAAATTTCGTGACACATTTTTGAATAGGACTATCGTAACATACAAAATTTATTGAAAATAAGTATCTACACATGTAAATTTACTGTGAAAAAGTCATGAATTGGAGTCCCGTTGTCAATTGAAATAATATATAAGTCTTTATTTGAAATTTGGCAAAATGTTCGACGTTAAGTCGTGTTTCGCGCAATTCTGAGCCCTGGCGTAGCTAGAAAATAGTCGAATCTTGCCAAATAGTTACTTGAGTGAGTAGTTGTGTGTAATAATAATGAGTTCTATTGTAAACATAAATGTACACTGAAAAAAAACTGTAAAACTTATTCGGTGATCGCATCATAGCCTACATATTAATTAAACTAAGATGAAAACCATTTCATGTTATCTTCATTGAGAAATTTCTAGAAAAATCTTACGCCTAATTAAATATTTGACTGCACGGTTGGTGCGGTGGCTGGGCAACAGGCTGCCGTGCAATGTGTCGCAGGTTTGATTCCTGTACAGAAAAACTCTTTGTGCGATCCACAAATTGTAGTTCCGGGTCTGGGTGTCATGTATGTGAATTGTATATTTGTAACCGCACCCACGACACAGGGCAAAAAGGTAGTAGGCAACGTTTCTTTAAAAAAATAAGCTTAGCAACTTTATGATGCATCCAATGCACAGCTATCCTAAGCGTATGCTCTGCCTATGATTCAACCTTCGTCATGAGACACTAATGAGTCGTCTTCAAGCTTGTAATTATGCATTATGTAATAATGATTGATGACTAGATAATAAGTGTAGGTATTTATATGTAATTTAATATTCAATACTATCGAGCCGCCCTGACTTCGCACGGGTGGATGTTATTATACATAGAAATCTTCCTTTTCAATCACTCTCTCTATTTAAAAAAAAAAAAAACTGCATCAAAACCCGTTGCGTAGTTTTAAAGATTTAAGCATATACATAATAAGGATATAGGGACTGATACAGCGACTTTGTTTTATAGTGACTTTGTTTTATACTACGAAGTGATATTAGCGTGATTTTTATCAATTCGTTGACTTGGTGTCGTGTATTTCATTTTTGTTTCCCTGGTCCAAAAAAGGAAAGAATATATTCGCTTTTTCGAAATTTCTCAGCGCGGTGTATAAATGAAATTTTGCACGAATTAAAGTACTTTTTGGCAATTTTCAGAAGAGTTTCAGTGTTGGAGCAGAAGAAGGAACGGGATGTTTTTATTCAGTAAAAGTTTGACCTTCCCTCTCGCCTCACACAGGGTGAAAGTCTTTTGATGATTCCCTCCTTCAAAAAAAGGTAAGTACGTGGTCCTAATACTGGATTTGATGAATTTGTACTGCTACTGGATTATGGTTTTATCCAATACTGACTATATAGAAATTATTTCAGCACTTATTTTTGGTACATACCTCTCTGTTATTCGGAAGAAGAAGTACTGGGAAAAAATATACGCCAGTTTAATGAATGAATGATTTGTTTGTTGCCGTGACTATATTGGATGGATTCTAATGAACGAATGGTTTAAAATATGACATATTAGCAAACAAGCACTGATGTGAACACACGATTTACATTTAATTATAAACTTTAAATGCATTTTTGTACTACCAGAAAACAAAAGGAAATCATCTGTAATATAC
The DNA here is from genome assembly GCA_902829305.4 of Spodoptera exigua. Lineage (NCBI taxonomy): Eukaryota > Metazoa > Arthropoda > Insecta > Lepidoptera > Noctuidae > Spodoptera > Spodoptera exigua. Next base: position 649,284 of record LR824614.2, read on the forward strand.
ATATGTTATGCAACACATGTATTAGTCCGGTCAAGAAAATTGCTTGAGGTGTTATAGTCCTTCATTTGTAAAAGATAAGGTACACATTTCTTTAGCAGTAATTATAATCAGTCATGTGCACTTGTTTACCACCTATAAATTCCATTAATTACTGTTTATGGTAATAAATTATCAACATCACCTGATGTTACATAATCCGGTTAATTATGACATTAATAACAATAAATAATGCACTATCCGTTCCTTATTATAAATCATTATATTAAATAACAACTAGCTTTTGCCCGCGACTTCGTTCTCGTGGAACACTGACTTCCCGCAGATTTTTGGTATTAAAACTATCCTAAATCCTTTCTCGAGTTCCAAACTATATGTGACCCAAATTTCACAGAAATCGGTTCAGTAGTTTAGGCGTGAAGAAAAGACAGACAGGTAGACAGAGTTACTTTCGAATTTATAATATACGTTTGGATGAATGTATATGATATGGCATGTTTGTCCCAAAATTATCTCCCATCCTGGGGTGGGTGAGACGGAGTGTCAAACTCTTACTGACTTTAAACCACCTCGGTTTTTCTTCTGCTCCTCCCGGGAGGAACCTGGGGGTGGATTGTTAAAATTCAGTAATTTTATTCTCATAGCGATACACAACGCTGCGCTGTGGTTGTTCCTCGGTGGTTTCCAGGGCCTCCCCTGTTATCACCCCTTTCGAACTAAACTATTCATCCGTGCAGTAGCTTAGCTCTTCCCATGTAATGGTAACTAAGTATTTACTCCAAAAATAATGTTTAATTTCTTGAATGCATATGTTAATGAATAAGTATTTAATTCTTATTTTTGTAATTCGCTTTCGCAATTAAAAATGTCATGTAAATATTATTAAGTAATCACGTCAGAAATCAATTCAGTTCTCTATTTTTTTTATTGTTCAAGATTATTTTTTATTAGTAGGTAATGTATTTTTTATTGCTAAGCAGTCCTAAGTTAGTATTTGAACGTGAATAAATTATTCATAGTGTACAATAAGAAATGCATTAGGACTACATCCATACATATACCTACAGGTTGGTGTCTTTGTGCATTTTTTCTATATCCAAAAGTAAATGTTACAAAATTTTCTTAAATAGCTACCGACTAATGTTGTGTAATAGAATGTGTGTGCAATTCATATTAATTCTATCCTTATGAAGTCCTGGGGGTAGGTTTTTTTGTAGAGGAAATTAATCAAAAGACTTCTTCTCACATTGCCCTGGGTCAGAATCCAGGGCAAGGTGAGAGAGAGCCTTTTGCCGACTAAAAACCCCAAAGTTCTCTCGTGGTTTAGGTCCAAGTTGCGGTACCTTATTACATTTGACCTGCAATACCGGCGGTAGAAGATGACTGCAGAATCTTAACTACAACACCACAATAATCAGTCACGTATATTCGTGTATAATAGGTCGGCAAACGAGCAGACGGATTACCTGATCGTAAGCAATCGAAAAGGGAAAACGGAAGAGTTAAGAGTGCGTTGCCGACCTTTTAGGTATTCGGCATTTGGAGATTTAGAACCTTATAAATAAAAACATTACATTTACAAAGATGTAAATAGAATAATGAGGTACCATACTTAAATTTAATTTTAAAATCATGTTGAAATGAATCTTCTTAATGGAATTATATTGAACTTATGACACTAACCAAAGCATCCGATAAGTCATCTCCGCACTAGACAAACGCGTCGATTGTTTATCAAACCCCATTACCATAAGCAAAGTTTATCGCTAACATACTTACTTAAAATACTTAGCAATTGTACGCAAAAGTAACACAAACATTTTATTTCTATCGAGTTAAAATCAACATTCTTACAAACCCACTAAAGTTCATTTTAGATCACAGTCATTTTTAATGTTTGACAATAAGATTCCCTCGTGAAATAACAGAGGTGCGACTGCGCTTACAAAATGTACCACAGATTAAAAAAAAAAACAGATGAGACAGGACAAAAAAATAAATCATTCCATTTTTGAAATTCTTTTTTATATTGCCACCGTGTAATCGAATAATATCGATATTGCGTCAGTAGTATCCGAAATTGGTTATAAGTTGACTTTATAAGTCATAAATTAAACACTGATATTATTTATATGTAGATGTGATCTAGTTTTTTAGCGACATTCTTTTAAACTTATGATTGCATCTGGTCATCGCATTGCTAATGGTTGCATCTAGGTACATTGCTTTGTGTTTACTTGTAATCGTATACAACGTACGTTATGATAAAGATTCACTCGGATGGCTATTTGAACGTTTAGGGCTGATTTTTCAATGGTTAGAAAAAGTTATGTAGGTTATAAGTTTTTTACTTTTTTTTATTTAAAAAAAACGTTTCCTCACACTAGGATTTTCTCCTGTGTCGTGGGTGCGTTTGCAAACATACAATTTCACATGCACATGACACCCAGACCCGGAACAACAATTTGTGAGTCACACAAAGAGTTGTTCCGTGCGGGAATCGAACCCGCGACACGTTGCACGGCAGCCAGTTGCCCAGCCACCGCACCAACCGTGCAGTCAAAAAATTATAATGGTGTCGCGTCAGAATGTTTGTATAAGACAGTGCTAGCAACAGTTTTATTCCTCAGATAACAGTTATCTGACTATTAAAAAAATCAGTCTTAAAAAAAGGAAATTACCCAATGATGGTTGAATTTTGCTTTGAAACGCTAAATGGCACTGCCACATTTCCTTAAAGCGTAGCAATCATGACTGTGCGTGTTAAGGTCTGTAGTTTAAATAAAAGATGTATTTAAGTGTACTGTAAATTTATAATAGAAATGCTGATTAGGTACAAAAACATATAATAAGCTAGCGTCGGTAGCGAAGGTGCTGTGCGGAGTGCCGATGGCGGACACGGTAGGTCACCTCGCCCGCGCGTCTCGCCCGGCCCGTGCTGCCCTCTGGCGGCTGTAGGTGATGTCGATGGTCGATATGTGCATCGACAATGCGTATTGTCGACTTGGGGTACATATTCTTAGGTTTAGGTCGTTCTTGATTTATCTAGTCTACAAAATGTCACATAGTCTGTGTCAAAATACAATGCGTGTACGCACATCGACAATCACGATCGTGTATCAGCTTTGTAATTTATTACTTACCTCCGTTTATTTGGAATTATTTAATGATACAACTTTACTACCATTATACCAACCGCCTTTATCAATTATATGGATTTTTAGAACAATTTATTGTAATTTTCTAGTATGTATTTTAAGTTTAATACTGTTATTTGTAATCTTTAAATTGGTTTGTGTATTAGGGAATACGGTGATTGCCGTTCTGTCCTAGAAATAATACCGTTTATTGGATAATGAGGTATAATTTTGTAAGTTCAAAGCGTATATTTTGAATTATGGATTTTTTGCTATTTTAGGAGCTTGTTTGCTTGGATTAATAAACCTTGTCTTGTCTTCGCCTCGTTATTGCAAGGACTTTTACAATAATTGAGTGATGCCTGGCCGTGTACATAATGCTAAGAAATTACTGTAGGAAACAGGAAATAGGTATTGAATAATTTCAGAAACAAAATAAGTTTTGTTTTTCAATAAAATATCTAATTTTTATCAAGTATCAAAAAAGGTATAAATGTCTTGAAAAAAAATCTGAAGTTTAGGTCTACTCAAGAAATGCATAAATGTCACACATATTATACAAATGGCAAAGTAAAATTGACATTTTCATTTTTGGTCCCAATTCGGAGCCTTGCGGAACACATTCAGTGTAATCTTAACCAACACAAGCTTAGATAATCCATACCCTATTTTTAAGACGTCGTTTAGTGAACTGCAACATTACCTATAAATCTGTCAGCAACTTCTTTATCTATACAGGAAGATATGCATCTGTAACACTTTCATCCCATGGATATTTCCCATAGATGTTGAAAACAGTATTAAAACATTAATTATCAACGTAACTTTGCGTTAGTTGCAAAATCTTATTGTTGCCGTGAGAAGCTGTGTGTTGGGGCTGAATATGAGTGTCCGACATAAACAGTCATGTATGAGGAATTGTCCAGTAACTTATTATTAACTGTGTAAGTACTTTTATTACAGAATAGATAATAATTGTTTTAAATGGTGAATTGTATATGCTTGTTTTACAGTTGGCTGAGCACGACGTGTCGTTGGGGTTTCAGTTCATTTATATGGAACAATAAATTTTATTGGTAATATAAGATTTTAAAAATCCGCACTTGCGATGATGGTATATCATCTCATAATTTGAGGGCGTGGCAGACAAACACCATACTGTTGCTTCTCCTGCTTCTAGCTGGACTGCGGCACATCATTGCGCTTATACGGGCAATCACATATCCAAAAACAATCAACCAAGTTGTCGCTTGATGTAAACTTCTGGTTATGCCCAGAAATCTTACACTAAGCATCAGTTTAAACAGACATTAAACTTAATGATAACGATCTTATGGACATTACAAAAAACCGTACTTACTAAAGTAATATTGAGTACACACGCTCTGATCTCCAAACCTATTGTCATTAGGTACCTAGCTCACCGCAACGATCACGCTATTGCATCAATAAGGTAAGCAGAGTCCACGTTACACGAACGGCTAATCTAATAGCCCATCTGAAGGATGTTCCCATAGCGTGTCGAAATGAAACAAAAAATGGTCTACAAATGGTCAAAGTTGCGATACACTACCTTATTACTTCAATTAGGTATATTATAAGTACGTAATGGTCAACTTCTGTGCGCTACTGAATTTGTACAAATTGATCATTTCTGTAATAAATAATGATGTGTGTTGGTCCATGAGAGATGATTTAATCATGCTTACATTTCGTTGCCGCGTTGGTAGATAGCTTATATAACGTTAGTATTTTTATTAATTTTATATTATCCTAATTTCACGTAAGTTAAAAGTTTAACTAAGCATCGATTATTCGACATTATAATAACCGCAAGCAATACCTCTACTGTTTATTGAATCGTATTTGTTTTGTTTTGTTATGTTTTTTTTGTTCTTGATTACCTACGCCTGTTATATTTTATAATTACTAATTTCTCACTAATCAAAATTTTAATAAACAAAAGCTGTGTAAGTATCTTTTATATTTACTATTAATTCTTAACCATCTCCACTTTCTTTTCACTTCTCTTAATACTTAGTTAGTGCTTTAAAGAATTTGCGATTGAGTTTCTAACAATTCAAAAATGCATTTCAAAGTTCTTAGACCACGACCGTTATAAGCATTACCTTTTAAGCCAAGACCTTTCCACTGCAATACATCAGGCTAATGAGGCACCAGATTGTATCTCCTGTCTTGTCAAACACACAATACTCGCTACAATAAATCCTTGTACCATTTTGCCAAACTTAATACCTGAACAGAAACAAAACTGTTTCTATATTTCAAATTGGAATCATCCATTTTTCTTCTCCGTTAAGTGACGTGTTACCTTGACCGGGAATTGAACAGCGTTATAGTGCTATTGTTTGTACAGGACGTGAGTTAGATTTATTTGTTTTTATCTGCTGACGAGTCAAATAGGGAACAAGGTGAAATTGTTGTGTATTTGCTTCTGATAGTGCTATGAGGTGAGTTTAATGCGATGTATCGAAATGTTATCTGTGGGACGGAGTTGTTTGACTGCACGGTTTCGCAGAGGCTGGGCAACGTGTCGCGGGTTCGATTCCCGCACGGAACATCTCTTTGTGTGATATACAAATCGTTGTTTCGGATCTGGGTGTGATGACCACGACACAGGCGAATCTTAGTAAAAAAATGTTAACGGTTAAGAGAAAGATGCAGCACAAAGCAAGAAGGCAAGTCTTTTTTCGAAATCTTTTTGACTAGTTCTTCGTTGTCTGGTGATTTCTCAGATAGGACAAGACATTGTTGGATTAATTTGAATATTATACAGTCTCTCATAAAAAGATAGGTTCGAAAATTTACATTTGCTACTTACCTACTTCTACCTAAGTACTTACGTATTTTTCGGACCAGTCAGTTCTGCAATAACGTATGTGTTAAAAAATAAGTACGTATCATGTTCTCATGTGAAAAGATCCAAAGATTGCTTGCTTTTGTTAAGAATCGCGTTCGTGAATTTAAAGATTTATTTCGTGAAACCCATGTTTATGATTCATTGTTGAAAATTCGCCAAGTTCGAGCTTTTAAATTATTGTTAGTCATGAGTTTGTATTGTTTAATTATATGATTTTCTTGTTACTTTGCATGTGGTGATTTTTAGCTGCTAATATTAATTTTATCAACCAAGTGTATGCCCTGGGTTCCGTTTGCAAGCGCCATTGTGTATCCCGACCACGGACTGGAGCAGGCGAGAAAGCAGAGTGGTTTTTAGTCGGCTGAGTCTGACACTCTATATCGTCCCACCCAATACGGCAGAAGTTTTATGATGATTATTTTTTCTCCACCGAAGCTATCTTATAATTTCAAACAAACATCAAATTGTGGATTTGGGATATTGTTTATTTTGTATTAACCACAGGATTAATTTCAGACTTCATCATCTTCATTCACCTACAACTGAATAAAGGTCGTCACATCTCATCCAACACACATGAAGCAACATGTACATACGTTGTGTTTCGCCCTTTAGGTGAGCGGAGGTCCATTTTTTCTCCCCCTCATCCTCAATCCTTAAACCCCTATCTTTAAATCTCCTATGACCTACAAGAGATCATCAACGCACTTGTAGTAACTCCTTTGGTATTAAGAGTGTCCATGGGCAGCATGGATTGCTTACTATCAGGTAATAATTTAGCTTGTTTGCATCCTGTTTCATAAAAAAAATTCCGTCTGCATGTTGGCCGACTTGTGACATCAAAAAATTACCCCTATGGTGTTATTGGCGTTCATCGTCCAACATCTTACCTTCTATAATTTGTATTTAGGTACCTATGGAACAATCTATTTTGAACTTTGATTAAACCAGAATTTTTATCTCATATGTTTTTTTCTTGTTTTCAAGTATTTCGTGTCTAGAATTTTCTCTTCTTTACCGAAAAGATTACAAGGCTTTCAGTATAGTCATTGAATAAGACCTACTTAAATGAATGCAGAGATAGAACAAAAGTCGGATGCTTCGGACATCGCTTATTAATCAGGTGCCACTCAGGGTTAACAGAAGAACCAATAAGCTAGGGTGGCCATCGTTTCAAAATCTTTTTGGGAATTTGTAATTTTCTTTTTTTTACACTCTTTTGATAAAAACGTTTTGGAAGGGTTATCAAAATTAAGCAATACCTTTTTGGACATGGACTAGATTCAATGAAATTCAGTTAATTACTAAAACAGTAACTGTCAGTTTTAGGTATTTACGTATAGAGATTATGTAACAAAACTCTTTATCACTGGGAAGTCACAAAACCTTGAATTATCAACGACTTTGTTAATAAAAGCGTAAACACTACTCGTAGGCTATCATGATGATTATTGTGAGAATTTTATAAAAAAATACAAGCAAAATGTTTTTCTTGTAATAACTACGACCTCATTGTTGTAAGGTTAAATGTGTGAATGTGAAGTTTAGATATTTCTTATTATTTTTATCGTATCGTATTACATTGTTTTAATAGAACTTAAAATTTTTCGTATAACTTGCATATTTTTTGTGAATTTTCTTAAGGTTTTTTTTTGTTCATATGCGTTTAAGTGTTTATCACCATACCTAAAGTTGGGGAGGACCAATTTCATTTATTGAAACGACTTATCTACGTGTGCGCACGCTGTTCATGAACAAGGGTCTGTTGTGACTTAAAACTAGTAGAGCTTCTCTCAGTAAATTCTCGTGAGTGATCAACAAATTTGGTATATTTTATCTCAGTTTTTTTGGATGGTGGTACGTGTCGCCCGTAGATACTCGCTTTCTAGAGGAGTCACGACTGCGTTACCTGCTTTTTAAGGATTCAGAGATTGGGAAGGGAAAATTGGGAAGAATTCATACAATATAATACCTATAGTATTATAAATGAAAAAAAAGAATCGAATCGTTTCATAAATGTAGAATTTACTAACAAACATAAATTATTGAAATCTCTAACTAAATTAAAATAACTAAATTTCGCCGAGTAAGTGAGGTTACCGGAGGCCCAATCCTTCTCCTCTCCCAATTCCTCCTCTATCCCTAAATCTCCAAATCTCTAATCCCTAAAAGTTGCGGGTGTCCATGGGCGGCGCTGATTGCTGACCATCAGGTAATCCGTCTGCTCGTTTGCCAACCTATTACATAAAAAAAAACTTTTTGTAACTAAAATATAGACCAGTAGGTATAACGTTCACTAATGCATTAACATTAATAATAACTTCAAAACTTCAAAGTTATTAAAAACCAAGAAAAAGATTTAGCCCAATTTTTACTAAATTTTATGGGTAATATGGTTCACTATCGTCGCTTCCGTTAATAATAAACAATTATATGAACTTCATTTAAAAGCAGGTCACAGCGAGCTTCGTCTAAATGTCCCTGAAAGGTCAAACGCGTGGAACACCTAGCTGTATTGTCAAAGTGTTGCGCAAGAGTTTAATTGTTCCATTATTCGCGGATTCGGGTGGCCTCAAATTTGGCGCGGATGTTAAGAAACGTACTGTTTGTTTCGTGGAAGATCCGTGTGCCGATAGCTTAGACACCCTACTTACGCCACCGATCTGCACCCTTTGTTTGTTAACGTGAAATTTGATTTGTGATGCGCGTTTTTAGGATTCTCCAGGCAAACGGAACCTTATAGATTCGTCATGTCTGTCTGTCACTTTTTTCTACTCAACTTAAAACTTAAAACTTGCGAGATATTTTCACAAAAAATAAGAAATATTATATGTATATACTCGGAACTGTTTATAATCCATACTATGCCATTCATCTGGGGTACCTAGGCATAGGCGTTCAAAAAGTATATTGAGGTCACCTATATATTTTATGTAACTTCCAAAATAGGAGAACGTTAAAACGAAAAACAAATGATCCATATACGAAAATTAGTTGGATGATACGGTAAGTAGTTTTTTTTTTATATGTTTTCGTAAAAAGTTTTTTGTTTCTACGGAACCCTTAATGGGCAAGTTCTATTCGCTGCTGGCCGCATTTTTAAACATTATTTTTGTAATATTTTCATAATGCAATATTTGTTCAATAAGTTTGATTGAAGTGAATCGAAATGAAGGTGACCAGACGATTTCTTTGTTTGAGTTTACGTAGGAGGTTATTAACCTTTATTAATTAAAATAAAATACCATCCAAGTTTTGTCTTGTAGGAAAAAAACTTAATAGACTTATCTTGAAAGTAACCGTGTTACAACGATGTGAATTTTGTTTTGTGGTCTATTATTGGTGTGTATTTATATGCAATGCTTTCTTTGGTCTTATTTTGGAAAGCAAAACACCCTTAGAATGCAGACTATCGTTTGTCCCCTCTCCGATCCCAAAATTTCCAAAATCGTAATCCTCAAAAGGCCAGCAATGCACTCGTAACAATTCGTTGCGTGAGTCCAGATTACTTAAAGGTACATAAAACTATTATAATTTTAAACTTTATTTATAATACGACCAAGTACCTATTTGTGAACATTGTACTTACATACTTTTCGAAATACCATTTGATAATTATCACCATACTTATTATCATACAATGAGGTGAATCCTTTAATTCTCACGTTAGCAAAAAAAAACAGGAAATCCTAAATTTGTTTGTGTGTAGGTATAGATATAAACTTAATTTACATTCAAGTTCTAATAGTGTTAATGGAATTTGTGGTTTAGATTTGTGCTGACAGGGTTCAGAGAAGACTCGCGCTAGAACAATTTTGTAAAACATGTTACCGAATACTAGAGGACGTACTTTCGGTTTTGTGACTAGTTTTAATTAAAAACCGACCAGCTTAACAGTCATATATACTATACATATTACCATAAACATTAGAACAGTGAAACAGCCAAAAATAAAAGTAAAAAGCAAAAAAAATATACGAACTTATTTGTCTAAATCTTTCCTCACTCTTCATATTATACCTCTGGGCGACCGCAACAGATTGTCGATGATAAGCCATGTCAATAGTGTGTAATGTAAATCGATTACATCCACATATCGAGATGTTTAATCGATTATAATGTTAGAGGCTGATTAACGAAATCGTTGAGTTAAATTGTATGAAAGATTTCGTTTAGATAGACATCGATGTCGATATTACAATGTAATATTGCCTACAGCTATGATGTATACTTTCTTATTAATATATTAAAGTAAGTACCTATATAATTATTATTTATATGAACTAGCGGCATTAATTATTGGCTAAGAATTCTTCATTTATTACATATTTTTATAATACATATGTAATAGTAGTAAATGTGTAGGTGAAGTAAACGTATTTTTTTTGTTAGGAGAAAATCATTCATTCATCATTCATCATCACTACTCCAGCCCAGGGTAAGGCGAGAGAGTGTCAGACTCTTACTGACTAAAAACCCCCACATTACTTCTTCTTGCCCTGAGACGAGGCCACGGTGCCTCATTGCGCTAACACCCGCAACCCACCATGTTAACGTTTAGTTTAGTGTCAAAATAAAATATAAAAGTTTCACCAACATAATAATATATTTAACAAAGATATTTTAATTCTGATAGAATTTTTAATGGAATGGGAGGCAAACGAACATTTGGCTAACCCAATGGTTTGTGGTCAGCGCCGCCCATGGACACCTGCAACACCAGAGGAAACAGAAGCCTGTAGCCGGCCTTTTAATAAAAGTGACAGAAAGAAGATTTGAATTTCGTATCAGTTTAGAAACACTGCCGCTGAAAGATCATTGTAAAGTGGAATAAATTTGTCATGCTCAAAGCTCTTTACTTAAAATACGCAGATACACCTGATGGATGTTTTCAACACTAGTTAAATGTTTAGGTCAAGAGCTCATACAACTACAAGAGAAAAATTGATGCCCTTAACTATCAATCGAACTAAATAAACTATAAAGCTAACCAATTAATAAAATATTCACTTTAGAAATAAAATTTTGGTTATTTAATTCCGAAATCAAATGAAATGCAGCAATGCATAGAACCGTTTGCATAATTAAAAGTTAATCATAAAAATAAACACAAAAACCAAACTAATAATTTAAATGCGAAAGTAAGTCTGTTCTTCACGCATTAACCACTGAATCTATTTGTGTGAAATTTGGTACGGACATAGTTTGGAATTCGAGAAAGGACATGGGAGAGTTTTTAAACCCAAAATCTGCAGGAAGTCACTATACCACGCAAACAAAGTCGCGGGCAAAAGCCAGTATTATAAATGGGAAAATAACTCATTCTGTCTGTCTTTTCTTCACTCCTAAACTACTGAAGTATTTGTGTGAAATTTGGTACAGACATAGTTTGGAACTCGAGAAAGGACAGAAGATTTGCAGGAAGTCACTATTCCACGCGAACAAAGTCGTGGGCAAAAGCTAGTTTTAAGTAAACAAATGAACGAAATAATCAAATAGAATTTACTTTGAGTGATTGGCACAGCCCTAGTGTTTGTTCGATCTCATGATAGTTTATTTGCTTTGCGTTGACCCATTTTCGCAATGATGCATTGAAATTCTTCGATCTATTGTATTTTGATGATGTTTTGATGCATTTTGCTCGATTCGTGCGTACGACCAATTTCTTACGCACGAATTCAGTAAAATGCAAGGTCTGTTGTTTATTACAGTTATTTTGTTTCGTGTTACGTTTTCATTTGTTTTATTGATGGTATTGTGATTGTGCGGTCCGTTCTGGTTAATATTAAATTTGCTTTGATAACTATTGGACAATTTGACCTTAGGGCAGAGAAACATAGAGTTACCAGTTTCTTTTTAACGTTTTTAACTTGATATATTCGTACATAGATATTCATTTATTAAATATGATAGATATTCATTTATTACATAGATATTCATTTATTATATATATATAATATATAATATAATATTCATTATTTATTAAACAACAAATTAAAGAAGAACTAGATGTGAAACGTAAAATACATATTTTTGGTGGATCACAATGCAGGAATCTTGCTTCTATGTGTATCCTCGAGAAAAACATCATTGTGTAATAATAATAAATACGGAGTATTCTCAATAATAAAACCGAACGCTCCTGTTCAAGAAATTTTGAAGAATTGTAGTAGTGTAGATGATTCGTGTAATGACTATATGATTGTATGTGTAGGTGAAAACGACAGCGACCCCACTTATCTATCTATTGAATTAATGACGATTTTGAAACAATTTAAAAATATTAATATTCTTATTCTAAGTGTTTTAAAAAATAAATATCTTAATGAGGACAAACTTAATAATATGTTACGAAACTATTGTAAATACTTACCGAATTGTACACATATTGATGATACAAAGCTACAATATTATAATTCCAACCAATCTAATTGTTACTCAAAATTGCATCAGATTTGTAGTAAAATTAATTTCTTTATAGATTGCAATGATTATAAAAAACAATATTTATATAAAACTAATAATCTTCCCATGAAAAAATGTGCTTTTGAAAATATTGTATCTAAAACAAAATTATGTAAAGACGGAAAAGGTACAATTCCGTATTATTTTAAACACGCCATGAATTCCCCTGTACTAAATTCTCCTTATAAACACCCTTCTACGTCTGTGGACACACCCTACAAGAAAGGTACTATACCTTATTATTTTTCCAAAACAACATCTGCTGCTAAATCAGTTGACAAAAACAAAACAGAGCCATTTTTTCGTCAATAATAAAAAAAAGAAACTTCAATGTTATTAGTGTCTTTCATCAGAATATCGCCGGAGTACTGAACAAACTAAGTCTTTTAGAATTAAGTATTGAAGAATTGTCAAAGAATAACCCCATTGATATTATTTGTCTTTCTGAAACCTTTATAAAACAAGGAGATGAACACAACCTATACCTAAAAAACTTTAAATTAGTCAGTAATTTTTCTAGAGAAAATAAAAAACGCGGAGGCGTATGTATCCTACTACGTAAAAATTTGGATATGAAACCTATTAAAATTTGTAAAGATATGGCAATTGAAAAATCTTTTGAGTGCTGCGGGGTCGAGATACCATTGCTTAATTGTTTAATTATTTGTGTCTATAGAATCCCAAATGTAAATGCAACCAAATTCTTTGAAAACTTTAACCTACTTTTACACAAATTAACCTACAGAAATAAAAATAAAAGGATAATTATAGCAGGCGATGTAAACATTGACATTCTTAAACCTACCAAAAATACAATAGAACTAAAAAATATACTGTCTAATTACAATCTCATATCACACATCGATTCCCCAACCAGACAGAAGACATGTATTGATCATATTTATAGTAATATTAAGAACACTACAACCGATATTCATAATCATCATCTATCAGACCACAACACGTGTCAAGTACTTAAATTCTCAACGACAACAGAAATAAACAGACTTAAATACTGGTACGTACTAAAAAAATGCTATCGCGACGAAAATGTTCGGAAATTTATTAACTGTTTGTCTAGTCTCAGTTGGTCTGATGTGTACAATGAGATCGATAGCAATAATGCATTCAATGTTTTTTATGACACCTTTTGTATGTTCTATAATCTTTGTTTCCCCATTATAAAAACAAAAATAAATGCTAACGCTATAGGTCCAAATTGGATAACAAAAGGCATTAGAAAGTCCTGCATAACAAAGCGAAAATTACGCTATGAAAGTTACACAAAGAAATCAGATACAAAAATAAAAAAATACAAAGAATTTGATAAGGTTCTAAAAAAGTGTATAACTATGTCTAAAAAACGAATAAACGACATATACGTAAATAAAGCTAAAAATAAGTGCAAGGCGGCATGGGATATTATTAAGAAAAAAAATGATGACATGAAATGCTTTCAGAGTATTAAAAATATTAAGTACAAAAATAAGATTGTAAGTGATCCAAATGAAATAGCAGACATTTTTAATGAATACTACACTGCACTTAATATATCTAAAAACGGTACCAAACCCAATTCAAATTATAGTAGTGTTGAAAACATAAATTCCTCCATATTTTTAAAACCTTGCACACCAACAGAAGTAGCTAAAGCCATCAAAAGTCTCAAAGACACCAAAGCGGTCGGGTATGATCATGTCTGTACAAATATTTTAAAAATGTGTACCAATATTATAGCATCACCTCTTGCACACGTCATAAATCTTTCTTTTGTTCAAGGCACATTTCCGACAAAATTAAAAATTTCCATTGTTAAACCTCTTTACAAAAAAGATGACCTCCTTGAATTAACCAATTATAGGCCAATAACTCTAATACCTGTTTTCTCCAAAATCTATGAAAAACTTATGCATAACCGTATTACTGTATTTTTCAATAAATTTAAGGTCATCAAGGAAGAACAGAATGGTTTCCAAAAAAATAAGTCGACTACACTTGCCGGATTTTCTTTAATAAAGACCATAACAGAAAATATTGATAATAGAATCCCAGTTACAGTACTATTTCTAGACAATATGTCGAAGGCGTTTGATTATGTTAACCATTCAGTCCTTTTAAACAAATGCCAACGCTATGGTATAAGAGGACCTGCCCTAGATTGGATACAAAGTTACTTTTCAGACAGAACCCAATGTGTTGAAATTAACCACCTTAACACAAGTCTTGTATCCGTACCTTGTAAATCCCCTTACCGACATAACAAATCAGGAGTCCCACAGGGTAGTGTTATGGGACCCCTCTTGTTCTTGTTATACATAAATGACTTTCCCAATATAACACCCCACCAATGTATCTTATTCGCAGATGACATATGTATCATTATCCCTAAAACTGACCGAGCTAACAACCACCACGAAGAAGAGGTTAATAAAACCCTAGGACATGTAATACAATGGCTAACATACAATGACTTACAGGCTAACTTAACTAAAACTAAATATATACAATTTTCTAACTATCAAACAGTGACCAAAAAAATTACTTTGCAATATAATAATACAGTGATTAGTCCAACCACTGACATTAAATTCTTAGGGATAACTGTAGAGAACTACTGCAATTGGAAGTCTCACATACATTATGTATGTTCAAAACTTAACAAATTTGTTTACATTCTAAGACAGCTTAACAAAACTGCTACTCAATCCACAGCAATTGCTGCTTACCATGGTTATATAGGATCAGTTTTACGATATGGTTTATTACTATGGGGCAACTCAACCTTAATAAACGAAGTTTTCCTGGCACAGAAACGCTGTTTAAGAGCAATGTGTAATGCCGGTCCCTTTGATTCTTGCAAACCCCTATTTCAGAAAACTAAAATACTTACCATTTTTTCCTTATACATCATTGAAGTTGGTCTCTTCGTAAGAAATCACCCACAATTATTCGAAAAAGTTTCAGAAAACAGTGCATTCAGCAAAAGAGATCCTAGTAAGATTGTTGTACCAAAATGCAGAACCACTCTGTATCACAGAAATTGTATGTTTATGTGTATAAAAATCTATAATAAAATACCCCAAACTATCAGAGAACTTCCATTAAGATTGTTTAAAGTAAAAATAAAGGAATGGCTGGCACAAAAATGTTATTATGCACTTAAGGATTTTTTAGAAAATAAGTAATGTGTAACTTTTATATATTTTTATTGTTAACTTGTAATTTTGTTTTAATTAATAATGTACTAGCCCAAATGGGCATTGATTATTGTATGCCCAAACGGGCTGATTGTTGTACTGTATACCACTATAAATATGTATAACACCTGTAACCAACACAATCAACACAATAAAGACTACTTTACTTTACTTTACTTTACTTCATTTAAGCAACCTTATCTAAGTTTAGTGTCTATACCTAATCGTTAACATCAGTACATAGGTAGTAAAAGAACAAAGTCGCCTTCTTTGTCCCTAGATCCTCATTAACGCTTAAATCTTTTTAAACTATGCAACGGTTTTTGATTTAATTTTTTTTAAAGATAGAGTGGTTGAAGAGAAGTAATTACTTACTAACGTCGCATTGCAGGCGTGCGAACCCTGTTATAAAAAAGAAAACGTTTATGTTGGTCACGTAACTAAAAGCCGAAAAAAATACTTAGACACGATTCTATTTCGTTTTCTTCAGTACACTGTGCTGGCTTAAATAGCATTAAATATCTTAACAATTTAAAAAATCTTCCATCCTTACGTGTTGAATGATGACTAACAGTCTAACACATACAAAATTAAAAGCAAACAAACTGAAATTGAAATTATTTGCGTATCCTTTTTATACAACATAGAACCATGTCTACAACAAATACTTATCCATCTAGTAGTGGCTATGCTACGCAATCAGTTCTAACAAGTTGATCATCATTATTCACCATATAAGGAGATGTCACACATTCTAGGCTAAAGGTTGAGAACATTTTATTTAAATTTGTTTTTACACACTGGGTTCGGCTTTGTATTTTAGAACTTAGGAATGGATTTGTTTTTTATTAGGATTGGCTTGTGAAAACAAAAAAAAAAATGGGTTCGATAAGTTCCATGTTTTTGTTCGACTACCTTAAGCGCTTGACGACATGGGTCGGCTGGATCGGAGCAATACCACGTCCTCACAGAAAACCGGCGTGAAACAAGCGTTGCGTTTCACTGTGTGAGTGAGGTTAGTGAAGACTCAATCCTTCCCATCCTCCAATCCCTAAATCTCTAAATCCCAAATCCGATAAAGGTCGGGAACGTACTTGCAACTCCTCTGTTGTTGCGAGAGTCCATGGGCGGCGCTGAATGCTAACCATCAATCAGGCAATCCGTCTGCTATTTTGCTGACCTATCACATAAAAAAAACTATAAAAAATCAGGAATAAATAATTTACATTGATTCTCTAAGACAACCATACATTAATTTCAAACGTCATCATCAATAACCGAAGCGCTACATGGTGTAACATTCATCAAACATTGATTGATTTAGTTCATTCACTGTACCACTTAAGATCAGCCGGGGTTGCGGGGTAAGCGCAATGAGGCACCGCGACCTCGGCCCAGAGCAGGAGAAGGAACAGGGGGGTTTTAGTGAGTAAGAGTCTGACACTCCCTCCCGCCCTGCTCTGGGCGTGAGAAGCCATTTGATGATTTTCCCCTCATAAAAAAAGTGGGTGTCTAAGGGTGGCTCTGACTGCTAACCACCCATCAGGTAACCGGTAAGCTCGTTTGCTGACCTATCACATAAAACAAAATCAGGAAAAATGATATTAATATTGATTCTCTAAGACAACCACACATTAATTTCAAACGTCATCATTAATAACGAAGTGCTACATTGTGTAACATTGATCGAACACTAATAGTTTTAGTTCACTCACTCACACACACACATTTAAACGCTCAATTGTTAACTGACACTACCGTCATGTCTTAATCACATCATCAGCCTATAAGTGCCCACTGAAGAGAAGGTTTGAGCTTCAATCAACACGCTTGCTCAAGGCGGATTGGCGATTTCAAACTTATAATTAGAAATTATTCACAAAATGTTTTCCTTCACCGTATGTCAGTGGTGTTTAAATAATCACATATAACTCGAAAAAAGTCATATTGGTTGGCCAGAATCCACACCCTTATGCATGAAAAGCGGGTGCCTTAACATCTGGGACACCAACACACTATGTCTTAATAGTGTTGTATAATCAATTTAGTGTTGTACTCAATGTAATTTTTAAACGTAAATACATAGACTATCTATGGTGAGTATTATGCGTAAATGGCACATTTAATAGCCTGAAGATAATTGATTTGAAAAGAACGAGTGTTGCAGTAAATTGTTTATGGTTTTAATGTTTTTGAATGTATTGTATCGTATAGCATGTTGTTTTTAGATAATTGTGAATGTTTATGGTGTTGTTGACGTGGTGGTCCCGAGGTTGCGCGCCCTCTTCTAGTTCATGACGGTGCGGAAAAATTAGCAAGTATCAATGTGACCTATTCTCGAGTTATACATACCTATGTACTTTCTAAGATTATTAGACACCAATGATATACGGTGAACGAAAATGTCGTAAGGAAACCTGGACTTATTCATAATTTTATAATTATAAATAAGATTATAAGTAAGTATAATTTAAGGAAGTGTGGGAGAGCCAAGCTTCGGCACGAATGGGTCGGCTCGACCGGAGTGATACCACGGCCTCACAGAAAGTGTTGCGGGTGTCCATGGGCGGCGCCGATTGGTTACCATCAAGTAATCCGTCTGCTCGTTTGCCGACTTATACCATAAAAAGAAAAAGAAATCGCCAATCAGACTTGAGGTGACGTGGTGATAAATGCTTTAACTTTCTGCGTATGAGAAGAGGCCTTTGCTTAGTAGTGCACGTACAGGCTGATGATGATGGGGATGATTTATAGTGTTATTTTATATAGGATGGATGTAAAAGATAAAAGAGTTTGATAGCCATGGCTCTATCT
Organism: Spodoptera exigua; assembly: GCA_902829305.4. Taxonomy (NCBI): domain Eukaryota; kingdom Metazoa; phylum Arthropoda; class Insecta; order Lepidoptera; family Noctuidae; genus Spodoptera; species Spodoptera exigua. The sequence goes on from LR824614.2 coordinate 667,775, forward strand.
AAAAGAGGTTTGTTTCCAATAAGTTGATATTAATTTTTATGAATTTGATATAACTGATTACAATCTTAATACAATCTGAATACAATCTTAATAAGTTGCAGTTGAAGACGTACGTAAGTATATTGAATGTTGGAAATACCATTAATTAATATCTTTTTTGGCTTTTTTGAAATGATGGAAACTTTAGTTTTTGGACATTGTGCAACCATTGTCCCTTTAAGTCCGATTAGTGATTAGGATTAATCACACATTTTCAACAACAATTTACGAAATAAGAGTTAGGTTTTTGAAGTGTTTTCAAGAGACATTGATATTCTTGATATTTTCAATATCTAAGTAAGTAAAGCAAAGAGTTATTAATCTATCAAAAGATTTACCCACAAAAGAGTGTAATGGTGCAATGTATTTCTTTCTGTAATTGGAGGGTGGGCGGTATCGTTGTCAGAAATGTGATTTTGATTTGACATCGAGAGGTACTTTAGCGTTAACCCTTTGGCAAATGATAATAAATAAATAGTTTTAACAGAAAAAATCTTTTTTTAGAGATTCAAGCTGTGTTTTTTTTTCTATTATTATACTTTTATTAAAATTAGATATGATATGAGTGACAGTTTTATTAATGTAAGAGTATACTAATATAATCAGAATGCTCCGAACTGCTTAACTATTAGGAGTTAAACGTGTTATGTTGAGGCATAAAAGATGTTGTAAAATATTTTTTTAATAATTTTATGTAAAACATTTCCGTCATTATGGTTTGTATGTAAAACATTAAGGGCGCACACGCGACGGAGTCTACATACCTATACACTATATAATAATGGAGTAACTGCTCCTATTTGCCCAACATTTTCCACCACTGCTCTAGTACTTCTAATGATAGCGTGATGAAAAGTATACTTTAACCTGCTCAGGAATATGAAGAGTAATTATAAAAACTTTCGTAACAATCCGTTGAGCAGTTTTTGTTTCTATAAGGAACATAGAACCAGACGGACAGACAGACCGACAAAAATTTTACAGATTGCATTTTTGGCATCAGTATCGATCACTATCTCCCTATTGATAGTTATTTTGAAAATATATTTAATTATATTTATATAATATACAGAATTGACCTCTCTACAGATTTATTATAAGTATAGAATAATAGATAGATAAATGTAACAGCAAGAAAAATGAAGTGGACTCAAAAATTTTTCTTAAAGCCCAGAAAAAGATCATACTGCCCACTTAATAGCGGACTTTTGACAAATAACTTTGTCGGTCCTCAGTCCAATATATGTAAATAACATAATGCTGTGACCGCAGTCGTTAATAGGCAGAAGAAACAAAATGTGGGTTTTCCATGATTCACATAATTGCTAAAGCTATTCAACGAATTTTTTTCTGATACTAGATCACGTAAGTGTTTAGGAGTTCGGGTTGCGTGTGCAAATAATTCTGTGGTTACCATGAGCTGGCGAATTTAAATATGTGCTAAGTATATAAGTGTTTTATTTTGTGAGTCAGTTACAAATGATATCTTTTGCATAATTGACATGTAAATTAGAAACATAGATTATACACTATAACTATTAGAAACGAACGTTTGTATCGGTTTGGATTTAGATACTATATGTATAGAAGTGAATGGATGGAGAGGGAGAGGGAGACAAAAGAAAATATGGATGGATTGTGTGAGAAGTGATATGGAAGACAGAGGAGTTAGTGATAGCGTGACGGGTGACAGGACAGAATGGAAGAAAAAAACATATTGCGCCGACCCCAAATAGAACGGGACAAGGGCAGGAAGATGATGATGATGATTATGAGTATAGAAGTGAAATAAAACATGCATTATTAAGACTATTCGCTTAACAGTGTTTGATTGAGACAATGCTTTAAGATACCTATTTTAACGTTTCAGTTCTGCTGATTGGAGAGAGAGAGTACCATGGATTTTTGAAAGGGGGGAAATCATCAAATCTCTTCTCCTGCCCTGGGCGAGGCTAGAGAGTATCAGACTTTTACTGATTTTACTTATAAAATCTGTCTTTTGTAATTTTAAAATTGAGTAACCTCATTATGGTCTCCTTCCTAATTCGGCAAATAGCAGCGGTGCTGCTACTAAGATGATGCCTAGCAGTGCTACCTCGGTAAGGCGGCAGTTTCGCTCAGTTCCTAGTCAATTCATATGTCAACATTCACGCAGGTAATCCTACTGCTGCGGCAGCCGCGGCACTGCTGGCCTGTCGGTCGGTAGGGCAACGTGCAAGGTAGGTGCTGCCGCGACATAGCTAGTCTAGCTCGGAATGTATTTTTATATTATAATGGACTATACACTGAGGGCAGTCGTGTCCACGACCTGCCGTAAATTGGTGTTAATATGCGATACTACTGCGTGGTTGTCTTTGTCATTATGTGTAACTAATAAGAATAGCTTTATAAGGTTTCATCTATTACTAATTAATAAGCTTACAGAAATTGTATCGCGACCAGTAAAGCCGCGGCTCCAACGCTGTTACCGAGTTCATAAACATACCTTAAAAGTAAAATAAGGAAGAATTTTAAACCCCAAATTTTCCATTACCTATGACGATTTTAAACATCATCATCATCATCAGTCGGAAGACGTCTACCATTGAACAAAAACCACCGGGTTAGTCCAAATGATGCCAAAAGCCAAGAAACTTTACTTGTACAGAAAGTTCAAAACTATTAAGTTTTTATAACTAGCGTGTGTAATCAAATTATTGTGACAAAAACAAATACGGAAGCAAAGTATGTATTACATAAAACCAATTTGTAACTTCAGAATCTTTAACTACCATCTTGATACTTCGAGTGATCAACTGACCATTATGTATGTTTATAATGCCATTTTTAGGGTTCCGTAACCAAATTTTAAAATTCTGGAATCTTTTTAAGACTCCTCTGTATCTAATGATCGGTTATTGTTTTTTTTTATGAGAGACAACAAAAACCTCTGACTTGATCCACTAAAAACCACAACATTCCTACTCCTGTTTCGAACCGTCCCGCGTACTTCATTGTGCTTGTTTCCTAAACCCTGGCTCGATATCGGCCCTCGTGGGCCCCATCAATGGTTGTCTGATGGCTCTTTAAGGCGCGCGCTAAACGTGGCATGCCGTACCCTCGGGTCTAGTCAAGTCGGGCGGCAAGCTACTCTTGGGCACCGAAGAACGTCGCTGTCCCACGTGTTGTGGGTTCGCTTCACACATCCACACGAAATAACACTTACAGAAGATCAAAATTTCTAAAATGAGAATAATAATAATTGTAATAACATATATTTACAGCACAGTCACAAGCAGACAGCTGTCTGCTTGTGACCACGACCTGTGCAACCGGGTCTAAACGTCAAGCCTACCAAGGTATTCAAATTATAATTTTCCGCGTTAATACCCGCGTAAATATATGTTATTCATATGAAACACGAAAGTTTTAAAGTTACAATAATAATAATTTTACTGTATATACAAGGATGATTGCCGGTTGATGTCCCATTCCACTTATGTGAAGTTGTTCAAACGGCCTCTGCGAGTTGGCTTTGACCCCTCGTACGCCTTCCAAAAGTCCGGGACCCTGTGGTTCCGAGAATGGAAACGAACTCTACTGTATGTCAGTTAGTAAATGAACAAATCGTACCCAACCCTTCGTTTACTACTCCGACTCAATCTTGGCCAGTTTTTATAATATTGCAATTAATATGCTTAATAAAAGGTAGCAGAAACAGTTATAAAAACTTTGATTTTCCTGATTCAACTTGATATATAAGGCACGATGACTTAACTATATATTATGTGCAATGACCAAACATATAGTAGGCACATAATTACTACCTTTTTAACTACATCGGTTAACTTAAGTATTACTTAATTAATCAAACTATAATTTTTATTTCCTCAACAGCCTACACGCGCCCATAATATGATGGTGGTAGTCTCATAAGAAGTTCAATGGCCATATTTGGAACTATTGGTTTTGTTTCTCGTCATATATTTACATTATGACGTGTTCGTAATCAAATTGTGTGTGATATAACATAGAATTATTTGTTTAATATTATTTCGTTGGTTTGGTTTTGCCTACTTAGTTGCTGATCTCGGATCCCGTGTATTTCGGTAGAAATATCGATTTTAAAACTTCTCTAATTTGTTAACGATGATTTTATTATGTAACATGAACATTAGAGAAACGAAAGGTAAATAAATGAAAAATAATAATATATAAATAATGGGCGACATTGTGTATTATTCCGTTCTACCAATCCCTGTAACAATATTTTACTTAACCATATTTAAGTTAGCTTTTTTTTTATAGGCTAGCACATTAGCTATTTCTTTGTTACAGTTACGTATTAACGCCGAAACCCTAATCCACAAAAGGCCAGCAAGGCACTCGTAATTTCTCTGGTGTCGCGGTTGTCCTTGAGTGATGTAGATTGCTTACCATTAGGTTAACCGTCTGCTTGTTTGCCGTACTGTCATATAAAAAACCAGGTACTCTCGCGGGGTTCACCCGCTGCTCGGCCCGATTTAATCGTAGCATGATGTTTTATAGCCTATAGCACTCAGGAACTTTGTAGCTATCTATCAGTGAAAGAATTTTGGCGATCCGCAGCAGTGGTTCCAAAGATTAGCCCCTACAAACTTACAAATTTTCAAATTTTACCTCTTTATAATATTAGTATTTAAATGAAATAATGTGGGGGTAGTGTTTTTTAAATATTCATTAGATATGCCTTCGCTCATACCAGATGCTATATAATATTAGATTGTCACTGGCTGATCGTTACATTAGTAATGATGTTGGGGCACGATTCGATTGTGATATTGGACCTAAACAAATGAATGTTGATTGTTATGTCGACATAGTAGGGTCGTTGTTCTAACATATATTATTACTCATAAATGATTGTAAGCCTAATATGGTCCGTATGGAAGATATGTAAATTATTTCGAAATGCTTTTTAATTTAGCGTTTATTCATTGTCTTTTTCAACCTTAATAGAAAGCACATATGGTATAAAATAGGTGTTTGTTCGTTTACGTAAAACCTGCTTACTTATTGATTTATAAGGCGTGAAGTTTTGATTAAATGTACCTTCTTATATTATTATCATCACGTTCAAAGTTCTGAAACTCCATTCTCTATGATCATCTATATAATAAAGAGGTAACATTTGTAAGTTTGTATGTAGGGGGTAATCTTTGGAACCACTAGTCGGATTCCCAAAATTTTTTCACTGATAGATAGCTACAATGTTTCTTAGTGCTATAGGCAATATGTATAAAACATCAATATATAAAACATCACGCTAGGATCAAATGGAGCAGAGCAGTGGCTGAAACCGCGCGAGAGTAGCTAGTTGCATATACATATTTGTGTTTCCACCTAATCCATGCAGTGAGTCAGTCATAAACATAATTTTACCGGAGTTAAAACTATAAAGTAAGACCACAGCACCTGCCAAGAACCCTCGGAGATCAGGATGGCAAGGAGCCGACCGTCATACAGACCCAAACTGCAGAAGCATCTTAATTCATCGGTAGCAATTTGAAGTGATTGAGATGGCAAAACACTGTATAAGATTGTCAACGTTTGAAATAAGTAAAAAATGAACTTTTTTTTTTATTTTGAATCACCTTCCCACGCTGGACTTCTATAAAAGCAGATCAGATATTTGTAGGTACGTATCTTGTTTCTGAATCTGTGTTAGTCATATTACTGTGACTGTTATAGGTTGGTCATCGTTCGGGATTTTACTGATTGAGGTAAGAATTATGTTTCCCAAGAAAAAAATATGACTCAATGGATTCTGCTTACCTACCTATATAGATGACAGATGCCAGATGGGATCCATTGTGGTAATGTTAAAGTAATTTAAAAATTCTAACATTTTGAAGAATTTTTTCACTGTCAGATATTAAGTATAATTTTTAGTCCTATGATAATATATTTCTATAAGCCATGAGTATAAATGTGGAGGGATGGAGAAAGAGAGGGAGACCAAAGAAAATATGGATGGATTGTGTGAGAAGCAATATGGAAGACAGAGGAGTTAGTGATAGCGTGACGGATGACAGGACAGAATGGAAGAAAAAAACATATTGCGCCGACCCCAAATAAAACGGGACGGTAAAAGCAGGAAGATGATGATGATGATGATTATATTTTAAAAGAATGTGTGAATACATACCTAGGTGTCGCTGGGGATGATAGGTGACTAAGTTTCATCAATTTTAGTTTTTTATGTGATAGGGATTACTTGATGGCTTTCTGGATACACAACGCTATGGTCGTTTCAAGTCGGTTTACTGTGAGGCCGTGGCACCACTTTGGTCGAGTCGACATATTAGGGGGGACGCAAAGCTCACCCACACTTAAAATTTATGTGTATGCTGTTTGGATATTATGATAAACAAAATAACGACTTATTTGTAACGCGAAGTAAGTGAAAAAAGCTTTCCTTGTTGCAAGGCACAAAGAAAATGTTATTTATGTAAAAGGCACAGACAAACAGAGAAAACAAATCTGTAATATAAAATTCAAGTGACCTTTGCCACGTCATTAAATACAATATAACACAGACCAAGCCAATTTCTCCCAACAATAGTGTCTGGTCAGTCCAGACAACAAAAGCTTTCGTTCCATCCGTCCATTGTTCGGTACCCAGAAATAAACATTTATAACAATTACTCAACTGATCCAAATATTACGCAAGGAGAACAAAAAGTGATAGTATCTCACTATCTCTTGTATCGATTACCATATCGGGATCGAGATGATTATCGATTATTGTAATCGATTTGAGTAACATCGATTGTAGATTGTATATGTGATGTAGTGATTGTGTATGGATTTTATTCATAATTTTTTTTTATTTTGTCGTATCAATAAGACTGGTATAAAAGTGATGATGTTATGAAAAAAGAAAAAAAGTGTAATGACAAGAGAGTTTTTTTATCGATGACAAGTTATTTTTTCAGCACCTCAAATTTTTTGTAGTAGGTAATTATACAAACTTTCATCATTAATATCCAACCTACCTTTATTATCCAAGGTCAATGCAGTCCTGAGACTGAACAATTTAAGAGATCTGTATCAAAAATTCCATCGATTGTTTCAGAGATAAAAGAAGATGGATGGAACTTTGAACAATTAATAATTTTGTTCTGAAACTTAATAATGTCAGAATTCTTTTTTGAACTCCGAGGTCATGAACTCTGCCACATAACTGACAGTAATGCGCACTGATAGTGCAGTGGCTAGACGACCGAGTGTTATCTAATGTCTCGCAGGTTCAACTCTTGTAAGTGTTAATTATTAGCTTCTTTGACAGGAAATATTTTGAGAGCACAGTTTGAGCATTAATCGTGTCATAAATCATGGGTGACTAGAAAGTATCTATACCAATATATAACTTGGAAAAGCCATCTTGATCATTGCCAGTCTCGACATCGTCATGAAAAGCTTCTAAATTAACCGTTTACTACGTTTCAACTTCTACTCCTGTGCCGAAGTTGTAGTACCTGACATTTCTACTAAATTTAGTTTTTCTCTATACTTCCAAGTTCCTTAGTATTTGTTGACCTTCGTCATAACTATAAAATCAGTTATGATACCAATATTAATTTAAAACAAGTAGCTGACGCCTCTGTTGAGATACAAATCAGAACAACTATGATAGAGCTATCATTGTTCATTCATTCGTTTGACAAGCGCAACATATGTCAGTCGAAACATCTAGATATGCTAAGACATGCCTAGGCTCAAACCGTGATAGGTAAGTGACGTTACAATAATATCTATGAAGGTTTATTAATAGTTTCTTAGAAGAGTCAAGGTTATTTGACCTGGGTATAAAATCCTGGGTTTGATTGGACAATGTTTATATATTTTTAGGTATTTTTGAAAAGATTACTAGATTACCTGATGGTTTTTTTTTGTGAGGGGAAAATCATCAAATGACTTCTCCCGCCCAGGGCCGGGCAGGAGGGAGTGTCAGACTCTTACTGACTAAAAACCCCCCTGTTTCTTCTCCTGCTCTGTGCCGAGGTCGCGGTACCTCATTGCGCTTACCCCGCAACCCCGGCTGAACATCAGCCCTTTAGGGCCCCGTCTGTGGTGGTCGAATGGCTCTTTGAGGCGCGCGCGGAACGCTACGCGCCGTACGCTTGGGCCTGGTTCTAGTCGGGCGGCGAGCTGCCCTTACTCGCCGACCACAGGCCCGTGCTTACGCTGGCCGGAGATTGTCCCTCGATCCCCGACGCCCGTAGTGTCGCCTGTTGCGGCTGCTGGGGCGTGAGGAGGAGGATTGCTCCCTCACGCGGGCCGCCTCTCTCTTTGCGAGCATGACGGCTTCACAAAAGGAGGAGACGGCGTCCCAGTTCCTCTCACTCCGCACCATGGCCTCGACTAAGGCCGGGCGCGAGAGGTCGCCGCCGCCGATCACTTCCCTGAGGATACGGCGGTACTCAGCCCAGGCAGGGCATACCGCTACCGTATGCTCCACCGTATCCTCTAGGTAATGCTAGGTAGCTAAGCTAGCTAGGTAGCTAAGATCCCGCCCGATCCAGAAGTAGAGGCGACTTGGTTTCGGGACAAAATGACGTCAATCTGCGACGCTTCTATGCCCCGTGCCAAGTGCGGCCAGCGTCCTAGAGCAACTTACTGGTGGTCGGCAGACATTGCACACTTGCGTTCTGTCTGTCTGAGGCATCGACGTCAGTTCCAGCGCACCCGTCGTAGAAGACAACCGAGCGCCACGGAAGAACAAATCACCACAGCCTACAGAGCGTACAGAGAAGCAACTATGGCGCTCCAACATGCCATTACAGATGCCAAGTCTCGGTCCTGGAGGGAACTCCTCGAGGGGCTAAACAGGGATCCGTGGGGAAGACCATATCGTTTAGTCATGGGTAAACTCCGCCCATGGGTTCCTCCCCTTACGGAGACCATGGATCCGAATCTACTGGAAAGGGTGATAAATACGCTCTTCCCAGTAGTTAGTGATAGTCCCTCACAGCCCCTTCCATCCTCAGATTGGTCTCCTGACTTAGGGGTAACAGAAGGAGAGTTAGACCGAGCCGTGCGCAGATTAAGTGCTCGAAACACCGCGCCTGGCCCGGATGGTATCCCCGGCCGTGCATGGGTGTTGGCTCTAGATGCTCTGGGGGATCGTTTAAGGCGGTTGTTCAATAGCTGTCTTCAGTCAGGCGTGTTCCCCACCCGATGGAAGGAAGCCGGATTAGTCCTCCTAAAGAAGCAAGGCAGGCCCGCAGACTCACCCTCTGCATACCGTCCCATTTGCCTGCTCGACGAGGTTTCCAAGCTCTTTGAAAGAGTAATCGCTGAAAGGCTCGTTGGGCACCTGTCGCGAGTTGGTCCTGACCTGTCTGAAAACCAGTATGGTTTCCGGCAGCAGCGTTCTACAATAGATGCGATACTGCACGTCCGCTCGCTGTCGAATCAGGCTGTGTCCCGGGGTGGGGTTGCGTTGGCAATAAGCCTAGATATTGTTAACGCATTTAACTCTCTACCCTGGAAGGCGATCAGGGAGGCTCTTGTTTATCACAGGATTCCTCCCTATTTGCAGAATATTGTCGGGGCTTATCTGCGCGATCGGCACATTCGCTATGTGGGCCGGGACGGTAGCGTTCAGCGGAGGGAGATTACATGCGGAGTTCCACAGGGATCTGTGCTGGGTCCTTTATTGTGGAACCTCGCTTACGATGCGGTCCTGCGTGTTGTACTTCCCGCTGGTGTCCATGTCATTTGCTACGCAGATGACACGTTGGTAATAGCCAGTGGGAATACCTTTGAGGAGACTATCCGGCTTTCAGAGCTCGGGGTGGCAAATGTCGTGGCTTCAATCCGCGGACTGGGTTTGGAGATAGCGCCTCATAAAACCGAGGCCCTATGGTTCCATAAGCTCCCTAGGACCAGGGAGCCACCCAGTTCGTCGGTATACGTTGGAGATGCGCAAGTCCAGGTTGGGCAATACATAAAGTATTTAGGCCTAATCTTGGATGGTCGGTGGGGCTTCGAAGAGCATTTCGAACGCCTGGTTCCTCGAGTCGAGAAGGCAGTGGGTGCTCTGCACAGACTGCTGCCTAACATTGGGGGACCTCGAGAAGAAGTTCGGCGCCTCTACGCGGGCGTCGTGCGGTCGATGGTCCTTTACGGGGCGCCTGTTTGGTCAGCTCGACTGTCAGGCGTTCGACGCTGTAGAGCGAAAATTTATCGTTTACAGCGGAAAATGGCCATCCGTATCGCACGGGGATACCGAACGGTATCCTTTGAGGCGGCAACTCTCCTGGCTCGCTTTCCGCCAATGGATATCCTGGCGGACATGGACGCGAAAGTCTACGACCAAATTCGCACTGTCCGCCGAAATGGCGGTAGAATGCTAGGAGTGGCGTTCGTTAGGCTGAGGCGGCAAGAGAGGCGACACGCGCTCGAGCGGTGGCGTGAGCGGCTAGAACAGCCGGAGCTCTCACGCAAGCGCGTTGTTGAAGCCATTCTGCCGCACTTCGAAGCCTGGCTGAAAAGAGAGGAGCGCGTCTCCTTCAGGCTTACTCAGGTGCTAACCGGACATGGATGCTTCGGGGAGTATCTGAACAGGATTGGGCGAGAGGCCACGGCAAATTGCCACCACTGCGGAGGTGACCTGGATTCCGCACAGCACACGCTCGAGGAGTGCCCAGCGTGGGCTTCTGAGCGGCGGGTCCTAGTCGCCAAGATCGGGCAAGACTTGTCTCTGCCAGCAGTAGTTAGGGCTATGCTGGCAGATGCAGAAAATTGGAGGGAAGTGGCTTCGTTTTGCGAGACTGTTATGTCCCAAAAGGAGGCTGCTGAGCGGGATCGTGAGAGGGCCGATCCTGCTCGTAGAAGGCGTCGAGGAGGCAACCGCCTTGACGCCGAATCCCGCCTGCATGAAATTCAGGCGGACCTTTGGGGTCACGGGTGCATAGAGGGGGGACTCTAGGTGCTCATTCAGTGGTCCCAGGGAAGACGGTGGTACAGTGGTCACGTACCGCCGTACACAGCGAGGCTCGTACTCGAGGGATGTGCCGTCACAGGCGTTTCATCGTGGGGGCTCCGGAGCAGGTCTCTTGTAGAGGACCCGGGGCCCCTGACAGGTGATGAGGGTGGCCACCGGGGTGGTTTTAGTGAGGTAAAAATCCCACACTCCCTAGTCTTTCTCCCCAAAAAGCTAGGCGCAAAAAAGGTAGCTAAGCAGTCAATTCCGCAAAATCAGTGTGTCAATAAGTGCGTAACCATCGGTCGTTAGATGGTTGGACTTCAATAACATAGCAAAATAAAATGGCGACATATTATTGTATATGAAGTCTCAAATGTTATTGAATTACAATTTTTGGTTTGTCTGGTACTTATATTTTGCTATTTTCGATAGAAATGGCCTCAGACGGTTTCGAGTTTAACGAATAAAGTATATAGTCGAAACAATAAACAATAGTAATTTTCTATCTATTGACATTGAAAAGAAAAGGCATGAACTATTTAAAGAACCATCAACCATCGTCGAATATGACGCAATATAAAATCAATTCTACAAGTATGTATGTACAAGCGGCAAACAATCACTCAAATCCAGTGCAACACATTCCTCCACTAAAGAGTCAGAATAAACGATAAAATACTACTTACCAACCTATTATCTTGATTTAGATTGTAGGTACGCTCGGTTCTTCTGCATTATATTAAATTGCTTCCAAGAATTTAGTTCAATTTGTTTGAGATCGTGTATATGTATCTATCTACCTTAAATTAATAATATGACAGATTAGGTGCGTATTTAAATTAATAATTTTAAAACAATTTTGCAACCGTTATTGACACACGATACATCAGAGATACAACTGTTTTACTAGATCTTTGGACCTTCACCACCAAGCACACGGCGAATCACAAAAGAAGCGTTTTTTCATGCCGTTTTATTTCGATCACTCCCGGTGACTTGGCTCATTTATTAATCCTTACGTCCGTGTGTACATTTCTATCAGTTAAAACGACACATTTAAGCTGAAAATTTATTTTACTCTTAGAATAATTAGTCTAAAGAGTTAAATGTTCACCTACATAAAATAACAAGTAATTTGTCTTAGTTAACCTTTTCAAACTGCACTTCGATAATTACACGTTTTTAAGAGCATTTTTCTCATTTGTCGACTGTTTAAGATAACCCATTAACTAAGCATTATCATTATCATAATCGTAGTTATAATTAATCATTGACTACCTTGTTGCTTGGTGATTTTTTTGGGGGGAGTATAGTCGATCGAGGTTGGTCTAGACGGAGCGTCAGACTCTCACTGACTAAAAACCCCCACAAAAACTCATAACTGCCAATGCTTTGGAAAAGTTTTCATATTCCCGGATTACGCTGTCGTCGCAACAGATTCTCATATAGGTAAACTTTTAAGTAATTGTTTTTAAAAATTGCTTTATCGTGTCTGGTGCTGAATATGTGTATGTGTATTGTTTTCTTAGTTTCATATAATAATATATACTTCTAAACTAATATTATAAGGAGGTAAAATTTGTAAGTTTGTACGTTTGTATATAGGGGGTAATCTTTGGAACCATTGTTCGGATTTACAAAATTCGTTCACTTATTGATAGCTACAATGTTCCTGAGTGATATAAAAAATCACGTTGCTATCAAATGAAACCGCGCGGGAGTAGCTAGTCATTATGATATTTGATATTTTCTTTGTCACCTTCCCGTTATTGGAACCTAAGATGTAATGTACCTAATGTTTTATTAATCAATGATTACTTTGCAGTATTTAGTTCAGTAAACGCCTTATGGTGATAGGTAAGTCAAGGATGGGCGCACGTTCTCTTACGCAAGCGATGCGCAGGCGCAAGCTCTACATAGTTCATAGCTAATAGTTTTGTAGTAATCGAATTTTTCAATACGTACCTAGATTTGTATAATCTTCGATACTAGGAGTGAAAGGTTATTTCTGTGTGGCATTATATATCTTGTAAGTTTAATTTTGTAATACATAAAAAATAGACAAAATTAATGTTTAATTTATCAAACTCCAAGCAAACGCCGGGGTTCGGGCACTTGTATTACTATTGTGTCTTGAATTGTCACGATTAAAAGTGTTGCGTTTCGCTTTTCGGTTTAAGCCTTCATTTGAGAACCTTCTTGCTTCAGCAGCCATCGGCTCTCCAAGCTATGGATCCTGCCCACTGCCAGCTTGTTAATCCCCTGGGCTATGTCGGTGACTTTTGTTTATTTTCGAATCTCCTCATTTCGGGTTCAAAACCAGTTTTTATAATAAAAGGTAATTAACCTGAGAGTAGGTTCTGTAATTATTGCATTCAATGAAGCCCTTGACCCTACTTAACATAATTGATTGGATGTGGCTTTGTTCTTAATTAGCTTCAGTGAGCTGTCAGCGACGATCAAAATAAAAATACTGTTATAAAAGTTGTCTTGTATAGGTAATAAAGTTCTATTCAATTTGGTTGGACGTGTGTTTAATTTATGAAAGGCATTTTTTTTTGTTTTGTAATCAAAATTAAACATTGACTTCATAAAATTTCAAGTCAATATTTTCATTAGCTTGACTTATAATTAAAGCTTTTTGTCATCCAAGAATCTTTTTTAATTTAAGGTTGGTCATTTATATTACTCTTTTTTAGTATCTTAGGGTGTGCTTACATCTTACTTATCACACTCAGACCAGGAACAATAATATCTGGATCACACAAAGAGTTGTTCCGTGCGGAAATTGGACGCGGTCCAAGTTGCGTAGTTCAAGTCGCATATTAACTGAAAAGGATTAGCGTAATATCTAATCCAATTAAGTATACAAGTTAATTTAGAAAAAAGTGCAATGTAGAAAATGCGTGTATTTAACAGCGATGTCCTTAATAGTTACGCAATTTTACAAAACATTGAGATAATTACAATAATATGAGAATATGACCTTTCCATGATTACAGTCCCCCGATATGGAAAAGGATTAAAATATAATTACGTTTTAATAACGATTACGTAAATATAACTTCCTTGGTAGGTATTATATAAATGTATTTGTTTGTTTGTTTGTTGTGACATGGATCTTTACTGTTAACAAAATTATATAAAAGTTTTGAATTCAGCTGTTCAGTCAGAAATACCGTTACACTTTCTAATAATATACATAGGAAAAAAGTAACAAGATAGATATGAAAAACCAGGCGAAAAAATATAGAATTTGTATTTTACGAATATTTTATTTCAAATTATTTTATTATTTATTTAACTTCAAATTAGTACTAACAGTAACAGCGAGCCTTTGAGTTGGTCTCAAAGGCTCGCTACGTACGTAGCCAAAAAAGTTTAAATTTAGTCGTTGTAAAAATAGTCGCTGAGATATTTTTTTCTACAATACGTGATGTCTATGTGATTGAACGATTCAAAACCATAAAAAATCCCAAGGAGGCAGCCAAAGCATCAAAATAAAAATAATAGGAAATAATAAAGTAAGACTCTTATGGATAACACAAAGTCATAGTATTACCTCAGTTATTAAAAATAACTATGAAAAAATAATAAGTTTGCCCATCTGTGTATGTGTCGCATCCGGAAACATTATAATTGTCACCATAACAGCGATGACTGGAGAATGTTTACAACATAAGGTCCGTGAGAAATATGTGCAAAGGAATTAAGTCATGCAATTATTATAATTAATAACTTTGATCTTATTATGGTGGCTAAATGGCAAATAGCTTAAGGTAAGAATCACTTTTTGCTAATAGACATGACTGTCAAAGAGTATTATTTATTCGTCATTTGCGTTCAGGTTTCAGAGCCATGCTTCGGCACGAATGGTTCAGCTCGACCAGAGTCATACCATGGCTACACAGAAAACCGGCGTGAAATAACCACAGCATTGTGTTTGCGTTTTATTGAGGTTACCGGAGGCCCAATCCTTCTCCTCCCCCTATCCCGAAATCTCCAAAAGGTCGGTAATGCACTCGCCACCATTGTTGCAGGTCTCCATGCGCGGCGCTACTTACCGTCAGGTAATTGGTCAGCTCGTTTGCTGTCCTATCACATAAAGCTAATAGTTTTTCATTGCCTAATTTGTATTATATTGTTCCTTTGATATAATAGATAAAAAGTGACGTTATAATGGAAGCAGAAAAGTGTTTTTTTGAACCAGAGATTGACTCTTAATGACAAAAACATATCCCATACTTTCTACTCTGTGACAGGGCCGAGCGGATATAAAAATGTCGTTATCCCTATTCCGAACTAGGAATGCATAAGGGTTTCTGAAATATTTCCTGAAACGTTTCCTGTCTGGGAATCACACTCATTATTTCCTAATAAATTTATACTTGAGCTTCATAAAACGTTATCACACGACTGTATTATTTAAGTTTATAAAAACAAACTTAATTAGAATAAAATTAAGTTTTATTTTGTCTAGGACGATGTCCGATTTGCCTTGTACCTATATATGAATTCACTAAACATCATATTATTTTGATGACTTTGAAACGTGTTTTTCTTTTGTTTTACATGTACTACAATAAATTTAATAGTTTATTACACCAGATTTTTGTTATATGCATACTGTATTTTAATTGTATAAAATGCTGTGGTGACTCGGACGTTAAGGCGCCCGGGTTTGAAACCTGGCAAGTACAAATTTTATATATAGAGTTATATATACTTTCTATGATTATTTAGACAACACTGACATACGGTAAGGAACACATTTGAAATCGCCAATCCACCTTGAGCAAGCGTGGTGATTAAATGCTCAAAGCTTCTCCGTATAAGAAGAGGCTTTTGTTCAGTAGTGGGCACTTATAGGTTGATGATATGATGCGTATTCTAATTATGCATCTTTTACATCTTAAATAAGTATAGTTTATTTCTTTGTTCGTAAAATATGACACTCGAGACCTAAATAAAAATTGTAAATGAGTTGTATTTAACTTTTACAATAGACTTACGTCAGGAAGTAAGAACAAATGCATAATTAGCAAAATCCGTCAATTCAGACAACAGTGCTAAATGGGACCTCGTCGAATTTATAAATCGAGAACAGTGTAGTACGTTCAAGGACGCGAGATAGGTCGGGTAGGGGGGCATCACTTACTCGTGACCGGCGCGGCCAAATGTCAATATAGTCTCTCTTGGAACTGCGCTGAGAACGCGCGCGTAAACAATCGAGATTCAAACACGAATCGAAAGAATCGAACTCGAAAAAAATAGCGAACACTAACCGAACAATTCAATAATAATAACTCTGTGATAAAGTGAACCAGCTTCAAACATTTCGATTAATCGAATTGAAATTTTGAATCGATTGTTTCCAGTGCAGTTGACATTTTGTTTATATATTTTTATTGATAATTACTAGGAAAGGTGAAGCTGAGTGAATGTGGTTCCATCGTCTTCGTCATTGTATCGATGATTAAATAGTGGGAATTACTTTTTCGATGCAATTGTTCGATTGACAATTTCCTCTAGTAATTAGTCGTTATCGATTGTTTCTCGATAAGTGAGTAATGTTAGTTTGAGGGACTGTGTGTGTGCATCATGGCTTGTAAACGTATTTTGTTGGTGTGTGCTTCCTTGCTCTGTTTGCAGTTTGCTGAAGTCAATGCACAGGTGAGAATACATTCTAAGACTCTACAACTTACATCCTAATATATTTTGATATCTATCCTTATACCTGGTTAATACTGTAGCTGCATAAGGTTTCCCAAATAAGTTTTATGGAAAATATCCTACTCTTCATTGAAACTAATACCTTAAAAGACATTTAAAATTGTAGGCTTTGCGTAATTCACCAAAACCCAAGCGAACGCCGGCGTTCGCACACCTATTGTTCTTTTACAGTCTCGAATTATCACAGTAAATTATAGATTATTTCTCCTTCAAGATGAAAACTCACGATGATGATAATCGTATTGATATGCGTGTACATACATAGTCGAGAGTTTCCGCAAGAAAAAGTATGTAAAGGTCGGATAACCGCATATGAGTTAGAAGTGCGTCTGCGCACAATTTGTGATAAGTGCTCTCCAAACATACTGACAGACAAAAAATATTTAATTAAGTATTACCTTAATTATTTATTACGTTTTATGTACGTAATTCTTCCTATTTGGTCTCAAATATGGCTGCACTGTGGCCTTGTCTCGTGGTTAAAAATTAATTATATATTAAAAAAAATATTACATACGGTAATTACCTCCTCATCATACACACCTAACTGCTATTGTTAACAATAAACTGGAGTTAAAATATGCACATAATTATATGTATATACAGCGTCACTTGTACATAATATACCTACGATATCATATATAAGTTTGTGATTATAATCTGCATTTTAAGAACTATTTAAAGTAACAGAATTATGTTAATTAATTATGTGTTTTGTTTGTGTGTGTATCTGTATGCATAACATACGTTTTATTTCAAATATAATATAGTTTAATACGATGTGCCTTGTAGTAAGTAAGATGTTTTGAATTAAGCACCGTATCAAAAACAATAGCTCTATTACAAGGGCCTTATAACTAACGAATATAATCAGTGGAAATTGAGCCTAAAAGAGCTCAATTTACACCTTAACAATTAGATAAAGATCGAAGAGTTTTTGACCTGGGATAGTCGGCGCAAGCGCAGCAATGTGCCGCGGTTCTGCCCGTAGCGGGAGAATGAGTCGGAGGATTTGTAGTCACTAAGATTTTAAAATTTAAGGCTGGAATAGTCATTTGATGATTTAGCCCCGATATTGAAAACGGCATTAGAAGAAGGATGATGTATCAAATGTGTATATTTGGATGTTCTTATGTTCTAATATATTATGTAGCTGAAAATTACTATAGCTGTTGCCAGAGTTTGCTGATCTCAAACATTACGAAATGCTGTATATGCAAATATAAAACATATGTTACTGATGATAGCAAATAATAATTAGTGTTAGATAAACTAATTTGATGCGTTACCTTCAGATGTGGCTGTGGGTGTAAGTTCAAGAGCTACCATCCGTTAAATATTGTCATTCATGTAATATATGCGAGCCCACTTACTACAGCTTCTTTTTTAATTACGCATACTTTAATATAATATAACCTGTTTCATGTTCCTAGAGGTTTTAAAAAGGCTTTGTATTAGAAATCATGTCCCTAATTTAATGTTTGGTGATCGCAACGGAATTGTATCTTTATTATGGCGTTATAACTGTAGGATCCATAAATTATGACCTAATTACTATTGTGTATACAAAATTTGGTAATACTTGTGACGTTATAAAAGAGTAAGGTAAATTAACAGCTTAAATAGTTGTTTAAAGTCTGGCTGCTATTAGCCGTACAGAAGACTTCAACGCGCCACTCGTTCTAACTTGGCTCGGACCGTGCAGTCTTACAGAACATTGATTCATACCAGTAAAATCCGTCAGTCATTAATTAAAACGTAACAAAAGTTAATGTTGTTTTGTATCACATGTTCAGAGTTACAATAACAGATTCCATTATAATAAAAATAACGATTAGGTTATCAAAGAGACTTGACATTTGACATTACACAGAATATTGACATCGAGTCCTAAATAGATAATAGAATTCTGTGTATTGAAGCCTGGGTTATCAGTTATTTTTGTTTGTTATAGTTTAGTTAAATGTATCTCTAGAATCGGTTTAATTACGACTTATCTTAAAGCGACTGGCTAAAAATAAGGAACTATGCTAAAGCTATGTTGTTAATTATTATCACGTTTAACTTATGTTTAAGCTTTGCTAGTAGAGGATAATAAAAATGTTTGTGTGAGTCTTAAATCAAAATCGGGGCCCATAATCGGCAGATATACCATTGATTGTAGCCAGCCATTCGACCTTTGTTGCAGTCTTCGATAAACCCGTCTTCGCCTATCCCTATAACCAAATGATTCATAATAGAAAAAATACAAATAATAACTTGCAATAAAATTGAATCAATTATAAAAAGTATGACACTCATCTTAATTATATTACTTTCATTATTTTTTATAGCTCATACAAAAATAGGTGCAACACACTGTAATACATAGGTATGTATAATAAATGATGCCGTGTGCATTTTGAGATTAGCATTTAATATTTTAATTTACATCTTTATTTAATTATTTTAATTCTTAGATTACTTGAAATTGGAATACCTACATAGGCTCACTAATAAAACAAAATAATAATTCAAGGATCATCATCGTATAATATGAACAAAACGAAAAAAAAATGCCCTAAAAATCCTACTCTGTATTTTGCCACTCTTACTGACAAACCATAAAAAGTTAGAGACAAAACAAATGCATTTTCTAAATATCATTATTGTATTGTTGGAATTACAAAGTGACGTCACTTACTGACATTTTAAAATACCATTTTACTTTCAGAGACTTTGCACTGATTATTGGTATTGAAAAATCTGAATAGACTTTTGATTTAGGTCTTATGTAACAAGTCTGATAGACTATTTTATGATCTATAACAGTAACAGGGTTATTACGGTTCATTACGACGTATTCAAAGGGTTCCAATGCAAGTTGCGTAGGCGCATGTACACTTGGCTACAAAAGTAGGTCAACATTACAAAGAATTTTATTAATTTACTATTTTTTTCTTAACCTATATCCGAAGATGTTAAATAACTCTTTGTTGATTATTTCAAATACGAAGAGTTTTTCAGTGATGAAATTAAAATTCCAAGTACTTGTAGTGATGTTTTGTAACACTTGAAGGATCAGAGGTGTTTAATGTACACCCACATTGTCAGGATATTACAAGGAAACATATTCAAATGAACCAGCTTTGATTAATGGATTGTGTTTAGCATTTTGCAAAGTATCTTTATACAGATAACAAATATAGATGTTTGCTTATACAATTGATTTGTGTATCATAATAGGATAGGTTTATAGATAAATTGTTTGATTGAATTAGTACTAGTAGTAAGAATTACATAGTTAGTTCGTCACTATTAAAAAAAATGTATAATAATATATTAATAAAACATTATAAAAATAATGTTTCATCATCATCAGGCTGGATGTTATAATAGGTATTTGTTAAGAATTGATATTAATGAAATGAGATGGAAAACATATATAAACTTTAACATTATTAATAGTTAACGGAAAAACACAACTGTCACGCTGTCCAATGCTATGATCAGTCTTCAGTTTTTTGTTGACAATGAGGTTCAAAATTTATTACCAACAAAAACAGTCGCCAACAGTTTGAAATGCTCGTGTCTGTACTTTATTAAACCCGAAGTGACGTCCTTTCTTCCGACTTCCACGTCACGCAACCGCATGGCCTGCGGGCAGAATTAAAATTATGAAACAAAATAGTATTAAAATTACCGGACTCTGCGCACTATCCGGATCACGATTACGTCCCGTTTTATTGTCTGTCTGTATATTTAATAACAATTATTACGATTGTACATTTAAGCTTAATGTGTACATTATAATTATAATTATTGTGGACATTATGTAATTTATTCGTTCTTTCTCTTAATAATCTAGACTTTGATCTAGATTATTGAAATGTTGGGTCAATGTACGGTCTGTTATTTCATGTAGTCATTATGTAATTGATGTAAATGTTCGCTTCTCACGTCTCTTAGTATCAGGCCAGTTAATCTTTGAAGATGTAGACTGCTAATTCGTAATTTTGATGGTAATGATTATTGCTGCATGCAGAGATTTTTAATGCTTAGTTAAATATACGCTTACTAATATTTTTTCCGGTTATAATTGCTGATGATTGTGTTCAACTAATTCCTAGTATCCCTATTCATTTAGGTTTACTGACGCTTCTTCAAACGACAAAATATTTAATTAAAATGAAAAATACCTAAAAAATTGGTGCTTTTTTATATAATTGGTTGGCAAACGAGCAGACGAATTTCCTGATGGTAAGCAATCAGCGCCGCCCATGGACACCCGCAACGGAGGATTTACGAGTGCGTTGCCGACCTTTTAGGGATTAGGGATTTGGAGATTTAGGGATTGAGGAGGGATTGGGGGCGGGGAAGGATTGGTAATCTCCGGTAACCTCACTCACACGGCGAAACACAGCGCTGTGGTTGTTTCACGTCGGTCTTCTGTGAGGCCATGGTATTACACCGGTCGAGCCGACCCATTCGTGCCGAAGCATGGCTCTCCCACACTTTAAATTGCTATTTTATTCTTATTTAAATTATTAATAATATTATAAAATGCGTAACCAGATCGATTTATTCCATTCGTTATTACTTATCCGAGATCTAATCTCGACTTTAGTAGATATGACATGTAGACATCTTTTTTTTTAAGTACTTGGAGTTCATTACACTCTACGGCTGTTTACTACGTATTCCAAACATTTTTGTTTCGGACTATGCTCGCTTAGATACTACCAAAATTAACTAAGCATGCAATCAGTCCTTTAAAATCAATATAAATATATACAGTTTAAAACAAAACAACACTGGGCTAAACAATCAAAGGGTAACATATATTTCCGAACACACTCGACATTTAGCTAATAGACAAAAGCTTACGACTCGTTTTAAACAAGATGTATCGATCCTCAAAGAACATTGCAAAGTGAAAGGCCAGTAATGACAAAATTGAATAGGGTTTATGTCATGTATCCGGCTATGTACAGATAATTACAATCCGACACTAATACAAAGAGGATTGATGTGAGCTGTGGGCTGTTATGGACAGATTTCATTTGTAGGCTGCGAAAAGAAAAGGTACTTTAAGATAACCTAGCGTCTTTTATCTCATATGTGGACACGGGATCAACCGGGGGTGCAAGCGCAATAAAGGTCCAGCTCGGAGTAGGAGAAAGAATGCGGTGATCTTGGTCAGAAAGAGTCTAAATCTCTCTTTCACCGCGCCAGGGGGGGCGTTGGTTGGATTTTCCTCTAAAATGGGGTAGATAGAAGTGAATAAATACTAAATTTTTTGCAGTTATGTTAGGAAGACTACCGTGTAATAAATGCAAGTCTCTCTCAAACTCTAATATTGTACCTTTTGGAGTATTGGTTACTATTTTGGAGTTTCTATTACCTACTGAGAATTTTTTAATAAATATCAAATCCGAGACGTTATGCTAAGCTTCATTTGAATGAACGTTACCCAGCTATTTTCTCCCATGTCATAAGGGCGCTTAAACACCATTTCATATACACATCGCACCTAGACCCGGAGCTACAATTTCTGAATCACATCAAGAGTTAAGAGTTGTTCCATGCAGGAATTGGAACCCCTGACACTTGTCCAGACATCGCATCAAGTATGCAGTCAAGCATAATATACTGACCTCACGCAGAAAGATTTCATACATTGTCTAACTTTAGTACAAGTGAATAACTTGCTCAATAACTATGGAATAAACAAGCTGGCTAGGCAATTACTGTCGGTCATTGTGTCAAACATATTGAAAATAATTGTTTTTATATGATGTAACGATGTAATGGGATAATAACCCTTATGTCATACAAATTGAGAAGTGTTTTTGCGCAGACAATTTATTTTTTTATTTCTTCATTTGCACTTATTTATTTATTTAAGAAATTACACGACAATGTTAGAATTTATTTCAATTATGTGTTTGTTTGAAAATGCTATGCGTCCTTCTTTGTTTTAACTTTTCCAAGGTTTAGGAGTTATATGCATCAAACAATTTAAAATGGTTCCACAATATTTGCTTTCTTTCAAAATAATACCAAACAAGATTCTCAAGGGCTGGTCAAACTCATATCTACAAATCTAATGAATTTGTCATTTGACATCTTAATTACATACAAACAGACACATTGTATACAAATCACATTACATGTAAGTAGTCAGTAGTTAGCCTCGCTCACTATGCGCAGGCGCCACTGAATGAATTAGTAGGCGTCAGTAACTTGTCGATATTAGTTACTTTGACTCATAACCTGCGCCCACGCATCGCATGCTTCA
Organism: Spodoptera exigua; assembly: GCA_902829305.4. NCBI lineage: Eukaryota > Metazoa > Arthropoda > Insecta > Lepidoptera > Noctuidae > Spodoptera > Spodoptera exigua. The sequence continues at coordinate 690,781 of LR824614.2, forward strand.
TAAAAATCGAAAGGGAATCTTTTAGTTTTAATTTGTTTAAACAAATTATAGTTCATTGTAGGTGTTTGTAGAATGATTGTGAAATTGTAATTAGGTGTTTATTTTTGTGAATGTATTGAATTTGTCAGTGTTTTTGTAGCTTTAATGTTTGTACCGCTAAACTGATGAACTGATTTCGATGAGATTTCCTACATAGTTATAAAGTATTCTCAATACAGTCATGAGTGATTGTTGTAAAATTTTGAAAAAAATAATCCTACAGTATTTATGGTGGAAAATGATATTGCAATTAGAAGACATTTTATTAAATGCGAACACAACTGCCAAAATACGTTTTAAGTGTATATTATTATTTACAAACTTGATGAAACAAATGTCGCATGACATTACTACTATATTACTCATGCTTTCAAATTGCAATGAAAACGATGACACTATAATATTTTCTATATTTTTAAGTCTTATACGTAATAATTTGTCAATTTCAATCGCGGATATATGAGTCAGCATCGAGTTTAAGTGTCAACTGTTTAATATGCAAAACAATTTATGCATGTACTTGCACCACGCCTTCTGGTGTTACCAAGCAGATTTGTTTTATTTGTCTCTAAGTTATCAGTAAGCGTTATTTATTAGTCATAGTCATTTAGTTGAAAGACTTGTTATTTAAACAATGAATTTATTTGCGCAAATGGGCTATAAAACAGCAGTATTAAAAAAATAAAATAAAAGTAGCCTATCTGACTAATCTGAGAAGAAGTGCCGAAAAAACTCAGAGGTCCGTCTCTTTTCAAGGCCCGACATTGTAAAACATAATATAAAGTGCGAGAACCATGTAAGTTTATTCGGTAGTGGTCTTCTGAGGCTTTCCTTATATTGTGAACTTATATATGTATAGTGGAACGGTGGAACATAAATTGGTGTGGTTCTTTAACCACACTTTTTTTTCTGTTCTGAAGACAGGCACGCAAGTGTCTTTGTGTAACCAGTTGAGCTAACGGGTGCTACTGAGTTAACCGACGAACAAAAGGTACCGATCAAAAGAACATGTAAACATTGATGTCCAACATTAAATGAAAATTTCAGCTTTTTGATGTGAGTTAACAGAGAAAAGCTTAAATAGTTTCAAATAAGGACGAATCTCCTTTTTAAGAACCAATCAATAATAGCACACCCTACGGGGGCCACGAGCGCGATGGGCCAGTAGGCGACATCGGCGTCGCAGCGATGATTGTTGTGTGTCATTGTCATGATTTTGCTTCCCGCTTTGTCTTGATATTAGTCGAGTAAACTTATCGTGTAATTTATTATGTCTGACGACTAATATTTTATGCTCAGCATATGATTATTTTATATCAAGTCTCCATCTGCTTTTTAAACCATCATTATAACTACGGCGACAAAATTACTAAAAAGGGGAATAGCTAGATATAAAATTCATTAGAATTACTCGTAGTATTTTAATAGTGACACGTTGAACCGACAATCTAAGTAAACAGTTTCGAACTTATCCTTTACAGTAAACAAACTGATTCTATCAAGGCTTTGTGTCATTCTCATCATCATCATCATCATCATCATCATCATTATCATTGTGTCCTTCAAGCGACGTGGCCTACCCATTGCCACTTCAGCCGGCAGATTTTACGGCGCATTTTACTTTGGCGAAGCCACAGTTCGGATTTTGTCGCGGAAAGAGACCCAAAGTATGAATCTCTAAGTCTCTTTATAACTTTAGGCAATTTCTAGTTAGGCGATTTAACAAGGAAGCGACTCAAGTTACGCAAGTAGGTGAGCTAGAGTTGAGTGTCGATTAAGTGAGGACGGGCATCATATCATGTTACTGTAACTTAGCAATTATGTTTTATAGTTTACGACATTTAATAAGTGGTTAGTAAACATAATGTTATGTTGATTTAATCTAAAAAATGCTTCTATTATGTATCATCCATCAGCAATTGAGTGGTATTTGTGGACATTAATAGAATCTCTCCACTTCACTTGGTATTTTTTACGTATTTACACTTAGCTATCATTTTCAACCAGGTTACCATTCGGGGTTGTGCTGGTCAAGCGCAATGATGTCACTACGGTGTATAGTCAGGGCCAGTTAGTTCATAGTTATATCTAAGTACTGTTGATCCTGGCTTACAGGACATGAAGCTGTTTTGTTAGGCTGTAACGACACGGGCTGAACATCAGCCCTATAGGGCCCCGTCTGTGGTGGTCTATTGGCTCTTTGAGGCGCGCGCGGAACGCTATACGCCATACTACAATATTAATATTAAAAAGCTGTACAGTTTGTTTGTTTGAACGAGCTAATCTCCGCAGCTACTGGTTACAATTGAACAATTCTTTTTGCGTGCATTAATCCATTTATCGCAGAAGGCTATAAAATATCATGCTACGATCTGTAGGTGCCAAGCTGTAGGTGAAACTAAGAGAGAGTAGCTAATAGAGGATAAAAATATATCATTGATGTATTTTTCTATTTCATATTACAACCAGTACTAACCAGTGTTGTTTTGCATTAGCTAGTCATCGATGGAATTGCAAAAACTATAGACTTGTATAATTAGAAGATAAAAAAAAACGGTCATTGTTTGCTTCTCCACCAGTCACTACACGTTTTTCTTTCATCACTTAACTTCTTCAAGCGTTTGTCACAAAAACACTATGTTTGCGAACTACAATAAATATTTTTTCAAATATTGCCTCACTACCTATTTACGTGCATGCTTAATGCGTTTTTCTGACATTGCGTTTGTTGTATTATTAAGGTGTGTCTCCTCAAACCTCTGTGAATTTTTGTTCAACTATAAATAGAATATTGTGCAGCTACAGCTGTGTGGAAGGGATAAACTACTACTAATTACATAATAGACGGAAAAAATGTATTAATTTGTGTAAAACCACATCTAAAGAGACAATCAGTGGTATTGTGTTTGTAATATTAAGGAACGTTATGATTTTAATAACTAGTTCCATTATGTTCATTTTGTAACACTACTTCTGCCATATATGTATACTGTGGGCCTACCATAAAGTGTTAAAGCGAGAAAGAGGGATGGAGCTATAGAAGGTGTATAGCTCCATCCCTCTTTCTCGCCTGAAAGATTCACGCATTAACACGTCATGGTAGGCCCTCTGGACATAGTTTCGTTCAAACTACATATGTGAACTAAGAAGCTTCAAAAATCCACATAAACTTATTTCAGAGCTGGCGACCACTCGACCAACAAGCCTAGCTAATCTACAGAATTATATTGAATATCCTGAGAGTGTGACTGCTACAGAGTTAATGTATTACCGCTGCTCCTAAAGATATTGCTCTATGATTGATGAGTCTACACAAAATACAAGTAAAACATGAATTTCAAAAGCATATCACCTAGTTGGTATGGTTTGGTAAAAGTACAAACACGTCTCGTACTCTTAACTAAGGCAAATCGTATTTATATTTCCTCAAGTTACTCAACAAGACGTGGCATTAGTTAAAGTTACCATAATTCCGTAATAATTGTATTACCTATTACGAATAGGTAATACAATATTACCAGTCACCGAATTTAGGACGAAGCACTCGACACTCGAAAGATTCGCACGTTTCACACTTGACCACAAGATCATCCAATTCAATGACTGCACGGTTGCGGTTGGTGCGGTGGCCGGGCAACTGGCTGCCGCGCAACGGGTCGCGGGTTAGATTCCCGCACGACACAACTCTGTTTGTGATCCACAAATGGTCCTTCCGGGTTTGGGTGTGAAGTGTATGTGAAATTGTATGTTAGTAAACGCACCCATGACACAGGAGAAAACACAAGTGTGGGACAACGTTTTTCAAAAAAAATAACATCACTACATTCTTCGTTTTCTCTGTCCCTATATCCCTATGTACGCTTAAATTTTATATAATAAAGATTTTGATGTCGTTTTTTAAGAGATAGAGTGATTAAACAGAAAGGTTTATGTGTATAATAATATCCGACCCACCCCAGATTCGCACGGGTGCACGGCTGATACTTATTACCTCCACCATTTAACATATGTTATTATACATATACGCTTTCCTCTTTAATCGCTTTATCTATTAAAAGAAACTACATCAAAATCCGTTGCGTAGTTTAAAAGATTAAAGCGTACATAGGGATATAGGAACAGAATCACATTATCAGCCTATAAGTGCTCACTGCTGAGCAAAAGCCTATTATCACTATCTACTATATAAAAATAAGTCCGGTTTTCCTCCCTGACGCTATAACTCCAGAACGCACAAACCGATTTCCACGGTTTTGCATTCGTTGGAAAGGTCTCGGGCTCCGTGAGGTTTATAGTAAAGAAAATTCAGGAATAATCAGGAATAATTCAACAGAAAAGTGGGTAAATCGTTTTTCACATACAGCGCCATCTCTGATACATAGCATGTACTACAAACCAATATCCAACACTTCAAGTAGATGGCGCCGAGTGTTTGACAGCTACTCATTGTCTCTGCTCAGTTAATTTCATTCAAGCTCAGTGTAAATTATGTGGATCGTGCATTTGAGGTTAAATTCAACACTCTGTCCATTGTCCAAAATGCCTAGACAACGACGTGCGAGCATCGGCCGCCGCACAAGACATGCAAGCCAGCAACAAGTGTATTCAAGGAACTTAAGCGAAGAAAGACAAAATATAATAAGAGAAAATGACCGATTGAGACATCGCGTGAGCACACGAAGATCATTGGCATCATACAATCGCTTGGCATTCCAATATGATCCCACTGCAAACTACAGTGATGATGAAAATTTAGATATTGGACGAATGACGACTATATGCCGATATTGCAATGCGTTAAAGTTCAAAAGAGAAACGGCTGGATTGTGCTGCGCAAGTGGAAAAGTCAAACTGGATCCATTACTTACACCACCACAGCCACTGAAAACATTGTTCGATGGAAGTGATCCCGATTCCAGCCATTTTCTTCAACACATCCTTGAATACAATAACTGCTTTCGCATGACTTCCTTTGGAGATTATATACTATCATTCATCTAATATCATTCGAGAAGGCGGCTTCATGCCGACTTGCAAGGTAAAAGATACAACACACATAACCAATCACTCACACCAACACAATGAATTGCAACACATAACAACTGCATATACACCACACACTACACCATCAAACGATTTACAACGTATTCTTCAACAAATTTTAATGATTATTTGCAATTACAGATACAAGGACAAATATATCATTTGCATGGTTCAATGGTGCCAACACCAGATGAACCGCATCAATTTCTGCAAATATATTTCATTTCGTCAATGGTGGATCAGTTGAATGTGCGGTGCAATATACAGGGAGCACAACAGTTAAAGAGACGAATTATTGAACAGTTTCAAGCATTTTTTCACGCTAATAATGCTGTGGTTAATATGTTCAAAACAGCATTGGAACGAATGCCATCGGATACGCACAAATTTGTCATAAGAGCGGATTGTACCCCAACAGGTGAACATGTGCGAAGATTCAATGCACCCACCGTTAATGATGTTGCTGCAATTATTGTTGGCGATCCAACTAAATCACGAGACATTGTCGTTCAGCGAAGAAGCAATATCATGCATCGTGTAAACGAGACACATCGTTTGTACGATGCGTTACAATATCCAATCATTTATTGGCAAGGGCAAGACGGATACGACATCACGTTGAAGATGGTCGATCCAATTACAGGTACAATATTTACACACTAATTATTTCCATTATTACTATTATTGGTTTCCATTAACAATTCATTTAATTTTGCATTTTCAGGAGTATCAACGAATAAAAATCTAAGCGCAATGAATTACTATGCGTATCGTATGATGATTCGTACACATGAGGAGAATGTCATTTTGAAGTGCCGTCGGCTATTCCAGCAATTCTTTCAAATGGGCAGATACGTCAGTACTAATGAAGCACTGTGGCGATTATTGTCATTTCAAATTCATGAAAGATATCCCACAGTTGTACATTTAGCAGTGCATTTGGAAAATGGCCAAAGAGTTTACTTCACTGAGGCTAATGCGGCACAACGAGCTGAGAGACCACCATCGACAACATTAACTAGCTTCTTTGCAATGTGTGAAGCAGATCCATTCGCAGCGACGCTGATGTACGTTGAAATGCCCAAGTATTACACTTGGAATCAATCAACAAAAAAATTCCAACGTCGCAAACAAGGAACCCCAGTTCCAGACTGCCCACAGGTGTTTTCAAGTGATGCACTAGGTCGTATGTACACTGTTCGTCCTAGAAACGATGAGTGTTTTTATTTGCGACTGCTGTTAGTAAATGTACGTGGACCAAAATCATTTGCGCATTTGAAAACTGTGAATGGCCACCAATGCCAAACATATCGAGAAGCATGTCAACTATTGGGTTTGCTGGAGAACGATTCTCATTGGGATTTAACACTTGCAGATTCAGTTGTTTCATCAAATGCGTACCAAATACGAACGCTGTTCGCAATTATCATCACCACATGTTTTCCTTCACAACCAATTCAGTTATGGAACAAATACAAAGACGCCATATGTGAAGACATCTTGCATCGCTTGCGCATTCAAACGAATAATCCTGACATCCAAATAACCGATGAAATCTACAATGAAGGATTGATTCTGATTGAGGATCAATGCTTGACTATTGCAAACAAGCTACTGATTGAAGTAGGAATGATTGCGCCAAATCGATCGATGCACGATGCATTCAATCAAGAATTAAATCGAGAGCTACAATACAATGTTGATACATTGCAGGAATTCGTTAGAAATAATGTTCCGTTGCTGAATGAACAGCAAAAACAAGTATACGAAACATTAATGCAAGCGGTGGACAATAATACTGGTGGTCTATTCTTCCTGGATGCACCTGGAGGAACAGGGAAAACATTTGTCATTTCATTGATTTTGGCCACTATTCGATCAAGATGTGACATAGCTTTGGCTTTAGCATCATCTGGAATTGCGGCGACTCTTCTAGATGGCGGTCGTACTGCACATTCTGCGCTTAAGGTGCCACTCAATTTAAACACAATTGATACTCCAACATGCAATATTTCCCGATCCAGTGCAATGGGAAAATTGTTAATGCAATGCAAGCTCATTGTTTGGGATGAGTGCACAATGGCACATAAGAAATCACTTGAAGCACTTAACTTCACACTGAAGGATCTTCGGCGAAATAACAACATCTTTGGCGGCTTGATGATATTGTTGGCAGGCGATTTCAGGCAAACGTTGCCAGTAGTTCCCCGTGGAACGCCTGCAGATGAATTGAATGCTTGCCTGAAGGCATCACCTTTATGGAATAACGTAAAAACATTATCGCTAACCACTAATATGAGAGTTCAACTTCAAAACGATCAAAGTGCTGCACAATTTTCCAAACAATTGTTAGATGTTGGAAATGGAAAAGTCCAAGTTGATGCGACATCTGGATTAATTACTCTTACCAACGATTTTTGCCGATTTGTAGACACTCAATTAGTTCTTATTGAAAATGTTTTCCCAAACATTAGTGAGAATTATAAGAATTATGCTTGGTTAAGTCAACGAGCAATTCTTGCCGCAAAGAATAATGATGTCCACGCACTGAATTTTACCATTCAATCAAAAATTGCTGGCGATTTGGTGACATACAAATCCGTTGATTCAATAACAAATCCCGATGATGTAGTAAATTATCCAACGGAGTTTTTGAACTCTCTGGAGATACCAGGATTTCCACCACACAACTTGCAACTCAAAGTTGGTACAGTTATTATGATACTGCGTAATTTGAATCCACCGCGACTTTGCAACGGTACTTGACTTTCGGTAAAGAGACTTATGCCGAATTTGATCGAGGCAACCATTATTAACGGAAAGTACGCAGGTGAAAATGTATGTATTCCTCGAATACCAATGATTCCAACTGATCTTCCGTTTGACTTCAAACGATTGCAATTTCCAGTTCGCCTTGCGTTCGCAATGACAATTAATAAGTCGCAAGGCCAATCGCTTAGTGTTTGCGGGATAAATTTAGAAAATCATTGTTTTTCACATGGGCAGTTATACGTTGCGTGTTCACGAGTTGGGAAACCATCCGCTTTGTTTGTGTTAACGTCAGACCAAAAAACAAAAAATGTGGTTTACCAAAGAGCACTACAATGAAACGGATAATTTGCGGACACGTATAACGCTTCGATTCAGTATTTACTTTGGATTTGTAGCGATATCAAAGAGTAACTTTCATTTACTTAGGGAAGTTCAACTAAATAACACTTCATTTTAGTAGGTAATCGAAATGTATTTATTACTGTTGTGAAATGAAATAAATATTTTCCTTTTCAAATATATAATAAAAAATTTTTTTTTCTTTATCTTTTAATCACCAAACGAAATGTTACATAAAACGAATCTGGTGGCGAAACGGAGTTCGCCGGGTCTGCTAGTTATTAATTAGAAATTACAAGTCTAGGTTTCCTCACGATGTCTACCTTCAGCGCATGTTTTTGGTGTCTAATTGATCATAGAAAGTACATATAACTCGGAAAAAGTTACATTGGTACTTGCCAGGTTTTGTAACCGCAGCCGCCTTAACCTCAGCCGGGGTTGCGGGGTAAGCGCAATGAGGCACCGCGACCTCAGCCTACAGCAGGAGAAGGAACAGTCACAGGTTTTTAGTCAGTAAGAGTCTGACACTCCCTCCCGCCCGGCCCTGGGCGGAAGAGTCATTTGATGATTTTCTCCTCACAAAAAAAGCCGCCTTAACCTCCGGGCCACCACGACACACAGAAACAGAAAAGAAGTGACTTTGTTTTATATTATGTAGTGATTGTATTGCAACCAGCATCCTTATTGCACGAGTATGATAGAGATGCACCATGTCACAACTTTCATGTCATTGTGTAATGCAACGTGTCAATGCGTGGGATTGTGTGTCACTTGTGTCAGTGTAACATGACACTCTGACATTAAGGATGAGCGGCTTGTGAACTTTTTATTACCTACCTTTATTTTTAATTGTAAGGTCATACATATTATTAGTGTGGTTTTATTATTATTTTTTTTGATGCTTAAATGAAATAGGTTGAGTTCGTAATGTACAATATCAAATTTAAAATAAGAATAAGTAACCAACTCTTAAAATGGTTTTTATTTATTTATGTAAAGAAATCTATACTAGGTATGTTTATAATTAGTTCAGCTTTTTTTCGTTTGGGGAAAATCATCAAATTACTTCTCCCGCCCAGGGTAAGGCGAGAGAGAGTGTAAGACTCTTACTGACTAAAAACCGTTCCTTCTCCTGCTCTGGGCCGAGGTCGCAGTGCCTCATTGCACTTGCCCCGCAAGACCGGCTGATAATTAGTTCAGCTACAGTCTCGTGATCGGAAATCTCACTGTCAAATTTTTCACTTACATTAGCTTTGATTATTTTCAAAGTCAAAGTCAAAGTCAAAATCATTTATTTCAATTAGACCCATACAGGCACTTTTGAACGTCAACACAACTTTAAAGATACAAAGTGTCAGTCTGTCGGTCAGTCCTCTTAGTGAAGCTATTCGCTCGTTCCAAAGTGTAGATTCCGATGGAGAAGAACGAGCAAGAAACTCCATGGTTACTCTTTTAAAATCAGTGTCACATAAAGATTCTTTGATACATTATTTAGTTGGTTTGAATGTGTGAGAACAGTGTAACGCGTGTATACAGAGAAACATAAAAAGAAAATAACCTTAAGGACAATAGACAGTCCGGAGCTGACCCTTACAAATTTATCAAGTTTAACAATAAAAATAGCATGGTTACAAATTTACAAAATCTAAGAACTTCCGTTCAAGCAAAGATCCACTGGAACATTATTTATATTATTTTTTTAAATAGCTTTTACATTATATTTTCATAAATAGATTTTTCTGAAGCAATTGGAGTGTACATGAATTGACTCCTTGTAGGAAAAATTATATTTATCCCACCATTCCTTAAATCCGTTTAACTTATTGTTAATTTTATAATAGGTAATATTTTTGATAAAAAATTTCTTAAAATGCCATTCTTGGATAAAATTAATAAAACGGTTATGTGATTGTTAGTTGTTACTGTACCTTTTTTTTAAGAGTTAAAATGCCGATTGTAAATTTCTTATATACAAAAATGGAGGTTGACATTTTGTCCCTACAGGCTCTGACTATCCGCCTAATACGACTTGTATTTTTCATAATTTAATAAGTAGACTAAGTTTATAAATATTTATTTCAATTAATCAAAAAATAACAAGTGATAATCAGTCCATCAATTAGGGTAGCTCGCATCAAAACTGACATGATTAGCTGCCGTAATGACTTTCAAGATTGATAGATCGATTCACCAAATGACAAGCAGTGATCAAATTACTCGTACAAATGTACAGTCAGCCAAGTCAAATATGTCAGAAAGAACGAACACAAAAGCATTTGCAAAGTATGTATTTTTATTTTTAGAAATTTTCAATTATTTTACGACGCTAAGTATTTAACTTGACGATGTTGATTTCTTACACAATTTTTTCTTTATATTTGCTTAGTAAACATATAAAGGGCCGATTTTTTTATAGTCAGATACAAAAATGTTATCTGAGGAATACAATTTTTGCTGCCACTGTCTTATACAAACATTCTGACGCGACAGCATCATAATTATTCCCCAGATAACTTTTATCTAACCATTGAAAAATTAGCCCTTAGTAGGATTTTTTTTATTGTTACACTAACGCCCGGTTTCCGAAAGGCCGATCAATGTTAAAATCAATTTAATCTATTGTAAGTCATCTGATTGGTTGACTAAATTATCAACAAAACAGAATTATAAAGTTAATTTTAGCGTTGACAAGCCTTTCAGAAACTGGGTGTTATTGTAGTTTCATGGGTGACACTGGGTGTAGACATGATAAAAGACTGGCAACGACTAACTTACGCCGACGACGACTTATAATATTGAATGTTTCAAGTAAAATCTACTATTATCTTACTTTACTCAAACTTTACTTTCTACTTTCTTTACTTTCTTTCTTGCCTATCATATAATGTGACTGACTGTACATCAATTCAAAACCCTAATGACTAGCGTTCTAGTAACCAAGCAACTGTGCTATTGATATTTCATCTTCAATTAAAAGTTGCAAATATTATGAAGTTTCACAATACAAGGAAATGGGTTAAAAATCAATTTATTAACCACGGTTGTATAATATATGACATTAAGTTTGTTTTTCTTAAAAAAAAACCTTGCCCCCACTAGGATTTTCTCCTCTGTCGTGGGTGCGGTTACAAACATACAATTTTACATGCATGCACATGACGCCCAGACCCGGAACAACAATTTTTGGGTCACACAAAGAGTTGTTCCGTGCGGAAATCGAACCCGCGACGCGATGCACGGCAGCCGGTTGCCCAGCCACCGCGCCAACCGTGCAGTCAATCCATTGTTAGGTACCTCTTAAATGTTCGGTCTGAAAGTTCATTTTGCAAAGTCACTTGCTGATAAAGATTCGCTGTGAAAAAAAGGTGTAGTATTCTGAAAATTAGCGAATTCGATGCCAACGCTACCAGGTAATGACGACAGTGAGAAAAGTTAGCTGTGAGTAATCAGGCATTTTCTGATTTGGCAAATTTACTAGTTTTTGGAAGTGTGACTTTGTGATGAGTTTATTATTTTCATAATAGCAATTCAGGTTAACTATTAAATTCGTTATAATAAGGTCGTTTTTTGCTTAACTTTGAAGTAGGTCGATGTAACTCTACGTAGGACGTACATATATATTAACATTGTAGTTAGTGATTCATAGATTTTCCTCATACAGAAGAATTATAGTTCTTATTACAGTGTAATTAATACGTTTTTTGATTGGTTTTTGTCAACAAACGCCAAATGCTAAAGTGTTTAAATATAATTCAGATTTTCACTTCAAAGATTAAACTATTTGCATCTAGAGTTTAAAATAATAATTTATAAAACTCCATAACAAAGGCGTACCTTTGATTTTTCTAGTGCTGTATTAACTTTAAAAGCTATCTTATTATATTGATGCTCTAAATAGAACCATGAAAGTCCTCAGGCAGTCTTCAATGGCTCACGATCCACAACAAACTGTAACATTATTGTATAGTAAGTATTAATAAAATGGCAACATTGTAATCTTTTTTGTTCGGAAACTATTGTGAGACATATTCCATTTACTTATACGACGATAATATAATTTGTGAAAATAATAATACCTATTTGCATGCCCATGTGACGGTAGAATGTGGAAGGACCTAATCTTGTTATAAGAAAACATCAATGTATCAATCAGCCATGTTTGCAAAGAAATAAATGATTTATGATAATTCGACGACTTACTGAAGTGAATTGAGAAAAGTTCTAGTGGTTTCAAGTTGTAACGGGACTCTTATTCAAGGGTAGTGTGCGCGTTGCGACTATATATGAATTGAAAATAGTAAGATTTTCTTAGTTATTTCACGTGAGTATGTCCTCATTATCAATAAGTATTACTTCTTTGTACTGTACATGCCAGTTTGAAGGTATCGTATCACGATTGACATAGGCGTATCAAATAGTTATATGTATACCTAGTATGAGATCAAAAAACTAAAATTGAGCCGTTTTTGTGTGAAATCATAACAAACATATACGAACTTTCAAGCGTTTATTGTATTAGTAGGATAGTTAGTAGGATAATTAAACAACGTCGAAAACTAAAATAAGTGTAATACTTTATTTATTCCACATTTTTCTTCACGTAGGGACGTAGCATTGCATTCACAAAGTTTATAATGCATAACAGAACAGTTCACTTCTCAAATTGTAGACTCTAGAACTAATGCTAGGCTGCAATGATGAGAACAATTCGATAATCATACGCTTGCGACGATCGCGAGTGGCTCCGGGTGATCGTGATCTTGGGAGCGCCATGTTTGTTTATTTGAAGTTATGGATGTAAGGTTTATAAGATAGCTTTTTAAAGACGTGGTGGCCGGTAGTTGAGGGCTCTCACTTCTCACGTGGGCTCAAAACCTGGCAAGTAACAATGTGACTTTTTGGGTAATATAATTTGTGGGAGAGTCAAGCTTTTCCACAAATGGGCCGGCTCAACCGGTGTGGTCCCATGACCTTACAGGAAACCAGCATGAAACAACCGCGGCGTTATTTTTTGCAGTGTAAGCGACGTTACAGGAAATTCATTGGCTGCCCCATCCCTCCACAATCCTTAAATCTCCTAAATCATAATTGCCGGGCTTGGGCCGGCAACGTACTCGTAACTCCTCCGTTGTTGCGAGGATCCATTGGCGGCGTCCGTCATCAGTCTACGGTTTCACCCGCGGTCCGGCTCCATTTAATCGTAGCCTGATGTTTTATAGCTTATAGCACCCAGGATCATTGTAGCTATCTATCAGTGAAAAAATTTTGGCAATCCGAGCAGGCGGCGGTTCCAAAGTTTACCCCCTACATACAAACTTACAAGTTTTACCTCTTTATAATATTAGTAAGTATAGGTAGCTTTAGCTCGTATCATCAACTTATATCATCACATCTTCTACAATATGTTTCGCCGTTTTCTGCAATATGTGTCGTCGCGTTGCGTAGACTGATGCAAATATTACACATGCCGTGATGTTGTGTGACTTGTTACTAACATGCAGTTGACATGACATCAATGTAAATATTGCCACTACATCAATTTTAGTTAATGCTTTAAGACTGCTTCGATTGAGTTTGTTAGCTAGGAATGCGATGGGTTAAGTAGGGACTTGGTATTCATGTAGATGTATAAGTTAGTTGGTATTAGAATTGGCTTTTTCTTTGTCAATAATGTATATATATCTAGTTTTTTTTTTTATTTATTAGGTCGGCTAACGAGCAGACAGGATTACCTGATGGTAAGCAATCAGCTCCGCCCATGGACACTCGCAACGGAGGAGTTACGAGTGCGTTGCCGACCTTTTAGGGATTAGGGATTTGGAGATTTAGGGATATAGGAGATAGAGGATTTAGGGATTTAGGAGGAGGATTGGGGGAGGGGAAGGATTGGGCCTCCCAGTTATAAGAGAAGTTAAATGCTGGTTACTTATAGAGATGGTCGGTTTTGTTCTGTAGATAAATTTATAATGGACTAGCTACTCTCGTGCGCTTTCACCCGCTGCTCGGCTCCTACAGATCGTAGCGTGATGTTTCATAGCCTATAGCACTCAGGAACATTGTAGCTATCTATCAGTAAAAGTATTTTGGAAATCCGTCCAGCGGTTCTAAAGATTACATACAAACTTACAAACATACAAACTTACAAATTATACCTCTTTATAATATTAGTATAGATTAACTTTATACAAATTAATCTAGTCTCAAGCTTTTGCCCGTGACTTCGTACCAATCCTAGCTTAGTACCTACCGGCTTGCACTAGCCAAGGTATGCATTCCTTATATAAGTTTTTCGGTTATAATAATAAAAAAAATATTTATCCACAGTTACATAAGTTTGCCTTAAAGTTTAGTTATAATTGGGTACAATTGTTTGTTGTAACTTAGTATTGTTAGCGGACATTGCTTTTAGGAGCGGCGGTCCCCAAACTAGGCGAGGCTTGTATCTTTATCGTTATCCTATATAACTATGTGATGTACAACACTAACATTTCCATGCAAAGCTTGTGATAAGATCGCCCATTGTAATCACAACATTGTTTGTATCTTACTTGTTTCTACTTTGTGAGTGTATGAGCAAAAGAGTACATATTAATAAATATATACCTATATGGGGAGGCGTGTAAATAGCCTCCCTTAATGGGATGATGTTTTTAAGAACTACCACATACGGCGGTGAATAAAAAGATTGAAATTTACCTGTTGACCGATTCCGAATCAGACCAATACCGACCACAACTATTGCAGCAAATGCCCACGTACCTTTATGAATCCAGGGACCCCACTTGGAACCTGGATGAAGGGAAGATCAAGAGCCTTCTTCAAGCGTGCGTCGTTGAGATGTGGGCTCCCGGCCGGCTAGCTAAATCCTGATTCTTCCACCGGTGGACAGGCGAAAACTCGTGAAATCCACACTGCACTATAAGTTATGAAGGTCTCACGGCAGGAAGTCAATTTAATTCACGAGATTCTACATATGCGGAATTTTAAAGCGGAGCGGATTACATTCGACGCATTGCAAAAAATGGCGGCGAGACGACACTCTTTTATTTTAGCGGAAGACGCCCTCTGGTGTCATTCGCGAGAGTCTCCAGGAAACACTCGATACGTACCAATGGGCGCTGCGGTAGTCGATAATGGCGGTCGGAAACATCTACAGGCATTCAGTCATGCTACTATTTATATAAAAATTAGGGAAAATAATGTTCTTAAATGTGGAAAAAATAAATAATTTGTTTTATAGGTTATTTAAGAAATATCTATCATATGAAAAAGGCATTGACGCTTCACCACTATACATACGTAGCAACTTTCAGTTTTTTGAGTCCAGTAGTTTCAACTGTGCCTTGTCCATCAATCAGTAACCAAATACATACAATTGATTGATTGATATCTGAGAAGATTGCCAAACAAGCCAAGCTTCTAACGTAGATCAGTGACGGCAAATATTGCAAAAAATAAGCATTAGACATATCTGCACTACAAACTTTGTATAGGAAAAAATCAAGCCATTAATTACCATCATCAATATCTATTCCAATTCCAAGATCAACGACATATAGTCTATGTAATCACGTTTCTCTTCACCTAATTCTGAGATTAGCATCCCGTCGCATGCACGATCAACTCACGCACGATTGTAACCTTTCTGTCTCATATTTTAAATACTATAACCCTTTGATGTCGTCTCTGATTTAATGATTATTCAGAATTTTAATTGCTCAACCTTATGGGGAATAGTATTTAGTTTAATTTTAAATGGAGGTTACTAAGATATTGTAACGTGATACGTGAAAAAAAAATGTGTACATGATATTATTTTTTAATTTGTTTATTTTCCACGCATCCAATATACACAAGTCCAACACTCATGGTTGGCTAAGTAATTGCTTTGAACAACACTGTTAAGTGTGAAGTAACTAAATATTTCCGCTTGAGTAATCGCAACAATTTGACCCTTCCAAAAGGGCACAGTTGGCAACACAACATCTAAAAATGCGTTAATAATTTAATTAAGCTTGCAACACCAGTGGCCAAATCTGACGTTACCAAAAAATACCAACCTTTTTTTGTAAACCTCATAGTGCATGAGGTCAGGTGGTCTATAAGTTAAAAAATGCCATCCACGTAATAGTGCACCTCCCTATCTGAATCGATTCGATTCGCAAATCGATTCGCAATCGTTTCGTGATCGAGAAATTCGGTATTATCGATACAGGTCACCTCGTTCGTAAATTAATTTTATAAATAATTATTGGGATTATCGCTTATAACAAAGGTTATCACTACTCACATCTCAAAGTTTCTCTCCGCAGTGACAGTTGGTTCGAAAGAAAAAGAGCCTAAGGACTACATTGCATCATGATTTTAACTTGCTGTTGACATTTTTATAGTATGTTAACCATTGAAAGTTACTTGTTATCAAAAATGAGATCTGCTGGAACGTCTATGTACTCAATTTTAGAAGGAAATGTCAGCGACTTCTGTATTAATTGAATTTATAATTTGTATTGGTACTACTGACTCTTATTTACACTATGTTATCATTGGGAATAGTCCAGTGCTAAACTAAGACCTGTCTCGTATCATTTCCTATGAGACTTTTGGCGTAATCCACACAATTGGCAGGAGTAGAATTCATGCGATTTAAAGGAATAGTCGGTAATTGTTGCCTTCAAATGATTTGGTCATATTTTGTGTATCTTGTACAGTATTAATTACACCAGAGTCTTGAAACAAAACCTAAGCAAACCGTGGTTTACATTTTACACGGATCATCACGCTTATTCGACAAAGGTTTGCAATTTGAAACTTATAATTAGAAATTATAAGTCTAGTATAGGTCTTATTTCTCATGACGTTTTCATTTGACTGTATTTCATTAGAGTCTATGTTTTATGTTTATTAATAGTTTTCAACAAGTCTGTCTGTCTAGGCAGCAGGCAGCTTAACATTTGGGCTACTGCGACTAGATCAACCAGACATTAAAACAATAAATCCTCCTGACAACTGACAAGTGACTCACAAACTAATATACACAAATAAATTATTACGTAATTTGACGATTTAATGTTACATAATATTAAAATGCCTAAACGTGGTGATATTTGCCATTATTTTTATTATTGTCACGCGAGTTGAGCGTTTATATTAATTCTCTTTCTCCAATAACGTTTCAAGGTCATGTTTATGTGAGACAAAATTATGCTAACGATGTCTATACTAGATATGCTAAAATTTTATTTGAAACGTGAGCTTTTACATATATGTATACAATTTGAATTTTATATAAAGTTACATCTTTTGTTTAACAAGGGGTAGATAGATATATAAGTAATTGTTATGAAATAAAAAAAAACTTATTTTTCGTCAATTATAAATTCCATTCATATGGAAACCTTAAGCTATATACATTGTCGTGGTGGCCCGGAGGTTAAGGAGCCCGCTTCTCATGCATGAGGGTGTGGATTCGAAACCTAGCAAGTACCAATGTGACTTTTTCCGAGTTATATGTACTTTCTATGATTATTTAGCCACCACTGACATATGTACGGTGAAGGTAAACATCGTAAGGAAACCTGGACTTATAATTGCTAATTATAAGTTTGAAATCGCCAACCCGCATTGAGCAAGCGTGGTGATCAATGCTCTAACCTCCTCCGTATGAGAAGAGGCCTTTGCTCAACAGTGGGCACTTATAGGCTGATGATGATAATGAAGCTATATACAGAGTGCAGTTTAATATCTCATTTGTGGAGACGTGAAGCGACTATTTTTATTATTTCGTGATGGGAGGCATTTGGCCGTTATCAAGCCTGGTGGTAAGCGATGATGCGACCTACGATGGAGCACACCTACTCATAAGCAACCTATTCACTCGGGCTTTGAAGACACCCAGGTTATATCCCTTCGGGGAACACAGACTCCAGCAGTTCGTCATACATTGCTCATAATGTTCATATGTTTGGGTTTGCCCGGCCCATGACGCGGTCTACTGCTGCAATGTACAACGAATGCAAGCCTGTGTGTAAACGCGACCTAAGACTTCATCTTGATTTACCTTTATGGAGTTTCATCATCATCATCATCAGCTCAAAGTGCCAACTACTGAGCAAAGGCCTCTTCTCACACGGAGAAGGTTTGAGCATTAATCACCACGCTTGCTCAATGCAGGTTGGCGATTTCAAACTTATAATTAGAAATTATAAGTCTGTGTTTTCATCACGATGTTTACCTTCACCGTATGTCAGTGGTGTCTAAATAATCATAGAAAGTACGTATAACTCAGAAAAAGACACATTAGTACTTGCCAGGTTTCGAACCTACTACACGAGTTATGGAGTTTAGAAAATAAAAAAAATAATACCTTATATAGAGATAATAGATATGAATAATAGAGATAGCCTCTCACACTAGACCCAAAATCGAGATTGCATACAAAGACCAGACGAATAAAACAGTCACAAGTGTCAATCAAATAAATTAAAAAAAATGTTGACTATATAACAACAATGCTCAACAGAGCCGGTTTAAAAAAACAACATAATCTGACAAATAAAATGCAAATAATATTAATAAATACTAATATCTGTCTATTTATACATATTGGAATATGATAGAACTCCATTGATTGGTTTTATTAATTTGGCTGATCAGGCTTTTCTTTGAAGATACAAGCAACTAGCTTCTTCGACTGGTGAATTACCTGTAGTTTAGCCGGTTTTATTGTATTTAGTTTTAGAACGAATACTAGAAAATTCTAGGTCCGTCAATGATGGTAGTAGTTAATATCATGCCATTAAGAGTCATGGAAATATCATAACTATTTTTGTAGTTAGTTATACGCATAATAGTTTAAAGCATAATCATTGTACTTTCTGAAGAGGTTGACTATGTACATATATGTACCTGTTGCAGCCAAATAGTGGTTTTAGCCATCCAACCAACCTGAATGACGGTCGTAGTCGTTTGATTGAATGGCTAAATTTGTCATTTAGGTTGTAGGTTGAAGGGTAAAGATTGCCATGGAAATCGAGTTGCTACGGAGTAGAGGGGGAGTAGAGTTCAGTTAGGGTTGAACTGTGAATCGCCGTCAGAAATAAACAGCACTATACACATCATAAATGGCTCGTTAAACTTAATGCTCGTTGATTGTGTTATTAAAAACAATCAACGAGCATCGAGTTTAATATCATTCTCGAAATGCAATTAATGAATAAAGCTCTAAAAACAATTTACTGTATTTTCGTACCAAATAACCTTGCAGAGGAGATAGGCTGGTGACCACTAGATTCAAATCATTATCATCCAATCATCAGCTCACATCCGTTCCAATTCTCACAAATTGAAGTCAAGATCCATTCTACATTACTATTCAGATTACCTCGTTAGCCAATAATAGCTAAGTTCAAAACCCTACCAATAATTTGTGCACATTGTCAACGAAAAACCTTGGTACAAATGGCAGTAGACTGGAGTAAAACTATTTGGACAGTGATAGATGCAAATCGTGATAACTGCATTACATGATGCGTGTGCGCATTCAACAGGTCGTATGATTAGGATTCATATAGTAAACATGTTATTGGATGACATGTACATGTGCCAATTAAATTCATCATTATTGTTATGAAATATTGTTGCTTGGACAGGCCAGGGTCGGAGGATTGATCAAGTGCAAGAAGATAGGTAGATAGGTTTCTCTGAAATGTTTTGGTAAGATTTTAATTGTTGTTTGTCGTTTGGCTTTGTTTAGCAAGGCTATTTCTACAGAATTCTAAAGTCCTGTTAATTAGGAAATGTGTATTTTTTTACTCGTAAGTTGTGGAATCAGAACAAGTTGGTTTTCTTTTGTTTTTTAAAGTTGGTACATGTTTTTAAGGAAGAAGTCGGTGAATTTTCTTATGACTCTCTTCTTAAGACAAATTTCAACAGGTTGAACATTGTCACAAGCTTCATTACTTCTTATAATGTAAAAGAAAACATAAATTAGCGGCAATTTTAGGTACCCATAGTTGGGAATAAGGATAAATAAATCCAGTTATATAATTGACGCCACAATAACATTACCTATGAATATTGCAATTGCAATTGGATATTAGCTTACAAATGACGAAATATTCCAAAGATCAGCGGATACACTTGAAGTCAAATATGATTATCTTCATGTAAACACGGTTGATTGGACAAGTGGACGTTCGTCCGTTGGTTCGTATGTCTAAGCAATTATTAACATAAAGTGATTGACACGTATAACTTTGAATATTGATGATAAGTACGTGCAACGTGATTGCCTGCACGGTTGGTGCGGTGGCTGGGCAACTGGCTGCCGTGTAACGTGTCGCGGGTTCGATTACCGCACGGTACAACTATTTGTGTGATCTACAAATTGTTGTTCCGGGTCTGGGTGTCATGGTATGTGACATTGTATGTTTGTAACCGCACCCACGACACAGGAAAAAATATCTTGTAGTGCTAGATAAAAGAATAAGGGGGAAAATCATCCAATGACTTTTTCCACCGCCGTGGGCGGGGCGAGACATAGTGATAGACTCTTACTGACTAAAAGCCACTACATTCCTTCTCCTGCTTAGCCTGAATGACATGGTGCATAATTGTGCTTGCATCGGTATCCCCGGTTTAGAAGTACTTGCGTTCCGTTTCGGTTCGTGAGTGCAGTTATCAGAAGCACTATTCCTTCAAAGGTAATGCACTAGTAAATCCTCTGACGTTAACATCCTAGGGCGATGTCAAAGCTTTTTTGCTTAACATTAGGTAATGCATTTTCATGGTAACTATTCCATAACAGCCTAAGAATGATACCAGTTTCTAAGAATTCAGCCGGAATTAGGCCTACTCGTGTAGGATCCCCGTTGGATAGTCATTAAATATATGTGCAAACTTTTAATTTAAAATGTATTAATGTTTTTTTATTTATAGTTACTATCGTAAGATTTAGATCTTTTCCCAGTGACTTAGAAGGTAGGTATTTTCTATAAATCTTAATATATTTGTATGAAGTTCGTTATCGACGAAGAATTTTATTGACTTTTCATTAACTTACTTCGGAATGAGATAGAACACTAAAAATACACACAAATGCATTGAAGACTAGTCTAATATGATAATTATTGAACAAAACTCGTTTGATTAGACCGGTTAAGTAGATGAATCTAATTAATTAGTGATGCGGTGATTTTTATAAAGAGGAGCCTTGCGACTTCTTTACGCATGTAATCTTTGCACACAAATTTCAAGTAAGTGTGTCACTCGCAGAAAACTGGCGTAAAATAACCAAAGTTGTAAATTACCGTGTAAATGAGGTTAACGAAGGTCTAGTCCTATCCTTAAATCTGCGAACCCCAAATCCCCAAAATGCCGACAATACAGTCGTAACTCTTCTGGTATTGTGGTTGTCAAAGGCCGAGTGCTTACCATCAAGTAATAGGATCCGTTTGTCGCCCTGTCACATACAAAGAATGATTCTAAAGTAAGAAATTAGCTATGTCTTAGGACGCATATGCTCCTTGAGAGTGTGCATATACTAGACCACATGAGACTAAAGGCTCAACTATCCAGCTCAAGCCAAAATCGGTGGACCAACTGCGTGAACTTTCAAAAGAACTACATTGAACTTAAACAGAACTCTATCATTTTGTAAACGTGGCTTATTAGGAAAATAGAACTTACTGTCGCAATAGAGTCAGAGATATGCTTATCACTTTTTGGATTATCCAACTTCTATGAGTCAAGTTTAGACATACTTCTAGGTAAGGTTCGATGAACTTATTTGGTAGCTTGACCCAGTAATGGCACGAGATAATAACAGAAATGGTTAGCAGAAGGGTTTATCCCACTTTGTAAATAAATAAAGTACATTTTCTTGAGTAATCATTTCACCTGGGAATTATTTTACCTAGACGATATCAGTCAGGTGGAAGATCGACTCAAATGGAACTAGAAAATAGTGCACCCAAGTGTACTTATATGAATCTGACTTAGGTGGCTTACCAATAATACTTTGTACAATCTTTAAATCCAAAACAAGACCTTTTTTGAATTGAGACTCCTATTACCTCACTCACCCGGCGAAACACAACGCTGTGGTTGTTTCACTTCGGTTTTTAAGAGGCCGTGGTATCACGCCGGTTGAGACGACCCATTCGTGTCGAAGCTTGGCTGTCCCACACTTAAAAAAATGTTGTGATGATTTAATCTAAAAAATGCATCTATTATGTATCATCCATCAGCAATTGAGTGGTATTTGTGGAAAATACTAGATCTTCTCCACTTCACTTGGTATTTTTTACGTATTTACACTTGAATCATTTTTATAATTCAATAGAAAATATGGGAACTCTCAAAAAATGCTTGTGAGGTACAAGCATTTTTTGAGAGTTGTTAGACTTGCAGCCAACGACGTAGTTAAAGTCAATAACTTATTCTTTATGTAATTTTAATTCAGGAATGTACTGACGACAGTTATTAAAGTTAGTCATCTTCCTACTAATTGCAATAAATTACAAATTAATTATTAATGTAACTCGTTCTGTTATAATAATTGCTGATGCACGGACATACATGCGTGATTTTCATGTAATGTTATTAATGTATGATTGAGCATATTTATTTAATTGTACATACTTATGCAAAGAAGATATGATACCTACTAACTAGTTTGTTTGTGTATTGTTTTTGTTATTAACAAAAACATATAAAGTCATAGTTATGGCAAAACGTTTGCATCAAATGTTTAACAGGTATTTATAATCACTTGAGACGAAACAAAACAAAAACTGATCTTTGCTTGATTTTAAGTGTGGTGAAGCCACGCTTCGGCGCGAATGGGCTGGCTCAAACGGAGTGATACCACAGCCTCACAGAAAACTAGCGTTTGCGACTTACGGTGTGTTATGCCTTGTGAGCTAAAAATAATATCATAAACAAAATTGTTAAAGTGGTAAAAATCGTTTTTGTCTACTTTAAGTATTTATTTTAAAATCTTGATTGAAATTTCTTTCTTTTTCTTCATCTAAAAACATAAAAAATCAAAGTATTGCACAATACCAATTAAAAAACATCTCTAAATTACTACCATTGTATAGTAATAAATTAGTAAAACTAGTTTCATTTGAAAGAAAAAATATCTAGAAATACCTGGCACTCGTTGTCACTAGTATATCTAGGCAATATTATCATTTGTATAATATTAAATAATTTTGTCTGAAAACCGGTTTATGAAAAACGACCTTGCCACCAATGATATAACGAATATAATCGCAGATGAAAAGTGATAGTGCGTTCATTTCGCCGTATCATTATAATTAATTTGCATTTTAAATTAAATTCTGTAGCTATACAGACAGAGAGTCGACAGTCGAATATAATTATTGAAAAAAGGTATAATGGCTTCAGATATCTTCAACGATTTGTTTAGCTAAACCAGTGTTTCACAGATAATACATTTGACAACATTTATTAACTATTGTTTTTTATTTTAGCATTATGTTGTAAAAACCTTTTTCCTTCCTCTTTGGACTCTTACCATAACATGATTCATCGACACGTTTGCCTCCCGGTTCCATAGAAAAATGTTTTTTTATAGAATTTAGATGATAAAGATACAAAAGAATGCGTAACGTTAGTTTGCCAAAAAGTTTTTATCAATATAAAACCTTTAAGCGACCAATGCTGTGCAAAAGATTTTTCTCCCATGGACAAAATATGAACAATCCACACGCTTATTCAAGGCGATTTCTAACCGATAATTTATTAGAAATTACATATAAGTTCCGTTTTCATCTCAATGTTTTATTGTACTGCATTTTACTGATGTCTAAGTAAAGTATAGGTTCGAGAAAAAAACAAATTGGTTTTTTAACTAGGATTTAATTTCGAATGAGACTTAACCCCTAGGCTACCATGACAAACTTGTAAAGAAAAAAATGTTTATGGCTTTAAACAAAATAACATATTATGTTATTGTTAAGTTACGCATATTGTTAAGACTAATTAGGATTAAGCTTCGTTCAAATGCAGAATCAGAAACAGTATTAATGAAGCTCACTGTAATTAATGATTTGCATACATTTAAATCTTTAAACAGGAAATTGACTGTGTGTCGTATTGTAGCCAGAAACGTTAAAATTGTTGTCAACTGACATTTTGGGTGACCTTTTTTTATGTGATAGGTCGGCAAACGAGCAAACGGATTACTTGATGGGGCAAGCAATCAGCGTCGCCCATGGACACCCGCAACAACGGAGGAGTTACGAGTGCGTTGTCGGCCTTTTGGGGATAAGGGATTTGGTCATTTTGGGAAAGGGAACGGATTGGGGTAGGGGAAGCATTGGGCCTCCGGTAACCTCACTCACACGGCGAAACACAACTCATTGGTTATTTCACGCCAGTTTTCTGTGAGGCCGTGGCATCACTTCGGTCGAGCCGACCCATTCGTGCCGAAGCATGGCTCCCCCACACTTAAACCTCCTCACTGTGGTTTTTGATTAAGCGCATGCAGTCTGGCTTTTGAATGATATGATTGCGTCAACTAAGTATGTATTATCTTAATATGTTTTATCTCCTCTTATAATTTCATTGTAATTTCATCATGTGATTACTGTTTTTCAATTAATTATTGACGTAAGACATACTTAATTTATCGAAAGTTACGACTTACTCACGTAAATAAACTGAAAATAGTTCTATTAGTATCAAGTCACAGCGGAACTCTTTATCATGAACTGCGAGCGTCGAGGCGATGGCGGTGTGCGAGGGTGTCCGTATTTTTTATTGCCGAGTATCGAGTATCTGAATATGTTCGATTTTCAAAATAAAAATATTAACAGCAAATCACATGGAGTTAGATATAACAGGTTCCATTTTTGATCTACTTATTTTTTTATAACTGGCCGTTTATAATCCTTGACAAAGAGTTCATAACTCATAGTTTTTTTGAAACAGCAGTAGAATTCGGTTGCCTTTTTAATAAAGTTGGTGCTATTAAGCAATCCCACTGTCCGTCAATCCATGCCCACACTATATCGTCCTTGGTTTGTCAGTCTGTTCGTGTGTCCTCATATTCAGCCTCCTTGATGACTTTATTTGGTGAACATTGTAACTAATGGCCCACTGACAGATATTATCTTATGTCATAACTCGTAAAAAGTGAATCATAGAGTAACAAAATTGTCTATGCTTTGCCGTTTATTGGCAGTGTTACTCAATATTGATTAATTGGTCGCTTGTTCACGTGATAAAGTTTTAAGCTATTTTTTTATTAATTCTGCAACGTGTTAAATTCACATTTATGTTCATTTTTAATTCCTGGAAATCGCAATAATATGCTTCAGGCTGGTTTTTTTATGTGTTACGGTGGCAAACGAGCCTACGGGCTACTTGATAATGCAGCAATCGGTGTCCTTGGACACCCGTAACGTCAGAGGATTTACGAGTGCGTTTTCGGCCTTTTGGGGATTAGGGTTTTGAAAATTTAGGGATTGGGGGGGACGGGAGAGAGGATGGATAATGCCCCCGGTAACCTCATTCACACGACAAAACACAACACTGTGGTTATTTCACGAGGCGGTGGTATCACTCCAGTCGGGCCGACCCATTGCCGGAGTGCCGAAGCATAGACCTCCTACACTGGTGGCACTTTTAATACGTAGCAACTTAGTAGCAATGAATCAAGTTTTGAATGAATGATTGATAATGAATCAGGATTCATTAGAATTCTATTGCAATGTTACAAATTTTAAATAAGTGTAATTTGGCTTATACATAAAACGAGCAAATCCATCGAATATTAAGAATAAAACTATTTAAAACACTGAGTTTCAATTATTAGCCGTTTTTGAGACCAGTCTGCGAAATACCTACAAACAATTAACAAATGAATTCTTTTAATCTTAGACAATATTTGAACACTGCATTCTAAAGTTATGACGTCCTAATTGTATGTAAACAGACAGACAGACAGATTGATGTGTCTTATTATACCTATGTCATTGTTAAAGTTGTCTGTAGGTAAGTACCTACTTCAAGGTAGAATATTATTGGACATATATTACACCTTTAAAATTATCGAATAATATTAATATGTTATTAATTCAGACATTAGTATTAAGATTATTTTTGATTTATTACTGAACATGTCTGTCTTTAACTTGGTAATT
Organism: Spodoptera exigua; assembly: GCA_902829305.4. Classification (NCBI taxonomy): domain Eukaryota; kingdom Metazoa; phylum Arthropoda; class Insecta; order Lepidoptera; family Noctuidae; genus Spodoptera; species Spodoptera exigua. The sequence goes on from LR824614.2 coordinate 717,147, forward strand.
TGTTAAAATCTACTTAGAATAGATGTAGCTTCGAAACCTAGGAAGTACAAATGTGATATTTTCCGAGTTATATGTAGGCATTTTTCTGTGATTATTTAGACACCACTGACATCCGGTGAAGGAAGCATCGTCAGGAAACCTGGACTTATAATTCTTATTAATGTTAACAAATAAGTTTGAAATCGGCAATCCGCCTTAAGTAAGCCTGGTGAATAAATCTCAAACCTTCTCCTTGTAAGAAAAAGCCTTTGCTCATCAGTGGGTAGTTATAGGCTGATGATGTGATCATATGGATTGGCTCACTATTGCATGTCTACAATAGATAATAATACATATATAGAAAATCCCAACATACAATTTTGGGCAGTAGCCTGCCAGGCTGATTACCTTGCTTGGTCGGAGGATCCACCTACTTTTTCGATCTTAGAGTACTATACTATCTGTTCCCTAAACTATTATACCACTAGCGCCCCTCCCCCCCCCCCGCTTCGCTCTGGTCCAACTATCTGGCTATCAAAGGGTCACTTTTTCCTAATCTTCCACTCGACTTTTCTAATATTTTCTTTGACAAGAATCCTGACAATAACAAACATAACAAAAAAAAGAATGAGCAAAATTGGTCCAGGCGTTCTTGAGTTATGCGCTTACCAATTTTGCGATCCATTTTTATATATAAGAAGATATATTATCGCAAGCGCACACTACCGTACTTATGTTTCAAACATGTGTATTGTGTAGGTATAAAGATACCTACTATTACACACAATCGATAAATTCCTTCACTTTCCAATCCTTGAACTAAACAGACATGGTTTGCATACTTGCACGATAACCACGCTTGTTTCTATGCAAAACATTTTTTATTAACAATGTCGATAGGTACGTTAATGAAATCACAATAATTCTCACATCGTCAGAAAGATTGACAATGTTAACACTAACCTTCCTTTTTTGCATATATTTTCCAATCGATTATCAACCCTATCATTGGGCAATAAGATTTATGAAATAGTGTTAGGTTGCGGTAACCGACTGCGCTGTTTATACTCTGTCATTAGATTCGGGAATGTATGTTTTGACAAAGGTATGGGTCTATGTCCAAAATTGCATCTAGCACAAAATATCGGTATTTCAGGGCCATAGTTAACCACGGCAGAGCTCCCGTCATCAGCGTTGAATGTCTGTTCATCACTGCCAATTGGGTAGTTTCCTAGGTCAAAAATAAATTAATTCGACGTGTTAATACGATAAAATATTGAAAAATAACTATAGGTACTTTTATTCATCGATCGATCGATACACTAAGTTTTAGATATTTTTTAGCTATTTTTTTAAAAATAAGTAAACTATTTGACGCGAAAATGCTATGACGTCATAATTCAATGTTTCATACAATTTTCATAGAAAAGTATCGTTTTTGACATTTGGATAAAAGTATTGAATTTGACTAGTTGGAAACTACCATATTGACTGCACGGTTATCGCCTTGGCTGGTCTACTGCCTACCGCACAACGTATCGCGGTTTCGATTCCCACACAGTACAACTTTTTGGGTGATTCACAAATTATTATTCCGAGTCTGGGTGTGGTATGTAAGCATGTGAAATTGCATGTTTGTACGACATCGGGAAAAATACTAGGATGGGGATACGACTAAAAAATAATGATGACACTAAATACATCAATCACAATTACCTAGGTTGATAGTCACTGACCATATCTAGGCATTCACGAAACAGGTCATTAGAAATAATTTTGGATTATTTAGCTAAACTGCGAATTAATAATAGAGCTTAAATGTTAACACTTAAATGTTGATAATGAGAGAATCCATTTACTAGAATCTCAGTCTTCTTAAAGTACATCATAATTTCTAAGCTCTGTAGCTGGTTTTCAACTGTTAAGTAATATTAGTTCTATTGGACATTTGCTGTACGTAATTACTTATTACTTCATACTATGGAAATGTAACTAATGTCTTTATGAATATTATTCATGCATCTGAGATCTTCGTGCAAAGAGGTTGCAGCCCGATTAACAATAAGAATATTGAAAGTGTTGCCTTCTTATAAACTCTTATTATTTTGATAAAAAATTACACATGGAGTAAATGACTAATAAATTATTTTTGAAAAATATTCTTCAATTTCCCAGTAGCTAAAGAATAGCTAATTCATTAGCTAGGTACTGGGCAATTTGCTTGGCCATCAATTAGTTTTTAAATGCAAAAAAAATATAACACTTTCATTCTTAAATTAAAATGAAGTCATACCACAGTTCTGCTACAAAATTCATTTAAAATTATTAGTAAAACATTTCACATTTATTTTATTTTGCTTTCTTAAAAGATTAACTAGTTATTAAGAATCCAATTGTATGTATAACGCAAGCTTCTACCTAACCTTTTGGGAAACAATTGTGCGTAGCCTTTCTACTCGTTTATTAAACAGCAAATCTTGCGTATCTCTTAACTAGGAACTGGCTTTACAGCTGTTGACCAAGTGGCCAATAGTGCAATAATTCAGTTTAGAAATACTCACTTTATTACTCACTTACCTAAAGCCAAAGCTTAAGGTGCTTGTTATTGCAACTTCAATTGCAACTTCTAAAGAAATGGTCTGTCCTATACATACCTACATTTGAATTCAATATCAGCAGAACTGTATCTACATAAAGCTGATAAAATTGCAATGAATCAGATCATCATCATCATCATCACCATCATCATCAGCCTATAAGTTACTACTGGGCAAAGGCCTCTTCTCACACGGAGAAGGTTTAACATTAATCACCACGCTTGCTCAATGCGGGTTGGCGATTTCAAACTTGTAGTTAAAAATTATAAGTCCAGGTTACCTCACGATGTTTACTTTCATCGTATGTCAGTATGATGTGGATGCTTGAAATTAAATCAAATAAATGTAAGACAGCTTTTTGTAATCGTTAGTCTTCTATGAGTTTGTTCTTGCGTCACATAGCGTTCTTATTTTTTAACAGAAAAAGTCATAAATATAGGAATATTAGAACTTATATAGTAAAATGGAAAATAAATAAGAAGATTGATCAGTTGTTTTAGCGCATTACTAAACTCGAAAAAAAAGTCCCATATATATTTTTCGAGTTACTGCCTACCGTATAACATACTAAATTTAATGTTAATAACGATTTACTTACTACAATTTAGTCAGAAAAGCTACTAGTTTATCTTTTTTTACAGATCTCGAAGGAGTCATAAGTACATTTAATTATTAAGAGTTTCATGATCTAATTCCAATCATAACAATTCCTAAAGGTGAGACCAACTTGGATAAGAAAGTAGTCCAGTGTTGCCTAATACGAATAGATCGTGGATGTCGCTGGATTATACGGATTAGTGAGCTTACAAATGCATTGCGATGAGATTTTTTAACTACGATTTATGTGACTTACGCAGTTGTTAGTTGCTCATGTTTTACTAACATGTTCGTAGTCAAATAAATGTAAATATTTATTTAAAATGTAACCTGAACTGACATGTTTAAAATTGTCCTGCTTTCGTTACATTGGCAAGGAAGGTCGAATTTCAAATAAAACAGTTTTTCGAAAAATCTTCTTCAAGGTCAACGACTTAGTTACTTTACAATTCAATAATACTTTTAATATTAATAAAAAAACACTATCAATTCTATGTGCTACCTGTTCATAGGTTTGAAGTCGGTGCCAAGCCTAATACATAATATAATAAGCATGATTACATGAGTACCTAAACTCGCCGGGCGCGTTTGAATTTATTTGTTAGGATTTAAGAAATTTAGTACCGATTTTCTAACTTGATGGCGTTAGCGTAGAATCAGAAGTCTATATGGTTTCGTTACCGGCGAAACTGTATATAGCTCAGAAAGATATTTGGATGAATTATGAATTCTGAAAGTTTTCTCGTACTTGGTTGTTAAGAGTAGTAGTAGGTAACTGCGTTGTTAGTTATGGAAATTTCGTCTTTTAGCAGCTAAACAGTCTAAATTCTCATTTAGTTTTATTCTGTTTAGGGCTTGGCACCGACTTCAAACCTATGAATAGGTAGCACATAGAATTGATAGTGTTTTTTTATTAATATTAAAAGTATTAGCTTCGCGTACGTAAGAGTGCTATTAAAATATCAATTTTAATTACTTATTTGACACTTTTTTGTTTTTGAAGTCGGTTTTTTTAAACGTAGTTTTTTTTATTTATTTCTTTTTAGTGTCTGTTGCAAGTTCTTCTGTAAACTACAGTAACATTTTAAATATAAATTAACATATTGAATAGTATATATTTTCAAGTAGCTATGTGTAGGCCAACGAAAGGAGCCGCCCGATTAAAAATATATAGATCCCAAAAGAAATGGGAAAGTTCTCATCATCATCATCATCAGCCATTTTAATGTTCCCACTACTGGGACACAGGCTATCTCTCTAGGAGAGGGAAAGTTCTTAACAATATAAATAAATTAAGTCCAAACACGAGGTAGCTACTGTAAACCGTTGAGGAGTTCCCTAGACTGTCGTTCGTCTTCATTATCAGATCCCTAATGACAGTCACAATCCATCAAGGTGTAAAGTTCTCAACAAAACGAATAAATTAAGCTCAAACACAAGGAAGCTGCTATGAATCGTTGAGGAGTTCTCTCGACTGTCTCTCGTTTCCATCCGGAATTCCCTCGACGGTCAATTGTCTCCATCATCAGGTAAACTGCAGACCTTCAGTTGTTATGATACATACCTACAGGTACAAAGTTTTCATCAATATAAATGAATTAAGTTCAAACACGAAGTAGTTACTGTAAACCGTTCAGGAGTTCCCTGAGCTGTCCTTCGTTCTCATCATCAGACCCTTAATGACAGTTACGACCAAGCCTGCTGCAATACGAAGTGCTCGCCAATACGAATCATTCAAGCCCAAACACAAGGCAATTACTCCAAATAGTCAAGGAGATCCCTCGACTGTCTTCCAGCTCCAACATCTGGTCGACTTCGACCTTCGTCAAGTTACAGTGTTGTTAAAGGCCTACTTAAAAATCATACAAAAATCCTACTCGCCCCTACAATTTTCGAAAGATCCCCTCGGTTTCTCCAGGATTCCATCATCAGATCCTGACCTCATGACAATGGGACCAAATGGCAAGTATACTCTATCGAATAAAAAAAGAATTTTGCAAATCGGTCCAGGCGTCTTCGAGTAATCGGTGTACATACATAAAAAAAAAAAAAAAAATACGCGTCGAATTGAGAACCTCCTCCTTTTTTGAAGTCGGTTAAAAAGAAAAATCTAGGTTAGAACACGAGTACTAAGAATAAATAGGTAAACCTAGAATATTTCACAATTCCGCCATCTGAAACTAACGTCAAAATAATAGGTAGGTAGGCACATACGTAAGCTTTCGACATTTTACGACTGAAAGCAAGCAATTTGGAGGTTATACTCGAACAGTTAAGTAGCAACCACAGCAGTTAGGTAACATAGACTATTATAAATCTATACTTGAGTCACAGATTATGTAACAGTAAACATAAACACGTCAACGCCATTTTCTTTGTATTGTCGAAGAGATGGCCTCACACCACAGTGTTGTTTCGCCGTGTGAGCGCGGTTATCAGAGACCTAGTCCTTCTTTCCCTCCTCTTATCCCTAAATCTCCGAAACCCTAATCCCCAAAAAGCCGACAGCACACTGGGAACTCCTCTGGTGTTGGGTGTCCATGGAAGGCGCGATTGCTCACTATCAGGTTATCCGTCTGTTTATTCAAATTCAAATTCAAATTCAAATTCAAATTTATTTATTTGTGAACATAGGTTATTACAATTGGTGTTACAAAAAATATTTTTTATGATCTCTATGCCCTACCATATCGGTGTACAAATTTTATAGAAATGAAAGAATACAAACATATACAGGCTTAATTAAAGTTTAAAATACAATGATTTTCAAAATAGGTCAATACTTAAATGTCTACAGTCAAGCATAACATGGATCAGAATAAAATAATAATTAAATACTATTGGATTTGTCATTAAGGAAAGAGTCAATTGAATAATATATTTTTTCTGTCAAGAACATAAACAGTCTTTTCTTAAATACATTAATATTGTCAGAATCTTTTATATATTTAGGAAGTTGATTATAAACTTTTGGAGCCATTGCGAATATGCTTTTATGAACATTGCAGTTTTGCACGAGGCTAAATGTAATTTATCAGCTCTACGAAGGCTACTTACTTGCGAAAATTTTGAAAGGTTACGTCTGACGAACAAAGCAGTTTCAAAGATATATAAACAAGGCAACGTTAGTATATTCAAGCTTTTAAAGAAAGGTTTACAACTATCAGTTTGTTTCAGATTACAGATAGCTCTAACACACCGCTTTTGTGCAATAAATACAGTTTCTTTCCCAGTCGCATTACCCCAAAACATGATACCATATCTCAAGGTTGACGCTACAAGTCCATGATAAGCAGTTAGAAGCGTTGATTTACTGACTGTTTTTCTTAACATATATAGAGCATAAGAATATTGATTAACTTTACTACATACTTTTTCTATTTGAATATCCCAACATAATGTATTTTGTATATGTATTCCTAGAAATTTTGTACTATTTGTTTCAGCAATACGTATGTCATTGTAACTTATATTTAGGTTTAATTTATTGTTTGTTCTTTGTCCAAATTTCATAATTAAAGTTTTGTCCAGATTAATTTTTAAATTATTACATTGTAACCAATTTATTACAGATTTTATATTATTGTTTATGTCACATTCAAGTTTGTCATATTCATTATTATCAAAAACTATTGTACTGTCATCAGCAAACATTATCATAGGGTAATTTGTAGACGTGGGGAAGTCGTTGATATAGATAAGAAATAATAAAGGTCCGAGAACGCTTCCTTGGGGTACTCCGTGTGTTATAGTTCTGTAATTAGATTCGTAGTTTGTTTCAGTTTTAGTTAAATTACATATTCTATTTATAACGGTCAATTGTTGTCTGTTCTTAAGGTAAGATTCAAGAAGATCATAAACGTTACCTCTTATGCCATACGAGTGTAATTTCCTGAGCAAAATGTCATGGTCAACGTAGTCAAATGCCTTGGACATATCCATGTATAACGCTAATACTGGCAGTCTTTTATCTACTCGTGACGTTACTAGATTTAAAAATTCATAAATGGCCATATCAATAGACATATTTTTTCTAAAACCTTTTTGTTTGTCAGTAAATAAATTGTTTTTTTCAAAATAGTCATTAATTCTTTTACATATCACCTTTTCAAAAACTTTTGAGAATATGGGCACTAGTGCTATCGGTCTATAACTGGCCATATTTTCAACATCATCTTTTTTAAATAGTGGTTTGATAATTGGTACCTTCAATGTTTCAGGAAATTTACCATTTGCTATACACGTATTAATTAAGTGGCTTAAAATAGGAGCAATATATTTAGAAACTGACTTTACTATTTTTGTACATATACCATCATATCCGGTGCTAGTTGTATTATTTAATTGCATTATAATATAATATACCTCCTGTGGAGAAGTTGGAAGCATAAACATGGAAGAACAAGTATTATTTAGAGATGAGTGGGACCCCGTGTTAACTGAACAATTATATTGTACTTGATCAATGTAGAAATTGTTAAAAGCTTGCGCAATTTCAGATGGGTTATTTAATATCCTGTTATCAATTTTTATTCGCATAATACTTTCCTTAGGTATTCTAAATTTACAACTATTTATTACTTGCCATGTAGCCTTGGATTTGTTTTTTGCTAGATGTATAAAATTATTATTTTGTGCTTTTTGCGTCAATTGAGTAATCTTCTTAAATTTTTTTGAAAATTTTTTAAATTTATCTTTATTGAGGTTTGAAGGTGACAATCTATATTTCCATAGTAAATCTCTTTTTCTTTTACTGCAAACTTTAATACCACGACTTATCCATTTAGGACGTTGCCTAGTTGATATTTTTATTTTTATTTCGGGAAAGCATAAATTATAGAACAATACAAACAATTCATAGAAAGTATTAAAAGCTGTATTTGGATCATTTTGGTCGTATACTTCTGAAAAAGTAAGATTTTTAAAACAGTTACAAAATTTAATTATGTTTTCTTTCGAATAATCGCGTTTTGTACAGAACCAATGATCCAATAAACATGTTTTTTTAACAGGACATTTTAATAGCTGTGCCGTGTGGTCAGACACTGCAAATTCTATTATTTCACCCTGGCATCCTCGTACATTGTGAATAATATTATCAATGCAGGTGCAACTGCTCAGACGTGTCGGTTCTTTGAATTGAAATTTAAGGTTGAATCCTTGTAGTAAATAAGTGAATTGTTCTGAATATTTTGTTTGTTTTAATAGGTCTATATTATAATCTCCACAAATGATTAATTTTCTATTGGTATTAGATGAGCACAGTTGTAAGACAACATTTAAATTGTTAAAAAATATTTCAAACGTATTTTTCACTTCTTTGTTGTGGGGGGGTCTGTAAATGCATATAACTATAATTTTATGATCAGTAAGTTCCAAAGCACAACACTCAATAACGCCCGATACACTTTGTTTACCAACTTCGTCAATCACTTTAAATTTTATTCCATACCTTACCAATATACATGTACCACCGTGCCTAGATTTTCGTGTGAAATAAGTAGCCAACGAATAATTACGCAAATGTAGTAAAACTAAGGTCCGAATAAGTCATATTGTGTTCAGAAAAGCATAGTACATCGGCAGTTTTCCCTTTATCGGCTAAGTCATATAATGATACTGTAAATACGTCAAGTTTATTTAAAAGTCCATTTATATTTTGATGCAAAATGAATATGCTGTTATACACGAAAAAACTTTGGAGGATCAAGCGTTTTTGGATTGTTTCCATTAGTATTTATTTCATCATTAATTTTCAAATTTTCAAATATTTCTGTCTGAGTAGTTTTGTCCGACGTTGTAGTATTGGTGAATCTGTCTAATTTACTATAAAATGTATTCTTTTTTAGCCTATATTCGATTTTCAATATTTCCCTTAATAAATAACGACATTTGTACTCTGATTGCTTATATTTATATGGTCGGAATCTACTATAGTCCATGTCTACATAGGTTACATTACTGTATTTGCTACAAACAAAACGCAATTCATAATTTAATTTACACTCATTTAAAGTTTTATTGAATGGTATTTCACTAATTAGTATGTTCGTACATTTTAAGGAGTCAACGAACTTATAAAGACTTGTTTGCAATTTGTAAGGACTTGTGTCATTAATTCCTCCTAATATTATAACATAGTCATTTTTTGATAAGTATTCGATCTCACTTCTTATCGATTGCAATATATCAGGCATTTGGGCTTGAGGTTTAAAGAAGCATGAGACGTCAAATTCTGATCCTATTAATTTTTGAAAGATTTCTTGGAGTCCTCTTCCTTGTTGATCAGCAATTATAATAACTTTCTTTTTAACGGTGTCATTTTTAACTTGTGTAGTAACTTCATAGCCGCTGTCTACAATTTTATTTACAGAGCTTGGAGATTTTTTATTAGTCGCTGTGGAAAAACTGTTTTCATTCTGCTCAATTAAACAGCTTCTGTCATTATCAACTGAATTTTCGAGGGTAGTTTCTGATTTCTTATTTTTTGATGTGGACTGAACAGGAGTTGTAACATTACTTAGTCTACGCTTGGCTTTATTTTTGTTTTTGCTTCCAGATTGAGGAGTGTGACATTTACTTGAGTCATATAACCCTATTTTCTTATATAAATCGATCACCTTTTGCGACTTTTCTAGATCTGACTTTAGTCTTTTGTTTTCAACAAGTAGATTCTCTATTTCTTGGTTTGCACTTTGTAGGTCAGCACTAAGTATATGGATTCGCTCATTCAGTGTGTTCACTGTGTCGTTGTCTGGTGAATATGTGTTTGGTAAACTCAACATTGTTGTGTCAAATAGCGATGAGCTTGATTCGTCACTCAGTGAAGTTGTTGGTTTTAATTTTCTATAAGTTATGTTGTCCTCAGCCATGTTAGGTTTACTGATAGAATTTGTATAATGAGTTTTATTTATTTGTTAAGTGCTTGTGTAGCTTTCTTACTTTTTATAGCTAATTATTATTAAATATCATACAAAAAGAAATTCCCGTCGTGAGGATCGAACTTGCGACACCTTGCGCACCCGCTGCTTAATCCGCATCGACCACTTGATTCTTACGTCAGTTGGCGAAATAAGCGTTCTGTATCTAGTTGCGAGTGTATTTTTTTTAAAAGGACTGTTTTATCGACATGTAGTTGCGAGGTTTTGATGTAGATGTCACTATTGTACCATAATAATGATTTGCACTATTTGATTTTAATTCATAACTGTTAGTAAAGTAAATATAAGTTTTTAACACTATTTTATATATATTTTAATGAATATTATGACATATTTTAGCACTGTTTATAGTTTTAAATGTAATTTTCACAGGTTTTAAGTGTTTAAGTTCACGTTATATTGATATCACATGCACTCCAAAGTTATTGTTATACAGTAGTCACTTCACTTGGATAACAATAGATGTTAGGTTTTATAAGTTATTTGTTCGGTTCATTGTCTTTTTACGCACCAAAAACACTTTAATATATTTTTTCCGAAATATTTACTACAGAGCTAATGTTACACTTTTCACGCCATCTAGCGGATTTTATTTGCCGCCCTTTTACACATATGAAAAATGCCTTTTTCTTTATATTGTCTGTGGTTAAGAGTTCGGTGTGAGAAGTCATGCTTAAGCACGAATGGGACGGCTCGTCTCTCTTAGAAAACCGGCGTGAAACAACACTATTGTGTTTTTCCGTGTAAGTGAGATTAGCGGATGATCCCTAATCCCATTAAATCCTCCTTAAATATATTTGTGATAGTGTGAATGTTCATAGCGGTGCCGACTGCTAACAGATGATAAATCTGTTCGTTATATACATAAATATAGGTACGGAAATAATATACATATGTACCCATATTAGCAGATAAATCATAAACGGTATTACAAAATATGCTTTTGGATACACCATTAACATAAGGTAACATTAATAGAACTAAAACAAATATTAGATACGTGAATTGTATTGTTGGCTATCATTTGAAGCAAATAGTTCCAAGTTTAAATGGTCAGCTGACTTTGACTACCTACATATATGAACTGGCTGTTAATAAAATGGTATTTTTTTATTTTTATTTTCACTGTATAAAAGTTAAATGTTTTTTTTCTATGACGTTACAACGAGTCCAGACAAAATGGGATAAAGAAATATAGTAATAGAAAGCCATTTGCGTCTAAATATAAAATAAGCCAAAGTCAAAGTTTATTGTTATGTACAATTTATCCATGAATTAAGTTACTAGCTCTTATTTATTATTTAAATAAAGCCCACACTTGTATCATTATGTAATTTTACTTTGTTAAAATTAGGCACTCTAACAACGAATAAATTATCGGATTAACAACATAATTCTAAATGCCCAAAAATAGCAATAACAAACATACCTACACATACTTAATTAAAATGATATCAACATAAGGTTGATTTGATTCATTCACAACACAACGTTATTGACCCATTATAGTAGTATCGAGAGGCAGATCCCCCCACTGCCTTTTATGGACAGTTGACTCTTAAAGTTTAAGCTAATGTGCCTTTTATGGTAAAGAGATCGTACGACAGGTACCGTCAGCTTTTGATTCACTTTTATTTGTGAAGTTATGCTTCATGTTAATTTGACTTAAGGTAGAGGTGAACTTCTATGACCAAAATATTATTAGGACGCAGTTTTTATTGTGTGTTTTATATTAAATGGGAGAAGTATAAAAACAGTTTTAATCAGTAAAGTTAAGAATAGTTCCTTCTCTTTCTTCGACCTGGAGCTCTGGTGCATTATTGTGCTAGCATCCGCAATCCCGACTGGACATCAGCTCTAGTGGTCCCCATCTGTCGCGTTCTGAGAGCTCTTCGAGGTGAGGGTGACGTGCGGTACGCTAGGAATTAGGTCTATGACACGCGAGCAGACGTCGCGTACGCTCCAGTCTGGTTCTGAGCCTGAGTCGAGATACTCTTGATTTCGAAGCCATTTGAAGACCCGCGGTCTTAATTAACCAAAGAGATTGTAAAAAGGACCCAATTTGAAGTGGATACTTGAGCATCTAAGTTCGTTTAACGACATCTATTTAACTATAAAGATACATCCAAGCCAACATAAGCCAAGAAGTCGTCTTGTTTAACCAATTATTAAATGGTAGGTTGTCTAGACCCAGTAATCGATGCCACCATTGCTATGGACACTGTTATATAAAATTAGGAAGTGTACAAATACTACAGTGTACGTACTTCTCCCGATCTAAATCTTTGAGACGTCTTATTAAACAAATTGGTAGCAATTTAGTTTACAATTACATACAACGAGCGGCCCCGCTGCAGTTACGTGCGAATTGGACCCTTCCTGGCGTTACGTCACGCGGCAATATCCATTGTCTTACAGATCTTGTTTTCTTATCTCTATCGAATACAAATCGGTTTTCATCCTTACATTCTTCTTTTAAGTGATGTCTTTAAGTTTCTGATCAGATTTGAATCAAAGGAAATTCTTGATTCTTTATCTTTTTATATCTTCTCAATCGCAGAGAGCAATCTAAAATTGTGCCTGATTATTTTTTTACGGTACAGGATGACAATAATTGAACATGCGTTTTACTGATGGTCAGCAATTGTTGCCGCCCACTGATGCCACACCAGAGGAGTTGCAAATGTTTTATTGGTATTTTGCGGGTCACAGAGTTGGAGGTTGGAGTAATTAGGAATGGGATACGGTGAGTGGGGCCTTTCCGCATGTAAAATTTCATGAATGCATAACATAACTGATGAAAGGTGAAAAGTTGCTTTATTTTCTTTCTGTTCTTTTTTCATAAAACGTTGCCTCACTTTAAGATTTACTTGTTTATCATCCAAATATATAGCTACAGACTACTTTCTTTTTGCGAGCACAAATCTCAGATAGGTACAATTCCGTCGACACTTACTTTGTACTAAGTAATGGTTATTGTTATATTGTCGGCATCTAGTATCTAGATCTAATACGAATTGCTCTGTTCAACCATCTCAACCATCTTGATCTTATCAGTAGTACGATCGGAATGGGTTAGTGTTTCCGACAGTGACTGTGGAGGAGATATGTGCATCTGATTTATTTATGTAACACATTACTTTGCATTCACTAGCGCGCTCTTGGTGAAAAGAATAATAATTTTGCAATTTGTTTTATAACCTCTTTGTTTTTTAGTTTATTGTTCTTTTTTTCCTGTTTGTATTTGGAATTCTTATATTGGTTTCTTTCGCTACGTGATAATAAAAGTCTTAAGTTTTAGTAGTATACAGAGTGACAGGTTATTAGTGAAAAGGACTTCTTTTCTTTGGGAAAGTTTGTTATCATGAGTACAATCACGTGTTTTTAAATATCAGACACTAATTACCAGTTACTCTTTATATGTGATTTTCTATGAATATGTAACCTGTTTTTTTGCTGATTGTGTCTGTCTTATGTTTAAAATTGTGTGTAAATTATATTCTCTATTTTATTATGTATAAGGCTAAAAATAGGCTGATCATTTACTTGATTTGAATAGTTTCTTGACATTAAAAACTCAGTTATAAGTTATTATGTACGTTTATGAACTTCTTTTTTATGTAACACGTTCAAGCGAGTGGACGGATTACTTGATGGAAAGCAATCGACCCCGCTTATCGGACACACAGACACCAGAACAGTTGTAACTGCGTTGCCGGCCTTTCGGGGTAAAGTGCCTTTGGGGAGTTGGTGATTGAGGACCCCTTCTCTCTCGGGAAGAAAGAGAAAGTATTGGGCTGTCGGTAACCACACTAACTAGGCTAAACACAACCCTGGTTTTTGTGAGGCCGTGGTATCACTGTGGTCGATCCGGCAATGGGCTAAGCATGGCTCTTCCACACTAAAACGTACCGAAACGTACGTAACGAAATTTTGAAACTACGAAGCAAGAATGCTTCGTAGTTTCAAAATTTCGAAATGACTAAAATACACAAAGCTTATCTATTGTCCAAAATTAGAACACAGTCGGGCCATAACAAAGAGAATTAGGTACTTACTGAAGAAGAAACAGCTTTACGAAACTAACACAACGGTCAACATAAAAATTCCCAAGCAAACCTTGCAGAAATCAAACCAACTTAACTTTGCAGTTCTTAAAATGAACTCTAAAACGATTTGTGAGAAGTTTTCTTTGCATGTTTCAATAGAAATGCATTGTTGGTTTATGTAAATGTAAATTTGTTTTTTAGTTGAACAATGGTAGTAGTGGTATATTGACAATAGGAGTTTATCAGGACATCTTTATGAGGAGTGCGCGTCAGTAAGTCGATGGGATGCAATGGCGCAACATAGTCTAAGAATGAATAGACATGCCTGTGCACACTTGAACGAACAAGACAAACAATGGTACAGTCTAAAACAATTGAACGTTTCTTCTTAAAAAGTTTATTGAAATCGCATTAACAAGGTTTAAGTATAGAGTTAAATGTGTTGGGGGTTAAGCACAACAATGTACCGTGGCCCGGCTTGGAACAGAGAGGTTTTCAGTCAATAACAGTCTGACACTTCCTCTCGCCCCACCAGAAGTCATTTGATGATTTTCCCCTCACAACAAAGACTTGGGCGAAAGAAGATATTGGATGATTTACCCCTCACAAAAGAGGTGGTTCGTTGACGAATTCATGTGTGCGTTACATTACAATATGAGTTTTGATAAAAAGTATTTTTTACAGATTAATCTGCCGACTTTTAAAACTTGGTGAAACCATTTTTGGAGTCTCTGAAGATGGTAATTATGGTTAGGCTGGCACAATAAGTCTTTTTTTTTTTTTTTTTTTTTTTTGTTGGTATAATTGCAATCTATCATGCAGATATTCAGCAATATTTTTCGAGAGTGTAATAGTTTTGCACGCAGGCTATCCAATGACTGCCCCGATTATTTATATAGTCTCCTAAATGAGGTCTTGCGGTATCTTTCTCTTCAGTCTCCTAGCGACTGTTTGGGTGTCCATCAGGTTTACTGCTAGCTTGTTTGGATGATTTGTGATTCGAACCTTGTACGCTTCAGTCCTTTTTGAAATTTCTTCCGTTACGGTATTTATACAGAGGTCGTGATGAAGTCTGCTATTAGAGACATACCATGGTGCGTTTGTTATCATTCTTAACATTTTAGACTGGAACCTTTGGATGATTTCAACATTTGATTTCGCCGCTGAGCCCCAAAGTTGTAGGCCGTATGTCCATGTAGGCTTTATTATGCATTTATATACCAACAGTTTATTCTCCATTGAGAGTTGGGATTTCTTACTGAATAGCCAGTGCATTGTGCGTATCTGTTGCCCCATGGCCAGCCGTTTCGTAAATATGTGCTTTCTCCATGTCAAGCGTCTATCCAGATATATACCAAGATACTTGGAATGGTCCTCTTGCGGGAGAGGTATGCCATTTAGAGTGACAGGAGGACATGTTTCTTTCCTGTTGGTGAACGTCACCTGGACAGACTTGGTTTCGTTGGCTTTGATTCTCCAGTCTTTGAGCCATTTGGATATTTGATCGAGGCTAGTTTGGAGTTTTTGTGATGCAACGTTTGATGAAGTGTCTGCCGAAAGAATAGCTGTGTCATCAGCAAATGTTCCAGTGACAAAACAATAAGTCTGATTGACTTTTTAATTGCAAGAACACTACTTGACTAGCATTTTGCATATTTTAAAATATCATGATTGGTCTATTACCAATCATGATATTTTAAAATATTCTAAAATCGTTTCAAATACTTACCTATTTGCCAAAGCATTTAATTAAGCGTGTGCTTACAGGCAGATTTCTGGCTCTTCATTTCCAAATAGTTGCGTTTCTTTATCTACGCATTACCTAAAGTCGGTGCCGTTTGAATAGATGTGCACATGTAGTATTATTCTGAGTTGGGCAACAGATAGTTTGCCCACTTATACTCAGCTGCAAGCTTCAATTTTGAAGGTGACGGCTTTACTAAATATATTACTTGAACTTTGCATATTATTGCCATTTTGACGCCGCTTACACCGTCGTCGGTGTTAACGAGTTGATTTATTCTTGTGGTGTTTTGAATTTCAATGCGGTTTTGGAGGGAAAGTGGGCAAATTTTATTTTTTTTATAATCTTTATTAATTTAGAGTTACAAAAAAACTGTATTTTTACGAATCTTACTTGTTTCGTGATTACCTTAATTTTGATTTTATTTATTTCATATACTGTATAACAATAAAGTCGAAAAAATAAGTATTGTTATTGTTAACAACGTGTAACAATGGATTATTATTACTCTTTTACATAAAACTGCTGAACGGATTAGATTGAAATCTTTTTAGCCTGTCAGTGCGGTCGATGCCGCAGGCAGAAACTAGTACAATATAAAAATCCCCTCACTTACTCAATCCAATTGAAAAGCAAAGATTACACAAAAAATGCATTTAACTTGACCTAATATTATATTTGTTTGTTTGACAACAATTAAAACAAATAAAACGGAAGATTAGCCTTTTACCTATTAGAAAATGGTCCGTGAAATAAAATAAATGCTGTCGTAACATCAATTAACAATTTAGCAATGATTTGCATTACATACACAATTCACATTAGCTGATATTTCGTAATTTCATTGCAGAGTTCTCAGATACTGTCGAATGACCCGTTATTACTTATTAAATGAGTTTAAATGACTGCCCGTGCGAAGACGAAAGACGGCTAATGTGGCGAAAGATTGAAAGGCTATGTCGTTAAAACTTTTAAATTGTTATTTTGATCATGAGTTTTTGGTGACTTCATTGTAACTAGCCTATAAGTGCCCACTGCTAAGCAAGGGTCTCTTTTTACTAGGGGAAGACATGAGCATTAATCATCAAGCTTATGTATAGGTGATTTTAAAATTATAATTTTACATTATAAGTACAGGTCCAGTGTGTCAGTGACGTCTTAGCTAATTTAGAAAAACCCGCATCTTCCAAGTATTAGTAGCGGCTCGTTAACTCTTGCCTAACCCATTTTTTTTCAATAGCTTATGATTAAAATTTTGGATTTTGGGCCTTCTCTGTATAAGATCTGTTGTTCCAACAATTATTATTTGATATTATTTTTGAAATGTTAAAGTTAAAAAAGAGTAAAAAAACTGTTTAATTTGGTTAATACATATGTATGTGTATGTACTTCGCCCGCATTACTAATTGAAAAGGAGCCAACGTATTAATGTACTCCTGATTACAATCTATATTTGTGCCGAATTTCATTCAGATCCGTACAGTAGTTTATGCTTGGAAAACATGCATCCATCTTAACACTTCCGTGTTTATATAGAAAGTGAAGTATGTAGCTATCTTTACATTCATAGTTTTATCATTATCATCATCATCAGTATATTTTTTCCTTTGTTTCGAATCATTTCAAATGAAATCAATTAAATAAACTATTCAAAGTATTGATATAATATTAAAAGCTACCGACATTATGTTTTTGTATGCAACATTGGATACGCATTAACGTTGACCCTTTTATGCTCTTTCAATTTAAAGATGATTCGATTTAGTTTTGTTTGAATGTGTTTCTCTAATGCGTCTATTTTGTAACTCACGTTTCATTCGGTTGGTTTTAAAAGATACTTACTTATACATACATTGATTAGTTGATTTAAGCTGGCTTTAGTTCTTCTATGCTATGGAACGGGCTTCATCATCATCAGCCTATAAGTGCCCACTGGTGAGCAAAGGCCTCTTATCATACGGAGAAGGTTAGAGCATTCATCACCACGCTTGCTCAATGCGGGTTGGCGATTCAAACTTATATTTAGAAATTATAAATCCAGGTCTCCTCACGATGTTTACCTTTACCGTATGTCAGTGGAAAAAGTCACATTGGTACTTTCGCCAGGTTTCGAACCCACACCCTCATGCATGAGAAGCGGGCTCCTTAACCTCCGGGCCACCACGACATATAGTCCCGTTCTTTGTCCTTATATCACTATGTCTGCAATATTTAAAAGTAAGCAACGTATTTCAATGCGTTTTTTTTAAAATAGATAGAGTGATTGAGAACGGAGATTTCTATGTATAATATATACATCCATTACACAGTGCAGAAATTCACTATCGGAATTGCACCCGTGCAAAGCCGGAGCGTGTAGCTTGTACTTTAATAAGTAAATGTGTCTAACCGATTGTTCATTTGTTTCAGAGTGACCTGAAGCCTAGAGTGCCGCTGACGAGGTTCACATGCTTAGGCCGAGGATCGGGATACTATGCTGATGTGGATACCGGCTGCCAGGTAAGAACTTTGTATATGATTAGTAATAGTTCTTATATCATAAAAGTACCACAAGATTGT
This sequence comes from Spodoptera exigua, assembly GCA_902829305.4. Lineage (NCBI taxonomy): Eukaryota > Metazoa > Arthropoda > Insecta > Lepidoptera > Noctuidae > Spodoptera > Spodoptera exigua. The sequence continues at coordinate 735,613 of LR824614.2, forward strand.
CTGAAGACACTGCCGTTCGGTATTAGTTTATGAAGTAAAGCGTGTGTGTTTAAATAAGCAACACCCTCCCCCCCACACACACACAAACACACACACACACACACACACACACACACACACAAACACACACACACACACACACACACACACACAAGCACGCACGCATACATGAACGCAAAAGACAAGCGCGCAAGCGCACTTATGAACACAAGTACACTTTACTACATATAATAATGGTAAAACGAAACTATTTTTAGCATCTGTTTAAAATGTTATAAAAACAAATTATTGAAAAGTTCCTGACCTACCTTTTACAAGTACTTAGTATGGTCAAAACCTAAAACGATTACCGCGGGGTCAAAGACTCGATAAAATTTATTCGTTTTTCTCATCGACCGATCGACATGTACCAAGCCATTTTGTATCACGAGTTTTACTGTTGATTACGCATAATGCCATTAGGTATGGTTATTACGGTAATTAGCTACCGGATGGGATGTTCACACTTAACGCTCAAGAACGGCATTCTGGATATTGCAACAATAAGATGGTAATTATAATTAATTATAGATGGCCTGATTGCTTTGTATAAAGTTAAGAGTGTCAGGTTTGGCTAAATCGACTGCACGTTTGCCGTATTGGCTGGGCATCTAGCTAAACGAAAGGAAAACGTTTAAGAAAAAGAAATTAAATAAAAGAATAAGAGAAATATGTAAATAACTATAACACTTCTGTAAGGGTATTCCATGACACCCTTGTAGACTCTAGTAGACTCTTAGACAAATGCTTTTAGGGATGGGCCGAAATAGTAAAGTCAAGCTATATGTATTTTTATAATCGTTAATACTTCAATTACCTTCTTGGTCTTGGTTCAAAATATTTAAAAGTGTTAAATTTTGTTAATATATACTTATTATTATTCCTAACAAGATTCTAAGTGCTTCATCGCCCGCATTACTAATTTAAAAGGGGCCTACGTATTAATGTACTCCTGATTACAATCTATATTTCTGCCAAATTTCATTCAGTTCCGTAGAGTAGTTAAGTCAAGTCAAAAGTCAAAAATCATTTATTCCAATTAGACCTTTACAGGCACTTTTGAACGTCAAACAAAATTTAAAATAAAAAATAGTGTCAGTCTGTCGGTCAGTCCTCTTAGTGAAGCTATTTGCTCGTTCCAAAGTGTAGATTCCGATGGAGAAGAACGAGCAAGAAACTCCATGGTTACTCTTTTTAAATCAGTTTCACATACAGATTCCTTTTACAAACAGTTGGTTCAATTATGTGAGAACAGTGTAACACTAATATTTATTCAAATATAAAAATAAAGTAACCTTAAGGACAATAGACAGTCTGGAGCTGACCAGTCCCAACTGACGGCGCTCGTTCACGAGCATGACACGTACACCAGCATCGCCCAACTCAACCATATTATAGGGAATTAAGCGATCCAGTGCCCATGCCACCGCCAGTGTGACATTTCAGTGAGCATGACAACTCCAAGCTGTTACAAGGACCGACATTCTGAAGTTTATAAGTGAAAGACTAACAAACATGCATCCATACTTAAGAACTTCCGTGTTTATATAAAAATGCTTTTAGGGATGGGCCGAAATAGCAAAGTCAATGAATGGGTTTCATAGTGACATTCAACCAATTATTGTCAAACATATTATGGAATATAGTGTGGCGAGTGGCAAAAGATCAGACTAATCTAAGGGTATCATTTAATAAAAAAACTACTTCTACTGCTCATAGAAAACAATCGTGATATGATTAATACTATACAATGTGCTATGTTTGAAATAAAAATATTTTTTGACGATTAATGAGATTAAAATTTATTGCTAATGAATAAAAATTTAGTCAATATCTTGGACCTGCTGAAAAAATGAATGCAAAAAGTGCACTTCTAGCTAATTTATACGTATTTAGGAAATTTTATTTCTTGTCTAGACACGACTTGTATTTTTGTATTATAAATCTTAATATCTTAACTGATAAGTTTAAAATACTTTGTATTGTTATCGGATTTATTTTTATGAAGTTTTAACGTCTACCTTTAGAGTTTTTTTTTTTCTAAAATATGACGTGGTAGGAATCTAGCTTCAATTGTTTTCTGTCTATGTACCAAATACGAGTTTGTCTATTAAACAAACTCGGCTTTCACATGACCACCATGTAATGATACCCAGACAAGTAAAAAACTATTTTCGTATTACAAAAAATGCTTAAATTCTTGTATAAGATATGATTATACACATTCTTTTACCTACAGGATGTGTTTGCCCCCACGCATCGAATGGGCATGCCATATAAGGGCACTTCTTATGGTCTTATGACACCACAACATTACGTAAGACTTTTACCTTTAATTGGTCCTTCGGTACGAGATGAATCAACTTCACTCATATGAGTGGATCACGTGGTCCTAACTGATTTACAACTCAAAGGGTGATTTTAAGTAGCTGATTTATTTTGAACGTCAAAAAGATAAAATTATTGTGGTCCTTGGATACACGGTTTCGATTTCAGGGAATAATTTATATTTATAGTTTTGTTTACCTTGGTTATTTGTACTTGGCATACATGTATATTATTTTGACGTATTGCCTTTTAATTTAGCTCGTTGAAAATTAGGGTAAACTTTTTTGCACTGCGCGTGTTGGCTTGCAAGGGGTTATTCTTAAATTTTTAGATAAGGCAAACGCTACTAAAGATTTTTTGGTCCTTCCAACCATGGCTTACATGATACTTACTCATAAAATTACGAAGGTGTTAACCTCTAACTCTTCTAGTGTATACTAAAACACTACTACATTACTAAAATGAATTTATTTTTGTAAAAAGATCAATGTAGAATGTCTATTTACAAAAGAAAACTAGACTAGTTCACCCATATTAAAATATCAAATTGTAAGTGATTAGATTTATAAAATCACGATTATGTTGTATTTACTTGACTCCTCTTTCAAATACATCTTTGAAATAGTAAAAGTCTGAATATAATTCGTGAAACTTTCATTAAGTTTCGGCCTTCGTCCGTTACGATTTAGGAATAATGACTGGGGCATCCTTCAGCGATCAAAATGATTATTTGGCAATCATTTTGCAAACACTTGATTCCTATTATTAGTATAACTGTTAGTAATAGCTTGTAATGCCTTTCTTCTTCGATTAATTGCTTTTAAAGGCCAGGAGATCAACACACATTGAGTGTCGGTAATAAGACACAATAGAAAATTCTTTGTGTCTCGCGTGTATCCACGTGTAAAGCACATAAAATGTTAATGGGCTTTATTTTCATGCTATATATTTGTTTACGTACGTACTTTAAACATAGCATTGCTTATGTATTTTCCTATATCAAGTAAGCAAAGTTAGAAGACGACAATAGAAAATACAACATTTAGATCATGAGAGCTTACTGTTCTATCATTACATTGTCCGCCGATAAGTGCTTACTGCTGAGCGAAGGCGTCTGCCTTTTGAGAAGGAGAAGGTTTGAGCTTTAATCGCAACGCTTGCTCAAGGCGGATTGGAGATTTCAAACATATAATAAAAAAATATAAGTCCAAGTTTCCTTACGATGTTTCACTTCACTGTTTGTCAGTGGTGTCTAAATAATCATAGACATATAACTCGAAAAAAATCACTTTGGTACTTGTCACGTTTCGAAACTATGAAGTTACCGTTAAGTTATAAAAACCAACGTACACAAACAGTGTACGGAGTACTTTCTTGTTTTGTTCACGATTAAGTAAATGCCAGGTGCAAAGCCAGAGACTTTATAATCATGTTTAAAAATAACATAATTTAACTCTATGCCAAACTAAAAGAGGATGCATTTTAATACAGGTTGCAAACACTAATATCGTTGTAATTACTAACTCATTTTGTATTCATTCGCTAACCATTTCGAATTAAGCGTCAATCATCTATCCACTCAATCAATTGAAGGATTCAATTTTAGTAGCAATATTTTTAATCACTTAAAAGAATCAATTTTGGCAACTGTCAAAATATGACTCAATAAAGTATACTGTGTTGAAATGTCGTTATTTTAAAGGCGTATAATTACTGAAGGTGCGTTCAAAGAGTTATCATGAGTATGACCTCGGAAACATCTGAAATTAAGAGATTTATGTCTTTTGATAAATTATTTTTCGCAATATCATGGCTCTGTAATAAGGCCCTTGATGCTTGGCTTATTTATGGGAGTTTAAACGTGACATTGTTTGTTCGGTGACGAAATAAATGGCTGTGTATTGAAAATGTCAAATTTTGCATCATTCCGCTGTACCTTGTTGATCTAGTCGGCACCTGGTCGAATCGAACTTTACAACTTGACAACCCTATATGGGATTGTGAAGTTTGTCAAGGTCAAACACTACAATTCCAAGCTTAAAAAAGAAGTGTCAAATCCATGTAACACTAATTTGAACATTGTAAAATTAATGAATGTCATATCAGCCATAAATAAAAACATAAAATATAAAACCAATTTAAAATTGCAGTTGCTATCGTCAATAGTCCCTTCCTAAAATAACTTTGTAATATCACAATTGCTTCGATTGGCATTAATTCCATTTATGTCCGGCGGCATATTTAAGTTTGTATAGATTAGATTTATTTTTATGTATTAAAATAGCTGAATATGTAGGCAGAATAATAGAATACTTTTCTAATAACCAATACATTTGATACATGATCAAACAATAAAAAGTTATCTTATAATTCTGACATGTTAATGGTCAGTTTGGGTTATAAAGTGTAGAGTTTTATTGATTTGAAGTTATTATACTTTGTTACAATATTGATAATAAAACGCCTTCGTACTGGTTATAATTTGCTGGACGGCCTATAGATGGCCTGTGCGTGGGCGATTGTGTGTGACATGATCTCATTGTGAACGTTGGTTTTAAATAGTTAAAATTATTGAGTTAAACTGCAAGCTCTATAAATTATGTGATGAAGGCATCGAGACCTTTACTAACTTTAGACTTTCGCGTTTCATATTTTACATAATAATTACGCAGGTATTAAAACGAAAAAAGAATAATTTAAATACCTTGCTAGGTTTGACGTTTCGAGCTGGTGGCACAGGTCGTGGTCGCAAAGTTCGAAATACATTTTTGAATAGTAACTCGTGACACATACCTACTATATTTATCAAAACCAACAATTAACTCCAGTGAGAAACTGAGAAAAGTTCTGTTGGTTTCAAGAGTGCACATAATATCCTAATAGGTAGCCCTCTTCTTGTAGATTATGCTGCTTCACATGACCATTAATCATGACCCATGATTGATGGTCAAAATATATTTGTCATATGACAAATGTCTTCATTATCATTTATGCTGCTTGGTATCTAAGTCTATTGTAAAATCAATGAATGAAAGTGTGATTACCTTTTATTTTATAAGAGTCCTACCCGACTCAAAAAACTACTTAATAGCACTCCATAGATGGTGCAAGGTGCATTAGTGTACCTTGGACCCAGACAGGAGTAGGAGGAGGATCAGGCTGAAGAAGAACGACCAGTATCAGTCTGTCACTTCTTTTTGCCCCACCCAAGGTGGGAGAAGATATTACATTAGATGACATTCCCGATTAGAGGGTGTCTGTTGTGACATCCAATGCTGCACCGTAATCGTACCAATCGCGCATGGTGAGACCTATAAAAATATAAAAATAATAATAATAAGATACCTGCAAATCATCGTAACTATTGCAGATGTGTAAAAACCGTTTATATTCTTAACTCACCCGTGGTATGTAGCCTACTTGCGTGGCGACTGGTGCCGAGCGATCAAGCAGTGTCGGGATCACAATAGTTTTCACCCTACTACTATAAATATAGGTGGCCGAGATGATGTGGTACTGCACCTTTGATGGCTGGGTGCCTCCACAATAAGGCGCGGGCTTATCTAAAATAAAATTACAATTTTTATACGTAGGAAAGAAGTATGATTTATTTATAATAGAATTAATATCATTGTTTCACAAAACTTACCTTACCCTATTACCTTCTTTCTAACACCTTCTCATAGCAGTATATTCAATATTTCACAAAAATAATACTTATTTTAATGTAATTATTCTATCGCCATAGATTTTCATTCTACCACCATAATTTAGATTTAAAAAAATCAAACAGCAGTCCATTGCGCACGGATGCCTGTTGCGTATTGGGTTGCGAGGGGAGCAAAATATCGGTCTGTTGATATTTATTGTCTCTTAGTTAGATAAATGAAACAGGTTTTTGACTCGCTTGTATTGCGATCCTAGTTTTGTTGTCCGCTATCATATTCAATTACACTCACACATACACACCTACTCAAATCACACGACACAACACATATTTATTTATCACCAATTTAGCATTTATATTTATCTGTTTACTTTTATTTAATTCTTTAATGTTATAATATATTATCAGGGACTGGTTACATCCGTGATCTGATCACTTGAAGGTCCAGTTGAAAACCAGCGCCAGGCAATAACCGCCTGGCATCGAAGCTGAACTGGGCCTATTTGTCCAACGCTGAGACACACATCACTGTTTTTTTTTATTATTATTTTTGTTTTGATTAATTTTTTACTGGTTTTTTTTTATCTACTTTTGTATCCGTGTCCAGGTTGTGCAAATAAAATTATTTCTTATTTCTCTCTTATTTCTTATTTCTTACATTCGCCCCACCAAAAAAATCTATTGGAATTTATTACCAACTAAATCAAGAACCTAATTATTATAACAATAGAAAAATATTAGGTATCTAATTATACCATGTTGTGATCCTTGATAATGTAATTTTAATTAAAACCATTTTAAACATTCGGTCAATCCAATATGGCTGCCTCTTGGAGCTGTCAAACAATAATTCCGTTCGCCCTCGACTTGCCAAAGTAATTATTTACTTGTAAATATTTATCATGTTTAATTATGTTCTTGTATTTGATAATGTGGAAAAGACATTGAAGAATTCTGCTGTACGTGTGTATGTCATTAAACTTCTCCTAAACGGCTTGGCCGCTTTAAATTATGTCTTGCAACAGACATAATTCTGCCATTAAACTCTTTATCAATTCTCTTTGTGACACAGATGAACACCGAATCTTTACTAAAACCGTCTGAATTATATTAGCATAGATTGTAAAGACATCTGTAAATAGAACTCGTAAACAGTCTTAATGTTTTTAATACTGTACTGTTAAACTAATCATCTAGGTTAGTTTAGACCTGAGAATGCTGTTGCTAGTACAATAGCATTGTGTTTCGCCGTGTGAGCGAGGTTACCGGAGGCCCAATCCTTCCCCTCCCCCAAACCCTAAATCCCCCAATTCCCTAATCCCCAAAAGGTCGGCACCGCACTCGTAACTCCTCTGTTGTTGCGGGTGTCCAGTCCATGGGCGGCGCTGATTGCTTACCATCAGGTAATCCGCCTGATCGTTTACCGACCTATCACATATGAAAAAAATAATTAGCCACGTGGCCCCGGCCCAGAGCAGGAGAAGAAACGCAGTGGTTTTTAGTCAACAAGAGCTTCCCTCTCAAATGTAATTTAATTTTATATGCTCATAAAACTGTTCCTTAGTAAGCATTGTTAACAAGGCTAGAAAATGTAACTCGTTATCATTGAGCATTAACACTAGATTACCAAGTTGCTATCTTCACAACCTGTCGTTTTATTTTAGTCCATTATGAAGGTCACAACACACATCATTTATTCACAGATCGTTTCTTGTGATTTATTCTAGACATCTCTGATGCGTCTGAGTTTACTAAAATCAGTTTAAATATACATATATATTGTTGATTTCGATAAACTTGTAACAAGTTTTTACTACCTATTTGAATTGTTTATTTATCAAGGAAATCATGGATATCTATTCCGCACTAAAATTTAGATTGTCCTGTTAAAAGCATTATCATTGGTCTCTAAGGAAGCACAATAACCAAATAAAGTTGTAGTTTTGGTCTTTTCACTTCAGCATATTTACGCTTCAAGATTATATAAAAAATAGTTTGTGAGGGAAAATCATTAAATGACTTCTCCCGCTCAGAGCCGGGCGAGAGGGAGTGTCAGACTCTTACTGACTAATAACCCCCCTGTTTCTTCTCCTGCTGTGGGCCGAGGTCGCGGTGCTTCATTGCGCTATAGGGTCCCGTCTGTGGTGGTCTGTTGGCTCTTTGAGGCGTACGCAGAATGCTACGGGCCGTAACCTCGGGTATAAAAAAAAGTAAACTCAGAGGTAAGTAAGGTATGACAAATTTAAAATAATGTGATGATAGAAAAAGCAGAAAATAATCCTGTACCAGCAAATAAAAATTGAGATATCAAGGTCAGAAATTATTTTAGTGATGCCTTACACTCTTGACTCACTCTTTCATGCCTTACCTTACAAAACAATAGCTCATTTATTTTTTTAAATAATTCAACAAATTTAAATGAAAACTCTGTAATAGCCTATTTACTCGTAATAATACATAGACAATGCATCTAAGAAAATCCGTTAAATACGCTGTTATATTATCATAAACATTGTTATAACAATTGCCGTACCGCTGTATTCTTTAAAAAAAAACCTTAATTTATTTTAATACTTTGTCTGGTCAATTATCCGATTAATTGTTTTATTTTCATATATATATGAAATCGTAAATTGATTGCGAATTGATTGGTTTTTATTGATTTAGTAATTTTGGTATGAAAAACATAAACTTTAATAATATAGTTGATTTTAGTTTTGATAATTTTAATAATGAATTCGATCTTAATTTTGTTTGTGATTGTGCGACGATTATAATTGTTTATGTATATTTAAATTATTACTGTGTATAGGTAACCTAAATTTTACTAAGTAACCTAAAGCATTCAGTGCTCAAAATTTTCACCATTTATTGCATGATAAGTAAGTTAACATACACTTACTCTAAATGACAGATATTTCCAAGCGGCAAAAATAATTCCAAGCATAATTGACTCAAAATTAATTATAATCAAGCAACAAGTACATCAGATTGTGGTGCAAATCTTAAAGCTGTGGCTCCATACAATAGGGTTCACACGCCACTGTTACACGGAGACAAGCAAACGGTTCCAGTGGCAACCCTGACCTATACATGCGCGAGCGCATACCTAAAGTTGTCGCGAAGGCACGAAGATCAATCGGTGGAAAAGTAAGCGATGTAGCCTTGTTTAATAGAAATGTGACCGTGCCTTATCCCATTTAATGATGATAATCAGTAAGATCGTTTGTCACTTTTAATGTAATAGTAATTAATTTGTTTCTTTCTTCTACACATATATCTTAACTACATAATTCGATTTTATAATAATGAACATGAACGGTTCTCAGAAATTATATTACTTCTGAATTTGTTGAAGGAATTTGAATTGGAAATGCCAGCTCATTCTTTCATTGATCCTTCTATTATCTTCAACCTTAACCATCATCATTTGTATCACCCAATACTTTTGTGAAATATTCAATCTGATACTAAAATCCTATGCAAGCTTAAAGTTAGAACAGGAGTACCACAAGGCTTGATTCTGGGTCCATAAAACAAATAGCGTTCTACTGTGGTACCGGTGAACCCTATCTTTACATCAGCTACTGTTTAAAACTCATAAATGACACGCAAACCCATTGTTTTGAGTTTATTGTGGTAGTTTAGCAATAGCTATGAAATGAGTCGGTGACACCCGCGTTTTTGTATTGCACTAGTGCGGAAACAATGACTACGTGGAAACTGGCAAGTTAAAAGCAGTTAACGGTTTGAGCTAGTATTTATTACCTCTCGTGAGACATACACCTGTACTCTCATTGATGAGGAAACTTTGCAAAGCCATTAGCAGATGTGTAAATTTGCATCCATCAATACTAGTGATAAAATATACAATTATTATACCACTTGTATCAATCAATTCGCATTTTTGCATACCGAAAACTAGCCTTGTATTAAAAAACAAAATTTATCTTGTACCTGATGATGTGCATACCGCAACCGCTTATAACCTAGAGACATTTGTAAATAGAACTCAATGTACTGTGAGAGTATTTTTTCGGCGCATAATAATCCTAATGTCATTTCAGTTACCAAATCTTGGCAATGTTATGAAATGTGTATTGCAAAATTTATTTTACTGCTACTTAAATAATGTTTGTGGGTGCTGAACATCTAAAACAAACCGACATAATTGTTCAAATAAACGAATTTGTTCAGACTGCCGCAGGGCATGTACCAGGGTCCCATACGCACTTAAGAGTACATATGTTCGTATTTGTTGATCGCATCATCATTAAACAGTGTCCGTGGTCCGTTTGAAGTGAATGTGGAATTCCTTTTCGAAGACTAATGACCCTTCATGTTTATTACTTTAAACATGTTACTTAGTTGTTAATAGTCTCCATTTCAACGTTCGACTTAATTAACGTGTTCATGGGAAATTCAAACCTTTGAACATTGCCTCGTGTTTTACTTCCACTTTAGCCTAATCTTAGTAATATGATTCGTCGCTAAGAATAATCGGTTGAAGTGTGTTCAAGCTTAGATAGTCTTACCAATTGTGACATATTTCACATTTTTCAACTTCAATCATTATTCTATTTAATCTATCTACCATAAGTACTTAAGTATCATTGCAGCTCGACCGAAGAAATATTTCATCAGTCCATTAGACACGGTCATCATCCTTAAAGACTTATGCTACTTATTATACATCGATATTAATCGATTCGACTCGGTCACTTTCTGCTCCTTCACCAGTTTACATAATAACTTAACATGAATGAAAATTTAAATCCACATTAGCATAATACATAACTCTCACTGACTTCGGTCTCATTCAAGACTAGTAGCCTAGTTGCTTCGCCTTGAACTTTACGATCATTTACTGGTACTTCAGTAATCGCATGGTGCAGTACCGGATCGAATTTAGCACCGCTCTCTCTTTATATGTTATTAATTTTAAACTCTAATTACTGGCATGCAATATGATTTTTATTAAGATATTACGTGCGGAAAGAAGGACCTTGTTAATATTGGTAGGTCTAGGCTAGTAATTACTCGATTGCATAAAGTCTTAATTTCATAAAAAGAACATGGTTAACTACTAACTAGTCTTTAAGATTATTCAAATAATTTGAGATATATTCTTGTTTGAGAGAACCTAACCTAAAGAAATATACATATTTATCAGTCATGAAATAGTAAAACAATTTAAAAAGTATTTTTTCTTAGTTCTCCAAATTTCAAAAATTAATCTTGTTGTGTAACAAGATTAATTTTTGTAGTGTAGTTCCCAGTACCAATTTCAATTTAAAAAATGTAATATCAAAATTTAATTTTCTTAAATAAAAAAACAATGCTTATATCAGTATAGGTTGTAGCACAAGTCCCAATGTTGCCGCAGACGTTACGCGTCAGACCTCATGCGACAGTGATCCACTGAACCAGTTCATTCACCTTGACCTTATACGAAGCACCGATGATGATAACCAGCTAGCATCGTGATAAGCGGAGCGATTTCCTTACCGCTGCAAATGGCAGAACTGTATGATCACAGAATAAAGTGTATGATATTTCTATCATATTTGTCATTTTAATAACATCAGCTAGATGTTGCATTAGGTTTTAAGACGGAACATTTTTTATTTCAAGTTTGATCGATTTTTTCGTCAGGGCATGTAAAAATATTTCAAATTTTTATAATTATTCTATTTTATTGTCCATAATATTCTACAAAGTTACAGTTTATATTTCAGAAAATGTTGACCCACTATTGCTATTTTATGTATTATATCGCTGCGCTTATGAACGTACCACAAACCTAAGGGAGAGCGAAAGTAAGACTTGCACTTTCGTTGATGACGTTCTGTTCGTATTAGACACGCCTCTTGTGACGAATCGGTTGCAATCTGATAGTGACCGCCTTTTACTTCTTCTGGTCTTTGAGACCGAGTTTTCTTTGTGTATATATGAATGCTTTGGTGTTAAAATATTTTATTTTACTTTGGATGGCATTCGCAATACACTGTAACCTTAGAGTTAGTTTCTAGTTTCCTCAAGTGCTTCAGCGTTTAATGATAGTTCTAAATATAAATTTTAGGTGCTAATAGGTAAAATCCACAGATAAGGCCCAACAGGACCGATGTTTAGCCAGGGTTGGGGGGGTCAAGCGCAATAACGTACCGTAGCTTCGGCCTAGAGCTGGAGAAGGAACGGGGGGTTTTTAGTCATAAACTAGTTTTTAGACTAAACTCTCTCGTCATAATTCCTGGGTCCGAGTAGTCATTAGATGATTTCTCCTCCTTTCAAAAAGAGGGTTATAAGATAAAAGTGTTGTATAAGAAGATATCGAAAACTCGACATCTTATATATAAAAATGGATCGCAAAATGCGTTGGTAGGTAAGCGCATAACCCAACAACGCCTGGACCAATTTTGCTGATTCTTTTTGTTCTTATCAATTAAAATATTAGAAAAGTAGAGGGGAAGATTAGGAAAAAGTGACCCTTTGATAGCGAGATAGTTGCCCCGTGCGAAGCGGGGGCGGGCCGCTAGTCTTTTAATAAAAATGAAATATTGTGTACGTTTAAATACATAGACCGGTTCTTGTAACAGATTTGTTTATGCATGGCGATAATGTCAAAATAACAACTTATCATCATCAAGTTTACTAGTATTAAAGTTTTATTAACGCGTCAATGGATGTCAAACTTTGTATTAACCAAAAAAACCCATTAAGTAAACATGGCAATAATAAAAAAACGGAATATTTAAATAAAAAGTGACAATGAAATAGTTTTTTCCACTTTATTGTGACGCTTTCAATAACCTTTTACATTAAGGGCCTGTGTCACAACGGCTGGTTAAAATTGCTTTTAATTTCGGGGTTGTGGATAGAGTACAATAGACTGCGGAGGCCCCAGCTCGGGGCATGAGAAGTAACAGGGGGGTTTTCAGTCACTAAGAGTCTGATAAGGCAAAGGAGCCGACGGATTACATGATGGTAAGCAATCAGCGGTGCTCACGTTACCGGCCTTTTGGGAATTAGGGTTTCGGAAATTTAGGAATTGATGAGGGATGAGGGCGAACAAGGATTGGATCGCTGGTAACCTCACCCAGCGAAAGTCATAGCTAAACTCAAGGCTGCCACAAAAATATATTGATACATTTCGTGATAAAGGTTTTTCAAATCGCTTGCATAGACATTTGCAGAATCCATTTCCAGAACTACCGTAGTATTGTCATAACTATATTGATATATGGCATTAAAGTATTATTGATGCCGTATATACATCCGTGGAGAGACAGTATGTACTTACGTTATTGTAATACTTCACTATTTAATTGTTTGTACGCAGAATATGTAGACTTACTTAGAATATGTAGAAATACTATTATGTACCAAATTGAAATCGCAATTTAAATCAATCTCGTTTTAAAAACAAAAATGTTTGTTAATATGAACAAATACCCAAAATAATCGAAAAAATATTGTTAATCGATCGATTTATGAATTGTATCTCTTCCAAATTAGTCGACCAAATAACTTATTTAAAGGAAAAAATATTCATAAATGTCCAATCAAAAGAGGATTTTTATTGTTCTTAATTAAACTATCAGTTCAAAATTGATTTTTGAAACAAAAAAATGAGGTAATCGATTCATTGGTTTAAACAAATTTAGGTTAAGGCAGGCGCCTTCCTCAACCATCAAAGACCACCAACTAATTGACAACAATTATGCCATTGTATGATTACAATTTATTCGATTCACAATAATCAAATGAAACCGTATCGAATAGATGATGAATCGATTAAGTGGTCTCATGACATATTAAATACAACGGCTTTAAAAATTAGAACGTAGCGTGTTCTGTATTTTTAAATATATACAGTACTAGCTAATCTCACGCGGTTTTATATGCTGCTTTTCTTCATTTAGAAAGAAGAAAGAAAGAAAAATCATTTATTCGGTACAACACCAGGCACGAACTATACAATGCAAACAAAATAACTATGAATAAAAAAAATCAAAAAAAGAGCACAAAATATGTAGATGTAGGTAGGATATACAAAAAATTCCAATGTTAAATACATTAATAACAGTGTTGTGCCCGATAGCTGCACCAAAAAGGTCCAGTTCAGCATAAATGCCAGACATAGTGCCTGACGCTGATTTTCAACTGAACCTGTGGCTGTGACGCAACGGACGTAAAGCAGTTATAAGCGTGTGAATATAAATGTAATTTTTATGTAAATATAATAAATACTTATACCATCATACATTATACATAAACATATAATAATAGGGTATAACAATTAGGCGGAATGTATTAAATATGATCAAATTATATAGCGTGTGCATACATACTCATAAATAGAAAACTCGGGTACATTATATAATTGAGACATTTTGCACCACCATGTCAAGCCCTCGCTGTGTATCGATCAGGTATTTTCGCAAGCGTCTTCCAAACGTATCCAATGTATTACTCGATCTGATAGGCGGTGGGAGATTATTCCACACTTTGGAAGCCGCATAGCGAAAGCTGCCTCTAAAAACGGCTGTACCACATGACCTGGTTGTGAGTTGCTGTGAGCATTGCCTTCTTCCACATTCCCGCCGGACCGTAAGCCATTTCAGTTTTTTAAATAATTAGTCCGGTTTCTGATATTTAACTACACCAAACAAAAGGCAAGCTAGATGCAGTTTGCGTCTTGATTTCATCTTAAGTACAAAATGTTCGTTCAGATATGGCGTTACATGCGTTCTACGAGGAATGTTGTAACAGAAACGAGCGCAAGCACTTTGGACCCTTTGGATGAGCCGATCGGTACGTGCTAACAGGCGTGGACCATACACTGTGTCTACGTAGTGTGACGGAAAAGTCGTTCAAACTCTTTGACATCATGACGTCAATGGATGGTTGTCAAACGTTGCCTAGAGATTGTAAATTTCGTCGTGAATTGTCAACACGAGTTGGTGTAATCGGTAAGGCGTGTGGATTACACCACAGAGACCCCGAGTTCGAGTCCCGCCGTAAACATGAAGTTTTTTAGTTGATAGAAGTTTTGTGGAACTTTCTGGAATTATTTGTGTGAAAGAAATGAAAAATTAAAGAGCGAGAAGGAGAATAAATAAAAATGAGTAACGAAATTATTGGAAGGTTCTGGAGTCATGACGATCAAAAAGAATAACGAAATTGAATGTTCCAGAACCTGAACCAGGGGTATATAAGCGGAACTGCGGCTCACCGCTGGCAGTTGAGTTCTAAGTCTAAAGCGATTCGGAAGAAAAGGAAGAAGTGAAAAAGAAGAAAAGTGAGTGAAATAGTGAAGTGCAGTGAAATAGTGAGGTGCAGTCAGTTAAGTGAGTTAAGTCAGCGTGAACGGCAAAGTTGTGTCAGTCGGCCGGACTCTGCTGGAGAGGAACGCCGATAACTTAACTCCGTGGACGCTGTAACTTAAGTGCAATAGGAAGTCTGAAAACGGTATTAGTGTTTCATTTCATCCAATCCCGTAACTCAAGCCCGCATAGTCAGGAACGTGACGTCAGGCACGTAACATTTGGTGTCAGAAGTGGGATTGGAGAAAAATGCCGCTAGTGCCGCAGGACGTAAGAGGAGTGAGTACCCGTTCAATGTCAGAAGCGCAGCGTGTGAGGGAAGAGGGTGCTGCAGCTCGAACCAGCGATGCAGAAGCCAAGCCTGTGCAGGTGGATCTTCTGCTACAGCTGCAGCAAATGATGGCAGAGCAAGCGCGCCGCCAAGAAGAGCAAGCGCGCCGCCAAGAAGAGCAAGCGCGCCGCCAAGAAGAGCAAGCGCGCCGTCAGGCAGAACAGCTGCGGGAGCTTAAAGAAGAGCAAGCGCGCCGCCAAGAAGAGCAAGCGCGCCGCCAAGAAGAGCAAGCGCGCCGCCAAGAAGAGCAAGCGCGCCGCCAAGAAGAGCAAGCACGCTGTCAGGCAGAACAGCTTCGGGAGCTGAAAGAAGATCAAGCTCGTCGCCAAGAGGATCAAGCTCGCCGCCAAGAGGAGCAAGCGCGTCGCTTGGAAGAGATGCATAAGGATTTTACGAAGGGACTGCAAAAGGCTGTCGAACGGGTACAAGAAGTGGAGGAAGGGTTAGGCAAGTTGGAACATCGCGTCATGGCGATAGAGGAGAGAGTGGAAGAAGAGATCTCCAAAATCAAGCAGGAAGTGGCAAGCCCAAGCCCTTTGAAGAGCCGAAGCCGTCTTGCAGCCGTTTTTGACACCCCAAATGTGGCCTCTAGCGCAACGAAAGGCCTCAAGATTCCCCATTACGACGGAACAACATCCTGGACCGCGTTCAAGCTACAGTTTGAGACACTTATGGAGGCTTATGGTTGGACTCAGAAGGAAGCACAGTCAGCCCTCACCCTGGCCCTCCGTGATCAAGCGCTCTCAGTGCTGGAAGCTATCGGCGCAAGTGGGGATCTCAGCTTTAGTGCCCTCCTCGACGCACTGGAGGCACGTTTTGGGGACAGCCACCTCGAGCACGTGTACAGAGCGCAATTAAAAGAGCGTACTCAGCGTGCTAATGAGAGTCTACAGCAATGGTCCGTGGAAATCGAGAAACTTGTGCGTCGAGCTTTCCGGTCGACTCCGTCAATGATTGAAGGCACGCTTCTCCAAGCATTCATTGACGGTGTTCGGGACCCCGAAGTACGAGCTGCTGTTCATCTGGGCCATCACAAGAACATGAAAGAAGCTCTGGCCCATGCATTGGAAGTGGAAGCCGTGCGTGGTAACTCCCGTACCTTACGTCTGCGGGAAATGACGACAACGGAGCAGGTACCTCCACGCCGTCGGAACTTCATGTGCTATGGATGCGGAGAGCGTGGGCACATGCGGAGCGACTGCCCGAAGAAGGCGAACCGCCAGGACGCGGCGGTCTCAACTTCTGACCAGCAGGAAAACTAAATCCAGCCAGGGCTGCGGGGTGGGCGCTGGCCGGTAGTGGAATAACCCCAACAATCTACATCAAGCAAGCTAACGTTAGATACTGGAGCTTCAAGGACGGTGATGAATGTTCGGCTGCTCGGGCAAAACATCAGGAAACACCTTAAACCAATTGTTGGCCTACGAATGAAATCAGCTACCGGCCAGTGCATACCGATAAGTGGAAAACTGCATGTAACAATCAAAATTGGGGAACGTGTTTATCGACATGAGGTTATTGTGGCCAAAATTCTGGATGACTGCATCCTGGGACTTGACTTCCTGCAAGGGCACCAGTGTAACATCGACTTAAAATCTGGAGTTTTAATATGTGGAACTGAGGAAATTCCGATGAAGGGTGGAACCCTGGGAAAAGTTTGCTGTTTAAGAAGAACTGTTCTTGCACCAAAATCACAGACTCTGGTACCAATTGCATTACCTAGGAGGAGGGAAGGAAGTTTGCCTCGAAGGTGCGCTGTGATTGATAAATCGGAACACGTAAACTCATGGCTACCGGCAAGAACTGTCGTGGGGTCATCTGATGTCAACCGCATTCCGGTATTCAACTTCAGTGATTCAAAAATTACGATTGAAGAAGGAGAGCCTGTGGGCGTATTGGAAGAAGTGGCCTGGATAAGAAAATGCTCGGAAAATCTTGTGAAGAAGGACAGTACGGGAATAGACTTTGTAACGAAAATCTTAGACGAAAACAAAAGTCTGACAAAAGTGGAGACTATGAAAGCTAGAAATTTACTTCTTCGATTCTCTGATGTGTTTTCAAGAAGCGATGGTGATATTGGCCGAACTGGTTTGGTGAAGCATAAAATAAACACAGGTGATACAATGCCAATTCGTCAAAGGCCCAGACGCATACCATTCGCTCGTGAGAAAGAGGTTGAAGAAATGATTGACGATATGAGGAAAAATGACGTGATAGAGCCCTCTTCTAGCCCTTGGTGTTCACCTGTCGTGCTTGTCAAGAAGAAAGATGGTTCAACGAGGTTTTGCGTAGACTATCGACGATTGAATGATGTAACCAAGAAGGATAGCTACCCGTTACCAAGAATCGATGACACACTTGACACACTGAGTGGCATGAAATGGTTTTCAACGCTCGATCTGAAAAGCGGCTATTGGCAGGTGGATTTGGATCCCAAGGACAAGGAAAAGACCGCATTCTCAACTGGGAAGGGACTCTGGCAATTTAAGGTGATGCCATTTGGATTATGCAATGCACCGGCAACCTTTGAGCGTTTGATGGAACAGGTGCTGGCGGGACTGCTGGGCGAAACCTGCCTAGTTTACCTCGATGACATCATCATTGTTGGACGGGATTTTGACGATCATCTAAGAAAATTGGAAAGGGTACTCGAAAAGCTGCGTGGAGCAAATTTGAAGTTGAGTCCAAAGAAATGCTCTTTCTTTAAGCGCGAAGTGAATTATCTAGGACATGTTATTTCTGAGAGAGGAATTGAGACTGATCCAGCCAAGACTGCCGCTGTTAAGGAATGGCCAACACCTACAGACAAAACGCAAGTTCGGGCATTTCTTGGATTATGCTCGTATTATCGGCGGTTTGTGAAAGGATTCTCGGACATTGCCAAGCCATTGCATCGATTGACAGAGGAGAAACGTGCCTTTATATGGGACGAGGATTGTGAGCAAGCCTTTCGCGAACTAAAAGAACGGCTTTGTAAAACGCCAATTCTCGGATACCCCAGCGCGAAAGGAATATTCGTAGTTGATACGGACGCCAGTAATATTGGAATAGGAGGTGTCCTTTCACAACGCGATGGTGAGCAGGAGAAGGTTATTGCTTACTTCAGCAAGTCACTATCCAAGCCGGAGAGGAATTATTGCGTGACCAGGAGGGAATTGCTGGCCGTAGTCAAAACTCTGCACCATTTCAAGAAGTATTTACTGGGACGGAAATTTTTGATCAGAACTGATCACGCTGCTTTGAAATGGCTGCTTCAGTTTAAGGATCCCGAAGGCCAAGTAGCCAGATGGTTGGAACAACTTCAGGAATTTGACTTTGAAATCGAACATCGCGGCGGAAGAATTCATGGCAACGCAGATGCATTATCGAGACGCCCATGCGTGGAAGATTGCAAGCATTGTGCTAAGAAGGAAATTGCTTTTCTTAAGGTGATAAGGACTGATACTGTTGACGAGGCATGGGGAGATGATGCGATGAAATTAGAACAGGAAAGAGATGCGGATATCAAACCAATACTGGAGTGGCTACGAAGTGGTAACAAGCCAAGTTGGAGTGACGTCGCCCAATATAGCGCGGTAACGAAAGGTTTATGGGCACAGTGGAAAAGCCTTACGCTGCATAACGGACTTCTGTGCAGGAAATGGGAATCAACAAACGGCAAGGACGAGCATTTGCAATTGGTGGTGCCTCGTTCAAAAATAAGAGATGTATTAAAAGCGTTCCATGATGGATCTTCTGGAGGACATTTGGGAATTAGGAGGACTTTGGTGAAGATCAAGGAGAGGTTTTATTGGTTGCATTGCAAATATGACGTCGAAGATTGGTGCCGGAAATGCACTAGTTGTGCAGCTGTCAAGGGTCCACAAACAAGAAGCAGGGGGGCGATGAAAATCTACAATGTTGGTATGCCTTGGGAGAGAATAGCCTTAGACATCGCTGGACCATTTCCAATCACTGATTCGGGCAATCGCTACGTTTTAGTGGTTATGGATTATTTTACAAAATGGCCGGAGGTCTTTGCCATACCGAATCAAGAGGCAGTAACTGTAGCCACGAAGTTGGTAAACGAGGTATTCACCCGATTCGGAGTGCCCTTGGAGATGCACAGTGATCAAGGACGGAACTTTGAATCCCAAGTTTTTCAGGAAACTTGTAAACTTTTGGGAATCCATAAGACTCGAACGACCCCTTATCATCCACAGTCAGATGGAATGGTCGAACGTTTCAACCAAACATTGGAGCGACACTTAGCAAAGGTGGTTGACAGCCATCAGAGAGATTGGGACACTTACATACCTCTCTTCTTGCTTGCCTATCGGACTGCTGTACATGAAAGTACCGCAAAGACGCCTGCATTTGCAAATTTTGGAAGGGAATTGAGATTACCGGCAGATCTTGTATCGGGCTGTCCACCTGGCGACACTCGCACCGAGTTTAGCGATTACATAAGCGAGTTAAGGGCAAAAATGTTGGACATTTACGAGCAGATCAGGGAGGCCGGTCTTCAAGCTAGTGATCGCGCAAAAACGCGCTATGATCGACGAGCCAATTCTGTTGGTTTTGAAGAGGGGTCATTGGTCTGGCTTCATAATCCAGTCAGAAGGAAGGGAAAATCTCCGAAGCTGCAACCGAGTTGGGAAGGCCCTTATGAGATAGTCACGAAGATCAATGACATTACTTACAGAATTCGGAAGTCTTCAAGGAGCCCTTTGAAAGTTGTCCATATAGACAGGTTGGCGAGGTATTACGGCAGCAACGATGCTCGGGACGAGCGAATCTAAGAGGGGGGCAGTGTGACGGAAAAGTCGTTCAAACTCTTTGACATCATGACGTCAATGGATGGTTGTCAAACGTTGCCTAGAGATTGTAAATTTCGTCGTGAATTGTCAACACGAGTTGGTGTAATCGGTAAGGCGTGTGGATTACACCACAGAGACCCCGAGTTCGAGTCCCGCCGTAAACATGAAGTTTTTTAGTTGATAGAAGTTTTGTGGAACTTTCTGGAATTATTTGTGTGAAAGAAATGAAAAATTAAAGAGCGAGAAGGAGAATAAATAAAAATGAGTAACGAAATTATTGGAAGGTTCTGGAGTCATGACGATCAAAAAGAATAACGAAATTGAATGTTCCAGAACCTGAACCAGGGGTATATAAGCGGAACTGCGGCTCACCGCTGGCAGTTGAGTTCTAAGTCTAAAGCGATTCGGAAGAAAAGGAAGAAGTGAAAAAGAAGAAAAGTGAGTGAAATAGTGAAGTGCAGTGAAATAGTGAGGTGCAGTCAGTTAAGTGAGTTAAGTCAGCGTGAACGGCAAAGTTGTGTCAGTCGGCCGGACTCTGCTGGAGAGGAACGCCGATAACTTAACTCCGTGGACGCTGTAACTTAAGTGCAATAGGAAGTCTGAAAACGGTATTAGTGTTTCATTTCATCCAATCCCGTAACTCAAGCCCGCATAGTCAGGAACGTGACGTCAGGCACGTAACAGTAGTTTAGTCTAGAAAGAACTAAGGTCTCTATCAGCTGCTCCCGCAATGCCACTGACAGGTATGCTCGCATCCTATATAAGACCTTCAGGCGATAGAAACAATTTCTAACACAGTCTGCCACATGTCTTTCAAACCGCAAGTCTTTATCCATTATCAGTCCCAAATTTTTTGCCTCATACACTCGCTCAATCTGTGCGCCCATCAATCTCAGGTCAAATGACGGAGGTAGCTTAGCCAGCTGCTGTCTTGAGCCAAATACCAAATATTTGGTTTTTTTTGGATTCAATGACAAGCAGTGCTCTTCAGACCAGGTGGCAATTGCATGGAGGTCATCGTTAAGATCCTTAATGGCATCATGGTATTCATCTGGACGGAAAGACATAAAAACCTGGACATCATCGGCGTATATGTGGTATTTACATTTATGGATGCATTTAATTATATCTGCACAGTACAGTATAAAAATAATCGGACCCAAAATGGAGCCCTGAGGGACTCCTCTCTCTATTGACATATAAGACGATCTTAGAGTAGTGCCATCACTCAAACGCAAATCAACAAACTGCTTCCTATTTGTGAGGTAGCTGCGGAACCACTGCACGGCACCAGGATCAAAACCGTAATAACTTAACTTGGATAATAATAGGGGAATATTGATTGCATCAAATGCGCGAGAAAAATCCAGCAAGACGAGTACTGTACACATTCCCTGGTCCTGAGCTGCCAGAATATTATCTGTAACGTCTAGCAAAGCAGTAGACGTACTGCGTTGTCTCCTAAATCCAGATTGTAAGTCAGGAAGAATATTATGTTGTTCCAAAAATTGAATTAACTGTTGACTAACGACTTTTTCCAACAGCTTGGACAGACACGGCAATATGCTAATAGGACGTAGATCTTTCAATTCGGTTGGGTTAGAAATTTTCGGTAACGGCCTAACTGAAGCAATTTTCCATTGCTCGGGAACCGTTGAAGTCTCTATGGAACAGTTAATTATTTGAGTAATAACGCTTAATGAGTGCGGTAATGTCATATTTATCATATCCAAAGTGATATTGTCGTGGCCCTCAGCGTTACTCTTAAGATTTGTGACAATTCGTGAGATGACATTCGGTTCCACTGAAGAGATAGAGAAAGTAGCTGCACCGTATTTATTTTTCTCATAAAACGTCACCAACGGCTCGTTGCCCGTAGGACTACCGGGTACTATCAAAAAATTTTTATTTATTTGGTCAGGATTTGTAAATTGTGATGGTAGATCTTGAATAGTTTTGAACTGCAACAAAGTGGATTTCAAATTTTTCCATAACAATTTTGGGTTTTTAATTTTATTATTTATATTATGCTTGAAGTACGCCACTTTTTCACTATGCAATGACTTACTTACTAGGCGCTTTAGTTCCTTATAGTATTTTATTTTAGACTCTATTTTATTTTTCCTACACGCATTTGATCGTAGCGTGATGTTTTATAGCCTATAGCATTCAGGAACATTGTAGCTATCTATCAGTTAATTTTGGCAATCTGACCAGCGGTTTCAAAGATTACCTACTTACAAACCTACATACAAACTTACAAATTTTACCTCTTTATAATATTAGTAGGTAAACATAAAATTAGTACAATTATTCGGTTGATGGCAGAATAGGAAAGTGAAAAATAACACGAACAGTTTTGAAGTACAGTTGGGGTTGCGAGTGCAAGAAAGCGACGTTATGCAGGAGCAGTTTTCAACGTGTTGATTGACTTGTCCTGTCTCACTTAAGCATGTTGATTGAATTATTTTGTAGCCTAAAAACGATGTTTTGTAAAAAGACAAACACAGGAACAACTTGTTAATTTTATTAGGTAATGAAGCAACATCTGCGTTCATCTAATTATTTATATATTTAATATTTATAGCTTTTCAATAACAATATTGTGATTTATCAAACGAAATACATAAATTAAAAGCAAGGTGATCTGCATGCGAACGAAATACATATCAAAGTTACCGCGGATTAACGAACGAACGTAGTCTATTATACAAAATGCTATCTTTAACGAATAAGGAAGATATTATTATTCGCATTTTATTATTTTTGTACGCAAACCATACAATATCCGTGTTTATAAATACTTTTTATTGTGTATCCAATTAATTTTGTAATAGACTTTTTGTCCCACATGAAGATGTGCCTATTATTATCTATCTCAAACGATGACATCTTCACACCACACTTTCAAAGGTTGAGAGCTTTTAACGAGTACCACACACACAATACTCTAAATTGAGCAATTAAACAGAAAAAATAATCAATAGCATAGCTACCAAACCTGCGGCCTATTTGTTTATTGATGTCAAAGGGTAAAAAATCTTTTTAAACTCATTGGTCAAGTTGCTAAGCGTATAATTGCGGTTCGTAAGGTTTGCGGTTCGTGAGGTTTTTGGTTTAATTGTCAGGTGATACAAAAACTGCACCTGGGTTTTTCCTGAAATCTAATCTTACATGGCAAAAAACTAAATGTATTCACATCTTGGCACATCACCTAAGCTGCGTACAAGAAATGTGTCGTTACAGTTGTTGCAAGTTGATGTCTCTATAAGTGAGTTCTAATGAGTGGCCCGATATGTTGGTTGGTGCTAATAGTTAAAGGTGGGAGGTTTAAGTGTGGGAGAGCCATGCTTTGGCACGAATGGGTCGGCTCGACCGGAGTGATACCACGGCCTCACAGAAAACCGGCGTGAAATAACCACAGCATTGTGTTTCGTTCCTTCCCCTCCCCCAATCCCTCCTAAATCCCTAAATCTCCAAATCCCTAATCCCTAAAAGGTCGGCAACGCACTCGTAACTCCTCCGTTGCGAGTGTCCATGGGCGGCGCTGATTGCTTACCATCAGGTTATCCCTCTGCTCGTTAGCCGACCTATTAAATAAAAAAAATAAAAAAATAGTATCCACTGAGATGGGTGTAGTCAAAGGTCAATATTCCGCACTCCATAGTTATTTCTTTTCAAAAAGTTAGGCAGCAGGAATACCTGCTTTAACTGACTTCATCTTTCTGTTTAAACTTTTTTGCCTCCCTTATCTACAGGCTAAACAGACCACATAAACACTGAACTTATCATCTGTCTAGAGTCTCTAGACCACACAGTGGGACCCGAAAACATCTTAATACAAAAACTGACATTTTGACATCCGTGTACTGAGCGTGACAGATACATAACGATTGGAATGAGGAAGAACCATCCTGAGTGACCTTGACCTGACCATTGTTACTATCGTGACAGACAAACTGACTGAATTATCTCTGCAAGTACTCAATTTGTTATCCGACTCTGCAAATCTAAGGTACATCACGCTCATACTTTGTTGAATCGCAACTTAATATTCAGAGATGGTACAACTCGATACTGAAAGAAAAAATATAATTGAAATGCAAATAACCCTCCTATATTTATTCACTGATCTATCATAGATTACGAATCACGTAATATTATATCGGCCATTTATGTAGATATCAAGGAAGTCGTACTTATCTTAGTACATTTTTGGCAGGTATGGCACCTTTTATAAAAGCTGGTAATGTGATCGATAGTTTAATTTCTGATTTAAATCATTTTTGTTAATACATATGTAGTTTGTGAGCCACTACGCATGTCACCTAACTATCTCCCCTTGTTGGTCCAATCTACAAAATTTGTATCATTAAAAAGAAATCAGTTCCGTATCGAAGTGAGGTCGCATTTATTTATTAGTTTCTTGAGTGCCTGGTCATCGTGTTCAACAGTTCACCTAATATTTTAACCTCGATGATCCTAGACAAAACAAACTTATCAATGCAATCGTGGTGTACACTTCACCCAAGGGCCAAGGTATAAGAATCTCATTTATCAAAGTTTTTACGTTAATATAATTATCCTATGTACACATAATTGTGTATGAGGTAACCTTCAGCTACTGATAAAACGTGTTAACTTCATTATTAAGTTCTTTTGTACTCATGATGTAAGTTGTAATGATGATGTATGCAAAGCTGATATGAAATAAACACGTATCGCAAAAAATATAGCTTACTAATGGAAAAATATTTAATTTGTGAAAAGTTTTAATACTAGATCATAAGGTATTTTTGATAAATAAACATTAAGTATATTATTGTAAAATGATGATACTGTATCTAATTTTCAATTTGCTCTATATTTATGGAAACATATATTTTTTTCTTTAAAATAGATGAGGGCCTGTTATACTACCCTGAGGAACACCGTAGAAACCTTATTTCTAATATAAAGTTACAATCATATTCGATACAAATTTTATTTAAACATAATTATAACGTTACCTACTGTAAATTATAATTATTTTAATATCCTAAATTATTAACGATCAAATTATTTTTAAAATGTTAGCCAAAGTAATTTACATACTCACACTATCAAACGCAATTTACAAAACTAAGAAGCAATCCCAATTACCTATCAATCTAAGCAATGAATTTTGATATTTAGATATACTCAATAATGCAATTATATTAATCTTCACTTATCCTAACTTAATATTACGAAACAAGAGCCAATCATAGAAAAATCGTGATGGTTCTCCATGATGATGGAGTATTAAAATAATTTATTTGTTTTAACAACAAACAGGTAGGAATTGTAACCTAAAAACTTTGTAACAAAAGCCATAATTAGGCAAAAATGAAGGGAATTATTCAATCGTGTATATGTTGCGTGAGTAAACGTAATTATATCAATTGCTAAATTAACGCATTGTTTGATCAATTGCAGACTTAAAGGCTGTAACAAAAAAATTGTATACACATTGTATACCTACCATTCATGTTATTATCTAAGGTCTTATATTTATTCTTTGTTACTTGCACTCCATACTTATTTGTGACGGTTTTAGGTACGCGTTGATCAAACGTTTTGGCGATTCCTATGAAGTTTCAGCTCTCCCTGTCAAAACAATCATATAAATTGTAACAGTCAACCAGACAATGTTACTATTGGGCAGGCCCCTAACTTAATAGTTTAAATTTTTTTAATTCGTCGTTTTAAATGTATGAAGTCTCAAATGAGTCCTTCTAAAGTTACTTTTAGGACTCACAATAAAACATCTTAAGGCGCATTCAATAAATAAAACAAAACACCATCGTGAGCTGCTTGGACAAATAGAATTACTTAAATTAAAATGAGTAAGTAATACACGCATTGAACTCGCGAAGTTCCACTAACACTGGTTTATCGAAGGACTTGCACTGATGAGGCTGCACCCATGACCTCTGAGTAATTGGCTATTGTGGTCGGTGTGTATTAAATGAGATTCATTATGGTTTTGTGCTGTGTTATTGAGATGACATATAAATGAGTTTGTGCGAGGTTGTTGGTGATTTTCAGTTACTAGTCCACGGCCATGCTAAACATGTTTATTGCCCTGAATGTTTATAGTTTTCAGTTAACATCATTACTGTATGTAGGTGAAGAAGATACATCTGTGATTTATTGAAATAGTATGCGACTATTTGTGTCGTGTCGTTATGGAGGAGGAGGCACTTTGAATGTCAAACAAAAAAAATATACCTGCGTCTTGTACGTTTCGAGACTTTATGATATGGTACTCTTTAAAAAGGACGCTTATTTTATGGACTTTACCAACCTGTACAGTATAAGTTAACATTTAATGCACCAAGTGACAGGCAGCAAGCCGTAAAATTTTGGTAAATTTACATTAAAATTTAAATTACCTGAAAAGCGCAGCAGATATTTTGTAAAACTAAAAGTAAGCTGCGAGTGAATGTCAGAATCTTACTGACTAAAATCCACACCGTTCCTTTCTACCATACCTACCACCATGGTGGGTGCCGTCGCTTTTAGGCCCCATCTGTAGTGGTACCATATATTTTTGAGGCACGCTTAAAACGTGACTCAAGCGCGTCTCAAAGAGCCACCTTGCGCTGCTCTTGCTCGCACCGTAACGCGATCTCCAACGCCCCGAGTGCTTTCTGCGGCGGTTGGAGCATAAGGTAATTCTTGTTCGTGCTCTGCCGCTTTCTATGCGATCGTGACTGCTTCGCAGAAGGAGAAAATAACTCACCAATTCCTAATGCTTTGCACCATGGCCTGGTCTAATGCCCAGCGCAATAGGTCACCTCCGCCAAATGCTGCCCTGAGAATACGGCGGTATGCAGCGAAGCTTCACCTAACATAATATTCTTTGTCCAGCATCGCATTTATTCCAGATTGTGATGACAACAAACCTAAAAAAATAACCTCGAACAAACCCATAACATCACCTTGCACATGTCGTAATATCGAAGACAAAGCAAAACATAATTGCAATACTAGATTGATGTGCAGATCTTGACATATTAGCCTAGCTTAGTGACCTGGCAGCCTACTTGGTAACTGCGTTACTTGACTATAGTCTTCAGCGTCTAACGACTTGTACAAGACAATGAATAATTACCACAAATTATAACATTTGCAGAACGCAATCACGCGGACGATTAGACTCATTTCACAATCATCTGCGAGGTTTAGGAAATAATTAGTGCGTTTAATATGTCATAATAATATGTACATCAGTCTCTGACGCATTTTTTTCTCGTATGAGTTGTGTTGGGCCATGTTGATGGTTGCATCGCGTGGAAAGCAATATTTTTAGCAACAAAAAATTGGGGTATCTTTTTGAGTTGAATAAAAATGGTGTCAGACTTCGAATGACAGAGGTCTTAATGCTACGGAAGTTTTTGATAAAATGCCGTTTGCAAATATGTTACAAAGTATCTCTTCAATATGTCAATATTTAAGGTGAAATTATTTATTTCAAATGGACCAGTATGAGCACCTTTGAACGTCAAACAGTAAAAGAATAAAAAGTTCTGCTTTGTGGTCTGTCAGCCTGTCTTCTAGTGCATTGAAATTCAATCATTTACCTAAATTGACTTCGGACTGACATTTTTAAATCAAGTTCCGTACCTTATCATTTATACATTTTGTCAATATTATTGTTTACAATATTTATTGAGTGTTTGTTCCCAAAAATCTTCCATGTTTATTATTATAACTTATGACAACACATATTAAGGAAAACAATTATAAAGTTAATTGTGTAAATAATTATCAACACCCATGTTTTTATTACTGAGATAATTGTTATCAAAACAGTTGTTCTTAGAAGTACCTAATATTATTGTTGATGTTGTCGTTTTTAAAAGATTACTAACAACTACCGCTACGTATACTTATTACCGTTAAAGATTGCAAATTACACTTCTGGCGCCGTAAGGCAAGTCTTCGATGTAAACAGGGTTATTATGCGGTAGGCTCTGCTATTCGTGAATCGTTTGGAATAGACTTTATTAATAAAAATTCTCGTAAGACAATCGTTTAAGTTTTTTTAGTTTCTTGTTTTACTCTAACAATATTCAGTGCAGTGGTTCTATTCAGTGGTTCTAGTTTTATCAGCCAATCAATAAGAATTGTTAATTTGAGAAATACCTCAAACACCGTAACTTACCCAAGGCTCTGGCTGTTGTCCTTAAAATCCATATCCATAAAAGTACCTGATATTTATAATGACCCGAAGACTCACTCACACTTTTAACTAACTTTTTGGCTCAAAAGCCAACGGCATCAGGTAATCCGTATGCTCGTTAGCCGACCTATTACATAAAAAAAAATCAATGTACCGGGGCATGAGCCTGGAGCAGGAGAAGGAACGGAGTCGTTTTAGTCAGTAACAGTCTGACACTGCCTCTTGCCCACCACCTAGGCCGCAAGAAGGGATTTAATGTTTTTTCCACTCACAATAATAATACATATTGCATCAAGTTAAAAGTAATAAGGACGATGAAGTCGTTAATCCCACAGCCACTGACTTCCATTATTAAACTCCAAGGATAAAACGTCTTAATTGTTTACCGCACAAAGTTCAATTTTTTGTAACAATCGTCGACAAATTACCAAAAAAAAAATCTATCTATCAGACGCTTCCCCCTAGTCATAACATTCTATTATTTCCGTGTGTGGAATTTGTTTGTATGCATGCACGTATGAGTCATCTCCAAAACGATTTAGGCACGGTTGAACTTCAAATACCTTTATTGTTATGTCAGCTCATGTAATTACTTGCCAATCAAATATTGTGAGCAAGAGTATGAAGAGGCTTAGCTGTGTAAATCTTTAAATTAGTACTACAGCACACGATTCAAATTAGCATACATTAAGTTTGTCTTATGGTTGTTTATGTTTTGTGGTTTTTTAGGTCGGTAAACGAGCATACGGATTACCTGATGGTCAGCAATTAGCGCCGCCCATGGATACCCGCTACAACAGAGGAGTTAAGTGTGCGTTGCCGACCTTTTTACATTTGATTTAGATTTAGGGATTTGCTGATTGGGTGAGGGGAAGGATTGGGCCTCCGGTAATCTCACTCATACGTCGAAACCGCCAAAACACAACACTGTGGTTGTTTCACGCCGGTTTTCTGTGAAGTAGTGGTATAACTTCGGTTGAACCGACCACTTCGTGCCGAAGCATGGCTCTCCCACACTAGAAAGTAGTAGGAGCGTTTTTGTCTAATAAAACTGTCTTATTAAGTCTACGTTCTCGAAGGACTTCAAATAAATAGGTAGTATTTTAAATATGAGTTTAATTAAAGGTTTCACTGATATCCAGAATTTTATCATGTTGTCCCCATTTGTTTTCTTTTATCTTAAAAGGTTGCATTATTTTAATCAGTATGTGCTTTTTGTTCACTTGTTTTAATGTTCTCCTCTTCTCTGCAATCAAATTGATGTAATGATCAGTGTTATCAACCATTTGTTTAATTAAACCATCAGCTGTATTATGGCTCGCAATAATCTTGTTAAGCTGTTAGCGCCTCTTTACTGATACAACTCATTAATATCATAATACTTTAGCTTCTACTCGATACACTTCCTCACTAAACAAAATGCATAGAAAAAATATCGTACATTTATAATAATTAAGCTAAATGGCTTATGGCCATGGTCTAGAGGTTTCGATCAACGGTAGCAGTTAGCACAAAGCGTTCGACGCATTGTACAAACTTCCTGATGTATTCTGTCGGAAGCCTGCATTTGAAGCGTATACTAAATTGAGATATTATTATAATTGTCGCTTCCTCAGTTCTTTGAGGTGTTAATTGTACTAATCAAAACATGTTTTGTTGATAAACCTGTGATGATTATAGTCGAAAATATTGTGGTTTACAATAAAAACTAATCGCTTCTACGATCTTCTTTCAACAGCAATCGTTTAATCTGTTTAATCTTTGCGATTAACATTCTTTTGCATTAGAAGAAGCTTAGTGTGTGTTATATTATTGAATACACATATAAATGTTAATATTTTTGTTACTCTGTTTATGGTACGTTTAATTGGTATTGCTAAAGGCGGTTAGCGCTTTTGTAGAGCCACTAATTGCCATGTAGCTTTAGAACCTTTAACAGGATTACAGAATGTAGAGACTTATATTCATGGTTGTATTTGACAAGAAATTATTAATTAATTATTAATTGTTAAATAGTTTTGAAGTACATGAAGGTAGAATCACTGCACTGCAAGAACTGTTAATCAGTCTTAGTCGCATAATTTTCTTGGCCAGGTGCGGCCGCTATGGTGGACATACTGCGGCCCAGCTTAGAACACAAATGGGTGGGTTGTAAGTCTACGGTCCTTTTCGTCCAAAGAAGGGCTGCAGAACTCATTGATGATAAAAATATTGTAATTTTATTTCGCTTTTGTGAAACTCTGCCTAATTGTAAAGGGGTTTTTAGGAATCAATACGTATGAAGTATGTATGTAATCAATAATGTAATGTAAAATGAATAATATCCTATGGTATAGATATAAGCGATATCGATATTAATTGTAAACTGTCAAATGAGTCATTATTATTTTTGCCTTGGTACCGCTGTTTGCTTACCATCAGGTGATCTGTCTGCTCGTTTGAGTCCTAGAAAAATCCATCCTAAGTCCTATAATAATTGTATATATTTTGCACGAAAGACTGATGTTTCTGTATATGAGCAATATAATAAATGAACTCAAAGTACGTACAGACATATGTACCTATCACATAAGGATGTCCAAAGAGGTACCTAATTGATATAATATGTTACATAAGTATTAAGTCGCTGCTTATATTTGCTGAAAATATTTGGTCCCAATATTTGCAGAGCGAATTCTTGTCAATTTGCATCTCGATCTTCATAATAAATGTTTGAAGGATTTGGAATAACTTTGTTTGTAATAATTTTTAGTACATTTTCGCAAATTGGTGACGTATAACGATTGTGATGAAGGTTTGGAGCTTTATTTATTTTCATTATGGTTGCTATTAGCTTATTGATAGGTACTCGTGTCTTTTTAAAGTCACGCGAAGAAGAATCAAGAAAGATTCTTCGGTACTACGCGTCCAAATCATGTAAAGGAAACTGTACCTAATTTTTCTTTCTTAAAGTTTCCATTTCTTTGTCTCCAGGTGTACCACATGTGCGACGGGCTGGGTCGCCAGTTCAGCTACAAGTGCCCCAATATGACGCTGTTCCAGCAACGCATGTTGATCTGTGACCATTGGTATATGGTCAACTGTTCCATGTCCGAGAGAGACTATACTGCCAACCTGCTTATAGGTAAGAATATCTTTATTACTAGTTGTATGCTTGGATTTTTCCTCCCTCTTTTTTTGTAGTGCGCAAACTTCACTGGAGCGATTTAGGATTTATTTATTATTTTTTATTATTTATTTATTATTTTCATAAAATCATTTATGTTTGTCGCCACAATCATCAACATCACTATCATAAAGTATGTAAGTTGCGCCCACTGCAGAGTTTTTATGTAATCAATTCCATCAGTCGGTTGGAAGCTATCTGCTACAGCTTTCTTGGTAACTGACTTTTAGTATTTTCTAACTGTTTATCGAGTTTTCTCAAGTGGGTTGTTGAATGACTACTAACGGATACGTTGAGTTTCCTATTCTGAGTTGAATAAATGAAAATGTTCATTTGTGGTCATTAAACACTGAGAATCGTTGGAATATTTTAAAAAATGTCTACACACGTGTAGGTTCTGTTTTTATTAAATATATTTTAAAATATGTTGTACCTACTTAATTAGCGATGTAGGTATTAAGAGCAAATATTTATAGAGCCATAAAATAGTTCCATTTTCATTTCCAAACGTCGTCATAATATCCAAACACTAAACTTTGCAAATAAGACTTTATTACAAAGACAATATAATTGCTAATGTAATAAAGAAATGCAGATATGGGTACCTTAATGTGCTGGTATCTGTACTATATCACAGATGAGATGATCAGATATTGCATAATAAGTACTTCGAACCGTCTCTAGCAGGCCAAGGAGATGCCACTCTGAATTGCCTTACAAACCTTGATTTGAGAAGCTGTGGGATGCGATAATGTGGGCTGGTTGATGACATATCGCGATGGTAGATACCATATAACTTATGAAATGAAGCTTGCTATTTTCCCTGAGGATGTTTATTTGCACATTGCACAAGATTGTGGTATTTTTCATTTTGACTGCACGGTTGGTGCGGTGACTGGGCAACTGGCTGCCGTGCAACGCGTCGCGGGTTCGATTACCGCACGGAACAACTCTTTGTGTAATCCATAAATTGTTGTTCCGGGTCTAGGTGTCATTGAGTGTTAAATTGTATGTTTGTAAACGCACCCACGACACGACACAGGAGAAAATCCTACACTGGGGCAACGGCCAATGTTTTCTCTAAAAAAAATTATTCAAAAAACAATATTCAGTTTGTAACAGGCAGTGTTTTCTCTAAAAAAAATTATTCAAAAAGTTTGTAACATTTTTTAGAATAAATAAACCCAAAAATTCCGTTAAATACTCGTTTAAAATAATATACCAAAAACTAGTGTATGTGTTTTGACAGGTGTTTGGACCTGAGGCTACAGAGCTGCCATCTCATGGGGAATATTTCAGAAACCTCTTATTCTACTTGTTTAAATATTAGTCACACTATAAATGCGAACGTGCCAGTAGCCACCATAAAAGTCTTACAATATAATTTTAGAGATCCTTCGCAGCTTTGGTCCTGACCTCATTTATAACTATTGTTATCATAATCAAATAGTAAAAACCATCGCTCGCAGCCCACGTTCTGTCAATCATACAAATTACATTCGATCTATAATTTAAAAATAAATCGGCATGTTGCCAAGTGCATAACTGGTGAACAGCTGAACCGATTTATACAGGAGTATCTAACTGGTCATATTTAATATTTTAGTTTGTGTGACTGAGTCATAACTTTTTGGCAATAAATAGCGTATTCTATACATGGACATATTCACATCACCAGCCTGTAAATGTCTACTGCTGAGCAAAGTTAAGTGTGAGAGAACCATGCTTCGACACGAAAGGGTCGGCCCGAGTGGAGTGATATCACGTCCTCACAGAAAACAGCGTTGCGTTTCACCGTGTGAGTGAGGTTACTGGAGGCCCAATCCTTTCCCTCCCCCAATCCCTTAATCTCCAAATCCCTAAAAGGTCAGCAACGCACTCGTAACTGCTCTGTTGTGCGGGTGTCCATGGGCGGCGTTGATAGCTCACATTCAGGAAATACGTTCCTGATCGTTTGCCAACTTTTCACACGGAGTATGTTTGATAATGTAGGTTTCAGTCTCAATATTTATTTTGTGTCGTGGGTGTCTTAACAAAATATACAACATCACATAGTTACATATAACCCCCACTCCCGGAACTGGTATTTATCACTCAAAAAAGTTTATATCGATAGTTTGCCTTAATCCTTTTAAAATTAATTATTTATTCATCACAGACTAAATAAGCTCGTTGTTTCACATAGGTAAATGTTCTAAATTCCATACTAAACTTGTAATGCATTTGAATAGATAATATGCAAGTCAATTATAACTTTACTGCTAGTACTAGTTTAATTATAGACTTCGAAGGCCATTTCGAAAAGATAAATTGCTCGTGAATATGAATGCTTAGCAAAATAATTGAGGAATTAGTAATTTACACCTGTGCTATGGGATATGGCTACCGGTCGCCTACCATCTGTCTTCCCCGAAGGCTATAATAAACCTAGGTGTCTTCAAGGACCGAGGGATTAGGTTGCTTATGAGGACTGCCCCATCGTAAGTCACATCATCGCTAAACAACAGGCGTGATAGCGGCTACATGCCTGCACTAAATAAAAAAAGCTTCCCGTACGGCATCCCTCTTTGTATTATCTACTAATTGTTTTTCCGGGTCTGGGTATGATGTGTATGTAATTAAACTTAAAACAATAAAGTGTGCCAACGTGTTTCGTAAAATAAAAAAGTATTGACATTAAGTGTATCTTTCTGTTTTCGCGTTTATTGTTAAAGTGATCTTCATTTATTATTTTTTATTAATCTCTGGCACAATGAAAGTCCAAATCATTTTTACCAACTAATCCATTAATGGGTAGGTATTTTTGAAACGTTAGAATAAAGTCTGTTCGTCAGTGAAGCTAGGTAATCGTTCCAAATTGTAGATTCGAATGGAGAAGAAGGAGCAAAAAACTCCATCACTCTAAAAAAATATGTTGTACACATATGTATATTTTTAAATTGAACTAGGTACCTAAATGATTTTACTGTGAGCTTACTAACTTGCATTAGATAAAAACTTATCAACCCACGAAAAGTCAAAAAGTCAAGTCAAAAATCATTTATTCCAATTAGACTCATAAACAGACAGGCACTTTTGAAAGTCAAACAAATTTTTAAAGTCTGTCTGTCGGTCAGTCCTCTTAGTGAAGCTATTTGCTCGTTCCAAAGTGTAGATTCCGATGGAGAAGAACGAGCAATAAACTCCATGGTACACCTGATAGGATTCGTGGTAAATATTGTTTAAAACTAAGCTCACGGTAATGGTACTTGCAGTAATGATATAAAATTAATGTCATTTACAAAATTATGGGTTTAAGGAAGAGCTGATGTTCACATAATTATATTTTTATTATTATTTATTATCTTTAATGTGTTCACAGTATGATTGATATGAAATTAATAACCAACTGCCTACTTAATGTTGTTTTTATTAAGAATTAAAGTGTGTTGCATTTTGGTACACATTTACAATATTTACTTAGGTAGGAACGAATGCTTTGGGAACACAAGTAAATTGTGTCGCGTTCGAATAAGTTTTGATCACAAATTCGGTTTGCTTGAGTATTTATAAGTAACAAGGGCTTAGTATAACAAGATTCTAGATAAAACTTATATATTCCTCACAGAAAACCGGCGTGAAACAACCACAGCGTTGTGTTTCGCCATGTGAGTGAGGTTACCGGAAGCCCAATCCTTCCCCACCCCAATCCCTCCTCCAAATCCCTAAATCTCCAAATCCCTAATCCCGAAAAGGTCGGCAACGCACTCGTAACTCCTCCGTTGCGGGTGTCCATGGGCGGCGCTGATTGCTTACCATCAGGTAATTCGTCTGCTCGTTTGCCGATCTATTACATAAAAAAAAAATATTGATTGTAATAATTATATTTATGATTCTGATTGTCGCTTCTGTCACGCGCTATAAAACTGAAAGATATTCATGTTTAATGATTTGATCACCCTCTGTGGAGCAAGAGGGAGTGTCAAACTTTTACTGACTAAAAACCTCCCCATTCCTTCTCTTTTGGTTGCCACCACAACACCAGCTGAAATATTGTTACTATTTTAGGATTTCGCTGGCAAAGATTTTGTATAGTACATAATTGTAGTTATCTGCCGACCTCTTCAGGAAGGCCATAAGCTTTTTTTTGTGAGGGGAAATCATGAAATGACTTCTCCCGCCCAGCGCCGGGCGGGAGGAAGTGTCAGACTCTTACTGACTAAAAACCCCTCTGTTCCTTCTCCTGCTCTGGGCCGAGGTCGTGGTGCCTCATTGCACTTACCGCGCAACCCCGGCTGAACATCAGCCCTATAGGGCCCTGGCCCCTGGGTCTGTGGTGGTCTATTGGCTTTTTGAGGCGCGTGCGGAACGCTACGCGCAGTACGCTCTGGTCTGGTTCTGGTCGGGCGGCGAACTACCCTTACTCGCCGTCAGGCCATAAGCTTGATATTTAATTATGCTACAAATAAATCAAGCAAAGTTGACCTAGCAATAATTGCAAGCTATAATTTGCGATTAACTTTATAACGACTAGGCAATCCACATAACTACTGCACTTTAGATTTAGGGGTCAGAGAATTAAATCATATTTATGTATCATATCATATTATTATGACGTAGTGCCTGGAGGTTAAGGCGCCCGCTTCTCAAGCATCAGAGTGCGAGTTCAAAACTTGGCAAGTACAGATGATTTTTACCGAGCTTTATGTTCTTTCTAAGATTAGGTACCTATTAAGATAATATTGCTATACGGAGGAGGAATAAACCGTGAGGAAACTTTGACTTATATTTCTAATTAGCTTTGCCAGCGACTTCGCCTGCGTGCTGTGTTAATAAAAAACAGCCTATAGCAATAGAGACAAAATCAAAGTTTACATAAAATTTGTTATTAATCGTCTCATTTTTATGGGTACATCTTCAATGGGTAAATACACTATTAGTTACTAAGTCTCCGCTATCCGTCCGTCCATAGATAGAACGTAGTACGGATCTAACTAATAGGTAAATATTACAAATATTTGAGCGAAATGTCAAATTAAAATACTTTTGGTGCAATTTTTTCGTGTGTCGCGCAACCGGTTATGAACATGAGCCCCTAGCGTAGTTCCAATCTAGTCGAGTGCCCCGTTAATTATAATAGGTAACTATTACAAATATTTCATAAAACCTATTATATTATATTTTATACCACGCTGCGTCGAGCGCGACAACCGTTACACAAAAATAATCCATAAAGCATGATTCAGTGTTCACATGCGACGGCACGATGGCTTATTATCCGAATTGCTAAGCTATCAGGAGTTACACGTGCAATTGTGAGTTAACCATAAAATATAGACATACGCTGTAAACATTTTTTTAAGATAATTTCATGTAAAATATTTTCGTCATACATAATTTCAATGTAACTCAATGTAACTTTAACCATTAAGTTTACACACGCGACGGAAACTTACAGAAGGGAGTAACTTCTCCCGTTTTCCCAACCTTTTATTATAAGTAAGCGTGGTGATTACCGCTGAAGAAAACCTCCTCAATGCGTTTCAGTGAAAGAGAGATAGAGTGTGTGTGTGTGTGTGTGTGAGAGAGAGAGAGACTTTTGCTCAGCTGTGGGCACTTAAAGGCTGTGATATAGTGACGGTGTGATATGTAAATAATATCGTGTTCAGTAATTTATTATGTAGGAAATAAATATTTATTTCTATAAAACCGTTTATATTAATGTTCTATTTTATCATCAGAACTGTTGGAAATTAATTAAGACTCATAAAAAATATCGATATCGTGAGATATCACACCCACATAGTAAGTTCAGATTTTTTTATTGATGGCGAAATTACTTGTTTGGTAATCAATTTAATCGATATTTAATTTTTTACAGTAAAATTTTTGCTTTTTATTATCGCCATCGATTAAAGGAGAGAAATGAAATTAATATTTCTGTTCATTTATGATGGACAACTGTAATACCAAAGACGAGACGTGGGTTGCTGACTTTTTATGTGTAATTAGGGATTTGAGGATAGGAGATGGGGATCACGAAAGCTTTGTTTTATGCCAGTATTGTCGAGCCAAGCCCAACCTATCCGACACTTTATCGAATATCGAACCTCTTTTAATTATACATATAAAGTATTACAACATTTTTTTTTTGTTTAAAGAAGGAACATTATACTGCTACATTATACAGCTTAGGTACTACGGATATTCAAAACATATACATATAACAATATTGTAGCCGACAGTGCTGGTCAAAGATTACCTGCGGGATACCTACTTAAATAAAATCACTAGAGTGATAATTGTGGTCTCATTAGGAAGAAGTTAACAATCAGCTGACACTGGTTTGGCACAGCTTTACACGTAGCCGTGTTTACCTAGGCTGAAAACCAAAATACTTGTCTAAATCTTTTTTTAATGAATGCGCGTGGTCATCAAAATATGTCGGAAAACAAACAAGAGTGTCAGTATTGCATCAATATTGATGTTCACGTAACTATACAATGTAATGTGTATGTGCCCTTGACTCCAACATATTACACGTACATATGTAACATACGTAATCACCGTCGAGAGGAACCATTAGCTATTAGCAGGTTAAGGAAGTTGAGCGAAATGTCAAATTAAAATACTTTTGGTGCATTTGATAACGGATTTTTTTCGTTTATCACGCAACCGCTTATGAGTTGCCCCTAGCGTAGTTCGAATCTAGTCGAGTTCCTGGTTAATTAATTTTGAGAATAAGCTGTTTAAGATTATAACTAATTTAATGTAGCTCACCCAAGTTATAATAAGGAGTTTATTTTTGTTATTTCGTTTCGTTTTCTTGATTAGTTATGTCAGCATGATGTAAAACTTCAAACTTTTTTTACTGCCGATACTTGTGAAAAAAATGTGTCTGTAAACTGCTAAAGGGGAGTATAAGAATCAAGATAGCAAGTACATAATAATATGTTGGTGCCGGGGTTTAGGGCAAATGCAAAGGTGGTTTTTAATTAGTTAGAGTCTGATCCCCCCTTTTGCCCGACTCAGGACAAAAGTCATTATTTTGATAAATTCTCCTTTCGAAAAAAAGGGTGTAAAGAATGTAACGTTTTTTCAGTATACAAAATCTTAATTACTTGAATATTATTTCACACACACAATAATTGAGATAAATTAAAATCCTTAACCTGAAATAATAACTACAGAACTAACATTGAATAAATAACGCGCAACGGTTGTAAACGTTGTGCGTTCACCGTTAACAACAATAGCCATTTAGCAGTTTTTGTGCTCGTTATTTTTAATAACCGTTATTGTTTTTGTTATCATTATAATTAGTCTGTTACTTTGTTAAGTACACCTTAAAGTGTCAGTATTTTGTTTTGTATATTAGACTATTTATAAGTGTGTGAGTGCCATGCTTCGGCACGGATGGGCCGGCTTGAGTTATACTACGGCCTCACAGAATACCGGGGTTTGATTGAGGTTACTGAATACCCAACCATTTCTCCATCATCCTTAATATCCAAATCAGTTTTTCTTAAAACCCTAAAAACCTACATAAATGCTTACCATCAGGTAATTGGTTTGTTGTTTGCCGATCTGTCCAATAAAAAACACATCATAGACAATCAATAATAGCTCCTATTTTAATAAATTATTTAAATGTTCAAATGAATCATCAATCATTATGCTTAGACATCATTAAGTCGACCATTTATATAATTATCTATTACGAGTATTAATTGATTAATTAGACATCTGTATTGTAACTTATTTTCTAATTAGTATTTAATTTCTTTTGTTCTAGTCTGAGACGCAGTAAGTTAAGTTATCTTTAATGTTTGTCGGTACACTCACGTATTTTA
Source organism: Spodoptera exigua (assembly GCA_902829305.4). NCBI lineage: Eukaryota > Metazoa > Arthropoda > Insecta > Lepidoptera > Noctuidae > Spodoptera > Spodoptera exigua. The sequence goes on from LR824614.2 coordinate 775,310, forward strand.
TTGTTTGTCGAGGTAACTGGTAATTTTCAAACCACTTTAGGGGGCTTACATTCATGAACGGGAAACTGGGTTTGATTATTACTTTACTCGAAATAGGTTGTTTGATGAAAATTTAAATGATTCAGTTCATATTTCCGTGTTTTTATTATATGTTTGCATACAAGTAACATCTAAATATGCTTACTCATACATTATTCATAGATACGTACATTATATACATAATATGTATATTCAGATTTATTATCTATGTAGTTCCACGGAAATATAAATGAGTAGGTATAAAATGCATACGTATATGAGATTTTATATAGAAATTATACATAGGTACATATAAAATAGTGCTAGGTATATTATTTATTAATCCCAATATCTATGGTTACAATTAGGATATTTTTTAAAGAACATTTTTTTATCCTTGCAGTGGTTAAAATAATAATTAATATTTTAAAATAAAATAAATAATCGATGGATGACTTCAATTATCAACCTGTTTACCCTGCCTTTATTTAGTATTTTCTTATTCTGTATTATAATTTAAGAATATCGTTTTTCATTTTTCAGGTCAACGTGACAAGCCGTTCGTGTCAGACGAGGAGATGCGCTTGCGCACACCACGACCGGACATCTTGTCTGCACCGCCATACAACCCCTACTATGACATCTTTAGGGAGGCTGAGACTAAGGTATAAAACCATTCTATTTTTTAAACAATATTAACTATTTTGGACTACCTGTCGCCTGCGGCTTCGCCCTCTTGGTATGTTGATAAAAAGTAGCCTATGTCCTATTCCGGAGTGAATTCTATTACTATGCCATTTTGGCGTCATTGAGTAACAAACATCCAATCATAATAACTTTCGCATTTATAATATTAGTAAGTATATACTTAGCCGACTTAGGTAAAACATGATAAATACTGTTGAAAAAAACCAATCTAAGTGTAAAAAAATACCACGAGCTTGTACTAAAATTTTGCTATTGAATAAAAAGGTCCAGTTGATATAGGCATCCCTTAAATTTATTACCAAAAATAAATGTGTTTATTTCTAAACCAATATACGAGTATTTTACAGATCATAAATTTTACAATTATATTAGACTTTTAGACTGCAAGTCCGCATTTCAGGTCACCAGGACTAGACCCCTTATCATAAAATATATTTCGATTACTAACATGCAGTGCTGCATGGTTACTGAACAACATTAAAAGGGATCTAACTGCCGAGAAATTAATAGTTTGGGAAAGTGGCGAAAAACATGATATCATTTTTGACTTGGTAAAAGTAGATCTTAAGTACACCACAACAATGTTCATATTCTATGTGATATTATGAGTGTTACGAGTCGTAGGTAATATCCATCATGGAAGCGAAGGCGCTCGCGCGCGTCTACAGTTTGCGCACAGACGCGCGTCGCCGGGGCGAGGATCCTCTGCCGCGCCAAATTAGTGCGTGGCGGAATGAGCTCCGGCGAGATCTCATGGCTGAGTGGAAGCAGCGACTGTCGCAACCGAGGGCCGGGCACGCTACTATAGCAGCGGTAAGACCCCTCTTTGAGGAGCGGCTTGAGAGACGCCACGGCGTCCTCACCTTCCGCCTGACGCAGGTGCTTACCGGGCACGGCAGCTTTGGTAGGTTCCTGTTTCGGATCCAGCGGGAGGAAACGCCCGAGTGTCGTCATTGTGCGGATCACCTGGAGGACACGGTGGAGCATACGGTGGCGGAGTGCCCTGCTTGGGCTGAGCACCGCCGTGTTCTCAGGGAAGTGATTGGCGGCGGCGACCTCTCGCGCCCGGCCTTAATCGAGGCCATGGTGCAGCGTGAGAGGAACTGGGAAGCTATCTCCTCCTTCTGCGAAGCAGTTATGCTCGCAAAGGAGGAGGCGGAGCGCGTGAAGGAACTATCCTCCTCGCGCCCCAGCCGCCACAGAAGGCGACATTCCGGACGTCGGGGATCGAGAGATGATCTCCGGCCACCGTAAGCGCGGGTCTGCGGACGGCGAGTAAGGGTAGCTCGCCGCCCGACCAGAACCGGACCCGAGCGTACGGCGCGTAGCGTTCCGCGCGCGCCTCAAAGAGCCAATAGACCACCACAGTCGGGGCCCTAAAGGGCTGATGTTTAGCCGGGGCTGCGGGGTAAGCGCAATGAGGCACCGCGACCTCGGCCCAGAGCAGGAGAAGGAACGGGGGGGTTTTTAGTCAGTAAGAGTCTGACACTCTCTCTCGCCTTACCCTGGGCGGGAGAAGTCATTGGATGATTTTCCCCTGACAAAAAAAAAAGGTAATATCCATCAGTTCTATGTAGGTAAAGATTACTTGGACACTGTGACCTGTAAACTTATGACCTGTGCCTATTGGTACCTAAAGAACAAGTTGCATTGCATAGGAAAGTTAGCCAAACATAGGTTCATAATTATAACAAAGTATACTTCTAAGTATATAGAAAGTTTAAAAAAATGCAGTCACATAAAAAATTATGTAAGTACATTCTAGAGCAGCGTAACGCAGACCCATCACTAAATATTAGGTATTTTGAATACTAATTCGGTAGTTATTTAAAAAATAATTGTTTAGAAAAGTAATAAATTAACACTTGTTAATAATAAGGCCTTCCTTAATTATTTAAGGCCAAGCTATGATTCAATTTATCTTGGTTTATCCGTGCGTAAGTTGCGATAGCTTGCTTCCTTTGCAGACAATTAGCTTGATAAATAAAATAATACTTAATTAGTAATCTTTTTCCTATAGTTACGAAACTCAGTGATATCATGTCTTGCATCATCGTTTTTGTATATAAGTTATTATCTTTCCTTGCTCCTGGGCATCCGCCATGAAACACGTAGATAATTTCCTTATGTTTTTTTCTATTTCAGTTCCCGGTGCACCCAAGCAACAGCATCGTGGGTGTTGCTGACACCATCTCTGACATTGACAACAATGACCTCGATAGCGGCAAGCAGAACTACAGGCCACCGACCTCGTGGTCCACTGGCACCGGACGCAAGTTACGCAACAAGCCTAAGACCCCCAGCAGCTCCAACAGACAGCCTGATAGCCTCGATGAAGCTGCTTCACAAGAACCTGATGCAGAATATAGACCAACACCCAGCACTAACTTCTCGCAGACCAAATCAGTACCATCTGTCACCCCACCCTCAATAGAACTAGTCCCACCTGCAGCCCCCACAAAGGAAACTACAATCGAAGACTCTAGTGTGCAACCCACTGCAGATTCCGTCTTTAAATTCATCAAACGATTTGACCCCACATCTCCTGATGTACACCAAACTGCTATGTCAAAATCTGAGATATTAGACTTAAATAAACAACTACCAGATGGGCCAGCTACCTCAGAAGAAGACAGGACCCCCAGGAAAAATAAGAACTTCGGCAACAATTTGAATACCTTTCAAACTGAAAATGATAAGTCATTCTCAGCAAGTCCAAAATTCAACTCGGTGAATGTCAAGCCAACTGCGACTCCTGAAGAAGAGGCCCCAAAAGTTGAAAAAAACAATGGTATCCCAGAACCTGAGAGAGAACTTCAGCCTCCAAAGTTTGACCCTCCCACGCTTCCATCAACAACTGTAGGCCCACCGATCTACTATGAATGGAAATGGGCTGTCCCTGCATTTGATTTAGTACCTCCAAAAGAAGACAACAGAACTAACAGCGTAAATGTCCAGCAGACGAGGTCAATCCAACAAGGAAAGAGTCCGTTCAGCAGCGTGACGAGACCTGAGCCAAAGACAACGACTCCTGAACCAAGCAACACGGAGTACAACATCAGTTCTTACTTTGTTCCTGACTACGTGTTTCCATTAGATAAGCCGCACCCAGGATACGAGAGTGATGATGCTGAGACATCCTTCCAAGTGAAGGTGGCTAGACCAGGGAGACAGAGCTATGGGGAGAATCCCAAATGTCCCCAGTGCCACCCTGCATACCTCAAAGAAGGTACTTGCGAACCGTGTATTGTAAAGCGGTAACAAATTGAACATAGTCGTAATTTTAAGTCCGTTACAATGTCACCGAAGAACTATAGATAATATGAATCAAGTTGCTCGTTCTTGTATTGTTGTTTCGTTTGTCTGCAATATGAAGGAAGTCTTTGTAATATTATATTTCTTCATACAGTTTTAAGTAAGTTATTAACGCTGTTATATTTTAGTTTTAAAAGCCATATTGTATAGTAATTCCGATGCCTTGTTGTACGATGGTGTTATTGTTACAAAGAATTGTCTATTCAGTGTTTTTGTACCATTTCTATATACCTACCTATAAGAGAATCCTAAATACCATAGTAAAATGATAGTAAATGTCTGCGTACTGATACGTAACTAAATTAGAAACCCACCAAAATGGGAACCTCTTAGGCGCCTCTAAAAATGTTTTAGCACGCGCGCCTTCCACGCCCTCCTTGGCGCCTTAGGCAATAGCTTAGTTCGTCTTAAGGAATATATTCTGGCTAATGGCTCTGCTCATGTGAATTAAATTTAATCTCAATTTTGCAACCATTATCTAAATGTTTATTGATACCTAATTAACACATAGATTATAAACACATTTGAAAATCCCAGATCTGTAAATTCCAAAATATCACCTGTCATTTGACTAGCACAGTAAATAAGAAGAGGCATATAGCTACATACCTACATAAGTACTTTCAATAATAATTATTGTAATCGTGTGAGTCTCAATGTTAAAGCCTAATTGAGACAATGATAGAGTTATACCTAACAATATTCACTTACGTACCTACATATTTACTTACTTCTGACGAATGTTACCGTACCTACCTACCTGCTGAATTTGTATAAAACTAGTACATACCATGTATAATAAATAACAAGTAAATTAAGTTTAATTTTTTTAGTCTAGTTAATATTTATACTTTTATACATGTGCCTATAGGTACATACATACCTAAATTAAGTTAGTTTTGTATTAATAAAAATAAAATTAATTTAAATCAGAATTTGTAGTTTTGTTTCGCATTTTTCTTACAGTCAAAGTAAAATTATTTATTTGAATATCAAGGCAGCAATCAAGGAAAACCTCGGAAAATAAAAGAATAGATAAATAAATTGCGTTTGTAGTTGCGTAAAAGTGCGCGTCTTTCAAAATTTATATTGCCTTGTCTTACTAAGAAATCGGAAACCTCCCACATTTTTGGATATCGTTTTATAAATTAATGCCACCGATGGTACGTCCAAACCGGTGGCCAACTGCGGGACAGCGCCTAACACTAAGTTCTTTTGCCTAGACTCGGTCTCGACTCTAAAATAAGACTACCCCCAATGGTGGGTTCTTCGAAAAAGTGTGACCGGGCTGGTCAACTGCTGTTGATGTTGATGTTGATAATTCTAGATCTCTAACAGATCACCTCGATTTGATCCTATAGGTAAATAAGTATTTTATCCTACGATTCGAAGTAGGTATGTAACAGAAAAAAGGACCGTCTAACTTGAGAGGTTTTCTTAAATTTAAAATATTCTATGATCATGGAAACAACCGTATTACTACATTGATCAAAATAATAATTAAATACTTAAGTATTTTGTAAGAATTGTAACTTTTCTGTAGGTACGTCACGTAAAACACACACATTTTTTACGTAGCGACATCTATGCTGACGTACAAAAAAATAAATGTAAAGTTTCACATTAAACATTGTAGATGGCAGTAATATTATTTGAAAACGTAGAGTTTTGTTCTAAATACGAAAATCTACTTATCTTACAAAAAGATAATCTAAAAAATCGAATTACTTAATAAAATACCAATTATTTTTAAGACTTTCAAATTTGTACTTAGACTAACCTGTGTGTAATGGAACGTAGATGTCATGAAATCGCTCAAAAAATCAAAATGGCCACTATTGTGTCAGAAGTGCGAGTCGCTAGATGTGCGTGTGCAAAATTTTTTACTTATAATAATTTTTAATGTTTAATTTACTTATTAAGTGTCGATAACAAATATTAGTATTTAGTTAAATACCAGTTACGATTATACTTTTAGTGTACTTAAAAATAAGTGGTGTTGACTCAGTGACGTTTAGTGTAAAATTGTGATTTTCACCATGAGTAAATCAAATCCGTTGGCTGGTTTGATAGCTAATTACGGGGATTCTGATGAAGAATCTGATGATGGAATGCAGGCGCCTCCCTTACCACCGGAGCCCGATATAAGGAAATCTTACAATGCACCTTTGGCAGGACACACGTATCCAAACACAGCTGTGAATGCTTCGGGTGCTGTGCACCCGGCCCCTATACCTCATTGCCGTAAGTATTCTTTTTATATCACATTACTTATCTGACTAAACACTGTTATTCGAATTTCAATCTATAATGTTGAAAGTTTTTCCATGTTAAAATTAAATACCACATGCCAAACAACTGTGTTTATAGAAGCGGGCTGTAAATAACAGTTAAAGTCTATCCATTGTTTAAAAGCATTGTATTGAGTTCTGAGAATTGTTCAGGGGTTTTTTATGATCAAGTGAATGGTCTTTTTTTGGTTTTCCTTGTTTTGTTTCACTTTGTATGGGGCAAATGATTCATGGAACATTTAATTAATATTTTTGTTCATTGATATTTCTGTGACCAACTTACTAGGATTTTTTTGTCTTAATATTTAGTTCCTAGATATTATAGACATCAATAAAAGCAATGAGTAATCAAATTCTTAATTTAAAATATAAGTTAACTTTATAACTTTCTTTTATAAACAAAAAAGGTTGAATAAGCAGACAATATTTCTTTATAAAATATAAAGTATTCTTATTTAGTCACAACAGTATAACATTGACCATGAAATTTGGTTGATCAATATTGGGACATTGTCAAGGAGAAAATGGCAGTTGTTGCAATCAAGTTTCTTTATCAGACTTAAATACTTTGAGAGTTTCACCATGAATTGTTTCTAAATTAAGTGCTCTTAACTCTGAAGTACATCACATTAGTATCATCATTGTAGATAGATATGTTACATTCAAACAGTTTAAGCTATTCAATTAGCGGCTTAGTCAGTTTACATAGTACAAAATTGTATGTGATACACTGGCTAACAACTGACTGACTTATAACCTTATGGTAAGCAACTAGCACTGCCGATGGACATCCACAACAACAGAAGAGTTGTATGTGTGTTGTTGGCATTGTGAGAATATAGTGATTTAAGGATTGAGGAGGGATTATGGTATGTTTCTGATAGTGATTCAATTTCTGTGTGGTTTACAGAATTACCTAGTTTTTCCTATCATTCTAGTAACATCATGAACTTGCAATGTTTAGATCATCTCAAAATTCTGTTATTTAGCCAAATTGCTAGTCATTCAGACCCCTAATTAAGTGGTTAAATTAAACTAAGTAGTTGGCTACAACAGATATCTAATTAGATTACTATATAGGCAATATTATTAATTATGCATACTATGACAATCATATTAAGAACTTACCTAATTATATCTAATTACAGTTTATAGGTAGTTAATAACACTTTGATGATAGTTATTCTCTATTCTTATCATTTTCTAAATCTTGTCATTTTGTGTACTAATGTTGACACAATTACACGGCCAAAAAGCTTACAATTTGTTGTGTACATTGTCAATATGTCATTTAATTTTATGGATCAATCTTTTGCAGCATGGTCGGCATGCTATGATGAGTCAAGTGGCTTCACATACTACTGGAACCAGCAAACGAACGCAGTGACGTGGGAAGCACCTCCGGAGTACCTGCTGGCTTTGAAGCTGGCACAACAGCAACTGCATGTTGCAGGTATTGTATTATTTACCACCACACCTTATGTTTTAGCGGTTTCAATGCCAATACATAATTTTTGCACGATTTAAACAACCAAGAAAACCTACCACTTCAATCATATTCTGTAAAACATATTAGAAGATTTAGGGAGAAAGGGCAGAATAAGCAACTTTCTTTTATACTATGTAGTCAAAACTTAACAAAGACTTGAAAAAATTGTATAGTTAAAATTAAACAAATGATTAAAAAATATTCAAAGGTGATATTCATTTAATATATTATAAGTCAAAGAGTGCCAGTGGAGTTCTATTATTTTCCTGTTTACACCAGCTTCTGACCCTGATTTTATATTTGCATTTAATTGTATAATTTGAGATGCATCTTCTCTTTTATTGACTTTGGTTTTATTGCACACTAAAGCAAGATTGTCCTTTTATTAATGGTAATTGCAGCTGTGTTATCTTATAGAGAGAACACAAATAGGGCTTACAAAATATCCCAGAAATCTGATAGATATACTTCTCCACTTTGGAGAAAGCAAATAGCTCACTAGAGGAAGGACAGCGTGACACACATAAAGTGGTTTCGTTTGTTTGGCTGATATTGAAATGTGTTTTTTGTGGTCTATTTGAAATAAATGATTTGACTTTGACTTCTTTCATTTAGGTACAACAGAAGTATCTGCAGAAGAGTGGCAGCTCTATCAACAGGCCTTAGCCGAGAAACAAAATATGCAGAACAATAAGACAGTTGCAAAGTCTTCCATCACCAAGCCGCAAAAGAAAGCTGAGAAGAACATTGTTGGCAACAGAGACACTAGTAATAAGAATAGGAAAAGGAACCACAGTGATGATGAAGAGGAGTAAGTAAAGTTTTGAAATGTAGTATATTTAAGTTAAGAATATATACTTTGTTTGGGTTGACCCTTGGCTATGTAGATGTCCAGACTTGTAATTGGTCATATTAAATCATCTAAAAATACAACAGCGATTTAAACATGAGTAACATAACAAATAAACAACAAACAAGGTAAAAACTCTCAAGAAATTACGCGCTTTCTTTAGTTAAGCGAAAATCATCATATTACTTATCAGTGTCAGGCTCTTACTGACTAAAAACCCCCTGTAGTCCGAGGCCGCGGTGCCTTATTGCGTTTACGCAACCTAGCTGAACATCAGCCCTATAGGGTAGAAATTACATGCTAATAAATTTTATTTCATTTTTTTTACAGAAAAATAGAACTTATAACATCATACCACAATTCGGACTCCGAATCCAATGATGAGGGAGATACTCCAACTAAACCTGTAGTTCCTAAAAATAAAACGAATGTCCACAAAAAAGCTAAAGTAAAGCCCATCGAATATGGACCTGCCTTACCTCCTGCAAACTACACAGTGCCAATTGGACCTGAACTGCCTCCGGAATTGATGCAAAATGGAACCAAATCTCCTGGCGATAAGATTGATAATGTAGTGACAAAATCGGTATGATGTACAACATTTATATCTTATAAAATTTGTATATATAGTTTACAATATAATAGAGTCATATGAAGAACACGAAACAGTACACAGTTTACAACAGTTAAATTTTCAAAGTTCTAAATTTCGATTTGTATCATTCAGATCATGCTATCTGTTGTGCCTATGATGAGAAATGCACCTGAAAATTGCTTAAAAATAGTGTTTCAAAACATTGAGAAATATTTACGTTAACTTTTAACTACATTCTAATAGTCATTCTTATTTTGTAAGAACCATTTGCAATAATCTATTATGATAACTTATCATAGAAGATGATTACACATGGTTACTGTTGGTCTGATTCATGTGCTTCTGGTATGTTTTGTAGTAATAAACAAAATATATCACTAGTTTGTGTCAGATTATATGATTTCTCAATTATTTTGAACATTATCAAGCATTGTGATGGGTTAAAGTTTTCAATCTGAGGTACTGCTTACTTATTCAATGGTTAAAATATATTTGTGTGGAATATAGGCAATAATACTAATTGAATTTTTCATTTTTGCTCTAAAGGATAAGAAAACTGATGATGATAGTCAAGATGAAAGCACACTATTCTTAAAACTCAAGAGTCAAGCCAAAATATTAGAGAAATTGGGTGGCGAATTACCAAAAGACTTGAAAAAAATTATAAACGATGATCCTAGATCTGGTAGCAACACACCAAAAAGAGATGAAATCAGTACTAAACCTAGTGCTAACATTGATGATTTGCTAGAAGAAATTGAGAAAAAGGAATTGCCTAAGGTCTCTAAATTAAAGAATAATGATGAAGGTAAATTAAATGGAACAATAAGTGCTAAGAACTCCCCAAAAAGAGAAGTGACACCTCCAGTCGTTGAAGTAAAGCCTCTGTTCCCTAGTGCTAGCGCCAGACATTTAGACGAGGCTCCTGCAACACCACCATCACTTCCCCCAACTCCTCCACTTAATGAAATAGAAAATGAAGACGTAAGAATAGAAGCAACGGAAAAGAAAGGTGTCAATTTATACCTCATGGACATAGAAGAGAGGAGAGAAAATGTTGGCAAGAAAAAGCTAAGAATATCGAATTCCGTGCTACCAGACCGCAAGAAAACCGAGGAGCCGGCTTACACAACGAAGTATTCACAAGTCATTGAAGGTTTCTCTGGAGAAAGAACTGGACTAGGTTTCAGTAAAGAAGATGAAGATCATGGAAGTCCAAAGAACACCATTAACTATGGCAACGGTTTAATGTTTACCAAAGGAGAAACATTAAATGAAGATAAGAAAGATGAGGATCTAGATGATCTGACTGATTTAGTGGAAGCTAAGCTCAAGTACTTAAATCAAGTGCAGCCGTGTGTGCTGACACCGGTGCAGGAGATGTTGATACAGATGCAGGTATGTAGAATTCACTTGTTTTATTCGGTCACAAGCATGAGAGACATCTTTATTTTAAGTTATCTAAATTTATTAAAACATCACTGACAAACAATGAAGCGAAACATAGAGAGGAAACAGACTTATAACTTCTTATGTTTAAGTTACAAGGTGTGCCTGAAATACACCCCTGGGGAACTCCATAGGCTTTGAGACATGTCCTCAAATATGTCCCTGTGGAACTTCATAAGCTATAAGACTTGTTCTAAAATACGTCCCTGTGGAACTCCATAAGCTATAAGACTTGTTCTAAAATACGTCCCTGTGGAAGTCCATAAGCTACTCGTATAAGACATGTCCTAAAATACGTCCCTGTGGAACTCCATAAGCTATAAGACTTGTCCTAAAATACTCCCCCGAGGAACTCCATAAGCTATAAGCCTTGTCATAAAATACTTCCCCGAGGACTCCATACGCTATAAGATATGTTCCAAAATACTTCCCTGGGGAATACCATAAGCTATAAGACTTGTCCTAAAATACTCCCCCGAGGAACTCCATAAGCTATAAGCCTTGTCATAAAATACTTCCCTGAGGACTCCATAAGCTATAAGCCTTGTCCTAAAATACTTCCCCGAGGACTCCGTAAGCTATAAGATATGTTCCAAAATACTTCCCTGAGGAACTCCATAAGCTATAAGCCTTGTCCTAAAATACTTCCCCGAGGACTCCATAAGCTATAAGATATGTTCCAAAATACTTCCCTGAGGAACTCCATAAGCTATAAGCCTTGTCCTAAAATACTTTCCCGAGGACTCCATAAGCTATAAGATATGTTCCAAAATACTTCCCTGAGGAACTCCATAAGCTATAAGCCTTGTCCTAAAATACTTCCCCGAGGACTCCATAAGCTATAAGATATGTTCCAAAATACTTCCCTGAGGAACTCCATAAGCTATAAGCCTTGTCCTAAAATACTTCCCCGAGGACTCCATAAGCTATAAGATATGTTCCAAAATACTTCCCTGAGGAACTCCATAAGCCATAAGCCTTGTCCTAAAATACTTCCCTGTGGAACTCCATAAGTTATAAGCCTTGTCCTGAAATACTTCCCTGAGGACCTCCATAAGCTATAATACTTGTCCTATAATACGTCCCTGTAAAACTTATAAGTTATTAGGCATACCCTAAAGTATTGTCATAAAATTCATAAGCATACCTTAGTTATAAGACTTGTACTAAAATACGTCCCTGAGGAACTCCAACGGCCTTATTAAGTCTCGATCAATAACCATTGATTCAATTTTTGCATTTCAAATTGAAGTTAGGTTAGTGTGATGTAATATACAAAATCTGACTCAATGGTTTAAACCAGAGGTTCCCAAACTTTTTTTTTCTCATAGACCACTTTAAACATTTTGCTGGATCTGGTGGTTTTAGTATTTAAATGTAGAATCTGCAGGGGGTCCACCAGATCCAGCAAAATGTTTAAAGTGGTCTATGAGAAAAAAAAGTTTGGGAACCTCTGGTTTAAACTAAACAGATTAAAAATATAAATTTTTCTTTTGTTTTGTAATCAGGGGCAAGATTTATTTTCCTTGTTCTAAAATACGTCCCTGATGTATTTCACAAGTTTTAAAGTGTTTGTATGTGACTGTTGCAGACGCTGGTATCAGCATTCCGCGCGGGCGCGCTGTCCGTGGGGTACTGGCGGCGCTGGGCCGAGGGCGCGGCCGCTGGGCTGGCGGCGCACGAGGCGCGCGCGGCGCCGCCCGGCTGGACCACCACCTTCCAGAGGTACTACACAGCCCACACAGCCCACACTCCACGCGGCCCCCGCGCCCCATGCCACGCATCTCTCGAACCTTATATGAACAGGGATTTAGATCACTTACCTTGTGTCTGCGTAAATTAGCGTTTAAGCCCATCCCAAACTAAATCATTAGTTTACTAGGGTTAAAAATGCTCGGGGGCTCCGGAGCAGGTCTCTTGTAGAGGACCCGGTGCCCCTAACAGGTGATGAAGGTGGCCACCGGGGTGGTTTTAGTGAGATAAAAATCCCACACTCCCTAGTCTTTCTCCCCAAAAAGCTAGGCGCCTTTTGAAGGTTTCCCCCCGTAATAAAAAAAAGGGTTAAAAATGCTCATAGGAAATAATGCCTATGCTAGGTTCGAACAGAAATAATATCGACCGTACGTGGAAGATACAATCAATTATTTGTTGAATGACGCAACTAAAACTAAATACTTACTTACAACATAAGTTGCAAAACATTGGAAAATCTAATTATTTTTCTAATGGATTTGATAAAAATGGTAAAATAATACAACAAAACAAAGTTCTTTTTAAATCTTGTATTTAGCATAAATAGTTCCTTGAATAGAAATTCGATTGCATTTCAACTATTACTTATTTTTTTCATTTCGGTACTATTTCGTTATTTAGTTTTGCCAAAAGAAATGTTAATTGTTTACGCTTACATAAAGTGTTTTGCAGACAGTTGAGGTTTGAGCCTTAATAAATAAAAAAATCAATAATAATAAAATCCTTGTTCATATAAGGTATTATGCGCTATCAAAAGTGATGTCTGATTTTGGACTATTGAGACTTATAGTGCGGAGTCATTGGACATAATGAACTTTATGGACATCGTTTTGCGGTTGCTTTTTATAAAACGTGTGTGTGTGACTTAGCCCTTAATTTAAATTTAGATTTTCTCGGACCGAAATTAAGGGCTAAACACAGTGAAATGATTCACGACCAGGAACCTATTTTATGGTTCCAAATTGTGTCGAATATTTCTTGACAAACAGTGTCTTGTTATGTTTTGAATCGGTTATAATTACGATGTATGCTGATATTACGTTGTGTAACATTGAGGTACCAAGAATACGGCGTAGGTCTTTTCAATAAAGTCGCTATTCCATTGTCATTTTCTACTACTCACGTAAAGGTCAGCAATACAATCTAAGCCTTATAATAAATTGTTGATTCATATTTCGTCGCTTTATGACAGTGGAATGGCAATCTTAGTCCGAATACGAACAAACTAGGCTGTCTTTAGCTTCGTTGAATAGTATTTATTAGGTACTATTTGTTCCACGTGATAGACGAACCTATCATAATGAAATTGGTGCCGTGAATAACAGTAGCATCACTCTTAGTACCTTAAATTTTATTTGCAGAAAAGTACAACTTCTCTACGTATTTTTGTAAATGTTAGAAACGAGTCTATCTATCTAAATGACGCTGATTTGTTGTGATCAAAAGTAACGCGTAAAATCCTATGTGATATGTAATTCATCTGTGATACACGTCTGTGATAACTAAGTAAGAATAAAATGTTGTTATTAAAAATTCGAGTTTGTTTAATAATTTGCTATCCCAAATATTGTAATGAAAGAGAACATCTAGCTATAAGTGTGAGGAAGCCTGAAGCCCGCCGGCGGCCGCTCGAAGCCAGTCTCCGGGACGCCCAAGGAGTTGGTGAGATGTCAAAACTCTTTGCTGATATTTTTTTATTTATTCAAGTATAATATACTTTGGTCTTTTCCAGAATGCCGATGACGAGACCGTCGTGTAAAGGATTTTCAAGATCCCTTGTGTCCGCCATTTTGGAATGTTATTTTTTCTATTTTTTTCTTAACGGCGGGCACAAATCCGGAGCACGGGTTAAAGTATACGGTTTTATTTGTCATTAGATAAGTTTGCCCCATATTTTTAGGTGGTGTCGTGGTGGTCTTAAGTTTCATTTACCAAGAATTCATTTAATGACATTCGCGTTTTATCTATTCCGATACTACATTAAGAAATATTTCTTGTCTACTCTTAACACTTTCTTCCATATGGAAATTTTTCGCTATTAAATATCACTTCTACGTCTTAACTAAATGACGAATCTTAAGCTTCTTTCAGTACAACTGATATTGTACAAAAACATTGTTTTTTACTACTACAGGCAATTCAACTCTATCCTTAAAAACAATTGTTTATATGAACTTAAGTCCACTCTCCCACCTGAACGTACCGGGTTCTACCCTCCCCCCATTATCCATATTTGAACTATTACGTTTGTGTACTGCAGGTCGGAGGGCCGCTACAGCTACAGACGCGAGGCGGACGGGCTCGTACAATGGGAGTACCCGGCCACCACACACACAGACATGGACATATGCACCACGCCACCACACCCTGGAAGTGACGCTAAGGTATGTTGATAGGTTTTAATAATGGTCATACTACAACTAAATATTGTTTGATAACTAAGAAATTTCCGTTCGTTTAGTACTTGTTACTGGAAATAATTATAACAGCTTGCATTTTTTGTCATTTTTTCGTGGTGTCCTGTGACTGGGCTTTTCCCAGTTATACAATGCCTTTAAGGCACAGGAGGAGTAATTTTTGGGACGAGTATTTCGGTGTTTTCGTGGCTGGATCTACTGTAGATTCTAGCTTACAGGAGTTGTAGCGGTGTTGGATGATTGTAGCGGTTCTGTCCCAAAAAAGAACGCTAAAAAATATAGACTACTCGATTGGTAGGCGGGATTACAGTTGCCTGGCTTCTGTTAAATATGGTAGTTCCTTAGTCAGCTAAGTACATATGTAATCAGGGTATTTAGAAGTTGGCTAGTCACCCGATGGTAAATTATCGATTATAATTATAATTATGCCTTATTTTGCAGTGCAGGGTCCATAATTGATCTCACACAAATTTTTACCACCTTTAAATGTACTTATGGAAAAGCAATAAAGATGTTGAGAATTGAAGTGTTGATCGACGCTGCCCATGGGCACTCCCTTTGGCATTTGAATGTATGGGTTTAGGAAATCAGGGATAGGGGAAGGATTGTACAATTGGCAACCTCACTTAAGCGTTGTTTCACGTCAGTTTTCTGCCACACTTATTAAATGAAGTCTTATTAATAATTCCATTAGGAGGAAATACCACCACCGCTACCACCGACTCCGCCACCGATGTCAGTCCCCTCACCGCCTTCATTGCCGGCCACGTCATGGCACATGCGGACGGCTACACCGCCCCCTCCGGTACTCAGTGGCGCTGCACCAGCTTGGAGTCGCGCCAGAACCCCGCCGCCGCCATCTTGGATGGACCCGCCGCCGCCAGGCTGTGATGATATTCCCCCCATACCAGTTAATGTGCGTTCTGTGCGTCATTATTTGTGTTCTTTAAGGTGCACGCTTTAAGATGTAGCCCGCAAACATTCATTATGTATGTTGTATCATCACACTAACATACATCTATTGCAAAAATGATAAAAAATCTACTCCACGATGAGATTTGAGATGGTCTTACATTGTTGTACTAAGTAAATGAAAATGTAATATATTTTTATAAATTTATGTTTGTTATGTTTTCACGCAAATACCACTAAATTGATATAGATAGAAATTGGTGCAAATATAGCTTATAGTAGGAATAAAACAGCTTACTTTTTACCCCGGCAATGCAAACCAAAGCTAATGTCTCTCTAAAGAAATGTCTCTAGAATATAACCGTTAAGTCTGAACCTAATAATTTATTGTGTTCACACAACGATAAACAATACTATGTGATATAATATTTTATCATACAAATACTGTTTTAATTTTGAAGCCCTGGTCTTACAAAGGAACAAACTACTACTAGAAATCTACCATTAGCACTATTTTAATCTCTTTCCGAGACCATACACTATATTTCTCAACACCGCCATACATTATTTATTTGTTACAGTCAGAACCAAAACAAGAAATCGGTGACGAGTTAGCCTCATTCTACAGCGACATAGCCGAGCTAGAGAAACAGACATCAGCGCCCCACACAGCCTCCAACTCACCAGAACCTGTGGACACCAAAGAAAAACATAGAGAAAAGGACAAGGAGACCCAAAGAGAAAGAGACAGAGAAAGGGAGAATAGTAAGGAAAAGGAATCGAAAGTTAGCAAGAAAAAATCTAAGGTAAGTGTGATTCCTTGTTAGAGGTGATAATATTTGATGATCATTACTTGTTGATGGATTATCCTTTCTATAAAAATAAAGAATAAAAATCTTCATTAGAATTTTTTTCAATTTCAATTCATTAGAATTTGCCTTAACTACAATTCAATGCAGACTCAAGATTTTAATAACAACAGAGAGATCCGCCCCCGCTTTGCACGTTTGCAATGCTGGTACTATATTACTACATTATTAAATGGATGTTAATATACATAATATAAACTTTCCTCTTCAATCACTATCTAATTAAATAAACCCGCATCAAAATCCGTTGCTTAGCTTAAGATTTAAGCACACATAAGGATTAGAGGGACAGAAAAAGCGGCTTTGTTTTATACTATATAGTGAAAGATTTACTGTTCCAAAAATAAACGAGTTACATTTTTATAAATTACAAAACGTTAATAATTCTTTTATTTCTTTGTTTCAGGTAAAGATATCAGCATCAGTGGGATTAAAACATAAATCTGTATCGAACTTAGTAGCGAAATGGCAACAGGTTGCAGATGAGATCCACTCAGACTAATTTAATAATAATAATAAAAGGGAATTGTAAATATAGCTAGTAGAAAGCGGTTTTTACCCATAAAACACTACCATTCACCGAATAAAAGACGTTAGCAATGTCAGAAGTTAGCCTGAGAAATGCTGTGAAACTAACCAATATTGTATTTATAATTATGTTTAAAATAAAGCAAATTATATTTAAGTTTTTACCTAAGATTCAAGTGGCCGGAGCGGATTACAAATGTACTTTTTACTTTGTAATATTGGTGCATATAAACGCTATGAACTATACATAAATGCATTACACAAGGCTACATAAAAATGGCTTCCTTAACAAATAACAAAATATATAAGACACTTAGGTTTAATTATACAAAATCTGCGAAAATGAATATTGGAACTGAATATTTTGACTTTTTAACTCACCTCGATGTCATTTTATATTTGCTAGCTAATTTTGTTTATAATGAAATGCTTAGAAATTAAGTATTTTGCATACTAAAGAGGTCACTTGAAAATATATTTTTGTACAATTTATTTTGAACACATTGTCATAGTGATAAGTTCGGTTCTGTTTTTCGTGATCAATACGAATGTATGAATTAAGTTTGTGTAAATAATTTGTATATAATAAACTATATTGAGAAAGAATTTGGAATTTTATTTACTTGGTTATTTACAAAAAAAACTATAGCACACGTTATCACACATCCAATAACAGGCTTATAATTATAGTGTACAATACAACATGGCGGTCTTATAGCACAGGGTGATTTCTTCCTGACTACCTTTGAATGGAAATATTCCCAGGTTGGGAATGGGTAGTTTTGTGAGTACAAGCAAAAAATTAAACCTACATATATATTTAGGAACCCATTATTGTGGGCCATGGGCAAAGGGCCCGCGGCCATTACATGGGCGATATTATACAATCGGGCCTTGTAGATACTCTGGTATACTCTGTGGGTATACTCTTCGGGGAACAGAAAATCGCAAAGAATACGGTAGTTTCCAACTAGTAAAATACGGTAGTTTCCAACTAGTCAAATTCAATACTTTTATCCAAATGTCAAAAACGATAATTTTCTTAGAAATTTTTAAGAAAAACTGAGCTATGACGTCATAGTACTCTTGCGTCAAATTGCTTACTTATTTCTAAAAAGTTAGCCAATAGCTAAATATTTAAGATTTAGTGTATCGTTCGATCGATGAATAAAGAATACTTAGTTATTTTTCAATATTTTATTGTATTGAAATCGTCGTCGAATTATTTTGACCTAGGAAACTACCCAATTTGAACTTGTGGTTCCGATAGTAAAACTGATGGCGAAGCGCTTCTTACGTGTAGGTGGTATATCCACCATAGAGGAATGGAGCGGTACGTACGTTTTGCCATTGGTGGTAGCGATGATGGGAAGAACTAAGGGGGATCAAGTTATTTAAAAAGCCAATTTATGTATGTTAGGATAAACTTATAGATGACGCTGTACTTGGGATTAAGTCGTGAGTCTAGGAAAGCATTCTTGTTTTTAAATAAAGGTTTATGATTTATTTTGATGTCTATTGACGGACCTACTTTACAAATATAATACATGATATCATTGTTCTGTTCCCAAAGACTCTTAAATTAATATGTTAGGAGCAATAATAATAAGTTACTGAAATAAAATCAAATAAGTTTTATAGGAGCTAAGCGCCCCATAATGTTTATCGGACATAATATATGAAGCTGGAGAAAGAGGCCTTAATTACATAAATAGATAACGTACTTACTCATAATTTGATTTAACACGCCACCAATAAGATTTACGGCTACATTTTGCATAATTAACACTGAACATAGAAGCTACCTGTTCCTTACAAAGTGTCAGCTTGCAAATAATACAGTGTAATACCATATTAACTTGATTATATACGGTAAATCTTCTCATTGAATCACTAATTACTGCTTAATTAGCAGTATTCAACTCAAACAGAATAGTTCCATAAAATACACACCCTGTAGATTCTAGTTGAGCATAGAAATAACTTTGTCATTTTCGCTCCTATCAAAATCACTATAAGGACGGTTTTACCTTGTTGTAGATTGGGGTGCGTGAGTAGGATGTAGATTGTTTTGAATAATATCTTAATTAGGGATTTAGTTTAGTTATTCACAGCGGGTTACATTATTTGTGGCGGGAGGTGATAATTCATTTGGGTACCAACCTGTGGTTTTAGTAGTCAACTGATTATTCTAATGAGGCATCTATTAACAAGCTATAGGGAGACAGTTTATAAGGAACCTTTTATCTTCAGATAGTGTCGTAGTTAGTCATTCGATAGGTAGGTACCTATATCTAGCTACGGTAGAACAAAATTAGTCCAATCACTACCCTTTACCTTTTAGTTACTAGAAAACGACACAATTCAATACCTACTTTCTTATTATTAAAATCAACATTTAGATATATACCTACATTCTATTAGTTATTTATATACGAGACTGTGTTAAAAAAGATAAATACGAATTTAAACTTCAATATAACATAAATGCAAAATGCAAACAATAAGGGCACGTCTACGTTTATTGTACGTATTTAAATATTTTATTACATTGAAAAGTCTAAATAACTATTGTAACAAACAGTCGAGGAGTCTCAACTGTTTTCCAAATAAAATTATTACTAAGGAACACTTGTAAGTGTACATAATCATTAATGTCTTTGAGCACGACAGTTTAAGCCCTAACCCCTTAACAAGAGCCTTTTAAAATGGTCTACAAAAATATTTTTCTCGGACTAAGATTGGAATACACGAAGCGAAAAAATCCGCGCCGATTGTGCTCTAGAAACATTTACGTAGCAATGCACGCGACGAACGTGTTAAACCATTCAAGGGTGCTAATTCAAGATCCCGGTCCGTAGAAACAATTTACGTATATTTTTTTAAGGGTTCCATACGCAAACTCCGAACGATTTCTGCTCAACGAACCGTATAACAGTGCGCAGAAATAAATCAGTTTCTCCAAAAGTAAGGCATTTTTGGTAAGTAACATTCCTAAGCAAAGTTTTTGTCTCATTTCCAAAAGGGATAATCTGGAATTGCTCCAACAAATCCGGAATTAAATCCGAAGATAAATTGCTTTCCGAAAAGCAAACGCGTTCGAAGGCCTTCGTGAATTAATTCTTGATTAAGCGTGAATAGGCAATTAGGTATTTGCTATTATATACCTAGGTATCAACTCCCAACCTACCAACTAGTTAACTATAACTACCTAGATTTTGCTAAGTTTATCAAACGAGTTTTCTTGAGGAACGGAGAGTTTTCTTCGTAAAAGCAAAACCATCAAATTCTTAACACATGACCTATCTTTTTATGGTATATAACGGCAAACGAGCTGGCTGATCACCTGATGGTAAGCTGTGGCATCCGCCCATAGACGCTTGCATTACTGGAAGAGTTACAAATCCGTTGGGGGTATCTGGGTTGTTTTCTTAAGGGTTTAAGGATTCGGAAATTGGGAATTTGGGAGGGGAAAGGATTGGGCCTTGGATGCAAGATGCAATGCAAGCGTTATTTCACGCCGGTGTTGGTTTTCCCAATTCATTTTTTTATCCATTCCCAAAAAATATTTAATAAAGTTATACAGGTAGAAAGCCCGTATCTACAATCAAACCTACCTAAGTACCTATATAAAGTTGCAGCTACAATTTGCACTTAGTTCATTATACGAGTAGCTAGATACATATTCTTAACCTTTTGCTGAGATATTATTATACATACATACCCAAAGCTTACAAGTATCTAAGTTGAGGAAAATCTTAAGAAAGTACAAAGGGTCCTTTTTATAATGAAAACTGCTGATGAGTAAGATTTTTTGTCACTCACCCCTCGAGTGAGTGTCACTGAACAGCCCTCGCGACGTCGTTGAACTCCTAAACTTGTGTCCTTTACAGTTTTGTGGGTATATGCCTATCCCTTTATATTACCAGGTATGGAACTGCGCAGGATGACTAAGATGGTAAAAAAATATAGGTACCAGGTATTAATTTCTGTCAATCTTTAATGCAGATGTAGTCTGTCAAACATATCACACATCATCAGCCTTTAAGTGCCCACTGCTGAGCAAAAGTCTCTTCACACACGGAGAATATTTAAACAATAATCACCACGCTTGTTCAAGGCGGATTGGTGATTTCAAACTTATAATTAGGAATTCTAGGTCATGGTTTCCTCACGATGTTTTCCTTCACCACATGTCAGTGGTGTTTAAGTACAATATTACAACTAAGAAATGTCACATTGGTACTTGCCAGGTTTCGATCTCGCGTATGAGAAGCTTGCGCCCTTACCTCCGGGCCACCCCGTCATGGATCAATGGAATATTCCATTGAAATATGATACTGAGAATACCTCACATAAAATACGTTCCAAATATAGAAGACAATAAATAATGATGTTTTTCGGGTGATATTTCTTCGGAGATAATATTGGTATTGACTTATATTTATGAAAACGTAATCATTGAAGCAAAATTGTTTTAGGTACTTTCTTATAATATACTTAATGTTTGATTACATAGATACAGCGGCACGAAATATTTGTATACTTAACATGACGTCTCTTTTATAGGAATAAAAAAATATCACGTATTGTGTGGGAGAGCTGCTATGGTTCGGCTCCACCAAAGTGATACCACAGCCTCACAGAAACCCAGCGTGACACAACTCAATTCTTCTGTTGTAAAAAGCCTCTGAAACCCTTATCCCCTTAAAAGGTTGGGAACGCACTCATAACTCTTGCGTTGTTGGCGGTGCTGATTGCTTATCATTATGTAATCCATACGCTCGTTTGCCGCCCTACTCCACTTCCTTTTTTGGTATTCAATAAGCAAGTGAGCTTCCATACAACAAAAAAATAATTTATCATTATACTTGCTGCTCTCGCGCGGTATCACCCGCTGCTCAGCTCCATTTGATCGCAGCGTAATGTTTTATAGCCTCTAGCACTCAGGAACATTGTAGCTTTCTATCAGTTAAAGAATTTTGACAATACGACCAGCGGTTCTAAAAATTAGCCCCTACATACAATCTTACAAAATTACAAATTTTACCTCTTTATAATATTAGTATAGATTAAAATGTATTAACTAGCGACTTCGTGGAGAAATATTGACGGAAGATAAAAGTAAAGGTAAAGTAGAATATTTCTGGCTGTAAATTATAAATTTTGGAACAAATCACCTAAACGTTCATGATTGATCCACAAGTAAAAATAAACTAAAGGAAACAAGAGCCGCGCGTCGTTAAAATGCTAATTAAAAATATTTCCGATTAACATAATTTTTTACCTCAAAACTTCCAATACAGTGCAGCCATTGTCTCTTAATAATTTCATTCACAAAACATCGATCAAGCCTACAACAATTCAGTCATAAACGCCGTCGTAACAAGTTCCCATAAACAATACGCTCGCCACGCCACAATCGGCTTTATCGTCCCCGCGCCTCTTTATGTAGACCCGACAGTAAATTCACCAGTTAACCTAGATTTTATTTAAAAGGTCATGGGTTATTGTTTTATATTGATGCTCTTTCGTACAATGTGGTGATAGCTGTGGGAATAAGGTTGGATGTGTGGAGGTTTTTTCATGGACGGAATGGAACTTTGGAGAAATAGTCTTAAGGGATTTGGTGGAGGTTTTTTTGAAAGGAAAGGATGTTGAAATCGATCGTCAATTGGTTTTGTGATTGATTATAGATTTGAAAAGAAAAGAAGTTTTTGATAACATGATGTGCTTAAGAGAAAGGGCTTAGTATGGGAGAGCCATACTGCGGCACGAATGGGTCGGCTCGACCGTATACCATGGTCTCACTAATATCCGAAGTGAAACAACTACCACGTTGTGTTTGGAGTGTGCATGGGCGGCGCTGATTGCTTACCATCAGGTAATCCGTTTGGCCGTTTGCCGCCTATCACATAAAAAAAAAAACGTTCGATGCGGATCAATATTGTCCGTAGACTTTCATCTAGTGCGTATGAGGTCTTTTCGAGACAAAGTTGACCTACCTTACAGGGCGTAGAAGACCTCTTGAGCCGCACAAAATCGTTTCTTAAAACATCTTTAAAAGCAAACATCATTATCTCAATATTTCTCGATCCATTTTAGAATAGGTACTAGTGATATTTAAGCATATTTATGCGTTATTGTTTTGATTAATTTTATTTTTATTTTATTTTGTTGTCCTGTTACTTCAAACGTTTATTGTTTTGTTTTTTTTTATTGTTGTATTTTTTTTTGTTTGTTCTTGGCCTTCATGTCTCGGTCCGAATAAAAACAGTTTTCTTTCTTTCTTTCTTTCACCAGGATTGCCAGATACCATGCTCCAATAACATTCCATAGGTATCAATAGATACGTATTTGACTAGTTTACTAGTTCACCCACGCTTACACCCACCTCTGTGTATTAATAGTAGTCCCAATATTTATAGGTATAAAGGATTCACTGCAGTCGATCGCCAAAAATATTGCTTTAGGCTTTATATTTATACACAGATAAGTTTTTAGTGTGGATACTATTTAAGCCGGCGTAAAAAAAACCACACCCTTATTTTTTTTAATCCTTAATTATTTCATCCTCAAAAATTTGACAACGTAATTATAACTACTCTGGTTTTGTAGATGTCTATGAATGGAGCCGAATGCTTGCCATCTGGTAAACCGTCTGCCTGTTTACCGTCATATCTCATAAAAAAAATTATAAAACCGAAGAGAAGACTTTTTATGACAATAGGAGCAAACGGACACATGTATCTTTTTTATGTGATAGGTCGGCAAACGAGCAAACGCATTACCTGATGGTAAGCAATCATCGTCGCCCATGGACACCCGCAACAACGGAGGAGTTACGAGTGCGTTGCCGACCTTTTAGTGATTAGGCATTTGGAGATTTTGCGTAAGGGAACGGATTGTGGTAGGGATAGGATTGGGGCTCCGGCAACCTCACTATAACCTCCTCAGTTGATTTTTTTTATGGAATAAGATCCAACGAGCAGATGGATCACCCCATGGGCGGTGCCGATCACTTACCAGCACCACCAGAGGAGTCACAAGCAGGTTGCCGGCTTTGAAAAAGGAGTACGCTTGTTTCTTCAAGGTTTGAAAGTTTTATTCAAGTTTGCATTGAAACGTGCAAGACACTCCATCCTTCTAGACTTTTCCATTCTTCTGGACTCCTATGACATATTATACCTAACCTGAAATAGTGACATGATCGAGAAAAATCATTTCATGATTTTCAACCTCATAAAAGGTTGATTTACAATATTTTAATCCACATGAATTCTTAGTATTTATCTCAACATAATATCTACTTCTGATATGTTTTGGATTGCTCCAGGAACCTATACACATATACAAACGATTTAGGTCAGTCAGTTTATACCTAGAAATCTTACAGTGTTCTCATAGCTTACGGAGAACACAGACAAAGCGATCGTATATTACTTCACAGAATTACATTGTTTGTTTGAAGGGTATCAGTTTCAGGAAATACAGTTCATTTGCGATGCTAAAGTGGAATACATTTACTTATACAAGTGTGGGAGAGCCATGCTTCGGCACGAATGGGTCGGCTCGACCGGAGTGATACGACGGCCTCAGAAAACCGGTGTGGAACAATAACGGCGTTGTGTTACGGTAACGGTAACCTCACTCACACATTGTTAGGGAGTTACCTGAAACCCAATCCTTCCCCTCCCTAATCTCAAAATTCCTAATCCCCAAAATGTTGGTGACGCACCAGTAACTCCTTGGTTGTTGCGGGTGGTCATGGGAGGCGCTTGTTTGCTTACCATCGGGTACGCCTGGTCGTTTGCTGACCTCTAAGATAAAAAATGCAATTTCTTATACATAAGTATTCTATGCAGCAGTGCCTCGTGAGTAACCCTTTAAACTAAGATGTAAATCTACAATCCACCAATCAAGCGTGAACATTTCGGCAACACCTCTCACACAGATATAATCTGAGGTTCTCCACTTTAATCAAGCCTGTAGTCAAAACATGTGTTTCTAAACTAATTTACATGTACCCTACTATTGAAACGTCAAAAAACATACCTACTAATATTCCACTAGTTTGTCTATTCAGCCGGGGTTGCGGGGTAAGCGCAATGAGGCACCGCGACCTCGGCACAGATCAGGAGAAGGAACGGGGGGTTTTTAGTCAGTAAGAGTCTGACACTCCCTCCTGCCCGGCCCTGGGCGGGAGAAGTCATTTGATGATTTTCCCCTCACAAAAAAAAAACAAGTTTATCTATCAATGAAGTTCACTGATGATGGCATTATGATTTACTTTCAAGACCAGGAAAACTCTTACTGTGAGTATTTTTTAACTTAATGTCGTTTCCATGGGCTATTATTTAAGCAGAGAATAGTGCTAGCGGGTCCCGCTTCAAACAGAGCCCAATAAAACAATCGTAACTGTTTATGATCTCGCTTCTTGCAATGAATTACTGAAGGAATATCGCTCATAGTTTACTAACGAAGCAATACGTGCAGAAGTACTAACTTACTCATAATTATAAAAGTGTGAACTCTGATAATAGTTTAAACTAAGTTTTTCTCGGAACACATCTGTTACATACTTCTCTTCCAAAATTGGAGTAGAATCTTACTCTTCTCCCAAAGTAGGAAGAAAGATGAAAGATTTTTTTATGGTATAAGTCGGCAAACGAGCAGATGGATTACCTGATGGTAAGCAATTGGCGCCGCAACACCAAAGGAGTGACGAGTGCGTTGCCGGCCTTTTGGGGACAGGGTTTGCGGATATAAGGATCGGAAAGGGATAGGGGAACGGGCGAGATTGGGCCTCCGGTAACCTGAATCACAACGCTGTGGTTGTTTTACGCCGGTATTCTGAGAGGCCTTGGTATCACTCCGGTCGAGCCGACCCATTCGTGCCGAAGCTTGGCTCTCCCACACTTTAACAACTCACACAAAGATATAAGAAATTAAACCTTCTGCGTATATGTTTATATTTGACAAAACACATCTGGTTGATAGCTATAAAGTACTCAACGTGGGCGTTACGTGTTCTCGGTATTTATATATTATGTTTGTATGTTTTGATTTTGTATAGCTATAGCGTCGAATGAATGCTAGGATTACATATGAGTGAGATGGGATTTTTGCATTATTCCCTTCGCGCCAAATTCACATTCGGAATGTTCGTATTTCGGTTTGTTGTTTTGAATATAATCTTGTTGTTGGTTATTAGTATCAAGTGTTAGTTTTGTTGTGTTGTAGGAGATCCAAACTTAATATTATAAATGGGAAACTAACTCTCTCTGTCTGTCTATCTTTCTTCACGCCTAAACTATTGAACCTATTTGTGTGAAATTTGGTACAGACATACTTTGGAACTCGAGAAAGGGCATAGGATAGCAAAAGCTAGTATGCCTATAAATTCTTATTTCTTTTTTTTCTCTTTTCTTTGTTAACAAAACGTTACCTCTCAGAATTTTCTCCTGTGTCGTGGGTGCGGTTACAAACATACAATTACACATGACACCCAGACCCGGAACTACAATTTTTGGATCACACAAAGAGTTGTTCCGTGCGGAAATCAAACCCGCGACACGTTGCACGGCAGCCAGTTACCCAGCCAGAGCAGTCTAAAATTAAACGTACTCTACGTTTAATTTTTATTTGTCTGGAAAAGTCATCAATATCTTCTCTCGCCCAGGGTGGGCGGAAGGAACGTCAAACTCTTACCGACTTAAAAATTATCCGTTCCTACTCCTGCTCTAGGCCGAGGACGCGGTGCCATTTTGCGATTACCCCGCAACCCCGGCAAATTGATACACTGACGATGAAGATTTAAAAAATAAATTCATTATTTCATTGTTTCGGAGGTGCCTACACCTTCGGGAATTAAAAAGGATAACTTTATATGTTGTAATATGTACTCAAATACTATGCAAGTAAGGTACATAATACACGGAGATCTCGACTCAAAGTTCACACCGGAGCTCTCAGTTTCAGCCAACAGGGTTAAGTAACAAATTATCGTGCGCCCGCTAATTGCAGGCCTTCCTTATTTTTTGTTCATCCAAGCTTTTAATTTAACTCCGCAATAAATTACATCATTAAGTAAATTACTTTCGACAATATTCATTATTCACTCCAAGTGAAAATGTTAGTTGCAGACATTTTCAATGGCAGAGGATTCGGTTTGGTGCAAATTAAAACGATGTTAAAAAGTAAATAAAATAAAAGTTTCTGTGTACTTTTATGAATGGTGAGCACTTTTTATGTTTGACTTGGTGAAACGTTTTAATTATGTTATTTTTGAATTTATTTATTTATGAATTTTATTTATATATTGTACATTTTTGAGCGTGGTAAGGTAAGAAACTTATCTCGGTCTCTCAAGATTTTTCTGTAAAACCTAAAATCGTCGTAAACTTCTAGATCCGTAGTCACGATAACGAGGCGAGTGGAAAGTATATAGCCTAAAAGAGCTAATAGACTTCTACAGACGGAGCCCTACAGGACCGGTGTTCAGCCAGGGCCAGTTTAAGTGTGGGAGAGCCATGCTTCGGCACGAATGGGTCGGCTCGACCGGAGTGATACCACGGCCTCACAGAAAACCGGCGTGAAACAACCACAGCGTTGTATTTCGCCGTGTGAGTGAGGTTACCGGAGGCTCAATCCTTTCCCTCCCCCAATCCCTCCTCAAACCCTAAATCTCCAAATCCCTAATCCCTTATCCCTAAAAGGCCGGCAACGCACTCGTAACTCCTCCGTTGCGGGTGTCCATGGGCGGCGCTGATTGCTTACCATCATGTAATCCGTCTGCTCGTTTGCCGACCTATTACATAAAAAAAGGGTTAAGGGGCTAGCGCAATAAGGTGTCGCAGCTTCGGCCTAAAATTGGAGCAGGAATGGGGGGTTTTGAGTTAGTACTCTGGCTATACGTCAGCTTTATGGGACTCCGTCTGTGGTGGTCTATTGACGCTTTGAGGCGCGCGCGGAACGATACACGCTGTACGCTCGGGTCTGTATATCGCAATTAATAATTATGGTATAACGACCTACTTAAAGATGGTAAATATTTCGTGGAACGAAGTTGTGGACAGTAGCCAGGCTTTAGCACTAAACATTATTGCGACATCCATCCAATACATCTCTGACATCAATCCTAATCCATCATACCTAGGTATAGTCTAATATTTTTCTAACATTACTTTGTCCATAAATGGATGTACAAAGGAAAAAATCTTTTGCATTATTGAGTCGAATACTTGTAGAAATAAAATGGTTTTCATTTGTCATTTGGAAATTATCAAATGTCTTCTCCCGGCCAGGGTAAGGCGAGAGAGAATGCCAGACTCTTACTGACTAAAAATCTCCCCGTTCTTTTCCCTGCTCTGGGCCGATGCCGCGATGCCTCATTGCGCTTACCTCACAATCCCAGCTGAACATCAGCCCCATAGCCCGTACAAATACAATGGGTAGGTTTATAATTATAGGTACCTATTACTGAAGTCACTAACTCGGTTAATGCAATATTTGGCTTTATAGATTGACGGTGTATGATGATCTATCCATATAATATATTATACAGGTATCAGCGAGCAAGGGTAGCTCGACATCCGACCTGAACCAGACCCGAGCACGTCTCAAACGGCCATGAGACCGCCATAGATGGGGTCTACTGGAGCTGGTGTCAAGCAGGGATTGCCGCTGCAGGCGTAATAATGTGCCGCAGCCCCAGCCTAGATCCAGCCAAGAGTGAAACGGATGGTTTTTAATCAGTAAGAATCTATAACACTCCTTTTCGCTTCACCCAGGGTGGTAAAAGAACGAGCATAATTTTCCTCGTCAATAAACAAAAAAATAAAAATGTACCAGTAAATATTATAAAACAAATTTACTTTTTCTATCCCTTTAAACGTTTTAAACAACGCAGCGGATTTTGAAACGGTTTTTTTTAATAGATGATTGTACGCATCTCCCATCTCTTACAAGATGCTTATTTGCCTAGAAAAAGAAAAATTTTTATTTTATTCGTAAAATTATAATTCCACAAAGTTACACAACATTCCAACAAGCGAATACAAGTGCGGTCGCTCAAACAATTCTTTACAGCATTTCATCAAACAGGCGACCACTAAATTCGTCGGATTTGGCTTTATTCTAGTGTATATAATCCAGTCTGGATCTGGTCTAGTCTAGACAAACAGATGAAGTCTCAAAGCTGGAAATATGTCTCACTATCTGTGTGACAAATGACACTATTCCAGACTAATATTTGTGAAAACGTTACTGCAATGTTTTGGCTAGAAGAGAGCACGTATGTTATAGAATTTTGAACGTTCCTTTAGGTAAGTTATTTTTTTAAATGAGGTCGTGCTTGTGAAGTGAAATGTGAAATGGGGGCCCCATATCACATCTCTGGCAGGACGGTTGAGTTCTGCAGCATTTGCTGTCTGGAAGATCCGACAGCTAACAGATGTGGACACTGCAAGACTGGTGTACTTCAGCTACTTTCATAGCATTATGTCGTATGGCATCTTGTTGTGGGGACAGGCTGCTGACATTGAGTCTATATTTGTCTTGCAAAAGCGTGCAATCAGAGCAATTTACAACCTAAGGCTTCGCGAATCTCTTAGAGAAAAATTTAAAGAGATCAATATTATGACTGTGCCCGGTCAGTTTATTTATGAAAATATAATGTATGTTAGGAAACACTTAATATTATTTGATAAGGTATCAGACAGACATAATTACCAAACTAGACATAGAGATAGATTGTGTCAGCCATTATTTAGATTGGCAAAGGTACACAAGTCGTTCATGGGATTCAGCGTTAAGTGTTATAACAAAATCCCAGGCGAAATACAACAATTAAATGAAAGAAATTTTAAATTATGTGTAAAGAAAACTTTGTGTAAAAAAGCATATTACAAACTGAGTGATTATATTGAGGATAAGGATGCTTGGAGACGGGCTGGTCCTGCTCCACAGGATAATATACCTACACGAATATAAATAATGTTCCAGTGGATCTTTGCTTGAACGGAAGTTCTTAGATTTTGTAAATTTGTAACCATGCTATTTTTATTGTTAAACTTGATAAATTTGTAAATGTGAGTGCCCTGTAACCTATTAAAATTAGTTAGACTAGCAGAATGTCGGTCCATATGTCAGCTTGGAGTTGTCATGCTCACTCAAAGGTCACATTGGCGGTGGCACGGTCACTGGATCGCTCGATTCCCTATATTATGGTTGAGTTGGGCGATGCTGGTGTACGTGTCATGCTCGTGAACGGGCGCCGTCAATTGGGACTGGTCAGCTCCGGACTGTCTATTGTCCTTAAGGTTATTTTCTTTTTATGTTTCTCTGTATACACGCGTTACACTGTTCTCACATATTCAAACTAACTAAATAATGTATCAAAGAATGTTTATGTGACACTGATTTTAAAAGAGTAACCATGGAGTTTCTTGCTCGTTCTTCTCCATCGGAATCTACACTTTGGAACGAGCGAATAGCTTCACTAAGAGAACGGACCGACAGACTGACACTTTGTATCTTTAAAGTTGTGTTGACGTTCAAAAGTGCCCGTATGGGTCTAATTGAAATAAATAATTTTGACTTTGACTTTGACTTTGAAGGCGTTTTTAAGAGCTGGTTAATTCAGTTTGGCTAAAGTCTACCTCTATACTTTTAATGTCATTTATTGGTTAATTTTATAGCTGCAATGGTATGCACTGCTGGGAATGAATGGCTGCTAGTGCAAAAATGTACCGCAGCCGTCTTGATGCAGGAGAAGGAACTGGAGGACGGACCAAGGTTTTTAGAGTTTTACACTCCTGTTACCCCACTCAGGGCGGAAAATTTCGAAGGGAAAGACTTGGTTTGGTTTCTCTTCATCAAAAAAAAAAAAAAACATTCCTTAGAACATGTTTTCGGAGAAAATCGTTACTACGAAATAGTATTAGTTTAATAA
The DNA here is from genome assembly GCA_902829305.4 of Spodoptera exigua. Taxonomy (NCBI): domain Eukaryota; kingdom Metazoa; phylum Arthropoda; class Insecta; order Lepidoptera; family Noctuidae; genus Spodoptera; species Spodoptera exigua. Next base: position 806,457 of record LR824614.2, read on the forward strand.
TAATTTTATGCATAGATACAAAAAAAATAAGTTTATTTATTTATATATACTTTATTGCACACATACACCAAGTAGCAATACATTGGAAACTATGACCGAATGTTGTGATTACAATGGGCGGTCTTAATAAAAGAAACTTGGCCATGGGTGGTGTAGTGTACAGTTAAAACAATACAGTTCAGTTCTGCTAAAACACTGAACTAACTGAATAAATAACTGAATAAATTGAGACTGAAATGAAATGCAATACAATAAAGATATCAAAATTCACATTTAGTAAGTACATTGTTCCTTTTGAAATTATAATTTTATTAAATTTAACTTCTAGACTTCTTTGAGTACCTATTGTTCTTTAATTATTTTAGTTTTAATTGATATTTCACGCTCAAAGAAAACTTATCAGTTTGATTAGAAATTTTGAGCTTTAGTTAAATTCACTTTGTTTTGTTGGGGCATATAGATTATATGTAGATATTTATTGTTGACATGACAATCAATCTTGTACGGAGGTATCGTGTTCCAAAATCAATTGTATGTTATAATCAATCACTACGTACTTTGTGTTTGTAATCAAAATTTCAAACAAATATTGTTGTGCCTACGAATTGAGCCTGGCGTAAAGAGTTAAAGTCAATAAATTTATAAGTTTCAACCTTATTTAAACGGAGTTAAAACCGAAAATAGTGTAAAATAAGTGAACAATATGTTATATACGAGTACGTACTGAAAAGCAGGCTGTTGCAATATTATAGTTTGCAAAAAAATATATGATGGAACCAACTAAACATGTATCAAATAATACACTTCGTTCGTTCGAAAACCGGCCTCACAGAAAACCAGCGTGAAACAATCACAGCGTTGTGTTTCGCCGTGTGAGTAAGGTTACCGGAGGCCCAATCCGAGGAGGGGAACTCCTCCAATCCCTTCTCAATCCCTAAATCTCCAAATCCCTAATCCCTAAAAGGTCGGCAACGCACTCGTAACTCCTCCGTTGCGCATGTCCATGGGCGACGCTGATTGCTTACCATCAGGTAATCCGTCGGCTTGTTTGCCGACTTATAACATAAAAAAAGGTAACCATAATGACAGCGATTGCAATTGCAGTATGCAGCAGTAGAAATGCCAAAAAAGATACAACTTCATTGCTGTAAAATTATAGCTTTAGCTAACCAATCAGTACAAATGTAGGCTATAATATTGTTAAGAATATTTTATATATCCGTAGTGCCTAAGCTTTATGTTGTACCTGTTACCTGTTCGCTGTTCCTTTTTGTTAAAAAAAGTCATATGCTAGTTATATTTATTTATTAATTATTTAATTCATTAAAAAGGTACATTTTAAGTTTTACGATGCAAGACAAATATAATTGTGTAGTTGGTATAAAAACAAAACCAATTTACGTACCTTTACTTAAGAGAATAACAGAAATTGCAATTAAGCACGTTCTGAACTCGAAAAAATATTGCTGAAAACAAATTCTATTTTGTAAACTGAGTACATAAAAACTAAAATTTTTTTCTCGTTATGTACGTAGTAGGTACTATAAAAATAGCATATTCGTATTTCAGTTTCAAACCTAAACTGTATGAAACAGTAGAATGAAGTGAGTTCTCATATTTTTAGTTTCTGCTTCCTATATGTAAACAACAAGCAACGAATGCACGTGCCGTGTAGTTATTAAAAATTCGTTAAATTTTGATGTTTGTTAGAAAGCTGATATTTGTTTTGAATTTGTCGCGTTGTTTTGTTAGAAGTATGGGAGCCTGCATCTCTGACATGTATTTTTTTATGGTATAGGTTGGCAATCTAGCAGAGATTAGCTGATGGTAAGCAATCAGCACCGCCTTAACAAATGCGTTGCCGGCCTTTTTAAAAATATTTTGGATATTTAAGGATCTATGGGAGGGGGAGGGATTGTGCCTCCGGTAACCTGACTCAAACGGCGAAACACAACGTTGTGGTTGTTTCACGCCAGTTTTCTGTGAAGCCGTGGTATCACTGTGGTCAAGCCGACTCATTCGTGCTGAAGCTTGGCTCTCCCAAACGTATGACATTCTCATCCTATGTGGGCTGTAAGGGAGAACACTACCATACACCCTATCAAAAATTGAATTCACATTTTTTTAATAGTACCTACTTATCGAGAGACACTAAGTATATTATAAGGAGAACGACGTCAGGACGCGCGCATATCTCCTTGACTGACTCTAGACTTGAACCTAGTTGAGCTTTTCTTAGTTAATTTACGTGAAAAATTCATTATTTTCAATGATGTTACAATCAATGACTGACATGAGCTTTTTCTCTATTGGACCGACAGGAACCCATGGCACAAACGCCATCTGCACTAATCAACGTAATATTCCCTGGACACCAAGTCACTAGGCATTGCATCTTGAAAATTAGTTCCGTTCAGTTTAGTTTCAATGGGAAAGTCAAACTAAACGTCACAGTGAAACTATTCGTTCGTACTGACTGTAAACTTTCCGGTCCACTCACTAATGAGTTGGGAAACTGTTATTTTGTTCTCGTTGTATTAGTACTTTGACTATTTTATATGTATGAATATATATACGTCACGTAAGCACAAGTAGATAGATGGCCAGCTTCACACATCGGCCGCATTACAATAGTAAATATTTCGTTGTGTTTGGTGACTGGGCTTCTCCCAATTGTACAGTTTCTTTTGTGCCTAAGGCTTAATTCATTCTGTCTCCTGCAAAAAAAGTGGAAACTATCTTGTTTTTCCTTCTCAAATAATATCTTTTAATCCATTTCGTTGCGGAATCCAAGACAGTCATTCATGTCCCTGGGACCTGCTGAATTTCCAGTGTTTCCACCATTGTATCTGTAGAACCTGGCTTACAGGAGTTGCAGCGGTTTCGAAAGGATTTATTGAGATTGACCCAAAAAAGACGGCGAACATGGGTAGTTCACCGTCCAATCACAATTTGGCCAGAGAGTACGGAACATGTGTCACGTGTCACAAAGAGCCATCAAAATACCACATTTGGGGAACACTAGGGCCAATGTCCAGCTAGGGGTTGCGATTACAAGCGCATTCGCAACCCCTACATGCAACAGGAGCAGCGTGGTCTTCAGATAGTTAGAGTCTAACAATCTCTCTCGTCACAGCCAAGGTGGAAGAAGTTATGGATGATTTATCTCCACTCGAAAACAAAAACAAACATAGATAGGCTTTGTTAAATGAGTGCATTCCTATGTCGAGTTAAGCTGTTGTTTCCCTGTTTTCTTAACTGCGGTGTTGGCATTTTGTACGGGCCATTTTATATTATACCCCTGATAATCATTAAGAAGGTAACATTTAGATGCTTAGGTATGTACATGTTTAGCCACGATGGTAATTTTAATGCGTTGCAACTAATTAAATTCTTTAAAGCAATTTTTGTTCCAGTTTCTGCTCTTTTCGAAGAAGATGATTAAGTTGTTAGGCTATGTAATAGAATTCTTATTATTATTTATTTTAAAGCAAGAACCTTACCTTTGTAGGTATGTGGTTTAGTTTAAATATTAGTATGCTTCGACATTGGCAATAAGGTAAATGCGTTTTTCTTTTGGGTTAAGCATCAAATGCTTTTTCTCGCCCTGAGTGACGGACTAGAGGGTGTTAGACTCTTACTTATTTACTTGACGTAAAAGGACTTCGTCTCTTCTCCTACTCCAGGTCGGGGTCAGATGGAAAGCTTAACTAGGTGACAATAAAATTATTCTATTACTTGAATAGTTCATAGTTACATACGATTTGTGCAGATTTTTAAACAAAAACGAATTAAGAAATTATTTTCAATTTCACACACAATTGAAACAATGAATTTATTTTTGCAAATGGACAATTTATATGTGAAAAACTAGATGAATGCTTTATTACTGATCGCTTTACTTTATCGTACTGTTCTATTTTCCAATATAATTACAAGAATGCAGTTATATTAACAAATGTAGAACAATAAATATGCTAATTCCATTAGTCCAGATTAATTGAAGAAGATTCAATTTACATTATTACGCAAGCGTTTGACCTTGACGAGAATTTCAATATTCAACAAATAGTTTGGGAGTCACAAATTAATTGCTCTCATCTTAAATGGCTGGAATTAATCAAAATTGAAACACAATATTGTTATTGGAGAGATGGCTCTCCAATAACGGTATTGGAACAATAATTGGAGATTGATTGGGTTAAAAAAATCCTTTGTAATGTAATGATACAACCTCTTTTGTGACATGCTAGTTATTGAGGCTGCCTCTTCAGTCTAGTGGTTGTAAGTGCAATTACTACATATACCTACCATTACTATCTACTTGAATTCAGGGTCAATGACACAAAGACTTTGTTTTGTAAATATACCATAAAACAACACTTTTACACTTTAACATTATGTAAAAAAAATCTAGATGAAGCCGGCATTTCCTATGTGACTGCTCTGAGAAGAAATGCCGAAACAAACTTAGAAGAAGGAAGGAAGGATCAGCTCAAATATTATTGGACTATTTTCTAAAAATAGGAGTGATTCTTAAAGCATAGTCTGGAATAGGAATGTTGACGAAAGTACGAAAATTTCAAATCTTTTAAGTGTCATTTAAATCATAAAAAAAGTTTTTACACGTTTTTTTATTTAGTCGCTACAGAAAACGATAAATAGATAAAACGAATTTAGGTTTTGGATTTATGAAATGTATTACTTCCTAACGTGACGTGATGCGTAATTCAAATCAATATAATATCACCGAAAGAACTAGGTTCCTTAAAAAAAGAAAAAGATATGTCTAATGCTTTAGATGAGTCTACCAAAGAGATATTTACCTTTTTCCTCTTCATAACTTTATTGTATAATGTTGACATGCAAAAGAGCTGTTTTATGGCTTATTTACTAAAATGCATGTTCCTTATGCCCAGTGTTTGGTGAAAAAAGGCTTTTACATTACATAAACTACGTTCTTCTTCTAATGCAAAAGGTATGAAAAATGTAGTACATTGGTTAAGAAACTACTTGTTTATAGAAGCGTACAAAGATGTCCCAGTTAAATAATAACTGTCGTACAAACATTATTTGAAATCGATTGATTGCCTCCAACAAAACTAACAACGGTTAGAACAAGACTAGAAATTGCGGCGTAATCTTAATAATCAATAATTAAACAAGCATATAACTGTCCGTCCTTGTGTTGCAACTGCGATATAATAATATCAGTACAAGTTTCTTATCAGGCGTTGTTAACAAGCCTTCTGTATTTACCTACTTAGTTACAGTCAGGCAACTCGTAGCGGCCTACGCCGCGTAGCAGTGGGTCTACGGCTACGGTCGGCTACGGACGTCTACGGCTACGCGCCGCGTCCTCGGTATTTTCGAGTATGGTCTGATTCGAGTTGTTATCTATTGTGCTGCTGTGACTTCAGTATTTGTTCGACCGGTTGAACAAATATTTGTCCGAATCGTATTTTGTCGAGTTTCCTTTCGCGGACGGTGTACCTACACGGAATTGAACTTGTCTGTTTTATTTATCAATTGAGTGGAACTTTTTGTGGAATTTGTTTGAATTGTAAGTACATATTAATTTATACTTAGTTTAAAGATTGTGTTAAGCGCTATTTTATATTTCACATTTTTTGTACCTTTTATTTAACTATTTTATTTTCCGTTTTGTAACAAGGTTCTAGACTTTAACTTCCAACAATAGGTCTCGAGATTAAAGTACACGTAGGCAGTACGGGTCTCCGGAGGGTCCCAGCTTCGAGTACGTACTTACCTGCCAAGAAAGCATTGTCCAGTGACCCAGTGAAAGCCTACCGTGGTTAACTGGAAAGGTTCTTTTGACAAATAAGAAATAAGGATCTTTTTACGAGAAAAAAAATATTACCAACACAATTTGTATTTGGAAATTGGTCTCTTTTGTTAGAAATTTTCCAGCTTAAGGATTACTTTTGTATGTTAGTAGACTGGTCAATTACGGGCTGGTCCTGAATTGGGATTCGAACTCGGGTACGTTTTGTCGTGTAAGTCCTTTGTATGGCGATATGTTTTACAATAAAACTCATGGTGTATTCGAATACACATCAATGATTTTGTTTTTAGGGAGCCAGTGAACTGTATAATTAGAATAGCATGAGTATTATTATATTTGTACAAAGAATGCTGAACCAAAAGTACAAACATACATACAATTTTCGTTCAAAAAAGGAATCTAGCAGTTTAAAGAATTTGAGTGCAATTTTTTAACAGTATAGTATTTTTTTCATGATAATAATAGATAGATAATTTTGTCCAAACTGATGTTTTGACTTATTTTAGTTAAAACACTATTTGTTTGTTTATGACCAATTCCAGCAAAGTTATTAATAGTACAACACTTTGTGAAGTATGTAAATGTGTGTTCATGATTATTACTTTACAATCAACGGTACATTGTAAGATAAGATTATTGAAAAAAAATATTATAGTATTTGTATATCCTTAAGAGTATACGTAGTACGAACGAGTATATGTAGAGTTAGTAGTATAGTATACCTTCGTTTCTTTAAATATCCTAATATCTTTATAGCTCCGCGTTTACCGTACATGGGTACACAGGTACTGAAATAGTAACATCCATTTTATTATGACCAAAGAGAGAGACAGAGAGAGAGAAAGAAAGAGAGAGAGAGAGAGAGAGAGAGAGCCCTAATTATCAGTACTATTATCATCAAACATTTAAAATTTAATGTTAGAGGAGTAAATCCCATCAGTTGTTCTTTATTTTAACAGCTTGTTCTCTGCATCGTTCTCACATACATATATATTAATGTGAACTAAATAATATATTAGTGAAGGTGTAAAACATTTTTTAAAGAGTGGCGATTTAGTTTCTTTCTTGTTCTTCTCAATTCGAATCGACAATTTGGAACGAGCACCTAGCTTCACTGACAAACAGACTGACAGATTACTATTTATTCAGAATAAAATTGCATATGATATGTAGTTGTTTAGGCAATCATTCATCAATTTCCAAGAACAAGGAATAATAGTAGGAATTATTAAAATGTTTTTTTCTGCTGAAAATCCGATACTGTGTTGTTTATTTTTTTTTAGTCAGACCGTTTTGCGTTACATCGCCGGTTCGAATGTCGTAATGTATGGCCGGCAGGGGAAACGTAATAAATTATTTTGGTACTCGTCTTTCCCTATTATTATTATTATTACTGTGAAGCTATTGTTTTTGTTTTGTTTACGTATAAGGTCAGGAAAAGGAAGTAAGATAGACAATGGAATTGAATCTTTAAGTAAAATGATATAGAATTGATAATAAAATTTACATGTTTTAGATTCAAACCGTATGTACGGTTACAAAAGAATTATATATTATATAAACGCAGTTTTTAATAGGAATTCACATAAAAAATAATGTTTTTAAGATAGCATTCGAACTCATTAATAAATGAAGAGTTTAGTTTTTATTAAGTATTTTGTAGAAAATGAACTGCATTTGCCTTCATCTAAATAAGGATACTTTGAGGTTTCCCTTAAAATCAGAGAATATCCACTAGGTTAGTACCTGTTCTGAAGTCTAAAACTTGAAAGCAAGTATAACTTATGCATTTCAGGCGACTTAAACAAATTTTCATGCAGATATAATATTTTTATGAAATTCTCGTAATGATCATAGTAATATTATAATAACATCAATTACAGCTTGAATAATTACAATTATGATGCCATTATGATCCGCTGAGATCATCGACAATTGTAGAGGCATACGATAGCGTAATAACCTGCCAATCATTAATCGTGATGATCAATTAGCGCGGCCATTTTCAGCAGCTGATGCTAACGAACTGATACGTATGTTACAAATAAACCGGTGTGATCATTTAATGCCGTTTTATTGTTCTATAAATCGTCCATTTTTGTTGTGTTTAATGTAATGATCTTTATCATGGGACGTACGTACATAGACGTGTTTATTTAGTACGACTTTTTGATGAATAATGTGTAACTAGCTAATCTGGTTCCTGCGTCTGTTCAGCTGTCATGTTGTAACGGTTTTATAGATCGCTTTCTCGATAAATGGCCTATGCAATATGAAAGATTTGTGAATATTTGTTAGTATAATGAAGTATAGGTGTTTTGCATTTGTAAACTGCATCTAAAATAATAATAATAATAATATATTATAATATATTGAAGCTTTTTGCCCCCAACAAACTGCAACTGATGGAGCTACTCAAGCTAACTGAAACCTTCAGTAGTGCCATCAGGATGGAGTTTGGTGTGGACAAATGTGCGATCATGCATGTAAAACGAGGGGAGGTTGTGGAATCTGTGGGAACTCAACTCACGGATTCCATAAACCTAAGGTCCCTCTCTCCAACAGAAACCTATAAGTATTTGGGTATGTCGGAAGCTTTAGGCATCAATGTCACTGACATGAAGCAATCGCTGAAGGAGCGTTTCTTTGGTCGCCTGAAGAAAGTATTTAATAGCTTTCTTTCAGGTGGAAACAAAGTGCGCGCCTTCAACGGTTGGGTCATGCCGGTATTGATGTACTCTTTCGGCGTACTCAAATGGTCTCAAACTGAACTGGACGCCCTGGATAGGCAAGTCCGAACAATGCTGACTGCATACCGAATGCATCATCCGCGGTCGTCGGTGATGAGACTGTATATCCCGCGGAAGTGTGGCGGTCGAGGCTTTTTAAATGCCAAGACCCTACACAACCGCGAGGTATGTAGTCTCAGGGAATATTTCCTAGCTGCCGACGTGGATATGCATCGAGATGTAGTGGCAGTGGACAAAGGTCTCACCCCGCTCTCCCTGGCTATCGAGAACTGGCGCAAACCCGTCGTACTTGACACTAACGCTCGCAGGGAAGTATGGCAGAGCAAGGAGCTTCACGGACGCTTTTTCCGAGCCCTACATGGACCGGATGTAGACCAGGTGGCGTCCGTAGCCTGGCTGCGTTTTGGTGACCTCTTTGGGGAAACCGAAGGGTTTGTCTGTGCAATTATGGACGAAGTTATCATGACGAATAACTACCGGAGATTTATTGTGAAGGACGGCACGGTTGACATCTGTCGGGCATGTCACCGTCCGGGAGAATCAATTCGTCACATAATTTCTGGTTGTTCTCGTCTAGCTAACGGCGAGTACTTGCATAGGCACAACCTTGTAGCCAGGATCATACATCAGCAGCTTGCTCTGAAATACTCTCTTGTGGAATCGGAAGTGCCGTACTACAGGTATGAGCCCGACCCAGTCCTTGATAATGGTCATATCACCTTGTATTGGGACCGGTCTATCATCACTGACAGGACTATTGTGGCCAATAAGCCTGATATTGTGGTGGTGGACCGGAAGGAGAGGCGTGCAATGATTGTTGACATAGCCGTCCCACATGACGAGAACCTTGTGAAAGCCGAGAAAGATAAACTGATCAAGTATATCGACTTGGCTCGCGAGGTTGTCGACATGTGGGAAGTGGATTCAGCTATCATTGTACCGATAGTCGTGTCAGCCAATGGCTTAATAGCCAAGAGCCTCGACCAACATCTTAGGAGGCTCTCGTTAGGTGGCTGGATCAAGGGCTTGATTCAGAAAGTGGTACTCCTGGACACGGCTCGTATTGTCAGGAGGTTCCTTTCTCTGGAGCCCTGACCGCCGGTAGCTTGGACCCAGTTCCCGATACCGGTGGGACACTATTTTTTATATTTTTAAATGTTTTTTATTATTTATTTATAAGAAATATTTAAAAATGTAATTTATATGTTTATATGCTGAATAAAAAAAATAATAATAATAGTTTCTTCACCCTTCAGCCACTCACATTTCCGTTGTCCCTCTGTTGCTATTACTAGTAACCATTCCCGGGGGCCCGGTCGGTGAGTTGGCGAGTCTCCACCAGCCATTTTTACATGTATTCATTACATTGTTTCGGCAGGTGCCATAGTCCTCCCATAGTTCCCATCATACCAGTCCATAACAACCCACGCCCATAGCCTTATCCCTTGTTTCCATTATCCGCAATAGTCCTACACTAACCGGGGACTGTCCTTGGGTGTATTTTCATAGTGCATACAGGGATAGTCGCCGGTTTGTGTCCCATTTCAATTAGATTAAAGTTGTCTAAAGGGCCTCTGCGCAGTTGGCTCCGGCCCCTCGTACGCCTTCCAAATGACCGGGACCCTGTGGTCCCGTGATTGGTAAACATTCATAATAATAATAATTAATTTAGTTAGAAAGTGACAGCTGATGGATTTTGTCGTTCAAAAATGTCGTACAAAATCTGATAGGAATAGGAAATTTATGGGATAGTTCAGCAAATGGATATAGGGTCTAATGGTAAGCAATCCGCACGGCCTGTGGACGCTCTTACCCTCGAGGAGTTAATAAGTGCGTTAGTTCAGGATATGAGAATATAGAAAATAAGAAGAAGAAAAGGATTGGGACACCGACACCTCAATGATACAGTGAATAAACTTGAGTATCGTGGTTGTCGTTTCACGTGAGTATTTAGCGCGGCTGTGGCAACACACCGGTCTATCACAGTTGGTGTTCACTTTGTTAGTCAGAAATCTAAATTGGAAACTTTTTGTTTAAAAATTTCACAATCATTATAAACGTGACATTCATATTCATTCCAGTAATACGGAGAATAATAAATTGTGATATACCTACACAGAAAATAGTCATTGGATTTTCCGATTTCTATTGTTCAATTGTTGGAAATACTCGAGTTAAATAATACATTGAAAATTTGATTCCTATATTATTGGTTTTGTATTGAAATGAATTTGTTCTAATAGCTATATCTACACAATGGCTATAACACACTATGCAAAATATTTTTCAACTTGTCAAAAATAAATAAGCGCTTCTTTGTGATTTCGGGGCTGGGTGATTCCTTAAAACGAAAATACGCCAATCGAAAAAAAAACGTTACCGCGCACTAAGATTTTCTCCTATATCGAAGGTGCGTTTACAAACATATACTATTAAAACACATCACACTCAGGCCCGGAACGACAATTTGTAGATCACACATAGAGTTTCTCTACAAGACAAAGAGTTTCTCTATGCGGGAATAAAACCAAAAACAACCAGCCACTATTACTATTATTGTCCAACCACTGCTCCAACCGTTCAGTCAATTAATGTTTATTTTTAAACGATTATTATGTCAGTGGAGATTTCTACAACTAACACCTTCTTTAATAATATAATTAGCTACTCAACACTTATTTATCCTTTGTTACATTTTCTGTAACAACTACATATAACAAAACAAATTCGCTTTGTCTGTCCCTATATCCCTATGTATGCTTAAGTTTTTGAAACTACGCAACGGGTTTCTTAGACGGTTTTTTTAATAGATAGAGTGGTGGTGGAGAGCGTAGATTGGAGAGGAAGGTTTATATGTATAAAGACATCTTTTAAATATTTGAGAAATTTGGTATCAGTGCTAAGCCGAGCCTGGTATTATATGTATATAGAACGATTGTTTTAAACTAATCTAAAAAGCTAACTGTACTAAGAAAACACGCGCCGGTACAAGATGTGAGAATTAGACGTCCTTTTACTTCTTTCAAAGTTACAAAAGACTTTGAGAATGCTCTCGGCGTAAAATTAAAATACGAATACGTAGTTGAAGATACCAAATTTCTTACGGTCTGTGGGTTGTTAAAATATATTTTGAATATCCAATTAATGTTTCATTAATCAAGAATCGTTGTGTTATTAATTTAATTCTGTGGCAATATTTATGAAGCCTTCTTATATTTGTGTTACTATTGTTAAAATTGTGTTTTTACATGAAGTATTGTTTTGAAGTACATACCAAATACTGAGACGGGACACTGAGGGTATACATATGTAAAAGTGGAAAGCAGGATTTTTTGAGCTTTAGGAGGGGTTTTTGGCAAGTTTGGATTAATTCTATTTGGTGAGATTTTAGTTTAAGAGTTTATTTTGCAGCAAGCCTTTTTTTTTGATAGGGGAAAATCATCAAATGACTTCTCCCGCACATTAGTATCAGACTCTTTCTGACTAAAAACCCCTCCGTTCCTTCTCCTGCTCTTAGCCGAGGTCGCGGTGCCTCATTGCTCTTACCCCACAACCCTGGCTGAACATCAGCCGTATAAGGCCCCGTCTGTGGTGGTCTATTGGCTCTTTGAGGCGCGCGCGGAAGGCTGCACGCCGTACCTTCGGGTCTAGTTCTGGTAGGGCGGCAAACTACCCTTACTCACCGTCCGCAGACCCGCGCTTACGCCGGAGATCGTCTCTCGATCCCTGACGCCCGGAATGTCGCATACCGCTGGCGCTGGCGCGCGAGGAGGATAATTCCCTCACGCGCTCCGCCTCCTCCTTTGCGAGCATCACTGCTTCGCAGATAGAAAAGAGCAATGACGACAGTCGGCCGTTTCTTCCCGCTGGATCCGAAACAGGAACCTACCGAAGCTGCCGTGCCCGGTAAGGACCTGCGTCAGGCGGAAGGTGCGGACGCCGTGGCGTCTCTCAAGCCACTCCTCAAAAAGGGGTTTCACCGCACCTATAACAGCGTGCCCGATTTTGCAACAAGCGTAAGCTCTTCTTCTTTCTTCTTCCTTATTGCTTTTGTCAGTAGATGTCGGGTGTGAGCGCTTCAAAAAGTTTATTTTTATGGTATAGCGTGGCCAACTAGCAGTCAGATTCACTTATGAAACGTTAGCGTTGTGTCTCGCCTACACCGGTATTTGGAGAGAACCATGGTTAAACCAGTCTAATAGGCTGAAAAATGGCTCTTCTATACTTATAAATTTCAGGAAGGTCCAATTTTAATTACAGTATTATATTCAGCGGCTACATGTACGATGTGATTAGGCAGACATAAGAGAGCCTACTTTCCTACATGAAAAATAGATTAATAAGTGTAGTGAATTTTAATTGGGAATAATATTATTATTAAATTATAGTTATTTATTTCATTAATTGCTTTGAGGAAATAGAAAAATAATTTTCAATATTTATTAAAACTTATTTGTATTTTTTTATTCTATGATTTGACTTTACACTTCATATCACTTTTTTAGCTAACTAATGTTTGACAAAATCATTATTTTTCAATATTTATTGAAATGTATTTATATTTTTTTATTCTATGATTTGAATTTTTACTTTTTTAGATAACTAATGTTTCAGAAATATGAAGGCATGCTAATCGTAAAAACATTATGACGTCATATTTTGCAATTTTAAACAAAATCGTAGATAAGTATGTAGCGACATCTAGCGCACTACATAAACAACAGCACCAATCACGAGCAAGATTCTACATCGCGCTATAAGAGTTTTCAACACAATTAGCACCCATACAGATATCCCGACAACAACCGTCGGGCAGTAGCCCACCAGGCACGAACACCTCGCCTGGTCGGAGGATCCTCCCTTTTCAATGGAGGATGAGGAACTTTCCACCCTGTTCCCCATACCCCAAAACTGGTGACCCCGAACATGAACATCAAGCAGCCTTCGTGCAACTACTTCATAGCCATGACGTCATCACTTCCTGGAGCTTTCAAGCAGCGAATCCTACAGTCAGCAGCTTCCACGGCTACAACGGGTTCCCTGACCACCAGCATGCAGCCAATGCGCATTCCTGGTCAGCACCTACAGCCTCATCAGCAACTTCGGCACAGCATACTGCACCGGCTGGTCAGCAAGCAGAGACGTACTCCCTCTCCTGGTCGACGCAGCAGCTAGCCACTCTTCAGCACCTACAGCCTCATCAGAATCTTCGGCACAGCGTACTGCACCGGCCGGTCAGCAAGCAGAGACGTACTCCCTCTCCTGGTCGACGCAGCAGCTAGCCACTCTTCAGCACTGCACCACCCGACTCACTGGGCATCTTCGCAGACAGATTCGACGCACTGAAACCATCAACTGGCTCGACAAGCATCTCACAGACGTCTCAACCAGCTAACGACCTCCGGTCTCGGAGGGGAGTGATGTAGCGACATCTAGCGCACTACATAAACAACAGCACCAATCACGAGCAAGATTCTACATCGCGCTATAAGAGTTTTCAACACAATTAGCACCCATACAGATATCCCGACAACAACCGTCGGGCAGTAGCCCACCAGGCACGAACACCTCGCCTGGTCGGAGGATCCTCCCTTTTCAATGGAGGATGAGGAACTTTCCACCCTGTTCCCCATACCCCAAAAAGCATATAGTATTCAATATTTAAAAATTTGTCGATTCGTTCAGTTGGTATTTGCAGTATCCTAACATACTTAATACATCTTTAACTACCATTATATTCGTGCGTCTATGTAGTTACATGATAAGCATATTGTTGGTTCACAATAACAAAGGATTGAATTCATTATTATTTAAATAGAAGAACTTATAATTACGTCAAGCTAATTGAAGGTTCTCTATTTCTGGTGGATTACTGGGTACGTAGATCAATCAGTATAAATCGGAAAGAAACCTTATGAATGCATTTACATGCCTCGCTATCGATGCAAATCTATGTACTATTGAATCATTTACATCGCAGTATATGAAAATAACGACTAACTCAAATCAATAAAAAAAGAAAACGTTAAGGATGCGCTTACAAACATACAATTTCACATACACACTACACCCAAACTCAGAATAACAATTTGTGGATTACATTACAAAGAGTTTTTCCGTGCGAGAATCGAATCCGCGACACGTTGCACGGCAACCAGTTGCCCAGCCACCGTGTCAACCGTGCAGTCAATTCGCAACAACACAGTCACAATGGGACTCTTATTCATGAGCAGCGTGCGTGTCACGGCGACGCAACGTGGCGTAGCTTACAAGCTCACAGAATTCTACCGTGTAACAAGGATTGCGTTGTGCTGTGTGAGTGAAAATACCAGAGACACATAGCTACCTCACCATCCCTATTCAAATTCAACTATCCGCATGTTCCTAACCTCAAAAAGCTGGCAACGCCTCTTTTTGTAAATGTTTGTGTAGCAATCGACATCGCTCTTGGATACTGGAGGAATTACAAGTGCAGTGCATTTTGGGGATTACTATTTTAGAGCTTTGAAGATTAGGCGAAGAGAAGGATTCGGCCTCCGTTAATCTTATTCATACGACGAAATACGACGCTGTAGTTGTTTTACACCGGTTTTCTGCGAGGCCGTTGTATCACTCCATTTGAGCAGATCCATTCGTGCCGAAACAGGGTCCTCCAACAATGTCATGTATTATGTACCTACATGTCATGGTGACCAGGTGGTTACGGATTCAGTTTCTTTTGCATGAGGGAGTTCGGAATCTTAAAAGGGCTTGATTTTATTGTTTAATATCAAATCATTACATAGTATCAACCAAAGTGGCTTGATCTGTCCCTATTTCCCTATGTACTATACTTTGATTTGGATTTGGATTTTGATGCCGTTTTTATAGATTGAACGATTGAAGACGAAGTTTTATATTTATTACTACATTCATTAAATAGTGGAGGAATTAAGTATCAGTGTTGCATACATACGTGCAAGGCCTGGGCGGGTGCACCGCGACCTCAGCCTGAAGCAGGACAAGGAACGCGGGGTTTTTAGTTAGTCCGACCCTGGGCTGGAGAAATCATTTGATAATTTTCCCCTGACAAAAAAAGGCGGGTTGCTAGTATCAAAAATAATCACCTGTACACAATACCTACAACAGTTTTGTTTCAAACAAATTTCTGATCTCTTGTCTAACAATAGATAACACAGCTTCAATTAGTGTCGGATCTCGGTGAAGTCTACGGGAGCACCGCATTTTAACCTCGCTGCCAACATAATTGCTGGCAATTTGTTATCGACCGCTACCAGATCACGCTTCACTGTTTATTTATACGACCTCACCTTGAGTTATAGAAAGAAATTCTTATGAATATTGGTCCTTTTTCTGTGTAGGTATACGTTGCTTTTAAGTGCAGTATAATGAGTCGTGTTGTACTTTTATAGAATACAACTTTGTGCAACCAGCTTCACCTGCAGAAAGTACTAGAGTAACTTAGCCTCTGTGTTATGTATAACTATAATCTTTATGTGTGTGATCCGTTCACAAGTGTAACAAAATAAAGTACGCCCCATTTCATAAGGAAATCTTCTCCTTCGTCAGCTAGGGCGTGAGGACAGTTCCTTCACACGCCTCAAATCTTTCATTGCGAGCATGACCAGTTGGCATATAGAAGGGATGGCTTCCCAGTTCACTATAGGTCTCCTGTACTTATCTTCTTCTTCTTCTTAGTCGTTACACTCTTGGCTGAGTGGTCGTGGCTGTAGGTGGATGGGTTGCGCCATACTGTTGTCTTTTCTTTCTAGAGGAGCACGTTGAGCGATGTCTCTCCACTTTTGTCGACTTTGAGCGTTGCGAGTACACTGTACTAATAATTTTGTTCAACTCTTACGATATTCTTCGAAAGAGTAATGGTGACATTATACGTAAGTTACCTACTTTAGCTTCATAAGCGTAAATACAAGTGTCTAAGTCTAAGTAAATATAACATCTCCTTTGAGGCCCATTTTTTACCCACTTTGGGAGAATAGTTCTGATAGTATCTTATCAGTGATGACCCGGTCAGCCTTTAATTATGGTCGCCTTGCTCATCCGTTTAGGGTTGCTACTGATTGATATACAACATTGAACCTTGAGGCACAGGGATAAGAGTGCTTCCACTTTGAGTTTGGGTTAGTGAAGAAAAATGGTGTGTCCATATTCCATTAGCGGTTTTAATTCAATGAGAAAATGTGATTTTGGTAATTAGACGACAATTTTTTTGACGCCTCTGAAAAGAATAACGATAAATACTTATGTTTAAAAAAAACTTTGTACCAAGTGATTGGGTTCTGGTTGTTGCTCAATATGGTCCAAGTTGACGGGAACAGGCATACATTTGTAGTTCCGGGTCTGGGCACGACGTGAATGAAAAATTATGTAATAACTATCTTACCCGCGATATTCAAAAATGACTATGTCGAGTTGTATTAAAAAACTACTTTTAAATGACATTCTTTTTTTCAAAATAAGACAAAATAATATTGCCACAGTTAAATGAAAAAAAAAAACTTATAATGAGTTCACATGAAATAGA
Organism: Spodoptera exigua; assembly: GCA_902829305.4. Lineage (NCBI taxonomy): Eukaryota > Metazoa > Arthropoda > Insecta > Lepidoptera > Noctuidae > Spodoptera > Spodoptera exigua. The sequence continues at coordinate 823,555 of LR824614.2, forward strand.
TCCGACTCGCAAAAAAAAAATATTTTGATAATAATAAAATTTGTAACTCGAACAATCCCCTTTAAGCGTAATTATTATGTTTATTGATATTGTATCGCAAATTATCGTGACCTTTATACAAATTGCGGTGTTTGGTGACCCGATTCGAGGTAAGTAATTATAATCACTAAAATTAACAATTGGCCGGAGGGTAACGAAACTCCTTTCTCAATTTACAGACTAAATAAAACAACTGTTATTGAACAACTTTATTATAATAACATAAACATTATATATAACATAACAATAACATAATGTTATGTTATTTTGTCTGGAAGTATAGCAGAAATAGTTAGGTACAAATATCTATAGTATGTAGTTGTTAAGTATAATTTAGATAGGTACTAAAGTTTTATGCATAACAACCCTAGTAGACATAGTCTTAATATGTCCTAATATATGTTTATGTTTTTTCTGCCGAAAAGATCTCAATTCAGCTGTAAATGCATAAGACGAAAGATTAATATCGTTAAATAAAAAAGTCAGTAAAAAACAGAATAAAATTAAAACAAATGACTAACTGCGTACCTTCAGCTTGATACCCCATAAAATCAGGTTTGATTGACGTGACAGCTGTCTGAAACAAAGCAAAAACACATTTCCACGTTATTTGAGACGTTTTCGAAAGTTATATTATTAATGCTTCGACCTATTTTCCTCAATCTGTCAAGATAAGTATGAGAGAGCCTTACTTCAGTACGAAAGGGCCGGCTTCTCTGGAGTGATACCACGGCCCCATAGAAAACGGCGTGAAATAACCCCATCGATGCGTTTCGCCGTCTGGTCGCCGGAGGTCCAATTCCAATCCTTCCTAATCCTCAAAAAGTCTGGCAACACACTGGTAGTTCTTCTATTGTTGTGGGTGTCAATGGGTGGCGCCTATAGTGCTTTCTAAGTTTATATTGTTTACACTACTGATATATATGTATATGATGAGGGGAAAAAAGTCGTGAGAAAACTTGAATTTACATATATATAATTTCTAAGTATAAATATGTAATCGGGAATCCATCTTGAGAAAGCTTTATGACTACTGTTCAAACCTTTTCAGTGTGAGAAGCCTTTACTTAGCGAGTACTTAAAGGGTAATGATGAATATCAAGAAATAGTACATTATGAGACCGGGACCGACCATAATCCCCGGAACAATTTGTGGATCACACAAAGAGTTGTTCAATGCCGGAATTGAAACCGCGTCACGTTGCGCCGCAGCCAGTTGGCCTGCCACCGCGCCAACTGTGCAGTATTTGGAATGTATCTGAAATTATACTTTTTAATAATTTAATATAATGAATAAAAAGGGGGCGTTGTTGATATCAAAATTAGTATAAAAAAACAACAAATTTGCAAAACAGTCGCACTTCTAAATTCCTATAACATAATTGTACAGGACCAACGATCCAAAGTTACTTATAAAATAACAAGAAAAAAAAACGGTGTCAGAAACTAGAAGGTAGTTTAAAAAGTTAATAAAGTTGGTTATGTCAACGTCGCTGAGTTTTTCTAGTAATTTATGCTCGATATCGATAAATGTAGTGGTGAGAGTGAGGTCGGAAAGTGAATCGATAGTAATTACTGTGTCCCGACAACGCCCGACTTATTGAACACCTGCTTTCTGAGTTATGCTAAGGTTTACAGAGTAGTGTTTCTTTAATTTATTATTATATTAGCGCTTTGCCCCACGGCTTTGCTCGTGTGCTATGTTTATAAAAAAAGTCTATGTGTTGTAATCCAGGGTATCACTTGTCAAGTGACGAGTAAGGGCAGCTCGCCGCCCGTCCAGAACCAGGCCCGGGCATACGGCGCGTAGCGTTCCGCGCGCGCCTCAAAGAGCCAATAGACTACCACAGACGGGGCCCTATAGGGTTGATGTTCAGCCGGGGTTGCGGGGTAAGCGCAATGAGGCGCCGCGACCGCAAGAACTGAGGAGAAGGAACAGGGGGGTTTTTAGTCAGTGGGAGACCAAATTTTAACCATATTGGTCCTGCCGTTTTTGCATGAAAAATCAACAAACTTACTTTCACATTTATAATATTAGTAGGATAATGTATTGAAACTAGTTGATTATTTTTTAGTGTGTAAAGAAAAACCAATGTATGGAACTAGCATTGATTTTCTACAAGTTACCTATTTTATGTTAAAAATTTTATATAAGATTGTCACAGAGAACGAATGATGACTGTTGTATAGAATTAAAACTCAACACCTTGTTTCTTCTCCTGTTCCGAGTTTGTCATAAGAAAGGTCTAACTTTAAAAAGTAACATTGTGAAGTTAAACAAAACATATAGCTTCTGGCGATAAGAAGTCCCCAAAGAAAAAGAAAACAAAAGAGCGAAAGATACAAACAAAATTAAAAAACTAAAATATTTTTTTCTACCCGTAGGCTTTACCTGAGGTAGTGCAGAGCACTCACACTTACGTAATACCATCAGTAAACAAACTTACTTCTAAATACAAAAGAAAATAAACATCTGCTTAGTCTGAAACCTTTTAAACCTAAGTTAACATAGGCACGGAGTAGTGAATACTAAAACATTCATACTAGGCGCTTCCAAATTATCGTAGTTGACATCAAAAATCACTTCAGTGAGATTTTCATAACTAAATCACGCCTACAGCCAATTCACTTTAAAATATAGTAAAAATAAGTGTTTTTTTTGTCTTGGATTTTGTGCTACTACCAAATACTGTAATTTACACTCATATTTTTGAATAGAGACTTATTATACATAAACATATATATCGTGAGACTTATTAAATTTATTGAAAGTAAAGACTAACTCAAATAGCTTCACTAGATGACCGACAGACAGACTGACACATATAAAGTTAAACCTTATGATATCTTTTTTGCTTGACGTTCAAAAGTGCCGGTTGTGGTCTACTTGAAATAAAGAATTTGATTTGATTGATTTGAATAAACTGAATTGAATTAAGTCGGAAAAGCTCTACAGCTTTACTAGTTTCAAGTCACAGCGGGACTCTTATTCATTAGCAGCACATTGCGGTGACGTAGCACACCCAACTTTACTTTAATATGTGTGAGGAACTGGGACGCCGTCTCCTCCTTTTGTGAAGCAGTCATGCTCGCAAAGAGAGAGGCGGCCCGCGTGAGGGAGCAATCCTCCTCCTCACGCCCCAGCAGCCGCAACTGGCGACACTACGGGCGTCGGGGATCAAGGGACGATCTCCTGCCACCGTAAGCACGGGCCTGCGGTCGGCGAGTAAGGGCAGCTCGCCGCCCGACCAGAACCAGGCCCGAGCGTACGGCGCGTAGCGTTCCGCGCGCGCCTCAAAGAGCCATTAGACCACCACAGACGGGGCCCTAAAGGGCTGATGTTCAGCCGGGGTTGCGGGGTAAGCGCAATGAGGCACCGCGACCTCGGCACAGAGCAGGAGAAGGAACAGGGGGATTTTTAGTCAGTAAGACTCTGAGACTCCCTTCCGCCCGGCCCTGGGCGGGAGAAGTCATTTAATGATTTTCCCATCACAAAAAAAAAACTTTACTTTAATATACTTATATTAAAATACTTAAGAATTTGTTTGTTTAACGTTTATTTTTATGTGAGATAGTCGATTTATAAAAATCACGATTATAAAAAAACTCGCTATACAATATAGGAACCAAACAGCGGACTAAACTTCGAGGGAGTAGCTACTAAGTATACTATAAAAATATGTATATTAAGATCAGACATAAACATTTTTTACTGAATGTTTTACTAATTTAAAGATTTATAACGTTGTTGGCATTAAAAGAAAAGAGGTTGAAACCAAGCCAAAAGTCTTTGTTGCAGCCGCCATTTGACATTAATCACTAATGTAATAAATAAACACTGTAGTAATAACTACGACAAAAACTCATCGCTCATTAAAGCAAAAATTTTAATAAAATACTTATTTAAGTAAAAAACTTATTTAATAATATTTAGGATGAGTATTATATTCTTAATAGACAAACATGGTTGAAATACTTTGATTAAAATGTGTGTTTCTTTCTATCATACGAGTATCGATATAAACGCGATTCATATTATGTACTTAGTATATTATCACTTATTAAAATATTTTTTAAGTATTGGAAATCATAATTATAAAATTCCTGTAAACTATCAATCTGTAATACCGGAACAATACGAGAATGAAAGATTTTATTTAAATAACGGGAAATGATATTTCCATTAAATAGAATTCATATGTAAATATCATGAGTCGTATTCCATGTAATTCCTAAAGTACTTTAATATGTAAAATATGCTTTATATGCAATCGATATGTTGGGAAATTAATTAAATTATTGATATTTCTGATGATTGCCCGTTTCATTAGCTATCAGTATGGAATTACAGTTTATTGATAGGATTTATGAAATATGAATAATCGAGTAATAATGATTATAAGGATATTTATTTTATAATTTACGCTTTTTGTTAGCTAAGCCGTTTATATAAATGGTATGTGTGCATGAATTTATTGGAAAAAATATTAAATTTATTCGAAGTTGGTTACCTGAATTACCTGATTATTTTTTGTTGTATCATTATTGCGCGTAATCCGTTTAGCATGCAAAGCCGAGATCGCCACAGCATTGTTGATCTATTGGTTCTTTTAAGAGCTCGCAAAACGCGCGGTATGGTCTGCTTCTGGTCCGGAGTTTCTGTTGTGGATAGGCCCTTATTTGCAAACATGCAACTGATTCATCACATACAGACCCGGAACCATATTTTGTGGATCATACAAAGAGTTGTTTCAAGAAGCCTTCAAACCCACGAAACGTTGTGGGCCAGCCGTTTGACCATCAGACAAATGCTTCATAGAGACGTGAAACATAGACAAAGAAAATCACATTTACATTATTAGACTGAGCAAGAATCATAGCTTCATACATATATAGCAAGGATTCTCACAGAGATTTCGTCTCACATAACGCCCGCAGAATTCTACCATACAATAGCTTGAGTATTGTTCGGGCACTATATTATTAATAGTCTACCTATATATGCCACCCGCATATTTCAAATAAACTACGACCAGCGTAGAATTTGAGGGAATATTAGAATCATGAATAAGGGATTCAGGATTGGGGAATGATAGAAATTGCCAAAATAATATAATACTTCGGTACGAGCGGACTGATATCACAATCTTACAGAATCCCGGCGGGAAACCACGCCGGTCTTGAGCTTCGCCATGAGACTGAGGTTACCGAGGGCGCAATCCTTTTCTTCCCCAAATCCTGAATTTTTAACAGGCCACAAAAGGCCAGCACGCACACTAACTTAACTCTTTCGATGTTGAGAATGTCAATAGACGAAGCTGGTTACTATACTTACTCTTAGCTGGCATGCCTATGTCTGTTCGTTTATCGCCCTGTACCATAAAAAACAACCTTTTTTTAATTGGACCAACCTAATATGTTATTACATTGATATAATTAATTATTAATGTATACTACAATGAAGCTCAATTACACGTAAGGCCATCTTACCGTTGCATAATTAATACGCACTTGTCTGCTCACTACATGTACCTACAAGCTATGTTATATTTAATTATTAACAACGTCTTATTAATACTGCTTCGTTGGTAGAAGACAACTAAGGTTGACAAAGGACCTGACTAGGGTCGCAAGAAACCGTTGGATGTATGTAGGCTTGTAATGTATACTAAATGTTATATTACTGAAATTGTAAAACATTTTTTTTAAAAGAGTAACAATAGAGTTTCTTGCTCGTTCTTCTCCATTCGAATCTACATTATGGAACGAGCACCTAGCTTCACTGACGAACAGGCTGACAGACTACTTTTCTATTTTGACATTTCAAAATAGAAAAGCCTCGGTGGCCGAGGGGTGCAATTATATTTTGAAGTTTGAATTTTATTTCTCAATAACCAAACAATGCCTAGCTGCGGGGCCTGTGGCTCAATAATAGAAGATCACTTCATGGAATGTTCTAATGGAAAGTGTAAGAAACTTTATGATATAGCCTGCCTTGAGGTTACTATAGATGCATTTAAGTCATATACAGAGGAATACAAATTATCTTGGGTGTGTCCGGAGTGTATGTGCTTAATGCCTAAAAGAGGGAACACGGGAACCCCGCTTATAGTTAAGACCGTTGCATTTAGAACTACCTCCAACACCACGCCGGTGAATAACGTAAATACTAAAAGAGGGAGTCAGGCTAGTTTTTCGCCTACACTGAGTTCCGATACAATGCTGCTTGAGGAAATAAGGGAATTTCGAGCTGAAATGACAGCCCGTATGAACAGCCAGGCTGAAGCGATAACTCTCTTGTTGAATCAATTCAGTCAAACACGTTCTGATTTAGATAATATATCAAAACTAATGAGGGTACTAGAAGAAAAAATTTGTACTACACAAACTGAAGATATATTAAGCAATTCAGCTGATAAATCACCTTCTGCTACATATGCCAACGTAGTTTGTGAACTCAACGGTTCTAATAATAACAAAAAAGTTCAAAAATCGTCGAAAAATTCTACACCCGAAACACAAAAAGTAAACAAAGGTGGGGCCACAAAGACCGCTGTCTCACCTATACCGGTAACAGACTCGATCATTATCACTGCGCCATCAAAAAGTGGAATACACGAACAATCGAAAGATGATCAAGGCAATACTGAAGCGGGTTGGATTACAGTTAATAGGAAAAGAAATACTAGACCACTAAACAATGTAGCAATAGGAACTAATAAGGAACTTAAATCTATTCAAGTGATGGAACGGAAAAAACACTTGCATGTGTGGCGATTGCATCCTGAAACTACAATAGAAGCTATTACTGATCATGTAAAAAGTGTCTGTGGTTCAGATGTGCAAATAAAGGTTGATAAAGTTAATCATAAAACTAAACGAGACTACTCGTCATTTATAATTGGAGTCCCTGAAATTTGGTTTCACAAATTGCATCAGCCAGAAATTTGGCCTATGAATGCTGAATTTAACGAGTGGATTTGGTTTCGAAAATCTACCAAAACCAGATCTAATTAAGACCATTGATTTATATTATCAAAATGTTAGAGGTCTTAGAACAAAGTTGAACGACTTCAAAAATAGCTTAACATTAATGGATGCAGATTTATATGCAATCACGGAATCGGGTTGCAATCCTTCTATACATGACCCGGAATTAATTCCGCCGGGATATCAAATCATTCGCTGCGACCGAGCGGACGGTCGGAAACAGGGAGGAGCGCTTTTAGTGGCCACACACCGGTTGGAGCTGCGACAACTGTGCGTGAGTGATGTTTGTATAGATACCTGCGTTTTTGAATTAGTCAATGCGATGGTTTACTTAAATAAAAGATTTTTATTTGTATGCTCAGTGATTTACATTCCGCCTGGTAGTTCTGAGAATGATTATATGGTTCTGTTTAACATCATAGAGAAATTGTGTACAAAATATAGCAAAATAATTGTGTTAGGCGATTTTAATCTTTATTCGTGTCCCATAAATGTGACGACTTATTATGAATATTTTTTGTCATATTGCGGATTCACCCAGAACAATAATGTACCTAACTGTTTAAATAGACAACTTGATTTGATATTAAGTTCGGGTCTTGGCGAAGTATCAGTGGTAGTGGCGGATGGGTCGCTGGTACCCGTGGACGCGCATCACCCGCCGCTCGCGGCGAGTGTGCGGCTCGCGGGCGCGGGCGCCCCGCTCCCCGCGTCGTACGCCGCCGGTGCCGCCGGCGCACACGGTGATAGTCCGCGTTGGAACTTTTATAAAGCAGATTATGAATTGTTGTATTCTAAGTTAGCATCAACTGATTGGACTGACGTGTTTCGGCAAAGTGAGGTGGAAGAGGTTTTGAATGTTTTTTATAGTAAATTTAACAATATTCTAAATGAAACTATTCCAAGGAAAACATCGTCAGTCAAAGATCGATATATTTACCCCAAATGGTACACGTGGGATATAATAAAATCCTTGAAAATTAAAGCAAGGCTGCATAAAAAATACAAAACGACGAAATTAAGTAGTGATTACGTCGAATACTCACAATTGAGGGCATATGTTAAAAAATCGATAGAAATTGCACACAAACAACATCAAAATAGGATTCAATGTCAATTTGCGAAAGATCCTAAGTTATTTTGGCAATATATACGATCGCAGAAAGATTCCACAAAAAGACAGAGCATAATAAAGGACGGTCAGTATCTGTCGGACGAGGAATGTGCTGAGCAGTTCGCAAATTATTTTGCGTCAGTGTATAGTAGTACGCCACCACTACTGGACCCGGAAGCGGCGGCAGTGGAAGCGGGAAGTAGCAGTAGATGCGTGCAAATTAATAATCTTAGTCTTAAAGACGTCAAAAGTGCACTCGACCGTCTTAAGCCTAAGCGATCTGCGGGCCCGGATGGTATACCAGCTTTTATTTTTAAAGATTGTGGTAGGGTCCTTACGGAACCGTTACTTCATATATTTAACGTTTGTCTTCAGTCTGCTGAGTTCCCAGCTCGGTGGAAGATAACGCGAGTTATCCCAGTGCCCAAGGGCAGGGCGGGACCTGACATCAGTGGGTATAGACCGGTGGCGGTGTTGTCGACACCGGCAAAGGTTTTCGAGTCTGCCATTCAGCGCTGTATGCAAAGTCAAGTGCGTGGGCAGTTATCGGATGCGCAGCACGGATTCCGGCCCGGGCGCAGCACTGCCACCAATCTCCTGGATTTCATGGGACGGGTGGTGCCAGCTGTAGATGCTGGTGTGCAGGTGGATACAGCTTATTTTGACTTTAAAAAAGCCTTTGACACCGTTGACAATGACATCTTGTTACGGAAGCTTGCTGAGGTCGGATGTACACAACATCTTTTGCAGTTTTTCGCCAGTTACATGCAGGGCAGACAGCAGTATGTGGACTACAAGGGATGTAAGTCTGACTCATATTACACTTGGTCTGGTGTTAGTCAGGGCAGCAATCTGGGGCCTCTTGAATTCATAATAATGATAAACAATTTACCGGAAGTCGTAAGACATGGCTCTTGTTTATTATTTGCAGACGACCTCAAGTTGTTGCTTGAGATTAGGTCCGAATCTGACTGCAGGCGCCTACAGGAAGATATAGATCGAATAGTTCAATGGAGTCGTGAAAACAAACTGTACTTCAACCTATCCAAGTGCTCGTTGCTGAGTTTCACTCGTGCTCGTACACCTATACTCTATGAGTACGTGGTGGACGTGGCGCCGATGCAGCGAGTCACGGAGATGCGAGACTTGGGTGTTTGCATGACTCCCGATCTATCATTCCGAGAACATGTAACTAAGATATGTAAGAAAGCATTCAGAAACTTAGGATTTGTACTGAGACAGACAAGAAGCTTCACAAACATCACAACAGTTAGGGTCCTGTATGACGCACTAGTCAGGAGTCATCTGGAACATAGTGCGGTCATATGGGATCCACATGAAGCCAAGTACTCGGTGATGTTGGAGCGCATTCAGAACAAGTTCACGCGCCATTTATATCAGAAAATATATGGGGTTTATCCATTTTACCCACTGATGTATCCCACTTTGTTTGTCCTGGGCATGGTTGGCTATAATCAGTTGCATGTCCGACGGGAGTTTACGTTAGTTGCCTACTTAGTGAAGGTGCTTCGTGGAATTAAGAGTAATCCGGGGGTATTGCAGCGCTTGAGTCTGTGTGTGCCGGACCGTTACGTGTGGCGGCGGCGCGTCCCGCCTCTGCTGCTGGTACCTACAGCCAGAACCAACTTACTTGCCAGGGCACCTATTACCAGAGCTATCCGTATCATAAACGATTTACAAACAAAGATCGATGTGTTTACGTGTTCATTGGGTGAATTCACAAGGTTATTACTGTATATATTATGCTACAAGCGAAATAATTTGTAATTTATTAATATTAAAACATTTATCTACAAATTTATGCTCTAACGTAGTGTAGTTTAAGTTTGAAATAAGTATTTACGTAGGTATGTATAAAATAGTTTTGTCTCATAATTTGTTATAATTTAATTGTTTATTATTAAGTAAGTTTGTTTCGATAGTTTGGTATAAAGTTTATTTTAGTCTAAGTTTAGTTTAAGGTCTTATCTGTCGCATTAGGGAAAACCCTGTAAAGATAGAATAAGTTTTGATAAATAAATAAATAAATAAATAAATAAAAGTACCTATGTATTTATGGTTTAGTTGGGATGAATGATTTTGACTTTGACTTTGACTTAAGTGACTTCTTGTCGGAGGGCCTGTTGGCCTATTTGGAAGTAATTAAAGGTGGTCTATGATTAGCTGCTGACGTGTTTGGCTGATATTATTATAAAGATAATGATTATTAAAGATTGACTGACCCCTGAGGTGGTTTCGGCATTTCTTCTCAGAGTAGTCAGATGGGTAATGCCGGCTTCATTTAGTTTTTTTTTAATATATAATTTTGACGCGCTGTTTTATGACCGATTTGCACAAATAAATTAATTATTTCATAGATATTAAATGGGACTTACAGTAATAAAGTTACGTGTTTAACAGTGCATCTCCCAGCCAACCACAAGTTGTCATTTTACGTTACTTACATATCAACACAAAATGCGTAGAAGAAACCAAACGAAAGTTAACATGTTCCCAGTAAAATATTTGTAGAAAGAATAATATAATATATTTTTCTTTAACCAAATTAAACATTCGATTTCAAAGGATATCGTCAAATAAAATTTTCACATCAAAAGAAGCCAATTCCTTCCACTACGTACATCGAAGTACATAGGTACGTTTATACATATGTGTCGGTTATATATAATTATATTGGTATTTTGTGAATATGGGCCAATCCATAAGAAATGTAAAGCAGGTTTCGGTACGTCGAGTAAGTGGTTTCGAATCGATTTTTGAATCGGAAACTCGTAATTAAGTTAGAGTTCAGCTACCGTTACGACTGACGACTGTTTTTATCTATGTCATGTATTTATATGTATTGTGTTTACAGCTACTATCGTATGTAGGTATATTAAACAATTTGGACCTAGTTCACCACCTTCTTTTAAATACCAGATTAGGTTATGTGGCACATTATCCAAACCTATATTTTTTATGAAATCATAAAGGATTTCTCTATCTCTCTCGCTCTTTGTCCAGCTAGAGTCAGAGAGCGTGTCAGTCTTATTGACTAAAAATCATATATACTATATACTATTATTGCCTTGTAATGCTACTCATAACTATGAGCCCTAGCGTGGCTCGAAACTAGTCGAGTTATTTCGTCGAAGAGTTATTAAAGTAAATTATAACGAATCACTTATGTTATTTTTACTACTTAAATCTAAAACTGCTACTCGTGGTGATGGTGGCCAGGAGTGTATGGCGACCGGTTCCATGCGTGAACTATATACTTTTCTAAATATAACAAACGGTGACAAAAAGCATCGTCAGGATACCTGGACTTACAAATTTTGAAATCACCAAGAGGCAGGCGTGATAATTGATATTCAAACCTTCTCTGTGTAAGAAAAAGGCATTGCCGAGCATAGGGCATTTATAGGCTGACGATGATGACGAAACCTGCTACCCATATCGCAAATATGGTTGATAACAGTGTAGACATTTATGCAACAGTAAACTTTGATCGTGTAGGCACTACTTTTTCTCGTAAAGTCTCTGAAAATTGCTCCAAATTCCCAGGTAGTGTCGTAAAGTTTCTTGTTAACGGTGATGCTATGTCGAGGTAAGTTAATTTTACTCTCTGCTGTCATAAAAAGGAAAATAAGTGCCGTACTTGCCTACTAGTAGTGTCAATTTAAGAAATACATAAATATTTTTTATTGTACCTACGTACTGTCTGCCCTTTACTTGTTACGCACGTTAGATAATTAAAGATTGTCTCAATAGAGACAATAGCTGTTCTTTTGTCTGGTATGCTTAGTCACCAAACAATGATTACTGTCTTTGTACAGAGTCCATCTTAATTTTTATACCTGCATATTCAATATTTTATTTACTTTTTGTAAAATACTAATTTCCATATCATAAAAGCAAATCTTTAAATCTCCAGGTAGATTTATCAGAATCAGACGTGCTTTTGTTCCAATTCCAATTTTTGATTCCAATTTCAAAAAACTTAATAACCTTTTTTTATCTAATTATTATATGGATGGGGTTACCATAGTCATCATGCCTAAGCTTGGCAGGCAGATTGGGGATCATTGTTAGATCACAGATATTACTTGTGGAATACTGCTGCCCATTCCTCAGTGATTGGTCTTAAATTCAAGTGGCAAGAAGTTTAATACCTATATATAATGGAGTAGTAAGAGAAAGACCTTTGTTTAGTAGTGAACGTTTTCTAGCTGATGATGATGATGATAACGATGATATGGCTTATTACGTCCTAACTCTTTTATACAAGTTTAAAACTAAAACAGGTTTCAAAAGCCGTAACGTTACGTAATTTAATCACAATCCAAGTCTCAACAGAACTAAAAATAGACATCAAAATTAAACTTCTTTTTCAGTTCGCATTGGGAAATAAGTTTTTTGTTTGACATGGAAATTGGAATGAAGACTTTATTCTTAACGTTTCAATTTTTGGAGGGAAAAAAAGTTTACGAATAATGACGTCAGAAAATAGAAAATAGTGTGCTAGTCGAGTTGGACCGAGTTGAGTTCCGTAACAATCGTTTACCCCATCAAAATAAATGTATCTCTCCATAGGGAAATGAGTTGGTATGATATAGAGAGGTACTTTATAAGCGGCGTGCCGTTATGGGTTGTCACCTGACACCCTTGTACATGGAAAAATAAGAAAAATTGCAACGTTCAACACGGGGCGGGTTGATAGCTAAAACGTTGTGGATTTGCCAGGCAAAATGACATTACGTTGGGTTTTACACGACAGTTTCTGTTTGAAATAGGTTACATGGTATTATTTCAAAGTTATAATATATCTGTACTACATGGATTAAAAGAAAGTCGCTTCCTGCTGTCTGTTCCTATGTGTGCTTAGATCTTTAAAACTGCGTGTTAGATTTTGATTCGGTTTTGTTAATAGAAAGTATGATTTAAAAGATTAACAAATCTTTTGTTAATATATAATTTTGTAAAGAATCAGGCGTTACTTTAGGGAAGTCCATGACATTAAATTTTAAGAAAAATATTACAGGATGCAATCCTACATGGGATTGGACAAGATCCTGCAATAAGCCTGGATTTTTGTCTCGGAAAAAACTAAATAATTATGTTTCCTAACTGTGTTGCTGTTTGCTGTTGTAGATAGTTTCATTGTTTTACTAAATCTCTCTGATTGACCTACTAAAGTCATTAACGTGTTGATAGTGATACCGAAAGAAAATTACAAATGACATGGTAAAAAAGGATTTTAGGAACGAGGATTTATTCTATGCTTAATAAACCACCTTTGAGAGGAAACTTTAAAAGTCTAACATTTAGATAAAAATAACATACAGTTTAAATCTCAGGAGACATTTCCATTATTCTGAGTGAGCTTGACATCAGGCAACAGGCATTGACGTATTGCAACCCGTCCCTGTTCCAGTAACATTATATATCATTAAAAATTATACAATACATATATTCATCATTCCTTCAACTATTCCTGTGGGTTTCATTATAGCCGACTTGGTGATCATATACTTAACAGAGATCTATTAGACTTGTTTCGGCATGTATGAATATGCTCGAACGAATGGACACTCTGAAAAGCTAGACCGCCGTATCATATTACCAACAAAAACCACGCTTGAGTTAACCAATTTAGGTTACCAAAGGTCCAATCCTCCTCTTCTACTGGTTTTCAACCCCTTGTGGTTTTGGAATGGGTTTTTGTCAAATACCTGATCATCAAATCCCTAACTTCAAAAGGCTGAAAATGTACAGAAATCTTTTGGTGTTTTTATGTGTTACACTGGTGAAGTAGTAGATCTATTAGCTGATGGTAAACAATAGGAGCCGTCTAACGCAACACTAAAGGAGTGGAAAGTGCGTTATGAAGTGCGAAAAATTATGGGATAAACTGTTTTGGCTATTCAATGATTGAGAAGGGATGGAGAGCGGGGCGGAATTGAGCCTCCTTATCCATAGCTTGAAACTTTAAAACTGCAATCTGTAACGTCAGGTGGGTCATTCAACAGACGTCAACATTTTTACAAACCCTTCTTAATTAGAGAAAGTGTATATAGCTACTAATATCCAGTTGATGATGATGTCACTCAACTTTGCCCTTGAACTTTGCATAATATTGAAATAACCTTACACTGTTTGATCCTTATCTATTTAATGATCAATGTAAAATACTGTTTGCAATTAAATTAATTTGAGTGGTTACTGTTTTGTAGGTATATGTGTTCATTCTGTTTTGTAGGTACCTATGTAAATCGTGTTCCTATCGAGGAATGTCGTCGAGAACATTATAAGTTGCAGAAATGTCTTTTAAAAGTTTATGAGAAGAACGTGCAAATGAAAAAATGGTGGAAAATGTCAATCATTTACACTGCAGTTAGATACTAAAAGATTTTATAGAGAAATTAAAATATGTTGATTTCATATGCAATGTAGGTATTATATTAACTAGTATTTTCAATTCATATTCAACGTAGGATCTCATTCAGATACTTACATATGGAAATACTTTCTGATCTGGTTAATAAGAGCATGAAATGAAGTCTGTTCTCCGAAAGACCTTGTTAAGGTAATGAGTTCAGAATACCCACTATCCATAAGTCTAATTCGTTCCTTTACTAGAAGATTTTTTATGAAAGTGTGTTCAAATATGTCATATGTGAAAGGTCGGCAAACGAGCAGGTGGATTACCTAGTCAAAAAAGTCAATAATCATATATGCCAATTAGACCCTTATAGGCACTTTTGATCGTACGTATCAAACAAAATTTTGGAGTTAGAGTGTCAGTCTGTCGGTCAGTCCTCTTAGTGAAGCTATTTGCTCGTTCCAAAGTGTAGATTCCGATGGAGTAGAACGAGCAATAAACAATAAACTCCATGTTTACTACTTTTTAAATCAGTTTCACATACAGATTCCTTTTACAAACAGTTGGTTCAATTATATGCGAAGAGTGTAACACTAATATTTATTCGGAGAAATATGAAAAGAAAATAACCTCAAGGACAATAGACAGTCCGGAGCTGACCAGTCGCAACTGACGGCGCCCGTTCACGAACATGACACGTACACCAGCATCGCTCAACTCAACCATATTATAGGGAATTAAGCGATCCAGCGCCCGTGCCACCTTTGTGTGTGACCTTTCAGTGACAACTCCAAGCTGATATTAGGACCGACATTCTGCTAGTCTAACCAATTGTAATAGGTTATAGGGCACTCACATTTACAAGAGTAGTTAGTAATAGTAAGCAATTAGCGCTGCTGTCGACCTTTTGAGGTTTAGTGTTTCCGAGATGTGGGGATTGGGGTAGGGGAAGGATTGGGTCTGTCTCCGTTAGCCTCACTCACACGGTTGTGTTTCGCCATGCCGGTTTTCTGTGAGGCACGGCTTCCCTCACGTATCACTCCAGTCAAGCCAACCGACCTATGCCGAAGCATGGCTTTCCACATTGAAGTGTAAGTTAAAAACATTTTCTTGTTAGCTTATGGGTATTTTAATATTTAAACAATAGACTACGTAGAAAAAAAATTAAATTCCAAATGCACAAGAATTTAATACAGAATTTATTATATATAAATATACGTATAATATTCAGGTCTACAAATGGGTACCTACAAGGGGCAGGACAGATAGGCATAGGAAACCGAACTACCAGCTCCTCCGTTTTCGCACGGGGTGGTTTTTAGGCAGTAAGAATCTGACCTCTCTCTCTCCCGTAGAGGAGGAGTTATGCGATGATTTAAAGAAAATAAAGTTATTTTAAGGTTAATTTCTTTTAACATGTGAATGGAGATTCTAAATACAAAATAATTACCGTGCGTTTAAAAATGGCGCGTTTCATAATGTAATGTAATGGTTTGAATGAACAAAAGCCTAATAATTCAACATGAAAAGGCTTTCTTATCTGAAACTACGGATCGGTTAAAGCACTCTTTGAAATGCTTGTAATTGATGAATTCCACGATAAAGCCTCCCATCAGGAATTCAGGAAAAAACCGCGGTTTCATGATCATTAATTGTCTTTGGGAAGGTCACGGAAAATCAATGAAATGTCAAGTTCAAGTGTATGGCTTTGGAGTGTCTTGTTTGTTTTTAAAGGTTAAGTGTGAGTTTAAAGTCTGTTGGTATATTTTTTGAGAGTAATTCAATTAAAGTTTGATTGATCAATCAACCCTTTATACAATTAAAGAAATGGTATGTTATTATTCAAAATTTATACAATTGTTATACAACCTGTAATTTGTACAATTGCTTGTGCATTAAATTATTTGATTATTGAGTTCTTTGTATAACATTGGGTGATTGTATTGTTGGTGTGCTTATCTTTAAATTAATAAAAATTCAAATAAAATATTGCATGTACAAGTAACTTGCGTACCTAATCATTAAGGATTAAAAAATGTAGATATGTTCTTAAAATATTCTATTTTCAAATAATGTTCTTTATGTCATTTCGAACTAATATCTAAATCCTTATTCCTCTTAGAACTATGAAACAAATGTTTAAGTTTCGCCTGGCAAATGTACGTAGAACCTACTTGTCGGAAAACCTTTTCAAGGAGCTACTTGTATATCTATTAATAGCGTCTCTGATCATCTAATCATTGTGGAATTTCCATTGAATTAATTAAAGCGGCAAGCACGTGCGTACTTTCGTGGAAACATTAATCGAGCGCCTCTTTGTTTTACTAACATTAAAAAACCATATCTTCTATTTAAAACACATATTTTACAAAAGAACATTTCCCAACCACACAGATATAGGCAAATAAAAAATAGTCAGGTCGCATTGCGGAGTGCATTCGTCCATTTTGTTTCCCGAACGCGGGAATTTAATGGCAGGTCGGCAACCATCTTTATTTTTTATTTTTTATTTTGTACCGTATGGGTATAGACTAGGACATAATGGCAGGTAATTGAGTCCGGGACTAGATAATGTAGCCTCCTTTTATCGGACGAGCTGTATTAAACTTTTCTGAAGCGCTTTTCCTTCAATGTTGATGGTGATAGTCATTTTTTACGTTCAGTTTTTTGCTCATTATCAAGATGGATAGCGATTTTTTTGGTATAATGTTAAGAGAGTTTTCTTTGTTTACTCTTAAGGCTTTCTTTCTGCCATGTTTGAATAATATTTTCAGAAACTGGTTTCCTTGTAAGGGAAACATTTTAAGATTTCACGTTACTTTAACTTCACTAAGACTGATTGTCGACGGAGTGGCAACAACCTACTAAAACAAAACTTTGACTCATTACAGGGTGGTAAGTTCGACAGTAACACCGCGTTCAATAGACTCGAGAATGTCAGGTTTACTTGGTAACTTCGTCCATGTGATGGGGTTTTAAGGATTTTCAACCTTGAATCATTGGTCTGGGCATGTTATTTTGAATATAATGCATAATGATTCTTTCAGAATGAAATGGACGAAAATCGTGTGAAGTAGAGTGTTGCAAGTCACGACCCTCATCGATGAGGAAAACGACGCAAAGAGAAGGTCATCATCACTTGGGTGATGTTATGTATTGTTTATCGGCGGGGCAAGGTTCTGGTTGAGAGCCTAAAAACCGTTCAAGGGCCAAAACTAGATGTCAAAAATAGCCGAGCCATCAATCTAACGCTATAGTCAGTCGGAGATTAATCCTCAATCCATCTGCAAAAAGCTAGACCAATTTTCCTCACTGGCAACGATACTCGGATTGCGTAACAGAAAGCCAAAAATAAAAGACAAATGGGAATCGTTTTTCGTTATTTATGTTCGTGAATGCACTATTGAATTGTCCCTTCGAATTGATTTCAACGGATGAAAAAGAAGTAATATTTCTTACTTAAACTCCATGTAAACAAACGGAATAACTTTGAATCATCTAACAATAACTTAACAATCCAAAAATCGAAATCACAGTGCTCATAAAAAAATTAAAGACGAAAAATGAAGTAGAGGCTCATCCATCAAATTGAAAGCCGCAGACAAAGTTGCAAACAAAAAGCAGCTAATAAAAAAAATAACTTGGTATTCGCCGTGTAGTCTTCACCAATCGTCGAGTTCAGACAGCTCTACTCCGAGGGCCATTAATTAAAAAAGTTCCCGTCCGCAATATTGGTGCGTGAACACGAACCGGCAAGCGGATTAACTACACAACTCTTAAACAAACATCCAACCTTAATTCAACTAAATAAAGTTCACATTCATCTGTATCACCAGGTAGATAGCTAGCTAAAAGTTGCTGACGTCAATTATCCAAGTTACAATCCTCGCTTCGATCATTAAAACGTTCGATAGGTTTATTTGTGAATAGACCGACCAACTTGCAGATTGCTCGGTTAATTCGCGAACGGTTAGTTTGCACTGTTGCTAGTTGCGTTTTTTCTGTTTATTTACGAAATGAGGTTTTCGTTTCTCATTCATTCTGTAGTCACACGTGTTGCCTTCATTAAAATAATTGATTTACAAAATGAATTCATTGCAGGTGAATGTTAATTTAATCCCCTTTTTATGGTTCATTAAGTTGAACAATTAAATGCGAGCGGGTGTAAGAATAATTCATTAACATTTGTAGGTGTTGATTGCCTGGTAAAGGGCACAGTTGATATCCTTTGATAAGAGATTGAATCAAGCCTCTCAAGACTAGAGACAGAGATCCTTTTAATTAGATTTGAACACGTCATGCCGGCGAATTTTCTCTAATTGCATTTCCAAGTTTTGCAACAGTTTGAAACGAGGCCAAACTGAATCTATTTGAATTTATCGTTCGATTCCGTGTATCGAACTCTCTTTTGTTTTATTAAGAAGTTTATAAAAGTTTTGATGCTTATTTAAATTCAGCGAATTCAGTAAATACTGGTGTTATTTCTACAATGTTTTGTTTGGTAGACAGGTTTTTTTAAATAATTGTCCAATATTTATGTTTTATGAATGAAATGGCAAACGAACAGACGGATTACCTAATGGTTTAGAAATTTGGCGTCGACTATGAATACCCGCAACACCGGTGGAGTTACAAAGACGTTGTTAACCTTTTATAAGTTAGGGGTTAATTTACAGGGCGTATCGGCTCGCGCACTTCATGTGTGAACAGGGGGTCTTCTCACGTTAAAGTGAAAAGTACCACTGCGACTTTAAAGGAATACATCGTATTGAACCCTTTTTATAAGTTTGAAATCGCCAATCCTTGAGCAAGCGTGGTCGTCTATACTCAAACCTTCTCCGTGTGGCAAGAGGCATTTGCTTTGCAGTGGCCTCTTAAAGAATGATGATGTAATGTGAATATGCGCACGATGAAACACAAGGCAAAACTTGTTTGACGCCGGTTTTCTGTAAATTCACTCCGTTCGAATCAGCTCATTCGTGCTGAAGCATGGCTATTCCCATACTTAAACATAATCGATCGTATATATGTATGAACGCTTAGCAAACCGGTGATTAGAAAAGTCAACATTGACTTTTGTAGTTCCTCGTTTAAACTATTTTATGTTCTGCTTGTCTAGAGGAGTTTAAACGATGTTATTGTGAAAATTCTGACTAAACTGCTAGTAAATTATTGTGAAAATTCTGACTAAACTGCTAGTAAATGTTACATTGCTTGTTGTTATCATAACCAAGTTGTTCAGCAGTTATATTTTTGGTATTTTTTCAGCCGGGATAACGACCGCAAGTGCAGTAACGTTATCACTACATAGTAAAAAAACCGACTTCAAAAACAAAAAAGTGTCAAATAAGTAATTAAAATTGATATTTTAATAGCACTCTTACGTACTCGAAGCTAATACTTTTAATATTAATAATAAAACACGATCAATTCTATGTGCTACCTATTCATAGGTTTAAAGTTTGATTTGAATGACACTACGGCCTCACCGATAACCGGCGTAAAGCAACACTTACGATGTGTTTCCCTATGTGAGTGAGGTTACCGGAGGCCCAATCCTTCCCTCCCATCGTCAACCCTCAAATCCCCTACCCTTAAATCCCTAATAACCCACACGTGGCCGGCAAGGCACTTGTAGTAACTCCTTTGGTGTTGTGAGTGATCATGTGTGGCACCGATTACTTGCCATCAGATAATCTGTCAGCTCGTTTGTCGACCTATGCTGTAAGAAAGTAGAACAATAAAAAAGGCAATTCTTAACCAGATCTCAATATTTAATCAAGTTCCACGTAATTCCTAGGTACCGTTGCCCTACATTCCACATTTTCTTCAGCGCAAGTTAGCCCGCTCATCCATACTAATCGAAAGCCATTAAAGTTCTTATAAGGAGATTAGTTCTTAGTACTTATGTACATAAGGACTAATTTGGGTCAGCACGTTTCTGAACATTAAATCATGAGATACTAAGAAATTGAGTTCAAGATAGTAAAGTATGGAAAATCTTTCTAAGGACTAGTGTTTATTTATTATGTTTGAAGGAATTAAGAATGGAGGTTGGCCCATTTTTATTAGAACAAGGGTCTTTATTTCTTAGCTAGTGAGATCAAATCCAAGCCCAAAGCCAAAAAACAATCTAAGTATTATTAATTCCTTTTTTTGAGGAGGAAATAAATATTTAATTACTTCTCCCACCCTAAGTGGGGCAAGAGGAAGTGTCAAATTCTTATTGATTAAAGACCATCCCGTACCTTAAGCTACTCTAGAACCGCATCCCAGAATTCCGGGTGAACAATTGAGTCCTGAAAGTATCAGAGAGCCATAATCAGTTAGTAGCGTTTTACTAAATAATATTTTATACAGACAGAGTATCTTTTAAAGTGTTTTACTATTGCATAGTCACTAGAAATATAACTAAATATTTTTTTTTATTTTAATAAGAACAGTGTGAAATATCTGACTTCATAACGTTTTATTTTTATTTTTGTTAATGCGTTTTCATTCATTTTGCTTGGTAGTAGGTAACGATGCGACTAAGGATAGAGCATGTTTATCCATAAGCAACCTATTCACACGGGCCTTGTTGACACTCCTAAAACACTGACTCCGGCAAATAATTCTACTCCTTAGCATTTGAATAAACTGGTAGAGAGTTCTTTGTTATATATACTTGTTATTGCAAGTGTGGGAGAGTCCAGCTTCAGAACGAATAGGTCAGCGTCTACCGGAGTGATACCATGGCTCCACCGAAAACGGCGTGAGACAACCACAGCGTTGTTTTTCGCTGTGTGAGTGAGGTTATCGGAGGCCTAATCCATCTCCCAACCCATTCTTAAATATCCGAAATCCTTATCCTCAAAGGCCGGCAACGCACACGTAACTCATTTGGTGATACGGGTGGTTAATTGCTTACCATCAGGTATATCGATTAATCCCATAAAATAATGAGAAAGTATGATTGTTTAGTTGTCTATATTTCACAACGCAGCTTAACGGAGTTATACCTATATATAAGTAAATTATAGGTTGTTCTATTTCCATTCAGGCAAAGTCACAACCGGTGATGCATACTTATAAACACTCTTAAAGCTTAAGTATCTGGATTTAGGACAAAAATGTTTGTAGGATAATCGAGGTTAGATCCATTATATCGTGTTTTATCAGATCTTAAGGAGTTTCAAGTTTCTAAACACAGCCTTCAATCTTAAATAGTATAAGAGTCTTGTTCCTTGGTTGTTCTAAATAAATTATTATCTTCTCCCTTATTATCAGGCTATTGTGCCAAAAAAATGTTATATTTTTTTTTCAATTCATTCAAATAATTAATTTATCGTCATACTCATTATATAATTTGTATTGAATACTTAATTGTTCATTAGGTAAGCAAGTAGTTCTAGAATATTTTTGTTTAGGAGCAATATGCTCCGAAAGGTACGGCTTTACCAGAGTTATGCACACCTCACAGAAATTACGTTGTGTTTTGCTGTGGGAATTATATCACTGGACGCATAATCCTTCCCTCTTTCCCTTTCTCAAATATCTAAAACCCTAATGCCTAGAAGGCCGGCAACACACTCGTTATTCTTCTGGTGATTGCTTACCATCAGAGTAATCTTTCTAAAGAAATCAAAAAAATCCTTTTACCCCCTCCTGAAAAAATATCCTAAATGCTCTCTCTATCCTATCCTGCTGCTATCCTAAATCTCCCAAGCCTGAAATCCTTAATCTCCAAGAGGCCGCAAAGGCACTTGATACCCACAAGAACTCTGGTTCGCAAATTGGCAACACCGATTGCTTACCTTCTATGAGTATAAATGTGGATGGATGGAGAGGGAGAGGGAGACCAAAGAAAATATGGATGGATTGTGTGAGAAGTGATATGGAAGACAGAGGAATTAGTGATAGCGTGACGAGTGACAGGACAGAATGGAAGAAAAAAACATATTGCGCCGACCCCAAATAGAACGGGACAAGGGCAGGAAGATGATGACTTTAACTGTGGGAGAGCCATGCTTCGGCACGAATGGGTCGGCTCGGCCGGAGTGATACCACGGCCTCACAGAAAACCGGCGTGAAACAACCACAACGTTGTGTTTCGCCGTGTGAGTGAGGTTACCGGAGGCCCAATCCTTCCCCTACCCCAATCCCTTCCCAGTCCCAAAATCCCCAAAATCCCAATCCTTAAAAGGTCGGCAACGCACTCGTAACTCCTTCTTTGTTGCGGGTGTCCATGGGCGACGCCGATTGCTTACCATCAGGTAATCCGTCTGCTCGTTTGCCGTCCTATCACATAAAAAAAAAAAAAATTGATTGCTTACCTTCTATCTTGTAAATGATGAATACGTAAGGTTACTTTATTTATACTTAGAGGTGGGATAAAAATATTTACATGAAACATGAATAGCGTGAAGTAATTTTCGCTTAGTCATATAATTACTGCTAATGAACTTAGGCACAGATTAACGTTCACATGTGGAACAAAATCGGTGACGCGTGATCGAACGATTTGTATACTTAAAGGATTTCTTTTGGAGAAGAACAAATACAATTTGATCCAATTAGATTATTCAAATGATGTTGTCGTGCTTTTGTGAATAAAAGATGGAAGTTAGGTGTGAGAAAAAAAAAGTAATGTTTAGGCCATGTTGAAGATAATGCCGAGTTAGCATTGGGTTAAATAAACGAAATGAAAACCTAACAGAACGCTCCAGATTAAAAAGCAGGACATAGTTTTTTTTGTCTTGTGAGGGGGACGTCATCCAATGACTTTTTTAGGCGAGAGGGAGCATAAGACTCTGGACTCTTACTGACTAAAAACACCCCCGTTCCTTCTCCTGCTCTAGGCCGAGGCCGCGGTACCTTATTGCGCTTACCCCGCAATTCCGTCTGAACATCGGCCCTCAAGGGCTCTGTCTGTGGTGGTCTATTGGCTAAATAAGACGTAGTTTTTGATGATTTAAATACAGAATGATTAATGGTTACGCATTAAATGACATCACAACCATAGTTTGTTTAGGTGACTGGATTATAAAATAGAATTCAAATAAATTCCTAAACTTGAATCTGCCATCATCACGTAAATAAATTCATAAAATTTATTTAACTATAAAAGAGGTTCTGTTCTTAAATAAGAACGATGTCGAAAAGGAAAGGCTTGACTACCTACTAAAAGGGGCGACGAACGGTTTCAAGGGAAAATTGCTTTAATATTCATGCTGAGCAGAATGGTGCTATCAATAATAGCTTGTTAGTATGCAGGACTCGCACTCTATCTGACATAATTCATAACTCATCTCAAGATAAGGAACGATCTTGCTCAATAACAGATCCCAGAAAGCCTCCGAGTCAAGACTTATTAGCTAAACCCTTATCACTTAACATAAAACACACAAAAATAACCGAAAAAGAAACATAATTTACCAATTTCGTGATAGAGTTCAGTTCTAAAATCATCACTTACAAAATGTGGGTCGAAGCTAATTTCCCAGAAGGGCGACGGGTGATTGTCGTTCATAAATCTATTGGGACTTTGAAGGGGCCAATTTATTAAGAAAATATTTCCACTTTAATGGAGTCACGCCCTGGACGCGACATGAAGACGTTTTTAATCTGTTTGCGTAGGTTCGATTTTAATAAAACTGCTCGGCACGGTATAAATTGGTCCTTTGATACGGAACAGCTATTTCCTTTTACAGTTCTATTGTAAGAACTTGCTCTTTGAGACTGGTTTGAGGTTGTTGGTCCTAAGTTCATATTATGAGAAGTTAATCGTAATAACTTGAAGTTCATATAAAATTCTTTCAAACGCATTTAAAACGGTGAAATAGTTACGACATCAATAAGTTCAAACTAAACAATACTATGTATATAACAAAAATAAATTGGTTGCCATTTTGTCTAGTTCCATTTATATAAGTGTAAGTGTGAAGATATCCGCATCTAGACCAGTATTCAATTAATGTATTTCTGGCTTCAACCGAAGGGAGAGAGAAGGGTTTTTTCCTTAGGAGAGAGGAAATTAGATCGTGACGATATTTGCTCGTCTACAAGGATATTTTATTGGCGATGGGCGGGGTGTTAACTAATCTTCTTAGTGGCTGGTTTTGTTGTTTTCTTTGATTTGTGTTGATTTGATAAAATAAATGACATTATTTTGCAGGTGATTTGAGAGTTGCCAGTTTCAGTCTAACTTTTTATAATAATGGAATAGAGAATGTATCTAAAGTAGGTAGTATAATGAGATCATATTTGATTGTTTATTCGTCAAATTTAATGGACTCTGAAAATACTTGACAGACTTCTGACAAAAATCTTGTTATTGTTCTGAAGCAGCACCATCCGCAATGAACGTTGCAAAGAAAATTATAAAATATAACATAATTGGTTTTCAAAATTAAATATCTTTATTTATCTATCTCTATCTCATCTATAATTAGCTATCTCATTTTTGAGAAGGTTTCATATATTTACTTGTAGCATTTATCTTTAAAAACTGTGGTAATGCAAAAAAGAACAAAAAAACTTGAACCAAGATTAATAATTTGTATCTACAACATTATGACTAAGATATGTAACGCTTATCTACTTACAGTATTCATATGCAGATTATTTTCATAGCAACAGACAATTTAAAACCAACAATATTGTAAATTTGCTGTAAACCTTAACAGCGTTCACATAATTAATTCGGTCTCTAGTGACGGCTACGAATAAATATGATGTGAATAATTTGGAATAATTTTCGACCCTTACAATGAACGAGTTATTTAAACCCAAGCAGAAAATATTCATTTACTATATGAATGTGCTGCATGCAAACAAAAATTACCTCTAAGGACTGTTTTTTTCACGTTATTCATTGACTCTCTTATTATTTTAAAACGTTTATTGCTGGTTTCTGTATAATATTCATTTAATGCTCAAAAGAATCTAACCTTAAAGTCTTAAGATCTTTATGGATTACAAATGTTTTTCAATTTATTAAAGGTTGTCGAGAATTCTTGATCGATAGTCTAGAAATAAAACTAGTGAATATTCTACAAGCCCTGAGTTTCTTACGAAAACGCCAAAGAGACTCTTTGTTTAGCCTGAATCTTTTAAAATGTGTCCTCCAACCTTACTGCCAAGAGTGTGGAAATGGATAATTGATAAATAATAATTGATATTGACATACGAACGGAGCCAAAATTTTTGCCTTTAAGTTAATGTCCAAGTACAAATTGAAGGAGGCATAAACTGTTTAGATTTTTTTTTGTAAAAGTATACTAAATTAAATCAAAATGCAAATGAATTAGAAATTGAGCATAAAATTGTGTTTTGACAAGCGTAAAACAGATGTTAATTCTGTTTCCATTTCAATTAGTTTTGTTGAGAAAAGGTTAACCTTAAGGCAACGATAACAGCCAACGAATCGTTTTAAAAGCACTTGTACTTGAACCATTAGCAAATATTATTATAATTTATTGCCTTCTAAGAAATGTTGGTGGTTTTGCGTTTAATTCGTGAAGTGAGGGTAAAAGGACCAAATTGTAGATTTTTCTTTAAGTACCTACGAGTTTCGGAATCTTATTTTCTATTATGTTGTTTCAAAAGATCATTCTTTGGCTTGTTGCTACTTGGGGCAAACTGCCAAGAAAGAGAGGTCATAGGTGCGAAGGACAAAGCCAGAAACGATTTTTTGAATGCCAACAATATTTTTTTTCAAAATTCTTATCCTGAAGACTATGTTTTAAAATGTACCATAACTAATGAAAAAAAAAATGTGTAAAACGATATACCTTCGCTTACTATTTCGCATTAAAAGGTATGCCATATGATTAGGTGATGACATTTACTATTTCAGTCTTAATAATTTATATTCTAAAACCTTGAGTACGCACAAGTGATAGTGATTTATTACTGCAATATTAGATTCATATTTTACAAGAGATTTTACTTTTTATGACACAGACGTTACGTTTATAACTGTCAAGCAGTGACTTAAATTAAGGTGTCATCTATTACGATACTAGTCTTAAACTTTTAACCGAAGTTTTGCAATGATAAATTACTATATTGTCCAACTATAAGTACATATAAATTGCAATAGTTTTAATCAGTTTATTTTAAGTATTTTCATTAAATTTAGGACTGTTCTTTATTCAATGAATTTCTGTAGTATATTCTTTTGTTTTTGGGACAATAGTCATTTATACAGCGGCGATATTGAAACCTTCGTTTTTATACTTCAAAGGCTGGCAACGCACTTGCAACTTTTCTGATGTTGCGGCTGTCTACGGTATGTTTTTAGGTTCAAACTATTTTATGCAAGTCTTTAAGTTAGTTAATTTACTATTCATTTTAGTGTTGCTGGTTACATGGTGATTACCGACCTTGTAAGTCTTAGACATATGTTATTAACATACATAATCCCTATTGTACACATATTTAAGTGTGGGAGAGTCATACTTCGGCACGAATGGATCGGCTCAACCGGAGTGATACCACGGCCTCACAGATAACCGGAGTGAGCCAACCACAGCGTTGTGTTTCGCCGTGTGAGTGAGGTTACTGCCCAATCCTTCTCCTCCCCTAATCCCTTCTCAATCCCTAAATCTCCAAATCCCTATCCCTAGAAGGTCGGCAACGCACTTGTAACTCCTCCGTTGCGGGTGGCCATAGACGGCACTGATTGCTTACCATCAGGTAATCCGTCGGCTCGGTTGCCGAACTATTGCATAAAAAAAAATTAAATATTCCCATTAAGCTAATACCAAAACAAATTGTCATACAAAACTGTAAAACATTTGTTAAACACGATAGTAATTTACAAACACGTGAGTGATTGCGTAGGCGTTTGAACCGTACAATGAGCGGTCGGTATGAATGAAAATAATACCATTATTAATTATTATTATTACACATAGTTACTCGAGCCTTATTTCGTAGAAATTTGTTCTCTAAGCAAAATGTTCATTAAAGTAATGCCTTTTCTACGTATTTTATAAATTAAAATGTTTTAGTATCTTTATCGTTATGCTTATGAATGAACTGTTTCAGCTGGTTCAGTTTCATTCATGATAATAGTTTTTAATTTATGTGTTTTTAACCGCCGACGCAAAAATAGGGGTGTTATAAATTTGACGTGTCTGTCTATGTGTCTTTCTGTCTGTCTGTCTGACTGTCTGTATGTCTGTCTGTCTGTGGCATCCTGAAGCATAAACGGGTGAAGCGATTTCAATTTAGTTGTTTTTGTATTAAAGGTGACTTACGTGAGAGTGTTCTTAGACATGTTTGACGAAAATCTATGGAGCCGTGACGTTTTCTTTTAATTATTACTTTTTAAAGGAAAATTAGACTTTTTGTTTGGGGTTTTTTTAATTTTTATTTGCGTTTTCTTAATTAGTTCTTAATTTTGGTATAATTGTGATCTAATACTATTCGAATAGGATCAAAAATTCTGATAGGACGATAATGTGGTTTTTTGTGTCATAGGTCGGTAAATGAACAGACGGATTACCTGATGGTGTAATGTGTGTATGATGTGTAAGTGATCATCGCCGTCCATTGACACTAGTAGGACCACAAGAGTTACTACAAGTGCGTTGCTGGCCTCTTGTGGGTTATTAGAGATTTAAGGAATGGGGATTTGAGGATTAAGGATGGGGCGCGGGGGGAAATATTGGGCCTCTGGTAAACTCACTCACATGGCGGAACCACGTCGGTGATCCACGACCCTCTCGTGCCGAAGCATGGCTCTCCCACACTTCAAATGTATTATACATTTTAATAGATACTTAGTATCTAAAGATCATCATTCATTCCTCGATATTATGATTAATAGACTCGAGCTCTTAGCAAAATAAACACTATAAAAGAATCGTTATCATCACTCACTTAGAGAATGACATTAAGGTAAAATTTAAAAATATTATCAACAACTTGCTCAGCTTTCGAAACGAGCTACAAAATTTTCTGAATAAATTATCATGTACGGGTTATATTGGCGACCGGTCGGCCTACGTCCCGGTAATTGCCGAAGATTAAAGGTTAGTGACAGGAATATTTTAGGTTTTCCATCAACTGGATAGATGCCAGAAATAAAAACAAGTTTTAATTATATTTTGTGAGAAGGAAAATTATAATAACTGTGAAAAACATCGTTCGAAAACTCTTATTTTTGATTTTGCATTGCAATATATAGGATGGGGACTTTTTTATCAGATTTTTTGTAGTTCGAAGCTTGATAAATATTACGTTATTTTTATACTAGCACATAGCTTTCTAGGAACATGGTTTTATAGAACACAAAATCTATGCTGCAATTTCCAAAAGTCATTTCTAAGTTAAAATTTATAATAATATCAAAAATTTTATAACAAAAAAAATGAACTTATTTTTGTGTAAAAGACGAAAAGATTCAAAGTCGTGGTAAGAATTTAAAGCAAAATGAATAGTCAAGTTTTTCCAATAAACCTACTCGGGCATAAATCATGAAGTCAGCTGCTTCAGAAAATACTAATTAAAATGTAACTAGAGACTTTTAGTTCTTGGCTTTTTTATTTCTTTTTTTCAACGACAACGACAAAGTTTCGAGTAGTTTGTGCTCGGCAAATAAAATTTATGATTTGTAAAAATATTCGCAATAACAACTGTGTTATTACGCTTTGCTTTCTAATCTGATTAATTGTATTTGTTACGCTGAATTAAGAATGAAATCTGCTATTGTTGGAATTAACCGACTGCTATTTAGTCAAGTAGTATTTTATTTTATTATTTATTCAAATAATTTTTATTGCATTATCACATAGATTAATCATATAATAGTAATATGTAATAAAAATATGTGTTTTTGTATAAGAAATATACAATGGTCGGTCATATTAATTATTGAATTCTGTTGACTGAACTTCTAATATACTTCTTCATAATTATGGTTGCTGAAGTAAAATCCTTCATGAAATCAATGTTGTATAATCATACTCGTAATTGATGAATATAACACATAACATCATTACCTACTTATTGCTAAGCAAGGCCTTTTCTTACACGGAAAAAGTTTGAACATTCATTTCCTTTGTCAAGGCAGATTAACGATTTCAAACCTAGAATCAGAAGTCATACGTTCTGGTTTCCTGATTTTGTTTTCTTTTACTGCGTGTCGGTGGTGTTTCATAATCTTAGGTAGTAAATATAACTTTGAAAATATCACATTCTGACCGAAAACTAAAAATAATCGCCTGACATGTAGGTAACTTGTCAATTTCGAACCCTCGTGCATGGGAATCAGTCGCCGTAACTTCCAAGCCACCACGACAGACAGATCTGTATCTTTCTATATAAACAGACGCGATATTGGCGTCTTCTATCTGTTTATATAAGTTTATACCTACTTAGGTATTAGACATTTAGACGTGCTGCGGGTACGCCTAACCTAGCTATGTAGAAACTAATCTGAGTCGATTGCAGCTAGACTCAAATTGACAGGGACACGAGCGCTCCCTGAGGTACACGAACGTTCTACCACGTCTGCAAAAGTACGAATGAACTTTTTTTTTATTTGGAACAAATTACTAAGAATGATATTTCTAGATAGTGTTGTTGATGTTTGAGATTTTATCCATAAGGACCGAATTGCTTTATAAGTTGGTCCTTTTGGTCATGAGAAGGACCAAGTTGTATTTAATTAATAAAGTAACAAGTAACAGTAAGATTATTATTGATATAATTATCTGCGCTAAAGTCCCATCATTTGTACAAAACAAAAAAAAACTATTTAAGATATGCAGTAACCAGTACCTAGTAAAATATTTGAACCATATACCTCAATCATCGGTCATTCTGTTGTCTCTAAATTCTGGTGAGATGGAAGGGTCTTTTCAAGGGTATTCTCCAGGGAAACTAGGATGTTTTGATGAAGGACTGGACTTAAGCTATCAAGGGAATGACGGACGGTCATGTAATTCGTCCTAGATAATTTTATAAGATGGTGTGCTATTCTTTACTTGCAGAACATTACACATGAAAGCAAGAGTGAGCAGATTTGGCTGGAGCAGTGACGCAATTATTACGCAAACAAAATTTCACTGTTAAATAAAGACACAAGTAAAAAAGAATTCAATATAATATTTTACGAACGTTTGTAACATTAGAAATGTATAGAGCCAAATTGTAGTTTCCTATTTCTACCTATTTGTGGTCAGAAACGTGTTATTACTTCAAATATTTCGGGTAGTTTGTGTGAACGTGCTCTTTTCATGCTAAGGTAATACTAGAGCTAGTATAGAAAATTATTCGTTTTATTAAATAAGTTTTACTAGCTGCACCTTTATTGGTACTAAAATACAGCAAAATAAAATAAAATGAATGAATGCTTTATTTCTTACTAGCAGGTACCAAATATTTGCTCTTTGCTTAATAGTCTAAGTCGAACTAAATTAAATTGTGTTTACTAAGTTCAAGAACCTTTTAAAGTTTGTTTGAAATAAATCATTCGAATACGTGTCTTGTTTTTTAATTTTTTCTTAATAATAGTGATATTTTTTTTGAATTGTTTACGACTTCTAAAATTATTTGTAGGAGAATTTGAAAACAGTTTCAAAACATCTTTAATTAGGAGGAGAAATGATCATTTGTTATAGTTTAAAATGAAGGATGGGTAACTCATGGTGTTTTGGCTATGTGTTGTATGGCATATGATTGTACTACAAAATTGGCAGGATTGTATATAGAAATCAATAAGCGTAGAGAGAAGATGTTTAGGTTTGATAGATAAGTTATGAAGTTTGCAGGGAATAAATGACAAGTGAAACTATAAATAAATATTTTCTTTAGGGAAAATAGTCACCTTTTACCGTTTCAATGACCTTGTTCCATTTATTAAATTTAAGGTCATTTAGTCAGTCTTAAAGCAAAACTCATAACATAATAAAATATTTACGTAATATTCAAATAGATACGTCCGTGGGAAGTCACCATTTGTCTGTTCCCGATGTGCCTTCCATGCAACTTGCTTGAATAATAAACTGATATGAAATATTCATAATATCTTTACCGTTTTAGTGAGGAACTTTGAAGATTAGGCGTGGTTGTGGCGCAATTTTTGGTTTACGTACCATAAGCCTATGATAGTATTAGGGTCTTTTGAACTTTGATGCTTCTATTTTCATAGAGCGGTAATTTTAGGACATCTATTTTATTCTATATTTTAAATGTGGGTAAGCCATAATTTGTCACGGTTATTTGGATAGGCGAGATCGGAGTAATACCACGGCCTCACAGAAAACTGGTGTGAAAAAACTATAGCGTTGTATTTCGTCGTATTACCGAAACAGGAATCCCCTCCCTTCCCCTTCCTAAATCCTTCATATTGCTCAAAATAAAATAAAAAAGTTTAGATATATTCTTCCATTTTTAACACTAAGCTGGAGTCATTTTTGAATTTTCCATATTGTGCTTAAACTTTATTCTTTAGCATTTGCATGAATTCTGTCTTTGACCTGGCTATGTGACATCAGCCTGTTGTCGTCCACTGCTGGACATAGGCCTCCCCAATTGCACGCCACTGAGCTCGATGTTCAGCTCTTCTCATCCAACCTCTGCCAGCCAGCCAACCACCTATCGACGTATAATATGTAATTATTAATATAACCGACCTACATAAAATTATTATGTTTAAAAAAGTGTATAGAAATCTTTCTACTCTTTTCTCCAAACACGTGTTTCCTTTACCTGTGGGTGACCGTCACAAGGTACTGCATATTAATACGATCATGATATGAAACGTGTTCACCATATCGGTTTAGTCGACATTCTTGGCTTGCTGCCTACTTCCTTTATGTCTCAAATTTACTGTCATTTTCCATGTTGACAACAGTGACACTTTCCACCATGTCCATGAAAATGATATAGGTACGCGCATTATTTAAACTTGATTTTAAACGACTTTAAAAATTAAATAATTTCAAGTAACAAAAAATAGTTCTTTACACTTTTTTCTATGAGATATTGCAGCTAACCAGCAGGTGGATTCGCTGACGGTAAACAATCAGTAGTGACCATGGACATTCGCAACCTCAATGTTGCAAGTGAGTTGCTGGCCTTGTAGGGATAAAGGATTTTGGGGATTAAGGGATTAGGAAGCGCCGCGGAAGAGGAAGAATGAAACTTCCGGTAACCTTAGCCGCTTGTTTAAACACGAAGCTGTGGTTATTTCACACCAGTTTTCTGTGAGGCTGTTGTTTCAATCTATTAGTACCGAAGCATAGATTTAAAGATTTTCTATAATAAAAACAAAAATGTTAATCCTGAGTCATATATCATTGTAAGCTCAAAAAGTAATAAATTAAACATTTGAATCTCTTTCACTATTAATAAAATTTTATATCAGCACTGTATTCATTATTCACTTATCTTGTTAAATGGTTCATGTTAAACGAAGTCCGTGAATATAGAAACATTTTTCTCTTTTTTATTTGCTCAGTAAAATATTTGGCACTTTTATATGAAAATGTATATGTGTTATGTATATTCATGACTCGTGTGAATTGTTTTTTCAACTGTTTGTATAAGGGAGATCCGATTTAAAATATTCTTAGCAATAATCTAAAGATGGAACAGGGCGTGATAGGATTGCGTTGGTTCAAACTCGCAGTTAAACCACCAAACATACAACATTTACATTCTTTATAACAAGATGTTACGTTATTATAAGAGAAGCTATAAAAGTAAACTATTTGCCCAGACACTTTTAAAGATTATATCAACAATAACACTAAATAAAACAACACATGTAATTCTAGACAACATTTTCATGTACCTAAGGGCCAAACATATAATCAGTATAAGTGCCTCATTCCACATCGTCAATCACAGTGGTTGTCTCATAGTTGATATAGTTGAAGAGAACAGTCGGCCCACTCGGCCTTCGATCGATCTGACACAAATATTGATAAAAACGGTCACGTGAGTAAGGTTTACTTAGGTGTGTAGTGGGAAACATACCAGAAGGACCACTTTTTTAATGTTGCACCAAAGGACCACGAGTTGTAGGTTCAGTTAAAGTTGACGTGCTGTCGTTGTTAATTTATTTTTAAAATATTGTATTCCATTTCCTGAATTTGAAGTGAGTTAAATATCCAATATATCACTATTTTCTGCCCAAACTTGATAGATAATCGTATGCATTTTCAAACTTTATAGATAATAATAAATATAATATAGGCATATGACTCCATTCCACATACGTGGCTCATGAGGGTGTTGGAGTTGTACAACGTCGACCCAACTCTGTGCACCTTCTTGAGGTCATGTATGAATCAGTGGAAAACAGTCCTTCGCTATCCAGGATGCGGACAGATCTTTGAGAGTGACGAACCCATTAAGATAGAGCGTGGTATATTCCAGGGTGACAGTTTGAGTCCGTTATGGTTTTGCTTGGCCCTGAATCCTTTAAGCACTTTGCTGGAAGGCTCAGGGTTGGGATATCGGTTAAGGAGAGGGGGACAAATTGTATCCCATCTACTTTACATGGATGACTTAAAGCTCTTTGCCCCCAACAATTCACATCTAATGAGGTTACTGAATCTGACTGAAATGTTCAGTAACGCCATTGGGATGGAATTTGGTGTGGACAAATGTGCAGTCATGCATGTAAAGAGAGGGGAGATTGTGGAATCGGATGGAACGCAAATATCTGATTCCACAAACTTCAGGTCCCTTTCGCCATCCGATAACTATAAATACTTGGGTATGTCAGAAGCGTTGGGCATCGATACTGCCGTCATGAAGCAAACGTTGCGGGAACGTTTCTTTGGCCGCCTGAGGAAAGTTCTAAACAGTCTTTTATCGGGCGGTAACAAGGTGCGTGCCTACAACGGTTGGGTCATGCCAGTACTGATGTACTCCTTTGGCATACTCAAGTGGACTCAAACGGAATTAGATACCCTGGATAGAAAAGTCCGTTCATTGCTGACTGAGCATCGGATGCATCACCCACGATCATCGGTAATGAGACTGTACATTCCACGGAAATGTGGAGGAAGAGGCTTTTTAAATGCCAAAGCCCTCCACAACAGTGAAGTATGAAGTCTCCGAAACTACTTCTTAAAAATGGAAGTGGGGATGCACCAAGATGTTGTCGCTGTGGACAAAGGACTTACTGCGCTCTCCTTAGCTAACGAGAATTGGAGAAAACCTGTAGTACTAAGCACTAAGGACCGTAAGGATGTATGGCAAAGCAAAGAGCTGCACGGACGCTACTATAGGGCTTTACATGGGCCAGACGTAGACTTCTTAGCGTCCGTATCCTGGCTACGTTTCGGCAACTTATTTGGTGAAACAGAAGGTTTTGTCTGTGCAATTATGGACGAAGTTATGCTGACGAACAATTATCGAAAATATATTATAAAGGATGGTACGGCTGACATTTGTCGGGCATGTCATCGCCCTGGGGAATCCATCCGACATATAATTTCGGGTTGTTCTCACCTAGCTAATGGAGAGTACTTGCATAGACACAACCTCGTGGCCAGGATTATCCACCAGCAACTTGCTTTAAAATACAAACTTGTTGAATCTGAAGTGCCGTACTATAAGTATCTGCCTGACCCAGTTCTCGAGAATGGAGATGTCACACTGTATTGGGATCGAACTATCATCACTGATAGGACAATTGTAGCCAACAAACCTGACATTGTGATGATAGATCGATCTAGCCGTCGCACAATGATAATTGATATAACAATCCCACATGACGAGAATCTTGTGAAAGCTGAAAAAGATAAAGCAAGTAAATATCTTGATTTAGCTCATGAGATTGTTGACATGTGGGATGTAGACTCAGCAATCATTGTGCCGATAGTCGTGTCTGCCAATGGTCTCATGGCTAAAAGCCTTGATAAACACCTAAGCAGGCTTACGTTAGATGGTTGGGTCAAGAATCTGATCCAGAAAGCTGTACTTCTAGACACGGCGCGCATTGTCCGGAGATTCCTTTCTCTGGAACCCTGACCACCGGTTGCTTGGAACCCTCCCGTAACCGGTGGGATACTGCTTTTTATATTTTTAAGTGTTTTTTTTTTGTTTTATGAAAATATTTAAAAATGTAAAAATCAAGTTTTAAAATAAATAAAAAATAATATAATATAAGACAAAATATTCGAAATTTCAGTCATAATAACTGAAATAATATTTCTGTTTCGCCTGGTCCTTGGCACCGCGTTCTACTGAGTTATATCACGGTAGACACGGAGCATTTGTTTTGCTTCAGTTTGGAGTTTGTTGACACTGACCATTGGTTGCTATCGATCTGTTACCATGTAGTCTGGGGAATATTTCCATAAGGACACGACGTCTTTGTTTGTTTGATCTAAAAGTAGGTTTTGTGAAAATCTAATCAAAGGTTTTACTTATCTGTTGGTTATATCATTCTGTTATTATGTATTTAAAATATTGTATATTCAATCTAAACATTTTTTCTCACTTTTGAAATATTGATTGTATCCCATTAGGATTTTCTTCTGTGTTATGGGTGCTTTTACAAATGTATTATTTCCCGGACACATCACACCCAGCCCTGGAAAAACATTACTGAATTACAAAAATAATGGTTCCGTGCTAGACTCAGCCAGCCAGCGCTGCGGTCATGTAACTTTGTTTTATTTTTACAATAAAATTTGTAATGATTATTTTTGTTACTGTAAAAAGGTGTTAGTAGAAACTTTTGCTTTTAATTCAATAAAATAAAATTATAATCATAAACTTATTCACTAAGACCTTTACAATTCATCTTCGCGATAAACTTTAGGTTCCACACAAGTTACAAAGGTCAATCTAGGTCAATCGACGCTTTGACGGAAGGTCTCAATATCGTTAGAGGCGACAGGATATTTCATTAC
Organism: Spodoptera exigua; assembly: GCA_902829305.4. Taxonomy (NCBI): domain Eukaryota; kingdom Metazoa; phylum Arthropoda; class Insecta; order Lepidoptera; family Noctuidae; genus Spodoptera; species Spodoptera exigua. Next base: position 859,955 of record LR824614.2, read on the forward strand.
TCTAAACTTTAACTTGTTAGCCTTTGAGTTTAATTTTAAAGTTAGTACCACAAATTCAATTTCCACATAGTACGGTATGGATGAAGTTTGACTGGTAGTTTGGTTATCTTCTTTCATTTGTTTTCTCAAAATACATTTTTTTAAATGTTGTCCTATATCGAGGTTTTCTTCTGTATCGTGAATGTGTTTACAATTGTATGTAAATTATATTAATACAAGTTTTTCGAATTTAGTATTTCGTATTTTCCAAACACTACGTCAACCGATCCAACCATCTTTTTCTTTTATATATTTTTGGTTTCATCATATTACTATTTATAGGGTTCGATTGCCGCATCGAGCAAAAATCTTACTTCTTATTAAAAGTAATGGAGTCCGGATTAGGCGCCGGCTTTTCAAACATAAGAGTCCGAATTCAAAACTTGGCAACTACCTGTGTACTTTTTGATTTATTTGGACAACACTGGCATACGACAACCGAAAACGTCACAAGGAAAACTGTACTTTATAATTTCTAATTATAAGTTTGAAATCGCCAACCACCCTTGTGCAAACGTGATGAACGATACTCACTTCTTCTTCTTGTAGAAGGATCCTTCGTCTATCAGTGGGCATTTAGAAAATGTATCTCAGCATAGCGCTGGTCTTGAGTTCAGAACTACTAAATACTTTACAAATTTCAGTAGGTTAAGGCGTATGTAAGGAGGATTTAACAAACAGTTCGTATATTTATAATATTATATTTCTATAACGTATCAAATGATATCGTACCAAGTAACTTCCTGTTACACCGTGTGACCTTGAACTTTAAATCTTGGGCCCATAAATTGAGGGCGACGTGATACCTATACATACATACGTGTACATATTGTGTCATACAGTTTATGTCTTTATAGGTATATCACGTTTTTGTTTAAAGGGCAAACGACAAAGAGGCTTTATGTAATCTTTACCTCTAGTAAAACGATAGCTGGGGTTTTGGAACAACCACAATAAGGTACCGTGACCTCGGGCTGGAGCAAAAGAAGAAACGGGGAGATGTGGAGGGAAACATTTTTTAAAAGTCTATAAAACGGTTAATTCAGAGCGGTTACAAAGTCCATCAACTCAACTTGTAAACAAAAATAAAGTAGATATTGATAGAAGTACTCGTTCAGTACATGAAGAGAAGTTTTCGTCAAATACATAAATGTTTCAAAATCATAAATATTTTAACATTTCCTACGAGTTGGAATTCTCACGAAGAATTCTCTATGCTCGCCAGAATAAACATGGAAAGTTACCAAACTGTGTATCTCGTTCAGAAAATCTTATTTGAAAGTATTTTCGAATGCGACAACACTGTTCCCTTTTACGAAGTCAACTCACAATTCAATAAGAGTGTCTGTTGTGGTACACTTGGCTCACATCTTTAGTATTATTTACTATTTCACTGATATAAATAACATTTGACTAGTAGAAATTACTTAGATACCTGTGTAACGGTACATAAAGTATTGATTCGTTTTTCTACGAAGTATCATTATATCTTTGGGTTTTTTTATTGTGAGGACAAAATCATCAAATGACTTCTCCTGCCCCGGGCCGGGCGAGAGGGAGTGTCAGACTTTTACAGACTAAAAACCCCCCTGTTCCTTCTCCTGCTCTGGGCCGAGGTCGCGGTGCCTCATTGCGCTTACCCCGTAACCCCGGCTGAACATCAGCCCTTTAGTGCCCCGTCTGATTATATGTTTGGGTATGATTATAATCTTCGGTCTTTTACCGGATATATTTCGGTCATCCGGATAATTTCCAACATCCTATCACCAGACACTCGGTAAAACCTCACCGCGTAAGAAATATAATTCTTTATCAGAGTCTGGTTTGCTCGCCGTGGAGTAAAGAAGAAAGCGTTGACCGAGGGTCCACTCTGAATAAAAAAAACACTTCAGTGATTAAACTTAGCGCATAATATTTTTTTTGTGAAACGAAAATGTTGTATATTTAAGCATTACTTTTTGTTCTAGGTTACCAACTCATGTAAGAAGATCAAGATATACATGTAAGTACTTTTTAAGATAATACAAAAACACATTGCATTGTCTGATGAAAATGTTGTATAATATTGCCATTTTTTTATGGCGGGAATCATTGAATGATCTTGGTGACGAGAAGGCTTGGATCGAAAACCACCCCATTATTTCTCCTGGTCCGAGCCAGGGCGCATTGTTGCGCTGATGTCCACAACCCCAGCTAAGTCTAAGTTCACGTTTTTAAAACTCATAGCAACAAACAGTAAGGGTCCTATGACGTTTGAACCAAATTAAGAACATACTATATTTTCTAAAACAAATTCTCGTTAAGAAAACTTAAAAAAATATAAGTGTAATTATGTTTTTAAACTTAAAAACAACCGTGCCATGTACCTACCTACATATATTATAATAATACCGTATTTTGCGATCCGTGCGCGCTTCAAAGAGCCATCTGACCACCACAGATAGGAGCCACTAAGGCCAAGACCAAGCTAGGGCTGCGGGTGCAAATGAAATGATGTATTGGCCGGTTCGGAGCTGGAGAATGGACGGGGTTGTTTTTAGTCAATAAGAGTCTTTCGCTCCAAGTAATATGAAAACATCTGCCGTCAAAAATAACATATGTACATATCTTTGTTTACAAAATGCACCATATTATTCTCACTCGCATAATCCGTATAAAATTCCTCTACATATTTACGAACAAGCTCACTAGAAGGAAAATACAGTGGAGTTCCGCGGACAATAAACTGTCAAGTTATCGAGCCGTACCGCGCTCGTGTGTTACAACACATCCCGGCGCGAGACGTAACGCGACAAAATATAAAATGAATGAATTAGCTTTAACATTTTCTTCTTCTGAAGATATTTTGAAAATGGAGGTGGAATTATAAAGTTGAACGTTTGCATTTTATGTTTTACGTACATTGTAATGTTTAAAAGTTCAGGATATGAAGATTTTCACTACTACATTAAGGTGTCCTTGTTAAGAGAGCCTGGCCTAAATAAACGCGGAGGTTCGGTATTGCTGTTACTTAGTTCCCTAAAATTCTGTAGATGCTTCTCTTGATACTGTCACAGATTAAGAAGTTTTCCTCAAAAATGTTATACCTAGTTATGATCATTTTAGGGATAAAATTATTTCTTTCTTTAGTTTTCTTTTTTAAGACGTTGCCCAAAACTATATTTTTATACAATACACATACGATTTTCTCCAGTGTCGTTAGTGCGTTTATAAACCTACAATTTCACATACAAATCACACTCAGATCCCGAACAACAATTTATGGATCTCACAAAGAGTTGTTCCGTGCGGGAGTCAAACCAGCAACAAAGTAGACGGTTGCACAGGCACCGCATCAACCGTGCAGTACAATCGTGCTATTACTATTCAAATAAAATAAAAAGGAGGATATTCTCGTCAGCGCTCAGAGCCATTAGAACACCACAGATGGAGCTCATTAGGGCCAATGTCCAGCCAGAGCTGCGGGTGCAAGAGCAATAACGCGCTATCTGGGTCTGGACTAAGAAAAGGGAGAAGTGGAGTAATAGGGTACTTTAGTCTAGTTTAGTCAGTCAGTCTGGCACTCTTAGACTTCAGGACAGGAGAAATTATTAGATGATTTTCCTCCCTTAAAAATGTGGTGGTCTTTAGAAGGATAGAAAAAAAAGTAATTTATCAGAATGTAGTACTAATTAATATAGGTGTTTTATGTTGAATGGAATCTCACACAATATACCAAATTGTGGTACAAAATATTTGGCTTAATATCTACTTATAACTATGCACTATTCTATATCTATAATAATGTTTTTGTCACGTAGAAAATCTTTAGTGCTAAATTAACATTTATTAATCAAAAACTCCAAAAATGTTGTTTTCAAAGACTTTGTTTGTGTTAAGATTTTGTAGGTCATTTGGAAGCTTATTGTAAATTTTGATAGGCATACAATATGACTTTTAGAGAACTACTGTGTGTTACATTCTTCATTGTTATTGAATAAAATTGAAAAATAATCGCAAACTGACACTGCCACGATTGTAAAATGACGGTAAAACAGTAACGTCTCCATTATATTACAATTGACACTTAAAGCCCGCCATACGCCGTGCGATCAATCGACTTTTATGTGCCTATGTCATGACACCGATCTATTTTATGTCGCCAACGGTAAATTGGATCGATCTATGGCAGTCTTTATTGTTTTTAATCATAATCGTATTATGGTGATTAAATCTAGTAATGGATGGTCAAATCAGTCAATAATAACAGGTAGTTCCCTAAATTACATGTCATCATTACTCAACTGGATTTTTTCAATGTGCTGCTTTTCACCCGACTAGGGCAAAGCAAAAGGAGGGTTATGATTTTGACAGGCTATGTATGTATGTATGTTCATCTGTGCCCTCATAAAGTGACAGTTAAGAGCAGAAGTTCAAATAAGAAGTATAAAAACTTAAACCCGACTACGACAAAAACCGACGCTGAAAAAGTATAAAACAAGAGTTTCAGAATACTGAAAGGCGTAGTCACGCGTTACATTTACTTCCCATACCTGCAATTTGATAACGTGTCACTTTCTTCTTTAACTAAATTGGAATCATCTAAAGAAGTAAGTTTTTAACATAGTCTAATTGTATTTTTTTTTGTCTGTGACGTCCTACTATACATGTGCCATCAATATCATCAATATATCAAAAGCAAATTTTTGTAAGTAAGGGTGAATGTTTGTTACTTTTTCACTCAAAAAGTACTGAATAGATTATCACGAGATTTATCACAGACACAGACTATAATCTGGAATAACACATGAGCAATTTTTTCATCCTAGTAACGAGGTCAAAAGCTTTGGCAGAAACTGCTATCTAACACCTCTAGGTCTCATTGTAAGTAGTCAGTGTAAGGAAACACAGAAATTAAGAACGATCCACCTTTGAATGAAACATTCAATATTAAGTGTATATTCTTCCATTGTGTACGTTTTGCTTGTGTCAATAATAGTATGTTGTGATGTCTTGTTCATCCATTATAATATATTGTTTGACATACCAAAATATTAGATACATTAACTATAATGTCTTTGACATTTAACAAAGTTTGTGTTTGTCTAATAAATCGTCAGTTGTGTTTACAAAAAACGTTGGCGTTCACTTTACGACGATTGTTATTGTTTTTGGTGTGGGCGGACTTAACAGTATTGGTTTGTTGTGTAGTCATTTGTTTGTTGAAGATTTCTGGTATTTAGTTCCAGGAATCGAATCGTCGAAGTCGTTTCACTTTTCAATGTAAACCTTGTGATGACGGATTTTTTTATATTTAGTATGTGTGGTAGAGCCATGCTTCGGTACGAATGGGTCGGCAGGGCCGGAGTGATACCACTGCCTCACAAAAAACCGGTTTGAAAGAACTGCAGTGGTGTGTTTCGTCGTGTGAGTGTGGTTACCGGAGGCCCTATACCCAATCGGTTGGTAACTCTTCCGTTGGTGTGGGTGTCCATGGGCGGCTTGGTTGCCTACCATCAGATAATTATCTGTTCTTGCCGTCCTATTCCACAAAAAAAGTTTTCGCAAGATATGTATAGAAAACACATTTTCTTTTCTTTGTGATCTCTTTTTAATTAATATTCTATTAAGATTTTATTTGTCTCTTGTTGAATAAGGGTTGGTAACAGGTGCTCCCAAAGTAGTGTTCTGAACTTATCAAAACTTTTTCAGTAATAATAATAAAAAGATCTAGAAAAATCTTTTGTTGTCTGGCTTTTAACCTGTAGCTCTATGTACCGAACTCCATTCTACATCATAATTAAATTACAAATTTGAGATACTTCAATAAATTTATATCACAAAACAATTCCATTTTCACTACAAAATTCAACTCTATATCTTTGCATCAAAGTTCTAAGTTCTGTAGCACCTGTCGACTTTTAGAGCGCCTATTTCCAACTATATTGCAAATTGGCTTTATGGCGCACTTTGTGAATCAAATTTCTTTTTTAATTCTATCTTCGTGACGCCAACGGAAACTAAATTAGATTTTCTAAAATAAAATCCCCACACAAGCTGTGACGAAGAAAACTTGCATGAAATTAGTTTTTTTTTAAATCAAAAACTTGGTACCTGTAAAGGGTTTCTAATTTGGATATTCAATTTATTGACAATGGTTACTGAAAGTTGATGGAGATTAAAAAAAGTAAGATAGATAAGATGATGTAAAATTTAATATGGATTCAGTTTTCATGTAATAAGCTACGTCATAGATACAAATAAAAAATATTAATAAAACAAGATTTTGGTTAAATAAATGTGTACCTTTTGCTTCCAAAAATGATTGTCTTACCGCCGTACAGAGTTATTTAGTTATTTGGTTCAAAATCACTAAGGAATAATTTGGGAAGCTTATTAAGCGACGACGTAGATAGACGCACGACTAATTCGGGGCAGAACCTAGCTGTTAAGCAAACGACTATCGCGTTGAGTACGCGATACCAACCAATTGCCAATAAAGCTAAATACCCCAGTCTGAAGCAAGAGAGGTCCTTAGATGAAACTACACAAAAAAATGAAGGACTCTGCTATTAAGAACTGATTATAGTGAAAAGTCTGCAACGCTCGCTGGTGCACCGCGATTCCAGATTTGCTTTGTAAGCATACCGAGATTGAAAAAAACTCTACTAATTATATTTAGAGGAGAATAGATCTCGTACACCAGTGAACGGTGAACGAAGTCATGGGTTATTGAGGGGTCGTGAGCTAAAGATAGCTTAGTACCACATTGATATATCTGTAAACAGTTTTTCCAAGAGAAACAGGTATTTTTACACTTCACTATTTAAATTTGCTTATGTACCAGAATATCAAATAAAAAGCAATGTGTTGCCGTGGACTTAATCACATTAGACTGCACTCAACATATTTTACATACTAGATGTTGCTAAGCAAAATTTACTCACGGTAAAATTTGGGATGAATAAATTTTGTCATATTTAGAACATATACTGAATGCATAAACACACAATGCAAACGTCTGGATTTACTACGACGTAGCGTACGTGCTACGTCGACTACGCCGTAGTCGGAAGTAGCGAATCAACCATGCGTAAATTTTCTTTTTATCATTTGTCAAGTATAATTTTCTTTTGCAATATGATTTCTCTTTTTTAATAATAATAATGGATCCCATTTATTTAAAAAGAAAACAACAGTCAAAGGAAATATATAATGGAACCTTATCCTTAAATTTCAAATTAATTAAATGAAAGACTCGTGGAATTTAGAATAATCGGGTTCGCTAAACGAGTCAGAAATTCGATGATCCGTAGTATATTTGCAATCATTAAATCAAGAAGATTTCGTATTTTTTGGTCCAACCTTTTTTTCTTTATTTATAATCAATTTTCATTTTTGATAACACTCAAGTTGATTTCAATGTAGTAAACAAAAAGCTAACATTTAACAGAACATTTAAAATCAATTGTTCTCGGCTTCAATATTTTAAATAGGTACACCACGGTAGTAGTAGGATCACATAAGCATTCTCTTTTTCTCGTTATTTATTTAGATTGCCATAATAATATAATTAAAAGTCAAGGGTTGTAATTAGGGATAATCTCGCAATTAACACTCAGAGTCATAGCTTAGTTAAAGACACATAGTGTTGCATAACCATTTTCTAGTAATGCAAAAACCATACTTCATTTAAAAATCAAATAGAACAATTTTATTTAAACCTACCTACGGGTATTATTCAAAGTATTCTCGAATGAATTTCTAATGACTATTAGGCTAGGAGCTAGCGCACGTGGCGTCGTCGTCGTCTCAGCCCATTATCTAAATTGCATCTACCAGCCACAGTGGGCCACTGACGTCCCCACAGAAGCACGAATGTTACTTTAAATTCAATATATATTGTGGTTTGTCGTATTGGTCTAGTGGTTGAACATTGACAATCTTTTCATTGGAACAGTCTAAGATACTATTTTGTGGTTGAGTGTACTGTAAGTTATTTTGATGATAAGTTAATTCCTTACTTTGATTTCGTATCAGGAAATGAAATTTTATTTATATGATCTGCATTAAGAATTTTTCCTGTAAATTCTCTTTAAGTATATGAAAAGATTGAGAAGACGTTTTACAAAAAAATACATTCTACGCTACATTTTGTGCAAAAACCCTGTCCTAACTCCTGTCACCCAGATGGTGAAAAAATGAATAAATGAAAAATGCCTAGACTATCCCAGATATTAAAGTTACTAATTCCGATATGGGTAAGTCAATAGCAGCCTTTTCTTGTACATGTAACAGTTGTAAAAATTAAGTTTAATATATTTATTTAATATAAATTGGATTAATTAAAGAGACAGCAATTAATGCTGCGCTCTCACAGATGTTATTCGGCTACTGCGCTAACCAATGGGTAAACAATTCTGGTTGCGTGATTTTTTTTTATATAATAATAGGTCGGCCAACAAGCAGACGGATTACCTGATGGTAAGCAATCAGCGCCGCCCATGGACACCCGCAACGGAGGAGTTACGAGTGCGTTGCCGACCTTTTAGGGATTAGGGATTTGGAGATTTAGGGATTGAGGAGGGATTGGGGGAAGGGAACGATTGGGTCTCTGGTAACCTCACTCACATGGCGAAACACAACGCTATGGTTGTTTTACGCCGGATTTATCGCAATTTCAAATAATATTAGAGACATTACGTTGTTAAAAAAAAAAATAGATCTTTTATTTTGTCTGCGTTGAGAAGTTTAATAAAACAATAACTTTTGTTTTGCAGTTCCAATAACTACGTTGACTCTACATAGTTTTGGGTTCAAATTCTGAAGTTTCCCTATTCGATATGTTTTAGTTTTGTAATACAAAAAAGGGTTCGAGAAAATGGCTGTTATGTGAGTCAGGGTGTCGATTGGTATATGACAATTCAAGTTAAAGTTCGTACGTGGAATTGGAGTAATACGTGATGTGTTTACGATATTGAACTTTGTATATAAAGTTTACGGTTGCTTTTTGTAGTTTGTGGGCTCGATATTTCTATATGAAAGATGATATTTTTATAGGAAATATCTTCTTCACTGCAATGTTTTACCTTGAAACGAAGCAAGGTGGATTGGCTAACCATTTTTGTGTTTTCCCTATAAACTACACACTATTTATATTATAACTAGCTTCCAACCGCGTTGTTTGATTATAAAAAGTAGTCTATGTCCTATTTCAGAGTGTATGCCTGTGTCAAATTTCATTCAGATCTGTCCAGCTGTTTCGGCGTGATTGAGTAACAAACTTCCAAACATCGTCACTTTCGCATTTATAATACTATAGTAAGAAGTAAGATAATATATGTATGAGTAGTATACTATAACTTTCCATTAAGTAAGCAAGTAAAACATGGTCATAACAGAACTTGGCACTGTTTGCAACAATCAGAAATTACTTCCAAGTTAATAACAATATTGTGTGAAGTTACTTAAGTACGAGAACTCCGAGCGAGTTCCGGACTCAAAGTTTTCCTTTTGACATTTTCGGCATCGTTACGAGAAGCACGATAGTATCTATTTACGTGGATAATGACGTCACTGCTGGTATTTTACACTTAATTCATTTTTACTCACAGTTTCGCCATTGGCTTTACTGAATCTTATTCCGCATTTTTTAGATTTCTGAAAATATTTAAACTAAACTAATAATAATGTACTATTCAGAAATGTTTAAAGTGCAATTAAAACAATTAGACATAATTAAACGTGGTTGCGTTGGATGGCTCTATAAGGTCTAGGACTGAATACTTAAAAGAAATTTTAATTTATATAGAAATAAGGTCAAACGTATCTCAGCATTAATGGCCACTCAAATTAGACATGAAAACAAAATTAGAAATTGTTTGTTTTTAAAGAAATCAGTTTCAAAAGTGGTTGCAAGATTCCACTTCACAAGCATAAATATATTTCAAATTAAAATAGCTTTTATTTATAATTACATATAGTATAGTATGCCTGTCAATGGTATACATATTTGTCACAATTATTAACAAGCCTTATTAGCTGAGCGAGACGTAACAAGTGATTGCTTCATCTATTTATAAAATGGTGGCATAATACAATCAACTATCAGTTGAATGAGATATTTAACCATTTAACCAAACAGCTAAGCATTGGAAAGACCTTTAGGCTGATAAGTAAAAGGCTTATGATACTTTTTACAATAACTATCTACAAGTCATTCCAAATATTAGCAATAACAAATAGACAGGCATACAAAAATAATTATTATTTTTGTGAATGCATTGTTTATATTGTCGTATAAGGCATGTAATAAAATTTGGTAATTTAAGCATTACCTACAAAGATTGTAAAAATAGAATAGAATCGATAAAACACTTTCGCGTCTATTTAAGGGTCTGAGTAGCTGAAATGTCTTCGGCGTTTCAATTGTCATTGATCCGTAATTTAATAAAGGTACAGGAAAACTTACTTCCAGACATACATTATTTATATAACCATCTTACTTTGTATACCAACATTTTTCTCGCCAAGATAACGACGCTCCGCTAGAATATTTTAAAACCTATTTCCGTAGCGAGAGGATTAAATTTCCTTTGCGGCTACCGCCTAGATGCACAATCTATTTATGTTATTTTTCTTTAAAATAAACCTTTTATAAATATGAAAAGAGCCTACGCATTTCTATTAATACCAGCTTCCATCGATGTAGTTCCAATCAATATAAAATGCTTTGAAGTTTTCATGGAACGGGGATTTTTGTTTTAATTGCCTCCGACATGGTTAAAGATTTATTTATACTATTCCTGAAAAAATACAGAACAATAGAATTACTATAAAATTTTCTGTAGTTTTTTTTTATTATATTGGTCCTTACTGTTATGCCTTATAAACTATTTAAAATTAGCAATCCATATGCAATTTCGAAGATTTTTCTCGAGTAAGTAGGTCGGGATGGAAAGAAAGTTAAGCTTTTCAACAAAATTTTTTTGTAACTAAATTAATGCACATAAACAAGCCATAAAATCATTGCTCTTTATAATATTACTACATAGTCATAAAATGAACCTTTGCAACCGCTGGTTGGATTTCCAAAATTCTTTCACTGTTAGACAGCTACAATATTCCTGAATACTAGAGGCTATAAAACGTCATGCTGCGACCTATAGGAGACGAGCACTGAGTGAAACTAGTGATCGAAAAATTGGTTTTCTCAATAAATAAGCTGTATGCACCACAAAAATATTTTTTTAATCTAGAACCTGCAGTTTGTTTTAAAACAAACAATGTTTGAACGCACTAATCTCCGAACAAACAAACATCAGCATTTGTTGTTTGAACTTGGCTAGAATAACAGACTCGTCAATTTTATTAATGACAAAAAGTTTAGATTTATTTGCTAGAAAAAATATCAATGTCAAAGTCAAATGTATCATTGCAAATTGAACGTCAAAGAAAGGTTTAAAAATAAAAAGTGCCAGTATATCGGGCAGTCCTCCAGTGTAATAGGTTGGCAAATGAGCATACGGATTACCTGATGATAAGCCGATCGGCGCCGCCCCTGGACACCCGCTACACCGAAGGGGTTGCGAGTGCGTTGCCGGCCTTTTAGGGATGAGGGTTAAGGATAATAAAATAATTCTTAAATATCTAGGTAGGGGGATAATTGGGCCTCCACTAACGAAACACAACGCTGTTATTTGTATTTCACGCCGGTTTTCTGTGTGGCCGTGGTATCACTCTGGTCGAACTGACCCATTCGTGCCGAAGCATGGCTCTCCCACACATACTGAACGATTTGTTCCTAGAGCAACTTTTGCTTCATAGTTACCAAGCAGTGAATGTTATTTTAGTGTAGTCCATGCATATTGCATTCACATAGAAAAGTATAGTAAGAGGGCGTATGACGTTACTAGACAGGCTGCCAATGAATAAGTAAGTAATACTGAAGGTTATTCGTTACTTGGCTTAGTTCGATCCCTTTTTTAGACTTATTTGGCGTTTTCGTAGGAAATGTACTTAGTCGGGTCATAAGTTCTGTCAAAACCTTATATTTTTAATTTTCGATTACTGGCCAGAAATTCTTCGACTTATTTTAAAAATAGAACTTTCGCGCTTGTAGAAAATAAAAAAGAAATTATTTTTTATTCATTTTTAAATATGGAGTGGTCGAATAAAGAAGACAGAATCGCGGTTATCGCGTTGCACCGCTGTGGTTACGCGCCAAAAGACATTTTCAATATTCTTCAAAATTTGAAAATAACGTTACGGTTTGTTTATCGTACTATCAAACGATACACCGAAGAGTCAAGCTTCGAAGATCGTAAGAGAAGCGGCCGACCTCGCACAGTTCGGACACATAAGGTCATCAAAGCAGTGAAGGCGCGAATCGAACGAAATCCCGTACGTAAACAAAAAATCCTAGCTCTGCAGATGGGGCTAAGCAGAACCACTGTTAAAAGAGTACTAAATGAAGACCTGGGACTACGAGCTTATCGTAAAAAGACAGGACATTTTTTGAACGAGCGTTTAAAAAAAATTAGGCTAGACAGATCCCGCGCTTTGCTACGACGGTACGCGGGAAAAAAATACCGCGAAATTCTTTTTTCGGATGAAAAAATTTTTACTATTGAAGAAAGTTTTAACAAACAAAATGATAAGGTGTATGCCCACAGCAGTGAAGAAGCAAGCGCGCGTATTGCGAGGGTCCAGCGTGGGCATTACCCTTCCTCATTCATGGTTTGGCTTGGAGTCTCATATTCAGGCGTAACTGAGGTGTTTTTCTGTGAAAAAGGTGTGAGAACTAGTGCCGAAGTTTATCAAAATACTGTCCTAACAAACATAGTGGAACCTCTTTCTCAGACAATGTTCAGGAACAGGCATTGGATATTCCAACAGGACTCTGCACCGGCTCATAAGGCACGAAGTACGCAAGACTGGTTGATCGCTCGTGGAATTGACTTCATCCGGCATGAAGACTGGCCCTCTTCTAGTCCAGATTTAAACCCACTGGACTACAAGATATGGCAATATTTGGAGGAAAAAGTCTGTGCTAAACCTCACCCGAATTTGGAGTCTCTCCGAGCATCTCTGGTTAAAGCAGCGGCAGACATAGATATGAATGTGGTGCGTGCAGCGATCGATGACTGGCCGCGTAGATTAAGGGCATGTGTTCAAAATGGGGGAGGGCATTTCGAATAATGTAAATAAAATTATATTGTACATTTAATGACCTTTCATTTCATATATAATTTTTAAATAATTGTCAAAAGGCGTATAAGTTATTACATCAAAAGTTTGTGACAGAACTTATGACCCGACTAAGTATATACATAGGTACATATCATAATACACAAAATATGTTACCTGGACAAAGAAGGCAGTAAATCCAGTGCGGAGTATCGAAGAAGTGTTAAAAAATACCAATATGGACTGAATGTAGACAGATGGATAAAAAAAGAAAATTCTTTATGGTCAATTCTCTCTGGTATACTTTGTATACTCGAGAGAAAGATTCGATTATTATTTTTTTGCTACCAATTACTAAGTATTATTGAACGCTGGAAATTCTTCTTTCTTTCTAACATCTTTCTTAACAACTAAGCTTATTACAGAAAATAAATTCTCAATTGAGTATCGAAAATAGAATACGAACTTTAGTTTAATGTAACAGTTACCCATACCTGAACTTCATATTATTCTCGTTTGACGAACAAATAATAAGTTCCCCATAAACTCTTAAATAAACAAGCGAATGGTAACGTAAACACAGCTCCGTTCATTCCTCGCTTGGTTCTAATAGCCAGCCTAGCTTCGCTGTGGACATTTATTTTCGGACTAATGGAAGGTTGCTAATGGTGGTATTATATCGATCGTTATTAGTCGATACGTACCACGCTATCTCTTGTAGGGAAATAAATTCTTTCGGAACCGCTTCGAATATTGTCTTGGTACCAGAGAACCTATATTTTTGGTAGCGTGTTCCTCAGCTATTAGTAGTTTTCTTTGCTTTAAGAAGTCGGTCGTGAACTAATTTTTGAACTACACGGTTACCTTTTTTTTGCTCAGATTAATAGCTTTCCGTTGTTTGGTGGTTTTAACTGTTCTTTGGAGTTTTGAATTGATTTGGCTTTAGTTTTTTTTATGTGATAGGACGGCAAACGAGCATACGGATTACCTGATGGTAAGCCATCGGCGTAGCCCATGGACACCCGCAACAAAGAAGGGAGTTACGAGTGACTTGCCGACCTTTTAAGGATTGGGATTTTGAGGATATAGGGATTGGGTAGGGGAAGGATTGGGCCTCCGGCTTGTTACTTTTTGCTTGGAACAGTGATGTTTAGGTAGGAGGTGAATAACTTTGATCAGGATTTGACCAGCAATAAGATGGTTAGATCTTGGTATTATTCTGATGAAAAACGTAATTCTACGGCAAATTCTAAGCCTAACAACAATACCAGTAGAGTTACTAGTGCGTTAACGGCTTTTTGGTAATTAGAGATTCCGACATTAAGAAATTGGGGGAAGGGATGAAGAAATTTTATGCAGTAAGATAAATTAAAAGATAGTTCATTTGGTGGTATGCTATTAGAGTTTTCCATAGACTCTCGCAATACCACAAGAGTTACAAATGCGTTACCGGTCTCATGAGGGCTAGGAATTTCAGGACTGAGATTCCTATAACTTCATCCACACTGCGAAACAAAACGATTGAGTTGTTTCACGCCAGTTTTCTGTGAGGCTGTTGTATTACTCCAGTCGAGCCGGCCAATACAAGAATTGGCCGGCTCGATACAGGCATGATTTTGCCAAACGTATGAATTTGTTTTCGAATATAATTCGATAAAATAAATATTAGATTGAATATTCGTTGTAATAATTTCAACTTAAGAGCTGAAAACACTTTTTGTTCTTTACATAACTTTGTTTTATTTTGTACTAAAGTAGACTATGTAACATAGAAATATAGTAATAATAAATAAAAAATAACTTAAGTTTCACTCAAGTTTTATGGACGTAAGTACCGTTCACTCAATTTACTTATTACTCATACCAATCCAATCACTTAGCTCTCCTTAATCTGACCCCAGGGAAACTCTAAATGGGGAAGGATTTTTTCTAATAACTTGATATTCTTAGTGCCAGATATACC
This sequence comes from Spodoptera exigua, assembly GCA_902829305.4. Lineage (NCBI taxonomy): Eukaryota > Metazoa > Arthropoda > Insecta > Lepidoptera > Noctuidae > Spodoptera > Spodoptera exigua. The sequence continues at coordinate 875,124 of LR824614.2, forward strand.
TCTAACCTTCAAGCTATAAAAGTAACCTTGACCTTTCGGTACCTAAATACATTTAATTTTAATGATTTGATCCAATGCCTTCTAGGTTAGTTTTTTACATATTTTGAAAATCAATAATGACTACCAATCAATATTATTGGTAACTAGTTTCTGCCAGCGGTTTCGGTCGCCTTACTGTTATTATGGAGAATCATTATATTTTTATAAAATTATTTCTATTACTTTTACATACATTATGAAAGCTCACTTTATTATGCTCAACACAAGCCGCTAATATGTGTGTGAGTGTAAAATCCTGTTTATGAGAAAAAGAATTTCCTACTAGCGAACAATTGTAACTCAAAGATAGCTATAGTAATCCAGCAAAATAGTAATACGCTACATAGTCGCCATCTGGAAGAACCAATACTTCAGAGGCCCGATTCTTCCCCTCCCCAATCCATAAATCCTTCACACCTCAAAAGGCCGGCAACGCACTCGTTACTCTTTTGGTGTTGTGAATGTCCATGGGCAGCGTCGATTACTTACTGTGTCTGCTAGTATGCCGTCCTATTCAACTTCGAAAAAAAAAACAAAAGATAATATTATTTTTATTTTTAAAGTTGTTTATTAAATAAAATGGGCTAAAAACTGTTTCCAAATAAAGCAAGTCGTTTGTATCTCAAACGTCTCTTTTAATTTATTTCAGTAGTTACACAATCGTTTGCGACGATGCGATGCAAGAAATTGTTCCCTGTCTGCATTGTTTTTGAATGAGTGTTCTTATTTTATATAAGCTTTGTAAAGTAGTCGGGTTTCGTTCTTAATTTTTTAGCTGATTGTTTATAAAGTACGCTGGTATTGTAAGTTGTTTCTTGAAGTATTAAGGTTGAATTTCCATTGGTAATTTCTCTGTCTATCCTCTGACCTTGAAATTACGATGTCACAATTATCAAAATGAGTAAGTTGACAAAAGTAAATATTTACTCCTTTTTGCAACTGTTAATCCAGTCTATTCCATTAGTTAGGTGTTGACCAACCTATGACTACTCCCTTGAAAAAAGGTTTAATTAACGTGTTTTAAGAATGTCGATCATAGCCAAGATTTTCATGACAAAAATATTTGACTCGGAATGGTAAACGATAAATTCTTTGGCGTTTACGTATATGTAAGTTATGTAACAATCTTAAACGTGTAAGCGCCTTGTCTAGTTTGAAGTAAACAAATCGTATGTACTCTAGAATTCGGTCTACCGAACTAATATAGTTTTCACAAACCGCACCATTTAGTTACTTTTCTAGGCATAAAGATTCTAAGGTGCCATTTTTTCAACAAATAAAAATAGTGACAATCTGACCATCTCAACAACTGCCTTAAAAATGAAAGCAACTCACGATCTCAACACTAAAAATAGCATTCCAAATACATTTTATATCAAATCGAATTACTATCCCATCTCCTGTAGCCTGTAGGACCACACATTCAGACACTTCGTGGTACAACATTAACGTGCTCCTCTACAAAGATCACTGCGGATGTCAAACGGAAATTGATTCGAATCGTTGCCTTTTTAGTGTGGAGATGAAAAATTATTTGATGTATTGAACTTTTGTGTCCTGGAACCAAAGTAACGATGTTAGAAGATATTTGCGTGTTATTTCCTTTGGTGTAAGTAAAAGCATTTGTGGAAAATTGACGTAGGAGAATTTTATTGTTTGTGGAGGCTTGAAAAGTAATGTTTTATTGATAATTCTTTTTGTTGGTGATTCGATTGTTGAAAGAGAGATTGAAACATATTTCGTGTTTTGATAGAATGGTTTTCTTTTAGGTTGCGTTCTATATCGTTAGCTGAGGGCAGCTAATATGCTGATGGATTACTTGATGAAAAGCAACAGCATCGTCCGTGGACATTAACAAAACTATAGGTTAAGCTTCCTTGTCACCTTCCTATATCACTTTCCTTATTTTGATAAGGAGATTTGGGGACAAAGCGATTGGATATTGAGCGAAATTGCATATTGAAATTTTCGACCGTTGATTTGCGTCTACTTATATCTCACACACATTTTTAATTACCTGTACTGAAATTTAATAGCTGTTCCATAACTCCTAAAGATAACTCCACCTTCACTTCAATTAATTTCAAACTACGTTTAACACGAAAACCTTTTCATTTTCGGTTAGCTTAATCACAGGACGATACCACTTAAATAGCGATTACCATTTGTCAGAATTCAAAATGGCGTCGGTATTAAGCGGCTTTATGACAACAATTATCAGGGACCCGTATCACGTTAAATATGACATGTGACGTCACTTTTCATATAAAATATGGCGGACTATCTATTCTGTGAGTTCTCGTAGGTTAATGACATATGTCTAGAATTGTCATTGTGAAGGATATTAAATTTAATGCTGCTTTTAGAGTTAGATTGACACAATACATAGATAAAGAATAACACATTAAGAATAAAAGATATTTTATTAATATTATAAATGTGAAAGTTTATGAGAGTGTATGGATTTTTATGTCTTTTTAATTTTTACTACTCGAAAACGGCTAGACCGATTTAGTTGAAATTTGGTATGAAGTTAGGTGTTACCTACTACTACTACTTTCTATTAATACACCACGACGAGCGAAGCCACAGGCGGCTAGTTTAAGTGTATAGCAAACAAAAAGTATTTCTTATTAGGTACTTAAATTTAAACAAGTAATTGGTCCCAATTTAGTTGATTTTAAGTTTTCAGTTAGTCACGCACATTCGTTTCAAGATTAATAACAATAAATGTGTGTGTATACGAAATCTGTAGTGGAAAATTCGCCTGAAAAATGTACTGTTTAGTATTCTTTGGCTAGGTGGAGTGATGAAATCCAAAAAAATGGCTGACAACTCAAATTATTAAAGGGAACTAAGTTCAGCAATAGAATATATTTCTAAATAATATCAGTCTATGTACATTTGAAAGCATTAACAAAAATGAAGTCATAATCTAATTTTATATACCTACCTATATTAAATTTTATTGATAAGAGTTAAAGAACATGAAAAGGTCGAAGCCAAAGTGGTTAAGCTATAAATAACTAAAGCTATCACCACTAACGAAGATGTTTAAACCAAGCTCAGGTAATTCTGTACATATTTGATCCACTTCCCCCAATACATATAAACTGGGAGCACTACATCAAACTAATACGGTCTTTATTGCCCATTCGGCCATTTTGTTTGGTTACCTCTAACAAATTACTGGCAAACCAATATTTATGGATAGGTCGGCCTTCCTCCGAATTCGTTAGACGATTTCTGTTTAAACATTTCTAAGCCTTGATGTTTCTACTCGTTTGATCTTTGATTTTAATTGATGATAGAAAAAATTATTCGACTTGCTTTAGAAATATTTATTGAATCCAATTCGACTTTATTTTTGTTTTAAAGTGAAAGAAAATTAAAGTGAAATGTTACAAAAATATTATTGGTCCTTCGAGTCGAAACTTTTTGGACTTAGTAGGTATGTAAGGACCAAAATGAATTATTAACCTAAATAAATATAAGAAATACATGCTTGAGATAGAATTTAATTCAGTGTTCAATACTTAAAACGGTACGATATATCAAAGTAATGCCGTTTTTATTGCGTACGAAGCCATTTGTTAAGTTGGTAGTAACAGATTGCTTGCAAACCAATATTTATGGAAGGGTCGTGCCACCTCTGTTTGTCCGTGCACACGTTGATACTGGTTTCAACTTGTTTTATCTGGCTTCATCTTGTTTTACTACGTGATTATTACTTTTATTACAAAGCTACTTACAAGTAATTGTCTTAGAGTATACAAATTTACAGAATTAATTGTTGATTTGTTTATAATGGAATCTATCCATGCAATAACTGGATTGCGATTTAAAGTTTAAATTGCTTATCAGCTCATATCGTAAATTAAACTATTGTTTTATATGAATAAACTTGGCTTTCTAGCATACTAGTTAGTTTAGTTAGTTTTTTTACTATGTTATATTTCTATATTTGTATGAAGTTGGAGAATTGTACAATATGCGAATATTAAATAATACTAAAAAAGCAATGTTTGTTTCAATGTAAGTTGAAAAAGTAATAATATATCGCAAATGAATTCAAGCTATGTTGAGATTATTATCTCAACAAAATATCATCTTATATAGGTAGTTAAATTTTAAAAACATACTCAATACTATACTTCAAGTGTGGGAGAGCCATGCTTCGGCACGAATGGGCCGGCTCGACCGGAGTGATACCACGGCCTCACAGAAGACCGGCGTGAAACAACCACAGCGTTGTGTTTCGCCGTGTGAGTGAGGTTACCGGAGGCCTAATCCTTCCCCGCCCCCAATCCCTCCTCAATCCCTAAATCTCCAAATCCCTAATTCCTAAAAGGTCGGCAACGCACTCCTAACTCCTCCGTTGCGGGTGTCCATGGGCGGCGCTGATTGCTTTCCATCAGGTAATCCGTCTGCTCGTTTGCCGACCAATTACATAAAAAAAAATACTGGGGCAGTTAGACCTTTCTCTTTTAGGGAATCCGAGAGAAAGAAGTTCAGAACTTACGTCACTCTTTTTAATCGAATATTTGAAAATGGCGCAGTCTTCGAACCCATTGCTAGTTAGCAATGCAGTCAAAAAGCATAAGCGGGAAAAATCTAGAAACTCAATGCATTTTAAGTACATTTAAAGAACTTCAATGCACATGTACTTTCCTTAGACTATTTACTTGTAAGTGGATGTAGATAATTGCATATTCATGAAGGAAATACTTCCCGATACCAGATTCTTAGAAGGTACCTCGTTTGCTTAAGCTCACTGCCCAAAGGATCGAGAAAGGAGGTAGTTTCATTATACACATTTTTACTTAGTGTAGGTAACTATTTTATACTTTTTAAATTCTGGTTGGTAGGATCGAAACAACCGAAAGTGCTAGAATCAATCAAGAAAAGTGTTCCTGTAAGACCTAAATGCAGTAGTAGCAATAAATGAAACCGTTGCAGGGCAACCGATTGCATGACATTAGTGGAAGATAAAAGAATCTATCTTCAGACATGAGGTGCAAATTGCAAACTTTGTCCAATTTTCTGTGAAGTTTTTTATTGTCCCAAGAACCATCTCTACATCTATCCCCCATACATGCCCAAAATTCCCCATCCTCAAATTCTTTGCCACAAAAAGCCTTGCACTTCTGGCACCGATTACTTATCATCAGGTAATAAGTCTTCTCGTTAGCCGACTAATGCTATAAAAATTACATATTATTTTCCAACCGAGTTTTTATTTCAGAACATTTTCCATTTCTTTTAATAAACGATATTGACGTTACTCCTAAAAAAATAGCAAGAAATAAATGCAGATATTCACAGTCGATGTGTGCAATGTGCACGGATGTGTGAATGTCCCGATGACGTAGGAACACATACATATCTTGTTTCCTTGTCCCGAGAAACTACGACAGTAATACTCGTTGCTATTTTATTTAAGTTTTGTAGAACAAACAGTTATACTTGATATTTATACATGTAGATATGTAGAAAACTGGTGTGCTCCTTTCTAATAATTATACGTATGCTTTTGGTCTTGTTTTTTTATGTTCTAGTTTTTCTCCTGTATGGTATCATGTGTTCTTTTTCATATCATTTACGTTACAAACGTGATTTACACAGAAATTATTCACACAAATAAAAACTCGGGTGTTTGCCTCAGTCACATATATTCATTGACATCGTTAAGCGCTTGCTTATTTTTACCGACTTCATATTATTTGTGCTTACCTAATTTAATTTTTTATTCAATATCATATGTTAACAATTGGATTTTTTATGTCGGTACCTATTTTAAAGTTATGAACATTAAATTAAACAATATAACCTACACCTTATTTCCACTAATGGGCGGTGGGTACAGAAAATTTAACACAATCAGATAAAAAAATTCCATATAAATATTCGATATGAATATTGCTGAATATCTTTTCACGTTTGTGTATCAGCAAAAGTAACAAACAAAGCCAATGTCTATCTACAATATTTTTTGCAAATCTAAACCAATTCTGTTAGAAGGTACGGTCGTTATTGGGTTTGCGAAAACGTGAAATGGTTCCATATCAATTAGCGAAGGCACCCTATTTTCCAGGCCATTGGCTTCGTGTGGTTGTCAGCTTGCAAGATTTAAAACGTCCAATTGGTTGTAGATTGGTTTCGTTGCTAGCATCCACTATTAACTGTGAAACGGGGTTGAATTCCGGGTTTGGAGTGCGGTAGATCGGCATCAACAGATGCTGGAATTAATGGGTTTTTTTATTTGCGAATTGGCTTAGGAATTGTAAGGCGGAATTTAGACTTGTACCGGGTTTTTGGAAATAGGATTTAGTCTAAATGCATATTGTGGAATGCACTGTAATGGGTGACAAAAATCTAAATGCTATGCCAGATATAAAATTGAGAGCCACGCCTACTAAAAAAGAAACGTAAAATTAAAAAAAATCGAGCAATTCCGCATTCAAACACAGGACCTCCACCGGCAGTACAATCAGTCAATTAACAAGACTAAACTATGAAGCTCCTAGAATTTATAAAACATAGCCTGTCCGGTGTATTTTTACAATTAAACCGACAATTTTGATTGCGTTCGTACTGGGAACTCATGAATATTTATATAAAGCGTTGTCACGGTTCAGCTGAATACTGTTACAGTTCATCCGACCTGTTTTAAATAGATACTCTTTTATTTTATTTCGTCATCAAAATGATGATAGCAAAGACTTCTTTTGTTTTTGCAGATTACATCGGAGAAGCTGTTTGGATGATATTATGCATGTAAGTCGTGTTTTAAGTACATTAAGCATTATTTAATATGGCAATTCTGAATAGTTATCGGGAATCAAGTAACGTTTTCCAGTATATTCATTTTATTAAGAAATTGTTGTTTTCCACTATCACGTTCTTTTCCACTATAATGTTTGGCAGCTGAAGGCAAATCATCTACTAGTTTCGGTCCCCATTCTCGAACATGGCGTTCAACATGATAATAACATAGCAACAAGCTATGTACATAGTTTATAATATAATATCGTCCGTACTCAACAAGAAAATAATAAAAACAACCCTGGACTATTATGAAAAAATAAAAAACGAGTACAATTCTTTTGATCGGCTAAATCCATATTGACACAATGTTAACTAGTTAGTTAAATAAATCAATTAATTCTTGTATTCTCAATTAACGAAGCGTTCTTTTAAAGTTTTTTTTTACTGTTAGTCCACTCAACACCTGCAGTTTCAATAAACTCGAGTCGGATTCTAAAAGGAACGTGCGGAGCTAAGAGCTGGACAAACTAAAGTTCTGTCTCTTGAGTACCGTCCAATTCTCTAAATGCCACATCCATTACATAACTACTGTTTCGAATTTATGGTCTTTTGATACGAAATTGATGTTAAAATTCTATTAAGATAAGTAAACTGTTTTAATATTATTAAATTGTTCTTCTTATCTACGTAAGCGAACTATATTTTTATGTATTTATAATTCTGAAGGGCTAACTTAGTGTAAGTATGTCAGAAGATTGCTCGATCATTTTCAAGTTGCAACAAGGGTTCATAATCGTAAGTAGCACACGTGTAATGATGATAAGTAAATTGTTTTAATATTATAAAATTGTTCATCATACGTAACTTATAGCGGACTTTTTTATATTTACTTTATACCTTATACTTATTATTATTACGGCTATCTCAACTTATTCTTTTTAGAAGATTGCTCGATTAGTTTCAAGTTGCAACAGGGGTTTATAATCGTAGGCAGCTTATGCGTTGACCGGCGTGGTGACACGTGGCGTCTTCGTAAAGATCACGTGTTGGAATATTTGAGGTTGTCTCCCAATAACTATTTCATTAAACACAAAAGGATATCTTCAAGATCATCACCTGTGCCCACTGATGAGCAAAGACAGACACAGATAAGGTTTGAGCATTCATCACCACGCTTGCTGAAGGCGATGATGATTTCCAACTCATAATTTCAATTGGTAAGACTATGATTCACCACACTGTTTTACTTTAATGTTTTTATAGGTATCTAAATCAATTAAGAAAGAAGTTCAATGTGGTATTTGTCTGGCTTAGAATTAGGAGCCCTTATGCATGATGTAGGTGCCTTAATCACACAATAGAAAACTCATTGAATATAACAATAACAATTCACGTTATCTACACACATAACATTAAGCCCTCATCACAGTTAACAGTATTACATTTTAGTTAACAATATTATGTTATCCGCCGTCAGAACTAACTGGATTACAAAGTATGGTTAATCCAATCTTAGTTCAACTTACTTTAGGTGTTCGCGCGATTTGGTTACACTGTATTGTTCGGTAAGATTAGGTGTGCGCCACGAATATGTTTTGGTAAGATAGTTCGATTAAGGACTAATTCCTATAGAGGTTGCGGTGAATCTACAAATAGTTGGGATAATCCCTTGTAAGATGTTAATTTGTTGTGGTAAGCTTAACGTATTATTCAGTTGTTTTATTTTTATCGATACGTAGCATAATGTATATATGAAGTGTTTGTAATCTTAGGGGCAATCTCTTCATCGTCTGAGATGCAAAAAAGTTTTATTTGTTGGATAGTCCATTTATCTGGAAACGTTATGGGCTACATAACATCATCCTTTAACCAATAGGAAAAACCAGTAGATGAAACCGACGGCATCAGTCACTTTGGTATAGGAAATTTTATAAAATCAACTGCATCAGTCACTTTATCATAGGCACTTTTATAAAATTTAGGTACCGTTAAACCATTTTTTTGAGGTTTTCAGGCGCAGTTTCAATTATGCATGAAATCGATTTTTTTGGGCTACGCAGGTCGAATTTACACTGAGTTGGATAATTTACAACAAAATAAAGACATGAATACGTACGCACTCTTTTTTTAAAGACACGATACAAAACATTTTTATGATTTAGCTATAATTTCTGCGTAATAGCTATACCTACCTGAATCCATTTTAGTTCATAAAAAATAAATACAAATGAAAGTATTTTTTTCAAACCGAAATTTTACACAATTTCAAAGACCATCCTCATCACTTACAAATTCAAGACATGACTCCGAACCATGACACACGACCTTGGTTCTATTTTCAGCCACAGTGCCCACATACAGCCTTACAAATTACAACTGGTCTTATAGTCCACCCTGTGTTGACATGTATTGTGACGTCACACCACATGCCAGGGGTGCGTGCCAGAAGACCTCCCCGTGGTGCACCCTGGGTGCGGGCGACAGTCTCCCTAACGGGATGGTGACAGGGTTGGTTTGACTGTCGCCCGCAGCGAACTTCTGGCCGGGCGGAGAACCCGGTCGGGTTCTAGAGGCGACCGGCTCTATGCTGGCATAGAGTCTACGCCTCCGTGGGGGCGTTCCTCCGCACGACTCTCTGGACCTAGCAGAGAGCGGGGCGGAGAAACAAGGGCGGCGCTCGTTGTGCACTCACCCTGCCAATGAGTAGCATCGGGGCACTAGCTGCGCCCGACTGCACCCGCCGATATCGTAATCCGGGAAGAGATCATGGTCATGTTTTATGACTCGGACCGGGACGAGGGTCTTGGCTTAACCGCCCGGACCGCGAGGAAGATAACCTCTATAAAAAATTCCTCCAATACTAAGTTCTGGTGCGCGGCGAGGGTATGTATGGCTGAGGAGTAGGATCAGTCGTGAGCGCACCCCCAGCTAGGGGACCGGTGGACCCCCTAGTTGGGAGACAAATGCACACTTACCCAGGGACAGGGGGCTCTCCCTGGGCGGACCTTTTATTTCCCCCATACTCGTGGGAATCACATGGAAGACCCAAACAAAAATAAAATACCACCACCAAAAGTGCAGGAGAAGGCAAGCCAGCTTGCAAGTGGTAACGAGAGCCAAGGTGGCACTCGGACCCGTGGGGAGGCGCTGGTCCCGTCCAGCAAGTCCCTTGCAAGGGCACAGGGAAGGAAGGAGTCGGATTCTGAGTCCGACTCATCATTGTCTGGCGTCAGCATTGCGCTGCGCCACAAAAAAGACCGGGGCGTTTTCAAACGTCCCAGGCTGGAGGATGGCCGAGAGGCGACCTCCATCGAGCAGGAGGCCCCAGCCCCCAAAATCCCCACGGCTGCGCGGGGTAGGAGCAAGGGGAAGGGCTCCACAAGAGCGGCTGGGAGCCGCTCTGAGCCGGCAGAGCGGCTGGCAGCGGAGGGGAGCGCCCTGGGAAAGGCTGCCCCCTCGGACTCCTCGGAGATGGAGGTGTCCGGAGGTGAGGATTCTGTAGGCGGCGCTGAGAGCCTCCGCCTCCAGGTTAAGGAAGCACTCCGCATGCTGGCTGGGCAAAAAACCCAGGCTGGCAGGAACGGAGTGCTTAAGCACGCGGAGGCCGCTATAATGTCAGCGGTATCCCAGCAGGGCTCAGCAGAGCGGCAGATGACCGCTCTGCAAAAAGAGATGGCCGGAATGAGGCGCGAGCTGGCCCGATTAGCGGCTGCGAACTCTGCCCTGGAGGCGGAACTTCGTGCAGCAAAGGCGGAACTCGCCGCTGCTCGCGCGGGTCGTCCCCAACCCTCGCAGCCAGTGGAGGCCGACCTTCTTGGCCTCATGCGGCAGGAGATGGCCGCCTTCCAGCAGCGTTTCGACGCTCTGGAGGGTAGGCTCCTCCGACCCCCGCTCGCAACTGGCACTTATGCAGCCGCGGCAGCGAAGACGAAGCAGCCTCCTAGCCGCGGCGCCAGAGCAGACGCCCCGGTGGAGAAAAGGGCGAAAGCACCGAGAGCCCCGCCGCTGACGAGGACGCCTATAGCTCAACCGGCACCGGCTCCTGCTGTGCCTCTGGCACCAAATAGCCGCAAGCGAAGAGGCGCAGCAGCTGAAATTCCAGCCGTTGCAGCCCCAACCCCGCTATCAGAGCTGCGCACCGATGGCGACGGGTGGCAGGTGGCCGGGCAGGCGAGAAGGAGCGCCAAAGAGGCGAGAAAGCGCCGCAAGAAGGAGCAGCGACAGCGGCGGCAGCAGCGACGCAAAGAGAAGCGCGCTGCGGCAATGCTCCTCACCCCTAAATCTTCGGCTGTAGTTATCACGCTACAGCCGGACGCGGCTAAGAAGGGGGTGACATACGGCGACGTCCTCGCCAAATTGAAGGGGACGGTTACTCCCGCGGAGTTCGGGGCCCCTAACGGGTTCGCGGTAAGGGTCACCGCGACTGGAGCCCGTCTTTTGGAGGTCCCCGGCGCGGCCAGCGGCCCATCCGCTGACGCCCTTGCCGAGAGGCTCAGGACGTGCCTTGCGGCGGATGAGGCTCGCGTGTCCAGGCCCACCAAATGCTTGGATCTACGCATCATGGGCCTGGATGACTCCGTGACGGAGAACGAGGTGGCGGCCGCTGTCGCCAGCACGGGGGGGTGCCCTGCTGACCAGGTCAAGGCAGGCACTATCCGCCCGGACAATACGGGGCTGCGGACTGTGGTAGTCAGCTGCCCCGTCACAGCGGCCAAAAAGCTGGCAGAGGGCAAAAGGCTCCTGGTGGGCTGGGTTTCGGCGCAGGTGAAGCTGCTGGAGCCCCGACCTTTGAGGTGCTTCCGCTGCCTCATTGGTCATCATGTGGGTGCCAAATGCACCTCAGAGGTGGACCGCAGCGACCGCTGCTTCCGCTGCGGTCAGCCCGGTCACAGGGCCGGCGCTTGTACCGCCCCGCCGCACTGCGTAGTATGTGCGGCGGCTGGCAAGCCGGCCGATCACCGGGCTGGGGGCAAAAACTGCTCCCCCCCCACCAAGCCCAGGAGCAAAGGTAGGCCCTTAGCCACCTCCACCGCTCCCACCGTCGCTCCCGCTGCCGCCGCAGTCGCCAACACCCCTGCGACTGCTGCTGTCGCCGCTGCCGTCAGAGAGGAGGTCGTGATGGATACCCAATAATGGCTCCATTACGCCTCCTCCAGGCGAACATCAACCACTGCGTCGCTGCTCAGGATCTCCTGCTCCAGAGCATGGCGCAGTGGTCGATCAATGTTGCTGTGGTCTCCGAGCCGTACTTCGTTCCAGCCAGGGAACACTGGGTGTCAGACCTGGACGGCTCGGTGACCATCATCTCGTCGGCCGCCGCCGGTACCCCAACCCCCGAAGGGCCTCAGCGAGGCAGGGGTTGCGTCGCGGCTCGGTTCGGAGAGATCGCCGTGGTGGGCGTGTACTTCTCTCCGAACCGAACTCTCGTCGAGTTCCACAACTCCCTCAGGGAGTTAGTCACCGTCGTCGTCGGGTTCCGTCCCCTCCCCGTGTTGGTCCTCGGGGACTTCAATGCCAAGAATTTGGCTTGGGGTTCCCGGCTCACTGATGTCCGGGGAAGGATGGTCGAAGACTGGGCTCTGGAGACAGGCCTAGTCGTGCTGAACCGGGGTTCTGTCCCCACGTGCGTACGGATGCGGGGCGAGTCAGTGGTGGACATTTCGTTTGCCAGCCCCGCTCTGTCATCGCGCGTTGTTGACTGGCGCGTCATGGAGGAGGTGGAGACGTTTTCGGACCACCGGTATATACGGTTCGACGTCTCCGCCGAGTCCGCAGACCCGCCAGTCAGACAGGCCCCGTGTGGCCCGCGTTGGGCGCTTAGGCAACTGGACCGGGAGCTTTTCCTGGAAGCCGCAGTCGTGCAGGCCTGGGTGATACCACCGGTCAGGCCAGCCGACATTAACGAGGAGGCGAGATGGCTCCAGGACGCCATGTCAAGGATGTGCGACGTGGCGATGCCCCGGATCCGACCGTGCCAACGCAAGCGCCAGGTGTATTGGTGGTCGCAGGAATTGGCAGACCTGCGCGGTGAGTGCACCGCAGCGCGACGCCGATACACCAGGCACCGCAGGCTCCGTCTCCGCCCTCTGGACGCTGAAACCAGAGAGGCGGAGCTATACGAGGAGTACAGGGCGGCGAAGGCCACCCTCAGGGTGGAGATCCGGCGGGCCAAAGATCGGGCCCGCGAGGAGATGTTGGAGACTCTGAACAGAGACCCGTGGGGACGCCCCTACCGGATGGTGCGTGATAAGCTCCGCACCTGGGCGCCCCCACTGACTCAGAGTCTCCGGCCGGAGGTCGTGGACGAAGTGGTTGGGGCGCTATTCCCCCGACCACAGACGGGTTACACGCCTCCGGCTATGCCCCCGCCCCCTGCGGTGCCCAATGCGGGCTACATCGACGACGACGACGAATCCGCTCCGGAAGTGACCGAGGTAGATTTGAGAGTGGCGGTGCGCCGGCTGAGCGGCAAGAATACCGCCCCAGGACCTGACGGGCTGCATGCCAAGGTCTGGGTCCTGGCCTCGGAGGCTCTCAGGCCTCGACTACTTGGTCTGTTCAGCGCATGTTTGGAGAGAGGCCAGTTTCCGCTGTCGTGGAAGACGGGTAAACTGGTCCTCGTGAAGAAGCCGGGGCGTCCTGCGGACTCTCCGTCCGCGTACCGGCCCATTGTGCTGCTCGACGAGGTGGGAAAGCTGTTCGAGAGGATAATCTCAGACCGCCTCGTCGGGCACCTGTCTGGAAGGGGGCCGGATTTAGCGGACGGCCAGTTCGGCTTCCGCAGAGGGCGCTCCACGGTGGACGCCATCATGCGCGTGAGGGACCTCACGACGGGGACAGCATTGGCCGGGAGGCGAGTCGTCGTGGCGGTGTCTCTGGACATCGCCAACGCCTTTAACTCGCTGCCCTGGAGCTGCATTTTGGAGGCACTCCGGTATCACCGGGTGCCTGCCTATCTCCGTCGTGTAGTCGAGGCTTACTTGACGGACAGATGCGTCATCTACCCCGGTCACCGGGGCGTGTGGAATCGGCGAGAGGTGTCGCGCGGTGTCCCACAGGGATCGGTCCTGGGACCTCTCCTGTGGAACATCGGGTACGATTGGGTGCTACGCACCGACCTCCCGAGCGGCGTCAGCATTGTCTGCTATGCTGACGACACGCTGGTGCTGGCGAACGGGAGGTCGCATCAGGCGGCGGCCGACCTGATGTCACAAGCGGTTGCGACAGTCGTTGCAAGGATCCGGCAGTTGGGACTCGAGGTGGCGCTCCACAAGTCCGAGGCCATGTGCTTCTATGGCCGTCGGAGCGCGCCACCTCCAGGTGGGTCCCAAGTAACGGCAGGAGGAGTTACCATCGGCGTCGAGTCGGCGATGAAGTACCTGGGTCTCGTCCTCGACAGCCGATGGAACTTCACGGAGCATTTTCGTCGTTTGGCCCCTAAGTTGGAACGGTCTGGGGCCTCGCTGAAGCGGCTCCTTCCCAACCTCGGGGGGCCAAACGCCTCCTGCCGGAGGTTGTATATGGGGATTGTGCGATCCATGGCCCTCTACGGTGCCCCTGTGTGGGCGCCGGACTTGAAGCGGCGGCCGGCTCGTACGCTGGTCGCGTCCCAGAGGGTCATGGCTATACGAGTAATCCGCGGGTATCGCACGATCTCCGGGGAGGCGGCGAACCTCCTTGCCGGATCACCGCCGTGGGATCTAGAAGCGAAGGCGCTCGCGCGCGTCTACAGTTTGCGCGCAGACGCGCGTCGCCGGGGCGAAGATCCTCTGCCGCGCCAAATAAGTGCGTGGCGGAATGAGCTCCGGCGAGATCTCACGGCAGAGTGGAGACAACGACTGTCGCAACCGAGGGCCGGGCACGCTACCATAGCAGCGGTAAGACCCCTCTTTGAGGAGTGGCTTGAGAGACGCCACGGCGTCCTCACCTTCCGTCTGACGCAGGTGCTTACCGGGCACGGCAGCTTCGGTAGGTTCCTGTTTCGGATTCAGCGGGAGGAAACGCCTGAGTGTCGTCATTGTGAGGACCACCTAGAGGATACGGTGGAGCATACGGTAGCGGTATGCCCTGCCTGGGCTGAGCACCGCCGTATCCTCAGGGAAGTGATCGGCGACGGCGACCTCTCGCGCCCGGCCTTAGTCGAGGCCATGGTGCGGAGTGAGAGGAACTGGGACGCCGTCTCCTCCTTTTGTGAAGCAGTCATGCTCGCAAAGAGAGAGGCGGCCCGCGTGAGGGAGCAATCCTCCTCCTCACGCCCCAGCAGCCGCAACTGGCGACACTACGGGCGTCGGGGATCGAGGGACGATCTCCGGCCACCGTAAGTACGGGCCTGCGGTCGGCGAGTAAGGGCAGCTCGCCGCCCGACCAGAACCAGGCCCGAGCGTACGGCGCGTAGCGTTCCGCGCGCGCCTCAAAGAGCCAATAGACCACCACAGACGGGGCCCTAAAGGGCTGATGTTCAGCCGGGGTTGCGGGGTAAGCGCAATAAGGTACCGCGACCTCGGCACAGAGCAGGAGAAGGAACAGGGGGGTTTTTAGTCAGTAAGAGTCTGACACTCCCTCCTGCCCGGCCCTGGGCGGGAGAAGTCATTTGATGATTTTCCCCTCACAAAAAAAAAAAAAAAAAAAAAAAAAAAAAAAAAAACACCACATGCCACGTGACATGGGTCCATAGTAATTGTCATGATGCCTGTTAATTCACTTGAATTTTGACCTTACATTTACAGGAAAGGTCATCGGCACGTCACTGATAGAAAGCTCAATTTAAAAATAATGATCAATTAAAAGGTCAATTGATATTTTATTTTTGGATTTTTATAGATCATTTTTTTTCTTTTGAGTGTCCTATTGATTATTTTATATTATGATAACGTTATAGATTACGATGTTTATACACAAAAGTTAAGTTTATTTTAAATAGCATGGTTAATGAAAATTAGCAATACTATTGCTTTTTTGTTAATGTTAGCCTAACATCCTCATCATTAATTTATCAATGTCCACTACTAAACATACCTCTAATCAATCGGAAGCTAAGAGCATTAATCACCAGGCGTGCTCAAGGTCGATGGTTACACTCTTTCTCTTAAGTTTATATCAAACTGCCATACATTATTCATTACAAATAATGGCAGTAATATTGAATGTTACAGTCGTGAGATGTCAGTTTCCAACAATGATATCCACGTCAGCTCGAGCCCCGGAGCATACGCTCGGGGACCAGTGACATCAATGTTGATTGATAGACTGACTGAAAGACTGATTGATTGATTGACTCAGTCATTACGTAAACCACCACGACCGACACTCCTGTATTGACAAACTGGGACTCTTGAGACAGTTGAGGCAAATTTTCGACCTCATTTTTAAGTTGACGTGGTTATGCCATTCTGTTATTAATTGTTATATATTCAAGTTTAATTATTATTGTTTTGGAACAATCAACTGCTGATAGGTATTTCAAATAGGATTTGTAAGTCTGTAACTCCATAACAGAAGAAAAACTATGTGTCTAATGTTTTAGATTAACTAGATAGTTAAATAAATACACCTGCCCCTCCCCCCATCCCGTCCAAATCCTAAATATAGGTATCCGAAATCCTTATCTCTAAAAGGCTGGAAACGCACTCGTAACTTCTTTGGTGGTGCTGGTTGCCAACCATCAGGTAATACGTCTGGTCGTTTGCCGTCCTATACTATAAAAAAAGATATGAAGTGTTTCATAGGTCATCTAACTATTCTATAGTTATTATGAAAGTAAATTTTAAGCCTTTTACAGAGTAAATGCTTTCCGTACCTACCAGTTTAATGCAGTGACGTAATTTCCCGATATTTCCAGGGAAGCGGAATTTGGTCACACCTGTTACCGGGAAAGGGCGTTTGGTTACAGCTGCCCTCAATAATCGAATTTGGTTGTTTTTACCAGTAGATACGTCCGGCGAGGCACGCCTGACTTACTTTTTAATTAGTTCTGTGAATTCCCTCGATTCCAAGCAGTCAAGTAGACAAACAGAAGAGGTGGCAGGGTACCACCTTTTCTATTTGTCTGCTTTTCTCTTCATAATTACTACGGGTAAATGGTCCACAATTAATATTGTTTGAACGTTAACTTAAATATTGACAAAATAAATATAGCGTCTTAGTCTTAAAAGTATTGGATTTTTCCTTTCCACTTCTCAGTAGTAGCTAAGAAACAATATTTGTATTAGGATCACTCTGTCTCGGAGTTAGGCTTATTGTGACACGAAAACAAAAGGTCTGACTCTTTGACGGTACAAAGGCACGACAAATACATTTAAAAATTTACTTCTTTTGAAAATGTTGAAGGCATTTATTTTTGCAAATTTTTAGGAGCTTGCTTTGATCTCCGAATTCATTTCTAACATTTTTTTATGTCACTGACAAAATTATCAGCTTGTCTCTAGAGACTTCACGCTTCACCACTACGTAAACAAGTTGAGATTACGTTAATTTACAAACATTCATTAGCGAGAGACTCGACGTAATTAAAAAGGACGTGCCTTATAAATTAGATAAAGAAATATCGTTATGTACAAAACAGAGTCTAGTGTAGCAAAAATGCTTGTAAACAAGTACCTGCTATACAAAATTAATCTTTATTAACATACCTTAATAGTAGAATATTTCTCTTCCAGAATTACCAGTTTCTCTATAAATAACCATGTTTTTTTTAGTACGTACTTTTCGGGATAGGTCATTAGGAAGTTTGTAGTGCGGTTCTAATCTTAAATGTAGTAGGGTTTTAGGCCTCACCACACCTCGTGTGGTGAGGCCCAACCCTAATCTACAATTCTCGAATCCCTAAAAGTTTGCTCATGCACTCGTAACTCGTCCGGTGTTGTGGATTACCATGAACGGCGCTAATTACTTACTTCCAGGTGAAAGGCCTGTTCATTTGCCTCTCTATCTAGGAATATAAATATTTCATATATCATAATTTGGAAATGTTTGTCTTTGAGGCTTTTCTTACTCACATTTAATTTTCTGAATATGCTCAAACAACTCAAATTGACATTATTTTTACTTAATTGGTTTTTGGTACTTAATTGACATTATAAAAACATGTAATTACATAAAAGGCTAGCTACTCTTCCGCTGCTCTGCTCCTACAGATCGTAGCGTGATGTTTTATAGCTATCCTCGAAATTTACTAACAAACAAAAAAAAATGTTAAATTTGAACCAGTAATTCCAGAGATTAGCGCGTTCAAGCAAACTAACTCTTCAGCTTTATAATATTAAGTATAGATCACTGTATAGTCATCTAATAAAAGCCAATAATAAAATATAAATTGATGACTATTTTGTCAAGGAAACACAATAAAAAATAAAATAGGAGATAAAAAATCAAGTAATTTTGTAATGTAATGTTTAAGTAAAGGTGTTTATTAAAAATAATATTTTTTTAGACTGACAGTCCTTAGTATTTAAAATAATGTTTTTGCTTTAAAAGATAACGAAAATAATCCATCATATCAGTCCTGAGACCACGTCAGATGACAAATGTAAAAAAATGATGAACGAAAAAGATTTTTTTTAATGTTCGATCACCGATACATGGAATTTGAATTGCCTTAATTCTTTATGTTAAATACAGTTATGAAGTCTATTTACCTACCAATTTACTTTTCTCGTACAATCGCAGCATCTTCGCAATAAAATTTCCAACAAACTGATTCATCAAAAAATATCAAATCAACCAACTCATTCAAATTAATAAGAATCGGAAAAAATAACTTTGGCTCACCTCAACAACGCAAGAGTTCGTTCATAACGATCTATTTAAACATAATCATCGTTCATTCTCCAAGTTGAGTGAGTGAATGAGTGAATGGATAATGGCGCAAGCGTTCAGGTGATTTGTAAAGTTCCAATGTCAGTGCCGACTTCTGACTGATGAGCAAAAGAGGTTACAATTGAATTTTAATAAATCTTAAATAAATTATTTTGAAGTTGACAGAAATTTTACGTTAGTACTTGTAGAATTAGTGATGTTGCCATTATCGTTGCTTGAGTGCTCTTGAATTAGGGTATTGCTGACTGAATTGAAAATATCAAAGTCTAAGACATCTAAAGAGGTCTTGACTTCTTTGAATAACTTTAATAAGTGTGTCCTTTACGCTCTGTTAAATATTGATACGATTAAATAAATTTTATTATTAGATATCAGTTGCCTTTATAGGTTTATACTTTGTTTTTATGTTTTGGCTTGTGGTTGAGTTTATTTGATTGGGTTGATTGCTTAGGTTTTGAAGTAAACATACTTTTTGATGGAATCAAATCTCTTTGATTTGAAAAGAGAATTATGTATAGAGATTGTAAGAAAAGCGAATTTCTTGTACAATATAATATATATCTTAATAAAACTCTATAAGGTGCACAATGCTTTATCAGTCTCCATCACAAAATGTGCTCAACAAAAGAATAAGGATGCAAGAATACCATTTACCGCAGAAAAAAAAATAACGGACATTTTAATTTCCAACCTTCGTAATTCAAAATTCAATTTGGAATGGAGCAACACGACATGACATCAGTCGAGGCGGTCGTCCAATGAGAATGCATTAGCGATTCAGCAGCGAATGTTCCAATCACAACACTGTAGTGGATCGCAAAATAAAACCAATCACATAATTGAGTTTTCGAATGTTTCAATTGATCGCTGGAACTATTAGCATAATGAGTTTTATCTGATACTGTTCAATACAGTTCGAGTTGAATTTAATTGAGTTTTATGATTTGGTTTGTAATGTCGGTTTTAGTTTTTAGTTTCATATTTATTGTGAGTGTTGTAGTGTTGTTGGTAATAGGGGGTGTATGGCTATTTGTTTGGATATTTTCTTCACTATCTATCACAAACATTAGTTTACAACTAAAGTTTATAATTTTAAGCACTGAGTTTTTTTTTGTGTAATAGTTCTGCAAACGAGCAGACGGATTACCTGATGATAGGTAAGCAATCAGCGCCGCCCACGGACATCCGCAACGGAGGAATTACGAGTGCGTTGCCGACCTTTTACCGATTTGGAAATTTAGGGGTTGAGGAGGGATTGGGGCAGGGGAAAGGATTGGGCCTCCGGTAACCTCACTCACACGGTGAAACACACCGTTGTGGTTGATTTACGCCGGTTTCGAGTCGCAGTCGAGCCGACCCATCCGTGCCGAAGCATGACTGTCCCACACTTTGTGTAACTTTAGGAGATTCAAAAGAGAAATCACTTAAATCACGAGAGGTCTTAATTGTAAATAGTTTGTCAAAAGGCTTAGTTTTAAAACGTTTCCATTTTTTTTAACGGAATACGTCTGTGTAAAGTTAAATTATTTATTTAATACAAAGAAAGTAACAAATATCAAAAGATTCAACTTTCTATGTGTCAGTCTGTCCGTCTGTCTGCTAGTGTAGCGATTTGCTTGTTCCAAAGTGGTATATGGATCATATGGATCATATGGCATAGAACGAACAAGAAACTCCATGGTTATTCTTTTTCACAATTCAATTTTTAACCTTTCCCACTTTATAAAAAAAAAATACACAGCAACTAATATATATGGAAACTGAATATTGTAGGTAATACATAGCAATATAGTTATATCTACTTACAAACGTGTTACAAACTAGCCGCGGCGAGCTAATTTCCGACCGCCGGCCATTTACAATGTGACCACTTCATTAATCTAGCGCAAATATAGCAGTCAGCGTTCAGGTTTAGTGGTTCGTTTGAGTTGGTTGTATTTGGTAATGAAATATAGTAATAATCACATTTTATTATAAGGTAATATTGGTTATGTTTATTCAATGTGTACTTGTGTTATAAATGTTTGTGAGAATGTAGGTATGGATGTATGTACGTTTGTTATTCTTTCACACAAAAACAGCAGGACCAATTTAGGTGATACTCTGGATTAACATATAGGCTACTTTTTGACATAACACGTGGAATAAGCCGTGTGCGGAAGTCAGTACAAAACTAGAGTGAATATTATTTATATTTTATCGTTGCTACACTGGTGTTCTAAATTTAAAACTGAAAGCCATTTTTTTGGAATATAAAAAAGTACCTTTTTTTTAGATTCCACAAATTTCAGTTGTGACGAGTTTGCTGTGCTTTCTGCCAAAGAGTAAATAGTTGTAACGGTCGAAAGTTTTAAGTGAGAGATAGAGATAAATCCTGCATTTTTGAATAAAAACTATCGTGCGTCATAATTAATTGCATAAATAAGAGTCCCGTCGTCACTCGAAACTAGTAGAGCTTTTCTCGGTAAATTCACGTAAGTAAGTCGTACGATACGTGGTCGTCGTGGCCCAGAGGTTAAGGAGCCCGCTTCTCATGCATGAGGGTGTGGTTTCGAAACGTGGCAAGTGCCAATGTGACTTTTTCCGAGTTTTATGGATATACTTTCTATGATTATTTAAACACCACTGACATACGATGAAGGTAAACATCGTGAGGAAACCTGGACTTGTAATGTATTATTATAAGTTTGAAATCGCCAACCCGCATTGAGCAAGCGTGGTGATTAATGCTCAAACCTTCTTCGTGTGAGAAGAAGCCTTTGCTCAGCAGTGTGCACTTATAGGCTGATGATAAAGATGAGGTTGAAGTCGTACGATAAAACAGGCATTTTTGAGCTGTTTGCAAAATGCATAAAAAACAACAAGCCTGCATCAAACAACGCTGTAACGTTGGCAAATATTTTTGAATCAATGTTACAGGTACCTTGGATTTTGTCAATATAGGCACTTCTATCGAAACTCGATCACACCAATATGTCACCTCATGTCGTTGCCCTAAAGCCTAACATCGGATGTCCATTAGCAGCTGTCTGCAAACACAACCTATTACAAATTGGCAACTACATACTAATTACGGAGTGTAATTGTTTACACCGGCGGGACCGGCCGAGCGACGTGACATCTGCGAAATTATTCATTGGATCAAAACATTGGAATCAAATTCTCCTAATGATATTTTCAAGTTTGTAGTTAGCATTGCGTCGAGTTTCAAATAAGTTACATATTAACATAACATAAAAGGCTGACGTAGGGATGACAATAATATTATTACCTAAGGAGGTCAATCGTTGAATCCAATTCTGAGCCCAAATGGCGGGTGCAAGTGCAATAATTTATCGTGGTTATGAGAAAAAGAACGGGATCGTTGTTACTCAATAAGAGTCTGAGACACCCTCTTTTCCTATTTAAGTAGGGCTAGAGAGGCCATCGGAATATTATCCACCCCAAAAAAAAAGACTTTGAACCGGCCTTTTTAGGTTTCCGGATTAGAGGATTGAGATTTGGGGATTACAGGTGGATGACGGAAGGACTGGATCTCCGGTTAACATGATGCAAGCATTGTTTCAGACCGGTTCTCTGTATTACTTAGTCTGTTCTGTCACCCTTCCAAGTCGTACTACCTACCAAAAGTTTTCTCAAGTACTTAACTCTTTAAACATGACTTGAACAGACCATTAATAATGACGGTCATTACACATGTATTCAGTTCAACTTCAATAAATTATTAATTTCGGTCAGTTACTAAGTCACCTCGCCAGCATTAGTATTGCATAGTCAATCAGTTAACTTGCATCAATATAAAATTAGGATATTCCGTGCTTACTGCGGACTAATTTATCCGGTATTTATCGTATATTTGGGAAAGAGAGAGTTACTGTCCTTACGATTGTTAGGTATTTGAAAATTCAAGATCTGGGGAATAACCCCATACACATGGGGAATCTGGGATCTGGGGAATAACATATCCAATCATAGGACGAAAATTTCATACTGGTTTTCTTTGAGGCCGTGGGTCACTCCGTTCGAAATGGCCCATGCGTGCTAAAATATATTAACTTCTGAAAATATCAAGAGCAAAATGTTTCTCACGGCCACATTCGCACTTTATAGGATATTTCTTTTTCCACTTACATCTGGAGCCAAGCCAAAACCACAATGGAACATATTCCATCAGCCATTATTCACATAACAGCGAGCCCAATTCATTGTCTCCAATTGAATTTGCTCGTGTAAATAGCTTTGAGGAGGTTGTTCTCGGTGTAAATACAATTGAATGTATGGAAATGTATGTAGTCGGTGGTGTGTGAAACTGTAAAACCGTATTATTGGGTCTTAACGTGTAATTTCCGTAGTTCATGGCGTTACAATGTGGTAAAGTATTTAATTCTATTGAAGGTTGAGCTAAAAATGTTTTGTAGTACTTGCGTGTTCTCTTCTTATTTGAAGTTTATAGTCTTTAATTGTCAAATATTTACGTCAAGTTTATGTGAAATCTTACTTGGGAAAGAGAGGATAAAGAGGAGACTTGGAGCAGGAGAAGTATGGGAAGGTTTTAAAGACTTTGACACTCCTTCTCGTCCCACCCAGGTCGACAAAATTCATCATCATCATCACCATCATAAGTGCCCACTGCTGAGCAAAGGTCTCATCTCACGCGAAGAAGGTCAGAAGGCATTAATCACCACGCCTGCTCAATGTGGGTTGGCGATTTCAAACTTATAATTAGAAATTATAAGTCCAGGTTTCTTCACGATGTTTACCATCACCGTATGTCAGTGTTGTCTAAATAATCATAGTAAGCAATGTTATCGTGTGAAGTATTATAAAATTTATTATTACCAAATAGATACTCTTTCCTTCTTTCTTACGGATTGTCCTAAAGAGGTAAACATTCTTAGAGTCCCAAAGTTTGACTGAAAATACAAAAACCTTGAAAACTTATAAGGCTTGCTTAGCCTAAGGTCTTGTTACTATGCGATATCAACTCTATCTATGAAAAATCCAATCCCCGTGTGAGAGCACAGGTGAAAATGTTCAAATTTTATTTAAAGTTTTGCCGACGACGTCGAAATGAAATGACCAACCAAGCATAATGCCAGCTGTGTTGAATTTTATCAAAACGTATTTATTTTTGTGAAATTCCATACGCCGAACGATATTGAAGGAAATCTATTAAAGAAAATGTTATTACAGTTGCAGAAGATTCAAGATTTTCTTGTTTGTTTGTCTGCATTTTCAAGATTTTAATTAATAATTTAACCTTTCAATAGCGGTAATTCAAGACACAATATAAGAACAATAGGTGCGCAATAATCGGGGACCTCTTGGTTTTTTTAATGATATAGGTCAACAAACGTGCTTAACGGATTACCTGATGGTCAGTAATCAGCGCCGCCCATGGACACCAACAACACCAAAGGAGTTACATGTGCGTTGCCGACCTTTTAGGGATAAGGGTTTTGGATGTTTAAGGATTGGGCAGGAATTGGGGAGGGTGAGGGATTTAGGTTTCGGTAACTACACTCACACGGCGGAACACAACGTTGTGGTTGTTTCACGCCGGTTTTCTATGAGGCCGTGGTATCACTCTGGTCGAGCCGACCCATCCGTGCCGAAGCTTGGCTCTCCCTCACGTTTGATGAATTGAGTAAATTATGAGTTATATTTTTGGAGAAATTTAATGAACCTAGCCTAAATATAAATAACATAACATAACATTTTATGGCTTTGTAAGAAAACAAGATGATTACAGCTAGTTCCAAATATACTGCTTGTCAATAGAAGCCCCAGAAGTGTTTCTGTACCTTAATCTTCTATGTTCATTCACCCGAATACAAACGACATGAAACCACGAACAAATTGACTTAATTACCCGTCTTACTATATTTACCAAGTTAATACCGCCCACGTAAGACAAACTTCAAGCCAATATATTCATTATTGCTTCCGTGTTAAAGACGGAAATGTCTTGATGTAATGGTTAGGGTACAGGGTGATTCTTGAGGGAATTTCTATTTTAAAACCTTTGTTTGTTTTTAATTTATTGAATGACTTTTATCGTGTGTCCTGGTGGTTGTAATGGAAGTAAAATATTTTTGGGTATTGGATGCTTATCTTTCATCATCACAGAGAAATTTTCACCCGTTTTACGTTGGAGGTTGACAAGTGGGTTTGTTTGAATTATTATGGAACGGTTAACGCGACGTCTACCGTGGCTTGAAACTGGTAGACCTTTTTTCAGCTAATCACGTGATTAAATCGTTGTTTTTTTATAAGTAAATTCATTGTCTATTTTGTCTCCCTATACTTACTTATTAAAAACAATTTATTTTCCAAGAAATCATATGATTTACGTCTATTAAATGCAAAAAATATCTATTTCTATCACTACATAGTACAAAACAAAGTCGCTTCTTCTATCCCTATATATGCTTAAATCTTTAAAACTACAACGGATAATGATGTCTTTTTTAATAGACAGAATCGTTTAAGAAGTAAGGTTATGTGTTTAGTAACATCCATGAAATAGTGGAGAAATTTAGTAGCAGCACTACACCCGTGATGAACCAGGTCGGGTTGCTAGCACAAAATAAAACTTCAATTAAAAACCGGTACACCATAGTAAAATGTTGATGAATAGTCCTATTTAAGTTGACCATAAATTTTAATTGCTTTCAACAACATTATTCATAGTATGTATTACTGAATGCACTGGCCATTCGTTCTCTAATGACTTCCAAGTTCCAACTACTACACTGAAGGATTTAGTTTAAAAACCTGCAAAATTGGAAAGACCTAATTCAATCAAGCTTTTGTAAGAACTTGTTTTGTCAAAGTTTCTTGTAAATGACCATCGTATTTCAGTCGCTATACAATGTAAACGGTATAATACGTCTCTGACAAAGATTTTGAATTGGACGTAACTGGATGCGACTTGACTTGAATTAATTTTCCTTTGAATCAACTTGGTACGATCGCGGGAATTGTTAGCGAGAGAACTGCTCGTGTCCATTCTATTTCATTTTGTATTTTTGTTATATTCAATTGAGTTGAAACGTCTGAAACAGATTTGTTTTTACATTAGCTGCTTTTTGCGATTATATTTGATATTATTGTGAAATCGGAGCATTAATGTAAGTAATGATAACTTCTTTGTTTTACGTAGTAAGGCCGCAAACGAGTTTAGGGATCACTTGATAGTAAGCAATCTTTGCTGCTCATGGATACCCGCTGCACTAAATGAGTGTGTTGCCGGCTGTTTGGTGATTGAATTTCGGAGATTTTGAGATTGGTGGTGTGGAAGGAGGGGAATTATTGGGTCTCTGGTAACCTCACTTTTACGGTGAAAACGCTGTGGTTATTTTACTCCGGTTTTCTCATTTATCTAGGAAGTGAGCGAAACCGCTTAAGAGTAGCGAGTCCTTTAATATAATAATATATAAATGTATGTATATGGTGACATGCTAAAGCAAAATTCTCACGACAAAACAGAAACCGGTTGATGAACATTTTAAAATAAAATTACCAGAAAACATTGTTGAGGGCTTCAGTGAAATATTCATAAAATTCTCAGTATTCTATCCAGGCCAATTATATTCTCTTTTAAAGCGTCCATTACAGAACGTAATGTATGAAAGTAAATTAAATCTATCACGCTTGGCGATTCCGCCATTTTGGAGTGGCGTATGGCGTAGCTGTGCGCCGTAAAAATTAAAACGGTTATAAAATTATTTGAGTGGACTGTTTTAATTGCAGCCCCAATTGCTTTTATGTTATTTATTTTTTATTTACGATGCTGAAGTTTATGATGTTTTTTTTAACATTACCTACATATTTATTATATTGTTGACCAGAATTGGTATGTTTTTCTTCAATTCGATATAAAAATTAATGATAAAGTTCTTGGAAACGTTGATTTTGATCGTATTCATGGACAAGATAAATAACTCATAGATATGTATATTGTATAAAGCTTACAATTTAGGAACCCATGCCAAAAAATAAGAAAAAGTCGTCCAATTAATCTAACCTAATGTTGTTGACGTGAGATGTTTAGAAAGTTTATACATTGAAATAATTATGTGTTATTATCTAATGTTTGTACATTTATTCTACGTTCATCATGTAATACGATGTCATTATTTATAAAAAAACATGTTTTAATCTTAAGAGCATAATAATTGTATTGAGCTTGTCCAAGTTAAGTGTGGGAGAGCCAAGCTTCGGCACGAATGGGTCGGCTTGACTAGAGTGATACCACGGCCTCACAGAATAATCCCTCCCCTTCCCCTATCCCTTCCCGATCCTTATATCCATAACCCCTATCCCTAAAAGGCCGGCCACGCACTCGTAACTCCTTTGGTGTTGCGGGTGTCCATGGGTGGCGCCGATTGCTTACCATCAGGTGATCCGTCTACTCGTTTGCCGACTTATACCATAAAAAAAAAACATTTGCATCGGCAATAAACTATTGTTAAAAGCAAACAAAAGTAAACACTCAATTAGCAAAAGGAACCTAGAAAGAAAAAGTAAATTCAGTGGCAAACGAAATAAAAACTAGTTCAGACATAACAGTTCTAGAAATTAACCATTTATCCCTCAAATACGTCTGTCCATTGCAAAAAGGTTTGTTCTCGAACGTTCCACTATGTAGTTTTTACTTCGTTTTTGGAAAGCGTTCCCGTGTTCTTTGCAATTAATGAACAGTTCGCAGCGGAGAAGTTTTTCCTTCTTTCACACTATTTTTAACTGTTTGGTCTTTTTAAGGGACTGGTGTTTTAAGTAGTTAATAAATAGGTTACGAGTGTATTTAAATCGGCACAATCTTTTTTTTTTTAATAATGTCATACTTACATACAAATAAGTCTAAATTAATTTCGAGAGGAGTCTCACATTAATAACATAATTATTTAAATCAAGAGTATTTTTTTTAAATAATCTTCTGTTATTTAAGACCCAAAAGATATTATTCCAAAATTATGATGTGTGATTATAAAGTGTGGGCCATGCTTCGGCACGAATGGGTCGACTCGACCAAAGTGATACCACTGCCTCACAAAAAACCGGCGTGAAGTAACCATAGCGTTGCGTTTCGCCGTGTGAGTGAGGTTACCGGACGCCCAATCCTTCCCCTCTCCCAATCCCTCCTCAATCCCTAAACCTCCAAATCCCTAATCCCTAAAAGGTCGGCAACGCACTCGTAACTCCTCCGTTGCGTGCGGCGCTGATTGCTTACCATCAGGTAATCTGTCTTCTAGTTTGCCGACCTATCATATAAAAAAATAAAATAGTATTTTAAGAATAACTTGTGATACTGTGAACGTTGTTCAGTTTTTTATGGATACGATAAGATATTGTCACCCATTTTTATAACATGTTGTGTTTATTTTTTAAGAATGTTGGTTATTAATACAACTTTCAACAAAAGTATTTGTGACTTAGTTGTTACTTCATCTATACTAATATTATAAAGAGGTAAAATTTATAAGTTTGTGAGTTTGTATGTAGGAGGTAATCTTTGGAACCACTGGTCTGATTGCCAAAATTATTTCACTGATAGATAGCTACAATATTCCTGAGTGCTATAGGCTATAAAACATCACGCTACAATTAAATGGAGCCGAGCAGCGAGTGGAACCGCGCGAGAGAAGCTAGTATTTTTAGATAAAGAAAACGTTCTACGTAGACGTTGATGATGTCTGTTGTGATGGTCAGAGTTCCAGCGCTCTATGAACGTTGAGCTAAGTCTGGAAAAAAGTATATTAAAAGAAGTTCCTAAATCTATTCTAGTAATGTTTTCCTTTTAATAATACATAGTTGATAGAAAAGCTTTACCAAATTCTTACTCGAAATAATTACTTATAACAAACACTATTGTTTATCCTTTAAACCGGGTGAGAGCGTTTACCCAGCTCTCAATGGGGACAAAGTACTTGCTTAGTTTGTATTGTCCCTTATTTCCGCACACTGTGACGTCACGTGCATGGCGGAGGCACTTGTATGCTGCATTCGAAATTAGATTGTGTACAGCGCACAATAGTTGTCCAAAAGCCAGTTGAAATGTGTTTAGTGTAGTGGCTTGTGGTGCATTTTAAAATGAAACCGATTTTACGGTTGTTCGTTTTGGAAATTATGTTTGAGGAAGCTTTGTAGGTTTGTATGGCAGTATTAATATTTTATTATAAGTGTAATTTTACATTATTTTTAAGTTTCGGGGAGCCATACTGTATGGTAGTTTTTGTCTCAAGTGTAATTTTTTTTAAGTGTCGGAAAGCCATACTTCTGCTCGACCGAAGGGATTCCAGGGCCTGACAGAATACAGTCTTTAAACAACCACAACCTTATGTTTCGCCGTTTGAGTGAGGTTACCGGAGGCCCAATCCCTTCCCTACTCGCAATCCCTAAATCTCTAAATCCCCAAAAGGTCAGCAACGCACTTGTTTGATGGTGTACCTATCACCTACCACTGTAAGACTTAATTTATTACCAAATGAATTTCTTTTTGTATTTAGTAGGTTTGGTATTGTTTTAAATAGCAGTTGACGAGCACAAAGAAATTAATGATTTTTGAGGCAGACAAAATTTTATTTAATGTATGTCACAATCCTGTCATTTGGCGGTCCATTATCTGTGATAGCCTAAAAAGGATTGGGAATTGTAGGTCTCTTGTCTTTAGATATCTGTTTTAAATAAACTTCTTGGTACTTTAATACAAGAATATACAATTAGTGTCGTTTTGCATACATTTTTGTAAACAGTTTTCGTTTACGACAATTTTGCAATTAAAATCCTTAAAATGAACGATGTAGACCAAAAAGTAATCAATACCCAACCAACCCTATCACGTAACATATTCAACACTTTTTTACCTTTTTCAACATAAGCCGCTTATATCACAACCCTTATATTGCACACACCACGGAGTAAGAACAAAGAGGAGACGGCCTAAACAACTCGGCCCTGTGACACAAGTCGGCCCTCACGTCATCAAGGTGGGCGTGGCTTACGTCAGTGTAATGTGGTCGTTCGTACTGTGCACAACTCCGATAAAGTATTCATTTCACTCGTGACAGAAGAAAACAAAATGAAGTATTGTATTTTATCTTATAAAAACTACTATGATAAACGTTACGGTACTATTGATGGCATTACTTCTCATGTGGAACTTATTTTATTCGAAATTTATTAAAATAGTTCTAGCAAAGTCTCTTATTGTCAGCGTTTCCAATTATCAATCTACGCGACACTAGATGGCGACACTTTGTATCATAGGAACTAAATTTTTATAGGTACGCATAGTTCAGTATTAATATATTTTAATGATTGTTTGTACAGTAATTTGCTCGACATACATTCCTAAAGATCCTTCAATCACCAAAATATTATTTTTGTAACGTTTATATCATTTTACAAATAGCCAGCCATCTATTGTCAAGTAGTAAAACAAACATAAAGACATTATTGTTCCAAAATATTGTTGAGTTATTGTTTTGTTTTTATATTTTCCAAAATATTGTTGTGTTGTTGAGTGAAGGTTTAATTCCGAGCAAGGGGACCAAACATAGGCCGGCGAACGCATGATGCAAATCAAGTAGCAATATTAAGACAATTGCTGCTACATTATTAGAAGGTGGTAGAACCGTACAATCTGCATTAACATTGCCATTAAATGTACAGGTGATTGAAACTCCAAACGTTCTGCGGCTAACGTCAATTATTTTATGGTTTGAGTGCACAATCGCGACAAATATATATATAAATAAATAAATTACAAATAAAGTAATTTGAATTTGAATTTGAAAAAAAAAATCAATAGAGGCAATTAATCAGATAATGTAAAATTTACGCGGTACTCGACTGCTTTTTGGTGGTGCCCAAACATTGCTTGTCATTCCTCGATCAACTCCTGCTGATGGAAACCTGTTTGAAGTCATTAGTTCTTTGGAGATATGTACGAAAATTGACACTGAACATTAATAATTACGCGTATTCAACTAACATAAACAATGTACTACCATTTGGCTCATTTTAAAATTAATTTTTTTTTTTGTTTAAGAAATGAACTTAATATTTTAATACGTAGCGAAGCACGTACCGTTAATAGTTATAAAGTAGTAAGTGGCCTTGTCCATTCAAGACCTAAGAAGATAAACTTGAAGTATTTTATTTCATTGACGCATCCCTGAATCGGTATGTTTGAAGATGGCACCAGTCTAAACGCATATTTCCAAATTACACATGGAACAATGAATTTATTATTTGCAAATAGTCCATTTACCGTATTATATGTAAAAAACAAGATAAAGCCGGCATTTCCTATCTGACTACTCTAAGAAAATACCGAAACAAACTCAGAAGTCCGTCTCTTTTCAAGTCCAGACAATATGAAAAATAATAATATAATGTACGAAATCCGTGCAAATAGCCAGCTATCAGTAAGGCATCAGCCTGTTGGTAGCCATAGTATACGAGTTTCTCCCCTTATAAAAGAAAAAGATGTTACAATAAAATGGCTTTGATGAATGTATAATGATCCTCATTCACCAATAATATTATATAGTACTATATAAAAACTACAACCCCCGGTAATTCTGAGTACGACCCTGATGCATTATGCATTTAGTGACATCTATTGCGAAATAGTTACATAACTACAAAACGAATTAATTTGAACGAGCAAGTAGTTTTGCTATAGATCGGCAGATGGCAAATAAAAAAGTGGGCGGAGTCTAATACCCCCTCACCCCGCAAAATATCACGCGGTGTTTCTTAGAGAAATCTAGTTATAACATCTCCTCTTTGTTCTTACTCCGTGGCACACACACACTAATTCGTTCATAAAACAATTATATGTTTAAAGTCGGCTTTTGTTTTAGAACCAAAGGAATTGGTATCGAAAATTAATTTACTGTTTACTTTTTAAATATGATATAATTTGGTTGCCTACTACATTAGCAATTCATTGTGGAAAACTTGTTAATCTTAATTGAAGTTTTAAATATATAAAACTTTTTTTGTTTATTCATTCATTATTGTAAATTCTGCTTATTTTTATTTGAAAGGATGTTGTATTGAGCATAAAATTAAATGTAGTATGTAGTAATAATTTATCTATTTTTAATATGTATTACTAGTTATTAACATTATTAATTTTTATTACGTACTAGCAACCTGCCCCGGCATCGACCGGGTGAAATGCTGATACTTAATTTCTCATCTATTTATTGGATGTTTTACCCGCGTATTTTATATTGACTTATGTTCACTGGGGTAATGTAACTTTACAGAACTGAAGGAATTTTTCAAATCACAACATGAGCTTTGGAACCCATTCAAAAAACGATCAAATCTTTCCGTTTTGTAATATTAATACATATATTATTATGTTTTGACGTTTATTGCGACTAATAATAGTCATGGCAAAATATCTTAAAACTTTTGGATATCAAAAATATTACTTATCCAGAAAAGTTGGATGTTACAACTTGTAACAGTTAGAGTGATATGTTATGATACATATGTTAATATTATTGAAGTTATATTAACATTTCCATTCGAGTGGGTGTTGGATAATATTCTCTCATAATAATCAAAGAGTTCAAAATGTTATTGTTAACAATTCCGTGTACATAAATTATGATGTGAAAACGTTACAATGTGGGCGGTCAATTCGAGAAATATGAAATTTACTTTTAAATTCTTAATACAAAATAATTTATATAAAAAATGAGTTTTATATAAATGTATATTTTTTATTAAAGAAACAACTTAATCAGACAATAGAATTCCCTGACTTAGTTAAAGTCAGTAGTTTATAACGTGGAAAAGTGCCGTTTTATGGCCGATTTGCAAAAATAAATACATTGTTTCATTATAGTTTAACAGTTTCAGTAAAATAAATCTACCAATTTTGCCATCTTAACACTTTCGGCTCCACCCTGTCCACTGTTAATATATCATCAGCCTATAA
Organism: Spodoptera exigua; assembly: GCA_902829305.4. Classification (NCBI taxonomy): domain Eukaryota; kingdom Metazoa; phylum Arthropoda; class Insecta; order Lepidoptera; family Noctuidae; genus Spodoptera; species Spodoptera exigua. Next base: position 907,714 of record LR824614.2, read on the forward strand.
GTACCCGGGCACGCTGTTATAGCAGCGGTAAGACCCCTCTTTGAAGAGCGGCTTGAGAGACGCCACGGCGTCCTCACCTTCCGTCTGACTCAGTTGCTTACCAGGCACGGCAGCTTCGGTAGGTTGCTGTTTCGGATCCGGCGAGAGTAAACGCCCGATAATCGTCATTGTGAGGACCACCTAGACCCAGAGGACACGATGGAGCATACGGTGGCGGTGCTTTCGCTGAGACGTGTCCTCAGGGGTCGAGGCCATGATACAAAGCGAGAGAAACTGGGAAGCTGTCTGCTCTTCCTACGAAGCAGTTATGCTCGCAAAGAAGAATCAATGAATGTTTTATTTTAATATACTAAACGCAAAATAATAATAATATTAGTCAAAATTCCTATTATTAATGTATACGAGGTTTTATGTTACACAATAGTTTGCGTCATATTCCCTATGGGTTAAGCAATGACAGCCATCGCCACGTGTACGTTGTAATAGTTGTTTACATATGTTCTTGTCACGCTTCCTTCACATCGATTCCGATTATAATATACATACACATGTCCACGAGCTTGGACAAACGCGCGTTGTGAATGACTTTATATTATTGGTGACATTATAATATTATTGTTTTCGTTGAGTCATTATTCCAAGTTAGATTAGTAATTTGTTGAAATCTTATGTTGAGTAATGCAGCAAAAAATGACCGATGGAATGACAATCATGGATACAATCACTTGGTGTTGGTCGAGTATTTATTCAGGTTTCACTGTGTAACTGAGTGTACGGTGGACCATTCCATCCCCTCCCTCCATCCCTCTCGAATCCCTAAATCCCCAAATCCCCCTATCTTCGAAAGGCCGTCAATGCTCTTGTAACTTCTCCAATGTTGCTGGTGTCTAAGAGCGGCGTCGATTCATCATCATCAGCCTATAAGTGACCACTGCTGAGCAAAGGCCTGTTCTCATACAGAGAAGGTTAGAGCACTGATCACCACGCTTGCTCAATGCGGGTTGGCGATTTCAAACTTATAATTAGAAATTATAAGTCCAGATTTCCTCACAATATTTACCTTCACCGTATGTCAGTGATGTCTAAATAATTATAGAAAGTACATAATTATAACTCGGATAAAGTCACATTGGCACTTTTCTGGTTTCGAAACCACACCCTCATGCATGAGAAGTAGGCTCCGTAACCTCCGGGTCACCACGACGTTTTGTCTATGAGCGGCGTTGATTGCTTATTATTAAATAATAATGCCTGAAACCTGCTCGTTTGCCACGCTTTCACATAAAAAAAAGAACAATTAATAGCGGTTCCTTTTAGAAAAATATATTTAATAATGATACAAATCTATATCCTTTTATCAGTAAATGAAACAATTGAATGTACTTAGGTAGCTGCCATGCTATCGGAAGATAGGACCAGCCCTCTTTGTCAACGTCACTTGGGAACCGAAACCGAGTGATTGTCTCCGCTGCTTCTGATCTCTCCAAGGAGATCACAAACAGGCTTTTACTAGATAGATTATGCAGTTAAGGCTTGAATGATTGCTATGTAAATTTCAACCTATGATCATTGTTGTTAAGGTTTTAAATTGCATTATACTTTACATTGCTCTGAATGGTGTATTACCCGATGCAGAGAAATAACCAATAGCACTGCATCTTACGAGTACTTTTACAAAGACAAATAATGGCAGGTAGTACAAGGTCCAGAATAATAACTCAATCAATTGGTAAAGACTCAATTAATTTATTATTAACAAAACTATTGTCTTAATTTAGCTCATTGTTACTTTTTAACAAAGAGTATAAAATATTCACATCGAAACATAAATATAACATCATTGTGGTTCGTAACAATTCGGTATACTTCGGCAATACTCGTTTTCTTTTGATCAGGCTATCTCAAGGGAAATAATTGATTTTGTATATTAAAACGGGAAATTAATGCGGCGGCGTCCCTGATACTTGAGGTATGCTCAAGTAGGTTTATAGGTGAATGTAATGGAGATAAAAAACTCACTTCAAGGTCAAAAAAAAAAATCAATTGCATAACATCGTCATCATTAATTATCCTATAAGTGCTCCACTGCTGAATAAAGGCCGCGAGTTTTAGTATATTATAAATCTGTTAAAACAGATTGACACTTTCAAAATTATATTCAGAAACTATAAGTCCAGATTTCCTCAAAATGTTTTCTTTGACCGTCTGCTAATTTTCGAACAGCGATGCATACGAGTATTGCAGATTTTTTACTGATACTTAGTTCTACACTATCAACACAACTGCAAAATTATTCGGTACAGTATTCTTTTTTATTTTTACACAAGTCTATACCAGTTCTGTCAACTTTAAGACTCATAGAAACATAAATGGCGGGAGAAAATATTTAGCCTTACTTTTTCTTTGCTGTTCAGGAAGTATTTTTTAATAAACCAAAATAAAGATAACAAAGGACATTCTTCGACATAAATGGGCCAGCTCAATCAGATTAACACCTTAGTCTTACAGAAAACCGTCGTGGAACAACCACAGCGTTGTATTTCACCGTGTGATTTAGGTTATTGTAGACCTAATTCTTGCTTCCCTAAATTCTAAATTTCCGAAAACTATATCCCCGAAAAGTCGCCAATGCTTTCGTAACTCTTCTAGCATAGCAGGCATCCATAGGCGTGAAAGTTAATCCGGTAATCCGTAACCTTATTCACCGTCCTATCACATAAAATAACACCATCTTTTGGATAAAACTATGAAAAAATAAATGTACACGAATCTTAATTATTATGTTTTCGGCTTACTCACGTAATAATTTGACAAGATCCTCGACTAGTTTTCAAGCCATGCTAGAGGTCCATATTGCCAAGCAGCATTCAACAGATTATTACGTGAGTAAGCCGAAAACATAATAATTAATTTAGAATGTCTCACGAAAGTTATAAAAAAAATTGTACACGAATAATCTAGTCACCACACAAAGACGACGTCCAGATTATAATTAGTGCCCTCGTTAAGGGCTACCGTCCTAATTACGTTTCATAATGATTATTATTAATTACAATATCGATCTTAGCTATTGTTACGTGGCGTACAGCTTGTAATTACTCGGCTATAGCTATAACTATATGCCGGCTATTGTTATGTTATACTATGTATAAAGAATACAATTATTTTAATTATTATATAAGTCACACCATGGTGGACCGATAGTTAAAATATAATGATTGTTTTTTTTGTGAGTCCTGCCAAGAATTGAAATTTTTCTAAATTGTATGTAGTTTCTAATAACGATACTGCTGACTTACGGTGAAGCTAGATGGCGAGGAAATCTGAATTTATCATTTGTGTTTTTATAAGTTTGAAATTGCCAATTCTTTGCTAATAGAAGCTAGTAATTCATGATAGATAAAATAAAAGGTATACAAGGTGGACATGGGACTTATAAAATACTTTGCCAAAAGTTGATGTTTCATTGTACATATATTTATATACATTCTTCCCTACCTCATTTAGGATATAATAATTAATTTAACGCCAATAAAGGTAAAGTGCAATATTCCCTTCCATCTATTTATAGATATATTATTTTTTCTCTGAAAATAAAATGTGTTGATGTACATTATTTTTGACTAGTCAAATATCGGGTTTGGCAGTTTTTTAATTCATCAATTATACATCATTATTTATAATTTAAATTCAGAGAAGAGTTTGCTATGCAACACAAAGCGTTACTATTAACAGCAACACACAATGACAGATTTAAAACCAAATAATAATCACATTAAATCTCCATTTTAAAATGAAAATTACCTACTAAAAAATTGTCCATGACGCACTTCGACAAAATAAAAATTAAATGAAAACGCTGTTATTGCTGAAACAATAGCAATAACGCTAAGAATTGTTTCAGAATTCTAATAACAACCTTATCTATCGACAAAAGAAACCAAGTGCCCAAACAATTACCCTTGAAATATCAACTTTAAACCAACGTTATAGAAGTTTTAATGGATTGCCATTAGTTTCCTAAACATTTTGCGATTCAAAATGAAATAAAATTTGTCAAATTACAATTTGAAATTAATTGAATTATGTGCTCCGGTGGTTTGAGTTGTCCAACAGATTTGAATTGATTAATCATTCCCATCGTTAATTGACACGGAAACGAACATTTGAAACCTTAATTGTATCGATTTTATGTTTTAAAGAACCTTGAGTTTCGTTTTCATTTGATAGTCAAATCTTTATAAAGTCTAACGCTATTTATAATAACACAGAAGGTATTAAGTATGGGAGAGCCATGCTTCGGCACGAATGGGTTGGATCGACCGGATTGATACCACGGCCTCACAGAAGACCGGCGTAAAACAATTACAGCGTTGTGTTTCGCCGTGTGAGTGAGGTTACGGGAGCCCCAATCATTCCCCGCCCCCAATCCCTCCTCAATCCCTAAATCTTAAATCCCTAATCCCTAAAAGGTCGGCAACGCACTCGTAACTCCTCCATTGCGGATGTCCATGGGCGGCGCTAATTGCTTACCATCGGGTAATCCGTCTGCTCGTTTGCCGACCTATTACATAAAAAAAAATATTTGACAAATACGTTGTCCAACACTAGCAGTGTCTCCTGTGTCATGGGAGCGTTTTAAAAACATATAATTACACATACACATGACACTCAGACCCGGAGCAACAATTTGTGGATCTCACAAAGTGAGGTTGTGTGGGGACCGAACCTGGGACACGTTGCACGGCAGCCATTTTCCCAAATACGGCGTGAACTATCTTATGAAAGTCAAAGTAAAAATGTGATTGTAGTTAGCGCCCATTCGCTGACGGTTTAGTATGAATGTTACCAATTAATTAGAATGTCAGTAATTTGGGAATCTAAGGTGGAACCTAGCGCTTCCCCATTTATGACCAGTTTTTAATACAATCGGAACCCAATGAAAGAAGAAAAGTTAAGCCAAATAGTATTACTATTATAATTGGAAATAAGCGAATGTGCTTGGTGGATAAAACAGCTCATTGCACAAACAAATGGAAAGGAGTTGCTCAAGACCGATAAATAATGGAAGCCACTGCAGGAGGTCTTGAAAAACAGTCCAAGTCCCAATCCTCCTCTTTCCACTATCCTTAAATGCCTAATCTTCCTGGTGTCATGAGTGTCCGACTCATAACAACGTGGTAGGTGGTAACCCGACTGCTCGCATGCCAACCGTACCATAAAAAACACTCTTAGCTCTGTCTAAGAGATATCTTTTGACGAATTTAGAAAAGATAAGACTAAATAAATGAAAACTCACTCAGTCTATTAAATAAATAGAGATTAATAGTGTTGTATTTATATTTACTCGGTAAAATACATGAAAGAAAAATACTTTACCTTTATAAATAATAACCAATATTTTATTTAAATATTTATTCGAATTACGGGTCCGAATTTGTGGATTATGTAATAGTTATGAATTAATATATTATGAGGCAAAGTACATAAAACTTTGCGATCGCTTAGAGGATATTAGATTTTTATTACTTACTTATTTATTTATTCTTTAGCGACAAAACGAAGCGAATAAAATGTCATTTGTTCGAAACGAGTTGAGAAAGGTTGCGAGAAAGTAGTTATTTAATTATTCATTCGTGATCCGATCGAAGGAGGGCGTTACTGGAAAAGTAGGAATACAGTCCGTAAAGTTTCAGTAGAACTCTTTGTGAATTCAGCTGATTAATGTTCGTAAAATATAGCAATGTTTTTTAATACTTTTTAATAGTAAGAAAGACTTTTTAGTGTCTTTTTTTTTTGATCTGGTGGCATATATTTAGTTATACATCGCACACACAGTCCTTCTTTTATTTCTGGAAAAGGTAATTTACTGCATTCATTTGTATTTCTACATTTAATGTACAGTCTAACGCATCGCTGATACTACTGTTGTTTGAAAAATAAAACCTAAAATACGTAACATGACTCAAACTCAACTTTGAACCTCACTACTATTATTTTTGTATGTTCGTTTCCCTTTACGGGATCACAGGATCCCGGACCTTTGGAAGGCGTACGAGGGGCCGAAACCAACTCGCAGAGGCCCTTTGAACAACTTTAATATAAGTGAAATGGGACATCAGCCGGCAATTATCCCTGTATGCACTATGAAAGCGCACCCAAGGATAATCCCCGGTTGATGCAGGACTATTGCGAAATGTGGTAATACTGTCTTACTGACACACATTTGCAAAAAAAAAAATTAAAGCAATATCCTAGCACCAAATCACTTTTTTAATTCCGTTTAGACAAGTGACATGAAGTTGATTTGTATTACTTTGAAACGAAATTCTGACGTCACAAATCCAATATGTCCGCCGCGTCACGTCGCCCACATGAAACTTGACAATGGAATGTTCACAATACGACGAACAGTGTCAAATGAAGTACATTGAAGCTTTATCTCGGAACCGAGTGAAAAGAATAAAACATCCATCTTCGTTTCTAAGTAGAAATGTGTTGTTCCTTTCATTTATTTATTAAGTATTTTATAAATTAAACTATTCATGAAACATAGGGATATAGGTATATAGAAATCGACTTTGTTTTATGCTATGTAGTGATGACGACTTAATCACGTGAATTACCGAATTAGTTGGTAGCCCGCACCGCACACTGTTGTGTATAAGAGACCCATTGTGAAATGTTTTATGTGATATATGGTGGCAAATCGGTAGACAGATTATATGAAGGTGAGCAATCGCCGCCGTCGCGCGCCGCATGGACACCAGAAGAGTAACAAGCGCGTTGCTGGCATTTTTTGGGATTAGCCTTTCGGACATTCAGAGATTAAGGAGGGATGAGAATTCAAATTCATTTATTCATTTTGTGAACATAGGTGATTACAGATGCTTTTCAATTCAACAAGAGTTAAAGAGTTGTCAAGAGTAAAACTACAATAAGAGTTGGAGAGATTTGAACCTCTCGTAGCCTTACAGAGAAATACAACGCTATGCTCGGTCTCTTCGGTTTTTTGTGAGGCCGTGGTATTACTCCAAACGAGTCAGCCCATTCCCGCGAGAAACCTAAAATAAGCTGAGCCTCTCTCGCGAGTGAGTCGTTGTTTTCAATACTTAAACTATTAATGGTGGTGGAATTAGTTTTTATAGGTAAAATAATGCCTGAATAAAGGTTTAACAACAGCTGTGTGAAGTTTTATTGAGTCAATGTTCTTTTAAATAATGCTTTTACTTGAAGATTTTTCATAGGAGCAGAACTGTTTGTCTAATTAAGTCTTCTAATTATTATTTTAAGATAAAGATTCCTATCTGGAAATTCGTTGCTTAGCAGTAACCGTATTAACCTTACGACCTTGAGGATTTACATCTTACACTTTTATCGTTTTTTTTAAAGTTGCTCTACACTAGTATTTTCTCACGTGTGTGGGTGCGTTTTTACACATATACTATACATGACACCCAGACCCGAAACAACAATTTGTGAACCACATAAAGTGTTGTTCCGTGCGGGAATCGAACCCTCGACGCGTTGCACGGTAGCTAGTTGCCCAGCCACCGTACCAACCATGCAGTTTGTTTTAAATACTGAAAGTATTTAGCAAATACATTTACTAATAGTATTTTAGCCTCGAGCAGTTTTCTTTTTGCAACAAAACAAAAGAAAAGAGTTTATTTATTTTTAAAATAAAACTAATTTTATTACACGTCAAACAAAACGTTTATTTATTTAAAGGATAATCCAACCAAAGTGGCAAATAATTCTACCTCATTTGACCCTCTAATGGCCACAGTCAATATTCGGCAAAATTCTTTAATGGGTACTTAGGGCCGGAGCTAACAGTTACACGCTTCACAAAATAGACTTTTAGATAATGACATTGCTGTATTTTTGTAAAAGAATTGACACCACATTAATTCAGCCTACGACTCTGTTCTGACTAACGACTGCCTACAATAGATTTTATTGTAACTAAAAAAAATATATTTTAAAATTGATCAACAAAGTTCGTTATTTAAAAAACAGAATTACATAGGTATATGTGTAACAATGAAACAATGAAACGGCACTTTTACACGTCAATTTATATGTAAAAAACTAGATGAAGCCGGTGTGTACCGAAACATCAAAAAATTAAACCAAGAAAATTGAAATGACGCACTCAAAATAAATTATCTTCCATTCAAATTTCAAGGCTCTAAAATTAATGATAGTCTCATTAAGAGATTTAATTTAAAATTTAATTATTTTCGTACCTTTTCTTTTAGTTTAGTTAAAAGAGAAAAGACAGTATCCTAGTTGTTACAAAAAATACTCAATTCAAGGTCACGGTCTTGACCTTGCACTTGGCAATTCCACTTACTCATGAAGGTCATTTTCCCATATAAACCCATTACATAGCTTTATATATCTAATCGTATATAACATTAAATATCATTGGAGAGTGCGTTCTTTACTCTAAGAACGGTTTCGCAATTTCCGGCATGTTTCCCGCGTAATCGTGTCAGACGGAAGTGCCGCCATTTTAAGTTTCAACAGAAGGCGGGAAGTTTTTCGTCTTTACCTCACTAGAGAAGTGAGGGCGTTCAGAAAATTGTTGGTTACGTCAGTTTGTCATTGTCTGTGTAGTTCGAAACTTGGAGATGTAAGTCGAAGCTATTAGCTTGAGTATTCTTCTCCATTGCCACTTTAAATTACAGTTCTATTTACATGGTGCTTAGAGTTGAAAATTGGGTGGTGAAAATTTTTTCTTTGTGAAGTTACTCTTTATTTAAACTTTTATATTTATACATTATGTAGGTATATTTTACAAAGTTTGGTTCGATCTTTTGATGGGTGAAGTGTTATTTTATTATTTAAAGATGGAATTATATAAGAAGGTAGGGGTCCTTCAATGAGTACATAGTTCCCTTAGTTTTCTACCGTGTAATTTGCAAACATACTTACTAAGTACACATATGTATATTGATATTTATATTTATATACAAAACGTGTTTTTATTAATTCCTTCACTGCGTACCTATCATAAGAAATCTAGTAAAAGTGCTTGTCCAAATACTCGAACAATAAATATTGAAACAATAATAAACGATCTCATTTTTTTCATTACAAACGTAGTAAATACCAAATACCTACTCACAAATCTTTGTTGAACAAATACGTCGTATATCGGCCTACACGTATTTTCATCCTACATTAGTTCACAAAAGCGTTTAAAAGTCCAATAATTCTGGCTAAACCCGGTCCCAAAAGTCCCAACATTCGCAACCAATTCACTTTGACCCTTACGCGAGTCAAGTAATCTGTACAAAACTGTTTTCAAGTCAAGATATTTCTCAAATTAGAGCACAATGGGAGCTCGAAAATAGAAAAAAAGGCAAATTGTTAATAAATCTAAGTGAAACCGTTTCGGCTCAAGCCAAATACGGTCAATATTTCATGGACCCACGATTCAATTTGCAGGATTGCGTGAAAAATCGAGTAGAGCCTCCTCCTTCGCAAATACTGTGTAATACAGTCATTTATTTCTATTTTCAGTAATTCGAAATTGAAAATGGCCATCGGAAAGTTGACGGCAAAATTGCTTCGAAATATTTGCAGCAAATATTCGGTTTTAATTTGTGTTTTTTTTCCTTTAAGTAGGAACTTCATTTTCGCCTTTTCGAGGAAATATTATTTTGTAAAGAGGAACTGAAGTTCTTGGATCCGATCGATTAAAATTTTAGTTATCAATGTGAAAGTCTATTTTAGAATCTTTTTGACTACTTTATTTACTGACGGAATAGTAAATATAGCCAAAACTTAAATATTTACACCAATCACTGCAATGACGTTGTGTTTGGCGGCACGGTTGGCGCGGTCGCTGGTTAACTGGCTGCTGAGCAACATGTAGCGGGTTTGATTCCCGAAACATGTTATCCGCAAATTGTTGTTTTGGGCCTGGGCAGCTTAGTGTGGGATAACGAAAAAAAAGAGTTTTTATTTGTTGAAGAAATTGAGACCAAAGCGTTGTTTCGCTGTGTGAGTGAAAGTACCGGCGGACCAACCCTTCTCCTCCCTCAAGTCCTCCCCAAAAGATCAGCAACGCACTTGTAACTTTTCTGGTATACTACTACTAGTTTTCAGGTAATCCGACTGCTCGCTTGCGGCCCTATCGCAAATTTCAACCATAAAATAACCAAAAAACAACAGATCTCTTAAAAATACACACCGAATATTGCACATACAATAATTTTGCATACATCAAACTGAAACCAACTAGTTCCTCTATAAATTTCAAGTTAAACAAACCACAAAATAATACAATTAAAATCAACTGTCCGGCGTTGGAAGTTCACTCTGGAGTTGGAAAATCAACGCTGCAGTCAGAATGCGGTGTGGAGCTCACTTCCCAACGAGTACTATGCTGCATACATTAACTAGTTATTGCTTGAATTTCAGCCCCACGCTTCGTTTTGGGAAATTTCTATTGTTATTTTATTTTTGGGAAGGTTAGCCATATATATCGTTAATATATTATATACTTTATATACTCGGCCATTATAAAACTATAAAAAATTCTGTGATTTAAAAAAGTTATATATTTACTTTGATATCCGATTAATAATTTGTCTTAAAATACTAATTTTGAATTACCAAATTTATGCAAACCAATCATCAAAGGCATAAACAATCAAAAATGTATTTGTTCTTTTTTTATAAACGATTTAATTTTTTTCACAAATACTTGTTACACTCTAAGCATCTAGATTTGAGACACGCGGAAAAGGCAGGCAAAATCAATTTGCCAACTTCTTAACTACAATGAGCTATGTAATCTTGAATGGGGGTCTAAGAGGCCAAGATAATACAGTGACAGCCTGCAAATTGCTCAAGATTGCTTGTAATCCACAAAGGCAGGTTGCATAACTGTGACGTCTCAGCTAAGTAATAATGAAACATTCAGTAGGTATTAAAGAGACCCCGAGCAGGAATAGTTGGAGTTGAGAGGTTCTTGACAGGGTTAGCCCGGGCGGCTCGATTGCGTAATTGGTTCATTTCGGTTTGGCAAATTTAAAATTAAATATCTTTAGAACTTTTCAACATTTATTTAACGTCAAAAGTCACAAAACAATAACAATAAAAAAATAAACAAAATTAATTTAACTTGTACTTTACTAAACTAATTTTTGAGTCTGCTTGCGACTACGACCTGTGCAACCACTAATTCGAAACGGCAAGCCAGGTATTTAAATAATTATTTTTCGCGTTAATACCCGCGCAATTTTATGTAAAGTACAACTTATGCATCAGTGCAACAAAAAAAAACTCATTAAAAAAGGAGATACTTCTTTATTACATAGCCTTTTATATTTCCAGCAATTAATTTTATTTTTAGACAACAATCTTTATGAGATTCATCTCGCATCTACATTTGTCTAGAAAACAAAAGATTATTCATTTTACCCTAACAGCGTGCTTATACGAAAAGACTTAATTACTTGATGTATTTTCCTTGTATCACAAAGAGACAACAAACCTAATTTTGTTATGAATCATCATAATTAAGACGAAATGTTGGGAGTAGAAATGAATATCATCCCTTTGTATGACAAACGAAATATCACACGACTCAGGCCTTATGATAAATTACAAGAGATTATGCCTCTCAGCTCATTTTGCTTAAACACCATTAAGATTCATGGCCCGAAACTGTAAACAAAGAAGTTGAAATTGCGGCTTTACAATCGGATTACGAACTTTAGTTATAAATTTCGATGAGGCATAAAGAATACTAAATGCTCAAACGTTCGGAAACTCTGTATTAAGTTCTGGTATTTGTTTCAGATACAATGATGAATCAAATGCGAGACGCCCGAAGTGAAGAGTGAATTTTGAGAAGACTCCAGCATGCTTCACAGAACCTCATCATCACGTCGACGGCGCGCCTCCAGGAGTGCAGCCACTTCACCACAAGCAAGGTCACCGAGAGCATCAGCACAACCTTCTCGAAGAGCCTCATTAGCAGCTACAGAAACTGACGAAGAAATGGAGCCAATTCCACCTCCACAAAGAAGCCCGCGAGCAAGCCTTGCACCAGATGTCGCAATTGACTATCATCGAAGCCCACGTCATTCTTTGGTTCCTGAGGTCAGATCGGCCAGAAATTCTATTACACCAGATACAGCTCTACAACCGAGAAATACTCTGGGACCTTCTAGGAATAACTTAGCCGTCGACATGAACTATGGATCGAGACTAAGCTTAAATCCTCAGGACTTTAACAGGAGTCCAAGAAACAGTATTACTCCAGATGCCACAGCTAGAAGCCCAAGACGAAGTTTGGTGCCAGAGGGTACGTCATGGAATCAACCTCGTAACTCTTTGGTGCCAGATGTTGGTAGAAGTCCCCGGCACTCAGTAGCAAGTATTCAAATAGACCCAGCTCGAAGTCAAAAGGATTTAGGTCCAAGTCCACGGACCAGTCCACGAGGCAGCATAGGACCTGAAGCAGCACTTAAGAAAGAAATTCAAGAAATGAATAGGAGTCCCAGGGGCTCATTGATTCCTGACTCCCAACGAAGTCCTCGAGGAAGTATCGCGCCATCAGAGAGGAGCGCGCGGGGAAGCTTAGTGACAGGTGAAGGCGAGGCGAGCAGGATAAGCCCCAGGGGAAGCCTGACATTAACGTTTCAAGAGCCTTTGGTGTCAAGAGAAAGACGAGCCAGCGAAGACAGTCAAACAGCAGGTAGGCATGAATATTTATAATGTATTCTTATTTTGATTACATCTGTCTAAATGCCTTAATAACCATAATTAATAGACTGACTAAATATACTCCATAAAATTAAACTAAAAATTGTTGGCAGCCCTGTTATTATTACGAAACGCTAGATTTAAATTGAGTGGCTTGATGGCTTACTCGGAATAATCTCTATTTTGACAGTTTGTCGTGAATCAAATTGAGTGCGTATTTTGTTAGCTCAGCTTGACTTTTAGTTTTTTTCTTTTACATCATGAATCCAATTATGTTAATACTTGTCTTACTGCTTTATGATTGTCGCTTTTCTTAGTAGAGCCATAACAGTTTCTTTTTTGTCAATTACTTTGAAGTTATTTATAAGTTTGTTACGTAGGACGATACTCTCTATTACAGTTCTATTTAGTTATTAATTCGTATTTTTTATGGGATAGGTCGGCAGACGAGCATATGTATCACCTGATGGCAAGCAATCGAATCGCTTATGGTCACCATGCAAAGCTAATGGTGTGCATTGCCGACCTTTTGTTATATTACGTATTTGACAATTAGGTGTGGGAGGCACATCCCCAATAATTTTCGGCTATGGCCTCCCGTTATGTGGTGAAACACAAGGATAGCAATATTTCACGCTACCATTCTGCGAAGTCATGATATCATTCCGAACGCGCCAACCCATTCTTGCTGAAGCAAAGCTCCCCACATTTAGATTTTAAATCTGTACAGGTACTCGTGGAAGAAGCGTATCACCATACAGATCTTCAGTGGTTGGCAGACAGACAGGTACTGGAGCTCCATCTGACCCTGGCTCACGACGGGCCTCTAGTTCAGTAAGTCAGGTAAGAGATGTTCACAACCCCTTCAAATTAAAACGCTAAGTAATTGCCCTGTTAGAAAAAATCAACACTTTTATGACCTGTCCATCATGAATAAGATATTTTCTGGATTACCAAATGGATACTGCCATACACTTTTCAGGTGATCAATATCCTACATTACCTTGTTTTAATTTGTACATATTGAAATTATGGGTAATAAGAATCGTAAAACGTAAATATCAATTGATCATAAAGAAATAATATCCGGCTTTGTAAAGGCTATAAAAGACTCGCTCAATATCAATGTCGGAATTTAGTTGTTTTTTATTTTTAATCAGCACATTTATCCTGGCCTGTCTTTGCAATTATTTGCTAAAAAATACGTACATTTAAACGGTGATTTACTGAGAATTCTTATTGGAATAAATTTTCAGGGAAACGAACAATTACCGTCATAAATCGAGCGAATACGATATTAAAGAACATAAAGTTTACGAATGAAAAGATGACAAGCAATTAAAATAGATTTAAAATAAAATTGGTTGTAGACCTTATTACAAAGGTATGCATTGGAAGCGCAATACAATCTTTTCATTTAATTTGGCATCAGGCATATATTTACTTAATTGACTAAATCAAAACAAGAACTGAAGAAGTGGCAGTATGCCCATGCTAAAAGGGTTGCCATCTTAGTATAAGTTGGGCACAATGACTACTGGTTTTTAAATGGGTTATCCGTTGGCACCCCTGCATTGTAGCGTGGGCGGGATTAAAGTAAAATACATATGTATACATAATATACATAGCTGCTACCAAAGTTATGAGATATAAATCATGATTAAGTAAATAGCGTGACAGCTCCATATACTTAATCCCTCACCTCATTAACGTTAAGTTGGTAAGTTCACACTTAATTGCTCAATTCGAGTCGTTATGAAAGTTTCATAATTTCCATATGAAAGTACAGTTAATGAAGTAAATGTCACAATTATCACGAAATACGGAAGGTGAATGACCCAATAATGGTGTTGAAATTATTAGTTTTTTGAACTACATGCAATTGTTGAAGTTAACATGCAAGTAACACTGTTTTTAGCATGCAATGTACCCTAATTATGTACTTACATTAACCGCACTGCTAATTAAGATTGATATTTTGAAAGCTAATCTTGATTCAATTAAGTATTTCGTTCACGGCATGGGATTTATTATTTCAGAATTTTAAATAGCTGTACTCTATAATATATGTAAAAACTTACCATTTAGGTATTTTAAACTATACTAAAATGAAGTTTATGTGTCTTTCAGGACATTTTAAGTCAATTCAAGCTTCTCGAAATTCAGAATTATCATCTATTTCGTAGGTCCTACGTCGTTTGCTACGCTTGCAACGACGTGCTACGAAAAACTAAGTCTTTCATATTAGTGCTACATTTTAGTTAGAATAGCAATTTAGTCAAGATCTTTAGTGTATAATAATATTTTCAACTTATCGATCGATTGGAACCTTTTAAATATGTAAATATACTAAGGTGCGAATCTAAAATGAACCTAACATATTACCTTCACAAAAAAGGATGTACCTGTAAATATTGATAGGATTTTAATTAGAGCCTTGTTTTATATAACGTTTCAATTTGCCAGGTGTCGGGTGACGAGCAGCGTCGTCTTTGCGGTGAGCATGCCAAGTATAGTGACAGGAGTGGCCTTGGCCTGGGTATGGGCCTTACGACCTACGGGTCTGTGGCCTACCAGCTGAAAGATGCCAATATGGAAGCCTCTGGAACTGTTGACTTCATCTGTAGAGCTGCCAAGATTATGAATAGGACTAGTAAGTATACTGAATCTTTAAAAAAAAACTTTAGTGTGAATCAAAGTAAAAAATTGTGATAATTCAATTTAGTGACAATTGCAACAAAATAATTGTTCGCGTACAAAAATCAATCTCAGTCCAAAAAAACTTTTATCAAACCGATTTTAATCGAGACAAAAAATAAATAGAAAGAAAGAAATAAATTCGATTTTTGAAGATTTGTATCTCCGAACATTTAAAAGAAATATATCTGCGAGTAATGGCCCGTTTATCACGTCAATGTGTCGAACCGACAAGCTGTGATGAACGAACAAAAAGATTCAATAACCGATACCGAATCGTTCAGTTAAATATAATGTTTTTGTTTCAGTTCTCATGACAGTGTTCCTCGTCTTCCTGTCGACGCTGCCTATTTTAATGGTCATTATGGGTGAGTATTCAACGAGATGTGTAGCGATTGGGCATAAAAGTAATGATGTTTTGAATATCTATATCAATTTAATATAATTGCTTATTTCATTTCATTTTTTCTTTCTCATTTATAAGTGAAACATTTGCAAAAAAAACGAACAAAAATTAATTTTGTAAATTCGATACTGTAACGTATCATTACATGTAGAATAGTTAATTTTTTGCATTAGAATAAGACTTAAATTAAATGCTTAAAGCGATAAACTTAAATCATGATAATTTATTAAGAAAAAAAACTTCGCTATTTTGACTCGTTAGAATAACGACTCGATAGTGTGAACACATCAGTTTTTATAGAATACAATTCCAACCATTACTACTTATAGCTGAACTTATCTTAAAACATTTGGATGTCTATATATTTTACAAGCTTTGTGCAAAAGAATAAAGTCCATTCCGACATTCAGAATACTCCGAAGTCTGTACGACTTGGCAGATAAAGTGGTCATTTTCATTTAATGGAAAAATTTTACGTTACATCCAAGGAGACTGACCAGTGTGACCTTGGAGTTGAATGTCTCATTTGGCGGTTTTAGGGTGGGAATTATAGAGATGTTCTTTATGATGGCCACGTATAACCAAGCAGTATTTATTTTAATTGAACTGGTATGACTCTCATGTCGAAATACCGACGTTACGTTTAGTTAAAGTTTTAAATTCAATAATAATTGAATTTTTAGTTACGATTGCTATTTAATAATCTGTTGAAGTTAACTCTGTCCAAAATTTGACTGCATAGTTTTCCAACAAAATAGATCCAGCTTTTTCCGATCCAAGCGTATATAGTAATCGCATTTACAACTACTAGGATAAAGAGCAGAAAAGAGAAAACACATTTAAAAACATTGTAACCACATTTTGTAGTCTTCCAAAGTTGAAACAGAAGTCATTAGGCGGCGAGTAGGTACGGCCGCACAGCCGCGCTACTTCGTACAGCCACGGAGATAAAGCTTAAACCAAAGTTGACATAAATCTGATAAGTCGGCCCGGACGAGATGCGCACCTAATGAAATTACAAACTGACAGACATCGTAAAATGGCGCTTGAAAAAATGAAAGGAAAAACTTTGTAAATAAGTTTATTGATTAAAAGTAGGCTCTAATGGACGCTCGTCAAGGAATTCCGTAGTATTTTGATTGAAGTTGGAAACTTTGGACATGTTTGGGCAAGTTTGAGGGGTCAGAATGGCGATAATGTATTAGGGCTTCATTGTTGAAAATAAACGGATGTGATTTTGCGATAGTGCAGAAATTCAGGAGTTTGTGTCAATATTTAGATGTGCTTCAATATAATTTTATTTTATCTTTAGTTTTTTCTATATTTTTTTTCATCTATATATTTTTTTTGTCTAGACTAGATTTGAGTACTTTTTATGGAAAACAACCACATTCCCTTTCAGCAGCCTATGGCTCTAGTTGCAACTGATCATTAATTCCACACATAACCTGGACGCCCCCTGGATTCGCTCATGAATATTCAAATTAATTAATACCTAGCTGATTGAGCTGTTTCACTTGATTGTACCGTCGCTCCAATAACTTTCAGAGCTGCTCATTACTCGCTACCGATATGGTGCCTGACAGACTAATTAAATTGTTGTAGCTTTGTCTATTAATAACGTCTTGGCTGGGGCTTAAGACCGCTTAGTGTTGCAAAAGTACTTAGTAACTTAGATAGAGTATCATTAGACAGAAAAGTCAAGAGTAAATAGTCATTTGACTTTAAACCATCACCCGTATATGGAAATTTTAGAAGAAAATCTGAATTGACAAATGAAAATACGGGTAACTTATATTTTCATTCGTCATCAACATCAGCCTGATTTCGTCCACTACTGGACATATGCTTCCCCAATTGCACGCTACTGAGCTCGATGTTCAGATCTTCTCCTTCAACTGGACTCGGATATCGTCAGTATTTTGATTTACTTTTATTTTTTTATTGAATACAGCGATCTCTCTATTATATGTACTAAGTAAATAAAAACAGCCAGTAAAAAAGGTATGTCATCTATGACAATACCAACAATCCTAACCTTAGCCTCTATTCTATTTTCATAAAACTAAAACAAAGGAAACAGGTTTTCTTTTTAGGAACTCTGTAGCTTTGTGGCAATAAAATAACATAGGTACTCTTGCCAACAAATATTTAAACGGAACGATAAATAAAGTTTTTAGGTCAAACCTTTGCAAGTTATGATAATTCGAACACATATTTCGTGGTAGGGGATAAAGGCCCATAAAATCGTACAAGGAACGATCACCGATCACCCGATGTTGTACGATAATCGATTGGTTGTACTCGAACTAATATTTGTACAGTCAGGTTCGGTTTAATCAACGCGTTGATCGGTAAATCCAGTGTGTACCGGTATAATTCGGTTCGCGAGGCGCCGTCCAGGGAAATGAGGTCGTACCCATTATTCGACGATTGTTGATTGTTCCTACGCGTACTTGTACATAGGTCTCAATTTTTTCATTTTGTCCTACTTACATATCTTTTGTTATCTTCATTAACCACAATTCTAAAACATTTATATAGAACTTGAAGTAATTTATTGAAGTAATTGTAATTTACATCTGCCAAAAGGCGAGCTTTCATATTTATCTTCAACGTACTACAATTACAGCTAGGGTTTCAAGTGCAATAATGTTCCGTTGTATTGACCTGGAGCAGGAGAAGGAACGGGGTGATTTTTAGTGACTAAGAGTCTGTCACTCCTGAAGGCAATTGGTGATCATCCCTACTTAAAGAATATTACTATAATTATCTACAAGACGTTTGCAAATGGCATGTACCGGGCGTGACTTCGGAACCGGCCGATTAAAAGCGAAACTGCATCCATTTTATTAATATCTATTATCTGTAATATTAATAAAATCTTCCTCCACAGGTGTCCATTACATTCGGGATTGTCCAGCACAACCCCGGATACCAGTATACATGATAGTTGGTGGTATTATGGGAGGAGCTGGTATCTGCTGGCTGCTGTTTGCTCAGCTGGTCAATAGGAACTCCAACACATCAGCTAGCGTCGTTGAGAAGATACTCGCGTCTCTGCTCACGATTTTCCTACTGGCTTGGTAAGTTGTGTGTCAAGTAATATGATTTAAGTAGGGTCAAGTAATATAAGCATGCGAAAAATGTACTGTGGCTCCAGCTCGGTAAAAGAAACAATGAACGAAGGAAGGGGTAGTTATTTCTCTGTTCACTTAAAGGGAAAGAAGCCATTCGATGATTTTCGCTCCGCTAAAAAATTAATGGACGTGCTCAAATTTTGGTCAAACTATATAGGATACTAGTTTCTCTACCGCGGTTTCACCCGCTGCCCGGCTCCACTTAATCTTAGCGTGGTGTTTTATAGCCTATAGCACTCAGGAACATTTTAGCTATCTATCAATTAAAGAATTTTGGTAATCCGACCAGCGGTTCCAAAGATTACCCCCTGCATACAAACTTACAAATTTTACTTCTTTATAATATAAGTATATAGGTAGATATATATGTCATCTAAAAATAGTGATAAATTTGAAATGTCATCTTGATTAATAATAAAGCTTTAACCAAATTATGCATGCATAAGCTAGCTAATCTCACGCGGTTTCACGCGTTGCTCGCGTCCATTTGATCGTAGCGTGATGTTTTATAACGATAAATAATAAACCACTAGCTCCGGAGATTAGTGCGTTTGAACCAACAAACAAACAAACTCTACAGTTTTGTTATATAAGCATGTGTCGTATTAAATTGCAGTCAGTATTTATTGAAAATATACATCATATCGTGACTGCTATACAATCAAAAGAGTTGTTTTAATTGCTTTTTACTTGTAAAACAATATTGATGGAAACAACTGCTCTGTGTACAACAATCTGTCGATACGTCAGCACGGTTGCGGTAGAAGCTGTCAGGTAAATAGAAGAGCAGCCTTTAATAATTAAATCGTGAAATTCTGTTGTAACTAAGAGCTTGATATAATGGTTTTCAATTTTAAATGGAAAGTGAATAATTTTAAATTGTAGTTGTAAAATGAAATTTAGTTTTCTGTGTATTGTTGTGGGTAAAAGCGACTGCACGGTTGGTGTTGGCTGGACTGACGGGGTTTCGATTCCGGCACAGAACAATACTTTGTGTGATTTAGAAATTGTAGTTTCAAGTCTGAGTGGCTTGTATATGTGAAATTGTTTTTTAAAGGCACTCACGACACATGAGAAAATTCTACCAATGTTTTTTTTTTAAGTTTGGGTGGCTAATGAACTATAGGTATGAACCATCAAAACTTTATAGTAATTTCTACAGCCGTATGAGGATTAAATATAGAGCTACAAGAGATATAAGAAACTCTATTAATTCATCGGATGTTTAAAAGCTTTCTTTTTTAAGTTATTCTCTCATTAAGTCAGTAAGAGATGGTTTTTCTCGTCAAAAATAAACATTACGTTTGTTGTTTTCATTATATTACTACATTTTTTTAAATAAGGTATATAATACATATACACTATTCTACATTTTTGGTAACACATGAAGTTAACGATGTCGTTATTTCTTTAGAGCACCAATTTCGTGAATTCTAGGCTATGTGTATGTGTATACTCGTAATGTCAAATAACATAGTAAATGCAATTTGTTTTGTCATATTGCTTTTGTTCTGGTTTCTACTTTGTGGTGAAATAAGGTTAATGTAGTTTTATTGTTATTTTGTAACGTTCAATCTTTTTAGTGGTTAGAGACGTACTTTTAAATAAGTTTTACATCAACAGAATTTATTCCGTAATCTTTCTGGTTAAGGTTTAATATTAAATGTACGTACATAGAAGATTTTTTTATCTTAAATCTGTGTCTTATTAAAAAAGTCTTTTTTTGTAATGCAGATAATTAATTGGTCATTCTGTGGATGAATTCATTTAGCTAGATAGATACGGTTTTAAATTAATATACTATTTTATTCGAAGCGAAAATTTAAGACATATTTTATTTTTTAAATTTTTGTCTGTAATTTTTAATTTGGATTTTATTTTTATTATTTTTCGTTCGACAGGTGATCTGTCAAATCGAAAAGAGATTAAGGTAATACCAGAATAATTGGTAGTTATGTTATTAAGGTTTTTCGCAAAAAAGGTTGATGAAAATAATTGGTTTTCTTTACTCTAATGAAAACAGAATTCCCGAATCAAAGACAGAAAGCATTTACCAACTTTATTAATTGGTCTTTGATAACCCGTATCGTCTTTTTCAAAACCACCTTTGATCGTAGTTCTAAATGAAAATTTTTCCTCAGGTTTGCTTTTGGCAATTACTGGACCCTCCAAATCATGTGGCCAGACTACGCCCCAACGCTGTTCGAGCCAAACCAGTGGTGTCATAAGACATTGTACGTGTTTTCGCTGACTCAACTGGGCGTGGTGTGGGGTCTGATGGCCTTGGTTCTGCTGTTACTGCTAGCTCTCGCAGTTTGTCAGGTAATAGCCCAGGTATACTATGAAAATTGATTATATTTTCTAGAAATTTGTAGCCAGCTAGCTTGCTGTAGCAGAAGATAAGGTAACACTCTGTTTATAAATTTTACAGACTTTTTCACAACCTAGACCCTGGGGTTTCAAAACAATCCTTTATAATAAAAATACTTTTAAAGTGAAATTCTTAAAGTTACTACGCTGAAAAGGGTCTTGGGAAAATTGGGTATAAATATTGCCTATGCTAATAAGTTACGTAAAGTTTTTAAGACTATGCTAAGTAAACCTCTCATAAACCACACGCTTGAGTTAATACTTCATTGGCGGTTTTATGAGAGAAGAGGGTATTGTAGAATATTTTAATTCATTTTCGTTTCTTTTGTGTAGG
Organism: Spodoptera exigua; assembly: GCA_902829305.4. Classification (NCBI taxonomy): domain Eukaryota; kingdom Metazoa; phylum Arthropoda; class Insecta; order Lepidoptera; family Noctuidae; genus Spodoptera; species Spodoptera exigua. The sequence continues at coordinate 929,393 of LR824614.2, forward strand.
TGTTCGGCTGCGGCTGGTTAGGGCCGCCAAGATACAAGTAGCAACGGCGCAGCGTCGTGCTAGAGTTGTGGCACAGAAACATCAATAACACTATGGACGTTGCGGGCGCTCTGCTGCCCTTCACACAAGTAGTGCGACCTGAGCTGACCATCCACGTACAGGAGGTGCTCACTCAGGCCGACAAGGAAGCAGATGGCTCTAAGCCCAGAAACACGATCCCAGAAATAAACGAACCAAGTGATAAAGACGATGAAGTGAAGGGTTCGTCAACACAAAACGTTGACAACCCTAAAAGTGTACATATAAATAAAAGTGCTAATGACAATGTTAATACGAAATACTGTGACAAAAGTGCTAACGGTAAGAATAGTGAAGTAAGAAGCTGCGATGTGGTGACGATGAAGAATCCAAGGAAGGGCAGCCCTGCCTGATGGTTGTTGGTCGTGCTGCCAGCGCACGGCAAAAAGCATGTACATTTTGAAGCGACAGATAAGATATATTACTTCTGAATTCTCAAGGATGATCTTTCGCTGTCGAACTAAATGTCGAACTCATTTATTGCTTGCCGTGATATTCTTTTCTCAAAAAGTTGATGTTAAAAGTCATAATGTTTTTGTTGTAGCTACCAGAAGGTGCTTTTAAAATAATACCTTAATAAACTTAAAATAAGTAAAAACATCTAAGTACCCATTTCTCAAGTGTTGGAACATTAAGAGAACCTTTTAAATCATTCAGTCGACAATCTAAATATTAAAAGCCAAAAAGAAACCTATGTGACTGACAGCTGGAATCTAGGCTAAAACAAGATTTTTATGTACTTTACATATAATATAGATTCTTGGCGGATTTAGACTTTTTTTGAGAGGGGAAAATCATCATCAATCATCACAAACGACTTCTCCCGCCCAGGGAAGGGTGGGAGGAAGTGTCAGACTCTTACTGACTCTGGGCCGAGGCTGCGGTGACTCATTGCACTAACCCCGCAACCCTGGCTGAACATCAGCCCTATAGGGCCACGTCTGTAGTGGTCTATTGGCAAGGATTAAGACTTGAAAATACTTTGTAGTATTTAAATGTGGTTCGATATTTATGCTCGCCAGTGTACCGTTGCTTAATGTCAGTGCTTGTTAACTCCGTGCTCAAACAGCTTATTATATAAACGTATGTACTTCTTCTTATATATCTAAAAATGTGCATAAATATTATACGGTAATATACATAGTATATGTGATAGTAGTTTTAATTTCATATCATTAATTTGTCTTCAAATAGTAAATGTAATGTTTCTTAATCGTTAAGATACAACGAATATTTATTAGTGCTTTTTATATGTATATGTATGTAGTATTGTAAATATCGGTATTGTAATCGGTAGCGATGTCATATCAGGTAACATATTGTAGTATACATATTATCTTTTAGCGTATTGTATTGCCCGGGAACAGATTGGTTGGCATGAAGTGGGTTTTAGTATCTCAAGTGAATCGTTAACGAAATTTGTACCAATGTATAACAGGTCATTGAACTCAAGATTCTTTTATTGGAATATATAACTGTATCGATGTTATAGAGCTACTATACTCTGAAAATCAGTGTCCCGGGCATTATTGGACATATATGTATATTATATCGAGAAACACCATTTATATCTTAGAATGTAATATAAAATAAATATTTTGTGTGCACCTATTAATTATACTCGTATATACATACTTATAAATTGTACTAAATGTCTGATTATTCTTAGTGACACAGCCTTGTAGCGTCACTCGAGACGTTATAAACAAAAATAAAAAAAGATATAAGATGAGATGAATAATAAATGTTCGAAAGATGATTTTTGTTAGAGGAAAAATTCTCGTCATTCACAGCTTGTCAGATGCAAACAAAGGACGCCCGGAAAATGATGGACTCATAATTAAATTTTCCCAATTTTTTTATAAAGTCCCGAGTTTCGATACAATACTGTTCGCGGAAACTGCATGGAACAGGCTTTAATAGAGATTTTATGTGAAAACATATTTTTATAGAAGAGGAAATATAGGAGGGTGTGTTTATTATAAATATTTGTACCTATTAATGTGCTTTTAGGGAAAATTCTGAATACAACCAGTATGTAATATGTACAGCAATCTCTTTTAGAAACATCAAACGATTTTTTTCTCTTTTACACTCATTGCTTCATACGAATATGTATTTATTTTTATCAATGAAAACTCTTTACAAAATTGAAACTCTATACACTTCTATAGGCATTCACAAATGAAGAGTTGCTTTGCTCTTGATATTTTTAGTTGGAAATGAAAAAAAAATATACTTTCTTGATACTGAAAAGGGTCGTTGTAAATTTTCAGTAGATTTTGAGTGACTGAAAATCTTTTAATGTTGAAATCATTTTTGGCAACCTTCCCAAATACAAATAAATTCTAAAAACGTTGCCCCACACTAGGATTTTCTCCTGTGTCGTGGGTATGTTTACAAACACTCACAAGCTACTTAAATGTGGATTACACAAATCTTGTTTCGAGCGGGAGTCGAATGCTCGACGCGTAGCACAGCAGCCAGTTGCTCAGCCTCTGTGCCGAGCGTGCACTCAATATACTTGATATCAATCTTAGTATTCTACTTCAATATTAAGTCAAGACGTGGGCTCCAAACCTAGCATAGTTCTCCGTGTAATAGGTTTTTATTTTTTTGAGATTATTTAGACACAAAATGTAAGAAATTCATGCTTCGGCACAAATGGGTCGGCTCGACCTGAGTGATACTACGGCCTCACAGAAAACTGCCATGAAACAAATACAGCGTTGTGTTTCGCCATGTGAGTGAGGTTGCCGGAGGCCCTACACTTCGCCTTCCCCAATCCCTAAACCCCAAAAGGTCAGCGACGCACTCGTAACTCCTCTGTTGTTGCGGGCGTCCACGGGCGACGCTGATTGCTTAACATCATGTAAACCGTCTGCTCGTTTACAGACAAATCACATAAAAAAATTGTTACTTTCATATGTAGAAGAAATACACTATGAGGAAACGTGGACATTTCAAATTATAAGTTTGTAATCGCCAATCTGCCATGAGCAAACTTGTAAATCCCTTACCTCCCCTCGATCCAGTCTAAAACCAATATATCCAAAATACACTAGAGACTATCCGACTATTTTCATTTCCACAACTATACATACATAATTATAACTTTGTTAGTAATTACCGATACTCAGAAACCATTTAACTCAGATACAGTCTAATTGGGAATATCGTATTGGACTGGATTATGCAAATTAATAGCTTCAAATGCAACCAGACATCCAACAACACACCCAATTTTCATACCAGTAAAGTCCTATTTACTTTCTATCAATGTATTTGCGGTGGATATGCGAGAGCTAAATCGATGGGCATTTGATGTGATCAGTCACCGTAGCGTTATTGACCATGTCGTGGCAAACCGAGTGTGTGATGTAAATTTGAATTTTAAAATCAAATTAATAGAATTCAAATTTCTTTTTTAGAAAAAAATATAAACAATTTATTTTAATATGATCAAGGCTAGTTGTCTACTGAGGCGTAAATTTTAACAAGTTATTTAAAATGTTATATAAGTAATCTATTATTCTAGTGCGTGTCAACAAGCTTTTAAACAATAATACACATTGTTTATCAATATTCCAAGATAAACAAGAAGATCTAAGTAAACGTTGAACCCAAAGTTTGAACTTTCAATTTACATACGATTTAAAGTACTAACATTTCCATAATGTTCCTCGTTCGTAATTCCAGAACATTCTACATGTTACCTACTAAATATTGTTAAAATGTACACGTATTTTTGCACCAGAGCAAAACATCAAAGAAACGTCGACTTAATAATAACTTAATATACAGTTCAAACTCATTCACCCGCGGTCGTGTCTCCTTATTTATGCAGCGAACGTTCACTATAGAAAAGAGAAACTCGTAAAAGCACTCTAAGCGGTGTGCATTTGTTTCTTTTATAAAAAGATACACACAGTTTTAAGTTCAACCATTTCGAAAAACAGTAAAAAAAAAATTACTTTTGCCGTGGTTTGGGCCAGCTACGAAAAGCTTAAAATCAGGTGTTTCTTTGCGGAGATCCATGATATTAAATGTTATGAAAAATATTTAGTTTGAATTTCGCGACTAAGACTCCACAGGGCATCCTTAGGAGATTTTGACTCGACTTCTGAGGATGCCCTGTGGAGGGCTGAAACACGTGTCGCGTATAAGTTTGATTGCGTGGCATGTTTTTTCGTTTGAACTTGTGCATATGCATGTGGGCGGGAGGTGGAACCTTTGCTGCACGTGCATATGCATGATTGCACATCAACAACAACATACAAGCCTGGATTTTTTGTCGCGGAATAAAAACTAAATATTTTTCATAACATTTAATGTTTAAAATCCTTTATTCGGTCGGTATAAGTCCGGATTTCCTAAACCTACCTAATGACTTTTCCTCGGCTGTTACAATTGGCCTATAGTTCTTTAACCCGAGGTATGCCGGAGCGCAGATATACGCGAGACACAATGTGTTTTCTATTGTGTCTCATATACCGGCAGACAAGAGGTCTTAACCTCTGCATTTTTTGGTACTTAAAGCCCTTAGGCTTTAAGTACCAAAAAATGGCAAATTCCTCTTCGATCATCAGGTGCCAAAATCTTTGGGAGTCTTATTCCATTACAATTTTGTGCGATAACATTGTTCATCATAAGGTGCCATTTTGTTTTATATTAAAAAAAAAGGTTTGTAATCCTCATTTTGTAAGTTGGAATACATAAGAATGTATTATATAATTTTGAAAATGAATAATTTGTTTGACATTATTAGGCATTCGAGCCTCAGTTCAGTTCAAAACGCCTAAGATGTGGTTTCTCTGTTACGGTCCCAAAAGCGAGCTTATCAAATAATACCTTAGTGGACAGCGGGTCTAACATGAACCCTTCTAATTTCAAAATTCGTCCTAAATTATACAAACGTCCTGTCACAGACCAATTTTAATCAAATAAAGCTATTAATCGTCTTTTTCAATTTTCTTTTTTTACATTTTTGCTAAACCGATTACAGAATATTTTTTAATGGTGCTTTGGAATAAATAGAAATTGTACTATTCGTAATTTTTTAGATTGGCAATGCGTCACAGAATTGAATTCTCTTAGGTAGTAAGCATAGGCGACCAGAAAATTCTAGAAAATGGTTTTTTATGAAAATATTCATACCAATAATATTATACATATAGTCAATAGTCAAAAACACTTATTCATAGCTTAACTGCTTAATTATTCAAATTATGGAAAAATACAGATTTTTATGCCGCAGTTAAACTGTGAAATAAGACTTTTTCTAGTTGTAAAAGTATTAGGAATTTTTAGTACTGGATTTGGGAACATAGATAAAAATTGTAGTTATTTTTGTATAGGAAAAATGTAACATTAATTCGCCTCCTATATTTATCTTGGAATAATCCTATATATATCTATTTAATAGATAAACTTTTTGAATATACCTATTTAGTCTTAAATATAGTTCTGTACTGTTAGGAATTTTCATGAAGTTATTACAAGGTAAATGTATAAATAAATAAATAGCGATGCCATTAAATACTGCTTTAACTGTGAAAGTCAGGAATTGAAAGGTTTTTAGAAATTGATGGGCATTTTCCTGGTGGTACAAGCATTTTCTACAACAAAAAAGGCTCTATTCAAGTACTGAAACAAAATTCAGTTTTGTCCTTTGATCTCCAATTCAAATACAATTTTTCTTTCATTGCATTCGAGGAAAATTTGAAAAAAGATCATTTATGGGATAACATACCCTTTTTTCAAATTACAAAACGTGTTCTCGGAAAATGTCAATCACATTTTATTTTTATGATTTTATTCGTCTGTTCGGGGATTTATCAAACACCTTTCAAATTCTACTTTATTAGATTTATATTATTTAACAGTACCAATATTCATTCAGTGAAGTACTAAATCATAATACTGAATATTTAAGATATACTGTTATATTTATGAAGGTGATATCGCCGCAAAATGTCTCATTAAATCGTCATGACCTTGACCTTGACCCCAGTTTCGGCCTTTCCCCTACTATTCGGCCTGATTTCCATTCATATTTATTTGATGTTTTGGAATATATAACAGCATTGGGTTTTGGGAACATTAATATTAAAATCAAAAAACTCGCTTTCTTCTCTGTATTTTTGTATCAAAGCTGATTTTTGAGAAATTCTAGACATTAGCGGTATCTACTTTAGATATTGTATTATGATTAGTGCCTAAAAGTAAGCTTTTGGGGTCGCGTTTTCATCGTCTTGTATCTTAAATTAAGAATCATGTCACGGTATCTAGTAACATGTGGAAGAGGCATATTTTAAAAGGAAACTTCGACATTTATTCTGTATAGAAAGGGTTATTAATTAAAAAAAAGTTACAATGGACATGAAAACGCGCTGCTGGACGACCACGTATAAATTATTATAATATAGATTTTAGAACCTCATATCATTGTCCACTTTATATCCTTTAGAAAATTATAAAATATATAGCCATACTTGTAAGTGTATGGAGTGGAATACAATTAATAAAAAGACTATTCGTAGAAGTCTCTCAGAATATGTATTATGTATAACAAATATGTATATTATTTATTAAAAATTCGCTGGAAGCATCAACTATAGGTATTACTATATTATAGAAAACATAAGATTGTAATGCGTGTATTTATTGTGATGATAATATAAATAAATAAATGTGTTTTTTTAATATTGTTTTTTATTTAATTAATTTTATTTTGCAAATAAAATGAAAGTTTAATTTAAAATTAAAAATGATTTATTTAGGTAGGAAGATATTGACCGACGTCTTGCGTTATTCAACATTATTTCTCACATTGTCTTATAATTGATACCACAGTTCAGCACGTCGATTCTATAAAATTTGTTTGATTGTGAATCTTGTTCGAGTCCGAAGTGAACGTCGAAGTGACGGGGAAATAAAATTATAGAATGCTACTTTTAACGTCATCTCATACTTTATCTATCAAAATGTTGCTGTCAATTTAGTTCAACTACGTACTACTACGGCGGATTCAGATTCGAAGTTTAGAATGAAGTCTTACAGAATCGCACTACAGGAATGATCCCCAAAAGGCCGGCAACGCACTCGCAACTCCTTTGGTGTTGCGGGTGTCCATGGGCGGCGCCGATTGCTCAGCGTCATAGAATCCGTCAGCTCGTTTGCCGACTTATACCATATAAATTGATACCAAAGACCAGGCAGGCAGTTTCATTATTTATATAGTATCGTAACAAAAAAAAACAAAACAATAGTATGATTAAATAAAAAATTCCAAGTTGTACATATTAATACATCTAGATAAATCACGAATCTGTGATTCAATTACTGTAATGTTTTTCATTACCTTGTACATATGTACATAGTATTTTTTGTATGTCGTGAACTTGTTCAATTCTGGAGAAGGGAGGGCGATAAATCGTGGGACTTTTATTGCCTCGCCTTAGCTTGGCCAGTCTCGGATGTTTTATTAAAACGCTCCTTACAATTATCTGATTCAACGAACTAGCTTTTAATGTCCTTTTTTCAGAGATATTATTATCAAATAACTTCTCCGGTTCTGGGTGAGGCGAGAGAAAGAGTCAGGCTCTTCTTACTGAATGAAAACCTCTTTGTTCCTTCTCCAGCTTCTGCTACATTAATGCATTTGCACCAACAACAGCGGGTGTTTAATGTTGAAAAAAAAAAACATTCCTGATTAGTTTGTGTCTTACTTGTATGAAGTTTGTCATACTTATATAAAATATTTGTGACTGATGTTTTGGAATTTTTAATTAAATACCAAAGAAATATATGCGCTGTGTTACATGTAGGAAAGGTGTAAAATCCAGAGACTCAAATGTAGACTCTAAAGTACCTCTTTTATAGACGATATATCAATGCGATTACCTTCAGAAGAAAACATTAAGAGTATATAACTTTCAAGAACCTGATAGTACTCCATTCTACCTAACTTTATCTGTAGTTTATTTCTTAACTCAGATATAGTTTCCCCCAAGTATTGCCACGGTAAGGTATCTCGGAAACCTTTAATATCGCACCAGTTCGAAGCAGTTCTCGAAAGAAAGCAATATCCAGGAAGATAATAAATTCTGTGAATTATATATAGTTGTACAGTGCACTCTATTTAGAATGGAATTGGGTCGCATTTCCATTCTGGATTATTATATTGGAATATTTCTATAATCTGATAACTGGAATGCATAACGGGAATTGGTTCTAGGTAGAGAAAAATTTAAATAAACTGTTGGAGTTAAAGATAAGTGGAGCGGTGCAGAATAGCATAACATGGAGCAACTTGTTAAAATGTTGGTAATATTTGTGGCATACTTATTTATATCTATATTTAGGCAATTTGCTATGCAACTGTGTGTGTGTCAGTATCCCCAAGGAACAATTGAAAGTCAAAACCAAATTATTTATTTCAATTAGACCTGAACAGGCATGTTTGAACGTCAAACAAAGATTAAAGATAAAAATGACTAAATCGTCTAAAAGTTTAGATTCCGATGGGAAGACCCAGCAAGAAACTCTATGGTTATTTTATTTCCATTGATTTCATAAACAGACTCTTCGTTTCAATTATTAAGTTGGCTCCATTATGTAATAAAAGCGTAATATACTTAAATATATGTATACAAAATTGGGTGGTTTTCTCAGTCAGTATTTTACAAATTAATTTAAATTTACAAAACATTGAAATACTAATAAACAATAATGTTATACTTACTTAGTTTACAAAATATAAGCAAGTATGCTATTTATCGCCAATAAGGTACGATATCACAACTTGTCATTTCATAGAAAAGAAAATTTTCGTATTTGATGTTTCAAAAAAGTATTGAATTGGTCTAGTTGTATTTACATGACTTTATGTTAAGTGTTTAAATGATAAGATGGCAGTAAGTGCCAGTGATAATGTAGACAGGAGCAAACTACTCACTTGGGCCTTGATTACACACAAGTTGTATCATTCCTTCAAGTAAGTAGTAAGTACTTATTACCTACTTACCTACAATTTAGAGGACAATTCAGTGTGGGGCCAATTTTATTCGTTATACTCAGAATCATTTAACTGCTAGCTAACCCTTAACAATGGTTTTCGGCACAATATCGTTAGTAACACACAATTTTTTCAGGCTACTCTACCTATGTGGCCGAAGGGAGTGGCAGGCTCTTATTGACTAAAAACCAGGACGATCCTTATACTAAAGAACAGTTTAAGAAAGTATTCATTGCCTTTGTGTCTTTGAGTATGGCAAGAAAAAACGAAATACACGAAATAATCCACTATTTTACGAAATATAGAACATCTTAGGATATTTGACATGAAATTTAAACAATGAAGAGTAAAATTTTCCGTACAAACCAAATCCTTAGTAAATGATAAGCACGGTATGAATATATCTACAAAAACAAAACAATGATACCAAAATTGATCAAAGAACGATAAATACAATTAGATGTTGTTATGAATGATCTTTACAACAGACAATTAAATTAAGCCGATTATGTTAAAGATTATTTCGCGATAAGATAGTTTTTTTGCATTTCTTATCGAATAAAAGTAAATTACTTTGGTATTTACGCGACTTGGCGGTTCTAGCGAAGTTTTATGTTTTTTTTGGTCTTAAAACCTTATATCAGTAGGATAAAACCAGACGGTCCGCCATTGAACGTGTCCATGGGGAAAGGGGGGAGGGGTACTAAAATTAAAATTACGTTACATGTGGACGCTGGTCATTTTTTTCAATTTTCGAAGAAGATGGATTGATCCGGTGTGCTAAAATAATTTTGGATTTTATATAACGGTAGGAGGGTTGAAATTAGTCAACTTCCAAACTATTTCACGACTTAGCCTTTTCAAAAATTGAGAATTATTTTCAATTTGGCTTGAGTCGACGTCGGACGGTCTAATTAAAATAAAATAAACGAAAATTTCAACTAGCAATTCGAAACTGAAAACTTTAAAGAAGCAGGAGTCTTAAAAACATTTTCTTGGATTTTACTTAAGCTTCTGGAACGTCGAAGTAAGTAAAAAGAAGCAAAACTAAGAAGTTACTTCAGCTTCTGAACTTTATTTCATACCTGACGAAACTTGAACGGTGGTCCGTCAATAAGATACTGAACAAAACAAATAGACTTGGTCCGAGAACAAGTTATTTTCGTTTCTAAAGATTTTTTCAAGAAACAGAAACATGAATTTTCTTCAGATATTTTTATATGACAACGCGGCAAAAGAGAATTTGGATTACCCGATGGTTAGCAATCGGCGCTGCCCCTGGATACCTGCGACACCAGAGGAGTTTCAGGTGCGTTGCTTACCTTTTGGCGATTTAGGTATTGGTCAGGGATGGAATGGAGGTAGTAAAGAATAAAGTTTCTTGTAACTTGAAAGCATGAATTTGGCATTCTTCACCATCCGATGACTCCACACGATCGCTACAAATGTTTGTTTTTAATCTAATAATGTTTGCGAACCAACAAAACGGGAGTTACTTATTACATAGGCACTTATAGTTGATAACGGACAGTAATTACCTCTATTAGATTTCAACCTTGTTAGATATTATTCGATTTATGACCGTATTGTGAAAAGAAAAATTAACGCTCTGTTTAAAGACAGTCTACTTAAAATGTTTACGTTAACATTTAGTTAAGTTGAAGCAAATATGTTGTACAAGCTTCGAAGTGGGTTAAGTACATAACCCAAGTAATATTAATCTGGTTAGAGTGAAACTAACGATGTTATTAATGTTGTTATGAATTGTAACTTGTGTTTCTTAGTACTATTATACTAGTTATGCACGTGGCCATACTTGCTTTAAATTGTAATTTCTACAATTATTGATTTACATACATGACCAGTTCTTGATGCATGGTTATATTGGGCAGATAATTGATTTTAAATATTATAAACTAGCTTTTGCCCGCGACTCCGTTCACGTGAAATAATCTGCAGATTTTGGCATAAATACTATCCTATGTCCTTTTTCGAGTTCAAAACTAGTTCTGTCCCAAATTTCATAGAAATCGGTTCAGTAGTTTAGGCTTGAAGAAAAGACAGACAGCAGACAGACATATTAGTATAGATTATGTTGTTTTCTACAAAATTATCGTGACTTAATTTTATATTTAGGTAACAGTTATTTGTGCGAAATCAAATATGTGTTATCAATCACTTTCTGCGCTTGAATCTAGTCTGTTATGAATAAATTCACTTTTTCCATTACCTTTCTTTCAACTTTTATTTCCGCAAACAAGCAATCGTCTCCAGGGTCCCATCTATCACCGTTCGTAAGTTGTCAATCAAAATCGACTTAGCATTTTACATGTAAAATTTCCTTTCCGCTTTCTTAATGATGCTTGTTCTGGTTGTAGATTTATTCTGTATATTGATAGATTTGCTTGGATTGAACTAACTTTTTATTTGGTAGGTCAGCAAACGCGCATACGTAATACCTGATGGTAAGCAATCAGCACCGTTTATGGACACCCGCAACAACGAAAGAGTTACGAATGCGTTGCCGACCTTTTGGGGATCAGGGATTTGGATATTTTTTGATTGCGAGAAGGGAAGTATTGGTCCTCCGGTAACCTCACTCGCATGGCCAAACACAACGCTGTGATATTTACTTCAATCGAGCCAACCTACATAATTCTACATATATTTAAAGAAAATGGAATGAAAATATTGTAAATACAATACAAAAATTTGATCTCTTTATACTTCTGAGAAACAAAGGCAAGATTGGCATAAAATAATTGTAATCCTACTACTGTCCGAATCAATTCAGCCGTCTGAATTGCAAATCTAAAAGGCTTTGTTTGTCCATACGTATTTGTTGTCAAGTTTTATATAGTAATTGCTTGAAAAAAAATGGATTTTTATCTCTAACGAAATCGTATTCTTTTTACTCCTATAACCAAAATACATTTAATGGTGGAAACACGTGTTAATAGAATAAGACAAAAAAGTTAAATTTCTCAGTTGATAATTAGAAGGTGTAACAAAAATGTTATAACATTTTATGAGAAATTGTTTTAAGATGTTTGTTTTTATTTGATTGGTTGGTAAAAGAGCATGCAGATTAGAAAAGTAACGTGTATGTTGCTGGCCTTTTGGGGATTGGGGTTTCGGGGATTTAAAGATTGGGGAGGGATGGAGTGCTAAGAAGAATTATGATTCCGGTTACCACACTTATGCAGCGAAACAATAGCTATAGTTGTTTTACGCTAGTTTTCTGTGAGGCCAAGCTGACTCATTCGTGCTGAAGCTTAACCGCTGATGTTCTTTTAGTAGTGTGGCTTATATGTTATTCCTTATGAAGGACAAACGTTTGTTGGAATGCGTTAAACCTGGAGTAGTTCAAATAAAATAATTTGTTTTTGTTCTTGATAGTTCAATTTCCGAGGAAGGCTAATGGCTAAAAATACTACACTATAACTAATAGGAAGCAAACAGCGGTAAAAGTTAGCTGTCAGTTATTATCTGAGAAGCAATACTAACTAAAAATGCTGTCACTTTTTTTAACAACAGTACCTACTGGAACTCTTCATGGATACTCATCATCTCTCATCATCTCCCTACGAATAGGGAGTTGTGAGTACGGTTGGATTATTATCATCGAAAATCGACTTCTGCTGTGCCGCGGTCTTATTTTTTAAGTTATAATTGCTGAGCAGATACTTCTTCATACACGGAGAAGATTAGTGCATTAATCGCTACACTTGCTCAAGGCGGTTTCAGACGTACAATTAGAAAATTTAAGTCCAGTTTTCTACACGAAGCTTTCCTTCAACTTTGACATAATAAGAGAATTGAATGTGAGTAAAATTAAGTTCTGCCGTTTTGTTTTGGCTATTTGTGTTATATAAATAAACAAAAAATATATAAATAGACTATACATCTGTTGCCTTACTCTCTATTGACTCTAGATTAATTTACAAAGGCTTTTATGGCACGAAATCCAGTTTCCACAATAACACCTCAGAAGTCAATCCGAAGATTTGATGAAGGTATTGTCGCCTCAATAATCTCCAAAGTTTGGTTTCAATTAGCAAACTAATTGCTGTTAAAATTGGAATGATCCGAGACTGGCACGCAGCTGTTTTTATTAAACCAACTTGTACAATTAATGGAAATATTAAGGCAGTATTTTAATTATATTTTATCTAGCTTAATTTTTTATGTATTTTTTTATGTGATTGGATGGCAAACGAGCTGATTACCTGATGGTAAACAATCAGCGCCACCAATGGACATCTACAACAATGGAGTTACGAGTGCGTTGTCGACCTTTTGGAGATAGGTTTTTTGAGATTAAAAAATTAAGATTGTGCCTCCGGTAACCTCACTCACCCGGCAAAACACAATGTTGTGGTTATGTCACGTGACATGGTATCACTCCGGTCGAGCCAACCCGTAAAAACGTGGCTTTGCTACACCTTTCTCGAAACCGACAGTAATTAGTATTGTCGAGTATTGTCATGTTTTTGCAATACACATGATGCTTGGTATTTAATACTCAAACTTTTTTCACGTGAGAGCTTTACTTAACTGAGGGCACTTAAATGCTAATAATAAATGGGAACAGAAAACACTTATATTTATAGAGCTGATTAGTTTTACTTTGTAAGTAAAAGTTACAGTATGATCACATCTCGTCGAGGTAGCGAGTGCAAGAGCAATAATATACAGTATGAGCAGGAGAAAAAACAGGATCACTTTTAGACAGTAAGAGTCTGACAGTCCCTTTCGCCCCACCCAGACCGAGAGTAGCCACTCGATGATATTCACCTAAAAGTGTACTAAAATCCGTTGCTCGGAAGCTGTATTTGAGACTACCTACTTACTCCTTCAGATACACCAACATCTAAGTCTGAAAATTCATTAGTAAAAGATTACTAATGTATTTTCTGACTAATTAACCGATGTTTTATGATATTTAAATAAACCCTAATGAAACATTATAGTCCAATATAGCTGCTATGTAACAAACCGCTTTATTGCAAATAAGAGTATTTTTACTACGCTGAACTTAGCTTGTTGTCTTTTAATGTAATTTAAGTTCTACAGTGTTGTAATAAAGTCAAAAATCAAATGAAGATATTTCGAATAAGAGTAGCTGGATATGCTGGCGTCTGCTGTAAAAATATTTACTTACATTATGATACAATTTAATTTTACTTCCATCGCGTTCCCACGCGTATGTGGGCGTTCAATTATATCTAACTTAGAAGATATGAACATAGTTATAAATAAATGCAGGTTATAAAATAAAAGTAATGGCTTTCTAAGGGTTTATTTTTATTAAAATTGTTTCAACGTGTACTAGTGTTGTTTATTTTTATTATTCTTTTATTACGTGGGAAGGTACATTTATAGCACATTTATTTTGCTAGGAAAGAGAATTATGCTTGAAATAGAAGATATGTATTATGTCTATTTATAAGTACTTGATACAATTTTAAACTATGAAATATTACAAATCACAACACAACCACAACCACAGCGTTGTGTTTCGCCGTGTGAGTGAGTTAACCGGAGGCCCAATCCTTCCCCGCCCATAATCCCTCCTCAATCCCTAAATCTCCAAATACCTAATCCCTAAAAGTTCGGCAACGCACTCGTAACTCCTCCGTTGCTGGTGTCCATGGGCGGCGCTGATTGCTTACCATCAGGTAATCCGCCTTCTCGTTTGTCGACCTATTACATAAAAAAAAAACTTTCACATGAGAAGCAAGCGTCTTAACCTCCAGTCCACCGCTACATTGATCTTGTTGTTCTCTAGAATTTATATTTTATTCATATAAATAGGTATATAATAATATATATCATACAGTTATCACTTTCCTATAAACATTTAATCCAAACAGGTTACACAGGTATTCCCATTCAAACTTAAACTCAATTTAGCGATGGCCAAGGAATCTAAGGATATTCAATTTAGCGTTGTAACAAAGTTGAAAGATCAATCGGCTCAGGTAGGAAGGGTTTTCATACGTGACTGACCCCCGGCATTCACTATTCATACTAGGTGACTGTGACCTGGTACAAATAACTGAAAAAATTGAATTGAAACGTGCTTGGAAAAGTATTTCGGGAAAATATTTAGCTTTGTGATTTGCTAGTGTTCTTGTTTTTGGGTACATAGGAAACGTAAGTCTTATTACTACATAGTATAAAACAAAGTCGCATTCCTAATTCTGTCCTATGTAGATATAACTACACAACGGATTTTTGTTTATTAAAAACGTTGCCTAACATTAGGATTTTCTCCTGTGTCGTGGGTGCAGTTACAAACATACAATTTCACATACACATGACACCCAGACCCGGAACCACAATTTGTGTATCACACAAAGAGTTGTTCCTTGCGGGAATCGAACCCGCGATACGTTGCACGGCAGCCAGTTGCCCAGCCACCGCACCAACCGTGCAGTTAACATTTTGATGCTGTTTTGTTAATAGATAGAGAGATTCAGTAAGAAAGTTCATAAATATGTAGAATAATGTCTATTAAATAGTGGAGAAAATTTGTATCAGAATTACATCCGTGCGAATCTGGGATGGATTGCCACTGGAGTTATAAATTTGAAACTATAAAACAAATAGCAATTAATGATGTTTATTTACTTTTTGAAGTGAAAATGCAAGCGGCTTGCTAGAAACGTATTGTTGGCGTTCTATTGTTTCTTTTTTAACCAAGTGAAAGACGATCGATACAATATGTATGAATATAAATAATTATAATTTCTAATTATAAGTTTGCAATCGTCAATTCACCACCGGCAACAAGCGTGGTGATTAATGTTCAAACCTTCTCCGTATGAGAAGAGGTCTCGGCTCAGCAGTGGGCACGATATGCACAGGCTAATGCAATGATAAATATATGTACATATAAATAATGTTAAAAAACCTATAAACACTTTTTGAACAAATCACAATAAAATTGGAAGGACATATCCTAAAAGTTGTATACCTACTGACATTTACTACATAACTATGTATAGATGGGAGTATATATGATAGGGATATGAAAACTGGAAAACTTTGCGAAGAGTTTCCGAACATCTAAGAGTGTTCCACATTAAGTTCGGTGACCTTGATCCTTCCAGATTTTTCTACCATTGTACTAGTCAACACGTTCGTCCTAAGGGACTTATTTCGCTGAATCACCGTCCAGTGCCGACTTCATACAGTAGCTAAATATTTTATTTCACTCCTGAGAGTCTATTTATACAGTTCACTGTTCTTTGCAAAAGATATGAAGATAGTTTCGAAATTGGAACACTACCTGGAATAGGTTTTTCTGTTATTATTTGTATGGATACTCTTTTGTTAGAATGTTAAGAAAATAATCATTTTGTATGATCTTTTTTTTTTCTTTCCTTTCACGGGACCACAGGGTCCCGGACCTTTGGAAGGCATACGAGGAGCCGAAGCCAACTCGCAGAGGCCCGTTGAACAATTTTAATCTTAATGTGATGGGACATCAGCCGGCAATTATCCCTGTATGCACTATAAAAGTGCACCCAAGGACAATCCCCGGTTGATGCAGGACTATTGTAAAATGTGATAAAAATTGATAGGGTTATGGGTATGGGTTGCTATGCACTAGTGGATGAAAACTATGGAAATACTATGGTTATTATTATTTATTAGAAGTTTTTCGATTAGTTTTAGAAAGAAAACATTAAATTTATTCATTAAACTTATAAAAACTTCTGCTAGCTATTGGTTCTCTATATATTTTATATACATTTAAACAATGATATTGTATATTATGTTATAAGCGCGCAAAAGTGAAGACTCGAAAAGGATTCAATTGTATGCAAGTGCAATTAGTCTCTCTTAGAATAATGTTTGTTTACGTTGAGTACGTAATTGATATCAATAACTAATTCGTTTTTTCTTGTTGGATTTACCATACTAACCTTTTTCTACAATTTTAACTTATAGTGACATTTACAATTAATGACGCTTAGCGCGGAACACATTTTTCGTGCGTTTTGTGAGCGTATAACATATCCGTGTTAATATTATTATAATATCATTGCATTTAAAACGAAATAGGTAATCAAATTTTTAAAAATAAATACATTTTTAAAATGACAATATTTGTATGGACGCTTGGTATAATAAATGGCTGTTGAATATCATTTTATTTAGTCTGAAAATATGAACCCTTTTCATGTTATTTGACTAAGTAATAAACACTCATTTGTAAAGCTTTATATTTAGATCTTGTGCAAATATTTTGTGAATTCATGATTTTAAACAATATTTAACATAATGTACTATGAATGTATTGAATATGTATTTGTGTTGCTTTTATGTTTCCGAGATTAGGTATTCAGGGGTTTGTGAACCGCCCTTCGAGATTCAGGATTGGGGATTCCGAGTTCAGGTTTCGAGGCTATGGTTCCGGGATTTGGAGATTGACGTTCGGGGTTGGTTCGGTAT
Organism: Spodoptera exigua; assembly: GCA_902829305.4. NCBI lineage: Eukaryota > Metazoa > Arthropoda > Insecta > Lepidoptera > Noctuidae > Spodoptera > Spodoptera exigua. The sequence goes on from LR824614.2 coordinate 946,956, forward strand.
TTGAACTTCGGATTGGAATTTTGAAGGTGTGACATAATTATTTAGTATTTCTAAATAGTTATATTCTGCGTAACACTTTCGTATGTTAGGACAACTTATTATTATAAAATTGATTTAATTTAGCCAGATTTATATCCCAAACTTTTATTCGAAATCGAGGACCCTGAATGTGGGTATCAAGACATGTCTTGTATCAAATAGACATATGTAGAATGACGGCACACAAGTGTTCAGCTCTTGACCTTGACCTTGACCGATACTCGACTGCCCTTTACATATTGAACGTGTAGATTGAATTTAGGTACGAAGATATACGAAGAAAATGTTATTTTCGATATCTCTATCAACAATATTTTACGGTAGATTTGTTTAAATAAAACAATAAATGAGATCTTTGAATAAATTTTATTAATTTAAAGCTTTATTTGGGATGCGAATTTCATCATCATCATTTATCATCGTCATCACCACTAACCGAAAGACTGCCGCTGCCGCACAAAGGTTTCTCTCGGCCAATGACAACTCACAACTGGAATATAGTATAATTTAGTTCGTTAAAAATTCAATCTTCGATCTTTTACAATCCATTATTGCAATATATGAAGCCTCTAGACAAACCAGAAACGAGATTTTGAAGTTTTCCAATAATACATAATCCTTCGTGTGCGATTCCAAATCGAAATACTTTTTTATTGATCCCACGACCACTGTTCGGTTGTTTGGTGTTTGATAAAATACGATGAAGATAATCGATATTCCGTCTCATATAAAACGCTTCGTTGTTAAAATGTAATCCTAAAAAATGGATAATATATTATTCCATCATCAAAACCGAAAATAACGCAAGCCAGCCTTAATCCCTTAATTAACCTTCCAAAATTTTAAATTAATTTGGTTGAAAGAAAAATATGCAAATTAATTGTTCAGTCCGGTCTACCTGACCCGTGACCTTGAATAATTCGTAGTCGTGGCGTAGAGTTGCTACGGGCCGCTACAAACCGGCTACGAACTGTCTACGAATTGCTACGGATCCCTGAGGTGGAGCTGCGTTGGGAGTTTCGATTTGTAATTACGTTTTTCGAATTGTTATTTTGGTAAAACGATCACGTATTTTTGTTACTTTTGCTGCCTATACATATTAGATTTGAAATCAGTAGCAACCAGATTAATTATTCATTCCAATTTGCAGTAGTAACGTTAATCATTTGGGCAAATCATGTCTTAACGCGAGTGGAGTGTATCACGGCCTCACAGAAAACTAAACGAAGTTGTTTTCATGGAATAACTCTGTCAAATGACAAAGAAGTCGCTCGTTTCAGCAGATTGTGTTCAGCTTCGTGACATGAGTGAGGTAACTAAAGATCCAAACACTCCCTTACCCCTTTTCAATCCATGGGAGGTCTGTAACACGCTCATCTAGTGTTGCAAATATCCATAGGTGTAGGTATAAAATTATATATCAAAATGGTCGTTATACCATATTTTAAATCCTACTTATTATTTCTTGCAGAAAGAGTTTAAGTGGATTTTAAATAAATATTAAATTTCTAACTAAGATTACAGCATACATTGTGTACACGTTCCTATTCACAGGCCCGTTCAAAATAATACTGCGTATATTTATATTAAAATCAAGCGACTTTGCAACAAGTTATACATTATTACACCCACGTGTGACCCTTTGTTATAAGTCAACCGTCCAGAGAATTGGAAGTCACCCAGCTAATGTAAAATTACTCTATAATGCGACCTACTCCACAGAGTATTTCCAAACCTTTTAGTATCCAATCAATTTAAAACAAATCCAATCGTGACTTCTTAGAAATAAAGTCGTTTATTCTTTGGTAAGTTTAGTTTTTAATCCTGTCGCTAAAGTTTTTCATTGAATTGAGAAAAGTGGTCACTGTTTGTGATAGTTCAGCTTAGGATAAGTGGGTTTGTTTGTGGATATTTCGGTTAATTTTATTGTCGGCTAAAATATTTGAAAAAAAGACACAATTAAAAGCACTTATCATTTACAAATTAATAACGGAGAGATAATTAGAATTCTGTCGAGTATTTTTTCAAAAAGAATAAAGAAACACTATAAGAAGAAAAAATATAGTAATTACCTATTTGATAGACTTAAGATTTTTGTGCTATAAACAATTCCCAAAAGCCAAATTCCACTTTAAGCCTCAGCTTCTTTTCAACATATGGTATTGAAGTTATCATCATCAATACCATATCTGCTATAAGTCAACCATATAAATTTAAATAGGCAGACTAACCCGATGGTAAGCAATCAAGGTCACCCATTGACAGTAGCTACAATAAAACATAAAGTGTGGTGCCGAACTTCTAGGGATGAGAAAAATTGAGCAAAGGAGAATAAGGAGAAAGAAATACCCATGTTTTCATAGTAGAATTTTGAGAACATGGGTATAAGAATGGGCGTTGGAAGAAGGATTGGACGTCTCGTAAGCTCATTCATAGCGTAAAGTTGTTCTATTCCAAGTTGCTGTAAGATGTGAAAGCACTTCGGGCAAGCAAGACCATTTGTGCCGAAGCGAGGCTCTCCCACATTTCTAATAATTATAATTAATCTAAAGTCTTGTGGTCACTTCAAACCAATAATTATCAACAATATAATTAAATGTACCACTTATACCAATACAGTTCGTGATCAACAGTAGCCACAAACAAATAAATCATAGTAAAACGGATATGAACTAAATACCTAAATATTTACGTTTCGTGCTCGTTATACGGTAACTAATTATGTGTTAAACTGTATAAAAGTAATGAACACGTTATGTAAATAAAATAATTTGCTAAACATGAACTGGTTATTATATTTATTTTTGAGGCATACGTCGGCAAACAACTGAATCACTTACAAGTGTATTGCCGCCCTTCCAGGTATAGTAAATTGTTTCAACATACGGTTAAATGAAAATATTATTCTAATTAAATATAATCTTGATTCTGTCTTCTTCATTCAACTTCAACTTAAAGTTACGAAGTCGAAGTTGCTCCTACACTGAAAATTTTCGTCCTCAATTCTTAGTCTTCATAGAACTCTATTGAAACCGATTGCAAAAAAAACATATGTATAAACCAGTATACAAAATCAACAAAAGTAAAAGAGAACATTTGTAACTAACACGATAGTCACGTACGGACATACATACTTACCTACCTACATATATATATTATTATGTACATACCTAACAATAATGACGTCATTTATCACAAGTAAGAACACGTCCAAGCAGTCTGTGACCCGAATTTTAATTCAAAGCGTTCACAACACATGTCCGCGTGAAATAGAAACATTTAAAAAGTAATTTATATTTTGTTGATCAACTTTTATTTCAACCTTTTTTTAAAATACATATCTAAGTACCTATCCATAGGTTTTTTGGAAATTCATATAATAAATGTGTAGATTCATATCATATCGGGAACATTCAGCGATTTAACTGCTATTTATTTTAAAACTAGCTTCCGCCAGCGGCTTCGCCCGCGTGCTGTGTTGATAAAAGCAGCCTATACCAATAGAACAAAATCGAAGTAAGTATACATAAAATGTGTTATTGATAGACTCATTTTTTTTAATTTCAATTCTTGTTTTTCAAGACTCTCTGAAGGACTACTAAATAATTTATGTATATATTGTTAACACAATCTTCAACTTGCACAAGGCGTACCTCTATTGAATCTCCTCCTCAGTTGATGTTCATACATATTAACTTGGTCTACATTCTGGCGCTGACAAAATGATACACGTCGTTAGGCAATCAATTCAGACGGAAGCTAGGTTCGTTAGGTGCCAACATACGGTGGGGCGCTTACTTGGCCCAACTACCGTTGCAAACTATTCACGTCAAATCCATTCATTATAATATTTGGCCAAGGAGGTCAGACTAAGTATGAAGCATTTGCAGAGATATGAGTATTATTTTATTCTTAATTAATACAAAAGAGATTTTGGCATCATTATGTCTGCATATGTCAGTGCATTATTTTCTTATTTCTTGGCGCCCTATATCTTCTGCCTGTTCTAAAGTATCTGGTAGCGTAGTGCCAAGTGTCTCTGGCGTTAAGAAAATTAAGATTCCAGATACTAAGGCGAAAGAGGCAAATAATACAAAAGGCAATTCTTCAAACCATTCGGCACCCTGCAAGTCATTAAATATTTTTTATTATTAATTAGTTTTTAAAATGTTAATCAGAAGTTACGTAAAACTACTTTGTTTTACTTTTTCAATTTATATTCGTTATTGTTGTGTTACATTAAAAAACAATATTATGCTAGAGCTTAATAAGGGAAGACCTACATACAGGACCTAAATAAAGTCCTTGCGGCATACCTTTGCCACAAATACTATGGTCAAAGCTTTAAAGAGTGTGGGAATTTTTCAAGCTTCAAAAATCATTGACATTTTTATCTTGATTTGGGTATGGTTAAATCAAAATGCTTATTGGCATTAAAATACTTACAAAAGCGGGTGTTAAGGGAGCAACTATGGAACCGATTCTTCCCATCATCGAAGAAAAAGCAAACAAGCTGTGTCGATGTTTCGTAGGGTAAAGTTCAGCGGTGTAAACGTATACTGACGTCGCAACGATTGCTATTGAACATTTTGCAATAAGGTATACTGTCAGGGATGCTGCATACAAATCTGAAAAATTTGTACAAAATCTTTATTATAATTCTTTATTATAAAGTCAAATCTTTTATTATAAAGTCTGTCAGTTTATTCGTTAGTAAAGCTAAGTTATTGTTTGTGAAGGTATTTTTAAATAAGGTAAGAAAAGCAAATAGTTCTTACCTCGTGGAATAAATATATATGCAATCTGGCAAGCAGCGCATAACCAAAAGGCGCCAGTCAAAACAGGCTTCCTTCCAATTCTATCCATTAAGAAATATGAAATCCAAAATCCAGGTATCTCGACCGCTGATACAGCCACAAAGTTCAAGTATCTGTTGCCAGACATGTTGACGGCGTTGAGTGATAACCCATAGTAAATAAAAGTAGTAGTGATCCACCATATAGGGGATATGAGCACACGTATCAAAATTCTTTTATGTCTGAACACTTGTACTACCAGCCAAGTTCCACCGCTCTGTTTTGCAGCTTCTTCAGCACTAATCCGCAACTTTTCCCCTGCCGTATGCCGTAACGTTTCTAAGGTCTTCTCTGATATTTGCTTCCCGTTGACTTTGGCAACTTTTCTGAGTAAAGCCTCGGATTCATCGAAACGGCCCTTGCTCATGTACCAGCGCACTGATTCGCTGATAATCCAGTAGTAGAAAATGGTGATCAACTGTGGAATGTAGAGTGTCAACGTAAGTTTCCTCCAATTTGGTACGCCCCAAGCAATAAATCCTAATAGCACTTGTCCGATTGCAAAACATGTATTCATAGCTGCTCCAACAGCTACGCGATATTTTGGTCCGACTAACTCCATCACTGTAATACATTTGCCATGAATAAGCCATTGGAATCAAAGTTACAAAAATACTAATAAAGAAATATGATATGTACATTCGTACGTGTTTACGGTATTATTGGATAAGTTTAAGATACAGAGAAAAGGCGTTCTGTTATAACACACGAAGTGTCAAAATTTTTAAATACCAAAACATTGAAGTGGTAATCATGCTATAAATTTTGCTTAACACCCGCGCTACTGATAGTATTCTTTTATTATAAATATATTATACCACGTGACTACTCTACACGTGATGCAATATAAAGATATCTTCAAAAGTAAAAAATGAGGTCGCTAAGGTAGTTCATGATTAAGCGATAATACTCACTCAAAATGTAAACACAGGAAAATCCACCAGATCCGAATGTAGATTCAAAAAACTGAGACAATATGAAACCTATATAGGTGTTTGCCCAATATCGTGTCACTCCAAGCCATGCTGTGTTGAATGCAGTGATTGTGAGGGCAACTCGTCGACCCCATCGATCCGAAATGAATCCAGCAATCGGGAGTGCGGTGAGAGTACCCAGAGTTCGCATTGTGCCAATCAGTGTCCTTCGCCACTCATCACAGGCGAGCCCAAACTAATAAATTAAAAAATAAAACTCATATAACTAAACTACTCGTCATAAAATGATTTTACCATTCCTAGTCAGGAACCAAAACAGCAGTCAAGGACACCCTAAAGCCGATAGGGTTATACTTTTTCTGAGAGTTTTTTCGGCACTGGTCTATAACAAAATTGTCGAGTCAGTTACCTACATTTGAGTAGGCAAATATTAGTAGGCATCTGCATCAATTATTGTTTCAATTCTGTCATCAAATCTTTCAAAATTAGTAATATGTTCAGTATCAATACTTACATCATACACAACGGAGTGAGTGTTTTGGTAGACAAAATCATTACAAGGAATCCTTATGTTGCGGTTGAAAAGTGAGCTAGGACAGGTATCGCTCTCAATTAGGCGTGGCAATGCAGTTAAGTTGCCATATCTTCGACAGTTGTCAAAGGAGCCTTCACTTGTACCAGGTGGCACTGCGTTTAACAACCAGTATGGAGAGAACTCCGTTGATTCTTCTTCACATTCTGTTATTAAGCACCTGGAATAGAAGTGTACAATTTATTAAAATTAAACTTTCTATGAAAGTAAAGGTAAAAAAGTCTCAATTACAATATAATAGGAAATGATGTGTTCCCTTATGTTGATGTTTTTGTGTTTATAAAGGGTCTCTCTAGTGATTATGGTAGTTTTTGGGTACACAAAGGAGCAAAACTCCAATTCAACTTACCTGGTAGTAATTCGAGCTGTTGTGAAAATATATTCTACAGAGCTCCAAGCTATGAAGAGCACCAGCACAGAGGATAATAAGAAAGTCCGCAACTGATATTTTCCGAACTGTCCAATCTCTTTGATGAGAATAGTGTCTAGTTCCACTAGTTTTTGTTTACCTTCCCCAGGGTCTTCAGCAGCATCAGATTTTATATCTCTCTGTGATCCCTCCATTACGATGTTACGCAGTTACGGCAGCAGCAACGTGTGGGTGCAACTCTAATAATAAAAAAATATTTGGACTAAACAGTTGTAAACTTTTTATCCATTTTACAACAGAACGTTGATAAAATTTTATATTATTTCAAGCCATCTTGACTGCTATCATAGAGGGTGTCCGTAAAAGGACGTATTTGTGTAAAAAGTGTCTTCACCACAACACGATGAAGCATATTCATTTCTAATCTTAAACCACTACTATCTATATGACTATGACTATCTTAAACTTAGGGTCAGCAGTCTACTAGATCCTACCTAGGTTTTATTTTACAATATCTCCTTTATCATACTTTTTTTAGCAGAGCAGCCGGATTGCATGGTGTCAATCAATCGCCACCGCCCTTGGACTCTCGCAATACCCAAGGAGTTATGAGTGCATTGCCGTCATTTTGGGGATAAAAGTTTATGATGAGAGGATGGGGGAGGAGAGGGATTGGGTCTTCGGTAACCTCACTCCTCAACAACTTTGTGGTTGTTTTACGTCAGTTTTCTTAGTAACAAACTCGTAACACACTAAACTGCAATCGATTACATAACTGCAGTGCCTAGCATAAAATATCAATATTTTACTAAATAAATAGATTATTTCTTGAGATTTTTGCATGAAAAAAGGGGTTATATACAAGTTAAGTGGTGATAAATTGTTTTTTTTTTAAACACCGTCTATATTATAGTGCAGTATTAACATTTATTGAGCTACAATTGATATTTTTTTGAGGATAAGACTTTCGTTTAATCGCTAATCGCTGCGGCACGTGTATTATATTTTTTTTGCGCAGATTATCCGCGCAGTTTTAATTTTTTTTAGCCCACTTAATAGTTTTTTTTTTATGTAAACGATCGGCAAACGAGCAGACGGACTACCTGATTGTAAGCAATCAGCGCCGTCCATGGACACTCGCAACGGAGTAGTAACGAGGGCGTTGCCGACCTTTTAGGGATCAGGGATTTGGAGATTTAGGGATTGAAGAGGGATTGGGGGAGGGGAAGGATTGGGCCTCCAGTAACCTCACTCACACGGCGAAACACAACGCTGTGGTTATTTTAGTTAATGATAGCGGCTTGTCATTGGGTCACTTGTGAAGTCATTCAAATTATGAGCCGTAATAAGCGCAACTGTAGTTCAACCAAAGTGTTTTGAGTAGGTTGTTGGTTATCAAAATTATCATTCACGAAGGAGTAATGTCCAAATGACTATCAAATAAGACTTATAACGATAACTGTCAAAAATTGTATGTTATCTAGTTTTGAACTGTGTCTAGTTAATAATTCCCATTTTTTGAGCAAGCGCAATAAGGCACCGTGGTCTTCTCGGCCTAAGAAGAGAAGGAACAGGGGGTTTTTAGTCAGTAAGAGTCTGACACTCCCTCTCACCTCACACTTTCTTTTATGTAAACGATCGGTATACGAGCAGTCGGATTACCTGATGGTAAGCAATCAGCGTCGCCCATGGACACCCGCAACGGAGGAGTTACGAGTGCGTTGTCGACCTCTTAGGGATTAGGGTTTTGGAGATTAAGGGATTGGGGAGGGATCGGGGAAGGGGAAGGATTGGGCCTCCGGTAACCTCACTTACACGACGAAACACAACGCTGTGGTTATTTCACGCTGGTTTCCTGTGAGGCCGTGGTATCACTCCGGTCGAGCCGACCCATTATCGAGCCGAAGCATGGCTCTCCCACACTGGACGGGAGAAGTAATTTTTGATTTTCCCCTCAGAGAGAATAATAATATCATAGATGTGAGAAAGTTAGTATGGATGGATGTTACTCTTTCACATAGAATATACTGAATGCCATATAGGAATTTTTACAGCGGGGCTGTGAGCAAAGACGTTGGCAGAAAGCAGTATATTTTATTTATATAAATTAAGAACGTAATATAAATAATTACACGTTTTGTTTTTTATAGAATAGGAGGCACATGAGCAGACAAACCACCTGGTGGTAAGTGATCAGCGTCGCCCATGGGTACATGCAACACCAGACGAGACACATTCCCGTTGCCGGCCTTTTAATAAGGAGTACGCTCGTTTCATGAAGGTCGTATCGGTTCGGAGATTATATCATTGTATTTGGATTAAAACGACTTCCAGACAAAAAAAAGTTTCAATTTATTCTTAAAAAATATAAGTATCATACAAAGGAGATTATCTATACACAAATTTACCTATAGCTAAATGTGGTCAGTTCATTGTTACGTTTTCTCTTTGCGTCCTATTTCTTCTGCCTGCTCAAAAGTGTCTGGCAATGTGCTGCCCAATGTCTCTGGAGTGAAGAATATTAAGATACCAGACAACAGGGCGAATGAACCAAATAATACGAAAGGTAATTCTTCAAACCATTCGGCGCCCTGTAAAACGAACATTTATTATTATTATTGCAATTAGTAAAAGAGATTATTGTGAAAACATTACGACGAATGGCGAGCGAGTGGATTTTGAAAATTGAGGTGGGCGGTATGTAATTGCTAAAAGTATTAATCACTACATTGTATAATACAAAGTCAAATATTCCAAAATTAAAAAACATTTTCTGTCCTTTTATGATTTTGATGCGGTTTTCGGTATTGGAATTTTTGTATCGGCATGCACCCGTTTGAAGCAGGGGCATCCATTAGAATTGTCTTATGTCACACATAGATTCATAGAAAAAGGACATATTAACACACACACTAATAATATATTTTTTATGGTATAATTCGGCAAACGAGCATACGGATTACCTGATGGTAAGCAATCGGCGCCGCCCATGGACACCCGCAACACCAAAGGAGTTACGAGTGCGTTGCCGGCCTTTTGGGGATGGGGGTTGCGGATATAAGGAAGGGATAGGGGAAGGGGAGGGATTGGGCCTTGGAATATAATTAACAACAATGGTCTGTGTCCCCGTTATTTAGGTAGGCTTATTTTCGACAGCAGACAGATATAACGATGAGAGTGAAGATGATGAGAGATGATCTGTGTCCACATATAAATTTCAATGCCCTGATCAACGCTCAACTGACAAAAATACTTAGAAATATACTTACAAATGCAGGCGTAAGCGGAGCAACCATAGAACCGATTCTTCCCATCATGGACGAGAAAGCAAACAAACTGTGTCGATGTTTCGTTGGATACAACTCCGCAGTGTATACATATACTGATGTCATGACCATCGCTATAGAACACTTAGCGATAAGGTATACCGTGAGAGATACACCAAACAAATCTGAAATAAAATTGACTCGTGTTGGAATATTATATTGCTATTACTAAGTCATCAACGGAAAGTAAATACCGAAAATCTTCAAATGAATTTTTCTTACAAAATAAATGATAGTAAATGACGATGCTTACCTTGAGGTATAAATATGTATGCAATCTGGCAAGCAGCACATAACCAAAACGCTCCAGTCAAAACAGGCTTCCTTCCAATTTTATCCATCAAGAAGTACGAAATCCAAAATCCAGGGATCTCGACCGCTGATACAGCCACGTAGTTCAAGTATCTATTCCCAGACATGTTTACAGCGTTGAGCGACAGTCCGTAGTAAATGAAGGTTGTCGTGATCCACCATATTGGGGATATAAGCACACGTATTAGTATACGCTTGTGTCTGAACACTTGCACTATGAGCCAGGTCTCGCCGCCTTTCTTTTCTGCTTCTTCAGCACTGACTCTTAACTTCTCCTCAGCCGTATGACGTAATGCCTCCAAGGACTTCTCAGATATTTGTTTCCTATTAACTCTAGCCACTTTCCTAAGAAGGGCCTCGGATTCATCAAATCGTCCCTTGCTCATGTACCAGCGCACAGACTCGCTGATAAGCCAGTAGTAGAAGATGGTGATAAATTGCGGGATGTACAATGCTAATGTAAGGTTTCTCCAATCAGGAACAGCCCATGCAATTAGACCCATAGTCACTTGTCCGAGGGCAAAGCATGTATTCATAGCTGCTCCAGCAGCCACACGGAACTTTGGGCCGACCAACTCCATCACTGTGAAACATTTTACATCGATTATATCCCATTTGTTTGAATGGAATTTTATTTGTATAATTTAAGTAATGTTAAAATTATTGCTGATGAAATAATTGTAAGTGATGATGTTATAGTTGAATTTTCTATGCTCATTTATTGTTAGATATGTCATTTTGCGACTGTTTGTTTTATTATTTTGATGCCATGCCCTCTCGTAAAATATTGTTGTAACTATTCTTTTTTGCATCAATTTATTTATAAACATTATTGAAAAATAAAGACTTATACTCGTAAACGCTCGTGTCACACACACACATTATTTGAAATATTGTTATTCGGATGTAATAAATTCTACTTATAATATTACTTAATGATAATAATCAAATACCTACTATCTATCATGTTTGTCACGCATGATATCGTTTACTCCTAAATACTTTCTCGTGTTATCAGAATGGGAATTCGAATTTTATCTTAAGCCTTACATATTTAACTGGGTTATAATAGCATTATTTGATGAAGGAATAGATTCTAATGGATTATGACACTCATCATTATTATACAGCTTATATACTTTTGCATGCGTGGAAAAAATAAAACCATGAAAATATTACGGTAGCTGAGTTAAATAAGATTTTTGTACTCACTCAAAATATAAACGCAAGAGAATCCACCAGATCCGAAGGTGGCTTCAATGAATTCGGACATCATGAAGCCGATGTAAGTGTCTGCCCAGTAACGCGTGACTCCAAGCCATGCTGTGTTGAAAGCGTTGATGGTGAGGGCAACTCTTCGACCCCATCGGTCTGATATGAACCCAGTAATAGGAAGTGCAGTCAGTGTTCCAAATGTTCTAACTGTTCCAATTAGTGAGCGCTTCCACTCCTCACACGCCAGACCGTACTTAAATATCAACACAAAGGTACATGAAATGCAGTATACTTAAGATAATATACTTAGTAGCAAAAACCAGGTTCACTTAAATATTAGCAGAATCGTCGTGTCTACTCACGTCATAAACAACGGAGAATTTATTTTGATAAACGTATTGATCGCAAGCAATTCTTCTGTTGCGATCGAAGAGTGAGCTAGGACAAGTGTCACTCTCAACCTGCCGAGGCAACGCCGTCAAGTTTTCGTATCGATGGCAATTGTCAAAAGAACCTTCACTAGAACCAGGTGGTATAGCATTCGCCAACCAGTATGGTGAAAACTCTGTGGCCTCTCCTTCACATTCTGGGATTAAACATCTAGACAAAAATGGTTTGAAGAAGAATGAATTAAAAAAAATGGTTCAAATTGATTAAAGAGGTAGTCAACAATATTGGGCTCTTAGTTGATGAGCTTACCTAGTAGTGATACGAGATGTAGTAAATATATATTCTACGGCACTCCATGCAACGAACTGCACCAACACAACGGCCAACAAGAAAGTCCGTAATTGATATCTTCCGAACTGTCCTATTTCTTCAACAAGAATAGTGTCTAGTTCCACTACGCGTCGTGGTGAAGATGGAGCACCCTCATTGTCCACATCTCTTTTCCGATCGCTTTGTGCGTGTTCCATTTTGGTGTTCCTCAGGGCACGCCCGCCTCTGGTGCGTGCACCACCGGTAATATGCAGAATAAAATATTTACATACATTTTATCTATTTTTTATAACAGATTTCTGATAAAATGTACTAATATGAAGTCACACCGCTCTATCTACTTTGTACTACACTACTAAACTATTGATATATTTATAGGTATTAAAAAAATTGTTTAATCACTGTGGCGCGTGCATAAATTATTTTTTAGGCATTTGATTCATACTTTACAAGAAATTTTCTGCTCATATTTATCAATTATTTTACAGTGTGTTCAGGATGCTTTATAATTAAATTGTTAATTTTAATGTTGAATATAAAGTTTTTTTTTTCTGTTTATTGGATCTTTGAATAATGTGCTTCACTAAACTGGTATTTCTGCGTTGGTAAACATTAACTGATTATTCCCTCATTGTCATAATATCAGCCACTAGACTTCTAAGAACTGCTGAATATATGCATACTGAATTTTTAACACAATTTATTGGTACCATATGACACAGTCAGATCTCCATGTCCAATCTGAACTGCGTTGGTAACAAAATACTCTAGTCTGTATTTAGAATCTATATATATAACAAACATAGTAGTTATCTTATATTTGGAACTGTAACGGAGTTACGCCATAATAATCACACTAGCAATAATCAAAAATAGTGCAAATCATTTTACCACCGACGATTATCTGTACTTACAGTGATCGATAAAACGTGCGAATATACGTAAAGCGATTCTATCTTTAGAATTTCGGTAAAATCGAACGTCAGAAGCAACTATGACTCTGGATTTTATAGTATCTGTCTCGTCCTTAATTATTATCTACTTATTTATTTATTAATTGCTTAGTGCCCAAGAATATGTACTTACATAAAGTGGACTTGGTAATGGATGGATGGATGGATGAATTTTAATTTTCTTAAACTTACTTTTTCTATCTCATATTTTTATAAAAAAATAATTTGGATAGTGTATTTCCTATTATATTATTACTGAAATGTTTTATATAGATGTAAGTGTCGATGAAAATGTGAAAGTCGATGTTGTTTCACACATGTTTTATATTACACCGCCATCTCTTTGCGGGCATAGAGCCCACATAGAGTGGTGGTGGTCTGATAGCTCTTGGTGACGGGTGGTTAGACTTCCGGAGTGTTTTCTGTGGAAGTAAGGACTCTCATCTTTCTTAGCTTGCTTAGCATGGCTGTGTCGCAGAAGATGGAGATGCCTTCCCAGTTCCTCTCGCTTTGTACCACGGGATCAGCCACTGCTGCTGAGAGATCGCTGGTCGCTGGAAGTAGCAGGAGAAAGAATAAGGAGGTTTTTAGTCAGTAAGAGCCTGACACCTCCTCCCTCCTCTCAGGGTAGGGCACCCTGGGTAGGAGAAGGCATTTGATGATTTACCTCTCACCAAAAAAAGCTTCTCTGAGAATATGGCAGTACTTAGTCCAAGTAGCGCAAACTCCCTCGGACCCCCCTTTTAAGCTAAAGCGCAAATATCTATACTAAAACTATTTTTTCTAGACTCTATAAAGCATAATCCGATTCAAGGTGTAAAGTTCTGTTGATTAGGTGGTTATCTAACTACAATATACTAACTACTTATAGGTAATAGTCTGAGTAGACATTGCGATTACTTTTGGTTTTTGCGAAATGGTGCTTCGTTGCTGTAGTCCAAGAAAAACAGACATAGTGGGTTTTACAAGAACGACGATTATAAAAAAAATTATAATAAGACGCTCAGTAGACGGAATGATTTAAATTCTCATGAACGGAATTATCTTCAGGGTTATAAATGGAATTCTTAATTTTAAAAACTGGCTGGAAGTAGATTAGGCAGACAATAGTTGTATTTACCTTGTGATTATCATAGATATACTTATCTGATTATTAACATTGATAATGTAATTATAAGATATTTAAATATCTAATATCATTGACGTAGCGATAGACAAAATGATTTCATAATATGTAGGTAAGTGTTTTAGCAGTAATTCTTATTTTGGGAAATATGTGAAGAAACAAAATCTGGGTTTTTATTCTAGTACCTTTTACCAAGTCAAAATACCATCAAAATCGGGATTCTAATTATAAGTCATTACTTTTTGTGAAAATGATTCATTCAAACTGACTACAGTATTTTAATTGTTTTGTTTTTTGGTACAAAATTCTGCCACTGGCTCGCTATGTTACCCGGACGAAAAGTTATAATATGTATGTATTGGTCCAGACTTTAAATTTTTCCAGGGTTGAGGGTCAATAATGAACCGCGGCACTAGAGCAGAGGATCTGTGTCTCTTTCTCTGAAGCAGAGGAAGCAACAGAGACCTTTTTAGTCAGTTAAAGTCTGATATTTCCTCTTACTTTACCTAAGGCGATTAAAGACATTCAATGATTTTCCAGGGTATAAAAAATAACAGCCTTTGGGTCAATTTTTATCGAAACCCATTCAGTAGTTTTTACGTAAAATAGTAAATAACCAACTGAGTGTCACTTACAAACTTTTACGTTTATATATTACTAGATAGCTACTCTCGCTTTCGCTCTCGGTTTCGCCCGGCGCTCGGCTCCTTCAGCTTGTAGCGTGATGTAGCATCCTCAATAAATGGTCTATTAAACACAAAAAGATTTTTTCAATTCCAACCAGTAGTTCATGAGATTAGTGGGTTCAAACAATCAAACTCTTCAGCTTTATAATATTATATTATACAGTATAGATTAATATTTCTGTTGACTGTACTTATAAGAGATATTTATTAAACAGGATGTCACGTAAAATATTAGTAAATAATGTTACTGATAATTCAATACATAATAGATATATACAAATAATGTACCTACGGAAGTTTGTAACGATAAATAAATTATATCATATCCTAATTGATAATACCTATAGGGTCGATTTTAGTAAGTCCGTGATTTCAACTAATTTAGAATTAAATAGTACTTAAAAACATTAATATAAAAATTTTTGAAGATAAGTTAGTTTCTAATTGCTTTCATGAAATTAATAATTGGAAAATTGCAGTTTAGGTTGGTACTTGAAGGCAACTGGAGTGGTGATTATTACAGCAAAACAAAAATAGAACACGACCAGGAAATGTCACGGGAGAAACTAAAGCTTAATTTTATCAATATTAACATTTAAATCGTCATTGTAATTATTATTATTTTATTCATATTTTGCTGTCTAATGCTTGCATTTGTTAATGATGATTTTGCGTGAAATCACACAATCTTTGTTAAAATTTATGATCTTGGCTGATAAATTTCTTATAATCTTAATGACATCGGAATATTTATGATATCGTAATAATGAAATATTTCCCCGGATTACAGAAATAATTATGTCAAGAACGTTTTGGTTGAAAAGTGTTTTGTTTATGTGAATTAAGTTTTATTTTGTTTCTACTTTAGTATATTATTGCGTGTATAAGTAAAGTTAAACGCTAGCAAACTATAAATGTGAGTATAATTTGAACTTCCTTGTTTCATATTTATTATTTAGTTTATAATTTCTATTAGGGTTAGGTCTACAAACTATTTGAAGAGACACCTGATGGTAAGCAATCTGTACCGCCCATGAAACATTCGCAACACTATGCAACGCCACACAAATGTTTACAAGAGTCTTCCAGGTCTTTTGTGGTTGTTTAATTTTACGATAGGGAGTTTAGGGATTAATTATTATGTTTTTGGCTTACTCACGTAATAATTTGACGAGATACTCGACTAGTTTCAGGCCATGCTAGAGGCGCATATTCATGAGCAAAATTCCGCGACACGCAACGCGAGTTAGTACTAGTAGAGAGAGCTCATAAATATGGGCCTCTAGCATGGCTTGAAACTAGTCGAGTATCTCGTTAAATTATTACGTGAGTGAGCCGAAAACATTATAATTAATTTAGAATGTCTCACGAAAGTTTGGGGATTAAGAATAGAGGGGGAAGGATTGCGCCTCCGGTAACCACACTCACATTTTTAAACACAACGTAAGTTGTTGTTGTTTTAGTCCGGTACAGACTGTCAGGCCGTGGTATCAATCCGGTCGAGCAGGGCCATTCGTGATGAAGCTCTCTCTTGAATTCTACACTTCTTCGACCACATAAGTGCCAGTAAGGAAAATTAATATTAAAACCTGCTTTTATAATTCTGATGTACTTTTACCTACATTTCAATGACTTGCATAATACGTTATAATTACATTGTTATCCAACATAGGGATAAAAATCACATAAAATGTCTCAAATATTATTAAGGAAGTTTATTTTGAGATCTGAATACTTTTAAATATTATTCGGGGTCAAGCCAATTAGAAATATACGGTCCTTGAATGTTTTGCTTGGGTCATCACAGAGTTTTATTCAATGAAATTTATTTAAGAGGTCCTTCATTACGGCCCACGTTGGAGGTCAAGGAATGAAAAAGTTTTTAAGGAAATGAATATTTTAATTTTCTCTCCACTCAAGACTTTTTTATGGTTAAATCTAATTACTGCTTGATTCTTTTTTTAAATCTTCTAAGAAATGCATCCAATAATTCTACGTAGTATATCGTATTTATTGATTTAAAAGTATTTTAGTCCGTTACAGTTAGATAATGAGAAAAAATACTAAGCCTGTATTTTTTGCAGTCGTATAAAACAACAGTTACCAACATAAAACAAATTTAAGTTTAAGAGTTAGGATGCCGGTGTGTCACGCTTTTGTAACAGGTATAAATAGTGACGAGATTTTATTACATTAAATAAATAGACTCATTTTCTCTGTCCAGCGGAAAGAAGTACTTATATTAAACGTGAATTGTGTAGACAGGCATACTACAAACTTTCAGATTATATTGAGGATAAGAATGCCTGGCAGCATGTTGATTCGGCTCCACTGGACAATACTCAAATATAGTCAGCAGTTAGGTAAAATTCTCAAAAATAATGCATCCTTAATTTATATATCCAAAAAGTTTATATAGAAGCACTCTTAAAGATTGTGAGTACGCATATGTGAGCGCCATGTTCGAGACGACAAAGGAGTAAAATTTTATGATAGGTCCCCTCATTTGTTCTTTTTTTTAACAACTTGTCTCTGCATTGTTCTCACATAAGGGTACACTAATGTATACTATAAATGTTATATTATTGAAATTGTAAAACATTTTTTTTAAAAAAAAAAGAGTAACGAATGGAGTTTCTTGCTCGTTCTTCTCCATTCGAATCTACAATTTGGAATGAGCACCTAGCTTCACTGACGAACAGACTGACAGACTACTTTCCTATTTTGACGTTTCAAAAGTACCTATTTATGGTTTAGTTGGAATAAATGATTTTGACTTTGACTTTGACTTTGACTTTGAAGGTACAAAGTGTGGTAGTTTAAAATAACGTTTTTGCTAGATTGAGAAGAAACTATGTTGAACTAACTACTTTTTATCGCGTTTAATAAGGCATTGAAGAGCGGGGCCTCCTATCACAGGTATATTTTTTACTTGAAAGGAGGTCCCCATGTAAGATTAACTGTAAAAGTTTTATACATGTTTCTGAAATAAACTTTTAATTTATTTATTTATGTAACATAACTGCAGACAGTAGCTATGCGGGGCTGAAATAATTATCTATTTGATTAATAAATCGTTGATCAGAACCTTGGTGTTTTGTCCAACATTATGATAGAACGAACGAATACCCCTAGTTTAATCTGGTGTGGCTATAATGCACCTATGCCACATCCAAGAAAAAAATACCCTAATCCAACAATGGACGGAGCTTTAGAGTGTTAGTAGGATTTGTTTGAAGTGGCTGGTTTAGGTTTAGCACCGCAGGAATCTATTCAGAGGCTTTCTGTGGTGTTTGTTTGTTCTGGTCTGCTATGTACTCGCACCTACTTGAGCACTAGTCTAGTTCGAACTATGAGATTTGATGAAATTTGTGCACTTAGTTAGACATAGTTCGTTTTTTTTAATCTTCCAAGTGAGTAAACTTAAAAAGTATAATACTGCCGGAGTCTGTGTTCCTTGAAAGATGTAAATCTGGTATCCTCAAGGCCCAACTGAATAAGTTGCTTATGGGTAAGACATGTTCCATTGTAGGTCGCATCATCGCTTACGACCAGGTGTGAGACCGGCCAAATTAATATCTGCCCATTACTAAAAATAAAACATAAAAAAATTAGCAGTTGATATTCATTACTTGTACGCCTTTCACCAAAGCTTATAAGAACAAACAAATATAAAAATCTTTGTAATTAAAATTAAATACCTAAATTATGTTTTTATACAATTAAATCTTGCCACATGGTAGAGGATGTACAACTGTTAACAGAAAACAAATTCAGTAAGGTTGCGTGCACACTCGCCGGAACTCCGCACAACAGATTACGTTGAATTTAAGGCTTCACAGCCCTCGTTTGTTATTTAGCAAGAAAAACGTGACTGTAACGCTTTGTGCCCTAATTTATTTGAGATTATTCCTGTGAGCTTTGTACGTGAGATACGGGCGCTTTTAACATTGGTTTTTTAGATAATGGATAAAGACTGAATGATAAATTACATAGTTTTGGTTGCTAACGCTAATGTCACGGTTGAAATTGAGATCCTGCGCTTAATTATCCGGACTCAGAAGTAAGGTGAGGGGTAAGGTTAAGTAGTACCTCTTTTAGTACGATTCCATGAAGAGGGGATTAAACTTTGTTACAAATAAAGTAAAAGAAACAGATGGTGTACGCAATTACCATCGTCTGCTATCGCCTGGAGTTACAATTGCATTGCTGGCCTTTTTCAGATTATTAGATAATGGGACGGGGTGGGAAAGAATTAGGCTTCCAGTAACCACACATTTTCGCCTCATACGACGAAACACGGTGACATCGTTGGTTAACGCTAGCTTTTGTGGCGAGTGGCATCACTGCGTTCGTTTCGGCATATTCGTGCCAAAACATGAACCTATACACCACAAAAAAAAAAAAAAAATTCGCTTTATGAAAACAAAATCAACTAAATCCTGATTTGATAAAAAAGAAACAGCATTTTAATTACATTAGGATTACAGTAACGACAGAAGGATTACTTACTTAGCTTACATGGTTACACCACACGTAATACGGCATACCTTTACCAAACCCTTGGATTAAAAGCGTGTTACATAATAGCTGTCGTCACAAAATTAATTTCGCTCTATTCCTGTCCTAGAGAGTTTGGAGTATGTGAAGCGTGACGTCATCAATCAGCTGCCAGGAGTTCGAGTGCGTAACGTGAAACGTGACGGAGTGCCGTGCACGGCGATTCACGCTGCGCTATGTATAACACCCACTATTACTCATTGGACGTGTTTAAGCACGTTCGAAGCCTTCCTCGTTGATAGCTCTGATGAATTGATTGGAGTTGTAATAATTTAGTTGTGGTAGATGAGTGTTTTGGCACAAGTTTCCGTTTTATTGTTTGGTACAGAAATAAAAAATTAAGGTCGCCTCAAAGAGCCAATAGACCACCACAGATTGGGCCCTATAGGGCTGATGTTCAGCCGGGGTTGCGGGGTAAGCGCAATGAGGCACCGGGACCTCGGCCCAGAGCAGGAGAAGGAACAGGGGGTTTTAGTCAATAAGAGTCTGACTCTCCCTTCCCCTTTCGCCCTCCTGGGCGGGAGAAGTCATTTGATGATTTTCCCCTCACAAAAAAAGCTTTTCTTGTTGGTTTTCATAGCAATTTGAGCATACAATCCAGCAATTTTACTATCCAGTTGATACTTTATCATTAGTATTTTCCTATTTCTCAGTAATTAAATATCACGAACATTGTGATTGTAGTTGGTGCTTGGAAACAGGCTCACCTCAAAATCTGGTGAGACTCATGATATACAAAATTATTGAACTGCACACATGCACACAGTACATGTACACTTATAAAATTTGACATGTAATTTCTGAAGAGACATATTTTACATCAATTCATTCATGTACGTCATTTTTAATTGTCTTTATTACATTTCATTGATTGCAATGTAAATACCTCATTGTCTACTGATTAGACACGCTACACCTGTGCGTGACTAGACAGTTAGGTAAAATATGTATTAGGTTCTTATCGGAATTTTTACTGCTTTATAGGTCCTCGTGATATTACAAGCACAAAATGTATTAAAGTAATCCCACTAATATTATAATCGCAAACGTTTGTTAGAATGGATGGACAATTAGATGATAGTTACTCTGCCATGTAACAACAACTGTAAATATCGCTGGGTTCGCTATCCATCCATTTGATGAAGCGTCTCAGGTCACTTCCAGCTCAGAGGAATTTCCATCAAACTGCAAGAGCGTAAATATGTGTCCAAGATCTCCACCTTGGAGCATGACATCATTTCAGATGACCCAAGGACATGTTGAAGATGCTCGACTTCAATTTCATCAACGGTCTGTAACTGGAGCAGCCATCCACACAAGGCGGCTATGGTCGCAAACGTAATAAAGGATGAAATAAATAATTAAATTTACAAACTACTGTTACATTTTTACACGACTGCCAAAAAAGGAGTATTATGTTTTCAGGGTTCATGTATGTATGTATGTGTTTTCTTTATTCCACTGTAACTTCCAAACGCCTGGGCAGAACTAGACATATATAGCAATTCGTTGGAATCCTTGGAATCCTTATATCATACCGGACGACATAGGTTAGGTTGTGTCCTAAAAAAAGCAATGGGGCATAAATAACAAACAAGATAATTTACAAAAGTTCTTAAATTAGTAGATTACAAAAAGGTATCACACTAGGATTCTATTCTAAAACATTTTAATTAAAAAAATCATATAATGAAATTGATTTACGAGTACGCACTTGCGAATCTTTTCTTTTCATGCCAATAGATGGCGTTGTTTTCAAAGCCAAAATCAAATAAAGAAGCCACTGAACTACAAAGTACCTATCAAAACGGCTTACTTAAAAAATCTACTTTAATATCTGTTTTTTCAAACACATACATAGACCTTCTCTTATCATCCCATTCAACGCATCATAAGGGTTGAAGACAGCCCCATCAAGGACAGACGTGTCGTTTGTCAGAACTTCGGCCGGAATTAGGTTACAAGGTCACGGTACATCAGATAGTATTGAGGACCACAGTAGGCTAAGATTAGAGCTTATCTAAAACACATTTTGGACCGGAGCCTACGAAGGCGTCTTTTAGATATGCGGTGCTAATTACTGAATGACTTTGGAATACCTATTTAGAACTTAGTTGGGAACGAAGTTGGCAAATCGCACTGCTGTTTAGGTATAGTACTTCTTTTGTAATACAAGTATAGTATTCCTATTAATAACACATATTTACGCGGGTATTAACGCGGAAAATTATTATTTGAATACCTTGGTGGGCTTGACGTTTCGACCCGGTTGCACAGGTCGTGGTCACAAGCAAACTCATCTCTCATCACTCAGAAACGTCAAGCCTACCAAGGTATTCAAATAATAATTTCCCGCGTTAATACCCGCGTAAATATACATATATTATTAATATGAAACACGAAAGTTTAAAGTTAGTATAGTATTCCTATAATAGTTTTTATGCCACAAATCTTAATAGCTATGATAATAATTGCCCACTATTGAGCAGCGGCCACTTCTCACGTGGGAGATTTGAGCACTAATCATCACGCTTGTTCAAGGTCGATTGGCGATTTCGAACTTATAATTAGAAATTATCCAGATTTCCTCACGACATTTTCCTCTGGTGTGTTAGATTGGTGTATTACCATTATCAGCGACGTCTAATCATGGGTACTGAAGATTTGACTGATATAATTTTTACTACAGCAAGCAAATTATTAACAGAGGAAATGAACACAATTGAAATTTTCATTTGAACTCTGTATTCTTTAAAAATGAGATCAACAGGGAACCAGTAGGAAGATGACCTTGAACTTGAAATTGCAACTTTAAACATCACCAATAAGAAGGAATCTTTACCCATTTACGAACGTGTTAAGAACAATGTAACAAAAAGAAAAATATTACAAAATCTGTGTACCCTGTTAGCGGTAGATAAGGGTGAGTCTGCGTTGAACAAAGCGTATCCTATTACCTACCATTCGTCACTTTGAAACCTAACGCGCGCCATCTACCGGCAAACAATACAAGACAATCCAACACCTTTCAGAGTTCATTCTTTTCGTAAACAAAGCATTGTCTTCTAGTATTTGCGAGAGAATTTTGCGTCGTTGAAATTTTTTGCCAAATATTTGTCAAGCAATATGTAGTTAAGTTTTCGATGTACCTACTTGCGAAATTCTAGACTGTAGTCAGGATTTTTATAGATAAGTTTTTGAAAGAAAATAAAATTTTCATTTCAATTTTGTTTACGAACGTTGGGTCTTATGCCTCTACCAAGTAAGTATTTGGAACCTTTTATTTTTATAAATTCTGCACACAATATTTTTTTAATTTCTTGAAAGACATTAAACCATTGCCTTTTTATTCGTCGGTTCTTACCCTTTATTTCAAATTAACCTATGTATGTGTACCTATAAGAAAGTACGATACAGTATACTTCTTTTGATCAACAACTGACTTCATAAACCTATGCTGCGATTATTTTTCGTCATATTGTACTTGAAGCCTGTAGTCTCAAAAGCTAAACGGACCATAAAATGAACAAAACCATTGGTACCGCCAATCTGGCGCAAATTGAACCGAGAATTACTTTCTACCGCTGTTATACGCCCACTCTAAGCGTAATCAGTATTGGCAATTGAGGAATATGGAGCAGTACCTTAAATGTCTTCTATATTTTCCTTTTTAATGGAAAGGGAAGTGAGGAAATTATTTTTGGAAAATGAATTGTGGTGTGCTGTGGTTGGTCG
This sequence comes from Spodoptera exigua, assembly GCA_902829305.4. Taxonomy (NCBI): domain Eukaryota; kingdom Metazoa; phylum Arthropoda; class Insecta; order Lepidoptera; family Noctuidae; genus Spodoptera; species Spodoptera exigua. Next base: position 970,381 of record LR824614.2, read on the forward strand.
TTTTGTACAGTATATTACGTATAATTGATGGTATTCTTTTAAGAGGCTACAAGTAGGTTTTGTAAATAGTTTGAATATAATAAAAAATATAAAATTACAGTTTTTTGAAAAAAATAGTTTTATGATGGTATCTACACTACATCGTACCTATATTTTTTATGTCATAGGTTGGCAAGCGAGTAGTATGACCCACACTTACAGGGTAACTTCTTATTTTTTTTTTTGTAACATATTGCTTCAAAATTACATTATATCCGACAACCTCTAACAGCCAAAAAAATGTGAGCTCTTTTGAACGCATTTTACGTCACATTCCCGGCGCTATTCAACTATCTGTGTCTCCTATATTCTATTTTAAATATTGAAAATTTCTCTGTTGTCAGAGGTGGACAAATTGATGGTGTTCGTATAATTCCAGAATCGTATAGCTTAAATATAATATTTTTACCAATACCTAGGCAGTAAAATTCAACTAAATGTCAATTTGGCACCCCGTAACCTCACTCATACGGCGTAACACAACGCTGTGGTTTTTTCTCGCTAGTATTCTATAAGGCCGTAACATATCCCTAAATTAGTCAACGCTGTACTTTTAATTAAAGTTACAAACTCACCCATAGTAAATCAGCAGTACCATATGTCGTTCTCAAAACATAAAAGTACGATAAGCGATCTATCCGCGAGGCGGCAAGGCGTTGAGATTATCTTGTCATTTTAAGGACATTTTGTCTTTACGTCGTGATCTTCCGTCTACAGCCGATTACGTCACGACTGAGTGATCTTATTTTGAACGATTCATTACTGGGGAGTTAAAGTCTTTGCCTGCCAAGTCATTTGTGAAGAAATTTACCAAGACGACTGTTGTCATCTTAAAACTGATGGATCTTATTTAAAAAAGTGCTAAAGTATAATTTTCAGTATATTTCATTTCCACCCCGAGCGGAAGGCACGTAGCGTTCCGCGCGCGCCTAATAGAGCCAATAGATCACCACGGACAGGGTCCTATAGGGCTAATGTTCTGAAGGGGTTGCGGGATAAGCGCAATGAGTCACCGCGACCTCGGCCAAGAGCAGGAGATGGAACGGGGGAGTTTTTAGTCAGTAAGAGTCTGACACTCCCTTCCACCCGACCCTGGGCAGGAGAAGTCATTTCATAGTTTTCTCCTCACAATATATATATATATATATTTCAATAATTATACTTGAGTCTTGAGTGTTACATAGTCAATAATTCCTGTCGAATCCATTCATTTATTCTAGATCAGTTAAATATTTATGTCGTTTATAAAATACTCTTTGGAGTAAATAATTATATTAATGAGATAGATGTCTTTGAGCGAACCAGACCTGACAAATGACCTAAATGTATCCACCTGTTCCACAATGCCATGTAATTCGATCAAGCAAATCCAGTATAAATCTATTTTCAGCATACACGTGGATCCTTTAATCCCCCAGCCGCCTCAAGTAACTGTATAACCTAAACTAAGCCTGTAGTCAGTTAATCCCTACTTTTCCCCGGGGAGGAAAACGCCTAGAGACAAAATACGAATACAGAAAAACAGACACAAATTCAATAGTATATCGGAAACTGTTCTACGAACCAAATATTTACTACCCACGCACTGAGATCTTTCACTAACAATCGACAGTCAGGACAGTGTTACATAGTATGTTAACACGAATTAGATCCATTTACATTAACAAATAATGCAATTAAATTGTTTAAGAAAGGGAGAGCCATGCTTCGGCACAAATGGGTTGGCTCGACCGGAGTGATACCTCGGACTCGCAGAAAACTGGCATGAAACAACTACAGCGTTGTGTTTTGCCGTATAAATGAAGTTACAGGAGGCCCAATCTCCAAAACCCTAATCCCTAAAAGGTCGGCAACGCACTCGTAACTCCTCCGTTGCGGGTGTCCATGGGCGGCGCTGGTTGCTTACCTTCAGATAATCCGTATGCTCGTTTGCCTACCTATGACATAAAAAGAAATGCAATAATTTGCAAATCAACTAACAAAAGAATAGAAATATAAAAAAAGATGAAATATTAAACTATTAAATAAACTAATACAAACAAAAATAGGATTTAACCATTCAGACTTTTACGAATACTCAAACATAATATACCTAAGGTACATTATGTTTGAGTATTAACAATATTAATCTTATCTATAACTATATTATAGTTGGGATAGATCTCCATGGCATTGAGTATCAATGTTGCCCTCAGTTGGAGTAAGCTACATGCTAGCAAAATTGTAAACATCCGTATACCACGAATTCTATTTCTGCCCTTCACTTTGTAACCCAGTAACCTTGAACCAACCTGTTAAATTTGTATCCATTTGGACCACATACCTTAGGAAAACTAACATCAAAGCGAATATGCTTTACAATATTAAACGTTGCTTCAGACCTTACGATCTTAACATTACTGAGGTTCGGAATTTCATAGAAGGAATTTAGATCAATAGGAGTTCGCCTGTTGCACGTGATCTTGTACAATTTTGTCATACATAATGTAATAAACATTACAAGTTGTTATTTTCACAAAGGATTTCAAATTCTATTTTACGTGGGCATATTAATTTGGTACTCCACACCTACTATTATTTCAATTGTAAAAGGACCTCTAAATCGGACTAAATAATAACAAAATATGTCAAAAACATAAATATGTGTCGGAGCACGCGACAGTAGCGCCACACTTGGCCGGATCGGCTAGTTGTAGAACTTATGTTGTAATCTGTCAACATAGGTTTTCGTTTAAAAATCAAACCATAGGCAGTATCTTTTCTTTTTCTTTTATTGGTTGCGTCAAGTATCCGAACTTGGGCGTAGTCGATACGTGGCTGGCTGGTACCTGTTGGGCCATATCGTGGCCATAGACTAACTGTCAATTTGTAACCTCATGTTGGTACTGTGAAAACAAAAAATGAATGCTGCGAACCTTACGAGATTGACGTCCTGCCGTGGATGAAAATCAAAAACGTGAAGATTCAATTTTCAGATAGCGACGGCAAAACTGTCGAGTTAGTCAGCCCCGTGTCGAATTCGCCGCGCAACCAAAGTGTATCCGTTTGCATCTCGATTATCGTGCGTGATTCAAGAATTGTAATTGCTGGCAAATAATAAAAGCCTGATCATCGTAAACCACGTTTTATTTCTGGAATCTACGCCATTATGGAGCCTCAGCGCCTGGATGCCCCGTCATCAGAAGTGGGATTGGAAAACCACGCGCCACGTGCAAAGGACAACGACCCACCGAGTGTTGAAAATCACGATGCCGCTGCAAATAACGTTTCACCACGTGCAATAAATAACGACGCAGACGATAGAAGATGGCATCTACTTTTGGAACAGCAGAACCGGAATTTTATGACCCTTGTGCAAGCTATGAAGACGCCTTCGACCAGTGAGCTACGCCTGCCCGATTTCGACCCTGATAAACGAGATGTCGACGCACGTGCTTGGATATCGACGGCTGACCTCTGCATCAGTGACCAGCATCAGCAAGGTACGCACCTTATGGTGGCTTTAAGTCGTGCGTTAAAGGGGCATGCCTCCACGTGGTTTTCGACGATTTCATACCCTGGCATGAACTGGTATGATTTCAAGGAGCTTTTTAAAGCAAGATACGACTGTCCCGAAACTGTTGCTTCATTTTTAATCAACCTAAATGAAAGCAAGCCTAAAGAAAATGAGTGTGTTGCTGCATATGCTGCCTCCCTTATGACGTCGATTATGGCCAGATGGAAAAATTTACCCACCGAAGAACTGGCTATAGCTACTGTTCTTGCACATTTGTCACGTTTCGACCGACGTATTCAACGACTTTCGTTTACAACCGACGTCAAGACACGCAATCAATTGCAACAAGAATTGAAGGCAGTATCTTTTTTTAAACGTAAAGCCAATGCGAATGACCTTGATGTGCCTGATACCAAGAAGAACCGCAGCACTTGCCCAACAACTCCTGTGAAGTGCTACTACTGCGGGAAGATGGGACACAAATCTACCATGTGTCAGTCACGTAGGAGGGACAATATGAAGAGGAGAGACGAGCACCCTAGACCTCAACTGGGCAAAAATGATAACAGCAAGCCAAACCAGACCAAACCAGCGGTGGTCACCTGCTACCACTGCCAAGGGAGCGGCCACTACGCGTCGAGCTGTCCGAAGCGGCGCAGCCAGGAAGGGACCAGCGGAGCGGGCGCCTCCAACGTGAAAAGGGTCAACCTGTGCGTCCGGAGCGTGCCTACTGGGACCATGCGTATTGCTGGTGAGCCTTATTCATTTCATTTTGATTCTGGAGCTGAGTGTTCACTTGTAAAAGAGACTGTGTCACAGAGACTCAACGGACGACGACTCAATAATACAGTGACATTGATTGGTTTAGGTCAGACCCCTGTTTATTGCACATCGCAAATACTGACAGTCGTAGAGATTGACAACATCAATTTAGAAATTCTACTGCATGTTCTGCTTGACCAGTATCTGCAACATAACATCGTAGTAGGTCATGAGATTTTGCTGTTAGGTTTGGCTGCACATATCACTGCTTCGCAACTGAGATTTTCCAAAAATCAAATCGTTCAGTTGTGCCATGTTTCGCCAACTGACCAAGGAATTAATCCGGACACGGTGGACACCGACGTCCCACCTGAATACAAAGGTCAGTTACTTGATTTGTTGAATAGTTGATACTGAACCCATGGAGATTCGCCTAAAGGATCCACACAAGACTGTTAATCGGCGACCATATCGGCTGAGCACTCAAGAGCGACAAGTTGTTCGAGAAAAGGTAAGCGAGCTTCTAGACGCAGGCATAGTTCGTCCTAGCTCGTCACCATTTGCAAGCCCAATACTTCTAGTCAAGAAGAAAGATGATTCCGACAGGCTTTGCGTGGATTACCGCGAACTGAATGACAACACAATACCTGACAGATTCCCGCTACCACTCATCTCCGACCAAATTGCTAGGTTGCACGGAGGTATGTACTTCTCCACTTTGGATCTCACATCGGGCTTTCATCAGATCCCTGTCGCAGCTGATTTCATCGAACGAACTGCGTTTGTAACACCAGAAGGCCAGTACGAGTATCTCAGAATGCCGTTTGGCCTAAAGAACGCGCCAGCAGTTTTCCAGCGCGCAATCATAAAAGCTCTCGGGGATCTGGTGAACACCTATGTTGTGGTCTATATGGACGACGTGCTGATTATGGCCAGCACTGTAGAGGAAGCGCTGGAGCGACTGAAGATCGTGCTAGAAGTCCTCACTGAAAGGGGATTTTCTCTCAACATGAAGAAGTGCAAGTTCCTCAAACAAAAGGTGGAGTATTTGGGATTTGAGGTGTGCCAAGGTGAGATACGCCCTAACCAGCGGAAAGTGGAAGCTCTTACTGCTCTGCCACCCCCGGAGACTGTGACACAGTTACGTCAATTCATTGGCTTAGCATCATACTTTCGGCAGTTCATGCCCCAATTCTCGCAGATAATGGCTCAACTCTACGCACTTACCTCGAGCTCGAATAATGGAAAGCTTGTCTGGAAAGCTGAACATGAAGCTATCAGACAACAAATAATTGCTGCACTGACTAGCGAACCGGTATTGCTTATTTTCGATCCAGATCTTGACACGGAACTGCATACCGACGCAAGTGCGATCGGATACGGCGCAGTTCTAATGCAGAGAAAGGCTGGTAAGTTGCACGCTGTTGCCTACTACAGCGAGCGTACGACGGCCGCTGAATCGCGGTACCACTCCTATGAACTGGAGACGCTAGCGGTCGTCAACGCAATTAGGCATTTTAGGCATTTCCTTCATGGACGAAAATTTGTTGTCGTGACAGACTGCAATTCACTTCAATCGAGCAGAAAGAAGTTGGACCTGGCCCCACGTGTTCATAGATGGTGGGCTTTTCTACAGAGTTTCGACTTTGATATCGTGCACCGAGGAGGAAAACACATGTCTCATGCAGACTTTTTGTCCAGAAACCCTGTCCCGTCCGACAAAGTAAGTCAAAAGCCTGCGAATAAAGTGGAACCAAAGCGCATCAATTTGACCGAATTGAGCGGTAACTGGCTCCTGGCTGAGCAACAGAAAGATGTTGAGATTTCTAAGCTTGTTATTGACCTGAACGATAACAAGCTTCCTGACGACGTTGCGAAGACGTACGAGCTACGCTCAGGGCTTTTTTACCGGAAGGTACAGCGTAACGGTAAGACTCGCTGCTTGCCTATCATACCTCGGTCGCTTAGGTGGTCGATCATCAACGGCGTGCACGAGAGCTTGATGCACTTGGGGTGGGAGAAAACGTTAGAGAAGGTGTTCGAACTTTACTGGTTCGAACACATGACGAAGTATGTGAGGCGTTTCGTTGAGAACTGCGTTACATGCAGAATCTCAAAGTCGAATTCAGGTAAGGTTCAAGCATCCATGCACCCTATTCCAAAAGTTGCGATACCTTGGCACACTGTGCATGTTGATGCAACAGGAAAACTCAGCGGAAAGAACGACAAGAAGGAATATGTGTTCGTTCTAGTCGACGCCTTCACAAAGTACGTATTGCTGTACCATACCCTGAATATAGACACTGCCAGCAGCATCAGAGCCGTGAAGCAGAGCGTCTCACTTTTTGGTGCCCCTACGCGGCTAATTGCGGATCAAGGACGATGCTTCGCAAGCAGAGACTTCAAAGAGTACTGTGAGTCTGTAAACATTAAATTACACCTCATTGCAACCGGAAGCTCTAGGGCCAGGTCGAGCGCATTATGAGCACTCTAAAAAATATGCTGACCGCTGCGGAAACCGGTAGCCGATCGTGGCAGGATGCGTTACCCGACGTGCAGCTCGCTCTAAATTGCACTCAAAATCGGGTGACTAAGGCAAGTGCACTGGAGATGCAGGCAAGATTGCAAGGCCGCTGGAGTTGATGCTTGCTGACGACGAAGAACCTGTAACAGATCTAGAACAGGTAAGAGCTGAAGCGGTTCAAAACATGACTGACAGCGCTGGATACGACAAAAGACGGTTTGATAGCAGCAAGGCTAAAGTCCAGCCGTTCTCTGTTGGAGATTTTGTCCTGCTCCAGAACGAGGAACGCAACCAGACTAAGCTTGACCCCAAGTACAAAGGACCTTTTAAGGTTATTGAGGTGTTGGAAGGCGACCGGTACGTGCTGAAAGCTTTGAACAGCAATCGTACATACAAGTACGCACATGACCGTCTGCGGAAAATTCCAGATGGTATTTGTGAAATTGACGATGCTGACAGTGACGACCATGACTCTGACCAGTAGTTTCATTAAGAAAAGGGCCATGGAACAATATTTTTTTTTCGTGATGTTTGGTGAAATTCTCGATTTTACTTGTTTACTTTAAGTGTGTAAGTGACTTAGACGCTTAAGAGCGGTTGTCTAGAATGGGCTGAAATCGGACGCCTGTATGTGGTTGTCTCGAACTGTCGCTATCAGACACTGATAACTGAAGAGGTTGTCTTGAAAAGACAATGACACGATCAGACGCTGTGACGGTTGTCTTGAAGTGTGCAACACGATCAGACGCTGTGAAGGTTGTCTTGAAGTGTGCAACACGATCAGACGCTGTGAAGACTGTCTTGAAGTGTGCAATGTGGTTAAGGTGGAGCTGTCTTGATGTATTCCATCAGACGCCAGTCGGGGTTGTCTAGAAGAATACTATCAGACGCTCACGAGAGTATTTTTGAAATTATGTGTTGCTTGGTTACTGTTTCATAGCCAGCCATGCAAACATTTGTAAACACTAGAATTCTTGTTTCTCCCTGTAAACGCTTAGCAAATTGGAATAGTTTGTCGCTTAGCAAATCGTAATTTAATGCTAGACGCAGTTATGATTACTTTTCCTGTACACCTTTGTAAATATTGCACTTTCTTGCATTTTTGTTTTTCAAGCTAACCCTTACTTTAGTCAGGCTGACCGAGCAAGAGTTGTGCTACTGCTTTGAGTTTTCTTTTCAGATACCCCACACGAGGACGTGTGAAACGTCAAGATGGCCGTGTCGGAGCACGCGACAGTAGCGCCACACTTGGCCGGATCGGCTAGTTGTAGAACTTATGTTGTAATCTGTCAACATAGGTTTTCGTTTAAAAATCAAACCATAGGCAGTATCTTTTCTTTTTCTTTTATTGGTTGCGTCAAGTATCCGAACTTGGGCGTAGTCGATACGTGGCTGGCTGGTACCTGTTGGGCCATATCGTGGCCATAGACTAACTGTCAATTTGTAACCTCATGTTGGTACTGTGAAAACAAAAAATGAATGCTGCGAACCTTACGAGATTGACGTCCTGCCGTGGATGAAAATCAAAAACGTGAAGATTCAATTTTCAGATAGCGACGGCAAAACTGTCGAGTTAGTCAGCCCCGTGTCGAATTCGCCGCGCAACCAAAGTGTATCCGTTTGCATCTCGATTATCGTGCGTGATTCAAGAATTGTAATTGCTGGCAAATAATAAAAGCCTGATCATCGTAAACCACGTTTTATTTCTGGAATCTACGCCATTATGGAGCCTCAGCGCCTGGATGCCCCGTCATATGTAATTGTAATTAAATATTTACAGATCGCTGTTTCATAACAGAAGACTTAACCCAACAATTATGGTGTTTTGGATGTCTATGAAACTCATTTACAAACTGCTTAAGCATCGTATGCAGTTCTTTTCCTCTCCAAGTATGATTGTCGAATATTTTATCGTCTCGCAAAGAGTATCAAGTGTCATCCATCACGCCATAAGACGCTTGCAAGACCGACAAAATTAAAGGGTCTTGGTCCAAAGCTCAAGTGATTTTGGGACACAAAAGACTTTTTTAATGTTTACGAAAAAAATATTCTATGTCGAGTCGTCTGAGGGTTGAATATTTTTCACTCGTTTTTCGTTTGAAAATATTTGTTTAAAAATGCGTGATAGAATTTGTTTTGTCTAGCAATGTTTGTTTTCGCCTGGCCTTTGTACTCTCAGCAGCAACCCATTACGATACGCCTACATTCAGTCTTGCCATAGATATATTTATTAAAAAAGGAATAAAGGAAGTTGTAAGCTCTTTCTGAATCAAACATGTTTCTCAAGATATTAAAACTTATCAGCCAACTGTCAGCAGATGCCAGTCAACAAGTGTAGGACAGCCAAGCTTCGGTGCGAACCCTCCCGTATCTCTAAATCTCCGAAATCCTTATCCCAATAGGACGGTAACGCACTCGTGACTACTCTGGTCGTCTGGATGTTCATAGGCGGCACCGATTGCTTACCATCAGATAATTCGCTGGCTCGTTTGCTTATCGATCACATAAAAAATCTCTTATATCAAACCCTGGAGACTGTTGCTTAGCATTTTATGAGTAGTTCGTCCAATCCGGGCATGGTTTAACAAAGTTGTGTTTATGTGACGTCACTCTACACTAGTTACCTGTCAGGAGAAACATTCGGAAATGACGCTGCAATCCATACAACAATGCTAGCTGTCACAAGTCGTGTTCGGCGTATACAAACATATCTGTTAGACGAATTAAAGTTTTATTTCTTTTTAATGTCACTATTACCAACGTAATAACTATTAATAAAATACGTTTTTCGCATTTTTGCACCACATTAGACACAAAAAATAAAGTAATACGCAAGTTATAAAAAAAATTATAAAACCTCATTAAAAAATCGCCACGACTCCGAGCATGACAATGTCAAATAGACCTCCGTTGCGGCGTTATATTGAGCACTCAACTCAATATAATAATGATGTATTGTAATTTATCACAATCAATTATGACCAAACGGCCAATAATAAATTTAATGTAACTCACATTCATCACCATCAATAAATTATGGCCAACTAGCCAAAAATAAATGTACCTAATTCAAAAATTCTAGAGCTTAAAATACTAAAATAGTTTAAAAACCAAATTAGAGTACTACTTGCTGTTAAAGGTTTCGATAAAATAGTCACAAAACTAATAAATCCAGAATCGACGCTAATAAAACATTAAGCTAGTACCAAAACTGAGAAAATTATTTACAAATCGGTTAAAAATATCACCTCTCAATACCTAAATTAATTGTAGGCCAGCTAAAGGTAACTTAAAATATTTTGATCAGATTAAGCAAATTTTTCCAAAAAATTTCTAAAGGAAAGGTCTCAATGGAAAAATGTTTCTGATCCCCAAGAGAAGACGGGTCCAACGCTTAGCTAACAGCCAAGTATTACAGCCGAGGCGTTAAACGTTCCTTAATTACGCGGAAATTCCTCAGGAACAGTTTTTTATCCAAGTTTGATTATTCCTCTTCATTTCTAAGATCTCTCCCAAGCCTTTGATAAACATGAATGGATATTATTGTCCCCTTTGAAAAGATCGCCGAACATTGAATGTTGCTTTCATCTTTATTTTTAAATCATGAATTAATTTTGTTTTCGTCGTTATTCTAATGGCGTTGTAATATTTTATATCAGTATCAGTACAGTTTTGTTGGATCTCTCAACTTGTCAAGTGGTTGCAAATGTGACTGGCATGGGTTTAAATTGCCTCGACGGTTTTAGATTTTTAGCTATCACTAGACTGGTTTTTATTTTTTTACTGTTTAACTTATACTAAGAATTTATATAGAAACATTATTGCATATTGTCAGTGTCCATATGTGTGTGTCAAAACGTATACAATTTAAAATTTAATGATAAGGAATTTATCATTGTATGGTTTTTCTCAACAACTAATTAAGTGGTCTAATGAATGATCAATGAACAAATGTTATCATCTATGTTATATGACTACAGTAATTCTACAAATGACCAACCAGGCTTTCCATTTGAGTAGAAATAAGTCAGATCTGATTTATATCCGTTCTTATGATCGTCGGGTCATTTCGTACCCGGAGGGATTGTCCTACATTCTAGTTTGTCATTGTCATATAGCAGACAGAACCACGGGTTATGTTCAAAGTATGAATTAAGGTTCAGTGAGGAGTGGACTCGGATTTTAGGTTTTATATTTCGGGCATATGTTATGACTATTTATTTTGCTGGACGTGATTATGTTACAATGTCTTGTAACATACATTTATTGAGCCGATTTTTAAGATTCATGCATTATTTGAGAAAAGAATTATAAGTAATTTTGAATTCTAGGTAACTATTGAGAGATCAACTAAATTTATTGATATATTAAATAACTCCTTAGGCACGTAAGGAGTAGCGGGCGCGTCGTGACCACGTCGTGCAGCTAGTCAGCTGCATCTGAGTAAGTTTTTCAATAAATTGTATGTTATGTCCGATGTCTGACAACTCGTTCGATATCCTTTGTAAAGCAGTTGGTTCACTCTTTACCTTTTTGAAATAAAAAGAGATATAAAATTTAACCGTGGGAGAGACATGCTTCGGCACGAATGGGTCGGCTTGACCGGAGTTATACTACGGCCTCACATAAAATCGGCTTGAAACAACCAAAGCTTTGTGTTTCGCTGTGTGAGTGAGGCTACCGGAGGCCCAATCCTTCCCCTCTCCCAATCTCTCTTCAATCCCTAAATCTCCAAATTCCTAATCCCTAAACGGTCGGCAACGCACTCGTAACTCCTTCGTTGCGGGTGTCCATGTTTTGATTTTGTACCTTATGATTGTTCACCATCAGGTAATCCGTCTGCTCGTTTGCCGACCTATTACATAAACTAAAACCGTTTAAAAATAATTTACTTATTTATATAACAAGCACATCCATTTAAAAATCAGCATTACTTCATAAACCTCAACTACAATACTGAGAACTAAAAAGAGAAATTACTTAGAACGATAAAGGAATACGACTTGGATCATTCTTCATTACAAACGGTTCACAGACTGCTCCGGAAAACATCCATTTATTTTTAAGTGCTGGCATCAACGAGCACTTCTCCAAGAGCTGAGCACTGAAACCGTTCCCCACGATAAACTATACAGGTTATATGAGTTAAAATCTCGTTGTGAACTTTAAAACAAGGTTTTAGGGACTAATTTTGAGTTGATGCTAAATGTATAAGAGATCTTCTTAGGAGCTTAGGAAGCCATACATACGTTACGCTTTTTGATTTTACCATTGATAAAAATATTGTAATCAAATAATATAACTTCATTCATACTAACATAAACCTTAATACAAATAATCATCACCGTTGTTTAAATTAATATTGCTTTTTCAAAAACTGGCATTTTTTTATTAAAAAATAAAATGTTTCCTACATTTTTTTCCCTTATCGTAAGTGTATTTGCAAACCACACTGAAATCCTGTACAGCAATTTATGGATTGCCTAAAAGTTTTTTCTTTCGGGAATCGAAGCGACTCTGCGCGGCAGTACAGCTTTCGACACCACCGTTTGACTAAAAGCCTGTTATATTATTAGATTTCAAACCAATCAACTGGGCAAATACCTAACCTTAGTTGAATAAAATGTTAATAACGGAAATCAATTAAAAAAAATCTCCCACTCACAAATACCAAAACCCGAAACGTGCTCAATATAAATAAAATTAAAAGCAATATCATTTTTATTTGACACGAACGTGACACGTGTAAGTGTGTGTTTAAAGTGAGAGAAGTAGGTTTTAAGTAATAAAATGTAGCTGGAAAATTACCTCTAATGGGTGTTCAGAGCTTGCTTAGTGGCCTGAGTGCAATGGCGGGGCAAGACCTTAGAGTGTAAGTAGGTGTATACCACGTTACTATGTTCAACTATTGTTATAGTGCATGTAGAGATGTGGAAGAAGTTGTCTGTTGTTTTTAAGTTGATTATTGTATTGTATTAATGAGTTGACTGGATAGCAAAAAGTAATTTGAGATATAAAACTATATTATATCGCAGTTAAAGTTTGATTAAATGACTGATTTTCTCATTTAAGCTTATTGGTATGTACATGATTTTTATGAAAATAGCCTTACTATCACTTTTGTACTTTAGTTAATTTAATAATGTGTAGTATAGAATGGCGTGTGTCTCTTTTAGTAAGCTTTTGGAAATAGATTGTTATGTGATATGTTTTTTTTTTTAAATTTCGAAGTGTGATCGGCTCGTTTTAGCTACTAAGAATTATCAGTAATATAAGTAATGTGCAATATTTTAAGCCAATCCTGTACTTAGTAATCGTACTGTTACGTAGTCCAAGTCTTCATAAAAAAAATTGACGGCACTGTTTCTCATTGCTAATAATGAAAACGTACAAGCTCACTCTATTGCCTTTCCAAATAAGTGCGTGGCGGGATGATGTCCGGCGCGATCACATGGTGGAGTGAACAACAACTGTCTCAACCGAGGGCCGGGCCCGCTATTATATCTGTCGGTCTCCGATCACCGTAAGCGCGGGTTTGCTGACGGCAAGCAGGGATAGCATGTCGCCCGACCAGAAAAGACACGATCACACGGCGCGTAGCGTTCCGCTCGCCTCAAAGAGCTAATAGGAAACTACAGATAGGTCCTACTAGGACCGATGGCCAGCCAGAGTCACTGATGGAACCACATTGATATACCGCGGCCGATTTCGGAGGCAGGAGAGTGAACAGAGTGGTTTTTAATTAACAAAAGTCTGATACTCTTTCCAAGGGCGGAAAAAGGCACTAGGTGAATTTCCTCTCTCAAAAACCAAAGAAGTATTAAGATATTTAATAACCTACTTACAGCACTTCCTAGTAGGTTAATAGGTGGTGCATTCATCACCACTAAGCCAGAGTCAAGTAAAACGTTAATAAATGTTCGGAACTACGATCGTTAACGAAGTTGGATAAGTTTGGTTTTTATAATAATGAACATGACGAACTCCCAATGAATAGATAATAGCTTCTAACTTTATATCGCGGTATCGTCAATCGAGTTTTAATGGCAGTAATTAAAGTTTATATAGGTCATTCGAGATGGTGGACTTATCTAAGTTTGCTTAATATACTATTTATTATTTATATAGGTACTGTTTAAGTAAACCCAGTACTGTTTTTATTGGGTGGCTTGTCCATTATCTTCCACCTCAAAAAAGGTTTGGTGGTTTTCCTTCATCTTCAGTGACGTCATGTTAATGAAGTCTAAATTTTTTTTTTATGTGATAATTCGGCAAACGAGCAGATTCAACGGAGGATTTACGCGTTGCCGACCTTTTAGGGATTAGGGATTTGGAGATTTAGGGATTGAGGAGGGATTGGGGGAGGGGAAGGATTGGGCCTCCGGTAACCTCACTCGCACGGCGAAACACAACGCTGTGGTTGTTTCACGACGGTCTTCTGTTAGGCCGTGGTATCACTCCGGTCGAGCCGACCCATTCGTGCCGAAGCATGGCTCTCCCACACTTGCATGGCTCTCCCACACTTAGAAAATACATACAACTCTTTCGATTTTTCGAGTCCACGCCCTCCAATATAAGAAACGGGCGCCTTAAACTCCAGGCCATCACGACGTACAACATAAAATACCAATGTTAGAATTCATCTATCTCAATCTCTACGTTCAATTTATAAGTCTCTTATTTTAAAAGCCTGTCTTTTTAAGTGCAGCTTTAGATTCCAAAACAATAATTATCAGAAATCTGAAACCTCTGGTTTTAAGTCAAAGTCAAAATCATTTATTTCAATTAGACCAATACAGGCGCATTGAACGTCAAACAAAATTTTAAAGATATAAAGTGTCAGTCTGTCGGTCAGTCCTCTTAGTGAAGCTATTCGCTCGTTCCAAAGTGTAGATTCCGATGGAGAAGAACGAGCAAGAAACTCCATGGTTATTATTTTATCATAAAATTCCCTTAAAATTTTATTTTTGTATGGGAGACAGGATTTTTATAAACAAATATCTTTGCTTCACACTAAGATGATTCCTGTATCATGGATACGTTTAAATACATACAGTTCCACATAAACAAGACATTGTTGACGTTGTGCCAAGCGGGAATCGAATTCGCGATATGTTACATGGCAGCTGGATGCCAAGATTTTGCACCAACTGTGCATTCGATTTCAGGATTGGTTTGATATACGACGAAGAATCTATAAGGCATAACCTCTCTTTCATTGTCGATTCTTTATCTGTATTTTGTTGTATTTCTTAAGTACTAAACTACCTTTCCGAGATGTTTTTCTGAGAGATGCTTACGACCACTTTACCAAAGAAACAAGCTTTGCATAACAAGGAAAATATTAAAGTTAATCATCATTTATATTCGGACCAACGGCCATTTGCATAAAACGTTTGCCCGTGGGGTTGAAGCGCCGCATCTGTTCCTAATTTTATAGCAAATATCGCACCTTTGAAGTGGATCCCCATCATATTAGATCTGAAAATTATGAGCATAATACCATTTCTTAAATTGCACTGCTTTCTCTTAAGTTAAATGATAAGACAAAGAAAAAATTATGATACATTTGTCGAGATAGCTGTAAATTTTTACCTGAAATAACGTTTAAAATGAAGGAGATTTATATGGTCAAAATCTTTATGGCAGATACAAAACGTTCAATGTCAGGATAGACCTCCCCCACTGACTTCTGAATCGCACTGTAGGAAGCGTCGCCGTTCATCGCCGTTCATCGCTCTCAACAGATAGGTTCAGTGATAATAAACATAATAATATGATCTTTCTTTATTGTCTGTCATTAGCATGGTTGTGGGTTTAACTCCCGCAATTAACAACTCTTTGTGAAGTGCACTAATTGTTGTTCTGGGTCTGGGTGTCACATACATAAGAGAAAACCCTAGTACGAGCAACATGTTTAAAATAAAAGAGAATTAAAATGTAATTTTCCTTTGTCTCCGATGTTGACCATCAAACTTTTTGGCCATCAAACATTCGACTTTAATGTTTTAAGTCCAATAAAGTAACATTTTAAAGTTCAACATTTATTTTATCGCTTCATGAGTGGGAACCATTACCCTTAAAACCCACAAATCGTTCAAATTAACGGTTCACACATTGCAAACTTCAAACAACATAATTGCAGAGCCACGAACTAACTAAACGATCCAACTCGATTCTGTATTTACTGCAGTTAACCTTCTAGTTATCGAAGTGTTCTGCCAAACTGAAAATTTAAGGTTATTGGAGTGAATAGCCGCTTTTATGGATAGATGATAACAGTCGTTAACCTAAAGTGTATAGCAGTATTAAATATAAAATTTGCAGTAGTGCATTGAAGGAACGTATTTTTATATATTTTTATTGAATAAAAAATTTACCTACGATCAGTGCCAGCTATGGATACGCAGAACATTCCTAACTCCAGAAGACCCCTTTTTTGAGCAGAATTTTCCATTAGAAGTAGCCCCGTTCTTCTCCTTCTCTGTATCAGTGCCGCTGTACACTATGACGTTTGCACTCGGCGCAACCCCAGTGACTCCAGAAGTGCCTGGTTTATCTGGTGGTATCTGATATGTTATCTAGCTTTTAAACTTTCGCGTTTCATATTTAAAATATATAGGTATAATTACGCGGGTATTAACGCAAAAAATAATTATTTACATACCTTGGTAGGCTTGACGTTTCGACCTGGTTGCAAAGGTGCAACCGTAATTATAAGTTGTTGATATGTTATCAGTAAATATCAGCTCCTTGCTTCATATTCCTTCTTACACACACTGATCGTTTATCATCAGGTGATGAAAGTTGTTAGCCTTATCCTACTAAAAATAAAATTGTTGGGTTCCATTCTTGCTGCCGACAAAAAAATCGCCAGTATTGCAACGATTATCTCGTAAAATGTGACGTCAGTCTAATTGTGTTTGGCTTTACTCGCTATCTGGATGTTTTATAAGTGACCTTGACATTTAGAGGACGGAAATAGAATGAGCTGTTTTTTGTTGCGAATAGGTCAGCTGGACTTTGTTTTATTAGGGAGGGTTTGTTGTGATACAGACATAATTGCAATTATGTACAGGATGAAGGTATGGTCATTAAGTTATTAATAGAATTAAATTGAAAAAAAATCTTAATGCTTATTTTGACGGTTTATTAGATAACCTCGTAGAGCTATAAAACGTAGTGGATAGTTTTGAATTTCGAATGAATTGACTTTAAAATGTTTGTTATCTATACGAATTTTATAAAACCGAAGAGTTAATTTGTTTGAACGCGCTAATCTCCAGAACTATTGGTTCGATATGAATAAATAATTCTTTTTGTGTTTGTTGACATGTGGACTGCCGTTGATCGAGAAAGGCTTTAGGCCATAAAACATCACGCTACGATTTGTAGAAGGCGAGTGAAACCGTGCAGTAGAAGCTAATTATAATTAAAGGAAGCTAGTTTATGATATTTATTCGTAATCCTTCAATAAAAATAAGTATGATTTGAAAAACCTCAATGTCTTTATCACTTATCCGCACATGAAATGCATACACCATAGTTTGTCACGCGCGGTTTGTGGTCACATCCACGAACTAACTCACTAACCAACCATGAATTTAGTTAGTTACTGTCCTCTCTAACTATTGGTTAATATGCTCAAACAAACCGAAGCGATAATCATTTAGTATGGATTCCACAAATCGCTACGTTTGTTAATAGAAATAGTTACCTTTTGCCCCAATTAACAATTGAAAACCTCAGAGATCAATCAAGCGAATTACTTACACTGATTGGAGCTTTAACATAACTAAGCATAAAGATTATTATTGATTGATTCATTTATTTATGTAGTATCGGGTGCTGTCTTTTTGAGAAATGCTTCCCTTTGTTACCGTTTACCGACTCCTTGTCATTTCTCATTGATGATTTATTACTTCATTATTAATTAAACTTTGAATAAGATCCAGATTTTTGTAATTAAAGCGGTAGGTATACTTTCATGTTGTGTTGAGTAAGACTGCTAGCAGACACACTGAAGCTGATTTAGCCATGTTTCGGAAAAATGGGTCGCCTCGACCGCCTCACGTACTACAGTCTCACGCAAAAAGCTTGAAACAACCACAGCGTCACCGGATCGCCATGTGAGGTTACCGGAGGCACAATGCCCCCTCAAATCGAAAATCTCCAAATCCCTAATTCCAAAAAGGTCAGCTACGAACTCCTTTATGGTTGCAGGTGTCATGGGCGGCGCTAATTGCTTTCCATTGGGTAATACGTCTGCTCGTTTGCCGCGAAAAAAAGGTTTTTGAAATATAAACACAATATAGGTAAGTAATTATTAATGGTTAGTTCTACTAGTGCAATATTTTGTTGGAGTTTCAGTTTTCTAGGCAATAAAGAGAATATGCATACAACGTTGTTGTATTCTTAGAAACGTAGATCAACCTTAGAAAGTTCAGAAACCTTATTAGCTTCACTAGAGCAATCAGGTTAAATAAACAAAATTTTCTCAATTTCAATTTTGTAAAACAACCATTTTAATTAAACACCACTAACCTTGCCATTGAAATTTTTCTCATGTGATATGCATTTTTTTTCTATATTTAGTGGCTTACTTACTTGAGTAAGCCGCTAAACATAGAAACCTTTTTACCTTTTTGACAAGGAACTCCACTATAATTATTCAGCTACGCTATAACCTTGAAAGAAATCGAGTTCGAGTTTATTCGGTTGATACAAATATTTAAACTATTGCGTTCATCGTCATTTTTCTCTTTATTAATATTTCCGAATGTTGATGATGATTTCAATTTGTTTTTTACGTTTTTTTCGTGTAAAATATCAATCAAATGTTTCTTATACATGAATTTAAAAATTAATACGTTACTTATTTTCAGTGTCAAACTCAAAATATCTTACAACAATTTAATATCAATTTGTCCTACATATTGAAGCGAAGCCGATATGCTGTGGAATAATTTGCCGTCGACATTATGTTGGTGCTTCGAAGGCCCAGCGATGTGGAATGAGCCGTCAATATTGTAGGAGCGGGCTTCCTCCTGGTACATTCTTGGAAAATAGTAGGGGTAATCGAATGTTCTAGGCATCGAGTGTGTATGAGAGATAGGATATAGGCATTGTGGGGTATAAATAGTGGACAGGAAACCTTTCAATCGTGGTAATTCGAGATACAATAGAAGAACCATAGGTGCGTGAACGCCGGCGTTTGCTTAGGGTTTGGTGATATAAATACATAGGTCAGACTGACGCCTTTATTAAGAAACAATGGTAGTTATTTTAGCTGCAGGCCTTGGTACAACTACAATTTAAAAATACTAATACTCTTACGAGCATATTTGTGTGTGTGTCAGTAACACGTCGCGGGTTTGGTTTTTATGATTTACAAATTGTTGTTCTGCGTTTGGGTGTGATTTGCATGTGGTTTTCTACATTTGTAAATGCACCCACAACGGTAAAGTTCTCATAGAGAATGTGCAAAGATTTTTGAACGTCATACAAATCGACCTATTTTCGCAGCAAAAATTTGGTAATTACATTACAAACACAATTATTTAGACGCCTAAGCAATAAATCTAAATAGATATACACATTGACGCATAAAGAATTTATCGTCCGGGACATAAACTGGCGCGCTATAAAAAGAAATTGTTCGCACATAAGTGCGGATGGAGATGCGCTACCAGGCGCTAATGTGCGCTCGTTGGGGGAACGACGTGTCGTTAGTGTGCGCCTAGGCTTATATTTGCAGACTGATGTATTACTGCGTGGGCAGACGAATTATGACAAGTGGTTGATGTGTGCTAGCAATTTTAGTGGGACCTGTGTACCTGAGGGAAATGGATTAAGTATTTATTTATATGTGTGGAGAAAATTTAA
Organism: Spodoptera exigua; assembly: GCA_902829305.4. Classification (NCBI taxonomy): domain Eukaryota; kingdom Metazoa; phylum Arthropoda; class Insecta; order Lepidoptera; family Noctuidae; genus Spodoptera; species Spodoptera exigua. Next base: position 990,087 of record LR824614.2, read on the forward strand.
TATTTTATTCTAAATCGCAAATATGGCGTTTGCAGTGACGTCACAATCGAGGACATCCTGCAAGTGACACGGATAGAGAATCTCAACGTAACAAAAAATTATTGGCAGTGAGCTTCTATGCATTACAACCTCTCCTGGTAAGAGGATCCTCCTTTTGCGATCTAACAGAACATACGTTATTTACTTTCTGTTTCTTATAGCATAATATACTGCTTGATTATTATATTGCATTTAAGAATCTGCGAGCATTATGGTGTGAAACTCCTTAAAATACTTCTAGATGTAAGGATCCCCCTCCTTGCATCTTGGTGTATTTTTATTTTTAACAAATTCCCAATTAAAAGTCTTGTGTTAAAAAACCATGGCTATGGTGCGGAGTGAGAGGAACTGGGACGCCGTCTCCTCCTTTTGTGAAGCAGTCATGCTCGCAAAGAGACAGGCGGCCCGCGTGAGGGAGCAATCCTCCTCCTCACGCCCCAGCAGCCGCAACTGGCGACACTACGGGCGTCGGGGATCAAGGGACGATCTCCGGCCACCGTAAGCACGGGCCTGCGGTCGGCGAGTAAGGGCAGCTCGCCGCCCGACCAGAACCAGGCTCGAGCGTACGGTGCGTAGCGTTCCGCGCGCGCCTCAAAGAGCCAATAGACCACCACAGACGGAGCCCTAAAAGGCTGATGTTCAGCCGGGGTTGCGGGGTAAGCGCAATGAGGCACCGCGACCTCGGCACAGAGCAGGAGAAGGAACAGGGAGTTTTTAGTCAGTAAGAGTCTGACACTCCCTCCAAGTCATTTGATGATTGTCCCCCCACAAAAAAAAATCCGCAAGTATATATGCTGCTTTGTGCAAGCAAAACTACATTTTTTACCATTTAAAGTTCAAATTAAAAATAACGCATTAAAGCTATTTACTTAGAGAACGTTAGTTGCATTATTTTCTAGTTCAGTGGTCTATAATCTGTGCAATTACTGTGTTTGCATAGCATTCGTCGTTTCTAAATATTTGCTGGAAAAATGTACTCGTTTGCAGTGCAAGAGCATAGAAATAAAACACTTTAATTTTGTGTAATGGTTTGTATTTTCTACTTACTAATTTAAAAATACCCGAAAGTAAATTGTTTCAAAATAATTCAGTACCACCAAACATTTTACATTATTGTGTAGGATACGTAATGGACTAAATGATTTAATAAAGAAATGAATTTCTTTGTTAATTTGCTCGTTCTTCTCTATAGGAATTAGCTTCGCTAGAGGACAGACCAGATTTTTCTTTACTAGAGGACAGTTTTACTTTTGTTTGAGGTTCAATAGCCTGTGTATACCTTCATATGTATAGTGTTCTATCTATACTAATATTATAAAGAGGTAAAATTTGTAAGTTTGTATGTAGGGGGTAATCTTTGGAACCACTGGTCAGATTCCCAAAATTCTTTCACTTATTGATAGCTACAATATTCCCGGGTGCTACAGGCTATAAAACATCACGCTACGATTAAATGAAGTCGAGCAGCGAGTGAAACCGCGTAGAGGGAGTAGCTTGTTTGAAATAAGTGATTTGTCTTTTTTACTGTTTGGGTATGTATACAAATATTGTGACACCTTTCTTTTGGAATAAGTCGGCAAAGGAGAAGCTGGGTTATCTGATGGTAAGCAATCGACGCCGCTCATGGACAGCCGTAACACCAAACAAGTGTGTTGCCAATCTTTTGTAAGTTATTGGGGATTTGAGTATTGGAAGGGGATTAGGCATGGGAGGAGAGAAGTATTAGGCTTTCTGTAAGCACTCTCACTTGACCAAATACAACGCATGCTTTATTTATTTGAAGTATTGGGCCTCCTGTAACAACGCTCACCTGACCAAATACAATTTATTTATTAATTGATCAAATAAGTACATAGGCAGTTTTACGACGTAAACAATTACCGACAAAACTACACATAGTTTGTCTGTCGGATCAAAATTTGTTTCACTCAGGTGTTCTGTAAACTGAAGCATGACTTTCTCTTCTCTTTGCACAATAACTGCTTCGTTAATCATCATGAATAAGTAATATTTTGGCTTTGTTTTTAAATTCCATTGATACTTGATAGGTTTGTAAACCCTGCATGTAAAGTGAGCACTTTTACTCCAAACCACGGCCATTATTAAACTAATCTACGACCCAATTATAAGCTTACTTTTAGTCACGAACAAAACTTTATCAGTTAGCGCAGGAAACTGTGTTATTTACTTACTTATTTGTTTCAGAAGTTTGTGAAAAGTCGGTAACTTACGCCTCTATACAAAGTAACCTGTTAATGGGTGCGTGTGGGCGGAGTACTTTTCTTACTTCCTTGTATTGGAATAAAATAAATTTAACGTAGTGTGTTGTTAATGCCAGATTGGTTCTTCGCTTGTTTGCAGTTTTAATTTGATGGTAATGCTATTTATTTTTATCATTTTTCAAATTTTATATTTTATAAAATAGAATGTGCTTGTGCAGTGTGTGTGCAAACAGATTACCTGAGGGTAAGACGACCCAGAGGAGTTGCAAGTTCGTTGCCGGCGTTTTGTGGGTTGGGATTCGGGAATTAGGCTTGGGAGGAGGGATTGGCCAGTAATCTCAATCACATTTTTTTTATGTAATAGGTTGGCAAACGAGCAGACGGATTACCTGATGGTAAGCAATCAACGCCGCCCATGGACACCCACAACGGAGAAGTTACGAGTTGCCGAACTTTTAGGGATTAGGGATTTGGAGATTTAGGAACTGGGGAGGGATTAGGGAAGGAGAAGGATTGAGCCTCCGATAACCTCACTCACACGGCGAAACACAACACTGTGATTGTTTCACGCCGGTTTTCTGTGAGGCCGTGGTATCAGTCGAGCCGACCCCTTCGTGCCGAAGCATGGCTCTCCCACACTTAAACACAAAACACAAAACTTGAGTTGATATTAGTCTGGCCGATAGTTATTAGTGAGGCCGTTTAGCCTTGGTATCCTATCGAGCATTCGTGGCTCTTCCGCACCTACCTTGATCAGTTTTTTGGTGAAATTCTCACACTTAATTTTATTTTAATTCGAAGTATTATATGAACTAACGCTGTTATTCACAGACTGTTTTGTAACATATTATAATCTTTGCCGTTTAAAATTCTTAATGTAATAAAATAATGCATCCAATGTGTTTAGTCGCACACCTAAAAAACACAGGATTCATAAAAACGATTTTTTTTTTCAATTTTAAAATTACTTTCTCTAGACCTTATAAGTATCATTTTGAAACGTCGTAAAAGAAATTTGGCAAGTAAAATATTATATGGCAATATTTTAAAATGGCTCATACATATATTACCAAAAACAAGTTAAAAAACAGCAGTTGATATAACATACATATTATTATAATCAACAAATTGTTGCAACATAAATTTTGATCAAGCTAGACTTAATCGTAAAATCGAATTAATAACGTCAATTAATAAATTAAACTTGAAATAATTAATCAAATAAATCTGTACAGGCTGTAATCCCAGTTCCACGATAAATTTCGAAGATTCCAAGGTCATGTTGGGGTGGGACCAGACAGGCATAACCAGGCCTTATTAATCACGCCATCCAAAGTTTGTCGACGAAATTAAGTTGCAAGTTCAAACACAACTTTAAAATTTATTGCATTAACGGAGTTACGGCCTTACGCTACGAACGGATGGTTCATACTTATTTTGGAGTCTGCCAAATTGATTTACTAAATTTTTCCGCTATTTAATGTATATTATTACACATTTAAACATTTTTCTATGCTTTATTTTGCACTAAGATGAAACTAGCTGAAAAACTTTTAGCCAAATATTTTTTTACCAAATGAAACTTTGGCTGGTGGTCCTCAAATGTAGCAACATAAAATTTTATATCAAAAGCATCACTTCAACATTCGGGCATTAGTTGATCGTAAATGTTACATCCACATATCGGTGGAGGCTTGTCATTAGCAACCTAATTATATATTTTTGTTACCTATTCTGTTATTAGTTTAAAAGATTTAAGCATGCATAGGGATATACTATGTAGTGATGATTCATTGGTTATTTATATATTAAGTTTAGAAAACTGAAACAATTAAAAAAATAAGACGTCTTAAATGAAATTTATATAAAATTACTTTACCTTTACCTGATTATGCAACAACTAATTTCACATTCCAACCAAAACACCAAGCTTCAATGTAATTTTCGTGCCTCAATTTCGGCATTGTAATGCTACGCGAGTTTTGTTCTGCTTGTTTTCAGTGACAATAATCGCTGGCGTCCCGCTAATGAAGCTCGTTGCCCGCTGAGCTCATTTGGCATGCTTTAGCTGCAATTACAGCCGACTTCTGTGTGCCACGCTGTCAATCTACAAACACGGTGTGCTTTGAATTGCTAATGAAATCATTTCGTTGCGCACTGATTCCCCTTTTTCTAGGTAATTGTTGGTTTTAGTTAATTCTTTCTGATCTATTTATCCGGTGTTCTTAATTTGTAATTGTATTTGAAGGTTTTGATTTTAATAAACATTAGCGGACTTGTTTTAGGGAGATTGAAAGTGTCCGAAACTAATTACATATATATTTCACAGATATGGATTTTATAAAGATCGTCTATTTTAAAACCAGAAATCTACCTGACTTTATGACATGTCCAGTAGCATCTAAGCCTGTACTGATATGCAAAGTATCGGGCACCTTGCACCTTTTTGTCAATTTAACTTACCCTTGATGTATCACTTTATTTTTAAATTTCTCTAGAATTTTACATGTAACCATTAAACCGACTTCAAAAATATCCTTTAAAACACAAATTGAAACAACCCAAAACATTTCATTGTTTAATCGCACTCACACTCACACGGCTTGACCGGAGTCACCAGAGTGATACCACGGCCTAACAAAAACCGGCGTGAAACAACCACAACGTCGTGTTTCGCCATGTGAGTAAGGTTACCGGTGGCCTAATCCTTCCCCTCCCTTAATCCAAAATCCCAAAATCCCTAATCCCCAAAAGGCCGGCAACGAACTTATAACTCTTCCGTTGTTACCGGCGTCCATAGAGGAGGGTAATCCGACTGCTCGTTTGCCATCCTATCACATAAAAAAATACACTTTTAGCGAAACAAAAATAAATGAGGAGTAAAATACCAATTGGCTAATAAAATAAAACGTAACAACCAAGTTTATTGCACGTCAATATTTATAAGGAGAAAAAATATAAAAAATATATTTTTATATAAGTGAGTATCGTTGAATACCAGCAAAACGCAAAAGTTCCTGGTCGTTGCTTCGATAAGATGGCGACCTTTCAAAGTTCTCACGCACTTAGATACTTGTTTAAATTTATTCATTAAACTTGTTATAGGGAAATATTATTAAGTAGCTCGCAAGTTGAAGACTCGGGGATTTACTTTTTCTTAAAGATTTTGTATTTTATATGGTAAGACAAGGTATTCTTTGAATTCTTGTTGGTACAATGTCGTTTGACTATTGTATTAAGTGGATAGTGCCAGCTACTGAATGAATACTCTTTGCAGAAATATTGTCGATGGGACTTTGTCGTTTTCTTAACAAAGCTTTCATATTATATTTCAAATGTTTGCAGTTTTTTTAGAGCATCAACTCTACAAGTGGCAAGTGTCAAAAGAGCCTTAATCTGTACTTTAAATCACTTTGTATACATAAGCTGTGGCCCTACCTTTATATTAAAAAAAGGTAAAAAAAATCTCAGCATTTTGTTGAGGATGAAACAGCCAACTCTGAAGTTTATTGACTGGCAGACGACAGACGACGCTGCACAAAACAATAAAAATAGTCGTGGTAATATAAAAAGGATCAAATAATCTCTAAGTCTCATTCGCAGAATCAAATCAATCCGAATCACGTTGCTTAGCAGTTGATTGCTCAGTGACGTCAGCCATATCATTCATTACCTACAGTTTACACATTTCTGTTTGACCCCTTTATATAAACAGGTGATATACTACGTAAAGAATATTAATTTACAGCGGCTTCCTATTCAAATCTTGTTTGAAAGGGGATGATCGTAAAAATTACACATGCACAGTAACACGGAAACCTTCTAAGTGATAAAATCCCGTGTAATTGAACTGACGTTAATGAAAGTATTAATATGTATGGAAAGTCGTCAACTATATATTAAAACCACTTATCTTTTAATTTATTTTAATCGTCCTAAATTTTGTTTTATATATTTTTTTATGAAACTCGATAATTTTACTCGATACTTGTTACTTGATGATTTTTATTGGAACGAATTTAATTTGCAATGATGTATCAATCAATTTTGAATTTATCAAAGATTTGTAAGTTTGCTTCACCTCAAAAGTTCTATGAAAAATGGACAGTAATAATTATGTATATAAATATTTATACGCCTCTAGGCAAAGCATGGAAGATCTACCAAACTGTAACACTTCGCACACCTATGTTTTACAAATAAATAATTCTGATTCTAATTCTTTTTTTTTTTTGGTGGAGCGACAGGGCGTGTCATACTCTTACTGACTAAAAATCCTTTTCCCTATGTACACTAATGTACACAGATGCATATACATATTACTATAATGCGTATCCAATGTCTATGTGATGTAGATACTCGGTTATATTGTTCGCTTGCTGTGGCTTGGGCTATATCATTTTAATACTGCTTCCATTACTACAATGTTATTATCTGATAGTATTATTGTTTATATATGTTTTGTAGAGAATGTCAGATGGGGTATATTAATGTTGTAATTTTATTGGTTGTCACATTTATATATATTTTATATTTCATTAGACATTGCAGTCAATGTGTTGCTAAACGAGCAGAGGGATTACCTGATGGTAAGCAATCAGCACCGCCCATAGGACACGGCATGACAACAGAGGAGTTACGAGTGCGTTGCCGACCTTTTGGGAATTAGGGATTTGGAGATTAAAGGATTGGGGGAAAGGAAGGATTGGGCCTCTCACACGGCGAAACACAACGCTGTGGTTATTTCACGCCGGTTTTCTGTAAGGCAGTGGTATCACTCCGGTCGAGCCGACCCATTCGTGCCGAAGCATGGCTCTCCCACACTTAAACTTTCTTGTAGTGTATTTTATGTTGCTGATTTAACCCTTTTGAGCAGGTTAAATGCGAATTAGATTCATTTTCAAATTTCTTATGACAATTCAAAAGAATTTGTTCAGAGCACAAATTATCATAGCACATGTAAGTAAGTAGATATACTTTTGACGTCTAGACGTCACAAAAATTGAAAATTCTGTAATAATAGGATATTGATTATTGGCTATTTTTGAATGAGAAATATCATCAAATAACTTCTCCCTCCCAAAAAGGTGAGAGAATCTTATTGAAAACTGCCCCAATCTTACTCCTGCTCTGGGCTGGACCTTGTTATTTTATAACTTTATACAAGCTGTTTGAATATATGTGTACAATGTAACAATAATTAAGTCTTAAGGGAAATATACATCTAATTGACAAGTACCGTACAAACATAAAGATATTTGTACCAAACTTAGTTGCATAAGATTCAAATATGAATCGTCATATTATGCAACGTTAGTTTGGCAAGCAGAGATGTAATCTGTGCCAAATCCCCGACTCTTAGCAAGCCAGCTCATAAAATGTATTGCTATATTATTATATTTTGGTACATTCAGACTTGAAGCTGTTATTTTGTGTTTAAGTATTTCTCGCATTTCTCTTGGATCAAGTACTCGGTACTTTAAAAATCATTAAATTAGATTTAACGGAAATAACGAACGAATGTGTCATTCGCGTGTAACTAAGAAAAGCTCTACTAGTTTCCAGTTATTACGGGACTCTTATTCACGAGCAGCGTGCGTTGCGACGACATCGCGCAGCCGGAGAACGGTCAGAACATTTTATTTTTGTGTAAGGCAGACGAGCTACACCTGATGGGAAGTACTCGGTACTATCTATGAACACCCATAACCCAGGAGTTGCCGGTCTTTCGAAAAGTTAAGGGGTTCGATGATTAGGATTTTTTTTTGTCAGTGGAATATGATCAAAATGACTTCTCCCGACACAATCACTGACACAATTCTTCAATGACACAATATATAACACATTGCGTCTCGTGTACATCTGCGCTCCAGGATACCGCGGTTTAGTTCCTAAGTCATAGGTTCAAAGGTCATTAAACATTTTATTTGTTTGTTAGTATATATTCGTTTCAATGATCAAGAAAGCCCAACATTTCAACACTCATAATGATAAACATGAAATTACGAAATAAAAGGATGTCGAATAAAATCACTTTTAAATCATTAACAGTTAACATTGTGACAAGATTGTTTTCTAGGTTAAAGCAAGCTATAAATTCAAATTAGAGATTTTTATGGAGACGAACGACGTTATAGACACCCGACTCTGATACAATAAAATTAAATTATCGACTTTACTACAATATAACAAAGTTGACAGCAATTGGACAGTAAGTTAATACATTTTAAAATGGAATTCGTAACACTGAAGGCTACCTGGAATAATTCTATCAAATTGTATTTCCACAGTACTCCAGCAAAAGCAAATAATAATAATAATAATGACCTAATACCATTACTACGAGTCGTAGCACTCGTAGCGCTTCGTAGCACGTCGTAGAAATTCATAATCTGATACCCTTTAATTGGATGCAAAGCTGATTACGAAACGCAACTGAGTACAGATTCCTTGTCTTAAGATAAATATCTAATGTGAATGCTACATGTATGATTTATGGCTGTAAATAAGACAATGTTTGCTTGGAAAATTATGTACCAACAAAATTGTTGTATGTTAGTATTTTATTAGGAATAAAGTTTTGTTAAGAAAATAATTGATTTTTTTGGCATCATGTTTATTCTTATACACATTTTACTCAATTTTAGATCATACAACCGACAAAAACATAAAATAATTCATCAAGATAAAAAGTCCCACGCTGGTCGCCAACTGTAAAATTTTCGTAATACCCTCTTCAAACATGTACAAACGCATTTAATCTGTGCCAGATGAGAGCGCAATAAAACTACTTTGGACGACACTAGTGTACTTAGTGGGGACGATAAAGGTGCATAGGGAGTCGCAATTAGGATATGGCCATACAATTTACTTTTATACTGTTAGGGGAAATAGTTTATTTCAAGTTGTGACCTGACCTTGTGACGTTGTTAAATGTTTGCAATAAAAAACTTCTTGCAAATAACTATAAAAAAAAACAGTAACCCACGCTATCCCCAGTCCCTAAATCCTCAATCCTTACCAACCTTGAAAAGGCACTTTCACTTGTATACAACTTGGATCTCTTTTGGTGTTGCGAGATTGCTTACCATCAGGTCTTACAGTCAGTTGGCAACCTAGTCTATAAAAAGTATTAAACAATGTTCTGTACTAGTTTAGTTTAAACGTATATTTATATACTTATATTCATACGTTTTTTTTTTAAACTTTGCCCCACACTAGTATTTTCTCCTGTGTCGTGGGTGCGTTTACAAACATACAAATCTACATACACATCACACCCAGACCCGGAACCACAATTTGTGGATCACACAAAGAGTTTTTTCGTGCGGAAATCGAACCCGCGACACGTTGCACGGCAGCCAGTTGCCCAGCCACCGAGTCAACCGTGCAGTCGGTTAAAAACTTTAATCCTAAAATTGAAAGCACCAAGTCTTAATTCAATTTACCAAGATAATGTTATAACACATGACTCACTTATCGCTCCTTTCATAGCCGTACACGAAGCGCTTTTGCTCGCGTCATGTCAAAATGCAATTACGTGCAGCGCGGTAATGCACTGACGCGAACGCGGGTTCTCTTCCCGGATGTTGCATATTTACTTTTATTTGCAGCCCTTTGAAGTTACGTGGATCCGGTTAAAGGCACTTTAACGGGTAATCTTATTTTTAGGTCAGAGGGTAGGATGCAGGTAGGGCGAAAGGGTTTTTTAAGTTAGATATAGAGTGGAAGAGGAGCAGAGGCGGCCATTTTGTGATATACCTCTGTGAATGGACGTTGACTATATTGTGATGTTTTGATGTTAGTGCGTACTTTAAACATTTTTTCGCAGTTTAAAAGTTTATTCAGACAGAGATAGTAGATATTTTATTAGATTTTTATGAATCTGTGTTTATATAGATTTATAGGACAAGTTTGCAAGTATATAAAAAATGATTTGTTTTTATTTTATTTATAAGGGTAGGTTAAAGACAAATACTATTAATTAGGTAATGCATAAATGAAAGGAATAAACTGCAAATTTATTTGACAATATCTCTTAAAATAAGAGGAAATTTTGTTACAAAAGCTATAAATAAGGCAATGTTTTGAAAGGACAGGCTGATGAAACATACCTTCTAAAATTACCTGTTCTAAATTAAGAAGTATTGTTTATTTTGTTACGTGACGCCACGGGTAGTTGCTAGTAGGTTTAGAGCAAATACGGAATGCTGAGTCATATCTTCCCGTCACTTTAGCAAGGTTTAACAATAATATTAAATTCTCTGGACTCGATTGGAATTATATCATAGCCTCGCAGAAACCAGGAATTATAAAGAACTTGTTTTGTGCTCCGATATTGATCGAAGTACATCGTTCCAATTGCATCCGCTACTCCAGCTGAACATTGATCCTAGTAAAAAGCTATCAGACCATCTGACGTAGTCTGATGGCTCCTTGAAGACCAGGCAGAACGTTACCAACCAAGCGTACGCTGGGGAATAATCCTGGTTTAAGCTATCCAAAAATAGATACATAATTAAGTTATTATAGGTATTCAGTGTGGTTGCCGGGTAAGCGCCAACAGTCACCGTGGCCTCGGCCTAAAGCAGGGGAAGAAACGGGGGGGTTTTTAGTCAGTAAGTGTCTGACTCTTCCTCTCGTCCCAACCTAGGAGAAGTCATTAGATAATTTTCCCTTCAAAAATAATAAGCTCATACGAACGTTTTTCCTTTCTCCTATTCATGCTCGACTTGATAAAACAGGTATACGTTTCAGTACTTTTTAAGAAATAGACAAGGCAAGAACTTATTGTTGCTTGCATAGCATAAATAGCTATTTAAAAATAAAACTAATAAAGGTAATGGTTGTTCAGAGTAATCCATTTCGACAATATCAATAGGTTCGTGATTGAAATCATTTGAAAACACCAAACCTGTTTAAATAACATACCTATGTATTAAACAATCACAAATTGTGTTAACAAAATGAAAAGCAAACCAATCACTGAAAAATCTGGTTTATTTACTTTGAATATTACTATGTCATAAAACAACGAAGGTTTTACTGTATTACGGTCAACATTGTCAAGTTTACAAGCAGAACTTTGTATCATTGTAATAACATTGGTGTCACGCCATCCGAATGACCACTCTATTAGCATACTTTGATTTATTCTCATAACTTATTTAGATAGTACCAGCTGAATAACTAACTAGTGAGTAGGTACTTTGTATTTAGTTTTGTGCGATTTTTGTTTAAAGTTTAAATGCAGGCGTTGGCCCACGATAGATTTTCTCTGTATTAGCGTTCAGTGTGTGTGCAGAACCCGTCACACTTTGTGCAGTACTTGTCCTGCCACTGCACCAACCAACAGCCTCTTTCAGGTATCAGCTGATGTTGCAGTCGCAAGCAGGCCCCGGGCCCCACAAACCAGCAGCACACCAGTGGTTTGTAGTCAGTAAGAGTCTGACCATCCTTCTCGTCCTGCCAAGGTGGGCGAAATTTTAACTCTTCACCTTGGACAATGTCAATAACTATAGTTAAAAAAGATATATCTGGTTCACAAATCAAATGCCAGATCTTGGTTTTCAAATATTGTGAGACATAATTATTATATTTTATTAAATTACTTACTATTATTGGTAATTACATACTACGTGTCGAGGGGTATTAGGTTCAAAAAAATCTATAAATATTGTCCACATATTGTGATACGCTTGGTTTTCGCAGCATAGTCTATCGCTCATGAATATGAACCTAGCCTAAGCGTGGCTTGAAACTAGTCAACCTCCTCGTCAAACACTAACAATAATAACCCTTTAAACATTATTATTAATGAATCTTAAATCCGTTAATCTGCAATATTCTCCTAATTCCAAGTCATTGTCGTCTATTAGGAAAATACTATGAAGTTTGTTTTGCGTGATAATTTTCTCCTTTCAAAACACAATCAAGTAATGAGACGGTCCATGCTGTAATCAAAGAAATCAACTAAGATCAAAATTAATTATAATAAAGTTTCCCGAATGGCAAAGTTGAAAGCTACCTGAATCGTAGCCTCTTATATTTTTGCATAAAGGTTGATGCAAGTTATAAGAGATAGCGGTATGTTATTATTTCATATTTAGTAATTAGTAGTATTTCTTTACAAATAAGTAAGATTACAGCATTAAAATAAATGTAGGTTATTAAAACAATATATAACTAATATTTTAAATGCGAAAGTTACGTTGTTTTGATGTTTCTTACTCAATCACGCCAATACAGCTGGAGGGATCGGGGTGTAATTTGGCACAGGCATAGGAGCCACGCGAGCAAAGCCGCGGGCAGACGCTAATCAGGTTTAAACCCAAAATTATAATGCTCTGCCGTTACTCAGATATTTAATCAGTAAACATTCGAAACAAACAAAAGTAAAAAACAAGTCAAATGTCAAAATAGAATAGTAGTCCCTCGTTTGTACGTCGATGAAACTAAGTGCTATCTAGGTATATCAATAAGCTTGTCTAAAAAATATTACGACTTTTAATAATTATCATAGAAGTATCATCTTTACACCAGTTACCGTCATAGTACATACGTATGGACGTTAAATAATAATATTCGGGTACATACCGACTTTTCAAATATTGTGATGGAGGTCCGAAAAGTTCGATTTTAAGTACAATTATTATTTCTTCAAATTAAATAATATCTATAAATCTCTTTTCACCTAAAACTCACACCACATCATTATTAGAACTTTACTAGAGTCACTCGCCGTCATAATTTTAATTAAGAGAAAATTTTAATAGCAACAACTTTTAATAACTTAGATAAACGAACTTAGCCGGGACGTGGTGAGACGGTCTTGTGGCGGGATAAAGTCTGTTACTTAGTTATAAGTGGTCAAAGAAAAATATGTTTTGTTGCACAAAATGGGTCAAATAGATAGTATGGTCATGGTAAGAATTGGAGAATTACTGGCAGTTTTAAGGTTCCTAAAGTGAAGGACAACTATCCACTTTTGTTGATGATTATCGACAACGTCCGATGCACACGATAGTTGTCATCTTTTGTTTGAATAAAATTATTATTTATCTTTGTTTGTTTTTTCATACTTTCCATAGTCTTTCTGTCGCTGGTCTACTAGCCATTAAGGTAAAAAAAGGGTAGATTTTACATGATTGTGTGTGTGTATATTTAATGGGATAGGTCAAACCATCTCACGGTCACCTGATAGTAAGTAATCGCCGCCACCCGTGGTCATGGAGTTACTAATGCATTGCTGGTCTTCTAAGAATTGTTTATGATTTAAGAATTGAGAGTGAGGGGCGGAGGAAAAGTTTGGACCTCTGGTAACCGCACTCACCGGCGAAACATAACGTAAATGTTGTTTAACGCCCGTATTTTGGGATATGTGACGAAGCGTGACTCTTTCACGCTTAAAACGTGTATTTACATAAATAATAATTAGTCTTAGGTAAAAGATGTATAAAAGCCATAGTCGTACCATATTCTCAGCTACAAAGTTTTCTCTACCGTTTTAATTCCACCAACCACTAACTTAACAGTTTTCACAAAATAAAACGAAATAAACTTCAACGTTCCACGTGCAACCAATTAGTTTAATGTTACGTACTGCGCAATAAAATCGTCTTTCCCAGAACCAGAGCTCGGTCCGCCGGGATTTTCCGAGTATTTAGAACCTAATGGACAAATGCAAAAGATGGGATTGGTCCACCTTCCAGATTGGCAGTAAATCGGCTTACAGCATTAACAGGTGGGTAAGCTAAAGGCTTATCGAAGACTTAGTTTCTTGAATGTTCCCTGAATTATTTAATATTATTTAGACATGTGTCGGACTAATTTTCCAGGGATCAGGTAGTGTACGTTTTTGTTACGTGATAAAAAGACTTTCTTGTAAAAGGTTCTTCAATAGAAATATTAACATTTGCAGTAAATGTAACAAAGAAGAGGCTTCGTTTAAGGACTTTACTATGTAATTCCTTTGTTAATTTCATTCCATAACTACATGCTTCGCGCGTATCTTAAAGTGCCATTAGACCATCACAGATAGGAACCAACAGTGCCGATTCTGCCGGAGGTTCGGGTCATCATCATCATCATCATCATCAGCCTATAAGTGCTCACTGCTGAGCAAAGGCCTCTTCTCATACGAAGAAGGTTAGAGCATGAATCACCCCGCCTGCTCAATGCTGGTTGGCGATTTCAAACTAAAAATTAGAAATTTATAAGTCCAGGTTTCCTGACGATGTTTACCTTCACCGTATGTCAGACGTGTCTAAATAATCATAGAAAGTGCATATAACTTGGAATAAGTCACATTGGTACTTGCCAGGTTTCAAAACTCATGCATGAGAAGCGGGCTCCTTAACCTCCGGGCCACCACGACCTGGAGTTTCGGCTGCAAGCACAATAATCTACCGCAGCCGGGCCTGGAGAAAGAAGAAGAAAAGGGTAGTTTTCAGTTAAGTAATAGTCTGACACTAACTCTCGCCGCAACCAGACCAAACCAAACAGAAAAATACTCTCGGTTGGTGATCACTCTTTGTGTGATCCACAAATTGTTGTTCCGGGTCTAGGTGTCGTGTGTATGTGAAATTGTATGTTTGTAACAGCAACCACGACACAGGAGAAAATACAAAAGTGGGGCAACGTTTTTAAAAAATAAATAAAAAGAGAAAAAGTGATATCATGATTCGACCGAACCTCAAAAAAAAAATTACAGTTTTGATAAAATTTTAGGTCCATAAGTATAAGACATATTCTAGAAATTTTAATATCAACAAAATTTCCTACAGCTTCTACCTACAAGCGTAGCAAAAGTTATTTAGAAAATTTCCAATAGGTACAACAATTTTTCATATAACACTTTTACCATTTCTGACGATGCTATGCAGTTGATATCAATTTTATCACCTACTCCACAGCTCCTGGCTTCCTGAAAGGGATATGGAATGCCTGCACGTATTCAACACCGCTAGTACCTTTGGAATGTAATTTTCCGTGGTTCGCTTGGCAAGTATGTTGAGCTGAGAAATTAAGACGTCCATTCGCGTAGCCAGCCATATTCTACGAATTAAAGTGATATGAAGGATTTTGTTTCAGGTCTAGGAAAATGTTTTTGCCTTATGTGATTGCTTAATGTACTTACTGAGTTTTTAGTGATTTTGTTTCATGTGTATATTTTCTTTATGTTGTTCTCTTGACTTGGATTAAAGATAAAGATAACTTTATTCGCAAAACATGGTTGTAATTATTATAGATGGAGGGGATATTTTGTTTCAACATGTTTCACCATGACTGGTGTGCAAAAAATATAGGTACTTAAACGCTAACATAATTTGATTACAAATATGAAAATTCCAATTACAATAATTGATATGAATAATATAATAATACATTTACAATGTTTGAAAATGAGATTGTTTGTTTCATAAAATCTACTATGAATATAATAACCTATTGCCTAATATCTAATAAGTACCTAATATCCTTTATGACTAAATCTCAACTGCAGTGTTTAATTTCTTAATCAGCAATTTGCGGATTGGAGGAGTTTGGGAATTATTAAGAAATTGGCCTCCGGGATTCCTATTCACAGACTTTTTCACTCATTCCGAAGCATTCTTCCTCAGACTTGTATATAAGAAACGTTACTTTTCAACTGCCGTAAAATTTTACAGTCAGATTTAACAG
This sequence comes from Spodoptera exigua, assembly GCA_902829305.4. NCBI lineage: Eukaryota > Metazoa > Arthropoda > Insecta > Lepidoptera > Noctuidae > Spodoptera > Spodoptera exigua. The sequence continues at coordinate 1,006,031 of LR824614.2, forward strand.
TCAATATAAACCCGAGAACTGTTGTTTACATCCCCGTAGAATGTAAACTAGTCAATACTTAGTTTGCTATTGACTAACTGCGTAGGAGTCAAAGTAACTGATATTATGTTCTAGCAATTTGTAAACAAAATTAAGTGCTTCTTGAAGCGAATAAAGGTGAATTTACAAAGTAAATTATTTTACAAAGCAAACAGATGTCGTATCACTTACACTTGGTCGTTAAACTATAATGAGCTTTATCTACATTCTAGTTAATTTACTTGTACAAACAAACCTGAAAAATTGGTAGTTGTGTTTACTTTGTGACGAGGCTCACCTTTCTCCTTATGTTGACGATGTTGACGTTTTAACTTGGTTAAAGTTCTACCCAAAGTTATGTTCTAGGTAATGTTGGTCAAATAGGTAGATGTAATCAGCCTAGCTTATTGTTAGGTTTTAAAAAATTACTTTTAATCTCATAACAGCTGAAAGAAAAAATATAAAATAAATATTAGGTACTGTTACCATACTGTTACCGTACTTCTTTATATTTTTTTGTGGTAAGATTACCAGATGGTAAGCAAACAGCGTCGCAATGAAGGAGTTACCAGTACGATACTGACCTTTTGGGGATAAGATTTAGATATTATGGAGGGATTGGATAAGTGGAAGGAGTTTGGCCTCCGGTAACCTCACTCACACAGCGAACAACGTTGTGGTTATGTCACGGCGGTTTTCTGTAAGACCGTGGTATCACTCTGGCTGAGCGGACCCAGTCGTGCAGAAGTATAGTTATCCCACAGTCAAAAATATCTTGATTCTATCAATATGATAGATACAATCAAGAAACATATCACTCACATAACATATACCTACAATATATATTTTTTAAAGCCATGTAGGTAGGTTTAACTTCCAGAAGTTTAACATTCTGTAGTCCAGTTCCTCTTTATATTACCAAAAACATTGACACAAACTATTTTTTTTCTAAATCTATGATTTGTAACTTTTAACCTGAATTCAAATACGATGTGTAAACTAAATATAAGTCTAAGACCATTCAGGTTATAAAGAGCGATCGATCCGTGGAGACTGACACAAGCGCCGTGATTTATGACCCTCACAATTCTTGCCTCATTAAACAGACTCATAATAATATCTACGTAAAGATGTCTAGCAAAAGTCTAACGATGGCCTCGTTGATCGAGCGCATTACCGAGAAAGAGGTCATGTTTTTAGTGAGTACGAATAAGAAAAAGTACCTAACATCACCCAGGATGAAAGAAACCATTTTGATGATTTTCGCCCCACAAAAAGAGGGTTGTGTTATCGCTTCCTTCGAGTTAGGTGCTATATTGTCTGGCTTTCAAAAAAATCTCCATAGTATTGTCCTATGTGTGGCGATATGAAACAATGAAACAATGAATTTATTTTTGCAAATAGGCCATAAAACGGCACTTTTACACGTCAATTTATATGTGAAAAACTTGATGAAGCCGGCATGTCCTATCTGACTATTCTGAGAAGAAATGCCGAAACAAACTGAGAGGTCAGTCTCTTTTCAAGTCAAGACAATGTAAAAATAACTATATATAAATACGATAGGGACTACAAAGTACATAAGTGTGGGAGAGCCAAGCTTCGCCACGATAAAGCCACAAATCAAACGTCAAACTATTCATGATTTTATTAGAATGATTTTGACTTTAAGATCAGTCTGACCTTTTGGGTAATGCAGATAAGAGTATCAGATGGGTGCAAGGATCAAGAAGGTAATATTATAAAAAAAACCTTTTTGTAATTAAATGACAAATCATTCACACATGCATGAAGAGAACTATGTACTTAAAAAGCAGCAGCTATAGTATTATAGTAGTAACATTCGAGTTAACTACAATATACACATAACATGAATCTACATCAAGTTTTCCTAACCAGTACTGAAACAAGCCGTGCAGTATGAAAGCATCTCGAATAAAAATATACAAACAGGGCTAAAATATAGCTATGTGTATTTATGTCATATTGTCACTTTTCTTCTTCAGAACCGTTCTAGCGTAAGACTTCTCGCGTCGTGAGTCGTCTAACAAAACACTGAACCATCGTCTGCGCCAGGCATTATTCTTCTTATAATAGCTATTTAATATTTTATTATAAGAATAACCAAGAATATAAACTTTTATACTGAATTGTAAGCCTTTGGGAACTTACTAACATGTTTTTCTTAGAATATATTTAACTTTGTTAAGTTTACCGACGCCTACTCGAAGAATTATAGCAAAATTTTCCTCTAGTGAAACTCGCTGCTAACAGTTTTTACACATGGTTTATGTACCTACTTATTATTAGAATGTTGTTTAAACTAATAAAAGTGGCCTTTTCGTCCAGTATTGAGGCACAAATACAAAACTTCAAGTAAATGTTATTAGGTGATATTTATGATTTTGAAATTCGCATTAACTAGATTTTAACAGAAGTCATGATCGGGAGTTGAAGCAGTAATTTCCGTTGCTTAATATAGAGATTTCTATAAATACACGAAAGTATCGTAAACTGAGATAAGTCTCATAAAATTATTCAGATAGGTACTTACCTCAAATGTACCTAATATTAAGTTAAACAGTTGAAGCAACACCAGGAGAAGAAACGGGCTGGTTTTTAGGCAGTAGGTAAGTGTCTGACACTTCGATTCGACCCATCTAGGGCAAGATACTTAAGGTTTTTTAATTAAATACCGTACAAAAGAAAATCAATCCTACGGGGTTAGAATAGCAGATTCTCGCGGGTGTAATAAAGAAAGAAAGAAACTATTTATTTGTGAGAATGTAGTACAAATAGGGTTGTAGGTAATGTATACGATTTTACAGTTTGACTACTATAAAGTGTTGCTTTTATACTTAATCGGCAATTGAAGCATATAAATCAATTAAAAAATAAGTCACAGGACTTTTCAAACAAAGTCCTTTAACAGCACCAGTTGAACCTTTAATTTTACCATAGTAATTCTAGACACAACAGAAGAAAAATAACTAGGTACAAGAATACGCTTCATAACATTTATTTCATCAAGCATTCTTTATTAACCGCTTAATATCAAGAACCACAAAGCCAGAACATAATACTAATCACGGTAAAGGCTCGACAACCGACACGGAACATCGTAAACGATTATCGGGTACAATATACCCACAACACTCACTATTACCAGACCCTAATAAAATCCCGTCACACTGTCCTTTTCCTCAACAATTTACTGAGTTCTTTCATGAATCGTTATTACCACTAGGGTTGGTGTCGGGGCTCATAAAAAAGCTATTTCATGGACCTCTGAACGTCTCGTGATGAGGAAGTATTGAACTAGTTTCTTGTTGTGATTTTGTTTAGTGTTTTCTGTATCGCGTATGCACATATATTTGTTCATGGTTTTTGTAGTCTGTTGAGTTATGTAGTTTTTTATGTGCTTATTTACATCGTGGTGGGAGAGCCATGCTTCGGCACGAATGGGTCGACTCGACCGGAGTGATACCACGGCCTCACAGAAAACCGGCGTGAAACAACCACAGCGTTGTGTTGCGTCGTGTGAGTGAGGTTACCGGAAGCCCAATCCTTCCCCTCCCCCAATCCCTCTTCAATCCCTAAATCTTCAAATCTCTAATCCCTAAAAGGTCGGCAACGCACTCGTAACTCCTCCGTTGCGAGTGTCCATGGGCGGCGCTGAGTGCTTGCCATCAGGTATAAAGCCTGCTCGTTTGACGATCGTTTACATAAAAAAAAACATGATGTTTTTTATGTGATAGGACGGCCACCGTATTTTATCCTTCCTTGTTGGGGCGAGAGGGAGTGTCAGACTCTTATTGGATAAAAAGTCTGAAAACTACGCAGTTCCTTCTTATGCTCCGGGACAGGGTCAATTATTGCGCTTATGCCTCGGCTGAAAATCGGTCCTGTTGAGCCCCATCTATGGTGGTCTAATAGATCTTTGAGGCGCGCGCAGAACGCGCCATGGCTAAAAAAAGAATTATTGAAGGAGTTATACAAATTCTCGAAGCTGATAATCTAGGGCGTATGAAAACTCCAGATATTAAAAACGAACAAGTTGTCTATAATTTCTGAACAAATAAAAATTTTTAAGTAGATGTAACTAACGCCTGGTTTCCGTAAGGCCGATCAATGGTAAAATCAATTTATTCTCTTGTCAAGTCATCTGGTTGGTTGACTGAATTATCAACAACCAATCAGATGACTTGACAAGAGATTTGACAGGAGATTAGTTAATTTTAGCATTTACAAGTATTCCAGAAACTGGGTGTTAGTGTTTTACTAAAGACGCTTTAATTCCTCAATCCATATTTAGAACAATATCCGCAGAGATGCCGATGCACCACACAAACTAAGAACGTGGCATATTAAATTTTTACCTACCGTCTCGACCCAACTCTGTGCGAGTTTTGAAATGCAAATTTTCCAGGCGTTTCAGAATACGAAATTCGTAGGCGAACGGTTGAACCGTGTCCTCTACACAAATATTTAATGTTTGCCCTAAAATCCTGGATTTTTGAACGCGAACAACATTCATGCATGAGGTTTTATTTTTATAATTTCTGAATGTTTCTGGAAGTTTTTTAGATTAAGATTTTTATAAATCGAATTTTAATTTATGTCTTAAAATACACGGATACAGAAAAAGTGCGAAAGTGCACATTTAGTCATTTAAAACCCAGTTGGTGTTTGTATATATTTGATCATTAGACACCGGAGCAGGTGAAGGAACGGTATGGTTTTTAGTCAGTAAGATTGTGATGCTCCATGACAATGAGAGAGATACAATTGATAATTTTCTCCTCTAAAAAAAGACATAATTTCAAACCTACTCTCTAGGTTTCATGAAATTGATAAGACAAAGACGTCCTATCCGACTCAAGGATTAATTTCAAGACAAACATATGGAATAAAAAAAGTAGACCATACAAACACACCAAAATATATCAAAATAAGAACTCAACAATTTGAAAAATCATTAAATACACCAGTATTTATTCTCCAAATGGTCGGCTAAAAACACTGCTTAGGCACCTGTAAAATTCTCTTCCACACTTACATTGCTATGTAGAAACCTTTTTACTTAGACATCGATCTCGTTGATTGATGCGTTGCCAAGGGAATTCTTTCATGTCTCAAGGATACGAGGCCCATATCGTACTCCTTGCCAATACTTTTACATCAAAAGGGTTGATTGACGAAACGATGTTTCTCCAAACTTGACATGAAGTTCGGTAATGCCTTGGATTTGTTTTTGTGAAAATCTTTTATCTTCTTTTTTGGATTTTAAACGATTATGATATAAGTTTCTATGGATAGAAAAATATTTAGGTCAACCGAAATCGAGATATTATTTTTCAATGCGTTTATTACATTTACACATAACATTATATGGGCCAAAATTAAAGTAGGTAATATGAAAAAAGAGTGGACCAAAAGGCGGCAAAATTAAAATGGGACTAGGCCGGACACGGAGAGATGGGCCACTATTGTCACCCAGTGGACACCTCCCCCCTGGTCCATTCCGGGGCCGAGAAAAGATGGCGTGACGATCCAGACGCCAATCGTCGAGACTGGAGGACACGTTCGAAGGATTGGGAGGTGTGGAAGCGAGATGGGGAGGCCTTTGCCCAGCAATTAAACATTACAGGCTAGTACAAAATATATTAGAAAAGAAATATGTATTAATGTAATCATATACTAACGTAAATTATCTTTATCCTAGCGAATTAATAATTGCTTCATACACATATTTTATTTTAATTGCTGACTTTTTTTTGTGAGGGGAAAATCATCAAATGACTTCTCTCGCCCAGGGCCGGGTGGGAGGGAGTGTCAGACTCTTACTGACTAAAAACCCCCCTGTTCCTTCTCCTGCTCTGGGCCGAGGTCGCGGTGGTTCATTGCGCTTACCCCGCAACCACGGCTGAATTTTAATTGCTGACTTGACATGTAATGTAATTCGTTTATTCTAAAGTGCTTTATCGTTATTATTATTATCTACTTACTTGTTTGTTCTATGTTTATATTATAAATGTCACTGTCATACTTCAAAATTATTGTATGCCATTATGACGGGTCATAGTAGTGTACAATTGTAACACCTATTTGCTTACCTATGTACCACAATAAAGAATATTGTTATGTATAGACTAACTTAAAACCATGTATATCAGAAGTCTATCAAACAAACTACAAATGGTTGAAAATGTTTTTATAATAACTATCGTGAGACATACTAAATTAACTAAAAATCGCGGGTTACTCACGTGTATAAATTGAGAAAAGCTCTACTAGTTTCGAACCACAGAGGGGTTCTTCCTCATGAGCAATCCTCTTCCGCGCACGCTGATCATGAGAAAGAACCCTCTGTAGTTCGAAACTAGTAGAGCTTTTCTCAATATACACACGTGAGTAACCCGCGATTTTTAGTTAATTTGGTTGAAAATGCTTGGTTTACACAACATTGAGTCCACAACTGAACGATGCTGAACCAATGATAAATTTTTTGAAGAAATGAAGTGATAAATCAGTGCCGTAATAGATAGGGCATGAAACAGAATAATATAACAAACTAAACATAAACAGAGAAGAGAGTATCGCGACAATATTCATTGACCCATATAGCGGTACTCGATATAAGCAAATGTCAATGGCCGGTCAAGTGGGTGACCTGATAACCTCGCACACAATTTTTATAACTATAACGAAGAATTCGAGAATATCCAGTTAGCACAAGATAGAAGATAGATGAATGTAAGTGTAGAGGATATTATTAAAATATTTTCATAAACTAATAAAAACTCCGCGCAAGACGATTTAGATTCAGCTTAGGTGGTAAAGCCCAATAATGTACATATATCACAGCCATGGCCTGCAGGAAAAGGACCGGGTTAGTTTTTAGTCAGTAAGAATCACCATGGGCGAGAGATAGGAATAGGAAAAGAAAGGATTGCGAAACACAACTCTGTCGTTGTTTCAAGCCGGTTTTCTGTGAGGCCGTGGTCATCACTCCAGTCGACCCCACCCTTTCGTTCCGTAGCATGGCCCTTCCACATTTTTTATGGATTTGTAAACATATATTTTTATAAGTCACATAAAATCAATTACTATATAAAAAAATACCTTACTGTGTAGGAACATACTATAAGTTAATTAAAGCTACATTACTAACTCGTGATCTCGTTAAAGAAATAAGGTTCCAAAAATTTGAAGACGAAAAAAACGCGTAACCCATCAATTCATTAGTTAACGCCTTAAAAGTTCTCGAAATCTCTTAAGGTAATAAAATTGTTTAATTAAAATCAAAATGAAAAATTCTTGGTCATACAGAAAAAAAATTGTAAGCGGTTTTCAATCCGATTAAAAAGCACTTTCTATTTTTACCATTCTGATACCACTTCTTAAATTAATACTTACCTAGCAACAAGAAAAAGTGGCCAATAACTAGTCGCCATAAAGTGCGAAGAGTTCCAAAATACGAAAATTACATTTTATTGTATGGGAGCACCTCAGAATACAGAACAAACTGTATTCTGAGGGGAGCACCTCAATAACTATATTTTATTGTGATTTTAGTTTAGTTTTTTTAGCGACTATTTTAATTACCTTTCCAAATTTCCAGCAATCACATTTCGTAAGATGCAGCCTAATGACAGACAGTTGAGTGTTGAAGAGCCATGCTTTGGCACCAACGACGGTACGACTGGAGCAGGATACCACGGCCTCACAGAACACCGGCGTGAAAAACACTTATGTCATTCATATCCCTAGGACGAGCTAGACTTAAGTGTTTCGGTGTCTTCATGGTTGTATCTACCGTGGCTTACAGGAGTTGCAGCGGCTTCGGGAGGTTTAAGCGGGCTTGTCCCTTAAGAAACTTGCGTTGTGTTTTGCCGTATGAGTGAGGTTACCAAAGACCCAATCTTTCTCTCAACTCCTCGATACCTAAATTTTTAAATCTCTAATAACCCACCGAAGGCTTGCAACGCACTTGAAGCAACTCTTTTCAACGAGATCATGGGCAGAGCCTATTGCTTCGTATCAGTCATCCTAAAAGGAAGAAGACAGCAGAGTCTTGTGATTTGTTTGATTTGGTTTCTGTTTTTACCATTTGGGTAAATAACTGATACTACTAACTAATTTAATTACTGTGGTAATTCTGTATTTTTCTTTTCTTTGGATTAAACACCACCTCGAGGCGAAGAGTTTTGAAGAGGTCCAGAATAAAAAGTATCTGCTTTATGTATGTGCTTGTGGTCAAACGGGATTAACATATCCTAACGTTTTCCGAGAAGTTAAAATCGAAAATTGTTCGTATCGAAACGAGTATTTATTGGGAGCGGCCTTCAGTTGCTGTGACAGAAGTTATAATTTGGTTTCAAAGCCCTAAACTAGGCATTAAATATTTATAACATTAAAAATATATACTTGAAAAGACAGTCTGGTAAATTATTGAGTATATTTGTTCCGCGTGGTCTAAATACAGAAGTGATTAACGTAACTCTTAAAAAGTGAGAGCTTTTTTAGAAATCTGGTTAGGCAATAGATGGATATAAGTTGTTGTAAAAATTTCAAGTGTCAATTTTTCATAAATTTATCGAAATCTACCATAATATTAGATTTTGCTAGCGCCTTCACCCTCAGTGTAAAAAGCGTATACTATGTTAGTCCAGACTATAATCTATCTCTATACCGAATTGCATTTAGTTTGGTGTATACCTAGTATTATGAAGCCGTAAGTTTTTGTTCTTCAATTTGCCACCCTTTTGGATTTTCTCCTACATCGTGGGTGCATTTACAAACATACACATTCATATACACTAGCCACCCAGACTTGAAACAACAATTTGTCGAACACACAAAAGGTATTCCGTTCAGAAATCGAACCTGCAACACGTTGCACAACAAGAAGATTCCTAGCCACTATGCCAACCATGTGTACCAAATTTGAAAGAGTTGTCATTAAAACAGAACCTTAAGCTCAGTAAGAGCTACCAAGCGTACCGCGCGTAACGTTCCGCGCGCGTTCCAAAGAGCCAATAGACCACCACAGACGGGGTCCAACAGGGACAATATTCAGCTGGGGTTGCGGAGCAAGCGCAATAAGGTACCGAGGGCTCGGCCTGGAGCAGGAGAAGAAACGAGGGGTTTTTTAGACAGAATAGAGTCTAACACACTCTCTTACCATACCCTAGGCGAGAGAAGTTATAAAATGCTTTTCCATGGTTGGACTCCAGGCTAAATTAGAGCTGTGACCTGCTAAGAAAATTATATAGAAGTAAACCTTTATTTAAACAGAATCACACATACTGCGATATAATTAGTAACAGATGCATGCGATAAGTATTGGATGTGATATTTGCAGAGATAACAATAAAAAGCAACAATAACGGTCCCAATTATGCTCCTAGTATCAACTGGAGAACTGCAACACACTTGGAACTGTGATACCATTAAACTGTGTTCAAATGAACGTGACGAGGAAACAGATGCGCATGAAACAGCTTCGTGCTCGTACCTACAGGAGCGGGTTTATTGTAATGTGGTATTTACAATATATGTATATAGAGGTGAAATTGCTCTGTATATAGAGTTCAATGATTGCAGTATTGGTTTGGTTTGGCTGAAATTAATATCAAACGTGAATTCAAATGTGCTTATCATAAAGTCAATGGGTTAAGGTTTAAAATTAGTAAGCAAATGCTTTTGTGGAAACCGCATCAACATTATTTCAGTTAAACGCCAACAAAATATACATATATACTAACATACAGGTGGTACTGAGAACTCTTCTTCTTCCTTCTTCTTCAAAAGAGGAAATAAGCTATCATTACGTCGTTTTTTGTGGGGGAAATAATCATCATATGACTTTTCACGTCCAGAATGGAACGAGAGGGAGTGTCAGGCTCTTGCCGACTAAAAACCTACGTTCCTTCTTCTGCTCTAGGCCGAGGCCTTGGTACATACATTATTGCGCTGGTCCCGTTATCTCGGGCAAAGAGGACATTAGCTATCATTAGGTACACCACACACCTACTATTGTTTGGGAAATACTATAATGTTTTATTGATCTTCCGATGTGATAAGCTGCTCAAAACTATGTAGTACTTTACTCGTCAGCCAAGTATATAGAAACTCTGGATATTGGAAAATCAGTTGCAACCACGACAAAGCAACAGAAAATGTAGCGAAGAATTATGTGTTTGTGATTTTCGGGGTTATTGTTTTATAAGAAGAATTCTAAAAGAAGTTTTCTTTTATCTCGTAAAGTTTTCGATAGTACACTATTACTTTTGTTAGTGTTTCACGACAGTTTTAAGTGCCTCCAGTCGAGCCGATCCATTTGTCCCGAGGTATGGCTAAAATCTGTCACACACTTAAAATAAGCATATTCCATCTGACCCGACACTTAATTATGATATGATTGGTACATTTCACGCTGGTCGATATGATTATTAGATTATGATCGGTTTCAGATTAACCTGTTACAATTAGTGACGTACTGATTGCAGTCATGTATAATGCACATAGTCACGTGGAATTGAAATCAGATGGTAGGTAATTAAAGCAATATGTGCTGACGTAAGTATGTCTGTCATGACGGTTGAATGTCGTTTGAGAGATTTGTTGATTTTTTTTTATATGATACGAAGACGGATAACCTGAAAGTAAGCAATCAGCGCCGCTCATTGACATCCGCAACAGTGGAGGAGTTACGTGTTCGTTGCTGACCTTGTAGGTGTTTGGAAATTTTGAGATTAGGGGGGGATTGAGCGATTGGGTCTCCGGTAACCTCACTTACTCGACGAAACACAACGCTGAGATTGTTTCACGCCGGTAACACATGTGACACATGGCATCATTTTTAATGGATCCAATTTAAAATGTAGAACATAAAAAATATTGCTATAAAAAATAGACCAAAAACAGTACCAACTTAATAATATTTCAAACAATACGTTTGTGGAATTGATTATAAAAAAGTAACCATGGACAGCCATGGACTTTCTTGTTCGTTCTTCTCCGTTGGAAGAAGCGAATAGTTTCACCAAGAGGACTGACTGAAAAGCTGTCACTTTTTACCTTCAAACTTTCTTTGACTTTGAAAAGGTTTAATCAAAATAAAATAATTTTGACTTTTGAATATGTCAATAACAAATTGACTTAGTTTTATTTTAAATACATTTTGTATCGGTTTCATCAATTTTATTCAATTGAGAATAACCTATAATTACATAGAAAACTTACCCAGCTTTGTTGAAACTAGTGAAAAATTTGGATGTAAATAAAAATATTTTTGGTATGAGTATAAAAGATCACATTAATTTCTGTTGGTCTAAAAAGGCAATAGTTTGAGTTATTTTTTTATATTATGTAAACAATGAAAAATTTAATTTTCAGGGAATATAATTTGCGTCGTTATAATGAGTTCTAAGTCGCCTTCATAAGCCAGACAAAGCCATGGCGATAGGTACTGAAGAAAAGGTCAAAATACACAAAATGATAATTCCACTTAGATTATTCTTTAGACAAAACAAAACCCACGCACGAATCTCAATTCTAAAAAGACGTAAGTGACATTGAAGTTAATAATACCCTTATGTTCTTTGTGGCACGTGTCAATTCACATGAGCAGGCACACGTCATGTAACTAACGTATGTTTTTCTAGAATTGCTATATTTGTTACATAGGACAAACATGGCCTGGGGTGGTTCGCAATTCAATCAAAATATCCGAAAGATAGAATAATGTAAGGAAAAAAAGGTGCAAAAAGTATGGTGTACTGTGGGCGTGTTCTACTTTATCTGAGATAGTGGGTAAACATCGTTTGTCTCACGCTTCGGGCTACGTTCAGATTGGGCCTGGAAACCAGCGAGGTATCACTGTAATTTTAGTGATTCTTAGCGTAGGTAGACACTATTTTTGTGGTCGGATATCGTCAAATAGGTCTTTTTCAACCTGGTCTGTAATGATATTCATGATAGGTAGATGTAGGTATGCTTTTTTTTCACATCCATCCATCCAAACTAATATTATAAATGCGAAAGTAACTCTGCCTGTATGTCAGTGTATCTGTCTGTATATCTGTCTATTTTTCACGCCTGCACTACCGAACCGATTTATGTGAAATTTGGTACAGACATAGTTTGGAACTCGAGAAAGGACAAGGATAGTTTTCATATCAAAAATCTGTAGAAAGTCATTATTTCACTCAAACGAAGTAATAAGAAAAGCTTGTCTCCGATATAAGAACGAGCCGACCCATTTGTACCGAAGCATGGCTCTGCCACACTTACATATTTCATCCTAATACTTTCACTGAAGGGATTTTTTTAGTTAAGATCCCATTTTCAAAATTATCTATCTTTCTTTGACCTGAATTCCTAGTTTTCATAGCCAAACCCCGCAACTGTAAGGGTAGGAAGCTTAATGATGTTTGTTTCGAAATAATTTAAAACAATCGCGACGCTAATGAACCATCTCACGCGCAGACGCTTACATTGACTGTGTTTACTAACTCCTAACAATGTGTCATGTGAAAGGAATGATTACTACCTAGGGTGATTTCGTTTACTGCCTGGACACTATCTATGAAAGTGGTCACTTGGGAAAAAACTATTGTTTTTGCCATAACGTTGGCTTATACTTTCTTTACTCCAAAAGTTAAATAAATTGTATTAGGTATTTGATTATTTTCTTTGTATGTTCAAAATGACTGGTGCAGTCACTCCGGTTGAGCTAGCCCATTTGTGCTTAAGCATTTATATATTATGCATCAGCAATTTCTAACATATTCAGTCCAAACTGAGTTTGAAGTAACTACTTGACCTTCGAACAAAACTCAAGTATCTAACACATATGATCATTAACCAAGAAAAATATAAGATAAAAATCATTTATATTTAAATGGAAGATACTTTTAAAAAGCGTAAAAAAATAGTAGTGAAAGTTCATTTTCATAATTTTAATCTCGTTAAAGTAGAACGAAATTTCCTGTTTCATGAACCTTTAGGGATGACACATAGAACAGGGTGTAATAAGCTGAATATTTTACAACTTCATTTACATAGGTAGGTCTAGTTATAACATATTTAAGAGCTATCGGTTCATCTCTCTCTGATCCAGATTGTCGATAACGTTCGGTGATTTATTGATTAACAAAATGAATTACTTTAATGACTAGCATGATCGGCCAATTACTCTGTGAAACAACATTGAGATGACCCTCAGCACAAATTATTATCGACGGTTTCAGCTAGTACCAACGAGATTTATCAGTTACCCAAGCTCCATAAATACCGGTCGATATGCTAGCACAAGACCAGAGACGTATCGATTGGATTAACGAAAAGAAAAGATCGAAACACTTGAGAAGAACAATGAGCAACTCGCACTTGACGAAGGCAGTTTGTGTAACTGCTGTCAGTATAATAGTATCGGTGATGGCGCTTTCCGATGTGAATCAACGCTGTATAGCAGAGAATAATGGCACCATGTCGAACGACTTCTTACTTGGAACTTGGTACTTCGTCTACGAATTTAATCACATTGGTCCAATTCCTACGTGCACTTGTCCTTACATCACCTTCACAAGGCCTACAGAAGAAGAACTCAGTAAATATCGAGCTAAATTTGATTCATATGATCTTCCTCACAAAATTACTGAAGATTCACTTGTTGCTGATAACGGATATGTAAAGGGTTTAGTACTGGGTGGTTTGGAAACGAAAACATATATAATTGACCCTAACAATGCGATGGGTAGTGGTGCTGAAGGGTACGAAGTATATGTCTATAGGCGTATCAATGAAAAATTTGCGTTCTTCTGGCGCTGTGCAATGAGAGGTCACGTTCGATGGCTGATGACAAACGACAGGAATGCCACTGAGGAAGAAAAGCAGCTTGCCATTAAAGACCGAAGTGAAGTATTCAACAAGCTAATTCGAAAATATTGTGTTGATATCTGTTACTAATAAATAAATACAGTTTAAACTACTTTTATAGTTTTAATTTGGGCACCTTTATGATCTTACTTTGTTTCTATCCTAGCAATAGGACGTCTATTGTCGTTTAAATTAAGTAGACTCATTTAAAATTAATGTTATAGTTACCAGATGTTTGTAAAATACCAGGAAGTCTCTGGGGGCTAAAAAAATTAAAGCAGTAGTTACTTCTAGCAGTTTCAAATAATGTCATACAAATAAAAAAGTTTTCAGTTTATTTAAACTAAATGTCGATGATCACCGAGCCGTCAAGGTCTACCACCCAGTGATCTGCCCTTGCCTTAGGGCTTAGTGGAGGGGGAGCAAGCTTTACCCCCAGCCCGGTGGTCGGCCGTCTTACCAGCCATCGTACATGCTACACAGTGCAGCGGAGTGGTGCAAGTGCCGGCCCTATGACCAGGCTGACCGCAGCGAAGTCGCTGTGATCTACCTCTGAAGTGCATTAAGTACACACAGTGACCTACAACGCAGCGGTTTGAACTCAAGCAACTTTACCTGTTCGGACAACCAGCCCACCAGGATTCTCTTGCCCTCCCTCAATTTTTGAGGGAATGGAGCAGCTCGCTACGACCCTCCGCACCTCTGAATTGTCGGGGCAGATGGCACTTGTCTTGACTTGTTTAGCAGGGCCCCCTCCCGTCTAGGCGATAGCAGTCGTCACTACACTCTCTGAGACGGAGTCTTCCGGGCCCATTATCCGCAATTACAGGCACTTGGTGGGCCTGAACACGCGAGTTTAATCTTGTTTAGTTAAAGTATAACAAAAACTCTATGCAACATGAACCTTTAGGGATGACACATAGAACAGGGTGTAATTAACTGAATATTTTACAACTTCATTTACATAGGTAGGTCCAGTTATCATCACATATCTCAGGACTATCAGTTTATCTTTCTCTCTCTCTATTGTCTAGACTGGCGATAACATTTGTTGATTTATTGATTAACAAAGTAATTACTTTAATGACGAACATGATCGGGCAATCACTCTTTAAAACAACATTGAGATGACCCTCAGCACTAATTATTATCGACAGTTACAGCTAGTATAAACTAGATTTATCAGTTACCTAAGCTCCATAAATACCAATCGATATGCTAGTACATGACCAGAGACGTATCGATTGGGTTAACGAAAAGACAGAATCGAAATATTTGAGAAGGACAATGAGCAACTCGCACTTGAAGAAGGCAGTTTGTGTAACTGCTGTCGGTATAATAGTATCGGTGATGGCGCTTTCCGATGTGAATCAACGCTGTATAGCAGAGAATAATGGCACCATATCGAACGACTTCCTACTTGGAACTTGGTACTTCGTCTACCAATTTGATCACATTGGTCCAATTCCAACATGCACTTGTCCTAACACCACATTCACAAGACCTACAGAAGAAGAACTCAGTGGATACCGAGCTAAATATGGTTCATATGATCTTCCTCACAAAATTACCGAAGATTCACTTGTTGCCGATAGAGGATATATTAAGGGTTTAATTCTTGGAGGCTTAGAAACGAAGACGTATATAATCGACCCTAAGTCTGTGATGAGCAGTGGTCCTGAAGGGTACGAAGTGTATGTCTACAGGCGTATCAATGAAAAATTTGCGTTCTTCTGGCGCTGTGCCATGAGAGGACATGTTCGATATCTGATGACAAACGACAGGAATGCCACTGAAGAAGAAAAGCAGCTTGCCATTAAAGACCGAAGTGAAGTATTCAACATGCTAATTCGAAAATATTGTGTTGATATCTGTTACTAATAAATAAACACAGCTTAAACTACTTTTATAGATTTCATTTGGACACCTTTTATGACCGTACTTTGTCACTATTCTAGTAATAGAACGTCTATTTCCATTTTCTTCCCAAAAGATCTCTTAAAAGTAATATCTATTTCTAGTAAAGTGTCTCAAAAAATGCAATTGGAAGAAACGTCCAGCTCAAAGATGACGTACAAAGAATGTTGTATGGAACTGTCGAGCGCTCCGTCTCCAGAGACACAGCTGAGTGAAACTGACTTAAACGAGATTTCTTACATTTATTACATTTTTATATTTCTATTGTGCTGGGAAATGAAAGTTTTTAAATTTTCTTTAGATCGTTGATCAAAATCGTTTTATGAGAAAGGATTGGACAATTATTAGAGCGCACTAATTAGAATCATTTAAAATTAATGTTGTAGTTATCAGATGTCTATAAAAATACCAGTAGCTATAGACCTACTGGTACTAGGAGACAAAAAAATAGAAGGCTTGGTTTTTCAATTTCAAGTAGCTTCTAAAAATTTCATAATAACAACATAAAGTTTGCAGTTTATTTAAACAAAATTCTCTAAATCAAGGTCACAGCAGTTTTCTTCTTGG
The DNA here is from genome assembly GCA_902829305.4 of Spodoptera exigua. Classification (NCBI taxonomy): domain Eukaryota; kingdom Metazoa; phylum Arthropoda; class Insecta; order Lepidoptera; family Noctuidae; genus Spodoptera; species Spodoptera exigua. Next base: position 1,022,420 of record LR824614.2, read on the forward strand.
GACGGCTGTTAAATTGCTAGGTTATGACGCTGTTGCGTAACCCTAGGTTCATGCGAGGAGTTTCGTCGATCCATGTAATATTCAAGTGCCTGTATATCCATTATTCAGTCGGCGTCACACCGGGCCTCCCGGCAAAGCACCCGGCGTGAAAACGAACAAATTATTAACGAGATTTGCAAAATATGATCCTCGTAGAGCTTATGGTAAGGTTGTTATATCTTCATCCATTGTAAGGTCGGGTAATTTTATTTATAAACCTCTTTCATATGAATTTTAGGTGTTTGGTTTTTTTTGTGGTATTGCATTTTGTACGTTATTCCATTAGAACATAGGTATCAAATTTAAGATTTTAATTCAAACAGAATTAGTTGGTGATTGTCTTTTTTTTTTTGAGCAGACATTTCACTTGATGCCATGCCCTTGATCGGCGCCTGATGCTTCTTGCGATGGTGTTTTTGCGAATAATTGCGATTTATTTTTCTTATAAAGTCATACTTTATACCATAAAATCATATTCGGATCAAGAAGAGGTTCCATTTTTAATTTCTTCTTCATTTTTTGCTTGTTAATATAAACTTGAAACATCACAATCTTGATGGAAAACTTCAGTAACTAAAAGCACTTCATTCATTCATTCATCACTCAATGTATAAAAAAGAACGAAGCGTTATCTCAATCCGCTTAGGTCTTAGATCATTGCTTTTCATTAAGTTTTTTAGTCTGCAGTTGACATTATCTTGGTAAAACGAAAGTTGAATCTCCATTAGGACATTTGTCAAGTCACTCTTTCTTCTATCAGCTAAAGTACAGAGTTAAATCAAAATTAATGGTGATCTTGGTTGGTCAGCTAAACGTGGCCTAGAACATCGTAGTTTCTCTTCAGTGTTGAATGTAGGAATAATTTCATCATCAGTCTATAAGTGTCAAAACGCTTCTTCCCACACTACCCACACCATAGAATAATGAGCATTAATCACTACGCTTGCTTGAACAAATTGATTATTTAAAACTTTTTACGCAGGATTCTTAACTTTTTTTTTTCAATGTTCGTCATTGGACGAGTACTGTTTTTTTTTTAATTTTTTTTTTTTTTTAATTTATATAACTCGACTGCATGGTTGGTGCGGTGGCTGGGCAACTGGCTGCCGTGCAACGTGTCGCGGGTTCGATTCCCGCACGGAACAACTCTTTGTGTGATACACAAATTGTTGTTCCGGGTCTGGGTGTCATGTGTATGTGGAATTGAATGTTTGTAACCGCACTCACGACACAGAAGAAAATCCTAGTGAGGGGCAACGTTATCTTAAAGAAAAAAAAATTGGAGTTTGAGTAATCTTAGAATGAAAGTACAATTTACACGAAAAAAATTTTACTTGCCAGTTCTGAATCATCACCTCATGCATAAGTCGCTGACCACCGTGCGCTACCAATATTATTATGCAGTTATGAGTAACTGTTTAGAAGTCTGGGTTAGTTGATAAATTTATTTAAGATAATACCTAACGGGCTATTTTATTAAAAATTCTCGTTATTATTGCTAGCACAAATCTGCAAACATCCTACTAAAACTGGAATCGTGTAAAGAGGTTTATTATTATGTATAGTATGTAAATATAATTTATATTTTCTGAAACAAATTGCTACCTCATGCTTGTAATTTCCCTGTATCGTGGGTGCGTTTACAAACTTACGATTTCGCATACACATCATACCCAAACCCGGAACAAAAATTTGTGAATCACACAAAGTATTGTTTCGTGACATGTTGCACAACAGCCAGTTGTCCAGCCACTGCACCAACTGTGCAGTTATCTTATCACGATATTGATTAAAATTTGTTCAAATAAATATTTTTTTTGCTTTGCGCATTAACGGAGAAATTGCTTTGTAATAACTAATTATATACATTAATTAGTGATGTTATCAATAATTAGCACGAATATTGACTAATAAAGCGCGTGTAATTTATCCTATAGTAATTATAAGATAAGCAATGGCATTAATAAATATATGAAAAGAAACGAAAATTATGATTAATGCATTATAAAGTGAACAGAGTAATTCTATTTTAGAAGGTCGGTCATAAATAGATCAAATTATACTTACACCCTAATCCAATAATAGCCCAAAAAGAACAACAAAGAGGATTAAACAGAGATTCCCTAAAAACGGGTAAAAATACCCAAAACGGGATTCAAAATGATGGCCCATTGTGTGACGCGTGCGGCGTGACAATTATCCGATAATGACGTGTTTAGCGTGACAGATAACAGGGACCCGTCAATCTTTACATTAAGCGTATTGCAATGACAGCTTACCACGAATATTAGCCATTTATAAGCAAAAAGCAAAAAAAAATACAACAGAACATCAAACTACCCTGCTATTACGCAATACATTTTCGACTCTATTTGCAAACTGTCAAAGTTTAAAACATCATATTCAATATTTATTGATTAAAATAAGAATTTCTGTAAAGAGGTTATAATCCTGGCAATCAATCGAGAGAGAAAAAGTAAAATAATAAAAAAAGAATAACAACAGCTGTCACCGTTTGAACGTTTTCGTAAATGGAATCGTATATAGAATAAAATGAAAAATTATAGAAATATGAGATCTATTGAGTTCACTGATGTTCATAACTTTTAAAATAGTTATTTGTTATTTATAGTAAGAGGGCATTGCTCTGGGCTATGATTGACTTTAAATTATTATTACTATTGGGTATTGACTTATAGTTATAACTTGGCGTCTCATTCCATCATATGACGTTGATTTATTTATTAATCCTTTGCACAGAAATTTATTTATTTTTTATTGCACCAAAAAAGTTATGTAAGTTATATAAGTACCTTTCTTTTTATTCCTCATTAAGTTTTATTAAAATCTGCTAAAATTGATAAAAGACATCATATTACACGAAATTAAAATAAATAAATTAGGTCCATAAAGTTCTAACGTTCTTACTAGTTATAATATTGACTTTCTTAGCCGTCTTTTGGTGCGAATGGGCCGGCTCCATCGGAGTGATACCATGGACTCATAGATTAGCGTTGTGAAACAACACTTACGTTATGTTTCTGTGCGTATTCCTCAAATCCCCTAACTGTCAACTCTAGTCGGCAACGGACTTAAAGTATTCGAGTGTCCATGGGCGGCGATTGCTTACCATCAGGTAATCCATCTGTTCGTTAGCCGACCTATCGTATAGCAAAAAATTGCTAATTTAATTTTTAACAAAATTAAAATTGTTTTATAATGTATGTTGTTTCATGCATTTAATTAAGATAAGTCTCAATCAGAACTTTTTGTTTACAAATTGATTTAGGGCTGATTTTTCAATGGGTAAATAAAAGTTACTTGGGGAATAATTATGATGCTGTCGCGTCAGAATGTTTGAATAAGACAGTGACAGCAACAATTTTATTCCTCAGATAACATTTAGATGACTATTGAAAAACAGACCTTAAAACAATAGTGAGTAATTTCTGAGCTAGGTCTGTACCGGTTCACTTTGACAGTTGGTTTGGTATTGCAAGTTAGTGGTGCAGACAGTTCGTAGATTGTTCGAGCAATACTCGTAGTTCAGGATTTGGCCATAGTTTTGGTCCAAATTAATATGGCTATGCAATTCATTTACATTAAATAACAATGTTTTGTTAATTATAATTAATTAATAATGATGATGAATACGACAAGGAAAGTATAGACAAATGTAAAAAAAAAATATAGTGTAAATAGTGAAGGGACGGGAGAGCCAAGCTTCGGCACGAATCGGTCGGCTTGCCTGGATTGATACCCCGGCCTCACAGAAAACCGGCGTGAAACAACTACAGCGTTGTGTTTCGCCGTGTGACTGAGGTAAACGCCTCCCCACATCCCGTCCCATCAAAAAGCCGGACATGCACTCGTAACTCCTTTGGTGTCGCGTGTGTCCATGGGCGGCGCTGATGGCTTACCAGCTGATGATTAATACGTCTACTTAATTGCCGACCTTTCCAATAAAAAAAGATAAATAAACAACAACAATGCCTCTTCTCATACAGAAAAGGTTTAAGTATTACCTAATCAATTCACTCACTCAAGTTGGACTGGCGATTTCAAACTTACTTATAATTAGAAATTATAATTCAAGGGTTCCTCATGATATTTTCATTTACCTTTTAGTTCAGTACTTAAGTTTTAAAAAAAATATTATTCAGTTTGTTGTAAAATGAAATTTAAGTAACAGTTAACTAAGTTCAAAACAGGAGATATAATTTAATTTATTTTAAGACTACCTACTTTGAAAGAGCATTCAAATGAGACTAGTTCCATCTCTTTTTTGGGAACAAATTCTCTGAAATAATTCAGACAGAACGCTACTAGTGTAGTTCTTATTAGAATTTAGCCCTTCATGACCTTGGCGGGGCTATTTAGTTTCTTGCAGACTGCCTCATTCAGTTAATTGGCTAAGTGTGTAGATGGGGTGGAATTACCCACCAAGACTGATAGCCTGACGTTGGTGTGAAATTGGTTTCATATTTATTAGTCCAAGTCTGGACAACTTAAACCTTTTTTCGTCGTCGCTTTATTTTGATCTTGCTCTTCTTCTTGCAAAACTATTAAGTATCTTTATCGCTCGCTTGAATCGTTTTCCAAATAGATTGTTCATTATAGTTTCTAATATCTATTTATGTATTGTATACTCTATGGGCCTCAGATGCCTGACTAAAATAAATAAATAAAAAAATAAAATAAAATATCTAGTTCTTCAGTGAAAAATAAATTATTTAAAGTTTATAACTTTAAATAATTTATTTTACCATTTAACCATAAAATATCTAAAAGAAATCACACGTACATTCATAGATTTTACGGTATACTTCTTAGCTACTAAATATTGATTTTTGTTTTTTAGAGAATTTATCGCAAAAAAAAAGGTTGCTTATTTGCATAAAAAATTATGATATAACAACGTGCTATTTCATACGAAATCAATAAAAAGTTGTCGTTATTGATACTTCAATAAACTATTTAGTCAAATTTACTAATTTTAAGATGGTAGTTTCCAACTGTTACGTTAGTAAAGTCAAAGTCAAAAACTAAAGTTAGTCAACCAAACCATAAACAGGTACAATTGAATTAGCCTATCAATCTGTTCGTCTATAAAGCTAAAAATTGACAAAATGGCTGCGGTACGGCTATCTACAAAAAGTAAGTCGAGTTCTGGGAAAATTAAACAAAATAAGTGGAATTTTAGTTTTATAATTCAGTTATTAATGTGAAGGCTCTTGATTGATAGCAAAAGTAAAACTATTACTGTTGTAACAACAGCAAGCTTGTTGCCAAAAATTGGACAATTGTTTCGTGAACAAAATGGCTAAACAAACCTTATCACATTTCAAGAACATTCAAGGACTGGTCGAAAATATAAATAGCGTTTTAAAAAAGGAAAAAAGCCTTTTGGCGGTGCTAGCAAAAACTTATTCGTTTTTTTTTTCTTTTTTGCCAAAGATTCGTATCATGGGTTCTAGAATTGCGCAACCCTTTAAACGTTGGCCTTACTAGTTAACAATGGTAGCGGTAATTTGTGAAACGTGTGCTAAAAAAAAAGGGTCAAAATGTAGTCAATACTACGGCTTCACACATTTCAAATAAATCTAACCTCTATACTGTTCTCCTTAAGCGTTCTTTTTGCAAAATCGCTGATAGTTTTAAAATAGTGTGCGTTTAAATGAAAACATATGAAATTATTGTACAATGGAATACTATTGTAATGTTAAATTACAGAAGATATTGGTAAACACAACTGTTGTTCAGAAGGTTGTGTGGTTCATTGAACTGCTTTTAATTTGCCAAAAACTGATACAAAGACTTGTTACTTATGTACTAACTAGTAATGGCAATAATCATTCTTTCTTGTAACATAACAATAATACGCGCAACATATTGATCGTTCTTAAAACTACTTACAAACCTTCCATACCTGAAATGCCACATTATGACGTCTCTGTAACGAATTATTTGGATATAAATTATATAGTTATAGTATATATATATTAATATATTAAGGTTTGCATCAAGCCAGACTAGCGTTAAAAATCATCGCTAAGAACTTGATCCGAGTCAACCACAGCAGTTTACTGAGCACAGTCTATTTTATACTTCAATGAAGATTTTATTGCTTTTTTCTTTTATGTGTATTTATTTGTAACGAACGTGATATTGCAAATAAACAATTATTCCTAAAAGCATAGAAATGTTTCCCTATCGAGTTTGGTACCAAAAAAGTACTTGATCTATAAGTCTTAATGTATCATATAATTACGTGGAACTATTAAACAAAAATTACTTATTCCTTTTGTTTCCTTAAAAAAGAAGATCTTAAACAATTTAAAGTCGTGTAGCAAAACAACGCAGTTACCATTAATCCAAATCAGCGCAACTGCTAAGTTTCAGAACCATTAATTTAAATTTTCCCCGACGCCATATTGCTTTCTGTTGCCTAACTGTGACGCATTGATTTTAAGATAAACTAAATTGATGATTTCAGCTTTAATTTTCTGTGGGCATTCTCATTTTAGTGACTCTACGCACAACGAAATAATATTCGCACAAATTTATTTTTTTTCTAATATGTTTCATGTAACAAGTATACATAGGTAACTGTATGAAATATCGAAGACTTAAGTACCTTCATAATATCTAATTATAATTTAAGAGACCTCTCGCCATTAACCGAATTAGTTTGGCGAGTTTAGTTATAAATAAGATACACAATGTTGGTATTGTATGAATAAAATTAATAAAAAAATCGGCCTAACAATCTAACGGAACTATTGGCACAGGTGATAAAAATATCGCATGATAAAAAATAATATAATAATTTTTGATGGAGATATGATGCTATGTGGCTCAGTGCCATAAATGAGAGAATGAAATGCTCATTACACATTTATATTGATAGGTCTATTACGCTTCCACGAAAGGTGAACTAAAACTGTTGTTTGAATGCCGTTTCTAGACGAACATCCTAGCCAGGAAAAGTATTGAACTGACAAATATCACGCGAAATTTTATGCGCATAGTAAGTAACTATTTTATTTATCTAATTTGAGGAAATAGAAACATGAAAATAGAAACGGAACTATCAATATCCGTTGTGTGAAAAGGCTTGTATTGTCTTATTACGACTTATACTGTATCATATGACTTCACAGTTGGCGTAGTAACATGGCAACTGGTTGTTGTGCAAGTGTGCAACGTGCCACAAGTTGAATTCATGAACGGACAAACAACTTTTTTGATCCACAAGCTGTTGTTCCGGATCTTGGTGTAGTATGCATATGGTTTCCTATGTTTTCAAAGTCAAAGTTAAATAATTAATATCAATTAGAATATACTACTCACCTTTGAAATGAACACAAAGGTTTAAAGATAAGAATTGTCAGTCTGTCGGTCTGTCCTCTAGTGGAGATATTTGCTCGTTCCAAAGTGTAGAAAGTCCTATAAAGAAGAACAAATGAGAAACTTCGTGGGTGTTTTCTTTCAATCAGTTTCGCTACAAAATTCTTTTTCATTTGATGTTATTTCTTTTGTAGTGTTTGTTTGCAAATGCAGCCGCGACAGAGGTAACGGTTTTTTAATTGTAATAATAGAAAATAGACAGTTTATCCAATATGTGATTGCTTAGATTTATAGTAACTTTTATATCTGAACTAAAAAGTGCATAATTTCTCTTTTGAATACACATTGTGTTTATGATAGCATGAAGCTAAAATGTACCACCGTATATTTCGACGATAAAAAATACATAACTATAAGCCAATATAATATAATTCATATTTGAACTAAAATAAAAAATAGACTGATAATTTTAAACTCGCAGCTTAACAAGCCAGATTTGCTTCTAAGCTCAGACGTAAGCCGCGTACTATGCAAAGAATATTACAACTAGAATGCACTTTATTCACAATGTTTGTACATCAATAATTCTGTATTAACGTATTATAAAATACTTGTAATAATTCAACGGATATTATTGTACGTGAAAGAGGGAGCCATATTGAAACGTTAAGTTTTAAAATGGATGCGTAGTGTAGGGCTAGGGAACGCGCGGTTGATTTTATAAGCTGGTTAGAATAAGAAATATTTTAGAAGTAAAACAAAAAAACACGTAAAATTATAGCTGTCTCAATCCACTGTCATTATATAAAAATGTTTTAAAAAAATAACATTATCGAATTATTTTAAATCACACACAGCCTAAGCCATGTAAAATAGAGTGTAATATAATATAATAATATATTATAATATTGACAACATAGCTTAGGCTTCTCTTACTAATATGTAGTCTTTCCATTCTTGAAACATTCTAACAGTACCTACGTTTTATTGTTTTTTTTTTTAATATTATGGTGTTAATTTTTAAATTTCATGTCACCCATTGAATTGTAGGTCCATTATCTTCCACAAATCGCTCGCTCATAACTCCGCTCGCTTAAGCGCCTCCCCAAATCAAACAAAATCCAAGTGTGAGAACATCAAATAAATAAATATGAATTGATAGGATCATAAATCGCGCTGCGGATATGGAGTACAATTCGGCGGATATTTGTTCATCCCTATCGCCATTTTTTAAAGGTTACATACATGCCCTTTGGCACAGTTTTTGCGATACTTGTTTACTCTACAAAGTTTATTTTATTTTCGTTTTATTTTTTTCTATTTACTCCTTCAGTTGTAGGTTGTGTACATTTCCAACGGTGGGATAGAAATTTTGGATTACCTATCTTCAAGTTTTTGTTAGGAATTTATCAAAATAGAATGATACTAGAACGGGTTACTTAAATAAAGCCTAGGCGTGGGTTGTGATACTGTGTCCTGAATAAAACAGAACTAAATAAAGTAGGTACTAGTTTGGTATAGAAATTATTTGTAGCAAAAAAGCAAGCTATGTTAAAAGAGTCAAGTCAAGATTAATTTGTTCCATAAATTGGTTTGGTTTTGGTTATTTTTACCTCACTGTTTCAATTTTTAACAAATACGTAATTTTATATTCGCAGTAGGAAATGTTGACAACAATATCGTATTTCACTCTAAATCTGTTATTGGATACACACTAATACAACAAAAACTACAGAAAAAGCATTCGTATGAAATGAAACAAAAACGGGTAACAAAATATGAGCAAGCTGAAAACAATAGACACGTGGAAAAGAAATATTCGGGTCACAAAACCTCATGACGTTTATTTATTGCAGCAACTGGCAATAAGTTACTAGTTTGCAATTAGCTGTTTACATTTTCATTTTTATGTATAAATTTAAATAGTTTTTATTCGGCCATATACTTTTATTTTGAAAAAAATTAATGGCATAACAACATTTATCAGTTAGGGGAATGAAAACAGTCTGTGGCCAAATCTCAGACCTACTTTGGCAATACAAGTGTCTATGGGCGGCGCTATAAGCGCTATCAGCTTACCATCAGAGTTTTCGACTACCGACCTACAACGTAAAAAACCGTCTGGCATCGACACCACACATCGATAACATCGATCGACGAGACAGTTGAAATTACTGCTTGCATTATATATTAAAAATAAAAAAAAGAACACACACTATGGATTTTGAACAATAAATATTAAAGTCTGAGTATAAATTAATGAGACCCTTGAAACGTAAGTTAATAAACAAAATTATATACCTTAGAATATATTATTTCGGTGCTCGTTAAATTGTAATATTTAATAGTAAACAATATTACGCCCCGTCTCGTCTCGTCTAGGTTTGATGACAAGGTCAATGAACTCCTAGTAAACAGACAATTTAATGTTAATATTTAGTTGTTCAATCTGTCAATAGTTCTTGCTTTTAGCAAAAATAAATTGAAAACAAGATTATATTTATTAGATAGATTTTATGATTGTGTTTTGTTCTTTTAAGACGACAAAAATGATCGCATGACACCTTTCACCTTGGGCTAAGCTTAAAATGTAGATATTAGACTTACTGAATGCACTACCATCCGATGCCATCTCCTGCTCCATTACCCTGGTCCAACATTCCCTACAGTCCTGGTACTCCATCAGCTCTAGTTCCTCCCTGTCTGATTAATATTAACCTAAAGCTTTTTAATACGCAGGCATAAGGTTTATTTTCTTTTGTATTATTTAAATATAATATGATGAAGGTACAATTAATCTACCTATTGTTCCGACATTGTTCATTTTATACTAAAGTTGACTACAGTTAAAAAGCAACGGATTTTTTGCTAATCGACTTTTGCCATTGATTTGGGATATACGTAGATTTGGGATAGTACGTACCTACTTCCTTCAGGGTTGGCGTAGTGGCTGCTGATGGCAAGGCGCAGTAGTTTATTAAAAGCCTATTCTCTCTAGCCTTGAAGACACCTAAATTATATTCGGACGAAAAGACTGTAGCCGGCAAACTGTTCCAATCCCTCCCCTAATTTGTTTGATCTACAAATTGTTGTATCAAATTTGGGTGGTCTGTGTATGTGAATTTGTATGTTTATAATAGGCCGCGATACAGGAGCAAATCCTAGTATGGGGTGGGGTTTTTACATAATATTGTATTTTATTTTAATCGTAAGTTTTTATTAAGAAAAATCCAAAAACAGACGACACAAAATGAAACTAAATACCACTAAAATTTCTCAAGCCCAAATAATCCCATAAAGAGCTTAATCATTAAGGACGAGACCTCTCAATTGTACTCTAACCACAATACAGTACACTTGTGGACAATCATAATTGGGCACTCCACCGACCACGACTGTACAATGACCAGCAGGTCAACGTACACCTTTCTGTCGAATTTCTTCATACAATTATCAAGTTTATTCTTTAAATATAAAGTTGAAAATTCATCTGAGAAATATTGATATATTTGAGGAGGATGATATGCTGACCACTGTAGTACGCCGCTTCTTCATCCTAATTAATTTAATTGCGATTGTAACCGACTGTTTGCAAGGCTTTTAGGTTGAAGGTTTTCTTTTATATATGTAAAGTAGGTATAACTCTTTGTTTCCTCTGTGTAGTATTCGATTTTTAAGCTTATTTCCATTGTATGATGATTTGTTTTCGATAAAATTTTAATGAAATAAATTACATATGAATCTCCGAAGAAAGTACTTACCCACTGCTGAGCCAAGGCCTTTTCTCACACGGAGAAGGTTTGAGCATTAATCATCACGCTTGCTCAAGGCGGATTGGCGATTTCAAACTTATAATTATAAATTATAAGTCCAGATTTCTTTGTTTTTCCTTCATAGAAAGTACATATAACTCGGATAAAGTCACATTAGTACTTGCCAAGTTTCCACCTCCGGGCCACCACGACGATCTCTTACACCCCAACAAAACCCATTATCCCTAAAAGCCAACTTGTAACTGTTTTGGTATCACGCGTGTCCATAGACGGCGCTCATTGCTTACCATCAGATAATCTGTGTACTCGTTTGCCGCCGAATAATATAAAAAAAGGAGTAGTGATGTTAAGATCTCATAATAAAAATGTTGACTTTATATTTATGACTTTTAGATAACTCGATCGATATTTTGAATTATTGTTTTAAATATATAGGCACCTACCTAAATAACCACTCAAATATAATTCAAATGTCAAGTCACAGTCAATTTGCTAATAAAATCCAATATCACCTCACCTAATATAGTGAAGTTATTTTTACTATTGATTCTTAAGTTGTTAAAAATATAAAAAAAAACATTATTTATAATTTGGTATTCACATTGCTAAACTGAACCGCAAAATCCCAAACACTATATAATCTCAAAGATAAGCTATATGAGTATATTATATCTATGTAGTTATCTGAAGGGTGGAGGTGCAAGAGTACCCTCATCAAGGCATCGAGGGAATGTCAAGGCCGGTGTCAAGTTCAGATAAGGATCGGATCAGTATAGAAGTATACAGCCTTCTTGGTACCTATTTACTTAAATGATAAGGTAAACGCGCCATTTTTAGTACCCTCATTGAAATTTTGTTATCTAAAGTACGCGTTTAAACTAAATTGAAGACCATTTCGCGGTATCGTGTAAAAAATGTTTTTCTTTTGTTTTGATTTTTTCTTGTTTCTTTACTACCTACGTACCGTTCGTTCTTTAGATCGTAGTTTTTAAAATCGTTGACAATATTTATATTTTATCTTATATATAAAAATGGATCGCAAAATGTGTTGTAAGCGCATAACTCAATAACGCCTGGACCAATTTGGCCAATTCTTTTTTTAAGATGTTCGTTGAAGTCCAAGGATGGTTCTTACGGCGAGAAAAAATCGAATAATTGCCGGGAAACCCCTAAAAACAGTCCTTTTCCTTTTCACATACAAACGTTTTGTAACTAAAACGTCGAATCAATTTGAGCTTTATTGCTGTTATACATAAGGTTCATATTAAATAACAAGCACTCACTGGTATCTAAGAAATAAGTGAAAGAAGAAAAAGTGTGTTCCTAACGTCAAAAAGTAAATTTGCACTTTCTTACCGCTAAACAAAGTTCAAATTCAATCATATCTATCAAAACAGTGAGCGCGTGTGCTTTGGAGCTGGAGCACAGAATTCGTCGTTTGAGGATTAATAAGTCGGGTTCCGAAAACAAAAAAAAATCCGATTTGAATGATTCTTTCAGTGTTATGTAGTCCATTTATCGAGGAAGGTATATTTTATTTAATTCAAAATTAGGGATCTGTAATAAAATTGCTATTTTGTACACAAGGAGTAAAATCGAAAACCTATTTTTGCGTGCGCTGCAAAAACTATTGACCATAGAACAAAATGATGTACTACGGGTTTGTAGATTCTATTAAAACCTACAAAAAGTCCGCGAGAGTATATATCTTGCTATCATGGTTTAATCACAATACCCGATTTTGTGTTCAAAATAATTATTAAATCGTTTGAAGGAAAAAAAGCGTTAAATATGTATCGTAATATTATTCTTTATCGGAATTAAGCATTATGTTATCAAGAGTATTTATTTAGAAGTATTTTAAAATACTTTTTTATTTCCTCTCAATCTCTCAATCGTTTAAAAGTTATCATGTGTGTAAGATGTTAAGAGTTGGTACCTTATTAATGAGTTATGGACCATAGAGTTTTTTATCAACATAAAATCCTGTAATAATATTTTTCGTAATATATTTGTTGATGATTGTAAGTATAAGATCTTTAAAGAGTATAATCAATACATTTCTAAACTAACTCTGCTAAGGAAAGGGAAATCCAAGGAAAAACATACATCTTAATTTGGAAATGTCGTTGCGGAAGCCATACGATGTAAATGAATTAAATGAGTATATTACTGTAAATGCACCTAAGTTTTTTAATGACCAGGTAATGGCAAACAATAGTGTTATGCTCAGTGTTGTTTCAATGAGGGAAAAATATTTTTTTGGATGCTCCAGGCGGAACCGGCAAAACTTTCATTAGCTACTAATATGATATTAGCAAAAGTAAGGTCTCAGGGAAAACTAGCTTTGGCAGTAGCGTCATCTGGAATCGCTGCTACTATATTAGCTGGCGTACGCACAGCTCATTACACTTTTAAACTAACATAACCTAACCTTTCCGTTACAGAAAGAGCGTGTACTCTATTCGTAAAAATTCCCTTTTAGGCAAAGTTTTGTAAGATGTCACTTTAATCTGGGATGAATGTACCATGATTCATAGAGCTCATTTCAGGGATTTTCGGCCAACTTTACCAGTAGTAGTAAGAGGAACTAAAGTAGACATTGTAAAAAAATGCCTTAAAAGTTCTCTATTATGGAAATTTGTTCATAACTTAAAACTATCTACGGACATGAGAGCATATTTGGGAGGAGGTAGTACAAATTTTCCTTTGAAGTTACTTTTAGTTGGAGACGGAAAAGTACCTTATTTTGAAAATAAAATACCTATTGATCAAGATTTAGGAGAAAAAAAGACTAGCATTGAGAGTTTACCTAATATCAAAAGATATCGTCGAAATAGAAAATAAAGATTATCAATGGAAGTGTGCACAGTCGGTGCGGTGGCTGGGCAACTGGCTGCCGTGTAACGTGTCGCGGGTTCGATTCCCGCATGGAACAACACTTTGTGTGATCCACAAATTGTTGTTTCGGGTCTGGGTGTCATGTGTATGTGACATTGTATGTTTGCACCCACAACACAGGAGAAAATCCTAAAGTGTGTACAGTAGAGTAAAGTCTAAACAGTAGTGTTGACAAAATTAACGATTTAATTTTAACTTAACTTCCAATGGATCAAGAATATGCAGTCCATTATCTACAGGGATGTTTTCATTCTTTAAGCCCGAGGGGCATCCCATCACATTCTCTCAAGTTAAAAATTGGTGCCCCATTATTTTACTTAGAAATTTATGTAACGGGAGACTTTAGGTTAAATTTGTTCGCAATAACGTGATAGTTGCAATACTTGCAATAATAGTTCTGACTGGTCCAGTGGTTGGTCAAACAGTATTTATACATCGGATCCTAATTATTCCAAATGATTGCCTTACATGCCTTTACATTTTAATCCAATTCAGAAAATAAAACGAAAAATATAATTTACTCAGAAGTACTTTAAAATGATATTTTAACCCGGTTTAAATTCTGAGTGGAAGCAGCGACTGTCGCAACCGAGGGCCGGGCACGCTACTATAGCAGCGGTAAGACCCCTCTTTGAGGAGTGGCTTGAGAGACGCCACGGCGTCCTCACCTTCCGCCTGACGCAGGTGCTTACCGGGCACGGCAGCTTTGGTAGGTTCCTGTTTCGGATCCAGCGGGAGGAAACGCCCGAGTGTCGTCATTGTGTGAGGATCACCTGGAGGACACGGTGGAGCATACGGTGGCGGAGTGCCCTGCTTGGGCTGAGCACCGCCGTGTTCTCAGGGAAGTGATCGGCGGCGGCGACCTCTCGCGCCCGGCCTGAATCGAGGCCATGGTACAGCGTGAGAGGAACTGGGAAGCTATCTCCTCCTTCTGCGAAGCAGTTATGCACACAAAAGAGGAGGCGGAGCACGTAAGGGAACTATCCTCCTCGCGCCCCAGCCGCCGCAGAAGGCGACATTCCGGACGTCGGGGATCGAGAGATGATCTCCGGCCACCGTAAGCGCGGGTCTGCGGACGGCGAGTAAGGGTAGCTCGCCGCCCGACCATAACCGGACCCGGTCGTACGGCGCATAGCGTTCATCGCGCGCCTTAAAGACCCAACAGACCACCACAGTCGAGGCTCTAAAGGTCTGATGTTTAGCCGGGGCTGCGGGGTTAGCGCAATGAGGCACCGTGACCTCGGCCCAGAGCAGGAGAAGGAACGGGGGGTTTTTAGTCAGTAAGAGTCTGACACTCTCTCTCGCCTTACCCTGGGCGGGAGAAGTCATTGGATGATTTTCCCCTGACAAAAAAAAACCGGTTTAAAGTGGACGGACATTCCCGCCTGTAGTCGTAATTCTTACTCTGGCTGAATTTCGAACAGATAAACAGCTATTGCTTACTTGACTTATAATTTAACTTAATCTATATTTTTCTTAATATTATACCTAAACCTGAAAAGTTTGGTTGTTTGTTATGAAGGCAGTAATCTCGGGAAATGCTGATCTGATAATTATGAAAACTGTTTCAATATTCAAAAGTCCATTTATTGAGGGAGGCTATAATATAGGCAATATTTTATCTCGGTATTTCCACGGCAAAGACAAAAACGCGGGTGAAACCGCGGGGCACAGCTAGTTAATAATAAAATAAGTTAAAGTGAAACGGCATGGAAATCAGAAATTAAAGACCGCCATCTAGCTAATTAAAAATGTTAGAAACTTGTTCATTTTAGTCGCATGAAGACATTGCTGTAATGGACAAATGGCTACGTTACCGATCAAATTGTTCAGCCGGGATTGCGGGCCAAGCACAATAATGTAACCTAGTCTAGAGCAGAGGAAGTAAGGGGGTTATTTTTAGTCAGTAAGAGAGTCCCCTCTACTCCTAAATAGGGACCTACCCTTACTTCAAAAAAAAACGTGACCTAACAACATATTTCAAATTATCGTCAACATCGCCGAAAGCGATCGTATCGTTTAAATGAATTTAAAACTGAATAATGGAAAAATATAAAGAAACTTAAATTATGTGAAATTTAAAGACTAAATTGAAAACACTTCTAGTTGGATGGCTAGAATTAATATAGTTCCATTACTTAAAATGATATTACATTTTAGAACAACACAACGACCGTTCCTCCCCTCACAATTTATCAACACGAGAGTTACACACACTCCACGAATTCTCAACACAGCTCACAGTGAGACACACACATTTTTCATTAAAACCCAGCTGTAGAACAATAAAGTATTAAAGTAATATTTTCTCCATTCCTTTTGTTAATACGACAGGAATAGTTGAAGAGAAATATGAATGAAATGATTTTAAAGTTCGTTACACGTAAACAATGGATCATAAACTGTCTGTCTGGACTTAATATTCATAAGGTTCTTGTGGAAAAAGAGCAATGATATGATTTTGCTGTGCATTCATTCTAAGCGTCTAATGTCTTTTACATCTGAAGATATATGCAAGGTTGGCGTTGTGGCTGGGCAACTGGCTACTGTGCAACGTGTCGCGGGTTCGACCCCCGAGTAGAACAACACTTTTATTTCGGGTCTGGGTGGCATTTGTATGGTTGTAAACGCATAAACGACACAAATGAAAATCATGAAGTGTAAGCCAATGTTAATGTAACAAAAACTAATTCACCCCTCAAAAAAAAATACAACTTACCTAGACCCCGAACATACATCTCTATATCCAATAAAGAGTTGCTCAGTGCGGGATTCGAATCTGTGAAAGTTCTGTGCAGTGTACAGTTCTAACTTCACTAAACTTACCATTCTGGTATCAACTCGGTTCAACAATCCCACTCTTGAACTTACAACCTGAATTAGAAATTTAAATAATAATCCACTCCATCAAACGACTAGACATTAAAGCCGTTGGTTGGATGGGCTCGTTCTTCTCCACACACACTTTGGAACGAGCAAATAGCTTCACTAGGGGAGAGACGGACAGACTGACACGCATAAAGTTACACCTTTTGATATTATGTTTTTTTGCTTGACGTGCGAGAGGGAGGCTCGTAGTAGGATACAGCTTGGCTGGGCAGCATATAGATTCAGTCGGGTATTCTTGTCAAAGATACTGCTAAGCCTGAAGACAAAAGTCTTCAATGAGTGCGTCCTACCAGTGATGACATACGGAGCCGAGACGTGGACACTTACAGTGCGACTGATCCACCAATTTAAAGTCGCGCAGCGAGCTGTGCTTGGAGTCTCTCTGAAGGATCGTATTCGAAACGAAGTGATCCGAAAGAGAACTAAAGTTATCGACATAGCCCAAAGGATTAGCAAACTGAAGTGGCAGTGGGCAGGTCACATCTGTCGAAGAACCGATGACTGCTGGGGTAAACGTGTTCTAGAGTGGAGACCACGTCTAGGCAAACGTAGTGTAGGGCGCCCTTCAGCTAGGTGGACTAACGATATCCGCAAGGTGGCTGGCAAGAGCTGAACATCGAGCTCAGTGGCGTGCAATTGCAGAGGCCTATGTCCAGCAGTGGACGAAATCAGACTGATGATGATGATGATTATTATCTACATTATGAATTCAAATCCGAAAATCTGATAACATTTTATTTCAACCAAACGAATGTATTAGCGTGGGCATCAGGGGAGGCGGCTCGTTTTCACCGGTTTAGACGGATTAAATGGGTGCCCGGTTATGTATAGATACGTCATACAGTCGAATATCCGGATTAAAAATTAATTGTAAAATGAATATTCATTTAGATTTGTGGCTTTAAAAAATTTTAGGTGTAGGTAAGTTTTTGATTTTGTTTATTGAAATATCAACGTTTCGGTAATATTTAGTTAAAGTAAATTAATAAAATAGAGGAAACAGATAACGGTAGTGATATTTACATTACAACACACCTAGTGTGAGAGAATCCATTGACGACTTTCAACCTAAAAAAAAAGTTTTGATGTGGATGGATGGAGAGGGAGGGGGAGACCAAAGAAAATATGGATAGATTTTGTGAGAAGTGATATGGAAGACAGAGCAGTTAGCGATAGCGTGACGAGTGACAGGACAGAATGGAAGAAAAAAACATATTGCGCCGACCCCAAATAAAACGGGACAAGGGCAGGAATATGATGATGATATATTGAAAAACATGTTAGTTATAAGAGAACACATAAAAAACATGTATGTACTTTTGTTTTGTAGAGGCCAATGGCATTGAATTTATGTACTTTCTTATTTGATTTATATACATCATAAAGCAGCACTATATATTATTATTGTACTCAACTTAAAAACATTGAACTATAAAAGCGAAGAAAAATATTGCCTTTCAAAAACAAAATGTATCAAAAAATTCACACACATAGCTCCTGCGATTGACATCTTTGATATATGACGTCATAATTGTGTAGTGTGAATGAAAAACCATTAGAAACATGAGACGTCAGCACATGAGCTGAGGGGTAACGTCACGGACAGAAGTGTTTCACTACGGGGGCGTGGCTTGCACGTGGCAAGAGAAAATGTTGTAAATCTTTTATATGATAATAAAGTTTATTATAGAGTATAAATTTATTATATACCTGCATAGTTACATATGTATTGTATAGGTGCGTTATTTGACTACGATTCATTGTTCACCCATTTAAGTGTGGGACCAGAGTGATACTACGGCCTCACAGCAAGCCGCCGTAAAGCAATTTTTTTTTTTTGCTACACGTACGTTGTGTTTCGCCGTGTGAGTGAGGTTACCGGAGGCCCAGTCTTTCGCCCCTACGCCCATCCTCAATACACTTGTAATAAGTCCTTTGATATTATGAGTATCCATGGGCAGCGATGATTGCTTACCAGCATGTAATACGTATGCTCGTTCACCGACATCAAAAAAAATCAATTAAATACCTAACTAATGTACATATTATTATGCTCTATTTTCGAAGGTAGTTAGATCTCGTGTAGTTATGACGTTTTAAGTTTGATACTGAATCCTTAAATGAACAAAAGAACAATACTAAAAGATATTTAAGTTGTTATGTTTTTCAATATTTCTACAATCAGATATTAATTCTGAGACAAACTCCTTTGACTTTCGTAACATAATTTGCTTTTCTTTGGTCGTTACCTACTTTCGCGTTTTAGACAGTTAAATCTACTCAGTGAAAAATTTTGATCTTTAATGGCTCTTTTGATACAAGAAACATGGCAACCGCCCAATAATTCATCTAGCTTTATTGGCATATAATATAATAGGTGTCCTTATTCCACAAGACCACACAGATCACATGGCAAATTTTTCTCCACATCGAGAAGTAATGACGATTTGAAACACCCATAACCAATGCCCACTCCAATAACAATGGCACTTAACACGCAAATTTGAGTCAAAAGCGCTTCATTCAAAAAATATTTCAAAGAATACATCACAATGCACCCAAGCCATAAATTATCAGTTCGGATTTTTACCACAAACAAGAGTTTTAACGCGGCAACAAAGGGTCCCATTCAAAAATTGAATACTGTTCGAATGAATGAACGTAGTGACTATGAATGAATGGTCACCGAGACAGACTGGCGACGTTCATTTCGCGATTTGAAACCAATTTTTTTCTTGTCTATGTTTTTTTTTTGTTATTTTACCTGCCAGTGTGTAATAGGCCGCTACTTTTGTTGCTGTTTGCAGAGAAAGTGCTTGATATAATATAATGTAGGTACTGGTTGCAAGTGTAATGAATAATGTTTCTGTCATTTTGTAGTTTTTTTTTTTCACTAACAAGTACCACGTAGTTGGCATTATAAGGGTGTTTCTAGCTACCAATAACAGTATCCAAAAAGATGAAGTTTTATTGTTCTTACACAAAAAGCCAGCTTTTGAGAAGCAACTATACCTAATGCCCCAGGACCTGACGGGCTGCATGCCAAGGTCTGGGTCCTGGCCTCGGAGGCTCTCAGGCCTCGACTACTTGGTCTGTTCAGCGCATGTTTGGAGAGAGGCCAGTTTCCGCTGTCGTGGAAGACGGGTAAACTGGTCCTCGTGAAGAAGCCGGGGCGTCCTGCGGACTCCCCGTCCGCGTACCGGCCCATTGTGCTGCTCGACGAGGTGGGAAAGCTGTTCGAGAGGATAATCTCAGACCGCCTCGTCGGGCACCTGTCTGGAAGGGGGCCGGATTTAGCGGACGGCCAGTTCGGCTTCCGAAGAGGGCGCTCCACGGTGGACGCCATCATGCGCGTGAGGGACCTCACGACGGGGACAGCGTTGGCCGGGAGGCGAGTCGTCGTGGCGGTGTCTCTGGACATCGCCAACGCCTTTAACTCGCTCCCCTGGAGCTGCATTTTGGAGGCACTCCGGTATCACCGGGTGCCTGCCTATCTCCGTCGTGTAGTCGAGGCTTACTTGACGGACAGATGCGTCATCTACCCCGGTCACCGGGGCGTGTGGAATCGGCGAGAGGTGTCGCGCGGTGTCCCACAGGGATCGGTCCTGGGACCTCTCCTGTGGAACATCGGGTACGATTGGGTGCTACGCACCGACCTCCCGAGCGGCGTCAGCATTGTCTGCTATGCTGACGACACGCTGGTGCTGGCGAACGGGAGGTCGCATCAGGCGGCGGCCGACCTGATGTCACAAGCGGTTGCGACAGTCGTTGCAAGGATCCGGCAGTTGGGACTCGAGGTGGCGCTCCACAAGTCCGAGGCCATGTGCTTCTATGGCCGTCGGAGCGCGCCACCTCCAGGTGGGTCCCAAGTAACGGCAGGAGGAGTTACCATCGGCGTCGAGTCGGCGATGAAGTACCTGGGTCTCGTCCTCGACAGCCGATGGAACTTCACGGAGCATTTTCGTCGTTTGGCCCCTAAGTTGGAACGGTCTGGGGCCGCGCTCAAGCGGCTCCTTCCCAACCTCGGGGGGCCAAACGCCTCCTGCCGGAGGTTGTATATGGGGATTGTGCGATCCATGGCCCTCTACGGTGCCCCTGTGTGGGCGCCGGACTTGAAGCGGCGGCCGGCTCGTACGCTGGTCGCGTCCCAGAGGGTCATGGCTATACGAGTAATCCGCGGGTATCGCACGATCTCCGGGGAGGCGGCGAACCTCCTTGCCGGATCACCGCCGTGGGATCTAGAAGCGAAGGCGCTCGCGCGCGTCTACAGTTTGCGCGCAGACGCGCGTCGCCGGGGCGAAGATCCTCTGCCGCGCCAAATAAGTGCGTGGCGGAATGAGCTCCGGCGAGATCTCACGGCAGAGTGGAGACAACGACTGTCGCAACCGAGGGCCGGGCACGCTACCATAGCAGCGGTAAGACCCCTCTTTGAGGAGTGGCTTGAGAGACGCCACGGCGTCCTCACCTTCCGTCTGACGCAGGTGCTTACCGGGCACGGCAGCTTCGGTAGGTTCCTGTTTCGGATTCAGCGGGAGGAAACGCCCGAGTGTCGTCATTGTGAGGACCACCTAGAGGATACGGTGGAGCATACGGTAGCGGTATGCCCTGCCTGGGCTGAGCACCGCCGTATCCTCAGGGAAGTGATCGGCGGCGGCGACCTCTCGCGCCCGGCCTTAGTCGAGGCCATGGTGCGGAGTGAGAGGAACTGGGACGCCGTCTCCTCCTTTTGTGAAGCAGTCATGCTCGCAAAGAGAGAGGCGGCCCGCGTGAGGGAGCAATCCTCCTCCTCACGCCCCAGCAGCCGCAACTGGCGACACTACGGGCGTCGGGGATCGAGGGACGATCTCCGGCCACCGTAAGTACGGGCCTGCGGTCGGCGAGTAAGGGCAGCTCGCCGCCCGACCAGAACCAGGCCCGAGCGTACGGCGCGTAGCGTTCCGCGCGCGCCTCAAAGAGCCAATAGACCACCACAGACGGGGCCCTAAAGGGCTGATGTTCAGCCGGGGTTGCGGGGTAAGCGCAATGAGGTACCGCGACCTCGGCACAGAGCAGGAGAAGGAACAGGGGGGTTTTTAGTCAGTAAGAGTCTGACACTCCCTCCTGCCCGGCCCTGGGCGGGAGAAGTCATTTGATGATTTTCCCCTCACAAAAAAAAAAAAAAAAAAACTATACCTAATACGATTATGTAAAACACGTTTAGTTTTACTACGAACCTCACCGAAATAATTTTATGATAATGTTTGGGGTCCCAAAGGTGTATTGAATTCCATGGTTAAGATCATCTCACCTTTTCTGCCTACGCTGACCTTGGTACATCCCACGCAATAACCAAGGAAGGGTGTGGAAAGTGTGGAAACTACTATTTTCTTTTTCTTTATAGATATATGTAGGTATTCTGATATTATATTACGTTGTAGGATCCAAGTCCATTATTCGTGTCTTTGTTTTCATGGTTTTATTATTCTATTTACTTTAGATCCTTTTTTATTTATTTATGTGTATAATCCAGTGTTTGAATCATTTACATATAAAATATTTTTTTTTAATTTATGTTGCAGACACAGATTTAGTTTTTACATCTCTTAATGACAATAAAAGAAAAAAAAGTTTTTTATTAAGCAAGTTAACACAAAATTAAACGAATACTAATCAAATAAAATCATCACATTTATCAAACAACGTACTGACATAATAAAGATGACAATATACCTAAAGACTTGAAATGCAAAAACCGTAAACAAATAATCTTTGCAATGCTGCAACTCCTGTCTTACAGGAATAGGTTGCGGCGTTCCTCGGAGGAATGGCGCAGGCTTTTCCCGAAAAAAAAACTACCAAGTTACTGGTAGATATATCGATAACTAACTTGGACATTCCAAGTAAAACAATCAAGTTGTTATTCTTGTTACTAAGTTAAGTAAACTTTCTTATCAAGACGGAGCAAATGGCAGTTGTGAGTTTTGTGCCCAAATATTTGTTTACTATGAAACATCTGTGACAGTGTTGATAGTGATACTTAAGGAGGAGGGGCTCGTGTTTACGATGTTTATGTAATATTCGTACAAATAATATTGATACATAGGTAGTGTTGATGTTTGTTGCGTATACCGACGATGTGGATGTTTCAGTCATATGTTATTTTTAATAACTTCCTAATTAAAAAAAACAAAAATATTTCGTGTCCCATCTTGGGATTGATTTTTTCTAGTTTTTAGTTAATAAATAAACAAAATAGTTTTAAAGTTAATAAATTATCAAAATGAAATGTTAGCAGTGTTTTTGATTTGAAAATTAACCTCGGACCAAGGTTTCAACTAAAACTATTTTTCAACTAAAAAACGTCGATAAGTAACAATTATTTTAAAATGAAAATACAGATAGACAAAACAGTTTCATTTTCAATACCAAGTCGCGTAAAACTTCTACTATATTTTTTTTTCAAATATTTTTTTTTGTTTTTTATAGCTTCATGTTTTGCCTACATATTTTTATTGAAATCTATTCATTAGTTTCCATAATTTGTTTTTCGAATTTCGTATAAAAATCCGTGTCACATAAACGCTCTATAACAGAGGAAAATTTTAGAACAGAATTTTATCAAACAATGTCCAGACTTGAAACATATTAAGTCGTTACATAAACATTGACGACACACCATCGCGCCGTCTCGCTGTGATCACTGGAACTAAAGTAAATAGCTGGAACTTGGAGCTGAAGATAATGTTCCTTGGGGTCTTAAAAATGCGTCGTAAGCCGTAACTTACTTCGAGCTTAGGTACAACATAAAAACTTGTAATCTTAGTGAATGGGTACGCTATAATTTAGAAGATTTCTCCCGGTTTTGTGGTTGCGTAGTTTCATATTTCGTTCTTAAGAGCTCTTGAAAAGATTTCTTCAGTTTTTGTTTAAGTAAATAATAGATTCTTTTTTGGATATTCAAAGGTCGAAATGCTGCAGTGTGATTCTGTAAGACTTAATTCTAAATTTCGAATCTGAATCCGCTGTGAGTAGTAGTACACTAGCGCTACACTTGCGAGTTGAACTAAATTGACAGCAACATTTTGATAGATAAAGTATGAGATGACGTTAAAAGTGACATTCTAAAATTTAATTTCAGCGTCACTACGACGCTCACTTCGCACTCGAACACGATTCAAAATCAAACAAATTTTATAGAATCGACGTGCTGACAATCATAAACAAATAATAATTGATTTTTGAGAGTGATAAATGTGCTGCAGATTTGTTCTTATTTACCTGCTGATTAAAAAAAAAAGAAACCATTCGATTCTCAGCAAAATAACTAACCTAGAAACCTTGTCCAAACATACAGAAAATAAAAGACAGACCGACAAAACATATATCAACATTGCTTTTGCTGGAGAACAAATATCTTCATCTGCGTCGTCGATATATCATTTGTTCCTACATCTTTTGAGCTGGAAACCATAAGCTGTTCCAACAAAGTGACGCAGCCTTGTTTCGTTTACTCACCATTTTTCTTCAATTTCCTATATGGAAGGGATTTGTTGTATCTGCAAACATTGTTATGATACCATCAAATGTATCTGTTTGTGCTTCTCTATATATGGTTGCTGCTTTATTCGTCATGTTTGCGTGAGCAACGCGTGTATTGATCCGTTTTCTGCTGACAAAATGTTAATGGAATCACTTTAGTGTATTGTAAAATATTTTAGCGTTAATTTTAATGGGTTGTGGTTTTGTAATGACGTCATAAAATGTGACGTGAGTTCAATATAATAATGCGCTGAGGTTGCTGTTGGGACTCGATGTTGGGGAATGTTTGCAGAAGCCAGAATAGGTGACTTCTATGCCATTATACGCAAGCGATTTGCATCAATGATGCGGCGATTCAGGGACAATTTTAACAGTATACTACCGATACTGGCCGACAAAACTGATGGGCCGTTCATTAGCCAATGGTCAAGAAGACATGCGCGTCCTGATTTCCATGACAATAATTGATAAATAGTTTTCTACTAAGCTTAGGATTAGAAATTACTTCTTTCATCTTTTTTCATGTCATAGGGCGGCAAACGAAGAGACAGATTACCTGATGGTAAGCAATCAGCACAGCACATTACGAGTGCGTGGTCGACATTTTGGGAATTAGAGATTTTGGTATTGAGAGGGATTGGGGGAGGGGAAGGTCTTTAGTAATATAATAATCAGTCACACGGTGAAACACAATGCTGTGGTTATTTCACGTAGGTTTTATGTGAGGCCGTGGTATGACTCCGGTTGAGCCGACCCATTCGTGCCGAAGCATGGCTCTCCCACACTTAAACTCCTGTACCGCCACTGGTAAAAACTTACCTGCAGGTTGCTTGCAATTATTTGGAAGACCATTGACATAAGTATCATTAGACCGCTTTTCAAAACCGCCTAGCACTTTATAATTCAATCACTCAGAAACCCTTTTACTTCTTCGATTTGCCGCTACCCTTCGGCATATATCAATGCGATTTTTTTGTCGCAAGCTATCTACGAAACGTGCCTCTTCCCGAACGTGACATTTTCCGCATTATCAACAAGGTTAATCTGATAATCGATGACATGATCGATTCGTTTGCTCGAGACTCGAGTGCCGAAGTATTCGTTTGTGTTCGCCGCAAGTACGACAGAAGTTGTTCGGGGAATTTGTCGAGTCAAATCGAGTTATACATTGTTTGACTTAGGAATCGAATAAGCCAATTAATATCGTTTGCTTCGGTATAACTGTATTGTATGTGTTTCGTCAATTGTTTTACCTTGTAATCTTAAGGGAGTTGAGTTTTTGTTGTTTTTATATGTTTTTCTTTGGCTTTCGATAAGCGGAAGACACTTAACTACAAGCCTGCTGGGGTTACAGGTACAAACGGAAAAATGTACCGCGAGTCATAAATAGTATTACGCCGGCTCCACACGTTGGCCCCAATATAGGCCCCAACGCTACTCGTCCAACGTGTGGATCTAGAAAATTGCATTGGCCTCAACGTTCGGGCGAGCATTGGTTGTTGGCCGGCTCGTGTCGGTTTCATCAATGAATCTGTGTGACAACGTTGGTGCGAGCGTTGGGGCCAACGTGTGGAGCCGGCCTAACAGTTTCCCTCGCCCTCTCTCCCTCACAAAATGATCAAATAGTTTATCTCCTTTAAAAAAACTAGCTAAATTTGACGTCTATAGCGTTGTTATTATGTACCTAAGTTTAAATCAAAATAAACAGTAACAAATTTGGATTGACAAACGAATTTTAATAATAATAGTATTGTAAAAAAGGCTATTTTTATTTATATGTAGAACACAATGGTAATAATTATGTCAACGCACATTGCAATGTTCTGTCTACATTAAACGTAATTATACCATATTTAAATAAATCAAGGAACAGAGAACAAGTCAAGCTACTTAATCATTTTCTGTTGAATTTAAGATTTATTTTCCAAAATACAATGAACCCAATAATTATATGAAATGTTAAAATAATTAAAATGAGAATCGAAAATAATACAAATGAAATAGCAATTGTAAATAGACTTTATTTCGTATGTGTTAGTGTTTATTTTAGCTCGTCGTATGATAGGTTATAAATCGCAATTACAGCAGGTACGGAGAGAGAAGCAATTATACGTGACGAGGAATTATTCAAATCAGGGTTGGGGTGTGGTGCAAGCCAAAAACGATCGCGACAAAATGCATGGTTAAATAGCAACTTAAATAATGTACTTATAATGTATAATTATTAATAATGTATTTATTAATAATGTTATTTTATTAATAATGTATAATTTCCTCAAAACATTACGATGAGAGTTTTTTCCTTGGCTGACTTATAACTTGTAGTTAAATAAAATTTACACTTATAGATTAAAATCACATCCTCCAATTATTTTCTTTAAAGATCTGTATCGATTGGTACTAAAAAGATTACGACATTTCGGAAAGTATTATAGAAAAAAAATAACTCTCTATTACCATTCAAACTAATAAGGCCTGAAACGATGTTGAGTAATAAGTAGAAATCGCTTGCTCCTCTAGCTTATCCCAAACAACAAACAACGTGATCAACCCTTCATTGTGTGCGTACACCGCGCGTATGGTGAGGGATTTTTATTAAAACGTATTGTCATTTTATTTTCATTATTTCAACACAAAGATGAACTTGTGGTCAAATATAAGAATACTTTTTTAAAATGTGGTTTGTTTTAATTAAATAAAAACTTCAACGTTGTATCCGTTTCTGGTTTTTCTGTTCTAAATTCGAATTTTTGATACAAGTGACGGTTTTCGTTTGTTCAAAAATTTCGCCAGAGTGATTTATTTTACTTGTGCATACGAGTATTATTTGCCTCTGATTTGGTCCTTTATAGATTTCATCACTGGCATATTATCGTCTGCTACCTACATAACCACTTTCAATCAAATATTCCCTGTTTAATATTGCTAAAGCAACGCATAACTGAGTGTTTTTAATTTTGTTGTAAATCACCTTTAACTTTTGCTTCCATAGAACTTTTATTTTTAAGAAGAAATCTCAGATGAAGAATAGCTATTGTGGGAGAGTCATGCTTCATCACGAACGGGCCCGCACGGCTGGAATGACACCACGGCCTAACAGAATACCAGTGTGCGTAATACGGCGAAACTGCATCGCACTTAAGTTGTGAGTAATATTAGGTACTTGAGGTCCAATCCTTTCCCTCATCATCAATCCTTAAGTCCCTAAAAACCCACAAGAGGCCGACAACTTGTAGTGTCTCCTTTGGTATTGCAAGTCTCCAAATGCGGCGCTGATTTCTACCATCAGTTAATCCACCACCTTGTTTACCGGTCAGACGAAGAAATGTGCCAAAAGGAACTCTTCCTAATAGAGTGATTACGAATCAATACACAATTCAATCAATATAAAAAATGGTTTTTAATAAACTTTATTACCATTTAAACTATAAGGCCTGAAACGACGTTGAGTAATAAGTATACCTAAATCGCTCGGACATTTAGTTTATCACAAACAACAAATACCTATTGGGTAGTATTTAATTTAATTCTCTCTAATTTCTTCTAGGTACACAATTCAATCGTTTCTTTTTTTGTGTGGGTAAAATCATCACATTACTTCTCCTGCTGCCCAAGGTCGGGCGGGAGGGAGTGTCAGAATCTTACTGACTAAAAACCCCCCTATTCCTTCTCCTGCTCTGAGCCGAGGTCGCGGTGCCTCATTGCGCTTACCCCGCAACCCCGGCTGAACATCAGCCCTATGGGGCCCGTTTGTGGTGGTCTATTGGCTCTTTGAGGCGCGCGAGGAACACTACGCTCCGTACGCTCGGGTCTGGTTCTGGTCGGGAAGCGAGCTACCCTTACTCACCGTCCGCAGACCATGCTTAAGCTCTATATTTAATTTCTCAAACATTAAATAGAAGTTCTAAGAAATATAAATATGTTACAAATAACATTAGATAACGTCTTCAGTGACCTCGACAACTAGCGGTGGACAGCACTACTCTTGTTGTACCTTGGGGAAATTTACTCTACTCGCGACCAATTTAATCAGATATCATATCATATTTTTTCTCCCTGTAGGTACACTAGAAATGCCGAGAGAAAACTTTAAGATTTGTCCTGCAAAGATTTTTGGTGATATCTTTAAATTTTGAGCTGTTTAGGTAAAATGGAATCGAGAACTGTGATTTCTTTTTTATGATTTATGTTTTTTTTTATTTCTAGTTAGTATTATTTTAAAGGTTCTATCAAATGCGTTGCCTGTATAAAGGGAATAAGGAGTTTTGGAGATTCAAGGTCACCTCAGTCACACGACGAAGCACGAAACAGAACGAGTGTCCTCGAAAATTTCGAAACTTTCTACAACTAAGCTAAATAAAACTTTTTTCGCCTGCCTAGGTGTTTCAACTTAAGATCACATTGAGTGTGGGGTAAAAACGTTTTATAATATTAAAAGTATGTCTATAAATTAACTCTTACCTAATTAAGAATATCAACAGAACAAATATACGATATAAGTAAATTACATTGTCTCGTGTCATAGTCTAAGTCATATTTTTAAACGGTGCCCCAGATTTGTATTTTCTCCTGTGTCGTGGGTACGGCAACAAACATACAAGTTGACATACACATCACACCCAACATAGTTAATCCGTGCGGGATTAATTCCGTGGCACATTTCACAACAAACGCTTACTCAGTTATCTCGTCAACAGAGCAATGATTATAGCTTCCGAACTCGGCTACGCCTGCGTGGTATGCTGATAAAAAGCAGTCCTATCTACATAATATACTTACAAAATTTTAACCAAAACGGTCAAGCCGTTTTTGCGTAAAAGAACAACCATACGTTACCACATTATTTTCAATTAGAAAGAAAGAAAGAAGAAAGAAAACACATTTATTCGAAAAATAGGCACACAAATACAAGTATATAAATATACATAATAAGAACACAGATATTTATAAATACAATAATAAAATAATAAACAAAACAAGAATAACATATAAGTTTTAAAAAAGAAAAAAAAATTATAAGTACCTAGGATATTACAAAAATATTGCTTCAATATTCCTCAGTAACATCAAAACTTATGAACAAAGGCAAATCAATCTGAATTTCAGACTTATGACGTAAGATTACCTATCTACTTAAAAGAGATCCGTTTTTATCCTGCCAATCGACGGGTTAATTCCCGCGCCCCGCGCAACTTGCAGCGAGCGTAATCCCGGCACTGACTTAATTCCGCATTATTATTCCGGACACAGACGCCGGCTATAGAAGACGGTGAGATGCAAGTGTTTTGAGTTCTTGTTATTTTATCCTACTTCTTAAGTTTTAATCTTCTGTAACTGTAGTGTTGAGACAGTGTTGTGTGAGTTACTTGGTTTTGTTAGCATAGTAGTGATACCTATCTTTTTTGACACGTCTGTTTTATGGATACCTTTTTTGTGCCAAATTTGAAAAGTTTTAATTCATAAAGTAGTTATCTACATATGTCATATTCATGCAAAAACATTAAAATAAAAAGTACTATATTAATTAATTAAAGAATATACCATATCTATAAACATATATATAATTAAAGAATGATATATTTAGATATGGAAAAAATATCTTAATTCGTTTTCTGTTACCTATAGACCGCCATGTGAAATAGTGAAACAGCATCACTGTATGCATATTAGCGGGCGGGGCCATCTGTTGTCATGGCGACGGAGCCACGCCCCCCGTGGAAGGGGTAGACAGATGCGCATGAGTCGACAAAACGGATGCTTTTGTTAAAAGCTTCCTTGATGTGTCGTAAGATAAATACCTATAACAATATTCCTGTTGAAAACGAATGCTTTTACAAATCCTATGTGAAACAGTTTTATTTTTAAAGGTTATAGTGATGTCTAATAGTGTGGTGTGAATGAACGAATCAGTCTCTTTGGTAATGTTTCTGCTTAAACAAGCTTGTGATACTTACAAAGGTGCATAAAGAATTTTATTAAACACTACATCGCCTCATCATC
The DNA here is from genome assembly GCA_902829305.4 of Spodoptera exigua. Lineage (NCBI taxonomy): Eukaryota > Metazoa > Arthropoda > Insecta > Lepidoptera > Noctuidae > Spodoptera > Spodoptera exigua. Next base: position 1,052,890 of record LR824614.2, read on the forward strand.
ATTAACAGGTTTTAGCCCACTGCTGAACAAAGGAATCTTCTCACACGGAGAATGTTTGATTAATCACCACGCTCGCTCAAGGCTGATTGGCAATTACAATCTTAAAATAAAAAAAATATTAGTCTAGGCTTCCTCACGTTTGGATGTTTGTTACTCAATCATGCCAAACGGCTCGACGGATTTAGATGTAATTTGGCACCGGTTTAGGATAAACTCCGCAATAGGACATAGGACTACTTTTTATAAACATTAACACCCGGGCGAAGCGACTAGCGGAAACTAGTAAAGAAATAATTCGATCGATACCTACAAAATTTTGACCTAAATTTCGTCTAGCTGCAAATCTAACAGTAACCTTTACATTCTGTTCAAATATCGGAATCAAAAGCTGCCCTCTTGTCGTGTAACATGTACAAATTCTGTATAGGTACATAGTTACATGTTCAGTCAACGTCTATGTATAATTTCAAAGGCTTGGTCGGCTGTCCGTTGAGAATTCTGGTGGTCCAGTTTGCTTACCGACTCGATTTGGTTTTAAATTATAGATACTGTGTACGATTGGTTCGCAAACGTCAAACGGTTGAATTTTGTTCCACGGATATGTTTTGAACTGACAGCAATATCCCGGTATGGATACGAGTATTTGAAATTGTTTGTTGGATTTAAGTTAGTTGCAGAAACGATCGGTTCTTATACTCAAAATTATTAACTTAAAAGTAAAGGTTATGAGGATTTTTTAGGGGTTTAATTAAAGAGTGATTTGGATGGTTATTTAAAATAGGCTAAAAAATAATCAGTTACCTACCTATAGTATACTATCGTATCCTTCCTCGAGTTCCAAACTATGTCTGTACCAAATTTCACACAAATCGGTTCAGTAGTTTAGGCGTGAAGAAAAGACAGAAATACAGACAGAATAGTTAATTTTGTATTTATTATATTATATAGTTAAGATAACGACTATTTCTTACTCGTTATTTTATGCAATCGGCTGAATGACGTCACCGCAACGTGCACGCTGCTCAGGAATAAGAGTCTACGTCATTATTTTTACTTAAGGTAGGAGGAGGTATACCACTTAAATAAGTATTTTTTTATGTGATGGGTCGGCAAACGAGCAAACGGATTACCTGATGGTAAGCAACCAGCGTCGGCCATGTACAACCGCAACGACGGAGGAGTTACGAGTGCGTTGTCCACCTTTTGGGGATTAGGGATTTGGAGATTTTGGGAAAGGGAACGAATTGGGATAGTGGAAGGATTGGCCCTCCGGTAACTTCACTCGCACGGTGAAACACAACTCTTTGGTTATTTCACGCCGGTTTTCTGTGATGCCGTGGTATCACTCCGGTCGAGCCAAACCATTCGTGCTAAAGCATGGCTCTCCCACAAATAATAGTAAATGTATTTATAATACGCAACTACTCTAATAAAATAACCTTTTAAACGTCATATATAATAGAAATATTAAATCCCTAGCACTTAAATCGACAACATAACATTAGCACCTCAATAGCACAATAAAAACGATAAAAATCACTTTATCTATAATCTTTGTAATCGTATGAAGTGACAATTGGTACAATACAATATCTATAATAATAAATACGGTGTAACTCGAGCCGAACTCGTAACAGTGTGAATTAAAATGACGCGGCGGCATAATATTTGTAATTTGAAACTTTTCGACAACTACAATTTTGTGTTAGTCGACTAGTTTATTTGTGGCACGTAGACTTTAGATGTTATTTAGGAAAATGCTTAATATGTCGTTAATAATGATAAAACATTGGAGAATAAACAATGTTCTACTTTAAGTAGTTTTAATATTTGTGTTTTTTTTATGTTACGAATAATCTGGTAGTAAGCAATTAGCGCCGCCCATGGGCACCTGCAATAACATAGGAGTTACAAGTCTGTTGTCGACGTTTGGGGAATTAGAGATTTGGAGATTCAGGGATTGGTTGGGGATTAGGTGAGAGGAAGGATTTGGCCTTCGGTAAACTTAATCAGGTTGGATTATATATTTTAAGAGTAGTAAAAATATGACCCTGAAGAGTAGTCATTAGATACAGGCAACCTACTATAAAATCGAGAAAAATAATAAAAATAAGTTTCTACTACACTTAGTTCAACAATAACTTCCATTAATTTTCCTTGCATCACACAAAAAAGGATTAAAAAAGAATTTCAAGACCCCTGCATTTTAAGAAAAAGGTTTTATACCGAATTTGAAACATTTAGCTACATTTTAGACTACATTCCATTAGCCCAAAAGGCGAAATTGATTACACATGGAGCGCCTAAAATTGCCTAAACGCATTATACGGGCGAGCACGACAAAGGGTGCGGCATTTTATCGCCCCGCTTGTAACCTTATATTAGAGCCGAATTGCGAACAAATTATAGACTTATATAGCCATTTTATAGGTTAGCAATTGAGCTTATACAATTCAACAATCATAGCTCATTGTGCTAAGTAATTGTAACTTTTGAACACTCTATATAAAAGTTAATAGGTCCTTTTTAAAGGAGTTTTTAATGTGTCAATAGCACTGTTATTTAGACGTTTAACGTTTGAAATTAACGATGTTTTGTAACGATGATCGTTAAGTTTTAATGTTTCTTTTTCCCGTCAAACCTTTTATTTGATGAGGAAATGGTCGCTACTGCAGAATGGTCTTGTAATGTCTTCTTTTGCGATTATTATGATTTTTATTATAGCGTGTTCTTGTTAATAAGAAACTGAATCTTGTAATTTTAATTTAAGTGAATAAGGTTTTGTTACACCAACTACAACGGCTTCATCTAGTTTTTCACATATAAATTGACGTGTTAAAGTGCCGTTTTATGGCCTATTTGCAAAAATAAATTCATTATTTCATTGTTACAACGTGGCCTTGCCTAATAATGTCCATGTGTCTGTGGATTGAAGAGAGTTTTGAACCAACTGCTAATGAGGAAGTTAGGAACATGATAAATGTAATGAGTAATCATTATTCTGTCTTTTAGTTTGCCTCATTTTAGTCTATATACCTACCTCCGGGGGAGGTCTTTGTCCAGCAGTGGACGTCTTCCAGCTGATTTTTAAAATGATGCCTCACTTTAAGATTTTCTCCTGTGTCGCGGGTGCGTTTACAAACATACAAATTCACACAAACAAAACCACCCAGACCCGAAACCGTAATTAGTAAATCACACAAAGTGTTGTTCTGTGTAGGAATCGAACCCGCGACACGTTGAACAGCAGCCAGTTTCTTAGCCACTGCGCCAATCGTCATCTTCGATAACATTATCGAAATTTTTGTTCAATTCTTAGGAGACATCTCTCAAATATGTCTAGGAAAATGAACAAACTATCTGCAATATTTAATATACGACAACTTAGAACACTCTTTATAATAATGAAAAGGTGTCGTGAGATTATGTTCTATAGGTAGAGCGGTACTAGGTTCTAGGTACTGATCTACTGAAAGTATCGAGTCTATCCTCATTGAAACTAGGTCATCGCTGTATTAACTCACTATAGTAGGTAGGTACGGTATGTACGGTACATATACCCTTTAGCGATTGTCAAACTTTTTATATTACATTTTTTCTTCATAGAATAGTAGTGATGCGGCTTGACTTCGCACGAATGCCAGTGCAGTAATTAAATTTCTCAATTATTTAATGGATGTTATTTTTAATTTTTTATGGTATGAGCAGACGGATTACCTGATGGTAAGTAGTCGGCTCTGAACATGGACACCCGCAACACCAAAAGAGTTACGAGTGCCTTGCTGCCTTTTTTGGGATATGGATTGCAGATATTCAAGGATTAGGAAGGGATAGGGGAGGGTAAGGGATAGGAGGGGGGAAGGGATAGAGGAAAGGATTGGGTCTTCGGTAACCTCACTCACACGCCGTGGCTGTTTCACACCGGTTTTCTGTGAGGCCGTGGTATCACTCCGGTTGAGCCGACCCATTCGTGCCGAAGCTTGGCTCTCCCACACTTGATATTCCTTCTACCTTACTACTGATAGACCTTCTAAGAGCGGCTTCGCCTGCAGTACCATGCTCAAAAGTAGCCCATATGTTATTTCAGACTATAATATATCTCTGTGCTAAATTTCATTACAATCAGTTCAGGAGTTTTAACGCAAATATGTAACAAACAGCCATCAACAGAACGATTTTTGTTAGTCAGACATTCGTACAAAAATATGCCACCATAGGCGCATTATGTATAAGCTTTAAAAAAAAACAAATTTGCATGTGTCCTCTAGTGAAGTTATTTGTGGTGGATCTCGCACTCAATATTTGAGAATCACTGCTTCATAGAGTTAAACTAGTCGTGTACCGTTGTAGATAGGAATGCCATGTCTTTGATTTTAGAGTTAACACCCAAACATGTTTCCATTTAGGTAGTACAAGATGCGGTTAGCCGGTAACTATTGTTTACAATGTCTGTTTCACTTTATTCAGGTCAATAGCAAGGGTACCTAGAACACAAATGACCTAAATGCGTACTATAGGACAAAGGCGTGCGTTAGTTGTATTTATATTCATCAATCATCATCATCATCATCAGCCTATAAGTGCCCACTGCTGAACAAAGGCCTCTTTTCACAAGGAGAAGGTTTGAGCATTAATCACAAAGCTTGCTCAATGCGGGTTGGCGATTTCAAACTATAATTAGAAATTATAAGTCCAGGTTTCCTCACGATGTTTACCTTCACCGTATGGCAGTGGTGTCTAAATAATCATAGAAAGTATATATAACTCGGAAAAAGTGATACTTATTGGTACTTGCCAGGTTTCGAAACTGCACCCTCATGCACGAGAAGCGGGCGCATTAACCTCCGGGCCGTGGTGGCCCGGAGGTTAATGCGCCCGTGACATAGTAAGTTTGATTTGGTATTTGTTGTGTGAAACAGCTCTTGGGTTATGTTTCGACGTATTAAGTGAGGTTACCGGAGGCCCAAATTTTTCCCTTCTCCCATCGCTCCCCATCCTTAAACCCCTTGTATACAAAGATCGGCAACACAGCGACTCTTCTGGTGTCCAGGGTAACCATGGAAGGCGCCGAGTGCTTACTATCAAGTAATACTGTCGCTCGGAAACATAAAAGTATGTATGTAACTAAAACTTATCCACTTTGATTATTCTGCGTTATTTTTAGGAATTCAAATCTATTATCTTAAAGACACACGATTAGAATTTCGCTGCAACATTATTTAAGGGTCATTTCTCCCTGTACCATTTACAGGGAGAGATGTTCGTGGGTTTACAAACATACAAAATCACACGCACATCACACCCAGAGTCGAAAACAACAATTTGTTGATCACACAAAAATGGGACTGCACTGGCTAAAAACCATCGCGTTATTTCTTCTGCTCCAATTTGGATCGCAACTACAACAAAATAAGATTACTTTTACCCACTTACAAAAAACTTACACTTCCTAAATATCTATATATATATACTACTTATGTCATACAATAGGTAGTACCAATAATATAGGTACCTAATGTTCCACTGCGTTACATTATTGCGTTTGATCGTGGCCCGAGGCAATCTGACAAGCTCGCACTTACTTGTGTACCGTCAGCAGAAAAGTTTGGTCCAACTTGAAATTAATAATGGCGTTGGCATGTTGTAAGTATGGTGGAACTTTGTCGGGGTAGACCAGTGGCGGTTGTCTCACGGGTTGTTTGTTTTTAATTTCTGACGATTCGTACTGAAAAAAAGATTGCCTGTCAAATCTTTGAATCAATGTTCGTATTTCGTTTGTTATGTTGTTTAGCATAATATCTGTGACTAGCAAGTGAGACAAAAGCCCTATTCTTCCATATAATTGGAAAGTTCATTTTGTTAGTTTAGTCTTGTTGATTAATTTCTTTATTGGTGTAAATTATTTGATAATTTTATTAGACTCAGTGTAGCCTCTAATTGCTAAATATTCTGTTATGTGTGTAAATTTTTCATACAAATAGATTTAGGGCTACTAACATATTTCAGCTCATTTCTAGACTATCATAGATGGGGCCCATAAGGGCTGATGAACGAACGGGAAGGAGAAGAAATGGAATGGTTTTTAGTCAGTAATAAAATTGTCAGATAATTGTGAAATAACCAGGGTTGTTTTGTAATTATATATGTTAAAATATGATATGCATTTACTACAAAACTGATCCTAATTATTTTGCGACTGACATACCCACATAATTACACTTATAATTATAATTTACCATCCAGCTCCTAAAAATATTTTTGTGCCATGATTTTTTTATAGATTCGTACAGTTGTCTTAGACGCTTAAATCTATATTTTTAAACTTCAACATACTGTTTCTGCTATCAGTACGATTAACTAACCTCTAAAGGACTTAATCTTGAGCAGCTCATCGCAGTTAGTCAGGACGTGGTAGTGGCGAGCCCTCGGGGATTTGTGGCTTGATGAAACAATTTTTCACAACGTAATCTTGTTAAAACGACAATTCCCTTTTAAATTCATCATTAGGATAGCACTCAGTACCGGCTCCAAGAATAGACTCTGGAGAATGAAGCTTTAAAACGTATTTTATAATGAGGTGTAAATTGTACTCAAGTAAGTCACAGTTAGCGGGGATGTATTAAATAAAAATTTAGGACTTTGGATTATTTTGAAGGAGTTTTGTGTGTGATTTAAAGTTTTAGTATAAAACTTTTTAAACACCAAGTAGGAAGATTATATTAAACTTAATGTTATAATAATATGTGTGTGTGTATTCTAGCTGACCTGAGAAACATGTGACAAATCAGCACCACTCTAGTTAATCAACTTTATTATTTAACACTAGCTTCCGCCTGCGGTTTCACCCGCGTGGTATGTTGATAAAAAGTAGCCTATGTCCTATTCCGGAGTGTATCCTATGCCTGTGCCAAATTTCACCCAGATCCATCGTAACTCTCGCATTAATAATATTAGTAAGACGTAAAATACATTCTGGCTAGTGTTGAACATCTGTGATAGTATTACGCTGAGCACTATAGTCTCTTGCTCGCTTTTACATAAAATTTTTGTTAAAGATGTACAAAATGGCCTGGGCCAAGTAATCCATACAAATGTTAGGCCAACATTGCTTGCTATTCATTACGGAGCTCTGAACCTTTAACCGAATTATAATTTCATTTGAAGGAAATACCTTTAATGTTTCCTAATTGGCCTCATTTGAATTTCGGTTAAATAAATATAGGTCGTTCTAGGACTACGTTAGTGAATATATTTATTTTACGTGCTACAGTACCTAATGTTCTCAATCTGCTAGTTTTTTTTTGTTGTAGAAATGATCTAATTTCAATCATCTATCGGTTGCATGAAGCTACTCGTATTGATGTACTCAGCCCAAGCAGAGCATGTCCCCACCGAGTCTTTCGAGTCTTCGCACAACGCACCCGAGCGTTTTTTCGCACTCCAAATCATTTCATTTTCGAAATAATCGTAATATTTTGAGAAAGAGAGAGTCTCAATCTCTCTAATCTGGCTTTAGTCAAGTCCATAATTATTAATACATACATACAACATAATTATTATATTTCGGAACGAGAGGAACTGGGAGGCCGTCTCCTCTTTCTGCGAAGTAGTCAAACAGTGATGCTCGCAAAGGTTATCTCAACATAAATCATTCAAATATGCAAGCAGGGGTAGCTCGCTCCCCGAAGCCGTGCACGCCATAAAAAACCATCAGCCAGGGTTGCAGGTTGCAAGCGCAGTAACAATAGGAGCCTGAAGTAGGAGAAGGAATGCGTACTCTTGAGTCAGTTAAAACCTGACACTCTTTCTGCCCGACCTAGGCTGGGCGAAGACATGTACTTTAAAAAAAATATGTGCCAAAATGTTCACTGCATTATCTAGAGCAATTTTTTAATGTTCGAATACAAATTGACTTTACTGACAATAGTCAAGAAAATCAATAAGTCATTCTGTTCAAGTGTGACTCTAAATATCCAATGCACGTGTTCCTTACATTTGGTCCGAAGAGGCGTGGTCTTGTAAGGTTAATTTAGTATCGTAAATGGTCGCGGGCGCAACCAGGTGGGCGACACGAGTCAAAGAAATGACGGCTGTTGGAGTTTTTTTACTTGTATACCTACTTATATATATGTATACATACATAATTTTGTGACTACCTACTTATTTATTGTAAAAGTTTGTGTAGATATGTATTATTTGTTCATGTCCGTATTTCACATTAAAAGGTGGACGAGCGCACTTATCACTCGTTTCTTTTTACTTTTCTCCTCACTAGGATTATCTCCTGTATTGTAGGTATGTTGACAAACATACAATTTCGACTGCACGGTTGGCGCGGTGGCTGGGCAACTGGCTGCCGTGCGACGTGTCGTGGGCTCGATTTCCGCACGGAATAACTCTTTGTGTGATCCACAAATTGTTGTTCCAGGTCTGGGTGTGATGTATATGTGAAATTCAATGTTTTTAAAAAAAGAAAACAAAACAAGAATTATACAGAAGCGTCATATCTAGACCCGGAACCAAACGCGGCTGGGCACTAAAAGGGATAATAAAAGGTCTTACTATTTTGTAACTTTTTTGTAAGGGGTAAGGAGGGGAAAACATTGGATGTCTTCTCCCACCCTGAGAGGTCAGACTCTTACTGACTAAAAACCACACTGGTCCTTTTCCTTTTCCTTCCATTTTTTTTAAATACGTTGCCCCACATTAGTATTTTCTCCTGTGTCGTGGGTGCGGTTACAAACATACAATTTCACATACACATGACACCCAGACCCGGAACAACAATTTGTGGATCCCACAAATAGTTGTTCAATATTTTATTCTACATGAATCCATCCGTCCTCTAAATTTCAGTAACTAAATTACAATTTGTGATTGATTAAATCCTTCAAAATTTGTTTTTCTATTTAACAATAACGTATCAGAATCACTGTTACAATATATTTATGATAAAATGAACATCAAAACAAAATGAATCTATCTACAAAAAACCTCTTTATCACCTATGCCTTTCTTTTCTGTAATTGGTCGGCAAACGAGCAGACGGATTACCTGATGGTAAGCAATCAGCGCCGCCCATGGACACCCGCAACGGAGGAGTTACGAGTGCGTTGCCGACCTTTTAGGAATTAGGTATTTGGAGATTTAGGGATTGAGGAGGGATTGGGGGCGGGGAAGGATTGTGCCTCCGTTAACCTCACTCACACGGCGAAACACAACGGTTATTTCACGCCGGTCTTCTGTGAGGCCGTGGTATCACTCCGGTCGAGCCGGCCCATTCGTGCCGAAGCGCGGCTCTCACACATTTGGCATGCCTTCTGGAATCGCGTGTACATTACATATTAAAAACATATTTTCTTCTATCTAATGTGAGATATCAGTTTAACCGACTGCGTACAAATGAGTGTACGTAGCTACATTACATTTGAGTGATGTTATTGGTTGATGTCACGCGATTTGTCGATAAAAATCTTTGTTAGGTGTATTTTTTATGTGTGAGCAAGTTTAATGTTAAATTGATATAACATTATACTTATATTTTATGATTGTTTAAGCGTTTTTATCTCAAAATAGGAGAGCAAAGAGCTCGCCTGAATGTAAGCAATCAGTGCCGATTTTGTGTACTGATAACACTAGAGAACAAGAGCGGTATCATTCTTTTGGGGTTATGATTCTTCTACTACAAATACTACAATTCACTGGCTGTTTTGGTTTAAATCTACCGTCGGTGAAAGATCATTCCAAAGTTTTGCTATGCGAGGCAGAAAGTTAGGCTCTTCAAGTGTGGGAGAGCCATGCTTCGGCACGAATGGGTCGTCCCAGAGTGAGACCACGGCCTCACAGAAAACCGTAAAACAACTATAGCCTTGTGTTTCGCAGTGAGAGTGAGGTTATCGGAGGCCCAATCCTTCCCCTCCCCCAATCTCTAAATCTCCAAATCCCTAATCCCTAAAAGGTCTTGTACGCACTCGTGACTCGTCCGTTGCCATGGGTGGCAGTGATTGCTTACCATTAGGTAATCCGTATGCTCGTTTGCCGATCCATTAAATAAACAAAAAGTTCCGCAGATAAAAAATAGGAAATCACGCAGTTGTACTGCGGGTGTTTATAATCCGAATTAACAACTAAAAAAATTAAGTCGAGTCAAAATCATTTATTCCGACTAAACCATTAATAGTTACTTTTGAAACGTCAAAAGAAGATAGTAAGGAGACAAGATATTTTATTAATTTCTATTTTTTTTGTTAAACAATACGTTGCCTCGTTTTAGGATTTCCTCCTGTGGCATGGGTGCGTTTACCAACATAAAATTACTTATACATATCACACCAATACCCGGAAAAAAAGTTTATGGATCATACATAGAATTGTTCTATTCGCGAATCAAATCCGCAACACGTTGCCCAGCCACTGCCTCAATCGTATTCGAAACTTCATATATAAAAGTCTTCACAAAACAAAATAATTATTTATGCTAATGCAGCACAACCGTGAATTCGCCAATTTTTAAGCATTCGTCATCAACACAATATGTTCGTATTGCAACATTCCGTTCATTACATTAATGACGTCAGCACATCGAATCGCCGCCATTGTCACACAACATTGCCACTTAATAAATCCGAAACAGAATAAAGAAAACAAATTAAATGTTTAATTCAAACACACCAACTGGCTGCATTCGTCACACCATGTCAAAATGGTCACCTTATAATAAACAATAAAATAATACTACATTAATAGAATTGTGACCTTAATTCTTAACGGATAAAGCCCATAATCAAATGAAGTTATTTGTTAGTCACTAGAGTTGCTATTCGAAATTCAATTCTAGAACACTTAAAGGGTTGCATTAAACAATAAACAAACGTCGTAAATCACAATAACGTCGTTTAATTTTGAACTTTATTTTGAGCACTGTAAAATATCTATATATTTATATCATCGAGGTCATAGAATAAAAAATACTTATAATAAAGAATTAAATATAAAAAATGTACAATCAAAATAATGTTATATTTTCATTTAGATAAGGTTCAAGTTCGTTTTGTCATAGCTATGAAAATAGCAACAATAAAATATATTCATATACTCTATGAAACATATGCGAATGCTTGAATGGCAAGTATAATGCTTACAAAGAGTTTTGAATACAAATAATTATTGTCATTGTGGTTTTAAAGTTGGCCATTATAATTGGGCACTTGAGTTTGTTTCATTAAAACCATTATTTGTATTGTGAAAGCATATTAATGCTTAAGTGGTAATTGTATGGAGATGTAAAGAGTTATTTTAGTTAATAACTAGTCATATTACCCTTCAGCAGTTACATTATGTATAAGTTCTTAAGTAGACTTATTATTTAGATGTGATAATAATATGAGTGTATACACGACACAGGTCACAGTCTAAGAGTTAAGGCAACGCTGAAAGATTGCCAAACCACACTACAATATCTTTTCATTTGATCGATGAAAAATTTTAGTTTAAAAATTCATTTTCTAAAATATGGATTTTTTATGGGGGAAAATCATCAAATGACTTCTTTCGGCCAGGGTCACAGGATGAGAAAAGTGATTTGATGATTTTCAATAGGGAGTGTGAGACTCTTACTGGCGAAACCCTAGCTGTTCTAGAACAGGGATAAAGTTTTTTTAAATATTGTTTTGCAAATGGGGCCACAGATAGCACAAAAATTAAATGCTACCTAAAGTTAAAAACAACAAAAAGTGTTGTTTATGAAAACTCATGTTGTTTTCTTTATATATACACTAGCATCTAACCGCGGCTTCACCCGCGTGGCATGTTGATAAAAAATTGTGTTTCTATTCCGTGTATCCTATGCATGTGCCAAATATCGTCCAGATCCGTCCAGCTGTTTTGGCGTTATTGAGTAACAAACATCCAAACTACGTAACTTTCGCATTACAATATAAGTTAGTAAGAGTAAGATAACATATATTATTTTTGTTTATACTATAATAATACCTAATATTAGTATCATGTCAACGAGTTGATGTAGTAATTAGGCTTAATCCTATCCGAACAAAGGCCACGTGGCCGGCACAAGGCACTCGTTAGGCTCGCCGGAGGGAGTTAGGCACCGGAGATAAAATGATCACTAATTACAGATGGTATACATTTGTTATTAAATTATAGAAGTTTGGATTAAATTCTTAATTTCATAGACTATACAAAAGTGTTTTTAATTTCTTATCCTAATGTTAGGTAGAAAATATTATGTTATATTTTAATATTTATCTATTAAAATGTTTCGGTTATAAAAACCCTAAAAGGAAACGCAACACCATTTTTATTGACTTTGCTAGAAATAATAAAAAAATATTTAAGTTTAAGAAATTTTCATTACTAAATATTTTTTCTTAGGTAAAGCGATAAAAATATGGTGATTGTAATTTTTCCAATCATTAGGAAATAATAGTGAATTTTTGTAATGACAGTTACATCTATCGTTTAAAATGTTTACCTATCTATTGATTGTACGTAGTCCGTAGGTACTAGTGTTCATATTGTACAACAAACTTCGAAAATTGGGATATCGCAAAAAAATGACAACCCTAATGCGAGTAGATTAAAGCAACAAACAACGGAATGACACTTAAAATATCAATTTACCAAAATTACAAGCTAGCCTTTAGTTCGCAAATAACAATAACACACACACACATATAGCTATCAATTATTTTGAGTGGCCAAACACTCAATGTCACACATCAGTGCACTCACGTCACGAGTACCGACGCGACGTCCCATTAAAACTATAGCCACCCTAACCACGAAACATCAATAAAAAACATATATTCACCACAATTTTATCACTAAAAGCCCCACAATGCATTAACTATAATTTTACGCAAACAGCCAACGATTCACCAGAATACGGTCGAAAAAAAAACACGTTAAAACTCACAGATTTGTCTCTTTCGTGTTATTTATTAGAAGGGGGCGTGGTCGAAAATTTTATTTGGCATAAAATTTATTATAGAAATGATATAAAAATGGATAATAAGTGGAAAGCGTGGAAGATATTTAATGACCCGTCAAATAGTAGTCTTGGGGTGACGCGACAGATGTTTTTGCACGAGCCGCTCACAAAATTTTGTAAGGGATTCATTGTGGACATATTACGCTATTTATTGTTGATAAATTGTGAATTATTGATGGCATATCGTCTACAGAATGGGATCCAATGCCATGCTTATAATATTATATTATGAATTTCTGGTAACTTTACGATTGACATAAAATTATATTGACTCAGTCTTTGATTGGATTAGAGTTACTTTTATGATTTATGATTAAATACTAAAATTAAATTGTGGGAGAGCCATGCTTCGGCGCGAATGTGTCGGTTGGACTGCTGCAGTGATACCAACCAATATAACTATAAGGTAGGAGAGCCATGCTTCGGCATGAATGGGTCGAATTGACTGAAAGAAAACCGACTTGAAACGACCACAGCGTTGCGTTTCGCCGTGTGGTTGAGGTTACCGGAGGCCTAATCCTTCCCCTACGCCATCTACAAATCCCTAACCTCCAAAAGTTCGCCAACGCACTTATTGTTCCTTTGGTGGTACGGATGTCCATGGGCGACTCTAATTACTTACCACCAGGTAATCCATCTACTCGTTTGCATTACTACCTCATAAAAAGAAATAAGTGTGTGTGTGCTTCAAAGCTACCATACAGCTGGAATGAATCAATTTTGGCGATTGCACAATCTGAGATACGGTTTACAATTCGATAGATACATGAATTCAAATTGCTGCCATTTAAATGTTACATAATTTTATACGAATATCTTCCTTCCCTTGGTATAATATTTATCACGAGTGGGTAAAAAGTTTTAATTTATTCGTAAAAGTTCTTCGAATGTGCAAAAGTATGAAAATTTTCCATTAAGTTCCTTGTACTTGATGTGGATGTGGATGTACAACTCCGGTTTTACCTCGAAAATACTTGATTAATTTCAGTGGTTATTATGAAGGCATAATAATATTGTTATCATAAAATTCTTTCTCTTTTTATGCAAATCATACAATAACATGAAAGTTATACTTTAAGAAGTATTTTTGAAGACAGCAATGTTGTGCGAACTTTGAGATAATTATTAAATAATAGTAAATTACTATAAAAGGTTTGTTAATATTCGAAGTACTAATTGTGTTCAAAAACAAGTTTTTTTTTATTAAGGTCTGTTCTACATTAATTCTGACGAAGAGTCAATAGTTACTTGAACCTGACAATTCAGTATTATTTATAGAAATTCGTTATAAATATTTGATTGTGTTCGTTTCCCGCTAATCATATCAGATGTCTTCCTAAATGTTCACTGGACCGTGAAGTTTCCTTACCCCGTGTCATCTCGAACGGCTGAACCTTCTGCCAAACATCTGCCCATAAGGTCATACACAACATATCAAACGCTAAATGCCCAAATAAAAATCACTAAATTCATAGATAATCGTTCACCATAACAAATTTTATTCTATTCATAACAATCACAAGTAGCACTCAGGATTTTATAATGGCGACAATAGCTCTGACTTTGCCGAAGAAAAAGGCAGAGGCATGCGTAAAATTCCATTCTTCCATACATTATAGCGATAACTTTGTATCAAATCTTTTCATAATTCAAACTAAAATGACCTTTATTACCATTGTGTAACATCAATACATGATAAACAGTTTTCAACCACTTGCGACCTAACTTAACACCAATGTCATAAGATTCAAAATCAATACAATTTATAACGTTGTCGGGAATGTAAACTTAGTTGAAAGGAACAAAAGAATCTTTGCAGCCGATTTGTCGCCGATGTCAAATGATTGCTTGAATGAACGGGAGTGAATGAATGGAGGAATGAATAGGAATTATAGGCGGCAGTTATGCAATCAATTAGAGAAGGCGGTGCCCCGTAGTCCCGGGCCTTTTGGGAACCCAACACCTCAGCCCACGAAACCAAGAAAAGTTTAAATTGAATTTATAATTTTTAAGAAACTGATAAAGAGTTTGAGCAGCTTTTATTAAATTTTGCCTTTGTTAAGAACGTTATAGCAGATAAAATGTTGCCAAGTTTATTATAATAGTCAGGTAAAATGGAAAATAACTTTTGGTATAATTTCCGCGCCATGATAATAACGGTAAATTAATATTAAATGTTTGAGTTTATTAATTTTACATTGATTGTAAAGTTTTGTGGCTATTGTAAAACATTTGTTTGAATAAGGTTGGGGTATTTTGTTGTGATTCGGTAATTATATTCCACACTAGCTGTTTCGCACAGCTTTGTCCGCGCTCCGTTCCCTCGGAGCGCGGACATCCACACACTTCCCGTACACTAATAAAATTTGTGAAAGAATTCTGGATATCCGACCAGCAAGCGGTTCGAAAGATTACCTACATACAAACTTACAATTACCCCTTTATAATATTAGTATAGATTAATATTTACATTGTACCTTAAACATTTTTTGTTCTATCAAACCGAAAGCCCTAATAAGATTGCCAATTCCCAAATCGCTACCGCCTCTGTCTCTCTTCTTCTTCCTGGCCATACAAGCTCCACAACTTCACGTATCTTTTATAAAGAAATGCGCACACGACTCAAAGATATACCGCTACCTAAACAGCGACATTTTACACCCGAGTAACGCCGCATAATATTTCACAGAGGACATTAATAGCGCAAATGAATGGGATAGTGTAACACTTGCATTATTGTCAATGGAATGTCAAGTGACCGTATCAAAGGACCAAGATTCTAATGCTATTTCATACACTCTTCATGAATGAAGATCGATTTGTAGTTGGCACAAGGACCAAGAATTCGAATAGTGAAAGATATTAATTGTATGTTATTTCTTTTGGAGTAAATGGGTACTTGTAGATGGATAAATAGAAAATACATTATATAGAGTTGTTTGACATAGTTTTGCCATAGAATGTTCTCGTTGTGAGAAATGATTACCTATGTTAGTATCTTTAGAGAAAAAATCATGTTTTTGACTTTGTTTTCGTCAAGCTAGAATGTGACTATAAAATATTGTCTATTTTATTTATTGTGTCCGTTTGAGGTTATCATAGTGCAAACCCTTGTAAAAGCATCATAGTATGACAATATAATATTGAGTATTACAAACTTCAGATACCTAATACCTAAAAAAATGTTTATAAGGGATACCAACATAAAAATGGACTTTAAGTTTAAAAACATATAATTATATATTTTAAGTGTTTCACCAATAATGTATTTTATTTATTTAAATTAATTAATAATATTTAAATTAATCTTACTCCTAACAAAAATCCTACGAAAAATAGTAACCCCATCAGCATCACCTACATTTTTTATACAACATTGAAACCCTCACAAAATCCCATTTATTCGCAATGTCATCAACTAGCACCATTTAATACTAACTGCATTCCGACTTCCGTTATAAATAACAGGAAGTGACGTCAAATGTGCCCGCCACGTGATGCGCTGGCGCCCGGCCGGAAGTGCGTCACAGTTCAATTTGCCGCCATATTTAAAATTAATAGGGAAATTTAACAGGCTATTGGTTATTCGAACGTTTGTTTTAATATTTATACAACGGATATTTGATTAGAACTTTAGATTGAGTTTTGGGGTTATGCAGGAATGGAGTTATTATTTTAATTATATTATATGCTTTTGGAATTTCCTGTTACTTTTATAGTAGTGTGAATTATGTCATAATGTTTCAATACTGCAGCCTATAAGTGCCCACTGCAAGCAAAGGTCTCATCTCACACGGAGAAGGTTTGAGTATTAAATAAAAATGTCATAGAATTATATTCTTAAAGTACGTTAAAAATGTTTTTTTGAATATAGAAACAAGGAGCGCTCAAAGGAGCTTTTAGTGCGTTGCCAGCCTTTTGTAGGTAGTCAGTGATCCGATTATGGATTTGGGTATTTGAGGTGAGGAAAACACCTCCAAATTAGGCTTGGAGTAACCTCAATCACGCAGCAAAACACAATGTAAGCATTTATACACTTCGGTATTCTGTGGTATCACTCCGGTCGAGCTGACACATTAGTTCCGAAGCATGACTCTCCTACTCTTTAAATGATATTAATAGAAACGGTGCACTACAATAATGTCCTACATACATATATTGTACATTCATAAGTTACAAGAAAGATGATCATTTTGTAATATTAGAATGATGGTCACCGTGCAAATCAATCATAAAACTCTTACCAAACTTATGAATGAATCCCATATCGTACTACATCTTAACACTACACAAATAAAACGAAAAAAAAAACAATTTCGAAACCGCCATCGATATTCAAAATCCTATTCAAAAAAATACAACCACAAAACGAAGAAGTCAACCCTTTCAATGCTTCCGTAATATAGTATTCAAAAGTTATAGAATCGACACAATCGGTCGAAAGGACCGGAAGGGACTGTCCAGTTAACCCTTCACATATTTGTATCCGAATGCAAACCTGACAATGGCGATTTCACGTATCGTTTTGAATACTGTTTTGTAATACAATCCTATTATTTTCTTTTCACATAACTGGAGTTGTAATGATTTAATTTGATTTTGAGAGATTAAAATTGTGGTTAGGTTTCGATAATTGTATGTCACATGTAATGATATCACTTTGATTAAGATTTTAAATAATTTTATCCCGGAAAGCAGGAATAGCAACTCTTTTAGGTAAGCAATCGGCGCCACCAATGGATACCTGGAACACCAGAGAAGTAACTTGTAAATTGCTGGCCTTTTGGGGATAAGGGTTTCGAATATTTATGTAATTAATTAATTAAACACATCGCTGTGATTGTTTCACGCTGTATTTCTATGAGGTCGTGGTACACTCCAGGCAAGCTAAAAGCACGACTTAGAAACGTTTTTGCAACATACAAGGTTTTACTTGATTCAATGAATCTGTATGTAACGAACAAATAAATCAAGTTAAAGAGGTCATTGCTTAGGAGGTCTCATCCCAACTAAGTATATTTATATAGGCGCCAAACTTATGTTTCTATTGCAAGTAAAAGATAATGAAAATTAAATACTAAGAGCTTGAGTCACATAGTATTAATAGCCAGTAAGTATATGATTAATATGAAAATATAACGTTGTTTTATGAATTAGTACATTGAGTAACTTATATGAGGGTGGTACAACCGGCACTAACGTAAAAGATAGACAAGATAACATAGACATTAAAATACAAAGTACTCTGTCACTTAATCACAATAACAGTAAAAAAATATTACACTAGCCTATCATCAAGCTCAATAATGTAACGCGTCCTTTAGGTGGAACTGGAGAAAGAACAGGGTTGTTTTTAGACAGTAAGAGTCTGACACTCCCTCTCGCCTTACCTTAGAAGTAACTTAACGACATAAAAAACACAAAATAAAATAAGCGTTGTGTTTCGCCGTGTGAGTGAGGTTACCGGAGACCCAATCCTTCCCCTTCCCCGATCCCTCCCAATCCCTAAATCTCTAAAACCCTAATCTCTAAAAGGTCGGCAACGCACTCGTTACTCCTCCGTTACGGGTGTTCATGGGCGGCACTGATTACTTACCATCAGGTAATCCGTCTGCTCGTTTGCCGACCTATTCAAGAAAAAAAAATATTAGAAGTAAAGAAAAATGGACGCCGTTAACAACTTTAACCAAAAATTACTTAAAAAAAATACAAACTTAATAAACAAATAATTAAAAAAATACCTAAGTAAAAATTTTACCAAAGTAAAAATACTCGACTACAATGACCATGCTACGGAAATTACTAAGTACATTTTCGAGACTAATAAAACTGGTTCATCCCCTAACAATGACAATGCAATAACGGGGACGAGTGTGCGAAACTAATCATGTTTTGGCGTGGAACATCAGCTATTTCATTACATCCCCTTCGTATGGTGGTGATTTGATATGGCATTTCATTACCATACGTTTTTGAACTCCTAATACTACTGTTGACATGCAGTTTTGAAATTGATTGGGTTATTTTGTTTGTGTGTTTTGAATTTTTCATTCGTCTCTATGAGAATTGGTTTTATATTTTAAAGAGAGAAGATTGAATTTGTCGAAAGAATAGTTTAGGTTTCTTAGTGTGCTCATGGTTTTCAATTACCTAAATCGTATTTATCATTAACCTATGAATGACAAAAAAGAAGAACAATAAGCGCGAGAACGCCGGCATTATTTTCGGGTTTGATGAATAAATGGAATTCAATATACGTCCCGAACTACGCTTCAACTTTTACAAGAAACAAAACGAAAACCAGCCAGTAAAAGTACAAACTAACTGCCTCTCAAAGCCATCCTAAACGAGGAAATCAAGGAAATGACAAACGTACACAACAGTAAACGGAAGGACCAAGATTAACTGGTCCTTTTGATGTCGATGATCAAAACAAGATCAAAAGGACCAGTTAATCTTGGTCCACCCAATCAACCTTATCAAGGGACCTTATGATCCTGATTACAAATCAAACAAACACCTATCAACAACATACTACGTCACGCTGCTAAGTCAAAGCGGGACAAATTGATATTTTCAAACAGAACATTGTCACCCTTTCGCTGGTGTTTATTTACAAACACGTGTGGACACCCTAGCGCTAATGATACTCGTAGCTAATGTGACATTTACAGAGTTCTAAACAGAGAATTAATTTAGTTTTTATTTTATTTTTTAGTTTTTACGCTTGTTACTGTGTTATCGTGACAGATGGATTTAATTTTGTCAAACAATGTTTGTGTTACTCATTGAAAGAGGTAATAGAAAATGATTTATTTAATGATGACGTAACTAGAATAAAAAACAATAAAAAATGTTTTCAAAGGTATAAAAAAAATACCGTCTTTAATGCGACCCCACCACAATGCGATAGATGAAATATATTCCCAAAGCGTATGTTAGCAAGATCTAATATCTTCAACTTATACGATAAATCATAAAAATACATTCTGTATCACCCACCTGGGAATACTGAGACTTCGTTTGCAAGTATGATATTTGGAAATTAATTAATAATTAACTTTCTTTGACTTTTAATGCAGTTTATATCATTACTTGTGATAAACATTATGTATTAAATATTTTCTTAATAGTATTAATACTTAGCTTCATTGACGAATAGATTGACGGACGATTACTTCCTGATTAAGACGTTTCAAAAGTAGTTACCTGTGTTCTTGGATTTTTTTAATTTAATTATTTTTTTTGTCTTATTTGTAAAGGAGCAAATACGTATTACTAACAAACTTGCATCATCAATGATAGGTAAATCAATGAACAATGAATTTCACATATTACAATGCGGCCGACCATTTCCTATCTTACAACTAAAAGAATAGAAGTTGCCAGAACTCTAAGAAAAAGAAGCTATAACAAGCTCAGAGGTCCCAGGTTGCATTTTAAAGCCCACACAAATTGAATAAAAATAATTTAAAATAACCGTCCAAGTTGATTCTGTAGTGATAAAAAAGTCAATACCAAAAACAGACTAGAAATTAAAAACCATAAATAATTGTTTTTGGTAAATAACATCGTTTAAGAAATAAATTCTAAATTTTGAATTTACTGATGAAGCATAGACAAAGGTTATGGGAATAACATAAAGTCATAAATAAAATAAAAACTTTCCAGAATGACAAGAGCCTTAAAGTTTATAATATAGATTAATTAACCACGCATAAGTTTTATTTTATGACCATAACTTGCATGATAAATAATTAAACAGATCGTTTATTTATTAGTTAACTTAACTAAACTTATTATTCACTTTACCTCCTTATAGAAATCAGTGATTCAAAACTAAATCATACTTAAGACATAAATACCCAATTACACTACTTCAAGTAAAATTAAGAAACAATGAACCTGATTACAAATCTTAACCAATTACAATCGACTTAAGGGGTTTTAATTTCAATCGTGGAAAGAACTAAAGAAAAAAATCTAAAATCGACTCTCTACCTTCAGAACATACGTGCATTTAAGCAACGAAACTGTCACTTAAGTCGCCAAAGACCACTAAATAAATAAAAAAGCACTCAATCAAAGAAAGGACACAAAAGATTTCCAGCATAAAGCGCTGTAAAAAAACTGTCGGCGCTATACAAAGCGCAAAAGCGTTTCATGTATTTATTGGTAAAAAGTATTGTACAATGTCGAATAGCATTTGCGATTGCATTTTGTGGCGAGGTTTCAATTGTTGGTGGATGGTGGAAGGTATAAACTTTATGTGGGGTAACGATGCGAGGCGAGGGTTTGATCAAAGTATTAAGAATTTGATTTATTTGAGAACATTAATAACGAATTGGTGATAAGTATATTGATCAGTTATACTTCTTCTGTTATTAAGGACGTGAAGATTATAGTACAGATATTATAGAGTCTGCTCTTTTAATAACTGTAACGATCCGCGAAAAAAGACACCCAAATTAGTGCTTCGTTTAATAATAGGCGTAAGTTTATTTTTACGTATTCACTGTACTTTACATACATTACATTTAAATTCATTTCATTTATTTAAAAGAATTTTGAAACAAATTTGATGCTATGAAATTATTTTGGCCTTTAAAAAAATTGTCGATAAGACTTCTTATCCCTTGCACCACATCCCGATTCAATACTCAACAATTTGTCAGCTTCTATTGCCACTTGGCAAGAAATCTTTGTTCGTACTTTGTACTGCAATTAATACGTGCTTCTAACACGAGTGTCGTGAGAATAAGTTGTTAATACGCTACCGTTGTTGAACTTTCATATAATTATTCTGTTACAAAGAAAATAATTATACCGTGTTTTGAAGTTATGTAAGTCCATATTATTTAATTGTATTTTAGATAAAATAGTATAAATTGATAAGGTAAAATATTTTTATACAATTCTGGAATTAAACATTGTACCTCCACTAAAGAGGTTTTAGTCTATTTTTTAATATAATTTCGTATGTTATCTATCATATCATTATATTATGATCTTTTATTTAAAAAATTTATTTGCTTTGTTAGCAAATAATAAAACAACTTTATAGAAAACTCATGCCTGATAGATTTAAAAGGTGATATTTAATGAAGATCTAATTACTTGTTTCTTCTAAGTTTAGTTTATATTGTGTGTATATTCTTTAGTTATACGAAACTAATTTAACAGATTCTCTTGGAAATAAACGACACTGCGTATTACATTACCAAAGTGTAAAATTTTAAATATAATTCAATTAAATTGAAGAAAACTCCAGTTATAAATCACGGGAAGGCAGTGCTATCAATTTTAAGTTTATTAGTTTCAATTTAAAATGAGTTTCAAAGGCATCTTTGAGATTATCAAATTTTATTTTAGAATCATTATTTTCGATTGTTGATTATGTTCAATTGTGTTGGTACAGTGGCTGGACAACTGGCTGTGGTGCAACGTGTCGCGAGTTCGATTCCCGCACAGAACAACACTTTGTGTGATCCACAAATTGTTGTTTCGAGTCTGGGTGGCTTGGGTACGTGAATATGTATGTTTATAAACGCAGCCATGATACAGAAGGATCTTCTAGTGCAAGGCAACGATTAAAAAAATCTCAAACATAATATTTCAATTAGTTGTGAAAATGGTGGCAAACGTGTAGACGGATCACACGACGGTAAGCAATGTGCGTTGTCGATGATTACCTGCAAGTCAGTTGCCAGCCTTTAGGATGTTAGAGCTTTGAAGATTTAAGGAGATGAGGAATGAGGCAGATGAGTTTAAGGACCTCCGGTTACCTCACTCACACGGCGAATCACAATTCAAATATTATCTCGCTCCGATTTTCTGTAACGCCTAATTGTACCGAAGCATGGCTCGTATACTTTTCTTAAAATGATATCGTCATTTTTTTTCTTTAACAATGTAAGTAAGACAACCCTAGCTTCAATTGAGTTTAGTTATCGTAGAATAAAATGGCCGCTCCTAGGTTCAAAGCCAATAAAACTGCAGGCCGGTGGTGATTCGATCAGGTTGCTCTCTCGGATGTACTTTACCCCGATCTTTTTTAAAAAGTCCAGTTCAATGAGGTTAGTGCCTGAGCAATAGTGTTATAGACTACTTTTTTTTTGTTAGTGCAATTGCAGTGACGAAAATACCAAATAATTTTAGTCTACATATATAGAAAAGACTAAAAAGAAGTGAAAAGACTCCTATAATAAAACAGGCTAGTAGTAGTTACCGTATTGTCACTTCACCGCACTGATAGTGTAGTGATTGCACTCTCCTATATCATTGCACTTTTTTTTTGTGAGGGGAAAATCATCAAATGACTTCTCCCGCCCAGGCCCGGGCGGGAGGGAGTGTCAGACTCTTACTAACTAAAAACCCCCCTGTTCTTTCTCCTGCTCTGGGCCGAGGTCGCGGTACCTCATTGCGCTTACCCTGCAACCCCGGCTGAACATCAGCCCTTTAGGGCCCCGTCTGTGGTGGTCTATTGGCTCTTTGAGGCGCGCGCGCTCAGGGCACTTAACTTAGTGAAAAAAGTCGCGGTGATGACAAATCACAATCAGCAGTATCCTAAATTCACATATACTTCACACAGAATCCCGGTGCTGCAGTTTGTGGATCACGCACAGAATTGTTCCATATTAGATTCGAACTCGCTACATGACAGATGCAGACTGCATCGCCAATCGCACCCTCAGTTCTGTTATATTAGTAAGAGCAGACGGCGTAAGACTCAGTTAGACATTTCTTTTTTTTATGGTATAAGTCGGCAAACGAGCAGACGGATTACCTGATGGTAAGCAATCGGCGCCGCCCATGGACACCCGCAACACCAAATGAGTTACGAGTGCGTTGCCGGCCTTTTGGGGATAGGAGTTGCTGATAAAAGGATCAGGAAGGGATAGGGGAAGGGGAGGGATTGGGCCTCCGGTAACCTCACTCACACGGCGAAAAACAACGCTGGGTTGTTTCACGCCGGTATTCTGTGAGGCCGTGGTATCACTCCGGTCGAGCCGACCCATTCGTGCCGAAGCTTGGCTCTCCCAAACTTATTTCTCTTTAAAAACAACTCCTTTCATAGTTTTATAATTCTATTTTAAATTTATAAGGTTAAAAATCATTCAACAAAAACAAAAAACATACCTATATTATGCTGGACAAGCTTGATTTTCTCACCATGACAATAGAATAAATTGTAAAAAATTCCATATGAATTTCACTAACGTCAAATGTTTATACATATTGTTATGTATAAAAAGAATCCAAATAAACTGTTTACATTATTTTACAAAAACCTTTTTAAACAAAATGTATTATTTTCAAATGGGTAAAAAAATTCTCCTACCCTTCTAAACGTTACCCAATGACTCGTGTTCATTAATTTTTCGCTTTGATCTCAAAATTTACCATTGAAGGAGTGACTTTCGTTTTTTTTTTTTTCAAATTTCACCCCTCTTGTTTTCTGATAAAAGCTATACGAAGTCAGATGTTTTAATTGTGTTTAATGGAACAGAGTATTACATTAAAGTTTGTTTTAAAACGTGGGGAGTTCCATGGTCTCTGCACTTGTAGGAGGCAGCATGATAGTTACATAGTTTTGATAATATTGTTAACTTTTGTCTAAAAAAACATCAAAATGGCCATCAGCCTAATGATTGATAAAAATCTTTAATAACTGCTTATCCACTGTTGTAAGTTTAAAAAGACACCTGAACAATGAAAATACGTTTACAGAAGAACAGAAGTGATATGAAAATAAATTGTATCTCTAATATTTCCTTTTTACGCTAGTTGCAAGCTAGAATTATCATTTCGGTGCGCAATGTCGCCGCGACAAACACGCTGATGAATAAGACTCCCGTTGTTACATGAAACTAGTAGAGCTTTTCGGAAAGAATAAGGAACTCCAATACTCCAAAACACATTTAAATGTTTTTGTGAGACTCCATATTATACATAGACACACACAACCTTATTTTGAACACATAGTATACTAATATAAATTCACATTCAACTATCTTAAAGTTTACAACAACACTGTTGATCACATGAACCAACTTCCAGGCTTCAGTTTGAATCTAAACAAAATTACGTACAAGTTGGACGTGGCAGATGGATCACCGTCTTATCTGCTGGCACAACGCCTCCCTCATCAATCCTACCACGTCTTGCGCTTATTATATCGTGTACGTGTTGCAGTCAAACTAAGAATGTTCTAGAAAGACTTTGTTATACTACAATTTGACTTTTTGCGTTCTTTCTAGAAATCATTCTGATGGCGCCTGTTAAATGTTTTATTCCAGTAGACGGTGAAGTAAATTATGAAAATCAATTATACATATAGCAACTGTTTCTCCAAAGTTCGATTTAAGTCTAAATATTTGTAGGTAAATATAAATGTACTGCGAGTATATAATAATATATTTGCTTTTCGCACATTAATAGACATGGTTATCTTTCATTATTAATTTGATACTATAATTTTGTACGATTAATTACATCTTATAAAAAATATTATTATTACTTGATTACTGTATTCTTAAATAATACCTAACAATTGAAATTACTTTCATACTTTTACAGCAACATTTATTGTTGAGGTGATATAGGTATGATTTCAGTGTTCAAGCGAGCCAATGTTGTCAATTTATTATATACTTACCACTCAATCAATCCAACCAATCACGGCCAACTGTAAAAGTCTTAATTTTTCAATTTAATTTTCTCAAAATAACAAAAAGCTATACCTAATATATGGAAATAATATTGTGTTATTTGCATTGATCGTAGTTTTCAAAAACAGAACCAAACGTTATAACTTTCTGTTTGAATGTTGATAGTTGTGTGTTTGACGCTATCAGATAATAGAAATAACAAGATCATATATTTTCTACAACCGATACCTTCCTTGGGTGCTTTTAATGGCAGTAAACGCCATAAATACAAAAGAAATGGCAATATCAAATTCGTACCAAATATAGTATGAAAAGATAACATGAAAAGATGAAAGAAGATCAGAACGTAAAACCTTAGTCAGCACTTCTCGCCGACCACCGACATTATAGGAAAGTGATACTAACAAAAAAAAAAAGTCAGTAGTAACATTAAACTGCCCACGCCTTTATGTTCTCCAAAGTCCACGCCACATTCGCAATAAAAAAAAACTTTTGTCACAAACATTCGCAGTGTTACAAAAACGCATTGTCACATTAATGAACTTAAAAAGTACAATAGTCGCGAAAAATGAGATCAACACTACACGGGAACAAGCCTAGGTATTTAACAACCTTACAATTTACCATAAAATCATTCCAAACTCAACTTTATTAAACGAAACTTAGGAGTTATAGTTAGTTTTGTGGAATGCAAGATAAAATTGCCAGCCAATCGATACCTGTCCCGCAAACTTATCGGCGAGCACAATAGAGAAAGAATTACAATAGAATCGATACTCCATTCATAACCGTAGCTAAAAACATGAATGAATGTTTGAAAGAGTGAATTTATGAATGAAGTGGACAAGTGTACCCCGTAGTGTGGCTCTCAGACGAACAGGCGACAGTATTGTCTGACAATTTAAAAGCAATGTTCCGAGAAAAACGCCATTTTGAATTTTAACGGACAATGCGCAGGTGGTCATTAAAAATCTCTTCCAAATTCATTTCCGTTGTGATTGCGTTTTAAATGAAGTGTTTCTCTGAATTCTAAGAGGATGGGTCCAAAATGAATGATTGTGTCCGT
The DNA here is from genome assembly GCA_902829305.4 of Spodoptera exigua. Lineage (NCBI taxonomy): Eukaryota > Metazoa > Arthropoda > Insecta > Lepidoptera > Noctuidae > Spodoptera > Spodoptera exigua. The sequence continues at coordinate 1,079,636 of LR824614.2, forward strand.
TGTCCGGTAATGTAATTAGAAACGGGTTTTATTCAAGCTTTAAGTGTTTATTAAAAATAGATTAGCAGAATTCATTGTCTTGTTTTTGTACGAGTAGCGTTGCAAACAACATTCTATTTTGTTATTAGTTTACGATTCGATGATCCTAATAAAAATCTAAAAAGTCTGATTCCCAACATACTTTTTCTCGAATCCATTTTCAAATAGTTCATGTGGATTTTAATCGTATTAATTTCAGAAACACACGACTATAAGTAGAATGTTCTATTTATATCATTTTAAAATATTTGTACAGTTTGCATAGAAATGTTCATCCCCGTTTGACCTCTGCAAAGCTGAGTTCAGTACACAAAGCCTGGATGAAGGTTCAGGCCTGACGTCACAGTTTCATGGATGCCTGAACCGCATACAACTCCACATGCTCGTTTATACGGATTTACGCTAGCGACACAGATGTTTTAGATAAGTTTAGATTATATCTACCGAATACAATTCCAAAGCTAGTTATTTTACAAAATTCTAGACATAAGAGTTCGTAGTTATTGACTGTATTATTTACGCACACTTGTAAATTGCCAACAAGTAATGTAATGGTTATAAATTACAATATTCTTTATTATATCAATAGCAAATCAGTTATCTCCTTTGCCAATATGCGGCATAACTCTTTCAAGCATCAAAGATCTATCGATTGTAATCACGAATAAAATTATCGATGCGTCAGTAATGCGTATCAAACTTATTTCTGAGTATCAATAGTCGATAACGTCAAAACATCGTTACAAGACCTCTATTATTTGAAAACAGTTACCTAATTTACCATATTCTCCATTGTATAACTTCAACGAATTATCATTACCGTGTCATACGCCACCTGGTGTAAGTTTGACGTACACACAATTAGGATACCCTTGGCTTTATTCGATAATAACCCTTTATATCTATCTGATTTGTGGGGGAGTTAGATCTGCAGTGTTTCACACAAAATTCACATCTATTTCAATCAAAATAAAGGATCAAAATACCTTGTAATTTTTTGCAGGATCAGATACGCAGTAACCAAGTGATGTTTGCCCAAACATTGTTATTTTTGTCCCATTGTCTGGCTGACGCGATTCCGTGATCGAATTCAGTGCCGTCAGATTTTTGTAACAAAAGAACAAAAATGTGTTGCAAAAAATATTTGCTGATAATACTAACTGATTGGTAGTTGTGTGTATTTTTGCTACTTTTTCTTCTACTGCCTTAGGCCCGGACGCATCCCTTTACTTCTTGAGATGTGATTCTATCTTGATTTCGTTGCTCCTCAAAAGACAATGACCCAGGAAACAGCCGTCGGCTTTTGTTTAATTTTCGTCGTTTGAACCCTTTGAGATATTTGCAAAATTAATTGTCAAGTCTTTCGTAATACTATTATGATACGAGGAAAGTAAGACGTCGATTCGCGAACAAATTGTTTGCATTATCCTCGACTATGTTTATCAAGTACTGCTAAATCTAGAGATATTACGTGTAAGTCTAAAAAGTGCGTTTCACTTAATTAAGTATTAACTAGATTTTTGAGAACAGATTGAAACGCTTTCAAGAAATCCACAAAAAAGTTAATGACTCCAATCCCCTCCCCCACTCCCTCCTCAAGCCTTAAATATCTGAAAACCCTTATTCCTAATAGGCCGGCAGCGCACTTGTAACTACTTTGGTGTTGCGGGTGTCCACGTTGCTGATCACTTACCATCAGGTAATCAGTCTGTTCGTTTGCCAAGCAAATTACTAATATTTTATACACTTCTAGATTTAATATTAAATATAATAACGTTACATTACCGTTGAGAAAGCAAACTTTAAATGTTTACATACATCAAAAAATCCCATCTGAAACCACTTATGCACACAAAAGAAACTGTTACTTTACAAATTAATAGTGACATGATAATAACATGAATTGGTTCACAATTATAATGCTACCGAATATTAGGGTGCTTTTAATATTTCATAAACTAGTTTGGCCAGGGTACGTTGGGCGGGGTTTTACAAAGACCTCCCTATTGGTAGGGCTTCTTTTGCAAGGATCACGCGTGTACCATAAGGATTCAATTATGGGGTATTCATATTTAATTAATATGGTGCGTTATAGTACACGCGGATAATTTTGATCGTTGATTTTATCTTAGTGAGATTTTATAGTATTTAACAATTTAACAAAGAATACTATTCAAAGGATATTATTATATGAAAAAAAATCTTGATGTTCAAAAATGACGATCGAGATTTGAATCATAACAAATTTTACCTATTTCATTCGTCAAAACCTAAACTAATATTATTAAAAAATCTGTTGGATTTATTTATGTTTGAAGAAATTTCTCAAGTTGCTTATATGCAACAGTTTAATTTCCTTTCAAATGCCTGAATAATTTAATAATAAAAACTCAACGTACACATCACACACATGCATACAAAACAGTAACCAAATTGGATTTAATGAGACAGATATTAGGGATGTTTCGTGCTATACAAAATTATTCATAGCTACTAAAATGCTCTATTCAATTTTTTTTCCCTAACTAACACTGGGGTTGACGTCTCACCGACAAAGGGGTGGGCCGGGCCAAATAATTGCCAAAACGCTTCGAGAACCATTGTGTACATTTACAATAGGGTGCACTAAGTGGGGGTAGTTTTTGTAATTGTTACTTTTAGTAGAGACGCACCCCATAGTCAGTAGTGAATCGGAGTTCGAAGCGCGAGCTACACACACCAAAATGTCTCGGTCGTTCTTAGTCGACGCTTTAATAAGTGATACGAAAGATTGCAAGAAAAATGAACTGTCCAGTGAACCCATACATCCTTACGCGTTGATCGGCCATCATTTAGATCCACGTTCAAAGTACTTGCCTTACCCTTACCCGGGGAACTTGAACAACCTGCTAAACATTGGTCTTCAACAACCACGGTCGCCTGATCTGTTCAGACCATTCCTGGAGCAACTCAACTTTCGCTACCCGTTGATACATCAGCTACCACGCCCCGATTTCTACGAAACACATTCAGAGCATAAACCATTTGAAGGATATATGAAAACTGAAGAACAGGAGCCTGTGAACTTTGTGAACAAGAGGAAGAAATCTGTCTCTCCGTACTTACACCATCCATACAAAGTAGCCACGTCTCCTTCGAAGAGTCAAGGGCAGCGTTCGCCGTCAGTGTCAAGTGAAAGTAGGAATGGAACTCCAAGTCCGCCGCTGGGTCATCCTGAGGAACTGTTACCTGGGTACTCAAAAGACTTGAAACGTGTGCCTCTAAAAGAAGACTCCAGCAAGAGGATCAGAACAGCCTTCACGGGAACTCAGCTGCTGGAATTAGAACGAGAATTTTCCATGAACATGTATCTTTCAAGATTGAGGAGAATTGAGATTGCATCTAGACTGAAGTTGTCTGAGAAGCAAGTGAAGATCTGGTTCCAGAACCGTCGCGTTAAGTTGAAGAAGGAGGAGTCTCCGATGAGTTCTGACCCTCGATCCAAAAAGTGCTGCTGTGCGAAGAGCTCATGCACGTCCAAGGACCAGGAGTCCTGTGACCAAGAGCAAATTGATGTCGTTAGTGACCAGGACAATAGTTACGAAGCTCAAAATCTTTCCCAATATTCTTGAACAGTGAAATAGTAATTGTGACTAAGGACTTATTGCACTTTATATTTATCAAAGGTTTCGGATATAATCCAAGGCAATTTTACGCCTTATGTGTCAAGATTTTATGGTTGTTAATAGATTGACTGACAATATAATAATTTTAAGTAAACTTGTGTGCGTGTGATGATGATATTCTGAAGTGCCAAAATAATAACAATATAACAAAGTTTGATATCACTGTTAAAAGTAATGTTTAGTAAGCGAACATTTAATATTAGTTTCAAAATTAAAATTAGAAGTTAATTACAATTGCGAAGTTAACTTTAAATAATGTTCTGCACTTTACCATTTTATTATTTTACTTCGTTTAGTTTACTTTCATTTAAAATGTATTAACATAAAATTGAAATGTTTAGTAAAATTATTAGATAAATACTTAGTTACCTCTCGATACTAACTTGTGTCAAAGTTCAAACTAAATAAGGTGATCTTGTAAAATATTTGTATATAGTTAAGAATGTAAATAATAATTTATGAACTGCTTAATATTTGGTATAAAACGAAAATATATTTTGATAAAACTTTACAATTTGTTAGTGTATAATAAAATTGTACGAACTGAAATTAATTGAGTTTTATATTTATTAACATAATTAAAATACCTGTTACAATGGTCCACGTGAACATATAATTTGATATAATTAGCGAAGATTGGTTTTGATTAACTAATTCCATTTTTGTTAAAATTACGACAACAGCTATGCATGCTTCTTCAGCCAGGGTTGCGGGGTAAGCGCAATGAGGCACCGCGACCTCGGCCGGCTTCGGCAGGCCAATTTACAGGAGTAAATTGTGTAAAAAGCTGTTATTTTATTTTATTTATTTATTTCACTGCATGTACATTACATTGCACAAAGGGGGGACTAAAAGCTTTGAGCATTTTCTACCAGTCAACGTTTGGGTGATGCAGAGATAATCCAGTGGAAGATGCATATTTAATAATCTATACTATAATAATATTAAAAAGAGGTTAAATTTGTAAGTTTGTATTTTGGGAGTAATCTTTGTAACCACTAGTCGAATTGCCAAAATTCTTTCACTGATAGATAGCTACAATGTTCCTGAGTATAAAACATCACGCTACGATCAAATGGAGCTGAACGGCGGATGAAACTGCATGACAGTAGCTAATACATTCCATAAATTTAGAATTTAGAGATTTTTATTTATTATATGTTTATTAATATTTCTTAATTCAATAGATATTTTTCAAATATAGTTCTTTAGAGAGTAAATAAGTAAATTGCTACCGTAGCAACCGTAGCAGGTTGTAGCCGGCGTAGGCTTAAGTCGTAGCAAACTTATTTTCTCCGAGACCGATTTACATTTGATAATTATTATTCATGCAACGTTCATTTGATAATTATTATTAATTTTGTTTAAAACCAAGTTTTGAATACTAAATAAGTGATTATTTATTAATAACATGTTTTCCGAACAAATACTAAGTTTTTGTAATATTAAATAAGTACTAGCCTCCGCCCGTGGTTTAGCCCGCGTGCATTATACAACAACAACTTGTACTTACTCGATATGTTGATAAATAGTAGCATGATATATTTATATGTATATCCTATCTACACAACAAAAGTCAATCAAATCGGTCCAGCCGTTTTTGCGCGAAAAAATAACAAACATACATTCATACTTTCTCTAAACCTTTCACATTTATAATATTCACTTGGATTTTACGCAATGAAATCATGCACATTTTAAAGTTACCTTATGGAAATTTATTATAGTACCTATAATACAGAGTTTAATAGAAATTGTAACGTTTAGTTAATAGCAGAGCAAATAGCTTCATTAGAGGACAGATGGACAGACTGACACGCCTAAAGTTAAAGCTCTTCAAACACTTTTTTTTGCTTGACGTTCAAAAGTGCCTACTGTACTAATTGAAATAAATGATTTTGAGTTTTGACTTTTAATACTTGTTTCTGCAAGCGGCCTCGCCTTCTGCGGATAAAAAGAAGCTGATATCTTGTCCCGAACTACAATACCTACATATATCTCATACCAAATTTCATTAATATCCCTTCAGCAGTTTTCACGTGAGAGAGTGACAAACGTCTTAACGTAATTACAAGCTTATAATATTCATAGGATCTCGTTATTAAACCAAAGAAAACTGTTTTTAAATGCTTGTCAATGTAGCACAAAATCTGTACTTTTCATTAAGTAATATTTTTCAATGTTATTCCAAAGAAAAATTTATTTATTGAATTATGGACAACCAGTAGCTGCTTCATTATTTCTTACATCTAAACATTAAATACACTATAATAAAATTAAATGTACAGCATTTTAAGGTGTCACAACATGCACAAAATATTTCGTAGTGACACAAAAAATAATTAATAAAAAAGAATATAATTTAAAATAGTAGGAAGAGTAATAAGATAGAAATTGCAAAAATTACGATTCTAAATTAAATTAAAATAAAATACGTACTTATATATATAAACAAAAACATTTTTTTTATTTAAACAAAGTTTATTGGAATTCAGTCCTCCCAAAAATCCCCAACACATTTTTTTTTAAATACAGGTAATGTATCACTGAAGATATCCACTTCATCACTGAGACTGTTGTAAGTTTTTGCAAGTCGAGACACGGCAGAGAATTGTTTAAGATTTGTTCTAGCTGGTGGCTGGTGCAACAATCCCATGCCAAGCTGAGCGCGCCTAGGTAGGTAAAAATATTACTATCAGTACATTATTACGCTCCATTATAGTATGCCAAAAACTAATTTAATATACTAGGAATGTCATTCAAGGACAAATAGTGTTTTCATTAAGAGTAGAGAATTTGAAGAGCCCGAAAGAATTTAGGGGACACATTTATACTCGGACCTTAAATAATTCAGTCACCCTACTAGATGGAATTCTAGTAGTGTGGTGTATGTAGCTTTAATTAATTTTAATACTATTGAACACTTTTTAATTTATTTAATTTAGTTTATTAATTGATTTAACTTGCAATGTATGTATGAGAGTATGAATGTATGTAATATAATTTAAGTTTGTGAAATGGAACCTTGTAACAAAATGTTTTTGAGTAGATTTTTTCAACTGATTGAGCTCAGTTTTTTACACGTTTAATTTGCATAACCATGAAAGCAAGATTGCTGAATGCTGTTTGTGTTTACTCTGAATTCATAAAAATGACTTTTTTTGTGAGGATAAATCAAATCATCAACAAATGACTTCTCCCGCCCATTGTCAGACTCTTACTGACTTAAAACCCCCGTTCCTTCTCCTGCTCTAGGCCGAGGCCGCGGTGCCTCATTGCGCTTACTCCGCAACCCTGGCTAAACATCAGCCCCGTAACGTCCGGCTGTATAACAATGTCTAGTAAAAGTGTTTACCTAATCCCGGAACTCATTGGAAGACCTAAGAATCTTGATATTCTACCTGATGATTTTCATATCTATATTGTTTCTGGTCTGCTTGCTTTTTGAGTGATTTTTGGCTTTCGGGTTTAATTTCCGAGTGGAAAATCACCAGGTATCGGTTACTCTTTATTTATTTTATACATGTACGATAACACAGACATCTGTGATAATTGTGCTTTAACATTGTAAGTATTATAATTACCAGACTAGATTTAGGTTTATGAAACGCAAGAACAATAAATTGAAACCTACTAAGCAAATTCCCTCTAGACCTCCCTCAAACAAGTATTTATAAATAACTTCAATTTAGACGATCACACTGACCTTAACAATTTAGGTACATTACATTTTCGTTTAAATGAACCAGACCCAGTGTATAAAGTAATGCACTAATTAATTTTCACTACGCAAATGCCATGTGTAAACCACTTTTAATTAAATATTGTAATGGCATTGAAAACCTCACATTTTATAGTAACCACAAGACCACAATTATACTGAATAATTCTATAAGTATCTCATACATACTATCTTTATAAAGAGGTTTAATTTGTAAGTTTTTATGTAGGGGGTAATCTTTGCAACCACTGGTAGGATTTCCAAAATTCAAAAATTTTCCTGACCGCTATTCGCTGTAAATTACTTACTTGATTTGCGTATTTTTTTAGATGTGGCAGACTCTTACTGACTAAAGAAACCCCGTTCCTTCTCCTGCTTTAGGCCGCGGTGCCTGATTGCGCTTACCCCGCAACACCGGCTGAACATTAACTTTATAAGGCCTAGTCTGTGGTGGTCTATTGGCTATTGGAGGTTACTTTTACACGCGTATGAAATCGCGGTCGGAAGCTAGTATTATATATAATACTTGTGATGATATACCTACACGTACTTTTATTTACGTGTTAAACTATTTTGGTTATGGTGAAAGCTAAAGTGCGGTTGCTAGTGAGAGGTTTTAAATTCGATCTTGAGCCTTAAAATATATAGTTTCAAAGCATTATTTAGCTTAACTAATTACTTGATACGTTTTTGTATCGTAGTTGTTTTATTTTATTGTTAGGATCGCAAACGAGCCGACCTATTACCTGATGATAAACAACCATAGACAATCGCAAGATCGGAGGAGTGTTACAAGTGCGTTGCCGACCTTTTGGGAAATAGAGATTTGATACTAAATTACAAAATAATAGTTACTTTAACACATTGTATCATAAATCATGTCATCTAGATTAAACTTAGTCGTGAAGTAAAATTCAAAAGCCGAAATATAATTAACACTGTAATTAATAAAATGAAATGTGTCTCGCATAATTTAAAATGTATAAAACTCATATAATTATATTCAGCCAGCCAGCTCTTATTAATGTTGTGGCTTACAAACGTAAAATAAATAAAAGGTTCTTAACTTTTGCACGGGAACATTTTTGAGGTTATCTATATCTATTCTATACTAATATTAAAGAGAGAAAGAGAAAAAAGAGTTAAAATTTGTAAGTTCGTATGTAGGGGATAATGTTTAGAACCACTGGTCGCATTCCCAAAATTCTTTCACTCATTGATAGCTACAATGTTCCTGAGTGTGTATAGTACGAAGGAGACTCAACATTTAGTGACAAATGTGGGTAGCACTCCAGATAACTTTTTAAATTAAATTTTGAGACAGCAGAAGATAACCTTTTAAATTCTAATGCTACAAGTTATCAAACGGTATCTTCTCGCAATAAATTATATTCTAAAAACAAACGAGGAAATTTTACACTCCTCAGTCAAAATATTCAGGGCATATATAAGTTACTAGAATTGGAATTATTTTTAGAAAAATTAAAATTTGACATAGTTTGTATAACAGAACATTGGATGAAGAAGTGTCAGGTAGAATTTATGAGTTTTAAAAATTATTGTGTTGGTAGTTTCTTTAGCCGTCAAGAAATGATTCATGGTGGTAGTTTAATATTATTAAAAAACTCAATTAAAAATAAAGAAAGACAAGATATTACTTCACTTTCCATTGAGCATACAATTGAATTGTCCTGTGTGGAGCTGGATAGGCATGTTGTAATATTCGTTTATAGACCTCCTAACTTACAAAACCTAAAGGTTTTTAACTCAGTCATGGAACAAGTTTTACAGAAAGCATGTTCGAACAGTAAATTCACAATAGTATGTGGCGATTTTAATATTGATCTCTTAGGAAACAATCTTAATTGTTTTAATTTGGTAAGTCTTTTTAAATCTTTTGATTTGTCTAATGTTTTCCTTGAGCCCACCCGAGTAACATCTACATGTATAGATATTATATTTTGTAACTGTAATTATTTACATAAGAATATAATAAATACCTTACCATCAGACCATAGTGGGTTAACAATAAACCTTAACAACATTACAAAGGTAAAAAAAAGGAAATAATATTTAGGCAAATCACAAATAAAAGGGTTGAGTTATTAAATAACTATTTGAAACATAAAATATGCAGCCCATCACATGATTATGAAGGTCCAAGTGAGATTTATGACAATCTACTGTCCGTGATTAAAACCCAGTTTGATAAAATATTCCCCTTAAGAAGAAAAACTATTGAGTGTAAATTTGTATTCTGTAACTGGGCTACCCCAGGTATTCGTAAAAGTAGGGAAAGGTTATTTGATTATTTGGTTACATATTTATATATGGTATGAAACCATTTAATACTAGTGAAGCCTTCAGCAAGCATGTGTCCAAATATTCAAAAATATTTAAAATAGTCTGTAAGCAAGCTAAATCACTTTATATTGGCAATAAGATTAAGAATGCTGAGAATAAAACAAAAGCTACGTGGAAAGTAATTAATAACGAGACAGGCAGAAATAAATTGTATAACACGGAATTTAATTTAAATACGGATAATGGACGATTTAATACAAATCAAGAAGTTGCCCAAGAGTTCGAAAATTTTTTCAAGAATATCCCCATTAAAACTACGAGAGACTTAGAATCATCTCCGGCTCTTTCTATTAGTCTTCTTAAAAGAAATGTTAAAGAATGCCGTTCTGGCTTCCGATTTCAGTACACGAACCCGCAATCAGTAATAAAGGCGTTTAAAGACATAAAAGTTAAGTCTACAGAGGATCTATGGGGAATGTCTGTTGCGGTGTGTAGGTCTTTTATAGAAGCTATAGCGCCTTATTTATCTTTAATTTTTAATAGAAGTGTAGATCAGGGAGTTTTTCCAAATTTGATGAAACTTAGCAAGGTAGTTCCGTTGTTTAAATCTGGCGATGACAATGATCCCAATAATTATAGGCCGGTATCAATTTTACCAGTGCTTAGTAAGGTGTTTGAAAAGCTAATGCTTTCTCAGATGCTACGACACTTTAACATAAATTCCATCTTTCATGACCAACAATATGGGTTTACCAAGGGTCGATGCACAACTGACGCCGGTGTAACTCTAATTAAGCATGTTTTTGCCTCATGGGAAAAGTCAAACGACGCTATTGGGATTTTTTGTGACCTGTCTAAAGCTTTTGATTGCGTTGAACACGCGACACAGTTGCTGAAGTTGGAACACTACGGCATTAGAGGGGTATCTCTCAATTTATTAAAATCATACCTGCAGGATAGGCAGTTCAAAATACAAGTAAATAAAGTGAACTCCCAGGGTGCTAGCATACCTATGGGCGTACCACAGGGCTCGATTTTAGGTCCTTTCCTGTTTTTAGTGTACATAAATGATTTACCTCATTTATTTCAACGTGAACCGGGAATGGTATTATTTGCTGATGACACATCGTTGATTTTTAAAATAAATAGACGGACAGATAATTATGACGACGTAAATAATGCTATTACGAAGGTTCAGAATTGGTTTACAGTTAATAATTTAGTCCTACACGACAAAAAGACAAAGTGTATGCGATTCAGTTTGCCAAATGTTAAAAGTAACGAATGTGACATATTATTAAACGGTAAGAAATTGGAATTTGTAAAACAAACTACTTTTCTAGGTATAACCATAGATGACAAACTACAATGGGGGCCCCATATCACATCTCTGGCTGGACGGTTGAGCTCTGCAGCTTTTGCTGTCTGGAAGATCCGATAGCTAACAGATGTGGACACTGCAAGACTGGTGTACTTCAGCTACTTTCATAGCATTATGTCGTATGGCATCTTGTTGTGGGGACAGGCTGCTGACATTGAGTCTATCTTTGTTTTGCAAAAGCGTGCCATCAGAGCTATTTACAACCTAAAGCGTCGTGAGTCTCTTAGAGAAAAGTTTAGAGAGATCAATATTATGACCGTGCCATGTCAGTTTATTTATGAAAACATTATGTATGTTAGGAAAAACTTAAAAATATTCGATAAGGTGTCAGATAGACATAATTATCAAACTAGACATAGAGATAGATTATGTCAGCCATTATTTAGATTGGCAAAGGTACACAAGTCGTTCATGGGATTCTGTGTTAAATGTTATAACAAAATCCCAGGCGAAATACAACAATTAAATGAAAGAAATTTTAAATTATGTGTAAAGAAAACTTTATGTAGGAAAGCATACTACACATTGAATAATTACATTATAGATAAAGATGCTTGGAGACATGCTGGTCCTGCTCCACAGGATAGCAAACCTACACCAAAATAAATAACGTTTCAGTGGATTTTGCTTGAACGGGACTTCTTCATTTTAGTGAAATTGCATTATATTGTTTAACTATAACTTGATAAATTTGTAAATGTGAGTGCCCTGTAACCTATTACAATTGTTTAGACTAGCAGAATGTCGGTCCTTATAACAGCTTGGAGTTGTCATGCTCACTGAAAGGAAAGAGGACTGACCTACAGACTGACACAATATCTTCAAAATTTTGTTTTGACGTTCAAAAGTGCCTGTAAAGGTCTAATTGGAATAAATGATTTTTGACTTTTGACTTTTGACTTGAGTGCAATAGGCTACCCCGCAACCCCGGCTGAACATCAGCCCTTTAAGGCCCCGTCTGTGGTGGTCTATTGGCTCTTTGAGGCGCGCGCGGAACGCTACGCGCCGTACGCTCGGGTATAAAATCACGCTAAAATCAAATGGAGCCGAGCAGCGAGTGAAACCGCGCGAGAGTAGCTAGTGCTTTGATAAATTTAAGTGTGGGAGAGCCATGCTTCGGCACGAATGGGTCGGCTCGACCGGAGTGTTACCATGGCCTCACAGAAAACCGGCGTGAAAAAATAACAGCGTTGTGTTTCACCGTGTGAGTGAGGTTACCGGAGGCCCAATCCTTCCCCACCCCCAATCCCTCCTCAATCCCTAAATCTCCAAATCCCTAATCCCTAAAAGGTTCGGCAACGCACTCGTAACTCCTACGTTGCGGGTGTCCATGGGCGGCGCTGATTACTTACCATCAGGTAATCCGTCTGCTCGTTTGCCGATCTATTACATGTAAAAAAAAAAAAATTATTCTATATCAGTTAAGGGTGGGAGATCATGCTTCAGCACGAATGTGTCGGCTCGACCGATGTGAGGAGTTGAAAGAGAGAACTTGCGTTGTGTGAGTAAGGTTACCGGAGGCTGGAGGTAGATTAATTTTTATTTATGTAACTGCAACATTTTCTATGTTCATTTCCTATAATAGTAAGCTAGAATGAACTGGTGAAAAATAATTTTTTTTTTTTTGTATTGTCTTCTTTATCCGTGGTAGGGGCGAGAAGGACAATTACTGACACACTTTTCTTCTACTGATGCATTATTGCGCTTGAAAACAATAGTCACTTGTAATCAATAGTCAATTTATTAAAGAAAGCTATAGGCTATAGCCAAGCTTCGGCACGAATGTGTCGGCCCAACCGGCGTGAAACAATCACAGCGTTATGTTTCGCCGTCTTACCGGAGGTAGGTTATAAAGGAGGCCCAATCCCTCCCCTCCCCCATCCCTTCCTATCCGAAACCCTTAAATGCCGACATCGCACTCGTAACTCCTTTGGTGTTGCGAGTGTCCATGGGCGGTGTCGATTGCTTACCATCAGGTAATCCGTTTGCCGACATATCCTATAGAAAAAAGTTTTTATCGTTACTGACAGGACGAGTCTTTCTATTAAGATAACAATTTAACAACGCAACTACCTCCTGTTCGTTTTAACCCTACTTGCTTTACGAAACTACCCTAAAATAACCAACATCTTCAATCAATTTTCGTCTTAACCGCAAGGGGTGTAAGGTTTAAAATGTATTAAAGATGCTAAGAAATTTGGGGTACATTCGCATGCCGATGACGAAGAAGACAACAGAACTTTGATTATTTCTGTTTCAGAACTAATGACAAACCAGTAGACAGGCACAAACTATAAATGACTTGTCCAAATTAATTTATTTTGTATTAAAACGGGGATAGGGTCTAAAATTCTTTGTTTCATCTTGTTTTCGGGTTAAATTAAATAAGTTTCCCAGGTGTTCTATTTAAAAACAATTTAGAATAGTTATAACTAGTTTAGAAGTCGAATTTAATATTTATATTTGAGAAAATATTAAGTTTTGTTTAGACTTTGTATTTATAAACAATTTTCTAATTGGATATTTAAACAAGATTATGATTATGTATTTGTATAGGGCAAGATTTTAATGTATTTCTTGAAATAAGGACTAGCACTTTAACTACTTCTACTTGTTTGGTACCGATATCCGAACGCAACTTTGTTCCTTTAGCCCCGCTCCTCGATGACTGTACACTTTACGCCATTACACGAATTTAAAATCAAGCTGCATTTTAACTGTGCTCCTAAAAAACCTTCGCTGTAGGCAACTAAGTAGCTGAAACCTAACCCATATGTAGCCTGGAGTACGCCGCTACACTACTTCATAATTTAAACGATCACTGTCAATTAGAAGCCTTTTGCCACTTGGAGAAGGTTTGAGCAATTATCAATACGCTTGTATCACTAGGTTAATATTCTTTGGAGTGAAAAAATCTTTAAAAGATATTTATCTAGAAAAGTTATGACAAAAAACCATTTATCATTTATTCTAATAAATCATATATTTCCTATTCTATTGTTTAAAGCTAGCAATATCCAATTAAAAGAATCTGAAGAAAACATAAATTTCAAATATGTAAAGGAAACTTATCAAAAGACTTCTTCCGTCCTGGATGGGGCGAGAGAGAGTGTCAGACTCTTACTGACTAAAGACCAATACGATCCTTCTCATGCTATAGGCCGCCGGGGCCACGGTAGGTACCTACCTACCATCAGTACATTAACTGCCCTTCCCTAGTAACTTAACTTCCCTAGTGTTATTGTAACCGATTCCAATTAATTTCAATTTTTTTACGTGATGGTTCAGCAAAGTTGCAGACTGATTACCTGAGTTACGAGTGCGTTGCCGGTTTTTTGGGGAATGGGGATTTGGAGATTTAGGGACTGGGCCTCCGGTAACCTCACTCACAAGGCGAAACACAAAGCTGTGGTTGTTTCACGCCGGTTTTCTGTGAGGTGGTATCGCTTCGGTTGAGGCTATGATATCACTCCGGTCGAGCCGACCCATTCGTGCCGAAGCATGGCTCTCCCATACTTAAATCATAAGTCTTTGGAATAATGTACGACAAAATTCAAATAAAATTTTACAATTTCCAATGGCCTAAACTAAGACTCAACTATATTCATTTATCATGTATAGACATTCTCAATTCTAATTGTGTTTCAGTTCTATTGTTATGTGTAGCCAATTACGACGTTAATATTCATGTATTCGGTACCAAATTGTTCTTTAACTGTAATACAAATAGCTAATATTTGGTTATGAAACAAATGAACCTAGAATCATACTCGTAAAATCACTACATAGTATATGTATAAAACAAAGTCGCTTTCTCTGTCCCTATATCATTTTCTACGTAACTTTACATAATTTTTAAAACTATGCAATGGATTTTGAAACAAAAGTGATTGAAGAGGAAGGTTTATAGATATGTATATTGAAATCCATAAAATAGTGTCCAAAACTAATATTTTATTATTATATATAAATGCGAAAGTACGTCTATCTGTCTGTCTGTCTTTGCTTCACGCCTAAACTACTGAACCGATTTCTGTAACATGGAACTAGGTTAGGACGTAGGATAGTTTTTATACCAAAAATATGTAGGAAGTCACTATCCCACGCGCACGGAGTCGCGGGCCAAAGCTAGTAGTGGACAAAATTTGTTTCAGCATTGAATCCAGGCAAATACGTAATTTATTTTAGGCAATTTATTATTATTATATGTCGTGGTAGCCCGGAGGTTAAGGAGCCCACACCTTCATGCATGAGAAGCGTCTCATGCATGAAGGTGTGGGGTTCGAAAACCTGGCAAAAACCAATGTGACTTTTTCCGAGTTATATGTACTTTCTATGATTATTTAGACACCACTGGCATACGGTGAAGGTAACATCTTGAGGAAACCTGGACTTATAATTTCTAATTGTAAGTTTGAAATCGCCAACCCGCATTGAGCAATCGTGGTGATTAATGCTCAAACCTTCTCCGTGTGAGAAGAGGCCTTTGCTCAGCAGTGGGCACTTATAGGCTGACGATGAATTTGTTATTGCTTCGATACATTCACACAAACATAATATGTATTGTAATAGAAGTAGGTATGTACACGGAGTAAGGATATACATATATGTATATGATAATATCTTGTACATACATTTATTATTAAATTTATAATTTTAATAAGGTCCAATATAATATTTGATGTAGGCTCGTTCTTTGTTATATGAGTGTAAAGATTACATTATGTGTGTATTTTATTACTTTTATGTAGTATCTTATTTTTTATGTAATAAGTCGGCAAACGAGCCGACGGATTACCTGATGGTAAGCAATCAGCGCCGCCCATGGACACTCGCAACGGAGGAGTTAAGAGTGCGTTGCCGACCTTTTAGGGATTAGGGATTGAGGAGGGATTGGGGGAGGGGAAGGGTTGGGTCTCCGGTAACCTCACTCATACGACGAAACACAACGCTGTGGTTGTTTCACGCTGGTTTTCTGCGAGGCCGTGGTATTGCTTCGGTCGAGCCAACCCATTCGTGCCGAAGCATGGCTCTCCCAGAGCCTTATTCTAGGTAGGCACAGCCCGACTAATGGAAGACTGATATTTTCAATATTACTTAATAACAATGGTCTATCGATTAAGGGCATTAACTAAATCAAATTTACTTCAGGTACTTACGCCGTGGTTGTCGTGGTGGCCCGGAGGTTAAAGAGTCTGCTTCTCATGCATAAAGGTGTGGGTTCGAAACCTGGCAAGTACCAATGTGACTTTTTCCGAGTTATATATACTTTCTATGATTATTTAGACACCACTGACATACGGTGAAGGTAAACATCGTGAGAAAACCCGGACTTATAATTTCTAATTATAAGTTTGAAATCGCCAACCCGCATTGAACAAGCGTGGTAATTAATGCTCTAAACTTCTCCGTGTGTGAGGAGGCCTTTAGAGTCATCATCATCAGCCTATAATAGTTAATTATACAATTTTTCGTACGTGTAGTAGTTCCATACCTTAACAACGCTAGAAACGTTGTAAAATTATTGTGAATATTTATTTATTATTTATGTGTTACGTGTTAAAAAGCTAAAATTCTTTTTTTTGTTTTCAACTTTTAAACTAACCTCTAAGTTTATTTTGATTAAAATACATACGTTTCTAGCGTTGTTACGGTATGGAACTACTACACGTACCTACGAAAAATTTTATAATTACTTATAATGTAGCTAAATCTTCCTGTAAATAGTCTATTACAACTATCTTTATTTCAAGGAGTATATCATTAAATCACCTTGGTTCAGGAGTAAGAAACAGACAGACTTTTACTTTGCAACTATAAAACTTTCAATATGTTTTATCATAACCCTAAAACGCAACGAAACACGCTTAATAAATCTCCCACGTAGGGACTCAGCCTAATGTTTGCCGAACGACCATCATCCATCTAAAATCAAATAATGTAATTATTTGCCAAAAGCATTTATTATCTATGGAGGGACGCGTTGCCGCGTGGCAGCCATAGAAGTAAATTCGACCCCTTTTGCAGTTAATAAAATACGAAGATAGGAAAGTAAACTTTATTGTAACCAATTAAAGTTGAAAATGAAATAATTATCTCGAAAATAAAAGCAAAATAATTTTGTTTTCCATGACACTCAAAATATGTTAGCATAGATATACAACTACTAGAAACAACAAAAAACCGTCCTCTATTCCAATTGAATAAAGTTTAATTTCGAATAACTCTTATTTTAAAAACTGCATACATAAAAGTTTGCTATCGAGTAGTTCGCCGCGCGGCATCTTTTCATTGGTATCTATTTGAATTTCGAACTTCGAATTCGGAATTTGTTTTTCATCAGTCGGTTCTCGTTTACGATTGGACTGTCATCAAGTGGGTTCCCTATTGTCAGTTTGATTTATTTGTCTTTGTGATTTTTGGTTAGCAATTAGGGTGGGAAATTGATTATTTGTTTATGCTATTACGTCAGTATCATAAAACCAATGACGTATTATATATAGACACGTCATGAACCAACATCGCGGCGCTTAAAAACGGCGAAAATACAAGATAACTACTTCTACGAGTAAAGAAAGGGAAAGAAAATATGACATCGTATAGTGGAATGCCTTTGCTAGAGGGAGATAAATATACATCTTCAGTTGTGCCGACGTCACGTGACTATACCTTCATGCGCCGGCCGCCACAAGATGGCGGGCACCGGCGTCGAAAAAAATAAAATAAAAATAGGTTGTTTGGTGAACTTACGCATGAAATGACACATTTTTGTATTTAACTTTTAGAGTATAATTTGTACATCCTCTGAACACACACGACGGCATGCTTTCTTTAGTTTCGCACAGGTTTACACACACGATATAAATTATAACAAACGTAGCGTCGCGCGGGAGGTTGGTGCGTGACTAAGCGCGATGTTGTCAAATTGCCTTCATTTCATGTTGCCATTTTAGAGCGCGGACAACGTATCTATAGATTTATACATCATTGCATAAAACGGGGTTTACATTGCATGATAAATTTATACCATAAATCGTTTCAAAACAAAAATATAAACGAAAATAAATTATACTGCCACATAATTTTAATATTCGGCCAACGTTTTCGTACTCAAAATTCATAAAAAGAAGAATGAAAAAGACATTATGGCGAACTTAGTGAAAAGATTGTAGGTAGGTGTTGTTAAAAAAAAGTTCCCGACATTGCAAGTTACTTGTGTAATTATGCCAAAGTAATCTTAAAACTCGTGTTTTACGGTTCTCGGTGGTATACTGGTATTCAAGTGGCATTCCGGTAACTTTGAATTAAATAAAAGTGTTCCGTATAGTTTTTAAGGCACCTTTAGGGATCCATAATAATATATGTTGTACTTATACCATTTTGGGGATCCCCATAATCCCCATCAATAGTTGGAACCTTGCACGGAGCACAAATTGGGTAGTTTCCTAGGTCGAAAATTAATTATTTCGACGTTTCACTACAATTAAATATTAAAATCGATACACAAATTTTTGCTACAAATTTTAATAAATGAGTATCTATCTAAACTTTTTGACGCAAATATAATTGGAAACTACCGTATTGTTCATAATAGTCCTCAACACAGGAAGAAAAAAAATAAAAATAAAAACATCTTAACGAACCTACTTGGAGACGAATACAACAACATGCACAATAGAAACAAATGACATACGAACATATTTGCATGTCATTCGAAACGCTTCTCTACTAGTCCAATAAATCCCATCATTTTGACAACCGTATACTTTGATAATACACTGCCGATTTCAGGGACACCCTTATTTTTTGTACAGATAGCATTTTGACCTCTATGTAATAGATCTTAACGTCTCTTTTTCTAGTGTTAAAGATTATCACGTGGTTGTCTGTGCCTTCTATTATCTGTTTATTGCCTATTTTTTTTTATAACTGAATCGTTCATTTGCTTAATAAGTAATGTAAGCGATTTTTGTTTGAAAGTACAATTTTTGTACTAAAAAGAGTTTCTTGTTTGCGGGAAAATATTCTTGCGAATGCTGAATGAGAGGTCTCGTTTTGTTTTTGAGGTCATCGCAACTCTCACGCTGTCTTGAATAAGAGTCCCGCTGTGACTTGAAACTAGTAGAGTAAGTGTAGTAATTCATGTGATGAAGTTGTTTTTTATAGAAATGTGAAACGAGACGCTTTTTTTGTGTTAAACTTTATATAGTTACATACACCACTCTCAATTATTTTATAATTTATTCTTTGTTTAGAGCTGATTGTTCAATGGTTAGATAAAAGTTATTTGTGGAATAATTATGATGCTGTCACGTCAGAATGTCTGTATAAGACAGTGACAGCAACAATTTTATTCCTCAGATAACACTTATCTGACTATTGAAAAACAGCCCTTTAAACGTATAATTTAAAATTGGAAAAACAGTTTCGTGCACGCGTGTTTAAAAAAACAGAACTAAGTCATAAAAGAAGGTATTTGAAAATCTAACCTTATTATTCAAACATTATTTTTAAGATTCAAATAACAACTTTTTTGAATTAGGCTAGATCCTTTTCCATTAAGCATACATAAACGAACTCCACGCTTCGAAATTACGAAATTAATACAACAAAAATATTACCATTGTAACTATCGTTCCTTTCGGTATAATTAGCATGACAATAGCTTGTCGACAGTTTAACAAAACCAGTTTGATTACAAATAAATGTTTATTTAAATCTCTTTGAGAAATATAGGGAATGCTTTTGCAAACGTAGATGACTTGGTGAATGGTTTACCTAGTAGTAAATGTATAGGGTGACTGGTAGTACCTAAGTGACCGATATTCAAACACATGTTTGTTATCATGACAACTAACAACTTTTCCAAAGCAACTGTCTAGCCTGTTTGCCAATCTATCCCATAAAAGAGGCAGTTGGGAAAAAACTGGACTTTGACTAGTAGGTACCATTCCCATTTAATTTCGTAAATTTTTGCAATTTTATATTACATATTACTCCTAATAGTTTAAATTATATTCTTTTTTTTATTATTAATTATTTTTTGTGTCACTACGAAATATTTTGTGCATGTTGTGACACCTTAAAATGCTGTACATTTAATTTTATTATACTGTATTTAATATTTAGATGTATGCAATAATGTAAAAGCTACTGGTTGTCCTTAATTAATAAATCATAATAAAATCATTCTAGATTCCTTGTTAGTTTTTTTTTCAACATTGTCCATGTATTAATTAAGTGCCTTTTAACCATATTTAAATTTTTGTTAGATACCTGTCTACTATTATTAAATTCAATGTGCTAGTACTACTTTTTCAATAATGTTTTTTGGGACTAGCTTAATTAACTTTAAGTATAGGTTGCAAATATACCTACATAATTATATCCTGATGTTGTGAAAACAAAACCGTCAATTTTTAAGGTTACAATATGTGGTTACATAATAATTTTAACGCTACATTAGCCACGAATTCAATTATGGCGTCACCTGTGTATTGACATTATTCGGTTTGTTTCATTTCATATTTTTTGCAATACATATACTTAATATGATTAATTAATTAATTGTTCTTTTTTCTTTCTGGAATAGGTCGGCAAACGAGCAGACGGATTACCTGATGGTAAGTAATCAGCGCCGCCCATGGACACCCGCAACGGAGGAGTTACGAATGCGTTGCCGACCTTTTAGGGATTAGGGTTTTGGAGATTTAGGGATTGGGAGGGATCGGGGGAGGGGAAGGATTGGGGCTCCGGTAACCTCACTCACACGGCGAAACATAAAGCTGTGGTTGTTTCATTTCGGTGTTCTGTGAAGCCGTAGTATCACTCCGGTCGAGCCGATCCATTCGTGCCGAAGCATGGCTCTCCCACACTTAAACAAAATTCTACAAAATAAAGGTAAGATAATTCAAATCACATTTACATTCATTCGCTAGTCTAGTTTGTGTCAAAAATAGATATACTTATAGATAAACATTATTAATACTAAATTAAAACAAGTTACTTGATATTATTATCTATCACCAAATCGCATTCATCAAATCAATACATAATTTACGACACCCTTTAAATATCATTCAGCCATCCCATTACTGCCACTACTTTAGATACTACAATAACATTTATCGACATTATAACGAGTACCATCGATTAACTGTAACATTGTAACCCTCTATTAACGAACGTAAGAGCCCACAAACACAATGATAACCAATTCGTCATGGGTTGACATAAATTAACCATTATTTCACACCATATCTATAGATCCTCGATCAATATGGCCGTCGATGTATGAAACGAGTAGATCTCATGAATGGACCTCTCACAATCGGTGATTCGTCATACAACTTGTATACTTTTTGTATAAGAATTGTTCTATTGTGCTAAAAGTACTCATGTCAATTGTAAATTCTTGTCTGAAGTGTGTAAGATTGAGAAATTGCGCGGAAAATATTAAGAGGGTTAAATTCAATGGTCGCAACTGTAGTTCGTGAATGTTGTACGAATGTATTATTTAGGTTCTAAGTATTTTATCTTGTCTGATTTGTGTCTGAGTGTGGTGTGGTGTGAATTTAAATTATCGCTCTTTGAATCTACCCAATCGTTGCTCTCACACTTTACATCTGAAGTCGTTTAAAAACAAATCGATATCTTTTAGATTATACGCTGCTATTTTTACCATTTAGCAATTTAAACTGACATGTTCGCTGTTATCGTGGAGGTAAAACTCCTTATAAAAAAGGTAAGAGGAGTGGCTAGAGAAAAGCCACGATGTCCTTAACTTCTGGTGCATGAGAAAACTGCTAACCGAACACGGAAGTTTCGGAAGGTACCGATTTCGGAAACAGCAAGAGGAAGCGCGCGGGTTTTATTATTTTACTTACACCGATTTTATTTTACACCGAGTCCCCCGGGACCATCCGGGGGTCTCGGTGGAGCATATGACGGTAAACCTTGCTTGGGCTGAACACTGCCATGTCTTCTGTCAGGAAAAAAGCCCTCTCGCGCCCGGCCTTAATCGAGGCCATGGTGCGGAGTGGGAGTATTTGGGAAGGCGTGCTCTCCTTAAGCGAAACAGTCAAACATGCAGAGAAGGAGGAGGAGCGTGTGTTAACAACCCTTCTCACGCCACAGCCGCCGCAAGAGACTTTCTGGGAGTCTGGGCCTCGTGACGACCTCCAACCACCGTAATGCTTGCACCACACCAACGGGAAATGCCATTCAATTTCACGTTAATGGACGTTAATCGTAGGTGTAATTTGATTACTAAACAAATGATTTAAGGTATAATTTTCATTGTTTAATATCATCAATTATCATGATAATTATTGGCATTGCCTGTCAGTGTGGCCCTAGCATAAGTGGGGGTTTGCAGACAGCGAGCAACTGGAGCTCGTCATGTGGCGAAGCCTAAAACAGAAGAAGGAATGGGGAGGATTTTAGTTAAAGACTAAATATTCTTTTTGTAGTGGCTGATCCTTAATCCCTGCTCTGGAACAAAATTAAATATTTTATTTACAACTATTTACAAAATTTAAATAATGATGTAAAATTAAAACCTTTTTCGTAACAAAACAATGTTATTTTTAGGAACAAGAGATTAGTTATTACGTTTGAATTGGCCTAAACGTTTAAGAGCTATAACTTAAGCATTTCGCAGATTAATAATTTCCACTACAAGTACCTACTTACCTTCAAAAATGAGTTTTACCTTCAACAATATTCAAATCGACAATAAGAAATTATGAATTACGAAACAAATATTCTGAAAAGCGACAAACCTCTCGACGCAAAAGAGTAAACGATTACGAACCTTATTTTTTAACGTCAAGGTCTGAATTATGGTAACAACGGTCGACGATGAGATGTAATTGAAAAAACTCAGGACATAATAACGCGAGAAATGAAATTGCTAAAATGTATAAGGAAATTTTTAGTCATACAAAATGTTCGCTTGCAGACTAACTCGGGAATGTTTTTGTTTATTGTATTTTAAAATTATTTATGGAACAGTAGGTAGCTCCCGTTGCGTAGTACTTACTTTCCATTTACTGAAAGCACTGGAATAAGGAATTTAATAACTTCATTGTTGCGAGGCAACGCGACGCGGCGTCACGGATTTTATTCTTAGAAAGACACTCTTATTTAGCTAGGTGAGCTAGGTAGCGACCACTATCTACTGAATTAATAAGGCAATGACAAAAAAATAATAAAACATTTATAAAATCAAATAATATTATCCCCATCACGACTGTGTGTGAAAAATTGAATCACTTACCACAGAATCTCAAAGTTAATTCGAATAATTTAAAAACCGAATACCTCTTCTAAATTTGAATATTGATACGATTCCGAATGTTGATTTGTTATTCTAAAATCGGTGCATTGACTTGATTCGATTACTCACCGAGTCACGGTGTAATAATCGAATGCATCTTGTTTGCAATTCGATTCATAAATTAGTAATTACAAAAGATAAATAAAGCTGTAAAATTAAAACCTTTTTCGTAATAAAAAAAAAATGTTATTTTTAGGAACAACAGATTAGTTATTACGTTTGAATTGGCCTAAACGTTTAAGAGCTATAACTTAAGCATTTCGCAGATTAATAATTTCCACTACAAGTACCTACTTACCTTCAAAAATGAGTTTTACCTTCAACAATATTCAAATCGACAATAAGAAATTATGAATTACGAAACAAATATTCTGAAAAGCGACAAACCTCTCGACGCAAAAGAGTAAACGATTACGAACCTTATTTTTTAACGTCAAGGTCTGAATTATGGTAACAACGGTCGACGATGAGATGTAATTGAAAAAACTCAGGACATAATAACGCGAGAAATGAAATTGCTAAAATGTATAAGGAAATTTTTATTCATACAAAATGTTCGCTTGCCGACTAACTGGGGAATGTTTTTGTTTATTGTATTTTAAAATTATTTATGGAACAGTAGGTAGCTCCCGTTGCGTAGTACTTACTTTCCATTTACTGAAAGCACTGGAATAAGGAATTTAATAACATCATTGTTGCGAGGCGACGCGACGCGGCGTCACGGATTTTATTCTTAGAAAGACACTCTTATTTAGCTAGGTGAGCTAGGTAGCGACCACTATCTACTGAATTAATAAGGCAATGACAAAGAAATAATAAAACATTTATAAAATCAAATAATATTATCCCCATCACGACTGTGAATGAAAAATTGAATTACTTACCACAGAATCTCAAAGTTAATTCGAATAATTTAAAAACCGAATACCTCTTCTAAATTTGAATATTGATACGATTCCGAATGTTGATTTGTTATTCTAAAATCGGTGCATTGACTTGATTCGATTACTCGCCGAGTCACGGTGTAATAATCGAATGCATCTTGTTTGCGATTCGATTCATAAATTAGTATGCAAGCTCGAGTGGTTGTACCGATTCGATTGGCATCTCTCTAGAGAGCTAGGTGTGGAATACTGAATCGATTTCACTTTGAAAGTAAACTATTCATTTCACATACGGGCTTTTATTTTTATTGTTATTATTTTGAATTAAGAACATTACGTTTTTTTGTGGGAGAGCTATGCCTCGCAAATGGGCCGGTTCGATCAAAATAATCTGACAATCTCACGTGTAAGCAAGATGGAGACTGGAGGATTGGAGACCCATTCACTGCCACATTCTCAATCCACAATCGGCCTTTAATTGCTAGTTAATGCACAAAAAACCGGTAACGCACTTGTAGCACCGTGTACGGTATTACGAGGGTCCATGGGTCGCGCCGATTGCTTACCACCAGGTTAGCCAACCAGCGGCACTGAACACCCGTTTTCCATCACATCAAAAAAACCGTGTCATAAGTATCATACTTTGAATTTACAGTTTTAAAACTTCTTTCGAACGATCATTAAATTACCAATACTTGGAATTTTAATTCCATTCCAGATTTGACAATTTCAGTGTTGCAACGTTATGACACGTAATAAATAGGGACGTTGCGAAATTATTCGATGTGGAAATCGAAAATTTCTGAATCGATTCCTCTCGTTTTTAGTTTAACAGGAAATCAAAAATTTTTGAACCGATAATTTAGTTTTGACAATTAATTAACGATCTGAGACTTTTCTTTTGTAGTTGTGTGAAATTAATAAAAATGTTATCATGAAGGAACATGACAAAAAAACAGAAATTTTATAAATTGTCGCCGTCATCGCTATCGCTGTCGCTGTTACTTTCTGTAACATTTATTATGAATTGTGTCTGTAATTTTTTTATTGGCAATTAACATTGCCAATCATAAATAAGCTTACTCATTTTTTCGTCTTCTTTGACAATATGGGATACGCATTTAGACCATTCGGTAGCCGTAATTTTTTGAATGCCCTCCTGAAACTGATTCACTGATTGTTTATCGATTTTTGTGTCCATCACTACACTGTTTAATGTGGTATCATTATTTCACAAAATGACAGTAGGTCATGTCAAATCAGGAATCGAATTAAAATTCTGACTATAGAGCGGGAAATTTTATAATCTGTCACATTTGACAACTGACACCGTCAACTGGTGCCGCCACTAACACCGAATAGACTAGAGATGTTCTTTCAGTTGCTTTTCGTTGTCCAATAATATATCCCCACTTAATTCTTTTCTGTCATGGTATCCAAAGTGAAACTTAAACATTAAATTTAATTGGCGTTGTTTCTTATTTCAAACTGTATTATATATTATATATTACACAACAGATTAGAAAATAAGTAGGTACATTTTAATACAAGTGCTGATGTTGATTTTAAGCGTTGGAGAGCCATACTTCGGCACGAATGGGTTGGCCGCAGTGATACCGTTCCACGGCCTCACAGAAACCCGGCGTGAAACAACCACAATGTGTGTTGCCGCGTAGTTGATGTTACCGGAGGCCCAATCTTTCCCCTCTCTCAATCCCTCCACAACGTCTAAATCTCCAAACTCCTAATACCCTATAGGAAGAACTTTACACTACTTATGTATTCTATTACAACTATGACAAAAAGTATATTATTGCGTAAACAAAATTCATTGGCGATATTACTTATTACTATTCGCAATTAATTATACTCAACGGGATTAGATTAAAATAAAAAATATGATAGATCTTTACACTACTTGTGTTTTCCTATCAGAACTAGACTAAACTTTAACACCTTCTAGATAATAATATGTATAATACATTGTTATACAGATACAGATTCCGACTTGAAGGATTAACCAAAAGGAGTCGTAATCAGCGCGATCCTAAAAAAAACATTGTGCTACAATTCACCGTCCGATTAATTGTGTAATTAATGTAATCCTAATTAAGTCGTGAAAAAGTGATTACGTAAAGTTCTGTTGAATTTTACACAATTAAGTTGTTTTGAATTTCCTTTAAATCTTGTTATCCTATAGGGTATTAGGTGCCGAGTCATGTTTATTTCTATCTTGTTAAGAATCTCACAAATAAGGAGGGTTTGGTTTCGTAGCGATTTTAGGCCTGTTTCACTGCCTTCGGCTGGGGTTGGGGGCGTTTATTCTCCTGCACCGGGTCCAGCCCGGAAGAAACGGGGTGTTTTTTAGTCAGTAAGAGTTTAACGTAGGGCTCGAGACATCGTTTTATGATTTCATCCCCTCGAAAAAGGTCTGCTTCACCACCTTGGTCTAGGTACTTACCCAATAAAGTTATTTGGAAAAGGTGGCAAAGAATCCGTTCAAATTGCGTTCTTTATTCAAATTTATTTGGTAAATAGTGGCTTGATTGCAAATTTCTAAATATCAAATGTGGGGCAAAATTTACTATATTAAGTTACAATTATAACAATTGTTAAAAAATCTTTACAATTAGGTACGTAACACAATACCAAACACTTAGCACGATAGAAAACATATTTCATTTATATTGGCTTTCTTCAAGTACCTAAGCACTGCAAGTAACACAAGTTATTTAAGCAAAAATCTCTCCGTATTACATTACTTAAACGGTTTTCCTTTTACGAAAATTCTTCGTTAATTTTTGTGAGAGAAAAAAAGGAAAAGATTTTTTCTTTCTTTACCTACGTTGAACTTAGTTTCTGTTGAACGCCAGGTGCTGATCATAAACCCATGTGTTGTAAATAGATATAGACAGAAGTACAATAATATTTAAGGTATTTTATGTAATAGACCTGGAAATGAGAAGACGGATTTTATAAAGGTAAGCAATCAGCGCCACTGCTTGAGTTAACCTCAGGTTAGTGCGGATCTAGTTTTCTGTTACTGTAAAGCGAAACCAACTAGGAAGTCGTTTCATCTTTCTGCAAGGCAGTTATGGAGAAAGTGAAGTGTGAAACAAAGTTTCTCCTCACGCCTTGGTCACCAATATTCAGTTGGGGCTACGTGAGCAAGAGTAATAATGTACCACAGCGTCAGCTCGGAACAGGGACGGGGTGTATTTCATTCAGGAAGAGTCTGACACATCGGTATTGTCATTAATAGGCAACCATTAAAAAAAGTTTGATTAAAATCTTAATATCCTACCAACATGTACCTAATTAGACTTCACTTCTCTTTTTTAACAGCAGTTTGGGTCTCTGTTTCCCACACAACGTCGTTATGCTATTAAACAAATATTTTAAAATAATTTTGTTACTGCCAAAGTCAAACTCAAAAACAATTATTCCAACTAAAGCATATACCGACACTGTAGAAATATCAAAATAGAGTAATACTCCATCAGGCCTTTCGTTAGTGAAGATAGTCATGAAAAATGTAACATTAAAATCAAACTTTATTACTGTACAGTAGGTATATAGTAGTATAATGAGTCATATCAGAATCACTAACTGACTTAAACTTCTGTCGCTCTTGTATAGTAAATAGGTCAACTTTACAAAACTTGAAACTTTGAACTTCATATCTCAAAAGTCCTCGTACGGATCTCAATGTCTGTTTCATCTAACTTGAATGTTTCATAGCATTGAAATTAAAGGAAGTATTTATGAATAAAATTGAGCTATTTAAGGAAATTTTTCGGGACAAGGATATTTTTGGATCAAAGCACTTCGTTTCAATAATTATTCCTGTAAGTATAACGTAGTAACGTTTGACCATTTTTAATATTCAATGATGGCAAACGATCAGACGTTTTACCTGATAGGAAAAGGACATGGCTGAATTTCTAATTCTTTTTTCCACCTTCAATACAAATGCTAAAATCCTCTCTAGGCATTACGTAATTAATGTTGTTTATCATTACTAACTAACTGCTGCTAAAACAACTAAGTAGAAGAATACAGATTTTAGCACATTAAAATGTTACATGGTCTAAAAGCGCCGCGGGTTGGTAAGCGCCAATACGTCCAGGCGACCATGACATGGGTTACTATTACTACTAGGGTTACATTTCCATTAAAAATATGAGAATACAGACATCGCCATACAAAATTGATTCACCAAGTTACTCGAAGTTCTTATTTTATTAGCGTCAAGTTCGTCGAGTGTTCCTCCAACAACATATTGTTGAACCACAAGCCGCGGTGTACTTACGCAGATTATAAGAGTTCGTCATAACTCAGAACAACGTTTATATTTAATGAAGTTTGTCAAAATTTTACCAAATTCATATTTTGGGTTCATACGAAAACAATTAGGTTGATTTACGTTATTGAAATATACTGAGTTATAATTGAGTTTTTATGAGGTGACGTCTATTTCTGTATGTAGCTTAGTATAATATTATTTATAGAGTAAGTAATCTTATTAAGTCGATGTAGAAAGGTTCCGAAATAATTCAACTGCACAGTTGACGCAGTGCGTTGTGGTTGGGTAACTGGCTGTCGAGCAACGTGTCGCAGGAACAAATCTTTGTGTGATCCAGAAATTGATTGTACAAACATACAATCAATTTCTGGATCACACAAAGATGCATCCACGACACACACATCATCAGCCCACTCAGTTGTTTGAGCATTAATCATCACGCTTTATCAAGATTTTTTTTTATTTTTTTTTTGTCAGGGGAAAGTCATCAAATGACTTCTCCCGCCCAGGGCCGGGCAGGAGGGAGTGTCAGACTCTTACTGACTAAAAACCCCCCTGTTCCTTCTCCTGCTCTGTGCCGAGGTCGCGGTGCCTCATTGCGCTTACCCCGCAACCACGCTTTATCAAGATGGATTGGCGATTACAAACTTATGATTAGAAATTATAATCCAGATTTCCTTCACCGTATATCAGTGGTGTCTATATAATCATAGAAAGTACATATAATAACTCGAAAGGAGTACATCGGTACTCGCTAGGTTTTGAACCTACACCCTCAAGTGTGAAAAGCGGGCGCCTTGAACTCAGGACCAGCACGACCTTTTTTAACGATACAAACCGTCAGTAACTACTTCCGATATCAACACCAATATTAAAAAACCAAAAAAACACTTTCCATTAGCGGTCAATAGCTTTTCATTACACACCCATACCATGGAGGTATGGGGTATAACCAATTTCACGGTGACCGCGCCAACAGGTGACTCCGTTCACCCATAAAATACTCATCAATGTTATTCTGTTATATCGATGGCGATACGTTTTTTAATTGAGTGATTTGTAACGTATCGTTGTTGTTTAAAAAAACGTTTTTAAAGAAGTTAATACACATTTGAGGAAGATTGGACAGTCATTTCCTTAGTGTTTTAATGGAATATTAGTTTAGGGCTCTTTATAAACTTGCAGTAATGTGTTAATATATTTTTTTATTGATTTAGAATATTAAATATTAAATAACCAAAGTATGTGCTTACTTCTTCGCTCTAGACAATATAAACATACCGTGCAAAAGAGCATCGTTAAGAAATCTGAACTGATAATTTCTAATTATGGTTGAAAATGTCTAATTCTTTTTGAGGAAGCGTATATTATATTGTTCTATTTTTTCCGTATTAAAAGAGGCATTTGCTCAGCTGTAGACACCAAATAAGCCTGTGATTTTGTTATTTATATTTTTGTCCAACCATCGCGTCAACTGTGCAGCCGAATTATTTCGGAACCTTCCTACATCGGCTTAATAAGATTACTTACGCTATAAATAACATTATACCAAGCTACATACAGAAATAGACGTCACTTCATAAAACCTCAATTACAACTCAGTATATTTTAATAACGTAAATCAACCTAATTGTTTTCGTATGAACCCAAAATATGAATTTGGTAAAATTTTGACAAACTTCATTAAATATAAACGTTGTTCTGAGTTATGACGAACTCTTATAATCTGCGTAAGTACACCGCGGCTTGTGGTTCAACAATATGTTGTTGGAGGAACACTCGACGAACTTGACGCTAATAAAATAAGAACTTCGAGTAACTTGGTGAATTAATTTTGTATAGCGATGTCTGTATTCTGATATTTTTGAAAGCTAGTGTAACCGTAGTAGGATTATTCATGTTATGGTAGCCTGGCCAACCCGCGGCAATTTTTAAGCATGTTCCATTTTAATGTGTTAAAAAACAGTATACTTAATAAGTATAGTCTTTTTTTGATAGTGTGAATTCGAAGCAGTTAGATAGCATTAAAAAACAACATTAATTAATGCCTGAGTGAATTTAGCATTGAGCCCGTAGTAGAAGTAGCCCCATTAGTCGTCTATAAGGCCGTGGCATCACTCCGGCCAAACTGCCCCCCATTTGTGCCGCAGCATTACACATATCAACGTGAAACTACGCTTGCGTTGCATTTCGCTGTGAGTTGAAGTTACGGGTGACCCAATTTCCCTGCTCCTCGATTCCGAATTCCCATAATCCTCACATCCCTAATCTCTAATTGAACTTCGATTTGCAAGCACTCTAGCGCGGTTGTCCAAGGACGGCGCAAATTGTTTATCAGGTGATAGGAACGCTTTTGTGCGAAACTCCATAATGCTTATGTCTAAAACTCAGAATACAGAACAAACCAGAAGGCGTCATCGCGCTTCAAACTGAAGCAACTAAAACCATTCTCAACTAGAATAGTATGAAATTTCTACGATCAGTCAATTTTGGCACGTGGCATGTCGTGACGTATTTACGAGTATAAATTTTAATTTCATTACGCAGTCTTGTGTTATTATTACGAGTAAAAATAGAGCTGGAATTAAGAAAAAAGTGGATAAGATTACATTTCATCTGTAAGCATCGACTGCAATAGTATATTTAATTAATTATTGATTTTCTTTTAACGATTTATTTTTCTATGACAATGATGCGGCCATTTTGTGAGTGTTGTCATTTTTGGTGTAAAATTTACCCACTTATTTATTTGTTGTGAGTTATATTGTTGTCCATTGTGGAATCTTTGTCATATTAGTTTTAAAATGGATAAAAAACACATTTACTATACACGTTGTGTATAGATAGTCGGTGTAACTAAAATTAACACAGCCAGAAATCGTCAACTTTTATGATACCTGCATGAAATGTGTAAACAATTATCGTAAGTTTTCCTATATTTTTTTTGGGTTTTCCCAAAAAATATATCTTACCATAGTAAAATTACCCCAAACCAAGGGAATTGTTCCACTGTCGGCAACACCACGCGGGTGGGAAGTGCGGCTGGCGGGGGGACTGACGTATTGTTTTTGGACACATTAGACAACATGCAAAAATGAGTGAACGCGGCTTCTGGTTTGTTCTGTATTCTGAGGTCTAAAAATAGATTGCTCCGAAATCCTTGTTATATGTACAAGCAAATTGAATAGAAAAACACACAAAAACATATCTAACAAGATAAGCCAAAAATCAGCCTCGAAAAACATTATAATAAAAGAAATATTCGTGATTCTATCTAGAACATTCTGAGGCCTCACATCAAATCTCTGTCGGCATGTTCAATTTCAATTTACACTCGAAGAAAGCCGGGTGAATAACCTTGTATGTCATAAAGCGGATCCTATCATCCATGTCACCTACTTTCAAAGAACTTTATGTTAGGGATCCAATAAGAATTTCACGTGTTTTTCTACACCCATATATACTGTGTCGAGACTAAATGGAGTATGAAACCGATTTTTATTGATACTTATGCTATCGACGCTGGGTCAATGTGACGTATGATTTTTTTATAGGTATACGACAAGTTTTTTTTATGGTTTTATGATGTAGGGACTATGTTCCTACTAGTCCAATAAAATACAGTATTGTCGTTCTTAATCGAGAAGGCGGATTACCTACCTAGTAAGCAATCGGCGTCGCCCATGGACACCTGCATCACCAGAGGAGTTACGTGTGCGTTGCTAGACTTTTGTGGATTAGGGCTTTGGTCATTTATCGATTGGGATTGAAGAAATGGTCCTCCAGTAACCTCACTCACTCGACGAAACAACGCAGCAGCAGTTGTTTTACGCCGGTTTTCTCTAAAGTAATACCAACTTTCGTCCCGAAACTTGGCTCTCCTACACTCCAGATGTCGCTAGGACCGAATAAGGGAACTACAAGTCTTTAAAGACTGGTTATTACCGCTATCTGACGAACCTATACTATTCTATCTTCAATATTTGTTTCTTATTATACGTAGTGCTCTGTTGGAATATACGCATTGTGTACGTATATACCTATACAAATATCCAAGTTCATTCACAGCATACTTCAATCATTCGTCAAACATTCAATCATTCGATCATTCAATGTTCAGTTCATTCGTACTTTCTGTAACTGATATTATTCGAAATATAACAGTCGTTGAGAACACATGTATTTTCTTTGTCTCACCTGCGCCCATTTTCAACAGGTTATGGGCCCAGGCCGTTTTCTATAGTTAAAAGTAATAAAATTAAAATACAGTGTTAAAGTGTAAAATAATATTAATTAAAACAATGGATCCACGCAACAAAAGAAATATCCAACCATTTAATGGCGAGAGATATAGTACATGGAAGTTCCGTATAAAATCGCTTTTAGAGGAACTACAAGTATTGAATGTTATCACTAGTGCCACACCACAGGAACCAGACGCGGTTTGGAGAAAGAAAAACCGAATTGCTAAAGGTACTATTATTGAGTATTTGAGTGACGCATTTTTAAATTTTGCCAAAGAATCTGCAACCGCCAAGACTATATTCGAAGAACTTGACAAGATTTACGAGCGGAGAAGCTTGGCTACACAATTAGCATTGCGAAAGCAATTGTTAAACCTAAAGTTACAGCCAGATGTGACATTATTACAACATTTTACGCAGTTTGATAATTTGATTACTGGATTGATTTCTGCTGGTGCAAAACTAGATGAAATGGACAAAATATCGCATCTTTTGCTCACACTACCCACATCTTACGACGGTGTTATAACGGCGTTAGAGACGCTAGGTGAAGAACAACTCAATTTGGTCTTTGTGAAAACACGCCTACTCGATCATGAAGTGAAATTGAAGGTTGAGCCCTCCACAGAACTTAAGGCCCTACATACAGGAAATAAAAATATTGGTGCTCAAAATTCGTCAAGATTTTATAACAACAGTAAGATCTACCCTAAAAAGAAAAATAATTATCAACCCGGAAATTCAATGCATAAAATATCAAAAATGTATTGTGATCATTGCGGACGTCGGAATCATTTCAAAAAGGACTGCCGGTACTTTAAGAAACTGCAGCAAAATAATCAATCGGCCAACTTCAAAAAGTCTGCCAACAACATTGAATCCTGCAACAATGACGAGGACGGTTTCGTTTTTATGATTTCGAAATGTAAGTTATTTGCTAATTATTTAGAAAATGATACTGTTTCTTTTCTTTTAGATTCTGGTGCGACAGATCATATTGTCAACTCTAAAAAGGTTTTTACCTCGTATGTCGAACTACCCACACCATTGAAAATCGGTGTTGCTAAGAATGGAGCTTCAATCCTGGCGTTTGGTAAAGGAAGAATCGAGGTAACAACAAATTTAAATATTCAAGGATCAATTGATGACGTTTTGTATTCACCTGAGGTACGTTATAATTTGTTATCGGTTAATCGCATTCAAAAGACTGGTATGTCGGTAAGTTTTGTTAATAACGCAGTTAAAATTTATGGTAAAAATAATAAATGTTTTATGACAGGTGAGAACATTAATAATCTTTTTAGTATTACTTTTAAAATTAATAATTCTCTGCATTACTTAAATTTAGTTAAAGAAAATCACCAAGACTGTGCAAAAGAATATAAATTATGGCATAGTCGACTAGGTCACTTAAATAAACAAAAAATGAATATGTTAAAAAATGTAGTTGATGAAAATGATGGTAAAGTTTTTGAAAATTTGGTAATTCCTTCTGATGAGTTATGTGAACCTTGTATACTTGGTAAACAGGCCCGATTGCCGTTTGCTAAATGTAAAGATAAATCTAATAATAATAACAGACCATTATTTATTATTCACTCTGATGTGTGCGGTCCGATAAAACCTTCTACTGTAGATGATAAGAACTATTTTGTTACGTTTATAGACGATTTTACACATTACACTGTTACATATTTGATGTACGCTAAGTCAGAAGTACTGAAATGTTTTCAAGATTTTGTTGCTAAAAGTGAAAACATATTTAACCATAAAGTAACTAATTTATATTGCGATAATGGGCGAGAATATCTTTCAAATGATTTTAAAGATTATTGTGTTTGTAAGGGAATAACTTATCATTTAACGGTACCTTATACACCACAACAAAATAATGTTGCGGAGCGTATGAATCGTACGTTAACCGAAATGGCTAGAACATTGGTTACAAGTGCGAAATTAAATAAAATATTGTGGGGTGAAGCTATATTAACATCAACATATTTAACAAATAGACTACCCACAAAAGCGCTCTCGAATAATAAAACACCATACGAAATGTGGCACAATAAAAAACCGAAAATAAGTCACTTAAGAATATTCGGTTCGACTGCCTATGTTCATGATAAAACTAAAGTATCGAAATTTGACGAAAAGTCATTTAAAGCCATATTAGTTGGTTACGACCAAAATGGTTACAAATTATTTAATACAGAAAATAATCAGTTCCTTGTTGCGAGGGATGTTGTATTTGACGAGTTGAATTTCGAATCTACTAGGCCAGTAACTAAAATACCGGTTCAAATTCCCGCCGAAATTAATAAGCCCGATAACGACGTCAAATCGGCAAAGTTAATAGGCAACAAACACAAAAATAATCTTGCCCCTGATAATACCTCAGAAGCTGGACCTTCATCTAGCAAACTGAGACGTAGTGAAAGAATTCTCAAATTACCCACAATTGATTATAAAAAGATTAATGACCCTGATTTTTACTTATCGCTCACAACTGTTCAATCACTACCATGTACCTATGATGATATTTTGAATAGAGATGATTCTAGTAAATGGTTGAAAGCCATAGAAAGTGAAATAAATTCTATTCATAGTAATAATACTTGGACTCTTGTTGAAAGACCCAGAAATGTTAACATAATAAGTTCAAAATGGGTATTTACAATTAAAAATAACGAGTTGGGTGAACCTACACGTTACAAAGCTCGACTAGTAGCTCGTGGTTTTACTCAACAATACTTACAAGATTATGACGAAACGTTCGCTCCAGTAGCTCGAATATCAACTTTTCGATTTATTTTAGCTCTTGCAAATCAGTTTGATTTACATGCACATCATATGGACGTAAAAACCGCCTTTTTGAACGGCATTCTTAAGGAAGACATCTATATGGAAGTGCCAAAGGGTGTCTCAGCTAGTCCAAATCAAGTTTGCAAGTTAAATAAAACACTGTACGGTTTAAAGCAATCATCTAGATGTTGGTTTGAGCGATTCGATCATACTCTTAAGGATATAGGTTGCAAAAATTCTGGAGTAGACCCTTGTTTATACATATTAGATAAGAAAAGTATGGATAAAAATGTATACATTGTTTTATATGTCGATGATTTAATGATTTGTACAAAAGATGTACACAGTTTAAAATTGTATAAAAATCGTTTATCGAAAGAATTTAGTATGACAGATTTACAAGAAATTAAGTTATTTTTAGGTATAAAGGTAGAACGATGTGAAGGTAAATTAACTTTAGACCAATCCTTTTACTTGAAGGGTGTTTTAAGCAAGTTTTCCATGAGTGATTGTAATCCGTCAAAATCACCTTTTCCATCTAAATTAGATTATAATGCTTTAAACTCAGATACATATTATGATGCTCCTTGTAGAAACGTTATAGGGTGCCTTATGTACGCAATGCTTTGTACACGACCAGATATTTGTGCTGCTATCGGTATTTTGAGTCGGTATCAAAGTAAAAATAATTAAGAGTTATGGAAGTGCTTAAAACATCTTTTAAGATACATAAAAGGAACTGTTAACTTAAAGCTGACCTATGTGAAATGTGATTACAAACAACTGGTGATAGGGTATGCAGATTCTGATTGGGGAGGCGACGTTATTGACCGAAAAAGTACAACAGGTCACATATTCAAAGTATTCGATAATTGTGCAATTTCGTGGAATACACGGAAACAAAATACAGTCGCCGCTTCCTCAACAGAAGCTGAATATATGGCATTATTTGAAGCTGTAAGAGAAGCTATTTGGATAAAATCATTATTACATAGTATTTCTATTCCGATAAAACAACCAATAATTATATATGAAGATAATAACAGTTGTATTAGCATTGCTAATAATCCTACAAATCACAAACGGTCCAAGCATATCGATATAAAGTACCACTTTACCAGGGAACAAATTACTAATAAAGTAATAAAGCTAGAATATTCATCATTAACGACCTTGCAATAGGTAAAAGAGGATTTAGAAAATCATTTTTCGTCATTATGGTTGTGACGTAAATTCGTCATATTGCAGCTTCAACTGAGTAAAAAATATCATATTTTTTCCACAGGAGATCAACTAGCTGACATCTTCACAAAAATGGTACATGCTTCGAAGTTTTTAGAATTAAGGCATAAGTTGAACTTAATTTAAACTTTTCAATATATATTTTTTATTGTAATTAGAGAAATAATTTTATTTAAATGCTGTTATGTTTTATGTACAACAAATAATGTAAGCTGTTAATCAAAGTTATTGTAATTTGAAATGCAGTAGGTAATATTTATGATTGTATAAAATACTTGAATATTTGAGGGGGACTGTTGGAATATACGCATTGTGTACGTATATACCTATACAAATATCCAAGTTCATTCACAGCATACTTCAATCATTCGTCAAACATTCAATCATTCGATCATTCAATGTTCAGTTCATTCGTACTTTCTGTAACTGATATTATTCGAAATATAACAGTCGTTGAGAACACATGTATTTTCTTTGTCTCACCTGCGCCCATTTTCAACATGCTCTAGCGCTTTCCAATACGCCGCGTATGTTTCCGCCTTTACCTTATCAATTGAAGGAACTGTGCGTCGATTCTATAAATTTCTAACACCAACTCGCATGTCAAGTCGCTATTCTCTCTCTCTCTCTCTCACTTCGCATAAGGTTCAAAATTGACGTTTATTTTGCATTTTGTAAGCATAAGCTGATGTAGAGAATAATATATAATTATACATTTGATCGCATGGATACCGAATTAAATCTTCTTTTTACTTATAATCTCTATGTTTATTTACAGTTAATGTTATGTTTAACCAAATATAAACAATTTCACACACATTTTTCTATTTACCAAGCTCTGTACATGACAACACCACAGGCTAGGATTAGATTATCTCATAATTATAACTATACAAACAAACTAATAACATTATTTATTTTCATATAGCTATATTTTCATGGCGACACGTGCCGATCGTGTGCGTTTACGAAGCTTGCTATAAAGGGTGGCGTAATTGAGGGTCGATTGTAGTGCACTGCATTATCTGATAGGTAACTTATTATTAAAGTATTTTGTGAGTCAGTAAATTGCTTTATTAATAGGTAACTACGCTTCTGTATACATTTATGATATTATTAACTGAATGTAACAGGCATTAATAGGAGAAGGAGAAATTGCAAACTACATACATTTTTTTATGTAATTGGTCGGCAAACGAGCAGACGGATTACCTGATGTTAAGCAATCAGCGCCGCCCATGAACACCCGCAACGGAGGAGTTACGAGTGCGTTGTCGACCTTTTAGGGATTCGGGATTTGGAGCTTTAGGGATTGAGGAGGGATTGAGGAGGCCCCAAACTTACCATCAGGTAATCCGTCTGCTCGTTTGCCGACCAATTACATAAAAAAAAAACTATCAATGACTACATTCTCAAAAAAAATAATATTTTTCAAAATAACCGATTCCAATGCTATACCTACTATCAGAAATCTAATATTTATACGACATACCTCACTTAAAAAAATCAATGTAACGTGTTTTATACTACCTGAGAATACATAAAGAGTTAAAGTAGACTCAATCCACGTAGGTATGTACTTATAGATAAAAATATTCAATTTGTGTACCTACGTTCTTAAAATAACCCACCATTACCTTAACAACTGTTATACACATATGAGCAGCGGAATATCTACTTTACTACGATATGTTACGAAACTAAGCATAGGGATTCAGTGCAGAATAATGTTCCCGAGCTCAAGCCATACAAACAGTGCTGACAACTTATAGCCCGGGATTCGGTAACAAAAAACGGGAAC
This sequence comes from Spodoptera exigua, assembly GCA_902829305.4. Lineage (NCBI taxonomy): Eukaryota > Metazoa > Arthropoda > Insecta > Lepidoptera > Noctuidae > Spodoptera > Spodoptera exigua. The sequence goes on from LR824614.2 coordinate 1,118,365, forward strand.
TGGAATGTAAATTGTGAATGTTTTAGTCTAGTAATTTATGCGATCATTTAATTCTACGTTAGAATTTGGATTTCAAGCAATTTATCGTTTTTATTTCGTATTTATAATGTAGGTACTTATACCTGATTCGATATTTTTTTCTACGATAGAGCCTATTCACTCAGGTGCACTCACCTTCGGGGAGCACAAACTCCACTCCTAAGTGGTTTAACCAGGTTCTTTGGTTCACGTTTTTACATAACAGGAGGCTTTTTAGATGAGTATACAATTAGACATAAGATTTTATTTCTTACATTCTATTTTCTTTATTTTATTGTCAAGTTTGTTCGAAATTATTTGCAGTTTATTGAGTCAAAGTCGAATTAAGGCACTTTCACAAAATAATTAAATATAAGAAGTTAAAATTTTTACATTTTTTTTTCTGATACATTTGTTACGTTGGTTCCGTTATGTGAGAACAAATGTTATAATATTAAACTTTTAATAATAATTTATAATCTAAACTATGATGATGCTCTAGGTTTCGTAATTAATATTCCTTGAAATATAACTTCTAAACAAAAAAGCGTAGCAGCGCGACAGTCGCCGCGTGGCGTGTCGCGGAAGGCCTCCACCATAGTTTGAAATTAGTCGAGTATCTCGTCAAATTATTACGTGAGTAAGCAGTTACTTACCGTAAAAAGAGATTGCACTTGACGTTTTTCAAATATCTAAAAATTACTTTATATGAGGAACTTTATCATAAATCCCGGGGTTCCGGGACACAGTCCAGCCCTGCCTCGACTTAACGTTTATATGTTTCAGTATATCATTGTTTACATCTCTCTTGTACTTACTAATGACTGATGGCAGGCTTCCAACTGTCATTACCATCGGTTTACAGGAAAATCTTAAAGAAAACGTGCTAAGAATAAGTTGTTTAGGTTTATTTTTGGTTATACCTAAGGATTACTTTAAAAGTTTAAGGAATTGTGAAATGAAAGAGTCATTGCTTAATTGAACATTGCTTATTCAAAAAATATACTTATGTACGTTTATGTTTCTGCAGAATTAAATAGGTATAATTAATCAAATTTGCCTTTGAGAATGCATGAGTGAAATCTAGGTTAGATTTTGTTTAGGGATTTTTAGCATCGGTATGTCAACGCTATAGTACCTTTTTGCATTTGGCGGCTAACATGAATAAAATACACAGAATTACTTAAAAGCTAATCAATAGTAAGTTACTCGTGGACGACAATAAATTAATGGCTCATCTTTTTAAGATAATCAGAAGTTGGTATAGATAAGATGGATTTGATTAAGTACTGTTATTACTATATACTGTACGGCAAACGAGCAGACGATTACCAGGGGCCCGAGTCTACTATTTTCAAAGTATTGTCATTCCTACACGATTCCATTCTCATTTTGCTAAAAGGTCGTACCTAGTCTGTTAATTCAAAATAACTGATCATTGGCGTTCTGCGATGTCGTAATAGAATTATAGTACGAGATGTCCTGTAACAAATTATAAACAATAACTGCACATTACCTAATATTCTAAACGTAAATCATTGAATAAAGGAACTGATATTTTTTTAATTAATTTAGCGCATTATATCAAATATTCATTTGTCATAATGTACGAGATTACCGTTCTAAAGAATAATTTCAATTGGTTGATTATTGGAAAGTCACAATGACGCTATCGTGTTAGTAGATTACCAAACTTGTCAAAATCAACAATTTTCAAACCAATGATCTACTATTCTGACACTATTGTAATAGCAGACTCGAGGCCCTGATGGTGAGCAATCAGAGCTGCCCATGGACTCCCGCAACACAAAAAGAGTTACGAGTGTGTTGCCGGGTATATATAAGGTATATATAAGTATATATAAGGGTTAAAGTTATTTAAGGATTGGGAAGAGATGGGGGGAAGGGTTGGACACTTTATACTTATTACTCAATATCTTTATTGCTTTACTATAACTACAAATAAAGGTGGTAACAAATTGTGTGAGATCAATTATCCTGTAGGTCAAAGCAAAATATGGTAACTCTGTTTTAAAATATGTCTTAAAACAATTTAATTATATATTTATATTTAAATTAAGCTTAACACTAGCAGTAAAATATATTATGGAGATCATTAATATCACTTTACCTTAGCTACAATTTATATATTGGATTATTTTATTATCATACGGTATTATAATAATGGTCTATGTGTTTCCATACTTGCCTTCGCTAGTAACATAGAGACCGCTTATAAAAATACCAACATAAAATCCAAAAGCACTACTCCTATCATTGTCATCCTTTCTAAAAAATAAGAAACTTGTAGAAAAATAAGAAATTGATTTTGTTTAGTATAATTATTTACATAGTTTTTGTAATAGTTTTTTTTTTGTTTTTTCTGAAGCGACATCTGTAGGAACCTCGTGGAAACATGCGGTTGGTTGTCCCAGTGTGTTAATACGAGTAAGTAGGGTTGTCTGTTAGGGGTGCAAAATAATACTTATTTCTAAACATAGGTGGCGCTATCATTATCCTTGAAATTACCGCCATCTGTAGTGTTTTAGCAGTACCATAAAATGGTAGGAACTCAGTACTTTTCATACGCTCATATATTTGTAAGATTTTAGCAGCACCATAAAATGTCACGTGCTTAGTATTATTCATTGAAATTTTGTATAAAAAGTGATTAAGTACTTTTATAAAATCATTGTAGATTGCAAAAGTATTAGCTTAAATATGTATAAAAAAAACTAAAATAGTTCTATACAATTTCGCTAGATGGCGCTATTTACATATATACGAACCAAGTATACATTTTTCAAATTTAAAATAGTAAATAAATTTAACTTGTATATTTCCGCAATAAAAATATACTTGCAATTTTTAACCTTTAATTTATTTTGCTTTACAAGTCTTTAGCTTATACCATTATCCAGAAATTGTAAAAAGATCTACATCGCGCTGATAAAATTGTCTTGTTTAGAAACATGTATACAAAAATTGTCACAAACCAAGTGTACTTGCTTCGGCAGTACATATACTAAAATTGGAACGATACAGAGAAGATTAGCATGGCCCCTGCGCAAGGATGACACGCAAAATCGTGAAGCGTTCCACATTTTTTGAACATTTTCAATTATTGATTTAATTATGTGAATGTAATTGATTTTAACTTTGTCAGTTTCTAGGAGTGTCATAGCTGTGAATAGTTTTGAGTTGATATGGGATGATTCGCCATTATATTATTAACTAATGTTTTCCACCCACGGCAACGTTTCTCGATCCCGATCCCAATCCAGTATCTAACGTCAGTATTATGAATCATTGAATGTATTCTTAATATAAGTAATTTTATTATTTGCGGTGCGCGTCAAAGCTGAGCAGAGTGCGGCTGGTAGACTTGATAGCCTGTAGGTAAGTACATGAATAGATTTGTATTGATACCTCGATTCATAGTACCTACAGGCAGGGGGCGAATAGTTTAAACCTAGGTCGGCCAACAAGCAGACGGATTACCTGATTTTAAGCAATCAGCGCCGGTTATGGACCCTTGTAATAGGTACCCAAGGAGTTACTACAAGTGCGTTGCCGGCCTCTTGTGGATTATTTGCAAATTAAGGATAAGGGATTTGAGGAGTGGAGGAGGGATCTTGGACCTCCGGTAACCTCAATAACGCAGCGGAACACGTGGGTAAGTATTGCTTTACGCTGGTTTTCTATGAGGCCTTGGTATCACTCCAGTCGAGCTAGCCAATTCATGAAAATAAACATGCTTCATAACAAAAAAAACAAACGGGGTGAGCTAAATAAAACCGTTTAAAAAGCCAGCAAAAAAATTGTTGTTCCATGTTTTCATAAGATTGTTTCATATCTAATATTTTTATAATTATGAGCAAAGTAATCACAGAATGCATTAAAGTTAATATAAAATAGAATAAAATGAAGTACATTTTTCTTAAAAGCGCGAAATCTGTTGCAATAAAATGTCGTCTTTTACAGAGTGCGACTTTGTACTGCACGTTTTAAGGGTTCCGTAGTCAATTTGCAAGCAATAGAAGTTTTATTAATACGTCTTTTATAGTATGTCATAGCCAGATTTTTTCCACAATTCATTAGTTTGATGTATTTATTGATGATAATGTACTATACTGATCTAATCTCTATGTGAAACTGATTTAAAATAACCATGGAGTTTCTTGCTCGTTCTTCTCCATCGGAGTCTACACTTTGAAACGAGCAAATAGCTTTATTAAAAATACTGACCGACAGACTGACACTTTATATCTTTAGTTTGATGTTCAAAAGTGCCTGTAAGGGTCTAATTAAAATAAATTATTTTTGACTTTGACTGAAAAATTGAAAAGTAGATGAATGAAATTTTGTAAATCGCATAAGGATATTGAAACAAAAAATGAGAAACAATATTCAGAAATTGAAAAAATCTAGATAAGCGGTTTTTATTTTAATATTTTCATAAACCTTTTAATGCTTGGGCCACACTAACAGGAAATGCCATTCATTATAAATGATTTTTTCACTAAACAAATGCCTTAGGGTATACTTTTATTGTTTAATATCATCAATTACCGCGATAATTATTATTGGCATTTCCCGTTATTGTGGCCCAAGCATAAATTATTTAATAACCTACCAGAAAGTAGCATAAATTTAGTATGCTAGCAACACTAGCTGCTACAGACGCCTTCAGCTTTTAAGGAACTATTTATGGAACAGGCGGACTCGCACTTAGCCGTTTTTCTTTTTTAAATTCTTGCATCTCAATACGCCGTTGATCGTCTTGCATTTAGTTGCTTTGCAATCTAGAGTCGCGCGGCGCATTATTTGTAGAAAGAAACATACCGTTGCGGACGATCTATAAAACTAGTATCTACGCTATGTAGGTATTTGTTGTTTAGATAAGTATAGACTTATAGATTTATTAAGCGTTTTGTTTATGTTTTTGCGACCTTTTTTGGACCCAGTATATTGTACTAAAATCTTAAATACATGGGAAAATGATCTTCAGCCACCGTGAACGCGGACGGTGAAGTATAACTTGCCACCAGACCAGGTCTAGACCAGAATGTGGAACAATGAAACAAGACATTTATTTTTGTTAATAGGCCATAAAACAGCGCTTTTACACGTCAAAAGTATATGTTATAAAACTAGATGAAGCCGGCATTTCTTTATTTGACTACTCTGAGAAGAAGTGCCGAAACAAACTCAGAGGTCCCTCTTTTCAAGTCCAGACAATATGAACAATAATATAATGTGCGAGGACTGTGCAAGTTTATTCTGTAGTGATCTTTTGAGGAAAGAACCACATCAATTTAAGGAAGCCCATTCTAAAGAAAGGCACGCAAGTATCAGTTTACAACCACTGACTTACTAAAGCAAAAAAATTCAACGCGTGGCGTTCAGCGCTTCAAAAAGCTGTCACACCTTGATGGGGTCCAATAGGACCGATGTTGAGCCTGGGTTACGGTTACAAGTATAATCATATGACGTACGGCGACCCAGCTCAGATAATAACTGGGTGGTTTTTAGTCAGTAAGAGTCTGGCACTCCCTCATGCCCCTTTTAGGGCGGGAAAAAACACTAGAAGTCTTTTGCCAGACAAAAAAAATACAGAAAGTTTATGCAACTAATCCTGACTGGAGTCTAATAAATGACCTTTATACCTTTGGGGAATTACAGTATATCATTACAGGCATTATTATTCATGTCATACTCGTTACAGTTACTTATATAATAAAAATAAAGACACAGTCTGTCAAGTTCTTTCGGCATAGCTTTTGCAATCAACACGGGTTTACAGCGCTCTCGGGTTTCCCCCAGGGAGGAAAAACCATGTCTTGTCTGGAATCAATGTGCTCGCGGTCGATTTAACAACAGTTTTTTTGCTTTTATGTTGCTCAAGTCAGATAAAATGATAAGATGTGTGTTCTAAAACAAATCATAGGTGTATATTTTTTTTAAATAAACATTATATTGTTTTAGGTGCTAGTAGTATAGAAGTGCATAGCTGGATGAAGATATTTTTAAGGTGGAGTGTTGTATGTTTATTTTTTTAATCCCGTTATACGTTTTATTTTTTCAAAATGCTGTTGGATTGTAAGAGGTATCATAATAAGTAACTAGCATTTAGGTACTTGAGAGTATTTCGTGATAACTAAATGTTAAATTTACTAGGAAACTTTACTGGTTAATTATTTTATTGAAAAAAATATCTTAGGACTTTTTCCACCTTGAGTGGGGCAAGGCAAGGTGTCAGACTCTCACTAACTAGAATCGCCCCGTTCCTTCTCCAAGCCGGATGGCGGCATATTATTGCTTGCAAGCCGCTACTCCAGCTTTTCTTTTATAAGATAGATAGTGATCCGATAGCAGCTTTAAGTGGCTAAGCGCAGTCATGGCCTACTGTCATTATCCTTTTATGTTGCTCTGCCTGACAGGTTCCACAATGATCTAAATGTGTGCATAGACACATAACACCTAATTTAACATTACAGAATGCAAAAAACGTTTAGGTTTGTATTTGAGTTTTGGTGCTAGTTCCATACAACGGATAGCAACTTCATTATCTTACTAAGCATACTGTAAAAATGCAGACTTTATGTTTTTATAAAATAGGGCAGCAAACAAGCAAACAGATTGTCTGAAATCTGGTAAGCATCGGCATCACCTATGGATAAAGGACTTTTAGGAATTAACGATTTGGGAATTGAAGGAATTGGGAAGGGAAGTAATTGGCCAACAGGAACCTCACTCATATGGCGAAACACAACGCAAGCAAACACATTGTTTCACGTCGTGGTATCCCGATTGCGGTTGTACATTCATATCGTAAGGATGTCTCTCCCATACCTATACCTATAAAAACGCGCAAAAAAAGCAATTTTTATTTCTTTCAACCTTTCGATACTAAAATACTACTTTTACAAAACAAACCGTTATGAGGCATCATCACGTTTCTCTGCAGAAAATTTCTTCAAAAAGATATTACTTTTTAACCTAAACCTGTCTATGATGAAAAATTTAATAATGCAGCTCGAACACAAAACTTCATATGCCTCGTTATATATGTATGGGTATCTGTTCGGAGGCTGGTCGTCAACCGCCACGGTCGGATCATGGATGGGTGGCCAATCTACCTGAAGTATGAAGGCTTACGTGACCAATGTTAGAACAAGAAAACTATGGAGACAGTAAAAACATCTTATTTTCTTTTGGTCAGATAAGATACATCTGCAATGTTTTTTTGTAGGTACATAATCGTATGACTTCTCTCGACTTGAGTGGAAGAGTGTCAGACTCTTACTTTTTTATGGGATGATGCCGGCCTCTTAGGACATAAGGGTATCAGATATTTTAGGATTGGGAAGGGATGGAGAGAGGGGAGGAACTGGGCCTTCGGTAAGCTCACTCACATGGCGAAACACAACGATTCTGTGTTGCACGCCAGTTTTCTGTAAGGCCGTGGCATCACTCCGGTCGAGCCGACCCATTCGTGCCAAAGCATGGCTCTTTTACACTTATCGACTAAAACCTACCCGTTCCTTTTCCTGCTCAAGCTGGGGCTGCGGTACCTACTTTATTTGGTTTGCACTCGCAAGCGGGCTGGGCAGTGTGAAGTTATTTCCATGTCCATTAGCACTAGATTAGTAATCTTTCATAATCTTATGACAAATAAAATTTCAATTAACGGCATGGCATAGCTAAACATAACTTTTTACCCCGTAAAGACGAGAAACACCTACTTTTCTCTTACTTAAAGAATTTTCTCAGAAATATGCGAGTCTTACCTTCATACCTAACCTGAAACCTTCGCAATTTCATCTTGGACACCAACACAAACAAAATTCTCAAAGCGCCTCCATAGCTTCCCCTGTTGTCCATACTTCAAGTGAGTACTTAAACGGGTTTTAGTAATGAGTTAGCGTGTCTAGACAGCCTGGATACCTACTATGTAAATTAGTATTAAGCCCGCCACCTCCATTTCTGTCCTACAGTATTAAATTTTGAATTACTGAAGCTTATTCGGAATCAAATTATTATTGTAAAATATTGCAGTTCGTGTATTGTGACTACGCTCAGCTGAAGGTGCAAAGGTATTTGCATTTGATAAATTGAAATGTTCTTTTGGAAATTATTTTGCAGATAGGGGCGTTCGTTTTTAGTCAGGTGTATGGCCAGACTGTTGATTGTGTGGAGAAACCTATTTAATAATAACTGAGGTTACTGAACGTTTCATTGTTAGTGGATACTTTTTTTAAAGGTGCAACGTTGTCCCACACTGTGATTTTGTACTGTGTAGTGGGTGCGTTTAAAACATACAGTTTCACAAACACATAACACACAGACCCGAAACAACAATTTGTGGATCACACAAAGAATTTTCGAATCAAATCAGTTTCCCAGCCACCGTGCCAACCGTACAGTCGAAATTATTTAAAAAAATAGTATTATTTTAGCCTTTACTGCTGATACTGAACAATTATTTTATATACTTTTAACCTTTATCTAATACATCGGGTTTTTGACAAGTGTGGGAGAGCCATGCTTCGGCACGAATGGGTCGGCTCAACCGGAGTGATACCACGGCCTCACAGAAGACCGGCGTGAAACAACCACAGCGTTGTGTTTCGCCGTGTGAGTGAGGTTACCGGAGGCCCAATCCTTCCTCGCCCCCAATCTCTCCTCAATCCCTTAATCTCAAATCCCTTATCCCTAAAAGGTCGGCAACGCACTCGTAACTCCTTCGTTGTTGTGTCCATGGGCGGCGCTGATTGCTTACCATCAGGTAATCCGTCAGCTAGTTTGCCGACCTATTACATAAAAAAAAGTGATCAGCGTGTCTTGTTTCTATTGATATGTTCTCTGGACTAGATTGTCGCTTCTTATCTTTCTTTATTATTGTTAACTATAACCTTCTTTCTTTCTTCTTTCTTTCTTTCATTCTATGAACTGACTGGAAGGCATAATAAAAGCCACACAGTATTCCACCTGCCCATTGTTAGTATGCTCCACGCAAAATACCGCACTAGACAAAGTACAGTTTTGATCAATTTTAAAAGTGGGTACGTTCTTACATAGGGTAATACCCCCATATTACACATGGCAAATTTTTTTAAACAACCTTTTTTTTTGTCATAGGAAAATCATCAAATGACCTCTCCCGCCCAGGGAAGGCGAGAGAGAGTGTCTATCAACCTACCATGTGCGCAAAGTTCGGGCGGAATTATTTGGATTAGGTTTGATTGATAAAAAATATATATTAAGACTAAAAATAAACAAAGTAAACGGTGTACACAATCCCTTTAATTTTATTGAAGACCGAAAATTGAAGAAAGTACCTATATGATTTAGTAAAAAGCTTTCTTATGACGCGTCACGCACCGGCGGGCAAGTAAAACACTCGAAGATAGATAGCAAATAAAATTTTGGCAAAATAAAATGTTAGTACTGAACTTTTGCAAGAATTTTTATTTATGGTATTTATAGGTCGGCAAATGAGCAGGAGTCTTACTAGGATTACTAGATGCCACTAATAATACTAAAGGAGTTACTACAAGGTGCATTGCCAGCCATTTGTGGGTCCATCATCATCATCATAAGCCTATAAGTGCCCACTGCTGAGCAAAGGCCTCTTCTCATACGGAGAGGGTTAGAGCATTAATCACCTTGCTTGCTTGTTATAATTAGAAATTATAAGTCAGATTTCCTCACGATGTTTACCTTCACCGTATGTCAGTGGTGTCTAAATAATCATAGAAAGTACATATAACTCGGAAACAGTCACATTGGTACTTGCCAGGTCTCGAACACCCTCATGCATGAGAAGCGATCTCCTTAACCTGCGGGCCACCACGACACAATTTGTGGGTTAATATGGATTAAAGAAAGGATTTGAGCAAAGATTGAGCCTCCGGTAACCTCCGGTGTTTTACGCCGCTATTTTGCAAGGTCGTAGTATCACCCCGGTCGAGCCGCTCCATGTGTGCCGTAAGCATATGGCTCTCCCATACAATTGATTGGCGAATTGATCATTTAAATTTATTTAAAATACTAGCTGTTCGTCTTCGACTTAAGTTTACAGCGTGCGTTGGTTATAAAGATAAATATGGTCTATAGCAGCGTTAATTTTAGTTTTTGATGATTTTCACCTTAGAAAAAGTCACAAAAAAAAAGGTCTAACAAAGCTCCTGTTAGAAACTACGTTCCTTGATTACTTTGATTCAATACAAATATTTACACAAGAGAAAGAGGATATTTATTTCCAATATGTGCTATATTTATAAGCAATATCCCAGCCAGACGTAGTGGCAACGGAAATTGTGTTCCGACTCGATCACGAATCCACTTCGACAATAAATACAAGCCTCGCATTTTATTTTTTATTTTAATATTTTAGTTTTAAGGCACGTTATGACTGTATTGGTATGTTTTTTCTAATGGGACAAGTTTGCTTTTAGGCTCTAAAACCGTCACCGAAGACCAGTGCGTACTAGTTGAATCATATTATGAAACAAATAAGAAGATGTTTTCACTTTCCTCTGACCCTGTTTTGTGTGGGGAAAAATCATAAAATGACTTCTCCTACCCAGGGTAGGGTGAGAGAGAGTGTCAGACTCTTACTGGCTAAAAACCCCCCGCTCCTTCTCCTGCTCTAGGCCGAGGTCGCGGTGCCTCATTGCACTTACCCCGCAACCCCGGCTGATTCTCTCGGACCCTAGGTATGTAAAATAACATGAAATACGACTTTAAGCAGTCTGAAATCCTTTAACACCAATCATGAAAGTTTAATTCAAAGATGAATTTTTAGAAAAGGGATTTCTGTATGAGTCCGATACTTATCAATATAAGGTTTTGATTTATCCTGATAGAATGTCCTAAAATGCATACTTAAACAATATCCTCATTTAACCAAATAATAACAAAATGGCCCAACATATAAAATCTTTAAGCAATTCATTAGAACAACCTGCCATGAGCATATCAAACAAATCCAGATAATTTCCTTATTTACAAACCTCCATATGTAACAAAACATCTCAAATAAAATCGTAAAACATCCGTGTCTTGTTTTCAACACAAAAACGTCAAACAATTGTTGTTTCGCAAACAAATTACGGAGAGGACCCGCATCACACCACTTGTAATTGTCCAACGCTGGGCTGCGGTGTGGGCTAAAGTAGAACATTTATCTTGCAACATTGTGGAATGTTATCCTAAAGACATCGGTCATGTTGAATGCTCTCGTGTTTCTATCTTTGTGAATGCTTTTTGCTGTGTTAATGGCTTATTTGGCTTAAGTACCGGGAAGGTAGGAATTAAAAACATGAAACACCTATATACATTTAAGTGTTTTTGTGGAACTGGGCGAACAAACATGAAGATGGATCACCTTATGGTGAGTAATCGGTGCCACCCACTACAGCAGTGGGGATGGACCTGAAAAATTGGTGATAGTCTGGAGAGGACAAGTCCAAGCCTCCTGATATCGCACTTAATTGACAAAACGAAAAGTGTTGTTTGACCCCGATTTTCTGTGAAGTGTGATCATTCCGGTCGAGACCACTCGTGACGAAGCTTGGCTCTCACGCGTGTGCACAAACTCCATTGACCAATACTCACTTTTTTACACAAGGTGTAAAACACGAACTTTTAATTTGGATAGTGTTCTGAATAATTTTCAAATCATAGGATATATTTTATTTGTTCATGAGATCAAAGGTTTTGCTCATTGTAGCTCAGAGGTTTATGTGCCGCCTTCTCATACCTAACAAGGCGGGTTCTAAACGACTTTTCCTGCCCTAGATGGAGTGAGAGGGAATGACAGAGTCTTACTGACTATAAAAAACACCAACTCCGGCTAAACTTTGGCCCTAATAGCAAAAAATACGCCCAATAAAACATTGCAACCGAATAATAAAGTACAGAATATATTTGAAAACATTACCCTACATATAAAGGCAGTGGAATAAAATCTTCAAATGTCTCCCTCCACATACAGCTTGAAGTTGTAAACTGCACTAAGGTTACAGCAATTAACAGCGCTGCGTCGAAATAGCTTGCACCATGAACTCTAGTGCTAATAAAATTCAGCTTTTAGTATGCTGCTGGGTTTAATACAGTTCGTTGTTTAAGTTTTGTATGAAAATATGTAGATAGAAGTGTGCGTTTAGGTAAAATTGTACGTTTCATGGTGCTCTGATCAAATTGTTTCCTGAACCTAGTCGGATTACTTGTGGTAAGCATCCGGCGCCTCCCATGTACACCCGCAACACCAAAGGAGTTACGAGTGCGTTGCCGGCCTTTTGTTTGGGGATAGGGGTTACGGATATAAGGATCGGGAAGGGATAGGGGAAGGGGAAGGATTGGGCAACCCGCAAGACTAAACAAGTTTCAAGTATCTGTGCCATACCGCAGTTGCCGACCTTTTGGGGACTAGAGGAATAAATTTCATAGGGGAAAGATTGGGCGTCCAGTAATCTCACTCAAATAGTGAAACATAATGATGTCGTAAGGTAGACTATACCCGAGCGTACGGAGCGTAGCGTTCCGCGCGCCTCAAAGAGCCAATGGACCACCACAGACGGGGCCCTATAGAGCTGATGTTCAGCCGGGGTTAAGCGCAATGAGTCACCGCGGCCTCGGCCCAGAGCAGGAAAAGGAACGGGGGTTTTTAGTCAGTAAGAGTCTGACACTCTCTCTCCTAATCCTGGGCGGGAGAAGCCATTTGATGATTATGCCCTGACAAAAAAAAAGTAGAGTACCATTTGCACCATAGAAACGAAGACTCATTGTAATACTAACTCAATCAATCATAAATTTTATGTTTTACAATAATGTATATATATAAAAAAGTTGTGGTTCATTGTGTTAACATTTTTCCGACCACTCTCACTTCAGTTGCTCTCAGGAGGTTACTCTATAAAATGCAATCCACTTCACAGACAACTCTCTGAAACCAATACAGACAAATATAATCTAATATAGATACATTTCTGCAGACGCCAACTTAAATGCAAGAACAATAACAAACTGAAAAAAAGATTTCTAAATTTTATCTAGATTTATATTTCAGTTAAAAAAAAACAAATTCCATTAAAAAGACATCATGTTGATTGCTTTTCATAATATATTGATAATAGATTTAAAAATTGGGTTACGGCGCCCACTTTTCGTACACAATTTTGCGGGTTCAAAACGTGGTAAGTGCTTATGTTAATATTACCAACTTATACGTACTTTTTAATACATTTAGACACCATTGACACGTAGTGGTATGCTTAAAACAGCAAATCTGTCTTGAACAGGCTCTAGCGCGTAGTGATCTAGCCTTAGGATCGTCAATTTTTTATTATTATTATGTAATAAGTTGGCAAACGAGCAGACGTCACGAATCAGCGCCGCCCATGGACAGCCGCAACGGAGGAGTTACGAGTGCGTTGCCGACCTTTTAGGGATTAGGGATTTGGAGATTAAGGGATTGAGGAGGGATTGGGGGAGGGGAAGGATTGGGCCTCCGGTAACCTCACTCACACGGCGAAACACAACGCTGTGGTTGTTTCACGCCGGTTTTCTGTGAGGCCGTGGTATCATTCCGGTCGAGCCGACCTATTCGTGCCGAAGCATGGCTCTCCCACACTTAATGTCACGTCAATGACGCAACAAAATTGTAATTTCCAAGTTTTATGTTTTTTCGTTGTAGAAAGAGAGTCGTTCTAGCCTAAACTGTCTTTGTTTTAATCATATATTTTACGAATGGGTCGACTCGACCGGTGATACCACGGCCTCGCAAAAAACCGACGTGAAACAACCACAGCGTTGTGTTTCGCCGTGAGGCCCAATCCTTCCCCTCCCCCCCAATCTCCAAATCTCGGCAACGCACTCGTAACTCTTCTGTTGCAGGTGTCCATGTTCGGCGGTGATTGCTTACCATCGGGTAGTCCGTCTACTCGTTTGCCGATCAACCACAAAAAAATAAATATACTGACAAAGCATGCCTTTGTAATGAATGAACGTTTAAAACGCATGCGCTATAAAAGCTCACGGAAAATTAGCAGCGAAAAAATGTGCACTTAATTTGGTGAAGCCCCATAATGAAGGCGGTAGTCCAGAGCTCATTTTAGCCTCAATTTTCCAGATATTACCGGTGTGAACTTCAGTTGACTTTGTTAGCATAATTAAAGGGAGATTTTGTATAATAAGACAGGAATTGTATTGTTGAATCTTTTCTTGTTTTGATGTTTGCTTTGATTATTAATGGGATTATTATAGTCATCATTTTATCGAGCTCGAGTCGGTTTTGAGTATTTTAAAATGTTAGCAATGCCACAGATTTTTTAGACAAACTTAAAATTACCGGCAGGTAAAGGTTAAGATGTTTTTTATGTAATAGATCAGCAAACGAGCGGACGCATAACCTGATGGTAAGCAATCAGAGCCACCCATGGACACCCGGAACGGAGGAGTTACGAGTACGTTGCCGACCTTTTAGGGATTAGGGATTTGGAGACTTAGGTATCGGGACGGATTGGGGGAGGAAAATGATTGGGCCTCCGGTAACCTCACTCACACGGCGAAACACAACGCTGTGGTTGTTTCATGCCCGTTTTCTGTTACGCTGTGGTATCACTCCGGCGGAGGTGTTCTTAATTAAGATTATAGCCCTCTATATTAATATTCGAGGTAACAGGGCAAGCACAATCAGGTCGGAACAGGGGTTTTTAATTCAGACAGTAAGAGTTGGACGCTCTCTCAACTCACCCTGAGCAAGAGAGGTCTTGTGATAACTGCCCTCTACAGTAAAAAAGACCTTGATGTTATATTACGGACGAGATTACCGAATTTCATTTAAATCGGTTCAGTATTTCTCAAAGTTTATTTATTGACTTCAACTTCAATTCATTTTTAGTTATAGTTTCTAATAATGGGTTCAAATATAATAATAAATATAATAAAAAAAACCCTCTACATGATTTCAAAGTACTATTACGTTTTGAAAAAATAATTAAGTAGGTAAAGGAGAAATTGCTGCGAAAAGGAACTCCAATTATTATATAACTGGACTTATTTAAAAGGATCCAACTCGCAGTTTGGTTGAAAATGATAGCTGAATATGCCAAATTAATCTTTAAGGTCTATATTTCCCATTAGTACAAATATGTTAATTTGACCTTTTTAAATATGGGTACTAACCAACATCTATGATTGATTTTTCAAACAAGCTGCTTGTCAATTACAAACTAAAATATCAATGTGCAAAGGCCAATTAAACTTTAAACTTCAATATCTCAGTGTCTCAAATGTGGGTTGGTTGGTCTGTCTGTCTGTCTGTATGTGCCCTATAGAAACAAAAACTACTCGACAGATTTAAAAAAAACTTGGTACAATTATTATTTATACTTCTGGGCAGGTTATAGGATACTTTTCATCATAAAAATAATGTATGACGAAAACATTCTACATAAAATCTTAAAAAAAAAATTATAACGGTATATCTTTTATTAGGGTTAACTCACAATAGCACGTGTAACTCCTGATAGCTTAGCAGTTCGGATAATAACACATCGCGCCGTCGCATGTGAACACGGAATCATGCTATATGGATTATTTTAGTGTAACGATTGCCGATACAGGTTTTATGAAATATTTGTACTACCTACCTATAAGTTAGATCCGTACCATTCTATCTAAGGAAGGAAGGATAATGGAGACTTAGTAAGTAATAGGGCATTTACCCATTGGAGCTTTACTCATAAAAATGAGACGATTAATAACAAATAACTAATCAACACAGCACCACAGCACGCGGGCGAAGCCGTTGGTAGAAACTAGTTTTTGTATAATCTTGGACAAACTTATGATAGTGCAAGTAGCTACTTATTATATACGTTTACCACAGTAATCCGGATAATACGAGTGCCATCTGGAACAAGTTCCCAGAGGAAGAGATTTGTAAGAATAATTAAATGACTGAACGCTAATGTTACTTCATGTTTCATATTTGATAAAACTTCTTAAGCTTTTTCTCGTTATATTCCATTTTATAACAAGAAAAGAACAGTTATAAATAAGCTATTTTTATTATAATTCATATAGAAAATTGTATTTAATTTTCTCATAAATATGACGACTTCGCAGAATTCCTCAATAAATATACTATTAGACATTATTCTGTTGACTAGTCAAATTAGTAATTTCAGAATTGCCTGCACAGGTAACGCGGAGGCTGGACAACTGCCTATAGTAAAAAGTGTTGCCAATTCGAGACACACACAATAACTCTGTGTGTAAAAATGTACATTTGGTTAATGCTCGCAACGTAGGTGAAAATGTTCGTGAAGGAAATCGTTTGGTACTCTTAAAAATATATAATACATATTAATATACAGAAACGTCGTCGTGGCACAGAGGTTAAACAGCCCGCTTCTCATGCATGAGGGCGCGGATTAGAAATCTAGCTACCAATGTGACTTTTTCCAAGTTGTATGTACTTTCTATGATAATTAGACACAAACGGTGAAGGTAAACATCGTGAGGAAATCTGGACTTATAAGTTTGAAATCGCCAATCCGCCTTGAGCAAGCGTGGTGATTAATGTTCAAATCTTCTTTTTGTGGGAAGAGGCCTTTGCTCAGCAGTAGGCATATTAGGCTGATGATGTGATGTGATACACATTCGCTCCACAATTTAAATTATCATAAATATATTATATTATTCAGTAATGAAAACTAATTAATAGAACGTATATACAATCTATATTAATTACCTTTTATTTCATAAATCCACAAAGCAAAACTCGAGCGAAACTTGATGAAAACCGTATAATGAAAATTACACCTTAAGATTGTGTTTTGCAGCCGATTCAGCGCTTTGAAAAAGATTTTGCAGCGCAACTCCGACACATGTTTGCTAAGTTGGTTCAGCGCTGTTTAGGCTTAAGTTGCTGTCAGTTGCAGTTTCCAATGTGTTTAAACAGCCGTGTTAAATTACTGTACATTATATCCTTAGGCAAATAATACACATTTATTTTGTATATTTATGTTATTGGCAGGGCTAAACACCATTACTATCAGGTCTCAAGCTTCTGTTATGAGTTTTAACAAACGAATAATATAAGCATCTTCATCTTTTTTTTTGAGGAGGTAAAATCATATGGTTTTCTTCGCCCAGTATGGTGTGAAGGAGTGTCAGACTCTTACAGATTAAAAATCTTAAAAATTCTCAAGGCCGAAGACGCCTTATATGTTTATCGAATTCTTTCTAATCTCTCATGTCACGTGACCTAACTAAAACCTACTGCATTAAGTACAAACAAAACAAAAAAGAATGCAATACATTTACTGCTCATCGCATTATCAGTTCCGTCATTGCGTCCGGCGCGTACGCACGTCATTGGCGCGATGGAAAATCATTCGAGTAAAACAATGTCCTCCGATATTGTCAAATGTGTTAGTTGTAATGTGGTGATCAACGAAGTACTTGCTTTTATCTGTAATAAGATTGATGTGATGGATGAAGAAAGTATTAGCCGAATCTGTGTCAGTGCTTTCTCAGAAAATGATATTCTGAAGGCCAAAAATTTGCTGTTCGATTCCATAACGACAACAAAGCGAAAAAAGTTAAGGAAAAAACAAGGCAAAACGCTACGTAATATTGACGATATAGTATGCCTATTGAAAGAGACTGACCCTGATGATATACCTATTTTTGTTGCACGAGACCTGCAAAAATTACCTCCAGTACTTTTTGACCACGTAGATGTAAGTAGGATACTGAAGGACATTGTGAAAATGAGAAGTGACTTGGACAAAATATGTGAAGAATATGCCACATTGGATCAGGTGAAGAACCTTCGGATGGAGGTAGAATCACTAAAAAAGGCGTCGATCGTGAATAATTTCCAACGAAGTGTCAATACTAAAAGAGGTGCTGCATCTTTGCTGACCAGTTTTGAGTGTGAAAGCGGACCCATGGGGTTATCTCCTCTGTGTAATGCACCAGTGACTCATAGGACAAGTCCAACAGTGTCTCCTGCTAAAAAACGTATAACTTTTTCTGATGAGGGTACTTTGAAAACTACGCCGTGCCGAGAGTCTAACGGTTTGCATATTGTCGGAGCGCACAAAACTGCTGACACCAACACGCCATCGGAACCCGACCCCCCTGCCGCCACTGCTGCCTCCGCTACAAAGGATTCCCCACAAAAAAGTTTCTCCGAAATATTAAGTGAGACGAAAGGCGAGTTTAAATCACAACCTCTGGACGACGGGTTTACACTGGTGCAAAAAAAGAGGTTGAGAAACCGTTTCCAGGGTAAAGTTGGAAAAGGCAATGTGGATTTGACTTCAAACTTCAGAGCCGCCGACATCAAGGTGCCAATATATATTTACAATGTATCGAAGAAGACGACTATGTGTGACATTAAGAAATACGTTACTAATAAAATAAACATAGACATTGACCTTCATAAAATGAATATGAAAATGTCTAAGGATTACGATGCTTATAAAATATTTGTACCCAAAAATAAACTCAAAGTATGTCTAAATGATAATTTTTGGCCCAATGGAGTGATGTTTCGTCGATTTGTTGACTTTACTCACAACTCAATGGAATGTGAATATCGGGACATTGACAAAACTAAGTTAGCAAATGAATAAGACAACCAAACTAATATCGTTTAATTGTAAAAATATCTTAAGGTCTATTGAATGTGTGAGAAGACTTTGTAAACAAGCTGACATCATTGCGCTGCAGGAAACGTGGCTGCTGCAGCATGACATTTCTATGCTGGGCAACATCGATAATGCATTCTCCTTCACTGGAAAGTCGGCGGTAGACCTGTCTGCGGGTGTGCTACGCGGTAGACCGTACGGGGGTGTGGCCCTGTTGTGGAGATCAGCTGTGTTCCCGAAGGTGGACGTTATTCCGTGCAGTAGTGTGCGTATCGCTGCTATTAAAATAATGTGTGAAAACCGGTCTTTATTAGTGATAACGGCATATATGCCTACTAATTCAAATGAGAACCTTTGTGAATTTACGGAGTGTTTAAGTGAGCTAAATGCCATTATTGAAAGCAACGATGTGAACTCGGTGATTATACTTGGGGACTTCAACGCTCACCCTGGTAAGCTGTTTCATTCAGAGTTGTTATCTTTTTGCGCGGAACAATCTTGGTCGTGCGTAGATATGGAATTATTACCTAATGACTCTTATACATATGTGTGCGGTGCGAGTGGCAGTCACAGCTGGCTCGATCATTGTGTAGTAACGAGCGCTGCACGTTCGGCTTTATTAAGTGCGTCTGTACTTAATAATGATGTCTATTGGTCCGATCACTATCCGCTATTGCTTGTTTGTAATTTTAATGTTATCTGCTCAAGCCGCCAACAGCCAACAAAGTCAAGTAATATATTTTGTAATAGTGTAAAATGGGGAGAAAGAAATTCAATTCAAATAGAAAAATACCATCGTATTTGTAATGAAAAATTAAAGTTAATTGACTTTCCCCCGGAGTTTCAATGCTGTGCTGACAGTATGTGTGATAGTGACGAGCATAAATTGTTATTAGATGACATGTATGATAAGATAATCAGTATTTTGACGGGGGCTGCAAAGGCTAGCTATTCTGTGCCTAAACGTAACAACCGTAGCTATGTTACTGGCTGGAACCGGTATGTCAGTGGCGCTCACAGGAAGGCTCGATCTTGTTTCCAGATGTGGGTGTTAGCTGGGAGACCAAGGTCTGGTGATCTGTATATTAAGATGTGTGATTCTAGAAAAGTATTTAAATCCAAGTTGGCTTATTGTCAGAAAAATGAATCACAAATAAAAATGGACATTATAGCAGAAAATCATTTCAATAAAGACTTTAGTAGTTTTTGGAAAAACACTAAAAAGTTAAGCCCAGGGTCGGGCCTTCCTGCTAGCGTTGGTGGTGCGCACGACCCCCATGATATAGCTTGTGCATTCCAAAGGCATTTCAAGGTTGAGTCCCCACTCGGACCCTCGGCTCCCTCTGGGGTGCCCGTTGCTGAGAACCACCTTACCACCCTTAGTGTACGATTTTCTGCGAAGACTGTTGCTAATATTATTCATAAAATGGTAAGGGGCAAGTCTCCCGGTCACGATGATCTCAGCATCGAGCACCTTAAGCATGCGGGAATACACCTGCCTAGAGTTCTCTCGATGTTCTTTAACCTCTGTGTACGTCACAGCTATCTGCCCGAGAGCCTTATGTACACTACTGTGGTGCCGATCGTAAAGAATAAAACAGGTGACTCATCAGATCTATCAAATTATAGACCTATCTCTCTGGCTACTGCTACAGCGAAGGTGCTGGACAGTTTGCTTGACAAGCAGTTGGAAGAGCATCTGCAATTACACGACGCTCAGTTTGGGTTTAGACCGGGACTTTCTACTGAAGATGCTATCCTTTGTCTCAAGCAGACTGTTCAGTATTATACTGGTCGTGGCACACCTGTCTATGCATGTTACCTTGATCTATCAAAAGCTTTTGATTTGGTGTGTTACGATAGGCTGTGGCGGAAGCTGGAGAGCGACACGGAGGTACCGCGGGAGGTGATTACATTACTGAGGTTCTGGTACGCCAACCAGCGCAATAGAGTGAGGTGGGCTGGTGCACATTCTGATACATACGGTTTGGAATGCGGTGTTAGGCAGGGGGGAATCAGCTCTCCCCACCTCTTTAATTTGTACATGAACCGGCTCATCGGTGAGCTCAGTGACACTGGTATCGGGTGTTCCATAGATGGAGTTAGTATAAACAACATAAGCTACGCCGACGATATGGTGTTACTGAGCCCATCGATTGCAGCGTTACGGAAACTGTTGTGCATCTGCCAATCGTACGCGGAAGCTCATGGGCTCAGATACAACGCGAATAAGAGTGAGTTCATGGTGTTCAAGTCAGGTAGGAAAAACTACAACCATGTTCCTCATGTAACTCTGTGCGGCATGCGTCTAAAAAAGGTCAGTACCTTTAAGTATCTGGGTCACTGGGTGACCGAAGATCTGTGTGACAATGAAGACATCGAGAGGGAGCGCAGAGCGCTGTCCATCCGGTGTAATATGTTGGCTCGCAGGTTTGCACGTTGTACTACTCAAGTAAGGATAACATTATTTAAAGCATACTGTCAGACCTTCTACACGTGCAGCCTGTGGACTAATTTTGCGCTGCGGGGGTACGGTGCACTGCGAGTCCAGTATAACAATGCGTTTAGGATATTGTTGGGGCTGCCACGCTTTTGTAGTGCTTCCGCTATGTTTGCTGAGGCGCAAACCGATGATTTTTTCGCAATAATTAGAAAAAGGTGCGCCTCGCTGTTAAAGCGTGTGCGTGGCAGCCCGAATGGTATTCTGAGCACATTGTCACAGCGGTGGGACTCACCAATGCTAATGAGGTGGATGCGATTGCACGCTAGCGGTCCCGCATATGTATAATTTATTTACACTTGACTTGTTTAATTTATTATTTTAATTTTTAAATTTCTATATTGTTTTATATAAAATTGGTTTGTCATTTTCTCTTTGTATATTTGTTTTATTTGACTTGAACTCACTTATATTTAATGTAATCTATGTTATGTAATGTAATTTTATGGATTTTTATTATCTGAAATAAATTGAATTGAATTGAATTGAATTGAATTACCATTTACAGCTCATTTGGGAATTAGATGAAAAACACGCAATGTATCAGGTGGAAGTCAACACCCCTTAAGTTAAGGGCGAGCCCTTTATTTGTTGTTGTCGCCTTTCTATAGACTTTTACGGCTTCTTGAGATATATGGGAGATGCCTTTTCTTTCTCTATAGTACCTACATGTCGGATAAAAGTAACCCTTCGGATGTTTTCCCTTTAATGTAGGTAACCTTTACGTTAAAAGTTTTGGATTAAAATAAAGTTTTTGATGAAGTTATAATTTGAGTTTTCTTTGCAAGATTTTCAAAAGGTCGGAAATGTAATATAATGACACCCAATTCTAAAGAGTATGTAAACATACAATATTTTATTTATGGTGGCCCGGTCTCTAATACCCGCTTCTCATCACGAGGATGCGACCCTATGACGATGCCTAGCAACTATAAATGTGATTTTCTTCCAAGTAAAATTTTCGATTATTTGGACACAACTGACACAGTGAAGGAAAGAAATCGGAACATAATAATTTCAAATTATGAATTTGAGAACGCCAATCTACCCTAAGGAAGCTTCCCTGTTGAGACCTTTACTCGGCAGTGGACACTTGTTGACTAAAATCACGATGATGACGTTGAAACATTAAGTAAATTAAGTTTTAGTTCAGTAAATTTTGCAATTTCATGTGCAAAATATTCCGTTCCAGAAATCTTCCATTACGTAGAAATTCTAACAAAATAAATATTAACCAACCAATTCTAGATAACCCCACCTTTTGATTGGCTCTTACGACTAATAAACAATTTGACATCCAATCAGAATTCAATAACGTAACAAACATAGATAAACGAATCATCTAAAAATCTATTGTGTAAAATGCCAACCAAAAAGGTTTTATATCCTGGCTTGCTTTATCCAGACATAAAAAGAGGTAGGACTGTGAACTATGTTTCGAGATAGTAGTTATCTATTATGTTAGGTTATATCGAAGCACGTTCCCCTGTGGAATCAGTCGAATTGTTCCATTTTCTTATAAAAAGTGCGGGCTGCACAATTCTTTAATCATGGTTAAAACTGAAAAAGGAGATTCTAGTTTAATGTGATTGAAAGTGTGATGTTAACCAACAGAATCTTTATTAGGAAAACGATTTATTCAGACTATCAGAATCATAATTATGAAATAATTATAACTGTAGATACATGTCTACATGGATAAAGAGTAAAGTTGTGGTCAACAAAATTTAACGTATGTATATTAAAAAAAAAAACAGATACATAGTGTGGGCCAAATAAACAGGATGTCTCTAGAAGTATGGATGAAATCAAAAACAGAAAAAGTCATTACCAAACATTTATGACAATACGGTAGTTTCCAACTAGTCAAATTCTATACTTTTATCCAAATGTCAAAAACGATACCTTTCTATAAAATTTGTATGAAAAACTGAGCTATGACGTCATAGTATTTTTGCGTCAAATAGCTTAGGTACTTATTTCATAATAGTCAGCTTCAAAATATCTTAAACTTAATCTATCGATCGATCGATGAATAAAAGTATAGTTATTTTTCAATATTTTATAGTATTGAAAAGTCGAATTAATTTATTTTTGACCTAGGAAACTACCCAATTCCTTAAATTATCTTTCTCTCCTTTTCATTCTTTATACAGCAATAATAATAATAGTAATATTAATCGTATTTTACTAGTTAAATACCACCAATACCGTATTGCTAATCGTGCTTAAAACAAAGTTTAAACTCAGATTATTTTATTTAAACAAGTGGTGCCATTGTACTGTCTAGCCGCAGAACATACGCAGGTATATTTGTGTTTGTCGCCTCTGACTAAACGCATATTGTCTTATATTTTATCCATGTGTCGTGTCTGCCTATGAAGGCTAGCAAATCGAATATTGAACGTTGCTCGTATACTGAATATTTAAGCCCAATACATAGTTATGTCTATATTTATTCATGAAATATTTTAGTATATTAAAATTGCACAGATTGCATTGTTGATCGAGTTAAATAACAAGACATTATTAGGAATTTTCGTTTTTAATAAGAACGTACCTTTAACTGAAAATTGGTATAAAAATATGTTTCCATTTGAAATGGGACTTCATATAATAACGTCGCATAGTTAATGAGTAATTTCAAACAAGACTAACTAACAGTATATTTTTTCGAACGATACATAGAAAGGGCACAGATAAATATAGTGAAAAGTTACAATAAATTGACATTGGCAGCTGTCACTTTCAAAATATTTAATCTGTGGTTTGTGTTGCAATTACTAAACTTGTAAACAGAAAATCATACCTTATGTCATAAAAAATATTGTTGAAATACATGCCCTTTTGCTCATTCCAAATTCAAAGAAAATACTTTGTACAAACTTAATTCTACTTAAACATACTTTGTACAAATTTAATTCTGTCCACAATTTTGCGATAACATCAGCATTCATGACTAAGTATGCTTCATATATCTGCCATGCATACTGTGTGTATGATTATTTTATAACCCTCAAAGCACATTATCTATGCCTTGAAGCAAGACAGGTTAAACTCTTGAAGTAAATAATATATATGCACCGTCCGATATTCTGTTAGTATGTGTATCTTAGCATTATATTATTATTAAACTTAAACTAAATATAAATTTTACAGAAAGATTGAAACACTTGACTAAACGAAGTGTTTACAAACTTATAATACATATATATGTACACTCTTTTTGTATTAATAACGAATCAAAAATAACTCAGTAATACATTTTTCAAGGTCTTTAAAACACCTAATTAAACACAACCAAATACGAATTAACATTGCTCAAAAATAAAATACGTTTCATAATGATGGCACATCTGTTTAAAATTTCGCGCTCAGTATTTACTCAAACACAAAGGGACCAATTAGGCTCATTAATCTTAGGCAAGGAACTAAAGACTCCCTGAGGGCAGTACAAATTATTAACTAGTACACGTAATGGCTCAAATAATTCCAACAGGATATTTGATTTGTTAACTACGTTCGGTAAGGAATTCGATTAAGTTTTAATAGGAAATTTTGATTTGAAAGGGGTAAATGTCCATCAGATCTTGTTAGATCTTGATTTAAAATGTTGGATATGTATGAAAAAACAACAATTCGGTGTTAACACAACAAATTATTGTGTGTGAACAACAAATTATCGAACTAGTCAAATTCTTTTATATTCATCATCAGCCTGTTGTCGTCCACTGCTGGACATATGGACATTATTATACTTTTATTCGAATGTCAAAAATGATCCTATTTTTCTATGAATTTCGTATAAGATTCCGCCATATAACGTCATAATGATTTAAGGTCATACAGCATATTTAATGAAACATTAATTAAACATTTGTTTAAATTCAAATAATATTTCACAAGAAGAAATCTATTATTAAGTATATCGTCTAATCAATGACTACCCTATTATTATATAATTATGTATTTACTTGGTAATGAATGATATATATATATATATATACATATATATACATACATATAATTATGTATTGTTTGTGTAGATTTATTATAGTGGTATATATATTCTTCAGCCTTTTACAATTTCATAAATTTCATGCTTGCTTCTTGCATCTGCCATTGGAATTCTTCTCTGCATCACCCAAAGGTCAGACTGGTAGAGAATGCTCAAAGCATTAAGTCCACCTTGTGTACAGTATCTTGTGCATGAAGCTTATAATAAATAAATAAATAAATATTATTTACAGTAGGTAACGTTTTGTTGAAGATAAGATTAAACAAAATATCTAAATAGTAACTTTGACAACAAGTCTTTTCTAACAATGTCATTTTTCCTACACAGTAAACTAAGCACTTAGATACTTAATACAGCTAAGAGTTCTCTATAATTAGCAAAGCTTTCAGATCCTTAGCTGTTCAAGAATTTTAATACAAGCTTACCTAAAGCAGGAGTAATGGCCGTCCGTCCAGAGGCTCTTATCATAACGAGGAAAATACATCACGGGTCAGACGGCCTTAGAGATGGTTCACTAAAAATATGTTGCCTAATTAATGTGGTCTCATCTGTTTCATTTTACGAAGATAGATGGAAATTATGAGTAAGGGAGCTGATTTACAACGCTTTAAGGATAATTGGGTAATTTCTTAGTTCGTTTCTGGACACGTTGAGTGAGATGTGTAATGAAATCGACATTTATTATTCAATTCATACAAATTTATTTTAAAAATCAAGTCCTTAAAAATTTTGTAGTCATATAAAAAGAAATAAAAATTAATGATAAAACAAAAAAAGGATTACCTATGTGGATAATGGATTACTTATTTGATGTGCATTGAAATATTGATATCCTTTTTTATAGGAGGTCGGAAAATGAGCATGAGCATGAGCTGATGACAAATAATCAATACTAGAAGACGAGTGCATTGCCAGCCTTCTGTAGTGTAGAGTATTAAGAATTTGGGGTTGGGGGACGAGGCAATAAGAGAAAATTCAAAATTAAATTTTTATTTGTATATACACGTAGGTCATCCTCTCTATATTGACAGTTAACAAGAAACACTTACTAGTTAGTTACTGTTTACTAGTTAGTTAATTTGACTGCACGGTTGATGCGGTGGCTGGGCAACTGGCTGCCGTGACGTGTCGCGGGTTCGATTCCCGCACGGAATAACTCTTTGTGTGACCCACAAATTGTTGTTCCGGGTCTGGGTGTCATGTGCACTTGAAATTGTATTTTTGTAACCGCAATCACGACACAGGAGAAAATCCTAGTGTGGAGCATTTAAAAAACAAAAAAAAAATAACAATCAAACAATGAAAAACTGAATTTATTTTTGTAAATAAGAAATAAAACAGCACTTTTACAGTATCTTGTATTTAAAAAAATATGAAGCAGGCATTTTCTATTACTGGTTACTCTGAGAAAATTAACGAAACAAACTCAGAAGTCCCTCTATTTATTTTTAAAGTCCAGACAATGTAAAAAATGATAAATATACATAATATGTGAGAATTGTGCAAGTCCATTCTGTAGTGGTCTTTTGACGAAAGAACCTCACCATTTTATGAGGACTCGCTCTGAAGACAGGAACACAAGATTTAAATATGCTAGCTACAATAAAACTATGTCTTGGAAAACAAAACACACTTACATCAATATATTGTTCTTCCGCGATAAACACATGGCTATATAAACACTCACCACCTTTTTTTCTATTACTATGACTTTATCAGACTCTCTGTCCATTTAACACTGCCCTCCAACATTGCCATCTAAATAATTCAACAGTTTATCAGTTAAGACGTAACATTTTGAACCTTCTTGTCCCTTCCTCGGCTCCATCGGGACATTCGTACTTAAGCACCAAGGAAAACACAGATCGCCTTAACATGCTCGTAAATTGAAGGGACTGCGTTGTTTTAACTAAGAGGTTTTGAATGTTTTTGTAACAAATCTTAGGAGTTTGTAGCTTAGCGGTATTGGTAACTGGTCTATTTATATGCATATTGTAGATATTGTACACCAATTTAGTATTATTACTTATTGTCGAAATGAAAAAGATTTTTAGACCTAGAAGTAAAAAAGACTATACACATTCACAAGTGGCAAATTTTTGCCCAGCATTGCAATAAATTTTCCTCCAAAATCGTAGAGTTGAAGCATTATGGACAACCTTTGGTGTCAATTCTAAATCAATCGTTAAATAGTTTCTCGAATTTGTATTGTAGGGCTGCCAAACTGTGCCATTTGGAGTTGGATTCCTGTAACAATAATAAAATAGTTGTTAAAACGCGTTCTGGTAATTAATGGATCTATTATTATAATATTAGTAGAGGTATCATTATAATTCAGTATGTTTACCATAATTATGACCAATTTGGAAGCTAAATAAACTATTCTATAATAATTAATGATAATTTATCATGACTCATTATGCGCAGTAAGCAATATTACGTACCCATATTTAGCGAAATTTGTATACAATTTACAAGTTTGGTCAAGAATTTTTCGAGAATCATTTCCCAATGACGGGTAAACGGGTCCACTAAACAAATATCCAAGATCATCTGCATGGGTTGAGTTCTTTAAACCATATCTCTCTCCGTATTTTCCATAAACGTTTCTCTCAGTGTAACCAGTAAAAACGTAAAAATAAGCTTCTAGGCCGGCTTTTATCCACATCTCCAGAAATCTATAAATATGGTGGACATACGTGAAGTCAGTGTAAAAGTTAATTAGTTCTTTCATGTTTTTGTCATCTTCTTTTAATTTGCAATCGCTTAAGTAATGTCGCCGAATATCATTGCCAATATCTAGTACTTCTGAGCCTGTTTTCTCATTGGCAATTCTCACAGGCACCAAAAACTCGTCATAGGGATAGTATTTTAATAAATAGTCTTTTTGGGTGACGGCTCTATAAATACCTTCTTCCTCTGTGTGACCTAGAACTAATTCAACTGAATTCACTTTTCCGTTGATTAGTAGTTCCATCGGATCCTCTGAGAGAAAATTTCCATTCTCCATTTGTTTTTCAATAATGGGTCTAAAGTTCATAATCTCAAGTAATTCTCTTCTTGCTTGCTCATTGTAAAGCAGAAATGGTTTAGCTGTGACCAAGTCAACGGCTTCAGCTTGTTGTAAATAACTCAATGCTTCATTGGGATCATTTGTGCAGTTACCTAACTGTTTAGCTAGAAGAAGGGCCCGTTTTTTATGTTCAAAAGGCGATTGAAAATCCTTAAAGAAAGCTCCACTCATAGCAATAGCTCTTTTAAAAAGGCCTTTCGACAATGGCGACAGCAAATGCAGCGTTACTGCTGAACCTCCAGCACTTTGTCCAAAAATGGTAACGTTATCTGGATCTCCTCCAAAGTGGGCTATGTTCTTCTTTACCCAAACCATTGCAGCTACTTGGTCTTTCAAGCCAACGTTACCTGGAGCTTCAGGAATGTCTAAAGACAAGAAGCCTAAAACACCAAGTCTGTAGTTGATGGTAACGAGAACAACTTCCCGGTCTATTAGGAAATCTGGTTCAAGCTGGTCATCATTACCGGACCCTTTGACGTAATAGCCACCGTGTATGTAGAACATCACTGGTAATGGGGTTTTTGGTGTTAAGGTAGGAGTGTATACATTTAAAAAGAGACAGTCTTCGTTCCCACTGAAATTTCCATTTGTATTAATATCAACTTGTGGGCAGGTAGCGCCGTGACTTCTCGCATCTCGTACACTTGTCCAAGATAAAGGTGGTTGTGGATCCTACGAAATAGATAAAACATTTAATTTTAATTGAATTATTATTTGTTATCTTTTCTTATAATTTATGTTTTTTGCATTACGTTATAATTATTTTTATGTTCTATAAAAAGTTATTTAACCAGCTGTAGCTGTCGATAATCAAACAAAAAAATAGCAGTTAGTTAAACAATGTACATATGGTGGTATATGTCCATATCTAGTCATGATCATAATTTTTAGGTATAATTCTAAACAATGTTAGAATTATACCGGCTTATATAACAGATACAAAATCGGTACTCATTTTTTTTTCATTTTACACGCTGAATTTTGATAAACTTGTTATGAATGTGAAAATCGTGATCGTAAAAATTTGCAATTTTGCTTTTATTACATATGTAATATACTATTGAGTAACTAAAAACTAAAAACAAAATTAAATAAATAATGATCAAGTGCATTGTTGTATTAAATAAAAAAAGTTAATATAGTTCTTACCCTAAATCTGAGTGGACCTATGGGTGGCGCCGCGTATGGTATACCCTTAAAACTCAAGTATTCTCCATTGCCAGTGATCCTCCTTAGGCGTTTACCTCTTAATTCTCCCTGTTCCACTTTCACATGGACACATAACTAAAGTAGAAAATTAGATTTTAGAACTATAGCTTTATGCTTTTGTTCCGCACACATTAATAAATATATTTAAATTATTGTATGACTCTATAAAAAAAAATCGCATCTAAATCTGTAACGTAGTTTTAAAGATCTAAGCAAACAAAAGAACTGATAGCGGGGATCAACTTTGCTTTATAAAATGAAGAAATAAACAGGAAATTAATCAGTCATCACAATAAACACTCAATCAATATTGCAAATATAACATAATATTAATTTAAGTATTAAATGCATATCTTATAATAAAGATCGTTGAGGGTGAAAAAAAACTTACCGAGACCGTTAATATCTCCGTTAGCAGAAAAAATATAAAAAAATAATTCAAACAAATCCCACATTTCATTGTGAATAAAATTTTAAACGCTCACACACAACTACTCGTACAAGTATCACAACAGCTAATGGCAATGAACTCTTACAATATTTCTGTATTTTAAATGTGCGTAGTTTTGTTCTCGGCTTTGCCTGTAGGTATTTGCGATAGCGACTTTTTTAAAACATCACACTTACATGTTTTGGCGTAAATTTATCATGTAGGAATACTACAATAGAAAGTAATTATGCGACCTGGCTTTTCTACTCGTTGTTATCAATTGTTTTTTATAACCTTTTTTATATGTACCTACATACGTATAAATGTATTTTTTTTCTTAAGTATTTCTTTACCGCGTAATCTTATTTCTTTATCTTATCTTCTAAGTCTATTTCTTTACCGAGTAAAATGTGTTTTTTTCCAAAAGATACAGGTATACATTTTTTTGAAACACCTCAACGATTAGCTATATATATTTTTTGCTTTTCTTAAATTATTTAATGTGAGACACGATGTTGTCTTTAATTTAATGTTTGTTTTTTTAAAGTCGTTAGACAATATGTTTGTGTTACTTTTTACCTACCTACATAAAAAAACTATCATTTAAATTATAATTAATAGGTATAAATTCAATATGTATATGTATATTAAAGAGCAAAGTCGTTGTGTCTTTGTATATACTTGGATATTAAAAAAACAAAAAAAAAACTACAGGACGGATTTTGATACGATTTTTTTTAAAGACAGAATATATTTTTTTTATGCTTTGTAGACAAAATCGTGGACATGAAGCCTGTTAAATGATGATATCAATCGCAATATCAAAGCATTAAAACATTTATTAAGATTTAAATAGGTTTATGGAGTGTAAAGTTTCACTTGAAACAGGAAGATAAATCCACGAATAAATGTGATATTCAAAAGCGGAGGCCATTTTATTTCACTGTAAAATAATAGTCAGTTGATTACCACAGTAAAGTCAAAAGTGCAATTTATTTTAAAACGTTGCCCGGCCATGGGTAAAGGGTGAAATTGAGTGTGAACTAATTTTAGTAATTTTGCAAAATGACTTTCGTCGTTCGACTCGAAAAGATAATTCGGTTACGTTGATATTTCTTTTGTGAAGATTTTGGCCTTAATTATGTCGAATTTCACTGACTTAAACTATTTTATATTTGACGACTGAAAGTTTTTTATCTTTTGTGATAAAAGGTCGGATTTTGGTTAAATATCTAGACTCGATCTTACTATGGTAATGAACCAATTGCTAGAATCAGATTAAAGCATTTTTCTATTTTTATAAGTTTTTATGGTATAAGTCGGCAAACGAGCAGACGGATTGTAAGCAATCGGCGCCGCCCATGGACACCCGCAACACCAAAGAAGTAACGAGTGCGTTGACGGCCTTTTGGGCGGATATAAGGATCAGGAAGAGTTAGGGGAAGGGCCTCCGGTAACCTCACTCACACGGCGAAAACGCCGTGGGTTGTTTCACGTCGGTATTCTGTGAGGCCGTGGTATCACTCCGGTCGAGCCGACCCATTGGTGCCGAAGCTTGGCTCTCCCACACTTAACAAACAATACTTATGGCATAGCTTTATTTGACAAATGAAAACTTGCACATTATTAAGATACATTCTTTAACAATATAAACAGACCCATAGATTGAATTTACATTCTAAATTCCAATTAACTTAATATGATGATCTTATGTAAATAAAGTTGGACCAACCTTACAGAAGGCATATAAAACAGTGATATAAAAATTGACAAAATATTTTTAAAATAGAAAACATGTCAGTAATCGAAATTTATAAACACAATAATGAACTTAGAAGAATGAAAAGTAACCATATTAATCTATACTAATATTATAAAGAGGTAAAATTTGTTAGTTTATAAGTGTGTATATAGAGGGTAATCTTTGGAACCGCTGCCTGGTCGGATTGCCAAAATTCTTTCGCTGATAGATAGCTACAATGTTCCTGAGTGCTATAGGCTATAAAATATCACGCTACAATGAAATGGAGATGGGCAGCGGGTGAAACCGCGTGAGAGTAGCTATAACATACAAAACAAGTCTTAAAAAATAAAATGTCTTCCAAAATTAGCAATTTGTATGAGCGTAAAGTGTTTACTGCTAATTTCTAATTCACTTACTGTATACTGCTGGCCAATAAAATTAATGAATAAAAATAAAACACAGATTGTGCATGACTAAAAAAATATCATAAAGGTGAGAGTTACCTCACCGTTTAACTGTTTCCAAGTAAAATACTGTGCAACTAATACTATTTCTACTTAGTGGTTTAATTAGTAAGAAAGTTAAAGATTAAAGTTGAACCGACTTCGTTGCGGTTGCCTCGATGTCTGCGTAACTTACATGCTTCAACTTCTGCGCATAAACTTTTAAATATAATGAGTGAATGCAGTCGTTCTTTATTAGTTGCTTAAGAAGTGTATGTCCTAAATAAAAATAATTACGCATACTTAATCACCATCTGTCCTTGCTTGAATCTTTAAAATTTTGCAACGGATTACGATGTGGTTTTTAAATAGACAGTGATTGAAGACGAAGGTTTGTATGTATAATAACGTATATTAAATATTGGAGAAATTTAGCATCAGCATTACACCCGTGCGAAGCCGGGGCGTGTCGCTAGTTGTATGTATTGTATGTCACCAGGCCCTATCAGAATACCAGCGCTGCGCTATTTTTACCTACTGGTGAATTATCGCAGCATATGCTGAGATAGTGGCCTTTTTGACCTCGCACAGGTCTTTTATTTTATTTTAATATTTTTTTGTTGTTGTTTTGTTTATTTTTGTTTGTTTTTTCTTTTTGTATATATAAAATGTAATTGTATTTATTTTCTGTGCGAGTCTCAAATAAATGTTTTTTCTTTCTTTCTTTCTTTCATGTATTTACATGTATGTATAATACCTCTTACCAAAATTATATATTGTCTTCACAAGTTTTCAGAGGAACTGATATATTATATCTCCGAAAACTTATTTGACACATAGTTTTTAGTCTTTTTCATTGATCAAATCGCTCAAAATATGAGCACGAAATGTATTCCTAAATTTTGGAAAGCGTAAATTAGATGGACAAATTCACATTCTTTAAATTCAAAACAACAATAAATTATACAGTATAAAACAAAGTTGCTTCCCGCTGTCTGTCCATAGTGTGTATCTTCAAAACTGCGTGACACATTTTGATGAGAGTTTTTCAAATTCAAAATCGTTTATTTACAAAAAAATACATTGTTTATAAGGAAAGGTCTTATATCTTAAAAGCCGCTGTATTCAGGCTGCAAGCAAGCTTTTCAAAAAAATATAATTGATTAAAAAGTATGGCTTAGACGAGTAATTAATTATTAAGTTTATACAGTATGCAGGTATAATTGTAGCGCTGATAATTACGTAAGTATAGTGACAAGAAACATAGATAAATATCCGTTGCGTAGTTTTAAGGATGTAACCATAAATATACGCGACTTTGCTGTAAGTACTATGTAGTGAAATACATATTATTCCACATAAACGATGTAAACAGTTCGGAAAGTTAGGAAGTTGAAAATTCAATCAGGCTAAACACCGCCCCTAGTTGGCAGTTGGAACAAACTGGATGGAAACTTGCAGACGTATCGAAGAGTTTGCTACTGACGCTGCTGGCAAATTAATTACTAATCAATTAAAGCCTTTGACATGGTATTATATAGATATATCCAAGAATTTGAGTCATCATCAACAGCCTATAAGTGCCCACTGCTGAGCAAAGGCCTGCTCTCACATGGAGAGGGCTTCAGCATTGACCACCACGCTTGCTCAAGGCGGATTATAAGACTTGCAATTTCAAACTTATAATTAGAAATTATAAGCCCAGGCTTCCTAACGATGTTTTCCTTTTCCGTAGGTGGTGTCTAATTATATTAGGAAGTACATGTAAATCGCTAAAAGTAACATTGGTAATTGCCACGTTTCGAACCCACACCTTTATACATGAGACGCGAAAAATTTGACTACCCTACAGTCTCACCGAAGATTTAAAAAAAAAACTTTGCCATACACTAGGATTTTCTCCTGTGTCGTGGGTGTGCGTTTGCGTTTACAAACATACAATTTCACATACACATATCACCCATATTCAGAACAACAATCACACTAACCTATTTCTTCCCTATGAGGCAAGATTTGCAACGAGAAATATATTGCTTTTCAATACAAGTACTTCAAAAATCGATATAACATTCCCCTATTTTCCGGTTTCTTTTTTGTTAAATTCAAAACAGAATTCACTGTAAAGGAAAAGAAAATTAATGAATGCAGTTCAATCCGGATCGAACCGGTTTTATCCGGAGAAATTGCTGGACGTTGCACGTAATACCAGTTTATTATAGGAAATTAGCCAGTGCAGGGGAAATTGCTTTCATAATCTATTTAAAATGGAAATTTATAGTTAACGTTGCATTATTTTAAAGGGTCTTATTAGTTTCTAACGTTGATCTAAGAGAATTTTTATTAAATCATTAAAATGGCTCGATTTGCAATTTCAATCCTTGTGCTGAAATACTACATTTGAATTATAACCTGGCCTTGATGCCTCGCCAGCTGACGTCTCATAATAACATATTTGAACGACATAACCAATGCCTTATGCTATTTAAAAGTTTTATAAAAATAAATGATTTGACTTAGATTTAAAATGCCTTATAAATATAGAATCAGAAAGCAAAAAACACATATCCACAAAAACACACCATATATAAAACCTTACACATTTAAAGCGCCCATAATCCATCTGAAACAGCTATTTCCCCACCACAGAGATAGGGTCCTCATGCATAAATCCGTCCCCCCATTATCCTAGACTGGCATCCTGGATCCCGCCATAATCCTTCTCGTGCCTTGTAATTACGCGCAGGTGGGGACCATTACCGACCCTCGGGTAAACGCTTCCTGACATTTGCATCCTCTAGGAAGCGATTTGCCGACTGTTGAAAAGACGTGAGACTTTTCGAGTGCGTTTGAAATGTGAAGATGGTTGATGGATTGTCTGTTTCGGTACTCTGTCAATAATACATATATAGGTGTATAATGTATGTTATTTTATTAAATTTGTAAGTATAGATTTGTAAATAAACCTGTGTGGTTGATCGATTTTGTTGTTTGATGGCAGTTCGTTACTACGTTTCTTTAACTTAATGACCACAGAAACTAATTAATACAAAAATTACTTGATGATGTTTTTCAACTAAATATTTTTTTTGCAATTAAAATTTGTTTAAAAATATTGAAGTAATTTAACCAAGAAATAACGAGATTTCAGATTATATTTCATTCGTCAAACTGCAAGCGAACGGTCGTGAACCTACTGTTCTACTATTGCTTTTCGAATTACCACGATTGAAGGCGAACGATTTTTTAATGCAGATATATAAATATACTTATAGATAATATACTCATTCCTTCTTCATTTGAAAAGCGGCTTTGTTCAGCACTTATAGGCTGCCTAGCAGCCCGGATCTGCTTCAGTCATAATGTTTTTTAAATGTTATGTATTATACGGCAAATGAGCTAACGGATTTCCAGATGGTTAGCAGTCGGCGCCTTCCATAGACACCCGCAACACCGGAGGAGTTACGAGTGAGTTGTCCGCCTTTTAAGGATTAGGGATTCGGAGGTTTACAGATAAGGAAAATATATGAGATGTGCACTGCCAATTCCACTTATTTCATAGTAGATGAAGCAAATGTTCTGTTTAATCAAATCAGTAATGGCAGTAGCCAATCACGTATGCCTTACGGTGCACCACATTCATTACTCCTAACCTGAGTTATGTCTGTACTACTATGTACTGTAAGCATCAATGTATAGGTACATACAAGATTAGACCGTGTAAAGAGCCCCAAAACCCTTGTATTATACTTAGCTTAAATTGCGCTTTAAGTGCTAGAGTTCCGCGAACTATTTTACAGTTTAGGGGCTTATGCTAATTGTTCGTTCCATAGTAAATTAGTTTATTTAAATTTTGGTAGTCATTTTAATGTGCGAATAATCTTTGAGAAAAGATGTTCATTTAGCCAAACTTCGGCACGAATGGGTTACCAAGGCCTCACAAATAACCGGCGTGAAACAACGACAGCGTTGTGTTTTGCTGTGTGAGTGAAGTTACCGGAGGCCCAATCCATACCCCTCTCCCCTTTTCGATCCTTAAATAACCGGAACCCTTATTCCCAAAAGGCCGGCCAAGCACTCGTAACTCCTTTGATGTTGCGGGTATCCATGGGCGGCGCCGATAGCTTACCATCAGGTAATCAGTCTGCTCGTTTGCCGACCAACTCCATGAAAACACATTTTTCTTTATCATTACACATAACACTGACAATTCCTTACATTAATGACGTAAAGTGGCGAATGACGTCATCTCATGATTTTCCTCCTGCAAAAAATAGGTCCTGCACTAACTACATTATAACAATCTATACTAATATTACAAAGAGGTAAAATTTGTAAGTTTGTATGTAGGGGGTAATATTTGGAACC
Organism: Spodoptera exigua; assembly: GCA_902829305.4. Taxonomy (NCBI): domain Eukaryota; kingdom Metazoa; phylum Arthropoda; class Insecta; order Lepidoptera; family Noctuidae; genus Spodoptera; species Spodoptera exigua. The sequence goes on from LR824614.2 coordinate 1,154,842, forward strand.
GCTGGTCGTATTTCCAAAATTCTTTCACTGCTAGATAGCTAGAACGTTCCTGAGTGCTATAGGCTCATCAACAATCATCACGCTACGATTAAATGGAGCCGAGAAGCGGGTGAAACCGCACGGGAGTAACAAATAAAAACTTAAATGTAAGAAAATAATGTAGGTTCGTTAATATTTATACCTCTAATGATTAACGTAGCAAAAACTACGGTGAGTTTAACAAATGTACCCACTTCTATTGGCGCGGCGGTCGCAACAAAGACTTGTTTTAACGTTCGCTCATTACTAGAAGTGACTAATGAATTCATTTAGTTTGTTTCAGGACCTATCGTTTGTTCATTGTTAACAACTTTACCTAAAGTTTATTTTGGCTAAATGTTTGACGGCGTGATGTTAGCTATTCGTTTTTGTATATAAGGCAGGAAAAGAAATGGGGCGTTTTTCAGTTCAGTTAGTAAGAGTCTGACACTCTCTCTCTAGTCTTACCCGGAAGTAAAAAATGCTATCAATTTGTATGCGTTTATCCAAACACATATTTAGTAATACTTCGTAACCTTTATTCTATCGTCATCATCAAAGGCCTCTTTCCACACGAAGAAGGTTTGAGCATTAATTCCAACGTTGAGATAAAGGATTGGCGATTTCAAACTTATAATTAAAAATTATAAGTACCAGCTTATTTATAATGTTTTCGTGCACCGTTTGTCAGCAGTGTCTAATTAAATTAAAAAGTATATATGACTCGGAAAATGCCATATTCGTACCTACTCTAATTATAAGTAATTAATAAAATTTTAGCCGTCTCTGATAGTTCAACATCTGTGTAAGCCAGCACCATTCGTTACCGGCAGGCAGTTCATTCCGGAAGCGAGTGAGAATTAGTTCCCTGCCCAGCCACTGGTCACATGCGGAATTAAGCTAACTGCTTACTCTATAACTTTATGTAACTACATAGTAATTATATAAGGATATTTTTAACTGACGACTGCTATTTTATTTGTTTATTTAGGCCAAATATTTATGGCATTTCTTAATTAGGTATTACAGAAGACAGTAATGATCGATTATTTTGAGTTATTTATTACAATTTTGAGATAGGTCGGTGATGGTAACGGACACTAAAAGGAGTTACTGCTTAGCCGGCCTCGCTTCTTTTCAGTGATTAGGTGTTTGGGGGGGATTGAACCTCTCACAACCTTAGTTATACGGCGAAACACAAATCAAATATCCACTATCACTCCAAACTAGCCGGCTCATTCGTACCGTAGCTTGACGATCCCACATTTCGCTTAAATGTGATTAGTAAAAATTGTATTTCATAGTCATATGATCGTACTTTTTGTGTCTATTATATTACTGTATTAGAAATGTTTTTAAACTTCTATACTTTCTTCTGCTTTTGCAGTATACAAATCAAAAACCCACTCAACCCCAGATAAGAATAAACAATACTCGAACGCAGCCATACTTTTTTTCCCTATCCAACAAAACAGTATCGTTGCAAAGTTCCATCTTGTTTATAAAGTCACAAAGATAAAGTAACTCAATATATTCCATAGACTGTAAAACAGATATTCAAAACAAATTGCAGTTTTCCAAGCAAACATTTTTAAAACATTCTTCTAGCTTAAGTATAAAGAGACTCAGTTTATTATATATAACAAAGTAAAAGCTATGCTGGGATTAAATTGTACACAGTACATATTGCAGAATGCACGCATATTCGCTCGAAAATATTTTAATAAGATACAAAATCTGCGCTTGAATACTTATTCCTCTGTATAAAATAAAGCGAGGAAATCCCCGTCTCCGCTTCTTCGTCACGTTTGTCAGACGACGTTGCATTATTATATTACCAACTGCATACATCGGAGCTCGGTTTAAATAATTTCGTTTAAGATGTAAAAGGAACTTGGATTGAATATAGAAAGTTAAACGCGCTTTATTCATCACCCTAAATTTACTTGTACAAGCACTCAAAATTCAGATTACTCTATTACTGCCAAGATGTTCATTTAACTAGTAGTCGTTTTTAAACTTATTACAAAAGTACATTATTCAACTAAAATTTCCTCATAGGATAAAGTTATTTATTGAGACTTTGATTACAGTACTTAAAAGGGTAACTAATGAGTTTCTCCTTCATTCTTCTCTAAAAAAAATTAATAGACCCAAATTGAGCAAAAAGCTTTACTAAAGAATTGACCGACAGACTGACAGTTATTAAGTTTTTTATATTTCATTATTTTCTTTGTACTTCAAAAGCACCTTAATTCATCACCAGCCTGTAAGTGCTCACTGTTGAGCAAATGCCTCGTCTCATACGGAGAAGGTTTGAACATTAATTACAATGGTTGCTTAAGGTGGATTGGCAATTTCTTACTTATAATTAGATATTATAAATTTTGGTTTCCTCACGATGTTTTCTTTCACCATTTGGCGATGATGTTATATATACTAAGAAAGTACATAATTATAACTCTGCAAAGTCACATTCGTACTTTTCAGGATTGAGACCGCACGCATTCTAACGCTTGGGAAGCGGAAGCCTTAACCTCCGGGCCACCACTACGTACCTTTGTTTTAAGTAGACCTCGATGTGTCACGTAGACTAGGTTCAGTATTTACCTCAACGTAGAAGTTATTTGAAGAAGAACTCCATATAACACTATCCGATATTCAGTAGCCCAAAATATTAGCATCCAATCCTATCAAAGGCAATATCACGTCCGAACTACTACATTATCGACGTGATGGGTCGATGAACATTTAACACGAAGCTTAACTTATTTAAACTCAGGGTTGGGCAACGAAGGCAATTTCACGAAGCTAATTGGGTACTGATCCCTTGACGACCAAGCAGGCTGTATAGCATGGTACTAAGTGGACTGTTTTGTACCGCTCGAGTTACAGATTGGAACGTTTTGACCCACATGCAACGGGAACTGGACCTTGAAAGGGTTAGGATTGATGTCGGCTCGTTGAGTTTGGGTTGAGTAAATTAAACAGTAGGTTATAAGGAAATCGTTCCACGTGAATGCCTCGTTAGATTAATAGCTGTAATGTGGAATAGCGTTGGTTCTGTATTACATGATCAAGAAAAAGTAGTTTTTGTATCATACATTGGATGTTAAGATCTTAGTCACATTTGGGCTTTTGGCATTGTTTGGCACAAACAGAATATCTGATTTCCTATTAGCCAACTGAATTTCTGATGTACTGTACACATTTGTAACTACAATAATTCTGAATAGTTTCAATTTTGAGATAGATTCGTGGTTTTCGCTTTCAAATTGATGGCCCGTTTATTAGGCACTGTGCAAGAAGAAATGTGCGTCCTGATATCTATACCAATCTTCAATCTATCTAAATATATAAAACTCAAAGGTGACTGATATAGTGATCTATCAACGCACAGCCCAAACCACTGGACGGATCGGACTGAAATTTGGCATGCAGGTAGATGTTATGACGTAGGTATTCGCTAAGAAAGGATTTTGATTAATTTTACCCCCAAGGGCATAAAAAAGGGGGTGAAACTTTGTATGAAACTTTGTCAGTTTTAAACCGATCGGGCTGAGAACTTGCAAGCATAAAGATACTATAATGCCTACGTTATGCGTACCTATGTTATACTGGATGCCTACATGAACTGATTTTGATAAATTCCACCTCTAAGGGGATAAAATAGGGAATGAAAGTTTGTATACATCTTCTTAGATTTTCGACTGATTGAGCTGAAATTAAAGAATGATATAGTTAATTTAAAACTATACCTTATTAATAATAATATTTTTAACGCGAGCGAAGCTGCGGGCAAAATCTAGTAATTTATAAATTTTAAAATATTACCTAATGTTTTGTACCCTATGGATATAAATTGAAATACCAGAAATCTTTTCTTTCAATAAGTAAATAAACAATGAATAAATTTCATTGAGCATCTGGATAAGATTTCCCACAAACTCGTAGGGCATCTTGCAAAGTAATTACGATAAAACTAGCCACAACATTGGCACAAAATTCCACTTAGAGTGGAAACAGAACTCGTCTCCGATCCCCAGAGATCCCAACTAAATTAACATCTCGTGTAAACAGCTAACTACTTACAAGTTAACAGTAACAAGACGTTGCTAAAGTAATCTTTATTGTTTTCCTGTTTACGAATGCAGTTAAGAAAGTTACTCTTGTTTCTTCCGATTGTAAGAACGCTCCTTTCTTTAAAGATTTATTTTTCTGCGTCCCAACTTCTAAAGAATTCAATTAATTGACTCAGAGACTACGAGGACGTTCTAATTAAAAATGAAATGGAGGATTTTAAAATCAGTGTGTTTTTTCTACACTGGATAGAGTTGGTATTTGCTGTTTAATGTCCAGGGGTTACTGGTTTGGGAGCTCGAAGCTTGATCGTGAGGTATTTTGGATTCGGATAGGCAAACTTTCTTTGACTAATTCCTAACTAAATTTAGATCAATACTAAGTCTGTGCAAGAGTAGTTGCTTTGCTAGAACTGTTACTATTCTTGTATCGTATAGTTGTTTAAATATTGGATAGTGTACGAGTACTGCAATAGGATTTTAATTGTTTTACTTTTTATCTGATTATGCTATACTTATAATTTGTTGAATGCGCACTATGTTACAACGCAATATGTTGTAAAAACTACAACTATTCTCTCAAATCCAACTTCTTCTGCAGGTATTGTCTTGTTTAAGATATTCATGCATCAGTGAGACTTTGAGACTTTAATATTGTAGACTAGCTGCTTTCGCGCGGTTTCAATCGCTGCTCGGCTCCATTTCATCGATGGAGATTTTTTATAGCCTGTAGCACTAAGGAACATTGTAGTTATCTATCAGTGGAATGATTTTGGCAATCCGACCAGCGGTTCCAATGATTACCCCCTACATACAAACTTACAAATACCTCTTTATAATATGTAAGTGGGTAAAAATGTCCTAATGGGACTGACATGTTTTAGAGCGAAAAGCCCCTAAAATTAAAGATAAAAGATAAAATAAAAAGAGCTGACTGATTATCCGGTATCTAGCGTCTAACGCGCGCTTGTCCCTATTACATAATTTAGTAAAACCATCATGCTTGGCACACATAGCGGGAGAGGCATTCAACCTAATTGCTCGCTGTCCTATCACGGAGATATTAAATTCCTGCCTTTTAGTCTAGATGAAAATAGCGTGCAGTAATCCGTGTGACACAAATATCCTTCTATTTATTGGATTTTCATCTATAAACTTAGCACAAAGTCCGATTTTGTCAGTAGCTGTAATGTAATTAAAATAATCATACATAGGTACGGATTTAAATGACTACCAAGTAAGAAAATTAATTTACCATTTTTATTTTTTTATATACTTAGCAATCGCATGGTCGGTGTGGAGGTACCATGCTCCGGCACGAATTGGTCGGCATGACTTGACTGATAGTTACGGCTTCATAGGCAACCAGCGTGAATCAGCCACAGCGTTCTATTTCTTCGAGTGGTTGAGATTACCGGAGGCCCAATCCATCCCACCTATTCCTAATACTTAATTCGACGAAATCATTATCCCCCAAAGGCCGGCAAAGCTCTTGTATCTGTTCTAATGTTGCGGTATGTATGTCAATGGGCGGCCCCGATTGCTTACAACAGGCTTCAGAAATGTGAAAGGGCTAAGCTTCGGCCCGAATGGGCCGGCTCGGCCGGAGTGATATCACAGCCTCATAGGAAACCGGCGTGAAATATAACTACAGCGCTGTGTTTCGCCATGTGAGTGAGGTTATTCCCCATCCCTTCCCAATTCCTAAAATATTCAAAACCCTCATCTCTAAAAGGCCGATAACTCACTTGCAACTCCCTAGGTGTTGCAAGTGTCCATGGGCGGCGCTGATTGCTTACCGTCAGGTGAGTAATCCGTCTTTTACCGACCTCTACCATAAAAAAAGAAAGTCTTATTAATTTCTGTATGTAACGTATTTTATTCGTTACAGCTAAATATTTTCTTCAATCTATTTCGACCTTGTCATTCTCAAATTCCATAATATTCCTATATGATCTTTTAAAACAGAATCAGTTATGCTATTCCATTTAACGTATTACATTTGGCCTTTGGTTATTTACGAATGTATCTAACATATTTTTACTAAGTCCAAGTACGTAAAGGCTATATTTTGTATCTGTTTACTACATAAGAACAACTGCTCCTACATAGTGTGGTCCAAGTTACTTTGTAAAACTTGGAAGGTTTTGTCGACTGTAACAAGTTCCTGAAAGTTGGTCCTTCGGTTAACTTACGATGTAACTAAATACAAGTACCTATGTGGTTCATGTTTTTTTTTTCAGCTAATCTCCAACGGTTTTATTTCTAAAACGATGGATAAGACAAGGCACTTCTTAAGACGAAAATGAAAGAACAATATCAAATTACAAAATAAAATGTCTTTAATCGAGCTTCCACAAATAAAACATTAAAACAACTCGTTCTATTTAAGAACTTACAAACCTATAATACAAATAATATTAAAAACAATGCTTATTGCTACTTACATTTTAATAAATAAATGCAAATACATAAATTAAGCCTACAATCCGGTACTTTATAATAAAAACGGATAATGTTTTTCTGCTTTTACATTAATTCGCTCATAATTATATCCTTCAGATTACTTCGTACCAAGAAAGAGTAATTTAAAACTCGTCGAAGAATTCTTGAGATACTTAAATAGCAAAATAAAAGTTATTTTATTCATCGCTTCTTTAACAAAATGACTAGAAGTTTTATAATAGTCGATTACTTTCGAATACAAATTATTGCACTGCCCGAAAGTCAGTCTTCTAATAAATATTAAAATTATTGACTGAAACTTAGGATATTAAATAAACTACTCTTTGGCAGCGTGGGCACAGCGATGTCTTTATAGATAATAAAACTAAATAAATATTATGTGAGAACAATCAGAAAATGCTATGAGTATTTACAATGCAAGAAACATCAAGTTACTTAAAATTTAGAAAAATAATGCTTGCCGTTTAGCGAATGTTAACATTCGGACCAAAGGACCAAAAAGTACAAGATATGTTGGACATATTTGGTCTTTTGTAATCTTTTTCTATACCTCAAGCAATATCTTCATTACCTATGATTTAAGTGAGGGCCAAGTGAATTCTACAGTACTATTAACGATTAGCTTGATTATAAAATTCTATGACTAATTATTAATGTGTGACTAACTTACATCAATGACAAATAGTACAATGACATTGAAAAATATTATTTTGATGATATGAGAGCTAAAATATGTCGGATTTATTCACAGATTGGTCCTTACACTCAACTAACGGAAAATGGAAATGTTTGTAATCAAATTAAAATGTTATTACCCCTTGACGTACAAAATTTACTTTATTAGCTCACTTTTGCATCTGTGATTATTTGTAATTAGCTTTGCTGAGAAATATTATTGTAAAGTGTAGCATGATATTTAAAATTATTTCATATCCTATTCAAATAAATATTCCAAGAAATCTTTTAAAAATGTTCATAATTTCGAAATGGGGTAATATAATACAATTTTTTAAATAATTCCTAAATGTGGTTTCTATGTATCGGGTTCCAACGATGTATCCTAATTAAGTTTTAACATTATATTTATCAACAATCCTATTGCTATCTGGTGAATCATCGGCAAATTTAATTTCACTTGACGAATCAGAATTTTCGTCGGCGAATTTTAAATCTGAGAAATCATTCCTTTTTAGAGTAGCAGAATCTTTTTCTTTGGCCTCATTTACCCTTTTTAATGTCGACGTATCGTAGTCGCTTCGATTTTCTTTTCTGTGCACTCTTACTGGAGATCGCGTTAGCGTCAAATCCTTCATTTGTATCGTCACAGGACTTTCAGCTTTCTTTTTCTTATTCCTTTTTGTCATTTTGGGCGAGTTTTGCAAATCGCTTATGCTGAAATTCAGCGGGTGTATTATGTTTCCCTTTTCGATGACTTTGCGAAATGATTTGATGGACTCGTTCGATCTGTTGATGCGGTTATCAGGGTTCCTCTTGAGAGTACTTGATGACGGTCTATCTTCAGGTGACTCTGTGTTGCTGCCGGGGTCAGGATGAAGATCCTTTGGTAAAATTTCCTAGAAATAAATACAAAAGTAAAAAAAATAAATTATGTTAGGTCTAGGTTTTTTTTATTCTAGGAAGTGATCCCAATGCCTACCTCATATATTGGCACTTTGTTTTCATCAATCTCCTTCAGGATGTCGCCTTCTTCAAGCGGTGGAATCCATACTAGGAAAGCTGGATCCATTCCCAAATACGAACCAGGAACTGAACCTGCAACAAATGCCAATTCAGTTTCTTTTAAATTACGTTTAAGGAATAATAATGTTGGAGGAGTCAAATGGTGCGGTTTGCCGTTGCTAGTTAAACTTCTCATGAAGAGAGCCTACATTGACTCTGACGGAGTCAACTTTCATAGATAATAATAATATTTTAATTAACTCGATTTTGCTATTTGTCTTTGAACGATTATCTACAGAATGAACTTATATCGATTGTTATCTAACACAATACACTTTGACAGACCCTTTGTTATCTCATACGACATATAAACTGACAGTGGCAGATACGCCTTTTCGCCTCGGCTTTGACTGACTCGATTGTGCCTGTTTTAACTTTGACGGATCCGTCGTCAGCTGACAGATATATTATTATTCTACTTTGACCAATTTGACTATAGTAAGGTCAAGTAAACGTAGAGTCCTATCAATTCAGTCAAGTCAGTATATTGTGAAAACCTTACCAGCGTTATTAACTTCGTAGTCATAATAGTCGATTTCCATCTCCGGGTGTGAGGTCAGGCTGAGGTCTGACCTCAATAGACGACGGTTGCAAGATTCTTTGGTATGCTTCGGGTTGTCTCTGATCCTCGCTGCGGACACGCCGCTAAGAGCTGGCGAATACCACCCCTGGAGTGAACAGAAAGAAAAAAATACATTTACGTGTTAAAAACTACAATGAGGTCAGGGAAAAAACTATTCTAAAACTACATAATTATCTTCTTAAAAGTATAAATTTGGTTACTAGCAGCTCGTATCATTTAAATATCAATTAGCACAGGAAAATAATAAAGTAATACTTTATGTAACTCGAAAATATAGTTTAGCGGTGTCTGAACCCGAGGGATACGAAAAATGACAACATAAATAAAAGTGTAATTGTTTTTGAATAGAAAAAAGTTAATCACTGTGAAGTAGAAACTGCTCTGTAATGCGTGTCACACATCTCTCTATAAGTAGCGGAAGATATTATAATATTAAACACTTCATTAAAGGTATTCGGACAAGTAACACGTGTCTTATTTTCTCCGCCATTGCAGCCCAAGGAACTACCTTGAACATAAACAACACACTACCACTCACGTTAGTTAGTGTTGCTGCAGACGTTGATGATGATGCTCTGCTCTCGCTTCTATCCTTGTCCCATATGCAGCTGTCTCTATCTTTCTCGCTACAGCTGTCTCTTTCACTCACGCTGCTCACGCTGGTACTCATTTCAACCACCAACGAATCGGTTGTTGACTGGGGTGGTGAAGTAACCTAAATGGGAGGCTTTATTAGTCAACAGACACTAGATGAACAAGTATAAAAAATATCAAAAAATTCTGACATAATTAAAATGTCTGTTCATACTAAATTTGGTAAAACCTACTTGTGGCGCTTGTGTTTGTGAGACGTTTGTCACAGACACCGTATGAGATCTTCGAAGGGGTGAAGGTGGAATGTTGCCAGTGACAGGTGCGCTGCTAGACGACACAGTCTCAGGGGTGACCGTCGCTTGACTGGCAACACTTTCTGCGCTCGCCACGCTTGTGTTGTCTGGTTCTGCTTCAATATCAGTCCCAGGATCCTCTTCATCCCTGTGTTGAAATTTACGAAGTTTCTCTTTATATGAAGAAGACTTTGCCGTACTAAAATTTTCTCCTGTGTCATGGGTGCGTTTAAAAACATACAAATGTACATGCACAAGCCATCCAGACCCGAAACAACAATTTGTGAATCAAACAAAGTATTGTTCCGTGTTGAACCCGATAATATGTTACCCTGAGTTTAAAATAATCAGTCCGTCGATATCACTGATATAGAATCGTTCCTCTCGTTAGGAAATCTACGCTCCTTTAAAAAAAACCTTAAGTCCCAAAATAATCACTAACAATTGTACCAATCAACTCCTAAAGTACGAAGACAACGGTACCAGCATCATTTATTTGTATATCGCGATACGTGCTCCAACAATGGGCTCACAGTTAACAACGCACTTCCAAAGCGTCAAGTGTTTGTTAATTAATTATTCTTTCGTCTCCTCCATTGAAGGGTTCTCTTTTAGAATTTCGAGTTGTATTTAATGAAGGGTTAGGATTTTTAAAAATAGATTCGCAAATTCAACCAATTAGCATCTGCCTAAGGTACTACTGCATGATTAATCTACTGAATGGAAAAAAATTATATCTGTTATAGGAGAATTAGGAAATGGATAGCTTATTAACAGACTTCTTAGGTCGGCAAACTAGCTGTTGGATACTCTGATGATAAGCATGTAATTGGCACCGCCCAATCACTCCTCAATACCAGGAGTTACCATTACTTTTGGCACAATGCAAGGAGATAAGGGGAGGGCAGGATTGACCTCTCGTTAACCAATATTGTGGTTATTTCACGCACGAGTGATATCACTTCGGTGGAGCCAGCCCAAACGTGTTGGCTCATCCACATGTTTTGCCAAAAGTTTACTAACCTCTGTTCCACGTTTTCAGAATGTCTATCAGAGTCCCGGAGCCTCGTGTGCCTGGTCTTCCCTGAAGGTAGCAGTCTCCGCAGTGAGACACCACCACCGACTACCTCGGATAGAAGAGTACTGCGCGACCCTGTTGGTGCTCCACCCAGCTCCAGTGAAGCTGAACATGCTAGAAGATAACGCTAAGATTAGTTTTGTACAGAAGCAAATAATAATTATGTTTCAATAAATATTTATTAAATTAATAAAAAATATGTTGTGGTGTCCCGTTGTCTCCGTCAACATCCCATGAATAATGGTGCGTGTTTGAAACCTGAAAAGTGCCAAGGCTGCTTTCTACGACTTATGTGTACTTTCTAAATTTACTTAGACGCTACTGACAAAGAAGCGTAGTCAAGTAATTTCCAATTTTATGTTTTGAAACGCCTTAAGCAAGTGTGGTGATTAATTTTCTAATCATTTCATTCATAATAGTTTTTAGAATTGTCATAAAATGACAGATAAAGTATTATATGTAATTGGATTAATTTAAAACAACCTTTAAAAACATTTTTTAATTTCAAAAAACTAGACAACACACCGTCACTGTCGGTGAGCGACTCCTTATCAGCGGCGCGCTGGTAAGCCCTTGTTCTGTGCGCTGAATGTAGCGCTAGGCAGAGTGCGGCCAGCGCTGCAGCGGCTGCGAGGGCTACAGCAGCTTCTCTCGCCCCACCACCACCTCGCCACCACATGCCACCACTCACTGAAGCCCATGCGGCTGATGCGTTGCGGATCGGTTCTAGTAGAAAATTATCTTCATATTAATCTTATACTTTTGGTTTAACTATAATATTATAGGAATTAATTTTGCTTGGCGATGTACCTACATAAAACTTTATTCATTTCGTCCTAAAAATACATGTTTTTGTTTTTTGGAATATTACAAACTTCAATATTTTTACGAGTAGGTAAGTTGTAATGGAAAAAATACTATCACTTTTTTAGTGTCAGTTTTATTATTAGGAACCCCTAAAAGAATTTTAGAATCATAATGCGATTCACAAAAATTAGTACATCTTCGTAAGTTTTTATGATTACAGAAAAAAGTAGCTATCACAAAACGGGGTGGACAGACAGACATATAACATATATGACAAATCTACGATAAAGGGCTCGGTTTTTGCCATTAGCTTAGGAACATAGATCTTGAGTAAGTTATCGTGGTTACAAAAATCGCTCTTAAAGACGTCGTCTCGTTTTCTTTTGTCTTTCAGGTATTTTTGCTTACTTTTTTCGTAATTCGTATTGTTTCGCAAGAAAATGTTTAAGGCACATATCACTTGTTTCTGATCCTTTTAAATGTAATAGAAGTAAAATGATAAAAATATTACAAACAGCATGAGAAGTTTATTCCACTTATAGAACAAATTCATAAACGAGGTTATTTCCAAAATTGAACCATATTGTTGGAACAAAAGTTTTTAAGATTCAATACCCTTTCTTTTTTAGCTAAGCTTCTTTTCAATTAAGCATGTGACATATAGGCACACAGCAAATCCATTAGGTATAGTTAGATCTTCGCTATATAATACGTACCTACATGACTAATGAATTTCAGAATTAAACAGATAATTATGTAATTAACTAACTATTGTCATAAATTGCGCCCAATATTGTCCAACCTTATAGTAAACACTGTCTTTATCCCAATAGACATAGGGTTGTAAATTGATTATCACTATTGTAAATTAGGTGTTCTAATATTGTGTAAATGCATTGAGTTAATTAATCTAATAGACAGATATATCTATGTATGATATCGTTCAAGATTCTTGCTTCAATACGTCACTATGCGATCCAATTAGTACCATTGTAGATCATTATATCCTACAATGCCCAATTATTTATCCTCCTCTTTCCTCCCGAATACTTTAGAACCCGAAACCTCCTTATCCTCAAAATGCCAGTAACGCACTTACATTTTCTCTGGTGTTGCGGGTGTCCATAGGCGGCGCTGATTGCTTACCATCAGTTGTGAGAGACGTTGGATTTACTCGTGAGAAAGCTATTCTGAGACACGAATGTGCTGAGGTGGTAAATCAACCATGATGCTTTCGGTAATCGATAAAAATTCATAATCCTCTAAAGGACGGCAACTCCTTTTGTATTGCGGCAGCGATTGCTTACCGTCAGGTAACCGTCTGCTCGTTTGCCAAAAGTCACATTAGAAATAAAGATCGCTTAAAGATAAAATGTATCATGTCTGCCGATCAGTCCTTCAGTGAAGCTATTTGCTCGTTCCAAAGTGTAGATTCCAATGGAAAAGAACGAACCAAGAAACTCCATGCCGACTCTATCACATAAAAAATAGACTTATAACTTTAAAACAAAACTTGATACTCACCTATTTGCGTAGCATGAGCGAGGAATCCGCCAGCGCAACGGTCACTGGTATCTCCTGAACGTAGCTCCACCAGTATATGACGACCTCCAGCTATCTCCATGACCCCACTGCCATCTGTCGTGGTCTCCACGTCACCAGATGTCTGTTAGATTGAAAAAGAAGACATTGTTAGATTTAAACGTAATGACTACATTTAATTTTCGTCAATTATGTTATACATATATTTTTGATATATTTGTGAATTATTTTGGTAATCGAAATTAAAAATCATAAAATAACGTGACAATACACCTTTTCGTCCCTGAAGAGGTTTGATTTGTGTTTTAATTTAAATTAAATTAAAATTACTATATAGATTTGACTACATAATTTAATTGTATATTTTTTCTGCCTAATTTTCCTGAAATAAATATGATACATATTTAACGTCAAAATATTATGATGTCATGTGTTGCTAGCTCATACAAAATTCATAGAAAAGTATTTACATTTCAAAAATCGAAATAATATTAATACTAAGCTCTCTTTACCACCCGAGAACCTGAGAAAATAATATTATAATGATGAAAGAAAATGTCAAGCTGACATAATTAGGGAAATTGAGTACTTACCTACATTTCTAATTAGATTATTACTGTTATTAACAAGTTTGTGAATGGCATCCCTAATTAGGATGTCTTTAGCAAATTATCATGTTTAATTTATGTATTTGCTTATACACGTATCAGCTTGAAATCTTGTGAGAAATAGAAGATGAAATAGCAGTTGATTTGTTACTTATTTACAGTGTTTTTTATTTCTAATTTCGATCAAAAGCTTGGATAACTGTAAAAAGAATACCTTTGTTGATTATAACCACATAAAATTGACAGTCAAAATTATATAATGTAAACATTATTTTAGCTGCGTTGTATACTGCAGAATCGTTTACCACCAGGCCAAACACTGGGTAAACAAGCCGCACATAAAAAAGCTAACAATAACAACAATCATAACGTGTCCGAAAAAAAGGCATATAATTTTGAAGAACAAGCAAAGTCTTGACTTACCACAGCCGTACTATCAGGTCCATCCCAAGAAGCTAATAGTGGCGACCCTAAAGAGTCACCGTCTCTTGCCCTCAGCGACTGTCCAGCGCATGGAAGACGCACCGCTTCCATACGGAGTCTGACCACCAGGCCCTCTTCAGCCTAGGGAAATAAAAAAAAATGTAATGTAGTCAAAATCTTTAATAGCATTTCAGAAACTACATAGTATAAAACAAAGTCGCTTTTTCTTTCCCTAAGTATACCCATTTTTAACTGACTTCCAAAAAGGAGGACGGTTCTCAATTCAACTGTATATACATATACTCTTATATGCTTCAAACTACAAAACTACGCAAAAAAAATTGATGCGGTTTTCTGTAATAGACAGAATGATTGAAGAAGAACGTTTAATTATCGTTTAATAACATCCATTAAAGAGTGAAGAAATTTAGTATCAACCAAAACAGCTAGTTTGATTATATATTTTAACTTTGTTCCGTAGCATATTTAGTAATGTGTAACAATAAACGTATTAAAATCAAAAGTTCAATCTTAAATTTCAATTCTTAAACAGTATTTATAATAGTAAAGCAATGGAGTTAACGGTTTACTGAACTTTCAAATTCATGAACTGAACTTTCATCACACATTCCACACACAACACACACACATTCCAAATTATAATTGACGCAAATCCCGTTGTTGCTACTCCCGTACAACTTCTTACTTAACTTTACAATACAATACGAAGGAAAGTAGAAACGAGTTCATAAAACAACAATAGATACGTAACTGAAACATTGATTTCAGTAAATAAACATTAACTTTTAATTGAAATAGAATGGATCAAGTTCAATAGAAACCTACCAAAACTGTTTCGCTGAAAGATGTAATGCCCAGGGGAAATAAATTGGCCGAGTGGCGTTTTCTCCGAATCAGTAATACGTCTTCATCATTGACTATAATACTGCTTCTAATACAAATTTTTGGAATAGTAGTTATCGTGAAACATAATGAAAACAAAAATAACGAACGCCGCGGCGACGCACACGCTGTTCATAAAAAGTATCCCGTTGTGGCTTGAAAATTAATTCTCTTATATTTTAAAACATCGCCCGACGCTTAGATTGTCTCGTGCCGTAGGTGCGAAATACAAACACACAATTTCGCAGACACATCAGACTCACACTCAAAACAATGAACAAGTAGATGATACAAAAATTTTACGCGAGGGAAGGATCGAACCCGCGACACGTTGGTAGTTATTACGTCTACTGTTTAGTGGAAAGGGCGCTCCATTGAACTTTCCCATTGAAGGGACGAAACCGCTCGTTCTCCTTCTAGATTTTAAATTATTACATAAACGACTAGAGATTTTAATAACCAAAGAAAGAAGCCACTTTAAAGCCTTAATAGTCAAAAACCAATTGAGAAATTACCGCTAAACCTAAACTCGATGTGAAATCTTGATTATCCAAAGTTTTGATTGAAGTTACTTGATACTTGGGAACTGGCGATCTGAACTTGTCTCGACAAGTTGTTTTGTTGGTAACAAGTTACTTTTGACATAGTCACGCCGCGGCTGCTGACGAAGCATTTAATTAACAATTAATTATCGAAATGAAGACTTCATTTGCAATACCTTAGTTTCAAAACTATTTGGTGATGTAGGGATAATTTTGAGGTTAGAAAAACACAATATATCATCTGTCTATAAGTGGAGAAGGTTTGAGCATTAATCACCACGCTTGCTCAATGCGGGTTGGCGATTTCAAACTTATAATTAAAAATTATTAGTCCAGGTTTCCTCACGATGTTTACCTTCACCGTATGTCAATGGTGTCTAATATAATCATAGAAAGTATATATAACGCGCAAAAAGTCACATTGTTACTTGCCAGGTTTCAAACCTTATACCCTCATGCTAGAAGCAGGCGCCTTAACATCTGGGCCACCACGACAGTCGACGGTGAGCGAATCGTGTTGTGCTAATTTATTGTAATAAGTTTTTATCCAAAGCAGATTAATGAAATTCTATGATTTGTATACATATAATAGGAGTTAAGAAAGGCTTCTACCTTCCAAAAATCATTTAGTAATGATTTTTGGAAGGTAGAAGCCTTTTTTTGTTCAGATGTTTTGTTTTACATAACATCTTTAAAATCAAGGAAATCATATTCCTATGAGTTTAAAATATTTTTTTTTATTCTGAACTCGATTTCAGTTTGTACAATCTCCATTTCTCATTAGCACCTATTACAATTCCTGATCGAACATGACTACACAAAATATTACAGTAACAAAATCTTATTCTTTTTTTAAATTCTAAATAGAATGTTCTGCTTTAGCAGCATACGGATTTTTTCAAAAGAATTCAAGTTCTAGAACTTTCTTCTGGAGCCTTTGTTCAACATTGAATAGTACCTATTAAAACTTTCTACAATCTTTGCAAAGAATTTAGATTCACCATTTTAAGGATAATTTCGTATAAATAACCCTGACTTGCTTATGAACAAGTTTAAACCATTCTTTTATATTCGCCAGAATTCTTATCTGCCAATAGATATTTCTTAGGCTATTTAATTTATTGTAGTGATGTAAGTGCATATTATGTAAGTGCATATTATGTTAGTGTGTAAGCCTATATACTGAAGAACCTTTAATAAACGTTTAGTATTAGATCAGCATTCATTGGTTTTACTTGTCTCCAAATCCCAACCTCACATGGCGATCCTGCCATCTCGGATTCGTTATGTCGTTATGTTTTTTTCTATTGTAGTTAGACTAGGTCAAAAAGTAACACTTAATGTGTGTGATTACTAAACATCAATTTTACTAAAATTATATTTGCTCAAACCAGAATTCTAAATTTTGCTTCGAACACGAACCCTCTCTTTTCATTAAAATAAACCGCATCAAAATCCGTTACGTAGTTTTAAAGATTTTAACTTACATGTATAGCGATAATATGTTACTAAGACGCTTAAACGCTTGTTACATAAACATAAAGGTTTTTCGGAGAAACTCCCAAGTAATCATTCGTTATATGAATTAAGACGCATCAGTCATCACGATCTTGGCTTAGATAGCATACAAAATTGATATTTGTATACAATTGAATAATAAAGTATATTCAAACATGAAGTTCATTAATCAATTTCGACGCACTCCCAACAAATGCCACTTTAATAGAGCCTACCAATATTTCACAACAGTTAACTTTTAGAGAGCTTGACCACTAATTTCGTTAAACCGGCGTATTGTGAGTTAATTACCAGTTAGCAGTAACTTGGACGTCGCGTAAACTGTATACGGAACAATATTAGTTTGTTAAACCTATTGGCAAAGCGACCTTACAACCAAAATGGAAGTTTTAATGACTTCACGAGCGATACAATTTCAACTATGCTTCGTTTACACTGGACGCAGTTGATTCAGCAAGTTGATGGACTATTCATACTAGACTAAACTACTAGCAAAAAACTAGTTTTATTTATTTATTAGCTACATTGGGTTGCATCCGCGTTACTCGTATGAAAAGTAGCATTATGTATTATTCTTAATTATAATCTACATCAGTGCCAATTTTCACCAAAATTCATTTAGTCGACTTTATGTGAAAGAATAACAAACAAATAATGTTTTTTCCGTCCATCCATAGTTACAATTGTTTGTGTTTAGAACGTTATTAGGATTTAAATATGTTACAATTAATGGAGTAATATTTTAATCAGCTTCGACGAAATCTGTTTATATTTGCAAAGGTAATGTCTGCTTGCTTTTTTGGGCAATAAGAGTCTCTTTTTGTCAGGGAAAAGTCATCAAATGCCTTCTCCCGCCCATGGTAACGCTAGAGAGAGTGTCAGACTCTTACTGACTAAAAATCCCCTGTTCCTCCACCTGCTCTGGGCCGAGACCGCGGCTACTCATTGCACTTAACCCGCAACCCCGGCTGAACATCAGCCAGGGTTGATTCAGCCCTATTTAGGGCCCCGTCTAAGGTGGTCCATTGGCTAGGCAGTAAGACTCTCGCTTTTGTCGTCCCATGGCATTGGTGATAGTCCCGACTTAAAAAAAACTGCTCAATCAGAAGTTTGTTTGCAATGGAAAAATTATAATTAGAAATGTATATATAACCCCTAAAGAAAAAAAGGAAAAGAGGAATCTGTCATTATATTTTTTTGTATTGAAAGTTAATGGCTGAGATACATATATGTTTTGTTGGAATCAAATTATTGTCGATTCTAACCAACTAGCCAGTGTCAACGCTCCTTACATTTATGTATTATACCTCTTTGGAAGTAGTAATGGACCGTCATATATTCAAGTGACAGGTTTACACAACTTTGTTTTGGCATTTGATTGTACATCATAGTTCAGTGACCGGAGGGGATGAGGGTACTTCCTCATAATGTGTGGAGGTCTTCGTAGGACATTTCCATACATTATAATTAAAGGAGTTTACTTATGTATATAATGCAAATTGTTTATTAAGATTGCATCATTGGAAATGACATATTATTATCACAGGGGAAAAATCTTAGAGAGGGGCAACATTTTGTTTTTTTTAATAAATAAAAAATAGATCCAAGTGTGACAGTTGAGTAAGGAATCTGGAGTTCGATGTTTGAATTGACGAAAATGTTTTTCGAGTTGACTATATTATCCGATGGATCACACATAAACATGCCTTGTGCGTAATCGAAACCACAACACATTGCGATGCAGTCTGTTTCCCAGCCATTTTATTCGCCAACCGCATAGTCATTCTGAATACTATAACAATTTTACAATTCCCTAATATAAGCCCATCATAATTTTCGTACCCTAGCGTGTAACTAAACAACTTGCTAGTCTCTTGAAACGTACATAGTTCCCAAAGTTTCAGGAGCGTGATATTTTTGAGAATGAAGTGCTGACACGAAGTTTTAAAACAAAAGTTTATTTAATGTGGATGCCAAGTCGTCGTTGTGAAAATACCCGAGGGTCTTCTAAAGAAAAATGATGAAGTAGACATTTTTTGAGTTATTGAGCTTGTTTTCTGTGTACAGAATTATTACAGAACATTTTTGTACTGAGATACGTAACGTGGTTTATATTTCATCTTTTTTTAAGCAGAAATAAATATTTTTTCATTTATAAACTTCACGATTTTATTGGAAATTGTAGTACAAAACCAAGTAGTATATGTCTCCTTTCTATAAAACATACAACTTACCCTTAAAAGCCAGAATGATCTGGCAGGACAGGCTCTGGCAGAACCGGCCAACAGTCTAGCAGTGGGAGCTAGGTGCAGTACACAACCACATCGACACCTAGCACCTACTTCCGCCACTACCATCGAGGAGTCTCCAGCCCAAGGCTGCGCTGCACATTCACACGCTGCCAGCTCTACTGCTTGACCCTGGAAAAAAGAAACATCGTTATATTCTCCTATCTAAAAGTTGAAAAATATTCAATATTATAAAATGTGTGTGATTAAAGTTTAATACTTTACAATCAAACAATAATTTGAGGAATATTGAGACATTGATGAGAAACGATAATCTACATAAAGAAAAACAAACTTTATGAAAACTGCATTTAATCAAGAAATTATGGTAAATTAATTGTATCTAAAATATTAAAAAAATACATCAACTCACAACTACATAGTTTACGACACATTTATTCACGATATTTATAGCTCGCTATGACAAACATCATTCCCCCTGTAAAGATGTATATATTATATATTTTTGTACATACGTTAAGGAAACAATCGTTAAATATCAAAATTACCTATTTCTCATAACAATCAATGAATACATCGTATAAAAAATAATAATATCGTACAGTCAATATAATCTGAACAAAAAACAAGCAACTTAAACACAAAAAACTATTCCGCTTTCTGATTTTCATCCGACTTTTCTTTCTCTTCAGGTAATTTATCTTCAGCCTCTGGTGATTCAGTTTCAGGTGGTTTATCTGCATCTTCTTGTACTTGTACTTGCTCCTCATTACCTTCTGAGGCGTCGTTCGTATCTTTTACAGGTTCTTTTTCTTCGTCTTCTACAGTTTCTCCTTGTCCAGTCTCTTTTTCAAAAGTTACTTTTTCATCTGACTTATCTTTTTTACCTTCTGCATCTACCAGAACACCTGATTGACTCGGTACTACTTTTGTCCTACATACGCTCTTTCTTCTCGATTCAACTTTTGTTCGCGATAAAGACATTTTAGACATTTGTGAGTATGCCATATCAAGCATCAAAGATTTTTGCATTTCTAGTTTACTTTTTTCTAGCATCTTTGATATATCATCCAAACCATCCTTGTCTTCTTCTTCTTCAACTTGACTTTCTAGACTAGAATGCAATGACGTCACTGTGAATGACGGCACACTCTCTCGAAGACTTGGTAGTTGATCGTTTTCTTCGATTGGTAATAGTGAAATACTTGGTATTGTTTTTATACTCGCTATAGAAGATGACGGTGCGGAAGAACCAGACACATCGCTATGTTTTTCTTCAAATGATTGAAGCGATGATGTTGTTCCAATGCCAGTGCCTGTTGCCAATGATTTTCTCGGAGCTGGTTTTGGCTCAAAACCAAGATCACCTTTATCATAAATATTGCTAAGCGATATTAATGACTCCACTGATTCCGCTCGTGCAGCATCATGATATTGTTTTATAACTGCCAGAATATTTTTAAGTACTATTTCTCTATCAGCAATTTCTCGAGTAGGATCCAACTTAGACCAATGGTCTGCTTTTAATGCCGATTCAACCGCAAAAGCTGCTTCTTTTAAAATCTTTTTGTACTTTTCACGTTCTCTTAGTATTTTAGCAGCCTCTACAATAGATTTATTTTGTTCATCCATAGTAGCATGCAAGTTTTGTTCAAGGATACGCACACGCAGTAAAAGTCTTTCGTTTTCTTTGGTCAGCTTTTGCGTTCTTATTTGAAGTTTTTCATTATCAAATTGTGTTTTATCATAAAGAGCTTTTTGTTTCTTTACATCTTGAAATGCTGTTGTTAATTGATCAATAACTTTCAACTGTATAATACTTTTGTTTATTGCTTTGTCCCGTTCTTCTTCAGCTACTTCCCTAGCACACTGAGCAGCTCTCTCATCTTCTCTGAATTTTTCATTTTGCTCAGCAACTTTTGCTTGAGTCATTAAAAGACTGTCCAATTGATTATTTAACGCAATATTTTCTCGGATGACTCTGTGAGTAGAAGCGGCAATCCTCATTTCACTAGCATCTTGGAATTCTTGTGCTAAATGTAAAAGCCGCTCTTCCATTTCCCTTTTTAATTTATCTTTTCCAATGATAAATTTTTTTTCAGCATCGTATATCATTCTTTTGTATTTTATTTCCTGTTCTTCAAAAGACCGTTCTTGATTATCGAACTTTCTCATGAGGTCATCTCGAATAGCTCTAAACTCTTCAAGAGTGTTAAGTTTTCCAGCTAGTAGTTTATTTTCTGATGTGAGCTGATCTTTCATAGTGGTAAAGTTCTTTTTTAATTCATCGACAGACTCTTTAAATTGATTGGTTTCAATCTCTCGTAATTCCTCTAAACCTTTCACCTTTTCTTTAAGTTCGTTATTTTCTTCTGTTTTAACATTAAGTGTTTTTTTCAAGTAAGCAATAATATCTGCTCTATCCTCGTCAAGTTTATCGTAAGCCTTTTGCAACTCTTCATTTCGTATTTCAAACTCATCTACAGCTTGTCGAAGTCGAGCTACTTTTCGATTGCAATCAGCTAGTTGTAATTCATACAAAGTTCTTTCAACTTCAGTAAATGCGCCTCTCGTGTCTTCGGGGACTTTCTTTTTGGGATCCTTTTTAGGGGCCATGATTAGCAGAATATATCCAAAATATATTAATATACTAAATAATAAAACACAATATTTCGGTACTGCATTGAAAATAAAAGAGTTGACCGATGTCAAGTTTCACCTTTTCTATTTCTTACACAGAAAGTCCTCTGTGGTTTTAGAGCAAAGAGTTTTCTAACAAATATAATTTCATGAATGATATTCGAATTGATAAAGCGTATAATTTAGTTTACACACAAATTAAGGGTTTGCAAAGGTAAATTTAATAATAAAGTTGTTACGAAGAAGTTAAGTTTAAGCATGCAATTTTAGAGTTCCTATAGTCAATATGAAATTCGAAGATCTGATTCTGCTCCTCAGAATTGTTCTGTATTCTGAGTTCTGCTCATGAAATAGCCATTTAATTATTCAACGGATTCCTTTTTCCTACTAATAATTATTAGTACGACGTAAACCGACTAGTCTTAGGTATTCTAGGGGCTTATCTTAATGAGTGACTTATTCCGAAAACCATGAGACAAATATCATGCAGCGTTAAGTAACCATGAAAAGTTTATTTATATTATGGATTGTAGTACAAAGAATAAAAGCTTTAAATACGCTACCAATAAAACAGGTTGAAATAAAACAGCATACAACGTGCATAAATTATTGTTTAATAAAACCATTAAATCATACGTGCGTGTTACATTTATTTATAAGTAAAAAACTAAAAACTTATTTAGTTATTAAATTGATAATCAGAAGGCCTTTATTCATGAAACCTTTCCGAAACTCCTGCTTGTTTGTTTAAAATGTTATAATGATAGAAGTTTCTAAAGTGTAGCCAATTCAAAGAACATAAGAACTAAAATATAAAAAATTATAAAAGTTAATTAGTCGTATATATAGTGCAACACAGGTATATTATTCTATATTAATTAATTTATAACGTTTCAGAATCATTTTATAATTATTTTTCAAGAAAAATGTGTCAAGGCACACTGTTTGAACAAAACGTGCTTTTAAATCTTATACAATCCACTGTGAGAATAGAAAAATAAACTATAACACTAATATACATACATTCTCCTTAAACGCATTTGTAAGGCAGCCAATGCTAGTCTTTAAAGAACGATATCGTATATAAAGTTATTTATTAAAAAAAGCTAAAAAAATAAATAAAGTATAAAAATAGTCATAGCAAAATACAACATTCAAAATAATAATAAATAAAAATATTAATCGGAACCTTCTTTCGCTACTTGTTCTTGATCCTTCTCTATTTTTTTATCTTCATCTGTTGGTTTTTCTTCATCTTGTTTTAACTGATGGTCTTCGTCAACAGAGCTTTTAACTTGTTGTTCCATATCATCCTCATCAACAGCGCTCTCTCCAGTTACACTGGGAGGTGGCGCCTTATCATCTTTTTCAGTACCTGTTGTTTCAACCTCGCTTTTAACGGACGTTTCCGTCATATCATCTTTCTTTTGAAGTGGAATTCTGACAGCACTAACAACTTTTGAAATTCTTTTAATATCAATTTTCATCTCTGATTGCATTTTCATAGAAGCTTGAGAATATGCAAGGTCTTTCAAGAAAGATTTTTGGATCGCAGCTTTGCTATCCGCTAATTTCTTCGCTATGTCATCTTCTTTATATTTCTCTTCTTCTTCTTCTACAACTTCTTCAGAAATTGAGGAAACTATAAAAGACTGAATACTTCCTTCATCTTTTGTTTCCAAATCTTTTTTTGACATAGTTGGTATTATATTAATGCTAGGGATAGTATCGATACTAGCAGAAAAGGAAGTGGTCGTGTGTGATGCAAGAACTGAACTTTCGACTTCAGCTTCAGATGTTACTTTTGTAGGAATGGCTGTTGCAACGGTTTGTTGCGCTGGCAAGCCTTGCTTTTTCCTTGGCTTTGGTATGAAACCAAGGTCACCTTCTTCATAAATTTGACTGAATGATCCTATTGTTCCTATAGACTCTACCTGCTCAAGTTCCCGGTATTGTGATACTATTTCTAGTAAATGAGACAACAGCACACGTCCATCCATCACTTCTGGTGCCTTGTCCGTAGCTGCCCATTCATCTAATTTTAATGCTGTCCGTATAGCAAACGCTGCTTCTTTTAGAATTTTTCTGAGCATCTCACGCTCTTTAGACATCTTTTCAGCTTCTACCACACCTTTATTTTGTTCACTCATCCTCGCATGTAAGTTTTGTTCTAAAATGCGAATTTGAAGGTTAAGATTCTCATTTTCTTTAGATAATCTTTCTATTTTCGCCCGTTGTGCTTCAAAATCATAACTTCTTCTTTCATATAAGCATTTTTCTTTTTTGATCGACTCAAATGCTGCTGTTAACTGTTCAATAACCTTGAGTTGAACAACACTTTTACTAATTGCCTTATTTTTTTCTTCTTCGGCTAATTCTTTAGATACTTGTGCAGCTTTCATCAATTCTTTGAAATGTTCATTTTGTTCTGCTAACTTTGCTTGATTAGCTAAGATACTTTCTAACTCATTATTGATCGCAATATTTTCTCTTATCACTCTATGAGTAGACGCCGCCACTCGCAGTTCAGTTGCATCTTGAAAATCTTGAGCAAGCTGCAAAAGTCTGGCTTCCATTTCTTTTTTTAGGTTGTCTTTACCAATCACAAATTTCTTTTCAGTGTCGTAGATTAATCTTTTGTATTTCAATTCTTGATCTTTGAATTCCTGTTCTTGATTTTCAAATTTTCTCATTAAATCATCTCTTATTGCTCTAAATTCTTCTAGTGTATTTAGTTTACCAGCCAAAAGTTTGTTTTCCGAAGTAAGTTGTTCTTTCATTATAACGAAATCTTTTTCTAACTGTCTGGTAGTTTCTTGAAAACGATCATTTTCAATCTGTCGTATTTCCTCGAGCCCTTTAACTTTTTCTTTCAACTCCACATTTTCTTCATTTTTGATAGTTAACGTCTTTTTCAAGTATGCGATAATATCTGCTCGATCCTCGTCCAATTTATCATATGCTTTCTGTAGTTCTTCAAGACGCAGCTCATATTCTTCTACAGCGCTTCGTAATCTGGCTACTTTCCTGTTACAATCGGTAAGTTGAAGTTCCATAAACGTCCTTTCCACTTCATTGAATGCTCCGCCTTTTTCGTCATCTTTTTTGCCTTTGTCTTTTTTAGGTGCCATTGTGAGCAAATATAAATAAAATAAACAATTTATCAAAATAAATAAAAACGTCACAAAACGATGAGTTTGTTAGACATTACCAACGCTGTTACTACGATACGTGCTACTTAGCAACTCGCTAACAAACCCGTGTTGCTAAGCAACACAAGAATCTTAAGGTGGTTCTACACAGTCGTCATACAGAAGTGTCCAAAATCCTTGTGTCGTATTAAAAATAATATTATGAAAATCATTACAAAACTTAAATAATAAAGTCACTGAAAAAAGCTCGCGGTATTGTGGTAAAATCTGAAAATATATTTCATAAAGCGGCATACGGCAAGCGACGTATAAAAAAACATTTAGATATCAATAAAATTACCGAGAATTTTCTAAGTTGTAGTATCACAGGTAAATTATACTGCCAATTAAATCATTCAAATAAAATACGTTCATGCAATAAAATATTTGAATATTTTTATTTCGATCGTTTTGAACATGGTTTTAATTATTTCTCTTTTTCATTTTTCATCATTATAAAAAAATTAAAAGTATTGTACAATTGTTATTACAGTGTGGTTTCGACGTATTCAACGGCGTTGCCATGACGACGCAATCGACCCAACACCACATAGCAAAATTAATTAAGTTCACTATCACAATTTCAATACTATCTTATCACCATGTTTTCAATTTTCTAAATAGCCTGCTTCTTATTTGCCATTGCCAATAACGCCTATTTTTTTATAGAAACTGCATTTATCGGGTTTCTGTTAAAATAAAACACTAATTTGTCTTCTTCAAAACTACTTTATCTAAGAACTACTTTACCAAGTGTATTTAGGTTATTAATTTAGATTTACTAGCAATATTAGTAATTAAAATTGTTTGATAATTTTTCACTTACTTCACAAAACTTGGCACCATATGCCGGTGGAGGAGAATCGCAGAAGCGGTGGCGACTGCGCGTGCGCGTCGAGCAATGCGCCGGCGCAGGGCACGCCGACCATGCCGACCACTGCCCCCAACCACCAGCACCACCATCTGCTGGGAATTTAGAAACACTATTTTATTACCTAGAACATAAACGTTAAAATCCTTTTGTCTTTTCGTTCCATAAAGAAAGAGCATTTTGAACTGTGGGAGACACGAATGGGTCAGCTCGATCGGACTGATATCAGAAAATCAGCGTGAAACAACCGCAGATAAAATGTGTGGGAGAGCCGAGCTTCGGCACGAATGGGTCGGCCCGACCGGAGTTATACCACGGCCTCACAGAATACCTGCGTGAAACAACCCACAGCGTTGTGTTTCGCCGTGTGAATGAGGTTACCGGACACCCAACTTCTCTAGAGTGTGCAAAAAGGTCTTTGCCAACCAGTAAGGACTTAAAGGCTGATGATATGATGTGAATTTACTTTTGACTAGAGATCCATACAAACAAGAAAACTTTTGCCGTTTGCCGTTTGACATACAATTTTTTTTTATGTAATAGGTCAGCAAACTATCAGACGGATTACCTAATGGTAAGCAATCAGCGCCACCCATGGACACTCGAAACTGAGGAGTTACGACTGCATTGCCGACCTATTAGGGATTAGGAATTTAAAGATTTAGGGATTGAGGAGGGATTGGGGGAGGGGAAGGATTGGTCCTCCTGTAACCTCACTCACAAGGCGACACACGAAACACAACGCTGTGGGTTGTTTCACGCCGGTATTCTGTGAGGCCGTGGTATAACTCCGGTCGGGCCGACCCATTCGTGCCGAAGCTTGGCTCTCCCACACATTTTATCTAAATAGCTCTTTAATCTTACCCAGTTACATGGTAACATTGTTTTCATTTATAACAAAGTTTCGTCAAATTACCGCGTAGTTAGGAGTTTGTAATAGCTCCGGCTTACTCATCGCTATTCATAATAATCTATTGAATTACTGTCACGATCAAACTGTGGCTAAGTTTCTGTTCTTCCTGGATTTACTTGTTTAATAAGTTTTAGTCATACATTCATATCATACGAAGGATGGCTTTTTACCTTTAAGAAGGTTAAAGAGTAATTGTGAAGTATGTGTTCTAATCTATTGCTATACAACAATAAAAATCCAACCTATGTGCTATCATAAAGAACCAACTTAAAAAGCGTAACTTAAGATCACCTCTTTTGAAAAAAAGAACATTATCTCGTGATAAACCTGAGAAAATTCCTACTGGTTTAAAGTTATAATGGGTGTCTTGGCTGCGGAGGTATGTAAATTGTTTCAATTCTTGTTGATCTAGTAAGAGTAAGGTGTAATGTAGCACCCACTATTTTAGTTACGTTAAATAACAAATTTTGTATCTACTAATAGTGGGCAATTTTCTAATAACTGACTACTAAACAAATTTTGAGTTTTGGACCCGGGAACCCCAACTTATATCGGTGACTAGCAATCAACACAAATTAAACAAATACATTAATAATTTCGATTAAAAGTTTATAATTACATAGGTTCTTACCTGAGAGCGGCAATGTAGGTAGACAGTCCATTCTAACGTCAGCGACGGCGCCCGTCACAGCTTGTGAGACGTACACGAAACAATATTCCGGATAACGCTCGCTGAACAGCCGGCAGTCAAATGACACTGTGTGTTGACCTCTGTAACAAGAATACCATTACAAATCCTACTTTCCTACTAATTTATAAATGTGATAGTTTGTGAGAATGATATGAATTCAATCTATACTAATATTATAAAGAGGTAAAATTTTGTAAGTTTGTATGTAGGGGGTAATCTGTGCAACCGCTCTGCAGCGGTCGGATTGATAAAATTCTTTCACTGATAGATAGCTACAATGTTCCTGAGTGCTATAGGCTATAAAACATCACGCTAAGATTAAATGGAGCCGAGCAGCGGGAGAAACCGCGAGATAGTAGTTAGTAACTTATAAATATATAACGATTTGGAAGTTATTAGTAATTTCCTTTCTTAGGGAATTAAATAGTTTTTTTTTTATATGTTTATGTTTTCATGACACTTTTAAACTATCAAAAACTAGGAGTTTGTTATGTTAGGAGGTTCGACCGGAGTGATACCACGGTCTCACAGAAAACCGGCGTGAAGCAACACTTACGTTGTGTATCGCTATGTGGGTGAGGTTACCGGAGGCCCAATCTTTTCCCTCCTCATACTTAATCCTCAAATCCCCTATCTTTAAATCCTTTATAACCTACAAGAGGCCGGCAATACATTTGTACTAACTCCTTTGATATTATGAGTGGTCCATGGGCAGCGCTGATTGCTTACCACAAATCGTATATGTTTATGTATATGTTTATATTAAAAAAGTAGCTATTCTCGCGCGGTTTAGCCCGCAGTTCGGCTCCCATTCATTCCGAACCATTCCCACCCATTCGTGCTGAAGCATGGCTCTCCCACACTTAAATACATACAAACTTACAAATTACTTGTCTATAATATTAGTATAGATATAGATTTCGTGTCACGTGTTTGTCTGCGATGGACTCCTAAAGTACCAATCCGATTTAAAATATGATTTGCATTCCGTGTGCATTTTCATCTAACTTGAAAGATAAGACAGCTTACATCTCAATTTATAGTCACAATATTATTTACCTTAACCACAGCAACGCGTGACTGGGTCTGCCAGTTTTCTATATATAATTGTACATATTAATATGCCAAAGGTAATTTCTTGCTTATTAAATAAAACGGATGAAAGAAGATGGCTGAACAAACTCGTACGACATTAGCGGGAAATTAATGTTATCGCCGACGTATTCCGGACTCGCTGTAATGGCTGCCGCTGGTGCCAGTATAACATATAAATTAAAACCATTAATTACAGTGATAACGTGGTTACATCTCATTAGGTACATCGATATTAATATCAATCTACTTATTACTTTGTTAATTGGAGTTTATCTTTTGTTTGTTGTGTTGTGTGTTTGTTAATGTAAATTATTTTCCAATTATAATTTGATGAAATTAATTACTTTTTTATTATTTACTTACATTTATCATATTAACAGTAAACACAGGATTATCACTTAAATAGCAACCAAAAAGCACTAAGGTTCAAACTTTTGTTATCATGAATCTAGTCTCTTAGAACTGAGGTTGCATAAAATGAGGTTTTACAAATATAATATACTTTAATGTACGCTAACAATCATGGAAAACTTAAGATGAATGCTCCCTGCATAGACTAACACATTCCTAAATAATACTTATATAATATTGCTTATGTTTTCATTTTATGTTCTTTGGCGTACTTAATAATATTTTTATTTTAAGGTCAACTGTCAATGCCTAAGGCATTAAGTCCACCTTTACATGTATCTGTATAAAGTGGATAAATAAATAAATAAATATTTTTAGTGATTAACATTGATCCATATTATTTTATCATCTTCATTCTTCAATTTGTCACTTATAGCGCATGTAATCCTTGTTTAAGTGAATTTGAATATATGTTGTAATGTACATATATTGCTCAATGAAGACATTTGTATTGTTTTTTTTTATGTAATAGGTCGTCAAACTAGCAGACAGATTACCTGATGGTAAGCAATCAGCGCCGCCCATGGACACCCGTAACGGAGAAGTTACGAGTGCGTTGCCGATCTTTTAGGGATTTGGGATTTGGAGATTTAGGAACTGGGGAGGGATTAGGAAGGGGAAGGATTGGGCCTCCGGTAACCTCACTCACACGGCGAAACACAACACTGTGGTTGTTTCACGCCGGTTTTCTGTGAGGCCGTGGTATCACTCCGGTCGAGCCGACCCATTCGCGTCGAAGCATGGCTCTCCCACACTTAAATTATTCATCATTAATTTTACGTTTTTATATATACGCAAACACACATTATTTCTAACAACACTAAAGGACGGCAACGCACCTTTTTTTGCCAAGTATTGTACTACTCAAAAACCCATTAATCACAATTTCCAAAAAAGAAAAGAACTTACTTATTTCTGGCGATTCAGCGTAATAAACAAATACGTCATAATCAACGTTATGAAACCATTCAGTATGAATAAGCCTGCAATATCCAATAATTCCGATTAAACTGGTATCTGGTACAATTAATTCATTCACCGTTATAAGCTGCCCTCTAAACTATCAATACTAAGCTCAATGGTGAATTGATCAAAATTGTAATCCCTGCTTCATTCGTGTGGTCACATAAGCCGATTATTGTAACCGCAAATTAGAAACTATACACATGCAGATGTATGTTTTGTATTAACGAATTAATTCACGTTACTAATTCAAATTATAAACATAACTACTACTCAACTACTCTCGCCTTGGATTCACCCGCTGCTCCTACAGATCTAAGGGTGATGTTTTATAGCCTTAGCCTTCGATAAATGGACTAACGAACACAAAAAATTGTTCAATTCGAACCAGTTCTTCCGGAGATCAGCACGTTCAAACAAACAAAATACTCTTCAACTTTATAATATTAGTATGGATACACGCAAAAATAGCCTTTATCACTTTGATAATATAGATGTATCAAAAGCTAATGAAATGTTTTTATTAAAAGTAAACAAAAATAAAATAGAAAAATGAAAGGAAGTTAGTCAAAATATTGTAAATTGGTGTTTTATTGTCTCCATTAGCCTCAATAATGGGAACAATGGTATAAAGTTATAAAAAAATTAAAGCATTTCTTCCAACTAATAACTTGTAAGAAGATTTACAATGTTTCCAAAACCAATATAAACATAGAACGCTGTGGTACCTTGTTATTTACTTCAGGAGTAAAATTCTCTCCGTATTCATCATCGGTACTAGACTCTTTTACTGGACTATATTTAGGTTTCTTCTCCTTAAAATCATCGACAAGATTTAATATTATGTAATACTATATTACAACCAACCTCCGAACTCTCCTCTCAGCAACATATCGCAACCGATCAGCGTCCCTCCCAAACACTCTGACTCGATCAGCGCCCTCTAGCACACATTCAGGGTATTGGAACAACACCCTGACTCCATCCCCGCATGGAAATACGGAACCTCCGTGCACGTTTAGCACGAACTGCTCCGACCAATCTGCCTGTAGGGGAAAAGAAAAAAGATTTGTATTAAGGTTTTGGGCCAAAATATCAGCTTAATACATGTATCTGTAGGTATCGTACAATCTGCATCAAATTGCTAGGGGGTCAACTGGTTCAATCAAAACATTATTCCCATAGTTATGCAGAAAAATTCGGATGGGCAGACGAATTAGACGAATCTGAATTTGCATCGCACACATCAGAAACTAAAGAAGAATGATCGAGTTGTAGATGAACATGAAGAAGATGACTATTATTATTAGTTTGCACAGCTAGCTCGGTAGCTGCGGAGTAAAAGCCTCTTCGCTCTTCTTCCACGAACTTAAGTCTTAAATACCAGG
Source organism: Spodoptera exigua (assembly GCA_902829305.4). Lineage (NCBI taxonomy): Eukaryota > Metazoa > Arthropoda > Insecta > Lepidoptera > Noctuidae > Spodoptera > Spodoptera exigua. The sequence goes on from LR824614.2 coordinate 1,186,448, forward strand.
TAGCTTGAGCTCAATATACAGATGACAATAACAATATTAAAACACAATGTTTAAACAATAAAGTCGACGAACCCACATTACAATACAAACGAATGTAAAAAACCAAAAGTAGAAGACAGTAGAAACGTTCGTTTTAAAAAGGTAAATCGTAGCCACTTCATGGCAAGTGGAAATAAAAAAGCAAGATTACCTTCCTGCACTACTTTCTGCAAAGTGGTTTTACGCTAATGGACACCACTTTATTGGTTAATGGCTTGAAAATGGAAAGAAATTCTGTAATCGCCTCACTCCTATCTTATGTACCTTCAAGTATTTTTACATTAAGAAAGTCTTAAAGTAGCTACAGAGCAATGAATAGCCAAAATCATATCATATCGCGCAAAAAACAGAAGAGACAATCTTGCATGTCGTGTGCTGTTGAATGTATGAAACCGGGGTGTTTGCCACGTCACACAAAAAGTATGTTTCTAACCTAAGAGATTGCAAAATCATTTGACTTTGAGATCTTTCTGTCCACAGTTGGCAATGAGACTAATAATTACCACATTGTAAGTAACTTTACTAGCGAATTTGAATACCTAGATTGTTATTAAGAATGAAGAGACCTACTTTTTTAATAAAATCAATAATACGGAAAACAACTTAAAAAACTCATAAAAAGCTGAATCCAAAGTCATAATCAAAAGAAAGTATCAAATCACAATACCACAACATAATATAAAAGCAAGAATTAAAGCAAATTTAAGCAACAAATTCAATGTTCTTATATTTAAAGAAACTGTAAGTATACAAATAGATAAAAATTTTCCCCATAAAAAGGCTGTTGGCGCTCAATAATGGAATACAACACTTAAACAGCCATTTATTACACATAAACTTTTATGTAGATTGTAACACCAAAGTTTGAGTAACGACTGTTGTAAAATATTATCATTTCCCACTCGGCAATCTTAAAAATGAAAATAGAATGTTTTTCCTGCTTTTCGACAAGGTTACGGTCAGTGCTCAGTCCTACTTACTAATATTATAAATGTGAAAGTTTACGAGAAGTATGGGTATATGTTTCTTATTTTTTCACACACAAAAGGCTAGACCGATTTGGTTGATATTTGGTATAGGTTATAATATACTGGATTAACAATTTTTTTATCAACATACCACGCGGACAAAAGTTTGCTCGTAATAGATTACAGAATACGAGGGTAAAATTTGTTTTTAGTTGCCAATATTTGTTTTTGTTCGCCATCAAATCATTCTTTACTTGTGTCCTGAGGTACAGTTGCAATGAAACACAACGTAGGTGTGTTCTTATTTATTACATAAATTGGCATTGGCATTATACCTACTGAACTAACTTAAAGAATATTTTAAAGCATTGATGATAAACGACGAAGAAAAACATTGTGAAGAAAGCCAAAGTCATAAAGTCTGAAATAAGCCGTCATTCGAATCTTGGACATCAATGCTCAAATCTTTAGTCCCTAGTCAGTTAGTAGTAGGTTTAGGCTGATGCGCTGAATGCTACCACAAGATTATCTTACTTCGAGAGTTCTACAGAAATGATTTGAAAACAAACATATTAACTCTCGTGCAGGTATCGCATATTCTCTGTTTCTCCTGCGAACTCACCAACTCATTCATTGCCAACACGTATTCCCTCATCTGCCTTTCTGAAGCATTATATTTATTTGTCATTATTTCTAACTTAGATGTTAAAATTAGCATTCTATTAGGCGCTCACCTATGATACCTTGTTTAGCAAGAGAAACAGACTGGTGTTATTTTCATAGAAAGAAAATAAAACAACAAGTACGTTAAAGGAATAAGCAAACTCGATTGATAAATAATACCTACAAAAAGTTTAGAAATCTACTTAACCACAGAGACTCTTCAGATTTTGTAAACTTTCTATGTTAATAAAAATAAAAAGACAGTATTGTTAAAATACTGTTTCTCAATTGAGATCAAACGGAAATCTTCCCGAGTTAATTTGAGCTCGAATCACGAGGACAAAGACTTTGGAATATATTTGAAACTTGAAATGAGGGAGATTTTCTACGAATTCTTGATAGGCTCTGCGATGTTCTCTCGTGTTTGTTATCGATCAAACACGACCTTTGACATAATATTAATTTAGTTATCATGATCTATTGTCGAGCAACTTTATTGATACTGAATGTATTTTAATATTCACTGAATCTCTTTACAAATATTTCAACTTCAATTCTGTTTGAAATATTTCCGCACTTCAGATTTCAAAAAGCATTAAAATACCTAGATAGTTTTGCGAATTAAATTATTATGCTTGCTACAAAATAACTTAAAAATAAACATAAAACTTGTTGAAAAATAATTAAGTAACTGAAATTGCCTCATAAATATTAAGCATTCCAAAACGAAGCAGAGTAACCATGTAATTTCTCGCTCGTACTTTTCCATAGGAATTTAAAATTTAACGGATTATTTTTCTTTTAAGTGGTAGGTTGACAAACGAACTGGACCTATTTTCAGATGGCGCCACCCATGAACACTCGGAAAACCAGAAGAATTAGAAGTGCGTTGCCAGCCGTTTGGGAATTAGGGAATTGGAGATTGGATTGGGCCTCCAGTAACCTCGCTCACATGGCGAAACACAATGCTGTAGTTATTTCACGCCGGTTTTCCGTGAGATCGTGATATCACTCGAGTCAAACAGACCCATTTGTGCTTAAGCTTTTTTCTCTCACACTAAAAATTTGACGTTGGAAGTAAATCAAACACGATTGAAATTCTTTAGACGTTATATCATGCAAAGCAAGTTAAAATAAATAAATATTTATTTCATAAAACAGAAGCCATTAGAGATAATATGCAAATCAAAAGCCATTTATCAAACAAATTCAAATATAAACCTTTCGCATTTAAAATTAAAATATAAAACCGAGAGCGCTGACAATCTACTATCAATCTCTATCAGCGGGACTCCTTTCAGCTTGTTTTGTGAGAATTATCTATCTCCATACATCTTTAGCCAGGTGTTCAATAAAATATGGAAGCGATACGCTCACCACAACAGAGGAAAGGAAAATTTGGACGCTTTTACAGTATTAATACATAGATAGTTATTTTATTCTCTCGTTAAGAGTATTGAAGTGTAAGTGGTTTTATATTTTCATGTAGTGTGATCGGTAAATTCTGATATCAGATAATGATCGTAGCATAAGCTATTTATAATATTTTCTTTTAAAATGTCCTCTTGGTTTTTAAATAATGGCTGTCAATTCAGAAATCAATTTACAAAATTATTGATATATTTATTCGTCATAATTCTTTTATATTTTGATCCAAAAATAGTCAAGGAAAAGTTACTGTGTGAGTACAAGTAATTGGGTTCGGTGTCAAAGTTAAATCAAATATACTACAAAAGGCACTTTTGAACGTCAAACAAACAAAATATCATTATGTTCAACTTTACGTGCGTTAGTCTGTCGGTATGTCTTCTAGTGAAGTTATTTACTCGTTTTAAAGTATACATTCCAATGGAGAAGAACGAGCAAGAAACTCCATGGTTCCTCTTTTTCAATCAGTCACAATTCATTTCTTTGTTACATCATTTAGTCGATTCTATTATGTGAGAACAGTAGAACACTAATATCTAGGTAAAGATTCCGGTGTTTTCATAAAGCTCAATATTTAGATAGTCCCTCCGACCTCCGCGTCTCGTGGCCATCCTGTTAACCTGTGCCTCTGTAAATATTTATGGAAGTGTTCATTTGAAAAAGGCTTTTTTATGAGAGTGGAAGTCAGACGGGAACCATTTTGATTACATCCAACAAACCATTTTTCACAAATAATTAAAAATGTTTGCGTTATACAAAATTCTGAAAACAATTTTGGAAGAGGATCAACTTTAAACGTAAATTTTATTTAGTTGTATTGTAACAGTAACTTTAAAATCTTGTGATATTGTTATCAATATTATCAAGTTTCAGTCCACTTCATAAATGTTTAAAAGACATCGCTTTAGTGCTTTAGTATTTAAGTACTTTATAAAATAATGGTACCTATTTTAAGTTCTGTATATAAGGTGTGTAACAAAGTGCGTTCCACTTAAGTGCTGTTTACAACCGAATCCTACTAATATGAGTATCGTAAACGCAAAGTTTTTATAGGATATCCATCCTATAAAACATACAACAACAACTCTTTGTGTGATCCACAAATTGTTGTTCCGGGTCTGGGTGTGATGTGTACCTATGTGAAATTGTGTATTTGTAAACGTACCCACGACACAGGAGAAAATCCTAGTGTAAACTAGTTTTTAACCTGAACGAAACTGCTGGTAGGGGCTAGTACTTGTATATGTGCTCAACTTAGCATTACTTTATATCGAAAGTTTCACCTTCATGTGTTTTCATATAGAAGCCTATTATAGGTATTATTGAGCCATCACTTACCTTGATAAAAGCGGTGGCTAAATCCTGTGGCCCTGCAGCCGCAGCTGGCCTGAGTGTGAGAGCATAGTCTCCAGCCTGACCAAAGAGTTCACAGCGCAGGGTCATCGTCCGACGACCAGGGAAGCCATGCATCTGCAAATAAATATTATTTTAAGTGGAACGAATGTAGAAATTTATATAGAATATTACTAGCATGGAGACCTTTGTTAGAAGAAATTAAGTCTTAATATATTTACTCGTTGAAGCTTCGTTCATTAGAATAAAGAGCGACTAAGAGAAAATTTTTGCTAAAATTGTAATGAAGTTAATGGTTTTTAAATCTTACCTGTTCAGAATACAAAACGTGAGCATGGGAGCTAGTGTTCTTGCCATCACACAGAACAGCTCCACCGCTGGAATGCCCACAATACAGGAGCTCCAGCCAAAAATCTGCACCCGACTCAATAGGAGCACACACGACCCTGGGAAACTCTAGTATAGCCATCACCTGCCTCTCAGGGTATGTCTGAATCTGTTCTGGAGTCACGTCCAGGTTTGCTGTCGGCCACATAACGTCAAACTTCCAAGACTTCACCACACTATCACCAGTCTCCATCAGACTACCATCACCAACATCTCTCTTGACCTTGTTGCTGTTTTCCACATCACTCTTCCCTTCTGTCGTATTCTCGTAATCTGGTAAATAGGGATCCTTATCTGAAATTATTTCTAGATAGTAGGTGCCTCCTCTAGAGAAGTAGCCGCAGGGTAAGGTCATGCGGTTTTCTGAGTCTAGTGCTAGGGGCATGGTAGCGAGCAGTGCTCGTCCGTCATCGTCTTCTCGCGCGATGCGGACCTTGAGGCCTGCTCCGGTTGTGCCGTGGACTCGAATGTGCACGTCGCCTCCTAAAGCCACGAGTGTTGAAGGAATCTCCACCCATACTTGGTTAAGGTCAACGCGCTCTTCACTGACGTATGGATTAACGAAATTGGCGCCGCCTGTGGACAAAATAAGAGATTATCATGATGATGATTAAAAAAACGTCGCGGTGGCCCGGAGTTCGAAACCCGGAAAGTACGTATGTGATTTTTTCCGAGTTTTGTGTACTTTCTATGATTATTGAGACACCACTGACATGCGCTGAAGGAAAACATCGTGAGGAAACTTTTTTTTTGTCAGGGAAAATCATCCAATGACTTCTCCCGCCCAGGGTAAGGCGAAAGAGAGTGTCAGACTCTTACTGACTAAAAACCCTTTCGTTCCTTCTCCTGCTCTGGGCCGAGGTTGCGGTGCCTCATTACGCTTACCCCGCAGCCCCGGCTAAACATCGTGAGGAAACCTGGACTTATAATTTCTAATTATAAGTTTGAAATCGCCAACCTGCATTGAGGAAGCGTGGTGATTAATGTTCTAACCTTCTCCGTGTGAGAAGCGGCTTTTGCTCAGCAGTGGGCACTTATAGGCTGATGATGATGATGAAAAAATGTATCTTATTCTTCAAATGGAGTGATGCATAAAAAAGTCTGCCACAGTTAGTAGAATAAAAACTTTGTTAGGTAATAGGTATGTTTGTACGTCGCTACCTCAGCAATTTAACTGAAAAACATTGTATTTTCAGTGACAATAGTAAACAAAACACTGGTGCAAATGGTGGAAGCAAAGGCTTGGACAACAAAGCCCAATCAACCTATTTTAAGATGCACTAATTGCAAAACTAACGTTTTTTTCTTCGTTCCGCATTTCACTGCAGTTGACGTCTATACTTGCCTTCCTCCATTTATAACGATTTTCCGTACGGTTTTTAACAGTCGTATTCTATACTTTGTTATAATAATTTATTAACGACTTAATATATATAATTATATAGGATAATTTTTAAAGAAAAAGGATGAAAACGTTAATTGTAAGTACAGTAAGAATCAAATGAACAATTAATGTGAATTAAAAAAAATACACATAAAACTTACTTTCTGATTACTTATAAATCAGTTTAAAATATTTTCAACATTTTAATTTAAAGTTATTTTGCTACAGAAGTGACGGTCATGAGATTTAAGACTTCATGATATATTCCCTAAAATTTATTACACTCCTTAATAACATTTCCCTATCTTGTTGGCCAAAGGTATTATTTGTCTTGAAAATCACGCAGATTGTAAAACTATTTAGTCTAGTAAATATAAAATGTAAGTAGCGTAAAAGCCCGGAAAATAAAATATAACTTTGAAAGACCTTTAATACTTTCTTACTATAAAAATATTTTAAGCTGTAGTAAGCATACAAAATATTAAACTGTTATAAATAGTTTAGAATACGGAATCTCTGAAGGAGCCAGCGCGAACGCTAAAGATTTCTTTCAGAAAAGTATTCATTACTTGGAAGTAAAGACTGCTATGGCTGTGTTTAAAAAGCTTAATTTTTTTATTTGCTTTTGAATTAAAGATAAATACATACCTATATAAATGTGGATGGATGGAGAGGGAAAGGGAGACCAAAGTAAATATGGATGGATTGTGTGAGAAGTGATATGGAAGACAGAGGAGTTAAGTGATAGCGTGACGGGTGACAGGACAGAATGGAAGAAGAAAACATATTGCGCCGACCCCAAATAAAACGGGAAAAGGGCAGGAAGATGATGATGATTTGGTTTTGAATTGAAAGTCTCAATGGATGGTAGGTAAGATTTTAGAAAACTTCAAAGTATATATGTATATTAAGTTTTGTGATTGGCTTCTTGGACTTTTTTTTTTTGTTTCTGACAATATATTGTCGAGAGTATTCAAATTGTTTTTTTAATGAGCTAGTACCTGTTCTTTCCTTTATTGATGGGACTTAAAACAACTCTCCAGAATTTATTCTGTGCATATCTCTTAACTTCGGCTTAGCTAATGGCAGAAAATAAAATAAATGTAACGTAACAAGTACATATTTTTGTAAGCTGTAAAGCTGTAAATTAATAAAAGAACCTAAACTTTTTATGGGAAAGTGTAAATTACTCTACTTAACTACTACATAAATTCTGTATTTATTTATATGTATTAAGTAATAAAGATTAATATTAACAAAGACCTCTTTAACTACAAGTAAAATTTAAAGTAAAACCCTTTTTAACACATGTTCGAACCCACATACAATGCAAATTAAATGAATGCTTGTAATGGCTTCTTTGCAATTTGCAAACGATTTTGAGCCTACAGTAAATGCAATTAAATGTCATGATTCATCGATCAATCAACTGTCTCGTTTGTTTAATGGTTGTAAATGCACTATTGAATATTATAGCCAGCTGAGACCATCATCCAAACCGCAGAGGTTAGAGTGACTCTTGGTTTTTTATGTAATAGGATGTCAAACGAGCAGACGGATTAGCTGATGGTAAGCAGTCTGCACCGACCATGGACACCCGCAACAACACATAATATGTTGTAACGCACTCGTAACTCATAAGTTACGAGTGCATTGCCGACCTGTTGGGGATTAGGGATTAGGGATTAGGGATTAGTGATTTGGATATTTAGGGATTGGGGAGGAATTAGGAGAGGGGAAGGATCATTGGACCACTTGTAACCTTATTCACACGGCGAAACACAACGCTTTGGTTGTGTCATGTCGGTTTTCTATGAGACCGTGGTATCATTTCGGTTGAGCCGACCTACTCGTGCTGAAGCTTGGAAAAACTGACGAACTTCCTACATGAGGAGTTGTATAATTGTTATATTACTAATAAATGAGAATTTAAATAATTATTAAGTATATTGTTTATAAATTGCACCTAGAATTAATTACTAAACACTATAGTTGTTTAAAATAAAAGAATCAATAAAACGGTTAATATATTCAGAATGCATGAGGCGTGATACATCGTACGTACATTATAATTTACATACATTCCGCCATTAAATGCAAATTTATTTCGCGGTTACCTACTTACTGAAGAAGAAAGCTTTTCTCTGAATTACTTGCAGCTATTCTGATTATAAAATCATTTCGTATTATTACATTTTAAATGTACTTTTATAAAATTGTGTGAGAAGCAGACTTCGGCATGAATGGGCCAGGAGTTGAGGCTTGACTGGAGTGATACCACGACCTTACAAAGATATTGGCGTGACACTTTGGCACTTTTATTTGTGTTTCGCCTTGTGAGGTAGGTTAACGGAAGCCTAATCTTTCCGTCGCCATTCTCAATCTCTGAATCCCCTATCCCTATCCTTCATAACTCACAAAGAACCCGGCAGCGCAGTTCCTTGGTGTTATGGGAGTCGATGGGCAGCACCGGTTGCTTAACATCAGGTGATCCGTGAGCTCGTTTGCCGATCGACCGAAATAGTAACTCTTTTTTGCCAATCTACCCCTAAAAATATAATACAATTCAAGTGTTATTTATCTTTTAAGTTTTATCAAACAAAATACAAAACAATGTTTACTTCTGGAAATAAACAATTATTCCTTTACGATTGCAAATTTAATTAGTCCTTGGAATAGACTGACAAAGCGGCCATGTTGTAAATCTTTTTAAATGGAGAACCGAGTTGAATTAAGTGTAATTGTGTATTGTTAACGGTTTTACGCTGGCCGAGTAAGAAAATGGCGGGAAATAGTGCTTCAGGGTGAAGAGGCGTTGGGAAAATGTAAAGAGGTTTGTACCACGAAGTTTTTATGCAACAAGTATTTATGTTTATTTAACACTGAAATGATATTTATTGTAATGGAAGTTAAAAGACATTTATTGAGCATCCACGATGTAAATACAAAGATATTTATTAAAATATATGTGAAAAAACTAATTCTAATTCAGAGTTTTATGACCTGGCTGGTAATTCTATCAATTGAAGACAAGATCTTAAGACAACTAGCAACGAGCAACGATTCGAAATCACCTATAAAAATCTCCTTAGCCATAAAACAGAAGCTAATATAAAAAAAAAACGTTCCACACCTAAGAATTATCACTCCAACCATAACAAAAAAATACAGCCAAAATTCAACCATATAATATTCAAAAACCAACCTTATATCCTTGAAATAAAGGTTATCAATATGGCAATGTTACCATAGTAACTTGGTTTACACATTATTCAGAATGAATTTCCCTGGAGTGTAGCTGACATCAATGTGCGCTAAGATTAATCTTGATATGGCGTCATAGATAACCTATAACAAGGCTACAAGGCTATACAAATGCATAGACAATGATGGTACAGGCGATTGAAAATGATTTGGCTATTAACATTGACACCAGTTCCATAATAATAATATTATGATTCGGCTATCATTGTACCGATAGTCGTGTCAGCCAATGGCTTAATAGCTAAGAGCCTCGACCAACACCTTAGGAGGCTCTCGTTGGGTGGCTGGATCAAGGGCTTGATTCAGAAAGTGGTACTCCTGGACACGGCTCGTTGTCAGGAGGTTCCTTTCTCTGGAGCCCTGGTCGCCGATAGCTAGACCCTGTTCCCGATACCGGTGAGACACTTTTTATTTAATTTTTTTTATTATAAATATTTTATTATATTATTCAAGAAATATTTAAAAATTTAATTTATATGTTTATCTATACATATAATAAAATCGTAGGAAAGTCAAAACTGTACATTGAATATATTTTTGAAATAATACTTGGGGCGTGATGTACAATCGATACTGAAGCCAAAAATATGGTTTTTAGAATTTTTGTCTGTTTGTCTGTTTGTCTGTTTGTCTGTATGTTTGTTACGGATAAACTCAAAAAGTTCTGCATGGATTAAATTGAAATTTTGCATGAACATAACTGACAGGTCGGTTCATCACATAGGCTACATATTATCACGCTATCACCTACGGGGGATGAGTAATGAACATTTAATTCTGTAAACCTTACTGATGCAGCATGTAGTGTTACCTCATACACATTTAAATTACGTTTGTAAGCAGGTTGTTTGTCAGGACGTGCTATCACAAACCTAGACACAAAAAAAATTAAATATAAAATAAAACATAGACTTATATTAGTAAAATTGTTGCTTCGGAATTCATACAATATTTTTGTGTATAATTATAAACATAGGTGTGATGAAGAACTAGCATTTTTTTTTTATTCATATGCGGTTACGTTTTTTTCACGTTGAAAACGTATTCAGTCGTAATTGAGAAATTATTATTGTTTACCATATAAAAATGTTTCCATTTTCCTAACTAGATGGTGTTGGCGTCGAATTAGATAGCGCTATGGTTTCGTTCACAAAAAGTGATGTTATGAGTACCGATGTCGCCGCTTCAACCTAAAGAAACGGGGGTTACCTGCGTTGTTTATAAGTTATCGAGATTCTCAAATTATTCTGTTTACTTCGTGTTAATTTGTCTTTTAGTAGTAAAAATGCCCAGAAAGCGGTCTAATCTATCACAATCGTCATACCATTCGCGAAAAAGAAGGTTAGCTCGATCCCTTGAAACCGCTGACGAGCGTGAGGCCAGGTTGACTGCTGTTCGTGAACAAATTGCAGAGACTCGAAGAGGAGAATGTAGTACGGCGCGCCAGTCGCGATTAGATACCATGCGCACTCAAAATGCATTGTCGCGGCCTCAGGAAAGTGCAGAAGCACATTATATGCGGCTGTCAATTGACCGAGAGCGCCATGCTAAGTCACGCGCGTCAGAGACGTTCACGCAGCGAGAGACGAGGCTGAGTTCTCAGCGCAACCGCACTGATGTCGCTCGATCTTGTGAGAGTGTTGAAGGGCGACAAGCGCGTTTGGAAAGCGATCGGGAGCGCCACGCTGAGTCTCGCGCATCCGAGACGTATACGTAGCGCGAGACGAGACTAAGTTCGCAGCGCAGTGGCACTGATGCCTCTCGGTCTTGCGAGAGTGTCGAAGCGCGACAAATTCGACTGGAAAGTGATTGGGAGCGCCACGCTGATTCTCGCGCGTCTGAAACGTACACGCAACGAGAGGCGAGGTTATGTTTGCAGCGGAGCCGCGCTTCTTTTTCTCGGTCGATTGAAGACGATGAAGAACGGGAGACCCGCTCAAGAAGAGACCGCTCTCAGCATGCCCTGTCACGTTCTTTAGAGACAGACGTCTGCGTTGCGTCTACACATCTATCACAAGAACGGGACAGAATTCAAGAGATTCGGGGAACTTGGTCGGACGAACAGCGTGCGGCACAAGTAGAACAAGATCGCCTGCGTCGTAACGTTTACGATATCGAAGAGCAACCATGGCTAAACAAAGAGGGAAGTGGATTTATGTACAATGTTGCGATTAACTACGCCGCTTATGGCAATATTGGTGCCTTAGAAGAAGCGTGTGCTCACTGCCAAGCACGCAAATGGAAAGGGGAGCCAAATGGGATGTGTTGTGCATCTGGTAAGGTCCGCTTGGACTCTATGCACGACCCGCCAGACCTGTTAAGAGTCCTATTAAATGGCGAGCATCCAAAGTCCAGCCATTTTTTGAAAAACATCCGAGCTTATAATAGCGCCTTCCAGATGACTTCGTTTGGTGCAAATCAAATCGTTGAAGCAGGATTCATGCCAACATTCAAGGTACAGGGGCAGGTTTATCATCAAATCGGTTCTTTACTACCAACAGACACGCCAAAATTTTGGCAAGTTTATTTTATTAGCGATTTCGATGAACAAGCCAACGTGCGAAGCAGACACATCCCCAATTTGGACTCTGGTCTGGTCAGGGGATTGCAAAGTATGTTGCATAATGTGAATCCACACATTGAGAACTTCAAAGCCGCCCTGGCGTCGGTGCCTGAGAACGAGCGCAACCGCTTTAAGTTTGTCATCAGCGTAGATAGAAGACCGATCGCAGCCCATCCCGGGCGGTATAATGCACCAACGACGAATGAGGTAGCCGTTCTCTTAGTCGATCAGGAATGTGATAAAAGAGATATTGTTTTGCGCACGCATGATGACCGGCTTCAAAGGATCAGCGAGACACACCGCGCTTACGATTCTCTTCAATATCCTCTTATGTTCTGTCGCGGAGAGGATGGCTACCATTTTGCCCACTATAATGTAGATCCCCAGACAGGCTCCCTGAATTACAACAAAAAAACGTCCGCTATGCAGTTTTACAGCTTCTTGATCCAGCTTCGAGTAAATGACGGATCTTATCTCCACCGTTACCGAACGCCCTTTAGCCAGTTTCTGGTGGATATGTACGCCAAAATTGAGACAGAGCGTTTGGTATTTATAAGGTCCAACCAAAGAAAGCTGAGAGCTAAGAACTACGTCCATCTCAGGGATACCATGCATCACGATGCAAATGCTCAAAGTCATCTCACTGCATAGAAATATTATCGAGGCGGAAATTTTGACGGGTTGTGGCGTCGGCGAGGCAGTGTTTATACCACGCATTCCCCTCATACCTCATAACTACCCCTTCCAGTTCAAGCGCGTGCAGTTCCCTGTGAGTGTTTGCTTCGCGATGACTATCAATAAGTCACAGGGGCAGACACTGAAGGCTGCGGGTGTCGACCTAAGGACGAGCTGCTTCTCACACGGACAACTGTACGTCGCTTGCTCCCTCGTCACCAGTCCTGACTCTCTATACATTTTGGCTACTGAGAGCAAAACTACAAATGTAGTTTATAGAGAAATTTTATAATTGTGTTTCTTTAAATTCTGTTATTCGTGGGATGTGGGAATTAAACCATATTCAAAATTCACCTGCGCTATGAGAGGTACTCATGAGGTGAATTTATACTGCAGCGCCAACTGCAAGAGAATGTGATCTTAAAAGTTGCTCACTAAAAAACTACACTTAAAATGACGCAGGCATAGTATTTTTGGTGCTTCACGGCGTCCGCGCGGACGAAGTCGCGGGCAACAGCTAGTATGATAAATAAAAAGAAATAATATTATGATAGTGTAAGACAACAACGTAAGGTAGGTGGTCCATCGTATGAGTCACCGCGGCTTCGGCCCCGAGCAGGAGAAGGTTTTAGTCAGTAATATTACAATGTAAAAGCAGCAAAATGCAATTGGTAGGAAGTTAGTTTTAGTTCAGAAAACGTTAAATTCTTTAGGTTTTCATCAGTGTCGGTTTTTTCAGACCAGCGTACTTAGACCCCTTTCTACATATTCAGATTTTTCTATGCAAATGTAGAAAGCGCAATAAATTAAAGGAGACGTGAGTCCTAACTATACTGGACTGTACTGTTTATGTATGTATGGAGCTGCTACAATACAGGATGAATGAATCAAATGCATTCATTTACAGGGAGGATTATTCTAATTTAATTAATTACTTGAAACAGTGATACGTACAGATATAAACAATAATACTTGAATACAAAATGTATTTAACACTCCGTGATCTGTTTGCAGTGGCCTGAACTCTGGAGTTTCATAAACATAACAGTGATATTTTTCTGAAAATTGTTAACGAAAATATGTTTTGCCATAAAAAATAGATAGCCCATACGATGATTGTTTTGGTGTTTTTTTTTTATTATAAAGGAAACGTTGCTCTACTCCCATATTATCTTTAGAGCATGTTGGTGCGCCTGCAAGCATACAAATTTACATAAATATCCCACTCATGCACTGAAAACCATGAAAACCGATTTTATGGATCAAACAAAGAGTTGTTCCATGCGTGCATTGTTATGTTGCATCGTAGCCGGTTGCCCAACCACCACGTCAACTATGCAGTCAATTACAAGTGTAGTCAAAAAGTCAATAAGACGTCTAAGTAATTAAGTATAACTGGAAATATTATATTATTTTTGCAAATACTGAATAGTCTTTATAAGTGATACGACGATATACGAGCAACCGTATTACCTGATGGTAAGCAATTGATACCTGCAACACCAGATGAATTGCAAAAGCGTTGCCAGCTCACTCACTTGGCAAAACACGACGCTGTTGTTATTTCACACCTGTTTTTATGAGGTATCTAAATCATTTTTTCCAGACCATTTTTTTTAACTATTATTTTACAACACAGTGTATATGCCAAAAGAAATAATGAAAAAATTTGCCTATTTCGAATAATATCTTTCCTATCAACTATCGATAAAAAACCACTGAGTTCCAAATAATCTGTTCATTGTAATAAATTGCTTAGAACCCACCGGTCGGTGGGCTGGGCGGGACAGACACATTAATTAGTTCCGACGACTAGCTTGGTGCTATCACTGATCACTACATTAGTTCTAAGAAATAATGATTTGGGCGGACGAAATATTGTGCCTATATTTCGGATATATATTAGATATGAATTGTGTGGATCAATAAACCAAAACTTATTAATTGGGTACAGTTAAAAATTGAAAACAAATAAAAGTAGTCGAAGACTATTAAACAAAGTTTGTAAACAGATAGTGCTCAGAAGTTTTCACCTGTCTTTATCACTCGTGGTAACACGAGTGGTTTCAAAATACATGGGGACCAAAGGGGTCGAGGCACGCACAACCATGGGCTGTATTGTGATACAAATGATTAATGAACATTATAGTTATGCATAGTCTCTGATGCAGTTCTTAAACATAAGATATATTTATTATAGACTCCTTACTTTGTTCTATTATGAAATACAGCATGTTTTTATTTTAGTCCAAAATATTAAGCTATTCTGCCAAGAACTAAAATATTTCTGCACTGTAGACTGTGTTTTCTTGTTGTTTCTGTTTTGAACTTCAAAATACCTATTTATTATAGTGTGGGCTGCTAAGTTTACCTACCAAGCAAACCAATACTGGTGTTAGTGTTCTTTCATTAACCGCCATTCCGTTATGACCGGGACAACCTACATAGTTTCAAAGGTAAGTAATTATTTAATTATTTTCTAGTTTTCAGTGCACATAACCTTTAAACTTAAGTTTTTTTACCGATTTTTTATAATTCCTCTGATATTGCAGGTCAAGCGCAATGATGTATCTCCTCCCTGGCCTGGAGCAGGAGAAGGGACGGGGTGGATTTTACTCAGTAAGCCACCCATGGCAAAAGATGTCATTTGATGAATTTTCACACAAAAAAAGGTTTAACCACTACGTAAATAAGGAACGGATTCTCCTAGCAACTTTTAAACTTGAGCAAAACTTTACTTTAACAGTTTAAACACCGAAAACAAGCCTTATTTAATAATAATTACCGTGCTCTTTTATTTAATTTTATTTGCCGCAAGCAATGGTGTCTTGCTCTGGGAAATTTGTGCAAACAGTAGTACATATATTTATATGTACATAGTATTTTTCGAAAGTGGGTATATATTTTCTCTCTAAACAAAAGTAAACTTGAAGATTTTTGTCATTTCAATCATGAGTATCTGAAATTAATTTGTAAGCTTTATTCCAGAGGGAATTCAATTCCATTTAATGGTACATTATTTACAAATAATTACTTTACACCACTCTAGACTCAGATAGAAATTGTAATTAATAATAATTATTCGATATGCTATTACAGGCCAATTAATTTCGCCAAACCTTAAAATATATTTATCAAAAAACAATTTTAACTCAACGTGTATACTGCACATTTTACTGTGTTTACGATAGAATTCTGAGGTTGGAGGTAAAGGTTCCTATAGTTTACCTAATTAATTAATATTATGTATTTATAACTGATGAATGACTTGTTTCGACTGCACGGTTGGCGTGGTGGCTGGGCAACTGGCTGCCGTACGACGTGTCGTGAGTTCGATTCCCGCACTGAACAACACTTTGCGTGATCCACAAACTGTTGTTTCGGGTCTGGGTGTCATGTGTATGTAAAATTGTATGTTTGTAAACGCACCTACGACACATGAGAAAATCCTAGTGTGGGGCAACGTTTTTTGGGATTACCTGCTGGTAAGCAATCAGCGCCGCCCGTGGAAACCCGCATCGGAGGAGTTACGACTGCATTGCTGACCTTTTAGGGATTTGGAGATTTCAGGATTGGGGAGGGATTGGGGGAGGGAAAGAATTGGGCCTCCGGTAACCTCACTTTCACGGCGAAACACAACGCTGTGGTTGTTTCACGCCGGTTCTGTGAGGCCATTGTATCCCTCCGGTCGAACCGACAAAGTCGTGCCGAAGCATTGCTCACCCACACCTTAAAGAAGAATGAAAAGAAAAGAATGTACCTGCTATGATGATAAGCCGCAGCAGCGCGGCTAGCGGCACGCGGCGCATGCTGGGTCACCGCCCCATCAAACCGTCCTCCAATGCACCTCACCGCCTGGAACAAGAAAGCAGTTCATGTTAGCGTACTTCATCCAATAACACATTCTAAGGTCAAAATGTATGTCTAAGATCAAGGCGGCCCCGAGGTTACGACTTTCGTTTTCATGAATGAGGATTCGAAACCTGGCAAGTACCTATGTGACTTTTCCACCACTGACATATGGTGAATGCAAACTTCGTGAGGAAATCTGGACTTATAATTTTTTATTATAAGTTTGAAACCGACCCGCATTGAGGAAGCTTGGTGGTTAATGCTCAAACCTTTTCCGTGTGAGAAGAGGTCTTTGCTCAGCAGTGGGCATTTATAGGCTGATGATGATGATGATGATTGTATTTATTCTTTTATTCAAACTGATACTTAAAACAGTTCTTTAAATAAACAACGAAGCAGATATAGTTCAATATTTAAGAAAACGGCAATAATTCAACAAAATTTATGACAATAACTGAAATTATCAACTTAATTCTACTCGCAGAAACTGTTTGAAAGGAACAAGTCGAAGCAGCGAACACAAACGACATCAAACAAATGAGAGTTAAAAACTATCTCAGACAGAAACTAAGGCATTGGAACTGCGGCTTCACAAACAGAAAAATATTCAGTTTTCATTCAAACTTGCCACTCCGAAGTCCCAGTAACTTTATTCAAAAAACCTTGTGACACCAAAGCCTTCTATGTTTTTCAAGAGAAATAAAAAGAAACTGTTTTAAAACAAAGCTGTTTCTTGATATCGTGCTCTTTATTTCGGAACTCTAAATGTTCGTTGAAGCAACTTCACTAGGAAGTACCTACAATTTATCTTTCATAAAAAGTTGACACATTCCTCCAAAAGCTGGTAATTTTTGTGAGTTACAATTTTCTCGAGATTTGTTTTGTTTGATGATGGAGTCGGCTTTATTGACTTCTCTATAATACAGAGAGAATTATTTGAGTAAATGATGGCTTTTTTAGTTCCACATAATTTATTTTTGTAATATGCAAAAATTCTCATACGTTTTGTAATCAAAAGACCAGTATTTAAGTTTTGAACGAATTTCCTCGTAAACCAAGTAGCATCAACATTTTTTATATCTATGTTTTATCACATTAACCATATAATTCGCACTCTAGATACTAATTAAATCAAAACACCTAGATATGAATGACGTCAGAAAACAATTAATGAGCGTACAAAGGCATTAGCTTAATTATTTTAATACTGAAATCCTTAATTAACTTAGGCTTACAAAACATTGAAAGGCTACTCCGTAAATAGGATTAAAGCCTGTTGGACCATAAAATGTAGCCACTTTTACTAAACCTGCCTATATTTTAGTCTAATTAATTCGAGCTTCAGTGCTATCTTCTTATTTTATTTTGTTTTAAAACTCTGATAATGTTTTGTGATACTTATTTATAAATCATCCCCAAAGAGATAGAAGAGAGAAGGTTGTTTGAGAATGCAACAATTTATATAACTAAAAGTGATAATTTACACTAATCCAGTTAAAGTACATTACTAATTTAAACAAAAACAATGGCCCAAAAACACTACCTTGTGGAACCCAAAAATATTTGTAGCAATATTTTCGTTGTAACAACAGTACACCGCTTCACAAAGCTTCCCGTCACTTTGATTATTCAACTCAGTCATCATGCTGTTCGACAAAGGAATTCCCATTGATTCTCTATTAATTCACAAAAGAGAAAAGTTTTTGAAATATAAAAGATGAAGTCCATGATTTTTTCTGCCTTTGTACGAGTTACGCCTGATGGCAGACAATCAGTAAAATTAAAGTCGTTGTTCCGTGAGTCATGAATCTGTATGGAGTCACATATTTTATTGTATATGACATGTATTTGAATAATCAACCTGATTTCAGTACATTCTTTTGACACTTAGTTGAATTTTTTTAGTCATTAATATGAATCAAAGTTTTATTGACATATTATTTTTATTATCAGTCTGAGGTAATCAGGTAAGAATTGACTTCAATATTTTATTTATAATATTTACTAGCTGTTGCCCGCGACTTCGTCCGCGCGGACGCCGTGAAGCACCAAAAATACTATGCCTGCGTCATTTTAAGTGTAGTTTTTTAGTGAGCAACTTTTAAGATCACATTCTCTTGCAGTTGGCGCTGCAGTATAAATTCACCTCATGAGTACCTCTCATAGCGCAGGTGAATTTTGAATATGGTTTAATTCCCACATCCCACGAATAACAGAATTTAAAGAAACACAATTATAAAATTTCTCTATAAACTACATTTGTAGTTTTGCTCTCAGTAGCCAAAATGTATAGAGAGTCAGGACTGGTGACGAGGGAGCAAGCGACGTACAGTTGTCCGTGTGAGAAGCAGCTCGTCCTTAGGTCGACACCCGCAGCCTTCAGTGTCTGCCCCTGTGACTTATTGATAGTCATCGCGAAGCAAACACTCACAGGGAACTGCACGCGCTTGAACTGGAAGGGGTAGTTATGAGGTATGAGGGGAATGCGTGGTATAAACACTGCCTCGCCGACGCCACAACCCGTCAAAATTTCCGCCTCGATAATATTTCTATGCAGTGAGATGACTTTGAGCATTTGCATCGTGATGCATGGTATCCCTGAGATGGACGTAGTTCTTAGCTCTCAGCTTTCTTTGGTTGGACCTTATAAATACCAAACGCTCTGTCTCAATTTTGGCGTACATATCCACCAGAAACTGGCTAAAGGGCGTTCGGTAACGGTGGAGATAAGATCCGTCATTTACTCGAAGCTGGATCAAGAAGCTGTAAAACTGCATAGCGGACGTTTTTTTGTTGTAATTCAGGGAGCCTGTCTGGGGATCTACATTATAGTGGGCAAAATGGTAGCCATCCTCTCCGCGACAGAACATAAGAGGATATTGAAGAGAATCGTAAGCGCGGTGTGTCTCGCTGATCCTTTGAAGCCGGTCATCATGCGTGCGCAAAACAATATCTCTTTTATCACATTCCTGATCGACTAAGAGAACGGCTACCTCATTCGTCGTTGGTGCATTATACCGCCCGGGATGGGCTGCGATCGGTCTTCTATCTACGCTGATGACAAACTTAAAGCGGTTGCGCTCGTTCTCAGGCACCGACGCCAGGGCGGCTTTGAAGTTCTCAATGTGTGGATTCACATTATGCAACATACTTTGCAATCCCCTGACCAGACCAGAGTCCAAATTGGGGATGTGTCTGCTTCGCACGTTGGCTTGTTCATCGAAATCGCTAATAAAATAAACTTGCCAAAATTTTGGCGTGTCTGTTGGTAGTAAAGAACCGATTTGATGATAAACCTGCCCCTGTACCTTGAATGTTGGCATGAATCCTGCTTCAACGATTTGATTTGCACCAAACGAAGTCATCTGGAAGGCGCTATTATAAGCTCGGATGTTTTTCAAAAAATGGCTGGACTTTGGATGCTCGCCATTTAATAGGACTCTTAACAGGTCTGGCGGGTCGTGCATAGAGTCCAAGCGGACCTTACCAGATGCACAACACATCCCATTTGGCTCCCCTTTCCATTTGCGTGCTTGGCAGTGAGCACACGCTTCTTCTAAGGCACCAATATTGCCATAAGCGGCGTAGTTAATCGCAACATTGTACATAAATCCACTTCCCTCTTTGTTTAGCCATGGTTGCTCTTCGATATCGTAAACGTTACGACGCAGGCGATCTTGTTCTACTTGTGCCGCACGCTGTTCGTCCGACCAAGTTCCCCGAATCTCTTGAATTCTGTCCCGTTCTTGTGATAGATGTGTAGACGCAACGCAGACGTCTGTCTCTAAAGAACGTGACAGGGCATGCTGAGAGCGGTCTCTTCTTGAGCGGGTCTCCCGTTCTTCATCGTCTTCAATCGACCGAGAAAAAGAAGCGCGGCTCCGCTGCAAACATAACCTCGCCTCTCGTTGCGTGTACGTTTCAGACGCGCGAGAATCAGCGTGGCGCTCCCAATCACTTTCCAGTCGAATTTGTCGCGCTTCGACACTCTCGCAAGACCGAGAGGCATCAGTGCCACTGCGCTGCGAACTTAGTCTCGTCTCGCGCTACGTATACGTCTCGGATGCGCGAGACTCAGCGTGGCGCTCCCGATCGCTTTCCAAACGCGCTTGTCGCCCTTCAACACTCTCACAAGATCGAGCGACATCAGTGCGGTTGCGCTGAGAACTCAGCCTCGTCTCTCGCTGCGTGAACGTCTCTGACGCGCGTGACTTAGCATGGCGCTCTCGGTCAATTGACAGCCGCATATAATGTGCTTCTGCACTTTCCTGAGGCCGCGACAATGCATTTTGAGTGCGCATGGTATCTAATCGCGACTGGCGCGCCGTACTACATTCTCCTCTTCGAGTCTCTGCAATTTGTTCACGAACAGCAGTCAACCTGGCCTCACGCTCGTCAGCGGTTTCAAGGGATCGAGCTAACCTTCTTTTTCGCGAATGGTATGACGATTGTGATAGATTAGACCGCTTTCTGGGCATTTTTACTACTAAAAGACAAATTAACACGAAGTAAACAGAATAATTTGAGAATCTCGATAACTTATAAACAACGCAGGTAACCCCCGTTTCTTTAGGTTGAAGCGGCGACATCGGTACTCATAACATCACTTTTTGTGAACGAAACCATAGCGCTATCTAATTCGACGCCAACACCATCTAGTTAGGAAAATGGAAACATTTTTATATGGTAAACAATAATAATTTCTCAATTACGACTGAATACGTTTTCAACGTGAAAAAAACGTAACCGCATATGAATAAAAAAAAAATGCTAGTTCTTCATCACACCTATGTTTATAATTATACACAAAAATATTGTATGAATTCCGAAGCAACAATTTTACTAATATAAGTCTATGTTTTATTTTATATTTAATTTTTTTTGTGTCTAGGTTTGTGATAGCACGTCCTGACAAACAACCTGCTTACAAACGTAATTTAAATGTGTATGAGGTAACACTACATGCTGCATCAGTAAGGTTTACAGAATTAAATGTTCATTACTCATCCCCCGTAGGTGATAGCGTGATAATATGTAGCCTATGTGATGAACCGACCTGTCAGTTATGTTCATGCAAAATTTCAATTTAATCCATGCAGAACTTTTTGAGTTTATCCGTAACAAACATACAGACAAACAGACAAACAGACAAACAGACAAAAATTCTAAAAACCATATTTTTGGCTTCAGTATCGATTGTACATCACGCCCCAAGTATTATTTCAAAAATATATTCAATGTACAGTTTTGACTTTCCTACGATTTTATTATATGTATAGATTAGCACATGCTTCATTCACACACCTATAAGTACCAGAGAATTTGACGATATTTTTACACTACCAGATCCTTTCTCTTTACTCTATAGCTGGACCGCGATAGATAACCCATTTCCCATAGGCACTGTAAGAAGTGAAATAAAACTTTAAGAAAGAGTTGAATCAAGCTGTTCTTTTGGGAAATTGTCTTTTATTGTTTGAGGTGGTAGATAAATATAAGATTGAGGTGGTTTCTATTTAAAAGTAGAGTGACTCTTAGTTTAAAACAATAGATGTGTCAGAGTGGACTATTTATTTTGATGTGGATATAAATATTCAGGATTTTAGGAGTTCGTCTGTGATTTTTCTTCTGTCAATGATTGTTCATGACTTAGAACACACCGTTTAGGGGCACGTAGCCTTATAAGAGTAATTTTCATCACTGTGAGAACCAACCGGAGGACACGGTGGAGCATATAGTGGCGGTGTACTCTGCTTCATCTGAGCACCGCTGTGTCTGTGTGAGCTCTCCCGACCGGTCTTAGTCGAGGCCCTAGCCGAAATTTTGGATCAAGCGCAATAATGCGCCATGGCCTGGAGCAAGAAAAAGAACGGGGGTGATTTGTAGTCAGTAAGAGACTGATAATCCCTTACGCCGCACCAGAGCGGTAGCAGACATAAGATGATTCCTCCTCCCTCAAAAAATAAGCCCTATAGACAACAAGTGCGGTCGTTAAACACCTTATCGGAACCCTCGTTATATCGGTGATTATGGAAACGTCTAAACGAATTTCTTATCTTAATAACAGGTAATACATCAAGCCATCAACGTTTACGAGGAAGCATAACTAGTTATTACAATATATTATTACAGCCGTGTACAACAGCCCTAAAGTCACGTACACACTTGTCACGTTCCGCGTTTATGTTCCGGTACGGAGCGGCACTCACCGGTTCTAACCGGAATTTTCCGGAAAATAAACGCCTCGAAGCTATGAGCACTCGCCTTACAATTAATACAGGTGGAATTTCGTGAACGTTAAATGAGCAATTTAAATTAAGCAAGTAAACTTCAGTGTTTATAGTAGTTTTAATAAAATTTTAGGTTTTCATGTTGGAGTTGGGACATAAAATTAAATTATGGCGAAGAAACAAGGATGTCTTCTGTTTTTAGTTGATTGAGTTAGTTCTTGCTGCGCAGTTGACGGCTACCACGCTACTCTTTGTGTAATCCAGAAATTCTTATTTTGGGTCCAGATCTTAGGACACACACACTACCCAGGAGAAAATGTTAGCGTGGGTTGACGAGTTAATAAGCAAAGTTAAATTATGTCCATTGTATAATGTTTATAAATGTAACTATATAGATATTTTGTAATAATCTTTAATATAACATCTCAAAGTAGTATACTACGTTTTGCGTACAATTATTCAGATAAATATTAAGTATCAATTCTAAAGACTCAATTAATCCTTAACTAAAATTTACCTAGTCTATTTTTGTTTTATTTACCTGCCAATTATAATTAAATTTAAAGCATACGAACAGGGTACAAAAATACTCTCGCAGACGCCACTAATCCTCGAGCTCCAGACCATAATATTATTATAAACAATAAAAATAAAATGAAAACAAACAAATCTCAAGAACAAACTTGTCTCCTTAAAATATTCACGAGCACGCGTACATCTCTTTTCTTTTACTCAATTTCCTTGAGATTTTTCTAAAGTATTCTGAGAAAGCGCCCCGTGGCGTCATTAATAAATACTTTTTATATAACAAGCCTAATCTCCGACTTGGCACAAATTGGCTAAACTGTACAAATTAGGATGGGAATCTCGTATTTTTTCTTCTTAATGTTAAATGTTTTTTATATTGAAACACAGAGTTTGGCAAACGGATCGTTTTAGCTTGTTAGTCAGAAGCATAATAATATGTTTATGTGTTCTTTTGCCTTGCTTTTCTCGCCTTGGTTGATGTAGTGCTTAGTATCTGGGCTAGCCCCTAACTTCTAGCATTTTACGCTTTATTCACTCTATGATTAACGATCCTCAGATTCTATATTACTGTAAGGGCTATCATTTAATATCATGTTTATCTAATGACTGAGTACAATTCTGAATTCTATTTTTATTTTAGAAATATATTCTTACTAAGAAGTCTAGAAGTTAACCAAAGGCCTTCTACAAATCATTTGAGAATTTGACTAGACGGTTGGTGCGCTGGCTGCTGTGCAACGTGTCGCGGGTTCGATTCCCGCACGGAACAACACTTTATGTGATCCACAAATTGTTTTTCCGGGTCTTGGTGTGTTGGGTATGTGAAATTGTGTGTTTAACAAAACAGGGGCAACGTTATTTAAAAAAAAACTTAACCTTACAGCGATGAAGTTTTGGATATCTATAGTTCGTTCCATAATTAGAGACAAACATTTGACATTTCGAGTGTTGCAAGTTTTTTCCATTTCATAAATAGTGAAGTCCCGCGACCGGTATTAACCGAAAGACCGAAAATCATTTGTAAAACTATTAACTATTAGCATTGATATAATATCATTATTTTATAAGAAACTATGGTCAGCTTTGGTATTTCCTCACAGAAATTTGACAGATGGAATTTCAAACATAATTTAGCCTAGAAATACGTTGGTATTGGTTTCTATAATTATAAATATAATGTCTATCAGTCAGATTGTAATATCGCTCCCATCCGATCTTTGATCTCTTCATATTGCTCCGAGTTCATTTAATTTGTAATAATCTTCAAGTCGTTTTTAGCTTCATATATTAATAACTAGGTACAATTATACTATAAAAACATCCCCGCAATTTTTTTTTGTTTTGCTCAGGGTAATTTATAAAAAAAACGGTATCGGTATTTTAAAACATCGTACTCGGGTCCATCACTATGTTAAAAAATCTGGCCACATTATTTTGTAGTTTGACATTTGCTGTTGTCAAATTGTTGTCTCTAATTATGGAATGAACTATAGAAAAAGACAGACATTCTTAAATTTGGACGTTACATGTATAGTATATTCATTTCAATAATTACAAGTCATTTTATATATAATATATTCACCAGGGGTCATCAACGCCTTTCAAAATAAAACAAAGGTGGATGGCACCTTGTCATTGTACAACAATAACAGGACCATTTATCTCACCTTGTTCTAACACATTACTAATGATCTCACTCAGATCTGTATCCTGAGAGACGTGTGGATTATTATTGACCTTACATGTGAATAAACACATTGTAGCCATGAGTTTTATTGTATTAAGGTGTTATGTTTTAGTCTAGTTTATTGATCATGTAGCTTATTTAAGAAAATATGGTGTTTAAAATTAATTCTTAGGAAATTTATCAATGAATTTTAAATGCCACTGCTCAATGTCAGAATTCGTCTTTAGCACATTCGGCTATTCATATAAATCAACGAACTTTTTTTAAATGGGACATGTGTGCGCCCAAAATAGCTTCCACTCCTATAAGCCAGGATCCACAGGAGATACAACCATGAAAATACCGGAACACTGAAGTCCAACGCGTCCCAGGGACATGACTGACTGTCCTGGATCCCGCAGCGAAATAAATTAGAAGATATTATTTAAGAAGAAGAAGAAAAAAACTCAGTTAGTGATAATATTATTTTTGCGTTTTATACCCGTATAAATGTGTGAGTGATAAAGACTTATTGAATTTACTGAATTGACACAAGTAAAACATAAACGGTGGTACTTGGATATGGCAACACATTAATAACGACTTACGTTGTTATTTCTGTATACAATTATTTCCAGAAATACAACCATGTCAAAGGATATAAATTTATTCTCAATTGATTTTTCTGGATCTGTATAAAATATCAACAAGAGTCACCTTGCCTGAGGATATAATTCTTTTTACGAAATTATTAAAAATATTTTTTTTTATTACTGTAAACATTTTCAACAATATCGTCTTTTTTGTTTGACTATAGTAATTTATTAAAACATTCGAATTGCATTCTAGCATGTTCATCTTCTGATTTGAGCACCAATCTTTTTCTTTGATCTTCTTTGACCGTCATGTAACACGTGTAGTCGGAAGCAAAAAAAATGAAAAGTATAAGTAATTATGAAAACATTCGTAGACTCGTCATTTTTTAAACTATAAACAATAACGGGATATCTGTATATTTCCCGATGTTAGGTGTTAGGCTTTAGTTAGATATAGATATTACAGAACAACACCGTGTCCTCCCTTTGCAAGTATCATGGCAGATGTTACATAATGAAAAGAAAGGATATTTTCCTCATAAATGTTTCTCAGTAATCTCTATCCACATTCCCCTCCATAATTCCACCAACATGTTTCGGGGCCTAAGCCCGTAAATTCCAACGGTATTCTATCTAAGCCTACGGCATTCGACAAATTGTTTCCGCTGGCCATGTCAGCTGGCCGTCTGCCTGATGGAGGTCACATCATTACAGCCATTCTCACGTCAAACTGACGGTTTATGGCGGTCTGTGGTCCAGGATGAATGCTTTCACTTTCGCCATAGCCTTGGGGTGCTTTGACGTTATTAAAAAAGTGGATTGTTGGATATTAAAAATAGAAAAAGTACTTTTTTACATGATCATGAATGAGTAAGTTGTCCAAAAAAGAATTTTAAAAGAAAAAGTAAAAAAAAACAATACCATTATACCATAAACAGCTGTTTGAAAGATCAACAAAACAAAAAGGCAGAGCCAGAAATAAAAGGCAAACAAAAATATATTATCTCCAAGGAAATACGCGAAGGGAACGTCAATAAATTGAATAGATCTACATATATCCTTCTCAACATACGAGCTCCTTATAAATGCACCCTGATTGTTAAACTCCACGGGAATCCATAAACAATACTGAAATAAAAAACTGTAGGGGAAGAAGCGTCGTTATATTCAATTATTCTTCTCCCTATAGATTTTCCGGACGATTGCTATGGTCCGACTTTACTGAGACACGGTCAGATATAAAATTATGGTAAAAAATTCAAATGATGTACGAACACGTACCGTCAGAGGTCAACGAACTCTTGGAGAAGTCCGACAAACGGGAACGACTGTATTTAGATAAATTACTTTGTTTGTGAACTAATTACTTTATGCTGGATCCTACGTGCTTGAATTGGGGTCAGCTTTAAGTCTTGATTAGATTCCGTTGGGTATCTGCTTGTGTACAGTATTCCGTGCTAGCGATCCCTGTGGTAGGAAACGAGAAAGATACCTTTGGATATTTTTTCTGGGCCGCACTGCAATAAAAGATAATGCTACTATCATAAAACGGGTGTTACTAAAAAGTTTCTTATAAAAGTCATATTTTAAATACTTTTCTTCCAGAAATCCAAGTATCAATATTTTCGTTCTTAATTTTTATTCCCAAGTTTTACCAAAAATAAAACATGGCTGTTGATGTGGCATTAATAAGGAATTGATTACATTGTTCAACCTTCAAATATCTTAGAGATGTCTAAATAAACTTAAAAAGTACATATAACTCAGAAAAGTCACATTAGCACTTGCCAGCAGCTTAGCACCTTCAACATGTTTCTGTTGCATTATTAACAGCAACAAAAATAAGGGGTTAAGGAACAAACAGTGTAGCCACGTGATATTACTGTTAGTGTCGCAGTGTTCCTGTAAGCTAGTTACAGCTAACGAAGCGCTTGATCCAGGGTCAGGCCCCTACTGATACTCAGCAGTAAGCCGCTTACTGGACGTTATTAGCTTCTGCTTCAGAATAAACTTTATTAAGTCTTGTTCTTTTATTTTTATAAATATTGTTTTAGCTATAACGAATATTAATATGTACTTTTTTGTTTTATGTATTTCATTTTATTTATTTATTTATGTTGACACGGATGTGATCCAGTTACATTAACACAAATATAATAAAATAATAAAAGAAAAGAAAAAACGATATATAAAAATACGAACTTAAAACAAACAAACAAACATGAATACATCCAGACTTTCACAAAAACTCAAACATATACTTCTAATAATATTCAATTTAATAATGTTAATTTTTTTATTTGACGTATAACAATCTTTTAATACCTCAGATATATCTTAATACTACATTAAGAGGCAGGTTTCAGTACACCAAACACTAAGTAGTAAGTATTAAAAATCTAAAAACTGTTACTACGGATTTTAAAAACGGACAATTCTAAAAACCCAATAACATTTTGCCAAACATAAAATTATGCGGACAAATGAAGCCCTCAATCTACAAAAAGTTCAATAAAACTTCAAAAAACCCCATCAAAAGCCTTACTAAACTCTAAAACTGCCCAATAACCAAGGCAGAAAACAGAAATCAGAATTAATTCGCCATTTCTTTTTCTCATATCAACAGACTGGGTTCTGAGTAATATTTCGGTGCACCGAGCCTTCAGACAGTTTAAAGTACGTAGCTTCGTTATTGATGTGGCAGTGATGCGCTGACAAATGGCTGAACTTGTGCCAGGCTGCGAGATGCGCCGCTGATTTGTGGACGCCATCTCTCATAGACTTTAAGGCTATGGTGCAAGTTATGAGATAGAAAGTTTGGGTATATATGTGAGTATTGCGATGTCATTTTTATTTATAATTTACAGCACGGTGGACACTGTGGCTGGGCAACTAGTTACCGAATGAAAAGGTATAGGCATTTTTTTAATGGAAAAATCATCAAATGACTTCTCCCGCCCAGGGCCGGGAGCTAGTGTTAGACTCTTACTGAGTAAAAACCCCTGTTCCTCTCCTGCTCTGGGCCGAGGTCGCGGTGCCTCATTTCGCTTACCCTGCAACCCTGGCTGAGTAATTATTTCCTTGGATCATAATTTTTCTTGATAGCGCTCCGACAGAACACAGATATAAAACAACTCGAACAAGAAATCGCTTCCCGTCCATCACTTAAGCGTACTCCATAGATTGACCTACTGTTATTAGCAAAGTTTATCATAGTTCAGACTAGAACATTTGTATCTCTGAAGGATTTGCCTGATATGCCAGTTCCAGACTATAGCAACTAACTCAAGAGATTAGATTGTAAAGTTTTCTTCCGTTGCTTACGGCGATTGCATTCTATTTTTATGAACTAACCTAGTGAGGGAATGAGGGAGAAGAAAATTGGTTCTGTTTTGATAAATGGAAATTTTAGAACTTGTGAGTCTTCTGTAACTATTCTTTGCTTGGCTTTGTGCTTACTAAATTATTCACAGTTCTACCTAAGTTAAGACAAGACAACTACATTTTTCGAAAAGACGGGATACAAAGGTCTAAAACAATCATATGGTGTTTACCTCAAAGGTAAGGTGGTAGCAGTGCAGCTTCTCCGAGATTTAATCTTATACTACATACGAAGTGGTGACTACCATTTCTACTGCAAAAGCGGGGACTGTATCAAGGATAATTAGCAAAATTCTTAAAAAAAATACAAGTTGGTAATCAATGTTGAATCATTCTCTTCCGTACATTAACTTTATCAAAAACCAGACTAGTTTCACTTAATTGCTTCACAGCGGGCGTCCTTACTTCTTCGTTGCGCCACAAAAATTATGTCTTGTGTACTTGACATAAACAAACATTTGCTCCTGTTTTGCTTGCTAACATTCGAATGCTTTCGCCAACGAATTTTAATCTGTACTTACCTATCAATATGCTTTAATTTATGCATTTAAATATTCATTATGGAATTCGTTATATTTTAAAATATATTCATTATTTTCAATAAATAATATCTATATTTTTTGCAAAGCACGTGCGGTATCGTAAACATAATTAAACAGTAATTTTCAAAAATATATTTGTCTGTGTAAATTTACATAAATGTATTTTCATTTAATAATTTTACAAACGTACGTCGTAGTGGCCTGGCAGTTATGGCGCCCGCTTCTCATGCATGAAGACGCGAGTTCGAAACAATGTAACATCGTCCAAGTTATATATGTACTTTCTAAGTTTGTTTAGACAGTGTTGATACACGGTAAAGATAAACATCATGAGAAAACCTGAACTTATATGCTCTAATTTTAAGTTTAATATTGCCTTGAGCAAGTATAGTGGCTCTAACCTTCTCCGTGTGAGAAGAGGCCTTTGCTCAGTAGTAGACTTCTGTAGGCTAATGAGGATGGCAAAGAACTTTAATAAACAAAATATAAGTTCACAAAAAGTCACAAAGGTCACAAAAAGTCATTGCAAAAATTAAAAAGAAAATGAAATGAACTTCACATTTTTTTTTATTTCATGTGCGTATATCATTAACATTGAATGCAATGAAAAGGTTTTGTTGAGGGGAAAACGTTGTTTGCAGAGCGCACATTAAACACTGACATCGAAAAACACAATCTTCCAAAAGAAACATAAAAATCCCTAGGAGCAGTCTCTTGAGAAGGTCAAAACTATAACGTATTCAAAACTTTGCTATCACTCTGAACATATCAGGGTCATAACCCGCTACTAAGTATCGAGGGTCTCAGTTTGCTGAGTCCTGAAGTGCGCTTAACGCGACCACGAGACCTCATATCCCGGGGTCCGTATTTACATAAACATATGAATGGGTTACTTCAGGAATTAGGATACAATTTTGGTAGCACCCCTTAATCCGGAGGATTGGCTGAGATAGGCACTGATGTTGGTTATGTATGGTATATTATATAATGTAGTAACTATATAAGAATTATATTGGAGATACATAATTATTCAATTACTCTTTTTGGGTTAAGACTAGAATCGTGATTCATGTTTAAGAATTTTTTGGGTCTTTTTAATATCTTTGTTATCGTGAGAAATACTAAATTTATTAAAAATAACTACTTAATTACGTGAATAAATTGGGAAAAGCTTCACTACATAGTTTCGTACTACATAGCTTTTAAAAGTCTAGAAATTTTCAAACTAAATGTTCTAGAAATCACTAGAACTTCGTCGCGTATTTTTTGATAGGACACGTAAATAATCGTTAAAATTTTCTGTACGCCCAACGTGCAAATATATAACCATTAGTATTCGTGCAAAAGAACCTAATTATTGTATTATTTCGAAACCAAACTATACGATCCAAATCTAAACTAATATCTCTGTCTGTCTGTCTGTATTTTCTTCACACCTAAACTACTGAACCGATTTCTGTGAAATTTTGTACAAACATAAATATGGTTAGTTAAATAGTGGTTTAGGTTAGTTTTACGCCAAAAATCTGCAGGAAGTCACTATTCCACGCCAACCGAGTCGCGGACAAAAGCTAGCATTATATGTATAAAAAACAATGTTTTCTTGGTAACATATTCCACTACCATAAGAATTTGATAGTAAAAGTAACCGATACCCAACACAATATGTCTGCCAATCTGTCGACACGTGTCCCCAACAGTTGACAGGCGTATCAAAGTGGTTGTATCACTATGTATTATGTTTTGTATAGAATATTTCTACTCTTATTGACTAGCTGTCCTTGGAATGAAAATACTTTTCCAACTTACGTCAGATGAAACGACTTGGCTTATTTTTAAAAATAGAAAATGTTTATTTTTCCGTTTTTGGCCAAGGTTGTATATTTATATGTAATCGGTGCGTAAGATTTGTATTGAGGACTATATTTTGTTCTCAATTTAACCCACTAGATACTATTTTTATCATTCTGAGATCCAATTTGCATTTTCTTAAGCTAGTGGAGAGCCACGTCTCGGAATGAATGTACGGCTCAACCAGAGTGATACCAAAGTCTCATAATAAACCAGCGTGAAACAACCACAGCATTTTGTTTCACTGGATGAGGGAGTCTACCGTAGACACAATCCGTATTCTTCCTATATTCAACTCCAATCCCAAATTCCTCAAACCTGCAACACTTAAGTTGATGCGAGTATCTGAAATGGGCGGCACAGAATGCTTACCATCAACTAATCCGTCAGCTCGTTTACCGCCGTATAACATTAAAAGGCGTGTGGTATGTTAATAAAAAGCAAAGCATTTGCATAACTATATGGTAATCAGGATCCAATCTTTATAACAAATTTCAACCAAATCGGTCCACCCATTTTTACGTGAAATAATAACAAACATACATCAAAGTCAAAATCATTTATTTCAATTAGACCACAGTAGACACTTTTGAATGTCAATCAAAAAAAAGGAAAAAAGTATTTCAAAAGCTTTAACTGTCCGTCAGTCCTCTTAGTGAAGCTATTTGCTCGTTCCAAAGTGTAGATTCCTATGGAGAAGAACGAGCAAGAAACTTAATGATTACTCTTTTCAATCAGTTTTACAATTCATTTCTTTGTTACATCATTTAGTCGGTTCCGTTTTGTGAGAACAGTGTAACACTAATGTTTAGGCAAAGAATCCGAAAAAGAAGTTGACCTCAAGGACAACACATTAAGACAGCATGGAGATGACCATCGATGTATTCTCACAAACTTTCACATTAATACATTTTTTTATGGTATAAGTCGGCAAACGAGCAGACGGATTACCTGATGGTAAGCAATCGGCGCCGCCCATGGACACCCGTAACACCAAAGGAGTTACGAGTGCGTTGCCGGCCTTTTGGGGATAGGGGTTGCGGATATAAGGATTGGGAAGGGATAGGGGAAGGGGAGAAATTGGGCTTCCGGTAACCTCACTCACACGGCGAAACACAACGCTGTGGGTTGTTTCACGCCAGTATTCTGTGAGGCCGTGGTATCACTTCAGTCGAGCCGACCCATTCATGCCGAAGCTTGGCTCTCCCACACTTAAACATTACATAATATTAGTAGGAAGTATATAATCCCTATAAGTAGGATAAAAAAATAGTTTTTAGCACTAGCAACACTCTCACAGAGTGACTTAACTAACAACACGGAGTAAGTTATCTAACGGACAGTTTGTAGGGTTTGTTGTTTATCAGGAGTGACTGGCAACAATGGTCGCTCCGTCCTCCTCCGTAATTCTGTTTATATAAGCTACCCTCCTGACTTGACTAGTTGGGATTAAACAAATGTGTTTATTTACAATGTTACTCTATAGTACTTTAAGGAGATTCTCTCCTTCTTCTTTAAAGGAATGAATTAGTTGGAATATAAGTAGAAAGGGTGTTTTTGTAATGTACGTTTTTAAACTTTGCCATTGATTTAAAAGTTTTCGATGTGATCTAGTAGTGTCATATTTTATATTCATTTTTTTTTTCGTCAGAATCCTAAGGGAACGCCGGCGTTCGTTAACTTATTTTCTTACTATTAGGTCTCGAACACCACGTTTGAAGGTTAAAAAATTTGACAACGATGGATTAAAGAAATGGTTTATCATTTCAATAAACAGTAAAGATAGAAGGTAAGTACGAGTTTACTGTCAAAAAAGGTTAATAAATCTATATCTATACTAAAAGAGGTAAAATTTGTAAGTTTGTATGTAGGGGGTAATCTTTGGAACCACTTGTCGGATTTCCAAAAGCGAGTGAAACCGCGCGTGGGTAGCTAGTTATTGATAAAGTAACGAAAACATTTCACTACAGAAAACCGGCGTGACCAGACGCTTGGAGTGAGGCTAGTGGACTCCCTGGAATCCTACCCCAGTATCGTTCATTGTTTCATCTTAGTAAAAGGCACACACTTGCAAATGTTACACACACTTACCATAAAGTTAAAATAATAATTCAGTCAATTTTGCTACTTACTATGTCAAAAGAATTTCTACTCAGTAAATAGCCAACTGAATTTAAAGTAATCCATAAAAACAAACTAATAAATAATTACAAACGATAAAACATTCAAATTCAACAGAATCATTCATAATGTTGAAGCTTCGTGATATTTCGAATATCCCTTTAATATCCGCCTGATATTCGTCTAAGTAAAGACAGCTCTAACTCATTCCCTACCGGAATAATGAATTAATATTCGGCCTACGCCCTTTGAGACAGATGCTTTTAATGTCAATACTATCATAATATTTTGATGGATAGTGTATATTCAAATTAATTAAACCCAATATTCGGAATCCATAGCATATTATTTTGTATAAAACAAGCGACCCGCCCGGTTTCGCACGGGTGCAAAGTTGGTACTAAATTTCTAGACAATTTAATGAAGAGATAGTTTATAGAGAGGAAGTTTATTTGACTTCCTCTTAAATGACCTTATCTATTCGTTGCGTAGTTTTAAAGATTTTACTTTTCAATCGTGGTAATTTGAAACACAATGGAAGAACAATAGGTCTCGAACTCCGGCGTTCGCTTGGGGTTTGATGAATTAAGCATAAATAGACATATAGGGACAGAGAAAATGACTTCGTTTCATACTATGTAGTGATAAAGCTGAAGAGTATGTTTGTATGAACGCCCTGTTCTTAGAGACTTCTACTGTAAATGGAATATTTTTGCTGATATAACATAGTTTTGAGAAAGGTTAGGCTATATAATATCACACTAAACCAGTTCCAATACGAGTCGAGTATTGTAAAGTAGCTATATTAACAAAGCTGTTGACAGTATTTGCGATGGACATGAATGTAATATTCACAGTCAACCAAATTTATACAAAATAGCCAGTAATATAAAATTAATTTATGCAAACACAGCAATCTGTCAAATCAACTAAAGGAAAATCAACACAAGATAACCTACCTGGCCTGGACACAGATGCATAGAAGTGCAAAGAAACGCAATGTTTAATCCGTGGTTTAATCGAACTAAAAAAGACACCTAGATGCAACTACTACACCAACATCCATAATATTGTATGCAATACAAAAGAAACATTTAACTATCACATTGAACTCTCATTAGCTACGTTACGAACTCACAAACTCATATTGCAAGTCGGAAAAGTTCCTCCTAAGTTCTTGAGTTCCAACAGTTCTATTCCCACACCTGTTTCTTTAATTTGAGTGCTAAATCGAAAATCTATAATCGTTTCCGTGTCGTCTAGAGATACTAACAACTGAATTTTGTTAGCCACGTGTTTGATTTTAAAAGTTAGATATTCTGGACCAAATTGGTCCCAACTTTTAGAAAAATATAATATGACATAAAATTATGTCTTTATAGAAAGAGGTGTATCAGAAAAGAACTTCTGTAACTGTTAATAATCTTCGAATGTAACTGTTGTGCGAAATATTAAATTTACCTTATCTTACTAATATTAGGTACAAATACGAAAGTTGCAACGTTTGGAGGTTTAGATGTTTGTTTTTCAATCACGCCAAAACGGTTAGATGGATATCGATGAAATTTGGCACACGCATAGGATACACTCCGGAATAGGTCATAGGCTACTTTTTAGGGCGGCGAAGCCACGGTAACCTAGTTGAAAGTAACGACCTACTTACATAAATTAACTGAAAATTAGAAAAGTTGGGTAATGAGCTGATGGATTACCTGATGGAAAGCAATCAGCGCCGCCTATGGACACCGAAACACCAAAGGTTACAAGTGCGTTGTCGGTCTTTTATGGGTTTTGGGATTTAATAATTGGCATGAAGGAATAATTGTAGGCCTCCGTGATTATTTTCGTAGAAGAAAAGCGAAAAACTCCTTGCTGGATAGTTGTAGGTTTATGCGAAAGAGCAAATCAAATCAAATCAAAATCATTTATTCCAACTAAACCATTAATAAACTTTTGAAACGTCAATAGTCTGTCTGTCAGTCTGTTCGTCAGTGAAGCCAGGTGCCTGAATAATTGTTAAAAAAAAACAGCTCTAGGAGTAAAAATATTTCTCCGGAGTTAACTTTTATTTCATTTATTTTAGTTTCTCCTTTTAAATTAAATCTAGACAGGTACTACACCAATTGAAAGTAATAAAACGGAGTCCAGACACAATTTTGCGGATAATTTTATTGAATAACTTGTCTTCTTGTCAGAATTCTAGTTACGAGACAAACTCAAAACTTTTCCCTTTCACCTTGTCTAACTGAATTATATAGACAATTAGATAGTTATGAAACATTTAAAAGTTTGCTTTTAATTACGAATTCGTTATAGTTTCGTAATCTTTAATATTTCTTTTATTCCTAACTTATTTCCATCTGCTGTTTAACAAGGTGACTGTTCTTAAAAGCACTAAATAAATCTTAAAACACTAATTTGACATGTAAAAGTGCCGTTTTATGGCCTATTTGTAAAAATAAATTCATTGTTTCATAAAGAGCCCCATATGTAATCTGAACAAACTCCCCTGAACAACCTTCTTGCTATAGTCAATTTTACCCTAGACTCCTACCGATTTGGGTACGGACACAATCAACTGCTGCAATATTTTCTTGGCATACACTTTTATTTGTGATTAGCTTCCGCCCGCGGCTTCGCTCAGGTATATTAATAGAAAGCAGCCTATGTGTTAATCCCGAGTATCACCAATATACATACCAAATTTCAACCAAATCGGTCAGGCCGTTTTTGCGTAAAATAACAACAAATATATGTACATCCACTCATTCTCACAAACTTTCACATTAAGGACATTAGTGGGATTGATTCACCATATAATCAGGGTTCTCAAGCAGTCTTTTCTCATAGGATTTTGTGTTCAATTTCAAAACCAACAAAATTACTTTTCGCACTTCCTTTAAAGTTTACAACAAAAATAAATAAATAAATAATACAAGTTTACACAAACACTGGTCGAAACGAAAAACAGAAACGAATTTCCACCGCCCGCCGCCGACGTTTCTCATGACAAAGTTGTGAAGGATAAAATTACATATCTTCAAAGAATTCTAATGTATTCTAAACGAACAGTCGCGTGCTACTGAAAGTTTTCAGACTAGCAATTTCAGCTGGGCTAGAATTTATATGTGTTGGAGAAAAGTTGCCTACAACTATGCAAGGAGATGCATGTTATTTCTGCGTTGCCGCGTTACTTACAAGACTGAGTGCCTTATCTCTTAAATATTTTGTTATGCTGTCTTAAACTTTGTATAGTTAGGTGTTAGGTGCCAAATGTTACGGCGTTGAATTTTCTTTTAAAAAATTTAGACTTACGTATTGTTACGTGCCTGACGTCACGTTCCTGACTATGCGGGCTTGGGTTACGGGATTGGATGAAATGAAACACTAATACCGGTTTTCAGACTTTCTATTGCGCTTAAGTTACAGCGTCCACGGAGTTAAGTTATCGGCGTTCCTCTCCAGCAGAGTCCGGCCGACTGACACAACTTTGCCGTTCACGCTAACTTCACTTAACTGACTGCACTTCACTATTTCACTGCACTTCACTATTTCACTCACTTTTCTTCTTTTTCACTTCTTCCTTTTCTTCCGAATCGCTTTAGACTTAGAACTCAACTGCCAGCGGTGAGCCGCAGTTCCGCTTATAT
Source organism: Spodoptera exigua (assembly GCA_902829305.4). Classification (NCBI taxonomy): domain Eukaryota; kingdom Metazoa; phylum Arthropoda; class Insecta; order Lepidoptera; family Noctuidae; genus Spodoptera; species Spodoptera exigua. Next base: position 1,223,589 of record LR824614.2, read on the forward strand.
ACCCCCGGTCAGGTTCTAGAACATTCAATTTCGTTATTCTTTTTGATCGTCATGCCTCCAGAACCTTCCAATAATTTCGTTATTCATTTTTATTTATTCTCCTTCTCGCTCCTTAATTTTTCATTACTTTCACTCAAATATTCCAGAAAGTTCGACAAAACTTCTATCAACTAAAAAACTTCATGTTTACGGCGAGACTCGAACTCGGGGTCTCTGTGGTGTAATCCACACGCCTTACCGATTACACCAACTCGTGTTGACAATTCACGACGAAATTTACAATCTCTAGGCAACGTTTGACAACCATCCATTGACGTCATGATGTCAAAGAGTTTTCTGTCACACTGCCCCCCTCTTAGATTCGCTCGTCCCGAGCATCGTTGCTGCCGTAATACCTCGCCAACCTGTCTATATGGACAACTTTCAAAGGGCTCCTTGAAGACTTCCGAATTCTGTAAGTAATGTCATTGATCTTCGTGACTATCTCGTAAGGACCTTCCCAACTCGGTTGCAGCTTTGGAGATTTTCCCTTCCTTCTGACTGGATTATGAAGCCAGACCAATGACCCCTCTTCAAACCCAACAGAATTGGCTCGTCGATCATAGCGCGTCTTTGCGCGATCACTAGCTTGAAGACCGGCCTCCCTGATCTGCTCATAAATGTCCAACATTTTTGCCCTTAACTCGCTTATGTAATCGCTAAACTCGGTGCGAGAGTCACCAGGTGGACAGCCCGATACAAGATCTGCCGGTAATCTCAATTCCCTTCCAAAATTTGCAAATGCAGGCGTCTTTGCGGTACTTTCATGTACAGCAGTCCGATAGGCAAGCAAGAAGAGAGGTATGTAAGTGTCCCAATCTCTCTGATGGCTGTCAACCACCTTTGCTAAGTGTCGCTCCAATGTTTGGTTGAAGCGTTCGACCATTCCATCTGACTGTGGATGATAAGGGGTCGTTCGAGTCTTATGGATTCCCAAAAGTTTACAAGTTTCCTGGAAAACTTGGGATTCAAAGTTCCGTCCTTGATCACTGTGCATCTCCAAGGGCACTCCGAATCGGGTGAATACCTCGTTTACCAACTTCGTGGCTACAGTTACTGCCTCTTGATTCGGTATGGCAAAGACCTCCGGCCATTTTGTAAAATAATCCATAACCACTAAAACGTAGCGATTGCCCGAATCAGTGATTGGAAATGGTCCAGCGATGTCTAAGGCTATTCTCTCCCAAGGCATACCAACATTGTAGATTTTCATCGCCCCTCTGCTTCTTGTTTGTGGACCCTTGACAGCTGCACAACTAGTGCATTTCCGGCACCAATCTTCGACGTCATATTTGCAATGCAACCAATAAAACCTCTCCTTGATCTTCACCAAAGTCCTCCTAATTCCCAAATGTCCTCCAGAAGATCCATCATGGAACGCTTTTAATACATCCCTTATTTTTGAACGAGGCACCACCAATTGCAAATGCTCGTCCTTGCCGTTTGTTGATTCCCATTTCCTGCACAGAAGTCCGTTATGCAGCGTAAGGCTTTTCCACTGTGCCCATAAACCTTTCGTTACCGCGCTATATTGGGCGACGTCACTCCAACTTGGCTTGTTACCACTTCGTAGCCACTCCAGTATTGGTTTGATATCTGCATCTCTTTCCTGTTCTAATTTCATCGCATCATCTCCCCATGCCTCGTCAACAGTATCAGTCCTTATCACCTTAAGAAAAGCAGTTTCCTTCTTGGCACAATGCTTGCAATCTTCCACGCATGGGCGTCTCGATAATGCATCTGCGTTGCCATGAATTCTTCCGCCGCGATGTTCGATTTCAAAGTCAAATTCCTGAAGTTGCTCCAACCATCTGGCTACTTGGCCTTCGGGATCCTTAAACTGAAGCAGCCATTTCAAAGCAGCGTGATCAGTTCTGATCAAAAATTTCCGTCCCAGTAAATACTTCTTGAAATGGTGCAGAGTTTTGACTACGGCCAGCAATTCCCTCCTGGTCACGCAATAATTCTTCTCCGGCTTGGATAGTGACTTGCTGAAGTAAGCAATAACCTTCTCCTGCTCACCATCGCGTTGTGAAAGGACACCTCCTATTCCAATATTGCTGGCATCCGTATCAACTACGAATATTCCTTTCGCGCTGGGGTATCCGAGAATTGGGGTGTTACAAAGCCGTTCTTTTAGTTCTCGAAAGGCTTGCTCACAATCCTCGTCCCAGATAAAGGCACGTTTCTCCTCTGTCAATCGATGCAAAGGCTTGGCAATGTCCGAGAATCATTTCACAAACCGCCGATAATACGAGCACAATCCAAGAAATGCCCGAACTTGCGTTTTGTCTTTAGGTGTTGGCCATTCCTTAACAGCGGCAGTCTTGGCTGGATCAGTCTCAATTCCTCTCTCAGAAATAACATGTCCTAGATAATTCACTTCGCGCTTGAAGAAAGAGCATTTCTTTGGACTCAACTTTAAATTTGCTCCACGCAGCTTATCGAGTACCTTTTCCAATTTCCTTAGATGATCGTCAAAATCCCGTCCAACAATGATGATGTCATCGAGGTAAACTAGGCAGGTTTCGCCCAGCAGTCCCGCCAGCACCTGTTCCATCAAACGCTCAAAGGTTGCCGGTGCATTGCATAATCCAAATGGCATCACCTTAAATTGCCAGAGTCCCTTCCCAGTTGAGAATGCGGTCTTTTCCTTGTCCTTGGGATCCAAATCCACCTGCCAATAGCCGCTTTTCAGATCGAGCGTTGAAAACCATTTCATGCCACTCAGTGTGTCAAGTGTGTCATCGATTCTTGGTAACGGGTAGCTATCCTTCTTGGTTACATCATTCAATCGTCGATAGTCTACGCAAAACCTCGTTGAACCATCTTTCTTCTTGACAAGCACGACAGGTGAACACCAAGGGCTAGAAGAGGGCTCTATCACGTCATTTTTCCTCATATCGTCAATCATTTCTTCAACCTCTTTCTCACGAGCGAATGGTATGCGTCTGGGCCTTTGACGAATTGGCATTGTATCACCTGTGTTTATTTTATGCTTCACCAAACCAGTTCGGCCAATATCACCATCGCTTCTTGAAAACACATCAGAGAATCGAAGAAGTAAATTTCTAGCTTTCATAGTCTCCACTTTTGTCAGACTTTTGTTTTCGTCTAAGATTTTCGTTACAAAGTCTATTCCCGTACTGTCCTTCTTCACAAGATTCTCCGAGCATTTTCTTATCCAGGCCACTTCTTCCAATACGCCCACAGGCTCTCCTTTATCGCCATGACGCGATGTTCCAACTTGCCTAAACCTTCCTCCACTTCTTGTACCCGTTCGACAGCCTTTTGCAGTCCCTTCGTGAAATCTTTATGCATGTCCTCTAAGCGACGCGCTTGCTCCTCTTGGCGACGAGCTTGATCTTCTTTCAGCTCCCGCAGCTGTTCTGACTGACAGCGTGCTTGCTCTTCTTGGCGGCGCGCTTGCTCTTCTTGGCGGCGCGCTTGCTCTTCTTGGCGGCGCGCTTGCTCTTCTTGGCGGCGCGCTTGATCTTCTTTCAGCTCCCGCAGCTGTTCTGCCTGACAGCGTGCTTGCTCTTCTTGGCGGCGCGCTTGATCTTCTTTCAGCTCACGCAGCTGTTCTGCCATCATTTGCCGCAGCTGTAGCAGAAGATCCATCTGCACAGGCTTGGCTTCTGCATCGCTGGTCTGAGCTGCAGCACCCTCTTCCCTCACACGCTGCGCTTCTGACATAGCACGGGTACTCACTCCTCTTACGTCCTGCGGCACTAGCGGCATTTTTCTCCAATCCCACTTCTGACACCAAATGTTACGTGCCTGACGTCACGTTCCTGACTATGCGGGCTTGGGTTACGGGATTGGATGAAATGAAACACTAATACCGGTTTTCAGACTTTCTATTGCGCTTAAGTTACAGCGTCCACGGAGTTAAGTTATCGGCGTTCCTCTCCAGCAGAGTCCGGCCGACTGACACAACTTTGCCGTTCACGCTAACTTCACTTAACTGACTGCACTTCACTATTTCACTGCACTTCACTATTTCACTCACTTTTCTTCTTTTTCACTTCTTCCTTTTCTTCCGAATCGCTTTAGACTTAGAACTCAACTGCCAGCGGTGAGCCGCAGTTCCGCTTATATACCCCCGGTCAGGTTCTAGAACATTCAATTTCGTTATTCTTTTTGATCGTCATGCCTCCAGAACCTTCCAATAATTTCGTTATTCATTTTTATTTATTCTCCTTCTCGCTCCTTAATTTTTCATTACTTTCACTCAAATATTCCAGAAAGTTCGACAAAACTTCTATCAACTAAAAAACTTCATGTTTACGGCGAGACTCGAACTCGGGGTCTCTGTGGTGTAATCCACACGCCTTACCGATTACACCAACTCGTGTTGACAATTCACGACGAAATTTACAATCTCTAGGCAACGTTTGACAACCATCCATTGACGTCATGATGTCAAAGAGTTTTCTGTCACAGTATGTTCAGCAGTGTGATTCTGTAAGACTTCATTGAAAACTTCGAATCTGGATCCACCGTGAGTAGTAGTATACTAGCGCTACACTTGCGAGTTGAACTAAATTGACCGCAACATTTTGATAGATAAAGTATGAGATGACGTTAAAAGTAGCATTCTAAAATTTAATTTCCCCGTCACTTCGACGCTCACTTCGCACTCGAACACGATTCAAAATCAAACAAATTTTATAGAATCGACGTGCAGTTTCACATCCTGCATAATAATATAGTTGATTAGAATAATGTTATTTGCATATGTGTTTGTTGTTCTGTATTCTGAGGCTTATGTATAAAATCAAAGTATTGATTATATTACATGAAGCAAAGGTAGTGTTGCCTAATTGTAATCACATGATTATGAACTTAATATCTACACTAGCGCCTGGTTTCCGCAAACTCGATCAATGTTAAAATCAATTTAATCTCTTGTCAAGTTATCTGATTGGTTGACTGAATTATCATCAACCAATCAGATGACTTGACAAGAGATTTGACATCTAGTTAGTTGATTTTAATATTGATCGAGCTTTCGGAAACCGTGCAATAATCATAAAAAAACATATTATTAATATCATTTATCAGTCCATAAGTGCCCATGGCTGCGCAAAGAACTCTCACTGCGAAGCAATACCGCGTCCTCACAGAATACCGTCGGCGTGAAAAAACACTTACGTTGTTTTTCGCCGTATAATTGAGGTTACCGGACGCCCAATCAAAATAGAAATTAAGAGTCTTAGTTTCCTCACAAAGTTTTCTAGTCCCGTATGTCAGTAGCGTCTTAGAAAGTACATGTAACTCAGTCACAATAGTATTGGCTAGAGAAAAATCTCCATCCTCCAGACAAAAAAAAATAAAAGAAAAATAGACACAATTAAACAAAATTCATTTATTTTTCACTGTTAAGGATAAAAACCGTATCTTTTGTAGAAATATTCTGGGTCGTATGATCTTACGAGGATGCTAGATGGTGACAGAGGGTACTCAAGTTGGCGATACAATGTTCGCCGGAACGGCAGGTACTCAAAGTGCCGGTATATTGCCCGGGGCACTGATAGTGACTCAATGCGCCGGTAGTAGGGGTAGCCCCCGTAATCGGCCTTCCATTCTATATCGGCTTTGGCCTGCGCGTACACAGCAACCAATACCAGTAGAACGGCGAATTTCATCTAAAAATGAATAAAAATATATATAGGAAACCAAAATAAAGAGTATTTTTAGAAAAACAATCTATTTTCTTGGAATAATACAATAAAAAAATTGTGCAGAGAAAATTGATGAATACGCTTTTTGGAAAAACATGATAGAAGTTTTTGAGTAACATCTCTACGATATGTTATTTTATTTTTTGGTAAAACAAATCCCACATAAGTATATGTCACAGTCATTTTTTGGATCAAAACGCTTAGATCCGAAACTACTATTTGGTAAATCACAGAAAAAAATGGTTCACGTTACATTAAATTGCACAATATTATTTCACTTTTTTAAATAAATAAATCGTATCAAAATGTATCTTACCTTGGAAAACGTAACGAAAACTCGTCGACACGAAACAACACACAATAATACATACATGACGAAACTAGCTTATTCTTATATTAAATCCCAATCAATCAAAAAACTATTAAAAAAAGACATCTAAATTCCCTAATTACTTTATTCATTTCAATTAGTTTAAAATTGTTATTATATTAAATTTAATTCATAAAAAATGAATTTTCTTATCTCGGTATGGGTACGTTTTATTCCAAATGATCAAACGCATTTTCTTTAGGTTTTTTCTTTTTTTCTCTAAGCTGTTTCTAATTATTAAGTTGACGATGAGTCACAAAATTTCGTCTTAAACTCGTATCAAGAATGAGTCGTAGTGTGAATGTTGTACCTCTGCAAATGATTAAATAGTATTTTTTATGGGATACGTCGGCAAACCAGAGCGGTCACCCACAATACAAGAGAAGTGACGAGTGTGTTGCCGGCAAGAGAAATATAGGAATTTGGAGTTTTATCATGGCGTAGGGGGCAAACGAGCAGACGTATTACCTGATGAGAAGTAGCCAACGTCGCTCGTCATCGCTTGTTATTCTTTAACAAAAAAAACAAAAAAGATAGGTTTTACTCGGAGTGAAAGCAACGTCTGTCGAAGGGCCGGTCACGCTGTTATAGCAGCGGTAAGACCCACTTTGAAGAGCGGTTTGAGACACGCCACGGCGTTCTCACCACGGCAGCTTCGGTTATACCCTAGATAAAAGTATAGGCTTTTTATCAACCTACCACGCAGGTGAAGCCGCGACTGGAAGCTAGTAACTTACATTTTGAAATATACCTAACAAGAGAATTCATTTAGAAAAATTTACAGCTAAAATAAAAATTCTCCTAGAATAAACAAAACAGAGCATACTTCACGCTGTCTTGCAAATAAGGGTAAATCCGGTAATCCGTACACCTTGCACTGAAGTCAGCCGTAATGAGAACTCAAGCCTTCTGCAAACAGCGAGGAAGATGCGCATGTATTTTGTTTCCACTTATAAAGAGACTAAGGAAGTAATTTGAACTTTTTTTTTTGATTACTTGTTACTCTTTTGTTTTGAAATGGTTTGAATTGGTTTTTTAACAGCTCGTTCTGTGCATTGTACTCACGTATGGGAACAATAATGTGTGTTAAATAATATATTAGTGTACTTGTAAAACAAATATTTTTTTAAGAGCAACTGGAGATTGCATCTGTAGTTATTTTTTTCGTTCTTCTCCATTCGAATCTGCACTTTGGATCGAGCACCTACCTTCACTGACGAACAGACTGACAGACTATTAGATATTCTATTTTGACGTTTCAAAAGTAACTTTTTATGGTTTAGTTGAAATAAATGATTTTGAATCTATTGTTATTTATACCAAAGTAGAATAGTTTTGATCGGACCCATCGTGTGTAGAGAAAAATCTCAACGTTTTTTTGAAACATCATATGTTCTGTTTATTAGTAGTTACTGCTATAAGCATTTTTTGTGCCGCTTGTTACTGTAGTATCTTGTTTTTATTGTTGTATATCATATCTTGCATATTCACTTATTTTTGAATACTTACTAACTATCATCAAAACTAGCTACACTCGCGCGGTTTCACTCGCTGCTCGGTTCCATTTAGCTTATAGCACTGAGGAACATTGAACAAACTTACATATTCTACCTGTTTATAATAGGTACTAGTATAGATAACGGCTTAATCAGGTGAATAAACTGGGAAAGCTCTAACAATTTTAAGTCATAACGAGACTCTTACTTATTACCAGCGTGCCAACTTATCTAATTGAAACTAGTATAGTTTTTTTCAGTAAATTCACGTTAGTAAGCCCTTTTTGAAATAAACGTTAAAATGACACTTACATTTTCATCATCACACTCGTCTTAAAGTCAGAGTAGTAATTATCATTGATGACTAGTTTCACTAATCCCATTCCATTCCTCCTTTCCATCGTTTTTCTTTCAAAGGAAGATATACAAAAACCGTCTCCTATGTCGTAATAACATTTACAAATGCAGACGTACACACATCCACCCGTCCATAACTCGTTATGCAGTACCGAGTCTCCCAGCCACTGCGTCAACCGCGCAGTGAAGTACTTTTTCCACAAATTGTAACAAACGGTCACTTTTTTCAGTTACCAATCGTTGATCTAGCTCACTGGCCATTTGACTCTGCCTGTCAATACAAAATCTGTCAGTGTTTCAACTATACTTTCCACTGATAATAAAATATCTAAAAGCCAAAAATAAGGAATGATTAAGACAAAGAGCTTTACAATAGAATACATAGGTATAACAAACCTGTAGTCATTTTCTGCATGCAAAACTTAGCTTAGCCATTACCTAATTACAAACCAGTTATCTAAGAAATGAATGCGTTGGATGGGACTTGTTCATAGTTCTTTAGTCTTTACCGAATGTTGTTAAAACTAATCATAGATATATCATTCATTGTTATTGTTTTCAACTAGGTTTGTGAATCCTAAAACTTTAAGATATATAAAGTGTATTTTTTTTATACGGAAGAAATAAATAAATAGCATAATTTCATCTAGTAATCTTTATGTTCCTACTCTTTGCGCCAAGAGATATCGCGCTACACCACCATCGAATACCTAAAGCGAATTCACTCACTGCATATATTTTGGAAACGTTGTTATTTTTTCTGCTTATTAGATACCAGTAGTTCTTTCATTCTGAAGTACAAAGTTAAAAAGTTCTTCAGGTAATCGTAGATTTTATTTATCTAAATAATGATAACATCCAGGACGTGATAGCAAGAATTGTACTTTCTTAGATCATTTTGGTAAAGGAAAACATCGTAAGGAATCCTGACTTGTATTTTTTTTAAAGTTTGAAATCACCAATCCGCTTAGAGCAAGCCTGGTATTCAATGCTCAAAATTTTTATGTCTTCTTATAGGCTGGAATTGTGGACCATCCAACATGATGATCAAATGGACACTTCGCAATACCAGATATAGCTATATAGATATCACTACAAATTGCCAATCGTCAATACAGTGAATTTGGTCGGAGCCATATTAGTTCCAAATTATGTAGTCTACCGCATTACAGCACACATTTGTCTGGACCGTTAGACAATTGCTCCATGTCGGAAAGGAATGGAAACTGAGCGGAGCTCATTACTCTTTGATTTTCAACTGAATATTTGAGTATCTGTAGAAGTTTCTCTCTATATCCATTTCAAACAATATCGTCAGTATTGTATTGTATGTGTTGGAATGAACAATCTATATGTAGGTAGTATGTACAATATTGATTGAGCTTTCCAAATATGTTGCTTGCACAGTTTTTTGTTATGCTGGTATAAAAATAAAGATTCATTCAGTACAGATGCAGTAGCTTTATTTTGTGGGTTGCAAAATGAAATGACCTCTTTTATGATAGGTGTGGCTAAAAGAAATGTCAAGTCTAGTACTGACTAAAAACAACCCTGTATCATCACTTGCTCTGAGCCGGGGTTGCAGTACGTCATTGCGCTTGCACTCGCAACCCCGTCTAAGCATCAGCCCTATAGGGCCTCGTCTGTGGTGGTCTATTGGGTCTTTGAGGCGCGCGCGGAACGCTGCGCGCCGTACGCTCGGGTCAGGTTCTGGTCGGGCGGCGAGCTAATGGAAACCCCCTCTTGGGGTGGGTGAACTTATTTTTACTTCTGATGATAATGAGGAGGATAGGAGATGTTAATCCAGGTGGTATTTCGCCAATAACTTAAATAAAAAAACAATATCATGTAACACAGATTTATACTTTATTCTTTTAATTTATAATCATAATGGAATGGTTGGTAGCCACGGAGTAAATAACGAGTGGCACTAGGGAAAGAATACCGGTAGACGTAGGGATAAGAATCGGGATATCGCACGTATTTGTAGTCACCAAGGTTGACAAATCTATATCTATCTAAAGGTCTTTTGACAACCCTAACTTCTTCGTAAGGATTATTGATTATCCTATATCTTGTAACAGGTTCCTCCAATACCCTGACCTTGGGGTATTCTGCTATTCTCACTTCTTCAATTGGATCAGTCTGAATTATCCGGTACTGTCCGTTAGGATCCCATTGTAATTCTGCATTTACGGCGGCAATAACGCATACTGCGAGGATTAAGAGTTTCATCTGTAAACAAAATATGTGAATAGTTTTAGTTTCTTTGCCTTTGCGAGTTGACATTAGACTTTTATTTAAATTCTACATTACTATACAGTCTAAAGCAAAGTCCGTTACTCTGTCCCTATATCCCTATGTAAGTGTATATATTTAAAACATCTTTAATAGATAGAGAGATTATAAACCTTATGTATATTTTACAAATATTATAAATGAGAAAGTTGTTGATTCGATGTTTGGATTTTTTATTACTTACACCCGGTTTTCGAAGGCCGAACAATGTTAAAATCAATTTAATCTCTTGTCAAGTCATCTGATTGGTTGACTGAATTATCAGCAACCAATCAGATGACTTGACAAGAGATTTAACAGGAGATTAGTTAATTTTAGCGTTACCAAGCCTTTTAGAAATCAGTAAATCATGCAAAAACGGTTGGATGTATCGAATGAAATTGGGCACAGGCATACGATACAACCCGAAATAGAACTTGAGCTAATTTTTATCAAAATGCGACGCGGACGAAGCCGCCGGTGGAAGCTGTGTATAATAACATCAATTAAATGATGGAGAAATTTTATATCAGTATTGCATCCGCGCGAAGTCAGGGCGGGCTGCTAGTTATTAAAATATGTAGTATAGAATCCAGGACAAAAAACAAATATATACATTTAACTCATAATTTGACTTCGTAAAAATATTTTTTGGAATAAATCCATTTGATGTTTTTTTTTAATTCGTTGGCAAGTGATTAAGTACAGTCTGCGGAGCAAATTAAATTTAAGCAAAAAAAGAGCTCATTGAGTAAGGACAATCATAATTAGACACAGCACCGTTCCCTCTGCCCTCCGACGTTTAATTTTAAGTTTTAATTTTTTAATTTTTAATGCCTCGATTTTTTTAACTTTCGAAAAAGATTTTCTCTTGCAAATTAATTAGCGGGTTTAATTAATGTTGTGTTTTCAAATTAAGTGTTAAATTTGGACATTTTAGGGTTCTGTTTGTAAAGGGCTTAGGCTTATAATGTCATACTTTGGAGTGTAACCTTTCAATCGTGGTAATTCGAGACACAATAGAAGAACGCCGGCGTTCGCTTGGGGTTTGGTGAATTAAACATAGACACAAAATATATCCATGTTATGTATAGTTATGGGCTATTTTGACGGAGGTAACCACTACTGAAATACAGTTCTTTGGAATATATTTCAACTATTTACCTACTATTCACTAAGAAAAACAACTTTACTGTTAATAATTTGAAATGACTTGTTATAAACTGCAATAAATAAATATTCTACCCAAAGTTTATTTTTTGTAACAAAAAGTAGAAAGTTTATTTCTAAACACACTGTTATTACAAAATAAACCAAATAATTTTATGAAATAAGGTAAAAAATCTTACCTTTGTAGCTAGTTCAAAGCTTATCACAGAATGAAATTGTCTTACAGTGATCCGTTTTATATTAAGATCACTAATTGATATATCAGTAACTTTATGTATTTTTAATAACCAATTTTCAACGTTCCTACTCATGTGCAATAGATTTTAAATTCTATCACGTTCTAATAAGGTCGAAAACGCCTTAAAATGTGGTCTTTAAGTTTTAATGTCGCTCTGTGCTTATCAAAAACCTATTAGATAATAATGCTTAATAAATTGTTTTGACGCATCATAATAGGATTTTATTAAAATTCTTGGAAAGAAAGTTTTGATCAGATTTTCGTTAATTATTTGATTTACTTTTAATTTGCTATCACATTTGATATTTCCATAGTCAAACCGCACAGAAATTAATCGAATAATGGAAACCTGGTGTACCAATGTGACTTTTTCAGATTTATAATATGTACTTTCTATGATTACTTAAACACCAATGTGAAAACATCCTGAGGAAACCTGGACTTATAATACTAATTATAAGTTTGAAATCGCCGATCTGCCTTAACCTTTTTAAGTGTGGGAGAGCCATGCTTCGGAACAAATGGGTCGGCTCGACCGGAGTGATACCACGGCCCCACAGAAAACCGGCGTGAATTAACCACAGCGTTGTGTTTCGCTGTGTGAGTGAGGTTACCGGAGGCCCAATCCTTCCCCTCCCCCAATCCCTCTCAATCCCTAAATCTTCAAATCCCTAATCCCTAAAAGGTCGGCAACGCACTCGTAACTCCACCGTTGCGAATGTCCTTTGACGGCGCTGATTGCTTACCATCAGGTAATCCGTCTGCTCGTTTGTCGACCTATAACATTAAAAAAACCTCCTTTCTGCCGGTATATGAGACACAATAGAAAACACATTGTATATCTGCCTCTAGCATACCACGGGTTTAACAAGCGCAATGGTTAATGCTCAAACCTTCTCGTTGTGAGAAAAGGCCTTTGCTCAACAGTGGGCACTTTTAAGCTGATGAACCCACTGAGAAAGGACAAATAGTTAGAATCTCCAGTAAACATAATGTTATAAATATAAGACCTCAATCATTAAAACAAAACTTAACTAATGAAAGTCGGACAGAAAGTACGCCGAATAAAAACAAATAGCAAAAAGATACAAACTACATAATAAAAATATAAAAAAAAAATCACCTCTACTCTCTGAACATGAAACCTTCGCATCAAACTCGCGCTTAAATTGCACAATAAACAAAGATGGCCGCTTCAATTTTGATGTGCACAAGCCGCAGTGTTTCATATAAATCCTTCATGCTTATTCGCATCGCTTCACCTGTGCTATAATTAATTGAAGCTTTTATAAACACCTCCCTATCTTGGGGTAGGTCTAGCTTCCCCCCTGCAGCTATTGTGGTGTAAGTGAGAAGCGGAGAGATGAAAATATAATATTTATTTAAGCATATATGATCTTTTTATTTATGAAAAATAGGTGGCAAAGAAGCATACGGGTCATCTGATGGTAGTTGGTTAACCCCACCTATGGACATCTGTAATACCTACCAGACGAGTCATAAGTGCGATGCCGGTCTACAGGATTTCGAATTTGAAGAAAGAGCACGCTCTTTTCTTAAACATCAATTCGGTTCAAAAGTAGCGTTGACAAAAGTTCGTTTCACAGTTTTGATGTGTGGTTCAGAAATTTTCCAGAACACCCAGATGCAGAAAATCAAGATTATTTATGTTACGGAAAAACTCATAAACATTTAAAACCACTTTTGGACGCAAAAATAAAGCAAAAGCACTGACCGGTGCTCTTAGTTAAAAACTTCAGTCAATCTTAAGTTACTTTTTACTGTCAAAAGTGGATTTAGTGTAGGGCGTTCTTCAGATAGGTGGTCGGACTCATAAAGCTTGAAAATTGAGTGTAGTTCAAAGCTATTGAAGATGTCATTGTACACCGGTGAAGAGGAACAGACTGATAAACAATTTATTAAATTGAATCAACAGGCTTCAGAATTGTTTTTCGCGTGTCCCTTGTACCACGGAACTCAAGGATAAACTACTGTGGCAGAATTGATGGCAAAATGCAGCACCCATTAACTTGGCATTTTCTTTCTATCGCTATTGAATGACAAGGAAATGCTTCGTACACCTGATGTTATTCTTTCAGGCTCGAACTGTTACTCTCTTCACGAAGTGGATTCATAACTTAATTTACTGCAATTTCGTACTGATTATCTTTTATTGATATTAATGTCGCGGTAATTTCTTTATTAGCATTAAAATATTTTTTGTAAAATTTGTGTAAATAACAAATTACAAATTCATTGTAGGCCACGGTTAACACACGTGATTGAACTGAAAAAAAAACTCTTTTTGTAATTATTTTCAGTCGGTTGCAAGATGTCGCTATTAACTCAGTTAAATACAATACAGTAACAAACATAATACAGTTATTTAAAAAAAAACTTGCAAATTAATAAAATGAATGTTCGTTCCGTTAGATAGGTACTTCTCTTGTCTTAACTTGAACATTTAATACATCATCGTCCTCCAAATTAAAAACATAAACCAATCAGAGCCATGATATACATAGCCCACACATACAGAGCCCACCTATAATAAACAGAAGCTTAGAAAATAAAATCAGCAATATTGTATTATTTTTAATGGCCACTATTTCCTGACACAGAGAGAACAATGTCCTGTGTTTTGCCATCTGCCGTCATAATAATAGTGAGAGCAAATGTCGAGTGTCTGGACGTGTGTCACGAGTGCTGTGCACGTAGGCGTGAGCTCCCAACTGCGGTGTCAGCCCCCGTGGCGTTTGTCGAGACCGTTTCATTTATTTTATTGATATTTTTGTCATTTGACGCCCCGTTAGGATGAGAGCATACAGGGTGGAATAAAAAGTTCTGAAGAAAAAATATACTTGAATTAACATTAGTTTAAAATTCCGAGAAGAATTTGGCAGAAACGATATCTATAAAAAACATAAAGAATAATTTTTCAGTTTTTAGATTAAAATATAATACTTAGAGGGCTAGTCAATAACAACATTAAAATAATAATTAACACCTTAAGAAAAAGGACTGTATTTTTAAACGGTTTTATTTGGCTCACCTCGTTTGTTTTATTATTTATTCTTTATCTTATTAATTTTGAAGTGTTTACTAATTAAAAGATTTTTAATAATTATCGTACTAAAATGTATGTTTCTTATTTTGCAGGCCTGGCCTACACATAGGCTGCTATTTATCAAGTTACGTGAGCGAAGCCGCGGACAAAAGCTACTCACAAATAAAAGTGTATGCCAAGAAAATATTGCAGCAGTGGGTTGCAGCAGTTGATTGTGTCCGTACCCTAATCGGTGGAGAGTCTAGGGTAAAATTGGCTATAGCAAGAGGGTTGGTCAGGGGAGTTTGTTCAGAGTACAAATGGGGTACTTTAGTGCATTACCAGTCCGCTTGCAATTTTCTCCAAGTTAGTTTTCGTTTTCGAATTACCAACCCCGATGTTGGTTATTCGGGGGGTCTAGGACGTTTAATGGGGGATTTACTGCTAATAACAACGTGGTGGTAGACTTCGCTATATTTTTGCTTTATACACTGTTACAAATATAAAAATAGCTTTAATATATAATTTATTGAGATTTTTTAAAAAAGAATTTTTTTTTTAGAACTTTACCCCACTTTAGGATTTTCTCCTGTGTTATGGGTGCGTTTACAAACATACAATGTCACATACACATGACACCCAGACCCGAAACAACAATTTGTGGATCACACAAAGTGTTGTTCCGTGCGGGAATCGAACCCGCGACACGTTGCACGGCAGCCAGTTGCCCAGCCACCGCACCAACCGTGCAGCCATATAAGAATATCCAGCTATGAAGGCAATTGTTTATATTTACTTTTTAGAAGCGTCATTAATGTCATTATGGAGCTGTAACAGGTCACTTTTAATTTTCAAAGTCATTGTAAAATTTTGATTTTAGAGTATATGATTAAGAATTTTCCTAGTTCCTAAGTAATTGTGGACTTTACAATCGAAATCAGTAATAATAGATCAATTTGCTCCAAAACACAGAAAGGCACAAAAAACCTTTTAAACCGCGAGTGTTTAAATAAAAAGGATTTTAATAGACCCCGAAGTAATTTTCCTCCAATCATAAGTAAAAAGAAATCAATTTAGATTTTTTTTATTATTCGGTTGGGGAGTGTGTTCTTAAATTGTGGAACAATATTGAAAATTCGCTTAGGGGATGAAGATTAGAAATTTTTTAAAGAAAATTGCCAATTTATGATGTAAATAGATTATTGAAATTGATTTTTTCGATGTTGTTTTGTAAAGATATTTGGTACTATTGAACGATTTTTTTATAAACGTGGATTATGATTACTGATACTCCTTATTATCAGTGCACACCAGTTTTACATGGTGACGAAGTACAAAAAAATATCAGACGAGACGAGAGAGATCTAATTTATCGCATCTCAGCCTTTTGGCTAAGATCAAAGTGTAAAGGTCTAATTACTGTATGTTAAAAATACAAACTAAAACAGAATAATATCATGAAAAACATTATTTGACTCACAATCTGACTGCACGGTTGGCGCAGTGGCTGGACAACGGGCTGCTGTACAACGTGCCACGGGTTTGTTTCCCGCTCGGAACAACAGTTTGTGTGATCCACAAATTATTGTTTTGGGTCTGGATAAGTATAAACTCACATACATAATGTGCGTTTCTATGTTTGTTAACGCACTCAGACACAAGGGAAATACAAAATGTGGGGCAACGTTTTAAAAAAAATGTTTTTTTTTTCTATTTTTGAAACATTTAATTGTTTGTGGATTATGAAGAAACAAAAATACAACATAATTGGGAATTTGACTAGGTATTAGTCAAATTCAATTCTTTTCGCATAAATTAACATCTCTATTTCTAGTTTTCCTAAAATTATTTCATTGGGAATCTAAATTTCCTAGAAAGCTTAGCTATTTCGAAATCTTTCCATTCCAGGGTTATCCGCCATTTTGTGACGTCACTCGTTCATCATGGCCACCCGACGTGCCAAATTACAACTTACTTTTTTCTAAACGAAATAAATAGAAGCGAGATTTATAAACACCTATAAATATATTTGTACCTTTTTTTTATTTATTTATTTATACTTCATGCACAATTTGTATGTAAGTACATAAGGCGGACTTAATGCATTGAGCATTCTCTACCAGTCGACCTTTGGGTGATGCAGAGAATCCAGTAGTAGATGCAAGAAGCAAGCGAAATAGAGTAGTATCACATAGGTTTATATAAACATACATAAAGTACATAGAACTATACTTATATACACATATTTATAAAACACATACTACTTAATATATTTACACCTCAGAATACAGAACAAACCAGAATCCGCGTTCACTCATAATTGCATGGCGTCTAATGTGTCAAAAAACAATACATCAGTCCCCCCGCCAGCCGCACTTCCCACCCGCGTAGTGTTGCCGATAGTCGAACAATTCCCTTAGTTTGGGGTAATTTTACAAAAGGAGGGTAAGATATATTTTTTTGATAAAAACTAAAAAAAGAATATAGGTAAACTAATAAATGGAACAGACTAGTTGTTTACAAATTTCATGCAGGTTTTATAAAATTTGATGATTTCTGGTTGCGTTAATTTTAGTTACACCTACTATACACAACAAATAAAACAAAGCTTCAATAAGTACAAAGGTTTTATTGCGTTCTCTTTTGCTGATTTCGTTTTTATAATATGTATTGTCTTTTAGACTTGGAACTGATTAGAAGCTTACTTACTTTACTTAGTTCCTGAGATTAGCGCGGTCAAGCAAACAAGCAAACAAACAAACAAACAAACAAACTCTTCAGCATTATAATTAGTATACTTAGTTAGTAGAAGTTGCTATTTTCTTCAGTCTTTTTACACCACCTTTTCTTCAAAGTGAATTGAGCAAACTATGCTCCGGCTAGATGATTTCCAAAATTTATCTAACCGTGCTCTTTGTGTAATTTTTATCCATTTTCATTTTCTTTGTTAGTCGACAGGGAAACTAATATGACAAAGGTTCCACAATGGATAAAAATGTAACTCAACAAATAAATAAGAGGGTAAAATTTTCGCCAAAAATGACCACACTCACAAAATGGCCGCATCATTTTCATAGAAAAATAAATTGGGAAAAAAAAAACAATAATTAATTAAATATACTATTGCAGTCGATGCTTACAGATGAAATGTAATCTAATTCACTTTTTTTGTAATTTCAGCCACATTTTTACTCGTAGGAATCACACAAGACGGCGTAATGAAATTAAATTTGATACTTTACGAGTATCAAATACATCACATCATGTCACGTGCCAAAATTGACTGATCGTAGAAATTTTATACTACTCTAGTTAAGAGTTGTTTTAGTGGCTTCAGTATGAAGCCCGATGACGCCTTCTGGTTTGTTCTGTATTCTGAGATTTACACATATAAACACATACATACATATATATACATAAATGTAGTCATGATCACGATGACTCCCCAACCCTCCTCGGAAGAAGCTCCCGAACTTTTTAACCTTTGCTTTAGGAATTTCTGTTCTATTATCGAGATTTCGTTTGATTTATTTTAATTAAATTTTATTATTTCATAAATATTTTATTTTTTACTGAGATTATTCAGTTTTCATTAATTAATTATCTGTTTCTTTAAAGTTTTGGATTTTTTGTGAATTTGTTTCGTATTTATTCGTTATCTTATAGGGTGTTTATTTTAAAAGACAATTGATAAAAAGTAACTATTGTAGCGCGCCGTCATTGAGAGGGTTTGCGGAGCGTGTGCTCTCGCTCGCTCCCAGTTATCGTGTTTTATATTTAAGTTTATGTTACTTTCATTTTGTGTCACCAAACTCAACAGTCTGTATATTATAAAAAGGCAAATAGAATAACTATTTGCCTTTTTATAATATTTATATAATATTTGACTTTCGTAACAATATCGTTTCCTTTCATCTCCGTAACCATCGAAAACCCACGCAATAAACCTAAACCTGAGAATAGTGACTCTAGTGCTTATTACACTATTCATATTTTGTTTTATTTTTACTTTCGTGAAACTGTTTTTCTCACCAGTCACCTACACATTTTATTAACATATTGCATACATTTTACAATGTTAATAAGTTTAAACTGACTTAACAAGTTCTCATAAACTGAATTAATGAGGTTTATACCTGCACGAAATAGAATAAAAAAGTACTTAAAATAATAATAAACTTTTACCAAAATTATTTGGTTTCATCAAAATTACAAATAAAACGAAATTACACATTACACAGAATTATTATTTTACAAACAGACACCTTAATTATGCAAATATTATTCCATTTTCAGTCTTATTAACGTTGTATAAGATCCAATTAAAATTAAATTACTATCGAGAAACATTATTCTGGATATTATAATTTTATGATTTCTGTCATTTGAATATAAACTTTGTGCAGTAAGTATAAGGTTGAGATTACATATAGCGTTGACTGTGAGAGGGTGAATGAACATTGTGAAAAACTTATGTTTCTACTGTGAATAAGATAACGAAACATGTTTTTGGCGTGATTGTAGTATTCGTTACTGTGCGGGCGTTATCAATACACCCTGTATTTTAGGGTGTCTATAAAATACGGAAGTACATTTTTATAATAAGGCTTCAGTTATCCGAGTCGTTTTGTCTACTCTAATATCATTGTACACATGTTTGAGTGTTTGATGGGTTCGTAATAACAGGAGACAAATGTCTTAAATCTTGAAAGTAAGGGATCCGTAATAAACTGAGTATTTTTGCATATATTTTATTACTTTTACATATCCAAACGTCGAGCCGGTCTATGATCAATTAAAAATTGACGATTTGAGATCATTATTTCATCTTGTTTTCCCTTACATTATTTAATTTTTACTTGAACTTTAAAAGAGAATGACCTCTAAATTAGGTCTAGGTCTAGGCCTCTCAAAGTGGTCAAATAGGAAATAGTTGCTTTGTCTAGATTTTATTATAGTGTTGACATGTGAAAGTGCTGTTTTACTCATAGCTTCATAAAATTGAGCATTTTCCTGTATTCGCAAAATGATACATCAAAACTTGTATCAAAATTAAAACCCTCGTTTATTAAACAAATTAATAAACACTACCACAGACTTCTAACATTAATTCCAGCTTTATTTTCATGGCCACCACGAAATGAGTCAATGGAAAACCCAGCTATGAATTATGAAAGAACGGATCGATGCAGTCTGCACGCTATTTGTTACATAATTAAGCACTTTTTGCCTTGTTATGTTACGGTTTTACGATACTTTTTTCAAGGGGAAATTATGTAGATACGTTGGTATATTTTTAGCTTAATGTGTGTGTAAAGAAATGGTTGGAAATGTTGTGTAGATAAGTGGCTTTTTGTACGATGTGAGGTTTCTTGTACTTGCACACCCGTGCGTTTACTGTGCAGTGTTGCTGTGTGAAAAAACTTTTTCCTCGAAAACATGTCGTGTAAAGGTTTATTGACATTTATTATAATACAAAAATTAAAGTCAGTCAGAGTGTTTCATGAAAAATTGTGACCATACCAGTGACACATCGTTAGCTGAATTCGGTTCAGTAATTCAGACAGCTTCGAACATAATGGGGCACTGAGTTCGCAAGCCTTTCATGTTTTACATTATACGAATTGTAGGAGTGAATATAATAGCTATTTAATTTGGATAAATATTGTAAGATTAATAAATAACTAGCGACCCGCTCCGGCTTTGCAAAGATGCAATGCTGATACTAAAATATTATTATTTATATTTAAAATATTATTATTATTTCTCTACTATTTAATAGATGTTATTCTACATTAAAACCATCATATTCAATCACTGTATTAAAATAAACGGAGAAAATCGAAGTAAAGGGACGGAGAAAGCAAGCGAAGAAGTGATACGGTTTTTATGGGATAGATCGGCTAACGAAAACCGGCGTGAAACAACTACAGCATTGAATTGTGAGTGAGGTTACCGGAGGCCCAATCCCTCCCCCTTCCATAACCCATCCCAATCCTTGAATATCTTAAACCCTTTTCCTTAAAACGCCGGCAACGCACTCGTAACTCCTTTGGTATTGCCGGTGTCCTTGGGCGGCGCTGATTGCTTACCATCACATAATACGTCTGCTCGTTTGCCGACCTATAACATAACAAAACCGAGCAACTGTATAAGGTACCTCAAAGAGAGAGAGAGAGAGAGACACTCGCACTTCAGAAGAGTTATGAATACGTGGCCGGTCTTTTTTAGGCCTAACCTAAAAAACACCGGCCACGTATTTTTCGTTGTTCGATTCGATATTCGATTTGATGAAAGGGAATGAATTAGCTAAGCTCCAGTTAAACACAACGAAAGCAGTATAAGCGTAAATATAGGTAGATTTATTCAGCTGAGCAGTGGTTATTAAAAAATGGATACAAAAAGTTTTATCGCCTTCTTATATTAAGTATTTTACGCCCTTACAGTACCAATACACTACAGAACAGTCAAATCAGATGTAAGTGACGCTGGTTGTTTTGTCAACGTATATCATCTTCATGCTCAACTATGTATGTTATCGAAAGAAATTGCCAAAATCATAACAATAAAATAAATACTTCTAATAAATACCCCTTTGATTGATTAAAACCAGGAAGCGTCCTATAAACATTAATCAAAGAACAAAAGCAAAACTTTAAGATGATAATGAGTAATAAATTCAAACTTTATTTAACCTTCATCAAAGGAAACTTCAGGATCTTCAGGATTAACTTCTGAAGATCAAAAGTTAGCTGAGCAATAAAAAAAGTTAAGAGAGAAAAAGAATATTATTATTTAATATTTTGCCTTTAAAGCCGTAAATATGGGTTAAGGATTTTTCCTGGTTTTGTTGGTCGAGTTATCCGTAAGAGACGTACATGGGGAATTTCGAGAGACGACCTTTGGCCACCGTAAGGGGAAAATCATCAAATGGCTTCTTCAGCCCAGGGTAAGGCGAGAAGTGTCAGACTCTTACTAACTGAAAATCCCCCCGTTCCTTCACTTGTTGTTGGCAGTGACCGCGGTGCCTCATTGCGCTTGTCCTGCAAACCCGGCTGAACATCAGCCCTATAGGGCCCCGTCTGTGAAGGTATATTGGGACACTGAGGCGCGCGCGGAACGCTACGCATCGTACGTTCGGCCCTGGTTTTGGTCGGGCGGCGAGCTACCGTTACTCGCCGTCCGCTGACCCGCTCTTACGGTGCGTTAGTGGAGTGCGTTATCTGCGCCGTTTGAAGGTTGTTACAAACTTGAGGATAACTTTGAGGATTGTAGATGGTAGGGAAGAAAGATTGGGCATCCTGTAACCTTAACTACATGGCGAAACACAAGACAAGCATTCTTTTACTACGGTTTTCTGTGGAGCTTTGGTATCACCCTGCCGACCCAATTGTGATGTATCGTATCTAGGTAAGGCTGATGATGAGGAATGTGGCTATAAGAAATGCCAAAAATATATTTAGTATAAAATATATGCTGCCAAAATTTCAGTCACTAGAAGCCAAATCGAGTAACAGATACTAATCGTTACGCCTGACTCCTATTCTCGATTCTGATATACATTTTCCATTTCTTCATGCTTGCTTGTCAATCGAGGATGCATTCTATAATTATAATAGGATACTTAAAATTGGACCTTCAACTAATTTTTAGTTACGATGTTGCTGCGAAAACATTTTTGTTAATAACAGCTATATTATGTAATAATGTTCGCAATGACACCTTTAGAGGGGGATTTAAAATGGTTTTTGTTACATTTTTTCGATAGAGGAAAAGTTTGAAACTACTTTTTTGATGATTAATTATTGGTTGTTTTAACTATGTAAAAGCACAAAGAATGTGTACTAGCAAAATTGATTCAAGTTATTTTTGAATAGTAATTATCGTTAGATATACTTAATTAATTGAAAACGGTGCAATGCTAATCAATACTAAATGTCTCTACCATAAACATTAGTCTATCTATATCTATATCTATTAAAAAATCACATCAAAGTTTGTTGTTTAGTTTTAGCAGACGTTTTAGGATATAAGGACAAAGAAAGCGAGCTTTTTATTATACTACTAGCTTTTGCCCGCGCAAAGTCGCGTAGAATAGTGACTGCCTGCAGATTTTTGGCTTAAAAACTATCCTATGTTCTTTCTCGAGTCCCAAACTATGTCTGTACCAAATTTCACACTAGCTTAGGCGTGAAGAAATGACAGACAAACAGAGTAACTTTTGCATTTACATATAATATTAGTTTGGATGTAGTGATAAAGAGTTACTCAACTGACGTTACAAACGGAGAGAACCTCGACTAGTTTCAAGTCAAAACGGGACTCTTATTCATGAGCAGCGTGCGCGTCGCGGTGACGTAGTGCAGCCGACTGCTACTTAGGAGAACTTTAGTCAGTTGCTTCAAGTTATCTTAAAGAATTCATTCGTGACAATAAAATTGGGTTGAAGGATATAAATAGCTCCGTATCTCGCGGTTACTACACTATCAATCCGTTAACGGTTCACTACAGAGCAATTTCAACTTAATCCTCTATTGTTTCATATGGATTATCTAACTTTATTGCTTTGAATCGAATGACGTATGGCGAATAAACGGGGTATCGTATATTTGTGACTTTATGCTATTGATTTAACTTTTTTATTTGTATTTTGGACTTTATTCTTATTTGATTAGGGTAGACTTTTTATGTCCATGACCACGACATAGTATAAAACAAAGTCGCTTTCTCTGCCCCTATATCTATCCCTATTATTGTATGCTTTAACCTTTGAAACTACGTTACGGATTTTTATGCGGTATTTTTAATAAATAGAGTGATTGATTAAAGAGGTATGTTTAAAGTGGGTAATATCTATTAAACAGTAGGCAAATTTAGTATCAGGGGCTGATCGCTAGTCCAAACTAATATTATAAATGCGAAAGTAACTCTTTCTATCTTTTCTTCACGCCTAAACTACTGAACCGATTTCTGTGAAAATTTGGTACAGATATGTGTAGTTTGGAATTCGAGAGGGACATAGGATAGCTTTTATACCAAAAATCTGCAGGAAGTCACTACTTCACGCGAACGGAGTCGCGGAAAAAAGCTAGTTGTTAATAATGTGCATTGTAAATTTGATAGACAAACGAAATGGAAGCAAAAATTTAAAAAGAATCATTGCAATCTAAATTTATTTAGTATCAACGTTTTAAAATATCTCAAAAAAGAAACAAATTTGAAGAATAAACATGATTTTTACGATAAAAATCTTTTACCCACTCTCTTTCCAAACGGGAAAAGAAAGTAGCGGACGTTGCAAAGTTTTTGGCGACAAAAAACTGCGAGTACATGCGACTGTCTCAAAACTTGGACAATGGCGCGTCACTTAATGACAAAGGAGAAAAAGTATCAAACGAGCACAAATTGTATGAAACTTAGATCGTATAGAAAAAAAGTTTGGTTGTTAACAAAATGCCTACATGACTAAACTTTTTTATTGATAAATCAAAACTAATTACAGTTTCTTCAGATTACATTTACCTACTATGTTCTTATCTTTTTTTTTATGGGATAAGTTGGCAAACGAGCCCACGGATTACCTGATGAAAGGCAATCGGCGCAGCCTATCTGCAACACCAAAGGAGTCACGAGTTTTGGGGATAAGGGTTGCAGATATTTAAGGATTGGGAAGGGATAGGGGAGGATTAGGGATTTGCCCTCCGGTAACCTCACTCAAACGGCGAAGCACAACGCTGTGGTAGTTACACGCCGGTTTTCTGTGAGTCCATGGTATCACTCCTAATTTTGTTAAATGTGAGAGAGCCATGCTCAATGCGAATGTGTCAGGTCACCCGGAGTGATAACAATGCCTCACAAAATACCAACGTGACTTACATATACCTAAGGCGTACGTTGTTCTTCATCTTGTGAATGAGTTTACCGGAGTCCCAATTTTTACCTATCCTCAGTCCTTAAGTCGCATAATTCGTACGTTGTTCTTCATCTTGTGAATGAGTTTACCGGAGTCCCAATTTTTACCTATCCTCAGTCCTTAAATCGCATAATTCTTAAATCTATCAATCTAGAAAGGCCAGCAACGCATGTGTAACTATTTCAGTTTTGCTTACAATCCATTACAAAAACAAAAAGTTCTGTTTCTTTTTTTAAAGCAACTAAAAAAATGTGTATTTATCTGTTGATTATATAAAATAATTGAGATTAAATACGCAGACTTAGAATAAAATAGCATTTTTTATAATGCGCTATTTTTAATCCGTATAGATTTAATATATTACTGTGAACATTCACCAAATACGCAGTATGTGGGTGTATTGTGAACACATACCACAACCTTTCTATTAGATAAAGCGTCCCATAAAGATAAAATGTACCATTTATGTTTTCCTGTGGCAACGCTATCGGTTACGCCCACACCGCGCCATTGGGACGGGTTCAACATTCTGTGAATAGACAACAGCATAAAAAAATCTTATTTATTATATTGTCTTTTAAACACTGTTTGATAACTTGCGTCCTGGCTGCAATGCTGTTACTAAATTTCCCCAAATGGATGATATTATACATACATAATAAACAGTCCTTTACAATCACTCTTACTATTAAAAAACAGCATCAAAATCCGTTTCGACGCAAAAGGTTAGGACAAATTCCTATGGCATTAAGTTTCGTGAGTAAGATATCATTGTTGATGGGGCCAAATGCCTTTCGGAAGTCGAAATATAGAACATCTACCTGCTGCCCTCCGTCAAGTTGGGATGATATATACTCCGTTAAAGTCAATACTCGTGTACTCATTGTTGAGAAGCCTATACTAAGTAAATAAATAAAAATAATCATCAACTTTATGTTATGATTTTATAGTTGAAAATGTACTGTCGCATAGCGAAAAAGCATAGCTCGACGTGCAGCTTGATAATAGTAACCCGGTAACGAATTTCAATTGACTGCTTACGATTATAATTGACCTGTTTCGCTTCGTTGATGCTGACGACTGCTGCGAAAAGATAAGCTATTTATTTGTATTGTAGTATCTTTTATGAGAATCTATATATTGTAGATAATATTTCTTTTGTTACACAGTAACATTTCTTGTTTTGAGGATGGAAAATCTAATGACTTCTCCTGCTCCAGGGCAAGAAAGATGTACCTTATTTCGTCACCCCAGCATCCTCAGTAGAACAAAAGCCCTGTTGGACCTTATTTGTGGTCCTTAAGGGCACGCAAAAAGCTATGCTTCGTTCGCTCGAGTTTGGTTCTAGTTGGGCGGTGACCTATCCTTACACCACCTTAAGTCGTAACTCAAAGGTCATCGCGCGTTGTATAAGTTTGTACTTAATATTTAGTGCTGGGCATTTTTGCTTGTTGACATTAGGGCTTTTGATTATTATCTGCTTTTATAAGGATCAATATCACCATTGTCAGCCGTTAGTCCAAGTATCAACGACAACGCACCACATCGAGTCAATGGGCTCCCCGCGACTCTGAAGATGTCGTCAATACACCCAGCGAGAAGTCTGCCCACGCTACATCTTCCCGTCCATAGTCGCAAGCACTTTCCTGGCCCGTTAGTCGTCAATCCTTCAAGTAACGTAACCTCATCTAACAAATAAAGGGCGAGGTAACAAATATAATATTTTGTTAACTATATAGAGTATTATGTAAATATGTATAATAAACGACATCATTTATCCTTAACCTAAACTTTACAATACTACCGATTGAATATCTAATTACAATTCTGAAATCATTAAACCGTATCACTGATTAAAAGCGAACCTTTTTGAATATTTTTGATTATAAAACGTGACTATATGTTTAAGAACCTAACTTATCGATAATGGTAAATAAACATAACCTATACATATAGAATATATTATATTTGCCTCTATTAAATACTTGCAGATCAAAAGCTTTTATACAAAAAAAAACATCAATAAAACCGAAATTAAAAGGAATAAATCATTACCTTAATTACCCTCACAGCGTAATTAAGCCAATATAATTTTCCATCGAATAAAAAACATATCTCCAAACGTTTTTTTGTCGAACATTTACAAAAACACGTTACAACTTAATTAAAAACCAATCAGCGGGCTTAATGGGCTTTAAATTCTCGTTGAATCCTCACCACAGTCTACATGGATCATTATGAGTATACTGTACCAATATAGGCGTTGTTATACGGGAGGTAATGTACCTATGTAAGTCCAAAAGACCTCTAGCATAAACCCATGATATTTAATTCCTTATTTAAAAGTGTGGGAGAGGCATACTTCGGCACGAATGCGACAGCTCAGTGTTATCTTCCATGATACGAAGGCTTTAAACAAAAACTGGCGTCAAACAACCACAGCGTTGTGTTTCGCCGTATGAATCAATTTACCGGAGGCACAATCTACCCTCTTCCCAATCCCAAACGGGGTGATACTACGGCCTCACAGAAAATCAGCGTGAACCACAACAGCTGTGTATTTCGCCTTGTGAATATGGTTACCGGAGAACCAAACCTTTCTCTTCTCCATTTCCTAAATGAAATCTCCAAATCCCTAATCCCCAAAAGACTGGCAAAGCCCTTAAAACTCGTTTGGTGGTATCTGTGTCCATGAGCAAAGCCACTATCAGGTAAACCACACTCGTCCAATGTTAGACATTCAAAATTCAACTGCAAAATTGTAAATTTTTGGTATGATCTGTTTTAGTACACGTAGTCTAGTTTACTAAAAGCAATGAGGGTTATAGGAGTGCCCCAACATAACATAGCACTCCTCTGATTGAAGTTATTGTCTCCATAAACTGAATTGTTTTCGGTTCGATGACTGACTGAGTAACATTGGAAGACAGTTTATTCGATAACTTTTTCTGTTGTTTTTTTCTACATATTTCTCTAATTGAATTACTGGATCGAATGATTGTTTGTATATCATTCAAGAAAGAATGTTTATTATCCTAGTTTTGTCAAGTTTCGAACGGAACGTTAATTTTTAAATACAGGATTATTATAATTTTTTAGTCAGGGGAAAATCATCAATTGACTTCCCTAGCCCAGGGTGAGGCGAGAGAGAGTTTCAGACTCTTACTGACTAAACCCCCCTTTCCATCTCCTACCAAGGATGCCTAGGCCAAGGATGCGGTGCCTCATTGCACTTACCCTGCAACCCCGGCTGAATATTAGCCCTGTAGGGACGACAATAGATCACCATATGTGGTGATCTATTGTCTCTTAAAGGCGCGCGTGGATCGGGTGGCGACCCATTCCTGCTAGCCGCCTGACCAGATCCGCCAATTTTTATTTGTACAGCGGCCTTAGCTCGGAGATTGTTGTGGAACGTAGTAGTTTTACTAAAAGTCCTTCTAACACAAGGCATGAAGCGATTTTAGCCTCGATTTTTCAAAGAAAAAACTAAAGCTTTTCGGGTCATGTGTTCTTGACCTGTTTCCAACAAAATTTGGCGCACATATTTTTTATTGAAGGTCACAGTGGATTAAAAACTGTACGAGATAGGTTGTGGATCTGCAATGCAGAGATCACTTTTTTATTTTTTTAAGCTGGTCAGTTTGATTATAACCGTTCCGCAATATGCAATACCTTCACAATTTATACTTACATTTGTACACACAAACATGTACATTTTTTTATGTGATAGAACTGCAAACGAGCAGACAATTTAACTGATGGTAAGCAATCAGGGTCACTCATGGACACCCACAACAATGGAAGAGTTACGAGTGCATTACCGACCCCTTGGGGATTATGGATTTGGATATTTTGCGATTGGCGGAAAGGAAGGATTTTTTTTAAATATCTCTTTAAAAGATTATTGTTTAATAAATAATATTTACAAATTACAACTGAACACGAAAAAAAATTTGAAACGGACGAACTTTTAACACAATATAAGGCTCAGCGAAAATTCTTATATACAGCAATAATTAGTTAACACATCATGCAAAATCATTCCGAACTACTCAATCCCCCGTCACAACATTGACGTCATAAACACGTTTGAACCTGTCCGTCACTTGGCAATGAGACCACATAATGGGTTAGGTAACTTATGCACATAATTGTGCGAACATGGTGTTGGACGGCGCCCAAGCATGCCACGGTCACTGCCGGTGACATGTCGCATAATAGGGATAATGTACTGCAGGCAGAAATGACCTTAGTCGTGTTAGACTGTAATGGTGAGACTACGTGGTGCTATGTCGAGGATACCTAGGTTCAGCTTATTCGCTAATGTCACTTTACGATCTTTTCTATTATAGGTAAACTAGCCAAAAAATGTATGTATTCAAAAAATTTTTAGTATTTTTTTACGTAGAAAGTGTTGGTAAGCGTATAACTACACTACTAAATAGATACGCATTGCCGTGCATAGGTACTTATTTTAGAAATCAAGTGTTTCGTCCCCCTCTCCATATCCACAACTCCTAAATTCCTCCAACGCTAAAATCCCTAAACCCCAAAAGGCCGAAATCGCACTTGTAAATCCTTTTACATGGCGACTGTCTTGGTGCTTTCTACGACACCTGGTTTCATCAAAACAGAACTCTTATTGATGAGCAGCAGCAGTGTGTGCGTGTCGTTATTACTTAGGTATAAAAAATAAATTAATAAATGACCTTGTCTTTGCCATTAAAAAAATTGACTTTATACTTTCTCAGGTTCCCATTGAGACTTAAATAAGTAGACCTAATCGTTGTCGGTTTCAATAGACCATATAATCCTAAACAACAGATTTCAATCTAAAACTATACAAGGATCTGAATAAAACAATGGACTAAAATATTCAGTAAAGAATGTCACAAATGGCTTTACAATTGTAGTGGACGCGTTTGTAATAACATATTCTGTAGTAAAGGCTTGAGAACGATAACATTTGCCATCTGAAGTTCCACACCTGTGCCTGAGTGAATTGTTTAGAAGTACACTTTTAGCCATAACAAACGATGTCTTCGAAAGTTATTATTGCTTAGGTTTAGTAATATCGAGAACACCTAATCCTAAGTACAGAAAAAGCTGTTTATATGTTATTTTTTATAACCCGTTATGATGTTACGAACATACATTTTCTGGCTCCAATATCGACCCAAAATCTTACACTAGGCCCGGTTCCAACAACAAAGCAATCATCCAGAAAAAAACCGGCCAAGTGCGAGTCGGGCTCGCGCACAAAGGGTTCCGTAGCATCGTTTTCAGTGTAAGCACAATAACTTAACCAAAATTACAGTTAAATCAACCTATCTCAAAAACTATAAGAGATACTTTGATCAAACCAAAAATCGTTGAAAGAGTTAATTAGCATGCATCACCTCTATTTTTTTTAGAATTTTATACCCCGTAGTTATAAAAATAGAGGGGGGGGGACATACTTTTTACGACTTTGAGAGCTGATATCTCAAAAACCGTTCACTTTAAGAAAAATGTTTTTTAGAAAACTTTATATCATTTTAAAAGACCTTTCCATTGATACCCCACACGGGTATGTACATCGAAAAAAAAATTTTCATCCCTCAGTTACATGTATGGGGGGCCCCACCCCCAATTCTTTTTTTTACTATTTAGTGTCATAATTTTGTAGCGGTTCATACAACACATATTCCCATCAAATTTCATCACTGTAGTACTTATAGTTTCCGAGTAAATCGGCTGTGACAGACGGACAGACGGACAGACGGACATGACGAAACTATAAGGGTTCCGTTTTTGCCATTTTGGCTACGGAACCCTAAAAAAGCAATTAAAACAATATTTCATAAGCTATCTGTAACCACAACTCATCGAGTAATAAATCATTAACAATTCAAAACAAAAAAAATCGCGTATCGCGCGAAATAAATATTAAAATCTTCGTGGATTTATAATAAAAATTTTGGCGCGTACCTATACCGGCGCCGAATGAAAATATTGGCAGTTGATAAAAATGGCGGCCCTGGCAATCGTCCAACGTGTAAAATGTAACATAACGCCTCAATTTTACATGCATTATATTACTTTTCGATATCGGAAGCATTTTCGTATGCCTTTAGACTACGAAACTTTCGACGTATTAAAATGCAATCATAATTGGTATTTATTTTCGCTCATTGTTGCGCATCTGGCCAAGTCTACTTTATACATGATACTGACTTTATATTGTATCCATGACGCATACATTTTCTTGAGTTTATCAATTTGCATTATTTATATATTACTATTTCAAGTTAGGTTAAGTGTGGGAGAGCCATGCTTCGGCACGAATGGGTCGGCTAAACCGGAGTGATACCACGGTCTCTCAGAAGACCGGCGTGAAAAAACCACAGCGTTGTGTTGTGTTTCACCGTGTCCTAACGTGTGAACCTAATCCCTTCCCTTTGTGTGGTATCCACAAATTGTTGTTCCATGTCGAGATGTGATGTGTATATTCTATTTTTGTTAGCGCACCCACGACAAAGTACTAAATGCCAATTTACCGTTTTTTAAAAGCAAACATAGAAAAGAAGTAGTATAAAATATTTTAAAATCCTTTATCCACTACTAAGCAACTTGCGTACACATAAAATAAATAAAAACAGGACATTAATCCCAATGAGACCGCAAAGGCACTTTTGAAGATCAACAATGTTACACAAGAATGTCTGTTTTCGGTTATACAATGAAGCTAGTTGCTCGTACCATATTGAAGACTCCAAGAAAAGAACGACCAATAAACTTTATGTAGCTATTGTAACATAAAACTACTGATGCATGCTTATTTCTGAAAATGTCTGGAAACTTGCCTCAGTTATGTGTCCCAAATAAGGATACGGAAGATCATTAAGCCAAATGTTTCGCAGTTAAATATTTTCTCGTTTGAAGCACATCTCTTTGTGGTTCATTTCTGTAAGTACTTGAATCTGAACTCTCCTAAAAATTAACATTGACCATACATCCAGAATTCCGGACCCACTTCCATGGACATTGTGCCCGTTTTTATTTACCCTTACCTTTGTAGAATTAGAATTCTTTTTGGCAAATTATTTCTTTTATTTGTCGAGTGATTTTCGTATGTTTGACGATCCGTTTGATCAAATACCTTTGGCAAATATGTCAAGTTTCTGTCCAACATAATAATTCTCGTACAAAGTGGGTTTCGCAAACAAAATGAACGTTTCACAAATATTATGGAGATGCAAAGAGTTGCGTTGTTTTCTTTCGTTTCATCTAAAGTTAGGTATGAATATTATGTGAGCGAAACATACAAGTAACTTGGATGGTTATCGAATAATCATTATACATTATAATATCATCAAACTAATATTATAAATGCGAAAGTAACTCTGTCTGGCTGTTTGTCTGTTTGTCTGTCTTTTCTTCGCTCCTTAACTACTTAACCTATTTGTGTGGAATATGGTTAGTACAGACATAGTTTGCAACTAGAGAAAGGGCATAGGATAGTTTTTAAACCAAAAATCTGCAGAAAGTCAATATTCCACGCGAACAAAGTCGCGAGCAAGAGCTAGAAAGTATAATATAATGTATAGTACCTATAGTTGTAAATAAACATACGTGACAGAACGATAAGATGACATTTCTTATTGACACTGCTAAAAACATTAATCGTCTTTGTTTTGCAGGGTTTCTAGATTTTTAATTACCCCATGAGAAATAAAGAGAATGTTTAACATAAACACAATATACTTAGCCTACCATCGAAGTTTTTAAGTCATTTTACATTTTATTCAAAACAAAGATGACTTTGGAACAAGAAAAGCGACACAATTAATATAACACCATAAAAGAGGGTGAAAAATAAACTTCATTCCGTAACAGAAACGGATCTTAGCCGCACTTTTCTTTCGTAAAAGAAAATGTCTTTGTACTCAGCGACATTTTACAAGCAATCCCATAAAAAGAGGGTGTCCAGCATTTCCCGTAGTAAATTAGAGCGGTGTCAACGGCCCTTGGAGGTTCCCGGATATTTTCTCATCCCGATATTTACGTGGACCGGACAAAAAGTAATACGAATTCTTCTCTATGAAGGAAAAAGGTTATGAGGTTATGGATGAAATGTGATGATTATTGTGTGATGGTCGGTCGACAAACCCAACCAGGGGTTGACGACTTATTTCTACCAAAGTTGAAAATATTTTTTTGCAATTTTAACTAGTAATACACATGTAAATTAATTGGGAAAACAGTGTAGCAGGTAAAACTAGTGGCAGCATCCTAGTGCTGTCACTACACGACCAAATTCAACAATCCACAAAATTTAGATTTTCATTTGCACTGGTTAATTGACGAAACATTTAAAAAAGTTTAATGATACAATGTTGAAATAAATATAATAATCCTTTCTAAATACTCAATCATTCAGATCAGTATTGCGACGGATCTCATTTTCGCATACATACGTTTGCTATTGATTTTAAAACATAAAAGTAAATGCTAAATAAAAATATGCTTTGAAATATTGCAGAAATAACATTCATAGCGTACGTTGATATGTAATTTCATCCAACTTCCTGATTGCCTCCCCATCCCCCCTGTCGCCGGCCACCCTTCCTAATGCGTCACCCTTTACGGAAATCGGCTTTTTACACATCGATTAAGAACTTTTTACATATTTATTTTGCAGAAAATGTATCAATGTGTTATTAATGTGTTATTATTGTGATTCACGCAAAATAACTGAGAAACCTAATTACATTGAGTAGGTATAAAGTACCTACGGTAAAAATTAGAGCGATCAAAATTTTTAAAATTAGAAAATTTTGTTTTAAATGTCAAAATAATTATACAGATTTCTAAAAACACCATGTTGACAATATCAATAAGAATATGAAATACATAAACAATAATTCATATAAAATCAAAATTGTTTAAAGAGAGGGACTCACCCAATTTTAGTGCGACTGGCAATATTTCTGAAACAAGGAAAATACAACCATTATTTTAGGTCTGAAAGTCTTAACCGATCATATAAAATTACCTCTACTTATAAACATGCATTTTGGCTGTTTGAAATAGCCACCAGGCATTAAATCCAACAATCTATGCTTCATTTTTATCATTATCATCAGCCTATAAATGCCCACGCAGTTACACGGAGAAGGTTTGAGCATTATTCACCACATCTGCTCAAGGTGGATTGGTGGTTTCAAACTTGTTATTATAAATCATAAATATAGTTTCTCACGATGTTTTTCTTTGCCGTATGCTAGTCGTGTCTAAGCAATCTTAGAAAGGACATAAATAACAAGGAAAAGTCACATTGGTGCTAGAAACTCGCACCCCATGTATCATGCACGAGAAGCGAGCGCGTTAACCCCCGGCCTACTATAATGCTAGCGCGTCATTGGTAATACTCCTGTAAATAATTATAAAATTAAATCCCGTTTGCAAAATGTTAATATTTATTTAGACTTTACATCGCAAGTGACAGCGGTTTGTTGATTTGACCCGATGTCACAATGGCACAATCACATTTCGCCAGAACGAAAACTATTATGATTTCATTTTGTGGTAACAATGTGATCAAAACAAATGGCAAGTAATTTGTCAAACACAATATTACCACGGAATATCAGGGTGGTTTTGTGGTTGCAAATATAATAGCAAAAACATTGTAACATTATGTTTGGGAGTCAATGGATCCAAATGAGTTCTAACAAACTCATGTGAAAGTCATTCGAGAAGGACTTATTTTCACATGGATGTCTGTGTAGTTGAAAATAAAGTTCATAATGATGATGTAATATGTTATGAACTTTACAATACGAAATAATGTTTCTATTGGTCAGCATCTAAGTACCTACATATATAAATAGACCAGACAGATAAACCAGTATCTTCATATGTCAATAGAATATCTACGTGGGCACTGAACATAAGAAAGTCAGGAAATCAAAATCAGATTTATCATATATAGGTATAAGCAACATTAAGAGAGAAGAGTAGTTACAAGAACAATACTTAACATATTTCAACAACAGAGTAGTATTTTTCCCATCTACAGTACATTTCTAAATGTTCCAATGCTAAGTGATGCATCAGATGCCTCCTCAGCTAACAGCAACGTCGAGATAAACATCAGTACGCAATTCTTCTCCAGAAACATTAGTCGAGCTGCTGCGACAAATTATATGGAAATATTCAAAGATGTAGAATGAATGGAATTGTCTCTCGAGGACGTTGTTGAAGTGAGTAAGGCTGTTAATGGGCAGATGGCATTTCTTGGTGAAATGAGCGATAATATCTTTGCGGTATAAAACGGTGGTGCGTTCGTATTAACTATACTTTAAGAGCTTATGGTATTCCTCAAAATTACAATTACTGCGTTCAAGATTGAATCCTATTTTTGGAAAAAAAATTATTACACCTCCTATTTTTCAAAGACCTCTGAATTAAGTTTCCTTTTTCATATTTTATTTATTGATAAGAGGACAAGCGAGCAGACGGATTACCTAATAGTAAGCAATGGGCGCCGCCCTGGGACACTTGCTACACCAGAGAAGTTACGAGTGCGTTGACTGCCTTATGGGGAGGGAGGGGCGAGGAAGAAAGATTAAGATTTCAGTAACCTCAATCATTCGGCGTAAAACAATGTTCTGGTTGTTTACCCCGGTTTTCTGTCAGGCCGTGGTATCACTCCGGTTGAACCGACCCATTCGTGCGGAAGTATGGCTCTTCCTAACTTAGAGCATTAACATTAACTTTTTGCCAAACGAAACCATTGTTGAGTCAGTCATCAGCATCACCTTAGCCTTCACCGATGAAGAACGCAAAAACTTGATAACAATGAAAACTAAAACTTCTAAAATTTAAGTCTTGAGAAAGTAATATTCATTTAAACCCTAATCATTTCTTCATACAATACTCAAGAGTGAATTACCAGAAGGTCTCCTTAGAGTGGGAGGACACTAATGAGTTTGACGTCGACTGGAACCGACAGCGTGTCTCAAGGGCTCTTTATTTAAGACAATACTTCACCACGTGGACGATTCTCTCTAGTAGTAGAATAGTCATTGAATAAAATTTTAATCATAATATAACCCTTAGGAGTAAATGGAATCAGCTGGGGTTCCGGGGCAAGCGCAGTAACTCTTTGATGTTGCGGGAAAAAAACAGATGGACATGAGCAGTGATGATTTCTTGCCTTCAGATGTTTCGTTCGATCTCTACAAATCGAAATCTGATTAAGATTTTGATTTAGGAATTCCTCTTATGTGTATCATGTACTTATAACCTGCACCTGCACCTGTACTTTTGAGCAAATACTGCAATTACTGCAATCTAGTTACGAATACAAACAAATTACATAGAAAGTGCCTGACACAATAATTCGAGCACGCAGCGTCTGAGCATCAAACTAAACTATAATAAAAAAATAGTAATCCAAGTGCGCACGCCACGGCAGGAAAAACGTTAACAACGAAGGTACAAAGCATTGTTTGGAATCGAAAACCAAACCTAACCGGTTTCAGTCACCAAATAAATTCAACGTGGAACAGAAGTCATGCACGGATAGAGAACGGAACAAACCACGCGGGAAGTACGGACTCGCGACACGCTGAATCAATGTATGTTTTAGCGCTGCGTTGCGTTGAAACATGTCTAGCGTGAACCACCGCACGTAGTGCAAATAACAGAGAATTCCAAAACATTTTCAAACCTATTGCCTTACATGGTAGGGTTGAAAATCTATTTATAAATGTTGTAAATTACGGGTAGCTTGATATGCTGCCATGTATATACATATCTATAAGTACAAAAACATGTTGACGTGTTTGATATAGATTATGTGTTTGTTCAACACGGGGGTAAGTTCCCATAGTTGTGGCGTAGACGGAATCAAATCAAAATTACTGGCGTTTGAAACAGATTGGCCTTGGAATTTAGGGGGCTGGAGGGCTGAGCATAATTTGATATGAAGACATTCGTTTGATGTTATTTGTATATATCTATCTAATTAAATTCACATACCTGAATAATAATTGTAGGTATGATAGATGAGCAGGTCTATCTTATTTCAATATGTATATCATAACTTGCAAATGTTAAGGACTATCCAAGCAAAATGATTATCTCGGCTTGACCAAACCCAATGGTTGAACAACAAGTTGTTCTGTCCGTCTTTTAATGACGATGAAGAATTAATGTACTTCGTACCTTTTCGTAAGAAATTGTTATTGTTTTTTTTATGTGATAACTATAATGATTCGATTGCTAAACGAGCAGACGGATTACCTTCCTAACGGTAAGCATTGGTGCCGCCCAAGGACACCTGCAAAAACGAAGGAGTCACATGTGCATTGCCAGCCTTTTGAAAATTAGGGTTTCGAAAATTTTGGCATTGTAGAGGGATGGGGAAGAGTGGATGGATTGAGCCTCCATTAACCCCACTTACACGGCGAAACACAACGGTGTGGTTGTTACACGCTGGTTTTCCTTGAGACCGTGGTATCACTCCGGTCGAGCCGACCCATTCGTGCTGAAACTTGGCTCTCCCACACTTGTATTAGAGAATATATGTAACATTCTCTCAATTGAATTCCAAACAAAACAACAGACTGACAATGATTTATTTAAATTTCATATACATAAATTACATCCAACGAAGTCTTAGTTTACCAAGTGTCATTAGTTGCATATAAACAGCATCACACACCCATTGAGATGTACCTATTGCATATTTTAGTGCCTCTGCCACTTCCAGCTGCGTTAGACATCTAGCAGCGAATGCACTAGAAATTCATTAAGAGCATAGATGATGAGTACTAGAGCTGTTAAGGCCAGATTAAATTCTACTTCGTGAGCTGGGATAGGCGTGTTTGTTTTGGATCTTACGGCGCTTGATGTCACTTCTAGGTTAAGTGTTTCTATATCTGTCTCTCTTGTCTCATTTGTTTCTGTAGTTTTTTTGTTTTTATTTTTAAACTAGTAGTTTTTTGAAGTTACCAATTTGCTCTTATATTTTACAGAAGAAAGTTTAAGGAGCTCAAACTATTTTCAATTACTTACACGCTTGCTGTAGCTAAAGTTACTAATTCAATACGTAAGTGCTAGACGGTAATATAAACGGTACTATTACGGTACTATTACGGTACTATTACGGTACTATTACGGTACTATTACGGTACTATTACGGTACTATTACGGTACTATTACGGTACTATTACGGTACTATTACGGTACTATTACGGTACTATTACGGTAATATTACGGTCATTGAAAATTTGTTTACCTAGCGCGAGTAGTAACACATCAGCCTAAAAGTTGCCTCTGCTAAGCAAAGACCTCTTCGCACACGGAGAAGATTTGAGCATTAATCACAACGCTTGCTCAAGGCGGCAATTTAAGTCCAAGATTTTTTATGATTATTTTCCTTCAACGTATGTCAATTCTCACAAAACTGACACACATGTTATGGACCTGCACTCCTCATGCATGAGAATCGGGTCACCACGACTTTAGTTCCGTTCATCTAGTTTAGTGCCAGTTTGCTTTACGTTAATGTGATCGACATGTTTATGACGTTCGGCGCTTTGATTGGCCAGTGCCTAGTTAAACAACCAATCAAAAAGCTAAACGTAGAATCGTGTCGCTCGCTCTAAAGTAGAAAAGGGATTGAAGCTTTGTGATCGGATATCGCACTTTTAACGACTCTCCCAAAAATCTGTGAAAAAATGTTTTTTTTTGGTATAAGTCGGCAAACGAGCAGACGGATTACCAGATGGTAAGCAATCGGCGCCGCCCATGGACACCCGCAACACCAAAGGAGTTACGAGTGCGTTGCCGGCCTTTTGGGGATAGGGGTTGCGGGTATTAGGCTCGGGAAGGGATAGGGGCAAGGGTGGGATTGGGCTTCCGGTAATCTCACTCACACGGCGAAACACAACACTGTGGTTGTTTCACGCCGGTATTCTGTGAGGCAGTGGTATCACTCCGGTCGAGTCGACCCATTCGTGCCGAAGCTAGGCTCCCCCACACTTAAGGTTGGCGCTGTGGATGTGATGTGAAATTAGTATGAAACGAACCAACAACATAAGAAAATGCTAGTGCACAGAAAAAAACAGTAATTTTATAGACATTTTTGGTATTCACAAAATGCGTTTTGAGTTTGTATTTGGCAACAATAGTGAGTCTGGTTTAGTAGTTCAGCTGTTTAGTAAAAACATTTGGCAGCTATTTAGACCTCTATTATTTTAAGTGCCAACTCAACTTGCATG
Organism: Spodoptera exigua; assembly: GCA_902829305.4. Lineage (NCBI taxonomy): Eukaryota > Metazoa > Arthropoda > Insecta > Lepidoptera > Noctuidae > Spodoptera > Spodoptera exigua. The sequence goes on from LR824614.2 coordinate 1,262,461, forward strand.
AACAATGGATTTGGCTTCCGTTTTTATGTACACTTTTTGCATAACATTACAAGCTTAGATAAAAATTCGTCGAATAGGAATTTTGACTAGAAGACGCTACACAGGTATACCAATAAAATTGTTGTATTACAAAAGACTTTTTTGGCGTAGGGAAATACATCAAAATGCTTCCCTCATCCAGGGTAAGGGGGAAGTGTCAGCCTCTTACTGACCAAAAACCCCCCGTTCCTTCTCCTTCTCTAGCCCAAGACCGCGGTACCTTATTGTAACTGTTACACCTTGGCTGAACATCGGCCCTATTGAAACACATCTGTGGTGATCTAATGGCTTTTTGAGGCACTATATACGACCGGGTCTGGTCCTGTTGCTATCCTCAGACGTGCACTTAAGATGGCCGGAGTTCGTCGATGAGATTTAAATCAAGCGGCACAATGCATGCCTCTCCTAAAATTCGAAACATCTCCCACCTAAGCTTTTACAATTCAAATCCTCACTTTGAGCTACTAATTTCTTGGAATAACATATCATTAGTAAAAATGTAATAGACCTACATAATGTACGCCGACCAAAAAACGAATAGCATAAAATAATTTCCAGGATATCCCTTTTTCTAACCCGATTACGGAGATTCGTAGAATTTATGAATCGTCCTCTCATATTCAGGTAGGCACATGAATTAGATAATCAAAGGTCCCTTCGACCTACGTCCAGCAAATTGAATGTCCCGAAGACTTTGAGGTCAGAATGTCAGGACATTTCATTATCTTTTTATATCTCATTAATTTATTAATATCACCCAAGGTTGTGTCCCTAAAACGTTTAATTTATTGTTAATTAAAAACGTGTTTTGTCGAGTGTGAAATAATTTGTTAAATAAGTAATTAATTTTTCTTTGTTAACAATTTATTGTTATAATTTATTCATTGTTCGTTGTTTTTTGGGTAAATTCGTTTTAGCTAAGACAGTGGTGGGCTTATTCGTTCGTGAATATATTTTCTATTCAGCTGACAATAGATGTTTAGTTTGTTTGATGCTCATGTGGGGTCTGTTAAACAACAGCTGTCAGAAGAACAGAATATTTGGACGCATTTCGTCAGTTTAAACCTTAGTCCATCATTTTGCTTCATTGAAGATGTCGTGTAATTAACTTAACTGCCATGCTCATGATCTAAGCTTAGATTCTCGGCGAGGTTATAAAATCAGCCGATACCTAAATACTTTCTTAAGAAATAAAGCACAATTTGATGATCGAACCGAATCGTCATTTTTATTCGCTCCAGATTATTTTCATACCACAGACGGAACCCTGAGGCTGATGTTCAGCCGGGACCGCGACCTCGGCTCAGAGCAGGAGTAGGAACGGGGTTTTTTAGTCAATAAGGTGGGAGAAGCCATTTGATGATTTTCCCCTGACAAAAAAAAGTCAATTTTCATAACACATTTTTTATGGAAATGCCGGTCTGCTGAACCAATGTGGCAGTACCATGATGGTTCTGTTTGATAGAGTCTATACGCGATTTTACGTAGCTAGTAAAGTACTAAGTATTTTAAATTCCGCGGTAAAGATTGCTAAAGTTACACAAAATATTTGTCATACAATTAATTTTGCAGATACTATTATATAATATATACACAATTATTATATAGTTATCATCAATACAATTAATATGCGTCGCTGATATCTCCAAACCGCTAACCATTGTTTGAATTTGGTTCATTGGTTTTCATGTATCGATAAGATAGCTTATATATAGTATATTGTATATTTGCTGAAATATGTCGCTTACCTTCCTGATTTATTTGCCTACCTGAATTCACACAAAACCAGGGATAATACAGTAGTATTTGTATTAAAAATATAGCCCTAACTAAAGAAAAATATGTAATTGTCTAACATTTTAAAATCATCTACGAGTTAGTTTTAATAAATACTAGCTTTTGCCCACGACTCCGTTCGCGTGGAATAGTAACTTCCTGCAGATTTTCCTGCAACTTTCCTTTGGTATAAAAACTGTCCTATGCCCTTTCCCGAGTTCCAAACTATGTCTGTACCAAATTTCACAGAAATCGGTTCAGTAGTTTAGGCGTCAAGAAAAGATAGACAGACAGAGCTACTGTCGCATTAATAATATTAGTTTGGGTTTTGTCACTAATATTGATTTAAACTAACAAAATAAATGAAAAAATTAAGACTGATTTACACGACACAATTTGTCTTGAAAAAATACGAACTATATTTGTATTCAAATAATTTAAGTCTCAATTACATTATACCATATGTATTCTTTGAACTAGCAAGTCAATTATTGCTCTAATAATTTGTGGGGCTCTACACTCTTACAAAAAACATTACAAAAATAGATATGAAGGGGCATACATTTTGTCGTTTCATTTAGTATATTCTTTAATGTATAAAATGTTTTACGTTACCTAGTTACAGATTAGTGACACTGTTATTTTTTATTAATGAATTTTATTTACTTAATTTAAATTTCATAATTTAATTTAATTTAATTTCCTAATTTAATAATATAAGTTTTATATTTTATCATTGTATAATTTGCTGTGCCCATATATATAGGGTCCATAATGATCTAGTAACATCTATACACATAACACCTAATGTAACATTATGGAAAGCAATAAACATTTGAATTTGAATTTGAATATTCTTACTTCGACCTCCAAAATCATAAAAAAGACGGAGCCCAAATCTAGTTTATCATCACAATGTTCTGTTATCAACACACCTTATAGATTTTGCATTAGCGAATTCCCTGGTTCCCTTATCTCCAGCAGATCCGTCGATACCAGCAGCCCTGTCTAATCGATTGACAAATTGCTACCAACCCCTGTTTCGGGCTCTTTTTCTTGATAAAAAATATGAAGCTAAACCCGACGTACTGATTATACCAGGAAAACAAAATTGCCGAATAAAATGTGTGAAGATAGAAAACATTATCAAAAAAAGAGCATATTGTTACTACTATTACGACCACTAACACCCGGTTTCCGAAAGGCCGATCAATGTTAAAATCAATTTAATCTCTTGTCAAGTCATCTGATTGGTTCACTGAATTATCAACAACCAATCAGATGACTTGACAAGAGATTTAACAGGAGATTAGTTAATTTTAGCGTTGACAAGCCTTTCAGAAACCGGGTGTAAGACCAGTAACACTTATTCAAATTCGAACTTTGAACTTAAAACAAAATTACGCGGCCTTATAACACAACAATGCTCTTTAAGTCCATGTATAAATCATTGAGCCAGTTTTTTTATTTCTAATTAAGGTTTGATAACAGATCCACGCTTCGGCACGAATGGGTCGGCTCGACCTGAGTGATACCACGGCCTCACAAAAAAAAACTGGCGTGAAACAACCACAGCGTTGTGTTTCGCCGTGTGAGTAAGGTGACCGGAGGCTCAATCCAGCCCCTTTCCCTATCCCTTTCCGATCCTTATATCCGCAACCCCTATCCCCAAAAGGCCGGCAACGCACTCGTAACTCCTTTGGTGTTGCGGGTGTCCATGGGCGGCGCCGTTAACTTACAATCAGGTAATCCGTCAGCTCGTTTGCCGACCCTTACCATAAAAAAATCTACCCCTCCCTCTTTCTATCCGAAATTCCTAAATCCTCATACAAACCTCTCACCCTCAAAAACTGGCAACGCTAGTAACTCAACTGGTGTTGCGTGTATCGACGAGCGGTAGCGATTGCTAACTATCAGAAAGGCTCGATTGCCTCCGTATATCATGAAAAAATCACGGGCCTGCGGTCGGCAGTAAGGGCAGCTCGCCGCCCGACCAGAACCAGGCCCGAGCGTACGGCGCGTAGCGTTCCGCGCGCGCCTCAAAGAGCCATTCGACCACCGCAGACGGGGCCCTAAAGGGCTGATGTTCAGCCGGGGTTGCGGGGTAAGCGCAATGAGGTACCGCGACCTCGGCACAGAGCAGGAGAAGGAACAGGGGGGTTTTTAGTCAGTAAGAGTCTGACACTCCCTCCTGCCCGGCCCTGGGCGGGAGAAGTCATTTGATGATTTTCCCCTCACAAAAAAAAAAAAAATATCATGCAAAAATATGTTTCTATAACTTCAAATATCACAAAATATCCTACGAAATATACGTAGGCCAATAAGTATTTATATTTAATGCTTTTGTGTAGAGGCACAGTGTTGCGAAGGCTTCCGACCGCGCCGGAACACGACGCCCCGGGCCAGCGCACTACCAGATGCAACGACAAAATGCATTTTATAAGATTCCATTTTACTACAAAACTTGTAACGTGAAAATGTTGAAAACTTGGAACAAATTATGAAAATGTAAAACATATTTCTATGTAAATATCATAGTTTTTTACCAATGTAAATATAATATATAAATATTTCTTTTAATTATTATAAACCTATAAATAACATTTTTAAATATTTTTTAAACGTGACGGGGTCCTAATAAAGGCAAAGAAATCTCCTAACAATACGAGTCGTATCTATTAGTTATATATTATATTATATTTTATTATATAGCCTATAATTAGCCACTGTGTAAGTCCTAGTAATGTAAAAAAATGTTCTTTAAGTGTTATCTACACAGAAGCTGTTGGTAAACCTTTTTATTAAATAAATAAATAAATTAGTTACACTTTCTGAATAAAGCCCTTGATTCAGCCGCCTAACGAGAGCCTCCTAAGATATTATTGATAATTTTACTATTATTACCATTATTTGTGCTTATTTCTAAACGATAATACACAGTTCAAATTCGCTTTACACTCATTTAAATATCTGATCCAAAAGTTGGACTTACTAATTCCGAATGACAAGTTCGCCCAAGTTTGGATCTTAGGCAAACAAGTGCAGCTCGCCGTCTGAACTAGAACCAAACCTAACACATGTCAAGTAGCATTCCGTGGACGCCTCAAAGAGGCAATAGACCATCACAACAAGTACCGTGGCTTGGCCTGGATCAGGAGAAGATACGACGTAGTTTTTAGCCAGTAAGAGTCTGACTCTCCCTCTCGCTTCTCCCTGAGCAAGAAAAGTCATTTGATGATTTTCCCTTCACAAAAAACGCCCATATTTTTTCTAAACTCAACACAACTCCTTACATATGTATGAATAAATAGTCCTACCTACATAATATACAGTTGGTATTGGCAGTAAGCATATTATTAAGGCGACTGATTCCTTTGTTCGCGACTTAATATGCTCAGTCAAGTTCCGTTTGTTCAATTTGAAGAAATACCTTGATTTACAAGATTAAAAGTGAAAAAGGAAACTCGTTCTTTTGATGTGAATTTCAGGAGTATTCTTATGTAGTAGGCAAGGGGGTGACTGTGATTTCTTTGTTCAAATGTTCATATATCAAAATTGGCAAGGTTTTAGTACTTGATTGTCAAAGGGAGTGTGTGTAATGTATATTTGTTTGTGTTTATGTGAGTCTGTATGTGTATACGATGAGAAAATTCTGGATAGTTTTTTTCTCTTCTGGATAGGTCTCATCTAGAAGTCTAGTAGTATGTGAGTAAATGTTTTTTTTTATTAAAGACTTGCTTCAAAAAAACTCGTAGCTTGGAGGGCTGCATTTACAATATACTTATCACGCCCAGACCCATTACAATAATAATTTGTGTGTGTAAATCTAAACCCCGACACATTGCACAGCAGCTCTTGTTATAAATTTTAATCTTAATTGATTATGATTCAATTTCAAATGGTGTTACTCTTGCGCGGTTTCACCCGCTCGGCTCGTTTAATCGTAGCGTGGTGTTTTATAACCTATAGTACTCAGGAACATTGTAGCTATCTATCATTTCAAAATTCTTTCAAATTTTAAAAATCCGACCAGCGCTTCCAAAGATTACCCCCTACATACAAAATTACAAATTTTACCTCTTTATAATATTAGTATAGATTATGACAATTTCGAAGTTAATGTTAAAAGATTATTCCAATTTCAATCGTAGCTGCATGCAATGTAACAAATCTTGAACGAAAACGTTCAAAACATTTACCATTTAATGTATTTCAGGTTGCCGTAGCCTGTAGTCCTGAAAAACTTTTTCACGTAACTTTTTCGATTCCGAGACCGATTCAATACTTTTTTTTTTAATTCCAGAAGCAGGTGTTGAACACTTCGAATAAATTTTCAGTAGGTAATGTAAATTGAATTTTGAAAATAATTAGTTTTACAACTACATCAATTTTAGCAATTAGTCTAAAACATGGTTTTCAAATTCAGATCAAAATCTTACCTCGTAGTAGACCAGGATTCTTCTTATTATAGCAGTAATTAAATATGATATTTAGAAGATTATGTTATAACTATATTTTATGACGGAATTTCAATTGTGGGATAACCTTCTTTCGGAGTCATCACTTCGGAAGAAGTTAAGGAGGTGGTATGGGTATCACCGCGGCCTCACTAAAAACAGGCGTGGAACAATAACAGCGCTTTGTTCCGCCGTACCAATGAGGTTACCGGAGGCCTAATCCTAGTTTTCCTGAGACATTATTAAACTAATATTTATGAGTACGACTATAATTCGACTGGTTTCAAGACCTCTAAGGGTCCACAATAAATAAACAGCATTGCGCGACACAAGATGCAGCGTATGTTACGCAGCCGTAAAACGTACAAGTAAATTCCATCAAAAATACCACCTTCTATGATTTTCTAAGTCAGTTTTTAACTTGCATCTTGTAATAAGTGTATAGGCCTAACTAACTTCAACCAGGGAAACTTCGAAATAAGGTACACCACTTTAAAGAACTAGTATAATCATAAAACAATATCAACTAAGTGACGAGAGTACTCCAGACCGTTATAAACCCTATAAAAACTCCACAACACTAAATTGAAACTTGACTACTTTAAAACTATAGTGAGGCGTAACTTAAATTCAACTTAGAGCAGAAGGCTCCACCGGTAAACGACATTTTAAACTTAATCTTCATAACGGTAAAGTTCATAATGATTGTTACAGTTTCTCGTGGAGGGATCATCTAGTTTTAGAAGCGGGTAAAGTTTACACGTGTTTGGGCGACGCCTAAGCTTGGTGTTCCAAGTTTGGAATTATGATTTTAAGTTCTCAGGTGATATTGATTGGGTTTAATTTTCTTTGGTGGAAATTGCTGGTGTGGCAAGTAATTCAATTAGTGAAAACATGCTATTCGCTTTCCTTGAATATATGTTAAGTATTCATCTCATGAACTAGTGCAGTGCTTCACTAGTTATGACTTAAATAACATTAGATATCTTTATTGTTCAAAGATGAGACAAGCGTTTAAGTGACATCATTACATACTCGTATTACATATGTAAGAGTGGGATTGCAAAGCTTCGGGAAGAATGCATCAGCTTAGCCAGAATGATTCCACACGCTCTTAAAAAACCGGCACAAAACAACCACAGCGTTTTATTTCGCCGCATGAGTAATGTTACTGGAGGCCGTGTCCTTCCCCTCCCTCATTCCTTTTGATTGAATTTCGATTGATGATTCCCATCCCTCAAACCTCATTTATCCCTAATCGCTAAATCTCTCAAACCCTTAATCACCTAAAGGCCGGCAATGCACGTAGCATCTCTGGGTGTCCACGGAATATGGCATATAGGATTAGACACATAAAAAATACAAAAACACGTAACTAAATCAAATCAAATTATAGCACCAAAAACTAATCACAACTATACCACACAATATTTTCCAACACTGACGTCCCCAAGCGCCAGTGCACAATACCACAAACGCCTTTCAGCCAGCAATTTCTCGGTACACGTACGCTGAAACGTTCAGAGCCCACACCAAGTACTGAATCTGAAAGGCCTAAGAAGTGACACGGTTTACGGAAACAAAGGGAGCCAGCCACCGACAGTAATGGCTTCTTTTCAGCCACCATCCGATACCGTCAGCAAAAAAGTTAGTCTTAATTAAAGTTGGAAAAGTTTCGATCAATTTCGCTGACGCCATTTTGTGATTTTCAAGTTTGTGCTTTATCGTCCAGATAATTTGGTGTACTGGCTTCACGGTCTTGTTCACTTTTTGCATGATTAGACTTGAGGCTGGATGTTGAAGGGTTGTTCTCCGTTGAAAGTCATGACTTTTATGGTAAATTTAAACCGTATTACTTGGTTGAGGATTTTAGCTGAAAATTCATTTTGGTCTTATAAAATTTGGTAGTATTTGGAATATAAATTGAATTAGATAGACTCTATGTTATTCTTTCCTACATAGTATAAAAAGTGTTTTTTTACCTAAATACTCATTCTAGAATTGTTTTGTACCATAAACTTTACAAAAACTGAAATAAAAGCTATTTAAAAGTCTTATCAACTGCTGCGATATGGATGTCTGGCCATACTTAAAACATAATTCTGATAAATGAGGCCTGATAGAGAGACCTCTCGTTCTACATTTTCAACATATATATGGCTGCGGTTTTAGGTGTTAAATTAAATTAAGTCTAACTAGGACTAGGTAAGGAACTAAGATAAAATGTAATAAATAATTCGTCGACTACATCGTTGACGCGGTGCTGGGCAAGCGGCTGCCGTGCAATGTACCTCGGCTTCAAACCTCGGTCTGAACAACAGAACTCTTTGTGGTGTGGTGAGTATGTGAAATTGTATGTTTGTAAATGCAGACTAACTACCTATATTTAAGTGTGGGAGAGCCATGCTTCGGCACGAATGGGTCGGCTCGATCGGAGTGATACCTCTAACCTCACAGAAAAACGGCGTGAAATAACCAAAGAGTTGTGTTTCGCCGTGTGAGTGAGGTTACCGGAGGCCCAATCCTTCTCCTACCCCAATCCGTTCGCTTCCCCAAAATCTCCAAATCCCTAATCCCCAAAAGGTCGACAACGTACTCGTAACTCCTCCGTGGTTGCGGGTGTCCATTGGCGACGCTGATTGCTTACCATCAGGTAATCAGTTTGTTCATTTGCCGACCGATCAAATAAAAAAAAAAATTGTTTATTTACTTAATCGTATGGGCCCACGTATTTATTCAAACATATGATACATTGTTTATGTTGAACTAGCAATTCATTACGCCTAGCTTCACCCACATGGTTAAATAAAGTAAAAGTAGTTGAAAAAATGTCATCAGTCCATCCAGTATCTTCAACATTTGCTGTGTGTAAAACGTCAAATAGTCCAGTTGCAATAAAAAATAAATAGGAACAAATATATCAAGGATGTGTAAGTACACTTACAAGAGAGAAAATTTAGAAAAACAAACAAACTTTTAAAAATACATCCAATTTAAAAACAAAGCGACTATTAAAACCTCTTTAAAATACAAGGAAGAATTTTCAACGTAGCTACATTTTTTTTTGTCGTCACCCGATTCTAATTTGCTGTCGCTACGTTTAAGAAAAGCGCAGGCTACATGCAGGCGACTGCGTCCTTGCACCACATTCTTCTTGCTTAAGTAAGCCACTTTAATTTGCCAACCTTACATAAAGACGTGGTAATTGGAGCAGCGTATTTAAATTTCCATAATCAATTTCGTTCACATTATATTCAGGAAATTGAAAATTTATAATAATTTTACACAAATATTCAAGGGCTGCACGGTTGGCGCACAGCGTGTTCCGGGTTCGATTCTCGCACTGAATAACATTTTGTGTGATCCACAAACTGCTGTTTCGGGTCTGGGTGGCTCGTTTATGAATTTGTTTGTTTGTAAACGCGAACATCACCGAATCCACGACACATGAAAAAAACTTAGTGTAAGGCAAATTAAAAAAATTGCGGTATTTCGTATATGTGTGTAAAAAATTGGCATAGAGTCAACTCAATTTAAAGCTGTGCACACACATTTCTTCTCATTCGAGTGATGCAGGCGAAGCTGCTGACTGAAGCTAGTACTTTAGTAGTAGATAGATATATTTCTTTGTCGACCTATGTAAGCATTGGGCAAGACTAACTAAACGATGCTAGCCAAACAGTAATTTTGTTGGTCAGTTTTCAAATGATTGAAGTTGTCAACATGTTAACTAACAAAGAGCGGCGAGACGAAAGATGAAAGGTCTACACTTGCGCCATACAGTAAGCAGATATGCGGTAAGTACGTACTCGTAGGTACAGGACGGCTGACGTATCTTGGCGAGTCTGAAGTTAGCCGCTTATCTGCACAATGGATCTTTTAGGAACAAAATTGTGTACTGCACAGCTAACGGCTAACTTCAGACTCGCCAAGATACTTTGACAGCATTGTAGGTATTGGGCCAAGCAAATTTTCTACGGACTTTGTCTTAAATGTGGGCTGTATACTCGTATCTTACTTCTTACTAATATAATAAATGAGAAAGTTACGATGTTTGGATGTTTGTTACTCAATCAAGCCAAAATGGCTGGACGGATCTTTTTAAAATTGGCATAGGCGTAGGAAACACTTTGGAACAGGACATAGGCTACTTTTATCAACATACCACGCGGGCGAGTCCGCGGGCGGAAGTTAATAAGGCCAAAACCCGTTGATGTACAGTGACGTGAAAACTTTGTGGATACGTGTATGTCATTTTGGGACAAGAGACGTTCGCGTTATAAAAATGAGATCAGATTAAACTATAGTAAGCTAGTATAAATAAAAATCCCCGAATGAATCGACAAAAAGTAGTAAAACTTTTCTCCATTAGAACTACGAGACACAAAAACAAATTTACATAAGTACATTTTCCCCTACGAGTTAAATCGCTAACCGCTAGCACTCCCACCTAATCTCAAACGCCACGGGTAATTAAATTTCTTGAATTCTTGATTTATGGGAGAAAGAAAATTTTATTTCCTCCACCAAAGCTCTTAGGTTGTGAGTGAATTAAATTCTGGATCGTGCTGTAACAAATGGCCTGTTTATGCACGAATATGTGTAGAAAGAAAAGATTGCTATTATTTACAGTATTATTTTCTTGTACTGATTTCGCTGTGATTTTTTTTCGGATTGTATTGAATTGGGTTTGTTTATTTTTTGCATTGAGGTGAATGTACGATTTGGTATAAGTACTCGGTTTAGAAAAATGTTTTTTACATAACTAAAAGAAAACATTAATATTTATATGTATGTACTGTTCTTTTTCATATTTTATTGGTAAAAAGCTATAGTGTCTTTTCAATTATTATGACAAAGATATTTATTTGGATTGCTTTGTTAAAATTATGTTATTAATTCATGCTCTTCACTCTAAACTAGATATTAAAACAAAATCGTTCGCGTAAAACGATAAGGTTCTTAGCTATCTTAACTAAAACACACGTCACACAGCAACTATTAATATTGAAGGAAATGAAACCCTGTCTCAATTGGAGAGGGTAGCAAATAAATTGAAAGATGTTATTGCTACATTGCCTTGGCGTCACCACATGCGCCCCCAGTGGATGTTTCCCGAACAAGTATACTATTAATCCTGTCGGGATTACGGCTATTATGGCGATCCCTTCACCTCAGAGTGATATTAGCTCTGTTTTACATTATAACTGCCCAGTTGGGCCCGCAAGGTATTATAATATCTTATACAAGGCATAAAAGAAAACCTTTAGAATTTTGTGTGGTGTAATAAGTACGAAAACAAAATTAGATGTCCCTGTAATTAGGTTTAAAATATTTTTTTTCCTGTATCACATTATTATCATTACAAAGCATAAAACAAAGTCTCTATATCTGTCCCTATAACCCTGTATGTTTGAATCTTTAAAATTACGGATACCGATGAGTTATTTTAAATAGCATTGCAAATGTCCTAAGCAAGGCGGGACGGGTCGCTAGTAAATTATAAAATGACAAACGGAAATAATTCCTGGTGAAATCTTATTAGGAACTCCAATTTTTTGGAAGCGCTATGATTATTTCACACTGGTATTCTGTGAGGCATCCGGTAAGGTTATCTTCTCTCCGGTCTCTGTGCCAAACCACGGCTCTCCCACACTTTAAGTGTGTATAAAAAGTAATACAAACACAATGAGTAAACAATAGTTACAATTAAAATTACTCCCATTAGTTACAATCCTGATGGCCCTTGACAAAATCATCAGATTTATAATGATTGCTGCTTTAATACATGAACGATCACTGTAATTAAGTATTTAATTAAATTTTAATAGGCACCAGTCAGTAGGTTTGGAAGATAAATTGTTGAAACAACAATTGTGTGGTGTTTCGACAAACGATTGCTGGTTTAAGAATAATATTACTTGTAGGTTTATACTAATCTAACTTAAGTACAGGTAAGTCTGTATTTTAGTAGTAAAAGGTTGGTGGTTACTTTTTTGTCAGGGGAAAATCAACCAATGTCTTTTCCCGCCCAGGGTAAGATGAGAGAGAGTGTCAGACCCTCACTGTCTAGAAATCCCCGTTCCTTCTCCTGTTTTTGGCCGAGGCCGCGGAGCCCCACTGCGCTTACCCCGGCTGAAAATCAGCCCTGTAGGTCCCTGTGTGTCTTTGAGGTCTATTGGGTCTTTGAGGCGCGCGCGTTATGCTACGCGCCGCTGCGTTTTTTGCAAAGATTTGGTCTGGATGTGCAAATGCTTACAATATTATTTAAATATCGAAACAAAGTGTAAGAAACTAACTATTTTCAGGTTAAAAAACTGACTTATGTACTACTTGCTAATAGAACGGAATCTAAGCTTAAATAGTTTAATATTTCAACTCTATAACACAATGATCCTCATAAATAATACCTTTATTAAATACTAGGACTTCAAATAGAAAGCCTGTTTAAATGCCTAAACAAAACAATTCTCAGCTTCAGACGACGAAGTTAGGTCATACATATACATAAGTGTGGGAGAGCCATGCTTAAGTGTGGGAGAGCCATGCTTCGGCACGAATGGGTCAGCTCGACCGGAGTGATACCATGGCCTCACAGAAAACCGGCGTGAATTAACCACAGTGTTGTGTTTCGCCGTGTGAGTGAGGTCACCGGAGGCCCAATCCTTCCCCTCCCCCAATCCCTCCTCAATTCCTAAATCTCCAAATCCCTTATCCCTAAAAGGTCGGCAACTCCTCTTTTGCGAGTGCCCATGGGCGGCGCTGATTGTTCTGCTCGTTTGCCGACCTATTACATAAAAAAAATACATAAGTAGGTATTCACCCTCCTCTAATCCTTGTTAACCAAGGAACATCTATATCATGACTATGATCCAAACAGCTGTGTCTAACTATATGTATAAACTAGTTTCCACTAACAGCTCCGCACGCGTTTAAAAGTAATCATCCTGGGATTTGAAAAAAAGCAGCGCTGAAAGCGATAGCTCTAGTAAAACTAAAAATCAAGTATACTATATACAGTATAACATTTTAAGCTTTCTGTCAGTGAAAGAGTCTAAGAAATCCGACTAGTGGTTCCAAAGATTACCCCCTACATACAATATTACAAATTTTACCTCCTTGGTATAGATGTAGAAATCAACTCGAAACATCGCAAAAAAGAATAGTCAATCTTAATATTTCGTTCGACTGACTTCAAAGAAACGCAAAGCGGAGAAAAGAACATGATTGTCGTGTGACAAAGACTACAAATAAAAGTGCAAGTCAAAGTACAATCGTAGCGAGAATCTTTTCAATCTTTATATTCAGAAGCTCAATTTTGAAGTATCAATACACAGAGATAGAATATTCTGGAAATAAAAGAACGAAATGCTTATGCATATAGCTACGGAATCGATAACTGACAATTTGTATACCTTAACGGTTCACACGAGCCGAGGATCGCAACAATACTCATTACTAGACTTCGATTTTCGACACCAAAACATGAGAGTAGGTATTAAACGAAAAACTCACAGCACTTTGCTATTATTGCCTATAAAAACAAACACGTGATCCCATAAAAGCCCTACACAATTCAAAACATAATAAAACCGTACCAATTTGCTAAGATCTAAACCGCTGACGGCCAACAAAAAGCGCTGTAGCGCTGACATAAAAACAGCGAAACTTCCTAGTTTTTCAACTGGGTCTAACAAAGGTTTTTCGCAAATAAATGGTCAAGTCACAGCAGCTTGCGACACTGCGCCAAAATGTCTCCCACTCCATTAGTTAGTAGCGACCGTATCTGACGCGACTGACAAATTAAAAGGCCCAATCTGTTCTCCAGATTGGATCAGTCGACCTGCTCTGTGATGCACGGGCTTATTGGAAACGGAATTTGAATGCGAAGCAATATTGAGTTTACTAACACTATTTGATTAGTAGATAGATGTTTGGATAATATCATGATTGAATTTTGTTTAAACTAGGTAAATTGTGGGAATAATTCTAAGTAAATTTATTGAAAATCATGACTTATTCACGTGAGTGAGAATATCGCTAATACTTTTCAGATACAACGGACTCTTCTTTATGAATACAGCGTGCAGCGTGTGCGTCGGAGCAACGAAAGTTTAGTACGTCTCACGATAGTAACTATTTTTTGGTAGATATAATTGCAATCTATCATTTAGATATTCAGTAATATATTTGAAAGTGTAATAAATTTGCACGCATGTTATATGACTGCCCCGTTTATTGATATCAAGAAAAAAAACTCAATAAGTATGGAATAAGTACTTAGCATTTCTTCTTCAAGGGTCGATTCTCCAACTCTGACTAAATTACGGGAGGATTTTATTACGTGCCACGAACTGTGGACTATTTTGGTGAATGCAGCTTAATAATGATTTTGTCAAAGGACTAAATTACATGCATAACTTGTGAAATGGACCGAAACCTTAGCTTAAGCCAAAGTGCTTATCAAATACAGTTGTACAATGTTCAGCATTGTGGTTTCATCAAAGCTATTAATTAGGTTTTCGTACGATACTAAATCTGAAAATATAAGTACCAAATTAAATAAAATCTCCATGTCATTACAAGTAACAAAATTAATTACAATAAAATAAGTTAAGTAATTTATTGTATCCCATAAACTGGTTCGCATAAAATTATTGTGACCTGTTACCTGGCACGCAACGTAGTAAAATTCCTGGAAAACAAAGCACCAAAGCCTTATACAGTTCAAAGTAATACTGAAGCCTGTCCTTTTTTAATACCACTACGAAATGATAAAAAAGGATATACACAAAGGAGCATCTGGCCAAAGGTCTCTTTGCTAAAAAAAGAAATAAGCATATATGAACATTATTATGTTTGTATGTCCATCCGTCTTCTTAGCATCAACATCGAAGACAACGGAACACTAAATATTCAAGCATAACTCCTCTTCTTTCATTTTACCGAAAATAACCTCAAAAATAATAATCCTTTCCGATAAAAAAAACGGTAATAAAGCAAAATTTTCTTCGAAATTAATACCTCTTTTAACAGTCAGCATTTTATTTCTATTTAAAAAGAGTTGAGCCTGATTCTATTGGCACTAATTAATGAAATACAAACTCGTAATCAATTCCTATAAAATTTTATGAAAAGCTTCAGAAATAAATTGTTTATGCGTGATAGTAGCGAATCAGTTTATTTGTATACAATACGGTAAACAATTTGTTAGGGATCAACGGAACCGAACACTGATAGGGTTGTCCCTACCTTTAAAAACCTGCCCGAAAACCTACTTTAACTTGTTGCTTTATAGTTTTTTCCTTGTTCATAAAATCTCATGCCGAAACTGTGACAATGGGATTATTTTGCTAGAGTTTTAACTTTTGACGTGAAGTACAAAGCCAAATATGTGTTTTGTATTCAAAAAGAAATCTATTATTTTGTTCTTTAGTGTAAGGTGTTTCGTGAAAATATGTGAAATGACTACCTGAATATGAAATTGTCTACCCATTCTTATTTATTTACCAACTTCGGAGATGTTTATATTAACAAAGTGTCATATTAAACATTTAAATTTTCATTTCATTTTTAATTCTCCAAGAAAATAATGAGTAAGTTCTGCTTCAATAAATAAATAAAATGGACTATTTTATATCACTACCTATTCATATTTGGCCGGAATACTTTCAAGCATTCAATAAGTATTATTCATTTGTGACAGCCCTCGACCGAGCCGGTCCGAACCGGTTTCCACCGTATTGGGCGCGCAATGAAAATATTTTCCCCAGCCCTTTTTGACTTTCAAATTGAATCGGCCGAAGCACGAAGACTTAGGAATCAATTTGATACTTTATTTGTGATCTTACGATGCCGATGTTAGGATTTGGCCCCAATTACCCGCTAACAGTAAAGGGATATTCCCTTCTTTTATTTTATATTTCTTTAATTGACTTCCCCGTTCATTTAACTGCCATACCACAGCTGATAAATTTATCAAAAGAAAATGAAATATCGTAAGTACTTTTGTTTTTGTTTATATAATAGTAAATGACAATTTGTAGATTGCACAGTTTTTTTGTAAAGAAAATCGAAACCACGACTCGTTGCTCAGCGTGGTAATGCCAAGCTACAGCGTCAAACGAGCCGAGTATCTGATTTTATTTATTAATGTTTTAGGGAGTGACAGACTCTTACTGACTAAAATCCAAACTCATTCCCACACCAAGCTGGGACGCAACATATTGGGCTAATATATTTTTTCTGTTATTTTCATCATAATTTTAAATTTAGCATCAACCCAAAATAACCCCGTTAATTAATTGAATAGTAATCAAACTTTCTCATTTACTTCGGTTAAGTAATAAAGGGTTAATAAATATGCTAACGTCATTATGCAAGGCTTTCAGGGGTCAATCTACTTGTGTTTGAAAATTACCCGGAAATGAGATTAATGAAAGGTCAATTTGTATAAAACGTTGCCATATGAGTTCCCTACGGACCCATGGGTGTGTTACTTACCTATATGTAGTTTCGGTAAAAGAGGTTAGATATTATGCGAATGAGTTCAATTTCTGAGTTGCATTAAAAGTGATTTTGTTCTATGTTAGAGCAATAAACTCGCTAGGTGGTGAATACACAGACTTTATAATATGACAGGCATTTTCGTATATCGTTTATCGATTATTTGTTTTCGGTTTTCGATTTTTTTATTTTTGTATTTTGGTTTTCGATTTTAAATTACCTATCAATTATTAGTTTTTTTGTTTTGTTTTCGATTTTTGGTTAGGTATTCTTTTCGGTTTTTTTATTTTGTATATTCCACTTTCGAGTATACTGTTTCGAGTTTCAACTTTCAAATTTCGGATTTCGATTTTCGATTTTACTATCACAAGACCAAAGTACATTACAATAAAATGTAAAAAAAATACTTTGTATTGGTCACAATTCAAAACGTACAATAGAATTTGTGACAGCCGCGACTCGTATTGATCGATTCAAATCGAGACAATTGCTTTGATGAGCTGAAACAATTTACATATGCGTATTATGTTGTACTTATATGTTATTTGTATTTCACAGTACATTTACATAATTTAGTGAAAGTTGTTAGTTCGATCAACAGTTTAGAACAGATAAACACAGTTATACCCCTTTTAAATGGAAGGTTAATTCTATTTTGATCTGTCAAATGCAGTAAGTAGTATTATGTAGAATTAATGTTAAATTTATATTAGTAAGTAGTTTAATTAGTAGATTATAAATACTTTAGTTTTGAGAGGAAAAATAGAAATATAAATTTATGGTGGAGGTCTCCTTATCTAAAAAAAAACGTACAATCTCGCTACTTAATGTTTTTAATAACCTCAAAATTCTAATTCCTATTGAGACTGTATCACAAAGTTGTGATCGGAATGTTAAACATTAAAATTAAGAATTAATTATAAGAAATATTTTTTTTTTTATTTTATATTAATATTTAAAAATGTTATTTTAGAATGATTTTAATAAATATACGTGGCCACCGCGTAGTAGTTAACCAAAATTAAATAAACTCACCTTGCCTTCTACAAAGACCTATTTATAAAGGATGGTAAAGTCTTAGACCTTGACGAGTAAAAAAACAAACTAATTTATTTCACACACGAAATGTCCTTACAAATACAATCACACCTTGACGAAATTATAGGAAAATACCATATAATGCTATTAAATAAAGCAGCCTTTCCTTATTTTCAATGGCGCGGAAAATATACCGTCAATATAGACCTAAGGCCAAAATGTCCATACCTAGATCACAAGTTCACGTGAGGTCAGTAAAAAGGAAGAGGACAACAATCGAACCTTCGCGAAAATGAAATATAACAATAGCACGTAGAGACAGGAAAATAATGAGAAAGAGAGAGCAATAGCGAAGTTTTACTTCTGAGCTTTGATTTTTAAATAAAACTAGCGGCCCGTCCCGGCTTCGCACGGATCCAACTATCTCGCTATCAAAGGGTCGTCTTTTCCTAATCTTCACCTTTACTTTTCTTATATTTTCTTTGATAAGAACCTTCTCCTGGCAATAACAAACACAACAAAAAAAGAATTATCAATATTGGTCCAGGCGTTTTTGAGTTATGCGCTTACCACCACATATTGCGATCCATTTTTATATATAAAGATTAAAGATTAATTAGAACTCGAGACTATGTGAATATTGTCCTTGATATTATTTTCTTTTTCCGATGATTTGGCTAAATATTAGTGTAACACTGTTCTCACATAACCGACTAAAAGATGTAACAAAAATGTATTGTGAAACTGATTGAGAGTGACCATGGAGTTTCTTGTTCGTTTTTCTTTGTATGAATCTATACTTTAGAACTAGCCAATAGCTCCACGATAGAACAGACCGACAGGCTGTCACACAAAGTAAAACTTTTTCATATTTAGGTATTACCAAATACAAGGCAAGGAGTTTTGTATTACCAACGTTTGGAACGAAAGTCTTTTATTAATATTTTTTTTCCTAATTACTATAATTAGTCTTTTAGAAAGACCGCAATAAAATGAAACTCTCAAACAAACGTCTTTCTGCCAACGGTTAATGACACCACATAAGTTTTTTTTTCAATAACACTCTCCTATCAAATTCCCTCGAAATATAAAAGCGTAGATCAAAAATCGCCTAAAAGCACAAATAAAATCACACAGCAGAAAATGTCCCCTGATTGCCTACTCAAAACTCTAATTGGACAATAAACGAAATGCAATTTGAACTTTAATTAAACTGACTCTAATTCATTAGTTTCTGCGTCACAGTCACACATTTCACATATCATCGAGTTAATGTGACAGTGATGACGTCACACATCTAATAAAGGACCCGGTAACCGTGTTCACAGTAGTGTGCAAAATTGCAATAAATCAAGGAAAATGTATGCAAATTGTTAACGACGAGCAATCGCAGCCAATTAAGCTCCCACCGACCAGCGGGAAGTGATTTGATGGTATTCCATTTAGAATTGTTCTGATTTTAAGGGAAATATTAAATACATTTATATTAATAAGAGGTTAGGTCGTGATGGATTGAAGGTTGAGGCGTTCGCTACTCATGAGTTCAAGCTAGCTAGTACCAATGTGTCTTTTTCTGAGTTAGATGTAATTTCTATGATTAATTATTTACACATCAGTGACATATGCGGATTGGTGAAGGAAAACATCGTGAGGAAACCTAGAGTTCTGCGTTGGGTAAGTGTGGTGATTGGTGTTCAAAACCTCGTCCTTGTGAGAAGAGGCCTTTGCGCTGATGATGATGATTTATTTATAAGAAAACTGGCTTTTGCCCGCGACTTTATTTGCGAGGAAGAGTGACAGATTTTTGGTTTAAAAACTATCCTGTGTCCTTTCTCGACTTCAAACTATGTCTGTACCAAATTTCACACAAATAGATTGAATAGTTTAGGCGTGAAGAAAAGACAGACAGACGGACAGAGTTATTATCGCATTCATAATATTAGTTTGGATTATTTTATTGTTGACAATTAACAAATTATTCAGTTAATATAATAGAACATGCCGAGTACCAAGATTGAGCAATTAAAATAAATAAACACAATAAACAATAAAAAGCAAAATTGTAATATCTATCTCATACCAAAATCGAAACGCCATCATTTAATGTCAAACGCAACATCCCTGTTGAACATTAAAAAAGTACAATTAAAAGTTTTATCAAAAACACACGGAGCCAGCAACCTGATTTATTACTCCCAAATGGATTTATCATAAAATTAGGAACGCGAATCAAAAATAAAAACACAATCGCCTCTCGTAGAGTTTTTCAATTTGTTGCGAAAAAACTCCACCAGTGCTAAAAGCCTCTTCTAATATTACAATTTCACACGAGCGTTATTTATTTATACATAAGAGTTGAATTTTATTACATATGTACGCATTTTTGTTAATGGTTTATTCGAAAAGTGAGCAAATTATCGAAATTCCAATAATATGATATGCCAATATATTGCTATTAAGGGACTATCATCAAATGACTTTTCTCACCCAGATTATGGCATAAAAGAGAGAGTGTTAACTTCAGAGAAGTCAATATTCCGGGGTTGCGGGGTAAGCGCAATGAGGCACTGCGACCTCAGTCAAGAGCAGGAGAAGGAACGGGGGTTTTTAGTCAGTTAGAGTCTGAAACTCCCTCCCGCCCGACCCTGGGCGGAAGAAGTCACTTGATGATTACCCACTTACAAAAAAAAAAACATAAAAAGAGGAGTCAATATTTAACCACTTAACTTTAGTTTACTAGGATTTGTAAATTATAAATCCTAATAATTAAATATGAAGTAAGTACTGCTCGTTCAAGCTTCCCCGTTTGTAGGGACTGCGAAAGAAATAATGTTTTTATTACTTACCGTCGCAAACCTGTTTATGGCATTATGAGAGAACGAAATTAAATGGCAGCCGCCATATTGTTTTCCATATTAGTCAACTTTCCGAACTCAATTTCGTTAGCCGTAATATGACAATAATTTATTGCCTATTAACTGTATACGCCATTCGGAGCTGCTAAAACTCGTAATATATTTTTCCATTGAATGAATTAAAATAGTAATATAATAAGTAAAAACAAAACTCTTAATAGCCTTTTAGTATAAACTTTTAAAATACAGTTGATATTATATTTCAACAACTAAAATAATCCACATTTTTGATGTATTCAACGAAACTTTCACGTTGGATAAAATTTTGTCAAACTGAAACCGGTTGAACGAATTTGACTACGTAATTAAACGTCAACCGCCATCATGTCATTTTAATATCAAAACGTCGACCACATAAAAAGTTTACGTGGAAACAAAAATAAAATGAAACACTGTACAAAACCGGTAAAAGTGGATGTCATGTGCAGAATATCTAACATACAAACATTATTTAAGTAAGAAAAATATCAATAGCTGTATTATCAAAGCAGACATTTCCCGCCATATGCCGCCAGACGCCATATTCCCGCGTAATTAAACGTCAAGCAACCATTTTGCGTATAAACATGCATGAGGGAATCAGCGCGTCGCTCCCTGCCTCGAAAATGTTTTAACGCCTTTTTATATTTATTCATGGACGCGAATCGAATATTAATTCAGGATCCCTTTGACGCTTATGATTTGAGACCGAATTATAAATGAATGAAATTGCCTTTTAGAAATTTCTAGGTTTATGTTGTTAAGCAATAGTTTATTTTCAAGTTTCACAGCCATTATACTTTACACGATATTTGGCGTTTGGATAGTAATCTGAACAAGCTTCTAATTTTATCTCGAATTGATTAACTAGACAAATATATAAAATTTTCCCCGAAATACTTTCAACGTTGCTTTGATTAAGGACTAGGATACAATCTGTAAACTAAATGAAACAATGGTTATTTTTAGAAAATTAAACTTAAGTCAGATTTTGGAAGTTGACATTGATTTTTTATCTAGAAGGTCTATTAACACGTTAAGCGCCATGGGGGTCACCGGTGACCTCCGTTAGCGGAGGATTTGCCTTCAACAGTTTTCTGTCGGCAGTCAAAGGCTTAACTTGTAACAGTATGCACTATCGAAAAAACAATAGGTGTAATGAATCACTGTTTTCAAATTCGGTCACGCAGGTAACAGCATTGGCACCTGATGCCGACTAACGCCATAATTGACTGCCAAGGAGATGTGCACCATGCATAATACATGCCAACGATTGGACGTAACAGTAATTGGAGCTATTGTAGAACTGCGTTGTATGACGATTGTATCGTGGTTGTGCTACGGTTGCGTGAAATTGTAGCCAGGACTGGATGACAGTTGATTAGAACTGTACTGTATTGTTGAGTGGACATTGTCGTACAAAATTCGCAGAAAACATTTCCTCAAAAAACTGTTTTGTCGACAAATTATATTATCAAGCAATTTTATCAACATAAATAAATCTACGCAATGTTAACATTACTACTTTCACTTTAAAAATAATATTTTCACAGGTAAGTAAGTAACAATTGTGGCTAAAAGGACATTAAACGAAGTCCAAGTATTAATAAGCTTCACATAGAAAATTAATTAATGTACATTGTTTTAAAACAAACAGTACAATTAGAATAAACAAGTGGAGACACAAAAACAATTTCACTTTGTAACAACCACCTGCTAATCGCTATTTACATAATAAAGTCACTACACAATTCTGCCCTCGGCGCCTTAATTACGTCAGCCAACTGGCAACACAGTCCTTTTGGGCGGTGATTACACGAGCCGACCTTATTATGCTCACAATCAGCCAAATATTCGCAAATTAGTAAACCAAAAGAAAGCGGTTTGCCCAAACATTCATGAATATTGATAATACTACATTTTCTTTAGTGAACAACTACGTAGAGTACGCAAATCACGTACGCACAATGACAGCTCCTAATCGTCGTTACACAACCAATGATCGTCGGTTAGGAGGCCAATGTCGCGGTCCACCCGCCCAGAATATCGATCACGGCGGAGAGATGACACATCCGGTGATCACGGAAACTTTGAAAAAGGGAAATGTATATAAGCGTGGCGTTGTATGACTACAGCATCATTCGTCTTCAGACAGTCGAAGAAATCAGTTCAACATGAATTCCTTTGTGTGTGTACTACTGCTCGCAGCCGTGGTGGCAGCCGAACCACCTCAGTATAGACTCAGGTTCCAGAGACAGCAAGTCGACTCTGGTGCAGACAGCGTGGCAATTGCCGCACAAAATGGTGACGCCCCTTATGCTCCAGCTGGCTTCAGACCCGCAAAGGCGTTCAACTTGCCACCTCGCCAAGAAGCTTCTCCGCCATCCACTTCATACGGTGTCCCTGACGACAGCTACGGTGCTCCTCTAAAAACGTTCTCCGCTCCTCAAACAGAATACGGTGTCCCTAGCACGCAGTATGGAGTTCCAGAACAGAACGAAACTGAGGAAAAGGAAGAAGTTGAACAGAAGGAAGAAATTGTTAAAGAAGAGAAGGCTGAAGCAGTAAAGGAGAACTTTGAAGAAGCTCCGAAGAAGGATGCTGAAGTTGTGAGTGCTCAAGGAGTTTACTACGTGCTGCTGCCTGACTCCCAGCTCCAGAGAGTGCAGTTCCAGACTGAGAACGACCCAAGGAACATGGCGTACACTGCCCGTCTTCAGTACAAAAACGAAGACCGCGCCCCGTTGTACGTGTACACAGCAGTGCCCCAATACCCGTCCGCGGCTTACGTTCAATTATTCTAATTTCTAGCCCTTTCAACAAATGTTACCCAAACGGATGCAATTTAGATTTGCCAGGATTATACGAGATCCGATACAGAGATACGGGAATACCGTTTTTCAAACGAATTTATTGTTCAGTGTCGTTACCCGATATTTATACAGAAACGTTTGCAATGCGGTAATAACCACCAAATATATTTTTATGTAATTTATTCGGGACGTTGTGAATAAATGTCTTTGTTTTACATAATTTGATGTGTTTTTAGTATTCTATGAATGTTGTTGAAGAGTTGTTTTCATAGAACTCCATAGTCTGTAAAGTTTATTTGCGTGACAATCTGATTTCGAGAACTATTTTATCTAGATATTTTAAACATACGTGGAAATTATTGTGTGTAATCAAAGAGATTATCAGTAAAAACATTGAAGTGCTTAATATAGAAAAGGAAAAATCAAAGTACAATTAATATAACAAGCAATGTTATGAGTAGGTACATATAAATATTATTGGATTTAATTGCTCGCTTTGATGACCCATTCATTTATTTAACATCAGGCGAGATGTAAATTATATTTATTGATGAGAACATTTCTCTAGTAAAAAGGAAATAACGACGATATTGGCAAAATGTTACTTTTTATTATAACTTTTCTATAATGCTCGAGAATCCTTTCCATTCCAAAGAGTGATTTTTAAATGATGCCAAATATGAAATTATAGATAAAAAGCTTTTACACTGAATATTAGGTTATTCTCCCTAGAAACTGCCTGTGGATAGTGAAGGTATTACAATTAATGTCATTGTCAAAATTAATGATCTCAAAAAATACGCAAACATGTATTTTCTTACATTGGACGCTTTCAAAAGGAGTGTAAAATTTTAAAACCCTGAAAGAATTATGAACGCTTTCCAAAGATTAACATCACAAAAGACGTCCTGATTTAGCAATTATGAACAGTTTTACTTGGCGTTGCTACCTCACTTTTCGCCATGGTATTGTTATGTCATAAAATGCACATTTGCTAATAGTTATTGTTTTTGGGGAACGAAGTAAGATGGAAATGTCACTTGGAGATATTTGGGTCAGGTCGATAGCCTCTTGTTATTGGCACATTCAACCGGTTGATAGTTTTCGCACTTTGTCTTTTGGCGTTATGACATTAAAAGCGTTGTCAAACGGAGAGGGAGATACTTGGTCATGCGTATGCATGACTTTGATTTAGACAAGAGTCTATTTCCAAATACAGACCTCATTTCTCAATTATAATTTAAGACATGATATTATCGTTCGACAACCTCAAGAATACTTGTTTACCTAATGTCTTAAATTTTAAAATAAATGGTTAAAATACTCAACTAATTATCTGTTAGCGGTTTGAAGCTCAGTTCCATGGAAAAAGATGGTCTATTATTTAGTCCAGATTATAATCTATCTCTGTTCCCAACATCATTTAGATTTATTTAGTACAGTTTACGTGAAAGTGGTAACAACTAATTCTAGCTACCCTAATTCATAGTTCCGAATCGAAAGCTACAGCTAAACAATCGCTATCTGACAATATGTCAGCATCAATACTCAACGGAAATCGATGGAAACGTTACACGTGTCTTACCGCATGTCTGTGGTTTCAGGTCTAACACGTCTTATCCCTGATTGATCTCGCTGTCTATTTCAATAGTATAAGATTGATTTGTGCTTTTTGGAAAGAAACTAAAATTTAAAATCAAAATTATGAATTGAAGCAATTTCTATATTTTAGTAGAGAATTAGCTAGTAACACACCATTGGACCTACAATTTTAATAGTGATTGGACAAACCGACCCTTGGCTTAATTAAGGCCATCTAGTGAAAAAAACGGGAGAATCCATTAGAATGCAACGTTGTTAAATTCTTATTTTATTAACTAAAGAATCAATTATTTGTTTCCAATGAAAGAAAGAGTTTTGAAATTAAACTACATAGTAAACTGCTATTGCATTCTATTTACGCTATCCTTCTGAAGCGAGTCTAATATACAAACAATTTGACTGTGAAGCTAATTGAAAAATTGTAAAAATAGAGTTTGTTGATCGTTCTTCATAGGAATCTAAACTTTGGAACTTGCAAATAGCTTCACTAAAGAACTGTCCGATAGACTAATATTTTTTCTTGTTTGATTTCCAAAAATAGTATAATTGAAATAAACGATTTGACTTTGACACTGCGTCACGATACCCCACGATACGTATATCCGTGTTGTTAACATATGTACAAGGCATAAAATCATCAGAGGTACACTACAACTCGACTTAATCCTGAGACATGTATCAACAAGCCACCATTCACACACGCCTAGAGTACGGTGTACCCTCAACAACCCTCAGCATGTTCGGCTGCCGAGTTTATGTAAACTTGTTCAAACATGATTGATTGCGTCCGATTTTGAACGTATCTGTGTGTATTTGCTGATTGGAAGCGTTTCATTTTAATTACCTACGCTCTCATAGCGATTTAGGTTATGTAAATCGATGTTACTGAGGAATTTCTTGTTTTTTTCATGACGTCAAACTAACAGATAAATTACCCGATGGTTAGCAATGGGGCCGGCCATGAACACCTGCAATCGCAGAGGAGTGCGTGGTCTGTCTTGTTGGGCTATTAGGCTTTCGGATATTTAGGAATTGGAAGAAGGGTTGAGCTTTCGGTAAAACACTCACACGGCAAAACACAGCATACTCCAGTCAAGCCGATCTATTCAAGCCAAAGAATAGCTATCCCATGCTTTATTATGTTGCTGTCTGGTTAAAATATAGAGTTTCAAATCAAATTCGAATTGGCTTGGTTATTAAGCGCTTGGATATGTGGTTTAAAATGCAACTGCAGCTTTATTAGTAGGTAGTTAAATTTCACATTGAAATATAATATACAATTCTAAAATGGATGCCACAAGGAGCAATAATGGGACCAACTGTGAAAATCGATTGATGATATCCAATTCCGTTAGCTCTAGTTAGTTGTGTAATCAAACCCGCAGAATAGGACATCTGTTCACTTCCTGCAATTCTGTGGCGACTAAGAGATTACGTACCACAACTGCATCAGCATAACTTAATACTGTGGGTACACACATTCATGTTCGAAGCTTACAATGGTGTTAGAATCTATTTAAAGTTCTTGGTATTTAAAAATGAAACAGTTTATTTTTCTTAAAGAAATAAGTAAAACGTGTTATTTCATTCATTGGACTTAAATCCAAACTATTCGTATGTGTAATTTATTAACAAATTATTGAAGCATTAAATTTTGATTTTACAACATAAAATCATTTCATCAAACATTTTAAAGCTTTTGCATCTTAATATTTTACAGTTTTTTCTTTTTGGGACGGGACTACAAATGGTAGTAATTGATCAGTACCACCAAAGAAGTTGGAAGCGTTTTGGTGGTATGAGGATTCAGGTATAGGAGATGGTGAAGGCATCAGGGCTCACTCATACGACGAAACACAAAGCGTTGTGTCACGCCGATTTTCTGTAAGGCCATGGTATCACACTGGTCGAGATGAACAATTCATGTGAAGCATAGCTCTCCTACACTTAAAATTACACACATTATAAATCTTAACTTCTTTTTGCAGTACAAAAAAAGGGTTTCATTGAACCATTATTTTTTTTAATATTAACAGCATTTGTAATTAATTTTATTATAGAAACCTTTCATTTAACTAGACGCTTCAAGACGTTTGAAAATCGTATTCTGCTAGTTCTTATCAAATGGAACTAATCATGCCTCTACCCCTACGTTCTGCAGTCTCGTCTGAGGAAGACATAAAACTGTCGGCAGTTAATTAACTAGACGTCCGCAGCTCCATGCATAGCTCTTTGAGAGCTCCCAAACTTAGTTCTTTTACTTTAACTGCTCACTTTAAACTTCAAACAACTTCTATTAGGAAGGTTTTAAAACCATATAAAGGTTTTGTGTTGTTGATTTTTTTTTTTTGTTTTAATCAGCAGCGGGAGGTTATTATAGTTTAAGCCTTTGTCTAGTGTGAAAGGATAGAACGATAGATGGTTACTATAGTAATATAGATATTATATTTGGACAATGTAGCGATATGTAAACCGCAAAAATCTTGAAAACGGGATTCCACTATAGCAGGGAGCCATACATATATAGAGATCGCTTCCAACCAAGCCGATATATGTCTAGAGGAGACATTTATTCAACAGTGAACATCTTGCTGGTATACTGATGAGGAAAGGGTGTTTTGATCTTAATTATAAGTGACTAATGATACAGTAATGAAACGTTATCGTATTATTTATAAGTTTTAAACTTTTAAACCTTTAAAAGACGATAAAGTTTTCGATTTTCAAAGAAGATGTTTTGACACCGTATTCCATAATCATTAATCAACGTCTAAGACTCATTGAAGGAGAACACTGTAGGCTTTACTATACTTAATTCAATAGCCTCAAATTCCAAACATTTTGTATTTGTACAGTTGTTGACATTATTCACTTAATTGTTTTCTTTAGTAGATACAACTTGACATTTAGAATTAATTGACATTCAAATCTATTTATGTAACTCAATTTAAAAGGATCTATCTCTTAGTAATTTGCTTTAAGTAAACTTAAGTGCTCTAGAAACACGAATTAGTTCGGATCACTAAATAATGAAATTGAGATATTGGTTGAGTTGAGGTTAAAAGAATTATGTATTGTTACTGGTTGTATTCAATACAAAAAAGTTTTTGCCTTTTTACGATCATACTGTATATTCGTCAATGGGTGATTCTTCACATCAATTAAAAAAAATTTAATAATGTCATTATCCTCAACCGAAAATTAACGAGTCTGCTGATTAAAACACAGATAATTATTTTATTAAATTAAATCTCACCACTGCTTACAAGCAACCGATTAAAAATATTGTATAAAATAAATTACTAAAGATGCTTAAAAACCTGGGAGGATAATGACTTGTTACATAAAAGTTAAGGTTTTTTGGAGAATCACCCAACTACGTGTTTTTATTAGCTTTGTAAAATGTGTAATTCAAGAATGATGTTTCATGTGTAGTTAATGTTAATGTTATTAGGTACCACGAGCATATTATAATTTAACACAATTTGCTTTAATTATAGATAAGCCCTTTTTTAAAAAAGGGTATCATCAAAATCTTCTCTCGTTCAGGGTAAGACGAGAAAGAGTGTCAGTCTCTTACGGAGTAAAAAAATCCCCGATCCTTCTCCTGCTCCAGGTCGAGGCCGCTTACATTCAAAACCTACGAGTGAAAGAAAAGATATCAATACTTTTCAAACGCGTACTATACATAGACAAACTAGCAGATGTCAAAAATCGATCAATCAAACGTCAGATTTATTAAGGGGCGATATAAAAGTGTCATAAATAGTATAAAACATATCAACAACACTGCATTGAAGCATACACTCAAGAAAGAAAAAAAGAATATACAATATAATTCTTTCAAAATGCTATTCGGAAGCTCGGATGCATTGATAGTTCGTGACAGTCATCATTTTGAAATACTTGAAAAAGATAGAAACAAATGTGCTTTAATAGCAAACATTATTATTTTGCAATGTAAGTATTGTCACCCTTAGAATTGATATGTTTACCTATTCAGAAAGCTGTATTGTACGCAGCAGAATAGGACTCATTTGCTACCAATCACAATCTCGCCGTGGTACAAGGTCAAGTCACAGACACAGACTTTACTGTGAAACTGCATATTTGACAGACAGAAATCGGACAGTGATGTTTTCTGATAAACCTCAACCTTCATCAATCAAACGATTTCCAACCTTAAGTGCTTCCAAGAATAGTATAGCAATCCGACTACCTGGCTGTGATTATAATATATGTAGAACTGTGTAAATTAATGTGTTCCACACTAAAATATTCTAATGTTGGTGGTACATTTTCAATCTTATATACTTTTTTTTTCTTCTCCTCAAATAATATCTTCTCGTTTATCTCGTTGCGGGATCCATGACAGTCATTTACGTCTTTGGGTGGCACCGGACTTCAGTGTTTCGGTGATTTCATGGTCGTATCTTCGGTATATCCTGGCTAACAAGAGTTGCAGTAGGGTAAGAAGGTAATAGCAGGCTTGTTCCATTTAGAAAATACCTTAGAGACGATGTGATTATGTGAATTCATAACAAAAATTGGTTACACTTACTAATAAAATTGTTGTTCCGTTAATGTCTTAATTTCTCAAAATTTTACTGCCTAGGTGTCCTAGTATGTTTAGGAGCACTAACCATCCTTTATTGCGTTTGGACTCCCGAACATTCGACGTGGGATTATGACAAGCTGACTCGAATCATGTACCTTTACGACTCCGAGGCTTGTGGATACAAACTTAGGAAAGCTAAGTTAATATCGAACCTACAAATCAGCAATGAGACCTATGGCCTTGATGTTCTTCCTATAAGATGGCAGCCAGCTATAACGACTGTGTCCACTCGTCTCTCGGCTAAAACTAGAAAGTACGTATATATTTTATTATAACACTAACTACCTGCCCTCACTTCGCACCTTCGGACGTTCAACTACTTCGATGTTGACAGCCATTTGTTTTTTTTCTGTGGGTCTGTCACAGCACCGAAAGATTTAACGATTTCCTTCTCTTCTTTTCCCTCTTCCTTTCAAAGACCACTATAAACACAATAAAAAGAATAGGTAAATATAAGGTCAAGCCTTGTTTATTTTTCGTCCGATTTTGAATGCTTATATTCTGAGCCCCAAATCTCATATGCCACGGGAGCTACGATATATTATACCACGGGCAAGAAATCCACAAAAACAAAACGAACAAAAATATCGGTTACTTTATCTTTCATTGTATCGGTATCACAGTAATATTCAATAACAGATACCGATTGTGTTGTCCATTTTCCCTTATCCACGGAAAGCTTCGTGGCAAAAAACACGTCGCTGAGATTCTAGGACAATAAGTTTAATGAAGTGAACATCGACTGTGCTCGCTTTACGTAATCCGATATTTTTATACCATTTTGTACCAGTGGAGTTTTATCCCGATTTGATGCATGTTTTGCATATTTATTACCAACTAGCTGACTTAGCAAACTCCGCGCTGTATTAAAATGCCAGTGATTTTCCTTGTCAATTATCTAATATCACTTACACTTTATCACTTTTAAGATTTTTACCCAAGATTTCCACATTTTCACACCGTTTAAACCTTCCCTGAACTTCAACGATTATGTTGAGACCAAAAATCTCGAGTTTCAGTGAGACTAATTGATGATGAATTTTTGTCTAAAAGACTACTGTTTTATATGGAGGGAAAATTTTCTAATCACACTATCTGTGTTAAAATCGATGTTTTATTATAATACGTAATTGTATTTGTTTGCTATTCTCTGATATGGACATAAAACTTGAAGTAGAGAAACTTTGCTATAAAAATCTAAGATTTCAGTTTTCATTGAATTAGTTTCTTATTTCAATCTCTCTCTTTTCAGATATATAGAATTAAGTTTATCTTTTCACGTCATATGGTGCTTTCTAGCCATAGCTTTCCGAGTTATCATGAAGAACAATTCTAATATACAGGTTTTGAAAATCACACTTGATGTATTTTTCTACAGCTGTCTCTTCATCATAGGCTTTGATATTTCAATGGCTATAGTCTATGTGACGCATATCAAACAAAGCTTAACTAAAGGCATGATTTTGAGATACAGTGGATGGAACATCGATTTAAAACTAGACAGCTATGATACTTTTGCTGGCTGGCTCCCAATCCTAGCCTCTATCTGCTGGTTACGGGGCATCGTATTCTTCATGGCCAACCTATACTTCTGCAAAGTTATCACCGTTATGCTTAAAAAGATCAGGAGAAGAGCATTCAAGAAAAAGTGGCCTATTGATGAGTATAATCCATTCCCTGAA
Source organism: Spodoptera exigua (assembly GCA_902829305.4). Classification (NCBI taxonomy): domain Eukaryota; kingdom Metazoa; phylum Arthropoda; class Insecta; order Lepidoptera; family Noctuidae; genus Spodoptera; species Spodoptera exigua. The sequence goes on from LR824614.2 coordinate 1,293,886, forward strand.
CCACGACAACATCAAGTACTTGACAATAGGATCCTAGTATACAGATCGGGGGAGCACATCCCTCAAGTACAATAAAAGGATTCGGTGATTTATATTAAGTTCTAATAGTGATAAGGAAAATAACTGTAAAGCATTAAAACCAACTCAAACCTTATCGATAAAGAAATAGAACTCATTTTTTCAATAAAAAGTTCGTAAAAGTTACAGACTTTTATTATATAGATTAGCAAGCAATGAATTTTTTCCAAGGAACGTTTGGTAACGAGAAATGAAATGAAGCGGTTCTGCTTTTGAACGAATTCAATTTGAAACGTTGGTAGAAGGATGCTATTAAATTTTTCATTATCACCTCCCGGCGGGAGACGTTGCCCATTAATTCTGGACTTTACCTGTAATCAAAACATGGGGCGGGCCCATTTTAGTGACAGCAAATTGGTACGCGACCCACTTGAAAATTGTTTGCTCTCTAGATTGTCTCGGAAACGGTTTGTAACGAGTTTGAGTGTGGCCTTGAATTGGAAAAGGTTTATTATTTAATAACTGTCGCAATAATAAACCGAAGTAATGGGATCGTTAGGATTTTGGAGCATGCTAGCGATATTTTACCAAAGTAAGGATCGTTATTTTCGATAATTTATTTCACGGTCTGTGTACTTTGATCGAACCGAACAATAATTTGGAACTTATCTGCGGTACCTAGTACCTATCTAGACTAGAATAAAAATCTGTGTTTACCACTTTCAGCATTAATATGTGTGATAATAAGTTGGCTAACTTTGGACTGTAAATTCGAACCGAATTCCACTGAGCTTCATGAGATCACGTTGATGAAGCTCTTGTACTTATATGATCCTGAGGCTTGTGAAAGGATTTACTTCTACAATGTGACTGCTAGAATTAGCCATGAAAGGATGTACACGAGTGTAGTATGGCCTACCAAGAATCACATCGCTTCTAGATTTAGAACGTTAGTAATAAGATATGTATATTTGTCCTTTTGACATTCAAATACCAATGTTAGTTACAAATACGTCTGTAGAGCCTACATTTAGAAAGACTATTAACTTTGGATACGAAGAGAAAACCTCATCAGCATAGATCAATCTTTTTATGCACGCTCGTTGAATGAAAGCAAACACATTTACTCTTAGAGTCGCATTATAAACACAAAAGCCAATTTATATTTGTCTCGTCTTCGTTTTACTTTTAGCTTTGCATTAATATCTTTGTCTTTTTCCATTATCTTTTATTCCAGAGAGATACAAGTATGGATGTCCCTACATTTGCTGTGGATGCTGTTTGCCGTCATCAACATGACGCAAGGACAACGTTCGTGCAGTTTCTACGCCACCCTGCTACCATTCACCATTACCGGGATTGCTCTGCTCATTACTGATGTAATATACGCCATTTTGTTTCTGATCGACGCTCGATACACTTACACGGAATGTAAGATTTTACATTATTTTCTTGTATTTTTCACAAATATTTCGTATATTTAGATAATGGATGAGAAGATTTTGTGATTTTGAAGACTGTGTTAATATAACTAGAATTAATAAACACATACAGTACATACACACGCATATGTATAACTATATTCAAAGGAGCTGTACTGATTATGTAATGAAGTCATTGAATTTCAACAATCTGTTTTCAATTATTATAATAAAAGCACTCGATTTACATATAAGACAAAAAAGAGGAAACAAACAGACGAAAGGAACCCCAATCTGGTATTGTAAATCCCCTTGATGCGACGATATCCTATAAGCCGCTCCATACAATGCCGGTGATGTACGAAACCAGACATCCATTACACCGTCAAAGGCAGCGATAGTACGTATTTAATACGTATCGTTCTCAGCTCGGCCACTTTACAACCGATGTTGAGTGGAGGCAATCTCACAGGATTACATTCGGTTGAATACTCTACGTCAGATCTTTGATCTGCGTCAAATGAATTATTCAGAAGTTTTACTTGACCACACTTTAAATTTTAATACCTTTGCTGTACCGCATTAATTAATGGGCTTTTCATGCTTAATTTTCGAAATCATAAAGTTGATTATCAATATCATAAACCCGTTTCTTTGCTAGAGGAGGAGCAAGAAACATATATGTACTTTACTACAATCAAGATAAAAAATAAAAATATTTAGGTGGGTGCTTAGTTTAACGAGACCATCCATTGTAATACAATGCAACTTATAACACGTTTCCTTTGTGTTTAACTTATTCTAGTAAAATAAATTTCGTTCGTTTTTTGCACGAATGGGTACCTATAGACTAATGATGAGTATAGTTTAAGCAGAAGGCTTAATACTAGTAGTAACTTCAACTTTATTCCTGTAATAGTAATGCATATTTTATTCTTTACTATAATTTCTATCATCATCATTAGTCTATCCCTAATATCTTTAGTATTAGGGTCCAAAATTGTAAGGATAACGACAACTGCCACATTTATTTAAGGCCTGCATAAGCTCGGCCTCTTTGTAATTGATGCCCACTTTAGACAGCTTTAGCACGCGGAAAGCCCAGTTTAATTTGAATCGACAGGATACTATTCCATTCACATCACTGTACTAATCTTACCTTTAGTCGAAATTCAGTGTATTAAGTGATATAGTTACTTCGTTAGGACGAAAGAAACGTTACCGATTTTTTAACGTTATCGTGCTTAGCCCTCTTGAAACAGGCCAATCTGAGCATCAAACGTGATAAACGTATTGACAGTGTTAACGAAAATGTTCAGTCTTACAACGAAACATATGAAAAAAATATATACAGATACCTCAAATGCATTTGGTCAGGGTGTGCCTCTTTACTATTAGTTTTACTTATGAGGTACAAGTCTGTAACTGTATATGCATAAGCACAAGGTATTAACAAAATAATACAGTTTTATAAATGGAATTTTAAGGAAAAGGAAAAGTCCAAGGTCGTTACTTTTTTATGATTCATTGCCTTACACTATTTTTTCGTGGTTGCGTTTACAAGCTTACAATTTTGCACTGTGTTATGTATACAATAGGAAATTAATCTCAACCTATTCTTCAAATTCCTCAGCGGCGATACTCCTCTACCTGACCAATAATGGACATCTTCGAGCTATAATGAAGAAGCCATTAGCACCAGCGCAGGACGTGGAAGACACATCCTGGATAGCCGTCAGTATGGCTTACTGCAGCATGAGGGGTATCGTACAATGGCTGCTCAACTTCTGGATCGTTAAGGACAATTATTTTGAAGGATTGGAACATTATCGTAAGTTTTTTTTTATTAAGAAATATAAGAGACTACAAATTTACTAAAAAAGTCATAATAACCAAAAAACTATGTACATGATCGAAGAATTAGTTCCAACGCATTATTCTTAGAATTAATACCAACGACTTATTTTTTTACATCGATTTTTGTCATTAATTGACCTCTGTCACCCTGGTTCGGTAAGGGGAGGAGTTTCAGACTCTTATAGCCACGACCCTTCTCCAGCTTCGAGCTGGGGCCGCGAATTATCCGTATTTCAAAACATACTAACCGAAAATTAGCATGACCAACTTACCATTGTTCTTAGAAAGCTCATAATTTATAAACATTAGGCTCTCGGGACTGTCCCAAGACCCGAACTTAGGATCTCAAGTCGGTCATCCATTGTAATGGTTATAACATTATTAGTTTAATACCTAGTAGTGTCCTTTACAATATGGCTGGTCAAACATAATTTATGTAAGGTTTTAGTCCATATAATTATCTTAATGATTTTGTGAACGATTAAGTGTTGATTGCACCTTCGTCCATTTGGGTAATGCTGAAGACTTGGTTAGGGGATTAATTCTTAGATCGATGTAATGGAATTTCAAATGTCGTGGTGGCCTAGAGGTTAATGCGCCCGCTTCTTATGCATGAGGGTGCAGGTTCGAAACCTGGCAAGTACCAATGTGACTTTTTCCGAGTTATATGTACTTTCTATGATTATTTAGACACCACTGACATACGGTGAAAGTAAACATCGTGAGGAAACCTGGACTTATAATTTCCAAATATAAGTTTGAAATCGCCAACCCGCATTGAGCAAGCGTGGTGATTAATGCTCAAACCTTCTCCATATGAGAAGAGGCCTTTGCTCAGCAGTGGGCACTATAGGCTGGTGATGATGACGATGAATGGAATTTTAGTATCTGCATACAGCAAACGAGTTACTACAAGTGCTTTTCCGGCTTCTTGTGGATTATTAGGGATTTAAGGATAGGAGATTTTAGGACTAAGGATGGGGGAGAAGGATTGGGCCCCGGTAACCTTGCTCACACGGCGAAACACATCGTGAGTGTTGCTGTTGTTCTGTGGCCGGAGTGCCCATTCGTTGTTGTCCGAAGCAACCGGTTCATGCCAGTTCCACAAAAAGTGTTTCGACAAAAATGATGAGTATTCTCTTATATCTTTTTTACAGGCAGTTTGGAGTACATTAAGCCAAGGATGCGTCGAAAGAGTTCCTCATTGAACTTGTGATTGAAATTACAGACCGTGGTGGTATGATACAGGATTATAGATCTTATGTCATCGCGTTTCGGAGTATTAATGTGTGTGTTACAATTATAAAAACAGTGATGAATACATAATTTCTTTATAATAAAGATTCAAATTACTTGGAAATTTTCTGCGTTTTTTTTTCTGGTCCAATATAATATGTCACTGTAACTCATTCTTCCGCTATCGGTATTTCGTATTCTTTTTTAGGACAAGCCCGCCACAACCTTCCAAAACAGTTCTCACAAATGTAAATAATATGCTTAAGACTACATAGACATCGTTTCAATTATTACATTCAAAACTTAGATTATTTTTTAACAAACGCAAAGCGCTTTGCTCTTAATAAAGAACAATCTCGAATACAAAAAATAATCCTCAAAGCAGATTTTACTCCTTGGCCAAAATATTTTTCCTTATTTCACACCTTCGCCAGACGATACAGAACACTCTTTGTCTATATTTAAGATCTAAAATGGCATGCAAATTATGATGTTTATCTATCCCTTTTTTGCGGTGCCCACAAATTCGTTTATGAACTGTAATAGGCGCTGGGGTATGGGAATGGACAACAGGTGGTCTATGACATATGATCATATCTTTTTATGGCAATCTATGATGGCCGCTATGCAGCTGTCAGAGGTGTTTTAGAGTTATCATTATTGTCTTGGATGCTTTCTTCATGGACATTACTTAGAGCATGTTCTCTTATATAAATCTCTGCTTTATTAACGGGGTATCTTTCAACAATACGTGACGACAGTCGTCGTAGTGATGAGTGTTATATTGTTTTGCTTAATAATTTTGACAATATAAAGCTTGTAACTATATTTGGCGCAACTATAATTTGTACCACAGGAGTTACAAGTGCGATGACGTTCTGGGAATAAGGGGTTTGAGGAATTGAAGATTATTTTGATGATTACAATTGGGCCTGCATATATAATTATAATAGTCCTCACTCATACGGTGAAACACAACACGCGTTGTTTCAAGATTGTTTTTTAGGCCGTGGTACGATCGAGCCTACCTGCCTCTGCCAAAATATGGGGTTTCTCGCCACTAAATTTCAAATTAAACAGCAGCAAGATATCAACACATTTAGGCTAAACTTCAACCTAGATTCCTAATGGCATTTTAGGCTCAAGACAGAACAAAAAGCCTCGTTTAAGATGAAACATGACCACATTTAGTTTCACCCAAACAAAATGAACCGACACACATTAGAAACAGCTGCCTAAATATTAAGGCAACATACATAGTCGCAAATAGGGATGTTGTGTTAGCCAAATATTGATACTGCCATTAAATATGTATTTGAATACCATACCTGTTACTTGATCTTAGTTACGTATTTGATATTGACATTATAATTCATATTGTCGAACCGATCTTGTGCAATACCAATATCCTACTTTTGCCAAAAATACCCGTATCATACAAATTTATTTATACAACTTGGAAGACTTACAGCAAAATAGAATACATCGTAATTTTGAACGGTACAAGCTAATTGGACAGTAACAAGTCCTCACATTTAACACTAGAATATAAAAAATAACCATAAACTTATAATATAGAAAAAAAAACTTAGAAACATGACTTCGTAACATAATATAAAGCATACATAATCAACTATGTAATTACTCCAGATCTTAGCCTCCGAAAAAAAAACTAATACTCGTTCGTACTCAAATATGTTTTAGAACGACAGGCTGTAGTGTCGTTACTTGTTAAAGATAATAATATATTTATTTCGCAAATGTAGGTAAAAATCAAGATAACAATTTTTAACAAGGACAGCCATACTTTACCATTAGGCATGCTAAATATGCAAACATTGTTCGATAAGCCTTGATTTTTATTGTTTCTTCCAGATTTCAAATATTTGACTTATATGTTTGATAATCTTTATCAGTGTCTGGTATTACAAATACTAGTATAACACCTGTACCAACTACGAACCTGTCTCCTCTCTAACTCAGCAGTTGGGTTTTATGAATACAGAAAGCCGGCAGATGTAAACGTGACAGCAATTAAAATCTGTCATCATTACAAATGACATAATTATTGCGGAGATTCCAACGTTTAAGCGAGCCACGTTAACGCTTACAGTGCCTAAAGGCTTACCTACAAGTGACTACTAAAACTTTCAACCTATATCTCTTTTGAGGTTAGATTTTTTTTTATGTAATAGGTCGGCAAACGAGCTTACGGATTACTTGATGGTAAGCAAATACTCATGCTCATGCAAAACTAGAGAAGTTAAGGGTGCGTTGCCGGCTTTTTTGGGATTTCTATTGCAGGATTTTGGTGATTTTGAGATAAGGAGGAATGGGGAGAGGAGAAGTATAGTATGGCATACATCAATTTCTGACTGCACGGTTGACGCGGTTGGCCTGGCTGCTACGTAACGTGTCGCGCGTTCGGTTCCCGCACGGAATAACTCTTTTTGTGATCCACAAATGGTTGTTCCGGGTCAGGGTGAAATTGTATGTCTATGAAATTGTATACCCATGACCTAGGAGAAAATACTAGTGTGGGGCAAAGCTTTTTATAAATAAAATCAATAGACTTAGACAAAGTTAGTGAAGGATGGAAATTTGTAATTTGGTCGGTAATGATTTGCCTTTAATCCTTATATTGGTACCCCAGGTCAAATCGTGCCGTGACAAAATATTTATTTGCCCAATCAGGATATAGTGCCAGAATTCTTGTCTTTGAAATTATTTCTATCTAGAACACCCCGGTTTTAATTCGTCATTCGTTCATTAATTTGTTTAATTTAAAATTCTATTACCATATCGTACCTATTGCAATGTTATTCTAGATATTCCATTTATTCGTTATACAATCACATTGCAGTTTATTATAGACTTTTTTATCCACAAGAATTAAAAAATAAAACAAAAGATTGAACACACTATAAGTGTAAATGTCCAGGAATGATATAATGCACACATTTTACTGTATCTGGTTTCATCAAGCGGCTTTGCTCGCGGTACCTACCTACAAAAAACAACCTATATATGTCAGCCTATATGTAATTCTAGACTCTCAGATCTTATGTATACGTTTCATTTAAATCTATTAAGTTTGTCTATTCATTCTGAACATGTTAACACATACATATGAACTCACAATCTTCAATTTTTTAAATATTACGAGTAGTGGGATGGTATGATTCTAATTTACACCATATTATTTAATAAAGACTCATTCAGTAAGCTCAAATACATGATGAAAGGACCGTGTCAATCCCATTCTGGCGTACACAATACTCAAGTTAGTCACACAAGACCCTCCATGACCCAATTCTTCACTTAGACGATCCTCATGGGAAACTCCCACCTGCCATAGCTTTCATTTTCAGTAGCTGAAGAAATGTAACACATGTTTTACAGTATTAGACGAAGTAAAAGTTAAAACTAAACTCTGATTTCAAAGTCGCAAAGTTTCTTTTTGAATGATGATTGTTTTGGTAATGTGGTAATTTATTAGTAAATTGATTTATTTGTATTTAGATGTAGTTTTATACTGGTTTATGTTCTGCAGTTCTCAATTATAAATAGTATATTCAGATTTGTAGTAGCGAAAATCAGATTTATTTCTGGTGCCTTTACTTAGTCCAGTTAGAATAGTACAGAATTAATAAAAAGTTACGGTAAGCACCATAAACACCAAGTAACGTGGTTTTGGCGTGGAGCAGAAGAAGGAACTGGTTAATTTTAAGTCAGTAAGAATCTGACTTTCTCTATCGGCCTACCATGGGCGAGAGAGGTAATTTGATGTCACCACCTTAAAAAACAAAATTGATTAATAATAAGTTATATTATGTCTATAACGGTTAATGTAAACAAAGTTACATCTACTTTAGAATACTGTATACTGTTTTTAATGGACAAATAATTAATATTATAATGTAATTAACAAAAGCTTTTAATCTATCGCTCTGTAACATTATTGATAAATTCCGAAATAAATTTATGCTGTTTTAAATTCCAATTCCAATGCATTAATGTAAGCCTTAATGCTTTATTGGTACACAAAAACTAATTGATTTTTCACTTTAAATTCACTTGTTTGTCCTATTCTAACTTTATGATTACAGCAATAATAGATAGTTGTTTTTGGTTATAATAATTGTATCTGTTTATGTTTTATATCATAGTCAACTATATATATTTATTTTGTATCGTATTTTTATTATTTACCCTGTATATGTGAGTGCATTAAGTTTAAGCTTTCTTCTTTTCACTTTGTTTTTTAATGTACACTTTGTGTTGTGTATAAATGAAAAGGTCTGTGAGAATTTATGGAAGTATATTGTCACCTTTACGCAAAAACGGCTGGGCCGTAAACGTAGGTGATGCCTGGATATTGATGTTAGTTCTAATAATTTCAAACCAAGCCTTTTTAAATTCCCACCTAGACTAGCAACCTAGACTACAACTAAACAAAAGATTCCAAATGAATGTCACTTCGTCAATATCTTCTGTGCACTAACTTTCAAAGCATAGGAATTACAAAGAAGAAACAAGTTCATTACAGCATAAACACTTTATTTCAAATCATTAATAAGTTAAATCACTTTCACAAGAAGAGGTGCAGGTCGGCGGAGCTGAATCCTTGCAGTGTACTTCATATTCTGAACATCATTCTCCGTCACAAACTCCACTTTCTGTAGCCTTCCATCAGGAAGGAGCACGTAGTAAGTTCCAATGCTCTTCTGAACATCCACAGGACCTTCTAACCTCTCAGCTTGAGGGTTATCAGTAGTTGGAGCTTCAGTGGAATCAGGAGCTCCATAAGTATTGTCAGGAACGCCGTAGCTGGTAGCTGGTGGCGACTGCTTTGGCAGTTCAAATGCTTGACCTTGAGGCTTCCATCCAGAAGCTGGGTATGGTGCATCCGGAGCGCCGTACTGATCAGTAGGCGCCCCATATTGGTCAGCTGGCTTCTCAGCTTTCTCTTCTGTAGGCAGAGTGAAAGGTTCTCCAGCAGGTTTCCATCCTGATGCTGGGTATGGTCCAGATTCTTCCGTGGTCGGTTCGGTTGGTGAATCCGTAGTGGTCGGGGCTAACTCCTGACGCTGGAACCTGAACCTCGCAGGTCTGAAGCGAGGCAGGTCAGCCAGGGCTCCGATCACAACACAAGAGAGGATGAGGAACTTCATGGTTGCTGTTGAGCGGTTGAATGATACTGGTAGCCATATTTCGGCACAATTTATACCAACTATGATATTAACTTGATGGTGCTTTGTTATATCATAAATGGTGTGATAAGGACATCATAGTGTATATTCGGCCATTCCTAAGTCCGGTCACGTCCTACCTGACTGACTTTGACCCCATGACGGATGACGGAGTTCGAATGACATCTATAACTGATTAAAACGTGTCGTTAATTAATTAAGTGGTAATATAATTAATTCAGAAGGTTTTCTTTACCTTGTAATTTGTGTGTGATAAGCATAATTATAATGAATCGAACTCGTGATTGCTCTTTTCCCCATTTTCCCTTACACAGATCACATCATATCATCAGCCTATAAGTGCCCACTGCTGAGCACACGGCAAAGGCCTCTTCTCACACGGAGAAGGTTCGAGCATTAATCTCCCCGCTTGCCCAAAGCGGATTGGCGATTGGCAATTTTCCCTTACACAATACATTTATGGTAAGCATTCGGCGCTAATCATGGAAACCTGCGAGTTACGAGCGCGTCGCTTGGTCGGAATTTGGGTCGATTTTCTGTAAAGCCATGGTAACTCCGATCGAGCAGGCCCATCCGCGATGAAGAACACACATTCTAAGCCTTAGTTTACTAAGATTGACTGATTGATTTTGAATTCATTCACTTTTAGTCCTTTTTTCATTCAAGTAAAAATATCTCATTCTTCTTCAATAGTATTCTTTTCAACTACCAAACTTATACCAGTCAAAGAATGTTCTTTTTTAGTCTGTTGATTGTTAAGTACATTACGAAATTATGAAAACAAGAGCTACGCTTAAGTATTATTTTGTCAAGTATCTATTTTCATCTTCAAAACACTCCTTAACGCCTCTTATCTCACTTACAATGTCATTGTATTATAATATTTCCGTGAAACAATTCATCTTAAACAAAATTAAGGTGGACTGGTGACAATAAAAACCGTTCCATAACAAGAAAAAACAGACGATTGTCAGGAAAGAGGTCGGCTCACGAGTGGGACGCCATTGTGGAAAATAAAATGCCTTTTCCTTTTTTAAAATTTTTTCGTTATTTTTTTGATGACAATTTGTTTTTTTTTTATATTTTTTTTGTTTTGAGGAAGACATTCTCTATTTTTAAAATGTGTCCCGTTTTGTATATTTTCTTGTACATAAATTTGAGATTATTATTTAATATCATACGTTGGCAGCTTAATATAGCTAATCAATAATGATATGCTTATTATATGTATGTTATTAATTATTATAATTTTGTTAACTTTTATTCATATTATGCTCCAAAGTTTTAAGTAGGAAGGGATTGATGGATATTTGTTACTCTTTAAAAAAAACTGGCTGATGGATTTGATTAAAGTTGACACAGAGAATAATATAGGATACTTGACACACGGCTATTGCATACGAAACCGGTAGCAATTATAGCTAGTCTAATTTAATAAAACCTTTATGCCAGGAAAAAAGTTTGGCATCTGAATATTACCAGTATCATAAAATTTATCAATTCGTTTATTTGGTTTTAACTTGTACGTTATAATTAATATTACACATCAGTTATCTAATTCAAGCCAAAACTCCAGTATCAATGAATTCAGTTATAAAGAATCAAAAAACATTCTTAGCTTCGTCATAAAACCAATCAAATCGAACATAGTAACAAGTGCATTGTTAACAAACATAAATGCTAATGAAATGTGTCGTATACATCGCCTGTTATGTACGTGACATGAATATGTAAATTAGAACAGAGAACACAATGCATGACGCATCAAACGATTGTCATTATTAACTCGTAACTGTGAATGTATTTTATTGAGATTGGCTTAACAAATAAGATGTTGAAGACTTATCAGGTTTAAAGACAACTGTTGATGGAAAGGTTGCGATTTTGATTTCTAGAGCCGGTTTTATTTACAGGTCGGCAAACGGGCATACTGGGCATAAGAGTTACAAGTGCTTTGCTGAATTTCTTTACGGTTTTGAGGATTTGGGGATTGGAGTTAGGTGGTGATTACAACCACCGGTAATCTCACTCATACAGCGAAATACATAAAACATTTAGTTTTCTGTTAGGCCTTAGTATCCCCGTCGAGCTGGTAATATCAGCGTAGGAAACAAGGTTGATATAGTTAACATTGGTAGTGTTAATTTAGTTATAAAATGTAAGAAGAAGTGATTTGAATAAGCATTATGTTTATCATTCCACTTACCGGAGTGACGTTGAGAGATCCCCAATATTACCTGTAAACAAAATAAAAATTAACATTAGACTTTTTTACAAGTTGGTTTATAACTGAACATGTTTACCTATTGTAAGTACTTTCATGTCGTGGTGGTATGGTGGTGGTATTAGAGCCAGACTAATGATATGAGGTGATTGAAATCTTGATGGAACCTCTTTTGGGGAGGGAAATCATTTCCCTTTGGTATGACGAGAGTTAAAAATCCCCCCGTTCTTTCTTCTGCTCCAGGCCGAGGCTGCGCTACCTTATTACTGCGCTACATTACCCCCTGGCTGAACATCAGCACTATTGAGCACCTCCTGTGGTGGATGGGCTTGAAAAGTTTGAAATCACCAATTCGTGTAAAGCAGTCTTAATTAAGGTTAATGAAACCTTCTCCGTGTGAGAAGAGGGCTTTTCTGTACAGTATGCACTCATTTTAAGCTGAAGATATTATGATGATGTGACATTTACATGGTTAGGTATAGATACAACGACTGAAAATAGTTTACGAAAATTTTAAAAAAATCTCAAATATTCAGGATTGGGAGTAAATACCTGCTAGCATTCCACCTAAAATACTATATCTGCTTTGTACATAATAAAGATTATTTAATTTTATCGTACGACTTTCATTGACACTCAACCTTGAGCATCTTCATGGTTGCTATAAAAACAAAAATGTGTTAACATTACACAGGTGTAGTAAAACAATTGTTTAAAAAAATGCAAAATAAGTGTTAAAAAACTGAAATGCCAAACAATTGGTGAATAGTTAAACAAATTGTCTTGTACTGTTTATATTATTGTATCATCCAATATTTTTAACGAGTAGTTTTTGTATATTTCAACTCGGAAATGACTGCAACGAATTCGATAGCATTTTGTATGTAAAGAGTTTCGGAAACAACCAATCAATTTAGCTATTTATAAAAAGGCACACTTATAATAAAAGTCGAGTTAAGTATTTTCATTCAAAAATCTTGTAGTAGAAAGTAACATTAACAAGTGCCTCCTCCAGCCCTGGATCGGGCGAGAGGAAGTGTCAGACTCTTACTTGTTAAAAATTTCCCCATCTCAGTGGAGCCAGGGCCACGTTATATAATTGTGCTTGAACTCGCAACCCCATCCTTGGAAATCAATCCGAAAACTTTCCCACCAGCAGTTACTACGAAAATCGAATCCAAACGTCTCTAAGTAATGTTGAGCAAAAAAACTGACCAGTAATTAATTACTTATGTTAAATTTAGAAAGCAAATCTAAAATTGGAAGAACCGTTGATCAAAGCAATTAATTTCGAAAATTTCAATAATATTCTTAGATGGCACCCTATTCAATATGGTGTTTGATCGTTTTTCTAATCTTTATATTAATACCTACACATTGCGGAAATGAGAAAATTGGTTTTTCATCGATTTAATTTTATCTTCATCGCAGTTCGAGCGGTTGAGCCAAGACCCTCGTCTCATTCCGAATCATGAAACATGACCTTCTCTTCCTGGATTACAATCACGACGGTTCCAGTCGGCGACAACTTGTACTCCGATGCTATTAATAAGCAAAGCCGTACATTGTACTAGTATTAGTTTTATACAGTTGCATTATTTCCGGCCCTTTTCGACGCGAGTTGATCAATTTTATCATTTAACGACAAAACAATTCAACAGACAAAATCTAACTTTATCATAATCTATCAGTTTATCATTTCTAAATGCACCTGACCCATATACTACTCGTGGCAAGGGTTAATGTATAACAAGATTGATCCAGCACCTCATATTATGTAGAACTGTCTATACTGTCAAAGAGAAGTACAGAAAAGCGTATCCACAGACCTAATATTACCTTGTTGTATAAATGTTTTAGATGATTATGGAGCCATCTTGTTTATGCGGCCTTCAAATGATTTCTCGTGCCCTGATTGGGACGAAAGGGACTGACAGATTCTTATCGTGTAAAAATATCCTGTTCCTTCTCTTACTTCAGGCCATGACCGCGGCCAAACATTATTTCGTTTTGTTAATTTTTATCAAAAACATTTCAAGTTTCAGTTTGAAAAAAAGCACATTGGGACTTAACAGATTTACCGGGTGTCTTAATCTCTAGATCGCCACGACGTTATGTTATAAACGTGACGTTTTATTCATCGGTAGATCCCAGTCTTTTGTAACAAACATATTTCTCCCATTCCATGTCTTCCAAACCCTGATATGTAGTTAAATAACACACACATATACAGAACAAAACACACTGCAAGTTAACAGTTACAAAACAGTACATTTTAATACATAAAACATGAACAATATTCAACAATAGCTAGCAACCCAAGCCATAACTTTGAGTACCGAAAACATGTTGTTCTCAACTTGAAACTAATGCATCTATAAAATAGCGAACAGACACCCTACATACAAGCCAGGTCAACAACTTACCTACAGAATAACAGGAACATATAGTTTAGTAGCATATCTGTTACCACTGAGCAGTTTCTAGAAATTTCTTCCAACAAAATAGTGTCATGTTTAAAAGAAATTTTGGTGTTATATAAGCTTTAACATTTTCCTTGAAAGAATATAAGTAACTTTGAATTCACATCGTAAGTGAAAACCGGGAAAATGTAATTTGAAATGTAGGAATAAATATCATACAAATATTATTTATTTATAGCAAACGTACTATTCGGAAGATTTGCAGAAGCAATTAAATACAAGCACGGCTAAAACATTCGTACATTTATAGAGTTGCGAATGCATTACTGGTCTTTTGGGCAATGCACTCGCTGGACTCGGATATTTAGGGATGACGATTGGGGAAACATTGGGTCTCCTTTAACCTCACTCATATATCGAAACACGTTGTGTTATTTTCAAGCGGATTTTCTGTAAGACTGTGGTGTCACTCCATTAAAGCCGAACTATTCGTGCCAAAATTTTGCTGTTTCAAACTTATCTTCGACTCAAATTAAGCATCACTCTGCGATACTGATTCAATTTTCAAAAATACGATATCAGTCTTATCTTTGTTTCTTTAAACAGACAACCTGTATAAACAAAATCGTCTTCAGGTTTACCTAAACTTTGAACATCGCTTTGCCCAGAAGTGCTTGCATTATGAACCACACAGTTTTACTTTACATTCCCAAGCAAACATTTCATGCACATACACCGGAACCAAATAGAATTGTGGATAAGTTTATGTTCGATAACCGTCTACACTCTAAAGGATCCTTCGAGTATTGAAATGTTAAAAATGTATTTACTCCTTCAGCTGTTGATGGACGAAATCGTTACCGACATTCACGATTCACACGGCGGCAGCGCAAGCGTGCAACTGCCAGCCATATTTTCAAATAAATGTTTGCTGAAATATGTTCTGGAATGTTCCATCGATTTTGCAAATGTTACTGCTAGCATTGTGTTTGTTTTATTGTTGACATAATATACAGATCGTAGTATTCTATAGTTAGACAAAATATTTAATAATTTTGTAATTGATCTAGCAATTGGCCTTTGTCGATATTTACTGTAAAATGTCTGATTGAAAACGCTCAAAACGTATTTTCTATTACAAACTCTCAAACAATCCGGTGTAAAATTAATAATTCCCGAACAAAATAATCTGTGGAAATTTTCGCCGATGCTCAAACTAAACTATTTAATTAGTAGTTCAATCAAAATGTTTCATAAATTATCGGAGTCACTGGCCGGCCGAACTTAGTTTTAATGTAGGGCCCTTTTAGTTTTCTATAACCAACTAAAAGCCCTTAGGCGAGACAGTTGATAAAGGATAAAGTACCTCTGAACATTTGGGAATTAAATTTTAGCCCAAGTAATGACGTATTTGTGTCATGTCCGAGATATTTAAGTATCGACATAGAGAGATGTTGTCTAACAATACTTTACGTAAATAAACCCTTGTTTTATTCTGGATACCTATTATTAAACTCTGTATTTGATTTATTTGTCATCGTAAGCGCTGGTTCCCCATCTAAGGTCCATAGTATGCACTATGGATCTTAGATGGAGTTCAATAAGGCTGTTGTTCAAAAAGGATTGCAAGTACAATAATGTGCCGCGGCTCACTGCACTTTGATGAGTTTTTCCACATCTAGAAAAAAATAGGTTAGAATTGCTTCTGTCAGTCACTTCGCATTGAGCCCTTTTTTGGGAGGAAGAGTGTCAGACTCTTACTGACAAAAGACCCCCCGTTCCTTCCCATCCGTTTAGGCCGAGGCCGCGGTGCCTTAGGGTAAAATGTGCGGCCAAGTGCCAATAAAGAAAGATTCCCTAAAACAAAAAAAGGGAATATAATATGTAAATATGTTGTACGAAAAACATGAATAGCCCCATACAATAAAAACAAAACCAAACTATGTTTTGATAAGTTGCGTTATCATAGTTGTGATTATTTGCATAAATAATTACGGATGTGTAACAAAATTAACATGAAATCCATTGACATTTAATCTAGTCATAATATAATAATTAATGAAAATATCAATTCTAATACAAATTAATTAATTTAAGGCAGTGAATTAGCAATAACAATTGATTTTAAACATGAGACCTGAACCACATTCATCTTTCTTGGTTGACAATTTCCCTCTAGCTGGGTGTGAACTGACGATATCCACAATGGTATTGGTTGGATTTGAAGAGCTGGAGATAGTGGGTAACAAAAGTCTTACATGAATGAATGAGTAAACGTCTACTATTTTCAAGTGACAACGCACCTTTATGAACCAGGTTAATAAGTAATGAAGTAGAGCTATAAAACTATAAAGTTGTTCTTTTCAGTAGACATTTCACGATGGTTTCTATGAAAAAGTAGCTCAAATTGGGTAGTTTCGTATATATATTTTGTAAATTATTGAAAAATAACTTTACTTTTATTCATCGATCGATCGATACCTACACTAAATTTTAGATATTTTGTAGCTAATTATTAAGAAAAAGTAAGCTATTTGACGCAAAAATTATATGACGTCATAGCTCAGTTTTTCATATTGATACAAATTTCATAGAAAGGTATCGTTTTTGACATTTGGATAAAAGTATTGAATTTGACTAGTTGGAAACTACCGTACTATTTACACCAGAAAACCCATAAATTTTCCTAGTTTTAGCCTACGACAAAGCTTAAAAGGCCTTTTATATTTGCCAAAATATGACCAAAAAATCAGATGCTAGATAGTCAGAAAATAATATAGGATCCAAACAATATTACCATCATTCACGGCTCGCAACCTGGATCGATCAGCCGTCACACGTCCAATATTCGAGCTTGTTTATTGGCGACATCGCAGCCAATGGAAACTGTAATCGTATGAACTGAAATGGAAAATTGGATAGGATATGTTCCAGTTGAGGAATATCCAGTTAGGAGCCCGGCTGACGTGCCTTTGCTGACTTCCAACTGGAAATTTGATCCCATTTCATAGTTCCAGTTCCGTGTTAAAATCCAGCTTAGCCCAGTAATTGGAGCGGTGACTTTTCAATTTGTCCGGTTATTTTCTTGCTGAATTTGTTATTCTGGGAACAAAGTTTTGTTCACGTGAAATCTGACGGCCCTAATTGTCTTCCGTCTCATTCTGTTTTCGGAATGTTTGGGTATTTTTAGTTTGACAGATAGCAAACTTAATATAGTCAATGATTTGTGATAGATACAATTTGTACAAAACACTAGGAGATTTTTAAAGGCTATTTCTCGACTAGAACTAACAAAATTCAGAAAGTTAAACTATACTATAAACTACTTCTATAACCACGTAATGAACCTACAAATATATATATGTTTAATGGCCACCTTCTGGTAATAAGACACATTCTCATTACTCTCCACAAATAAATATACCCATAAAGACAATTTATCACTGAAAATAATAAAGTATAATAAAACCCGATTCGCAGCCGTGCGAGGAGGCATAACGTCTTCCTGATTACATTCAGGCGTCAGTCCTTCACTGCGGGACTCGGGACGCGGGAATTAATCCCGCATCCCGCAAATTGTCACCACCTGATATCGAAATCGTCACATTTCTGTGACAAAATAACTCATCTTGAGACGCTCAACGACAATATCACGGCGCGTTTCCTTTATTTTTTGGCGTATTCTTGATGCAAGTATTTTGGAAGATTATTGGGGGATGTGGGAATATTAGCTAGTACTATCGTTTTATGTATGTGCTTATATATATATAAAAAATCCATAATCATTATATATTATGTAAAGTGTCTTTAATTTTTTATTTCATTTTTTGTTTTTCAGTCATAAATAAAATTGATAACAAATTACACAATAGCCGCCAGTCGTCTTAAAAATAATTTTCAAATTATTTTTATCAAAATGAAGAGCTTGAGAATAAAAATCATGATCATTTTTACTATATCAAAAGTACTTAAAACGCCATCTGACTAGAATTAAAACATTTTCAAATAAATTTCTTTAGTGTCAAAATAGCTTTGATTATTTATTTTATCTCCGTGTTATGATACTGAGTAACGTTCGTCCTTGGACCTCCATTGACAGAGGTCGGTTGTCCCTCGGCACTCCCTTCGCGATATATTTTGAATTTATCGCTATGAAGGCTAAACATAAATCGAAAGATATTTGACACGTGTAGACAACTCGGATTCCGTTCTGTGATTACGATAATTGGTAAGACAATATCTTCTTGTATTTATTTTTGAATTCTGGGTAAACAACATTTTCTTTGATTGTGCTTATTTACTGATGTGTCATTTCATTAGGGTAAGATTTCGGAAATGTGTTTTCCTAATTAACGGGATTTTAAAACACGTACTTATACATATTAGTGTTTTTCTTTTTTAGTCTATTCAGAATTACAGAACAATGAATATAATACAATATAAATAATTAATAATTAAATAAAAAAGCCTTTTATTTCTTGCTAAAAATAAAAATACATTTAAAAAACTAAATTAAATTTAAAAAAAATCCGTTACAAACTGTGTTTTAGTATTTGAGTTTTCATATTAAGTATATGTATTATATTATATAAGAATGTGTATATATAAATTTTTTTTTTTTTTTACAATGTAATATAACTAATATTATTCGAATTTCACATCAGATCATTAGCCTATAAGTTCCCGCTGCTGAGCAAAGGCCTCTTCTCACGCGGAGAAAATTTGAGCATTAATCACCACGCTTGCTCAAGGAGGATTGGCGATTTTAAACTTATTATTAGAAATAATATATAATAACAGGTTAATATAATACACATATATAATACAGGTTTCTTCACGATTTTTTTCTTCGCCGTATGTCAGTGGTATCTGTATAATCATTGAAAGTATATATTATAACTCTGAAAAAGTCACATTGGTAATTGCCATGTTTCGAATCCGCACCATAATGCATGATAAGCGAGTTCCTTAGCCTCTTGACCACCACCTGTATTTGAATTTACTGGTCAATGTTAGCCATTAGGTCATAATGATGAATAACTTACAGTTTATCTTCAGTAAATTTTCGACCTTATCACAAAACAATAGCATTAAAAATTAACGTTCTTCTAAACGTCTTTACACTTTCTGTTTAATAAGGATCTAATACCTCATCCAATAACTAAGTTATGCTTAACAAAATTAATGCACTTCCAATCCCTCAGTATGTTTGTTGAGTAATGTTTTAAAACCAGCTTAGGCCGCGAGATTAAAGACATTCAGATTCCAAGCTGGTGATTTGAAAGCGGATCAGTCGCATCAAAGAACACGCATTAGTAAATTAAAATGCTGGCAAAAGGAAAAGGGATGCTAGGAGGTAAATAACGTTGCCTTTGTAAACCTCAGTAATGTAACCATGTAAACATCTTTGCTAATGTAATAAAGATGAAATTTGATTGTTTTAATGCACTTTTTTTATTCTTATTAACTCCCGACGCAAAAAGAGGGGTGTTATAAGTTTGACGTGTCTGTCTGTCTGTGGCATCTCCAGGATATTACAGACAGACGGCCTGAACGGGTGAAGCGATTTCAATTTAGTTTTTTTTTTTTTTGTATTAAAGGGGAAATTCGGTTGAGCCGTTTAAAAGTTATGGGGGGGTAAGTAAGGAAGGGTAACCGAATGTCTGCAAATATACTCGAGTGGGGTCTCAAATGAAAGCGCACTAAATGGGTATGTTGATGACTTAATCAAGAGAAAATGATATAAAATACCTATAAAAAGTATAAAATAAAAAAAATCAATTAGACCCCCGATAAAATAGAAATATGTAGATGATAATAAAATGTTCGGATCGGTCCCCTAACGCCACGTTTTTTTAATAATTACTTTTTAAAGGAATATTAGATTTTTGTCGGGGGTTTTTGAAATTTTAAATTTATAATATTTTTTGGCCATTATTTCGCCTGATCGAAAGCGATGATGTGGCCGATGATGATGCATGCCACGCCGACAGTCAGATTGTACCACTCTGAAAGCACAGGGCCTGTCTGCATTTGTGTGTCAGACATTTTTGTGCCAAACTTTTACTTGCTCAAAATCTCCCTGTTCCTTCTCCTCCTCCATCCCGAGGCCAGGGTACATTATTGCGGTTGAAGGCAAAGTCAAAGTCAAAAATCAAAAATCCTTTATTCCAATTAGACCCTTACAGGCACTTTTGAACGTCAAACAAAATTTTGAAGATATAATGTCAGTCTGTCGGTCAGTCCTCTTAGTGAAGCTATTTGCTCGTTCAAAAGTTTAGATTCCGATTGAGAAGAACGACCTAACGACCCTTTTTAAATCAATTTCACATACAGGTTCCTTATACAAACAGTTGGTTCAATTATGGGAGAACAATGTAACACTAATATTTATTGAGAGAAATATAAAAAGAAAATAACCTTAAGACTAAGACCTTGACCAGCAACATCAGCTCTATTAGGCCTCATTTCTAGTGGTTGGTTGGCTATTTAAAGGACTCCACGTGTCATATGCTCGGGTCTGGTTGTGGTTATCTGCAAGCCGAAGTAGACCGCGCTTGCAGTGGCCTGAAATCGTCGAACCAAACGCTACGCTCGGAGTATTCCTCCTTTGCCGGCTGGGGCGTGAGGAGGATAGTTATTTTTTATAGATTGACCTAGCTTTTTCAGTACTTTATGATATTTATCATATTATATGAGCAGCTATATAATATGCTAAATGCTAAACCACGATTGCCAAACCGAAACATTTGGATTCGATAAACAATCAATAAAGATAGTAATTATCTTTCTGTCTACTACAATTTTTAAGAAAATTTATAAATGCTTACTGTTACATTGACCTAACATAAAGCAAGTATCATCTTCAGAATACCGCCTAAGTAACTTTTTAATATCAAAAGTCCCTCAAAAAGACAACAAAAAAAGATTTTTCTTTATAAAACACAGCTTACTCCTGAGCGGGATTAAAATATAAGTTGTTATCGCTCCCTAGAGGCGGCAACCGAACAAAAACCATAACAATATGAGCGACGTTTGTCAGGACATCCTCAGGTGGATACGAATATAAATTCCGTCACTTTTTCTCCTGCGGAGGAAACAACTCTCATTTGTGTTACTTCAGAAGATCCTTCATAAATGTTGTAGATTAATTTAATGGATGAAAATGAAAATAATAATCATGTTTTGTACGTATAAAGACTTGATCTTCGTTTAGTGACGATATCTGACACAAAGGATACAGCTATTTTCAAGCCTTGAAAACTTCTAACGTATAACTTTGTAGAGATTTTTAAGTTCAGTGGCACTCCAGTGGACTAAAAAGGGCTTTAAAATAAGTCATTAAATTCCACCTACTCTTTTATTGAACAAGAGGTATGTTATGATATCTTAAGCCACTGGGACTAGAAGGAACATTTTCTGGATAACCAGTCATATATCAAGTTTCCAAACAATCAAACCACACAAAATGAAGGAACTCAAAGTAGACGAATTAAGCTTGCCTATTACCCGGTTCCTTGCGTAAAATTATTCACAGCTCCTATATTAGTATTAGCTACTACAACTGTGCAATACTGATACTCAATTGGGTATTTTCCTCAGTCAAAAATATATGATTCCTTTAAGATTTCGATACAATTATACATTCAATAGTAATCGCATTTCATTGATAGGTTTGACAATATACTTAATTTTAGATTTTTATTAGTTATATTTCAATTAAAAAGTACCTATGCTGTTTGACGCAATAATATTATGACGTCACTAGCCTGTTTTCCATTCCATATCAAATTCATAGAACAGTTTCATTGTTTGACATTTCGATAAAAGTATTGAATTTGACTAGTTGTCAAATAAAGTAATTTCTCCAGTATTAAATGGCTGTCATCATTCGGATAAACCATCCTCTATAATCAGTATATTAATGAAACCGCATTAAAATCTGTCGCGTAGTTTTAAAGATTTAAGCATACATAAGGATACAAGGAGAGAGAAAGTGACCTTGTTTTATGTTATGTAGTGATGGTACTTCCTACCTTTGATACCACGGAAACAATTTCAGTTTCAAAGGCAAAAGTTATCTAAGTTGATCTAGACTGGAACCTTACCCGAAGAGAAGCGATTAATTATAATGGTCGCGTCGAAGCGCACTGAAATCTCGTTATAACAAACGTTGGTAAGCACGGTGTAACACTGGATATTCTCATTACTATGCTAAAACGACGGTCAGCTGTGACTGTGGTACAAGTCACAAGAGATTTACTGTTTCAATCTTATTGGAATAGAGGTTTTTAGTCGGTAGAAGATAGATACCGACTTTTGCCCCACCCAGGGCACAAGTATATAGCCTCTCTCGCGCGGTTTCACTCGCTGCTTGGCTCCATTTAATCGTAGCGTGATGCATATAGCATATAGCACTCAGGAACATTGTAGCTATATATCCTTGAAAGAATTTTGGCAAACCGACCAGCTGTTCCAAAGATTGCCCCCTACATTCAAACTTACAAATTTTAGCTCTTTATAATATTACTAGCTACTCTCGCGCGGTTTCACCCGCTGCTCGGCTCCATTTGATCGTAGTGTCATATTTTATAACCTATAGCACTAAGGAATATTGTAACTAAATCCGTGAAAGAATTTTGACAATCCAAATTTAACCTGTTTATAATATAAAAAGAAGGTAAAAAGGCAATTGATGATTTTCCCCTGTCAAAAAACGGTATTATCAGATTTATGTGTTTACTAAGTAGCGTTTCCAGCGCCTGGATTTACTTACGTATGACATTTTATCTTCTTTCTCATCTTCTCTTATTTTTTTAGCTTAAGTTCTGCACCGATTGGCTTCTTATACCGAGCGAGGGCCATTTCGCGTGCTTGTGACGCATATTTATATCTACAAAATGCAAATCCAAAAATAAGCGTATATTTTAGTCCTAGTTTACGCTGCGTCTTATAACTTGAACCAAGTTCCAGCATAGACGGTAGGGCTCTACGGCAATTAGACAGCATTTTAATGGCACAACGGAATAAGATATTTCTAGAATTATTGCAAAGTTTACCTATCCAGCCATCGCATCGAATGAAACACAGAATCGCTTTTACCTCCCTTCCCCTCCCATCCAGGCAATGTTATGAAACAATGAAATTTCTAGAAGTTGTTTTTAGTTTGAAATCTGATATTTTGTGAGATTTCATTGGAAGTTTACTTTTAATACAAGTTCCTAGTAATATTTTTTTACGATAAAAAAGTGAATGTTGGTGGATATTTCGCTTACAGGTTGCTGCATTTTTTTTATTTTTGTACCTATAGAAGTACTATACTTAGACCCGCTTCGGATTCCTAAGGGTATAATGATGTTACTAAACCTAAATTTTCCACCCCACTCGTTATAGAGTGTATTCATGTAAACATTTCATCATCAAATTTCAATCACACTGTCTATTAAAAAGCGCATCAAATTTCGTTACGTAATTTTAAAGATTTTTAAGCATTTATGTGTAGGTAACCTTAAAGATTTAAGCATGTTCCATACAGGTACAGGCAAAACGACTTTGTTTTGTACTGATTAACTCTGGTAGGCACCAAAAAAGAGTCCATTTTCAGACACACAATAAACTAGTTATAATATTAAAACAGAATTAATTCGCAACACTTATTAATAGACCCACGCAAAATGGTTCAAATAAAACTCTTAGGTGGGATAAAAATTAAAAGTAAAAGTAGGCAGGCACTTAAAAAAACTTGAAGATGAATGTTTTATTGAGTTTTCGTACTGTTTCATTAATTTTAACGGCAGTTTTCATCGAGTTTTATTATTTAATTAATGTAAATTTTTCGTTGAATAATTTGTTAGTCTGTCGGGACGTTTTTTTTTCCTTATTTTTTTGTATTAACTTTAAGAACTCACAAATGTTCATTAAGCTTAGTTCAGTTGCTTTTTAGACTTTTTGAATTGAACATGATACACGAACGTCAATGTAAGGAAGTTATTAATAGATTTTTTGTGTCCAATGATAAATGACCCCCTCATTCCTCATTGCTCACTCACACGGCGAAACACATCGTGCTTGTTTCATGGCGATTTTTTATGAGGCCGTGGTATCAATCCGAGAGAGCCGACCCATTCGTGCCAAAGCATGACTCTCCCACACTTAAACTATTGTATTTACACATACCTGATTAAATCATATTATTATATATATTTTATTTTCCAATTTCCTTCGTAGAGATCGGAACGATGTTTATCATTCAAACTTGAAACACAAAATGTTCTTTTAATTTTGAATCTGTATTTAACTTTGATGTTAATTTATACAAGTTCTATGTAAATAAGTAAATATTTATTACGTGTTATTGTAATTTGACTCTAATTATCTACCTACTGTAATTAATTAGATTGAAAACTTTCCAACGGAATCAGAATTCAGGGTGGGTACGTTGCCTAGTGACAATTGACAAGGCCACAACCTGGATTATATGCTCTAATAAAAGGTAAAAACATTATTGTTTATATTTTCATTGTAAATCCAAACTAATATAAGGTATGGAAGAGCCAAGCTTCGGCAGGAATGGGTCGGCTCGACCGGAGTGATACCACGGCCTCACAGAACACCGGCGTGAAACAACCCACAGCGTTGTGTTTCGCCGTGTGAGTGAGGTTACCGGAGGCCCAATCCTCCCCGCCCCCAATCCCTCCTCAATCCCTAAATCTCCAAATCCCTAATCCCTAAAAGGTCGGCAACGCACTCGTAACTCCTCCGTTGCGAGTGTCCATGGGCGGCGCTGATTGCTTACCATCAAGTAATCAGTCTGCTCGTTTGCCAACCTATCACATAAAAATAAATGCGAAAGTAGCTCTGTGTGTCTGTGTGTTTGGAACTGGAGTAAGGACATATGTAGGATAGTTTTTAAACCAAAAATCTAAAGGAAGACACAATTCAACGGGTACAAAGTCGCGGGCAAAAGCTAGTATGGCAATATAATTAATATTCGATGAAATCAGAACACATTTCTTTTGGAATTTAAAATCGCAAGCGTGGTGATTAATACTCATACCTTCTGCATGACAGCTCAGCAACATAGGTATTTATAGGCTGATCATGATTAATATGTATATAAATAAGAAAAACAAGTAAATTTAGCAACCTTGGATAATAAAACAATACATAAATTGTAGCTTAAGAAAAGTGATATTAATGTTCTCCATAATATATATATTTTACGTATTTTTCAATTTAATTTTAAATATAATAAATTTATTTAAATATAATTAAGTTATTTTAAGATATTAAAACAGACCTTCCTCTCTCCTGTTTGCCTAATTTTGCTGTGCCCTACAGGGTCCATAATTGATCTCACACAACTTGTTACCACCTTTAAATGTACTTATGGAAAAGCAATAAAGATATTGAGTATTGAAATCCATTTATTAAAATTGTTGTAAATACAATTCTGCTGTCTCTCTTATCATAGTTCTTGCATCATATCATATTTAACTCATACACAGAAAATGTTTTGAACAATTTATGTAAGAATTAATTGCATCGCTGTCGCGCCATCTTAAATCAAAATGATGTATTATTTCCCCAGGTGGGTGCACAGATCCTGGCATGTCCTCAGATTGCTCATTACCATAGTAAGTGAACGGTATTATTCGGTTAGAGTCTGTGGTATGAGATGCAAAATTCACTTCGTAGATAACAAACTCTTAAAGTTATCCGAACTGACATTTTTTATAGATTTGTTAATCTTGTCTTTTCAATAACCGTTAAGAAAAAGAAAAAGTTACCCGCATTTTGTTCGATCTTAAGAACTTTAATATTCAGTAGGTAAGTACATACTGTTAGCTGGCTGTTTTTTTTTTTTGTATAATAATGTGATAGGTCGGCAAACGACCAGGTTGATTACTTGATAAAGCAGAAGTTACGACAGCAGCAGCGCTGCCGTTCTTTTAAAGTTTAGGGTTTTGAAAACTTAAGAATGGGGACAAGGGAAGGATTAGGCCTCCAGTAACCCTCCAGTAAACAAATTACAAATAGGTATGTGCAACAGCGTAAAATGCTACCTACTCGAATATACATTAATAGTCTCCTTTACACAAATACGAAATAGACTTCCTCAATTTGCAACATTATATCTAAGTCCCACAATAAGTTTCGAGATTCACGAAAAATATCAATTTCGTGTATTGGCTTACTGATTACTTATCCTTTTGAGTACAAAGCCCTCGGGCGTTGACCTTGGTCCTCACTGAGGTCCGAGACCCTCTGTGGAATATGGAAAATTTATTACAGCACACACACGCATAAATTGAGCTAGGACGAAAACGTGATAAAATTACATTAACGTTTAAAAAAACATGGGAGATGTACAAACTGGATTTAAAAAAAAAACACTTTCTTTGATAAAATAAATAAAAAACTAATCCTCATAACGCAATCTATACTTATCTATACTAATATAATTATAAAGAGGTAAAATTTGTAAGTTTGTATGTAGGGGGTAATCTTTGGAACCGCTGGTCGGATTGCCAAAATTCTTTCACTGATAGATAGCTACAATATTCCTGAGTGCTATAGGCTATAAAATATCACGCTACCTTCAAATGGAGCTGAGCAGCAGGTTAAACCGCGCAAGAGTAGCTAGTCACTTAAAAAAATATGCTTCCATGGCATCCCGAATTTTTCATATTCCCAACAACTCCCAAATGATATCACTGACAATGAACTTTTAACTGTCATGGTGCTGCGGCTCTCCATGGGTGGCGTCGACTGCTTACCTGCGCTATATGTTTTAGGAAACGAAACCGAATAGTTACACCTGATATTTGCTCCCGTGACTCATTTCGAATCAATGAAATAAAAACAAAACACAGCGAATCCATTTTAGTGTGGGTAAAATTTTATATGAAACCAAGACTGCTAAAAGAAATTGAAATAACTATAAATTTTTTGTTCCCCATACCTATAAAATGAATATCAACAAACATTTCCCAGAATAATAAGTAATTTTAATTGTCCGTTGCTAACTGCAAAATCAACAATTAAAAGTCGAACACCTTGAGAAATAATATTCTCCAGTCACAATATTAAACAGCGGTTTAAATAACTATTAATTTCCTCAATTTACTTTTTCTTTACAATTAATAAATGTGGGTTTCGTGTGTATAAGCAACTTATTTCATGGAAAAGTAAGCTAACTTGGTACTAAAATCAATTATCAAAGTTTTATATTGAATTAAGGATTCAATTCAATATATAATAGTAAGCTATTAATTATTAATTGTTATTAATTTATAATAAAAAGTCATAAGTATTTTTTTGCAAAAAAAAAACCTAATTTATTATATAGTTGATTTTGGCCGCAAAATGACCACTGCTGAACTTAGGCCAGCTTTGGATCAGACGGTTGGAAGTGTCTCCGCCTTCACCACAACTTTTACTTTTTATAAAAAGTCTCCATCTTCAAGGAAGATGTAGGACGACCTGCGCCACTTATGTCGGGACATTATTTCTGCTCAAGAATAATGCAATTCCTCTGAGCCTTGGAGGCGACGGTCAGTTTACAGAATTAAAATTGACATCATAACTACGTCCGGGCTAGCGTTTTCACTCTCAATACCAAGAAGACTATGGGTTATTTCAGACTATAATACATCCTATGTTCATTCAGATCCCTTCATCCACATAACCATACCAACAAACTTTCGAGTTTATAATTAAATTAGTAAAATAATCCCGAAAATGCTCACACGCATTAAAAGTTTCTTCGCTAACAAGTCATTTACAAGTAAACATTTTTATTACTATAATATACGGAGTCAGGTTTTTGTCTCATAAGTACTCGGTCGATCCATCGGCCCAGGATCTATCGATTCAACCATGTAAACATAGAAACACTATATTCCGGTGCATCGCAGTAACATGAATGTCTTGCAACCCGCAACGAAGTAAATCGGAAGATATTATTCGAGGAGAAAAAAAGAGTCAGCTTAGTGCCATGCGGAATTATGATTTGTGTAGAAATACTTATATTAAATATTAGCTACTCTCACGCGGTTTTAGCCACTGCTCGGCTACATTTGATTGTAGCGTGATGTTGTATGGCCTATAGCAATCGGGAATATTGTATCTATCCGTCATTGAAAGAATTTTGCCAATTCGACCAGCGGTTCCAAAGATTACCCCCTACATACAAACTTACAATACCTCTTTATAATATTAGTATAACTATAGTATTTCTTCAATATTCTTAAATATTTCATACTGTGTCGGTAAACAATTAAATCATCCGAATATGTTAATTATCTCGTCGTGGACTATTTTTGCAGTTATTAAATAGGTAGGTATACTTTTTACATTTGTTTAAATAAAATGTTCACATTGCAGGTACCTATTGTAAACGAATTTTCCGTATAAAAACTGCAGTAGTTGCCTTAATGCAGCATCCGTCCAAGATACCTCAAGTGGGCAAAATGAATTTACTACTGCTGTGCTTCGTTGCATTCAGGTACGTTTTACAATTGTAGTAAAATTACTTATGATCTTGCTTTACTTGACTAAACTAACTGTGGAGACTGTCTCATTATTGGTTGAAAGGTCGCTGATGTAAAAGCCACGTGACAAATTTCGCTAGTTCCACTCGACTCAGCGACAGGGGTAGGCGACGGACTTGTCTTTCTAATAGGCTTCGCCTTCACGATGGAGGTAGGCGACCAGACCCAGTTGCTGGTTGAAGGTGTATTTGAAGGCTATTCATTCAATGTCGCCACGACTACAACCCTCCCCTGGCCACTGCAGGTCCCGTCGCGAGATCTGTCACACGCATGACATGGCATGGCATGGCGTCCACCGTGAAGCTAAATTAGCCGTTGAAATTACTCTATTGAAGTTTTAACTCCATGTCAAACCGAAATAGTTCTTTAATAATTTAAATAAACACTTGTTTAATTGCAGCACATTTAAAACAATAGTGTGTGATGATCCTATAGTAAAAGTTGAACAGGGATTGGTGCTGGGTAAAGTCCAAGAGGCTGTCGTTGGTGGTTATCAGTACTACAGTTTCGAAAACATTCCCTACGCAAAACCACCCGTCGGGCCCTTTAGATTCAAGGTAATTTTAATACTCTACATTATATTGAAATATCTTGACTTAATCTGCATATTTATTCGTTCGTGATTATTTTTGCCAGGCACCTGAAGCTCCAACCCCATGGGAAGGCGTTAGGAATTGCACCGCTCTGGGACCCATGTGCCCACAATACAGCCCTTTAAGTGACTTATTAAAACTTGGCAATGAAGACTGTCTCACCGTAAACGTATACACTCGCAATTTAACAGGAAAGTCATCTGTTCTTGTCTACATTGATGGATTTGCCTATTCGTTTGATAGAGATTATGATGATCTGTATGGAGCTGATTACATGGTTAAAGATTTAGTAGTAGTCACATTCAACCATAGAAGAGATGTATTTGGTTTTCTGAATCTTGGTACCAAAGATGTCTCTGGAAACGCTGCTTTGAAAGATCAAGTTGCGCTTCTTAAATGGGTTCAAAAGAATATTGCAGCATTTGGTGGGAATCCAGACAGTGTAACTTTGGCAGGTTTAAGTTCTGGGTCAGCAGCGATTGCGCATCACTTGATGTCACCTTTATCCACAGGACTGTTCCACAGAGCCATTATGCTGAGTGGAGTACCTACTTGTGATGCCATATACTCATACAAAGTCAAGGAAAAATCTTTTCTCCTTGGCAAACAATTAGGCTACGATGGTGAAGATCCAGAAGAGCTATTAACGTTCCTTCAAAATGTACCCTATGAAGATCTGATTCACAAAATGGTTTACGTTTCATCTGCTGAAGAACAAACAAGTCTATTATTGAAAAAAATGAGCACTTTCGTGCCAGTTATCGAAGACGACTTTGGCCAAGAAAGGTTCATAAGTGAGGATATTACGACAGCTTTGAAAAATGGACTTGTCAACAATGTTGAAATCTTGATTGGATATTCTGATCAAGAGGCTCTAATTGTCGTTAATCAGTACGCTGATTATATGTTAAATCTTTACAAAAATAACCCTTTGCTTTTTGTTCCCAACAAAATATTGTACCAGGAGGATATTGAGGACAAAAAACCTGAAATAGCTAACGCGATCAAGAAGTATTATTTGGGAGATAAAGAAGTGAGCGTAGATAACATGAAAGAATTCGTTCAGTGCAACAGCCACTCCTGCATGATATACGATGTTTTGAAATTCGCACAAAAGGTTTCTCAATTGACTGACACCTATTTGTTGAAATTCAGTAGTGTTTCAAGCAGAAACGTATATGGTAACGAAGGTCAGAAGTACAGCATCAAAGGAGCTTCGCATGGAGACACTGTCTTATACATGTTCGATCCTAAGCCGCTGAACATGGTCGTAGACGCCAACAGCAAAGAGTACGCTATGATACGACAATTTGTAGGCAGTTTATCGACATTTGCTGCTTCTGGGTACGTTTAAAGTGATACTATTGTAATTTTGTCATCAAAACCACCACGTCAGAATTTTCGAAATTATTGTTACTAGTCCCAAGTTGAAATTTCAATTTACACTAAAGTAATAAAGGCTCAAATTATTTCTCAAATTAGAAACTTCATAATTCTTTCTTGATCGACAAATAAGATATACATATGGGACATCAACAGATAACCTGAGGTGGCCTATTAGAAGAAGATCTCTATGAATGTTCTCTGACGATTCGAATATCTAATTTGTGCACTGAATACTTTCTGAATGTCTTTGTAGATTCAAGTTGATAAAATACTAGCTTCATTTAACCTCATATTTTTTCTTTCAGTAAACCAGCACCTGAATCTGACTGGCCTAAATTCACTGTTGACAGCCAAAACTACGTAGAATTCACAGACACCATGACTTTAAAACAAGGACCTAACAGTGCTGACGTTCAGTTTTGGGACAGCATCTACGAGCAGGCAAATCATCCCATCTACCCGTACTAATTTGGCTACAAATCTCCAGAATTATTTTTTACCTTCTTCTTCAGGCTTTTAATTCTGGACCACAATTGGTTTAAAAGAAAACATTGTTAATAAATTGTTAAAACATCTCGTCTAGTTTTGACGAATAAGCTGAATAAATTATGATTTCATAATTGAAACGCGTATTTTATTACTAATAACTAGTGGATTTCTTTTATTTTTTCTTAGCTTACTATCCTATGTCTTTTCTCTAGTTCTAAAATATGTCTGTACCAAATTTAACAGAAATAGGCTCAGTAGTTTAGGCGTGAAGAAAAGACAGACAGAGTTACTTTCGCATTTGTAATATTAGTTTAGATGAGGTGGGCTTAATGCCATGGGCATTCTCTATAAGCCAAACCTTTAGGTGATGCAGAGATAAACCAGTGTAATGTGCACAAAGCAAGCATTATCTGAAACAATTATGCACAGACTTTTTTATGTCAAAGTTTGGCAAACGGGCAGACAGATTACCTGGTGGAATTTGGCGCCGCCCATGGACACGTGTAATACCAACTGAGTAACTTCAAAAGCGTTGAAGGTCGGCCTCTAGGGATTTATGGATAAAGAATTTGAGGATGGGAGTTAGGGAAGGCGGAAAGGATTGGTCTTCTAGTAATCTCACTCACGCGGCGCAACACAACGTAAGGGTTGCTTCAAGCCGGTTTTCTATGAGGCTGTGGTATCAATCCGGTCGAACAGACCCATTCGTGCCAAAACATGGCTTTCCCACCCTTACATGGATATGTGTATCATACTGTAATATAAGATAAAAAGGACAATACATACCTACTACATAAAAAGTATTATAATATATTATTTTATGGGTTGATGCCGATGATTCACGAACCTCTTCAAAAGCAACTTCCGTGTCTTACGAAGAAGAATTAAATAAAATTTACCCTTTCTTTATATTCGACATTTCACATTTTTGAGTGAGAGTCAAGCTTTGGCACGAATGTTTGTTCAACCTCGAAATATCAACATAAAATAACCCCTTAACCTCAAAACCATACCCCAAAAGGCAACGAAGTTGTAACTTCTAAATGATCCAGGTGTCCTTGGGCGACATGGTTTGCTTAACTTTAAGTAATCCTTTTGCTATCAACATATCCTAAAAAAAATATTTATAAAAATCCTGTGGGACACGAGAGTTTTACAGTAGCATCATCTAGCAATAAAAACAGGCCTAATATTTTTTTTTTCATTTCCTTGGTGATCACTGTTCAGAAGAGCGCTGTTTTGAGCGAGCCATGATAATGAGCACTCATACTGAGTTTTGCACACCCTCTTCTACACCCATTGAGCTGATCAAATGGATCGATGATGCGATGATATTTCATTTTTCTTAATTATCTAATTTTTTTTATCAATATTTGACAGATGAATATAAAGTCTTGTTCATTTTCATAATTTATCGCCGTATATAATGTAAAAGGCGCTTGCTGGCTGATTATAATTATGATATCATTACACAGGCCTAACAAGTAGCCTGTAAGAGCCACAATGTCAGCCAAATCATTTTTTTTTTATATTTCTTACTTGGTGAGTATATTTTTTTTTCATATCAATTATGATTTTATCGTTCGAAGGTTATGTGATGTGAATGATGTGAATTTTTGATCTAAACCGTTAATTATGGAACAATGAAGCAGTTTTTACCATAGTTTTTGAGTATTTATTTCATTAATAATTGTTTTTATTAAATTTTTCTTAATACTCATTAAAATACTCGTTGTTTCTCATTTTATGGCATCCTTTGCCAAACTGTCGATTTTGACTGCTCGGTTGAGCAACTGGCTGCTATGCAACATGTAACAAGTTCGACTCCCTCAAGGAACAACTCCTTGTGCGATCCAAATTGTTGTGTCGAGTCTGGGTATGATGGGCATGTGAAATTGGTAGACTAGTTTCAAGTCTCAACTGTGAACTGAACAGCCTGACAGAATTCCCAAAGCGTGAAATTAAAAACTATGGTTACTTAACGTACATAAGATACGTTAGATAAGTTAACTATCGTGGAAACTGTAGGTTATGAGAGGTATTAACGTTTAGCTAGCGATAATAGAATCTACGGTCCTTCGAGGGAGAAAAATCATCAAATGTAAGTCATTTGATGCGACTGTGTCAGTGGTGCGACTGTACTTTGTATTCTATAATATTCTTCTATTACTATAATATTCTTACACTAATTTACAAAGTGTGTAAAAATAAGACTCTCTCGAACTCAAATGGTTGACAAAAAATTCAAAGTGTCCCTTTCCTTTCAGAAACCCGACTCCAGACTCGTCCTTAGGCGTTTCCTGGCCTCAGTACAACAAATTTAAAAGCTAACAAGCGTATGCTATCGCAGCTGACAACATCACCATAGACTACAAGCCAGACGCAAAAGACATCAAATTCTGGGAGAACATTCTCGAATACGCTCACATCAAATTCTAGTCTAGATTTCTGTTATAAATTATTTTCTATTGTAACCTGTTGTTGTTTTTCTAGTCTTTTTATCACCACATCTTCTGTTCCTGCTGGTTGGAGTTATCAAGAGAATACACAATTGACAATGCAGTAGCTTTCCCTGTTAAACCCGCTTGCCAATTGTGGAGATGGATATCAGAGGCAGCAAGAAGACTGCTTGGTACAAAAATATGCGCCTAGATTGGCAGAGAGGCACTTGCATCGATTTTAAAATTTAAATTTAGAAATATTTTAGGCGGTTTTTTATTTTTTATAATTATATTACATTTATTACCATTTAATTATGAGCTATTGAATCCAATCCTGTTTGGTGCTGCGTTGCAATTATTATTTGTGTACTACTGTAGCCCCAATTCAAAATAAAGCAACCCGTTCCTATCAATTTGTTATTAGCAACATTTAACAAAAAAACTATTTGATATTAATTTATAACCAGGCGCTCTTCCTTGCTTTTCGATTACATTACAAATCGACGTGAATACGATACTGCTAAACAGCTGAATCAAATATGATAAAAACTCAAAAAGAAACAGGTCAAGCTACATATTGATGAAATAAAATCTGGCATGGCATAACTATCATGTAAACCTGGACTTTTTAATTTCTAGTTGTAAGTTTGAAATCGCCAATCCGCCTTGAGCAAACATGGTGATAAATGTTCAAACCTTCTCCTTGTGAGAAGAGGTCTTTGCTAAGCAATGGTCATATACATAGAGGATCATGGATAATGATTTTTTTTTTATTATTATAGATATATTTTGGATTAGGGATTTGGAGATTGTGTAATTGGGGAGGGATTGAGGAAGGGGAAGACTTGGGCGAAACACAATGACGTGATGTGGATTTACTTATGGTGCGTGTTGGTTCATACAAACTACATACGACATTATTATGTTATTTTGTGTTTAGTATGAATTTTCATAGTGAGGACAGTAATACATCATCTGTCTGTCAATATTTCAATTGTTGTGTATAGCAATTTTTTTTTGTGATTGTCATCAACTGACTTCTCCCGCCCAGGGTCGGGCGGGAGGGAGTGTCAGACTCTTACTGACTAAAAATCCACCTGTTCCTACTCCTGCTCTAAGCCGAGGTCGCGCCTCATTGCGCTTACCCCGCAACCCCGACTGAACATCAGCCCTATGGGGCCCAGTCTGTGGTGGTCTATTGGCTCTTCGAGGCGCGCGCGGAACGCTACGCGCCGTACGCTCGGGTCTGGTTCTGGTCGGGCGACGAGCTACCCTTACTCGCCGTCCG
Organism: Spodoptera exigua; assembly: GCA_902829305.4. Classification (NCBI taxonomy): domain Eukaryota; kingdom Metazoa; phylum Arthropoda; class Insecta; order Lepidoptera; family Noctuidae; genus Spodoptera; species Spodoptera exigua. The sequence continues at coordinate 1,329,030 of LR824614.2, forward strand.
CAGACCCGTGCTTACGGTGGCCGGAGATCGTCCCTTGATCCCCAACGCCCGTAGTGTCGCCAGTTGCGGCGGCTGGGGCGTGAGGAGGAGGATTGCTCCCTCACGCGGGCCGCATATGTTGATATGTTGATATTACATATATGTTAATACAAATGTAATAAAATACCTTTTTTGAGAAGGGGGTAATCATCAAATTGCTGTATGTCTGACATCAAATGACGTAACATAATGAGTATCTATCTTTATATATTTATATAATTTTGCTGTACGTGTGTATGTTATTGAACTTCTCCTAAACGGCTTGTCCAATTTAAATGATTTATTTTTTTCTGTGTGCATTTGAGTGGCGCCCTGGATGGTTTAAATTCACCTATCAGCTCATGTGATCTCGGAAGGGCCTATGTGGGGGTTTTCGAGGTACTGCTTTTAATGTTATATAATGAATTGATACTGAAATCCCTTTATGGGCTTTCCTACAATTGACCATTTTAAACTTTTCTCCGAAATATTTGTGACGAGCTAAATTACAAATAGTGTACTTACGGAAGATGCATGTGTATGCGTGTGTTATAAAAAAATGTAAAATATGGCATTATAAGTATAACGGTACCTGAATATTGTTGTTTATTTTTACAGAAATTAAAAACATTTGTTCAAATACATAATTATTAAATATTAACAATTTACATAACAGACAAAAATTCTTTACTTACTTAACATTTTGTACTTTTTTATTTGTATGTACCGGTAGCCCGTGTATCTACGGACAATTCCATATATAAAATCGTGCTATTTATTTATTGAGAAAAGCAGAAAAATAAACTTATTTATTTATCTAAAAAAAATACAAATTGAAAAATATTTTCTTTGAAAAACAATTACTATGAATACTTACAGAAGAAAAAGATATCAACTGACCTTAAAGAAAAATTTACTTAAATGAAACGGCAAATTTATACAAAATAGTGAATCACCGCCTACCACATCAAAAACGGTGTGTAACAACCCTGTGAATAGTCAGTCACGTTATGACGTGCAATAATAATTGAGATTACCTTAGGCCCAATCCTTTCTCTCCCCACCTTCCATCCTCAACTATTAAATCTCCAACCCCCAAAAGGCCGTACTTTTAACTCCTCTAACATTACAGGTTTTCATAATCAGCGCCAGAGAGTATTTTCGACAACATAAACAAAGTCTAAAGTAAAATTTCACAAAAACAACGATACGAAATAAAATATTTATTATTAAAGAATTTATTCAATAATCGACTTTATTTCTGTTGAGTTGAATAACAATCGAATACGATTTCTAAAGATGAAATGAAATTATGAAGAGGATTAAAATCAAGCAGATTAAATCTCTGGATTTTCTTTCAATAGCTGGTAACGAGATGTTTGGCGGACTGTGAGAATAATATTTCTATTGATAGAAGATATCTACCTATATATATTTATCTATAGATCAATTCTTCATCATCACCAGCCAGCTGGAAAACGTCGACTGTTGCATAAAGACATATTCCTCCTCAACATTTTTTTTAAGTGGTGGAAAGGAGCCGAGAGTGACCTTAGAGAGACCTTGTGGTAAGCAATCAACGCCGTCCACGAATGCTAGTAATACTAAAGGAGTTACTAGAAGTGCATTGCTGGCCGTTAGTAGGGGCTTAAGCAAAGGAGATTTAGGAATAGAGGTCGGATGAAAGGTTGGGCCTTCGGAAACCTCACTCACACGACGAAAGACAAGACGGCGTTAGTCACGCCGATATCTCTGTCTGTCTAAGTTTGGCTCTCCCACACTTTGAATTTAGAAATATCGTGCTTACAAATACGTGTCTTTAAATAATAATATTAATGTGTTGTGTTTCGCCGTGTGAGTAAGGTTATATACCAGGGGCCTAATCCTTCGCGTCCCCCCAATCCCTATATCTCCAAATCCTTAATCCATAAAAGGTGGCAAGATAATCGTAACTCCTCTGTTGTTGCGGGTGTCCATGGGCGGTGCTGATTGCTTACCATCAGGTAATCCGTTTGCTAGTTTGCCAAACTATTACACAAACCATTTATTTGATAAAGTCTTTCCTTGTCTTTTCCTCCACGTGAAGCCTGTAAAGCGTCCACTTAAGCACAAATATTAAATGAGCATTGTGTTGTAACATAAAACTACAAACTAAGATTTAGAGTCCCAACAAATAATTATTCGAAAAATATCAACCGAATAACACTTTTATTCGATTTAAATCGTACAATCGAGCCACAAATTTTGTGTCACCTTGGAGTGAAATTATTGATACAATTGGTTCTCTTTTTAAATATTAAATTAGTTGCACAAATATTTTTTTAATAAGAAAGTTATTTAAACAATAAGCTAAATTTAATATAAAAAGAGAATTTTTGGCAGCGACAACAGTGTCTATCTGGTACCTACATGTGTCTGTGGTTTACAAAATGAGGCTCATAACTACAGTAGGCGTTCTTATTCTGTGGTAAGATTTTCTAACTTTTTTGGTTTATAATATTTTGGAATAGGTGGACTTAATGGCATGGTCATAATCGTCAGTCTACCTTTGGGTAATGTAGAAAAGGTATGTTAGGTGTAATAACAAAGAAAATTCACCACATATAACTTTTATTACAAAATGCAACTTAAAAATATCCTTACCTATCTATAAATATAAGTAATGATAATATTGTTAATACATTTTAGAGCAACATTATTTCACAGTCATCTTCTTGCCTCCCAGTCATATCGCGAATTATTTTTACTAGCACAATTTCTTCCTGCACTCTCTCATAACAGATGTCACCTCTTTCTTTTTATATAGTAACAATTTATATTTTAAATTTTTGTGTCCTTCTTTCCTTGTTACATAATCAAGTTTTAAGAAATAAAATATTGCCTACTTGATTCATAATATTTTCTCACGAAAACGCTAGACGTAGGTAATTCAAATATTATGATATCTATTTATAGTTAATAATCTTCTTTCAGTTCAAATAAATTACCAATTTTATTCATATCACTGTCCCACACCCAAATCTTTTCATTGAATGCGTGAACACTTATTGTCATAAATACTGATAAAACTTAATAAAGCTACTTGTCATCCGTCACTTTAATATATCAGCATCAATAACAAAAATACATTTGTGACTGTCCAAAATTTTATCAATCTAATAGTAATGTGTAATACTACAAAGCAGTATTTATTTTTTTGATGACTCAAAAGCTATAAGATACTACCGACGATAAGATTTGGGGTAAGAACAATAAGGTACTGCAGCCTCACCCTGGAGCAGGAGAAGGGATGGACGGGCTTGTAGTTAGTAAGAGCCATTTTTTGTGAGAGGAAAATCATCAAATGGCTTCTCCCGCCCAGGGCCGGGCGGGAGGGAGTGTCAGACTCTTACTGACTAAGAACCCCCTCGTTCCTTCTTCTGCTCTGGGCCGAGGTCGCGGTGCCTCATTGCGCTTACCCCGCAACCCCGGCTGAACATCAGCCCTATAGGGCCCTGTCTGTGGTGGTCTATTGGCTCTTTGAGGCGCGCGCGGAACGCTACGCGCCGTACGCTCGGGCAGTTAGTAAGAGTCTGACATTCGCTTAGGACGAAACAAGTCTTTTGATTGTCTACTTACATAAAAAACTACAATAACATAAACACACGTTTTATACAGCTTCTTCTACTACATTACATCAAATTTCTGTCCTTTTTGAAAGCGGCCACGGATAACATTCGGAATTGTGAAAAATGTAGTTCCTGATTTCTATCTTATTCTATTTTATTTCTTTCTCTAGAGAAACTCAGAGCCGTTAACAGAGAGAGCTATGTTCGATGTTTTCTTTGCATCAAAAACCAATATTTTAAATACACCAAAGAACGCCATTTACTGACACAGCTCTCAATATCTATAAGCTGAAATGGCAATAGCCGGGACATGTCGCGTCACTCGAAAAAATATGGTCAACAAACTAAAAAAGCACTCAAATGGAGATGCAATGTAGGCAGGCCAGGCAGACCAACTTCGTAAAGAAAAAAAAAACATTTGTTTCCAGTGCCATACACAACATCTCATGTGATGACGATGTAACTCTAGTAGAAGTGGAGCAAGGTCAACTTCGAGGCCAGGTACTGGATGCCGTCGTTGGAGACTTTCAGTACTTCAGCTTCAAGGGTATCCCCTACGCCAAGCCTCCTGTTGGGAAACTCAGATTCAAGGTAGATAACGATCTAAATTTAGAAATCACAAGCACAAGGCCTCCTGATAGACAGTTTTGTCTTATAAAACAAACATAGAAAATATAGTCGTACTTATTTTTAAACTCCCAAACATATTTTATCCAACAAAAAATCTATTTTTAATGTAGGTATGAACAAATGCTTTGTATCTTTACCGAATAGTAGAATAATATTCAATAAAATTCTGTCTTGTTATGTAGAAATTAGAAATTTGCAAAAACGCGGTGATATTTTAAATAGCGGAATTAATTCGCAGGATCCAGAATATCTAGATTCATGGGAAGGAGTATTGGACGCCACGGAACATGGAAGCGTCTGTCCACAATTCAACCCAATAACTGCAGTGTACACCTCCGGCAGTGAAGACTGTCTTTTCCTCAACGTCTATACCCCAAACGTCGCACCCGACACCCTTCTCCCAGTGGTCGTATTCATCCACGGTGGAGCCTACATCTTTGGGTCCGGCAACACAGACTTGTACAGACCAGACTACCTACTTGCCAATGATGTGGTAGTAGTGACTATCAATTATAGATTAGGCGTTTTGGGATTCCTGTCCCTAGGCAATGAAGATGTACCTGGTAATGCTGCACTAAAGGATCAAGTCACTGCCTTGAAATGGGTGCAAAGGAATATCAAAAAGTTCGGAGGAGACCCGAATAGCGTCACTATTGTAGGAGACACTGCTGGTGGAGCATCAGTCACCCTCCACATGTTGTCCCCTATGTCGAAAGGACTGTTCCACAAAGCTATTGCAATGAGCGGTTCTGCAACTTGTGATTTTGGTCTTACTTATAAACATGAAGAAAAAGCAAAAATTTTCGGTAAAGCGCTTAACTGTGAAAATGTTGATAATAGTACAGCACTTCTCGATTGCCTTCAGGCCGCTGATTATGATGCTTTCTATTCTATCACTCCCACGGTTCTAGCTTCAGAAGAGATAACAGATGTCCTCTTCAAAATGGAACACTTTACACCAGTTATAGAAAAGAAAACTGGAAACAACTTCCTTACTGAAAACTACTACAGCGCATTGACGAAAGGACACGTGAACAAGGATGTGGACTTCATAATTGGATACAGCAGTCAAGAGGCGGTACTCCTTATCGACCTTTACAACGCTTCTTACGTAGATTTGTACAACAGATACAGGGAACTGTTCACCCCCAGCGAAATACTCACTAAGAGTACTCCAGACACTAATTTAGAAGTTGCTGAGAATGTGAAGAAGTTCTACTTCGGTGAGAAACCTGTTAAAGTTGAAAACTTGGACTTGTTCGTGAAATATTCGAGTAGCGCTAGTATAGGTTACCATGCCCAGAGGTACGCCAACAAATGGGCCAATTTCGGTAAGAAAACTTACTTCTACATATTCGACGGCTTTACAAAGTGGAATTTCTTCGGACAACAAGGTGCCAAATATGGGATCAAGAAAGCCAGCCATTTTGACATCACTTACTATATGTTCTGGCCTGAATCACTGAACTGGTCCATCGATACCGACAGCGTCGAATACCAAGTGACGAAAAGACTAACTACGGCGGTCACAAACTTCGCAAAGTCAAGGTAAACAGCATACCTAAATATTATCGCGTATTTTTGTAAAATTACCCTACATACGTCTAGTCTGGCTCTTTTTAATTTAAAAGATCAACTTTATAGTTTTTTCATAAAGTCGTTTTTTGAAGAACCCAATTAAGGGTTATCTGGAGTGCTGGCTTGATATTTTAATTTTAATTATTATTTATAGTGATCCAAGTGTGGATGGTGTGACATGGCCAGAGTACAGCGCCTCAAACAAAGCTTACGTGACCTTCGGTAACGATGGCCTCGAGGTGGGTTATGGACCTGATGAAGATGACTACAACTTCTGGGAAGGAGTGTACAAGCGAGCTGGGATACCATTTTAATTCTTAAACTTAAAAAAAAACTGGTTATTTATAAAGACTACAATTGCAATAAAATAACCTTGTATCTGTTTCGCGTAGTACAGCTCATAAACCGTTATTATTTTTTTAGAACCTTATATTAACCTTATATTTTTGAACATTTTACTTGTCGTCGTATCTTGTGTACCGACGTTTTGTATTCACAACACAATATTAAAAAGAAATATTGAAATCCTTTTTGTTTTTCTTAATATAAAACTCCTATTTTGTCTCAGTTGTAAGTACAGTTCATGTGTTTAAATAAAGCTTTACTGAATTTCTATTTATATAAGCAAGATTTTCAGCATAGAAAGATTTAGGCTAATTTGCAGGATTAGTATTTTTAGGCAAACATTTTACCTAATCGGATTTATAAGTCAAAATCAATAGATTCAATGAATGATAAATGACGCAAGACTTAATACGCCGAAGTATAGAGATAAGGCCTATTTTGATAATGTAAGAAAATTAACAGTTACAATTGAAGTGAATTAAAGCAATAATCAACATGAATGACCAAAATCTTCATGTAAATATGCCTTTATTTAATTGAAGGCGGCCTTTATTGTGTACCTGAAGGTAAGCTATCAGCGCCGCCCATTGGCACCCGCAAAAACGAAGGAGTTATAAGTGCGTTGTCAGTCCTTTGGGGATAAGAGTTTCGTTGATTTAGGGATCTGGGGGAGGGGAAGGATTGATTCTCCGGTCACCTCAATTACGGCGACACACAACGCTGTGATTGTTTCACGCCGGTTTCCTATGAGGCCGTGGGATCAGTCCAGTCGAGCCGACCCATAAGCCCATTACATATAAGTTAATGTTACTTATATAATCTTTAAGATGAATGACAAATCCAGTATTAGTATAATCGCTTTTATTATTATCTTATCTAGAACAATTAAAGTTTGTAGAATACCTAACAATAATGACTGCCTATCTGTTCAGTAAATAAAAAAATTGTTGTTATGTGAAGTTATTTACACAAAATGTATCAATTTACAATGAAGAAAGGTCTCATTATTATGTATAAAAACATATTTTTTCCCGCTTTAAGAGTAAAATATTTCGATTAAGAAGTATGACACAGTTTAGGCTTGTATGGAGGAGTACAAAAATTAATCAAATTTAATCAACAAAAATGCTTGTATTTATTTACTTCATAATGTATTTTTATTAATTTAAAACAACGGGCCTGTTTCGATATCTTTTTGTATTTGAAAAACAAATGAAGCACATTTTTTTAAATTCAAAATCATAAAATACGTTCTTAATTTAAAATAGGGTAACTCGCCGCTTGACCAGAACCAGACCCGAGCGTCCTCAAAGAGCCAATAGACCACCATAGACGGCCCCTATAGGGCTGATGTTCAGCCGGGGTTGCGGCACAAGCGCAATGAGGCACCGCGGCCTCGGCCCAGAGCAATGGAAGGAACGGGGGTTTTTAGTCACTAAGAGTCTGACACTCCCTCACGCCCCACCCTGGGCAGAGAAGAAGAGAGGAAAGAGAAGTCATTTGATGATTTCCCGTCGCCGAAAAAAAATCTTATAGGCATACATACATTGACGACAAAAAAACAATAGAACAACATACATTGTTATATAATAACACCAGTCAGATATAAATAACATCAATCAAAACAAACCATGTTACTAAGATAAGATTATATTGTACAAATTACTTATAGAAATCAATAAAAATATAAACGTATTGATAATGATATCCTCAATGGAACATAACCATGATAGTGACTGTTCAATACTAACTTTTGTATAGTCATTAAAGATATAACTATCATGTCATGGCAAACAACGGACTATATATAATTATATCAGCCATCTTACGTGTCAGTTTTGACGTGGTGTGACAGGAGTATGACATTTGTCTTGTGAAGCAATTCTTTTTTGTAAACAATTCGAAATTTGAACTGTGAAAATACGGTAAGCATTTTTTTTTGTTATAATTTTGAAATTAGAACAAAATATTTGTATAAAAAAAGTTATAATACGAATTGACAAGATGTTAAATAGGTAATTTATCGATTTTATATTATTACCTATATGAAATAGTTTTTTTTTACAATCTGAGAATTATTTTGGTATTTACACATCACATTTGTAAACATTACAATTATTTATTAAACAAATGACCTTCGATTTAAAAAATATAATTTATTTACTAAAAACCAGTAGACAACATTAAATTAAACATTGAATTAAAATTAGATTTACATAAATTTGAATTTTCAATTCAGTAGATTTTAAAAAATATTTTCTAGAATAAAACATTAGGTATCATGTTTGTATGACTTCTCCAACTAATACAAATTCCATCTTTATTTAGATCGTGTCACGCTAAATTGGACCTTATGTAAATGGCATCATGTCAGTTCGCTGTCAGTTGAGTGAACGATTGATTGTGAACTAAAACCTGTGGCTGTTTAAAAATACATTCTAAATTCCAAAGATAAAGATATAAGGTATAGAATCCTATTTAATAGAATGTTAATAATTTAATTTTATGTAAATGTTGGTATTACGTTGTGTAGTGTCTTCCCGGAGATAGTTAAATCTGTCGTAGTATTTTTTCTTTTTTATTTATTTTTTGTTACATTTTGGATCAATTCTTTTCACTGACTTTTCGGTAAGTGCAATCAAATATTGTAAGATAGATGTTGAAGATGAAATTATAAAATGCAATTTAAATTGTATCAACACAAGTAAAAGAAATTTAGAACCGTCAACTATTCGCTTCAAGGTTGTAAAAGAATTAATTGAAAAGTACGACGGTTGGCATAAAATATTAACAGATGGTTCAAAAAATTCGCTTTTGTTTAAAATTAATAACTCGTATGCATCGATTATGACCTTGTAGCTCATTGCAGTTTTAGAAGCAATTAATAATATTAGCTGTTTGAATACGGATAAATAGTAATATTTACTGATAGCAAAATTGCTTTACAGCATTTAGCTCGTTGCGCCTCTGGCTCGAGAGGCGTATATCGCGTAGCGTATGCAATATTAAAGCAAATAAAAATTATGGAAAACTACGGCCAGGTTCTAAAACCATCTCATATTGGTCTAAGTGGTAACGAGGAGGCTGACAATTTGGTTAAATTAGCAATCACAGATGGAAATATCTACAATATAAAATTACTACATAGTGAATATCTTGTTGCAGCAAAAATCAAATGTCAAAGCTTATTCAGAGAGTATTTTGATGAGAGAAGCAAAGATAAAGGCATTTGGTATAAAACTATACAAAGTCAGCCTCCTCAGAAACCATGGTTCATAGACTATAAAGTATGTAGAAATATCATAGTTATAGCTAATAGATTACGTGCAGGACACTTTCCTTGTAATAAAATTATTTTTCTAATGAAAAAAATGTATCAATCAATATTGTATCAATTTTCTAATGAAATATGTGGTGTCCTTGATGATATTCAACATTTGTTAGTTGATTGTATAAAATATGCGAGAGACAGGGTCACTGGTGCGTGAATTTAAGTTAAATATGTTAGATGTGGGTAGTTTTACAACTGTTCTCTCAAATCCAACTTCTTCGGCAGCTATCTGTCTTGTTTAAGATATTCACGCATCATTGAGTCTTTAATATAATGTAAGTTAAAATGTCCTAACGGGGTTGACATGTGTTAGAACAAAAGCCCCTAAAACTATTGATTAAATAAAAAAAAAGATACTTAGATGTTTTTTAGACATATTTTATAGTGTTATATTTTTCTGATTTCAATTATTTCATGCAGATAGTTTTTGTTTTCCAACTACATTCTATAGACACAGAACAGAACAGAAACAGAATTCTAAATTTGAAAAAAAACAATAAAATTGACTAGATTCTGTACATAACAAAAAAAATATCACACATACTTTTGTTTTTCAAAAGAGTTAAGTAAGTAACAAAAATCCGAAAATATTGTCCATGAACTTTGCTCTCTTAAATGTTACTGTTTCTTAAGCTTGGCAACACAAACGAGAAACTGGTTTTGTTTTACTGGTTGTTATTTAATACTCGTAACACTTAATTAATTTGGACCTTGCGTTTTAAAACAAAGATCCAAACGGAACCAAGTACGATAAATCAAAAATGTCTACAGACTTTTTGTTGGTTATATTTTGAAATATAATTATAAGTATTACGTCGAGATGTTTAGAATTAAGTTTGGTAATATTGACAGCTTTTTATAGTCCACAATAAGGTTTTTATGTCGTTTTTTGAGGGAGAAAAATCAAATAACTTCTATCGCCGTGCGTGGAGCGAGAAGGTGTGTCAAACGTTGGCTGACTAAAATCATCCTGTTTTCTATCCTTCCCTATCCTGCTCCTTATAATGTTAGTTTTATGTATTGTTTTGTTTTAAAAAAACGTTGCCCCACACAAGGATTTTTCTTGTGTTGTGGGTGCGTTTAAAAACATACAATTTCACGTACACATCACACCCAGACCCGGAACAACAATTTGTGGATCACACAAAGTGTTGTTCCGTGCAGGAATCGAAACCGCGACACGTTGCGTGACAACCAGTTGTTTACGATTTGATGATCTGTCTGTTTGGTTACTGCAATATCGCAAAACAACAAAAAAAAAAAAACATATTTTTGAAAAAGGTTTCGAAATTGTATGTAGTTTAAAAGTATATCTTAACGCCAAAAAATTATTATTTTATTATCTTGGTAGGCTTGACTAATCGACCTGGTTGTTCACGTCGAAGGCTTGCAACCTGGGCAATGATATGTTGTAAACATAAAACGCAAAAGTTTAAAAATATAGTTTAAAAATGCTATTTATTGGTATTCCCTGCTGGCTAATGTCATATCTCCTTCCTCCTTCTTGTCAGCTCCTACGATACTTTTTGCGAAAAGTAAGGTCTAGAATACATTGTATAATGATACTCCAATATTCCCTTCAACTAAAGATCCTTGAGCGTACGGTGCCTAGCGTTCCGCGCGCGCCTCAAAGAGCCATTCGACCACCACAGACGGGGCCCTAAAGAGCTGATGTTCAGCCGGGGTTGCGGGGTAAGCGCAATGAGGTACCGCGACCTCGGCACAGAGCAGGAGAAGGAACAGGGGGGTTTTTAGACAGTAAGAGTCTGACACTCCCTCCTGCCCAGCCCTGGGCGGGAGAAGTCATTTGATGATTGTCCCCTCATAAAAAAAAACTAAAGATCCTTCCAAACTCGGTTGTGGAAGTGAGAACTATAAAATTGACTTACCCAATGCAACCGAAAAAAAACGAACTAAAGAAGTAAAACAGTAGCATTTACAGTAGAATTTAAATATGATCAACTGTTTACAAAATTAAACATTAAATAGCTATTCAATAGTCAATTTAATAATTACTATTCAAATAATTTATTGTCCACAAAATATATATATTTAACGAGAATATAATATTAATATGTAAATTAAGAAGCTCATTAACACTTGAGGCGTTGACCACACTCAAGAACTAATGACATTTGATATTCGTTTATATAAAGAACCATAATCTTTAGATGTACTTTGGTACTTATAGAATCATGAAATTGTTATTTATCAGATTCACTTTATTTTATCCAAACTTCCAAACTAATATTATAAATGCGAAAGTAACTGTCTTCCTGTCTGTCTTTTCTTGATGCCTAAACTACAGAAGCGATTTCTGTGAAATTTGGTACAGACATATTTTGGTACTCGAGAAAGGACATAGGATTTTTTTATACGAAAAATCTGCAGGAATTCACTATTTCACGCGAACGTAGTCGCGGGCAAAAGCTAGTTATAATTAATTAATCAAACTCCAAGCGAACCTGTTGTCTTACTATTTATTGTGTTTCTAGTGAGATGTGAAAAAGGCCAATTTACATGTACTAGTAACTAGTATTTTTTCTTATAAATTAAGATAATATTAGTTTACGAACATAAATAGTAACAAAACAAAACTTAGTTACGTAACATAAAAAATTGTCTACCTTACCTACCCATCTATATCTATAACAATATTATAAACTAGTAAAATTTTGTAAGTTTGTGTGTAGGAGGTAATCTTTGGGACCGCGTGAGAGTAGCTAGTAAATTATAACTTTATAAACCACTAGTTCCATAAAAATGTTGACGGTTGTCATGCAGGTTTTAGAGGCAGATTAAAATATATTTGCAGCATCCGGGGTTGTGAATGTAAGCGCTATAGTGTACCGAGGTCCGGCTCTCAGCATAGAGCTCAAAATATTAATACCACATACAATTTAAATACTTAACCCATTAGGAATATGTCGTAGGTTTAATAACGACCTTACTAAAAAAAGAAGATATTGTAATCTTAAAATTTATGTTTTAACAATAAGGTTCAATTTTGAAATACCCTCTTTGAAGAGCTAGGTCTGTTTTCTACTAAACATGCGATGTATTTACGGTACTGTATTAACTTGTTTATTTTTTCATAGCAATGGTTGAAGTTAAAGTGGAACAAGGACGTCTGGAGGGTGAATTGTTGGAGACAGTGACCGGAGATGGAAAATACTACAGCTTCAAAGGCATCCCCTACGCTCAGCCGCCGTTGGGGAAGTTGAGGTTCAAGGTCAGTCACTATAACTGTATCACTTTTTTACAACAGAGTAATATTACTGCGAGAATGTAAAGAAAATTGAAGATAAACGAAATGTAAACGATAGGTGACTTTTAAAAAACAACCATTCAGTCCTGTTCGTTTTTTCATTTATTTCAAAGCTTTGTATAGACAATACTACTATTGTTCATCTAAGACTCTTATTCATGAAAATAGCTCCGTTGTGAATTAAATATTTTAGAGCTTGTCTTAGTTAATTCACCTTTGGGAATCAAATCAATAAATCTTGCTATAGGCTCTAGTTTCTCAATAAATTATCATTATACTACACATTAATGTTAATCGAAGTTGAAACTAATAAATTAACAGTATTTTGCCACAAAAACGTTGATTGGATTTTTTGTGATATAATGCCGTTAACGAACAGACATAGGCACCGTCTATGGAAACCCGCAACACCAGAGAAGTTAAAAGTGGGTTGCCACCCTTATTGCCACAGTACGGCATTTCTATTTTCATTTTTAACATATTTTCCTTAACGGGTCCTCGATAAACGTACGAATGCAATTACAAACCTAATTGGCTTACCATATACATGATATAAATAATACAATAAGTGATCCGACTTCAAGGCAAGTATCTTAACTTGTCTAGACTACACTCCATAAAAGTAATGGTAAGATGCAAGTGGTTTAGGTATGAAATTTACATTTTGGTTATTTGAGTACCAACGGTGATGTCCTATGAGGCAAAAAGGAAATTCTGTTTAATATCAATAAAACATACCCTGTATTCTGCCATCTAATCTCCATAATTAGAAATGCTTTAAAATTAATAAATTTACGCAAAGTTAATAACACCTATCGTCTTTTTCTAGGCTCCTCAGCCGGCTCTACCCTGGGAAGGCGTCAGAAAAGCAACAGAATTCGGCCCAAAATGTCCACAGAAATGTATATTCACGAACACTGTTCAGCTTGGAAGCGAAGATTGTTTGTACTTGAATGTCTATAGCCCAGACATAAAACCAGCTACCCCGCTGCCAGTCATGGTATTCATTCACGGTGGCGGTTACAAAAGTGGCTCTGGTAACGACGATTTCTACGGACCAGACTTTCTCGTCCAACACGGCGTAGTCCTAGTAACCTTTAACTACAGACTTGAAGTACTCGGCTTTTTGTGCTTGGACACCAAGGAAGTTCCCGGAAATGCTGGCCTAAAGGACCAAGTTGCTGCTCTCCGATGGGTGCAAAAGAACATCAAAAATTTTGGTGGAGATCCAAATAATGTAACAGTTTTTGGAGAAAGTGCTGGTGGTGCGTCCACTTGCTTGCATGTAATCTCGCCCATGTCAAAAGGTCTCTTCAAGAAAGCTGCACCAATGAGTGGTGTACCTTTTTGCGATTGGTCTCAAGCTTTCTTACCTCAAAAACGTGCATTCCTACTTGGTAAGGACCTCGGTTTTGAAACTGATGATCCTGATAAGCTTCTAGAATTCCTGCAGACTGTACCATCAGAGAAACTTATAGATACAAATCCAGTAGTGCTATCCTTTGAAGAATACAGCAATAACATACTTAAGTTTTACCACTTCACTCCAGTTGTGGAAAAAGATTTTGGCAATAATGAAAATTTCTTAACAGAAGATCCTATCGAAGCATTGAGGCATAAGAGGATTAACGATGTTGATATTTTAATTGGTTATACGAGCCAAGAAGTTCTATTAGGAATACCAATGTTTGAAGAAAAATTTTTGAAGCATTATAATCGATTTTCAGAAGTATTGGTACCAAGAAAAATTCTTATGAAAAGCACTCCAGAAAAGATTCTGAAAGTGGCTGAGATGATTCACGATTTTTACTTCAATAAAAAGCCACTCACATTTGACGTCATGAAGGAATTTGTGAATTACGCAAATCATGCGTGTTTTTCCTATGATGTTAGTAGATTTGTAGCACGTCTGCCGAAGGTTGGAGCTGGTCGAAGATATGTGTACCGATTCTCCAGTTTTTCTGGTAGAAATGTCTATGGGTCTTTAGGATTGAAGTATGGCATTCGTGGAGCTTCTCACTTGGATGACCTGATGTACCTGTTCCATGCTAAGGAGCATAATATAAAGCTAGAAAAGAATACGAAGGAATACGAACTGGTCAATATGGTGTGCTCTGTATTTACCAACTTCGCTAAGCACGGGTGAGTGATAAGATAATATATATGGCTTTAGGCCTATCAAATAATCTCTGAGACTTAGTAACACTGATAATACAATTTTTATCGTATTTGTTTATTTACGTTACACTTCTCGAATATGTTTTTATTACTACCTACACTGTAATTAAAATTTCATTAGGAATGTCTCTTTCCTTTTTGTAATTTTTCTGTTTTGTAACCTACAAATTTCTATTTCCAGAAACCCAACTCCTGACTCCAGTCTGGGTGTAACCTGGCCTGAATATGATAACAAGACTGAACAGTACGTGGACATCGGAGACAGCCTAGAGATCAGGACACCAGCAGAAGATGAAGTAAAAGCCCTGGCCTTCTGGAAGAGTGTATTTGATTACGCTGGAGTGGAATATTGAGAAAATTTTATTGATCATAACAATATTATTTTTATGTAACATTTTAGTGTATATTATAAATAATTAGTGTTTTACGCATAAAGAAAAATCTATAAATTTGATAATCATTTTAGGTACTAACTAAGTCACGATCCACATTCAAAAGTGTATATTTGAAATAAATGATTTGATTTTTGACTAAGATCATTGTTGTGTCACGTCTGATAAAAACATTTTTCATTTTCCATAATGGTTGACATTATTGTAATTCCTTATGATACGTGAAGTGCATCCTATACATAAAATTTTACTATTCAGAAATTGTGAAATTCCGAAAAAATTACAATGATTTTTGCAATTTTACGACAAATAACTTACTATGAACGCGGAGGTATGTAAAGAAGCAGAAGGTATATTCTAAGCGATTGGATTCTGAAGGTACAAGTTAAACCACTGACCCTTCTCCAAGAGTCTGGTAATTGGCAACACTTATCACAAAGCTCGTATATCAATATTGGCGTTCAAACAGTACTCCAATATTTGTTGAGGATCCGTTTGTTTAGCAATAGAGGCGAGATCCAGAATTATGTGCCTAACTGAATAAATAACCATTTCTAGCATCGATATTTTACGTTTTATTATGGTTATTATTGTTCCTGATTATATTAATTAGCTATCAACGTTTCGTTTTGATATTGTTCTTATTTATTTTTCATTATAAATATTCATACTAAGTACGTTTAAATAATTATATTTATAAGAATTACGCTTCTTATTCTACAAACGTACAGAAAGTGGAGATTATTGAGCGTCTATTTGTAAATCTGTGCAAATTTCTCAATAACATCTCACAATGAAAAGGTGTTTGATAGGTCGCAGATATAGATTAGATTCTGCAGTGTGATTCTGTAAGACTTCATTGTAAACTTCGAATCTGAATCCGCCGTGAGTAGTAGTACACTAGCGCTACACTTGCGAGTTGAACTAAATTGACAGCAACATTTTGATAGATAAAGTATGAGATGACGTTAAAAGTGGCATTCTAAAATTTAATTTCCCCGTCATTTCGACGCTCACTTCGCATTCGAACACGATTTAAAATCAAACAAAGTATATAGAATCGACGTGCTGTATTTAAAATGACACTCATAACGAGTTTAATTAACTAGTTATTTTTATATTATAGGTCGGCAAACGAGCATACGGATTACCTACGCCCATGAACACCATGGGGGTGTCCATGGGCGGCGCTGAGGCGCAAAGGAGGAGTTACGAGTGCGTTGCCGACCTTTTAGGGATTAGGGATTTAGGGATTGAGGGAGGGGAAGGATTGGGCCTTCGGTAACCTCACTCACACGGCGAAACCAAAAATGATTACCAAAAATCAAAAAACTATAACCAATAAACAACACACAAACTATAATTGGAGTGTAATAGTTGAAGGGATTAGAACAGTGGGGTGCAGTGTGTGCGTTTGTACGGCTGAGTGCCGTTGCATATCCCGCCTGAATAATTTGTCTAATTAATTACCAGATCACCTAACATTGCATTGTATACAAGTGTTAAACAGGACCTTATAACAAATAGTATTAAGGTCATTTTACTTCAACATCACACATTATTGAGTAGGTTTCTTAGACAATGATTAATATTTTTTTGTAGGTAATAAGTTTTTTTTTTAATTTTGCATCTTTTCTGGGCATCCTGTTGTGTTAGATTTAGGTAAGATTTTATAAAATTAAAAATAAAACAAATTATTAATTATTTAAGATTATGAAAACGCTTTCTTTTTATGACAATAACACTAATTTTGTATTTGTTTATATTTCAAAAGGAATTTATATCCTCGTCGACGTCACATCCGCGTGGTATTTATAGAAAAATAACGACTTTGACATTTTCGAAAAAGTATTACATAAGATTAGTGAGAAACTATGTATCAGTCTCTTATATATGAAACCATAAATATAAATAGCTATACATAGGTATCAATGCAAACATAATAAATAACCAAAATGATAATAAATTGTGAAACAAAATATGACAGTTTAATAGATCAGGTTTACCATTTATTAAGAACGTGTAAATACCAAATTACGTTTTTTTTTTCTTAACGCTGACTTCTTTTTGGCCGTTAGGCATTTTTCCTATGTCAACGTGGGTGCGTTTACAAACATACAATTTAACGGAATTTCTGAAGTCCACAAAGGATTGCTGAACCACAGCCCCGACCATGCAGTCATTGATCATTGGAGCTCATCCATGCCATGGAACGACCGATAATAAGACCACAGCTCACGTTTCGCTGTACGACTGCAACTTGGTGACCTCAGGGTGGAAAAATGGCGGAAGGTGTAGGAGATCCAATACAAACACAATGCTGTTGAAACTCAATGTTGTGTATCACGGTGAGAATGAGGTTACCGGAGACCCAATCCTACCCTCTCCTCTTCCCTCCCCAATCCCTAAATCTCCGGGATCCTAATCAACTTAAATTAAAACAACAGTAAAACAAATAATATAAATATGTATTAATGAATACAAGAATATACTGAAATTATATCTCCAACAATTGTACATTTAAATTATTTATGCATGTTAATCTACTCGTGAACTTTTCTTGTGCAATGTAGGATTAGTAACGTCATCTAAGATTTTGATATCCAATCTTCTTTCTTCTCTTCTTAAATGCAGTATTTAAACTTTTTAAAGAACGATTCAATACACAGTAATATTGTCTTCGGATTAGAGAGTTAGTTTAGTTTTTAAAAAACATTACCCCACACTAGGGTTTTTCTCCTGTGTCGTGGATACGTCGATATTTGTGTGATACAAACATACAATTTCACACACACATCACACCCAGACCTGGAACAACAACTCGCGGATCACAGAAAGAGTTGTTCCATGCGGGAATCGCTGCCTGGGCACGTTGCGCGGCAACCAGTTGCCCAGCCACCGCCCCAAGCATGCAGTCAAAGAGTAAAATTATCTTTGCTTGATTTTTCTTGCTTGCCTGTTATAAGCTGTAAATTTAATTGCAAAGCTGTATCTCTGATAAAGAAGAAAATCTTTGAGTGTCTAAAATAAAATACATTAATTCGAGTGCACAAACCAACAAACGAGTCGACTTTACTATATTAGTACGGATTAGCTTAAGATTAATAACGAGTAGGTGTTGAAATCATAAAACATAATTTTTACACATGTAAACAGTATTTCCTTGATAGTTACAAATTGGTTATCCAAATTACAAATTCCTTAACGAATCATAACATTTATTAAATGGGTGTTTTTTGGATATTTCCTTAACAAATGTGTGTATATGATATTCTTAAATCCGCACATTTTTTCTACGTCTACATAATTAACTATTTTTTTTAATTTGATAGGGCGGGCCTTTGCTAATCTGATGGTAAGCAATCGAGGCCGCCCATGGCCACCCGCAATCCCAGAGAAGTTACGAGTACGTTGCCAGCCTTTCGTGAATTAGGGTTTTAGACCACCGGTAACCGGCTCACGGTGACACACAATGCTGAAATTGTTTCACGTCACTTTTCTGTGAAGCCATGGTGTTACTCCGATCGAGTTGTCTCGTGCTAAAACATGACACTGCCACACTTAGAGAGTACATTGTCTAATAGAAAATTTCACAGACCATTCTGGTCTGATGGATAAATATGATTGTTTTTGGATCGATTGAAATAAAAATGACTTTGAACTCAGATATCACATAAGCTGTCCCCGTAATAATTTATTTAAAGCGAAGGCGTTTGCAAGGATGAAGATCTAATTCAATAACCAAATATTGTATGTTTGTTAAGAAATTATCAACTACTTAATAATGATAGGGCAATAACACTTTGAATAGCAAAACTGTGGTCATCGTTACATTATCACAACTCTTTTACTAAAATCGTCTTTATTTATCTTTATACACAGTCATTCTATTTTTACCTAAACATTAAAAAAATACATGGTATATATCCTACTGTTAAAGGGGGAGAGAAAAGCCACAGCTACATGAGCTCTAGGGATAGGAAACTCCGGGCTATAAGCGCCATATCGAGAAATACTACATCTCTTTTAACCGAATTTTAGCCTACTCAGATATCCAATGTTACAATTGTAAACGCAATTATTTACTCCTGCCCCGGTCGGAAACAAGACAAGGACCGGAATGCTTTTCAGTCAGTAAGAGTCTGACACTCCCTATTTCCCACCCACGGCGGGAGAAGTTATTTGATAAATAAATACATAACTCCGTTAAAAAATCTGAAACCACAAAATGCTTCATTTTTCAATTCTAAATTCAAATCTAGAGAACCCGTTGAGCATTTTGCATAACCTCAAATTGAGACC
Source organism: Spodoptera exigua (assembly GCA_902829305.4). Classification (NCBI taxonomy): domain Eukaryota; kingdom Metazoa; phylum Arthropoda; class Insecta; order Lepidoptera; family Noctuidae; genus Spodoptera; species Spodoptera exigua. Next base: position 1,348,680 of record LR824614.2, read on the forward strand.
TGCCATCTTCTCCCTCACTCACACTGCTAAACATTGTTTGTGTTCTATTTTTGTCAGCCATTGTGTTGTTTTTATGTGTGTATATCAAAACTTGTTGCCCTTTAATAAAGGTCACTAACGGATTACAAAAAAAAAAAAACATCACAATGTTCATTATTTTGGACATCCTGATTGATGGCTAGTCAGTTCTCATGTTTCCGTAACCAGGTATATATTCAACACCAGATATTCCGAGAATAAGTTGAATCTATTTTTGAAATATCAAATAAAAATTCTTAGTAGCACCTACGAAATATATACTATACTATGTATGTTATTCACGTTAACAATTTATTTGACTTCTGTGAAAAGGGATAGCCGCATATCGGTTCGGCTCCATCAATTGTAGTCAGTATTTACTCAAGTTCCAAGAATAGATGAAAATATTGTTTCAATTTTTGGTAGGTACGTTTCCATAGAAGCAAAATTGCCAGTATGTATATGCGAGTACCATGTTCGAGACGATATAGGATTTAAATTTAATGTTAAAGAATTGATCCCGTAATTTATATGTAGTTCTTTTTCAAAACTTATGTTATTCTTACATTTTACAATATTGTAATAAGAAATGTATTTATGAGATTGAATGACACATTTTTAACAGAGTAGCGTTGGAATTTCTTGCTCTTTCTTTTTTATTTGAATCTGTCTAAAGTCTGTTTGGACTAATAATCTATTTTTAGATGTATTTGTTTAGTTGAAATGTTTGATTGAATTTGAATTTCATTGAGCGCCTTGGGATGCAAAAAATCTTTACACAAAGAGCCTTGTACAAAATGTATAGGAAACTGTAACTTGGAAATCCGCAAAGATGTGCAGCTACGTAGGAGATTAGGAGTTTCAGGGTCGAAAGATTAGTCTATGGTCCAGTGGTGGACTAAAACAGACTGCTGGCAATCAATTACACGTACCTATCCAAGTCAGTATTTAGCTCCTAAATCACGTAAATTACTGTTTTATTAGGTATTATACATATAAGAATGACTATCTGCCTAAATCACTTATTTAACCGTTTCTTAACCCGGCCCTTAGCAGTGGTTTCTGCACCAAAATGGTGTCTAAGCTATCATTAAATGTCTTTGAGTATGGCAGCATAAGAATGTAACCTGGATCGACTGGAATGACACCACGGCCCGACAGAACCCTAGCGTGGTTACCCAAAGAACTAAATGAAACAAAGTAAAAGCACAAAGACATATACATATATTATAACAAAATGCGACTTGGAAATGAGGTGCAAAATTATAGTATGCATTTTTGAAATTTCGATTTGCATATTATATTTTCAACCATTTCAAACAATTTTAAAGCATAAATAACGAAGTGTTTATTATAAAATTAGAATTTTACGACCATAAAAATCAAATTATCACGTGATAAAATTTGATTTTAAAACGGTGATTATGTTATTATTGAATATGAATTAATTACACAAAAAACTTAAGTAGGTATATGCATCGTTGTCATTGGAGACTGACCTCACAGCAACATTTTAAGACAGTTTTTAAATTTTTCCACAAAGTTATAGCCAACAATATCACCATCATCATCATCATCATGATCATCATCATCATCATCATCATCATCATCATCATCATCATCATCATCATCATCATCATGATCATCATCATCATCAGGAAGACGTCCACAGCTGAACAAAGCCTCCCCTCCCCCCTTCTCTTAATTAGTTCTTCACCATCGAACGACACCTACACTCGAGGTTGCGGGAGCAAGATAGGGGTTTTAGTCAGTAAGAGGCTGACTTTCATCCATTTTCTCCTTGCGACTTCGGCGTGGGTCCATCCAGAGGAAAGCCTGCCCGTGCTACGTTTACCAGTCATACTCTATAGCTCATTTAAATTTTTTTAAAACATGACACCGCTTGGCTTAGAGATAGAGTACGTGCGTTCTAAATGTCCACCGATCTTAATCCATCTACTAAGTGTAGCTATTATCATAAATCTTTGTGGGAGACCATTGTTGAACAGCGGTGTTTCAGTTAATGATAAACGTAATTCATTGGTAATAACTGTCTTGTGAAATGACAACACTATTGTTGTATATAAACCTGTAATATTCTGATATTGCAGATATAGGTATATCATCATGCGCAGCATTGATATATATCTGTCATAAGTTGCTGGTAGCATACTCATTAAAGGCACGTTACATACGGATATACGAAACAGACTGATCAAAAAACACGGCGCGGGCGCCAGCAAAAAATATACCTACATTTTGTGATGCCATAAATTATAATAACAAAGTACTGAGTCAACATATTCAAACTTCCATATTTTCTTAAGATAATATTTTTATTTGATTGTATATTAATAATGTTGTATTATAAAACGGTGCTATAAATCTTACATAATTCGGAAATAACTAATTTAGTTTTTTTTTTTGTTCCGAGAACTATATTTATGGAGCGACGTCGCATATCGTTTCAGTCATTATTATTTTGCCAAGGTGGACACTTGTGGACATAAGTGTGTAGAGAGATGGTGCAAGTGAGAGTGAGCGAAGGTTTACTAGAGGGGGAGCAGGTTCAGAATGAGTATGGAGGCTCGTTCTACAGGTTTAGAGGCATACCTTACGCCCAACCACCACTTGGAGATCTTCGGTTTAAGGTAGGATTACTAAATTATTCATACAATTTTAGAGAATGACAATGATAACCGAAATAGTTTCCTAAATAGTTTTATCAAATTTCTTTTCTCTACCTAAATATACTTTATTAGGAAACGTATTACATTTCAAATTTATACAGAAAATAATATAAGTAGTTGAATACAATGCCTAAGCAATATTAAATTATTTACAGCCACCACAACCGCTAAAACCATGGCAGGGCGTGCGACAGGCCAAGCAATTTGGCACAGTGTGCTACCAGTATAACGCCACCAACCCTGGACTGTCAAACATGAGTGAAGATTGCTTATATGTAAATGTTTACACTCCAGACATTAAGCCTGCAACCCCTCTTCCGGTCATGGTTTGGATCCACGGAGGAGGATTCGTATGGGGAAGTGGTAATGATGATCTTTACGGTCCAGAGTTTCTGATCAGACATAATGTTGTTCTAGTCACACTCAACTACAGGCTCGAAGTCCTCGGATTTCTTTGCCTTGACACCGAAGACATTCCTGGCAACGCGGGCATGAAAGATCAAGTAGCAGCCCTCAGATGGGTGAAAAGGAACATTGCCAATTTTGGAGGCAACCCTGACAACATCACAATATTTGGAGAGAGTGCTGGTGGTGGAAGTGTTTCATATCATCTCATATCTCCAATGTCAAAAGGTCTCTTCAATCGAGCTATCCCACAGAGCGGAGCCTCCACATGTTTTTGGGCTAAGGCATTTGAACCAAAAGAAAAGGCTATACTTCTCGCTAAGCAACTTGGTTTCCATTCAGAAGATGAAAAAGAATTGTATGAATTCTTTAAGAATCAACCTGTGGAAAACCTGGTCAACTTAAACTTACAAGTAACAACGTCACAGAAACCTTATGAAATTCATTTTAGTGTAACAAGTGAAAAAGATTTTGGACAGGAAAGATTCTTTTATGGCGATATTATCGACGCAATCCAAAGCAACTTACATGAAGGCGTAGACATTATGACGGGTTATACAAAGGACGAGTACACAATCTCTGTATCCCTCGGTGGACCATTGGAAGATATTCTTGCGAAAGCTCAGAGATACCGTGAGGCTTTCACCCCCAAAATAATACAAAACTACGGAACGATAAGCGACCAGCTAGAAGCTGCAAGAAAGTTACAAAAATTTTACTATAAGAACGAAAGGGTATCAATGGATAATATCGATACATTATTAAACTACATAGGCGTGGAAATGTTCGTTCATGGCGTGATGTTGGCGGCGAAGTTGTATTCAAAGAAGAATAAAGTCTACTTTTACAAATTCAATTGTTTCTCTGAGAGGAATGTCTTCGCGCATGCCTTTTGCGTCGGCTATTTAACGGAAGGCCGGTCCATAGTAAGTCATGCGGATGAATTGGCATATCTCTTCCCAGTGAAACTTTTCTCACAAAAAGTTGATAGAACATCGGACACATTCAAACTGATTGACAGGGTCACTAAACTTTGGACAAACTTCGCCAAATACGGGTGAGTGATTTTTTTATCTTTTCAATAAAATGCCCAGTAAAGATATTTTCTTTGAGATAAAATACAAGTGTCTTTGTGTGATTAATATATGCTACTTTAATTATTAGCTTGACATATTTTTATAAGTATTCTTTTGTCATTGTTTACGATTGGAAAAGTTTTACGTTTTGAAATGAGCGTGTCATTAATTTGTTCATTCTAATTTATTTGTATTTTAACAAAATTAAACTGATTGTAGTAAAAAGTGTCACGAAAATGTTCAGTCATAAAAAGTACAGTTTTACAATTTTGAATTACTTCAAAACATGTGATTTTGTTTGTTTATAGAAACCCGACTCCTGACGACAGCCTCGGAGTGAAGTGGCTCCCTTACACCCTGGCAGCGCAGGATTATATGGACATTGGTAACAAGCTGGTTGCTGGGAAATCACCAGACAAAGAAGAACTGGACTTCTGGGAATCGGTACACCAGCAACATCTGCCTAAATTCAGTATGCTTCACAAATAATAATAGGTACTAAATTCATAATATAATCATAAGCTTGCACCAAAAGCTATACCAAACTGGATTTTGTTTAACATATTTTCAAATCTATATTCGTCTATATAAAGTTGTAAATCTAATTAACTGTTCGGATAGCTTGACATGACGGCTCTTGTAGAGATAAGAAATAGTTTTATTTTTGTATAAAAAAAATGTTTTTATTTAGGAGGTTTCCTCTATTCGAAAATAGTACAAACACCACAAGTGAATTTAGTGATATGAATTGTAATTTTAAGAACTTATATTAATTAATAAAATGAAATGATCATATACTGTTCTTGTTACTTTTTAATGTAAAATATCGGCAAACGACCAGACGGAGTATTTTTGGTAAGCAACCTTTGCTGCCCATGGACACCCACTACACCAGAGTAGTTGCACACTTACGACTTGCACGAGCTTTTGGGGATTAAGGGATAGGGTAGCGATGGGGAAAGGGGAAGGATTAAGCCTCACTTCACAAATGCATCGCTGTGATTGTTTCGCGGTGGTTATTCTTTAAGGCCGTCGTATCACTACAGCCGAACCAGCCCATTTGTGCCGACGAATTACTCTCTAACACATAAATATTCCTATAAATTATAACACTTTACATAACACAGCACACATTGTAATCTTGGTTAGTTCTCTATCCGTTTGTGTAGCGAGTTTTTTCGTTTCCTAGAAACTATACATCGCACTGTTTAGAAGACGGATTTGCTTTTTATAGAAAGTCAAATACAAAAACATTGTAATTGTAAAAAGTAGCACGTCGCTTCCCAGAATCGATAGACATGTCATTTTGCTAAATTTAAAAGAGGTATTTAATAAAACTTAAAAGAACAAAAGTTAAATTTTTTCTTGCTTTAGTATGTTTAGAATACAAAACAGTAAATCACAATCGGCATTCAATTCGCCTATGCATTGTATGTACGAGTATGCATGAAGATTTTGTACGCAAAAAAAAACTAACAGGTACAGCACTATTTAAAAATAACCTCACTAAATAACATACATTTAAAAACAAACTGGTTGACCATGTGTAAATTGCTAGGTAGTTGCTCAATTTTTAGATTAAGGAAAGGTTAAACAAAAATAAGGATTAAAGGTTTTTTTGACAATAACTTATTCCTTCCTGGGTCTTTCCTAACTAAGCTGCTAGGTGATCTCTGTAGACCTATTGATACACTAGATGGGGTAATAGGGTATATAAATAAAACTGCCTCTTTGTGTTGTACTCTGCTTGTATAACAACACTATAATATTACTAACACTACGTGGTCTATCAAAATGACAATTGCCTTATACTATTCCTGGTAACGAAACCATAGCTCGAATTTAAATTTTAATCGGAATTTAAATTTAATTCAACGCCATCTATCGAGCTATGAGACAACTCGTTACAATAAAATATTCTTTGAACTAAACATACATATATCTGATGATATTAAACACTGGGTGGGGTGAGGGGGAATGTCAAACTCTTACTGACTAAAAACTTCCCCGTTCATTCTCCAGCTCCAAGGCGGGGACGCGGTACATTATTTCGAGTACACCCGCAAAATTACCATTTAGGGCTGATGTCTAACCAGACCAACTACAGGTACTAGAGCATTCCAAAAGAATATCATGCAGTAAATCGTCATATACATTTCAATCGAACATACAATAATTATGGATATTAAATAATTTCAATATGTATAAAACATAGTGATACTAAAAATGTTAAAATGTCGATGTATTATTTAATGTTTTTTTCTCAATCACTCCTAATTAGTTGAATAATCGTGATGAATTTTGCTTCTGATGGTAGTTTCGTGTTGGGGGTGGTTTCGTCCATAAGCCATCCATCGATCTGAAGATAAGCAACCGGAGGTCATGGATACTAGAGAATTTACGAGTGCATTGCCGATACGTATTTGAGAATTGGGGACAATATCCCCATCAATGAGTCAATTCTTTATATTTTTCGTGATACAGTGCCAAACGAGCAGACAGATTATCTGCTGTTAAGCAAAAGGCGCTGTCCATGAACACCGGCCGACACCCGACACCAGTGGAGTTGTACGCTTGAAACTTTTTGCCGGCCTTTTGGGATATGTGCTTTTGGGGATTTGCGGATCGGGTAGCGATGAGGGGAGGAAAAGGAGTTGGGCCACCAGTTACTTGCACGGTTGGAACAACTCTTTGTGTGATCCACAAAAATCTTTTTCCGGTTCTGAGTGGTTTGTGCATGTGAAATTGTATGTTTGTAACCGCACCCACTACACAGGAGATAATTCTATTATGGGGCAACGTTTTATAAAAAAGTTACCTCGCTCACATTGTAAAACCGAACGTAAACGTTGTTTAACACCGGTTTGTGTAAGTAATCAGTAAATAAAATCCAGTCGAGTTGGACCATTCATGAAATTAGTCTCTACTATCCTCAAGAGTTTAACGGAGAACCGTAAAAAACAATTTTAACATTTTCAGCTTTGTCTTTTACCGCAATTATATCATACATGATAATTTCCACCTGCATCTATCTAGATTACAGTTAAAACGTTTTTCAAAACGTTTCACCATTTTTACAGGAGCTGGTAGCCTTTTATTGACACGGACAACACGCCAATTAGTCCTTTTTCTGATGCTATTTACATTTGCAACTTAATTAGGTACGAATGTATCCGATTATCTCATTGAATGAGGTCACCTCTGTGACCGCTGACTCCATCACCCATGGACCCATTTCTTAAGCCATTGTCTTTTATGCAAGAACTTATCTTATCTTGTGAATTAATTAGACTCTAAGTCTCATTTACGGAACGTGTCACGATCTGCGACTTTTCGAAAATGCCATACATTGCCCAATACTAGGATTTGCACCTGTGAAATGGGTGCGTTGACAAACATACAAATACACATTCACAAGCCACCCGGACCCGAAACAACAATTTCTGGATTACACAGTATTGTTCCGTACATCCATCGAACCCACGTCACGATGTACAAAAGACAGACGGCCACTGCGTCAACCGTGCAGTCAAATATTGTTTTCTGATGAATAGACGCACACGTTCCATTTTTGTTATATTGCTCATAAAAATAAACTGAGTCTAGTCTAGGCGAAATGGACAAGTATAGAATTTTTAACATCAGTAATATACCTTTGGTCACCTTTCTTGACATTGAAGAAAAACGTACATAAGTAGTAAGATAAAGCCATAAAGTAATTTTTATTTCGATATTAAGCTTTGTTTTGTGCTGTATGATAACCATCAGTCTAAGTGGGTCAGCCAGCTGGAGGTAGAACGGGGTGGTTATTAATTAGTAAGAGTCTGACACTCCCTCACTGAATGACTTCCTTCAGTTAAAGTTTTGTCATGAGATAAAGTAATAAGAATGCCCACTGATGCCAATACAATTCGTATACGAGAATTTTATGAAAATATATGGAATTATCCCGAAACTAATACTAAATAGGTATATATTTTATATGACAGGTCGGCAAAACAGTCGGATTATCTGATGGTAAGCAATCAGCGCCGCCCATGGATACAACAACAGAGGAGTTGCGAGTGCGTTACCGACCTTTTGGGGATTAGGTATTTGGGGTGTGCAAGGGTTGGGCCTCCGGTAACCTCACTCACACGGCGAAACATAACGCTGTTGTTGTTTCACGCCGGTTTTCTGTGAGGCCGTGGTATCACTCCGGTCGAGCCGATCCATTCGTGCCGAAGCATGGCTCTCCCACACTTAAACACACGAGCTCGTTAACAAAAAGTAGTTTATTTAAATATCAATAAGCATCATATTGGCGTACATTACAAATTCTATTTTCGAGCAACAACCATTTGGACATACTTAAATGTATGTATCATCAAACAAAGAGATCTTACTTCTGTATATAAATAGAACTGGTTTACATGTATTGTACATACAAATTATGTGTACATACATAAATATAAAGGTTTTCCAAACAACATAGTTTTCAAGGTCATTTGTGCTAGAGCGTAATTGACTCATTAGTCTAGTAGCTTCGAAACATGACTGTGGATGACAAGGTCATGGATTTATCTTTAGATTAAGCAAGACGTGTTAATTTTTAGGTTGCCTTCTTTAAAGGATAAAAACAATAACCAAACGATTAAGTAATAGTTACTGCTGTCTGTCTGTCTGTCAGTCTGACTGTCGCCAGGTTGTATCAAATGTGCCGTGATAGCTAGACATTTGAAATTTGGACCAGTTTAATATTTATGGTGCCACTTTAACAACAAAATAAAATAACTAAACATTTCGGGGCATATTATAGTATCTGCTGTCCAGATAGATACCAGAGAGAGGCCTTTGCCAAGCAGTGGGACACACGATAGGCTATAAAAAAAAATATAGTATCCCCCCTCACCCATCCTCGTGACTTTGACGCGGAAACCGTGTGCAAAGACAACGGACACTTTCTTGGTTTTTTTAGAATGATTTAGAGGAGCTGGAGAAAATTTTGGAAAAAGTGAAATGTTTGGCGGTGTATCATTTATGCGCCTTGGCGTTTATACCTTGATCCCTCTTTGGTCGAGTCAGATTCCTATCCAAATTGCTATACGATTTTTTTATTTTTATACATCTATTTTTATTCTTTACACTATATTTGATGAGACTGTTCTCAGTTTTCGTAACGGGTTTACAACCACGATTATAATAATAGCGGGTATTATTTTTGAATACCAATTATTATAGCAAACTTGTTTAAGCACTGCATATATCATGTAACTATAGACGATAACAACTGGAAAATTTCCACATCAGTCGTGAACAGTTTATCTAAGTTACCATTAGAATAAATTGTTCATTTCGAGTAACAAGCACTGAATACTTAGTATTTTTTTTACATATACATTACATTTTTAATACTACACCTAGATTTTTTTTATGTAATAAGTCGGCAAACGAGCAGATGGATTACCTGATGGTAAGCAGTCAGCGCCGCCCATGGACACCCGCAACGGAGGAGTTACGAGTGCGTTGCCGACCTTTTAGGGATTAGGGATTTGGAGATTTAGGGATTGAGGAGGATTGGGAGAGAGGAAGGATTGGGCATCCGGTAACCTCATTCACACGGCGAAACACAACGCTGTGGTTGTTTCACGCCGGTTTTCTGTGAGGCCGTGGTATCACTCCGGTCGAGCCGACTCATTCGTGCCGAAACATGGCTCTCCCACAGTTAAAGATAGATGAATGAAAGCTATTAATAGATAAGGTGATTGAAAAGGAAGGTTGTAAAATAACACCTTTTAAATGGTGGAGTAGGTTTGTATTATTAGCACCACCCGTGTGTAGCCGGGGCTAGTCGCTAATGTAGTGTATAATAGTGGGTGAGCCTATCGTTGTGTTTCGCCGTGTGAGTGAGGTTACCGGAGGCCCAATCCTTCCCCTCCCCCGATCCCTCCCAATCCCTAAATCTCCAAAACCCTAATCCCTTAAAGGTCGGCAACGCACTCGTAACTCCTCCGTTGCGGGTGTCCATGTCCATCAGGTAATCCGTCTGCTCGTTAGCCGAACTATTAGGTACATAAAAAAAATTTAATACCCAACTCTCAAAACATCAATTCTTCCCCAATCTCCAACTCCCAAAAGAACGGCAAAGCAATTGTAACTCCTTTTAGCTGTGGCTGATCACGGGCTGCGCCTATACCTTACCTCATGGTAAGCCGATGATCCGTGTGCTCGCTTGCCGCATTATTTCATAGACAGAAAAAAAACACAACAGAAATATTTATGTACTAGCTACTCTTGCGTGGTTCCACCCGCTGCTGAGCTCCTACAGATAGAAGCGTAATATTTTATAGCCTATAGCCTACCTCGATAACTGTCTATTACTAACAAATACAAAAATAATTGTTCAATTCCAGCTGGTGGTTTCGGAGATTAGCGCGTTTAAGCAAACAAACAAACTCTACAGCTTTATAATGTTTGTATGTATAGATTTGCGCCTATACTGACTTAAAACAAAAAGCATATATTTATTTTTACCGGAGAACAATCAGCCATGAATATGGTGTCCAATATCCATAAAATGTTGCTCATAAAAGTACACATCCAGTACCCACATGTTAGAGCATTCTGTCCAATAGGTGCCCGAGGCTCTCGGCATTGTCGCTTAATTGAGCCCGGAATCGAAACGACTACCGATTAATAACGACAGAAAAAAAACAGTTATGGACTCCCTTTATGTACGACGTAGTTTTAACGACACGATATCCGCAAGCGTTTCTCTGGTTTTAAAATTGGAAGGCTGTGGGTTGAATTGTAATGATTTTCTATTCGGTTAATTTTCAATAAACTGTTTTACCATTGTCCATTAGGCCTCAAATGAAAACTTGCTGTCACGTACTTTTTATGATAGAGGGCGGTAAAATGCAGACCGTTTGATAAGCTACCCGGACTAGGGAATAATAAACGCATTAAAATGCCTCTTTCATGTTTAAAGCACTTAAGTAACGAGGTAGTCACTACCGAAATCACTTTATATATTAAGTTATTTTCGCTACCCTCAAAGCAGGAGGAGGAGCGGGACCTGGAACCCTTAAAGTGACCAACTTTCGCCTTACCCTGGCTGAGATAAGTCATTTGATGATTTTCCCCTTACAAAAAAAGCCACGGCCCGTAGCAGGAGTCTTTTTTTAACAAAGGCATTTCTTTTTTTGCCATTTGCCATCTATTTTTGGTCCCAGAGTGGACCAATGGTAAAAAGAGATTTTGCCTTTTTTCCTTGTAACTGTCCCGTTACCGAATCAAGTTTCATTTTCTTACCTTCACCAAACATCTTGAATATCTTGGCACACTGAACATTCTAGCTCAACACACTGCCACAAACCCCATTTGCCTTTCAAAACTAGCCCTTAAAACATTTATGTAGCAGAGAAAATAGTACCAAATTTCTATGTTCAAGATAATAATAGAGTGCTAGTAAACTCCATAAATTATTCATCAGAATCCTTTGAGACGGCGCACGATACCGTCTGAGGGAAAGCAAAATGTTTAAAATTTAAAGCGACCGTACTAGCCGAGATTTTGTGACGATAATTTTTGCAGGACATCGGGATTTAGCGAGTAGAATGGACGAAGATTGAAGCTAATGTAGCTTAGGTATTTTTTTATGAAAGTATCAAGACTCAAAGAGATACCGTTATGAATTTAAAACGTGGTGTATTCACGCTTGATTTTTCTCTTCAAAGAAAATTCCATATATTTTATGGGAACTATTCCAGACAGCTTGGAAAAAAGGTAGATCATATCTACTGTGCAGCAAAAATTTAATCGAGTTAAGTTTCTACCTACTTAGAATCGATATAGGCGACTTGCTCAAGTAGGGGCACGTCGATTTCCTTCCAATCCTGGTATGGGACCGTGTTATAAAAAAAACTATAGAACATATACTCACTCTGTCTCTTTGTATCTACATTCCATTTATAATTTTGACAGATGCTACTCTTTTTTCAATCCAGTTTAATAATATTTTACGAAGATGTGCTCTCAGACTCTAAAAACACGATAGTTCGCTGACTGAGGTTGGGCAACTATAAAATTATGTGAAAAACGCCTTTATGACGTTATAATAACCACGTTAAACAAATTCATTATTATAAAGAACAAGGTAACTAAAACCGCAGGAAGGCGTCAAATAGTTGTGGCATTATAATTACTTTGATGAAAATTTTCCAGTAAAAGCAGCCATGTTGTATACTAGATTGTTAGACTTTTAATATGCCTGACACCAGAGAGATTCAGCTGGAGTTGCAGGGTTAGCGCAATAAAGTATTACGACCTCGATCTGGACCAGAAGAAGGAACGGGGCGGTTTTAGTCAGCAACACACTGACACTCCTTTTCATCCCACCCTGGGCTAGAAAAGGTATTCGACGATTGTTCCTCCTCAAAAAAAAACAGAGAGAATCTCTAAGGCATAAAAGTCTGAAAAACATACAAAACAGTGTTCACAAAATGACTGCCAACACCAACCTGAGATGAGTGGCGGTATGCCGTGACTGGACTGAGCGCCGCCGTGTCCTCAGGGAAGTGATCGGCGGCGGCGACCTCTCGCGCCTGGCCTTAGTCGAGGCCATGGTGCGGAGAGTCCTCCTTCTGTGAAGCAGCTATGCTCGCAAAGAGGGAGGCGGCCCGCGTGAGTTAGCAATTCTCCTCCTCACGCCCCAGCCGCCGCAACAGGCGACACTACGGGCGTCGGGAATCAAGGGACGATCTCCGGCCATCGTAAGTGCGGGTCTGCGGTCGGCAAGTAAGGGCAGCTCGCCGCCTGACCAGAACCAGACCCGAGGGTACGGCGAATAGCGTTCCGCGCGCGCCTCAAAGAGCCAATAGACCACCACAGACGGTGCCCTAAAGGGCTGATGTTGAGCCCGGGTTGCGGGGTAAGCGCAATGAGGCACCGCGACCTCGGCCCAGAGCAGGAGAAGGAACAGAGGGGTTTTTAATTTGATGATTTTCCTGTCACAAAAAGAACTCATTATGTAATTCTCTATAACACCTACGGAAAGAATGTAAGCTGTTTGGTGATAAAAGGTTGATTCATAGCTTCACATTTAGCTACATAAGAATTAAACTATCATTTAGACACTCTAGTCATACGGTGAAGGTAAACATTTATAAGTAAGCGTCGTGATAAATGCTCAAGCCTTCTCTATGTGAAAAGAGGCATTTGGTCAACAAGGAAGACTCATAGACTGGTATGAAGACTTTTAGTACTAGTACTACTAGGCCGCATGTAGAACTACGAATAAGTTAGACAAGGCAAAACTAAACTTGTTGTAAAATTACATCAAACCAATCTATTTGTTAAACACCCACTTTAATTTGTTCACACCGAGAGTAGTTGTATTTAGATCGTAAACCGGTATTATCGCATAACAACCAGGGGCGGCAGAACAATTTACTCTGTTTACTCTCTAGGGGGAGGGGGGATAGATAAACCAACGACATTTTAGTAGACAGTAGACGGATAGCTTTAAATCTTCAGCAGTAAATTAAACACCGTCTAATGAAAAATGTGACAACTTTGTTGGTTGTTAAAGCAGACTTGAGAATTTTATGTCCCGGTCTTTTAAGAATTTGCAGTGCATTTTCATTTAAATAACAAGTTACAGTGTGGTGATACGTTTGTCAGATCTCCTGTTCTTCCCGTGGGTTTTATTAGAGTCGTCTAAGGAACTTGTCTAACCGAAAACCTGCGCAACATGGAAGTTGTGGCAAATTTTCGTTTTTGTTGAGAAGTTTTACACTTGAGCCTTGGACTCTGTTACAGTTTGTTGATGAGAATGAACAAGCGCCATTGTATCTCCTAAAAGCATCGTAGAGAATTACTTTACTCTGGTCGCTTTATAATTTCATCTTCTTTGTTCCATCTCCAAGCCGAGCCACGGTATAGTTATCTGTTGGATAGTTATCTGTTATACATCTGGTTATATATGTATATAGACAGTATCAAAACTTAGCCTAATTATAATTACAAGGTAAAGCAAAACCTTTTTATTAGTAAAAATCGGCATCTTGTTTTAATCTTCTTCTTATATATAAAAATGGATCGCAAAATGTGTTGGTAAGCGCATAACTCAACAACGGCTGAACCAATTTTGCTAATTCTTTTTTTGTTGTGTTTGTTTTGTCAGGAGAAGATTCTTATGAAAAAAAAGTATAGGGGAGAGTTGGTAAATAGACCCTTTCATCGTAAGCGAGATGATGAGACCCGTGCGAAGCAGGGGCGAGCTGCTAGTTATACATATATTTGTGACTAGTTGACCCTAAAATTTTCACATTGTATCATATATCGAAACGCCAAGCCTACCAAGGAGTTCAAATAATTATTTTCCGCGTTTGTAACCCGCGTAAATATATACATATATGTTGTTGTATCGTAATACCGAATTTTTAGTCCTCAATTTTATAGTATCACCTCTTTCCTAACAAAATTTTTACTTGACAAATAAGTATAGCTTTGTCACAATTCCTAGTACCCTAGTACAAAGTGAGTGACTATGATTTGATTTGGCTTCGGAACATTTCGAACTTACGGTATACCTGTATTTCAATAAAACACAGAATGTATAGATCTACCTAGATTTAGAATATTCAAAGTAAACTCGAGTTCCAACGGATACAGACACAAGCTCATGCTCAATTTTATGTGGTGGGATAGTCATGCCTCGGCACGAATGATTCTGATCGACTGGACCAATACAGACACACAGAAAACCAACTTAAATCAACAACAGCGTGTGGGTGAGGTTACCGGACACCCAATCGCTCCCCTTCCCCCCATCATATCCCCACAACACCTATCCCCAAATGATCGGCAACGACCTCATAACTCCTCTGTTCTTGCGGATTTCCATGGGCGGCTCTGGTTGCGTACCTTCAGGTAATCCGTCTGCTGGTTTGCCGACATATCACATAAAAAAAATTGAAAGCAACATCGTTTAACATAGTATCATACAAAACATTAGACGACAAGAATAAATATCGTAATAAGTCGACTGATTTAAAAGACAAAAATAAAACTTAAGTCATAAATCTATTTATATATGCATTCAAAACAATGTTCCATATAACTACACATGCTTATTTATGTAGATACGTGTTTGATTTATAACTCAATCTTACACACCAAAACTACAAGTCAATTATGAATTTAATTAACATTCTAAACTTATAAACAAATTTAATTTCCATACATCAAGTCCGTTCAATGTTCGACTTAATAATTTCCATGTACCTTAACAAAGTAAAGTAATTACATAAACAAATATGATTAATTTGTTTTGTTATTTATATAATAATTTACTTCTTGTCTGGATTTTTTGGAAACGACATCAAAGTTGTTTTAATTTTTGTCAAAATTTGAGAAGTACTTCAAACACATTTATAAACACGCGTGTATAAGAACCTTTTGGGGATTAAGCATTTAGAGATTAAGGGATTGGGGAAGGGTTGGGCCTCCAGTAACCTCACTCACACGGCGAAACACAACACTGTGGTTGTTTCACGCCGGTTCTCTGTGAGGCCGTGTTATCACTCCGGTCGAACTGACCCATTCGTGCCGAAGCATTATGGTTCTCCCACACTATTTGTCTATTTATATTTATTGGTTACTTTTAGCAATTTTTTCTCAAAACTTATTCTAAGGACATAACGATTTTTTATATAGTAAAACATTTCCCCTTACTAGGTTTTAGCCTGTGTCTTGAATTCCTTTCGTTTCAATCGAACACTCTGGCGGAGCGGTCGTGGTCATGGTATGTCCTTGGTCGCAGCCTTAGCGTGTCTTGAATTGTCAATTTTTTAACAGTGTCTTTAATAGGTTTCCAAAAATACTTATATATATTTTACGAGACGTCACCGCTACGCGCATGCTTCTTATGTATGAATATGAGTCCCATTATGTAATGAAACTAGTTGAAGTTTTCTAAGTTACTTCACGTTAGTCCTTATTTTTAATAAATTAAGTTATCTCTTTCTTAGTTCAGCCTGCTTATCCACGCTATAATCACAAACGAATCATAGCATTATTAACGAATCTGAACAAAACAAATCACACACCCACACACACACAAACGCACGACCCAAACACCGTCAATTTAATACGAGGAGATAGGACAACAGTTACCTATAAAGGTATATTAATAAGAATCTTGCATAACAGTAAAGGCAACCTCAAAACCCGCAGGTGACTCTCATAACGCGAGGGTACATCGTAAAACACACGATATGACGTCACAACGCACCACCGCGTTTTGACGACTACCCTCTATATTAAAAGTGTAAAACTGAAATATTCTAACGTCGTTCCTTCACTGCGGTTGCTAATATTTTGTGCGGTGTAATATAAATGGAGGCTTGTTTACATTTTCCGTCGTATGAAAATTGTGTTTTTACACAACTGCGCTAGAACAATGGCGGAGATGGTAAGGTCAATTTTTTTTTAACAATGTCACGTGTTTTGTATTAGGAGCGAAAAAAGGAACGTGATGGTTTTCAGTCAGTAAGAGTTTGACACGTCCTCTCGCCCTACGATGAAGGCCATCAATTACTTACCACGCTAAAAAAAGTTTGTCAAAGATGAAAATTTATGTAACTCCTTCAGGCCAAGTGGGAGAGCCAAGCTTCGCCACGAATGGGTCGGCTCGACCGGATTGACACCACGGCCTCACAGAAAACCGGGCGTGGAATAACCACAGCGTTGTGTTTCGCCTTGTGATTGAGGTTACCGGCGGAGGCCCATTCCCTCACCCTCCCCTCATCCCTTCCCAATCCTTAAATATCCGAAACCCTTACCCCTAAAAGGCCAGCAACACACTCGTAACTCGTTTGGTGTTGCGCATGTCCATGGGCGGCGCTGATTGCTTACCTTCAGGTAATCCGTATGCTCGTTTGCCGACGTATACCATAAAAAAATCTACAATTTGTGGTTCTGAGTCTGGGTGGTGTGTTAGCAAAATTCGAAGCTTATAAAGGCAAAACAAAAACAGGACAAAATCTCCAAGAAAAAATGTTTGTGTTTAAAACTAGCCCTCACAAAAATGTCTTGATTTTGGAGCGTGGAAATGAATTTCTTAAGGTAATTACTTCATTAGTGGTGTTTCCATGTTAATTGTAGTGTAACAGTTGTGTCTTTACCGTAACAGTATTTAGTTTCAAATGGTAAGTATTCTTCGCTAATTATGTTACTTGCAGAACACATTATGTGTTAATTTTGAAAAGACCTTTTTAAGTTGAATGCGTCTGTAGTAGACGTATTTGTGTGAGGTTGATAATGAAGCTTGAATATCGAATATTCCTACTTTTCATCTTTTTATTCCCATAGCTAAAAGGATTGTGAAAATTCAAGATATTTCTATTAAACTAATAAATTTGTAATTACTTACCGCTTTTCTACGCCACTAAACAGTTAAGTCAGATCTGTAACAAGAACAAAATAAAGATGAATATTATGAAGTTTAACTGGAGGATGGCTGAACCAATTTGGCTAATTTTAAAGTCTTGAAATATTCGTAGAAGTCCAGAGAAATCAGGATTAAATTGCAAGAAAATTTAATTTTGTAAATCATTAATTTTATTTCCAATACAAAATGTTCTATATTAATACCTTTAGATATTCGACAAAAACACGGATTTATAAAACTAACATTTATTATTTATTGCGAATAGCCTATACACGTTTCATTTCGTAAACAATGAGATTACCTATTCAAATTCATTTATTCCAAGTAGATCAGTTTGTTCGTCATTGAAGGTAGATACTCATTTCAATCCAGGGTTGTGGGGCAGACGCAATTAGGCATCGCAGCCTCAGCCTAGAGCAGGAGAAAGAACGGGGGGTTTTTAGTCAGAAAGAATCTGACACTCCTTCTCGCCCCACCCTGGACGTAAAGTAAGTAAGTCATTTGATGATTTTTACCTCACAAATAAAAAAATATAAATTTAAAATTTAAAAAACCCCCGACAAAAAACTTATATTCCTATAAAAAGTAATGATTAAATAAAGGTTTTCTATATCATTTTCTCTCGATTAAGTCATCAACATTCCCTTTCAGTGCGCTTTCATTTGACACCCCACTCGAGTATATTTGCAGACCTTCGGTTACCCTTCCCCACTTACCCCCCCCCCCCCATAACTTCTAATCGGCTCAACCGATTTTCGTCAAACATGTCTAAAACACTCGCACGTAAGTCACCTTTAATACAAAAAAAACTAAATTGAAATCGCTTCACCCGTTCAGGCTCAGGATGCCACAGACAGACACATCAAACTTATAACACACCTCTTTTTGCGTCGGGGGTTAAAAAGGCGGTCATTCCAAAGTTTACAACTACTAATAAAGTACATGAAACTACTAAATAGAAACACTACCGTGGATATGTTATTTATATCTCCATTATAATAATCCCCCTTCTGTATCACCAAATAGTTAATGTAACGTATACAAACAATGGAATCAAAGTAAAAGCACGCCACCCATGGCGGCCATGGCTAACAAATTAATTTATGGTGTATGGGGGATCGTTCAGCGCTAATATGCCTGTAAATAACATGACATTACCTAGATGTAGTTAAAGTACTAGTCTTTGATACAACGCCCTAAGGTTCACTTTCGTTTGTTTTAATGTGATAAAGAGAAATAAAGGTATTTATTACCTATAGTTGTTTTATATATGTTCTGGTTTGACATGGATCCAATAGGCACTGTTACTGAATGTCTCCACTGGTTGATGGATGTTTTTATTCATAGCGCCCGCTTCTCATGCTTGAGGGAGGGTTCAAAACCTGGCAAGTACCAATGTGACTTTTTCTGAGTTCCATGTACTTTCTATGATTATTTAGAGACCACTGATATAAGGTGAAGGAAAACATCATTCTAATTATAAGTTCGAAATCGCCAATGCGCCTTGAGCAAGCGTGGTGATTAATGCTCAAACCTTCTCCGTGTGAAAAGAAGCCTTTAGTCAGCAGTGGGCATTTATAGGCTGATGATGTATGTAATCATGTACTTTATGTATGTCAACAAGAGCTGAACATGCTTCTGGCGACATATTACACCTTTTTTATACATAGAGCTACAAAAGAATAGAAGCATCACCTAATGCTAAGCAGCTACTACTGCTAGCACCAATGCAACACCATAGGACTTGCAAGTATGTTTACTTTTCCCCTTTCGGGGGTTAGAGTTTTGAAGATTGGACCTTCGGTAAGATTACGCACGCAGCGAAACACCAGCCATTGTTGCTGGTTGTACACCAACAACGTAGTTACATTTATAGAAATAACATTTCAAAAAATTTTAAAACTTAAAACACGATTACTATCTTTATTAATGACAAAAATACAAAAAACTTGATAATCTTGTACTGGATTTCGAAATCAACATTCAAAACTATAAATAGATACGTGACCGTCAATGATACCAAAATAAGTATGCGGAGGCAAAATAAAATAAAAACATAAGTTTATTTGTTACTATTATTATGTAAGCGTCAATGTATTTAAACCTACATATCATCAAACTATACTTTAAAAATTTGCAGTCCAATTTCCACTTAATTTTCATGACTTAAAGTTGCAATTAAGTTACACTGATTGGGTTAATTATATTTTTTTGGGTCACTTGGGTTTGGTCATTGGGTCATGGAATGACTCATCATACCATAGATAAGGCGAGAGGGAGTCTCAGAATCTTATTAACTAAAACCTAACATTCGTAATATTACTGGCTAATAATTAAAAATATATTACTATATTATAACACGAAGTCATATTACTGTTGAGCTGCATTAACTTTTTAATAGAATAATTCTATAATACAAATATTCTATAATAATAGAAAAGTCAGTTTGATTATTTGCGACGATTTGGCACCTCAAACATTAAGACGGTGGTACCTATGTCTGATATACCTAATAATGATTCAAGGTCAGACTAAGCTCTGGACCCAACGTGTTATCATGATCCGCCATCATCCTAGTCGAAAGACAAGAAATTTTAGTCATTTTAAAATTGGTAGAGTGCAATTGCATATTTGACCCCTGACTGTACATTCGATAAAAAAAATTACACTTCAAAATGGGACTGTAAGAAACGCTCTTGAAGTTACCATAACGTTCGACTTAAGTACCTAATTCATGAACAAAATATGAATTAATATGAGCAAAGCCACATGCATAACCCCTAGACTCCATTACTAAGCACAATACAACAAACAATTTTAAATTACAGATTACACATGTTATTTGCTGACCTTGTATTTAATGAGTACACTTAGGAAGTTAAACACACGTATGATATCAAACCGTTAAACGCGCCATGCTAGGACATTATACTCAAACATATCCATAGTAAAATTACAATTAGACAAGTATATGTGTGTTTGTTTGTCCATCTAAAACGGAAAGTCGCGACGAATTGACGTGGTTCTTTAAATGGTGGTATTTAATAGAATAGAATGTGACGTAAGCTACTTTTTTCTCTTTCTTATAACCAAAATTTTACAAGATAAGACATAAGATAGTACAATAATAAAGTAGGTATAGTAATACATAAAATCCCTTTATCCCAAATCTCCTTATCCTCAGAGGCAGTAACTCACTTGCAGCTCCCCTGGTGTTGCAGGTGTCCATATGCATATATAAGATGGTTGGCCGTAATATCACACAAAATAAAATATAGGTAAATTCATTGTTAGAACATTTTATATACATATTTAATGTCTTTAATATCGTATTAATATAATATTGTATTCTTGAGTTCACTTCTGCAGTGTGATTCTGTAAGACTTCATTCTAAACTTCGAATCTGAATCCGCTGTGAGTAGGTAGTAGTACACTAGCGCCACACTTGCGAGTTGAACTAAATTGATCGCAACATTTTGATAGATAAAGTATGAGATGACGTTAAAAGTGGCATTTTAAAATTTAATTTCCCCGACACTTCGACGCTCACTTCGCACTCGAACAAAATTCAAAATCAAACAAATTTTATAGAATCGACGTGCTGCTCTAAGTTAAACAAAGGGTGCCGTGTTACTTCGAAGGCAGGCAAAAGCCGTATAAAATATAAAATGCAATACATATTTAAAATGCTTGTCCCTAAAACAATCAATTTATGAAAAGTATGATACGATTTTCGAATAAAATCGAATCGATTCTGTAAACAAAATTTAAATTCGCTGACTCTAAGTTGCTAAGTTAATATTATTAGGTCACACAAAATATTTGTTTCACTTAAATGTTTTACTAATTAGCCCCAAACTTCCATTTTAGTTGACTTTGTCTTGCTGACCGATTAGTTTTTTTTTTGAAATAGGTCGGCAAACGAGCAGACGGATTACCTGATGGTAAGCAATCAGCGCCGCCCATGGACACCCGCAACGGAGGAGTAACGAGTGCGTTGCCGACCTTTTAGGGATTAGGGTAAAATCATTTCTTCTTAATGAATCACCAGCCAATAGTAGAAAAATAGCCACACAAACACAAAAAACAACTACTCCGAATATTCCAAGCTAATTTTCATAAATTTTCTTTCAAAATAGAGAAGCACACAGCAATATCGTCACTGCAATTCGTAGTATTGGATAACATCTAATATGCCGCGCGGAGCTAGGACAAACAAACAAACGAAGCTTGTGTACATAGCGATGTTATTTCAAGATATTAAACCTTTCAAATATCACTTTGCAGCACTTCCAATTGTCACTGGCTGGAGTAACACTTCGAAAATGGACTGTGCGAAACACCCCTAACAGTTTTAGGGGTTCCGTAAGTTTCGATGTATGTATGTCACCGGAAAATAACAAGATCCGTAAGTTTATAAATTTACTAGAAAGTTTATAAACTTTCGTAAGATTCTAAACGGGAGATAAATTGTAATATTTTACGTCCACATTTTCGTAAATTTATCAATTTCCGACGTCATACGGTAAATTTATAAACTAACGAATATCTATTCGTAAGATTTTATATGGTTCGACCAATCACAGAAAGTCTTTTAAATATACGATCTTTGAAATACGTAAAATAACACACTGCTCTCTGATTGGTCAATTTTCGTAGTGGCAATGCTTGTGTCGCAGCTTGTAGGTCACTCATTATGGGTACTGCTAGATAATCTTAACAAAATAAAGCTATTTTTCACAGTTGCAACACAGTTCAACATTCAAATCTAATAAAAACGCACGAGCAAATTGGCTTGTTTATGTTCCGTGGCCAGCAATGGCGGCCGCGAGAAAGGAGAAGTGACAGCCAACCAATCAGATCGCGCGTAGCGTTTGGTTACTGCTTACTTATTATTAATTTACGAGTGAGTTCAGTAAGTTTATCAATTTACGAAAATGTGGACGTAAAATATTACAATTTATCTCCCGTTTAGAATCTTACGAAAGTTTATAAACTTCCTGGTAAATTGATAAACTTACGGATCTTGTTATTTTCCTGTGACATGTATATTATTAAGTGTGGGAGAGCCGTGTTAGACCAGAGTGATACCAAGGCCTCTCACAGAATACCGGCGTGAAACAACGTTTGGGGTGTATTTCGCCATGTGAGTGAAGTTACTGGCACTTTGTTTCTGGAGCAGGAAAAAGGAGGAAGTGGAATCCTCCATTTCCTGCTCCAAAAAAAAAACAAAGTTTTATAAGAAAGTGCAGTTTTTTTTGTGAGGGGAAAACCATCAAATGACTTCTCCCGCCCATGGCCGAGCGGGAGGGAGTGTCAGACTCTTACTGACTAAAAACCCCCCTGTTCCTTCTCCTGCTCCGGGCCAAGGTCGCGGTGCCTCATTGCGATGAGAAAGTGCAGCTTAAAGTCTATTAGATGTATAAGCCCCTGAATTTTCCTGTGATTAAATTTATATTTTATTTATTTAATTTGAACTGGAATTCTTTACCTTTTAATCCTAATAATACGAGACACAATGGTAAGACAAGGTGCGCGTATGCCTTCGGCCAGGTTTGATTCAGTCATATACATTTAATTATATTTGTTGTACCCTACCTAAATTTGATAAAATAAACTTTATTATTGAATACTTAGATAACAAGGGAATTAATCCTTTTTCTAACAGACAATGTAATGTATCCTTCGTACTCATGTGACAGCATAGCCTTACTAAAGGGTCCCATAGGATGCCCTTTGGCTATGAAACCCCAAAAAAACACCCTCTATGTCTCGGATCATAGACAAAATTAATGGAGTATTTTATTTTTATAGTGCCGTGCAGCAATGGCATTGCACCATTCTTCCTAATGAGGTTGCCATAATAAAAGTCGAGGGATTATTGGTAATTACTATTTAAAGGGCGTGAATTTTCGGAAATTAATTTTATTGTTTTATGGAGGAAATAAATTGTGTCATAACTTCAACAAAATACAACGTAGATTTTTAAGATATAAACGTTACTTATTCAGTTTTGACAATCTTGTTAGTTGCAAATGGAAAATGCAAATTCCCTATAAGAATTCGAGTTCAATGACCGAGTTGGGTGAATAAATAATTTTGTATAAATTACTTTTTTTGGATTTTTGAAACTTACATTAACCTTTTCACTAATATATCTATACTTATAATAAATCTGTAGGGAGTTCAATTCTGTACATTATATTTACTAAATAACTATAAGGGGGTTATAAGTGATCGATACTGATGCCAAGAACCTGAGATACCAAAGATAATAATCTCCCACAGTGAAAAATTAGTTTAAATCAGCCAATAGTTTCGGAAACTATTCAATACAAAGAAATTAACGATCAAATCTTCTTAATAATATTTCTAAGACCAATCCTTCCATTCAACTCATCCCTCCTCAAAATCCCTAGATCTCCAGAATCATAAACCGAAAACGCCGGCAACGCGCTCCTTACGCCTCTGGTGTTGCAGGTATCGATTGGCAGCGCCGATTGCATACCACCAGGTAATCACAGACGGGGCCCTACAGGGCTGATGTGCAGCCGAAGTTGCGGGATAAGCGCAATGAGTCACCGCGGCCTCGGCCCCGAGCCGAAGAAGGAACGTGGGGGCATTTAGTCAGTAAGACTTCTGCACTCCCTTACGCCCGACCCTGGGCGGGAGAAGTTATTTGATGATTTCTCCTCACAAAAAAACCACCAGGTAATACGTAAGCTCGTTTGCCGACTAACAACAACAAAAAATAATAACAAACAAACCAATCAATCAACTTGATATGCAAGCGTGTATACTATTTCATATTGTATTTAAATTCGAATTTTGAACCACATAGTGAAATGATTTAACTATCATAGTCTGAATCTCCCTATCCCTTGAATTTCGCTTGAATAGTTGTCACCCTATTTTCGACCTTATGACCTGATGTGGGTCTCAACCCTCAATCGATACGGGCTTTGTGTTATTTTGTAGCAAGTTCCTAGTTATAGTGACGTTTTGATGTGTAATTAATGTTTGGACCGAAGGGTTAAGCTGTTTCAATGTGTCAATGTTGATTTGAACGTATTTAAGTGAATTTGTATATTAATCGTACTTCACCGTTGTTCCTACGAAAACATTAAGTTGCAATAAATATTAAAATAGTACTCATATATTTAATTAAAAGCTAATGTTTTTTTTACAATTATTCTAATTAAAGTTGCAAAACAAATTAAGCAGCTTTACTAGTCAACACTAGTGTGCAGGGGTTGCTGGATAAGCGCAATAAGGTTCCGCGGCCTCGACCTGGAGCAGAAATAGGTACAGGGTGCTTTTTAGTCAGTAAGAATCTGAAACCAGTAGTAGGTAAAAGTTATTAATTACACTAACTTTTAAACTTTCGCGTTTCATCTTAACAACATTATATTTTGACAGACAAGATAGGATCCGTCCTTAAAAAATTTTCGATCCCGACGATCTACACACCTGAGGCTAAACTTCATGATAAGGTAGGCACGGCGAAGGATGTACTGCCGATACAAAGCCCAGGTGTTTATAAGATCAACTGCAGCTGCGGTAGTTCCTACATTGGGCAAACGAAGCGGACCATGGCTGAGAGGCTCAAAGAACATATCGCCGCAGTGAAAAACCGACAGAGCAACAAATCAGCGATAGCAGAACACCTGCTCCAGGCTGGTTCTAATCACTGGGTAGAATTCCACCGACCGCAAATTCTCTCCACTGATCGCCACTACCATACAAGACTTGTGCGTGAAGCGGTTGAAATAAAGAAATGCCCAAATAATTTCAATCGAGAGGACGGCTTTAAATTGTCGTCGACGTGGAATCCAGTGCTTCGCAAAACACAACCTCGCTTTCCTTCAAAGTCGGTTAACACATCTGTGGATATAATCAGCGTAGTGTCTCAGAATACAGATTCTGTATTCTGAGCGTAGTGTGTAGACGGCCTAATATGGTAGAAAATGAAAATAAGGGGGTAGATGAAGATTCATCACCCGAATGCAGGGAGCTGTGACATCGCGTCTTCAGTCTGCTTGTGACCACGACCTGTGCAACCGGGTCGAAACGTCAAGCCTACCAAGGTATTCAAATTATAATTTTCCGCGTTAATACCCGCGTAAATATAATGTTGTTATTAATTACAATAAAAAAACAAAAATTAGGACCAAAGATGACGGTGGGCTGGGCAACCGGCTGCCGTGCGACAGGTTCGATTCCTGCATGGAACAACTCTTTGTGTATTACTGTTTTTAAATGCACCAACATCACAGGAAAAAGCCCTAGTTTGCGCCAACGTTCCAATAAAAAGTAATCACCAATAACATTATACCTACAACAACGAAACCTCAAGTCATTCTCAATTCAAACAATGTTAATAAAGGTGGCAAAAAATACAAAGGAGTGTCCAAGCCATCCATACCACGGGCAAAGCCAGGGGGCGCCATCTACCGTAAAATATTACAAGGGTCATTTTTCAGTGGTTCTCAAACTTTTGTCGCCCATAAATACTGTTCGGGCAATAAACTCGTTTCTCTGATATTTTCGGATCCTTTTCGATGATATTTGCTTTTGACATGTGTGTTGAATCGATGTGCTGTGGGTTATAAATGGGATTAAGGGTTTTTTGTATAGGATCAAGGTGTATATATGTTGTACAGGTTTATTTTTTTATTTGTCAAGTTTAAAGTTTTTTTCAGTTATGTTGAGGGTCGTATGTTTTAGGAGGCGATAATAAGATAACTCCGTCTGTTTTACTGACAAGTTCACACTTAATCTACTAAGTTAATTGAAGGAAAAGTTAGTTCTAAATAAAATATTTAAACTGACTCTACGAAGCGAGATCATGCTGAATGATTTAATGCTTAGAAAATTGAAACTACCTTGCTGAATACGGGATTCAACCAAAATAGCATGGTAAGGACAAATATTTTACAATAAGTACACATCTTCACGACATGATATGTATAAAACCAAGTCACTTTCTTTGTCCCTATATCCCTATATGTGCTCTTTATCTGTAGTATCTTTAAAACTACAAAACGGATTATGGTGCGGTTTGTTTAATAGATAGAGTAATTTAAAGAGGAAAGTTTATACCAGCTTTGCACCCATGCGGAGTCGCGGCAGGTCGCTGGTACTGTGTTTAAAGTACAATCTTTTTAGTCAGTAATGCAGATTTACCAACAAGAAAATAATGCTTTGACTAAATAGGTACTCGTTAACTCCTATACCTACTTATAATAAAAAAGGTGAAACTTTACTTATACACATCCCACACATATTTTCAAAACGGCCTGGCATAATCTGCCATCTGCAACCTAATGTCTGGAACAAAAACCGCGCGACCCTATAATAATTTAAACTCCATATTCTTTGTAAATAAACAAATGTTATTTTAGAACTAAATATTAACCGCTTAGGGTATATGAAAGCTCTAAGTAAAGTTATGGGTCATGGACAAGGCAATAATACTGTTTCCAGATATAAAAAAATATCAAATTGATGTATAGTTTTCAGCAAACTACGAGTATTTGCGATCCTCAGATGAAGTCTGGGGCAATCTCTTGCAGGTTAGAAAAGATATTTAATCAGCAGACTTCTGGATGACAATGACAAATCCTTATTAGGCCAAAAAGTAGCTCTTAATGCAGTGGGATTAATAATACAACTAAAAATTAAAAACCATTTTAACTATGTCTTTAGAGTATAAAATATTTAATGAAAATAAACTGTGAAGCCAGCGGTAACCGTGTCATAATATTCTTCAATCGGCTTTCGCAACCGACAAAGTTTTTCATTAGACGATATTCTATTTGCTTCAAAAGATTTAAGGTCAATCCTCTACTGAAAATTTGAATGTTCAGTTACGCATTCCAGATGTATGGTAAACTAAAAATGCAGTAAAATACCGCCGACTTATTTTGGCGAGTCTGAAGTTATCCGATTAGCTGCGCAGCGCAGCGCTACACAATCTTGTCCCTAAGATCCATTGCGCAGAAAAACAGATTTTTTTTATGTAATAGGTCGGCAAACGAGCAGACGGATTACCTGATGGTAAGCAATCAGCGCCGCCCATGGACACTCGCAACGGAGGAGTTACGAGTGCGTTGCCGACCTTTTAGGGATAAGGGATTTGGAGATTTAGGGATTGAGGAGGGATTGGGGAAGGGGAAGGATTGGGCCTCCGGTAACTTCAGCTAACTTCAGACTCGCCAAGATACTTCCGTACTGTACGTTGGAACAATGTAACAGTAAATTTGTTAAAGCTTACATCCCTATACTGTTATGAAATGAAGTACATACATAACAACCGCATTCGTTAGGAAATACATGTTTATGCTTTCACGTTCAAAGGTTATACAGGATAGCGGAAACGAAAATATCAAATGACACGGTACGTTTATTAGAATGTATTTGGTATGTTTAACGAATAATGACGTATATTACCTAATTATTTCGATTTTTGTCACAGACAAAAATATATAAGATACATATAAAATGATTTTACTTATTAGTTTTGGAGCAGCTATAAATTTGTCGATGAAAACAAGTTTTTTGTTAATGAAAATAACTCATAATAATCACGATCAATGCCATTGCCATGTAAGAATTTTCAATATCATATTTTTACCTACGCCATGACCTATGTATTTGCCAGTATTAAAACCTGCAAGTGGCTTCCACACTATAATTTTACTTTTTGCCAAATTGCATTTAAATCCATCCATACTAACATATTAATAGTATCTACGAGATACGGGTATCCTTTTTACACTACAAATTATTTACAGAATACAACGTGAGAAATACTCAGAATTTCCTCTTTAATTAACCAAATTGTTAGAGGAATGTTACGAAAAGCAATCCAAGTAGGAATCGTGATTGAATTCGATCTCGCTGCGGTTACTTAGCACAATACATTCGAGTGGTTTATTTACTTACAGTGCTTTTCACTTCTTTTGAACGGACGTGTGGAATGTTTGTCTGTTTTCGAGGGCGCCACTTTCGTTTGTTAATGTCTTTTTGAATCTGGTCATATGGTGTTCTTTTTTTAGTAAAGTAAAAACTTGTGAACTCAACTTCAACTCAACAAACTCAAGGTTCACTGAACTTTATGTTCGGGGTGTTAGATAATACCATTGTTCACATTTAGTAAAGTAATTTTTAAGGACTTGTTTGTCTGAGAATAAACGGTTTCTTTTTATTATTAATTTACCACCAGAATTTTTATCTTCGATTTCAATTGAATTTATCACGTTTGAATAATGAAATAAGTGGTAATTTCCTGTATATGAGATACTGTGATTTAGTTTTTCTAAGTTAATAATATAGTTTGATAGTTTGAAACAGCTGTAAAGCTACTAGGAGCACAGCACAGTGACAGAGCCTTAAAACATTTTTAATAAAAGTCTTAGCGTCCCCCGGTGTCCACATAAACGAATTTAATTAAAAACTCAAAACAATAACAGCACGCCACTTAAACAGTTTCAACGGAAAATTCTAAATTTAAACAAAGAACAAGCGGCCATGTTTCTCTTTATTAAGTACTCATTTCTTCAAGCATTCCCTTGAAAACTGAAAACTGTGGGAAACTTGTCACTAACAGAAGGCTGGTGTAATTAAATTTTAATCCTCAACGAACTATTGTCTGGGACAAAACCAACAAAGATGAGGGAAATGAAAGTTGGGAGCGAAGCAGCTGTATCTCGCGAGTTCGACAGAGTTATATCGAAGGCTAAGGTCGGTGGCACTATGTAACAGCGAGCGGGAGTCATGCGTGATATAGAGTATTTAGAGTTGTGCTAGCCTTTCATTTATCTTGAAGTACATTACTTATTATCGGTACTTCCAATTTTCTAATCAAAGTACTATTTAAAGCCAATAAGTATCACTGCGTTGCCGCGTTGTGGGGTCAAGTTTAATAATGTACCGTGGCCTCATACTACAACAGAAGAAGAAAAAGGGAGTGTCAGACACTCCCTCACTCGCCGCGCCCAGGCCGAGAAAAGAAAGTCACTTGATGATTTTCCCTCTTTCAAAAATAAGCACGTGAGCCTGTAACAGACTCCTACAGAGCCTAAGAGGACAAACAATAAGGTTAACACTCTTTAAGCTAAAACACCTACAGAGGAAGGAAGTCAAGAAGATGGGCCCGAAATCACAATACATAATAATATAAGTTTAGGTTATTGTAAAGTAGTTTCAAAAATCGAGCGGGTCGCTGTTATTTGATTTTATTGGAAAAAATCATCATATTTCCCCCACAAAATAAAAAAGGCATAGTTGTATACCAAATCCGTGTTCTCCGCTCCGCTTCTCCTACCCTGGTAGCGGTCTAAGTTGTAAAGTGGCAGCAATCTGGCAATCGATATATACTTATCAGGAGTTAAAGTACACGGAACAGTGTGGATAATGTATGAAGAACTTGCTCCTTCGTTTATATCAGTGTTAATCCCGGGATTATAAGTTAACAGATTTATTTAAGAGGTGACGGGGTGAAATCGACGCGTTTCTGTAGTAGAAAATACGGAGTTGAAACAAAAATGTTTATTACGGACGCTTGAATGTTGCTTCGGTATTTTCAGATGTGTAAAATTTCCTTAGAAAATAAATACAGAGAAATGTACGTGTTTTCTTTCTTCTATTTCTTAAAAATGTTGCCCCACGTATAAAGATTTTCTCCTGTGTCAAGGATGCATTTACAGACATACGTACTAACTATTTCACACATGAATTTAAGGATCACACAAAGAGTTGTTCCATGCGGGATTCGAACCAACGTGCAGTCAAACGTATTTACTATTAACCTAGTTAAATTATTAATATGTACAGTCTTTAATTAACATATAATAACGTATTAAAGGTCTAAAAATATCCTGCTAAAAACAAAGAACAGGAAGGCCCAAAGAATTTCCCTATTTTAATACTGCTTGTATTGAAATATCTAATAAGATCTGTCCATCAGTCTGTCTAACAGTAAAACTAGAAGTTTAACACTTGAAAAGTTTCTTTTAATCATAAAATACAGTCAGAGAACGTTGTCAAACAACTAATTTCTTAATAAAATAACTTTCTAAATTAGGATAGAATCTAAATATCTTTAAAGTCCCGAATAGAACACTGTTAATGGTAATTACTCTAAGGAATGAAGGCAGCTCATTCACTTCACCTTAAATACAATTCTAGACTACTGTTTATGCCTACCCTAATCCTAAATTACTTAAAGCACCATTCTACAAAATAATAGCTGTAAAATTTTAATGAACTAGTTTTTCAAGCATCGGCTTCACTCGCGAAAAAGTTGCTTATGGGTTATTCGAGGGCAGACTATAATCTATCTCTATGCCAAATTTCATTCAGATCCGTTCAGTAGTTTTTACTTGAAAATGTTACAAACATCCATCCATACTTACAAGTATTTCCATTTATAGTATTAGCAGGATTAAAACTACTATTATAATCATTACGACTATTATATTTCCCTCTGACTGTATTAATTCTCTTTGGTTTTTTAAATAAATACTTCATTGACGACAGTTCTTCAATAAAATAAAACTATTAGGAATTTTACTTACAATAGAAATTATTAGGATTAAACTTAAATTTAAATAGCTAATTCTAAAATTGAAGCAACAACTTTGAGAACCGCTTCCACCTCTCCACCGTAGGTTATTCCGTAGCCATTTTGCAATACATTGTTTGTTCAATTTATACCCCCCAGTTCTCTAGAGATGCGTTACTGTGCTGCACTCAGTGAATTACACTTGAACCTTATCACAGTGTCACAGAGCAGGATTTCCCTTGATACCCAGATAAGTGTTACTGTTGCTCCTTGTTTAGACGTCTTGAGGAAATGTTACGTTTTCGGCACTTAGGAGTCAACGAACTTTACATAGGGCTGTCAACAACTCCGATGTAACTTGAAATAACTTTTATATTTGATGAAAAAACTTTTAAATCGTAAACCAGCCTTAAGATACGTAAAACAACATACTTTTTCTGATTAAACGAATGAGTTTTTTTTCTCTTTTTTTTTGGAAAGTTTAAATTGTTGTCGGATGTGATTCGGTAATCCATTACCGTATTTTTACATAGTACTTCTACGGCCCTTTTTTCCCCGAAGGGCTAGCTGAGCTGTAAATTACATTCGCTTTTAGAATGTTATTAAAATTCTATGTGGGAGGGGGACCAACTTAATGCTGCATAGGAAAGCCTTCGAACCCCGAATCGAATAAAATACTATAGAGTTTTTTTGGAAAATTTTGTAGGTGTTTAGTACAAAATAAAACGTTGCTCACTTTTCACCAGTTGACACGAGGTACCAGGGCCGCATAAAAAACAGAAGTTTAACAAAAGCTATTGTTGAAATCGATTCAGCGTTCACTTGAGAAACCAAAATACGGTTATTACGCATGAAGAACTTCAACTTTGCCTTTATTTTACTTGTCAATTAAAATAGCTTCGCACAAATCAAATTGATTGGATCCAGCCATTTGGGTGCTCCAACTTTTAATGGATGAATTTATGTAATCCATCCATTTATTCTCAACTACTCACTAAGTAGGTTCTACTCGTAATCTACGTACAAAATACAATGAATAATTAAAGTTTTCATAAACTTTATAATAGCCGTGTAACTTGGCAGACTTAATTAAGCTAGCATTATTTGTTGTAGGTAGTTTTGAAATAAAAACCTTGTGTAGGTATATTTTTATAGGGAAAAGTGCTTTGCTTATGCTTCTACAGTATTTATTTATGTTAAACCTAACATCAACTTCTTATATAGTAACAGTTTCAAAGAATAAAAGGCTAATCTATTTTAGTACGCTGGTAACCGGAATTTTAAAAAACCGAAATTCCATTGGTGCTTTTTGAATTTTGCTCACTAGATGTCGCCAGTATGGACCTCTTTTATTTTCGACAAGCTCCTCTCACACCATTGGACGATCAATTTTATAAAGCTGCAGTGATTGGAAAAAATAACGCTTTCATATCATAGTTTCGCAGGTCCTGGTAAGTAGAAAAACGGTGACATTGTCTGACCCATAGCTAAAATATCCGTCGGTCAACACAGCAGTTGTTTCCAACCACTCGAAATACAATGAAATATTTTCGCTACAATTTCATTCAAGGCATCCATAATATATTATAATTTGTGAGTATAGGTTCGCTGTGCCTCGGTGCATCGGTGCGCCGCTCCCCAACATGGCGGCGTTACACAAAATACTGTTTTCCACAATTTAATGTATTCAACGATCTCTGTAGAGCTTTTACGGAAACATAGGGAGGTATATTGTGTTTTCAAACGTTGTTTTAATGTTAACAAGTGTAGACAAGAAGACTGATTACCTGATGAGATGGTAAGCAATTAATGCCGCCCATGGATACCCGCAACACCAGAGAAGTTATGATTGCGTTGTCCACCTTTTAGGGATTAAGGTATTTAGGATTTCGGATTTCTTATTGATAGGGAGAATATGGATTGGCCTTCCGGTACCCTCAATTACACGGGGAAACACAACGCTGTGGTCGTTTCACGCCGATTTTCAGTGAGGCCGTTGTATGAATCTGGTTGAGTTGTCCCTTTCGTGCCAAAGCATGGCTGTCTCACACTTAAAGGTCGTTCCATCTTACAACACGCTAGATAAGAATGTTTTACTATCCATTTAGTTCGTCTCTAATCTAGCAGCCATATACAAACATAAAAAAAATATTAATCCTTAAATCGGCTCTATTTTGTGTCCGCCCACTCACCCAAAATATTAAAATCACGTGTACAAAAAAAAATATAAAAAATTGAAAAAATATTTAAATATTATTCCATAGATGTTAACGTATAATTTAAACTAGATACTAATTATGGACGGTTCTAACTTCAAGGTCAACAAAAATGGCGTCAGTTTTTGTAGACACATTTGGAATTTCCGTAAAACGGTTATCTTTATATACAAAAATGGATCGCAAAATGTGTTGGTAAGCGCATAACTCAATAACAATAAAAATTTTGCTAATTCTTTTTTGTAATGTTTTTTATTGTCTGGAGAAGGTTCTTATCAAAGAAAATAGAAAAACAGAGGGGAAGATTAGGAAAAAGTGACACTTTGATAGCGAGATAGTTGGACCCGTGCGAAGTCGGGCCGCTAGTATAATATGTATATAAAAGTTGTATTTGTGAACCTTAGCAGATAATTAAGTATACCACTTTAAAAACGCCTAAAAAGAAATGAAATCCCAGTTATTAAATTTAGAATACTCAGTCAACCACACAGCAATATATTTATTGTAATATCTGTGGTGATACTATAATAGACGTCGTATAAAGTGAATTAGAATCTGGTAAAAAAGATCTATGGTACACAGACATAATATAATCGAAGTTCTGGAGGAACAGATTCCAATCATTGACATATGGGAGGTACCTTTATCCTCTAATTGCTCGTCGTTTGGCTCCTAAGTTGGAACGGTCTGGGGCCGCGCTCAAGCAGCTCCGTCCCAACCTCGGGGGACCAAACGCCTCCTGCCGGAGGTTGTATATGGGGATTGTGCGATCCATGGCCCTCTACGGGGCCCCTGTGTGGGCGCCGGACTTTAGACGGCGGCCAGCTCGTTCGCTGGTCGCGTCCCAGAGGGTCATGGCTATCCGGATAATCCGCGGATATCGCACGATCTCCGGTGAGGCGGCGAACCTCCTTGCCGGATCACCGCCGTGGGATCTGGAATCAGTTTGCGCGCAGACGCGCGTCGCACTCATGACTGAGTGGAAGCAGCGACTGTCGCAACCGAGGGCCGGGCACGCTACTATAGCAGCGGTAAGACCCCTCTTTGAGGAGTGGCTTGAGAGACGCCATGGCGTCCTCACCTTCCGCCTGACGCAGGTGCTTACCGGGCACGGCAGCTTCGGTAGGTTCCTGTTTCGGATCCAGCGGGAGGAAACGCCCGAGTGTCGTCATTGTGAGGACCACCTAGAGGACACGGTGGAGCATACGGTGGCGGTATGCCCTGCCTGGGCTGAGCAGCGCCGTGCCCTTAGGGAGTCTGACACTCTCTCTCGCCTTACCCTGGGCGGGAGCAATCATTGTGAGATTTTCCCCTAACAAAAAAACTGTAAGTCAATTCTGTAACGCTTTACTACACATTATGGTGCGCAAATAAATATAAGGATTTCAATTAATCCGAAACAAAAGTAACATCTCTCTAAAGAAACGTCAGCGTTGCCGCGCGAAACGTTCAGAACCATATCGTCACAGTATTAATCCCGGCGGGATTATGCAAAAATAAAGATCGTAAAGGACATCACTAAATAAACATTACTTATTTCATTTGAATCCCCTTTTCACGGCCGAATGTACCGTGTTACTGTTAATTTTGAATGTATTTAAATGTATGGAGACTACAGAACTAAAATATAGAGAAAGATTAAATTTTCATATGCAATTCGCGTGTGCAAGCTAGCCTTTATTTAGGGTTGTAAATAAAACAACTTTGAATGGAAATATTTGTTTTTACTGTGTACAGTTTAGAAGAAATTGTATTTCAAAATTGTTAATTGTTTTGTATTGACTCCTGTATATTGATTGAGTATCAATAGGAGATTGCTACTGCAAACAGATAACAGGATAAACATTTTTTTTTGTACTTTCATTTCAGACTTCTTAGCCTTGTGTAGTTACGCGTGGATTGCTGTTTGTAACTTTTTCCCGTTACAACACTTATCTACATCGTGTTTCACCTTTTGCGAGACCAAAATACCAGACCCCCCCCCTCCATCCTTTATCCTTAAACCCTAAAGAGCCCACAAGAGTCCACAAACGCACTTGTAGTAACTCCTTTGGTATTACGAGCGTCCATGGGTGGCACAGATTACACTATCACACACATAAAAAAGTACTGAATAGATTTTAATGATAATGGACACAGAGAAAGATAACTTCTCATACGAGCAATGCTGGTAGAAGCTAGAATCATAAAAGTAATAAAAGTTTGACAACCGCTCCCAGTAATCGACCCTGGAAATAAACCTAAGAAAAAAATGTTAAAACTTTATCTACTTTATGAAACACTAACCTAACAATTTCAACTTGATTTTTAAAATGTTTGAATTTAAAAAGTACTCAACTAGCATATTCAGATTAAAAGCTTAATATTCCGGCTTTCAACAAAACCCGCATAGTAAACCGAACTTAGTGTTGACACAAAAACTTTTTACATGAACATATGTAGGCAACATATTGTTACCCACAATTACGGTAAAATTACGGTAAATAACCGAAACAGGTCAGGACCCCTCTAATTTGCCGGTTACCTCAAGTATCGAGCGCACTTGGAGGCATAGTAGTCGTAAATTCGATTAGTAATCGATGTCGATACTGTATCGTATCGGTTGAAGCGGTTGACCCTCCCCTCTAGTGAAATACGAATGTTTATAGCTATAGTTGAGGATGTAGTTCTTTTAAATGTCTAGTTCGTTTTTATTGTTTGTTTTTTTTAAATTATCGTTATCGATATCTTTAGATGGACATGTCTTGTTTGATCCATACTGTAATTTAAGCTGGACTTCAACTGGAATTTTAGACTCGCCCAAAATAGGTTTTAAATTGTTTACTTTTTAACGAGGTCTAATACTATTATTGCAATCGTTGAAGTTTTAATTAGTCAGCCAATACTTAATCAATCTTTATTTTAAGGACTAAACTTCTATCTATTTTAAGGAAGCCTTTTTTTTGTAACCATTGTTTAGTTAACTAGCCAGCCAATTCTGTATCTTTGTATATAAAAATGGATCGCAAAATGTGTTGGTAAGCGCATAACTCAACAACGCCTGTACCAATTTTACTAATTCTTTTTTTGTTATTGTCAGGAGAAGGTTCTTATTAAAGAAAATATTAGAAAAGTAGAGGGGAAGATTAGGAAAAAGTGACACTTTGATAGCGAGGATAGTTGGACCCGTGCGAAGCGGGGGCAGGCCACTAATTACTTAATCTATATTTTTCACTGGAAATACTGAAAAAAGTATTTATGCATTCTAGAGTTATTTCTGCGGCACAGATAAAAAAATGCAATTACAATTTATGAGGTAACTGGAGTGATGCCAACTTGTTTCTTGGACCACACTGCTGATGCGGTGAGATGGAGAGACCTCATAACTGTAAACCCACA
The DNA here is from genome assembly GCA_902829305.4 of Spodoptera exigua. NCBI lineage: Eukaryota > Metazoa > Arthropoda > Insecta > Lepidoptera > Noctuidae > Spodoptera > Spodoptera exigua. Next base: position 1,385,466 of record LR824614.2, read on the forward strand.
AACATTATACTTGAAACTAGGTTTATTATGAATAATTAACATTAAAGTGTCACTGTTATTGTGTGAAGAAGTAATTAACAGTTAAAGTATAACTGTTACCGCCTTAAACCCCATACGGATAAGGGAAACTATATATAGAATGAAGTAAATATGATTAATTTAAATAATATTAACTATTAGAAGGGGTTTTAGTATTCGAAACAGACAATAAAGTGTAGCAGAGTCAAGCTTCGGCACCAATGGGCCAGCTCGATCGAAGTGATAACACAGACTCATAGAGCACCAGTGTGAAACAACTACAGCGTCGTGTTTCACCGTTTAAGTGAGGATATCAGAGGCCCAATTCTTTCCCTGCTCCCGCTCCTTTCTAATCTCCAACTCCTGACTCCTCTGGTGTTGCACGTGTCCATGGGAGACGTTGTTGTATATAGACGTGTGAGTGAGGCTATTTGGAGAAGTCCCTACCCCCATCTTAAATCCTCAAATCTCCTATCGTTAAATTCCTAACAATACCGTAATGGTCGGCAACGCAATTGTAACTGTTTTAGTGTTACGAGTGTTTATGAGCGCTATTTGCTTACCATCAGGTAATACATCAGCTCGTTAGCCGCTCGCTCCCAAAAAAGACAAATTAGTATTCATTCAGACTCGTACAAAGACCTCGTGCCAGCCTTTCATACTAGTAACCGTAGTCATGAGGTTATAATTAACTAACCACTCTCGCGCGGTTTCACTCGCTGCTCGGCTCCATTTAATCGTAACGTGATCTTTTATAGCCTATAGCACTCGGGAACATTGTAGCTATAAATAAGTGAAAGAATTTTGGGAATCCGACCAGTTGTTCCAAAGATTACATACAAACTTCCAAATTTTACCTCTTTATAATATTTTATTATTATAGATTTATGTTGTGATTTGTCTTCTCCATCTACGGACTATGTGGGAGGATGGCGCCAGCTAGCCGAATTGACATTTAGGACAAATTTGTTACACATACATATACATATCTAAATACATGTGTGTTTATTGTCCTCCACGTCACAATTATCCACCACGCCTATAAGTGTCCACTGCTCAGCAAAAGATCATGTCACACGGAAAACGTTTGAGCATTAATCGTCACGCTTGCTCAAGGATTTTCGATTTTAAACTAAGAATACGTCTAGGTTTTCTCGCGTTGTTTTCTTTCGCCACCTGTAAGTGGCGTCTAATAATCTTAGGTAGCACATGTTACTAGGAAAAAGTCACATATCTACTAAGTTTTAAATTCGCACTCTCAAGCATGAGAAGCGGGCGCTTAATCTCCGGGATGCCACAACATTATTGTCCTAATTTTTCTACAGTAAAGTGTAACTAACAAAAGTATGTTTAGCTGTACAAGGCTAAGAGCTAAAGTTTTTATTACTTCAGTGAAACACTTTGAATGAGACGTGGATACATAGTTCTTCTCGCTAATAACAGATGTCACTACTTGTATGAAGCCAGTCACTTATAGTTCAAAACTTTCTTTACCTTAAAGGATAAGGTAAATACAGGTAAATTGTATTGTCTTTATCATATTTAAATGGGGAAAGTACATATTAAATATATTTGGAATTATTTTCTTCATGTATGTCTAAAGAAACTCAAAATCTTACGTTAATATCTCAGTATTATCCAGCTTTGTAAGTACCTTATACACTAACATAGATCTACTATACACCTCACCGGGGAATAAAGGAAGCGTATGTAAATTCAAACATTTTAACAATATTTCCAGTTCTGTGCACTCTTGGCCCCGGCCACACGGCCCCCGGTCCGGTCGCTACATGTTATTTAAACGCTATTCCCTCTGCGAACTCCCCTATGTACCAGGCGCACAGAAGTCCACAGGTAGTATACAAATACGGCTGACAATTCTATATCACTTACAAAGGGTTCATCGTTAGTGGTAAGGGTTTTGTTGATCAATTTTAGAGGATTATTATAAGGTAGAAATGTTAAGAACAAGAAATACTGAACTATAATTATTGATGTATTGTAATTATATATTAACAGTTGTGTTTTTTTAATTATGTAAGAAAAATATTCAAGAAGAAACGTTTAGATTATGCCGAATAAAGCTCGATGTTTTAAGGGAAAGAAATAAAGGAATCACCGCTCAGAATAAAGTTTACAAAATGGTGGTGTCCCATGCTAATTTAAATTAATATACCTTCGGAAAATTTTGTTTAATAATAAAAGAGAAAATACGTTTTTCTAGTCAAGAAGAGTCAAATCATTTGCCACTCGCGAGGATCATAAGGTACAGTGGTTTCCATGATTTTGGACTTGAAAACGTGTTTACCCAAACAGCTAACAAACTCTTAAATGTATGACAAAAGCGTAAAACTTACGTTTACAAATTATACTTTCTATAATAATCATGTAGTAAAAGACAATAAAATACTTCAGTCATTCCGAAATCAATGAAACAATGAAACAATGAATTTATGAAACAATGAATTTATTTTTGCAAATAGGCCATAAAACGGCTCTTATACACGTCAATTTATATGTAAAAAAATAGATGAAGCCGGCATTTCCTATCTGACTACTCTGAGCAGAAATGCCGAAACAAACTCAGAGGTCAGTCTCTTTTCAAGTCCAGACAATGTTAAAATAACATAATGTGAGAGAACCGTGCAAGTTCATTCTGTAGTGGTGTTTTGATGAAAGAACCACACCAGTTTAAGTGGACCCGTTCTGAAGACAGGCACGCAAGTGTCAGTTTGCAACCAGCATAGCAAGTGCTGCTGAGTTGTCCGACGAACAATACCGATCTAAAGAACATTTGGTTGGGTCACGCAAGTACTCAAACTGTCAGAACGCAGATAACTGGTAGTCCAAAAGCGCGGCAAGTCTCACACGGTCCTTACACTAACAATAATAGAAAATAATAATAATGTCAATAAATCCAACCATACGTCCGAGTCGACCACCAGACTCACGTGGGGGGCGGACACGCGATTTGTAAGTTACTGGCGCGGCTAACATGGCAAGGGAAACCCATTAAACATGGAGACACGATCAAAGCGTATACGTATAGGGCCGCTGCCCGGGGGCGATCGCCGGGGCACACCTGGAGCTGACGCTGGGTGTGGCAGTGGACGAACCGTCGGCGGTGAGGAGTTGAATAGGCGGGCTCCCACCGGGTCACCCGAAAATACTACAGCCAAAACACAACAATCATCACCTTCTTCGTCTATAATAGAACCATTTAGTCCTAGTACCACTTCTTATGCACCTTCATTTTCATCACTACTGACAGACGAAGATCCTAGGGAATCCGAAAATCCCACCTTTGATGTTGCGCAGGCGGTCCCGCAGACCTTTTTACCTGCGTCCACGAAGGCTGGGAAGCCCAGAGTGCGCATGAGATGGTCACCTGAAGTTAATACATTTATCATGCGTACATACTATTACATCACCAAATTAGAGACAGATATGACCACATACCGTACTCTTTTACACCAAAAATTTACTCAACAATACCCAGAAATAAATGTAACTGAACAAAGAGTATCCGATCAGAGGAGAGTTATCATAAGGAATAAATTGCTGAGTGCAGAAACTCTGCAGAAAATACAAGAAAAAGTTAAAATTAAACTAAAACAGGAAAATAATATAGAGCAGAACATACCCGCACACACACAAAATCTCATACATGACTCCGCAAATCTAACACCTCAAAACCTACCCACTCAAAATTACCGTACCAGACCTGCTGTATCTAGTTTAGTCAGTCATACACAAGAGCTATCACAAGCAGATGATACATATGTCTTGCAAACATTAGCAACTCAACATACAACAATAGACATGAGCACGCAAACGGAAAGTATATCACTGTTAAAAGAAAATGAAGTAGAGACTTTAGCAGGTGAAAATACAAAAGAAAATTCAATAATCTCAAAGCTGGACAAAAATCTAAGACGAGCTTTGTTACTATATTCCGGAATGGAGCCTGCAGCCCGCCCTAGATTACCAAAATTAAAATACAGTAGAAATCTTCTGAAGTTAGTTTACATTTTTAATAACAATTTGCTAGAACAGTATGTAACAAATGATACAAAACTGAATGATACACATACACTGATATATTGTACAGCATTAGTTATCTCACAGGAGCTAGGTTATAAAATACAAGATAGTGACAGAAACATAGTGCAGCAACGAGACAGCAGGCCAGCGTGGCAAATAAGACTAGAGAGGCAAATAAACAAACTGCGATCAGACATTGGTAAACTCACTCAGTACATTACAAATAATAACAGATCAAAAAAGGTAGTAGACAGGGTAACAGCAATTTTCAGAAACACAACACTCCACACCAGACACGAAGCTAACAACAAAACCCCAGAAGAATTTCTTGACACTCTAAAACAGAAACTAGCACTTAAATCAAATAGGTATAAAAGATACAACACAGCTTTACAAAGAAAACGGGACAATGCCGTATTTAGTAGTAACGAGAAAATGTTTTACAGAAAAATTAATTCACAAATAATGAATAACGAAATGGCTATAAATCAAACAATAAACGAATTACCTACCAAAGAGGAATTAGAAAAATTTTGGTCAAATATTTGGGAAACACAAGCAACACATAACAGTGAAGCCTCGTGGATAGCAGACGAGAGGAAAAAATGGGATACAATAGAAGAAATGGAGTTAAAAGAAATAACAAAAGAAGACATAAGAAATATTACAGATAGACTGCATAATTGGAAATCACCTGGCGTCGATAAAATTCATAACTTTTGGTACAAAAAACTACACATACTTCATAATAATATAGCAAAAAACTTAACAGAAATTATACTGCAACAACAAAAACCACCAGAATTCTTAACCAAAGGTCTCACATTTTTGTTGCCTAAGAACCAACACACATCACAACCATCTCAATACAGACCAATCACTTGCTTACCAACTATATATAAAATACTGACAGCTGTTATTACAAATAAAATAAGGACACACGTAGAAACGCACAACATAATAGCAGAAGAACAAAAAGGATGTAGGCGCGGACATATGGGGTGCAAGGAGCAACTTATAATAGATTCGGTAATACATAAACATTCAGCAACTAAAAAACGCAACCTTCATTGTACCTACATTGACTATAAAAAAGCATTTGATAGCGTACCACATACTTGGCTCATAAATATTTTAGAAATATATAAAATTAACAGTGATTTAATTGCTTTTCTTAAAACATTAATGCCCTTATGGAAAACTACGTTACACCTAAATAACCACTTTAACACTATCACTACCAGAGAAATTTCAATACGAAAAGGTATATATCAAGGTGACTCCTTGAGCCCCCTGTGGTTTTGCCTTGCCCTTAACCCACTGTCTCAACTACTTAATAACCAACGCGCAGGATTCCAACTTAAATGTAATAGCACACAAACGACAATATCGCACTTGATTTATATGGACGACATTAAACTTTATGCTAAAACAGAAAAAGAAATGGATAAACTATTAAAAGTAACCACAGAATTTAGTAAAGATATTAGCATGCAGTTTGGATTAGACAAATGCAAGACACTTCACATAGTAAAAGGCAAAATACGTTCTGGTGATTATGTGGTAGAAGTCACGGAGAATGGAGAGCAGACCATTAAAGCGATGGAACCGAACGATATGTATAAGTATCTTGGGTATGAACAAACAAAAGGATTAGATCATAAGAATATTAAGATCAAACTTATTTCTGAATACAAAAGGAGAGTGAACAACATCTGCAAGAGCCGTCTTATGGGAAAACATCTAGTTAAAGCTATTAATACATACGCAATTCCAGTTCTTACATATTCGTTCGGTATCATCAAATGGAGTAAAAGCAATATAAATTCTATAGAAAGAACTACGCGTACCATACTTACAAAACATAACCATCATCACCCAAAATCAGCCATAGAGAGACTTAATATTAAAAGACAAAACGGGGGTAGGGGTCTCATATGTATCACAAACCTTTGGCAAAGGCAAATAAATTCTTTACACAATTTCTTTAAACAAAAATCCTTAACCAGTATTATACACAAAGCTGTAATAAATAATGACCATAATTATACACCCCTTAACTTACATCAACCCTACGTAGAAAATATCCTATCAAGAAGTGATGAAGAAACAATTCTAAAAGAAGCATGGCAGAAAAAGGTCCTACATGGGCGTCACTACAACGACCTTGAGCAACCACTAATAGATAAAGAAGCATCAAACAAATGGTTAAAGTTAGGTACCCTCTTCCCGGAAACAGAAGGTTTCATAATTGCAATTCAGGATCAGATAATAAATACAAGAAACTTTAGAAAATATATAATTAAAGACCCCACAGTTACGAACGACAAATGCAGAAAATGTCACATACACTCTGAGACAATCCAGCACATCACTGGAGCTTGTCCTCATCTCACACAAACAGACTACATGCATCGACACAACCAAATTGCTAACATCATTCACCAGACACTCGCCACTCAACACAATCTCATAACAGACGCACACACACCATACTACAAATACACCCCTAGCGTTATCTTAGAAAGCCCTACACACAAGATGTACTATGACCGCGCAATACTTACAGACAGAACCATCCATTTTAACAGACCTGACATCACGCTTCGAGATAAAATAAATAACATTACCTTTATTATTGATATCGCCGTACCCAATACTCACAATATAACTAAAACAATAGCTGAAAAAGTACACAAATATACTGGAGTGTGATTCTGTAAGACTTCATTCTAAACTTCGAATCTGAATCCGCGGTGAGTTTCTTGATTGGCATTCTAAAACTCGATTCCTAACTCGAAGCTGTACTAGCGCTACACTTGCGAGTGTGTTTGCGGGCTGAACTAAATCGACGGCAACATTTTGACAGATAATGTATGAGATAACGTTAAAAATCGTATTCTATAAAGTAACGTTAAAAATCGTATTCTATAAAGTAATTTCACCGTCACTTCGACGCTCCCTTCAAACTCGAACAAGATTCAAACTGTCAAATTAAAAGTATATATTTTACGAGTGAAAATGGAAGAAATAATAGCTAGATAGTGTTCAAATTAAGTTTTGAAAGTTACAAAGTGAATAAGAGCTTACCTATTAAAACGATAACGATGGCAAGAATGTTTTTGGTAAAATCTTTGTTAGAAGAAGCTCATGCTTGAATTGCATTCGAAGTTTGTCTTTATTAACCTGAGATGACGACTATGTGAGCGTGTATGTGCAATGGAGCTGATTGACCAACTGAAGGATGAGGCTGCCTTTGATAAAACCCACAAAACGGCGAGGCAAAGGACTTTCAACTTTCAAATATATATACCTGTATAATAATATAATGGTATAGTTCATAACATGTATTACCTGGTTAGTTATGTCCCTACTTCAGAATATATAAGTCTAATTACTAGGTTTTATTTATATGTGATTGGTCGGAAACGGATTACCTGATGGAAAGGATTCAGCGCCGCCAATGGATACCCGCAACAACAGAGGGGTTACGAGTGCGTTGCCGACCTTTTGGATTGGGATTATGGATTTGGAGATTTTGACACACATTCACACGGCGAAACACAACGCTATGGTTGTTTCACGCCAGTTTTCTGTGAGGCCGTGGTATCACTCCGGTCGAGCCGACCCATTCGTGCCGAAACATGGCTTTCGCACACTTAAAATAGTATAAGTACTAGATAGTCATTCGATTTTTTTTCAGGTGATAAGGTAGGCACGTTGAGCATATCCTGGATATGCTCAACGTGCCTACCTTATGACACCATTAGTGGTGCTGAAGACAATTCCCCAGAAGCATTTTAAAATAAGATACCATACATATTACTGCTCGCAATTTTGAAGAGAGGACAATTAGAGACGAAATTATGTACAATTGCTGAAGTTCAAAGGAGGCAAACTAGGAATTTGCCATCTAATACAGGTTTAAATCTAGGACGTAGGCAAAATATAGTGCCTCAAAGAGCCAATAGACCACCACAGACGGAGCCCTACAGGGCTGATGTTCAGCCACGGTGGCGGGGCAAGCGCAATGAGGTGCCGCGGTCACGGCCTAAAGCAGGAGAAGGAACGGGGGGTTTTAGTCCACATTTTTTTATGCGTGTGAGAAATCACATTCACTTTGTTTTATTACAATTTTTCCCTTTGATTTAGTCTTACGAGCCTAATTGTTAGGCCCTAGTTGATTTATTGTAACCCATAATTGTTTGAATGTACAATTGAGTTAAAGTCAAATAAATAAATAGTCAGTGATATGTGAAGATGAGTCTTTAACTAATAAAACTGCTAGTATTCGTTAAAATTGTTTAATTTAAATATAATAAAAAAGTTGGTTGATAAGTCTTAAAAACTAAAACACAACTTCGTTGTTACACCCTATCTCGATGCATGGCCTCTGCCAATGCTCACAATCCATTCCCGATTGAAACTATAGATCCAGCTAAAATTTAATCATTCCCTAGACTTCTCTTCAGAAATGGTTGCAAGAATTGTGCATTTGATTTTTGTAAATTCTTCCAATTGATTTGAAATTGTCTGCTCTTCCACACTCAGGAATCTCTCTGTGATGTTGGAGAATTCCGTTCGCGGATGTGATGGTGGAGGAGAAGCAACTGAAGATGTGTGACGTGATGCTGAAAAGAGAACACCGATTACTATGTGCATTGATAACTATTTAATCAAATGCAGCTTTTTGCTCTCGTTTGTTCCAAAAATTAAGTTCTTTCTTCAACCTCTGATAGCTCAACTTCATCTACCACCCCACCAACAGTCCTGCGCCTAGCTGCTGAGCTTCGTATGGCGCTTTTTTCTCAGACCAATACTACAAGCAGACATTTATATTATCATCATGTTTTTACTCTAAATTAAACGACATCGTATTAAATAATTTAACGGATGCTTTTGTTATTGTAGGCGATTTTAATTTACCCAATGTAGAATGGAGTTTGTCGGGGGATGGGCATTCGTTGGATCCTAGTAACATTCAAGGATTGATTCAAGCGGAGTTTTTTGATATTTTAAATACGGGTAATTTTCTCCAGTATAACTCTCACAAAAATACAAATGATAGAATATTGGATCTGGTTCTCAGCAACAATTACCTTGATGTCGCTAAATGTTCTGAACCATTAGTTTCTGAGGACCCACATCACGTATCTCTCTGTATAAACTTTGATTTCGTGGAATATCATAATATGTTACCTACTCAACCAAGACTTAAATTTTTGTTTGATTTAGCTAACTATGAAATAATATCGAAAGAACTCGACACTTTTGACTGGAATAATGATCTTGTTCAAGGGACAGTGGAGGATGCTACGTCACTTTTTTACTCTAGATTAGACAAATTATGCAGCTTACATGTACCTGTAAAAATGATTAAGCCTAGTTCTAAGTATCCTATTTGGTATAAGTCACCTCTTATTAAAATATTAAAAGAAAAATTTAAGTACCATAGAAAGTTTAAAAAATATGGAAATAGATGTGATTACGATTCATTTTCTGCGTTAAGAGATCGAGGAAAAATACTGGAGAGGGAAATGTTTGCTGATTATATTGACACCATAGAAAGTAATATAAAAAAATCTCCTAAGTCTTTTTGGTCTTTTGTAAAAACTAAGCAGGGTTCTAACGCTTATCCATCTAACATGTCATATGGACAGTGTGCCTCAAGTGACAGTAATATGATTTGTAATATGTTTAGTGACTATTTTTATTGTAATTTCCTCCAAACTCCTAGTAATAATAGCATTGGCCTTGATTCAGATATTTTGAACAGATGTCAGTCCTCTTCTGATATCGGTTCTATAGAAATTCTTCAATCTAATCTATATACTTTATTAAAAAAATTAGACTTAAATAAATCTGCTGGCCCGGATGGAATTCCACCTATGTTTATAGTACGTTGTAGTATAAGTTTGTCATTGCCCTTATCTATATTGTATACTCGATCTCTAAATGAAGGAGTGGTTCCTGTTATCTGGAAAAATGCGTTTGTTACACCCATACATAAAAAGGGTCCCAAGCATCAAATTGAGAACTATAGGCCCATATCTAAGCTCTGCTTATTTGCGAAAGTCCTAGAAAAAATAGTTCACACTCAACTTTACCACGCTCTTCAACACTCGTTTAGTGAGGGTCAACATGGCTTTATGAAGAATAGGTCCACTGTATCTAACCTCTTGGTCTGTTCAGAGTATTTATCGGATATAATGTCACGTCCTTCCCAAGTCGATTCAATCTATACGGACTATAGTAAAGCCTTCGACAGAATAGATCACATTATCCTTTTACGTAAATTATTAACGATAGGCATTAGGGGTAATTTGTTTAGATGGTTTCAGTCTTACATAGATAACCGATGTCAAACGGTAGTACTCAATGGGTGTAAGTCAGTCCCGGTTAAAATACCTTCAGGCATTCCGCAAGGATCTCTTTTAGGTCCATTATTGTTCACCATATTTATCAATGATATAGGTTCTTGCTTTACTCATTCTAAAATAATCCTCTATGCGGATGACATGAAAATTCTCTGTCCAATTTTTTCGGTTCAGGATTGTATGGGTCTTCAGGAGGATCTTGACAGCTTACAAAGTTACTGTGCAATCAATAGATTAGAACTTAACGTCGCCAAATGCTTTGTTAATACTTTCACACGTAAACCGAATCCTATTTACTTTAAATATAAATTAAATCATACCATTTTGCATCGTAAAACTTTTGTTACAGACCTTGGTGTAATTTTTGATTCTAAATTACTTTTTGATACACACATTGAGAATATAATAAATAAAGCTAACAAAGCACTTGGTTTTGTACTAAGACTGGCATCTGATTTTCGTGACATTAAAACTTTTAAAATATTGTATTGTTCTTATGTCCGCAGCCATTTAGAGTATGCCTCGCAAGTTTGGAACCCGAATTACAATATTTATATTGATAGGATTGAGCGCATTCAAAAACGTTTTTTACGATTTCTACAATTCAAAACACGTAAGTATGTATCCGGTTATAATGTGCGATGTAAGAAATTTCATATGCTACCTCTCTATAAACGCAGACAAATAGCTGATATTTTGTACCTTTCCAAGATAGCCAACAATATGGTTGACTGCCCCGATTTGTTGGGTAAAGTGGGTTTGGTAACGCACTGTAAGACTTTGCGTAAGCCTAGTCTGCTTTATGTCCCTTGTGTTAGGACAACCTACAGGCAAAATTCTTTTCTTATAAGAGCGAGTAGATCCTATAACAATCTGTCTGAGCAACATGATTTCGATCTATTTCATACCAGTGTTTCTCGTTTAAAATCTATATTGTCTAAAAGCTTCTTTGCTTAACATTTATCATTTAATATTGTTATTACTTTGTTTCTTTCCTTAAGATTTATCATTTATTATTATTTTAAGTACTTTTGTTTCGATCGTCTGCTGACTGCTGCTGTTTTTGAATATTAGTATTTAGTTATTAGTGGAAACTTTTAATTGGCCTTAAAAATTTTCATTGTTTTAAATTTATTCATTTGTTTAGCTGTAAGTTTTCCGAATATCTTAAAATAAAATAAATAAAATAAAAATTACTTAAGCTTATTATAAAAAGCCGTACTTTTTATTATTATTAATAGTCAATGTAAAATTAAAATAAGATATGTTATAAAATCAAGGAACACGCCAAGATTCATCGCTATTTTAAGTGAATTGCATTAAGTAATATTAAATGGTTTTATCATGCCAAAGTACCTAAGCACTACTTACTTCACCATGGTCCACTGTTTATAAGTTTTGAAAGAGCCATCTATACTATTCAGGCACACGGCTAGTTCCTTCCACTAGCCTCGATTTCGCTCTCTAGCACCTTGAGTTCTCAAGAATTCCTTCGCCAGCCAGGTTACAACCTGAGATGACGACGGGTGTGAGGAACGTATCTCATTTGGACTGAAACATTATTGTTTAATTAGAAAACAAAATAAACACTCTTTAATAAATATTATTTTTTAACTTTACAACCAGTAATAAAACTTACTTCATGATTATGATGTCTCTTTTTATCGGTAAGCACGGAACAGAAAAAATATACGAATAAACCAAACGTGGACAAAATAATACAAAGCAAATGACAAAGAGTTTGTCAACAATGAATGAAGACATTATCTGTCAGTTTCTTTTTGGTAAACATAGCACAGATTATATTCACCGCCTGAATTTACAGTTTTCTGTTTATTTTGTAATAATTAGCTGCCTTAAATTCCTTAAAATAAGAAATTTTAATTTAAATGTCATAATATCTAAAATTCTGTGTCAAAAACTTGTTAAAATAAAAACCGATAAATCTCGACTTACATTTTGTGGAGTGTGGTACTACACTAGTACAGTATTGGCCGATTCGGAGCTCACTTCCCTTCGCAAGTGCCTAGGTGATGCTTACAGAATGCAAAATCAACGTCGTTTTGAACCTTATGCGAAGTGAGAGAGAATAGCGACTTGACATGCGAATTGGTGTTCGAATTTTATAGAATCGACGTGCTGATCTCAAAGATGAAATAACCCGGATTTGGAGACAAGATAAAGTCTACATAGTACCGATTGTCCTATCTACCACAGGAGTAATACCGAAACATCTTCATCACAGTCTAAAACTACTAAACATCAAAGACAGCACCTACATTAAATTACAGAAAGCGGCCATACTAAATACATGCCGAATAGTCAGAAAATACATGCAGATAGAAGAAGGAGAAACCACACCAATACCTCAGACAGGCACAATAGGTCAACAACAACTGTTCCTATAGACAACCTATGACATGTCCTTTACTTGGTTTAGGCCCGTAAAGGACATTATAACCGGCCTAAGAGCCGAGATTTGAAACAATGTCAATAATAACACCGGCCGTGGCAGCTGCGTCGAGCTCCAGCGACGAGTACTACTCACCGCCGACGACACCACCACCTACGCGTCGCCGGGGAGGACGCCGGCCGCCGGCCCGCTTAGGACCTCGAGGCCCACCGGCTTCTGATAGGGTCCCAGCCATCGGCGGAAGTGTGCAGCGCATGCGATGGACGCAATCAATAAACGAAAACGTCATGCGCGCATACTATGGGGCTACAGAGGGAGGAAACAACCTGACCGCGTACCGTGTTCGGATGCTCTCTCTGTTTCAGGTGCTTGAGCCAGCCGTCAACGTTTCAGCTCAACGACTGTCGGATCAGGTGCGGGTCATCCAGCGTAATCGTATGCTGGACGATACTGTGCTTGATCGCCTTCAAACGGAAATGGGTAGCCGTGCCAGTGCCTCCTCGTCGCGGACTGTGGTGCCAGCGACTTTGCCACTGACCAGCCACGGTATTGTTAGTGCCGTCGCTGATGAGGAAAGTACTGATACGGTTGCACACGTAAGTACCCAGTGCATTGATGAATTGAGGAGTGCTTTGGAATGTGCGATTCGGGAATATCGCTACATATCACCCGAACTCAGACCACGCTTACCTCGTTTGCCCATGCATAACAAGCTCTCTGGATTCGCAGTTATCTAATTATTTAGATGACTGCGAAGACCTCGGTGATACACACTCGATAATGTACTGCGCGGCCGTAGCGGCATGTCGTGTGGCTCACGTCAAATTCCCTACTAATGACGTAACCACACGACCGAAACCAGCTGTACCGGCCTGGCAGCACAGGATTGAGTGTCGTATTGCTGGGGCCAGAGCACTCATCGGCAAATTAATCTGCTTCAGGGAAGGTAACACCCGCCCCAGAGTGATGCGCTTTGTGAGACGGGCATTTTCGGGGACAGATATCAGCCCCCGAGACTATATGTCCCGCGTCACAGAGCGCATCGACTTTCTGAAGCAGAAGGTATATGCATGGGCAAACCGTATTCGGAGGTACAGGCGACGGGTGGAACGATATACCCAGAATCGCACATTCCGGAGTAATGAAAGGTGGGTGTATAGGACTTGGGAGCGACCGGACCATGGTGTGACTGATAGACGCCTCCCGGATGATGATGCCATGTGTTCATTCTGGCGCAGCATCTGGTCGGTGCCTGTCAGTCACACTGAGGGTGACTGGATTCGGGATGTCGAACGCGCGTGCGATCTAATACCACAAATGGGGACAATTAACATCAGTCCCCAAGATGTTGCTCGTGAAGTCCGTCCGTTGCCTAACTGGAAATCTCCAGGGCCGGATGGACTGCACAATTTCTGGATCAAGTGGTTCACAAGGGCGCACGCTCGTTTAGCATCTCAATTCCAGTCTGCCGTAGAGTCAGGATCGCTGCCCAAGTTTCTAACGACAGGAGTAACCCACCTGCTCCATAAATCAGGTAGTACTGCGGAACCCAAAAATTATAGACCGATCACGTGTCTGCCGACGGTCTATAAAGTTCTTACATCCATACTGAGAAGTAAAATTAATAGTCATATTGACAAAAATAAAATCATGTCAACTGCTCAGAATGGATGTAAGAACGGATCCCGCGGTACTAAGGAGCTACTCCTCATTGATATGGCCATCAGCCAACAGGTTCGACGTGCCCGTAAGGATCTGTCGACATGTTGGATAGACTATAAGAAGGCCTATGACTCTATTCCTCATACATGGCTCATGAGGGTGTTGGAATTGTATAAAATTGATACAATACTACGCACCTTCCTGATGTCCTGTATGAGGCAATGGAGTACGGTCCTTCGCTATCCGGGATGTCGACATACCCAAAGGAACAGCGAACCTGTAAGGATCGAGCGTGGTATATTCCAGGGTGATAGTTTGAGTCCGCTTTGGTTCTGCCTAGCCTTGAATCCCCTAAGCACACTCCTAGAGAATTCAGGCCTAGGCTACCGGTTGAAGAGAGGTGGTCAGGTTATATCTCACCTCCTTTACATGGATGACTTGAAGCTTTTTGCCCCCAACAAACTGCAACTGATGGAGCTACTCAAGCTAACTGAAACCTTCAGTAGTGCCATCAGGATGGAGTTTGGTGTGGACAAATGTGCGATCATGCATGTAAAACGAGGGGAGGTTGTGGAATCTGTGGGAACTCAACTCACGGATTCCATAAACCTAAGGTCCCTCTCTCCAACAGAAACCTATAAGTATTTGGGCATGTCGGAAGCTTTAGGCATCAATGTCACTGACACGAAGCAATCGCTGAAGGAGCGTTTCTTTGGTCGCCTGAAGAAAGTATTTAATAGCTTTCTTTCAGGTGGAAACAAAGTGCGCGCCTTCAACGGTTGGGTCATGCCGGTATTGATGTACTCTTTCGGCGTACTCAAATGGTCTCAAACTGAACTGGACGCCCTGGATAGGCAAGTCCGAACAATGCTGACTGCATACCGAATGCATCATCCGCGGTCGTCGGTGATGAGACTGTATATCCCGCGGAAGTGTGGCGGTCGAGGCTTTTTAAATGCCAAGACCCTACACAACCGCGAGGTATGTAGTCTCAGGGAATATTTCCTAGCTGCCGACGTGGATATGCATCGAGATGTAGTGGCAGTGGACAAAGGTCTCACCCCGCTCTCCCTGGCTATCGAGAACTGGCACAAACCCGTCGTACTTGACACTAACGCTCGCAGGGAAGTATGGCAGAGCAAGGAGCTTCACGGACGCTTTTTCCGAGCCCTACATGGACCGGATGTAGACCAGGTGGCGTCCGTAGCCTGGCTGCGTTTTGGTGACCTCTTTGGGGAAACCGAAGGTTTGTCTGTGCAATTATGGACGAAGTTATCATGACGAATAACTACCGGAGATTTATTGTGAAGGACGGCACGGTTGACATCTGTCGGGCATGTCACCGTCCGGGAGAATCAATTCGTCACATAATCTCTGGTTGTTCTCGTCTAGCTAACGGCGAGTACTTGCATAGGCACAACCTTGTAGCCAGGATCATACATCAGCAGCTTGCTCTGAAATACTGTCTTGTGGAATCGGAAGTGCCGTACTACAGGTATGAGCCCGACCCAGTCCTTGATAATGGTCATATCACCTTGTATTGGGACCGGTCTATCATCACTGACAGGACTATTGTGGCCAATAAGCCTGATATTGTGGTGGTGGACCGGAAGGAGAGGCGTGCAATGATTGTTGACATAGCCGTCCCACATGACGAGAACCTTGTGAAAGCCGAGAAAGATAAACTGATCAAGTATATCGACTTGGCTCGCGAGGTTGTCGACATGTGGGAAGTGGATTCAGCTATCATTGTACCGATAGTCGTGTCAGCCAATGGCTTAATAGCCAAGAGCCTCGACCAACATCTTAGGAGGCTCTCGTTAGGTGGCTGGATCAAGGGCTTGATTCAGAAAGTGGTACTCCTGGACACGGCTCGTATTGTCAGGAGGTTCCTTTCTCTGGAGCCCTGACCGCCGGTAGCTTGGACCCAGTTCCCGATACCGGTGGGACACTATTTTTTATATTTTTAAATGTTTTTTATTATTTATTTTTAAGAAATATTTAAAAATGTAATTTATATGTTTATATGCTGAATAAAAAAAAATGTCAATAAATAATTATAAAATTAATAAATAAAATGAAAAAATGTCAAATAAAAATAAAAATGTCACAATAGGTGATAATGTCATTGTTAAAAAAATAATAATAAACGTAATGTCAAATTGTATATAAAAAGCGTAACTTATGTTACAAACATGTCAACATGACCTGTGCAGAAGTTACAGCGGCTCATTCCCAAGCCTGACCATCTTCTAAGTAGTCTTTTATTTTATAAAATGCTTTACAGTAAAGTTTAGCCTTTATTACACTTTTAAATTTATTGAGGCTCAAATTTTGAATATCCCTAGGAATTTTATTGTAAAAGCGTATACATTGACATCTAAACGAACTACTTATTTTCTAAAGCCTGGAGGCGGGGACAACATATTTGTTTTTCCCCCTCGTGTTAATATTATGTATATCACTATGCTTCTTAAATAAGCTTTTGTTTTTATGAGCGTGAATTACATTTTCATAAATATATTGTGAGGCAACCGTCATTATCTTAGTTTCCTTAAATAATTCTCTGAGCGAATGCCTCGGACTAAGATTATAGATTGATCGAATAGCCCTTTTCTGCAGAACAAAAATAGACTGAATGTCAGCAGCATTCCCCACAACAAAATACCGTATGACATGATGCTGTGGAAATAACTAAAATAAACTAACCGCGCTGTATCTACATCTGTTAAATTTCTAATTTTTTTAACGGCATATGCTGCAGAACTGAGCTTCTTCGACAAGCCATCTATATGTGGGCCCCACTGGAGCTTAGCGTCCAGGGTTATACCTAAAAAGACAGTTGTATCTACAGGGCTCAACTCCTCGCCCTTGACAAGCACACTGGTTTTTACCTGTTTAACATTTGGTGTTGTGAATTTAATACATTTAGTTTTATTTTCGTTTAGTAATAAGTTATTAACACCAAACCAGTGAACTATTTCTGAGAGAGCACTGTTTACATTGTCAATAACTAATTGTCGTCGTCTGAGTTTGAATAATAGTGAGGTATCATCAGCAAACAGCACTATCTCGTGTTTATCCCTTACAAGGTAAGGCAAGTCATTAATATAGATAAGAAATAAAAACGGGCCGAGAATAGAACCCTGCGGAACACCCATCCTCACAACAGATCCGGCAGAAACCACTCCCTTTACTATAACTCTCTGAACCCTATTACTCAGGTATGAGGTAAGAAGGTCCAGAGATGCACCTCTTATTCCGTAATGGGATAGCTTCCTGATCAGTGTATCATGAAGCACACAATCGAACGCCTTGGATAAATCACAAAATATTCCCAAAGCGTCGCTTGAGTCCTCCCACGCGTCGTAAATGTGATTAAGAAGTTCAACACCGGCATCAGTTGTTGAACGACCCCTTGTAAATCCGAACTGTTTCGCATGTAATAATTTATTTCTGTTAAAAAATCTTTGCATTTGATCTAAAATAATTTTTTCAAAAATTTTACTGAACGTAGGTAGCACTGAAATCGGTCTAAAGTTAGTGGGGTCAGAAGTACTACCTGATTTAAATAATGGAATTATTTTACTACATTTCATAAGATCAGGAAACACACCACAGTCAATACAGTTATTAAAGATTTGAGCTAATACAGGTGCTACAATAGTTATTACAGAGCTTGTAATATACACAGAATTACCCCATAGATCTGCAGTCTTTTTGTTATTCAAAGTATTAAAGATTTTAATCGTATACAATACACAAATATCTCAATAACTAAAATACATACATAATGAAATTAACAACAAACTAAACAGCAAATTGACAAACTACAGAAACTTAACCATCGTTATCCGAACGGGGTCGAATTAAATCAACATCAGGTCTTTCGACCCGCAGTCCCAGCTTAATTTGTTTACTAGGGAAATACACATTGGTTGCAGTAACCCACAAAACTTTAATAAACGAACATTCTTCTCGAAACATCGAACGTTCCAGCTTCAACTGAACAAAGCCCAGCTTGAAGAATGGAGCCCACTGTTACCGCATCCATCCAATAGTAGATTTTAAAACCATTCTACTGGAAAAAACAAGCTCAAATTAAAAAGAAATACAGTTGATTTCAGAGTTGGTTAGCTGTGTCCGTTGAGTGTCCGTCCGTCTGTCACAAGATTGTCCTCGCTAATCATTCTGCCTTCTATTTTCAGTTGACTTGATTGTTCGTTTGTTTTTTACTTTTACAGGTACATAAAAATAAAAAAGAATACAACTTCTAAATGTTAAATTTTTATCTTAAATCTTTAAAATCAAGCTATAAATAAGGATTGAATTTATCATCGGACGATTTACAACTATTGTCTTTTGGTACCGCAAATGTGGAGCGTGATTTATCTATGCCATGTACAGATGGGATCAGCTACGAATACATTAGCTACGAGACTTGCTACAACGCTACGCCGTAGGTGAAAGTCTACAATCATTCGAGAACATTCTCCTATTAGCATGTTTGGTAATACTATTGTTATAACCATCAACTAGCTTCATTAAAACAGAGTTCTATAGATGTACGCGGGTAGCCAGCTCGAACAACACGCCTAATTAGCATACCAAGCATGTTAATTATTGCATTGTTTACCCAGACTGGTTAATATCGAGTCCGCATTCACCACATTCAAAGGCTGGAAAATGAAATTCCACAAACGAACATAAATCCGTAGCTCCTATACGTCCATGCTTCCCTGGTTACATAACTATAAATCCACTCGACATACTATCCCGTGGCCGTAAGTAGGTTATTATCTCGAAGCGGTTCGTTACCCCGTGACGTCACCTGAGCCGGCCACCGCATTACTTACATAACTGATATCCACGTAACTTATGTTCTCCTAGTAGCCTGGTACTTTTAACCGTCGTCGAAGAACTGGGAAATAATCCGCCCTTGATTAGTGGAGGCAGAGTGGACTGACCACAATGTATTTTATGGGTTTCTGGACTTTGCAGTAAAATAGAGCTTCTTAGATTAGGTGTATTGTGTTCGTAGTTTCGCGAATTTATTGATGGAAGCATGATTATCTCAGTAGGGTACTCTCAAACAATATGGGAATTGGGAATACTTCTATTCTGTCTAGTTTTCGTGTCATTTTCCATATTCCTTTGTAGAAAAAGAAGCAGTTATAAGGCGTCAAACGATCAAATCACAAACGCTATACAACTTCAATCTCGAAAGCAAACAGAAATTCTCATAAGCAACAAAAAGAAACATTTATGAACACAAAACAATGATAATATTAAAAACAGAATCAGTTCCAAGTATCGTGGGGCATGTTCTTACGAATTCAAAATGTACTAAAGCCTCGGGAGTTTTTTCTAAAATAAAACAGTACAAAACCGTAAATGTGATTAGATTCCAGCGGTTAAGCCCGCCGGCGGAATTCAATTCTATTTTATCTTTTCCAAGATGAATGAGAAATATGTCCGGACTTGTGTTAAATTGTACAATGTTTTTTAACGTCGCCAAATGTCGAACTGCAGTTTATTTCGTAAATAAGAAGTCACAGTATATAAATTTTGTAAGTGAATTAAGGTTTTGTTAGTATGCCTTCTTGGTTTATCGTTTTTGATTATAAAGGAACGTTATTAGCTACCACAAGGTTCAACATAAAGGTGAATTTGCGATCAATTTGTAATTAAAATTTAACTATGGTAGTTGTGTGGACTTATTGTTGGACTGCTTTACATTTTCGAACGTATTGGCAAAATATTTTCAATTTATTCATGCTGATACTAAATTTCTCCTTCATTTAAATGGCTTTTGTTATACATGAAAACCTTCCTCTTCAATCACTCTATTTAAAAAAACCACATCAAAATTCGTTGCGTAGTTTTAAAGATTTAAGTATACATATGAATATAGGGACAGAGAAACCGACTTTGTGTACTATATAGGTACTGCTCATTTTGCTGAAATAAAATCAAAAAAGATTTATTGACAACGATACTTGATATAGCTTTATTTATAAACTAGTCTCTTGATACTATTTGAACTCTGTGCAACCAAATGTATATTACATACTAAAATTATAACAAAAAAAAATATATTACCTACATTATGAAATACCATTTCCATGTCAGTTATATTTTACTTAACACAGCTAGTAGCCGCAAGCTATTGAAAAATAAACACACCTCATTTTTACAACCTTCTTTTGGCTTCTACTCGGAACTAAAAAGTTTCTGTACAAAAAAGTATATCCGTAGTTCCATAGAGGTGAAGAGATAAATACGAATTTTCCCATTTAACAGACAAAGGGAAGTTTAGTTTCAAAGTGGACGTTTCATGTTACGGGAAAATGTGTTTTTGATATTTTTTTCCGTGTTACACGAGATCGCTGGAAATAACGCGCTGTTTGTAGATACTAAAGTACCTCTGTATGTTTATACTAGCTTCTCTCGCACGGTTTCAACCTCTGCCCGGCGCCTTCAGGTCGTAGCGTAATGTTTTATAGCTTGGCCTTCCTCAATAAATGAACTAACGACTAAACAATTATTCAATTCGAACCAGTAATTCTGGAGATTAGCGCGTTCGAACAAACAAACTGCACAGGTTTATAATATTAGTTTAGATTAAAGTGGTTCTAACTAAAACTATTGAAGTAAAAGTTTTTAGGTTTGCAAACCAGAACTAGCAAAATAATATTACTTCTTTACATTTTGCTTAGTAGAACCCGAAACCTAACATTCGGTAGTCGAACTTGCAACAAACAAGGCTATCTACTGAAAATAAAATGACGTCCCTATTATACAAATTCTTTTAAATGTAACGTTTTAATTGTAATTACTTTCTGTCTTAAATTACTTAGTAAGATATGTCTCGTGTCATCGACCTCCTGAGTGGGATGGCGAATTAATTCAATAACCTATTAACATTAGCCTCGTGGCCCGAATATATTAAAGGCCAGGCTATAGTCTAGTCTAGTATAGCTGGCTAGGGCAGAATTTGATGTCCTGGCACAAGATGATATATGTCAGCATGTATCTAAGTAAGAAAGGCTCTCTTGCTGATGTTTGATAGCGATCGAAGGAATATTTCTGCACTGGCTAAAAATGTTATTATCCTTAGGGGAAAGAAAAAAATAAAGAAGGGTTAAAGGAGTTTAAATATGTTTTCTAATAATGATAATGGTGATTTATAATTGTATTATTGTTACAAATAACTTTTCCGGGTAAATGCTTATAAATAAGTGTCCCGTTGTAACTTGGAACTAGTCTAGCTTTTTATTTTTAATAAAATTTGTATATCTCACTTCAAAATTGATTTTTATTATATTTCATTTCATTGCAATGTGTTTAAAAACGTAATAAAATGTCTTTATAGAAATGTAAACCGCTACACAATTAAGAACTAATATCAAAGTCTTTGGAAGAAATCCAGACTCAAGCCACGATTGGTAAATAATTCAATAATCGCAGAGTCCAAAATCAGTCTAACACTGTACTTACAACTTGCAAACAAATCTAAATCAACAACAGTTAAATAACAATACATCATCCCTTATATCCACGACAAAATAACTCTTAATACACGACCACATTATCCCATCCAACCCAAAAGATGAATAATAAACTGCGAGTACTTTATTGCAAGATTACATCAGCAAAACTCCACCTAATCTGTCCACGATTGATTTGGTCATCCATCAAGACATCAGATTACTACACACATAATATACATACAAAATATCAACATTATAATATCAACAATGAGTACACCAGTATTATTGTTGGGATGATTATAATACCCTATTATGTATGTACACAGAAATAAACTATTCACAAAATTTATGTTAAGGTTGAAAAACGAATCTGAATAGAGGTGGATATACTATGCGTTAATACGGTTGAATAAAATGAGCAAATAGGTTTACTTCAGAATATAATGTACGTTAACAAAAACCTATAAATATGAACTTTTCAAATTTCGAATACCATCTTAACACGACAAGATGTCTACTGCCCAATAGGGTTTTCCCTGCCTTGCCTTCCTACGTTTCGTGAAATCTATATTATACTAGAATTGAGATTCAAGAATATAATGACCAACTAAACAGTTGTGTGAAAAGAACATTTTCAAAATATAATCCTACGAATATTATAAATGTGAAAAGTATGTGAATAAATGGGGAAACGTTTTTAAAAAAAATGTCGGCTCGACCGATTTAAGTTGAAATTTGGTATGTAGACAGAATTAACCTTATTTCTACATATCACGCGGGCAAGACCACGAGCTAACATTTAATAATTGATCTTGTCACACAATAAGCTATTCAATCAAATACATTTCCAGCATCTGTCAACAGTTTTCTAGTGCTATACAAACAATAAATAACAAGAGATATTGTTTGATGGGGTTGGGAGCGACATAAACTACGCCATGACTTGTGGTCGGCACGCTCGTTGCCTATAAATCATGAAGCTGCTGATTGGCAGACTAACCATGCTCCGCAGAACCACTAGGGTTAATAAACTAGTGCTCGAATAAAGATAAAGTGTTGTTGTATTGTTTGACGTTTGTATTATAATTTGAAATAGTTTGAATATGTTGTTTTTGTTACATATTTCTCTGTAATGTAAATTGTCATTTAGCCAAGATAGATATCTATTAGTTACATTAGTTAAGAAAGTGCTACTAGTTGAGGAAAAATTCTTATTCCATTAGATGGGACTTTTTTTTCAAAATATAACTACTTATTTAAGGGGTTTAATATAAATATTTTTTAGTTTTAGGGGAGCTAAAACTATCTGTTATCTTCAAATCCGCCCTGGGAGATACGAAGGGGTTCTCGTATCTCAGATATTTATATTTGACAGGAAATTAGAAAAGATCAGGCACAAATTGCAGAGCCAAAACCACTTCAAACTTCACTCAGCTCGCCACTTTTGCATATAGATACCTAAACACAACCAAAAATGAATAAGGTATCTTAGATTATTACATGCGCAACCAATGGGAAATCGCGTTACACTTGATCAAATATGGCAACGAATATAATTTCCATACCCAGATAATGTAAATATAATCAAATCTGAATACAACGTATAATAGTTACCTAACAAAAGCCGCCGGCGAAAGGTCGAATTTCCAATCAGACCCGACCAACTATTGTAGCCAGCCCAGCCCATAGCTAATACACGAACATAAACTATAATATACCTACCTAAATAATATAGTTATTCAAAGGTTATGAAAAAGTCTTTTGGTTAAAACGTATTACAATATTAAGGTAGTTTATGGAAGAAAACTAAATTTTCCGCACTCCGTTTTAATACACTTCATAGCTTTTATTTGATTATCCATTTCAATACTGAAATCCAACAAAATATTGGTTCAGTGATTGGGGCGTGTTAGTGAAAAAATACTTCTAGTCTTTTTTCTAGGATCCATAATATCATGACCTTTTTCCAGGGAAGAGAATCATCAAATGACTTCACAAGATGGGACCACCCCATCTGTTGTGGTCTGGTGGCTCTTAGAGACCTGCGCAGAACGCTACCACCGTACGCTCGGACCTGGTCCTGGTTGGATGGCTTGTTACCCTTGCTCTTCTCGTGTATGGTAATCAGAGATCATAGAAAACCTTAAAAACTAGTTTGTTTAAAACCAAAGGACCTTCCTTCCTTCCTTCCTTCCTTCCTTCCTTCAATTAAAAAAAGTCAAATTATTTATTTCAAATAGACCCACCACATATTAAAAAGTTCAACTTTGTGTATCAGTCTGTCGGTCCGTCCTCTAGTGAAGCTATTTGCTCGTTCCAAAGTGCAGATTCCAATGTAGAAGAACGAGCAAGAAACTCCATCTGTGGTTACTTCATCAATTTTCATTGATGTCAAATGTCAAATGTGACTTACCCATTATAAGACTGTTGCGATACCCGCAAAAAGAATAGTGAGAGAATATTTTATTATAATAAAATAAAGTTGTAATCTCATTGTAAGAATTCAGTGAGAAGTGAATGCATTGGTGTGGAACTCAGTAATAGACTATATCCGCCATTTTCCATTCCAGTGAGTCCTTGTTATCTATTGAGGAGAGGCATACATTATTTTATTCGGATACTCCTAAATGGAGCAGGAAACAATTTGATAAAGTCTGTTATGTCAACCTTTGTGGAGACATAAGTTCACTATACTTGTGTACCAAGAAGTTTCATGTCGATGTTCTGTTTTGCTCAATAAGTATTAAGAAACATTAGTAAAGAAAAAAGAAAAAACTAACTTGGCTAGTGTTATCGATTTGTATGTCGAGTAAAGTAATGTTGTTCATAAGCATGAGCCCTGAGCACTGCTTGAAACTATTCGAGTTATCTCGTAAGTGACGTAAAATAGGAATAGTACATTTTATTGAAAGTAGAAAACTCTTATTTCCTTTACTGTTGTCTTAATTTCACATTTCAAATTAAAATTGTAAAATAGCAAATAAATAAGTAATTTTCTTAACGAGCAAGTGGCTTTAAGCCAATATATAAAAGGCTGTCACTTTTACAATATACACTTTATAATTACAAAATAAAAAACTTTATTTCTGTATCCAAAAAGTTTGTTAGTGATTGGAGCCTCCTTTTAGGAATGCCTGAATTAGGACACTCCGCTCTTTTAAAATAACATTGAATAGTTAAGTGTGGTTTGCCACGACCACCTCGTCCGGAGTGTTACACCGGCCTTATAGAAGACCGGCTTGAACAATACATCTTTTATTGAATACCCAACTCTACCTGACCTTATCCCCAACCCCTTATTAACGGAAAAATCATCGAATGATTGCTCTAGTTCTCTAGAGTGTCATCCTCTTGCTCCAGGGCGAAGCCGTGGTACCTGTTAAGCCTGTAGTCTATTGGCTCTTTAAGGCGCGCGCCAAATGCTTAACACTTAAAACCAGCAATGTCTCGTCTGTCTTCACTTAATAGTGGAGTCATGTGTCTCATTACTTCACTATTAAGTGTGGGAGATCCATGCTTCAGCATGAATCGGTCGGTTCAACTGAAGTAATACCACGGCCTCGCAGAAAACCTGCGAGAAACAACTACAGCGCTGTGTTCCACCGTATGAAGGTGCGGAGGCCCAATTTTTCCCCTCCTCCAATTCCTAAATGTCCAAATCCCTAATCCCCAAAAGGCGCTGATTGCTTACCATCGGGTAATCCGTCTGCTCCTTGGCCGAACTAAAAATAAAAAAAAATACTTTCGTGTTGCGCATGTCGATGAATAGCTTACAAAGTAGGTATTGTATTGAAATAAAAAATAATTACGAAAGCAATAGTTTTAATTCAGTTGGAAACTAAAATACTAAAGTGTATACAAGAATTTTAATCAAAACAGTTTACCTCATAGAGGTTTAAATAAAATAAAACTTCTTGTTAATACTCAATAATATACCGAAATATAAAAAAAAAATGTTTTTGGTCTTAAGACTCCAAACGGATTATTCTCAAAATAAATTTGTCTTGTAGTTAATATTTTTGCTATCAAGATTAATTTGAATATGAAATGAGATATTTAAATGACTAGTAGCTATGGCGCCTAAACTTTGTCTCTATGCCTAAATATTTCGAAATCTAAAGATGGGCTATCAATAAAAGTATTGTTAAATAAACACTACATGTAAACGAAAAAACTGAACAAGTTTGCAATTCCACGATGACAGTTTAAAATTAAAAAAAACTTTACACAATGCATTTTACACAACAGGAGACAAATGGCCGCCTAAAGACCACAGATTAACAAGAAAACTGTCAAATCACATGACACTAAAAAAAGTTAAAATACCAAAAAGGTTGCGTTGAAAATATGTAAATACTAAAAAAGTGATATATGATAGGCGGGTGTGATTAATGATGAACATCATTGGTGGACAGAATTATTTGTATATGTTAGTATAGGTATGTATATGACCGACCGGGAAAATTAAACGTCCAAGCTCCCTCGAATAATAATGAAACACAAACATGTGATGAAGGGTCAAAAGTTATTCGGTTAGCGTCAAATTTCTGAAATGCTTTCGATATTTAGGTACTGACAAATACCCTTAAAGTTTGGTTAACATTTTAGTAAGTTGGTTCTTGTAATTAAGATTTTCTTTCATAATAGAATTTTGAATAAAGATTTAGCTTAGGTAGTGAAAACAATAAAACTAACAACATTTTACAAAAAAAATATGACATACACAGGTTGAAATTTTAATTAAAAATTGTGTATGGATGTGTGTAGTGACTTTTGGGGATTGGGAGATTTAGAAATAGGGAAGATTGGGGGAGGGGGAGGGTTGACACGCGAAACACAACGCTTAGGTTATTTCACGACGGTTTTCTGTAAGGTCGTGGAATCACTCCGTCGAACCAACCCATTCGCGCCGAAGCTTGGCTCTCCCCTACAAAAACAATTTTCAAAAACCATTTTCTCAAATTATCATCTAACCTTAAATCAAACTTAACTCATTCAATTCTAAGTACAAATTACATGACACGTTAACTAATGAACTTTTCGTCCAAACAAACAAATAAAACCTCTATAGTCCAGATGTCAATGACCCTTACGCACGTAAGGTCGCCAATAAACCTTTAAGCTGAAACCTTAGTACTACTTGCGTATTGATTCGCTAGCAGCTTAAAACTTGAGCTGTTTACTACCCTTGCTAAGGTAAATTCTTAAGAAATTTAATCGTTTTGGACTTACCTACTATGTTAGATAACTTTGTATTACCAAACAAAAAATGAAAGGACTAGTTCCTGGGCTCCAATCCTTCCAGTATTAGCACAAAGTGTGTAATCATGTTCTGTGTGTCGACCTCGGCCTGGTACAGAAGAAGTCATTTGATGTATGGGGGATACACCTCGCAGTAACATTTTTTATCTACGTTTCTTTTAAAAGAGAAAATGAGTACACGAAAGAGTTATGAAACAGAAGTTACAAGTGACGCAAAATGGTAACACAATTATATACATATGCAGTAACCTTGACTTAAGAATTCAGTAACAAATATATTTAATAATAGGTAGGTAGACTTTAAATTCTTGGAAACAGTTTAAATATGAATACAACTACCTACTTTCACGGCCTTTTAAGTAGGCCAGGAAAAGGTCATTTGAATAAAATACACTTAGCCTTGAACTGTAAAGAAGCATTTATTATGTAATAAATAATAAGCATATAACATGTTTTTATATAAAGTATGTGAAACACTTCACACCAGCTGTGTTATTAATCTTAAATTAATAAATAAGTCGATTAACATTCAGTGTCCAAGAAAAAACGAATAGTTTTTTTTATGTAATAGATCGGCAAACGAGCAGACGGATTACCTGATGGTAAGTAATGAGCGCCCCCCATGGACACCCGAAACGGAGGAGTTACGAGTGCGTTGCCGACCTTTAAATATGTCGGCAAACGAGAAGACGGATTACCTGATGATAAGCAATCGGCGCCGCCCATGGACACCCACAACACCAAAGGAGTTACGAGTGCGTTGCCGGCCTTTTGGGGATGGGGGTTTCCGAGAATCTCAATTTTCAGAATTGAGATTCTCGGAAACCCACATCCCCATATCTTTTTTTATATTAATGGCCGTGCACATCCGCCAGCTGGTATACGAAGGTGCTACGACAGAGCACGCCTACCTATAAGAAAGTTATAGATTTCTTTTGGTTTTAAAGAAAGGCGTCTCACTTCAGGTTGAGCCGGGATAAGCGTAATAATATACCGCAATCTCGACCTGGAGCAGGAGAAGGAAAGGGAAAGTATATTCAGTAAGAGTCTGACACTCTCTCTTCCCTCACCCAGGGTGAAAAAAATCTCTTGATGATCTTCCCCCTTACAAAAAACCAAAAAATCTATTGCAAAGTTATGTCGGCTAGAAGCAGATCTTCGTCGCAAATCCAGGCTAAGAAATGTAAATATTAAAACGTTTTCTAAAATTTGAATTTGAGCTGTAACGAAACGTAGCTATTTGGTTGCGTGTTCTACGAAAGCAATGTTTATGCCTGTTCGTTGTATCAACCTTCACTCATAATTAAAAGCGCAATTAGTAAAAGGTTATGCCTTCTAATTCTACGAAAACTTGGAAATGACCGCAAGCATAGTTCAATTTGCACTGAATATGAGTTGTAGAGATATAAATGATAATTCTTATTACAAACCAAAGATTTGAAAGCGTTCTTTTTAAAATACTATTGCACTTAACGTCGATAAAACTATTTTAGTTATTAATTTGAGTAATATTTTTATGACAACAAGTGATTCGATAAAACTTGTATTCATACCACACAATCCCGTGACGCTGGTAATAATTAATAATTGAAACAAAAAAAAACAATACTTAACACAGTAGGTATTTCTGAATAGCAAACTTGTCAATACTATTAAAATTAAAATAAGAAACGTAAATTTCATCAAATCGGGAACTCTTTAATGTAAAATAATGTAAAACACTTGAAAATTATATTAACCGGTAGCAGATAGCAATGGCCGCGATTTCAAATTTGTATACCCTAATCTCCTGTATTCTAAACTTAAAACTTAAACACCAATACAATCATCAATACCAACTTCAGACGTTAAAAAAAGAACAGCAAAACAAACAAACGTCCAAAGAAAGCACACAATCTTAACCTCCAATCTTAAAAACCGCGATAAAGACAGAGACGTTCCACGGCAAATGAACCATGTTATCTAAGGTTCCACTGCTTTTCTTCCAAAGCTGTTTGGCAAAACAACAAACAGGAGTGAACATGCCACATGGCAATGAATTATAAGGAGCAGCCCACGATACTGCTCCATCATTCAGCCGCGTCACGCGATCAGGGAGCATTCACGAAACTTCGTAGAAAACTTTATGGGAAAACGAAAATACTGAGGCTATAAAACTAGCGGTCACAGTACTATGACAATGGGCGTTCTTTTTTTGAATAAGTACCTATGAAAGGGTGTGGTGAATGACATTCTATCGTGTAATTGGTTTGAAATATTTCAAAATTCGAAAAGAATATTAATGGATTAATAATAATATACGAATGTTTCGAATGCCAATGAAAATTAATGAAACTAAATAATAATTTGACTTTCGGCAGTGGAAATGTTATCAAGGCGTTCCATTTCTGCTATAAAACCTACATGGTAGGTATACATAATATTACAATCGTTTTATTTATTATTTAAATAATATTTTGTTCTATTTTGACTAGACTACAGAAATCTTCTTTATCTCTATTGCTCAATTTGGAAAACAATTTATTTTAAATGAAATATATCTCATTGACAGAGCCCCTTGGCTCGCTGCGCCCGCCCACAGTTATTACTTCAACCCCAACGAGTTTCTTGCCACAAATCCGCTGGGAACAATTAGACCACCATCTAATCTTTACCGTGTGACAAACTGTTTAAAGAAATACCAAGTAATTGTGAGGGTGACAAGTATAAAGAAAAATACTGAGTCTCCAAGGAAAACTTAGTAACGTTTAGTTTGGAAAGTGCACTCTTTGATGTTGTTTTAGTATGTGAAGAACGATTGTGTGAAAGAGATATTTTTGATAGAGTGATGTCTTGTAGGAGTAAAGGTGTAGAAGAGATATTGTGCGTCCGCAACAAGCTAAAAATAAGAAGAAGAAGAAAAGGGAAAAGGGAAATTAATCTTTAGTAGGTGTCACCACAAAAACTCTTGAAAGTGGTATAAGAAGATTTAAATCTAGGTAGGTACTTATATCGATCGAGTGAAACATCAAACTATTTGCATGTAGGTATATTACAATAAAATTAAACCACATTTCGACCTTTATAATTTATATACAACCTACGCATTTCATAGCAACTCAATATTACAAAGCTGTGCACTTGAGCTAACAATCACTAAAATACTCGACAATGTGATGTATTATGTAATAAAAATAATATATATAAACAGAAAAAGGCCCGTAATACGATAGACATACCGTTACGACCTTATTAAATAGGTAATAAGACAACTTGTTACCGAATTGTCAAAAGCCTTCGCTTATTTGTGACGAGTTACAATATAAATAGGTTTAGCAAAAAATGATGTACATTTTTCCTCATATTCTTTAACTAGATAGGCACTCCAAATGATATCTACTCATGCGAGACTATTAAATATGTCGTATCCGTTTCAATGTCAATCGCATCTTTACTGCGAAATCAGTATTATTGAGCAGGTGTGTCCTGTAAAGTATTATTGCTTCATGTAGTAAAACTCCCCGTTTAAAGAACAAGTAATACAACGGAAGTAGAACTTTAAATATAATGACTGGAACGATTCGTAACCGATGAAGTCGTATCCTTTGTTCGACAGTTTGCAAGTCTGTTTTCGTAATTGATTAGAAGGTGCCTAACATAAAAATAATAGCAAGCTAAATTCTGAGAAAAAGAAAAAGTTGCTCTAATTTTTTTGCTAGGCGCTTTTTCATTATCGACGTGAAATATGGAATCGTAATGAAAAAATGATAGGGGAATTCATTAATACAAGAGCAATAAATATTCGCATTATTTCTAAGGGGGCGAGTAATAAATTCGTAATAAAGATGAAGAGAAGAGTGAGGCCATAAAGACACCCCGCTATGACTGAGCGGTATAATATATAAAGCAACGAATCCTCAGCGCGCTGATTCCTATACACGGTTATGACACCTCTTTACATAAAAATGTGGTTTTATACAGGGCGCGTATATTCTGGCATACAGGACTAAAATCCCGCGAAATAAGCGCGGGATGGATTCGTCATAGGTATGTTTATTTTGTAATTCCCGTTCCACCTGTCGAGGCAATCAACCACAAAATTTTACAACGCACAAATCGCCGTGCCGCGGCAAAGTACAGTATGAAAACATAGCTATCACCATCAAAATCGAATTAGATGTTATGTCTGCGTAGGTAAACATTAGTTTATTAGAGAATCATGTCAACGATAAAAAGCGGAATTTTATGGAAACAGATAAAATCCTTGAGATATTTTTTGTAGCAATTTCTTTATGTTATACAAGAGCACAGATATATGTACTTGATTTAGTAAATAAAAAATGGCTGTGTCACGTAAGCTTGTTTTGTTTTACGTTTCCCCAGTAATTATGTAGGTTACCTATATTGTAGATCCTACAAACTCTGTGCCCTTGACATTTTCAAAATGGCGTCATGACGTTACAATAAATCGTGGCAATGCCAAATAGAAAAGTTCAATAACTTGCTAAAAAATCGTTGGTTTGGTCTTCTTAAGACTAGACGAATGAAGTTTCTGGGTTGAACTAACCCATGTTTGACATCAAAATAAGATTTTGCAGGCTTCTGTTGTTGAACGGGTTTTAAAAATGGATCTTAAAAACCTACTTCCGTCAGCGGAAGTATCAATAATCGTACCGAATTGGTCCGTCTGTTTTTTGTGAGAAAAAATATCAAAAATAGGTACATCCATACTTCATCACAACTTTCACGTTTATAATATACTTAGTAGGATAGTAGGATATATATTAGGGCCTCAATTAATACCGAAACAGAGTACCTTACATCATTGTTATAAAGACGAAATTCAAATGAAGATATGAAAATACAGATTGCGGTAGCTTGACATTCTTCTGCGCAAAAAGTATTAATGAAGATGAAAAGGTGAATGACCTCTGTACCTCTGACACACTAACACAAAATAAACATATTTATGTTTAATTTAAAATTAAAATAACGTGAAACAGAATGAACGCAGTTTATTTAGGGCTGGACTAAAACCTTGGTGCTTCATTACCTATTTAGTTAACTGGCGAAATGAATGTTTACTTTTAGTAGGCTGGATACATTAAACATGTTTTGTTATACAATAAAATGACGGTTAATTAGCTTTTTAAATGGACGTGATTAAAAGAGAAATAGATAGGTGTTTTAGAGAGAACGATACTTTGTAGATTACTAATAAAATCACACTAGAATTTTATCTAAGTCTCGAAAGAAGAAGAAGAAGGTCTAAGTCTTTTTTTTTATAAATCTCTCGAGGTGGGGTAGGACTAGCACCTTGTTCCTTCTCCTGCTCAAAAATTCGCCAAGGTACATCATTTTGATTCCACTCACGGCGCTGGCAGAACTTGCTTTATCCTGAACTAACTACTCCGCTTTCATCAGCTGCCCTATTTTTATTAGTCGTTTCAAGATGTTTCCTAGTGAGTAGTCTTCTTCCATAAACGGCCTGTCCAACATAAAAAGAATTGTTCAATTCGAATTAACAGTTCCTGAGATTAATGCGTTCAAGTATACAAATAAACTCCTCAGCTTTATAAAAATTCCCTAATGTAATCAATGATTCGTCTTGAATGATAGACTAATTGGACATGTGAATTACTTTTCGTATTACTTCTAGCCAAAACATTTTTATCGCCATAGTTGTTTTTATTTTTATTTTTAACTTAAATATTTATACAAGGCGTCTGTTTCGCCGCCATAGATCATACAAATTGTGTTCTTAATTCAAACTTGTCTGATAGATAATGGCTATCCAGACATTATACCTAGCAAAAAAATATTATTTTCATGATTGAAATGAGTTCTAATATAAGTACCATTAACTATGCAAAAAATGCCAGTAATATTAGACGATAGAGCTGCCATTATAAAGTGTCCGTCATTTTCTTTACTCTGTAATTCGCGCTAGGGCCGCCAGGGGGCTCTCACCGTTTATAATGAAGTTGGAAATGTTTGACAACCCTTACTAGAGTGGTGTCGCGCTTAAATTATAAAGGCGCGTCAGTTTCAGGGTTGCCGAAGACTTTTGTCTTTGTACAATATGTAAAAACGCAAATATATTTTTTTAAAGTAATTCATCATCATCATCATTTAATAATATTATTTAATTTCGTTAGTATTTGTACTTACAGAATGACGAAGTTTGATCTGAAAAATAAAGAAAACATTTGTTTGTATTTAAGTATGTTTAAATTAAAAACCAATTCTTAGAGCAACATCGAAAATGCAACTTAAAGTTTACCCGGAAACGGCTAAGACCTTTATGCGTATAAAAACAATACCTACTTAAATGCAAAAATGGCCAATACAAAATATTACGAATTCAAAACACGTATAAATAAAATATAGTATCAAAGTTCTCGTACGAAATATGAAAACTAGTTGAAGGAAAGTAATATGAAACAACTCAAACTGGAACTGAGAAAAACTTATTTGTTCTTACTAAGTATAAGAGTAAGGTTCAAGTCAAAAGTAGCAATACGCTTGGCCAGTCCACGCCACGCTAACTTCGCGAACACAAACTTTACTTTTAATATACACCACTTTTATATATGAAAACTTTTCTGTATTCAATATATGGTTGTAAAATCGGAAAAGAAACTTTATGTTGGGTTATTGAAGTATTACAAAAGGCCAAGACATTTTCGTATCGATATTGCGGATAAAGCGTAATAATGTACTGCGACCTCGGCCTGGAGCAGGAGAAGGAACGGGTATGTTTTAGTCAGTAAGAGTCTTTTTTTGTCAGGGTAAAATCATCTAATGACTTCTCCCGCCCAGGGTAAGGCGAGAGAGTGTCAGACTCTTACTAACTAAAAACCCCCATTCCTTCTCCAGCTCTGGGCCGAGGTCGCGGTGCCTCATTGCGCTTATCTGTGGTGGTCTATTGGCTCTTTGAGGCGCGCGCGGAACGCTACGCGCCGTACGCTCGAGTCTGAATGTCGCCTACTGCGGTGGCTAGGGCGCGAGGAGGATAGTTCCCTCTAGTCAGTATGAGTCTGACACATCTTCTCGCCCGACCCAGAGCGAGAGAAGTAATTTATGGATGTGCCCCATTCAGAAAAAAAAAATATTCCAAGAATCATCACCACATTAAAGTATTATTTATCAGTTAATGCTATTACAAGTCCCGTTATTTTCTGATTAGGCCTGCTTAATATCACAAAATCACTCATCATCAGCCTGTTGTTGTCCTCTGCTGGACATAGGCCTCCCCTATTGCACGCCACTGAGCTCGGTGTTCAGCTCTCCTCATCCAACCACTGCCAGCCACCCTGCGGATGTCGTCAGTCCACCTAGCTGGAGGGCGCCCTACACTACGTTTGCCTAGACGTGGTCTCCACTCTAGAACGCGTTTACTCTCCACTCTAGAACACGTTTACGTTCACAAAATCACTCACTATCTTATAACACAAGTTTTTTACAAATTACTAACCCACCTAAAAGAAGGTATTATTGTCACTAACTTTAACAATTTTACTAACTTTACCAATACTTATAATCATTATAAAAGGGAAAATTTGATTCCTTGATAAGTAAGACACAAATGATTATTATAAAAGTAATCAGAAATATTGAAGATCGACTGACAAGAAGACGTGCTGCGTCGACCCCAAATAAATTGGGATAAAAAAGATAAGGGTAAGTACCTAGCAGGACGATAACAGGTAATCAAGCAACGTGCCAATTTTTTTTTTAGGGAAAATGGTTCAATCTCATTTTGCTAGCTTTCAAAATATTCTTCGGTATTATACGTATATAAGCACCTATAACATAATTACTATCGAACTTTTTTATCGCACACTACATAAAATATTTCAAAATAAGGACTGACTTACGTAAATTAACTGAAAGCTAACTAAAATCCCTGCTAGTTTCAAGTCAAAATACAATAACAATCCAGGAACAAGCGTTATTTTTGTTTTGTTCCAAATGTCCGCAATATCGCAACAGTTCTCACATAAAACAAGGAAGCGTACATTAAACAAAAATAACATAAACAAAAAAATAACAACACACCGGAACAGATGAAGTGATACCACATTTATTTCTTCAACACACGCTACGAAATTAGTTGTAATCTTGTCCGCATTAAATAAAAACGTATTAGTCACGCGACAGCCCTACCACGGGACCCTTTGTAAGGGTGAGCCCAGACGATACGTAGGTACAAGTAACGAGAAGTCAGTTTTATGAATTTGAGTTATTACATCGCTTTGTCTAGAGAATTCTACTCAATTTTGTACCTGACGATTTTTATGACAGTTGTTTTTTATCATGATGTTGGCTTTTCAAATTTAGTTTTTTAAGTTACTGATGTAATTGACTTTTCTAGAAGCTTTTAGGGTCAATATGAACACTTTGTTAAAGTGGCTCATTCAAATGAGTTTGTTTCTAAGATGGTTTCTTTGGAACGTAAATAATTTAAACACATAACTGTAGACGGTAATTAAATTATTCACTAAAGTTCTATAACGTGCATTCGATCAATAGAGCACTGACCTACCACAATCGATTAAAAAAATTACGACACCCCTAACTAAACCATACACCCATTCATAATGCCCTTGCGAGTGTGCGTCCAAAACTAAGCATGTGTGCGAACCTTTTTCGTAAAGTTATACGGCAGCCATATGCAAAACAAAACTCAGCGATGCATACTTCCAAACCTGGTTGGCGCTAAATTTAAAAAAAGAATTGCGAATTTGAAATTCTGACATTATAAATTGACACTTTCGTTCCATTTTGGCGCGTTTTTACATAATGATGCTACTTATTGGTGTTTTTCTATGTGTGTGGGTATAAATTGCGTATGTAGTGCAGGCGATTCGGGAGCGGCGCCAAAATGCGATCCCGTCACGCTATGGACTTAGGGCTGAATATTGATTTATCCCTAATAAGGGTGCCTGCTCACGGCGCGACTGAGGGAGTATTAACAGACTTCGTGAATAAAATATGCGTAAAGTACTATGTAAAGTCCTATGTAAGTACTTGTG
The DNA here is from genome assembly GCA_902829305.4 of Spodoptera exigua. Taxonomy (NCBI): domain Eukaryota; kingdom Metazoa; phylum Arthropoda; class Insecta; order Lepidoptera; family Noctuidae; genus Spodoptera; species Spodoptera exigua. The sequence continues at coordinate 1,421,752 of LR824614.2, forward strand.
GTACTTTGAATGATCAATCTTGGTAATTCACTTTCTACATTTACCATGGAATAAAACATGAAATCTACAGAATAAATGTCAGCACATCGATAACATAAATATAGCTATATAACCATGACAAAACAGATTTACCTGTTGGCAAAAACAAAAAAAACTATTAAGTAAAAAGTTTTATGTAATTATTAGTAATTCTTAATGCACGAAATATTTTACAAACACGAACTTTATTTACATAAATTCCATTTACATTACGGTAAAAAATGTTTACTTGGGTACTACATTATTATTGAATAATAACGATCTGTCGAACAGTGAACAGAACGCTTTACATCGTCACCCCATGTTTATCCCCACACCTATGGTTTGCCCAATACTGCACCTTATAATTTACGATCACGATTCATATACGCCTCCCTATGGCCGCCATAAAATGCAACATCTATGTCTATGGTCCAAATATGCCATGACATTGTGTAATTTGCTTTCATACTTGTTAACATTTTACCAAAATCATGCCATGTTGGTCAGCTAATGGATTAATAACATTTTTGGACTATTATGCTAGAGAAAATTAATTAATTATTTTTTACCCTAACCCAACCTCGTTATCGAGAATCACCATATTTTTTTATATTCTAAGTAATATGAACGTGATCGAATAATTTTTACTAGCCGTAATCGATTCGTTGGTTTAATAATGCTTATGATATTTACTTCTCATAAGAAAATAAAATTATGTTTGCTTCGGTACACAATATTGCACCCGTGCGAAGTCAGGGTGGTCGGTAGTTAAATATAATTTTTAGATCAATGCATAACCTATTAATGGTACTTACAGTTTAAAAACGTTGCCCCATACTATGATTGTCTCCTATATCGTGGATGCGTTTACAAACTTACAATTTCACATACACATCACACATCACAGCGGGAATCTCACCCGCGACGCGTTGCACGGCAGCCAGTTGCCCAGCCACCGAACCAACCGTGCAGTCAAATTTACAATTTACAAAGTTACAATTTAATAAATAAATAATGACTCCTCAAACTTATATTAATTAGTATTTTTACAATGATAATAAGTGAAACATGTGTTGTGTGATCGTGCTGTAACTCTATTTTAATTTGTTTAAATTTTATAACTTAATCCATTTCAGTGACTACAAACTATTTTTTTTATAAATTTAAATGTAAATTGAACAAATTCTTGGAACAAATTGATTCATTAGTGAGTAATTTTAGTGGAAGGTCGTTGGTCGGACGGAGAATTGATTAACGTTAAAGTTCGTTCGTATTTTGAACAAATTACTTTCATATTGTCGATTTGCTAATAAAGTTTTGGCGACAAATAGCTAAAATAATAATGCTAACTGTTGCTTTTGTCAGCAGAAACCAGTCATCATGATTGCTTAGCAAAACATCTTCAGCCACGGAGTTTTTTATTAATTTGTAACTAATTATTGAATCGTAATTTCCAATGAGAAATTAATTTCTGTTTCACTTTCTATTTAAATCATTATTTATTTTCCGCATTAATCACCAGGTTTGATCGAGGTGGAATGGCGATTTTAAACTTAGATATGGAAATTATAGGAACAGGTTTCCTCGCGATGTTTTTTTCAGACCATCAGGTATGTTTTTTACAAGAGAATATAAGTACCTACTTATTATTCAAACAACTTACATAAACTAAATATACTTATTCAATTGAATTTCTGTAGAACCTATAACAACTTCATTTACTAACTTATTTTAAGTTATATTTATCTTATACTCAATAACTACTTACCGATTTTTGTGAACGCCTAATTTTTTTTTTCTAGACACGTTTGTACGTTTGTTGTAAATCATGTGTAAATTTGTAAATTATATAAGCTACCTATTAACATAGGTATTTATTATGTAGGTATTAACGATAATTATCTTATCAAAGAAATTCAACCAAAAGTTAGCATTATAATTAGGTTACATACCTAATAATCTATTTCCAACTATACAAAGAATATGTACATGATACATTAAATAGGTACTTCTTTTATAATATAAAAAAAAGCTTAAGAAACATCAATCAATCTTTACAAACTTCCTTATAGAAACCTAACTTACTTAAAGAAAACTAAATGACGGTAAGCATTTCCTAACCGCGTCCTAATACCCGCTACATATCTCCATAACAAAAGCCGCGAGAAACTTTCTCTTCACAAAGAATAAGAAAGCCTTTCAAGGCGTTAAGGTAATATTGTGCCCAGAATAGTTCAGAATACTTATTTTTTATTTATAGATACTTTATTACACAAAAAAACATGTTAGATAACATATTTAAAACTGTTGTGATTACAATGGTGTCTCGTGGTGGCCCGGAGGTTAAGGAGCCCGCTTCTCGAGGGTGTTCTTGAGGGTGTGGGTTCGAAACCTGGCAAGTACCAATGTGACTTTTTCTGAGTTATATGTACTTTCTAGGATTATTGAGACACCACTGACATACGGTGAAGGTAAACATCGTCAGGAAACCTGGACTTACTTATAATTTGTAATTGTAAGTTTGAAATCACCAACCCACATTGAGCAAGCGTGGTGATTAATGCTCAAACCTTCTCCGTATGAGAAGAGGCCTTTGCTCAGCAGTGGGCACTTATAGGCTGATGATGATAATGTAATTAACTAATTACAATGGCCGATCAGATCACACAAGGCGATTTAAACCAAACAACTATTGGATGAAAATTTTATTACTTCCTACTAATAAAAAATGTCAAAGTTTGTAAGAATGTATGATTGTTATTCTTTGACACAAAAACAACTGGACCAATTTGGTTTAAATTCTGTTTATAGATATGTGACACATAGGCTTTTTATACATTTTTTTTATACATATAATATGTATGTACAACATACCATGCGAGCGAAACCACTGAGTATAAGAATAAACTAAAAATGTAATAAATATTAATGTAAAGTATGTGTGCCAGTGCATATGTGAATTGTGTGTCTGTGTGCGTGTGTTTGTGTGTTTCAACTTAAGTCTTCCAAACTGAACTAAAGTTTGAGTAGGTACGTCGCCCTTCCGATGGTAATGCCTTCCACATCCGACCTGCTTGTGTACACTTGGATACACTCCTAGGGGACATAAGGTTGTAATTACACCAAAAATACGCCAACTGACTAAAAAGGGGTAAACTAACCATATTCGGGGTCACGTATTCGCGATAGAAAATAATGAAACTGCTTTTAATGTGTGTTTAACACTGTTAACTGCTCTGATTTATAAGATTTAGGTGTCATCATCATCATCATCAGCCTATAAGTGCCCACTGCTGAGCAAAGGCCTCTTCTCACACGGAGAAGGTTTGAGCATTAATCACCACGCTTGCTCAATGCGGGTTGGCGATTTCAAACTTACAATTAGAAATTATAAGTCCAGGTTTCCTCACGATGTTTACCTTCACCGTATGTCAGTGGTGTCTAAATAATCATAGAAAGTACATATAACTCGGAAAAAGTCACATTGGTACTTGCCAGGTTTCGAACCCACACTCTCATGCATGAGAAGCGGGCTCCTTAACCTCCAGGCCACCACGACATTTACAGACACCATTTAGGTGTTGTATGGCCATTTAGGGTTGAATATATCCGGGGCCACCGCTTGGGATGACCGTTATCACTTCCTATCGCCTTTTAGGTTTTTAGGGGACGGAAGTTCTACACCGAATAGAACTTCTAAGTGTGGGAGAGTCATGCTTCGGCACGAATGGGTCGGCTCCACCGGAGTGATACCACGGCCTCTCAGAAAACCGGCGTGAAACAACCACAGTGTTGTGTTTCACCGTGTGAGTGAGGTTACCGGAGCCCCAATCCTTCCCCTCCCCCAATCGCTTCTCAATCCCTTAATCTCCAAATCTCTAATCCCTAAAAAGTCGGCAACGCACTCGTAACTCCTCCGCTGCGGGTGTCTATGGGCGACGCTGATTGCTTACCATCAGGTAAAACGTCTGCTCGTTTTCCGAACCATTACATAAAAAAAACTGAAATCTAATGGTTTTTATAGAATATTTAATTTTGGCAATGTTGAGATAAGAAAATTATGAACTGAATCACTTTTAAATAAAGTGGTAAGACTGAAACCTTTTGATACTGATGTCTCTGAGCTTCGATAACTGATTTAAATCGGGCGGACTGTAATCTCTACATATCGTCTAAATAGTTTAAATCATGCCTATATATGTAATTTCAATAAATACGTAACATGAAACAAGTCGCTTTGTAAGTATTATTTGCCAGGTTTTGTAGGTACCCTCATACCTACTTGAGAAGTAGGTCCGCCTTGGACTACCATGGAGGTTATACATATAGTTTAAATATAAAGGCATAATTTCAATCATTATTCATCACTACATAGTATGAAACAAAGACACTTTTTCTGTCTCTCTATCCCTATGTAAGTTTAACCCGTGATACGCCCGAGCGCAGATCTACGCGAGACATAATGTTTTTTCTAGTGTCTCATATTATAACTAGAGCAGACACGAGGTTTAATATCGCGTGTGCGATAGCGTGATTGAAGAGTTAGGTTTAAATGTATAATACTATCCATTAAATGGTAGACAATTTATTATCAGCATTGTAAAGCCGTGTGCGAAGCCGGGGCGGGTCGCTAGTCTCACATAATTAGAGCTATATCAAATCATGCGTACTTGGCAATAATGAACCATTAATAATTTGCTTGTGCTGTGTTCTGACTAGCGCTTTCCAGCAATCAAACTGTAGGTAACTGCATATTAGTTATGGCGTAACTTACTCCTTGCGGTTTGCTTATATACCTAATGTATTTACCTACATAAATCTATCGATACATAAAACTTGGTAACTAAAGGTCTTGGTCCTATGTTTAAGAGAAAATGGCTTATTGGGGAGTTCAAGATTTAGTGGTATTTCAGCCGGGGTTGCGGGGCAGGAAACAGGACACCGCGCAGACTGACACTATATCTTCAAAATTTTGTTTGACACTCGATCATTTTCCCCTCACAAAAAAAGGAGATACCAACTGGCATAAGAAAATTTGTACTTACCATTATTAAAAGTTAAGTGATAGAGCTCAGTATAAACAGACATACATCACGGATGAGCTATCGCCTATCATTCTTAGTGATGGATGCGTTAATAGCCAGAGGGATGCATTTTCAAAGCTATTCACCTACTTCTCAGAAAAGGTTTGACCTTTCGAAGTCTAGTAAGCTGTAAGAATATAGTTTGTTTCCATTTCCTTAGGCACTGCTAAAAGGAACGTTTTACTTCAGGCTTCAAATTACCTTGTATGGTTCTAAAAATAATTAAGATTCGCAGAAGTTATTTTAGCGGGAAACGCAAAACATTGCGAACTGTTAACAATAACTGAAAAAACTAAAAACACATATAATCAAAGTTACGTGTAAGTTTTGAATAAAGATTTTTATTGTTTTTCTTTTAAAACAAACAGCAACAATTTATATTTTGTATATTATTTTTAAGTGCATGTATCCTACTATCCACTTTTATGTGATAACTTGATAATCAAGAATAATTGTCAAATCGACCAAATTTAATTAATATGTTTAAACAAAAATAATGTTTCTGTTTCATTCGGCTATCATAATAAAAAACCAAAATCAAAAGACATTAAAAACTAACAAACCAAGCCCTATACTTATTTGTTTTAAAAAACGAACCGAGGACACAGTCCGTTTGATGTAGGCAGCCAATGGCAGCCATTGAATTGAATGACATTCGATATTCAAAAACAAATTGAGCATACGCTCCGACAGAGGACGTGGCCTTGCTATCAGGACGCCTTTTATTAACGCGGTAGGCGCGAACTCGCGGACTTTATCGTTCATACGCCCAGCTTTCACATTCGAAAAGAAAAAAGGAAAGAATAAAGGATATTGGCGTGAAATTTGATTTTTCCGCGTCAGTCGAAACTTCTAGTTTGGCCGTCAAAACTAGCTGGATTTTACAGGCGTTTTGGACTTCGATGGGTCTGGTCATTGCTGAGAATATTGGCTATGGTTGACGTTTTCTCATTTTATGGTACTTTATTTAAGTGACTATTTTCATTTCGTTATCTTCTACTTATATGTATAATACAATAGGTCTAATAAGCTGATTGGAAATTCAAATTCCTACTAATGTACGTTTGGATGGACGTTTATTAATCTTTCGTGTAAAAACTACTGAATAAATCAGAATGAAATTTGGCACAGAAATAGAGTATAATTAGAGATAATCTTTTTTGGACTATAACCTATATATATGGTCTAGAATAACACATATTCTGCTACTGTTCTTCCTATTGAGTGGGCGTAACCTTTGGCAGAAGTTGATGAGTAAAAATCCAAAAATTACATGACCAAGAGAAAGAAACAGTTTAACATTTCAAATCAACAGACTCAAGATCAAAACATGTATTTACTAGCAAACGTTAAACTTGAGAAATCAAGACACATAACCCTCTAAGGTATAATTCGGCCATCTTATTCAACGGATTCAAACTACAAGTAAACAGCTCTCACGTCCGAGGCTACAATTAACTGCATGTGGGAGTCAAAGTTATATCTCAAATCTCAAGCCACTTAAGTCATTAGGGGGATAATATCCCGTTATATCTTTAGTTGGGACCCTCTGTGGTTTTAAGAGAGAGTGGTTCACGTTAGAAGGACATCCTGGCCATTTGTGGAGACTTATTTGGTGTTCATTACGCATTAAATATTATGAAACAAGAGTTGTAATGTATAATGAGGTTATCTTGTTTTAGTGGTAGTATGTATAGCAAAAATTGTTTTAATGGTTATGTGTTAGTGCGGTAGTTAAGCTTGATGTTACCGGTTTACTTAGAATCTGGAGTTCTAACTAGTTCTCGGGTAATAGTTTACACCCTTATTACAAACAGAATAAAGTTTACATTGTTGACGTAGTTTGTTACTTTTAATATACCTTGACTGGTTGAGTGTCGGTGGTTTAGGTTCTCATGTGTAATGGAGCGAGTCCGAATGTGTTATATACCTATTTACTTTCTAAGATTATTTAGACACCACCGGCAGATGGCTAAAGAAACTTGAATTTATATTTTTTATTATAAATATAAGCGGCGCTAGGCAACTGGCTGCCACGCAACGAGTCGTGGATTTGATTCCCGCACGGGACAACTCTCAACTCAACTCTTTATGTGATTCGCAAATTCTTGTTCCGGGTCTGGGTGTGCTGTGTATGTGAAATTGTGTGTTTGTAAACGCACCCACGACTAAAGAGACAATATTAGTATGAAGAAATATTAAAAAAAAAACTCACACCTGGCTCTAGAAATTGTGATGATTAATGATCCTCATTCCTTCATCGTATGAAAAGAGGCCTTTGAACAGAATTGGGCTCATGAAAGCTGATGACGACTTTTTAAAAGTGAGTGTGTAATTTACTCACGCCTACACGAGATAACAATAAATCTAGTCATGTGTTCAAAGGTTAACAATCAAAAATTTCCAGTAATTTTTGAACAAATATGCCGAAATAACTTCGTAAAAACTAGACTTGTTTGTCAGTTGATTTGCCCTGATTAGGTACAATCAGTGAAAAGGTTTTAGTCCTTTTTTGTGTTGAAAAAATATATGCTTTTTAGTCTGTGTTACAAGCGGAAATTTATACTGAACTGGAATGAACATATAGTAACATTTAAGTTTAGAATAAATAAGTTAAAAGAATAAGTGTTCCTTTTTTGTTATTCAATCAATACCTTCTATTAATAATCGTGATAATATTAAGGGTCTATGTCCTTTTTTTCAAAAAATAACAAATGAACGCGTCATGAGGAAGAACCCCTCTGTGGTACCCGCGATTTTTAGTTAATTTAGTATGTCTCACGATAGTTATTATAAAAAGATGAAATGTATTTTTGTATGTAGGTCTTGATTTGACACAACATCACACATACATATAAAGGTACATATTATTATGAGCCAATTAGTTTTTTTAAATCAAATATATTGTTATCATTCAGTACAACCGCTAGAAATCCGCTTGAAACCAACATAAAATCAAATTGAAAGGGCTGGGTAGACGAATTAAAATGTTCTTTTAATACATAATTTTTTTTTTCAGCAGCTGAAACCGGTAGTTGTTAAAAATAGTTAATAAATTATATTAAATTTCAAACTCTTTTCGACAGCAACGTTATTGAATTTTTTGTTCAATTCGGAAGTGACAATTCAATATGTAGAAAATAAGTTAAAACGAAATTGTTTGCAATAAAAAAGTAATTTTATTCAGAATTTTAAACTCTGTTTATGTGTTACGTAGCCTTTTCAGCAATGGGTTCCTTTTTAATATTAATATGACTTTTTATAGTTTATAAATTAAAATATCAAATTATATATTATGCCATCTTTGAAGAACAGGAGATACTTGGTCGGAGATCGCGCATCGATCTCTGCTCACCGTAAAGGCGAGTCTGCAGTTGGCTAGCTAGCTGTCCTTGCTCGCCGCCCGATCAGAACCAGACCCGAGCCGGACGGCGAGTTCTGCGTGTGCCATCAAAGAGCAATTGAATCACCACAGATGGGGTCCAACAGGGTCGATGTCTAGCAGGAATTGCAAGGTCAATAATGTAATGCGGACCCGACCCGAAGCAGGACACAGAATGGAGTGGTTTTTAGTCAATAGAAGTCTGACACTCCCTATCGCCCCACCCATGGTAGAAGAAGCCATTAAACAATTTTCTTCCCAAAATAAAAACTCTAAAGAACTATCACAAACACACAAAACTTACTCAACTTCTTACTTCAAATACCGTCAAGAAAAAGCAACAAAAGAAAATTACACACTTAGACGTTATTACAGTGAAGCACATTCACTTCATACAAATACGACCTCAATTCCAATAAAATGAACACCATTTTAGTACCGAAAATGTTAATTCACACCACCAAAATCAAAATATTAATAAAGCAGTTCCTATTCCTAATATTTTGATATGATATCAAATCTGAATATCACTTCATTTTCGCTTATTAATATTAGAAGCGTATTTACATAAGCTACATGCTCAATCCATACATATCTAAGTATAGTACACTTGAAACTGATATCATTTAATTCCAACGTTGCTTCACTGACTTGAGATATATTTGATTACAGGGACATACGGCTTCAGTCGTGTTCCTGAACTTTCTACGTGCCTACATATAAAATTGGTTTTATGTCCGATTCTTGTAGTTAGCCTCAAAAAAATCTGAGTTGAAGTGTGTTTAAAACGTTCAGTAGCTTGTAAAAGAGATCTGCACTAAGGTAATTGAATATCGTATTTTTTATTTGTTTCCTGTTCTTGCACTTTATTTATTTTTAAACAGTTATGGCGTGGCTTTGAAATGAGTCATATAAACACTTATAATGTTCGTAATAAAATAAAATTACTATTTCTGAAGAAGAAGAAATAAAGAAAGAAAAGTAGGAATGATCCATCAGTCCATTAGTGCATCACGCATCACCGAAAGGTCAACGTGGGCAAAATTAACGTAAGTATTCTTTATGAATACTTATGTACAATGTCATGCGTGGAAGTAATAAAATAGTAAGTAAGCCCTGCGGTTTCACCCACATAGGTTATATAGCGTATGTAGAGTTGCTTTCCAAGTTCTTAACAGTAAGAGAATTTTAGGATTGTTCAAGGCAATCTGTCTTATTCAATCCAAACAAACAAATAATCAATTCTTTCATCTTGATAATATTGGTACAGATATTATAAGTAAAAATATATTAGAACAGCAAATATGCATACTTAATGTTTAGTGTTTTAATTTTTCATCAACAATTTTTCAAACAACAAAACTCATAGTGCCTATATCCTATATAAGACATTACTCTTTTGCCACACAAATTACACCCTTCTAGACCGCAGCGCCATAAAATCTGAATTAAATAACTGACAAGACAAACAGTTTTGTCAGCAGTAACGTAGCCTTCAGTTCGGAAGTTTCAGCAAACAGTGCTGACCTCTGACCTCATTGTCTGGAACCTGAGCCCTAAGTCAAAACTTTGCTTGGCACAACTTTGCCAATAAACGATGGCACCTCGTAATATCCAGCTCCTGCTTGTGATAGAACGATCTAGAACTGGATAGGTTTATGTTACCAAGATACGAGTAAGAGAGCTGGAACGTTCTTTATTTTGTTAGGCTGCTAACGTAATTTTATGTTCATGAGACTAAGGAGTCTACATACGTAATCATTAGTTTCTTTTGTTTCGATGAAGAGGGAGTTTACTATTTTTTTAAACAGTAAATTCATGTGCCTTAGTGTTGCAGCGGACACTTTACCAATTAGGAGAGCAATTTGTCATTAGGTCTTTGAGAAAATAACCTGAACAATGTTGCTTCACGCTAGGACTTTCACCTGTGCTGGGTGCTTTGAGACAATTTCACAAACAAATCAAACCAAGACCAGGAAAAAAATTTTAATTACACAAAGAGGTCGGTTCTGTTACTCTTTGCCCCGCAGCCTAACACAGTACTACTCTTTATAATTTCCTCAAGATCGAGTAATAATAGATGTACATTATACCAACAAGTCAATCAACACCAGAACCTGAAATACATTACTAATTGACGACACTTAAGCTCAAACTACTACGTCTAATTGTTACATGTCAAACGTCGTAGCTCGTAGCTCGTAGACGCGTAGCCGCGTAGCTGCTACGACTGCATTACTGATGTAGCAAGTAAGCTAGATAATTGTCTCGTCAGGTTATCTGTTGACAGACAGCTCTCGTATACAGGTAGGAGTTAACTATTAACTTGAACACACGAAGCTTCTACATATTAATATTGCATTGAAACAATCAAACCTTAATTTGAATGGAACTGACTAAAACATAAGTTAATTACATTTTTTCGTCATGGTAATGGTGAAATAATTAGCTAAGCGTTCTCTTATTACATGGACGAAATAAAATCATCATTGACATAATATGATTGTTACAAAAATGACACGCGGAACCTAAAATTGTATAACAACGATAATAGTATTATTTGTAGGCTCGCCTTTTTTACATGACCAACTTGAGAATATCTAAAAACAAAGGGCCGAAAGTAAGGAATTCTAAGCAATATTTGGGCACACTAACTCACTCACACGACAAAACACAACGCAGGTGTTCACGCCAGTTTCCTGTGAGGCCATGTTCGAGCCGGCCCATTTGTACTAAAGCATGGTCCTCCTACACTTCTGTAACAAGACTAAAGTACACAACGTCACAAATACCTAGCCTAAATAAACATAATCATGATAACTCCCTAACAAACAATAAAACAAGTCATTAAATGATTCAGCAAATCATTACACCAGCACTTGTAACTAAATTGCCTACCTAAGCAACAAAGCTACCGAGCCATTCGATCAAATAACAAAGGATTCCTCTCTCACATGCGAAACACCGAGACATCACTTCAAATATCGATAGACATTTACATTGGTCTCGATTAGAACTCGATGAATCAACACTATCGGATAGCTGGACTCTCGACTAAATTAATCTATCGAGTAATACCCTAGTAAATTGAAACTCAATATCGAATGCTATCGATTCGATACTTCAAGTTTCAAGAATCGATATTATTGAATAGAACGATTACATTTGTAAATGGCTTCACATCTTGACTGGATACTTCAGATACTTGAAATGGATTTTAGTTTGAGGCTAGATAATTAATACTAGATTGAGAGTGTATTAGTTGGGATTCAGTTAATTCATTCACTTGCTTTTGTGAATACTTTTTTATTTGTTGCGCTTTATGCGCTACTAGGTTTTTTTTTTTGAGGCATACCATTTTTTTTTTTAAATTACTACCTCGACGCAGCTGATATTCCGGGTCTGGATGTGATGTGCAAATGACCTTGAATATTTGTAACCGCGAGACAAAGAAAATCCTAATATAGAACAAACTTACATTTATAGAAAGAAAATAATGTTATACGATAGTACAGCTACACGCGCTAAGTGTGGGAGAGCCATGCTTCGGCACGAATGGGTCGGCTCGACCGGAGTGATACAACGACCTCACTGAAAACCGGCGTGAAACAACCACAGCGTTTTGTTTCACCGTTTAAGTGGGGTTACCGGAGGCCCAATCCTTCCCCTCCCCCAATCCCTCCCCAATCCCTAAATCTCCAAATCCCTAATCCCTAAAAGGTCGGCAACGCACTCGTAACTCCTCCGCCCATGGACACCCGTCCATGGGCGGCGCTGATAATTTACCATCAGGTAATCCGTCTGCTCGTTTGCCGACCTATAACATAAAAAATACATTTTTCTTTGATACTACGAATCAAAATATACCACCATCGAACTACCATGAACTTCTTCAAACTTATTTCCTTCAGAAACACTTCTTTAACTAAACCTCTAATGGCTTCACAGACCACAAAAGTTCAAGACTCTCTGCGGTTTAAGTTCAAGAGTTAAGACAGTCTCTTTGGTACGTTCTGTGTCATGGCCCATTCACTTAAAGGTCAAAAGTTCATTAGGCACGTAATGAAGCTAGATGAAGTAAAGCATACGTTATTTTAAAAGTAAATGTGTTCCAGAACAGACTAATTGAATTTAAAAATTGTTTGTATAAATTGTAATTCTTTTTTTAAGGATCCGTAGCCATATGGCAAAATAAAACGGATCCCTTACAGATTCGTCGTGTCTGTCTGTCTCTCCGCCCGTCCGTCCGTCTGTCCGCCTGTATGTCAAGCCATTTTATTTCAAAACTATTAGGACTACTAAATTGAATCTTGGTAAGTATTCTGTGAATCGCATCAAGATTTTTATATAAAATATTAATAATATTAGCAGCAAGAGAAGTGAATATGGCAACATGATGATGCCTCTCAAAACAAAAAGTATGCATGATATCCCTTCTTACCGTATATCAGCGAATAGAACCCTAGGCTATGCTCAATTTCTAATAGTTACATCTACATAATTACGTGTACTTCATCAAAATTGTAAACTAATAAAACTGAACCACATTTTCTCTCATCTAAAAACCACGAATGTAAGTTAATATTTCAGTAATTACTGTGAAGTACGTTGTTCTCGCGTTATAATAATGACGTGGTCACTAATAATACTTGTACTACAATGGACTGGGAAAATTTGGGGTTTTGGAAAAGAGCCCTTACAATCTTATGAGTATTATAATGAGGATACACTATCTATGTTACTTTATCTATGGTCAACCATGAATAAGCTGGTAGGGATGACACTGTGGCAACGTCGCCACTTTTTCTCATTTAGGTAAATCACGTAAGTCATTATTTCCAACAAACTCACGACTACACGTTATACACGACTCTGACACGTTTACAAAGACAATTTGAATTGTTAAACCTTCATTGAAATATATACATAAATACATTTAGGTACACTAAAAGGTACCGTCAGTACCGTTTATTATTATTTTAAGAAATCTTTTTACACCCTTTTTATTACTAGGTACATTCTATAATACAAAGTAGTTTTCTCAAGCAACGGATATCGACACGCTTTTTTATTAGATTGGGTTATTAAAAAGAAAGCTTTATATGTTTAACAACATTTTAGACAAGCTACTGAACTAAAAATGGCAGGTAAATATATACATAGAGGTCCATTGTCAACCTGTATTTATGTCCTAACGGTCATGTTCGTTGGACCTTAAAGAGTAGTTTTTAATTGGGTCGCGTCCGTCGCTCACGGTCGCATAGTCCTGTCCAAACCAAATTGATACCTCCAATAACAAAGTGCTATTTACCTCTCCATTTTCTACCTGGATTGTTATTTAAGAGGTGTTTTGTTTTGTGTTAGGATACTCGTAGATGGGACTGGCACATCGTGTGAAAGTTTTTATATAACATTACTATTGTCTGCCTTGAAAATGTAGAAAATGATTTTCCACTCATTAAGAACCTTGCGTACCTACCTATTCTAACAACTATCGTCAGAAACCAATGAAAAAAGAGCCAACCAAAAGCGATTATAATTTAATCAGCATTAAATTTCATGACACAGGTTTACAGTCAAAGCATCATAGTACATAAGGATCAATTTCCCTTTGACCAAGATCTTGAACCCCTTCAAAATACTTCCCCTAATATCTTTAAACACACAGTGATTATTACGCTCCAAGCGCCGCGGACAAGACATTTTTTCGCACTGTCATGGCCACTATTAATAAAACCCCGCGCTCTCAAAGATTGAACACAATCTCAGAATCCATTATTTCTTTTGGAATTTCCAAACAAAGCATTTTTGCCGCTCTTTTACAGTCTGAAAATGACGTGAAGTTTTATGGCGGAGGCTTCAGAAAATAGGCTCTCGATTGGTGAAAACCTAGCATTACATTACGTTATGGTTGATAGCTCTTGAGGCTCCGTATAACCACTCGGCTTGATAGACTGTAATCTTAGAACAGATATTGGATTTATACGTATTTTATAAGCTTCAGGTAACAGACCGGAGACTCTTCATCAATAACTGTATTTTTTCTTCGTCGTCGACAATATTCCACACCAGCCGGATATTAGAAAAGAAATTAACAATAACATTCCATTTATGAAAAGTCAAAAAATACATCTTTAAGTAGGTAACCCTGTTTTTTTTCTTGATAATAGCAATCTTTTTAGACTGAATGACAACACTCGGATTACAGTTTAATAAATTGCTGCTTTTTATTTAACGCGCAAATTATGAAAAACGGAACGCTTAAGGTGAGAAGGATCATTCAGGGACGAAACCGGCACCCACAGCTATTCATAGGATGTAATTTGTACATTCCATTTCAAACTCTCTCCCCTTGAATATAAGGGCGACTAAAATAAAAGCTTTAGGTTAATACGTTAACAAAAACATTTGGAGGTTAGTTCATGATCATATTTTATACTTGTCTAGAAAAACCTTGCGCTAGATATGAGAATTGGGCCATGAAAATGTTGGCATAAACAAGGAAATATGAAAGCCTTGGTGGACAGATAAACAACTGTACATATTTTATATTCAATCTCTATATTACCTAAAACGTAACCTAAAAATGTACAAAGAAAAAGCCCGCGTAAAAATCGTCATTTATCATGGCTACCGTAGTTTGTACAACGACCATCGTGAGATTGAAAATAGCACTGAGGCATAACAAGACCCAACAAGGGTCTTTCTTAAAAAATAAATATAAAAAATAAGTGTTAAAAAAATATGAAAAGCTGGCAGTGAGGTTGACAAATTGTAAAACATATTATAAAGAAACAAACATTTTCTTTTGGTTACATTACACGGCAGGTGGTAAATGATATTCTTTACCCGTGTGAGTACATACTCAGTGACATTTATAATTATTAGAAAATATACCTTACGAGAACGGAAATTAAGCCGCCTTTTACTTAGCTGTAATCTTTATTTGTAAGTAACACGGGAAAGTTTTAAAGACAGTTTTCATTCCTTGAGCGACATAATTAATTATTGTTTTCAACTAAAAATTACAAATTCTAATAAAACTTTGTTGGACAGCTTCATAACTTAGTAGATTAGTGTCTGCCAATACAAAAAGATTACAGATACCTATTATTCATTAGTTGCTACAAATCTTTACATATAAAAATTTTTATATACATATAAACAAAGTCTGGACCGATTTTGCAAATTCTTTTTTTTGTGTTTGTTATATTCAGGAGAATGTTCTTATCAAAGAAAATATTAGAAAAGTAGAGTGGAAGATTGGGAAAAAGTGACCCTTTCATAGCGAGATAGTTGGACCCGTGCGAAGCGGGGGCGGGCCGCTAGTAGTAGATATTTTAAAGGTATGAAAACTTTTAAAATATCTACTACTAGTGGGTACTTACTAAAAAAAATTAAAATTAATCAGAATTGTAAACCCTTCAAGAAAACCACGCGTTTCTAACTCAAGTACTAGGCTCGCAGAAACGCCAAGGAATTCACTAACAACATTTCCTTTAACGAAATTGTCTATAGACATCATCTAGTTGGTATTCATCGTCTCAGACTCGAAGCGCTCCATCACAACGCGATATTAATTTGTCTGATCGCAAATTACGTGTTTGTTGACATTTAGAGAACGTCGTAATTGTTTTAGCTCCACAAATATACAGATGTTATAATTTACTTTATACGTCTCCTTGTGTTCAACATTGAATTGGTATATTTAGGAATAGCGACGAAATTCCCCTTGTTATTATGTTTGAATACTGGAGCAGATATGTAAATGTTGGCGTAACTGCTTTTGAAATATCTTCTAAGTGATTATCATTGGCTAAATGATACGACTAACTGAATTACCTTGGAAATCTAGGTTTGATGATGATTAGATTGGATATACGCATTAATCACCACTTTATGTTTTATTTTTAGTACATTAAATTCAATTAAGTAGCTTCTCAAAGGCAATGTACGATGTTTTTTTTAGCTTCAGAACCGCCCTTGGACACTCGTTATTTCATAGTTACTACAAGAACGTTTCCGACCGTTTGTAAGTTATTAGGCATTAGAGCCTCTATTTTTCCGCTCAACCTCAATCCCCAAATCTCCCAATAAGGTTGGGAGAGATAGAGGCTCTGGAAACCTCACTCACACGACACAACACAACGTAAATGTTGTTTCACGCTGGTATTCAGTTAGGCCGTAGTGTCAGTGTCAGTCGAGCCAGCCCATTCACGCCGAAGCATGGGTTTTCCACACTTAAAAAAGTGATCTGACTGTATTTTTATTATAACTTTCGTGAGACATTCTAAATTATTTATTATGTTTTCGGCTTACTCACTTAATAATTTAACGAGATACTCGACTAGTTTCAAGCCATGCTAGAGGCCCATATTCATAAGCAGCATTCCGCGACACGCGACTCGGCGACTGTAGCAGCTGATCTGACTGTACTGTGATCTATATAAATGGAATTCGATTCAAAATCTATCGACGATTTACAAGGTAACACAGAAAGCTATTAAAAAGATACAGTCATCTTCCAAATAGAACCTACAGTATTACAATCACGTCCTCATTGTCAGTTAAATCGTGGTTCTTTCAATATTCAAGCAATTCGTCCTCTTTTGCTATCTGTGTCGGTACGTTACGAGACGAATTTATGAGATCGTTTCATCTACTGTTTGGGAAGTACCCGCAAACTATTGCCATCCAATACTTCCAATACTCATAGAACGGCCAAAGTTTCTGTTGACTTTTCTATTCTAGGATTCTGCCTCGAAGGGATCTTAATATTTACTGAAAAGAGGTTTTCGTCTTGAGAGGTTTAACGGCCAGTTTGTACCCCCTCTTTTAAGGGTCGGGCCTCATCTGTTTTCTCCCTATTAGAACGAATATCTGTAGGGCAAACAGATACTAAGAAGCTTCGATTGTTTAAATAGATACTTAGCAAACTAATGCCCGATCTTTAATTGTGCAATGTTATTTACGTAACGTAGTTTTTTATGCGAAATAGTCATCATGCGCATATATACAAATCGGATACCAATTTAAGCCCGTTATATATTGGAGTCAATAATAACGAATTTATTTTAGTTAATAGGTCATAAAACAGTATTATTTTGTTACTTACATTATAAAGAGGAAGGATTTGATTCTTGTTTGTTAGTATTGAACAGGCTCCGAAACTACTTGGCCGATTTTGCTACACTATCCTCGGCTATAAAAACAGCTATTATAAAGAAGAAGACACCGAAGAAGAGTTAAGAAAATTCAAAAAAAAAAGATAAAACAAACAAATCACTAAAAGATAATCGCAACTAACATCAACAACTCAGTAGTTACGCTTTGCCCAACAGAAATCCGACTTAATAGGTTTCATAAAATTATCAAGAAAACACTGAATGTAACAAATAAGTACATTCTGTTACTAACATCCAACCTCCCAATACCTAGACCTGCTCGCAAACTCTAAAGCGTACTCTGAGCGCTACACAAATAGCCGTAAAAGGACTAATGTCAACATTTCAGGCAATCCAAGCAACGTACGATTCAATACAATCTTCTGTGTCATTCTGCGAGCTTGACCTGACAGGGAATACGGAATTGCAGCTCCGGACTTACCTATCTAAGTGAATGTGAATACGAGGCCATGATACAGACAGAACGCCGAAGTTTTAAAATTTAATAATAATAAAAAAACAAAAAGTAAAACTTAAAACTATACTGTCTTATTTCCTATATTTAAGCCCCGTTAATTTTTTCACACAATCTAACCTATGCCACCGGGATGATCTAAGGAATCCAACGATGGTATATGTCTAATTCTGCCAAGGCGTTTCGAAGTTACAGTGAAATAAATAAACTCATATACATACACACATGAAACCTGAAAATAAAATACTCCTTTTTTGGGAAATCATCGTTTAAGTTCGTACATATGTATACACGTGCATTTTTCGAAATTAACACTTACTGCTAAACAGAAATGCTGTTTAGTAGTTAAATACCACGGTTAGACTGCACGGTTGGCGCGGTGGCTGGGCAACTGGCTGCCGCGCAACGTGTCGCGGGTTCGATTCCCGCACGGAACAACTCTTTGTGTGATCCACAGATTGTTGTTCCGGGTCTGGGTATGATATGGTGCATGTGAAATTGTATGTTTGTAAACGCACCCACGACACAGGAGAAAATCCTAATGTGGGGCAACGTTTTATAAAAAAAAGAAAAAGAAATACCAATTAATATTTCACTTTGACATACCAAATATAAAAGCTTATTTGAATTTGAATTTGTGACCTAAACATTAATGAATTGTTGTATTAAATTGAATATGATTGACATTTTAATTAATGCTACTAGAAAATAATTAAGTTACAATGTCTTCAATTCATGGTGATTTAGGATGATAATAATTATGAAATTGTAAGCCTTTTGTTTAACATACAAATGGAAAATTATATACTAAACTCGAAAATAAAAAAACAAAGAGTTTTTCTATACTAATATTATGAAGAGGTAAAATTTGTAAGTTGGTATGTTTGTAAATTTGTATGTAGGGGGTAATCTTTGGAACCGCTGTTTGGGTTGCCAAAATTCTTTCACTGATGGAAACTATAATGTTCTTGTGTGCTATAGGCTATAAAACATCACGCTACGATCAAATGGAACGGAGCAGCGGATGAAACCGAAAGCAATTCAGTAGAAAAGCAATATTCTCTCAGCTTGTATTGGTAACCTCAATTTGAATTTAATGATTATGATGCTCAAACCTTCTTCGTGTAAGAAGAAGCTTTTACTCAGAAGAGAATGTCTATACGCTGAAGATGAATATCTTCATAAAAATTAACATACATTTTAAAGGATTATTAGACAGAAGTTATGCATGGACCTTCTCTCTTCTAGTATGAAGTGTGACACAGGTTAACGTCCCGCTCAATTTCAAATACCGAGAAACGTGACAAAGCTTTGACGTTAATATTTAATGGATTATTTTCTTGCAGCCTTTCAACTGGCACAGGTACTGGACACAAGTGGGAGAGAAAACTACCTATACATTTATACATACATATATGCATACATACATAAGTATAATGTATTTACGAGTATTTTCTACCATGGGTACCCCAAATTATAAAGTAATTTGCATTTAGAATAGAATAGAATAGAATAGAATATACTTTATTTCAGACTTAGTTGTCCAATTTGTTAGTAACAATGTTTTTACAGACTAATATTAGTAATGCTTACAACTACCCACCACAGAAACAAGTAAATAAATAAAAATATCACAACCATTACTGCACCACCCCATGACAAATGGCGGAGCAATGGTTGATGTAAACTACTGTCCAGTCGACTGGCAATCATGCCACGAATGCTGTTGGCGCTGCCCCGCACTCTTCGCACCAGGGATGCACATCTTTTACGCATAGTAGTATAAAAGCATTTAGTCAGCAATGTGTTTAATGTTAAATTTATTATATAGACCTAAAATAAATATAGGTAAAAAGTTTGGTAATTTATTGCATTATAATGCACAAGCATTACATACAATGTTACATTGTAAGTTCACAAATAGAATTTTGCTTACGTTTTTTTTTTGCATTTTACAGCTCGTTAGGACGGAATACGAGTTATATGTACTTTCTGTGATTATTTAGACACCACTGACATACGGTGAAGATAAACATCGTGAGGAAACCTGGACTTATAATTTCTAATAATAATTTTGAAATCACCAACCCGCATTGAGCAAGCGTGGTGATTAATTCTCAACAAACCTTCTCCGTTTAGGAAGGCCTTTGCTCAGTAGTGGGCACTTACAGGCTGATGATGATGATAGTATGGAATTAGTTACTAAATAGTTTGATATAAAAAAGTATGCTAATAAAAAAGGTTGTAACGAAAATATCTTTGAGTGGGCTCACTAAACTGCCATTAGTTTTAACTATCTTTGAAGTGGGCATTACTCTCGGAAGACACTTGACTAGGCATTAAGGCACTCATATTTATCTAAAGCTAGAAATCCAGATATAGGCGCCATTACTGTACTTTTATACTAATATTATAAATACGAAAGTAACTCAGTCTGTTTGTCTGTCTGTGTTTTCTTCACGCCTAAACTACTTAACCGATTTCTGTGAAATTTGGTACAAACATAGTTTGGAGCATTGGGTGAGACCACGCGAGAGTATATAGCTATATACCCAGTTATGTTGATTTAAAAAGT
The DNA here is from genome assembly GCA_902829305.4 of Spodoptera exigua. Classification (NCBI taxonomy): domain Eukaryota; kingdom Metazoa; phylum Arthropoda; class Insecta; order Lepidoptera; family Noctuidae; genus Spodoptera; species Spodoptera exigua. Next base: position 1,442,453 of record LR824614.2, read on the forward strand.
ATATCAATCAAATAAATTTTCGCGGCCATCTATAACAGGAATTTTATAAATGTGCATAAATTACCCGTGATTGTTGACGTCACAGTCTGGTGGTTCCCTTTGTTTTAACGCAACACCGTGAAGCCAAACCTCTCACAATTAACTGACGATAACAAACATCATTTTACTATGTGACAGCTTTTGATTTTGATTATAGAATCCGTGATTCAAAATAGTTTAATTTATTTATTGTGTACAATACTATACCATTTTTTGAGCAGACGGTTTACCTGATGGTAATAAGCAGTCAGCGCCGCCCATGGACACCCGCAACACCAAAGGAGTTACGGTGCGTTGCCGGCCTTTTAGGGATAAGGGTTTCAGTTACTTAAGGATTGGGAAGGGATGGGAGAGGGGCGGGATTTTGCCTCACACGGCGAAACACAACGCTGTGGTTGTTTCACGCCGGTATTCTGTGAGGCCGTGGTATCACTCCGGTCGAGCCGACCCATTCGTGCCGAAGCATGGCTCTCCCACACTTACTGCTTTAGCCCAGCGGTTTCGTAGATAATGAGTGACATAATTTTTGTCCTTATATATATAATATTTCTTTATGAAATCTAAACTCTATTCTATGTAATTCATAAAGCTTTAGTCTGTAAATATTTCGTTAGTAAATTGTCAATTCAAAGCTCCAATTACGTTGTTGTAATAAAATTGTAAAAAGACAACGCTGTGGTTGTTTCACGCCGGTGTCACATATACATATGTATACCATTTGTATATTTGACATACGGTATATCTTTACTTATTACTTCATAGAATAAAACAAGGGACATTAGGCCAGAAAAAGCGAGTTTGTTTTATACTATGTAGTGACTAGCGCGTACGGTATACGGTCGCCCGCGTGAATGTCGTTTTAATTTTTCTCGACGCAGAAACCTTCTCTGGACTTTAAATTAGCCAACGATTTGGCTAATTTAAAGTCAACGATGCTTTTACCGATGGTAAAGGCATCGTTGAGTTACTTATAATATTACAACGAAAAGTAGTATTGGTTTTGCAAAATATTATCCTATCTATACATTCAACCATTGCTTACTTAAATACATATTTCCAATAAAAATCCCTATAAAAAGACAGCAATACACTCAACTAAAGGAGGTAACACTTTAACCAGCTTCTACATATAGATAGATGCATTCAATTTTTCCAGAGCCTTTGTTCTTGACATCTCTGTGTATCAAAGCCTTTAGTTTGAACGAACACGGCTCAAATAAAACCAATCACCATGGATTTTGTAGGAATTCTTATCTATATATGAAGGAATGGGATTTCTTATATCAAACCCTTTCGTTTTATTTGATTTTGTATCGTGTATTACCTCAGATAAGGTGTTATTTGGAACTATGACGATTTGAAAATACAATCACTAAATAGTATAAAACATACATAGTTGGTTTCTCTATGTCCCTATGTATGCTTTAATCTTGAAAACTACGCAACGGATTTTGATGTTGTTTTTTTAATTGATAGAGTGATTGAAGAGGTATGCTTATCTAAATGTATAACATGAACGTTGTGTACCTATTGTCTTACTATTTTGTGTCAAATCAAAGCAATTAGAAGTTAAATTGAAGGCAAATTTGGTATCAGTATTGCACCCACGCGAAACCAGGGTGGATCGTTAATTTTAAACTAGGTACAACTGATTTGAAAATTACAATATTTCATCAATTAAATCGAAATAAATGTCATTATTTAAAATCTACACGTTGGACGGAGATGCTATCTTCATTGACGAACAGACTATTAGTCTAATTTTAAAAATATTTGTATTTGATTAAGTTGGAAGATATGTTTTTTGACTTCAACAGTAGTTTTAAAATATGTAATTTTCACAAACCTTCACATTATTTCTCCTTTTTTATGGCGGAAACAAATCTAACATATTATGTAATAAAGATAACGTAGAAATAACCAAATCTTGATCATAAATAGTTCTATAATCACACTTTTCATTATATCGTCACAGGTAAGCTACAATTAATTTTATCAAGAAAATGAAAGACGAAGCTGTTTTCACTGCAATGTAACACAAAGGAGAATCAGTCGCTAAGTAATTAGTACCTACAATTTTATTACAACAACGTAATTGGAGCTTTGAATTGACAATTTACTAACGAAGTATTTACAGAATAAAGCTTTATGTATTACATAGCATAGAGTTTAAACTTCATTAACAAATATAATATTTGTGTAACGACAGAAAAAATTATCAGTAATTATCTACGAAACTGCTGGGCTGAGGCAGTCACACAAATTTGTCGTGACCTCGAAATCACATAAACTAAAAAGAAAATAAAATCTATATGAAATGAAATGAAATGAAATCGTTTATTCGTAAAAATGGGTTATATAAAGCTGTTAGAATGATTGGCATACAGTGCAATACAGCGAGTCCGTCAATATTTTGCCTTGAAGCATAAAAATTTTCTAAATCTAATAATTTTCTAAAAAATTTTCTAATATCTTGAGGTTGACTGGTAGAGAATGCCTTCGGGCATTAAGTCCGCCTTTGTATATATTATTTTGTATGTACATAAAGTGTTAAATAAATAAATAATAAAAAATTAATAAGTAGAATTATATAAATTGAGATAATAAAAATACATTCATAGTCATTTAAGTATCTACACGGGAACAAACGTTAGACGGATTACCTGATGGTAAACAATCAGCGCAGCCCTAAGCAATCATGGACAACAACAACAGAGGAGATACGTGTGGGAGAGCCATGCCTCGGCACGAATAGGTCGGCTCGACCGGAGTGATACCACGGACTCACAGAAAACCGGCGTGAAATAACCAAAGAGTTGAGTTTCGCCGTGTGAGTTAGGTTACCGAAGGCCCTATCGAAGGAGAGGAAGGATTGGGCCTAAAAGTCACATTGATACTGGATTGTCAGGTTTCGAATATTTATGTGTGAGAAACTGGCATTTTATCCTTCAGACCACCTAGACACACTGCATTTAATACGCCAAAGAATAGACTTGGGACCCAATCAAACATTGAAACAATGTAAACAAATCGGCAATAAACAACGACATACCAAAATAAACTTTATCACTAGGGTCATAAGGTTACAGCGTACATATACTGACCAAGTCAAGAACAACGCCAATTTATAGGGTAATTGTAAAAGTAGCTAATTTATATTTTCCTTTTTGTGAGGGGAGAATCATCAAACGAATTCTCTCACCCAGAGACGGGAGGGAGTGTCAGACTCTTACTAACTAAAAATCCCCCGTTCCATCTCCTGCTCTAGGCCGAGGCCATGGTGCCTTATCGCGCTTACCCCTCAACCCCAGCTAAACATCAGCCCTTTAGGGTCCCGTCTGTGGTGGTCTATTGGCTCTTAAAGGCGCGCACAGAGCGCTACGCGCCGTACGCTCACGTCTGGTTCTGGTCAGGTGGCGAGCTACCCTTAATCGCCATCCGCAGACCGCGCTCACGATGACCAGACATAATCTCTCGATCGCCGACTCCCACTGCGGCGGCAGGGTTTAATCTAATGTAGTTTTTAACTGTTCCTGACGAACAAACAACATTCAAATTGTTAATTACACAGCTAATTACGCATACTTAAGTAAATTTGAACTTAATTAAGTCAACTTTATTATACCCATTCCAATAATAGTACAGGCGGTAATAGTTTCGACTGACCTACATTCGTTGATTCACTCATTAATTATTATAAATCTTTTCAGCTTTCAGTTTATATCCGTGACTCACTATTGAAGCAATATTTTATTTTAGTTGATAGCTTGACACACAACAAAAACAGTTAATGCAGTGTGGTTTATTGAAATCAAATGATTTTATATTGTGTTGTTTAATTTGTTATAGAGTACATTATTGTTTGTCAGTCACAATATATTCGTCCAATCCTTTCCCCCCCACCTCCCCTCATATTCAATCCTTAAATCTACTGAATGTGAATCTTGTAGATACACTTGTGTTATAAATCCCTAAATAACAAGACCGGCACCACAAGGAGACACAAGGAGACCAGCAACGCACTCATAGCAACTCCTTTGATATTACAAATGTCCATGAGCGCGGCTAATTGCTTACCATCAGGTAATCCGTCTGCTTGTTTGCCGACTAATGACATAAAAAAACATTATTATTTGTAAGCATAATGACAAGTAGTCAAATTCAATAAGTACTTTTTTCCAATACCTAACAAAACGATATGGTTTTCTAACCTGACTTTATAGTATGAGATTTGTTTTGCCAATCACTGTAGCTGTCAAAACTCAGCAAAACATTATTACTATTAAACATATTCTTTTGTTCATAAATATAATTTTATTTATTTAATACTATAACATTTTTAAATGATTTTTGAATGCACGTAGCATGTTGTTTTATTTTTAAATCCTCGAATAAAAACATTTGAGAGCCGCTGCTTTTAACTTTTATTGTATAGTGAAAAAACCACAGAAACATTTTATGAAATGTGGTTTATCGGAATTATTGTCATTATTATGTTTTAATTCATAATGGAATATAAAATATTTTCATTAAAATATAGGCAAGTATATGGTAATAAACATAACTATTGAGCCTATATTATTATATGTAAAACTTAATATGATTATCAGATATTCATCCGAAAATAAACCTTTTCGTTACATACCATTAAGGTATAAAACGCATCACATCACATTTTCATTCAAAATGTTGCGGTAAATATATAAATTTACCTTACTAAAAGCAGTTTGCTGTTGGTAAATAAGATAATAATTATAGACTTTATAATAAGGTATGAGGGTGTATTATCGTTCAGCTGCTTAGCTGATATTTGCTATATGTAAGTTAACAATAAGCTGAAATATCGAAATACTTGTACGAAACATGTAACCTCGTTAACAATATTAAATAAGTACATATTATTTAATAGGACAACACTGGTAGATACGAAATATTTTGAAAATAACGTAAAAGAAAAATTTATAGAATGTCCGGTTTACTGGTCTCCATCAAATACGTTTGTTATGAGATAAGTCGACAAGCGGATTACCTGATGATAATCCTTTGGCACCGCTGATGGATACCACAGCAAAACAACAGTAGTTGCAAGTTCATTGCCGGTCTTTTCGGGATAGGGCTTTGGAAATTGGGGGATTAAAAAATATGGGAGAAGAAGAGAGGAACAGGATGGCGAAGGAGGTCTCCGGTAACCTCACTTACGCGACAGCAAATAGTGTAAGTATGGAATAAAGAATAAACTCCGGTAACCTCACTTACGCGACAGCAAATAGTGTAAGTATGGAATAAAGAATAAACTCCGGTAACCTCACTTACGCGACAGCAAATAGTGTAAGTATGGAATAAAGATTAAATAAATTGCCTGGCTTGAGATTCCTGCCAATGAACAAATAAATTATTCTTAAAACTCCTAAAAGTAAACATCGATAATACAAATTAATATATTGCCATTGTTTTGAAAGTTATAAAGTTGTTTACAGGAGCTCTTACAGACAGGTAAGGTAATAGATTAGAATTTCACACGCCCTTAATGAAAGAACTAGAGCGTGAAAATTAGTAATAACCGCAGGAAGCCGCCTGTAAAGTAATTCCCTCTACAAACGACTCCGAACGTTCAATAAACATTTTTTCTAATAACAAACACAGAATCATTGTAATTAGCATAGCTTAAGAATTATTAGTAAAAACTATAAGGAAAAGTCTTATTTATTTTCTAAGCGTTACAGACACTAAATAATTTGTTTTAGATTATAAAAAATGTGAGGTATAATGAAAAACTAGTCGTAGACACTGCTACGTTTTGCTACGAAAATCTACGATCTCTAGTTTGCTACGAATAATCGTAGATTTACGTAGCACTATTTTTTAATACAAAGCTGTTGTGTGTTTTTGTTTAATAACTTTCATGAGACATATTAAATACATTAATATGTTTAACGGCTTACTTACGCTATGTAACGACTAGTTTCAAGTCACACTAGGGGCTATGTTTATATCACCTACATCATTATTACTATCTAAAATTCGTAGGTTCAAGCATGCCACTGCTCAATTTCAGTTCTTCGGACCCAAATTTTATACCAAAGGAGTATCTTTTATAATAAAATGTATATTGTGGCGAATTTCGAAAACATCAGCTTAGAAACTCGAACACAGAAGCAGAATTCGACTACACATTGAGTAAAACAAGATTGTTTGGAGAGATACTTGAAACTCGCCGCCCCTATGTTGTCCAGAGCACAAACACTACACACTATGTAGTATACGACTGTAGCTATAAGTGTATACATAAGCTAAAAGGCTTGCCCACTTGGCTCTCGTCAAAAAGCATCAAATTAAACATGTCGTACGAAGCTGCTCTGCTATGGAGATTAAACAGACAATCTGCTCGACTAATTGGTCAACTTTTTCTTTGTTGTTCTTTCTTCAAATTAGTTTTTATAAACCATTGTTTGAACGTCATGGTGGTAAGAAGGTTAAGGCGACTGCTTCTAATGTATGAAGGAGCTGATTAAAAACCTGGCAAATACCTAACAATGTCACATTTTCCGAGTTATATAATTTCTAATTACTTATACGTTTGAAATCGCCAATCCGCCTTGAGCAAGCTTGGTGATTAATACAAAGCTTGAACAAACCTACTCAAATGTTGTTCTGCTGTAGATGTAATTGGTATTACACCAATAACATAAAATTAAAATTATAACTAATGAAGCAGTTCTATGCTTAAACGTGTTTAAATATTTCTTATCAAAGTCAAAGTCAAAATTATTTATATTTCAATTAGACCCCTACAGGCCCTTTTGAACGCCAAACGAAGCTTAATACAAAAAGTGTTAGTCTGTTGGTCAGTCCAAGTACACGAGTTTATGTAGATTCTAATGGAGGAAAACGAGCAAGAAACTTCTTCAGTTTACACATACAGTTTCTTTATTAAATCTGATCTTGTTTAATTTGTATAGTTTCTATGAGTTGTGCAAATGTTCAGTTTATAATTATAAACACATAAAGACTACACTTATAAAGGCCGAAAACATATAAAGAAAATATTAAAAAGAAATCAAAATTCTATTATCTCTACACAACTCTCTTTTGTTTTTAGAACATCCTTTTACCAACAGAAATTGTGTCTCTCAATATTAGAGACTTGGTTCATTCTTAAAGGTAAAGTATGAACATTAGCAGTCACATTATGGCTGCCAAACGTCGTGGAACGCATTTACAACGTCACGCCTGATGAAAGACCATTGTGGATGTCTCCCAGCGAGGAATAAATGCAAGGTCGACTAAAACCAGGATTTACTAGGAGCCAGTTTTCAATAATCTGCAGATTTGCACGAGCAAAATGGGCCAAAATTTTATACACAAGCTAACATTATATGTATATAGAGGTTATCAAAACTAGCTAGCTACCTTCATTTTATCCCTTAGAAACTTTTAGCTTTTAATGAAATCCAATTTAAGAATTTTTCGGCTGAGTCTCGTGCCCACAGTTACAAAAGAATTAAATTTTATAATGACAAGTTTACAATCTCAAATGTTTGATAAATCTACCCTTATTAGTACTGTAGGCAAAAATAAAGTTACATACCGATGTTAAAATGGAATCTTCACCAAACAACAACCACCAATTACCATAGGTATTTCTTTGATGTCGAAGATGGTTGGCCCATAATGATTTAAAGATTGCTAAACGAGCATTCACTTGTCCCACACGGACAAACGACGATAATAAATAAATAAGCCGCAGGAATTGCCTTTTACTTACAACTACCCTGCTCCTGCGACCCAATTCATCCTTAATTGAATCGACTTCAGCCGGCCTTCAGAGAAATTGCCTGTTAGAGCTCTCACTTAAGTTTTTTCAGTTGAAATACACTAAAAGCAACGATTATTTCGGTTCACGGACGCTTCAAAGGTTACGAATGAAACCGGCGAATGAGAAGCGATTCTGCCATCTTTACAATTAAAATAAATTGGTTCGGAATTATTATGTACAAGTTCAGGTGTCGTTGTCACGTCACTCACAATATCAAGGTTAATCAAACTCAGATCTAAACGCAATGCAGTAAATACTTACGTAAGTTTGCTAAATGCGGATGTCCACAAAACATACACCAACACACGCCGAAAATATAATTATAAACAATAAAACACTGGCCGAAACTAAAACACTAAAAACTATTTGCAACAATCATAAACGAAAACTAAAATGGAACACAAGTCGAAATTCGAATTGTTTTGAATATTGCACTAGTTTGAGAAAGATCGCGGCGTTTTCGCAGTAGAGGCGGCGAGCGACAGGCAGCCCCAGTGCGGGTGAAACGCGAACTGAAGATTGTTTCCACGAGGGACGCGGGTATTGGGGTGAAAATAGGGTGAAGCGGGGGCGTACCGCCGACCCGACTTGAATGGACGCGCCGGCTACGCAACGCATGACGGTTTTCCGTCCGACGATCACAGAAACGTTCCCCCGACGTTTCGCAATGAATGTTTCTCTAATTATTACGGGTTGGTATTTTGAATGTTTTCTTCTTGGCCAACAGCGGGAATGTCGGAGACAACGATAATGACTTTGAGACTTGTGAGGCGTAAAATAACAAACTTTAGAACATGGGTAGGTACGTTTAATAAGTTCAGCCTCTGGAAATAGGCATGTAGCCCTAAATAGGGCGTAAGCTAAGTTTATATTACTTCAGAAATATTTGTATCGCTAACCTTTGCTATTGAGAGCATTTGAACATTTTCTGTAATACAGAAGCTGTTGAATTTACCTACCCGTAATGAATGTATATATTTCGCAAAATAGGACACTTCCCTTGAAATATTCGCACTGTTAAATATAATTATTGGAATATCCATTCAAAGTCGTTATCTTGTAAGGAAATGTAAATAAACGTTGAATGATAAATGAACTTAGTGAACTTTGTTAATTAAGTACATTTAGAATGTAGGCACATGTTTCCTAGCACCCACGTTAACAAAATTTGGTAGTCATGTGAACATTAAGGTCAGGGCTCGGCTCCGCGCGCTCCGCAGACAAACATTGCTGACAGCCTGTCGCGACTAATGTTCTACTCAACGCGTTATTGCGTTGGAAGATGTAATCAAAATGATAAGTTTTACTTTAAATTTTCTGAAATATCCACGTCTCTTGTGCTCATTAACTTTAAATGGATCAAATGCCCGATTTAAACCTTCGCTAAGTTTTTGTTTCTATTTATTTCTATAGCTATCTTTATAATGTTTGTTCGCTACAATGACGTAAAGGTCAGACGTATTTAATTTCATGTTATTTTTCTTGATATCTTTGTTTATATTAAACTCGTGTAATTGCTTGTTCAATATTTATCACGTATTTTTACTACATACAAACTTATCACGCTATAAATAACATAAGAAATTGAAGTTCCTACCCAAGTAACAACATCAACAATTAAAAAACTCCCAAATGTAATTAAACTACGCCTTCTAATTAAGCTAAAAGCCCATTCTCAATAAGACTCCCATAAAACAATCTACTCATATCAACAACAAGCTAAAAAAATAAAACAAAAGGGATCATGTGGCGCCATTAAATTATAACACACTTTAAAAAATAATTCCCGCCAAATATTTACTAGAGAGGTGACGTTAGAGGGGCGAAAGAGCAGTATTCAAATGAATTAAAATCGATAATGAGTACTCGACTAAATCTAGACGGCGCGTCGCGCCACGTCAGGGGTTGTGCACCACAGATAGCGAGGGGTGCAACACCCTCGTAAATTGCGCCCTCTTACTAGATTAGGTGCTTTGTTTCCCATTCTAAATACAACAAGTGTAGGGACGCTACCTATAGAAACTACCTAGCCGCGCAAATATTTGATGTTATCTACTGAACTGTGAATTTCTTTACGAATGTTCTGTTGCATTCATTTGCTTGGATCGGCAATTTAATGGTTTTGTCCGCCTCTATCAAAGTACTCTATGCTTTTCGTGTTTTTAGTTTCATTTTAATCGATTCTGCCTGGCTGATATACTAACAGGCGCGGCTATTAATTAGGTTTTTCAGACTACAAACTCTGAGTATGTAATACAGATAGATAGATAACACATAGCCCTGCAATAGTGGTCTCAGTCGGTCAAAAAATGGGAGCTGCAACAAATTTTTACGTCGTCGTGGTGGCCTGGAGGTTAAAGCGCCCGTTTCTCATGCAATGGGGTGCGGGTTCGAAACCTGGCAAGTACTAATGTTACTTCTTCCGAGTTATACTTATGTACTTTCTATGATAATTTAGACACCTTTGACATACGGTGAAGGAAAACACGTGAGGAAACTTGGACTTATAATTTCTAATTATACGTTTGAAATTGCCAATGCGCCTTGTGCAAGCGTGGTGATAAATGCTCAAACCTTCTCCGTGGGAGAAGAATGATGATGATAAACAAATTTTACGAAAGATTGCATGAAGAAGATTGCACCCACTAAAAATTAGGTACCTCTTTTAGTAGTTTATCAAGATAAATTCATCCTCCCAGTATCAATCAATTCAAAACCTTGGAACTTTATATGCCAAGCGTAAATAATAGTTCATATTTTATTAATAATATTAAACTATCTTTCTCTATAGCAAAAACTAAAACACCACTACTAATAGCAAATAACGCACCTATTGAATTGAATTTCCCTAATCCTGCCATATGCCGATACTTCAATATGTGCATGAACGCCATCTATCGGTAAACGGATACAACGCAGCGCAAATCGCATGTAAAATTGTATCAAAGATGCATTCTTTGATGAAACACAATACGAAAAGAATGTATTATATAAACCGTAGCGAGTGTAGATGTAGAGTTAATATATAAGTAAATTATCTGAATAACCACTGCTAGAATTGAGTTTGAGAAAAATATAAAACGTGAAATCCATTAAAATTTTAAATTAACATACTACTGAACCGATTTCTGTGAAATTTGGTACAGATATAGTTTGGAACTCGAGAAAGGACGTAGGATTTTAAGTTTTTATACCAAAAATCTGCAAGTCCATAACTCCAACAAATAGATCATGCGTAAGTCTTGTAACTATTCACAAATTCAAAAAGTTTATATTCAAACTACCTCTACGGCTCTACCTGCATGTCCGACAAAAAAACTACCCATACAAAAAATCTAACAGGAAGAACTGTGAACTCAATATCTACAACTTTTTGTAATCCCAGTAAGATATATTATTGCAGTGTAGACTATACTGTATAGTTTAGAACTTAAAATACATAAATTACGTACAAACAAATTAAACTTTAAATTTTAAAAATGCAAAAGTATTTTATGAAATATTGGCAAAAAAGTTTACCCACCTCTCAAAGATGATGCATGCACGTTTAGTTAATGCTGAAAAAAGGAATACCAATCTAGAAATTTGGAAGGCTGTCCGTTCATTTCAAACTTAGAAATAAAATGATAAAGTCAAATAATATTATTAGTGGTATATCATTACATATATCTTGAACTTATATTATGAATTAAATGTTTTTTTATGACACACAATCATTTTCCTTATAAGAATATACCACTGAACGTGCAAAGTTTGTGCAATAACTAAACGTTTACTTCGTTATGAGTTTTCTCAGCCGCTGTGTCTGCTGTTTGGTTTAACAATTTATTATATTTTAGTAAAAAAACATGTGTAACAGTTACTATTTCGACTAAAACGGATTCTGGATATATTTGTTATTCTTACAAAGGGCCAAGGTAAGATTTTATTAATTGTCTAAGGGAGATGTCTTCCTCTGTATAACGTTTCACCTTTCGTTTTGTATTAAGATTTTTATTAATTTACAGTAAATAACTGAAACACTGGTCGTTCTATGTTAACAATAAACTGCATTCGTTGTATTCTCTCTTTTGCCCCACATTGATTTTTTTATTTCAGGTTATTATCGACCTGTCAAGAAGACATTTTTTTCGTGAAGCTGTACTTGCAAAATTCGCAAAATAGGAGACGAAAACCCCTTTAAGTTTTCAAATTTTATATCGAATCTGCCACCAATTGTAAGTTCCAATTATGTTTACTCATTTTAGCTTTAAAATTATGATCTATCGGTATAACGACATTAAGTTGATCTTTGAGATATGTAGGTAAACATTTTGCTAAAACCACCTATAAGAAATGTTTCACAAGCATTCGACAGATATAATTGTATTTTTCTAAGTCTTTTCATCTTATTTTTATAACAAATTCGTGTGTTATTTAAATGTATTGATGGGAATTTTGCATATAACCTCTAAATGCCTACAATGTACCTAATATCATATGTTTCTGTCACACCCAGCTGTTTAGATATCTAATATGCGCAAGGTTAGAATTTTATGAAGCTTTGACATACTTGAGTGATGATTCCAAGAGATTACTCCATTGGATTGAGTATTGTACATTGTCTTGCAGAGATAAGTGGAAATAAACTTTGTATTGTCAACATACTGCTGTGTTAGTAGTTGGCTATGTTTACTGAAACATGTTAATCAAATGAAACATTAACTTATTCATACCAGTGTAATATAATACCAAAACAGTTTGTCTGAATCCTATAATTACCTAATATTTAAGCCATTAGTCACATTTACATAAAATTATTCATTCCAAAAAAGCTTGTTCTTCAGATGAAATTGAAATTAGAATCTTATCATTATCCTACAGGCTATCCAAATCTTGTTAGTAAACTGTCTAATTGTGCTTTTGTTTTACTTAGTTCCATCATATTCTATTATTATCTATTGACTATCTAGAATCTTATTGGTTACTGCCTAATTTGTGTCAATGTGACCTTCAGTGTGATAGATAACAGTATTTTTCTTAGTCTATTTTATTTTAATATCAAGGACAGAATTCATATCCAAAATGACATCACACAATTTCTTCAAAATTTGAAGTAAACTTATTATATTAATATCAAAATATTATGTTCTGGCTCTCTGGTAATATTATTAATCAAATCAATCAATGGTGTATTGCCATAGATATGAAGTTGTTTTCTTAAATTTACTATAATACCATGGCACAGATAACATAAGCCCCGCTGTTCACATGTCAAATTCTAAATGCAATCAAATTAGGAATAAAAAATGATCAAGTACATTATTAAAGGAGTTCACATATGAAGCATGTGGTTGAGACATTTCATTTCTGTAGAATTATTAAATGACATCATGATATTTGTAGTTAAGTATTTTTGTCTTATATAATACTATACTGGAAGTCTTCTTAACCTTTCATGGTAATTTGAGACACAATAGTAGATTCCAGGAGTCTGAATGACGCTTTGATGAATTAAAGAATAACAGTTGAGTATGGTATCTAGAGAAATGTTAAATGAATAAATTTATAAAAACAAACTGCCAATAGATGCATTCAGTACACTTCTACCTACCAAGGTCATTCACATTAGATTACTAGGCATACCAATAATTTGGAACAAACCACATGAAATAAATGCTAAATCACCTTTTATCTTGTGTTTTGTCATTGTAATGTTTATCAAGCAGAAAGACCAGTAGCTGATGTGTGTGCTAACATATCTTACTCAGCAATTTTATTGATATTCATTATTCGGTGATATTAATAATTAAGATTATGGAGTTTGTTGATGTGAAATACCTATTTAAATTAAATCAGTTCTTACAGTTGTCATGTTGCTCTCCTTCAATGATTAAACAATGTAATAGTTTTTAATTATAAGGAACTAGCAGCCCACCCCTGCTTTGCCTGGGTGCTATTTCCCAATTTTCTCGGTTAATGTGCCAAATTTGATTAACATCAGTAAATATTATCTCTATGGTTCTGTTATTTAATGGTTATCAAGGAATATTTATATTGATATACATAAGTAGATAAAAAACAGGGTTCAGTAGTCTCATGTCATAAATCTCAGGAGTGTTAGACCAATAAAATATACAATATATTTAAAAATATAATACTATGGTGCATATTGTCTTTCCATCTTCTAAGATTTATTAATAAATATGTAGATTAACTACCATTTGAACATGTTTATGATGCTAAACAGTTGTTCTAGCTATGTTAATTAAATATAAATATACATAGTGTAAAACTCATTACCATTCATTATATTGATTGCTTTAAAATAAGTGTTACTGTTTCCATTTTACTATTTCTAATTCTTTTCCAAATTGTTAAGTGCCTCATTTTAGCATAACTTTATACAGCTATTTAGATCTATTTATATAATTATATGTATATTGTATATGAGTAGAAGGAAGTTTAATTTATGGTATTCCATAGATATTTAAGCAAGACAATGTAATATATGAGATATCAGCTGATGAGACCATAAAGATTACAGACCGCCAGAAGTGTCTAAGTACAAAAAAAACTGTTAAACTTGGAAGCATTGAAGAACATGCAAAGAACATTGGTTAGCCAGGTTTTAGGCCTTTACCACAACATTTAAATAAAAGAAAATAGTAACAATAAAAATGTTTAATGATAATTAATGTTCAATACATTAATAATGTGTGTGCAGTACACAACTCAACACTGCTATTTGTAGTGATGCATAATATGCGCGAACCTCTTTTATGTATATCTATTAGTTCTCAGCAGTTTCTGGCGCCTCTGTACAGCCTTTAATCAAAGTCAAAAGTCAAAGTGAAACCATTTATTTCAATTGCATAAATACAAGGCACTTTTAAATGTCAAAATGCATTTATAAATAAAAAGTATCAGATAAAACTTCCTAATCTCCCATCAAACCCTAAATTAGTATCAATTATCTAATTTATGTGTCAAGAAGTAGAGTTGCATATAATTATATATTGAGGTCTGTCCAGCTGTTTGTTGTTTTCAAACAAGTTGTCAGCACAAGGTTACCTTTAGCGATTGTTCTCTGAATGCCTTTCACTGTATGTCTGCAAAACTACATAGTATAACACAAATGTTTTAGATTGTATACTTATGTTGCCTGTTTAATTAGCTACCTGCTAATTAAACATTAGCAGGTCAGATTAATTAATATATTATTTGGCTCGGATGAAGCAAAAGCACATGATTTGTATACCCAAAATTATCTGGAATAACAGTAATTTATTATTCCTGATTGTGACGTGAATCTCACTGCCTATTACATGGAACCCATTAGAGTCAAGATGATTGAAGAGCTCACTTCTGCCTTTTGGAAACATAAGACATGTTGCTTTAACTAATCTAAATCTGACAGGGTGGTAGAGCGATGCCTCGTTGCAGTAAACGTACACGAAGCGGTGCCCCCGCTAATGGGGGCGAAGTCTTACCGGGAGCGACCGCTATTGACGACCATCACCATCACAAGAGATCTAGAAATAGCAGGTACGACATTCCTTCCTATAAAATATCCATTTACTCATAATAAGTATGAAACATATTTTTAACTGTCTCTGAATCTAGTTGTGGTTCAGGACCTTTTCATGCAGAACAAATCACATTTAAACTTGTTAAAATAATATAAAACCTTTTCAATTTCAGTTCACGTCGACATTCCAAATCAGAAGACACAAGTTTTAGTGTAAAGAAATGTTTAGCATGGTTTAAAGAATACACAACTGCCTCAGAACCAGATGTATTAGGTGAGTTTAGTCTGGTTTGCTTTACATCAATCCCCACATTCACAGAGTTATTAATACTATCTCACTGTGAGAAATGTACAAGTTCTCAAAAAACCTTTGATATCATGAAAGTGAATATACAAAAACCTAAATCTAGTACTCATACTACACGGTCATAGAAAGCTTAGCTTAGTTAGATTAGACTCGGTCATTTAATAATTATTGAGCACGATCTTTTACAATAGTTAGAGAACCCAGTATAATGTTTTTGAGTGTGGTATATATGCTGTTTGACCTATTTAAAAGGGATGGACTTTATATGCCACATACTCTAAATGCTGTGCAAAAAATGTATTAGTTTAGTATTACTAAACTAATACATTTTTTTCCTTTTGAAGGACTGCAAGAAGAAATTCCAAATAGGAATACACAATACCTATGTAGCTCCGTTTCTGTAGTTGTTTTCCTATTTACTGTATGTGTGATGTGCATGAATAATAAAAAAATAAATAAATAACACAGAAATCCAATAAAATTACAAATAAAGTTTACCTAATTAAACCAGTACAAATTTTTCATTTTTATGGTATAGGTCCAGAAGGGATGGAAAAGTTCTGTCAAGACATTGGAGTAGACCCTGAGAATGTTGTAATGTTGGTTATCGCATACAAAATGGGAGCAAAACAAATGGGTTTCTTTACACAAGAAGAATGGCTAAAAGGTAACTAAAGTTTTAAAAAAACATAACTTGTTTGCACTTGTGACCCTCACATTACAAACTCTTGACTTAAATTTCATAAAAATCATTATTAAACTGACCTTACTTAGTTATAAAGTTTCTTGCTCGTTCTTCTCCATTCGAATCTACAATTTGGAACAAGCACCTAGCTTCACTGACGAACAGGACTACTCTTCTATTTTGACTTTTCAAAAGTACCTGTTTATGGTTTAGTTGAAATAAATAAACTTTGACTTACCCAAGGTAAAAAATAGCCTATGTATTATTCCAGACTACAATTGTATAATTGTATCAAACCTTTTTAGCAAGATTGTTGTTTGTATACTGAAACAAATTTGTAAACTGTTTCAGGTCTAACAGAGCTACAGTGTGACAGTGCGCACAAATTGCAAAACAAACTAGAATACCTCCGCAGCTTACTCAATGATCCATATATATTTAAGGCCATCTACCGATATTCTTATGATTTTGCTAGGGTAAGTGCTATACAAGTATAAGTTACTGTTATATGCTCATATGGTTTATACACAAATAAAGGAAAAAAACAGTTTACACAAAAAAGGAAAAAGACAAAATAAATAATTATTTATCTATCTATATAAACTTTATCAACCCTGACCTTGACCCTATATATTTGATTAATGATCAGATATCTTCTTATCTTCCTTGTTTTAATGATCAGATACATCTTGTCTGTCCAAAATTGGTGCTCTAAAATTAAAATGTAACCAATATTAAAATCTGTCTTCTGTTTTTCATATAGTGACTTTTCAACAGAGAAAAGTTATTCCTTCCTAAAGCTTTTTTAATCCTTCCCTGCATACCAGTAAAGTTAACCTAAAGAAAGTTACTAGATCTAGATCATGAAGATCATTAATCGATTTCCACTCACTTCTGAAAGTGAGACTGATTCGTAGCAAGTTGCTAAAGATAATCTTCATATTTTTTAATTACTTGCTTTCACTACCAGACTTTAGATTGTTTTTATTCACCTGTTTGGGAATAGTTGGAAATAGTCACTGAACCTTCGAAGGAAATGTATAACTGCTTTTGTAATACTTACTCCTTGGAATAAACCTTATCAAATTTCTCCACTTCATTTTGAGTGAAAAACAAACATTTTTCTTTTTCGTTTCTATAGCATTCAATGATGCATTTTTGACCCAATCGAAATAATATTCAACTCAACCCAAGAAAACAAAACGAATGTTTCTTTTCACTTAATAAATTACTTTAGGCTCCAATAAAAAGTTAAGAAATAAAACCAAATTGTTAAAAAGTCCATACTATGTACATATATTTACATAAATATGACTAGATTAAACCAGCACCAATTCATATACTTGATAACCAGCATAATCATTCCTATGCTGGCCCAATTTCCCTCATAAGGGATCTTCTATAATTCCCAAGCGTTCCGCTTCCACGGTAGACGGTTTGAGATCACCAATATTACCTCACGTCTCGGTTGTGGGCGTTTCGACGAACCCAGTGGTTTCTTGGCGGGGTGACTGGAATGGCTATTGGCACGCTAGGTTGCCTAGGACGATAATCCCATGGTAGCGGTATTACAGCTGGTAGGTCCAATTTCTCTGCCTTTCTTCGAGTCGCAATTATTTCTGCAAGGCGACGCCTTCGACGCGCCCTGTGAATCTCTTCTTTAATTTTCCTAAAACAAAAACCAATTGCAACTTCAGTTTCACTAAATAACGAATATCGATTTACGACGGTAATTTGTTTGTTTTGATAGTTTTCGCACGTGTTTATATTTACGAAAGAAAAAGTTAAATGACGCGCAAAATATTTACCAATAAACGAAACATATGATTAGTATTAGAAACCCTTTAAATATTGTGCGTCCATAAGTGTAAATGTACAATTAGTTAAATAAAAACACTTACTTAGCTAAATAACTGTTCATCAACCATATATATACGTTGTTTGCCATATTATGCTCCTGTCTTTCACAAGTTTCGAACTTTTGTTGTTTACTTTGTTTGTTGTTTGGGGACTGCAGAGCGAAATGAGCGAGTGCAGAATGCGAATCTAGAGATGGGACCATAGATTCCAAATACTATCGACGCTAGTGATGTGCGTACTCGAGTCGAAAATCGAGTTTTAAACAAATATTTTATTATTACTTCTTTTTTTTTAATATGAAACAATTAATATTAGTTTAAATAAAAGTGCATTATTAATCTCATTTTATGCGTGTAAATGTAATTTTAAAAGAATCAAATTTATTGAAATATTACAATATACAATAATATATTTAAAAATCGTATCGATAGATCGATTCGGGTTTGCAAGTTGGCACGCCTAAATCAAGCTAAGCACAAAGCCAAACGTCAAAACAATTTTAGCTTTTGACAAATGGCGTTTAAATTAATACTCTGAAAAGGAAAGAGTAAATCTAACTTCAATCTATTTCATTTCTTTTATTTCCACACTAAACCCGGCCCATCAAGTAGGACCACTCACCTTATAAATCCCATGTGATAAGGGATGAGTCTTATTCACAACACATGTCATTAATGTTTGTAAACAAACAAATGATAAGGTTGGCACCACTATGTTGCATGGGACCTGCGCGTGCGACTCTCTGCATTTTTGACATTTTGCACTGACAATTTTATTTATTCTGGATAGTAGGAGCTTGGAATGGAAAGTTGATGTAGCCATCTTTTTTTTTAGTTTGTTTACAAACATTTCCTGACAATTTTGGCTTAGCTTTCATTTATATATTGTTTTGTATAACAATGAAGATTTTTAGGTACTCACCTATTTTCTATTGTTTTCAAAAATACCTTAACTACCTGTACCCCTGACGATTGTTCTTAGGATCATAGCTTACTACCCCGTGGTATTTTCACAGTACTTTCGTCCACTCCTTATTCATCCAGATTACCTGACTTATTATATTTGTGTTGTGGTGTGTGGTAGATGATTTTTAGTTTCGAAACATAATCGGTAAATAAAACAAATTGGTTTATAAAAGTCTATATACATATATTATTGACTAAATCACAACATTAGGAATACTTATAACTTTTTCATCTCGTAGCCCTGGTTTCTTCCTATAGGGGGAAAGGTCTTCGCTTAATTCCCATCCTTGATAGTTTGGGTTCAACAATAATCTCTCGGCCTCTGCCTCGGCACTGGCCTCATCTCCCGAATATTCTCCAATCCATTTTGAAGTTTCCAACGACGTCGTGGTATATCTATTGGAGCGCTGGGTGCTTTTGGTCGCCAATCCCATGGCAAGGGTATCACTGGTGGCAAATTGCTATGAAGCCTCTCATCATTGCGTCTGTTTTCCAATTTCTCTAAGCGCCGCTTTCGACGCGTTTTACTTATCTCAGAGAGAATGAAGAAAAATCTGTTAAATACCCTCTAATACAGACAAGATACCTATAAAATAAATAACAACAAAGCTCAGATTAATATGCTGGTCCTGGCACGAAGGTCTGAGTCCACAACACTGTTTTTTACCACTAATTTAGTACATTATATTATATATCCATGTCAAATTTTGATGGTCATTTAGTAATCTTGTCTTGTATATGACACTAGTACTGATTCTTGTGTAAATAAAACTAAAAGAAGTAATATGATTAAAACACTTACCTTCTAATGTAACTGCTTAGTGCTTGTACAGCTGTGCTTATTATATTATGAGTCAAGCCACCAGCCTCCGACGGCTGACACGGTACTGTAGGTTTTGAGAACCAGTTGCAAATGTTTTTATTAACTTTACTTGTCATTGTATAAGCTTCAAAATTTCCCATAAGCTTAACAAAATGTCTATAAACAAACTTTTCGATTAGAGAGCCACTGCGAAACTGGTGATATGATTCCTTCTAGTGCTCTGCCAATCAATTTTACTCGAGTTGGGCTTAAATCGATTCTTTCGAGTTACGAGTCCAGCTTAGATCGATTTTTCCGAGTCGACCTTATATCGATTAAACTCGAGTCAAGTAACAATTTTTTATTGAATAAATTTCTATAAATTTTGTGCCGAATATGACAATTTCTAATTTATGAAATATTAATTGTACTTCTTTATCAATTAATAACTCAAATTCACTCGACAACTCAATTTTCTTAGGTCAGCTGAAGTTGATCTGAATCGTGAACTTAACTTTATGACGCTTAAAAAGTGGTTTTACATTCTGTATCTTTATATATCTAGTAATATCTACCTAAATTAAATTACCTAATTTGTTTTCAAAAATGTATATAATAATTAATTAGTTAATATTATCTAATTACCTATTAACTAATAAGGTATTTACCCATGAATAAGCTCGATGTAGCGCCAGATCTAAAGACGAAAGTGTAATCTAAAACTTTTTGTATCAGACATAAAAGCCGAAAAAATCTAATTGACCTAACTAATACTTTATTCAACCTGAAGTCTTTTTGACGGATATACCTAGTTCTCTTACGCCTAGGATTCCATAGTAATCACTGTTATTATTCTAAGGATAATGTCTACTAGTCATATATCAGTCCTATCCAGTAATTTGCTTACACTGAAACTAAAATGTCAACAATATTGGCATGCCAATGACATTAAATAGCTGTTCGGTAGTCTCGCTAAAACTGAAAGGCTGGTTAGACCAACTTATCAACTTTGAAATATTGGTGGAAGTATAGATAGATAAAGTAAATGTTTAAACCGTGAAAAATATGTGTTTTTTTACTATACAGACTGTGCTCTGTAAACATCTTTATATAGGTAGTTGAGAAGTCACATAACTGACATTATTAAAGGCACTAGAATTTTTTAAGACAGTTTGATGTTCACCAGGTCTGCTAGTAGGTGTTTAATCTAAGCCACACCAAGACAAGGTATACAATGGTTAACTTTGCACCTGTAATGAAACGTTATTATATTTGTTCTCAGGATAAGGACCAGCGATCATTGGAGACGGGTACAGCGCGCGCTCTACTGGGTGTATTACTCCCTCGTTGGGCGCTCCGGCCCGCGTTATCCGACTTCCTAGCTCGGGAGCGTCGCTACCGGGTCGTCAACCGCGACCAGTGGTGCAACATACTGGAATTCAGTCGCACCGTCGACACACAACTCAACTCATATGATGCTGATGGTGCCTGTAAGTGTACAGCTTGCATTTAACTTGTTCACTGGTACTGGTATCATATCAGTCATACATCCACTGCTGAACATCAGATGTTAAAGCAAGGAATTCTAAATAGGCCTCATTGGGAAATGGCCTACCTCTCTAAATTATAAAAAAATCTGATCAGAATGCAAAAATATTGCTTAATTAGTTTCTGGTCAATATTGATAAATTTTCCCAGAATCTTCTAGAACTAATGAGACAACATATCGGCCATGTATAAAAAGCATAGTAGAAAATCCACTTATTCTGTCCTTTGTAGGACTTTAAGCTTTCATAACAATTTTCACTAGCTAGGAGAAATCAATAATTTACTCAAGACATGTAAAAACTTATTTTTATGCTATAAGTCTGCAAACGAGCAGACGCATTACCTGATGGCAATAAGCGCCGCCTATGGGCACTCTTAATACCAAAGAAGTTACTATAAGAGGCCAGCAAGGCCTCTTGTGGGTCATTAGGGATAGAGCATTTGAGCGACTGAGCGACGAATCCGGGGAGGATTGGGCGTTTGGTAACCTCACTCACACCAGGAAACAAAATTTTAATGCTGCTTCACGCCGTCTATGCTTATTCGTGTCAAAGCATGGCTCTCCATGTTGGAGAGCCATGCTTTGCACTTAACATTGTTTCGTGTCGCTTATACTGAATGATTTGTTTGTGATGTTCCAGGGCCGGTAATGCTAGACGAGTTCGTGGAGTGGCTGCGGGCGGAGCGTGCGGGTGACGCCGCCATGCCGGCCGCCAGCTGAGGGCGCCCGCGCGCCGCCCGCCCCGCGCTGCCGCCCTGCCGAGACAGACGCCCGCCACTCGCCTACTCATGAAGTGCTAACACACACCCATACAATCAACTGATCCTGACACCTGCTACCATAAACTTACTTTCAGTCAGGTTATTACATTATATTGGGTGATAATAATCTCATTTCTATACTCAAGTCAATGTTGATCCTTATCACCCTACAAAACCAAATACAGCTGTTTAAATTTGGACACAAGCGCTCCATTTGTACACTTCTCCATGGATAGTGGGAGAGACATTGTTCATAACAATGTGGATAGGTCTTATTATGAATTGGTCAATATAAGGAAAGTGAAAAAGACTTGATTAGATATGAAGGGCTATATCAATGGTATGTTAGGTCTAAGTTAGGGAAAGAGAATGTGTGTGCTCTCTCACAACACAATGGTAAGTCCAATACTACTGGTAAAATGGTTATGTAGACATGACACTGTGGTCCCTTAGAAACAAGAAAACACAATTCAGTTTTATTTATTTTTCAGCCTTCAGTTCTCTTTAACAATATTGACCAATGCAAACGAAGCAAGTGCAAGGGTTAGGAACTTGTTCTGTGAGCGACGAATGCGGTTAAATCGAAATCATACCATGCTTTTGGCCTAGGTGCTGTACTCTTTGTTCCTCGCCAACATTTAGGATAAAATGAACCAATGCTACGTAGGACCGTTGCGTGGATTTTCGTGCCGCAAAGCTTCGGCTTAACGAGCCGTGCCGTATAGTATTCGTCGTTCAAGCATTACGCCTAATAAGATGTTTTTATAACGACTTGATATTGACTGTACCGGATCAAGTTAATTGATGTGGTACCGAGAGTGAAGGAGTATAGAATGTTATTCAAATTAGTAGTTCCATATTATTTTACATGTTTTTATAGGTTGTCATGTCTACATAATTATAAGTATTATAAATATGCGAGATGTATCCCAAATCGTACTGTTATTAAAAAACTAACAAGCTCACTCACTGAATTCCTTGAAATACTTGAGCCATAAAGGTTTGTAATGTAATTTATTACAGATAAAACAGGGCAATTTATTATTATAATGTTAGTAGTTTATTGCGGGCGGTAATAGCTATGTATAATGTGACACTCCAAGCATTCTGTTTGAAAGAAACTGTGTATAAAGAACTTAGAATGAACTCTTGTCTTGCTTCTTAATTCTAAAGTCATGTCCACAATTATTTCTCCTTGTTATATTGTCTCCGAAGCCACAACGACTATATGATTTCATTTCAAAAATGGTAGTATAGAAGGCGCTCCGCCATTCATGCCAAAACCTAGTAATGAGTGAACATTTCAGTGTGTATGAGCCGTTAATATTTTTTATTCATATCTTGCGAGCTGTTTCGGGTGTTTTGTCGTGCGAATGATGTAAACTGATTTGTAACGACTTTTGTAAAGAATAAAACAAACAGGTATTGTTTATACACAATATTTTTTGTTTTCTTTTCTATTAGAACAATTCTCGTTTGACGCGCCCCTAGTACTATATTTATGCAAAGCATGCTGCACATTTTTCATTACCATTATTTCACAGTGTTTGTAAATATTGGTTGACCACACGAGGAGCTTGATACATCAATGGTCAGTACATTACATTGTATTTTGTATGTATTATTTGTCCAATTAACTTGTAGACATAAGATTACGTGTATATTTTTAGCATTTATTTTAGATGTATGTATATTATGATTTTGCAATGCTCCTCTCATACAAGTATATATTTAAAATATTAAATATGCAATCTCATACATCAAAATCTGTTGACACATGTTGAATATATAAATTTGCCCACCGATCTTTTATTATTTATTATGTTTGCAATAAAACAGTACAACAGGCAAGAAAACTCTTTTGAACAGGATGTGTATATTTATTTTAAGCAATACTTGGTGGGACTAGCCATAGCGTATTGCGATTCAATGAAATGCTTCGATTGTCTGGTATCAGCCTCAGATGGCCTTCGACTGATTTTGAACACAATGCATAGGGTAACTTATCTGAATGTGTTTGTGCGATAGGTATATCTAGCGTGTTTTTATAATTATTCAGCTAATAAAGGGCATCAAATTACGATAAGGAAAATTATCCGAAATTTCATTGAAAATAAAATTAAATATAATAAAATAAAAATTGACTCTTGAAATATACGATTTTAGTTTCAATTGAGATTTGAGAATAATATATTACATATTGAAAGTTCTATATTATAAATCATATTTCGTTTTAAATTAGGTGGAGTATTTACCTTGATTAAAAATTGTACAGAATAAACTTTAGCTTAAACATAGTGACCAGTGATTAATGTGTTTAAGTAAGGGTTGTAAACACGCCAGATATGATACCGCACACTCACATACCAACTATAATAGAATCCAATATACACCATTACTTTAGACTGGACCACTGAGGCCACTTTAAATCATGTTCCAATAGACTAGGTCTGTGTCTAGTCTAACACTAGATTTAGGTGTAGATATCGTTTTTATATAAGACATGTAGGTAGCATATTCAAATTATCTGATTATAAGTAAATGGTTTCTCTGTAAAATACAGTGTATTCTAAATTTATCGCAAATCGTTTAGGCCAATGTACCGGAACTTATTACATGAGAAATTAAATAAAAACATTCGAAAGTGATTTGTGTTTTGTTTACCATTGATTTTCATTGTAACTTGTGTAATACTTATTGCTATAATTAAACGAATTTGATTAATGATTTTGTAGTTTTATTGTTTTGTAGCTAACATTGTGTTTCCTTTAGACACTAGATTCTATCATGAGTTCTCAGTTGGTAAATGTAAACTTGTTATGTCTAATAAGTAAAAGAAAAATGAAAAAATCAGCTTTATATTTTTATAAAACTAGTCTATTTACAATATCTGTCAGCTTTCATCTTACTCCTACGATCTAATAATGTTTCATGCAGGTTTCCTTCTGTCTTAGCTTTCTTTAGCTCTGAAATACTGCCATCATTCAGCCTCAGCTTCTTGTCCTGGAATTTCTGGAACTTCTTGCTGAAAAATATATATTAACATAAGTCAATAATTTTATATAAAGAAATACTTATTTTTCTCATATACATATATGTATAATATAAATAGTTCATTTTGAAAACCTTTAAAATATTGATTATTTTTTACTAAAAGTGTAACATATATACAAAGGGCACATCCAAATGATTATGTATAAACTTATACATACTAATGAATAATTTTATATAATAAAACACTCACACATAGTTAACTTCAACTTGTGATAAATCAGCCTGCTCTTCATCAGGAAGTACAGACTTGTTGACCTCCTTAGTCTTATTGCTGCGGATGTTACAAAATTCATTTACACCAGCTGAAGTAGTGCGAGCAACCACTGCATCGTCTTCAGGGTCCACAGACATAAACTTGTTTAAAGAACTCAGGATGGCTGTTTTACCTGCAAAATGAGTGATACATTGTGAATATTATTTAATTTTAACATATTTATCCTAAATCTTCCCATTGGTGGTGCAAAAGATGACTAAGAAAATTGCATATTTGATTTACTCATTCCAGGATAGAAACACTCATAAACCCCATCTTATAAAATTTGGTCTCCAACCTAACTAACAAATGGGTATATAAATAATGGTAAACTCCTCTTACGTTAAAGATAGATGTCTAGTCTAGTCTAGTAATTGTGTGTCATGAGCTATTCACAATGTGACTTTATTGCTGTGACATATTGCTTTACAGGTCCCAATAGCACTCACCATCCTGCCACACAGGCTCCCACTGTTCCATAGCTCCTACTGCATCAGATCTCCCAACCACAGTATCCTTTGCTACTCCCAAATACTTGCCATACCCAGATTTCAAAGCAAATTTGTTCTCTCCGGCTGGAAATGCAGTAAATATTTCTTCTGGAGAAGGACCTTCCCCATCTCCATGTGGAGCACCAAGAGTAAAAAGGCCATTATCCAAAGCTGACACATAAGAATTATTGCCAAACTCTATGGATATTGAGCCGGTTATATCTTCAATTTTATCAACCTTCCACCAACCACCATGTTTCATGGAGTCCTCATCTACTTTTGAATCTTCTGAATTTTCTTTTCTCTTATGTTTGCGTTTCTTGGCCCTGTAAATAAATTGGATTCGTTAGATTTTCTATTACATTGAAACTTATCAGTGGAGATGAGAATAAAGTGATACCTCTGTAGTTTATTTGACTAAGCACTGATTTTTCAATAGTCAGAATTATTTACCAGGTAACTTTTATCTACCCCTTAAAAAATCAGCCCTTAGTAATGAGGATTGTTAACATGAATATACAAAAACGATTTATATTCGCATATCTCTGAATTCTAATACAATGTAATGTGTATAGGTTATAAGAGTTAGGTTGGTTTAAAGTTGTACTCACTTAGGCTTGTCTCCTTTCAGAATTAATTTTCCACGCTTAACTGCAGCATATTCGTCAGCCATACTGCTATCTATATAACTTGAATCAAAAGGGTCCTAATTTTATTACTTAGATTGAAGTCTTTTTTGATATGGGTTATTTTACACCCTGATATTTTCAAAAATATTCCACACAAATAAATATGTCTTCGTAGAGGATAACAAAGTTAATTCTTTTAATACTTGAACACGACTCTAAAGACAAATTAAAGCATAACGAATTAAATGTTTATTTATTTCTAAAATAACGCCACCCTTGATTGTTGTGGTGAATCGGTGATATGTCAACTTGACATTCATTGTCATTTGCTCAAGTTTTTTTTCAAATGGCTCGAAGTCTTTTTTGCTACAAATAATTCTAAGTAAATATATACTTATTTTAAATCTGTCTCACTTCTGCAAACTGATAATAAAGCAAAGGTATTTTGTTTAAAAGAAAAAGGTCAATTTGTTAAAAAAATCACACACATATTTGAAGCTCTCAGAATAAAACCGCTGAAATAACTGAAAAACATTACGAAAAAAGAAAACACAAGAACTATTTTATAAGAGAAGACCTGAACATCGAGCACAGTGGCGTGCAATTGGGAGGCGTATGTTTAGCAGTGGTCGACATCAGGATGATGATGATGATGATGATTTTATATGAAGCCTACTGTGAAAGATAATTATAATGGAAATAATTAAATTGTGTGACCATAGACTAAAAAACTTTAATATTTATGACGTGGTCATTGTGTTTTATTTATTTTGAAGGCAAATGTGGATTCATTTATTTGCTTTGCTATTTATATATTGCAATGTATTTTATATTAGCTTGTTTTGCAAATAAGAACATCGATGTCTAATTTATTGATATATTATGATCGTAGCATTTTTTTGTTTCTGAACGCAAGCTTCAACTCATGCCACTTTTCCATAGACAACAATATTCTGCGCACGCCATTTTGTAATTTTGAGCATGTTGATTCGACTCTCAAAATGATTTTCTTTTCAATAATAAGTTTTAATGGCGATGTAGTTTAGTTTATCTAATAGTGAAAGAAGCAAATAAGCCAAAATGGAAATGCCAGAAGTTAAATCGTTCAACGCGGAGGTATACTTGTTACTCGGTTTTCGTATCATACAAAATGTTCCGTGGCATTTTATTAACAAAATTTTTCTTACAGTTATCCGCGTTGTACGACAACAAGCCGCCCATATCAAAGGCGAAGATGAGTGCTATCACCAGAGGTGCTATAAAGGCCATAAAGTTCTATAAACATGTAGTGCACAGTGTTGAAAAGTTCATTCAGAAATGCAAGCCTGAGTATAAGGTGCCTGGCCTTTACGTGATAGATTCAATAGTGAGACAGTCCCGGCATCAGTTCGGGCAAGATAAGGATGTCTTCGCGCCGCGGTTTGCAAAGAACATGCAACAAACTTTTGCAAACCTCTTCAGATGTCCTCCTGAGGATAAGGTTAGTTACATAAAATGAATGTTTTAGGTTATAATTCGCTCCTCTCTTAGGGTTACCATATCTCAGGATTTGTCCTGGGATTTCAGGATTTTTCGACTTCTCGGAGGATTTCGGCCGGATTTTGCAAATATCGTAAAATCTCAGGATTTTCAATAAACACAGGTTACAGTTAACAATGAAACAATGAATTTATTTTTGCAAATAGCCATAAAAAAGCACTTTTACACGTCAAATTATATGTGAAAAACTAGATGAAGCCGGCATTTCCTATCTGACTACTCTGAGAAGAAATGCCGAAACAAACTCAGATAGGTCAGTCTCTTTTCAAGCCCAGACAATGTAAAATAACATAATGTGAGAGAATCGTGCAAGTTCATTCTGTGGTGGTCTTTTGAGGAAAGAACCACACCAGTTTAAGTGGACCCGTTCTGAAGACAGGCACGCAAGTGTCAGTTTGCAACCAGTATAGCTAGTGCTGCTGAGTTGTCCGACGAACAATACCGATCAAAAGAACATTTGGGTGGGTCGCGCAAGTACTCAAACTGTCAGAACGCAGATAACTGGTAATCAAAAAGCACGGCAAGTCTTACACGGTCCTTACAGTTAAAAGATCACTTCAATTAAAACTTAAACCAACTAAAAACCATCTTTTTTTGGTAACAATTATTGCAGTAAAAATCTATACCTACTTATTTATCCAAGTAAAAAACTAAACACAATATTTGACGTGTAGCAAAATAAATTTATTTTCTTTTTTTCTTCTTTCTTTCCTCTTTTTCGTAAAAAATGCAGTTAAAATCTACACTTATTGGGTAAATAAGTATAGATTTTAACTACTAACTTAAGTATAAAATCTCAGGCCATTTTTATACAAATCGGGCTATATCTCCGGTCTTTTGATTTTTTTATCTGGTAACCCTATCCTCTCTTATCTATGTATCGAGCTAATTGTAAATGAAATTGGATTTACTATTCAATCAGAGTTTAAATTGTGCTTAGCTATTATCCCGGGTAAGGTTCTCCCACAAACAAGCTTTATTTGTTAGCAAAGATACATTAGTAGTCAATATATTACATGTTATAAATAACATTGATAGCTTGTATTGTCAAACGAAACAACATTATATTAAATACATAAATGTACAAATCCAGTAAGTTGAAAATAAGTATTTCTCTGTTAGTTGAAAATAAGTATTTCTCTATGTTTACATTAGTAACAGTGTATAAATAATCTCTGAATACAAACATAAAAAAAAATGTTTTTTTTTTCAGCGGAACATCATCAGAGTACTTAATTTATGGCAAAAGAACAATGTGTTCAGTCCACAAGTTATACAACCTCTTCTTGACATGGCAGACCCCAATCATCCGTTGCATCAAGAGATACAACAACAACAAAACAACACTGCAAATGGTAACATCATCCTTAATCACTTAAAACTAACTTCTATATTTATTCACTATATATAAGGTACAAATATTAAATATTGTCTGAATTGATAAACAATCTTTAGTTATAAAATTTTGGGATTAAATCCACCAAACAACTATAAACTTAAAATTTTTGGATTCATGTTTTTTAATGGCTTGTCTGTAAACTCAATTTAATTGGTTAATGGTTGATTCTCCTGTGTAATAAAAGGAGTGTTCAAAAGGTTAAGCTGAATTTTAAGGATTTTATAATTAGCGAAACCTACCTGTAATACTTGTTGGGTGTTACACTAAACAATTTATAGTACCACTAGAAAACCTATTATTATATGTAGACCTTACAGACTTGTAAATAAAATTGAATATATAAAATTTCAGGAAGCAGTTTGAACATAAGTCACAATGCAACAGATAGCAAAATATCTCCAGTGCCACAACCACTTCATACTCCGCAGTCATCCACACCTATGGGAGATCAGGTAATATGACTTAGATAGTAGAATATAAGGTTCATTTTATAATAAATAATAAAACTTTAAATATTTATATATTTTTAAAAGTCTTTGAGATTTGTATGAGATTCAAGTAGTATAAATAATAATATAAAGTACATTCAAGTAATAAAGGTGTAAATTACATATTGAAAGGCTTTGAAAATTGAAATATTGCCTAACAGATCTCGGGGCATTTTTACCTTCAATAAAAATCCCAAATAGTTATGTACATTAGTATATTAAAAAATAAAGCAGTCACTTCTCTATAACTCTTGATAAATCAACCTTATCACCAACTGACCTCTTTGAACTTAAACAATCATAAAAGAGGTTGAATATAACAACAACCTGTTCCATTATTCTACATAACTAATTAAAAAAAAAAAATGTTTACTTTCTTATCTTTAGAATTTTTTTTATCTACTTGTAATTGGTTCATTGGGGATTCATATGATTTAATGCCTGATAACTGTATTATTAATCAGTAATGTTATAATAATTAGCAATTGCTGTTAAATCATAACTATGCCATTTAATTACTAATTATAAAACATTGACTAGTAAATAATGAGAGAATTGTTGTCACTTAAATTAAATTAGGCAAACATTTAAGTAATTCTTAATAATAGTTAAATTTTTCTCTAATCATAATGCTAATCACAAATTCAACATTTTTCAATACTGGATACTAAAAATAATTGTGGACTGTTTGTATGTAACAACAGGTTGCCTTTACTGTTATACAATGTTAAGTGATAACAGATGGGAAATACCATTACCTTGTAACTTAATAACAACTTACACTGAAATTACAATGTATAAAACACACTACAATGTTTTCAAATAGAATTTAATCAAACTTCAGCACAAACCATAAGTGAGAAATATACTTGTACTCATTTTACTCAAGCATGCATTATCCAATATTATTTGTCATTTTAAACTGTTTAATCCAACCTGCTTGCCAACTGTGGTGATTAAGGCAAACCTCTCCTTCGCAGCGAAGGGCCATAGTAACGCAGTGGTTTCTTAAACAATGAATAAGTTTTATTCTAACAGTTCCAGGACCAACCTTCAAGTCAACCGGCGAAGTTCAATAGAAAGTTGCTGAATGACTTCGAGTATGAAAGTGAGGACGATGCGGCCCCAGAGCCCGCGCCCCAGCACTCCTCGCATTCCACCCACACCTCACACTCGACACACGCCACCCATTCTGCTACTCATGCGCAGCAAAACCCCGCAGATGCTTTGGGAAGGTAAATATTGCTTTAATCAGTCTTTTCTGACTTAAAAATGATGTTTTTGTTTGTTTTGCTGTAATGGAATATACTATTTCAAATTATAAAGGATAATAAGCCATTCAGTGTTCATTATGATCAAATTTTACACATAGTAGATTTAATATTGTTAACTCTACAGTAGTCTCTTCTACACTGTAATAAATAAAAACGATTATTCTGC
Organism: Spodoptera exigua; assembly: GCA_902829305.4. Taxonomy (NCBI): domain Eukaryota; kingdom Metazoa; phylum Arthropoda; class Insecta; order Lepidoptera; family Noctuidae; genus Spodoptera; species Spodoptera exigua. Next base: position 1,474,040 of record LR824614.2, read on the forward strand.
TTTAAGGTTTAAAGAACCTGTTAATGGTTTAGTTGTAATAAACGATTTTGATTTGACTGTGACTTTACAAAACTTTATTGTACTTACATGAAACAAATATAAAGGTACAAAGTTTAAAATAAAATAGTAGTACAGTTCATATAAAAAATTAAATCTTGTGGGCAAGATTTGGATGTATTAGCTTCAGCCTTACCTCTTAAAGACCACTTTATCAACCTGTTCTATTCTTGTTTCACACATTAACCCCACAACTTCTTTTATAATGTTCCAGCATATTAACAAATCCTGAAATCATGAGGCAGCTGCAGAGTTTGCAGGCGCAGATGCAGATGATGACTGGAATGCAAATACCTGTAAGTAGTATACCTTAGAAATCATTGCATGAACTCTGCATGAGAATGAGCATTGTGCAATACATATAACTATTAAATTGCTTATCAAGAAACATACCCCATACTAAAGACAAATGCTCATAGCCAACAGATACTAGAAGGAAATAACAAAAACCTTTTTAAATTAATTAATTGGGAAAAGGGCCCAAAAATAACAATTTAATAACTAACAGTCAACTTGCTTGATTGTTTTAGAATCTGATGCCTATGATGTCTGATCTCCAAATGCAACAATCACAAAATCAAGGCCTGCCATTCATGGTAAGATTATTTTAAACAGGATTCCTTGCCCATATCATTGCTTTGTCTAGGTTTTATTATTTGCAAAAACTGCCTTTGCTATATTATATTAGTTAAAGTTCTATCACACGATATCGTATCGTGATGACGATACAAGCTTACATCTACAGTCTCAATAGATTTTGACTCTTAGTGCATGTAATAAGGTTGAAAATCTTATGTCGTTATGACTATCGAAAATGCAGGCAATATATTCGGGTTGTGCTTGCAAGCGCAATAATGTACCGGTCCGGAGAAGGAGAAGGATTGGGGTGGTTTTTAGTCAGTAAGAGTATATCACTCCCTCTCGCTCCTAGGCGAGAGAATTCATTTGAGATTCCCCCTAAAAAAAGGGACTAGATATGTCTTTAAAACTACCAATCACACAGATACATGCAATTGTGACGTTTCATTCATCTAGCCATCCTAAATCATTAAGTCGGCTTGAGAAGGTCTAGAAAACAAGCTCTTAAGAGCGAGAGGCCTTTTTTTAACGCAGTGAATATCTCCAAATTTGGCATTGACCAATACTGCAATACAATATTAAATTCGGCTAGTTTCAATATTCCAAATGGAACCAATTGGAAAAAGTATTGAATTGACCAATAGAGACAAGTTCCTAATTAAGTGATAATAGATAAGAGTTCCATATACAAAATTCTTCGAATGTGATTGCTTCACCTGCGAATTATGCGTACGTATCCCGACCCGTCGTGTGTTGTTGTGTATTTTGAAGCTTTAAAAAAGTAATATTTAATTAAACTGATCATCAATTTATTCTTTTCTTTCCAGGGATCACAGTCAGATTCCCAGAAACAGAATGACCCCAAGGATGATATGGTCGAGTCTGACATTGAGTTTGTAGAGACTGGACCGCAAGTGATTGAAATTCCTGACGCTAATGATTCTAGGTAATTATTTAACGATATTTCGCAGTACAAACATAATTAGTACTGTTTTTTTTTTTAATTTGTGAATTGCTAATTGATTTTTTATGATGTTTACATTAAATGTCATAAAACATGTAATTTGTAGAGATAAAATAAATCATTTTGTTTTTTTATTATTATAAATATTTGTGAGCCTAAATATAGTCTATTAATTATTACAATGCAAATTATGCCATACCTGTAAGTGCAAGATATTATTATGTATAATCTCCACAGATTACTACTCACTTAATTTGCATGAGGGGTTATCCAATTGTTAAAAAAAGAACAAATCAATTCCTTTAAAAATCATCTCCTCTGCAGATCATGAATCCGCACCTTATCTTACATATATTGCGTGTTGAGGTTCATATTGTAAAAGAAAAAATCTTGAAAACTCGCATCTAATAAATCAATAAAAACTTCCAGTCCATCACCCAAATCTCGGCGACATCGTTCGAGGTCAAAGTCGCCGCGACGTCGACGAAGGTCATCGCGGTCGAGGTCAAGGTCTCCAAGGAGAAGGAGGGACAGAGACCGCGATAGAGAAAGGTGAGATTCTTTTTTGGTGTGTTCTGTGAACATACATTTAATGACTAGTTTTAGAGTGGCATAGTAATTTTTTATAGTCATTGAATTTAAAGAGAGGATCAGTATGAACCTTGTGAATTTCGTATTTCATAATTAACTGATAAACCACTCAACATAAATGTATGGGAAAATGCGAAGGCAATTTAACTACTATTCGGAGTGAGGACGTGAATTATCTGGCAATCAAGATAAATGTTGTGTGATGTGTTATTGCGACTAATAAACTAAAGTATTGAAGATAAATAATATAATAATAAAATGTTTATTTGTTATAAAAAGGTAGATTACAAAATGTATAATATCTTAAGTCTAAGTCAAAGTACAATAGATAAACAGGAAAAGGTCAAAATTCCGCAACAAAATGGAGATCATAATACTGTTTCTAAAATAAAGTTCAAACTTGACTGTTTTATGTATGAGCAAATTAATTAATAAATACGTATTATTTTTTTCAGAGATAAGGATAGAGATAGAGATAAGGAAAAGAACTACAAAGAACGGGAGGCAGAAAGAGAGAAGCAGAGGGAGCGAGAGAAGAAAGGACTTCCGCCAATTAAGAAGGAAAATCTTAGTGGTAAGTTTTTAATCATGGAAATCTGATTTTCTATATTAGATTTATTAGGCTTGCACGTTTATTTGTATTGCATACATGAATATTTAATTTCGATTGTATGTGCCAGCTTCGTGATTTCAAGGGTACTTCAATCGCATATATTATTACGCCTTCAAACTCCTAATCTTTTACATCTAACTTCCTAAAGATCGGCAACGCCCTTCCAACTCCTCTGATGCTTTGGATCTCCATGGGCGGCGCCGATTACTCTTACCATGCTTTGTTTTGTATGTTTCATGCATACAAAAGATTTCGATAATGAACAAATCTAAGACCAGTATATGTGCTATGCTAACCACCAATTCACCAACTAGCAAACATAGTATTTTACAATAATTATTATTTATTTCCAGTATGCAGTACCACGCTATGGGTAGGCCACCTATCCAAACTAGCGACGCCGGAAGAACTGTCGGACCTGTTCGGTGCAATAGGCGGGGTGGCCGCCATCGACGTGGTCGCGCCGCGAGGGTGCGCCTTCGTAGTCATGGAGAGACGACGGGACGCTGCCAAAGCCATCGCTAAGCTGAACAGGCATAAACTGCATTCTAAAGAGATTACGGTATGTTGATCATTGTATCTTCTTAACTTTTTTTAAGATATCAATAGAATTTTTTCTACATTATTTTATTTATTGGTAAAATTTAAAATAAAGTTAAGATTCATTCAAATTGGACGTGAGTCCCGAGATTTGCTTCCTATATGAGTTGTGAATGTAGTTTTATGAGAGTGACAAATAGTAAATAAACATGGTATGCAGGTGGCGTGGGCGCCGGGTAAGGGCGTGAAGGGTCGCGAGTGGAAGGACTACTGGGAGGCGGAGCTGGGCGTGTCGTACCTGCCGTGGGCGGCGCTGCAGGCGCGCTGGGCGCTCGCCGCGCTCTCGCTCGACGCGCTCGAGGACGGCGGCGCCGTCGACGAGGACACGCTGCCGCCATGGTTGCCGCCCAGGGTAAACGTCTCTCTATTATTATTATCATCATCAACAGCCTGATTTCGTCCACTGCTGGACATAGGCCTCCCCAAACTTACTTGAAGTACTTGCCTATTAAATATTACTTGCAGTAAATAACAATGCCTTTGTCATGTCTAAAGGACATTCGCGTTATGAGTTTAAAATAGGTTGATTTCAATTGTCTTTTGTACAATATTAAAGTAGCCAAAAGAAACTTCTTCGACTTATTTTCTTATGCCCACCAAATTACTACTCAGCAACAATCAGATCATAAACAATTCTACAAGTAAATTTTCTGTTTCATTGTTATATTAACTTGATTCCATCCTTCACCAGATCCTCCCCAAGACGATGATGGACAACATGTCTATGCTGGGCATGCCGGGCACAGCCCCGGGCCTGCCCCTGGGCACACTGGGCACACTGCCAGGCAGTCTGCCCCCAGTTAGCATGCCGCCTGTCAGCATGCCCCCTACGCTCAGCCTTCCCCCCAACCTACCTCCAGGGGCTAACCCAGCTATCAGCATACCTAGAATGCCTCCTCCAGGGTGAGTAGTCAATTATTTCAAATCTACAAATTTAATTTATTTATTTAATACCCTTATGCACAAAAAGAAATATACTAAGGTAATTAATGCCATGGGTTTGGCTTTTGGAGAATTCCAACAGCCAAACCTTTGGGTGATGCAGAGATAAATTAAAAGGTGCACAAATCATTCTAAAGCATATTAAAATACAAAATGAAAAATCCTGGTCTACCTTATTAAGACTAGGCTTCCGTTTCTTTCTTTATCTTAATCGTTTGTATAACAGTGTGTTTATATAAATCTAACTGAATTTTATTGTATATTTCAGAATGTCAGCGGGCATGCCACCTGGGCTAGCTCCGGGCATACCGCCGGGCATCAGACCGCCGACACTACCCAACATGGCGGCCGGAGTGCCTGGTAAATATTACTTTTACATTACATTTCCCTGGCATGCCTATATTTGGCCAGTTACAGCGGCTGGGCAATTGATTCACGTCTCGTATTGCGGGCTCGATCTCCGCGATTAATTGTTGTTTGTAAAATTATACATTTCAAAACGCAACTTTAAAAGAAAATAAAGTGCTACAGCATCTTTAAAAATATATGATTATTTGTCACTGTACTGTGTACTATTACAAAATTCTTTTTTATGGTAGAGAGAGTGTATTAAATTTAGTTTTACCAGTTATAAATCCCTTGAAATAAATAAATAATAGGTTCTTTTCTTTTTCCTAAGAATTTCAAAACTGTAATACCATATCCAAGCATCCAATAATCTCAATAGTCTTTTATGTTCTCTAGTATTGTCAAAAATATATTCGTATTGGAAGGTAGATAAATTAATAGTTATATTCTTAGCGGCAGGGTATGTTGTAGGGCTGCAGAACGAGGCGGGGCTGGCGCCCGGGGCTCCGCTGCTTCGCTTCCCGCCTGGAGTACCGCCGCAGTCACTCGCGCAAACTGGTAAACATTCATACTTACTAATATTATTAGATTTAATATTTTGTGTTTTTTAATGTGGAAACTTCAGGAAAATTTATTAATGCATTTTGTTTCACTATAATAATATGTCTTTTTTGTTTTTGCCGTGTTTTCTCATTTTATTTTAAAGATTGTTTTCTACAAATATTCTAGTGGATTTTGATCTCTCAAATCGTTTTTAATAATATTTTATTATTTTCAAATAGTTTTTGAGACATACTAAATTTATCGAAAAAAATATTTTACTCATGTAAATGTGCGACACGTTCACTAGAGCCTTGTAGTAACTTGAGAGATCTAAAAAGAGTTCATTTGAGTGCATTCCTTAAATCTATAAGAGAGCGAACATGGGAAGGATACAGTATTTTCCAACTATTCAAATTCAATAGTTTTATCCAAATGTCATAAACGATACTTTTCAATTTATTAAACTTCAAATTATGACGTCATATTATAAAAATATAGCTATTTTGTAATGTTTAATTTTGTTGAAACGTCGTATTAATTTATTGTTGACCTAGGAATGTACCCAATTGAATATATATTTCCCTCCCCCTGCAGGTATGGTGGGCGGGTTCCTGAGCAGTCTGCTGGGCGTGGGCGGCTTGCTACCCGGCGTGCCCATACTGCACCCCGCGCTGCACGACGCCGGCCATGCCGTGAGTATACGCCACCTTACACCTACACCAATACGTCTGTCATGGCAGACGTGCCGCGGGTTCAAATCCCCCACGAAGCAACTTCCAGTCTAACACACATGTTGTTCCCCATCTGAATGTTATGTACAAATGGGCATGACAGAATATGGCCAAATATAGTCGGAATTTTAATTCCATTCCAGATTTGACAATTCCAGTGTTGCAACGTTATGACACGTACAAAATAGTGACGTTGTTAAATTATTCGATATGGAAATCGAATATTTCTGCATCGATTCCTCTTGTTTATAAATTTATTCTCGTAAACTAAGTTTATCAGGAAATAAAATATTTCTGAACCGATAATTTAGTTTTGACAATTAATTAACGATTGACACTTTTCTTTTGTAATTGTGTGTGAAATTAATAAAAAATGTGATCATGAAGGAACATGACAAATAAAACAGAAATTTTATATATTGTCGCCGTACTCGCTAACGCTATCGCTGTTACTTTCTGTAACATTTATTATGAATTGTGTCTGTGATTTTTAATATCAATTAACAAATCTAGCTTACTCATTTTTTCCTCTTCTTTGACAACATGGGATACGCATTTAGACCATTTGGTAGCCGTGATTTTTTAAATGCCTTCCTTAAACTGATCATCACTACACTGTTATAATGTGGTATCATTATTTCACAAAATGACAGTAGGTCATGTTAAATCAGGAATCGAATTAAAATTCTGACTATAGCTGCCATGTAAACTGTTGTGGATTCGATTCCCGTAAAGTCCTATTCTTTTTTGTCATCCACGATTTTATCCATAGTTCTAGGTTTCGTTAATTGTGAAATTGTGTGATTGTAAACACATTCACAACATAGAAAAATTAAAAAAAAGACATTTTTTTATATGCAATGTGCATCATCGTTTTACCAATGTGCTACAAAGCTGACTGGCTTATTAATAAATAAAAAAATTACAATAGTTTTCAAACCTAACACAATTACTTTTATTCAGTGACCACTGACTGATTACTTTCTACATTCTGTTCCTATTTTACAAAAAATAAAAATATATACCTTTATATGATATATTGTTGTGTATTAACAAGAATATATTTATATACCACAGAGATCAGGCGAGGCGACCCAGAGTGACGATGCGATGGACCTGGACCCTGAAGACTCGCACGCTGAGGAAACTGCAGCAGACACTACCGACACATCCGCACCACCACCTGCCTTATTGCCAGACCAGGTTAGATACGTCATTTATAATATCTATACTAATATTATAAACAGGAAGGATTCGATTGTCTGTTTTTTCAGATTGAATAAATATAAATATGCCAAAGATTGCAACGAGTTTAAAAAATGATTTCTTCTAATTTTACTGACTGCTCGGTAGGCTGCTGTGCAACGTGTCACGGGTTCGATTCCCGCACGGAACACTACTTAGTGTGATCCACAAATTGTTATTATGGATTTGGCTGTGATGTGTATGTGAAATTGTTTCACGTGTTTCAAGAGAACACTAAACTAACAATATTCTTTCACAAAACAGATTCAAGCCCTACTGTCAAAACCTCCTCCGAACTTCAACTCAGCGGAACCTCCGCCAGGCTTCAACATGTCCGAGCCTCCACCATTCAATATCACACAACCTCCTCCTGACGACAAAATGGATGATGACAGGAAAGACAGAGACAGGGACAGGAGAGGCGGAGAAAGGGATAGGGATAGGAGAGGAGAGAGGGATAGGGATCGAAGAGAAAGGGGTGATCGGGGGGAAAGGGGTGATAGAAGGGATAGGGGTGAACGTGATAGAGGACGGGATCGAGATCGGTGAGTTTGTTTATTATACCTACACTAGCCTTTTACCCGCTACTCCGGTAGCGTGGAATTAGGACTTCCTGCAGTTTTTGGTTTAAAAACTATCCTGTCATTTCTCGAGTTCCAAACTATGTCTGTACCGAATTTCACAGAAATCGGTTCAGTAGTTTAGGCTTGAAGAAAAGACAGACCGACAGATAGACAGAGTTCCTTTCGCATTTATAATATTGTAGTTTGGATTAGAGTTGGTATTTTATTTTGGTTTGTTTGTGAGATTTTTGGTCAAACATTTTTTGAAGAAACTTAATGTTAGTGTTGAAAAGTATTTACTTTAATTGTTCGATCCAATTTATAACTCCTATTATGTGCATAGTGTAACCAATTTTTTTTTTAATAAAGCAAAAGCAAACTTAAAGTTTTTTGCATTTTAAAATTATAAAGACTACTTTGTATATGTTTGTCTTGATTTTACCAAGTCTTCATTTTAAACTCTAAACACAAGACAAAATAAGCTATTTTAGAAAAGCAATAAAATTAACAGTAATTTTATCTCAATAGTGACGGAAGAGATGATCGTCGGGACCGCGACAGAGACCGAGGTCGCGACAGGAGAGACAGAGATAGAGATAGAGATCGCGACAGGGGCGAAAGATTCTCTTCAAGAGATAATAACAGGTGAGATTTGTATAAATTTTTTTGTGTACATAGAGCATTTTATTTATATATTTAAATACATTTTTCTTCATCATTTTAGTCATAAGACATATAGCAAAACTTTTTCGTGAGAGTTGAAATTATCAAATAACTTCTCTATAAATTCTCAGTCTCACTAAATAAACCTAACCTATATCAACTAGGACAACCTTACATACAGGTTAATTAGAAGCAACTTGAGTGTAGCATTTACTAAATGTGGTATTATACTCAGAAAAAAATCTGTATCCAAGTTATTGTTCTTATTAAAATCCTTCTTATTGAGTTAATTTGCAACATAGTTTTATGTTATATTAATACAACATAAATTTTCACAGAGATCAAGGGGGCAGTCGCGAGAAGTCTCCGAGACCGCCAGCAAATAATGAAAATCCAGAGAAGAGTCTACAGGAGAGACTATGGGAAATGGCCAATGGGAAGCCAGCAAGGGAGGACAAGAGAGAAGACTTCCCTGAACAGAGGGACAGGGAGGACGGTCGGGAGGACCAGAGGACTGACAGACCTCCGCTCATAGACAGGTTACCGGCCAGACTTGACGGACCACCACCTGCCATGGATACAGGTTAGTTAATTGTGGATTTTTTATCATAGATAAATGTACTTGCTTTAGCAACGGAAATGTGTTGCCTATTGATAAAATTGTGGCCGAGTCGTGAAATTTCGAAAGAAACTCTCTTTTATCTTATTCTGTTGCTGTGTGATTTTATACTACCTATAACATATACAAAAAAGGCATAGTAAGAGCATTGAAAACATATTAAAACCAATTAGCAACCATTTCAATTCCTCATTGCCCAATGGTTTACTTGCTCAGAATTAGTTAAACAGATACAATAATATATATACAGATATCTGTTTTCCAATTTCCAATAAGAGTCTGACACTTCTTCCCCTGTCGCCACGGGGAAGGGAGTGTCAGAGTGACTAAAAACCACTCCGAGCCGGGGCCTCTGGTATTATATGTCAATGTACCGGAGACCCCGGCGAGGCCCGCGCCCCTGACGAGCCCGAGTAACATGAGTATGGTACACAGCGGAGGGCGGCGATGGCTGGACGTCGCTGGGGGCGCCCCGCCTGCCCCCCCCACACATGGCGCCACACTTCCGCGCCGGTCAGTGCATACTTATGTACTAGCTCTAGCTTACTGCTTTGTCTGACATCTTCGCAACCTTTGTTCGCATTGTACATACTTTTTCTTGCATCTGCCATACTCTTTCTGCATCACCTTAGGTGGACTAGTATGAATGCCTATGACATTTAGTCCGTCTATGTAATTCGTGCACAAATAACAAATAAATACATACAGCTTAATATTTAAAACCTATGTAAACATAATGTGTTTATTCAAGACATACAGATCAATATAGCCATCTTTTAGTGAGACTGAGGGGAGTGTGTGATGGGATGGGATGGGATGTGGGAGGAGCCCATTTCTCCCTCAGTTCTTGGTTTAAACTGTTCACCTAGTTCTTGTAAAATGTTAAATTAATTATTACGGGTTTTCAATGTTAGAAATTATGTAAAAAACATTGCATGATTTCTTTCAATTATTCGACAGTTAGCTTTACTTCATTTTTATATTCTTGTTATTGATTTGATAAAATATGAATGCTATTTGGCACAAAAATATGATGGTGTCATGGGTGTGATCTCAACATAATCTATAAAACTTATTTTGAACATTGTGATATAGCATGGAAAATGTAGCTACATATTATGAGTGACTAGTACCACTATTACTACTAGCTTTGTAATGAGCCAATGACTGTGTCAATCTTTGTAGTTTCATGAGGTTTAATATTCAATATGAAACTGTATGTATTATGTGACATTGGTGACATCATCGCTTTATTAAAAGCCTATATACGCAGTGCCATTACCATATAATCTTCTATGTCCAAAATCATGGAAACATCGTTTTAAAAATATAGTTTATTAATTCCATCTCATAAAATGTGGATTGTAAGCTTTAATCTGTGTTATTATTTTGTATTTAAAGAATTTTGGTTATCCTATAATTGGCAACTGTATAAGACAGGCCTCATGTTATATTTCCCATAAGAACTTGTATACAGAAACACCTGTTGCTGGAACACCTTTTATAAATAAATAAGAATAAGAATATATCGAAAATATTCTTAATTTTGTTTTTAGGCAAGCAAGTACAAAGTTTCATTAAAATCTGTTCAGTAGTGTCCGTGATTTTGGACTTAAAAATTTGAATGAAAATCTGCATCGCGTAGTACAAGCTTTTTGAACCTTTTTAGTTGTAGGCTTTTTTATGAATTGAAGATCTTCTGCTTCTACCATACTTTAAAACATTCTTCATCTAGTAGATGTGTTATCTTTTAAATTAAAAATATTTTTCTATTCTATACAAAATAATGTGCACTCTGGAAACTTATGACTTTACTCTTTACAAAATACCTGATTAAATACCATTGAATAAAAACGAAGATGAGATAATATAAACTATGGCAACCTCATTGGTGGTCAAAGGGCAGAAAAATTTCAATAACTGAAAAGCTAATAATAATAATGGCGTTAAATTACACAATTGGTGAAAAACAATATACAAAAGGTATTAAATATTGAACTATGATATTTCCTATTTGTTACCGCGTTTACTTACCCAAATTAGATATTGAGTGTGTATCTTCCTGCTTCATACTGTAACTGCACAAAAATTCACCTCAACAATGCAACACAAATACTATCTTATTGTTTTGTTTTATAACTAATTTTCTCTCTGTATTTGGGGTCCCTCATTTATCTATTAATATATTTGTTTGCAATTATATTTCTGGTGGCAGGTTCTTTATAGAATACCACAATCAATGCAAAATTTTTAGTAGTTTAGATTTTTCGAAACAAAATTTGGTCATTAAAGGCGTATTTCCATTTACAGAATTGAGAATGAGAGGACCGCCTAGGCCCCCGATGGCAGGTATGGCTGGACAAGGTTACCTCATATGTCAGATCACCCAGCTTGCTGCAGCTAGATCTAATGTTGTACCTCACTATTTTCAGGTCCCTGGATGGACGGCCCCGGCCCGGGACCCTTCGGACCGCGCTTCAATGGCATGGGCCCTCCTTTCAACAGACCGCCATTCGACGGGCCGCGCCCTCCCTTCGACGGTGGCCCTCCCATGTTCGAAGGCGGGCCACGTTTCGAGAGGCCACCGTTCGGACGGATGCCGTTTGATGGAATGAATCGGCCACCTTTCGACGGACCGCGACCACCGTTTGATGGCCCGCGCCCACCCTTCGACGGGCCGCGCCCGCCTTTCGACGGAGCTCGTCCATTCGAACCACCCTTCGAAGGTGACCGACCACCATTCGATGGTCCGCCGCGTTTCGACGGTCCTCCGGAATTCTTCGACCGTCCCCGAGGACGATTCGATGATCGCGACCAATTCGGCGACCGAGGCTGGAGCGGAGACCGCGACCGCGAACGAGACTGGGGCGACAGACGTCCCGACTGGGAAGATCGACGCAGGGACAGAAGACAACCTAGGGATCACGAGGACAACCGATACAACAGACCAGACAGAGGAGATAGGAGGAGGAACTTTGACGACCAAGGCAGACCTGGCGACCAGCGTCGCGGCGATGACAACCAAAACAAAACTAACGACTCGCGTCGTACTGACGAAACTCAACAAAATAAGTCTGCCGATTCACGGCGTGGTGATGATCAAAGCAGGCGTGAAGATAGCCAGAGTAAATCAAGGCCACCGAAAGATGAACGAAATGATAAAAATGATAGGAATAGTTCGAGACGAGACAGAGATAGGAAGTCTAGATGGGGTGCGGCTGAGGAAGCAGAAACTACGGGCAACGGGGATAGCGACAAGCCGCAGGAAGCTGACGGGGCCAACACACAGCCTGCCGGGGACCTCGCCGCCAGTGCCGAGCCCAGCGAGGTCGCCGACACTACTAGTCAAGATGAACAAACTGTACGAACTGAGGTCAGCGACAGCATACCTTCACAGGAAACTGAATCTGAGAAAGCCTTCCAGCCTCCCGAAGACAGCATGGATAGTAATGACACTCCTGGCCTGACGGAACGATCAGTGGAACCCAGCCCCGGTGAGCTAGATGAAAAGATGGAGCACTCGCTACCAGAGCCATCGCCTCCAGAGCAGTCACTCCCAGAGCCCTCGCCAATAGAGCGCTCGCCCCCGGAGTGCTCGCCCCCGGAGCCTTCGATCCCGGAGCGCTCGCCCCCAGAGTCCTTGCCTCTGCCGGCGGAGGAGCGACCACAGGAGCAGACTGCTAACGCTTTGTACGACACGGACGAGGCAGTCGACACCAACTTCTCGGCTCCCGCCAATACAGAGTATGAGCGAGAGCGAGAACCATCGCCGCCTCCTCCTGTCGTTGAAAAAGATTTTGAAGAGTCGGGCATTGAGGCCTCGAAACCTGTGGATATGTTTAGTCCAGAGTTGGAGCAGAGTGAGAGTTCGCAGGAGGCCGACGTGTCGGAGCCACAGAGTGCCGAGAGTAAGGAGGGAGCCGCTTGACAGCGGCGCCGATGGAAGCTGAATGTGGGATATTTCCAGTGGAAATGATTCGGGTGACGCAGCGGGCCCCGAGCGACCGCCGCTACCTGCCGCAGCGTAGCTATCGCTCTGCCGACCGCCGAAACCGTTATAACGCCAAAGATATTTTTTTTATACTCGAAACAAAAAAGTTGAAATATACGAGTGCCTTATTGGTTACCAAAAGTGGTGTTTTGTTTTGATCGACGGCACGCGAGGCGTAGAAGAGGAACGCGCCTGGGCGCTCAAGTCGAGTGACCCGGGCCAGGTACGGTTGCTAATGATACACATTGTACGCGCGTCTAGAACAATTGCACGCTATTGCACACACTACAGCGACGTTGCAACATGTCCGCGACTTGTCCTTTACAATACTCTCACTCGACCTTTTTACTTCAAACATAATTGTTATCATTAATTAAATCATCGACATCACATGTTGCAACAGTAATAACTTTGCTAACAGTTGAGAGACATGCACAATTGTACTCGGCGGGCGTCATTATTTTATTATTGCATAATGTCGAAATGGGATCAACAATTATAGTACATTTCCCTAGTGTAAAGTAATGAAGTAGTTAAATCGTTATAATTTATCCAAAACAAATGATTACCATCTCGACATATTATATCGCTAGCAATGTGTGCAAAATACCTGTGCGGCGGCCGCGTCACCCGAATCAGCCACGGATATACTGGAAGCGTAGCGGCACCACAAGGACGGAACCTACACTACTGTCTCACTAGTGGACTCCTGTGTTTAGATATTGTGTTACGTCGACTTTGTTAAGTTCTTTTTTATTTTTACGTTACTAACTTCGATTACTCGAATTGTATGTGTATACTTACTTTTTTTTTCTTAGCAAGATACATTGCTATTAATATTACTCAGCATTTCCACCAAACTTGTTAGTACTATTTTGCACCTTCTAAAAGTAAAGTTTTGAAAACTCTTTGTCTTAGGTAATTTGGTGGCGGTAGGGAAAGGATTTTAAAGTAACGACTATTTAAATCTATTTTATAGATATAAACATAAATGTTTTATAAATTTATATAGGCACTATATCTGTAGTTAAATTGTTTATGGATTTAGGTTTTATTGTAGGCTGGCAATAAGTATATTTACTTTTGAAGATTCAGCGCAATAACTGTGCTATGTGACGCTTCATAGTATCGATGTTTATATGTAACATATTTTTATAAAATTATAATGTGGGTCTTATAATATCATTGAGATTTACCTACTCCATTCATTTTAAACTCTTCAATGTTAGGTAATGTTTTAGCTGTGTAGATAAACATTATATTTTCAATGCATGCTTCAATGTTTGTCAAATTTGCTTGAATAAAAATTTTGAAAATTCATTGGAGCTATGTTTGATTAGATACCGGAACACTTTAGTATTCTAGTGCAGCATGTCTCCGTGGGTCCCTCTGTCGACGTGCGGGGTCCCTTTTGCACACATTGACTAGTTTGTGCGTTGTTTTTGTTCACGTTTCAGCTACAGCTTAAACGAGCCTTCAGCTTAACAAATTCAGCCGACTGGACTACCTACTCGACGTGCCTGCAATGATTACAAAGAAAACCAACCCAAATTAATATACTAGTCTTCTTTCTTATTTTATTGACCCTTCCTTAAAAGTAAATTATCATACCCTTAGCAATGATTGATTTCCTAAATACAGGGTCTTAAGGAATGAGGGCATAGTTTTTCAACATGAAATACTCGCACCTAAATTTTTGGCCTCAGCCTAAAGTAGGAGGAGGAAACGGAGGTTTTTAGTCAGTAAGAGTCTGACACTCCCTCTCGCCTCACCCTGGGCGAGAGAAAGCATTTGATAATATTATTAATTCATTTTGAATTAGGTCTAACATAACATAAAATCGGTTTTGGAAAATATGAAGAAATCTAGGTTGCTCCAAAGATTTTATTTATTTACTTTTTTGGGAGGGGAAAATCATCAAGTGACTTCTCAACAAGAGTCTAACACTCCCTCCCGCCCGGCCCTGGGCGGGAGGGAGTGTCAGACTCTTACTGAATAAAAACCCCCCTGTTCCTTCTCCTGCTCTGGGCCGAGGTCGCGGTGTCTCATTGCGCTTACCCCGCAACCCCGGCTGAACATCAGCCCTAAAGATTTTACATTGAGAGATTAAATTCGACTCTTAGGTAGACTTGGGGGTTTATTGAAAATAATGGGTATAAAAGGACTTCTTTCTATCTCAGTCAACTGTACATACTTACAAGGTACCTATTTAAGAAAAACTTTGGGATTCTTTATTTGGGCAACAATACAAACAACCATTTTAAGAGTTTCGCAGTAGACCCTTATAGTTTCGCCTCGTTTGTCTTTCTCTGTCTGTCCGCAAAAATCTAAGTGGCCGTTAGCACTAGAAAGCTCACGGTACTATAATGTACATCAGTCACGCCTACAAAGTGGAAAAAATATTTAATTATGCTAATGCTAATGCTCTTACACGTCAGGACGGGAATGTCTTTTTCATTTCAAACCCATTTTCATTATCATTACTAACATTCGTTTTTGACAATGTTAATATTTTGGGAAATAATTGCTCCAAAAGTTACAAAAATGCGTTCAAAAGTCACCATACGTTTAGAAAATGCAGAGAAAATCTCGAAAGTAGAAATAAATATTTCTACCTTCGAGAACTATTAATATAACTTCATAAATACTGTCTATGAAAATTATTTTTAATTCGATAGATAGAACAGTTTTTGAAATATTGTACAGTGAGGATACTTATTGTGACAGACGGGGAAACTACGGAACCCTACACTGAGCGTATCCCCTTAAGCTCTTGGCCGATTTTTAAGAATTGTCATTTATCTGTATTTTTGTACCAGCTGCACGCAAAAACATGAAAGCAAACTAGAGCATAGGATTGAATGCAGAAATTATAAATTTAATGAAAATTATAGGTTCTTTTTAAATGCAGGCTTACGATGGCGCGGGCAAAAGCTAGATGTCTGGAATTGTGGACAGGGAGTGATTGTTATATAATAAATTCATAATTGACAATGTTGATACTAGAAAAAAAAAAGATGTAGGTCTGGGTGGCTTGTGTAAGTGAATTTGTATGTTTGTAAACGCACCCACGACACAGAAGAAAAGCGTTATGTCGAATACAAAACACGTTCGCTTAAAAAAATGAGTATTTAAGTACTTAACGGTAAAACGGGGTGAATAGAATTCGAGAATTGAATAGATAGGTATCTCTAGTGAATAAATATTAGAACTATTTTAGAACATTATGATGGCAGTGGTGCGGTCTCTCAAAATGATAATGCGACAAGCGAATTAAAAATTAAATACAAAAAGCTATCAAATCCTCGCGCTATTAAAGTGCTTGCTTGGGCTTGGTTAGCGCGTCTCATCAAGAATCCTCTTGGCGCCAAGACTCTTTTACCAGATTTTATTAGTATTGGGTTTTTTTCTAGAAATATCAATTTTTACTCGAGTATTCATTCAAAACGGTGGATACTACTTTATGTTAATATTTTTTAAATTACAAATAAAATAATTTCAATTGCATAGGTACGTAATGAAATTTACTTTAGAATTAGTTATTACTCTCGTTATAGGAGAGACATCTATGTTCTGGGTTTTTTGCAATTCACACACAGGCAAATGATGATACTTCAGCCCCCACTTTTGGTTTTCAGCACCTAAGTTGATACGCGTTTAGAGCACACTTTCTATGCTTTACAAACGATTCATGACCATGTATCTCGCCTTCATACGGACAATTGACTAGGTACCAACTAACAATATTGTAGTTTTAGGAAAACTTCTAAGGCCGTGGCCGCACGATGACGATCATGGTCAACTTTAACGCCCTGCTACTGGCCTTAACACCATCGGGATATTCTGGCCTGTAGGTATTTCATGTCAGCCTGCTTTCTGCATCACTCACAGGGCCAGATGAAACCAGTCATTGCAATAATGAATTTAAGCGATACCTGATTGAAGGAAGGGTATTGTTATAAATTTTGAAAGACTTCATATTATACTTACATACCTTCCATGAAAAATATCCCTAATACTGTTGTAGTTAAATCCTGGCTCCTGGTCGCAAGGCCAGGATGTCTGATATTCAGTAAATCACTAATAGATATTTATATTTACACTTGCTGGTGGAGTAAAGGAGTCAAAGGTCATAGGACTAGTCACTCTCGTCTATTGTCGTTCTGTTGTCCAAACGGTCCAAAGTATAAGTTGTGGGCAGCAGTGGTGTCATTCTGCGAAAAAGTCATGTCGCGGATCATAATTTTAATCTCTCTCAGTAGGCCTGCGAAAGTGGATGTTGGCTTACTTCCTTCTTCCTAAATAAGCCCTAGGGGATGGCGGACCTCGTAATACTCAAGAGCATTGAGCTGGAGCCTGTTCTAGGCTGACCCCTTTAACGATCCCAGGTGAGATTGAAATCAGACTTTAGTGTAAGTAGTAGGTACCAGATTCGAAAGGGGAGTGGAATAAGGCGCAGCGTTAAACATGCTCGGGCATTGTGATGACCACCCTGAGGATAAGGTGGAGCACACAGTGGCTGTGTGCCCTGCTTGGGCGGCCGCGTCCTCTGGGGCGGCGATGTCTCCGCCCGGTCTTTGTCGAGGCCATGGTTCAGCGCGAGAGGAACTGGGAAGCCGTCTTGTCTTTCTGCGAAGCAGTGATGCTCACAAAGGAGAAAACTGTACCGGCGCTAGGGGGGGGGGAAGCGTGGCAAGGCGATGGCTGAGGGCGATAAGTTCTGGGGGGCGCCAAAGTCTGAAGTTGGAGTCTCTTGTCTCTACCCCCTCAGAACTGTGCTCTAAGCTCTGTGCAATGTAGGTATATGTTTATAAGGGATTTTTTTGGGATCAGATCAAAAATTTAACATTTGATATTGCTTCCCTCAAGTGGGCGCCACAATATTTTCGCTTGGGGTGTCAGTGGCCCTTGCGCCGGCACTGGCTCCGCTCTTCGCAGGAGAATTCCTCACGCCCCAGCCGCCGCAGTAGGCGACATTCCAGGCGTCGGGGCATTGAGAGATGATCTCCGGCCACCGTAAGCGCGGGTCTGCGGACGGCGAGTAAGGGTTGCTCGCCGAACGACCAGAGCCAGACCCGAGCGGACGGCGCGTAGCGTTCCGCGCGTGCCTCAAAGAGCCAATAGACCATTACAGACGCGGCCCTGGCCGAGGTCGGAGGTTAAGCGCAATGAGTCACCGCGGCCTCGGCCCAGAGCAGGAGAAGGAACGTGGGGATTTTCCCCTGACAAAAAAAGCGTTAAACGTGCTGCTTTCTTGCTTTGTCAATACATTAACTAACTACCTACGTTGTAAACCCTATACATATATTTTAGAAAACCATCCAGTTGCAATTTCTAAGTTTTATTAAAGTTAGAAAAGATAAGTATATTTAATATTAGTAGAGCCACGGGTTCAAATTCCTGTTTTTACTTGACTGCAGGTGTGGTGCGGTGGCTTGACGACCGATTGGTGGTTCGGTTCCTAGCGAAACAATTATTTGCGTGATCTACATAATGTTGTTCCGCGTCTGTTTTGATATATTGGGTTATATTTTGGGTTTGTACAAACACTGTTTGTAAATGAAACCAGGCATAGGGAAGGCTTTTTGTTAGTCAGAAACTTGAAAAACTACTATTTTATTATTAAAATCAAAAGTGTACATACTTAAAAAGAAAAGTTTGAGACAATAATATTCCATGGAGGAACTATACGAGACGATGCGTCATGCACCGGAACATTTCATACCAATAAAAAATGTTTGAAGTTGAAGCATATAATTAACAATGACAGTCTATTTCTATTCTGCTTTATAAAATATTGATGCAGCTACCAACTGGCCGACCTAGAAGTCACTGCGGGAGCTCTATATTTACCACTGGAGCTCTAATTGCCTTGTGGCTGATACTCATACTATATAATATAATGTAAACGATGTTGATATGAAAGAGATAACAAAATAAAATGTTTAAAATTGTAATCTTTGACAACTGAAAGTACCTACTTTAATAAATTCCTATTGACAGTTGACACTTGACAGTTTGTTGTTTGTGTGAATTTAATTTGTGAATCAGAAATTCCTTTGTAAATCGGTTTAGATTTTATCCAAAATTATGGCAGATATACAAGTAATTACCCAAGATTATGTGAACGTGCTCATCACGAAGTCCGACAGCGAAGATGCTGCACCCATCGAGCGGAGATTCAAAAAAGGAATTACCATTCTGGAGTTTAAGGTTACGATCCACAGATTTTTTTATTTTCTTATTATAAAAAATGTATATTATAGTATCTGCGATTCTCTGATTGGAATGTAAATCTGCATTGTTTAAAAAGGCATTCGGTAGTATTTCTGGCTGATTTTGATCGTAAAATACCTATTGAAACTAGTTATAGACTTCGCGTTAAAAGTTATCTAAAAAAATATGAACTGAAAAGACAAGGCTTAATCGAAAGCATTACCCGTATCGCTTATCGTTAATGACACTTAAAACATGAGTTTCATTCACTTTAATATGAAATCAATATTGATTTTAGACAAAATTAGAACTTGTCACCGGCGGATCCGCTGCTACTATGAAACTGAAGCTATATGACAAGAAAAATGGCTACATATGCGACATAGACAATGATGAAGCTCTGCTTGGATCATTTCCCATTGATGATGGCATGCGGATACATGTGGTGGACAAGTTTGCTCTTCTTCATGACTTTGGATCCTCTGAAAGTGCTGAAAGGTAACATTTGTATTCAATGTTATTTGAAAAAATACAAGAGTACTATGATATATACATACATATGTAAACTTTACTGACATACTGCTGCCTTTTGGGATAAAGGGAAAATTTAAAATCTGTTATTGAGGCTTGCACCTACTGTTTAACACTTTCACAGCAGAACATTTAAGGCATCGCTTGCACCAGTAAAAACCAGTTTCCTTACATCCTCATTTCCCAGTTTGGTGCTTGATAGTGTCGGCACAAACTTTACAGACCCACATGACATTTGTCTTCTTTTCTGTACATGGTATTCTTTCAAGGAAGTGCCTTCCCACTAATCTAGAAGTTTTGCCAACCAAGTGTGCTCCATGAGATGGCCATGCAGCATTAAAAGATCGATCTTCCACAGGGCCTTTACCACATGCCATCAATTATAATCGCAATCGGCGGTATGCAGGCTGCTGTTGATTGTAAATTACCATGGCGTTCACCATGCTCCTTGCTACTAAGTGGAAAAACATTTTTTTCCACCATTTCATACATTCCCTATGCAGGCTATAATAGGATACATATTTTTAGCTTTCACTGTCACCTCTGTCCGAAAACAGAGAGTCTCTGTCTGAAAACAGGGTCTTCTAATGGACGTTCTCTTGGCACATACGTCCATCCATTCGCCTCATCAATGACCGACTGAGCGGGCGCGGGCGTGTGCGAACTGTAGCGCTCTCGTTCTAACTACACAGAGAAAAATATGTTTGTTGCCGAGCTGAGCTCGTGATCCGCTGTGAAAGTGTCAAGTCATAAAAAAACAAGCACAATACTGAAATGGTGGTAACTGTGCTGTTAAAATTGTTATCACTTTTTCTACTTTTCGACTACTTTCTACTTATTACTTACTTAGGTAGTAAGTATAGTCAGAATTAATTTCAATAACAAAACAAAATCTATTTTCTTTATTAATAAAATTTTAGGTTCCGTTTATCCGAAGAAGAGTATCAGAAGAAAGGTGACACTCTTCGCTCTTTCCTGCAGAAGAACAAACTGGGCAAGTATAATGAAGAGGAGATGGTTAAACTCAAGGAACAGCAGCAGAAGGAACTGGAGGATGAGGCTAAGTAAGAATTATATTCATTATTAAAATGCTGTTGAAAGTTCGCTATTGGAATGAGGTGGTACATGCAATTGCACACTACTGAGCTCAATGAAATTCAGCTCTTCTAATCCAATCAAATCCTCAGCTGGAGCCCTCCGAACACAGCTTTTGCCTACTATATTTGGATATACTTTCCAATATATTTTTTAACACACTCTTACTGATTGTTCTCGTTCAGTGAGCGTCTGTGCTGGTATGATAATTCCATTTGTAATCCCAAGATGACAGAAGCTACTGTCAGTGACAGATAGATGTCATTACAACTGTTTATAACAGACTAGCTACTATCGCGCGGTTTCACCCGCTGCTTAGCTCCATTTGTTCGTAGCGTGATGTTTTATCCTATCCTATAGCCTATAGCACTCAGGACCATTATAGCTATCTATTAGTGAAAGAATTTTGGAAATCCGACCAGCGGTTCCAAAGATTACCCCCTACATACAAACTTACAAATTTTACCTCTTTATAATATTAGTATAGATTCATTAATTTGCCCTACCTATCAGAACTTTACGGTCAATTGATTCTCAGTTATGTATTAGTGACCTTAAAAATAATTGACGGGCAATTATTTTAAAACGGCTGCAGTCTTTCTGTCCGAATACAATTTAGGTGTCTTCAAGACTAGAGTGAATAGGCTCTTAATAAACTAGTGCGCCTTACCATCAACGATTGCATCACTGCTTAACATCAGGTGGGATCGCAGTCAAGCACTGGTTTATTGCAAGTAAAAAAAAAAAAATCTTTTCCATTGTGATGCGGTCTGATAATTATTTATCTAAGCTTTCAAAGCATGTCTGCCATATCACCTAGTCCCCACCTTCATAAGTACATAATACTAAATATTGCTTCCAATCAGCTTGCTGTCCACCTTATTTGCTTCTTCAATGTTACAAAATCCTATAAATAATATAGACTAGCTTCCGACGCGCGGTTTCACTCGCTGCTCCTGCTTCTATAAATCGTAGCGTGATGTTTTATAACCTAGGTTAAAACCTTCCTCGATAAATGTACTAACAAACATAAAAATAATTATTCAGTTCGAACCAGTAATTCTGGATATTAGCGCGTTCAAACGAACAAACTCTCCAGCTTTATCATCATCATCATCATCATCAGCCTATTGTCGTCCACTGCTGGAAATAGGCCTCCCCAATTTCACGCCACTGAGCTCGATGTTCAGCTCTTCTCATCCAACCACTGCCAGCTTTATAATTGCCGTATATTAGTATAGATAAACGACTCACTGACGTGAATTAACTTTTTCATTCTAGGATAGCAGAAGCAGTACTAGTGGGCGCTCGATGCGAAGTCCGCGTGCCCCAGCAACCGGTACGTCGCGCCACCGTCAGGTACAACGGCCCCCTGGAAGGGGCGAAAGGTCTGTGGATCGGGGTGCAGTATGATGAGCCCCGTGGCAAGAATGATGGATCGTAAGTATCTTAAACTGCTAGTCATAAATATAAAATTAGCTTTTGGTTAGGAATTAGGTAAAAAATTACTTTCAAGTGATTATTGTTACCTACAAATTTTGATGGGATAAATCAAGCTGAGGTTCACCCAATTTTTGTATTTGATTGCTTAAAGATTCAAATACTAATAACATTTTCTTGTCTAAGAAATTTGTACTATTTTTTTTTATTTAGGTATTTTTTATTTATTTATTGCTTAAAAGGTACATTTTACATTATAAAAAGTATAAAATGTCCAACAAAACTGTATACACAGTTTGTCTGTTGGATCAGATTTCAAAACTATTGACTTACTAATTTGATTGTCAACTTCTTAATGACACTCTTCAGTGTGGTAGACCCATGCTTCAAGACGAGTGGGCCGGTTCGTTCACAGTCCACGGCCTCATAGAATACCGGCTTATAAAAAACCTCAGCGTTGTGTTTTTCTGTGTGAGTGCTGTTACCGGTAGTACCCTATCCCCAATTCCTAAATCACTCTGTCCTTAAACTGAGAAGCGTTTGCAACTTCTCTTTAAAAAATTTTGGAAGATCATCAAATGACTTCTCCGGCCAGGGTCGGGAGCGAGGAAGTGTCAGACTCTTACTGACTAAAAACCCGCCCCTTCCTTCTCCTGCTCTGGGCCGAGGCCGCGGTGCCTCATTGCGCTTACCCCTCAACCCCGGCTGTACGGGGTGTAAGGTCGTAGGTAGATATCAAACGCATTCGTGACCGTAAAAGTTTATTGTTTATAAAGAGTTCAGAGCACTAACTTAATCTTAATGTTTAATGTTAAAAATGTTAGAAATGTTAATATTATTTGATGAATGCACCCGTTCTGTTCGCGATCGACAAGTACACTGATGTCGCGTTCATGTTAAAACAATACATTAAAACTGCTTCGTAAGCAGGTGTTACGATTTACACCGAAAACCGGCTGAATATCAGCCCTATAGGGCCCCGTCTGTGACCGA
This sequence comes from Spodoptera exigua, assembly GCA_902829305.4. Classification (NCBI taxonomy): domain Eukaryota; kingdom Metazoa; phylum Arthropoda; class Insecta; order Lepidoptera; family Noctuidae; genus Spodoptera; species Spodoptera exigua. Next base: position 1,497,364 of record LR824614.2, read on the forward strand.
TGTATTCTTTAACTTCGTTCATTTACAAAACTTATCTTACAGAGAGTAGCTGAAATTATTGATAGAGATATTAATAGTATGTGCTTCTTTCCACAGAGTAAATGGCAAGCGTTATTTCACATGCCCCCCGAAGTACGGTGGCTTTGTGAAACCTGTCTACGTGACCGTCGGTGACTTCCCAGAAGAGGAGTTTGACCTGGATGACGAGATATGATCACATCACAAAGTAAACCGCAACCATTAGGATACATACAATATTGTAATTTGTGTAACAGCTCAAAGACTGGCATTTTTGTAAGGTGTAACAGAATAAACGCAAGACCAAGGAAGTCAGGTACTGTAACCTCACAATGCTGAACAACTTTTGATTTTCAAACTAAACAAGATTTGAGAGTCAACTTTTATTAATGAAAGTTGTTTTAGGATTCTTTGCCTACTCAAAGGCTGAACTGCACTGCACTTCCTGAATAATGATAAAATATGTTTTTTATATTGGTAAATAGTATGGAATCTGATATGCAAATTTTCAATGTGGAATATCACTAATCCACTTATAAATTGTAATTCTTTTAGAGTTGTGGGTGGCGTTTTTACTTGCTTACCTTGATGATCCGTTGATCCGTTTGCTTGTTTATCTATCACATGAAAAACTAAAATAGTTTAAACATTAATTATTCTGTTACACCTTGCATTTAAATAAAACCTAACTTAATATAACAATAATAATATTGTATGACATCTCAGCTATTTTTTGTATGAGCACTACAAAGCTTGCTGGCGGGCTAACAAGCTTTAAAATTATGATTTATAAAAATCTAATAATAATAATTATTACGCTTTATTTACTGTCTATAGTACCTATATTTGTTTTGCGTGAGAGAGATTTTTTTATATTTCCAAGCGCTAATAAAATTAATGTACTGAAGAATTTTATGTGAAATTTGTGAAGATGGTATAAAAATGTACATGCATTTAAAGTGTAGGTAGTTGTAGTCAAATTTTATGGTTATTCTATGAAATCACCGAATTCCGTAACACGGATAAGATTTGATTATTCACCAAACTAGAGGTCGTGGTGGTCCGGAGCTTAAGGAGCCCGCTTGCCATGCATGCAAGTACCAATGTGACTTTTTCCGAGTTATATGTACTTTCTATGATTATTTAGACACCACTTATATATGGTGAAGGTGAACATCGTGAGGAAACCTGGACTTATAATTTCTAATTATAAGTTTGAAATCACTTATAGGCTGATGATATGATGATGATTCACCAAACTTGGTCAAGAAAACTCCAGGTATGTTTAACCATATGTCGATGTCTTAATGACCTGAGAAAGTACATATACACTAGCCAGGGGTAACTTTTTCGTTATAAGACCAGCCATAAAGTTTGACTAAACCTTTTATAAATATCACAACGATCTCAATTGAGTGCCTCGTTTGTTTTATATCTTTTTGAATACTTTTGAATGGATTTCTCTGTAATGAATGTAATTATGACCCAATATGTTTAGTAATAACTAGTGTTTATAGAAGTGATTTGAAATAAGTTTTCTAGGAGCCGTTTGGTTAATCTACCGGTCCGGAGAATGGCACCTAAGAGAATTCTAGGAATATTTGTTGTTCTGTTGATGTATAAAAGACCAATTCGATAAGGATATCATTACACAGCAGATTATACAGATATGTTCTCTTCAAATATGCACTACAACCATAGTATAAAGAGAAGGGAAGTAGTTTATCTTCATACAAACGCACCGCGCGCGGCTTGTATGTGTGCGCCATAGTATCTATCTACGCGTCGACGCACGCACACTGTAACAAAATCTCGACCCGTTTCTCAGTGCGCCAGTCGGGGCTAACAATGCACGAAGTTCGCGCGTCACTGTTTTTCAGCACCGCTAAATCAAAACAAAATGTCTGATAAGCGCAGGAGAACGTATTGCTCTGTGTTTGGGTGTCTTAACAATTCACCCGCAATTGGGCCGGAGATAGCCTACTGCCCTTCTCTTTATACTATGCTATTACAACCACTAGTTAATTACTTCAAGCCAAATCCATTTTATACCTTGTGTTGATATTACAAACAGCTTGGAAGTCTCGATAATGTGTAGAACAGAATTTTATTGTCAAGTTGTAATTATATTAATGTGTTTTCAATCTTATTACAAAAGGGCAGAGTTAAAACTTGTTTAAATTGAAAACTTGACAGATTTGTTATTATTTTAAATGGTGGTTCTGAAAGCTGTGGTTGTCGTATTGAGATGGTGTTCTTAAAAAGCGCAATTATTTTGTAACAAGAGTTCAGTTTGTCGACATTCCATTGAGAATGAGACTTGGTTTAGTTATACACAATCATGTGGCGATGCCTGCGATACATATTACATATCCTTGCTTTGTAACGTTTTAGGTTGTAACATTCAATTATGTTGTATCATATTTTTTTAACAAATAAAATGTAACTAAAATACTATGTGAATGTTTTATTTTTGAATTGAAATCACCTACTAGTTTGTAATATTCAAATACAGTATTTAAAAATCAAAACATGAAGTAGGATTTCTTATCGAAATATTAAATGACTAGCTATAGCTATTAACGTGCGGTTGCACCCGCCTGATCCTAGTTTTAAGTAAAACACCACACTCTCAAATATTTAAGTTTAATTAAAAACTAATTCTTATAAGAAACTTATTTCTATGCTCGTCAAATTTTCCACCAGAATCCCCGTTGCACTCTTTGCGCGGGAAAACTTTATTCATCTGTCTCAGTTGACAGACGACAGCGTCACCACGGCAGCCAGTGTTGCCGAGACCACAGATTATATTAGTGACGTTCATTTAGTTGATTTTCGTCGTCTAACACTAGATAGATGTTTTAAATATCCCTAATAGCAATCCGCGATAAATGTACTATCCAACACAAAAACAGTTGTTCATTACGAACCAGTGGGTAAGATAGCGCGTTAAAAACAAGGAAGGAAGGAAAATTATTGCATCTACAAACACTTTTTATGCATTCCAAGTGTGGGACAGCCAAGCTTCGGCACGAATGGGTCGTCTCGACCAGAGTGATACCACGACCTTTGTGTTTCGCCGTATAAGTTAGGTTACCGGAGGCTCAATTCCTCCCTTCCCAATCCTTAAATATCCGCAACCCTTATCCCATATAGGTCGGCAACGCACTCGTAACTCCTCTGTTGTTGCGGGTGTCCATGGGCGGCGCTGATTGCTTACCATCAGATAATCCGCAAGCTCGATTGCAGACTTATCAGATAAAAAAATACAACAAGGCAATCTTTAAAAACGATAAGTGAAAACAAAAGAACGCTGCGCCAAAAATCCTTTTATTAATTACTAGTATTATAAAATCTATCTAGAACTTTCTCCTCTTCAATATCTCTGGTCTCCAGTTGATGGGATGCGTCTCCTCGGAGGCTGTGTCGTCCTCTCGGTATATCTTGATAGTCTTGTCAGCCTCCGTGGTGATGAGACGGGAACCCGAGTTGTCGAAGGTCATCGCGAAGATACCGGCTTCTGAATCCATTGAGCCTGGTTGTACGGCGGCCTGGGGATAGAATACACGTGTGGATTTAGGAGTTTTTGTGGATTCTAGATGCTTAGAGTGATAAAGAAATCAACGTATTGTAAAGTAGGTACGATTCGGTTATTTAAGTATAATTGGGACTTTTATTTTCGCTTATTTTTATAGTCGGTAACTCATGTCTCAGGATCGTGGTCCGCATCGGGGTAACATCTGGAGCGAATGATCCGCCTCAGCGCGTCTCTCACTAACGATAAGTGGTACTTTATTTTCTCTACATGGTAATAATTTAAATAACAATTATGATAGAGTATACTATGGTCTATCGGCTTAGGTAATTAACTAAATGTAAACAATCTTGGCATGTCCTTTTACGTAAATCAAAATGTTAGCTAATAAACTCATTTTAAATCTTTATATGCATTTGATAGGAACATCCTCTTTAATATAAATATAACGAAAACCTAAACTGGTAGACCATACACAGAATTGGCCTGATGTTGGTCTAAAATAATAGTACGAAACATATATCTCACCTGCAACCTCTGGAAATTGTATCCAGTCCTCCAATCCCAGAAGTACATAGTTCCGTTGTCCCCCCCACTGACTAATACACCTTCAGGGTTGACAGCCATACAGTTCACAATGGCATTATGACCAGACAAATTCTGTATGAACTTGCCCTCCGGACACTTCCATTGTTTGATATTGTCCGGGGAAGCGGATGCAAATGTGTACAGCGTTGGGTGTATGACTATGGAACGCACTGACTTCTTATGATTTGTTAGTGTGCACATCGATTTTCCAGCTGCTAAATCCCAGAGACGAATCGTTGAGTCGTGGGAGCCGGTTATAATCTGTGAATAAGATTGAAGTTTATTATGGGTTGTGAAACTGATAGCTTTTTAATGCACGGTTGGCGAAGTGGCTGGGCAACTGGCTGTGCTGTGCAACGCGTCGCGGGTTCGATTTCCGCACGGAACAAGAAGAAAGAAAGAAAAGAAAATGTTCTGCTGTTCCGAGTCTGGGTGGTTTGTGCGTGTGAATATGTATTGTGCTTGTAAACGCACTCACGACACAGGAGGAAATCCTAGTGTGGGGCAACATCATAAAAAAAGCTGCAAAATTTAGTCTTTTGGTCTGTTCGCAAAGCTGCTCGTTTATAAGAAATACGCTTTTGTAGTTTCGTTCATATAGATTTTGTTAAATATTTGAAAAGAGATTTTTGTCACATAAACATTTATATTGGAAAATTATGACCATTTAAAAGCCCCTTAAACTCAGACCAGCACAACTGAGTCGAGAGTAAGAAGGAAGACTTATTTTCCTTCACCATAACAGTGACGTCTTACTAATTTCACAAAGTACAGTTTCATGTATGTTTCAGAAAAGTCAAATTATTTTATTATTTCTTAATAATTTGGTCACTATCACGTCTGGTGGTATGCGATGATGCGACCTACGATGGAGCACGCCTACCTATAAGCAACCTATTCACTCGGGCCTTGCCAAGTTTCAAACCACCACGCTTTTTTATGTAATAGATCGGCAAACGAGCAGACGGATTACCTGATGGTAAGCAATCAGCGCCGCCCATGGACTCCCGCAACGGCGGAGTTACGAGGCGGTACCGACCTTTTAGGGATTAGGGATTGAGGAGGGATTAGGAGAGGGGAAGGATTGGGCCTCCGGTAACCTCACTCACACGGCGAAACACAACGCTGTGGTTGTTTCACGCCGGTTATCTGTGAGGTCGTGGTATCACTCCGGTCGAGTCGACGCATTCGTGGCGAAGCATGGTTCTCCCACCATGACTAAGATACCTTAAAAATATAAAAAAAAAACGGGTTGATCTAAAACTGACCTGAGGCTCTGCAGCTTGGCACGCCAGCGATGCAATGGTGTCAGTATGTCCAGTGAGGGTGTGTACATTAGCCTTAGTCCTCATATCCCAGACCCGGGCTGTGGCGTCCCGTCCCGCAGTAACTAGTACATCGATAGTTGGGTGAAGGGATATCGTGTATACAGCTGATAGATGTCCGTGGTAATGACGAATGACCTGGAAATATAGAATTAAGCTGAGTGGAATAGAATAGAAGCATATACAGGCTGAAATCGAATAAATGCGACAAAATGAAATGGGAGCTTCAGTTACAGTAACATAGTAATTATAAACTGTTGTTTCTACAATGTAAGACCATAAATGAAATGACGTTATTATCGTTTTAAAATGGTCCATTGACGTTGTTATCTTTATTTAAGTACGAATTATGAGTATTCCAGAAAAATAATTAATATGCAAAATAAATAAGAAAAATTAAAATATCAAGAAATCTCGTCCGACATAACGCAGTGTTGCATGTTATTAAACGTTGTCGATATGTTGAAAATTATTTATTTATTTATTAAGAATATTTACATATACAACATTACAGCTTACGCCATTAAGTTGTATTGTTAATTTTATATAAATACTTTTATCTAGGTACTTAAAAAAACTAATTAGGATTAAATACAAGAAAAACAATACAAATTTAAAAAACAAAATAAAAGTACTATTTGTCGCATCTATTCAATTTCACCCTGTATTTTTATTTGGTTAACGTTTTCTTTTATTTGAAGTTGTTGCTTGCACAGTTGACCCGGTGGCTGGCTAACTGGCTGCCTTGTGTTGTCTATGTGTGGTCCAAATATTTCTGGGTATTGGACCTTAAGAAAATATCTAGTCTATGTTTGAGGTTTTGGGTTAGAGCCTTAGGTTTAAGGATTAAAACAATGTCAAGATCTTTGTAAGTTAATTAAAAAGAAGTATAAATTTTTATCTTCCTAAATATTTTGTATCTTGAACAGTACAAACTAGTATAAAAAATAAAACCACGGTATTCTTACCTTATTGTATTCCAAATCCCAGCATTTGACTTGTCTATCTTCACCACAACTGAACAAGTATGGGTGTCTTGAAGATACTTCTAAACCTAAAAAGAAGACAAAAATCACAAATTAACATGTAGGTACAGCTCATGCCCAATTGAGTGATGGGTTGGCGCGGTGGCTGGGCAACTGGCTGCCGCGCAACGTGTCGCAGGTTAGATTCCCGCATGGACCAACCCTTTGTGTGATTGTGGATTACACAAAGACTTGGTCCGTGCGTTCCAGGTCCAGGTCTGGGTGATTGGTATATTTTTAACTCACCCGCGACACAGGAGAAAATACAAGTGTGAAAATACAAAGTTCAAAAAAACACAAGTTAAGACCAACCAATTCTTCTTCCCTTTCTTACTAATATTATAAATATAAAAAAGATTGTGAGAATGTATGAATTTATGTTTGTTATCTTTCACGCCAAAAGGATGGATCGATTTGGTTGAAATTTGGTATGTAGGTAGGTGATACCTTGGAATAATACATAGGCTTTTATCAACATACTTCGCGGGAAAAACGACGGGCGGAAGCTAGTAACCTATAGTTAAGTTATTATTTAAGTCCCAAAAAGGGTACTTAATTCATTTATTTTCTCGATAATTGTCGGTAGTTTGAATGTATAGCAACTTGAATATTTGGTCAGTTAGTGAACAAACCTCGTACGGTGCTGACGTGTCCAGTGAGCGATACTTTTAACTTGCCGCTCGCCAAGTCCCAGATCTTTATAACTCTGTCTGCAGCGCCTAAACAGAAGAAAAATAACCAAAACCAGTATTAGACAGAATCAAATACTTATTACCCTTTAAGTTTGGATTTTTTAAAGAGGTAAATGAGCTGACTACAGCAGAGTGACGAAATATTTATAAAGAAAAGAGTACATAATAAAAACAATTTTGATTCGAAAAGTAAAACTTAATTTTGACAAACATTTTTATTGCGTATGTATACAACATACAACCACAGCTTTGTGAGTCAGATTACCAGAGGCCTCCTCCTGCCATCCTCAATCGTCAAACCTTTAAAGAGTCACAACGGACCGTTTACGACCGAGATTGTCCATGAGCAGTTCCGACGATTGCTTACCATCATCCATCAGCTCATTTATCCTCTATAGCAGCACAAAAAAACCTCTTCACTGAAGGGGACTATATCAATATAGTAAATGATAATGATGATGATATGGTATTGGACATGCATAAATGTCATTAACTCAAAGTCAGTCAAAATCATTTATTCCAACTAAACTATAAATAAATACTTTTGAAACGTCAAAATAGAATAGTAGTCTGTCAGTCTGTTTGTTAGTGAAGTTAGGTGCTCGTTTCAAATTGTAGATTCGAATGGAGAAGAGCGAGCAAGATACTCTATAAACTTCTTACCTGTAGCAAACCATTCATTGCCAGGTTCAACAGCCACACAGCGCACCCAACCCAAATGTCCAGAGATAACTCGGAATAGTTTCCATGGTGCATGCCACTTGGGTTTGGGCATCGCTGGAGGTTTTCTAGGCACGGCGAGAGCTCCTGAAGGTGCGGCTGCCGTGGGTGTGGGACCAGTGAAGGGAACTAGGGCTCCTTCTGATCCAAGTGCTGCTGTCTCTGCTAATTCTCCTGGGAAAAGTCAGATTTTGTGTTATAAAAGAGATTTTTGGTTGTAGGATGTTATCTACATTTTCATTAGCGTGATAATAAAATCATTGTAAGTATAAAATCATGAAAATATAGTAAAAAAAGTAAGTTTCCAAAATTTTTTACTATATTTTCATGTAGCTGCTGCGAGGTGCTTCAATATCAAAATAAAAAAAGAGGGTGCAAGCAATTATTGTTTATTTGAAATACCTTCCACAGCCTCACATGTAATAAGCATCAGTTTTATCACCTTAACATATTAATATGATAAATAATTTATGTAAGAACAAGCAAATAAAAAAAAAACTTATTAATCTCTTTATAGTTAAAAATTGAAGCAATATACATAGAAAGAAAGAAAGAAAAAGTATTTATTCGCGTCTGGGACATAACAATATAGGTTAGCATGCTATTAAATTGACTACTATTAAACAATTATATACCATGCATTGACTTAGCATCATCCTCATCGTCCTTAGCAAGGCCTTGGGTGTAAAGAAAATCAATATTGTAGCATGTTAGTATAAGAAGGTATATGTATATCTGTTAAAAACTTAGAAAAATACTAAGATTTTTATATATATTTTTTATATTGAGACTAAATAACATGTTAATATAGATTTAGTTTCAGATTCAGTTTCAAGACACCGTGTATAGATTTGTTCTGTATGGGAATTGAACCCATAAAATTTTGTGCTTATCGACTTTGTCAGCTTTGACACCAATTGTGCTACCTGCTGACCATTTTCTTTGCACAAGTTTAGTAATTTCATATCAAGCTGATTAATTCCTACTGGAATCCATTTTTGTTATGTTAGTTAGACTAACGGATAAACAATAAATTACACAGTTTGCCTAATTAAATGTTTTAGTTGCATATGGCATGGCACCATCACTTTCTTTTGCGTTAGGTATGAAAATGGATGACAACTTAGATGCCTGTCATCTAGTCATATGGAGTTAGGCACTGACAAGTCACATTATTTTTATCATTTGAAGTTAGGAAAATTAGACTTTGCAACTGCATTGGTTTCATTTAGTAATTTTGTTTTGGAACATTATCCACTTTTCCCATTTATTTTGTACAAAAATTGGCAGTATTGTAGATGAAACAAGAAAAGAGACTCATTATCATATCTCACTTACCATTATCAGTAGTGATATCAGTCTGCATCCTCATATCCTGCTGTTTGACAGCTTGAGCAAGCTGTACTGTGTCCATCACCTGTCCATAACTGTCACGAGCTTTCACTCCTTTGAGAATCTTTTCTCTGCAACAAGATTTTTGTTAAATAAGGTTAGTAATTAGGCAAGTGGCACTCACATTGCCACTATTAGGGCACAATATGTTTCATAGGTACTTCACAGTTTAGGCAGAGCAATAATAATGTTATTATTGTACAATCTGCACAAGTTAGGTAGTATGGCAGTGCTGATGACATACCATCAGGTGACATGTATACTCGATTGCCTCTCATTCTATAAAAAATGTAGATTAGAAAATATTTGGCTGCTTAGCCAATCAACAGTTATAAAAATATGCCTTCATTAAAAACCATATAATTTACTACTCGTATTGTCTGCATAATAAATAACTTTGCTGCCTGTACTTTGTTAACTATAAGTCCTACAGATACTAATAACATAACCAAACATTCTGATATTGAAAAATATTATGATGTTTCTCGTCAAAACAGTATTAAGAAGGAAAAATGGTGTTGGCTGTGATTTTAATTATGTACTTACGCTTTTTCATCAATTGGCGGCAACAGTCCTTGGTTGGATAGAAACATATCATGAGATCGTTTCAAAGATCTGAACACCAATGTGTGGACAGAGTGTTTTATCACTTCCTCGGACATTTTGGATATTTCTTAAATTGTTTATATGAAAATATTGTTAATACTAAATAATAGCCACTGATAAGTTATCATAAAAGCAATATTTTTGTCATATTTTGAGAAACTCTTCACCAATAAACAACACACGAGAAGAGCGTCATGTCATCCGCAACTACTTGTCATTGTCAAATTGTAAAAAATTACAATGTCATATCTATGTCACTCTCCTTAATTTCGTTCGGAAACAACAAATCAATTTGGCAGTATAGTCGACCTCACAAAGTATAAATACTCAACTCTTCGTGCGATCGAATCAATGAGGCAAAACAAAAGTATACATTTAATTGTTTTACCGTTATTATCTTAATACCAGATATCTCTTTTGTAATGTGCAATAAAGTAAAAATTAAGTAAAAGTCTTTAGAAATAATATTATTTTATTGACAAGTACAAAAATTCGTGATAAAAGTAATATTAATAAAATTATTTTTCTAACAGACATTATAGATTATACATGCAGTTTTATCGATTACAGACACACAGTACCGTGTTCACATGTTAAAAATGACTAGAAATTGTGACCGTAATATTACATAGACTAGCTTCGTAGCATATACAATAGCACATAGAATAAAATAAAATTAGTTATTTATAGAACTATATTATTTACACAAAGTGAGCTAAGTTACTACCGAGTAACAATTACGTTAGCATACACTGACTTTTAAGATTATGGACACTGATGCACTTCGTAAGCTTGGTTCTAAAACCTTTAGACCTACCTACTACTTACAGTATTTTTATACCTGTACTTCTTCCAATCAAATCCGAATTGCTAAACACATAAAGCATTTTTTATCTAATACTATCAAGCTGTTTACTGTGAATGCTACTACTTCACGTAAGTTTTACGTTTATTAAATTTTACTGAAAGAAGTACAAGCAGGTATAATTAATCTATTTCTTACTATGTTTGTGAATTTCCACTATGAGCTAGTATGCAGATAAGCGTTCTAAGTTAAAAGTCCAGAGCAGATTTTAAAACTTCAGTCCAGGTGCCAAACACTTGAACATACTGTGTCAGCAAAAAGTGGTCCTCAAACGAGACGATCAACATTCGAGTTTTCGATCGACTGCCAATCGTAATCGATATCGGTAGTATCGGCGACGGAAAATACCGCGCCACTCTCGGTTCAGATGGCCGATTTTTCTGGATTATTTGCATCGCTCACTCGGCGGGAGTGTGGGGCCCTCCTTAGGGTGCGTGGTTGCAGGTTGAGAGGAGGCAGGTTGGGTCGTTCGATCCTTGTCGGAGAGGAGACGAGAGGCCGATTGCCACGGCGAAGAGTGTCCATGCCATTTCGGAAGTATTCTTCGGTTCTATCACTGTAGCTCTCAATTAATGGAGCTGGGTCTTCGTATTCTACATTGAAATGTCGTGGGATGGCGAGGTCTTCTGGTGGGCCGAGTTTGTATAGTGGGGGCTCTACACACTCGTAGTGATGGTCTTCGGTCTCGTCGTGTGGGTAGGTGTCGGCGACGAAGTGTCGCGTGCCTCGCGGTGTCAGCGCTGCCCATAGCACGCGCGAGTCAATGGCTGCTCCTCCGTATAATGCATTGGAACCGGATGCCTTACCAGTACCGCTCTTGCATCCTCCTCGTGCCCTGTCGAGAAAAAACCCATGAGATTTTTTCCAACTGTAAGCAAAATGAAAAGAACGATCAGAAAGAGTTAGTGAGGTTTTAAAGTACTTCAATATTTGAAGCGAAATGTTGAAAAAGTTGGAGTCAAGCAGGTCTATCGGACACTTACTCTCTACATTTGAGCAGGAATAACGCTAGGAGAGCGGCTATGCAAAGCACAGCGATGCAGCAGGTGATCAGCACGAGGAACCAGGTGTCGTCGTTAGTCGCGGGTTCTGGAAGAATTTAGAAGTTGCTATAGCGACGCTGGAGTCATTGGATTTTTATTTAATTACAGAATGAGCCAGTTATTAATGAATGCCTTATTGAGCCTCACTTCTTGGATACAATTTCTCACCTTGCTTATTTCTTGTGACGTTACGACAGCAGGAAAACTATCAGTTAAAATAATGAATCAATTTGATACTTGTTCATGTGTCGAAAATATAACAAAGTAAAACTCGTGTTCGTTTTATGAGGACTAAACCTAAGATGAACATAATTAAAAGAAAACAACATACGTATCTCACCATGTCTGGGTAGCTCATGGTATTCCACTCCAGGGAAGAGGGAGTTTTCCTCGTTGTTCCTGTGAGGGGGGCATTTGGAGGCCCTGCATGGTGGCGTGAGGTTAGCTGCACTGGCCAGAAAGGCTGGTAGTGGTGGCGGGGGCATGTGCAGGATGGAGTCCGGCGGGGGGCCGAGGGACAGACATTCCGCCCCACAGGACATTCTGCAAGAAAAAGAAGGTTACTATATTATTGTTGATGACTGGAAATTTGACTGCAAGTTTAGTTTTCGCCCTCCTCATAGGTCACAAGCGAGTGTTTTGATTGGTCCGTACGTATCGTGAGTCCTTTATTACGTTGGGACAGTGAAGAGAGAAAGATATGAGGTACCTACATTTCGCTCTTCATCCTTCCCTAAGGTTGACAAACGTACCTACCTAGCGTTTCTGATACTGTGTACCTTCTCAATTGTTGACTTCTAAACTTGCCCCTATTTATTAAAAATACCTAAGAATTACTGGTGTTAAATGTGAAAGAGCACGAATGGGTCAACTCGAGCGGAAAGATACCAACATACAACGGCCTTACAGAATATCGCCGTAAAACTCCACTTTTGTTGTGTTTCGCCGTGTGAGTGAGGTTACAGAAGTTCCAATCCCCCCCCGTCCTCAATCCCCAAATTGCCTTTGCATAAATTCCCAACAACATATACCTAGGTATTTACGCGGGTATTAACAGGCAACGCACGCAATTTGGTTTCAGTTGTCCACGATGGCGCCTATTGCTTAACATCAGGTTTGTTTGCCGACCTATCTAAACTTTCAAAATGTATGAAAGATCATAATATTGTTTTGAATTACTTTATTGATACTTGGCCTCACGGATGGCCTTTAGGATTAGGTACTTAGTGAAAAACTCTAATTCATTTGATTTTTTCACATACCTAAAGTTCACAACAAAATATTCAGGTGTAAGTATTTATTTTAGTTGTGTATTATATTAACATAGTTTGAAAATCAATTAAATGAAGCTGAATAAATTAAAAAGACATTTTACAGGAAAACTACTAATATGTATCAGTAAATATCTTCGTTTACAATATCGCAATAAAAATTTCTTACAACTTTTGTTTTACTACAAACGGAAAACTAAGCACTAGAACGGTAGGTACAAGAACTCGGCTCAATAAATGATAATTTCGCTCACACAATAAGAACACGAAAAACTCAACAAAATTCCTTTAAATATGAACGAAACTTGATCTGTATTAAACACAAATCACAACAATACAATACAAACTCACTTTTTAATATTATTTATTGATATTTCACACAAAACAGATGCACTTTACACCGTTCTCTTATTACACTTGCTAAAATTTGGTCCATCGGATGCAGAGCGCAGGCGCGAAACCATACCAAGACATTTACAAACCAATAAAAATAAAAAACGTTTCTGCGTAACACGATTCCATTGCCGGCGGAATATACAAGGCCTTCAATACTCGTCATACAAAAGCATCAATGTATACGGAATTAATTATTTCAAACCCCATTGGATGTTTACAAGTAGTACCATAATATGGGGTATATTATTGATTCACGCAAGCGCGGGAAGGGATTGTCGACCCTTCAACAGGGGTGGCAAATAAAAGCGTCGAAACGAAATCACTGATCTATTGTCGTCTCTTTCCATCCTTAACGATTTTACAATAAATAACAGAGTAGCAATTATATTGATGTTTTGATTTTAGAAAATTCGCATATGATGCGGTGTGTGACTAAGGGCCAGTTTTTTGATCCGTAGTTAAATACGATTTGACTATTTGTTATCTTAACTATAGTCAAGAGGGTAACCAATTGTTATTACGTAATTTCATTTTTTGATGTCCACTTTAACTATAGTCAAACACAACCATTGGTTAATTTGTTGCCAGTGCAATGAACAACTTCCTCCCTAGAAAAAACGTGTTTATTTGTGGGTATTTTTCTTTAACTGACAACACTGATCAATAATGAATGAAGTTAAACCAAATGTCATTTTTGATATTTCAAAACTTTCAAAAGTGTCTTGATTTCAAACTGAATCGTTTGGTTTTATCATAGAGATAGTATAGGTATAGAGAAGCTAATAGCGTATACGACGTGAGATAAAAAATGTCTTATATATACATTATAGGTAGGTATGTACATTAAACGGCTCACTACGGCTTTTACAGCCAATTTCACTGCAATTTACCGTATTAATTTACCGTATTGGTTCGATTTAAATAAAATAAAGCATAATTACGCTAAAAAGGGACAAGAATCATAATTGTTTTGTCTTGCTCACACCTACATATATTCCATTTGCACTTTCTCGCTCTAACCGTTATTATTGTTTTAATAGCTTGTCTATTCTATTCTCTGTCTATGGGTTTTATAGTGTTTTCTTAAACTTGGTGTTTTTTGCAACAAATAAAGGACTTTTTATTAAATAATAATGTCAGGAAACAAGTAAGGAAATGTCTTTCTTTATATGTCTTATAAGTGTGGGAGAGCCATGCTTCGGCACGAATGGGTCGGCTCGACCGGAGTGATACCACGGCCTCACAGAAAACCGGCGTGAAACAACCACAGCGTTGTGTTTCGCCGTGTGAGTGAGGTTACCGGAGGCCCAATCCTTCCCCTCCCCCAATCCCTCCTCAATCCCTCAGTCTCCAAATCCCTTATCCCTAAAAGATCGGCAACGCACTCGTAACTCCTCCGTTGCGGGTGTCCATGGGCGGCGCTGATTGCTTACCATCAGGTAATCCGTGTGCTCGTTTGCCGAACTATTACATAAAAAAAATGTTATTGAATTGTCATCATAAGTCTTCAAATATTGTGCTGACTTTCGTGGTATTTTTACTATGTATTTTTATGTGGTATTTTATTCATTATTTCATAAATTTCCGCAGTTCTAACTTTAAATCTTCTGAGTCTGACGCATCAAAATAACGGACAATATTTAAATTAATTATAGATAAAATGTAATTCTTCGGAATGAGAACACAAAATTATACAACAAAGCAAGAATCAGCTGTCGAATCTAGTTTAACTATCCGCCATCTTGGTTAACCCACCAGCGAGCCGTGGTTAAATTATTTGACTAATAGTTAATAATTTGACAATTAGTTAAGCTAACTAATGATCAAAAAACACATTTTGTCGATATTTAACCATTAGTCAAGATTTTTAACAATTGGTTGGGTTAACTACGGATCAAAAAACCGGCCCTTAATTATGCGAATTGAAAGCATAATTTATTCGTAGTTATTTAATTAATTTTGGTAGTAAGGGTTAGCTAATTATATAATAATAATATAAATTCTTGTTTATTTTCTGTGCTATTTTTAATAAGGTACTAATGGGACCTACCTATATGTCAATTAACTTTCAATGTTTATGAAAGTAAAAATGTCTGGTCAGTCTGTAGGTATAACGCGGCATTTCCATGCTTCGGCACGAATGGTTCGGCTCGGCCGGAGTGATACCACGGCTTCACCGAAAACCGCCGTGAAATAACCACAGCGTAGTGTTTCGCCGGATGAGTGAGGTTACTGAAAGCCCAATCCTTTCCCTCTCCAATCCCTCCCTGATTACAAAATCTCCAAATCCCTAATCCCCAAAATCTCGGCAAATCACTCGTAAATACTCAATTTGTTGTGTAACTAAGTTGTTGCGGTTGTCTATAAGCGGCGCTGATTGCTTACCATCAGCTAATCCGTCTGCTCGTTTGCAGACCAATATACAAAAACTCGATTAGCCTTCTATGCAGGTGATATTAAAGTGCATAAAGTGTATGCGCTAACACAGGACTACTGATTGTTCCCTCACCCCCCAAATCCCAGCCGGGGTTGCGAGTAAGCGCAATGAGGCACCGCGACCTCAGCCCAGAGTAGGAGAAGGAACGGGGGGGGAGGGGGGAATCACCATTTGATGATTTTCCCCTCACATAACAAAACCCAAATTCGATGGGACGGTAGACCGACACGATCGGAGAGAGGTCAGGCCGGAGGCCTAATCGTTTTCCTTCTAATCCTCAATCCCGAAACCTCCGATCCCTGGCAACCTATAAAAGGTCGGCAGCGAACTTTTCCTCTCCGCCTTTGGTACTACGCACAGCACGCCTGTGGTACTCCGAGTCTCCATTGGTGGCGCCGATTGCTTATCATGGTAATCTGCTGTATTCTCGTTTGGCTACCTATCAACAGCTTTACGTGCTGCCAGAAGCACAGGAGTGAAACACCCTGAAACTACCTAACACTAGGTTGGCAATGGTCATTATGAGCAATTTTCCCGACCCGGGAATTGAACCCGAGACACGTAACACAGCAGGCGGTCACCTAGAAACGGTTCCAAAGACGCAGTCATTTAAATGTCAAATAACCATTACACCTATCTTTGCGACAAAGTTATAAGCAAGATGTATACGCCAAGAGCCATGCTTCGGCATGAATGGGTCGGCTCGGCCGTAGTGATACTACGGTTTCACAGAAAACCGGCGGGAAACAACCACAGCGTTATCTTTCACCGTGTGAGAGAGGTTATCGAAGGCCCAATCCTTCCCCTCCCCCAATCCCTAAATCTCCAAATCCTAATTCCCAAAAGATGGGCAACGCACTCGTTACTCCTCTGTTGCGGTTGTCCATGGGCGGCGCTGATTGCTTACCATCAGGTATTCCGTATGCTCGTTTGCCGACATATTACATTAAAAGATTTTTTTTTAATTATTAATTTTGTACTATATTATGCTCCCTTCTTATAATATAATTTATTACTTTATTAGCAAAATACATACCGGCTAGTGCTGGAAATGAGTGCCGTGGCCTCACGCCTACGTGCCCACGCTACAGCATTAAGCGGAGCACTGGCCTTTTGCGCTGTGACGTATGTACTTTTTTATGTTTTCCGTCCTGCATACCTTCATGGTTCCTCTTTATTTCTTTAATTCATGTTTTGTGTGGGATTGAAACCCACGGTGTGTGAACTGTGTGGGCAAGATGTAGTATAGAATAGTAGTAAATGTTTTATCTTCGATGTAAAATTACTGAACATAAAGTACTTTGGTTTCGGAATATTTAAAGCTAATTAGATTTTTCATCTAACAACGACAAAGCAAAATATTGGCAAAATGTTGCTGCATTATACCCTCTTTCTTTAACACATGACTTTAAATATTATAGCTAAATAAAATAGTAAAGGAAAGCAGGAAAATTAAGACAGCCTTCAGAGAGTTCGAAGGCGTCGAAATCAAAAACAAACATCTTTCAAAAACCTTAAGAGATCTTCGAATGCCTCTCTTATAGCTAGCCATAGCCAATACCCATAAAATTCTACAAGTGTTTGTTACACGTGGCACGGGGTAGCTAAAGTGTTATTTATTCTACTAAACGAAGGCCAAGCTCTGAATCGTGTAAAAAGGTTTTAATTAGAGTGTAAGTAATTAACGGCAGGTCGGCAGCCATAGCATGCTTGCATCCTGGTAGAATAATGCATACTATTAAGTCCCCAGTGTCAAGGTGAAGCGGTAGAAAGTTCTTTGTGTGGGTGAAACTTTTTTTATTGGTAATTTATTTGTGCGTTCGATTTCTTATTCTCTTTTTAAATAGCGGTTCGAGACTTGGATCAATTTACATTTAACCAGTTAAATGCATTTTTAATTAAAATAAGTAGACTTATTTATTGAAAATACTTAACGATTTGGTCCCGTGACAGCATGGTTGGCGCGGTGGCTTAGCGACTGGCTGCCGCACCATGTGTCGCGGGTTTTATTCCCGCACGGAAAAACTCTTTGTGTGATCCAAAAATTATTGTTTCGGGACTAGGTGTACCCGCGACACAGGAGAAAAACGTATAGTGGGATAGTTTTTTTGAAAAAAAAAAAAATATGTAACTAGCTCTATAAACTGTTTACAACGGGACTGGTGAGCAGTGTTACGCTGCTCATGAATAAGAGTCCAGTTATTTCACGTGAGTTAGTAGGTATTTTCAGTAAATTAAGAATGTCTCACGCTAGTTACTATACAAAAAAAGGAGGAGAATGACAAATAAGTGGTCTGTGGTAAGTTACTCTTTTTACTGTTTAGAAATAAATAACAAAGAATGCCGTAACACAATTCTAGCGAAACTTCAAAAACTCAAAGAGTCTTTTAATAAAATGGTTCCTGTTAAATAATAAAGTATGTACAGTATAATACACTATAAATATTTTTAAATTTCAACGTAACCCGCTCATTGTAATCAAATTAATGTTTGTTATTTGCTCAGAAATAGTTGGGGAAGTTCACTAAAATGCGCACTAATGATATTAGTGAAGCTTTTTGCTTTTGTCTGTCGGATTAATTTAATTACGCTGTGCGTGGACCAAAAAGAACTACGGACATTGTAGGAACTGATTATTTAGAGATGAAATATTCTGTGTTATATATTTTTATTAAGTTATGTAGGTAGGTAAATGCATTGTGTTTGTTTTGGAGTGTGCTCTGGCAGCTGGCATTTGGGATTATAATGTTATTTTCCTTCTTTTTGTAGGTTGTTGTCGCCCGACTTCTTTATTATATATGTCTTCCTAACTTACGATGGCTAGCCATAATTTGCTTAACAGATGGATTGCTAGTCGCAATTTTAAAGATTTATGTTTCTCTCAGAGTTACATCATCAGCCTATGAGTCACCCCTCATCCATAACCAGCCCACTGCTAAGTAAAGGTCTCCACTCACACGGAGAATGTTTAAGTATTGATCACCATGCTTGCTCAAGTCAAATTGGCGTCTTCAAACTTACAATTTGAAATTATAATATCAGATCTCCTGGCAATTTTTCTTCTACCGCTTATCTAAATAATTTTAGAAAAAGTTTTTACCTGGAAATAGTTATTTATATTAGTACTTGTCAGGTTTCGGACCAGTGCCCTCATGCACGGATAGCGAGTGTACTCCACTTCACCATAACCGATCTGAGAGTTTCTTGTCTTTATCAAGTGTTCCCTCCATTACTCATTTTATACGACAAACGCCCGAAAATAAAAGTATTTTTTTATGAGATGAAAAGGCAAACCAGCGGACGAATGACGGTAAGCATTCTTAGTCACCCATAACCAACCGCAATATCAAAAGAGGTTTTTTTTTTTGTGAGGGGAAAATCATCAAATGACTTCTCCCGCCCTCCCAGGGCCGGGCAGGAGGGAGTGTCAGACTCTTACTGACTAAAAACCCCCCTGTTCCTTCTCCTGTTCTGTGCCGAGGTCGCGGTACCCCGGAGAAGTCATGTAATGAATTTCCCCTATAAAAAAAGTGTTGTTTTACACCGATTTATTCTATTATACTTTTCTGTTTTCGCACTGTTGTAGATATGAAAAATAATAAAATGTTATAATAAAGCTCTGAGCAATTAAAATAAGTTCAAAGGAAAGGTCTTCGACAAGCAACTGATCAATCGTTTAAACTACAAATAACACTAAAAATACATTAGTTAACATTAGTCTTTGTTCTACTAACACGGAGCCAAAAAGGTTCATTGCTAAGCTTATAACAAGAATAAATAAAGGTCTGAAACTTTTTATCACAAAGGGACCTCCTTGTTTTTACTAGTGGACCCTTTGTTATGAAACGGGGTTAACCACACAAAAACATAAAGAAAATACGTGAAAAGAATACTACAGTTCAACTTCAAACATGACATACCTATTGATTAATAATTATTCATACAAATACTTATAAATAATTTTTCGAAAGAAAATTCTTATAAATTAATACTCATTTCATTTATTCATAAACTCAACAAGAAGTAAGTGGAAAATTGTCCAATTTGTATGAAAATATCAACATTAATAATTTAATTTTTAATTGTCGTAACCGCGTACTACCGGTGTTCACATAAATTGTCCAAAATGAAAACAAACATCGGTATCCGTTTCTGTATGACGTCAACAAGATGGCGGTTCCATTGATAAGCGGCTGGTCGCGCGTCACATCCGCCGCGCAGCGCGCATGCGCGCAGTTATACAACCATTGATAGAGAGTGGAGCACTTTGGAGCTTGCGAAAAGCTTTCGACACGATTTGAATTACGAACTTTTACCAAAATATTTTTTTATTTTATATCTTATTTGTGAACTAGCTTCCATCCGCGGCTTCGCCCGTGTTGAATATTGATAAAAATTTCCTGTGTGTTAATCCAGAATTTCACCTATCTACCTACCAAATTTCAAGTAAATCCGGCGAGCCATTATTGCGTAAATGAATAACATACGTGAACAACTTTCACATTTATAATATTAGTAGGATAGAGAATAATTAATAAAGAGAAATGTTCTATCTAAGATTAGTTTGTGTCTTGAAATAAACTAATTCACTAAATCATTCAATTACAACTTCTGAAAATAAAGTGTTACATTAATATTTTCTAATTTACTGAGCAATTTATGTGACATATTTGTTTCGTAATGGAATTTTTTAAATAAAATTTCAATTTGTATTACCTATTTTATCCGTCGTGAATCGTGTCGTTGACGTCACATATAAAATCGGTTTTCACAGTGCGAAAGCAGCCTCTTTCGTACGGTATGAAATGTAGGCTGTATAGCGTATACGGGACGTATCAGATGCCGCCCTAGTCTCCGACCGAACGGACGAGCGCTCGCAACGGGAACCCGCGAACTTCAATTCAAATTTCGTATATCGAACGCCGATTCTTTTTAAACAATTGATTTTTAATTTTAATTTTTTTATTGTATGCCGGTTTAGTTACGGCTTAGGAGGGACTGATTCAATACTTTTTGGTGAATCTTGAAGATATTTAACGGAGAGATAGGTAAGTTTAGTTAGTAATATAGTAGAGTTTATATATAAGTTTAAGTATGTATGTTAATAGGCATGATTTAATTATTCACGGCGCTTCAAAATTATACAAACCATTAATTAAATATTATAACAACTGCCCTCACCGAAGACAAAATATGCTAAACCTGTTGAAAATATGTTAATCTGTTAAACTGTTTTGGGGATTATTATAATTTAATTTAAACACTTTCCTAACAAAATACCGAGAGTTTCGAAAAAAACATAAGAATATTGTTTACAACCATTACACCTAATAAAATATAACTTTTTCGAGTCACTTTGTATAGAAATTTCATGGTCTACGGCGCGTAGCAAATTAGCTACGCTTTTGGAGTTACGCGCTACGATACTCGCGTAGCTTTACTACGACATTTATACTTCGAAAAAATATAATAATGAAAGTAGTTTTTATAGATTTTTTTGTATAGATTTCTATTATATGGTAAGTCGGGTGCTAATGTTGCCACAAACAATTTTAGTGGCCTCCGAAAGCCTAATGTGTTTTAAATTGTTACATATTTCTTTGGGGGTACCCTTCTCATTTCTGAAAGCAATAACAAAAAGATTTCTAAGCATATTTCCGACGGTTCAAGGTCCATTTTAAATAGAAAATGATAAATGAACACGATAAACGTTCCTTTGTATGGGGCCATGAAAAATATGAACGATGATAGCTGCTTTTAAAGACGTAATCGATTCTGTCATTATGGCTAGGTACAGTTAGGTGTAAAAATCGGTGAGATTTTAAATATTATTGTAAAACTATAATAGTCTCTGATACTACATTCTTGCGTTACGTGTTTCGGTATTAGGATGTTTTTTATTTCTTCTTTTGTTTTTTGAAGCCCGGAAAATCATCAAATGGAAAAACTTCTCTTCTCTCTCCCAGGATGAGAAGAGAGAATGAGGAGGTCAGGCTTTTACTTAGCAGTTTTAACGATTGAAGCATACATAGGGATATAGACACAGATAAAGCGATTTTGTTTTATGCTATGTAATGATACCTAATGTTATATTCCCTTAAATACTCAAGAGAGCTTAAGACATAGCGACTTTAATCAAAAGATTGCGAAATATAAAGTAGACTAGAATATTTCCAATAACTTCAAGGTATCTTCTTATTTTATTAATTTCCAATGCGCTTAGCTGTGCACTGGAGCTGATAATTTCGAAATAAGTAGAGATTTATTGAACTGGTAACGATTTGATTTTTTTAGCTAACTGTACAGTGGTAGTTTTTTTTAAATTAGTATTATCTCATATTTATAGGATCAGCCGTATTTGAACTTAGTTGGAATGGCCACAATAAAAAAAAAATACCCCTGAAACACCTTTTCGGCCTTATTGCAAAACAGGGTTTTTTTCTTTAGTCTAATTGAGCCAGTTTTTGTATTGCAAATTGAAAGTAGGTAAGAATAAGATTCAAAATACAAAAATGACTCAATGGTTTAAATCTTGAATAAAGATGAATCTTGGTTTGTAATAAGGGGGATCATCTATATATATAAAAGCAAGTCGTGTTAGTTACTCCACTTATAACTCAAGAACGGCTGAACCGATTTAGCTGAAAATTGGCAGGGAGGTAGTTTAGAGCCAGGAAAAGTTGGAAGGGTAGGTAGAGTAGGGTAGGTAGGGTAGGGTATGTAGAGTAGGGTTGGTAGAGTAGGGTAGGTAGAGTAGGGTAGGTAGAGTAGGGTAGGTAGAGTAGGTAGTGTAGGGTAGGTATTCAAATGACGGGAGCGACGCCGCGGGTAAGACCTAGTATCTATTTAAAAAAAATGTTCAACAACTTTGTTAGTTGACAGTACTTTGTTTGATTTTTACGAGTATCATTACGGCTGCTTTCTGATAAGACTGGCTACAGATATAAAGCGTCACCTTTTTATTTGAAAATACTTAAGTATTTCATTCAAGTTTATAATGTAAGGTAGTTACGAACTTTTTTATGTGTTGATAGCATTATGAGAAAAAAATTAAGAAGATTTCTATTTAGAGAATTTTATAGTACTTACCTTTTTAGTTGGTTAAAATTATATTTTGAAGTCTGTTGAAGGCTGTGTAAAAATGTTTTTTATTTTTAAACACGTTTCATAATTCTGCTGTACGAGTACCTATATGTCTTTTTCATATGTAACATACTGATCTAACCCAGATCTGGGACACCAAATTTTTCATTCACATTTCCATATCTTACTAAAACTTTTTTTTTCCACTCTGATTTCTGATGGTATATTTCGACTTGGCTTTTTGTGAGAGAAAAATAATCTAATGGCATATCCCGTCTAGGGTAAGAGGGGGGTCGGACCCTTACTTATTGAAAACACCTCCATTCTTTCTCCTTGGCTGAAGTGATATCACGGTCTTACAGAAAATGGGCTTGTAACAAATTCACGCATAAAAAAAAAACTAGTGGCTAGTATCCATGGGAGGTATAGATTGCTCACCATCTAGTTGTAATGCCTTTGACCGTTTGTCCCATTGTCTATGAAAAAAAAGTATACACCGCCATAGTAAATACCATGTAAACAAAATTTTTTTTTTCATTCTCAGTAGAATTGGCCGTGTCAAGAACAATGACCTATGCATACAAGGTTGCGTGACTAGTGTAGTCCTATAATTAGACCTACAACAAGACTGAATGTTAAACAGTGTTGCATTTTTTATTTATTGTAAAATTAGTTTCGATTTTCGTATTTTTGTACAGCCAGTGCTTTTTTTTTTAAAAGAGTAACCATGGAGTTTCTTTTTCGTTATTCTCAAATCGAATCTACATTTTGATCTACATATAGTTCCGCTGACATATGGAACGTATATACGTGGAACAATACAATTTCAACGTTTATAACTTACCTTTATATGTTTTAGGGCTGATTTTTCAATAGTCAGATAAATGATATCTGAGGAATAAAATTGTTGATGTCTCTGTCTTATACAAACATTCTGACGCGACAGCATCATAATTATTACGCAGATAACTTTTATGTAACCATTGAAAAATTAGTCCTTCAAAGGTTTTGATTTTATTTATTTCTTCTTTATATATGGATAGGAGGATTTAATGCTAAAAGCATTTTCTGCCAACCTATGTAATAGCTGTAATTTATGGGAAGTGGAGGTGTAAATAAAGTCGAAAGTTACATACATAAAGATAATGTATATTTATATATAGATATATATATATATATATATATATATATAGTATGTAATTTATAATGTCTTATATTTCACAGGTTATGGCTTCGTTAAAAGCATTATAATTGAGTATAACCATATCTACTACCGCTGTGGTGAATCAATCTTTATTTAATTACGTACAGTTTAACAACGTAATGGCGGATTGTATTTTTCGTTTTTCATCAGTTTTAATTGAGAGCGAAAATAGAGAAGAAGAAAGAAAGAAGAATTCATTGTTAAATAACAGACACAGTTCTTGATTATGATATAAAACTTTTTCGTCCATCCTCATTTTTCACATAATTCGGAGATTAAACTTAAGCACTAGAAATGTAAAATAAGGAGTTATATATCCAAATTTATTCAACTCAGGAATCCAAACACGTCGTGGCCAGTCAACCCTGTGATAGCGTTTAAACCTCCAAAGTTGAATTAATTGACTAAATTAAACAGTAAATACAATACAGACGATCCAATTAAAACTTATATCAACATAGCAAAAGCGGGAAATTAACACGATTTGCTTGAAAACATAGTTATCGAATATTAAATACTTATAGGAGGTGTGTCTAAATAAATTCAACGCACTCTTGCAAGAGCTTTTTGGGTGGGACGAAATACACTGATCCTTCCTCTGCTCTAGACCTAGGCTGCGGTGCCTTGTGCGCTTGACCCACAACCACAGCTAAACATCAGGCCCAGCCCATTGGGCCCCATCTGTGGGTCTATTGGCTCTTTAAATGCGGCGGGTATTATATCATAGGCGTTTATTATATAGTTATATTTTTATTTTATTCTAGTCTTTCACACTTTGTAAATATTAGTATAGTATAGTAGTAGTAGTAATATCAGACTCAGATCAATAAATAAATATGTCTTAAAAAGAAAAACAATTCGTGAATTATAAATCTTCAGCCTATTTTTCTCTTTCATGCCATTAACCTAAAAATAATTACACGTCAAATGTCCTTTAAAAAGTTATTATTAGGTACTTAATTAGAGAAGGTAACGAAAATAGCTCGACTAATTATAATTATAATTATTGTATTCATTTTAAAATTATGAACGATTAAAAATAAAAGTTATTTTTGGCCATATATAATTCCTTGTATAATAAATGATACAGAAACTCACCTAATTACTTTCTGTACGATAATCACAATAAAAAACGGCAAACGAGCAGACGGCCTACCTGATGGTAAGCATCAGCGCCGCCTATGGACACCCGCAACAACAGAGGAGTTACAAGTGCGTTGCCGGCCTTTTGGGGATTGGGGATTTGGAGATTTAGGGATTGTGGGAGGGGAAGGATACCCAATCCTTCAGCTCCGGTAACCTCACTCACGCGGCGAAACACAACGCTGTGGTTGTTTCACGCCGGTTTTCTGTGAGGCCGTGGTTACTCCGGTCGAGCCGACCCATTCGTGCCGAAGCATTACTCTCCCACACTTTGAATCTTTGATTAAATATCACAGTGGCTTTAATTTTTAGTTTCATCGTGTCTAACCTATTAATCAAGCGTCTAGCCTGAGTAAATTACATTAATAATAATGTGGTTAGACCGAATAAATGAAGGTAAGAAAATAGTCTATGACCTTGGGTATTTATTAACGCCCTGTGACACCCTACTACTAATATATGCGCGTCCTCTATATATTTTTAAGGATAGGGGATTTGAGAATTTCGGGTGGGGAGGTAAAAGGATTGGGTCTCCCGTAACCTCACTTAACGGCGAAACACAACGTAAGGGTTGCTTCACGCAGGTTTTCTGAGGCCGTGGTATCACTCCCGTCGAGCCAGCACACTCGTGCCAAAGCATGGCTCTCCCACACTTAAAATAATATATAAGAAGGGTTTATTGTTCGTCGTTCGGAAGGCTGTTGGGCATGGCAAATTAAAAGGGTCAAGTTTATTAGAGAGCTCCGCTGGCCAGTCTCTATTGAATAGTCTGTTAGTCGCAACACAGGTCGCAAGAAAAAGGATGGTATTTTTTGACAGAGGATTAACATTAAAACGTCTTTTCTTAACCTGGGTGGGACGGGAAGGAGTGCCAGGCTAACACTTAAAGTCACTGCGTTCCTTCTCCTGATGCAGGCCGTGAATGCAATACATTAATGCGCTTTCACCCACAACATCAGCCTTATTAGGCTCCATCTGTTGTCTATTGCATCTTTGAGGCAATAAGACGGGTGGAGACGAATATAATCTACGTCGCCGTCACAACCTTGTAACCTAGGTTACTCAGGCTTAATGATAAACAAAGCAAGCAATGTCAAGTTGATAACAATGGACTGGTATTCTGGTAGAAATTGATTATTGAATGAGACAATTGGAATCTTATTGTTATTGGCATAAGATTCCAATGGAACTGTCCTTGTTTATTTCATGTCAAGCTTAGCATGAGAGGACTTGAATACCATGGTCAAGTTTTTTTTTTAATAATGACTCACCACTCTCATTCACCTGAGTTAAAGGAGATAAGTTCTAGTGTAGTCGGATGCGCGACGTCGCCGCGACGTGCACTCTGCTCATCACCAGCTTATAAGTGCCAACTGCTGAGCAAAAGCCCCTTCTCACACGGAGAAAGTTCGAGTTTCTCACTAAGACTGTCACTCGACGCGCACGCTGCTCATGAATAAGAGTCCCGTTGTGACATGAAACTAGTCCATTTTTTCTCTATTAATTCACGCAAGTAAGGCGGTATTCGCATTTTTTTTACAAACAACAAATTGGTACGTTTTCGCCGTGTATATATACTTTCTATGATTATTTAGACACCACTGACATACGGTGACGGTAGAAGACATCGTGAGGAAACCTGGACTTATAATTTGTAGTTATAAGTTTGAAAACGCCAACCCGCATTGAGCAAGCGTGGTAACCTTACCTTTTCCGTATGAGAAGAGGCCTTTGCTCAGCAGTGGGCACTTTTAAGATGATGATGATGATGAACAAATTGGTTAAAATTGAAAATTGAAATTTTTCGCATTGTTTAGGGTTTGTTTTTAAATAGTTTTTTTGTCTTTTAACCACGAAGGCCAAGCTTGAAATGGAAAACTAATATTTTTCATATTACTATGTTATTATTATATCACATATAAAGTTAGTTGTAAAGTGTTTACAAGTTGTTACCCCAGAATTTGTTTAGTCAGGAATTACTTACGGAGCCATTTGCATTGCTAAACGAACCGTCTGTCGTCAACATTAATGAAGATTTACTTCTAATTCAATTAATTCGCGACCCGCAACAGATTTTGATAAATATTGTTATTTCGAAGGATCTCGAGGACTTGTGAAACGTTTAATAGCGATAATATTGTTAATTATAACATTTTCTGCCATGCTACGCTATATTGAAGAGGTTCTGTTAAGACCTGATTCTATTTGTTGTAGACTTTAGGTATTATAAGGGTGCTTCAATTGTTATTAAAGCTGTATTAGTCTGTAGGCGTGGAATGTTCTAGAAAGATTCGAATATCAAATTTGAGTCTGTAGGATCTGACCTCGCTTTCATGCGTGGAATGTTGATCGCCATTTTAAATTTGACAGAAAACGTATGCATTTTATATGGTATGTTTACCTGTCTTCCATTAGGGTAGGCAGAGGAGGTAACTTAAACAAGCACTTTTTTGGGAGGGAAAATCGTTAAATTACTCTCTTACCCGGATTCAGGCGAAAGGGAGTATCAGACTTTTTCTGACTAAAAACCCCTCCGTTACTTCTTCTGCTCCATCAGCTTATTCCACTTGCCCTGCAACCCTGGCGGAACATTGGCCCTTCTGGGGCCCGTCTATGGTGATTTATTGGCTATATGAGGCGCGTTTGGATTGCTAAGCACCGTACGTTTTAAGTTTATTTGGTTGGGTGGCGAGGTATCCTTGCCCGCCGACCGTTGACCCCCGTTTAAATAAGCGCTTGCAGCTAACACAAGAACCTACTGAATATTATTAGACGCGACAACCTAACTTAGAACTGTTCAAAAATAGAATTTAACGGAACAATTTCGAAATCAGCTTGGTATGAAAATGTCAAACTTAAGAAAAAAAAAATGTTCTCTGCAAAAACGTCTCTTCAATTATTTCTTGCGTCTAGAATATCCAAGGCACACTTAAGCTCGAACTCCGTCGACTGGAGTGCTCGTTACCTTGGTGTTGTTATCACAGGCCCAATGAGGCGACAGAACAAATAATGGGAAAAAACATACAAACGGTCGTATTACCTTTTACCAGGAAATATATTTCCATTTCTAAGTAAGAAGGAAGGGTGTCATAAGGCTGGCTTGTTTCATTTGTTTGACGTTGTATTATCATTATATCAACCAATGAAGTAGACAATTTTATTTATTTATTATTTATGCACAACATATATTTTTTAAATGGTAAAGATCGATAAACGACCAGACGGATTACCTGGTGCCACCCATGGACACATGCAACACCGACCTATTTTTATTTGAAGCATGGCTCTCCCACACTCTTGAAGAAAGAACTCGTCTGATCATTTGCCGACATATCCTACCTACCTATATAAAAAGAAATATAATGGCCTACACATTCCGGTAATAGAATAACGTAGGATTATGAATTCTATTGTTTGACCTTATTGCTCATATTTCAATGTCACTCTTTCGTCTTTGTTTGTTATTTTGAATCTCATAATAGTCTCCATTTTCCACCTTCACACGCTCATAAGGACTATAGGCTTCTCTTTTGAATGTCAGGTTCTCTGTCTATCCTGTGTATGTCTGAAGGTCGGAGTCGCTTGAGGATCTTGTTTGAAGCGGATGACTTATATTCACTGGCTTCTGGTATCTATAATGTGAACTTCGATATTTAACCACTTAGTTGTTCCATCTGGATTCTGAGCTATGGTTTAGTATATTCTTTTGCAAAGCCTCCTTTTCGGTAAGTTTTTCTTTAGCACGCACGGCCTGGCTCGATCGAAATATTTTTTTTTTATGGAATAGGAGGCAAACGAGCAGACGGATCACCTAGTGGTGAGCGATCGGCGCCGCCCATGGACACCAGAGGAGTCACAGGTGCGTTGCCGGTACTACGATATTACAAACGCTTGCACTATGCTTCGTCATGTGAGTGTCATTGCCTATCTTCCTTCTTTTCCTTATCCCCATGCTCCGAATCCTCTGATCTTCTAAACCCTTACCCCTTAAGAGACCGGCAACGCATCGAAAGTCTGTAGGCAGCGTCGATTGCTGGTCATCAGGTGGGCCGTCTGCTCGTTTGGTCTGTCACATAGCAAAGTTAAATAAAGGTTTCATTACCTATTATCTCATTATATATTAGCCACTGCTGAACTTAGGTCTCCTCTAAAGATCACCAAGTAGCTTCCAGAGGCCGGTTGGAAGAGGCCTAACCTGCGTCCAGTGGTATTGACCTATACCAGAGGCCCGAGTCTCCTATTTTTAAAGTGTTGTCATTCCTACACGATTCCATTGTCATTTTGCTAAAAGTTCGTAATCTGCTAATTCAAAATGGCTTATCATTGGCTTTCGGCGATGTCGAAATAGAATTATAGTACGAGATGTCTTGTAACGAATTATAAACAATAACTGCACATTAATATTCTAAACGTAAATCATTGAATAAAGGAACTGACATTTTTTATTAATTTACCGCATTATGTCATATATTCATTTGTCATTATGTACAAGATTACCGTTCTAAAGAATTATTTCAATGTAGTGGCATTGGAAAGTCATAATGACGCTATCGTGTTAGTAGATTACCAAACTTGTCAAAATCAACAATTTTGAAACCAATGATCTACTATTAGGACACTATTGTAATAGCAGACTCGAGGCCCAGGTCGGTAGGTCGGTTTCTTTTTGGTAACAACCAAGGTTGTTACCAACCTTGGTTTAACATCTCCTAGTCACAGAGTCACGTGTTTGACATCTCCTACCTAACCTCCTACAAAATGACGTCACTCTACATTAAAAATAGATTACGTTAACCATGGTACCATGTACAAAGGTCAAAGTTTGTCTTAGATTTTACTGTAATTGTTTCTCAAGTAAACATTATTACAAGTTTTCAGCTAAAGGTCACGCAAATGGAGCTAGGCTTTTGTTTTCTTCAATGAGTTTTATTTTATTTGAATTAGGTATTTCAAGGTTTATTAACGATGTACTGATACTTATTTGTGTTTTAATATCGAAGGTAGGCGATTGAGATTCATTTACACAATTATTTGAGGATAAATATCTAAAGTTTTTTACTTAATTGTAATACAATATACGCGTGGTATGTTGATAAAAAGCAGCCTACGTTTTACTCCAGGGTATCAACTATTATACATCACGAATTTCAACCAAATCGGTCCTGCCGTTTTTGCGTGAAAGGAAAACAAACATACATCCATACATTCTCACATTTATAATATTAGAAGGATAGTAGGGCTTCTGCAACACTTGTGTTTCGCCGTGTGAGTGACATTACCAGATGTCCAATCCTCCTCCTCTTTATCCTCAATCCTCCAATCCCCCATCCTTCAATCCTCAATAACCGGCAACGCACTTGCAGTGACTTCTTGGGTATTATGGGTGTCCATGGGCGGCGCTGATTGCTTAACATCAGGTTATCCGTCTGCTCGTTCGACCTATATCATAAAAAATATCAATTAGGAATAAGACTAATATGGGGAAGTTTTTAAAGGCAAATAATAGAACTCCCATTTGACATAAGTGGTGAAAAGTAGGTATTCTTTCATAGTATATGTCTGCCAATCCAATAAGGAAATTAAACGTATGAAGTTTATGTACCTAGTTTGTTACCAATGAGCTGAATTTATAACACTAAATGTTAAAGAATTTGTCGTAACTACCAACCACAAGGAAGTAAAAAGGTTCTATTAGCGAACAATTTATTCCACCCAGTGTTGTAAGTGCAAAATTGCACCTCGTTAGTAATTATTTTACGCTGGCAACACAGGGCTGCTTGTGACTGGCTGTGTTTGAGGCTGAACTCGTCACACCTGCCAGTTACATTCACTAGAGGAGGCAATTGAGGCTTTTGTTGTATTAATTACCTACAATTGGTAATTCTCGTGTGTCGTGGTGGCCCGGAGGTTGAGGCGCCCGCTTTTCATGCATGAGGGTACGGGTTTGCAACCTGGCAAGTACCAATGTGATTTTTTCCGACGCAAAGTTCTTTCTATGATTATTTAAATACCACTGTTTTTGCCTTACCGTACGGTAAAGGAAAACATGGTGAAGAAGCTGGACTTAAAATTTCTAATTATAAGTTTGAAACGCCTTGAGCTAGCGTGTTTATTAATGCTCACATCTTCTCCGTGTCAGAAGAGGCCTTTGCTCAGATGTGGGCACCAAAAGGCTGATGATGATGTTCGGAAATTCTTATAGAGTGTTGCATGTTCATATTTTATGGTAGATACATCGTATATTTATGCATTAATAATTCAAATAATTAATCTTGGCTTAGGTTAACACATTCAGTGCCCCCGACGCGTATGTGCGTGCGAGGAAACGCACATACGCGTCGGGGGCACTGAATGTGTTAAGGGTAGCCTAATAGGCTATTAAAAATATTGAATAAATAGTGATTATATAGTGATCTAACGCCCCCTGTTTCACATGGATTTACTGTCCCGGTTACAACTTTCCGACATTCCCCTTTACTTTTCATTTGTTTTTCATAAGAACCCTTGCCTGCCTATAATAAATATAACAAAAACAGAATTATCAAAATATGTCTAGGTATTTTTGAGATACACGCTTACCAACACATTTTGCGATTCTTGTGATGCACACAAACGCGTACTAAATTCATAGATAACTGTCCATTTTGAAAGAACGTATTTTGTCATTGTATTTTAAACCAACCGTGAACCGTCATAAGATAGATATTACAAGGTTCTAATTAGCATGAAACAGGTCGACGTCTTTTAACCTAATCATGAGCTTTAGAAACATAAATTGTGTCTATGTGATGTTTAATATATATGTGGGTGCTACAGATATGGACCAAGGGCACGTATAATGAATATTTCATGAACTTTTCATACTTATTTACAGTTCATTGCGTTATGTATGTGACGTGATGGAGGTGGATTATGAATTACGCGGGTAATGGAAAGCGAAGCGAGTGATGTGAAAATAATGAGAAGTAAACATGTCCCGTTTGTTTCCTATGTGTGTGTGTGTGTGTGAGCGAGAGAAGATGTGTCGCTGGACATACATATATGGGTAGTAAGAAAGCCTTTACATTGCTAAAGATGGAAGTTGGTTAGATTTTTGCGAACAGTTTTTAAAAAGAACTATTTTTGAATTTCGAATACTTTCCAAGAAGCAGTATTAAAAGGATACCATTCCTCCGGTCTCCGATAACCTTACTCACACGGCGAAACCAACGCTGTGGTTGTTTCACGCCGGTTTTGTGTGAGGCCTATCCATTCGTGTTGAAGCATGGCAAACTATTAGTTGACATTCTATTAGTGTTTTTATGTTAATGGGTTTAAAGTATTAAGTCGTAGTTCAGATAAGGTCCGGTCAATGATTGATGAGCGGGTTCAATATCAACTGATTACAGAGGTGTGACGACAGCGATAAACATCGTTTACTTCATCCATCCCATCCTGTTTACTTGTCAAATTGTAATGTGTCAATGACAATGAAGTTGAAATATCAAATTGAATATTTTTTTTAAATGTTATGTCATACTTTTTTACGATTTTTCTCCTGTATGAGATTCAGACTTGTGACGTCAACATACATATTTCAGCGTCAAATAGCTAATTATTATTTCTTAAAAAGTAAATAAAAAATGAAGTAGGTATTAATGAAAATAAGTGAATGAAAAACAATTCCTTTATAATATTTCATTGTATTAAAAAGTTTAAAGAATTTTTAGATTTAGAGTTTTAATTTGACTTGACAACTATATAGTCATATTGAATACTTTTTTTGAATTGTCAATATCGATATCGTCTTCTACGAATTTTGTTGTCGTGCATATTGATATCTTGCTTTATTATTGTCAAAAAGAAAACATGTTTCTTGAGCATTAAGAAAATTAAGAATATATTTTTATCTAGTATTTTTATTTTTTTAGCTGTGTGTCTTGTAATGTATCAATAAACAAAAATGTGATTCATTTTTTTTTATATATATTTTATTTTATGCAACAACAGAGGAGTTACTATAAGATACGTTGCCGACCTTTTGGGGATTAGGGATTTGGAGATTTTGGGTTTAGGGGAATTTTGTGCATTGTAACATAAATAGAAATATTTTATTTGGTTTCGTCTAAGCCCAATAATTAATTTATTGTTTTTATAAAAACTATCGTGAGACATACTAAATTAACTAAAAATCGCGGGTTTTATTTATTGAGAAAAGCTCTACTAGTTTCGAACCACAGAGGGGTTCTTCCTCATGAGCAGCGTGCGCGGACGCGGCGATTCTCAATATACACACATGAGTAACCCGCGATTTTTAGTTAATTAATTTATTGTAAAAAAATCTGAATGGTGTATATCGAGCTAGTTTGGGTCTCGTTGGTCAATTTGTGGCAAATGTTACTGTCAATCTTTTCCTGTCTAAATGTGGGTGTTACATTTTAATTCAGGACCTCTGCCCCTTCCCGTATAGTCATGATCATTATTGAATAGTTATGCTATTTTTTTGTAATCTAATGACGAACGAGAATTTTAACATATTTAGTGTTATCGTGTATTTATTGAATAGATAAGTTCTGTACTCCATGTTATTATTACATAGAAAGTACACTAACCACTTGACTGCCAGTTTATGAGACATAATAGAAAATATATTGTGTTTCTCGTAGTTCCGCGTTCACACGACGACAATGTTAAAATTGAGGCTTATTAAACCTGGGGTATTTATATGATCATAAGAGGTTTACAGTGTGTGCGTCTTTTCTTCCAATAAGGAAAGTGCAAGTGTTATACTATCACGGTAAATTTTGGTAGACTACTATGTTTGGACTAAATTGATCTTTTTTTAAATCAGCGCCATCTGTTGAACAATATAACTGTTTCAAAGATAGGATTTCCATTTAATGGATGTCATGTCTTAACTCTTTTACAATAACACGTGGTTTGCCACCAGATTTTGAAAATGGAACGTGATTTTAATGAAGCTTGTAGCACGTAAGCTTGTCACGTACTCAGAAGGTAGTGAAACAGGCTCTTAATGGAATTGAACTGTAGCCTGCTTAGGCGGAAAAATACGAAATTCTTTTGGGAGCACTCGACATTATTAATATTTACTTCCGTAAATACGGCGACCCATTTTTTTAATACAATAAAACACCGTTTAACTTGAGTGATAAATGGAAGAATAATATTTTCTAAATGCTGGTTTAAGGTGTACTTCTGGTCTCTGCCAGCGGATTAGCCTCCAGAGTAAAGGCCAACGTAAAAGGCCCAACCCCCGTGGTAGACTAGACTATAATGTATTACTGTACGAAATTTTATTTAGGTCCGTTCAGTCGTTTTTGAAAAGTTCAAATTAGTTGTAAAATGCTCAGGCCCTTAATCGAATGTATATTAACTCCAGCTGGGGTTGTATATGAGCCCACACATTGCGAGGTGTGCGAGGGCTGTGTATCGTCTGGATTGGACTCAGATTACGGGAAAAAAACGTGGTGGGTATGTGTGGAATGGAAGGGAGTTATATAGAGTCTAGCACTCCCTGTGAGAGAGACATTGGTTTATTTTTGCCTCTCTAAAAAATAATACATATGACCTAGAAGAAAAATATAAAAAGGGTAGTCAAAAGTGTAAATAAAGTATCCCATTTTCTATAAAAAATACAAACATATGCAATGCAATAACATAAAATAAACCTTTTACCGTTGATCAAAGAGTACATTTCACCTTTCATTAACCACACAAAAAGCCGTACCGGGTACGCAAGTCACCAGTGCCAATTACAAACTAAAACTAATTACCAGTGTGTTCTCAAAGGATTTGCGTTACGGCTAACCACGGTGACCACGGTTAACTAATTTTTACGTGACCGTAGTACTTTTGCATTTTCAAGGATACGGTTTTTCGTTTGCGTTCTTTTGTTTTAGTTGCATACCCCATATTTATTTGGATGATTCTGGGAACTATACGGTGTTTATGACGACAATATATTTTTTTTTCACTCTTATTTAGTTATAAACTTGATTTTTATTATTATTAAATATTTTCAAAAAAAGAAAAACACTTAAAAGTATAAAAAGCAGTATCACAATTAGGTGTTTATCGAGGCATTTAGCCATGAGACCATTGGCAGACACGATTATCGGCACAATGATTGCTGAGTCTACATCCTATATGTCAACAATCTCATGAGCTTGATCAAGATATGTACTTGCTTTATCATTTTCCGCTTTCACATTAATTTTTTACCAACTTTCGTGGTACGTTGATAAAAACAACAACAACAGTATCAAATATCTACATACCAAATATCAACAAAATTGGCCCAACCGTTTTTGCGTTCTCACAAACTTTCACATTTATAATATTATCATTAGTAGGATGTTTTAGATCGAATGGAATACATTCCATAGAAAATTAAAACACAATAATTTAAAACCTACGCGTGGGATTCCTTGTTACCTTTTTTTTTTTTTTTTAACGTGTGGAAATCCTCATTGATACCCTTTGTCTAGACACGAGCGTCAGACAGCAGGTTATGTCGGACTCTTACCGACTAAAACCACACACTCAATCCCAAAAAACAATGAGAGGGGTCACTGGGTACTCGAATAAACGAACTCACCTGCGACCTTCAAAAGATGTTATTACCTCCTATCTTTTCGGAGCTAAATTGTACGGCGATTCCTACGACGCCTCCTTTGTCTCCGAGTTGGGTCTATCCTCTCTCGATCTCTCTCTGCAGTTTCCTTCTGAAACATAACAGTTTCACAGAAGGTGACTACGGCCTGCCAAGCTGTTGGGTCTGCTAACATAGTTGAGATTACTGTCGGTAAGCAAAGGTTGTGGCCAATTATTTCGACCAGAACACGTCGCTCACCGAGCCATTCGGGACAATCCTCAAGCGTGTGTTGAGCGGTGTCTCGATCGTCTCCACAATGATGACATCTGGGTGTGGCTTCACGACCTATTCTATTCAGATACTCGCCAAAGCACCCGTGACCGGTAAGTATCTGAGTAAGCCGATAGGTTACGCGATCACTCCGCCTGAGCCATGCTTCAAAGTTTGGTAAGATGGCTTCTACCACTCGCTTATGAGCAAATTGATCCTCCAACCGGTCACGCCATTTCTGAAGAGCGCTATTCCGTTCTTGTCGCCTCAGTAGTGTAAGAGCTCTCGAAGGAAAATTGCCTCCATTATGACGTATCTCGCGAATTCTATAGTAAACCTTTGCATCCATTTCTGCTAAAATGTCCAGAGGTGGAAAACGTGCAAGGAGTGTGGCTGCCTCAAAAGAAACGGTCCTATATCCTCTAATAATTCTAATAGCCACCTTACGTTGAAGGCTGTTAAATTTAAGTTTACAACGACGTACTCTCGACAGTCTGTGTGACCACACTGGCGCTCCGTATAGGGCAATTGACCGCACGACGCCTGCATATAATCGACGAACTTCCTCTCGGGGCCCTCCTATATTAGGCAGTAAGCCGTGCAATGCACCCACGACTCTATCAATCCGGGGGACAAGGCGATTGAAGTGCTCTTCAAATCCCCAGCGACTGTCTAAGATTAAACCAAGGTATTTCATGATTTGACCAACTTGAACCTGTGTATTATTAATACAGACGGAAAAATTGGGAGCTTCTCTGCCTCGCGGCGGTTTATGAAACCACAAAGCTTCTGTCTTATGAGGTGCGATTTCTAGGCCGAGGTCACGAATAGCAGACACT
This sequence comes from Spodoptera exigua, assembly GCA_902829305.4. Lineage (NCBI taxonomy): Eukaryota > Metazoa > Arthropoda > Insecta > Lepidoptera > Noctuidae > Spodoptera > Spodoptera exigua. The sequence goes on from LR824614.2 coordinate 1,534,410, forward strand.
ATAGTGGCAACTCCTAATTCCGCCAGTTGGACAGTACTCTCATATGTATTGCCAGTTGCCAATAATAATGTGTCATCTGCGTAGCACACCACACTAACGCCTGTAGGAAGATCTACACGCAATACCGCATCGTATGCCAAGTTCCATAAGAGAGGTCCAAGTACAGATCCTTGTGGCACGCCACAATTCACTTCTCTGTAGTAAACTTCCCCATCTCGTCCTACATAACGGATTCGCCTATCACAAAGATAAGCGTCGATTATGCTTTGTAAGTAGGGAGGAAAACGATGGTATACAAGAGCACTTCTGATTGCATGCCAGGGCAACGAATTGAAGGCATTAACAATGTCAAGACTTATTGCTAACGCCATCCCACCATGAGCCACCGCCTGCTCCGTCAACATACGAACCCGCAAAATTGCGTCAATGGTAGACCGCTGTTGTCTGAAGCCGAATTGATTTTCAGAAAGATCTGGACCTGTGCTGGATAAATGCTCGTTGAGGCGAACTGTTATTATCCTCTCAAAAAGTTTAGATACTTCGTCAAGTAAGCATATTGGACGGTATGCAGAAGGAGAGTCAGCATCTCTACCAGCCTTTCTCAATAGCACTAATCCAGCTTCCTTCCACTTTGATGGAAAGATGGCATGTTTCAAACAACTAGTGTAAAGTCGCCTCAGCCTATCTCCAAAAACGTTAATCGTAAGAACCCATATTCGACCGGGGATGCCATCAGGGCCAGGCGCAGTGTTACGATTTTTTAAGCGACTTATAGTCCTGTTCAATTCTCCTTCAGTCACTTCTAAATTATCATTCCAACCTAAGTCCGCATGTAGTGTTGGTTGAACACCCTGAACATCCGGGAAGAGACCTGAAATGACTCGATCCAGAAATTCGGGATTCAAGGTTTCCGTTAGAGGTGGTACCCAAGGACGCAATTTTCTCATAACCACTTTGTACGGTCTCCCCCAAGGATCTCTGTCCAGTTCTTCTACTAACTCTCTCCATGATTGAGATTTGGCATTTGAGATCGCATTTTGAAGTGCTTTTGTAGCCATTCGGTATTCGGCATAAGCTGTAGCAACTTCCTCGACTGTTGCACTGCGCCTTCTTCTGCTACGAGTATATCGACGTCGCGACCTTAAACAACTCACTCGAAGCTGCGCAATTTCCTCCGACCACCAGTAGACTGAACGGAAACTTACATGTTTGCTGCGAGGCATCGATGCATCACAAATTGTCGTCATTGTTTCCTTAAGGCAATTAGCTTCCGTTTCTGGATCTGGTAAGTTTCCTTCAGAACGCGAGTAAAGGGAGTCATACTGCCATGCCTCGACATGAGCTGCTGCAATGAGCAGGTCCTTGTTGAGTTTCTTAAGGGACCAACGAGGTGAATATACGCGTACTAGACTTTGCCTGCGTTGAGAAGTACGAAATGTCACATCAAAGACAATATGGCGGTGATCTGATAGGGTGACGATGTCTTCCGCAACACGCCAATTTGCTACCATTCGACACGCAGAGGCAGTTGCCCAAGAAAGATCAACAACTGATTCTCCTTGCCATCGAACGCATGTCGGAACGGACCCCTGATTTAGCAACCGCAAATCGAGTCCGGCTGCCCAGTCTTGTAAAACTACACCTCTAGGTCCATCTCGTCTATTACCCCAAAGTCTTGAGTGCGCATTAAAGTCACCCAAAATGAGTACTGGACGAGGTAGACAACGGCTGCGTACACAGTGTGCTATACTGTCTAGATATCGTTCATAATCCGAGATAGAAATATTAGGGGAAACGTAACATCCCACCACTACCAAAGAGCCCCATTCGACCACAACGTAGCCTGGACCATTACAGACAGATATACAAGGTGGATCTCCTGTTCCACCATTCCAATAAATGGAGACTGAGCCAGAAGTATCCCTAAACCAGCGTGGGTGATCTGGGGCATTATACGGCTCTGCTACAACGGCTATAGCAACCGACCGCTCCGCAACTGTTTGCAGAAACAAATTTTGTGCGTTGCGGCAGTGGTTTAGGTTGCACTGAAGAACTTTTAAGAGTTGGAATGTGACGTTTCCATAGCCTCCGGTATACTACTATCAATAACAGACGTTTTTTTGGATCGATTTGATGAGTTTGAAGAACGACTGCTGGTCCTTTTTTCCTTGCTAAGGAAACACTTTTTGGTACCCATTCTATGATCAGATTGGTGTCCCAAATCTGCACAAATTGGACATCGGTATGATTCCACTGTGCATTCATTTGCTCTATGACCACGTCCGGCGCAAGCATAGCATTGGTCACTTCTGTCCACAGTGCTTGAACACTGACGACGAACATGTCCAAATTCTAGGCATCGAAAACATTGCAGTGGCCGTGGCTCTAGAAATTGAACTCTCATTGATGCCCAACCAATACGAATTTTGTTACTGGATGACAGCTTTTTCACTGTTGCTAAAGGACAACGGACCCAAACCCTTCCCAACGAATTCAGCTGACGTCGAATAACACCTACTTTGACGTCGTCAGGAGAACACCCTCCGGCTTCCGCAACAGCAGTTGCCACATCCACAGAAGAGACCGACTCATCCACATCTAAAATTATTATTTCACCCATTTTACATGGCCGTGTGATGCGCACATCGATATCAGCTAAGACTTCCTGCATTCGAGTTGCAAGTTTGTCTGCTTTAGCATTGCAATCGGCACCTGAGATTTCAAGAAGCATTCCTCCCGTCATTCCAATTCTTTGCTTAAGGCTTTCGATACCAAATTGCGAAAGTTGAATACGCTGTCTTGCTTCTAACATGACTTCTGCATATGTGGCAGAGGACCCCTCCGGAATTGTTATTGCGATAGCCGCTGTTGTAGGAACCTTGGCCAAAACAATGGATCTCCCTTTTTTCTGTGTTGCAGAAGAAGCAACCTGAGCTTTGGGCTGCGTCTTCCTTTGCAGGTTTTTTCTTACCACTGTTGCCCAAGTTTCTGTGACTGCTGCTGCAGAAGATGACTGTATGCCGTGGCTCAAAACCGGGGGTAAGTCTGTGACCGTAGTATTCATAGCAGTCACTGTAACAGCCCTTTTATTTTTGTGGTTTTTCTTTTTCTTCCCCTTTTTAATGCTGTCGACTTCTGATGATTCTACCCTAGTCTGTGTGACTGACAGTCCAGATTTATTTAAATCTGCTGCCAAGGGTGGTCTTATGCGCTTTTCAGGTAGTAGCCTACTCTCTATTGCTTCTAGTCGAGCGTTGACCATATTACCTACCTGGATCATAATTGATCGCGTTAGATCCTCAACGAACGTTGATGACATACCTTGGCAACTACTACTATTGTATTGATTCAGCAGTTTTTCTACGCTAGCAGATAGATTGACAATTTGTGAACGAAGATCTGCATTATCGCTCACTAACTTTTCCACTATCGTACTATCCACATTAATTGTATTAACCTTCTCTGTTGTCGCATCTTTACTCTGATCGTTCCTAGCTTGAGTTTTTGTACGTTTTCGTGTACGTGCCGAAACTGCAGACTGCTGGGAGATAAGAGACATCTGAGAGCAATCTGACTCACCGCTTTCGCTTGCTAACGTACTTGGCCGCTTAAAACGCGACCGCGTAACCCTTCCCGAAGGCGTAGAATGCGTTTCTACTGCACTCTGCGCCTGCAATTTTAAATTATGTGATGAGCTTTGACTCTTTGCGTCGACTGACGCATGTTGGCGGTTGTTGCCCCCCCCAGAGTACGTGGGGCTGACTGGACTAGGTCCAGTGAGGGATTCTCCGACTGCTGAGCAGTCGGTACCCTCCTGGGGTAATACATTTTTACAAGACGCCTTCATTATTAGTTTTGCTGATCACAGCTTTGCCTTTTTAGAGGTGAGGTCCCCTTTTTTTTTTTTTTTTTTTTTCATTTTTTATACATTTTTTTTCTTCTATTTTTATTTAGATTGCGAGATGTGAAGCATCTCGCGACCTATCCGGTTCCGATCTTACAGCCACAACGCTGCAAGATCTTTAGACCGCGACGTGTGAAGCATTTCACGGCCTACTCCTCCTCGCTCCTCCATACTGCACTTTGCGATCGCAGAGTACATATGGAAGAGCCCTCGGGGACGACACCCTTCGCCCCAGCAGAAATTAGCTCCGGAGAGCAGTCTCTCCTATCCCATTTTGACATGCAATAGGAGAGACTCCTGCCCGTACCCAGGGTGCACCAGCCAGCACTGCTCTTCCCCCCGGACGTATCCATAAGGGAATAGCAGCCACCAGCGACGGGGAGGTTTTCTGCACGCACCCCACGCGTGGGATTCCTTGTTACCTACTAACTAACATAAAAGAGTATTAAAGAGCCATCAAAGTTCTAGACATTAAGGCAAGGAGCAATAAGGCTTAGAACACATCAGACGACTTAATTATAAGGTTGAATGACGGCTTTCACCTTTGTGTACACTGCCTTTAAACGATCGCAGCGACATCTGATATTTTATGATGGCTTCTTTTTCCTGACCTTTTTGCTATTAAAGAGTAGGTTGGGATTGAGTGTCTTGACTATATTTACCTACATTTTAGGTATATGGAGCTGCTAATGGACAAAAAAATTATGTTTCAATACTAAATACCGTGAGACAAATACTAAATCTTGCACCAGTTGCGACGTCGCAGTGAATCGCACGCTGCTCATGAATCAGTCCCGTTGTGACTTGAAACGGGTAGGGCTTTTCTCATTTTTTTTATTTGGCTCTTCGACAGTGAATATTGTGTTACATTGATTGTACATTCAAGCTTAAGTCTAAGTGCCTAATCACAATAGATGCATCACAAATAAGTGCACCATATGCACTATAATTTACTCATAAACCACGATAGCATATCGTAACAAACAGAACAATTAAAACAAGGGTAATTAAGTATATAATGCAAAATTTTCAGTTAAGATGAGTGAGTTGTTATTGTCAAAACTATTATTAATGGTTGTACCGATCTCAGTTTATAGGTAAAACTTTGAATTGATATTGAGATCGATTTTCGTCATTGATCCCGATAATTTATTTGGTAAAAGATTTAGATGTATTCTTATATTATAAGAATACGTAAATAAATTATAAGAATTTAAACATTTTCGGAAAAGTTTTTTTATTTGGTTAGAAATTAATATCGGCCGTAAGAGTAAGTCTAATATCAGGTATATTATCGGTTATAGGTCCTCATTCTCAGATATTTTAAGTGCTAGGAATTAGGATACATAATTCTAGGGTATTTATTCCTACTTTTGAACGACAAAGAGCAAATTTTTAAATTAAATTTAACACGCTATACATATTTATATGTATGTAAGTATACAGGTTGCTACATAAGAGGCTTGACAATGGGTGTCGACCTTCAGCCAAATTAAAAATAAAATGTAAGGCAGGTCGAATTGACCGCCGATATACAGACAGTACTTATACAAAATTGAAAAAGTTTCAAATTATATTTGCTTTACCTCGATACACATTTTTCGTTAACATTTTTATCCGTGCTCTTGCAAACACAAACACATGATAGGACACATCCAAACTAGGAAAAATTTGTATTTTTTTTTTCAAAAATGAAACCCGAGACTGGTCGTCTAAAAATATCTAAGTCTAAGTCAAAATCATGTATTCCAACTAAACCATAAACAGGTAGATCATTTTTAAACGTCAATATAGAATAGTCCTCGTATATAATATAGTAGTCCTCGTTCCAAAGTGTAGATTCCCATGGAGAAGGAGGAAAGGATAATGCAATTGTTTCTCTTTAAAAAAAAACGTTTTACAAGCTTAGGTACCAATATATTATTGAATACATATTTATCCGATGTGTGAGAACAAGACAGAAAACAATATGTTAGAAAAAAGAGAGAACAAACGAAGGGATCAATTTTGCTCATAATTAAATTTTAAAACCCTTATTGTTTCTAACATGGCGCTCACATACGTCAATAAAAAGTCAAAAATCATTTATTCCAATTAGACCTTTACAGGCACTTTTGAACGTCAAACAAAATTTTGAAGATATAATGTCAGTCTGTCGGTCAGTCCTCTTAGTGAAGCTATTTGCTCGTTCCAAAGTGTAGATTCCGATGGAGAAGAACGAGCAAGAAACTCCATGGTTATATGCATGCTGACAATCTAAAAGAATGCTTCTTTATAAACTATGTTCTATATTCAAATTATATCAGAATGTAAAAACATTAATATAATAAAACGAAAAGTTTATGCATGAAGAGTTTTTATTTAATAACGCGATATTCAATATTCGATATAAATCTCACTTAATTCGAGAGAATCGCGAAATAAATCGATTTAAATTACGTAGGTAGGGAAGTTGATTGGTAAACAAATTCGATCGAATGATGTTATTTTAATGATACTTATGAACTTATATAAATGGAAATAATATTTAATCAACATTTAATTTAGTGAATTTTAATTACGTAGGTATATGTTGTCGTGAAAATACCTATATATTTAGGTATAATGGAGTCGTTCGAGAATTTTCTTGTATTACAATGTCATTTAGTCTACAAGTATGTATATGCCGTTTTCCTATACATAATTAATCGTAACAACAATACAAAATAAATAAACGTACTTACACAATTAAAATTAAATGTGTCAATATATTTATGTGGGACTTGAGGCGTTAGCTACGTTATTCAAAAAAGCAACCCTAAACTTAATAAAACTTCTGTTTTATGTCATTTGCGAGGATTAATCAAATTTTTGTAAAATCTCAAATGCACATATAGGTTATGAGTCCAATCCCCAATTCCAGCAATTCTGAAGTCCCTAATGCACATACCCAACAACGCACATGCAACACATCGGGTGTTGTCTCATAAGCGACGCTGATTGCATACCATCCTGGTAATCCGTCAGCTAACTCGCCGCTTCCACCTACAGAAAACACCAAGTAGTTGCAAATATGTTTTAGGCAATCGTCAGTCGTCGAAGAGAAGGTTGCTCAGCAGACGTCTATGCCCAGTACAATCAGAACAACAATAACACAAGCTTCCCGAAAACGTTATTAAAAAATATCCGTCTTCCTTATCTTCAAGGTGAGAATTCAAGGAATCAATTGTGAACGTGAACCGTGACCTTGAGCCAGCATTTGTTCAACAGACATCTAATTAAATGGGTTCCGACGCTTCGAAAAACAAGGGGAGTTAAAGACAAATGGTATTATAGAATGTTAGGAACTGAACGATGTAAAATTTTAAGTACTAGTTTAATTACTATTATCATCATCATCATCGGGATATATGTGCCAACTTCTATACCAATGCCTCTTCATATACAGAGAAACTATAAGCATTAATCACTACGCTTGCTTAAAGCGGATTGGTGATCTCAAACTAACAATTAGTTATTACAATTACGTGTCAGTGGTGTCTAAATACAATAACAAATCTATACTAATATTATAAAGAGGTAAAATTTGTAAGTTTGTAGGTTTGTAAGTTTGTTTGTATGTAGGGGGTAATCTTTGGAACCGCTGGTCGAATTGCCAAGCCCTTTCACTGATAGACAGCTACAATGTTCCTGAGTGCTATAGGCTATAAAACATCACATATAGCTACGAGTATATGGAGCCGAGCAGCGGGTGAAACCGCGCGAGAGTTACAAAAAACTCGGTAAAAGTCACAAACATGAAAAGAGGGCTAGTTTCCACAACGACTAACTTAAACTGAGAAAATACTGTTACCAAAAACTAAATTAAAATAACTCACTCAGACAAGAGAAGAATAATGTCTTAACTTTCGTTTCTAATCTTTCATCGGCAAACGAAAAGCGTTCGTAAATATATTCTCGTACGTTGGCGAAAACAAAAAATGGCGTCTATCGAAGCATAAATTGAGAGTGTCGATAAAGCAATATATTATACAGCATGTAGGTATAGCTGCCTGCTCATACGAGAGACTTTTGTCAGACGGGCTTAATTCTATTATTCGACAGAGTTAAAAATATATATAGGTAAAAAGTCCATTAAAATCGATTCATTCATTTAGGAGCTTTGGTGCTATAGATAAAAAAGCAGATTAAAATTATTGTCTTTATCATCAGCCTGATTGTATTCACTGCTGGCCATAGGCCTCCCCTATTGGACGCCACTGAGCTCGATGTTCAGGTCTTCTCATCCAACCACTGCTAGTCACCCTGTGGATATCGTTAGTCCATCCAGCTGGAGGACGCCCTACACTACGTTTGCCTATTGCCTTAGGGGTTATGAAGTACCCTGGCACGGAGCAGGAGAAGAAACGGGGTTGTTTTTACCCAGTAAGAGTCTGACCCTCCATCTCGCCTCACCTAGAGTGGGAGAATTCACTGGACTAAATGACTTTGTCCCTCAAAGAAAGAGGTTAAAAAGTACCTCGTGAAAGTGCTGCATGGATTTCAGTCTTCAGCTAACAAAAGTCCCTCGTCAGCAAAGTCACTAATAGCCGTGAATAAAAAAAAAGTCTCAATGTGCGTACGTGCGCTTTGAATAAATCTCTTAAGTGAAAAATTATCACGATTTTCAATAGTAAAATAACACTTTTTCACACGAACAACCTTTTAAGTTTTCATCCAATTATCTTAATGTTTAGGTATAAGGTTTTTAAACTTTTTGTTTGAACCTTTATTTGGATTACTACTTGAGCATATTGTTTTTCTAATTGTTATGTGAGCACCTAGTGCTCACATAACAATTAGAAAAAAAATATGCGAAAAAAAAAATATTTAAATTTAAATTTCGAGATTTAAATTTAAATATAGGTATAAGAACTAGATTTTTCTTGGTTATATTGTAAAATACATATTTTTTATAAACCATGAAGTTTCTTTCTCCTTCATTTCATTCGACATTTTGGAACGACCATCTGACATGCCAAAAGTACACTGTGTATCATTTAGATGGAATTAATGTTTTTCACTTTTAAATTTAGTAAGTATTGATTTTTGTTCAGCGTCAATTAATTTACCATAAGACGGCACTTTTACACAGATTCGATTATATTCTGAGACGAATTGGAACTGATGGTTCTGCATGGTTAAGAAATTAAAATGTATCAGAAAACTGATATTTTTCCCAATTTTACATACCAATCGCCATTTTATAAAAACTGACGCCCATTCATAACAACAATAACGAACATATATAAAACGAAATTCAAAAATAGAATTGCTTAAAAATTAAATTATAGCTCTCACATACTCTCAAGTCCCAATCGAATTTCATCTTTACTGTTAAGTTAATAAAATTTATTATAGCAGAACTCGAGCACATGTCACGTAATTTAATCGCTGCCTGCATGAATTAGTGGAATGGGACTGTTAGATAGAAAGGATTCCAAAGCAATTTGAATGATTAAAACTCGAGCAATAATCAACTTTATCACCAAATTCTTAAGGTTGAAAGTGTATTTGATGGTGTGGGATAGCCTGATGTGCTGGTGCATAGGTGAAGTTGGTCATGTGTTGCTTGTTACTTGTTGCTAACTTTGTGTTGGTCTTGTTAGCAGTTCTTGAAGAGGTATTATGGAGTATGGAGTGGAAATCTTGGAATTGAAGTCTTAGTATTTTGCTTAGGTACTGACTTTAAGGCACATGTTCGCATAACAATATTATTCAGATACACCTTTTTGGTTTCAGCACATTACCACCCGTAGCTACTTAATAATCTGCGTTTATTAAAAAACTTCGTTAAATTTTCTTGTCGCATATTTTTGCAATGTTTACTTAAGTAAGTTACTGTTTCTTTAATCACCAAAATCTTTTTGGATTTGCCATATTCTACAAATATAGGTTTATGTCGGATTGGAGAACATTGTAGGTCTATCAGTGAGATAATTTTGATAACCCGACCAGCGCAGCGCTTGCAAAACTTACCTACATACGTACAAACTTACAAATTTTACCTCTTTATAGTATTAGTATAGATTATTTACTTACACAAAAAGTATCCCATTAAAATTGATATCTAAATTTACTTTTACCAATGAAAAGTTCTCAGTATCGTTATATTTTACTCTTAAAAATAACGAATATCGGTCGAAAGATGTATTCATTATTATAATAACAACTTTTATCCAACTTTAATGTATTGCAATTTAACTTGAATGTATTTTAATGTTAGAACTTCATTGTGGTACAAACTTTAATGAGATATTTAAATAATAAATATTTTACCTATTTTTATTTTTGTTTTTTAAGACAGTTTATAAAGAAATTGTTAAGGTCATTAATAGTAACAAGTTATTTTTTGACCTTGAATAGGTTTTCTTATAATATAGGGCAGTGGAGGACATTCGTGCATTCCACTACTGATCTTCGAGTCTAGATGTGCAATTTTCATTTGAGGTCATTCATTTTTTTCGCTTTACTTTTTTATTGATCAGAATTAAGACATTTTGAATTATAAGGCTAAGACACCGAATGTCTTTCATGAATGAGGTTGTATTTAAGGTAGAAACCTGAAGTTATATGTACTTTCTAAGGTTATTTAGACACCACTCACGGTAAAGGAAAACGTTAGGAAACCTGGACTTATAAGTTCTAATTATAAGTTTGGAAATCGCCAATCCCGCCTGAAGCAAGCTGAGTGATTAATGTTCAAACTTTCGCCGTGTGAGAAGAAGCTTTTGCTCAGGTTACTTATAGGCTGGTGCTGATGATGACTATGGTTAGAGACGCCAAGCCATAGTAATACGGCTCTGGTCAATACAGTAATCAACAATGTTATTATAAGTAAAAAGGTGTAAACAGGTTACAAGCGCTCAGCAAGTGATACATTAAAATGTGGCTAACTAGCCAAACTTTTTCGTATTTGTCTCTTTTTCACTCGCGATTATTGAATCATTCCATCCCATTTTAACGTGCATCATACGCTTTATTTCTGTGTGCATTAGTGTGCCGTTTTTGAAAATCGAATTTTGTTTATGTAACCAATCTGCACCATTTTACTTATAATATCATTGGTAATCAAAGAACGATTTTAATGGCATGCGTAGTGACGTCACATTTGTGAAACCGAGGTGTCAGACTGGCGGGCTTCTATTTATCACGGCGCGAGCTTGGCCGTGACCTTGCCGTCCGATCGATAAACTCGTCCTGCCCGATTTGTTGGACGACTTTGCCTTTGAAAAACGTTACGATTTTTAGGCAAGGTGTGATTTTATAGATTTATTGATTTTCTTAGGTGATTTTTTATGTATGTATAGTAATGACTTGAAAGTGTGTATTTAAAATTATATTGGCATACTTATTACAGTTACAGTTTACGATCCGTGTATGTGGAAAAATAATTTAGTGTGACGTTACAGCATTTTACTGTTAGGTTTACCTGAAATTTATCAAATAAACCAATGTTTTACATTTTATTTTCTGTCACATATTGAAAGGAAAGCATTCCATCTATACTAATATTATAAAGAGGTAAAATTTGTAAGTTTGTATGTAAGGGGTAATCTTTGGAACCGCTGGTCGGATTTCCAAAATTCTTTCACTGATAGATACCTTCAATGTTACTGAGTGATTTAGGCTATAAAACATCACGCTACGATCAAATGAAGCTAAGCAGCGGGTGAAACCGCGCGAGAATAGCTAGTTTTCTAAATACATAAAGAAATATTTGAGAAAGTCCTGTATAAAAATGCATTGAGTAGTAAATGAGATTTTATTTCTGTTGTGTTATTGGGACTAGGTTTGTGTCATACATAGTTATGAAGCTCTTATAATATATTTTTCAAGATCATTTTCGAATAAAATTTGTTGGTTTTAAGGAATTTAATATTATGGTTGTTATATTACTGGCAACACGCAAAACCAGTAAACTCGCAGAACGTTTAATTTCCTGACAAGAACATGATAACATAAATAAAAACAATTTCTACGCACCAAACATCAGATATTAAAAAACTTCCCCCCCTCCATTATTAGGTGTTTAGAACTCCCAACAAACTTCCAGGGGTCTCATTTAAAAAACCCAATTAAGTCACAAATTGTGTTGATGGCCATTTTTTACCGTGGTGTCGATACTTTGGATTTCACGTCATTACTTTTACCGCCAAGTCGGTACTTTTACCGTCCAGTCGATGCTTTTTACCGTCGCATCGATACTTTTTATTGATGTCGCTTCCATACCTTTTACCGGTGTGTAGATGATTATACCGCCTAGTCGATACTTTTATCAACATTTTAATAGTAAAACATCGTTACCTATTTTTGCATATTAACTTTGACTTCACGTTTGGTGCGAAGGCTGGGCAATTCCCACACGGAACAACTCTTTGTGTGATACACAAATTATTGTTCCGGGTTTGTGTTTTTTTGTGAGGGAAAATCATCAATTGACTTCTCCCGCCCAGGGCCGGGCGGGAATATCAGACTCTAACTGACTATAACCTCCCTGTTCCTTCTCCTGCTCTGGGCCGAGGCCGCGGTGCCTCATTGCGCTTACCCCGCAACCCCGGTTGAACATCAGCCCTATAGGGTCCCGTCAAACAGCTGAGAAAAGCTCGACTAATTTCAAGTCACAACAGGACTCTTATTCATGAGCAGCGTGCGCGTCGCGCATCCAACTCTCCGTCGTGACTAGTAGAGCTTTTCTCACTTATTTTTTTTTAAATACGTTGGTTCGGCTTTAGGATTTTCTCCTGTAGGAACTGTGGATGCGTTTACAAACATATAATTTCACATACAATCACACCCAAACCTGAAACATCAATTTGTGGATCACACAAACTGTTGTTCCGTGAGTGAGTAAGTAAGTAAGTAGTAAGTAAATTATTTTTGCGTATTTTCAATTTTAACATTGTTCACACTTATCGAAGAGATTAATCTTTTTAAATTAACGTCTAAAAGTGTTTCAGAGGTCAGAGTTATTCTGTTTTGTTTTAATAAAGCTTATTTTTGTTTTAAAACTTTAAGTTTTGTCCAATAAACTTAGGTGCAACTTTTAAATATAGATAAGTTTTTTTAGGATTATTTGCGAGTGTTTTCATTGTAAACTTTTGTAATTAAATTAAGAGCCTATTAACAAGATTGAAAGCCTTTTTAACAATTCATGATTAGATAAGTACTTAATAGTCCAACTAATGGGTAATTTGGTATTTTTTTTATATACGAAATGTTTTTGTTAAGTTATATTGCACTTATAGTAAGTGCTAGATACTTAACAAACAAATACTGGACTAAAGAGGTATCATTTTAATAGTTCTTTGCAAATAATTGAATACAAATTACTATAATATAAAAATCTTAACATCACAAAATGCTGATTTTCTTACGCTTCATAAAAATGTATCTATATATAAGAATGAATTAGGTGTGTATTCAAATTTAAGCTCTCTGTAACATGTTCAGCTTGGGTTGTAAGTACAAGCGTAGGAGAAAGAGTGGTTTTCAATTAGTAAGAGTCTGACACTCCCTCTTACCTCACAAAGAGCCGGAAAATAAAGAATCCCTCTCAATTTATCTTACCATAATATTTTAAATAGACACTTAAGCTTTAAACAAATACATTAATAAAACGAATGTTATCACGATAAAATCCCGAATAAAATAAAAACGTCACGATTTTCGTCGCTCTAAACAGATCTCGATGGAGTCGTATTAGCAGCTGAGCTTGTGACAATATTGACAATCGTTTGATGAATTAATTATATCGATTCGATTTATTGAAGTCGAGTGGTCTCGGGATAGATTTCTGGATAGAGTAGTTTATACATAGTAGTTTTTCAAAATATTCTCTGTTGTGGCAATGGAATTACTGCATTGTTGATATGGAGGCTGGGCCACCGGCTGCGTCGCAGGTTCGATTCTCGAAAGTAACATCTTTGTGTGTGATCCAAATTCTTATTTCAGGACTAGGTGTGATATGTCTGTGTCATTGTACGTTTGTAAACGCAACCACGACACAGGAGAAAATCTTAAAAATAAAATATTGCCCGGAATTTGGCAATTCGCACAAACTATTAAAAGCACCATAAATGATACTTTGTATGGCATTAAGTGCATTTCTGTCTACCCTTTCGGGGATTAAGTGTCTTAATGTTATGTATATCGATAATTCTGTTTAACGTAAGTTGTTGACACCACTGTAAAACCTTTGAGTATTGAGAAAATTGTTTGTTTAATAAATCAAGCATAACACGCTTCGAGCATATTTTAAATTCAATTTTTTATTTGGTAAACGCTTAAATGAAATTTAAGTAAACTATTTATGCTTTGCTTTTAAATTTCTATATAAAATCTTACCTTAAATCGTCACGGGATTAGCACAGATGCGTTCTTTGAACGCGTTGACCTATAACGAACTATGTAATTAACTCTAAGAATGGAAATTAGACATTAGAAACACTGTGATAAATCTAATCACATCATCACATCATCACCTATAAGTTCCCAATTCTGCTCAGACGGAGAAGGTTTGAGCATTAATCACCACGCTTGCTCAAGGCGGATTGGCGATTTCAAACTTATAATTACAAATTACAAGTTCAGGTTACCTCACAATGTTTTCCATCACCGTATGTCAGTGGTGTCTAAATAATCATAGAAAGTACATATAACTCGGAAAAAGTCACATTGGTACTTGCCAGGTAGGTTCATTAACCTTCGATACACCACGACGAACGAACCATTTAATAAATTCTAAGAATGGGACTTAAACATCATTATGCAACTTGATAATGAATATGCAATATTACGTTGCCATCGATTTGATTTAAGTATGGAACTGGAAGGTCGCTCATAGAACCCTATAATAGCGACTAAACATATCGAATTTATGCTCATTAGATATGTCTAATTTCTCTTGATGACAAAGATTTTATTATACAGTCTAAAAAGTTTTTTATTATGACTTTCGTGAGACATTCTAAATTAACTATTATGTTTTCTGATATTATGTTTTCTGACTGTAACAGCGCGTAAAATCAGTAGCAGCGCGACAGTCGCCGAGTCGCGTGTCGCGGAATGCTGCTCATGAATATGGGCCTCTAGCATGGCTTGAAACTAGTCGAGTATCTCGTCAAATTATTATGTGAGTAAGCTGAAAACATAATAATTAATTTAGTCTAAAAAGTGTTTTTTATTGTTTAAATTTTGTTTTGTTTTGTCTTAGCCATATTTCATAAACATTGATTTAGCTTACTTAACTATGTCAGAGTAGGTTGTAGTTAAAAATAAACGTGAGAAAATTTCTACAAACTTTCATTATGAAAGTTTCCTTAGTAACCCAAAAGTTCACTTTCTTCAGTCCTGAATTTTAAAGTATTCAGAGGAAATATGCAGCTTCTATGGTTTCATATTATATTGTACGTCAGAAAAGCAATTTTCATGTAAAATACATTCTTATGTGGCCGCTGAAAGCTGAAATATTGTGGATACGAACATCGCGCCACTGTTTCATGATTTGTAAGTCTTTGAAGTACGTTGATAGAAAAAAAAAAATACGGAGAAATGTCTTTACGAGTGAAAATGTATGTTAGGAAAAAATATGTTTGTTGATTTTGTAATATTAGTTTTGTGCGCAGCTTTAATCGTCGAAATACTGACTGGTATGATTTATTTCTAAGAATGGCGTTTAGATAGTTTGTAGTGGGAAAGCTAAGCTTCGAATCGAATGGACCGGCTCGACCGCAGTGATACCAAGAGTTCACGGAAAACGGGCATGAAACAACACTTGCTAGCTTTAAACCTTATCACAATTCTAAAATCTCTAATCCCCAAAAAGGTCGACAATGCTCTTGCAACTCTTCAGTTCTTACGGGTATCCATGAGCGGCACTGTTTGATAAATATATGAATTAATTGTTATTTCATGGCTAGACGCTAGATAGATCGTTACACGAATCTTTTATAATACTTTGGTCTAGATTGCTTTTGATAAGAACAATTAATATTCTAGGTATTAGCGTGTTTCGTAATAGAATAGATATGTCGAAAGAATTAATTTATGTTTATTGTTTATTTACTTTATATCATCTGTATGTATGAGAGAAATGTGTCTATCAATTTTCTTTGCTTGCTTGCCCTGCATTAATATATACGAATATAGTAATGGCAGCTGAGCCAATATGGCGAATACATTTCACAATTCCAAATTTAAAAAATACAACGATATTTTGCCTATAATTATGACCTGTATATGCTACTCCTTGTTATTAAAAAAAAATGTGTTACTGTAACATTGTAATGGTATTTTTTGTACTAGATAATAATACCTTTTCTCATTGACATTGTAACTTTTTAATATCTAACACTTGAGAGAAACTTTTTAATAAATCTATAACTGTATAACCAAGGCTATTTATAACCACTAATGAGTTTCTATTCACCCTTTTAAAAGACATTATTAAAACTGCTCAGAAGTCTATGCAAATATTATTGTATAAAAGAATTATCCTGTCTTTCAAAGCTAACAAAGAGAGACAAGGTCCCGTTTATAAAAACAAAGAAAACTTTAGATTTAGTTGAATAATCACATTTTCTTCTATTGTTTGTGAAAATTATAATCAAGCACTACATTTGCAATACAAAAGTTTACTTTATTGTTTAGATAATAAAGTTTATATTGTTTACACATAATATTTAATACTCTCGCGGATTATACTTTCTAATATTGTAAAATACGTCTGCTATGTTAACATGTTTAGCGTTCCATTTAGAAAACTTTATTAAAATCAGTTTGGCAGTTTCGGAGATTAGTGTCATATAGACAGACACAATTCACTTTTTTTAACTTTACTTTCAAAGCCGTATTTTTATTGCATAGAAATATACCTACAAATAATTTGATATACTTATTATTATGTTTAATAACAACACATATACCAGAAAAATAGAGGACGTGACCGCTTGTACAGAGACCTAAACTATCAAGTAAAAAACATACTTGTTTGGAAGTATTAATTATATACATATATTAGTTGCATTAAAATCAGTTCAGTAGTTTCCTGACTTAAAAGTTTATTTAAAAACCCACCCCTCATATATACTCTTTAGTCACTTAATTAAATAAAAGTTTACTAAGTTAAAACACCTTAAAAGCTTGTACGCATAATACAACCGGCTAATGCTATACTCTGCCTAGTCCTTCGGGAACAAGTAGCTTGATGTTACATCGGCATAGAAACCTCTTTAAAAGGATCCCCACAGAGGTCACGAGCCCTCTTGTGGTGATTCAAGGTCGGAGGGAAAATAATTTGACTTTCACTCACACACTGATAATATTTGAAGCGAAGAGGTATTGTGAATAATTGATGAAGTTTGTGTATGTAGATATATAATAGATAAAGGGTCGTGAATACATAAATATGTATAAAAAAATCACCATCCAATGTAAAAATACTCATTTACTTATTGATTTAGGGCAGATTTTTCAATGGTTTAATAAAAGTTACCTGTGAAATAATTTTATTATGATGCTGTCGCGTCTGAATGTTTGTATAAGACAGTGTCAGCGACAATTTTATTCCTTAAATAACATTTATCTGTATATTAAAAATCTGCCCTTAATTAATGAAACTTTTAGTACCTATTCGTGGGTTTCTACATTTATCAAAGAGTCTGTAAAATGAATCTACACTTTTGGACGAGCTTCACTGCAAGACTGATCGAAAGACTGAAAATTTTTATTCGTTTATAAGTATCTAATTATTTCGTTTGATATTCAAAAGTGCTTCTATTGGTCTAATTAAAATAAATGATTTTGGCTTTGACTTTAATATTATATTATTTCGATGACGTATGGAATTTCTAAGTTTTTAAATTTGTTTAATAATACAATGTACGATTAAACCGACATAATTGTTTTGTTTAAAACTAACTATAATAAACAATAGCAACAATAAGCTCCATAGAATTTACAACTCTTACCCCTAACAAATACAGCCGAAAATATAATACTGTAACATTTTCTCTTTGTTCAGCTGAAAAGCAGTGCTCCATCAAGGCTGTAGTTTAATAAACAATGCGAGTATTCCTGATATTAAGTATTCGAGTTATGTAAAATATTCTGTTGTATTTAATAATCCAGTGAAACCGCCGTGTGCCGTGAGCTTTATCACTACGGACAATATTCAGTTCTCGTTGTTGTTTCCTCTCAGTCTCAAAATTGCGCTAATCCGTAATACTTACTGCATCCTTATTCTTGGGCTTTATCAAAAATAATCAAGGTCTAGAAGAATTTGACGATATTTATAAACATATATAGGTATATATATTTATAGAGTAACAACAAAAAACGTTGCGCCACACTATGATTTCCTTCTGTGTCGTGGGTGCGTTTACAAACGTACAATTTCACATGCACATCACATACCCGGAGCAACAATTTGTGGATTACTCAAAGAATTGTTCCGTGCGGAAATCGAACCCACGTTGCACGGCATCCAGCCCAGCCATTACGCCAACCGTGTAGTCGAATTTGAATCTAACAACTCTACACTTTAGAACGACCACCAAACCGACCATCTAGCTTCTATGACGACAGATTATTACTCTATATTGACGTTTCAAAAGCACTTGTTTATGGTTTAGCTAAAATATACTTTGACTGATTTCAATGCTTAAAATGTGATTGGAATACGTGAAAGGCGCTATATATAATTATAATGAAACATAATTCCGGTTGATACATCTCTGGAATTTAGCCGGGGTTACATGTCAAGCGCAAGTCAATTGCAAAATTATACCACAACCCATACTTGGAGAAGAAGAAGAAACTGGATGGTTTTTAGTCAGTAAGAGTCTGACACTCCCTCACGCCCCTCCTAGAGTGAGATAAACCATTTAATGATTTTCCCTCCCCAAAAAAGTAAAATAGTTGTTGATTTTATCTTCATTTCGTATAATTGTCGGCTCGTTTCTGAAATCTAATACTTTAATTGAAATCACAGAAACGATATTTTGTTTGTAATCGCAAGATATGACGACATAATGTCTAATCTTAGAATATAATACTTATTTTAAAAACTGTAATTTTTTAAAAGTAACACACCATATAATAATTCAGTCTAGCTTTTACTAGATCAGTTAAATACTACTAAACTTACCTACGAGTATATACAGAACTGAAAAAGTGCAACGTTAAAGTTTAATTAAAATCAAAAGTTTCATCAAAAGTCTTTTTATTTTAATTAAAATTAAAATAAAAAGGACGTAAAGAGCAGCGAGCAGACGAACAAAATAACTTTTAGATTTGTAAAAAATAAAAAAAAATCGTAATCGTATTATAGCGCAATGATTTACCGTGGCCCGGTTTGAACCAGATGAGGAAACGGGGAGGTTTTCATCAGAAAAAACTTTTAACCCCTCTCACCCCAACTAGTACACCACTCGAAAAAGGATTTATTGTATCTGTGGTTGTAGTCGTGGTGGCCCTGAGGTTAAGGAGCCCGCTTCTCATGCATGACGGTATTCGAAACCTGGCAAGTACCAATGTGACTTTTTCCGACTTATATGTACTTTCCATGATTATTTAGACACCACTGACATACGATGAAGGTAAACATCGTGAGGAAACCTGGACTTATAATTTCTAATTATAAGTTTGAAATCGCCAACCCGCATTGAACAAGCGTGGTGATTAATGCTCTAACCTTCTCCGTATGAGAAGAGGCCTTTGCTCAGCAGTGGGCACTTATAGGCTGATAAGGAATCTGTGGTTTAAACTTTTCTTATTTTATTGTAAATAATTATTTGTTACAAGACTTGACATTGGTAAAGACTTATGACACAGTTACTGCAAATAGAATGTATTCAGGTCAGATAGAATTTGTTGGAAACATTTATGTGCACACTGTGGACTAGATACTGTCTGCTAATCGACCTAGTTCCTTTTGTAAAGGTTCCGATTTGAATATAAAATAAATTTATGTGTTGATGTCAATACTTACTTTGTCATTTGATTGGGTTAGAAGATTTATTATTTATTTTTATTAAAATATTGTACAAAATTCCCACAAAACCAGTTTCGCGGTTAAACTCTCTCTCTCTCTCTCTCTCTCTCTCTCTCTCTCTCTCTGTCTGTCTCTTTCTCTCACAAAACATCTTATACAAGTTCGGTTTTTAGTTAATTTAAAACATTTGTTTATTAATATATTTTCTAATTTCTGCCGGTAAACCATTAAGCACGTAAAATACTCATCTCGTAAAGAGTTCTATCACCGAAGTAATTATTGATATACGGATTTTAAAAAAGTTGTCTTGAAATCTACACATCAAATTCTCTAGTTACACTTAGAAAGTAAAAAATAACACTGTAATTTTTTAAATTATTCTCATATAAAAATGAATAAATAATTATCTAGGACTAAAGCTCTGAATGCAACACAACTCACAAGTAAAACATTAAAAGCCTTCAAACAAATGCCAGTGGACACTGTCCAAGGCTACCTCTGTGACAATACTCATCGGAGGATTAAAAAAGAGGACGATTGTTCTTTGTTTTTGCTTTTTTTTTTAATCAGTGATGAGTGGATTTTATAGTGATACTTATCTATAAACGGGAAGAGTATTATTAAGTTTTTTTTCAATTTTTTTTTATGGTATAAGTCGTCAAACGAGCAGACGGATGACCTGATGGTAAGCAATCGGCGCCGCCTATGGATACCCGCAACACCAAAGGAGTTACGAGTGCGTTGCCGACCTTTTGGGGTTAGGGGTTGCGGATATAAGGAGGAAGGGATAGGTGAAGGGGAGGGATTGGGCCTCAAGTTATCCCACTCACGCGGCGAAACACAACACTGTGGGTTGTTTCACGCCGATATTCTGTGAGGCCGTGGTATCACTCCGGTCGAGCCGACACATTCGTGCCGAAGCTTGGCTCTCCCACACTTAAAATTATTATTTCAATAATTACCTGCAGTAGTGTGAATTATATATTATTTATGTTTAAATATTGGTAAACTCTATTACATATGATCCACAACTTATGTTTTAAAATTGAACATGACATTTAAAATGTATCCGGTACATAGTTGTTTGGCGATTGACATTAGGTATTCATGACACCAAAAGTATTGTTACTTAACCAAATTTAATAAATTGGTAACACGATTTAAAATTGTAGAATTCCGTTCAATAAATTATTCATCTACATAGCTTTCTAGACCGTGGCATCGTAGCATCGTAGCGTAGCCGCGTAGTCACGTAGCACGTAGCAACCTTCGTAGCAAATAACTATTGTTTTTATGCCCACCCGATGGAGCGTGAGGTCAAGGTGTCCAATCACTTCAAATGTGAAAAAATATAAATCCAATGGATTTGGAATAGTAAATTCTCTATTGAACAATATTCCTTAGTAATCCCAAGAGCACTCCTTTCAATAATTCAGACGCAATAGTCTTGTAGTCAACAGGTACCTAACCAAACTTCACAAACTTTAACACTGTTATACGTACATATCGTCTAATAATGCTAAATCATACTTGTAGCTTAACATTTAAGGTTCATATTTCTTTGATTACAACCCCACGCTAGAAGTTAATGAGCCTGGACGAATTATCTCGTTGATAAATCACAGCGATTTTATTACAAGAGTAGATTATTGCGTAGTTTTGTTAGTTAATTTAAAGTTTCAACCAAATTTGAGAATGTACCTAATGTAGTCTAATTTAAGCATAAGTTAATGTATAGAGAATTAAAGCCTTTTATTTTCTAACCTTACCTTTAATATTTTTATGATTTATTTCATTTCGCCAATAGATTACGAAGCTTTGGCACATTTACAGTTGAATTTAACTAATGTTGAGGCAAAGACATTAAAGCAAATATAACTGTATTCGCTGCATCGATAGACACTTTGAAGATTTCGAGTTTAAGAAATTTAGGTCTTATTCAATTTAAAAATTATCTAAATAAACAACGGTACGAAATTCTCTTATAATATGATCAATAACATATAAATAATCCAATCTTATCTTAAATCCTATAAATTCTTATTTAATGAGTTTAAAACTATAACAAGGGTTCACAAAACCGCGTTTACCATTTAAAATGATCAACGTATTCTACCAACTAAGTGGGTCAGAATCTGCTCATAATAATAGAATAGATATTCATATAATTTCTATATTTAGCCGCCGACGGTTCGTCTCGAATTATTTATTACATGGATTTGGGTCGTCAGTTCAGTTATTCAGATACCTATATTAAAGAGCCAAAGGGTCTGTTTGTTTTGCTTAATATTTTTTTTTATATTTGAAAATAAATGATTTTAAATGTATGAAAATAGGAGATCAACGACAACGTTAAACGTATAACGTTACAAATCTCTAATCTTATATAACGTGTGGGAGAGCCAAGCTTCGGCACGAATGGGTCGGCTCGACCGGAGTGATACTACGGCCTCACATAATACCGGCGTGACACAACCCACAGCGTTGTGTTTCGCCGTGTGAGTGAGGTAACCGGAGGCCCAATCCCTCCCCTTCCCCTATCCCTTCCCAATCCTTATATCCGCAACCCCTATCCTCAAAAGGCCGGCAACGCACTCGTAACTCCTTTTGCAGGTGTCTATGGGCGGAGCCGATTGCTTACCATCAGGTAATCCGTGTACTCGTTTGCCGACTTATACCATAAAAAAAACGTAAGTAAAGTTTGCGCGCGAATAAATGCGGATAGAAATTCCCTACGTTACAAATGTTGGTCAGTAGCCCGCCAGGCTGACCAACTCTCAGACTTGATCATACCGTCCCACTTGAAGCCATTTTATGATAGCAAAATAACTAATCCTCATTAATATTCTTACAATTTATTATCTCACAAATCAGGTGTTGATGTTTACATTTTCACCTCCCACGCTATTACGAAACTTTCGTTATCATAAGTATAAACAAAATTGCTTAACTACCAAAATAGCACGAAATTTTAAAGGGGCTTTTGTACAAAAGCGACGGCAGGTCGATTCAGTGACGTCATTGGCTCAGTAAGTACATACCTACAAATATA
The DNA here is from genome assembly GCA_902829305.4 of Spodoptera exigua. NCBI lineage: Eukaryota > Metazoa > Arthropoda > Insecta > Lepidoptera > Noctuidae > Spodoptera > Spodoptera exigua. The sequence goes on from LR824614.2 coordinate 1,557,378, forward strand.
TAGATAGCTACAGATATAGAATTTGATATCTGAACAGAATTAATTTCCACGGATCCAGGCTGGCGTGGAAACTGGCAGGACTGTGTTGGCGTTTTCTTGTTTACCTTGTTTGTAACATTAAAATTAAGAGAAATAGGTTATAAGTAACTTGTACGTAGGTGGTTTTCTTTAGAGTTCTTACTAGCATTAAACAGTTCTACTGAATTCAAGAGTGTAGGATGAAAAGAACACAAAAGTTTATAAATATGTTAATAATATTGTTTATGGTATAAGGGTAGGTAGTATACAGATTTTCATAGTATATGCATTTTAAAGGTTTTTTTTTCTAAATTTAAATGTTGGAGAGCCATGCTTCGGCACGAATGGGTCAGTTCGACCGGAGTGATACCACGCCCTAACAGAAAACCGGCGTGAAACAACCACAGCGTTGTGTTTCGCCGTCGAGTAAGGCTTTCACAATCCCTCATTCTCCTATTCCCTTATCTCTAAAAGGTCAGCAACGCACTCGTAACTCCTCCGTTGCGGGGGTCCAGGGGCGGCGCTACGGCGTCATTTGCCGACCTATCACATAAAAAAATATATATATTTCGAATGTTTTGTAAAGAAGAACGACAATAGAAATTATGAGTAGGTACATATATATTTTTTAAGAACAATAGAAATCTATAGGAAGAACTAAGTTCAGACTAATCTATAAAACTCTGTCTTAAAATTACCTACATTTAAAACGTGAACGAAGTCACAAGTATTTATTGTGTTATACGAAATAAATTATTCAGAGGTAAGTTATTCTCGTCGATTTGAAACAAGCATCCCCGAGGCATTCTCATAAAGGTTTAGCTACACGAAAACTTTTACAAATAATGTCCGACGGAAACGTTTTAGTAAGTAATATTGAACTGATTTTCGTCGAAATAGTTCAATGTTTTAGGAAGACTATATAAGTACATAGGTTTATATGTATAGTCTTGATAATCACTTAAAACAGTAGTATCTCTTGTTTTAAATAGTGTGGGAAAGCCATGCTTCGTCACGAATGGGTCGGCTCGACCGGAGTGATACCACGGCCTCACAGAAAACCGGCGTGAAATAACACAGCGTTGTGTTTCGCCGTGTGGGTGAGGTTACCGGAGGCCCAATCCTTCCCATCCCCCAATCCCTCCTCAATCCCTAAGTCTCCAAATCCCTAATCCCTAAAAGATCGGCAACGCACTCGTAACTCCTCCGTTGCGAGTGTCCATGGGCGGCGCTGATTGCTTACCATCAGGTAATCCGTCTGCTCGTTTGCCGACCTATTAAGATAGACATAAAAAAAAGTGACTATTGCGAGACATACTAAATTTATTGTTAACAATAACTTAAGTCGTCACTTACATAAATTACTTAAAAAAAGTTTCTTCTGTCGCATGTCGGTGGCGCGACGTCGCCTCGACGCGCACGCTGCTGATGAAGAGATTTTCTTTCTTCTTCTTCATAAGCTTGTTTATATTTACAAATAATTCCTATATATCATATTAATGTCAATAATTATACCAACACAAAGAAAACTCTTTAATGTTGTAATAAGTCATAAAATGATTCATTTTAATGTAGTTCATGTATTTTATCTTATTATTATTATGTATGTCTCTACCAATCACGGGACCACAGGGTCCCGGTCATTTGGAAGGCGTACGAGGGGCCGGAGCCAACTGCGCAGAGGCCCTTAAGACAACTTTAATCTAAATGAAATGGGACACAAACCGGCGACTATCCCTGTATGCACTATGGAAATGCACCCAAGGACAGTCCCCGGTTAGTGTAGGACTATTGCGGATAATGGAAACAAAATACAAGGCTATGGGTGTGGGTTGCTATGGGCTAGTAGGATGGGAACTATAGAAGGACTATGGCACCTGCCGAAACAATGTAATTTATACACGTAAAAATGGCAGGCGGAGACTCGCCAACTCACCGACCGGGCCCCCGGGAATGGTTGCTAGTAATAGCAACAGAGGGACAACGGAAATGTGAGTGGCTGAAGGGTGAAGAAACTGCCACCAGCTTTCTACTCAGATCATCTGCATCTGCCTAAGCATCCTGCATCACTGGCCCACTCGCCGCTTACGAACAGCTTCCACCCTCCGAGCAGGATCACTACTCTCGCGACTCCACTCTGGACGGCCAATGAAGGCAAGCCAGAGGTGGGAGACCTGTTCCTCGTCATCGTCCACTCCGGCCAGCCAATGAAGGCAAGCCGGAGATGAGGAACGGTGACTTCTCCCTGGAGCAATCGGGATGATGGTAGCCCGCGGGATCGCTAATTCCCGTCACCTCGCCTCAAGGTGCCCTGCGGGCTTATTATTATTATTATTTATCTTATTTTATAATTTTAAAATACTTAAAACTAGATATTACTTATTCAAAGACTGAATTTACGTAAATATTAGGCCAATAACTCATTTCCACTTATAAGATTACAATAAAAATTGTTTAAAGGAGCTTGAGTTTAAGCCTAGTAAAAAAAACAACAATAGAATATTTGTATTCATATAATTTTGCGATCGATGCTAAAATTAAACACGCTCAAACGCGCCGAGCGAAAACAGTGCTGTCTGTATAAATTCTTAATTGGAGGTTATTTTTGTACCTGACAACCTCAGTTTATTTAGACCCGAGTTTTTAGAGTCACTCGCTTTAATTGGCAGTGTGATAGAACGAGACTGGACCCTAATTTAAACTCTAGATTTTTTTTTAATCAAAATGTTATTTATGAAAAATTAGGTACATAGATGTAATTTGTTTTTCCAGGTGCTTATGAAAAAGAGCCGGGAATTAGGACTGGGATTGACTTTCAAATGTCACGTTTGTGTACATAACTTTATTAAGAAGTTATTAAAACTTTTTTTATCAAAATGGCGACACGGGCATATCTTGTAAACATTAGCTTCGTAGAATTCTATTTTCATTTTGAGTATTTATTTAGTGTGTTCCAATATGATTTATGACTTGAAGATTTATTATTTCATTTTCATTGCGCTTTTTTTAGATACTATGTAAAAGAGTTGTTTTTTAATTATTTTTTATTTTATGCTATACGGTGGTATTAACCAAATGGTCTTAAGCGGAGCTCCTAAGCACAAAAGTACAAAAAAAGTTTTTAGCTTTGATATCAATAACTGTTGGAGGAAAGTATACAAACCACTATAATTTACGTGTGGGGCAGCTAAGCTTCGGTGCGAATGTGTCGACTCGACCGGAGTGATACCACGGCCTCACAAAAAACACACACACTTCTTCACATCTCGACTAACCTAGCTATACCTATAAAAATAAAGTATATTTTATTTATTCCGCGAAAATAATGTTTTCCTTTTGTTTGTTAATTTCTTATAATGTCTTCTGGACCGGTTCGTCTCTGGAGAGATGTCGTCAGTTAACAAAACTACCTCTTTACTGAGTTTATTGTTCGATAAAACAGGTCACAAACGCTTTTGTTACTTTAATAACTGACCATCGAAATTTTCGTTACTTCTTTTTTTATGTAATAATAGTTCGGCAAACAAGCAGACCGATTACATCAGGTAAGCAATCAGCACCACCCATGGACACCCGCAACAGAGGAGTTTCAAGTGCGTTGCCGACCTTTTGGCAGATTTAGCTATTTGGGAGGGATTGAGGGAAGGGAAGGTAAGTGTCTCCGGTAACCTCACTCAACACAACGCTTTAGTTATTTCACGCCGGATTTCTGAGAGGCCGTGGTATCACTCCGGTCGAGTCGATACTTTCGTACCGAAGCATAACTCTTCCACACTTCTTTCGCTTCGATTGTATTGAGAAAATGTGTGGAGTTATAAAATTAACCCTATTCTAGAAAAGATGTTGGTAAAACTAACAAACCTTCAATAATACTTTACCTGACCTGGGAATTAAACACGATATCTTTTAATCACCTTATAACGCCGTGATCGCCAGGAGGTTAAGGCAACCGCATCTTAATAAAGAGGATGTGGGTTCCAAACCAGGCAAGTACCAATGTGAAATTTTCCGCCTTACATGTACCTATTACTTGTGACTATTTAGACACTACTGACATATAAGTTTGAAATCGCCAATCCGCCTTGAGCAAGCATTGATTAATGCTCCGTGTAAGAAGAGGCCTTTGCTCTGTTGCTTTGCCTTGCTGCAGTGGCCACTTATCGGCTGATAACGCGATGAGATGATCTCTTACTTGGCAGTTACACCTTATCCTCACTAGACTAAGGAGGCAACAAAATGCATTATACTTAATAATAAATGAAGCAAAAACTTACTTAATATTTACTTACAAATGATAAGAACCATTTCGTAAAATGATTCATATCTGTATAACCTTGAAGCTCCATATTCTGGAGCACCCCTCACCTGTGTGAATTACTTTGTATGTGCTCACACAAGCGCAAATAATCTTACAGAAAACCCAATTCACGCAATATCCAAACAAGATTTCTAAAAAACGAGATGTTCTATAAAAACTTTAAAGTTTACGTACTAATCACCAATGTAACGCAGTTTGTTTTTTTATATTACTTTTTATTTTGTTTTTGCTTATTGTAAATATACATAAAAGTAGAAAAATTTAGAAATTGTTAGAGCTTAATAAACGAATTTACATATATCATTTCACTACTTACCCACCTAATGACACCCTTATATATTTACAACTAGCTATTCTAGTGTTCTTTACCCACAACTAGGGTCATATAGGTCGTAGCGGAATGTTTTATAGCATACCTATTATAGCCTTCCTCGATAAATGGACAATCGAAACCAAAAACACTAGTTCAATTCGAACCAGTAGTTTCGGAGATTAACGCGTTCAAACAAACTCTTTAGCTTTATAATATTCTTAAGAGGCTTGACTTCGTAGCAATGATTACCCAATCTGGTAAAGAGTGTTTTCAATAGTGTTAAATAAGGGGAAGACTCTCAATTTGACAGTTTTTTTACTTTTTCGTGAGATAAGGCGACTAACGAGCAAGCTTGTCACTTGATGGATGCCAATCAGCGTTGCCCATGGACGGGGTTTCAAATGCTTGCCGGGACCTTTTGAGGTTATTAAGAAATCGAGGATTTGTGCCTTAACTACTCACAAAGTTTTTTGTACCTTCTGTATTTAACCTTTATGGTGGGAACGTAAGCACAATAGGAATGTCTCGTAGTGATGTATTGAAAACGGAGGTAAGCCCCGGGGATTTGTGCTAAGCCTCACTGCTCAGGTGTTGTCATGGCAACAGCTTCCAACTTTAAGGTTACCTAGTTATGACATTGGAATAGGATAATATATAATGCTTTTAGGCCATGTTATGCATTCAAGACAATTCTCTTAAATTAAGATCGTTTATTAACGAAATTATCCCAAATAGCTTAGGCATTCTAATTACTAATACTACACGGCATTTTATACTAAGTTAGACTATATACTGTAATCTTTGGTGTTATCAGTGCGAAGCTGGCCTTTTGGGTTTACGAAATTGACAATTGAGAATTTTGAGACGATGATTCAGACGCAAGTGTTGTATCACTCCAGTTTTCTTTGAAGCCGTGGTTTCACTCCGGTCGACCCTAACCGTTAGTTTCAGAACACGAATTTCCAACACATGAAAGTTTCACACGTGTAAAGTTATCACAATCAACACTAAGCCTTCAATAAAACATCAATAGGTACTTCACTCCAGAAGTTATATATCCATAAATACATACATAGTTCTTGTAGTCAGTTTTATATCTGCAAGGTTAGCTATTTTGCTGCCTCATAAAAAAAACAATATATTTTTTGGTACAGAATTGTTACGACACGATAACGTTTGATATTTCCTTTATTTAAAAAGGTTCTTATAATTATTAACTTCGTCATCGCAGCGGACACAACATAAAAATATAGGAATCGGTTAGGCCTTCACGCGTGATGCCATAATCAAGGGAAATTGGGATTCATTTTTATATATGTAACTACACGTATATATAAAACATAATGTGTAACTATTTATAAATCTTTCAACGGAAATCCATTGTTCTTATGAATGAACATAAGTTTCCTTTTTATTTTCCTGTAGTTTTCTTTACCATTATAAACGGTACGTGGGCACACAATTTCCTTAGAACTTAACGAGAATAAATTAATATTAATAAACTTCATTTGTTTGAAACGGTAAACTTGAATGTTTTATAATGGGATGGAATATAATATTGTGGTAAACTTGGATTATAATTGATTCAAGACTAAATCTGAAGACTTAATCTTTTCTTTTGTATATTTAAGTATTAAACTATTAGGCTTAAGTACCTAGCTATAGTATTAAAGAATTGATGACGTTTTTATAAATTTCAAATGTATAAAAACATCATGCTATCCAAGTGTAGAAAAATAAGTTCAAAAGTTCAAATAATGTACCTTGAATTCGTATACTTATACAGCACTTTATAGTAGTGCAAAAATAGATATTTTTCGCCGAATACCTTTATTGAGCTAACAATTTTAAATCTTTTCCTAAGTCTGCAAACCGGCAAAGAAAATATAAATCAGTTATAAACAAATGGTTATTTTTTTTTTTTTGGAGTTTGTGGCCTGGATACAAGTCCTTAAAGCCAAATTGTTAAACACTATGCTTAATCCCACAGATAAAAACCTCACTATAAATTGATCACAGATAAATCGGTGTGAAGCTCTGTGCTCTGCTCGACCACAGATTAAATATTTTAAATTGAAATCTCGAATTGAGTGTTTGTTTGCAACGAACGAGGGCTTTAAATAGAATATAGTGATTTTATTTAAGGATTGACACCCACACTTGTTGTTTATGGACTATGTACTATGTATGTATGTAATCATTTATGTAGCGTAGGTGGTATTTGTAATCAGAGATTTATTGAATTGGGATTCATTGAGTAGTATTATGTTGGTACATATTTATTATTATATTGTTTGTTCGTTGGGAAATAGAATTCTTACTAAATACTTATTACTTAATAAATAATGTTATACGAGTTATTAATGTTATAAATGTGATTCTGTGTTTCTTTGTTTGTCTTGGCGTTACAAATCAGTGTTTTTTGCGCTTGTATGTATTGAGAGATAGGATGGACAGTGATGTAGGCTATTTTTTTAACTTTGTATCCGTAGTTTACAGATAATATTTAACTTGTTAAATAACACACGCTATTACATTATTTATTTATACATAATTTGTATGTATTATTAGTGTATGTAAGATTATATTGTTATTATATTTGTTTAAACTTGTACATTATTGTATTGAGTCTTTGTTTATGTATTTAATATTTAAAAAAATTTGCTGCTTGCGCTCACCGTTTTTACTCAGGTCACACACACACCCAAAGGTCAGACTGGTAGATAATGCCTACGGCATTAAGTACGGCAATATTACCTATTTTTTTAACAGAACTATACACAGTTTATTATATAATTATAATTTTCCGTCAGTCTATCCGTCAGTGAAGCTAAGTAGGCTTATTACAAAGTGTAGTTTATGTAGATCAATGACATTATATTATTTTTAAAATGTTAAAACACAAATTAAAAAGAATCTATATTGGAACTATGTTAACCGTTTTAAAATACACTATCTTTTACCATAGTTATTTATAAAGTCTGAAAGCTGTATCCATAAGTTCCATATCGGCAAATTGCAAGCTGACCCAGCCTTACAGCCTCACTGAAAGGTTACCGACTATTCTTAGTTCAAACGTGGGCACAGATAAAAATTTTCAGTGTTTCAGGTGAAATTTTTAAAACTGGGTTAGGTACCTTTTACCGTGTTCATTCTAAATTGACAGTTGGATGGTAGGGTCTGTATTATATCTAGTTCAGTTGTTATTTTTAGTCGGATTTTTAAAGCGGTATTGGTTTGGTGAATGCATAATGTCAGAACTCTTATTCCTAGACGAGGTAGGTAAAAGTGAGTTGTTTTTTTTTTTCACACGTATCTATGACTTAAATTTTGAAATGTTATAAGTCAATTGTTTTTTTTTTATTTTGACTTGGCTTTGGGACATCTAGTTATGCCCACGGTTCAGCACGAATGGGCCAAATTTGTTGGCCCTAGTAATAAAACCTTGTGATATGTTTCGCTATGTGAGTCTGATTTCCGAAGGCCCAATCATCCACTTTGTTCCCAATTCTCTCAATCTTTAAATACTTTACCCTCCAAAACGAATTAGTACTTATAATAACTGTTGCTTACTAACAGGTAATCCAGCTGCTCGTTTGCCGTACACAAGTTTTCAAATAGTTTATCAAGCACATTTCCCCACAATCAACGAGGCATTCAACAATTATAAATCTAATTTAACAGTAAATAAGCATGCCCACTCTAGTTAAATATTAGTCAACATAATCAGCCAGTAGTTTGCTATGAATAGAGCAACAGAATGAATTCCATCGGGAAATCAAAACTAACTTCAGTTCGTTTTGTAGAAGTGGCCAGTATTTGTGATTCTAATTTCAAATCAATATATTGAGGTTTATGTCTGCTTTTGTATATAAAATAAAAAAATTGGTACATACGTTTCTTAGTCACTCATGTACCATTACAATTTTTCAAGATAATTTATATACAATATATGTATATATGAGTATGCTCGTTGACGCAAAAATGTGACGTCATATTCGCTTCGAATTCGAACGCATACCAAATTCATAGAAAAGTAGTTACTATTTCTGACATTTCAAATTGAATTTGACTAGTCGGAAAATAAATGCATTAAGAAGGTGGTTTTAAAAAGTTTCGATTCTTTCTTGTAAGGTTTATACGTATTTCACCAGCTAATAGTTATTAGCTCTATGTAATGGAGGCGTAGCACTAATTGATTTACATCAGGGAATATTCCATTGCTTCATAATGTGTTTTTAATAAAATATAATTTATTGAGAGGGCAAAATCGAGGAAGTTCTCTTTCTCCTGCTCCATACTTTGGCACCTTATTGCGTTTAACCGCAACCCCTGATGATTTAGTTTTAAAACAGCGTCTAGTTATGAATCCTTTGATTGGGTTAATAGATTTAGTTAGTGAATTTCAGCTCTCCATTTTCATGCAGATCCGAGTTCGTGATCTGCACTCTCAAACAAACACTTGAAACAAACATACCAATTAACACAGTCGGGACATTCAAATCAACTGACCTACCACATGACATATGAAAATCAATCTTATGTACTTTACACATAAAGTTTACTATCGCTATGAAAGGTGGTGCATGCTTTAAATGTCGCACGTGCGGGTTGAGTAAATAGATTTGAGTCCGGTTTGTATGCACCTGTGTTTATTGGATTTGCATCGGATTTTGCGCTTTATGTAGGTACTAACTAGGTTGAAGTTAGTACATAACGCACATCACGTTGTTAGGTATTTTATGCCCGTGCGCGCCTCAAAGAGCCAATATACCACCACAGACGGAGTCCTATAGGACTGATGTTCATCCGGGGTTGCGGGGTAAGCGCAATAATGAGTCACCGTGGCCTCGGCCCAGAACAGGAGATGGAATGGGGGGGTTTTTAGTCAGTAAGAGTCTTACACTCTCTCTCGCCTTACCCTGGGCGGGAAAGGTTATTTAGTGATTTTCCCCTTACAAAAAAGACCATTTTATGGCCCGAAAGAGAAGAGAGTAGGTAGATAGGTACTATTTAATTAGGTTTTTTTTTAAACCATTGCTAAAGATCGCAATGGACCCCTTTTCAAACTTCTTGCTAACCGATAATTGTTTTAAAACCAATTACGCTTTCCCAATTACGTTAGTTAAAACGGGAACCAAACTCGATTATAAACCTGCTATCAGAAAATACACCCTATAACTCAATAAATAACTACAAAAGCACTAAAAATCGATTAACCCTTACCACATAAATACGTATAAAAGAGCGCAAGTTCAAACAGGATGTGCAAAGTCCGCCGGCTGACATTATTAAACCGGCCGGATAATCCGGACGACCCTATCTGACCCGGTTGTGCTGACGTTCAGTTACGTAGCCGGGTGTGCTTGTGACGTCATTAAATACGACGTCTATGCACGATGCAGGCTATTGATTAGATTGTTAATTAATTTTCAGAATTTAGGAAGGTTATTTTAGAGAAAATCGAATTACAGTTATCCTGTTCAAGTGGGTAATGGAGTTTGAAGGGGTTTCGTCGAGCAGACGGATTACCTTATGGTAAGGTAAAAAGGTATATTGCCGGTCTCTTTTGGGGATAAGGATAATGGAGCCGGACGAGGACAGGGGTAGGGATTGGGCCTCCGGTAACCTCACTCACACGGCTAAACACAACTGCAAGCTGTTGTTGCTTCACACCGGTTGTCTGTGAGGCCGTGGTATCTCTCCGGTTGAGCCATTCGTGGCTTGGCTCTCCCACACTTTGTATATTTTTATAAATATATATTTATAAGGTCTACAAAACGTCAATTATAATATAATCGTAATATATCTTGTAATTCTATTAGTTTCAAAATGAAAATGTGATTAACAAAACTCATTTTTTACATAAAAGATTTTAAACAATGTGAGATGATAAAAGATAAATGGAACATATTACTGTGAAGTAAAATAAAATAAAGTTCTTTTTACGTCTCCATATTACGTGCGTAGATACATCGAAAGTATTAAAATATTAAAGGTGACTAAACTATTTACAAAAACAAGTCTATGACCTCTTAAATATTTTCAAATTTCACAGCAATTTACGAACGGCACCAGATTTCATTCAGAAACGCCACCTACCGTAAAAACGCTAAACACTGTTATTAATTCAAACATTACCGACACGCAAAAATGTCATTTTATACTCAATAAATATGCAAATGTGTTGTTTTAATAATTCGTATCATAATTCTCTGTAAAGATAGGTTTTATTTCAATGTTATGGATATTCGGTGTGTGTCTCTATCAATCCATTTTGAAATTTATGTAAGTTTTAAGCGTAATTTAATTAATATTATCTTTTATTGAAATGAAAAAATTGATTTATTTGTTTTTTATATGTATGTTTTTTTGCCAGTGTCGTGGGTGCGTTTACAAACATACAAAGACAACCAGACCCGAAACAACTATTTGTAGATCACACAAAGATAATTCCGTACAGGAAATCGATCACTGTAAACGATCCTAGACGCGCCTTTCGTGCAATCCACGACTAGTTTTATTCTGCTGTATATTGTAGCAAAATGACTAACTGAGGGTCGTGGTGGCCTGGAGGTTAAGGAGCCCGCTTCTCATGCATGAGAGTGTAGGTTCGAAACCTGGCAAGTACCAATGTGACTTTTTCCGAGTTATATATACTTTCTATGATTATTTAGACACCACTGACATACGGTGAAGGTAAACATCGTGAGGAAACCTGGACTTATAATTTCTAATTGTAAGTTTGAAATCGCCAACCCGCATTGAGCAAGCGTGGTGATTAATGCTCAAACCTTCTCCGTGTGAGAAGAGGCCTTTGCTCAGCAGTGGGCACTTATAGGCTGATTATGATATTGTAGCAAAATAGAGAAATGCCTAAGATTAACCTAGACAATACCAGGGCTTCTAACTGATTTAGTGGTACCAGTGGCATACTCTTCTCGATTTAGGGCCTATTTAGTCACATCCATATGCGATACCCGAGTTCATATCACTGCCAATCAAAATAGGACAAATATCGTGAGGAAACCTTTTTTTGTGAGCGGCGAGCTACCCTTACTTATCATTTCTCGATTCCTGACGCCCGGAGTATCGCTTACTGCGGCTAGGGCGTCAGGAAGATAGTCCCCTCACGCACTCCACCTCCTTCTTTGCGAGCATAACTTATTCGCAGCAATAGGAGACGGCTTACCAGTTCCTTTCACTTCGCACCATAGCCTCGACTAAGATCGTGAGGAATCTTGAGCATGCGCAGTGATTAAAGCTCAAACTTACTCCGTGTGAGAAGAGGCTTTTGCTTAGCAGTGATGATGATGAATTAAGACTTTATGAAACGGAACCCTTGACTTGATTACAAATTCTATTAATAAATTAAATATACCACGATAAAAAACCGAATACACAACAACAAATGTCACAATGAATCATAAGTTAATTGGAACAACCCGCGGTTTATTCCCAGGAGATATTCGTCCATTTTAAAAGCTCTTAAACAAATTGAAAATCGATTTTATCTCAAAATGTCCGCTTGCACGAGTAATCCAGGTATGCGACGCGATGTAATTAAAATGGCCGCCAATTATATGACTTATGAAGTGTAAAATACTATTTTTATTGGTGTCACAACTCGTTGGTGACTTCTGAATATGTTTGCTTCAGTTAATTTTGAACATACCTAGTTACTATTGTCTACACTTTTGAACGAGCAAATAATTATGTAGGTTCACTGAGAAAACTGACCGATAAAATGACACTTTTTATCTTAAAGCTAAAGTAAGCTTTGTTTGACGTTGAAAATTGCCTGTAAAAGTCCAACTAAAATGAATGATTTTGACTATTATTCTATATTGACGTTTCAAACGTAGGTTTGAAAACGGTTTTATTTTTATTTTTTTAACTAGACGCCATTAGCGAGCGATGAAGAAAAAACAAGCTGTTATGTTGAATGAGTATGTTTTTTTTTCTTAAAAATATTTTGTTTCTATCAATATTGTTGGTAGATTGAAATGTCTGCAATCCGTTCTCATAATAGAAATAATGGTATTATTCTAGAGATGCTCATTGTGACTTATTCTTATCAAAATAACGATTGTAATCTCCAGCTTGTTTGTCAGATTTCTATTACATTTTGACGAACTCAATAACATAATTAAATATTGGTTTCTTACATTCGAATTCACGAGAACGTTGACTTTCTTATGAACCCAGTATTGTCAAAAATATTACTATTGTAGCATATAGGTTTTTACCTTTTGTCATCCTCAAATAGCAACCATTATTATAAATTGGTAACATTATTGTATACCGTCCGTCCGTGTAGGCAGAAAAGTCCAATGCAATCACGCCCTATGGTGTAGGCAGAAGAGTATCCAATCCCTTATCCTCAATCTACAAACCCCCTTTCCTTAATTCCCTAATGACCCACAAGAGGTCGGCAATGCACTTGTAGTAACGTCTTTGGCATTACGTGTGTCCATAGGCGGCGCTGATTGCTCACAATCAGGTAATCCCTTCGCTCGTTCGCCGACCTGTAACATAAAAAAAAGTCATGGCACATGATGTACTGATACACTTTTCACTAGATATGACTCTCATTTCCCAAGAGCCTATTCCAATACAACTAAAGAAAGAAAGAAAGAAAGAAAAATAATTTATTTGGCATGAACAATTAGGGAAAAAAACAAAGACATGTACAATAATTACAATAAAAAAAAAGGTAAACAACAAACTAAAACAACAATTTTAGCTTAGGAACTAAAAAATATATAAAAAAAGTGCTTAAACAACTAAAAATTTGAGTATAACAAGAAAATAGCATAACCATGCCAAAAGGGTTGCCATCTCAGTATAAGTTGGGCTCAATAAGAACCCGACACTGGTTTTATTAGTAACACACAACACTGGTATTTAACTAGTCGGCAAAGTTCAAAATACTGTGCAACTTAAGAATTTTCGAAAAGAAAAACCAATAAATATCAATAGTACTTTTCATGACCATACTTGATTTTTGGAACCACTCGCCACAAGTGAACCAACTTGGCAGTATTTACATTAAAATCTTTCCATATTGCCTTAGCAAGTAAGTAAATTATCGATTTCCTTTGAAAAACAATCGATATTTGAACCAACCTTGACATGACAGACCACTTATAATGTTTTATTCATCGCTTAATTTCAATGTCGTATCAAGTTTCTTTCGTGACGCTACGGACGCCATACTTGATGACGGTCTTACATGAACAATGAATTATGTAGAGTTTACGTCAGTACCGTACATTATTATTATTTAACACTAGCTATTCTCGCTCGGTTTCACCCGCTGCTCCATTTGTAGGGTTATGCTTTATAGCCTCCCTCAATAAATGGACTATCGAATTTAAGTGTGGAAGAGCCATGCTTCGGCACGAATGAGTCGGCTCGACCGGAGTGATACCACGGCCTCACAGAAAACCGGCGTGAAACAACCACAACGTTGTGTTTCGCCGTTTGAGTGAGGTTACCGGAGGCCCAATCTTTCCCCACCCCTAATCCCTCCTCAATCCCTAAATCTCCAAATCCCTAAACCCTAAAAGGTCGGCAACGCACTCGTAACTCCTCCGTTGCGGGTGTCCATGGGCGGCGCTGGTTACTAACCATCAGGTAATCGGTCTGCTCGTTTGCCGATCTATTAAAAAAAACCGTAGTTCCGGAGATTGGCGCGTTCAAACAAACAATATTAGTATAAATGATTGTTTAAAGTGACAGCTAGCCTATATAGGTCCTTTTAGACCTTAGATGTATTCGTTCTTTCAGTGCAAGCCACACTTTTCGAGAAATCAAGTATTAAATAAACGAAGAAGTAACCTTTCTAAATAAGATAAAAATTGTAGAAACAAATTGATGAAGTTTTTAAATTAAATATAGATCTTGAAAGCAAAAGGTCGCTGTAAAGCTAGGTCCCAATATTTCGAAACTAGGTCTTGACCTAAGGAGCTGACATTTGGTTAAAAGGTGGCCCGTAAAAGAAGATGTCAGCTTACCAAAGAACTTTCAAACTTCACACGGAATTTCAGCCATGATGCTTTTTGAAAATAGAATATTATGTAACCCATTTTTTTTTGCGAAGTATAGCGAGTTATGGATTGTAGAACTAGCCTTTTTAGCTTTGTTTCCTATTAGTACCCACGGTTATTTAGGGGAAAATTTGCCAATGATTTTCGCCAAACAGAGTGACGTGACAGGGAGTGTCAGATTATGACTTGCTCAAAACCTGTTTCTTCTTCAGATTCGAGCCGGTCCACATCATCACATCATCCCTAGTGGAACGGTTTTTTGTATCTAACGGTTCTTTGACGCTGCCGCCTAAAATTTCGAAAAAGAAAGTATGCGCTATGCATTGAGAAGTACAAAGTTTTTTTTATCTACACACCAAATGATACGCTGATTTGGCGAAAAATATTGATTTAGGTAACATTTACGTAATCACTCACAAATAATCAAAAGCTGTATACTCACAAAGACATCGAATCACATCCTTATATAATCAAATACACGCGCTTTATTCAATCCAATATGTTGGAAGGACAGAAAGATCTCAGTGATACAGGATGATTCGCAGAACCATGTATACAGGCTGCTACTCATTAAGGGGATCAAAAGACCAGACTGAAGTCAATTTATCTAACGGACAGGGCTATGAATATAACATCGCAGAATTCAGTTGCCTGGCTTTGGTCTCGGACTATGAATAAGGTATTTTATTTGTTCCTTAAGGTACTGTACAGATGAATGGGAGATAATTCGACGTACGTTAATAGGTAGGTGTGTTTCTTTATTGTTCTAAGATTTTATTAGTAACCTGTGGTAGTTGTAAATATAGAAATTTAATATAGAGCTTAATTTGGATGAACTTTATATAAGGTGGCATGACACGCTCTAAATATGTGGATATAACAAAGGAGACCCAAGTTGGTATCGTTTACCGCGTATATCACCGATTCAACTTTTACCGGGTCAAAGATTTTGCCCAAAACAGTTTTCTGTCGGCAGTTAAAGACTTAAAATCACAGTATATATGTCATTTTTTAGGCAGTACAAAACTATTCTAGACACTATATTCTAGTCTTCAATAAATGTCGCCCCCTTAGCATTCATTTTCTAATTAATCACATAGTGCCACCTCCTAACTCCTAAAAAGTCAAACGCAATAAGGTACCGCGCCTCCGGCCTGGAGCAGGAGAAGCAACAAGGTGATTTTAAGTCAGTAAGAGTCTGACACTCCCTCTCCATATCCTGGGAATAGAAAAATTGAAGATTTTTTCTACACAAAAAAGGTAACAACAACAAAGTAATCCGTCTGCTCGTTTGCCGACCTATTTCACAAAAAAAAGAAAAAAAAACAATAATCTAAATAGATTTTTTTTTAAACACGTGACTCAATTCGATTTTTAAACACAGTTTTTCACGTTTAGCTGTTAAATGTATCAAACCAGTTACCTACGTAATTGAGCAGCTTACAATTAAATCCGGGACCTTATAATTCTCTTTCGTACTTAAAGACATTTAATGAAACGAGAGCGCTAATCGGATTGACGATATTACTAGAGGACGTCTTCAATCTACGAGTGTATTATACATATATAGGTATAGCTATAGTAATTATATATCAGATACTGATTCGAACAGGCTGGGTAAGGGTTTTTGATGTGAATTCGCTTGTATTGTTGAGGCACCGAATATTATCATACATCATCATCGGCCTATAAGTGCCCACTGCTGAGCAAAGTCCCCTTTCCACAAAAAGAAGGTTTGAGCATTAATCACCACGCTTGCTCAAAGCGGATTGGCGATTTCAAACTAATAATTAGAAATTATAATTCCAGGTTTCCTCACGATGTTTTCCTTCGCCGTTTCAGTGATGTCTAAATAATCAAAGAAAGTACATAACTGTGTGACTTTTTGCGAGTTACGCAAAAAGTCACATTGGTATTGGCAAGGTTTCGAAAGCGCACCCTCATGCATGAAAAGCGGGTGCCTCAACCTCTGGGCCACCACGACACGTCACCGAATATATTTATTCAAATAAAAAGTGCGGGAGAGCTATCCTATAACGCGAGTGGGCCGGCTTTGCCGGAGTGATACCACGACCTTGCGCAAAATCGGCATAAAACAACGCTTGGTTTCTTACTCGACATGTGAGTGAGGCTACCGGAGGCCCAATACTTTACCTCCTTCCCCAATTCATAAATCTTTCAAAACCCTTATCCTTAAAAGGCTGCCAACGCACTTGTAACTTCTCTGGTGTTGTGATCGTTATGCGCGGCGCTGATTGTTTACCATCAGGTATTAAAACTATTTGTGATGCTCACACAGTTGCTACCACTGACACTTTGAACACTAGGGTAATTTTTTTTTAATAATCTGCTTTATATATTAGACTGTTTTGTCTTCACAACACCTGGAATTTTTTTTAATGTTCAATTTAAAAAGCACCTTAATATTTCTCGACGGCTATTAATATAAATAAATATAAAATAACGCAATAAGTAAATATAAAAGAAACCAATTTTGATAAAACCGAAAGTCCCCTGAAGTCTATGTATCATAATATGTAAATAATTCATTTATGAATAATTCTATAAAATATTACAACTGCAATATATCGAATTGATATAAATAAATATCTTTTTATTCAAATTTATATAAATATTATATTTCTATTTTCATATGTATGAAAATCGTATGATTGAAATCCTCTCTCGAAGTTTGTGTAAGAGCAATTTATATCTTAACGTGATATTATTAGAATTCAATTTGAATTAATGGATTTTATTTAAAACTTTAATGAAATGTGGTTTTAATACATAGGTATTTTGTGTACATGGCATCCCTTAGTCCAGAAGTATCTTGGTGATATAATGTCTTATTATAGCATATTTATAGTATAGAGCTTATTTTTGTTATTTTTTTAACATGCTATTATAAGGTTGGCCAATGAGCATACGGATTACCTGATGGTAAGGAATCAGCGCTGCTCATGGACATCCGCAACAACAGAGGAGTAACGAGTGCGTTGCCGACCGTGTGGGGATTAGGGATTTCGAGATTTGAGGACGAGATGAGAGGGAGAAGAAAGGATTGTGCCTCCCATAAACTCACTCATACGGCGAAACAAAACGCTGTGGCTGTTGACAAAAAAAAATGCACGGGATTCGTGGTTAAAAAATTAATTCAAATTCAATTTGCTGTAGGGTTCCAATTTTAAAATTCTTAGTGTGTAGTTTTGATCTGAATATTCTCCACAATTTCAATGATTAAGAAACATCTACAAAATAAGCTATGTTCTACATCAGATTATCATACAAATTTAAATCGTATCTCTTCGTTCATAGAAGTTATAATAACTTAGATAGCTTCTTAACAACCCTATAACTATTTAGTCTGCAAACATTTTGTAACACTAAAACAGTTGAAGAACTGTGTAGGTGTCTACCCACGTAACGTTATAAAATAACGTTGTACCAAACAGTTGTAACTGTATAACAACGGTTATTTTTGGAATACGTTATAGATTAAGAGTTGATTAAAATATTTATTTTAAAAGTTTCGAATTTTAAATTGTTCTATTTTTAGACTCGAAGAGATACTTAAAATAATATTTTCGTACGATATCATTACTGTGTGGAGCAGAATTATCGTTTTTTTTTTAAGTTGATTAATTTATTTTTTTATATGATGGAGACTAATGGATTGATGGTAAACAATTGGCGCCGGTCGTAGACACACGGAAACCGTAAAATTATAGTTTAGACGGCCTTTTAAAGGTTAGGTCTTAAGTAACTCACATAGAATGTACTAAAGAAAACACAAGCGTAGATTTCCTTTCCAAAATATTTCATTAATAAACTTTACTAAATGATTTTTCAATGTATCCAATGGAAACAAAGTAAAATAAGTAATCTAATACATCAAACATTTCTACCTTTATAAATCTCAGTACCTACTTACCGTTATTTTTTATTACTTGAAATCGTATCGTCATCTTCGAAGGTCCTTCACCTTTTTGTTTTTTTTTTTGTTAGTACAGTATGTAGATATTTACATTGATTATATTTATTACATGATGTATTTACAAAAAAGTAAATTTTAGTAAGAAGTATATTATTGAATGACCAGAAATCTTTTGTGAAAGATATTTTTTCATGACGGTCGGCAAACGAATTGACGTATTAACTGATGATATGCAATCAGCGCCGCCCATGGACTCGTAATACCAAAACACTTCAAAACAGTTACTACCGGTGCGTTGCCGGCCTCTTGCGGGTCATAAGGGATTTTAGGATATTGAGCCTCTGGTAACCTCATTCACACGGTGAAACGGAACGTAAATGTGGCTTCACGCCGGTTTTCTGTGAAGCCACTCACTCTAAACACTATTGGACTAAGTAGGTCGTGCATCGCCTGTTGGCGAAATGCTGTGTCGGTCAGCGGAGGGAAAGAATTCTCCTAACGCCCCAACTGCCGCTAGAAAAGACGAAAGCTCACCGTTTTATTTCTGAACTTTTTTTTTATGTAATAGTTCGGCAAACGAGCAGGCGGATTGCCTGATGGTAAGTAATCAGCGCCGCCAATGAACACCCGCAACGGAGGAGTAACGAGTCGTTGTTGTTTTTTAGCTGGGCTGTCTAATTTTTTCAGAAAATATTTAAAAATATAGACAATTAAAAAATAAATAGAGAGTTGAACATGAATTAATTTTAATTTGAGTCACTCATTGTTACCTTGTTTTCAAAACATATAACATGTATATATTTACAAATAAAACTGCGAATTCAAATGTACTGAAATAAAGTTATATTCTATTTAGTATTTCATAGTTTTTCACGTTACTTAGTTACGGGACATAGTTACAAACAAAGTTTTTCACTATTATAGTTTAGTTAAACACAGTAGGTATGTATGTGTGTGTAATAGCTATCTCCATTTAGTTTCAAAAACTAATTTGTTCAAAGGAAAAGTTTTTATTTTTCAGTTTGTAACTCTATAGTTGTGTAAGTAGGTTTTAGGTGTTTAAAGTTAAAATTCCATGATTATGATCAAAATATTGTTTTAATACATTTTATTTATTTGATATATTATTAAATGAACATCTATACTAATATTATAAAGAGGAAAAATTTGTAAGTTTGTATGTAGGGAGTAATCTTTCGAACCGCTGGTCGGATTGCCAAAATTCTTTCACTGATAGATAGCTACAATGTTCCTGAGTGCTATAGGCCATAAAACATCACGCTACGACTAAATGGAGCTGAGCAGCGGGTGAAACCGCGCGAGAGTAGCTAGTACATAATATTATCATATGATAGTTATTATCAATCTGCATCGCCCATGAACAACATCGAAGAGTTATAGGTAAAAGTACATTATCGGTCATTGTGCCTCCGGTAACCACATTCGCATGGAGTCAACAACATGGCGTTGTTTCACGCCGGTAAAAGTACTTGCAAAGTCGAGTCCAATAATAACATTGTATAAGAAAGTTAAACAAAACATAATCACTAATAATTCGTCGCCATCTTTAGTCCATAAACTAACTCATAATAAATACTAACTATAATAACCTAACCTTTAATTCTGGATTGATCAAAGTTTCAAACAGAAACTCTTTGGAACTAAAACGTCAATAAAGACCCAAAGACATTGAGATCGGTAATATTGGCCATAAACCAGTAAGGGATTACTCAGCGCTCTCTATAAATGAAAATCTTGAACAAGTGTATAAAATGTTAGTATAGAATATTTACTGGCCACGGTACAAACGTCCAGTGACCTCACACCCTGCACTGCAAGGAGCCATAAACATGTGCACTTTATACCAAGTTTCACTTCGAACGTACTGCAATTTATTGGGTTCATAACCTGGGAATATTGTTTTCTTTACAATCCATAAGTAGCGTAGGTGTACAAGAAAAATGTATTTTATAGTAACATTATTAAAGGTCATTTCAATAGAGCATTTTTTTTTAATATTGGATATTGTCAATCGGTTTTGGGTTTCTACCTATCTGACCAAGAATCTTTTTTGATAATGGGGGAAAAGCCAAGCTGCGGTAAGAATGGGTCGGATCGATCGGAGTGATACTTCGGCCTCACAGAAAACTGGCGGGAAACAGCAACAGCGTTTTGTTTCGCCATGTGAGTAAGGTACTAGAGGCCCAATCCTTTCTTTCCCCCCTTTCTTTCTGAGTAACTTCTCTGGTTTAACGGGTGTCCATGGGTAGCGCTTATTGCTTACCATCAGGTAATCCCTCTGCTCGTTTGCCGACCTACCAAGTAAAAAAAAGACACATTTTACATTTAAGGATTTCTTTTATCTGATACTTAACATATTGTTTGTCTATGTGACTGAGATGAGCATAATTCCCAACTGGGTTCAAATTTAGAACGTCTCCTTTTTAACAACCTTTATAGGTAGGTCGTACAAAGAATATCACTTAAATGGCTTATCACTCATCATCACATTATCGACAAATAAAATACAGATTATAATCATATTTCTCTTTACTAGTCTCAAGGAAAACTAAGCATAACATGTTATCCAAAATCGAAACACATCCTTGACGCCTTTGTGTAAATTTCAACGTGACATGTGACGTCACAACTTCCCTAAGTAGGTGGGTTTACATACATGCGGTAAGTAAGTAGATAGGTACCTAGGTATAACATAAATAATGATAGCTTCAGTAACAGGTAGCCGGGAGCCATGATATTATTGATAAGCTGTCAACGAGTGACGCTTCGTTATCTGTGGGCTCGCAGGATTGTAGTGTCTATGTTCAAAATGGCGCGAAATTAGGCTATTGTTTATGCGTAGATGTGTATAGTTGAGAGATAAGTGTTTTATTTATAAGTTAGAACTGTTTTAAAGTCCAAGTCTTCTTTTAAAAAGGTTGGGTAATTAATTTTATTTATATTATATTTTGTATAGAAACGTAAAATGTTCATTGACTCTTTAGACTCTTTTTCGAAAATATTTGTAACTTTGATATAATTTCATTACTTCAGTAGTTCTCATGCTTTATGACAATGATATTAAAAGTAAAATGATGTAGATAGGCTACCTAAACAAAATTCGATTTTCAAAAATGACACGCTTATACACACATGAACAATACGGTTGTTACCAACTAGTCAAATCAATACTTTTATCCAAATGTCAAAAACGATACTTTTCTATGAAATTTGTATGAAACATTGATTATGACGTCATAGCATTTTTGCGCCAAATAGCTTACTTATTTTTAAAAAATTAGCTAAAAAATATCTAAAACTTAGTGTATCGATCGATCGATGAATAAAAATATAGTTATTTTTCAATATTTTATCGTATTACAACGTCGAATTAATTTATTTTTGACCTAGGAAACTACCCAATTCGTATGTTTAGACGTCAAAGTGAGATGGCATGATTCAATAATCGCGAGTGAAAAAGAGATAAAATATGAAAAAAGTGTGGCTATTCAGCCATATTTTAATGTATCACTTGCTGAGCGCTTATAACCTATTTACACCTTTTTACTCATTGCTTTATGCTTTATGACTTGTTTTTTAAGCGTCGAAATTTGAATGTCGTTATCATCTGTCGCAGAAATCATTATATCTGGATAGCAAATTCTGTCTATAAGATTTCTAGACATAATTCTTAAAATCTGATGAGTTATGATATAAGAGGTGATCAACAATAACGCTTTCACGGCAAATCTATTAAGTATTACATCACTACTTATTGGAAGTATTATTAAAGTATACTGTCCAACAATATACGGAAAAAGAAATATAGATATATTATATGTACTTTATTACTTATCGTTATAATATCTTACCATTTCACCTTCAGAAGGATATGCTACCAAACATTCCTTTTCATAATAAAAATTGTCATCGATAACATTTAGAGAAACATTTTTGATAATAAATGGCTGTGGAAGAGCACCTGTGTCACTTCTAACCATTGTGCGTATGTGTATGTGAGTGTCTGTGCGTGTGTGTGTGTGTGTGTGTGTGTGTGCGTGACAATCAATAAGTATTATAATAATATCAAAATGATTCTATGCCTCGTTCAATCTGAACAGGTGACGTCACAACCCCAAGCCTCGTTTGCATTACAATAAGAAAATTCGGATGTAAGTCTCCAAGCTTTTTGTCCGTCATCAAATTCATTCCCAATAATGCGAGTTGTGTGTCGTTTGGAGATTGTATTGTTATATTTCTTGGCTCTTTTGTTAGGTAATGGATGTTTGGGGACGTGATTTTTATTAAGTGCAAATGTTTAGTGTGGATGTTTGGCTGTTGATTCGAATGTTATTGGAATTAAAACTTAGCGAAAGCTTACCTAAATCTCATCTTAATCTGCATAGCAGTTATGGTATGATTGCAATGATTACAAACATTTAATTGACATATTATAAAGTCTATGTACTTAACAAAAAAATTGCTCCAGGTGGATGATTACGAGATTAATAATTATAAATAAGTTAGGGTCTGTCTAATGTCTATCGATCAGTATTTTATTGGATAAAGCTAGTTGCTTTTGGTTTAAGGCATAACAAATATACCTTTCTTTACCATTTTAAATGCACGTCGGCGGGCGGCGAAACCAAGAGTAGTTTGCTGTCCAAACGGAACCAGATCCGAGCGTATGAATAACGCGTTCTGCAGATGACTCAAGTAGCTATCCGACCACCTCACATAGGGCCCTTAGGACCTAAATCCAACCAAATTTGTGAGCAAACGCAATTTTATACCCTAAGCCGGTATGGAGCAGGAGAAGGAACGAGGTTTTTTAAGTCAGTAATAGCCTCTATATACCGCCCTTCCCTAGGCGGGGAAAACATATACTTATATGATTTTCCGTTCACATAAAAGTATGCCTATCTTCTGATTACTTAGTGTAGCTAATAACTATAAAATCTATAAAATTGTAGGCAATTCCCTGGTATGTAAAACTTTATGTACTGCCTAGAAGGCCTTAAGCTTTACTGGAATTAAAATTTCAATGTATACGAGTAGGTTGGAGCAATAAATGCAGTTTGTAAGGCGAGCGCTCGACAATGCAATATTCTTTTTCCTTATTACGCCTTGAAGATGTGTTGTATCGCTAGATTGCTTTCGTTTTTCTTTAATATGTTATTGTGCTTGGTCTACCTACTAGTTTTTTTGTGATATTGGAGCGTAAACGTGGTTTTTAATTGTGGTAATTCGAGGCACAATAGTACCTAAGACGACAGGTGCGCGAACGCCGTTGTTAGTAGAAGTCTGTATTTGTTGATTTCTTTTTGGTTATAGGTTTATGTTTTCTGAGTTAAATTGCGCAGAGCCAGCCACATAAGGACATGCGACAAGAAATAAATATAGAATGATCATTATTTTTCGTATTTTTTTATGGTATAAGTCGGCAAACGAGCAGACGGATTACCTGATGGTAAGAGATCGGCGCCGCCCATGGACACCCGCAACACCAAAGGAGTTACGAGTGCGTTGCCGGCCTTTTGGGGATGGTGGTTGTGGATATAAGGATTGGGAAGGGGAGGGATTGGGCCTCCGATAACCTCACTCACACGGCAAAACACAACGCTGTGAGTTGTTTCACGCCGGTATTCTGTGAGGCCGTGGTGTCACTCCGGTCGAGCCGACCCATTCGTATTAATGAAGTTCCTAATAGGTAGTGTAGTATCAGTATCATTTAACTTTTCAGTAACATAAATGTGATCTGAAGCCTAGCATAGGAGGCATAGCCAAGGATTTATTTAATTGCAAGAAATGTAATAGGATGTACTTAATGCCGCAGGTATTTTTGCTAGCCAACTTTTAGGTGACGCAGGGAGAAAACATGGTCGGTACAACAAAGTAAAAGAAAAAGGCTATTGTACCTTAAAATAATCTTCCAAAAATCAAAATCCTCCAAAAATGTACATTTGTGTTTATTTATATGCTAACAAGTTGATAAGATACAAGTGCACAGGTAATGAAAAAGTAAAATCCCAAAAGGTTGGAGTCCAAGTAAAATAGGTTTATCTCTTAATTAAACTTTCACGTTAATCTAGAATTTTGCTACTAAGTTTTTTTTGGTGTTTATTCTCCTCCCAAATTACCTTACCAGAAAAAACAATCTAAGTCATTATTTATTTGAAAAAAAAGTCATACTAAGTCGATCCTGGACATGATCACCGTCATCATCATACATAGTATTAGTATTAATAACAATACGTCCTTTGCTGAACACTTAAACATATGCATTATCCAATCCCTTTTAGTTTGGAGCTCGAATCCATGATGGCGGATGCTCGAAGCCACCTACAATCAGTTTTTCCTTTCAACCTTTATCTGGCCTTGTGATAATGATACGATGTGGTCAATATTCATAATCTGAATAAATATTTCATTTCATTTAAAAAACCAGAAAGCTAGTTTGTATCCAATGACGTATTATATATAGACACGTCATGAACCAACATTGCGGCGCTTAAAAACGGCGAAAATACTAGATAACTACTTCTACTAGTAAAGAAAGGGAAAGGAAATATGACATCGTATAGTGGAATGCCTTTGCTAGAGGGAGATAAATATACATCTTCAGTTACATCACAGGATAAGTAATAATAAAACTACATTTTCATAAGATGGCCGCCATAAGATGGCTGGCGCCGGCGTCGAAAAAAATAAAATAAAAATAGGTTGTTTGGTGAACTTACACATGAAATGACACATTTTTGTCTTTAACTTTTGGAATATTATTATTGGATAATTTGTACATCGTCTGAACACACACGACGGCATGCTTTACTTATGTTTCGCACAGGTTTACACACACGATATAAATTAAAAACAAACGTAGCGTCGCGCGGCAGGTTGGTGCGTAACTAAGCGCGATGTTGTCAATTGCCTTCATTTCATGTTGTCATTTTAGAGCGCGGACAACGTATCTATAGATTTATACATCATTGTTTGTATCTACATTAGCTTTGTTTCGCTGTATGAGTGAGGATACCGGAGAGCCAAACCTTGTCTTCTCCATAATGCCTTCAACGCTTATGTAACCCTTCGATATCGCGGGCGTCCATAAGTGGCGTCGATTGCTTACCTGGTGATCCATAATATATTATGCTAATATGCAGACCTAATCCATAAAAAACAATTATATTACTACTTATCGACTTTGGTAATAGTCTCGCAACCCTGATTGCCACGATACTTCTAATTGCTATATTATATAGCTTATTAATGTAATATTCTTTTTGTCAACAGCTCTCGGGACATAATGAGACTGGTGGTGCCCGGTTGTGTGAACGACGCGCGCAGCATACCAGCGCTGCGCGTGTTCGTGCTAGCATCAGCTATGGCGCTCTATTTGACTATGGGTAAGTTGTCAATTTTTGTAGTCAGATTAAATACATACATACTTGTGTATCGTGGCCTGTCGTTTTCGCCAGAACATCCCCGTTTTCATACAACTGAACGGCATGCGGCACGACACGCAAGTTTATCTCTAACCATAGGAAATACATGAAACCACAATAATAATATATTTCCGCTTTTATTCGTTCCATGGGTTAAATTACCTTTTTTGTGTGGGATTTGTCATTTATTTGGAACATTGTAGAACATAATCAGCAAAATAAATCGTTGAATAAAAAATTATTTTCGTAGTATTTTAAAACATATTTTTGAAATGATGACGAATAGGTAAACTTTGATAAATCAATATTAATAATAAATACAATAAATACACATAGCTAAACGGGGATCGTTGGGAGCTTGTAAAGTATTGAGTATTGAGTATTGAGCTTCTGTCTGTCTGACTGTCGACAAGTCGCCATTCGCATCTTGTGGCTCCTCGCGACTCTACTCTCGAGTTCGTCGGTTCCCTCGCTACCTTCTCCTAAGTAGGCTACGTACCTCCTCACTTAGGTACATTAGGAAATTAACCGCACGTTACATACATTTTATTCTACTTACTTCCATTTATTATTTAACTAAGTACAAAGTTATTGCGTCTCAAGTCTTAATCCCATGGCAGCAAATATGACGCGGGTCGAGGCCCCACACAAAACACGCGTTAGCTCTTGTTTTAAAATGTACGGGTAAATGTAATTAAATGTTTGAAAAAAGAACATGAAGCTTTGTTACTTCATCAACAATTTTTTTTTTAATTCGTTGACTGCAAGAGCATTTGTTGATAACTGTTTGTGGTTTAGATTCAGAGTCCAAGGAAATGTATGTGCGAAACTATTTGATTGACATATTTTTCGAAAAAAAAAAACTATTTTCTTAACAGCCACTTTTAAAGGAGTCACAAAAAACAAAAAGATAAAAGAAACAAATATCTAAGTACTTATTACATTTGATATTTAAAAATAACCTGAAACAATCTTAAAACATTTTTATAATTTTGTTTGAAATGTTATAAATCTGTTCGTTGTTGAGAAGTTCTCAGTGTTTCTCATTTCTTTAACAAAATTACCTTTTGATATCAAATCTTTGTTGTGTTCTCGCATTTGTTTGAAGAAATCCTTCGTAACTATGTAATCTGTGCATAAGTAATTAATCGTTCAGTTCCTTTTTTTGCGATATTTTTACCTGTTTGCTTTATGGGATAGATGATTATACTTATTTTTTAATTGCTAAATTAGAGAAACCTGTACCTACCTATATTTAAAATTATATTTATTAAAAAAAAATGAAAGGCGTGTAACAAAAAAGGTAATTGTTTCAAAAAATACTCAATTTTTTTATATAGGTATTAGAGTAGGTACACAAATACGTACGCATTGCGAAGCTGTGGGCTGTTAAATATTTAATAATAAATTAATGTTTTTAGTTCGATTTATCTCCTGCAGTAAAATATTATTTCGTTTGAGTACATTTTTATCTGCAGACTGGGCGCATTACTCTTGAATATCGTATTATGCAGTGCAGATACTTACTCGTTTATAGCAGTGCCTAATGTATTACTGGTACATGAGCTGAATAAAGAGATTTCAAATCTGATTTTTTATTTTAAAAGTGTAAACGTAATATACCAACTTTGGTTTTTGTTTACCAAAAAAAGAAATAAAACCTCTTTGGTTTCTTTATGATAATAAATAAGGTTTTATTATCTGTTAAGATCTTTGCGAGTAATACAATACTTAGATATTACTAAAAGTTGGTGTCTTTGTTAACGTCGTCTACAGTAGGTCTTCTTGTTAGCTAAGTCGATTACGAAGATTACGTTACAATGCCAAATAATATCTGAGTTACTAAAATACTAATTTTATTAAACAAAAATAACATTTTTAATATTTATAAGTATTAAATGCAGGCATAAAAGGAAACTGTAATTTATAAATTAAATAAAGAAAAATATGAATAGAGACCATTGTTTTCGATTTTTAAAACGAAACAAATGATTGATAATTCCAAAATGGCCGATCGAGTAAATCCTCAGTAATCGTTTGTCTTTCGAATAAAGGCTGGCGGGCCGTCAGCTTAAATAATAAATAGAAAAACATTTCGTACAACTTTGCCAATGAAAGTCAAGTCATATTAGTCTGTATTTATTCGGCAAATTGCTTTAGATTGAGTGCGGTTTGATTGTTTTGGTTTATCACAAATTAATTAACGATGACTGGCTGGTTGGAGACTAATCCTTTGCGCCGAGACTCAACGCGTTCCAGCGGATTATATTTTAGTGAACCTCTTTTAATTTCATTTTAAATAATAATATACATTGAAATTTATATAACAGGGAATCAAAGACGCGGCTTTAAGAAAAAAACTTTTAAAGCGATATCTCATTTCTTAGGTATCAGAAAATCGTCTGAAGTATGTAGGTAGTTTTATCACGAACGAAAGATTTTC
Organism: Spodoptera exigua; assembly: GCA_902829305.4. Lineage (NCBI taxonomy): Eukaryota > Metazoa > Arthropoda > Insecta > Lepidoptera > Noctuidae > Spodoptera > Spodoptera exigua. Next base: position 1,585,904 of record LR824614.2, read on the forward strand.
CGCTGAGCGACGCAGATACTTATTAAAGACATCTTCAGAGACATGTTCAAAGCTTAGCTGGAAATAAACTAAGCTTTTAACCCTTTAGAAAATATTGCGTGTATGAAACAATATTTTCGCTTCTTATATGGCATATTAAATAAATAAAATATGTTAATGTAAATAAAGGCTTAACTGTTTAACGAGATAATCCGACTGGTCTCAAGATGCGCTAGGGGCTTGGCCAGTAAAGTTATCCCGTCAAATAAGTACCTAGTTACGTGGACAAGCAGTTAAACATAGTATTTTTCATTCTAAATAGGGTTTATGTAATGTACCCAAATCGGAAGTGTTTGGATGAGAAGAGCTGAACATCGAGCTCAGTGGCGTGCAATTGGGGAGGCCTATGTCCAGCAGTGGACGATAACAGGCTGATGATGATAATGATGATGAAATCGGAAGTACACCGATAATATATATCTACCTACATTATTGTATTTCTAAATTAAAAAATAAACTCTAACGGCCTTATTACAAAACAATTTTTCTTTAGTCTAGGTCTAAAGCTAAACCATAGAGCTAGTTTTTTGTCTTCAAATATAACGTAGATGTGAATAACATTCCAAATACAAAACCTGACTGCTTATTTTCTAATTATTCGACTCGAAAACAATACATTTACACTGATTACATGTCATTTAACTATCTACAAGTATAACTATAACAACAAAATAAACAAAGAATATACTTATGGTTCTATTATATTAAATTTAATGTACCTACTTCAGAAGAAAAACAACTTTTCCTATTATCATGACGCAACCTTTCTAACACACGCTGTGATTACTTACATTATTTACTAACTTCGTATTTATACACAATACATAGCTAAACTTATATATATGTCGCAGTCAGATTGTATGATACGCCGTATTACACTTTGACTAGCTGATATCAAAAAACAGGGCTGTTTTGAAATAAAGTGGTTCAAGGAATAACCGGATAAAACACAACCAGATTATTTTTGAAAAACAATATTGAAACTTACCTACTCCAACTGAGTTATCGGGCCTGGGAGGATATCAGGCTGATTATGATGATCATAATACCTACAGGGCTATATGGATAAGTAAGGTTAGGTTAGGTTAGAAATGTGACCCTTTAAGTAACATAAAATATGTCGTGATCAATAATACTACTACAATTTAAACGTGGGGCGCCTTGTGGAGAACGCTTCGCAATGACAATCTGGTTGAACCGCAATATTTCAATACGGCCCTGTTTTTTAATTAACAGCTAGACGTAATGTAATATGGCGGATTATACAAAGTGACTGCGACATAAACATTTTGGGACAACGACAATGTGACATTATTGATAGCTTTATTAAAATGTATGTAGGTGACGCCAACGAAAATTACTTAGATACGTAAAATATACGTACATAGGTATACTTCAAAACAGTCTGTCGAATGAGTTCGGAAAAAAAATGGCGCTGACGCGTAGCTTATTGGGTTTTGTTAATAGCAACGAGTTGTCTGATAGATGATGCCTTGTGTTATTAGTCTTAAAAAAATATTGACTTTTTTTTTAAACTGAGTCATAAATTATTGTAGAACACAGCAATAAAAAAGTTTACATAGGTACATATTATATTAAATATGGATTTGAATTCGAATATTAAAATAAAAGTTTAATTTTTTTAAATTAAATTAATTTTTAACAGTTTGTAAATGTGCATGTTTTAGATAAATTAATAGGTATATTATTATTTATTTTTATACGTCTCTTGTAAAAAATATATGTATAAGAAGCACCGTCACCCAACCTTTTTCTTAAAACCTGGCATTTTACATTTTATCCTAGAGATACAAATTCAGAACGAGATCGAATTTTAAAATAAAATTATCGTCAAATCGTGTTCTTGAAGTTTGCAGCAACGCAATACGATCACTGATAGCGAAGATTGCAATATTGTATTTCAATATCATTTTACATTTTTTGTATTTTTTTACATTTTGCCAATATTTTTATCTTAAAATATACTGTAATATTTTGTTTATTCTCTACAGACTCACATTTGATTAATATTTGAATATGGTATTTACTATTTGTAAGTTTACAAAGGTTTATTTGTCAAACAATATTTTTTTTTACAATAAGAATGACTAGGTGGGTGTATTTCATTTTTTTTAAAGTGATCTGTTTTCTAACAGGAGCATCAGTGTTCCAAGCCATCGAAAGCCCATTGGAGCAGAGCATCGCTGAGAAACTCGATCAGCTCAAGGCGCAATTCCTCCAAGACCATCCGTGTGTCACTGGTGAGTTTAAAATTTCAATTATTTAGTAAAGAAAAATGAAATTGCATTTAAAACATCGACTTTGAAAGTTAAAACTGTAAGTAGCAATTAAATGAATATTATTGACTGGCTGTTATAGTATGTTAGCTTTAAAATTTACTAATAAAAATAACAGAAGTTTTGTTCCATGACTAATATCTATTACTTCTTTACTCTTTAACTAATGTCATTTATAGAACAGCAGTTGGAAAGGGAAACAAAATTGACGATCTTTTGCCTGCAATTTATCCACATTTTCTCATTATTTTAATCTTCCCTGAACATCAATTAGGTACTTAATATGGTTCAGCCGCTCTTGAGTTTAAGCGAGACTAACAAACATACTTTTTTATTTAATGTTTAGGTTTTTTTGTCAATCTTTATTTAAAAGAGCTTATTTGCAATTACAAATATGACGCTCCCTACACAAAGCAAAAATTAGCTGCTTTTAGGTTGTAAGTCTGTACCCTTTACGGTCTAATAAAACTCATTGTGAAGTTTGTTAAAACATTTCACTATTAATTTTTGACATGTATCTCTAAGAAAATTACTAATATAACAGAATAGTGTTGTTACGGGCAATAATTGGAGTATGCTCAACCGAGGAGCTTGCATGAATAAATAGTACATAAAGCGAGAGAGGTTCATACATATGCCAGTAACGTACTAATTGGAGTTCCATTGTCTCTGATTTGAAATGTCACATCTCTACGAGTATCGGATCCTGCAATGTATAGTTATGTAGGTACAAAAGTAAACTAAAATAGGTAAAAAGAATTTATTATCTTTGGTTCTTAAGTTAATTTCAGTCTCAAGAAGTCTTAATCTATACCTATTTGAAAAAAAAACCTAGTTAGCCTTTAACCTTCTCCGTGCTGATAACTATGTATGAAATATTTCTAGAAGTTTGTTGAAGTCTCGGGTACTCATTAATACGAAGATCAGTGGGTCAGTTTACAGACTGATTTATTTATTTCTCTTAAACACGCAATTTCTATTGACGTAGGTACTTATACTACGCAATTTAACAAATATCTTCATAATACACTCGGACTGAATTTCATAATCGATTTACGTCAAAAACCACGCGCAACTAAACGTGTAGGGCACAGATTACTATAAACTAGCCAGAGAGTGTAAGGTTAAAAGGTTAACAGTCACAGATTATAAATACCTAATGTTGTAATTCCCGCCATAAGTAGCGAACTAAAGTCTAAGTTAGTGATTTGGGCCGGACCTTAGACAGTCCAATCATGTAAAGAGGTACAAAAATTTAGCTAAACCAGATTTTTCTTTAGCTTTTATCAGATGAATAATGACTTACAATTATTTAATAATTATGGTCCTGAAAACAAACAACGGATATATTTGTTTCAAATGTATTTTGTACCTATACGTACATTGCAAATGGAATAGGTAATAGTTGGTAAAATACACAACAAAAAATTTTCATTGCAAATCTGTAGTTATTACGAGTTAAAGGTTTAAATAGGTCCATAGCATATTAATGAATTCGGCCTAATATTGACAGATAAGCATTGGTATTCTAATTAAAAATAATATTTAACTTTAGCGTTTAGCTAACCTGTCTCCCTAGACTAATGACATTATTATTATAAAGGCTAGTTTAACCAAGGACCAAGGAATAGAAAATTCTAACTTCCTCTATGAGATTGAAATTGGAATATGTCAAAATTACGTCAAGCCCATACACTGAGTTCTTAATTTAAATAGCGTTTATTCCATTATTTTGTCTAAAAGCTGTGCCGAAAACGAAAAAGGTTTGGGCAACGAAGGTCTGTTTGCACGTGATTTTGGGACAAAAATCAGTCTAACTTAACACGGGTTTGACATGTTAAGATTGAAACAGAAACTACTAGGTGAGTGAATTGAGAATCTTATTAACTATTTGTGCAAAAAAAAAGAAAAACGTGCGCAATATAATATACAACTTTTTTTATGGAACAAGCTCGCCACAACTTCCTAAAACCGCTGCAACTTCTGTAAGCCAGGATCTACAGTGGATGGAACCATGGAAACTTCGGAACACTGAAGTCCGGTGCGTCCCAGGACATGCATGACTATCTGATAATAAGTCTATAACAAGTCTTGGATCCCGCAATTAAATAAATAAGAAGATTTTAGTTGAGGAGAAACAAAAACTAAATAGTTTCAACTTCCATCGGTAAAAAGGCACAGAAGAGACTGTAAAACTGGGAGAAGCCACCAAACACCAGGAAATATTCACTATTGTAATTGGGCCTATGTGTCTATAATATACAACCTATATGTATTTGGGAATCAATCTACATACATAAATACATAAGATATCTTCAGTTGTTCACTTAGGCAGAAAATAAGGACCTCGTATACAGCGAACTCAAGCCGCTAAATAATGTAGGTTTCTGAACCTTGTTCATTGTACTTACAGAATGACAGTGTCAAGTAACACGGCCATTTCTCAGGGGCGGCTTGTATTACATCTTGTACGGTCACAACTTTCCTTATACTCAGAACAAGTATTGAAAGTAACGCTAATATTACTTGGAAGTCTTGGAACGTTTGTTCGGTAAGTATTTGAGGAGGTATAGGAATTTTCGTTTTTAGTACCTATGTTGTCGTGGTGGCCCGGAGGTTAAGGAGCCCGCTTCTCGTGCATGAGGATGTGGGTTCGAAACCTGGCAAGTACCAATGTGACTTCTTCCGAGTTATATGTACTTTATATGATTATTTAGACACCACTGACAAACGGTGAAGGCAAACATCGTGAGGAAACCTGAACTTATAATATGTAATTGTAAGTTTGAAATCGCCAACCCGCATTGAGCAAGCGTGGTGATTAATGCTCAAACCTTCTCCGTGTGAGAAGAGGCCTTTGTTCAGCAGTGGGCACTTGTAGGCTGACGATGACGATGATGAGTACCTATTTTGGATTTTAGTATAGAAGTCGTCAGAGTATACCTTTAGACATATATCTCCTTGTCATGCGCCAATGTTCGTCCTAAGTGTTGCCACAGTTTAAAATAATCATTATCTTCCCTGCGTTGGGTAAAAAGGAGTGTCAAACTCTTACTGACTAAAACCACCCTGATACTTCTCCTGCTCTAGTCCAAGGCCGCGGAACCTTATTACGCTTGTCCCGCAACCTTAGATCATACCACTGTCAGCCGGGGTTGCGGGGTAAGCGCAATGGGCCTCCGCGACCTCGGCCCAAAGCAGGAGAAGGAACAGGTTTTTAGTCCGTAAGAGTCTGACACTCCCTCACGCCCGGCCCTGGGCGGGAGAAGTCATTTGATGATTTTCCCCTCACAAAAGAAAAAAAATAATACAAATGATAAAATATGGGGGAAATTTCGAGAATTTAAAGTAATTGATATTGGGATTTATTGATTTGTCCTGTCAGTAGGCCAGTTAATGAACTTGCTGACCTATGGGTAGCAATTATTGCTACTAATTAATGTAATTACTAGTTTAAATGCCTAATTGTCGTACAATAAAGATAAATATGAAGATAATATCACATAATTATCTGATTATGTAAAGGCGTTTTATGCTGTATACTGTAAACAAGATCCAGAAATGGAGAAACAAAACGTAGAATTAATTTTTTTCCAACTTATATACATTATGGAATCCAATAAACAATATGTATATATGAGTATGAATATCCCTAAATGATTGAACTAAAAATGATACTCGTATATACACTCCATCTACGACATAATGGGAAATTGACTACAAGGCAAAATGTTTTTTAAAGGAAAAGGCTGAATTATCCGAAAAAATCTTTTGAGTTTTTTGTGTGCCGTCCTTTATGCACCTCTACTGATGCTCCAGAATGCATCAAACTTCATCCATATTCAACGACACGCCCTTCTCTTCAAAAGATATTAGAAATTCTAAAATTGCAACTTTAATAAATCTTGAACTAACGTCGATAAAGACTACTATTTTTTTTAAAACCTAATTAGGCATTGTACCTACTGTTTATTCTGTTAAGAAGATTGATATTTAAGAAGATTTGTATTATTCTGTTTGGCTGGGTCTTTGTCTAACTAGCTTCTCCCACACGGTGTCATCCGCTACTTGGTAGGCTAATTCTTTTTTCATACTTTGCCTTACACTAGGATTTCATCCAGCGTCGTAGGTGACATAATTATCACACTCAGACCCGAAACAACAATTTGTCGATCATACAAGAATTGATACAGAGTGCAGGGCATTCCACAACTTATTGGGCATAGTGGACTTTATCTCCTATAGTTTAAATCAATAAATCGACTATCTAACACAAAAATGTTTTAATTGGAACTAGTAGTTCCAGAGATTAGTGCATTCAAACTTTTATTTTTTTATTAAAATTGCCAGTACCTATAATATTAATTTATAGCTAGTTTGTTTAAAAACAAGATGGAGATCGTTAACAGCACAGTAATAAAGCCGCTTACTAATATCCAACTTCGAAAATCACTCAACTACACCAGTACATAATGTTTTATATGTTTTTAATAAAATTAGGTAATTCAACTAGGTAAACAATATTTCAGTACACACGTACATATGTACTAAGATAAAACAATTAAACCATGCACTTGAAAGGAAGTACGATGTAGTTGAAATAACTACTGACGCGCCCCCAATCTCTTAATGGGTACTGATAAGTATAGCACAATTGAAAACGTGATGGCATCGTGCAGCTGTTTGGTGGGTAATAGGGTTGAACTGGTAGGTAACTGACTTTAAAAGCACGGATTTTTAAAGAAAAATCGATAAAGGGAGGAACGTGGCTTAAGTAAAGAAAACTGTACTTTCCACTAGTCAAATTCATCCAAATTGTATGAACCTCTAAATTATGACGTCATAGTATTTAATTAAGCATCAAATAGCTTATTATTTATAACCTAAATATTAGGCAAAAAGCAACGAAAATTTAGTATATCGACAGATCGATGAATAAAAGTATAGTTATTTTTCAATGTTTCATTGTATTGAAACGTCGAAATCGTTTATTTTTAACTTAGGAAACTGTCCAATCATTTAGGATACATACATACATACTTATATATATTCTATTATGTACATGTGTATGGGTTGTTGGTTCGACTTCCGTACGGAAAAAATCTTTGTGTGTTTCACAAACTTGTAACGGGACTAATCTTGATTGACATTTATTTAGAAAATTTACATAATTATAAATTACAGATTACGCCATTAAGTTATACTGTTAATTTTATACAAATACTATTATCTAGGTAGTTAAACAACTAATTAGGATTAATTAAATACAAAAACAAAATACAATCTTTAAAAAAATAAAATAAAAGGAATCGTGTGTTCGTAAGAGTTTTTGTAATTGGGTAGTTTCCTAGGTCAAAAATAAATTAATTCGATGTTTCAATACTATAAAATATTGAAAAATAACTATACTTCTATTCATCGATCGATCGATACACTAAGTTTTAGATTTTTTTAGCTAATTATTATGAAATAAGTAAGCTATTTGACGCAAAACAGTTATGACGTCATAGCTCAGTTTTTCATACAAATTTCATAGAAAAGTATTGAATTTGACTAGTTGGAAACTACAGTATTATGGAAACACAACCAGACAGACGACACAGAAGTTACTAAGATGGAGTGGTAAAACATATCAAATACTTATACTAGGTTTTAATGAAAAAATAAAACCTAGTACAAAAGATAATGTACTAAGTAAATGCAATATATCTGCACACTTGCACTCCAATATGCACTAGTAGCAACTATAGACAGGCCTCCAACCTCACGATAAAAGCTGATAACACAATAGATAACCTGATTGCATCGTGCTAGTGTTTCTTGATAACGGGATGACGTGCACTCGTGCACTGAGTGACTATAGGTCCGGGATTGTATGAGAACTAAATACTTGGATAGACAAATGAATATTTTAACATGTTGAGTGTGGGAGACACCACTGCCTCACAGAAAACCGGTGTGAAACAACTACAGCGTTTTATTTCGCCGTGTGAGTGAAAGGTTACCGGACGAAGGCTCAAATCTTGCCGGCGTCCATCCCTAAATCCCCAAAAGAAGGGCAACACACTCGCAACTCTTCCGTTGTTGCGAGTATCTATGGGCGGCGCTGATAGCTTAACATTCCTATCACATTAAGAAAATATTGTTCTTTTTATTATAGATACGCGGGCGGACCCCGACTTCAAAACTAAACTAAAAAGCAGCCTATGTGTTAATCCAGGTTATCTTCTATATACAAACCAAGTCGGTCCAGCAGTTTTTACTTGAAAAAAAATCAAACACACCTACGTATTCTCACAAACTTTCACATTTATAATGCGGGACAAACGCGCCATGGTACCGCGGCCTGGCCCTGGAGCAGGAGAAGGAACAGCGGGGCTTTTATTCAGTAAGAGACTGACACCCTTCTCTTCATATCCTGGGCGAGAGCAGACATTTTATTTTTCACTGACAAGTTTTCGTAACAAAATGGATCTGTCATCGTCAACCTCGTCGACTACCGAGCAAACAGTCTCAAGTCGTGTCGATCAAAGTATAATTGGGGATTTGTCAGTTAAATTGTCAGCTAAAGTGTCTCAACATGCATTCTTTTTTTCAAATTCTTTTTTTTTCAAATTCTTTATTTGCATGTTAAGGTGGGTACAAGGATCTTAAATTTAAATAACAGGCATAGCTTAACGGCCTTTTTCAGGCGTTGCAAAGAGGGCTATAGCTTATAAAATAATATAAAATTACTTAATTTACATTACATTGCATAAAAGAGAAAAAAATAAACAAAATAGTTCATAATTAGATAAAAAAAATAAAAATTAAAAAACGTTGTTATTGAGTGAGTTAGTAGGTAGGTGTTTATGTGTATATGAGGTGGGTTTTTACATTAATGTTGGTGTTCTATTTTCCTTCGAAGAATTCTTTGGTTGAGTAGAAACATTTTTGTATTAAGAACATTCTCAATATGTGCAATGTGCCCCTTATAAAACCGCACTATTCTTCTTTTTTTAAAACAACAAACAATTTCACATACATCACACAGACCCAGAACAACAATCTTAGAAGCACACAAAGAGTTGTTCCGTGCTGGAACCTACCTACTTCACGTTGGACTGGAGTCAGTTACCTAGCCAACACGTCTACTATGCAGTTAAGTACTATTACTGGGAACAATGTATGAGGAAGGTAATGGACTATAATAAAAACGTTACTACATAGAAGCACTTAAAGACGACAAGAGGAAATGCTGTAATCAATAAATCTTACTACTTTGTCATCATCATCATCAGCCTATAAGTGCCCACTGCTGAGCAAAGGGCTCTTCTCACCCGGAGAAAGTTTGAGCATTAATCACCACGCTTGCTCAAAGCGAGTTAGCGATTTCAAACTTATATTTAGAAATTATAAATCCAGGTTTCCTCACGATGTTTACCTTCATCGTATGTCAGTGGTGTCTAAATAGTCATAGAAAGTACATATAACTCGGAAAAAGTCACATTGGTACTTGCCAGTTTTCGATCCCGCACCCTCATGCATGAGAAGCGGGCTCCTTAACCTCCGGGTCACCACGACATAATCATCAGTTAATCTGTATACTAGTTTCCCAGCGGGTCACTAAAAAAAGGAAATTAAAAAAATGAAAACAAATATGGTTACAATTTAGGGTTGATAAATAATCATTAAATGTGTACTTATAGCTTTATAATATCTACGTATAAAGGTATATGAACTACAGTATCAAGTATCGCGAGGGTCCGCGCGTGACTTCTACACAGGGTTGCCATCAATCAGGATTTTATCTGACACTTTTTAATTTTGTAATCAGACCACACTATTATTAATGTCAAACTTTTTAATTATTCATTATTAAAAAGTTTGGTATTTTCGTATTCTGTGTTATTGAACTTCTGATTATTTTTTGTTTCTAATCGGAAAGTAGGTTTTTCTAATTTATTTGTTTTGAATATAGCGTGCAGGATAATTACAGTGTTCCATTTTCAAATCCTTATTAAATACGTATATCAATTTTGCTTTAGAAATTATTAATCTTCTACTTATCAAAATACAAAAAAAAGATTATACAATTTTGTTTTTATTATTAATTAAAAAGTTTTATTTGTTTCTATCTATCATCTACGGCATATTTAAGATGGCTTCCATTTTTCCAAATATCAAAGAAATGGCAGTTCGCAATCTTCATTACAGTAAAATAAACATCCAACGTCAAGTCTTAAATAAACACACATAAAATTCAAAATATCTTGAAGAGTCTCTTTACTTATTTATATTACGAACTTGTCTTAAAGAAAGTTATTTTCAGTCTCTTCAAACAACTTGACTGGTACTTAATTGTGTGAGACTTGAAACATCAAGTCCCTCAAATTTGAACAGGTTTTAAAAGACCACTATTATACGACATCAGTATAACATAAATATACCGATCTTAATTAATTTTTAACTTTGTAACAACAACATTGAGTTGAAATTCAAATAAAGAAATTTTATAGGTGAGGATAGTTAGTTCCGCTGGGGCAATTTATATGGCTTCTCTCGCCCAAGATGAGGCTAGAGGGAGTGTCAGACTCCTACTGACTCAAAACTACCTCGTTTCTTCTTCTGCTCCACACCGCAGCCGCGGTACCTTACTCCGAAATCCCGCTGGCGAATTTATCAATTAATATTGATTACTAATTATTGTAATTTTCTTGTAATACCTAATTAAGCTTTAAACACAATTACATTGACATTTTATTATTAAAATCGGAAGCTATTTTAAATATAATATATTGTACTTAAACCTTCATTATAATAGTAAATAACATTTCAAATACATACTCAAATAATAAAATTATGATTACAAATAATAAATAATTTAATAAGTAGTTTCAAATGACCAAAATAACTACATTAAAATTACAAGAAAATTGTTTAGCTTTATCATTACTTTCAATTTAATTAGTTAATTACTAACACCCTTTAAAATTAAAACATAACGGCATATCAGTAACAATGCACTCAGTTACTTAATATTATAGTTAGTTGTATTACAAAACATGTTTTAACCGCTGCCGAGTAAACGGTGACTATCAGCGAGTTATCTCGGGTACTTTACAAACAAGGCAACACGAGTATGCGACCAATAGGCGCATCTACTTTAATTTATCGAGGAACCGATTCCTACGCTCAGTCCCACTACGGTCACTGCCGCGATCGCCACGACGAAACATTTCTACGGCTTCCGCCATATTAGTAGACACACACCAGCACAGTGCTTCTAAAATGCATCAAAATGGTGATATTTAAACTGGAAAATTGTCGCCGCGATACTAAAGTGACGGAAATATTCGCGCTTTTCGTTGAACCTAATCACCCAAAGAGGTTTTTTAAATACAGTTGACCATAAACCCGAGTGTTCCGGGATTATCGGTTTGTGTTCTGGAACTCGTTGGACTACCTACAAACCAACTAGGTAAAGCGACCGCGCCAGAGTAACGTATTGGTGTTCTCTATTCGAATTTAAAATTTAAATTGTGTTCGAAATTGACTATGGATATTTGATTGTATAAAAAAAAACTTTATTGGTTGCGTGAGTGAAATTAAAAATTGATCATTTGACATTGGAATCTCGAAAAATGGAGAAGCAAGCTGGGAATAAGTATAAGCGAATTTATTCCTACGGGAGTATGAGTTCAAGGAGTGACGATGACATGGTGGTACACAGTCAGCTGTTCCCGTACCATAAGAAAATGGTTGTAGAAAGGGAGATTCTGTATGAGGAAGAACATCCCCCCTTTCAACCCTTGATTGCCACAACCAGATTATTCGGGAAAGCGAGGTTCACGTGTTTATTGTTGTTCTACGTGGTCTTTTACATGGTCTACTTGGCGTCAGGAGCGCTGGTCTTTTCCGCATTGGAAGCTCCTATGGAAAACCAAATACGACTTGAATTGATACGCGCTAAGCAAGATTTTTTGACACGATATCCGGATATTATAGGTAAATATTTTATGCATTTTTTCACCGACTATTATTTTTTGTTTAAAAAAAACATTGGTGTTGGCATCACACATACATACCTACTACCTACTTCGCGTTTTTATATCGTCTGGCCATAATTAGGTACATTGAAATGTCACTGGCCGACTACAATTACGCCAAAACAAAAAAAGGTTTTATTTCGTAACCGTTGTTATAATCTGTGAATCTTTCCAACCAACTTATTTCTTATAGGGCGATCTTTTCTTATCTGGTTTATCTAGTGGAAAATGAAAGTGTCCTACAATATATTCTATTATTTATTCCCTAAGAAAAGGTTTGTAAGACGTCTACTAAAAATATTTTAATGTGTCTACGTGTTCTAAAGTCAAATAATCTAGTACTGCGATTTAAAAAAGAAAATCAGAAACTACACAACATTACTCAGAACAGAATTTTTACAAAACTTTATACCTACTATATTATAAACTCCAGAACTTTGTTATAACAGCTATTAAACCCAAACTAGTAATAAAGCTTGTTGTAAATAAGCAAATAATACCAACATATTCCTTGCAATATACTCCCAAAGCTAGCTATGTAGCTGAAATAACCAGTATTGTGCTTGCAGCTGGTAAATATTTGAAATGTCTGCAATACAGAGCAGTAGCTACTTCTTAGTTTCATCGATTTCGCTGTAATACCTACTACATAGGAAGGGTCTGTTCCAATACTAAATTATTTATTATTTTTTAATTAAAAAGTTTTGTGTTTAAGCGACTTCTAGAAAAAGGTTCAAAATCTCTCTGAATTTAATTCACCAAGAGAAATGGAACTACTTATTTAGTTTTTTTCTTCTTCTCTAATAATATCTTCATATTTATTTAGTTGCGGGATCCAAGACAGTCATTCATGTCTCTGGGACTAGTCGGATACCAGTGATTCGGTGTTTTCATGGTTGTATCTAATGTAGGTGTTGCATGGCTAACAACCTTTTTGGGAGGATGTAAAATTAAGTACTTATGTGATACACATATACCTACTTAATTTCTAAATCTGAATGTTGTTTAGGTACCTACTAGTCCAATGCCATATATGCTTATGTTCTATTAGGTACTTAGCAGGCGCAAGAAAAAACACGACGGATCTCTGATTTTTTAGCGATAAAAGCCAAGTATTGTGTCGAAAATCATTGAGTTACTTATCTAGAAAAATAATATAGGTTAAGAAATGGAATACATTTCTATGACGTAAATTAAAAAAGGCGTTAATTTTGGTAAATAACTGCCGTATAAAAATAACCGCCATCAGAATGAAACCGAATCATATTCTATCTAACATACTTATGTAAATCAAGCTATTTACATTTAAAACATAAATATCAACAAGATAAAACTTACCTTATACCTATCAATATTATATAGCTAATTTTTTATCTTACACATAGTCAATAGAATAAATGAACTCCCCATATTGTAAGGATTTAGTATCTAACCTATTAAATTACAAATGTTATCTATCACATTCGATATCACGGAATTAAAAATTATCAGACGAGAAATCAATTGTATCTTTTGTGATATCTTAATTATTCTAATTTACATTCTAATAATTATTATGCACTAGCTTTGCACCTAAGTCTTACCGGTTTTCGCAGAAATCTCGAAGGTTTCTTTCTTGAGGTCTATCTAGTATTCGGTAGACAAAAACTACTAACGTTTTTCTTGAAAAAACAAAAAGTGTCTTTAAAACCTAGGTAAGTACTTAAGTAGTACTCACAAGTTTTGTATTTAATCAAAACTTCTATATAAGAAATCGCGCTGTTCAAGAACTTTTCTATTTGTGTCTTAAAACATTCTATATACCTACATATGTTAGAATTTACTTAGAACTCACATCTTATTTATGATAGAATCTTTCATGTCGGTCCAGCAGTTTTCGAGCCAGTAGAATGCAAACAAACTAACAAGTAGATCTTTCTGTTTTAGTTAGTGTTTATATCTAAATATAAATATTATTTAATAGAATAGACACGAGTAATTCCAAAAAGATAAGCTTAAAAAATACTTGAGAGTTTTTATAGCAATATACTAGTTGTAATTTGATATTTACACTGGCAGCAGAGTAGGTCAGGTTATCTATATCTATACAGATAATTAGTTATTTAGATAATTAGTCGACTATCACAATATCTACATATGTTGTTATTCCAACACTAACGACCAAAGACAAGAGTAAACTAAAAAATGTTTTTAAATATGTCAAGTAAAGAATGTACTACAACTTTCATTCATACATTCTATTTTTGAATTATTTTTTTTAATATTTTGATAGACACAGGAATTATTCAAAACATTCGATTTTTTTTAATATTTCGAATTCGTAATTCCTAAATGCGTAAATATGTAATTCAGTATGATCACAGGGTATGATTGACAGACATACGTTTCTATTTGTTTTTACTATCAAAACAACAAAATTAGAAATTCATTAAATTAATTTTGTAGCTCATTAGTGGTCAAAAATTAAAGATACCTACTGCATTTATATTATGCAGTCATTAAATCAATAATATGATAACATAGAAACTAGTTTTAGCTAATTATTTTGATTAGTGCATTTATCAAACACGAGTTCTTGAAATATAGGTAGGGTAAACCTGGCAAATGTGCCCCACAATTCGAAAAATTGAAATAAAAAACGGTGTTATTTAAAACATGTTTATTAAAGTAACTAATCTTAATCTCTGACTCAATAGGTATAACAAAAACAAAGAAAAAACGTGTCAAAAGTGTTTAAAATAGCTGAGATCAACGATTTCTTAAAGTCTATGGTAGGGCACATTACACGGATATATCAGTCATATGTGCCCCAATAAATTTTATAGGAAAATCCGAAGGATGTCCTAATTCCGAAGGTCTACCTATATTTTGCTTGCTATCCCAGCCTTTCAGGATGGGTCTATGATCTCATTAAATTCTTGATGTTATTTCATATATGCGGCTAGCTTCATTAACTCCCATTTTCTTGGTTATGACATTTTTTATAACTTTTTTTATATTTTCTCTTGTCTATCTTTTTGGGTCCGTAGCTTTTTCCTACCCCGTTCATAAAAATAAAAAAAAACTGTCAAAAAAGCTTTAAAATAAAAATATAAAACTAATACAGATGTGGGGCACATTATCCAAAAGGAATCGGGGCGCATTAGCCAAAGTTTAGTATATTGTGCCTCACTTGATTTCAAAAAAATGTTTAAGAAACTAGAAAAGCAATTGTAGTTACACAATAGTTTAATGAGGTTACCTTTATAATAAAACTTTAAAAACGGAAAAAAACATGAAGCAAACGTTTTAACTCAAAGTTGCAACAGACACAAAACATTTTCAGACTACGATACATACCTTGTGACCACTTTTTCTTCGTAAAAACAAATAAGTAACAGCACTGAATTTTTTACATCAACGACATGCTTCTGCCACTAACCTACACGGACAAAATTACCGCCAAATTCAAAATGCATCTGTCAATTCTGCGAGTGGGGCACATTATCGACTGGGGCACGTATGCCTGATTTACCCTACCTAGTATTGTATAGTATATATAGTTATTGTATAGTACCTATATGTATGCATAAATTATGTAATCATATATTATTATATAATACAATGCAAAAAAAACACACGTTTTGTTGCATTATCTTGTTTTCATAATGATTTTCATCGTCTTAGTTTATTTCGTCAATAAAGTACTAATAATATCTATTATAAAAAAAAATATGAACATGAATCCCAATTTCCTTTGGATATTTTGGCTTACCTAACTCTAGGGAACGACTAGACCGATTACGATAATTATTTTTATACTGTGAATGATATGTTCTAGAGAAGGTTTTAATAAAAGAACATTTTAGAAAAGAAGAGATGTACGACACATAACTATCGAATTACTGCGTCGGATTGAATAATCCTTTTTTTGTCGAATTCTTCATCGGGATTATCGGAAAATAGCAAACAAGCGAACCTGGAATAGGGCACCAGTTAAACATAATATTATAGGCACTGACATATTATGTACATTACATAGGAACATTATTAAATAATTATTTAAATAAAATAGTCTTCTAACTAAAATATCTTCCAAAATCGTTTGTCTAAAAGATTTCAATCCAATGGAAAAGTATAAAAAAACAACAAAAAACAAAACAGGTTTTATTAATGAGGTTGTAGGCCTCTCAACTATTTGTAACATTCTTATAGTTGATGGAGGCGAGACGAGTAAACAAACTGGTTTTGACCAAGGTAACCAAATTGTGGGTATTGTGCAATCGCGGTTACTATAGAGATAGGAATGATAGACTTGGATTGGCCCGATTTGGATTTGGACAAGGAACGTTTAAGTGTGGGAGAGCTATGCTTTGGCACGAATGGGTCGGCTCGACACGGCCTCACAGAAAACCGGCGTGTAACAACCACAGCGTTGTGTTTCGCCGTGTGAGTGAGGTTACCGGAGGCCCAATCCTTCCCCTCCCCCAATCCCTCCTTAATCCCTAAATCTCTAACGCACTCGTAACTCCTCCGTTGCGGGTGTCCATGGGCGGCGCTGATTGCTTACCATCAGGTAAGCCGTGTGCTCGTTTGCCGACCTATTACATAAAAAAAAAACAGAAAAACGGGTTGGGTTTTAATCAGTAAGTCTAACACTCCATCCTATCTCCGTGGGCGAAGTCTTTTGACCTAGTAGTCTACCATCAAAAGGTACCCATTATTGGCAGTATCTATCTACATAATGAACTGTCACTAAGTGTGAGGTGTAAGCCAAGCCACATAATAAGTTTACAGAAAAAATTTGAATTTGGAAGCCTGTTCTCAAAATCTTTAAAAAGTTGTAGATTACCTATCTGTTTTTCTTATAATTTGCTAACGCAAGCACGCAATCGAACGATACTATTTTTTTCTTTTTTATAAAACTTTTCTTCAGAATAAGGGAGACAAACAAAAAAGTTCAATTTTGTTCAACATTATGTGTGCGCTTAATTTAGCTTAAAAAATTACATAATATAACTTGTTTAAATATAAGTTCTCTATTTAATAAACATTTATAAGCACTTATAAATAAATGAATAAATTATTAAGAAAACTGACTGGTCACTGTCATGTTACAAGGCCAGGAAACTAATTACTGTGGTTTCTATCCGATGGAATTCGATGACAACATTTGGTTCGACATGCGACAGAAAAAAAATGGCTAAGCACGGATCGTGCATGCTACAGATTTATTTAAATAAAGAATTTATTAAAATTGACACTGCGCCACTCATGGATACCTTTTGATTGATAATTTAGTTTATATTTACATATTTCGAATTGCTTAACTATTCCGTATTTTCGACAATTTTCTTTCTAAACAGATGTTTGTAATTTTTTTTAAATTATGGCCCTGGCTCATGGCCTTTGAGAATAGTTTGCAACAACTATTACCACCATTCTATTAAAGAACCCCAGAATAACCTTAACTCCCGGTTTTGCTTACCTAATAATACTTAACGTGTTTCGTGTCATGTAGGTGGTTGTTTGTCAGTAGGTAGTCTAGTCTAACCAAGTCCAACGTTATTAGTCATAGACAAAAAAACATAATTTTGTTTTAGAAATGAGGTTTAGACATAAATAGACGGTTGACATTAACTTTTGTGATTTTTTGTTACAATTTTATATTTTTGGTCACATTTTTTCTTTTTTTTTATGTCTATGTTTTATTTGTTTAGGATTTTTCCTCTGGTGTATTTCAACATTTTCTTGGAAATATACTGACTTGAAAATAAAATTAAATATGCAATATAAATGTCATCATGTCTATTGTTAACACAGTGTGGAACGTTATATTACTATTTCAATATTATTATGTTGCTTGATGTTAATTAGTGCACGTGGCTACTAAATGTTTTTACAACTTTATAAATACATCAGTATTTTGTTCTCGTTTTTTCTTAACTTCCTAAATTATATTAATTAATTTTAATAATATAAAATGAACGAAATGTTATTATCCTACCTATATAGTAATGCATTAGTCTGCGGTCTATTTCAAACGTTTTGAAAACGTAAATAACTTAATATTATTTTTAGCTTTTATAGCAATAAAACGTTACTTAATTTCTCACTATAAGAACTAATTCTACTATAAGAAGTAATCTTATTTATCCTTCAGTTGATAATCCATTTACAATAATAGTTTTATAGAGAAACTGCAAATCTAGTTAAAAGCCACAGAGTATAACATACTTATGCAGAAGTATCAAAGCATTGGAACACAAGATCTGGCCGCCATATTGTCGGCCCAGTGACTCGTCACTAAATAAGCGGGCGATAGCTGTTCACAACCACACTTCTTCTATTTTCAAAATTCAATTTTATTAAACATAAAAGAAAATATTTTATTCGATAGGCAAAGACAATTTCTTAAAAAATAATTTGATGTAGGCCTTAAAACGAACCTTTGCCAAGAAATAATAAAATCGAACTTGAAAAATGGCGGACGTCATGATTGAATTTTGAATTGTACTTACTTTGATTACCTATCATTGAAAATTGAAAGTTATTTTAGCATACTTTTCAAAGACAATATCAAATTTGAGGATATATTTGCAGCTCTCACTAGTGTATAACTAATCATAAATTTTACTTAATTATTCCCGTAACGTAACGTAATTTTTCTGAAAATAATTATTGCTAGCGTCTATATACGGCGCGCGGCGGTTAAGTAATTATAAAAGAAGTTCCTTCAAAAAGGATCTAGTACGTACAGTTTTCTACAGCTTGATAATCATTTACCTATTCGCTGAGATTGGAGCTAGAAAAACAATATGCAAATAATATTTTTAATTGTTTTTGGAAACACTCGTCTTATATAAAGACTTATAAATAATGGATGAGGTCAGTTTAGTACCGTTTGTGCAACCGGCTGCAACTGGTTGTGATGCCGCCAGATGTCTAATTAAATCCAAATTATTTAAATATTATAAATATCCGTGATTTAATTTAGAATACTTTATTTAAAATGTTTAAATTACTGGGGTCGACGCCTTGGGTGTTTTGGTAGTTTCTCAAGGATTTCTTTAACATTCTTTGGTACCTATAAGTGATACCTATGCAATGTTTAAGTTTAAGATATCATTTTTTGCTTCAGTTTCATTACATACAGGAAATAATAAAAGGTCTTTTTTCTTGAAACTTTTTACTTCGGAGACGTTCCATTTTCAACTGGTCTCTTGAAAAGTAATTCTAGGAATATCTTGGTTGCTTTTATTTCTTCAAACTTTCCAGTTTCAAAACTACTTATATACTTACTTTTTTGCGTGGATTTATATCTTGAATCCTTTTTCGCCCCCCAACCCAACATCTCTTTCCTATGCCTAAATCTTCAAAACTCCCAACACCTCTGGTGTTCATGAACGACGCCGATTGCTTACCATCATTTAATTTCTCTGATCGCTCAAAAACAAAAACAAACCAAACAATCGCAAAGTTTCTTCCAAAAGATGAATGCTTAATGTTAATGTCCTTCTTATATGGTTTTCTATAAAATTGGAAGTACTTACGTCATGCGTGGGCAGGAAGGTTGTGTGAACATACCCTGGAAATAGGTTTATCTACTATCCTTGTGTTTGCTTTGAGTTTGTGTACTCAGTACCCACTCAACCAAACCGCATTACGTGATCATATTGAACCAATGTTTCGAAGTTCCATGTTTAGTTGTCCGTCTTACGATAAAAAACTTACAAGGTATTTAACTTGGCTAAACATGTATTAACGAATGGGCCGGCTCGACCGGAGTGATACCACGGCCTCACAGAAAACCGGCGTGAAGCAACACTTACGTTTTGCCATGTGAGTGAGGTTATCGATATAACATAAAAATAACTAGATGACATGTAATTTTTGTCTATCATTTCACTTGCAAACAAAACGTAAATAAATGATCACCTACAAAAAGACTCTTAAATTCGATAAGTATTATTTGTAAAATAACACCATTATCGATTCTGTCATACTTATATGTGTATCAGTATAACAATGTTTATTTGGCATTTATTACAGTAGTTAAATTAAATTAACTTTTTTATTTGAAATACATGAATAAACACATATACGCAGTACAATATGCAGAAAGTATTTCGGTACTTACAGATATAAGTAGCTATGCATAATGCATACGTAGTGAGAATAGCGACGAGAAAAAACAAGTTTCGAATTTTTCTTTCTTTTTAATAATATAAATTTAATAAAATTCACAATCTAGTTTTATTTAGCAGACCTTTTTCTAGAAAATACTTCAATGAAATAAATCTCAATATAGTTTTAAAATAAGTTCGATCTTATTATCTACACAGAAAATATTTCTATCTATATTATTAGCAAAGTTGACTTTTATCTACCTAAAGCATCTTTAGTAGGTAGATGGCGCTGCAATCAGATTTGGCGATATTGCGGCGAATTCTAGTTGTTATATTAGACAATATTTTGGTTCGACATAAAAGTATTCTCATGATACCTTCAATAGAACAATTCCTTAGGTATACTTAGTCGAAGTTATATAAAAATGTAATAATCGGGGAACGTCAAAGTGAGACAGCTTCGGAATTAGCTACCCTTGTCAAACGAGTCATTTGCCGACCATCGGACCGTCTTCCAAGAAACGATATCTTGTGTACGATCTAAGTTTCTTTAGTTCGAAGGTTTAGAGGTATTTTTCTTAGCAGGAGCGATCGGTTGCGGTGGTACCAAAGCTATGAATGCTAACCATGTGTTGCACATGAACGTGATCTACACGCCGCATTCTTACAAAATGATTGGTCAATTCCTCTTACCTCCAAATCTCAAAAAGCCCTTAGCCCCTCCAAAAGGCCGTCCACGCTTTGATGATTTCTCGGTCACTTGGTGATGCGGTCAGATTAGGTGATCTGTCTGTTTGTTTGCCCTCTTATATAAAAAAACCAAATGTATATGATATAGCGCAGTATGATAACAAACGCGTATGCTATTTTTTCGCACAATTATACTGGGACAATCAGGGATGAGGACAATCCCGCTTGCCCTCTCCCAATCTCTCCTCAATCCCTAATTCTCCGAAACCTTGTTGCTGTTGCTTATAATGACGTGACTGATCACATGTTCAGGATCATTAATTTTCAATTTAATTGTAGTCCCATTTCACGTTCAAAATATTTACAGCGGTCAGCAGTAGTCGGAACTTATAGGCTGATGATGGTGGTGATGATGACAACAAGATTATACCTCACATATACATAAAAGGTTGCAGTAGTGGCAGGGAAACAGCTTGATGGTTCTATTTCCTCCAAGGAAAAAATTTTAATAACCATTTCAATGAAACAATAAAACAATTGCAAATAATCCATAAAACTTACACGTTCTAATTATATATAAAAAGTAGATGAAGCAGCATTGATCGCATAACGAGATTTTTGTGTATGTGAAATTGTAACTTTGTAAACGCACATACGACACAGGAGAAAATAGTAGTGTAGGGCTACGTAAATTTTTTTTAAGAACTATCTAAATATACCTATAATTATATCAAACATGGTAACAAAAAGGATTTCTGATCTTTCTTAGTGGAACTATGAGCCTACTCATGATCTTATCCGCCGGATAAAATTCATTGAACCGCATCACAGACCGTACTAAACATCGTGATAGATAAACTTACATATAATTTTATATATTATATACATTCTTATAGGAATTTAGTTTACGCTTATCCTCACATATACAACAGTATCCTTATACTGGGTATTTCTTAAAACTTCTGTCATTCAAAATGAGACCTTGTTTTCTTGTTGAAGAATATGGTCGTAATTTGTGAAAAGGGTTTGAAAGGTAACAAATTATTAAGATATATAAGAATAGTTCTTAAGAGATAATGATTTATACAACAGAATTTAACGACTTTATTATTTTTAGAGTTAAGCAGGTACACATTTGATACAAGACCCTCAATTTTCCAATTTCATTTTAGACACGGATGTAATTTAGTGAATGTTGATTTTATCTATATATTTTTACACATCCATCACCAAAATTTTCCATAGTTTGTACTTTGTATCACAAAAACACTGCGATCCGTTTTATTCCCTATGTTAAAATTCTCAAAATAATTATAATTTTCAAGATCCCCATTGCAATGTCTTATTTTAATATATCCCTTGTTAAACAGAAAAGAGACCTAACTCAAAAATGAGGATATTCCAAAATTGAACCTTATTATTGAAGCATAATTTTTAAGATTGAAATACTTTATCTTTTGAGTTAGGTCTCTTTTCTGTTTAACAAGCGAATATTAATATGTATGTATAGTTGTAATAAGAAATCGATTGTCTGTATTTTATTGATTTAATTAACGTAAGTACCAGGAGTGCATAGGTGGTTAGCAACTACAAATTGTAGTAACAAAATGTATATCGCGTATCGACGGCCACACCCCCGTACACTGGCTGACCTCAAGAACTATCTCCTGATAAAGGTCAGGCTACACTGTATAAACAAGCGGAAAATTTTACATTATTTCGCACCGAAAAATTTCTAGAAAAGTCTCTTCTAACAACTTTTGATATTTGCAAGTAAAACTTACATTTTTTATGGCAAAACATTCAAGTTTTTTTTTGGCCACAGTCTCAACAATATTTATTTAATACTTACAAAATAATTGGTAACTTCATTACGTACAGTGAATTAATACTTGGTTATGTTAGGTTACTTACTTGGTATGCAGGTCATCATCATCTTCCTGCCCTTGTCCCGGTTTATTTGGGGTCGGCGTAATATGTTTTTTTCTTCCATTCATTCCTGTCACCCGTCACGCTATCGCTAACTCCTCTGTCTTCCATATCACTTCTCACACAATCCATCCATATTTTCTTTGGTCTCCCTCTCCCTCTCCATCCATCCACATTTATAGATACTCATGGCTTTTTTGTAACATGCGTTTAATCCCTCCTTTTCACATGGTGATAACAAGACGAACTTTTCCCTTTCAACTTTTCAGTCACTGGCGCCACTTTCAAACTTCCTCTAATATACTCATTTCTCACTTTATCCATTCTCGTCACACCACACATCCATCTCAGCATGGTATGCATGCATATACTGAAGATTCCTCTGGGCTAGCCAATGCTTGACTACAAAATTTTTGTCGAACTGCTGATCAAATCTTTATAAAATCGACATGAGGATGTTAAGATTAAAAAATCGACATAAAACTTCTTTCCCGATCCGGGTCCAAAAATCGGTGAATTTTTATGCCTATGAGAAATATAGTTAAACAATAAATCGTACAAATAGGCTTTCAGAAAATGAAGCATGACACACACACACACACACTACTCACGAACCCAATAATCTGTACTACAAAAAGTGACCTGGGTAACCATACCAGCAAAAACCCGCTCCGCTTATCACTATACCCGCGCTCAGTTGACCTACCTCGGGAGCGTTAGCACAGATCGAGCGGGAAATGCATCGACCCCATCTCTGAGAAGTCTGTACTACGAACTAAATATACAATGAACTCACAAACTGATTTATTTCACTGTGATAACGCCATGATACCCTGATAGCAACGCCCTGCCCTTAGGACTCTGTAGGTACTCATTTAGTAGGTAACATAGTTGATTCATATAACTATTGTGTGTTAATATGCAGATAAATGGCCACCGCATATTAAAATTAATTGTACTGAATTAATTTTAATAGGTATGCGGTGATCGACTTATTGTTTT
Organism: Spodoptera exigua; assembly: GCA_902829305.4. Classification (NCBI taxonomy): domain Eukaryota; kingdom Metazoa; phylum Arthropoda; class Insecta; order Lepidoptera; family Noctuidae; genus Spodoptera; species Spodoptera exigua. The sequence goes on from LR824614.2 coordinate 1,609,997, forward strand.
CAATGTGCTTATTCGAATGTTTCAAAGTTGCTATTCCTTATGCAAATTTAAGTCTGCCTATTATAATAACGATTATTGTTATCTGGTCAATGCATCAAGATGGTTTATATCAAGGCTCACAAGGAATAAAGCTGTTTAAAACTTTAAGTATTCAGTGTAGGACAACTTAAGAAATGAATTTTGAACGCGGAAATACAAACTAAATCATTTAATCTGTAATTCCTGAAAATAATGTTGTTTGAAAACCGAACGTTACTAAGCAGAAGTTTAATTTAGCGAGAACATAGTCGCTGATATTAGTCACATAATACTGTTATAATATTAATTTTACCTTTCCTTAGCGAAAAGCAGGAAAATCGTTTATAATAATAATGATTTATCTTATATCAATAACCATCTTACGACATAAACACATACCTTCAACATCAAACAGAATGTATCGTCATGACTACATCAAATAGTACTAACAGATAATGAATAACATAATCTTTACACTAAAATAGCTTAGATAACGATACAAAACACAATAGATATTAATTAATAAGACATAATTAATGACGCAAGATGAAGAGAAATGTCGTATGGGAGAGCCATGTTTCGGCACGAATGGGTCGGCTCGACCGGAGTGATACCACGGCCTCACAGAAAACCGGCGTGAAATAACCACTGCGTTGTGTTTCGCCGTGTGAGTGAGGTTACCGGAGGCCCAATCCTTCCCCTTCCCCAATCCCTCCTAAATCTCTAAATCTCCAAATCCCTAATCTCTTAAAGGTCGGCAACGCACTCGTAACTCCTCCGTTGCGAGTGTCCATGGGCGTCGCTGATTGCTTACCATCAGGTAATCCGTCTGCTCGTTTGCCGACCTATTACATATAAAAAAAAAAAAAATGTACCAGGAGTACCAGGTTGTTATGAAAACGCAGGAGATGTTCGCAAATAACGTCGAAGGAGTTGAAGGATAAGCATAGGACTTATAAGAGTAATACTATCTTTCACATATAAGCGACGTTACTCAAGAATGGTATTACCCCGAAAATGACGAGTCATTCGTGTAGAAATGAAAGAAAAATATTTATCTGATACTCGTAGTATTTGTGTTCAAGATGAGTGCGAAAGTTAACGTATCGACACTGAAATTGATATCAGAATTGGAGATGGGAGTAGTGAAGGTTTATCTATACTTACTACAGCGACATTTTTCTCTGTGTTAAATCAGTCAAAATATTGTGACGGAAAACTCTTTGACATCATGACGTCAAAGGATGGTTGTCAAATGTTGCCTAGAGATTGTAAATTTCGTCGTGAATTGTCAACACGAGTTGGTGTAATCGGTAAGGCGTGTGGATTACACCACAGAGACCCCGAGTTCGAGTCCCGCCGTAAACATGAAGTTTTTTAGTTGATGGAAGTTTTGTCGAACTTTCTGGAATTATTGGAGCGAGAAGGAGAATAAATAAAAATGAATAACGAAATTATTGGAAGGTTCTGGAGGCATGACGATCAAAAAGAATAACGAAATTGAATGTTCTAGAACCTGACCGGGGGTATATAAGCGGAACTGCGGCTCACCGCTGGCAGTTGAGTTCTAAGTCTAAAGCGATTCGGAAGAAAAGGAAGAAGTGAGAAAGAAGAAAAGTGAGTGAAATAGTGAAGTGCAGTGAAATAGTGAAGTGCAGTCAGTTAAGTGAGTTAAGTCAGCGTGAACGGCAAAGTTGTGTCAGTCGGCCGGACTCTGCTGGAGAGGAACGCCGATAACTTAACTCCGTGGACGCTGTAACTTAAGTGCAATAGAAAGTCTGAAAACCGGTATTAGTGTTTCATTTCGTCCAATCCCGTAACCCAAGCCCGCATAGTCAGGAACGTGACGTCAGGCACGTAACATTTGGTGTCAGAAGTGGGATTGGAGAAAAATGCCGCTAGTGCCGCAGGACGTAAGAGGAGTGAGTACCCGTTCAATGTCAGAAGCGCAGCGTGTGAGGGAAGAGGGTGCTGCAGCTCAAACCAGCGATGCAGAAGCCAAGCCTGTGCAGGTGGATCTTCTGCTACAGCTGCAGCAAATGATGGCAGAGCAAGCGCGCCGCCAAGAAGAGCAAGCGCGCCGCCAAGAAGAGCAAGCGCGCTGTCAGGCAGAACAGCTGCGGGAGCTGAAAGAAGAGCAAGCGCGCCGCCAAGAAGAGCAAGCGCGCCGCCAAGAGGAGCAAGCACGCTGTCAGGCAGAACAGCTACGGGAGCAAGCACACTGTCAGGCGGAGCAGCTACGGGAGCTGAAAGAGATGCATAAGGATTTCACGAAGGGACTGCAAAAGGCTGTCGAACGGGTACAGGAAGTGGAGGAAGGGTTAGGCAAGTTGGAACATCGCGTCATGGCCATAGAGGAGAGAGTGGAAGAAGAGATCTCCAAAATCAAGCAGGAAATGACAGGCCCAAGCCCTTTGAAGAGCCGAAGCCGTCTTGCAGCCGTTTTTGACGCCCCAAATGCGGCCTCAAGCGCAACGAAAGGGCTCAAGATTCCCCATTACGACGGAACAACATCCTGGACCGCGTTCAAGCTACAGTTCGAGACACTTATGGAGGCTTATGGTTGGACTCAGAAGGAAGCACAGTCAGCCCTCACCCTGGCCCTCCGTGATCAAGCGCTCTCAGTGCTGGAAGCTATCGGCGCAAGTGGGGATCTCAGCTTTAGTGCCCTCCTCGACGCACTGGAGGCACGTTTTGGAGACAGCCACCTCGAGCACGTGTACAGAGCGCAATTAAAAGAGCGTACTCAGCGTGCTAATGAGAGCCTACAGCAATGGTCCGTGGAAATCGAGAAACTTGTGCGTCGAGCTTTCCGGTCGACTCCGTCAATGATTGAAGGCACGCTTCTCCAAGCATTCATTGACGGTATTCTGGACCCCGAAGTACGAGCTGCTGTTCATCTGGGCCATCACAAGAACATGAAAGAAGCTCTGGCCCATGCATTGGAAGTGGAAGCCGTGCGTGGCAACCCCCGTACCTTAGGTCTGCGGGAAATGACGACAACGGAGCAGGTACCTCCACGCCGTCGGAACTTCATGTGCTATGGATGCGGAGAGCGTGGGCACATACGGAGCGACTGCCCGAAGAAGATGAACCGCCAGGACGCGGCGGTCTCAACTTCTGACCAGCAGGGAAACTTAAATCCAGCCAAGGCTGCGGGGTGGGCGCTGGCTGGAAGTGGAACAACCCCAACAATCTACATCAAGCAAACCAACGATGGAAATACACTGGTGATAGACGGTCAAGTAAATGGGAAAAACAGTCAGCTAACATTAGATACTGGAGCTTCAAGGACGGTGATACAATGCCAATTCGTCAAAGGCCCAGACGTATACCATTCGCTCGTGAGAAAGAGGTTGAACAAATGATTAACGATATGAGGAAAAATGACGTGATAGAGCCCTCTTCTAGCCCTTGGTGTTCACCTGTCGTGCTTGTCAAGAAGAAAGATGGTTCAACGAGGTTTTGCGTAGACTATCGACGATTGAATGATGTAACCAAGAAGGATAGCTACCCGTTACCAAGAATCGATGACACACTTGACACACTGAGTGGCATGAAATGGTTTTCAACGCTCGATCTGAAAAGCGGCTATTGGCAGGTGGATTTGGATCCCAAGGACAAGGAAAAGACCGCATTCTCAACTGGGAAGGGACTCTGGCAATTTAAGGTGATGCCATTTGGATTATGCAATGCACCGGCAACCTTTGAGCGTTTGATGGAACAGGTGCTGGCGGGACTGCTGGGCGAAACCTGCCTAGTTTACCTCGATGACATCATCATCGTTGGACAGGATTTTGACGATCATCTAAGAAAATTGGAAAGGGTACTCGAAAAGCTGCGTGGAGCAAATTTAAAGTTGAGTCCAAAGAAATGCTCTTTCTTTAAGCGCGAAGTGAATTATCTAGGACATGTTATTTCTGAGAGAGGAATTGAGACTGATCCAGCCAAGACTGTCGCTGTTAAGGAATGGCCAACACCTAAAGACAAAACGCAAGTTCGGGCATTTCTTGGATTATGCTCGTATTATCGGCGGTTTGTGAAGGGATTCTCGGACATTGCCAAGCCATTGCATCGATTGACAGAGGAGAAACGTGCCTTTATCTGGGACGAGGATTGTGAGCAAGCCTTTCGCGAACTAAAAGAACGGCTTTGTAAAACGCCAATTCTCGGATACCCCAGCGCGAAAGGAATATTCGTAGTTGATACGGACGCCAGTAATATCGGAATAGGAGGTGTCCTTTCACAACGCGATGGTGAGCAGGAGAAGGTTATTGCTTACTTCAGCAAGTCACTATCCAAGCCGGAGAGGAATTATTGCGTGACCAGGAGGGAATTACTGGCCGTAGTCAAAACTCTGCACCATTTCAAGAAGTATTTACTGGGACGGAAATTTTTAATCAGAACTGATCACGCTGCTTTGAAATGGCTGCTTCAGTTTAAGGATCCTGAAGGCCAAGTAGCCAGATGGTTGGAACAACTTCAGGAATTTGACTTTGAAATCGAACATCGCGGCGGAAGAATTCATGGCAACGCAGATGCATTATCGAGACGCCCATGCGTGGAAGATTGCAAGCATTGTGCCAAGAAGGAAATTGCTTTTCTTAAGGTGATAAGGACTGATACTGTTGACGAGGCATGGGGAGATGATGCGATGAAATTAGAACAGGAAAGAGATGCAGATATCAAACCAATACTGGAGTGGCTACGAAGTGGTAACAAGCCAAGTTGGAGTGACGTCGCCCAATATAGCGCGGTAACGAAAGGCTTATGGGCACAGTGGAAAAGCCTTACGCTGCATAACGGACTTCTGTGCAGGAAATGGGAATCAACAAACGGCAAGGACGAGCATTTGCAATTGGTGGTGCCTCGTTCAAAAATAAGGGATGTATTAAAAGCGTTCCATGATGGATCTTCTGGAGGACATTTGGGAATTAGGAGGACTTTGGTGAAGATCAAGGAGAGGTTTTATTGGTTGCATTGCAAATATGACGTCGAAGATTGGTGCCGGAAATGCACTAGTTGTGCAGCTGTCAAGGGTCCACAAACAAGAAGCAGAGGGGCGATGAAAATCTACAATGTTGGTATGCCTTGGGAGAGAATAGCCTTAGACATCGCTGGACCATTTCCAATCACTGATTCGGGCAATCGCTACGTGTTAGTGGTTATGGATTATTTTACAAAATGGCCGGAGGTCTTTGCCATACCGAATCAAGAGGCAGTAACTGTAGCCACGAAGTTGGTAAACGAGGTATTCACCCGATTCGGAGTGCCCTTGGAGATGCACAGTGATCAAGGACGGAACTTTGAGTCCCAAGTTTTTCAGGAAACTTGTAAACTTTTGGGAATCCATAAGACTCGAACGACTCCTTATCATCCACAGTCAGATGGAATGGTCGAACGTTTCAACCAAACATTGGAACGACACTTAGCAAAGGTGGTTGACAGCCATCAGAGAGATTGGGACACTTACATACCTCTCTTCTTGCTTGCCTATCGGACTGCTGTACATGAAAGTACCGCAAAGACGCCTGCATTTGCAAATTTTGGAAGGGAATTGAGATTACCGGCAGATCTTGTATCGGGCTGTCCACCTGGCGACTCTCGCACCGAATTTAGCGATTACATAAGCGAGTTAAGGGCAAAAATGTTGGACATTTATGAGCAGATCAGGGAGGCCGGTCTTCAAGCTAGTGATCGCGCAAAGACGCGCTATGATCGACGAGCCAATTCTGTTGGGTTTGAAGAAGGGTCATTGGTCTGGCTTCATAATCCAGTCAGAAGGAAGGGAAAATCTCCGAAGCTGCAACCGAGTTGGGAAGGTCCTTATGAGATAGTCACGAAGATCAATGACATTACTTACAGAATTCGGAAGACTTCAAGGAGCCCTTTGAAAGTTGTCCATATAGACAGGTTGGCGAGGTATTACGGCAGCAACGATGCTCGGGACGAGCGAATCTAAGAGGGGGGCAGTGTGACGGAAAACTCTTTGACATCATGACGTCAAAGGATGGTTGTCAAATGTTGCCTAGAGATTGTAAATTTCGTCGTGAATTGTCAACACGAGTTGGTGTAATCGGTAAGGCGTGTGGATTACACCACAGAGACCCCGAGTTCGAGTCCCGCCGTAAACATGAAGTTTTTTAGTTGATGGAAGTTTTGTCGAACTTTCTGGAATTATTGGAGCGAGAAGGAGAATAAATAAAAATGAATAACGAAATTATTGGAAGGTTCTGGAGGCATGACGATCAAAAAGAATAACGAAATTGAATGTTCTAGAACCTGACCGGGGGTATATAAGCGGAACTGCGGCTCACCGCTGGCAGTTGAGTTCTAAGTCTAAAGCGATTCGGAAGAAAAGGAAGAAGTGAGAAAGAAGAAAAGTGAGTGAAATAGTGAAATGCAGTGAAATAGTGAAGTGCAGTCAGTTAAGTGAGTTAAGTCAGCGTGAAAGGCAAAGTTGTGTCAGTCGGCCGGACTCTGCTGGAGAGGAACGCCGATAACTTAACTCCGTGGACGCTGTAACTTAAGTGCAATAGAAAGTCTGAAAACCGGTATTAGTGTTTCATTTCGTCCAATCCCGTAACCCAAGCCCGCATAGTCAGGAACGTGACGTCAGGCACGTAACAATATATAAATCTATATTTACTAAAATTAAAATAGAGGTAAAATTTGTAAGTTTGTATGTAGGGGATAATCTTTGAAACCGCTAGCCGGATTTCCAAAATACTTTCACTGATAGATAGCTACAATGTCCTGGGTGTTTACAGGCTATATATAATATAGATTTTGTGTATTTTAGTCGAACTATCGCTTTTAACGCTGGCCACATTATTTTTACGCTTGCCAAGCCGCGGGCGGAAGCTATTGATTGTGTAGATATTTGTGAAATTAAGCTATAATTACTGAGGAATATTTTACGACACCTAATGGCTACCAATGGCGACGTTATATTTTACCGGTGAATGAAAGCAATGTCACCTTAGTGAGATGCATAGCATTCATTCGCCAGCCACAATACTAGACTCCATGGTACTACCAAAAACCGATAGAAATCCCAAAAATTCTTTATCCGACTTAGAAATCAAATCACTCGACCAATGAGCAGGTACCAAAATTGTATTTAACTTTAAAAAGTCATTCCTATAACGTATCTAGTAATTAATACGTTTCGGAAAACACTCGACTGTGTGGTTTCATTGGACAAGTAAATAGCAGATCGCTATGTGAATGGGCTGTCAAACGCAGAAACAAACGAACGCCGCAACATCCAATTTTCTAATCGACTTTAACGGAAAGCTCTATTCGCTTCCCCATCGGCAGCCATCGGTTGAATTAACCCTTTGTTCAAAAATATACTTTTACGGTAACGATTCCTTTTATTTTCACCAGAAGGAAAATTCTCCTTATGTGATCCACGAATTGTTGTTCCGGGTCTGGGTGTGACGTGTATGTGAAATTGTATGTTTGTAAACGCACCCACGACGATGGGTTTAGTTTAAAAAAAATTAGGAATGGACACTTTTCTGTCTCCTGTTATAATCTTCTTAAAACTCCTTTGAACTTATTGTAACAGGGACTTTTATAAAACTGACGTCACAAGAAGGCGACGCATTGAATATATCAATAAATAAACAATTTCTACAATAATAAATATCTGTCACCGTCATTAGTTTATCATCTTTATAGCACATCCGCGCATTCTCAGTGTTAAATGTCAGAGGTGCATTGCAAACGCGTCGCACTTTCCCGACGCCATTACGTGACGTCACTGCACAGTATGTCATAATATTGACCGACCCCGAAGTCAGTAGGTTATCGCGAGCACCCCCAGGATCGTTGCACGACAGTGTACGCACCGCGTATCGTGTTTACAATTAAATTGCAATTAATTGTAATAATTTACTAGCACATTTAGTTATCAAAGAATTACTGCTTGGCTTTATGAAGAGCTGCGATGTATTTCTATCATTTCTCGGAAAGGTCAGGAGATGTCTCGTGCCAAAAGGTTATCTACAGCCGGTTGTAAAACCTAATTAATCTTTTAAAAGTAGGTATTCTTTTTCAATAAAGTATTTTTCCTTGAGAAATATTCTGATATTTCTGTCATCTGTCTTTTACATCGCTTGTTCTGGGTTTTTTCCCGATTACGAGTTGTTGTTGTTTTTTTTAATTTGGGACCGCGTTTCTATTTCTGGTTTCGATTTAAATGGAACTGATCGCTTGCAAATTGACAATCAAGGTTCTATTCTTAATACAATTTAATTATGTAGGGACATGCTGTGTTTACACTTCTTTTTTATTTTGCCAACATTCGTATAAAGTTGTAATATTAAACTTAAGCAAATACTTTAGGTTGTTACTACTAGACCACATTTACAACGTTAAGACTTCATAAACTTAATTAATTCGTACCGCAGACTGCTACATAAAATAAAACTCGGTGAACGGTTGCGGAAACACTTGAATTTTTCATTTGTATTTGGAGACTTGAGCCAAGCCATGAGGTGTTTGGCCAACGGGAAATAAGCCTCTTAATGGTATAATACCAGTGACTACCTACTGCCCCTAAAGCCGGCCATTACCCGGGCGAGTTTGGCTCCTATGTAACTTTTAATTAGACGCCTTTGAACGAAGAATCGCGTATTCTGTTTGTAGCTAAAAGTAAATGTGGTTTTTGTAAGCTACACGCTGTTACTAAGACACTTATACAGTTAATTAGTACAGTGACATTACTTAGCGCGTTTAAAATTAGACGGGTTTTCTGTGAAACCACAAAAACACCTACACAACCATTTTGTGTTTTGCCGTGCACGGTCAAAAATGCTTCTCATATTGTCACAATTAGAAATTTTTGTTTCGAAATTTTCATATGAATTTTCTTGAAAGATCCGAAGCGCTCCATTAGCGTTTCTTAATAAAATGAGCGGAGGTAAATGCATTTTAACATACCGACTCCTTCTTATCGGAATTTGGGTTCAAGAAATAGATAGTACGTACGTAAAGTTTGTTAATAAAGTATAACAACGTATCTAAACTCAATATTAAGTTCGTTTCTGTTTCTTAGTATTAGATAATACTACCTAGATGGATTATTCGATATTTTGATAAGTATACAATGATTCTACGCTTCAGAAGACACAATAACCCACCACTAGATGGGACCAGGATGTATAAATTCTGTGACGATCCGCATAGTCAGGAGCCCGGAAATCTAACAAAGGGTATAATCAACAATAATATGTCATCAACATAGATTTTGCCGTAACAAAAATAGTGTTATTCAAAAGTTGTATAGGAAAATAACAGCAAAAACAGTGTAAGAGAGTCAAGCTTCGGCACGAATGGGTCGGATCGACCGAACTACCTACTACCACGGCCTCACAAAAAACCGGCGTGAAACACCCACAGCGTTGTGTTTCACCATGTGAGCGAGGTTACCTGAGGCCCAATCTTTAAATATCCAAAACCTCATCCCCAAAAGGCCGGCAACGCACTCGTTACTCCTTTAGTCTTGCGAGTATCCATGGGTGAAACCGATTGCTTACCAGGTAATCTGTCTGCTCGTCTGCCAATCTATCTCATAAAAAAGAACAGTTTTACTTTCGTTTTTTTGTAAGCAGTAACAATATAAAAACTAGTAATTACTAGAAGGTTTAATTTTCATCAAAGAAAGGTCTCGACGGTCGGCACCGGACCCGGTTGGAATGAATAATGCATGTACACACAGCGTAATACTCATTCCCCGCAAATGGCGGGAAAATGTACCAACCACAAAGTGCTACGAAATTGCGGACATTGTTCAAAAGATGCTTTATTTAGTATTTTGGTACACGTATTGTTAATTATTCAAGAGATAATTAAACGTGAATACTTTCACATAATGATTGCTGTACATGAAACGTGTCAGCGATTTGAACACGCGTAATTGTGATTAATGGGCCGCTTTAATTTGAATTGTGGAACGGTGAAGGGTTGCCAACCTTTTGTCTTTGTTTTGCTTTAATTGAAAATTATATTCCTATATCATGATCGCTAATGGAGTTTATAATTAAAGTTTCTGTGCCTATATATTTCAAGTCATTCTAGATCTAAAACAATTTAATAGATAGTCAAATTATTCTGATTTAAACCTAAAAAACTTCGAAGAACTTAAATTTTTTGAGTCGAATTAAAACTAAAAGCAATTATTAAAGTTTTTCTAATTATTTGAGCGTGCATTAGAAATTACTAGCTTAACTAATACTTAGTTAATTACGGTAAATTACAAATGGCTTATTAAAGTTGGTAAAGTCATCTAAAAAGTACATTTTTTATTTTAGTGACAGGGTAAACACAATTAAGTTTTTTTATGTGTTAGGACTACAAACTACCTAAAGGATTACCTGATGGTAAGCAATCAACGCCGATCATATACCTACACACGCAACAACAGAGGAATAACGAGTACAAACGTTGCCGACATTTGGGGATTAGGTATTAGGGGTGGGAAGGATTGAGCCTCCGGTAACGTCACTTACACGGCGAAATATAACAATGTGGTTGTTTCATGCCGGTTTTCTATAAAACCGTGGTATCATTCGTGCCGAAACATGGCTCTCCCACACTTAACCTTTCCATCGTGGTAATTTCAGACCCAATAGAAGAAGATTCGCACTGCACGAACGCCGGTGTTCGCTTGGGGTTTGGATGAAATGAACGCAATAAGATCTGTCATGTTTAACATTTGAATACCTAAGCTAAGTACTTGTCAGTTGTCATATCGCTTCAGATAGATTGCCCTATTTTCCTAGCACAATATCTTTGATATGATCAAACATTTAGTATCTAAATATTCATGTATCAGTTAATTAATGTCTGATAATTACGTAATGTATTTTGTGCCACAAATTTTACTGATTGGTGATTTGAATGATTGTATTGCAACCAAAATAGATTAGAATTAATTACTGAGTGGGTGGAATCTGTAATTTTACTGTCGATGTTATTTATTAGTAGCGACCTGCCCCGGCTTCATACGCGTGCAAATCTGATGTTAAATTTCTTCACTATATAATGGACTTTTTAGACATATAAACATTCTTCTTCAATTAACTAAAATTCGCGGGTTACTCACGTGTAAATGTTGAGAAAAGCTCTACTAGTTTCGAACCACAGAGGGGTTCTTCCTCATGAGCAGCGTGCGCGGACGCGGCGACGTCGCGCGACGTCGCCGCGTCCGTGAGTAAGTAAGTTCGTGAGTAACCCGCGAATTTTAGTTAATTTAGTATGTCTCACGATAGTTATTATTCTTCTTCAATCACTAATTTCTATATTTATTAGAAAAAATCGCATTAAAATCCGTTGCGTAGTTTACAGATGGGTACAGAGATAGCGACATTGTTTTATACTATGTAGTAATTATTATTGTAAAGGTTTAGTTGAGAAAAAATTGTGGGTCAGTCCCTATCGGAACAAGTTTTTTTGCCTATAGATATTTACCAATTTTCGAGTTCAATTGCGTGTAATGTTTGTTTTAGCTTCTGTTAATATTATACTTACAGTAACTAGCGGAAAATGTGTATAGTATCTTTGCTTAAAACACTCTTGTTATTGTTAAGAAGCTCTTCTAGCAAGAAGCGCGTGCTGAATGTGGGAGTTGTCTCGTCCGGAGTATGACTTTTTTTATTTAATATGTCGGCAAAGGAGCAGACGGTTTACCTGATGGTAAGCAATCAGCGCCGTCCATGGACACCCGCAACGGAGGAGTTACGAGTGCATTGCCGACCTTTTAGGGATTAGGGATTTGGAGATTTAGGGACTGGGGAGGAATTGGGAAAGAGGAAGTATTGGGCCTCCGGTAACCCCATTCACACGGCGAAACACAACCCTGTGATTGTTTCACGCCGGTTTTCTGTGAAGCCGTGGTATCACTCCAGTCGAGCCGAACCATTCGTGCTGCTGGAAGCTTGGCTTTCCCACACTTTGAAAACAAACGTGAAATAACTGTAACTACTAACTTTGTGTTTTGCCGTGTAAGTGATATTACAGAGGGCCTAAATCTTCAAATTGCTAACAACCCCCAAAACGTCTAAAGCGATTTAATTGCTGTACCTGACAATGGCATAGTTGCTTACCATCAGGTTATCCATCAGCTCATTTAACGCCCTATCTGGAAATGGTATATATATGAATTTTATTTAGAAGTCCTCTTTTATCTCCCACAGACGATGACCTGGAACTGCTGTTGGATGAAGTGGTGCGCGCCAGCAACCGCGGTGTCTCAGCTTCAAGGAACATCACGGGTGGACCTAACTGGAGCTTCGGACAGTCATTGTTCTTCTCATCTACTGTTGTCACTACCATCGGTAAGTGTCTCTATAAATAGCCCTATTAAGATAATAAGATTGGCAGGATCCTTGAGAGTGATGATGTACGACAAAATTAGAGTAACAAAATAAATCAAGGATGTTTCTCAAAGGAGAAAGAATTCATTTGACCACGGTTGAAGCCTCTCTCGCCCTGTGTGAGGCAAGAGAGAGACTATTACTGTCTAAAAAAACCCCCCGTTCCTTCTCCTGGGCTAGGTCGAGGCCGCGGTGTATTATTGCGCTTGCCCCACAATCCCGACTGAACATCAGCCTTATTAGGGCCCGTCTGTGGTGGTCTATTGACTGAAGCCAATCTAATGGTTGAGCCCCTGTGCAATTTATCAAAACAGCTCATTAAAGAATGTAAGAAGGGGGCAAGAAATTACAAGGGCCCACATTTCTAAACATTCCTCTCCTGTTTTCCAGGATATGGTCACGTGACGCCACTCTCGAAGCCAGGCAAGCTGTTCTGCATGATGTACGCGCTGCTCGGTATACCCCTGACGTTGGTGTTGCTCTCAGCACTGGTGGAGCGTCTGCTTCTACCAGCCACTGCCCTACTACGCTCTCTGAACGCTGCACTGGGACATCTGTACCGGCCCTTCACCATACGTTTAGTGCATCTCATGATAATTGGTAAGTTTCTGTTATTAAGAATGTAAATTGAAAATTACCACATAATTAGAATTGGAAAACTATTAAGACCAAAATCATTAAGAGTATACTGAGGAATTTCCTGTTTTTCTATACTAATATTATAAAGAGGTAAAATTTGTAAGTTTGTATATAGGGGGTAATCTTTGGAACCGCTGGTCGGATTTCCAAAATTCTTTCACTGATAGATAGCTACAATGTTCCTGAGTGCCATAGGCTATAAAACGTCACGCTATGATTAAATGGAGCCGAGCAGCGGGTGAAACCGCGGAAGAGTAGCTATCATTGATAAATAAACAACATAAGCTAATTTTTATCTATTTTTTTCACAGTGACAACTCTCGTGGTATTCTTCCTGGTGGTGCCAGCGTGCGTGTTTGCTTACGTCGAGCCTGACTGGGACTTCCTAGACTCGTTCTACTACTGCTTCATCTCTCTCACTACCATCGGACTGGGCGACTACATCCCTGGCGACTCCCCCGGACAACCCTACCGACCTCTCTACAAAGTTGCTACCACTTGTAAGTTGTTTTTTTAGATTGGCAACATTTTTATTCGTGACCTTTATGTTGTTCAATGCGAACAACATACCGGGACATTTCCCTACGTAACTTCTTAAAGTGGTACATGTTTACGAAGGAGCCATAAACAAAAAGAAGAAGAAGTAGTAGGTACATGCGAAGGATGAGCGCAAAATTAATACAATACTTCAATTGGAGCAACGTCGTTATTGTAAACGTTTTATTGATATGTGTACAATACTTACATGGATTATGTACCTAGATAGCGCACGCTCCAGATTTCAATAGACAATTGTTTTTAATTAATTTAAATGCGTTTAGCCTCCAAAGTAATTTACGATCACTAGAATAACCTAAATCAAAACTAATACGATTTTTTTATATAAATTTATTCTTTCAGTCTACTTGCTCATTGGCCTGACATTCCTGATGCTGACACTGACGGTCTTCTACGACATTCCACAACTGAACTTGAGTACGGTGTTCTCATCCGTGAAGCTCGACGATGACCCAGAGAAGATGAGGCTTAGCGGCTCCGGAGTGATGGGACCCGGGTACGGGATTGGAGGGCTGGTGATGCGGGATGACTATAACCACCACGACCAGCGACGCTCCGTGGTACACATCCGACCACACCTCGACGACAGCCCCAGTCCCGAGGATACCACGCCCGTGCACGCCCGCGACATACGAGTACACTAAACAAAAACTGCTTCCCAAAATCTCGGTCATCTCGTTGGCTAGTTGGTGCTGTTGGATGGAACAATGTGGAACGAACAAAAACAATCCTCCCCAATCTTCTTATAATTTAAAGAAAAAAACTAATTCGAACGTTGACGGTCGTTCTACATTGTCGCTGGTCCGAAAAATGGCAGCCAGCGTTACTATTTGACGTTTGCTCATGTCATGTCAAAATTCCTCGAAGATGGAATGAAAATTAAAAAATATGATGAACAGGCGCGGTAGTAGTTAAGTAGTTATATTTACTGTAATTAAGTTAATTATAAGTTCGTTGTTTAATGTTTATTGTTAAGTTGATTGTCAGAATTTTCAATTGGTGTAACTATTACCTAGCTATCTTATTTCGATCCCTGCGTCGACTACCGTCCTAAAATACGTGTGTTATTTTTTTTTAGTCTTTAAAAAGAGAATGTTACATAATGTCTGCTGGTAAAAGCTGCGATAATAAGACTGAGAGGTTTTTCAAATTTTCAAACTTTTCTAATTCATTTTTAAGAGTTTTGTACTTACAAAAATTGCGAACATACCTTGCGAACTGTAACAACACAATCGATGACGTAAACAATGTAGTATCTAAACAGACTGACTAACAACATGTCCTTCTATATGTATACGTTTTAAAATCCTAAATTATAAGAATTTTTCTAATCCATTATATATCTATTTTCAAAATATAAAAAATCGACGGCATATCACAAACTTTTTGAACGTATCGGTTCAGTAACTTAAATTATCCTTGCCATATCAAAAAAATAACGACAACCTTCATCGTACCTTTGAGTTTTAGAAAGAAGGATCAACTAATGTAAAAATTCTCTATTGTCCCTTTCAAAAAAGATTAAAATACTTATCGTCATTACACGTGCTAATCATACTATGCTACTTATACAAATATAAATATGCATAGATATATAAAATTTGACGTATCAATTATGTGTGATAGATGACCAATAACTTAGTAGATTCATTGGATTTAAAATATAAAATATTTATATTATTAATATATGATATTAAAAAAATCAATCTATATTAACTCTCAACATAAAATGTTCTCAGAAAAATAAATAAATTTATTATCTAGGATGGTAGTGCAAAAATTTAATTATTATTATTATAATATCAATATTCAAAATTATAAGTGTTTAGATTTGTGTATTAAATATTCTAGTTTAGTGAATGTTGCAACATAGAAAAATGTTTCATTGCTATTACTAGTCCACACTTTTATACTTTTTTTACTTCGAATAAACTGTGTGGCTGTGACATTTTTTTCTCAATTTTATAATTTGAGTTTAGTTGCTTTATCTTTTTTAAAGTTACTTTTAAATTTTTGAATCGAATTGCAATCAATGACAATATAATCAAACTTATGAAAGAATAAAATATAAAAATAGTTATGTACCAATATAATAGGTCATACTAAATTATTTTGCTACTCCAAATAGTTCACTGATTACCTTTATTTCTCCCGCGTACGAAATTCTAAATCATCATTTAAAATTTTTATTTTTAAGGTAATTATTTACAGGGAGCCTTTAGCACTACATCACTTAGAAAATATATACTATCTAATATTATACAAAATATCAAACAGAATATATTGATTGTTAGAATACTATGTAACTAAGTAACTGTAAAACTAAGCATGTTATGGTACTCTGTGTTCGTAAAACTTCATAAAAACTGTATCAGATCATAGGAAATAGAGAGTAGTGCGTAGAAATAAACACAACATGCCTTCAATGGATATCCGCATTATAGAACACAACTGTATCAATTCGTAAATAAATCTGCTTGGAAAAAGTCATATTATTGTTTGATTTTTATCATCACACAGATCCGAAACAACCATTAACATTTCGCCCTTTCCTGGAAGCGACCCTGTAAAATGAATTACAACAGTCCTGTGCCCTAGAAATACCTATGGGAAGAATTCTTATGAATAACTTCATATTTTATTATGCAATAACCAAATTTCCAAAAAATGTTCCTTCTTTCCCTGATTAAATTAACATCAGTAATAATTAACGTTCGTGGACACCACAGAAAGAAATACTGAATCAGAAAGTTGAATGGTCAAAATAGACCTTGGTCATATCAAAATGGCCCTGAAAATGTTTCCCGACATCGAGGGTCGAGATTTCATAGGTAGTTTGTCTTTCATGGAATACCAATGATGCATAAAATGGTCAGAATTTTATATCTAAGTTCAAGTAAAATCACATCACATCACATAATCAGCATATAAGTGCTTACTGCTGAGCAAAGGAGAAGGTTTAAGCATTAATCAAAGGTAAAATCATTTTTAAGTATGGGAGAGCCATGCTTCGGCATGAATGGGTCGGCTCGACCGGAGTGATACACCGGCCTCACAGAAAACCGGCGTGAAATACCCACAGCGTTGTGTTTCGCCGTGTGAGTGAGGTTACCGGAGGCCAATCCTTCCCCTCTACCAATCCCTCCTCAATTCCGTAAATCTCCAAATCCCTACTTCCTAAAAGGCCGGCAACGCACTCGTAACTCTTCCGTTGCGAGTGTCCATGGGCGGCGCTGATTGCTTACCATCAGGTAATTCGCCTGCTTGTTTGCCGAAATATTATATAAAATAAAAAAAATATTATTAAAAAAACAAAATACCCGACTGCACACTAAAAAAAGAGTAAAACAAGCCCCACAATACAAATTTACTGAATATAATTTATAAATGTTGATGGAAAGCATCGCAGGCGGGGACCAACAGAGGCTTATTTATAGTCATTTCTGTTGTGCACCATTTAGCATAATTTTCGTTGGTGGCGGTCAAGGTGGTCCCCGCCTGCGATGCTTTCCATCAACATTTATAAATTATATTCAGTAAATTTGTATTGTGGGGCTTGTTTTACTCTTTTTTTAGTGTGCAGTCGGGTATTTTGTTTTTTTAATAATATTTTTTTTATTTATAACTTTTTAGCTGTTTTTATTTAACGAAAATGTTGTAGATGTAGAAAACTATGTACATTCGGGCTGTATACTCGAGCATATCCCCCTCCGCACCGCGCCGCGCGCCGCATGCCAGGCCACGCCCTATCTTTTTGCTTGCTAACGCATGAGTTGCTTTGCGTTGACGCAGAATTAACATGTTCCCGTGGGAATTTTGAGAAAAAACGTATCCTATATTAATTACTCCCGTGATTGAAATGAATCTAATGATACCGCATACATATTTTTTTAAAGGGAAATTTAGAAAAAATATTATTATGTCTTTATCCCGTGGGACTTTTAGGATAAAATGTATCCTATGACACTCCCGTAATCAAGACAAATCTAACGATACCTCATACATCAAAATCCATCAAGCCGTTTAGGCTACAGGAGGTCACAAAGGAACAGACATACATACATACTTACATACACTCGAAAAACATTACCCTCCTTCTTTGGCAGTCGGGTAAAAAACAACACGCTTGATGAAAACGGATTGGCGATTTCAAACTTAGAAATTATAAGTCCAGTTTTCCTCACGATGTTTTCCTTCACCGTATGTCGGGGTCTAAATAACCAAAGGAATTAAGTAATAATCAAGTAAAGAATAACTCGGAAAAAGTCACGTTGATACTTGCTAGATCTCGAACCCGGGAACCTCCGCCGGGTTATTAATTAATCTCAAGTAAAATAAAAAATAAAGTTCCTTCAAGCAAGGACATCGCAACCTGGTCCCAAATCTTTATATAAATTTTATATATATTGGCTTTGTATGGGGTGTAAAAGTTACACATTTACGCCACCTAAGTATATTTTTTTTTTTATTAGGAGATTCGAATATTCAGTAGCTTTTTGCTTCCAATACATAGGTCCAAGGCGAGATATCCTAAAAATCAACGAAATTATCGTAACTCCTTGTGTAACTTTAACATCTGCATGCCACATAGGCACTTTTGCTGATAGGTATAGGAAGGGTGTCCAAAGAAGTGACCCTAGCTGCTAAGGTAACTCCCTCAAGTCTAGAGGGTTAGCAGAATTTGGAAAACTAATTACCTGGGTTTAAAAGTTATCCCCGGTCTACACTTTCTTCTGTCTTTTGTGCATTCCTCAACCATCTAATTACAGCGTTTTTTTATGAGCCTACAAAATTATAGGTAGCGTGATATGAAACGTTGAAGTGCTATTCAAAACGTCAATAACATAACCTATAAATATTCCATACATTGACATTACGTGCAGGCCGGCCTATCATATTATAGTTATGTTATGTTCTTAAAGATGGTGTTAAACTGACTTACCGGATTGTGTGAACCTAACCAGTGTTTTTTTTAATTGAACTGCTGTGTACTTTTAGATAGAATAGGTTCCTGAAACTTTTATCTTATAAACCTGTTGCTGAACTTTTACCATCACGTGTGCGATTACCTTAATATTATTTATTTATAATTAAAAATCAAAAAATGGATTCTCCAGTATCTGCCTTTGCTATGTATAAAGCGAATACTTCTTCAAATAAAGCAAAGAAACAAAAGAAAAGAAACAAATCCGGGACGCAAGTGCAACCAATTTCTCCAAAACCATTGCCACCACATTTAACTAATGAGAAAAGCCAGATTGAGCTCGCACAAAAGCTTAAAAAGAAGCACAAGAAATCCAAAGAGCTTAAAAACATCACAAAAAAGAAACTGCATAAGAAGAAGAAATCAAAATTCGGAGATGATAAAAAACAAATCTCTAAAGTAAAGAAAGACGTATTGAGCCAAAGCAGTGCTCCAAGTGACCAGGATGATGAACCGCCCTTACTTCTTATGAGGCCAGTCTCTGATGTAAAATCTAAACCTGAAGAAAATACCTCAGGTGATGTGGTTGATGATTCACGTGACTGTGAATGTGAAGGTGAAGAATTTACACCTGTACAGACAGACAGTGTGGAAGAAGGACTCAAAGTATTCCAGTGGATGATTGCACCCTACGACACTGATGAATTTTTCAACAATATTTGGGAGAAAAAGCCATTACATATAGCCAGAGGAAAATCCAATTACTACAAAGACATATTGACCACACCAGCTATTGATGACATGCTGCGCAATGAAAACATACAGTTTACTAAAAATATAGATATTACTTCATATGTTGATGGTAAAAGAGAGACACACAATCCAGACGGAAGGGCTCACCCACATATAGTGTGGGACTTCTACCTAAATGGATGTAGTGTTAGATTACTGAACCCACAAACTTATATCCCAAAATTACATTTGATTAATGCAACTATGCAGGAATTCTTCAATTCCTTTGTTGGAGCCAATGCCTACCTTACACCACCTGATAGCCAAGGGTTCGCACCACATTATGATGATATAGAAGCATTCATATTACAAACAGAAGGTAAGAAACATTGGAAAATTTACAAACCATTAAATGAAAACGAAGTACTTCCTCGTGTTTCTTCCAAAAATTATGATCAAGAAGAAATAGGTGAACCAATAATGGAAGTAACATTAGAAGCAGGTGACATGCTGTACTTCCCCCGTGGATACATCCACCAGGGGGTCACAATAGATGGTGAACATTCTCTCCATGTTACAATCAGTATGTATCAGAAACATTCTTGGGGAGATTTGATGGAGTTGATAATGCCAGCTGCACTACAGATGGCGATAAGTGAAAATGTTGACCTGAGAAGAGGTCTTCCTTTTGACATCTATGATCACTTTGGTCTAGTCCATTCTGATTCAAAAACACCTCGGAGACAAGAAATAACTAAATTGATAATGAGCATTTTTGACAAAGTTAAGAAATGCTTGCCAATTGATGATGCAGTAGATCAGATGCATAAGAAGTACCTGCATGCTGCATTACCACCTGTGCTGAGTGACCAAGAAACATCAGTAACGGTATTTGGAGATTCTGATATGATGGTAGAGAATGGTGTTGTGACAAGGAGAGTGGAAATTAGTCCTGACACAAAGATAAGGTTGCTACGTAAGAATATTATTAGAATGGTATCGGAAGATAAAATCAGAGTGTACTATTATGTTGAAAATTCTTTAGAATACCATGGAAATGACTTGCTTTACATTGAAATTGAAGATGAAATGGCTCCAGCAATAGAAATGTTGATAACTGCATATCCAGAATATATTACTGTGGAAAGTCTAGACTTGCCTTCTGAACCTGAGAAGCTTAGTTTAGCTGATGCGCTGTGGAGTAGAGGATTAATTATGACTGAATATCCAATGGAAGAAGTAGAAGATTAAATAAAATGTTGTATTGATTATGTATCTTTTGTTTTATTTTCTTGTACTTAAACTGTGTATTTAAATGATTCTAAATGCGGGTCTATTTAAATGTTTTAATAATTATTAATTTTGACACCAATTGTATGTAAGATATCTAATCCATAGTCTAGTCAGTCTAAATTTATAATTGTAAATGCAATAAAACACTCAGCTTTCTTAAATCATTATATTTATTTTAAATTGCATATAAATTTGTGGACTTTCTGTTACAATAGTACTCTCGAACTGATATCTTTTTTGTATAAAACGCTAAAATTATGTTTTACAACTATTGTACCAGAGTGCCATGACAATGTCGCAAACATTCGTTCCACTCAAGTAGGTACACGTTATAAACAGAAAATACACACACAATAATTTATACTCTAAGCTTATTCTTTTCTCTTCAAGAAATTAACCTATTTAAAAATACCACCTAAAATTTAGGTACTTAAGATTTCCTAATGTTCACACACACTCTCACGCTCTAGACGAGCACAGTTTATTGATAACAACATAAGGGTAAAATGGAAAACAATTTAACAAAAAATATACGGGGACCTCACCGCTAATGTATAAAACAATCTTACAAACGAAAAGTAGAATCGTCTTCAACCTGTGTACTATCGTGTCAACGTGTCGATGAGAGCTAGTCTCCGGCAAGCTAAGTACAAAATTACTTGGGGCTGCACGGCCGAGCGACTGAGCGAGCGAGCGAGCGACCTACATGACAATTGTTGTGACTGAGCTAAATATATTTCATTTATCTACTAGACACTTTAGATCGTCTTGTACAGGCAGTGATACATTTTTAACATTTGGTAAACCACTGTACATGTTACAATCTGAATCACAATTTCACAATGAACAGCTTGGTCCAAACAGTAAATAATAGAACTAGGACGAAGACATTTTTCAAATTTCTTCTACACGACGAGTTCGAAACATGTGACAGATTAGTTCCCAGTTCCCACAAACCGCGACAGGACACTTTCTACATCTTAATTCAAAAATAAACACTGATCATATCAAAATATATTTTTATGTGAAGCAAAACGTCCAATGATAAAACATTATTTGATAAATTTTAAATTCTTTTGTACTGATATACAAGATTTTCGACGCAATACCTAATTCAATTCTACGCAAACTTTAGAATTTATAGCCTAATCTTATTTAATAAAAAGAAACTTCTAAATCTATTGCCTAATTGTCGAGGCGGACTGCCTCCGCGTCTTATCAACCGCAACTTGATTAGGGATCACTACATTTATACGCATCGTCATATTTTATGTTTAGTAGTTTGTAAAAAATATCTCTCTCGTAACGTGTAAAGTCACTGTATCTTAAAAATCAATGGTAAACTTTCTGTTACATTCATAACATGATGTTCATTAATAAAAAAAAAAAGAAATATAACTTAATTTATTGTGGTATAAAAATATATAAAATCTGTTCTGGCATCTAAAAGAAAAGAAGAAATTACAACAGACAAATAAGAAACACATATATTAATTTTGTAACTACATTTCCTTTAAAAATAGTGACTTTTCGCTTTACTGAGAGATATTGTGTAGCGTTTAATATCTATTGCTTGACTATGCTACTACAAACTGTACAACGACAATAAATTGTGTAATACATATCCATCAATAATTATTTCAGTGTTAAAAGTTTAGTATAATAAGTTGAAAATACTGTAATACTTATACTGCGAACATTAAATGTAGCTATCCCTAGAAATGACGTTGTTAACATTTCCTTAAATGTAAATATTTACAGAGAATGAAGTTTCTTACATTTAGTAGTTAGTTCGCGTTAGTAAAACTATATTAACCTGTTAATTCGCTCTCCACCCTCCTTACAATATACCGTAGAATATCAATACAATGTGATGTCAACTTTCACTAGTACTCTATCGCCATCTTACACTACACGACCAACTCTTATAATTCATCTAAAATTTGAATTAATATAAAAATCCTTTCTTTTAAAATGCCCTAAATATATCGAATTCCGAGGTAGAACATTATTCTATATCTAATCTCTCAAAATCAGCAAAATATTGCTATGAAAACATTCATTATTTTTTCAATTCGAAAACGCCGTAATATGCGAGTTCATATTCATGTAGTGTAAGTTCGCACAAAATTCCATTATTGCTTCAGGTTTCAAACATTAGAAAGTTTTCATATAAAACAAGTTAGATATATTATAACCCAACATGGCAACACAGACTGGGTTCTTACATAAAATGTTCCTATTTTAAAACATTCAACATCAATTTCCCGCCAAATATGACGGACACCGTCGCGGTGTGACCACATAAAATTAATTTCGTTGCCAAAAAACTTTCAGAACCCAAAACATTGCGCTTTATTTAAAATCTTATAACCAAGTAACTTATCAATAGATGTATTGAAAGCAAAAATACACAAATTGTGCTATTTGTTATAACAATGTACTTCATTTCATAATATAAAGAAATATGTTTAGTAAGTAAATATCGTACCAGATTCCAGCAAAATATAAAATTACAATAAACCATGATTATGCAGACAGAAGTGATCCACAATAAATATATCTAATAAAAGATACAACTTATCCTCGCTGGAAATGGAAGTTGGGAAATGAATTGAGTTTATGCATTGTTAAATTGACATTTATTTTATTTATACTTTAATAAAAGAGACAAAAATTGTCTTGATAATTTGCCTTTGCACCTCCCTAGTTCATTAAGCATAGCTTATTAACAGAAAAAGACGGGTTTGGTAGATTTTCCGCTGCCAACCCAGTCATCTGTTATATAATATTAAAATGTTATAATAACGAACATTAAATAAAAACTCGTAATGTTCAACTAACCCACTAACCAAATTCCAAATCGAGCGTAACAAAATAAGAACAGACCATCCATTATTCAATCCTTGACGAATTCCAAATATCGGCCCGGGAAACCTAATATTTACGTTAAGACACTTAACAGTACATAACATACGTACTTGGTCATAGAGTTCGTTCATTATAGAACTGTCGGCTTACGACTGTGGTACACAAGTATTATTTCTTCGCGGGCGGTTTCCTCGGCGTGCGGGTGGTCTTACCCGTCGACGTGGACGGCGTCGGCACTATCGGCGACGCTTTTGCTTCTGTAATCGATGATAATATAAATTGTACAAGGTGTTAGAGTCATATGTATTTAGTGCACTGATACTTAATGCCTAATTCTGATGTTTATCCATAATTATCTCAGAACTAATGGGCCCCTCCTATAGCGCACAGAATGAGTCACCGCCGCTTCGACCCAGAGCAGAAGGAGGGGGGGGTTTTTAGTCAGTAAGAGTCTGACACTCCCTACCGCCCGACCCTGGGCGGGAGAAAGTCATTCGATGGTTTTCCCCTAACAAAAAAAAAACTTACTTTTATATTTATATTTTTTTTGTGCAATGCTAATAATGTTATGACGATTGTTTAGAAAAATCATTGTATTTAGAAATTGCCCAAAAATTAATATTAGTGACCTAGGAAACTACTATGTTTAAAAGATTTGAAAGAACTGATTCTCATCATCTTGCCGACGCTAGTCTGTACTTCCCGATAAAAGCTAGATTTATTTTATAATGTTTCAGATCAATTTGTTAAATACCATATTATGGAATTTTTCGTTGAGCACTAGGATTGTCTCCTGTGTCGTGGGTGCCTTTAGAAACATGCAAATTCACATACACATCACACCTAGATCCGACAATACAATTTGTGGATCACAAATTATGCCATTAAAACGTCGAGTCGTCGTCGAGAGAACATATACAGGGTGTAAAAAGACACTTAACGAAGCCGAAAGCCACGTATTCTACCCATTTTTTGGATATTTTTTTTCTTTAAGACCATAGCTGGGTCTCCACGGGTTCTCAAGATATTGAAGGTCAAAGATGCATTTTTAATTTTCGTTTTTTACGCAATCGAATTCTAAGTATTTATTACAAAACTTTTTTCCAAACAAACATTACCAGAATTTTCGATTTTTCTAAATAAATTACGCATTTGAAGTTACGAACAGTAATGGGTAATAAATAAATGCAGACTTGCACAAAAAACATCGTGCATCTCAGTAGGATTTTTATTTTACAGAATTGTTTTGTTGTTGTGAAGTAAAACGTTGACCACGACACATCACAGCGTTTTCATGCTAAGCTGTGAACCTACGCACACAATGACACGAAAGAAGCCCGTTTGCTTTACATTGCGCGCAATAAAATTATTATTTTTTTGATAATTTCAGCGTAAAGCTACTTAGTTATAACTGCAGTATGCATAGTTAACGGCTTCGTTAAGTGTCTTTTTACACTCTGTATATGTAATAGGTTGATTACTGACGATGACCTTAAACTTCTTGAGGATTAGTGGTACAAGACTTGAGTAAACAGATATATTGTTTACAAACAAGTAAATATTACATAACGTTACCTTTACCGGCTGCTCTCCTGCCTTTGCGAGTGGGTGTCGCGACCGGCGTTTCCACTTTCTGTTTAGCTGGCGTCCGTTTGGCCGGAGTCTTCGCTTTAGCTTTCTCACTCACTGCTGTAGCAGTCTGATGAAATTAAATAGGCATTTAGTATTAAGAAAACACGTATATATCGCAAGGGACAAATCTATACACTGTTCATATTTACTAATTCTGAAACTTACTTTCCATAATAAATTAAATATATTTCACAATACTCAGAATAAATAATTGAATTTTAAATATAGAATTAATTCCATGCAACACGCGCATGCTAATAATAAATTGAAAAATTGCAAATAATAGAAGAAAACAGGCTGAAAAGTTGAAGTAAACAAAATAATTATAAAATAAAAATAAATTTGGAACACAAAAGCAAGCGATGAAATGAATGAATATGAATGGTTATGATAGGACTAAGGAAGTTTAATATTTAGTTTTTTTTTGTATTTTTAATAAGGAAATACTAAAATTTGGAGAACTATGCATGCTTAACCAATTTTTTCGTATAATTTTCTTATCGCAAGATAGTTTTAAGAGAAAGAAGTAATATAAATATTTTATTGCCTTATTTTATCAAGAAAAAATATTTCTAAATAATTATATCTTAATTATTAGCACCCATTAGACCGAAATAGTAATAATTTTAGCTCAATTATTTCATTACACAGTATATACCATGCAATCACCAAACACCGCATAAAAAGCTACACCTTTCATTAAGTCAGCATTTGTAAAATGTTAATTAAATCTAGCAAAATAATCACATACTTATCTAATATTTAATTATAGTCATATATTACTTGAGCCAACTATTTTATTTTATAATATTGTGTAGACTCGAATCTGTACTTTTTTTGTAATAAAACCTCATTTTTAGATTTGAATTTCTATTTGTTTAGTTTCCTCCTAGAGTGTCCTACTTCAAGTCTATTTTATAATGACTAATTTTAATTCCAATTTTAAAATATCCTACATTTAAATGTCTAAATAATTTCTAAAATAAATAATGAACCTGAGTGCATGGAATGACGTATGAATAACGAAAATAAATTATAATACCTTTACCCAAAATAATGCTGACCATTGTAAACTGTAATTTATAACTGGCATCATACAATATACCATAGTTGATCTGTTAAAGTTGTTCAAATATGTTGGGACGAGCTACATTAAAATTAGGTTAACAGTATTTTAGATTTGCTAAGGAGTTTAGTTATAAATATTAATATTAAAAAGAGGAATTGGTTCTATATTTGAATTACGTTAATTTTACTTTTGTGGGAATCTTTGTGTCTATAGAATTAAGGTATAAATTTAAACATGATTAGTTTATTCTTTTTAGAAGTAATTACTGACTGTTTCTTTTTTTAATTTATCAACAACTTTGACAAATTCAATTCTATGGTGAATACTGTAGAAATTATTATTAACGCATGCATATAACCAATATAAAATATACTCCATCAAATTATCTCAACTCTCAGATAAAACAAATCTCTTCTAACTAATACTTTCTTAACACAACACATACTGTGCAGTCTGTTAGGGTTCATTTGATATGCTAACTTTATATTTATACTTCATATAATTATAGCATACTTTTGTTTGACGGCCAATAGCTTAAATATCTTTTAGTCTAAAAATGAATGTTTTGTAATTTGATTTTGGAATAGACCCCAACAGACATGTCGGCATCTCGCTCGCACGCACGCTGTGTGAGCGAGAGCGACGCACACCACAGCACTCTTACTCACTCTCGAGACATGAATGTAAATGACTGGTGATAGCGGATACGTACATTTCTATATATCCGTTGTACTATGCCTACCTTGCTAGTGCTCGCCACTGTGGGCGTACTACCTGACGATTTTC
Source organism: Spodoptera exigua (assembly GCA_902829305.4). Lineage (NCBI taxonomy): Eukaryota > Metazoa > Arthropoda > Insecta > Lepidoptera > Noctuidae > Spodoptera > Spodoptera exigua. The sequence continues at coordinate 1,636,905 of LR824614.2, forward strand.
TCTTATTGTTTGTTTGTGATTTTGTTTGTGCTTTAGTTTTGCGAGCGCTTTTTGGACTGCGCTTTGGCGTTGTCCGCGCGCGTTTCACGGGCGTCGCCGAGTCCTGGAACAAGGGATAACAATGTTCAATCAACACTTGAATTCTAAAACTACACAACTACGAAATCATACAATAATAATAGTATTCAATACTACTACTTTTTCCATACACAAAAGTGAATCCTGCATTTAATAGAAGGAACTCTATGAGACTAGAAATGTGTCTCACCTCTGTATCATTAGAGTTGTCGTGTTTGGCTCTCGGCGATGATTTTGAACTGTTGCGTTTGCGGCCCTTCTTCTCTAGTTGCGATTCATCTTTGTATAACGAGAGGTCCACTGTAAATAATATGCATTCTGTTTACATAATATTTATACCGACGTGAAACAAAGCTTGCGTTGAGTTTCGTCGTAGGATGAGGTTACCGAAGGCATAATCCTTCGACCACCATCCCCAATCCCAATCACTTGTACTTCATTTGTTGCGTCTGCTCATTTGATTAAAAAAAGAAATTGACGTCACATAAATACGTAAGACAATTGTTAGAATTGGTCTGAAGCCTAACTTTTTTACAATTTCAAATTAAGAACCTGTTATTACCCTTAGCAGACAGGCCAATATCAGACAGTCAGGCTAATATTACAACATAAATAACATATGACAGTGCATGTAGGTTTGTCTAAATCTAGTTATGGCCTAGTGTGCTTAAAAAACATAAAAAAATATTGTATTGTGCAGTATGTTATCAAAAATTAATGTATCAGTAATTTCTAATGCTAATGAACTGCTTTATTACAGGTAGGTAGGATAGGTTTTTCTAATTTTATTTATCTTAAAACTAGTTTCTGTCACACAGTTTCACTCTCTGCTCGGCTCCTACAAACCGTAGCGTGATGTTTTATAGCCCAAGCCTTAATCGATAAATGTATTAACAAAAAGAAAAAGAATTATTCAATTTAAGCCAGTAGTTCTGGAGATTAGCGCGTTCAAACAAACAACACTCCAGCTAAGTATAGATTTTCTTATATACAAGAACCTTATCCCGAAATTTTGAGTTTTTAGTAAACACGGAAATCGATTAGAGAGAAATCGGTGTTGCCTTTTAAGCGTGATGCGATGGCCAATGGGAATTTTATAAACGACATAGGTAGTAAGAATGCGTGTTTAGAGTACATACATCCGTCGGGATGCTCCTCTGTGAGGGCGGGCGTGGTGGTGGCGCCGGTGGCCTCGGCGTGCAGCGCGCGCGTGAGGATGGAGCGCGCGCGGGCCGCCTCCGCCGCGCGCAGCACCTGCGCGCCGCCCCCGCCGCGCACCAGCGACAGCGTCGTCAGCACGCACTCCATGTCTGCGGGACACCAAACTTTTTGTCCACTATTCCACAATAAAAATTTTATACTTCTGACGCTTTGGCACGAATGGGCCGGCTCGACCGGAGTGTGACCATGGACTATACGAGTACTGGCGTGAAACAACATTTACGTTGAGTTTCACCATGTGAGTGATGTCAACAGAGCCCCAAGCATACCTTCTTCAGTTTCAACTCGCAAAACACCTTTCTTACTCTCCGCCTCTCTTAATTAATTTTAATCTTGAAATATTTAATATAAATACTACTCTAGTTTATGTAGAACCAATATCACATGAATGACTACACTAATTGTAATTGTACATCCAACACAAATAACTTTATAGCCTCCTAGTCCCATAAAGAAAAAAAAAATTTGATAATTAATGAGAGTCAAGTAATAAATATAAATTGTTACCACACACCAAGCATAAATTTTACATATTTTAATAATATTAGTCAATACTAATGCCGGGTTTGTGGGGCTAGCCCTACTAATATGTAGTTTGTGTTAGCTGTAAGTTTAATTTTATTATAATTGTCTGATTTGTTTGTGTATTGAGTAGAAATGTAATGTGTATTAATAAACGTAAATAAACACCACAATTGTATTGGGCAATAAGTACTTAAATGATAGTGTGTATGTTTAACAATAATAAATAATAAATGATAGTACCGCGGCGTCGGCATTGAGCAGGAGCAGGGGGTTAGTCAATAATATTTCATCTGATCCTAAAAACTAATATTACTCCCAGTCTCCCAAATAAGGAGACTGCATTTCCAATAGAAAAATTGCTAGAACTACATTATTTTAATATGCGTTACCTGTGACGTCATAAAAGTCAGGCTTGTAGGTCTCGCCCGCCGGGTCAGCGGTCTTGTCTTGTGACAGCCAGCGGATCTTGATCTTGCGCGTAGTACGATACACGTTTTGCATTGCTTGGCACACGTAGAAACCTCCCTCGGCGTTGCGCACCGCCAAGTATTCGTTCCTGTTGATTGTAATATGCGGGTTAATAAATTATGAAATATTTTACTAGATTTTTTATGGGATAAGGCGGCAAAAGAGCAGGCCTATCACCTGATTGTAACCAACTATACCGCGTAATGAACTATGTAGTAAGTTAGCGGACTTTTTGGGGCTACTAGGAATTGGACGATAAGGGGTAACTCCGGTAACCACACTCACAATGCGAAACCCAACACAAGCGTTGATGCACACCGGTTTTCTGTGAAGCTATCAATCTGGTCGAGCCGACTAGATTGATGGCATCATTTTTACAAGTAAAATTGGCACCATTTTTACAAGTCCTGTCTCAAAAGTTTTATTGGTAAGCTTAAAAGAATTTTGTTATCACATACTCAGCTGACAGAAATGAGGTTTTGAACACACTTTTGAATTTAAGTCCGAAAGTTAATGAAAATAATATCTGTAATTTTATTGCTGGATAAATAATTATGTAGGTAGCATTTAGTTAAGTACTCTTTTTAAGATAAATTGTCATTTAGCTTTCTTTGTAACATAGAAAGGGTTTTTGCTCTACGAACACTTGTTGTAATTAAGTTTTTCTTAAAGTATTTCATGTTCTAGAAATGAACTAAGTACTTACTTGTAGAAGACGATAAGTTTATCGTCGTTGGGTTTAGTCGGCGTGGAGCGGCCAGCTGAAGCGGAGAGCTTGGTGGCCATCGCCAACTCAGGAGTCGGAGACTGGTATAGCTGCACCTGGAAAATAATAACGACATTAGTTGTGGACAGATCATATTAATCTGGACGTCTCAAGTCGTCTTGTAACCAGCTGACTAAGGGCCCTCCTGGGCATTAGCACTCTCTGATAAACATACAATTTTAACTGTGATTTTCAAGCTAGCTAGCAAGGACATAGTGGATTTAAATGGAAACTCCTCGTATATAGAGGATCCCATGGTCCAGCAGTATACTGTCCTGGATCGTTGATCTTTCAGTCGTGGTAATACGAGACACAATAGAAAAACAATAGATGCGCGAACGCCGGCGTTTGCTTGGGGTGTTTTTTTTGGAGGGGCAAATATTCTCCCAATAACTTCTCTCTGGATGAGTCTGAGTGGTGAAAGGTGGAGAGGGATTTACTGACAAAAACCACCCGATTCCTTCTCAATTAAAAATTATTGCGCTTTGAGTGCATGCGCACCCAGATAGGGCTAAAGTCTTAACCAGAAGTTCCAGTCTGATTATACATATTTAGCTACCTTTGCATTGTTTTTATTTTATATATACCTACTGAATGTAATTATGTTGGAAGAGTATTGTAACAATTAAATGCACTGTAATGGGAACAATGCGACTTTGATGAAGCAATCGTTAATTAGTAGGTATATATTATATGCAGATAGGTTAGTAGTTAGTTTAGTATATGCATGTATTTTCTATTAAGAATTTGTATATTAAAAAAACGTTGCCCCCAAACTAGGATTTTCTGCTTTGCCGTGGGAGCGTTTTCGAACAAAAAAATTCACATAGACCCGGAACAATAATTAATGGATCACCCAGATTGTTGTAGAGAATTCAATATCATGTTTGTTTATAAAACCTTAATCAATATAATTTAGCAATTTTTTTTTATACCAAGACCACTACATAACCTGTAGAATACCTTCATTTATGTTTCCAATAAATTGATGTGGCATATAGGTCATACGAATTACGTAATATATGCACCAGGTGTTTAAGGTACATGCGGGTATTAAAGCCTGTCGGCTAATAAGGCCTAAACATTAAAAACCTTGCTTAGAATACGATTTTGCGCTCAATCTCACGCACATACATGTATATTACACGTAAAAGGCGCCACCATGCGGCAAGTGTTGGCTACCACACTCGTTCTCGCTAATGGCGTGTTAAAGGTTGTCAAAAGTAGCCGCACGTCACGTTTTTACAAATATTGGCTCCGGTTAAATATAAATATTTCTTAAATTATTATACTTATCTCCTTGCACTTATTGTCTGTATTATCGTTAACTCATGCTCGTCCCACATTGCCTTATTTATTAACGTTCTACAGTCCAAATTGTATTTATTTCGTTTTCCTTATATACCTAACCTATGGGTAATAAGGCCTATAAAATTTTAAAGTAGGCCTTATTATACTTATAGATATATATTCTTCAATGTTTGCATTATTTTCAAATTATTTCAATAGGTATATCATACGTTCACAGTTCCTACATTCACGATGCTTCCTAAGCGATCATTGTGATCAAAAGATGACTAATTTATGGCATTTCCTCTGAAGAAATCGTCTTCCACTTGCACGACTAGAAAAAGAAAAAAAAACAATAATATCTGGGTTTCATGAAAGCATAAGGCTGTAATTTTCGGGGTACTCCAGTAAACAAAGATCGTTTTGATAAATTTAATGAATGTAAGAAAAGCAATGCAGGGAATAAAAATACAAATTCAGAAGAAGAAGAAAACCAAGGGATCTAGGAAATTCTAACCTTCAAACACCTTTAAGAGCAATTAAAACAAAGTCTTTTCGCGGATCTGATCGAACCAAGGACACTGAAGGTACTCAATCGAGTTGGTACTGCCATGCCTATGAAGAAAACATACGGTTTGCTTCATGACACCCTATGTTTTCTTTACATTCACAGTACACAGTATGGATGACATAAGGCAGTGCTCTCAATGCCCCAAGTGGTATCATGAGGAGTGTTGGTTTATCAGTGGATGATTATGATGACTTCGTATGCAGTGGTGGATGTTAGATGAGGCTACTCATTTAATTCTAAAGTATTATTCTGCCATTGACTGGATAAAGATTGATATCAAATACCAAATTATGTTATTTTAGTTGATTAATTGCATAGTTAAAGAAGCAGGCCTTGTTACCCTACCAAATTACAAAAAGGCCTATTAAGAGCGTTTAAAAAAATGGTAAATATTGTTTAGGTTTCATGCAGAAGTTGCTATTTTTTTGTTATAGTTTTGTAGTTGCCTAAATAAACGACTAATTACCGAATAAAACTAGTTGATTCTATTACCAGTTTTGATTTTACAACAAATTTCCCTTAGCTAGGCCTTAAAACCCTCATGTACCTTAGTACTTGGTTTCTATCAGAAAGCATCGACAGTTGGTTAACGACATGAAGTGCAATTACATTTTACCTTCATTGGATGTTCGTTGGCCTATAACCTACTGTGTTCTAGGTATAGTCTATAGCTAATGAAATGCCCTACATAGACTTAGTTTATTATTGATTCTAGTTTTATTGCATTCTTGAACTAGGTTAAAATGTTATTTTATTGAGCAAACGGATCACCTGGTGGTAAGCTATCATCCTGCAACTCCTAAAGAGTTACAAGTGGCCGGCTTTTTGTAGGTTTTTTTGTGATTTGAGGATTGGTGATTGGGGTTGGCGGAGGGAATGATTAAGCCGCCGATAACCCTAACACATGGCGAAACAGCGCACTGCAATTGCTGTTTCACGCCGGTATGCCGTTAGGCTGTAGTATCCGCTTCGATCGAGCCGGCCAGTTCGAGCCAAAGGGAGACTGTCTCACACTTGTATGTATGTAAACATGTATGTATGTGTATCAAAAGTTTCAATTATAATTTGAATGTATTACCTACTATTTTTCCTTTTATAGTCACTAATTTTGTATTGAAAATGTATTAATGATATTACACTTATTTTGGGATCAAGTACAATAATAAAAACTCTCGTTTTGGTATGAACAAATTGAAGTTGAATTATTGTATAGTTATAAACCAGCTGATTAAAAAAAACTAATTCAGTAGTACATTTTTAACTTTAATTTTTGGTAAGATTTCAGCAACAGCAAAATATACAATTCGGTATCGCGTTGAAGGTGGCCACAAAATCCGAGGCATGTGTAAGTCATTAAAAAGTTTATCACGTAATGAACCTGTTATGCCTAAATGGCCTTTACATTCTGTAATGTTAATTTAAGTGTGGGAAAGCCAAGCTTCGGCATTAATGGATCGGAATGATACCTTGATGGCTTCACAGAAAACCGTCGTGAAACAACCACAGCGTGTTTCGCCATGTGAGTGAGGTTACCGGAGGCCCAATCTTTCCACCCCTCCCTATCCTCAATCCTCAAAACCCTTATCCTTAAATCCTTAATAACCCACAAGTAGCCGGCAACGCACTTGTAATAACTCCTTTGGTCCTTTGGTACAAATGTATGTGGGTGGCGCCGATTGCTTACCGTCAGGTAATAACGTAAGCTCGATTCCCGAGCTATCCTATAAAAAGAATGTCCTACCTCTCCCCTCACGTTACGTTACATTAAATCAGATTTTCTTTGTATAATCAATAATTGTTTCATCATCATCAGCCTATAAGGGCCCACTGCTGAGCAAAGGCCTCTTCTCAACCGGAGAAGGCTTGAGCATTAATCACCACGCTTGCTCAATGCGGGTTGGCGATTTCAAACTTATAATTACAATTTATAAGTCCAGGTTTCCTCACGATGTTTACCTTCACCGTAGGTCAGTGGTGTCTAAATAATCATAGAAAGTACATATAACTCGGAAAAAGTCACATTGGTACTTGCCAGGTTTCGAACACACACCCTCATGCATGAGAAGTGGGCTCCTTAACCTCCGGGCCACCACGACCGAATCAATAATTGTTTACGTTTGCAAAAGAAACTGTTTTGAAATTATAAACCCAATGGCTAAGAGCCTTTGTTAATTAGGTGATCGTCGTAAAACCCAATTTTGACGGAAGACCATGTCTCGACGAAACAGGACCCATAGAGCAGATACAAAATTGAACAAGACAGAAAGTTTGAACGGACGCGAATGGAGGAATAGACAATTAAATGAAATTGAGTACTTTAATTACCCTTACTTACTCCTAGCTACAGATATATTATTGAAAATTAAAATTCCTAATTATTCCTTCCTTTTATTTATATGAATTAAATGATTTAATTAAAAAAATATCAAAGAAAAAAGTCGGAGAAAGCATTTGCTGAAATCAATGTAATTAGAAAAATTTAAACAGCACTATTTATTTGTAAGTGCAAAAACCTCCGTTATCAACCTACATCAAGAATATTACGAACTAGCTTTCGCCCGCGCTAATCCAGGGTATAACCTATGTACTTACATACTAAATTCAACCAAATCTTTTCAGTCGTTTTTGCTTGAAAGAATAACAAACGTACATCCATACATTTCCACATAAATTAGTAGGATAGTTCACAGTAGAAACAGATTATTTATTACGATAGCAAGGTAAGCTTGTATTGGTAACATCAACTTGTTGCTAGGCATGACGTCACTCTGTTGTTGTTTAGAAAACCTTTGTTTTGAAACACTAGGATTATTGATTTACCTAAGTGACCTTTATATGAACTAGTTTATACGAATTACACTAAGCTTTACTATTGAGGTTACTATCGAATTACTGTTAGGATTTGATAATCCTTTTCACACAATAAGATACACACGACTCTATTCATTCGATTAGGCTGTTTAAAGTTACTAAAGACCCAATTGGTGTAGCTAAAAAAAGGAGTTGATTTTTTTATCCCATAAATAAAGTAGTCATCGAAATAAAGATTCGAATTTTGAATATTTTTACAAAAAAAAAGAGTAAGTATTTTCTACATAATGTACCTATTGCTGACTAAAGAGAAAAATAAAACCTCTGACTTTGTTTGGAAACGCAAACATAACGTAAACAAAAAAAACTGCAGTGTTGCGTTGCCTATCCTTCTCATATTAAAAACGCGAAAGTTTGTTAGTATGGATGGATGCTACAATTTCACGAAAAATATTAAACGAATCTAAATGAAATTAAGCATAGGATCGATTATAATCTGGTATGGAATAACGCAAGGGCTATTTTTTATCCTGGTACTGTGGCTTTTCCCGCAGACAGAAACTAGTGCGGACTTGCGGACATCATATGTATTACAAGTTTTCAAACCTGACCATTAAAACAATTGAGAATCCACTCCAAAAAGATTTAAGTTAATCAAGTGAATGAAATTCCATTTATGAAAAGGAAAAGTAGATGGATTGTTTATGGACGTAAGCGACAGTTTTGCGTAAAAAGATTATGAGGATCTTAGTGTAATGAGCGGGGCTTATGCGCAGCCATGCTGCTAAATGGAACAATATTGAATACCACTTTGATGGAACCACACCGACTGAATAAAAAAAAAGCAAGTTTTATTTTTTAAGAATAACGATTGTTTTTTTTTTCTGAAATAATAAAACGGCATCAGACATGCAGACATGAAGGCCAGAAACAAAAAAAAAACACAAAGCAATAATAAAAAAAATGCTGAAAAAACAGCAAAAAAATGTAGCCCCTTTCTTGTATGCAGTTATGAAAATAAATTTCGGCTTATTATAAGAGCCAATGATTATTATTGTGTTTTTACAGAAAACTATTGTTGTTTAACTGTCTTTAAATTAAAACTAGACACGTGCCTAGAGCGCCAGGTAGCGGAGGGGCGCCACAGGGCGAGTGTGCCCACGGGGGTAGGTACGGAAGCAGATCTCATTAGAAATAATTTAGGGGCGTCTATGAGGTGCTTGCCTTGGACGCTCATCACATTAAATCCGTCTCTGCTGTCGTTAAAGGCACAATACCCGCTCATTGGTCAACATATCTTGGAAAAACTTCAGTTATCATAATGATATCTTATAGAGACTAGGTCAGCAGGGGTTGCGGGGTAAGCGGTTGAGGTACCGTGGCCCGACCCAGAGCGGGAGCAGTCATTTGATGATTTTCCCCTCACAAAAAGAGGGACTAGGAATTTCCAATATTATTTTGTATTAGACATCAATTAAGCAGAATTTCGTAATCAAGGAGAGATGTATATACATTGAAAAAAGGTGATGGAATCGATTACTATTACAAATGAAGCAGATTAAACTCAAGTCCTGGATTGTTAGTATAAATAACTTACTTAATATTTATTATTCAAGTAGGTAGGTGCTAAAGTTACGTAGTTTCGTTGTCAGCAAGTTAAATAGTTAATAAATTCTTTGGAAACTGGTTTATTTTTGCAACGAAATGTAGGACATCGCAGAGTAATCTCAAAGAATGCAAATGGAGCTACGCTATTCTTGCATCTTTAGAAATACATGTAGAAGTTCAATAGATGTGTCTATAGGTGTCATACCATAAGCGGATCTGATTTCAACAATTATTATTCAGAATTCAAACTGGGAATAGCTTAATTTAAACTGAATTCACGTAAACTTCTTAATTTGAATTGATAAACAAAAAAAATTTTTTTTTTTTTTGAGGGGATAATCACCTAATGACGTCTCTCGTGTCAGATTCTTATTGACTGAAAACTACCACATTCCTTTTCGCCCTCCAGGACGGGTCATAGAGTCAGTGTGTCGGAGGGGAAAGGGGAATACAATGTTTTGCTTGATCAGATTTGGTTTCGTCTTCCATGTGAATATATTTATTAAATAGCTATCATAATGATGTGTCAACAACAAAAAAACAATGAAGAAAGGTTCAAAAGACCTGGAGGAAAACAATAGAAAAAAAAACGTTCTTTCTCCAATTTCAAATGTAGACAAATGTTATAGACATTGTATAAGCACTTCCGGTTGCTTGGACGCGCCGGTAAACAAGCGAGAACGACGTAATGAGAACGAGTTGTTCCGCTTAGCTAAACTAAACTACATTGTACGCCAATTAAGTTCAATTTACAATGAAAACTCTTGCCAAAGGGTTGAAATTGAAATGTAGATTTTTTTCTTAATGTTAGGTAAATAAATGATGTTTTTTACGAAGTTTTAGGTATTACATAATCGGAACAGCGTCATTAGAATCGTAACATAAGTACCGCAGTATGTGCAAATAATTTGTTTCAAGTTGTTAACATTTATTTTTACTTCACGAACATCCAACGACGAAAGCTGTACTCTATCAAGGTACTTATAAATTGGCGCCCTAAGAAAAAAGTATTATTTTCTAGAACCACATGAAGCAACTCAAGTTATCAAAATTCTTTCAATACATTTTAATGTTATAACAAAACGTTAAGGTTCAGCATCTCTTAAAGAATATTACTGAATACTTTCAGAAGCTTGATGTTGTATTGTTTTGCTTCACAGTTAGAATTTTATCACGCAAATCACTATAACGTCCTTTTAGAAACACCAACTACCCTACCCTACCTACCTAGCCTACTAGTAGCTTCACTCGGATGCAGTACTAATTAAATTTCTCCACTAATTAATGGGTGTTATTATACATATATGTATGTATAAAACTCCCTCTTCAATCACTCTATCTATTAAAAAAAATCGTATTAATAGTCAGTTGCATAGTGTTAAAGATTTAAGCATACATAGAGATATATGGACAGAGGGATAGACTTAGTTTTATATTTGTTACTTAATGAAAGTCAATTAAATACTAAACTAATTGGCTGTTAATTGGTCATATTGTAGGTTCCATATATTGTTGTTCCAGGTTTAGTTGTTGTGTTTGTGATTGTATGTTTGTAAACAAACTCACAACACAGCAGAAAATCTTTGTATGGGATAAGTTAATATATGAATTGTTTATGCTGTGGATAATTGTTGAGTTTGACATTTATATAATATCGTTGTTTATGTTGTTTGCACAGATATACTGTTGTAACATAATGTTTATCCCAAATAAATAAATAATAAATAAAGTTACTTTTTGAATGATGTATAGTATGAATATTATGCAATTTTTTATGGAAACATGATAGGTACGCATGTAAAATGGTTTCTTTTTATTTCTTTCATTATCTTGAATCCCTTGAAGGAAGACAACTGGGTTATTATGAAGTGCTAATATTAAGTAACTAAAATACTTTAGCTTGTAGAGTTATACCTGATTGTTTTTAGGCAGAAATTAAATTTATAGAAGTAAAAATAATGACTTTAGAATGTTTATGGATACTTTGAATTGTTTGCAAATAATGAAAATTGTTATAAGAAAATCATTTCAAAATATTTTAGTCTAAATAGTAAACACTTTTTATGTATTACTATATATTAATTTACTTTAGTTTACTGTCGAAATGGTATTTTGTATTTGTGTGTTTAATTATTATCTCTTGCTAATAGATAAATAATTAAGTTTTAACAACAATACTATATTATCTCTATTCGTCAACCAATATAAACATGAGACACACACAAGAAAAATTAAACAAGTACCAACCTTAGTCCTATTCCTTTTCATCCTTGTATCTGGAGTGCTTTCTCCATCTGCAGGCTTCTTCGCTGAAGAAGGCCCATCATTGGACTTGCTGGGAGACGCCTGCCTCCTCTTCCGCATTGGTGGTGTTACTGTTGCCAACTTCAGAGTAGATTTTGGCTTTGAGTCAGCTTTGGCAGGTTTAGCTTCAGATTTCTTATCCTCAGCTTTTTCCTCGACCTTTTCTTGTGCTTTGTCAACCACTTCTTCCTTTTTGGGAGATTCAGATTTCTCAGGTTTTTCAGCTGCTACTTCGTCCTTCTTATCTTCTGCAGAATCTGCTGGCTTCTGCTCCACTTTAACTTCCTCTTTTTTTTCTTCTGGTTTCACTTCAGACACATTTTCCACTTTTGCACTTTCAGCTGCAGGGGGATCCTTTTTCACAGGAGTTGGTGCCTTCTCTTGCACTTGATTGTCATTTGCAGACTCTGGGACTGGCTTGCTGTCACTCTGTGTTGGTGCTACATCTGCAGCTGGGGCTGGTTTTAACTCTGATGGTTTTGATGGAGACTTCTCTGAAGCCTCATTAGCTGTTGCCACTTTGGGTTGTGCTGGACCATCAGTACTGGCAGGGGTTGCAGTCTCAGATTTTTGTGGTGTACTTGGAGAACTTGATGGCTTTTCAGGTGGTTTTGGTGTACTTGGTGAAGTCTTAGCGATATCCTGTTTATCTTTGTTAGACTCAGGATTCTGTGGTTTCAATGGAGCTGGAGCATTTGCTCCAGACTTGGGTGAGTCAATAGTGCCATTAGCATGTCCAGTAGAATCTGGCTCACTCTTTTCAGGAGTAATAGTGAGGGCCAGAGCCTTGTCCTGGACGAGGCTGAGAGGAGTAATTGGATTCCCGCCCTTAGTGGGACTGGGGGCTAAAGTCGAGGGGCCGACGGAGTTCTGGGTGACATGTGAGAGGTTGCCATGGTGACTCATATTCTGTGCCATTTGCGCCATGTTGGCAGACACCGGCGCCATGGGGGGCGGCGCGTGAGGCAGTTGAGGCGCGGGCGCGTGGTGCGTCAGGTTCTGGCCGACGAGGTTGTTGCCGGGGTGGTGCAGCGAGTTTTGAGCGCCCTGCGGGTGCCCTACGGTGTGGTTCGCAGTAGCCACGTTCCCCTTCGCGGGACTCGCCTGTCCGCCCGGCTGCGGCACTCCCGGCTGGGGCAGCACCGGCTTTAAAGCAGAATTCATTTCAAACGCGTCTAAAACTCGCCTCCTGGCCGTACACAAGCTGAAACACAAAGTTAACCGGGTTTATAACACTGTTTTCGTAGCAGGTTAACACACCGCGATGTCTTTGACCCACAACAATAATTCATACATAATAAACGTATATGCAGTACGCGCGTAAGAACGCGGGGACGGGGACCGAACTGCCCGCCTTGTGAGTCCGCTTTCTACGTGTGGCGCTAATGAACGGTCAATAGATATTGTTGGGAAGTTACCACTAGCTGTTAAATCGAGAGCAGCCCATGAAATAAGTCCTGTGTGGCGGCCCGCGGCAAAGATAGCCGCAAAAAATATGCGTTGCTATAGTCAAGAAACTTCCGCAAGATATGACCCGCCGTTAGCGAAGTCTCCGTGATGTCACTGTCTTTTTCAATCACTATGAACGTACACTTGATCTCACTCGCGAATATGTAATTCCATGATTTATTCACACTTTTTACCACGAATTAGCATTCACTTTACTTTAGACCAAGTACATAATAGGCACAGTAGTTGCAGAGATGGCGTCGGCATAACGCGCATGCGCCACCCTCTTGTACTCTCGTCCAATGAAATCCCGTGACGAAACGAAGCCTAAACGAATTTTTACGAGCATGCTATCTCTTTCTGTTATACTTTGTTTCCATAAGCCTGTCTCCGTTTTGCCAATGTCGGGTTTGGATACGTTCGTAAAATTTTAATTATTGTTTTAAATTATTTTGAGAGCAAAAGTTTGAAAAACGGTTATTTTTCATAAATTTTACTTTATTGATTTTGAACATGGTAATTATTTTTTGTACATACACTTTGCAGTAAGCAATTTTTCATCATAATTATTGTCATTAATAAAGTTATTGACTTAATGGCAAAAAAAATCCTGCTTAAAAAACCTATAGGTCAATAATTATGGTTCTAAGTTTTATTGTGTAGCCTTATATGGCTTTCTTTGAAAATTCTGTATTGGTCAGGTAGACAGAACAAGTAGGTACGTTTGTAATGTTACTTATTCATCTCTAAGAATTGTGAACACAAGTGTGACTAGAAAGTCATCAAATAACTTATCTCGCCCAGTGTGTGCTGACATGAGGTTTCCTTTTCCGCTTTTTCTTTTGAGACCACGGAAACTTATTGAGTTTTGCTTCGCAACCCTGATTGGGACAGAGATTGATTCGCATTTTAAACAACATTAGAAAAAAGCTAGGAAGAAAATTATCTATTGCTGTAGTACCTACGACTATATTGTGTGTATTGCAATTTAAAAGTTTTTGGAACTTTTAACGGGTAAGAATTTTTTTAAATTTATTATCAGCCAAATGCTAGAATTAATTATTATTAATTATTTTGCTTAGGTACCTAATGAGCTAGAGAACCCTACAATGGTTTCATTTAGCTCGATTCGTAAGTGTATTTGGTGAATTTAGGTGAGACCATAGGAAGGTATAGTTAATTCCTCCATGGAACTTTATATATTGAATAAACCCTTTTCCAGAATAAACGCATTCTGCAACGCTTCTCTGATTAATTTATAATAATCTGTGATTTTATCATGCTTAACATGTCATCTTTTAAATGTCAAAGTTATTGAGTGGAACGTGCCCAGACATATTTCATTTTCTTTCATTGTCCCATGTGCACTATTTATGAATATCAATTAAATTGAATTGATTTGTAGTATTGTAACTTAAATTATTATAGAATACAAGTTACTCGAAATACAATCCAATATGGTAAGTGTATGGTGCAATGTATAAGTCCGTACGTGTTGAGTTATTTGTAAAAACTTAGGTTGCGGTGAAGACTGAATTTTGTGTTTTTGCAAGATAATCATTTTTATTGATGACTACCCAGTGATGTTCTTATATCGAGTGTATTTTAAATTACACTTCAACACGTGATGTATTTACTTGCCGGATTGCAGCACTGAGAGTGGTACGTGAAAATGGAATATTCGTTGTTTCAGGATGTTTTATCGCGACCTGCTGAAGAGTTCGGCAATGATGAAACTTTGGAGCGGTTATGGGCTGCAAAAGCTATGGAGCACAGTGACATATACTTCAATGTTAGTATATTATATTTTTATACTTGTTTCTGTTATAAAGCTCTCAACATATTAATTCTTATACTCGATATTTTGTGTCTAGGTACACAAATAAATTTCACATCATTGTAATAGGAATATTTACTTATATAAATTTTTACAAGAAATGTTAAAACACTTTATTTGCTTAAGATATATTGTATGATATATCGATATTCAAAATTTGAGCCTCAATAAATTTAAAAGTGTAATAAAGGCTAAACTTTGCTGTAAAGCATTTTATAAAATAAAAGACTACTTAGAGGATAGTCAGGCATGGGAATGAGCCGCTGTAATGTCTGCACAGGTCATGTTGACATGTTTGTAACATAAGTTACAATTTTATATACAATTTGACATTACGTTTATTTTTTATTTTTTATACAATGACATAATCACCTATTGTGACATTTTATTTTTTATTTTTTTGACATTTTTTTTTATTTATTTATTTACATTTTTATTATTTTATATTATTGTTAGTGTAAGGACCGTGTGAGACTTGCCGTGCTTTTTGATTACCAGTTATCTGCGTTCTGACAGTTTGAGTACTTGCGCGACCCACCCAAATGTTCTTTAGATCGGTATTGTTCGTCGGACAACTCAGCAGCACTAGCTATACTGGTTGCAAACTGACACTTGCGTGCCTGTCTTCAGAACGGGTCCACTTAAACTGGTGTGGTTCTTTCCTCAAAAGACCACTACAGAATGAACTTGCACGATTCTCTCACATTATGTTATTTTTACATTGTCTGGACTTGAAAAGAGACTGACCTCTGAGTTTGTTTCGGCATTTCTTCTCAGAGTAGTCAGATAGGAAATGCCGGCTTCATCTAGTTTTTCACATATAAATTGACGTGTAAAAGTGCCGTTTTATGGCCTATTTGCAAAAATAAATTCATTGTTTCATTGTTGTTTCATTATGTAATTTTATGCTTTTTTATACATCAAGTGTTCTTGACAAATAATTATACTTATTTTCAGATGCTTTGCTCGGTGGACACCAGATGGCTGCAGTTGACTCCAAACGATGATCTTATTTACACACACTTCAAGCAAGATTTCCCAGACATGGATGTCTCCTATGTAAATGAAAATGAAATTAAGAACAGCACAAATAAGGCTAAGTGGAGAATATTTTGTGAAAAGTTTAAAAACATTGTGGAAGACTACAGCTTCGGCACACTCATGAGAGCTGATGCCAAGGGAGACTACTCTGAAATGAATACAATGCTTGTTCCCAGAGTACAGTTCTATGCGATAGAAATCGCAAGAAACAGAGAAAATCTGAACAATGAAGTTAAAAAACGATTCAAATGTATGGCAAAACCCACCATAGAGGCTCAAGAACACTCCAGCAAGATTGCCACATAAAAGATGTTACACCATTCAGGCTAGTTTTGACAAGGAAAGTTTGTTTTTAAACATTTGTAATTGAAAAGGCAGTAACTGTAAACTGCCAATTTGGGAGTGATGAGAATTTATCTTAATGCCTACCCTGTAGGAATCGAAGACTTGTGATATTTATGCATTAATTGAAGTAAAATTGTTTGTATATTTTTAAAAGTAATGGCAATAAAATCTGAGTGATTGTTTTTGTGAACCATCTCTTGTAAAGAACTAATTTGATAATTTGTAATTTTCTATACTGTGTGCAACATTTTCCTTTGTACTTACCAATATAGCAGCTACCTGTATACTTTTTACGAAATAATGATGATTTTTATTCTGTGTATTCAAATATGTCATGACTGGTAACTCTTCTTGTATGAACTAGCCTAATTTTTGAAAACCTAAGCATTCTCAAATATTGATCAATATTCATGTAGCATGTACTCTCTTTCTACCTACACTTACATAAATACTGGCCAAATAAGCTAGCATTAGATATTATTATACACTGTACTGTCCCACAAGTAAAACTATAATGTGGACTGAAAAGCAGGGTGGCATTTACCCTGTTTCACTGTACTCTACTTTGCCTGCTTCGCCATTAACAGTATGCATAGATTAACAAAATCAGTAAAACATTTACCTACTTACTTATGTGCATGTTTAGATTTTAATTATTTTTACAAAAACAACTTTTAATGTGTGCAAAATCTTAAGGCGGGCCTTTCTGTTATATTAAAACTTGTTTTTGTAAAAATGTACAGAGTACCGATTAGTAGTAAGTTGTGATTGTCTTAATTGAAAAATGAATGAGGTGCTCTATTGCTCATACATTTTTTATATTAAAATTTATATACTATCGTAATATTAAATATGCAGTTTTAATAACACCTAAGAATTTTCTTGATTCATTTTTGTTATGTAATATTTCGGCCAACGAGCAGGCGAATTACCTGATGGTAAGCAGTCAGCGCCGCCCATGGACACCCGCAACAGAGAAGCTACGAGTGCGTTGTCAACTTTTTGGTGATTAGGGATTGGGGGAGGGGAAGCATTGGGCCTCCAGTAACCTCACTCACACGGCGAAACAACGCTGTGGTTGTTTCACGCCGGTTTTCTGTGAGGCTGTGGTATCACACCGGTCGATGGCTCTCCCACACTTCTATTTTTTATAAAGTAGGTACCTACTATCAGTGCCGACAAGTGTTGTCGGTCTAACCTGAACCTACAACATCAGGCATCACAAATGTATTGCCAACCGCTGTCCAAAACGTTCGCCTCAAACGGAATTTTGAATCATGGCTACTTCACATCGGTATTCTGTGCGGTTCCTCAGACAAGCAGGCATACCTACCTATATAGCAAATCACAGACCATAAATTCTCTATAAAATGTAATTTTGATGGTCTAATAATAAGTAGTATAAAAACTAAAACCCAACTACGACAAAAACCGACGCTGAAAAAGTATAATACAAGATTTTTAGAATACTGAAGTTACACCTTACATTTACTTACCATACCTGCACTTAGACTAAGTTTCCCGTAGTCGGGTTATACCACGAAAATAAACTTGTACTAACCAGCTAGGGTATGCAGAGTAACACTGAGGATTTTTCTCATCGAAATTTAAATTTGTAAAATGGCGCTCAAAAAGTGTATTTTGTTATGTACGAGATGCAGGTGCATTATAAAAGAATTCCAATGCAAAGTATTATCTTACCTACTACAATGCTGAATATTGTTCAGTTTATTTATTTATTTGGACTTCCAACAGAGAAAACACTTTAAATGCCAGACAATATACATAACAAAATATTTTCTTGTGCTTCTCCACTTATAAGAAGCCACAGCATGCAAATATGATGTAACAGCATGAATACAAATACAAATTTAAAATGATGTAAGTATTAAATTAAATTTTAACACTACGTTATATTAAGTCTAATAACAAGAAATGAGATCAAAATTATATAAAACAAAGTTTTTTTTAAAGTAGCTAATCAATGCAAAATTTTCACATGGTTTTTGAGAACCGACGAGGGTGTGCTAATATATTTATTTAGGTAATTTTGTACTTCATTTCTAGAAATTCTTATTTCATAGGGCACCCCGCCACAGGAATAGTCAGTAATTTAACTATCGAAAGATTAGGAATAGTGAAAAATTAAGATGTTTCTTTACAAATAAAAAATATCCGATCAATAATCCGACGTAGGCGGTTAAAGAATTCCAATAGTACCCTAATAGGTCTTCCAAGTAACGAGAAATGAAATAAAAGACATTAATTTAGGAGTTTTTCTTTTTTATTTGTCTTAAAATCTATATTTACGAGGTCTCCATAGCGGTGGCGGTTTCCTCGGTGTACTTGCCCTTGTCTTTGCCGGCCAGTCTGCCCTTCGCTCTGCGGTCGAGGATCGCTTTACGGTCCTTGTTCATCTTAAGTTTGACGATCACGCACTAGAAGAGAAAATTAAGTGGCCATTAGTTTTAAAAAGAAAAGTAAGATGTTGGCGTTTTTATTAGTAGAAAATCAGAGCCATGGAAGTGTTTCAGCAGAACCCGTGCCCCTGCATACATCGCTAGGCTTCAGTATGTCATGAGAGCACGGTCTCAGGTCAGTGTTATCATCATTGGAAGTATTGAGTCATTTTTGTAATATTTATCTACAAATCTTAAGTTAGCATATAATAAGGTATGTATTAATACTCTACTAATATAGATTGAGTAGTAGACATAAGTGTTGTCACAAAAATCATATTTAAACATACCCATGTCTAATAATTTGTTGTCGATTTAGCCTTATATTATTCAATACATAGAAATAATATCTTAGGTATGTATCATTATTTACTATAAAAACAATCTTGTAGTTAAAAAAAGAAACCCACAAAGAACAATATTAAGAAAAAAAAAAGGTTTACCTTTGAAGGGTGGATGCCAACATATGCACTGGCACCGTTAGCCTTTTCACGCTGGATCCTCTCAATGTAGACGACAAACTTCTTACGGTACACCTGCACTACCTTGCCGACTTGTTGGCCTTTGTAGTGACCACGGACAACCTAAAACAGTGTCATATGTTCAGCATTATGCATATACACAAAGAAATAATGTTATAACCTACAAGATGAATTCTTTTTTGTTCTTCACAGGCCACTTTTTTATAGTATTGTTACAGTCAGCTCAATAGAAATTAAGTTACTTTGTAAAGAAATACCAACCCTAAGTAATTTGGCTGCATTTGATTGAAAATTTCTCTTAGTTAAAGTTAACTATGATGGTCAATGTGCTATGCTGACAGCCACATCTGTAAGGACCAGAATTATCTTACTGCTTGTTTCGGAATCCTAATATAAATATATATTAGGAGAGGTGTACTATGTTTCAAGCATTTAAATTTCTAAAATGAGACAACATGGCATCATCACAATGATAAGTCATGGAGTTTTAGCTAAAACAAGTTTTTATGGTCAAAATGTAATGATTAGGATATGTAAAAGATAACAGTATGTATATTGAAACTATTATTCATATGCTAGAGAGCTAAACCACCCAGTAAGAGTATCATTAATCCGGGACAAAACTGATTTCATACCAAACTAAACCTACAGTTATTGTAATGTATGTAGTGCAAACAATCAGAGCCTAAGTTCCACCATGGCACAGACTAGCTGGCCGCGCCGTGGACTCGTAAGAGAAAACCTCAAACTCGTCCGTAGCACGACCGCAATCATCTGTGGTCTAAGAATGGTTTATTCTTCATCATATTGATTTGCACATACAAACATAACCTACAAAGTGTATACACGTTTAGACAAAGGGTTCCGGACTCACCTGAACTTCATCATCTTTACGGATTGGCATAGACTTTACATTGAACTTCTGTCTCAACTCCTTCGACAGAGGCGAAGACATAAGCACTCGTCTGATGTGTGAAGGAGCGCTGAAGTGCCTCTTCCTGTTTTTCCTCCTGGAGGATGTGACGAGCTTATTGTACTTCATTCTGACGCTCTTCACTGAAAACACAGAATACCACGTTTTAACTTCACAACTATAAATGTTTAGGTTACTGTTTCGTGCATGCTAAACGTCAAGTTGCCGCGGCGAATATTTCGATAAACAACAAGAATTAAAATGAAAATATCCATCGTTTGAGGCGGAGAATATATTGAAAATTAATAATATAATATTTTTAGTCACATAAATAAGGGCAAATACAAGATTTTCACGGATTAATCAACGTACC
This sequence comes from Spodoptera exigua, assembly GCA_902829305.4. Taxonomy (NCBI): domain Eukaryota; kingdom Metazoa; phylum Arthropoda; class Insecta; order Lepidoptera; family Noctuidae; genus Spodoptera; species Spodoptera exigua. The sequence goes on from LR824614.2 coordinate 1,657,446, forward strand.
CTAAACAACTCGGCAAAGAACCGAAATAAAAAGAAATTACACTGGTGTTGCCAGTACCACAAAGATTAAACTAGCTGTCAAAATGAGAAAATGTCACTTATTGTAAAATTTGACGATGATCATCATATTTGAGCCATTGATGAAAAGTAAAATAGTTGCTTATTATTAATGTTAAATAATGCATAAATTGAAAGTTGAATTATTTTTTTGGCTAAAGTAATTTATTTTGTATTTTATTAATTGGCAACTCGTGTGCACTCCAAGGCAATGTAGTTTCTTTTTACGCAGTTGATATTAGCATTCATCTATCAGGAATGTAAAATATTTAATTAAGGTACAAAACTTGATTTATGCTATATTTACACTGATACTTATATGATGCTTATCAACAATTTTATACATTTCATAAAGAGAAACGATTGTAAAAACATTGGATTTGGTGTGATATAATTTGGTTTTAGGTTATTTTGTTTCATGAAACTAGGTGTTAAAAGCGTTTTTTCTAAACAGTAATTTGCTACAAAGGTTCTATCTTATTGATGTTGTTATCTTATCAAATAAATTAATGTCTTTAGAAAACTGGTAATCGTAATCGTTTCTGTAAGTCCTGGCAACCCGGCTAACAGTTTCGACGCTTTACTAAATCAAAAGATTGGCTGTTTCTGGAAGTAGTTTAACTTTAGCAAAAAAATAAATTAGACTCGAATTTTTCAATATACATATACCATTTAAATAGTTACTGTTATCTTTTACCTACGTAGCTACGTACTTTTGTCGTCTTCACATTAAAATAATCCAGCGAGAAAAAACTAACAGTGCCAGTGCATAGGTTGTACATTTAGGTACATCCATCTTTCAAAGATAAATTATTTATCTATACTTCTATACTAATATTATAAGGAGGTAAAATTTGTAAGTTTGTATGTAGGGGGTAAACTTTGGAACCACTCGGTCGGATTTCCAAAATTCTTACACTTGTTGACAGCTACAATGTTCGCGAGTGCTTTATGCTATAAAACATCACGCTAAAATGAAATGGAGCCGTGCAACGAGTGCAACCGCGCGGGAGTAGCTAGTTATATTATAAAAGGTATTCAACTAATAAAAACTCAGTAGAAGTAATTTAATTGTAGGTAGTTAGTTGTAGTTCTATGGTGTTGAAGTCTTGGAGACATTTAAGGGTAGCGCCGAACGCTTGTTATAAGTAACCTGATGGTAATCTATGTGTGCCGCCTTTTGTCAGCCTTTTAAAGGTATTTAGGGAATGAAGGTTTAGGATGGAGGAAGGGAACGTTGGTCAATACTGGTTTTCTGCAGGGCCGTGATGTGGTCAAGTCGGCCGCGGCCCATTCGTGCCGAAGCATGACTCCAATTTGAGCTACAGCATTTTGCGCTGAAGTGACTAAATGTTTTTGTTGTATGTTTGGATTTTGCTGGTAACACCGTGTATCTTTATTGTTTCTTACTACTTTATATATATATATTTATACGCATATACCCATTTTTTTACATTACCTACCTATAATTTTTTTATTAATATATGTACACGATAATGTAGGTATTCGGTTGGTTATTTTTATACACCAGATTATACACAAATTTTACTCTATCTTTATATTTAATACGGTAGTTTTCAACTAAGTAAGTACTTACACAAATTAGTCAAATTCAAATTCAACACTTTTATCCAAATGTCAAAAACGATAATTTTCTATGAAAATTGTATGAAAAACTGAGATATGGTTATGGCGTCATAGTATTATTGCGTCAAATAGCTAACTTATTTCTAAATAATTAGTTTATAAATATCTAAAATTTAGTGTATCGATCGATCGATGAATAAAATTACTTATAGTTATTTTACAATATTTTATTATACTTATATAGTATTTTATTATATATAGTCGAATTAATTTTTTATGACCTAGGAAACTACCCAATTCTGCTGTACGTGTATATGTCATTGAACTACTCCTTACGTTCTGTATACGCATACGCCTTGGATGGTTTAGATTCACAAATCAGCCGGGCAGATGGCGCTGATTGCTTAAAAAAGCATGTGATATCGAAAACGGCCCTAACGATTTCGCTGAAATTCGATATGATGTCGGGGTTTTCGAGGAGGTTCCGCTATTGTAGTATATTTTTCTGTATGTAATTTATAATTAATTTAATTTAATTATCGCATAATATGCATATTTTATCTGTTTTGACTGAAGCATAGTATGGCTAGTATTAAGTAAACGCGTAAGCGCTGGTCCTGGGTGGCAAGAAAGGGCAGCTCGCCACCTGACCAGAATCAGATCATACGGCGCGGAGCGTTCTACACGCGCAGGGTTCCGCTCCTGCAGCGTTCACTTCGAATGGGGGGATACAAGGCCTTAAATTACTAAGATATTGGAAGAAAAACAAGAATCACCTGTTCGGGCATTGCGTTTATGGCAATTCAGTCAATTAATCAGCAAGCAAAGACAAATTATATTTATTTCACGAGTAAATATGATATCTAAGCAGGCAGGTACGTATATTTAATCCTGTAGTACCACTATAAGGGTGGTAGAGCCATAGGCACATCGGCACGAAAGGGTCGGCTCAGCCGGAGTAATACGACGGCCTCACAGAAAACCGGCGTGAAACCCACAAGAGGCCGGCAACGCACTTGTTGTAACCTCTTTGGTATTACAAATGTCCATGGGCGGTGCTTATGGCTTACCATCAGGTAAAAAATTACGGTTAGCACCAAAAAAATTAAACAAAAATATCAATGTCGATTCCCGCAATTCTTAATTCTAATAATTTCACATCATCACCATCACATCATCAGCCTATAAGTGCCCACTGCTGAGCATGGACCTCTTCTCACACTGAGAAGGTTTGAGTATTAATTACCATGCTTGCTCAAGGCGGATTGGCGATTTCAAACTTACGAGTATAATTAGAAATTATAAGTCCAGGTTTCCTCACGATGTCTTCCTTTACCGTATGTCATGGGTGTCTAAATAATCATAGACAGTAGATGTAACTCGGAAAAAGTCACAGTGGTACTTGCCGGATTTCGAACCCTCCTGCATGAGGAGCGGGCGCGTTAACGACAACGACGTTGTTATCACACGATCTAAGTTTGCTGGAGTTTTATTTCACAGTACACAGTTGGGCAGCTAACACAGTCAATGGTGTAAAGTATGTCGGCCATGACATTCATTATAGATAATGCCGGAAGTTATAGTGAGGTACTAATAATAATAATTGGTAATGTTACAAGATGAACTGATAACTAGACGGGGCCCTATAGGACTGTTCAGCCGGGGTTGCGGGGCAAGCGCAATTAGGCACCGCAGCCTTGGTCCGGAGCAGGATAAGGAACAGGGGGAGGGGTGGGGGTGGAGTCGGTAAGAGTGTGCCACTCTCTCTCGGCTCACCCTGGGCGGGCGAAGTCATATGATGATTTTCCACTGACAAAAAAAAAATCGCACTTACAACCACATCTGGTGCTCCAGGTGTCCTTAGCCACTAAATGTTTGACATCAGACGAACTTTCTCTTGCCGGCATAAAAACAAAAATGCCCAAGTCTTGCATGTGAAACTGTCATCGTAAAAAACCGAGTTATCATAGCAACATTTATTACACTCGTGATGCGAGGGGAAAATCTGGTACAGTACTGTCAGTCAGAACTTTATGTCAGCGAGACAGGTCACGTTTGACACAGCATAAAGAGCATAAGGGTATTCCCTAAACAGGTTGCTAAGGTGTGCCAGGTACTCTCATTTCCCTGTTATGCTTCCCCTGATCGTCAATATTATCCATGAGGATTTGCTATCTCTTATCCCTTTATGCGATCTTCTGGATTGTAATTTTACTGTTAACTTATACTGAATTTTAAGACGTATAACCATGTAATTTGATTTCTAAGAAACATTTTAGGCTTTCGAGTATTAAACCATAATGGAATCTAAAGAACTCTGATAATGCTGATCCATAGCTGCGCTGCACTTGTTTGCAAACGAATGAAATTCAATTCGCTCAATTTCTAGAGATTGTATTTCATTCATAAACAACCGGAATCGGTTCAGGTCGCGCTTCAAGCGAGTTACCGGCGATCGGAAGATCTACTTTCCGCAACAATATTGCATCTTGCTCAACGACTCGATATTACGAATTTAGCAAAAATTTTTACAGTCGAGCAATCCATAGCAAGTACATACATATATTTCTTCCCAAAAAGGTTTAATTATAAAATTGTCTTATCTTTTTTTTTACACAACGCAATATTCACGTTCCTTTTATGATTTTATATTTAGAACAACGAAGCCTCATCGTACCATCTAGTCTATTAATTAATTTCTCATTAAGGGAAAGGTGAATAGGTTAAACGTTCATTTTATGAAATACCAATAAATTTTTGGCTTCAAATGGTTTGGGCAAATAACCTTCCTTCTCATTCATATGAATTTATTAATGGCGAAGGGATGGAAAATAATATATTGTGCCTATATTCAAAAGAGTTAAAGAGGTCAAATCTATTCAAATATACTAAAATATAATAGGATGGTCTTTTAAAGGTAGCGCATTAGCTTTTGCAACGGACATGAATCATGTCAAAATCGAAGTCCAAGTTCCCTTCAGCAATGTTTACAGTAATTGTGTCGCTATCAATTTACCTACGACCTTGTGACCTCTGAGTCGGCATCGGGTGGCATCGGCGTGCCCAAGCCCAACCCGGCACAGTGCGTGGCCGACTAACAAAACAGAGGGAGCTAGTTGCCCCCTGAACGCATGTCCGAGCCTGCGCAATCCGAACACGTCGCCCGGGCCTTTCAGTGAATGAACTGCGGCCGCGGGGAGTGCACGCCTGCCGCCCGCCGATCACATCGGACCCCCAAAAGCCTGATATGAGTGACGTTGAGTGGTGTGCGTAGTGTTAGTGTGATGGTACGCGCGTGAGTGACGCTATGGCCGCGCGCTCGCTGGAGCCCGGCCACCACCGACTATGTGCGGCGTCCTAGGTAAGCGTTACCCGGGCTTCAAGGTCACCCCGTAAACAATTCCCTGGTGACACCCTCCAGATTCCACACCATGCTAAGTCCACTGCCTTTTTGATTGTTGACTAAGCTCGAAGACAAGACATTGCTCTCCTTAATGTGGTGGCCAGCGTCTGCCATTAGGCAGGCAATCCCTGGGTGAACTCCACGTTGTGTGCTTTGCTCCTCCTTATTACACGCTTTAACAGTAAAATATATGTGTTAATTACAGTGTACACCCGTTTCATTCCTCTGCACGCAGATATAATCCAGAATTCCATTTAACCTAAAAGTTGAAACGCCTTTTTCCGTAGCTAATTTACATACAGAGTAGTACTCTAAAGTGTAAACTGAAGCTTTATTGAGCTGGATTACTTTGTGGCAGGTTCTAATTTAAGAAAACTGTATAAACAGAGGAATAGGTAGGGAGTAATTAAAATCATCTCATTAGCCGACAGGGTTGGGAATCAATGATCGTCTGAAGCTCGGTGTCAAAGTGTATGAGAGATTGGAGGCTGGGGAGCTATCAATGTTGGAAAGGTTCTTCCATTATGTTTAACGCCTCGTGATCGAGTTAACGATTCAGCTAGCGAGGATTACGTACCTACACTGAGACGGCGAAGTTGTAGACTAGGATAAGTTTGGGCATAAGATTGGTCTTGGATAAATCTCGTCGTGTTATGTCATGATATCGGGCTCGCCAGAATCTGCTCTGTCTATTTTTTTTAGTTTGTAATATTCAGAATTGTTGTTTTAAACGTGAGGTCATTACCACGGAGGTTTTACTAAAAAATTGAACATTTGTTACACTTGTTGAGATAACTCCAAACAGTTAGTTACTGAGTGGTATATATTTACCAGTCATAAGAGTATTAATAAGTATCCTAAATATGTTTAGTTGGGTAGCAATTAAATCAATTTGATTGCACATATTGTAGCTTATTACAAAGAACTCATGGCGTCTCAGGATGGAAAGATTCAAAAGAACCAATAGTAAAAAACCATAGTACTATTTTTAAATATCGAATTATCGTCAATATGTCTATTACCAAATGATACGGCTTTTAGAACACACTTTATCTTGGTAATATATTATTTGCTTTAAGGTAAGAACATAAAATAAACACCAGTTGACATGATCTTCATCGGAGGAATCGAGTTTCGTATCTTCGTATATCGTCAATGATAAATTGGAGATCAATTTTATAGCCTCAGGGTTTTCACTCAGGCTATATCAGCCTGCGAAAGGTATATAGGAGTCTATCATGGTCTGTCATAAAATAAAAACGTTGACGCAATAAAATGTACTTACGATTTTTTGATTTAGTGAAATCTTTTTATTGCTTGAAATTGAACAAAATAAGAGATTTATAAAAATGAGTAGGTAATTGTGAAAAATTTGTGTTACTTAAACATGAATGATTTTCTTACCACCCATCGTAATTCATAAGCCCGCGACTTTCCACGGCTGGAGTGTTGATTTTTTTAGGCAAGTGTTAGGCAAGAGGAAGTGTCAGACTCTAACTGACTAAGAAAACATCCGCTTCCTCCCCAGCTCTAGACTGAGGCTAGAGTACAGGCTGTACAATAAGAGGCCAAGATAATCTGATGGGAGCTAGTACTTCGAAAGGTTCAGGATTTTCCTGATTAATTGAGCTAGTATCAAGATGACTGTAGTAAATATCTTTTTTCTTTACAGTAGTAACAATTCCTGGCAGCTCTGCTTGAACCAGGAACAAACCCTTTAGTTAATAAAACATACCAAATAATATGTATATTTGCAGGAAGCAAAAATCTAATAATTCTCACAACCGATCCAACATATTTCAGACTAACTTAAATTCCGTCGAGTTGTAAAATTTCTGACATTCAATCCGACTAAATTTCATTCAATTTATTGAGCTAGTATTCATCTATTCAGCCAGGAAAATACCTAGAACGAATACCTATCTAAGTAGGTGCATACCTGCCTAACTGTTATGCGGATCGGTTATAAGGTATAGAATATGAGAATCGGATACCTACATACCTGTTATGTATTTATATGTTTTTGCTGTTTAATAGTTTATTAATTCTTATTGTTTTCCTTTTTCCTAATTGTGTTTACACAGTCAGTCTACACAACTTTTTATTCTAACTCTCCCATAACGGGCCTGCTGGAAGAGATTTCTGAAGAAATAAGCTGTGCCTTTGTACCTAATTGTTGTATTATTTTTCTTGTCCAACTTACTGTGTGTACAAAAATTATTAAATAAATAAATACCTATGTACATACAGTCTTATATAGTTTGTTGATTGTTATAAGCAGCCATCGTTTTGAATAGGTGTTTTCAAGGTTTTATGTCCTAGTAGTATAAGCCATGCATGGATCGACTCGACCGGAGCAACCTAACAGAAAATCATCGTGAAACAACCAAAGCGTTGTGTTTCGCATTGTGGTGAGGTGACCAGAAGCCCAATACCTCCCAAATTCCTAAATATCCTAAACCCTAATCCCCAAAAGGTCGGCTACGCACTCGAAACTGCTTTGGTGTTGCGGTTGTCCATGAGCGGCGCCGATTGCTTACGATCATGTATTCCGTCTCTTATAAAAAGAATACCAGTATCAGTATTAGGATATCCTCGTTAAATAGTTCTTGAGGATCATTCACAAAGTTTTAAGTACTCCTTCCTCTATTTCTACCCACGTGCAACAGCCAAGAGATGGACCAAGGTTGAGTAATATTTACCAACCTACACATTGACAGTAAGGTTTATTGGTTCAAGTACTTTAAATGATATTTGATCTTTATGGCTCTAGGTCGTCACTGTCTTATATAGGAGTTAAGGAAAACTCCTGATGAAGTCGACATTTCTCGCTGACAAGAAGTACTCAAACATATTCAGTGCCTTGTAAAGACTTGATCGTCGTTAGACCAAGTTGCATATTTTTAGTGATATTCCTTTTGAGTGGTGGTTTAGGTAAGTGACAATAATTCTTTAAAAAAAAATTTAAATTAGCATAGACAATCCGCTCTCTTACAGATATACATTTGTAAACTTAGTTATTTAATGCTTATTTATGCTATTATATACAGCATGTAAAGAAGTTCAAAGAAATCTAGTATTAGGATACTCCTCATTGCAAGAAATATGATCTAACTGCATAAAACTTTAGAAAAATGCTATTTGTCTTCGAACGCAGTTAAGCGATTAGTGTTAACTGAATGAAATATGAACTCCAATAAACACCCACTAAAATCAAAACGGTCATGGATGGCATAATTTTGGCAGAATTCAATCCTAAAATTCTGAAATTCGAATGTATTCGAAATGCACTGGAATTCGGAATTCAAACGCAAGTGCCAATTACAGTGTCATCTAGTGGCTTCATTAGGAACATTAGCGCTGTCAGTCAGTCCTTCCCCGGACCAATTGGCAGCCTTCGATAACTATAGACAAAAGATTACAAAGAGTAATTGCCCACCGCTGCACGCTCCCGTTCTTGTTGATTAAAGTTTTAAATAACGACTCTTTCGTCTCGCCTCGCCTCATTCTTCCTTGTTAGGGACAATCATTTCGTCTCGTCTAACCATCCTCTTTTAATTATGCTCGCTTCATTAACACCAAGTGTGTGACGTCAGTCTTGGGATGCGCGTTTCGTATTAATACATTTGCTATTTTATGAAAGGGTTTATTTAATTAGATTATTAGATTTAGTTTATTTTATTAGATTTCTAAGACCTTTGAGTTTTATTTTTGTAAATCCAGAGTGAGTCGAAGAGTTTGATCAATTTAAGTCTTAGTCTAAGCAAGTTGCATTGTCTTAAAATTATTTGCTTAAACTTATGATCTTGTAGAATTATTAAAACATTTTGTTACAACGATAAAGTTGTTAATAAGGAAATTTCAGAAAGAGTCTGACATTCTCTCTCGCCTCATCCTGATTAAGAGAAATCATTGGATTTCCCGCCTCAAAAAAGGCTCGCTTTGCGCTGTGCACGGCACGTGGCCACTAAACCACCGTCCCTGATACTTATCTGTGCCCTTTTAGAAGACCTTTCTAAATATAAACCCACTCAAAAACATTTAATTAATACTTTAAACACGACAGTTTGTATTTACTCTAATGTGCGTTAATCTTGATACTACTGAACGGATCTGAATGAAATTTGATAGAGATTGATTAAATCTGAAATAACACAAAGGCTAATTTGACCTGATACTGCGGGCGAAGCTGCTTTTTCATGGTATAGGTCGGCGAACGAGCAGACGGATTAGCTGATGGTAAGCAATCAGCGCCGCCCATGGACACCCGCCACATCAAAGGCGTTACGAGTGCGTTGCCGGCCTTTTAGGGACAAACGTTTCGGATATTTAAGGATTGGGAAAGGATGGGGGAGGGAGAGGGATTGGGCCTCCAGTAATCACACCCACACGGTGAAACACAATGGAATGGCTGTTTCACGCCGGTTTTCTGTGAGGCCGTGGTTACACTCCGGTCGAGACGTCGCGTTCGTGCCGAAGCTTGGCTCTCCCACACTTGAAAGCTGCTGGCACCAACAAATAAAATTATCAATGATATATAAACAAAACGTTGTAACATCGGAGACGTCATGAAATCCTCGTGAATTTCGATTAAACGGGCGCCATAAGTAAGAAACGTCAAAATTTTAATGAGATGTCTTTGAGGCCATAACGAAATTTAATTTGGTACCTTACTTTATTATGTTAGACATCAAAAAGATGTTCGTTGGACCAGAAAATTGGGACCCCTGCGCGCAGGATCCGACCGTGTGGCTGGACCTCAGCTTTATGTTTTAATCATGTTTTTATAATGAATATGTGGCAAGGAACCCTTGACACTACAGTATACAGCCTTTTATGTCACATCCTAGAATGTTTTAATTATAATTCTTAGGAAAATGTCACTGCACACTAACTTAAGATAATTATTTTATCTGTCTAATTATATTTAATAAAACGTGCTTAGAAAGTTACATACAATACAATTAAATACATTTAAATAATCAATCTATAGATTCGAATATTTTTACCATTTCTAATTTTATTCTTCGTAATTTGAAAACAAAACCGTTAAAAAAACGTTCCACGTGCCGATTCGAAAAATAACGAAAGAAATTACTTAAGCTTACGAAACATGGCGGAAAAAGTTAAACGGAAAATACGTGGCCGAAGATTGGAAGTATCTCCGTAGTGATGTGTAACGAGCCTAAGTATTGAGTGAGATGTATCGTGCTCATCCCTCGTACGGCCCTAATAGATAGACGTTTATTTATTATCTGTGTTCGTTATTTTTGCCTTTTGTCTTTACAAGTGCCTTGTGGGTGTAATGGTTGCTATAAGGGAGCCTAGATTCGTGTCTTTGGTTGGGCAAGGTAGACTTTTTTCAGTTTTGTAGTTTTAATTGTTATGCATATACAAATTATGTTAATTCTGAAAGTGTGTCTTAAAGTTAGTGATGATAAAAAAGGGTTTCAGAGAACAGTTACAGTTCGTAGTACTTATTAAGATTATGCAGTCTGCTAATTCAATAAACATTTTTCTTTGCTTTCAATTTCGTTGAGTGTAAAACACGTCCCTTCATACTATTTCTCCTGTGTCGTAGGTGCTTTTACCAACATACAATTTCATATACACATCACACCCAGATTCAGAACAACAATTTGTGGATCACACAAAGAGTTGCTTCGTTTTGTGGCAGCCGTTTGCCATGCCATCACGACGACCGTACAGTCAAAAAACTACGTTTATTGTACTAGTAAACAGTTGTAATAAAGAAGTAAAATTGGTAAGTTTGTATGTAGGGAGTAACCTTTGTAACCGCTGTTCGGACTGCCAAAATTCTTTCACTGATAGATAGCTACAATGTTCCTGAGTGCTATAGGCTAAAACATCACGCTACGATTAAATCGAGCCGAGCAGCCGGTAAAACCGCGCGACAGTAGGTAGTGACATATAAGATGCATCCAAATGAATTACCTGCCGCTGTATCAGAGTTACAAGCGCGTTGCCCTTATTATGGGTGTTAATGGCTTGAGGATTAATTCGGTGATTGAGAATCGGGATTGGGGCATTGTGTCTTCAATAATATCATCCACAAGGCAAAGTAAAGTTAGCGGTATTTCAAGCTGGTTCTTTCTGAGGCAGTGGTATCACTCCGGTCGAGCCGGCCCATTCGTGCCGAAGCATGGCTCTCCTACACTTAAACTTACAGCATGTTTGCGCTGTAGATGTTTGTGCGATTTTATTGTGACGATTACTGTTAAAGTCGTTGACTTCAGTTTATGATATTTTTTCGATATCTTTAGAAATAAAGGCATTATAGCATTAGGTACGTTCCTATAAATAAATTGTTTTTTGTTTCTACTTCGTAATATTATTTAGCTCGCGCACAAAGATATGAAGAGGTTGAGTGGTGCAAAGAGGATTGTTATCCTTAATAATTGTGTTAAGAGCTACAAAAATATACTTACCAGGAAATGGATACTTATTTGTTTCTTAATTGCTGATGTTATTTTGTATTTTCTTATCTTTTTTGTGTTACTAAGTACGTGGTACTTAGATAATGTACTTGTCTTATTAGGAACGTAGAAATGTATAAGGGGTATCTATACTTTTTTTTTGTCGTTGTGTTGTTTGGTGAAAATCATCCAATGACTTCTCCCGCCCTGGGTAAGGCGAGAGAGAGTGTCAGACTCTTAGTGACTAAAACCCCCCGTTCCTTTTCCTGCTCTGGGCCGAGGTCGCGGTGCCTCATTGCGCGAGGAACATCGGCCCTATTGTGCCCCGACTGTGGTGGTCTATTGGCTCTTTGAGGCGCGCGCAGAACGCTTCGTGCCGTACGCTCGGGTCCGGTTCTGGTCGAGCTACCCTTACTCGCCGTCCGCAGACCCGCGAAGGTATCTATACTTATTATCTTATCAAATTGGCTTGTGTTTTGGTACGATCGGGAGCATATGGGTGGTACTGTGACATTAGCTCCTAGTCTCAGGTCGATTCAACAAATGTCAGTATTTCGAAAATCAATATGGGAAAGCCATGTTTCAGGCTACCACCATGTGACGTGTGCTCGTTTAAAAAACATCTAGAACCGATATAAGGTACTTCTCAGTCGGTGAAATAGGATATTTCAGTTTCAGATTGATATCATATATCTATAATACACTATGGTAGAAATTATATGATGATAGTACTTTAAATACAATTATTATATTTTTTCTGATTATACAATACGGAGTTGATATTTTCAGCCACAGTTACACAAAAGATTCAAAGAAGGCTTTTATTTATTTCCGAGTTTACCTCAATAAATTCGAGTATCTACAAAAAGGTTGTATATGTATCATGTATAGCAATATAACCTCCTTCCTAGTCTAATAATAATTTTATTGGCACTCGTAACCTACCAACCGTTTGTGTTCCGTTCCTTCATATCATTGACCCTTACAACGACACTGTTCCAAATAAATACATCTAATAACGGTTATTTTTAAACGTTGCGCAACCGTTTTTTTATCGTTATTCTTGTTATGTTATCGCTAAGTTGAAATTGCGTTGGAAGTTAGATTTTATTGCAGCAGAAAATTGGTGGTGCGGTAAAGGGTGAGAAGTATTTTATATTGGTACTTTAGTATATGAAGCGTTTTATTGCGTTTTACTGCCTTTTCAAATAATGTAGATACTTTTTTGTAATTGGCTGCTAGGAGGTTTTATTGATTTTTTTAAGCTGCTTTAGAGAGAATGCTGTACCAATCAAATTGAATTGTTTTAAGCGAAATTGTAGTATCTAACTAGTACTGATTGATCAACAACATATCCGGATTGACAATTTCAATCTTATAATTAGAAATTATAAGTCCAGGTTACCTCAGACGGGGCCCTTTAGGGCTGATGTTCAGCAGGGGTTGCGGGGTAAGCGTAATGAGGCATCGCGACCTCGGCCCAGAGCAGGAGAACGAACGGGGGGGTTTTTAGTCAGTAAGAGTCTGACAATCCCTCCCGCCAAACCCTGTGTGTGAGAAGCCATTTGATGATTTTCCGCTCACAAAAAAAGGTTACCTCACGATGTTTTCCTTCATTGTTTGTCAGTGGTGTCTAAATAATAATAGAAATCACATAGAAAAATTTACATTGGTAGTTGTCATGTTTTGAACCCGCATCCTCATGCATGAGTTGCTAGCGCTTTGACCACCAAGACGTAAAGGTACTTAACTATATAAACCTTGTCAAAATAAACAAGTAAGCTTGAAATTAGCAATGAGCTTCCAAAATGTTAATTCCTGCTCAAGAAGTATAATCATGAATCTAATATGTGTACAGAATACACTTCAAGAGACAGGGCGCGTATGCAAATATAAACTCTTATACAATATTCCTTATGTTCAAAGTTGTTTAAATATGAAAACGAGTTCTTGACACGTGTATCAACATTACTTAGTTGCATTTTAAAATTTACTTGTTTTTTGAAATGGTGCTTAATTGTAACTAAATTTATAACTAATTACTATCCCTTATAAGCACTACTTAATTATTTTATCATCATCACTCACACGGAGAAGGTTTGAAATAATCATAGAAAGTACATTTAACTAGGAAAAAGTAATATTTGTTTCGAACCGCACTCTCATGCATGAGAAGCGGAGGACTTAACCACCTGCCCACCACGACATTTACTTATCTATACTAATATTATAAAGAGGTAAAATTAGTAAGTTTGTATGTTTGTAAATTTGTATGTAGGGGGTAATCTTTGGAACCGCTTGTCGGATTACCAAAATTCTTTCTGATGACCTACAATGTTCCTGAGTGCTATATGCTATAAAACATGCCACGATTAAATGGAGCCGATCAGCGGGTGAAACCCGAGAGAGTAGCTAAGTTTGCTAATAAATTAATTTATCAAAATTATCAAATGACGTCATCGTTACTAATTTTAGATCTGTATACTTTACTGTGATATTAGAATTTCAAATATCAAACGTACCGTTAGTTTAAAATCAAACAGCTCATATTAATAGAAATTATTATACATTGAATGTGTCAAAGATAAATTTTACTGAGGACGTGGATTTGCATATGCAAATCCACGTCCTCAGTAAAATTTATGTACTACAGTATGTCATAGTCAGGTCATTAACCTTTAATGTATGGAAACTATGTTACCCCTTAGAAGACTGATACTGATAAAGAAATCATATACACGACTGAAGGCTTCGGGTTGGATTTCTGGGTCAAGCTATATAGTTTCGGGTTTATGAAAATTCTCAAACTAACAAAATTGATAGTTCCACACCCTTTTTTTGGTATCGAGTAGGAAAATCCTCATGAAGACCCATCGTCTTCAGCAAAGGAAGGGTGCTGTTAGACTTTTACTGATTTAAAACCAACCGGTGTTCCTTATTTGCCCTTGTGTCGGAGGGGCGGGTATTGCCAAAGCATGCGTCCTAGCTAAAGGTCCAAGTTTGCTATTTTCAAAATATTGTCTTTCCAATACGATACCATTGTCATTTTGCTAAACGTTAGTAATCTGTTAATTAAAAATGGTTGTTTATTTTGCGGTCAGTTGTGTCGTAATAGAATTGTGGTACGAGCTGTCTTATTATGAATTATAAACATATTCGCACAGAAATATTGTAATCGTAAATCACTAAAAATCCATTGTAAAAAAATCTTTCAGTGAAATGTCACAGTTATAAACACCATCATGATAGTTAGTATAGATTTCAAACTTGTCAAAATCAACCGTTTTGAAATCAATGATCCACTATTCTGACACTATTGTAATGGCAGACCCTGATAGTCAGGCATAGTTCCAACCCCTTACCTAACTTAAATTAACTCACACGGCTGATTAAAAGCCCTATCTCTAATTATTTAGAAACGCATTTTCATACCATTACTATATGCGAAACGAAATCGTACATAAAGAGGTCTAATGTTAAAATTATTCAAATCTCTCCTATTGTTAGTCTTTCAAACTATCTCCTGTAGGTGCTGGTGGATGTGTGGGGGCATTGATACTCAATAAGGTTTTGTATCTATTTAAATGTCAGATATGTGGGAGATGGATTTAAATATGGATAAAATGAACTGATGTGGGGGTTTCGCTTTCATCGTCATCATCATCAGACTTATAGAGGTCTACTGCTGAGCAAAGGCTTCTTTTGTTAGAGCATTAGTTAGCAGCACCTTACACGCTCAAGACAAATTAACTGCCCGGTTGTTGCGGTGGCCGAGCAACTGGCTGCCGTGCAACGTGTCGCGGGTTCGAGTCCCGCACGGAACAACTCTTTGTGTGATCCACAGATTGTTGTTCCGGGTCTGGGTGTGATGTGCATTCATGTGAAATTGTATGTTTGTAACCGCACCCACGACACAGGAGAAAATTCTAGTGTGGGACAGTGAGAAATTATGAGTCCAGGTTTCTTTACGTTCTGGCACGCTATTATAGCAGCGTTAAGATCCCTCTAGGCCTAAAGTAGGATAAGGAACGGGGGCGTTTTTAACCAGTAAGAGTCTGACACTCCCTCACCATACCTTGGGCGATAGAAGTCATTTGATGATTTTTCCTCAACAAAAAAAGTATCCTCAGATGTAATCCTTAACCATGGCAGTGGTGTCTTATATTCATCTTAGGACTGATTTTTCAATAGTCAGATAAATGTTACCTGAGGAATAAAATTGTTGCTGTCACTGTCATATACAAACATTCTGACGCGACAGCATCATAATTAACTTTTAGCTAACCATTGGAAACTCAGCACTTAATCTTAGAAAGGACGTATAAACTGGAGAAAGTCTCATTCGTACTTGCCTGGTTTCGAACACGTACCTTCACACATGAGAAGCGGATTTTTTAACCTCATAAAACATTAGACAAGCCTTTGAATGTATTTGTTTGTATAGATATTTACGGTTGGTATCGTTACCAAGCTTATAAGGATTATGTGTAAGGAAATCCTTTAAACTCCGCCATACTTATTAAGCCATGTATGGAGAATAGAAAGTTAATGTATACCCCCATTGCGGCTTTATTGGGAAAAGAGTTTTATACTTCTTAAGCAATGATATTGTATATTAACAGATACATATGTTATAAGCGCGCAAAAGTGAAGACTCGAAAAGGATACCATTGTATGTAAGTGCAATTAGTCTCTCTCAGAATAATGTTTGTTTACGTTGAGTACATAATTGATAACAATAGCTGTTTCATTTTTTCTTGTTGGATTTATCATACTATCCTTTTTCTACAATTTTAACTTGAATTGACATGTACCTACAATTAATGAAAGGTATGTGAGTGTGCTGACGCTTGCCGCGGAACACATTTTTCGTGTGTTTTGTGAGCGTATAACATATCTGTGTTAATATAATAATATCATTGTTCTTAAGTAGAAGGATATTAGATTTACTTCCTACACCAATAATTAATTTTGCTTAAATTATCTGTGATGGATCATGTCATCTATTGAAGTGTTCTTTGAAGATTGTGTACCTGATCATAAATAAAATCTGTAATAAATAAAATTAAGAAAGAAATAAAATATTTGTGCACGAATGGGCCGGCTCGACCGAAGCGTGACGCAACACTTACGTTGTATTACACCGTGTCAGTGAGGTTACCAAAGACCCAAACCTTTCCCCTAATCCTCCATCCTCAATCATCATATCATTAAATCATTAATAATCAACAAGAGGCCGGCAACACTCTGATAGTAACTCCCTTTGGATTGCGATTGTCCATGGGCGGTGCCAACTACTTACGTATACAGGTTCAGAGTCGAATACCAATTCCATAAAGTGGAAAATAAAGAAATTCAAACTTATTTTGTCGTAGAAAAATACAAAATTTTCCCCACTTCATCATATCATAAAAGCAGACTCGTTGAAACCACTCGAAGTTCTTAACATACGTCGAAAAACAATAAAATATATCAACAGGCCCACTTATATTTTGCAAATATCTTTTAAGGAGCACTTAACAAAATCCCTATAAACAAAATCATAGAAATTTTCCACTCATACACTCGTCTTGATACACAATTAGGTACAAGTACCATTGAATCAAATACTTTTAAAGTACTCTGAACGACCCTTAGTAATTTCTGGCATATTTTTTGTTAAAAACATGTTATAGTTCTTCTAATTGTTATGTTAGCTCTAACTTAATTTTACTTTAATTTACCAGCCTATAGCCACTTACAACCATAGCCTTGTACTGTGTCCATTATCCGCAATAGTCCTACACTAACTAGGTACTGTCCTTGGGTGCATTTCTATAGTGCATACAGAGCGTCCCAATTCGACAGTAAGGCTTACAGTATCCTAAGTAACATTCTATTTTATTTAAAGCTTAAAAGTAAGAAGTTTTTCCCAAATGTCAAAAACGATTTTTTTTTATCCTGCTCGACTTTTTTTGTACGACGAACGCTCCTACATTTCTACACTTGCGATGTATCTCATCGAGTGAGTAAGGTTACCGTAGGCCTATCTCACTTCACATGCTATCCCCAATGCCGAAGTCTATACCTCCAAAGGCCTCGCAACGCAATAGTAATTTTATAGGCGCCTATTGTCGGGGCCTCATACATATCATCTACTCCTTGGCCACCATCAAATAATATTATGTTATTAAAAGAAGATATTAGATATTTAATTAAACATAGCTATCAGTAACTATTACCAACTTACATATACACTAGAACGAGTATCCTTTACACAAGTTGTGTAATACATAGCTCATTGGACGAGTGTAAAACACAAGAGCACGTACGGTTTTATCTCCCTCACGCCTGAAAGCATTAAGCCAGCTGTAAACTTTATTGTTTGTTCAAATTTTCATGAGGTTTTCAGTGTAAGGCTGCTTCCTAATGCACGGTACTCTTCACATTGTCGGCGTTTAAGTACAATGTGTGGCAGTCTGCTCTTTCACTGTTTTTATTTCTTAAATCGCCAAACGGATTACCTGATGGTACGCAATCGGTGCCGCTCTTGGACACTTACAATACCACAGGAGTTACAAATTCATTGCCGGCCCTTTGGGGCTAAGAGTTTCGGATATTTAAGGATCAGAGGATGAGGGGAAGGGAAGGTTTGAACTTCCGGTAACCATGAAGTACACACGGCGACAGAACGCTGTAGTTGTTTCACGACGGTTTTCTGTGAGGCCGTGGTATCACTCTGGTCGAGGCGACCCATTCAATATTTTTATTTACTTATAAAACAAAATTTAATCTTTTAATTTGTCTGCTTTTGCTAATTTTGATTGGATTCCTATGACTTGATACAAGTTGTTGTGACGTCAAAGATATAGTTAAGGGCGGAGGTGACCATTTAATGCGTAATTTAGTTTGTTATTTTTTGATAAATTGTTTCAGTGAGATTGAGACCAAATTGTGGTGAAATATAAAATCGTTACAAAACTAAAAAAAGGCGCTATACTTGAGACTACTATGTTTAAGAGAGAACTTCTGCACGCTTCAATCTACGTACATTTAGCAAGTCTCTTTTTGATATATTTAAAAAAAATCATTAGCATTTGAGTATTTCATAACTATTAGTCATTTAATTTTCTCCACTATCTAGATCCTAAACTTAAGAAAAAAACAAGCAAATCGACAATAAATCTGTAACATTTGTTTGATGTGGTGCCAAAGCATTTCTCCCATACTAAATCAGTTCTGATTACGCATAAAACATTTGCAATAATAAATAAAAAGTGTTGTTCGTTATCCTTATTCGGTAAATGTAGCACGAAGCTAGGAAAACATGAAGTGTTATGGAGAACGAAGGATATTATTTAATGCTTATATTCTTGGCAATAGTTCTGCGTGCTCAGATATGCCACATCCATTCGATTTATAGCTGTGATGTCGTAATTGTTAGTAGTTTGACATATTTACATGTTCAGATCCTTGGGTTTTATGGAGATATTTAAGTTGAAGTATTGGAAGATCTGATCAATTTCACTTGTTTTTAATCAAGTAGCGGTTGGTAAGTAGTTACCAGCTACTGGTGGAATTCAAATTGTTATTGAAATGATATTTTAAAAATCGATTTAAAAGTTCCAAGGAACAACAGAACAGTTTTAATTTGAGTTTTGGTGTGATTTTGCTGAGAATTATGTAAATTTGACACATAAAACATACACGCGACTTATATTTTCCTGAAATTAAATTATTCGTTAGTAAGATGTTTTTGCTGGGCTTTGTTCTAGGTTCTCCTCAAGTCCTAAATATATATTTTGCTAAAAACGGATTATCCTTAAAACCCTAATAATCCACAAAAGGCCGAAAACGCACTTGTAACTCCTTTGCTGTACTATGTGGCCATGGCCATCTAAAATTATTGCCACCATTCATTATTAATATTAGTTTAAAAGTAAAATTTCCACCTAAAATTGATCAATCTATAAAACTAAACTCATTCAGACGCATTTCACTGCATGTTTAAACATTACAACGTTATAAAAAACTTTGTTAAGACCCAGCACTAAAAATACGCTTTGCAACTACCTGCGTCACTCACAATAAATAAATAACGATTGACGTACCAACGTATATAACCGTTATTAACTATGATAACGGTTATAACTGTCCCAGTTATCCAACGGTACGGACATCACGCATATCCATCGGATAGGTCATGTATATAAATAGTGTAAAAAGAAATTTTCTAGCACCCCTTTGTAGCTATGAAAGGGGTAACTTTATTCTTGTATGCACCATTGATAAAATATTTAATGTTTTTTATAGAGGCATTAAGCTTAAGCTGTTGGTGTTTGAGATTTGAAGTTATTTTTATATGTAGTGGTCTTCGTGGAGGTCTTTGTTGAGATTACGGGTTCAATTTAAAGTCGAACTATGTTATTGGGTAAAATAAATTCCTTTTTTTTAGTCTTTGTAGTTTTGGTAACAGATTTTGCAGTTGTAGTGTGAATCTTTTGTGCCTTCAAAGCTTAACACTTAGAACGCCATCTCGGACATTGGTGTCCGACGCTAGTGGAGGGTTAGCCTTCAACAGTTTTTGTCAGCAGTCAAATGCTTAAGAAATTCTGTCTCCGGGATCAAATTACCGAGAAAATCTTCTTATCCTTAAATTGTGTATTAAGACAGTTATTCATGTACCTGAGACTCGTTGGACTTTAGAGTTTCGTCGTTGTATCTACTGTAGAGCCTGGCCTACAGGGGTTGCAGCAGGTTTAGGAGGTTGCAGAGATGAAAGAATATAAATTTTAGATATGAGATAATAAAGATAATTAATTAGGATGTATGAAAAAAAGTCCAAAAGATAAACATTAATATGATCGTTTCATGGCTCTCACACAAGATTTAAGGATCAATTTTTAAATTTTTTTTGTCTAAAATTATATCTGTCTTCGGTCAAGATAATTTCCTAAGTTTGTGGTAAAAAAAGCTTGCATTGCTTGAATTGCACATTGGAAAATTAGAAATGAAATACATTTTAATTGGATTACGTAGAAGCAAACAAACTTCGATTGATGGAACCAATACCTTTCTATACGCGAATAAATACTTTTTCTTTCTTTCTTTCTTTCTTTCTATTCTAATGAAAACATGATAATAGGTAGAATATAAAAAAATCAACACAAAATTAAAAGAAAGTCAAAAACGATGTTACTGTAAGTTTGCGGTTTAAACTACGATTTTCATATTTTGTTAGGGCTACGTGCTACGACCGACTACGGCGTAGCAACATCGTAGCCGGGAAAATATACATTTATGATAATTACATGGCTTTTCCTTGCAGCTGCATTCAAACAAGTTCAGAATTTTAAAATATTTTTTTAAATGTAAATTATTATGTAATTTTCTAATATAAACTCAAGATTGCTGAAGAAGACTGCTCGACGAAGTTTACATTTTAATTGTTACGTATGCAATTAAAATGTTTGTATAAGTATATTTTTTTAATTAAATCACAGAGTATTTTTCGTGCAATTCTTAGTTGACATGTGATTATATATATTTTAATACCAACAGCTTTATGTTCCGTGCGAGACTTACAATTACGGCACGTTGCATAGCTGCTGCTCGAACACCACGAAAACGTGTAGTCAAATTATTTATCAGGCACTAATAGTTTAATTTTATTGAAAATAACTACTTACACACACGTGATTACTAACAGAGAAAATTTCTACTAGTTTTGGGCGTTGTCACGACCCTCACACTTTTTTTTTTCATAAATAAGAAGAACGTTGTGATTCGAAACTTAAAGCTTTTTTCGGTTATTTAACGTGATTAAGTTATTATTTTCAGTGAATTTAGTAAGGATAATAATTACACAAAAAATAATAAATAATATTTAATGACTTGGTTATAAAATAACCATAAGTTTATAAAATATTGGCATAAACAAATTCCCGCTAGAATGAATGTAATAATAAAAACAATTATAACGAAGAAGGTATGAATTAAATAGGCCACCTTGGCAACACTGAAACAAAACTTAAGAGCTGTTTTTCTAAGTTAACAACGATCAACAGAAAACGCCACGCTTAGTTTAGCAAAAGCTGGGAATAAAAGCAACTAAAAAACTCTTATAATAATCGAAATCTACGTAGATAAAAGAAAGTCGTGTTAGTTACACTATTTACAACTCAAGAAGAGCTGAACTGATTTTGTTGAGTATTGGTAAGGTTTAGAACTAGAAGAACATATGTAGGATAGGTGAGAGTAGATACGATATGGTGGGTAGAATAGGGTAGGAAGGATAGGGTTGGTAGGATAGAGTAGGTAGTGTAGAGTAGGAAGTGTAGGTAACTAAGTAGCGTAGTATCAAATGAGCAAAGCCGCTGGTAAAAGCATTAAATTATATACTTAAAGGTATTAAAACCACCAATTCAATTGCACTGCAGTTATTTCCTAGTGACGTGAAATGTGAATTTTTATGTTTGTAACCGCACCCACGACATAGTAGAAAATCCTAGTGTATGGCAATGTTTTTTAAAACAAAATATATCACATCCGACCCTCATAAAGTATTGTACCATACTGTATACTTATACGTTTATATATTTGTTTATTTCGTGTGCATTAAGAAATAAATAAATAAATAGATTTAATAATTATAATTAATAATACCCACACAAACAACTATAAACCACTATAGTGTTTTAATAACAGGATTTTAACAGATTATTGACGGATACACGGAACTGCGTGGATGTGATAAAATAATGGTAGCCATAATAAACAGCTTTTATAGGCTTTATTTTATATCGTAACGCTGTGGTTTTTACCCGAGAGGTGATAAAGGGTGGTATGGAGTTCAACTTTGTCATAAACCACGTTTTAATTATGTGAAGTTGGGATGTGTTGACATTGTTATTAGGAAAACTGTTTGTGGAACTGAAGTTCTTGTAAGAAACACAACATGACACACACAATCATTCTTCTTCTAAGATTGAGAGACGTAAGTGGAGTCAAGAAATAGCAATTTTGATTTTTGGTATTTTGAGGTGTATGAATTTTTACTGTATTGTATCACTAATTTGTATTAAAAAATACTATTATAAGGTGTTCAAAAGTAAATGCACTGCTACTACCTACAAATATAAGCGTGAAAGTTTGTGAGAATGTATGGGTATTTGTTTGTTATTATTTCACACAATTAGGATGAGCATTGAACACTTAAAATTAATAATTATCAAACCAGGTTTCCTCGCGATGTTTTCCTTCACCGTATTTTAGAGTTGTCTAGATAATATATTGGGATAATAACAATTGATAAAGTGTAAATACAATGATACTAGTTTCGGAAACTAGTATAGTAGTATTAATTTTAAGTTTGAAATCGCCAATCCATCTTGAGCAAGCTTAGTGATTGATGCTCATTTTTTCTCGATGCGGGGAGAGACCTTTGGTTGGCAGTGAGCCTTTATACATTGATGGTGTTTTTGTAAGTTCATTGCTACTTAAGTGTTATAATATTCAGCTGGGGTTGCTGGTACACAGTAATGTACCGCGCCTACGACCTGAAGCAGAAAAATAAACTGGTCTGTTTTTTACTTTTTAAGAGTCTGACGTTCCATCTATCCCCACTCACAGCGAGAGAAGTCATATGGAGATTTCCCCCTCAAAAGAAGAGTTATAATACTGTTACATGTATTGTACAGAAATTTACTTTATTTATTCAACCAGCTGGCTGAACAGGGTAAACAAGAAAATAAACTATACGTATTCAGACGAAACTCAGACCTGTGTTCTAGACGGTAGACGAGGCATGTCGTTGGACCTAATTTACATAGTTTAGTGACAGTGTGAAGTCTTGCGGACTTCTTGGTCTGTACATACATATATTTAGGTACTTGGTTATACACTGAACATAGTATAAAACATCCCTCGGTAGGTTTTGTAATGTATGCTTAACTTTTTAAAACTACGCAACGGATTTTGATGCGATTTTTAACAGACTGAGTTATTGAGGAGGAAAGTATATTTATAACAACATCCATTAAATAGTGGATATATTTAATATTGCACATTGAAGTCAGGACGGATTGCTAGTACTTATATATACAAATAAAAACATGTCATGATCATGCAAGATTTCTCATTTTCTTAAAGACATAATTTGTGTAAATCTGCGACGAAGTCTTCTTTGATGACTTCTTTGATATAAGCGTGGGATAGATAAGCAATCTTTCTTCTCTCCAATCCCTAAATCTCCGCAACCCTTATCCCCAGAAGTCTGGCAACGCACTCGTCCTCCTCCTCCTTTGGTGTTGCGGATGTCCATGGGCAGTGGTGATTGCTTACCATCAGAGAAACTCGTTCGTTTCCCTGTCACTTAAAAAAGGTGTCTTTACCTATAGACTTAATTACAACCAAAATTATAGTTGTAGGTTATTTTAATTATTCATTTAGTTGTATTTGTTTATTAGCGAACTTAATGGCCGATGGCGCTCTGTACCACAATACAAGATGCCATTTTTTAACATTGAACGGCAGAAAGTTGGAAAAAGTGAAGTGACATACATAAAACATTCATAATATCAATCAAAGAGTACCATTATCACTATACTATTGTTGATAAGTCTCTTTTCAAAATAAGTGACAAAGAAAATAAAAAATGAACATCGACAAAATGGCGAATGCTCACAATGATTCCTGTGTCATGAATTATTCTGGCTAGGAATATATGTTGCCAGACTTCGGCGGGACTGCATTAAAAAGTAAAGGAATTCATTAAATAAATGTTTTCAGAGTATTATGTTAATGTAGAAAGTATGTTTTTTATGGAATATCATTTCAGTTTATCTCCTGAGGATAGGTAGTATTTGAGTTTGTTGAAAACTTTCTTTTTAGTCGCAGTCTCTGAATGTTTTTTTTTGCCATCAATCTGTATATAGTGAGATTTCATTTTGGTTAATGAATATATACGTGGATAGGATATTTGCATAATAATAAAAGCTTATAAAGATTTTTTGTATCTTTATTCTCCCTGTTTGAAATAACCATTGCGTTCTGTTAGTCGAGATTTTTTTTAAATATTGTCTCACATTTGTATTTTTTCCTGTGTCGTGGGTGCGTTAAGAAACACACCCTTTCTCTCCGACCCGGAACAATAAATAATCTGTGGATCACACAAAGAGTTGTTCCGTGCGGAATTTGAACACGTGACACGTCGCATGGTAGCCAGTTGCCCATTGCTTTTTTGGCAGTATCACAGGTGCCCATTGCTTTTTTATAGGCTTTTTATCAACATTTTCATCTAAATTGATCAATCAAGATCACGTAATCCGTCAAGTCACTTTGGCACTTCAGGAGGTGGAATTTGATCCCAATGCATATCACCACACCGATCGATGTTTTGACTATTTGTAGAAGGCAATTATCTGACAAACAGCGTGATAGTTAAGATAAGCCTATCTAATATTAATTACGTGGCCCATCAAAGCGATGAGCCGTGCACAGCTGCAATAGTTTGGCAAAACAATAGATAAGTTGCGATGATTATTTTGTGGCCATGTCATGTTAAGCATGAGTGGACTTAAGATAGGATATTGTACCTGTGTGCTCTAGAAAGGTAATTTACCTGTTAATGGAACATGGATAATGAGAGTTGTGTATCCTAAAACGGCTTTTAAGGGGGGCAAGGCAAGGCTGCAATCACCCTTTATATGTAAGTCAAGCCTTGGGTGGGGTGAGATGGAGTGTCAGAGTTTTATTGACTAAAAACTGACCCGTGCCCTTTACTTCTCAGGGTTCATTATTGTGAATTAACCTGTAAACGCGGATCATAAACAAAATGATTAAGAGGTGGATGGATAATAAGGTAATATACAATAACCGTCACTGATTCTTGTAGAATATTTGGTTGTTAAGCAAGTTGGTCTTCTGCTTGATCCCTACCAATCGCTTCCTTTGTAAGTGGATTTCATTGCGAATCACTAGCAACTAGTCCATAAAATATACACACTGTAACTAAAGTTTACACCCTAAAATTGACACTTTATGAGACAAGAATTCTACGCTCAACCGGGTAGTTTCCTAGGTCAAAGTAAATAAATTACATGTTTCAATACCTACAATAAAATATTGAAAAATAACTACACTTTTATTCATTGATCGTTTGATACACAAAATTTAAGATATTTATTAACTATTTTTTTAGAAATAAGTAAGCTATTTGACGCTAAAATACTATGAGGTCATAACTCAGCATTTCATACTAATTTCATAGAAAAGTATCGTTTTTGACATTTGGATAAAATTACTGAATTTAACTAGTTGGAAACTACCGTATTATGTGCCCATCTTACTCTCAGAGCCCCAGACCATTTTATTTAAATAAATTCCTGCGATAACTTATGTTTTTCAATCACCAACGAAGGAGCATAGGGGTGTAGGTGCAAAAATAAAACATTGTAAGTTCCAAGCATCGGCGACGTCCTCGGGGCATGTCGTAAAAATTCGCGTAAATTTATGAAGACATAGGAGGGAACGTTATTTCAGCGTAGATGTAGGATCCGAGGAACATGCATGGTTATGTATGTAATCGTATTTCCGAAATTTATGAATGGTGTGAGGATGATTATAATGAATGTTTCTTCTTATGGTATTTGAAGCGCTATGGGAGATTTTATAGTTCAATAATTTAATAGTGGTTGTGTTAAAGCATACCCTTGTTTTAAGGAAGAAAATCATCCAATTACTTCTCTCGATAGTCGTGGTGGCCCGGAGTTTAGGGAGTCTCATGCATGAGGGTGTGGGTTCGAAACCTGGCAGTGACTTTTTCAGAGTTATATGTACTTTCTATGATTATTTAGACACCACTGACATACGGTGAAGGTAAACATCGTGAGGAAACCTGGACTTATAATTTCCAATTATAAGTTTGAAATCGCCAACCCGCATTGAGCAAGCGCGGTGATTGATGCTCAAACCTTCCCCGTGTGAGAAGAGGCCTTTGCTCAACAGTGGGCACTTATGGGCTGATGATGACTTCTCTTGTCCTGGTGGGGACGACTGCGGGCTAGATTGTTATTAAGAAGAGTTAAGTTAGAAGTACGTTGTCCTGTTCCGAGTCGCCCCGCGGTACATCAATGCTCGTTTCCCGGAACCACGGCCATGCAGTTTAGGTCCTTATGGTGACCGTGTAAAGAGTTAAAATACTGTATATTTAAGAAACTAACTAGTTCACAGGATTAACATAAGTGTATTTATACCATACAATACAAAGCATTTCAAAACATGTTAGAAGCGTATAAAATATTGTAGACTATCTCGTGCGAATATCTCGCTTCCCATATACAATGTTGTTTGTATCATTTGCTACTGGAAAACTGTTTCCCTTTGTACGCCAATGTTTCTCAGTGCTTCCATTATTATTTAAATATTTAGTTGTTTTCTGACTGTTGGTTGGTAGGTTGGGAATATGGATATGAAGTTTGAAATTGAATTTATTTTAATTTTAGGGTTTTAAAATGTGACGTTGTTGATTGATTTGTTTATAAAACGCTTCAAATACAAAAAAAACTTACGTAAGGTTGCTAGAGACACATGCAGATTAGGTCTTTTTTTTAATGTGGTAAGTCGGCAAATAAGAAGACGGATTATAACATGATGGTAAGCAACCGGCCCATGGACATCCATAACACAAGGGGAGTTTCGAGTGCGTTGCCGACCTTTTGAGGACCAGGGATTGGTGGAGAGAAAGTTCCGGTAACCTCATTCACACGACGAAACAGCGCTGTAAATGTTTCACGCCGATTTTCCGTGAAGCCATGGTATCACTCCCGTCGCACCGACCCATTTGTGTCGAAGCTTCTCTGTATGAATGAATATATCTTTTTTTTGTTTGTATTTTCTAATGTAACTATGTCGTTTTAGCGTCCAAAACAGTTGATGACTAGTACATGACTAGGAGACGCCTTTTTTGTGAGGGGAAAATCAAATGACTTCTCCTGCCCAGGGTTAGGCGAGAGAGAGTGTCATATATTCCTTCTCCTGCTCTGGGCCGAGATCGCGGTGACTCATTGCGATTAGTCCGCAACCTCGGCTGAACATCAGCCCTATAGGGCCCCGTCTGTGGTGGTCTATTGACTCTTTGAGGCGCGCACGGAACGCTACGCGCCGTTCGCTCGGGCCTGGTTCTGGTCGGGCGGCGAGCTGCCCTTACTCGCCGACCGCAGACCCGCGCTTACGGTGGCCGGAGATCGTCCCTAGATCCCCGATGCCAGTCCACCAGTGTCGCCTGTTGCGGCGGCTGGGGCATGAGGAGGAGGATTGCTCCCTCAGGCGGGCCGCCTCCCTCTTTGCGAGCATAACTACTTCACAGAAGCAGGAGACGGCATTCCAATTCCTCTCGCTCCGCACCATGGCCTCGACTAAGGCCGGGCGCGAGAGATCGCCGCCGCCGAACTAAGTGACGCCTGAGTTCGTTATTTCGTTATTTAGTTAGTTTCTACTGTATGATCCTGGCTTACAGGAACCAGTTTGAGGAGGGACTACTATAAATTGTATTGTAGTATACACCAACCTCTTTCAGGAATAAAAGGCATGTTATGTTATCTGTTTGTCTGGTTGCTTGTTGAATGTGTTTGCAAATTGCTTTTATTTGTGTTCCGCGAGTGTCACAATACGATGGCTCTCTGGTGTTGTTTGTTTGGATTCCTGACACTTTTCTCGGTATGAGTTCATCATGTGCACGGTATAGTAACGTGTTTCTTCTTTAGTAATATTTGATAGACTTGAGAAGAACTATTTATGTAAGAAAACTACTTATGTGTGCAGTGTGAGCGCTATTTTCGAGACGATAGAGGATTTAAAATAAATAAAAAATTTTATTACGAATTGTTTCCAATGTTTGTTGTTCTGTTTTTTTCTAACAACTTATGCTCTGTCTTGTTCTCTCTCTCTCTCTCTCTCTCTCTCTCTCTAATGTGTATTAAATAATGTATTGGTGAGCATATAAAACATATATATTTCTTAAAAGAGTATCAATGGAGTTTCTTTCTTATTCTTCTTCACTGACAATTCGAGTGACAAACTATAAATATTATATTTTGACGTTTCGAAAGTACCTGTTACTGTTTATGGTTTAATTGAAATAAATGATTTTGACTTTGGCTTTCATTATTGCACTTTATTATCTTTAAATTTAATTTCATGAGCACGATTATCAAATACGATACATCGTATTTTCCAAAGAAACACCTGCTGCTTCGGAGGTTTAGATGGCAAGCCTAGATCTTAATATAACAGGTGTACCTAAACCTGTAGTATTTATAAATCATATTAGCTCCTGCTAGCGAATCTGTTGTACCAAGGTAAAACAATATAGATAATATAATCTATCACTGTGCCAAATTTCATTCAGATGCGTTTAGTAGTTTTACGTGAAAGATTTCACACATGAATGCATCCAGTGTTACTTAGAAATGTATTTTGTATATCTGTTTTTTTTTACCCAAAAACGGCTGGTTTGCTTTATATATGGTATGAAGTTAGGTGATACCCTGGATTAACAGAAAGGCATCATTTTAACAACGTACCATGCGGGCGAAGCCGCGGGCGGATGCAAGTAATACTCAAGACAAGTTGTACAAAAGTTATTCAATTAAAACGTAGCCATTTTGCTGTACTCGGAGAGCGGTCGTATATGTCTTCTTGTCAATTTTATTACAAACTCGATTTAACGCCGTACTAATTGAGGCACCGATGATATTAGTACAATTGTACGTTGGAAAATGTGTTGGAAATTGTTTATGTTGTTTTTTAACGAAGATTATAATATTTTGTTTTTCAGAAGAAAATTATGTTGAATTTTCTTAATTGATCCTCTTAAATCCTGTTTGATTGGCAATAGCAACGATTAAGGATTTTTTTATTTGTTGTTTTTTTCCTGAACAAGCTTTTAAAACGTGACGATTATAATCCGCTTCTTGCTTTATCATAAGCTCATTAGGCCTATTAAACTTCGGACTGGTAGTATAACATTTTTTTTTTCATAATCCGAATCATACCTTCGTCTAAAAAACAATATCACTAAATCTGCTTTAAAATTTTCCAAGCGTTTACTTAAATGAAGGCAAAATCATTCGCAGACTTTGACTATTTACGATGTAACTCAAAAGAAAGTGAAAACAAAAACCAATTCAATCGTTTCTGGACCCTCCGAATGAGCTGGAAGCCGTCGACAAATAAAGAATTCGGATCGCTAAGAAAAATATAAGTTCGTTGGAATAAATAAATTGTCAATTCGAAACAACTCAGTTTCGTTGTTTTCCTCACAAATTTACTAAGCGAAGAAGTTGAGTACAAAATGACTTTTAGAAAAAAATAAATTAACATTTCCCCCCGGTTCCATTACGTTTTAATTAATTTGTTTCCAAGAAGAGATTGTATGCGACGCTCCTGGGCCTTGAGCACGTGATGTTGACATAATCTGATACGTATTAGCTGTTTATAACACTGGGAGCTGTAGGTAAGTTATTAAAATGCATCTCTTATGAAAATAATATACAGCAAGTGTTATTGATTTAAAGTTATTACTATATATTAGTTATATTGTGCCACCATTCAAGCCCTTTCATATATTGGCGACGATCTCGGGCCACCGTAAGCAAGGGTAGCTCGCCGCCCGATTAGAACTAGACCCGAGCGTACGGCGTCTAGTGTCCAACGCGCCTAAAAGAGCCAACAGACCACTGCAAATGAGGCCCAATAGGGTTGATGTTTAGTCTTGATTGTAGGTTAACCGAAATAATAACGCAGGCGAGACACTACGGGCGTCGAGGATCAAGGGACGATCTCTGGCTACCGTAAGCGCGGGTCTGCGGACGGCGAGTAAGGGTAGCTTGCCGCCCGACCAGAACCAGACTCGAGCGTACTGCGCGTAGCGTTCCGCGCGCGCCTCAAAGAGCCAATAGACCACCACAGACGGGGCCCTATAGGGCTGATGTTCAGCCGGGGTTGCGGGGTAAGTGAAATGGGCACCGCGATCTCGGCCCAGAGCAGGAGAAGGAACGGGGGGTTTTTAGTCAGTAAGAATCTGACACTCCCTCCGCCCGGCTCTGGGCGGGAGAAGCCAGTTGATGATTTTCCCCTCACAAAAAAAACTCTATAATAACCCCGGCCTCGGTATGAAGCAGAAGAAGGAACGGGGTGGTTTTTAGTCTGTAAGAGTCTGACACTCGCCTTATCCAGGGCGGGTGTCAGACTCAAACAGACAGACAATAGACAAAAAATGTCTCGTTGTGTAGCTTCGTAAATCGTAATGCGTATTTCGAACACAAATCATAACTTGCCTGTAACCCCAGACGAACTCTGAAAAGTTCAGGAGACATATTTGAATCCCTTACCTGTTATTAATTTAAACATTAGAATCTTTGTTCAAAGCATTAAAACCTCGTCTCACTGAGGATTGTGGAAACAAAACCTTGTTTAAATTCGAGAACAAAACTTTGTAATTACAGATAAATATTTTAAAATAAGAATGAACAGCCAAAGTGTTCGAATACATAAACTTGGCGCTCATTCCGCTAATTAACCGGGCGGCTCTAGCGTCGAAAGAAAAAGGTTGCAATATTAATTGCTTCATAACTTTTAAGTTCGACTGTAGCTGAGACTGTTTGTTCGTTTTGTTATAATAACTCAGGTTAACATCCAATTATTCTTATGGAGTTTCTTGCTCGTTTTTCTACATTCGAAGCACCTAACTTCACTGACGAACAGACTGACGGAACTACTATTCTATTTCGTCATTTCAAAAGTACATATTTATTGTTTAGTTAGAATAAATGATTTTGACTTTTATTTTGTCATGGCAGTAGAATAGTATAAATGATCCAAGCGCAATAACTTACAGTAACCTCGGCTTGGAACAGGAGAAGGAACGGGGTCGTTTTCAGTCAGACATTCTCTTTTGCCCCACCCAGTCATTTGATGATTCCCCCCTCCCCCAAAAAAAGAACAAAGTAACGGACTTTGTTCTTTTTTCTTTCAGGAAATAACCATCACACTTGCAGGAAATAACCATCAAACTTGTATTAATGCAGTAGATCACAAACACAATCCCATCTATTCTGACTTACCTTTAAAATGCAGCGTACTACAGCTAGATACGGAACGTACTCAAATACGTAACTCATTGTGACTTCAATCAGAGTCGGCGGTACATCGTAAACTTCGGCCCACCTCGTCCTTTACGGCCACGTGCGATTTATGAGGTATACCATATTGGTTTTGCTGACACCGAACGGATATCTTTACGGGCTAGTAATATGTTTTTATGTCATGATGTGTCTTCTTGGAAGATATGTAATGATTCTAGACGGTTTTCGTAGTTCTTTAGAATGATTGAATTTATAGTATTTTAGATTGTTTCGTTGTTGTGTACAGTGCAAGTGTGGAATGCGGAGGTCCAATCCTGCACATAACTCAATCCCTAAATCTACAAATCGTTATTTGCTTAAATTGCTTACCATCAGGTAATCGGTCTATTCGTTTGCCATCCATCATATAAAAAAAAGGACACGGTGTACCTATACTAATTTACTTGTTAGATGTGTCTCATCATCGTCATTTCAATAAAAAAAGATTCGTTTAATTTTTCATATGAAAGCGGCGGATTTATTAAAATTGTAGTAAAATAGAATTATACGGTCAATGTCCAATCATTACGAAGCTATGGCAAAATAAACAAAAGCCTTTTGTAATATTCGAATCGATTGCGAATATTTAATTAAAAATCTGGATAAGCCGCTGTCGATTACACCCACGCCACGGTCTCTGAGGTAACAATATTGTTGGCTGTATTTGAAATGTGTGTGCTTCACGATGATTATGAGAAAATGACGTGTATTTTTTTTTATTCCCGCATTCCGTCGTCTTTTATTATCTGTGATTTTTATTCAGCCAAAAAAATATTTCTTACTTGAAATGTAACGTAAAATCGATGGAATAGAAATTACATTACGCCTACGAGAATATGAGGTTTTTTTTTATATATTTTAGCCGTTTTGTCGTTTGAAGTATTACTTCGGGAATTTTTGTACAGGAAACTTTTTGCTTGCTAAATTCTTGCTCAGTTAGATTCTCTTGGAAAAAATTAACGTCGACTCCTAAATGCTACTTTTCAACTATGTTTTTGTACTCGCGATTGAGCTTTGAAAAAGTAAAATTTTGTATGCTAACAACGAAGTCAAGAAAATTGTAAAGCTAAATATTTTTAAGAGTGTATGTATAAATATATTTATAAAATCATTAATGTTTAATTGTTAGTAATTTAAATATAACGTTTAAACTGGCCAGAATTTTAAAACAAAATGGCCGAATCAAAATATTGTAGAAAAAAAAAATGTAAAAAATTATGAATAATTAAAAAACGTTCAAACGATGTCGCCATTTGAGGCTGAACCTTCATGATTCCTTTGCCACAATTTACGAGGTTCAAGTCATTCAAGTTGTGGTAGCCATGTCTAATTTATTAGCGTTTACCACGCGACGCGCGCGGGAAAATGGACTTAATTTAACGAATTTATTGAACAAAACTGCCAATCAGACTGATTTGTTGCTTTATAATGGTGGAGTGTACTTAATTTTTATAACTTTCCTTGATGTTTGTGTTGAAACCGAATAAAATGGCCGACATCTTTGAATTGAGGTAAAGTATTGATTTATTTTCAAGTATAGAATTTTAAACTGACTTTAGAATTTGCCTTTGAGCGTCGACGTGCTATGCAATATCGTGTTTAATTTCAAAGAACTTTTATGTGAATTTATTGTTTTTCTGAGTGCGAATCGAAACAAGCATATCGTATTACTTCAATGGATTGCAGAAGGTAGCAATGACAAAATGACAATGGATTTTTGTGAGAAAAAGAGGTGAAATATTACAGATCATGTTTTCTCTTTCTAATCTAAACAATTAATGTGTTACCAGCTTTTGCCTGCGATTCCGTTCGTGTGGAATAGTAACTTCCGGCAATTTTTTGGTATAAAAACTATCCTGTGCCCTTTTGTCATCGGAAATCGGTTCAGTAGTTTAGGCGCGAAGAAAAGACAGGCAGACAGACAGAATTACTCACGCATTGACATATATTAGTTTCAATTTACGTTCCTTTAGCCATAATCGACTATGCGTATTATTACCTAGCGGCAAACCTAATTATGAGTATACAAAATTCTCTTGTACGATATTACATCTCCGCATAACGAAGAAAAACAAGATTTCTTTGCAAAATCTTTGTCACTATATCTGACAACATGTTTATTACTTCCTATTCGGTATCAAAACAAATATATTTGTCTAGATCTCGATATTTTGTTGTGTATCCTACAACCTATGACGTCACGCGCATATAAATCAAGCGACATCTTCAGGTTTATTGTTTGATCAAAGATTCGAAGCGCAGCTTATTTATTTCTTGAGAAGTTCAAAATGTTTTTAGTTTTCTCTACTGGTTTGTTGGAAGACCAGTCGCAAACACCACTACCTTGCATGAGATTTTGAGTTCGATTTTAAATTCTCCGCAAGAGCAGGACTGAAGATTTTATTGATCACTAGATGGCGCCAAGGTGTGGCTCTCGCTTTTCGTCCAATAGGAAAGTAGCTAGTGTCACGCCATTGGGCGTTTAATTTTTGAAAGCTACAGTGATTGGGCAATCTGATCTCTTACTAGATTATAAAAAAAACACAGTGAGTCTTATTGTTTTTTTTTACCAAAACATCCCGACCTTTTTTGGCTTTTAATATTTTGTAATTACAACGTTCAAAAACATTGCTTGTCATGTTTTATTGTGAAAGATTACATAATTATTAAATTTACTTTATTAAATTTATTTCAAAATCGTTAGGGAAACGGTACAATAAGGTTTTACTTTTAAAAGTAATATGGCAGCCATAAAACTACCTGGACCATCTTTTACGAGTCTCGTTGGGTCGTCTATAAAGTTAGATCAATACTATGAATATACACATACAGGCACTACTTTATAGGCTTATAGAACAATGATGTAATTTGTTTTTCCCTCGAGTTGGGAATCTAGGTTTTTTTAGGATATGTTACGTCAATAGGGACTTATTATGAAGGAAAGTCGCATTATCCCTATGTGTGCTTAAATCTTTATAACTATGAAACGGATTTTGATTTGGTTAGAATAATATAATTATAATGCGGAATATAGTTTTTTATGGTAAGCAATAACGAATAACGTTTGAGGTTTAGGGTTTTGGGGATTTAGAGTTAGAAGGAGTGGAAGAATTGGGCCTCAGGTAACCTCACTCACACGACGATACACAACAAGGTTGTTTCACGTCAGTATTCTATGAGGCCTTGGTATCAATCCATTTGTGACGAAGCACGGCTCTCTCACACATCATTTCGTGTGCATATTATCATTAGTCAGAATTCATAAACTATAGTACAAAAGCCACATACCCATAATCGCCGCGCATGGCAGGTGATTGGAGAATCATATTTGGATCACAACATTTTTCTAACCACCACCACCCCACTTTTTTTCCCCCCACCCCTTTTAAATTTTATCTACTAACAATATTACATGTAAAATTCAACAGTTTTACTTCATACTTTCCGTCTATCTGTCACAGTAACCCTCAGATAATTACATCGAACTTTGAATTGAACGCTCGATGCCTTTGCTCAGACAAGACAGTTCTTTTTAATTGAGTTTTGGCTCCGCTTAATTACTTTAATTAAGACTTAGAATCCCTTTTTACTTTGTCGTTAGTATATTTTGTGTACTGAAATGTTTTCGCTTCTCTCGTTTTTATATAAAAGTATGAATATTATTAGTTTTTATTTCGTTACAGAAAGGAGGCGGTTTGCTTTTGAGTCTTTGTGATATTTTTTAATTGAAGAAGATTACCAATATCGTGTTGTAAAAGAAAAAAAGGCTTAAAAGGTAGATTTGTTGGGGTCTTGAATTTAAAAAGTGTAGGAGATACCAAGCTTCGGCACGAATGGGTCGGCTCAACTGGAGTGATACCACGGCCTCACAGAATACCGACGTGAAACAACCACAGCGTTGTGTTTTGCCGTGTGAGTGAGGTTACTTGAGGCCCAATCCTTCCCCTCCCCCGATCCCTCACAATCCCTAAATCTCCAAAACCCTAATCCCTTAAAGGTCGGCAAGGCCATGGGCGGCGCTGATTACTTACCATCAGGTAATCCGCATGCTTGTTTGCTGACCTATTCCATAAAAAAAAAATTCATACCATTACGCTTGTACAATACTCATATTGCCATTTGTTTATTTGACTTCTTTGTTTTTTTGAGACCACATTGCTAATAGCCAGAAAATTACTTATATTTAAAATGTACAATATAAAACACTCCTAATTAACTAGTTATATTAATTAAAGTTATTAATTCTTTATTAGTATTTTTAGCATCGCAATTTCCGCACACTGACTATTTACCATTTTTACACTACAAATATATAGTTTTGTCAAACAGTCCATAGTAAACTGCTGCAAAGTGCTACCATCATAAGCTCCCTTTTTACCACTTTGGATAAGAGGCGATCTGTTATTTTATGTTAAATTGTACTTTAAGTATACATATAGATCTTTCTGCATTATATCTCATTCTCAGTACATTACCCTTACTTTATGGGCACTTATGTAGTGTGTATATGTATATGATTATATTTACGTTGTGACCATCTGGTGTAGTTCTCAACGTTTTGCTAAAGTATGTACGTTTTATTATTGTATCTTTAACCTTATTATTCTACTAGCTCTTACCCGCGGCGTCGCTCCCGTCATTTGACTACCTACCCTACCTAGGATAGGTAGGGTAGGTAGTAGTTTACTTTACTTTTACTTTACCTACCCTACTCTACCTACCCTACTCTTCCTACCTTACTCTTCCTACCCTACTCTACCTACCCTATTCTACCTACCCTTCTCTTCCTACCCTACTATACCTACCCTACTCTACCTACCCTATTCTACCTACCCTACTCTTCCTACCCTACTCTTCCTACCCTACTCTACCTACCCTATTCTACCTACCCTTCTCTTCCTACCCTACTCTACCTACCCTACTCTACCTACCCTATTCTACCTACTCTACTCTACCTACCCTACTCTTCCTACCTTACTCTTCCTACCCTACTCTACCTACCCTATTCTACCTACCCTTCTCTTCCTACCCTACTCTACCTACCCTACTCTACCTACCCTATTCTACCTACCCTACTCTTCCTACCCTACTCTTCCTACCCTACTCTTCCTACCCTACTCTACCTACCCTACCCTACCTATCCTATTCTACATACCCTACTCTTCCTACCCTACTCTTCCTACCTTACTCTACCTACCCTACTCTACCTACCCTACTCTACCTACCCTACTCTACCTACCCTAATCTATCTAACCTACTCAACCTACCCTACTCTACTCTATCCTATCCTATGTCCTTCTCCTGGATCTAAACTACCTCCCTGCCAATTTTCAGCTAAATCGTTTCAAACGTTCTTGAGTTATAAGTAGTGTAACTAACACGACTTTCTTTTATATACATACTAGCGCTTACCCGCGGCGTCGCTCTCGTCATTTGAGTACCTACCCTACTCTAACTACCCTACTCTACCTACCCTACACTACCTACCCTACTCTACCTACCCTACTCTTCCTACCCTACTCTACCTACCCTACTCTTCCTACCCTACTCTTCCTACCCTACTCTACCTACCCTACTCTACCTACCCTACTCTACCTACCCTACTCTACCTACCCTACTCTACCTACCCTACTCTACCTACCCTACTCTACCTACCCTACTCTACCTACCCTACTCTACCTACCCTACTCTACCTAACCTATACTACCTACCCTATCCTCCTATCCTATGTCCTTCTTCTGGCTCCAATCTACCTCCCTGCCAATTTTCAGCTAAATCGGTTCAGCCGTTCTTGAGTTATAAGTGGAGTAACTAACACGACTTTCTTTTATATATATAAATAGATTACATATATTCATGAAGAGTCAGGGTTCTTAAGTTCGATCTCCGATCGGGTAAAGTTTTAACGGGTATTTTTTGGTGTACCAACCTGGTAACTGAGGTTACAGGAAGCCCAATTATTCCTTATATTCAAATCCCTAATAGAAACGGCCAGCAACGCATAGACAACTGTCAATCAAAAATCTGTTGTATTCAAAAATACGCGGCAACTGGCTGCCGCGTCACGTGTCGCGGGTTCGATTCCCGCACGGAACAACTCTTTGTGTGATCCACAGATTGTTGTTCCGGGTCTGGGTGTGATGTGCATGTGAAATTGTATGTTTGTAGACGCACCCACGACACAGGAGAAAATCCTAATGTGGGGCAACGTCTTTTTATAAATAGTAAGAGAAAAAAGTTAAAAGTTTGCTTGAAGAGGTTGATAAAATGTACGTAGATGAAACGAGAGCAGTAAGTCGGGATATTATCACTTGACGTTCCAATGTCTGAGTTTTTTCCAATTACAGTTTTACCTAGTATCTATGTACAAATTTTACTTACACAATCCAGTTCCATTATTAAAATGTATTCGGATAATTAACATATTTTGGTATCTATCCACTATCTTAGAAATAAAGGGATATTAGGGAATTTTTTAAACAAGGCGACAATGTTCTGAACTGTGATCATGGCCCGGTTCCGGGTAACGGCCGTGGATTGGAAAACGCTACTCTGGCCGTGACGAAATACATGCGTGTATGTGTATCAAGTCAATACTATAGTCAGACTTTTAATTTGATTCCTGATTTGACATTGACCACTGTCATTTTGTGAAATAATGATACCACATATAACAGTGTAGTGATGAACACAAAAATTGATAAACAATCAGTGAATCAGGTTCAGAAAGGCATTCAAAAAATTACGGCTACCGAATGGTCTAAATGTGTATCCCATGTTTTCAAAGAGGAGGAAAAAATGAGTAAGCTAGATATGTTAATTGACAATAAATATCAAAGACACAATTCATAATAAATGTTACATAGAGTAACGGCGATAGCGATAGCGATGACGGCGACAATTTATAAAATGTCTGTTTTATTAGTCACGTTCCTTCATGATCACATTTTTTATTAATTTCACACACAATTACAAAAGAAAAGTCTCAGATCGTTAATTAATTGTCAAAACTAAATTATCGGTTCAGAAATATTTTATTTCCTGATGAACTTAGTTTACGAGAGTAAATTTATAAACGAGAGGAATCGATTCAGAAATATTCGATATCCATATCGGATAATTTCACAACGTCACTATTTATTACGTGTCATAACGTTGCAACACTGAAATTGTCAAATCTGGAATGGAATTAAAATTCCGAGTATAGGTTTCTCTTTTCGTTGATTACAACAATGTTCACGTATGTACTTCAATATTTTCAATACAATCTTCCAAATGCACCGGAGAACAAGATCCGCGCATTCCTTTTAAACCAAGAAAATTATTGTGCTCCGAGAAAGCAATCCACTTAGGGGTGTGCTCTCCGGATATTGCGTTGGTATCGGCTGGTGACAGCCCTAACCAATTCCTTAAGCCAGCCACCTTGAGCATAAAATATCGTTTGTAACTTATAGCGCCTTCTGGTTGTAGATTTTTCCTATTTTTCTATAATCTACTGGTTGCCAACCCATTGCATTATAACCATAGTCAAAAATTATTACTTAGTTCTGTATCTAAGAAAGTTTTGAGTTTTATTGGAAGATTGAATTTGGAATGTCATAATTTAGATTTAAACTTTTGAGCACCAAATGATACAATCTGAGATTGTCTATGGTCACTTTCCATTTTAACCAATAAGTATTTAAGGGATGTTACCTTTTATATAAAATGACTAATTTGTTGTGTACCCTCTTCATTACACTAAAAAAAGTAACCCATGTTATATTTTACAAACGAATGATTTTTCTAAACTTTAAAGAAAAACTAAATTAACTTCCCACAGAAATTACAACACCGGGCGCGTCCAAACGTGAACATTTGGGAAATTCACAGCAAAACCCACAAAGACTTCGAAGCGCGCGCAAATTCGGAGCTGTATTCGACGGAGTTGCCATTCCCGTTCCCGATATTCGGCCATTCGATGGGAACGATTAAATTTTCAATTAAAATGCAGTGTGCAGCCCAAACACGGTTTAGTCGTGTTTATCGTCCGACCAAAATGTTGCAGCCCGCAACTTTATGCATTATTTTGACGTTGGTCTAAACAGACACGGTTGTGGTGTACCTCAACACACGCGTGTAATAGAAAACTAAATACTAGTACCTAGTTAGTGTTTTGTTTTAGTATAGGTGTGTAAGTGTGACATTTGACACTATATTATGGCTTTAGACATTCTGTCTCCTGCATTAAATTCACCGTTTTCCTCTCTTTTTATTTCATTTCGGGATCCAAGTTAGTTGTTTATATCCCTGGAACGCGCCTGGCTTTTGTATATCAGTGTTTTCATGGTTCTACCTATTGTATATCTGGGCTTAGAAAAATTGCAGCTTTATTGTAAAATAGTAGAGGGCTTTTGAAACAAAAAATAAATAGAGAACACCATCTTTTTGAACCAGATTATTCCCTGTTACTTTCCGATTAAAATATTAAAATTAATTTCATAATTATTTATAGGTAATAATGATTTTATGAAGTATTTCAGTAATTAATTTTAGCATAGAATTCCTTTTAGCTAGTTTATTTTGTTGCCATCAATCCTAAAAATCGCCTAAAGGTTTCTTGTGGTATCAATAAGATACCTATACTAAAAATAAATATAATATAAAAGTTTGAATAACTTATTGACTACGACGACGTAAAAAACTTTTATAAATACAGGAAACGACAATCTCGTTTTCACAAAAATGACAATTCTATTGTATAAACAATTTTCATGGTTATCTGATTAAATGGACCGTGTAAACAACGTATTTTGAGGGGTTTATAAAAATTACGTCGTGGTAACAAAACTATTATGGCTGCTAATTCAACTATCTGTTGGATTAGTTTACTAAAAAAATATAGATGCAATTAGGATTCTATGAATACTACTTTTTATTAAAAAAAAAACGCTCGCGCTGGTTTAGGGAAAAATATTTAATCAATTCTTTTTCCCTAGAACAGCGCGAGGTTCTTAAAATATATCTCCATTCTATAAAAAAAAATATATTTTGTAAAATAGAATTCTTCTCTACTGTTATTGAAACGAACCTTAGTGTTACAAAAAAGTGGTATATTTGTGTGTAGTGTGTGTTTTTGTTGCGTTCCTGCTGCGTGTGAATTTATTTGCTGTGCGTTGCTGCACACCGCATTCTGCAAAATCGTGTATTTTGTTGGGGAATTAAAACCACATATTTTTTCTATATTACTTAATAGTTTGATTGGTTAAATTCCGAATATAACATGTTTATTAGTGAACAATGGCGTATTATTATTATTTTTATGTCGGTCGGCAAACGAGCAGACGGATAACCTGATGGTAAGCAATCAGCGCCGCCCATGGACACCCGCAACGGAGGAGTTACGAGTGCGTTGCCGACCTTTTAGGGATTAGGGATTTGGAGATTTAGGGATTGGGGGAGGGGAAGGATTGGGCCTCCGGTAACCTTACTCACACGGCGAAACACAACGCTGTGGTTGTTTCATGCCGGTTTTCTGTGAGGCCTTAGTATCACTCCGGTCGACCCGACCCATTCGTGCCGAATTATTATAGGTATAGTTTTATACATCATAGATGTTGTAACATTTTTAAAATTCTTCGTAAACTAAAAACTGATTAAAAAACCGAAGAAGTTATATATTACAATAAACGTGTCATAAAACAGTTTTTAAATTGGTTAGTACGGAATTTTACCAACAGATGGCGCTACATGTCTCATTGATGTTAAAGAAAATTATTCGAAAAACCAAGAGATGCAAATATTATCTGGAGTAGGGAACTCGGATTCCGTAGGTTCCACTTAGGTTCTTTTTTTTATTTATCTTTTAGAATAAAAGCAGTGTTTGTAAGACGGACTTAAGAAAAATAAAACATGAGATGTGTGATAGTTTTATCATGTTGCCACTAGTCTTAAAACTAAAAAATACAAGGTTTTTGAATACCATTTTTAAAAAGTAAATCAGAGATAATAATAGACTACCCTACACATAGAGAATATTCGGACCTGACCCTATTTAAAATGTACATTAATTCACAGTCCATATTTTTCATATAGTTTGTCCCAGAATTGTGTCTCCTCAGCATCAGGCGCAGTTCCTGCTTTCAGCTCGTTTCCAATGTCCAGATATTCTTGGTTTTCTAGAGTATACGGTACCCACTTAGCGCCCAGGGAATCGTCTGGAGTTGGGTTCCTGTACAAAGACATAAATTTTCACAAGACAAATATTAATCCAAACTATCCAAATCCAAACTTCCAAACTAATATTATAAATGCGAAAGTAACTCTGTCTGTCTGTCTTTTCTTCACGCCTAAATTACTAAACCTGTTTGTGGGGAATTGGGTACAGACATAGTTTGTAACTCGAGAAAGGACTGTTAACCAAAAATCTGCAGGAAGTCACTATTCCACGCGAATAAAGTCGCGGGCAAAAGCTAGTATATAAGTAAGGTAAAAACGTATCACAAAAAAGTGCTATAAAGACCTAGACTTATCTATACATCTATAAATCATTTTATTTATACATCTATACCCTATGAATCTATTTATCTACAAATATACATCTATCCCTACAAATAAATATATTTATTTATATAATTAATCGCGTCGCATTTCATAAAAAAGAAATTGGTTCATAAAAAAAATTGGGTTCTTAGAGACACCATTTTTTTTAAATAACTGATTTTCATTTCATACATAATAATGTATAATCTTAATATAAACGGTACAAACACAAAAATAACACTTTTATCAACTTTTATATGTCTGTCGATCTGTTTGTTTCTCCCGACTAATCTTCAGAACGGTTAAATCGACTTTGACCGGACGTTTATTGGTAGGTTGCTGATGTTTAAGAAGTAACTTAGGCTACTTTAATTCCAGAAGAAATCTTTTGTTTTCCTCTCGAAAGAATAGTGTTCCCGCGTAATGGTGCTAATCAAGACACTGGGTATAAGCTAGAATAGAATAAAATGACAAATCAAACAAAAGCACCCGTTTTTTGAAAACTCTAACAAAACTGAATCATTGTGATTCAACAATTTGGTATCAGATTATGGTTGTATTGCCACGTCTTAGCAAGTGGACTTTGTAGCCCGATTAGGTTGCAAATGTATGTTTTCTTCTTTCTCACACGTTAACAAAATTAAATTTGCTGAATCATCTGATATTTTGATTTCCCAAGACATTCAATTTGAGGATTTGGGGGGGGGAGAGGGGCATGAGATTTTGATCACTCAGGTCGAGTCAGCCCATTCGTGCCGAAGCATGGATATTCCACATTTATTTTTTGCACAGGAAAATTAAATATACAGCTGGTAATAAAGCACTGGCTATCAAATATTTTGAGAACTTGTTGTAATAAAAACTTAAAAAGAGTGTAATTTTCACACGATTTTACTAAGTGAACTAATTTAGCCATAACTTGATGGCGTGGAGTAACATACTTTTGGGTTTTAACGATGTAATTGTAAAAACGTAATTCTTGTATACAAATATAAACAAGTGTTATTTTAATTAAGGGACATAACATATTCCAGGACCCGATTCTGGTCAATTTATTTTCTCATATTAATCTCACAGCTGATTGGCCATTTTGCATGGAAATAAATTTTTTTTTCGCCATAATCGGCTCCTTGAATATGGCCTTCGGTCAAAATAACACCCTGTACATATGTATACAATGCGGAACGGCTTCCAAAA
Source organism: Spodoptera exigua (assembly GCA_902829305.4). NCBI lineage: Eukaryota > Metazoa > Arthropoda > Insecta > Lepidoptera > Noctuidae > Spodoptera > Spodoptera exigua. Next base: position 1,700,809 of record LR824614.2, read on the forward strand.
CTTTCATAACATTTGGGGACAATAAATCGATCCAGCTAGGATTCAGTTTTAGAAAATGGTAAAAAATACCAGGCTGTGCTTGGATAGCCAAGCACAGCCTGGTATTTTTTACCCTAACCTATTACCACAGGCTTTTACAAGGGGTACAACACAAAATTGTTTGAAAACTTTAAACTTACCCGTATTTAGCAAAGTTGGTCCAAAGCGTCAATACTCGTTCCATCAGTTTGAACGTCTCAGAAGCAGTGTCCACCTTTGTATTCATCAGTTTAGGGTTAAAAAAGTACATTAAATCGTCAGCATGACAAGTAACTTGTCTTTCTCCCAGCATCTCTGTGAGTCCTCTCAAAGGAGCCATCACATTCCTCTCGGACCGGCAAGAAAACTTATACAAATATAGTTTCTGTTTCTTCCCTTTAGCACAGTGTTTCACCCATTGCATCGTAGGATGCACAAATATATGAATCGTAAGAAAATTCATCCATTTATCCCAGTCATCCGGAATATTGATCTGGTCATTGAAATAAAACTTTCTGATTTCTTTCCCAATCTGTAACTGCTGACTCAATGGAACAGTAAATGCCAATGGTTTACTAATGAAGGACTCTGGGAATCTTCTGACTAATTCCAATGACTTCTTAGTGAGTTCAAGATCTCCAAAAGCAATAAGACCTTCCTCCGTGGTAGTCCCTGTCATGATTTCAACACCTTCATGAACACCATTTGATACTAAATCAAGTATATCTCCATAAAAGAATCTCTCATTGTCTCCGAATTTCTTTTCGTTAACTACAGTGAAATTTATGTCCATTCCACCCTTGAATGCTTCAAATATTGCTAGCGCTACGGGAACTCCAACTATAGATTCCATCGGCTGATTTTTGAAAAATTCATACAAATCTTTATCATCCTCAGAATAAAATCCCAGGCTTCTGGCTAATGCTAAAGCTCTTTCACGAGGCTCAACAGCTAGAGCCCAGGGACAAGTAGATGCTCCACTCTGAGCAATGGCCCTCTTAAATAAGCCCTTTGACATTGGAGATATTAAGTGATAACTGACACTTCCTCCACCGGCACTTTCACCAAATATGGTTATATTTTTCGGATCACCACCGAAGTTAGCAATGTTTTTGTTCACCCATCTGAGAGCTTGTACCTGGTCTTTCATACCTGCGTTGCCAGGAACATCCTCTGTGTCTAAACAAAGAAAGCCGAGCACATCGAGGCGGTAGTTGATAGTGACAAGGACGACATCGTGTCTGATTAGAAACTCTGGCCCATAAAGATCATCGTTACCACTGCCACAGAAGAAACCTCCTCCGTGTATCCAGAACATCACTGGTAGAGGCTTGTCCGGTTTAATCTCCGGTGTATACACGTTAAGGTATAAGCAGTCTTCTTCACCAATTTTGCCAGTGTTCATGAACAGGTCATTTTGATAACATTTTGGACCGAATTCCTTAGCAGAACGAACTCCATCCCAAGGTTTAGGAGGTTGTGGTGCCTGTAAGAAAACAACATATGTTTGTTTTATCTATTTAAGACTTTATTCTGCCGATTAACGTATGGTTAATATTTTCCGATATTTTAATCAAAATTGATTCATAGTTTCAAAATTCATTATTACAAAAATATAAAACTACTAACTATCTACTACCTAACTAACTATCCTTACAAAAATTTACTCGTTTTATTTCGGAGTTGGATATCGATGCTTATCATTATTTACAGAATGTTTTTTTTTGTAAAACAATATTTAAATATAAACTGTTTAAAAATAAAGGTTTTATCCTCTCAACTTCTTTGATAGCTAGTACAAAATATTGCGTCACAATCATGTTATTTATCTGCAAATCTCAATACGATGCGCTAATTGATTATATAATTTATTGATAAGATATGTATGAGCCATTGTGTATCTGTAGATTATTCTTATAAAAATTCTTTTATTAAGGCGACTTTGAAAAATAATACTTTTTATACCAGACCAAAAAAGCTACAAAAAATGTTGTCTTTAAAATACTTTCATGGACTCGAACAAGAATTATCATAAATTGGTTTTGACCTTGAACCGCAGATCTCCTATTGGTGGTTGCGCGTACGGTATTCCCTTGAAGCTGTAGAAGGAGCCTTCGTACGGGTTCTCCACTCGCTCTCCCTCTAGCAGGCCCTCACTCACTCTTACTTGCACCATCCTCAGGCAGGTACTGAGCTCTCAGGACAACGACCGCGACGGTCAGAGCTCAAAACAAAACTGACTGTGCGGAATAACTTCATCATTAGCTTTGAATAGCTCTTCAGTTTGATAACAGATCTTACTGCTTTAGTTATAAGATTACAAATTTATTGTATTGAATGATACCTTCCTCACTCGTTTGCCTGGTTGGATGTGTGACTCATTTATTGACATACTGCGTTTAGCGATAAATAAATATGATTTGTTTTGAAATTGTTTTTTCTGATTAAAGTTTTACAGTTCATTTTGCAGTGTGGGTTTAAGTTAAGGAATTGTTTATTGTATGTTTTCCCCGTTTGCGCGATACTTATGTCAATTTTGTTTTTGTGCCAGTGTTTCCTTCTTAAGTCCAATGTTTTTTTATAATTTGTTTCGATGTTTCTGCATTATCATTCTTAAGCGTTGATGTATTTTGGCAAGCTATATACGTCTTTATATCTTAATGTCATTACGTTAAAAATAGTATTCAAATGTATGCTTTGCTATAAATAGTATAATAGGTATCTTAAAATACTGTTGTTGATGTTTAAATAAATCAACTATAAATACATAGCAAATGCTCACACATTCGCTGATAAATTTATTTCTTTAGATTGTTAGTGTGTCTTGACGTTTTTTTTTAATTCTCAGTCAATGCTAAAAAACGCACCATCCAAAATTACGCCCTCCAGAAAGAGTCGAGGCATTGACTTTTATTTGTAGAAAAAGCGATATAATTTCTTTGTTAGTATTTCGTGTGGCTAAAATCTATTGTCGAGTATAAATAATAGTTAAGAGAAATTAAAAAGTCATAAGTTTTATTTTAATTGTAAAAGTACAAAGTGTAAATAATACCCATTTCCACAAACGTAAATTACCAAAATATTTTTTTATCATAATTACAATACTCTACATCACCAGTCACATAAATTAATCCTATTTAAAAACGTTACATCCTAATCACAGTCCATATTTTTCATATAATTTATCCCAGAATTGTGTCTCCTCAGCATCTGGCGCAGTCTCCGCTTTCAGCTCGCTTCCAATGTCCAGATATTCTTGGTTTTCTAGAGTATACGGTGCCCACTTAGCGCCCAGGGAATCGTCTGGTGTTGGGTTTCTGTAAAACCAGTCATGACACATTGGCAACTATTTTTATCATAACATAAAGATAAAGGTGGAAAATTTCATGACAGCTTACAACCCGCTGAAAGAAGCATTTACTACAACATTGAATTGACACAAATCATAACTTAATCATATTAAAATGGAAAGATTACAAAATGTAGCGTAGCAAAAATAAATTAGTAAAAATATCAGTAAATTATTTTGAGTAGGCTTAGTTTAAATTTTAATTATAGGAGTCGAAGATAAGCTGTTTTTTTAAATAATAAAACATTCTGTTTTTACCGCATAGACAATGAACCAGGGAAAGTATTATTAAAAGTATTTAGCTAAATTGGTATATCGGTCTATTTAACTGTTAGTCAATTAAGTACTAAATTAGTGGTACAATAGAATGCTACACTATACGAGTATATTGTTTGTAATTGTATTGATTGATATATCGTAACATTTGTCTTTCACTATATTAAATAAAACTGTCATACGAGAAATTACACATTCCTGGCTTATTTAAATATTCAGAAAAAAATGTTTAAGTAGGTACTTATTTCTCCACTCACCCATATTTAGCGAAGTTTGTCCAAAGTTTCAACATTCTTTCCATCATTTGAAACGTCGCAGAAGCAGTGTCCACCTTTGGCATCAGTTTAGGGTTAAATAGATACGTTAGTTCATCAGCATGACAAGTAACTTGTCGGTTTCCCAACATTTCTGCCTGACCCCTCAAGACAGCCATAACGTTCCTCTCTGATTTACAAGAAAATTTATACAAGTATAGTGTGTGCTTCTTCGCTTGTGCACAGTATTTTACCCATTTCATTGACGAGTGTATGAACAACTGCATCGAAAGGAAATTCATCAACTTATCCCAATCATCTGGGATGTTCACCTGGTCATTGAAATAAAATTTTCTGATTTCTTTTCCTATCTTAAGCTGCTCTTTCAAGGGCAAATAGAATGCTTCCGATTTATTGACAAACATTTCTGGGAATATTTTTGCCATTTCCAAAACCTTCTTAGTGGCTTCAAGGTCTCCCATAGCAATGAGACCTTCTTCTGTAGTGGTCCCCGTCATTATTTCTACTCCTTCATGAACACCATTTGACACTGCATCAACCATGTCTCCATAAAAGAATCTCTCATTGTCTCCAAATTTCTTTTCGTTGACTACAGTGAAATTTATGTCAATTCCACCCTTCAATGCTTCAAACATTGCCACCGTTACGGGAACTCCAACTATTGATTCCATCGGCTGATTTTTGAGAAATTCATACAAATCCTTATCATCCTCAGAATAAAATCCCAGGCTTCTAGCTAATGCTAAAGCTCTTTCACGAGGCTCAACAGCTAGAGCCCAGGGGCAAGTAGATGCTCCACTCTGAGCAATGGCCCTCTTAAATAAGCCCTTTGACATTGGAGATATTAAGTGATAACTGACACTAGCACCACCAGCACTTTCACCAAATATGGTTATATTTTTTGGGTCACCACCGAAGTTAGCAATGTTTTTGTTCACCCATCTGAGAGCTTGTACCTGGTCTTTCATACCTGCGTTGCCAGGAACATCTTCTGTGTCTAAACAAAGAAAGCCGAGCACATCTACTCTATAGTTGAAGGTGACAAGGACGACATCGTGTCTGACAAGTAACTCTGGCCCATAAAGATCATCGTTACCACTGCCGCTGAAGAAACCTCCTCCATGTATCCAGAACATAACTGGTAAAGGCTTGTCCGGTTTCGTTGATGGCGTGTACACGTTCAGGTACAAACAATCTTCTTCGCCAACTCTTCCGATATTCATAAAGATGTCATTCTGATATGATTTTGGTCCGAATTCCTTGGCGGAACGAACTCCATCCCAAGCTCTCGGAGGTTGTGGTGCCTGTAATAAAAGAAATCATGTTAATAACTTATTTGGCTTCTTTTATTCAGTTCAGGACGTAAATTTATTATATTTTAAATTTGGTAGATATTTTGTAAATCGTGCATTATAATGATGTTATTGTGAATTGTTAAAGTCGATTATCAGAAGGTGTACCTCGCTATGTCAATTATAAAATCGTGTAGTTTTGGCATTGGATAATGGTGTTTATAATTATTACAACGTGTCTTGTTTATATACAACAATGGTAAAAAACATTACTAATTTAGATGTATGTAGTCCCTTTATCTATCAGCTTTTACGGTACTTATGTTGCATAAATTATTGCGTTACAATCATGTTATCTATCTGCAAGTGTGTCAGTCGATTATTCATAATAGTTCTAATAATAACGTGACATTGACAAATATTATTTTTTTACTAAATTCCAACAGCTATAAAAACCATCTTTATTCTTTTGAACTTGAAACAAGTATCGTGATTTTGGTTGACCTTGAACCGCAGATCTCCTACAGGTGGCTGGGCATACGGTATTCCCTTGAAGCTGTAGAAGGAACCTCCGTACGGGTTGTCCACTCGCTCTCCCTCTAGCAGGCCCTCACTCACTCTCACTTGCACCATCCTCAGGCAGGAACTGAGCTCTCGGGACAACGACCGCGACGGTCAGAGCTCAAAACAAAACTGGCAGTGCCTCAAATTCGGTGCGATATTACTTAATCATTCATTCAAGGCTATGTTTCGTTTGATAATAGTCCCTAAAGCGGTAGTTATAAGATAATCTTTTTTTGTATTCTATTTTTATCTCGTCACATGTTGTGCGTGTTGTATGTCATTTTTATTTATTTATGTAATAATTTATTGTCATGTTGTGTATTTTAGTGGTACAATATTATGATTTGTTTTGCAGATTATTATGTTGAAATACCACATTTTTTTAGGATTCAGGTTTTGGAATCAAGTATTGTATTGTGAAATTATGGGTAATCAACTTATGTAGAGGAGGTTTAGTCCAGCAGTCTTATTTAATAAGTTTTTAAGATAGAGCAAAATATTTTTAGACATCTTTAAAAGTATTTATTATATTATCATTTCGTTAAAGAGACGGGTAAGACTGGAACACAAGAACTTAATTTCATTACTACTGACGCTAGAACAAGACTACAGAATTTGATGTTTAAAATTTTCAGTTTGTGCTAAAAAGTAAGGAGCCACTAAAATTTTTCCTTTTGCTATATCTACTATTCTTTGTCTTGTTTCTTTTTTTGGATACATCGGCAATCGTGAGGCGGCCTGACGGTTAGCAATAGGTACTTGCTACAGACTCTCGTGGCACCAACGGAGTAAAATGAGCGTTGTTAGCCGTTTACGAGTTATAAGGGACTTGAGGTATAAATTGGATTTGGTATGGGTTGGGGGATTAGGCCAAACGTAACCTTATTCACAACGCCAAATACAGCAAAACTGTGTTGAAACTCATAACTTTGCTGTATTTTCTGGTAGTCTGTGAGGCCATGGTATCACTCCGGTCGAGTCGTACCATTTGTGCAGAAACATTGCTATCACTCACCCATTTCAATTTATAGTGGGTACCTAATAAAAAGAGGAGGTAGTCTGTAATTAATTAAATAATATTTAAGTTTAATTCCAATATCATTAAAATTACAAATCAATATTTAATTATTGTAATTTTAACCCAAAACATTTCACCCTAACATGGATATTGTAAAATTTATTTCAAAATCCTATTCACAGTCCATATCTTTCATACAATTTATCCCAGAATTGTGTTTCCTCAGCATCTGGCGCAGTCCCCGCTTTCAGCTCGCTTCCAATGTCCAGATATTCTTGGTTTTCTAGAGTATACGGTGCCCACTTAGCGCCCAGGGAATCGTCTGGAGTTGGGTTTCTGTGAAAAGTCAGTAGCAGTCAGGTTAGGTACATTAGCAAGTATTTTTGACATAAAATTACAATGTTTAAAACGTAGCTTCAAAAACGACTTTTTACTTAAAAAAAGAACAAAAATTGCAACGCAAATTATATAATACATATACATTATTAGCTAAATGTAAATGTAAATGTTTATTTATAATTACTTTGAAGGCATCGTGCGATAGAACTATGTCTATACTTCTATACTAATATTATTAAGAGGTAAAATTTGTAAGTTTGTATGTAGGGGGTAATCTTTGAAACCGCTAGTCGGATTTCCAAAATTCACTGATAGATTGCTACAATGTTCCTGAGTGCTATAGGCTATAAAACATCACGCTACAATTAAATGGAGCCGAGCAGCGGGTGAAACCGCGCGAGAGAAGCTAGTATTTACTAATTCGAAAACGAGAACGAAACACCGAAACTACGCGTCTATGGCATATTCAGAGTTTTAAAAATTTTTTTGAAGTACTTATTTCTCCACTCACCCATATTTAGCGAAGTTTGTCCAAAGTTTCAACAATCTTTCCATCATTTCAAACGTCGAAGAAGCAGTGTCCACCTTTGGCATCAGTTTAGGGTTAAAAAGATACGTTAGTTCATCAGCATGACAAGTAACTTGTCGGTTTCCCAACATTTCTGCCTGACCTCTCAAGACAGCAATAACGTTCCTCTCTGATTTACAAGAAAATTTATACAAGTATAGTTTGTGCTTCTTCGCTTGTGCACAGTATTTTACCCATTTCATTGACGAGTGTATGAACATCTGCATCGAAAAGAAATTCATCAACTTATCCCAATCATCTGGGATGTTCACCTGGTCATTGAAATAAAAATTCCTGATTTCTTTCCCTATCTTAAGCTGCTCCTTCAAGGGCAAATAGAATGCTTCCGATTTATTGACAAACATTTCTGGGAACGTTTTTGCCATTTCCAAAACCTTCTTAGTGGCTTCAAGGTCTCCCATAGCAATGAGACCTTCTTCTGTAGTGGTCCCCGTCATTATTTCTACTCCTTCATGAACACCATTTGACACTGCATCAACCATGTCTCCATAAAAGAATCTCTCATTGTCTCCAAATTTCTTTTCGTTGACTACAGTGAAATTTACGTCTATTCCACCCTTGAAAGCTTCAAACATTGCTACCGTTACGGGAACTCCAACTATTGATTCCATCGGCTGTTTTTTGAAAAAATCATACAAATCTTTATCATCCTCAGAATAAAATCCCAGGCTTCTGGCTAATGCTAAAGCTCTTTCACGAGGCTCAACAGCTTGGGCCCAGGGGCAAGTAGATGCTCCACTCTGAGCAATGGCCCTCTTAAATAAGCCCTTTGACATTGGAGATATTAAGTGATAACTGACACTAGCTCCTCCAGCACTTTCACCAAATATGGTTATATTTTTCGGGTCACCACCGAAGTTAGCAATGTTTTTGTTCACCCATCTGAGAGCTTGTACCTGGTCTTTCATACCTGCGTTGCCAGGAACATCCTCTGTGTCTAAACAAAGAAAGCCGAGCACATCTACTCTATAGTTGAAGGTGACAAGGACGACATCGTGTCTGACAAGTAACTCTGGCCCATAAAGATCATCGTTACCACTGCCGCTGAAGAAACCTCCTCCATGTATCCAGAACATGACTGGTAAAGGCTTGTCCGGTTTTGTTGATGGCGTGTACACGTTCAGGTACAAACAATCTTCTTCGCCAACTCTTCCGACATTCATAAAGATGTCGTTCTGATATGATTTTGGTCCGAATTCCTTGGCAGAACGAACTCCATTCCACGACTTTGGAGGTACTGGTGCCTATAAATAAATTAAATGCAAAGTTCGGTTGGTTGAAATAAATTAGGTAACATTATTCAAGTTTTTCCGATTGGCCTTGCTGTTTTTATTAACCTTTATTCAAAGTACAAGGACTTTGCCACCAGACTTTTTATGTAACCAATGTTTAAGATACGTTTTTCTTAACTGCAGGTAAACCACTTTGCAGTCGTTTATGAATACTGAACAATATATTTGACAACCCTTAAAATTTTTTTTAAGGGTACCCCTTTATAAACATGTTTTAGTGCACTGTTTGTGCACTAAAACATGTTTATAAATAAGCTGAGAAATAAATATAGTGTGACTTTAACCTTGAACCGTAGATCTCCTACAGGTGGCTGCGCGTACGGTATTCCCTTGAAGCTGAAGTAGGACCCTCCGTACGGGTTGTCCACTCGCTCTCCCTCCAGCAGTCCCTCACTGACTTTCACTTGTACCATCATGAATTCAGTACTGTGCACTCGGTCACAACGTCCGCAACGGTCAGAGTCCTCAACAAAATTGGCAATGCCACGAAATTTGTGCATAACAACCAAATTATATTCAATATTATCTTCCATTCGATAAGAGTACTTAATGCGATAATGTCAAGATTAAAAATTTATTGTTCTTGATTCTTATTTTACTAGTCGTTTATTACTGTTGTGTGATGTGATTATTCTTTTGTTTTACAAACGAATATAAATAAAAAGAAACACGATGAATATAAAGTTTACATAAGCACATCGCCACCTTATAAGCGCCTACTATTAAGTAAAGGCATCTTTTCACACGAAAAACATTTTAGCATGAAATACCACATTTGCTAAAGGCGATATTAAATTTATAAATCGAAATTATAATTTGGTATTTAACTTTTTGCTTAATAAATTATTGCCACTTTTTAATACACAATAATTTATTAATAACAATCTTCCGCCCGCGCTTTCACCCGAGTGAAATGCCCGATGTTGTTAAAAAGTAGCCTAAGACATAGGCTACTTTTCGGAGGATTCCGGAGTACATCCTATGCCTGTGCCAAATTTCATCCAGATCCGTGCAGACGTTTTGGCGTGATTGTGTAACAAACATCCAAGATCCAAACATCGTAACTTTCACATATATAATATAAGTAAGATTCGTATTTCAAGTATGCTATTTGACGCAAAAACATGATATTTGGAAAAAAGTATTTGATTTGATTCGTTTTCAAGTACTTACGCAATCCGATAGTTACAAACAAGTCTAATTCAATACTTTTATATTGAAATATCAAAAACAATACTTTTATATGAATTTTGTCTGAGAATTGTAACAAATGAAGTCTATCTTTACGTCTAATAGCATATTTATTTCTTAAAAAACAGCTTCTTAAAAAATTGAATAACTTGTGAAATCAATTAATAATTTATTTAGTATAAATATTTTTGAATCTCTCATCTCCTATAGAGAAGTTGAAATAATTTTGTTTTGGCCTATCAAACAACCAAATTTCAGGATTCCTGACTACGTTTTCCTCCATCAAATGTCAGAAGTGTCTCGGTAAAGTCATATTATTATTTGCAAGGTTTCTACAGCATGTGAACCGGCTATTGACATTAAAATTTACTCTGACCTCTACATCATTCATTTATTTTTCCTAGTTGTTTAAAAAAAAATATAAATCTATCCTTTTTTAAATTAAAATGCATACAATAGATATAATATTTAGATATTTTTGTCTTATTGACTACAGCAGAACTGTTGGGGTCAGGTAACAAATGGAGACTTTAAATTTCATATTTGCTTCATAAATGTTTATAGTGTTCTTGGTTTTAAACAAGCCTTACTTAAACTATTATTTGAAAAATCATATTATATGTAATCGAATACCTAACTGGCATTGTAAATTTTTTAACGGCTTAGTATAGCGTTCAAGAGACAGCATATCTGTAGCTAAATAAGAATTAAATGAAAGAAATAATTTATTTTCGAACATGTTAAAAAAATAAATTATTTGGATTTTGACAAAAGGTGAAGCTGTATGTTTAATATTGTGAAAAATATATGTAGGTGGATTGGTGATGGTGCTAATTGATGATTGGATAAGTGATAATAACACTTCGGTATCCACGTCATGCTGACTTGACGATTTTCCATTTGCAGATATTTTTATCTAGCTATTTAAATCAATATTATTGCGAAACATTTCATACCATCACGTGTGTAGTTTTTTACACGTCGAAGTGTTTTCACCGTGGTTTTTTACAAGTTACGGAATTTTGTAAATTTGTTATTATTCGTATGCCTTTTTCTTTCTTAGCCTATCATGTCCTACTGCTGCTGGGCAAAGGCCACCCCATCTCGCTTCCACATCTCCCGATCCTTCGACCGTGTCTACCAGTCTCGATGATAGGCGTCTAGATCGTCACGCCATATTTTCCGGGGCCTACGGAATCCATCCTAAGTTGCCCACTGGGTGACAATAGTGACCCATCTGTCCGGATGCATTCGGCTGTCGTGTCCGGCCCAGTCCCATTTTAATTTTGCCACCTTTTGGCGGTATTCCGTATACTATCTGTCTGTTTTATGCCTAACTTAACAGGCTACGTTCCATTGCCCTTTGGCAAAACCCTGAGCCTGGAATTCTAACGGACGGTGAGAGACCAGGTTTGCGCACCGTTGGTTAGGACAAGCAAGATACATATTATTATTTGATTATTTGTATGCCATAAGTGCTCTTAAATTAAAGGGTCCAGAAGGTAGGCGTGCTCTATCGTAGGTTGCATCATAGCTTACCACCAGGCGTGATAGCGGACAAATGAATACCACAAAGAAAAAAAAAAGAAAAATGCCAGTCATGACATGTCGCCAACTATTCTATATTTATCTTATTACAAGATAAAATGATTAATCATTTTAAAAACAGATTAATTTAATGATAATGTTTTCATAAATACCAACTATATTATTAAAATATATTTATTTAAATTATTTTATTTCTAAACAAGCGACACGCCCTGACTTGGCATCGATTCTGATACTAAATGTCTCCACAATTTAATGCATGTTATTATACATACAAACCTTCCTCTTCAATTACTCTACCTATTAAGAAAACGGCATCAAAATCAGTTGCGTAGTTTTAAAGATTTACACATACATAGGGATATAGGGACAGAGAAAGCGACTTTGTTTTATACGTTACTAGCCATCGCCCGCGGTTCAGCCCGCGTGGATGTTGATTTTACACTTTTTCAAGATATTTTTAAATTTTCTCTACGTACAAACCTACAAACCTAAACAAGACCAAAATTAGCCAAATCCGTAAAGGCATTGTTGAATCTTTTTTATTATAAAATTGCCTACTGTGCTTGTGTACAGGCTGCGCGACGTCGCCGCGTCCGCGCACGCTGCTTATGAGGAAGAACCCCTCTGTGGTTCGAAACTAGTAGAGCTTTTCTCAATTTATACACGTGAGTAACCCGCGATTTTTAGTTAATTTAGGCATTGTTGAGTTATAATAACATTACAACGAAAAGTGCCATTGATTTTTATAAATATAGATTGTGAAATAGTGGTAGAGGAACCGAACCGTTACTTCTGCTTATTTGAAATCTAGTTTTGTTTTTGTTGTAACCAAATTGTGTTAAAGTTCCTCTTTGTTTAGAGAATGTTTTTGCCAAAATCCCCAAGTTTCGTAGGTGACTTAGGACTTGTTGGTTGCAGTTTCAGAATATACTAGGATAGTTGTACTTGGTTGTTAATTGTGCACTTTTCCTTCTGCTTGAGTAGATTTTATTTGATTAGGTATTTACCGTATCAACGTACGTAACAATGAAGAGTTGTCAATGCCCGATATTGTTAATATTTACCGTACATAAACATTTATTGAACACTTAATGGTAAAGTAGTGTTATCTTGCTTTCAACTGTTGATAAGGATACATGTTATAGACTGCACGGTTGGCGCGGTGGCTGGGCAACTGGCTGCCGCGCAACGTGTCGCGGGTTCGATTCCCGCACGGAACAACTCTTTGTGTGATCCACAGATTGTTATTCCGGGTCTGGTTGTCATGTGCGTGTGAAATTGTATGTTTGTAAACGCACCCACGACACAGGAGAAAAACCTAATGAGGGGCAACGATTTTTAAAAAAACAAAAAAAAACGTTAAGTTTGAGTTTGTTTTGTTTTGAGACGCGGGCGGCGCTGATTGCTTACCATCGGGTAATTCGCCTGCTCCTTTGTCGACCTATCACATAAAAATAAGACCAAGCATGTAGTATAAAGAAGTTTATTTATTTATTCCTTTATAAACATGTACCATTACAGGTTTACACAATTCGATAAATATGCCTTTAATTAACTGTAATAATATATTATCACTACATAGCAAAACAGTAGATTTTTCTGTCCCTTTATTTCCATGGTATGCTTAAATCTTTAAAACTACGCAACTGATTTTGATGCGGTTTTTTAATAGATAGAGAAATTAAAGAGGAAGGTTTATACTATGTATATTTAATATGATATCTATTTTAAATGGAGAAATGGAGAACCGTCCGAAGCCGGGGCGGGTCGCTAGTTTATACATAAAACTAATGTAATTATAACTAATGAAAGATGAAAATGCATTTGAATTCACTAAGTATGTTTGTAGTTAAATTTGAGAGTCCAATTGATTGTGTGATTATGTTTTCGATTACGTATCGAGAGCGATAGAAATTGTTTACTGGATTCGATCTTTTGCCATCGATAGATAGCCTAAAGCATAAAGGTTTCGTCAGACTTTCCATCTATTTTCATTCTCATCCTCATACGATGGTCTATAAAGTCAATACTATAATTAAGTCTAAAATTGTTATAACAAATTAAATGTTTTTTAGGAAGAACGGGTATCGTGTGTGATGTGTATGTGTAATTGAATGTTTGTAAACACATCCGTGACATACATATGTTTGTATAAAGGTTAGTGTGGAGTCACGTTTAATAAATTAGGAATTCTTTGTAAGTATACATTGAATCGTAGATCTCCTATAACACAGTTGACCGTACGATATTTCCTCGAAGCTGAAGAAGGAGCTTCTGTACTATTTCTTTACTCGCTCTCTCTTTAGCAGACCCTCACCCACTCAAATTTTCTCCATCTTTAGTCCGGTACTGACTCTGGCAACATAGAATTTGCTGCCAAAAAATCAAACTATTCTTAAGTGTTATCATTAAATAATATGACCTCCTACGATAGAAATAAGATTAAAATTTAGTTGTCTCATTGTTACCAAGCCATTTGTTTTGGCTGTTTTTTGTAAGGATTGTTTTGATAAAGATCACACGAGTTGTTTAATAACATTTACCTACTCTGTATTTGTAGGTAATATAATATTAAAGAAAGTAAAAATATGTGTTATTTCCGATAGAATAAAGTTACGGTAATATTGATAATTTTATGTTTTTTATGTGACAGAGTTACAAGCGCGTTTTCCAATATTAAAACGAGTTTTACGAAATATGGCATTGATTTTTATATTTATAAAAAACAGTTGTTCATTAGTTTGAGTTTAAGCTATTTGAATATTATTGTTATTAATGGTCCATTTCCTTGTAAGAATTAATTAAATAGTGTCAATTATGATTTTTGTAAGGTTATATGTTCATATAGTTTGAGTTCTCTGTCATGGTGACTTTTAAATTTTATAGTTTATTTTATCAAGTCATCTATATTCGTATCATAGCAATCAACATAATCTTATAAGTATAATTATTGTCGTCACAATGTTCAGTATTTGAAATTTTCCAATACATTTCAAATACTTACTGTTATTGTAAAAGATAAAAAAAATTGACACATAGAACAAATTAAAAATTAAAAATGGGTTAGTTTTTAAGGTAGTAAAACGCCTTAATAATGACAATCGTAATAGTTTAATTAATCTACGCTTATCCTATCCTACTTAATTATAAATATGAATGTATGGATGTATGTTACACACAAAAAATGCTGGACCGATTTGAATTAAATTTGGTGTGTAGATAGATTATACCCTGGATGGACACATATACTTTTTATCAACACATTAGGCGGGCGAAGCCGCGAGCGGAAGCTAGTACAATATCTGGGAGAAACGAACGAACGCAAACGATGATGTCTTCAAACTTACTTACTATAATATAATAAAACTGAAGAGTTTGTTTGTTTGTTTCAACGCGCCAATCTCCGGAACTACTGGTTCGAATTGAACAATTCTTTTTGAGTTCCTCAGTCCATTTATCGAGGAAGGCTATAAAACATCACGCTAAGGTCTGTAGGAGCCGAGAAGGAGGTGAAACCGCGCGAGAATAGCTAGTTTATTTATATAAACACTTTTTTCACAATGGCGGTCTTAATGCCGAAGACATTTTCTTCCGGTCTATCTTAGGGTGATACAGATACAGATACGTGAGACAGCTAAAAGTCTTGGCTTGGTTATCAGCAATATACACAAAAATAAGATAAATCTATACTAAAATTATAAAAAGGTACAATTTGTAAGTTTGTATGTAGGGGTAATCTTAGGTCGGATCGTCAAAATTCTTTCACTGATAGAAGGCTACAATGTTCCGAAGTGCTATAGACTATAAAACATCACGCATCGATCAAATGGAGCTGAGCAGCGAGTGAAACCGCGCGAGAGTAGCTAGTATTCTTATGTAGATAGATAATGCTATGAATTTATAATTTGATGTTGATAAGTATGCATGTTGTAATAGACTTACATAAGAAAAGTATAACTAGATAAGTGTTGCTGTCGATATCGTTGGAATGTGGAACCCTGGCAGGAATTAGGTCAGCCCGTGGCACGAGGTCACAGAATGAGCGCAGTTGTGTCATTCCACGGCTTAGTCCCGATATCTCTACTCAGAACACTTTTACGATATATACACGTGAGACTAATTATATTGGTTTCATCTATACTAATATTATAAGGAGGTAAAATTTGTACCAGAATACATTACTTTTATATACGTTCGAAGCCACGGCGGGAAGCTAGTATGTTACAAACATTATTTATTTATTCTATAACTGATTCATTTTATATATAAAAAAAATATATTTTGTCTGTACAAACGCATAATTGTACGAATGTTGGTTAGCTTGTAACTGGCTAATGTATAAGACCTACTTACTGCCTATAACCAATACTTTAAACTACTTTGTATACATAAGCTGTGAGCCTGCCTTATTATAATAAATGAATATAAGTAAGTACAAATAGTATGATCTACACACCTTTCTATATAAAATTCATTACTAAATGTGTCACTACGCGTTAATCTCGAGATTAGTAGAGCCGATTTTGCTTACCCTTTTTTATTGTATTTATTACTATCAGAAGAAGGTTCTTATAAAAGAAAGTTTAAGAGAACTGGTAGGAGAAAGAAGAAAATAGCAAAATTTTTCATTAACAAAACATTGATTGACACTGGGATCATAGTTAGGGTGAGATGGAGTGAAAAGAAGGGACTGGCCGCCAGTCCTTACTCTAAATAAAAATATAGGATCATGCATTTTTTGTCAGGGGAAAGTCTCCAAATGACTTCTCCCGCCAAGGATAAGGCGAGAGAGAGTGTCAGACTCTTACTGACTTAAAATCCCCTCGTTTCTTCTCCCGCTTTACGCCGAAGCCGCGGTGCCACATTCCAAAAACCCGGCAACCCCGGCTGAACATCAGCCCTATAAAATAATTAGCATGAAATTTTAAACACGAGTCATTAATAAACTTTATCGACATAGTCAGGAGTAATTTCTTTAAAGATATTCTCCCAAAACAAGAACTCGTCGCGGTCCGGTGCAGATCCAGTTTGGAGATCGTTGCCAATGTTCAGATATTCTTCTTTGTCCAATGTGTAACGGTTCCATTTGACACCAAGACTTTTGTCAGGAGTCGGATCTCTGTAAATAAAAAAAAAATTGCTAAATAAAATTGCTTCTATAAAACAAAAGTAACAATTCTCTTTTTTATGTAATATGGCGTTAAACGTAACAACACGGTAAGCAATCGGCGTCACCCATAGATGAGACTAGACAATACCAGAGGAGCTGCGAGTGCGTTGTTGGCCTTTTGGAGATTTAGGGATTGGGGGTAGGGGAAGAATTTGGCCTCCGGTAACCTGACTCGCTCGGCGTTACACAACGCTGTGCTATCATTCCGGTCGGGCCGCCACATTCGTGCCGAAGCATGGCTCTCCCACATTATACATAATTGCTTTTTTTCTTTCTTCCTTTTCAAAAAACGTTGCCCCACGCTAGGATTTTCTCCTGTGTCGTGAGTGCGGTTACAAACATAAAAACATATTATTTATTCTTATTACCTTTGTGTTCACTTACCCATATTTAGCAAAATTTGTCCACAATTTTGTCACATTCTCGATCATTTTGAACGTTTTCGAGTCCATATCGACTTTAGAATCAAATACTTTGCTGTTGAAAATATAAAACAGATCATCCAAGTGACAGGTTACTTCTTTACCGTTTGTCACAGCATCTAGACCCAAAAAATGTGCTGCAACGTTTCTCTCACTCTTACAAGTGAATTTGTACAAATAACTGTTATTTTTACATGAGCATAATTTTATCCATTTTAAGATTCCATATATAAACATTTCAGTCGATTGGAAGCGACTTACACCTTCCCAATCCATACCTTCGTTGCGCATGTAAAACTGTTTTATCTTTTGCCCAGCCTGAATTTGTTCTTTTAAAGAACAATTTAATGCAATATGTTTGGGAGTGAAAAAGTTATCTAACTCTTTAGCTTGTTGTAACATTTTTGCATGTTTATCAAACACGTATAGTAGGACTCCTTCATCAGCAGTATATCCATTAATAACTTGAACACCTTCGTGGATTCCATTTTCTAAATAGTCTGATATGTTACCGTGAAAGAAACCCTTTTTATCACCAAATTGTTTTTCACTTACAATGCCGAAATATAATTCAAAACTAGCTCGATGTTGTTCTGAGTAAGATAGTGGTACTTTGACACCAGATAGTTTCTCATCTGGTTGAGATTTGAAAAACTCGTAGAGATCTCCGTCTGTGTCCTCGTTATATCCTAATTGTCGTGCTAATTCCAGTGCTCTCAACTGAGGTTCAAATACTTTAGCCCACCAGCAAGTCGCGACTCCACTCTGACAAATGGCTCTTTGAAAAAGTCCTTTGGTCAGGGGCGAAACTAAATGGTAGCTGACGCTGGCACCACCGGCACTTTCACCAAAAATGGTGATATTTTTGGGGTCACCGCCAAAGTGTGAAATGTTTTTATTGACCCATTGTAGTGCTGCCACTTGATCCTTCATCCCTGCATTACCAGGCACATCTTCAGTGTCTAAACAAAGGAAACCCAGTACTTCAAGTCTGTAGTTGATTGTGACTAGGATAACTCCTTGTCTCACGAGGAACTCTGGGCCGTACATGTCATCATTGCCACTGCCGGAGTAGAATCCGCCGCCATGGATAAAAAACATCACGGGTACAGGGTTTTGGGGTTGCAGTTCAGGAGTGTAAACGTTGAGGAATAAACAATCTTCGCTTCCCGTTATCTTGGATTGTGACTCGAAATCTTTCTGGTAGCATATTGGACCAAACTCCTTCGCACTCCGGATTCCTTCCCATGGCAGAGGTGGTTCAGGAGCCTGTGGACAAATTAAAGTGAAAAAGCATTATTATTGGAATTAAAAAACGCTAAAACATGTTTGCATATTATTGTACCCAAATTATCATCATCATCATCATCATCATCAGTCTTTTGTCACACGGAGAAGGTTTGAGCAGTTATTACCACGCTTGTTCTAGGCAGGTAAAACTCGGGGCCTCCACAACATTATTATTCCCAAAATATACCTATATGACATATTGATGTCATATTTTCCCAAAAAGATTTAATTCGCGTTGCGCCAATTATGTTGTCAGCTGTTTACGTCATGACCACGGCACAGCATCAAAAATCATCCTGATATCTACGACGAGTTTTCCTGAACGGTATTGCATATAAACTTTCACTTAAAAATTATAAAAAAAGCACAAAAAAAAACTGTTTTTATATATTTAATATGAATCGTTTTCCTGTGATAACTTTTTATCATACCTTCACATGTGTTAAAGGTATTGTCTTTTCTTTCCATTTTTCAGAATAATAAAATCGGTATGACTCATTAAAAACAATAATATACATATACTAGCTTAGCCCGTTGTATAAGAAAAATGTAATTTCCAAGATTTCAAAGGAGATGCACGCGGCGCTGTTTCTTTGTAATCAATGATATCTTCAAAACTACTTAATTAATTCATACAGTGTATAAGACAATTATAATCTGCATTTATTACTGAATATAATAAAAGTATTTATTGATAAAGATTAATAAAGAACAAGAACACTATTTTCATATTTATAACCGCGAATGATAAATTTTCAAAGAAGAAAGAAAAAATCAGCTTAATTGGCATCAAACATGGAACAAAAAAAAAAATTAATAACAGAAAAACAGACTCATAACAATACATAGTACTAAGGGTTGGCACACATACCCAATCCGAATGGGTGGCCAACCCAATGGCTCAACAACAGCAAAAGTTGGGCATACAGAGCACCCAACACTGATTTCAGTTGGCACCCCTGCAGTAAAAGCACGGACAAAAGCAACAAATACTATCTACTATATGGCGGTGTATACTCGTAATACTATAGTTAATTATTTTAATCCATGTATTTCGTAAGGTCTAGTCAATATTAGCAATCGAAACACTAAACATGGGATTAAATTACGTCATCAATAAAATTAATATCATAAGAAATTCCTTAAATTATGACTTTGTTACGTTCTTTATAAAAAAGTCTCTTGAATCACTCTATCAAAGTTTGAAGTAAAAATACACAGCAACTAAGTTAGGGAAGTGACTTGTTCCGTTTTTATTTGAAAGTGGCAAATGACAGCTTCTGCTAAATGAATACCTTGAACCGCAGGTCTCCTACAGGTGGTTGCGCGTACGGTATTCCCTTGAAGCTGTAGAAGGAGCCTCCGTACGGGTTGTCCACTCGCTCTCCCTCTAGCAGGCCCTCACTCACTCTCACTTGGACCATTCTCAAAACGGTACTGTGCACTCGAGAAACCGTCCGCAACGGACAGAGTTCTCAATAAAATTAACGTTGTCGTGAATTTAGAACACAACAAGTTTTAATTATATTCCATTTGATAACCGATCTTATAGCTAAAGTGTTAAGAACACATTCTTAACATGTAACTCGATTTTAGTTTTAAAAATAATCTTATCGTGTAATAATAATAATAACATCGTTGAATAATACATACTTAATTAATACAACGTGATCAATGTTGGATCAATCAAGCTATAAATAAGAGGCAGTTTTTATAATATTGATAGTTTTACTTTAATACGTTTTTAAGAAGAAGTTAATAATTATGAATGTAGTTAAGAATCTTGGGATTATCACATATGATATTATTGGGTAGTTTCCTAGGTCAAAAATAAATTGATTCGACGTTTATGGATGTCCAGCTTAGCACGTGTCGGATTGTAATATGTGACACTGATCTTCTGCTGGATTCCTGCAGTGAGATATGGATGTCTAGTGGTCAAAATATACAAAAGCGCTTTTAAATGATGACGTTGCTGAAGGCGGATTGGAGATTTCAAATTTATAATTAGAAATTATAAGTCCGGGCTCTCGCTATGTTTTCCTTCACCGTGAGTGGTGTCCAGGTTTCGAACTCGTACCCTCGTGCATGAGAAGCGGGCGCCTTAACGAACGACACGAATAAACACAAAATGAATTAAATGTATAAAATAATGTACCTATAAAATAATAATATATAAAAATAAAAATAATGTATAAAATAATTAAATGAATTTTATTGTAGCCTAGAAAATATTGCGCCAAAAAGTCCATTCGACATTTAAAAATAAACCTACAAATAATTCCATATTCGAATACGTCGGATGGTGTCTGTGGCGCTGCGCTTTCGTGTCACGCGCGCCCGTCAATCAGACGCGATTGTTTGAATATGGAGCGCGGAATATTCTTCCGATGTTTTGTTTAATTGCGTACCGTTATTAATGATGGACGGTCGTACGTGACGGGCTTCCCGATAGATCGTAATTATAATGTCTTTTGTTGTACGTGCCTAGTAGACGGTTGCGTTCAGTAATATACAAATTTTCTTTTTCATTACCGAGGTAGGACTTTGTTCTATACTTGCCAATGATATTATAAGTAAAATGGTGTAGATTGATTACATAATCAAAATTTGATTTTCAAAAACGGCACACTAATGCGCACAAGAATAAAGCGTATGATACACGTTAAAGTGGGATGGCATAATTCAATAATCGCGAGTGAAAAAGAGACAAATATGAAAAACTGTAGCTAGTTAGCCACATTTTAACACATCCTCGACGCACCTGTGCGTTCAATACATTAATGTATAGAACGCACAGGTGCGTCGAGGGCACACAGAGTAGCGTAAGGAAACGCACATACGCGTCGGGGGCACTGGATGTGTTAATGTATCACTTGCTGAGCGCTTGTAACCTAAATACAACTTTTTACTTATAATATCATTGATACTTGCAGTAATGATTTTTGGAGGTAATTTTCTTTTGATATTTTCGGCAATAACATCCAAAATTATGTTCAAGGACCCAAATCTGGTGCTCAAATAAAAAAACTTTTTCCATAACACCAAAATGCAAATCTCAAAAAAAAAACTCTTACATGCAAAATGATCAATCAGTTGTTGCGATTTGTATGGGGAAATTAAATTATTTTTGAGTTTTCGAAAAAGCTTTTGGATTACGGTAGTTTCCAACTAGTCAAATTCAATACTTTTAACCAAATGTCAAAATTTCAAAAACGATACTTTTCTTTGAATTTTGTATGAAAAACTGAGTTATGACGTCACAGTATTTTTGCGTCAAATACCTTACTTATTTCTTAACTAACTAATATCTAAAACTTAGTGTATCGATTGATCTATGAATAAAAGTATAGTTATTTTCCAATATTTTATTGTATTGAAATGTCGAATTAATTTATTTTTGACCTAGGAAACTAGCCAATTGAGGATCAAAATCGACTCCTTGAATAGATATGTCCCTCATTCAAAATGCCCTGTATTTTACAAATTTTATAAATATCAATAGTTAAATTTCATTTTATAAATATGAATAGTTTAATTGACTTCCAGTTATAATATGATATAATATCTATAACAGCTACTGCTATGAAACCGTGTCTATCTAGATTCAGAGGCGGGGTATTTAATAATACTCGAGGTATTTGGTGCGGGGTGAATATTCAAGGAACGTTTGAATTGCAAACTGTTACTGACGGCCAAGATAGCTTGATGTGTAGTGCATGAGAAATAGCGGACGTTTATGATATTTATCGCAAGAGAGAAAGAGAAAATAGAAAAACGTTTTTTTATGTGATAGGTCGTCAAACGAGTAGACGCATTACCTGATGGTGATCAATCGGCGCTGCTGATGGACATGCGCAGCACCAAAGGCGTTAAGAGTGCGTTGCCGATCTTTTAGGGATAAGCGTGGCGAATATTTAATGATTGGGAATGAATGGAGACAGGGGGAAGGATTGGGCCCCCGATAACCTTATTCACACGATGAAACGCTGTGGTTGTTTCACGCCTGTTTTCTGTGAAGCCGTGGTATCGCTCCGGTCGAGCATACCAAGCTTGGCTCTCCCACATTTTTAAATTATTCTTAGAGTATGGCAGCTGGCTCTCTTTTTATTACATTACTCCTCATACGAGACTAGTACAAAGCACACATCTCCCCTTAGGTGTTCGGAAATTAAAATTCAAAAATGTGTAATTTCACATTTTGGTGGAATTTATTCACTGTTTATAGCCACTTACATATTTCGCTGTGATATTTATCTTAAGGTAGATATACAAATTACATATGACTCGAACGTTCGGCACATCATTCGGGACCACCTAAGACAGCCATTTAACCAGAGTTGGGACATACTAGTGTCGATAATCATTCGGAGTAGCAAGTGAAAACATAATATTGTGCCGCAGCTCGGCTCGGTCGCGAGGAGGGTAGTTTTTAGTTAGTAAGAGAGACAGTGACAGACCCTGTCCCACCACGTAAGGCGTGAGAACACGTTAGATGATGTTCCTCTGTACAGAGGTTACCGGAGGTCTAATCCCTCCCACCCCCCTCATCCTCATCCTCATACCTTCCCAATACTTAAGTATCCAAAATCCTTATCCTCAAAAGGCCAGCAACGCACTCGTAACTCCATTGGTGTTGTTAGTGTCCTAAGGCAGCTCTGATTGCCTACCATCAGGTAATCCGTGTTCTTTTATCTGACCTATACCATAAATAATACCCTTAGCATTAAGTCAAATGTACTCTATCCAATTTATATTTGCAAAACTAGAGAAGCTAACTTGGACCAAAGCAAAATTGTAATGCGCTCAGCGTTGGCACCAACTTCGTCTGAAATACATTAATTAATTATACACATTTGGTAATTTCTACGGAATTCGTGTGCCGGGCGAAAGTTTGCCATTTGTTTTACAGATTTCCATAACAATCACTTTTAATACCTTTTACATGATTTCTGGAAATTCCATCGGAGCGTAATGGCGTTTTGGAGTTACTGTCATATGTTATTACTCGTATAATTTTATTTGTTTTTAACTTGGAGGTATTAAGTACGTTCATATTTCGTTTACCTTATAGAAGAATGAATGTTTGTACGATTGTTGAAATTTTTTTATGGAATAGTTCAGCAGAGGAGCTTGCGAATTATCTGATGGTAAGCAATCAGCGCCGCCCGACCCGGTCCTCCGCAACTCCAAAATAAATACAAGTGCATTGCCGGCCTTTTAGGGATAAGGGTATCGGATATTTAAGGACTGAATGTGTTTAATATATAATTAAAATGGGTTATGTAGTTATTATCAGCTTTTATTAGAAGTACTACAGTTCCTGTATGAAAACTAATCAATCATTGTATTTATAACTTTCATTATATTTAATATCCAAAAGCATAAAATATACCATCTCGTCCCACAAAATACTCAATATCAAACTCATAATTTATTTTCAACATTCTATTTACGTAAAAAACATTGGCTCAAAAGTCCCTTTGATCGGTAGAGCGACTGCTACCATGTATAATGGGGTACTGCCCATGAACGCACCACTACCCGTAAATAAGACCCGCGGATAAGGTTCAAATACTTGCAAAAATGTTGTCCACATTCCGCCATGTTGAGTCCATTCGGCTATTTTCGGAAATGATCGGGGCATTTCGGTAAACAGTATTTTATGATGTTGTGATCAAATGTGATTTAAACATATACATTTGTAAACACTACAATTGTACCTATTGTCTTTAAATTGGTTGGTATTATTTTTGTGATAGGGCAAGCAATAAGCGATCGTATTGCCTGATGATGATACGAGTGCAATGTTGGCTATTAGTATATTAGTGTTTTGGAGATTGAGGGATTGGGGAGGACAAGGTTACCTTACTCACATAGCGAAATGTAACGCTGTGGGTTTGTCATGCCAGTATTTCTTTGGTTGTGGTGTCACTTCAGTCGAACCGACCCATTCGTGCCAAAACGTTGCTGTTGATGTAAAAAAGAGTTATCATTACCTACTTTGTATAGTAACTAACTTTTACTTACTACTTAATAACTTGATTAACTAATTTAGATTGAATGGTTACTTGCTTTATATCTCAAAATTAAATAAAATTTTCAATATAAACGTGGGTTCATAATAGGCACACATTTTTCTCACATGCCTCACAACTAACTTTGTTATTTAACATATCTACTTGCCTTTTTCATTTCATTTATAATTTTCTTTTCACTAACATGTCTCAATTAGTCTTAATGTAATGAATATTAATGTAAAAGGAAAAAAAAATAATTGATTCAGTTTCCATCGTAATCTTGGCTTCAATCCTTTGTGTTTAGAACCAGTGTTTATAACCTTTTGTTAAATCAAATAGTAGAGATCCCATGTATGTATATTATCTTTTCTTGACATTAGCTATCCGTAACCTAACCCTTCCATAAATACTTTTCTGGTCTACAAAATTCACTGACGTGAAAAATAGGTTTATTTTAGAGGTTCAAAATGATACAGCGAAAATAGATATTTTTTTCCAAGATGTTAGTTACACAAGAGAATAGGACATGAAACATGGAGGTTACAAGTTTGCAAATAACAGAATAATAATTCTTTTTTCCCCCACATTGTAAGTCAATATTTTGTGCAAGAAAATATCGCTTTGAACTCCGAAAACCATGTTTAGTGAAGTGTTCAAAATCGTTGATGGATAATATAAATCTTTGATCCAATACGAGGACAACCTTTGTGGTATATGAATCATTCCTATTAGTTTAAATTAATAGGAAATTCCCATTATAGAAAGAAAAAGTTTATATGTATCTCTTCTCTCAATATACTTCGAAAAAAAAACAGCATAAAAACATATAAAGAAGATTCAGTCACATACAATAAAAATTTCCTCAAGTTCCACATATGAACTGATTAAAACCGGTTTGATCCGGCACGTGCCGGTGTAAACTAGTTACGGATTATTGCCGCGGACGATGTAGGACGCTACGGCTGCGCTTTTCTTACAAACTCTAACTACCTCCGGAAAACTTTAACTTTTCAATGTATTGCTTTGTTTACCTTTCTAACTTGTTTTTATCTTGCTATACTTTCGGAAAATGACGCATATATTTGGAATTAGAAAGAAAATAAGGATACGTGATGTCAATTTAAAATTTTATTCGTGACATTACGCTGTGTATACATACCTTGACATCGCAACTGTGATAATATTCCAGACTTTTAGTGGACTTATAAGAGGAGAAAATTGGTCGAAAAAAAACCGCAACCGATAAAAAAAAAACAGTTCATTGCACCTTATTGAAAGGAGTGAATTATAAGGCTTACTGGCCTATAACTGACTCAATTAAAAGACATTAAAATTAATATAAACATGAAATTACACACATCGGAGCGAAAATTAACATCAACCAAATTAAATGCAAGGCTCCACAAAACTAGTTACATAATGCACTTACGAATCCTGTACTAGACTAACAACTTAGTAAACTGGCGTCAGATCTAACGCTAACTCCTTTGTGTACCAGCCTTTTGTTTAGCTAGTTAATATATTGTTAGGTTTATTAACCCGGCTTCGCCCCCATACAAAATCGTCCCAAACAAATGGAAAGTTTGTCAGCGTTTGTTTGAACTATTGAACTAGTTTACCGCCGTGTTTATCGCTCGAAAATGTTTTTCGAAACGTTCTGTCGTCTGTACTGTCTAGTTTTTTTATGTGATTCTCGGCAAACGAGCAGGCGGTTTACCTGGTGGTAAGCAATCAGCGCCGCCCATGGAAACCCGCAACAACATAGGAGTTACGAGTGCGTTGCTAATCTTTTGGGGATTAGGGATTTGGAGATTTAGGGATTGTCGGAGGGAAAGGGTTGAGCCTCATGAGTTGTGTTGTTTCACGCCGGTTTTCTGTGAGGCCATGGTATCACTCCGGTAGAGCCGACCCATTCGCGCCAAAGCATGGCTCTCCCACACTTGTTAGTTGTATAAGTTTTTTTTATTGTGCAAAATGTTTTTTAAATGTTCTTTTGTTATTTTTGCTGCACATGTTAAATATAAAGTTTGTGATACATATTGTTTGGTGGGAAAAATTATTTGATACATATACCTATATTATACATATTGTTATGTATGTACAGTCACGCGTGTCTCGTTGCTAGTCATTTGATATGTGATATAGTGTTACAACTAGTACAGAGTTTATGAAATGTACTAAAATATATTTTATTTTTAAAATTGTATTCTGCAATATAAACTGTGAAAATACAGTACACAATGAACAGTGTTTTATAAAACAATACGTTCTGCACAAGCAGTTGTGAGTTTTTTTATTCGTTCCCTTTGCTATCCCAAAAAATATGGAACAAATAAATCTTTTATCCAAACTCCCAAAGCGTTAGTTTTCTTTCATACTAGCTATCTACACTAGGATATTATTCACATCTCGAGTGATAGCGAGTAAAACTGTACGATGAACTGGGTCAGCGGTATCATATTGCGCGCCCTGTCAAAACATGATGGATCTACCCACCTAAAACCTCGCGAAAGTAATCATTCTATGCATATATATCAAAACGCATTTTGTACATGGGAAAACCATTACCTACGAGCGGCCGAACTTGCGTAGCAGCCGTGGATACTATCAAACATTTATACAATGTATTCAGGACACACGCTTGTACACTTCCTACGAATGTACATACATATGTATGTATACTGTTTGTGATGTTCATTTTATAATGACATACCGTTTATATTCAGATTGCCATTATGATAAGAGCACATATTTTATGTACACACGTCTACTGGGGAATTACTTAAATAAGCGTAACGATGTAGGATTTATAACCCAAGCCCCGAGCTGCAATTGTATGCTTCAGCAATTTACCATCCATTATGTCTCCCTGTGTGCGTGGCCTTGTATTGAATCCCCGTACTTACCTAGTAGGAGGTATTGTGATGTTTCAGATAATGCATGGCGAGTAATTGTTTGTGTCTGTGTGTGCAGGCGAGAGCGCGCTCGGTCGGCGCTCGAGGCGGGGCGCGGGTGTCCCCGCGGGCGGCGGTTCGCCCAGTTGACAGCATGCTCATCGCGTTCAATGACTCGGCCAACCTCACTGACTTGGCGCTCGGCACCGACCTCCCCACCAGCCCCTACAGTCTCGCGCAGAAGATCATCATCGCCATCATAGGCAGCGTCCTATCGGTGCTCACCGTCGTCGGCAACTCCATGGTGATGATCAGCTTCAAGATCGACAAACAGCTGCAGACTATAAGCAACTACTTCTTGTTCTCCCTGGCTGTGGCGGACTTCGCCGTGGGTCTGATATCGATGCCGCTGTACACTATGTTCACCATCTACGGTTATTGGCCGCTGGGCCCGCACGTGTGCGACACGTGGCTGGCCCTGGACTACCTCGCGTCCAACGCGTCAGTGCTCAACTTGCTCATCATAAGTTTCGATAGGTACTTCAGTGTGACGAGACCGTTGACGTATAGGGCTAAGAGGACTACACGAAGAGCGACGATGATGATAGGAGGTGCGTGGGGCTTCAGTTTGTTGTTGTGGCCGCCGTGGATTTACGCCTGGCCGTACATCGACGGCGAGCGGAAAGTGCCCCCTCACGAGTGCTATATTCAGTTCATAGAGACAAACCAGTTCATTACGTTCGGGACAGCTATAGCGGCGTTTTATGTGCCAGTGACTGTCATGTGTATACTGTACTACAGAATATGGAGGGAAACTAAGAAACGGCAGAAGGATCTGCCGAATCTGCAAGGAGGGAAGAAACACGACTCGTCAAAGAGATCAAATTCTAGGTGAGTGTTATACATGTTCTGTTTTATAGTTTTATTGCGATAATGTATGGTAAACCATATTTGAAGTTAAGTTACTTTTTATAACTGTAAAAGGGTCAGGGAGACATTACAGGGAGGCGTTCCTGAATAGTAGGTAATTTAGGTTACTGAATTTCAGGGTAACTATCCGGCTTGGAAGTTTGCCCGACAAATGTATAGGCATTGTCTATTAAATTTAACCCTAATTCCATAATTGGCGAGTTGCCGGTATTCTAAAATAAATTGCTAGGAATATTAATACGAGATATTATTGATATAGCTGTCCATTTCAATGTGTTATTGGTTACGAATTGCCATTGCCAAATTCTGCGAAATGCTCAACAAAATTAGAACAGACATAAAAGTTTTTGATAGTTTTTATATGAATTACCATACAAATATAAATGTTTTATGCATTCTCTGTTTATTTTGATATTTTTTTTATTGTTTTGGATAATCTGATTTCCTACAATTACTGTTGTGCAGACGCATAGTGTGATTAAAAGGAACAATTTATTTTAAATCTGAGCGAAGGAGCCAATATATCACCATAGATAGGGCCCGCGCAATCGCAATGAGGCACCGCGGCCTCGGCCCAGAGCAGGAGAAGGAACGGGGGGTTTTTAGTAAGTAAAAGTCTGACACTCTCTTTCGCCTTAACCTGGGCGAAAAAAGTCATTTGATGATTTCCCCCTGACAAAATAAAAGATGATGATGAGAAGAGCTGAGCATCGTGCTCAGCTAGCAACAGAAGAGGCATATATCCAGCAGAGGACAGAAACGGATCGATTTCAATAAAAAACAATATATGTATATGATAATACACTACAAACCGCAATCAAATTATAATGTTTCATAGCACCAATCTCAATACGTGATTACTAATCCCCGATGAAATCAAATGGACTGTTCATTGCCAGTGTAATCACTAAATCAATCTCTACAATGTTATACCAATAGTTTGATATAGTCGGTAGTCGTGTCTTGAGCTAAAACATACATATACAATTATATGTAAGTGTGGGAGAGCAATGTTTCGGCACGAATGATACCTGATACCTCGGCCTCACAGAAAACCGGTGTGATTGAGGGAGGGAAAGGATTGGGCTTCCGGTAATCGCACTCACACGGCGAAAAACAACGCTGTGGCAGTTTCACGCTGGTTTTCTATGAGGCCGTGGTATCACTCCGATTGAGCCGACCCATTCGTGCCGGAACATGGCTCTCCCACCGCATTGCACCCGTGCAAAGTTGGATGAAGTCGCTATATAATAATACAGAATGTTTTTGTATATATTTACCAATCTGTTGTTAATCAAAGGCTTACATATATAAATCGTAAAAATGAATTTTAATTTAAATATTAGCAGGCCTGACAATATCCTTGTTGTTAAAAAACACTCTTATCAAGGATTCATAGGTAACGATATGTCTTCAACCATCTATCAAAAACCACAGACTCACCACAACTTGCAAGTAAAACCTCCTTAAACAATAAATACCAATGAGCATTCCAAAGATTGATATTAATGGATCAGAGAAACATACATACATTGCAGACCTGTCCAAGTAACTCAGATTAACAGTATCACTTTAAAAGGTTTTGCTTGTAGCCCGATACGGGTAGTCACCGTTTTAGGTATTGTTTTTAGTAATGGGTTCAAAAGTTAAAACTATTGGGCGTTATTGTTGTAGATGTCAATAAATAATTACAAGTTACACACGTGATTTTCTTTATATGATAAGTGTGCAAACGTGCTGGTGGATTACCTGATGGTAAGCTATCAGCTATCAACGTCATGGTGGCCCGGAGGTTAAGGAACGCTTCTCGTGCATGAGGTCGAATTTTAAACATTACTGGTACCAATGTGACTATGATTTAGACACCACTGACATATGGTGAAGGTAAACATCATGAGGAAACCTGGACTTATAATTTCTAATTATAAGTTTGAAATCGCCAACCCGCATTGAGCAAGCGTGGTGATTAATGCTCCAACCTTCTCCGTGTGAGTTGAGGCCTTTGCTCAGCAGTGGGCTTTCGTGTGTGCTTTCAAGAATACGAAAAGAAAATGTTATTTTCGAGTCGCTTTTTCTCACACACAGATTATTATTGCAAGAAGTCTGAATAAAAGAAACCCAGTGTTTATCCCTCGCAAGTAATATTGTAGTACAAAGTCAAAGAATTCAGGGCGTATGTAAGTGATGGGGCAGAAACCGCTGTATTCATTGTGCATCACAATAGCCTTTGATGCAGAATCCTTCAAAGAACGGGCTTAAACGGGCTTAAGAATCGCCTGAACGATTTATGTTCTAGAAGATATAATATTTTCTGGAAGCAACGTGTTTTTGCAATAGGTTATAAGCGAAAATACCCGTTCTTTATAGAAATTTACTCGTTGAAAAAGCTGCTAGTTTCACTTTTCACGCTTTTGGTTATTTTTCACAATCCATAAGTGTAATATATATTTTTAAGTAGAACCACTTTCACGCTTATGCAGCTTGTCTGTGTGCCAAAATTGCAAACACTTTAGTACTATATTTGCTCGATATATCATAGAAAATTGGGACGCGAACGATTCAAATAACCGAACCGGATAAGAAAAGCCGGGTAAATTTAAGAAACTCACAACTTTTATTCGTGGTTTATTGAACATTTTATAATGTTTTGTATACTTTGTTTGTTTTGCAAACTGCCGGGAACAGTCTCGGCTGTAGTCTACGTTGGTTCGAGTTTAAATTTTTTTTACACGGTTGGATTGTAAACTTTATTTGTATTCACTGTCCTGTGAGTATGCTTAAGATACGGTATAGGAAAGGACATGTAAGTAATATGCGTTTTTAACGTCGATAAAATAAATTTCTATTGACTTAATAAAGAGCGTTCTTTTCGGCTAGTATTACTTTACATCATTATCATGACCAGTGCCCGCTGTTGACTTAAGACCTCTTTTCACACGAAGAAGGAGTTAGCATTAAGTGATCACCACGCTTACTGAAGGCTGATTGGTGATTTAAAACTTACGTGTGGGAGAGCCATGCTTCGGCACGAATGGGTCGGCTCGACCGGAGTGATACCACGGCCTCACAGAAAACCGGCGTGAAACAACCACAGCGTTGTGTTTCGCCGTATGAGTGAGGTTATCGGAGGCCCAATCATTCTCCTCCCCCAATTCCTCCTCAATCCCTAAAATCCAAATCCCTAATCCCTAAAAGGTCGGCAACGCACTCTTAACTCCTCCGTTGCGTTGCTCCACGGGCGGCGCTGATTGCTTACCATAAAAAAATTACAAATGCACGTTCTCTCATAATGTTTTCCTTTATCGTATATTATTACCATCAGTGCCTTATTAATCTAAAAAAGATTTACTCAGAAATAGTCACATTGAAACACTTGCTAGGTTTTGAACCCTTTTTTGCATGAGATGCAAGCGCTTTTACCTCAAGACTACATTCCGTATCACAATTTGATCATAATGAACCGCTGAAAGAAAAATAAAATACAGAGTTACCCATTAAAAATCTATAAAGATTATTATTATATTATCCTTCAGCAAGAACCATTAAATATCTTCACATCCACGTTTCCTTTGTACCCACTCGCCACAATTCTTTCACCGTCTATTTCCTTTGCAAGACAATAAATTGCGTTTGTTTCATAGAAACTGTATCTCAAGTTTGTCCCTAGACTAAAACCTCGTACGGTAACTGTCTGGAAATAAAGACACGACATACATATTTTAACAGAAGTTTCATTTTACTAAAGAATATTTTATATTCGTGTGTGGCTATAATTGTTAGCTCTCAACTAAGTAAATTTTTTTGCAAGTCATATTTTGTGAGGGGTAATGAGGTGTTTTTTAAATTAATATTTCATTAATGCAATTCATTTATCTGCCTGTTTTTTTGTAGACATCTAATAATTCAGTGTATGTTGTAGGGTTGTTAAATTATTAGGTATATAATGACAGCTAAATTTAAATACTACCAAAATCATATGTTATCTGATATTTATTAATGCTCTCGCAATATTTATGTGCAATCAAGGTATTTTTAGTAACCCAAAAAATATTTATTTATTTCTTCCTTACACAATGAACTGTCTGAACGGCCGACTCATGACTAAAGGTATTGTTTAACAGCTAAAAAAAGCAAGAACACGCCCCCAGAAAAAGAAAAGAATGTAAAAAAATAACCTTTTATAACACTTAAAAAATTTATACTCCACTACGAAGGTTTAAAATCGTCCTCAAACGGGAACTACACCTTCTGTGCTTCCCCATACAATGTTCTAAGTGCCGATGCCAAAAAAGTAATTTAGTAACCATTCATACATCTCAACAAAGAACTATAAAATACGGGGTACCACAAGGTAGCGTGCTAGGGCCGCTACTCTTCTTAATATATATAAACGATCTTCCAAAATTTATAACTCAAAATATGGTACTTTTTGCTGACGATAGTACAGCCATTGTCAAATGTAATAACCCTGACTATTACGAGAATGATATAAATGATTGCCTCGACAAAATAATTAAGTGGCTTATAAATAATAACCTAGTCATTAATTTAAACAAAACAAAAGTAATGCACTTCCGTCAAAGATGTGAAAAACCTCCAGTTCATATCATGTATGACAAATGCCAAATAGAAGATACGGAAAAGGCAAAATTTTTAGGTATAATTATCGATAGTAGGCTGACGTGGAAACCCCATATTGAAGAAATTTGCTTGAAATTAAACAAGTCTGCATATGCCCTGTTTCAGCTATCAAAAAAAGTTAATACTCAAACACTTTTATTAGCATATCACGGATTGGTTGCATCTGTTCTGAGGTTCGGTATTATTTTTTGGGGGCAATCTTCTGAAAGAGAATCGGTTTTTAAAGCGCAAAAACTATGTATTCGGTCCATGTGTGGCTTAAAAACTACCGAAACTTGTGAACCATACTTTAAATCTTTAAAATTATTGACTTTTCCTGCTATGTACATTTACGAAACTGCCTTGTTTGTCAAAATCAATCTGCATCTATTTCAAAAACTCGCTGATGTTAAAAAAACTCCAATGCGTTCTCAATATGCAAATAAACTGTGCAACTTAAAATGCAAAACCGCTTTAAGTAAAAAGGGTTTTTTTGGCATGGCTCCGAAAATCTATAATAAAATACCTGACAACATAAAACAATTACCCTTAGTTAAATTTAAGAAGATACTCTACCTACTGTTAATGGAAAAGTGTTATTATACTGTAGAAGATTTTTTAAATGATAGTTTATAATATTAATTTATTAGTTAGAAACCTATGAGTAAGATTTTTAAGACTGCTTAGAGATTTTTTAAGACTGTTTCTTTATTGTGTTAGTTTTGATTATACATTTTAATAGTTTAAAACAAATAGGTCCTTTTAACATGTAAGAGTTTAATTTTGTTGTTTTTTTCCCATATGTATGTAGTTTTTAATTTTTAAAGTTTTTTAATTTTATTTTAATATTTGTACGCCTTCACGGCAAAACATAGCGCACCTATATTATATGACCTAAGATCTAAATGTAAATACCTATGTTTCACAAATAAACATTCTGATGTACTGCCGGGGAGATTCCGCCACCGTGCGTCCTTTGTGTCTCTTCCCTTTGTCCACAAATGTCTACGAGGGTGACGTTTGACAAGGCATGAGCGAAATGATCTCATACGCAACGGTTTGCATGTAAATTAACCTTTTAATATTCAAATAGATACTAGTTTTTAGTTGTTTTACTATTTGAGTTTTGAAGATCGAGTTTTGATGTTTCTCGAGACGGGATAGTTGGAGAAATTCTCATAAGCTAATATAATAAGCACGTAACTGAAAGGCGTTTAGTGGATTATAATGAATTAGTTAATTGCATTTTATATCTAGTTAAGTATTGTACATAGCAAAGATATTCCATTAGTCTTCTTTTTGGAAAATTATTATTTTTATATTAACACTCTTTTAGATAATCTTTTAGATTGATTTAGATTCTCTAAAAGAATGTAAAATATTTTGAGAGGTTTGTTTTTGGATTTGGACGGGGTAAGTAATTAAATGTGTTCTAACACCCTGGGTGAGGCAAGACCAGTTAAGAAGGTCAGACTTTGGCTGACTAAAAACTACTCCGTTCCTCCTCCTGCTCCAGGTCGGGGTCACGGAACTAAGTTATTGCGCTGGACCCGCAACCTCGGATAGTTTGAGAGGTTAAGTCCTGTAACATATAAATAAACTAAATAATAGTCCCTTCATACATTTTCTAGCACTGAAATAGCTTCTCTCTACCTCCCATGGCAGCAGCACTTTTTGATTACGCTAAACATTTTAAACACCGATCTCTAACTTGCCTGCCAAGCTTGGAGATATTGGCAAAACTTCTCTTCTATAGCAGAATCCCATCCAGCAATCAAGTCAAGAGCCATTGACGTGATGATGAAAATAGCTATTCATTATGCATTTCAAATACACGTTCATTAGTTCGCCATTTTGCTTATTAGTAGCAAGGTTCTTGCTGCCATTGTTACATGTATCAATGAATACTTTATGCTTTATAATAG
Organism: Spodoptera exigua; assembly: GCA_902829305.4. Taxonomy (NCBI): domain Eukaryota; kingdom Metazoa; phylum Arthropoda; class Insecta; order Lepidoptera; family Noctuidae; genus Spodoptera; species Spodoptera exigua. The sequence goes on from LR824614.2 coordinate 1,735,834, forward strand.
CCAATCAGAGCAGCTAATTTATTGAAGCTTGATTAACGACCAGTGTTATGCATTTGGTTATTATAAGCTACGTCTGTCTGTGTGTATTATTCATTCTATTTGATCATGTCTTTTTTATTATTATTCTTTCCTATCACGGGACCACAGGGTCCCGGACCTTTGGAAGGCGTACGAGGGGCTGAAGCCAACTCGCAGAGGCCCGTTGAACAGTTTTAATCTAAATGTGATGGGACATCAGCCGGCAATTATCCCTGTATGCACTATAAAAGTGCACCCAACGACAATCCCCGGTTGATGGAGGACTATAGCGAAATGTGGTAAAAATTTATAGGGTTATGGGTATGGGTTGCTATGGACTGGTGGATATGATAACTATGGAGATACTATGGCCCCTGCTCCTGACCAATATTGATACATACGGATAAACAGGCAGGGGGTGACTGGCAAACTCAATTAATGGGCCCCCGGAAACGGCCGCTAGCATGTAGCGACACGGGGGCAACATACGTTGAGCTGCTTGAATCCCGGAAGTACGGTCAAGACCACTACCAGCATCTTACTGAGATACATCCTTCCCCCGAGTCTCCTTCAACTCCTACTCTTGCGAATCTCCACTCAAGCTAGCCAATTAAGGCAAGAATGAGGTGGGAGGGCTTGTTCCTCATCAGTGTTCAGTCCAGCTAGTCCATATGGACTAACTGGAGATGAAGAACAAGACACCTCCCGGGAGTCAGGTCCGTGGGGTCGCCACTGCCCAACAGCTCGCCAAAAGCTGCCTTGCGGATTTTTTTCTTCTTTTTTTAAAGTACATTGCCCCACACTAGGATTTTCTCCTGTGTCGTGGGTGCGTTTACAAACATACAAATTCACATGCACATCACACCCAGACCCGGAACAACAATCTGTGGATCACACAAAGAGTTGTTTCGTGCGGGAATCGAACCCGCGACACGTTGCGTGGCAGTCAGTCAGCCCAGCCACCGCGCCAACCGTGCAGGCAGTGATAAATGTTATTTTGTGTTCACTTTGAATTTAGTTGTAGACGCATATACTTCTAAATACTAACAAAGTTTTGGCGTCTAAGTAGGCAATGTTACTAGCTAGACATTTCAATTTCCGAAAATTCTTTCGTGATTCGATCGGAATTGAACGTACCTAATGTAGGTCGTGTGATGTTTCTTGAAATAAATAAGTATTTTATTTTATGTCATAGGACGGTAAACGAACAGATGGACTACCTGATGGTAAGCAATCGCTACTGCCCATGGTCACGAAACACAACGTAAGTGTTACTTCACGCTGGTTTTCTGTGAGGCCGTGGTATCACTTCGCCCCAGCCGGACTTATCTCCCACATATACATATAATCATTATTAATAACCTAATGACAATGCTACTTTTATTTGTTCTAATATACAGATTAAATTTGCAATTTGGATATTTCTAGATACGAACACTGGAGGCTCCTAGACGTACACCACATAGATCAAACTGTCGCAGTATATCTTGGCTAATCCTGGACAACATTTAGCCACAGCCATAGCCTTATAGCCTGCATATATGTAATATGCTGTACTCGTAATTCCTCGTATACAGTTTTATCCGATTATGATGAAGTACGGATACCCTGGATGTGTTTTTGAGCCTGGAATTCGTTTTAACGACTGTTTTTATGGAACGTTAAATTTATATTGTATTTTTTGGTGCATGGTTTTGTGTGGGGAAATTTAGTAAGAGGGTGTTACATTCAGAAAAATGATAGCGTCATATGGGATGTGTGGAGTTCTAGATAAGTGAACAATCCTACTAATAAATTTAATATGGGTAGATGTTTGTACATACATTCCGTCTTAATAATGCATTTTTTGTATACCAAAGATATATAGGTATGCTTATTGTGTTTGCTTTTGTTGAGATGGACAACTTTGTCACCTAGGCTGTTTGCAATAAAGAATATTAAACGATTATGTTCAACAAAAATATTATGTTAGTGTTTACAGCGAAAAATACTGGAAGCTGCTGGAAAAAGATTGTAATGTAATATGTCACAGCCTATGAGTGCCCACTGCTGAGGAGATTTCTCGAAATTCAAAACTTTGGCTATAAAGAGTTATAGCTGTATCTGAGTACATTCTACAAAATAAACTTGCGAACATAAATAAACAACTTTTTTTAAGAAACTTTTTTCAACCAAAATTGAAAGACAACAAAGTTCTAAAGAACTTACATCTGTTACAGTATTTGCCTATTCAGACTCTTTCTCCAAGAATATCTAGAAACAAGGACGGACTAAAGTTTTAGCTAAGAATCAGGTCAGACAAATGTCTGAGAATAAAATAGGGCAATGACACTGCTGCATCTTGCATTGGTACATGGATTGGGAGGTGCATCATTGATTTCTTTCTTTAAGTCTCTGGAGAGTATGCAACTATGCACGTTACATATTAACTTACTACCAGTTAATATGTTTGTGGTTTTTGTAAAGTAGACGTGAACTAAAACCTGAGATGTATATAGGTATTTTATGATTGATCTTTTTATCGAGTACAATATCACATCACATAATCAGCCTATAAATGCCCACTGCTGAGCAAAGGCCTCCTCTCACATAGAAAAATGTTTGAGCATTAATCACGATGCTTGCTCAAGGCGGATTGGCCACCAAATACGAGTAGATAGATTGAAATGTAAAAATAAATGAGTTGGTATTAAACTATGTTACTTGAACTAAATAATATAACACAAAAAATCAAATTTTACAGTATAAAATAGCAGCTAAAACACAGTATTCCTAAATCCAACACAACCTAAATAAATCGAGTTCACCCTTGCTCATATTTCAACCCCTTCGAAGATCCAATAAAAATATCTATCGTCTAAGAGCCTTTAAAAATTTCATCGACCGTACACCTCTGGAAGGCGCCCATTTACGAGGGGGAAAGTGGTGGGTATAGGGGGTAGTCTCCCCCCCTTTTACGGCGAAGTGAAAGACATTACTCTTGGATGCGTCTGGATTTATGTGCTCAACGATGTTGCTTGATACATATTTGTATGTGGACCCGTGGAGCAATTTAAATTTAATTTTCCCGTTCATATTAGAGTTGGCTGTGAAATTGTGGTTGCGTCGATCTGAATTGACATTGTAAGCGTCGCTGACGGTAGAGATAATAAACAATATAAACGTCACGTAGCGTAACGCTTGTTTATTTTTCATTTTTCAAAAGACTACAGGTTCTGTATATGTATATGTATGTATGTTAGTTATGTTATTAGTTTCGTTATAAAATAGGGAAGTTGTTGCCAAGTTGTATACTTTTTGTTGTAGTAGCATTTATGTTATATATGTATGCTAAATATCTTAACTATTAACATTTATACCGCCATGTCGGACAATGCTGTCCGACAGTAGCGGAGGGTTAGCCTTCAACAGTTTTTGTCGGCAGTCAAATGCTTAAAAAAAACCATTATTTAATTATTTATTTTTTTGTTATACATATAAACCTTCAATCACTTTATCAATTAAAAAAGCGCATTAAAACCCTTTGCGTAATTTTAAGCTTTGAGCTTACATAAGGAATGATGATTCATAGTAATATTTTTTAGCACAAAGTACCTATTACTTGTTAGTATTAGGAATAACACACTTTCCAACAATATTATTAAAAAACAAAGTTTATATAATGTAAAAACTTCAAATCCAAAACCTAACTCAAGACTTCTGCACTATATAAGTCAAATTTATTACATAATACGGCTTAACATACAAGTAGGTACATATTATAGTAGTACTGATTGAAATGTTAATTAAGATGGACGAGGTTGAATGAGATATTAATACAGGCTCATATACGGTATATATTATCAAGTATAAACACACGTATACAATGGTATCTCTCTTGCATATCAAGTACACGTGGCGCGTTTAACGAGGCATCGTGAAACAATGTTTTACTCGCCTGTTTACATATATACATATGTATCTTTATAAATTTATGAAAACTTCGCATTGTTTTATCTCGGTTAAATAAATGGACATCTGTTGTTCTTTCAAATAATAGGTTAAAGTGTACCTTCAAATATGGTCGTATAATAAACCTTATATTATTTTTAAATTCGTTGCAAACCTTCATTGCATTGGTGGCCCGGAGTCTTAAGGCGCCCGCTTTTCATGCATGAGGGTGCGAGATCAAAACCTGACAATTACATATGTGACTTTTAGAGTTATATGTACTTTCTATGATTATTTAGACACCGCTGACATACGGTGAAGGAAAACGCCGTGAGGGAACCTGGACTTTAAATTTCGAATTATAAGTTTGAAATCGCCAATCCGCATTGAGGAAGCGGTTGGTGATTAATTATCAAACCTTCTCTTTGTGAGAAGAGGTCTTTGCTCGAAGTGAGCACTTATAAGGTATCAGCCTATAAGTATAGTATAAATAAAGCAAATTTAAATGTGTTGTTATTCTAAATTTTGAAATTAAAAACTAGAGTCAGACCAATTTTGCGGTTGCTAAGCACAATGGGTAGTTTTTTGTCAGGATCTAACATTCCCTCTTGTCTCACTCAGGGTGAGAAAATACATAGGAAGATTTCCTCCCTTAAAAACTTGAGTTACATTACAGACTTTAGAAGAAAAGCTGGTCTGTTTTGAATCAAACTGCTATCTTCTTTTAATGGTTTCTTTTCAAACTCGAAAGTTCTTAAACTTTTTATTGCAATATCGATATCATAAAATACTAATACGATTTTAACTTGGACAGGAAACCAAGATGGGATTCAATGGAATCCTCTTCCTCTTGGCTATATTCCAAATAGGTTGGGGTCAGTAGGTACTGATGTTAAGCAAATTTTACTGTATGCCAGTATTTTTGCACCCATCTGCGTTTTACTACCCAACAGAGGTCAACGAGAATCTTTGGAAACATTATTTTTGAATTTGTTCTATTAAGTACATGTCTGTTTGGCAGTTCGAGTCTGTTTTATAGCTTTGCAAGAATGTTGTTTGGTTTGTATCATAGAAGGATGTCAGTACCTGTCAAACGTGAAATTATTTTGAGTTGTGTGGTGAGGTAAGCAGTGGCATAGGGGGTCACTCCGAATATCAGCGAATTTGCAAGTACGTTCCCAGTCTTTCTTGAGGGTTCATCATCATTATAAGGAGGATGTTTTATTAAAAGACAATAAATTAACTTAACTTAACTTAATTTAATATAACTATCACAAGAATTCGGTAGATAGTGCTAATTTCATTGTGATACTGAAAAAGGAAAGTGTACATGTAGTGTCCGTTCGTATACAAGAAAAAAAGAAAATCATTATCATTATACGATTTAAAAGTTTCAAATAATTTAACATACCACGTACAGAAAATCGACAATTTGTGAAGACACAAATTGTTCCGCGTGGAATTCGAACCCACGACGACCGAGCAGTCAGTTTTTCATTGTTAATAAGACATAGTACTAGCTACGAGCAGAAGGTAGTAGTGAGTATATAATAATGTTTGTTTGTGCTATATAAGCCAAAACAATGTCGGACAACGTGAACCAAAGTGTCAGAATATGACATACGGTTTATAGCCCGCGGACAGTCCTGCCAGCCCCTTAATAGCAGTTTCCCAACTTGACCCCTGTACGTGAAGTAGGTCTGAAGGTGCCTGAAATATATTTCAGTGTCTCGTTTACTTTGTTCCGAAGTTTCAGGAAGCCCGCCTCAGTTTGTACAGGACTAACAAGGGGATTTGTGAGAAAGGTTTTTAGTGTAAACGTTAACTAGGCTAGTAAAGTTTCAGGTATTTAAAGGCTTCTGTTATAGGTTTCAGCTGAAGACACGTATGGTTATTTTGTTCTTAAATTACCTTTATACTGCCTTTTTTGTCTAATACGAAAGTTCCTGGTGTATATTTGATCGTGTGGAAAGGAATTTCGCATTGTTAGATTTTTTTTCTCGTAATTGAAATTGTTGCAGTAATGTGCATGATATTATTCTGAAAGAGTGTAAAATTGGTGTATGCAAGTCGTTCGAAAGTTCTAGAATATTGTTTTGCAGATTTAACTGTGAGATCGATACAATCATTGATAATATCATTTTTATACGTTTCATACTATGGAATTAAATACGAATCAGTTGAAAAAAGATAATTAAATAATAATTATCAGTATTCGGCATTGAAAATGCAAACACAGCCAAAGAAAATCGAATCCTATTTTAAACAGTTCAAATCTCATATTCCGTTGATACGTGTCATACTAACATACTACAATATATAATGAAGCTCGCATTTTCACGTTATTCGGTTTCAAAGGGACGCAAACATCTGTCGATATTCAAAATTAACTCCATATCAACGGATCGAAGGACCCGGTCCTTTTGCACCTAAACCTAAATATAAATACACCGTATAATCGGGTCCGTGGTAGCTTAGGGTACTGTACTTTAAGAGAGAAATTGTTTAGCGAACTGCATTTTTGCACGTTTCTATTTAAAGTTAAAGATATCTTTTAATAAAAAAATATCTACTAACTTTTCTAAAATTGTTTTCAGAGAATCATATTTTTTAAGGAAATTATAATAAATAATGTTTAGTTTTTACATTTGTACAAATATTTATGATTTCACAAAGGTTAAGCTTGATGTTGAGTGAATATCATGGTAGATTAAATGTTAGGGAAAATATTTAGTTTTAATTCCGCGACAAAAATCCAGGCTTGTTGCAGGATGCAATCCCACTCCTATGCAATCATGCATATGCACATGCAGCAAGGGTCCCACCCTCCCGCCCACATGCATATGCACACATACACAAAACGGAAAAACATGCCACGCAATCAAACCGCTCGTCGAGTCAACATCTCCTGAGGATGCCCTGTGGAGGGGCGAAACACGTGTCGAGTATAGGTTTGATTGCGTGGCATGTTTTTCCGTTTTGTGTATGTGTGCATATGCATGTGGGCGGGAGGGTGGGACCCTTGCTGCATGTGCATATGCATGATTGCATAGGAGTGGGATTGCATCCTGCAACAAGCCTGGATTTTTGTCGCGGAATTAAAACTAAATATTTTCCCTAACATTTAATGTCATGGATTTCCGCAAAGTAACGCCTGATTCTATAAATTATCATGGTAGATATTTTAATGGAAACTTTTATTTGTCTTTTCAGAAAATGAAAGTTTTACTACTGTTATACTGTAATAGATTATTGTTACCAAAACTAAAACGTTTAACCAAGTCAAACAATGTCATAAAACTTCAAAAATTACTCAAGAAATCGATTCCAGAGCGTCGCGTCTCGACGGAGGTAAATTACACCGACAATAAACGTAGATGGCTCCTAAGTGCATAGCTGGCAAAGATGGATGATTCCTAATCCCGTGACTTGCGATCTTACCGCCCCCTACAAATTTATAGGGGAAACTCCGTTCTCTTACAAATTCCAATAGAAATGTATGAGAAAACTTCGGTTTAGACGAACATCTGTACTGACATTCACAAGAACAAGACGTTTTAGCCACTTAATAAGTTTATTTAATTTGTATTTATGTTTTATTTTTCTAACGATGTATGTTGAATAAAAAACATGTTTTCAGAAAGGATAATACGTCTAATGATTAATTTATATGAAGCGTATAAAAATTTTCCATTTTTGCAAAAATATAATATTAGATATACAACTTATTTCAATGAATCACTTCATGATACCACAAAATAATTACATCGTACTGTTTACGCCTAAGATGTGCTGTTTATTTTTTGTCGTAGCGTAGTGTCTACGAGCGGCGTAGTACAATTGCTACGCACGTAGCAGCGAGCGTACGTTTGGTTTTGGAGCGATCGTGGGTCGCCTTGCCCCCATACGAGTATAAATGCTCTCCTACGTGCTCGGAAGAGCTATGAGCTGACATATTTTCTGTGCCAAAATCGAGCATTCAGACCATATTATTATAATACAAAATAAACAAAATTAATCGACTGAAAGGAGGAAGAAATATAATTGCTTTTTTTACATACATTTATTTATAACTTCTTTTTAACTAATTCTGTTTTTGTTTACGTTTACCCAAACTATTTATTACAGAATCGTTTTGCTTCTTTGATGTCAAGTTGAGTTTATCATAACACACAAAATGAGATAGGAAAAATCCCAAGTTTTAATTAAGTAAATTGCTGTAGATATCTGCTTGTTTACTTAACTATGACGTAGGTTTTTTATATCTTACCTGAAGGTAAGCAATTAGCGCCACCCATGGACATCCACAACTACTAAGAAGTTACGAGTGCGTTGCCGACCTTAAGCGGATAACGATTTGAAAGGTTTAGGGATTGCGGGTAGGAAATTGAGCCTCGGGTCACATGGCGAAACACAACGCTGTGGTTGTTTCACGCCTGTTTTCTGTGAGACAGCGGTATCACCAGTTGAGCTGAGTCCTGTCCAGTCCAGTTGAGCTAACGGCCGATTTGTGCCGATGCATGTCTCTCCTATACATGCATTTATACAAATACAGATGGGAATGTTTTAAAACAAACGTTTAGAGTTAAAAAAAACATTTATTCGGTTTTAGACGAGCAAGTACTGCACAATTCATCGGTCAGGCAATCCGCAACAAATACACTCGAAATAACTCCAATTGACAAGTTGGTTCTGTCGGCTATTCTGCGTTTTATGGGACAATATTTCAACCTATCGTTTTGTCGGTTCACATCGTAAAAAATTGCTACCGACGTCAATTGTTTCGTGAATGGGCACGGCTGTTAGAAGTTCCTGTTTATGGTGTTTGGTTTTTAGTGGGTTCATGTGTGGTTATGTCTATAAATACATTAATTAATAATCAAAGAGCTAATAAATCACCACGGATGGGGTTGATGTTTAGCTGGGGTAGCGAGGCAAGCGTAATGAGGCACCATGGCCTTGGCCTCGAACAGAAGAAGGAACGGCGGGTTTTTAGTCAGTAAGAGTCGCCCAGCCCTTGCTCTTGCCTCGCCCTGGGCAGGTGAAGTCATTTGATGATTTTGTCCTGACAAGAAAAAATCGTCATAACTTCAATATTTTGCAAACAGATTCGATAGACAGCATTGTTTAGTTTAAGATATTATCAGGTTATCTTCAAAATAAGATAAAGAATGAAAGGTAATGGATGAAAAAGTCAATAAATTTTCATGGTGCTCTGAATCGTAATTTTTTCATTTTCAATTACTCGCAAAACAACAAAAACCCACGAGAAATTATGACAAACAACGAACAAAAGCCTCCCGCCGTCAGTTAAAATTAAACGCAAATATTTTCAGTGTTGAAAATTGCTCTGAATTTTAATGTAACTGTTGATGATCGGTGACAGTATTCATCCGTGCTGATCATGCGTTCCCAGCGTGACACTGTGACGTGACGCCGCCCGTGACGTTTAGCTGACACGACGTGTTTAAATATTCCATTGTCAGAAAGAGGGGATCAAACGTGATCATCTGTTGTACTTATTTTATATCGCTAGGGATCTCAGCTTGTTCACATTACACGCTAAATGTATAGATATTTATTAGAATATATATTGGAACATGTTAAAAATAGAAAGTTTCATTTTTAACATCAACTAGTTTTCTTTTAATCGTATGAATAGAAAAATTATTGTAAAAATCTGGTTTCAAAACTGAATAATGTTTTAAGTTAAGGAAATTTACAAATCACGTGGCTCAATTACAGAAATTGTTTATATTTTCGGCTAAGTAAGTACCTACTTGTTAACTCCTTTGTTATGACGAGTGTCCATGAGCGGCATTGATTGCTTACCATCAGGTAATCCGTCAGCTCGTTTGCCGACGTATGACATAAAGAAAAATAAAAATCATGTATTTACACTACATAAAGACAATAGTAAAAACTTTATGAGAATTGACTATGTAACTTTGTTTTATATTCGACATTATTTCATAAACCAATATTTACATTAAAATTTGCAACATTCCATGATACTTCATCCACGTGTTATTTTACACACAACACAACCCAGTTTGCTCTACAAGGACAAAGCAAACAAGAATGATGGTATAGCCGTTTGTGTTATTATACGTGTCCACGGGAAATTAACCCATTGTGGTGGCCCGTCACGCTGGCTGAACGCTAATCGTGATGACAAGCGTACACCATACTTTGTTTACATAACACACTGCTATTCAACCACTTTGTTTTATTTGTTTTTAATTGAAACTGCACTGTTGTTATGTTTGAAATGTAACGCGAATTTTTCGTCTGCGTTGAAATACTATATTATATGATTCACATTTGAGGCAAATTTAGATGCAGCAGGTTTTCTGTGGAAAAGTATCAAACGCTTAATTCGTCACAAACTTCACATTCATAATTTTAGTAGGGAATGAAATTAGATGGGTCTTTCTTAAAATAAAGTTTTTCAGACTTGCTCTTTTGTAAAATACTGATTGACTTAATTCAACAACACGTGCATGTTCACTATACAACAAGCGTTTAAAGTATTTCTCTTTCTTATGTGATACGGCGGCTGATGAAGCAGAAAGATTACATGATGGATAATCGCAAACCAAAGGCGTTGCAACTACGTTGCCAGCTTGTTGGGTGTATGCGGATTAAGGGGTTAATGAAGGATGGGAAGTAGGAAAAAGATTGGGCCTCTGGTGGCCTCACTCCTACGGCAAAACAAAACGTCGTCGTCGTTATTTCATGCAGGTTTTCTGTGAGGCTCTAGTGTCAGTTTGCCGAGCCGGGCTATTCGTATCGAAGCACCGGTTCCTTTACATTTCGAGCCGGTTTTCTTTTAGGCCGTGGTTTTCTGGCAGAGTCAGGATATAACAACGAGAAGCATCGGTTTGTTCACACAGAACTCCGTTATTATTTCGTAGTAGAACTACTTGTAGTAAAAAAACTGATTTTCTAATGCTCCATTATGTTAAGTCAACGGTAATTTTCATTAAATTATTTTTTATCGAGCTCTTAACTCATTCAAATTTGATAACCAACCAACGAAATGACTTGAAACTAGTTTCAAGAAACTCTTGAGACGTAAGTGTACTGATGTAATCAGCTTTGAAGACTGGAACAGCAATTAATCACTAATTATGATGGCATTAAGTACGCAAATTGTACAACTAGAGTACGTACATAAAGGTGGCACGTCATACGATCCCAAAAGGACCTTTAATGAACCAATTGGGTCCTTTGTCACACTATGACGGTAAGCGTGTATGTGTTAGATTGTGTGACAGACGATATTTTGTTTACCTGTGTGATCGTGGTAATGTTTGCCTATAAGTATGCTTAACTGTGGGAGAGCCAAGCTTAGGCACGAATGGGTCGGCTCGACCAGAGTGATACCACGGCCTCACAGAAAACCGACGTGAAGCATCAGTAACGTAAGGGTGAGGTTACCGGAGGCCCAATTCTTCCCGCCTCCCCCCTATCCTCAATCCTTAAATCCCTAATAACCTACATGAGGTCGGCAACGCACTTGTAGTAACTCCCTTATGACGACGAGTGTCCATTGGCGACGGTGATTGCTTACCATCAAGTAATCCGTCTGCTCGTTTGGCGGACCTATGACATAAAAACTATGTTATTATACAACTTAAGAGTAATCCTATGGATTATGCGTGGGAGAATAAGGTAAGATTTACTGTGTTTATTGCTTGTTTATGGAGGGATAGGCAAGAGCTGGTTTATGTACAGTGATATTATGAATGGAAACTTTTAGAGATAATTAATGATACACCTTTCTCAGAAATGTTTTCGTAACAAAATATTTACTAATGCAAAGTTTATTGTATCAACAAGTATATCTGAGTAAAACAGTAAGTATAGATAATGTTACATTCATAAACTATTAAATAAATAATTCCTCATTGTTTTTGCATATTGCGAGATTGTTTTACGCTAAGTCGATCGACACGATTATGACGTTTGGAGCTCTGATTGGTTGGCGAATGGGGAGCCGACCAATCATAGCACAGAACGACACAAGCGTGTTCCATTTCGAACGCGAGAAAGTAAAATAAATTTGCACTACACACAATGTACAAAGAGTTGTTCCGTGCGGGAATCGAACACGCGACACGTTGTACGCGAGCCAGTTGCCCAGCCACCGCACCAACTTTGCAGTCATTATTGAACACTAGGTAATCTAATATTGATTGTAGCGTAATGTTTAATAACTTATCTATCAATGAAATAATTGTTTAGATCTGACTAGCGGTTAAGATTACCCCCTACGCACAAACTTACAAACTTTTTTACCTCTTTATAATATTAGTACTTATAGTAGATTAAATTAATACGTGCTTATACATAGATACTAAGCGAATATCAGAAAAATTGTTTGCTTCTACTCTAGAACAAAAAAATTTGAATGAACCGATGATGGAGCAAATACTAAGAGGAGCGCTCAACTTAAAAGTTTTAATTAAGGACGACGCCCTGATAACTAACTCCGTGAACTTTATACTAGTCGGTATAAAGTTCACGGAGTTAGTTATCAGGGCGTCGACGGTTTTTATATGGTTAAAAAAACTATTGCTTCAACTGCATTGATAGATATTTTTATACAGAACGATGTCTTAAGAGTTTTACTATTATGATATTAACTATTTTTAAATTAGGACTCAGAATGTATTACTGATACACTACCATACCATCTTGGAACGTAAATATGACTAAAATAAAATGTACAGTGCTACGATTGCTTTTCCTGTAAATTACAGTGTTCTTAGACATTATTTAGTGTGTAGTGCATTTAAACGAAATATATGTAGGTAGTATTTACAGCTATACTAATATTAGAAAGAGTTAAAATTTGTAATTTGTAAGTTTGTATATAGGGGGCAATCTCTGGCACCGCTGGTCGGATTACCAAAATTCTTTAACTGATTGCTATAGTCTATAAAACACCACGCTACGATCAAATGCAGCAGAGCGGGTGAAACCGTATGAGAGTGGTTAGTATTTAATATTTAGGAATGAAAATATATTGATCTGTAAGCGTCTACACGGGCCTGGTGACTTTCAAGGGCCTCGAAAGTTGACTGCCAAAATGGCTGATGCATCATCAAGCGCGTTTGTCGACAACTCGAAAACTTGAGATGTTGAGATTACGGCCGATTCTCACACTCGATGTATCGAGGGTCTCCCGGGAATATCGAGCAGATTATATTATATTGAGAAGGGTTCATGTTGATAAAGCCGAACTTATACGGTTACCTGCTGTCTGTTGTGTTTTGGAACTGTTGCCCCACATTAGGATTTTCTCCTGTGTTGAAGGTGCGCTTACAAACATACAATTTTACATACACATGACACCCAGACCCGGAACAAAAACAATTTGTGGTTCACACAAAGAGTTGTTCCGTGCGGGAATCGAATCCGCGACACGTTGTACGGCAGCCAGTCACCGTACCAATCGTGCATTCATCAATTACTAGCGACCCGCTCCGGCTTCGCACGGGTGCTGATACTCAATTTCTTTACTATTTATTTGATGTTATTATATGTACACGTAAACCATCCTCGTCAATCACTCAATCTAATACAAAAAACCACATCAAAATCAGTTGCATAGTTCTAAAGCTTAAGAATACATATACGAACAGAAAACGACTTTGTTTTATACTATGTAGTGATGTTGATTTCATAGACAAAATGAAAGTCTAAAAGTCAATATTCGCGTCCAAATCCTTGGATAGTATTGCGACCTGTGTTCGAAGTAACACAACGTAACTTCTGATTATAACGGCTAAGAAAATAGCTGTTGGTCGCAGATGGTAGCCGCGTTATCGGTTGAAAAGGGCCCCAGCAAGGTCGTCTCGAGAAAAGGGTACGAACTGAAGTGTTCCCAAGGGAGATGTGAACGTCATTTGGGGTTGGGAAACGTCGAGTTCTCTAGGGTACCTCTAGAGAACTCCGATCATGTTCGGTTACAAGAGTGCTTTTTCTTCTACTTGTAAGTGATTGAAATGCGATGAGGTGTTCCGTGGCGCCGTTTTTGATATCGATTTGCAAAACGGTTTCTGTATGAAACTTATTAACATTATTTCGGTTTTTGAAATTCTTATTTGTAGAGTGATTACATTGCATTATTGTTTAGTCAGGTATTTAAATTTATAGAAAAAGGAATCGTGTATAATGTTACATGTATAATGTAACATGTATAAAAACATCACAGGTTTTTTGATAGCGATAAAGATAATAATATATAAATTATATGATTTTAAATTACTCTCAAATAAACCTTGTCCTTGACAGTTCTAATGTCGTAGACAGTGAGAAAGCTTTACAACACAAGGGTTGATTGTACCCAGATTTTGAAACCACAATATAATTTGAGGCCGACGAAAACTCGCCTTTTTGTTAAGCGGCAACAGATCAATTTCGATAAGGAGCGAAAAAATATACATAAGGCGTGTGAAAACGAATCTAATTTTGTGAAGGATGTATTTTTTTTACTCAAAGAGAATTCTTTTAGTAAGGGACGGGTATTGGGTTTTTTATCCGAACACATACGAAAATAAGTCTCGATGTTTCTTTATTTTTATCCCGAAGAGTGTTGGATGTGGGTGCGGATGGTACTTTTTACATGATGCGCGTTTAAGGTAATTTGATAGACGGATAATTCGTCCGTTATCTTCGTATTATATTTTATACTCTCTAAGTTACATAAATATGTATTAGTATATAAGAAATGTGATGTTTTCTTGATCAAATTAGTTTACAGAAAATGGGAATGTTACTTAATTACTTTAGTCATCATTATCATTAAAATATGTTGTGAACTCATATAATTATCAACGAGTTTACTATCCGTATAACATTAACTTAACAATAAAACACTAACATTCTAGAACCTTACATAAACCAACGCTATGTAATTGAATCAATCATATCAACTTACAAAGTTACAACATAATCAATACTTCTCCAATCCCAGTAGATCAAGAATTTACGACTAACTAACAGAATTTATCAACCATTGAAAAAAGTTTCCATAAAGAAAAACATGTTTACTATGGCGCGTTTTCCTTAACTTTGTCGACATCAATGCTATTTATTGGAAGAAGAAAAATACGCGAGATATTGCCAGAAGCCGAAAAACGAACGAGGTATTGAGTGCGTGATGTGGTACAGATATGTCTGACGATATCAAACTGCTTTACAAATTCAATAACATTTTTGTAAATCTAATATTATGTACTTGTTTGATTCGGAGCGAGAAGATGCGGTGTTAGGTGTTCTGTCTGGCGTGGTCTTAAGATATAATTGGCTAATGTCGTGATTTTTTCAATAGTTTTTGTTGTACCGTCAGTAAAAATGAAGTGAAGAGATTGCAAATACGAATTTTGATAAGCACGAATTATGTTGTAATGACTCTTAAATTTAAATCTTGTTTTTATAACTATTTATAAGCACGAATTATGTTTTAACGAGTCTTAAATTTAAATCTTGTTTGTATAACTCTATTAGGTAACGATGATAATTATGTAAATATTCACACATGCTTTATTTAAACATTTAAACTTTGTTAATACATCTACTGATACTATTTAATTATGTCCCGACCTTAAACCAAAAAGAGAAAAAGCTCTAAGGTTTTATGTTATGTTCTGTGTCTCATGATCTGCAGGGTGATTCTGTAAGACTTCATTCTAAACTTCGAATCTGGATCCGCTGTGAGTATTAGTACACTAGCGCAGTAGCGCTACACTTGCGAGTTGAACTAAATTGATCGCAACATTTTGATAGATAAAGTATGAGATGACGTTAAAAGTGGCATTCTAAAATTTAATTTCCCCGTCACTTCGCACTCGAACACGATTCAAAATCAAACAAATTTTATAGAATCGACGTGCTGCACACACTGATAAAGCGTCAAAGACACACGCCAATATAGTCCAAAATACGCCAAAGTACTTCCATCACAGCTGTCTACAATAAAACTATATGTCTCGAATAATATTTGCTATCTCTTTCATATTCACTATCATTTTCCCGCCACCGTTCGTACGCCGTCGTTTAAAATGACAATTTCAACACTGCGCACCATTTTCTATCATCCTTTCATATCATATCTCACGTTAGCTGAACATAGTGATGCAGATATATTATTCATTGGCACCAGCCCTGTTCAGAGACCATAGAATTCCTCTGACAACCCTCAGATCCGATACTATCAGTTCCACCGTCCCTCGCGATGTCCATTATAGTCTCAGGAAGGACGTGTCAGCGAGTGAGACAGCATTATACCCGTGTCTAACGATTGTAAGGGAGAGACATGTATCATTGTGTTGCGTCTCGATTGTTAGAACTTTGTATGCAGAAAGGAAACTCCTTTTATGTCTGTTCGCCTAGTACACCGCGTTGGTTTTACGACACACTATTTCGCTCTGTTTTTTCTATCAGGCAACATTATTATTTATTTTTACTAGGCGTTGGTTTTCGTTGGCAACCCAAATTGATTTCGGCACCTGCTGTTCTTCTGTCAGCCAATTTTTATTTTGACAAATAAGTTCGTGGCTTTTGTTTGAACTTCCGATTGTTCATTTGCTATTCAAAGATTTTGTGCGAAGGCATTTTATTTTATTTTTGGACGAATTGCCATGGTTGTTTGTATCGATATATCTTTTTTTATTGTATTATACCTATTGAAATTTGGGGGTTGTGGGTCAAGCGCAATAATATGCGCGGTCGCAGCCTGGCACAGAAGAGGAAAAAGGGGTGATGAAAAAGACAGTATGACTCTGTTACTCTCTCTCTCACCAACACTGGGTGAGGGGAATATTTTACTTTTCCCCCTCATAAACAAAAATCATATTGGAAAGGGGAACAACTCCTTTTTGAGTATTGATATTAGGAAATTCTTACAATCATCATCATCAAAAATCAAAAATCATCAAAATTATCCTTATAGGATAGTTTTTGATGGCCTGTAAACATATTCGTATGAGAGGGCAAGTTTTTATTGACATTGGACTCATAAAATAATAATGACACAAATAATGCTGAAAATTTATAAACATATTTTAATTCAGTAGATTTATATTTAACTGACTAATAATGTACTGTTAAACTTATGTCACATCATTTGATCACTGTTGGGGTTTTATGTTCTCTCAATATAATTATCGTGATTGCATTTCTTCATGTCCATACATGCGTGTCTATTTAAAATGACATTAGTGTTTTATGGTATCTCTCAGGAAATTGCCTTGAAACAACCACAGCGTTGTGTTTCGCCGTGTGAATGAGGACTGTACTGTGTATACTGGATCCCAATTTCTCTGGAATCAGGAAATCTGCCGTTGCATCATATAAAACACCTTATTTGTATCTTATCTTTAGTAAGATTAAAGAAAATAATAGCCTTTCTCAAAAATCACAAACAAAACCAAAACTTCACTTACCCATATACAACAGACTCCTTCAAATGTAACCTCTCCCCCATTTCTCCAATGAACCGGAGAGTAATTTCTTTGCACGGCATTAGCTCAGGATGTTAAACGCGTCACGTCTCGGCTCTTGTACGTGAAGTTAGAGCCTTAAGCCTTCGCCACACGTGCTCATGCCCTTGGGCTTACAAACTTTCAGACCAAATTGCCCCCCAAATAAAGCAACAAAAAACTCCCCTAATTGTGAAATCGAGTTAATAACTAAATTTTGCGAATCTGAGTGTTTTTAAGACTTGTTATATTAATCTATTGTTATTGTTGTAAGTATTAAGGTTGATAATTGCTTGGCGGGGTTTTTGTGCAGTGATATGCATGTTTAAGCTTATCTACATCTTGTAATGACATCACCATACTCGATAAATGATAGATGATAACCGACAAACAGCAGTGTGTGTCGTGGTGGCCTGGAGGTTAAGGAGCCCGCTTCTCATGCATGAGTGTGTGGGGTCAAAACTTGGCAAGTACCAGTGTGACTTTTTCCGAGTTATATGTACAACAGTTATACGTATAATATTAAATAGATAATAGCATATTATCTGTTATCAAATAGACTTGAAATAAATGTTTAGATATAGCTTCGGTCTTTATAAACATTGTCGTCGTCATTATCATTTGTAAAGTACCCATGCACAGCATAGGTCTTTTCGTACAGAGAAGATTTTTGATTAGAATGTTTTACGCACAAAGTTATTTATTTGATAAGGAACCAGTTATGTTTACCGTGAGTCCAGTTCACTGCTGGACATAGCAGTGCAAAATAATGAAAATATAATTATTACTTTATTTTTTTATTTGTATCAACAATAACAGTCTGTTAATTGCAAATGACTGCTACTTAAATATTCAGAAATGTTCTTGTAATAACGTTCAAAACAAAATGAAAATATACATCGTCGGTTCAGTGAAACGGGTTGAAATGCTGAATTCATTCAGTGTACTTTGAAACACAACGTGGAAAATAATAAATATTTTGTTTTAAAATTATTTATTTTTCTGTCTCTTGATAGGGTTTGCATTGGCGTGGAGGTTAAAATATATCTTATAACGAGCACAAAGTTATCAACTGAATTCACGATCCTAATTTAAAAACCCTTCCCAAATTAACAACTTACTACTGCATTTAAATATGTATATAATGACATTCCGCGACACTCGCGAAAAAATCTTAATAACGAATTAGGTTAACGCACGTCAACTTTATCAATTTATCTGGGTGACGGACACCGCGCCCATTATCCCGGCCCCGGCTGCCACATGTTACCCCGCCAGCCTCCAAGCCAGGAGGACGGGAGGCTACAGCCCTCCGGAAAATGTACAAGCTCCTACCGTACACTATTTATGACCGCGTTTTCTTTCTCAATAACTTAACATTATCCTCTCAGCCGACCCATTTCCGATTGTATTCTCTCACAATACACCTCAAATTCCCAAAGCACCAAGTACCACTTACTACCTTTTACAGAATGAAACAATCCCCGCTGTACGTTCTCAACAATCAAATATCAACTTACTGTTAACGAGGGAGGATTCATAATCGCTTGGCGCTTTTCGTGTAGTGTTAACGTTTCGGATCGTGCCTTTTGAGATGAATCCGCGAGAGTACTTATTACGAAGCTCTTATTTCGTGAGATCTGTTTATTTCTTGATGTACAAGCGATTTACATTCGTATTTGTTAGGCATTAGGGAATATTTTGCTTCAGGAAGGTGGAGGCGTTTGTTTTATTTTGGGTTGAGGAGGTAGTGTTTTTCAGTGAGTCTGAAATCGTTTTTCGGATAAGACGAATCATCTAAATGTTTTTTGCATCTTTGTTTTCCATTGTTTCGTATTGTATTGTTGGATTCTCAAGTTGGTGACCCGTTTGGCCTTTTAGTGACTTATTGTGGAACATTTGTTGGTATTCAGTGTTATCCTCAAGTTATATGATATGATAACACATTTTTGTTTAGGAGTGTTGTCTTAAACAATAGCGTCCAGCGCTTAGTTCCACCCCTTGTCTAAGGAAGTCTAAAAATCATTCAATTGTATCAAAAAAATAAATATCCGAAACCCTTATCCCAAAAAGGCCAGCAACAAACTCGTAACTCTTTTGGTGTTGCGGGTGCCCATGGGGGGCTTCAATTGCTTACCATCAGGTAATACGCCAGCTCTTTTGCTCACCTATCCCAAAAAAAAGGAATTTCACAAAAATAATTGCCATTCGATTTCGTGAAAACGCATTAGGACCTCTACTAGATCAAGGGGTCGTTACTTTAGTAAAGTCATTATGCAGTATGGTAAAACGTTTTTGGAACCCTTTGAAGTTGACACTTTTTGGCTTTCAACATAAATGACGACAAGCTTTTGTTGAGGATAAGGGTTGAGCAGGAGTACTTTTTCTTTGGCACTCAAGCCCAAAAAGGATTTCGTAACATTTAATAGTACTTTTAAGAATTTTACCATAAATCGCTAATTTAAAAACAATGTTTTGTAGATATGTATGTTTAATTTTTCAATATCAATACAGTTTAGTTGTCGTGCCATCTGTGTTCTCTGTCACAGATCAGTTCAAAAAGATCCTATTGAGGAATAAACATTGTATTTTCGTAAATTTATATTTTGTGTGTGCGTATCGTATATGTATATAAATAAATAAAATTAACAAAAACATTAGCAATATTACGTAAGTATACAATACAGCCAACCAATAGTTTCAAACTAGCCAAATCCATTGAAATGTAATATATAAATACTATACTTTTTTATAAAATCACAACATTTGACGTAATAAATAAAAAAAAATATTTTATTAAAGTCGTCAAATTAAGGGATTGGGTTACCGGTAACCTGACTCACACGGCAAAACACTGTGGTCGTTTCACGTCAGTTTTCTGTGACGGCGTAGTATCACTCCGGTGTCTAATACGGAAACTAGACGATTTATAGTAAAACAATATATGTATATGTACTATTTGTACCATTTACATGTACCTACTATAAAGCCGCAGAAGCGTGTGGTCACGTGGCATGTGCCCGCTACACATGTGAGGCTAATCAGACCATTGCACATTGAATCCGACATTTTGGTCCTAAATACTACGGGTAATGTTAACGAGTGCTGAGATTGGATTTAGTCCCCCCTTTCTGAGGTTGAGAATTGAAGGAATATGTAGACTTTTATTTGAGTCTAAAAGCTCTGGAAACGCACAATAAATTAATGTAGTTCGTTTAAAGTTTATGCTGACATTACTGTAGTTTCAAAGAGGTCACATGAACATATCAATATAACTTCATCATCATCATCATTATCCTCAGCCAGAAGACCACTGCTGAAAAAGGCCTCACTCTGACCCCAACAGTAAGAGTCTGACAGTCCCTCCCGGCCCACTCAAAGCGGGAAAAGTCATGAGATAACTTTCCTGAAATAAAATCTTGCACCCAATAATCGTTATCTGGGTTTTCAAACACGAATGGACTGTTTTCGAAGTAGAAAATAGTAAATCGAAGTTAACAAACAAGAGACGTGTAATAAAAGAATCCAATTAAGCCATAAGGACATGATAAAAGCCGTGTTACTGCCGAGCAGCGTCGACCACAGAGGATGCAATAGAAAATCCAATTGGTTCAACTCAATTAAAAGCTGGCGACAGTTTTACTAGCATTCGAAACTGTAAATAAGTAGTCCAACTGTCAGAGACAAATGAAAGTTGCACAGTGGGCCAATCTGCACACGATTTAGTGGCAATTCTAGAGTTGGAAGGTCTGTGCTGTTTGGCACAGGAGACGCGGGCTGACTACAATTTAAGTTGAAACTTCGTGTTGGTTTTAAGTTGAGGAAGTGTGAAGATCTCGTCAGTTGTTTGTCTCGAGGTTAGAGGAACTGGTTTGGAATACGAATTTTTCTACATTGTTACTGTAGTTTTGCTTTTGTTGAACAGTTGAGAAAAAAAAAAAGGAAAGTTGTAGGAAGATTTTTACATTTTATTCTTTTGTGCTTTCTAGCAGAAAGTTTTTGGTTATTTTCGTATTTTTTGTACAAACAATGTTCATTTAATGAAGTAGGTAATAAGTAGTAGTATTTGCGAATTTAGATTTATATTTAGGAGAATTAAGTTCACGTAGTTAACAACCTTTTACAACCATTAATTACTTCAACCAAATAAGACAACAAACTAAAAATTACTTTTATTTCTTCCTCTCATACACAGCGTGTTTCATATTTCTCCTAGAATTTTTATGACTTAAACCAAGCTATATATGAAGTAAATCGTTGCACACTGGCCGACTGCCAGGGATAAGCCCTCATGGCTTCGGCTTACGAGGTTTTGATTAACCACATACCACATTAAATTACGTAACGTTTCCTCGACATTATTGTTATTACTATCGTCGTACTATCATAGAAATAATAAAGTATTGTCCCGTTGTAGTGTCTTATAAAAAATGTTTTATCTCTCATATTATTATTCGGTTAGTGTATCATTGTTTGCGATTTGGTTAATATATGGATTGTATGCTTAATTCCTTTATTTACGAGACCACAAGTCCCTCTTTATTGACTGTTTTGCTTTCTTCTTCAGCTCTGGGTTGTGACGCTAATAATTCTTGCAACAAACCAAACCTAACAGTTAGTATAGTTGCATTACTTTGAAGATGTTTTAGGAATTGTAGCAAGTTTAAAGTACTTACATCACATTACAATGTGTGTATAATATTTCTGGAGTGGCAACATGTTCTTAGACATAATTGTGTGGTTTATGTAATATACAAAATGACAAAAAGTTTATTGTAGTAAGAAGTAGAATTAAATAAATTATCTATTTATATAACTTACCAGGTACAAAAAGAAAAAAAGCCTAATCGACTCGAATAATTTGAAAATAGTATTTTGAAATAGCAAAGTTACATAAAAAGAAGAGTGGTAAAGTAGAAAACATGAATAAATTATAAATTCTTAATTCTTTCTCAATTCCCAACGAAATTAGTATTAGCCATGTTGCTAGAGAATTTTAAAACTAATCTAATTTTTTTGTCACCAGTGATGAGACGAGAGAAGTGGATGGTCGTGCCAGATCAGAGTCTGGCGATGCAGACTCGGTGTACCACGTGAGGGGGGCGCTACACGACCAGCGGTGGAGGGATAACCAGGTAAGGATTATTAGAGGTTTTGGTATCTGTGAACGCATTGGAGTTGATCCAATTTTTGTAAATTGGATCATATAGGTAGTAAGGAATATTGTCGTACAACTGTTTTGTATTTACTTAATTTAAAAGTAGTATTATTACGTAGTGACATACGTTTTCCTGAGTCTATGATTTATTTATTTTTTGAATTCGTATTAAATAAATAATTCGAAAATTCGTTCCTTCTTACAATAATGTTGTAACTATGTACATAGTTAAAACGTACAATTATCATACTACCTAAATCGTCCTTCTAAATATTGTAGACATGAACATTTTAATAAATATATGTATACATATATGGATGTTGGTTATCCTTTCACGTAAACACTATTCAGGGGATCTTAACGAAACATGGAATAAAGATTCTAATCTAGAGTAACATATGGGCCATATTATATTGACTATGGTACTGCTGCTAGAAGCTCTTTAGATATGTAGTAGTGCATGTTGTACGCCCGTTCTACTTCCTTCTATGACACATCCATGATTTGTTAGTTCAACGCACTCCTTCATAAGGCACACCAAACAATATCACTCACATCGCATCTATACAACTCTCTCACATAACAAACAAGGTCTAAATCAGCACCAAAGTATTAACGATTAATCCAGTAAACATTCAACGGCAAACAAAACTGCAATTCAAGTACAAAATTAAGCAAGCGTAACATCGTAGGAGTGAAGATTTGAAACTAAAATAATAGGACGTATATAAAACGGGGAGTTCACACTGAATAAATTGAATTGCACCAGGCTAGCACCGAGAGGGAAGAGATATCGGTGTCAGAACTTACTGGTCCAAATTACCGCTGTGAACGCTTCTGCATTTTGAATGAAAACTTTTCTACCCCTGCCTGCCTTTAAATAAGTGCATATGTGCTACATTTTACAAAGGAAAGTTTGGTAAATTTAGCAAGAGTTTCGTCAGTGTATTCCTGTATTTAATTGTTGATATTTAAACGTATTTCAGGCTAATTCGATTCTCTGGTCCTTTTGTACGAAACGTCGTCCTTTGCAATAAAATTTGGATATAACAAATTTATTTTAAATTCGAAGAAATTTTAATGATATATTTACCTACGTCAATTAGTGCTGGTCATTGAATATTGTTCTTGTATATAAAGGGGTTCTCTGTGACACGGATTAAATGTACCCTTTTATAAAGGGCAGAAGAAACATGTCAACTTGAATTATAATCCTCTTCTTTATAGTATGATATTCTCTGTGACACGGATTAAATGTACCCTTTTATAAAGGGCAGAAGAAACATGTCAACTTGAATTATAATCCTCTTCTTTATAGTATAATTTTCGGTAAGAATTATAATGATAATAAAATTTGAATATACAATGAGACAATAAAACAATGAATTTATTTTTGGAAATATGCCATTAGTACTTTACTGTACGTACCTTTTATTTGTTTTTTGTCTTGATGTTTTGGCAGGGTTACACCTGCCGTGGTCACAAGCAGACTGTCCCGTAATACAGCAACGTATTAATAAGTAACGCAAAAGTTTAAAGCCATTAAATAGGTAGCACTTTTACATAATGTATTACATAATGATGAAGCAATTTTCCAACGTCAGTTACTCTATGAAGAAATGTCGAAACAAATTCAGTATAGCAAATATTCGTACTGTTTCATTGATTCCAAGCGTAAAAAGAATTTAGCAGTATCGAGAGTGAGTTTAAGAGCAAGAGATTTTGTATACTTATTGTGTAAGTAATTGTATTTTTGAAATAAAAATCCATGATTATTATTATTGTCTAGCTACTAAAAAGTTGGATTTTCATGTCGTTTGTCGAGTGATAGTAATTACCAAAAGGCGATCCTTTAATTATTAGTTTACTGTTATCAGTAACATTAAAAGAAACCTAGAACCATTTTAAGTGTGAGAGAATGGGCCGGTTTGACCGGAAAAATATCACCAGATATGCCTTCCCGAATACTGGCGTAAAACAACATTAAGTTTCGTCATGTGAGTGGTTTATGGTACCCTCTCATTTTCAATCTATTCCCAAATCTATACCTAAATCCCTAACAAGTGCGGGAGAACCAAGCTTCAGCACGAATGGGTCGGCTCGACCGGGGTGATACCACGGCCTCACAGAAAACCGGCGTAAAACAACCACAGCGTTGTGTTTCGCCGTGTGAGTGAGGTTATCGGAAGCCCAATCCTTTCCCTCCCCCGACCCCTCCCCAATCCCTTAATCTCCAAAACCCTAACCTCTCTAAAAGGTCGGCAACGCACTCGTAACTCCTCCGTTGCCATCGGGTGTCCATGGATGGCGCCGATTGCTTACCATCAGGTTATCATAGCAGCCCGTTTGAGTCGGTACCAAAAATTAATATGCTCATGCATATACTTCCTTTATGAGATTTCAATATGTAATGCCATATTTTTATTAAGTTAAGTAAATACTGGCATTACTTATAGTCGGTCGTCAGTAGAATTTTAGCAAATTAAAGTAGTTAAGAGTTCATTAAGAAAACATGAGGTTCCCCGTGCCGTTGATTCGTTTGCCTTCGCTCCCGTTTACGAATTGTTTCCTTTCCCAGGAAAATGTATGAATTAATTGAGTTGAGCTACTGCGTTATTTAAATGTACTGTGTTTTAATTATTTAAATTTTAAAATAAGAATTGTTTTTGAAATTTACTTTGTTCGAATTTGTGTGGAACTGTTTCTTTGAGAACTAAATTATAGAAATTTGTTTGAGGTATTTTCCCTTTTTGCGTATATTCTTCTATTCAAATAAGTCTTTTACATGGTCTTAATTTGAGATGGTAATGCAATAAATAGATAGGTAGATTAATAACGGGTAGATTTATGCAAGGTTTGTAATTTTCAGCCGTAAATTTGTAATTAGAATAGCAGGAAGACTCATAAAAATACCAATAAACTATAATGATCAATTAGTTGAATTAAAATAACCGATCAAAATATCACAAAGTACGAAGAAAGTTGTATTTTTTTTAATTTTAATTTATACCTTCCTGTCTTAATGGATAGTTCGTTGCACTAAAATGCTTGCGGTGAAGATTTTATTTTTAATCTTATGAGTATTAAACTTTTAATACTGGGAAATTTCGGAGAGAAATACGCAAAATGTGATTACCAGAGGCCCAACTCCCCTTCTCATCCTCTTTACTTACTCCAATTCTTCGAAACACCACATCCTTAATTACTTTCAGGGTTTTCTCCCACATGATTAAATTTAAATACCAAGTATGGAAATTTGATTTCCTACATAAGATTTTTTAGTTAATAATAAATAAACAATCAATATTAAAAACAATTAAGAAGTTATAGCTTTTCTAGAATAATAAACAAATTATTCACTAAACTATTTAATTTTTTTATTAATGCGTAAGTACTTCGGTGTAGTTTAAAGCATAATTCATAAAAAAATCATTGATATTCAGCACGTCGATTCTATAAAATTTGTTTGATTTTTAATCTTGTTCGAGTGCGAAGTGAGCGTCGAAGTGACGGGGTAATTAAATTTTAGAATGCCACTTTTAACGTCATCTCATACTTTATCCATCAAAATGTTACTGTCAATTTAGTTCAACTCGCAAGTGTAGCGCTAGTGTACTACTACTCACAGCGGATTCAAATTCGAAGTTTAGAATGAAGTCTTACAGAATCACACCCCAGTATTATAGTTTGATAAATCGCAGTGTTACTAGATATAAAAAAAGTCCTTGTAACATTAATAAATCCCTAGTCGTTGTAATCGATTAACTTTCTGTCTGAGGCCAATTAATTATGCAAGTGGTTGGTTACATTTGACGGAATAATCGGACGACTGTGAAACTGAATTTATGATGCGGATGGTACCGCCGGTGATAATTACCCGTTATTAATCACTATTAACCGGCTCACTTACTTAAAAACTGTACAATTAAATGTACTATAAAAACAATAATAGAATGCCTTGTTGATAAGCGGATCTGAAGAAGTCTAGAACAATTTTTACTCTTTATCCATGGTCGGGTGTGCATGGGCGGCGCTGATTGCTTACCATCAAGTTATCCGTATGCCAGTTATATAGGCGTATAAAAAAAATTAAAAACATTTATGAAATTTGAAATAGCAAATTTCTATCAAAAACGTTTAACATACAAGTTGGCTAAATTACGCAAATTGATATACTCATTGAGTTACATTATGAGGGTAATCCTCTGATGGATTGCCCTCTCACGACTAATTTACTGGCAACCTTTACTGACCGAAGATTTCTTCAATAAAAATAAATGTTTCTAATGAACATTTCAGAATATTGCTCTAAATTTAATTAGAAATGTACCTCTCCTTTGACTGTTTTTTGGTAATAATATGACCCACAATAATGTATTTTATATTTATTTATAGCTTATTAGCTATTACTTAGAATTTTGAATCTGTTAATAGATTCCCTGAAACAAATGCATTTAGAACATCTCGCAGATGACAATAGGTCCTATTGTACGAACGCAGAACGCGGAACGAAGGACCAAAATAAAATGTAACGCATTCACCTACGTTCTTATGTTAAACGAATAAGGTCCACAGTTCTTTGATTTCTGGTAAGAGTAACGTGGACATAGGCTTATGATGTTGGGTATGTGCCAAGTGCAGCACTAGGAGACTATTTGGCACGACCCGTCAGAACCGATTGTAACCGATGTGGAAGGCGATTTTAGGTTTGGCTCTTCCATCAATTTATTTGGTTATGGAATATTTACATGTGCTTCGAGTTCGGGAAACTATTATACATAAAACGTTGTCCCAGATTAGGATTTTTATTTGTATTGTAAGTGCATTTAGAAGCATTCAAGTTCATATACGCATCACTTCCAAAAGATTTGTGGGTCACACAAAGAGTTGTTTCGTGCAGAAATCGGAACCTCGACACATTGCGCAACAGCCGGCTGTCCAACCTCTGCGCCAATCATACAGTCTAGTCTGTAGTCAGTATTTACATAGTATTTGATTTGATTTTCATATAATATACAATAAAAAAACTGGTAGAAGAATTTTACGATACATAATGATCCCTTAAAGGCCGGTCTAAAAATAAAATAATTAAAATCAAATCGCCATTAACTTAGGCTTCACAAAAACCTCACACCTCATCAAATTTTCGATTCGTTGTCAAAAAAGAAAGTTTTCACTCAAAGTAAAAATTCTTGGAAGAGCTACTCAAAAAATCCTTTGAGACAACCCCATTAAATAATACAACAAACAGGTTTAAAAGGGTTTTCAACCTCGTTGGTTATATTTTTCATTTCCTTGTTGATCACGAAAATGGTTGCTGAGCAAACTGACGTCGGAGAAAATGGTATAATTTAACAGAAGCGTGTTATAAGACGGGGAACATTATTACAGCTCTTGAAAACAACGGCCTGTCGACTTGCTATGAGGAGCTAAATTACCGCCTTTTGGGATGCACTCCGACTCATTCAAAAGATTTTCTCACAAGTTTTGTAGACTGATGACATAATGTTGGCTTTGTCTGTTTCATACCGGGTTTAATATTAATTTTGCTAACAAAACTGACAATAAGTACTTCATTTTTTGGTCAGGACCTTCTTTCTACGTTTTAGCATGTTCTAGTAAAGCACAGTAACTTTCTTTCTTTTTTTTTCTTTTTTTTAAAAACGTCCCACATTAGGAATTTCGCCTGTGTCGTGGGTTACAAACATACAATTTCACATACACATGTCACCCAGACCCGGAACAACAATTTGTGGATCACACAAAGAGTTGTTCCGTGTGGGAATCGAACCCACGACACGTTGCACGGCAGCCAGTTGCCCAGCCACCGCACCAACCGTGCAGTCGAGTAACTATATTTTGAATAATCATTTAATATTTAAAAATTTCTCATCATGTCATAATGTATGATTTTGTTACCTATAAATGTTTAAATAAAAAGACCACGAAATCGAAAAACGAATCATATAAAATCATTTATGACTTTTATCTTTTAATGCTATTTAATCTTTAACGTCGAATCGTTGAATTCCCGCGTGGTGACATCCATTAGTTGTTAGGTTAAAATGTTAATTAATACAATTAACGTTTAAATAAGTTAGTTTATCTGGTTTATACAAATGGATTTAACTGAGTTTGATTTGTTTAAATATATTAATTTGAGGTACAAACAACAAAATCAGTTTTTTTTGGAACGAAAAAAAACTTTAAGAGTATAAAGACAAGGTTCACGTAACATCTACATACATTTAAGTATTTATATATTTTACGTGGTGCTTACCGACACGAAAACGTGGTCCTTTGAGCAGCTGGAAGATACATACATATATGCAACAAGCACGTTCATCGTTCTGTTTATTTAAAGTGCATGTTTTATTAAAGAACAGACACTGTCTTGCTCACATGGTCACAGAGACGAACGTCGGTATTATACATGGATGCAACGACAAATTTGTCTATTTCCAACTCTATAATTTTGAAATAAAGTCGAATGTTGGAATACCTTGTCATGCTGACATATGAACGCACACTACGAATTTCAAATTACTGTTAAAGGAATACAATTTTGAAAAAAGAAATACTATTTTATCTACATTATATCATAATAACGATCGATTTTCTTTTGCCCATCAGGCGGCTAACGCCCGTCGCACGTTGCGAGGTTGGGCGGCAGTGAGGGCCTGGTGTGTGGCGTGGTGGCACTCCGGGCGTGAGGATGTGGAAGATACCGAACCAGAGGAGGAACCCTCGGATCCTGGGTACGCCACACCCGTGTCTGTCGAGACGCCGCTGCAGAGTTCTGTATCGAGGTGAGATATACATGACATTATGCAGTAGTAAAGTACAAGCATGGTATCTATCAGTCATTTTAGTCTGCGTATAAACGAGTAGTGAAAAATGTATTGCCAAATAGTATTAAGAGCACCATTAATACTAGTCCAACATAACTAACTTGTGCTCTTGACAAAGGTATTCCCCAAGGAACATGATCACAACTAATAACATCGACCTTTCCTAACATCCAAGGGACACTATATCTAAAGTTAATAAATAAATAGGACATCTCCTAACCCCGGCTTGTGGTTTAAGTAAAGGATTGTTGAGGTAATCAGTAAAAGCTTTATTTTAGATATTTATCTGAATTTTACTTTGGATTCACTGTTTCAATTAATGCCATTTGGATCATAGTTTGATGACAAAATGTCTGTTTCATAGGTGCACATCACTGAACGTCATCAGGGATCCTTATGCATCTCGTGGCGGAGGGTCCAGTGGTTCTGGAGGTGATGGAGGTACTTCCCCCCTCCGACGAACTTACGAGCCACCCTCAAATATGCCAGCAGCACGCGATAGTCGCTCTTTGCCTCCAAACACCAGGATCAACGCTACTACCTCACCTGCACCAAAATCTGCATCCGCAGACTCAGTGTATACAATCTTAATCAGGCTACCAGATGCCGACACCGAAAGACCAACAATTAAAATGATCACAGAAGAATCTCCACCTTCTAATACGAGGCCACATTTTCGACCAACCAGAGGAGACTCAGAGCTCAACCTTCATCCCGCTGGTCATCAAGCACTGACTAGAAGAACATCCCACATACAGGACGTTAGAATCCCTCTGAACGCCAAAATAATTCCGAAGCAGTTGGCAGGTAAGGGCTTAACGAAACAACCGAAGCCAAAGAAGAAAACTCAAGAGAAG
Organism: Spodoptera exigua; assembly: GCA_902829305.4. Classification (NCBI taxonomy): domain Eukaryota; kingdom Metazoa; phylum Arthropoda; class Insecta; order Lepidoptera; family Noctuidae; genus Spodoptera; species Spodoptera exigua. The sequence continues at coordinate 1,766,141 of LR824614.2, forward strand.
AAGCAGGAGACTAAAGCTGCGAAAACGTTGTCGGCCATCTTATTATCTTTTATAATCACTTGGACGCCTTACAACATATTGGTGTTGCTGAAACCTCTCACAGCGTGCACTAAGTGCATTCCTGACGAGTTATGGTCTTTCTTCTACGCTCTATGTTACATTAACTCTACAATTAACCCTGTGTGCTATGCTCTCTGTAATGCTACCTTCCGAAGAACGTACGTGCGGATTCTGACATGCAAGTGGCACAATAGGAATAGGGAAGCAATGACTAGGGGTGTGTACAATTGAATTGTGATGAGCTTCGAACTTTGAATGATTGGTCTTGTGACGGTGCCAAAATGTAAATTGCCCAATTTTGGTATCCGTTTGGTTTTTGCTGTTGATGTTATGTAAAGCAATGTTGGTAATTGAGAGAATGTCGACAGCGTCAAGTTTTAATATTTATATAAAAATAAATGCAAATATTTAATTAATAAATTCTGAAGATGAAAACAAATATAAAAGCAACGTGCCAATTTTGACAAAACTTTTCTTTTACCAACATTGGCATATTTTAACACAGAACCATCTTGTTTCCAATATTCTTCCTAAATTGTGAACTAAAATGGACTGTTAATAAAACGTGGTATCATCCATATTTAGTGTGAGAACGTAATATTTATTTAGTTGTCCATTGAAACGATTAGTTGTGAATTTTGATTTCGATTAGTGAGTTGACCGTCCCGTCCATACATAGTATATTATTTGTAGAGGTAGATACATTTGTTTTTGTTTTAATTTTGTGGTTTAAGAATATTTTATTCGGACGTTCTTTGTGTAGTGCGGTACATGCTTCGCCAAGAAACTAGAAATATTTGAAAGGGTTAATTTTCTAAAAAAGTAAGCTTCATTTTAATGATTAATCAAAATTTGACGTGATACTTTTTAATGTACCTGATAGTTTCTGACAGATCAGTCCATATAACATTTAGGTTATAATAATAAATACCAGTATTATAAGATCTAATAATTTTACCACGAAGCTATGCACAACACAAAAATTGTCCGAGTCTTCTCCTGTTGTAAGAAGAAGATTGATTTAATTTTAAAACAAAAATTAAGAGCAAAAAGTTAAAAGCCAAAAATATATTAAGAGTGATTAGCGTTATGGGGAAAGAGCTGAGAATATTGCGTTAAACATTGGTAGTTGTCAGAATCTAGTCAAAAGGATCGATACGAAGATACGAGGGCACTCCTCACTTCTATTATGTTCAAATCGTAAAAAAAACAATATAAATTTCACTTTCGCTTTTCAAATATAAAAAAAAGATGAATTACGGAAAGCATGTCCGTATTCATGATTGAGAATAATAAAATAAAATAATTTCCAGATAGAATTGGCACGTATGTTTAAACAAGTTCAAATGTTTGCGTTCATTCAAATGAGGATCGAATAAAACTAAAATAAACTTGCAACACTACTGAAGTTAAACGTCAGAGGGAAATGTCAGATCTCGTATCTTCGTGTCGGACCGCTTTGAATGTGTTACTCTAGTCAGATATTTCTCTACAGTGTTCTGGTTAAGGTTTGAGCTTCTAGGATTAAATATCGACGAATTTAGATCACAAACAATTTTATTTGCAGTCTCATGTTGGTAATTTATATTATTTACAGCATTCTTTTTCGTCGAATGCTTCCAATAAGTTTGACAGTCTTATCCACAGATAAAAAATGACCGATTGTTTTCGAACGATTTTAAAACTCGCTTCTGTATAAGAGGTTTTGCTGTGAACATTCCTTTTTTTGAAGCTTCTAGTGCTATAGTTGCTTCCCAACATTCAATGTATTTGTTTTAGATATAAATGAGTGACTCGTAGCGTTCGTAAGTTAGAGTGTATCAACTTTATGCATCTGTGTATGTCGAACAGTATTAAGAGAGAGTCCTGAGCCTTTTTTCAAATAACTGTGTGTTTCGTACCTAAATGTATTTTATTTAAAGTAAGTTTTATAATTATAGAAATTCTGAGCAATACTCAAACCTGTCCTGTGAGGGATTTAAATGTTTATAAAATAATTTTAAGATTTCAAAGAAGACCATTAAAAAAAAGTATATAAGTATTAATTTTCTTTGTCGTGAGTATTCTGTGATTTCATCAAAGATCAACGTGAGATGTTCGTCTCGATATACTATTGTAATATTCATACAACGATCTTTTATCATATGTGACCCTTTATTACAGCATTGTTTTATCTCACTCTTCTACGAGAATTTTATGAATATTTCGGAATCTATTATTCCTTTTAATGTCGTTAATACTATCACTATTGTGATAAAGTTGTGACACACGAATAGTGAGCTAAAATGATCATTCAAATTTTAATTCATCGCTAATCTTATCCGACAACGTTTACTATATATTTAAATATGTGTCAACGTAGATAAAATGGGATATATTCATTGAATTCTAAATATATGTATGAATTTTAAAAATATATAAAAGTAATTGTAAATACAACATTCGATATATTAAGTCTATGACATTTGTATCGGCAGTATTATTATAAATAGGAACATATTATGTATTATACAATTAATGTGTGTGTAAGTAAGTATATAAGGTTATGTAATATATACATCAAGTCTATGAGTGTTGTACAACGTTCCTTTGTTGTGAATGAGGTTTTATTAACCAAATTATTAATTATATGTATGTGTAGAAATAGAAAATCTACTATATATCAATGCAATTTACATTTAAGTCCTAGATTTTTGAATAAAACCAAATTTTATACAAAATTGAGGAGAATTACGCATTTTTCTTATAAACAGAAGGAAAAGTTTCCTTGGATGAACAGCTTTAATGGAATAAAAGCCAAAAGTCTTATTAAGTAACAATAGGACACGCAACTTGCCAAAAATGTGCCAAAAATATTTATGAAATCCGAATATTTTAATGAAAACCAATCGTAATAATTATGAAGTCGTGAGCAAACCCAATATTCCAATTCAATAATAAGCACCAATAAACATTGTTATAAATGATTTTTATACATGAAATTAAATAGAACTGACTCAACGAAGAATAAATAAGCAAACATTTTGTATCCTACAAATCATTATCACATACAGTACATCAAAAAATGCAAATGGCGCCGTTATGTCAATGGATGTCAAAATAGCGCGGGAATTTAATTAACCTAAAAATGGAAAATGACATATAAATTATTTAATAGCTCTTATTGTCTATAGCTCAAATGACAAGTTACACTAATATTTAGTCGAATTTTTGCACCTAAACAGCGATACAAGATATGAACAATTTTAGCTCCCTTGGTTTAAACGTTTCAATGCACAATTAATTTCACATTTTTACTCAGCTGCGTTTGTATCTTTTAATTTCCTAGAATATAAATTATTTATATGTCGGCTGTTTACAGATAATTAATATTTGTTTTGGCTTTTGCATTTTTTAGAAGCTGTTTTAAACCTTTACCATTTTTGTAATGGCAACACATTAGCTGCGTACCAACTAACTTGATATAACCTAGTGCTATGTTTACTTTTGGAACGTAACTCTGATTGGTTGCTTAACTTGAAACTGACCAATCAGAGCACCGAATGTCATAAACGTGTCGATTGTGGGAACATAAAGTCTCACTTCCAGCCAGTTTCCATGCAAGTATCTAGACTTTATATAAAAAAAATCTCATCGAACTTTATAGGTAGGATATTTTTAATCTACACCTTATAAAATGTATTTTCCCAATCTGTGTCTAATCGTATATTGATAGTTTACAAAACACGTACATTAGAATGCGTAATTCTATCATTATACCCGACAGGACTGATTGACTTACAAATACAATATTGCAACAGAATAAATCCACAGAACACGTTTTGAACGAAACTGTTTTTTTATCAAATAAAAACTGTTTTATTCATGAACCGTTGTGATTATTATTTGCTCCAATTTTTTGTATACTTTATTATTTTCCCTTAGCATGCCTCAAGGGCTTGACCTAAATCTTTGATGTTCTCATTAAAGGTTTTATGTCTTTTGTTCTGAGACATATTCATTTAAATCCAAAAAAATTTCATTGAATAATAAAAAAAACAAGTAAAATATTAAACCAATGGTTACAGATTTATAGTTTATTGGTGATGCAATTTCTGCGATACGTCTTTTGTGAACGTATAGGTAACTTGTACAATTATAAATATAACTCTTTTGTTTTTTGTCAGTTCGCTCAAACCCAATATTTTTAAAATTGTATTTGTAATCACTTGGTAGGTAGTTACTCTAATTCCTAAACGTATTGTCAATGCGCACAGTAAAATTAGTTATTTATTTATTATTTGTGAATGTCCCTTAAAATTAGAACTTATTCTAGTCCGAATTGTTTTGTAGGTAATCTAGTAGGAACACTTTGAAATTGTTAAAAAGGTGCAATATTATCAACTCTAAAGAAAAATCTGTTCAAGGAAAAATTGCTTAAATAGGTACCTAAATACTGAAAATATAATTTATTTCATAAAAAGTATTTTATTGAAACAAAAATTCTGATTTAGCTGGCAAAGATCGCCATTTAATTTGAAAACAGAATATCGAATAATTGCGTGGTAGGTACCTCTGGTACATAAAAACAGTAGAGTTCAAATATTGCACCTTTTTTATTTTAATCCCAGTGTATGTAATATAATAATAGTTGACAGTACAAATTGAGCTTTTCACAGCTCACAAATTCATCGATGCGATACCTAAACTTGTCCCTTTGTTTAATTCAAATTCATTTATAGAACGACATCATACACAGGCATAGATAAAAAAATATCGACACCATTTCTAGTTGAATATTTTTTTCAGAATCCTAATTGTATTTTTTTATTATTACAAGTGGCTAATAATAATTTGACAGATTTTCCATTTTCGACTGAGTGAGAATGGTTTCAGTTTAACGTTAGAGACATTTTTTTGTTTGGATTATTTTTTAATATTTGTATGTTGTCGTTCTATGGCATAGCGTAGTTGTTTTGCTGCATGATATTTTTAAATAATTGCATATTCAGCTATCATAGGAGAGTCTTAAAGACTACTTGTATATTACTAGTAAATTAAGTACTTTATCTCGATGTTAATAATTTTTATATCTCGTATCGTAATAGATTACAATCTTGCTTTGCAATTAACTTACTTTCAACTCATACTGACACTGTCATATTAATAATAATTATGAAATTATGATTAAATTATTGAGTCAGTACCTCAGTAATGACATAAATAAATAGATAGTGAATTACAAGATTCTAAATTTTTTGCCTATTTTGTATTACAGACAGGTGTGAAATTTTTGTCAGATTAAATAAAATATAAATATATAAATGTGAAATCATATGTGACCTTAAATTATATTTAGCATGTGGTACAGCGTCAGTATTTTACAGTATTTGTATAAGAACGAGCTCAAAGTGTGCTAAGGCGTCTGTAGTGTGACCATTCACGTAGCTGACTTTGTTTTTCGTGTCAAATTAATTAATACGAGTACATAGCTAGTTAAATTAATAGAATTAATATACAGTACGTATGCTATTTTCCCGGAACCATTAAGTCGGTCGCCCGCTGCGAATGAATGATATGAAAACGTTATTTTGTGATTAATTTATTTAATGGATGTCACGTTTATCGTATTTTAACTTAATATTCATCATATTTTTTGTAATTTAAGCTATGGTGGGTGTCTCAAATATTTTGGAGTTGACCTTAACTTGTGATTAAAATATTGCTTCAAACGGAAACAATTTTTGTCAACCAAAAATTTGTATGCCAATGTGACGATTATGAAAAAGTTTATTTCACCTAAAGAAATATCTTTAGGTGAAATAATTCAGATAAAGTATAAAACTGCCTGTTTCCTTGGAAAATAGAGGAAATAAAATAGGAATGCCGGGTTTCTTTTTAAAAAAAATTTCCATAATTTCAAATAGTACTGCTAAATAGTGTGTGCTTATTATGCTTTATATGTATGTATATAGTTAAACTAATTTATAAATAAGGCACTTTGTATTTTTCATAGCGACAGTTTTCAAAATATTTGAGATACTCATATTTTAACGAATCCGGTGTTTATTATAAAAAAACATTTTTAGATGTCGATTTTGTAAAATCATTAATTAAATGACAAGGGATTAAAACGAACTGAAATATTTAATTAAAAAAAGTATTGTCATGTAATATTTGTAGTGTTGTAAAATAATAATGAAAAATAAACTCAGAAAATAAGTATGATAGATATTCGATGGATTTTGCATGAAATAAGATATTAGAACTGTAATGAAAATATAATCAACAATTTACAAATAAAATCTGAAAGTTTCTTTTTCACTGATTTATCGTTGGAATCATTTGACCAGTAAGAAATTATATTTATTACAAAATCTTAACGAGCTAGGACTTTGAATGAAAATGATTGTAGATCATTATCATCATCATCAGCCTATAAGTGCCCACTGCTGAGCAAAGGCCTCTTCTCATACGGAGAAAGTTACCTAGAGAATTAATCACCACGCTTGCTCAATGCGGGTTGGCGATTTCAGACTTATAATTAGAAATTATAAGTCCAGGTTTCCTCACGATGTTTACCTTCACCTTATGTCAGTGGTGTCTAAATAATCATAGAAAGTAGATAACTCGGAAAAAGTCTTGTGTGAGTGACTTGAACCTAGAAGAACTTTACTCAGTCAATCTACAATAATGACCATTAAAATAAATTTTATTTTATTTTCCGCCACACTTAACTAGCAAGTAGCAATTAAAAAATGTGCAATTTCACAAACATTTTAATGAAATAAAACGTGATTTTTTCAATTGAATTCCATACCATATTATATACCATACCAGGATGGCTCGTCAATATAATGAAATGGCAAAGAGCAATCACAAACTTTTTGACATATTTAATTACAGCATTAATAAATTCATCTCAGATATAAAAGGCATTCTCCATTGTCGATCTGGTGTGGATTCTTCAGGCCCGGGAAACTGTGCCTGAGGGATCTTAACATATCATCCCATATTTTTTTTTTTTTTTTTTTTGTTGAGAGGCAACAGTGTTGACACACGTCACTTTATGTTTTCTAGTTTCTACTTCTTATTTCTTTTTCTCCCTTTTTGAGCTTTTTTAATATTTAAAACTTGTAATTTTGCAGTATGCACATAGTGTTACGTTACTATCTAGATCAAAACCTTTAGTTTTTAAGCTAATAATATTTGATTGTAATGTGTTTTGTGCATGAAATAAATAAATAAAATAAAAATAAAATACATGCCCAATTTATAAAAACACAAGATCTATAATTGGTACATTGATTTGTTAAAAAACTGCACGAATATATTCTCAATAACTTAATTAAACTCGATAATGATGTTTGTTGTTTACGCGCTACTGATTCTGCGTAATTATTGACACCTTATTTTAAACTAAACAAATTAACAAGTTTCGAAATTATAGTGTGGAGTTAGATAACAAATAATTACGAAGTTTAATAGGCGTGTTACAAGTAAACACCATCGTAGCAAGAACTCTGATAAAACATTACAAATGGCTGCACAAATATTGCTTGTAGAGTTCATTTTATATCGGTGGCATCTTAATTTCAAAGTCCTGGCTCGTTTCTCTATGTAACTGTTATAATATTGTTGTTTTGTTAATGAAATTGTTATTTTGTCTGTAAGAATGTTTATTTGTAATACCCTGACCAAAATGCTCTTCGTCGTTTATGTATGAGACTTTTTGAAAGAGATTTTGTGCGAGAGATGAAAGAAATCAAACAGCAATTTAAAAATTTAGGATTTATTATTATCAATGTACAAGTTTAGTCATTCACGATGTATTTATTAATAAAGAAATAAATAAATGTGGTTTTTTGTAAGTTATTTTAAAAATTAATCAATGTTTTTGTATAACCAAAGACAATAAAAATTTAACTAAAAAAATATTGTGTTTGTTATTTTCGATGCATGCTATTTCTTTTTTTAAAGTATTTATTGCGTTTTGTTTTTTTTTAAGTTTGAATAAAATAAATGAATAAATGAAATTAAACTTTTAAAATAACCTTTTTAAGTTATTTTTGTATTAAAAATTTAGTTCTATTTTTGTAACAATAATAAAATAAATAAATAAAATGGTTTCAATAATCCTACATAACCGCTGTCCAACTAGACATAAGCGTAAAATAGTTCTAATAATACCTCGTTTAAAATTTAATTATATCAGGATGCATGAAACTGAATTGAAATTGATTATTGACCTGTCGAGGCTAGAGACAGATTAAATCGTAATTGGTTGTGAGGAAGCCAGCCTAGATGCCAACGAACCGATCGGATTTACTGCTCAGCTCCTAATTAACTGATCGAATCATAAATCTAATAGTCAATCTTGATCATAGGTTCAGTGTATTTGTATACATATTGGTGATATGCACTATGCAGAACAGCGTTCTATTCGCTGTTTGAAGCAAGTTTTGTTAGGTTATCCATTATTCCTAACTCAAGTAGACTAGTGGATCGTTGATATTAAATTTTATTGAGTTACTACAATATAATTGTTACAATACTTAGGCTACGTTAACGAACGCGCAAGGCGTCGCGCGATTTTGCGTTCGGTGTACATTGCAGCATCAAGCTGCGTGAATGCTCGCACAAACACAAACATATGAACATTAAGAGCAATGTATGAAGACCTCACGACGCGCCTACGTATGCGTACAGGAGGTCTTTGTCTTCTACCAAGTAGGTATTACAAGAGGTCATTCAGATTATATTCCTACAAGAAGGGTAGGTGAGAAAAGCATTCTACCCTCATGCTACTACACTGTATAATTTTAAATTCAATCATACTTTCATGCATTGGTTTGACGATTACTTCATTTTAGATTTTTTCCAGTTAGATTTTTACAAACGTTGACGCAAAACTATTATGACGTCACCATATGTTGCGATCTAACAGAAAATTACTAATAAGTCTTTATCCATGAAATTGCCGTTTTGCATGAAAAAATTTAAACGATTTTTTTGATTTGAAATGCGATGAAAATGTAACACTAATCAATAAACAAATGACTACTTTTGGAAAAATAATCCCATGTTTTTAAAACAAAATTAATTAGCCTTAGCCTAACAAAAACTATTTTGATTTGAAACGGCCATTACTGCAGAACAGCAATTTCATAGGTAAACCTATTATTTTAACATTTCATTAAAGGTTTTTAATTTGGCTAGTTGGAAACTATCGAATTAGATAGAATGTAAGTACCTATAACACTTTGACTTGCGGATGCAATCGCAGTTATGTAACTTCAACGTACCAGGTCTTAACAGGAGGAGGATCACCCAGGAAGTCAAGTCATTGGATTTTCAACCTTCAAAAAAACGATCTAAAGCATATAATACACCGCTGTTTTCGAACATAGCAATCGAGAGCTTGTATTAAATCCTATACATAATATATGTACACATACATAATGTACATTAAAGCTACGTACGCGTAGGGATCCTTCCTCTAAATTACATTAAGCTTGAAAATTTAATCGCACCTTTATTGGATCCAATCGGTATGTGGATGTGATCACCGGGGAATATTATCTAGATTGCTTGGCACTACACGCGTAGGTAAGTATTAATGGATGTATTAAATGTACCTACATGTACAAGCTACTCCCCCGCGGTTTTACTCGTAGGTTGGCTCCCATTTAATGAAATATTTTAGCCATCAGCCTTATTCGTTAAATTATTCAATTCGAAATTGAAGTTCCAGTGATCGTTCAAGAAAAAAATCTTCAACATTACATTATTCCTAAGCATAGAAAAATCTATTTATTTCTGCATAAATAAGTCGGTTTAATATGATGTTCATCAAAATATTTATCACTAGCTACTCTCGCGCGGTTTCACCCGCTGCTCGGCTCCATTTGATCGTAGCGTACTATTTTATAGCCTATAGCACTCAGGAACATTGTAGCTATCTATAAGTGAAAGAATTTTGGAAATCCGACCAGCGGTTCCAAAGAATACCCTCTACATACAATTTTACCTCTTTATAATATTAGTATTTAGTATAGATCAGCAGTTCTATTAGTATTTTATTTTTAGTCAATATGTGTGATGGAGTCAGAATATTATATACTTATAATAAAAATTTCGTAAATTAAAAAGTTGGGTACTTTATGGTAAGTATTTACCTCGCTTTTTTCATTTTTGATATATATACTCAGATCAGAAAAAAATACTTAAATGTTTAGTCAAAAGACTCTACTTCAATTTTAATCATAAGAATGCGATAATGCTTAAGAAAAATTAATTGCAATGAAAGTAACGCAATACACAAAAGAGTACATACATAATAACCTAGTTTCACAAAACTCCTTAACAAACAAAAATCCACTAAGAAAAATTCAGTTTCCTTCAACAATTCCCGATCCCTCGTTCAAATAATAGAGGCTACTTTTTAAAAACTAATTTTCTTGGAAGTCGGAATAGGCCTCCGGAGGTGTGTGAGGCTATAAATCTTAGAGGGCTGGGATATTTACGGTTCAACTTGTGCTCCTTACGTGGCTTGTCTATCAGTTACCGCAAAGTTCCGATGCGGAAAGATATGCTGACGTACAATTTAGTTAACGAACTTGTGAGGTACGTAGTGTGGAGGTTTGATTCGAATAATGATAAATCGAAAATTATTTTAATGGTAATAAATACGTTATAATAACTAGACAAAAATTGCCTTAATTTTATGTTATAGAAATTCAAATGATCTGATGGTAAGCATCGTCTGACAACCACAATGCCAGAGGAGTTACAAGTGCATTGCAAAAGTCTAAAAGTCAAAAGTCAAAAATCATTTATTCCAATTAGACCTTTACAGGCACTTTTGAACGTGAACCAAAATTTTGAAGATATATCTAGTGTCAGTCTGTCGGTCAGTCCTCTTAGTGAAGCTATTTGCTCGTTCCAAAGTGTAGATTCCGATGGAGAAGAACGAGCAAGAAACTCCATGGTTACTCTTTTTAAATCAGTTTCACATACAGATTCTTTTTACAAACAGTTGGTTCAATTATGTGAGAACAGTGTAACACTAATATTTAATCAAATATAAAAATAAAGTAACCTTAAGGACAATAGACAGTCCGGAGCTGACCAGTCCCAACTGACGGCGCTCGTTCACGAGCATGACACGTACACCAGCATCGCCCAACTCAACCATATTATAGGGAATTAAGCGATCCAGCGCCCATGCCACCGCCAGTGTGACCTTTCAGTGAGCATGACAACTCCAAGCTGTTATAAGGACCGACATTCTGCTAGTCTAACCAATTATAATAGGTTACAGGGCACTCACATTTACAAATTTATCAAGTTATAGTTATACAATATAATGCAATTTCACTAAAATGAGGAAGTTCAAGCAAAATCCACTGGAACGTTATTTATTTTGGTGTAGATTTGCTATCCTGTGGAGCAGGACCAGCATGTCTCCTAGCATCTTTATCTACAATGTAATCATTCAGTGTGTAGTATGCTTTTCTACATAAAGTTTTCTTTACACATAATTTAAAATTTCTTTCATTTAATTGTTGTATTTCGCCTGGGATTTTGTTATAACATTTAACACAGAATCCCATGAACGACTTATGTACCTTTGCCAATCTAAATAATGGCTGACATAATCTATCTCTATGTCTAGTTTGATAATTATGTCTATCTGACACCTTATCGAATATTTTTAAGTTTTTCCTAACATACATAATGTTTTCATAAATAAACTGACATGGCACGGTCATAATATTGATCTCTCTAAACTTTTCTCTAAGAGACTCACGACGCTTTAGGTTGTAAATAGCTCTGATGGGGATGATTGCTTTTTGGGGATTACGGATTCCGCCCATAAGTGTCAAAGCTCTCTCTCCCACACTTTAAAATAATATTATTGTAGCTCTGATCTGTTTGTCAAAACCTTTTGCTCTGAAAAATTGTGCAAATCATTATTTACAATAAATGTAGTGGTCTCACAATAGTTACTAAAACATTTAACACAATTATTTTGTATCTAAAGCAAACAGCTTAATTTCAGATTAATTTATTTACACATTCAACCCAAAATAACACCTCAAATAATCATCTTTTTCTGCTGTTAGCAACAACAGTATAATTAAATATTCCGAATTAATCAACACGTACCAATGAACTACGTACAACCGAAAACCAAATTCAGAGTGCTCACACACGTTCATTTCTCTAGAGAAAAATGAAAACGCAAACTGCATACGAAATAGCACAGATAAAAAAATAATGGCAAAGGTAATGTGCATATTTCAGCCTATCAACGGATTGGCAACGAGAATTAAAACAACACATCGCAACGTTAACAAAACGTTGAGTTGACGATATGTTAAATAGAAAATGTTTATAAAATAAACAAAATGGTGGAAGCCCATGTTATTGCTACGAGTATGTGAAACACGTACAACTACGTGTTTGATTTTCGTCGATATTCGCAAATTGTATTGTTACATTACGGGTATAAAGGCTGTATGGATTCCGACCTGTCCTGTCCTGTTTACATAATATTTGTTTATCTGTGGTAATATCGATTTTTGATTCGTTATTGAAAGGATCCTCTATCCTGAATCAACTCGCAATAAAAATCCGCTTGTCAACTAAATGTCAACAACCCATTCTATCCTATTTCGGCCACATAGAGCGCATAGTCGTTCTCCAACTAGATGGACCGATCAAGTGAATGTTCATCGAGAGATCGAGAGATGCTTGGGATCGAAATCGGTGGAAATGGATCATCCGCTCCAGATGTTACCCTAATGCTGACTGCTGACCATGATCCTCAGATATGAGGAACCGACTATAAGAATTGAATTAACATACAATAGATTTTAATTTTTTTATGAAATAGGTCGGCACACGAGCAGACTGATTACCTGATTGATGGTAAGCAATCAGCTCTTCTCATAGACACCCGCAACGGAGGAGTTACAAGTGCGTTAGGGATAAGGGATTTGGAGATTTAGGGATTGGGGAAGGGGAGGGGCTCCCGGTAACCTCACTTACACGGCGTCTTTCTTCTTCACACTGGTTTTCTGCTGTGAGGCCGTGAGCCGACCCATTCGTGCCGAAGTATGGCTCTCACACATGTGTGTTTTTCCTTGTAAAATATTGTTTTTTTTTGTACTAGCGTGGAAACAAACATCTTAGAAAGTGATAAACATTTTGCTCCAAAGTAACTCGGAAAGACTTCGAACGAAATATAAACCAATCCATTAAATCTGTCTAAAACAAAAGTCATTTACTTTCTTGCGTTACCAACTTTCGCCCTCACGTGGGACAATTTCGTTTTAAAGGTTTTAAATCCATTGAAAACACAGAAGCCTTTATAAGGTTACGGTTTGCTTACGGAGCCAAAAGTTTGAAAAGTACTTCATATACTTAAGAGTGGAAGGATATTAAGATTAGGACGGTGAAGACGAGTAACACAATTTTACATAGGTTTTAATTATTTACCAACTGAGTTTGAAGAATGGTTGCTAATTAATAGTTTCAAGATTCATGTGCTGAGCATGACTGTTATTTTGATATTAAGATGATTAGATTAGATCAAAAGGAACCATCGCTAAACAATACAGTCTAAATTATATTTATAAAGGTTTTCATTATCTTTCAGCGTACATTTTGTCGAGTCACTCACTGTACTTATTTTGCAGAAAGAATTTAATTCTTTGGAACGTTCTCCACTAAGTATCGATGTGATGCAGCCACACTACGCTAAACCTTTATTGTTGACTAGCTACTCTCGCGCAGTTTCACCCGCTGCTCGGCTCCATTTAAATTGTAGCGTAATGTTTTGTAGCCTATAGCACTCAGGAACATTGTAGCTATCTATCAGTGAAAGAATTTTGGAAATCCGAACAGCGGTTCCAAAGATTACCCCCTACATACAAACTTACAAATTTTATCCTGCTTAATATCACTTTTCTAATTAATATGATCCAACAAATCTCAATCAACACTTCAATGTCGTACTATTAATCCATTTATAATAGACAATTCTTCATCACACCTGTTGACAATCTGATATTCCACTAAGTACAAATGCACTTACACACACATGCTCACTGTTCGCTACATACATAAGTATGATTGAAAAGCAAAATAACGAAAACGTGTAACACGAAAATTAGATCTTTCAACCTCTTTTCTGCTGGCTGCGCCACGAAAATCCATTCAGTTTTTGGCTGCGAAACATTTTTAAAGTTGAATTTCGACTGAGGTGGGAACTACAATTATCCCCCCTCGTGGAGTCGTGGTTCCACATTTCCGTCATGGGCTCTCGACTCGACTCGACGCCTACTTCCCGCCATTTGGGGCGTGACGCATCTTATTTTTTAATGCTCGAATTATATTTTTGAGCTGAGTGTTTTCTTTCTGCACTGTACAACGGTACTCGGGTTGAACATGTTGAATTATTTCGTTGTTCTTTCATTTGTTATTGTTTTATTTGTCTCTCTTTAGAGCTTCAGATTCAAGCAGTGAAACTGGGGTTCATGTTTATCTTAGTACTATAGCTTCATACGTAAAGATGATTCGTGAAGGACGAGCATAGGAAGGCCCAATCCTTCCTCCATATTCTTTGTTAGTAAAAAAAGTCAAAAATCATTAATTCCAATTAAACCCTTACAGGCACTTTTGAACGTCAAACAAAATTTTGAAGATATAGTGTCAGTGTGTCAGTCAGTCTTCTTAGTGAAGCTATTTGCTCGTTCCAAAGTATAGATTCCAATGGAGAAGAACGAGCAAGAAATTACATGGTTACTCTTATTAAATTAGTTTGACATACAGATTCCTTTTACAAACGGTTGGTTCAATTACGTGAGAACATTGTAAACACTAATATTTATTCAGATAAATATAAAAAGCAAATAACCTTAAGGACAATAGACAGTTCGAAGCTGACCAGTCCCAACTGACGGCGCCTGTTCACAAACATGACACGTACACCAGCATCATCCAACTCAACCATATTATAGGGAATTGAACGATCCAGCGCCCGTGCCACCGCCAGTGTGACCTTTCAGTGAGCATGACAACTTCAAGCTGATATAAGGACCGACGTTCTGCTAGTTTAACCAATTGTAATAGGTTACAGGGCACTTACATTTACAAATTTATCAATTTTAACAATATAATGCAATTTTACTAAATAATGTTGTTATCCTATTCTTACAAGCCCCAAAAGGCCGGCAAAGCTCTTGCACAGCTCGTTACTGCTCAGGTGATCCGCGTTTGTTCAATTGCCTGAAATGCTATTAAATAAAAAACACAAACATACAAAAGTATACCCCGCCGTAAATATCATTTAAATACTAAAAATCCATTATCAAAGAATACTGTCAATCGTCGATGTTCTAATATTTGTGACCGTAAGTAATTAACTTACCTTTGGGCTGTCGATCGCAATCTGCTGCAATTTGTCACTGGCTGGGACAATTGGAGCGCGCACCTTAAACTTGCTAACTTTGTGATTGATGATAGCCCCACTAGTTTCAGTTCCAATTTACCTTTAAACCTATTTTGAACGTTTTCGATTTTCAAATCTTGTTATTTATTGCTAGGATGGATGAAATGAGGTGTTATTATGTGATGATATTATTTATTTTATTTTTTATTCATAAAAATATTAATAAATATTAAAAGACTGTGAATATACCAATAAATTGTGAGGTTACCGGTGGCCCGTTTCTTCCCCTGCCCAGTCCCTAAATCTTTAAAATCCTAATTGGATAATCCTGGATTGCTTACCATCAGATAATCGGTCGGCTTGTTTGTCGTCTATCATATAAAAAAATATATGCCGTAATCCAATATTTTTTTCCATTTTCGGTCTTACTCCTCTGAAAATAAATATCAAAATAAATTCAGAGGTCAATTCTAATTATTGATTTCTTAACCCAGCCAATTAGCAATTGTTTACTGGATAAAATCGTTACTAAGGAAAAACAATTAAAGTACTTCAGAACACAGCAAGTTTTTTTATTACACAAAGTCAAAGTCAAAATCATTTATTCCAATTAGACCCTTACAGGCACTTTTGAACGTCAAACAAAGCTTAAAGATAAAAAGTGTCAGTCTGTCGGCCAGTCTTCTTAGCGAAACTATTTGCTCGTTCCAAAGTGTAGATTCCAATGGAGAAGAACGACCGAGAAACTCCATGTTTACTCTTTTTCAATCAGTTTCACAAATAGATTCTTCTTTCATACATACTTATTTATACATAATTCTATATTATGTTTACATTGTAAATGAGACTGTTCTAAAATATGAGAATGAATTTGAATTTAACGATCAAATAGTTTGTGTGGCAATGTTAATTAACCTGTTGCAACAATATTTGCGAATTTATTACATTCGTATTAAAATCTAAAATATTAAAGCACACTGTACTTTTAGCGTATAACAAATTAATTACGACGAAATGCTGCAGAAAATAAATATTGAAAGGAAAATTAATTATGGATGTGCCACCGAAATTTATACAATGTTGCTACTAAATGTTAATTATGATATTCTTTACTTTCATAGTGCTTTTTATACTGGTGTTGTTATTACAAAATGACGATTAAATTATTGGCGCCCAACGTGGGACTTAAAATTTATTTGGTTGTGTAATTATAAAATTCGATTACGGAATTTGTATTGATGCGGTAAATAAAATTATTTAAATATGGAAGATTCTCATTATAATTTGATTTATTCATATTTTTTTCTCAGTTCTTGAATTCATTTTATGTTTATTAATCATTTTATTTATATACAAACAACCTAAAGAAAATAAACTTTATGCCTAAGTGGCATAAAGTTTAATTCGAAATTTTAATTGAATGCAATTCGAATAAAAAACTTCACAATCACCCATAATAAAATCAAAATCAAAAAGTTCATAATACTTAAATTTCTCCAAGAAAATCTTCAGGTACAGTTGAGTTGTGGAATCTCATTTCGAAGTGAGTGAATATGATTGGCGAATATCTCACGGATAGTTGCCGATGTTTGGAAGCTCCTGAGGGAGGGAGGGGGGAGGTTTTAATTGCTTTTTCAATTAACGCCGACGGAAGGTCTCTTGGGATCCTATTCGTGAAGGCGTAATGGACTATCCAAAGAACAAATGCGCAGATAGGTCAGTGTATGACTAATATTTTCAATATACTGGTACATTTTGAAGTTCGTCAGTTTGTTTTTTGCAGCGAATGAAACATATGTTTTTCACTCTTTTCCTTGCTATAAATTTTCATGGTGAGTATAAATTTACTTAATAAAGAAAAACTACATATTTAATATTTTTTTATGTAAGGATATTGAAAACCAAGAAATAAAAAACATAATATATATTGCAGCAGCCCAAATGTACCTACTTCAAGTGAATTAAAAATAAAATCATCGTAAAAAGTACTTTAAAACTTAACATTAAAATTCACTTTAAATTTCAAGACGGGGCAAATATCATTTTATCTTTTACTAGCTATTCTCGCGCGGTTTCACCCGCTGCTCCATTTCGTCGAGCAGTTATGTCGACGCTTATATATGCTATATGCTATAAAACATAATCGTGACGTTATGTTTTATAGCATATAGCATTCAGGAACAATGTAGCTATCTATTAGTGAAAGAATTTTGGCAATCCGACCAGCGGTTCCAAAAATTAGGGTAGAACCGGGTAATACCGGTCAGGAGGTATTACCGGTCAATCTAAAATCTCAAAAACTACTGCGTTCCGACGCAAGTACACATACACAGCGAGTGGCGTGATGTCGCCGAGCGACAACGCCCTGGTCCCGCTTAATTCCGCAGCCGACTTCTTGGGTGAATTCAAGTCGTTTGTTTTCGCGCCTAGTTGATGTAAATTTTCGGGATAAAACGATAACAGGTGAGTGTTTATAATTTCACGTTTCTTACATTCTTACCCAGGATCGTTGCACCATAATTACTTAGCATTCAGAGTGATAATCGTTTTTTAACTTATTTGGTCAGGTTTAATATCTAGAAGTTTTTTTATGAAGATGTTGCGAGTCGGGCAATGCCGGTCATTCTGACCGGTATTAACCACAAATAAAATTGGTAAACACGGGTATAATTTATTTTACTATTAATGTTTTTTTTATTATTTTAGGATGGCTAAAAGAAGAAGCCAATCCAATTCAAAGGCGCCGTGGAGCCAAGAGCAACTAAACAGGGACAAATAATGAAACAACTACATTATGACAACCCCGTTCCTTCTATTTCCAGCATTGGTTAACCTGTCACTGTTAAGGATCTTTTGCCACTACGAAATAAGTCGAGGGACAAGAAAAAAACATACGATCTCGCAAACAGTATTAACAGAAACTCCTAACAAAGAAGCTTTAGTCAAGAAAGAAAACAGAAAAATTACAAAGGAGAAGAAAAAGCCAATTCTTAAAATTAAAACCGAAAAAACGACTGATAAAAGCAAAGGAAAATCAATGGAAGTGAAAAAAAGCTAAAAAGATAGTGCTAAAGTGCTCCAAGATATAAACAAATGAAATGAGAGGACGTCGGACTCAGAAGTAGAAATGACAGACCTGCATAAAGACGAAGACACCGATGCTGACGAAGATTATGAAAACAAATGTTTAATTTGCGATGATTATGGACGTAATAACGAGCTCTGGTATAGATGGGTGCGCTGTGTGGTGTCTGGGCACACTCTGAGTGCTCTGGTTATGACTCTCCTGAGGGTTACATTTGCGACTCATGCCTGAACAAAGCTTGACCGGCATTAGCAACCTACTGACTGGTTTTACCTGCCGATGTGTCTAATACCAGTCAAACTCGATTTTTTTTTAAATGCTTATTGTGCTAAATTTGTTTAAATCATTGATCTAAATTAATGTGATTTTGATAGAAGAATACCTATAGTTTGATTGTTAAAAGGTTTAATAAAGAAATGTTTATAATTATTTGATTTGTGATCATTTTGCCTTAAGTGACCGGTAATACCCATTCTTACCCTACCCCTACATACAAACTTACAAACATACAAATTTTACCTCTTTTTAATATTAGTATAGATTTACCATTTACATCTACATTTTTTATTGTTCACCAATTTCTGGCTACATGCGTATCTGTGCGTTGTATATTCAACATAAAGTCCTGCACTGCCGACACTCAGACGCCCATAATTCCATTTGTGAGTGAAACGCGACGGACACTCTCGATCCTTACTGTTAACACTGTACGGATTGTGAAACAACTCCTTTTTTTATTGTGAAATCTTCGACCTAGTTCTTTGGCAGTCAGTGTCAGAATCTACAAGTTAGAATGAGCACCTAGCTTCACTGAGGAACAGAATGACAGACTACTATTCTATTTTGAGGTTTCAAACGTACCTATTTATGGTTTAGTTGGAATAAATGATTTTGAATTTGACTTTGACTTTGTTTCCTCACATCTTCAGCCTTTAAATGCCCACTACTGAGCAAAGGCCTCTTCTTACACGCAACTTTGAGCATTAATAACCACGCTTTGACAGGGCGAATTCGCAATTTCAAACTTAGGTATAATTAGAAATTATAAGTCCAGGTTTCCTCACGATGTTTTCTTTCACCGAATGTCAGTATTTAAATGATCATAGAAAGTACGTACAACAAAAACAAAAAAGGTTTCGAAACCGCAACCTAATGCATGAGAAGCGGGCACCTTAACCTCCGGGCCACCACGACACGTTTTGTTTCCTATCTCCCCACATTTAGGCAGGATTGTAAATAGTTTTTTGTTCTATTGGCCTTCATCCTAGTTGGTTTTAATGAGAATGCAACATTTTAACACTTGTAAGTATTCTAACCAATAATGTCTTTTCCATCATCATCACTTTCAACACTCTGTAAACAGTATACTGTAAAGAAAGGAGTTTCCATAATCTTCAGCAGCAATTGGGAAATCACGATTTAGCCGCAGAGAGTTTGATAACATCGGTCAGTACAACTACAGTCGGATGAAACTCTTAGATTCTTCTAATATCGATGTCATACTCTAACTTCGAAGAACTCAACACAAAAAGAAACCACAAACAGTTAGTGGTGCTTGTTATTTAAACTCAAATCTTATGGTAAAAGATGAACAGATCGAATTATTCTAATCTATACTAATGTCATAAAACGGTAAAATTTTATGTAGGCGGTTTTCTGAGGAAAAGCTGGTCGGATTTTCAAAGAAAAATTCAGTAATAAATAGCTACAATGTTCCTGTGTGCAATTATGTATACTTGAAGGGCGCGTTTTAGTCGAGCTATTGCTTAAAACGTTCTGTTTTAAAAATCCCAGAATAAGTAATTAATTACATTACTTTTACACGCCGCGAGCAGACTCCAATTATTATTATTTTTCTATGTACACTCTCTTATAGAACTTCCAATATTATCTTCGCACACCAGAAGTACATACATAGTATAGTTCGTGTCAAATTTGCACCAAGTGACTAAGTTTCATCTAATATCCTCAAAACTTTAATAGCTCCCGCGGTTGTAACTTGCTTGCAATTTTCAAGTGCAATTAACGATGACTCTGAGGTGATTAGTTATGACTTTGAAGTTCAATTAGCTATTGATTTGTATAGGAATTAGTTTGGTGGAGACTTTAGAGAGAGATTATGTGGGCTTACAAGTTGACTTACTGTTTGATAGAGCGTTGTGTGCGAGTATTTTATGGTTTTACCTTGATTGGGTCAGAGATAGTTTCTTGTTTGTCGAAATAACTTAGAGCTGATTTTTCAATGGCCAGATAAAAGTTATCTGGGAAATAATTATGATGCTGTCGCGACAGAATGTTTGTATAAGACAGTGACAGCAACAATTTTATTCCTCAGATAACATTTATCATCTGACCTTAGTGGGTAAGTGGACCCTAACCAAAACTAAACATAATAATAAAAACAAAACGTCTTTAAGTAGTGAA
Organism: Spodoptera exigua; assembly: GCA_902829305.4. Classification (NCBI taxonomy): domain Eukaryota; kingdom Metazoa; phylum Arthropoda; class Insecta; order Lepidoptera; family Noctuidae; genus Spodoptera; species Spodoptera exigua. The sequence goes on from LR824614.2 coordinate 1,787,149, forward strand.
TGCTTTATTAATGTGCAAAGCCAATTCTAGAAGAGGTAATTTTGGAATAGAGACTACAACTTCGTCTAGTTAAGACGTCAGGTTTAGCCGTAGTGTTTGCCATAACCGGCGCCCCAACCACCCCATCCACCGTGGCCGCCCCAGCCGCCGAGTCCGTAGCCGCCCCAACCTCCGAGTCCGTATCCGCCCCAACCTCCGAGTCCGTAGCCGCCCCAACCTCCCCAGCCTCCGTATCCGTAGTTGATGGGAGCTGCGACGCTAACAGTGCGAAGAACGGGAGCGGTGACAATGGGAGCAACGGCGGCGGTCCTGATGACGGGGATGGGAGCAGCCTTCACAAGGTTCGCGGTGGATACCGCTGCGGGAGCGATGATCGGTGCGCCATATCCATATCCCAGACCTGAAAATTAGTTAAATAAATTATGGAAGTGAATATATGAGAAATTAACTAGTGATTGTCACTTGTTAAATTAACAATGATTGTTGTAAAAAAATGTAAATTGATTTTGTATTATGGAATAATATTTTTTTCTAAAATAATCTTAAGAATCTAGTATTTGAATATAATATTGTTCTTAGGGTCTATTTTGTCTGTACGAAAACGCTACGCTTTTACTCACCATATCCGCCAATGGCACTACCATGGGCGACGGCCAGGAGACAAGCCAACTGCAAATAATTAAAACATTACTTCAACAATGCCAAAATAAAACGTGTAACATTTAAAATTAAGTAGTACGTTTTTTTTATTACAGAACTGTAACATTATGTATGGGTTACACAAGTCTCGGTCAGTGGTTTAACTGTTTTCCACAAACATTACAAAACAAAATCAATATTGGAAGGAAAACGAAGTAAAATATCACTATAATAATCTTCAAAATTATAATTAACGATTAGACTATAATCCTTCAACATAAACAGATATTCATTTTGATATTAATTGGATAAAACACATCATAAACTGCTTATACACGATTAATATTCAAATAAAATCAAACTGAAACAAACTAAATTTTATCAAACAAATACGTGACCAATATTAGTTAATAAAACTTTTTGGGATACAAATTCTACGTAATCTCGATTCCAATCTTCCACGTTTCACTGTTATGAGTCGCAGTCTTGACCGAACAAATGTCGGGAAAAATAATCCAACCAACGAAAAACAATAATAAATCATAGATAAGACAGTTTGCGTGACAAATATAAGCAAATAACTTACAGCTATGAGGGTGTTCATCGTGGGTGGTTACCTCAGACGAAGTGTTGCCTTTGATTCAGCGAACCACCGTTTTATACCAACGTTCAAGTATCCGCTACAGCTGAAACGCGACCGGATACAGCCTGCCTATGCACGCACTCAATGCATTTCGTCACATATTAGCATTAGGCATCCTTGCCTTATTGAGTACGGTGAATATATTATCCTTTATCCTTACCTACTTTACTTTTATTCATTTGGCCTACGGATGCTCCTTCCTACAGATTGGTTCGCGAATTTCGTTACGAAGTGAGAATAAATTATTGGAGGTTGATTTAGGTGCTCGGATCTATTGAGTCGTCAACTAAGAAGAGTAATACGGAGATTATCATTTGACTTTTATTGATTAGGGTAGCTGTGGTGTCAATGGATTGGCTGGTATCGATCTTTTAAAAAATCTTGTTAATATTCAGATTAGACAGTGGTTTTTCAATTCAACCTTTTAAAGTGTTTTTAAAAGTTACGATTAAATGAGTGTTTATGTCGGTACAAAGCCTTTTTCAGTGAAGACAATACATACAGTTTTCAATAGGGTACCATAAGATAAGAAGAATTTAGATCTATTTAAATAATTGAGTAATTAAAAAACTGGCTAAGCAATAGAATTAGAAAATCAATTTACATTGCACAAATGTGGCTTTTAAACCATTTTCTTTCTATTTCTAGCAAACAGCCAATACAAACAGTAGCCAGCCCACACCGAGGTACCAGGGCGGCATGTATCGCAAGGAGTTACTTACACAAGCCTGCACTAAATAAACATGGAGCCTCTTAACAAATACCTGTAGGCAGTACTAATATTTGTTCTCGAGTGGGAATCGAAGTACTTCGCACGAAGACGATCGCTCCATCACTTTGACATTTAGATAGTTAACCTGAGGGGCTTTCGTACCAAACTGTTATATAGACCCTTTGTGGATTTTCTTTAGTTGTGCTTGATTTGTTAAGGGGTGGGTAAAGAAAAGTGAGTATTGTGTTGTAAATCGATTCGACGGCAATGTTGTGTAGTATTTTCATGTATCTGATGACCCTATTTTCGCTCACTATAAACGGCATCCCTACCATATTTGGATATTCTGAAATTTATATTTATACATATAGCATACTGTAAATTTCACATAATTACAAAACCTCTACAGCACAACTCCAGACTCAACTAAGAATAACTAGCTTCCACCTGCATTACCAAGGAAAATACTCCATTATTTTGATATTCCAGGCAACAATATATTTGGGTGCTAAATTCCATTCAGAACCGTTTAGTATTTTTTAAAAAGAAAGAGTAACAAACCTTCATCCTTTTGCGTATTGTTGTTTTAAAAACAAACGCTAACAATTCAGCTCTTAATAGCGCTTAACAGCATCATTCACCAATGCGATTGCAGTACAGACATGGCAACAAAATTCAAACGAAGAAATAGTTCTCACATTGTCAGTAATAATCAGCATAAAATAGTTGCTTTAATTACAGTTTCATGTCGTATATAGTAATAGCAGTCTGGCAGATCGCCAATGTTCCTTGCATTGGAACTGGTCGGACGCCCCCTAACGAGTTTCCACATTAAATAATTTCACTTCACAGTAACTTGGGCGGTTACTGCATTATCTCATGAAACTATATCTGTCGGCAACTTGGGAATTAAATCTTAGAAAATGGAGGAAGTGCTTGTTTTAGGAAGACCTTTGTGTAAAAGTTTTTATTTGCAATGGTTATTATTGCGATAATGTGGCCTACGATGTAGCAAGCCCATCCAAAAAACTATCAAAATGCTTTTTCGAACGGCAAACCTCCTTTGTGGAGAAAGTTCATAGACCAGCAATAAACCTCCAAGGTCAATGGGTCTTGGTAATACTCATGACATTGAAGAGTAGAAAAGTATCATGATAGTGTTTGAATAGGTAAGTAGGCTCCGACTTAAACCCAGTCCTTTTCCTCAATCAATGTCCACATCTCAGGAACACGCATAGTTACCCCCTTTTTTGTTAGGGCAAAATCATCATATGTTTTCACTCCCGCAAGGTGAGGTAAACGTCGTACACTAACTGACTAAAAACCCGCATCCTTCTCCTTCTCCAGGCCGAGGCCACCGTACCTTATTGCCTTATTGCACTAGCCCTGCAACCCTGACTGAACATCGGCCCTGTAGTACGCTATTCGAGATAACATTGCTCGTCGTCCGCAGTCCCGCGACTCTCAGTGTTAAGTTTTAAATAATGAGTTGGTGGTTAATAATGAAGATGATTTGTTTATGTTGCAGGATGGCAAACGGATTACCTGATGGTAAGCAATCAGCGCCTCCCATGGACACCCACTTTTGGCACATTGTATGGCACGCATGGCACTCGTAACTCCACCGTTGTTGTTGGAGTTACGAGTGCGTTGCCGACTTTTTGGGGATTAAGAATTTAGAGATTTTGGGATTGGGAAGGGATTGGAGGAAGGTAATGATTGGTTCTCCAGTAGCCTACTGGTGGTTGTTTCACGCCGGTGTTATAATGTGAGACCGTGGTACCACTTCGGTCGAGCTGACCCATTTGACTCGAATGACTTTCCCACACACGATGATGTAACGATAACAATTTAGAAACTGCAAATCAATTGTGTTAACAAATCTGATACGACTTTAATACAAATCCTTTTCCTCAATCCTGAAGATTGGTATTAGTAAATCAATATAATTAACGTATTATGAAACATTGTTATAAAGACTTTTTGTGCAAATGAATTATACAATTAAATAGATTATTGATTATTGATTTTAATGATAGGATACAATGTTTTTAATGATTATGTAGATTGGAAGCTATTATGTTCACACCTCTTTAATTAATTTTACTTAAAGGAGAATTTATTTATGCGTTTTAATTGCAATTATCTAACACTTGGCTCCTGCAATTTGAGGAAGAAGAGAAGAGCACCTCTTTAGAAAAATGCTTTTCCATTCTAAACCTTAAATATCCATAACCATTATCCCCAAAAGGCCACCAGGGCACTCGTAACTCTTTTGGTGGTTCGGGTGTCCATGAACGGCGCCGCCCTATTTCATAAGAAAAAAATATTTTCGAAATGCCTTTTGTAAAACTGGAAAAAAAATATTATTGAGTTCTCCCAAATTAACCGGACTCCTTTATGTATGTCACAACATGTATTTTACAATTCACTCATTCTCAATTTAAATAAAATCATCAAATATTACGCGTGTGCATTTGGCGCTGCATTTCAAAAGAACCTATACCTTTAAAAACTAACCTGAATGTAATAAAAACGATACCAGCTATTTACTTACCAATAAATTTATCGAAACAATGAATCATTAGACATTAGACATCGATAAACTAAAATACAGCAATTGATTGCAATGCATACGTCTATTCTAGCTCAAACGGACAGACACTGAGTAACCTGCATTCGAAATTACACCTAAAACCAAAGACACAGAGTCAATAATTACATAGTTGGAAAACACGAGTGTAAGTCAACGAAGCGTGAAAGTTATTCCGATCTTCATGAAATATTTTGTGTGCCAGCGAACTGGGGTATAATTAGATAATTACAGTAGGTAGGTACAATTAATTTTTCATATTGCTGTTTAAATACGCACATTTACATACGATATTTTTTTGTTTATAACCTCGGTGGTAATCTAGGTGCTTTACGTTATGTAAGGTAGAATCCATTGAGTTTCTGTTGATAGACTTTTAAGAAGTTCCTGGCCTTTTTTAGGAGTACCTAGGGATGTGGTGCAACAAACGTTACACCATTAATGTTCCTTTTTATAAGGGGAAAATTGCCAAGGATGAGGCGAAAGGAGGTGTCAGGCTTTTACTGCCTAAACCCCGGCTGAACATTGACCCTGATGGGCTCCATATGAGGTAATCATTTGACCATCAGTGCTCTGGGGTAGGTCTATAAGACGACCTGGTGCCTCTTATTGGTGATGGTGGTGGCCACCAGAGTGATTTTAGCGAGGTCAAAAACCATATTCTCTAGTGTTTTTCTGTAAAAAGTAAACTACCCAGATTCTAATATATAATGTAAGAATATGATATCCTATTACTAACCTAGAAGCCTCGAAAAATAAATTGAAAGTATCTAAATAGAACTCCAGTATTTTCAGGTTATACATAACTGTTGAAAACAAATGAAAATAAATTGCACAGCTCCTGTGATAAATTGCAACTATCAAACAATAATATTTAACCATCCATGTTCCACTAACTAGATTAACATAACATTGGCATTAAAATATCCGGATATATCCAGCGGTAACCGGTCATAACCATACGTAACCGGATTCCGCTGGAATTTTAAATTCCATTCGTTTTGTTTATGCAAGCTGTCAGTGAAACATTTTATGTAGAATAGGTAACGTTTTATAGTATTTTGGTGAACCTAAAGTTTGAATTCTTGAATGTTGTTGTACCTACAAAACTGTATTTGACTTCAAATAAACAGTAGTTATCAAATCACAATTTCTGGGATAACATTAAAATTCAATTAGTTACTGGAATACAATATTTAAATTCAGTTCTCTGTTCCGAATTCGCAATCATGTTGACTAATTATTATAATAAAATGGCAAATTACTAAACAACAAATTTAACAAACTAATTAGTAGATGGACAATACCAAATGACATAATTGTGTTTGATTGCATTAATTAGTTGTGCTGTCGAAATACGTTGTTATTTCACTACTATTGTCCCTGAAAACTAAATATCGATGATTTCAAGTCCAACTGAATGGTTTTTAGATGAATAGGTACCATTTACTATTTAAAATACCTTTAATGTAGATGGTAACTATCAAAACTGTAACTCAAATAAAGATAGAATACGATCAGTAATAAATCCAGTGAATTCTGGTTTTAACCGCTTCGATCCAGTCAGATCCGGTTTCCTTAAAACGTTTACTCTTTTGCGAAAACTATCCAGCTGTCTTTTGTTTTCAAAAATGATTCTAGTACTGTTTGTTTGTTCCATAATGATTTCATCATTGTTGTTCTAAGTAAGTATAACCAATTTATATTGACATTTGTCGTTTTTAAGCTTTTATTTGTGTGAAATGACAAACTAAAACATTTCGCCATGATTAGTTTATTTACTCGCAGACGATTACAGGACATGACATTCCTTTATAAAATACTAAGAAATGAACTTGATAGTCCATCGCTACTAAGTTCTTTCGGTTTTCGTGTTCCACGCCGCTTACTTAGGCGCGCTCAGCTTGGCATGGGATTGTTGCACCAGCCACCAGCTAGAACAAATCTTAAACAATTCTCTGCCGTGTCTCGACTTGCAAAAACATACAACAGTCTCAGTGATGAAGTGGATATCTTCAGTGATACATTACCGGTATTTAAAAAAAATGTGTTGGGGATTTTTGGGAGGACTGAATTCCAATAAACTTTGTTTAAATAAAAAAAAATGTTTTTGTTTTATAAATAAGTACTTATTTTATTTTAATTTAATTTAGAATCGTAATTTTTGCAATTTCTATCTTATTACTCTTCCTACTATTTTAAATTATATTCTTCTTTATTAATTATTTTTTGTGTCACTACGATATATTTTGTGCATGTTGTGACACCTTAAAATGCTGTACATTTAATTTTATTATAGTGTATTTAATGTTTAGATGTAAGAAATAATGTAGCAGCTACTGGTTGTCCATAATTCAATAAATAAATTTGCATTTCTTTTTCGTTAATTTCTTTGATTTTGTTTTAAGTTTTAAATCTAAGTCCTAAGTTTTGAAAAATTGTACTCTTTTGTAAATTAACTTATTTTGGGTGATTCTCAACATAGTTCTCCTCTTTCTAAGTAACATAGTTCTCTTTTTAGTAACAAACAAATGCAATATGAGTACTTTGCAGAGTTAAAGTGTTTTATTTATTAGGAGTGAGAGCTTACAAATTCGACAGAGAACAGGTACAATTGCTTTTGGATAAATCAGAACCTTTTAAACGGCAATCTTCAACCTGTCAAACATGGAGATGCAAGCCTAACAATGTCATGAAGTGTTGTGGAGGCGTATTCCAAGTGTGGGAGAACCACGCTTCGGATATCATCCGGAGTGATGCAACGACCTCACAAAAAACTGGCGTGAAACAACGTCAAGTCTTCCCATCCTTCAAAAAGACCGAAACCTAATGCTCTTGTAACTCTCCAATATTGCTTACCATCAGTCGACCCTCGTTTGCCAACTTAACTATCATACAGAAAAATAACTCAACTATAGACCGTCAGAAACAGCAAAACTTAAAATTTCACTTCAAAAATTGAGGTAGTAAAGTTTCTTAAATATTATATTCGACACGGTAACTAATTCTGTTACTCAAAATGAACGTTCCATTTGCTTCTATGAAATGATAAACTTAGTGAGGCGAGTACTTTCATAATGTGATGATGGGATCATTAGCGCCCTCTGTCGGTGGATCATGGCCATTAGTTTATCTCCAGCGCCATATTACTGGACACTTGATACAATTATGAGTCTCTCATGAGCTACTAAGGGTATAAGAGTCATTTTTTTTATGTATGTGGATGTTATTCGGTTATATTGTTATGTACGTTGCTCTTTGGCTTATATTTTTTTTTATGTAAAATAGATCGGCTAACGAGCAGACGGATTACCTGATGGTAATCAATCAGCGCCGCCCATGGACACCCGTAACGGAGGAGTTACGAGTGCGTTGCCAACGTTAAGAGATTGGGATTAGTGTTTTAGAGATTAAGGGATTGGGGAGGGATTGGGGGTGGGGAAGGATTGGGCCTACGGTAACCTCACTCACACTGCGAAACACAACGCTGTGGTTGTTTCACGCCGGTTTTCTGTGAGGCCGTGGTATCACTCCGGTCGAGCCCACTCATTTGTGCTGAAGCATGGCTCTCCCACACTCACTCTTGTGTGTTGTTAGGGATTTAGTGCTAGGGGGTTTGAGAATAGAGGATGGGGCCTCCGGTAACCTCATTCATACGGCGAAACACCACGTAAGTATTGCTTCACGCCAGTTTAATGTGAGGCCGTAATATCAATCCGGTAGAGTCAGCCTATTCGTGCAGGCACGAATAGAGGGATTTTGACCTTAATTTCAAAGAAGAGTAAGTTGGTATTTGGTGTTCGATCTTTGAAAATTCTAGGCATTTATATGTCCAAAATGTTATAGTTTATATATCAGTTGATCTGTAGATTCAAGTATGAAAAACTGATCAAGACACTCCATATACTTACTCTACAGCTTGTATTATACATATATCGGTAGCGCTAGTAAATTGTCTCTAGTCAGTTCCGAAATTCTGTAAAATAGCTCCAAGTTATTTTGTTCCCCGAATTCTGCAAAGTTCACCTCATAATAGATTGTGAATAATAACATAACTCTTTTTAGACATCGTTTTTTACACATCGCAGAGCATTTACGTGGAGCATGAAGGTGAGCATTTACTTAGATGGGTAGGGTTGGGTTGGGTTGGGTGGTTGGCAGTCACCCAGTATAATATGACCTTCTGCTAAGCTGCGTCGATGGAAGATTGTGGTTCACTTTTTAATTCTGCAATATACATAGTCTATGTCTATCTGTGAAGCAGGATTAGGTTATCAATTTATAAAACTTGATATGAATTGAATATGACCTAATTAACTTTTACAAAAGACTCATAATATAATAAAAAAGTGGGTGTTATAAAGATAATATATGTGTAACTCTGCTAAAAGCGTTAAGTAACATTCGAAGTCCAATCCTTCCCTTACCCCAATCCATTCTCTTTCCCAAAATCACCAAATCCATAATCCCCAAAAGGTCGGCAATGCACTCGTAACTCCCCCGTCGTTGCGGGTGTCCATGGGCGACGCTGATTGCTTACCATCAGGTAATCCATCACATAAAAAAAAATCGAAAAATGAGACAAATTTTCTAGAATGCGTGAATTTGCAAGAAGTAACGTAACGTAATGTACGCTTAAATCTTTAAAACTGCGCAACGTATTTTGATGTGGCTTTTTTTAATAGAATGAAGACTTTTTTGATAAAAGAGGATGGTTTATATGTATAATAACATAAAATTTATTAAATAATTGAGATATTTAATAACATCGTTACTTCCGTGAGAAGCCGAGGCGGATCGCTAATATCATCATCATCAGCCAATAAGTGCCCACTGCTGAGCAAAGGCCTCTTCTCATACGGAGAAGGTTAGATCATTAATCACCACGCTTGCTCAATGCGGGTTGGCGATTTCAAACTTATAATTAGAAATTGTAAGTCCAGGTTTCCTCACGATGTTTACCTTCACAGTATGTCAGTGGTGTCTAAATAATCATAGAAAGTACATATAACTCGGAAAAAGTCACATTGGTACTTGCCGGGTTTTGAACCCGCCATGTACCAGTGCATACCTGCATGCATACCATGCATACCTCGTGCATGAAAAGCGGGCTCCTTATCCTCCGGGCCACCACGACATATACCAATATAGTACATTACCGTAAATGATCCGTTGAGTTATTTAGCATAAAACATATACATATATGAACAATTCGCTTCCAAAATCGCTTGAAGCATCTCGCGTGGCGTCGATAGATAACTGATTTACATGTTTAGTTTTTTTATCAATAGTATAACCTCGCTACTTCTTTATTTAATCGTTAATGTATAGCGAATTTAATCAGGTAATTTATTCAATAATCATCCTACAATAACGTTGAACTAGATGCATGTTATTTGCGGACGTCCATGAAATATCTGTTCAGTTAAGTTCGTACTACGAGTATGTTTCTTTAATTTTTTTTCTTTGTGTTGGCAAATAAATGTAACTATATATAACTTTATATCTATATAGCTATGCTTTTTTAAAAATTTTATAAGACTAAAAACTATATTATCAGATTAATCTGAATTAAGGCTTGAAACATAACTCTTTTACACATCAAAGGGCAAACTCGAGCCAGTGCTCAGCTAAAAAAACTATTGCGCTGTGTTTCACCGTGTATGCATAAACCTTATCCCTCCTACCCCAACTTTCCCAGTCCGCAACCCCCAAAAGACTGGAAAAGCACGTGCAACTCTTCAGATTGTTATTTTCTTGCAGATTGTTATGGGTGACCCTAAATGCTCCTACTGGGTAGATGTATCTACATATACATGACGGAGGAGGGAATGAAGGCTCGTTTTCCCTTCAGTTGGCTGCCATGCTCGAAAAAAGAACAGTGCCAACCAAACCAGACCTATGTAACTATGTATTTAAATTCCATCATACAGACAGTGCCGTTCGCTACGCTATATATATCATGCTCTTCGAAGCACTTCAAGACATGTCCTATGAAGACCCAGAGAAGTTATTATTAGTTCCTAAATAAGTGTAGTAAAGGTTTTTATTTTTGTTATAATTTTAATTTATTTAAACATGGACATAGAGTTTAAGTATCGTTTTATCCTGTTATTTTGAATATAAAAAGTAGCATTATTTCCTTAATTTAAAAACAATTATGTACTTATGATTATTTAACAATGTATGGGTAATATCTTTTTACCAATTTTCGCCTGAAACACAGGTTGTCCTAGTTCAGGCCCCCAATATTACGAACTTGGTATAGCTTTAAGCAAAACTGTATTTTCTAGATTATGAGTTCTTCAATATTATATCTTCAAATTTATTATTATCTATATATACGTGCAAAGTAGGTACGAATACTAACTAAAGACTTCAATTGCTCAGTTATCGAATGTTTCACAATTACATAACACAGTGTAGGTTCATTTCACCCCTATATATTCGGTTCAGTTCCTTAGAACGCACTAATGTACGATCAAATGGACGATTAAATAATTCATGATTTCTGAAGCGAGAACTTGTGATGCCGTATGTGTATATAATGTAGGTATGTATGTATGTATATAGAATTGACTATATTCACATGCAAATTCGTCGCTCTGTATCTGTGAATTATTAACTAAAACCAATCCTTGATTAATGTTCTTAATTAATTTGTTATCCTACTTAAAATTATAAGCGCGAAATATTGTGAGTATTGATGGATTAAATTATTTGGTGGTCTTTCGCGTAAAAACTGCTGAACGGATCTAAATGAAATTTGGCGTAGAGATAGATTGTAGTCTGGCATAACACGTAAACTACTTTTTACCGTTTTGTTGAGCACGAAGCTACTGACAGAAGACAGTAAGTCTGTAGTAGTGGCTAAAAAAATGGCTCCTTTTGTACAACTTTTCAAAATTAATAAAAAAAACAGTTTAGAGAAAACGCATAGTTTGCACTGATCGTTTGATGCTTGGCATCGGGCACAACTCATGTTCACTTGAAACACCAAAGAGAAATGTTGATGGATTAGGGATTAGAAGATTAGGGGATTATAATGTGGGTGTAGAGGGGAGGGGGGGGGGGGGGTTATTGGATCTCTGGTAAAAGTCCTTAAAATACTATTAATTTAGACTTGACAATGACATGAAATTTTATAATCTGCTTTTTAAATAACCTCGCTGAATGAAGATTCTAAATCACTGAAAAAGAACAAAGGAATATACTTTAACTATTTCTCAGTGGGTCAATCTTTGTATGTTATTATTTATTCACTAAGAGATACTTGGATACTATGAAATCACAGAGCTACGTGTGTAGTGTACATGGCCATTTGGGCTTTGTGTTCTTATATTATTTACAAACGTTCCATCATTGTTAGGTTAGGTCTAGGTATCTTATAAGAACAAGGATTGCATCGAGTTTAATTTGTCCTATTCATTTATGTATTTATTATTTATGGACATCACACATACAGTAAATAGAAAACAAATACAGAGACAGAGGTACATATGTACTGCATATTCCTATATGGAATCTCTTCTAGGAAGACAAATGAGTTGAGAGATATCCACCAATATTTTAAAGTACAGAACAGAAAAATGTTGATCACAAATCCTCTATTATCATATTCCATACTTTATCCCCACGGTGTTTAATGATATAACTAATAGAACTATTTAAACATTCTCTTTTGAGAGCCACACATACACTTTGGCTTAATTTAAAATCGGCAGGATTGGGCCTCCGGTAACCTCTGTCGCACGGTAAAACGCAACGTACGTATTGGCCGGTATTCTATGAGGCGGTGGTATAATTAGTATCGAGCGTGTCCATTCGTGCCAAAGCATGGCTCTCCTTCGTATGAGAAGAGCTTGGCTCAACTGAATGCACTAATAGGCGACGATGGCGATAGATGTTACTGAAACAAAACATCCGGGCAGACGTAGCGCAGACATTGATCATTTGAAGGCAAAAGATAAAGCATCTATGTACTCTTAGCAAACAGCAGACTAAGTCCCAACATAACCTCACTCGTAGCCGCAATACCCACGAGCGTAGTAAAGTAATTAAGTTGTAACAGTTCGAAGGGGCAGCTGGTAAGCGAACTAATTTACTTCATACAGTCTCGTGTCGTGTGGGAGCCGAGAGATTTATCTCAGTGCCTCGTGCTACAGAGTACAGACGTGTTGTAATCGCTTCTTAAATATTATTGTGAGATGCATTTGTTCTTTTGTTGTTTTGTAGTTGCATGCACTAATGTGGTAGTGTTTTGTTTTTGGAGATGTTTCGCTGTGAGGTTATGTTCAGTTTTCGAAGGAGATGCAGTTGTTGTTTAAGAAATCTTAATTTTATTTATTTATAAAATTACAGTCTAAGAGCAATAGCGGTTAAGAATAAACACCGATTCTTACTGTTAACAATTAACAGTATGTAGGTACTGAAACGGGGTAGAAAGAGTAAAACCTTTTTGAAAAAATTATACACTAAAGTAGAAAAAGCAACAATTATAATAGCTTATCCTATCACGTTCCATCAATTGAATTTAACTTTCAAATACTTATTTCACAAAAAGATTAAAACAATCCGAACAGTTCCACATTTTGCAATACACATAAAATATCCATAGGGAACCGAATCAACTTCGTTCTTAGATTAAGTTTAACGAAAACTAATAATTACAAAATCCAAATCCAAACTAATATTATAAATAAGAAAGTAAATCTGTTTGTCTGTCTGTCTTTTCTGCACGCCTAAACTACTGAACCGATTTCTGTGAAATTTAGTACAGACATAGTTTGGAACTCGAGATAGGATAGTTTTTATAAAAAATCTATAGGAAGTCACTATTCCAAGCGAACGGAGTTGCAGGCAAAAGTTTGAAATCGTTAACCCGCATTGAGCAAGCGTGGTGATTAATGCTCTTACCTTCGCCGTATGAGAAGAGGCCTTTGCTCAGCAGTGGGAACTTATAGGCTGATGATGATGATGATGATGTACGTATGTAATAGTTTCACCGGAGTTATATTACCGCCCCAAACAGACCAAGTGTAAAACAACCTTGTCGTTGTGTTACGACATGTGAGTGAGTTTAGCGAAGGTCCAACCCGGGGAGGATTGAGCCTCTGTTTAGGTTTCACATAATCGAACCAACTTAACAATGTATTAAAGAAACTGAATTAATATGAAATTTATGTAAAAAGAGAAACCATGGACTTACTCGTTCTTCTCCATCGGAATCTACACTTTGGAACGAGCAAAATAGCTTCAATATAGGACAGACCGACTGACTGACACTGTTTATCTTTAAGTTTAGTTTGACAATCAAAAATGATGTAGTAGCAATAGTTGTTTGACAATCAAAAATGATGTAGTGCCAATAGCAGCGCGACAGTCTCCGCGTCGCGTGTCGCAGAATGCTGCTCATGAATATGGGCCTCTAGCATGGCTTGAAACTAGTCGAGTATCTCGTCAAATTATTACGTGAGCTTACTCACGTAAACATAATAATTAATCAAAAATGCCTGTATGGGTATAATTGAAATAAATAAATGATTTTAACTTTGACTTTGAGTCCTAATCCCCTCACAATCGTAATCGTCAATTAATGCATTAACAACTTACAAAAAGTCAACAATGCACTTTTCAACTCTTTTTTTTAGCTGATTCCGATAGGTTCGAGTGGGGCGACATATCCCATGAAAAATATGAGCAAAGACTTCTTTTTTCGATAAAAGTCATTCGATGATTTACCCCTCACAACAAAAAAAAGCTTATAATAAATAATATATAAAAATTACACAAATAAAGTAATTAATTACTATATTTGAAAAGGTTTTTATTTGAAAATCACAAATTATCACGTAAATGTTTACATATTGCACAAATACACGTAACTTAACTTATTGATGCTTGAAAGGAAACTGTATTAACAGCCAGTAAGGTCGAAAATTTGTTGTATATCTATCCTACGAAAGAGAAAAATCAGGCTAATTCAAATGCGGAATTAAATTCAACCGAATTGGCTGTTCACAGATTTGACCTTTCCAGCATTAAAGGCATTATTTTATCTAGGTACATTATGTATTAAACTTATATATGTATGTATGTATTGCGTTTATGTGTATGCGGTTTCTAGCCTAATGAAATAATGTTATTTTATTTGTTAAGAGGACTAATATGATTGCATTGACCACCATTGCATGCTTGACTGTGTTTAGACCGACTAAACCTTTTTAATTAATTTGTTAATTCGATGTTACAATACAAAATATGATATCGAACTTCTAAGGAACTATGTACTAGTCCTTACCACCGTCGTACCACCAGACACCCGGCAAAACGTCATTGCTTCATGATGGATATCCCATCCACATGCACTAAGCGATTTGCTTGGACTGGATTTTTTTTACCGGAGTCTGTGTTCCCCGAATGGTAAAACAATAACGCTTACCACTAGACATGGTAGCGGCCAAATGCCTGCCCATTTCGAATAAAAATATAAAGTAAAAAAAAAATATTTCACATTAAAAAAGGAATAAATAACCGTCATATTTTCCGAACAGAAAAGCTTTGGAGTTGTAACAAGAAAAACAATTTGTATTTTTGCAAAAAAAAAGCTAATGGAAAAAAACGGTAATTGTTTTTCTACTCTACTACTGTTCAATGCTACGTTTTTTAAAATGATATTTAGTATGCACTGCAGTTCACGATGCTCCGTCGTTTACTGGGCGACAACCTCTAGTAGTACTTTGCAGCAAAATTGCACTTCTTCAAGATCTTTATGCACTTTTAAAGGCTATCATCGGGATGAAATGGTTCGTATAAAATATTATACTTATCGTAATATTTCTAGCTACCGCCTAAATGTCTATGGATACTTTTTATTGCTCGTTATTTTAAATATACTATTTAGGTTTAGTTAAAAGGTTTGAAATAAATGGATTCATTTATTTGTTAGAAAATAAAAAAAAGAGATAGGAGATGAAAATTATTTACGGTTTATTGTTTAAGCGTTTAATATAAGCTAGATATGTATTTTTTTTCGTTAAGTATTTAATGCCACATGTTAGTCAAACGATAAAAGAAAAGCATTTTTTTTAAATAACCGAACCTCAATTTTAAAAAAATTATCTTAATTCTATATTTCATTCATTCTAATTACATAAATAACAATCAAAGCCATTTCAAACAAATTTTCATTAAAAAACATTCGTGAAAAAAAAAAACGGTACTTAAACAATATCACTCAGCAAAAATGTTGCTGCAGTGTAAATTGCACAGTTATCCTCTCTTAAGCGTACAAGGAAAGAGCTTTTATATAAATTGTTCCAGGCTTGTGTGATTTAACACAGCGACATCTATGATTTACGAACAGAGATACATTTTGAAGAAAATAAAGGCGGAATGGCTTATGTATGCCACGGAAAAGCCAATAATGGATTACAAAGAGAGAGAGCCATGCTTCGGCACTAATCGGTCTAATTCGGTCCACTCGATCGGAGTGATACCACGGCCTCACAGAAAACCGGCGTGAAACAATCGCAGCGTTGTATGTCTCCTCAGCACCGTGTCATATCATATCAAAATCACAAACCCCTAATCCCCAAAAGGTCGGCAACGCAATCGTAACGTAACAATGGTATTTAGAATACCAAACTTTTTTTAGGAGTTTATTTAAACGACACTAACAATCGATAAAGGAAAACATCATGAGAAAATTTGAGACTTCTAATTTTTAATAAAAAAATTTAAATAATAATTGTCAATACACCTTGAGCAAGCGTGTTGGCAATTAACCTTACATTAGCAGTGGGCACTTAATAACCTGTTGATGTGATTTTGAATAGCCACATACAATTTTCACTTTTATATATGAATGTGTGATATACAACTGTTATAACCTTGTCATAATTACAATACAAAATATATAACTAGTTGATTTCTATATGTATGTAATGAAAAGTGCATTTGACTTGTTTATTATGATCTTCATCGATTTACTGAATATCCTTTAAATGTATTGGTTCAGTTTAATGAGTTTAATTACGATTCATAGTTTCTAGTTTATCAAATATTTTTATCTTCACACACGCCAGGCTCCGGTGGAATGGTCAAACTGTTTCTCACGTGTTTTGTAGGCTCTGAGTGTTCCTGAAAATAGAAAATAAAACATCCATATTATGTACTCGTAAAAAACAGCGTGTATCAACTTCTAGTCTTCTAACTAGTAGTTTTTATTTCGGTCACCGTACGTACTCTTGATAACAGAGTATTCTAAATCGATTACCTGCCGTTGTAAGGAAGAAAAGGAAAAGTATTTTTTAGTAATAATTTAGACAGTTCCTCCTTAGAAAGGTTTTAATAAAAATAATAAATAAGATGTCATGCATTAAAATCCCACCATTAATCGTTGTGTCGGGACATATTAATAGTTTTAAATAAGAATTTCCAACTTACATGTTCTGAATCTAATCTGTCCATTTCCTGGACATTTTTCATAATTTTCTGCGCTCTCTTCTGCGCAGAAGCAGCTCTCGCTTGCAAGATCTATGAAAAAATTATTACTTTATAAGTAACTGGGCACAGTTATTCAATTTTACATGCTACATTATTATATATTATAGCATTACCGCAAACTATAATTTATTATTGAGTTGTTTTAATATTTTTCTATATTACTGCCTCCATTAAATAGGATCGACTGATGGTTCGTGCAAAAACAGAGCGAAAACTCTTTTATACCCTTATTGACTATGCACACTTTAGTTTGGTATTTAAAAACTGTCTTCTTCTTAAGAAACTTGTGAAAATTTGTTACAGTCAGTCAATGTAACAAAAAGTTTCTTGACTAGTTAACCATGGAGTTTCTTGCTCGTTCTTCTCCATCGGAATCTACACTTTGGAACGAGCGAATAGCTTCACTAAGAGGACTGACCGATCGGCTGACACTTTATATCTTTAAAATTTTGTTTGACGTTCAAAAGTGCCTGTATGGGTCTAATTGAAATAAATGATTTTGGCTTTTGACTTTCACTTTGAATCAGGAATACAACTATATATGTTTTATTATTTAGATAAGCATAATATTTTTATAATACACACGCTCTGTCTCCGCTGTTCTGCTTCAGCCAATTTTTCCTCTATATCAGGCAGGCTGATGTCTGGCTGAACTGGTTGGAGCAGCCTCTGCAGGTGAGCTGGTGGAGTGGACGCTCGCTTCGTACCATCAAACTCTTCAACTGGAATCTCGAAGGCCACGGCTGTAAAATGAACGTATACCCTTTTATTTTTATGCCTGTGCTACCAGTATTTTCAGCTCAAGATAAAACTCATCAATTCTTAGCTCGATACAGTACCTAAGCCTTAGACTTCATGTTTGTCCTAGACTTGCGCCCTTTCGTATTTGCTTACCATCAGATAATCCGTCTCATCTTTAGCATTCTATTCCATAAAAAGGAACTTACGATCAATTTGTCCCCATTGACACATCATGTTCTATTTTTCTTCTTACAAATACAAAATTTATAGTCATAATTATGCTAGATACCACTCAGTGAAGTGAAAAGAAATGTCACTGTAAAAAATTAAATTGGTCATCGATAATTATGTGAAACCCAAGGTTATGTAGAAATCAATTATGAAAAATCTTACTAATAATGTAAGAGTGAAATTTAATAAGGATGAACAGATGTTTGTTAGTCTTTTAAGTGGAAATTATAGAGAGGATCTAAATGAAGTTTGGCAGACAGAGGTAGATATATGCATACAGTCAGGTATATATGTATGTACATTCAGTCGGGAATAAAACATAGAGGGTTTTTTTTAAAAAAAAACGTTGCCGCACATTAGGATTTTCTCCTGTGTCGTGAGTGCGGTTACAAACATACAATTTCACATACACATGACACCCAGATACTTTTTTTTTCTTAATAATTTATTCAATAAAGTTCTCACAAGTTTTGTAGACTGATGACATAATGTTGGCTTTTTCTGTTTTATACCGGGTATAATATTAATTTTGCTAACAAAACTGGCACTAAGTTCTTCATTTCTACGTTTTAGCATGTTCTAGTAAAGCACAGTAAATTTCTTTCTTTTTTTTAAAAAACGTCCCTCATTAGGAATTTCGCCTGTGTCGTGGGTGCGGTTACAAACATACAATTTCACATACACATGTCGCCCAGACCCGGAACAACAATTTGTGGATCACACAAAGAGTTGTTCCGTGCGGAAATCGAACCCGCATCACGTTGCACGGCAGCCAGTTGCTCAGCCACCGCACCAACCGTGCAGTCAAAAGGGTACTTTTTACTATAGTATAGCGGTCGAAGTCACTGGAAGAAGATTCCGTATGTGTTTAATAGGTGTACTGATGGAAAAACAAAATTTTCCCAAATGAATGTCTTAAGACAGGTAAATTAGGGTTATAAAGTGTTATGGAGGCTATAAAATCGTCAAAGTTAGACAATAAACCTGAAAAGCGGTCTTGGTAACAACGGGCAATGACCTCGACAGTGAGTTAGGTACTTAAGATAATGAGACTGGTTAGGTTAAAAAATTGCTCTTTGAGAAACTTTTTTTGCCCGAAGTTGACAAGGAGTTTGAATTTGACTGAAACAGTATTTAAAATGAGATGCCTCATTTGCTCCTTTTATAATTTCTGGGTCCTATGAATGAGTAGTTTTGAGAGGTTCCTAATAAAAATTATGAGAATGTAGTGATGGTTCCTAAACTTCTAAAAAATGGCTTCTGTAACAGTAGTTTGGATTGAAGACAGCCTTAACAATTTAAAGTTAGAGAGAGAGTAAGATATTACTGTACACTACCTTTATTACATAGAAATAAATCAGTCTATCGGTTATTGATGAACGACTAAAGTAACATGGGACACATGAAAATGCTTGAACCTTCTCCGTGTCAGTGGGCACTTACGCTACGCTGATGATATTAAAAACTGTTAGATTACTGGTATGTCCGGGCATAGAGATACCAGTAAACCTACTTACATATATACAGATGCAGAAAGTGCCTTGCAATACCAGATGCAAGGTACTTTATTAAATTGAATTCTTGTTTTACAGTTCCAAACAAACTAATCACTTTTAGCAAGCGTTTAATAACGTTTTTTTTTCAACTTCTTGTCAGCTTGCCGCATCGTTATTTATTTCTGTTTTTTTGTAGCAGTAAATGAACATTTTCCATCTTTAATGAATAATAATTGTGTTACCTTAAGCCTATAGAAAAAAGTAGTGAAATTAAAAAAAAAATCAAACAGATATGAAAAATCTTATACAATTCTTACGTGGTTTTGGTAACACTGGTGTTTCAGGAAGTACTACTGTTGGCAAGTCATCGTGATCATCGTGATGGTGACCCTTCACTCCAGCTCCATTCGATGTCTTCGCTGCTCCATTCGCTGTCTCCTCCGTCACAGGAACTGCTGTAGTTGATGAACCGCAACCCATTTTGTGTTTTATACCTGGTTGAAAAAGTTATTTTTTATTTAGTTTTTTTTATTAGTATTATTTTCTATAGTTATACTTGAATATGAAACTTTAATTGACTACTAAATAATAGATTTAATGCCATTGCTTTACCAAGATTGAAAGAGTGTAAAAATTGAGGCAAAAAAGGGAGACGGTAGGCTAGCAAAAAAGAAAGAGAAGATTAACAGCTGGTACTTCTTTTTGGATTTTTTTTTAGTTTCAAGTCACAAAGACACTTTTATTCACGAGCAGCCGTGTAACAAGAAGAACTTTTTTCAGTCAAATCACGTAAGTAAGTCGTTATATTTAATACACCAATAATACTAGACAACTAAACACATTCACCTAATCCTTTAAAAGACCCATTGGTACCTAGTTCATCGACCCTATTTCCGAAAACTTCAATAATATGGCCAAAGCTCACCTAATAACCTCATTGCTGTTTTATACGATTCCATTTAACTGGCACAGTAATCAAATTATAGCCTTACCCCCCTTCCAGTGGCCTTTTAAGGGGGTTTTGATCAACGCCACACTGTCTGCCATGATAAAACGTGGTCATTTATCATTTAAAAAGGCTCAGGCTACTTAGAGTATAGGTCTTTGTTAATATGTAAGTAAATAACAGAAGGTTAATTAATGAAATTTTCTGCTCAGTCAATTTTTTGTCCCAGGCTTGTCATGAGGCAAGAATGCAGGCAACTGCGAATTTCATATAACCAAAACCCTGTAAGGTCGTGATACGCAGGAGTAAGGCTCCCAGGTGTCTCAAGTATCTGTGTGCGGGTTCTGGCAAGTACCAATGTGACTTTTTCCAAATTATTTGTACTTTTTAGATGCATTTAGACATTACTGGCAAATGACGAAGAAAATATCATATCGAACTCTGAAATAGTACCTTCTAATTATAAGTTTGGAGCATCAATCAGTCTCTAGCATGGTAATTTATGCTTGAACCTTCTAAGTGTCAATGGCGACAGTGTGCACTTACGCTACGCTGATGATGTTAAAAACTGTAAGATTACTGGTATCTCCATGTCTAGGCATAAAGATACCAGTAAACCTACTTATATACAGAAGGATATAGATGGTTTTTTTACATTGCAATACCAGATGCAAGGTACTTTATTAAATTGAATTCGTATTTTTACAGTTCCAAAAAAACCAATCACTTTTAGCAAGCGTTGTAGAACATGTTTTTTCCAACTTGCCATCAGCTTGCTCCATCGTTATTTATTTGTGTAATTTTTTTGAGGCAGTTAAAGGTTTCCCTGTTTTGAAATGGTTACGACGTAGCACGCGTAGCTACGAATCGGCTACGAACTGACTACGATCGCGTTTACACCGGTAGATTAAGTCGGCTGTGAAATATTTCTATCATAATTTATTCTATATTTTTATTTTGTCTCTCGTCTAGTGTGTAATCTCATCACTGGTAGGCTTTAAGTGATTATGCAGAAAAGGCTACTTCTAGAACGACTATGGATTAGCGTATTTTTTTCATATAAAATTTTTTTCATTACATTATGAATACGTGGACCTTTTCAATGTTTCTGCTATATAACTGAGGTCGAAATACTAATCCGATTTCAAGCTGGGAATTAAATGCGCCCCCATTAGTATCTCGTAAACCGTTTGTTTTGAGATTGAAGCTATTCGCGACTGTGATTGTGACTAAGTAAATGTAATTTTGTGGATTGATTATTATTATAATCGAATGAGTACTAAGCAGGAAGGGAATTGGCGACTCTGCTCGATAAGCATTCATTTGTCATTATAATTATTGTACATAATTTGAATTTTGATGGGCATGGTGATAAGATTTTAATTGTTAAGATGTCCAAAACCTATAATTACGACATTTGGTTTAATCTTTATTTAATTTTCATAAATGACGGATTTCATAAAATAACAAGGATAGGATAGGATAAGACCTACATTGTCTTGGCATTCGGCAAATTCATTTAAATCTTAACGTTTTTTTATGTTAATAGATGACCTTTTTATAAGATGAATATTTTGATGGATTTTGAAGTTTTTAGATATTGATTTTATTATTTATTGAATTACTATTGAGCGTTTTTATCAAGAGAACTTAATCACATGCCACTTTCTTCTTTGCATTACATAAAGATCGACTAGGAGAAAAAGGCCTTAGGCATGAGTCAACAAAGGACGTAAGGAATAAATTAACAAAAGTGATGTGATAAATATAGTCTCTGTCCATTTCTATGTTGGTATCATCCTATTGTATTATCTGTAATTAGTCATACTAATCATTGTCACACTAGAACTGTCAATATCATTGTCATCCTTTTAGTATAAATAAGGTGGCCGAGAGAGTGATATTAAAGTCAAGATCCAAGTCTTTTAATCATATTACACTTCCAAACTAATATTATAAATTCGAAACTAACTCTGTCTGTCTTTTTTTTACGCCTAAACTACTGAACCGATTTCTGTAAAATTTGATACAGACATAGTTTGGAACTCGAGAAAGGACAAGGATAGTTTTTATACCAAAATTCTGCAGGAAGAGCGCGAATTCTACGCGAAAGAAGTAACGGGCAAAAGCTAGTATAAAAAAATTCAACAACTTTAAAACACGTTTCAAAATAAATGTAACAAATTGTAGATAGGTATGATTTAATTTCGTTAATGGTATAGATTACAAATTGAACAAAAATTGTTTTATTTCAATTGGAGTAGCGGAAGCCATTATATTAATTGAAAAAATAATTATTGTTATTGATGTTATTGTTTCTGTTTTGTCGCAACAAGGACAAATTAAGTTTACATGGGTTAAAAAGTGGAGCGTGCTTCGTTACAAAGCTATAACATAATCAATGCATGTTGTAAAGATAATAGCAAAAGCAAACTTCTGAAGTACACAGGACCAGGCGCTTATCATCATCAGCCTATAAGTGTGCACTGCTATGCAAAGGCTTCGTCTCAAACGGAGAAGGTTTGAGCATTAATCACCAGGCTTGCTCAAGGCGGATTGGCGATTTCAAACTTATAATTAGAAATTACAAGTCCAGGTTTCCTCACGATGTTTTCCTTCACCCGTGTATGTCAGTGGTGTCTCGATAGTCATAGAAAGTACATATAACTCGGAAAAAGTCACATTGGTACCAGGCAGCCAGTAACCTCCGGGCCACCACGACATTCAACCAGGCTCTTATAAGGTCTATTAAAACCAATGAATGGCCAAGGATCCGATTTAACCCGTGATATGCGAGCGCAGATCTACGCGAGACACAATGTGTTTTCTATTGTGTCTCATATACCGATAAGCGAGAGGTTAAGCACAATGACAATGTGGTCCGGCTCAGGAGAAGAAAAGAAATTCGTTGGTTTTTAGTCAGTAAGACACATGCCACTTCTTCTTGCCTTATTCGTAGTAGGCAAAGTCATTGGATGTTTTCCTCCCTTATAATAAATAGGCCCACAACCTTGTTACAAGCTTGTTACGTTTATGTACGAGAATTTGCTAAAACTTCAATTTTGAACTTATTAGAAGCCTGAAAGGTAAATAGGTACAGGTTTATTTCAATTATCTCATTTATAAGACTACAACGTTAGAACGTCATGCAAAGCAAATTATGAAATGATAAGTATAACACCCGGTTTCCGAAAGGCCAATCAATGTTAAAATCAATTTAATCTCTTGTCAAGTCATCTGATTGGTTGTTGATAATTCAGACAACCAAGAGATTTAACAGGAGATTAGTTAATTTTAGCGTGGACAAGCCTTTCAGAAACCGGGTGTTAGTCTAGTATCGAATCTGTTTGCTCCTCCCAGAATCTAAATTCTTATTGAAAAGAACAAACATGAAACTAAATTTTTTTTATTCATTTCAAAGTTCAATTCTTGGTGATTAATAAACAAAAAAAAAAAGATTTATTTAGCTTGACAGTCTCTTTCACTCTCTTTACTTTTTGTAGGCTTTATCAAGTACCTACGTAGTATCTGATATAAATTTGCATTCGATTTGATCACGTCTGGTCCTTTCCCACAATTATGCGTCATATGGCATTGAACATAAAAGCAAGCAATTACATTTGCGATTGAAACTATTGATTTATTGAATCATCCAATCGTCATTGTCATGTTTTACACAAATTTGTTATTTGTCATTTTGGAATTAAAATTATTGTTTTTAGAAATAGTAAAATAGGTAGGTAATAAATTGTTTAAACTGCGAATTAAATGTAAAATTCGCGGTCAGAATCTTGCGTCCATTGAAATAATGAATTTATTTTTGCAAATAGGCCAAAAACAATACTTCTATGTGTCAAAATTATGTCTAAAACTCAGAATACAGTTGGTCTGTATTCTGAGGTCGTAAATAAAACTAGATGATATCCTATCTGACTACTCTGAGAAGAAATACTTCAATATTTCAAGTCCAGACAATGTGAAAAATAATACAATGTGTGAGAAAATAAATTATAAACTTCAAGACAGATAAAAGAAATCATGTGTAAATATGTGTAAATTTCCATCTATAAAAGATCACAGAAAAGACACACACACCTGTTATAGAGCATCATAAATATGAACCAATTCCAATTTACATCAAAGTACTGACACGCGAAAATGTAATCATTAATCCCGACAAATCCGTTAAGTGAAAATAAAAAACAAAAATAAATCAATATGGCCGACGTTGAACGGATGCTTAGCAATTTTTCAATCTGGTAACACCGTTGCTCCGGTGTTGCTATTTACCCCGATCGCAGGGATAGGGGAAATACGATGGATTGCCGGCAATATTTCCTGATTATATCCCACCGGCTTGTTGCCTTTGGGCATAACTGGCTGTATGGCGTCGTTACGTTTGCATTTAAAAAATGAGAAGATTTTTTTTAATTCAATCTATGCTTGTTGCTCATTTTTCTTTTCACTTTTTATTCGAATGCGTTCTATTTTTAAAAGAGCAATATTTTGAAAACTGTTGAACGCGAAATTTGATATTCTGTCCGAACACGAGCATGTTTTACTAATAGAACTTTTGGATTTCGAAATATTTTGTCATAGAGAGAAGGCTAATAGTATATCGCCGATTGTATTAGCAATTTATCCGACCCTGTTATTAGCATCTGCAACTGGATAATAGCCTGCATGATTTGAATAGAAACCACGTTTGGCCGGCGGGTTAGAGTTAAATCATATCAGAGAGGGCTGTTGCCTTGTTTTTATTGAGTGTGTATTTGTTACAACACCCTATATAATAGCAGGGATGGAACAAATATTATTTTGCCCTTCTATCACATCATCAGCTTATAAGTGCCCACTGCTCAGCAAAGGCCTCTAATCACACGAAGAAAGTTTGAGCATGAATTGCTAAAGATTGCACTCTTTATAAATAGAAATTAGTATCAGTAAGTAATAAGTCCAGGTATTAAATGTTATGTATCGGTGGGCGGCATAACATTTAATGTCATGGATTTTAAATATATTAAATATATAAGTCCAGGTTTTTTCCGACGATGTTTATTTTCACCGTTTGTCAGTGGTGTCTAAAGATACTTAGAAATTCACAAATATACCTCGGAAAAAGTTATATTGGAGAAGCAGAAGCCCTAATCTCCATTTCAGCCGATAAGCCAATGAGGGGCCTCGGCTTAAAGTAGAAGAAAGAACGGGGTGGTTTTTAGTCAGGAAGAGTCTGACACTCTCTCTCGAGGCTACCATGACCTGTGATCTCTGCCATCACCATGGAGCAAAACAAAAGATACAGAAAAAAATACCAGGAGTTAGTACACCTAAGTTTGCCTTATCTGGAGGTTGTTATTTTATGTTAAAGATAAACGTCAAACAAAGTTTAAATCCTGGTTTGTATTAGATTAGCTGTATACTCGAAGGACACTGGACTCTCAGAGTAACTTCTGAATTATTTATTTCGTTCCCATCTCAAAGGATATCTGCTCGTACGTTTGTAATAGTTTCAAAGCTTTACAGATTACTATGTACCTACTTGCTATGTCTGTTTATATTTATTTTTAGTATAATATACTTTTAATACGTAGATATTGTGATTTTTGTACGCCTATAAGGTTAAACATAGCGATCCTAACATTGTAATTACATCTTATCTGTACTTATGTTCCACAAATAAATAATTTTAACTTGAATCGAATATCAAAGACTTTTTTAATTACAACTATGATTTTTTTCAGTTTCAAATTCTGTTACCTTGTTTTTTGGTGGAATATTAATAAACATATTATTTTCGTAATAGTTGGGGTAAACTTATTTTCATAACTTATAAAGAAGAAGAGAATTCAAAAGATTCAAAATTCGGTAAGAATTCAAAATTAGGAATTATAAAAATGTCCCAGATTTTCGTTCCAGAGACCAAATCTATACAAAGGTAAGTATTTGATATACTTTCAAGTGTGGGAGCTGTATACCCCGGTTAGACTGGAGTGATATCACGACTTCACAGAAAACTGGCGTAATATCACCCTTGCCTTGGATGTCAGCATATGAGTAAGGATATCAGAGGACCGATATTTTTGTCAATACACAATCTCTCGAATCCCCAAAACATCAAATCCTCTCTAACTCCAAAAAGTCCATTCAAGTAACTCCACTATTGAAGATCTATTTTGCTCAGATGATTGGAAAAAATGTTTATGGCACAAAATCTACCTTACACCATACTTCTTATAATTATCTACTATCTCAGTAGGCTTCGTTGTCTTATATTATACCAAAAGAAAAAAATAATTACCTAATTTCGATTGTTATTATGAAACCTTACAGGTTTCAAAGTGACACTTCACAAAGTTTATTTAACTATAAAATACAACTGCGTCAAACACAAAACTAATTTTCTTTACAAAAACATTCACTATTATATTTCCACTCCACTTTTACCAACAACAAACATACTACCTAATGGTTAACCTAATTACGGTTTTGTACATGAGACAGGACTCGAACGGGCGACCCGTGCGGCCGCGACCGCATCGTCGACACTACTATCAGACTCGATTAATACAAATTTTATTCTAACTAGTACACTTTTTCCAGCCGTACGTATGTAGATAGTATAACTAAAACGTTTTGATACTTTGTGTTTAGAAATTAAGAATGCTTTGTTTAATTTAAATTTGTCAATTAAGTACCGAGGAGTACAATTTGCTTATTTCTCGTTATAATCAAAGTTTGAGGAAGAAAATATTCTTACACCATACCACGCATATTTTAAACTCCGTATAAATTCCATATAAGTGATTTTTTATGGTATAGAACTATAAATGAACAGACGGATTACTTGATAGTAAGCAATTGGAGTCACCCATGAACAACGGCACAGCAAAGAAGTTATAAGCATGTTGCCGGACTATTCTGGGATGTAATTATTATGAGGATAGGGGATTTGGAGATTGAAGATAGAGGGAAAGAAAACATTAGGCCTTGGTTAACGTTAATCATAGCGCGAAACTTATTGCAATCGTTGTTGTGTTGTTTGAAGCATACAGTAAGGGATAGGTTTGGATCTATATTAAAGTTTATACTTACAATCATATGCACAGAAAGATTTAATGCTCTGTCTAACATATGACTTGGTTTATTACAAAAACATTTCAATTATAGCCCTAAAACCCTAAAATTTAAAGGTTACCTGTGTCAAGTATCAAGTCGTTTACACGGACAAAGTTTCAGTACTGTAACAATGCTTACATAGAAATTACCATCGCGACTGACGCTCGCGTCGAACCCCTTCTACGATTTTGATACAGAAAACATTAGAGTTGACTTTTGAAAGACAATTTATCCAAAACTTGGTACCACCAAGTTTGATGATTTTTATTGGGGTTTTTTTATATTATAAGTTGGCAAACGAGCAGACGGATTACCTGATGGTAAGCAATCAGCGCCGCCGATGGACACCCGCAACGGAGGAGTTATGAGTGCGGTGTCGACCTTTTAGGGATTAGGGATTTGGAGATATAGGGATTGGGGAAGGGTCCGGGAAGGGGAAGGATTGGGCCTTCGGTAACCTCACTCACACGGCGAAACACAACGCTGTATTTGTTTCACGCCGGTTTTCTGTGAGGCCGTGGTATCACTCCGGTCGAGCCGACCCATTCGTGCCGAAGCATGGCTCTCCCACACTTGGGCTGGTATAATAGTAGATTATTTCTATAAAGCATTATTAAGGATGGCTCAAAAAGTCTTATAAAAGTTAAATTATTTAGTAAATGTATTTGTTATTAATTCATCAAACCTTAATCAAACGCCTTGTTGCTCGAAGGTGTCTTGAATTACTACGATTGAAAGGATAATTTAATTTTATATTATCAAAGCACACACAAATAACAAATTCAACTTACTCACTGCAGAAAGCTTAACTTTGCACTATAAATTTCCAAATAATTATCTCGATTTACCAATAAAAACTAAATATTTATCAAATTACTGCACTAAATAATTACATACAACTTGCTGAAATAATATTTTACAAAATTAATGAAACTTGCATGATGTTTAATATCGTTAAAATATTAAAATTATTCCAGTAGATGCGATATGTGGATCAGTAAAATTAAATTAATTGGAACATTCTGATGTTTTTAGTATATGTTATTGTTTTGTTAACATTTTATTTATTTATTTATTTCATTACTAGCTGACCCGGCGAGCTCCGTAACGCCTCAAATATAACTGTATGTTTTGACCTTTTAAACCTTCCCTTGATTTCAACGAATATTTTAAGCACAACATTATCCAAAACGGATAAGCCGTTTTCGAGTTTTAACGACAAAAACAAACAGCAATTCATTTTCATATATAAGATTCTGATATACTGAACGAGCCTAAAAATAATATCAAACTGAGGAACGACATATTGCTCTCACTTTTACTACAGGCGTTCACCCAGAACTTAGGGACTGCGAGGAAATCTATTATGGTATTAATTAAAAATGTTTTTTTTTTCAATAACATAAAAATGTAATTGCTTCAAATATATTTTTAGGCTTAATGCCGACTCCACGCCAACACAAAAGGCTCGTCACTCATCGGGGTGAACAATCACCAACACCTACCATTGATTGCCCCTACATAATGCATAGACAGCCCACACCATCCCACTCCCCTGTGGCCTCAAATTATCCTACCGACCAATGACCGAGAACCCCGAGGTTCGAAATACAAATCCGTCACCTACCGAATAATGGTGAAGTTAAGGATCAAATTATGTCGGTCGTAGTATGCATGTCGATAATTTCCAATCGATTTTAATAATTATATGGTTGTCAGGATCTGTGGGTGTGTCGTGGTCCTACATGATGGTTTTTTTTCAAATAAAAGTCCTTTTGGTTTACGGGATGTTTGTATGCATAAGAATCGTCTGATTTGCTGCTGAATGTCATTATTTTGCTATTGAAATTTATAATTGGCTAGACAGAAGCACGAACTTTTCCATTTTTGCATTTGTGTGGTGTTCGGCTAATAAATGTTTTACGTTCGTCAAAGCAATGAAATATTTAATAATTAAAAATATAATTTGTAGTATGCATTAAAAAATATTTTATTGCATACCAACTTATTGTTTTATAATAATAATCCGCAAGGCAGCTTGTGGCGAGCTGTTGGGCAGTGGCGACCCCACGGACCTGACTCCCGGGAGGTGTCTTGTTCTTCTCTCTCCGGTTAGTACTCGTGACGAGCTGGAGTGAACACTGATGAAGAACAAGCCCTCCTACCTCATTCTTGCCTTAATTGGCTGGCTTGAGTGGAGATTCGCAAGAGTAGGAGTTGAAGGAGACTCGGGGGAAGGATGTATCTCAGTAAGGTGCTGGTAGGGGTCTTG
Source organism: Spodoptera exigua (assembly GCA_902829305.4). Classification (NCBI taxonomy): domain Eukaryota; kingdom Metazoa; phylum Arthropoda; class Insecta; order Lepidoptera; family Noctuidae; genus Spodoptera; species Spodoptera exigua. The sequence goes on from LR824614.2 coordinate 1,817,045, forward strand.
ACCGTACTTCCGGGATTGCTCTGATAGCCGTGGGATGCCTCTCCTTCCCCAAGCAGCTCAACGTATGTTGCCTCCGTGTCGCTACATGCTAGCGGCCGTTTCCGGGGGCCCATTAATTGAGTTTGCCAGTCACCCCCTGCCTGTTTATCCGTATGTATCAATATTGGTCAGGGGCAGGGGCCATAGTATTTCCATAGTTATCATATCCACCAGTCCATAGCAACCCATATTCATAACCCTATCAATTTTTACCACATTTCACAATAGTCTTGCATCAACCGGGGATTGTCCTTGGGTGCACTTATATAGTGCATACAGGGATAATTGCAGGCTGATGTCCCATCACATTTAGATTAAAATTGTTCAACGGGCCTCTGCGAGTTGGCTTCGGCTCCTCGTATGCCTTCCAAAGGTCCGGGACCCTGTGGTCCCGTGAAAGGAAAGAACAAACAATAATAATGTAATAATAATAAGCCCGCAGGGCACCTTGAGGCGAGGTGACGGGAATTAGCGATCCCGCGGGCTACCATCATCCCGATTGCTCCAGGGAGAAGTCACCGTTCCTCATCTCCGGCTTGCCTTCATTGGCTGGCCGGAGTGGACGATGACGAGGAACAGGTCTCCCACCTCTGGCTTGCCTTCATTGGCCGTCCAGAGTGGAGTCGCGAGAGTAGTGATCCTGCTCGGAGGGTGGAAGCTGTTCGTAAGCGGCGAGTGGGCCAGTGATGCAGGATGCTTAGGCAGATGCAGATGATCTGAGTAGAAAGCTGGTGGCAGTTTCTTCACCCTTCAGCCACTCACATTTCCGTTGTCCCTCTGTTGCTATTACTAGCAACCATTCCCGGGGGCCCGGTCGGTGAGTTGGCGAGTCTCCGCCTGCCATTTTTACGTGTATAAATTACATTGTTTCGGCAGGTGCCATAGTCCTTCTATAGTTTCCATCCTACTAGCCCATAGCAACCCACACCCATAGCCTTGTATTTTGTTTCCATTATCCGCAATAGTCCTACACTAACCGGGGACTGTCCTTGGGTGCATTTCCATAGTGCATACAGGGATAGTCGCCGGCTTGTGTCCCATTTCATTTAGATTAAAGTTGTCTTAAGGGCCTCTGCGCAGTTGGCTCCGGCCCCTCGTACGCCTTCCAAATGACCGGGACCCTGTGGTCCCGTGATTGGTAGAGACATACATAATAATAATAAATTCATTTATTTCGGAAACCAGTCCATATCCACAGTTATAAAATTGAAATTAAACATTTAAATACAAAACAATACAAAAAACATTCCACACACAAATTCCACATGTCATATATACCTAATACAAATTACTAAAAGATAATTTTAAATTAAATAAAAATAACAAACATTACAAAAAATAAGATTATAAATTCAACAATGTCAATGAATAATAACGATGTCAATGATAATTACGATGTCAATGAATAATAACAATGTCAATAAATAAGAAAAATATGTCAATGAATAATAACAATGTCAATTAATACAAATACTATACCAGCGAATTAAATTAAAATATACTAAATTTTCAAACAAAATACTTAATAAAATATACGACATGTTCTATCTCAGTCTAAATTTAGGTTTGGATCCGGCGTGCTCAACATGCAACCTTGTCCAGTACCGCATTATTGGACAATCCAGATCCAGATCCATCCTCCAGGCGAACAGCTGAAGGTAGCCGTTGGAACTGCCCCGCATGCGGCGCATCAGGGATACAACTCTTTTGCGAATAATCGCCGAAAAGCCATCTATGTTTGCATCCGCAAACATACCCGACGCACTACAGTAGCGAGGCAGCCCCATCAGCGCCCTAAAGGCATTATTATAGAGAACACGCAGGGTGTCATACGATTTTTTCGTATGCTTGACCCATAGGCTGCACGTATAAAACGATTGGCAGAAGGCCCTAAACAACGTAGCTTTTACTTCCGCAGTACATCGTGCGAACCTACGAGCCAGCATATTAGCTCTAACCGACAAAGCCCTGCGCTCCCGGTCTATATCCATGTCATCTGCAAGCGACTCAACAACCCAGTGGCCCAAATACTTGAACTGCGACACTCTTTTTAGGACACTGCCATTTAGTATGACCTGTGGAATAGTGTCATAAGTTTTAGACCCCGCCTTAAACACCATAAACTCGCTTTTAGTGGCGTTATATCTGAGCCCGTGGGCCACCGCATATCGCTCACAGATAGACATCAATTTTCGAAGGGCACTGATCGAAGGACTCAGCAGCACCATGTCGTCCGCATAACTGATGTTGTTGACAACAACACCATCAATCGAACATCCAACACCAGCGCTACCGAGTTCACGGATCAGACGGTCAATGTACAAATTGAAAAGACTCGGAGATGTTAACCCACCTTGCCTCACCCCACATTCCAACCTGTACTCGACCGATAGCGACCCCAACCACCGCACATAATTGCTCTGATTGCCGTACCAATATTCAAGGAGGCGTATGTACCCTGTAGGAAGATCCGTATCTTCCGATAACTTTTGCCACAACCTGTCATATGCCACAAGATCAAATGCTTTGGATAAATCTAAGAAGCAGGCATAGACAGGTGTGCTTCTGTCAGTGTAATAGCGGACGGTATGCTTGAGATTCAGTATAGCCATTTCTGTCGACAAGCCAGGACGAAAGCCAAACTGTGCATCATGAAGCTGTAGGTGTTTTCTTAACTGAATATCAATTACACCGTCCAACACTTTAGCAATGACTGTCGCAAGTGATATAGGCCTGTAGTTACACAATTTAGAGGCATCGCCCGTCTTGCTCTTTACTATTGGCACAACTATGGTTCTCATCATTGCCTCAGGGAGATACGAATGCCTTATGCAGAACGTAAATAACATAGCGAGCACCCTCGACAGATGCCCACCTGCATGCTGCAAGTGTTCTATGCTAAGTGAGTCGTGGCCCGGGGACTTGCCTCGCTTCATGTCACTAATCACCTTCGCAACTTGTTTTGCGGTGATCCTATCGGGTGGCGTCACCATACCGGTACCCCCCCTTCCACTAGCCATCGTCGCGGCTGACAATGGAGAATGTACCTCAAAGTGCTCCCTGAATAAGTTGGCAATATGGTCGGCGTCACTAATCCCCTCCACACTGACTGGAACACTCGGCCTCGGATTCAATTTGTTAGTCTCCTTCCAAAATTTACTAAAATTTTTTGTGGCATGTTGTGAAGCAAGAATGTCCATCTTAATCTGAGTTTCATTGTCCCTACACCACTTAAGCTTATGTTTAAACAACCTTCGTGATTCACACATACGTTCATAAGCCTGACCTGAGGTATTTTTGCCCTGGTCGGCCCACTCATGAAACCGAAGCCTAGCCTCCTCATATGCCTTTTTACAATGTTTGTTCCAACCTATTACATGTCTTTTCTTTTTAATTTTAATTATTGTTTTGTTAGAGCTTGCCACCGCAGCATCTCTAAGTACGCTTACCACACTATGGTACAATTTATCTATAATTTCTCTGTGATCTACATTATTACACATCACATCTGCACAGTAATGGAGTTCACAAGGAAAGTTGACATCACGCAGCTTAGATGAGCAACTATACAAATATTTATTAATCTGCTTTTTATCTCTTTCGCCCCAAACAGCTTTATCCGGCAACGAGCCTCCGATCTGCACTTTTGGTACCAATATGTTAAGGTCACATGTTATTTCGACAGCGAAATGATCGGAACATGACACCTCATATCGGATACTTGTACCCAGAATGGTTTCCTTTGCGACTTCGGTAATGATGACATGGTCCAACCAAGACGTAGTCCCATATGCATTACTAAGGAAAGTAAATGTACCTGAATCGAGTCCCAACCATTCTATGTCTGCACACGACCACTGTTGCTCAGCACAGAACTTGAAAAGCTCATTGCCAAACAAACTGCCAGGGTTAGCGTTGAAATCTCCTAGCATATACACTGTGTCAATACCACTAGTCTCTATAATCGCACTAATCTCACCAAGACAGCTGACAAACACATCAAAATTATCAGGACTATCCGTTGGCATATATATCGACATCACCAATAACTCGCGCTCGTCAAACACCACTTTAACGGCCACTATTCGCTCACTAACACAGTCTACGACCGAAACAGACTGAAACACGCTTTTACGCCATAGAAGAGCCACTCCGCCGTATGGCCTGCCCCTCAGCAAACCCGACGAAGTGTCCACTGAAGATTTCCCGGTGTACGCAAAATCGCTATCAATTTCTCCCAGGTATTGAATATCCTCTGGTAAAAGCCAAGTCTCTTGCAAAGCCAAAAAGTCAGCCGTATGACACAATGCTTTGACATAGTCAACGGAGTTCTTAACAGAATAGCAGTTAAAACTCACAAACTTAGTTCTATTTATTCTCTTGCTTTCCCTTTGATCCATAATCCTTTTTTTTAAATTCAATAAATTTCCTAACAGTTATGCCTTCAGGCCATAACGTGTCGTCAAGAAACAGTGAGAGTTTTGCACTAGGGACCAGCATTTTATACGAACTATACTGTCTCTGCACTCTCGATTTTATCTTCTGCAGGGTGACATGAACTCGGGTTTGTTCTAGTATGTAGTCAACAATGTCGGTCTCTAAAGTGCTTTTAGCAACATTATTGATGAACAAGGGCACTTGTATATCTGCAGCTTTGAACTTGTCACTTCCTGATTTTCGTGCTTTGCCTTCCAATGTACTAAAACGATTTTTTAATCTCTTTTTCTGTACTAAAACCCACTGCTCATTCGGTTTCTCAACCTTCCATTGCTTTGCTGTCTCAACGACATTAGCAAAAGAATCATGCAAACTCGTATTCACATTTGTACCACACTCCACTCGATACATAGCCGGTGATTGCTCCGGCGATGATTGCAGCAATGGCGCATTCCCAATCGAAGTTACAATACGCGCACATTCATTCACTAGCGCGGGAGCTTGACAGTTGGACGTCATAGACGGAATAGAGGGTGCGGGCGCATGCTCCAGCGCGGGCTCGCTTAGCGGCGGCACACAATCAGCCGCGAGCGTCGAGGCGCGCGGCCCAATTAATATTTTTCAAAAATTATTACCTAATCAATTTTAAAATTGAAACCTTTGTGACACTGCCATCTGACGATAATTCCGAGAACTACGTAAGTTGCGTGCCTTAATACCGTGCGCGCGCGCTGCAACTTTATCGATCAATAGGTTTCGTTCCATTCAAGTTTCAATAGATGGCGACAGTTGTATCAATTTAATGAAACGCGCTCATACACACCAAATTCTATGTAGATATTTGTTCTTTTTTATTATCGTAAAAATTAATAAAAAAAGATTCACAAGTTCCATATACCATTACATTTTACTTGCCGTCTTTTATACTTTTTTTGTCATGACGTGGACTTCGACTTGCTGGAACGTGTTGCGCGTGTGTACCTATGGGTGGTGGCAGATCCTTTACTCGCGATCTTATTAGCAGAAGATCGACGATGTGACACCACGGCCTCACAGAATACAGCCGTGAAATAGCTACAGAGTTGTGTTTTGTCGTGTGAGTGAGGTTACCGGAGGCTCAATCCTTATCCTCCCCCATCTTTTCCTAATCTTTGAATCCCCAAAACGCCTTATCGCCATAATGCCGGTAACGCGCTTGCAATTTCTATGGTAATGCCGATGGACACCCGGCAGCGCCAATTGCTTGCCATCAGGTAATAATCAGGTATAGGTACGAATATTCCAAATCGTACAATCCATATATATAACTCAGTGAGCTAGCGCTACGCTATTATCCGGATTTTAATGAAGAAATATTTTTATAGCTAAACATAAACTATGCTTAGTGTAGGTATCTGCACTAAATAAATCTTTAGTTTTGGACTAGCCTACTAAATAATTGTTAGTTTTAATCCATAAAATTGAATTACATTTTACTTAAAACTCACAAAGTTTAATAAATCAATATTGATTTTGACAATGCTTGAATGCTTTGATGTATTGTCAAATGTACACAATTGAAAACCTTAGTACCTAGGCACTAAGAATTTTGACCTGCTCCTACATATAATAGGGGAACGAAGACTTTCAATACAAAAATCTAGACAAGGACAAAATTATCGATTTAGTAACTTTGATACAAGTACAACAAACAAATAATATATTTGAAAGCTTTCCTTGTGTGCCGATGAACTAGTGACCTGGAGTTTATATGACGGAGCATTTTCATTGTATTTTGTTGAAATTTCGTCGTGGGGTAGCCCTGTGTGGGGCAATGAGCTCGACCCCTATTACAGTCACCAACATAATTGGTGGAACGTCGTTAGGTACAGATTCATCTGTGCTAATTTTTGTAGTACCTATAAAAAACATAATTTGGTTTGAGGGAGCCACTCTCGTTACAAGTTGCTTAAAACAAAAATTATAGTAGTTAGAGAAATAAGAATTTTCTTACTTATAAAATCGTGAATAACTTGAGACCACAAACAATCAGCAATTACCTGGGGTTGCGGGTCAAGCGCAGTAAGGTTCCGCGGCTTCGAGTAGGAGAAGCTGGAGAAGGGTTTTTAGTCAGATACCTCTGACTCTCATAACCTAGGCAAAAGAATTCATTTGATGATTTTTCCTCCTCAAAAAGCAATCAGGTTAATTAAATACACTAAAATAAAAATTTAAAAAACCTTCACTAATTTTAAAATCGATATACAAAAAATATTCGACAAACTAAAAAAACTGCATAACGTAAACCGATAGTGTATGCGATTCGATCTAATCGATTCCAATCCAAACTCGGTTATTCGATTCGCTAAATCGGATTCGCAAACAGCGTACCACGCGTTTTCGAAAAAGGAAGAGATTGGGGTAAAGTGGACGATTGTGGGCACAAACGAGGGGTCAATGTCCTATTAATACTAAATGTAAAACGGTGAACCAGCGACAGTAATAAGGTAAAGTCACGAATTATCCGCTTTCATATTTCGGTTTTTGAATTTATGTGCGAGAATATTTTTGTTTTGTTTAGATGCTTAGATTTACGTTGGATTTACATTGTCCAACCTTTTCCGTGTGAGAACTGTGGCGACTTATGGACTGGTGATGATAATCTTGATAGTTTTTGAAGCTTCTGTCAAATAATGTAGGTTTATTCATTGCCTACGTAGTAGGGTTGGGACATGAAAATTCCTTTTTTGTTCTTCAAATAATTACATTTGATTTTACATAATTACATTGAATTAGATTACGGGATAATAAAACGAAGACCTGGTTGGTTTTATTTAGTTTTAAAATTAGTTGAGTTTATTTCTGAGAAAGTTTTGATGTTTTGGTTATTTGAGAAAAGTTGTTTACACAATGTACGATTGGTTCGATTTTTGATATATTTTTTATATAATATGTAATATGTGTGTGAAGAATACTTAGTTCTGTGTTTATAAGTAGAAAATCCGAAAAAAATATCAAATAATTTCTATAGCTCGTCATCAGGTTTTCATAAAGGCTTTTTGTTTTTTTTCCAGTAGCACATATGTATTAAACGCTTTTACAGAATAAAAATCACTTTAATTTTCCAAACTTATTTTTAGTAAGACCTTCAATTAATCCTGTTTCCTAACCAGACGCTTAAGGCTGGTAGGGGTAGAACTAATTTTAGCCACATAGAATTGGCCATAATATAATATTTTTTATTTACGACGAGAAAATCATCCATTTATTAGATAACAAACATGAATTGCGTACAGTTATGGCTTGCTCCCAAAAGTAATGAGCGCGTTATAATAATCATAAGTCCAAATAGCCTGTTTCATATTCTCTTTCTATTTATGAATTATGACGTCATCATACTAAGCTGTATATATGTCTTTTTAAAAGGATACAAGTAAAATTAGTTTTCGTTTTTATCACGCAAAACTATGTTTCAATTAAGACTACACGACGTACATAACTAACAAGTTATGTAGCATAAACTATTAGCTGCTCATTCCTTAAAAAATATGTTCATTGTCACTAATTATGATACCGAATGAACATAATTTTAATGTATCACTAATTTTACATTTCGATGGAAAGGGTTAAACTTTTGGCAATATTTTGAAAGCATAAACAACGATTATTATCGATTATACAATTATACCGAACCCGGCTGCTAGTTTTTCACATATAAATTGACGTGTAAAAGTTCCGTTTTATGGCCTATTTGCAAAAATAAATTCATTGTTTCATTGTTACCTTTTTTGCTGAAGAAAATCTTCAAATGGCTTGTTCCACGTCCTCTGGATGGGGCGAGAGGGAATATCAGACTCTTTCTGAAAAACCACTCCGTTCCTTCCGTGGCCTTGGTTCATGGTTTCTCTGGCACCCGCAACTGTAGCTGGATGGTCTAATAGCTTTTCGAAAGGCCTGTTGCTGGCCCTACGCTCGAAACTGCTATTATTACTTAAGACATCAATAACATCATCAGTCTATAAATGCCCACTGCTGAGCAAAGTCCTATTCTCACACGAAGAAGGTTGGAGCATTAATCACCAGGCTTGCTCAAGGTGGATTGACGATTTCAAACTTATAATTAGAAATTATAAATCCAGGTTTCCTCTCGTCACAATGATTTGCTTTACCGAATGTCATTAGTGTCTTAATAATTATAGACTTATAATTAGAAATTTTAAATCCAGGTTTCCTTATATGTGTTCCTTCACTATGGTGAATCAGCGTTGTCGAAATAATGATGGAAAGTACATATAATCTGGAAAAAGTCACATTGGTTTCGAACCCTCATACATGAAAAGCATGCCTGAGAGTAAAGATTTGAATTTTGAATATTACTTGACACAATCGGGGCATATAAAACTAACCTTCTTATTTTAAAATGATAACTCCTCTCTCGCCTCGTCCTGGGTGGAAGATTTCCCTCAACAAAACCTAAATTTATTTTACATCCAACTACAGTGCTGTTTACCTCACAAAACTTTCATATACTCGTAGAAACAGTTGAAATAGCCTAAAGAGTAACACAATTATAGTCATAATATATTGATTGGACAACTAACAACGGTCGTCTGCCCTTTTTCGGTAATTTACGACTGTTTTCTACACTTTAGAACAAGAGAAAACCGCTTTTTTAGGAAAATTAGATCGGTAAATAACGGTTTTAATCCGATATCGGTTTTTGGACAGGATGATATCAGAATAACGGGTGTTTTTTTTCTTTCATATATTTGTTTTTATGAAGAAAAATTTCTTAAGTAAAGTATGAATGGCGTAGAATTATGTTTTACGACCTTATTTCAATAAAAAGCTAAGCTTCAACACTAATGGGTCACACAGCCTCACAGAAAACCGGCGTGAAACAACCACAGCGTTATGTTTTGCCGTGTGAGAGAGGTTACTGGAGCCCTAATCACCCCCATCCTTTCCCAATCCTTAAATAATTGAAACCGTAACTCCTTTGGTGTTGCGCATTTCCATGGGCGGCGTTGATTGTTTACCATCAGGTAATCCGTATGCTCGTTTGCCGATCTATGCCAAAAAAAGTTCATTTAAATTGACTATTGGTGTGTACATTATAACATATTTTTTTTTAGTTAGTAATCACCATAAATCAACAAAGAATAACAAACGTCATGTGATGTCATGTCACTTGGGCAAAGTTTTCCTAAATACATATACATACATATGTTATGTACCTGTTAGGTAGTCCACATAACACAACAATAACAAAAATGACGTAGAAAATACATATTTACGTGTAACTTTTGTAATATAATGTAAACCAAAAGACAAATAAACGCCAAAAAGAGAATTAATTATTGTAAGTGAAATTAGTAGGCAGGTTCAAAAAAGGGGGGCCCTTTTATGGCGCCGCATGTTTACCACAAATTGGGTACACAAATAGTCTATGACGTATTTGGTCAGGCGAATTGGTGACCAAATGTTAACTTTAAAGTTTTCATCTTAACATGTTATGTAATGACAAGGACTCAAGGTTTGTTGTGTACAGCGGTCGATATATTATTGAAGACTTTTGAACGGTTAGCATTTCGAATTGTTAGTTCTTTTGTGTAGAATAAAGTAATAATATTATTCGTAACACGTGCAACTGACACTAAAATTTATTTAATGGATGTTATCATACTGAAGTTAAACCTTCCTTTTCAATCACTCAATCTATTAAGAAAACCGCATCAAAATCTGTTGGGTAGTTTAAAAGATTTAAGCATACATGTGTAGTGATATAAGGTGGGAATGTTTTATTAAAAGTGTGGGACAGTCATGCAGATTCACGATCAGAGATAAATTAAAACAACCACAGCGTTGTTTCGCCGTGTGAGTGAGGTTACCGGAGGCCCAATCCTATTCCTCCCCCAACCCTAAAATCTCCAAATCTCTAACCCAAAAGATAAGCAACGCACTCGTTACTCCTCTGTTGTGGCGGTGTCCGTGTGTTAAATGAAAACTTGTTTCTAGAATTAATTTCACAATTTAAATAAATACGATTACTCGTGAAACACAGTGATGTGTCACACTGTTTTAGTAATAAAACGGATATCAAAACAAACAAAATATAGTTACAATCAACATGAAAATAGATATAGAGTTATCATGAACTTGTCGATACCATCATTACTGGTATTGTTATGGAATTGGAACATGCGATACAAATTAACATGCACTAGTATGACAATTGTAGTTCCTGGAGTACCATTAAACATACTATGACGTTCTACCATACTTTTACACGTAACTAGCTACACTCGCGCGGTTTCACCCGCTGCTCAGCTCCATTTAATCGTAGCGTGATGTCTTATAGCCTATAGCATTCAGGAACATTGCAGCTATCTATCAGTGAAAAAATTTTGGAAATCCGACCTGTGGTTCCAAATATTAAACCCTACATGCAAACTTACAAAAATACAAATTTTACCTCTTTATAATATGAGTATAGATATTATGGCCCTTTTTCTAGGAAAGAGTGGAGGTAAGAGGGATTCGGAGATATGTAATTACATACATAATTATCTAGTAGTCTATAAAGCCATCGTGGTTATTTACTCACGTAATTTTTTTTTATGTAATAGGTCGGCAAACGAGCAGACGGATTACCTGATGGTAAGCAATCAGCGCCGCCCATGGACACCCGCAACAGAGGAGTTACGAGTGCATTGCCGACCGTTAATGGATTAGGGATTTGGAGATTTAGGGATTGAGGAGGAATTAGGGGAGGGGAAGGATTGGGCCTCCGGTAACCTCACTCACACGGCGAAACACAACGCTGTGGTTGTTTCACGCCGGTCTTCCGTGAGGCCGTGGTATCACTCCGGTCGAGCCGACCCATTCGCGCCGAAGCATGGCTCTCCGACACTCAAAACATTAACCGTGTAATTAAAAAACTAGGCTAGTTTCTTTTAAAAGCGCACGCTGCTCGTGATTAACAGTTTCGTTGTGGTTTGAAACTAGTAGAGCTTTTCTCGTAGACGTAAGTTTCATTAAATTGAGTAAGTTTGTCTTACTTTAGTTTCTTTTTTTATTATTTTTTTTTATAATCATTTGAACCATTCAAAACAGGTCTAACATACGCGGCTCAAATTGAAACGCCGTCTTTTTCGCCAGCCCATATAATAATATATTGAAAAACAAGGTTTTTTATTAAAAACACTTAATCATTTCTTACTTTTTCACCTTGTTAGCTGAACTCCAAAAAAAATAACGTGAATAACCTTGAACTGAAAAATAGTATTGTAGCGATGTTTCAAGGAAAGTGCATGATCAGATATTAATGAATCATGTCAGCGTGGGCCGTTAAATTACACGTTCTATGAAAAACCAATGAATGAATCAGATTATAATTTAAATGCTTTCCATATGGACATTCTCAGGAACTTACTCTATGAACTATTGAGTTCCAACAACTAATAATTAATTATAACATTTATAAAATAAATTTGAGTTATAGAATTATTATTTTTATTTATTTTTTACTTTTAAAAAAGTGTTGCCCCACTTTAGGATTTTCTCCTGTGTCGTGGGTACGGTTACAAACATACAATTTCACTTACACATCACACCCAGACCCGGAACAACAATTTGAGGATCACACAAAGAGTTTTTCCGTGCGGGAATCGAACCCGCGACACGTTGCACGGCAGCCAGTTTCCCAGCCACTGCACCAACCGTGCAGTCGAGAATTGTATAAATAAGAGTTTTATTTCTTGTGGTGGTATTCAAAAGTATTAATTTTAATGCCCAGTTTTATCCACTCATCACAGGGCTTCTTCTTGAGAGGGGAAATCAACAAATGACATCTTTTGCCCAGGGTGTGGAAAGAAGGAGTGTCAGATTCTTACTGAATAAAAACTACCTAATTCCTTCCCCTGCTCCTCCTGCTGCTCGACGATGACGTCTGTTTTTTTTAATGTCCATATTTAACGGAATGTTCTTTTCTACGGCATCAAAATACTTTGGTCAATACCTACGTTAATTTGAAATTCCGTGTAACGTCACAATAAATTACATTTTATACTTTGCGGTGATGTACCTAGCTTCCATTAATATACTTTTATTCGTTTTATGTAATTATCGTTTTTTTATATGACTAAATAAAAATGTGTCTAATCTCTTCTTCCACACTTCTCTTCTAAAGTTTTTCTTTTTAATTTTAGGGGCACAGAAGTGTGTTTTTTTCACCTGTTTGTAAGCGATCTACGTCGCCATAGACTCCCGAAACTTGCGACAAGTTCGTTGTTGTGGGTTGCTGGTTTTTTTTTTGTTAGGATTTGAGAGATTTGGGTAAGGATTGGAGATTGTGTGAAGCGGTGCTAATGCCGGATCCGGTCAAGCCAGCCTATTGGTACCCAAGTATGTCTCTCCCAAACTTTTAGTCAAAAAACTTTTACTTCTTCAGCGACATTAATCGCTAAAAGACAGTCACTTAAATGTTTATGCTCTTCTAGGAAAAAAAAAGTCTATCATACGAGTGAATACGTTGCCTATAAGTAGATAAGCTCCTATATCCTCCATAGCTTACCACCAGGCGTCGACGACGTTAAAAAAATCACTAAGTATATTCTAGTAGTATAACATTAACTATATGATTACTTGATTTTCTATTAACACCATGTATTAAATTCTTAGGAATACCATTGTACGTTCATTAGCATATGTATGTTTCTGACAATGTCACTAACAAGGTTTTTAAATTCACCTTGTAACAGAGCTTAATATTATATTAAAACAACGAAGTATAGAAAAACAGTACCATAATTCCATACCGCATCATCATCATCATCATTAGCCTATAAGTGCCCTTCTCACACGGAGAAGGTTTGAGCATTAATCACCACGCTTGCTCAATGCGGGTTGGAGATTTAAAACTCACAATTAGAAATTATAAGTCCAGGTTTCCTCACGATGTTTACCGTGTCAGTGGTGTCTAAATAATCATAGAAAGTACGTATAACTTGGAAAAAGTCTCATTGGTACTTGCCAGGTTTCGAACCCACATCCTCATGCTTTAATCACGTCAATTTTTGACATATCTATAATTCTATAAACAAATCTATAAAGCTTATATGACAAAAACATTGTTACAAAAGTCGCGTTATCATTTCTAGAAAACTTTATAAGTACTAGTAACCTATCAATCTTTGCAATTCGAGACACAATAAAAGACCAACAGTTGCGCGAACGCCGGCATTCGCTTGGTGTTTGATGAATTAAATACCACCTATTTTTAAATCTATTTAACACTCAAAAACAATCGATTCAATAAACTGTTAATAAAATATTATCTTTTAGGTAGTATATTTCACCTACGGGACTACCATACAAGTAGCATCCCTATTTATATATTCCTTTATTCAACGTACAAATACCTACGTAATATCAAATAAACAAAACTCATTTCTGACCTCCACGTCACTACTCTACACACATTCGTATTTAGCAAGTCCCATAAGGATCCTCGTGAAACAAACATTTATGGCATCCAACAAACTAGGTAAGGCTCAATCGAAAGTGCCCATCCAGATCACCATATAAAAACGTTACAAATAAAGGAAGCCCATCCATATGTGACATGTAAACATCTCCAAAGATACTATTAAAGGAAGCACTTTTAATTTCGTACTTCAAATGAGTCAGTAGCTAGCGATGGGCAGACAATGTGAGAAAATACCAGCGTATTCCCTTGAGACACCACGTGCATTCCCATAATAGTAACGAACCATAATTTTGGATCCAATCCATAAGCAAGGGAACAGAGTGACTTACTCCAGTTACTTAGCAACGACTAGTGATGGGCGCGTGTCACGGAACCTCGTTACTTCAATACTTTATTATCAATTACCAATCGCAGTATCTGTGCGTATTTCTCGTGTGGAGTGATATTAACTTGGTTTCGGAAACACATTTTACAGATGCAAAATCCTAAGGTGATAAAAATAAGCTTGCTCTCATCTTTTCTTAAGCTTAAGCGTTATTTCATATAATGTTGAACAATTACGATCAATATAAACCAGTATATAATGTTGATTAATATAAACCGGTATAGATATCTACGTATAACTGTGTATATATTGAAAAAAAACAGCTCCGGACGGACTAAAACTTTGAAACTAATGAAATAAGATCAACAATAAAGTCAAATGTAGATACTATTACATTCAAAATTTTTCTTTACAATAAGATTTTTTTATTATGATTAATCAAAATGTTTCCTCATTTCATTGACCAATAAACTAATTGGTTTAATTCCTGTAAATTATTAATGTATTCAAAACTATCACACATCATCAATTATAAATATAATAAACAGATTGTAACACACACTGTCACAGCACTAGCGCTGCATATTTAGCCATCCATCTCGGTAAGGCGGGGACCTAAAGTGATCGCGAAAGGTGCTCTTTTTAGTGTAGTCAGTCTCTTTTTGGTTCTCCTCCATTGGAAGGTTCGGTGACATCATATTATGAATGAACTGTACCAAACAACTCTTGTTTAACTTCGTTTTTATGTCTCTAGGTGTTTATGGCAAACGTTAATTGTGTAGGATATGGGCCTGTCCAAATGTTCCTAATAGAAAGTGCTTGCTTTTATGACTGGTTTGTAGTTGGGAAATTTGTGTCTGTCAAGTTGAAGTGTATTTGGTTACGCTTTATTCGGTATTACGTAAACTTCTGACGTAACTGTGAGGATGGAGTACTGGAATACTTTGACGGAGTTTGTGTTCCCAGAAGGATATAACCTGGGTGTCTTTAAGGTTTGAGTAAATAGGTTGCTTGTCCCAACGTAGGTTGCAAGATAGCTTACAACCAGTTAAGCAAATATAATAAAAAAAAGGTTTAATAAAATAACATATAAAGACTTTCAGTTTCTTTAAAATCAGGCTATGTTTAATCCGAGAACTAAGTTAGTTTTTTTGTGTGATAGGAAGGCAATTGATGATTATGGACACCCGTCGCCCATGGGCAGCCAGAGGAGTTTTGGGAATTAGGGTTTCGGAAATTTAGGAATTGGGGAGGGGAAGAAGGTAAGAGGTTCCGATAACCTTACTTACACGAATGTAATTTAGATATTTTACTCCCTGTTTCACATTTAATATGTTTATTAAAAAAGTGGCCTAACTCAAAATAGCAGGTATTTGAATCTTGAAACGTATGTTTCAATTTTAAGGTTCATTTTTTAAATATTCCTTTTTATTATCTCTGTTTTCGACTAAGCATACGATTTATCTCAGGTTGTATATGTATATAGGTAGTACTTAGCTATGTAATCATTGATTTTGTTTAAAATATTTTTATGACATTCTGACATTGAATATCCAAAGTATCACAAACTTTGAAGATTCGAGTAAATTTACAATTATACTTCACACATGAAATTGCGTAGTTGATAAAATTTTCAATATCAATCTGATTTGCACCATGTTAGCGGTATTGTGAAGCTTTCGTGTTTGTCTTTCTTATTATTAAACTTTGTCATATGTAATATAATATAATATTTACTGTGTAGTGAATTGAATTAATTGTGACGTGAATTGAAAAAATAAAAAAAAATAATGTTACACGGCAAGCAAAGTATAATCATCGAAAGGAGTTTGAATAACTTTAACGAAACTTTTTTTCCATAAGTTTTTATTAAAATTGTTTAAACAACTGGTGTAACTTGGTATTTTAAATGTGGAACAAATTAATTTTTATATATTCAAAAGATGAAAAAAAACTATGAATAGAGGTATTGTTTAAATTCTGTTTATTAGATATTTCAATACATTTCTGTATATTATTATATAGTAGTGTGATAAGCCTTATGACTAGAACTCATGAAAAATGGTAAGGTATATTTAATATATTTAACATGTGTTAGGCCTAACGATATTTTTTCCGACGGTGAATTTAAGTGACACAGGTTTAAAATAGTAATCATTACTTAAATATGTTGTAATTTGATAGCCATTATAGCCTAGTAGGCTTAAACGCGACTGCCTTCCAGGAAATTTTGCATTCGCATTAGGTAGTCTAGAAAATACTTTTATTATGAATTGGCAATTCGTATATTTTATACTTATTCACAAATTTTAAAATAGTATGTTTTTTTTTGTAATACGTCGGCAAACGAGCAGACGAATTACCTGATGGTAAGCAATCAGCGCCGCCCATGGACACCCGCAATAGAGGAGTTACGAGTGCGTTGCCGACCTTTTAGGGATTAGGGATTTGGAGATTTAAGGATTGAGGAGGGATTGGGGGAGGGGAAAGATTGGGCCTCCGGTAACCTCACTCACACGGCGAAACACAACGCTGTGGTTGTTTTACGCCGGTTTTCTGTGAGGCCGTGGTATCACTCCGGTCGAGCCGACCCATTCGTTCCGAAGCACGGCTCTCCCACACTTAAAAATGTACGTACTATTTTTTGGAGTAAGGTTTTAAACATTGCTGGCACCGATGTGACTTTTTACAGGTTATATTTATTTAAAACGTTAATGATTAGCTACGCTTAGTCAATAGAACTCAAAATTATTCATAATAATGTAAGGAAATGCTTTAGTTAACCGTATGTAATATGTATATAGTTTAATACTATCTTCCGTCAACAGTCACCTGCGTGGTAGTTGATAAAAAGCAGCCTATGTGTTAGTTCTGAGTGTCAACTAACTTCATACTAAATTTCAACAAAATCAATCCAGTAGTTTTTGCGTAAAAGAATAACAACCATATTATGTACATTCTCATAAAGTTTCACGTTAAAGTCAAGTAGAATATATATTTGCTAACTGTATAAAAGTTAAAATATTTCTCTTGGTTTGAATTTTCTAGAAATATCGAAGCCATAATGTATTAAGTTTCCATGGAACTATATGATACTAGTCAAAGTCAAAGTCAAAATCAATTATTTCAATGAGACTACAATAGGCACTTTTGAACGTCAAGCAAAAAAAAGGAAAAAAAGTATTTCAAGAGCTTTAACTTTAAGCGTGTCAGTCTGTCCGTCTGTCCTCTAGTGAAGCCATTTGCTCCTTCCAAAATGTAGATTCCTATGGAGAAGAATCAAGAACGAGCAAGAAACTCCATGGTTACTATGCAAATTACTCGCTTTGAGTGGGAAAATGTATGAACAACGGAGAAATTATTGTCATATGGTATTATAGAGTTTTGCATATTATTGTGTGTGAATTGTTCCCATGTAACACACAGACACGTATGTCGGGGCTTATTCATTGAAAGAGAAGACAGATGTGTCTAAACTCGCATTGATAATGTTACTGGTGTTACAAACCTAATATGTAAAACTATTCTATCTGATTTACGTACTGATTCGAAGTTCAGAAAGTGCGTTGCAATTAATAATTTAACTTTTTTCCTACACTATTTGTTGTATTATACACATATATATATATATGGTTCTGGACTGACTGAAACTTCGAAAAGCGCGTTGCAAGAAATTGTCGTAAAACTTTTTCCTATAGGTACACATTTTGTGTAATTATAACCGTTGCTTCTTTGTTAAGGAATTATTTGTGTTGGACTTTGTAATAATTAAAGCTAATTTATTTGCGACTTCGTATCTTAATCAACGGTTTAACCACCTACTTACACAGTTTAATGGCACTTTCATACCAAATAGCTAATAGTATACATTTTCAATGTCAATCAAATATTCATTTGCACGTAGGGCCACGTGATTGGCACAGTAATAGCACTAAAAATTTATTTATTTTTAATATCCGGTACCACAGGAAGGTAGTTGACAGTTACTTTCCCGCCAATTGCATAACAATGCCGCCATCTTGGTACGCGCACGCGCTTCCCAGGGTTCTTTCTAACAGGACGAATTTTTATTTGGGAATTAGAATAATATAATATAAATATAAATTTTAAACAAAACGTTTAAAATTTATATTTAAGTGGGTAGTAGAGGGTATACAAGTACTTATGTACATGCGTATTACCAATTTTTGTGGATTATATGTACGAGTATATTAAGTTAGCCAGAAAGTAAAATATTTTATTTTTATTTTACAGTTCTGTTAACCCGTTTTTAATTCTAAATCATTAAGTGTCTCGTTCACCAAATTTGTGTAAAACCTTTTCATGGTCTAGTTCGGTTTTGATTGACTGCGCTTATGCATTAAGCATAAACTGGTTTTAAATAATAGGTACGCTTGTAATAAGGCAACTAAGATTTATGCAATTCATGAAATTTGCAACCCAACACAAGTACCTACGAACAAAGTATTGATTTTACATAAAAAAGGAATTCGCAACAAAAATACCATTCAAACCACAAAAAAATAAGTTTGACCCTTTCACCAATAAACAATTTATCAAATAAGTCACAACCATGCGCGTGCGTCGAACGGTTCGCATCCGGCGGACGTAAGCGACGAAAGTAAACTAAGCTGATCGCCCCTTTCGCCATACGCGGAGTGCGGGTCGTGTGCGGCGCCTGCTAATCGGACCGGCAGCTGGTCGGATGTTGTCCGGGAGCACCAGACAATGTGGCGGGATGGCACACTTACTGAGGATGTGTCTTTGTTTGTGTAAGTATCGTGGCCTGGAGGTTAAGGCGCCAAAAAAAGCGAGTTCCAATATGACTTTTTCTGAGTTATATGTACTTTCTATGATTATTTAGAGACTACTGACAAACGGTGAAGGAAAAACATCGTCTCGCAAGCCTGGACAATTGTCTCTTAAATAACTCATTTAATGTTGTGAGCGTCCATAGGCGGTTTACCATCAAGTGATCCGTTTCCTTATTTACCAGTTTGTACCATAAAAAAGTAGGTATTTAGTTACAAATAGCTTATATTCCCGGATAAATGTTTGATAAAGTAAAATATCCATATGAAAAAGTCCCAACAAAGGAATGTTAAACAGCATAATATAGCCGTTGCAAATAATAGAGATGATAACGTTACAATATGTTGCAAACCAAATAAGGGTATTTGACACCCGCCACATTCATATTTCAAGAAAACTTTCTTTACTTTCAACTCTACCTAGCCACTAAAGGCAAAGCACCCCGGACATGTGTTTAATAGGCGTATCAAGAAAAAAATAAAACAATATTCTAGTAAATTCTAATTAGAATAAAATGTTGTAATTAAGTCAGTTTGAGATTCTTGAGAAATAAACCTCCTGCTGGGGCGAGGCTTGGCATGAATGTGACGATAATGAATAATTCCATGTATCTACTTAAACGTCACGGACCTAAAATGTCCGCCATTTTTAATTAAACCATCACACAGTGTGACAATTCACTTGAAATATTCGCAGCTGCCACCTTTCTTTAATTCCCATATAACCATCAAAATATGTCCACTGTACTCTTGTTGCGCTCCCAACGAATGCACAACCGATTATCGTCATACATTCAAACATTAAAAACAAAACGCAAAACATCCTATTCATTAGGGCTCCCGATAGCATCGATACAACATGCGAGAATGCCGCGTTTTTGCGCACAGGATTCAAGCTAGGATAATTCTTATATAGCATATAAGCAAAGTATTTACTTGTGGACAAATCATAAAGGGAGGGACAGAAATAGGGCAGGTGGTCTCATGTCCCCACCCCTTTACAAAACTGGTCTGTGAAGCTGTATCAATTATTCAAGTAAGCATATAATAAAATAAGGTAATGCATTTTTATTGAAACGACAATTTTCTAACGATAATTAATACACAGTTGTGTTCGACCACGACGATAAAATTAATTCAAATAACATGTTAATGTCAATTAACCTGACCTATAACTAGATTAGCACAGTCTGCATACGAATACACGAATTAAACCATAAAAAGTAAACGATGTTTTAAAACATCAACGTCGACAAATCATCAAACGAGTACAGGATAATCAAGAACCTTTTTACGTCCAAAGATCCCGAATTTTCCCTGGAGTCCCGGTACGCCCAATTAGCGCGCCCGTATTTACATAACCCGTAAATCTGTAAGGCCGTACAAAGTGCGCGTCGCTAGAACCAAACGCGAATCAAAATTCGACGCACACGCCGTACATACAACACATAGTTTTTTCGCGGCTCCACGTGGAATCTCCCGTAAATTCCAGTGAGCGCATTAAAATTGTATAGGATCTGAGTTTTTGCTCAGTATCGTATGTGACGCTGGACTGGGAGTACATAATTGTAATTAACATAAGATTTCCCGTAATAACCGCGTTGTGCGCGCGCGCCACTAAAATGGCTGCGTCCGCTTTTTGTGCGCTGCGCGTACGCTGAATATCATAAGCTACGTGCGTGGTTCACTGCACACGGAGGCATTTTTCATCGAATATTTTCTGTACTGTATTTACTTTACTTTTTAATATGAAATACAAATTTTAATTGCTTTGTTTATAAGATTCACTATATCATCAAAACATATTTATGGTTATTATTTACATACATAATTCGTTTTAAATAATGTAACAAAATCAAACAATCACTAGATACGATTCTTACATGTAACATTTATTTCAAGTTTGTAACTGACAACACAGAAGGATACAATTTTCAAAAATGAAAAGGAATTTTACGTATTTCCCAAAAGTCGTCCAGTGTGTTCGTTGGTCGATGTCGACGGGAGACAGAGCTACGCCCTCTATACCAGCTACTCACTGCTACTTATCGACAAATGATAAACTCACTTTACACTCACGACACGGATATTGTCTTAAAATCGTATAAACACTGCGAAAAATCGGTTCCAAACAAATGACTAATTATTATATATTTAATCAAAACTACCAGTACGCAATTTTTAAAAGAAAATAATAATATAATTCATACATTTCAAATACTTATGTTGGAAAATTACCACCATCATTCATAGTTCCTTTAATTGAAAAAATTAAACCTCTTAAGTCCATCCTCATTTTACAATACAAAAATCGAAAGTTAAGTTAAAAAAAAACATAATTTATTCCTTTTTCAAATAGGTATATGTGGCTAACGATACGCTTCCGACACGATATAATCCCGTGCGATATAAAACTGGAAGATCCGTACAACTCGATCTTTACGTCTCTTACGATGCGTGTGTGCCAGCCAGAGTTTTTGTTCCCACTCGTAACACGATCGGCCCATCTCATAATTTTAGACTTTTTTACCCTCAGTCCTGTACTGGCCTTATTAAGGTAGATGCTCTATTACGTTCGATAGCCGATCATGATTGACAGTTGCTATTGCTATTAGTTTTAAGGACCTTTAGTCTTAAGATTCTATCTTACTTATTTGATATTAACAAATTAAGTTAGTGCAATAAGGAACATCCTAAATAAGATTTTTCAATCAAGCATTACTTATAGAATGGCAAACTACAGATTTTTTTTTATATGTTGATATCATGTCTGTACTTATAAAATACACATCAAGCATCGAACATATATTTAACTGAGTATACATAAATAGATCTATAAATCTTATACTACATAAACTGAACAAACACATATTCGCAGATCAGAAAAGACAGTTGCCATCAACTAAACAATCTCTTCACTTCGAAGTGAAGACGACAATAAAAATATCTACACGTAATAGCTACTTGGTTAGATAGCATTTAAGCCTAGCATTAGTTAGCGGTACTGTAGCGTCATAACTGGTGGACCGTCGTCAACATATCAGGAATAGCACAACTCTACTCATGTTTGTTATGTGTCGTTTGATTCCAACCTGCCAGTATTCTTCTTGTACCGTAACTTAGAAAAAGATTGTCAAGTTAGAACATCGAAATGTTGAAAAGGTTATGTTTTCGGAAATGCTCGATCAACGTGAATTTGCTTAGCTTTTTTTCGTAACTGCCTACCGAAATATTTTAGTATTGGGATTTGTGTTGTTGAAAAATGGGAAAATGATCATAGTGCACTGACTCCTACACCTGCAGGTGTTGTGAGTGTCCATGGGTAGTGCATATCACGTACCATCAGGTGATAGGATTGCGCGTTTGCCTCCTATCTCATAAGAAATAGTATTTGAAAGATGTTTTTAAGTGTGGGAGAGCTATGCTTCGGCGCGAATTCCCGGTTCTACCAGAATAATATATGTACTTACCTACGTTGTGCTTCACCTCGATAGTGAGGTTACCAGAGGCCCAATACCCTCCCGTCCCCCCATCCACAATCCCCAAATCCCCAACCCCAAACCTTTAATTTTAATTCGTAATAACCCACAAAAAGTCAGCGCCGTACTTGTAGTTCAGCCCTTCGGTATTTATTACGACTGAACGTGGGCTTAACTTTTTTTGATTGCTTACTATCAAGTAATTAGTCTACTCGTTTGCCAACCTAAACCATAAAATATTGAATAAAAACTAATAAAATATTATAAAAACACTGCGTGCAGTCTGTTTTAATAAAATATATTCGTGCACGTCATATGTTTTTTGCAAAATGCTGCCGAATTTTTAACCAAATTCGTTATTATTTTCGTATATACGCAATCAAAGCTACAACGAAATCCTATTGCAATTTCATCAACTCATTTAAAAAATCCAAACACACACACACATATCTTATAAAATAATTCCACAAAACTAACCAAAAAATATATTTTATAAAATTTCAAAACCTTGCCAACGGAAAATGGCTGACAAAAAATGTGTCATGTCGCATAATTAAAGTTTACTTTGTACTCAAAAGCCGGGTGTGTGGCAAAGGCGCTCATTTTTCAGCCTCTGAAAAAAAAAGGTGCATAGTTGCGGCATTATAATTAAGGTAGTGTTGCCATGTAAAATACAATATGTCAGGTGTTGCCATATTCAATTAATTCTGTTTTTGAACCTTATATAATTAGAGTATTAATTACTACTGTTTTTTGGAGTCTATTTATTAATTACGATCGATGTGTGGCCCCTTGTTGTTGGTGGTATAAAAACCTCCTTATTAATATTATGTTGTGGTATAATTAATGTCACTGGTCAAATAAGAATATTTAAGTCTTTGTTTACTTAAATATTATTAGCATAGAATGATACTTTACATATAAATATGTTGTGTATATTGTACAAATTCTTTAACTTAATTAAGCTTTGCTATACATTGCCCATGTAATGAATGAAGCGTGAAAATCGAAAAAAGTTGCTCTAAGTTGGAATATTAAAAAAAAAATAGGAGATAGATCTTAAGAACTGATAAAAAACATATCTTTTTTTTGGCTAATTTTCCTCAAATAACCAACAGCATTCTTTGTTCTCACACCAACAACGATAACACACACATACAAACCTCCAAACAATGATATTTCCACGTGAAAACCGTCCTTCAGGCGCGCATGCGCGGCACGTCGATGTGCCACCATATTGAGACCGGATGGACGATTTAGGCGGGCGCGTGAGCAGTCATAGCGATTGGATATAATGTGACCATTCATTTTCATTTATTGGTATAAAGTCTTGAAGATGTATGCAAGTGTATGTACCGATGACTCTTTCGGTGCATGTTAGTATGCAAATGGTTGACTATTAGTTATATTTTTAAATTGATTCTATCTGGCTTCAAGTGTGACGGTTGATGAAGGAATTTTCCTGATTTGGGCGACTATTAGACGTTTCTTTTTTTAAATTCCTTTTAATAGCTAAAAACTGATGACATTACGCACAAGTGTGATTTATTTTTTATGGGTTAAGTCGGAAGACAAACATGCTTATTACCTGATGATAAGCAAAGGAGTTACGAGTGCGTTGCCGACCTTTTGGGGATAAGGTTTTGGATATTATTATATTTAGATTAAGGATTTGGGAGGGATGGGGAAATGGAGAGGGATTTCGCCTCCGGTAAACTCACTTACACGGCGAAACACACTGTTGTGGTTGTATCACGCCGGTTTTCTGCATGGCCGTGGACTCCGATCGATCTCATTCCAAAGATTTAGGTATATTTGATGCGCTGCTTCTTGGTCTTTACCTAAAGAGGAGAAGGTAAAGAACCTGAAAAATTTAAATATCGATAGATTTCATTCATCATTAAATTTGCATAAATATATATTCACTATGACGTTAGGACAATGCAAATACGTTTATCCTTTATTGTAGTATGGTCACCCTAACCAAAAATGACGTGCGATTCCCAATTAAGGGCAACATTTATTAGAATAATGAGCATTAGCAAATTATTCATGTAGTGGCAACATTGAATTTTTAATATAACGAGTTTTTTGTCTGTTGATAAGAGGAACATTTGTGTATGCTTTGGTATGCCATTTGATTTTCATTGTTATTTTGGGCGGATAACAATCAGGAAAATTCTACTGTCTTCTGTTTGGTCGACGATGGATTTGAGAATAAGTTGTTAGTTCACTGGTTTTTTTTAAAGAGTAACGAATGGAGTTTCTTGCTCGTTCTTGTCCATTCGAATCTACAATTTGGAATGAGCACCTAGCTTCACTGACAAACAGACTGAAAGACTACTTCTCTATTTTGACGTTTCAAAAGTACCTATTTATGGTTTAGTTAGAATAAATGATTTTAACTTTGACTTTGACTCCGAGTAATTTTCTGTGAACTAATTAATAGGTCTAAATCGTCGTGGTGGCCTTGAGGTTAAAGGGTCCGCTTCTCATGCATAAGGGTGCGGGGTCGAAACCTGGCAAGTACCTACCAATGTGACTTTTGCCAAGTTTAGACACCACTGACATACGGTGAAGGTAAACATCGTGAGGAAACCTGGACTTAACAATTTCGAAATAAGTATAAGTTTGAAATCGCCAACCTGGTGAGCAAGCGTGGTGATCAGCAGTGGGCACATAATGATGTGGCTGTTAATGATGATGATGATGATGATGAAATAATAGGTGCGCCATAGAGTAAGTTAGTAATAAAACTAGATAAGAGAAGTGTGACACACTCCATGATAATGTTCGAAATTTGTTTATTTTATTATATTTTTAAATAAAATATTACTCTGTAATTTGTCTCTTGGACTGAGATTATACATTAAAATATGTAGATTAAAATACATAGAAATAATTTGAATTAATGAAAATAAAATCCCAGTCGAAAGGAAAACCAACGTTATGCCTTATTAAAAAAAAATGGCGCCGAACTGTCAGTGTCAACTCAAAGAGCCTTAACAGCCAAAAGAGTTACGAGTACGTTGCCAGCGTGTGGGAGGGTCAAAGTTTTAAAAAGAGAGGATTAGTCCTAGTAACATCATATCCCAACTTAAGCATAAGTAATTTTACGCCGGTTTTTTTTGAGGCCGTGGTATCTCTATTCATATCAGTATGTAAAAATAATTTATAGGCACGAAACCTCTATAGAACACATTGTTTTTCCTATAAAATATATTTTCGCCTACTTGTATAACGTAGGTGATTGTTAGTGAGTGACAAACAAACAAACAGAATCGTAAAGATTGTGTATTAGTCGTTACGATCCTACTACGATAGAGTTTGCCACTAAATCAAGTTATTTACTCTTTTCTATCTGTGACGTATCAATTTAATTCGGTCTGAGACTTACAAGCAAATGGACGATGAAAAATTGGTTCTATATTTTTTTTATTATGGTCTATTTTTCAAAAGAGGTTCACGTGGAAGATTAAAATGTTAATTTTAGTTTTTGTTTCTCATTGCTTGTGGTAGAGTGTGTGAAATCGACTTTTGAATTTTGATTGACAGTATTCAATTATATAAAAAAACACTTACACCCGGTTTCCGAAAGGCCGATCAATGTTAAAATCAATTTAATCTCTTGTCAAGTCATGTGATTGGTTGACTGAATTATCAACAACCAATCAGATGACTTGAGATGTAACAGGAGATAAGTTAATTTTAGCGTTGACATGCCTTTCAGAAACCGGGTGTTAGAAATAGAGATTAATATAAAGAAACCAAATTATAAATTCTTCAAAAACCTACGATGCTTTAAAAATCTTTTCTTTCGATTGTAATATAAAATCCCCAAATTATAGTTACTTATTAATTATTTATGGGACTTAAGAATGAGAGAAAATGCAAGGAAATCCTTTCGGTACCGCCCTTATTTTAATATACGTAATATTGTTTCATTCTAATCCATAAATCAATGACTATTATAATAATATAATTAGTTTCACAAAAGTGGAATGAAGCCCCGCGGAATACCCACACTAGGATTCCATGTGTTATAGGGCCCAGTCTCTTTCAATCCGTAATCATAATAAGGTGGTTACAGTAACAAACAATCAATCAATATTACCTATCAATTATATTACCATAAAATATTAATATAGAAAAAAAAACTGAAATAACCATATCTGCTATGAATGTTTATAATAACGTTCCGCAAACAGAGACATGTAGGAACTGTTTCAAGATGGCTGCTTGCAGGAAAAATATTTTAATTTCAACGAACCTTGCTTTGAACTTGATATCCTTGCAGTATTCACAATGTTATAGGATTGTTAGCGAGCCTTTGTTTGTTATTGTCATTACAGATAATTATTTGTTTTTATATGTTTTTTTGTATGACTTCTTTTTTGACTTCTCCCGCCCAGGGTGAGGCGAGTGGGAGTGTACTTACTTACTGGCTAAAAACCATCCAATTTCTTCTATTACCATTGTAAAATCGTAACCTCGGCCGCACATAGGCTCTGTCAGACGCTTACTGACAAAAAATTCCCCCGTTCCTGCTCTAGGTCGAGGCAGCCGGGCCTTATTGCGCTTACCCCGCAACCCCGGCTGAACATCAGCCCTATAGAGCCCCGTGTGTTGTGGTCTATTGGCATGGTAATATATGTATGTGAATTATCATAATCTCAATAAAAAAAAACAAAAGGGAAATTTTGATTTCGTATTTTACATTTATTAAACATATCCAATATTCATTACTTGATTATAACTTGTTTTATAAAAAGCAAGCCAAAAAATTTAGTTCGGTTTAATTTTTAGGACATTAATACACAATAAATACCATAAAGCTGCTGAGTCATACGTACTGGGTCATATAATTTGAAAATAGCGAAATGTATTGATTGAAGTACCTAACCAAAGAAAAATTAACTCTTATTTAGTTTTAAATTCGAAAGAAAATTACCGAAAAGCCATGTTTACTTTTGGCTTTAACTTATCTTCAAAATAGTACTCAGTACTACGTTCCATGCTTTCAGCAATCTGAAGTTGGCCTGAAGGCTAGGTTTAATTATGTTTGTAAATGTCCGCGTAACAACTGGTCAAAACTTTGCGATTGCAATCCGCCGAGCGTTAGTTGGGGCTGGTTCTGTGAACTGTGTTGTATTAATGTGTTTGGAAGCTACGGAAATGGAATGTTGTAATTTATGATGTATTTTATTGTTATTGTATAACACATATTTTATATATTTTCATATTTTGGGGTCTTCGTAATGCCTTTAAACAAGTATTTTTTGTACATATATGTATGTATGTCACAAGATCTCCGAAACGGCTTCAACGGTTTCGATGAAATTTTGTATGTTAAGATTTTCAGAGACCAAAAGTAAATCTAAGTAAGTTTCATTTTCAAAAACAACCAAGCAATTCGCCGACGTCCAACAGAGCCCAATTCTGTAGATATGTAAAAAACCTAAAACTTTTTTTTTTGAGAGGAGATCATCATTGCATTGCTTCTCTCACCCTGGGAGTCGTTGTTAAGAGGGAGTTACTGACATAAACTACTTTTTTCCTTACTTTCAGCCATCTTGCTCCTTTTAGTGCTCCAGGCCGAGACCGCGTTAATTGCGCTGGATCCCGCAACCGCAGAGATCCTTATTAAGCTCACGAATAATTTGAAAATCATTCGACTCGTATTTATTTCAATATTATCTATACTAATATTATAAAGAGGTAAAATTTTTAAGTTTGTATGTAGGGGGTAATCTTTGGAACCGCTGGACGGATTTTCAGGACAAGCATGTTTCTAACTGAGGGTATAAACACATTTTACAATCCAAACAAACATACGACTTCAATTGCTTCAACGCGTAACACTTATTTGTATGTATTACATTCAAGAATTAGGTTTGCAAACTAGAGTGACGGACTGTTGATAGTAGATAGCCGTGTGAGGACAAACAGACGAACAGAGCCAGTGGTGCATTAGTAATACGATACTAACACAGGTCTCCGTCAGACCTTATGTTGATCCCTTGGGTAACATGTTATAATTTCACTTGTGAATTGTGACAAGCTGGGTTGTGAGAAGTCTTATCTTGTGTGTCCATTTCAAAAATTCTTCGATATGAAATCTATACTAATATTATAAAGCTGAAGAGTTTTTTGTTTGCTTGCTTGAAGACTTGATATTAGGAACTGCTGGTTCTAATAAAGTATTATTCAGTGTTGTCTATTTATCGAAAACACTTCATAGGAACCGAACAGCAGGCATATTGGCTCCTTCTTCGATACACGAGGAAACCTAGACTTTGAAGTTGAAGTTTGAAATCGGCAATCTGCCTTGAATAAGTAGGGTGATTAATGCTTAAAACTTCTCCTTAATGTGAAGAGGCTTTCTGCAGCAGTGAGGCTTAGAAGGATGATGACTTTGTTAGGTACTTAAGAAAGAAAGAAAGAAAAAACATTTATTTGAGACTCGCACAGAAAATAAATACAATTACATTATATATACATATACAAAAAGAAAAAATAAACAAAACAACAACAAACAATATTAAAAAAATAAAATAAAAGACCTGTGCGAGGTCAAAAAGGTCACTATCTCAACATATTCACCAGTAGGTAAAAATACTTCTAAATGAGTCTACAATGAACACCAGATGCGGTGTATCTACTCAAAAATTCTCACTTTAACAATAATTACTTATTAAAGTTGTTTTCATTATTTATGTGAAATCAAAATGTAATACACTTACTGAATTCGATAATTAATAATTCAAAAGACTTGACTGGACTTGTTACAGATTCTGAAGCTTCGTACAGTCGCTTAGCAATTGATTACTAAACATTACACAGCAATAAACAAAACTACTCCATTTTGTAATACCGAGACAAAAAACTAGACAGAATATTTCCTGCGCGCCTTTTTGCATTAGAAACCAATTTTTCAGCGGCTTCTAATACATTTTCTACTGGACTTTGCGAACGTTTTGCCAGCTGTAACATTTTTTTCTTTTATTTATTTTTTTTGTTAAAGAACGTGGAAGTTGTGTCGAACATAATTCTCTCGAACCGTTTGCCCATTTAAAAATGCCGGTACTAAGGACCTGTGTCCGTATAACTAATGACAACAGTCCGTTCGACATATTCAATTAGTGCTTAAGCGACATTTATTTGCTATTCTTAGTGAATTTGAAATTTATTTTGTTCTGTACAATATATTGAATTGTGAATGAATTAGTTTTCTTTTTAATTGGAGTTGTGCTAGTGAAAGGAAACAATGAAACAATGAAACAATGAATTTATTTTTGCAAATAGGCCATAAAACGGCACTTTTACACGTCAATTTATATGTAAAAAACTAGATGAAGCCGGCATTTCCTATCTGACTACTCTGAGAAGAAATGCCGAAACAAACTCAGAGGTCAGTCTCTTTTCAAGTCCAGACAATGTAAAAATAACATAATGTGAGAGAACCGTGCAAGTTCATTCTGTAGTGGTCTTTTGATGAAAGAACCACACCAGTTTAAGTGGACCCGTTCTGAAGACAGGCACGCAAGTGTCAGTTTGCAACCAGCATAGCAAGTGCTGCTGAGTTGTCCGACGAACAATACCGATCTAAAGAACATTTGGTTGGGTCGCGCAAGTACTCAAACTGTCAGAACGCAGATAACTGGTAGTCCAAAAGCGCGGCAAGTCTCACACGGTCCTTACACTAACAATAATAGAAAATAATAATAATGTCAATAAATAATTATAAAAATAATAAATAAAATAAAAAATGTCAAATAAAAATAAAAATGTCACAATAGGTGATAATGTCATTGTTAAAAAAATAAACGTAATGTCAAATTGTATATAAAAAGCGTAACTTATGTTACAAACATGTCAACATGACCTGTGCAGAAGTTACAGCGGCTCATTCCCAAGCCTGACTATCTTCTAAGTAGTCTTTTATTTTATAAAATGCTTTACAGTAAAGTTTAGCCTTTATTACACTTTTAAAATTATTGAGGCTCAAATTTTGAATATCCCTAGGAATTTTATTGTAAAAGCGTATACATTGACATCTAAACGAACTACTTATTTTCTGAAGCCTGGAGGCGGGGACAACATATTTGTTTTTCCCCCTCGTGTTAATATTATGTATATCACTATGCTTCTTAAATAAGCTTTTGTTTTTATGAGCGTGAATTACATTTTCATAAATATATTGTGAGGCAACCGTCATTATCTTAGTTTCCTTAAATAATTCTCTGAGCGAATGCCTCGGACTAAGATTATAGATTGATCGAATAGCCCTTTTCTGCAGAACAAAAATAGACTGAATGTCAGCAGCATTCCCCCACAACAAAATACCGTATGACATGATGCTGTGGAAATAACTAAAATAAACTAACCGCGCTGTATCTACATCTGTTAAATTTCTAATTTTTTTAACGGCATATGCTGCAGAACTGAGCTTCTTCGACAAGCCATCTATATGTGGGCCCCACTGGAGCTTAGCGTCCAGGGTTATACCTAAAAAGACAGTTGTATCTACAGGACTCAACTCCTCGCCCTTGACAAGCACACTGGTTTTAACCTGTTTAACATTTGGTGTTGTGAATTTAATACATTTAGTTTTAGTTTCGTTAAGTAATAAGTTATTAACACCAAACCAGTGAACTATTTCTGAGAGAGCACTGTTTACATTGTCAATAACTAATTGTCGTCGTCTGAGTTTGAATAATAGTGAGGTATCATCAGCAAACAGCACTATCTCGTGTTTATCCCTTACAAGGTAAGGCAAGTCATTAATATAGATAAGAAATAAAAACGGGCCGAGGATAGAACCCTGCGGAACACCCATCCTCACAACAGATCCGGCAGAAACCACTCCGTTTACTTCAACTCTCTGAACCCTATTACTCAGGTATGAGGTAAGAAGGTCCAGAGATGCACCTCTTATTCCGTAATGGGATAGCTTCCTGATCAGTGTATCATGAAGCACACAATCAAACGCCTTGGATAAATCACAAAATATTCCCAAAGCGTCGCTTGAGTCCTCCCATGCGTCGTAAATGTGATTAAGAAGTTCAACACCGGCATCAGTTGTTGAACGACCCCTTGTAAACCCGAACTGTTTCGCATGTAATAATTTA
This sequence comes from Spodoptera exigua, assembly GCA_902829305.4. Classification (NCBI taxonomy): domain Eukaryota; kingdom Metazoa; phylum Arthropoda; class Insecta; order Lepidoptera; family Noctuidae; genus Spodoptera; species Spodoptera exigua. Next base: position 1,848,736 of record LR824614.2, read on the forward strand.
TTTCTATTAAAAAATCTTTGCATTTGATCTAAAATAATTTTTTCAAAAATTTTACTGAACGTAGGTAGCACTGAAATCGGTCTAAAGTTAGTGGGGTCAGAAGTACTACCTGATTTAAATAATGGAATTATTTTACTACATTTCATAAGATCAGGAAACACACCACAGTCAATACAGTTATTAAAGATTTATTTTTAGAGGTGCTACAATAGATATTACAGGGCTTGTAATATACACAGAATTACCCCATAGATCTGCAGTCTTTTTGTTATTCAAAGTATTAAAGATTTTAACAATTTCTTTGTTATCTATGTGCTCGAAGGAAAACCCTGAATCGCAAGCTACAACATGTTTTTTGAGTAAAGACTCTGCAACAGTGGGAGATGAATTCAGTGACTTAGTAGTGGATACAGGAATGTCGGAAAAGAAATTTTCAAAAGCAGTTGCAATTTCTACATCCGCTTTTATTAACTTATTATCAATTACAAGACTATGTTGATTTATTCTCTTTTTAGACCTTCCTGCCTCACTATTGATAATATTCCAAGTGTCTTTGATAACATTGGTACTGTTCTTTATCTTAGAGCTTAAGAATAGTGATTTAGCAATAGAGCAAACCTTTTTGAATAATTTAGAATAGTTTTTTACATATTCACTGAATTCAAAAGTGTTAATATATGTCCGCTCATTATAAAGCTCATAGAGGCGATTTCTACTCTTATAGATACCAGTGGTTGCCCAATCACCGAAAGACGCATTGCTATTAGCTGGTATAGTTTTATCTGTAAAAGTAGACTTAAACTCTGTTAGGTACATTTTAAAAAACTTATCATATAAAGTGTTAGAATTCTTATAATTCAACAACAAAGGCAATTTGTTGCTGAGTTTAGCTTTGAAAAATTCAATGCGTCTTTTAGTCTTCGGATTAACTGTGATAAATTGTTTTGACACTATATTTATTTCATTTGTTAAAGAAATTAACTGACCACAATGATCGGAATCAAGTACTGAAATTATTTCTTTGTTAACTGGCACAATGTCAGTATAAATATTGTCCAGGCAAGTGGCACTAGTGGGTGTTATCCTAGTTGGCTCCAGAAACAAATTCGCAAGGTTGTATGAAGAAAATAAACTTACAATTTTTTTGCTTAAACTACATTTTTCTAATAAATTTATATTAAAATCACCACATGTAATGATGGATTTCTTTGAATTTGTAAGTTTACTAAGAACTTCATCCATTACTGTTTCAAAACAGTCATACAAACCAGAAGGTGGTCTATACACGCTTAATACAATAAACCGCTCCAATTCCACACAGGCTATTTCAACAGTACGCTCAACAGAGTAACTAACTATATCTTTGCGATCTTTGAATTTAAGCTGGTTACTTATCAGTATAAGTGACCCACCATGTATAGCGTTTTCTCTGCTGAACGAGCTACCAATCTGGTGCTTACCAAAATTGAACATGAGCTGATGGGGTTTTAGCCAATGTTCAGTAATACACAAAATATCCACATTATTACAATTTAAAAATAACTCTATTTCCAATTCTTTACTCATAAAGCCTTGAATGTTTTGGTGAACCAGATTAATAACCTTATTACTGTTTAATTTGCAAGAGGTTGTCTCTATTGTCTTATTTAATAATTTAAATTATTATTAATGTCAGTATTAGGTGACTCATTATGAATGTCAATATTTTTTGGTTGCTCAATAGGAGTAACCTGTTTAGCCAAGTTATTGGCTGATATATTAAAAAAATATGATAGCGACATTGCTATTTGTCTTAAATAATATTTTGAAAGATAGTACCAATCTTTTGTCCTATATATATTAAGACCAACATAATTGTTGGTGTCTATGAAGTGAATATTAGTATTAATACTTAAGTTATACAATGTAGTGTTAATTTTATATCTACTATTGTTTTCTTCCTGTGGCAATGATTTTATATAAGGCAATGCAAATATAATTATCTGCTTTAAATTAAGTTTGGCAAGTGAATTATGGAAATTGATTAAACTTTTTTTATTTAGACTACCTCGGAAGTGACACTACTCACTTCGGAGTGGGTTTTGTCAGCTTTATATTACTTTGTTATGGGTAATATTGTTAAGACGTTTTAGTTTCGTATTCAGAAATGATTTTCACTTTAGAAGTATACTCTTACATTTAATGTATGTAGATAGCTCGTCGTGGTGGCCCGGGGGGAGCTGCTGCTTCTCATGCATGCGGTTTACTAAACTGGCAGGTATTAATGTGACTTTTTCCGAGTTATATTTGCATTCTATGATTATTTAGACACCAAAGGCATACGGCGAAGGAAAACATCGCGGGGAAACCTGGACTTATAATTTCGAATTTCAAGTTTGTGAGCAAGCGTGATGATTAATGGTCTAACGTTCTCCGTGTGAGAAGAAGGCCTCTGCTTAAGAATGGGCACTTATAGGCTGATGATGATGATGAGATAGTTCAAATATCATTTTATTAATTTTGAATGAGGTTAATAGGAATCAGTTTTTCAGGGTTTAAACAACAAAGGTACGTTCTATCTAATATTAAGTAAGCCGACTTCTGACTATGTGGGAAAGTTGTTTAATTTATGTAACCGATCCATTGATCTCTTGTTTGGTTAAATAATTGTGTTAGGGTACGACGGAACTGGCACACGCTAAGCGTTTTTAAAGATATCTTTATTTCTTTCTTTCAAGAATAATCTGGTACAGATGAAAACACCACCATATAATAGTATGTCAAAGTAATCTACAATATTGTAACAATTATTTATACTTTCGTAAAATCTTGCTATAATTAGTGACAAAGTATTAGAAGTATCTACTAAGTAAAGAACTCAGTTCATTGGTCGTAAAGTTGTACTGTGATTAACAAGTGCACACATGTTCGCTTGACATGGTCCATACTTGAATATGTAATGCTCGCCATCTTAGGAACTTGTCAAATGCGCACACGGAGACTATGGAGACACCGTGCTGTATTAGTTCAACATTTTTTTTTAATTATAATTTCCTCTAAATGTGTTAGAGATTTGCGTTTCTTTAGAAATATCCAACTAACAAAAGATAGATTTGTAATAGGATTCATCTTATAACTAAAATAGACATAGAATAGAAAACTATTAAAATTCTTATAAATGATCGCAAACAAAAACAAGATGAAGACAAGAATGCTATTAAATTATTAATTCAGTACATTAACGAGTGCCTAGAAATATTAATAAAATTTTAAAGTTTTTGTTTCGTGCGACCGTCATCTTAAGAACGGGTTGCCAACAATGAAATACATAATAAAATAGGCGTTTGCGTTTTTTTCTCGACTCCACTATTTCATAGTATCGACCAGCTTATTGATTACAAATCGGACGAGCTGATTGGTCAGCTGACAGCCAATCAGCAATCGCTTGATATGTTATTAAATACCGAATTAATAAAATGTTGCCGCTATACGTCTGCGCCAAATATCCTCACCAATATCACTTGACCTCTGTACAAGAATCCTCATTGTCATTTCGATGTAATATCGAAATACTAGTACACAGTCGTAGGTCTTTCGAAACTGGTTTTAATTTTTTTGGTGTTGTACTTGTATTTTTTGCGAACGAATTGGCCATCTCGAAGTTTTTGTGCGAAGAGTGGATTGGCTATGATTATCGATTTTTTGTGGTGTCAGCGTTAATTGTGTATCAATTTTATTGTGTTGTGTAAATTGATTAATATTCAGTATTGGTGTCATGGCGTCTTGAATTCAGAATTTAAATTTGTTGACTTTAAAACGTATAGCTGTAGCGTGTTAAAACGTGGCAGACTTAAACTACTAGTAATAATTTATCATTGGATTAAGTAATTATGTGTTCATCAAATATAAGAGGTTTGTTTATGAATACTGTTTCTTAATACTCATTTCATCACTCCAAACTCTTTGGTATCTTAAAAAAAGATATTTAAAGTTATTCCGTCGGTGTCGGTTGTTGTACGGATGTTTCTAACTTCGAATAAAGAAGTGATTTCAAGTCCCGAGTAAATAGGTTGCTTATTTGACAATTAGTTTCCTACCTCGGCTTCGCCCGCGATGTGGATAATAAGTAGCCAATGTGGTAGGGTATCTATCTACATCATCATTATCATCACCATCAGCCTATAAGTGCCCACTGCTGAGCAAAGGCCTCTTCTCACACGGAGAAGGTTTGTGCATTAATCACCACGCTTGCTCAATGCGGGTTGGGTTGGGTCTATCTACATACCACAATTAAATCGGCCAAACGTTTTTGCGTGAAATAATAACAAACATACATCCATATATTCTCACAAACTTTCACTTTTATAATATTAGTAGGATAAGCTGGCTAGTACTGTAATTGGCTACATCTAAGTTTTTTTTTCTACGGAAACTTTGTGGTTGTCTACTTCATCAGTTATTAGTGCGAGCTAATGCAATGTTGATCTAAATCAGGGCACAGGTCTCCAGACTCATTGAAAAATGAATTGCTTTCAATTGTAATAAAATTAAAGTAAAACACAATTTCATGCATAATTCTACGATACAGGTACCAAATATTCTGATTATTCTAGCTTATTTTTTTAGAAATTACAGTATTCTCTTTCACGCTAAAACACGTTGTTGCAGACAATTTGAATAAAACTCGATCGATTATTGGTTCGATGTTCTTTCTATTCGACTCGAACGGTCGAGTTTGACGATTCAAAAAATATTTAATTTGACTGTCAAGCCTTGAAAAAATTACATGGCTGCTTAGAGACATAGTGGAATCAATTTTGTCGAAAAAAAAACAAAAAACAATTTTTATTTAATTTTATTATTTAAAAAATCGAAACAAAAGGAACATTTATGTATTACAATAAAGAAAAAAAATCAGTTACACCATTGTTATTGACTTAATCGATGTACGAAATAGAGACTACAGGCTGAAAACAAACAAAAAAAAAAAATGGAAGACGTACAAATACGGTAACATAAAAACTATGGACAATCAATGTTTATTCACAATTAGTGAAAAAAATTAATGATATATTTGCGACGATGAATTAACAAGAGTAATAATGACAGGGACCCTTTTGTTGTGAGGAAAAGGAAGAAAGGAGGAAAATCAAAGACTTCTCCCAGCCAGGATGGGGCAGTCGGCAGAGTCAGTCTTAGTGATAACCCCCCCCCCCCCTCTGCCTCCCTGTTCCTTCTTCTGCTCTAGGCTGAGGCCGCGGTGCCTTATTGCGCTTGTCCCGCAACCCTGGCTATACATCAGCCCTATAGGGTCCCGTCTGTGACGTCCGGAGTGTCGCCTACCATAACCGGGACCCTGTGGTCCTGTGATTGGTAAAGTCATACAAATAATTATAAATGGCAATCAATATTTAAGTACTATAAAAGTGTCAATAACTTGTGACGATATTGTTTTATAAATACAGTACTATAGTTTTATTGTAAAATGAAACATTCTGATCACCACTGCCTTACAAAATGATACTATTAATTCTTAAAAATTAACTTTTTAGTTTCAAAGTACTCTTTTATATGCAAGAAAACGTGCAAGTTTGACTAGTTGGTATTTAATACTGTAATCATGTTTAATACTTATTTTGAGATATTATTTAGCAGTCTGAAAGAGCATATTTTCTTGCATTTACAAAAAAACTATTAAGAAAAATACTTTGCGTATTGTGGCATTTTTGGTGATATCTGAATATTATGAAATCGAAGAACTTAGTAATACTTTGTTTGGTTTGAGAATCGAATTCAATATTGTGGTAGGAAATCATATTGAAAGCTAGGAAATTGATTTTTTTATGATATCCTAGTAGCCTGTAGTCTCATACAAAGAAAAAACTAAAATACTGTAAAATAAACAACATAAGAATAAATGCTTCAATGATAGTGACGACAATAGGGCCGCTGTCGTAATGATAGCGGGCGCTTAAGAGGTAGCGGAAGCGGGTAGGTCGTATCATTATTTTATACACGAGTTTTTTTTTACAAAATTAGATCGTCGCTTTGAGCATTACATTAATGATATGATGAATATTAAAACATTTACTTTACGTAATTGTTTTAAAACTTATATTTAACAATTATAATATGAATAAGCACAAAGCTAAGTGATAAGTACTTCTACTTTTAAATACGAGGTTAAAAACTTTAGATATTTTGTATTCCTAAATAGATAATACTTCTTTTCTCAAAACCTACACGCTTCCGTATAAATTTAATTACAACTAAAAATAAACAAAGTTCTAAAGAAAATGAAAATAAAAACTAAATTACGGTAGAACTCACTTTACATTTAAAATGCGCTTCAAACAAGTGTATCAGTGTTAGGTAAAAACCTTGAATTTACATTTCATTAAATATTTACGTTTGGTACAAAAATACGCAAATATATTCTGTTATTATTTTTACACAAACATATTAATTTATTATTATTAATATCTACATAGCTAAGTGTAATAAATTAAGGTCCATGATTTTACACAAATACACGTTCTTTTTTCAAATGGAAGTCATTTTGAATTGATTGTCAATTGGCAGGTTCATGCATAGTAACGGAAAATAAGTTTAACATTTATTAATTCCATCACCATTTTATTTTATTAACAGACCCAGAGGCACAATTGCTACGAGTGGCGAAGTAAAAAAAACAAAGCCATTTTCACTTGTAAATAAACTGTGCGTTTGGTACTTTGTTGAATCGATCGAGTTGAATGATCATGATGGATAAGGTTTTTGTTTATTAAATTAAGACATCAGGATACTAGGGCAAGTCACGAAATCCTGTCTTTAAAGAGACATCAGAACAAATACATCATCATCCAATCATGGTTCTAATAAAATGGATTTAATTTATCAAACCCCAAGCGAAAGGATTCGTGCACCAGCTATTGTTCTTCTATTGTGATTAAAAGGATAAAAAAGATTATATTATTAAAATCATACTTTATCTTTTTCTTCGATAGTATTTCCAGTAACTCAATAGAAATATAAAGATGAAACATCTAAATCGCTACTCGCCAGCAATCGCACCAAGGCCTTATGATGGAACAACGGATGAATGACAGTACACTTTGATTTTTGATTATGTCTACCTAACTACCAAAAAATCTATATATCATTGTTATTGCTAGGAGTCCAAATATAAACTTTGGTACATACATTTTTAACTTTTTTTTATTATCATAAGATTTATATTGATACATATACGATCTCCAGCACAGGTGCGAATTATCTGAAAGAAAATGAGAAATATCTTTAAAAACCTTATGTATGAATTAAGTTTGATGAATTTAATGGCCTTTAGAATTAAATTATATTTTTATAATGCGTAGTTGCGGTTGGGTGTCTATGAGCGGCGCTGATTGCTTACCATCAGGTAACCCGTTTGCTCGTTTGCCGACCTATCACATCTATACTAAAATTATAAAGATGTAGAGTTTGTTTCTTTGAAAGCGCTGATCTCCAGAACTGCTGGTTCGAATTGAACAAATCTTTTTGAGTTTGATAGTCCATTTATCAAGGAAGACTATAATATAAAATGTAGGACCAGTAAAAAATAAACTCATACCGTACTCCCGCGTCACTTTCTGCCGGTGCTCAAGTCTTGTAGTTCGCTGCTGTCGTCGCTAGAGGCGCTGGCACCGCAGCCGTTGGTCACGGTGGCTGTGGGGGCGCCGGCTGCTGCCGCCATGGCCATCGACAGCGGGATAGTTATAAACTGAGGTTGGCTTGATGATGAAGCTGAAAACAAAATTAATGTTATTACAATGATCGAGAAGATTACATACATCCATCATCAGCCTATAAGTGTCCACTGCTGAGCAAAGGCCTCTTCTCACACGGAGAAGGTTTGAGCATTAACCACCACGCTTGCTCCACGATTTCAAACTTATAATTAGAAATTATAACTCCAGGTTTCCTCACGATGTTTTTATTTCATCGTCTATCAGTGGTGTCTCAATAATCATAGAAAGTATATAAAGTACATTAGAGTCAAATAGGTTGCTTTTTGCAAGATATTGGCACAGTTAACAACAGGTGAATCATCAAGCTTCTTATTCTTCAATTACTAATTAAAAGTACTTCTTTTAAATTTAATTGTGGAAGAGCTAAGCCTCGACACGAATGGGTCGGCTTGACCGGAGCGATACCACGGCCTCACAGAAAACCGGCGACAACCACAGCGTTGTGTTACGCCGTGTGAATGAGGTTACCGGAAACCCAATCCTGCCCCCTCTCCCATCCCTTCTCAGTCGGTATATATTCGAGACCCTTATCTTTAACACGCCGACAATGCACTCGTAACTCCTTTGGTGTTACGGATGTCCATGGGCGTCGCCAATTGCTTGCCATCAGGTAAACCGTTTGCCGTCCTAATCCATGAAAAACGAATAAAACTTTGTTAATGTTTAATTCTATACTAACCGCCTTCTTGGCCTTGATTAGCCAGTCCCAATATAAATCCGTGTGGGTAGCCCATGGCCAGATTGCCTAGTCCAAGGTTACTGCTGATGCCGTCCAGTCCAGCCAAGACTCCAGGATACAGCATGGCGCCTCCTGGCATCTGTTCAATCTTGGGCAGGAGTTTGGGCAAAGATGGCTTGCTGCTGTCAGCCTCTTGAGTAGTGGATGATGTGGAAGCCGTTGGATCGTTGTGGGATTCTCTGGAAATGGAAAACCGGTTCATCATCGGTGATCATCACGTCGTATGAACACATGTTGTGATTTTTGAAGATACACATGACTACCACTATTGTGGCGGTTTACTTTTAATGTTATTTGCGATTGTGATTCATTAGTTTGTTTCTTAGGTCAAAAATGATTAATTTTAAATTTAAAATTTAATAAATATTCAAAAAAATATTATTGAGTTCCTGCATTGATTTGACAACGAATCGTTTTTATTAGGTAATTTATTTTATTTTTCAATAAATTACAATAAAATTATAAGTACCTAATTATTTTATTATAGTTTCTGACATTTTCGTAAAAGTATTACTAGTTGAAAACTATAGGATAGCTACCTTTAACCTTCCTAAAAACCTTTTCAAAGAAACTTACCATTCCCATAGATAGAAACGTTTTACCCATGATTGATTACACCATAACCAGTGTTAGAATACACACAAAATTGGTCAAAATATCTTACCTAGCTTTATTTTCCCGTTCATTGCTGTCGCATGTCCACTCCTGTTTGTGTACGTGTAGCAACTTCTCACTCGGAGACTCTGGTTCACTGCCGCTCTCGTCACCACTGTCTCCTGAAGATGCTGGTTCATCCTACGAAGAAGAAAATAATATATATATTTTATATTTTATAACATGTTTAGAATCTGTATATTTTATTTTCATTGTCTCTTTTCAGTTTGGTACTATTTTAAAAAAGTTATGATTGTTTTTTTATTTTTATGCGTCCTTGTCAATTTGAATTTACATGTTGAAACAAGCTAGCTTCACCGATGGATAGATTGACGTAATCTTATTTTATTTTTATTTTTAAAGGTACAATGAAACCAAGAATTTATTATTGCAAATAGTCCATAAAACAAAGCCTATAAGCGTCAAAATGGATAAAAAAACTAGATGAAGCCTACATTTACTATCTGCATACTCTGAGAGGAAATGCCGAAACAACCTGTATATGGTTTAGTTTAAATAAATGTTTTTAACTTTAACTCCATTCAGGCGTTCATTGGTAACACATAGTGAAAAAAGTAAAATCTACATCCGATGCTGTAAAGCCGATATACCAAGCCGAGCTAAATATTATTTTCCAAAATCTTTAACTGAAGAATTATGGCATTCTTAATTGATTTGAAGATAACGAGACAAACATTAACTAAATTAACAATAACCAATGTTGAAATGCTATTATTGTTTTACTGTTTCATTTGCATATTGATTACAAACAGCCTTGTTGTAGATTTGTGGATAAAAAACAAATGACTGTGTGTTATCAAGTAATGAATCGTGCGAACGACTTGAAAGTAACAAATTGACAATTTACCAGATAAACTCTTTGCGAACAATCACGCCAGTCACTTTGAAAAGAGACTGGCAGAGGCGTAGTAAAAGTATATTTTTTGTTGATAATGTAAAATTATTTACAAAGGAAAGTAAGACGTTTTTGCTGTCATTTATTTGAATATGAATTCCATATTCACATTATTTTCGGAGCTACTAAATATAAGCAGGCCATGGTAACATGGTACAAACATATTTTTCTGAGCGAGTATTTAACTCGAAGCGCTTTGCATTACAGCTGACTATTCAACAACAGTACCAACAACGAACAAAAGAAGAACGGACATCAACACTATTTCGTCCTCTTTGTTTTTTTTCTATATTAAAACAATTTTTGTCAGTAAATCCTAGCTGTTGCTATAAATCATCGAAACATTCAATAAAAGCCAAAACCAGCTGTCTTAAGACTAAAAAATCTTAATTAAATTTTCATAAAGAACCAAAGTCTAGTAAGCAAGACAAGTTATAACAAAATCACACTTTTTGGCGTAAAAACTTCACTTTATATAAAAGTTCAGGGTGCCACTCAAATCTAGTACAGAGCGCAGGTGTTCCTGAAACTGTGCACTTACTGTGTTTTAGCGCTGTGGCATAAAAACGTCTGGGTGCCAGCTACTTACCACGTTATACCGCCTCGCAGATAGACCTTAAGTAGGTAGTATGGGGGTGTAAGTTTGCGAAAATGTTTTCGAGGCTTTCATAATATCAATTTTCAGGAGTTTGAAGTAAACGGCGTTTTGTTTTGTACTCAACTTGTACTAAACTTAAAGTTTTTTGGTTTGTGTTGACTCAAATTTCGAATTGAAAGTTTGTAATCGCCAATCCGCCTTGAGCAAGGGTGGTGATGCTCAAATCTTCTCCGTGTGAAAAAAAGGCCTTTGCTCAGCAGTGGGCACTTTAGGCTGATGAGGTGTCAAAAGCTTACTTTGTTTAAAATTTGGATTTAGTTCTTAGTCGGGTAAAATATTTGGGCTACTGTCTAACCTGTACCTTGGTATTATCTATCAGTATTTAATCCGCAAACGACACAAGCTGTTAAGTAATTGTTTTGTCAATGAAATCTAACAATCAGTAAGTTCAGTATCAGAAATCATAAACAGAAAAAAATGTATTCACTATTTAAAATAACAATAAACCATATCACTATTGCACAACAACCAAAAAAATCACATTCAAATCATTACAACATTCGTCAGCCAAAAATCGCTTTACGTACATATACATACATACATACCTATTGTTACCATATAAACATATATTACATCTATTGTATACATAAAAGGCATTGTGACGTCACAAAGATAAATCACAGCGGTAATTAGTTGGTATCGTGCGCATCAAAGCAGCACAATTGTTAATAAATACCTACATAGGATGATTTCCAGGGACGGGTGCGCAGGCGCCGATACCATCGTCGTTACTGTTGCTGTTAGAATAATATGGATGCGGCAGGATTTTAGAAGGCTTTTTTGTGGAGTTATATTATAAAGTATAAAGGCTTAATCCTGAGGTGCTTCAATGCTTTTTCTTTTCTACATTATTTTATTAGTTTTATATATTATTTGCTGCAGATGAAAAGTAGCGTTCAGCTTCGAATCTGATTAGAATGAGACTGCCCTATTATATTTCCAGACAAGCTATTAGAATCTTGTATGCTGATGTTTGAAGTATGTTGATAAAAAATATTTAAAGGTTTTATTTATCTATTAGAATCAAGCGGCCTGCCCCTGTCTAACTACTTGGGTTTAACTATTTCGCTGACAACGAAAGGGTCACTTTCTTCCAATTTCCCCCTCTACTTTTCTATTTTTTTTCTTGATAAGAACCTTCTTCTGACTGTACTAAATACAACAAAACAGAATTGGTCCAGGCGTTGTTTGATTTATGCGCTTGCCAACACATGTAGCATTTTTTTTATATAATTATAAGAAACCCGGGGTCGCGTAGTTTTACATTCCCGCATATAATAATATTATTAAAAAAAACAAAGAAGTTTTACTTGCCAAATTTCATTAAGATCTAAAAACCACATCCACACTATTCATGCGTGACTAGCGCGCGTAGGCGTTGCCTTTATTCGCCGACGCACTAAATAATAATAATTGTGCTTAACTAACTACCGTTTAACGCATTCGGCTTTCTTCTGTGCATCTGATAACTACGCACGGTCAGTAAAAAACGAGATTTATTTATTGTGTGTTTAAGTTGTTTTTTCTTTGGTCCGTTGTTTGGTATAGTTTCTTAGCCTACATTGTTAAGAATATCGATTACAGTGACATTATTCTTTAATTATTACTTAGCTTTGTTTGTTGTATTTTGTTATTTAGGATTTAGAATTTAAGGATTATTAAATTTTATTGGGTCTGCCAATACAACATTTGGCTAAAGTATTCAGTCTAATATAGTATTTTGACTGTGCAGTTTGGTTTTGATTCCCGCACAGATCATATTTGTTTGAACCACTAATTGTTATTTCGGGTCTGGGTCATCCACGACACAGGTAAAACTCCTAATGTGTTAATTGTAAAGACTAATCTGAACCGACTAAATGATGTAACAAAGAAATTAATTGTAAAATAGATTGAAAAAGAGTAACCATGGAGTTTTTTGCTCGTCCTTCTCCATTGGAATCTACACTTTGGAACGAGCAAATAGTTTCACTAGAAGACAGACGGACAGACTGACACGCATAAAGTTAAACCTCTTGAAATATTTTTTTTTCATTTTTTTTGCTTGGCGTTAAAATGTGCCTGCTATGGTCTAATTGAAATAAATGATTTTGACATTGACTTAATAAAAAAAAAATGTAAGTACATTTTTAATTAATTGTACTTGGACTAGTCGAAGCAGTAAGTCGTAGCTGTTAGTTGTATCTCCGCTTCTTTTCATAAACATTTAATTTAATAACTAGTTTATATCATTTAAATAAGTTGAATTTATTCTGCAAACAGTACAACAGGGTGGCACTAAGTGTCCGCTGGCCACAATCGGTCGCTGCACCGTTTTTGGACGTTACAGTTTGTTTACTAAGTTGTGACGTCACAATGCTACAGTTACCTCATTATTGTGCTAACTGTAAATTAACTATTACTGCGTTGTTCGAGATGTTGCTTTGTAAAATAATAGAATGGGCGAGCTTTGTGAGCTATGGATAAACATAGACTATATGGTTTTGTGTTTAATTTTAATGATCGTAGGTATATGTACTTATTTTGTTTGCCTTTTCTACTTACGCCTACGTTTTTTTTATCTGTGGAAGGCTCTGAGTATTATTAGTATACATTACACTTGGAGCGTCATATTATTATCAAACGTACTTAATCTGCTCCTGATTTTCGGTTTTTTGGCATGTAGAGTACTGTTTTTAAGGTCAGTATGATTATTTTGTTTAATAACTCAGGACTTAATTTGCTCATAATAAGTCATTACTGACGACTTGAAGTAGAAATAAGTTATTCTTAATATAATAATTACAACATTAAAAATAAATGCTCTTGGAAATTAAATGAAACAAGTAGCAGTCTGAAGTCAAAACCAGTAAAAGGACAAACAGCGTTCATTTTTCAAAGAAATAAATACATGCTGCAAGCTGTAAGCAGGAAACACATAATAAATCACCCCAACTACATTACTGTAGGTGAACGAAAATCACCATTACCGCCATATTGAATACAGGTGCGCAGGAGTACGCGAGTGATCCGCGGTATGTTCCCATCGCACCCATAAAAGTGTGGGTTGCGGGGTAAGCGCAATGAGGCACCGCGACCTCGGCCCAGAGCAGGAGAAGGAACAGGGGGGTTTTTAGTCAGGTAGAGACTGACACTCCCTCCCACCCGGCTCTGGGCTGTGGGCCTGGGCGAAGTCATCTGATGATTTTCTGATTTTCCCCTCACAAAAAATAACCCTTAAAAGTGTGAGAGAGCAATGCTTTGGCACAAATGGGTCGGCTCGACCTGAGTGATACCGTGGCCTTCCAGAAAACCGGAATGAAACAACCGCATTGTTGTGTTTCGCCATGTGAATAAGGTTACCGGAGGCCCAGCTCCCTCCATCCCTTGCCAATCCTTGACTATCCGAAATCCTTATCCCTAAAAAGGCTGGCAACTCTCGTAACTCACTCGTAACTCCTTTGGTGTTGCGGGTGTCTATGGGCGAGGCTGATTGCTTGCTTACCATCAGGTAATCCGTCTGTTCGTTAGCCGACATATGTATGCTATAAAAGAAACACGTCACTTTTCAATTGGGTTACGTTAATGTTATGAACGCGGAATGACGTCATAGTGACGTCGGTTATTTAGTGGATTTAGTTTATACAAAGTAAATTCCGGGAATAGAAAAAAAAAGCTCACGGATATAGGGAAGCAAATGTGGTAGCAATATGTTTGGATATGCTAGTGCGTCGGCATCCTGTTATGTAATGTTACAAAAGACTATGATAGCTTAATTCCTATTATTAAAGAACATACAAATTACGTGAAACGTTGTCACACTAAAGTTTAATAAGGATATGAAAAATATTCTTGCACAACGTCTCATAGTCTAGTTTAAAACTGACATGAAATACCTTGTTTAACTTTACAAATATTTTTGTTTAACGTTAGCGTCAGTCTGACGTTTCCTAAACCAATAAATTCCAACTACGGGTTTCGTGGAAAGCATGCAAACGTCAGAGCAAAATAAAATTAACCGTGAATGAATGAAAAACTGAACTTGTCTGTGCTCCCACGTAAAGTAATATATGTTTCTAGCTTCCACCCGAAAATTTTTACACAAAAAGGTTTCCTAAATAAAAATTTCCCGAAGTGGGAACGCACCATACGTTTACAATCGATCGATCGTATCTCCATCGATCGTGTTCGATATATCGTCGATCGCTCGATACGATACAGATTCTCGTAATAACACGAATTTGTAGCACACTATGATTTTTGTGTCACTTTAACCGCGTTATTTATAGTCTTCAAGATAATTATTGGAAAAATTGTATGAAATTATTTATGTCGGTCAAGATTATGAGGATAATTTGTGGTTTACTTTGGTATTTAAGTTAATTTATTAAAATGTTATCTAGATTCGGTAATACATTTAATCTTTCTTTTGGGTTCTAGATTTCGTTGCAATCGTAAAAATATCCTCTCCCCATCTTCCATCATAGAGTCCCCTATCCGTAAATCCGTAACAACCCACACGAGGTACTACTTTTAGTACCTCCTTTAATATTATGAGTGTCAATGGGCGGCGCCGATTGCTTACCATCAGGTATCCGTCTGCTCGACAAAGAAAAAGTAGGTAATAGTTTTGTAAGCTATCAAACACCAAGTGCTTAGCTGTAACTATTTTCCTATTAAATAGAACCACACTCTTCAAAACCAGTCTACAATACACCAATTAACGCACCAATCTTCTACCAAGTCACATCACCGAAAAAAAGGACCAAAAACCAGATTTTCATACTGCAAACAAGTCTGGACCGATAAAAATCTTTCGATAACAACGGAAAGCTGAGCGTTATTTCCACCGAATACATTGTAAATCATTATTCAAGGATCCCATACAAATGTCGAACACACACGCGAACTAACAAACATGTGTATAGTAAAGAATTCCTATTATACCGGCCGGAATGCGTCTGCTTGATTTTGAATGGTCGCTTATTATGCACCCATTTACACCCGAGAAACGGTCGCCTCGATATTACTACACTGGAAGCGATCCCAATGTGATTGATTGATTTTTTGAATTTTTATTTTTTAATTATATATTTCTTTAGCGACAATAATAGTTTTTTCTTTAGCGACATTTTCAATATCGATCATTTAGGCAAAGAAAAGAGCTTCTATTTTTAAATACCATCAGGGCAAAAAGATTATGTTTTTTTTGTGAGGGGTAAATCATCAAATGACTTTCTGAGGGAGTGTCAGATCAGACTCTTACTGACTAAAAACCCCCCTGTTCCTTCTTCTACTCTGGGCCGAGGTCGCGGTGCCTCATTGCGCTTACCCCGCAACCCCGGCTGAACATCAGCCCTATAGGGCCCCGTCTGTGGTGGTGTATTGGCTCTTTGAGGCGCGCGCGGAACGCTACGCGCCGTACGCTCGGGGCAAAAAGATGTGTAAGGGCAAAGATTATGAATAAAAAAAGTTTCAACTTTCATTCTCATACAGTAATGATGCCTAAGTGTGTGTATTTTTTATTTATGTATGTGATACATACTTAGTATTTACTACATACATAGTTCGTTATTTAATTAGTTTCGATACAGGATAAAACACAGGTCCCAATGAACATACAGTTGTAATCGCTTTTTTAATTTACGTATCTAAGAAATCGCTAAGATAATGTACTCTTGCTGATTTTCATACGCACGTAATTAGTACACTAACATCCAGTACATTTCTAGTGCAGCCTAAATTTATCCACGTCTAGACTGATACCTATCTAGAACTATAAAATTAAAGAGTACCTATGTTTTATTTATCTGTGAATGTGTTATTTTCCTGCAGTTGAGTTTGTATTTGTTTTTGCACTCAACTCTTAATGAAGAGATGTAAAATTATGTTACGCTTATTCCGTACCTATAAAATACTGATGAGTAAATTTGGTAATACTTTAAAGAAAACTACGCTTATTCCGTACCTATAAAATACTGATGAGTAAATTTGGTAATACTTTAAAGAAAACTACGAATACTTGAAGAATTTATTTCTATATTGGATTTTTTAATTTCTATCCAAAGGTTGTCTAGATGAAATCAATCTGTAATTATAATACTCTGTTCTCATTTGGAGATCTGTATAATTAACTGTATAAAATATAAATTAATTAATTAATTGTCGCCGAGTCTGAGGTTCTTGGTAAGATATAAACCGGATTGATAGAAGGGAGTCACTGGATCCAATAATATAAAATGATAATGTTGATGATGAATTCCCAATCACCAATTGTTTGACGGTGGTTCATAATGGATGGCGCCAGTTGCTTAACTTTCGTTATTTCGAATATTATCTGGAATACACTCGTATTATTAATTACGTAAGACTTGGAATAATCTTAAACTTAGGAATGATTTTCCAGTGGCGGTATTTTCGAACCGATACGACCTCCAAACCTTCAAAAACCGTGCTTACTCCTTTTTTAAAGGCCGACAACCCGCTTTTGACTCCTCTGGTGTTGCAGGTGTCCACCGGCGGCACTGATCACTTAACATCAGGTGATCCAATGAAAATATACGTTAAAAAAACCAGTGGCTTTGCTAACATAGTATGCAATACACCAAACAGTCTCACCGACAAAGCAATATTTACAACCACTTTATATTACAAACAGTCGCAGAAAGCCACTTCCATGAAAACTTTAGATCCGGGACAAAGATACGAAAACAGTAGCCCAAAGGCGTTTGATACGCATCTCGATAGTGCAGTAACAAGCAGCATGTTCGTGTCAATCCAGCTAATGTACCCGACGAGGCACAATTGGTAAAGTGCGTGTATGTGTTATTTTCATACACAGAGACTCTACTGCATACGATGTACCTGAAGGGTGCGATGGCTGTGTGGGCGAACTTATTGGTGCAGTTCGGACTTTTCGATGGCGATTGTTCTTCTTATATTTGTGGAGTTTTTTTTATGTGATATGATGATAAAAGAACAGACGTATGTATTACGTATTGGTAAGCAATCAGCGCCGCCCATGGACACCCGCAACAACGGAAAAGTTACGAGTGCGTTGCCGACCTTTTGGGGATTTGGGGATTTGGAGATTTAGGGATTGGGGAGAGACTAGGTGAGGAGAAGGATTGGGCCTCCGGTACTCTCACTCACACAGCACAATGAAGATTTGATAGTTTTAGTGTTTCACATGTCTGTGAGTCATATCTTTTATGTATAGGTAGGTACATCAAAACAGTTCGTATTTCTACTAAACACTTTTCAATCAAAGCACAAATTAGTGGGCTACATTCTTGCGATAACAAAAGTTCTGATTTTTTTAAAGATCACTAAACACATTGCCTATCACAGATACCAGTCTCTAAAGATATTAATTCTTTCGTGTATTTTGATATGTATAAAATTGATGATAAGAAAAAAATTAACTTTACTATTATATAATTATGTTTCAAAATTGGTTACGTTCTTGCATCGTTCTTACAGGAAATACACGCATTACTTCCTTAGCATTCAGACGCAATACAATCAGCATCACTTAACACAATTACCTGTCGCCACAGTACACATGACGACGAAGAATCAGATTACCTTACAGGATGAACAGCAACGACTAACTAAGTCGGGACAACCCTAGTTCTGCTACAAGGGAACTTAAACCTTATGCTTGTGTACTTAATGCTTGATACAGATCTGAGTTACGAGGTGCGGATTGCTTTATAGGCCGACAGTGGACGCAGGGATATGTACGGTCGGGGATTTAATTTCATTCAGCTGTATCCAGGAGATAATTTAAGGAGCTAGTGACAATATCATTCAGTTAATAAATTAAGGGTTCTTGATTGAGTTTTTGTATTTCAATTATTCAGGTGTTAATTAAACATATATTCGTATTGAGATGCTGAGCCTAATAGAGACCTACATCACATTTAACTGAATCAATAAACGTATTATTTTGTTTTAATTTGTTTTTTTCCAAACAAACAGTGACAGAAAAGGATTTTGTTCGTTAGCAAAGATTAGGATCATACAAGTGTAGGAGCTTGTATATGCTTAGGCACTAACGGGTCGGCGACCGAAGTGATACCACAGCCTCAAAAAAAAAAAAACTGACGTGAAACATTCAGTGTTGTGTTTCACCGTGTGAATGTGGATACCGGAGGTCGAGTGCTTTTTCCCCTTCCTCAGACCCTAAATCTCCGAAAGGCCGGCAACGCACTAGTAACGCCTCTGATGTTGGGAGTATCCGTGGGCGGCGCGAATGCCATCAGGTTAAGGAAGCATTATGCATAGATAGGTGAAGGAAAACATCGTGAGGAAACCTGACTTATATTATAAGTTTGAAATCGCCAACCCGCATTGAGTAAGCGTGGTGATTAATGCTCTAACCTTCTCCGTATAAGAAGAGGCCTTTCCTCAGCAGTGGGCACTTATAGGCTGATGATGATGATAATGCATAGATCAATAAACATTATCAGCCAGTAGTGAACGTCCTTTATTTTAGTGACCAGAAATTTCAATGCATTAATCTACTATTTATTTTCAATATGTAAATTCATATACAAAATGTATACTATCATTCCCAATACATCTTACTCCATCTTTAAGGAGAAACAATCTCTAGCAAACGAGTATATAAAATACAAATACTGCAACTAAAAGACAAATAGGAGCAAAATGTCCGCGTGTCTGTCCCAGAGGTGTTGACGCATGTCCATTGTACGGGTGCGGGTTCGATCCCGGCCGACGCAGATAACGGTTGACGGGACACCTGAATTTTAAACGAGCTGAGGTGCCAATTACTTGGTACTTCTATTTTTTTTAATGGAGATTTTGTTATTTTTAGTGCTAAGACTTGTGAGGCAAGGTTTTCAAGGTCGGTTGATAGAGCTGTGTTTATATTTTTCTTTAATTATATAGATGAATATAAAGCAGTAGACATAGGCAAGGTAGATTAGGTTGAATACAGAACTTCAGTCATTCAATATTTATAAAAAACTAGACCTAAACAAACACGTACAAAACATGAATTTATTGAATGACAAAATGGAAAATAAAAAGAATAAAAAAGAAGAAGTTTATAAAAATAAAGTTAACAGAAGAAACCGGAAATAAAAGATACTTGCAACAAGAAAAGAGTGAAGAAGACAATACAAAACAATTAAAAAAACAAAGATATTAATATAACGTTCCAAAATCCACTCAAAAACAAAATCGAACGATCATCAATAGATAGAACAGAACAGTAAACGCGAACGTTACGAAAATAGAAAAATATCCCGGTATTATTTCTCAGTAATTTTCCTCAGTGTAAAAGTTTCATATAACATAGTACATGGTTGACAAGGGCCTTCCTCCGTGAGATGTCACATCCAACCGCTGTCCCGTCCAGATTATATTTTTATACATGTCCACTGCCATATTCAGGCTTTAATATATGATGAACAATGTTCGGAATGATTTCGTATTATTTCTGATTTTGCGAGGGAATGTGATATCGAGGGGATTTGTTTGAGATTGGTGTTAAATTTAGTTTTAAGGTAAGAATACTACTTTGAATGATAGTAGGTATAACACATAAGGTTAATAATATATCGCGGACTCGGTTAGGAGCAGGAGAATGCATGGTCTGGTTTTTAGTCGCTAAGAATCAGTCACGCCCATTTTGCCATACGGGGTAGATAATTGTCATTTTGATAATATTTCCATTACAAAAAAGATACAAGCTGCAAGATGACAAAACGCTTCAGGTTTCAAATATGTTTTTTTAGTTTATAAGGTATTTTTTTATATTTTTTTCTGTCTGACATTCAAAAGTGCCTACACTAGTCTATTTGAAATAAATGTTTTTTTGAGATTTGACTTTTTGAGAGACCTCGATTCAAAATTCACCGTATAACAACACGATGTTTGCAATTGCGTTTGTAAAATCTGCCGGCTAGGGATAACAATACCCCAATTCTAATATATAGGCATATTTTAAAATAAAAAAACCTATACTGATCAAGGTATTGTATATTTCGAAAAAATGTCGGGCTAAATTTATAAGCTGTACGTTTTTACGCACTTATGCATACTTTATTAATAATCCTTGTAAGTTGGTTTTAGATCTGAATACCGCACACAAGGCCTGGTTTCAGTGATTGCGTATGCGACCAAGAGACCGACGAGACAGCGGGGCACTGCAATTGTAGCACATTAATATTATGGCAATATTGAGCATTGTACCACCATATTTATTGAGATAGAGATCATATTTAGAAATAACCATTAATAAGTATTGTTTTGTAAACCATTCTATTAAAGATTTCTAGGACTTTCCATATAAGAATATACTTATGTAAAAAAATTTGGATTATTTATTTACACGTTACTTTTAAGATGAAAATTCGATGCATTTAATTTGATTTTTATTTTGTTTTTAGCAATATAAAAGTCATAATCACTAGCACAGATATATTTTTCCTTACCTTTTATTTAAAAATCGAATACAAGCAATATTCGCACCGATTTTCCTTCGAGAACATTCGACCATATTCAAAGTAAATTCAAGTCGGTGCCCCATTTCTAAATTAGCATAGAAACAATTTGAGCCAAGTGAGGTAACGTGCTGTGTACATTAGTGTACAAGGCAAACTCTACCGATTACAGTACAATGAGATGTCGTAATTTCTAATGTTAATAACATAATAACAAGCAAGAACCTATTTAGGATTGAAATTGTAACAGAACAGGAGTTGGGGAGAGGCAAACTGCACTATGTGGGGTTTGGCGATTTCTGAAAAGGATTTTTTGAGTGTTTGGATAGCAAATCACCAGATAGGTACAGGTAAGCAATCGGTGCCCAACACCAGAGCAACTATTACGTTGCTGGCCTTTTGAGGATTCGGATTTCGGAGATTTAGGTTTTGGGGTACTTAGATGGATTCGGACTCTGGTAACCTTACTCACACGAGGCCGTTGAGACTCCCGTCAAGCCAAACAAATCCGTACTGAAACATGGTTCTCCCACATTTTATACATATTTTCTTGAGGAGTATGTTTTCATTTGGAATTTAATTTTTAAAGTATTAATAGAAAGACGGCAAAGATTTAAAGTTATATAAAGATATGGAGGTTTTTTTGCGTCATAGAATATTTCTCTTATGTAAAAAATAAAGTACTCTTAAGAAATTTCGTCAACTCTTGAGAATTACTGTGCTGATGTCAAATATGCGTCATCAGACTACTTTATTTCGTACCTACAAAAAAATTAGTGTTGATTTATCATTTTATATAAACCAAAATCATCATAGCGCCATTCGGAAGTCTAAGAATAGACTGCATTATTACCTAATAAGAACTCTCTGCTAAGATACAAATATGGTTTCATCGACAAGAATTATTCGCTTTTTAATCGCTTCATGCACTTCCTAATGAGCATGAGCAGACAAGGAAACGAATAAAAAACGGATTAATATCTAATACATAGCTCGTTACATACAAATCTGTAAATGAAAATCACTTTCTTGTAAATCAACTCCAATTCTCACAAGTCATTATAATTTTACAAAACGTTGGAAACAGTGATAAAAAGGGATACTGTTTTGTTGGCCGTCACAGTCCATTGACGCGTTTGTTGGGGAACTCTTTTGTGGGACGAAACAAACAAGCAATGGATTGATGTTTATTTTGTATTCACGGCTGTTTCAACACCCCGTCGGTTGGCCGACAGGGTTGAATACTCGCGCTTAATTGATCAGTTCGGAGAAATTGGAAACATTTATATGAAACTATACGTCGTAGTATTATGTTTTATTTATTCCGTTCTGAATAAGTAAAAAGTCTGTTACGTGCGAGTCAATGTAATATAGCTATTATGTTGTTGGGATAGAGATTATTATTCTAGCAGGTTTCATTGATTTTGATTCACATAATTGATTGTGAAGTTTAGTAATTAGTTTTGTAGCAATTGCAACATGATATAGTGAGTTGGTTCGTACGAATTCTTTGAAAATGCTTACATACTAAGTGATAGGATGGTTTGGATTATGGACGATAATATGAGGTATTTCGTGGCTCATAATCCATTTTACTCTTCTATTACTACTTTAGCTATAGCAGGAATGACGTAAAATCCACATAAACACTTATTTTTATTTAGTAACAGCTCGTGTAATTGTCCAAATTGCTTTAATCCTCAGTAGGGAGGCCGACATTTTTACTGCACATAACTTTACACCCTTCCGCCCTAGCGGTTTTACGTCGAACTTCAGAGATTGGTACAAAAGTAAGCGTGGTTCTGCAATTTTATTAGGCATCCGATCGTTATATCTTTTATATGGTTATTTTATTTCGGGTCTACATTTTGTTTTATTTTATCGCTCGTGTAGCTGTAAGGGTTAGAAGTTGCTGAGCTGGGCATTCGTTTTTATAGCGACTGTTTCATTACTGATGATCTGTTGATGCAGTTCTTTTCGTATTGATTTGAGAATACATCAAAAATACTATAATAGATATTGATATTAAGATTTTTTTCTGTTATATAAGGCGACATATGGACAGACGAAAATCGCCCATAGACATCTACAACACAAGAGGAGTTGCGGTGTCTTTTGGGTGATGGAGATTTGCTGATTAAGGGAATTGAGATTCAGGATTTGAGGATTGTGAGATGAGTAATCGAGTTGATATAGTGATATCTACTTGACTCCAGTATAAAAAAATATTGCAAACTCTATCTGCATCATCCTAAGGTTGACTGGTAAGAATGCCTAGGTTGTCATCATCATCAGCCTATAAGTGCTCACTGCTGAGCAAAGGCCTCTTCTCATACGGAGAAGTTTAGAGCATTAATCACCACGCTTGCTCAATGCGGGTTGGCGATTTCAAACTTATAATTAGAAATTATAAGTCCAGGTTTCCTCACGATGTTTACCTTCACCGTATGTCAGTGGTGTCTAAATAATCATAGAAAGTACATCATACACCCCACGCTATTTTATCTTACATAAAATTTAAATAAATAAATAAGGAAGAAAAATAATAGAATATAACAGATAATAACAGAGTTGATTTTCGACTCAATTGATCAAAAAACCATTCACATTATCACATATTTTTCTTAACATATTGTAATCTTTTTCATATTAGTTTATATTTTTAAATTTGGAAAATCCAGAAATTCGAAATATAACACTCACGAGTTTTTGAAATCGCATCTAAATAAAGTCAAGCTCATTATTCCGTATTCCCGACTTACACCGCCTCGGCAACCGGTCGCATCGTACAAGGGACACGGAAGTCGGTACGGTCACAGTGCACAA
Organism: Spodoptera exigua; assembly: GCA_902829305.4. NCBI lineage: Eukaryota > Metazoa > Arthropoda > Insecta > Lepidoptera > Noctuidae > Spodoptera > Spodoptera exigua. The sequence goes on from LR824614.2 coordinate 1,872,752, forward strand.
TAGCCGGTGAGATGAAAGCACACTTAATATGCGTGACGTAATAGCCGCTAATGGCGGCCACTGGTCATTGTTGTCTATTTATCGCACGCGATCGAGATTTGCTGATCTTTTTCTATAGTTGTGTTGTACGGAAGTGTGGACGAGTGGAGGAAGTGGGGACCACACTCGATGGCGCGATGTTACTTGTCAATTCTTAAGCTATAAGGTATAATAAGTTGATGTAATTATAGTTTATTATAAGTATAACTAGTCAAGCTTGGGCACGTCGCCTAGACCGAAGTGATACCACGGCCTCACAGAAAACCGGCGTGAAATAACTACATCCTTGTGTTTCACTGTGTGAGTGAGGTTACCGGAGGCCCAATCCCTCCCCTTCTTCCCATCCCTTCCCAATCCAAAAATACCCAAAACCCTTATACCCAAAAGGGCGGCAACGCACTCGCAACTCCTTTGGTGTTGCTTGCGTACATACGCGGCGCCGATTGCTTACTCATCAGGTAATGAGACTGCTGGTTTGCCGACCAGACTATATCATACAAAAAGTGAAGTTTGTATTTTTAACATGTATAGTTATTTCAGGGTACATAATATGTCTCTTGTTACCTACTCAAAAGTAGGCGAAAACTTCTTTTGGAAGGTGAAGCTACATATTCCAAACGCGCGACAAAGACATGGGAATGGGAATCGCCCGACGAGGTCTTTCCCTACATGATTTTTACCGCGATAGAAAGTAGGTTATAATTGTAATTAAAATCTATCTTTATGCCAATTTTCATTAAAATCTTTTCAGCAGTATTTTCAAACATCCATTCTTTCTTAAGTTGCGCGTTTATAATTTTAGTAGAAATACAATAACAAACTCATATGCAGCCCTTTAGGAAAGATATGTAATAGGTATAGGTACTTTGTCAACAAACCAATCCTAGAAAATGGCGACCAATATATATACGAACGTACGTTACAATATCTGTTCCAATAACTAGTATTTAACGTGTGCAATAAGCGTGGAACTGTTCCGTGGTACATTGGAGCTGTATTTTGTGCACCCTGTGCGCTAGTGCGGTACTTTCGGACGTATTGGCTACAACGCCCACTGGGGGAAACAGGGTGTGTTATCATAACTGTTTTTTTTAGATTTTAATATTATTTCGGTCGATTTTTTGCGTTAAAAATTTTGAATTTAATAATCAGTGGTATTTTTCTTGATGATATTCGTTTTGAATTACGAATTATATTTTCCAATTTTAAATGCAACAAAATAATACAATGGGTGGTTTGAAATGATATTGTATTTTCTTTTTTTGAAGCTGTGCCAATTATTTCGATCAAATTTATGCACTTAGAATTCAAAATATTTATCTCCTTGTGGAAAATCGACAAGCGATCAGCACTGCTAATCGAAACCCGCCACACCTGATGTATCACACTTCCGTTGCTGACTTTTTAGCCAGGGCGCTTTCTTTTTATTTTATGCAATTCAAAAACCCAGAAATACAAACCTATGACTGATAGCTATAGTAATGTTGATTTATTATAATTGATTCATAAATAACCAAAATAACATTTTAAATGTGGGAGAGCCATGCTTCGGCACGAATGGGTCGGCTCAATCGGAGTGACACCACGGCCTCACATAAAACCGGCGTGAAATAACCACAGCGTTGTGTTTCGCCGTGTGAGTGAGGTTACCGGAGGCCCAATCCTTCCCCTCCCCCAATCCCTCCTAAATCCCTAAATCTCCAAATCCCTAAAAGGTCGGCAAGGCACTCGTAACTCCTCCGTTGCGAGTGTCCATGATTGCTTACCATCAGGTAATCCGTCTGATCGTTTGCCGACCTATTAAATAAAAAATAACACATTTAAGAAAATTGTTCCGAAATAAAACTGTGGATAGCAACTATGTGAGAGATTGTGGAGCTGAAGTATCAATTTAAATGTTCGCAAAGAGAGTCTCAAACTCTGAGGAGATTTTGAGGGATCAATTCAGACGAGTAGCTTTTGTTTTCGTTAATAAATTTACTGGAAATGACATGCTACTTAATGTTGAACGGTAATATTTAACAATGTAATTTGAATCTAAAGTAAATGTTACATGGCAGTGTTTAGTTTGATTGTAAGTTAGATCGCCAGATCGGGATTACATATGATTGTAGTTTTTATCAGATATCTCTAATCTATAGTAATATTATAAAGAGGTAAAATTTGTAAGTTTGTAAATTTGTTTGTAGGGGGACATCTTTGGATCCGCTGGTCGGATTGCCAAAATTTTTTCACTGATAGATAGCTATAGTGCTATAGGCTATAAAACATCACGCTGAGATCTAATGGATCCGAGCAGCGGGTGAAACCGAGATAGTAGCTAGTTAGCTAGTTCAAAATAAACAGATCTCTGAATGATACGGGTTTGATTGATTATTCCATTTCTGTGATGTGGATGTGACATTGTTTGTATCATAAAGGAGAAAATCTTAGTGAGAAGCAAGGTTTAAAAACTACTATCTCTATGCTAAATTTCATTTCAATCCTTATCAATTTTGACTGCACGGTTGGTGCGGTGGCTGGGCAACTGGCTGCCGTGCAACGTGTCGCGGGTTCCATTCCCGCACGGAACAACTCTTTGTGTGATCCACAAATTGTTGTTCCGGGTCTGGGTGTCATGTGTGTGTGAAATTGTATGTTTGTAACCGCAGCCGACGCAGGAGAATATCCTATTGTCGGGAAAAGTTTAAAAAAAAGCCCTTCAGTAGTTTTACGTGACACGTGTACATCCATACATACAAACATTCGCATTTATACTAATAGCAGGATGAGTATTAACACTACTTATTACACCTTAAAATTTACAATTAATAAGAACAACTAGTTAAATTAAGTGCACCTGCATGAGGCTGTGAGAGTTAAATATTGTAATGTGCATAGTTGTGAGCCGCAGCTGGCTCCATGAGCCTTACTTGGCCAAACTTTAGGTACCATTTTCTTAAGACAACTGTGAGTTAATGAGTCACTGTTGTGTTTTCATTCAAGTAGTTTAAGGAGAGATTTACGATATTGTGTTGACAATTAGTCGCCAATTAAACAATTTCTATGTTATATTAACCGGTGAAATCACCAGCTGTGGTTGTGGATGCAAGATCAATGATGTACCGCTGACCTAGAAGCAGAGCAGGAGAAGGAACGTTGAGAATTTTTATGAATAACACTCCCTGGCGCCCACCCAAGGAAATGCCAATTGATGATTTGGCCACCCTCAAAAACATTTAATTTTATTTGATATGTAGATATTTTCTAACAATGTTTCAGTTCCTATCTTGGACGGTAAATAAAATTAATCGGTGGTTCAGGCGATGTGTTATAGAAAAGGAGTTGTGTTGGATGTTAGTGTCGATTTCTCTCTAGCTTTCGTTTACAATTTACATTAATAAACACACTATTTAAAGATTACAGACAATTTTTCTATGGTGAGGAACTATTGAAAATTGTTTCTCGAAAGATCGTGTGATTTTACCTAATACAGTAGAAATGACTTAATGCAACAAAAACATCACTCTGTATAGATATAAAAGCCCCAACACACAGTTCACACCGACTTCACACCGAAACGTTTCGGGCTCCGCCTCGAAAATTTGCACCACGTCGATATTGCGTTCGAACGTGACGAATTCAAATCGATGCTGCAAACATCGTCTAACGCAAATGACGGGCGGAGGCGATCAGATCGGCGTGTCGTGCGCGCCGCGGGCGACGCCGGGCCTGACGGTGAACGCACCGTGTGCAAGGGCCTTAGCAATATATTCCATTTTCAAATTTATATTTATTTTGACAATAATTTTATCTCGGCTGTTATGTTTAAAATTTCACTTTAAAGTTAATGAAAGAAAAACGAAATTCATTTGACAGCAAATTATCTCAGCAAGAACTATGGAGGTTAAGTATTTTTTTTATAATTTTAGTCAGGATGTATAATTTAATAACAAACCGTTCTAAATTTAAAAAATAATAATCAAAGTGCAATCCAGAACGATACTTTATTTCTGACAGTTTTTAAAAATCGAATCTGTATCGAATAGAACAAATCTAATTTGAAAGAAGTAACGTGGAAGAAATACAAAGCAAAAGTATGCGAATTTTTCAATTTCTCGTTTAAAAAGGTTAATGATAGAGGGATGCTGTTGGGTCCGTGTCAGACACGACGTGATCCAATGAAACGTTCGAGCGATAGACGATGGGCCACGGTACGGTACGGATAAACAGTTCACACTTGAACGCTATGCTGTAAGTTACTAGGTGAATATTACTAACATTATTTCAACTGTTATAGTTTATATATCAAATAGTCTACTTCGAGCCTTCGGCATTACTCAGATTGAATGTAAGACGTCATTTGTTAACCCTACAACTAACATACAGCTAGTTATAGCATTTATAGTTAAAACAATATTGGTTGTTATATGATTATGACTGATGCCATTCCATTGTCACATAAAGTATTAACGAAAAACATAATTTTGAATTATGCCTCTTTCTTGAAAACATCACAGAAAAACATATTAAAAACAACTATAAGAATTATTTAAATGAGATAAACAATGAAAAACAGCGGTGTACAATATTTGTAAATAATTCTTGAATACTAAGTTACAGTGTAACAGCGCGGCACGTGGGAGCTGCGCGAGCGCAACCCGCGGGCGTCGCTCGATCTCCACTCATACACCATGGCGGATACGTTACGGTGATCAATTTGTTGTTGTTCTCATCTGTGAACAGATCTTGTAGATCATCTTCCTAAAGATTTTCTTATCTAACAAATGGAATGTTCGTTGAAATCTTTAGGATTTATTGCAGCTATAGAGTTGGTTCCAGAGAAATGCAGAAAAGAAATCTATATTGTTGAATTCATCAAACCCCAAGCGAACGCCGGCGTTCGCGCGCCTATTGTTCTTCTATTGTGTCTCGAATTACCACGATTGAAAGTTTAAACTAAAATAGAGTATTTTCATTAGTGTTGCAGACTGTAGAGCTAGCATAATAGCTGGGCGACTGGCTGATGTGCGACGTGTCGCGGGTTCATATTCCGCACGGTACAAACGCTTGTGTGATCTACAAATTGTTGTTCCGGGTGTCTGTGTATTGGAATTTTCATGTTAGTACACGCACTTACAACACAGAAGCATATCCCAGTGTGTGGCAACGTCTTTAACCAAAATCATATTTTTTTTTTAAATATTGATAATATTAAAGATAAATCGAGCTCCGTAAAAAGGCTGTCTGCTATTCTGAAATAAAATGAATTCGTAAAATATATAAAAACGAAAAAAAGTTTAAGTAAAATTTTAAATGGACCTTAAGTCTTGTAATCTTCAACTGTGAATCCACACGGGTTGCTTCTCTACAGCTCAAACTAAACGTTGACTAATCACCAATCAATACTGGGAAACGAAAGATCAAGGATTGGACCACACACGGAGCCGGGGTCAGCTTTAAGAAAACGGTCACGTGTGTCACCGCCCGCTAACACAAAACGTAACGGGACTTCTTAACAGGAGACTAATTAATCATGTTCTTTTAACAGCTTGTTATTTCGTACTGTAGTTTAATTTGTAACAAACAATTTAAATTTATTGATGAGTCATAGGATAATAGTCAGGTGAATAATTGGCTAGTTTCCGAGGTCAACAATTAACTATATCGGCGTTTCCACAAGAAAAAAAATGGAAAATTAATCACTATTTCTTTCATTGATTTGTCGATATTTTACGCAAGTATGCTGTTCTACTCAAATATACATATCATAACGTCATAAGTTTCGATTAAATAGAAAATTCTAAAAAAATAATAGTTTTTGTCATTTATTGAATTTAAATTAGTTAGAAGCTACCGTATTGAAGTGTAGGTTAATTCATTACAAAATGACGAAAACCATGACTGTTTTATTTATATGCATTTTTATTTATTTGAAAAAGAAGGCCGAATTTGTCCATATTTATTAAAATCCGCAACAAAGCACAGAACTTTAAAAATTGAAAGAAACAGTTGTTCGGGAGATTTGATTTGAGAGATGAGCTTAACGTTACCTACATATATCATATATCCTTCAAACAAAACAATGAATACTATGATTAGGGTATTTTTGAAAAGAAATAGTTTCGTGAAACTAAAACTAAAACCAAGAGAATAACACAAGTCAATTTTTAAAAGCTCTTCAAAGCATTTCTATCGCTGAAGCAAAATTTGAAATAGCAAAGACTGTAACTAGAAATGGCAGCGTACATTTTCTATCCAGCTTTTTAACATTACATCATAAGGCTACTTTTAACATGCTCTTTACCTGACGTGCTAACAGCACAAATTTAAAGAGTAAAATTCTTTTTAACATAAATGTAACAGATGGACGAATAAAAATAAAATAATTATTGCAAATAGATTGATGGGAATTGGCTAGTCAAAGTCAAAGTCAAAGTCAATATAATTTATTTCAATTAGACCACAACTGTAGGCACTTTTGAACTTCAAGCAAAAAAAGAAGAAAAAGAAAACATATTTCAAAAGGTTTAACTTTATGCGTGTCAGTCTGTCCGTCTGTCCTCTAGTGAAGCTATTTGCTCGTTCCAAAGTGTAGATTCTTATGGAGAAGAACGAGCAAGAAACTCCATGGTTAAGTACTCTAGCGTAGAACTTCAAATAAAACTTCTATTAGTTCTGTAATTATTTGAAGGTTTTTTTATTAAGCTCATACTCCTTTTAGTCAGGATGATGCGAGAGGGAGTGAGTGTCAGATTCTTACTGACTTAGAACCACCCCGTCGCTTCTCCTGCTCCAGGCCGAGGCCCTGGTTCCTTATTGCTAAAGCCAAACCGGAATTATTTGAACGTTAAATACTTAAAACAAGTAAGACAACTTTTATGAATTGATTGATATACCATTTAATTTACTAAGTCACATGATACATAAACCCTTATTATTTTAAAAGGACAATTAACAAAAAAAGTTTGGGAAATAAAGTTCACATTCACTACATTTTTATAGTTATAGTTATACACACAAACAAGTTATCATTTTCATCCTCAATTTTATCAGCACTTTGCTTCCCGGTATCTTGCGAGCCATGTCATTTCATTCATCTCTGGAACATTAGTCAGAATCGAAGCTCGTGTCTGCCGGTGTCAGATAGTTACAGTCGTGATAGGCCGGCGGCCCGCGGCCTGCTCTAGTACCAAATACTAAATCACTAGTCTTTGAACCCTGACAGTCAGTGAAATGACATGATCTTGATATTTTTTTAAGAAGAGTCCAGAATTTCTTTTGATTATTGAGTATATATGAAGATGATTATTTTAACCTATCATTACTATAAGTGCCCACTGCTGAGCAAAGGCCTCTTCTCACACGGAGAAGGTTAGAGCATTGATCACCACGCTTGCTAAATGCGGGTTGGCGATTTCAAACTTATAATTAGAAATTATAAGTCCAGGTTACCTCACGATGTTTACCTTCACCGTATGTCAGTGGTGTCTAAATAATCATAGAAAGTACATATAACTTGGAAAAATTCACATTGGTACTTGCCAGGTTTCGAAACTACACCCTCATACATGAGAAGCGGGCTCCTTAACTTCCTTGCCACCACGACATTTTAACCTAACCTAACCAATAAGTGTGTAGAGTAGTTTAGGTTAAGTACCTATAAAATTGTCAATACACTATTGCATTAGGTTGCCCTGTAATAATAGTTGTATTTTGTGATAAATAAATAAATGAGTTGAGAGAGAATAATTGTGCCAATTGGGTAATTAATTAATTCGACGCGACGTTTCAATACACACGTGTAAAAACATTAAAAATTACATTTATTCATCGATCTGTGGAAATACTGAATTTTCGATACTTTTTAGCTAATTTTCAAGAAATAGTACCTAAGCCATTTGGTAGGTACAAATTAAAATCCTAACGAAATATTAAAAAAGTAAAAATTTGTAAAAATGTATGGGTGTAAGTTTGTTATTCTTTCACAGTAACGGCTAGAACGATTTGGTACAAATTTGGTATGTAGATAGGCACTGCTTGTAATCAAAATATCACGCCAAGGCGTGTGCAGAAGCTAGTACATCATAAAATACCATATTTTTACTAGGCATGTTTTATCAACAAAGGGTGAGTTTAGTTCAGTTAATAATAGGTATTATAGAAATTCATGTAGTTCCAATTTTGTAATCGAATCCTTGCTTTAAATAAACTAGAAGTGGTACACAATTAAAACTGTATCGTTATACTCGTAGTGTGGCGGTACACCGGCGATGTAAATCAATGTTGGTCCAGCCGCTGCGTGTTGTTTTAATGGATCGCATTATCCGATGAACCACATCTAGATACGTACTACATCTTTGGGATTAAACAGGGATATTATTGTATGCAGTAATGATGTATTTGTGTATTTGTATCAGAATCCAGTGCAAATATTTAATTTTATTTATGTGACTAGCTTTTAACCGCGACTCCGTTCCCGTGGAATAGTGACTTCCTGCAAATTTTTAGTATACAAACTATCCTGTGTCCTTTCTCGAGTTCCAAACTAAGTCTGTACTAAATTTCACAGAAATAGGTTCAGTAGTTTAGGCGTGAAGAAAAGACAGACAGACAGACAGAGTTACTTTCGCATTTAGGTATTAATATTACTTTGGATTTCCAAAAAATTTGAAGTTATTGCCAAATAAATTATTAAATGAATGATTCGAAAGTTTGTATATTATTTATACCTATAGAATGTTGTTTATTCTCAATTTGCTTCTTCCGATTAAATTAAGTGTTTCTATATTATAAGGCTTTAAGTCACATTCCTGATCCTGGTAACTGATTTAAAGACTGTAGAACTATTCTTACATTGCTCGCCTCTAAAGAAAATTCACAGAGCGTCTTTTAATCAATTATTATTGAAGGAACTCAGAACCAAAACCCATTAGACGGTGTTAATCTATTAAATTACGCATTCCGGCCTGCCCATACAATGTTCATAATAACGCGTACGAAACCGCATGCAATCACTACTAAACATTACATTTTAATATCACTAACTTAGTACGTGGCCCGTCCGCTCTGATTATTTAATTTTCATGGAGGCGTGGCGCTAGTGGCTACTGAGACTAGCACAGATAAAATAGGAATTTAGGCCCGGCTACTGTAATATTTAGTACGTAAGTGAGCAGCGCCTACAGTGTTGCCAATTAAATATTCTAAAGGCCTTTTAAGGTAACGCTTATCAAAAATAATTGTTGCTGTTCGCTTTTCAAATTTCGAACCATGGGCATTCTAGAATTCGTGAATTAAAAATAACGGTACGTTTATAAAGATTAACATTTTGATGAATACTACTGAAGGTGTAACATATTCCGTACCAGAAAATGATATACTTCAATCAAGAGTAAATATTGACACATACCAACAATCGATTAGCAAGTAGCTGTCAAGTATCGATATTTTATAACAATCGCAATCGATTATATCCATCGTTCTCGTATGTTGTAAATAGTTGTCGAGGCGTCATCTTGGCTGCAACGGTTATTGCAGCATTAGCATATAGATGAGAGGGGAGGGTCGTCCCGCCCCTGAGTCAACATTAACCGTAGGGCCATATGTCCAGCGAACAGAACCCATAGCAATGCAAACAGAAAAACACACATCCCAGTAACAACGAATAAAAACACAAATTCTTCAAATACGGGAAGGTAAATTCTTTAGGACTGGAGTTGAATTTTTATATTTTTTATTAGGTAGAGATAAAAGCTTAATGACTATGACAATAAAATTAAATAATGCTTCAAGGAGGAAGTGACATGCATAACTAATTTTTAAGGAATAATTTTATCACATGTAATGAATTGGGTAAAATGAATTTGCTCCTTCGAATTAATTATGGGAGAGCCATGCTTCGGCACGAATGGGTCGGCTCGACCGGAGTGATACCACGGCCTCACAGAAAGCCGGCGTAAAACAACCACAGCGTTGTGTTTCGCCGTGTGAGTGAGGTTACCGGAGGCCCAATCCTTCCCCACCCCCAATCCCTTCTCAATCCCTAAATATCTAAATCCCTAATCCCTAAAAGGTCGGCAACGCCTTCGTAACTCCTCCTTGCGGGTGCGGGTATCCATGGGCGGCGCTTACCATCAGGTAAACCGTCTGCTCGTTTGCCGATCTATTACATAAATAAAGACAAAAAAGATAATAAATAAACTTCAGATTATTGAAAACTCTTTTTTGTCTTAATTCCAACCTTCTTCCTTCCTCATCATCTTAGAGACAGAAGGACCAGGGAGGACGAAAAGGTACTGTAAGACTCCTACATAGCCTAAATATGACATCAGTTTGAGTGAGTTAGGCGTCGCTACGAACGAGCCTGCTCTTAGAAAACTAACGTGAAACAAAGTTTACTAGTGTTTCAACGCATGGTAAATCTTATAGGAGGCCTAAATCTACTCCAGAATTCTTACATCCTCAACCTGAAAATGGCCAGAAACAAAATTGGCAATCGGAGTTACGAGTGCTAATAAGCACCGCAGATTACTTACCGTCAGGTATCCCCTTGCTTGTTTTCCATACTAACCCATAAAAAAATCATTCAACATATATGACACAATACATTTATCAAACGCTTTGAAAGATCGCCCATCCAGTTTCCCACTGAATCTCTTCCACGTTAACTCCCGCTCGTCCGGTGGCTCCACCCTAAATGGCACGCGAAAGGTTTTGACACAAAGCATGATTTCAACTGGCTCGGCTTATTAATTGTTTTCAGTTCACAACTAACTTTTTGTGCAGGACCAGCGTGTCTCCCAAGTTTATCATCACCAGGATTATGCAAATCGGAGACCAACTTCAGCTTCGTACATTGTAGCAGTCGTTACGTCTTCCGATGGAAATTCTTCGAGCGATTTACATTCGAGCTTTTTGGAGCAACAATTTTATTTAACTTGAAATTGAGGTTCTATTATGTATTAGGTTCTTTATTCTAGTACTAGATCACTTAAATGAAAATCTGATGTTTTCTACAGTAAACTAGTTATAGTTTGAGTACTAATAAAAATGTATGTCTCACTTTTTAGTTTTTTTTTTTAACCAGGGGCGCATTTTGGCACATTTCTTGAAAATTTAGAAAACTGATACAAGTTATCGAAGTTCCTTCTTAAGAGTGATTGATTTTATTCATAAACATTCTGTTCAACATTCAATTCACACGAATAAATATTTTAGTGTAAAATAGGTCATGATCTTTATAGACGAGTTCTCCGTCTACAGACATTCGTAAACGACGACCTTTCAAGTGACCCATTTCCTAAATAGTTTCAATTTAAAAAGTATTCATGTTCAAAAATGGAGCATACCTACTATTGACTGGACAGAGAAATAATAATACCAGTCCAATTCACACCCTAATAACTTCAGCGCTAGGTTTAAATTTGAAAAATAGAAGCGATAAAAATCAATCACGCTATGACACTTAATGTCATCTGTCAAGTGTCACGTCCGAGTAGGTGTAATTAAAAAAAAAATGTCGCTGTCGCTCTAACCTCTGGCTCCCTGGGAACTCTATGGTCACTCATGTTTATTTTATAAAGATGGACATACACGACTAGTGACGTCATAGTTGTTTATAATTTCAGACAAAGGACGTTCTTTGTGACGTCATGAATGTAGATCGCAATAAAAAAGTGAATGAATAAGTAATTAAGCTGTCACTTGATTAATGGACATATTTTAATCGTCAAGAAATAAAGTGGTATTTTTCTAATATGCACTTTTCTATATTGAATAAATATCGTACTAGTTATTTTACTTCTAAGAACAATCTTTATGTTAAAAGTCCTCTTTTTTGATGCAAGAGCGGATCTAGTCATATCGTCAATTTCTAAAAAAAAAACTGTCAAGAATATTATCACGTTTGCCACCAAGGAGGTCACCGTTAACTACTATTAACTAATAGTTTTCGGTTCTCAATCAAAGGTTTAAGTATATTTTTGTGTATAGGTAAGTATGCCAGATAAACTGCAAACTTTGTAGAAATAAGTAAAAGCTTCATAATAAAAATAATAATATCATAGATAAAAATCTTTTTAGCGCAACCTTCTACATACTACAAACGAATGTTACAAGCAAACCTGAACAAAAATAAACAAAATACATCCCACAAACAAAGCATTTGCGATAATTAATACTATCGCGTATCGAGCGACCGCAACCAGTTGGACGATCGCGACCAAAAAAAAAGTCAACAACTAATAACTCTGCGTGTCCACTCGATGATTTTAAAGGAGTTTCAAGTAAAAAATATAGGCGTTGATTTATAGACACGATTTTCCCACGTGCTACGGGGAATAAAACCCGGAACAGTGGCTGGGAACTATACGCTACGATCCGCTCGGCAGTTTTTCTTGGATGACTAGAGATGCGACCGTCGTGCGGTTATTGTGCAATTGATATATTGTTTTTTTAAATGATAGAAATGTTTTAAGCGACTTTTAAACCAGTTAATTAATAAAAAAAACTAATGGTATACGCAAATACTATACAAACCATGTATTATAAAAATAGTGTTACTAAAAATTCAAATTTGGAATTATTTAACTTCAATTAATAAAATGAACCATTATGAAAAATGAGTGAATAATAATATGACAAAGTAAATAAACTCGAAAAACAAAATCTATGGAACGTTTTATCGATAATGATATCGATAAAACCAATCTTCCCACCCTCTTCCCATAGGATAGCCGTACAAACAGTGGTATGTTAGAGCTACTACATTTCTATACATAGAACCAATCGATACAACTATAATCGATATTAAATTATGAAGAACTAGCGTGTAATATTAATCGATAATCGTTTTTTACAAATATACGATTATCAGTAAGCTGGATCGATAAAGTGATGTGCAATATTAAATATTATAACCAGACCGTGTTTTTTAATAATCCCAGTGTAAGAAATATAGTTTCTAAATACGGTGATGCCTTTAATGAGAAGTGAACTATTACAAATTAATTTAATCAATTAATTTTATCGTTGGTTATGATTAAAAAATATGAAGTGAATGCCGTCCTAGCGATAACAGCGTACTGTTCGCCAAAACCGTTGGTGGAGACTGCATTAATATGCATTTATAATTACAGCTTTTATCAAGCAGATATGTACGTACGTACATAAATTAATATTTTCTACGACTTAGAAAAAGGAAGCTTAAGCTGCCTTTTATTATACCTCAGTGGCTTATACGTTGTTTTTTACTATTTCTTTAAATCAGTAATTAAAGACGAGCTGAGCTGAGTATGGTATTTCTTAAATATATCTGAATCAAACTTCAAGGTCATATTGGTACTTAGGGCAATCAGACTAACAAGTAGGCAATGACTGCTAACCAGGATAAATATGGTTAATGACAGATCATAAAATTAATACCGAACAATCCTACCCGTTTTTTGCGAGAAGGACATTAGTATCACTTTGAATGTTACTACGCTAAGCACGCTGCCGAAAAAGCCGCCCAATTTAGCGCGCATAGCACGCGGCACGGAAGAAATACTAATTTAAAACACTTTCAAGGAACGCGCGGTCCGATCGTCCTCTTATTTATCCGATAAATAAATATAAATCTTTTTATTGTGCGGACACGTCCCCCAATGGAATCCGGACTAAGGGCCTAGCCTTAAAAGGCGGGGGAAGTTCGCGTCGGCTTTATATTCGAGTCGAGTCGCGCGAGCAGCAAAAAATCTACGCTACGAGTGCGTACGCATCGTACGGGGATACCAGGAGCAGGGCTGCCCCTTGCGAGTACACCACAACCAGGGCCATGCTGAAATCCAATACACCCTTCATAAAAATAAAGCTAAAAAGAAAAAATAGAATGAAGTCTTCCCAAGGGTCAAATTCTCAATTCAAATCTAAGTATAGTTCCCAGAATATGAAAAGCTTAGGATTTCATTCCCAAGAACAGGAATAAAATGGAAAGGATAAAATATAAACTAGATTTTGTCTAAGGACAATTTTCTTGGAAAGTGTCGAGTTCAAATAAGCTTTGTGACGGTCAAAGGTCACAGCTCTGCATATTAAAACAATTTCTTAGAATAGAGAAAAGTCACTTTCTTTTGTAAATAAGTCTGATGGAAAGAAAAACAGGAGATGTTTTGTGAAGAAAAACTATACATACCTACTAGGTATGTTGCAAAATGTAGGATAGTTTGCAAGTTGGCTGAGCAAATTGCCCGCTTTGTGCTTCGGATTTGACTTCAGCACAGAACAAATGTTTGTATGATCTACAACAGATAGTTGTTTTGGGTATGAAAGTGATATTTTGTGAAACCACGTTTGAATTTTGTTAAGACAACATCGTCTCTTAGGTATGCGCTTTAATAGAAATTTTTCTTACTACCTTATTGGTTGAGTAAGAGGAGTATCAGACACAGTATATAATTTTTTAAGTCCTTAATAACAGTTTACAATAAAGATCTCAGCTTATATCACAGGGCTAGATAAAAGTCCACCGGGGTTGCGGGGTAAGCGCAATGAGGCACCGCGGCTTCCGCCTAGAGCAGGAGAAGGAATGGGAACACCCTGTTTCATTTAGTCAGTAAGAGTCTGACACTCCTTACCCCCAACCTTGGGCGGGTAAAGTCATTTGATGACATTCCCCAACAAAAAAAGGGCTAGATAAAAGCAGGTTTTAACTGTCCCTTAATAGATCTGAAAACCGAATATTGTGGTTCATACGATTTAGGTTTTGTAACCTTAGTATACCACATAATAATCCATTTAATAGCAACTATTTAATACGTTATCAGTGCTACAATAAAAACAACAATTTATAAGTTCTGCAAAACAATTCAGTTTGTACTAAAAACGAGAACAAATTGTTTCGACCGCGACACAAATATGTCCCAGCTGAAATATTTGTTCGTCGATCATGATTGACTTATTCTGGAACGTTAAATGAACGATAGATACTCTGGATTTCTTTTAAATCACGTATCGTTATGTTTGTTATTCTCTGCGTGGGGATAGTTGGGGAGATATGACGAATTGAGGATCTTTTAGCAAAATTTCAAGTCTCATTCTGAGTTCAAAACATTATCAATAGTCCCTAAAACTATTGAAATAATATAACGCATTAATTTATTATTAGTAAATAGTCCTTAAAGCAGCACTTATACACATCTGATGACTCTGAGACAAAATTGACGAAACAAACTCAGAGGTGATAAAACTAAACTGATTGCAATTAAAATCACAACCATCACAATGTTGGAGAAAGAGAGAAAGAAACAAAATAAAATTAGTTCAGAAACTTTTTTGACTACTCTATTGGTAAAGCTCATATGTAGGATTGTACATTAAATTTTCATTCATATAACAGCAACTTCAATCCCTCTTGAAGGTTGAAAACAAAATTCAATAAAAAAAAATCATGCCTGATTCAATATTTTTCTTAAATATATTTATATGTATTCCTTGAAAGCAGAATCACATATTTAATTTACAAAATAAATTGTAAAACAATCGATGTTGTCTTCCAGTTTGTTTTCGGAATAATCCCGTGTACTTGGAACATAGATATACAGCTGAGATACTGCGCTGACGTACGCTCGTCAGGTTTATGCGCCGGCGCAGGCCACGAAATGTATCGCAAGAGCAGTTTCGGCACGTGCGGGAATGCATTCATTTGGAATTTTGCGAGTCCCGTGATTCAATTTACTTTTGGAAAATGGTAGGTATAATAATATCTATCTGTTACTAAGCAAGAAAGGAATCCAGAAAAGTTTCAGTGATAATGCTGATGCAGGCTTTTCGCCAATTATATGTTGCCATGATTTTCAGGAATAGGAAGTGCCTGATGAGCCAATTGCAACAGGCACAAATATGCCTGTTGTAATAGATTTAGACCAGGATTGTAGATGCAGCGCAATAACATATATAATAATTTATAATATATATAACTAAAATTAAGATAATATAAAATTAATTTTAGTCAATAAAAGACTGACACTTTTCTCGGCCCTATGTGAGTTTAGATCCTCAAAAATAAAATACTAGGTGGTAAAAATATCACAGGCAGCCGTCCCCATGTTCGGTGGTGGTAATCTTGAAGGTTCGTTGTAGTTGTTGGTTTCCGGGTCAATTTTATTTAATTATTTGTTTAATACAACAAATTAACATAATACATGCAAAAAACTCTGTTTAATAAATGATCAGTGCAAGCAAATCATAGTAACGAAGTGTGGGAGAGCCATGCTTCGGTACGAATGAGTCGGCTCGACCGGAGTGATACCACGGCCTCACAGAAAATCGGCGTGAAACAGATATAGTGGTGTGTATTGCCCTGTTAGTGAAGTTACCGGAGACCCAATCCTTCCCCAATCCCAACATCTCCAAATCCCTAATCCCCAAAAGGTCGGCAACGCACTCGTAACTCCTCTGTTGTTGCAAGGGCCCATGGCGGCGCTAATTGCTTTCCATCAGGTAATCCGTCTGCTCGTTTGCCGAGCTATCACATCAAAAAAAACTATTCATGGAATATAGACTACAAAACGATATGTATCTTACAACAAAATAAAATAACATGAATAAAATAACTATACTAATATATTTAAATGACATTAATTTATATGCCACCATTTTCATGTGCAATTCCAAACACGCAATAAGCGTTTCCTTCTTCTTCACCCCAGGTGAAAATTATAGAAACATACAATATCTACTAATCAGTAAGTTTGTTATTCAAAGGTGACAATTATAAGCACAGTGTGTAGGCACCCCGGGGACAAAGAAAAAAATATGTTTATAGCTTGAAACGTCTAATGTAACAGCTGACATACATAGGCAAATGCATAGACATAAGTAGATCATGCTATCTCTATCTGACAAATTTATGTATGTAACAGATTTTAAACTTTATAACTTTGTAACAAAGTTGGTAATCTTTAAAACTCTTTTGATAGATAGGAATCGGTTGTTATACGAACAAAATTAGATGTTTGGTAAGAGTATGGTCTATTTTTTCAATTCTATACATTTCTAATTATAGTTTAATTGCTCTAAAGGTAAATAAAGGAACATACTTCATCATTATCATTAGCCTGTAAGTGCCCACTGCTGAGCAAAGGCCTCTTCTAATACGGAGAAAGTTAGAGCATTAATCACCATGGTTGGTCAATGCGGGTTGGCGATTTCAAAATTATAATTAGAAATTATAAGTCCACGTTTCCTCACGATGTTTACCTTCACCGTATGTCAGTGGTGTCTAAATAATCGTAAAAAGTACATATGACTTGGAAAAAGTCACACTGGTACTTGCCAGGTTTCGAACCCACATCCTCAGAAGCGGGCTCCTTAACCTCCGAGCCACCACGACACAAGGTACATACTTACCTCCCCTTAGTCTTGTTAATTATTAAATAAATGTCTTTAATGTTTCTGTCTCGCCGCCATTAAATTCTTTTAAATAGGCCTAAAATACCTGTAACTAGCGAAAAAACCAAACAAAAAAATCAATTGCACAAACAAAATAAAGAAATTGAAATAAATATTTCAATTAACAAAAATACCCATTAATTTTAATTTAAGTATCGTAATTCGATGCAGAGAACAAAACGCAAAGTGCAGAGTCCATGTCAATTAATATAAATTGATATTAATTTCAGTACAAAATTGCGAGTAAATCATTAAAAGTCTACCGAATTAATTAACTTTAAATACATTCCAGAGACGATACTTGTGCAGGAATGAAACGTAATATCTCATTGATTTATTTTGTTTCATATAGTTACCGATGTTACAATTGATGTGATCGGTATGAATACAACGGTACGTCTGGACTTTAATGAAAATTTTCGGGTTGGGGTAAATATTTTGGAATGTACCAAATAAATAGTACGTTAGATAAAATTTTTAAAGGGTGACGTCTTGATAAAAATTACGATGGCGTAAATTCACCTCCACTATTTTAGATAGTTGCAAATTTTTATCCTAAGTTAAAATTAACCCAGAGACCAGTTTTAAGCCGTGAGTTTTATGAAAAAAAAAAACAAAACCACTTAAATACAGCAAGCAACAATTTAAATCTAACCTTTAAAAATATTATAAAGAGGTAAAATTTATAAGTTTGTATGTAGGGGATAATCCTTGAAACCGCTCGCTGGTCGGATTTCCAAAATTCTTTCACCGGTACATAGCTGCAATGTTTTTGAGTGCTATAGGCTCATAAAGCATTACGCTACGATCAAATGAAGCCGCGGGTGAATGTTCGCCCGCGCGAATATCTAGTTATAAATAAAATACGGTAGTTTCCAACTAATCAAATTCAATACTTTTATCCAAACGTCAAAAACGATACTTTTCTATGAAATTTGTATGAAAAACTGAGCTATGACGTCATAACTTTTTTGCGTCAAATAGCTTACTTATTTCTCGATAATTAGCCAAAAAAAACTAAAAATTAGTGTATCGATCGATCAATGAATACAAGTATAGTTATTTTTCAATATTGTATTGTATTGAAACGTCGAAATAATTTATTTTTGACCTAGGAAACTACCCAATTATATTTGTAAAACAGTTGCAGTTTCTTACAATTCCAATCATCAGGAGACCATAGTATTAATGAATTAATTGACATCAATAAATCATTGGCTTATAGCTCTTAACGGTAATGGCAAAGAAATCAGTGCTAGGTATTCTACTAAAAAGGTAAATAAATAAACAATAAAGGGTTGCCAATTTAAATAGCAATTAATCTAACTAATGGCAAGAGTTGACATGACAGATAGACATACTAGTCTTATTGAGTGTTAAATGACTAAAGGGCAAGGTGTCTGTCTAGTTGATAGAATAGTAATAAGTCATAATAAAGTAAGCTGATCACCCTTTGATCAGCTTACTTTATAATATACTCAAAAGTCAAAGTAAAATCATTTATTTCAATTAGAAAGACCATTAAGACCATTATAGGCATTCTAAATTAATGATTATGTTTTCGGCTAACTCACGTAATAATTTGACGAGATACTCGACTAGTTTCAAGCCATGCTAGAGGCCCATATTCATGAGCAGCATTCCGCGACACCCGACTCGGCAACTGTCGCGCTGCTACTCGTGTCTGCGGGCCCAACGCGCCTTCTGCCGCGATTCACGCGCACTTATAATAATTTATATACGTGAGTAAGCCGAAAACATAATAATTAACCATTTTAGTTACTTTTGAAAGCCAAACAAAGATTTAAAAATAATAAGTCAAAAAATACTATCTAAATCTAAATCTGCATTTCAGTCCTCTAGTGAAACTATTTGCTCGTTCCAAAGTGTAGATTCCGATTGAAAAGAACGAGCAAAAAACTACATAATTTTTTCAATCAGTTTCACGTTCACATCCTTTGTTAGGTAATTTGTTAAGTTGATTCTATTATGTGAAAACAGTGTAACACTAAAACAAGGCCTTACGAACAAACTTGGTATTATATTTTGTAGGCATATCATATTGGAAAGGAGAAATATCTTTGCCTGTCCCTTAGAATAAAATGGTAGCATGAATTTCTTTCTCTGAAGACATTTTTGCATTTAAACATCACACTAATATTATAAACGATAAGTTTGTAAGTTTGGATAAATGTTTCCTTCCATTCAAGTAAAAAGCAAAAACTACTGAAGAAATGTGAATGAAATTTGGCACAGAGATAGATTTTAGTCTAGAATCAGACATAGGCTATTGTTAATTTTACTATTTGGTACTACTGGCAAAAAGTTAGTATCAAATAGTCACAAATTCACGTTACGTATGATATTAGATTCAGTGGAATCCGAGTTAACACAGCTTAAGTTCGCACCGGCCTAACATTGATTTAATAATGCAATTCGAAGGCTGGACTACACTGCATGAGACGACCAAGTTATATGGTAGTTTGGATGTTGTTTAATTTATGTAGGACATATGTAGTAGTGTTTGGTTGGGTAATACTGAACACTAGTCATGTATATATATGCATAGACTAATATTAGAATAGTAAAAAGTAAATTAAGTTAGTAATTATGAAAGAACTTGCTTTTGCTTTCCTTCAAAATGAGGTAGGTAGCGATTTTTGACAGTCATGGAATAAGAAGATGAGCGTTTTAATGAGTGAACTTATGCCAGTACGCAATTCTAAATTTAAATTGAATTTTAAAATCAGAAACCGATTTGATACTTATTTAATATTCGTAAAAATGCAATAATAGAAAACAATAATTGGGTAGTTTCCTAGGTCGAAAATAATTTAAATCGACGCTTCAATATAATAAAATATTGAATAATAACCATACTTTTATTTATCGATCTGTCCATACATTAAATTTTCTAGATATTTTAGCTAATTTTGAAGAAATAAGTAAGCTATTTAAATAAAAAATAACGACTTCAAAATGTGCAAACATACTTAATAGAAACTATCGTTTTTGATACTTGGATAAAATTACTGAATTTGACTAGTTGGAAACTACCGTATTGTAAGCTCGTTTCGACAAATCGTGGTCACAAGAAGGAAAACATCACATGAATCACGTTGAACAGTATTATATTTTTTTTTATATCATCGGCTGACGCTGCATATGTAAAGAGTAATGTTTACAAACCTTCCTGATCCTTCCCTTAAATGGTTATCTATGAATAAAAAATCAATACATCGTCAGTCTATTCGTTTCATTTAACTATTCACTTACCTAGTATTATCATAATCATATCAGATAGAAAAAATCAGGAACTATTTTGTATGAAATAATAAATATTTTTTCTTTATCTCTCTTTAATATTAACATGTGTCATGGATATCTAAGAGTAAGACTTATTAAACTTTTACTTATTTATTTTGACGCTTTGTTTTTCTTTTAAAAATATTTTAAATCGAACTATGAAAATTTAACTTATCAATACTGGCTAAGCAGTTTAGAAGCAAAGACGTAACAAATTAATAGATTTCTACGATTCAAATATTTATTTAGTTCTCTGAAAAATGTTTCATTTTTGACATAATTTAATTGGTTGGCAAACAAGCCGATGGTAAGCAATTGGCGCCGTCAATAGACACTCGTAATACCAAAGGAGTTACTTCTTTCCTTCTGGTCTTTTGTAAGCTATATAGGATGTAAGAAAGAAACCTTCAAGAAAAGAGCGTACTCCTTTTCAATTCATTAAACCGAATCAAAAGTCTCCAATGTCCATGGGTCGCTCTAATCACTTACCATCAGGTGATACGCATGATCGTTTGCCTCCTATTATAAAAAAATGAGAAAAGGAGTATTGAGGATTTAATTTTTTATAATTAAAGCTTTTTATTTATTGACATACCATTAATTTCTATATTAGCGTTCTTACTAAGATAATTTTGCACTGAGGTAGTGGGTAGGTACTATATGGTCCTGTCAATTTCAATGCACATGCCATCACGTCCGTAGTCTTAGTCATGACAATAACAATTTAATGACGAGGACGATGACTCAAAATATTTATAATCTAGAAAAAAAAACATCACTCTTATTTACCGCTAATAACGAGCTGACCTGAGACAGTCAGGCACCATTCTCATCATCATACCAGAGGATATTCGTATACTGCTGTGCATTACTTAAAATTTTTTGCTAGTTGTAGGTAATTTTTATGAAAATCTACATTCTACAATGAGCTTCAAGATTCATTTATGGGTGTATTGACAGAATTTTTCTATTCAAATATGTCGAAATTTAAAATCTGAAGGTATGTCATGTCAACTTACAAATCCAGCTTTCCATAGATACATTTTCCTTGTTGCACTACTCCAGTATTCACTGTAAGTAACTACTACAAACTACTTCACTGAAACTTACCAAGTGATAGGATTCATTTAAACTTTGATATGTTTTGGTCCCGTGAATGTCCCGTTGAATGTCATGGTCGCCCGGAGGTTAAGAAGCCCGCTTCTCATGCATGAGGGTTCGAAACCTGGCAAGTACCAAAGTGACTTTTGCCGAGTTATATGAACTTTCTATGATTACTTAGACACTACTGACAAACGGAGTAGGTAAACATCGTGAGGAAACCTGGATTTAATTTTTCAATGGTTATATAAAAGTTATCTGGGGAATAATTATGATGCTGTCTCGTCAGAATGTTTGTACAAGACAGTGACAGTAACAATTTTATTCCTCAGATAACATTTATCTGACTATTCAAAAATCAGACCTTAATAAAATTTGCTCACACATAAACGACTTGTGCATATTATAATGTTGATTGACTTATAGTCTCTAAGGAAGAGACTGCGATGCGAAGAGTGTAATTAATGAAAACTGCAAGTACACCAGTACTTGTTCGGTAAACAGCAGGCGTGATGCTATGTCCACAATTCAACCTCTCATCAAGACTACCCAGAAGCACTTAGCACTTAAAACGTAACCATAAAAAGATCCCCGTCTTAAATCTGTTCCAGAAACAGATATAATTCAATTACAACACAGAACAATAGCGATCAGCCAGAAAATAAAACTGCCAGCGAGTCGATTCCACTTTTTACAACAATAAACACATCACACGCAAAAAATGTGAACACCCACGTACTTGACCAGATTTCGTTGGAAAAACATAAAAATCTAAACAATTTTGGCTCCTATCAATATTCATGGTATACAGAAAACCTTGATGGTGGCCTTAAGGAGTGGGATTCCGATGGTGGTGCAGTAAGTTTTTCGCGAGCAATTAACCTTTTAAAAAGTTTGAAGAAGTTTCGTTGCCACGCGTTGGGCGCACGACTACCCTACATGGGCACCGCACTTCGGATCACCCTGCTATGCTACGGTTCTTCGCCGACAATTCTATAACAACCTAAACGTACGCTTTATGACAAAGAATTCACAACTCAATTACGATAAAATAGAGTTTATTTTCGCTATGAATGAAGAAGTTAATGATATAAATTCAATTGTAATATTGTTCACCTTTAAACAAGCGGTAAGTTAAATGACAGCCGCAATAATGGTGATAGCCTAATTAATGTCTTCATATTTGCAATGCATTAATAGGATAGTATTAACTAAGATTATTATAGTAGTTGAAATTGAACAGTAATTTTAATAAAGCTTTTAAAAAATCAGTAAAAACATTGTAACTGAAATAGAACTTTATGATGACGTAACTTTTTGGTTGAAACTTGGATGACAGGTTTTGATTCCAATTTTAATTTGTAGATAACAATGATCACAACACAGAGCTACAGGGTTCAGAACATTCCAGGCACTTGGAAGGCGTTGATGTTTTTCTTAGTTTTGACTTATATAATTTGACGCCGTTTGATCTGGAAACCAACTCCAAGAAGGTGGTCAATAGCTATTAAGCTGATGATTCTGAATACTCCATTTTGAAAATACTACATCATTAAGTATAGTCGTGACTAAAAAAGTGGTTCAAGATACATCTGAATTGATTTTAATGATACCTAATGGTTCGGTGGACAGTTTGACACTGTCACATGTCCAAATTGATTGAAGTCTGATCTTTGACATTGATATAGTGATTCAACGCTCGTGGTCAATAAAATTAGATTGGTTAAGTTAAAAAAAATACATAGCTTTTTTCGGTTGCTAGTTTAAAAGAATCATTTCAATATTTGAATTCCTTATACCTATATCAATGTCATTTTTTTTTCAGAGTCTGTCGGCAAATTGAACCTTTTTGCTTTGCCAGTTCTGTGTAACCTAATTAGAGACGTTAAGAGTAACTAAGAACTAAGAAAAGAGTAACTTAACATAAACACTTATTTAAATAATACAATTTTATTTTCCTGCTTATAAAAATTGTTGTTGATAACCTGATTGTGGGCGACCTATGCTTAGGCACGAATAAGCCATAAAAAACAATAAATTATTAAAAATATCTTTGCATACAAAAGTATATGTAGACGAAAATGAGCTTTATACTGGATTCACTTAAAGTAGTTCCTACTAAACAAATTACAAACAAAAATAAAACACGAACAAAGAAATCAAATTAAAAATTACGTACACCACAATACGCATAAACGGACTATGGACCGATATAAAACGCATTTGTATTGTCAAAACAGAAATTACCCTACAATCCCGCACACATTTCGATCAGACGAGCAACAATGCATACTCGTATATCGAGTGGCTCGCAACTGCTTGTAAATATCTTATTGTATCCAGGGCTCGTCTGTCCGTCTGTCTGTCTACTTGATTTGCTACCCGCTCCTGTATAGTAATGAAGGTGCAATCCTCTGACAGGCCACTCGCGCCGACCTCAAATCGCACGATGATCGATACGACGATTATAATCGTGTGTATTTAATCGATTATATGTATCGAGGCGGTTTGCAGGCTTAATTACTGTTGACGGTTGCGGTATCGAGCGATTTGCATTGCTTATGGTGTTGGCTTCAGTAAAAAGGTTTATAAAGATTTGTTTTTTGAATTTGGAAGTGATCGCGATTTTTTTAACAATTCGCTTTTGGACGGAATTGTTTGTAATTATGTAAAAACTATAATGTGATGCGACTATTTGGAAATCGAAAACTTATATTCAAACAAGATCTCGTTTGAAAACTATTACAGTGTGCATTTTGCAAGTTTTTATATAAAGTATTCCTCATATTGATTAAAAAAAATATATAGTCAATTTATTAAAATAATTATTTTGTCATTAATGATATAATATTTTTCTCTCTTCTTCTTTCTTATTTCTATTATATATTATTACACCAATTATTATTCTAAATAACGTTTCGTATTATTTAATACAGATTAAAATCAAATAAATATACATTTAGCAAGGAGTAATGTTCTCGTTTTTATTTCCAAAATAAATCTATGCATAAAATGAACACACAAATATTCTAAGGATTGTTTGAGTGGAACATTTCTTTTGGGTAATCTGACTTTCATGACAGGACCATCGATGTTTGGTTTACTTGCTTTTTATTTTATTTTCAAGGCTCTGGTGCAAACCCAGCAGGTTCGTCACTCTCTCTGAATTCGATACATTTTGACTAAATTACTGTTCAAACAAAAAATAAAACATCTGTATTCAAGGAACACTTTCGACCCGCGGTTCCTAAATGGGAATTTTTCAATTTATAACTTACTTACATTCTTACTAACCTAATAAGTCAAATATTTTTTATTCCCAGCAAACTATGCCAGTATTTATCTCGACCAAAGCATTTTTTCACTCAATGACATTTATTTACTATAAAATTGTAAACGACAGATATTATTCAAGCAGTCGATATTTCAATTAGCCGTCATTAAGTGGACTAATTAGTAATTACACTGAAACAAATTACTCGAACCTTAAGAGAACTAAAAAATCCAACATTCTCACTAAAAGCTGCGTGTGTACATCTCCGAGGGACGCATTAATAATAATTGTAACCATTAAAATGGAAACTGTTACATCGTACTCAAGGCTCTCAAAAACGCGGCAAATAAACATTCGCAAAGGAAAACGGTAAATTTTAAATGGCCGGTGCCCGAAGGCAGATGGGTCGGTACTAAAGATCACATGGTGAATTAATCACGCTTGTTACACTGCAGATTCACAGATAAACGCACGAAAAATAACGCCTTACGAATGAGTTATAAGTATCGTCGGCTTTTAAAAATTAACTGTTTGGCTTGTGGCTATTAAAGAGAGGATGTCTCGCGTTATCACAAATGATAATTTTCGTAATGTTCCGCGCGGTGTAATGGGCGGCCGCGGCGCGACGGTGTGAAATGCGGACGCGCGATGAATGTTGGTAGATGTGAAACTGAAATATTGGATAACAGATTAAAGGGAACCTTTTTGTTCTTATTGTGTAAGTAGTCTTGGACTTATATATACATAGTACTTTTTCTTGTGTCAGCTTACTGTTGAACTGCAGTAAATAATGCAATATCAATACATACATTGTATAATTGCATATGTACATGCATATGTTTCCTACCAGGTACCACAATCGTAGTCGTCTTGTGACGTCATCAATACCTCCCAGATAACTTACCTGTAACAAAATTAAGAAATGAAATTAGTATGAGGAAAAATGTACAATATTTTCATTGATCATAATAAGTTTGGGCATGATAGTTTACGATAAATATTATAACAAAACACTATTTGAGAATAAGGTCAAAAGTTTGAGTAATGTCAAAAAAATTATAATCTTATCAATTGAAATTTTACACCAAATTTATAAAAAAAACATCAAATAGTGGACCTTACTTAAATAATACAACAAAACATCAAAACTAATTCTAAACTTGGCGAAGATTACGCTGAACGCATTACCTTCATACAAAAGATATCAACGAACGCACTGAAGCTAAGACAACAATATGTATACGAGTATAACAATGTTATGTTTTTCAATAATTGAAAGGTTAGGTAAAGTGACATCTACTATTGTAGCTATGTTATAAATGTATTTAAGTAGTGAATTAATTGCTAAGATACATTGGACAAGAGCAGACTTCGTCATATAAAAACTTTACTCAACTTGGCAATCAAAGCCAAGATAACATGCTTTTTAAAGAGATAATCTAAAGCTATATCAAATACAATACAATACTTTCAACATTTGAAATTCAACTTTTATAAAAAATAGCATTAAATAAATTTTAGATCCCTAATTGAGCAGTGCGAATAATGACATATTTATGTCTGAAACGATGGGACAAAAAAGGGGGGTTATTAATAAATTGTTATTGAACTAGCGGCTGAATAACACGGCTCCATAACAGCCGGCGCCTGGGTCCGTGTATAGCGCAAAAACTTATATCATAAATGCACTTTAGAACCGATGGACTTCAGAATGTTTGAACAGTATACGTAACATTCACAGAACATTGTTCTGATTTCAACCAATATCGTTGTATACCTACTAACTCTGTCTAGTGTTTCAAATCTGATTACATACGCAAAAACAAAAATTTTTACAACTGCAACTTGGCCTTAAAGTATAAAAAGCTTGCATTAATGCATTACATAGACATTTCTTTCAGACATACGTTAAGCGATCGACCCTTATACTTATAAGTATACCTGCAAGGGTATCTCGCCGCCCAACCAGAAGCAGAGTCGAGTGTACGGTGCATAGCATTTCGCGCGCACCGCAAAGATCTAATAGACCACCACAGACGGGGCCCTACAGGCCTGATGTTCAGCCGGGGTTGCGGGGCAAGCGCAATAATAGGGTACCGCGGCCTTGGCCTAAGGCAGGATAAGGAACGGGAGGATTTCGTATTCATTATGAGTCTAATAGTCCATCTCGCCTCACCCTGGTCGTGACAAATCATTTAATGATTTTCCCCACAAAAAAAGGCGATCAAATGTTAATAAACAGGAAACCCGTCCACGTGCACTATTCATCTGATAATCTCCCATATACTACAAATCGAACAAAGCGCCAAAAAGATATAACAAGTATCATTTGGCGAACACAAAAAATCTTAAATATGATTCAAGCGACATACCAGAATTGCATAATGAGTTATACGTCGAACTAGAAGAATGTATTTGTATAACAAACTTTGTTTTGTTGCGGTGGCATCTGATTGTATATTTTTGTGTTTATTATAACCCTTAATGTGACAGAGTGAATGTATTTAAGTTTATTTAAACTTATTTGACGATGAATTGAATGGGTCCGGTATTTATTGGGGAATGTTGCATATATACTATACTTTGTTGTAAGAATAGCATTTGACATCACTGTATAAAATAAAATAAAGTCGTTTTATCTGTACCTTTATTCCAATGGTTGTGCATTTTTTTAATCTACGCAACTGATTTTGGTGCAGTTTTTTTAATTTATATAGAGTGATTGAAGAGGAATTTTTAAAATTTATTTATATTATTACACACTTCATGTGTGTAATAATATAGTGGAGAAATTTAGTATCAGAACTGAACAAGGGCCAAGCCAGGGCGGTTCGCTAATTTTAGATAGTCAACTCGGCACAGTAATTTGGTATATAGTAAATAAATAAATTTTGATACAGCAACAAAACAAAAGATATGGTTTCATTAAGAACTCCATATAATTTTGTATAATACTAGCAAATAACTGTTTCTTTACTAACTGAATTATATAGATTGTACTTAGAGAGATTTTGCTTTTTTGTGAACGTTAGTGAAAAATTTACCTTTAGTTACAAAATATTAAGATTAATTTTCACTTGAAACGTGCTTTAGGAAGCTTGGAAATAATAGATTACATTTCATTTGTGTGTGCAATCATTTTCCTTGGTAAAGAACAGTACTCATGCCACTTAGACGTTTCCTATTTAGGATCGTAATGTTGAACAGAATTTCCTATTGTCAATTAAAGTAATATAATTTTATTGAAGGCATTGTCCCATTACTTTTAGTGGGATATTCAGATATCTGTATGTTACGTATTCTAATTGATATATAATTTCGTTGTAGAATGCACTGCCTTTCAGAGGTATTTTTTAAACTATTAATTAGACATGAAATCATATGAAATTATATTACTTATACAACCACTGAAAGACTTCAAAATCTTTTCGTCATACATCATATAAACTTCGTCCGTTTCTCACACATGAAGAGGTGCAGGTTCAATGTTACTTTTTCCAAGTTACTTTCTATGATTATTTAGACACTAGTGACAAATGGTAAAGGAAAACGTCGTGAATAGTAATTTTTAATTATAAGTTTGACATCATCAATTCTCCTTGTGCTCAAGCCTTCTCCGGGTGAGAGGAGGCGTTTGCTCAGTAGTAGGCACTTATAGGCTTATGATGTGTATAGTATAAACTAAAGCCTATGTGCAAATTGGGTAAGTAAAAGATAGATAAACAAATATCAAATACTATAAAATTGAAATGTTTTATAAGTACAATACCAAGCAGATATGAATTTAAAGATTACAAAAATATTATTATGTATCTAAAACATAGAAGAAACTATAGCAAAAAGTAAAACAATATTTTGACTGTGCAGGGCAGTGGCTGGGCAACTAGCTGTTGTGTAACTTGTCGCGAGTTTGATTTACATAGAGAACCACTCTTTGTGTGATCCACAAATTGTTGTATGTATATTTGTAAGCACACAACGTCACAAGAGAATATCTGAATGTGATAAAGAAAGTAAAGATGTGAATGTAAACGTACATTAACTTTTTTTTGTCAGGCGAAAGTCGTCAAATGACTTCTCCCGCCCAGGGTAAGGTGAGAGAGAGTGTCAGACTCTTACTGACTAAAAACACTACGTTCCTTCTCCTGCTCTGGGCCGCGGCCGCGGTCTCTAATTGCGCTTAACCCGCAACCCCGGCTAGACGTACATAATCCTAAAGACGGATCTTAAAAAGCATTCAAACCTCATAATTATGAGTAAAACTTCTCAATTAAAATAACGATAATTACTTATAGCAGTTTATTAACAATAAAATGGCCGTACATACACTGAAACCATTGGAAACGAAAAATTTATTTACTTCCAAAGTTATAAATATATTTAAGTATCCTATAAAATACCCTTTTTGCCATTCCAATTCAATACAATTCGTATTGAAATACAATAAACAATAGTTAATTGTTGTTCGGAGTTGACAAGAAACACAAAGGTATGGGGTTCGATTCTTCGGCGATGCACTTTTGTGATAATGTCCTTAGGGCACGAGGGTTATGATTGATGATCGATATTAAACATTCGAATTAATACGTGAATCGATTCGTTTCGATAAATTATTTATTTTTGAGTGAATGGTAGCCTTTTGAGATTTTTGATTTGGCCCGATATGATTTTTGTGATCACATTTCTTGACTTAAGATAATAAATTGTACTAGAATTCGATCCAGGGTTTTCTCGGTCTCAAACAAATAACCTAACTTATTCATTATAATAATTGAAATATTTATTAATATTTATGTAATTGGTTAAGATAAGTGATTGTCACTCTTCACGTGATTACTACTGAACGAATCGGAATAAAATGAAGCACAGAATACACGTATAGGTTGCATTTTACATTGGTATTGCGGGTGATGCCGATAGTAGAAACGAGTATTTTATATATTTACCTTTGTGGGAAATAAAGAAATAATTTATAATATTTGATTATAATTTCGAGTCCAAACAATCAACACAAATAGAAATAATTTCAAATTACATTGAAACGTTAATATTGTTATATTTTCCTCCATTATCCAGAACGGACAGACACAAAGAGATCTAACGTTATTAAGTCAGCTCCGCCATTTTTTTTATTGTCCCGCCAAAAATCGTTAGCTGTCATAACATTTTGATGTTCTATGTTGCTAAGGAATTCTTTATTCGTGATTTTGTTAAGATAACCTTCATATTTGCTTTGAATTTTAATGTTTCTAACATTTTCTTTTCTTTATAACGTCTTTTTCATTTTTACGGCGCCATTTTGATTCCGTTTCGATGTTCGCTTATTCGAATTTGATGGAATAATGGCAGATGTATTTTTTACGTTTGCGCGTAAAATTAAATAATAAAGTCTGTTCCGCGGAGTTCCTTAATGTAATAAAAATACGAGATGAAGTAATGAGGTCAATCTTACAATAAAAGTAAAAGCTTAGATATTTCAATTTAGTTATTTCTTATTTTTCAGTTGTTGGTTTTTACATTGCGGAATTTGGGTAGACAACGTGGCTTTATTTACAGAGGTCAATGAACGGACAAACACGAAATTTTTTACCAGCAAAATAGCAACAAAGGATAAGCAACTGAAAATTGTACACCTCAATAAATCATTAAATCTCACAAACTGACAAGATGAATTATCTTTAACTTCCCAAAAATACTCGATCAACGAAAAACGCATTGCATTCTCGGGTCGGCCATTAAAACGGTGGTCATGCCAGCAGGCTTTGCCGCGTACCACCACATATCAGACAATACGCTTCAATACGGGAGCTGTGACCTTTCGCTTGGCATATCGGATCGAATCATCTCTGCTACCGACTTCACCTCTCGACCTCCGTTGTGACAACACGTTTCCACTTTATGGGATATATGGGCTTGTGATCTGACAGCCGAGTGATTTTGTGGGCACCATCATTTTTATGATACGTTTTTTTAGTTGTACGTTGTAAAAAGGAGATTTCTCTCTTTCTTTTTGGAGAAAACTAGAGGAACTTTCACAACACTACGCCTTTTCCTACTGGTTCAATCCTAATTTTTAAGAGTTTGCGAATATTTTACTTTTTGAGAATGTATGTTTTCAAAAACAGCTCGAATGATTTGGTTGAAATTTGGTATGGTAGGTGATGTCCTGGATTAACATATAGGCTTTTATCAACATAACACACGGACGAAGCCGCTCGCGATGGCTAGCTATATACACGTTAAAAAAGTGTAGCTTTTTGAGAGGAAGAAAAAAAGGTGGGATTAATATGACACTAAACCCAAGCCCTTGATTTCCAGACAAGGTTTCACGTTTACCAGGTTCTCTCAATAGATCAACTCCTGAAGCCGCTTGCCAAGAGGAAACCTTATTGTAATATTTAAATAACGGTTTAATGACGACATCAGTGCAAAAATAACTTGTGAATAATTTTATTCAGTCGTATGCATGTGGTTAATAATTATATGCAATCTTTAATGCCTACATTGGATATTTTAATGCCATAAATTATTCAACAATATTAGCTATACTAACCTAACCTAATGAATAATATTTGTCATTGACACTTCATGGTACTACAAATAAGGTAAGTACATAATTTTTATGCATTGATCTCATACGGTTTAATGACACGAAACTTTGACACCACAAACCTAAACGGGTGCAGGTCACTGGTCAGCTGGTCATGAGGTCGTTGTCCTCGTGTTTAACAAGCAGGTGGTAAAATGTACTTCGAATAATAATGTACTTTTTCCGAACGGAGAAGGAACGAAATGGTTTTAATCAGTAGACAAGAACTAGACCTATAGTAATTCTACATCAAAAAAAGTAGCAGCATTACGCCAAAAATATTCCTATAAGGAAGGAGGAGGTACTTCGAGAGGTGAATCAAAAGTGACCCGCCTCTAGATAGGAGTTATACTTTATATAAACCTAATATAAGTCTGTTGTGGCATACGAATAATATCTAAAATTTGTCCAACACAAAACATGGTCACACTACAAGAAGCTCTTGTTTTTCGAATGCCAGCTTTTGTGTCCTGCAGAGCTAAGACGCGGTCATAAACATAGTATCAAATGTCTATAGCTCCCATCGCTATCCGACCTATCCATTGACAATTCCCCACTAATCTTTTTGTACACTTTGCGTCCAAAAATTCTATGGATGGTCTACACGAGATATTTGTTCGGTAACATTGTCGTAGTTTGTTCTTTTTTGTGCGCTACTCGGATTCTTTTCTGTTGGCACTTATAGTTTTTTTCTCCGTAAAATGAGCATAAAAATCATCTAGATTTTTGCTTACTTTTACTATCATTTTATACATCAAAATACATAATAACATAATTTAATTAATTTATTAAAAAAACGCTTCTTTTTACAGAAACGTAACATTAATTTCCCTTAAAAAAAAGAGACGAATGAATGAATTCTCGTGTGCAGCTAATATAAAAGTACAAACAGCATTTACAAAGTATCCTCCAATTCGGAGCCGCAAACCAACCCCTATTAAAACATTAAACCTATACATCATAGCGGACATCACCGAATCATATTGATTTATACCTTGGCATACAATATGACGATTTTTTCTCAATTTTATACAGAATTCAATCATAACCAAGCTTCGGGTAACACATCATTCTGTCTCATTAAGACGTTATTTGGAAAATAAAAAACTTAAGAGGGAAAGCTTCATTGTGCTGTCTGATATCAAGTAGGGTTTTTTAATAATAATTTATGTTACGCGAGGAAATATTGTATTTTGTAAATACGCGACAGTTATGAGTTATGGCGGAGTGTGGAGCTGATTTTAATTGAATTAAATTGTATTGTGATGTTCAGTGGGAGGAAGGGACAATATCAATTATACGGGGCTCGTGTTTTTGTCTTAGTTTCAATTCGGGTTAGGATTTTTTGTGTGGGATGTTTTTTTCGGGTTCGAACTTAATATACAAGTTTTGAGTTTTGCGGATTCGAAAAAATCAATTTCATCCATACATTTTCGTAGTAGGCAGCTTTAAGTACTTTTTTTAATAAAATCTTTACCGCATACTAGAATTTTCTTCTGTGTCGTGAGGTTGTTTAAAGCGTACAAAATTAAGTGCAAATCACACTCAGACTCTGAATGACAATTTTAATAATACATTTTTGTCCGAAGCGTGGTATTTGGTAATTATTTTTGCAATATTCATTTCATTCTTACTATTAATCGCGTGGTCAAATTGACATAACAGTTTAGAGGGTTTTGTAAACTACGTTTTATATATAAAACATTTAAAATATATTTCCAATTCTCACACTTATTTATATTTTGTGAAAAAAAGAAACAATAAAAAATGTAAATTATTATGTTTTTGCCTCACTCCCGTAATTATTAGACGAGAAACTCGACTAGTTTCAAGCCATGCTAGAGAATATTCATACCGAAAGCATAATAATTAGGTAATTTTAGTATGTCTTACGAAATTTATAATAAAAAGAATAAAAAATGTAACGAAAATTTTCTAAGCCACCGGTGGACATAGCTGCAGAGAAGAATCTCCGGAATAAAAGCGCCGTGTCCAGAAGTACTGCTGCACCAGCAGCAACAGTTGTGGGTAGAAGCTTTTACACGGTCTTTTTTTGTGAAGGGAAAATCATCAAATTTGTCCCTAACTTAGGGTATGGCGGGAGGGAGTGTCAAACTCTTACGACTAGAAACCCCCTGTTCCTTCTTCTGCTCCAGGCCGAGGCCTCGGTGCTTTATTGCCAGATACGGCTACCGGCACAATGATAAGGAAGTCCCGAATTTTAAATCGAATTATATTATAATTCAATTTAATAATAATTTATTTAAATAATTTTCAAGAGAGAATAAATAATGATATATTCCGATTGTAAAATATTTTATCAAATTGAGGTGATAGGCATATGTTAAGCTTTTATGATTGCCGACACAGAAAATATTAATTAAACGCGTTTTTTAGTGGGACACCGGGTTGTGAGGACACAAGATGTAGAGGATGTATTCTTACTTGATATGACATGGGATTCTGAGGATAAAAATATTATACTCAATAACAAAATGTTTTTTCGGTTTAATCTATACTAATATTATAAAGAGATAAAATTTGTAAGTTTGTAAGTTTGTATGTAGATGGCAATCTTTGGAACCTGCTGGTCGGATTTCCAAAATCCTTTTAACTGATAGATAGCTACAATGTTCCTGAGTGCTATAGGCCATAAAATATCACGCTACAATCAAATGGAGCTGAGTAGCGGATGAAACCGCGTGAGAGTAGCTGGTAACTAATAGAGTCCAGGGTGGTAGAAGACTTTTTGTGATTTTCCTTTGAAATCTCCGAAAGGTACGTTTGCATTACACCAATGTCGGTAATACCCTATACTATTTCGTTAAAACCGGAAATCGAATCTAAGACACCTCGATTTGCGAGGGTTCCATACCCAATGACAATGACATGATGTAGAAAAAAAAACATAGAAGCTGAAGTTAGCGAAAAAAAAAACTACCGAAGAAGGCAGAAAAAAGGAGATTAGCATTGCTAATTATTAATTTAAAATAACATAATAAAATTAGTCATTGTTAACATAAATATATACTTATTGACAAATCAATAATAATTTTGTTTTGTATTTTAATAAATAAATAATTCCATATATGGTTTCGGGGCAATGTAACCGCGAAACAAATCAGGTATTATATTATTTTCCTTTTTACTCAATACTGTAGTAATATTAAGGTAGGTATTATGTAATTAAATAGAAATTATAATTATTGACTTATAAATAAACTTCAGTTGACGCAAAATGGCTTTTAAATTTCAATAATATTGTTTATGAATGGAGATGAAGAGAAAATAAATAATTCCAGTCATAATCGCGGTTAACCAGAAAAACCTATAAAAACATATTATTACATTATATAAATAAATTTGTCTATATTTAGGTTCAAAAATGAATCACCGACATTTTTGTAAGCGCACAACTCCAGAAAAGCTGCGCCGAATACGATTGACAGCAGTGATATGAAAATTAAAAACAAAGCTCCATTTTTTGGGCAGTCGTGTAAAAATTAATTTAGTCCATCATTCAGATAATAAAGAGTAACCATGGAGTTTCTTACTCGTTCTTCTTCATTGGAATCTACACTTTAGAACGAGCAAATATCTTCACTAGAGGACAGACCGACAGATTGACACAAACTTTTTGATATTTATTTTATGTTTCAAATAAATATTTTACTTATTTTCTTACACGAGTATAACAAAACAAAACTTAGATTTACCGATTTGAAGTTTGGGAGTAGAAGCTCACCGCAAAGTACAAAATATACTTATCCGTGACCAAATCATTCTATTTTTTAAATTAAAGCATCGTCGATAATATTTGGTTGAGTAAGAAAAGAAAAGAAATATAGGTCCAATTTTAACAAAGCGATCGATTTTTAAATTAAACAAAACGATCGTCAACATTAACTCTATTTTATACTTTCTTCTTTGTTTTTCGTATTAATTATTGATAAAATAAAGATTGCATTAGAGGAAAAACATAAAAGAAATCAAGAAAGAAGAAAGAAAGAAAGAAAGAAAGAAGGAAAGAGAAAAAGAAATGAAGAAAGAAAGAAAAAAAATATTTTATTTCACGCTAAAAAACAAGTGGCATGTACAAACAGATAATTAAGACATTCTGTTTGGAAATATTAATGGATACATGTTCATGTCCCAAGTCTCCCGTGAAACGGGACCAGTTCAGCATGTGCAAGACACGGCCTTGCGCTGGTATTCTACTGGAGTGACTCCATTGCAATATTTACTGGGAGTTTCTGGAAAGAGCAAGAGCATAAGAGATTATAATAATTTCTAATTATGAGAGCGAAACATAACGTTCTAAATACCTACTTATTACAAAGAAATGTTCATTAAGTTTATATTAATCTTGTTCAACACGATGCCGCTTCTAGATGACGTAGAGCTGTTAGTTCGAAAGTTAAGATGCATGACAGATTCACCGGACATTTCGAACTCATCTTGTGTGGTCTCGTCCTACTCATTTCACCGCAAAAACCTACGGATTCGCTTTTTATAAAACAAAATTACAACTGCACCTACAAATAAGGTATTATCACCGAAATGAACCTTAAAACAACGCGATAAAAGAATTAAAATTGCAAAAATATGTTTGTGATAAAAAAACATACAAATAATTGGCTTAGGGCCTGTCAAAGTGAAATGATTTCGTCGCGACCGATATCTCCAATTAATTGTTGGAAATAAAAGGATTTTCTGCAAATAAATTTTCGTATTTTTTCTTGGTTTATTGGCGACCACCCTCCTTGTTCGCAGTGGGGGTGACGCTCTGACGACAAATGGAGAACTTTCGAATTGTTTAATCAATTTTCGATGAACAAACAACAAGTTATAAGCGATTTCAGCCGCTTTTTGTACGGAAATTGGATAAAAGTTCGACATTTTAGGGGAAACTTCGGTGGTCCATGTAATCCATTCACCGAGTTTTGCATTAACTTTTTAGCGTAACAACCAACATACGCGATACGCTGCTCAAGTGTTTAATTTAAATATATTTGGTGACTTTATTAGAAATGTCCTCTGTTTTTAGTAGCTTTCTTGCCAGCTATTAATACTATGAGAATTCTGATTCATTAACCGGATGAAGTGGACGGTGAATCTGGATACTCAATTCCTTTAAGAAATAAAAGAGATAATTTAATTAATAACAGACAAATCAGAGGTCTCCTTTACGGACTCTTAAATGAAATGTAAGACGACAAAGTCACTTCTATTCCATTTCACAACTTTCTCTCGTTGGGATTTAAATAGAATTAAAAACTTGTAGTACTTACTTGTCAAGATTTCTTGCACTTGCCTGCTTTTTAATCAAATTTATTAAAGACGGCAGTGAGTTTTTGCTCCTCAAACAGCGAACTCATTTACAGCGGAGCAAAGACTCTGGTTAGGGTATAATAATTTTGCTGTTTGCATTTTAATCATATTTTCTGGGTTCATGGTGTTGGTTCTTCGAAGCTTAAGTCCTTGAAAGTGGTCTTTAAGATGCATCTTTTTAAATGCTATTTGAATTTGATAGATGTGGTTTTTCTTGCAAATAATCATTTTTATGTGGTAGGTCGACAAACAAGCAAACGGAATACCTGATGGTAAGCAATCAGCGCTGCCCATGGACATCCGTAACAACTGAGGAGGCGTTACCAACTTTTTGGGGATTAGGGATTTGGAGTTTTTGATTGAGTTAGGAAGGATTGGGGGAGGGGAAGGATTGGGCCCCCGGAAACAGTCACATACCTATGGTTGTTTGACGCCGGTTTTCTGTGAGGCCGTGGTATCACTTCGGTAGAGCCAACCCATTCGTGCCGAAGTAACAAAGAATGCAGATTTGATTTTTGCAATTTTGAGATCCTATAAATCATTCCGTATGCTTAGATTTTGCGATATGCACACTCTTTAAACCTAAAGTAAATATAATTTCAAAGAAAATAAAACAATAATAATGTCTAGGGTAGGTTTAAACGGTATGAAAATATAGAAAAACTGCGTCTAAAATAATAAACTCACTGAATAAGAGACATGAGAAGTTTGACAAGGAAAAAAACTAACATTAATAAACTTTTTGAGGCGATACGAAGTTCGCTAGCTTAGTTTGTTAGAAATATTTTTATAATAGACACAACTATAGCGGCGGTTTTTTGTAAAAGATAGTGTTTGAAGAAGGTTTATATATATATACGAATATAGAATATAATATAAAGTACAGATTACATCCATGAAATACTTGAGAAGTAACTTTAAGTGTGGGAGAGCCATGCTTCGGCACGAATGGGTCGGCTCGACCGGAGTGATACCACGGCCTCACAGAAAACCGGCGTGAAATAACCACAACGTTGTGTTTCGCCGTGTGAGTGAGGTTACCGGAGGCCCAATCCTTCCCCTCCCCCAATCCCTCCAAAATCTCTAAATCTCCAAATTCCTAATCCCTAAAAGGTCGGCCACGCAGTCGTAACTCCTCCGTTGCGATTGTTAATCCGTCTGCTCGTTTGCCGACCTATTAAATAATTAGCATATGCGTTGCACCCATACGAAAACGGGGCATGCCTCTAGCAATAAATAATAACGTAATTCCTACATACAGATCTATCATTTTATCACGTATTATAGAACATTTCGTTAATTGAACAACACTTAGTTATAGGGCTCAATTAGGGTGTCCACAAACGACCCAACACCATTGGACAGCGGCATGTACAGGTGCCTATCATTTGCCTATTTAAGGGCACACATTTATACGTGATAAATGACGGTAATAAGCGAATTTTCTTTCAAATATAGTCACACTATTAACAGTTACTCTGTGAATTCCTTGGAGATTAAGGCGATTGATTGATTTTTTTTTTTCGTTTATAAATAAAATATAGGATGTTTGATGATAATTGCTGTGAGTTATGAGGTATGTTATTAAAATATTAGGGTTTTTAATATCTTATTTTATTATTTGAGTGTTCTTGCCAGGTTCGAAACCTGGCAAATACCAATATGACTTTGTCCGAGTTATACGTACTTTGTATGATTATTTAGACACCACTGACATACGGTGAAGGTAAACATCGTGAGGACCAGGATTTATTTTTTTATAATTTCTAATCATAAGTTCGAAATCGCCAACCCGCATTGAGCAAGCGTGGTGATTTATGCTCAAACCTTCTCCGTGTGAGAAGAGGCCTTTTCTCAGCAGTGAGCAGTTATAGGCTGATGATGATTATATTTAGTGATGTTAGATTAATATTTCCTAAGAATAATCAACTCAACCTTTGAATTTCTTTTTGCCAGTTAATAACTTATTTCTATGACCTAAAGTTGACTACAGTCTTTCGATTACATTTACCACATCATAGCAATTTATTATTGAAAGATTTAGCTGTAAGAATGTCGAACAATTTTTTTTCTATTTGGTAGTAATTTAAGAGCAGTGGGCAAATATAGAATTGACTAAATAACAGTAGGTACCTACAATATTTTTAAGTTCCTTTTTGTATCTCACCTTTTTATTTCACACGGTACATTTATTAGTACTCAATTTTATTTCAAATATCCTCCAAGAATAAGGCTCAGTTCACACAACAAACAACGTCTTTGACAAAACTCTGCAATTCATATGATCTGGTAAATATTTATGTATGTCCGTAAATACTCCAAAACTTATACTCCACCTTTGTTTCCACTAAAAACCAAACATACCGGCTTCGGAATTAAACCCTAAACCCCTAAATTATACGTTTGCACGCGCTAAATAAACCATTAGTACTCAAGTCAGAAACACAACGCTTTACGAAAATATTCAAGTAAAAATAGATAATTTAATTCAAGCGGTTACCACAAAATGGCCCAAAAATGCCCGAG
Source organism: Spodoptera exigua (assembly GCA_902829305.4). Taxonomy (NCBI): domain Eukaryota; kingdom Metazoa; phylum Arthropoda; class Insecta; order Lepidoptera; family Noctuidae; genus Spodoptera; species Spodoptera exigua. Next base: position 1,912,327 of record LR824614.2, read on the forward strand.
CAAGTCTAACAAGCGAAACACAGGTTTACAATATGCACAAAAACTGCACAACAAATGTCCCGAACACGGTTCTAACACGGCCGAGTACATGTCCCGGGTTTTTGTTGACATGTCCAAACTTGTCTACTTATGCACGAATCCGAAATGACGGGCCGATGCTGCGATTCTCGAAACGAGAGCGGAGAGAAAATCGATTTATTTCGATAAAAATGATCAGAATTTTTATTTCAGAGTTTGTTAAAAAGGAATTTGATGCCATTGGAAATGAATGAACTGTCCGGGAATGGTGCATTCATTGTGTTTGAAGATTTCAATCAGTTTCGTCAAAAGTTTTGTGTGCCTGTTTTAGTTTTATTTTTACATAAACACATTCTCGTCTTTAAAATAGAAGATAAATCTTAAAATTAATGAAAAAAAAACAGTTATTATATTAATTATAAACTACAGAAAAGGTCGTCGAAACTGTGAAACCACGCAGTAGTTGGCAGATATAAGCAATATATTTCCCCTTTACAATTTTGAACGCAATAAAGCCAAAAACTATGACCATTCATCCATTTCGTTCCATACGAACGCAATAAAATGCTTGACAAACGAAATATCGAGTAGCACAGCGAATGGGGCCCTTTAAATCGAATTAATACAATTCGGATGTCGGACATGGGTCTGCAGTAAACTCCCTGGATCCTCCCAAACTTTGTATAATGCGATGTTCTTAAATGTCCTTTTTGCGACTTCCATTTGACAATGCCTGTATTAATGTCTTTAAGTCCTCATGTATACGATTTTACTTTTTTTTTAAACCCTTTCGTGTTGTTTTCGGCTTCCTGTTCATTCTTTTTGTATGTGTCATTGTGATTAATATTGTTAGCTACCTGTTTTTTTTTTCAATTTTCATTTAATCCATTGTTTTAGCAATTAACCGCGGTATTTTTTGTAACAGGAAATCAGGTACTGCTGCACTTACGACTAATTTAATTACAGCGAATTTAAGATGATTCAAAAAACGCCGCGGTTCTGACTTGGTCCGGAGAGAGCCTTAGTAAAATTACGTCTTTTAGCAAGACCTACTAAAGATATTTTGTTGTAACATGGCTCCTTATTCCTGCTTTTCTCTAAGCTATTGAGGGTTGTCACAATATATCTTCTTCCTCTATTCTTCCCGTTCCAGATATCATCCAATAACAAACCCCTCAAACCCCCCACCATTCAAAATATTCTTCACAAAGTCTATTTATCTCTTATTAATACGCAACATTTCGAGCAAAAAATCTTTCTCATTCATTGAGTCCCAAAAAAACTAAGGTAGAACTCTTTCAATACAGTTTAAATATATTAATAAGATTCAAAACAATAAAACGAACAGTGGCTTCGTATAAAACAAATAAAAATGATGCTCCTTGATTGCGTATCGCGCCATCTTAAAACCGTTCATTAGTGACTTAATAATAACCGTCGTAATAACTGATATTCCGGTTACCATATGATCTAATATCAAAGGACATTTCCTGGTTTATTTCCAGCACGCACTTTGATGACTCGAATTTCAAAGTTTGGTTAATTTTTATAGTTTATTATCTAGATATAAAAATGGATTTTTTTATACTATAAGTGTGGCATGAGGTCTTTTTGTATATGGTAATAATGCATCGAATACGTTGAACTCATAAATTAGGTATTAAAATCCCAAATCAAAATAAAATAATATGAAATAAATATAAACAAATAAAAATGAATTAGAGGAAAATAAACAAATTAATAATTAACCCTTTTTTGGAGCTACAGTGATGCAATTTCAGTAAAATAAATTAAGGTAAATTTTGTTTTGAATATTTGCATAAATACAACATACCTATTCAAAACTTGATTAACAAATCGATGAAAGAAGGAAAAATTGGTATTTTTATTTGCCACCACTTTTCCTCCTGTCTTTTTTTATTTATTTGTTTATTATTAGGTAAGCCAACAATTGTTTACGCTTTAACTGAGATACATCTTGTTTTGTAATATAAACATATCTTCAATTAACAGACCTCTTTTCGACATATTAACTTTAAATTTACCTTAAACCGTTTAGTTCTAGGTAACTTGTATTTTTATGATTACTTTATTACAATGAGATTTACAAAATGGCAGCAACAAAAACTATGAAAGCGGCGAGTAACTTTTTGCCAAACCTTTCAAGAAATGATAAACATTATGTCATGTTACATGGATTAATAATGAATACTGACTAATTAATTATATTAACTTTTATTAACCAAGTACAATATTATTAATATTTGTATTTAAGGTTGAGACATTTAGAATCATTAATATTATTCATTGCAATCCCTATATCAATTCTTACTATCCAATTGATTATGGTCACCCTACTAAACGTGAGTTAGCCGTCTCATTATAATAATTTCACACGTCCTGGCTATACGTGTATTGATAGACTGATAGACTGATAGCCTGATAGCAGTACGACGGTTATTATGATGAAAGCCAGTGATCGGATATCAGTGTTTTTGTTTGCTTCCAGTCAGTAGTTGAGTGCTTGTCAGTTTTTTATATTTTTCTATAAATATTTATATCATATTAATCGATTTTCAACTCTATTGCCAAATAATAAAGTTGACTGCAATGACCAGACCAGACCGAATTTCAATTTTAATAATTGTACATATTTATTTATTAAAACATCGTGCACAACTGGTACATAGTCAGACTTAACGCCTTAGACATTTTCTGCCATCGAGCCTTGGGTGATGTAGAGATGAGCCAATGTTTAGTGCAAGAAGCAAGTAAACATATGTATGTGTGAGATTAAAAAGAATGGAAGATATAGTACCAACTTCAAGTAACTTGGAATAAGGATAGGAACAAGAAGATACACCACACAGTAAAAGTAAACTTTTATCTTGAGAAAATACGTTTTATATTATAAACACGTAAAGGTTGATTTTATATGAACTTACTATTTTTATTTAATAGTAACTTCTGAGGCGTCGCACCCGTATTAAACTAATTTATCCTGGGATTACAAAAGCAGCAGCGTTTAAAGCAAAAGCTTGACTACAATACGCAAATCAAATATTAATAATAATTATAGCCTAATATATTATTACTCCAAGTCACAGACTTGGAGTAATGTGTGAAAGAATTTTGAAAATCCGACCAGCGGTTCCAATGATTACCCCCTTCATACAAGCACACGTCTTTTACCTCTTTATTATATTAGCATAGATCTCGCCTAAGTCATGTGCGTTGAACTGTGGGCCGATACTTATATCAGTCTTAAAAACATAAAATCCTTGTTAATAAAGATATTTACATCAAAAACTCTTATCTAGGTCTTAACATAGGAAACCTAGGGTAACAAAATAATATCAGTATAAAATATACTATATCTTTTTATCAATGGACTAACGTACAAACAAATTGATAGCCCACAGGCCTATGAGGAAACAAGACAGAGATACACAACAAACAAACGATAGAGCGAGAAAGAAAATATAAATAAAATGTAACCTCAATTTTATTGTAGCCTTTTAAGGACTGGACAGAAATGATTTTATTATAAAGTTGTTTGATTTAATTTGTAATCTAAGTCAGTGAGATAAGGTTGCGAATTGATTGGGTTATGAACAATCGTACCGTGTGCAACTGAGAGGCTGATTATGACAAGTAAATTATAGTAATAAAGCGGTTTCAAATGGTTGAATAGTGTTTTTAAGGTTTTAAACTTGGTTAAGATGTTATGATATCTTTATATTAAGCTGGCTTACTTATTGACATTGTCTTTTGGGATAAATAACAGAATTATGGAATAAATTATGTTTCTTTTATTATAACCCTCATTCGCCTACATAGGGTCTCTATGGTCAGGTCAAATAAATTGTTACAGTGCTATCAGTGATCCAACGAGATGACGACACTTCCAGACTTACTGATTAGAGTTTTTAACATACAATTGATAGAAAGAGTTTTTTGCTCGTTCTTCTCCATCGGAATCTACATTTTGGAATGAGCAAATAGCTTCACTAAGAGCACTGACCGAGACTGACACTTTTTTTTGACGTTTAAAAGTGCACGCATGCGTTCTAACTGCAATACTTAAATATTTTTAGACTTTTTGATAATTCAAAGTATGGCGTAGAAACACAGCTGCATTTCTTTATTACATTTAATTTTTTTATAAAAATCAACATTAAAATTTATCAAACTCAGAACTCCTAACAAAAGAAATAAAACATCTTCAAACTAATAAGTACATTGTAATATAATCTGGAAATTATGTTGACAAATGTCGATATTTTATGCTGACTTTGTCAACTAGTTATAATTTAAATAATTAATTATTGTGTGGGCTACATAATCACCTTGTTTACTATAGTTCGGCGCAGTTCTACCGAGGCGAAGTTCGTAATATTTATTTGTAACTAGTTTCTACTAAGTAGCTGTTCCGTCCATAATACTATTGCAATAAGGGCTTCTTTTTATAAAACTTTAACTATTGTGTCCAGACTAAAATATTTCTCTGAGCCAAATTTCATTTAAAACCGTTCAGTAGATGTAACGTGAAAGATTCACAAACACCCGTACTTACAAACTGTCGTTTATAATACAGAACAGTAAGGGAGCCTGTTCCAGTGGGAGAACCATATTTCGGTACGAATAGATTGGTTCTACAGGTAAGGAACCAAGGCCTCACAGAAAACCAGCGTGAAACAACCACAGCGTTGTGTTTCTACGTGTGAGTGAGGTTACCAGAGGCCCAAAATCCCTTCCTCCATTGGTGCGTGCCCTAATCCCCATAATCCCTAAAACCAAAGGCTGGCAACGACTTATAACTCCTCTGGTTGCGGGTGTCCATGTGCGGCGCTGATTGCTTATCACCAGGTAAACATTACAAAAAAAGGATTTTGATTAAGGTAAACAAATTTATTTGCAACAATTACGTAGTTATGAAATTCACAGGAAAAATTGGTGAAGGAAAAATATTACTAATAATATTTTTACACGTTAAATAGGTCAAAGACCGACTGATAGGTAGGCCGTGGTCTATAAAAGGGTTGAGATAAGCATTAATAAGTAGCTGCGCAGATTCACCCGCTGCTCGGTTCAACATGATGCAAATTGCATTTCAAAAATAATTGTTAAATTCAAACCAGTAGTTCTGAAGATTAGCGCGTTCCACAATGTCTTCAGTTTGACCATATTTTTAGTAGTCGGGTTATACATAGTTTGCTTCAAAGTGCGACTACGGAGTACTTTTATGGATATCAGATAATAAAAACACAGATAATCTAAGCCTAACTTGAAATAATGGGGGGTTTTAGTGTATAGCTAGTTAGTATCTTACTGTCCTATAAGTCTGAAATTTTAGCTTCAACCCCGTTTTTTTTTAAACCGTCAAATAACCCTGTGGACGGAGAGAAAGGTCGTGTCAGACTCACTGACTAAAATCACCCCGTTCCTTCTCCTGCCTAAGGCCGATGCCACGATACTTTATAGCGCTTGACAAATAACCGCAGAGTACTAGGTCCACGCGTATACAGTCTTAGGAAACATCGAACAACGTAGTTTGAAACTGTCCAATGGGACTTACCGTTGTTTACTCAACAGATGGCGCTAATCTAAACACAGGTTGTCTAATCACTGTAGCTATCAAAATTTCAACGTCCAACGAACATCATTCTTATATTGTATAAAAAGATCAATGGCATATCCTTGATAGGATTATGTAGATATATCTAGTACCTACCTATATAGGTGGGTATTGCATATTCGATAGAGATATTGCATCTAGGACGCTCAGCTCTTTGTGGCCATCAAAGCCAAAAACTTTATAACAATTTCTAAGAAATTGGACAATAATGATAACAATATAAAAGAATGCATAACCTTGATTGTATGAGTAATGTCTGGATGTTTTGTCAGCCAAGACACGTGTCCCATACTGAGTGTTATAACAATGACACGTATGCTGTATCACCTACTAATCAATGTCGCTTGCATTTTAATGGGAATTGTGACGTCTGATGTGATTTGATAAAGGATAAAGTTTTATGATGTTACCTACACCTAGTTTGAAATTCTGTGCTAACTTTTCGGAGAATCAAAAATATGTTTAATGTTATGTTGTTAGTACATATTTGACCGATCGCCGCGTCGTCGCCGGGATTGCGGGGTAAGAAAGAAAGAAAGAAAGAAAAAGTATTTATTCGCGTCTGGGACGCATAAAAGACACAAAACGAACAAGATAATAAAATAAAGTTAAGTATAAAAATACATTAAGCATGGTAAAAACAATATCACAAAAGTAGAGGGTAGGAGAAAAATATGCGTCTAAAGCATGCGAAATGGCCCACGCTCAGCATAATGCAGTGATGAGGCACCGTGACCTCGGCCCAGAGCAGGAGAAGGAACAGGGGGGTTTTTAGTCTGTAAGAGTCTGACACTCCCTCCCGCCCGGCCCTGGGCGGTAGAAATCGTTTGATTATTTTCCCCTCACAAAAAAAATAGGTTGGATAATGTTGAATGTTAATGTAGTTGGCCCTGGCATGGCTCAAAACTAGTTGAGCTATTTCGCGAAACAGTAACACGTTAAACATAAGAGTTGTATGTTATGCAAAATAATGTCGGGTATACAGCTTTTGTTGTAAATTGAATCAAAGACCAACTTACACTCACAAACTACCCAAGCAAAGACACCATTACATCACAAATTACGCGGGTATTTACGCGAAAATAATTATTTTAATACCTTGGTATGGTAGAAAGTGAAAATAAGGGGGTAGATGAAGATTCATCGCCCGAATGCAGTGAGCTGTGACATCGCATCTTCAGTGTGCTTGTGACCACGACCTGTGCAACCAGGTCGAAACGTCAAGTCTACCAAGGTTCAGCCGGGGTTGCGGGGTAAGCGCAATGGGGCACCGCGACCTCGGCCCAGAGCAGGAGGAGGAACAGGGGGGTTTTTAGTCAGCAAGAGTCTGATACTCCCTCCCGCCCTGCCCTGGGCGGGAGAAGTCATTTGATGATTTTCCCCTCACAAAAAAAAAAATGCCTACCAAGGTATTTAGATAATTATTTTCGCGTTAATACCCGCGTAATTTGTATTGTAAAGACACCATTGTTTACCATTGGTGATTTTGAAATTTAATAACAATGATAATCCGTGATTTTTATATACATACATATTAGTAAAAATTGTCGTGGTGGCCCGGAGATTAAGGAGCCCGCTTGTCATGCATGAGGGTGTGGGTTCGAAACCTGGCAAGTACCAATGTGACTTTTTCCGAGTTATATGTACTTTCTATGATTATTTAGATACCACTGACATACAGTGAAGGTAAACATCGTGAGGAAACCTGGACTTATAATTTCTAATTATAAGTTTGAAATCGCCAACCCGCATTGAGCAAGCATGGTGATTAGTGCTCTCTAAACTTTTCCGTGTGAGAAGAGGCCTTTGCTCAGCAGTGGGCACTTATAGGCTGATGATGATGATGATGACATATTAGTATACACACGACCTATCCCATATAAAACTCCTGGTAATAACAAACATAAAAAACAATTCATCACATCGCTGTTGAGTTATGCGCTTACCACCACAGATTAATTTTTATATAAATATATATATAGATATGGGTATTAGAGAAACTTAATTATCCACTCGACACCTAATTAACAGAAATCGTTAAATAGATAACATTCATTTACTCTTAGTAACAAAACGATTGCGGGGCACGAGATCATTAGTGGGTTCGTTTTCCTGGTCGGCCAAATTACTAGGTTAGTTGTAGTAGGTAGCTGTTCTTAACAATAGGCCTATTAGCTACTAATATACAATTAAAGTGTAGGTCTGTTTGTCTTATTTTTGACAATTAAGTGTTCGACCGTGGGAGTATTAGATTTGTCCTGAGTTTCGTGAGTAAAACTTGATGAAATCTTCTTAGGTGTTTGAGAGCCATATTTTCACGGCTCCACTGGAGTTATACAATGGCCTTACAGAAAAACAACGCCTGCTTTATGTTTGACCATGTAAGTGAGTTTCATCATCATCAGCTTCATCAGCCTGATGTCGTCCACTGCTGGACATAGGCCTTCACTAGCTTTTGTCCGCGAGGTCGTTCGCGTGGAATACTGAATTCCTGCATATTTTTGGTTTACCCGAATAGTTCCCGATGCCGTAGGATTTTTGATAAGTTCCTGCTCTCGTGATTTTTTGGATAAAACTATCCTATGTCCTTTGTCGAGTTCCGAACTATGTCTGTACAAAATAGACACAAATCGGGCGAGTAGTTGGGCGTTAAGAAAAGACACACAGACAGAGTTGCTTTCGCATTTATAATATTATAGTTTGGATTAAATCTAGAAATTTATTAGAATATGTATGTTATTAATCGTGGTGCATTGACCCCAATACCACACATGTACATAACAGTCTGTGACTAGATTGAAATAACGGAAAACATATATGTATTATGTACCTAGTAAAAATACATAACATAATCCAGAACCAAGTTCTCGGTTTTAAACAATAATAAAATAAAAATAAATACCAACACAAATTAAAACCGAAAACTCCTTAACTGCAAACGTAATTAACCCATCAAGATTTCAACGGTTCAAATTCACAGTTAAACTGCTTTGAACCAACGATGAATCCGTTAAACTCAGGAATTATTTTAATAAACAATTAAATGGATATTTTACGTGTTTCAGTCGCTAAGGGAAGCCATTTTGAATATTTACTTAAAATAAAAATAATTGCAGGCGGCATTATGTGATGAACGTAATGCTGTAAGTATTACAATTACGTAATTACTTAATCAAGGTGATAAATATAAATGAGAATGTTGGTAGAACACAACTTATTTGTAGATTTTGTCTTTTTACTGGTGTTTTCTCTAATAGTTTTGCGTTTCAATGACTTGGTACCAATAGACTTTATTAGTTTTATACTGGCATACATTCAAAATGTTTTTAATAAATTAGATACATTTTTAGTAATTATTATGTACTAGCTTTTTCCCGCGACTCCGTTCGCGTGGAGTGGTGTCTTCCTACAGATTTTTGGTATAAAAACTATCCTATGTCTTTTCTCAAAATCCAAATTTCACACAAATCGTTTCAGTAGTTTATGCGCGATAAAAAGAGAGACAGACTTACTCTCGAATTTATAATATTTTATAATATGAGTTTAGATATGCCATTTTATTGTTTGGACTTAAATCCAAGATGTGAAAACCAAAATAAACTCTATTGTCTTCGAAATGAAACTAACAACATCCAATCGTTACCTCTAACAGACATTATAATTATTAACATAACATAATATATCACTATAAAATTTATCCAAAGTACATTTAATAATATTATTATTTAGTATGCAGAGAAGAAGGAAGGATGCGGTAATATGATCGTTATTCATTTTAATGTGAGTTGTTAAGTTGCAGGTTGAGTTATGAGCAAAGTTCCCATATACCTTTCTTTGCTCGATTCATGTGGGGATTGGAAAATCGCCGTCGTATATATGTATGTTGGCAAGGAAATCGTTTTCTTGTGACTTTAATTTGAGTGTTTTGGTTGATGGAGTAGTAGGTGCATTTTTTTATGTGACAAGACGGCGAAACGAGCATACGTATTACCTGATGGTAAGCAATCAGCATCGCCCATGGACACCCGCAATACCAAAGGAGTTACGAGTGCGTTGCCGACTTTTTGAGGATTAGGTATTCGGAGATTTAGGGATTGGGAAGGTGTAGGGGAGAGGTCGAGATTGGGCCTCCGGTAACCTCACTCACGTAGCGAAACACAACGCTGTGGTTATTTCAATCCGGTTATCTGCGAGGCCGTGGTATCACTCCGGTTGAGCCGACGCATTCGTGCCGAAGCATAGCTCACCCACACTTACACTTAAATGGAACGAAAAAAACATTACTCCCTCACAAAATTATTCTGATTTAATGTAACTTTTCCAAGTTATATGATATTTCTTGACTTATTTAGACACCATTGACATTCGGTGAAGGAAAACATTGATAGAAAACCTGGACTTACAATTTCTAATCATACGTTTAAGATCACCAATCCGCGCTAAGCAGGCGTGGTGATTAATGCTCGAACCTTTTCCATATTAGAAGAGGCCTTTGCTCAGCAGTGGGCTCTTTTAGGTTGATGATGTGTGTGGCACGTCTGAGTAAAGGTTATGATGCCTGTTTCTTACCGAGGGCCCTCCGGCCAAGCTTTGTCACTTAAACACCACAAAAAATATTTGTATTCTATGGAGACATCCACTTACTTTTAAAGTTTTTTTACTCAAAACCAACCGACTCTCCTGCTAATTACCCTTTACTTGAAGTAACATCTAATTTGTAGAACACACTTTATGTCATAAAGCTACGCCGACAATTACATTCTAAAACAAAAGGCCACACGTACATTAATTGTGTCACAAATGCATAAATTACCATCCTAATTTGTAATTAGCGTCTTTATAAAAAGGATCGGGGAAAAGTATGGAGACAACCCTTTTTAGATTCAACTTAATGTTTTTATTTCATTTATTTGCGGTCCCATAGATACTGAGCCCCTGCTGTGGGGTCAACCAATTACTAGGTGACGGACAGACACACCGTTTGATCTGTAGAAATGTCACGTTGTTTGGTCATCCATACAGAATACAATGACACCGCAATACAAATGCCAAATAAATATAATAATTAGGAGACTTCATTACAGTTTGTTTATGTTAAATTAGTTCGTTATTCCGCGAAGGAATTAATGTTTATGCCTGTAATAAATGTACCTAACAATCACCTTTTACTTAAATTTCAATATTATGTAACATCAGCGAACATGCAGGTGCGAAACTTCATCAGCCTATACCTAAGTGCTCACTGCTGAGCAAAGGCCTCTTCTCTCACGGAGAAGGTTTGAATGGACACGAGAACAAGACTTATAATTCAATAAGTTCAGAATCGCCAATCCACCTTGATTCTCTCGTGTCATTTGGAGGACCCAAATCAAAACGTGGGATAATCATAGGCTGATGACGATAACGATGATAAAGTAATAATGTTGTAAGCTAAAATGAAACATAATAAAATTTAATTAATGTATATTATTACTTGCATCTCGTATCTAAATATTATGTAAAACATATGTTTTCAAACGCTTGGTTACTACATATTATACGAATATATATAGGTATATGAGAATTTAATCATAGCGTTGTTTCGGCTTCCAGAAGCCACCAAGAGCGTGTAACACAATCACAGTTATAGATTTTCTCGATCAAATTAAGTAACTACTTACTTACTCAACTTAATTCGGGATCAATCTAGAATATTCTACAATTTAGCATTAAATTATAGATTTGTCGAAGCACAAATCTTTTTTTTTAAATAAGGCATGGTGTGTCTATTTCTATACGTGTTTATAAATTTATTTTCAATAGTAGTACAAACGAAAAATGACGGTAAAAATAACGTATTTACTCACTTGTTCAATTTATATTTAATTAATACGGCAATAAAAGAAAATATTTTTTCCTATAATAAAAATGTGTTATGTTAATTTTGGCTTTTAACCCGTACATTGCAGGCGGGGGGTATATTCGACCCCTACACACGTCAGACAGACCGCTCTGTAATAACTTTTAAGCGTCTTGGCACCTGTCTCGACATGACATCATGACAGTCTGCAGTTTTCGTATATAACCAAAATGTGCGAAATTATATATTTCCGATTAAATTTGAATACTGACGTGATGTGGCATACAATATTTAAGTACAGCCTTAAAGCATGTTAACAAAGGCTAGACAGAGTGACATAAATACCTACTTTTGTACATTTAACTACTTCTACGAATTTACACAAACAACATAATATGTCTAGGTTTTAAAATAACGTGATTCATTCGCAAATCTGTCTACGATTCCCAATACGTCGAAATTTCACATGGATACAAAGTACCCCCACTTGATATTCAAATAGCGAGTTCAATTCAAATTGCACATTTACGACAGCCGATGTGATTGAACTTATCGCACGAATATTTTGGTGGGTATTAATCTTCGTAGGAACCTCGCTTCCGATTGAGGACATTAGCACAGGAAGTTGAAGAGACGCGTTATGACACGAATATTGATCCATTTTATTTTTGGTATTATTTTTTTAGTCTTTCGCCAATATTTTTCCGCCGTTTGCGGTTAAGGGTTAGACGTTTGATTGAATTAACTTTTTGATGGTTATTTTTTATAGGATTAGTTTATAGGATAGATATATCGTTGTAAACGATCTGAAATATCGCAGTAAGGAATAACGGAGTTCTAAGTGCGTAGATGGCTCTTGGTTGGCTGTTGGGGATTTAACCATCAACTAGGAAACCAATTATGCTTGTACACTGTACCTACACATATTGTTAGATATAAAATAAAATAAAATGATGTCATAACTGGACACCAATTAAGCAAAAAACCAAGTAAATTAATGTATATGGAATATTCATACTTACTTGATAATTCTAATTAAAGTTAAACCTATATTGAAGGTGTTAATTTAGTTTTGCAGGAATTTCCGTCAATTTTATGATAAAGAAATAGGTTAATATTTCATTCTTTGCATACCAATATGACTAAATGAGCACGTTCTAGTTGGTAAACGAGCAGCCAAATGACCTGATGGTAAGCAATCGGCGCCGCCCATGGACACCCGCAACACCAAAGCAGTTATGAGTGTGTGGCCAGCCTTTTGGTGATAAGGGTTTCGATTGAGAAAGGTTGGGGAAAGGTGGAGGGATTGGGCCTGCGGCAACCTCACTCACACGGCGAAACTCAACGCTGTAGTTGTTTCGCGCCGGTTTTCTGAGAGGCCGTGGTATCACTCCGGTCGAGCCGACCCTTTCGTGCCAAAGCATGGCTCTTCCACATTTGAAAGATTAATTTCTTTTTTTTTTTTTACTTAAAAATTTCATTATTACTTTATTGAACTACAAGAAGGAAATATGTAGAACTTATGCTTTTTATCATGAAACTCATCTATTAGACGTGACTTTTACAGAATTTTCCTTTAATAATGTAAGTAATAATACAAGATTGAGCACGAATTGCAAATTTTATCAAATTAACGTACATATTTGGTCATTTTCATTTTAAATTGGGATCTATGCGACTAAAAAAGGTACAAATTTATCGAGTACCGGAAATGTACCCATAGAAGTACATTGAGGAAATAAATTCATATTTTAATAATAGTAAAATTCTATCTACAAATTGGGAAAATCCCAAAATGCCCACAAAATCCATAAATGTACTTCCTCTTTTTTATGTGACAGGTCGCCAAACGACCTGACGGATTACCTGATGGTAAGCAATCAGCGCCGCCCATGGCAACAACGGAAGAATTCTGAGTGCGTTGCCGGATTTAGGGATTGGGGGAGAGGAAGGACTGAGCCTCCGGTAACCTCAGTCACACAGCGAAACACAACGCTTGTTTCACGCCGGTTTTTGTGAGGCCGTGGTATCACTCCAGTCGAGCCGACGCAGTCGTGCCGAAGCATGGCTCTCTACACTTAACTTATATTGAAGAGTTCAGCCTCGAACCTATCAAAAGTATTAACGTAAGTTACACTGTTAAAAAGACCCAGTGCCTCCTATATTTGCAAATGGTGGTCTTCTGGAGGTATTAGTGATGTCAGTGTCCAACACACTATGGCCTCGCAATGAGGTTTCTCTCGTCTTAAAAAATACATTAGTAGTAGATTTTTTCTATAAAAATAGTAAGAGCTCAAAGCATCTTATTCTAAAACTCAGATAAAATGTTTCCTTGTTCCATTAATCGATCAGCCAAGTCAGTTTGGTTCGCGGTTTCAAGTCGACATCGCGTAGTGCAGTTCTTTTACATCTTCGACGGTTGTTATCAGCAGTCGTAGCCACAAGTGGTGCGGATGTAAAAAGTATGGATATAATAACAATAAGCTCAACTGTGTATGTGCTTTCAAAGTACAAAGTTGTCAAAAGTGCAGACACCTTTACTTCCTCATAGCCAATGTCCACAGCATACAAAATCACTCCGGATGTCTTGTGTGAACTTTCCAAAAGGCAATTTTAAACATACACATGAAACAAACTCAAATTCAAACTTTAAACTCTATTCTAATGCAGATAAGGTTTGTTTATATCCTTTTATGATTTTAAAGTGTTTTTTCGAGTTTTGTTTTGTAACTTTTTCATGTAGAGGAAGCAGAGAATACATTGATGACACAATAGTTTTAGGACGTGTCCTACAATTAAAATGGTCGCGTTTCGGTACATGTAATGGCTCCGGACAGCTCTAGAATAGTTATAAGTTAGTTAAAACAATAGACAAAGTTTGCAAAATATTATTTTATGAGTCGGTGCCATTCATGTTGGGGATGGGACTGCATTATATATTGCGAACATTCATATCTTATGCATAAACGGAAGGCCAAAATTTTTGACTGCGAATTTTACTCCGTGCATTTTAATGTTCCATTTTTTTGTTCTGGATTTTTTTATTGAGTTAAAAACATTGTTTCCTGTGTTTTTTTGTTTATTTTTTTATATTATTGATGTATGAAGTCAATTTTTGGCAGTTTTTAAAGGCATCGATGTAACTTTTTGGCAAATCTAGAGCGCAATTTCATATGAAGAAGACCTGTCATCTACCTAAATCTTTTTCAACTTTTTGAAATATACTTAGTTAAGGCCCATACTTCTGGCGCCAGGAAGTAACCGATAATAATTTGGGAGTGCATTCCCTATGCGAGGTGCAACGAGGCAATTAGGACAGCGTAGGACGTGACGCGGTAGCAACTCTTGCGCACGTGATGTGAAACTTTATGCTTAGGATATGATTTACTGTACATCTGTTGCTATAAATATACGTGTGCATGTGTGTGTGTGAGAGTGAAGGAATAAAATATATTTATAAACACCATTTACTTTTTCTATATTATGTTTAAAGGCGTTTCGTGTGTCCCTAATTCATATATACATTTACTTATTCATACACAAAAAAGTTAGATTCAATAAAAAGATGTAGGTATATACAGTTGACAGTCTTATCAGACAAGACGATTTCTTTCAGACGACCATTACATAGAAATATTCTGAACAAAACTTGAGCATCGAAAGTGAAGTGTACAATTATAGGATTTAAACAAAATAAAACATTTTATTTATGAATGGTTTTTTTTTTCTTAAATCATGATTGACAGCTTTAAAGGTTTGAAACAAATTTTCAACTTCTTTATTAAAAACTGTTTGTTGCCAACCTTTTTTATGTAAAATACAAGACAGTGTAAGTCTTGACTATAGGTTTTCTAAGACTTTACTAACTAATTTCGTAAATGAATTGTCGTTAATATTCCACAATTAATTCTTATTAAATACTTGAGTTTATTGACGAATAAATACTATAATCTAGAACTTAGTATGTAGGCACCTGCAGTAGGTAAAACCGTTTATAAATAAACAATTTCAAATATGTCCTCTTCGCTTAAATTAATTAATATTGGATTACCCGCATTAAGATTATCTTACCTCTTGCTTGTATTATTACATTTAATATTACATAAACCACTTATATTATTTTCTACAAATTTCCTGGGAATAACCCGGAAAATTCCCAGTAATATATAGATACTCCGGTGCGTTCTGTCTTACAGCCCAGCTTCTATAATTTGTATTGTGAAGATTTAGATTGGTGGTACAGTAGTTCCTGAGATTAGTATGTTCAAAAAAAAAAACTTCTAACTTTATAATATTAATCATGATTATGTAATACATATATTTTTTTAACCACAAGTAAATATATGTAATTTGCCGGTGTTGCGGAGCAAGCGCAATAAGTCACCGCGGCCTCGGCCTAAAGCAGGAGAAGGAACAGGGGGTTTTTAGTCAGTAAGAGTCTGACACTCCCTCCCTCCCGACCCTAGACGGGAGAGGTCATTTGATGATTTTCCCCTTATTATAAAATGTAGTATTATTTATATATTCATGCTTAAATGTACACAAAACGACAACAAGTTGGTATCAAAAGCGGCCTTAATGTCGCATGGCACTCTCTATCAGTCCATCTTCGAGTCAAGTAAAAAAATCAGCGAAAACTTACTGGAAATAAGTTTTGTAAAAAAAGAATAAAGAAAATTATTATAGGTTTATTTTGGATCAAAAACTAATGTGGACACGTTATAAATAAATGTAATTATGTTTTTGATTTGTTACTACGTGCTTGGAAGTGTTGGTCGCACGTTCGGTCATTTCCGTTTAGTTTCGGTGACATTCGGATGTCCATACATTAATCTTGTTAAGGGACTTATATTTTCCAAAAATCCATGTTAAAATATTTTTTCCGAATTATTGAAGAATACTTTTTTCTTTTGAATTATCTAAAATAATAAGAATATTAAATTTATCGTCCAATTCATGAATCAAGGTGTGTTTATTACTGAGTATTTTTATAAGTTTAAATAATTTCTATCTCGGTGATCACAAAATTTGTTTTTCTTGTCAAACCTGATTGGTAATTTCAAACTTAAAGAGAAATTAGAAGTCCAGATTTCATTACGATGTTTTCTTCACAGTTTGAACACACACATACCTAAATACAATTAGAAAAGTCACACTAGTACCTGCCACTGTCACGATTAAAACCCGCATCCTTATACATGAGAAACGGGTGTCCTCACCTCCGGGCCCCCACGCCCTTGATAAAGATAAAACATACTGATAATAATCAATGGTATAGTTTAGCCACAGAAGTATTTGTACAGCATGCTTTATTTATCGATTTAAATTTTCCTTCTTATCGATACTTAACTCGAATAATTTTGTCCTAAAAACTGTTCGAGTAGAACCACCCTACATTTGTTTGAAAATCGTAATTCGGCGATGGTCTTGCATTTCTAATTTTTTTTAGTGACTTAAAGTCAATGCCCCTTTTTAGGCGGAAGTGTCGTCTGTGCGGAAACCGGGAAGTACTCATTGTGCATTTTTTTAAATAGATATTTCGTTTCGCAGGATATTACGTTTTTCGTTGAAGTACATTGACATTAATAAAGTTTTATGACTTAGCGCCGGGGTCTTTGCGTCATTCAAAGTGAGGTTGGTCCTTTGATACTAAATGCAAAATCAGTTAGTTATATATAAACGTACCTAAAAATGATTGATTTTGTAAATATTCTTTTCGAATAATTTACTTGACTACTCTTATTTTAAGAAGTTGTCGAATGCATATAATGACATATCTACTGGAACTGTCTATAATTCTGAATACAACGCAATAATTATCCTACTAATATTATAAACACTGATATAACAATATTGTCAGAAGGTATGAAAATATTGTTAGCCTTTTACGTGAAAACTACTAAATTGATTGTGATGAAAATTGGGACAGATACAAATGATAGACTGCAGCTTCATTTGGGCAACGCGGACGAAGCCACCGGCAGAAGTACTCGTAAGTAGAATATAAGGAAACTAGCAAACTAATTCTAAACTAATTAAGCAATTAAACTCAACAATTTATAATGACTTAGCTTGAAACCCCCACTCATTTTTAGTATCGTTAGCATAAATCTACTTTTTTCACCAAAGAAGCAAATCACGAAGCATAAATAATACTCCCAGTTTCTGAACTAAGATAAATGTGGCCGTGCTAGGAGCAGGTTCACAACGGTTCAAAAAGGTCGGGACTCGGCATCGAACTCACGACCTACGCGGAAGGCAACACCTGAGGTATATGAGACTTATTTTCCCAGCCCTAGTATTTGAAGAATGCTGATGTCATGTAGTAGAAAAATGTTCGAATTAGGTTCAGGAATATTGTAAGATCTGATATTTTTATGGGAGATGTCAGCAAGCATGCGGATTACAGACGGGATACCTGATGGTAAGCAAAGTTTTGCGTTGTTCAAGGAAACCTACATACAACACCATAGGAGTTACTTTACCGGTCTTTAGTACGTAGTTACATAAGGATTTGAAGATTGGGGATTTGGATGGGGTACATTATTAATGTAATCTATATAAAGTGTCAAAATAGCGATGGACACTCGCAGTTGTAACTGTACAACCATCAACAAATCAACTAGGTAAATAAATAAAATAATCTTATTAATTTGGCAGATAAGTATATGTCAATATAAAGTTGGGTTTACGCCTAGCATCAGATGACATGGTTATGCATGTTACTCCTATATCCCATTCAAAATAGTACGTATCTTACTAATATTATAAATGCGAAAGTTACGATGTTTCGATGTTTGTTATTCAATAACGCCAAAACGGCTGGACGGATCTTTTCTATATAAGCGTGCAAATAACGCGTCATAGACAACGGTGTTGAGTTAAACCCAGATTATAAACAAAACAGTACCTATACTAATAACTATCTATAGGTATATATCCCTGTAACTAGAACCCTAGAATCAAAGGCGAGCATTTAGCAATCTGGATCACGACTATTATCACATGTCGTGGTGAATAAATCATCTGTATTATACAGATTGTGAATGAAACACTGTGTGGGATGCGCGGGCGCCGCTCGGTGACGTCACCCACCCGCCAACCAATACCAACCTTACTACCATATAAGCAGACTCTATTTTCAAATCACCTTTCAAAGCCCTAATAATGGAAAACGAATTCAAATCGATTATAATCTTTAACCAAATCGATTAAGATTCACAATCGAATGGTAAATCGATTTTGGTTTAAGGTGATTTAATTTCAATGTCTAAACATGGTATTAATGAGCGATTAAAAGCTGGTCTGATTGACGCTTATCGATTATGAATTGTTTTTATCGATTAGATTGTAATGGCAGGTGTGCGAAATATGTAAATAAATCATAAAATGATTTTATATAGTTAACAACTTCATTCTTGTGTTAGCTATAAGTAAAGTAATTGGTATATGAATGTAGGATTCCCTTTTATGGTTATCAATGATACTTGGTTCAGTGTTATCTACTAATTAGAGTGATTAGAAGTAGTAGGTTTATAGTTTAATATCGTGTTGTTTTTTTTATTGAGGTAAGGATAGATTGTTAAAGATTGGTATAATCAGTTTGTTTGAATTTAAAGTCAACATGAATTGTCAAGTTCGGTTGTACGACTGCAACTGGTGTGGCAGACTGTGCACACCCAGACGAAGACGACAAAGAGATGTCTCGTGCGCGACACGTTGCGGCAACGGCAAACCGCAGCCAGTTGTTATGTATATCCTATTATTAGTATTAAAAAAAAAGACATTGCTTCACACTAGGATTTTCTCCTGTGTCGTGGGTGCGTTTACAAACATACAAATTCACATCACAACCAGACCCGGAACAACAATCTGTGGATTACACAAAGAGTTGTTCCGTGCGGGATTCGAACCCGCGACACGTTGCATGGCAGCCAGTTGCCCAGCCACCGCGCCAACCGTGCAGTCATGGTCATGTCAGTCATGGAAACATGAGTAAGCAATTAACAATCAAGCCCGAGATACCATAGTCAGAAGTCATATTTGTAACGATTCTCCTCGGCAGTATGATTACAAAATTAAATGAGGTATTAAATACCTCTGCATAGTTAACATCCTACCAGATTAATATCATGAACTTTTTAAACCTAGAAATACCACATAAGACCTAGTCCTTAGCCTTATTGAGTAAAACCTACGTTCAGATATCACTTTAATTCGCGGATATCCTAAATGACATATTTCAAATTACACGCAACGTCGTTTTCATAACAGTTTTTACGAAAAGGGTAAGTAGAAGTGTTTAAAATGGCCACTTTTGGTCAAGTGAAAAGGCTTTAAGGACGACCTATACATCCCGTGGTGAATATCTTTGAGTTAATTATAAAATAGCTTCGTTTAATTAACTGTAATTAATAAGAAAAAAGAAAGTGTTAGAGATCCAAGCTTACACACGGATGAGTCGGCTCAACTGGAGTGATGTCACGGCCTTATAGAAAACCGGGGTGAAACTACCACAGCGTTGTGTTTCGACATGTGTGTGAGGTTACCGGAGGGCCAATTCCTCTCCCTCCCCAAATCCTTAAATATCCGAAACTCCTATCCTCAAAAAGACGCACTCGTAACTTCTTTGGTGTTGCGGGTGTTCATGGAGCATATCCTTTAAACAATATTTGTTTAACAGAAAGAATATTCACTAATACCTAAGTATGAATGACCACCATTTTCTTTAACGCTGAACCATCACCGTCAAAGGAACTGTCCTATAAAGTTTGTCTAAGATATCTTATAGTCAGCTTGCCAAATGTAGAATTAGTAGCCATAGGCCATACACTGTTGATACTGACGGTTCTTAGGTAAAAGTATCCAGAATGCTTTATAACAATTTATCGATAACCACCTACCTCTTAGCCCACAAAGAAAACTCAAAACATTACAAACACAATTTATTATCAGCCGAAACGTAAACAATGGAACTTTTCAACAATATCTAAGTCCATTCAATCGTACGAAATCACGGCGCGTGTGGGCGATTGACTCATGCTCCGAAAAAGGACATTTTCGTCTCCTAGCCCCCCCAAAAATAGTAAAACAACAATTAAATCTCAGCTTTTTGTCCAAATCTTCACGACGCCACCATTTATGGGAGCTACTGTGTCTCGAAGGACCACTTACGAATTACAATGGTACAAATGATGTTTAGATTAATTGTTAGCCGTTTTTGGTTGGGGCTTTCTCTTTGATACGGCAGTTAAGAGTTCGTGTAAAGCTGTTAATATACTATGTTCTGTTAAGTACCCACTACTGTCTTGATTGTTATCTGTCTGTCTGTGAGTGCGTCGTTGATTCATTGAGCTGTCAGTGGGTGGTGTAACTAAGAAACATTTTAGCGCCATTAAAGTCCAACCAAAATTGGTCTTTCGATGTCAATTAGCACAATATTGTATTATACATATTTTAATTCATTAATTAACACCTGAATGAACGTCACTTTGTTAGCATTGAACTTGTATAACGAATTAATACAAATAGTAGTCTACCAATCTACATTCAATACTGGAATCCCGAACGTTCCAAAGCAAATAGAACTAAGCTTTCCATTCCACTAGGGGAGCAGGAATTATTATGACAACGGTGATCTAACAATGAGATCGGCCACCCACGATCCATTATCCTTAGCTAGGAAGTCCGGTCGGTATGGAATAATTAGTGCTTGGACTCTAGCTAACGCTGTATAGCGTGCACTTTCTTTGATTTTATGGTGCCCTGGTACAATGCTGATTGTGGGACTTAATCGAGAGAATAAATGGTGGTCATTCATACTTAGGTATTTGTGAATATTTTTTGAACACACACTCATCCATTTGTTTAACGATATGTTTACGATATACGTTATATTCGTTTTTATCAAGTTAAAATTTCAAGAAATAATTATTTTATGTAAAAAAACAGCACATCTCCAACACACAATCTTAGTCACAATCGATTTTTGTCTAGTATCCTATTGTGTAAAGTACATTTCTGCTTCTAATTTTTTTTGCATCCACACCAATCTCCTAACTGCAACTGTGCATCTAAAAAGATAGAAAAGCGTGATATTCCATACTACGACGTTCAAGGGAACAAGCTTGCAGACTCCCGGGAAATCTTGTCGATGCGAGGCCAAGATAGACACATTTTTACATAATACCGTTTGAAATTCATACGGAGCGTGGATATTGAAATATGGTTATCAAAATACGGAAAATGTAGCTGACTGAAAATTCTACGTTTTCTACAATTGTGGGGGAATTATATTATGTGAAAGGGAGTTCGGTGTAAGACTGCTTATTGTGTTCTTTAACGTATGTATAATACGAGATTTTTTATTTATTTTATCCCCTTATAAGGCAGTAGTAGGTCTTTGCCCGCCAGTGGCTGGCACAATTTCGAAAAATAACGGCTCAAATTGGTGATCGAGCACAGTCAATTGGGATTAGTACCTATTCAAACTGTATTGAGTAATTATTCTTAAGTCTATTTTCTTTTTCTGTCTCTTTAGTGAAATAATTATGTTACATTGTTTTATAATGATTGAACCTAACCTAATTTATTAAAAAACTGACTAAACAAGAGTTACCATGAAGTTTCTTACTCGTTCTTCTCCATAAGAATCTACATTTAGGAACGAGAAAATATCGCCACTGAGGGACTAAATGGGACATAACTATTTATCTTTAAATTTTTTGTTTGACATTCAAAAGTGGTCCTTTTATTGGATTTTATATGATTTGACTTGAATGAGTAAAATATAGTCATATTTTACTGAAACAAGTACCAACTAGACAGACATTTGCCTAATTCTTTAATTGAAACCAAGTTTTCATGATATGTAACAGTGTACTAGTTATCTGAAACTGTAGTACCGACCACAAAACTTGGTACTTTAAAGGTTTTCCATACAATATACCCATTTAAGTCATGTAGGACATGCAAATATTTAATAATGCCATCTTGTAAGCCAGTGGAGCAGTGAGCATCGATCATATTTGTATACGTTCTGATGCAAAGGCTAAACTTTGCATAATTTTGTATAGAAACGTTGACTGACATAAATGTATGAAGATTGATTGTTCAGCATAAGATTGGAAACTTAGAAACTTGAATTAATGTTTTATTGGACGTTTAATATTGAGTTACTAACTTCTGTGTTATCTTGATATAAAACAGCCTATACGTTAATGTAGGGTAACACCTATCTACATACCAAATTTCAACCAAATCGCTCCATCCGTTTTTGTGTGAAATAGTAACAAACATACATCCACACATTCTCACATCCTTTCGCGTTTATAAGTAGTAATATAAGTAAGATAGTAGGATTAACTTAATTTTCACTGTTGACTAGCTTTGTGTTGGATCCATGCTTCACAGAGCACAAATGGGCCGACCAGACCGGAATAATAAACCAGCAGTAACCCAGCGTAATATAAAGCGTGTCTTTTGTTTCGCCATGTTAGTGTAGTTCTCTTCTCTATCCCTAATCCTATATACCTATCCCCCATCCAATACCCAATACTCCAGAAGGTCGTCAACGGACTCCTCACTGTCCTCCTCTGTCCATAAACGCAATTACCATTTCATGCCACAAAAAATAAAAGTCCTAATAACATGAATTTTGCGTCGTTTCGTCGTTAATTGATTAGTGTTTATAAACTTATGATTTTTATGTAAATAACAACAATATTATAAGGATAAGAAGACCTTTAACTATGTATAGTTCTTACAAAAATGAATAAGGCCTCTCACTGATCTATGGTCAAATAACTTTAAATAGAAATAGAAATATAAATATTTTATTAGTCCACTTGTTACAATTAGGTACATTAGAACCTTATCGAAGTAATTTACATTAGAAACTATTGTAACTATGAGTGCCGGTACCAGAACCAGGTTAATGACAGAGGAGATAAGTTTTCTAAGTGTATTGTTAGAGTTTTTTTTTTCACCAAGGAGGTTTAACGTTAAGGTGGCCAGCTATTAGCTATAGGAAGAATAATGTGTTGATTCATCTTTCGTAACTTTTAACCACAGTATCATAAACAGATTTAGACAGAGAATAATTTGCATCAGATAAAAAAATACAACTTTCGAGCAAAAATTAGAATCAGTTCGTCACATTTCATTTGATTGAAATGGCATATCTGGTATAAAGTAAAATTCTTTGGGTAATTCTGTCCACTTAATTTTCCAACACATCTTCGTAATTGACTACTTTACTTTTATGAGTGTAGAGACAAAAACTTCATAGTTTTACAAGTGATTATTGTTTTTTACTTTTGTATAGATTAACATTTAGCGAAGAAATTAACACGAACGATATCATCAGCCTCCATAACGTGCAAAAAATTAATAACATTACGAGGCAGAAAAACGGTTGTTTTGAACCACGTCTGCGGAGCGTGATCGATCAAAATGTTGAACATTGACAAATACGCTAACACGTCGGCACCCCACCACGGCCATCATAGCACCTTCGCCCCACTAGCCTCCGAGTTTCCCACTTTCCCGGACCGCCGTGAAGTTGGCAACACAGCGGTGGGCGGAGCGAAGGCGGAGCGGGGTGTGACGTTGAGCGCGCGGCAATCGGCCGCAGCCACATCTCCGTGTCACTCCGCCGCGCTCTCCAGCGCTCGCCACTCGCCACCACAAACACACGACTCCTCAAAAACTTTACCAACTTCTAAAATCGATTGCACTGAGATTGAATGATTTGACACTTGAATGATTACCTCTATGTCCAACACAGGTGAGCCGAACGCATGTATAATAAAGCTACTGACCTTTGCCAGCACTATTTGTCGCTGCTCATGATTAATTCATGACTCCTGCATAGGTTTTTGCAGCAAAGTGCGTATAAAACTATTATATAAAATAAAACGAAGAACCAGCGACCCTATGGCGTGGGACTGAGGGAGAAGGACTTTTTTTGATAAACTATAGTGGTGTACATAAGGTCGATATTATAATTGGTACGCAATTTGAGCTCGACGGAGATCGGCATGCGTTCGGAAATAAAAAGCGGCTACGTGCGACGAAAGAATCGATAGATTACAGTTTTTGCTGGTCACCTCACTAGTCTTGGCGACATTGTTCGAGGGAACGTCAATTAGGGATAATGATGAACTGTGTTTTTGAGCTTGGACGCTGCGATTGTTTGAAATTCATGCCACTTTGATAAATGATACGAGCCACAGTTTTTCTCGAGAAATTAATTTCTCGTTTTCCATAACTAAGGTTTCATTTTATGGGCAGATTGTAAGAAAACTTGGTGTAAGTTATTATAGTCGATACTATGATTATACTGGATTCCTCGGGGTTTTTCTTTTTCAGTAAATTATCGTTGTAGCTCTTATTTTTTGTTTGAACATTGATCTTGAATGTAAAGTATGTTCACGAGTGGAGTGCAATAATTATGTCTTTATTTCTTCTGTTAGTGGATGTAGAAAAATTGTTGGAATATTTTTTTATAGATAAACATACGAAATCGTTTGAAACTTGGTCTATTAACACTAATTTCGTGGTTTTTGAACTCGTAAGAGCGTTAAACAGTACTCGATGCAAAGTTGATGGAAGAACTATACCGTACCATTACAAAGTTAAAACATACATTACAAGTTCAAGTTGGAAGCGTAACTTAGTTACGAAGTTGGCCTTTCAGAGGCTGCAACTTATCTCATACGCATCTTACAGTTAGTTACTTCGTGAGTATAACATAAAGGTAAGAATTATTTATAACAATAGCCGCTTAAACACATTTAGAAACAAAATATATTTTATTCTGTGAAGACATTCAAAAAAAGTTTCACACATCATCATCATAGCCGAGCATAGGCCTCATCTCACACGGAGGAGGTTTGAGCATTAATCGCCACGCTTGCTCAAGGCGGATTAGCGATTTCAAACTTATAATTAGAAATTATAAGTTCAGGTTTCCTCACGACGTTTTCCTTCACCGTGTTTCAGTGGTGTCTAATTAATCGTAGAAAGTACATATTACTCCGAAAAAGTCACATTGGTAATTTGCCAAGTTTTGAACCCGCGCTCTCACGCATGCCAACCGAGCGCTATAACTAAACGACCACAACTGAAAAAAATTAAAGACTAAAAAAAATTTTTATTATAAGCTTTTTATTTATTTACGTAAAGAGACAAACGGATGTCTGTTATAAAAAAACTTCTTAAAATAAGGACTTGTTTTAGCTTGTCGGATTAAGAATTTATCTGGCACACACTATTTTAACACTCGTGTCGTGTCGTGTCGTAAGCAAACTATACTGAATCATCCGTGTCTTACGAACTGCTCAAAAATATCTGAATAAGCCCAAATTTTAACGTATGTTTTACCACCAGTAAAAATAAGTTCAAGACAAAATTCTGTATGCTCCATAATAATAGTTTGTACTCGTAAAACAAATGAAGACAACTCAGTCTTAATTGGAAAACTTTAATTAATTGTTAGTACTTAGTTGACAAACACAAAAACCACTTAACTTTATATGTATGTTGACTTTGTTTTTACGAAAGTATTTCTTTCTTTATTCAAACTTTTATTATTCTCTATAAAAGGAAAATAATAAACAACAGCTGCAAGACACAATTGCATTGTAAATATTTGCATTGGAATTGCTTACTAGAATATTTAATAGGACTTATTTTGTATAGTCTAATCAAAAGTTTAAAGAACTAGCTACTCTCGCGCGGTTTCACCCGCTGTACGGCTCCATTTAATAGTAGCGTGATGTTTTATAGCCTATAGCACTCAAGAACATTGTAGCTATCTATCAGTGAAAGAATTTTGGCAATCCGACCAGCACTTCCAAAGATTACCCGTTACATACAAACTTACAAATTTTACCTCTTTATAATATTAGTATAGATAAATGTTAAGTACAAGATTGTATCAAGTACAGAATCTAATTTGATATTAGTCACAGAAAACCGGCGTAAAACAACCAAAGCATTGTGCTTCACCGTGTGAGTGAGGTTACCGGAGGCCCAATCCCTACCCATCTCTTCCTAATCCTTAAATATGCGAAACTCATATCCCCAAAAGGCCGAAAACGCACTCATAATTCCATCGGTGTTGCGGTCCCATGGGCGGCGCCAATTGCTAACCATCATGTAATCCGTCGGCTTGTTTGTAGAACTAACACATTAAAAAAGTGTTACACATTATATAAAACAAAATGTAAGTAAGTACAATTAAAGGCTCGAACTTCAGCGGAACCGCGGCGGTTTATGCCCGCTTTATTATTTATTGTTTAAAAACAATCGCAGAACAAAGTCACTATTGTGGCGTCATATGTATATTGATTTTGCTTTTACGGGATTAATTTTGGTATAACAGGGTTTTACATTTATTCTGGATGACGATGAGCGGCGCCGACTGCTTACATTCAGGACTTCTGCTCGGAACTTAAACGTTTAAAAATCTCGAAAGCCTTTATTGAACAAACACGCATTCATACAGTTCAAGCTAAAACCTCCTTTTTGAAGTCGGTTAAAAAAGGTCTAATTGAATATGGTGTTGTCAAGTTAGTAAGAACAATGAGCAGAAATAATTCAAACTATAATATTATAAATGCGAAAGTAACTCTGTCTGTGTGTCTGTCTTTTCTTCACGCCTAAACTACTAAACCCCTTTGTGTGAACTTTGATACAGACATAGTTTGGAACTCGAGAAAAGACATCGAACTCAAGGAAAGACAAAAATATTCAGGAAATCAATCGAAGTAGCGGGCAAAAGCTAGTAGAAACTGATAAAATAAAACCCACCAAAAATTAACAGATAGTAAAAACTTTTTACTAGGCACTTAGAGAGTTGTATAGACTGCCATTTATTCACTTTCATGTTGAACTTGATTATTACCCACTTAATTAGTGGGCTCCGTTGAATTTTAGCGTGTCTTAAGTTTGTCTAAGGAAATAATTACACAACGTGAAAACTTTATTACGTTCCCAGTTATATAAACAAAAGTTACATTTAATTGGCTAACTTTTATTGGGCTGACTTCGTTTCCAGTTTGATCGTTGTGTTGACAACGCATCTTATATTAATGTTTGCTTGCAGGAAAGTATAAGTTGTAATAAGCGTATTGAAAGGAAACCTCAGTGCGAAAAGTTTTTGGTAAAATGTTAACTCTCCATTTTTGATGTTTTTAAACGAGTTAGAGAAGTGAGCACCGCAGAAATGTGATGTGTTTCGATAAGTAAGCGCTAACAATAAATAATTTACTTACCCATAATTATAATTCACTATTATGGAGAACTAATGATACAATCTTATTCCCATATTGATACAATAACATCGAAATGAACTTTGATCAAATTCAAAGATTATAACAGAGAATAGTGAGAAAAAGAAGCTCATCTATTATTGAACATCAAAAGCCTTAACAAACAACGCTAGGAATTAAAAAAGCGAAGATATAGTTAGACCAGAGCTTAGAATAATTGGAATTCGCTACGCGGAACGTCTCTATCTAACGAATTTCTAATTTATTGTGCGCGATAGTACACACCCCGGCAGTAAATCGTGCGCGCACGCATCTAATCGGCGTTGGTGGCGGCATCTCGCGGCACCTTTGCGAACTAAGATGCAGAAGCTCGCCGCTCCGCACTCGTGCGATTAAACGCTATGCAATATTTCTATTTGCTTTCTATTCCCCATTATCTCAGCTAGTGCTAGGTGGTGATAACTTAGTGCGTTTTAATTGTCCAGTTAAGTGGCTGAGTAACCGTTTTCCGGACGGTAAAGAACGCTGGAGATTGCATATCGTATCTCTGCTTTTATGAATCTCGAGAATTATGCGGAGTAGAAAATTATTTGTGGCTATTTCCATCCATGTATACTTTGTCAGTTGAAATTTTCCTTACTATTGTTATCAAAACGTATATTACGAAGGTACCTTTGGACCAAAAACCTAAGCTATCGAAAAATTAAAGATTGACTAGAACTTACTATTACACAGTTGTAAAGAGTTTCATTAAACTTACAATTATTGTAAGAAATTGTTGTCAAGATATTCATTAAAATTTGGTCTTAAGCTATTTTTACAAGCTAACGTCACTAATTGTATTCGACAATACGCTTTATGATAAAGCTTTTAAGGTATTTTTTTTAATCGCGATGTCATTGACGCCCACGCTTACGTGCGAAACTCATAAAGGTTTCTAGTATGGTCAGGCAAAATACTCATGTGTGTTGTGAACTTAAGGAACAGTAACTGAGAAA
The DNA here is from genome assembly GCA_902829305.4 of Spodoptera exigua. NCBI lineage: Eukaryota > Metazoa > Arthropoda > Insecta > Lepidoptera > Noctuidae > Spodoptera > Spodoptera exigua. The sequence goes on from LR824614.2 coordinate 1,941,097, forward strand.
AAAGTTACAAGTAAAAATTAAGTTTCTATCAAGTGTAAGTGTCAGAAACACTGTCAGTATACACACACTTAACAAAATATTAAACTGCACGGTTGGTGCGGTAGCTGGCAACTGGCTGTTGCGCAATGTGTCAGGGGTTCGATTCCCGCACGGAACAACTCTTTGTGTGATCCACAAACTGTTGTTCTGGGTTTGGGTGTGAAGTATACGTACGTGAAATTGTATGTTTGGAAACGCATCCACGATGCAGGAGAAAATGATAGAGTGGGACAACGTTATTAAACACAAAAAAGTCATTTAAATTTGGATATAACAAATAATGCAATTAATATTTCACAATAACAGTTATATCCAAACCAAATAATGGTAAACGTTAACCTCAGACCAAGATTCAATTATACAAATTGTAAATTATAGAGGACGAACAAATATAATCATCACATTAAAATTGAAATAATATTTGCCAGATTCGAAGACTAGTGTTGCACACTATCCTTTTATGATTTACCATGTCGATATCGATTACTTTGTCGCGGCGCGGTGAGTCGATAAATCGCTTGTTTCGATGTGCATGCGTACTAACGAACGGCGCACGAGCCTTTCATTAAACCGTTTCGATTACATTTCGCTTTGTATGCGATATTAATGACTTTTATGTAAAAGTTACGATAATTGTTTATATGAAAAATAATTACCTTACCTGGGTGTAGGGTGGATGTGGAGAATTGCTGACTTACCTGTAATTAAAAAGATATATCCATTATTAAAATGCACAAAACAATTGTTATTATTCAATAATCTAAAATTAATTTCGTTGCAAGGAAAATTTGCTATGATTATTATTATAATCAAAACGGAATGGTTTTCATCAAACCCACAATATTTTTAATAAATTAATGAGAACATCAAAAACTGCCCTCCAATCTTTTCAAAATCATGGCTTCATTATAAAATATTTAATCGCGGCAACACTGTAGGTATCGAAAATTCGAATAATTTTGAAATTCGTCGAATTTACTGGAAAAATGCACAGTATTCGCGTCTCGCGTGCAAAGTGCGCCAGGATTGTGTTCGATTAAGTAAATTTGGGCGAGTGGCGGCGGTCGGTGCGGCACGTTTGATGTGAGCGCTAAGTAAACGTCACGCTCGGCAGCCGTAATTGTGACTAGTGATGTGAATTTATCGATAACGGCGGTGTTTATGATTCGAAAAAAATGTGGACGAAGTAATCTTGAATAAAAAAAACTCATTAGTGTAAAAAACAAATTTACTATGAAGTTCTATGACAATACAATTCCCACCACAGAGCCCAGGTAAAGGCGTTAAACATCAAACAAACTGCATTAAGTACAATAAATAGTATACTCAACAAAAACGAGCAACCATATAATTTACTATATCACTCACCTATTTTCCTAAATCAATCAACAAAAGTCATTGAACGTGATGACACGCGTTAATGTAATGACTGCCGTTATCGATATAATGACAACACTATAACATAGGTCGATAATTATGAATGGAGCATTTTGTTTCAGAGTCCCGCCGAAGCCGTGCCCGCGGGGAACACATAACTTGTCTTTTTTCACTCGGTATACTTTCTTTTTAGGATCGTCTTCTTGAATGTGCGGAACAAAAAGTTGGTCAAGCGTGTTCTTTTTGTGGAAGTTGGGTTCTTGAGAAAATATATTGGTGTTCTATTCAGAGTTGCAAATTTTTTTATGGTCGCATAATATAACTAATTGTCAGTGAATTGGAATTTTAATTAGATCCTACACATCATACCTTGTACATGATAAAATATAGCTTAGGCTTACCAAACCACACATTTAATTATTAAAAAAATAAACTTTTCCCCGTTCTAGAAATTTCTTGTGCTAGATGCGTTTATAAAAATATTCAATTTTACATACATATCACGTCTATATTCGGACTAACAATTTGTGGATCGTTCTGTGCGACGACGAAACCCATGATACTTTGCCGGGCAGCCGCTATTATTTAGTTATATTTGACTAAAACGATGTTTATAATATGACATATTTCTTTTTTGTTAAATACGCTTCAAGTTATGTATACGTTACGAATTCATAATGTGTTCAAACTATGCATCTGCCAGTCATACAAATCTGGTGTCAGTCAAAGACAAAGGCAAAGTCAAAATCATTTATTCTACCTAAACCATAAAAAGATACTTTAAAAACGTCAAAATAGAATGGCAGTCTGTCTGTCCGTTCATCAGTGAAGCTAGGTGCTCGTTCCAAATTGTAGATTCAAATGGAGATGAACGAGCAAGAAACTCCATCGTTATCGTTGCTTGACTGATATCTGTTTGGTCAAAGGGTCCTCAAAAAAAACTTGAAAACTTTGAAGGATCCCAAAGAAACAGTTACTTACCCACCCTGTAACTTTACATACAAAGTAACGGTGCTAAATAATTGAGTTTTACAATCTTAAGACCGCATACTCAAACAACACTCGAACCCGAAAAATAAATGTTTTTTCTTTCTTTCTTTCTTTCTTCTTTCTTTCTAACCCTAAGTGAAAATCACCTATCATCACCAACACTGAACATAGTTATTATTAAAATTATCACTTGCTCTTTATGCGTGTAATGATATTTTTTGTCTAGCCTCTGAGAGGATGGTCGTAATAGGAATGTTTGTTTAAATCTATTACAGATTCAATGTGTTGGAAAAGTGGTGTAAGGTGAAGAATTTAGCGGATATAGTCGTCAATTGGGACTGGTCAGCTCCGGACTGTCTATTGTCCTTAAGGTTATTTTCTTTTTATGTTTCTCTGTTTACACGCGTTACACTGTTCTCACATATTCAAACCAACTAAATAATGTATCAAAGAATGTTTATGTGACACTGATTTTAAAAGAGTAACCATAGAGTTTCTTGCTCGTTCTTCTCCATCAGAATCTACACTTTGGAACGAGCGAATAGCTTCACTAAGAGGACTGACCGACAGACTGACACTTTGTATCTTTAAAGTTGTGTTGACGTTCAAAAGTGCCTGTATGGGTCTAATTGAAATAAATGATTTTGACTTTGACTTATACTAAATAGGTTGTTTGTGGGTAGGCGTGCTCCATCGTAGGTCGCATCATCGCTTACTACCGGGAGTGATAGCGAGCAAATACCTGTCTACTACGAATTACAATAAATCGAATATAGGCTAGAGGCGATTTTTCAATTACTTATACTTTAATTATGGAATATGTCTAGAATTTTTTATCCCAATACAAAACTCAGTCTTATGGGCGAAGTTAATTTTTCAATTTCCTGTCATTACAAAAACAATGGCGCGAAACAAAATATTAAAAAAAATCTTTTTTCACGATGTCATAATTACCTTTAACATTAATCCCATCAGGAGATTCCAAACATGAAATTGAATATGCAGTGTTGACCTCTATTTTTGTATTTGGTTACCTATGTACTGTATGTGCAATGGGCTTATACATATAATAACAATTAGGCAACTCCATTTTTGAGGCTACACTTATAGAAAATTATTTCGGTTCACCTATAAAATAACATCATACATTATTTTCAATTGACTTCATCCAACTCAGTTACATTTTCAAACTCAAAGTTATTTAACAAGTCACTTTTTATTTTATCAAATGACAGTCAAAAACTAAATCGCTACGCTCTCACTTTGCACCACACGCAACAATTTCGTTGAATGACAAATAAGAAACGATGATTACACCCCGAACGATCATTAATAAGTAATTGATCCAAGCTATCCATCGATCTGAACTATTTGTGACGATTGATCGATATCTCCCGCTATTATCGATTTTTCGTTTTATTCGTTCCGTTAATCGATACGATGAATATTTAAATAGTAGATCCGAATCGATAATGTTGGGATGAATGAAAAACTTGAAGGGTCTATCGTCATTAAGTGAGATGTTTAATAAAATAGTAGGTAAGTATTCCATTCACAAGTTTTATTTTTTCTATAATGTGGTTCCATTACTTTTATTTAAAGTACAAACCTACAATAGGATTATCTGGCTTTTTATAAAACAGTACAACACATCCGCATCCGGGAGACGCCACTGGCAACTAAATCCGGATCACCTTCAGCTTCTAATCTCAACCTCACTAACTTAAAACTCAACCTGACAAAAACTGCGCAGGTCTGCGGACGGCAAGCTAGGATAGCTCGTCGCCCGACCAGAATCAGACACGAGCGTAAGGCGCGTAGCGTTCCACGTTCTAACAGACCACCACAGATGGGACCCAATACGACTGCTCTTCTCTAATCTAGCGTGGCTCCGGACTCGAGCATGAGAAGGAATGGGTGCGTTTTTAGTCAGCCAGAGCGTTAGAGGACAACTGATGATTTCCCTATTCAAAAAAATAAATAAATATGAATACAAAAACTACATCGAAATAAAACACCAAAGTATCAATATACATAATGTTCCCACAAATTCCATCAACAAAAACACGCAGTACATTAGTTTACAGGTTCTAGCAGTGTCACGCGTGTCAGAAGTGTCGCGAAGTGTCACGCGGCGTGCAATTCCATTTTTTACGCTTGTCCCCGTGTTAAAGCTCGTAAATCGTGTCATTTTCCCGTCGCCGAGAGCTTGCATTTTGACGAGATAATAGCCCAGCACATCATCCGGTGTAGCCATAAAAATAGAGATTGTTCGCGTCAAGTCTATTAATATTATTGCGTAGTTTTTATCACACTTTCCTATTTTTTTTTGCTTTTGATTATTTATACATGTTATATTTAATGTGAAAAATCAAACAATTAAGAGCAAATAAACTACTTCAAAATATACTACTTAATTAAAAAAATCATACTCATAGATGTCAATGAAAAAGTGTTCGAAAGGCACCTTTAATGTCTTTAAAGAAATACAAAAATCAATTAAATTTTGTGTTTTATATCAACACGTAAATACTATTTACTTCATCCTTTCATAATGTATGTAGCAACCTACTTATACTGTATACAACCTGTATTAGAAGTTTTAAGATAATCTGTTCAATCAACATCATTTTCGAATCAATACTTAGAAAATACCATCCAAGGAGTATATGCAAAAAGTTTTAATGGCCACACAAGTGTACAATTAGATAAAACCTCGTAATATATTCGCCGTGGAGTAATAAATCATTAAATACTGGTATATGGTGCCTTTCAGCATAAATAAACTGTGAGAGGATGAAACCGAAATTATAAAAAAAAATACCTCCCTATAATATAGGTCCTCCAACTAATATTAATGTCAAAACTAATGTCCCGCTTTGCCAAAGACTGCAAATATTTTGTCGGAATAAAATATATATTCTAGTACATGAGTATTGTAGCAAATCCCCTAGAAGTATATAATGAAGAAAACTCTAATAATAATTTCACTCTTCCGAATCTATTATTCGATAGTTCAGCCGGCAACTCTCAATCAACGTGAGCATATCCAGTTGCCCAACATTTCTGAATCTCAGAATCGACTAAAAATCGAAATACCTCGACTATCTCATTTTCGTATCAAAACTGTTAATAATTACAACTATTACTGGAGCCGAGACGATGCAATGTCTAGATTAATTGATTTCGATTAGCGAAATATCTCGCCAACCCGATCCGATTGTATCGAAACTAAATTAATCGATTAAACGTGCGCTATCGATTTAATGCTACCGCGTTACGCTATTTTCGTCTAAATTAGATTAGTTGATAATAACTGTTCCAATTTGAAATTTCCTCTCAGTTTTCGACATATGTTATAATAAATTTCAAGATGTTAAGTGTGGGAGAGCCATGCTTCGGCACGAATGGGTCGGCTCGACCGGAGTGAAACCACGGCCTCACAGAAAACCGGCGTGAAACAACCACAGCATTGTGTTTCGCTGTGTGAATGAGGTTACCGGAGGCCCAATCTCCCCCCCCCCCCCCAATCACTCTTCAATCTTTAAATCTCCAAATTCCTAATCCCTAGACAGTCGGCAACGCACTCGTAACTCCTCCGTTGCGGGTGTCCATGGGAAGCGCTGATTGCTCACCATCAGGTAATCAGTTTGCTCGTTTGCCGACCTATTACATAAAAAAGCTCGTTTTTTAAAAGCAGATTAATTTTTAGTTTTTAACGTAACGTTTATAATACCTTTTATATTAGACTTACAGCACTATGTCTTAATACTTAATGAAATCCTACTATCCTACTAATATTATTAATGTGAAAGTTTGTGGAAATGTATGTTTGTTATTCTTTAATGTAAAAACGGATGGACATAAAAACTGCTGCACCGATTTGGTTGAAATTTTGTATGTAGATAGGTGATACCCTGGACTAACATGTAGGCTTACTCTACATCAACATACCACGTGAGCGAAAGCTAGAACTTGATAATAAAATTTCAATATACCAGTCAGTATCTTCCAAAAAATAATTTCACTGCATCCCTGATCAACTAACGATCAATATCAAAAGCAATTTAAAATTACTATTAAATGGAATGGACAACAAAACTGACAACCATCTTAATCAAATTCAGCTAATTCATGGTTTTTTTTCAACATGTCCGGCATACGACACAAAGCGAACGTAACTAATGGAAAGTCGCTCAGAAAAACTGCCGCTCATGTTTTAATACCATATTTATATAAAAAATATCGCATGCATTACGCATAGCGCTGGTTTGAACCCCTGCTGAGGCAGATTGTGGTTGCCGTACTATTCTGTTACCACGAAGTTGTATCGTTACGATCTAACTTGCGGGAGTAGTTTCTTTAATTTAAGAAAGGAAATTGACTTGAAATCAATGAAAAGCCAGTTTTGAACGTGGCATTTTCGAAAGAGCTAATCATACGGCTTGGTAAGCCCTAAGATTAATCCACTTTGTCACATTGCCATTTTTGGTAGTTCATTTAAAAATCTTAAACAGAATTAAATTTGGATCAGGTATCAGAAAATAAATGGTTGTATTTAAAAACTTATGTATAACTAACTGCTTAACATTCCGAAATTTTCATCATTTAATACAAGTCAACTATAGATAGGTACTTTTAAAACGACATAATAGAATAATGTGTGCCTGTCAGTCTGTTCGTCAAATAAGCAAGGTATTTTGGCTGTCTTTCCTTTTCATTAGCGATATTTTTAGTCCCCGAAACAAAGTCAAAAATGCAAATAATGAGCAATAGTAATAGGAAAAAAAAATTGCACAAAAATAAAATAAAAAATATTTTTCTATAAAAATACATCCAGAATAGTCCTGCCTCTCCTGGTGGTCTCCTTGGAGAATTCTACAGGCGTGTGCTGCCAATAACATGAAGCATGTCTCAGATGACTTCCTAAAGCAGCACAACACTTGACTCGAGAACCTTCGTGTTCCATTGGTAAGCATAAAAATGAGCATAATATGTCTGATATTAGATAATTGTAAATATAAAAAGGAAAAGTGAGCTATGCAGTGTATATTAGTGTTACAGAGTTCTCACATAATGTAACCAAGTTATTTATTTATTTATTATTGCTTAACAGGTACATTTTACATTATAAAAAGTATAAAATGTCCAACAAAATTAATAATGTAGCAAATAATTTGGATTGTGAAACAGATTGAAAAAGAGTAACCATGGAGTTTCTTGTTCGTTCTTCTCCATAGGAATATGTATATGCTTTGGAACGAGCAAGTAACTTCACAAGAAGATAGATGGGCACTATTTAACTTATATTTAATTATTCTGTGTGAATTTCAAAAGTGCTTATAATAGTCTTAATGAAATAAACTGTTTGAATTTCGAGTTTTGACTATTGCGAAGTCATGACAATTTTTGTCACGAGAAAAAAATCTTATGAAGCCTCTACGATTGGAGAAAGTTTGCAGATCAAGGACTAAAACTTCCCTAATGACTACAAAAATTATTTCACTACAGACACGATACAACATAATTATCCTTAAAGAAAACAAACTCATTTTTAGAAATACCATTAAGTATGCATCTCTGTAAGTCGTCTGATGTGGCGAAAATCTTGCCGACAATTTTCCAAATTCAAAAATTGGAAATAGTCCCGCTATAAAAAGAATCCAATTTTTATATAGAGCATCATTTAAATGTATTATATGATTTCAAAAATTGAAAATGGACACGTTTCGACAATTATTGTTTTTTTTTTTCTATAATTATGGAGCATCGTTTAAATGTATTATACATATATAAATGAATGCAACACTTTTGGTATTTAAGCCTTAAGGTGCAGCTTACCACCGATCCGCCTACATGCTTTCGATTCAATGAAAAAACTTGGTTTGTAAGCAATTTATCTGAAAATAAATTGGATGGGAGGATAACATGGGTTAAATGGGAGATTTGTTTCATACAAAGTATGCAATATACTATAGACGGTTTTATTTTGCCATCAGATAAGGGGAGATAAAATGTATGAAGATAACTAATTGGATAAGAAAGCGATACTGTACTTAATTTTAATTAATGACGTTTAAATCATGGATTGAGTTGTATACGTACAAATTATTTTCGTTTTGTACCTTGTTAAGTCGTACTAGTACGACAACAAAATAATAGTAGTTATGGCTAAATAGGTGATTCAACAGTTTAATCATGTCCTATGTTCAAGGAACAACACTTGTTCCGTGACAAAAAGTACAGGAGCGAAAGACCAAATTACTTTCATATTAAATGTTTTATGAAAGATCGAAAATAAACACTGGTGGCGTTGTTAGAAAAGAAGGATTTTCTTAGTCTAGGTCTAAGCAGTCAGTTATTGTATTTCGAATTGAAGGTATGTGAGAATAAGATTTAAAATACAAAACCTGACTCAATGGTTGTATGTAAGCCTGTATTAAAGATACATTTTGTTTTGTAATAAGGAGAGGAAAAATAGACATCACTTTAAAGTATAAACAAAAACCTTGTAAACTATCTAAATCCACTAATTAATAATGTGTCGTATATGAATTCAAACGTTCATTTTTAATAGCTTATTCCCATAACCTTTTGGCGAAACAACTCGACCAGATACGAGACACGCTAAGGGCTCATATTCATGAGCTTCATTGCGACCCTCACACACACTTTTTTGTGAAGGACGGCAAACGAGCAGACGGATTACCTGATGCCAGGCAACCAGCGCCGTCCATGGACACCCACACGAATGGAGAGATTACGAGTGCGTTGGCAACTTTTTTTTTGAGATTAGCGATTTGGAGATTTTGGGATTTGGGGGGAGGGGGGTTGAGGCCACCGCGCTGTTGTTATTTCACACCGGTTTTCTGTGAGGCCGTGGTACCATTCCGGTCGAGCCATTCGTGTCGAGGCATGGCTCTACCTGAACTGAACTAACTTGACTGCTTCTGAATATGAATCCCATACCATGCTTGAAACTTTTGGGATTATGTAACTAAAAATCTTACTGACTAAACATAGTTTCGTAACCCAGTTAAATAAATTATCGATACGAGTAAGGACGTCCTCAAAGTCTTAAATATATCGATAAATATCATGTACTTAACTACCATCCACGGGTCACCTACTTAGAGTTTTTAGTAGTAAATGTATAGAAATCAACAAGTTATATCTACCCACGCTATTTGCTATAAGATCTATATCGACTCTTTAACTGATGCAAAGATAGTCAGTATGTCTGTGTTGCAGTTTATTTGACCTTATTTTTGTTTGTCCTTTTTTTCTTGCTACTTATGCTGATGCACTATCAATTTGCTACTTTTTGTCTATTTAGTTAGTACTTCCTTTGTAATAAGAATTAAAATTGCTTGGATAACAGTACCAGATTTTATGCTTAATTCGAAAAAGGAAGTACTACCTTAACTTTAAACATTTTACCTGTCCTTCTGAAACCTCGTGCTCGGTGTATCCTAGCCATTTTGAATATTCCTACCAACGAATTATGATCTAATGGAATGGAAACCCACAAGTGCGTTGCCGACCGGTTTTGCCGAGTTTTTGAAGAATTAAGGGAATTTGAAGATTGATATTTTGAAGATTGAGAATTTAAGGATTGACGATTTAAGGATTAAGGATTTGGGGTTAAGCAATTCGAGGCTTAGGTTCGAAGCGTAGGTTCGGGGCGAGGGAGATTAAACGTTCGGTAATCTCTCCCATAATTATTATCACATAAAATAAAAACAGCTGCTGGATATAAAATCTAGAGCAACGTATATATTCAACAAAAGCCACAGGTGTGTACTAGTATAAGAAAAAGCTAGGATTACTAAAGCGGCGACCTGAAACAATTACATGACTAAGCGCATTGTGACACACGGTAATCTCATGCGGTGATGACGTCACGCAAATTGATCCAGATTGCAGTACAGCTGTAATCTTAGAACTTAGATTGTTATGATACGATGCCTTTAATTACTTTTGCAATCGTGCTTCGGTTTAGAAGAGCGAATGATAGAGCTGTGTCAACATAACATGAATGTACAATATGTTTATAATCTCTTTTATCTGCCGCAGATGTAGGTATGTTTCCATCAGTTATTTACAACATATGGTAATTTTTTCGTATGTGATACAGAAGCAAGCGTTTGCAAGTGAGTTGCAAATGCGTTGTCGGCCTGTTGGGGATAGGGGGTTTTGGAGATTAAGGGATTGGTGAGGGATGGTAGGAGGGAAAGGATTTGGCTTTCGGTTGACGCATTTCCACCGTTCAACATACAAAAATAAGATTAAAGAAATAGTTTATCAGATTTTTTTAAATAAATTTGTACGAGACTATAAGCAAAACATATAAACAACAAATTAAGTTCAATTTTCAAATAAATAATGACTTATACTACGAGTACTCACAGCTTCGTCGTGTAGAGAAAACTATAACGAAACAATGTATCAGTCATTCAGCCCTTCAGTTATCATGAAACAACAACAGAAAATCAACAATACATCACAACAAGAGCATTGCGCTTGCTTTGAAGATTCGCCCGAAGGCAGATACGAATTTAAATAACCAATTACTGTGTACTGTTGCGCCTTGATTTATTGGTTAATTTATTTTAACACTGATTGTGCGGTGAAATTAAAAAGTCGCCGGCAACTTTTGAGTTTCGGCACTTCACTGTGTTTGAGTACATCACTACTATGAATATTTTGTTTAAATGTCAACAGTTCAACACCTCGTTTTATGAGATAACGACGCCGATAAAGGAAGTTGGTTGGATCATTTTTGCTCATGCATTTTTAATTTTAATTGTTAGGAAGGTTTTCTTGAACAATTTTATTGGCATCGTGGATTCGGTATTTTTACCTGTGATTTTTATTATTCGAATTATTGAAAAGTATGACACATTTTTAAAAGATGGTGTAACTACTAAGATTTTCCCTGTATCGTAGGTAGGATTCTAAACACAAACACTATACACCTACCCTCCGACACAACTTTGCTCGCCATAAATCTGTCTGTATGCGATATGTATATGAAATTGTATGTTTGTAAACGCACTCAACATCGTGCTACTCGAAGGTTAAGGTGCCCAGATCTCAAGTATGAGGGGGTGGGTTCGAAACCTGGCAAGTACCAATCTAAGTGTTTCCGAGTTATATGTACTTTCTCTGATTATTTAGACACCACTGACGATGAAAAAAAACGTCGGAAAAAAATCTGGATCTATATTAATTCTCAAACCCTCTCAGTGTGAGAAGAGGCCTTTGCTCAGCAGTAGGCACTTATGGGCTGATAATGATAAGAAATGCATACACGACACAGGAGAAAACGCTGCTGTGAGACAACGTTAAAAAATAATAACTTATTAATTATTTTCAAATTATCTACCAAATCCGTAACACGGAGTCTAAACCTAAGTTTTATTTGGCTTGGATAACCTTATAGTAACCAGCAAATAGAGGGTCTACGACGGTTTCGTATCTCATACCCTCGGGGATTGGGGGCGTTCCATTTAAATTACGATGTAAGAATTAACCCATACGTTACAGAAATTAGCTCAAAGGCTTCATTACAATGTTGATATTAGTAATCGAATTGTTTCAATAGATTAAGTATGTAATTGTTATAATAATAGATAGGTACTTATTAAAGTATAAAAGACTAATGTTTTATTAGCGTACTACTGATTATAGATGTGTCATATCATATGTTGTCGTCAGGAGAGCTTATCAAGGAGAAGTTTTGACTGTAAACAATGTTTAATACGATGTTGAAGTGATTTTTGTGGCGATTTTTTTTTCTTTTTTTTTTGTTCAATTTTTTCTCTTGTTTCTATTTACTTGTGTTGACGCGTAAAGAGCGTGATAAACGGTTATTTTTATGTTTGTTTTGCTATTTTTTTCTACTAAAATCTAAAAAGTGTTGGAGTTTAAGCAGTATTGTCGACTGTCAAGGCTATATAAGACGTATGCTATTATTATGCTGTGTAGTTTTAAACCTCCAGAAACAAAAATGCTAGAGAGACAGTTAACACGACAAGATATTCAACCAACAATTTCTTAACTATTACTTACTCACGTGAATTCACTGAGAAGGCCTCAACTAGTTTCAAATCAGAACGGGACTCTTATTCGCACAGTCGGCTTGGCTTGAAACACGAAGTGCTATTCTCAGTCATTCTACGTAACAAAGTTGTATTTGAAATGAACTTAGTATAACTCACAATAATTACTATTCCAAAAAAAAATAACTACAATTTTTTTTTTAGTTTCCCTACCATAAAAGTTATAATTTTGTATATCAAATGCTGGGTGGGACTTGTAAGATTAAGTGCAGTATGAGTGTGGATGAATGGGTCGCCACGGGGCGCTCTCCGTACCCTAGACCACACATCTAGGACACCCGGGCAGTCTGCTAATCGATGTTGTAGGCTACACGACTCTCTATCGATATGAATTAGGTTCGGGATTGTGGGAGATTCGTGTCAAGTACAAGTGACGGATAATTGTTCTTGTTAAAATTTTGGTAACCATAGGATACATGATATATAGGTATATGACTTGAGTCATGGTTGTTTTTAACAGCAGAAAGAAAGGTCGGAATTAATTTTAAAATATGAAAAAGGTGTTTAGCTAGTTTCTTCACTCATATTCAAATGAACCTTTTTATTTATCGCTCAGACAATCGCAACATCGAAGAGTCAAAAATACTTTGCTGGCTTGTATTAGAGATTTAAGGATATAAGTATTGGGGGATTTGGGGATTGGAGATGGGAGAGAGACGGTGACCGTACTCATACTGCGAAGCATACGTAGTTTGATGATGATGATACTGATTTTTGATATTTATTTTCATATTTGGTTTTAAAGTAATTACTTTTTTCAATAACTAAGGGTTTTATGTAATACTTAAAGATGATAGATTACGAAGAAGGTTGTAAAGTATAAAAATAATTAGGTATCGGTAACAGGGAAATGTGAGACTAAAACATGAGCGATAGTATTTTGGAAAACTTCGAAGCTTATAAAATTATTGAAATTAATTATTAAAAATAAAAAAAAATATCAACTAAACCAAAAAGGTTGGTTAGGTATAATAGGACTAATGGCTGAGTCAATTAATCTATTAATTTAAATATCTAAAATATAGGTTTTCTCATTAATTTTATTAATTTAAGATTTATGAGTATTTTTTTGATAATATCAATAAAATTGTTGTTTGAGACCCTGTAAACATGAATCTAGTAGAACTTTTCTCAATTAATTCAGTGAGTAAATGGTTATTTTCAATATCATTTTTGTGTCTCATACATAATTCACAGTTATGTTTCGTTCTTTTAAATATTCAATTTGCCAAGTTTACATTACACGATTTCTCACATAAACCCTTTAGAACAAAAAATACGAGCCGAGAACTCTAAACCCATGTCGCAGCTAGAACCTCACAGAAAACCGGCGTCAAACAATCACAGAGTTGTGTTTCGCCGTGTGAGTGAGGTTACCGGAGGCCCAAGTCTTCCCCTTACCCAGTCCCTAATTACTAAATCTCCAAATCCCTAATTACTAAAAGGTCGGCAACGCACTCGTAACATCTCCGTTGCGGGTATCCATGGGCGGCGCTGATTGCTTACCATCAGGTAATCTGTCTGCTCATTTGCCGAACTATTAGGTACATAAAAAAAACCCAGATGACAATAGACTTTGGTAACAATAACAGAAGATTTAAAGCTGTTAGCAGCCTAATAACATTTGAATATAACACTACCAATTTAAAAACACGCTTCCCTCGTTCAACTTGTACCACAAACCAGTTCAATATCAGACGCGATCGTATTGCGTAAATTAGTCGGTTAATTACGTGATTTCTTACGCAACACTAAAATGCTACCGTTTTAATTGAAGTTAAAAAATACTTTAATTGGCAAAGCGAATTTAATTTTTCCCAATGTACAGTGTAAATCAGGTTGCCGATACTTTCGTTTATCGTAAATTGAGTATTTTATTGTGTTTATTAAAACAATATTATATACAGTATGTTTACATAAATAAGAATGTTGAAATAGATGTTTGTTGTTAAACAAACGAGGTTGTATCATTATTTTATGTTAAAGCTACTTATTACATATCATGAAGATGTGTAAAAAAACAATTGTTTTTTTTATTTAAACTAGACTACTACCTTATTATTTGTTATTTGCATTATACTAAGAACTTTTAGTTCAGTTTCTTTTTAAAATGCACAATCTTATTGCTCAGTTCCTATATCTCGTGAATGTCGTGGTGGAGGTTTAGCCCCACTTCAACACAAGTAACAATGTACTTATATTAAGAAGATATAAGATTTTTTCGACGTCACTGACATACGGGGAGGGAAAATAACGTAAAGAAGCTCAGACTTATGTATACTTTTAATGTTTAGTCACTATTTTCCCTTTAAATTGCTTACTGGTCATCAACGGCCTGTACGCTAATATTTTTAATGACGAATAGTGACGCTGTCACCTATTAACGGCTACGAATAAAATAATACACTTGTACAATTTCGTTACAAAATAATCCCTATAACCAAGGATTATTATTAATACTTTATGTAAGCAAAATATATAAACGTCACTTAGCAATTATAATAACCTTTTAAAATACCGAGAATATATTAATTATCCGTTTAATAACAGAAACCACTAAAATCTACATACAGTTAGCTTTTAACAGCCAACAAAACTTACCAAACGTAACGCAAAGCATTTAAATATAAAAGTTAGTTAACGATTAATATTATTTACTGCGTTGAGAGACATGTAAAATTTTTATTTGACATTAAAATTGGTAGTTTATTGGACATTAAAGTTTTAATTGTCAATGTAATTAATGGGTGCAAATTTCGCGACACTTCGGCCGAAATAAATTTGGCGGGTGTTTTCGCATTATCGGAAGAGATATTGATATGATCATTAACCCGGTTATTTTAATTTAATAATTTTGATTTAATGACATTGACATACCAAAATAAGGCAATGGAATATCTAAAGTGCAAATAGATTTTTTCTTTCAAGTACTTCAAAATGGAATCCTGACAGGGACCTTAAAAAAGCAGATATGTACTATCGGTTTTGTATATTCTTACGAGGGATATGATTTGCAGAGAAAAAGAAATTAGTTAGTTGGTTCGAGAATCTCACATTAGCAAAAATTCTAACATTATTTACCACTACATTTGCTTGAACGACCCAAACATCGTTTTTCGCAACAACTAGTCTAGAATTGGGTAGTTTCCTAAGTCAAAAATAAATTAATTCGATGTTTCAATACTATAAAATTTTGAAAAATAACTATGCTTTTATTCATCGATCGATCGATACACCAAGTTTCAGATTTTTTAAGCTAATTATTGTGAAATAAGTAAGCTATTTGACGCAAAAATGTAGCATAGCTCAGTTTTTCATACAAAATTCATAGAAAAGTATCGTTTTTGACGTTTGGATAAAAGTATTGAATTTGACTAGTTGGAAACTACCGTATTGCAGTGTTTAGTAAAAACGAAGCGTCATACATCAAATAGAACATTCGAGAAACAATGGGCACACATAAATCAACGTCAATAAACAAATTAAACCGTTTACCCACACGTTACGTGTCATACGTCACCCGTGAACCATCGTCCCGTCGAATTTAATTTTCTCTTAATTTCGCGCCATTGCAATTTTGAATCGATTTCGAAAATGGCGGCCGATGCGTGGCGGGAACAGGCGACATGTGACCACGTGACGCGTACAATGTTGTTGCGGCGCACCAACTTGTCTGTTTAACTGGTAGCGAAATTGTAATTTAATGTAATGGTTTTGCAGACTTAATATTAATATAGGTACAAAATGTTTTGTGGTGTATATTTTTATGAAATGGCCCTGTATTGTTGTCAAGACCGATAAAGCAAAGTTACCTAATTCATATTTAAATCTTCAACTTCTGGACAAAGTGATTGAAATAAAAACTGCTTGTAAGTAGATACTAACTAAACAAATATTAATAAACGAAATAAAATATCAAGGAAAACTTTTTGTAACTTCAATCCGCTTGCCAGATCCGAACAGATAATTTGCTTACAATATAATCGTACAAAGATTGCGACTTCAAGGAAAGGGGGTAAAAAGGACTCGTAGGATAGAGGCTATTATATTCAAATTCACTTCGGAAGGCAATTTATATGGAGTTTATTGACAAGACGGGGAACCGCGGCCCGACGTAGCGGCTCGCGCGAAATTCTTCGAGAATCTCTTTCTGGACCCGCCTTAATTGAACGAAAGAGACAATATTGTTAAAGTTTTTATGCAGCCTTAAGCGTAGACAATAAAAAAAGTAATTTTACTTTATTCAGAAACTTTAGTATCTAAATTCGTAAGTCGGTTTGGTAAAAACGAATGCGTTAATTAAATTTTCTTGATGGCTCGAGTGTCGCCGAAGTGGTTTTTCGTCAGTATTTTTTGTTGTTTTGGGAAGATGGTCGTTGCCCTCAGAGCTGGTGTTTCGCAAACGGCCCGAAGAAAGTGGACACAATGCGGGATTTCACAAGACAGATTACAGAGGGGCGCATTAATAAGGTGACGTTTATACAACCTGATCCGATTTGCATACGACACGATTTAGTTTAATTGACGATGAAACTGTGAAATAATTCTTCTCTTGGATTTGGCGTACTTTAAAATGATTATTATATTGAGCAAAGAAGTAGAAGGAAACATTCGGAAGGAGACTTTAGTCAGCATTTTGTTGCTAATTGCATTATATTATAACTGATTGTATCTGAAGATGTTTCTGACTATTATATGAAAATATACAAGGTAGAATAATTTACTATACATATAAACAATACTATTTTACTACTGGACTTTACTTGACCCACAAAAACGTATAAGAATTGACAACAAAGCAAAAATGTAACACATTATTATCCGTGTATCATTTTATAGGTATAATAAAGTGTTCACTGAAAAAGTCGGACGATGTAAAAGTCGTATGATGCCTCATGTCCCGATCCTAAGATAAGATCGTAATCTTTTCGGATATTGCTCGGTATAATCATATGCGGACTTTTTTGTATTTTTTCTTTATTTTTTTTTCTTTAAGGGCGTAGTCGAGGCGTGCTGGACAATGAGACGTGGTTGAAAATATAATGCTATATTGTTTCTTAAGCTAACTTAAGGAGTATGCCGATTTAATGGGTTTTCGGTTTTAATTTATGCTTCTGAGTTCGAAAGAAAGAGTTTTGTAATTGTATTTACGTGTTCCGATAGTTTATTGTAGTACTGTTCAATTGTACGATAAAAATATTGATGCAAGTTAAGTAACGGGATTCTAATAAGAAAGAGAGAGCTTTTCAAGTCGTTATTTTTAATTAATTTAGTATGTCTCACGATAGTTGCTAGGTAAAAAAATTGTGTACCTTTCTCCACACTCATCTAAAAAACTCAAAAGAACTCAGAACATTGACATACATCTCCTATAACACGAAGGGCGGTAACCTTACGGAACCTTTTCAACATTACCCATATACTACATAGCTTTCAAACTCAACTTTCACAGACAGTTTCGTAAACAATCACACTCTTCAGCTGCAATTTCTCAAAGAATAGCATTGTAAAATGTATATAGATAAGTAGTCTGACTCAAATCCTGCGCAACGAGGAGGGGGCGGCGCGAATTACGAGCGAGCGTCGCCCAGCGGCGCGCACGCGCATCGATTTACGCGCGTCATAGTTGTGCCAGGGATGCGCAGGAGTTACATCGATGTATTTCGGAGGATTTTCGAGTGTCATATGTAACGTGTTGATTAAGAATAAAATTATTATCAGTTTAATTTAATGATAGGATTCAGAAATAGCAAATTTTGAGTATGTAGATTGTAAATGTTCTAAGAGTGATATTTTACTTAAGCACAGGAACTTCTAAGTCAAATTTTATTACGTATAATGACTCGATATTTTTTTTATATTTTTGGTTGAATACCAAGCTTCGTACGAATATGTACGGTTGGCGGGTTTGCTAAGCAACTGACTGCCGCGCAACGTATCGGGGGTTCGATTCAAATTGTTGTTCTGGGTCTGGGTGGAATGTGTATGTGAAATTGTATATTTGTAATCGCACCCACGATACATGAGAAAACTGTAGGGTGAGGTACCGTTTACTATTTAAAAAATGTTAATAGCATGCATGATACAAATACTTTTAGGTAGGTAAATATCGACAATTTTATCAAGCGTATGCACATCACTAGGCCGCCGTAGGCAACCACGCGCGTTATCGCTCCGCTAAAAATGTACCGTGACCCTCGACACTAACCAAATTATTCTCGCTCCTAACTCACAGATAGCGGGTTCGATTCCCGGCTCGATCCAGAATTGACGGTTAGATATCGAAACTATTTGTCAATGAGACTTATAACGGGATATTGAGAATGATAGAAATCAAACAGCTTTTGTAGATAATAATCAATGAGTTTATAATAAGGTTTTTTTTAAAAAAGGTGCGTGAAAATTCACTTACTTTGTTATATTTTATGTAACAGGGCGAAAAATGAGCATACGGATTACCTGATGGTAAGCAGTCAGCGCCACCTATGGACACCCGCAAAACCAGAATTATTAGTGCATTGCCGGCCGACCAAGGGCTTCGGAGATTTAGAGATTGGGGGTGAGAAAGAAGGTTAGGGGTTCCAGTAACCTCATTCGCACGGCAAAACAGCGCTGTGGTTGATTCACGCCGGTTTGCCGATCCGAACCATTCGTGCTAAAGAATGGCTCTTCCACACTTAATAAAGTACTAGCTACTCTCGCACGGTTTCACCCGCTTCTCGGCTCTATTTAATCGTAGCGTGATGTTTTATAGTCAATGGCACTCAGGAACATTGTAGCTATCTATAAGTGAAAGAATTTCGGCAATCCGACCAGCGGTTCCAAAGATTACCCCCTTCATTCAAACTTACAAATTTTACCTCTTTATAATATTAAGTGTAGATAATCTTACAATATACCAAATGTTTGTTAAAAACAAACGCATCTTAATATAAGATTAAGATTTTCTTATCGTAAGAGATATGTAAATTGAATATTATTAAACTTTATATAATATAAATGAAGTCGGTTAAAAAGTATTAAATAATGCGAATTGACGTCATTTTGAAAGTAACTAAAATGATTGCCATAAAGGTTACTTGTCTAAAATATTTGCAATATCTGTCAAAATTTATTTATCAATCTTTCCGATCGAAATCAACTGTCAACTTTGGATTTTAACAGGAATATATCAGAAGGTTAATTCTGTAAAAATAAAAATGCAAAGATACTTAATTATTAAAATATAATGCAACTTATGTGTAATAAGTTAAGGAAGGATGTTGTATGAGGATGATTTTATATCATATACAATTATACAATAATAAAAAAAACAGT
Organism: Spodoptera exigua; assembly: GCA_902829305.4. NCBI lineage: Eukaryota > Metazoa > Arthropoda > Insecta > Lepidoptera > Noctuidae > Spodoptera > Spodoptera exigua. Next base: position 1,960,944 of record LR824614.2, read on the forward strand.
GCAGTGGCGTGAAAAAAAGGGATTGTTTTGTAGATACAAGAATCGTTTGAAAAATACCAGACGTTGAAAAAATAACACGAGTTAAGTTTGTTAATATAAGCATAGTACGTACCTGAATAACTTAAACAGTTAAAATAATTCCATTTTTTCAAAAGAATAAAAGGTCGCAATATTGTGCACAAATTGATTTAAAAAATTATAAGCATTATAAAGTGTCATCTCTAATATTTAAACCAGAAGTAACCCCCATACTATATCATCATCATTCATCATCAGCCTGTTGTCGTCCACTGCTGGACATAGGCCTCCCCAATTGCACGCCACTGAGCTCGATGTTGATGCAGGAACCATAGGGGGCAAATGCTCGTTAACTTCCTGGAAAAAGAGGGGCTATTTTTGATGAACTCCTTCTTTAAGAAGCAGCCCCAACGGAAGTGGACGTGGCGGAGCCCCGACGCTATGACAAAAAATGAAATAGACTTCATTATGACGGACAAGAGACGAATATTTAGAGATGTCTCAGTGATCAATAGGTTTAATACCGGAAGTGATCACCGACTTGTGCGAGGCACTCTAAACATCAAATATGACTCCGAGCGTGTCCGTCTCATGAAGTCTACGCTCCGACCAAACTTGCTCCAAGCCGTGGTTGGGTCTGAAACATTTCAGTTAAAACTGGAAAACCGATTTGCTGCCTTGGAAACCACAAATGACATTGATATCGACCAGGAACTTGACCAAACAGTAGGGATCCTCCGAGACGAAGGGACGAGATTATGGCGGAAGCAGAATACCGGCAGGGGCGCCAAGCTTTCGGGAGAGTGCCTACAGGTTATGGAGAGGCGACGTAACAACCCATCAGTCGCTTCGTCAGATCTTAATAAAAAGATCTCAAAGCTGATAAGACGTGATCTCCGAAGCGCCAATACTCGCGCTATAAAAGAAGCGATTGAGCGAAACCGGGGGTCAAAAGTCTTCAGCCAGCAATTAAATCGAAGCCATCTGACGAAGTTGACCACACCGGATGGTAATATCGTCTCTTCTAAGCCGGAAATTCTCGAGGAGGTTCGGCGCTTCTACGGTGATCTGTACACCTCAAAAGCACCGCGTCCATATCGAGACTCGGGGGATCCTAGGGCCACACTTATCCGCCACTTTACCGAAGACATGCCAGAGATCAGCCAAGACGAGATTGCGTTGGCTTTGAGGCAGCTTAAAAATGGAAAAGCCCCCGGAGAGGATGGAATTACAACGGAGCTCCTAAAGGCCGGTGGAAAGCCAGTGCTTGAGCGACTTAAACGCTTGTTTGATTCCGTTCTATTCTCGGGGAGAACTCCAAGGGCGTGGGGCAAAAGTGTCGTCATTATGTTCTTTAAAAAGGGAGACAAAACCCTTCTGAAGAACTACCGACCTATTTCTCTTCTGAGCCACGTCTATAAGCTGTTTTCCAGGGTCATAACAAATCGTCTCGCGCGAAGACTCGACGAGTTTCAGCCCCCTGAGCAGGCCGGGTTCCGAGGGGGATATGGTACCGTGGACCACATACATACAGTGAGGCAGATTGTACAGAAAACCGAAGAGTATAATCTGCCCTTATGCCTGGCGTTTGTGGACTACGAGAAAGCCTTTGATACTGTCGAAACCTGGGCTGTTCTGGAGTCCTTGCAACGGTGCCAAGTCGACTGGCGGTATGTTCAAGTGTTGAGAGATCTATATGATGCTGCCACTATGGTCGTTCAAGTACAGAACCAGCAGTCTGAACCTATCCACCTGCATCGGGGCGTAAGACAGGGGGACGTTATTTCCCCCAAACTGTTTACTAATGCTTTGGAGGATATGTTCAAGACGCTGCGCTGGAAAGGCCGGGGCCTAAATATTAACGGCAAGTATCTCTCACACTTGAGATTTGCAGATGACATTGTAATCGTGGCTGAAACCGTGCAGGACTTACAATATATGCTGAACAGCCTGGCTGATTCCTCTGCTCGCATCGGACTCCGGATGAACCTACAAAAAACGAAGGTCATGTTCAATGAACATGTTCTCCCGGAGCCGATCACCATCAATGGATCTCCTCTCGGGGTTGTTCAAGAGTACGTCTACCTCGGGCAAACTATCCAGTTCGGTAGAAACAACTTCGAGAGGGAGGCTCGTAGGAGGATACAGCTTGGCTGGGCAGCGTATAGGAAACTCAGTCGGGTATTCTCGTCAAAGATACCGCAAAGCCTGAAGACAAAAGTCTTCAATGAGTGCGTCCTACCAGTGATGACATACGGAGCCGAGACGTGGACACTTACAGTGCGACTGATCCACCAATTTAAAGTCGCTCAGCGAGCTATGGAAAGGGCTATGCTTGGAGTCTCTCTGAAGGATCGTATTCGAAACGAGGTGATCCGACAGAGAACTAAGGTTATCGACATAGCCCAAAGGATTAGCAAACTTAAGTGGCAGTGGGCAGGTCACATCTGTCGAAGAACCGATGACCGATGGAGTAAACGTGTTCTAGAGTGGAGACCACGTCTAGGCAAACGTAGTGTAGGGCGCCCTCCAGCTAGGTGGACTGACGACATCCGCAGGGTGGCTGGCAGTGGTTGGATGAGAAGAGCTGAACATCGAGCTCAGTGGCGTGCAATTGGGGAGGCCTATGTCCAGCAGTGGACGACAACAGGCTGATGATGATGATGATGATGATGATGATGATGATGAGCTCGATGTTCAGCTCATCCAATCACTGCCAGCCACTCTGCGGATGTCATCAGTCCACCTAGCTGGATGGCGCCATACACAACGTTTGCCTAGATGTGGTCTCCACTCTAGAACACGTTTACCCCAGCGGTCATCGGTTCTTCGACAGATGTGACCTGCCCACTGTCACTTCAGTTTGCTAATCTTTTGGGCTATGTCGATAACTTTAGTTCTGTGACGGATCACCTCGTTTCGAATACAATCCTTCAGAGAGACTCCAAGCATAGCCCTTTCCATATCTAATAAGTCAAGCTTTATGATCAATCAAAAATAACTCTTTTTATACTTAATTTAAAATGGAACAGACTGTATCTTCTGCCATTAACCTCCGTAGTAAGTTACGTGTATGCGTACCGCGGTGGTTCCACGCCTCTCAATATTCATTAGCCGAGATTTTGATACAGTTTAAATGAACCTTTTTTTTGTTAATTAAAGGGCATTAATTGTTAACAGAACTGCTTTCGAGTAACCATTGCGACCACTGATGTTGGACCAAGTTGAGAGTTAAAGCGGTTTTACAGATTATAAAAATCTAACACTAGACTTTATACATTTCCAGTCAAATTATGTTTTTATTTCAGTAAATTGTTGTTTTAACACTAAAGTAAAAAAAATAATAATGTAGATAATTCAATACAAACAAAACTGATTGAAGGTAAATTTGGGTCAAATATAAAATCAAATGATTCATAGACAACATTTTTCATTTAAATTGTCATATATCCGAACTAGTCCTTTTTTTCACAAAAATTAAAATAATTTCCCATAAAGACTATTCAAGGTACAGAATTTTGATTGAATAAGCGTTTCAAAAGAATAAAACGCCAATTCTCACAATTTAAACCAAAATGCCAACGCAAAAACAACAAAATGAAACTCAGTAATTTATTTGCTCTACTTTGTGACGCGGAGGCAATAAACAGGGGCTCTTAGTCAATCGAAGCATTTTTTACATATTTCTTCTGTTTGTATAATTGTCCAGAAACTGGAAACTGTATACTTGTTTATAGCCTGAAAAAAACCGTTTCGGAAATGCTTGATTCGATTCTTCATAGTGTCCTTTTGGACATTGTAGGACTACTGGGTGTGATTTAAAAATATTTTCAACTAAAATTAAACATAAATCACCAAAACACTAATTATTACTATATTAGGAAGAAACCCTCTGTGGGTTGAAACTAGTAGAGCTTTTCTCAATATGTACACGTGAGTAACCCGCGATTTTTAGTTAAAACACTAATTGTTTTTTTTTCTTAAAGTAATGAAGGTTTTGTTAATTGTTATTGTAATAACAAAATAAATAATTATTTATGGTTAGATGCTTATTATAATATTTGTGTGAGAGCCAAGCATCGGCACGATCGATTGGTTCGACCGAAATGATACCACGGCCTCACGAAAAACTGGAGTGAAAGGATCATCCCTCTCCGAAACCTTAATACCTAAAAAGCCAGACACACTCGTCACTCCTTTGGTGTTAGGGTGTCCTTAGGGTGTCCATAGGCAGCGATTACCTACCATCAGATAATCCGTCTGATAGTTTGCCGACCTATTTCATGAAAAAATTGTAGATTACTCGTGATTCGAAAAACAATAAAAACAAAACAAATGGGTGTCATGTGTGTGACATTGTATGTTTGTAAACGCACTCACAACGCAGGAGAAAACCCTAAAGTGGGGCAACGTTTTATTTAAAAAAACAAACCTAATGAAAACTCACATGAACATTTGCCAGTTCCACTATAATATTATTAACAAACTAATTTGTAATAAAGACTGGCCAATCCCATAGCCACCATTATCATAGCTCAAGACAGTGTACCAAACAATAGTTACGTTGCTAACAATTCCTTGAACAATTCAAGCCTCAAGCCGTGTCCACACTTTATACCAGACATCAACAGAGCTTGGGGTTTGTAAGCAAGATTTATGTAAAGCCAGGTTTGCCAGCGGCTCGCACGTTTTGGATGAATACATCAAGTTCACGAAAAACGATCAAGTCACTGTGGAAATCGTATCAAAGAACACAATGATGATTGTTACGTGTTTTTATTTAATTTTATATTTCAGTAAAGTGTACATCTACATGGTATATTAACTTAGTAAAGGGCTGATTTTTCAATGGTTAGATAAAAGTTTACTGGGGAATAATTTTGAGGGTCGTCGCGTCTGAATGAATGTATAAGACAGTGACAGCAACAATTTTATTCCTCAGATAACATTTATCTGAATATTGAAAAATTAGCTCTTAACATAAAATAAGCCTTGTGATTTCTCATATACATGGAACAACATGAAACAAAAGTATCATTAATAAAAAAAAGTTACCAAAATTCCAAACATGTAATCTTTATTTATAAATAAAAATACTAACAAAATTACATTAAAAGTTAAAAGTTAAACTAAACAGAATGAAAAACTGCGTTATCAGTTTGCAAAAAAGTTTTTAAATAAGGTGAAAAATGTTTCATGTTTACACATTATTTTCCTTATGAGAAAAAGTGAAAGTTAAATCAGGTTCATTTCCGAAGAAACGAAACGCATAGCTCTTAGCTTACTCACTTGAGGAAAACAGGTCATTAAAATAAAATAAATATTAAAAGGGCTTGTGGCACATTAGAATTTCACCTTATGTCTGGACAAGAAGTTTTTCGTCGACAACAATAATTATTTCATAAAAGTTACCGTTTAAAACTCAAATTGAAATATTAAAACATAACAAACAAATCAATTTTTAATTTTAAAAAACCCCGACATGAAATCTAATATGTATTCCTTTTGTCGGGGGTTTAATTTATTTTATAATTTTTATAGGTATTTTATATCATTTTTTCTCGATTAAGTCATCAACATTCCCTTTCAGTTCGCTTTTATTTGAGATCCCACTCGAGTATTTTTGCAGACCTTCGGTTACCCTTCCCCACTTACCCCCTCATAACTTCTAAACGGCTCAACCGATTTCCGAAACATGTTTAAGACCACTCGCACGTGAGTCACCTTTAATACAAAAAAACTAAATTGAAATCGCTTCACCCGTTGAAAGACACGTCTTAAAAAATCCCTCTTTTTGCGTCGGGGGTTAAAAATAACTTGCGGTAAAACAAACAAGTAAAGAAACAAATGTAAAAGAAATCGGTAGTTCCAAATAAATGAAGGGAAATTGAAATATAGCCGAAAGTACAGATGAAACCGGAATAATACAATGTACCGTGTATCTCATTATTAATATTCAGCAGATAACTCGAGTGCAGATATAGATAACGATTTTGATATTTGTTAAGGACAAGTTGTACTTGAAGATACTTTTAAGTAACTTGGAAAACAGAATATAAAGGAAATCAAATTAACCTTGAACACCTTAATTTATATTTTTTGTTTTTTTGTTATACGGTGGTAAACGAGCAGACGATTTACTTGGTGTTGAACAATCAGCGCAAGATCAGGCAAATTGATAATTAAGGAGTTTTGGGGATTTAGGCATTGGGGAGAGGAAAGGTTGGGCTTCCAAGAACCTCACTCACACGACGAAACAAAACACTGTAGTTCTATGAGGCCAGAGTATCATTGCAGTCAAGCCATTCGTGCCGAAGCATGGCTCTCCCACACTTAAATCATAGATATCTTTCAGTTTGAGAGAGTGAACCAAATTTTATGGGGCAAATGCGCAATTTATTTACCTAATGGTCAGTGATCAGAGTAACTCCTTGATACCTTATGCCAACAACTTGGGAAACGGACATCATAATCATTATCAACATAAATATCTACTGCTGGAAAAACTACTCCTCTTCCATAGCGTAATACGAGGAAAGCACTAACACCCAAGAAAAAATACCTAAATAAATCAATATTCCAACTAGAATCTAACCTCAATCTAGCACATATAGATGCTGTAGATTCTTCAGACGAAATCAGTCATCAAAAATTAAAAACACATACAGAAGCCTAGATCATATTGTAAGATCTCCAAATTGAAGTTTGTGCAATAGAAAATCCAATAATACATGACGATAATAACAATATGGCAGCCAAGTAACAATGTTAGCCTTAAAGCATGATCTGCGGGCGGGTCGCCTTTAAACACGACAAAGGCTCACGTAAATACTGTATTAATTAATTTGTAGGGACAGCAGAGCAATTTGAGTCATCTGTGGGAGATAAGGGATTTATTGGTTTGGATTTGTAGGGGGAAATTTGATAGGTCTGTTGTTTTAAAAGTTAGTGGGTAAGATGTGTTCGCTATTTTGCTAGTTAAAATAGTAAAACATCAAAAAGATGACGATGTTCCAAATGTGCCTAGTCTCATAATTAATGCCCTTTCAATTTTATAGATTATGGGACATTTTTGAAAACACAAAAGTACTAATTTTGAAATAAAAATCTTACAGTTCGTAGTAATTGTAAAAACGAAATATTTTATATTTACAGGAAAATATAAAAACAAAAAGTCAATATGATATGTATTGATTTGATTTTTAGGTAAACACGAATCTAGAATATTGTCCCTACCCACATGAAACTAAACTTATACAGCATCCATCAAGTAAAAACCTAGGAACTTTGGAACGAGTAAATAGTCTCTATCTTCATTTGACGAACATTAAATGAAGATAGAGACTATTTGAGCAATTTAATTAATTTAAAAGTTCATTTTAACGGTCTAAATGGCATTAATAATTTCTAAGAAAAAAAGACACTAAGTCGGTACCACACGCACCAAAATATTTATAGAAACAAAAAAACTAGGTATATGTACATATATATGTATACTAATTAGACAAACGATTTAAAAAAACCTGACTTCAAAATCAAACAATAAGTTAACATTTATTTAAAATGAGTTTATTTCAACAAATAATCTGAAAGTAGAATTTTCATAAAGCTTCAGTTTTTATTGGAATATGTAAACCAGTGACGGGCGTCGACAGTTAACGGAGCACAATGGAAGAATGAAATTTAACAATTACGATAGAACGCGTGGAAAGCTATTTGTTTTATTAAAGCCGATTATTTCAGTACAATATCTATATTGTTTAATTGAAACAATATTAATTAAAAGGTGTTTGATTTTGGGGATTGCGATGCTGTTTTGTTTGGAGTGTACGTATATAGATTTAATTTGATTCGATTGCCAGCCTAACTTTTGTTTTTATGAAACGAGTCATAGGGTCTACTTTCGTAAAAAATCGTATTATCTAGATCTGGTTATTTAGTACACAGAAACACAAATGTGCGACGATTAGCTCGCGTGGGACCGCCGGAGCCCCGTAGCGCTGGAGCCGTGACAGAAGCCATGCCTAGTGCATGTTGCATGCTTGGTGCATGCCTGCTGCACGTTGTATACTTGTACGCTGTATGCTTGCTTGCTGCATGTCTTACTTATGAAAATATCTCATCAAAAACACCAGACTCATTTGGCGTGGAATAGTGACTTCCTGCAGATTTTTGGTTTAAAAACTATCCTATGTCCTTTCTCGAGTTCCAAACTATGTCTGTACCTACGAAATTTCACAGAAATCGGTTAAGTAGTTTGGGCGTGAAGAAAATACAGACAGACAGGCAAAGTTACTTTCGCATTTATAATATTAGTATAGATATAGTTGTACCCTGAAATCATGACTTTATTAATCCATTTCTTCTTCTGCACCCAGTACAGACGTACATAATCATTACACAGTAGGTGCACCGCAGATAACAAAAAGATGGCCGTATAAAAAGCGATCATAACAAAGGGCACGACCAGACGAGCACGCGCGACCGGGGACCACAACTGATTATTTTATTGTTTCACTTTTCTTACTTTTTTCGAGACCACTTGTTGAACGTATCCGTAATGAGAGTTCATTTATAGTGGAACGTTTAAGGTTTTAATTAGCACTAAGGATGTTTATGGTCTTATTAGTAGACCATAAAATTTAAATAACGGTTTCGATTTTCTAGAATAAAAATACGTTATTGTCTTTTTTCTGGAACGATTATTGCCAACTACAAAAAAGCATATGCGCCAAAAAAATGCATATTCTTACAATATAGGTAATTTTTATTTATTCAGATTAGAACTCCTTACTTCTTATTCACGTGACGATTTATGCTATCTTATTGCTAATATACAATCTATAGATACATTAAACGGCAACCGTATATCAATGATGACGTTCCAATTTTTGTCAAAATAGATAATTTAAACTAATGTACTGAAAATTGTGCAAGAAAGTAATTGATATGGTTTCTTAAAACCATGACTTTCAAATGTTATCACATCTCTTCGGTTGAAAATAAAAAAACTAATGTTTCGTCCATATTACATTTCACACTGCAAAACTCTAAAAATATTTTCCACTTTCTAAGGCTTTTGTTGGTATCAAAGCGTTGAACAATAAACCAGTTGGGTTTCTAAAGTAACAGTGATGATCAATCAATCTCTTAAGATTTCTGGGAATTGTTGTTAACTGGCTGAGCAACGACATATAAATCTGGACACCTCTATCAACCCATCGTAAGCCGCATCTAGGGCTGCCTAGCGCTCAAAATCTTCCTTAATGTCGGGTATTACAAATACGTGATATTTTTTCAAGAGAATGAACGTGGATTTTATTTTGAAAGCATGCTTCCCACCCTTGTTTGCCAGAAAGGGTGGGTACAACAGCTGCTCGCATATCAAACTTAAACTAACAAACTGAGTTTCAGACCAAAGCGTATATCTATACTTCTATAATAATATAAAGAGGTAAAATTTGTTATTTGTAAGTTCGTATGTAGTGGTAATCCTGAGTCTCATACAAAATCATAAATCTAAACTAATATTGTAAAGAGGTACAATTTGTAATTTGTAAGTTTGTATGTAGGGGGCAATCTTTGGAACCGTTGGTCGGATTTCCAAAATTCTTTCACTGATAGATAACTACAATGTTCTTGAATGCTATAGGCTATAAAGGATCACGCTACTTTCAAAATTAACCGATTAGGGGGTGAAACCGCGCGAGAGTGGTTAGTCTATACTAATATTATAAAGAGGTAAAACTTGTAAGTTTGTATGTAGGGGGTAATCTTTGGAACCGCTGGTCGGATTTCCAAAATTCTTTCACTGATAGATATCTACAATGTTACTGAATGCTATAGGCTATAAAGCATCACGCTACTATCAAAGAAAGCTGAGCAGCGGGTGAATCCGCGAAGAATGGTTAGTGTTAAATAAATGTATAATGCACATACCTGATTAGTAGTATTTTCTAAATTGTTAGTTTGCTGTTCTCCAGACAGTTTACCAAGACACCGTGTTAGTTGGGAATCGTTTAAGGGGTTAGCTCTGCTTCTTCCACCAACTTGGTTACCAAATACCTAAACGACAAAAAGAAAATAATATAAATACATGATCAACTCTCTTCTCTGCTGCACTTCGTGAACTCTACATAACTTCTGCATATGCTCAAGAACAGCTGGTTACATATTAGTGAAATAGTCATAGAAATCCCGAGGACATAAAAGGTTATATAAATGTATAAAGTTAGTTAAGACATCAATTTTCTTTTCCTGTATGGAAAACTGTTATATAAATGACATAACATAATTTGGCAGGGAACCAGCTATGAAACTTTGACAAACTATATAATTTTGAGGCCATTTGTAGTCTGCCAGATCAGATAGTACCTACTTAATACAATAAATCTAACTAAAACATGTCATTATTTAAACCAAAAGCGAACGGGCGTTCAATGTTAAAAAGAAAATTCATTAGGAAAATTATATTCTAGACTATTGCTAACCCTAACCGCACCTAATCGATCAACGGTCGTACGAAGCACTCGTAAGTTCTCTCACATTCACATAAAAATGATCATTTCAACCTATTGGTGTTGTGTTCTGGTAATCAAACTTTTACAATCACACATACACGTTGAGAAATTAACGAAATAAAGCTGATTAATATCAAATTGTATAGTTATATTATTTTTGTCCAGTTTCACTTTCAAAATGAACTAGGAAATATAATGAAACTGTTACAATTAGTTTAGTTTAGATTATGTATCCGGTGCGTTTATATGGGTAATTTTAGACTATCATTGAATACCTCCTCCAGCTCTGGGTAGGGCGAGACGGAGAGTCAGACAGACGCTTACTGAGTGAAAACTACTCCTGCTCCCGTTCCAACCGATGCTGAAACCCAGGCATGTGATTTCTTCGAGAGATGATCTCCGGCCACCGTAAGCTAAGCGCGGGTCTGCGGACGGCGAGTAAGGGTAGCTGGCCGCCCGACCAGAACCAGACCCGAGCGTACGGCGCGTAGCGTTGCGCGCGCGCCTCAAAAAGCCAATAGACCATCGCAGACGGGGCCCAATAGGGCTGATGTTCAGCCGGGGTTGCGGGGTAAGCGCAATGAGGCACCGCGACCTCGGCCCAGAGTAGGAGAAGGAACGGGGCGGGGGGGGGGGGGGGGATTAGGCATGTGATTTCTTGACCCACTAATATTTATATGACTGGTCAAAAGAACTAAACAAAACATGGATGTATATACTACTGTTAGTAAGTAAGTACCTACATACATATGATACGCTTTATTGCTTTGATATTTCATGTAACAAGACAGTCTTACACAATCTGACAATAATAAACATCATACGTTGTTTTTAATATTTTTATAAATAAGTAAACAATAAAATAATAATGAGATACATAGCTATTTTTAAAAAAAATCTAACCTCAAACGCATAAAATAATAAGCATATTGTCTTTCTAACATAAATTGGTAAATATTACGATAATAGTACTCAGTAAAAAACAAAAATAATGCACTCTAAATCATAACAAACAGCGAGATCCCATGAACTAATTAATCCATTAAACTTGAAGCATTAAGCGCTGCGCACACGCAAGTACAGTCATCCATAATAATTTCTAATAGGATGTCTCCCGTACGTTTCTGCGAAGTGCGGCGCCCCCCGGTCTGAGCCATTACACTGCCGGATGAACCGGCGGCATTCCGGTACACGTGCCGGATTCACCTATTACCCGTACCAAGATCTAAGATATGGGAAATGCTTTTTTTGCTACGAATGCACTATGTTGAAGATGTAAATTGTGAAGGTCGGAAGGGTGTTGTTTTCACTGTTTTCGACAAAATATAAATTTAATTAAAAAAAATGCAATTAATATTTACTCCATCAAACCCCAAGCGAACGCACATGTTGAATCCTTATTGTATCTAGAATTACTAAGATTGAAAGATTAATATGACATGATTCATACTTTTTTATTTTTTCGAGAAGAAGGCGCTTGAGGCAACTTACTACATGAACTTCGCACTGGTTGTGTATAAGTTGTGTGAATTAATATAACATAATATATTGTGACAAATGTTTGAGGTTTAATAAGAAATTCACCAGATTTGACATTAAATTTAACAGTCATGTATGTGACCTCAAAACCATCAAGATACTGTCTATAAAAGGTCAGCAGGTTTTTCATGAAAGTTTTTCAAATTTAATAATTAGGTTTAAGTCACTTTATGACTTAAAAAAGTTATACTGAATTTTAATACAGTCAAAATCCGATTTAAAAGAACAATGCACACTTCTTAAAACCTTTCCAATTCCACCGTCCTTAATGATACCAATTCGAATTTCATTTTCTGTCACCAGCCAGAATTTGGCAGACCACAGAATTTGCACTTTATCGATAATTGTAATCACTTCAATTCCTGAGTCTTTGGAGTCGTGTAACTGCCCATTGTCACCTCGCCTTAGCCCAGCAACTATTCAACCACAATATCATTATTCTCAAACAAAAACTGCGGTACGTACTCTTTTGAAAACAATTCATTTAAAAATAATTCGAATTTCGTATACGCGATGGCGGTGCGCGGTCAAAAAGCGCAATTGTCTGCAGGGCCGCGGCGACGCGCGTCTGTCGCGCGCTGCATTCTAATGAGGGCGGGTTTTTGTCGCGCGACAGCGTGGGAGCGTTGCGCGATGATCGATACCGCGCGTGTGTACTCGCCCTTACGTCGAGCGTTACTCTTGCGATTGCTTTTTGCCTTTTCATTATTTCTATTCGATTTCTAACACGTACAAATGCAATACTATGTTGCAATGCCCCGTCTACCGGAACGATTGACATAAGTGGTTATGGAGCCCCTTATTTGTAACATGTCTGGTCCCGTTGCAAAAATGACGGTCAATCACTGTTAAGATGTCACACATACTTCTTTAAAACAGAACTTTTTTAGTTATACGAATGGACATAATTTTTTTCACTTCATTTTAGCCTACAACATGGACATGTCACGGCCCATGTTGTTTTGCCAAATACTTAAATTATTTCGAAAAAAAAGTTAAGGGTTAACAACATTTATCAATAAGGTGTATGAACAAAAAAAATAGCCAGTAGCAGATTTTCAGACCTAACAAAAAAACAATGGTAAAAATCTGTAAAGCAGTTTAGGAGGATTAAAATGACTAACATTGTGACACGAGAATGTTATATATAAATATGATAAATAACAGCAGATAACAAGAAAGGTAACTTTTATTAGAATAAATTAACATTACTAATAATTGAAACAGGCATAACATGACTTCGGATCAGCAAATATTTTAAAGAGTGCATACCACAAGTAAATGCTACTTTAAATTGAGAGAAAAAAGAATGATAAAAATCTAATACACACCTATCAATCAATCCTACCTACCTAGTCCATTACACAGACTTACTAAACAAAATTAATATGTTACTCCTATGCCAATAAACAGACACAAGTGGAGAGATAGTCACTAGTAGTATCAATATAATTATGCAGAATAGTATTTCGTAATCACAACACGTTTCCCTGCATACGATTTGAAGCGACGCTGCAGCTCGTTGATAAGGATTGTAGGTCTTAGTCCCGTTGTCTTAGATAAGGATGTATCCTCCTTCATAGATCATAAGATCATGTTTGATATAAGGAGGAAAATACTTCAAATGGAAATGTCAAATGTGGATCATGAATATGACCTCCTAGTAGTTTTGAAACTAGTTGAGCTTCACATCAAACAGTTAGGAGAGCAAGCCATCAAAAATAATAAAGATTGAAAAATAAGTATCCACGTTCACTATGGTATAAGTAAGGCAAACAAACGTGAAAACAGAACATCGAGAAACAAATAAAAAACTGTATAGAACTTTGTCGCTCAGATTCTAGCAAACTCACAAACTTCCCCAGTTTGTCCAGGAATTTAAAATAACGAAAGTCATGTGCTTAAACAATTATCTTTAACGATTGCTTAGTTCTAAAACATTTGTTTTGTTCTAGAATATTCTTCGGAGAGTAATTACTCTCAAGTATACCCATTCGTAAACCTAGTACGGAATAAGCACCTACTTATTCATTTCTCCACATAAAATACGAGATACAAATCACGTACACAAACATCCGGGTTCTCTACAAATCTGTAGGTCAAATATTTCTCCCGATACGGGTCTCGAACCCTAGACCTCAGCGTAAAAGGCTTCCGCTTCGTCTACTCCATTTTGAGTTTAATTGTTTTAGCACATTCAGAGCATGTGGGTTATATTGTGGCGGTCTTCCGAATAAACAGGATGGAACGAATAGCGTGGGATATGAAGATTAGGAAAAAAAATCATTGAAAATTGTTAAGAAGGTCTGTCATGTAAGTTTTTGACCTATCAATCTATTCTCAGCCTCTACGTGACTCAAATCTCAACAATTTGAATTTGAAATACTACAAAAAGGAATCGTAAAACATATCTAAAGTCATCCTGACAATAGAACAATCCACGCTTTTTGCGCTTATAAATTCCTTTGGAAAATTTTCAATCGCCATTTTTTTCCGGTCTGTGGTTTTTTTGCATTCCATTTCGGAAATCCGCGCGTAGTGTTGCGTCGCGTTTTTTTTGTCGCACCGACATACACGTGCGGCCGACGTCGATTGTCGCCTGCTTTTTGTCGGCTAATCAATTTTCGAACCATCGAGCTTGTAGAGAACCGTGCACACAGAGCTATCGTCTATTTTTGTTAGTAGTCTGATTGCCACGTAACGTGATGAAAACTGGATTCATTCATAATTTCTTATAAAGACAACGATTGAATTGGGTACTAAGTTTAATGTGTTAAAATCATAGGTTAATGTAGTTAGTATGTGCTGTATGCCACTCTAAATCTTTACAGAATTGAACAGTCAGTGAAGCAACGAGAAAATTCGGCGCCATTACTCTTGTTCACACGTCACCTTCCTCAGTGAGCAGTCCACATTACAGGTAACAGCCCATTGTGGCTCCCACAATAGTGGCATCCACCACTTACGCGGTTTTTGGACAACAACTTTATCCGAATCAATGGATCGTTAAGTTTCAAGAGTTTTCGGTGAAGGCGGACAGAGCCGAGGTGCGAATTTTAACGGCTGACTTCTGGGGCAAAAAGGCCCGTTGATTTACTAATTGTCTTACTTTTAATTGGATTTTCTTTTGTGAAAGGTTCGGACGTGTATTGAGGATGCCGCAAAGTGTTCGTTATGTGAATTTTAAAAGGGTTACTTTTTGGTGTGTCTATATCATTTTAGACATATTAAAATTTAATAGCTGTGAATTTTGCGCGAGAATCATTTATGGGTATGCGAATGTGTATATGTAAATGAATTTTGAACAACAATTTCGTAGATACCTAACTAAACCAAGTTTTCATAAGTCAATTGAGCTAAAATTTATTTTAGTGCTTTTGACTACTATTCCTCTAAACATTGCCATAGACCACTATTAGTTCAAATCTCAAAGGAGCTCAAACATCACTTAACAGCAAGCTATCTTTTAAACAATAATAGTTCACCCTTAAACCGGTGAAGCTAATTCGATAGCTATAAAAAGTAAAGTAAGGAAGTTATTTTGTCTAGTGGATTGGTTCGCGTTAAATCGGAATTAGTATAGCATTACTTTGTCGGTGGCTATACGATGCTGTAAAACGCAAGTGTTTTAGCTACTGGGAGCCAGAGCTCGCCATGTTAATGGTCGCCATGGCAACCAAGTAAATTGCCGGATTGAGTGGCATTCACAATTGTTCGTAGTTACTTTGTTTTATATTGTCCTGGTGTAGTTTGTTGAAATTGAAAAGGGTTTTGAAGGAGTGGGATGGGTTCATTCATTGTTGTCTGTCTTCAGGTTTATAGAACCTCTCCTGATGTGATTTTTATGAGAGTATAACATGTACTTTTAACAGGATTTTATTCATATTGTATTACTAGCTACTCTCGCGCGGTTTCAACCTCTGCTCGGCTCCATTTAATCGTAGCGTGATGTTTTAGCCTATAGCACTCAGGAACATTGTAGCTATCTATCAGTGAAAGAATTTTGGAAATCCGACCAGCGGTTCCAAAGATTACCCCCTACGTACAAACTTACAAATTTTACCTCTTTATAATATTAGTATAGATTTCAGCATGCTTAAAAATACATATCGATAAGTTTGTAGTTCGTATAACTTTTTCCAACTTTCCATTCAACAGTTTAAAGGTATAGTTTTCGGGAAATTAAGTTAAACCAGTGCAGTAAACAGGTAATTTTAAACACTTAAACGTTCTCTACCTACATACGATCAGTCAGTCAATAATCAGTAAATCAAAATTGTAACACGACCGGCCAATAACTGGCAATTACATAAAAATTACATGCAATCTCGTCATTTTCCAAATATGCCCAAAATAAAATTATACAATTAAACGCATAACGATGAATGAATTAAAAAGGCATACTTAAGTCATTTGCCTGATTAAATAAGTAAGTAGGTAGGTACGTAATTTGTATATTTTTTGCTTTTATAGTAATTAAGTAAACCATTGCATTCTCAAATACGTGAACTTTCATTTATTTCGTCATGAACTGGTCTTGGACCACCATTGAGAGCTCCTTTAAAACAAAAGACAATCTTCACCATGAACAGCCTTTATTACAAAGGCGTAAATTGCATTTTCCTTCCAACAATTTTGCTGTGTCTTGTTACTTTTTTCTCTTATAATGGATGAGTATTTAATTCGATATTTTAGTTGAAATTAAAATCGTATTAACGGTGCTGGAATATTGAGATGTAAGTTTTTTGAGGGATGCAATTTTATGCCCTCTAGCGAACCTTAATTTGGTAATCAATCAGAAAACTAAATTTGCTAAAAATAACATATTATTATACAACCAACATGCCATGCTATTTAAAGTGATAGTTTCGCATTATTTCATAATTTTGAAAGAAATAAAAAAAAATATTCTGTTCCATAGTTAAATCTTAAATGTAACCTTTTTGGATAGGTGGCCACGAGACACATAATAAAAGGTAACAAAGCTACATATTAATTCGAAATACATTCATGTTCCTTATTCAAATAAACCATAAATACCAAACAAATCACAAACCCGTCCGAAATCTTTATAAACCAATTTCAAAATTCGATCGTAACGGACATTTGAATTAGCCAATAAGACGGCGCGCCAACGTGTACATAAATCGAGTCGCGCGCGCATCTTTTGTAATTATTCAAAATCTTGGAGGGCGGCTGCTAAGGGCATATAAATCGGCCGTTAATAGTGTGGACATGGCACACAATACTACTGCAATGCCCTTACTATGAACTAAACTAAACTATACCACGGTTCACGAATAGTGACATAAGGAAAATTAAGAGTAGAAAGTTCTTGGCGAAGAAAAATAGTGATAGAGAGAGAGAGAATTTTTTAGCTACCCCTACTGTTTATTTATTTATTTCTCTCTTCTTAGAAAATAAGCTAAAAAATCTGTTCACCAGATATGGTAGAATATATGAAACGACACCAATGATAACATCTTAATGCACTATGTTCTTATGAATAAAATTCTTTCTTCACTAGTTTTGTCGACAAACGATTATCTGTAATTTTTAGTGACGTCATCAAATTTTTGCGTCAAACAGCATAGGTACCTTTTCATTTCTTCAACGTAAAAGGCAAAGATAAAATACGTTAATTCCAATTAAATCATAAAATATACCTACCTACTTTTAAATTAGTACTAATTATTAAATTGAAATAAAAATAATAGCCTTTAAATGTGGATAAAAAAAATTGCATATTAAAAATGAACATTATCAATTTTAAATTAAGAACACGCCTATTGTATACATTTGATACCTACATATGTTTTACAAATTCAAATAAAAAACAGAAAAGTAATAGTGAAAATGTTATAGCAAAATGAACTTTCCTAATATCATTTGTAAAGTGCTAAATGAAATTTTAATTGTGCAATTGGTTGCACACTTGCATCAACTTTCGAATTGATTACAAGTCCTAATGGATTATATGTGGTTGTTAATGCAAAACTCGATTTTATAATGATTACGATTATCAGCTGTTTCGCGAGAAAAGCCACTACCAACTGCCGACTTCCAATTTCAAATTCAATTTTCCGGATCAAACAGTATCCTTGGGTATTTTGATTTTGTATTTTATATTCGAAAGGTGAAGGTTGGTATTTCCTTGAAGTCCAATGATGGATGGATTCGTCCCTATAAGAATAGTGTTTTTATGTATTAGTGCGACAAATAATCATACTTATAACCTGACGGTAAGCAATTGACGGCATCCATGATGAATACCCGCAATATGAGAGGCATTGCGAGTGCTTTGCCGGCCTTTTGGGGGTTAGGGATTTCGTTGATTGGGGATTCAGGGATAGGAGATAAGGCAAAGGGGAGGTTTGGGCCTCCAACCGTACTCGCAAGCCAAACACAACGCTATGATAGGTAGGATTGTATATCAGAATGTTGAATTATAACAAAATATTATTTATTTTCTGATGTTTCCCATTTCATGAACCGTGGTGCACCTTTATGGGTCCGTGCGACCGACTCAGTCGTAAATAGAGCAGTGTCACGCGCGCGTACAATGTACAAGCCACCCCGGGAGTCAAAACTAGCTGTTTGAATCAGTGCACTTACAAAAACGACACCTACACACATAGCATTTTAAACTTTACAACCTAAACTTTTAGGTTGAAATTTGATTATAAGTTTTCGCTGTTACTACGTTATTAAAAATGACGTATAGACACGTAAGTTTTGGTTGTATTTGAATGCGTATGTTGTGAGTTTAAGGTTGAATTTCGTTTGGATATGTAAGTTGATATGATAGGGCACAATTAAAAGGACATATTTATGCAAAGCCAGCGGGGCTGGATGAGTCATTTTGTGTAAGAAATGGGATGCTTATGAAAACCTATCTATTGTTTTATTATAAACGAGATTAGCTTCGGTGCCCAATGTTTTTGTAAATTAAGACCTTTGTATTTGCATCGGTGTTCGTTGAATTATATAATATCTTTATTTGAGCTGACTGCGGAATTTGCTGTGTCGGAATTATGGAAATTGAGAGGTAAAGAATTTGATAACGTCGGTGCAAAGTGCCTTTAACACGTTGTACTTTGAGATATGTAGGTAGATTTATGTAAGCTTAGATAAAAATATGATCACACTATTTTATTAAATGAAAGGTTGCATGGATGTGTTCTAAATGGGCACTTGCCTGTCTAAAGATTAAATCCTTTTTGAAACTAGTGAGATAGTCTTTAATTAAAACTACATAAATGTATTATAATGGTTTATAACCAATCATTGTTATTCTAAAAAGTAGGCAACAGAAGAAGGAACTGGGCAGTTTTTAGCCAGTAGCAGTATGACACTACATCTCGCCCCACCCAGGGCGGGAAGAAAGTGTTTTTTCCTCACAAAAACATATACTGTACCAAATCCAAAAAACCCTTTTCTGAGTTCATTTTCCTATCGCAGTACAAATGCTAAGTAAATCAACCTCAGCTGTCATACTCATATACATTTAATATTACTTTCTTAAATTATTAATTAGTAAAGATTTTGTGACTGCATGGTTGGCGAAGGCTGGGCAACCTGATACGGGTTCGATTCCCGCACGAGACCACTCGTTGTGTGATCCACAAATTGTTGTTTCGGGTCTGGATATCATGTGTATGTGATATTGTGTATTTGTAAACACAATCACGATAGAGGAGAAATTCGTTATGTGGAGCACAAAAAAATGTTCCGAAATTAAGTATATCAAAATCTACAGTAACCAATCTATTTTCAAACACCAAAATCTAGATCACCAATGACTATTCACGTTCCCAAACCAGTTAAGACCTGAAGACAATAATAAATCTAGACTATATAATATTCCTAAAACCTAGGTTTATAGGTCCGAACGGATTTCCTAAAGTCTATATTTCATTGTGGACCTCAAGTATGACCACAGGACAGGGTCACCGCATTCGTGATACTTCACACACAAATATAGTACATAATCACATCACTTAACACAAAGCACAATAGAAATCCAACCTTGAAATAATAGTAATAGAATTCCGTTTTCATCGTGACTGGCGTAAAATAATGCAAAGTTGAAAAATAAGTTTTGCAACAAAAGGGTTAAAGTTGCAATTTCATTGAAGAAGTTGAAAAGAAAGGATGTTTTCATCCAATAAATGAAAAGTAAGGATCTCTGCAGGCGGCGCCGGGTCATATAGATAGTATCGGATGACCGAGAGGTCCCGAGGCGTCGTTTAATTGCGGGGTGCGGGTTCGATTCCCGGTTGAATCGGTGGGCGGTCGGTGGCAGGATTTATAAATTGTCTAAGCAGTAGCTGAACTGGGTGGCGAATGGTTGGAACGTGTATATGGCAAGGGATTGTGGGCAATACTCTCTAATTGTAAATGTAATAAGATTTGCAAGTAATCTTTGGTTGCGTTCATTATCTTATTGAATAACTAGTGGCAATAAAGCTTTATCTAAATACAAGTGCGCGGGCAGCACAACTGATACTGGAAGTAATTATCATGTTTCTTGTTTTTAAGTGATGCAAGAAAGATTTTTGTTACAACATTATAATATACCTGTGTCTTGTTTCCCCCCTCTTTTTATGGAGGAAATGTCATCAAATGACTTCTTTGGCCTAGGGTATGGTGAGAGCGAATGGCAGACTCTGACTTAGAAAAAAACCTCCTGTTCCGTTGCCTGCTGCAAGCAGTCCGCGGTAGATTGAACGTAAACATCGGTGGAGGTCTATTGGCTCTTTGAGGTGCAGGCTACGCGCCTTACGCTCGGGTCTGGCTCTGGTGGCGAACTATCTTTGCTCGCCAGCCGCCGCCCGGAGATCGTCAGCTTCTTCCTTTGGTACATTTTTATATTTCAATAGGCAGATATTTATATATTTAGGTTCACAAAAAGAAAAGTTCACTTTTTCAGTCATAAGCGAAATGTCCCCTAGTTATTTTTTTTCCTTTTTGTTAAAACCTTTTTTTTACTGCACAGCTAATGCAGTGACTAGTCTACCGCCCGATTTCCGCACGTAATAACACTTTTTGTGATCCCCGAATTGCTGTTCCGGATCTGGGTGTGATGAGTATTTTGTGTTTTTTTAACGCACCTACAACACCGTGATCTAGTGAGGGACAAAATTTTATCTATACTAATATTATAAAGAGGTAAAATTTGTAAGTTTGTATGTAGGAGGTAATCTTTGGAACCGCTAGTTGGATTGCAAAAATTCTTTCACTGATAGATAGCTACAATGTTCCTGACTGAGCTATAAGCTATGAAACATCACGCTGGGATTAAATGGAGCCGAGCAGGCAGCGGGTGAAAATGCGCGAGAGTAGCTAGTAAAAAAAACAGCTACGTCTATTGATTAGTTTAACAAAACTAATCTCTGATCTCAATGTGGAAATCGTTGGTGCAAATTTAAACACTTACTCTTCACTCAAAATCAGTCCCATGTTATGTGAGATGAATCTTTGAAGTGCAAACTGAGGAATTTACCTACGACCTGCCTTAAAGAGCAAATAGACCACCACAGATGAGGCCCAACAAGCGTGATGTTTAGCAGGGGTTGCGGGTGCGAGTGCATTACGAGTAATGTATTATTACTAAGATCGAAAGAAATAGTTTGGCCCGCTCAAAAATGGTCGGGCGGTCGCCTTTACCACCACTCGACAAACGACGAATTAAAAAGTCGTTAAAGACGTAACCTCTTTAAAAATTCCACCCCAATCCTTAAGGCCGTAATCACAAACAACAATCAAACAATATTGAAGTAAACTGTCGTGTCGAGCGGTACGCACAAACGCGCGGCGCCTTTACCTCACATCGCACGATCGCGCGACCACGACCGCGATACTAAGATAGTCGGCTTTCACCCGCTGCTGATAGTACGCATCAAGATATTCTAAATGAGAGACAATTTGGGAGTAAAGGACTTTAAGTTCAATTGTGTAAGATTCAGATTAGGTTGTGTTTGTTTTGCAGAATTAACAATATTGGTGAACTTATATCGGTCTAATTTTCGCGCCTAAGTTCATCTAGACTATTTGGAGTACGAAATAGCATCACATTACATCAGATCAGCAGCCTATAAGTGCCCACTGATCAGCAAAGGCCTCTTCTCACACGGAGAAGGTTTGAGCATTAATCACCACGCTTGCTCCAGGCGGATTAGCGATACCAAACTTATAATTAGAAATTATACGTAAAGATTTTCTCATGATGTTTTCCTGCATCGTATATTAATGATATCTAAATAATCGTAGAAAGTACATATAGGTAGGAAAAAGTCACATTGGTACTTGTTAGGTTCCGAACTCGCACCCTCATTCATGGGAAGTGGGCGCCTTAAGCTCCAGGCAACCACTACGACATAGCATCCTCTCACCATATCCATGACAAATTGAACATGTGACAAGGAATGGCCATGAGAAACATCGCGAAAGAAAAATAATACTATTACCTATTGTACAGCTGACCCATTTGCGGATTAAAAGTCTTGACGTTATGTCATGCACAGGATTTTGCAACGTTCAGTTATTTCGAACTCCCTCTAAGAGCTGAAAGGTACAACACAAAGGTTTACAAAGTGGACGAGTGGACGTGTTGAATTTTTAGTTAGGTACAAGCTATGCGTCATGCTGAGTCGCTCACGACGTTGTGTGCAGCTGAGCTTAAATTCGCGACTATAATATCAATACTGGCTTTTACTGCACACCTCCACATAACACGAGATTAATAGCCTGTGACGGAACTTCTCTCTTCTCTTAGTATCTTGGAAAAATTGGGTATATCTCAATCTACTAACGAAACAAAGGCATGAATTAAACAGTTATGTTATGAGTCTCTTGCGAAAACAAGTATGCCTATTATCTTGAATTCTATGATTTGTCGAAAAAATCATAGAATTGTCAGATCATACAGACAGAGAATGATAGAGAACCAGAAAACTCTCGCTCAGAAGTAGCGCTAAAATAAAAACTAACGTAAGCACATCTCCTTACTCAGGAACACAATCACATAATCTACCCACACATGTAAAGTTAACCCTTAGACTGGCGAGGTCAAGGTCCGAAGAGCCAAGTGATACATAGTCACAATGGGTACCTACATGAGTAAGTTTAGGATGTGTGGCGGGAAGGCGGCGCGGATGTCAAATATTTACACTGAGATATTGTGCCAGCGGTGACTTGACTCAGACGAGATATTAAGAGGTTTTTCCTTTGGCTGTGATTACGACATTTACAACAATGACTTTATTAGTATTATGTCTAGGGACCAGGAGGGTAGTGAAGTTAGATGTTTCTGCTTCTATATTTCAAACAAAATTATGTCATGAAGCAAGACAATGTCGTTAGGCACTGATATATGGTCCGAATAACAAATAATACAAAAGTATGGTGATGCTGTTTAGACTATTACTATAGAACATGTGCAGAAAACTTCCAGCTAACTTTAAAAAGTCCTATCAATAGTTAATAGTTTCAGATGACCTATTGCGGTCAACAGGTTGATCTTTGTAAGTATTTATATAAAATCTAGTTTTTCATAGCACTAAGTGGCCTAAGTCACTAAAGTCCTGGCAAATACAAAGTAAGTTTTCGCAAGCAAAGATTAATACAGGAAACAGTTTTAAAAAACAAACAAAAAACTCTAACGAATTAAACTTAAAACAAAATCAAGTAATCAAATGTGACCACTCAATAAATTGACATAATTAAATTCAAATCTTAAAGATAACATAGGATTGATTTGATTCATTTAATTTGAAGCCCACAGCACGGATAATTGATTTCATTTGATTCTTTCCGCTTTAATTTTCAAGGTTTTAAACTTGTTCTAATTAAGAAATTGTGTAATATCTGTGTTTATATGTTGCATATAATTATTGTGGGTGCTGATTTGGGGTCAACGGTCAAAAATCATAACCTCAACCTACAAGTGCCCATTGCTGACCAAAAACTTCTTCTCACGCGGAGAAGGTTTCAGCATAAATCACCATGCTTGCTCAAGGCGGATTGCGATTTCAAACTTATAGTTAGAACTAATAAGTCCGGGTTTCCTCACAATGTTTTTCTTCACCTTTAATGTTCCCGTATACGTAATTGTCAAGTCACCATTGCAAAGTGTTATGTATTATTACATTATGACATACCAATTACTTATTCAGATTATTTTTACTCTTAAATTATTCTCAATGCCAAGATTATCCATATACAAAACCACTTTCAATTTCAAAGTAAATCTACCAAGAACAAATTCATATCTCAAAGAGAATAAAAAATCGAGTCAACAAAGGCCTCACATAATTCGAAAAACAAACAAACACGCCCCTCACGTACAGAGGAGCAACTGCAAAATCCGATGCGATATTTAACGCTTTGCGATACATAATTATTATGACAGGACAATGCTATGGCGACGACAAGACAGCTGTTTACATCCTGTAACGAATACTGTGCAGGGACAAACTGTGATAGCATCGAGCATGAACATTTTGTATCGTATTAATCTGGTTTTGTTAGTGCCGGCTGTTTTGATGTTTTCTTGTTTTCTTGTTGCAATAGATGTAAATGTGAGGTGAATTGTTGTTTGGATTTCGTTTGTTTTTCTTTCTTTGGTGTTTTATGAAGTAAGACAGGTGGTTCGTGACGTAGGAAGGGTTTTGTATGATAAGAGCAAAATTGGACCAATACTGTTTTTTTGGTCAAATCTTCTAGAAAGCGTTAAACTTCTTTTAAGCTATTTTAGAACGGTTATAAATGACAAAGTTAGACTTAAATTACTCACGTAATTTGTAATAAAAAACAACATAAACCGTTTCGCCAAAACGACACGCCGGAAGTAAAATACTTAAACGTAGAGAGAGCAAAAAAAATGAAACGACCTAACTGCAAAACAAATTTAAATCTCGGAGCAGGTTTCCGACATTGTTAATAACACAAAGTGAGGTGTGGGAGTTACGTAGGTGTGTCACGCAAAAAGGTCCCAAGTTTAAATTGCTGTTTTTGTGATAAATCAAAAGTCTGCCTCCTGACCCCGACTGGGCCGTTTGTTTTCTTGTTTGACCATCAAATTGCTTATTTACATAACGATGAATCACATGAATTAAAACTGTCCCGTTTTTCCACATTTTGTAGCTCAAATTGTCGTAAACTGGGGTCTATTTTTTAACCCTTTTTGAAGTCTAATTCATTTAATATTGTCAGATAAAAATACATCATTACAAACCTTCCATTCTATACACAATAACGGACATAAAAAGTAAGTACAATTACCAAAACCGAATGAACTATAAAGCATTTAGAAATCAAAAAGCACAATGCAGGGCAGTCTATTCAGTTCACTCCAATCTATCTTCCCGTTCATATTAACTAATTCATGTTTGATATTTATTCGTTGCTATGGCAACAAAGGGTACCCCAGATAAGGCCCTACGGTGGCTTAATAAATAACGTCATATTAGAGTCGGTTATACCACTGTGTGGGCGAAACTTGACTCAAGGTTTTACACAGTTTTTTTACTGTCGTCTTAACTAGGTTACGTGTAGATCACGTTAGAATATGTTTTAGTAAAATTTATTGGGAAGTTTTAAAGTTTAATGGGTGACATGTAAACAAAAGTTGGGCTAATAGAGCTATAAACTTTAACGTTACAATTTTGGAACGCATAGAAGACGCTGTAGCTATTTTTTTGTTCAACATTTTGTTTAAAATGACAAAAAAAATTATTGTAACCGATTTTTTTTCGGTGTTAGAAAATTTAATTGAGTCTAATAAATTAGTCGTCTGCAAGATGGCCGGAATTCGAGGACCAAAATATCCCCAAACCACCTTCCACCTTCCTACCAAAACTAGACCTAAACTTAAAAAAATCAGGCATAAAAAATATTATATCTTAACTAATGTTATTCTTTTCTTCACGCCTAAACCATTGAACTGATTTCTGTGAAATTTGCCACAGACATAGTTTGGAACTCGAGAAGGACATAGGACAGACATAGTTTTTACATCAAAAAATCAGCAGGAAGTCAATATTCCGCGCGAACAGAGCCGCGGGCAAAAGCTAGTACTCTCATATTTTTAATCTATCTAAATAAAACAAATAAACCATTCATTAAACTTTACAAGAAAAAAAAATAACAATACAACAAGATAAATATCGTTAACGCCCTCATGCGACTCCTGCGCATTCAACAATGACTGTTGAATGAGCAACATTAATATCCCATACGATATCATCTAATGACCACGGTAAGTGTCGGGTTAAAGAGCATGAAAGAACATCGGCGGTTATAGGGTTACTAGGTCGATACCAGTTTATTTATATAGGAATTTAAGATGAACAAATATGAACCGAATATCTTTCTTTTTTAAATTACTGTTAAGTATTGTGTTTTTAAAACCACTGTCTTTAATGGCTTACCTAGATCTTTGTAAAATAAGGTTCGGGGGGGTTGCGAGTTCAAGCACAAAAATGTACCCCAGTCCCAGCCAGGAGAAGAAGAAGGAAAAGGGGAATTCCTTCAAAGAAGAGTCTAACCTAGTCACGCCCTACCCCGTGGGATAAGGAGAAGAAGTCATTTGATTGAAATCCAATCTCAACAAAAATACATTACGTACTAGACTACCTAAATAACAAGGTATTAAAGCAATATTAACAGCTAAGAGCGTGGTCCCCTAAGCTTAACCCAAAGTTTTCGCTATAAAATATAATGTTTATGAATTAGGTAACTTTTCATTAATACTTATGAATATCAATAACTTCACAATGAAAGGTATTCAATTCGCCCCTTGTTAAATGTTTTGGAGATCTTAATTTTATAGAAACATTCAAGGATTCTTTCCTCAGTAAGTGAAAGCAGTTTGAGAAAAATATCTAGATGCACGAAAAGTATTATATATCTTATCTGTAATACATACATATATATGTAGATACATATAGTCATATGACATCATACCCAGACCCGGAACGATTGTTGAATCGCAAAAAGATTAGTTCTGTGCGCGGATCGAACCATTGGGTAGCATCCAATTGCACAGCCACTAAAGAGTTCTACTTATTTCTGATTGGAATAAACGCCTTAATATACTGTCACGAATCAACTTTCAAATCGATATATAAATACCAGTAGCAATTTCACATACATTAATTTTTCAATTGATATTAATCTAATGAGCATTGTAAACACCGGTGATTGTTAGTTTATACCCAACATACATTGTTCGCATGTCCGTACATTTGTCAATCTTGATATTAGAGATCAGAATGGCTTAACATTTAAAGATTTATTGTCAGTTTGAACTTTACTGAGTAGTAATCGTTTGAATTTGAAACTTACTGTGTCATTGTTTGGTTGAGTAACGTTTAGTTCTAGATTTATTAATGTTTAAGCGAACTTGTGTACTTTTACTCCTAAATTGCTGAATATAATTCGATGGAGCATGGTGTGATAAATATGACTAAGATGATGGCTGCAAAATGGTACCTTTCACGGAAACACATTGTAGTTAGTAGTTTTAGTAAATAAACTAAAATGTATTTTGCTTCTTGTTTTTTGATTTTGACAATTTTTTTTTTTGCAAAATTTTCCTAAAACTTCACCTGCACTTTTCGTCATTTATGTACATCTGCAAAAACAAAGATACCTACAACCAAAAGTACTTATTAAAAGACAATAAAAACAAGTACAGCATAACGAAAACTTCTACACATACAAGTACCTACTACAGTAAGTGAAGAACAAACATTATCCACGATTGGCTGCTACACTGTTATCACTAATTAAGCAGAAAGCACTAAACGCCACACAGTGGGCGGGGCATGGGAACTAACAACCAACCCAGGTTTACGTTAAGGGGTTAATGTGGGGGCTAAGGAAGAAGGCACCAGCGATTTTACTGAAAAAGGATTTCTTCACTACACAACTGACGCGGGGGCTGGGCACAGAGTAGAACAAAGCTATTTCTGGGATTTAAAAAAATATTTTCTCGATCTGGATGCTGTGTATGTGAAATTTGTATTTGGGTAAACGCACCCACGGCACAGAAGAAAATCATTACACAAGAAATGTGTAAAGAAAAGTTTTTTTTAAAGTAAAAACTAACTCTATATGTTCTTTATATATAAACTAACTCTATATCTTCTAGCTCTATATGTATATGTCGGCTTTTACAGGACATACTCTCAGAATCAAGCTTAGTAATGTCCTGCAGCCCCAACTTGGAGCAGAAGAAAAAACGGAGTAGTTTTTAGTCATAAGATTCTGACACTGTCTCTCGCGTCACCCTGAGCTGATGAATAAATTTAAAGGTCTCTCAGTACCCAATAAGAAACTTTTCGTTTAACATTCAATCGTATGACCTAGAAGAAACAATAGGCCATCGTCGCTTGATAAAAGTGTTGGGTGGAGATTCACATTTATTAGTCCTTGATTGCCGACAGTTTACAGTTGAGGGCAAATCCTCCACTAGGGTGTCCCACATGTTGTCTTCCATGGCGTCAAACGTGTTAACTTTACAGTTTTTATCTTAGCCGTATCATAAAATGTCATTTTGCCTATTCAATTAGTTTCGACTATAATAAAGCAACCATTTCGCAAATAAATATGATTAACGATATTAATCTTCAATGACATTTTATTGTGATTTTAATTTAAATCATAATCTGACAACTATAGACATTTTATCTGACGTTCAAAAGTACCTATAAAGATCTACCTAATTAAAAAAAAAAAAAAGATTTTAACTTCGACCATGACTTATCTAGAAAAAATATTTTATAAGAACGTGAACGTTGGTCCATTAAATATGTACAACCCTTTCAACCCTTCGTGTCTTATTTCTTGTAACTTGCACCAAACCCCGCGTTATACGCTAATTGTAAGTTAAACCAAGTAAAGTGGCAAACGAGAAGTGTAATTGTTTTACATTGCAAGCCTGTTTGAGCTTTAAGATGATTGTTTTTAGTATTAACACGTGTAATTTTCTTTTTTCTTTCAAACATAACGTACTGGGAATGTAATTGGTAGAAGTGGGGTTAAGTCATGCGCTGCGAAAATTTAAAGGAAAATTTTTATAGTGCTCTGAACGAAAATTTATTAAAGGACATGTAGGTTTTATGCAATTATTTCTGAATGGTAGATATGAATATGGTTTCATTTAATAAGCAGATTTCTGCTAAAGAAAATTATAAATTCGATTTCATTTGCTGGTAATATATTAAGTGATGTTATTTTACTACTCGAATAGGTTTAACTTATGAAGTGTTAATTATAGTACTATATATTGACTGATCAACTCTATACAAAACGCTAAAAAACTGACTAGACTTGAAACCATTTTAAGTAAACAAAAACCTCTTTCATTTTGAACACTATTACAAAGTTGTCCTCAAAAACAAAAGACAGCTAACAAAAGGAGTAACATCGCGATTTACATAACCTTTTGCTTAAATAGCGTAATGTTAAAATTAACGCGGGCTGACGTACCCTTGGCCGGCGACCGGTGACTCATACTGACACATGTAGACATGTCAGAAGGCTAAATGCAAAATTTCAAACCTTTTGATTTGATCAGATTTTGAGAGTTTAAAATCAATACATGGCTTACCTCACCTTGAATTTGGGGAGGGGTTTCAAACTCTTACTGATTAAGAATCACTCCGTTCCTTTCCCTGCGATCCCTAGATCGAGACACAGGCGCTCTGCTTGGTCTTACCCAAGTTAACCAACCAATTAGAGGCCTAAACGGTACCGTTTCGATCGCGTTATTATAAAAATACAACTGTTTACTAAATAGATTTAGTAAACAAAGATTCTAAATTTAACAATTGTATTTTAAGTACTTGTCTAAACAAATCCTTTGAAATAAGTATCAAAATAAACCTTCTGTTTCACCCTTCCATTTTACATGACACGACCAATTCGCTGCGTAAACGCAGGCTTCAGCATCGCCTGATAAACTTTTAATACAAGAAATTAAGCTTATTTGGTTTCGAGATTTATTCGTTAATTAATTGATTAAGACTCGCTTTGTTAATCTGTACAATCAGTCAGATAGCCAGTTATCTTACTACTTAATGTCTGAACAGAGTTAATTATGATGCCTGCAACGCAAAGAGTACGCAAATATGTATAAAAAGAAAGTACACATTCGATTAATTCAATGATTGGAATTACGATTGTAGAGAATGTCGTTTTTGTGTCTGATTGAGCAATGTGCATGTGTGTGTGTGTTTTATATATTTTTTTTGTAATGTATTGAACTAAAGTTCCTAAAAATATGGCGTGGAATTTGGTAAAGTTAGTTAGTAAGTTTTTTGCTACAATTGAGCCGAAATCGTTGTACTAAGTTTTTTTTTAAGAATGAAGAGCAAACGAACAGCGATCGTCGGACATTAAGTACGTGTCTTTTGGGTCTATTTCTTCGAAGACTCGGCAAGAAAACTATGTTTTTACTGTAATTCTTACTTTTCTTTTGTTATTTTTATGGGTTTGGAAACTATCTCGCCTGGTGATAGAAAGACGTGAAATCTAATCATATAAATATACACATAAGCACCCTATTCACTCGGTTTTTGAAGAAAAACAGAGTCTAGAAAAGAATTCTACTCCTAAAACAAATGTACTAAAATTACGACGACAGACGTTAAATACGTCACAAAAAGAAAAAAAACTAACTCACTGAATAACACTCCATTACAGATTACTTAAGAATGATTGGTTACCAAATTGACCTATCATTGAAGACACTATTATTTAAAATATTTATTTATAACTTATATTAGCTATACCGCAGTAAGTTGGACCTGACCTCAAGTTAACTGTAGTGACGTAAAACAAAGACACATTAAGTCCATTTAACTCCTACGCATCACGATTTTACCTTTGTTAAATAATTTTCGAGTAAAACTTAGGGGTATGAATAAAACGAAGCCTGCGATTCTGTGAGTGAAATGTAAATAAGAATGAGTGGGTGATGTTTGAAGGAGGCAAGATAACACGGGTTCAAAGTTAATTGTTAATTCTAATTATAGATAACGTAAATGCAAAAGTCAGATCGTTTCTTTATGACTATGAGATAAAAAAATATGGAAAACTTTATTTTTAAAAATTAAACCAGATTAATATACTAGTCATGATTTAGGTGAACATAGACAAAATAACAATATTAACTTCATAGCTCAAAATGTACTTAGTGTTCAGGCTATACGAAACTATATTTTTGCCGCGGCTTCGCTCCCATAATTTGACTACCTACACTACCCTACCTACTTTACTCTATTCTATGTTCTTTTTCTGGTTCTGAACTTCATTCGAAACCAGTTCAGTAAAATTTGTAAGTTTGTAAGTTTGTATATAGGGGGTAATTTATTTTTTGTTTTATTTGAAACCGCTGGTTGGATTGCCAAAATTATTTCACTGATCGATAGCTACAATGATCCTGACTGCTATAGGCTAAGAAACATCACGCTACGATCAAATGGAGCTGAGCAGCGGGTGAAACAGCTCGGGAGTAGCTAGTCAGTTATAAAATAAATAGTGTAACGAACACGACTTTCTTTTATGATATGATTGAGATGATACAGATTAATACCGAAATAATTTTAACATACTATTGCCGCTCTATAAAATTCCTACTCGATCCATGTAACATAATACATTGGGTGAACTGACTGGACCCGGCTGTGGACCCAAAGGTCACAATATGTTCGTTTGATACGAACCTATCTAAGTCCTCGTAGGCTGTATGAGCAGTATCGTTTTCAGCTCGCTTATTGTCACTGCGTGACGTCACTTCTATATTAAAGTACCAAGTTGTATGTGGGTTGAAGTATTTGCTGAGGTTTGGCATTTTATTTTGTATATTATAAATGTTTAAACTGTTCCTTTTTTATGGAATAGGAGGCAAACGAGCAGGATCACCTGGTGGTAAGTGATCTTGCACTTGCAGCACCAGAGGAGTCACAGGCACGTTGCCGGCCTTTTAACAATGAGTACGCTAGTATCTTAGAGGTTTCAAAGTCGTTAGAATTGGTTCGGATATACCGCCGCCGAAAGATCATTCCCAAGTTTTGCTGTGTGGGGCAGAAAGTAGGTAGGTACACTAGTGGGAAAAGCACAATAAGTGTTTTGTTTGAAATAAAATTGTATGTGTAACAACTCAAACCATAGACCTCATGCGTGTACACTTGATCCCCAATTACACATTGTCGTCCAGGTAACGGACGAACAAAACTGCTGTCAGAAACCGATGCTTTATAATATATGTATATAAACAATGTATAGTTATTCGCCTCGGCTTTGCACGAGTACAATGCTGATACTAAATGTCTCCACAATTTAATGGATGTTATTTATACACAGAAAACCTTCCTCTTCAATCACTATCTAGGAAAAAAACACATCAAAATCCGTCGAGTAGTTCTTAAGACTGCAGCGAACATAGGCATGCAAAGAAAGTGCCTTTGTTTTACTTGTATTATAAAATAATGCGATAACTTTGAGTTAGTATTTTTCTTGTCCACAGATCAAAAGATGTATCACAAGAAGACAGCCTAGAAAAGAACCTTGAAGACATTTCACACAATACCAGCCTTGCACCAAAGTGCTAACTGCACTTGGATTTCTACCGAGAAATGAATGACTCAGCATTTTGTTTATATACTCGTCACGTACATAGTTTTATATCGTCATATGTTTTGTTTTTTTTTTCTGATGCCTTTATACGGCCTGGATCTTAGAAGACTAGACCTAGAATTAGGTAAGTAATTAGTATCAACCTATTTTTGAAGACAGTGATTGTTTTCTAAAGTAAATCTATCTATATATTTATTATAACTTTCGTGAGACATTCTAAATTAATTAATATGTTTTCGGCTTACTCGCGACTGACTGCTACTGTAGCAGCGCGACAGCCGCCGAGTCGCGTGTCGCGGAATGCTGCTCATGAATATGGGCCTCTAGCATGGCTTGAATCTAGTCGAGTATCTCGTCAAATTACTACGTGAGTAAGCCGAAAACATAATAAATCTATCTAGTTTGCTTGTAGTAGGCAAACAAACTTTCAAGCCAAAAATCATGTCCGATATAAGTGTGGAGAAGCCAGGCTTCGACAAGAACGGGTCGGCTCGCTCGAAGTGATACTATAACCTTACAGAACGCGTGAAGCAACACTTCGATAGTGTTTCGCAGTGTGAGTGAGGTTACCGGAGGCCCATCTTTCCACCATATCCTTAAATGTCTTAATAACTCCTTTGGTATTACGAATTCCCATAGGCGGCGCCAATTGCTTGCCACCAGGTAATTCGTCTGCTCGTTTGCCGACCTACACATGATATAAAAAATAATATATTTTTTTACTTATTTATTTAACATTTAATAAAATTTTCAAACTTGGTATTCGATATTTGATTGTGATCAAATATCGAATACCAAGTTTGAAAATTCTCACCAATCTAAGCAATTAAAAAATATATAACAATAACAAGGTAAAAAAAAATTACGAAAATTTTCGAAAAAGAGTACAATACCTATAAAACTACTTACTAAAAACCTCTAAATATAAAATATAAGTGCACGTGCTCGATAAATTGCATTGTAAACCCAATATTAAACTTACATAAGGATGAGTATAAGTTGTTCCTACTCTACTGTATAAATCTGAAGACTTTCACTCACTGACAGCCACACTTTATTAACTGAAGCCCACAGAGTAAGAACATCAGTAGGTTTATTAAAAGTTAACTTTCGCGAATTTCGATTCACGTTCAAAAAGTTTGAGGTTACTTTATGGTGGTTTTGGTAATAAATACCTACTCACAGTATTTATAATTTGTTTTTAATAAGTTTAAGAAACAGCAAAAAGTTCAAGTAGTAAGAAGGTATGTTGATAAATAATTTATTGAACTCTTTGCATGGCTTTAATAGTCTTTTCAAATATCAAAATTGTATGATCTGCGAAGAGCTTCGAAGACCTAAAAGTAGACTTCCACTTGCTATTGATTAAAATGTATCCGACCTAAAAAGTGGTGACTAAGACTTCAAAATCCGGTCCTTAGGAATGTGGTGCCACTACTGAAGAACCAAACATATCATTAAGTACTTAAATAAAAAAATACCTTATCATAATAAAGATTTACACTAGAGATTCGCCCATTCAATTTCACATTATCTAATGGCGAAATGATTAATCATTTATTTCGTTCCAAAACAATGGGCACTGCTAAAGCTCCCACAATAATTAAACTAAAACTATTCGCTACGCACCATTACCTGAATAAATGCCATTAGATAATTCGTGCCGAAGGTTGGCTCTCCCACACAGCCTTATGTCTGAAAATTCTTTCTCTAGTGCCGAAAATACTCAATACCACTAACTACTCATATCCATAGAAAATATCTCAAAGTTCTAGCAGCTGAATGAACGCACAAACATAAAGAAGTTTTTTTTACACTGTGGTCGCTCACTTTGAATTTCGGAAGTATCAGCATATCTCTCCCGAATGGAATCGATAAGATGCTTGTGTAACGACCCACTAGCAATGTTCAACCTCTTTTCTTTACATTATGGTGAGATTCGAAATTCGAAATTTAAAATTGAAAAAAAATATTCGGTATGCTTCTTTTACATATTAAACACAAAAAAATAAATTGTACTACAGGTCTTTCAAACAGAATTCACACAATTTTGTATATTTTCGTTGCGGTTGTTAGAGTAATTAATTAATATTCTTCTTTGCAATTAAAGTAAGACTTCTTTTTAAGACTAAAAATTTTACAGTAACATTTTTTAGTCAAGATGTCAGCTGCCATATTTAAAATTGTTTTAATATTTGATAGACCGAAGTATCAATTAGGCACAAAATAACTGATTTGCTAGGCGCGGATACCGTCACATTTCCTTTCGAAAAGAGTAAAATATAAAAAATTTAGTTTTAAATTTTTATTCTTTCTATATTTCAGTATTCAAACACGTGTCGTATGCCAACACTGACGTATTCCAACTGACTTTTACAACAAACTTATTATAAAAGTCAGATCGGATGGCAACAAAAAAACTCCTTTATAAAACACGCACATTTTCTTCAGCACATTTATTCGACGAAACAAAAAATGCTAACAAAACGCTGTGCCATTAATATATTTTTTAATAAAACATAAATTTCATTGTTTACAAACTTGTTTAAAAAAATGCTACTGCATCTTTGAAAAAGTGTACAGTTGTTACGTGTCAAAATTAAAAGTAACGAACGGCAGACGTGATCGTAAATAGCTATTAGTTAGTTCCATGAACCAATCGCGTTTACATAAAGATGGGAGGGAGAAAAAAGGGGTGAAGAAACGGTATTTTAGATGTACCTAGCCACAAGAAAATGTTTTAGAAACCAAAGTACTGGAACGTTTTGTCAAGTCAGTTTATTAGATGTTATTTTGTATCGTCTCATCGAATGTTTTTTTGCTCATTAGTGGCTTTCTAAATTTTACTAGGATATTTTAAGTGTTGGAAAAGTATCTTTGCTACCAATGGATAGACTTGACCAGACGGATAATACTGCATCCCAGAAAACTGGTGTGAATCAACGCAAGCGTTTCCTTTTACAGGTGAGGTTACCGAAGACTTATAATCCACCTCTATCCATCTCCAGATACCATAATCCTCAAAACTATAAACCCAAAAAACGGCAAGGCACTTAGCATCCATGACGTTGCGGATATCCATCAGCGGTGCCATTTGCTTACTGCCAGGTAATTTTTCCGTCCCATAAAAAAATCCTACTACGTGCCTCAAAACGTTGCATGCCCCACATAGTATATATGTATATCCATATAAAAACATATGATAACCTACAGTATCCATTATCAAACAAAAAACTAATTAGATCACCATCGCAAAGATCATATAAAACGAAGCCAATTAAAAAATGTACAAAAAACAGACACGATAGCAATCGATATTCTTAAGTCCTACTTAACCTACTGACCTATCTTAGCTCAGTAACAGCTGATAAATTACTGAGTAGGTATATACTCAGTAAAATATTGCGTGTACCTTTGTATACACGCGACCATTACTGGTAGGATTCAAGGGACTTGTCAATTGCAAAATTAATTAATTCGCTGGGGAGTATGGGTGTCGATTGTTTATGCTGATAATTATGTTGCTTTGTAGTTATAGTTGATGACTTTTGTTTTTTTTTATTATAATTTAAAAATGTATACTAATATTGTAAAGTTTATGTGTAGAGGGTAATCTTTGCAACCACTGGTCGTCTGTCCAAACTTCTTTCATTGATAGAGAGCTATAATGTTTCCGAGTAGCTATATAAATAGTAAAGTAGCTATATAAGTAAAATGTAGAGAGCTATATAAATTATACTTGATTTGCAGATTTTTAAACGCTGTTTTGAAAATCCCAGGATACATTATATACGTGAGCGAAGCCGCGATCGGCTATATGTTCGAATAAACATGTAAGATATAACAATTGCCATCCTGATATATATATCTTATTTGTTTATCTTTACGTTCCTATTTTGTAATTCCAAGTACTCCCCAAGAAATCGCGTCCAAAAAATGATTCATTGTCCCAATCAAAATTCATATTTCCCGTGTTATAATTTTCAGTATATCAACTGTACATCAAAATAATTAGCTAAAAAATCTTGACATGACATCATTAACCAGTACGAAATAATCATGAACCATTGTGTACAGAGGTAATAAGCATAAAGACTCCTTTTCTCGTTGCCAAATAAATATTTAACTAACTACTGTATCAATTCAAAATTGAAAATTAACATCGTCACGACATATTGAATTCAAATTTTATTTTCACGAAATGTTGACGACACCTGCCCTCCTTTTAGGCGTTTCTCGGATCTAATCCGATTAAATTGATAAAAAAATCATGTTTTAAATAAATATTCATAGTGCAATAACAGTTAAAATAATTTAACGATAAAACTGTACGTAATGGTCAAAATGTTCTGCGGTCGACATTGTTTCGATCAAGAGGAAAAACTTCCGTAATTATTTTAATTCCGATAATGTACTTGCTTGATTGAGCGTAACAATGCGGCAATTGTATTAAGTAGATTTCTCTTTTTTCGAGCGGAATGTTGACGCACCCTGATAACAAACTGTTTTGCTAGGTACTTAAAATGTAATCAATAGCATCTGTCAACAGCGACGATGCAGTCTTGATCATAGAAATTCTTTAAGCTCAAACAAAAAGTAACAATTAAAATGATAAATAAATATCACTTGGAAAAAATATTTGAAGAATTCTCGTATACATTCTTTATTACCGTTTATTGATAGGGTAAAAACGTTTAAAGCCGCAGTTTCTTCGGAAACTAAGAAAAATGCGAGGCTCGTTAGACTTAGACATTCCTATTCTTTTGCAAACTGTCTAATTGATCCGCGGACCAACGCTCGGATCTCACACCGGCCTCGCGGATAAATTAAAACCAGTAAGTTTAACGAAAGGCTCCCCGTGGACTCATGAATTGTTAATACAATTTTAATTAAACTTCATAAAATTAACATTGAGTCCTTGCAAAAAGCCGGCACTCACAGCCGCCAAACTCGATTTGACGAATCATTTTTTATTCACCCAATGAGATATAATTAAATGTCTTCGAGGCGAGCGAATAAAATTTACATAGAGTTGATTAGATTTCATTACCTACCACTATTACGCGAACCGTAGTAAAACGAGAGAGAAACACTAATGTTTGCAAATGTCTTTATTAAAATGAAGTCATTCAATTTTTAAAGCTGCTATTCCTATTTTAAAAGTAGAATGTCACCTGTCAAAATTTTATACCCGATAGCTCGAATTGGCAACACAGTTCTCTTTTTGTTGCCAGACTTTTTAAAAGCGTTGACAGTTGAAGTTTGCACGAATACTCATGTCCCGCAAGACGTCAACTGCATGTTAGTAAATTGTTATCGATGAAAAAGCGCAGTAAGAACATTCAGTAATTTTATGTTGTTTTGTTTGTGTTTTTGCTGTTTTGAAGAGCGTTTCATATACGAGCGAGGCTATAAAAAGTTACCGAATAACAACGTGTCTTAAAGCTATTTGTACTGCGAATTTTCTTTACTATACTTTGTTTATAGTAAACTTATAAATACCTAACCATTTTTAATAACACATTGATTCTCTTAATGTCTTAAAATAATAAAATTACTTTCTGACAGTTATCATTTTATTCACATGAGTTATGGTATGTTACTGTACTATGCCGCAAAAATAAATTCCGTTCGCTGTGTCTGGCACAATCAGAAACACACTGTTTTGAAATCTCGATTTTTCTTAGTGTCCTAATAATCGTTGAAAATAACAGTTTAAATTTTATATTTATATATATTATATTCATGTAAATATTTGTACCTAATGAAAAATATTTTTTTATGTAAAACACAAAACTCAACAAAGTACCTACAGCTATATTAACAGTTTAGTGAAAGTATCAAGATCATTCAAGATGGCCGCTTTGTACTTTGACCTGTCAATGTAAACGTATAAAATAATGATCCCTGATTGTAATGCAATTGGACACGGCTCAGATTTGTGAGGATTGAAACGGGGTACTCAACTCTTCGTGAAAATTTGTTTGGTAATTAAATTTTAACCTTATTTCTTGTTAAAATAATCCTTTGATGTTCGGATTACGCGACTGTTTTATTATAAGGTTTATTTTTATTATGTCTATACATACTTATAGTTTCTTTTAACGAGTAAATATCAATTTCATTAAGGAACCAATTAAAAAAGATATTCGGTACCTACTTTTACCTAAAACGACGAGTGATTTTGAATATTTTGTTTTTTTTTTATGTAATAGGTCGGGAAACGAGCAGACGGATTACCTGATGGTAAGCAATCAGCGCCGCCCATGGACACTCGCAACGGAGGAGTTACGAGTGCGTTGCCGACCTTTTAGGGATTAGGGATTTGGAGATTTAGGGATTGAGGAGGGATTGCGGAAGGGGAAGGATTGGGTCTCCGGTATATAGATATCATGGAAAGTAATAAAATATAGGTTTGGGGAATATTAGTCAAACCGGACCTGGTGACTTAGGTGGTCGGCTATTCTTCTTATTGGGTAATTCGGCCCTGTGCTTATCATCAGGCGATCCGTCTGTCCTTTACCTCTTTCAAGTTTATGCACGCAAGTACCTATGATCCAAAATATTACTCGATGCATATTATAAGGCTATCAAACATTACAATCTGATACTTAAGAACAAAGTATGCAGGTGAAACGTCAAGGAAGTATCTGAAACCTAGACTTGTTTGTTTGATATTTTAATATTAATATTAATATTATTTTTTTATTTTTGTTAAAAAACGTTGCCCCACACTAGGATTTTCTCCTGTGTCGTGGGTGCGTTTACAAATATACAATACCACATACACATCACACCCAGACCCGGA
This sequence comes from Spodoptera exigua, assembly GCA_902829305.4. Taxonomy (NCBI): domain Eukaryota; kingdom Metazoa; phylum Arthropoda; class Insecta; order Lepidoptera; family Noctuidae; genus Spodoptera; species Spodoptera exigua. Next base: position 2,000,475 of record LR824614.2, read on the forward strand.
ACAACAATTTGTGGATCACACAAAGAGTTTTTCCGTGCGGGAATCGCCCTCGACATTGCGCGGCAGCCAGTTGCCCAGCCACCACGCCAACCGTGCTACAACTGCACGGTTGGCGTGGTACTGTTAAACTGTATTTGTATTGTCATAAACTTAACTCCTTTTAAGTATTCACTATTTTCATGTACAGCTTTGGAATTATGAAAATGACATAAATTAGGATAATTGCAAAGGTCTCATTAATTGTGAGGTCCTTAATTAAAATAGTTAAGACTTGAAGAGACATGATCATTGACAATTCATCTTGATATGAGAGAAAACAGGTGAACTATTTCAGCACATGTAAGGACACTCTACCTATGAAGTAGTTTAAAAAAATAGGTACTTACTATAAATTGAGATATTACCTAACACTAAAACTTTGTTTCAGTAATTTAGACTTTAAGATTTAAATACAGAAATATTATTTTAGTATACTAAACTGAAACACGTTCATCCAAACTAATATTATAAATGCAAAAGTAAGTATGTATGCCTGTTTGTCTATCTTTTCTTCACGCCTACTGAACCTATTTGTGTGTGAAATTAAGTACAGACATATTTTAGAACTCGACAAAGGACATATGATAGTTTTTTAACTAAAAATCTGCAGGCACTATTCCACGCAAACAAATTCGCGGGCAAAAGCCAGTTTATGAATAATAACTACTTAAATTTTGTCTTAAACTCTAATTTAGCACAATATACTATAAAGCAATAGCTTTGGTATTTATATTATTGTGTAAAACCATCCAACCAACCGCCTTAAGTCTTTGGAGAAAATGACAAATATACATATGTATTATTACCTATAAAACCGAGGGATGAGTATAAAATGTTGAGCGCGCCTGAAGTCCATGACATATCTTTGAATGTAGAGCGTCATCACATTCTGAGAAAACGATCTTAACGTGATGAAGTCAGATTGTAAGCCGACCTAGCTACATTGTGCTGCACGTGCCAAAAATATGCAACGCTGCGAAATATTTTTAAAGTGCAAATGTTTAATTCTGTTTGTTTCTCTTAAAACTTTAAGATACTTAAGTCTTCTTTTAAAATGCCTAATTACGACTAATCAACGACTTGTTTTAAGTTGGGGAAATCATGAAATAACTACTCCTGTCTTCGGAGAGTGGAGCGATAGGAAGTGTCAGACAGCGACTGACTAAAATCCAGCCCGTTCTTTTCCTGTATCTGGACTGGAGCCGCGCATTATTGCGCTTGGACCCGCAACGCCAAATTTAATTTAAAATGATGCTTTTGACTATTTTTCCTCCTAAAGCAGTATCCTTGCTTCAAACAGTTCTTCAACATCTGACTGTTTTTTTAAACACCATTAAAGAAAGCATAAACACTCCAGCATATTTTTAACCGCTCTAATTGTACACATATCGGAATTTCCATCCATATATCGGTGACCCAACTGCGATCCCCAAGCCGCCTGCTAAGCGTGGGGATTATAGCAACTCCCCTCCCCCTTAGTGACAAGGCCTCCCGCCTTTGTCCAGCAATGGACGCTTTCCGGCTGATGATGATGATGAATTGTACACAGCTTTATAGGATTACCTAACCAATTTCAAAATCCATCATCATTGATACAATACGACATAAAAATAACACATTTTATTTTGGACATGGTATTAAAACCGTCTAGCAAGTTGGCCAATGAGGTCACAGTAGTATATTTTCATATCAATATTAATCATGGACGCAGAAAGCCTGAGGCGGCCACCATAATTGATTTTTAATGCATCAGCCGAATTGGCCAGCATATCCCACGGTTTAATTGAAGCACCATCACCCGTTGGGCGGTCAGCAATAAATATGAACCCTACGTAAATAATGTGGATGTGGAAATATTATTTTGGTAACGCAAAATCTTATTGTGTATTCCAGTTACCTAAGGTCAGATTATTCAAAGAGAGACGTTTTTTTCTCACATCTAAAAGATCGGAACGTTATAATCTATACTAATATTATAAAGAGGTAAAATTTGTAAGTTTTTATTAGGGGGTAATCTTTGGAACCACTAGTCGGATTCCCAAAATTATTTAACTGATACATAGCTACAATGTTCCTGAGTGCTATAGGCTATAAAACATCACGCTACGATTAAATGGAGCCGAGTAGCGGGTGAAGCCTCGAGAGGGTGGCTAGTATACAATACACTAGACAAAAATAAACCAAAAACCAAACTAATAGTGGTTACTTTAAGACATACAAATCATCATCCCAGTTCTAGGATAGAGCATTAAGGAATATTCAATATGTGACTTATATTAAAAAACCAAGCAACTGAAATTACATAAGATCTATTTTCCGACAAAGTGTTTTTCACTCAAGTCAACTTCTCTCATTACAGAACATCAGTAAGAATAGTACCTGGTAATAATTTACTAATCTAATATTTGATACGCATACGGTTTGATAGACAATACAATCCATCAACATAGAAGTTTTTGCCAACAGATCCTTAGCCAAAAAAATATGTAATATTTGGAGTTTGTAATCTCACGATTCCGAAAGCAAAGTAAAATGAGAACGTTATGGCATAAAAACATTTTTCTTATTGTTAGATATACCTAGTTACATATATTCTAATATACTCTGATTATTATTTAATACTCTAGTAAAGTAATAAAATTATAATCACTTCCACTTTTTAAGATTGTATGAGCCTAAAGGGATGCCGTAATAGTTAGACATATCCACATCTATGCTTCCAACTCTATTCTCGAGTTTTTTTCTTATGTGATAGGTCGGCAAACGAGCAGACGGATTACCTGATGGTAAGCAATCAGCGCCGCCCATGGACACCCGCGACGGAGGAGTTACGAGTGCGTTGCCGACCTTTTTGAGATTAAGGGATTGGGGAGAGTTCGGAGGAGGGGAAAGATTGGGCCTACGGTAACCTCACTCACACAGCCAAACACAACGCTGTAGTTGTTTCACGCCAGTTTTCTGGGAGACCGTGGTATCCGGTCGAGCCGACCCGTTTGTGCCGAAGCTTGGCTCTCCTAGACTTAATGACCCTGTACCTAAATAACTAGCAATTGAAACTAACAATCTGATACAAAAAGCAAAAAAAAAGTTAACTGTTCGCTTTAAAACCTACCAAGAAGTATTTACTTAGATTCTAGTGTCATACAAACGGACATCCTCTAAGCACCCCGTTGAACTCTTTTAAACTACGCCGCTCAAAAAATTTCACCATATTACGTGTCCCATCCTATTTTACAATTTTCGATCTTATAGTGTTAGGAATAGGGTGGAGAAGGAATGCAAACGTTTATGGTTTTGTCGCGGAAGCGGTGCGGCCTCGCGTTGGGTGTGTGGTTCAAGTGTTGAGAGCAAAAAATGAGGCTTTAAGGAAGGCTTCTACATTGAATTCACATTGTACTGTGGAACTAAAACTATAATACTAAAATATCGTAAGTACTTTTAACTGCTAACCTTAAAGCTTTCAAATATACTGCTGACAATGAAAAATTAAGAAATCAAGAATAAAAAAACTCTTAAATTAACAACTTTGAAATTCACCAACACCCTTGCCTTCCTATCTTCGTCATCCTCTATCATTTCCCGACTAACAACAGGACACAAAACAAAAGTCTGCCATACAATTAACAACCACTCTCCTGTAACTTGTACCCCTACGTTTAGTAGAGCGGCGCACGCGCCGACAAGGAAGTGACGTCACGGCGCGCCCCGTCCGCCGCGTCGCGTTATCTCGGCCGCGCGTGCCCCATTTATCGATATCTTTCCGCCAAGAGGTCACTGGACATTCGTACATATCAAGACTCTACGTGACTGTCTTTCAACTTTGCGTTGCGTAAAAAGATCTCTGAGATGTGATGCAAGCAATTTTTGTTGCAATTTTTCAGTTGGATTTTTGTTTTAAGGCTGATGTGATTATTCCCAAAGTTGTGTAGCAGTAGGAAGTAGGAGTAAGTATTATCTCAAAAGCTGGTTTCAATAATGTGTATGACAAATTGTATGTTAAAAAAACCAAAAGTAGAGCAAGTTTCAAAAAAAAATAAGGTCACAACTAAAAATTGCTACAAACCTTTTGAATAGACAATTTTTTTTAAGATATTGAAGGTATTTTTAAGAGCTACCTACAGATCTTTTCAATAGATTACTTAGTGAAAGAGTGCGAAATCTAGATAGGTACAAAATTAAGTTTCCAATTCAATTGATTTCGATATCGATTCGAGATATGAATCATTCAGAAAAATATAAGCTAATTTCTATTGAAAAAATCGCAATGAGTATAGCGTTATGTCGTAAGTCAGACAGTCAGCCTGTCACTCAGTCCTGCGAACCACAAGCTTTTTGTACTAACTTTTAAACTTTCGCGTTTCATCTTAAGAACATTATATTTACGCGGGTATTAACGCGGAAAATTATAATTTGAATACCTTGGTAGGCTTGACGTTTCGACCCGGTTGCACAGGTCGTGGTCACAAGCAGACTGAAGACGCGATGTCACAGCTCCCTGCATTCGGGTGATGAATCTTCATCTACCCCCTTATTTTCATTTTCTACCATATTAGGCCGTCTACACACTACGCTGATTATATCCACAGATGTGTTAACCGACTTTGAAGGAAAGCGAGGTTGTGTTTTGCGAAGCACTGGATTCCACGTCGACGACAATTTAAAGCCGTCCTCCCGATTGAAATTATTTGGGCATTTCTTTATTTCAACCGCTTCACGCACAAGTCTTGTATGGTAGTGGCGATCAGTGGAGAGAATTTGCGGTCGGTGGAATTCTACCCAGTGATTAGAACCAGCCTGGAGCAGGTGTTCTGCTATCGCTGATTTGTTGCTCTGTCGGTTTTTGACTGCGGCGATATGTTCTTTGAGCCTCTCAGCAATGGTCCGCTTCGTTTGCCCAATGTAGGAACTACCGCAGCTGCAGTTGATCTTATAAACACCTGGGCTTTGTAGCGGCAGTACATCCTTCGCCGTGCCTACCTTATCATGAAGTTTAGCCTCAGGTGTGTAGATCGTCGGGATCGAAAACTTTTTAAGGACGGATCCTATCTTGTCTGTCACACCCTTGATATAAGGCATGAAGGCAGGTTGTCTGCTCACGTTTGGATGTCTGGCTCTCTTCAGCGGTCGCAATAGTCGCCCCTCCCCTACACTATATCCGTTCTTTTTAAGTACCTCCTGAACATGGTCTAGCTCTTGCCCCAGATGTTCAGGGTCACAGAGGTCATATGCTCTGTTTTTTAGTGATATCATCACGGATTGTAAGTGTCGGGGGTGGTGATGTGACTTTGCATGTAGGTACCGATCAGTGTGAGTTGGCTTTCGGTATACACAGTGCGATAAGGACCCATCTGATCTCGCGGTTATTTTAATGTCCAAGAATGACAACGACCTGCCCGTCTCCAGCTCATAAGTAAAACGCATTTTTGGGTGGATGCTGTTTAGGTGATTTACATATTGACGTACTTCTTGTTCACCTCCCTTGATAATGCTGAAAATGTCATCCACATACCTTTTCCAAAGCCTGATGGTATTTGGGCCGAGGCTCAATGCCTGTTTTTCAATTTCACTTCATCCAGATTGTAAAGAGCCTGAAGTTGGAACCTGATGAACTCATGGTGAGCTTTGACGTTGAGTCGTTATTTACCAATGTGCCAATTAAGGAGTGTCTGGATGTTGTCAAAGATGTACTTAGTGACAATGACATGCCCCACAACTATATTGATTTGCTGAAACACTGCCTGGATGGAAATTACTTCCTTTTTCAAGGCCAACATTACCTTCAAATCGATGGCGTAGCCATGGGAAGTCCAGTGGCCCCTGTGTTAGCTAATCTTTGGATGGAACACTTTGAAAAACAGGCATTGAGCCTCGGCCCAAATACCATCAGGCTTTGGAAAAGGTATGTGGATGACATTTTCAGCATTATCAAGGGAGGTGAACAAGAAGTACGTCAATATGTAAATCACCTAAACAGCATCCACCCAAAAATGCGTTTTACTTATGAGCTGGAGACGGGCAGGTCGTTGTCATTCTTGGACATTAAAATAACCGCGAGATCAGATGGGTCCTTATCGCACTGTGTATACCGAAAGCCAACTCACACTGATCGGTACCTACATGCAAAGTCACATCACCACCCCCGACACTTACAATCCGTGATGATATCACTAAAAAACAGAGCATATGACCTCTGTGACCCTGAACATCTGGGGCAAGAGCTAGACCATGTTCAGGAGGTACTTAAAAAGAACGGATATAGTGTAGGGGAGGGGCGACTATTGCGACCGCTGAAGAGAGCCAGACATCCAAACGTGAGCAGACAACCTGCCTTCATGCCTTATATCAAGGGTGTGACAGACAAGATAGGATCCGTCCTTAAAAAGTTTTCGATCCCGACGATCTACACACCTGAGGCTAAACTTCATGATAAGGTAGGCACGGCGAAGGATGTACTGCCGCTACAAAGCCCAGGTGTTTATAAGATCAACTGCAGCTGCGGTAGTTCCTACATTGGGCAAACGAAGCGGACCATTGCTGAGAGGCTCAAAGAACATATCGCCGCAGTCAAAAACCGACAGAGCAACAAATCAGCGATAGCAGAACACCTGCTCCAGGCTGGTTCTAATCACTGGGTAGAATTCCACCGACCGCAAATTCTCTCCACTGATCGCCACTACCATACAAGACTTGTGCGTGAAGCGGTTGAAATAAAGAAATGCCCAAATAATTTCAATCGGGAGGACGGCTTTAAATTGTCGTCGACGTGGAATCCAGTGCTTCGCAAAACACAACCTCGCTTTCCTTCAAAGTCGGTTAACACATCTGTGGATATAATCAGCGTAGTGTGTAGACGGCCTAATATGGTAGAAAATGAAAATAAGGGGGTAGATGAAGATTCATCACCCGAATGCAGGGAGCTGTGACATCGCGTCTTCAGTCTGCTTGTGACCACGACCTGTGCAACCGGGTCGAAACGTCAAGCCTACCAAGGTATTCAAATTATAATTTTCCGCGTTAATACCCGCGTAAATATAATGTTCACAAGCTTTTTGACCTCCGACCCGACACGTAACACATTAAACTGTGAATCGCTTTTATAATCTTAGCATTCAAAAGTGAATTTAAAACGATTTAAAATAGTATGGTAAGTATAAAAGTGTAAACTGAAAAATTAATTAGTAGATATTTAAAAGAATTTTTTTTACGCAACAACGGAGAAATTACGAGCGCGTTGCCAACCCTTGGGGATTAGAGATTTGATACTTGTAGTATTGGGGAGGCAAAACACAAGTGCCCGGAGGTTAAAGAGCCCGCTTCTTATGCATGAGGGTGTGGGTTCGAAACCTGGCAAATACCGATGTGACTTTTACCGAGTTATATGTACTTTCTTCGATTATTTAGACACCTCTGACATACGGTGAAGGTAAACATCGTGACGAAAAACCTGGACTTTAAGTTTGAAATCGCCAACCCGCATTGAGCAAGCGTGATGATCAATGGTCTAACCTTTTCCGTATGAGAAGAGTCCTTCGCTAAGCAGTGGCCACTTATAGGCTGATGATGTTGATGATGATGAAACACAACGCTGAAGTTGTTTAACGCCGATTTTCCGTGAGGCCGTGGTATCAATCCGGTTGAGCTGGTCCATTTGTGCCTAAGCATGGCTCTTACACGCTTCAAACAAATAACAGTTGGTACAGACGGAACTACATATTATAGTGTATCTGTGTAGTGAGTGGATAATAAACTGCAGTCTGTTGAAGGCTGTTTCCTCATCCCTAGCGCGCCACCTGTCCTTCGACAGAGATAACTGAACGGGTTAAGCAACCTGTCAATCTGTTCCTATTGACTGGTTATTAATATCTACACATACTATGTAGTAATATAAGTGGGAATGTCCGTTGGTTTGTTCGTTATATAGGTAAAATGCAAAAAAACCTATTTGCCTAAAAATCCATTGAATAGCATACCGAAGTTTTGGTTCTATAAAGCTTATTGAATTTGTTAATCAGAAGACATAGGTTTTGAGGAGTTGGTTTTCAGGAGTCGGATTAACTGACTTCTCGATTATTTACAACTTTTAAAATTGACCTTTAAAATTAGGAAGAAAACTATAATCAATAGGAGGAAGAAAACTATAATCAGGAAGAAAACTATAATCAATAGGAAGCATATTCAATGCAGATCGGTTAGGTTATCGATAAGGTCGGTTTTTTGGATAAGCGCTCATTTTAGATATTCAACCGAAAATATAATACTTGAATTATAATAAAATTTTGTTTTTAACCATGACCATGTAATTTCTACTACTTTCATTTTCAAAGCTCCAGTTATAGAAAAAGTAAGGAATGTTTTAAAACAACCGATTTTCCATCCATCTTATACCGAAGTCAACAAAACCATACATAAATGGCAAACGAAATCAGGTGTAACAGCTAGTATTGATAGAAGTGAACTGGTTCCATTTTGTGACGCTGATTGGGGGATGTGGGGAGATCGTGATCCTGATCAGCAACCTGATGATTATGAAGATATACTTTGATAGATATGATGGCAGCATCGTATCGCGGATGTTGAGCATAGACCTATACCTATATACCAACCACGATTATTATGTTTTTATTATAACTTTCGTGAGACATTCTAAATTAATTATTATGTTTTCGGCTTACTCACGTAATAATTTGACGAGATACTCGACTAGTTTCAACCCATGCTAGAGGCCCATATTCATGAATGCGGCTCATGAATATGGGAGAGAGAGTATCTCGTCAAATTATTACGTGTGTGAGCCGAAAACATAATAATTAAGATTATTATGGTTTTAAAGTAAAATCAAGATCCGAAGGCAACGGTATTGTAGTAGTTTTGATACTCAACCGAACCAATTATTATTATTTTATTGAGATATTATCAAACATTGTGTTCAAATCATTAATAATTTCTAACTCATCTATACTAATATTATAAAGAGGTTGTAGCAGGAAATTTGTAAGTTTGTATGTTTGTAAGTTTGTATGTTTGTAAGTTTGTATGTAGGGGGTAATCTTTGGAACCGCTGATCGGATTGCCAAAATTTTCACTGATAGATAGCTACAATGTTCCTGAGTGCTATAGGCACAAATTGCTATAGGCAAACATTACGCTACGATTACATAGAGGGGAGTAGCGGGTGAAGCTGCGCGAGAGTAGCTAGTATTTCATATTTTGCTAATTACCTGATCTGGGTTAAAAAGAAAAAGTTTTATTTGGCTTAGTTTTCAGTTAAATATCTAAGTTTTATTGTAAATATTTTATTTGTTTATCATACGGTACGACACATGAGCAGGCGGACGACCTGATGGTAAGCAATCAGCGCGTGTCATGGACATTGGACACATGCGACAGCAAAGGTGTTGCCAATGCATTGCCAGTCTTAGTTAGAGAAAAAGGGGATATAGGATTGGGGCTAGGTTACGTCATCCACACGGCGAAATTAAAAGTTGTAGTTATTTCACGCCGGTTTTCTGTGAGGTTTTCTGATGAAGGCTAAGGGTAAATGTCTAGTATTCAGACGTAAGTACGTCGGTATTAAAAACCTTATAAAACAGAATAGATCTTAACCACAATCCATAACTAAAACTCCACACATTTGTACCAATAAATCACAATTGGACACTAAGATTTGAGCTCAGATATCAAAACACTGCAAATAGATTACCTAAGAAGAAAGAGATACAAATACCAGATACTATAAAACAGAAAAGAGACAAAAAACATTCATACTATCTGTTTAAATCAATGGGCTTCAACTTGATAACCGAAATGTTTAAGCCGTTTAATTGAGGCTACTGTAACTTAAACTTATTGGTGTTGGTTATAAGGTAACTTTTAGCTCGAAAGGTAAGGTGTTAAGTGAAATCTAAGTATGATATCGGTGAGCTAAGTAATAAACAGTGCTAATGTTAGTACGCATGCGCGTAGATCTAAGAGATATGGTCTCAACGGCGCCTAAGGCATAAAACCGGGTGCACACCCGCTTTATGTTGCCGTGTTGCCAACATAACAATAAGTTCAAGTTTTTTATGTTGGTCACTCTGATATGGATATTAAGCAGGTGACTAATATTAATACTTTTACTTTTGCTATCTAAATTAGAACGTAATTTAATAGCGGTACCAGACAATTATGTATGCTAATATCTTCTTTCATATATTCTTTAGAAGGAATAACGTAACATGAAATTAATTTCATTTTACCACAGACAAAGGAAGGGGGAATTGCTATATTTCATTGTGATATAAATAAGAAAACTAATATTGAGTTGAAAAGCAAAAACCATTCTATTTAAAAACTGGGTCAGCGAACTCTTTCAAAATTAACTGATAACAATAATCAGTTTTCTTCCATGCCATATGTTATATGTAATGCAACTAACAGAGAAGTTGATATGGTAAAAGAAACAGTATTTTTTTATATTTTGCTTGCAAATATTCTTTATTTTCGCAACGTATTAAATCTTCACTGGACTTCTAAGGATATTTGACAAAATGGGTCAGCCGTTTTCAAGTTTTAGCGTGACTAACGAGCGAGACTACCTAAAATTATATAAATAGACCATCAATAAGTACTGAACTGGCTTTCTCAAGTATCAAAAACACTCAAATATCCAAATACATTTAAAAATCCATATGCCTAAATCGCATAATATAAAAAAGTCTTTGAAACCACCACATCAAGTGAACCTTACGCCTTAGATTTTAAATCTCAATTTACGACTATAAGCTTCGATAATAGTCAACGATAGTCAGTTTGTTTGTTCAGAACTACTGCAATTATAAGTTGTTGTATCTAGCTAAGATCATTATTAAGATGTTCCCCTTTGTTTGAATGGTCTAGGAGTTACATTATCGAGATACGAAAGGTGTTGCTAAAGTTTAAGATGAATTGAGGTGAGATCTGCTGGAAAGTTTAACTTGATCTACTGTTTGACTGTAATAGTTCGGTTACAAGGTAACTTTGGTTGGTATCAAGTATTGTTTAATGGAGTAATATTATTATCCTATTCGCCCGATGACGTAGTCTTAATTGTATTCGTCGTTCGAGTTTTCGACGTTGATGTTATTAATACTTTTTTTCTCTCCTTTTCTATTTTCTTATAGTTAGAGAAGCCACTGCTAGCTATACTACAAAAACAGTTTCGATTTATAAATTTAAAAAAGTAGGTAACAAGTAATTGGTGTAGTCACAAGCATTGAATGATTACTTTTTTTACCAATTTTCTTTGTGTCGTAAACACAAAATTCTGAAAATTGCGTTTCACAAAAATGACGTCAATTGTTGTACAGAAAACTACGTAAGTGAATTTAAGATAAAACTGCACTTTAAAATTTAATCCTTGCTCATCAAAATAAGAACAGCAGTTACAGTATTTCAATCAAAATGAAAACCTAACTCAATAAAACTTTAAAGATAAGACTAGATTTTAATAGGACGAAACTGCAATAACAATTATGTATGTATACCTACAGGTCATTTAATAATATAATAAGTAAATATTCATAAAGTTACATGAACTAGTGGAGTGTTGTGAAGTTCAATGTCAATTTATTCGAATTAGTCACGGTAACACAGATCCAAACGTAATTAACTTATTTTGAAATACTAAGTAAGTGCAATGTTGAAACTCAATTAATTCACACATTCATAAACCTACTTCTTCAATCACTCAATCTATTACAAAAACCGCACCAAAATCTGTTCCGTAGTTTTATAATTTAAGCATACATCATCGATATAAGGACAGATTAAGCGACTTCGTCTTATACTCCGTAGTGTAATAACGTGACTTAGCTGATAAAAGCTCTACTAGTTTCAAGTCATATCGGGACTCTTAAAATCATTAGCTGCGTACGAGTAGTGGCGACGTCGCGCAGCCGACCGGTTAACTTATTTAAATCAACTAGGTTATGTGATCACCGAGTTGGCTCCGAGGCCAAGGCGCCTGATCCTTATGCAGGAAGGTGCGAAAGGCAAGGCAAAACTACCTATACCAAAAGTGCAGTTCGTGAACAATCACGGCCAACATTTACACGACTGACAAAATAGATCATCAAAAGATCCATTAACTTCTTAATATGAAAGCTGAACTCCTTACCATTAAACATTAGGTGTGAACACCTGTAGCCATCATTAAACAATAACAAGTACGCTAGAAAACCTGGCCCGTAACTTTTCATCACGAAAAAAGCATCTAACGGACAACATACGCATCATGACACTCACACACGCGCACACCACATGTGTCGAAAACATGCACTCCTGCGCAACGCATTGCGAAAAATCCCCACCGCCATATTGTAAAATGGTTTCTATACATTAAACTATAAAACTGAGAAAATTTCGTTCCAATAATTACTTGCCATCAGCATTTATGAGGGTATTTTGTCACATGTGATACCCGTATTTGGTATCTTGTTTTTATCTTGTTTCTGTCCTTGTCTGGTTTGTGTGTTACATGTATGTTTGTCTCTGTCTAATGACGTCATTGAACGGTAGTTGTGAGGACTGGGATCTTCGAGATGGCTTTGAGTCAAGCGTGATCAGTTTTAAGGACTTCTATACTAAGTTATGTTTGGTTTGCCAACTCTTTGGTTAGGTGAGCAATTAATGATTGCTCATTGAATGCTGGGGTTGAATGGTGATTGGGAGGTCGTGAGGTTAGACCCGGCTACCCATTGTGTGGTAACCGCTTCTATATTACTAACACCGTTAACGTTTATAGATGTTATAAGTTTCAATTCTTGTCTTTGCTAATAATTTATGGGATACTTATCCTGACCATCATTCTGTTACCCAAGGAAAATTTCTATTGCCAACAGCCTCCATTTTTTTACCCAATAAATATTTCGACATCAACCTACGAACCAAAGCTACAACATTTGTCCTAACAACTTAATTCGTCAAACCCCAAAGCGAACGCCGGCGTTCATGCACCTATTGTCTACTATTGTGTCTCTAATTACTACATTTAAAGGTTGAGCATAAATACTTTTATCATTAACCATTCACAATCAAATGCCATATGTCATTGTGACTAACTTGAATATTTAAGAACATATATAACCTTATGAGTCACAGTTTCACTATGGTTGCTAAAGTATGACCATCGAAAAACTATAAATACTTCAACGGTGTTTGTGCTAACCACAAAAATTTACATTCGTTGACAGGACTGGCTACCGTCCACATTTTTATTATTGATAACCCAGCTTAATTGGAAGGTAAAAAACGAAGCTAGTCAATGCATTCGATGTCTATTTTTTTGTCTTCAGTCAGACAAGTTGGAATTAATTTTGGCCTAAAAGTTGGGAACGGATTATAATTTTTAAATACCGGTTAAAACTACTAGATCTATGATGCTTTTTAACTTAAGGTTTTCTCTAACTAACAAATATTACGAGGCATATTGATCTTGACCATGAACTACTCTACATATCTACCTAGATTCACATCTAGCTCCCGAACTAACATACAAACATTCAAACAGATATCGCGAGTACACCATGACAGTCGCGTGTCAACCTGTAAATTAGTGTTGTGCGAGCTCGCGTGTCGTCAGCGGCTGGTGTCGATACTTTATATCGATATTTATCGATACGACGCCACGACTTATAGCCACCGATCGGCTGATAACAAGCCGATTTGTTAGCGACCGATGTACACCAAGTTTTGTTTATTTTAACAACGCGAACCGATGTGGGACACTCTATGGCAGTGTGTCATTTTAAGTTATTTGTTTATCACAAAATGCTTCGGTTATGGTAAATGTTTTCATGTCAGTAACTAGTACCTACTACTAGACTATGCATATTAGAAACTTATAAAATTTACCTTGACTTGTTGGTTCGAAAATATTCTTTAGAAGAATCATAATTTAATTGTTTATATTCATTAAAATGTATACCGATCTCAAATTTTGTGACTCAAACGATGCGTCATAAACCTTTCGCGTGCTGTCATTTACCCCTTTGTTCGCTCTTCAACAAGAAAAATACCTATACAGGTAACATAAAACAGCAAATCATAAAAATGTACCGTGTAAATGGTGCGAAACCATGCTGTGCGGTTTAATAATTCACATTGTACATCAAGATAGCAGCCGATTATATTTCAGAAGCGTCGAAATAAATTCATATTCATAGTGCACTTTTTATCGATAACAAGTCACGTCACTGGTAGCGAGCGGGCTCGTTAGGTAGTTGGTAATGTGTCGACATTTCTGTCGCCACTCGACGCGGCGCGGGTTAAACGCTACGTGAAGTTTACGATATAGACGCAAATTAGCGACCGGCGCGCACGCAGGCTCGACGACAAAAAAAAAGTGTTTATCGAACCCATCCTCGCGTTTTAGGAAACGCAAACGGTATCACATTAATGATGATTGGTGCGATTGAAAGGGTATAATTGTTCTTGACTATGTATGGGTCGTGATATTAACGTAGAAAACGCGGAGTTTCGCGCCTTGGTTTTGTTCCATATTGACACGCATGTATATGTCGCCTACATTCGCCTTAATAAAAAAAATGCAATAACAATGAAGATCATTGCAGCATGACTTACCACAAGGCGACATAACGGTCAAACGCCTCATAAAAACAGAAAAAAAAAAACAACATATCTTGTCAAAAAAAAACCACCTTTCCACTCATTATCATCACAAGCAACGCCGATCGAGTTTACAATCCTTTTGAGAACTTATAAATGAAGACCCCTAGAGAGAACGTTCAAATCAAAAAACGTTATAATTAGCCAGACCATCTGTAAACAACTACTCCAACTAAAGACTTATAGTAAAACTGACAAAATACAAAATGTTTATCGTTCCTTGCAATTTTAATCAATAGTAAATTCCTAGATGTTAATTGCGATACAAAGGACAGTTGTCAACATATCACAGAGAAATCGATTTAAAAAAAAAACATCTGTATCTATATCAACAGACACGATCTCTTATCGATGTGTCTTCAACGAGCGTATAATCGCTCGTTGAAGACACATTATTAATCATTAGTAATGTCTGCCTCAAAATAGCCTGGTTTACATATTACACAAGCAATTTACTCATAAAAAGGTAAGCAAATTGATAAATAAGGAATTGTGTAGGAATTATTGGCTAAAATCAGTAATACTCAATTTATAATTTGTATGTGACTCGCATTTCTAGAAAGATATATGTAGTTGTTTTTGTTCATTAATTCATTTTATTTTATAATTATTTATTAATTCATTATATCTATGGGCAGTGCTTACTTCAATAAAACACTGACAACATATACCAGAAAGAAATTTTAAAAAATATAATTAATATACTATTTAATTTAAAATAATCAATCAAACTCCAATCAAAAATAAATTAGTTAAAAATTAATAAAAACATAATTTTATGCCGCCTTAACAAATTGATATAAATCAACTAAACGACGGAACCGATTATACTACACTAGCTATTCTCGCGCGTTTTCACTCGCTGCTCGGCTCCATTTAAACGTAGCGTGATTTTTATAGCCTATAGCATTCAGGAACAATGTACCTATCCTATCCTATCTTTTACAAACTTATAGATTTTAACTTTATAATATTAGTATAGATTAGGTATTGGCTAAAGAAAGAGGCAAGGAACCTAAGCTGACGACCAAAATGACACCCCTAGACTAGCTTGTGAAAATGCTAAAATAAAAAGAATAATTAATAGTCGTAAGTGTACAAAAAATGAGTTAATTGATGATAAACACCAAAGATACGATTTTAAATACGTAACGAACAATAAGTTACATAAAAAAAACATGCAAAAATATCGATACATTTATCGATAGTTGCAATCGCCAATCAGTCTGTGGGTCGCAATAAGCAATTACTTGACGCGTCCATCATTATGATGGGCATTGCCCACCAGATAGAATTAAAAAATATAAGAGATGTTTATAATTTTACGGAACCAAGTCATTTCGATTAATGACGAAGAAACACAATAGTTACATATAACATCTGTTGTTCAATCGGTTAAGTTATACATATCTGAGTCTTGTTGCAATAGGAAAAGATTATAACCGAATACGGAGCGAATTTCGAAGGTCAATGCTCCAAAAAAAAAAATTGTATTGTTTTGTTTTTCTTTTATATACATTCCAACAAATCTTATAGGTCGGCAAACAAGCAGACGGATTACCTGATAGTAAGCAATCGGCTCCGCCATGTACACCCAAAACTAGAAGTACGAGTGCATTGCCAGCCTTTGGGGATTAGGGATGTGAATGAGGTTACCGGAGCCCCAATCCTATAGTAGTATCACTCCGGTCGGGCTGGAGGCTCCAGCCCATTCGGGCCGAAGCATGGCTCTCCCACAATACCTATACCATTCCTGTGCCATATCGATCACACCAGGCATGTAACACAATACACCTGGCTACACCGATACGATCAGGTCGACGTTACTTTTAACGCTATCTCGTTAAGTTATGTATTATAGTTTCGCGAAAGTAGCATCTTATGCTTAAAGATAAGCATCGTTATGACGAAATCTTCTGCAGTGTTGACTTCGAAGGAAGAAGGTTCAGTTTAGATTTGTTGGAGTTAGAGTGCGGGCTTGGGAGAGCGGGTTACCGTCTAAGAAATCAGAAATATGATGACGCACGCTGCTCATGAGGACCCCTCTGTGGTTCGAAACTAGTAGAGCTTTTCTCAATATTATACTCGAGAGTAACCCGCGATTTTTAGTTAATTTAGTTAATGATGGTTCAATGAAAAATAACGTTTTGATCATACTGTAATACTGTAGCATGTTACATTGAACTTGATTAGTGTATAGCCGAAAGAAAATTGTACGAGTAGGTACATATTGTTTCTGTAAAATCCACCAAGACCTACAGCTATGACTCACCGCCCGAAGAACCAGGCCCGAGTGAATCGCGTCCTACGCGCCTTACAGAGACGTCTAAACACCCTATGTGAGAGCTGATGTCCAGCGAGGGTAAAAGCTCACAACAGGAAAAGTTACGGGGTGGTATTTCGTCAATAAGAGCTTCTACGGTGCTGGTAACCTAATCAATGATATCAGCATAAGAAACATCGTCTTTTGTTTGAAGTTGTTTTACATATGAGAGAACATCTCTCAAGCATTATTGGCGACAACATTTGCGGAAGCTGTCAATTAATAACAATGTAAACATTATAATTTTCTTTGCAAATATAAATAAATTCAAAGATTAAAATAGTATTGTTGATATTATTTAAGTGCAATTTATTTAATACTTTTACTGTAAAATGAATATGTATATGTATTAATAAAAACCGACAGCTAATCATCCGCATTTGTTTCCAATTTCTGCCGTGTTGTGCGCTGCGGTCGTTATCTGTCCGCCACTACTCGCTTTGCACATAGCCACAAGAGGACAATTTTTGTTCCTAAATGATTGGGTTTGTACACCCCATTCAAGTACTACAACTAAAATAAGACATTTAAGCAATGATTAACTTCAGAACATGTCTGCAACACGCCTTTATTTATATTTAAAACGAGACAATTTACGTTACGACTTCTCTATCGTTGTAATCTATAAAAATTAAACAAGAATAACAAATTTAATACAACTATAATTTTCAACCTTACAACTTTCATATTAAGATTGACGTGATATGCAAGGGAAAAAATTGTAATGTCAACACCAAGTTGATGGAACGGTGTAAAAAATGCATAGATTTTAAGGATGTCTTTTATTGTGATGGGTGTAGGGTTGATTTTTGTTGTGATGTCTGTTGATGGAGTGTAATTGTAAGTTTGTGCTTATGTGATGAGATTAATTATAAAGATGCATCTAAAGACTGGTTGCGTGTAACGGTCAGTGACAAGCGAAATAATACGCTTAGCGAGAAATGTTTCAACTAATTAATTTCTATGAACACATTAAGATTTTATGTGGGTCGTGGCGGCTCTGGCGTTTGTTTCTAAAACATTCTGTAGAATTAGAGTCCAAAATGCGGATGTTTTGGGCAAATTTTCACACGTTTATAACTGTGGTATCTATCTAGATTGCTAATAGGTATATTTGGAGAAACTATAAAATATTATAAACCATTTACGAGAAACTTCAAAACTATACAACATTCATACATAATGTATGTATTGCCAGCTTACTTCTTTGAGACTAAAGCTATTATACACTAAATTATATGTAGGACTGCACGGTTGGTGCAGTAACTAGCTGCCGTGCAACGTGCCGCGGGTTCGATTCTCGTACTGAACAACTCTTTGTGTGAACCTCGAATTATTGTTCCGGGTCTAGGAAAGTGTATGTGAAATTAAATGTTTGTAATCGCACCCACGTCACAGGAGAAAATCCTAATGAGTAAAACTAAAGATAATAGTATATCTAAATTTATCTAGTACATGGGGCAGAGGTGGCTTGAAAGAGACATGTTTACTTTGAGCTTAGCCACGATAAGCCATTGTTTTTGGGACATAGTTGAAATGAAGATTATTCACTAACTGATAAACACATTACACCGCTCCACAATATCTATACAAGAAACAAATAGAAATTAAATCAAAACCAGAACCCAAGAAGGAATTAAAATAAAATCTTCCATAACCAATATATCTAAGGTACAAATTGTTCGTAAAATATAGCTTTATTTACGTTTGAAATGATTTTCCGGAAACGTACCGAATAAGGTTGTAATAAACTAAAGTCCTCACACAAACGATGACGCGGACCGCTGTAGGCGTCATTTTAGAATTATACACTGGTACAGGTGGTAACTAACGTGTTCGTTTACATTGTAACGCACGACACGATACTAAAACAAGACTAGGGGTAAGCGCAATAAGGGAATCATTTTTAGTCAGTAACTCTCGCCACAACCTGGGCGAGAGAAGAAGAAGGAGAAGAGATTTGCGTTTAAGTAGTACCTACTCATTATTTGTAACGTCCACTTTTCACCAATTTTTATAGAGAAGAATTCTACATTTGTTTGGTACTAGCAATCAAATCTGTTGCGTAGATACTTATTCGGTAGTCTGTCAAGCGACCATTCTACCAATTAGGTAGTTGATTATTGACTTAAAATTAAAATTATATTTATAAAGTCTTACATCAAACAGAATATTTGAAACGAGACTGTATTTATTTCTTCTTCGAGAATAGTAAAACGTGTCGTACTTAACAATGCAAACAAACTGTGCTCGAGCTTGCTGTGTAGTGTCAACACGCGACAACAAATTGTCAGGACACACGACACGGCGCGCTACGGTGACAATTACCTCGTTGAACGGCCGGACAACTGGCAAAACAACCGGATATTTATACATTTAAACAACTATTAATGTATAACTAATTTATTCAGTTAACTAATGTTGATTAAATATCTATTTGTCGATTAAATACATACATTTTGCATTTAATTACAATTAGTAAGTACACAGTAATTATTTGGGGCATTCTCAAATACTTCGGAGCGTAATTAAAGGGTTTCTGGCAAAAACAGGAACGTGACCTCTAGACGAGCTGGTATGGATGTCATTAGGGGATGCCTATGATCAGCAGTTGAAGTCTTGAGGCTGATAATATGACTTCTTTTTATGTGATAGCATGGCAAACGGGCCGATATATGACGTGACGATAAGCAATCAGAGCCGCACGCAACAATGAAAGAGGTACGAGTGCATTACCGACCTTTTGGGGATAAAATATTTGGAGATTTTGGCATTAAGGAGGGATTGGGGGAGGCGAAGGATTGGGCTTTTGGTAACCTCAATCATACGGCGAAACAGAACGCTATGATTGTTTCACGGCGGTTTTCTGTGAAGACGTGGTTTCACTCTGGTCTAGACGAACCATTCGTGCTGAAGCATGACTCTCCCACACTTACTTGTACGAAATAAATATACCCATACATGAATTATAGTAGTAAAATAAATTTAAAAAACCGAGTGCAACGACCTTAGCATACACAATCAACTTTATCACCTTAAACACAGATTACAATTTGCAAAAGCACAAAACCCCACCGAAAAACACTAACCCGATTTACTTCAAATACGATAATAATCCTAAGACCTAAGAAACAGTAGCGGGCTAACAAACACAATAAATAGTACTAAAACTAAATGCAAAGCTTGCAGGGGCCGCAAAGCCTTCGATAAGTCAAAATCCCAACAGTCAACAGTCGTAAAGAACATTAACATTGCCGTAAATTTTGAAAATGACGTACCGCTGCTGTCCTTCCACGGTTGTGAGATGAGGAAACGATGGTCAGGCTTTAAAGGCAGCGATTGTACAAATACAGCTTAAATAGAATAATTATTCTGTATATTTAAATAAATGTATATTTATTTTTTTAACATAATTTGTGAATTTATAATTTTTATTTTATTTATTTACTAGCGATCCGCCCCGGCTTCTCGTGGTTGCTGCAGCGTGATGCTGATACTAAATCTCTCTTTCTAATGGATGCTATTATACATATAAACCTTCCTCTTCGATCAAAAAACCGCATCGTTATCCATTGTTTTAAAGATATAAGGATATATAGGGTTATAGATTATAGATTTAAAAATAGATTGATCAGATATGTAATATCTTCATTCTGAGATTCCTTCCTAACAATATTTCAACGGACAGGAACTTGAGCGCTAGCTTATACTCATATTACAGAACTGAAGAATTTGTTTGTTTCATTGAAGACTCGAAGACTCGGAAACCGAATTACGGATGCGAGTTGAAAAAAATTTTTGTATTTTATAGTTCGTTTATTGAAGAAGGCTATAAAACATTATGAAACAATAGACAGGAGCCTAGAAGGATAAAACCACGTGTTGTTTATTGCTTTATCCTATACCAAAATTCAACAATCTGACAAAAGCCCAAACATTAACTTAATTCCAGCCATCTTTTAAAATCAGTATGCAAAAATATTGAGCTTAAAAAGTTTAACTTATTTAATACCACTTTTTCTCGCTTATTTCGAAGCCACGAATGCGTTCCAAAGCAAAGTATCGAATCGGCGCGATACCAAGCTACCGTGCGCACGGGCAAGCAATAACTCTCAATTATCAACATCAAAGCGGCGCGCGATTGTTTCTTGTGACGTCACACATCATAGTTACGTCATCAAGTTCTTAGAACGTCATCCTAATACATAGATTTATACACATATATACACCAACAACATTGCTTTTAGTGTAGTCCTGGTACAAAACCGGAAAATTATGAGTTACAAATCTGTTTTGATCATTACTTCAAATATATGGATTACTCACGTGAAGTATTGGAGAAAACCGTGATTAAGCGGCATGTTTCAACTATGCATTGTATGTATCACAACAACTGTTTTAACTAAACCGTTTGGTTCATATTGTTTTATTGGTTATAGCTTACAGTCTTGACTATGTGCTGGAATTATCCAGTTAGATTACGAATACATCAAATAAATAGATGAGTTTATTTTTTGCAAAAATTTGGGTAGGTAACAGGAACACCTGGGCACCATCTCACGGTCCCATCACGATCTTAAGTCTACTTTCCCGAAGAGGGAGGCAGTCAACGATCGTGTCGTAGGTGCGGTTACAAACACACTATTTCACATAATGTTCCGTTCAGGAATCGAACCCGCTACAGGTTGCACGGAAGCCAGTTGCCCAGCCACCGCACCAATCGTGCAGTTAAAGTTGAACGCAGTCAAATGGTCAGCTAAAAAAAGTCCTTATCATCTTTGATTATTGAATGAAAATAAAAAAGTACTCCCTTTGTATATTTTGAGTAAATATTTTTCTCAGTACCTTTACCTACAAGTTTGGTCCTATCTGCAGGTCAGGACAGGTTTGCTATCGGGCTATTTGTTCAAGCTAATTTCGAGAACAGATAAGCTATGCTAATAGGTCGTTTACCCCCATTCATGACATGTTTAATGTGAGCGTATAGTTATTTTGAGTAAGAATTGAGAATTTTATTTTTAGTATTTTTTAACTAACATTATTCATTCATCAATTTGTATCATGAAATAGTATCTATATTTCATTTATTAAATTGAATACTTTCTACATAATTATTGTTTAATGACAGACTTTAAAATCATAGAGTACAGAATATCTTGATAAATATTGTGAATACACGAAACACTGTTATGTATTTACACTTAAGCAGCTACAGCAATTTTGCTGTGAATTGAAACATGAGATAAATGAGACTAAAATAAACATTGTTAGAGAAAAATTACAATTCCTAGATGGTATACTGACAGAAACCACACATTAAAAAGATTAAATATTATTTGCTTATTTCAAGAAAACACGTGACACATCCCTAAAATTCATTATCCTTCATCCTTATGAAAAGACTAGCAAACGCACTTGCAATTCCTGTGGTTTGCCCTGTCCTGTGTTACGTTTGCCAAGCCGATTGCTTAACATCAGGTAATCCGTCGCCTCGTTTCCCATCCTAGCCTTAGCTCTGAACAAACCCAATAAATAAAATAAAACAACCATGCCTTTTCAAATTAATAAAAATAAGCAAAGACTGCACTATTTAAGTGCAACAGATTACAACTCAATATTACATCTTGTAATATTAAACTAGTATTATTAAATTATGTTTATGTATGTTATAATAAATCACCAGTAAGATGGTACTCGCGTGCTTGTTGGATGCCACAAATATGTAGAGGCATATGTACGCGTGAATTAAAACTATGTATGTATGCGTGAATTAAAACTACGCACACAAGATGCGTCAAATAAAAAAATAAGTAAGAAACAGTTGTATATACTATTACGTACATAACATATAAACGGTTTATCTTAAAGACACGTTACTTTACCATAGTAGCGCAATGGTTAGGCAACTGACTGCTATGCCACGTATTGCGGGCTCAAATTCTGCACCGAACATTTCATACAAAAAAAGCTGTACCGGGTCTAAGTGTATTGCCATGTAAAATTGTATGCACGCACCCACGACACATGAGGAAACACTAGTGTGGAACATTTATAAAAAAAGTAAAAAAAAAAACCTATAATATAAATTGGATTCATATCAAAGAATTTTTTTAAACGTTGCGTGGGTGCGTTTACAAACATACAATTTCACAAACACATGACACCCAGACCCGAAACAACAATTTGTGGATCACACAAAGTGTTGTTCCGTGCGGGAATCGAAACTGCGACACGTCGCACGGCAGTCAGTTGCATTGTAATTAAAATTTTGAGTAGCTTCTAAATAAATCACCTAACAAGCTTAAGACAGATTACGATAGAGATTCTGCGGACCTATCTAAACAAAAGATAATCTAATAGGCATAGTTTATAATATGCAATTTAAGAACGTCACTTATGAGCCACTCCTTACATTATACGCAGTAAGAAGAAAATATGTTTTAATTTTTTCTTAAACGTGATGTCATTTTGCACGATAGGCAAGAATGTAAACAGCTGTGATTCAGACTTGGGCACGGTCGCACTACTACATAATTAAAATAAAACATATTTAAGGATAGAATGCGTAACATATAGTATTATTTTCTCCCAACAATTTAAATTTATTGTTCTGTAGATAATATTACCTATGATAAGTAAGTTTCTTTTCTTAACCTACACTTCTGTTAATTATTTTCCTTTGACGCTAAACTTCTGAATATTTGTTAAAATTGGTAACATCTTAATGTTTAAAGCGCTATAATATTGTCGTCACAATTCAGTTAATTATATTCAGAGCGAAGGAAAAAGGCAGCTACCTCTCAGTCCAAACAATAAAATCCAACAACAAACTTAATTAATTTTTTCAATAACTCAAAGTAAAAAAAAAATAGTTTCTATTACTTTTCATTGTCTAACTATTCTAACTTATGGTTTAAATAGATCTTTTTTTTATTTCACAGTTTATTTTGTATAATAATATGTAAAGGAGGACTTAATGGCATTATTTATTAATCAGCCGCAATTAATTATTGTGTTCGTATCATTATCTCTATTTAACTAATACTTTACACATGTATGTACCAACAAATTATCGGGTTCAATAATAAAACAAGAAGTAAACTTCAGCCATACAAGAAGAGAAAAAGACATAGAAGAATAAAAAAACACTTACCTTAGCAATTTTTCTCTTAATCGTAGATTCCAGGTCCTGCAGAGGAGAATAGAGAAGAATGTTAATAGTTAGACAAGCAAAGAAAATCAAAAGAAAACATGTTAAGATATTACTTTGTTATAAAAAGAATTTTGTTAAATTGCGATCCATCCAATTTAAGACTTTATTAGCAGAGGAATACATTTGATAGTCCTTTAACCAATATTCGTAGCCCACTATAACACTAACTTTTGTACGAATGGCTACCCATTGATAAACAAAAAAGTGACAGTAGCAGTTTCTCACATTATCATTCGAGGAGTGTGCTCAACCAGTTTCAAGCCACGACAGGGGCTGATAATTATAACCAACCTCCTCGAACGATAACATACGCAAACAGTACTGCAAGTTTCACGAAAATTACTTTACAAATGTATGCCAAACATTGATTATTGGACTAGTTGCACTTTAATATATCAAATCATTACATTTTGACGTACATAAATTGTTCTATACTTCTTTAATGAAAGTTCGTAGACGAGAGTTTTCGTAGCATCGTCTACAACGTTAGTGCTACGGCGTAGTTCACGTCAAATTATAACAAGTGATATCGTCTGTAGTAAAAAGTTTTATTAGGAAAGTTACAGTCGCATGCATGTAGGAAGGAAATATAGAACCTTTGGGAGGTAATAATACGAGAATGTTGTTTCTTTATAATTTATTGGTAAATAAAACTTACAATAGAGTTAATAGTTGATTGAACTGCTACTTACCTACATAAAACTGATGTAGATAATTATTTCTGATACAATTAATTTACGAATCCTATTATCAAAAATGAAATCTGTTTAAAATTAATTTTCTAATTTAATTAAAATAAATCAGGCGACGAAACAAGAAATTATAAGTACGAAAAACAGTTCATGATGAGTCAAGTAACTCGATATAGAAAATTGGGTAACATATAATTGATAATCTCTGATACAAAACGCAAGCACGCACAATGACCTACCACAACAACTTACAATATTATTTATGACCAAAAACGTCCATTGACGCATCGCTTAAAACGTAATAAACGCAATAATTCATTTAAACAAAAATCGCTTTAATAAAACTGCCCATAAGCCATAAACTCCAATTGAGTCCGTGTATAATTCGGTCATACAATTAATTAATCGGTTTCTTATAACAATAAATATAGTACATTTCGTTAATAAAATAACTCCAATCAGTATATTCTCCGTTTTATTGGATATAGTCACGGAAATATCGAATATACGCGCGTAAGTAGTTCGCGTCTGAATTTAATTTTCTTTAAAGATTTATTGAAAAATATTAAGAAGAGTGTCGGTTATTAAAGGATAAAGGTATGTTTGGTGGAACAAATTAGGGTTTTAAGCATTTTGAATAAATAAGCTAATACAACAATGTCAACCTACACGGATGAGGTTTCAGTGACGCATTATGAAGTCATTTGAAAACTGTACATTTGATCTCATGTTTGTTTTGAAACACTGCTAACTATCCTTGTAAGGGTTTAAAATTCATATTTATATTGATCAAATAATCTCATAATAAAATATAAAAAGTGTTCTCTATGAGATAAGTCGGCCAACGACCAGACCACACCTGATGGATGAAGACCCGTTAATATCAAAAGAGTAACAATTCTTTCGGTATTTAAGGATTCGGAACTTGGGGTTGAGGATCAGGAAATATTTAATAATCTGATCACAAATATAACATATACGTAACAAACTCCCTTTACGCAACACAAAAAATTCCTAGGAAGCTGACAGTCTCATCAGTTTCAAAAAGTAATAGTTTTTTGTGATTATACCGCACACATGCCCTAATCATGTGCAAATCAATATTTATCTTTATTAGATATTCAATCAATTTAATAAAAAAATCTTCATAACCATTCTATACAGAATAATTATACCTATATAAGACCACCCATTTCACCAAAACCCGAGTCACAGTACAGTGCAAACATACTAAATCACGGCGGCACACGTCGCCACCGCGACCCAGATAACGATGTAATTGCAGAGCCTTGATCTGCGCGAGCGCAGGCGCCGCCATTACTGGCGCATTTTAAATACCCGCCATTTTATCCTAATTGGAGGGAAATAGGCCGAGGGACATGAGAAAATAGTGTGTGTGATACTCGTGGATGAGATTACGTTGGTCAAGTAAATTGTTTGAATTGTGTATTAAATTGCTCGACATGTTTCAAGTTGTAGTCACAGGTTTTAGTTAAAATTGTGGTTCATTTTTTACTTGTGATGTTACTTAGCTTTCAATCAAAGGCAACATGCGAGCATTTGCAAACATGGTTGATAAGAAAGAGATTCACTTCTACTTTAAAAAAAAAAATACTATCACAATATATAGCTTCTACATACATAGTTCATGACAAAAAACACTGACACATATTATTAGGATTCCAGTACAGAACGTAATAAAAGAACATTTAAAATACAAACACGAAATTCCCAAACTTCCCGTCGTGGTCAAGACAACATACAGAACTGTGTGGGTGAAAAAGAGGCGAATCGTGAGCCGTGCCTCGAATCTGTGTCACCGAGACCACAGCATGCAAGACTGAACCAAAGGTATAAATAAAATAGCCAAGTTATTAAATGGTTCCGATGTTTTATTGGTCGAGTTGGCTGTGCGATTACTGACCAAGAGGTCTTGAGATTTATATTTTGGTCGCCTTAAGTATTAACGCTGTGCAATGACCGATATATAAAAATGTATTATTACTAACCCCACTCTTCTAGCGGGTGTGTTTTGTTAGAGCTGACTAAGAGCTTAGACAGTTTTTTTTTTAATACTTTACTTTTGCGTCTGCTTGTAACCATGGCGGGTTACCAAAAAGGTACGTCGCGTTAAATCCCGTAAAACAGTAAAGTATTACTATGCAACGCGAAAGTTTAAAGTGTACACACTAATGTTTGCTCGTGTGTCGTGGTTGCATTTACAAACATGCAATTTCACATATACATCATATCCAGACCCGAAACAATTGTTGGAAAATACAAAACGTTGTGCATGTGGATCGAACCCACGAAGTATTGGATATCAGCAAATTGTCCAGTCACTACGCTGCAAGCAAACAGTATACTTGACAGAGACCAGGCAACAAAGTTCACTGATAAACCTGAACCTTTAAACTGTTTCAAGCGTGCAGATATGGTATACCCGTTCAAGTAAAAAAGACATATAAGTCTTCCCTACAAGAGGGCAGAGACTGGACTAAGGATTTTGTCGTATCACGTTCATTTGATAATGAAGATGCTTAGAAGATGATATAGACACTATTAATCAGCTATTCTACTTATTCTGAGTTAAAGTAGACACCACTGACACAAGTGAACTATTACTTTCTCTAATCATAAAACATCAATCTGAGCAAGCGTGGTGATTAAAGCTCAAACCTTCTCCGTATGAGAAGAGGCCGTGGCTCAGCTGTGGACACTTATAGGCTGATGATGATGACTCAGCTCTTCGTCGTATAGATTCTTAGTGCTAATATAGATTCTAGACTTGTGCTCGATAATAAAGTAGTATTACTATGACAATGCCAACTGGTTGTACATCCCTAGTATATTACAATATCTATGTAATTCTATTAAAATATTAATAATTCAAACATGCACTCTTAATAATTGTTGTAGATAATATTATGATTTATTCGATTTTAATGTACTGACTTATTGTTTTGTATTTAAATTAGTAATAATTAAATTATTGATGGCGACGTGGAAATTAAAAGGTGTTATAAAACATTAAACACTATTAGAGAAAACCGAGTCCAACGAAGATATTTAGGTAAAAACGCATAACCAACTTGCTGTATTTTTGGAGAATAACTCAATCTACTTATCTCGCCCAGGGTTAGGCGGGAGAAGGAAAGGAGTGTTAGACTCATACTGACTAACCCCCCCCCCCCATTTCCCGTTCCTTTTCCTGCCACAGGTCGAGGTATAGCTTTATATTTTCTCTAAGTATAAAAAGCAGATTAGCTTTTCCACTTACCAGCTGAAGCAAAAAAATGTTTTTCTTCAGGCAACTAATTTATGAAATAAAATATTTTTCATATACTTAAAACTTGATGTTTAGAATAAAACCTCCTTAAAAATAAATCACACATTTTAAAATATCCATAGTATAGCACACACACACATGCTAACCGACCTGTACCAGCGTTTAAAGTTGTATACTGACCTGGAAATACACAAAAATACATATTTAATACATGTGAAACACGAAAAACCCAGCTGAAGTATAAATATAAAACTTTTGTAATTAAACAATTAATGCCTTCGTGATAAAATATCAAAAACTCTCCAACATGAAGATGAATACTAGTTACTGCTAGCGACGATGAGCCCAGTAACAGGGTAGAAAGTATCCTATATGTTATTCCAGAATATATACTAATCAGTTTAATTAATATTCATTCAATTTTTAACGTGAAAGATTAAAAAGGTCCTTCCTTACTTACAAACTTTTTAGTTTATTATATTTATTATTATGTTTATATAGATAGAATAATACACGTAATAATTTGACGATATACTCGACTAGTTTCAAGCCATGCTAGAGGCTGCAGAATGTCTCACTTTGCTGGTAGAATGTCTCACAAAAGTTATAATAAAAAAAAATATTGGTTTATATTGAACACAGTGTGATAATGAACTTAATAGATATTTTAATAAAACTGGGACCAATAAATTACTTAGGCACATTATTTTGACTGACATATGTATAGACGTGGACAAGAAGCTGTTATCCTGACATTTAGGCTATTAAGTTTGTCCAATGTCACACCAGTAATTGTAGACTAGATGACACAATAATTACCGACATGTAGCCTGCGTGACGAATGAGGCTTTTGAACTACAAAGTAAGGCTATGTTTCTTAATTCTAAAATATAATTGAGTTATTTTCAGTGCAACGATCGCCATTATAATTTATCACTTAATTAGTTACTAAAACTAAATTACAGTACAGTACTTAATTAAAGTGTGAGAGTCTTGGTTCAACACGATACTGTCTTCTACTGAAAATCAGTGTGACGGTTGAAGAAGGCCCAATCCTCAATCTCCAAATCGTCAACCTATAAAAGGCCAGCATCTCTGTTCTTGCAAGATTTAATAGGCAGCGCAAATCCCTTAATATAAGATGACCCGTCCGCTTACTAGCCGAACTAACCAATAGAAAAGTAAAACTCGACTTAAAAAACCATCTGAGAAATTTTTAAAAACTTTAAATTTAGTCACACTGTACTCACGAATTTTATGAAACCGTTTAAACATCAAAGTAAAGTTTAATATACACATTTTCCTCCCACTAATCTAGATAAGAATATTTTAATGAACTAGTAATCAGTCGATATAAAACCATATCACAAGCACATTGCATATTAATAATATCGATATTGTGCACTTAACAGCATCGATTAGCATCGACTCAGTTATCGATACATACATCAACGCACCTACACGTGGACAATTATAAAGTAGAAAAGAGAGAATCTCGAGTGAAACTAAGGAGAATATATCAAAAATTTTATATTTGGTAGTCGTTAAGCTTTGGAGTTTTGGTACATGATACAAATTTTAGAAATTTTTCCTGAAACTACTTAATAATAAATGATCTTTATAGCAATAGTAGATATTAATAGTCTATAACATCACAAGATGTCCGTCAATTTTGTAACAAAACCCTAATAACAAATAGTATAAGTGTTTAAATAAAAGGTTAACTCACATATGTATTATTTAATTATTCAGTCTAATATACATAAAGTACTTAAAAGAAGGGACGGCAGGAATTTACAATACATTAATTCAATAGAAGTAATTATAGCTGAGTAAGTGAGTGTTTGAGATAGAAAAAAAACTATTTATGCAAAGTTATTAGTATATTAAGCGAAAAACAAATTAAGCGTCTTAATTTAGTCTTAATCAGACTCTTCTGTACACTGACAGCGAATCACAAGACGTTGACACAGAGGATATCGGACCCATCTACGGTGGAAGAAGAAACCCTTCAGGTTGATTATAGTCGGCCAAGAAGAAAGGAACAAAGAAAAATTCCGATATTTTTTACTAGTCTACTAGACCAACGACTCACAATACAGCATGTTTTAACTTTGCGTATTAACAGCGATTAAGCTTGTAAGAGATATTAAACTTTTATTAGGTATATTCAAAGAAAAACAACGACCAAAAACCCATTTATCTACATCTTTGAAAAAAATGGACACTATCTTTATTACCACGCGTATGGGCTTGTAGGTAGTAGCTAGTAGGTAATATTATTATTAAATGTTTATTGCGTAGAAAGAAAACCGACTAGCAAAAATTCTGCCTAAATAGACCTTTGAAGAAAAGTGGACACTATGCACATTCAATATTAGGTATATAATTATTAAAACAGGACTAACAATGTAACGGTGCGTCACATTAAATCGCAATAGCATGAACTTACTCATCAATATTTATAGAAATATTGAAAGCGTGCAATTTATCGCCATTTTTTATCACAAAGAGGGCGTGGCTGAAGAATGCTTAGTCACGGGCACAGGACATGTGTTAAACATAGCAAGCACTCGCGTCCAATTTAAATAATTCTGCATAAAATCTATTAATTCACGGGGAATTTTGTTGCATCGTACGTTTGTCGCTAAAACATTGAGACAGGTGGTGTTCTAAGATAAAAGATCGTGTTTAATTAATTGTACAAGTTATATGCAACGTACTTTTTTATCTAAATGAATGGAGCTGATTTAAGACGCGTACAGGATATCGTTATACAAAATTACAAGCACCGTTTATAACAGAAAATAAATTGCTTTATACAATTAGAATGAATTATTTGAAGTGACCGTTTCCTGTAAATAGACTTTAATAATGATATGTCTTAAAAATTGTATCTTGATTGATTTGATGTAACGGCAATCTGTTCTGTTCTACTTAAGACTGAATGTTTGTCAAAATGAATTGACTGGCGATTTATTGCATAAGGTTATTCTTTGAGCTGGATGATGGACGCGTCTCGTACAACGTGTGGTCACCTCAAAAACATATTGTCCGTTGTTATTTAAAAAATAACCTTTCACACGTGGCGTACCGTTCGCACAAACAATTGGAACGAGAATCTCTAAAAGTATATTTTTTATACGATAAATCGGCAAACGATGAAACTATGATAAAATTACACTAGAAGAGTTACAAGTACGTTACCGGTCTTTTGGGGATTAGGGTTTCGGAGATTGAGAGATTGGGGAGGGTGGGGTGGATTGGGCCTCCAGTAATCTCATTCACACCACAAAACACAACGCTGGTTTCCATGAGTTATTGAAATAGTAACAACAACAAATACATTCAAAAGATAGGTATGTACTGAACACGTATTTTAGGCAACAAGAAATTACGGCGACTCAATGAATCGAAATATCGCGTGACATCACGCTTGAGTAGCCTTTATACTCCTGTGACGTAACGAGCGTACGCACTTTTAGGGAGATTTCTTTGCAGATACAGAAGTAAACAATATTTCTGGGAACTTCGAGAAATCCACTAGGTAATGTAGGTAGGTAAGCATATCAAAATATTGAAATAGAATGCTTTCGTACCATTTCATTGGTCCAATATTCTATGATGACTTTTAAGATATCTTTTCCATATTATTTGTCAGATTTTTGAAAATAAAGACTTCAAGCCACGTAGCGCGACGTCGCCGCGACGCTGCTCGCTAGTAAGAGTCCCGTAGTGAATTGAAACTAGTAGAGCTCTTCTCAATTAATTCACGCGAGTAAATCATTGTTATAAATTCAGTATGTCTCACGAAACTTCTATTTTGAAATTGGCAAAAGTTAATAGATATTTCTCTTTATTCATATTATTATAATTTTATGTAATATAAATCAACTTAAGTACACACCAGTATGTAAGTAAATACCTAAGTATCTTACTATATTGATATAGTACGTAAAATTATTCCAATTGCAAATTCCCTTTGTCTAAGAATTCTTTGTTTCCTCGCTCATTCATAAACCTAGAAGCATTAGCAACTGAGCTAGGAATTCCATTCATGAAGCTATCACGTGTTACTTAGTAAACAACTTAACATAAATCCTTACATAATGTTATATATTGTTGAGGAATTTATTATTTATAAGTTACAGCACTATTAATAAATTAAAGGTTGCAAGCAGCCTTTGCTGCTCATAGTCAGACTTCAAAAAGTGTGTTAATTCTGCTGGTCGAATGCTGATGAAGATATTCAAACTACGATGTAAATAATACAAATTATAAAAAAACTGCGGCAAAGAGGTTAGTAATGTTGATAGGGACATTATATTTTAACGGAGAACGACATTAACATTTAAAAATAAAAATTAATTGTGATACTCAATAAATCCTACAGTCAAATGGCAAAAACATTTATTAAATCTTTAGAATTAGGTAAAGTTGAGAAATAATATGTTTATATATTCCAGGATTTTTTGAAGACGCTACTATCGTACCTCCAAAAGGGGCAATAAAAATCGACCTGAATCCCAGAAATTAAGAAAAGAACACCCATTACGAGGGTAACAATAAAAACCGTCGTAAATTCTAAGTACATCATAAGTCGTCCAAGATATCTTAGTCCAGTACAGAAATACCCACGCCCAGACCCATGGCCAGGGTTCCTTGGTTTGTATGCGTACGGTACGCACCACACAA
The DNA here is from genome assembly GCA_902829305.4 of Spodoptera exigua. NCBI lineage: Eukaryota > Metazoa > Arthropoda > Insecta > Lepidoptera > Noctuidae > Spodoptera > Spodoptera exigua. The sequence goes on from LR824614.2 coordinate 2,033,372, forward strand.
CGCGCGCACAATATGTCCGCGTACATTTATCATCATAAGTGCCGCTATACACAAGCAACAAAGCGACGCGACACGACACGACCGCGACAAAGCGCCGGACGACACAGCAACACGATTTGTAACTACACCTAAATATTGTATTGTTATTTATTACTACCATTTTACACGGATTCGCTTGTACGCCTGATTTAATAGTATTTTCAACGAGGATAATTCTTCGGTGAATAATAGATTGTAAGGATCTGGGGTAAAGTGGTAACAATGGATAGGGTAGCAGTAATTTTAGTTTAAATTGTGTTGCCTTAAAAGAGTTAAATAGTGGCTTAGAAGTCCGTCTGGGACCAAATTGTAGAGAGCAGCGAATAAGCTTGTACCTCTTTTCCAGGAAATTTGTGTGTGTTAGATTAGGGAACAATATGTATCTGAGTAGATAATTCAAAATATCTGCATAAATATAAGTTTTTTTTTAAATTTATGAATTGGTCAAATTCTTTAGTAAAAGTAAACAAAATAACCGCGGTACATAAATCGTTCACGCCTTGTATCACACCGTAGCGAACTCTGTCGAGTTCACAGCGATTACATCGTAAAATTTTACATTGTCGATTTAAATGTATCACCTTAATAGACCTCTCTTTCACACCAACAATGGAAGAACGAGACGGAAACAGGAGCGCATAAAATTAAATTGGAAGCGATAATTAACATGGGCTGGTTTAAAGTAAACAGAGGACATAAAGAACATCAGATCATGATTTTCGGGCAAACAACTCGGGGCTGTCGACGACGCTAATGTAATTTTCAACTTTAATTTCAGGGAATACGTTACGTTTATGTATGGTAAGTATGTAGTGATTTTTCGACCTGATTTTTAACGTGTCACTATAATTGGTTCCGGGACGAGTACTCGATGATTGACGCGTAATTTTGACGCTGGGTCGTCATTACTTGCAGTTTCGCGAAAAACATTTTATTGGTACACGTATCGATCACAAAATTTTTATTTAGCTTTCTGTCACATTTTACGGTTATCACTGAAATTGAATTTATTATCTTTGCCAAGTCGTTGAGTGCAATAAAAGTTAATGTAAAGCTGTTGAGTTAAATTAAATTGCCGATTGAAATCGTTTGGCCACTCTTGTGGTAAATCAATTGAATAATTTTAATATTTTATTCCGAAACACTAAAGGTAAAAGGTACATGAAAGAATAAATATACTCGGAAGCGATGGCAATTTAGTATTGTATTGAGCTAAAGGGGATTCGTAATACTTACGAATCAACAAAGGCTATTATAAATACTGAGTAATAATTTCTACCAATTATATGTTTAATGTCATGGTGTTCGCATGCTCCGAACGTAATGATGAACAAATTGAATACATCATAAAACTTTCAAAATAACTGTATAATTAACACTACGCAATTACAGTGACAGTTTGTCAGTAAAAAAAAACATTTTTTGGGACACAAGATGATATTCATCACACACGCCCCGAGAAGATAATTCGCGAACAATTTGCTTGGTTTATCAGTACGTAATTATCCGAAACGCGTACGTTAATGAACGGTTGCGTTACACTGCGGTGTGAGCGACGGCCTCGGGCGGAAATATAGTTATAGGAAATTTTAATTCGTATGCTTATGTAATTTATGTATTTTAATAATAAATTTATGACTGTACAATTTTAGCGCAATGCACAAGGTTCTAGGAACTACACACCAGACCTGGATACGCCACTCGCTAAAAAAGACAATCTATATGTTTAGTCGGGGAAGGAAAATGCATTTGAATCCCTACACTTAAACCTATGAATTCATAAAACGATTCCGTAAAATACGATTTATTGATAATCCTTCCAAATTCCAAAACCTCCGCCATTTTACAAAACTTGCACCAAACGATAAAATATCGCACTCTTGCGCATCTTCGCGTAAGAATAATGTGGACGGACCGCCGGCGTGTTATTACCTCGTGAGTTATGGCGTTGACACGTATAGTGTCGGCGGAGAAAATATTACGCACAAAAGTGATAATTAACCATGAAATCTTATTTCCGTGAAACTGTGGAAAGTCGATTGTATAAGCTACTAATTAAATGGGGACTAGAAGGGATGGGACGATGCAAAAAGTCTCTTGTATCTTTTTTGCCGTTGAAGCACCGGAACGAACTGGTTCAAAGCGGTTTTTGAGTTTAATTTGAGTGCTTGTTTTCGGTTTTGGAACTGTAGAGTGCGCTTTGATGGTTCTTGTTTGTTATAATGAGATAGAGTAATTTATTGTTGAAGTGGCTCTAAAAGCGACATTTCTCTAAAGGAATGGCATGGAAAAAATGTGAAATTTTTGAAATACCATACTGATACTTAAACACCTTTTATCTCAGAGAGGTATACTTTTCAGCGGTCATATCTTTATTACTTTCTTAATGTCTAGTACTAATGAAAATTGAGAGCCCCGATTGCAACCTTACAATTCGTTTATTTGGTTGAAACGCCTTTGTTCAGTTTTATACCTGACGGTTATCAGTTAAACAAAACTAGTTTTATAATAAAAGAAATTTAAATTCAAAACACAACAAACAAGTGTGACAAGCACTTACAATATAATTCCCTTAAGAGCTAATTAAAATGATAATCCAGCCGCCTGGTGGATAGCCCTCAACAATTTCTATTCAAATGACAAAAAAATACTCATTACTATCAGTTATTCGAAAGATCGATGACAATTTGCTTAAGTTATTGCGATGCGTCGGTAGGGGGCACAGGTGAGCTCTCTGCCTATCACCTTACCGTTCATAATATATTCATATACTGGACTTTGTAAAAACTAAAGGTTGGTAAGTAAAAAAGCAATATTTCTTCAATTAAATGGATACATTTCCATATCATGGAAATTCACGTGAAAATATTTTACACATCTGTCTGTTTGTTTAAGCGTTTTGTTTTGTTTTAATAGTAGGTATCGTTTGTAATGTAGATAGATAATCTTTATGTGAATCAACACTATTGCTAGATACCTGATGATAAGCCAATTATAGTTAACCATGAGCCATTTTCTTACTGTTACTATTTGCTGTACTGCACTTTACAATGTGTGGATAACTGCTATGCACCAGAAATAGTTGAGTACCTACACCATTTTATTTATGTCAACTGTATATGCCTCATAAGTTTATCGGGTACTTATTTTAACCATTACTCAAAAACGGACTTTGTAATCACCAACAAAAGAAAATAATGGACCATATTTAAAGTTCGTCACGTTACACCACGTGACGTTTAATAAGTTCATGACGAGCTCAAACTCCAAATTAAGTTATTTTCTAGAATCTAGTAAACCACAGAACTGTTCCAAATTCTCTATTACCTTAGTTCTATATTCACATCCATTATCATCATCAGCCTGATTCCATCCACCGCTGGACATAACGCTCCATAATTGGATAGTTTCCTTGGTCAAATTAAATCAATTCGACGTTTCAATTCAATTAAATAATGAAATATAACTAGTTTTATTCATTGATCGATCGATACACTAAGTTTTAGATATTTTGTAGCTAATTATCAAGAAATAAGTAAGCTATTTGACGCAAAAATACTATGACGTCATAAGTTTTTCATAGAAAAGTATCGTTTTTGACATTTGGATAAAAGTATTGAATTTGACTAGTTGGAAACTACCGTATTGCACGCCCTTGAGCTCGATGTTCAGCTGTTCTCATCCAACCACTGCCAGCCACCCTACATATATCGTCAGTCCACCTAGCTGGAGGGCGTTCTACACTACGTTTGTCTAGACGTGGTCTCCACTCTAGAACACCTCCCCAACGGTCATCGTTCTTCGACAAATGTGCCCACTGCCACTTCAGTTTGCTATTCACATACATTTCTTATCTCAATCTTAACAGTTATGGCAACGACTTAACCCTTATTCCGTGCAAATATTTTACAAGTAACTTCTGACATTTCACCTTTTAGCAAACCAATGATATGATATACCCTAGTGACACATATTACTGCTTCCATAACGTCGTCTTATCACGTCACATTGGCTGTTACAACTGAACCAGGTTTGTGATTGGTCCAAACCTATTTCTGCTGCATGTCTATTCCACTATCAGTCAATCAGATAAGAGTTTACTATCTAGGTGCTGAATGACAATTTGAACCCCATAAAATACCTGATAAAATACCAGTTTTATGTTCGATAACTATGTAATTAGTAAATAACAATTAGAAATATGTAGTTGATCTTAAATGTGCTTAAGATATACAATGATATGCGTTTATTTGTAATAAATTGTGGTCCAGTGAGACTGGTTTAAGGACATGGGTTGGTGTTAATGGCTTGTAGTTTCCATAGTGTGAGAAGTTTATAGATATTTGAGATGGTTAACATTATGAAAGTATAATTTATAATATCGGAACGTTAACTAATATTAGTAATTAGATTCTTCCTGCTCATTGGTCATGTCAACGCAGATCAAGTTCATGCGAAATATTAAGATCTAAAACAAGGCCACACTGCAATAGATTCAATATGATTTATCAGTCATATTATGTTAAATAGATAGAGATATATTCTTTAGTCCTTAAAACTTTCGAGGTCACTTTTTCCTAAAATTTTTGATTACGTTATTTTTCAACAAACATTACTCCATACTTAGATTGTCTTCTTTGACGTCGGTGCGTTTACAAACATGCACATCACGCTTCAGACCAGTAACAACAATATGTGGATCGTTCGAAGAGTTGTTCCGGATCGAATTCCACGACAGTTTTCCTGCATGCCGGTTGCCTAATTACCGCTTTAGTAAAAATTGTAATCGGTGAAAAGAGCAGCCACTAATAATTGGCTAAAGACACCCCTCCTTCGTAGCTCGAATACACAAAACTTTCCACATCAAAATACGAGTCATAATCATCTCGCAAAATCTTGAAACACAAAGTGTGCTCCAGAAATATCCAAGACTAGCAAGTTGTTTACGTTAGGCGTAATGAATGGACAACACTTAGAAGCAATTAAATAGTTAGAGATAATGTATGCACAGGGGCTTTACTAGTACATAAATATGTAATGAGATAGGAAAACATGGTTTCTGTCACTTGTCTAAGCATGTGGAGACCGAGATAAACGAGTTGTAAAGGGAAAATATTAGCATTATGACGGCTGGGACGTCGATAAGGAAGAGAGCTTGTTCGAATAAAATAATGCATAAATTCACAGATGATTAAGTCTATAACCTTTTTTGAGCGGTGACATTGATAGCTTGAATTCGACATTCTGGCAAGAGGGAAAGCCAGACTTTTGCTGATTTAAAACCACCTCATTCCTTCATCTGCTGCGGGCCGAGGTTCATTGAAGCCTTTTACGTACCATTGAACATTAGTATAGAAAAATCCAAATATGGATATTTACTTCCATCATGAATATGAAATATAATTTAAAATGACACCCAATACACTCTTGCCATTAATTTACACATAACTTTCCATTGTAAATATGATAAAATAAAGACATTACTTTTGTTTTGGCTACACAAGTTCGCGACGATTGTCATGATTGATTAAATCGACGCGACCGGCGCCGGCGCAGCTTTCTACGCACCGGAACGAAACGCCCATACAACGGCACAGGTAGCTTTATTAACATGTGTTTTATTTTCCAAATGGTTTATGTCAAATTCGTATCATATTGATTTAAGGTTTTCGTTTTAATAGGAAAGAAATTAATAATTTTATGCCAAGATTCCTGTGTTGGAAATCTGAAAGAAGTTGCTTTATGAGTACGTTAAAAACGGTATTATAATTATTTTCATATTATTATAACCATTGGAGGCGCTAGTGTCGCTTAAGGTTTTTTGATCACTAGAATATTTACTATTTTCAAATAATTAGTAGGTCAATTTCTGTAGATGAAAATATATTTCAAAAACAGGGTTGCATAAATCCAAGCGACAATAGAACACCTAACACACAGGGTGTCCCAGTTTAGGAGGCAGGGTTTAATATTTTTTTTATACCTATCATAAACTGATAACTATTAATGCAAATTTTTGTAAGGTCTTTAGTTCAATAAACATTATAATTACCATGAAATACAAAGTAACACAATAACAAGACCTGCGTAAAAAACCGCAAGAACAAGGCTTATTTTCAAATGTAAATAAGTAATGTCGGCCATTTAATATCAATGGCGCGTTTCACGTAAACACATCTGAGTGAATTTAAATGGTGCCTGCACTTACTACCGCTGCGAGCGAGACCAGTCATTTGCTCGCCCTCAATGATCTAGAATTCTAGGTGTTATTGAGTAGCTAACTCTGTACTTAGTCTTTATAGTTTAGCACTAAATTCGTACCTGACTTTTATTATTTTCGTAACTTATTTTAGGATTTATTTCATAAGGAATAGAATTTATTGATTAATGTTATGAGACTAAACCATCACGTATGATAGTTACTCGGCATTGTTCTTATGTTCAAAACACTTTTAAAAACGGTAATTGAATTTGTGACGTGCTAAGTTACAAAAAAAAACATTTTTTGTTTTGATGCAAATTTTGACGCAATATGATACCCTAAATCCTGCTAATAAACATATATGTACAAGATGTAGAAGTACCAGCTAACATCCACAACATTAAAACACTACTTGTCTCACAATAACAAAATATTCAACTTTGACTTGTATTAGTGTTAAAAACTAAATAATGAAACCATAAAAATTTAAACTAAAACTGTTATGTAACTGTAAGAAAACTGATTTGCAATTATCCATCCGATACCTAAAACAATTCTACAAAATTACGTTGATATTATGAATTGAAATAAAACAAAACTACGATGGCATTGCCATATAAACTTCAAATATAATTTACACACAATTTTATAGGTCCTCGTATGGGGTGTAAAACTGAATATTTGCCAAGCAAACTGTCTGTGGCCTGAAAATGCGGTAGGTTGCTACGATAACTATGGACATAAATTAATCTATGCGTTTATATCTGGATGCGATTTTAAGGAAATCTGATAAAACTACAATCATTGAGGGTTGCCAGTTAAAATAATACTTATTTAAAAAAGAAGATATGCCTTAAGTCATTATATGACTATGTATTCTTTATGGAATAGGTGGCAAACGAAGCTATGAACATCGGAGAAGTCACAGGCACATTGCCGTTCTTTTAAGACAGAGTATGCCCGTTTCATGAAGGAAAGACTAACCATCTATGTGATGGGGCTTGCAAGTTTCTACCATGATAGGTAATTCGAGACACAATAGAAAGACAATAGGTTCGCAAACGCCGGCGTTCGCTAGGGGTTTGATAAATTAAGTAACGAAACTTTTATTTTAAGGAATATATCGGCAAACGAGTAGACGGATTATCTGATGGTAAGCAATCAGCGCCGCCTATGGACACCCGCAACACAAAAGGAGTTACGAGTGCGTCCCCGGCTTTTTAGGTTTTCAGTTATACCTACATTTGTTTTGATTTAATTTTTTGATTTAACTTGATAAATATTTTCATTTTTATTTACCATTGGTCGTATTTGTGGTCAATCCGAATTACTACACCAAAATTCTAATAAACATTACCCAAAGTACAAAAAAACACCAAAAAATGGAACTCAATAATTCTACGCACCTCTCCATTTTTACGGGTGAATTATTGAATCAATAATTAAAAATACAAAAACACAACAACAATTTAGTCGGACAAATGATTCGATTCAAAAATATCGATGTATCGAAAGTGATTCGTAAATCAGAATCGATTGCGATGGCCGAGGTGAAACCGCTAGTGTCGAAAGCCTGGCCAGTTCGCCACCCACGTAATGCCATCCTCTTATTAAGATGTTATTTTGTTTCCAAAGCAATTGATGAAAGTTGTTTGTCCTGCGAATGGCTGAGAACGTGATACGTTCAATGTTTTATATGAATTTTATTTGATGTTGGACATTAAGGAGATGTCCAGAGATGAGGGTCTTTTGTGAAAATTTGTGTAAAGAGGTTTTGTTTTCTATTATACGGTAAACCATATAGTCACGATCATTTAATAACATACCGTTATAGAAAATATTTATTATATTCTAGTTCCAGCTCGAAACTACGTTTACTTGTACATATAATAGTAGCTATAGAGTGATTTCGTTTGTGCCTTATACGTTACACTCATAATAATTACATCCTAAAAAGAATACACCATCACTACCTTGATACAACACTTTAAAAAGAAAAACAACTTAAAAGGCATGTGCCTAATATATAAAGTCCTTATATCTATACCTCTCACAGGAATCTTGCTATATCAACAATCAAATTAATCAAATCAGTTTAAATAAAGAGAAGACGAATGCTTTCGTAAGATTAATTTACTACAATTTGAAAGTTGAATAACATAGACACCTCATTAAATTAACGGAATTAAAAATGAAGCTCATAATTTACCCCAAAACTATCTGTCGTCATGTAAGCTACCTTATAAAGAGCTATTGGTTTACTTGACAAATGATACAGGAGTTTTTGAGTTTACATCTTAATTAACTACGTGACTTATCACTACGAATCTGCCCAAAAAGCGATATTTATTTGCGCAAATAAAATTATCATAAAAACAAATGTAGGCGATGAACAGGACTAAAGCAAATAAATAATTAAGTAATTAAAAATCTAGGAGTGTTTAAAAAAAGAACTTATATCGAACAGTCCAATGTGGGTAGCGTGTATAATTTAAAATTGCCATTTTTTCCGTTGGCAACCCACGGCCAGATTAGTCAGTATTTCGACATTCTCGGCCCACATGCACTGGTTATTAACATAAAACGCTACAATTCATTGTGCAATAAACGCGAACTGCGATTTTATCTAGTAACAAGACGACGACGGCGTAAAATTCAGCGACGTGTTTTTTCGACAAAACCAATATTGGTATGTTTGCCACCAGCCGAAGCCCAACGAGTACGCCCGTCCCAACAAATGTTTGCCGAGCCTTAACATTTATGATTTTGTTCCTGTCGATGATCGATTCCATTTTTAACGCCGTTGTTTAAAGTTATTATGTTAATCGAAAAACAACTTTTAATATTTGAGTTTATTGTTTATCGATTTCTTTTATCTTGTTGTGCCAAAACCAATATTTACGAAATAGATATCCAGTACAATTTTCACAAGATTTTGTGCACGCAAATTTTGAGCAAACATTGGTTGAAGTTACACCAACAATGGCTACTATCATATGCTCGTATTTCAAGCAAAGTATAAAACGGTGTATATTTTAAAGTTTTCGACTTCATTGTACATTTACACCCCCACAATTGAATTTTACGATCCCCGTGTGAATATTTCAATAGTCATTACGAACATATTGACTTTTTATGCACTTTTTTATTTGCAGGTATTCGGAGTGTTAAGCTGTAAATCTTTATAAAAATAGCGACTGAAATGCAATAAATTCTTAAAGCAAATTGGCTTCATTTCATCGCCGATATTGATTAAAGTAATTGAAAGGAAAAAGGCGGTGCAATAAATACATCAAAATAAAAGTACTCGCATATATTGAGAGAAACAATAAAAAGATTACATTAGTCTTCATCTAGTGGGGGTCATGCTTACACTTATAAACAGAAAGGCCATATGCCTTGCATGTCAGTAATATATGGAACTTTAGAATTGGGTCCGATAGATAAACATATGGTATGTGTACATATAAGTGCATCACAAACAATGCACTTCACATTCCAACGTACGCCCATACAGGTCCTATTCCTGGTGCAAGGGTCACATCCCGAAAAACCCGAAATGTAACTGCACCACGCGCGCATAACGAAGCTTTAGCTTAAGCCATCAGATAGCACAACCTGAATGTACTGCCCCTGCTAACTGCCACAAAAACAATGTCCACCACACTGGTTTACAGATAATATTTCAGATGAAACAAAGCTCATACAATTTTACCAACCGACAAAGCGGCATCGCAAATCTCATTTGCAGACAACAAACAGATAACTATCTCATTCTTTCAACAATGGCCGGTAGGCTCATAAACAGAGCCTAATTAGTAATATTCCGAGTGCATTGTGGTATCTTAACAAATGGACAATAAGATGGAAGCGTGGTTATCTAGGGCGATAAGGGCGCCGCGCCAGGGAGCGACAATTATCAGCCAATGACGTTTGCTTGGTGCGTTTTCACGGAGGCCGACCGTACGAAAATGCGAAGGTAAACATCGCGTTGTGCTGCAACCATTGCTGCATAAGCCTCGGTTGATTTAACTTCGCAGAGCAACAAGGCATCGCTGGAAGTTGTTCACTGGGCTGGGCCGCTCGTGTAAGCTTATGCGTTCGAGTTGAGATAGGATCGTGGTCGGAATACGTAATGGTCGGTAGTGCTCGCCCATGTAGCTCCCGCTTATTGTTCCAACTCTTGTCCGGCGTAGAACGTAAATTGAATAAGTGAGTCCTAGAAAGCTGAGTTACGGCGGCTCGGATTAGACTTTCTTTGGCTAAATTGGACTCTAAGTCATAACTTGATTTATTGTCAGTGTATCGGAGGTCGATGTGATATGTTTTCCTGTTCGGTTGACGCACTTTATGAACATAGTGCTTTTCAAATTCTACAGAAAAGTCGATTTTCAATTTATAAGGTTCGTTCATGGGGCACTAAAAAGGCTTTATAATTGACTCATCGGTTGGGTCTGGAGACAGCTAATATGCGAGGAGACCTCAAGGGCTTGGACTTGATTTAGTAGATTTCTATGTGAGACAACGTAGTTGTGGAATTATAAGCTATATATCGACATACCTGCAAAGGCAACAAGCAACTCTACACAAGAACACCTTGACTAAGGTAATAAACTATACAAAAAAAAAACGTTACGGAGAAAATTTTACGAAATTACTAAAAAGTTTCACATTTAGCCACCTTGTCTTAAAATATGGCCAGAAAAAATACTGCCATCAAGCAGAATTAGTTTTGTAGGCGCAATAACTAATACGGTTTTTATGCTAAGTTTAGAGTAATTGATATGTAGCGCCCTCGAACCTTAACTACGGGAGCTTTTAATTTGCGTAAAATTAGTTTTATTTTGAATAAGGAACGGTGAAACGTTTTATACACTTTGTTAGGTCCTACTTAATTGCTTCTGGCGTTTTGTCTTTATTCAGCGTGTTATTGTACGGCAATATTCTGTTAAGCATAATTACTTTTAAAATAAGGTCGTTCATCATGAATATTGTTTGGTTTATATAAAATGTTGCGTTCTTAGTAACGTCTTCTTCATTATTTGGCTTGGTAAATAAACCTATCAAAATTATCACACTTCTTAAACATATATTTAGATACAGCGACACATTAAAACCGAAAACTAAAATTCTTCATAATATATGAGCTGTAGTTTTACTTGGTAATAAATACGTTTTATCGGTAAGACATCCAATCTCAAACAAAAAACTTTGAGAAAATTCGCAATAGACAATTTTCAGTAACTTATCACTAACTCAAGACAGTACATCAACTACCAAGTTAAACTAATTGGCAAAGTTATTAATCTCCAGATAAAGATAAGCACATCAACAATTACGAATCATTCACAAGATTACACCTTAACATTTTATTAATTGAATTTGAATCTGTATCACATTAAACACGTGTGCTTGGAATGATGACGAGGGAGCAAATGACAAAATTGAAACTTGTGATGGATGACGTCATTACGTAAACTAGTTGCTCTGGTCTTCTAATGACAGTTGTCGCGACTCATACATTAATATTTGTGAAGTAGTAATTTGTACCTAATGAGAGGTTAGGAAAATGATTGAATTCGTTCCTTATTTTGCACCTATTTTTTCTCTTTGCAATCAAAAGCGAATCTTAACTAGATTTACTTAAGTGTCATTTTTTAATCTTACTCATAAATTTTTTAAGTCGATTTTCGACAAAATTTAAGTAGCTTTTGTTACCGACGCACAATTAATTGTTTTCAAAAAAAAAAAAAAATCTGATTCGTGTGCGACAGTTTGATGAGCGACATAACAACATTAAAGTACTAAGTATCCTCTTACAAAATCAGACGTTTTTTACAATTGCTGACTAAAATGCGATTGCTTTTGTACCCTGACAGTTGCGTTGTCAGTTGTTTCGCTGACAACCAGTTACATAATAAGTTCATGTCATTGACAAATGAATCTGTCCTATAGGGATGTCACACGTGTTTTCGGCGAAATTTTTATTTAAAGTGTTCACTTTATATGTGTCAGACTTGAGAGCATTGTAGCTCATTTTCCTTCTTGAAATCCAACGTACAAATTGATTCCATATTCAATTTTGGATTCAAGAAGAACTTTATACTGATTGGACATAATTTGAATTTGAGTACCTCAGCCTCTTAACTACTCTAAAATACTAATTGAATTTTATGCATTATGGTTATCAGGTGCGTGTTTGGAACTTGGCAAGTACCAATGTGACAATGTCTTGTTGTGAAGGACAACATCATTAGAACACAAGGACTTATAATTTCTAATTTTATGTTTGAAATATATCTCAAGCTTCCTCCACGTTTGAATAGACCTTTGCTGAGCAGTGATCTCTGATGGTGAAGATGAATAAAAATAAACTCTTATTCCGAAATTCGTAACTGCTGTCTTTTAATATGTAGTCGTAACCTTGCATAACAGAGACAAAATTAAAACGATTTTTTTTGCTAGTGTTTTTATCCTGATCAAAGACATCCATGCAGTGTGAGCAAGGTTACAAAAAATAAGGGCCTCATAAAACACAGATTAAATACTCAAACAAATATTTGAACTGCAAATCGATAGCTTCATCAGCAAATAACACGAGAGGCCAACCCTTTAAACAGACCGCAAGACGTAGAGACTCCATATCAATAGCTTATCTGCAGTAGCCAACGAAGATCATTTAAACTTTTTATTACTTCGCCATGTCATAATGTTACATTACAGTGAAATGTGTGTTTATTATGAAAACATGAGGCGAAATATTTATTGGTGGAATGATTGAATGACAGAACCCGCGTACTAAGCGATAGAAGAGAGGCTATGGAAAAAAAAAACACCCTGTTGCAAATTACGATGGTTGCTAAAATTATGTTATGGATGACAGAACGAGACAGTAAAGTATTGATATTGGTTATTTTAATAAGACATATTTCAAATTAGTTGCTATGGCCTTGTAGTTGATTTTTTCTGACTATAAAATATGATGGAGATGTTTTTCTTGAGTTGAAATATGACTCGGCGGTGACTTCTTTAAGTTAGCTATAGCTTAGTAACTAAACTTTATATTATCCAACAAGACATACAGCTAGAAATAAAATAATTGTCAAAATTAATCGAATTACATAATATTGAATGTGTGGTCATTGAGTTTTAGCTTAAAATTAGGTTACCGGAGTTGTAGGTTTCAAACTAACCCAAATCTAATCGCGATCTGCATCCTTCTACAGTAAATCTATAATAGGATAATTCAATTAAAATAGTCTGTTTATCGATGTTATTAAGAAAAATTACTATTTACTGCATGCAACATATTTCAACTAGTCTCGAGTTGAAAAAATCTATAAATATCTAATGTATCTCTACTTCTCTTTTTATCACAAAAGAACTTTAAGGTGATTAATAATCCCCGAATTTCTGTTATAATAAGTATCTATGCCTTCAAGATTTTAAAGTGTCGTATTATCGATAGAATCAACCAATGATCATCCATTTTCATTCGATAATAATTTAACTAAAAACTCTATAATTACAAGCACAAAATAAATAACATTACAGTTAGGGAACACTGATACTGAATTATATATTAAATTACTAAGATCTAAACTTCTATATTTAAGGAAAAATTAATATTATAAGCTACAAACAAAATATGTAGGTAATTAGTTCATATAAATTTAACTATAACCAAATAAAACTGGTAAATACAAGTTCTAATATAAAATCAATGGGTTTTTTCCGAAATTTTCCGCAACACCTATGTCTGTCCGTTTATTTATAAATAAACATTTTAATATAAAGTTCATCAAACTATGACTCAAGAACCTTTAAATAACACTATACAATAACAAAATCTTACACTTAATTTATTGAAAACTAGGTACTTTCGCACAGTTTCAGTCGCTGCTCGACTCCTATAGATCTTTGCGTGATATTTTATAGCCTTCCTCAATAAGTGGACTAACGAACAAAATAAGGATTGTTCAATTCGAACCAGTAGTTCCGGAGAAAAGTGCGTTCAAACAAACAAACACACTCTTAAGCTTTATAATATTAATATAGTATAGATAACGACTCGCGTGAATTAACCGAGAAAAGCTCTATTTGTTTCAAGTCACAACGGGACTCTTATTCAGTTCGGGACTCTTGGTCTTTCAACAGTCAATTATTATTGAAAGACTCATTCACGTGGGTAAGTCATTCTTTTCAATATTTTTTTTATGTCTCACGATAGTTATTATTTAAAAACATATAACATGTTCCATTCGACCTCTAATTCGATAGAACTAACAAAAGAACTTTCTTATTTATAAACAAAAACACAACATAACACCTGACATTCTTTATTAACCCTTTATAAAAACCACGGTCACAATTACCCCTTCAAATACTACCCGTACGACATCAGCTGACTGAAAACCAACCGGTCCCGCACATAGTACACAAAAATCGATACAATACAACATCGATCACGAATCGATTGGTCCGATTATCGGTAATTTCGTTACGGACCAAAAACTGGGCCCAAATACCTGCATCACAACTTGAAGGAATATTTCTATAATGAAATGACAATTACCTACGGCAACCAGTACTTGTGACCTTACTGAACTGAGAAAAGAACTGTTCGTACAAACTTACTACAAGTTCTCGATGGGTTACCGCATCCAAAAAAACAAGCTCAAATAATAGTTTTGTAAAGATTAGTTCCATTAAACTTTTTAATAATCTATATGTACTTATTCTTAATTACTGCACGGTTGCTGCCGCGGAAGATGTCGCAGGTTCGATTCTCGCACAAAACAACTATTTGTGTGATCTACATATATCAAATTGTTCTTCCGGGTATGAGTATGAAATTGTATGTTTGTAAGCGCTACATAGGAAAAATCGCTTAAAGATAAATATATATATGTAGGTGCGCATTTTAATATCAATTACAACTTTATTTAATCAAGTAATCCACCAGAAACAACGCATCAGTATTTTTAGATGACGTGACTCTAAAATGTTTATGTCTTCAAGAAATAAATGTAATAAATCAGCACACGGTACTTGTAAACTACATGTTAGAGAAGCGAGTCATTGTTTGTATCACCACACAAGCCAAATAGGCTGGCAACATCAAAGATTGTTTACGACCAACTATTTAACTCGTTTCCTTTTTACGTTTCGTAATTTTCTTTCGTGGAACTATTACCAGTGGTAGGGGCGAGCATTTATCGAACGTTCGATTGTTTTATAAATAAAGGCGACCGCAAAAAATACTATCGATCAATCGTGCGAAAGTCAAGCGATGGGGCCAGATAAAGATATCCCACAGGAATCTCATCTTTCCAACTAAAGATTTAAGATGTATTTCTCATTGTTCCTCACTTAAGGGCATTACTCGGCGGAAGATGATACAGCAGTCTAAAACAAACCTTATATTTATTAGTAAAGGTTTAATTCGGATCGGCGTGTAATGACGTCATATTCGTGCGTCTACGAACGTGAAAGATTTTATACGAGAGCTGTCCAAACATTTTATACTTTCAAATCTGTGCGCTTATCTGTAGTGATGATCTGAAGAGTGTTATCTTGGCCGGATCAGCTCATGGGAGGTTCCTTAGATCTTTATTACATGGGCCGGCGTGGTGCATCCACACAGTTACGTTTTATTAAGTAATAATGAGCAACAATTACAATTCTTTGAATGTTAAGACATTTTAATGATGTTATAAAGTCGAATTAGCGCAATGTTGGCATACATCACATTCAGATCAAATCGATTAGAAATCGTTCGGATTTTGTAACTCAAGCGCGATTTAGCAGTAACTTTTAAAAGCATTCCAAGTCGATACCCTCATTTAACAGGTCGTCTTACTTCTGTGTCGCAATTGGAAACTATAAGTCTAAGTATACCAGTATACCAGAAATTATTAGTCACTCAAAAAGTTTTCATATTTTAATGCTGACAGTGCAATCTTAGTATTGAATCGGCTACCACGTTTGAAAAATAGCCTTAACATGTTAACATTTTCAAATATAGGCATACTACTACAGTTACGATACGATTCCCCCAATTAGTTTCACCTGAAAATTTATGTCATGTTCGTGCTGAGAAATTGCTATGCAGGCACTAATTACACACAGTTAATGAATTAAATCCAACTGCACCCACTAAAGCAATACATCAAAACACTTTTCGTCCACAAATGACATTTTTGTAACCTTTACAGTTCTAGATATGCAAATATGATTGCAGGAATATTTTTTAAAATAGCGCCCAATTGGTCCACCTGAACCGGGGTACTAAATAACTCAGAAAGACAAGTTTATGACTAGACTTTATCATTAATCAAAAATAAAATGCATAAAGATCGAATCAACGGTCATAAGCTTTTTTATAGGCAGTTTAAATGTTTGCAAAACTGCGCTAATGAGCGCCGTCGTAACAATAAAGAACGTGTAAGTACAAGCGAATTGTTGTTGTTTTTATTACCAAACAATATGATCATTTGTAGTACAAATAAGTATTTATGTTTTGTGGTTTGTTATTAAATCTTTTATATATCTCCAGCTTATCGAATGATTGTAATCCAGCGATAAACTTGAAGTTATGGAACTAAATTCCAAATTTCCGTACAAATTTACGAAAAAAATTTTTGCTTGTCAAGTTCAACTAAAAAGCCTACGTTTCAAACTTCGTGTAAAAAATCTACACAAAAATGGCTACGACGATATAGAATGAACGAACGACGATGGAGAACGTAATAACTTATTTGCGTCATCAAATGCTCTGAATCTGTGATATGTATTTGATTTTGTAGTTTTCTAAATCGATTTCCTAGTAACCCTTTCCTCCACATAGCCCCAGTGTGTCCACCGCACCGCTCCGGATCCGCTCATATTTTGATTCCCCGTCAAATTATGCTATTGTGTCCATTGCTCACTTTATTCCGCTACGTCAACTGAATGACATGTTTATTGGTGACAGACGGGTGATGGCCAAGATGGTTGATCGAAGATAAGATTATATTCAGAGCATTTCGGCGAAAACCTGATGAAGGATCATAAATAATTTGATTGTGTTATAAATATGAATTTTGTAGAAATATTGGAAGCAATGAGCTCAATTGACCTGTTTATTTATAGACCAGAAATGCTTAGGAGACATCAATCTGAATTGAGGATTTATCTATCATATGATGGGGTTATGGTTTTAGTCCTGTGTCCATGTCTATTCTAAATGCATTGGAAAAGAATGCCAGCTCAATACAATTTGTGATTTGGATCAATTTTTTAATTTACTCATCTTAGATATCTATGGCTTAAATTAACAGTCAAATTAAATATTCTCCTTGGTAACACCTGTGTTGAACTTCATAGTGTCATTGAATATTGAAACAATACAAACCCGAAACGCAGCTTCATTTCAAAGGCAGGTGGTATCTATCTAACAAATAAATTCATACCGCTTCCATAATCAACGAGCTTCTAAAACCAGCGTCTATTATACCTAAGCACCTGGACTTAACTAGAAAAACTTCATCATTTAAGTATAAATAAAATACCTAAAAGACAAAATAATAGGGAGTTAATAGCCTCGAAGAAATATAGCGGCTCTTCGCACCATTCAACAAAATGTATATGGTCAAAACTTGCCAATATGGTCACACAAGATTTTCTAACAACTGAATGAATCTTTTATTGTAGCGGTAGCGTATTTACTTTGTGAAAAGGGGGTCTAAACGCCGTGTGCAAAGGCATGATGTAAGCATGAGTCAAAGAGCGACACAAATACCCTTTTCAGTAACATAACGGTGAAATGAATATGAAAAATATACAAAAAAGTCTCTCTATCATAAAGTTAAGCTAATCATTATTTATAGTTGTATTAATTATGTATATGACAAATGTCCATAGCCGTCCTTATGGCGTGTTAGCGAAATTGTTAGAACAACAATATTTGTAGCGCGGCACCTTTTTGTGTCGCCCACTGCAAGCAGGCGGCGTCAAGGATTGGATGGCCCGAGTTATAAGGCACAGCGGGCTCTTCACAATGTTTTAGAGTATTTGTGTGATCCAAGTAACAATAACACTTCAATACATACCTACCACAGTTGAATATATCTTATGTTACATAAAAGTTTAAGATTGTTTTTCTAAAATTATAATAATGTTCTTTAAACCGCACCATTTTATTACTATCAATAAAACATTTAAAAATAAAAGGTATGGTGTGAGCATATTCCGAAAAGTATTTAAATCTAGATAAATATTTTTTCGTGACATTTTGGCGTGCGTTCGTGCAGCGGAATGTTGTTGAATTTAAAGATTTTAATTATGCAGATATTTAGTGTATGACGTCGTATAATTGTGTATGGTAAAAAAAAATTTGTGCACGCAACAATTGTGGAGAAATTCACCAAAAACTGATTCCGCTGGGCGAACGTTGTCCTGGCGGAACTTTTTTTAATCCGTAGACTTTAGAAGAAAAGAGATGTATCCAAAAATTAGTGTGTATTTGTGTGTAATTGTGTATGTATGAATAAAACTAGTGCATGCATAAACTTCGGAGAAATTCAAGTTTCCGCTGCGCGAACGTTTGGCCATTACCTAGTTTTCATATAAAGCGCTTACATAGAGAGCTGTAGATTTTTACATACGTTATTTTGAATTTGTTTATATTTGTTTAAAAAACAGATTAAGAAAAAATCGTAGGGTTTAAAAGATAAAAATATAAACGTAAAATACGCTTATTAGGTCTTAGTTCTTAAAGTATGCACTTTGGGATCTAGATTTTTACGTTTATACAAACCTTGTAAGTGTCTGCAACATGTTGCCAAGTATCAATGATGTTACGTTAGTAATTAAATAGTTATAGGACAAAATTACCATGAATAGATCACTGTTTACAAAGCAGTCAAATATCACGACGTTCTAAATGAATTGCATGGTAAAATGTATGCCAATAATTAGTGTATTCATTCAACTATTCACATGCAAAATTTCATGTCATTAAATTCAGTAATTAAAGAAAAACAATTACAATACTGACGAAGCATCGAAAACCTACATAACCCGACCAAGTTCGGATGGCTACAAAAAAGCGGCTGCGCAATATATTTAGGTAACATCCCAAAATTTACAGTATAATACCGGTATTGAATTGGTACAGGTGATAACAAACTTGTTGTTTCGAAATAATTTATAGGTCATTTATTTTTGGACATATACTTAGAAATATTAAGGTTATTTACAGTATTTGCTACTCATTTAAGAATATTTTCGTGAAAATACCTTTTTTATACCAATGTTTTAGTTCATAAGCACTTTTTTTAATGTTGATCAAATTTAAACAACTGAATAGGTTAGTTATGTGATGTGATTTTAATTTTTTTTGAAGCTCGAAATACTTACCCTGAGTTTCGTCATCCACGCGAAGTCGCGGGCAAAAGCTAGTTCATAATCTATTTTAGTTAAAACACATTTAAGTCTATTGCTGTCATTGCAAGCGTATGCATATGTAATTAAAAATATTTTTGTACGCGGATTTAAATAGAGAAGTACTTGTTGATTGAAGATTAGTTTTTATCGTAGATAGTGGCGTTATTATTAAAAAAATATTTTTCATTCAAGAAATGCAATTGTTTTATTTTTTCCTAACGCTTGTGTACGATACTGTACCATATTGATAAATGCTATATTGGAAAGTTAAGAACGTTTCTTAGATATATGGCACAGCCGCTTTTTTGTAGCCATCCGAACTTGGTCGGGTTATGTAGGTTTTCGATGCTTCGTCAGTATTATAATTGTTTTTCTTTAATTACTGAATTTAATGACATGAAATTTTGCATGTGAATAGTTGAATGAATACACTAATTATTGGCATACATTTTACCATGCAATTCATTTAGAACGTCGTGATATTTGACTGCTTTGTAAACAGTGATCTATTCATGGTAATTTTGTCCTATAACTATTTAATTACTAACGGAACATAATTGATACTTGGCAACATGTTGCAGACAGGTACAAGGTTTGTATAAACGTGAAAATCTAGACCCCAAAGTGCATACTTTAAGAACTAAGACCTAATAAGCGTATTTTACGTTTATATTTTTATCTTTTAAACTCTACGATTTTTTCTAAATCTGTTTTTTAAACAAATATAAACAAATTCAAAACAACGTATGTAAAAATCTACAGCTCTCTATGTAAGCGCTTTATATGAAAACTAGCTAATGGCCAAACGTTCGCGCAGCGGAAACTTGAATTTCTCCGAAGTTTATGCATGTACTAGTTTTATTCATACATACACAATTACACACAAATACACACTAATTTTTGGATACATCTCTTTTCTTCTAAAGTCTATGGATTAAAAAAAGTTCCGCCAGGACAACGTTCGCCCAGCGGAATCAGTTTTTGGTGAATTTCTCCACAATGGTTGCGTGCACAAATTTTTTTTTACCATACACAATTATACGACGTCATACACTAAATATCTGCATAATTAAAATCTTTAAATTCAACAACATTCCGCTGCACGAACGCACGCGACATTTTGTTGTACTGGATACAACAAACAAAATACATAAGAGTCTGCTGTCTATTTAAAAACGCCAGATACGAAATAAGCTTACCAGACCCAAAGTGTATAACCTCAACAAATCGCTTCACCGCCTAACTTGTACCAAACTAAATGAACAGTCAATTAAGTGTATCGCCTACGCCGAATCCGCGACAAGACGATCGATACATTCTATAATATTCATTATAAATTGCGTTATATGTCTGTTTATACCTACACACAGGTAAAGGTCGGAGAGCATTGGATGTCGTATGCTTTTGGGAATTTCCACGTGGCATAACATCTGATTACAAGGTTGAATTGGGTCAATGCCGTTCTATTGAAAAGGCTTAGATTTGACTATATTTGAAGTATCATTGTTTATTTTGGTGCTCTTAACGTTGGACTATTATATACATAGTTTTCTTGGTATATTTCATTCCATGCGGCTAGGCTCAACCATTTCACTTTGGACGGAGCTTATAGGAAATATATCCCTAGAGCCTAATTTAAAGACTGATTACTTCCATAATGAATTCGTTGCGTATCTTAATCTTAATCCATTGTTTTTCTTAGGTACATTTGATGAACATCTAAAATGCCTTTAAAGATGACCGCCAGAAGGTTTGCATATTTTACACAGGCTTTATTTCAATTAAAATCTTATCCCTTTTCTTCTTCAGCCGGGGATGCGGGTTAAGCGCAATGAGTCACCGCGGCCTCGGCCCAGAGCAGGAGAAGGAACTGACACTCTCTCTCTCGCCTAGCCCTGGGCGGGAGAAGTCATTTGATGATTTCCCCCTGACAAAAAAAAAACCTTTTCTTCTAGAACAATGAAAGGTTTACAAAAACAGTGGGAGACCTGACGACACTTAAGTACTCCGATAAAACAACTGACTATTTCTTCCAGTAACATTAATAACAATAAAGTCATAACAGTGTCATAATTTCTTGATAACCTCATATAAATTGTGAGGAACAATCAGTTAAAAAAATACACGAACAACACAGTGTATTAAAATAAATTGCTATTGAAAAAGTGGGAGCCATACAACGTCGTCACAACACCACAAGATGGTGACCATAAGCGAAAATTATCGATAATAATCAATAACTTTCCACAACAAAAAAAATGCGATTAACGTATTGATGAAAGCTCTTGGCCGACGAGACAAAAGCCCACCGTCCAAACTCATATCACCTTTATACCAATGATACTAAGGTACAGAATCATATGTGGAGAAGCGAACAATAAAACAGGGAACATTCTCCAAATTAAATGTCAAAAATGGATGAAAAAATGCAATCATCCCGTCAGTCCACAGGAACGATAATCGCTTACAATAAAAATGCCTTCAACTGGGCTTACTATGACGTCAATCAACATATACAAACACACAAATAATCGATAGAGCATACGATGCAAATAGAATCGATTCTCGTTCTTATTAGAATCGATTTAAAAGTTGGAAATTAAATTTATCCTTTCAGATGTCAATGCGTGATGTATACCAATAATAATAGCAAATCGATAACGGTTTGGTTTTTCAAGCTATTTCTTATCCTTGTCCATATAAGGTGAGATGGGTCGTAATGATGCAATTGCATTTAACGACAATTGATGACGTTTTTACTGTAATCGGTAGACAAAACTTTTTCAGTACACATTGATATCGTGGCGTAACATTTAAACTGAGACGGAGTACTGTTAGGTGCAATGAATATAAAATTATAAAACCTATTTTTGAAACTTATTTAAAAGTCTCAAGAAATAGGAGTGAGATAATCACCGTAGGCACACCAGGGGCGACTTCTAAACTCTTATAACCTAAAACTAAGACTTCCATGTTTACACTAGCATGACTGAACGGTTGGCGTAGCGGGTGGGCAACTGGCTGCTGTGGAACCTGTCGCGCGTTCGACTTCTACACTTTGTAAGTTTGTAAACGCACCGACGACGCAGGAAAAAATCTTATAAGGGACAAGGTTCGTATTAAAAAAACACTGCATACTTATCATCATCAAAATATTACATCTCATTTGTAAGACATTTAATGCAAATTAATAACTAGTGCACTTTCCATTATTATCTTACATCTATAATTCTATATCTTAAGTTCGATCAAATTTATCTACACTATAACCATTAATCACCAAGCACCGAATTATTATCGCATTAAACTTGGCATTTTGACAACAATAAATTTCGATATAATCGAATAAACCGTCGATACAATCTTATCGATTTGCACACACTACTTACTAAATAGCAGTCACAACATTAACTGCGATTACCATCGATTTAAATGAAATAATAATCGATTAATTTTATCGACAACCTCTCGAATGTGGTTTTAAATTTTTAATAGCAATTAAAATATATATATATATATATATATAGTGATTACGAATTATTCCACTATCGATTTTCCTATCCACATATAGGTTGTAGTCATAGCTAGGCCTTACTAATTCCAGACTTAGTTCTGTCAGTGGTGGCAGGTTGCAGTTCTTGAGATAAATAAGCAAATTACTAATAAATTCTGACGTAATGCTAAAAAGCTCATAGCCCACATCCAAGGCCCTGCTATGCATCTAAATGGATGCCTATCAGACTTCAGATACGCACTCTATCATGAATGTTTACTACTTGCATTGTTTCATATTCTGTAAATGAAATAAACTCTTTTCTTTATTTCATTACATTTAGCATTTAAAACCTCCTTCCATATTCTATTTTCGACAGCCATTCATTAGATGTTTATAAAATACGAACTACTGCGTAAAATTAATTCCAATTACAAAGAACGGAAGATACTCATCCATTTTCTCTTCATTTTTATCACCTCAAAAATATCGACACTTAATTTTTAACGCAACGAACATACGAAGAGATAGCATCTCTAAATTTCACGGCAGTTTAAAAAAAACGTGTTAAACTAATTTGCATGATTCAATCAACGCTTGAAGAAAAATTGGGAAGCTTGGTGAAATTGATGGGGTACCGTGAAAGCCACCTAACAGTACGGAGCACTTCCGTGATGAAATATGTATATACTTGCATCGCTTTATATATTTTAGAACAAGGACATTTTGCAGATTGATTTTACAATCTACCTAGCAAGAAATATTTAATATTTTTTATTGATCTCGTTCAAACAAATTGTTGTTTTGGTAATCTAACTGAATTCGATTTTAAAAAAGCCATTTGTGTCTGTAGAAATTATGAAAACAACTGCGTTCCTATAACCATCTACAAAACTGTAGAGCACAATGCATATGAGAGAGCATTAGATACATTTGTACCAGCCCTTGATGAGGACTTAATTGGTACAACCAACTCTAAATCTAAACATTAAAGACCATTTTTATTCAGCCACATCAATTTTAAGTAGACTTGTAGCTAACTTTGGTCATATTTTCTGTTTCTATACTAGGAGTGCAAAATAAACGAAGACACTTTCAAAAACAAACCTTATCCCTTATCTTCGGATAATTCCCAAACCCGGCCACCAGATGCGGATAGCTATAAAACTGAGCACAACCTCATTGAGGGTTCAACAACGTCTGACCTGCAATTTTAATCAGTTGATAGCGATGATCGACGATTATTGTGTTAAATTCGATACATCAAGAACGATGGGTGACTCGTAAGACTTGCCCCTATTTATTGAATCTGATAGGTAAATTGATGTGAAATATTTTTACTGTTTTATGGTATACAAGACAGTTTAAAAAAAAAACAATTTTGTACTTTTGATAATGCCTCTCTTACAGTAACTCCTGCATCAGTTTCCTTTTTTTAGCAGGCAGGCCTATTCCTAATGCACCAATTTCAATTGCACCAACCGTGGGCAATTTCTTAATTGAAACAGTTATTAAATACTACTAAATATTTTCTTCCTCTCAAACACCAGATCCACTAATCACAGGCAGGTTCAGTTGAAAATCAAAGCGTCAGGCACTAGATGTCTGGCATTTATGCTGAACTGGATCTTTTTTGGTGCAGCTGTCGGGCACAACACTATTATTAGTGTAATTAACTTTAAAATATTTGTATATCCTACATCTATTTTGTGCTCTTTTTTTATTCACAGTTATTTCTGTTTGCATTGTACAGTTTGTGCATGGTGTTGTACCGAATAAATGATTTTTCTTTCTTTCTTAATCAAGGTTCTTCAGGGGCTTATGGTACTCTTTGGATAATTTAAACTTACAAATACTTTACACCTTTGCCCATCTCTTCAGAAGGCTCGCTGTTAGTAAATTCATTCATATCACTAACGGTACTTACTCGTAATAAAACCTTCATGGAAATAATTTGGCACGCTGTCATTTTTTATCAAAATGAATATTTTTAATGCACACTTTTTAATCGACGACTTGGACCCAAGTTGCATGTTATCTGAACTGATGGCTACTGCCACCTCTGGCTATTTTGTAAGCACAATGTGTTTGACAAATGACTAGATACTTTTCTGGTCTTTAAACTTAATTTCTTAATAGATAATAATAGTTGCTCGGAGCAATACCTACTAGCAGATAAATGACCTTAATGATGTACAGGTGCCGCTGATGTTTTAGTACACCTATTTAAGGTTGTGTTGGATGTAGGACCTACACGAATAATATATGGTAAGGAGAAGTTAATAGTTTTTGATGGAGCCTCATAATATACAATTGGTACAACAAAACAACATCATGGATAGGAAATTGTTCTACAAAAATGATCAATTATAATGACACATTAACGTTGTTCTAAATTTCTGTCTTTAACGTAATCTAAATATTCCAAACTTCAATCAATCGGGCCAAAATTATTTTGTGAAGATTCAGAGAAAATTCAATCCGCAATATACCAATACCAACAGTTACGGAAAAAGTAGCAGTACCTCAATTAATTGAAGAAGGTGCACATCAGAAATAAATGCAACAAAAAATAAATTCCGTGTACATTTTTATTACGCGTCGCCATCTTCGCCACTCCGCTGTCCGTCAATCTTTATCGACGACGGGTCTCGAATTATCGCGGGAATATTATCATCAAACAAATTGTTTTGCAGTGTTCTTGGTAACACCGAAATTGTTAAGTGCTTACTTATTTTGTATTTAAAGCGCTTGCTTGCTTGCAGACTATAATTTATGCTGTACATCTTCAGGTGATGAAGTTTGGGTTTAGAAGATGTTCTATCGAAAATTTTAAATATTTGGTACCTCTAAAATTAAATTCATAGTTTTAATCAAAAAGAATTTATGAAATTATGAAAGACTTTTTTGGAGTTGAAGATGCACAAATGGCAGGAATATTTAAATATGATTATTAAAGCAATCTGAACATTTGTGCTGAATGAAAGACCAAATCACCTTTTCACCCAATATCTCGACCTTCCTGTCCTACCAACCTAATAACGCCAAACGAATTTATTGCAAAACAAGAATTAATCCTTTCTCATTAAAGCATAATTTTCCATGTTTATGTCACAAATAAAAACCCAATTTCATACTAAGTACAATATTAATACGTGAATTGATGTCCAACGTTTTAATTTCACTGTTATGTCAGCAGCTTAATGAAATTGCCGAGTTAATGTTTAAGTTAATTATTAAGAATCTTCCTTTTGACGATAAACTCGTTTTGGTTTATTTCGTTTGCTCTGTGTCGAGTTAAAATCTTATTTTACTCGACCCACTAAAGTCTGCGCATGAGTCTTGTGATGATTTAAAAATAATTGACCTTAATTTTTCTTCGTAGTTGATTCGGCGTTGTTTTTACGGATCTGGAAGTATTTCGTAATGTACAAAACGTTCTATATCAGTTGTATAAGTAGGAAATTCACTAAGAAATATTATAGAACATATCTTGCACATTTCTTCCACCCAAAAGTGGTCAGATAGATATTAGTTTAATAATACCTCTACCTATAATTTATTATATTTTTGTAATTTTTTCTGCTCCTATTTTACACAAAGTGCTTCCTGCATCAATAGGTGAAATATGCACGCTGTGTTCAGGGCCAGTCACCAGGCTAACCGTGAAAGTACCTGAATGTCTAATGATCGATTAATTGCCTTCGATTTAGGGTAACTACCTAGAGGAAAGTAATTAATGACTTCATTAAAAGCCTGCATCAAATATTTATAGGTACTCTTGGAATTCAGGGAAGAATTCACTGTATAAAGAAAGAGACATTTACTTTAAAAATATTTTTAACATTCTATCGGAAGATTGACCTGACCAGTTTCCGATTTAGATTAATAGATTCCGATATCTGAGAAGATTTAGATATATTTAAAAGATTATCCAAAGTTTGAGTAGTCAAAATTTAACCTTGGTTTTATTGCTTTAGGTCCTAAATCAATTAAAATTTAAAACGTTCATCATTCCTCAAAAGCTTCCAGCTTTACACAGATATGGAGAACAAATTCGCATAAAACACTCTCACCTCACCTCCTAAATCCGTAGATGATACTCATAAAAAGAAAGAAAAAAGTACCTACCACTGCGTTGTGTAATAAAAAAGAAGATAAAACAAGTGACCTGACTTTTCACACAATAACACGCGCCTCACAAAAAACATAAACTTACACAATCTCAACAGCCATGTTGCGTGAACGAGCAAAAATGATAATTTACTGTAAACCCCGGCTCCCATAAGCCATGTCATTTCTGTGCCGCACTGCAAATACTATACAACGCTTAACATTTAAATGATGGTTCCAACCAACAATTTCCCCACCATATAATTGAAATCAAGTCTTCTGACGGTAATTGAAAATGCAAGAGTAAAGGCATTGATTTTTTGAGGGTACTTTCCAAAATTACTATGCGTTTGTAGGGTCAAGTTGACCGAGTAACGCCCAAGCTGTTTTTATTTAAAATAAGATGACTTTTTACACAAAGTTCAATGGAAATTAATGGCGAATGAATCAGATTTAATGTGTAAAATATCGTGAGAGTGAAGCCCCAGTGCTTACTGATATTTACGAGAACAAGTACATGTTCGGATTTATGTTTCCGTCGGCTGGAACTCCTTACAATCGATGTTCTTAGGCCACGAGACACTAACAGCTTTTTCTACGAATGCAGACGTTCGACGGTTACTACCTAATGATGATAGTAGTTAGCACATAATATAAGTTTTAATGACCAATAATTCATCCAAGCTTGCAAAAACAAAAGTGTAAATATTAAAGCGTAAGTTGATATCAGATGGGACCGGCTCGACGAAGACACAACTGATACAGGTGATATCTGATAAAAAAATTGAAGCATGACTCTTCATCAACAATAATTGGAAGACTTAAGAAAAACACACATTTCATTCATAGGCAGGCAGTATGGTATAGTTTTATGTTTTCATTTGCTCTTGATTTAATGAAACTGCATCTGCAGTAGTAAGAGATAAATTAGGTATTAGCTTCCAGCCGACATGTGTATCTGTTTCACTACCGGCATTCAAAGTGTCTCAACAATCAATGCTACTAAGCAACATGAACCAACAGACTAATCGATTAATTGACCTACCTCCGGACAAGCTCGCATGTAACAGATTTAGGTCACCCGTTCAATTGGCAGGCTTACAATGGCTTGACCCTTAGCTTAAGCCTTCCTAAGCTCCTATTCTCTCCAACAATATTGAATATTGAACTGTCTATACAAATTAACATCTATTCTGCAGTTCTAAACGAGTAAATAGATTCTCTAGTTTTTGGTGCGTGGGTAGATAGAAAGTATACAAAATTGATACAAATATCACTTCTATAATACGTATTAATTATGTTTAATGACTAATCGAGCGCAGGCGCACCCAAAAATTCTTTTTGTGAATCAAAATTAAAACGTGTAAGCGACGTTCTTGATATTTATACTGTTATACTGTTGCAATATTTAATTTTATTATCTGTCTTGTATCCAGAATTGAAAATTGTAAATGATTCAATTTAAAGTCAGGTTTTTCGAGGTTGTAGTGTGATAATAATGGGGCGATTCTTTAAAGACACATCATTTGAAGTAAAGGTGCAATTTCCAAATTTGTATTCAAAGTCTATAATAATATCCATCCAATAAAAAGCTAATCAACACCTCAACAAAACCAACAGTCATTCAGAGCAATAACCATAACCCGGGCCCTTAGCAGTAACTCAACAGTTTTTCATCCCTTACCATTGACGAAAGAAATCGATTTGTAAACAAGACAATAAGAGTATTAAATATAATCATTCTCACGCATGCGAATGCAACGGAACGCATCCAAGTAATGGCATCGCGGTATTTCTGTTGGCGCGTATAAAAATGCTCGATAACACCAGGACGGTGCTCGTTGGGCAATTTGCATTAATATAACGTGTCCAAGTTATCGCAGCGTCCTCGTGTGCCACTTCTACTCGACAGGAACAACGCACACCTTTATAAATGGAAAGTTTACTTCGCTCTCCGAAATTTGTACGAAAACTCCCCCCACCTACAAGCGATAGCACTGACAATGTATCATGATTTAGACATTAAGTTTTATCTGAATCATTTGCGTAATATATTTTCGTTTCTTCATTCAACTTGAATGGTCAATGAGTTGCATTATCTTCTAGCTTTTAAAGTTTTATTTTTGACGATTTTGTTTGCAAATCTAAAACTGGTTTTGGTGGTATTATTAAATTCAATGACGTAAGTTTGATTTGAGAATTATTGGTGATTATTTTAGGTTTTTGCACATAAGGTTGACTAAAGTCATATAATTTAAGATCGCAATAACACTATAGACAAGTATCCTTCCACCGTTATTCTAGAACTGTGTAACCAGTCCTAAGATGCGTCAGGTGGGCAAAAAGTGCTCGCTACCTACTCGCCTTCAAATGCCTACATGTAATTAAGAAGGAATCTCTGCAATTACTGCGAGCGTCTATCACGGCTCTCACTGACCAACATCTACATAATGTGACAATCGACAATCATATATCAACATAACGCAACACTTATGGAGCGTTACAACGCAATGAACATTTGTTTGTGAAATTGAAATCGATTCTTGTTTTTCTACCAGCATGAAAATGTAAGTAGAAAATGATGCTAACTTCACTAATTAATAACTTGTGATGCGGCGGCATGCACATATTTCTATTTCAATCTTTTATTTGTAAAAGAAGGGAGAAATAAAATTATATTCATTGGATATTATAAAGATTGTTCGGTCGAAAGACTCGTAAAAGCCGGTTCACATGAGTTTGTAAGTTTTTCGTTGGTAGAATATATGGAAACTTAGAAAAAAAGAGAAGTACTAAAGCTTAACGTAACGTGGGTTATGGAGAAAGTTGTGATGCTCCATAAAAAACTGTCGAACTATTCCAGGAACACTTATATGAAACTATAACAAAGTATTTTAGAAGAGAAATAATAATAATAATGAAGGAATTGGCTAAAATGTCTTAAGTACTAACAATTTCTCGAAGCCCGTCATTTTTTGAACAATATATTTATGTTATTGAGTCTAAAATGTTTGCTTTTAACAATAGCAACATCAACTTACTTTGTCCTTATTAACATATCAAACTAATAATCAAAGACCACACACAATTACTAATACACACGGTCTCAATCGCCCATTGTGCTATTATAAGCTGGATAATCTCCATACTACAATCATTCGGACAAGCAGATTGACGGTCAAATAAAGTCTGCAAACAGACGAATGGCACTAGGGCCCTCTATAAATTTACCCCATTGAAATGACGATCAACGTGAAATTACTTGACCAACGTAAAAAGATACACCTACCCTCGAACAAAAACACAAATTTCTTGAAGACGATGAAACGTGAGACAAACTTGTAGGTTCAAATGAAAATGGTCGGTATAATGTAGTAAGCGACGCACGTACTTAAAATTATTCATGGTACGTCACAATATTTTAAACGGATGCATTAAGTCTTGACCCCTCACAGATAATATTGGTGTCCAGTTTAATATATTATTTAACGAATGTGGAAAAATAAGGTGTTACTTTATGCAGAATCGTGCATAAAGCCGTGACTTACAATATGTCGGCGAGAAAGCGAAAAAACTAATATCGTTCGTGTTGTTTATCTGTACACTCGAAGTATTATACGTTTATGTTTCTTTCAATGTCTGATTTATGAATAAACGAATCATCTACAACAAATTTTAGGGTCAAAGTTTTGAACATTTAAAGTAAAACAGTTTCTTAATTGATGAAATTTCTTTTTAAATCTGGATTTAAACATAAGAAAACATATTGATACCTGTACACAGCATACCTGTAAAGCACATCGAAATACACACAAAAATGCAGTTGTCAATAGTTAGTAGTTAATAATGTCTAGTAGTAAATAAAAGAAAATTAAACGTACCTTGCTGCAGTCTTCATCTTCTGTCTTCATTGATCACAAGACGCAAAAGATTGGCCAATCTTAAATTCTAGTATTAAAACGTAACTCTGTCGAAGGCAAAAGAAAGCTGTCGGTGCCGTCTTTCGACGGCCGGTGTGTTCACAAACCCGAAGGTGGATCATTGAGCAATTATTGCTTCTTTATGATTGTAATATTCACGTCCGAACAGCGAAAGTAATTATGGGGACAGCCATACAGCTTTTGACTTCGGCACAGTGAAAACTATTAACCGACAAAATCGAATGCGCATCGCTTGGTGATCGCATGCACTCACCAGCGAACATCTCGATTATGTCGGATTTTAGTATCGATAAAATCCAAACACTATCGGACACACCCTTTAAAACATCGATATTAATAATGGAACGTAATTAAAGCGTCAAAATTGGATGCTTTACGACAATGTTTGCAATGCAGATAATATTGAAACGCGAAGGGAGGATAGTCTTTATGGTCCGTTTGGCGGCGACCAGAAATTAAAGTACAACAAAATTCCATCGAATGCGCACACATCACTTTAGGCCTTTAAATGATATGTCGAATGTCGATAAAATAGTGTTGTACCGTAATTGGGGCCCCTTAGTCGCCGCCCCTATTTACATTTTTCCGATTTTCGTTGCCATCGTTAAAGCTTCACCGTTTTTGTCTGAAGTAAACGACTGTTTGCAATACTAATATTTGAAGATTCAAGGTCTGATTGGGTGAAGCTTTAATGATTGGCAGTGGACATCATACAAGACCAAGTTCCCAAGGATTATCCGACAGTGGATGGGGAGGAAGGAAGATCTTAGTCACAATACAAAACCTGATAAGATTTTTTAACGTTTTATTATTTTTTATATATATATTTTTTGTAATGTCTCTTCCGATTTCATCTACGACATTGTACAACCACATTATATAAATTACTCGAAACGATAAAATAAGTTTATTAAAAATAGATTAGATTAAATCTTTCAAAAAATATTTAAATAGAAAAACTTGTACAACATTGCATCTAGTATTACAAGAGCTTGCTTATTATGTTATTTATTGTACATATTTACAAATTATGTATTTTACAGTAACAATGATCTAGCGTCTTTAGGTATTGTTTCTATCACATTGTCATTATTCTGACTCGCCGGGGACAAATGCCGCGTCCCCTGCGTGACGTCATAGTAAAACTTAATCATCGAGTAATTTCCTTTCTACATGAGTTACAGTCGGTCATTTCACAACCATTGGAGTAATGTGCCAGAATTATTGTCACAACTCATCGCAATAATAGCAATATTCATACAAATGTTGCAGAGACCGTCGAAAACAATGAACAAGGTGTAAATGAATCAATTAACGTTTCCAACATTAATTTTTAATGGCTATTGTATATTTTCGTGACAGCTTAACACTGACTACATAAATAATTTATTGAAAGCGCCGTGCACTTCCACATAATACAGTCAGTAGCAAATTAATTTTCATTTACAGCTTGCCAACAATTTTCTCTTCCCATCGTTACAATAAAGTATATCAAGCGATTACACACGCGCGGACCACAATAAAGTCGCACGTCAAAAACATACTATAAATATTATAATGAGAGCTATAAATTTTATACAAAAATATACATGTAGCTACCGCGTGTGTGTAAAGGCCTTAACACGAACAAGCTCTTAAACGAGAATGGAATTATTGCACGTCGCACATTTATCAGCGAAACATGAATAATCGCCTTGGAAAGCAATGAGCGCCCGTCGAAAAACTTAATTTCATATTTAAATATATGTTTTCGATGTTTTTGCCTTTGTTTTTTGGCGTTCGGCTAATGTTTCTGTCAACGGCGTGCCTAATTTCATGATTGACACTTCGCTTGTCCGATGAGATTCGGGAACAAGACGTCAGGAGAAAATTGAGGTATCATTCAACCGTAATAGCTGTTTTTCTCTTCATATACTTTCGACAAGGGAATGAAATGAATCAACCACTTTTTATTTAAGTATATTCAAATTAAAGCTCATAATATTGGAAATAATGCGATGATTTTACAAAATACGATTCAGTTAGCGTACAAGTGAAGTGTCAACGCTTTCCTCTACATTTGAACTATCATTGTGAGTTTAAATAATCAAAAATATTCACGACATCTCTTACAAAATTCTAGACTAGCGTCTGGTTAACTTAGTGCTTCAAAATTAAGTACCAATTAAATATCGACCAACATTTCTTTAGGTCTATTCAGAGATTCCACAACATAATACTGAGAAACAGTCACTAGGAATAATTTTAAGTACAATCTTCAGCTTCTCACTTGTTCGTTCATAAGGCACTAGTAAGACACTTCGATAAGTCTTCAAAAGTACATTCAGCAACAACAAATAATTGACGAACTTGCATTAAACTTTAATTATTTAAGTACTTTATAAATATTTACAAGATAACGCCAATGCAGCAATTCATGTGGCTGAGTGTACAACCGCATCACTTGTTAGGATACATACGTTACTTAACACTTAATATATTAATTTATTATTATTATTGTATCAACGTCAAAATCGCGAGATCCAATTTTACTAGCACTCTCTTACTATACTATAACTTAGCCATTAATAAAAAATTTGGATACTAGTAAAATTGAACTATAACTTGGCCAATGCTTCGTTACAACGGATGAGATAAATTTAAAAACTAAATATAAATACGCAACTTTTATAGCCACAGAATTATTATGTTCAGAACAAAATGGTAAATTTGATAAAATAATATTATCTAAGTTGTTTTATTCATTAAAAATCACTTTATTCGACGACTGGTTTTCGTGTGGCGCCCACGCGAACTCCGAAGCCACGAAGTGCAAAAACATTTTAACAAAGCATCGGCCAAATGTTCCAAAATTCGCTCAAACACACATCATGCCTTACAATAAACTCGTTACTCTGGATGGATCACAAACAATGTTAAAAATATACACTGAAGCGCACGCTGGGAATGTTACGTACATACAGGTATCAATAACAGGACTTGGTCCCTATGGACGCGTCACTAACTAACTACATCGTAAAATATATATTAGAAATTTATCATTAAATTATTATGAAACAATTTTCATAGAGATCACCCATGAATGTATCCGAAGTCGCTGCAGCAGCACCACTATTTTAGCACCAATTCATAATATGAAAAAGGGATTGGGAAAGAATGACCTACGCTCCTTAAAATTAATTCGTTGCATTCAAATTCAGTAATTGGACTTAATACTACAAAGAGGATGGCACTCGTTTAATGGCCTGAGAATTAATGAGTAAAATGCATTAGAGTAAACCTTACAGTAATCGATTTGCGTCACAAATTTAAATTTTGAAGGTCGCCGTTTGAGACTGATTGATTGATACTAAGTTGAGCGATATTCAAAATTTATATTCTGCGATTCCGTACCTCCCTTACAGTTAAAATAACGCGAAAGTATATGAACAAAATGTACGTAGCGAACATAAACGTTTTATTATGCTAAGCCTCGCGTCTCTTGTGGTTTGGTAAAGCCAGTCACGTAATATTGTATATTTTTCTTCCCTCTTGTCTCGCTACATTCTATGCGTCATTCCGTTTTGATATATCAACTATTTATGATGGTTTTATGTTAATGACTTGTTGATTTGTATGATTCGATCAGCGAGGAACTGAGTTACGGCCCGTGTATGCATCTCGGGGAACATTTGCTTGCTAACTTTAGTAAGCTAACACAGAAGCCCCGTGAATAGTAATTTATGTACTAGCCTGGAGTATTAATATTTATATGAGTAAAACTGTATCAGTGTTATGTTGAACAAATGAACGAAAATTATGAACGGGATTACATAATTCTAACCTTTTAAAAATATTATTGGAGCAGGGTTGTACAGTAGAATTTTACAACATCCGTAACTATAAACCTGAGAGCAATAGTGACATTCCGAATCGCAAAGTAGATATTGCAGTGTCGTTATTACAAAACATATCGTACAACCGCACAAAAGAGAGAACAGAATTAAGTCATAATTTAAGGAGGATGGCCATTTCGAAAGGTTGTGTTACGTAGAGTGTACCACGAACACTTTTTATCGCGCGCACCACCTACTCAATGACGTCACACTCACAAAGGCACTAAACTTAAAGAAAAATCAAATTTAAACATTTCGAATTCATTTCGATATAAATCTGGCAACACTAAGTAACAATCGTGGCGACGAGACCACCGGCTTGCGATTTAAAAAGTAAGTTAGGTCGCGTAGGTTGCGCGCGAGCTCGTGGGCGGGCGGAAGTGAGAGCGTCAACACGGAGACTTTTGCATCCTTATCTAACAACAATTAACACAAGTTAGATAGAAAAGGACGGTAGACAGACAATTCCGCAATGTCACAGATCACAAAACTCGATACTAGCCTGTCAAGGCTCGTCAGTTTACGACCACTTTCGGTGCAGATTGTGATGCAACCGATCGGATCTTGAAATCACAAGTTTACGTGGCTACGCGTGCCTTTCATTGAGAAAAATACGGTCATTATGGTACAAGTGCTTATTGCAAAAATTATAATATTCAAGTCACGTTTCGTCGTGTATGCTCTTATAAAAATTGCAATAAGTATTGGTTTTACGGCGAATCGATGCGGAATTGATACGGTTCAAACAAACAGGCGTGTTATCGATCAAGTGGCGGACAGCCCACCGACTTCACCAGCCGCGATTACATACACATTAATTTGATACAGTTAGCCAATGTTTCGCGAACTCGAAACTTTTTAAATAATGACACATTAAAAGTAACAGCGAGGTAAAAGCTGCGCGTGCGCACTGCCTTGACGCGTAAAAGTTACCTGACATAAAAGTGACTCGTAAACATTGATCACTTTGAACGGATCAGAAAAGCTAGAAATCAACGAGGGTTTTTAAAAAGTAAAAGAAAAATATATTTATCGACATACCTTAATAAAAGTTATATTACAGAGGATTATGTGTCGGCACGCGTGCTAATAATACAATATAACGAAACCTACATACCAATATGAAAAAGGTATTATAGCTAAATTACTTTTAGGAAAGACAAGACCCGCTAAATTACTTCTTAAAGTAATCGCCGACATTTTTACAGTCACACTAAAACGCAGCTAGACAAAAGGATTACTTAGTAATAAAGATGGCCGAAGCCTATCGTTTTTGCGTCAAATTTGCGGGATCAGCGGCGACCGAAGACAATTTCATCGGTTTTCAACCACTTATTAAATTGTGTGGCACAAGTTACTCAGGACTAATTTTACGTAGGTACATTTTGCAAAGAAAGATCTTAGGAGGTTGACTGTGGGTAATTACGCCCACGTATTCGGAACTGTCAAGTTTTATAAGCCTTTTGGATATTATCAAAGTCGTTATCTTTGAATTTCTTGAATTGGATGAAATTATTTTCGCAGTATTTGAGTCATCTTGTTGCTCATCCAACTAATCTGCATATTGTGGCTATTTTATTGTATTTAAAACAAGTATTATTCTTAATTTTGTAGTAGAAGGGATATTTAATGTTGTTTTATCCGCTATGTTCTTTTGAATCGATCTTGTATATAGGCACGGAGAGAACATTTCCAATATTTTACTAATCCAATCTCTAGAATAGAACCTCAACGTAAGACGCGGCACTATGAATGGTATCCATTACTTCCTACACTTGTCGTCACATGTAAGAACACTAAGAACAAAGTAATAAAATAGGTATCTATTAAGTAGCCATCCCTGACGACCAAAATAACAGATTATAATCATAATTACTGTCAAGTAAAACGCTACCCAGCCATCACGTATTCATTTATTCAGGTTTCAAAATTTACTTTCCTTTTGAACGTAACCAATTTAATTTGCTACAGATTTTAAAAAGGGGCATTCGATTCTAGTGAAAAAATAAAATAACAGGTTTTTTTGATACAGTTTGTAAAAGAAAGGTCCGCTTTGTTAATGAAGGTAATTTCGGTAACTGGACTGATTAAGGAGTGGGTGACAGGCATTGATTACGCATTAACAGACGATAAATAAGAATTCGATGCAAAACGTTCATTCTACTGAAGACTAACAAGAAACTAGAACAAATACGCACGAATTGTATATTTAAATTTAGCCTCATTTCGGCAAAAGATGAAAACACAACAAACAAGATAACACATGCAGTATGGTGGAAAATCACCTCGCTGTTGGCGCATCAACGAGTTGAGATTCACGACACGATCGCAACGGTACGATAGTTGTCCACAACACAATAATTCCGGAACATATCTAGTTAAATGAACCAACTGCAGTGGTCATACATAAATCATGCGCAGGAGTGCACGCGCCCGTATGTGTAGCAAACGCGAGCATTACACGATCGACGCTCGAAGTGGAAGGACGTCGCCTACGCCTCATTCTAATGCAACCATGAGCCAATACAACGATTATATCACCGTTTATGTAGGTGGCCTTATAAGGTTAATGTTCAAAACGACAATTAGTCTCTTTTGAAAGGTTCTTGTTATATGTTTAGGACATTTCCCACGAGTGTGAGCGGAACTAATCCGCACGTACTGACGATTTGCATTTGAAAGGGTTTTGTTTGTGTAAAGCTCGATGATACTAGCCTATAGAAAAAGTGTTATGATGGATCGGCGGTCACAAAAGCTAAGGATTTGTTTTCAGCACTGAATGGCCGTCGAGTTAGCGCCGGACGCGTGTTGAATACATTATAGTTGGAAGTACAATTCCACTCTGTGTGCACAAGTGTCCGTAGTAAGGAAAATGCAACAATACGTATAGAATACACCAAGCTGTATCTGGTGCCGTACATGGCATTGAAAATTGAAATCGTTTGCCTTTTGTAGATCAACCGTTAGCTAGATACAACTAGTGACGATAAAAACTCAGACACCGAGACAGTTGACAACGCTTCATCGGAAAGCTATAGAGCATCAACAGTCGACAGGTAAATCGATACCGACTACGAAATTACCGCGATAAATCTTCAAAAACAAAAATGACAATTGCATCCAAATAACTACGGCGTTTACACACAATCCCGGTCGATGTTCCCACGTAGCTGTCACCGCGGGCGAAGGCGCACTATACACAGCCTATCGGAGCATCTACACCACTCCAGTGGACAATCGTCCTAACAAAGCCTTACCGACCGAGGCCGGGACCCAATCATTTCCCACGCAGTAACGGTCGAACCTCAACTGGGACGCTAGTTTGAATTTATGGACGCGGAACCATCGCCCCGCACCATATCCAATACCATTTCAAGATGACCACTAGTGAAGACATTACTAGATAAACCAGAGATGTACAACTCGCTACAGGTATTAGTTCGTCCAGTGACCAAGCCTAAACAGCGCATTGATCGCGATACAAAAGCTTGACCGATAAGCTGTGTTCTTTCAATAACAGGAGGAAACATTGTTTGAACAATAACTGCTCAAAAAGTCGCTGTCATGTTACGATAAAGAGCTATGACCGATGATCTTTCGCGAATACTTTGAATTATTGCATTTGTTAAGCCACCTGATGATTCCGTTTGTGGGACGGCATGGACCACGGCAAGTCAAACATTAGAAATAACTAAACGTATTTTTATCCGACCACGTGGACAATTTCTGCAGTGTCGATAATATCACACGCTCAGAGTATTTCAAATCTCAATCAGTTTAATGACCTTCATAGAAACAACTTTGAACATTTTATACTATTTTAGAAACTCAATTGTCTTCACCTATTTCCCAACGGCTAGTTATAAAAAAACTTGGAATTCTCGCAATATTTTCGTTGGTATGATTCATGGTTTAAATCGTGTGTGTAGTAAATACAGTAAGAGTGATGGCTGAGAAACAGAATCGATTTGATTTGATGTACTGTAACACAATATCTAAAGCAGGTCGGCTCGCGCGGTGACGCGCCGCGTTCGTAGTTTACGCTATTCTCGGCGCGGGCCTAATTTTAACCATCTGCGTCTCCCAGTCTAGTTTTAGGAAGTGGGCCGACTCAGATTCGTCGAATTAATCGACTCGGATCTCAATACGTAACGTCCGACCGTACATTTCAAACATCATCGGTGACGTAAATGAGAATTGTTTCAATTTCGCTACTAGTTCCACTGGGCCAATGAACGGCTTAAGCTTGTAAATGCGGCCAGCCAGTCACAGTACATTGTATTTAATTAAAAACAAAACACTTAATTGGACTTGTATAAATCCAGATGACGCAATAGCTGCCAATCAAAGGATCTAGCACAGATGTTTGTAAATTGCGCAAGTGGCATATAATCGAGGGTCCAATTATCGAAATGACACAGACGTCTGGCATATCCAGTCGGACGATACACTCCGGCTAAATCTATAATGGATGAGGCGCGTCCCGCGTCAATCCAGTAAACGAGATCGCATAATCGGACGCATACATAACAGAAAGACAATGCAGGCTGCACTCATTAATCGGAGGGAATTAAAAAGCTAGCTCGAGTAATCGGGTCCTCGGCGAGCACGGATAAATTTCAATTAGAGCAATCGGAGCGTCTCGCGGAAGCTTGCGGAGATGGAGTCCGGGATAGCAGGGCAACAGCGTGCATACGAATGACCGCGTCCGACGCATACAAAGGGGGACCTCCGCCGCAAATCATTAGAATTGCGGTAAGTGAGATGTGAGCGGAATTGTTAGACCGATGCAGCTCCTAGATAATGACGTTTACTTCGGATTAGCTGGCAGGGGCCACCACAATGTTAGCATGACATATATTACGAAGCTCTTTAAGGATCCAGAGTCATCACTATTGGTTACCTTAAAGAAGTAGGATATTTATCGTAACAAGCCGTCCATCAAAACAGTCAGGTTGTTTGTTGTAGAGATAATAAATGTGAGAGCGGAATTAATAAACGTGTCAGTGGTACGTCGCGTCGCCACACGAGAATGATGTACAATGTAAACGTCGAGGCATAATTTCGTCGGAGGATTTGTGACGCCCTACGCTGGAGCGCCCCGGCTCGCCAATTTGTAAGCGCCGACATAAACCGCGGTGTAACGAAGCACCTAAACAACGAAATAAGCGAGCATCAAGCGACCCGCGGATATATCTCAGCGGCTGACATGTCGACAACACAAGAAGCTACTCGGACTTTACATTCGCCGACGTAACGAGGGGAGCCGCCGGCTCGCCCATTGTATTTATGCCTTAAACACAATTTATTTATTCGCCAAACATTACGGAGACACAAAATCTTGTCCATAAATACATGTGAAAGCACATATCAAGTATCGGAATGCAAACGGCGGGGCTCGTGTCTGAATTATGCAACAGAGCGGCGCGGGCGCAGGCTGCCGTAATAGTGCACGGAGTGCTCGCCCAACGCAACTCCTAAAATAATACGTACCGCGAATGTGGATAACTGAACCAGAAGCCCTCTCAAAATAACGCACAGCCCAAATATTAAACTGCCGACACTCCCTACTTCATATTCTGTGGACACAGAATCCCTTCGGATGACAGGCGACTTTCCTCGCAGATTAATACAAC
Source organism: Spodoptera exigua (assembly GCA_902829305.4). NCBI lineage: Eukaryota > Metazoa > Arthropoda > Insecta > Lepidoptera > Noctuidae > Spodoptera > Spodoptera exigua. The sequence goes on from LR824614.2 coordinate 2,074,099, forward strand.
GATTCATTACCTAAATGACGGTGCAAATGATATTTATTACGGCCGAAATTTCACTAAATTGCGAATGCCTCCTGTTTGCAGGCTGCACGCTGGAAGGATCTCTTCATCTGTCGGTCGAGTGGAGATACGGTAAAGGCGGTTTACGAATATTAGCCTTATGGCTGATCGACTGTAAGTCCATCGATCTTGAGAGCGGGTGGTCGGGCGGCACCAGGTTAATTACAGGGGAGAACCGATCATTTAACGTGAATTTTGCAAACATTAAATAATTTTTAAAATATTGAACCAGCAGTGCGTTCACGCGAGGAATAATAAATTAATGATGGCACCGCCAGAGACACGGGCACCGGTCGCTTGCAGTCACTGCTTCCTTACAATTTACACACAAATATGTCGTCGGAGGGCATCGAATCGACTCTATACAAAAGAACAAATAAAGCTGAAACTGAAACAATAGCTGCAGAACGACGTTCATTAAGCGATGATACAGAACAGTAAAGAAAGTCGGCGCCGTGAGCTTGTAATCCTAGAACCACACGCAGCGATGATTACAAGGCACCTATTAGTCAAATTAGCTTTATTGTTGCCTTTGAGTTGCACAAGGCGACCAATCGGCTTACTCTCATACAATTATGTAGGCACATTAGCTGGTACAATACGATGAGTCAACAGAAATTGCGTCTCGAGCGTTTATCAAAACAATAGTATTGATAAGTTAATAAAGCGAGGTGCGAGACGCCTAACGAGCGATTACTGAGCGATGTGGAGAATAGACGCCACGCGTCTCGAGCGGGCTGCGCGCGGAATACGTTATGGAAGCGTGACTCACTGCTGCTATTGGGAACGCGCCTTAAGCGCTCATTCTACAAAAGTCGTACAACTAAAAAACATCAACAATTTACGATTCGTGTTGACAACTGCTACAGTCGCCACTATACTTTTTACCAGCCTTGATCGGAAGATGTGGACGTGATGCGAAACAGAAAGATTCATCCACACTGGAATGTTACAAAGCACGCGCACGCCGAAAGCGAAAACTCAAGAGTTCGCAAGATGTTACGAAACACGCATATTCTCGATTAGGGGATTCGGGCGGAGCGAGGGCACTGACCGACTTCCACATTTATACCGCTAATTCATGCACAAGAGCATCTGCATCCTACGAGGCAGCGTTACGCCAAACACTCGCTCAGCTAATACGGTTTATATTCACGGAACAGGCAGACGACGCATATTACACGCAGAGAATACGTAAAGAATTATATTTATGTAAACGACTTCATAGTGATGACAGGTGAAACTGTTCCTAGCGGGAGAGAAAAATACCGCCTTTGAATATTAAGACACATAAACGAGATACGGTATGTCCAACACATAACAAAGTCACGAAAACATGTACAGCGAATAGAACACTGCACGATAGAGATCTCAAAGCTCGCTCGTCGCGGGACGCGCTTATCTCTGGGAATCGTAATTACCGCGTGAATATTTCAATCGATTCGACTTATCGATGATGCGCGAACAATAACGATGGATATCAGTCCAGACGTATTATTTCCGTACGTCAAACGTGGACTCGGTGAGAACGACCCACCCGAAGACGAGAGATTTTTATCGATCCGCCTGCGAAACGAACGATTCGATGTAATCGATTTCAACATATCGAAGCTGACAAGTGATATTCGAGGTCGGGGGCGAAGGCTCAGTGGGCGCCGGATGGGTTCGAAATTAAAACGATATGCAAATCAGGTACGAGAATTAATCGTCGGGTGCAATCGACGCGACGGCAGCGAGAGCAGCTACTGGGTACAAATCGATGAATAAATAGTGTCCGATTAGCGGCGCAAGGTGTGTTCAGAGCTTAATGGATGAATCGCATCGAATCCGAACAGTTGAATGAATTGACGAGTCGACCGCGCCGTATTTGGCTGTATTTGATCAGTCGCGGGCTTCATTGATTAACCGTTCGCGCGAACAAGACGATACGGAAGACAATTAGGCGCGATAGCTATCGGACTCGAATATAGCCCACGTGAGTGCGAGTTATATCGGCTGGATGTGCACAGATAGTACACTGCTGTGCATGAGTCGGCACGTGAAAGCTACTACATTACTCGGGATTGATTTTCCCCGTAACTCGACGGCCGGCGTCGAGTTTGACAGGAGAATTTATAATAATCACTGGCGGTACCACCGAAAGTAATTTTCAATTAAGTTTCTTGATAATCCGGATCACGAGGCCGGGTGGACTTAGAACCTGAGGCGACAGCGCGCTCCCTTCATAATTGGAAACTGTCTCTAGTTACAAATAACACCTGCAGCTTACTTTGTTATTAGTATTTTTCTTTGGTATTTCATAAATATTCACCGCCAGCTATACTGATACAGTCTACTATTTCAGTTCTTTTTTTCTTTGGCGCTTTTAAGTTTACTATATTCTTATGCTAATAGAATGATCGTTAAAGCATCACCATCGAATTGGTGTACAATCAACAGTATGGAGCCGCTCGCCGATTACACGAACTGTTTTAGAGCTACAATGAAAGGCCGATTCATTCACAATAATGAATCAATAGCAGCGCGACCGCTCCCACTTCCGAGTCGTCACTTTAAAAGATAAACCGGTTTGTGGCGTTAATTATAAACCGATTTTAAATCAGATTATTTCGCTACCGAACACCTATCTATCCATTTCGACATCTATGCGGCTCTGATCATCAATTTCATTGATAGGATTTTTCGGTAGATTTAATTGAATCATTACACTCAAATTGAATTTTAAGCTCCGGCCAGGGAGAAATTTAAAAGGTGTACATTACAGAAATCTATTTATAAACGAGATGAAAATAATCATGATGAATGATGAATCGCCGTCAACGGAAGTGTAAAATTCCACCACGTGATAATTCATTTCTTGCGTCCGCGGCGCTTCTTATCCATATTGATCTGAATGGATGTGACACTCTCGATTCGCAATCAGATGAGACGTTCACTCAGTACACTGACCATTTTTCTTCAAATTACCCAAAAACAAAACTTTCATAAACACGTCCGTAACTCAAACCTGGAGCGACGTGATCAGCGAAAACAATCTACTCGTCAAAATATTTACAAAATATATTAACAAAACAGTTTATTGCTTGTATATTATTCTTTCTCTTATCTAAAATGCTAATCTAGAACGTGACTATCTCGTTAAACAGTCGTAACCTGCCGCTTGGGCGCGTCGATGTTGGGGATTTAGTCTAAGTGCCATCGGAACTACCGTTGTGGGTGATGGGACATGTGGGGATGTGAGAGGTGAGCGTGCGAGTACGGCTGACCGAGGGAGCTCAGGGGTAACGGCGAAGGGCAGGGGGGGTGCTGGTGGTACTGCTGCAGCGGCGACGGGGCCAGCCCGGGGTGGTGTTCTAACGGGTACTGCGCGGAGCCCGCGTACGCCAATTGCCTCACCTTCATATCCTCGTCTACTACGTTATACGTGAGCTCTGTTTCCTCGTAGCCCGTCGCAGCCATGCGTTGCTCGCTGGTGGTGGGCGGGTCTGGAGAGTTAAGGCACGTCTGGATCAGCCGTTTGCCAGAGTCTGACGTGATCATTGGCTGCAGCTTCCGCGTCGCGAACGTGTACACGTGGCCTGTCTCTGACGCGACTAGCAACATCACTTGTGTCCCCGTCAGGGTCGACAGCTCGTATGCCTAGAAAAGAAAAAATAATCCTGTTAATTTTGCAATACCGTTGTAACACAATACATTTTAAATCATACAGTTAATTTGTGAACATTTGTGAAACAACTTTTGATGATTTCAACTTCAAAACTCCATGCTAAAAAGGGCCTAAAATCCCTGCTCGTAAAAAGTAATTTAATCTACGCAAACCATAAAAACAGACATAATTTTAATGGCGCTACAATTTGATTGCCTACTTTCTACAAACAAACATTGAAATGTGAGTTGGCTGTCCCATTACTCGGGCCGGGAAAACTGTTTGTTTCGTTTAGTCAACTACACGATAAGAGTTCCACTCGAGCCAATTTGACGCTCGGTGCTTCAAAGTTTACTCGGACGGTGTTATCGGGTCCTAAAAGTTTCCCTGCCGACCTTTCACCTCTCCCACGCCTCTAATTCGTATGTAAACCACTACACGTTCGTTTTCGGGAGCAATATCATTCTCTCACGGCACTCTTTGTGTATGCAAGACGAATTATCACACCCACTGGCGCCCATCCACCCACACCTACTTATACCACAGTTTATTTACCAACGGCACATTCTAATTTCGACCCCAGTACCCCGCATTAAGAACTGTGTGACAACACGCTGTTGGAACACCAATTTGACACGGACAATTGACAAAAGTCAGGTAGCCTCGTATTATGTTCATCTTTCAAATTGATGCTAAATACATTGTGTGCCTTAGTGCGATAGTAATAGGGGATTGTGTGAACGATTTCTGTGACTTTTCAATGCAAATTGATTGGTGTATGTTATTGGTTTTTCCATTGCATAATTCACTTTGCGGTGTCGGTCGCCCACTGAACTATAAATTGGATACGTGGTAACGGAATCATTTGTAATGATTTTTATCCATTGGTGGTTGACTTACTTTTAGCTGACTTTAAAACTACGATGCGTGAAAACTGAAAACTTTTGACGCTCCTAACCTAGTTTGAACACCATGTCCTACTTTCACATACACTATAAATATTAATATTAACATCTCAATATTTTTGAATTTAATTTACAAATTTAATGGTTGAAACATTAAAACTTTATTGGTTGTTTAACATTATTAATCACAAACATACTTAGTTCTTAAATTTAAGCACATGGTTACATTACAATTAACGTGGCGTCGAGTCGCGGAGGAATGTACATGTCGCCCGTACGCGACGAGGGTTGGGGCGCTCTCTCGCGCCGCCGCTCGCGCCACCTCGCCCTGCGTTGGCGCGCGGGGTGTGCGGGCGGCGGAGGGGGGGCCGCGCATGCGCGTTACTGTAATAGGTAGCGCTGCGGCGCGTTGCAGCCACAGTGTAGCGAAGCCACAGCGTAACCAAATAAAATCCCGCGCTACATCCTCCCCCTCTAGCCTAACTAAGTGTCCCCACAGTTGGGCTAGTCTAAATACCTACGCGGTCTGCCCCGCTTGCGTTTTTCGCGAATGGGAGGTTCTACTTGACCCGCGAAAGGTGTGAGGTGCGAAACGTGATATTTTCCGACGTTCGTTCCAGTCTGTACGTTCTCCAGACCGTAGGTGGTCGGGCTGATGACCTTCCCTATCTTGTACGGGCCGTCACGACGTGGGATAAGCTTCGCGATCTGGCCGCGGTCTGTGTCGTTAGGCCCCTGCGTCCTCAACAAGACCAAGTCACCTACCTTATACTCAGGCGGCAGCCTTCTCTTCTGGTCAGCTGTCGGCGCATCATGCAAGTCGACCATAACTTGCCTGCGTTCGTGTTCAGGAACAACTAGGCAACAGTCCTCTCCATCATCGGACTCCAAGCTGTACCTGTATAGGATACCGTCAGATATGGTGTATCCACGATCAGACCAAGGCCTCCCCCTAGAGGGTTCGTCGGACTCCATGTCCTCAATAATCTTGCGAACCTCTGGGTCTAAGAGCTGATTGCTGCGGATATCACCACTGTTCCCTTTCGGTATGTCAATAACCGTCATACATAGGTCACAGTCGTTCTGCTCGTCAGGACAAACTGGTCGCGACAACGCACTTGAAGGTGTAGTGTGCAATAGGCCTGTATCAGCTGAGTCGAGAGTATACGTGTAAACAAAATCATACGGCTGTCCTGGTCTGTCCGAGAACGACCATGTGCGGCGGGCGACGTCTATTACCATGCCGGCCCGCGTTAAAAAATCTATACCTAAAAGCGTCCTAATATCACTTCCAGGTAATACTAAGAACTGGCACGTTACCCTACGACCTTTAATACTAACCTCAACCTCGGCTGATAACAGGTCCCTCCACCCTTGCGATCCGTCAGCCAGGCGCACGAAACGTTTCGTCTCGGTGAAGTGGACTCCTGAGTCTACTAAAACTCGGTGTAAGAGGGGGCTCGCGATGCTATGCGTGGCGCCGGTATCTATTATCGCCACGCCGCCACGGCCCGCGACACTAATATTTACCATCGGGTGATTGTCGCGCGTACTAATATTCGTAATATTAACGCACGAATCTATATCACTCGGACTCGCGTAACTATTATTTTCTACCTCGGAACAAAAATCTACATCAACAATGTTGAAAGATGTTTTGTCGTTGGGTTTCGATATTGTTTCCGCGCAAACATCACATTTCGACCTCACGACGCCCTGCTTACCACAACCATAACAACGTAACTCCCTGGGTATATTATTACTATTACCCTTAATGGTAGACTTCTCGCGATTACGACACTCGTCGCTAACATGCCCGAAAAGTTTACAATAATTACAACGGGGCCTATTTCTGTTGCTGCAACGCGACGTAGTCGCGTTCGTGGTAGCGGAACTTAATTGTGTCATATCTCGGTCGGTGGTAGTCACCGCCGGTGATTCGGTCGATTTATTATTATTTACAATATCGGACTTTACCTTTGACGCTTTGTAGGTATCCTCCGCGATCCTAGCCTTATATAGTAAGTCGTCTAACCTACGAACACTGTCTCGCGGCACTCTTTTCACTACGCGTCGGTGCAGTAAACCGTAGCAAATGTCCACCTGCACATTTTCTTCCAACGTGTACGGTAATTTAGCGAGTAACGCGCGCACTTTACATATAAATGTTTCTGCACGTTCTTCTCCCTGCTCTTTGGCGAATATTTCCCGGAGGGTTTGATGCGCGGGCTGCGCCACGCCGAAGGTGGCGCGAAGCCGCGCTATCGCGTCCGTCCACGTGGGCACCGATGCTTTCACGCCGCGCCACCACACGGCGGCGTCGCCTTCCAGCAACATGGGCAACCCACGTAGGGCGTGCTCGTCGCTCACCGCTGCACACTCCTTGTAAACTTCGACGGCGTCCAGGAACGCTTCCAGGACCTCGGTGTCCTGGGATGATCCGTCGTATCTCGCCGTGCACTTCGTGAAGTTGGCGTCGCTGCACGACGCAGGCGCGACAGCGACACCTGCGCTGGTCGCGTTTGATGACGAGATCCCGATTGGGGTGGAGGCTCTGAAGTCGCCGCTGGACGTCATCAGCGTGTTAATGAGGCTTCTGTTGGCTTCCACTTGCGCACGCGTGATCGTCTCGATCAGCGTGGATAAGAAGTCTGTTGGGATCTGGGGAGCTGGCTGAGATGTCGGCCTCGAGCCGGCGCGCGCGGCATCATCCACGTGGCCGCGCTCGGCGACGCTCTCCTCTTCAGTGAGCGTGACGTCACCTTCATCTTCACCACGTTGTTTACGGAGGGCTTCTCCTTTCCTCGTTGTCGGCATCTTCACGTCTAGTGATGACAACGGTACCGCGGCGAGTAGGTTCGGGTAGGTAGGTACTTTACCCGCGGTCACGTAGGCACTGGATCTCGGTTTGTAACGGTCGTTACGATTCGGCCCCACGTTGGGCGCCAGTTTAATGGTTGAAACATTAAAACTTTATTGGTTGTTTAACATTATTAATCACAAACATACTTAGTTCTTAAATTTAAGCACATGGTTACATTACAATTAACGTGGCGTCGAGTCGCGGAGGAATGTACATGTCGCCCGTACGCGACGAGGGTTGGGGCGCTCTCTCGCGCCGCCGCTCGCGCCACCTCGCCCTGCGTTGGCGCGCGGGGTGTGCGGGCGGCGGAGGGGGGGCCGCGCATGCGCGTTACTGTAATAGGTAGCGCTGCGGCGCGTTGCAGCCACAGTGTAGCGAAGCCACAGCGTAACCAAATAAAATCCCGCGCTACACAAATGCAAAGTTCACGTGGGTCATACGAATAATTCAATCAAAACTGACATGAGAAAGGAGTATTTAAACAAATAGTTTTTATTATAACTATATGAGATGTTGTTTTGGTACTCTCCGGTTTAAATCTATGGAATGCACTCCATGTCCTTGTTCCAAATTCAAGCTCCAGCGTTTCATAACATCAGAGAGAATCAATAAGAGTTGGACAGTATCATTACAATGACAATAAGCCTCGGAAATGGGCCTGACAACCAAAGCTGTAGTTAATTGAATACTTTGATACCGAATTCTCAACCTAATCCACCAGACTATAAGATTCTATTTAAATCAGGGAACATTGAGTGATCGTTCCTTTCTTAAAACTTGCACTTCCCGTCTCCATTCATTGGAGTGATTGATGATAAGCTGTAATTAGCGAACCTACTGCTTGCATCTTTGACATCGACACCCTTAATCTGAAAACTGGGTCATTGTAAAATGATTCTTATAAACCTGATAATAAGGTAGTGAGTGACAGGTCAGTTTGGTGGGTACTGGTATAAAACAGTGCCAAAATTGACAATTATAAATGCACCTTTAATGAGCTTTGTTGTTATACATGATTAATGAGGGCTTCAGTGAAATTTCAGAGGACTTGAAATTTTTCGTACTGAGGTCATTTAAAAATACGGTATTTCTTTCGATTATGGGGATTCTTGTTTTACGTCATCAATCAAGGGTGAATAATGCTTAATATTATTTTCTTTAACATAAAATTATGATTGCTAAATACGAGTTCATCGGTCTTGTTTTCGTTAAGCTAGAGTTCATACGACGGGCGTTTCTTAATTTTCTATTTTCTAGACGTAACATAGAGTTCAGATTTGATTACCTCGATTATATATGAGAATAGTATTTTAATAATTGGCGAAGTAAGTAATTAAAAGTTGAAAAATAATATTACATAATTCTTCATAACTGCTCACACATTTCATATCTCTTGGAATATCAAAGTAAACGTAATATAAAAACGATTATCGATACAAACGAGTCGATTAAAGGATCCGATTTTATTACTGCAATTGATTTTTATAGTCGTTTTCATGTGTACATAAATTTACGCTACTGCAACGTAAGCTTAGCGAATTAACTCTGATAAAATCGATACTAAATATTCATTCGGTCAAATCGATATGGAACTCGAACGAGATTTAAATGTAGTCCAGTATGTATTTACCCTCGTTTTATTATACTTATACATAATTAGTCTTACATTTATGTATTTTATATAGACTGAGTCGTTCTTGCGATTGCATTTTTAGCATCGGCTTTCAAAATAATTATATTCACATGCTAGCATAAAAAAATATTATGCCCTACTTCGCTTGGGTACAACGCTGATACATTTTTTTTAAATACATATAAAAGTTCCTCCTCAATCACTCCATCTAGTAAAAAAACCGCATCCAAATCTGTTGCTCAATTTCAAAGATTTAAGCATACTACATAGGGATATAGGGACAAAGAAAGTGACTTTATTTTATACTATGTAGTCCCACAATATTAATTTAAAAATAACAACGAGTAAAACACAAAATGGCGTCAACTGAATTCTATTTTCAAATAAAGTATGAGATTTTTACTAGCAAAACGACTCTATAATCTCTGACGAAGTTCAATAACATTTCTATTGTTTAGAAAAACAAATAAATTGTAACTACCTCGAATAAGTTTATCACGTCAATTTTACAGTTAAGTTCAAATTACGCTGTCGAAGTTTAAACCAATAGCTTAGTTTGAAACATGATTAGCCGGCAAACAATTGGTTAACCTCTGTTTGACTCCAGCCAACGGTGACCTGCGTTAGGGCTGGCAGAGAAACAGGTATTTGTTAAAATGATTTTAATACAAACTAGAACCTCATTACTCTATCTTTCAAGCAATTTTTTTATGAAATAGATTGGCAAACTAGCAGACGGATTACCTGATGGTAAGCAATCAGCGCCGCCCATGAACACCCGCAATAGACGAGTTACGAGTGCCTTGCCGACACTAGTACGATTAGGCCTCCGGTAACCTCAATAACGCAGTTTATCATACACTTAAGATGTTAAACATTAACGTTCGCAATATAAAACCAATTACAATCGTAGTAGTAGATCTCGAAACTTTAACCAAACACAATATCAATGATCAACATCACACAATCATCACGTCAATACAAATTAACAACTTTCACCATAATCCCTTAAAATCACACCGCAAGATTTAATCCTTAAATTAAAAAGAGCCAACGCTAGCAAGATTGACAGATCCGTTCAAAACGATTAATACAAACCGATATTGCAAAAAAAATGTCGGATAAGTGTTCTAGTTAAGTCACAAGTGATTGTAGTAAGGTGCAACTAAGATCCGTGAAACCGGTGCGCATGAGCATGAGACCCGAAAGCGATCGAAAGTATTCGAAACTTTACGAACGTAAATCCGAAAAACGAAAGCCAATTTGCCTTGTCAAAGTTGACCATAATGATACGTGACGTGTAAACGAAATGCTCTTATTAATTATCGAGCAAGAATTAACGATTATGTCAAGTAGATTCTAATGTAACGGAAGGCTATTAAAAGAAAGCTATAGCCTGCCGGTCCATTCTATGTTCCATTGTTTTCCTGCTAATTTAGGACTGAAAGGAACACTTATCCCGCGTATTACGTGCGTAGGCGATGGTTTAGCAACCTGTCCAAACAATTGGCTGTATAAATAGTTCGTGAGGACTTACATTGTCTTAAAATAATATCAATTGAAATAAGTAAGGAAAAAAAATGGTCGTCAAGATCAATAGAAAGAATTTCCTGTATAAGAACCTAGTGAAAATAATGAGTAAGAGAATACTCGCATATAAAAATATAATTAAAAAGAAAGAAAAATAAATAGAAGCCGTAATCCTCAAACAGCCGGCAATGATTTCGTTACTCCTCTGGTTTTGCGGGTGTCCATGGGCGACGCTGATTTCTTACCATCAGGTAACCTGCTCGTTTGCCACATAAAAAAGGTCTTAAACTTGAACTGTTTATTATTGTTTCGTCTTTTTGTAACTTGTGCATCATTGGCATTTCACAACAAGAAATTCTGTGTGGACGTTAAGTCAAAAATCTTCGCGTAATTTTAAATAATCCGACATACAGAGTATAATGAAGAGGCTGTGAGGGTTTAAATGCCAATATTATGTCGTGAAGGCGATGAATTGTAACTAAAAAATGCTCGTGATAAAATGAAAACTGGCGAGTATAATGATGGAATGAAATTTGCTACTAAAATGCTTAATGACATGGTGATGGCAAAAATTAGATGCCTTCTTTTTTATTTGAGGAGGAAACCATCGCATTCTGTAAATAGAGATATACAGTAGATTTCTAGTCAAAGAACAAAATCTACAACTGATAACATAGAAACAAAATTCTTTAAAATCTTCTAACGAAGAAATCGTCCACTTATTTCCTTAAAGAGCCCCCAAAGTCCATCTTTTTACAATAATAAGTACACTTACAAAGAAAGAATTCTTATAAGATTGGCTGTACAATGGCTTTCACGGTTCGCTTCTAAGGAAGAACATCAAGCGAGCTCTCTTGAAGCGATCAATTGACTGGAGCACCATACACTACTGTGAATAAGCCATGTTCTTTGTAGTACTTCAAATGCAGAAAATAAGAATATGGATAAAGTTTGTGAAGAATTCTACAGCTATATAGGTGAAGGTGTCAAATAAGGAACGAAATAATCTGTTTTGATTATTGGTTTAGTAGAATCACATGAATTTGGTGGACTATTTGATACGCGCGACAAAACGATATTGGCGAAAATCGAAAATGATAACATAAAAAGAAACATTGTATGCCACACCAGACCAATACCAAAACTTTGATCTATTTATAAGTCAAAACGTACTATTAAACCGGAATATGTTTACAAACTTGCAGTTAAACCCATACGCTAATGATTTAATCATGTAACAAATTTAACTATACATCTACACATGGCACCAGACATTTATTACGAACGAGCAATCCAGCTAAGTAAATGATGATTACACTCTCTATTAAAATAACGACAGAAAAAATCTCTATATCACTACTATGATAGCAATTACTAACACTTAATAAGATCCTTACACTTACAAGTGTCAAAAATAAAAAGCAATAAAAATTACGGGTCTATCATGACCGTTCTACGACATCTCATCAACACTTTTATGATTACCTTTTAATAAGAGCAACTTTTTGTTTAATTTTAAGCTACTGGAAATATTACCTATACACGTCTTTCATACACAGTCATTAATCTTCTTTCAAGTTTGGATATGGGTTTAATAATTTTGAATTTCGAATGGTTTAAATGATTATAATGGCGTTACGAGACAGCCCTATGATTTCTGTACAGCTCACTATCGTAGCTGTGGTCCCCAACTCAGGGCGATGAAAACTACACTTTTTGCCGAGATCAGATACAGAATCCGATAGCACGCCAGCTAATAGCTCTATAAACAAGATAATCGGCCAGTTAGCGCTGGGAAAGATGTCGTGCCGGCGATTTATGAAATGCTTTAAAAATATGAAAGTTCAGTGTGCTACGAGATTTTGTGATAGCGGCGAATAGGTGCAATCTCAAAAAACTCGTTTAAGTGCTCTCGAAATACTTCGTAGAAACATACTAATTAACAGAACTCCTTATTGCTACCATTTGTCAAATGGTGACGTTAATAAGGCTTCGTAAAATTCTTGGTCTTTCTTGCTAGTTTGATAACATAAAGACAAAAACACAAGCACGTTACTTCCAAGATGCAGAATTCGTAACATTTATAAGTAAGAGGACAATGAAATTAAAGGTCAATTTAAAAATGAATAAAGAAAAAACACATGAGAAATTTAAAACGGACAATTGACGATGAAAAACGTCAGTCAAACCGTTCACACGTGAATAACCACTTATGAAACGCAACAAAAAAAGTACATTTGATCGTCATGAATTTTTGTCCCGCCGTGTTCCTTAATAATAAAAAAGCCTCCACCGATGTAAGAGTTGTGGTAAATTCACGAATTAACCGGAGAAAGCATTCGGGACGGGACATAGCGATACGACATTACTGTGACAAGTGCGACCCGCGACAACGTGGACCAAAAAACCAGCTAATTGCGACTACAATGGAGTACAAAGCGACCGCTTTTCCCACGGAACATCCGACCGCGCATGCGTACCGATCATTTCATGCGTGCTCCTCTTTTATTGCCAAAAATTAATGCCCGGTAAACAGTCCTTAATTGCAAGCCAGTCTTGTTAAAACCAGCGTCGGTTAAACCGCCCGTCACACTAAAAGTAACATTTCTTGGAAACGAAAAACGAGAATACACATAAAATTCGCAATAACTGACTAATAATAACGTAACATTACGAATACCCTGTGATTCTTCTGTCGATTTTTGGTGCTCAATCGTCGCTTTATGACATTTTAATTTTATTGGATAATGCAATTTCATCGATTCTGTCCGATCATTGTGCCATTTCGCTTTAACATCTTTATAGCTACAGGGGGCGATGATATTTTTGCAGAATTATTTAAAAGGTTGCAACAGACAGCACCAATAATTTACAATGAAACCTATAGAATTACAGATGCAGCTTGCAATAACGAAAAGCAGGTAGGATTAAGTTTAGCACTTAATACGTAACATAAAAATATGTTCTACATTAATAATGATTATATGAGCTAACAAGCCACGTCCAGACTTTGCACAGGTGGCGGTTGAAGAGAGGATTTAAAATTAAAAGCCTGCTATTACAGCAACCAATTAACATGATTAACTTTTTGATACAACACTTAATAACACTACTAATAGTCTAACTTGCTGCAATGAAAGGCGCAAACACGCAAATCGATTATAATCTAAAAAGAAGACATTATTAACAAGTAACAACTGATAACTAAACTGAATACAAAAGAGACACTAAGCCCGCAAATGATAGCAAATAAAATAAAAATGAAATTAAAAGAAAATGTACAACTTCGCTATTACAAGAATAAAACGCTTTTCATTATAAACAGTAGAAAATGACGTGAACTATAACAACCAAGTCGTGGTTACAGGTGAGTGAACTGTCGTGAGCAAAAAGAGTGCAAGAAGAAAACAAAAAAGAAACATCAGCACTATAAATTTCGATGAGGTTAATATTCATCCAGGTGGTAATAACAGGCTTATCGTTGCCCTGTCCAGCAAATTCCGAGAATTCCCTTTAGCCAGAGAAGCCTGTACCGATCCACTTTCACTAGAGCCTTAGGTGTTAACCTATTATCATCTTACGGTGGCTAGACGGCAATTCATATGTAAATGAAGTAGCAGACAGGTTCACTCACTGACGGTGCAAGGCTAAACGCTAAACGCTAAACATTAACTTTAATTAGTTTACAGGAAACTGTGGACACTTAATATGTTCAATAATATAGTCGATAATTGGAAAGTATGGGAGGTCAAATGTTTTCTTCAGGCTTAATCAGTAAACATTGGAAGAGAAAACCAGTAGTCACATCATCAGCATTAACTATTCAAAGAACTTAATATAGACTCATCTAGCTATGAATGCTATTGAATTCCTTTAATTCCGCTTGATATTAATGATTTATTCAACCGTTTTTACATCTCGATCAACGTGCAGAACTGACACATTCACAATATCACCAACCATAATTCAATACAGATTAATAATGAAAGAATTCCTGAAATTAAAAAAGTAATTCATGAACAAAAAAATGAGATATGAACATGCATTCACAACAAATAGAACGCGAAACCGAGAAAGCCGAATGATAAGATTCGAACGTCGCGTGACTATTGATAAGGCCAGCTTTCGACGACAACAAAAAGCTTTGAAAAAAAAACGAGTCAATCTGTTAACGGTACGGGTACGTCACACTACACGTGCGTTTTCTATAATAAAAAATAACGTAGCCTTAACAAGGGGCTAAGGAAACCCCAAAAACAGGTTATAAAAGGCCAGGTTGCCATTTGTGGGCAGCACTCGACTGGATTAGTCGTAAAAGGTTTAAACGGGCCGTGTTCGTCTTTTGCCTACCGGAGCGTACCACGCCACGTGGCTGTATTTGTCTGCAGCTCTACGTCATCGTAAACCCTTTATGGCAAGGATGATGCCACTGCATTAAGGACGTGGAGTTGATTCACCTCTGACGGGAACACAGTTACGCATATGTTATTATCAAAGTACTAATAAAGTAATAGTTTTCACTTCCATCAACACAGTTTTAAGGATTCAAAACGAAAAATGAACAACAATTCGTATGACACTAATAAGGGGTCATACAATTAATAACGGAAAAGTACGAGTCGAATTCTGGTTTAAAGATAATAAATCGATGAGATCAGTAGGGGGTGCCAATTCAGAATAAGGTGTAATCAGCACCAGTCCTGTAATGAGCGAAAAGTGAAAGTTCCGAGTCTCATTATCTCTGACTGCAATCCAATCAGAAGGCACGCATTTTATCAAGATTACCACTACTTGTACATCAAACAAAAATGACAGAGCTAAAGCAAAGGATACAAGAAAATTTTAACATGTTTGTTTTGAGAGGTCGTCACCGTCAGATGTAGCCGAAAACTTGATTACAGAAAAAAATAATGATTCAGAACGGTCCAGTCGTTCGGATGTTTTCTTGAATAGCGGTACAGTATGCAAATTACATTGGAGATGCAACAGAGAAGGATTCTTATGCGAAAACCTACGCAAACTGAGAACGTGTTATTTAAGACAACAAACGTGCGAGATATGAGGATATCTCAATATAACTTGGGCCTTAAAAGCAAATTACAGGCCCAGAACAGAATATTTTCCAGACACACTCAGTCCTTAGATCGTAACAATGATGTTAAGCGTCATGATGCGACACAAGTGTTACACGCTCGTAAAATAGCAGAAAAACACATAAAAAACAGGAGCCATTGCGCAAAGCAAATTTAAATCAGCTGTTAATGAAAACGTATCACGATAATTACAAAGTGAATGTTGTTAGTCTTGTTCATTAAGCAAAAATCTGTATCGGCAATATTGAAATTGTCATTCAGCTCAAGTAAGAGATTGCACGTTGTACGGCGTCAAAGTGGCACTAGGCTGGCGGTTTAGCGGCGTCTACGGCGATTAGTTTAAACGACGCTTAAACAATAATTACCGATTACGGAGAACCGGTGTGTTATCGGCAATGTAACCGAGGTAGTGCGGGGACTATTGCGATCAAGATTAATACCGAGACCGTGCAAAAATTTCCAATAACGCAACGTTTCAATTTGTCACCGGGACTCGAACGCCAGAGATAATCTACAACCGCCATTGAAGATGACCGGTTAAATGAATTTGTATTCAAACCGGTGAAGGCTGGTTTTTTAGTCGTCGACACATTCCGTTAACGCCGTCCAATGTATTAACTTATTGCAGAATATCTGAGACAAAGCCCGCCGAGCTTGTTAAATAGATACCAAAAGCCACTGAGCAATTTGAGGACTATTATCCGGCGAACAATATAAGGAAGATTCAATTAAACGACCAAATCTCAAGCGACAATAGGAGTTATAGCTAACAATACACAATCCACAGAACAATGGGCAATCCTTGAATCAATATAAGCAGGCTGGGTGTTCTATAGATATTAAGATTGAGCCTAGAGCCGTATGCAAATGTGGCCGGGCGTCGATATCGACGGCAATGGCGTCGGTAATTACACGTTCATAGTCTCGTTGCCAGTTTCATTCATAAACATGCGAGATTGCTTTATGAATGGTAGACGGTTCGTGTCCTTAATTTATTGTGTCGCGCAATACACTTCCACAAGTTTCCTGTTTTATTATTACCATTTATCGAATGTTGTTTGTGCGCTATGTAATTTAGTAGACGCTAACTCGACCTTGATTAATGAACTTCATTCATATATAGCACGAACACTAATCGTAGTCCAATTATATCGAGTGCACCGCTGCCGCTGCAACCAATGCACTCGATGGCATACATTGTGTAGCGATGTATGTACGAGATGAATTTATTAAATGTATTAACATTCAATTCATTACTGGAACACGCGAAAAAACAAACATAACTCAACACGCTATTACCCGAGCTTATGAACGTAAACCTGTCCAACTGTTAATAATTCTTTTCTTAATGGCCTCTCATGGCTGAATAAATTTTAGCGCTAAATAAACAAGCTTTATCTGTGATCTCCACAATGCAACGGGTCCGAGGGTAACAGGAGCCGACTGAAGCGCCGCCACCACGATACCATCACGCCGATACGCATCAAGGAAGACCAGTTGTCAATACATTTCACCTGCGAACTGAACTAACTTGATGGCCTGTCTGAGCCCAGAACGAGTTCCCATGAATTGTGTTGCGTGCGAGACATTTTTATACTTCTGTACGACAACGTGTACCAGCGACCGATGGCTTCCATCCATGTTAATGTATTTGCTATCGCTCCGAGCTTTATGTGGATGATCTCGTTCTGTTTGTTAAGATTCCCGATAGAATTTCTAATTCGGAACGAACGTCGATTCAATGCAATCGAAGATTTAGATCGCGAAGAATGCACCCCGTGTTAAATGCTAATTTCTGTCTCGGCCTTATGCAAATGAACCGCAATGCCACTAAATAGCATTAAGGCAGCTACGGGCAAATATTCCGCTAACCTTATTTACTGGACAATTCATATGTCCACGCAAACAAACACAGGTGGTCCCAATAAAAGGTTCGGAGGACGCCAAGCGCCTGTGTGAGGATGCCGCCCTCCCTAAAAGGATAATAATACGTCGTTGCGCAGCTCCCGAGCCACGAGAATCTCCCAAGACTCCCGAAGAAATGTAAATTGACCCGCCACCTGACAAATAGCTTAATTAACGGCTAAAACGCGACACGAGGCTTATTGAGAATTTAAGATTATCCGAATGGTTCATCTCAACAGTCGTTATAACTTTTTTTGCACGTTTTTTATGAGTTGCAATGAATTTACTACTTTCCTAAATTCAATCACATATTATATATAAATCTTGGAAATGGTGCTCCATTGTTTTTCGCTTAGTTCTGTTTGTAGAGGGAAATTCAAAAGCCTTATATTCCATGGAATACAATGAACAAAGAATCGAAAAGGAACTTATGAGACATCCTAACTAGGTAGCCCACATGCAGCAATTTAACGAAGGCATTAAATCCCAAGGTTAAAGCTCGAGTTACGTTAAGAGATTTAGTTTTTTTCGCAATGTTATGCGTCGGTAGGCGTCACGTGGGCGCGCACGTGACAACGATGTGATTTTGTTGCTTGCCACCGCACGACCGCTCGCGTGGGCGGCAGCCGCAACACTGACACCGATGGGCGCGTTCGATACCTTCAACCGGACGATTTGCCTCATATTATTTTGACGGGCTATCAAAGTCTCAGTACTCAACTTTGAAAGCTCACTCCATAAAGTTGTACATTCAATGAGCCGGCTATGAGTTCTAGAACGAGCTGTCAGTCACCCCTCAATTTATCGATCGAAGTTACCTAGCAAAAACAACGTTTTTGAAATAGTTGAGACTGTTCAGAGCGCGTCGAGATCCAGTTTTCTTAAATGCTTTAAATTGTATCGGAATCAACTTTGCGAGTAAAAAGCTTTTGTATTGTCCAAGTTCGTGACAGCGACCGCAATACTTGAGTTTTCCCACCAAAATCTGGATGTTTGGTGATTTTTTTAATTGATCGAGTAAAAAAGCATGTGTTCGTGCTCTCGAACCGCAATCAAATAAAAACCTTACTCGTTAATGTTTAATGTATGAAATTCCCGAGGCCGATACATTATGGATGGAGTCCTGCTGGCTTGGCGCGTTCGGAAATTTTGACACAACGACAGATATCGTCGATCTCTATGGTAGCCACAGATCTTATTGGATGTTTTTACGCGACTCCAACGACCGATAACATCTGAAGTCGAATAATGTCGGAAAGGAGTAAACGTTCCACGACCCCGAGCTCACTAAGCTATGTAAATAATGTATTATTAAATTTCGTATTTTTATGAACATCGATTTCTAAAATTCTTTTACAGCAGCGGGTGAAAAAGTTAATGAAAAAATTTCTCAGTCACTTTGGCGCGTCATAACAAAATTAAGTGTTTCGATTATAAAATAATCTTAACAAGGTATCGCAGCCGCCCCGAATGGAGTTTCCATGTCACAGTTAAAATAAAAATGGTAAAAAAAAATAAACAGCTCAATTTCAACAAATTACCGCTCAACAAATTGCGTTAATAATTATATTTGCGCAGCGCAATAACGTTTACAAATAGGGGTGCATTTAGTAAACAATCACAATTTATTACGGTGACCATGCGACATGTTTAGATGGGACACCTGAAGAACTATTTCGGTCGAACCAGTTGCGCGGGCGCATCGTTATCGCGCAGGTGTCGGTTGTAGGGTGGCCAACTATCATTAGACGATATTTATTAAAATTATTGTGAGTAGGAAAAGTAACATAAGCAATTTGTTTTAATTGATCAATATTTGTGTACCTAATAAACATTATATTATTCATTTACAATTAGGTGTACGAAACAAATACATTGTTATTATATTTGTAACATTGTCCAATAAATAATATTGAAGTATAACCGACGTTTTGGTTTATTGTTCCATGCACACTGGCCAGTCAAATGGGAAAGGACACAAAGGCTGCCTGTTACAAACACAAAGGTTTTCCATTCAAACAAATGTAAATATTTCAAGTCAACTACAGTTATGATACTGCTGCAACCAAGAAAGAGAGTTTATACCTCAAAGATATTATAAAAATCAGTTTTTCCATTTATTAAGGTTCCCATAGCTTTGCCCTCGTACAGTGCTAATACAAAAAAAACACTATTTAATGGATGTTATTAAACATACAAACCTTCCTCTTCAATCAGTCTATCTATAAAAAATCGCAACAAAATCCGTTGTGTAGTTTTAAATATTTAACCGTACATAGGGATAGAGAGAGCGACTTTATTTTATACTATGTAGTGATAAAGGAAGAAATATAAGTTCAGCATATAAAGAAATAGTTCTTTGTATGATTAAAATCATAGGGACAACTAACATAGTATGCAGAACACAGTTATGTGTTATCCCACGGGACCTACATCTCTTAGTCAAACCGGATCGCTCGTCACACTTACTCCTTATTCACTTGTATTTGGGTGCAAGTAATAAGCTTTTTATTTGTTAGCAAAAATATAAGTAAATTGCTATCCAGTGCTAGTTAAAATTTGCTTTAATTTTCCGTAAATACAATATGTTTTAGTCTACACAAATTTAGAAATATTTATTATTTTTAGATTTTGGTTTTTATTTATTTTGCAGGATGTATGGTCTAGATTAGCATATAACATGTATTATCCATTTCGATACCGATTGATCACTTCTAATAACGTCTAAAAGCACGCCAAATTAATATAAATCTAAGAACTATAAGGCTAAAGTTTAAATATCTTTAAAGGAAAATAGGATGAAAACAGTTTATCAACTTTCAAACATTTCTACGTACAAAGTCAAACCCTGGAACTCGTAAACTAATCTAACGTTCTGTACAACGTTAATTTTAACCGAAAACTTTAAAACAACCGTTCGCAGAGCGAAACGGAAGCTCGATTGAATTTTGTATTGGATGTTGTTTTGTTTTGCTTAAAATTTGATATAACTAGTGGACGTTTCATTTCTACTGCATTTGTTACGTTTGAAAAATATAAAATAATACTCATTATGTAAAAGAAAACTGTTATAAGCAGATATTTATTATTATTTTTGAGTAGCACAATTTCTAAGTTAATTACTACCGAAGATGCCGAATTAAAAATAAACATTTTAATAACTAAGAAGGCAATAAACATTTCCAAAACATCAAAATCAATACCGACCCTAAAAAAACCATTTCATTTTTATTAATTATTTTTCTCGAAATATCATATAACTAAACGCTATCGCTTATAGTTCGAGCCCAACCTTTATGTTTGTCCACAGGGCGCTCATTACACGCGATAATGACTAGAAGTATCTGCAAGTGTAATACGATATCGCAGCCATTGTGCCACGCTTAAAAATACAATCGACAGGAAACAATACTTTATCTCTTAGTACTGCAGTCACGACCCAAAGATATCTTATAGACTAATCAACTGCCATCGTAGGAATGATTAACTATTATTTGTTTTGTGGCCAGATAATTATCTTCGCTTAAAAAAATAAAAAAAAGTTTTAATAACAAGATTGTTTTAAACAACGTTGATTTGAGTAGATCTTAATGACAATATGTATATGCAGTATAAACTGTAAGTACTTTCCTTAAATTTTGTTCTAGCTTCACTTAGCAAGTGACATTTTCCGCGATACCGCATTTCTAAATATCAAAGGGCTGATTTTGATAACAGTCAGATACCTAAATGTTATCTGAGGAATAAAATTGTTGTTGTCACTGTCTTATACCAACATTCTGACGCGACAGCACCATAATTTTATTATTCCGCAAATAACTTTTATCTAAACATTGAAAAATCAGCCCTAAAGCAAATAAAAACGTAGTCTGTATAAATTAATTTCCCATCCAGCGAGTTCCATCTTCACACCTGTACAAAATTTAAGCACTTTAACTTTTCAATTAACTTTAAACAAATTGCAACGTCTGCTCTCCACTGTTATTAAATATTCATTAGATTAAAACGTACACTTATTTAGCACTTTGTGGTAAACTTTTGTAGCTTTACGCCTTGAGATATAAAAATGCATTCAAATTATAAAGAGTTATTCCACACATATTTTCAAAATTCCTCGAGGTTATTTGTATATTCTGCAAACGACTCTGCTCTTAATATTTTTAACATTGCCATTTATAATGTGTAATAATCGTACAATTAATTCATTTTCGGGTCATTATAATTATTTGAGAGGAAAATGAAACGACATGGGAAAACCAAGTACGTAATAATTGTACAATTCGGATAAAATAGAAACAATTAACTAAGTTTTATCAGTAAGTACCTATTTGGAATTTTATAACTGTTATCATGCTCAATGGTTTATTATTTTGGAAGGTTGACGATAGAGATTTACATTTCCATGGCGAAAAATCAATGATGAAACTCGAAACAAGATCATAGCGAAAATTGGAAGGAATGAAGTGCCGAAGGGAACACGACTAACCTATCACGATCAAATACAACCGTATACTTTCACAACTAGAATTCAGATGTCTTCAAAATTACTTTGATACAACTGTTAAAGTCGAGTGAGATCTCTTGGCGATGGGAAAATATACTACTCGATTTTCTTGCTCCTTAAAAATGCAATCCAGAGGCTTCTTCCGTAATTACTTTATTAGGAGTCGTTCTACGTCTAATACGGCATAAAATGTTGACAGCCTCAAAAATCCTAGGCCGTTCTAAATTCTAAGAATGCAATTATTCTATGTGAATTGAATACAATCGCCTGTTTTAACATCCTGACCAACATTAATGACAAAACTCACCACATATTCGTGCACATAACTCGGTTTTCTCGAAAACTCGCATCGTGATCGCTTCAGTCGTGAGTCTCGAAAAACCCTTTGATGTGTGCCCGACGACTAACGAACTATGCCGACCGATAAGCCCAACTATTAGTCGGTCCAACATGCCGACAGATGTCGTCCCCTAGACTAATCAGCGTAACTGTTTACAATGACAACTTGTGCCTTGGTAACTAAACAAGGTTTGAATACTGATTTGCCTATATGGACAGCATGCATATTTTTATTAGTCAATAAATAAAGTCAAAATTTCAACATCTCAACAAACAACTTCAATATGCTTGAAAGCGCATAGGTTCATTTAAAATCAATCAACTAGTGGCACTGAACATAGCAAGGCATCGCAATGGCCCCCAAGTACCAGGCGCGCATAACAACAAGGCGTTCACGCTAGGTGTCGTTGGGAGGCGGGCCGACGCGCCAGACATTCCCTTTCCACCGCCCAATCGCTATTGATCCACACCGTCCCCCGCACAACGCCCGTTTCCTAGCTGGCAGGGAGTAACGCATTTGTGAACTGGGGACCATTGTAGTATGGACGAATTTGACAACCTCTCTCGTAATCGTGGACGCCTGGTAAGTGAGTTGGTTACGCGGTCGCGCTTGGTGCTAGCGAACCGTAAAGTGGCAAAGGGTTCTTCAGTTACCTTAGATACAAGAAAAAACTTTTGCTCTAGTTGATACTGTTTTTTACCCTATTAACATTTGTTACCCAACTAATTAATACAAAACATATTACTTAGCTACAAAGAAACGATTTTTCAGTGAATAGCAAATATCAGAATAAGAAAAGATATTTTAAATTCTAGATTTAATAAAACAAAAACGAAAATAGCGCCACCTGTCTAAATATTTCGTCAGCTGATAGTGACACATTTTACCACGAGATGGCACACGACGACGAATAGTTGGGAACAGGGCGACCTCTTCATTCTTATGCGCCCCTGGTAATTTTGAGTCCATATTTGGCACTTTCATTTTGTTGTCCATGAGCCTACTACTACCACGGGTAATATAATGCAATGCGAACGGAAATTGAATTATGAAGATTAAACATTCTTGGCCGCTGCTGTCTATTAATTGTACCATTTTGGCTGAATGACTCAACCAAATGCAGTACTAAATTAAAAATATTTTTGATCATTAAATGAGGTACTTAACTCGTGTAGAGTTTTATATTGTTTAAATGTACTAAAGTAATCATGACATAAGAACTGTTTTAAAAGATATCTTAACTTTAATGTTATAACTTTTGTTAGTGATATTTGAGATTGCATTGAAACAAACTGTACATTTTTTATTATAATTTGCGATCATAACTGTTACCTAGGTACCTTTCAAGAAGTTTCATTGCTTTTACATTCAAATTAAAAAAAAAGTTTAATTGAAGAACATAATCAAATAAAATAAATTACTATCATAAATGAGGTTAGAAGTTGAAGTTCTACCAAATCTTTTCAAATGTGTGTAGGTAGTATTTTGATCAAAAAACTAAAAGAATCATCATGTGAAAAACTAAAATATCTCCTCTCTCAATCCGATTTACAACACTTCCTACCGACCGCAGCCTGGATATAAATCTCAGTTTCAGCAGCCGCTGTTTTTATTGGACTTGCAATTACTCCATCTAATTTGGGAGCGTTTAAGAACCACCAAAACACAAAAGCTCGCCACACAGGTCGCACTGGCATTAGCATTACAAAACGGCTGCGGGCCGTGAGATATAGGTCGCAGATGCGCGCCCGCGCCACGCCGCCGTAATTAGTGTAGGCGCAATATATAATTGTTTCATTTCACTAACGCCCGTCCCTCTTACTCCTGTGCAAATTGTTCGCGATCATATTAATCGCCTCTATCCACGCAAAGAATCTAAGTAACAATCCATTGTCGAAGCAAGAATGCTTGCAAAATATTTCGGCCGCCCCAGAAGCTGTCGCCACACAATTAACAGATATCTACGCCCATGTACTAACACTAAACAATACTTCACAAAATCTCAAGATCTAAACGTCGTCAAGTCGTGTGGGAAAATAATCTCAAGCGCAATCTACATCCGAGCTAGGTCCTAATTAATTTAGTAATCGTTCGTGACGACTTATTCCGGCCCTAGACCCAACCACGAACCTAACGAAATCACGACTCCGCCAGACAACGATAATCGTTATTTTAAATTTATTAAAATGTCCTCTTTAAGGACTATATCGGAACGCCTATATCGGACTGTATAATTTATTCTTGCTTTGGAGGATCGCGCTAAACAATGAGGGCTATTATCATTTCTAGAGGAGCACGTTTTGATTTATAAATGCACCGCAATATCATCCTTGTTGAAAACCGATACTTGTTGTTTTGTTTGTGTTGTCAAATGGCTTTATGGTGGGACGTCTTACTTTTTACAATCAACTTCTATCTTATTTATAGATAAAAGTTTCCATTAAAGCGAGCAGAAATTACGTGAGCACTATTTAAACGGAGTAGAAATAAGTCGATGTTTACTTTATGGATTACGTTGAACACTGTGATGCTTTTAACAATAACAGCGAGTTGCTGGTCGGTCGGAGCGGTTAGATTCTAAACAACATATTGTCGGCAATTTTCATGACAAAGTCGGCACAATACAACGGCATGCCGACAACAAAATGCCGTCGTGTCGGTCTGACGGCCCCTGGGGCGTCGCAATTAAAGTCCCGGTTGCAAGAGGTGATAGGTGCACCGAATTGATGAGCAGGCTTATACATTGATTAGCTTAACATTATGTACACATCTTGCTATCGTATATTCATATTCTTATTTTTTGCGGAACAATTAAACTCGACATGGAAATCGAAATACTGTATAAAGCAAAATAGACTTTAAAAACTTTGTTACTTTAAGAATATTATCAAAGATCGTATATCAAACGTCAATTAACTAATCACTCATATGTACAATATAGTAGTTCCTAAGTCAACTTGAAGCGCTGTCATTCAGTAAAGCACGTTTAATTGCAAGGGCAAGTAAGGCTGCACGTTTTAAGGGGCATAACATCGCATAACGAGGGCGGATGCGCGGGCGCACGCCTAACAAGTAACAACAGGGCACGCCGGCGACTTTGATACCCGCTGCGCGACAGGATCGCTTGCGTGCGCGCGACCCCGATGTGGCGCAAGATCGAGGCGATTCAGCATAGCCTTAATACTGAGACATTTTTTACACGTTTCCAAGATTACGATCTTAGGATTTTTCACTAAACTATTATTGCTTTATTAGTTGTTATTTAAATTGCTGATCAATTATAGTCACATTCAAATGTTATCTGTAGAAAAATGCTTTTGCAATTCATAATTTGAAAATATCTATTAGTCCTATTAGATGTCATAGTCCAGAACGTAACAAATAACCGAAATAATATCTGGTTTTATAATCACTACAGCAATTAACTTGAAAGAATTACAATTACAACAGACACAGAAATATAATTTGGGAAATCACATATTAATTTCAAATCACATCGATTTTAAATAACTTTAATTAGAAATTACAACAACTAGCAACGTCGTCAAGTATAGAAAAAAAAACATACGAATCGAAGAATTTTCTTTCCCTAACGACTTTATAAATGAAGCTAATCCCGTACCCGGCGCTTGCGCATGCCTTCGCCATCGCTCACCATTTGCATCGGTTTCAATGGTGGATTTTGACGGACATCACTACACGAACCGGTGAGACGTTTGTACACGCATAGATTGACAATGTCTTGCCGGTTAATGAAGCAACCGATCGGTATTTCGACGAGGGATACAGGAAATAACTTACTACTTTTATTAACTTGGTTAGTTTTATTCAAAAACTAAGCTGTATTCGCAGCTTAGTCTGCGCGTATTATGTCTACATCTAACAGTATTAGGCAAAATTTCATACGGTAGTTTCCAACTAGTCAAATTCAAAACTTTTATCCAAACGTCAAAAACGATATTTTTATATCAAATTTGTATGAAAAACTGAGCCATGACGCCATAACTTTTTTGCGTCAAATAGCTTAGGTACTTATTTCGTAATAATTAACTAAAAAAATCTAAAAATTAGTATATCGATGCATCGATGAAAAAAAGTAATTTTTGAATATTTTATTGTATTGAAGCCTCGAAATAATTTATTTTTTACCTAGGAAACTACCCAATTATAATTCTACCCGAAAGTGTGTAGGTAATATGCAAAAGAAAACTGTGAGAGAAATTACAAACGAACTGAATTTCGAAAACATAATATTCAAGATTATCACAACAACACAAGCATTTTTTCTTTATCGTAGGCGCTTTAACATAGATTTAATGTTATACATCACATTCAGACAAGGGTTTTTAAATTGGTTTAAAACTTGTGTTTCGTTCGTATTCATATTCATATCCGCATTAAAACCTCTTTCGTCATCTCTTTCATCCTCCTACTTAGATTTGATCCACTGATTTTTAAGTCTTTAGAAATATAATCATATCAGTTTTAGGCTGTCTTGCATATCTATTTGTAATAGAAAACAAAGCTATCGTCAAAAGTCGTGCCAAAATAAGAGAAAAAAAGCGGGAGTTCATTTTCAAAAAATAAAAAAAGACACTATCTGTTTTATCGTCTCTAGGTTAAAAGGAACAAAAACGCGCGAACTTTCCAGTCTCAAAGACAACTTTGTTTTACAAGGTACCTTGGATTTTTCACAAAGCACATCTAGGGTACCTAGGCATCATTTATATTCCTCCTGTGCGCGCTAATTATACTAATTGATCAATTCCGTAGTTTATATTCGTAACGCGAACACCAGATAAACAAGATAGGATTCCTTCCCAGTAGCTACTGGCCGTAATATACTACTTATTTAAAAATCGAATAAGTCTTCAGTATTATTAATCTGTACATTACGAAAGTAAGCATTGTATAAAACTACAAAAAAATTTAAGAGTATGAAATAAATTTTTTTAACATAACGTTTGTAAGATAATCTTAAAATATAAAAATGAATCGCAAAATATGTTGGTAAGCGCATAACTCAATAACGCCTGGACCAATTCTACTGATTCTTTTTTGTTGTGTGTTATAGTCAGGAGAAGGTTCTTATGAAATAAATTTTAGAGAAGTAGAGGGGAGAGTTGGGTAATATCCCCCTTTCATCGTAAGCGAGATGATGAGACCCGGGCGAAGCAGGGGCGAGCTGCTAGTTAATAATATTTTTTATGAAACTTAATATTTTATAGGCAAAAAACTCACTTCGAAAATATTGTAGTAATATTTTTTTTAACTGTTAAACTGAATATGTCAGACTGAATCTGTTCGACTTGCTATTTATGGAAAGTAAACAAAATGAAAACATAATAAATAATTTAGAATGTCTCACGAAAGTTATAATAAAAATAAACAAAATGTTGTTTTTTTTTACTATAGGCTAAAATAAAGAACAATCTGCAATTTAAAGGAATCGATATTTATTATTGAAGTCGATTAATGAACCTTGCTGTTTTATGCAGCTGTCTAATTGTTTATTTTTAAGATTGTATTTTTTTTTCTTAAAGAGATTGTTTAATTATAATATTTTGTAAATCTAATTGTAAAATAATATGTATCTCGTGATTAATCGATTAAGTATTTTTTGCGTATTGTATATTTTCAGGTACCTATCAGACGTTTTAGTTAATTAGGTAATAATATCAAGTACATGCATGTATGAGGTGAAATAAAAAAATGGCAGACGAGACATTTTTTTGAATAAGTCGATTTGAAACCAAATGCGGCCAAAATAAATATATATCGGGTAGGTAAAGGTATTTTTTTATAAAATTAAGTTATTTTACGAAAATACAAAGAGGTCAGTACATTTCGAAAGGCGCTCAACAATAATGTAAAGTAAAGCACTGTTTATTGCGTTCTATTCATGTTGATCTTTGGAACACAGAGTAATAATCGCGAAATGTATGCAAGTAGTCTAGGCATAATCCGAGACGCAACGGGGTGTCTTTGCATTAGGTGGCGTTATTGTAACGAAACTTAATCAAGATGGAAAATATTCATAGAAATGACTCATATATGAAGGTAATATTTATTTACAAAACGCTGGCAGCTGCTAGGTACATAAGCAAGACATCGAAATCTGTCTTAGGTATGTCTACTTACTGATTGAGAAAATGCCGATAAAAAAAATTATTTAAACTTTTAAATGTACCTTATGTTTATTTAATCCTTTTTCAAAACATGAAAATAATTATTAACACATTTATTTCGAATTTCAAAAATTTTAATTAATCGTTTAATAAGTATTTAGAATGAAATAACATAGAAATAAATTTGATTCCAAAATAAATTTATAAAATTGTAAATTCTGTCTTTTATAAAATTGGCTATTGACATAGTCAATTTTATAAAAGACAGAACTATTCATCTTAACTATTTTATTATTTCCTAATAACAACTACCTACGCCAAAATGCTGCTAAATTGGAAAGTTGCTTTACGATTTGTATCAAATTACAGAAACTAAAAATATTAAACCATAGCCTAAAATAAAAACCCATCAAATAAATACAAAGTTCAAAACGTTACTACTAGCGCCATCTCTCGGATCAACACGTATATAAGTTATGACAGCATTGACAGCTGCCGTCTATTTACATTGCATTTACAGATTGTTGAACTAAAATATATCCATTTTATGACATACAATAACACATGTATTATAGTTTATGTTGTAATATATAATATGACGTCGTATGAGAACAATAAACTGGCAAATAACTATAAAATACTCACGAAACATAACCTTGTAACATCTGACATCTGTCAAAACTTTCATCACAAATGTTCACAAAAACACTGTAAATAAACATAAAACACGGTTTTACGGCTTCGACGAATGAGAAATTATAACATATTGACAGAAAAAATATATCTGGACACATTTTCGGCAATATTCCATAGGTTTCAAGTGTCGGAAAAAATATAACCTCTTGGCCCAAAACACAGAGAATATTTTATGCTTTTAGCTTATTTTATCAAATAATTTTGCATAAAGCTTTGAATTTAGCTTTAGTTTTCATAACAATTCCAAATTCCAATCGGATTTAAGCCATTTTGGAGTGTTTTTAAAGGCATTCAACTTTGACTTCTCACTGTTTACTTGCACTAAGTTTATCACCATTTTATTGTTTTACTTATGTTTTTTTAGTTGTAAAACTTAATTTTAGTTTTGTTATTTTCCATTCAACTTAATTTACACTGTACTAAATAGTCTAGTACTTAAAAATTTACCCATGGATTTGAAATAGAAGTGAACTCTGTACTCCCAAGCTAATAAGGAACTTAGCAAAACTATTATTTATAACTGAAGTTCATTCATTATTTTAGAATTGCTCAATTTCATGATATTCTATCAGTTTGATTAAGTACTGAATTTATATTTTAAGTTTATCTTTGGAACAAACAAAACGGGTTAGTGATTTAAGTTAGACCAAATTTGGATTGAAACAACTCCGCACATAACAAATGTTTAGACACAATTATTTCTCATCAGCTGGGCAGCTTAGAGGCACAGATATAGCGCAGTCCACTCATGATTGCTATGAACTTATACATTGTTATGCACTCGGACAGGCATGCTGGGTGCAAGCAGCCAGCGCTCCCTGACAACCCATATGGAATATTGCCAAAACCGGTCTCATCCACCCACCTTCTTCATAATCCCAGTCTTCCGTTTGGAGAATGTCGTGTACCGTCGCAGTTTGTTGTCAATGTATTCCATTTTAATCTTCACACGACCCTTGGTCTTTTTGCCATTGGAAGGTGGCGATTTCTTGGGCTGGAGAGATGCATAGCCGTCGTCTGCGATGTCGGGCATGGGGCAGTGCTCCAGGCCGACTCCCTGCTGGCCGCGCTCGTCGTAGCACTGGTCCGAGGGCCGCTTGACTCCAGCGCGCGGCATGGGACAGGGCTGCATGCCGGGCCGCAGCCCGCCGCCGCCGAGCGCGCTGGGCGGCCGGCCAGCTCCGTACATGTCCGGCATCTCGCCGAGGATTCCCATACTATACGGCGACCCGAAGCGGGGCTCCCGCGCTCCGCCGGGCGCGTCCATGATAACCTCGCAGTACGCCACAGTAACCGGTGCGCACACGCGCTATGAACACCTCACCGTCCGAACGACGAACGGAGACTAAGTTCGAACCGAAAACGCGAAAGAACCGAGGGCGGGACTGACGAGTCGGCCGCTCGGACCGCGACTGACTTCGCGCGACTGCGTCCCGCGCACCTCAACCTCTGTCTGTCTCTGTCTAGCACGGCGCGTGCAATATCTCTCGAAGGGGACGGAAACGCTAAGCGCGGCCGTAACCCGACACATCCGTAGGAAAAGCGAACGTTCGCCGGGAACCCGCGAACATTTCAGTGCCCGAAATCCGTATTAAAATAGAGCTTTTATTTTGAGTTTATTTCGTAAATAGAAATAATAGAGTCGGAAGTGGAGCGGCTCGGGCGCAGCGGCGGGGCGGTGGGCAGTGCCAGAGCCATATTTAGACGCGAGCCGTGCCAAATATGGCAATCGACGGTCAAATGGGGGCCACTGAAATCCCTCCTACTCGCACCTGGCGATTTTCACGTCTAATAATTAAAAACTTTGTCACGTCACTTAGGTATTGAATGATACATACATACCCATAGCTCATTACACTTACTTAGCGTATGAGTGTTTCTTGCACGTAGCTAGCTGCTAGCTAAGGAGCAGATCTGTTTGATATTTCCAACTCGAACAGACATAAGTACTTATCATACCGAACATTACATTTTCATGCCGTAAGTTCTAGGCTGCATAGTTGTAGGTAATTTTGTAGTGAGTTTGTAGATGTTTACGACCATATTTTTAATTGTAGAACCTAGGTTTTGAAGATTTTATTATTACTATCGAACTGAAAAACTGATAGCACTTACTTATATTAACCAAACGAACTTTCAATATGTTAAAAGTTTCAGATACTACTTGAAGATAAACCTTTTTGTAAAAGGAATAAGTACCTAGGACTTGGACTAGGACTAGGACCTAGGACGCACGTCAATGACCTTTTATTTAATTAGGACTTAGTAGTTGAGTTTAGTTTTTCGAGATGTTAGGTAAAATTATAAGTACTTACTTATCAATGTTTAAAATGGATATGTTGCAGTTAAGAAGATTATTTAACCATTTAGTTAAATTCCTAGCCTGTTTTGTAATATCGCAGTTGAATAAGTAGAAAGATACTGTTATCTTTTTTATTTCTTATGGCAAATCGATCTCTGTGGGGTCATAGCTCGAACCTAACTTAACCTTTATGGCAGTAACACGGTTTTAACGACAATCTCTTCGCTCTTCAACTAACGATTTGTATCGTCATTGGATTTGAATGATAAGTTCAGTAAGTCAATCAAATGGCTTCTCATTCTCCGTTCGATACATGAATGGCTAACTAAGCTAATAGGCGCTTTTTTGAGGGGTAATAATAAAACCACCTTCGCATCCTGCCCTGGGTGGTGCGAAAGGACGAGTCGCAGAGTCATAGTGAGGTCTCCCTCACAGTCAGACTTAGGTACTGACTAAAATCCCGCCAGTCAGCTGCGACCGATATACCTAAGAGAGAGAAGGTATGTAGGTAGCAAAGAGGATCGGATTAAGTATTCCTCTATGGTAGGTAGTTTACTTACTGTTTTACTAAAAAGGTTTGAGCATAAGTAGGTAAGGTTTAAGCACCACTACAATTGCTCACGGATTGGCGAATTCAAACTTATAATTAGAAATTATTAAACCAGGTTTCCTCACGATGTTTTCCTTCATCGTTTGTCAGTGGTGTTTAAATAATCATAGAAAGTACATGTAACATGAAAAAAGGCCCATGGTTCTTGCCAGGACGCCCGGTTTCGAACCAGCACCCTCATAAATGAAAAGCGGGCGCCTTAACCTCCGGTCTACCGGGCACGCTACTATAGCAGCGGTAAGACCCCTCTTTGAGGAGTGGCTTGAGAGACGCCACGGCGTCCTCACCTTCCGCCTGACGCAGGTGCTTACCAGGCACGGCAGCTTCGGTAGGTTCCTGTTTCGGATCCAGCGGGAGGAAACGCCCGAGTGTCGTCATTGTGAGGACCACCTAGAGGATACGGTGGAGCATACGGTAGCGGTATGCCCTGCCTGGGCTGAGCACCGCCGTATCCTCAGGGAAGTGATCGGCGGTGGCGACCTCTCGCGCCCGGCCTTAGTCGAGGCCATGGTGCGGAGTGAGAGGAACTGGGACGCCGTCTCCTCCTTTTGTGAAGCAGTCATGCTCGCAAAGAGAGAGGCGGCAATCCTTCTCCTCACGCCCCAGCAGCCGCAACTGGCGACACTACGGGCGTCGGGGATCGAGGGACGATCTCCGGCCACCGTAGGCACGGGCCTGCGGTCGGCGAGTAAGGGCAGCTCGCCGCCCGACCAGAACCAGGCCCGAGCGTACGGCGCATAGCGTTCCGCGCGCGCCTCAAAGAGCCATTCGACCACCACAGACGGGGCCCTAAAGGGCTGATGTTCAGCCGGGGTTGCGAGGTAAGCGCAATGAGGTACCGCGACCTCGGCACAGAGCAGGAGAAGGAACAGGGGGTTTTTAGTCAGTAAGAGTCTGACACTCCCTCCTGCCCGGCCCTGGGCGGGAGAAGTCATTTGATGATTTTCCCCTCACAAAAAAAAACCTCCGGTCTACCACTAATGCGACGGTACTATAGCAGGTAATTAAGTATACCCTCTCTAAATAACATACCCGGGTACGTAAAATCTGATGAATGATCATCAATATTCAATCAGAGATCAATGTAAATGTTGCGACATTGTCATATGATGAATATATTATTAATTGATAATTGATTAGTAGGCAAGTGTATGGCCCTCGGAAAATTTTTGTCGTGCATATTAAATATTACCTATATAGTTCTGCATAGTTAATAAAATATAGTTATTTTATTTATCTGTCAAAAGTCCTATAGATTCTTATGTAGGCACCTACATAGTTATTGTGAGAATACATATGAAGGTGCTCATCTTCACACTTTTTAACGGACTTTCAAAATAGGAGGAGTTATCTCTAGTCGTAATAATAAGTAGCCTGTATATATTTTTTTTCTGAGAACCCACCCGAACCGAACCGACTAGAGGCAGAATGATTAATATTGGTGCCTACCTACGTATCGGTCTATAAAAAAAGTAAGTAAGTATATGTAAAATTGATATTGTTTCGAATGTTCTGTCTTTGTAGAATGACACTCATATTATAATTATGTCGGGTTTCTTGTGGCTTTAGGATAAATTTATACTTACATATTAACTAATTGAAGTAATGGGAATTTTCAATCAAATATCAGTACTCCCTGACACTAAGCTGTAATTCCCCAATAAGCACGAGTGTATTAAATAATTTTATTTTATTAATAATTCCAATACAAGTTGTATTCTAATCAAAAGAGCTTTAGGTACAATTGAACACCGCTTACAAATTCAAAATCATAAGCATATTTTTTTAGCTGGCAACATGATTTATACCCTATTCGATTTCTAAATCCAACGGCAACTAATTTTTCAAATTATAAAATTTACGTCAAGAAATTAAAATTAAACGCACAATAGTGATGTTTTTTAGCAGAAATCTGTAAATTTTCTCGAGAATCACCATCTGGCCGCCCACTTTCAGTGTATATTGCCATGTTTTGCCTTTTTTAGTATATTTTATAGGTTCTTACTCAGAGTTCAGTGAACTCAGCTACTTACATCGGAAAATATGTTTTGTTATCATGTTTAGAATCATTCTTTCACGGTTTTTTAGACCTGCTAGTTCATCATGATCTAAAATGTATACCCCAACGTTTGTCAAGCTAGGTGTTAGGTAATTTCTCAGATACCATTTTATGGGATATGGTGGCAAGCGATTAGAATTTTTACTTGCTGGTAAGCAATCACTGTCGCCAATGGTCACCGGCAAAATCAGAGTGGCCATTGAGGGTTAAGCGTTTAAGGATTTAGCGATTACATAGTCATAGGAAGCCTAGAAATAATATCCTTCCGTATTTCTACGCATTAATCGTATTATTACTAACATTTTTGTATAAATATATTCTTTTATTAAAAATATAATAACGTCCAAAATTTTAAATACAAAATGTTGGTACTTTCTCAATTTACAAAATGGCAACACTGTGAATAGAAAGGGGACTTAACACACATTTCTTACTTAACTATTATGCATTGGAAATAATGTAACATAATAATTAATTTATCTAACGTTATTCCCATAGAAGAAATAGGTTTAATAAAATTATAAATTAAGTTTACGTGACTATAAAGCTGTAAGCCATAAATGTATTGATAAACAAACATAATATACGACAAATGTATGACTAGAATAGTAAGAGATTCTATGACTGCATTGTCCAGTGACCGGATATCCGATATAGTCAAATCCCGTTGTGTCGGACCTACTTTTCCATAAGCATTTTAGAGCGGAGGTTCGTGGATTTCATAATTTATTGTTGCTTGTTGATGTGTTTGTTTCGATCTTTGCATTCAAAGGTAACGGAACGTTTAGGTATCTTCTTAAAAATACAATTTGGAGTAGATTTTTCGAGTTTTTTTTTTGTCAGAGTGAAATCATCTCAGATCATCAAATGACTACTTGAGTGTCAGACTCTTACTGACAAAAACGCCCCCTGTTCCATCTCCTTATCCATCGCTTGCCTCGCAACCCCGGCAGAACATCAGCCCTGTAGGGCCCCGTCTGTGGTGGTCTATTGGTTCTATGAGGCGCGCGCGGAACGCTATGCGCCGTACGCTCGGGTCCGGTTCTGGTCGGGCGGCGAGCTACCCTTATTCACCGTCCGCAGACGCGACCTTAACTTGGGGCAGCTTAACGTCATTATAACTGTGATATGGGTACACGGTTGGTGAATAGGTTGCGGTGGACTGAGCTGGACACTTAGGCTGCCGTGTTACGGTTTCGGTTCGCAGGGAACAATAATTTATTGTTTGGTCAAAGATTGTTGTTCTGAGAAATGTGAAATCGTTACTTTGTAAACGAAGACATGAGAAAAGCTTACTAATGCTAATAATATGTATGTGTCAACCAATGAAAATAAATTGATTAAAAATTCAGTG
Source organism: Spodoptera exigua (assembly GCA_902829305.4). NCBI lineage: Eukaryota > Metazoa > Arthropoda > Insecta > Lepidoptera > Noctuidae > Spodoptera > Spodoptera exigua. The sequence continues at coordinate 2,109,724 of LR824614.2, forward strand.
CATTACAGTACATTAATAAAAAAAAGAGCAGAAACAGCAACAAATTCAAGTGAAAAGAAAAGTCAGAAATGATTTATCGGATATCAGCGTCAAACCGCATAGGTAATCATTTAATTCCTATCATAAAGGGTTTCAAATTTTGACAATCTTCCTATTTAAATTACGGTAAAAACTCGATTACGAAATACATGATCATTAAAAACGAAGTTGTGACGAAATATTAAATTAATTATAATTTAGTTAAATTAATTATTCTCGGCCAGTGAGTTACTTCGTGCCTAGATATTAATAATATTCTACTAATTAAGGAAAACGGTTGTAGTGGTGCACATGGCAACTGATTAATCCTTTTAAATCATATAATAGTACTTATTCAGTTTAGTTTATTACATATACCTACATATTTGTATGCACATAACTTGGACTAACTTGGACATAACTTGGAGTATCTACATGTAACACTTCAAACGCCTGTTTTACAAATAAACCAAATTAGTGTGACAGAGCCATGCTTCGGCACGAATGGGCTAGCTCGACCGGAGTCCACGGTCCCACAGAATAACGGCGTGAAGCAACACTTCTATTAGTGAGGTGGTAGCCAGAGGCCGAATCCCTCATCCTCAATCCTCATCCCTCAATCCCTCATCCTCCTTGATTCCGATAATATAGCTGCAAGCACGTCGATTACAAATATAAAAATAATTTAAAGGAGAAATACTTAAATGAAACAGGATAGAATAAAGTAGGTATATCAGAGAGAGAAACTGTTGTTTTTATGGATATGGTGTACTTACTTAATACATATTTTTCAAACATAAAATATACATATTTACAAAATATGTATATTTTTATGTTTTTTAATATCAACAAATAAATGTGTTACGGGTATCATCGCATTGTTTCGACCATAAGCGGAACCCTAACAATATCGTAAAATCGCCTCACCAATACTTGTTTGAGTGACGCACGCACTTGTGATTGATATCCCGTTTCTACGTAACGTGAAACACACAAATGACTTAAAACTTTATCGACTTCATTACGCAATTTATCTGAATTTTATATAGGTAGGTAATTAAATAATTGGGAACAAAATGTTTCCTTCCTCAATGAATGACGTGGTTATCGATGATCCAGGTTATATCACAAAGCCAGTAACTAAGGAAATATTGCTGAAACTAATCGTTAAGTTACGTATTCAATTAACTAAGACTTTATTATATAAGACTAAGTCTTATATAATAACTCAAAAAGACCTATCGGGTCACAAACGCCTGGAAAATTACACTTTGATTTCATAGGGTTTTAAGATGCTAATAATAATGCATTAGAATGCGTCGGCTCGACCGGAGTGATACCACGGCCTCACAGAATACCGGCGTAAAACAACCCACAGCGTTGTGTTTCGCCGTGTGAGTGGGGTTACCGGAGGCCAAATCCCTCCCCTTCCCCTATCCCTTCCCAATCCTTATATCCGCAACCCCCATCCCCAAAAGGCCGGCAACGCACTCGTAACTTCTTTGGTGTTGCGGGTGTCCATGGGCGGCGCCGATTGCTTACCATCAGGTAATCCGTATGCTCGTTTGCCGACTTATATCATAAAAAAAAAAATAGTATCGTTTCAAGTTTCATTAACATTTTAACCTTTATGAACCCAAGGTTTTTCTATTCCTAAGTACTCGTACTCCCTAAGTAGGTACTACTCGTAGGTATGCTTAAAAATCTGCCTGCACAAATCGGTAGTTTCCAACTATAATCAAATTCAATACTTTAATCCAAATGTCAAAAACAATACCTTTATATGTAATTTGTATGAAACTCCAAATTATGTATTATTATTTATTAGTATTCTTGGGCCAATTGCTTACTTTGCTAAAATTTGCTAAATAATAATAAAATCTAGCTGAGACGGCAAACTTTGTGCTGCCTAACAGTCAATGAATGATTTTCTCGCATTTTAAACCGTCCCAGGACTTTCACGAATAGACCAAACTTACCCAAATCGGTGCAGCCGTTCACTAGTTATAGCGAGGCTAAAGAACACATTCAGTGACATTCAGTGTATCGACAGATCTATGCGTATATGTATAGTTATTTTTCAATATTTTATTGTATTGAAACGTCGAATTAATTTATTTTTGACCTAGGAAACTACCCAATTAACACGGTGGCTGGTAAACCGGTGGCCATGCAAAGAAACAACTCTTCATAAAATATGATTTAAGTATACTATGTGTATACTACGTTCCTTAAAGTAGGTACTTAGTGAATATGTATGTATAGTACTGTTATAGTATAGAGACAAATAGACAAAGGGAAAATGAATGCGTTTTATCATTTAATTAATGTTTCAAGTTAACTGCAATCCAGTAATCTAGTTTACTTCCTTCCTTATCGACCAATTTGATACTGTAGATACAAATTGGGAATATTTTCCTTTTTTAGGGATTCTTTAATGTTGTGTGCGCATGCGCACTTATATGTAGCTACGTGACATTAAGACTTAAGTCACCAGAACCATAGGGCCTCCTCTTTTCATGCATGAGGGTGCCTGGCCAGTAGGTATTACTTAATGTGTTTTTTTTCAATTTATATACTACTAGTTTCCGCACACGGCTTCGGCACACCGCGGGGTATGTTAATAAAAAGCAGCCTATTTTTTAATCCATGGTATAACCTATCTTCATACCTACTAAATAAATCTGAACCTAATCGGTCCAGCCTTTTTGCGTGAAAGAATAAGAAACATACATCCATAAATTCTCACGAACTTTAACATTTATAATATTAGTAGGATGTATTCTAAGATTATACACAGTACCTACACATATGTAGCCTTATCTTAAAATTTCTAATTATAAATCAGACACCACCAATCCGCCGTGGCCAAGCGTGGTGATTACAATCGTGAAAACTAATTTTTAGAAGAATCCTCTTCTATGTAGCTAATTGCCCTCAAAGGCTGGTTATGCATTTGAAACACATGACCATTGCCGACTGCCTACCTTCAGGTGAAAAAATGATATTTCTGCAAAAAACCTTGAAAATAATAGTGTCTACAGCAATCCAGCAGCTGTGAAAATCTTTACGAAACAATTTAAATAAGCCCTTTTCTCCAATCAGCTGTTTCCATTCTACATTGGCCGGGTCGTCGTCAACTTTCTAAGCAAAGTAGCGACCGTGGGCAATGGGACGAGGCAGCCACATTCCTTGCCAAAAGTGGCGACCACTCGTGCCCGGGATGGACATGTTGACGCAATGCCATTCAATATGCCACATATTATAGGTTCGCAATAATTTTGTGTGAAAAAACAGGATAATTGTCAGTAAGTATTTCTGTTATGCTATTTCTCAATTTAAATGGAAAAGTAATATAACGGAGGAAAACGATTGTGAGTATTAATTTTAACATTGCTTCCCTAACAAAGTTGCTTTCTCTGTCCCTATATCAGTATGTTCGCTTAAATCTTTAAAACTACACAACGGATTTTGATGCGGTTTTTTAATTGATAGAGGAGGAGGTTTATAATTATGTGTAATGATAAACATTAAATGGTGGAGGTATTTAGTATTAGTATTGCACCCGTGCGGAGCCTGGGTTGTGGGTCACTAGTATAAAATAAACTAAATCATATTTTTTTTACCTACTTTTTTTTAAATTTTCATCTGCCGTGTACAATTGCAATTTTAATTGTTAAATGAGGTATTCTCTAGTTTAGTATCATTTCATTTTATAGCTATCTTGAAAAAAAATGAATTCCAAAATAATTACTTAATTCGACCAAAACCTGAAAAGGCGTATGTAAAAAAGTACTGTCAGAAGTGGGATTCGAACCCACGCCCACAGAAGTGGACTGCGACCTGAACGCAGCGCCTTAGACCGCTCGGCCATCCTGACATGAAATGTAAACCACAAATGTTCTATCTATTTTATGAAATGAACAATTTTATCAACTTATTGGCCAAAGTTAAGATTTTTTTATAACTGTCCTCGTATTTGGTTACTGGCCTTTTAGGGTGTAGGGATATGAGGAATGGTAATTTCGGGAATGGGGATAGCCTCCGACCATCTCATTCATACGACGAGGTTGATTGTTCTGACCAGGCTCCAAGCCACCATAACGTATAGTCAAGCCCGGGACTGCTTCTTATACATAAGAGTACGGGTTCGAAACCTAGCAAGTACCAACGTGTATTTTTCTAAGTTAAATGTAGATATTTAGATGCCACTAATACTCAGAGAAGGAGATGCCACTAACACGTGAGGAAAGCTGATTTTTTTGCGCTTAACCTTTTCATGTAATACGCCTCATTATAGTTACCTGATGGTAAGCAATCTACACCGCCCCTAAACACCTGCTATACCAGAAGAGTTGCATTTGTGCATTTAGGGATGGGGAGTTATAGGGGAGAGAAGGATTGGGGCTCCAGAAACCTAACTCATATAGAGAAACACAATTCTTTGGATTTTTTTCACGCCAATTTTCTATAAATCCGTGGTACCAATCTTGTCGAGTCGAACCATTCGTGAACATTTTTCAACCATGAAAATTATCATCCAAATAAAGTTTTAGTGAAATATCCCAAAAATTTTCCACACTCCATGCCCACCCTACATAGGGTTGGTGTCACAGATGTGTGTGTCGATGACCTGAGCTTGATTCACAGTGTCATTTGACTTATGGTGTTGTGTGAACATAACTAATGCTAATCTTTGCGTCAGTACATGCTAATACCTATTGTTATTGTTCTTTACGTACTGCATATGTATACAACACCTTATGCAGCTAATTAATGCTTATATTATTAATATTATATTATAATATTGTATTATGACTTCATTGTAGATATAGATCTTCGTTTGTAACGACTTGACAAATTCAAGTTTAACAAACTCGTTAAATGATTTATTTATTTTTCGTAAATGGATGGATGATGGGTTTGAAGGTCGAAGTACTCTTAGTATTTGATTGTGTGACTAGATTGAATTAAATAAGATGTCTTTGTTAATCTGAGGAATACCGTAGCCCCTTAGGCTACATTATGTTTTCTAGAGTGGAGACCACGTCTAGGCAAAGCATTGCAACAGTTCAGTGGGGCTTAGCTTTTTTTTTTTATACTTTGCCCTTCACTAGGATTTTCTCCTATACTAAATGTTATATTATTGAAATTGTAAAACATTTTTATTTTAAAAGAGTAACGATGGAGTTTCTTGCTCGTTCTTCTCCATTCGAATCTACAATTTGGTATGAGCACCTAGCTTCACTGACGAACAGACTGACAGACTACTTTTCGATTTTGACGTTTCAAAAGTACTTAGATACCTATTTATAGTTTAGTTGGAATAAATGGTTTTGACTGACTCCAGTGTCGTGTGTATATTTACAAAGATACATATTTACATACACAAGCAACCCAGACCCGAAACAAGAATTTGACACACAAACAAAGTGTTTTCCGGGCGGGAATCAAACCCGCGACACATTATGTAGCAGCCAGTTCCCTAACTACCGAGCCAACCGTGCAATCTACTGCAACTACTGCAGCTTATAATATACTTACCTTTGTGTCGTATTAATAATTAATAAACGTAATCTAGGACGTACTGGCAAGCGCATCGTAGGACGTCCACCCGCAAGGTGGACAGACGACCTGATTAAGGTCGCAGGAAGCCGCTGGATGCAGGTCGCTTCCAACCGGCATATCTGGAAGTCAATGGGGGAGGCCTATGTTCAGCAGTGGACGTCCTGTGGCTGATATGATGATGATAATGATGTTGAATCTAGGACGCCTTCCAGCTAGGTGGAGTCACGCTGTTCACAAGGTAGCAGGCAGTGATTGGTACCGACGAGCTTAAAGACCGAACTCACTGCTAATCAGGTGTGATTGCAGTCAAGCACTAGTTTATATGATAAAAAAACTCAGTGGCATGCTATTGGAGAAATCTTTGTTCAGCTGTGAACTGAAACATACTGATGAAGAGGAATCTAAAATTAATTATTATATTTTCGGCTTACTCACGTAATCATTTGACGAGATACTCGACTAGTTTCAAGCCATGCTAGAGGCCCATATTCATGAGCAGCATTCATGGAATATAAAAGTTTTAATTGTAGTACTTACTTACTTACTAAGGTGTCCTATGGTTATTGCTTATGCTACTTAGTACTTTATGGGTTAGGGTGTAAAACGACCTTGGATCTTCTGGTGTTTTTTTTGTGAGGGGAAAATCATCAAATTACTTCTCCCGCCCAGGGCCGGTCGGGAGGGAGTGTCAGACTCTTACTGACTAAAAACCCCCTCGTTCCTTCTCCGGGTCTGGGCCGAGGTCGCGGTGCCTCATTGCGCTTACCCTGCAACCCCGGCTGATCTTCTGGTGGTAGGTAAGCAATCGGCGCTCCCTAAGGACACCGGCAACACCAGAGAAGTTACAAGTGCGTAGCCAATTCTTGTAACTACCAAATATGGAATTAGGAATCATTATACAGAATAGCATCTGGCATTACTTTACCAAAATCCATATTAACTTTATATTTGCTACTCACTGTCATGTCAGGATGGCCGAGCGGTCTAAGGCGCTGCGTTCAGGTCGCAGTCCACTTCTGTGGGCGTGGGTTCGAATCCCACTTCTGACAGATTCTTTTTTGTTTTTTTAGTAAGACCTCTTGTCTGTCATAACACATAACTGTTTTGATCACGGCTTAGGTATAGTCTAGTGGGCTTGACAACTAAGCTAAAAAACTAAATTAGTTCAAAAATCCACGTGTTGATTACCTCCTTTGATTTACACGATTTTCCTTCTTGGCGTAGTTACGCCTTCAGGAGTCCATAGGAAGGCATTTATTTAAAATTTATAATATAGTACTTTCGGCAGCGGTATTTCCGACTACCGGTCATTTTTGAAAGGCAGGCAACGCGCCTGTGACTTCTCTGGTGCTGCATGTGTCCAAGGGCGGCGCTTATCACTTAACATCAGATTTGTCTGTTCGTTTGCCTTAACTTTAAAAAGTACAGTTGGTGCACTTCCGTTTACTGCTGCAGCAAATTTATAAAAAAAAAATACGCACTGCAACTAATTAAAATGTAAGAAATATAAATGGATTTTTGAGTTAAACAAATTCATAAACTATGAATATATGAATGAAAAGCTTAACAAAAAAAATTCTGTCAGAAGTGGGATTCGAACCCACGCCCACAGAAGTGGACTGCGACCTGAACGCAGCGCCTTAGACCGCTCGGCCATCCTGACTTATCATATTATATCTAAATTAAATGTCAAATGAGACCTATTTGTACAATTGAAATATTTATTATTTGAAACAATGATAATAGCATTGAAATGAAGAGGGTAGGTCCGATTTTGCATTTTGGACGGAGTGGTGTGTAACTATCTCTCTAAATTTCCTTAAAATTCAATGTATTTCCACATTATTTAATGTGGTTATTAATATGGTTATTTAGATTATATTTTAACACTAACTTAGAGAGACGTTTTAAGTTTTTCTTCCAAGAGAAATTACTTACATTGCATTCAACAGCGATTATCATCCATCTCCACAATTTACTACACGGTGATCAGTATAAAAATGTTAATCAGTTGTCTATTACCGCTAGTGTTAAATTAAGAACCTCATTAGGATGCAACTTTATGGTAGGAACCTTATTACGGGCGGCACACAGCCGCCGCTTCCCCGTACGTGGTCCCCATAACTTTCCACAACGAATGCCGAACATCGCAAGAATATCGTCATCTAGTAGCCAATTATTGAGGAACGCTCCAATGGGGTATCGAAACTCTCGGAATCCAGCGACGCACTTTATGTCTCTATTCATTAAACCGGAGCCATACTAATTAAAATTGTTTCGTTGGTGTAACGCGCGAAATAAATCCCGGCCCAGGCTCGGTGGCGTGTACGCGTTTTGCTTTGTTTTTCACTTGCTACATATTTGTGGGGTCTGACATTAACACCTCCAGGTCGGTGCGTACAATGCGCGACTTGTCGGTGGTACAAAGGCGCGCATCGATTTGCGGGCAACACTTTAAATATATCGAGGTGGCTGACAATGCGTTTAGCGGAGTCGTAAGTAAACTAGCTCGGATATATGGAGGACGGAGGGCTTTGTTCGCGGAGATCGCATCGGTTCCGCCTAATAGAATACGTTTGTTTCGCACTCCGCGAATGTTAAGTGCGGATTTGTTCGATTTATTACGCTAACTTTGTTTTCGTATGGCTCGATGCACTCGAGTTTAATTGGTTTGATATTAATTCCCTAATTAATGGTTATATCCAAAGACCGCGGATTATCAAGACCCCTACAAGGAATTTGTTGGTTTATTATGATGTAATATGAAAATCCCATGTACAAAGTGTGCATAACAAATATGTATTGATAGACATTGTCAGGGTTTTTGATCCTACAATCGCTTTATAAATAGACTTAGCCAACTTGGTAACCAACAACTGTATTTTCAGAATTTTACCTGGATGTTTCTAACATTGAGCCCGCTTCCCTAGCCGGGACAAAACGATCACCAAATCACTAACTTCCACACATAGACTAACAACTGAGAATCCAGCGTATTCAGTGTTCCCTGTCCTAGACATATTCACAACAATAGCATTAAACACTTGAACAGTTCTTAGGTAGGTGCACATAAAATTACCGCGATGTCTGTAAGTATTCCACGGGCATGCCTCGCGCGCCTCGACGCTAACTCTCGTGTTCATCGGATTCCATTCTTCTGTCGTCTGTACCTACCCGCTGAGTATAATGCACTTTTTATTTGTTTGGGTTCCGTTGAATTTTAGGATTCAAATGAATTTTTAAAATCTATAGATGTTGTCATGTCTTTAAGTGATAATGGAGAATGAAAACTCAACACTTCTCTTTATATTATTACACATAATAGTGTTCATATTTCGACTTCCGCATTCGATTGAGAGCTACCTAAAACGAGAGGAACTGGAAAGCAGCTCCTCCTTCTACGATGCACTGATACTCGCAAAGGAGGCGGACCGCGTAGGGGAGCTATCCTCCTTACGCCCCAGCCACCGCAGCAGGCAACGCTTCGGGCGTCGAGGATCCAGTGATGTACTCCGGCCACCGTAAGCGCGGGTCTGCAGACGACGATTAAGGATAGCTCACCGCCTGACCAGAACCAGACCAAGAGCAATAAGGCACCGCAGCCTCGGCCTAGGAATAGGAGAAGCAATGGGGAGGTTTTTAGTCAGAAAGAGTCTGACACTCCTTGTCGCGTCACCGTGGGCAGGAGAAGTCATTTGATGATGTTGCCCACACCAAAAAAAAACTACCCTAAAGCGGAAAAAAATCTGTCATATTTGACAGCTACAAATACAACGTCAACATGACAGCTAGTGCTAACTAACATTAACATAGAGAGCTACTGGCAGTACAGTCGACAACAGTTACACTGAATTGGAGTCTCGGTTACCATTTCAGAAGAAAAAAAATATATGTACCTACCTATCAACAAACGATAAACTCTTTATCGTTTTGTTGATTTTGGTTTAGCTAATAACTGTAGGGGACGTTATTTTAGCCTGAATGCCGTTACCTTATGATTTAGACGCACCTGTCTTTAATACCTAAAAGGGGAATCGGGAATTCCTTAAGATAAGCCACGGCGAAAATAAACATAATGTAACTAAGCGCGGTCAAACTAGTGACGTTAACTAAGCCTGCCTAAATCGTACGAGCAACACGCTTCAAAACAAAACAATCAAAAAATTAATTAAGGAACCCTAAGTAATATGTTGTCGCGCGCACTCTGGAGAATTTATATTTTATTCTCTTTTTTAAAGAAAAATTGGAGCCTAATTTAAATTATTGAGGTGGAAGAAATATTAGCTGGCTCCTTGGTCTTTAGTTAATGTTAGTAGATACTTTTTTTCTATGAATACTTTTTGTAGTAAATTGTGCGTATGTCGTTGGGTTGTAGAAGGTCCTAAGTAAATATATTTCTTTTTTAATAGGGATCTTCTAAATCAAGGTTTTGTACTTACTGCCTTTTCTTTATTTTTTAATCACTGTAAGTTTTAATACTAATTCTTTACTATTGTTTATTGCTTGCTACCTCTTAAGTGTGATAAAGTCAATTTGCTAGGTTACTAGGGCTATACCTCGGCCTAATGTGACACCGATATGAAACAAGGCTTACGTTGTGTTTCGTCGTGAGTGAGGTTACAGAAGGCTCAAACCTTTCTCTTCCACAATGATCCAATCCTCAAAGCCCTTAAAACTCTCAAAAGGACCGCAACACATTTGCAACTCCTTTGGTGTTGAGGGTGTCCATGACACGGCGGCGATGCTTACCATGAGTCGTCTGCTTATTTACAGACGTTTCTAAAATAAGTAAGTACTTTTGATGTAAAATACGACTTTTATCCCCATTATAGGTGTAGGTACTACATGTTTGGCAGGCAACAACTGCGCATTTTGGGAACATTGTGCAAAGTAACCACTTGGAAGGAAATATCGTCGACGGTACATTGTTCCATATTCTTCTCCCAGCGAAATTGCGACTCCTTTACTATCGATACCACGATGAAGCGATGCATTTACTAATTTGCCCCCAATTTACAATAAAAAAATATAGAATTCCTCCTAAGTCGGAGTCTGCCAAAGAAAATTAACCATTAACACAGGCGAAATAAAACATACATTACAAATTGATATGTCTCCTTTTATTCACAGTATATGTGTACTATTTACATGCTGTACATAATCGCAACAAATTATTCTATTAAGTACTTATATTATTCTGGAACATTTATCTACATACAAGGGTAGTACAAAATTTTAACATATAATAATTATTTATAATTATAGTAATAAATAATAGATGGACAATCAAACAACTGGGTACGTACAGTCGGAAATTAAAATTCATAAATTGGTTGATATGGACAGAATCAAATCAAGGTCCACTGAACTCTTTTATAGATTTTCAAACCGTCCCATTTTTTTATTCAACGTCAAATCATTATTTCAAATATACCACAACAAGCAATTTTGAACGTCAAACAAACAAAAAATCTATCTGTTTAACTTTATTTGTCCGTATGTCCTCTAGTAAAGCTATTTGCTCGTTCCAAAGAGAGCAAGAAACTCCATAGTTATTGTTTTTTAATCAGTTTTACTATTCATTTCTTAGTTACAACATTTAGATCTATTTTGAGAACAGTCTAAATTTAATATTGAGCCAAAGAAAATCATGATGAAAAGGAGTTTAGTATTTATCGATGTTTTTTCTCTACTGTTGTGAATCTCATGAGCTGAAGGCATCTATCAGGTTATCAAATTTTAGACCCTTTGACTGACAATGCCCACAGCCTTGGTTTTCAAGGTCCAAAATCAGAAAATTGAAAATCTATTAAAGATATACTGTAAGTTGATTTGCTACCATCCACAAATTTAAAATGGAGGGGGAAATAAAATAATTATCAAGAAAACAATTATCATTTAACAGTCTTCCACAACTGGTACTAAAGTTATTGTAAAGCTGAATTCATTTTTAAAAACATTTTGCATTCAGTAAAAACGTAAGAACCTTAAATTTATTTAGCACATTCATACTTTTTACACATATTCTATATATGTGATGGAGACGAGACGTATTTACAATAACTATCTCCTTCTCTTTCCTTCTTTACAAACCAAACAGTTATTGCTTAGTCTAAGAATACAAATGTCATCGGGACAACCTATGCCGAATTGTCAAATTTATTTAATAGATATTTAAGTTAGCTCGAGTTATTTCGAAACTTATAAAAACAGGCTCTCATATGGATTGAAAGTAGTCGGACATCCTCGAAAAGTTAAAAGAGTCTTCTAATTTGCAGTAGTTTAGTTTTATGATTCAAGACGAAATCGAGTAAAGGTTGATAGTCTATTGAAGAAATTTGACAAATTAAGGTTGATGTGACGTCTAAAAAACTGAAGATAATAATAATAGCTGCTTCAGTTCCAATAACACAGAGTCCCACAGGTTTATAAATTAATTATAAAATTGTTAGAAACACAACAATTAATATGTACATTTACTTAAAAAATATTATGAGATGAATAAATATCAGTTTTAAGCGAAAACCGTTTTTATTGTGCACACTTAAAAGTTTAATTTAAAAAATCTTTCACAGTTATATAGTTTTATTCAAATCACACAGGTTTTTACATGATTTACACTAGAAACATTCAATTTTAGAAACATATAATCAGGTTAGGGTTAGTGGCTTAGTCATATTTATTCATCTCATAATTGATTCTCTTCAAAACCTCTAAATCCCATTACCTATATATTAAATAATTTACATAAAATTACATTGAATTTTAAACACGACTGTACTTAGGACCTGTGAGACAAATTAAAACATTGATTACTGTATTTTTCCAAAACAATACTATTGTTATTAAAATAATAATTATAATACAATAACAACCGAGTTGCAAAAAATAATATCAAAAACCTATTTGTAAGTTTAGTTCGAGTTGTCAATTTGTTCACCATAGATGGCGCCGTTGAATTTTTAGATACGGCAACACAGTTGCTGTCACATTTGACAGCTATACTTTAATTGCATTTAAAACGGTGAATCCACCAACTCTAATAAGACTGCAAATAGTTAATAGAATATTTAATTGAATTTGTCCATTAAAAATAAAATTACTGTTATTTCATCTTAATTTGTCACTCATGTAGGCCAATCTAAACACTCTACATTTGTTTGAGACTAGTAACAAGACACAGTGAAGAAATGATGAAAATTTCCCTATGTTTCCTTATCAATAATTCTAGGATATTAGCGACGAATGTCTGCACATGGGAAACGTACAAATTTTTTAAGTTTTATTCGCTATGTCTTTTTACTACTGTCTAAACACTCCTAATCACCCTCTACCTAGCATCTAGCATAACTCCTACGACATAAAACATTACATCAGTCTGACACTTGACAGTTTGGTAACAACACAACACGACATAGAGTATCCACTTAATTAATTAAATGCGAAAATAATAAATACATCTCTGCGACTAGTCGTTTAGGTCTTTGGCTAACATTTAAAAGAAAAAAAAACCCTAAAATGTATTTATTAATATTTAATCAACAGCTACAATAATTAGCAGCTTTCATTTCAGTCTGTTCGCAATATTTTTTTTTACTTCCAACATTGATCGTCACGTTACGAAATGTCACTATAGATTAATGTTACCACTTATAAAAATAATTCTTATAAAGTGTTACCAACTAATAAAATGTGTTCGAAAAATGATTATGTGATAACAGATTAAATGAATTAAACTTAAAAATGTTATAAATATGTTACTGGGAATAGAAAATCAATTCATTTTCATGTACTTACTGCTGGGTTTTCTGAAAACTTTGTTTTCAATACAAAGATGTAAATATAAAAAATTGATAGAAATTCATTGGATATATAAGTAAAACAGTTGAATTCATAGATTTGTAACAATGCACTCTATACTTTAATAAGGTCTGTTTCAGATATTGACAATTTTAGATATCTTTTTTTAAATCAAGTAGAACCCAGATTCTCGGTTTGAGAACATAATATCTTCTAATATTAATATTACAAGCAGTGAAAAAGTTAGGATTTAAGATAGGTAGCTAATCCGTCATCACATCTAAGACATTTAAATTCCTCATTGACATGAAAAAACTCGTCAATTGTCTACGTACAATGATATACTTCATTAATTAACGTTGAAAATTCAAAATTTCCAACAAATTTTCGCACAATACTCCAAAACTTTTTAGATAAAACGTAAATTTTTAACACGTGATTTTATTATTAATCAGAAATTTGAGTCTGAATAATAATAATAAAAACGCGAATATTTACGGCTCATCAAAAAAGTCGGTCAATACAAAAAATATAATAATAAAAATACATATAATATAACTATTATATATAATAATAATTTTCGCATAAATTATACGCTAATAAATCTATTTATATCTCACTACTTATATATCGTGCGTTTCTTACGTAATCATTATAATATCTACACAATTTAAATTATTAGGAATTAGAATTACTTCATCGTGCAAGCACCGATATGTTAAGATGGACTATTTCACTATATCTCTATATATTACTATGTTATAACTTCACTAACACTTTAGAATATCATTTTATTACTCGTCTAAGGACAGATGGCTTTACACTAAACATTTAATACGTTATTTATAAACTAACAATAATCCAATCAAGAAATATTTAATTAAATTATTGTTTGGTTATAAATATCACTATTCAGTTGTTCCGTTCAAGTTGCTCGCTAAAATTGGAGAGAGATATGCAATTTTATTTCAATCTTATATGTATTATAAAAATAAAGATTTATATAAAAAAGCAAAAAATACAATTACTTAATACATAAAAAACGTGTTTTATTTTTTTTACACGATTTTCTTGATGGTCACCTTGTGAAGTGACTGACTGTACATCGTAAAAGAGTTCAAATAACAAAATGGCGTTCAATTTTAGCAAACAACTGGAACGTGTACATCAATATTAAATAGTTAAGAATTGACATCGAAACCAATTGGGTACGTTTACTAACTACTTACAGACTTATTGTCATAGACAAAAACTATTATATTTTATACTGGTCAAAGGAATGGCAAGTTTTGAGGTCACCTTACGTCCGATACTTATGAAAGCAACTTTTACTGTTAAAAAAAAAAACAATATTTATTATGAGGTATTGTATTTCTTGTAATGTATAGTGGCATAGAAAGTACATACCTTTTTGTTCTTTATATGAGTTTAAGGAATCCATAAAACTCACCAAAAGAAAAATAATGAGGCAGTGACTAAAAAAATAATGCAGTTTTCAAAACATAACGCACCAAGTGCTGATTTTCTTATAAAGGTTTTGGCGTATTATCCTTAAAAATAGAGAGCAAATTTCACTAAAAATCCTTACACAAACATAATAATTTATTAAATGTAAACTCAAATTAAAATTAAATGCAATTCGGCAGAACTGTTATAGTTTGGCAAAAACGAACAGTCGCCACCATAAATATCGGCGCAAGATTTAAAATCATTTGAAACAACATTACTAGCTAATGCTCTGCACGTGGATATGTCTGAGTTGAGACGCGGTAAGTCGGGGACCATGTTTTGTAAAAGCTCGGGCGTATTGTATCTCTCAAAGATTTATTTTATTTCAATTTTATACAAAAATAATCATAAATAATAAAAAGTGAAATATTAAAATTGAATTAAATACATATTTTTTTAAACAAAAATGCAGTGAAATCGATAGATTAAAGTTTAGAAAAGTACATATAAAATAAATCCTTAAGAGACAGAAAAGCCAGTAAAAAGCTCATCAAATACAAACAATAAATAAACAACCAACAAACTATATCCATAACACTATAATTTGACATTGTATACCGTCAAAATAATCCGAAGGCATTCGTAAGCTCACAACGCAAGTCCTTAAAATAAGGATAAGGGATTATTCTCGCAACGAAAATTATGAAGTCAAATAGCAAATGGGACACTCGATTCTTTTCATATTCTAGTACCTATAAATTGTTTTCCTATTGCGTGGAAAGAGTTACCCATACGATATGAGAACAATATTTACCTGAATAATAAAAAGACCGGTATGCCTTCGCCAGTGGCTACATAATTTTCGTGCGCACTGTACATTTACGGTAGAAAATCTATATAAATGGTTGGGTACTTTAATTAAAATTATTGAAACTTTGATTTTTTTTTAGTTTTCAATGTATACTGGAATATTTGTATAAAATACCTACTTCATAAAGGTAAATTCTTCTTTGTATTATTTTTAACCGACTTCATAATTTAGCAATAATAAATTTACATAGACATTTTCCACCGTAAATGCACAACTAAGGGTGTATCGGGGAATTTAATGAAATAATGGCAGTTTAACTCTACATACCCTGGTATTGGGGACGAAATCCCATTTTTTATTTCTCTTACAGCCTTCATTCAATTTGTTATTGTCCGTACCACCTACTTTCCATTAAATCTAACAATCGAGGCCCTCTTCTAATATAACAATAATAAAAAACAAAATGGCTTAATATTTTTTTCGAAACTCATTTTTGCGGTTGACTGTACAATGATACAGTTACCTAACATTTAGAAGCTGACTGTACTAAAACCTAAATACAGTTTAGTTCGTTACACCATAATGCATACAGCATACTGAAGTCAGAGATCTAATTTCAATATGGTAGTTCGTTAAGAGGGCTCTCAAAACCTTACCTTACAACGCGCCTATGTCCGGATAGGCGTGCGGTACTCCAGATCCAGTCTCCCTGTACTGGAGCGGGTCAGCTCGAAACTCGACGGGCTGTAAGGCCATATGGCCGTATATTTCTGCGAAGCGAGCGATGCAGGCCGATCTCTGCGACATGTGCCTAGCGTCGGCTGATAACATCTCTGTGTTCGTGCATTCAGGACACTTGAACTTTTTGCGTGGCGTCACCTGGAATTTGTATAAGATTATTTTTAAATTGGCGTTTAGTTTCTATGTGTAAGGTTTAAGATCGTTTTTTTTTCTCGTGAGTCGTAGGTAAACATACAATTTCACATGCACATTACACCTAGAACAGGAACAACAATTTGTGGGACAAACAGGAGTTTTTCCGTGCGGGAATCGAACCCGCAACGCATTGATGACGCGATTTCTTTTTATATATCACGCCTTATACCACCTGTTGATTAGATATAAGTGCACAAAATGGCACACACTGTGACCTAAACATTTTACACAACACCCGCTTTCTTTTGGCTCTGATAAGCGTCATATTTTATAGAACTAATTCAATTGCCATACATATGTATACTGAGCAAATTCTTAAGTATATTTTTTTAATCTCTTGCTTCATCATTTGCTTTTTTACCAATCATCTATAAACTAAATTTAATATTAAAATTAAGTTTTGAATAAACACGTTTTTCTTTTTTACTATGTAATAGATAGCCAAGAATATCATCGCCGAAAAACAGCTTATTGAGAAATGTTTCTCTAGAAATATGTATCTACGGTTAAGGCCGATTTTTCAATGTTTAGATCAAAGTTACCTAGCGAATAATTATGATGCTGGCGCGTCAGAATGTTTGTGTAAGACAGTCACAGCAACAATTTTATTCCTCAGATAACATTTATCTGGCTATTGAAAAATCAACCCTAAGTTAAGTTGAATAAAACAATGTAATTTCTAAGAATAAAATATAAATAAATAAAAGAAAGACCTTTAATGTCACGGTGACCGCGGGGTCACAACGCTCATTTTTCAAATAAAATACGAACGCATATTCAAACAACTCAAAGGTGACATTTCTAGGGTTAGTGTTTCAGAAATAAAATATTTTTCATTGTAGTCTAAGAAAATTTAAAATAATAAAAGTTGAAGAAAACCTGCTTGATACAACCATAAATAACGTTGTATTCCGCCATGTGAGTGAGTTTACCTAGCTCAATCCTTTCCCTCCCTCCATCCGTCCCCAATCCCTAAATTTACAAAATCATAACCCCTGAAAGGCCGGCAGCGCACTCATAACTTCTCTGGTGTTGCGGGTATCCGTGGGCGATGATTGCTTATCATCGGGTAATCCGTATGCTGGTTTGCCGACCGATGAATTAAAAAAATCACAAGGAACAGACTAACGTTACTTTGTGGATCACACAAAGAATTGTTTCATACGGGAATTGACCCGCGACGTTGATTTGGCAATTGACTTAATTATAGATTTGTTTGAGCCTTTTTTGTCGGAAATAAGATATTAGGTGACGTTAAACATTATATCTATCATCAAAACAATTTTGTCCATTTCAATAAAGTATTGAATTTAATTTCTTTAAAACTATCGTGTTAGAAGTGTTAGAATTCTTTGATTTTATAACATAGTTCCTTACAGATGGATCTAATAAAATAGTGTGAATAAAAATTATTATTACCTTAATAGGTGCCTTCCTAGTGATATTAGCGACTAGGAAGTTCATGGCAATATCCTCGCAGTTGAAGTTGTCGTCCACCCAGCTCCTGATCTCCTGGGGCATCTTGTACGTGTAGTACCACGACCAGATCTTGTGGTGGAACGCTGCTCCTGTTAACACCTGGAATTGACGGTAGGGGGATATTTAAGATCGCTTATTTTTGATGATTTTGCACCGCAAGGACGTTAGTAATAACGGCTTTTAATTTCGTTCGTAACGTGGTTCCCATTCTTATGTAAGGAAACAATTATATTTATTTTTTAATGATCACACATCATCAGCTTATAACGCCGAAACAAAAGCTTTTTTCACTCGGAGAAGATTTTCTGGAGGCGGACTGACGATTTCAAACTTATTGTCAGATCCGGCTTTCAGACATCAACATCATTGAAAACAACGCATTTTAGCATCGATAAGCCTGCCCGTTGCAAATATTGTATTTATACTTTTGAAAGTAAATAAATTTTATTTATATTTGTCCTATATTTTTATGGTGTACAATGAAGAAGAAAAAACAAGGAAAACACCTGAAGTATTTTTCAAGTACCTTCACTTGTTTTAAGACACCCCTATATCTGTTACCACTGTGGCACTGCAGTACAAGGCCAAAAACAGAGTTTTTTTTTGTGTTTAGAGTCATCATCTAAAAACCGCTGGCTGTCATCCAATCTAAAGCTATAAACATTTCCGAATCATCTTTTTATTTCGCAGAACTAAGATGTAAGCTCCTATATTTGTCGTTTTGATCTCACTGCATTAGTGGTAATTCCTGTTAATCATCAGATATTTCTTAAGCTTATAAAGTCTTGTTATTGGCTTACTACCAAAAGGATTAATATAAGTCAGTGTTGGCAATAGTATTAAACGAAAATCCGTCTGACCTTTACTGTCAGACATTGTTCAAAATGGATACAAAAACTAGTACTAGAATACTGCCAACTGTAATTTAGAAATCTGTATTTGCAAACGAGCAAACGCCTTTAAATTATGTAATTAATATGATCTAATTTGACACACAATCATCAGTATCTTTCTTAACGTATTTAAGCAGCTTCTAAAGCCATTAAAAAAAATTTAATGTTAGTTAAACCATATGGTGATTAACGACCCAACTGCTTTTGCCAATTACTTTGTTGGCTAATGGGCAAACAGTCATTAAAAGCAAAACTAAACACTATTACTTAGACAATAAAGTTGCTATCCGAACAATTAACGTGATACATTTTTCATATTCAGTACAATCACGTACAATTGGGTATCAACTCTCAGCGAAACAAACTATTTAGACAATTGTCTCATTGAATTACTTAGTACGGTACAGTCGCGTCGTAAATCACCATCAAGCGACGTGTCAGCTCTCATTAATTCATGTACATGTCTTAATTTAAAATGGCCGCCGCTACGACTTTTTTAAATATAATTAAGGGAGACTTTTTTAATAGAAATGTTTCTGTCGCCTTTCTTTGTTAGAAAAAGATCAAAGACGTTATAATTGATAGTGGTAATATCAATAATAAATAAATAAAATACCGATTCATTGTTTAGAAAGAATCTTTTGTCTAAACTCAAGTCTAAGTAAAACTCATTTCTAGAAACACCTTTTACTTGCTTACACGGCGTGTGATTGGCTGTTACTAACTACACAAGTAAAATATCGAGTCTTTTACAAGTTGAAATAACACTATTAAGAAACTCAAATAACAACCGTAATTACTTTTCCTAAGATTGGTCTAACATTTCTCAATTTAGTTTAGTTCACTATTTGACTTCAGATGGTGTATGTGGGTGTGATTTAAAAATGGCGTTGCTCATTCGTAAAGGTCTTAACTCATAGTTGCGTGTGAGTGTACATCCTGTGGCCGCATCAACTCGTTGAAACAATAACGCGAAGGTCGCATAGTTGCATCCAAGTGGATCTTCGGTTGACCCTTATATCCTTATTCGAGATGTCCCTTGCTAAGATTTTTAGGTTAAGAATGTTTTTAACGAGCGAAAATCTAGCAGACTATAAACCTTATGGTATGTTAATAAGTTTGTATATAGGCGCTGAGGGCCTTCGATTAAGAGCTACATTCGATAAAAATCATTTCATAATGCTAAGAATTACAATACATGATTACACGGAAATTACGATTTTTTGAAATTGACAAAAGCAATTCTACCAGTTGCTACCATAAATACAAAAACTAAATCTTCGAAGGAATACGAAGCTTATTTGGCGCAAAACGAGGCCCCAGTCAAAACATTTCGAACAACAAAACCCCAAACAACATTTGCAATTCTTATCTAATTCGAAAAACGCAAAAAGTTCCGTCAACAATAAGCGAAGATTGTAACGGGCACGATAAAAATATTTGCCGACATTCTTGAGGTTACCTATGTTCCCAGAAAACCACGATAAAAAAAAAACAAGAATGTCTGTGACCCCTTTGGATGTCCGCAATACCCGCATCATATGGGTCTACCTAAATCTTGTAACGAAGGTCAAATAGCTAGCCACCAAACCACTGGGCCACGCTACAATCATTCCAGAAAATTCGCAACTATTTGATTAAAATTAATACGCTGTTTCGTTGTAATTATACAAATAACTATGCATATGCATTTTGCTTGTGTAATTAGACTAATTATGGTAATATTTTGCAATCAACAGTGTTGACTAGAACATGGTATTTGGGTGCTACGGTTAATTGTTTTATTGTTGCGTTTGATGTTATTAAATACGTTTATGAGAACACCGGGATCAATACAAAATTGTGTTCGAAACATGTTATGTAATTTAGAATATTACATTTATTTTTTTATAATATTACAATCACTACATAGTATGATACAAACAAAGTCTCTTTCTCTGTTCCTATGTACGCTTAAATCTGACCATGACTGAATCTAAAACCGATTCTGATGCGATTTTTTTTTAAAAGAGAGTGATTGATTAGGTTGGTTTAAATATATAATAACATCCATTTAATAGTGGAGCAGTTTAGAATCAGGATTGCACCTGTTCGACGCCGGGGCGGTAACATAATTAATCTGAAGACTTAGGGCTGATTTTTCAATCGGATAAATGTTATCTGACTAATAAAATTGCTGTCACTGTCTTATACAAACATTCTGACGCGACAGCATCATAATTATTCCCCAGATAACTTTTATGTAACCATTGAAAAATCAGCCCTTAAATGAACACGCTAATCTCAGCTTCAATACTAAATCAATAATATTGCAATATTTAGCCGGCCACGCCGCGCGCTGTCGAGGCAAACTTCAGGTTACATTTGCATGGGAAAATTGCCTCATCCTCTAGATAGAAAATATAATAACAAAAACCATTGCTTAGTTTTATAATATTGCTTGTGACTTGATTGTTTTAATAGGTATGATCGCTTCGTTCATTGTTCGTACTTTGATGATTTGTGGTTGTCGTTATTTTAAATAATATTTAGTGATAAGTATGCTCCCATTACAACATGCCATACCATTGTAGCTTCTTTGACGAACCTATAAAGGGCTATTTTTCTATTATGTCGTTTCCAAAGTACCTTTTTTTACTTAGACTTTGTTTGCTTATCGTCTTTGACAAAATATATATGTTATAAGTGTTGTAACACGAAATGATACATATGTATATAGAAGAAAAAAAACTAATCATAAAAATATACGTAAATAAATGGTTGTATTTATATTTTGGACAGTGACATACAAATGTCAACAATTAAAATTGATTGTTGCTTGTTAGGCTGACATTTTCGTCAGCAGAAATGTTTTTGTCTTCAAATGTACCAATTAAGTTAATTTTAACTAAACGCAAAACGTTACTCAGTATTGATATATAATAAACGTTACACATGTATAATATGCTGAACGAAATATAAGTATTTTTTACAGTCTAAGCTAAGCAACGAAACTTTGATATGTATATAAATACGATTTAAATATTTTATTACCTAAGAAGTAATTAGCTTCTTTTATTTTCCTTTTCAATGCAACCAGTTCCTAAAAATAATCACGCATTTATTAAACGACTAGTTTTTGCCTACGACTCCGTTCGCGTGGAATGGTCACTTCCTGCAGATTTTTGGTATAAAAACTATCCTATGTCTGTACCAAATTTCACAGAAATCGGTTCAGTATTTAGGCGTGAAGAAAAGACAGACAGACAGACAGACCTACTTTCGCATTTATAATATTATTTATTTATTGAGTTTGGAAGTTTGGATTTAACGACGTATTTGTATTTATCTAGTTATTTTTTTAAGAAATAAATTAGTTGTTTGTTGCATAACAAACATGACAGGTGTCGACGCCCACGCTGCTCATCATGAGTCCCGGTGTGACTTGAAACTATTAGAGCTTTTCTCGGTTTATTAATATGAGTAAGTTGTTATTTTCAACATATTATTAAAGATGTGTATATTAATTTCAGTTCTTATAGTTGAGTTGAGTTATTTTCATGTACCTAATGTTCATTGAAAAAATCTATAAGTACTATCGTAAGCAATGTCGCAGTCTAAAATATGAATGAAATTATGCTGACAAAACTCACATTTATGAGCCTACCAACTGATTCATTATTTAAATTTAATAGCTCTGTCTGTAATTTTGTGAACCTGTAATTTAATTTGATATTTGAATGAAGAAACGCGGTCGCGCGGTCGGCATGTATTAAGTATGGATGTACGTAAGTATTTACTACTTTTTGTTGTTCTATAAAAAAATATCGATTCTTGGCACCGGTAGGTTTTAAAGTTAACATTTTTTAATGTAAATGGTTTTTAGCTGAGTTTTAATGGTTTTTGGAAGAGCCAAGCTTCAGCATGAATGGGCCGGCTCGACCGGAGTGATACCACCACGGCTTCACAGAAAACCGGCGTCAAGCAACACTTACGTAGTGTTTCGCCTTTTGAGTGAGGTTACCGCAGGGTCAGTCAGAAAAGTGTTTCAGAAGGAGCTTTTGGTTATGTCTCGCCAAAATTTTTTTGAACTATAGATAAATATATATAATAAACAAAAATAAATAAACAAAAATAAAATCCTATAGCATATCAACGCAAGTTCCTTTTAATTAGGTATGAGTTCTACGTAGTAGGATACGACGAAAAAAAATGAATCCGCAAAGTACTTGAATCTTGAACCAAGACACGACTTAAAGCACAGAAACCTCGCACCATTAACCATAACCGCCTTTGCACTCGGCCAATGAGAAAGTAAATTATTTATTAAGTCCAATATTGACTGACTGACTGACCCTTTACTGGTAAAGGCCACGTGTTTGTCCCCTCTAAGTGGCCACAACAACTGTTCATTGCACAAATCAATATTTATACTCATCTCTGATTGAGACAATTGAACGAACGCTAAAGACTTCGGACCTTGGATGTTGAGTAAGTGTTAGGAAATCTTGTCCGATTCACGGCGTTGAGTAACGTGAGTTAATTCTTTGGGTGTATTGCTTTCCTAGCCTTTTAGTAAGCAGATATTTAGGCTTGTTACTGAATCTTGACTGCTGATTGCTATTATTTTACAAAAAGTATTTAACATAAAAACAAAAGGATTATTAAAATTTTGTTTTTTTAAATCCAGTTGGAACGAAAGAAGACGTTATATTCGATTTAGTGAAAATAATGACTTACTCACGTCAATTATCTGTAAAAACTCTACGAGTTGCAAGTCACTACGTTACTCTTATTTTTTTTTTAATTAGAAAACCAACTGACTCTTATTGTCGTCGTGCAGCCGTCTGGACTGTTATACTCAATGGTAAGTAATCTAAGCCGCGAATGCAAAAAAAAAAATTGGTTTGTGACAACCCTATATTAGCCACAGAGTACAAAATTATAAGCCTAGTTCCTTTCATATAAAAATCTATATATGGGTTAACTATTAAATAGTTTTAAAAAATAATGTTTTAAGTTTTAATAGAAATAAAACTAAGCAGGTCGTGTAATCTAGGTAAACAGTGTTAGAATTAGTCACACGTTAATATTACATCGCCAGCAACATTCAGGCCACGATTGATAAAGCCAACACCGATTGCTACTGATAAACTCGGAATACGGAACATTTTTATTCAACAAGTTCCTGCACGTCCATTAATCCAAACCCTGTATTAGTTTTTTTTTTTCTAAGAATCTGTCACTTCCCCTTGCTCCATGCAGGGGAGGATATTGGATTATTGTCCCCCTAAAAAGGAATAAAGTTGAGATAGAGTTTTGACATGTGGTCTATATTTTTGTTTTCAAATATCTTTTTTATAATAAATAAAAAAAAAAACAAAATAAAAAACAAAATAA
This sequence comes from Spodoptera exigua, assembly GCA_902829305.4. NCBI lineage: Eukaryota > Metazoa > Arthropoda > Insecta > Lepidoptera > Noctuidae > Spodoptera > Spodoptera exigua. The sequence goes on from LR824614.2 coordinate 2,134,057, forward strand.
AAAATAATAATAAAAAAAATAATAAATAAATAAATAATAAAAAAAATTGATGAGTGATTAAATCTATCCCAATGATTTTTTATGTGTTATGTCGGTAAACGAACAGTTTGATCACCTGATGGTAAGGTTTTTCTTAATATAAACATAGATACATATTCTAAAGATTGAGGATTAATGGAAGGAGCAAACCAATAGCAATAAGTGTTTCATGCCAGTATTCTGTGAGGCAGTAGTACCACTCCGGTCGAGTTAGTGTCGAAACGTGGCTCTCCCATCTCTCATTCATGTCCGTGGGATGCGCGGGTCTTTCGTAGTTTTTATGGTTGTATTTACTTTTAGCCGAACTTACTACTACTTTTTTTACTTTTAGCCGATACAGCCATTAAAGGTTTTAGCTGGTTATGTCAGGCTTGTCCCATAAGACAAGCCTTTATCTTCAAGAACGAAGGAGAAGACTGAAGATTTTTGGTATAAAAACTGTCCTATGTCCTTTCTCAAGTTCCAAACTATGTCTGTCCCAAATTTCACAGAAATTCTTTCGCATTTATAATATTACGTACTCGACGTATTCGACTTATTCGAATTAAAATAATTAATTTTTAAGAATTAAATTAGTTTTTTGTCGCATAAAACACACACACATGACAGTCGTCAACGCGCACGCTGCTCATGAATAAGAGTCCCGGTGTGACTTGAAACTAGTAGAGCTTTTCTCGGTTTATTAATATGAGTAAGTTGTTATTTTCAACATATTATTACAGATGTGTATATTAATTTCAGTAAGTAAGTTTCAGTGTCAACGAAGGAGAAGACTGATTCGATCACCAACCCCGCACAACGACAACCACACCCCATAACAGAACTAACAAAAACCTACATGAAAATATCACCTGATAGAACGATAATCACTCATTACGGATATTATTTTTTTAATTAAGCGCGTATGTGAGCTAATTAACTTCAGTTTCGGTAATTAGGTGACCCCATAAATAAAGTGGATTGATATCGTTTAAAATTGCGCCCATTCATTAGTACCGATATTATTGTATGCCCATTCGAGTCAATATGTCGATAAAAGTTCATGTAAATTATGTTCATGTACAAAATACTGAATCGTTTATATTATGTTTTTTTTTCGTATCAGTTAACAATTTTAATTCTACTTATTTAATTTATAAATGCGCAAGTTTGTGAGTATGTATGGATGGGGTACATCTGCTGACCGGATTTGTATGAAATTTGTCCTACAGATAGATGCGAAAGTTTTTTAAAATAACGTATTGGCTAATTTTTTTGTCCTGGTAATGCGGGCGAGTAATAGTACATTTAATAGCCTTTAGAAACTTTTTTACGATGGAGTAGCCAGAGGTCCAATACCTACTGCACTTAAATAAAAGTTAAACCCACTTGTCATTAGTTAATTGAAATACTTACTGAAAAATGCAATGTGCTCAACAAAGAAATAATTGTTCAGTTCCTGGGTTTAGCGTGTTCAAAAACAAACTCTATGATTTCAGCTTTATAAAATTAAGATTTCAATAAAGGCAACTGTAGTTTTTTTCAGACTCTGACTTCACTTGTTCAGGGTAAGACGAGAGGGAGTGTGGGACTCTTACTGACTAAAACTCTCGTTCTTTCTGCTCGAGGCCGAGGCCGCGTTACCAGATTGCACTTGCCTTGCACCCCAGCTGAACACCAGCCCTATTGAGGCGTGCGCGGAACGCGCGCGATTAAAGGGAACTGTATTAACACATTTATATATATAAGTTACTATTACATTGCCTATTATTTCTTAATTGTAAAATAACAGACGTATGTTCCATTTAACTCAAGATGTTTACTTAGGGAGATCTTAGCAAATGATAGTCACTAGTTACGCCGAATGATATGTGATTAGGCGCCGAACGCACTAGTGCGGAACAACAGCGGTTTTATTACCGCGTGACAAACCGCAAGCGGCCAATAAGTATTATACTCGGTTAAAAGAAAAATAACGCGGTGCAAAAACGGGAATCAAAGTCGGGAATATTTTAAAAAATCCCTTTGTGTTAAGGAGGTACATAGCCCAAAGCAGTGGGTGCAGGTTTTGGAATGGTCGATCTACAGTTGATGATTCAACTTGAAGGCAAATTGAACCACACCAACGTATCTATTGTTGATCCTGTTAAGAGTTCGGGAAAAACGGCAAGCTTATCTCATTAGAAAAAAAAGTAGGTACTCACCATAGAAATCTGGTTGGTCCACTCGCTATGGTATCGCCACGAGTTGGTGGTGTTATCCCAAACGTGCAGCCTGGACGGAAACCCCACGATCCGGTCGGGGAACTCACGCCACACGTCGAAACTGTAATATGAACAGATTGGCACTGCTATTATTAATATAAGGTACTTTTAAAAAGAGCGTACTCCTTTTAAAAGGCCGCCAACAGACTTGTAACTTCTTCGGAGTTGCAGGAGTCAATAAGCGGCGCTGATCGCTTACCACCAGTAGAAGGGTCTGCTCATTTGCCTGCCATAAAAAGAAACAATGTGCTTAGGCTTTGTAACCCTCCACGAGAAGGTATTATAACATCAGATCATCAGATGCCCCAAAATATAACATAAGTACTCATAAGCTAGCATAAGCTTAAATAATATTTAAATTAGCACATATAAAAATTTTAATGCTGTCGTAAAACTGCTCGAAATCATATTACTAGTTCAAATGGTCAAAATATGGTGGTTTGTCCGAATTCGTGTTAGAGCTGTTGGAGCATGCTTCAGATTTTTAATTCAGCAATTTTATTAGTTCATCATGTTCTTTAGGGTTTGGAGTTACAAAATCCTAATAAACAGCAGTCTTTAAAATTAAAATATGATCATATTACATATTTTAAATATATACCTAATTTTCAATTCAATAATACCACGTTCAATCAATACATATTTACAATACATTTCTTACGAAAACCGCCTTAACTAGGTAGGTAGATAGATTTGAGATTCCTATAACAACGCCGACAGCCTAATATTTCACCGCGGCACGAGGTATTCCCAAATAGTTGCAAAAAACGTAAGCTAGAGGTTCCCTGGCTATCCATATAAACAGGGAGGAAGGAATTGACTATAAAACTGTGTCATTTCCTACGCCAGTCACCCAACATTTCATTTCGTTGCGGTTTCCACGACTTTTACTCGCTCGAATAAAACTGGGAAACTTCGAGTTGCCCCATTGAAGCACACTAAATATTCCGACTTAGAAATGCATTAGAAAAGGAAGCCATCTTTCTTTTTCCTAAAGCTTTTTGTTAATTTCCTCTCAGACTTTACTTTGCTGTATCAATCCTAGTGTATTGTATAGAGTTGAAAATGCAGACAGCATTTTACAGAGTCAAAGTCAAAATCATTTATTTCAACTAAACCTTAAACAGATACTTTTGAGTCGTCAAAATGGAATAAAGTCTGTCAGTCAATTCGTCAATGAAGCTTGTTCCAAAGTGTAGATTCGAATGGAGAAGAACGGGCAAGAAACTCCATTCCATCTTCAGACATTTGATCAAACCTCGTTAGGGCACATTGTCGACCTCTTTAAAAATATAGGGGGATAAGGAACGCTGAATTCTAATTATAAAAAAAAAGTTATACGAGAAGCCGATTACAAGTTCTGGGAATACCACCACTGATAGTTCCGTCAGAAAGCAATATTATCGATAAGAAATTAAACGTCACTGTATTATAATAACAATAATCATAATACGACAGCAACTAATGTTACAAATCAATAAAAAATAATTATTGGTTGCACTCCAAACTGATAAGCAAATATCGTATCCACTGTAATGTAGCGTTCATTTGATATTAAACATTTGTCGAATAACTTTAAGGTTGAAATTTATAAAAGGTTACCAAGACATTACGAATTATTACTAAGAAATTGTAGACACAGGCTTGCTGTTGATATTTCAATATATTTTATTACGTTTACGAAATACACATTTCCAGCATAAACGTGTTCACGACAGTCTTAGATTGAAATGAATGAAGCCTCGACAGACAATGGAAACCGACTGGATGAAATATCATTTACTTTTCTTAGAAAACATTATAATCATTCCCCTTAAATCGCCGAGACTGAGGCATTATGTCTATCTGTATATTAGAGCGTTTATATCGTCTTTTCTTTAATACGATTCAATCTTTTACTTGGAGCTTTAAGTCAAATTAAACACGACCTTAAAATCTTCGTGTTAGGATCGAATACCCTTTAATCAGCTTTATTAAGCGTATATTACTCTTATAATTAATTGATCTTTAGCATAGCATACATACATTCCATTCACAAGTACCTAAATAAATAGCGAAGTCCTGACGAAACAACCACATTCATATAACGCACGTCGGCGTGACGAGATGACTTTTTATCCCACATAAAGCAAAATAAGCAGGAAGAATTTCATCTAAACAGTAAAGAGGATCATAGGGAGGAAAGCAAAAATATAGAATATATCTACTTAACATTCCGAGCGAGTGAAAGCGCCTTAGAGAAAGGGGTTACTACACAGGCGGTGTGGGTTATGTGACATGACGATATTACATAACTCCCTAAGTTTTGTCGTCACAGTAAAGATGCCTACATTTACGGAAAAGGAGAGGTAAGTACCGACAAAGTTCGCTGTACTACATTCAGCTAATAAAGCGCTTTGAACAGCTAGACGTTCCAGCCTACATATTTAATTTATTTTAGCAGCAACGACTCCTTTTTGTTTTATATTTTACTGCCTCGTTGGTAGTAAGTGGTCGTGAATGGGACGCAAATATCCAAACTGGGAAATATTATGCGTTTTTCGATTTGTGAATTCTTAGTTGTATCGAGTTTAGATAATATCTTACGCTTATACGCCGGCGCCTGTTTATGGCGACCAGTTAGTAATTTACATATATTAATCTATTTAATAAAACAGAAAAGAATTTAGAACTATGTATTTAAAAAGTCTGCCTATATCGTCGTGTAAAAGTGGAAGCAATAATAGACTAGATTTGAACGTAAACTTTGTTCGTTCAGCAAAATATAACAAAACTAGATACAGGTTGATCAAGTTTCGTAATTTTTTACGAGGCGGTTGGCGTTGTTGTCTGCTAGGAATGTCTTCCATAAGTTTAACTAAGTTCAGTACGAGATAGCGTCAAAACATCTAAACTTACATAACTTAGCATCGCGGCCTCTATTCCCCTTCCATTCTAAGCAGATGCATGAACTTAATGTTGACGCTTATATTTCATATAAGACATAACTTTGAAACTAACAACGCAACTAGAATGTATTTTGTAATTACTGCGATTTCCTTGAGTCGCGCAGTGATTGAACAAATGAGAATACTTTTTTAATCTGTACCCAAACTTCAGAAGGGTAATTATTCGACTTCCTGATTTTCTCGTAGCCTTCATTTTGGGAAAGAATTATCCAATTCAGCGTAGTCATTCAGAAGTTAAGCGCTTACAAACATTTGGTCACAGCTTATAAAAACTCACCGGCTAAAAAGCTACCAGCTAATTAAGGACTACAGTCAATTTTCGCAGACTAATGTATCCATCATTGACAACGTAACACCTTTATCATCCCCTCGATTGATTTAATGACCGATTGGCATCCAAAACTGTCCCTAAACTTGTCACATGCCATATATCAGGTTTATTGGCTCCAAAGGTAAGCTCTGATAAGTTAGAACAGGGATTGCTGGCAGCTGATTTCTGGGGTCTTTCTATTGGCATATATACATATCTTTGATTTGTTTTTTCAGAGTCAATGAGAAATAAATCATATCTTTATATGCAATGAAACTATTTTGCTTTAGTTTCTTGAAAAGTCTAACTCTTTCAAGATCTAAAAGTTGTTGAAGAATGCACAATAGGAAACTTTACTGCAAAATGTCTAAGTTAGTGGAAACGTCGAAGATACGTTAAACATTCGGAATAAAAAGGAAAAAGTTTTTTAAGTCATTATGATACATGGAAAAGTTTTTAAACTGTTAAATAAATGCTCGAGAAACCACATTAATAGTCACCATTTAAATAGTCCCCTGTAATTTGAGGACACACCCCTGTGTGTCCCATACACCGACTAATATGTGAGTCCAGGTCATTATTTAGAAATGTTTCATTAAAAAAGTCAATATTTTTTCCTTCTACGGGAAGCAAAGTGAAGTGTTTTATTCCAAAGTCTACAGCCACGATTACAAAACTAACAAAACAGTCTATCTACAATAATAGATTTTCAACAAATAACTTGGAATATTGATCTATGCTGATTTCGTTCTTATAGTTAACCGAATATAATTCATATTCATGAATCCTTTAAAACTTTCCCAAAGCTATGCTAATATTGTTACAAAACTATTGTTATAACCACTTTCATATTTTTCTGCAAATCTATTGTTTGAATGTCTAATAAGTTGTTGAGCAAGCGGTGATAAAGATGTCTAGCCACCGCGTTACCCAATACTCTCGGAGTGTACTCTTTCAAAGAATTGAATATAAGTCATAAAACTCAAATGCCGTGACTCAGACAATTTTTACTCTTAACAGACCCTACATATGTCATGCGTATGGCAATCTGAACTCTATTTATATGAAACGGAAAACACAATTAGTGAAAAGTGGTTGTACTTTAACACTTACACATTCCCGTCTGAATACAAGCGTCATCCTACCGGTAATAACACAGGCAACGACCGACTTCCACACCTTTTACAATTAGCTAAGTCGAAAATATAGTACCATTTGTACATAGAATTCCTTTCTCCACAATAGCCAATCAAGACATTGCGAGAGTAATAACAGAAATGGAACATTTCTAGAATTTACTGTATCAAATATTACACGATACGAAAAACTTTTCAAGAGGCCTCTGAGCAAAATAATAAGTAGGAAAGTTGTGTTAATTAAACTACGACCCTTCAGATTATACGATATAACGTCTGGAGATAAAATCCCTTGTGTCATAACTTCATGGCCGATAATACTGTAGACTTACCAACTGGCTTAATCAAGCTATAAATTAATTAAACGCTTATATTAATGTAATTAGCTAGAATTATTTCCCATGAGAATTATTGAGGCGAGCAATGAGACTGGACGTAACCATAAAATATTCAGCGCATTGCTAATTCTGAGCCGAATCGACATTGCGAACATTAAGGATTTCGATCTGTAGGTAGATTATTATCATTCAGTTACAGTTCAGACATCAGAATTTGAAAGCGATGGGGTTGCCATCGCGTCTTGAAAGGCAATCGTGGACTGGATCGTAAATCAAGCTTTGCAAGGTGGAATTTTCGAGGCTATTACAAAATAACAGGGTCCTTTGTGCACCAATTTTTGTTTTTCATAACAAAGCTCATATTATCATAGCTCATGTCTACTGACGGAACTATTTAGTAGTATGTTCACAACTCAATCAACCACCCACTTAAACATACACGATAAAACGAAACAGCTTGAAAGTAAATCAGAGCAGCACCAGAGGGCGATTGATAACAAACGATAAAAAAACGCCGGAGCCAACGAATCCCACAAGAAGCAGGCATTGTACGCCGATAAAAGGGTTGTAACCAGACAACATACGATCAACAAAGAAGGTCTGTACTTAAGTGTAGCATCGGATAAAAGCCAGATTTACATACGGGAAGAGAGGATAACACTTCCACCACATCATTATACGAGCATAATGTTCGCGCGTCGGAAATCGTTAACACAACTCACGTCACTATCTACTGATTATCGCACTGATAACAACAAGTCAACGACCTCATCATAATTTCTTTAAGCACTCTCGTATCTATAGGCCATATGAGTCGGTATTAAAATATTCATTGGTTAGAATGTTGACATTTTCTTTACTCGTTTCGCATTTATGAAGATGGAATTATGGGGCTGTGAAATGAAGGCAGTAAGTATTCTGCTAGCTATCAACGTTGCAGATAAATATAAAGACTTTTATTGCTCATGCGGCATACGATTAAGAGTTTTTTGAGGATACTTTAATAGACAACCAGCTCTGTCGTTTACTGTCATACATAATATGATATTTAAACCGTCAAGACCAACAAAATTCTATATAAGTCAATATACAAAATCAACTCAGAAATATTGAAAATGAAAATCAACTTCAGATAAAACATCACAACCAGAAGAACCTACTTAAGTCAATCGTAAAACATCAAGTATTCCACTGCAATTGTGAGGCCGTCACTTGAAATTCAAAGTGCTAAACTAATGCCAATTATCGGGCGAAATTCCAATATCACGAGCTGCTTCAATAAAATGTCAAGTTACGAGAATAGACGGTGCAAGATAAGTCCAAGCTTGTCACTGAAACTTTCTCTTTAATATAATATAACAGTACATATATTTGTTAGACGAGGGAGATCAACAAAATATGATGGATGGGACGTAAGATTATACGGTAGAAGATAGATACGTTGTGACAATCCAAAACAGATTGGGATAAGTACAGAGAAAATATATTGTTATCTCAATAACAGAGGAAGAATTGTTTTACAAACATCTGTTTTCTGTGTAAGTATAGAGTATCTAATCGGTCACACCGCCCACCGTGATACGTCAATGAAAGTGCTAAAATGTACGACAGGGATGTCTCATAAATTTGTGCTATTTAATTTTGTTTTGGAATTAATAGGGTTGCATAAACTAATAAAGTATTGTGTTATTTGTGCAAAGATTGTTCTGATGGGTAGCTAAAATGGGGGTAAGATATAATTTGCAAAAAAATTGTGTCAGAATGCGGTCCTTTTTACGGAATATTATTATGTCCGGAGCTGGGCTTGTTAGAGGCATACGCTTTTTTCAATATTTATATTATGAAAAGTTACATTAAATTTAACATTAGCGTTAAAGAATTATGAATACTTATCACTATGAATTTAAACCTCAAAGAAGAAAAAGGGAACATTCATATCAATAAAAAATAAATGTTATTGAATATCGAAATGAGATCGTGAGGCAACCCTAATAAAACGCATGATATGCCGTGACCGCATGCTATAATTCACTTGCTTTCAATCGTCCGCAAATCGTTACTGCGTCGTATAATAGTTTCGGATGGTACAACTACTTTTTTACTATCAATAAATTTTGATTGGAACTGTGACAACTTAACAATGTGTCCGATAGAAACTTTACTGTTCGAAAAACTATAAACATTGTATTATTTTTGCATGCGCAGATGGCGCCACCAGTGAGTATAGTCTTGTCTGTATAAATTTATTGTTGCTTTTAAAGATTTAATCACCCATATATTGGACAGGTATTAAAATGGAAGAATCTTACTTTCCACATGTCAATCATAGTAATTTATACTCTTCACATCATTGTATTAGCAAGTTTGTGTGTCATAGAACGCAAAAATATCCAGAATGTTTTTTCGTCGTTTCGTATGAAAGTTGGTTTCGTTTTATTGGAACGACTCCGTTTGACAAAGAGTGATTGGGCTTTAGAATTTTAAAATTTTGATAGTACTGTGACTCTCAATTTATAGTCATGGATACGTATGTGTTTTTTTACGCAAACGAGCAGACGGATTACCTGATGGTAAGCAATCAGCGCCGCCCATGGACACTCGTAGTACCAAAGAGGGCTACTGATTGCTGTGGGCTATTAGGGACTTAAGGGCAGAGAATTTGAGGATTGAGAAGGGAGGGAAAGATGGTAGGGAAAGGATTCAGGGAAAGATGGTAGGGAAAGGACTCAGGGAAAGATGGTAGGGAAAGAACTTAAGGTAATCTCACTTATACGGAATACGAAAAAACAACGCAAGTGTTTAAGCATAGCTCTCCCACACTTTGGTGGTGGATTAAGCGTGGTACTTTTAACATGACAATAATATTTTGTACGTAGATACGACTGAATAGAATTTAACTAGTCACTGTTAAAATGCGGTTTTTCTTAATCGATTCGCGTCTTATGACACCCACGGGAGAGGGGGATAGTAAATGTATTTTGCTCTACTACCATTGAACTAAGCAGACCGTAGCATTCTTGAAGTGCATTTAAGAATTTTTTTGTTCCTAAATGTTCGTAATTTTATATCTGTGTAGAACATGCTTAGGTATAAAAGTTCTAAATTCTCACTACCCTCGTTGTGTACATTAGACAGTGACGCACACGCACAACTTGGAAGTGTTGAGAATGTCTCAAGTTTCCAACTCACTAACTAGTTTATATCTTCGTAACTTATTACTTGTGTTTCTATAGTTACTTGTGTTTGGTTAAATTCGAACAGAACTTCGACAAGTCTTTTCTATTAATACGTCTGAGATTGGAATAGTTTCATTAATCTTAACAGACATTCATCTTAGCTTGTCGATAGTACTTAAATGTCCTTTATCAAGATATTGAGTAAAAGCTTCTTTACTTTTCACATTTCTTATATAGGGCGGCAAACGAGCTACCCTGTCATATGATGGTAAGCAATTTGCTCCCTCCATGGACACCCGCAACATCAGAGGAGCTACAGGTGCGTTGTGAGGCTTCATTATTTCAGTATTCATCATAATCAGTAGTCATTATTTATATTCCTTATTCTCTGGAGGGAAAACAGAGGCACGTATAAAAGTAGGTACATGAAATGTAAGTATCACTTATCTCTATATAATATGGCCATAACTCCCATGTAATAGTAGGTAGGCTCCATCGAAAGGAGACAATCTTAATATCTATCCAGCTTCTGAGAATTTAGTAAACCAAAAGACCCGCGGTTCAATATCGACAATCATTTCTCAGTACTCATGATTCGATTTTTATGATAATCCCGATATTATACTACTTATTTCACGATTCAGAGCGTAGTAATTTTAATAAAACGTTGATAATGAAAGTTTGTCAAGTCAATGTCGACGGTGTAGGTAACAAAACATTGTTTTATAAATAAATATAGATAGAAAATGACGTGTGATTTCTTGCCATCGCGTGTATGGATTAAAAGTAGAACAATTAAGGAAAAAACTGCCTCTATGTCTGTAAGCCGGTAATTATTGTATGATTTATGCTCATTTTATAAAAACAGATAAATAATGAGTACGTTGTTAGCCGACTAATTGAGACCACATGATTCGATATTCAGTTTGGACTGCGTATCATAATCTTTAGGCTGAAAGCCTTGTATCCGATATTTCGCATCCAGGAGCGACTCCTGTGATTCGGGAAAAAGATTTAGGCCGCAAAATTTTTAGATCACACACAATATAATGAAAAACAGATGAGTAATCACTGGTCCTTGCGCATTTACCAATGTGGGGTTTAGGAGATTATGTGGCGCCCTTCTCATGCATGATGGTTCCGGCGATTTACCGTAATATACTTTCTTATTGATTATTTAGACACCATCGACATACAATAAAGGAAAACATCGTAAGGAAACCCGGACTTTTTTTGTGGTAAGGCAGCAAATTAGCATGGTGATTCCTGATGGTAAGTAATCGGCACCGCCTATAGGCACCCGCAACACTATAAGAACTATAAAAAGAGTTAAGTTGCCGGTCTTTTGGGGATAAGGCTTTGAAAAACCGGAAGAAAAAGAAGGGCCTTCGGTAACTCCATTCACACAGCGAAACACAACGCTGTAGTTGTTTCGCGACGGTTTTGCGATTTTCACGCGATGCCGTGATATAACTCCCGTCGAGCCGACACGATTTGTAACTATTAGTCGACGACGATTCGGTTTGAGCAAGGGTGAAGATTAACCCGTGACATGCCGGAGCGCAGATCTACGCGAGACACAAAATGTTTTCTATTGTGTCTCATAAATCGGTAGACGAGAGCTTTATGCTCAAAACTTCGCTATTTAAGTATGTGGAAAAAGGTATTTGCTCAGAAATGGCCACTTACAGGCTGGTGATGATGATGTGTGTATTTACGATGCCATATATTCCCGGAGCTCTCAAGTTGGTACATCAAACAGCCGCAGAAGTCAACCAGTAGTGTGGCTAAATCGATTTCTTTGGGATTTATGTTTGCGTTTAAAAATCAGACGAAGTTGAGTTCGTAATGTGTCCTATGCGTTATGTTGAACCACTAGTTTTTATTTCATAAACGCTACCCCACACTCGTATTTTCTCTTGTGTCGTGAGTGCGTTTACAAATCTTAGATAGACTCAGATCCGGAACAACAATTTGAGGATCGCAAGAGTTTTTCCGTGCGGGATCGACACCGTGACAGATTGTTGAAGTTGCCCAGGCCCTAAATTCGTGATGTTACGTATATAATACATATATTACATATGGTAAGTACGTAGATACAAATATTGTTTCTACCACGAACAATTACAATTATCGCATGCAACCAGTAATTGTATTATAAACGGCGCCACACTGTCGTTCAACAAGAAAAAGAACACAAAACGATACAATTAGCTCTAGTGGTTTGTCACATACATCATTTATTACGCCAACGGTAAAAACAGTTTAATTCACTTTTCGCTAGTTATGTTAAGAGTAACATTTTCACGTCATTACTAAAAACAGATACAAATATGAACCTTATTTTTATTACAAACTAGCGACCCGCCCCGGATTAGCACGGTCTGCTCATTGGTACTGAAACTAAATTTCTGCACTAGTTAATGAGTGTTAATAAAGCTACCTCTTCAACCTCTTCAATCACTCTAACCATTAACAAAAATTACATCAAAATCCGTTGCGTAGTTTTAAAGATTTAAGCATAATACACAGGGACAGAGAAAACTACTTTATTTTATAGTGATAATGTCGATAACGCTATAAATAAGACAAAATCAATACAATAGACTGTCCAAGAATCTAACTCTAGAGATATTCTATGTACGAGTAATAAAGCGATATTAATACACGAACACTAATATCAAACGATATGACTACCCGAAATTCCAACGAACAATACTACTAATGAAAGCATTCGCAATCAGATTCTAGGAAACATTAGGAAAATTCAAAATTGGGTAATGTTACACTACAATCATTCACTGGGAAAATTCGACGAAACATTAGAAAGTACATTCATACAAGTAACACAAAACAAGCGTGCGGCAGAAGTACTAAATTTAATTAAACATCTAGTAAATGAAAAAAGATGTAATACACACACAAAAAGATGTAACACTGTTATTAATGTATTTAACATTGGAATTTTTTGTATATCCTACCTACATCTACATATTTTGTGCTCTTTTTTTGATTTTTTTTTATTCATAGTTATTTTGTTTGCATTGTATAGTTTGTGCCTGGTGTTGTACCGAATAAATGATTTTTCTTTCTTTCTTTCTTTCTAATAAACCACGAAAATATGGGTTAGATTGGAAGAAGAATGTTATGAGAGGAAGAAATTGTTTGGAAAGAACAGCTCATTTAGACTTAATGTGAAGACCCTAAGTAGGTAAGGGCAGAAAGAAAATAAGCACATCAGAGCTAGGCTCCTCATGATTTTGTTGAACGTTGCCTCACGATTATGTCCCATACAATTTCAGATGCACATCACACCCAGACCCGAAACAACAATTTGTGAATCACACAAAGAGTTGTTCCGTGCGGGAATTGTACCCGATACACCTTATCGGCTGCACATTAATCGGCTGATCACAAAAGCTACAAAGCAGTCAGTATATTAAGCTGCAACATACAAACAATTCTAAATTCAAATTCCATCTCAAATTCGATCATTCGATTTAAATCGAATTAAATAACAACACTAGAAACCTCAAACAAACTTTACACGCTTGACGAAATCTGAATTCTCGAATGCGAGCAAATATTCACTGCAGCTACTTTATCCTAAACAATCCAGGCCTTCGTCAAACAACGACGGCCTAATTCCAGTTTTAGTTTGTTTTGTCCGAAGGCCAACTCAACAATTTTATAGGAAATAAAATGGCGCAACAAAGTGCCACGCTTTGATGTGTTTTGATGTAATGTGGATCCGATGAAACGTTGTCGATAACAAACAACTGATCTCAGTTTTTTCACAAGACAGAGGGTATGTATTTATTCCAAATATAATCAGATTTGTCGATGGGTTTTTTTTAAAGGAAGTCTAAGAGTCTTTTGTGACAGAGAATTTTAACACCCACCAAAGAAAAAACGTCCTAATTGAGAATGGATACTGATTTAACGCCTGTGGTTATTTATTAACGAGACAGTAAAACGATGATAATCATCTAAATACATCTCTCATGGAGATCGATACATCCCTACATTTATCTATTCATTGTGAAGACAGTAACGTTATTGAGTCGGCAATATTAATGTTTCAAGACCACTCGGAAGTTCGGCCGAATTACGTTGCGGGTAGAATAATTTAATAAGGAAACTTGAAAAAACAATTGCCGACAGTCCTGTTTTAGCTTGTAGTAATTTCCAGTTCCGTGTAAAATAAGTCAGCTATTTGGCCTAAAGAGTATAAAAGTAAGTGTGGGAGAGCCAAGCTTCGGCACGAATGGGTCGGCTCGACCGGATTGATACCACGGCCTCACAGAATAATGGCGTGAAACAACCACAACGTTGTGTTTCGCCGTGTGAGTGAGGTTACCGGAGGCCCAATCTCGCCCCTAGGGTCCAATCCCCTCGGGATCGGGAAGGGATAGTTCCCCTATCCCTTCCCGATCCTTATATTCACAACCCCTATCCCCAAAAGGCCGGCAATGCACTCGTAACTCCTTTGGTGTTGCGGGTGTCCATGGGCGGCGCCGATTGCTTATCATCAGGTAATCCGTCTGCTCGTTTGCCGACTTATAATTAAAAAAAAATTCGTATGCTACTAGAATTATTTTCTTTTATCAAATAAGAACACACGCAAAAACCTCAAAAAACATCGTAAAGGGCTAAAACTTCTATAGGATCCTGTACAAACGAAAATACAATATTTACCAACAAATATGAACAGTCAAGCATTTATTTATTATGTACCCCTACTTTTGAAGTTGCCTAGCCGCCGGCGAATTTAATTTTTGCAAACCCGTTCACAAGGAACGTGTAGAACAGGGAAAATAAATAGCCTTCCTGTCTTGTATCATACTTAGGGAGCATGTTTATTTGCACAGAGCATTTTTTAACCTGCGGCGAAAAGAGATTCCGGGAAACGTAATTGTCGCACAAAGGAAACTTCAGGTGAAAGTAGCTTTAAAACTTTTGGACGTCGAAAATATTTTTGTATAATTAACATTTCCACATCTCCCTCGCTGAAGAATACTATGCAGGTGGCATGTGTTAAAATTGGAGTGTGTCGAAACTGCGTATAAAAGAACTTTAGGAAAAATTATTGTTAATAATACAGCGTCATTTTTATTATTCCGCTAGGGTTCGTTTACACAAGCATGTCAGTCACGTCATCGTTAAGTCTCCGATCAGTCACAATTTCAGGGGCGCGAACAAAGGTCCGTGTATCGCTCAGCAATACATGTTTTGACTTGTCAATGACCGTGACGTGACGTGACGTGAAGTTGACTGAAACGTGCTCATAGCCTCATGGCCGGCTTTATCCCGTGTTATAGTTAGTACTTTTCATAAAATGGGAATTATACTATTGACAATTAGAAGAAAAAAATCATACACTGTGTAAAAAAGATAATCAAGAAAACCCTAAACTTTAACTTGCCATTCCAACAAAATAGGATCACAAAAGATTAAAAATCACTTTATTAAAAGAAGCTTAAACAAAAAAGGTTTGGTTAGTTCATTAGGGCGAAGATCAATTTACAACTGTTATTTTTTTAAACAGATTTCCTTAAACCTCCCGAATAAAAGAAGAAAAAAATAAGAGAGCTATAAAATTCTAAGAAATAATTACTTAGCATAATTACAATACAAAGTTCGAGAGTTACTACGAAGAAATGCTACGTAAAAATATTGCTAGTTATAACCTATTTGTAGGTTAGCATACTTCCGAAAAAATTCCACAAACGCGTGTCTATTACAAATAGTATTATCACACACACACACACACATTCGTAATCATGTTTAACCTTGAACTGTCCTTCGCATGAATAAACTAACACTATCGAGTACTTTGACGTCCTTATCGATAACATACTAATTTGGCACTTCACATTAGTTTTCGAAATAGGAATATTAGGATATAAGTACTTTAGCCGCATTAGGCATTAGCCGGGGTTATGGGTCAAGGTAAGGTAACCTCAGCCTCGGCCTAGAGAACCGGGTTTTAGTCAGTAAGAGTCTGACACTCCCTCTCGCGATACCCTGCGAGAAAAGTCATTTGAAAAATTTCTTACCAAAAATAAACTAAAACACTTTCATTTAAGTAAACTTAGAACTCATGATAGATATAAAAACTATAAAGTAACGATCCAGTGCTAGCTTTTTATTTTTCTCTATCAGATACTTATTAATTAGCAAACGTCTAACAAGGTTCTCAGAAAAACGTCTCAAAGGAATGACCGGTAGAAAATGCTTTTAGCATTAAGTCCTCTGAAATGCAATTGTATATAAGGTATAAATAAATAAAACAGTTTTCACAAAGGTTGACACTACCTAGCTTCAGTTGTCGATAGCTTCTATGACAAATAAGTTGACCAGTAAATTTATAATAAAAAATATGATTTGGATCGTATCAAAAGATACGAAAATACTAACGTAGTAAATGGTATTGTCAGCGGTAACCTAAAATAAAAGATAAGAAACACGACGACATAATTAAGTTTTCTGAAGGAAAACCCGTCAAAACTGCCTACAGAACAGCAACCACAGACAAATGGCGAAAATTAAAAAAAAAACAGTGGTCGAAACCAGTGAATACAAAATTCAACGTACGGATTTGACATAAGCTTTGACATTGGCATTTGGCACAACCTGTCAAATGACAATGACAATGTCAATCTTGGACTTGGACTTTTCCATTCCCTCGATCACACTAGTGTTTATGTCATTTGTTTTTTAAGCTGAAGGCAGAATGAACAACCATAACACGTAGACCAACTTCCTTCTAAAGTTTTTCAACACACTCAAATGCAATTCTGACCTTATCCACGCAGCCATAGGCTGCATAATCTATTGCACCAGATAATTATCGAAAGGATATAAAACTACGTACTACCACTTACCCAAACTCCAACTCATCAGGCGTCAACATGACGATATCGTCATCAATAGTCAGCTGACACTCAGTCTCAATCTCGTCGTACGGGAAAAATCTATTTGACAGTTTGTTCTCTTTGGTTCGTATCACTTTTAACGGCTTGTTTATAACTGGCCATTCGGATGCTGCAACAAACGATTTTTCATTAATTCCAAATTTAAAAGGATAGGCCTTTTAAATTTGTCCGTATGGACTTAACTACATTTAAAAATAGAATTAAAGTAACCGAACGGAACCTTTTGCTTAATAATCTATGGTATGTGTTGTCCAAGAAATACGGTCTGCTGGCTAGTCAATAATTTATATCAATCCTTCCAAGTATTTTATTGTATCCGTCGTGTCGGGGTTCGATGGGGTATATATATTCAATGTAACACCCGTTTCGTTCGCCAGAAATAAACTGTTTTGTCAATTCGAAGGCTTTGAGAGACTTCCTATGTGCGTCATTATTTATTGTATCCAGTTCACTGCCAGATAACGAGCTATCTCTTACTTATAACGTCGAAAATAATTCTATGATAAAACAATTAGGAGGATAAAGTGCAACAACTCACTATCTCACAAGAAAATGAACCTTATGAACTCCTCACAAAAGGAGGTATGACGTACATGATGCGCTTGTGTTTAATTTTTAAAACAACGTTCAATTTTGCATGGATGAAAACTAGAGTACAATGACCGCATCGCGTCTAGCTTAAGAATATTATGATAACCTTCATCAACGTTGGTCTTCTTTGCATACCATATAACTAATACCTGTTTGATATTATACTATCTTACAACAAAACATCTATTCTGTCAAGATGAAGCACAGGTGGTGGGTGCATGACTGAAAGTGCAATTATGTACCGCGGTTTCGGTCGGTGAAGGAAGGGCGTAGTTTTAGTCAGTAAGGTTCTGACAATCGCTCTCGCGCCAATCAGGACGTACGACGTCAATGGATGATTTTCCCCACTCGAAGAAAAAGTTGTGAATTTATCATTCTAATAAGTAAACTTTTTGCAAAAACTTGGTACTACCATATTAGAAAAAGTTGGAGTTCTCGAGACTGTCATCAACAAGATAAATTACCTTAAAATTAGAATAATACAAAGTTAATACTTAAAGACTATTTGCTCCCCAATATCGTTTGCGACCACTGGTAGTTGAGTAAGTCCACTAAACAGTAATAAAAAAGATATATTACAGTGTATAGCAATGATTTGTGGAGAAAGCTAGTCATGTACAGACGCCATAAGTCTCGCTGTTTGATCACTACGTTTACAAACCTCTCCGGCGCAGATATAAATCGTTTCCGATTTATTTCTTACCTACGTCCTAAACCCTGGACAGGACAGAGTTGTTTTTCTATTAGAAAATTTCTTTTACAAATATTTTTATGTAAGTATACTAATATAATAGAGCTGAAGAGTTTGTTTGATTTATTTGCTTTAAAGCGCTAATCTCCGGTACTGCTGATTCGAATTCAACCATTATTTTTGTGAGTATGAACTATCTAATTTCAGTTATTAAACATCAGGTTACGACCAGTAGGAATTGAGCAGCTTGTAAAACCACGCAGATGAAGATAGTCTATACTAATATTATAAAGAGGTAAAATTTGTAAGTTTGCATGTAGGGGGTAATCTTTGGAACCGCTGGTCGGATTTCCAAAATTTTTTCACTGACAGGTAGCTACAATGATCCTGAGTGCTATAGGCTATAAAACATCGCGCTACGATCAAATGGAGCCGAGCAGCGGGTGAAACCGCGCGAGACTAGCTAGTAATTTACATGCAGAAACTTGGAGAATTTCGAGAGTCATTGAAACACAAGTTAAGATTGAAATTTCGCGAGAGACTTTTCCTGATTTCAACTTACTTTTAAGTGTTTGTTAAGACAACTCTGACTTAAGAACGGTGTGAAAATCAAGTTATCATCAACTATTATTTATTTAAAAATGGATCTAATGCTATGCTACTTAAGGTAGCGTGGCCTATGGACATACTTCATTTGTTTTTACGAATATTGTTGGCCTTTTTGGAGGAAATGATACTGATCAGTTTTAACTATGTCTTTACAATATTGGCATACCTGTGCCATAACTGGGATTTTGCCAAATTATGAGCAGTTACGGTACCTATAAAATAAGAGTAGTTGGAATCGTTATTCGATTCTTGAACATGGCGTTACATTATTATATCGTTTTAAATAATATCGATTGTACAATTTTTGTAATTTGTGATTTAAAACGGAATCATAACTACTAGAAGGACATTACTGCTGGACATACGAAATGTGCAAGAAGTCTTATAACAAGTGTGGATTGAAACACTTTCGTCTCATGCTTTTGCAAATAAAAAACAAATCTAGTTCAGGTGTTCCCTAGGCACTTTACATTACAAAGTTTATCTCTTTCTATATCATCATAATTATAATAATCTAGATTAAGTTAAGTCTTTCTTATAACTTTAATTACGTTAAAACATATTATTACTTAAAACAATTGAGCTAGCTGTATAAAGTGTGATCTTTGTTTTTCAACTTTAAAAAAAATAAACAGGCGTAATTTCATAAAAAAATTTAAAGTTGGAAGACAAGGGCCATAAATCTACTGCGGCTCTGGTCTGGAGCAGGAGAAGGAACGGAGTGAATTTTAGTCAGTAAGAGTCTGACACTCGCTCTCGCCTTACACCAGCTGAGGGAAGTCATATGATGATTTTCTTCCCTCAAAACAAACCCCCAGTTGATAATCTCTATTACTAAGTAAATAATACATAAACAATTCTGGAGTAAACGGGTTTTTTCGCGGCGCACGTGTTCAAATCAAGACAGTCGATAATTTATTACTTCATTACTGCTATAAAGTAGTGAAAGAAATCATTGTTCGGAAAACTGAGCTTCAGAAACAAACGTATAAGAAACATGGTATTGATTGAATCATATTTGATTAAGGCTAAAAATAGAATTGTAGCTTCTCTGTTGAGTCAAATAAACATAAACAGAAGGGTCATTGCATTCTACTAAGTATAGAGAAAAAAAAGTGAAAATAAACGAAGTATCTTTTTAAATCAACTCACTTTACCGCAACAATTAACCGCCAGACATTAAATAATGCAGAATAAATATCCTATCACTAAAGCAATTTAAATCTCAATCACGAAAAGATTAAGTTTAAACTCAATTGCACACATCAGGCTAAAGATTCACCTGGAACAGTATCGATTAAAATGATTCCTATTGGATAGAAAATAGAGTTGATAGTTAACTGTGTCAACACTTTGATACAAGTTGCATGCGTATTGATATCTGGTTTATCTAGTGTTTCGCACGTGTACATATTCAATGAGTTTTTATAACAATCTGTATAACTAATTCAACAGTATGCAGTACTTAGGTGTTTCTATGGAATTTAATTTAAATATATAGTAAAGGTGAACCCTAGAGGGAATTGTTTCTTTTATATTTTTCTTACCAAGTCCCTCGAGATGAGGAAAGTATAAAAAAGTTAATAAAGGCGAGATTTTTACAAGCATCCCTTTTACCTAAGGGTTTGCTGTTAAGGGATCGGTAGTTTCAGAGGCGCACATACCTTTGCACTATCTTAAACATAACATCACGCTCTATTTTATCCTGATGGGTACCCCGATAGATGAATGTACACCTATATATATGTACTAGATATTATATGTACATAGGTAACCTACAGCCTCTTTTGTCGTGGCGAGCCTGTCAGCAGGCACCGTGTTGAATTAAGACTTGATTTTAGACACGAAACGGTGAACTATTAAATGAAAGGTGGTACGGTGGTAGAAATCAAATAGAAATAAAAGTGTTTTTATCACGTAAATATATCAGAAATTTATGTAAAATCCTAGACGCGAAAACAATTTATGTACGTATTTGTTTATTTCGATTTTTTGTACACCACAAAAATATACAGGAAAACTTAAAATATCAATGTGCAACCTTATCGCTAAATGCGATTTCTTATAGACAATCTTTGGATACAACCTTTGATCAAACTATGAAGTCAGGACTGACTTTTTCTTTAACTACTATTAATTTTTATTAATTAATTTCATCTCAAACTTTGGACAAAACTTTAAGTCGTATAAAGACAAAACTACACCCAAATTCCACAGCAAAAATATACCATGTTTTTATCAAACACATGGTACTAAAAATTCCCAAGGGATTGTCCTGAACTAATTAAAGTGAAAAGACACGTCCCAACTTCTAAGGTATAACTATAGATAGTTGGGAACTTCGAAGAGGGTCATTTAACCGTACCATTAAGGGTTAGCACTTGGTTAACATTCCACTTAATAAATCTACTAGGCTTGGGACCTATGAATTAAAACCCGGTGACCCTTTAAGATAATTAACAGGGTTTACTGAAATCTCATAGTCATACTGAAGACAATTCGATGAAAAGGGATTATTATTGGCGTAATAAACATCTGTTTGACAACCCTAAATGATTTGCTCACCGCAAACCCTCATTGCGGCTTCGTTGATTACACACGTCGACAATTTCGATCTAGTACGTTAAGTTTTACTTTCATTTACGATATTTTCACATGACATAACAAACAAGATATTTTTAACATCATAATGCAAGGCTTTCAAAAGGACACACATTACTTGTAACACTTGTAATGGAAAAATGAGCCTATTCTCATGCACCGGAGATTCGAACACTATTGCAAATCCCATGGCACATCCAAAAAGTAATTTGTGAAATCTAAATAATACTTTGTGACATTCAAATAAAGAAATTGTCTTAAAAATTCGTTTGAAAAATATGTCTAAATATCCGTCAGAGGAACTCATACTTATTCGCACTTAGGGCTGATTTTTCAATGGTGTAATAAAAGTTATCTAGGGAATAATTATGATGCTTTTTTTGTGAGGGGAAAATCATCAAAGGACTTCTCCCGCCCAGGGCCGGGCGGGAGGGAGTGTCAGACTCTTACTGACTAAAAACCCCCCTGTTCCTTCTCCTGCTCTGTGCCGAGGTCGCGGTGCCTCATTGCGCAACCCCAGCTGAACAATTGACAGCATCATAATTATAGCCAATAGACCATGTATAACACATGACAGAATGTCTTATACAAACATTCTATCATGTCAGAATGTTTGTATAAGGCAGTGACTGCAATAATTTAAATTTAATTCTTCAGATAACATTTATCTGTCTATTAAAAAATCAGCCCTTAGTGAAACAGTCCCGAAGGATATTTAAAAACCTGTCATTTATTGTGTGGGAAAATTATTTGATGACTCCTTCCACCCTGGGTGGAGCGAGAGGATGTTTCAGACTCTTGCTGATTCAAAGCCTGGGTGGCTTTGAATCAGCAATCAGAGTCTAAAACTCCCTCTAATCAGAGCTGGGCCACGGTACATCATTTTACTTTGCGTGCAACTCAGGCCAGGCATCGGCCTCAAATGGACCCTATTGATGATCTTGTGGTCCTATAGGGCGTGTGAGGCATCCGCGGTAATAACAAAAGGACTAATGATCAAATCGAAAACCATTATCAAGACTATCAAAGTCATATTGGGCTCTAATCAAAGTAATATTAGTTCTCAAGAGTGGATAAAATAAACTTTATAAGTACGATAGCTAGATCAACGATGCAAAGCTAATTATACGATATTTTTTCAAACGTTTATGATTAGCGAAGCAATGGTAATGTATTCTAATAAACTTGCAAAGTATATGTTGATACGATATAAAAATGCAATATTAAAGATAAAAACTCATAATACAAATTTATGGCTTGATTTGTGGCATACATAGTTAATACCTACTCATATAATGTGCACTTGAAAATATAACGTATACTTATGTAAACTAGGTCTAAGATTGCACGATTACAATATTACGACATAAGTGAACATAACTGAGCAATTAAATAAGGGTTAAAAATGTGGAACAATTTACGTCGCATAAAACAATTAAAGCATTATGCTTGGTCCGTTTGTCAAGAACAGTCCGCAGTATTATTTTGTAACAGGAAATATTACCGCTTACAACTACTGCGTTTAAAAAGCTTTCAAAAAGTTCCAAGCTTCATTCTTAGATCCAGAAACGTTTTTTTTATGTGAAAGGTCGGCAAACGAGCAGACGGATTACCTGATGGTAAGCAATCAGCGCCGACCATTGACACCCGCAACAACAGAGGCGTTATGAGTGCGTTGCTGACATTTTGGGGTTTAGGGATTGGGGATTGGGCCTCCGGTAACCTCATTCACACGGCGAAACACGTTTCACGCCGGTTTTCTGTGAGGCCGTGGTATCACTCCGGTAGAGCTGACCTATTCGTGCCGGAGCATGGCTCCCCACACTTAAATCATTTCATTTGTTCAAATCACTTATTTTGTTCCAGAAGCTGTTTAAGTAAAATGCTAAGAAAACTTGCACCTTACCTTACCTTCAAGGACTTGAATGCACTTCCTAATGAGCTAAAAGGGCAAGTCGCTATAAGGAAGGTGGGCCAAAACCATAACAGAATCGAATGAAAAAACACTCCGAGTATACGCAGAAACATCGCCACAGATCGATAAAAACATTGAAAGGAGACTTATACGTGATTGGAAGATTTAAATAAATAAATTGGCTGGTTCTATCACATAATGGATAAATGGAAATTGTATAAATACGTCTCAACAGAAAAGATCGTGTCTCAATGATGTAATGCAGTAAACCGAAATTATATTTATTTATTTTTATATTTGAATAAATATTAGTGTTACACTGTTCTCACATAATTGAACCAACTGTTTGTAAAAGGAATCTGTATGTGAAACTGATTTAAAAAGAGTAACCATGGAATTTCTTGCTCGTTCTTCTCCATCGGAATCTACACTTTGAAACGAGCAAATAGCTTCACTAAGAGGACTGACCGACAGACTGACACTATATCTTCAAAATTTTTGTTTGACGTTCAAAAGTGCCTGTATAGGTCTAATTGGAATAAATGATTTTTGACTTTTTGACTTTTTGACTTTTATAATTACAAATGTTTTCATACCAGACTAACGAAATAGAGCATCTTTATTTTTTAAGTAGTCTAAGTACTAAAACTAAATAAACCTCTACTTTTGCCTTACAGAGAGAAACAGGCATAATTTTACGTAATGAAACAGACAGATTACACGCGCAGATCGCGGTCGACAAAGCCAAGTGATCTACAATGCCAGAGGCATGTCTTATCGTGCCCTGTCATTCCAGAAACAAGACTTAAATGTTTCTTACAATTCTAATAGCTCTATTATCATTCTAAGGGGAACATTATAAAATCCGTTTTCGTGTTTTACGGGATAATAAAACCCCTGACGTAGAAATCAACTACACAATGTGGCATGTGATAGAAGCGAAAAACGTATACGACTTCATGGACAAGGTTGATTTCAACGCCAAAATCGCGTGAACCCCACAAATATCATTATAAAAACTACAGCAATAAAACATTGAATTACTTTGTTACGAATAACACCTAAAAACTTTGAATGACACCGTAAACAAAAGCAGTAAACTTAAAACGGAGTTAAATGAACTAAATCACGATCCCAGTTCGAAGGGAACAATGAACAAACAAAATGTTATAGCCGTTGTGACTGTAGTACTAATTTAGAACTCAGAAATTCGGTTCATCTACGTCCACTTTATTTTTTACTCTAATCCAGTCTGAGCTATTCTCAGAAAAAAATAATCGAAACGCGGGGCTTTAGCAAAAAGGCTCTGTTCGTCAGTCATAGGGATTCATTCTGAGATATCATACAATACATAATAAAATGTAGTAGTTTCAGCAAAAAAGACAGTTTCGATGGCAAAAAATGTGTATTAATGGAAAACGAGAATTTAAGGAAAACTTACACTACAGAAACTTATCCTATACACATGTAATGGATCTCATTCAGTGACAATGAAAGACATGGGTCGTTCCGACCGATAGACAGATAGTTAGAATCTATAGTAGTTGTACTTACAAGGAGGCGGAGCCTTTTTCTGATTATTCCAAACGACTAGTATCTTGGCTAGGCTCGGCGTCCGCACCAGTTTGGACACCAGCGCGAACAGGCTGTCTACCCGGTCGTACGTCAGTATGACCGCGGTGAAGCCAGCCGCTTTGGACGCGGTCACCGGCAAGAAGAGTGGATTCACTGGACCGTACTGTATAACAAAAAAAAAAAAACAAAAATTAATTCAGTATCAAAATACACTTACCTTGTGTATGATAAAGAATACAAAGAGCCGAACACAACCAGGGCGATCAATAAAACGGATTCACATAGAAATTACTTATACATTACAACATCGTACTGACTCCTAATTTCACACTCGATCTCCCTGTACCATCTGGTTGTATTCCTGAAAAGGATCGAATATCCGAGGGACTCTTAATACAATTATTTATTTATAACAAAGAACCATTATGAAGATACATGTGTGTATACAGAAAGCAAAAACGTACTATCACACATGTCCAATCTGCAATAAGTACTGGATTAATGCTCGCCTTTTCCCATTACCCGAGATCAATTCGAAATTTTGCTTCCATACAGGCTATTTCACTTCCGACATTTCAGTACTTGCTCGAAAATGGAAAATTCATAGCGATTTTTAATCGCAGCCTACGTCAAACTGAAAGTAAGGAACTGCGTACGAAATGGGACCGGTGCACAGACCTGAATAAAAACTAGGAAATTGCGCTGTCGCTCACTGCAGGCGATAGCGAGCCAGTGATGGCTAATAATATGAGGTATATGTGGGGCCCCTGGGAGTGTACCACACATCTATAGATAGGTTCATATTACGTGAATGTGCGGCCGACTCAATACAGGATCGTAGGGGATAAAGGAGCTTAGTACGCGACATACAAACGACAACTTCCCTGAACTAACTCGCTATGTCTCATGGTATCTATTGCCAATATTGTAAAGAGGATTGTGAGTTTGTTTATATGATGTTTATCTTGAGGCTCTTGAGACTAAATGACAGGAACGAAGATCGATCTTTGAGTCTTGAACATATAATAGTTCTTCACACGTTTACTTAAAGTTTGCTGTGTACCTCGGGGAGTTAAATAATGGTATAACGCAAATATAAGCCGAAGTTTGCATACATCCAATCAAATATTTGAGTACCGCCGTATGTGCTTTCGAAGTCAAAAAGTAATACCAGTTGTCAAGCTCAATTTTATTTCATATATGTCATTAATGAAAAGATAAAACACATAACGTGCCACCCAGTATTTCTGTTACAGAGTATAATTAATTGTTGCTAACAGTACAGAAGACAATAGGCATTTCAACGCTTATTACGTTCATTTGCAAAATAAGCTTCGTCTCGTTAAGGATTTTTCCTTATTCGAGTATTCGTCTTTGCGATAAAAGCTTGAATCTCAGTGTCTCCACAGCTACGTTACATTATTCAGGAAGCGAATCGCAAAGTTTTAAAACAAGCAAAAAGCTATTTGGAAAATTAAAAGAAGGCGGTTTTTTCCAGCGGAGGATTCCTCTCGTGATAAAGGTGAGCATATATTTAGACACATCGATGTACGTCGGCTCTTTGACTGATTTCCGATACGTGACTTAGACTCAAGAAGCAAGAGGAGGGCATCAAGGGTACGTCGTACCTTTTGACCCAATTTATTGGGGACATTTTTTATTTGCTTACAAAAACACACGGACGAAAACTTGGAAAATATGTTAAGGGAACCCTTTTTTTTAGCAAGTCGCCAATTTCATCAGATGAGAATATTATGCAAAAGAAATCCTTTGAAATAACATTCAATGGTGTTGAATCATAGAAAATCGTGACATCCCGCGGAAGTGGACACATCTGGGATCGCTACAGGCTGCAGTTCAGATGTAGATTGTGCACATGTTTAAATAAAATATTTCCATATGAGTTCGAACATGATTATAATACTCATTGCTCCATTTTCTGATTCAACTTATACAATTTCCATTGCTTTTTTTCTATCTTGTGTATATATGAAGCCACAGAAATCTGCGTATCCGAGAGCTCATTCTTATTCAGAATGAAATCGCTTGCCTTTTTCGTAACCACTAAGCACATACGGGCTCGAAACCAAAGCTCGAAATCAGTGGGTCATGTAAATATTTGTTCCAATGTATCGTTATATTATTTTGACCACCGAGTAGTCAATTTAATTTCAGGTTACCTTAATACAGTTACTTGGAGGAGATAGTACAATAACAACTTTTAACCAATTCTTTTTCACACCTGCATCTGAATAGCGCTGCCGTGAGAGTCCGTTATTTTATAGTTACCAAGTGCCATTTTATTTAAATATGCAAAAGCAATTTTTTATGTAGATACGAAACCTCTTTTCTAAAACCAATATTAAACAGAGTAAAAGATAAAATGTGTAGTCGAGAGACTTTATAAATTGCCATATGGGTGTTGGAACGTTTTTACTACAAAAAGATAAGGACTTTTAAAATAAAAGGCGTTTTTTTACCACCTCCATACATTATTCCCTATTTACATATTGGTTATATAATAAATAGTCATTGATTGATAATCTATGAAGTTTTAAAGTAAGACTAGGGTGATTGTTTCAAATACTTATAGTTTCTTGAAGTATTGATTTAAATCTATATTTAAAGTCAACGTTACTTGTTCCACATCACAGAGTTCATACAAATTACGTTCTGTATTTAAAATTGTCTAATACACAGCGCCTATTTAGACGCAGTGCAACAGGCCCTTAAGCTGTTCAGATAGTAACAGTGACCGTCATAACTACTCTTATTCATGGATTCGTCTTCAAAACACACGTTCAATTCCTCTTGTGAATATATTCCTTATTTAGCCATAGTAAGCTTCTTAACCAGCTTTTACGAGCGGTTTCGATCTAACTCGTAAAATTTAATCAAGTTTCAAACAAGTCTGATATGAAATCTAGGTCGGAAACTGTATCTGCAGCTTGAAATTTATAGCTTCTGTTCCAATGCTCATACTTCACTCAATATTATGGTGATCTTAAAGGTATATCTGTCACTAGCTTATCTACATAATATTGATCGAAATGATAGTCAAATTATATAAAATATAAAGTAGGACGTAAATGTCGAAATGTACAAATTCAAGATACGGCGAAAAACGACAATTTCCACAAGAGAAACGTCTCAAGTACTTTTATTCGGTCATTTTAACAGAATGGCGAATTAACAAAGGCAACCTAATTCCCCAAAATTGTTCGTCATTTCTTCCAGCAAAAACATAATAAATGGAAACACCATAATTACGTTACTTCTGACATAATTGGCCTTAATTTGCAGTTTGAAAATGTTGAATAACACATTCCAACGACGAATATAACACAATTTAGCTGGTACGCTTTCAAACAATTGTTTCTACTATACGTTAATGTTAAAAGCAATTAAACAACTTTTCCCGCTAAAAGTTAACAGTCCACTAAAAATTTATCCGCACAAACTAAGGTTGGCAACGGTTGCCTAGCTTCCAACTTTCGACCAATATTCGTTCTGTGATTTGCCTTTATCCGGTTTTCCAGACACAGTCACATGAAATTTCCGGAGTTTTCGTTTCATGGAATGTATCCCTTTCGAATGCCTATGTTAATGCCAGTAAATAACTAAACGCCAGTGCCAAAGGAATTTCAACTTTCCGTAGTAAGCAAGTAGTTAGTAGGGTTGATTTTATCTTAATACTAGCTTTCGCCGTATTCATGTATACCAGGATTTCAAAAACAGCAGCGTTAACAGCGATAGCTCAACTAAAATACCCAAATCATTAATAATCATAATTATATAAAAATCATAAAAATACCTTATGGAGACCAGAAACATTGAAGCTACCTTCTCAGATATCAGTTAAATAATTTTTGAAATCAGACTAGCGCTGCAGAGTTAAAGATTAATTTTACCTCTTTATAACATTTGTATAGGAAAGTAAAAACACACAAATTGCTCGGTAATAACTCGGCTAATAACTTGCAATTTCAATTCTGCATTGCTAACAACAACAAAACGTAACAAATAAGAAAATAGTCAGTTCGTCCTCGTGCTAAACCTAAGAACATGCATTGACCTGATAACTAATACTGTGATCAGATCATCAGAAACTGGTTTTAACGGGGCCTACAACTGATACCTGCATTTAACCTCTATAGAGATCGCGATCAATATACTTAAGTAGGTGTAAACAACCAGTTAATAGCAAATGAACGTAAACAAAACACGCGCGTATATAGGCGACTTTACAAAAAGAACTTTTACTAAGTTTAAATTTGGAAAATTCTATAGTTTTTTTTCTGTTTTTTTTTCTTTTTTAAAAAGACGTGGTCGCACACTAGGATTTTCGCCTACGTGGGCCACATCACACAGACCCGGAACAACAATTTGAAACGTTTTATTTTTAATTATAAAGAATCTTATCTTGTTTCAGGACAACAGACATTAGTATACAGTTATACTGTATAAAAAGATAAGTAATGAAATGAATAGACTTTACAAATTCGAGTACACTATAAATAGTTAATCGCGTATGTATAGCTAATACAAAATTTAATTTTCTTTTAATAAGTTAAAATCAAAATAACTGCTTCGAACAGAAAGTTGAAATTCCTTGGACACTAGCTATAAAAACAGAGTATTTGTAACGTATCCTTGAAATATAATTATAGAAATCTTGAAACGAAAATAGATAAATATGTGTGTATTTCTTTTTCCATATCTTTCGATTATTTATCCGGTGTTAACGAGTTTTGTAAGGTCACACAAACCAGATTTGAAACGGATTTCAAAGATGAAGATGAACTTGCAACAGGATCTTTTTAGCGACCTGAGAAGGATATAGCACATGCATGTATGTATGCAATACAATTAAATCTTTACTATACTAATATTATAAATCTGAAGAGTTTGTTTGTTTGGACGTGCTGATCTCCAGAACTACTGGTTCGAATTGAATAATTATTATTGTCTTTGTTAGTTAATTTATCGAGGAAGCCTATAGGCTTAGGCTTTAAAAGATCACGATACGATTGAGCCGAGAAGCGAGTAAAAACAGGCTACAGAAGCTTATATCAAATACATAGGTAACTAAAACCGAAGTGTAATGTAATGTCAAGAAGATAAATAGGGAACAAAGATATTCTAATAACGCAGGGAAATATGAGAGGGAGGTAGCTCGTCGACTTGTAGACAAATTGGATGGAAAGTCGACAGTCTGTGCTATGAATCATAGTGAAGTTTGTGCAGTGGTTAACGAACAACACGAGACAAGACGAAAACCTAGCACCCAATTGACACAAAACTTTGAGAGTTTTAATAAGTTTTCACTTTTATTTTTAAGATATCTTTGTCCCGTCACTCGACTTCGCTGTGTACGAAATAATAATTATTTAATACATATGCTTTCACAGCGCTAAAAGCAGCATGCACCAAACACGATTTGCTTTATTCATGTGAATTATTAACGACTTTATTTAGCTTCGAATAAGGTGAAAGAAATTTTAATTGAAGTGAGATTAAAGCTGTCCGTGGCACACACTATGCAAATTAGCTGACGCTTGACCTTTTTCAAGGACTTAAAAGTACGAATAAAAGCTATGCCGTAAAAGCAAATATTGAATATTCATGTTTTTGACTAGATTCGCTGCGGCACGGAGGCAGGATGCCCCGGTTTCTCGAGTGTTGCAATTTTATAACACTTTTTAAATGTCTTGATTAATGTTTTAGAGGATTTTTTTGTTTTGTGCGAAAAGTATATTCGGGCATACAATGTACAAAATTTTTATTATAACTTTCGTGAGACATTCTAAATTACTCGGCGACTGTCGCGCTGCTACTCGCCGAGTCGCGTGTCGCGGAATGCTGCTCATGAATATGGGCCTCTAGCATGGCTTGAAACTAGTCGAGTATCTCGTCAAATTATTACGTGAGTAAGCCGAAAACATAATTTATAATGTACAAAATTCTCTAAATCGTAAAGTCTAGAGAATCCAATCAGCGACTGAGACGATGCTGTCGCACAACATAAGAGATGTCGCGCTCTGATCGAAACTTAATACGGAGATCACGATGATTGCATTCCCCCTCATACATACAGTGCAGACTTGAATGCATTTGCATATGACGTCACAAACCACGTGCACAGCATATTGTAAAGCTATTTTTTACGTAATGTTGAAAGCATTTCATATTAAGAACGTTAATAAAAATGTTTAGCGAATATAAAGAAAATGCTTTAATTTAAATTAAATACAAGTTTACGTTGAAAGCTTACTCTTTACAACTTGTTTATAAATGTACGAAATTCAAGTCAGGAAACCGGTCCATTATATTTTTTATTTACTATACTACTACACTTGTTCTAGTTTCTAGGTTTATTGCGAACGGAATATAAAATGTCTAGCGTTTAGATGAGAAAGAATTGAATAATAGCATTGTAGATATTCATCGCTGAAACTTATTGAATACATTGAGGTAAGTATCTGTATCTGGGAAGGTAAAAGACTAAAATAGAGCTGACTCGACGTTTTTCTTTCAGTGCGTCAATCGCTGAACGGATTGTAAGGAAACTTTTTGCGCAGTCATCTCTTAGCTTAGGGCCTGTAGTTTTTTAATATTCGGTAATGGCTTTTAGCATTAAATTTTTCCCTTCTGCATTCTAGTGGAGTTCCGGATTTTTACAGTATAAAATTTTTTATGCAGTAAATATTTCACGGTACGATAATTCGCGATGCCCGCATGCAACTGCGATTTTGCGGCTTTATTTCGAAAAAGCCATAAGGCCACAAGGTTATGCGGTCCGTTGGATGGCCACTGTCAGTGAGGGTTTATTACTTCATACTAATTGTGTTTTGATAATTTAAGTGGATGCATTTCGGATTTATTTTTGTTACGGTCTACGTTTCTTAGTCATTATAGATAAGTATATTGTCTTAAGCATTTGGTATTTATTCCGCTTGTTTACCCTGTTATTTATACATTGTACCAATAATGATTTACTTGTAGGTACTCTAACACACACAATCTAGGCGCATTCATAAAAAACCTTAATTTTACTGGACTATTGTTATTTTTATCATCCTCACGCGTATCCTTATGAGAAAATATAAAATTAATATATTTATTATTTTTAATGCATTACTAATACTGCATAATCATCTGTTATTCACACTCGCGCGGTTTACAGAGTAAAATAATTATCTATACTACTTAATATAATATTGTAAAGGGAAAAGATTTGATTCTTTCTTTGTTTATATGTATTAGATAGGCCCGGAAACTACTTGATCAATTTGAAAAATTCTTTTAATATTGAGAAGATCGTCAAACAACAGACAACGTATAAATTACCAAAACAGATTATCAAGTCACGTAAATGAGTTCGCTCTTGGATTATGCGGAACAGGCAACATAGGAGGCTAAAGAGACACTGTGTACCATTTCTGTTAGACCGATTCACCAGGATGGATTGAGGCACCCTCATGAGCAGTGTCCCACCAAGCGAAAAACATAATCAGATAAAAGAATCAACCAAAAAAGTGGCTTATTGTTAAATACAAAATTTGGCGCGGTGCAGACAGAAGAGAAAAGGTCTATATTGGGAAGCTACACTATCACATTTCATCATTAATCAACAGATCAAAAACTTAGTAACAAAAAAAATACTTATATGATAAAAATGTTCTTACCAAGTGTTCAGGCATGTTCCACTCTTCATACGTCCTGGCGGCCAACGCAAACACTTTCTCATTAATTATCTCTAAAGCAGTCAATGTTATCTTCTCTATACTAGCAAAATATCTATCAAATGCCCATCTTAGCTGCCAGTAGAGCTCCCCACGGCGCTCCTTGCTCACTGAATGGACTATCTTAACTAAATTCTTTATATTATCTTCCGGTATAAACAGTGCTAATTTATTCCAATCCACATGTGAACTAAATGGCATCACTACTGAGTCCGCAATCACTACCGGTATACACTGAGAAGCGAGAATATCCATTAACACAGCTTGCGTCAACCTTGCACTTCTTACAACTAAACAGAACATCCCATCCTTCAGGACATCAGGGTAAGCAAACTGTGTACCAGTGGTGTACTCACACCTTTTACTGTAATCTGTCTTGTCAGTCTTACATCGGTCCAACAACAAGAGATCATTGGACGAAGACGCAATGTTCTGTAATTCTTCTAAATAATTGTGTGGTATATTGAGCTGTGTTGATATTATAAGGTACTTCTTTCGTTCTGGTTGTGTGCTGTCGATTGTCTCCGCAATAGCACTGTACACTGGTATTGATACGTCAAAATTGTATCTAAATGTCCATGTGTTGAAACCAGCTCCTGCTATAATGGCTCGGCTGGTGTTAAGGTCCACAACGGAGTTGTAATTGGGTGCTGACCCTGGCAGCATGTTGAATATAAGGTGGTTTTCACCGTGGTTCCAACTGTTGAATAAAACATTTTATTAGTGAAGCGATAATGTTTATTTCATTAGGTAATTGTTGCTTTTTATTAAACTGATGTGTGACACATGAAATGTAGGAAGTGAAACAAACTTATAAGTAATTAAACTGTAGTATTATGTATTTTATGTTCTTGCATTATTTTTTAATTAAGGATAATTACTATACTGTCTACTCATATTTTTTTAACTAGTTTAGCACCTAGTTGTAGTATTTAATGTATTATAAAATTGTAGTAAGTCAATACAAATATTTATTTCACTTAGATACCTCAATTTAGTATTAGAAGTTTCAATATTTGATGTACTATGAAATGTAATATTCAATATAGATATAAGAAGTGTTGTATGAACACTGGTAGCCTCATTTGCTATAAATAGAGAGACACAATAGTGTGTTTGTATACAAATAGGTAAGCTTATCATTATCTACTTACTATGGCAAAGACTGCAGCACTTGTGCAACATGTTTGCTTGAGAAACTATTTTGATTCAGAGTATCTATGCTAGGTACTAACAAGCACGCCTCCTCCGGGTCAGGCGTGTAATATTTACTACGTTTTATTGTATCTAATATCATATAAAATTCTTTAGAAAATCTTGATATAGAATTCCCATTTTCAGTCTGATAGTCTTTTAATGGATATATGTATATTGTTATCTTGTTGTGGCCGCCTTTCCCACATCTGTAGACATCGACGCAGTCCCAATAAGTGCAATTGGAGACACGAGGATGCGCCTCCAGAGCATTACTGCTGATTTTAACCACTTCAAAACTTGCCGAGTCCAAATTCACAGCTTGATACACATCTATCCGCGTTGCACTACCAGAAAACGTATTAAACACCACTGTAAACACTAAAGATACCACTATAAACAAGAGTAGGCCGACGAAGAACCTATGATACAAGATTTTTCTATACGATGTATATTTCGAATGCTTGCCCGTTTTCAGAAGCGATTCCGCAGCCATTTGTATTTTCGAGGATTAAATTAATCTCCTTAATTTATATATGGCACCCATTATTAGGTAAGATCAATTAATTCTCATTCAAAAATCCATCAAAGTATAAAACACGATAATACTGCTTGCGAAGAGAAACTGACGCAGTGAAGTGATTGACAGGCTGATGGTAGAACACTAGTGTTGTGCTATTAAGTGCGTTGATAACTCGATTTAGCACACCAGTAGACTGAATTCGAGTAATAACAGTTTTATTACAAATTAAATAAATGGTCGATACAAATATTGGATGTATAACAAATCATTTTTAAATAAAACACTGTATTTTCTTTAATGGAAAGAGGACTTTATTAACCAAATTATTGTTACAGAAGACAGAAGTTTATAAAAGTCCTCGCATTGACTTGTTTAGTCAATTTTAACGGCTCACTCATGAAATCAACGAGATGACAGGGATGACCCCTGTTCATGCTTCCGAATAGTATAATAGGGATGTCTTTAAGGTAAAGGTAAATAAGCCGCTTATAGGCGGGCCTGCTCCGTCACACACAGGCTAAATCAACGGTTACCAAAGTGACACAGTAGCCACTTTATTTATATTTTTATATATTTTAGTGGTTCTCTTATAAAATAAATGTTTTCACCACGCTAAAATATAGATTCGATTAATAGTAATAAAATTGAGGGTGTGGTCTTATGGGGGTGACTCTTTCTGACTAAAACCTTCCCGTTCCTTCACCTGCCTCGGGCTTGGGCCGCGGTATTTTATTGTAAGTGTACCCGCAATCCTATAAATCATGGTGGCTTCTCATGCATGAAAGTACGAGTTTGAAAGTTGGCATTACCGATGTGTGTGACTTTCTCTAAGTCATATGTAGTTTATAACTGCATTTAGATACCATTGACAAACAGCGAAGGAAAGTATCGCGGCATCGTGAGGAAACCTGGAGTTGTAATTTCTAATGATAAGTTTTTAATCACCGATCCGCCTTGAGCAAGCGTGGTGATTAATGCTCGAAACTTCTTCCTGAAATAAGAACCCTTTGCACAGCAATGGAGTGCCATTTGTTGGCTGATGGCGATGTGAACCACAATCCCGGCTGGCTATGGGCGTAACAGTAAGATATTTTTTTATTTGTATAATATGCTTATAAAGAAACCCTATGTAGGATTAAATCTTATGACGGCCATAAAACTTTGCATAAGCTATCAGCCAGTAGCAGTATCAAATAAAATAAAGAATCGATTTATAACGACTTCTTATCGATATAAGCAAAATGAAGGTGTCCCATCCTTTTTAGAGCACAGATTAAAAAACAGTGACATTTTATTTCCAAACTTGCAATCGAATACTTAGTCAGGTAATATAATTAACAAATACAATAATGAAATTAAAGGTGACCTTTCAAAATAAATTATATATTTTTTAATATATTATTTTTTAACAGAGCCTATTAGCTACTACTTCTGTAGTTTTATCATTTTGTTTAGTGGTTCTGTCTGTTAGTAACAGTCATTGAATGTTAATTTCAGTCCATCTACGTTTTGAACGCCACCGATTGTTACGAACCGAACTTTTTTGTTTTTCTGTCAGTTTTGTGTTGTGCGTAGTTGTGGTTGAGTTTCTGATGGCTTGATTAATTTTGTTATTATTTTATTTTACCAATTCCAACAAATAATTTCGTTACGAGCTTGACCAGATATGGCGCTGTTACCTCCAGACCCTGTTTATACGATCAGGAACGTGGACAACGTTCCTGTTTATTCGTTGGCATTTAGCTTTTTGCCTGGCGGTCTCGAGAGGTTACTAGCCGGCTCAAAAAACGGCTACGTTTATGCATACAACCTTCAGGTAAGATCACATACATATTTCAAAAGAATTTGTTACTTAAACAACTGCGCAAAAGGCATTAATGACGTGTCCTATGGCTTCCATTTAATGTGCGACATTTTTGTTTACTACCCTCGATTCGCGACCTAGAATCGGGCAAACCGTTTGCCAAATCAAAACATGAAACGTACTTATTTATTTTATTAGGTCATTGAACCTTTCTGTCTCTATATTATGTAAAACTGGACATTTCCATTTGAAATTCAATTTTAACATATTGAAATAAGACATAACATTGCTTAGCACTTTTAAAATACTACTTAAACAATGGTCCCTGAAGACGAAAAATGTAAGACAATTACTAATGAATTAAATTACAATTTTGTTACAAGTGTAATTGAAACAAAAATAATAATTTATATATTTTGTCCAATTCATTATGTCTAATTGGATAAGTGTTACTGGCAAGTCCTATAAGAATATAACCGGGGTTGCGGGGTAAGCGCAATCAGGCACCGCGACCTCGGCACAGAGCAGGAGAAGGAACAGGGGGGGTTTTTAGTCAGTAAGAGTCTGACACTCCCTCCTGCCCGGCCCTGGGCGGGAAAAGCCATTTGATGATTTTCCCCTCACAAAAAAAAGTCCTATAAGAATGGATCTTTGCATGAGAAATATTAAAATAGTGAAATTACATACTAGCCATTAAAACAAAAACTAAATTGTGAATATAATATGAAGGTAATAAGTAAAAACCTAATGTTTTCAGACAAATCGTGTGCAGCAGAAAATCCAAGTTGGTCAAGCTCCAATTCTTCACCTCATTCATACAGATAATCATCTCATAACGCAGGAGAAAGGCGGCAAGTTCAAAATATTTAGTTTAACAAACTCTGGATATGAGGAAGATGCACTTATCGACATTGATTACCCTGGTTTCTGCCGTTTTGACGCCAACACAAAACTCGAAGCACTCTATGTACCTGACAAGGATTCTAAAATTCATATTTACAACTTTTCTGGAGAAAAAGTAGGTTGTTTGGAGCCAGACTCATCACTGAAGCTGGGAGAACCAATGTGCTTGAAATTCATTGAATTTCCTTGCGATCGGCCTTGCTTGCTGGCTGGATACGAAGCAGGATGGCTCCTCCTGTGGGATCTCAACACTAGTCAATGTATCAGCAAGCTGAAGACCAGTGAGTGTCCGATGTCAGTTGATTTCCACCTTGAACAGCAAAGAGGTATGATTGGAAATGCCTCGAATGTGATACAGATCTTTAGTATAGGGAGAAAAGACTTAAGCTTGGCTCACAAGTTGGATATAACAATTAAGAACCCAGGTACAAACAAAGTTCAGACCCGGTCAGATGGAAAGGTGTTTGCTTCTGGAGGTTGGGATGGCCATATTCGTATTTTCTCCTGGTTTTCTCTCCGACCTCTGGTAGTACTGACAGAGCATAAGCAAGCTGTCCAAGATGTGGTCTATTCTACCGAGAAGGTGTCGTTTTGGAATGCAAAGATAATGGCTGCCGGAGGACTTGATGGTGCTATAACTCTGTGGGATTTGTATAATACCAAACAGTAAAGCATTTAACTTTTTCTAGTAGATTATAGAATATTACCAAGCTCAGATTGTGGTAACTCCGAAAACATGTATACTTATAAAAGCATTCTAGTCAAACTTGGAATGGCCACAGTACTTTTCACTATTTTCGGGTGTTTACTGCATCTGACCTGTTAGTGTTTCTGGTCTCGCATGAGTACAGTATCGTAAACTAGGCTTAAAGTAGTCCAATGTGTACTCAGTTTCAATCAACTTGCTTACTTAGTTACTAAAGTAAGGTTTCTACTCATTAGTGCACCAGGAGGCGACAGGTTATCTTGAGCGCGGTGATATATTTTCCCATTTGACAATTTGCCAAGTTTGAATTTCATAGACTTCTAAAAAGGAGTACTTATCAACGAAATGATGCCAGTATTGCCTTTAATTGTTACGACGCATGTAATGTGTATCATCCGAATGTGCTTTAATTATTTGAAGATATAATTTAACAGAATGCAATAAGTAATGTTTAATATGTAATGTTGAAATGATTGGATCTCAAGAATGTACAAATTCCTCAATTTATGAAGGTAATGTCCACATTGTGTGGCCTCGCTATTAGTTGTAAGAACATGTTGTTAATGAATAGCAATCAATATTTTCCATGATTGGTTTTTAGCTATGATTTTTAAGTGGAGACATTAAAAGCCTATAATTTTTATTAAAGTTATTTTATTTATTATAGATATCATTCCACACATTGCGCAACGATATCATCGCCTTAATGTTTTGCACCTGAATCTACATTAATGAATGATTCATTATTTTCCAGTGAATTAGAACATCTGT
The DNA here is from genome assembly GCA_902829305.4 of Spodoptera exigua. NCBI lineage: Eukaryota > Metazoa > Arthropoda > Insecta > Lepidoptera > Noctuidae > Spodoptera > Spodoptera exigua. The sequence continues at coordinate 2,172,813 of LR824614.2, forward strand.
TGTTCAGAGTTTATAAAATGTCCATGTTGAACATAACTTGTACCTATATTATATTACATTGTATGATCTTAACGTGTTATTTACTACATTTCTTAGCATCATTGCGTGTTTCACTTTATGATAATAGGTTGCAATATTAGATACTAGCAGCCCGCCCCGGCTTCATATTAGTGGACATAAGTATTTTATTTTATTTATACCTACCTACATCCACAATGAGTCAAATATTCATTGTGGATGTAGCTTAACAGTAGTAAGTAAATTTATTTAGAACAGTAGTATTTGAGTATATTTATTACAGAGGACATTGTATTACAGTTACACACACCTACACATAAAAGTGTTTTTATTTCTTCAGTCTAGCAATTTTTAAGTATCTTTCTAGATAGGTAATATGTGTAGGTCTGTATGGAGTTTGTTAAGGTGTTGATCGATAGTTATGAGACTCATCATGTAGCTAATTGGCCTAAAACCATTAACTCAGCACAATTGACCGTTAACTTTCCTAACTTGAAATCAAATATACAATGTTAAGATATTCAGGAATGGATCATGACAAAGAAATTGCTGATAAGATTATTAGATCCATCACGCGATTAAACAACTCAGGAGGCAATAATTTAGTATAAGATTATGCATAGATGTTGTTTATGAAAACATTATTACTTAGGTGCAGATAGGTCATTGATACGAGATAGGAGCTATCGCACCGGATGAACAATGTCACTAACTACTTGTACCTACTGTTTTTTGTTTTGCTAACAACATTACGCGTTTCGCATTAGCAGAATTTTTAGCATGTACTACTTAGGTACCAGAATTACGGCTTAATTGCTAGAGCCAATAAGTAGGCCATTTACTACTATCAAGTGTCCCTATTTTTCTGTTGTTTTGTCTAGCACCCACTTTACTATGTAAGTAGATCATAGCTAAGAAACATTGTCTGACCTATGCCATCTAATGTTAGCCTCGCTATCATAATGATGAAAGGCTCGTCCATCAATATCAATAAAAGTGATATAAAATACCAACACGATAACGAAATGCTGTTCAATATTTTCATCAAGGATTGGGATTTATTATCGTTTATTTTATCACCAACCAATAAAATTAAGCGTTAGAGTAGTAATATCTTTTATTTTACATACATTGAAAGTAATAAGTTACTAATATCACATTTACAGTGCGCCCTAAAACCTAAGACATAAAATTTTAATAGCATCTTACAACTAAAGACTAGCAACCTGAAAGTATAATGAACTCGGTTCGGATTATCATGCGTTTGTGATATGTATCAGAGAATAGTGGGGTTATTTCAACTCTACGTTTAAACTTCAACTATTTTCCTCGTCTTTGGAATGAGCGCTTCATCATCCGTCGATACTTCGACCAGTCTCCGCCGTTTCCGCAGCGGTCGTGTGGATTCTGACGGCTCTCTACTCTTCGCTACTATTTTTGCCATTTTATTCCCCAATCTAGTAATTTTGAACTTGGGCAAAGTCTGCTCCGGATTTCCAGTCTCGTTCATTTCAGTGTCCATTTTATCTTCTTCTATTCGTTCATTATTTTGTTCGCAAGGTGGGCTCTTATCTAAAGCAGTCTCTGAATTTGGCTCACTACTACATCCCAATGTTTCCTCTTCTCTTCTGTTTTTGTCACTATTCATTGTAAAATCTAAAGGTCCTTCCGTGTCTGCTGTGTCTGGTCTGTTTTCAGTTTTTACTTTATTCGCACAATGAGCTTGGACGAACGCTGAGAAAGGAATTGGAATCGGAATAGGAAGGGGTATCGGTAAGATGACTGGGTACGGGACTAATACTGTGACGGGAGGAGCCTGACCTATGGGAGTGGGGAAGTTTAGCGGTGGTGGAATTCCTGGCAGACGAGGTCGCTCCAATGGGAATCCTGGCCGAGGCATGAAGTTTAGCCGCGGTGGGAACATATTATGAGGGTGCCTTGGATCGTGGTTGTCCAAGAACATCGGTGGGGGCATGCTGAACATTGGGTTTGGAGGAAACGGTGGTGGTGGAGGATGAGCGTTAATCTGATGCGGCGGCGAATGTAGAGCGTTTCCAACAGTCGATGCTGGCGATGATCCGTCAGACGGACTGCACATCCTAAGATCTTGCGCCTTCGGGGTTGAAGTTCGCTGCCGGACCGTCTGTGACGTGACCGTAGCTGAACATTTTGAGGTTCTACGTTTACGTAGATTCATTTTGGTATTCCTAACGTCTTTTTTCGTTTCTGGAGACTTCTGAACTGGTATCGTTTCGTCAGATGGACGTTTTTGCTTCATCAGCTTTGCTGTTGGAGCAATGGTTATCAAAGGAAGTGGAGATCTATTTTGGGTCTTTTGAACTTCTGTCTTTTCAGTGGTGACTGGTTTGGCGGGAACGTTGTCAAGATTTGGCGATCCTGAGCGTTCGGAAGTTGGCGATGCTGATCTACTTTTACAGTTTTTGAGCCAGAGTTCAGGAGTGATGAGGTTGGATGACGATGACGCATTGACTAAATGTGGATTGAGGTCAAGATGGGCTTGTGTCTCTCGGCAGAAGATGTGCATTTTGTATTGGTTGAGACATTTGTCCGAGCAGAACTGCAGCTGAGTGGCACCGTCCTGGAAATTGAGAGAAAGTAAATGTTAGATTTAGTGCTATTTAACTATTTATATCTATGTACATAGTACATAATAAGTATCATATGAGCGGACACAATATTTGAAATCTGCAATGCTTGGGTAAGCATTTATAAAAATACCTGCTTTTGTTTATTCCAATAAAATCATTAGTACGAACATTAAAGCTATAAATAGTCAGGGTTGCTTAAAGACTTTAAAAGGGTTATATTGTAGTAAAAACCAAATTATTGCTTCTTACCTGAAAATCCACATAAGCGACGGTATGTCTAACATGCCGACACCAGTCGCAGGTCTTGGCACGTTTGAAGTTGGCGCGACGGGACTGACTGAAGCAGAGCTCTGAGCAAAATGTGGCGCCTGCATGCTGGAGCGCTGAACCCTCGCTGGGGAGGCTCTTGTTGCACCACGAACATTCATCAGCTGGAAATATGAAAATAGTTTGGTTAATAAATATGCCTTTACCTAACTCAATAAAGTTCAGTTCATTAAGGACTGATTTTTCAATAGTCAGATAAATGTTATCTGAGGAATTAAATTGATGCTCTCACTGTCTTATACAAACATTCTATCTAACGCGACAGCATCATAATTATTCCCCAGAAAACTTTTATCTAACCATTGAAAAATCAGCCCTGATTAAGATAAAGCCTACCAAATAAAACTAGACTTAATAATGTTGAAATTAAATATTATAAATGCACTCTGTTTTCATTAAGCAGTGCTATCAAAATACACGTTCATGATTAAAAAGCAACAGTTAGAACTACCAAAGTAAAGGTAAAAAAATATACGAAAAAAAATCATAGCTAATTGATATAAAAGTTGCAATCGTTGATATTGTGATGGAAATGTAGGGATAATAAAAAAAATGCTTTTCTGGATACAGTAAGCGAGGCTCGGGTATCCATCTCCAATTAATTTGCGAATGATATTGAATAGAGAAAAAACGCGCGAAACTGTACACTGGCTTTCTCATTACTGCGATTCGTTTATAACCTTATACTGGGCGAGTAAATGATAGCTCGTTATTCTTTATTACAGACCTTAATAATTTCCGTTGTTCCAAATCTACTTTTATGAAATTTTTAAGCACATTTTTATATTTTTCGACGATTTGTGGTACTTATGAGTAAGTAAGTAAATAAAAAGTAGAATTTCATGGCTTATTATTACTTATTATGCAATAAAAGTTTCTTACTTTTTACAAGTTTTTCACAAAGCTCTATCAATAATCGGCAACGAAATCAATGATATACAGCTACGGATCTTCTTACATACCTATATTATACTTTACAGACAGACAGACAGAGAATTATTTCCGTATTTCCAAATTTACTTTAATGAAATTTTTAAGCTCATTTTTATATTTTTCGACGATTTGTGGTACTTATGAGTAAGTAAACATAGAGTAGAATTTTATGGCTTAGGTATTAAATGCAATGAAAGTTTTTTACTTTTCACAATTTTTCTCACAAAGCACTATCAATAATCGGCAACAAAATCAACGTTATACGGATATAACGGATCTAATACTTACTTATATCTATAATTACGCATTTTGCTAAGCTCGATACAATGGAGAGTACAATTTCAATAAATATACCTATAAGTACCTTGGTAAGTAAGCAAAGAGTAAATTCTCTAGAATATCTCGGCGGGAGTGCTATTTCGTTCTAAATTGACGCGTGTGTTTAGCAGTCTATGTAACGTAATATTGTAACGTTATACATTCCTAATCATCACAATTTAACCACAAAGTTCTACATTTTCACTTGCGGCACACCTACATAGGTACCTGTTTATACTACGTATTCGCGGGGCGTTCATTAGGAATAGTAAACCGGCTTTGCGGTATCAAATTTGTAAATAATGTTCGTTTGCTAACATCAATGTACATACCTATGTGCCTATAACACGTACAAAGCTTTCAGTATTTCGTCTATTTCTTGCTCAGCGATCTTATCGCGTTTCGTGGTAGCGTTACGACTAGAAACTTATCCACATAATTTTATCGTATCACACCTCGTAAACAGAAGGAGTTCTTAGAAATGAGTCTATTAAACTCAATTATAGGAATTAGATTACAATCTGTGGTATCACGCAGCGAGTTTCGTTCATTTTGCCGCCATTTTTATTGGGAAAGCGCGCGAGGGTTGCGTTCGGAAACACGTCTATTCGCAGAACTACAGCTGCAACGGGAAGAGGGTTGGTGTTCTTAGAAATTTAATACGACTTTATTGGTTATGATATTAAACGTAATAGAAACTAGGGGAAGTGAATCAAACAGTCCACTGTAACTTGGTCTATTACTTTGATTTGCAGGAACTATTAAGAGGTCTGCTCGCGGAATGGTGATGTTGCTCTTTTTGTTTTCCGGTTTTACTGCTTCCTTATTGAATTATGTTTATTCCTTTTCTTATTATTAATAGGCGATTGTACCTACACACCTTTATTTTTCTGTTCACTGGCTTGTTCTGGACTGGAGGCGTCACGAGCCCTTGATGCTGCCCACCTTCGCAGCTCGAGCCTTTCGTACCCGTACCAGCCTAGCAACTCGTTCATCGCTGTCTCAGCAAAATCCTGAAAAATATAACATTTTAATGTAAATTGATTTTGCATCTTTTGTGGTGATTATTAAATAAGAGGAAAATAATATTTTTTGGGAAGTTTTTGTAAGTAGGTATAGATTTCTTTATAAAAAAAGTGACCCAACCCTAGCATTTCTGTTATGCCGTGTTATCGTTTACGAATGTTTAATTTCACGTTTTTCGTACACCATACACCCACCAGACACGAGAACAACAATTTTTGGATCTTAAGAATTGTTTCGCTTGAGAATGGGAACCGAGACACGTTGTGCAGCGGCCAGTTTCCCGGCCATTGCGCCAGCCGTGTAGTCGTTCTATAGTAATATACCTATGTACCTACCGTTACCTTGGCTTAATTTTTTAACTAACTGTTTAAAAATTAAGCCAAGCATTGGAGGAGCTGGTCCATCTAACTAGACACTTTGTTCACTTTACTTTCAGATTGTATGTAGGTGCTTAGGTGCACTACCTATACGTGGTATTCATGACTGAAAAGTTACAATATACGAAAAGGACCTAACAATAAATCGAGAACAAAATTTATACCAACATCTGATGTAATTTAAAAGCATAATGATAGCCTGTATATCGTCCACAAATACAACAGCTATTTTTACAACCAAACTTTAAAATAAAACAGCGATTTATATAAAATAAATGCCGTCGTTGATGACCTCCTTACAGTCAACATTACTGCCAGCTATCGTGGTAATAAATTCTTATGGATATACAAGACATCCAGTTTTAACAACAACACGTAACTCAAGAGGTATCTGTGCCATTTAAAAAAAAACGAAGAAAAAAAAAGTGTCATATTGTTATTTCCCCGCGTTGCTCATTTGTTTCATGATAAAAATGGATCTCGTTAAGTCTCAGTAACGTATTCCCCTACCTTCTTTTATTTAGAGGTTTTAATTTGGTTGCTAACACCAGCCAAAAGCATTTCATTGCTGAAAATCATGTTTTATGGGATAGGACGACAACCAAGCAGACGGATTACCTCATGGTCAGCAATCAGCGCCGCCCATAGACATCAGCAACATCAAAGGAGTTACGAGTGCGTTGCCGGCCTTTTGCGGATAAGGGTTTCCGATATTTAAGTAAGTATTGGGCCCCCGGTAAACTCGCTCACACGGGAAACACAACGCTGTTTTTTTGTTTCATGCCGGTTTTCTGTGAGGCCGTGGTATCATTCCGGTTGAACCGACCCATTCTTGTCGAAGCTTGGCTCTCCCAGACTTGCTTGCTCAAGATTCTGATTGACCAATGAAGGTGAGTAGATGCTTACATTTTATAGTTGATAAATAAACAATAAGGTAGCTACCATGCACACTTTTCGAAAATGTCTAATTCCTGAACGTTACAAAAGACTATTTATTCTCTACAATACAATATCCTTCCACTATGTAGGTAAGCGTCAAAGAGCCAAAGCGACACTAAGTAGCGCCGCACAGAGTCCAGCACATCGAGCAATTGATATTCCTAAAACCGAAACTTGTTAACCGCAACATATCGGCAACATTCAAAGCTGGAGCGAAGATGCCTTCATTACGCTGAAACCATATCCCTTTGACACACGAGTATCAAAATAACCTGAGTTTAATTAATCTGTGCCTTGCAAACCTCGGTGACATCGTCCCGCGTCCTACGGAGACGGCTAATATTTCAGAGAGCAAGATGACCAGTCGCCAGCAAAGATAATTGGGATCTGGTTACAGAAAGAAACCTAGGATGGATGGAAATGTTTAGATAGAGGAAATGGCATTTTAATTATATCACTTCACTGATAAAATTGGATCTTACATTTGATTAGGTACTTTTTGTATCTGATTCAATTGAAATTATTGGATTATTTATCTTTTGAGGTGATCATAAAATTTTTCCTTCAATCACAATTCTTTAATAAAAACTACAACCTGATAGAAAAATCTTAGCGAACGTATTGAAAACGAATCCCTTAAAAGCGAATAAAGCATCAAGTTAATACTAAAACCTTCAGTACCATTTTACAAAAAATTTTGGGATTCAAACATAAGATGTTTGGAGGCCCAACTCTTGCCTTCCCCCATCTTAAATATAGTACGGTCCAAAAGACAACGCTTTTGCAATTTGTGCGGATGTCCATGAGCGGCGCCGATTATTGACCATAAGGTATTGTTTGCAAAAAATGCTCATGAGATACCCATACATAAAACAGACAGAATAAGAGAAGTAAGCATAAATATTATAATATTATATTCTCTCCCAGCATAAATTACAAAGCAGGATTATGTAATACCAGCGGCACTCAGTTCTAGGTAAATGAAACTATTTGACGATTCCCATGGAGGTCCGATTACACCCGATCCAACAAGATAGCAACGTTTTACCTAATCGGTGGCATGATATGACCTGTGTGCTAAGATACTTTACAAATTTTACAATTTGAAGATGTAGTTACTACAAGGATAAGGTAGGTAATAGGTGTGGTTCGTAAAAATTTTGGTAGTGCTTCAAACTTATTTCGCCACCTCACGCTATACTTATTATGGCTACACTAGCGCTAAAATGGATGCAAAAGTACGTTTTGACCATAATTCTAATAAAGATTAATATTTGCCAGCGACTCGCCCGCGCGCCCGCTAAATCTCTCATACATATTTATTAAGCTTTAACTTCAATCACTCTATTAAAGTACCGCACCAAAATCTGTTACATTGTTTTAAAGATTTAAGTATACATAGGGATACAAGAACAGAGAAACTTGTTTGAGAACTTTGTTTTGTACTACAAATGTATGTACATAGGTATGCAACAAAGTGATTATTAATGTGTTATGCAGATGTAAGTAGGTAAGTATACCTACTAGGTACCTGATCTTGGTCGCGGTGTTATGTTAAAACGTTCACAAATTCTACTAGTACCTACTGTCATCAATGTACACTGACATTATCATTAAATTAATACCTTCATTAATAAATCTAAACATCAAACAACGCAAAACAGAATCAAATTCGTAATTAAATCAATAAATCCCAGTTTCTAATAATGATCTAACCACACTCCAGTGTATGTGAGCTTTCGCGTTTCAATTTACGGCCGGCGTTTGTGTTGCCAGCATTGCGTTGCGTAATAATTATCACCGGTGAAAACACGATACTCTGAACGCACCCTACATGCACAAGGAACGTGCAAAACTGGACGGCCATTATTCAACATTTATGTTACTGAAACTACGAATATATCTTTACTGGGGAATATTAATTAGGCGCGTAAAACCAGGATGTTCGATTAATTAATATTTCGATTTTAAATGTAACGGCTAACGAGTCGGTAGGTATCGCATAATGTTCATTTGCATATATTTTGATGATGTTTTCCTTGGTGTGACTATGAATATTAATTATAATAATTATATTTTGTATGATTTTAAACTATAAGTATGTAGGTTCATTATTCAGTTTTACGATTAATGAGCTGCAACTTGGTAACTTGAAATGTCACGATTCACGGTCGTCGTCGCCGTGTCTGTAACTAAGTCACTACGAAATTTATTTTTTACTTTGACTTCACCCTTAGAATTTAACATATAAATATTTAAAACATTAATACCAAAGGCATCCAAAACACCCATTATTTGATTATCTATGGTTCATCCTACTGTACGTAGGTACTGAATTGACATTTACTTTTCCTAGATTTATAGATAAAACTTTGTTAGCAACAACACTAACGAATGTTTTCTCTTCTTTCATTCATCTCCCATTTCGTGCCCGTAGCACGCGATACCTACAAATATGAAAAACTAAACTTGTGGTTTTTGGAACGCAAACATTCAGGGTTCAGTAGTTGGTTTACAAATAAACCTATGTAAAAACATACATCTGGAAGATTTAAAAAGAGCCGGAGGGTATTTAGTTTTTCACAAATAAATACGATATCACATTTTTTTTCTGGAAACATCAGCTAAAACATCAACATATCTTCTTTATATATAAAAATGGATCGCAAAATATGTTGATAAGCGCGTAACACAAAAACGTGAGGACCAATTATGCCAATCCTTTTTTTTGTTGAGTTTATTATTGTCAGGAGAAGGTTTTTATGAAAAGTAGAGCGGGGAATACCTACGGGACATTGCAAACGGTTGGAGACCCGTGTGAAGCAGGGGCGAGTGGCTAGTTAACAATATTGTCCTAACAAATAGAAGCGTAAGGCGGTCTACAGAGAAAAAAAACAGACTCCGAAAGTTGTAACTTTTTATTAAATCCTACTAATTTAATAAACGCAACAGTTTGTCAATATCGATAGTGGGATGGATAGTCTTTTTTTGTTTTAAGTTCCGAATGAGATTTGTTGGAAATTAGCACAGCGTTAGATAAAGTAGTCTATTTTATTTGTGAGGGGAAAATCATCAATTGACTTGACACAGGATCTTCGTCACATGAAGGCGCCAGAGGGAGTGTCAGACTCTTAATGACTAAAAACCCGAAAAGGAGTAAGAACCCCCGTTCCTTCTTCTGCTCTAGGCCGAGGGCGCGGTGCCTTATTGCGCTTTCTTCGCAACCTTGGAAAAAATAATATTCTGGAATAACACTTAAGTAGGTTACTTTTCTTCAGGGTAACGCGAGGGAAGCCGGTAGCTGAAGCTAGTAATCGAACTTAAAACATCGCGGCAGAATGCGGCCTCTCGATATCACCGTATAGACACCATGCTCACAAAAGCCAACCAACAAAGCGGTGAACGGTCAAAGATAGTAACTCTACTCCTGATAATATTGTGATATCCAATATAACATAAATGCTTTTAATGGCAGTAGCTTGGCTAAGGTAAATTTAGGAGCGTTTGTAATCGGACACCGGGCGACCTACGCACGGTGTTGCTAGAGTAGAAAACTTGACGCTGCTTTAAACTGTTGCAGTCTTTGAACGTACCTAGTATATTGCTATTGAAACTTACCCACGTGTGCACACAGGTAAATTGTTTTCGAAGTATATTTTGTAAAGAAAATACATGTTGTTTTTCAGGAAACTGTAGCTTACGTGGGCGTTGTTAGTTCTTCACGTGTAGATATCTTGTTACTTTATGTAATAGAAAGCTTGTTACTGTTTTTCTAAAGTGTTTCTCATTAGCTGTGTTTAGTGTTTAAATGGGGACTAGAGAAGTTAGTTACCTACAGTCATGGCAGTAATTTTCCATTAGATACAAATGTTTTATTAAGAAAATCTAGTGATTGTGAAGATTTATAATTAAAAAAAGAGAACCTTATAAGTCTTGGTTTCTTCACGATGTTTTCATTCATCCTATGCCAGTGGTGTCTAAATAATCATAGAACTTACATATAACTCGAAAAAAGGCACATTGATACTTGCCAGGTTTCGAACCCTCGAACCTCATGCATGAAAAACGGGCCACCACGACCTACATGCCATTCAATACAAGATCATAATTAGTGCTATGTCGCGTGTAATTGTAATTTTCCTTTATTCAGTTGCACACTGCTATCTTCATTTGATTTTATTGCTCATTTTTTTTTAAAGTTCACTATATGCCAACCCTGAGGTTGATTTACGATAAAATGATGTTGTTTTCTCAGTGAGAACGCAACAGCCAGTAGCCGTTGGAGAAATATAGCTATTTAAACGTTTATTGAGCGTTTGAAACATAAAACTACTTTATAATGATCGTCCGATGCGAGGTTTCATTTAGAAATCGCTTGAATAACGTATAAAAGATTCACAGGGCATATAAGTGTCATATTTATTGCAGCCATTGTTTTTTATATAAAATAATCGGCCAGACTTTTTGGATGTTTTTTTTTTGAATTGCTAGCCACTTCTCATGTCTTCGGTGGGACGGATTGTCAAGCTCATACTGACTAAGCTAACTCGTTCGCAGGTCTTCGGACGGTGAGTAAGGGTAGCTTGCCACCCGACCAGACCCGATCGTACGGCGCGTAGCGTTCCGCGCGCGCCTCAAAGAGCCAATAGACTACCACAGAGACGGGGCCCAACTACACCGATGTTCAGCCAGGGTCACGGGGCAAGAGCAATAAGGTACCGTGGCTTCAGCCTAGAGCAGTAGACGGAACGGGGGGTTTTTAGCCATAAAGAGTCTGACAATCCCTTTCGCTTCAACCTGGACGAGAGAAGTTATTTGATGATATTCACCTTACAAAAATAAAAAAGGCATAAGAACATGGGACTTTCAATTTGGTCATCTAAAACTTACAAAAACAATGTATTAACTAAGACTTGGAATCATCTTATGAAATTTAAGAGAAACTGCTTAGCAACTAGATCTTAGAATCATCTTACAATCAATCAATACCCTGTACCTGTCAACACTAGTTTTAGCTAGCAGGTTTTCCCGTAGTGGCAGCATTCAAAATTAATGTAGGTACTTACCCTGTGTTGTTCCGGACTATAATCTATCTCTGTGCTAAATTCTTTGAGTATTAAGTGTGGGAGAGCCATGCTTCAGCACGAATGGGTCGGCTCGACCGGAGTGATACCACGGCCTCACAGAAAACCGGCGTGAAACAACCACAGCGTTGTGTTTCGCCGTGTGAGTGAGGTTACCGGAGGCCCAATCCTTCCCCTTCCTGGACCCTTCCCCAATCCCTAATCCCTAAAAGGTCGTCAACGCACTCGTAACTCCTCCGTTGCGGGTGTCCATGGGCGGCGTTGATTGCTTACCATCAGGTAATCCGTCGGCTCGTTTGCCGACTTATAACATTAAAAAAAAATAGTTTTTAAATGAAAGAGTACCTAACAAATATCCATCCATAACTACAAACTTTCGCGTTTGTAGTAGTAGGATGGACGTCAGTCAATCACAACGGATGCTGGTAACAAGATCCCTATTCTATTTTTCTTTATCGATCATATAGGAACAATACGTGTAGGTTATTTTCGTATTAAGCCATTAATTCCTTGACCCAGTGACCGAGGTGACAAAAGAGCTAATCAAACCTACGCAATCACAATAATGGTTGGAAAGACAAGTGACTCGTGGTCTGTTGAGACGTCAACGCACGCCATTTATTAGGGTGGAGCCACTGAGCTAGCGTCACAGAGTAAAAAATATAAAGCTAAAATATATTTTATTTCTTTTTTTATTTAGGTTTGCATAGAAGGTTGAACATTTTTCTTAAACAGCCGATTTTTTTTTAATTTTGCTGGTAGTTGCGCTTAATACATATACCTAATATTAAATACTTCACAACCAGATAAAAGATATTTCATAAATGTTTTAGCTATTGCAATAATTACTTGAAAATTATGAACTTTTATTATTAAAAAAAAAGAGTAACTATGGAGTTAATTGTCCGTTCTTCTCCTTTGGGATACCTATACAATTTGGAACGAGCACCTAGCTTCACTAATGAACAGACTGACAGACTACTATTCCATTTGGTCGTTTTAAACGTACCTACCTAATTATGGTTGAGTTGGAATAATTGATTTTAACTTTGACTTTGAAATCGATTATAAAAATCGAGAGTACTTACAGTAGTTAGGAAAACCGAAAAATGTAGGCGCCACACACCAATTAATAGAAAAAGTGAAAACATTCAGGAGATCTCGAATCTATAAGTTCTACAGGTTGTTCTAGTTACTCTCTCTCTCTCTCTCTCTCTCTCTCTCTCTCTCTCTCTCTCTCTCTCTCTCTCTCTCTCTCTCTCTATCTCTCTCTCTCTCTCTCTCTCTCTCTCTCTTTCTCTCTCTGTATTTGGTAATTTATACCAAAGAAAAAACCGTAGATACCTACATGTTGAAACGAGATTGGAGTTAATTATTAGAAATACATATAATATGTGAAATCCATAAATTCCTGTACTTAAATTGGATGCACGGAGTGTTTTCATGTCATGTGATATTTGTTCATAAAAATTTGCATCGAAAACAAATAAACGGGAAATGATCTTTATTATGAGTTAAGAAATTCGATATTTATGATCAAAATGAAAGCGCTTTTTTATAATATTGCTATAAATTTTCGATGAAAATTATGTGAAATCAATCAAAGTATAGGATAATAAAAAATATTATAATTCATTTGATATAAACTGAATACGATCAAATGCTGCATATTATCGTTCAAAAAACTACGCTGTAGGTAAGTTTTTGTTAAAATAAATCCCTTTATTTGTCGTGGGTGTTAGTTCGAAATCTCAATGTTTGAAAATTTGAATAACTTATATTTTCTCAACATTTTCGACAGCAGTGCTGTTTAAAGTCTTCTTAAAATCTGAGTTATTAATCTTACATTTCGTTTCACTAAACAGTAATCTCGTGGTACTTTCCATGATTATTAAGACACCACTGACATACATATGTTCAAGGAAAACATCGTGAGGAAATATTGATATAATTTCTAATTAAAAAATCGGAAATTATCTAGAGCAAACGTGCTGAATAATGCTCAAACATTCTGTGTGAGATGAGGCCTTTGCTAGCTTAAAGCTGATGCTTGATGACGTTGTGAAGCAGAAATATAACACACAACTATATATTATATCTAATGCATGACCTTGGCTATTCCATATTTGAATTAGTGACTTTTAACGAAAAATGCACACGATCCCCGGTCTGAGATTCGAGGTGTAGATTTTAGCTAAACTTCTGATATTAAGGAGGTTCATTATCTTATATGGAGTAAGCCACAATTCGGATTGCCAAAATTCTTTCACTGATAGATAGCTACAATGTTTTTGTGTGCTATAGGCTATAAAACATCACGCTACGATCAAATGGAGCTGAGCAGCGGGTGAAACCGCGCGAGAGTAGCTAGTATTATATAATATCCTTAAGAACTAAACGGTAAACAAAAACACCTCAATAACACCCTAGGAAAGGGAAGCAAAACTGATTTAAAATAGAAAATATAAACAAGAAATCGAATATCAGAGAGTGAAGTCACCAAGAAACTTAAATCTGACATAAATAAATGTTCAATGTCGTTTGTCCGTGTCAAACACATTAGGAATACTGAACTTGGATTAGTTTCAAAGTCTCAGATTGCGTAAACTATAGTAATATTATGTTATATCAATTTTGTCGTGTGAAATTATGAGATTTTTCTTCGAGACCGTCCCAAAGAAAAACTTTTTAATGGGATAAGTCGGCAAACGAGCTGACCGATTACCTAATGGTAAGTAATTGGTACCGCCCATCGACACCGCAACGCCAAAGGAGTTACGAGTGCGTTGCCGAACTTTTGGGGATATGGTTTGCGGATATTTAAGGATTGGGAAGGGATAGGGGAGGGAGCCCCAATGGCTCCGAAAACCTCACTATTCACTAATACGGCGAAACACAACGCTGTGGTTTTTCACGCCAGTTTTCTGTGAGGCCGTAGTATCACTCCGGTCGAGACGAACCATTCTTGCCGAAGCATGGCTCTCCTATACATAGGACAATTTATATTTCTGTATGTGCTTGCAGAGTAACGCTGTATTACTTCATACTTTTTTTTGGTTCAAAACCCTTTTAAGTATATTTGCGTTAATGCCTTTTCGTCCCAAAGGCATATATGTAAATAACATGATCGTAAAATCTCATACAGTAATTAATAAAACTAAAAAGTTGTGAATAATGTTTTATAAATGACACTTAAGCTGCAGGTCGGTAGCTGATTATGCGTGAAACATGATCACGCATTAATTTTAAAAATGTTTACGGCTATAATAACTTCGTGTTGTATTTTACGCGAGGTATCTACTTATTCAAATTAATTACAGAAAAAACACTTCTTTTTAACATTCATATCGTTAAAAAGACTTGGTACCTAGTTTTATTCCTAAAAGAGACATCAAAATCAAACAAAATAGATTTGACTAAAATCGTCCAAAAAAAAAAACTTTGTCATTATGATGTAAGTTGTGATGCCATTAGGTATTTATTACCATTACAACTTTTTTTTTGTGAGGGGAAGATCATCAAATAACTTCTCCTGCCCAGGGCCGGGCGGGAGGGAGTTTCAGACTCTTACTGACTAAAAACCCCCCTGTTCCTTCTCCTGCTCTGGGCCGAGGTCGCGGTGCCTCATTGCGCTTACCCCGCAACCCCGGCTGAACATCAGCCCTTTAGAGCCCCGTCTGCCCTGTAGGGCCCAACTAAGAAAACAATTATATAAGGACCCAGGTGATAAGAGATAACATAACAATGTCACCAGATGGGGGAAATGGTTTTAATTAAAAAAATAAAAACAAATTAATATTACCTACCGTAATAGTAGCAGTTATAAATCAATTCTTTTTTCGAATTGAAAATTGTCTATGTATTTTTTAAAGAATTGTCTTTAGTGATGTCATAATTTTCACGTAAAATAGCATACTTTCTTATGTTTTAGCTAGAAAACTAGTACTAAAAATAATAAATTAAAGTGTGATCTATGAACGGCGACCAATGAAGCGAATAATATCTAATATCTTATAATTAGCGGTAAGTATTAGCGTTGTCCTACTGATTACGGCTGCTCTGTGGCGAGGGTGAAGCGGAGACGGCACCGACTGCAAACATATCGTGTTCCACCGACCAGTGGAGCTTATAATTTACCTAATGCCGTGTAAAACGATCGCAGTGCTAATGTACGTGGAAACAAATATGGACGTCACATGGAAAACAACTATCATATTAATTTATTGTACAATAATAGATTTGTGTCGTGGATTTGTTTTGATACTAAATAATACAATAGAATATGAACGGACTTATTACAAAACAAGGTTTATTTTTAGTCTTGGTTTTTAAACAATTGAGCCAGTTTTTTTTTTTGAGTGAGAACCGCCTCAAGATTCAAAATACAAAACCAGACTAAATTTTTTTTACTGCACGGTTGGTGCGGTGGCTGGGCAACTGGCTGCCGTGTCGCGGGTTCGATTCCCGCACGGAACAGCTCTTTGTGTGACCTACAAATTGTTGTTCCGGGTATGGGTGTAATGTGCATGTGAAATTGTATGTTTGTAACCGCACCCACGACACAGGAGAAAACACTAGTAAGTGTGGGGCAATGTTTTATAAAAAAAAAACGTTTGAACCTTGACTGACGATCTTGTTTTGTAATAGGGGGAAAAAAGAATTCATATCTTACCGCCTTAGAGTCATTTTACATGATCAGCCTATGAGTGGATACTGTTGAGCAAAGGCCTCTTTTAAAACGCAGAAGGTTTGAGCATCAACCACCACGCTTGCTCAAGGCGGGTTGGTGATTTGAAAAGGTGATCGAAGAACGCTACTTTTGCATTCAAGCGCTACAAAATTGTTTAAACATCTACACCTATGTACCTATTTACTAAAAGTGTACCTAACCTTAATGAAAGCTAACAATATAACTGTACCTAGGTACATACCTTACTTACTTGTTGCACTACCATTCGGTTTTAAAAACCCTTGTGAAGCAAGGTCTCAACTTTCAGAAACCTCTGACGCCTACATAACTACGTACATATGGGAATACTACTGTTGATAATGAATGGAATGTATTCTAAGTAGTGGGAACTCAGAAAAAACCTGGGAGTATTGATTACTTTGCTATAATAGTACATTATGATACAAGTAGTGGAGTAGAGTGGAGACCACGTCTAGGCAAAGTAAGGTAGTGTAGGTACACAAATGATACTGAATCAAATATAAAGACGTTAAAATTGTTTTTCATAATTACCCGTTCAATCTTGGTAAGTAATTCGAGACATGATAGAAGAACAATAGGTGCGTGAACGTTCGCTTGAGGTTTGGTGAATTAAATATTAATAAATAATGGTTAATAAATAATACACATCAGCAGATTGTTGCGTTGTCGTTTCGCTACCACGTTTTCTGGAATTACTAAACAAAGTATGATGTAATTACCTACTGTGGAATGGTGAAATGATATTTTGTTCAGTCATCATCGTCATCAGCCCATAAGTGCTCACTAACAAAGACCTTTTTCTCAGATGGGTTGAGCATTAATCACCAGGCTTGGTCAAGGCGGATTGACGATTTTAACTTATTATTTATTAGGAATCACAAGTTCAAGTCTTCTCACCTTGTTTCTCTACATGTCAATCGCATCTGAATAATCGTAATACCTACCTACATACCTACATATAACTCGAAAAAAGTTACATTGATAAGTACATTACCAGGTTTCAAACCCGACATTGTAATGCGCTTACAGGCTCAGTGCGGCTAGTAAAAAAATGACGAAAAACTATCAAAGTAAGTAATAACAATGCAACCTATAAACTCTAAGGCTACAAAATCTTAGGCAGTTTTCAACTTAAAAATCGCTAAAACGTTAACTATTAATTTCATATTGCATGTAACTGATGATTTTTTTTTATTTGTCACACTAAAAACAATACCTAATAGAGCTCTTTTTAATCTGTACCAACTAAATAGTACGACCAATAAAATAGCTAAAACAAAAGTAGAATTTCAAATCAAAGTCAGTAATCGGATCTCTTTGTTCTAATGTTGCGATACCCACCCCGGTAATGTTTCTCAGTCCGCAGTCCACAGTCAGGAATAGAACCGACAATTCTAAATATGGTCATCAAGTATGCGTATACTGCAAGCAAAATGACGGGAACCGTTGTTACCTATTTAGGTAAGTTTATCCATAGAATCCAAGACTACTAAAAACTTAACTGTATAAATTATTTTTATAAAGACAATATGTTTAGGATGCATATAAGTTTCTATTTCTTTGTTTAGTTTTTTTTTATTGTATGTACCTAAAGGCTGATTACCTAACATTGAATGATATCAATATAAAGATCTAATAATTGAAACGTCATTAAAATTTGTCGTGCAATTTATGGGTGTGGCGCGAATAGACAAACAAACAGGACACTTTATTTGGACACATAATATGCATAGATGAACACGTTATAAGGTGTAATGATAAGGCACAAATTTAACTTCCGTCCATAAACACACAAGCACATGGGAGATGCAATGGGAGACGAGGATTGAGATATGACCACCCGGGACCACTCCGAGCCCGAAGCAGGAGGCAATGAGTGGTTTTCCCCTGCACCACCCTTACCACATTATGAATTTGACAGGCCGGAAAACATACTCGATGATTTTCACCTCTCAGAAAAAAGTCAGAGCGGCAGAATTTATTGAATGTTTTTGTAACCATCATATGCGATAGCTATTGCCATCATAGTAGTATACTTTCCGAGTCCATTTACATGACTGAATCTCAAAAACTGTCGTGCCCAATTTGCACGGTAGTCATAACATCACGCCTTCAGCAAGAGGTAGGCAGAGTTGAGCACCCACAAGTTACTAGATGTTGTTTCTATGTAATAGGAGATGACATTTATTTGTACGTGGGCTTCATGGCGATCAAATGTTAGTTTTCTTGTTTGTTTGTTCAAATAAACAAAAGAATACTAGAAGAGAATTAAAGATTGGTAGCAAAGCGATATTGTTTGATAAATGCACGCATGTCCCATTTACTTTAGAAGAAAGAACGGGGCGGTTTTTAGTCAGTAAGTCTGGTATCCTTAGAATTGCCAAAACATAGACGACTATACCAGTCTGTAGGGTCTGCCCAAGCCCAATAGGACTGATGTTCAGCCGGGGTTGCGGATCAAGGGTAATATACCGCAGCCTAGAACAGGGGAAGTAATGGGGTGGTTTTTAGTCAGTGAGAGTCTGACACTGCCTCTCACACTGGAGAAAGGAGGAGTCGAAGATTTTCTCCTTTCAAAAATAAAACCATTACCATGATGCCAGTATGCCATTAACATCCCTGTTGCATGCAATTGATTCAAGCAATAATTTACTTCTCCGTCTTTTCTACTTTCAAGAAAATGGTATCGTGTAATTAATAAGACGTTAAAATGTTCCATTCCTAGACCTAACCCAATGCAACAACATGGAAACAAACTCCATAACACCTTTTTGAACATCGCGAACACAATGCAACTATTCGAAAACGAGTTTCAATTTCGAATATGGCAACCTCTCTAAACGCACGACGTCATTTTATTACATCTCTCCGTCCATAGAAAGTGTTACATAAAACCATTTATAATCCTTTACACTCATTCGATACATCAGTGGACGCAAGCATGCACTGAATAGTTTCCCACAGCGACTCAAAATAAAACCCTATCATCGCAATAGAAAATACAAAGCGCGAACACGAACGCGCCCTGAACAAAAGCAACGGCGTAATATTACGTCTCCGATATCCGTAGATCGATTATGTTTCACATGTTTCTCATTATAACGTCTGGGTACGAAACAAAGAGAGTGTCAGGTTGCCGTGCAATGCTCTTCTGGCAACCCGAGAGTATGGCACCCGACTGTTTTGGTCATGCGAGAACGGAACGCCACACTTTCGGGGAAAACTCGTTTTAGCTGGCAACACCGGGCGTAGCTCGCGAGCCGCGCATTCTGAACGCTCCTTTGTAAAATAATGCTTCTGAATACAGAGTTCTAATTGTGACATAATTTGCTTAATTACTCTTGGGAATAGTTTAGAATTTCTTACTTATAGTTGATAATAATCATTGTAGGGTTTCGTGTAGCTTTACGTACAGTAATTTAAGATTGTAACGTGACTTCTTTCTGTAAATTGAAGTAAATAAAAAAAATTACATACCTTATTCTCACTCAGCAACTAAAACAAAACAAAAATGTAGGTGAATATTTAAATAAAAAAAGGAACATAATAAATTAAAACAAGATAAGAAGAATACAAAATAAAACAATATCTACACTACACACTATAAATAACTTATAAATAATTTTCATATTGCAAATAAGTTTCAAAGCATCATTTTTACACGCGCCTTATATCATGAAACGGCCGATCGGGAAAAAAGATGTTTTTTTGGAAATTCCTGTTCGTCCCGCTACGAGGACGAAGTCAGTGGGGCAAATGGGAGTAGGTACACTGGGCTAGATTTGCAGTTCGATCTCCAATTTGGGGAAAGAACTTATTTAATACTTAATTATGATGTGTTGTTAAGTGTGGGAGAGCCATGCTTCGGCACGAATGGGTCGGCTCGACCGGAGTGATACCACGGCCTCACAGAAAACCGGCGTGAAATAACCACTGCGTTGTGTTTCGCCGTGTGAGTGAGGTTACCGGAGGCCCAATCCTTCCCCTTCCCCAATCCCTCCTCAATCCCTAAATCTCCAAATCCCTAATCCCTAAAAGGTCGGCAACGCACTCGTAACTCCTCCGTTGCGAGTGTCCATGGGCGGCGCTGATTGCTTACCATCAGGTAATCCGTCTGCTCGTTTGCCGACCTATTACATAATAAAAAAAAAAAAAAATATGAAGCTTTGGTAAAAGGTTGCGTTACATTAATTATATGCAGTGAGCACTTGTGCGTTTTTAAAATACTAAATGTTTTTTAGAAAATTAGCAGCCAGCCCCGGCATTGCTTTTCCTTCGGGTGTGTAACCTTGGCATCTTTCATTTGTTCTGTTGACGAAACACCACACCAATAATAATTCGAAACGGTTGCTATTTTCCCAAACTTTTCCCTTAACCTTTCTTTCCTAAGAACCCTTTCCAGACAATAAAAAATACAACAAAAAAGCAATTTGAGAAATCGGTTCAGCTGTTCCCGAGATTTGCGCCTTAATTTTCATATTACAGTGGATTAAACATGCCATGATCTAGTCCAGTATATTCACAACAAAAATACATATTTTGAAAAGAGAAAAACTATTAAGTATATTGATTGACACCTGATAAGGTTTTATTGCAAAAACATGTTTGTTTACAATGTCCGCTCCGTGGCCGGTAAACATTCTGATAATTATAGAAAGAGCTTTTTATCACAATCTTTCCTTGTAATCGTATCTTATTTCATTTGTCGTTCGTTATTAAGCTATCGATATCATGTTTTAGTGGCCACATGTATTTATGTACCTAATCAAAAAGGCTATGAAGTTTTTGCAATATTTTGTTCTGATAATGTCAATTTTTCAGCTGTCCATATGCTGAGTTTTTGTTTGTTTTTGAAGGAGATAATCGTGGTGATGATGAATGATTTCTCACGCCTAGTGTGAGAGGGTTTCAGGACTTCAGGCTGAGGCCGCGGTCGGGCATGCTGTTATAGCAGCGGTAATACCACTCTTTGAGGGAGCTTGAGACACGCCACGGCGTCCTCACCGTCCAACTGACGATGGTCGGTAGCTTCGGTAAGGGAAACGCCCGAGTGTCGTCATTGTGAGGACCACCCAGAGGACACGGTGGAGCATATGGTGGCGGTATGCCCTGCTTGGGCTGAGCACCGCCGTGTCCTTGGGGAAGTGATCGGCGGCGGCGACCTCGCGAGCCCGGTCTTAGTCGAGGTTATGATTCGTAGTGAGAGGAACTGGGAAGCCGTCTCCTCTTTCTGCGAAGCAGTGATGCTCGCAAAGGAGAAAAGAAAATGCCGAGGCCGCGGTACCTTATTGCGCTTGCCCAGTTGATCGTCGGCCCTTTTGGGTCCCGTCTGATCCATATCATCATCTTCCTGCCCTTGTCCCGTTTTATTTGGGGTCCGCGCAATTATGTTTTTTTCTTCCATTCTGTCCTGTCACCCGTCACGCTGTCACTAACTCCTCTGTCTCCACATATCATTTCTCACACAATCCATCCATATTTTCATTGGTCTTTCTCGTTCTCTTTCGTTTCTCTCTCTTCCTCTCCATCCATCCACATTTATACTCATGGCTTTTTTTGTAACATATGCTGAGCTAAAATGAGTCGGGTTTTTTTAAATTACACTTTGAATTTTTAGTATCACAATCACGCAAGTCACAAAACGACCGTCTTAAAGTTTTGAGATGTCCTGAATATCACTACATAAAAATAAAGTCGCTTCTTTTTCTCTCCTTATATTCCTATGTATGCTTAAATCTTTAAAACTACGCAACGTATTTTGACGCGGTATTTTTAATAGTTAGAATGATTGAAGAGGATGGATGATTTTAATGTAGAATAGCACCCATTATATAGAGGAAAACATTAGCATCAGCATTACACCCGTGCAGAGCCGGGGCTGATCCCTAGTTAACAAATAGTATAAACTATAAACGAATTTCAAATCAAATCGAAGTCTTTATTGTAATTTTAACAGATATTCCATCTAAAGACCCTGTGGTGCATCGCAAAGCATTTATAATTTACTGCTATTTGCAAGCAAAGAGTTTCAGTGGAAGAATAATACACATATGCCATGCCGGCCATGCAGTGTAATATTTGCGATGATTTCACTCATTATGATATCACGACTCACGAGGCTACTCAAGGGCAAGATGCACTCAAATGCGCAAACTTTCTTACGTGTGTTCATAAAAATAAACATTTATATTTCCGTACGTAGAAAGGTAAGGTTGCAAACTTAAAACTATGTCACAGGAATAATCTTGCTTAACACATGTTTCGTTGGTTAGAGTCTAAATGGCTGATGGTAAGCAATCAGCGCCAACCATTGAGTTACTACTAATGCGTTGCCGCACTCTTGTGGGTTATTAAGGATTTAAGGATCTGACTGCACAGTTGGCGCGGTGGCTGGGCAATTGGCTGCCGCGCAACGTGTCGCGGGTCCGATTCCCGCACGGAACAACTCTTTGTGTGATCCACAGATTATTGTTCCGGGTCTGGGTGTCATGTGTATGTAAAATTCTATGTTTGTAACCGCACCAACGACATAGGAGAAAATTATAGGTTTTTTTATTAAAAAAAAAGGAAGGCTTTAAAGATTGGGGATGGGGGAAAAACGATTGGGTCTCCGGTAAACTCATCCTGGTTGGTGGGGTTGCTGGTTTTCTGTGAGACCGTGTTATAGTTCCAGTTGACGGCTCAACTGTGCCCATTCGTGCCGAAGCATGGCTCTCCCAGAATAAAATGTCATATCATAATTCGCCAATTTCATAACTATCATTAAATATTTTATCTTTAATGAATATACATATATTTGCTAAGCCCACACGTGTATATAGGTACGTATACATACATATACATTGTATACGCGTTAGCTTCGTACGTAATTAGAATGTAATTCATCCCACCCAGACAGGCAACGTCCACTATCGAACATAATACGCCTCCCTCATCGTTCCATCGTTCGTTCACAACAAGGGGATCGGAAGGCAGACTGCATTAATCAGTGCATAATATGTACCTACACGTATCATGTGTATTTTGGCGAATTTAGAACCCATTTGTGATATTACACTATGTGTCGATATTTCATCATGTCGATTGGACGTGCTTGTGGTTTCGTGTGTTTGGTAATGTGTGTTTACCTGTATCGATTTGTATTTTGCTTGTTATCCACCTAAGAAAGTTCGCAAGTTAGCGCTGCGCTTGCATTTAACAAGTTTTTGCCGCCATGACTGTTTGTTCCAGTTTTCTAATTTCATGGGCCCCGACTACGACTTATTCGTTCATGAACTTCTTTATTTTAAGAATTACCTATTATGTGAAGAACGCTCCAAAACGACTGATTTGATAATCGATACGATACAAGTAATAAGAAGTCGGCAATTGACCAAAATTTTGTGCCAAAACAATTAAATTAAAAATAAAAATAGTAATAAATAATTGGTAGGTAAACCGCCACAATACCCGTCATTAATTGTAATAGAATATGTGGTATTGCCAAGTAATTCCTGTCTCCCGACCCCAATCCCAAATCCTGAAAATGCCAATGGCCCACTTAGAACTGCTGTGGTGTTGCGGTTGTGAAGAAGTCCATAGGCGGCGCTAATGTTTTACAAAAATCAGGTGATAGAGCCAATTCGTCGATCTACCCATACCCGTTAAAAATTTTGCCCTTTATTAACATTAACTTTACTACAATTTACTCGAGAACTTTCAACAATGCAATAAATATCTACGAATGATCACCGTAGACATAAGTATAGTTTAGGCTAAATGGCATGTTATCAAAACAAAAAAAGAAGGGTAAATCAAAGTACTTTTTCAAAACTGGCAAAGGATTCCAGCGGGCATTCTTGACGGGCGCGAAAAAAAAGCGACAAGTCCAAGGTGTCTGATTACAAGATATTACTGCGATGCGACGGTATTAAGTGGCAGTGTTCGGTTTCATCTTACGATATGACAACATGGACGTCGTCACCGCGTTTTTAAGTGGCCGAAAAAAATGTAAACGATTTCGGACGAATGTTTACCTTTTAAGTGTAATGTTAGCAGATGTGGTAGGTGGTTGAAAGAACATCTTGAAGCTATTCTCTTTTGTTTTGCTTCGAGATAAATAGTGATAAGTATCCAATCTATCCAAGTTTATGGAGCATCAAATTTTTCCCTCTATTGAATTCCGCTATTGCCCTAAATACCTACATACACCTTATTATACTCGTATTTGAGCATGACGTAAGTTGAGCTATCCTTTGTATGTGCCGTCGAACCCTTTTATCTGGTCCTCGTCTCCCAAGGCTGGCTATAGACAGACAGACAACCAATACCTACACCAAACACATTATAGATTATAGATGTAAAAAGTAGTAAACCCAGACGGTTCGTGTTACACGAAAATTAACGTCAGCCTGACGGGCCGGGCTTGTGACGCAAAATGGAGTCAAATGACGCCAGGGCCGGTTTAGCTGAGACGAGCATTAATTATACGGGATCATGTTCAACAACTGCGCTTAGGGTTCCGCTCACGCACTGTTTTGTGCCGCAAAACAGGATTTACTTCATTCTCAATGTTATTGTCTCTGATTGAAAATTATACTCCACACAACTCTGAATAATTTATGAAAAATAATAATATTTTATTTTAAACAAAATTCTATGAAACACTATATCATTTACGATTCCAAGTTTTTATACGTTTTTATTTATTAAAAACAAAAATCACTGTCGTGCAATAATGGGAAACAAAAGCTTTTTCTCGTGAAATATTTTAATAAATGAGTGAATGCTGTATCAGTTTCTTCAGATGAAAGCAGACGAATTTATTTTAGCAATATTTATATAAAAAAAGAGTTATTGTAATTTTTCGCATAGTAGGGCGCCGAGCCAGCGGAGGCACACAGCGTCTCATTTTACACTAAAATTAACGACGATACCGAGCGTCGGGTGTCGAGTCGAGAACTTACAATAATTAAAACGAGCGATTGAAACCTTCGCCGATGTTCTCAAATTATATAATTAAAAATATTTTAATTATACCTCATCGATATCATAATAATATTTCATTTTAATTTTGTGAAACTTAATAGTTATCGAAAAATGTTTACGACCCTTTTATTGAAGGAGATATTTTGTTCTTCAGGTAATTTTAATATTATTTCAACCGTGTCTTATAATAGCGTTACTTAATTATTTTTATGGATTATGTTTCAGTAACTAATTACCTACCAGGTTACTCATCCAGTACCTAGTAATTTTTTAGTAAATTCTGAATTCCATATCATTATTTTGTGTAAAAAACGACTCGTAACGTTTTTTTTTCCACAGACTATACTTGACTACGGATCATTGGCGCCATTTTTAAAGTTTCTTTTTTTAATCTAGCAACACGTTTAGTGGGCATTAACATATGTGCAGGGAGTAACTGTAAGTTTCTAGTACAGTAGTGTCCGGTCAAGTAGTAATTTGAGAAGCGGTTGTAAAACGACACTGCACTAAAAGCGACCCGTCCAAATTTAGTAGACACATCATTCAACTGTATTGAGTTTCATATTTCGATTCTATAAGAAGGGTGTTTGTATAGCTAGGTTGTTTAAAGTTTAGAGCTATACCTACCTATCTATAAAACATTTTAGTTTCATTTACAAGTGTAGAGATGGATGGGTAATCTTATTAATAAGTATTATAAATGCGAAAGTTACGATGTTTGGATGTTTATTACTCAATTACGTCAAAACGACTGGACGGATCTGGATGAAATTTTGCACAGGCATAGGATACACTCTGGAATAGGACATCATAGGCAATTTTTTGTCAACATACCACGTGGGCAAAGCCGCGGGCGGAAGCTAGTGTAAAAATATTCTAGGTACTAAGCGTTATGAGCCCCCACAAGATTAATTAGATTGCTATAAAAATAACTAAGTCCTCTTACAGACTAGAGAAGCAGTAACTGAGAATGTACCTAAATGTAAATGGGAAGACCCATTTATTGGAAATTAAGAGAGATCTAGAAATCATACACAAACCTGCATTATGTTCAGCAGTCGCCCTTGTAAACATTAATCGTTTTTTAAAGGTGACTTTGAAAAAGGGGTCGTGTTATGTGACGCGGTCTACTCTAACATTGCTGTTTACCCTGGGACGATAATAAAATCTTTTGTGGTATATAATATGCGATACTATTCCATTCATTAGCCTATACCTAAATGCCCACTGCTGAGCAAAGGCCCCTTCTCAAACGGAGAAGGCTTGACCACGCTTGCTCAATGCAGGTTGGCGATTTCAAACTTATAATTAGAAATTATAAGTCCAGGTTTCCTCACGATGTTTTCCTTCACCGTATGTCAGTGGTGTCTAAATAATCATAGAAAGTACCTACATATAACTCGGAAAAAGTCACATTGGTACTTGCCAGGTTTCGAACCCACACCCTCATGCATGACAAGCGGGCTCCTTAACCTGCGGGCCACCACGACCTCTATTACGACGACTATTGCACTACACACAGAAAGCAAATCTATATCTCCGCGTTAACATGAGCTTTGATATTCCCAATAATAGCCTACATGTAGATACTATGCTTAGCACTTACTTACAACTAGGACATATTATAACACAGAAATTAATAATGGATTTAAATATATCGGACTACGTTACGACTGTAATAATAAAACTTCTTTTTATTTAAAAAACAAAATACTCGAATATCAATTATAATCAAAAAATCCCAAGAGCATCATTCGTTTGTTATCGCTAAGGGATTATGACACTTAAATCTCATTACATGTAAACAAATAAATATTAAAATGTTTTGAGAATTTCACATCCAACAGTCTCAAATATCTGTGTAACTTAACACCGCGCAGTTTTTATGTCACCCGATGTTAAGTAAACATCTATAACAACATTTTTCATGTTTTATTTATATTACGTACAGTGATTTATTTGCTTTTCATTTAGTAAAAGCCGTAATGGTATCATTAAATCAAAGAGTCACAATCAAAATTCAAATGTCAAAGGCTCATTGATAAATGCTTCCAAAATTGTCTATGGTTCGTTCGATTTTTAAAAAGTGTCTTCGTTTGAGTTTGAATATTCATATTCGTTAGTCATTGGTATTTTTTCAAATGATGAATTATGTTTGATTAATTTGTAAGCATGCTAAGTTAACATGTGTGGTTATTTTGACTTTTTTGGTAAAACATAAAACGTTATTATTTGAGTCCGGTCAGCATTTGTTAGGGGTTTTTCAAGTGCTGACTACCTAGGTACATAATTTTTAATATTTTTTTTCTGTGTCTGAAAACCGTACAAAAAAACTCGCCATATCCACGGAATACATCACGTAGTATAAAACAGATAAGACCAACATTCAGAAATCCAAGCTCTGAGCTAGATTTATCGGACTTTACCCCTCCAAAGTTTTAAAATTCCATTGTTTTATTGAATTCTCACCTTTATTGTGGGGTAATAGAGTCGGTAGTGTGTGTTAGTGGAATCTGGAGCTGATGGTGGACGATCACTTGATACGTACACGCACGCCTCCCGTGCCCGCGAGGTGGTGTTTATTCACCCCCTTTTGTCAAAGATTAAGCTATAAATGCAGATACGACAACGAAATTGCTGTATGAAATTATTTTCTATGAATTTTTATTGCGAAATAATGTAGGTATCTCGCAAATCTCGCTTTAAATGCAATTTTATTTTTACAATATTTCTGATGATGAAGTCGAATTTTTTAGTTTAGTTAACATATACCTGATAGCTATAGCTTTTTTATCGACTAAATATGAGTTTTCATTAGTAAGCAACCTGCGTCGCCTATAGACACCCGAAATTCCAGGGGAGTAACAAGTGTCTTTTAGTTGTAAGAGAGAGAGAAAGACAGACATAGAGAAAGAGACGGAGAGTATTGAGCCTAGTCTTTTGTTCTTGAGACAAGACACTAGATTTTCGCATAATCGTAACTCGATACGCATTCGAATCAATGACAAAACAACGATACCTACAAATGAATGAATTAACAATGCATCTAATTCTCACAAAATCTCTCGCATTACACCACAATCGAGTTGGAAACAGGCCATTAATTACAAATTTCCTTTAAGCCATCAATCGATTCTTTGCTTCGGGTTACCACTAGTATTCTCACAACCCCTCTGCAGCTAGCGTTAGCGTTATTCTATGAAAGATGTACAGTGCAGAAGCATCGCATCACAGTGTCAGTTACAACAAGCTATCATATGTCGCTCCCATCACACCCGTGTTGACTTTCCATGTTTGTTCGTTACTTTATATTGTTGTAATTATTATATTATCTTTAAGGACATCATATATGTACGTGGGCTATAAAACTTATAAAGTTATATCTTGTTTGTATTTTCCTAGTCAGTTGACCATCGTTGAGAAGCTTTTCTAATGTTTAGTGGATTTAAATGTAAACTGTGTCTGTTAAGTGTAGGAGAGCCAAGCTTCGGTGTGAATAGACCGGCTTGACCGGAGTGATACCACGGCCTCAGAACACCAGCATGAGACAACACTTACGATTCGCCATGTGAATGAGGTTACCAGAGGCTCTATCCTTCCCATCCTCAATCCGCTATTCCCCTAGCCATCCCTAATAACACAGAAAAGGTCGGCAAAGCTTTTGTGGTGACTCCTATGGAGTAACGAGTGTCCATGGATGGCGCCGATTCCTTGCTATCAAGTAAACTGAAAAAAATAACTACGACCGGTCCGGTCAGTAAGAGTCTGACACTCCCTCTAGCCCTACTTAGGACGGGGGAAGGCAAGAAGTACCAACATTTAATGAATTTCCTCGCTCAAAAGAAAGCGGATTAAAATGTGCCCCTTTTCTGTAGACCTTTCTTTCTGTCGAGAACTTTTATTAAACTTTTTACGAGAACAAGTCCGATAGACCCTGGATCTTTTGCGCATGAGTCATGCCATTTTGTAATGTGTCATATTATAAACAAGGAAAAAGTAACAAAATCACATATTTTATTCAAACATAATCAAGACATTCGAAATAGCAACCACAGCACATTGAAAAACAGCATCGAACATCGTAATATAATATCTAAATGCGCTCAATTAGGTTTATAGGTGGCCTACAATCACAGTCTTTGTACCGAAGAGCTAATGCATCAACAAAATCGCTTCCTTGACCATGCAGCGGACGACCTCTCAAACTAAAGCAGCACTATATCAAACAGTACTACACATGCGCTACATAAACAAGATGACACCGACAATGTTAGACACACACACACACACACACATACACACAAATTACTGAACTATCAACCTTAGTGTGCAAGTAATAAGGTGTCAAATAAAAAGATCAGCGCTACGACCTTGCCCCAATAAAGTGCGTAAGCGCATTTGTTGCAAGTGCAATATTTTATGATCTGACGTTTCGTAAGTGTTCTGCGGAAAAGATTCTAGGGCATCGTGTCATCGGATTAAATTATTAATTTGTTAATTTTAAAACGTAATTAGATCTATCGTGTGTGAAGAATGAAAACTTAACAATATTTTTAACTGGGAAAAAAGTTCTGCTGTGTTATGTCGTGAGATTAGGGCTCCCGCTTCTAATGCATGAGGATGCGGGTTTCGGAATCTGGCAAGTACCAATGTGACTTTTTCTGTGTTATATGTACTTTCTACGATTATTTAGAAAACACTATTAGGAAACCTGGACTTTTCATTACTTCAAAATGTAAACTAAACCTCCCTCCGTTTCAGAAGAGGCCTTTGCAGCAGTAGGCACTTATAGGCTGGAAGTTAGAGTACACATAAATTGATTGTCCAGCTTGGCACAGAAAGTCAAAGTCGGTACCTACTTTAAAAATATTATGGAAGGATTCTATAATGAAGACGTCATTAAACTGTTCGTAGTATGTAATTACATCTGGCAATAAGCTAAGCTCTGTCTGTGTGATATAATTGCCTTTATGATGCCGCTCGGCCTGCCAGCGGTAGGTACCGTTAAATATGATAAAGACGACCCCTAAAGGAACGCGTTCTCTTGCATATTTTTATTCCTACGATGAACTAGCGACGCAATCTATACTAATACTAAAAGGTAACATTTGTAAGTTTGTATGTAGGTGGTAATTTTGGAACTGCTGATCGGATTTCCAAAATTCTTTCACTGTTTTCACCTACTTGATTTGCGTATTTTAGTTTAACTTTCGCTTTAAACGCTGCTGTTTTTAAAATCCCGGGATACATTTACTTTATTTTATACGCATGTAAAGCCGCGTGCGAATTTTATTACACAGGTAATAATTTGATTAAACACACACACCAAGGTGCTAAAATCGTTAAAAGAACAAATAATTTGTCAGAAAACTTGCTTGGAACGTAGCAAAGAATCTGTGAAGTTTCTTTTAGTGACAGCTACAAAGAAAATAAGGCAAAGAAACGCTCCAACTTCAGAGATGTTAAACAGATTGAATTGTTCATGTAAATAAGCGTGTCAGTCCGACGTAGATCGCGTGTTGCCAGTAGTTTTTCCCGTGGCATTTCCGTCAATTTTCAACCGCATCCATTACACCATGACATGACACTGCAGATTGGAGTTCGTCGTACGATATAATGTAATAGAGCAATGCATTTTGCATTTGTCATTTGCATTTAGATGGGAAAGGGTTCGATGTCTGATGTTTCGAATAAAGTCCTGTGTCACGATAGAACTTTGATATGATACTGAAATTGCTTTCTTAAGAATCTTTGTTCTTAGCATTTTTAGGCCGTAAAATCATCAAGTTAGGTACTCCTATCACCCTAGCTAAAGTAAGAAGGAGTTCCACATTCTTACTGATTTGAAACCTCCTCCTGTTCCTTCTCTTGCTCCAGAGTGGAGCCGTGGTAAACCATTGTACTTGTCGCGCAACCCCAGCTGAAGTTCTTAGTAACTTAGATCTAGGATACATGATGGTGACACAAAAAAGGAGCTGCCATTGCAATTAGCTGTGGTTTGTTATCACACCTTATTTCAATAGTTAAGAGCATGTAAAATAATACGTTTGTAAACGCCAACCACGACACAGGAAAAATACTTCAATAAAAATATGGTTTTGTAGTTGAAAAAGTCTTTTGCAACAAGTTAGGAAGGTTTGCTAAGAAGGGCGCGACAAATTTACCTAGATAGGGAACATTATGGCAAAATGCAGTCAGACCAGGTGATCGACCATAGTTCGAAGTTTGAATACCAATTAGTAGGTACATGGTTCAAAGATTACAATGATAGGTCTGTTTATGTCACTCAACATTTTTAATACCCAGTGTTTTTGTTACTTGTGCTGTTATGATCTTTCATTTAAATTTATTTTGCATGGATAAGATATCTTTCCAGACTAAATAAAGCTTTAAGTACCTATATTCTACAAAACCGTTGGGGCCTCATGGTTATGTACTTATTTATTCCCGCAGACTGTTTAGTGTGAGGCGTATGAATTGTTATACAAGAAATTGGTAAATTAAGGTAACAACTGCTTGGACTGTATAGATAAGTATTTATTACAAGATGCAGAGTGTTGCATATTTAAAATTAAAAAATGAACTCCAAGTTACTTCGGGTTTTGCCTATAAATAGCGATATATTTTGATGTTCTTTTGAGTCTAAGTACGTAAATAGCATCGTAAATTTTGATAAGCCGCTAGCAGGTACTTGTATCTGGTTCACATAACAATTTGCGCCTTGGTACACATTCATACGTCAAATGCATTTCACTATTTATGGCTCCTTAATAACGGGTTGCAAGCTCTCACAACTTATCAGATTGTTATTCCGTTTATTGCTACCGTTCAAAGATTATATTTTGCAACACCTATCA
Source organism: Spodoptera exigua (assembly GCA_902829305.4). Taxonomy (NCBI): domain Eukaryota; kingdom Metazoa; phylum Arthropoda; class Insecta; order Lepidoptera; family Noctuidae; genus Spodoptera; species Spodoptera exigua. The sequence continues at coordinate 2,204,979 of LR824614.2, forward strand.
TGTTCTCTCCATCTAATTTACGACTTTTTGAAATGTTATTCATTCAGACCAGCAGTTATTTTAAATATTGTTATTTTTTATTTTTGCGACTCTAGCCGATCATTAATGCGCAAATATTCACTTTACTATTCTGATCTCTGTAATAAAAATACTAAAAATAAAAAAGATACCTTTGTAAGTAGGACAGAGAGGCGACTAATGCAATAAATTAAATCGACCTCAAATTTTAGAAACAAATCGTCGCGTGTGTCCTGTGACGTCACCAACGCGTGGACAACGCCAATGAGGTTATTGACATGTCAAACTATTTCCGTGGCGCCAAAATAAAAGCGCGCGAATCCACGGGGGCGGCCGACCATCGGCGACAATAATGCGCACAGACGACGCTACCATACGTCCATAATTACGATAAACAGATGAAAACAATAAATTGAAGCGTCGGCTTGTGGCCTGGGACGGTCTCGAGTTACGTTTTGAGCAAAGGAACGTCTAAAATTACCCCGCACGCACACACCTATCGTGCTGCCAGTGAGTACACACTAACACAGCAGCGCCGCCTATATCTATTATCAAAACATCCAGCGACTCTGGTTACAGCGATCCGAGCGCGCTTCGGATATCGCGTTACACACTTTAATGGCTGGAAAAGGCCTCGAAAACGTGATATTACACGCGTTTTATTGTGTATCGCAAAATGTAATTAATATTGAAATATAACACCGAATAATTTATTCGGCGTAACCCCGAGACTCGAACCTTTGTGGAGGTCCCCTCGCAGATCGAGATGAATAAATATCGAATTTAAAAATACGATTCGATCGTCTCTTGTTACGAGACCGGCTGAAACAGGCCGCTTGCCAATAAGACGAAACTGTAACACGATGATGGTTTTCCAACGGAAACCCACGTCAATGTCGGCAAAAATATTTGTAACTAAACCTTACCTTGATTTCTTCTTCATTTTCTTTTTTCACTTGAGCCCTTGGCGGTGATGAGGGATTTGTTGGTGTTTTACTGTCCATCTTTAATATACAGAGTCACTAAAATTATTATACAACAAGAATAACACTGAAAAAATATTTACAGAAAATTTTCAAAAGTTTTTCTTGTCCAAGTTTAGCGTTCGCGTAAACATTATATTATGCGCGCAGCAGAGACTCGGTAACTAGACGTGCGGTCCACGCGGCGATCGCAGCGCGACTGACGTCGGCCATGATTGGTCGCTTTGTTGAGCGCCATGAAAAAAGCTCGTTTTCCCGCGAACTCTCATACCTAGGGCGGAGCTTACGGACCGGACACAGCGCATGGGCGGTTAACTTTCGTCCACTTTCAAGCTTCATGTAAATTAACCCCTCTCTTTGTTTAATGATATCGTTACGTTTCATAGTAAACTTGGCTTTGATAAAAAATTTCATTGAAACTGTACGATTGAAGCTGCAATTCTCATATTATAAAAGAGTTTTCGAGGAGTTTTAAAGAGGTCTCCTCCAGTTTTCTTAACTTTTTTAAATGAAATTTCGCATTGCCTACATACCTAAGTCTGCCAATTTTGTCGAAGTAGTTACCTACCTATTTGCGGTAAATACAAAGATATTTATGTAAAGTTGACGTAGTAATCGGTCTTCCATAAATATGTAATATGTACGTAACTGCTAATGTAGGTAACGGATAAAAAGGTGATTCTGATTTTTCTAACAGTTAAGAAGCACTAAAAAAGTTATGAAATCTTTAAATCGAAATATCTAATAAAAAAAATCGAAGAATGTACATATTTGTTCCTTTATGTTTTTCTTCCACGTCGTAGATTCAATGTGCCTTTTTTTTTTTTTTGTCAGGGGAAAATCATCCAATGACTTCTCCCGCCCAGGGTAAGGCGAGAGAGAGTGTCAGACTCTTACTGACTAAAAACCCCCCCGTTCCTTCTCCTGCTCTGGGCCGAGGTCGCGGTGCCTCATTGCGCTTACCCCGCAGCCCCGGCTAAACATCAGCCCTTTAGGGCCCCGACTGTGGTGGTCTATTGGCTCTTTGAGGCGCGCGCGGAACGCTACGCGCCGTACGCTCGGGTCCAGTTCTGGTCGGGCGGCGAGCTACCCTTACTCGCCGTCCGCAGACCCGCGCTTACGGTGGCCGGAGATCATCCCTCGATCCTCGACGTCCGGAATGTCGCCTTCTGCGGCGGCTGGGGCGCGAGGAGGATAGTTCCCTCACGCGCTCCGCCTCCTCCTTTGCGAGCATAACTGCTTCGCAGAAGGAGGAGATAGCTTCCCAGTTCCTCTCACGCTGGACCATGGCCTCGATTAAGGCCGGGCGCGAGAGGTCGCCGCCGCCGATCACTTCCCTGAGAACACGGCGGTGCTCAACCCAAGCAGGGCACTCCGCCACCGTATGCTCCACCGTGTCCTCCAGGTGATCCTCACAATGACGACACTCGGGCGTTTCCTCCCGCTGGATCCGAAACAGGAACCTACCAAAGCTGCCGTGCCCGGTAAGCACCTGCGTCAGGCGGAAGGTGAGGACGCCGTGGCGTCTCTCAAGCCACTCCTCAAAGAGGGGTCTTACCGCTGCTATAGTAGCGTGCCCGAGATTCAATGTGCCTGTGGTGCCAATGGTGATAGTTAAAACTGGAGTTTTTTTGGACTGGAAAATCCGGTATCTACCTCGCGGTAATGTATTGACGTCGCTCAGGAACACCCATATCACAAGTGCGTTGTCGGTTGTCGGCCTTTTGGGGATTCATATTTTCTTGATTGATGCTTGAGGATTGAGGCTTGAGGATAGAGAATGCTTTAACATTCACATTTTTGCTTAGACCTCACACACAACAGCTACAATTTATTTTAACGAAAAATGTATACACGACTAACCATCTGCTGTTTTTAAACAGCCAGAATTAGGTACCTACCTACCGCGTAAAACGTAGATACTTAAATACCTTTGTCCGCCATAAACAGATGAAGATTTTGACTTCACTGCCCGGCTGGCGCGGTGGCTGGACAACTGGCCGCCGCGCCGATTCCCGCACGGAACAACTCTTTGTGTGGTCGACAAATTGTTGTTCCGGGTCTGGGTGTGATTTGTATGTAAATTGTATGTTTGTAAACGCACCTACGTGCGTTTACAAACATACAATTTATATTAACACATGAGAATTCATTAATAAAACATGAGAAAATAGTATCTAGAGGGCAACGTTTTCAAAAATGCATCTTGCGGAATCGACGAAACAGTTATGTCAACTATGACTTTGATAATATGTATGATAAATATTTTAAGCATTGATAGTTTTATCAAAAGTTATAATATTTTGTGTTTCGGTTTCGAAACATCTGCCTTTCTAGTCAAAAGTTTTCTTTACAAAAGGCGCTTATACATTTGAAAACAATAGAGCAAACAGTTTCCTATGTTTTTTTTAACCTGTATGTGCGTAGTAAGTAATCGAATTACCCATCCTGTATGATTTTCTTTTAAAGATGTCACCAGTATCTAAATAAAAGGTAGGGCACGCTTTCATAGGCTTGAGAGAGGCCACGGTGGCCTCATCTTCCGCCTGACGGTGCTTACCGGGCAAGGCAGCTTCGGTAGGTTCCTGTTTCGAATCCATCGGGAGGAAACGCCCGAGTGTCGTCATTGTGAGGACCACCTAGGGGACATGGTGGAACATACGGTGGCGGTGTGCCCTGCTTGGGCTGGGCACCCCCGTGTCCTCATGGAAGTAATCGGCGGCGGCGAATAGACAGGGACAATTTTGATTGCCCATGAAAAAGTTTATTTTTATGTAATAGGTCGGCAAACGAGCTGACCCATTATCCAATAACCTCACTTACACGGCGAAACACAACGCTGTTTCACGCCGGTTTTCTGCGAGGCCGTGGTATCACTCCGGTCGAGCCGACCCATTCGTGCCGAAGCATGGCTTCCCCACACTTATACGAGATTTTATTTTATTTTTATTTTATTAATTAGGGACAATAAACAGCCACAATGTATAGTGCTTAGTAAATAAATAATAAATGTGCTAGTAACAACAATATTGCAGCCCATTGCATTATCCACATTTTAACAAAAATTCAAATATTATAATGAGTACCACTAAACAAGCATAGTAATTCAATAAATAATTACATTACTAAATTTTTAAACAATTTTGAAAGTAGTAGTCCTTTTCAGCATCACGGCGTCGCAGAAGGTAGCGACGACACTCCACCCTGACTCGCTCCCGACCATAGTACAAACTACAGCCGGAAGCGAGAGATTTCCCGCAGCACCTACGGCCGCGACCAAGTCACGGCGCTGCTCGACCCAAGCTGGGCACTCCACCAAGGTATGCAGCGCCGTATCGTCGCGGCAATCACCACGATGGTGGCACTGAGACGTCTGCTCCCGACCTATTCGACACAGGCTCTTCCCGAAACACCCGTGTCCGTTAAGCACCTACGTCAGTCGGAAGCTGAGGGCGCCTTGGCACCTATTGAGCCACTCCTCTTGAACGGGCCTTACCGCCGCTATAGCGGCGTGCCCCACACAATCTTATCCCTCACTTCACGTGGTTTAGTATTGAATTTTTTTTTTAATTAAATAAATAAATTTTATATGAATAATTTGATTTAACCCCATTTGAAACGAAACGAAGAACGAACGTGGTGTGGTGGTTGTGCCATAGAATGTAGGTATGTACGTCGCTATAAAGTCATCTGCAAAGCACAGGTACTTTGAGTTTCAACTTTTACTTATATTAATTTAGTTTTTTTTTATTTATCATCTTAGCTATGATGCAACGATGGAGTACTCCTGCCCAAAAGCTGCCCATTCATTCGGGCCATAAAGACACCCAGGAATATCCTTCGGGGAACACAGACTACGGCAAAGAATTCCACTCCTTAGTGGATCTGATAATAAAAAATGGAGAGTGGGATATCCACCATATAGCTCTATAGCATTTTGCTTTAATATTCAAATTGAGACGCTTGGGTTCTTTGAGTTTAAACCCATATAGTAAATTAAGTATTGAATTTTTATTATATCTTTCGTGAGACATTCTAAATTATTTATTATGTTTTCGGCTTACACACGTAATAATTTGACGAGATACTCGACTAGTTTCAAGCCATGCTAGAGGCCCATATTCATGAGCAGCATTCCGCGACACGCGACTCGGCGACCGTCGCGCTGCTACTGGCTACTCGAGTCTGCGCGCCCAACGCGCCCTCTGCCGTGATTCACGCGCACTTTCTTCTAGCCGTGGTGTCGGCAGCGACGGCGCGCGCGACACTGTTGGCACGCTCGACTCGCCCGCCTGCAGCTGCGTTGGTGTTGGGTTCGAATCCCGGGTCGACGCAAAAACAGTGTTACATACCGCGCTAACTGTGTCACACTCCAGACCCGCAACAGTGCAGTCTAATGCAGAATGCAGGTCGCCGAGTCGCGTGTCGCGGAATGCTGCTCATGAATATGGGCCTCTAGCATGGCTTGAAACTAGTCGAGTATCTCGTCAAATTATTACGTGAGTAAGCCGAAAACATAATAAATAATTAAGTATTGAAATTGAAATTTTAATTTAATTCAAAGCCAGCTTCACAAAATTAATATAAACATGTCAAATTGTCAACAGCTGACTGACAGTTATGGTTTTAGGTTAGGTATATTTATAGTTGTTCGTGGATTGCATTTTGGATTATTTTCGTTAATAACGCAGCGCAAAATGAAGATCTAGAAAAAATGCTATGAATTAAAACTGATTAAGGTGTTTATACATAAGCGAAGGGAGTTTTAATTTACAAAAAGTGAAGAATGTCATCCAAATTACCGAAAACAGCTTTGAGTTTGAAACAGGTAATGAACCAATAACTTTTTGTGTCATTTATTGACTAACGTAGGTACACAGCTATTATTGTAGTTGGTTTGCGCTGTGATATTTGACCTTTGATGGTATATTATTCAATTTTTCGTGATAGGTTAGCCAGGACTACCTAGGTGGGTACAAAAATAGCAATAGCTGATTATTTCTCCTCCTAGTATAATATCCATCTTTAGTAATCTTCATAGTTCTTACTTTTTAATAGTGAAGATTACTCTTACCTCTACGACTCTTTTATCAGTCTGCTGTTGAGATACAGATTACTTACTAGCTAGTATATTGTAGACATTATTTTTACATTCTATTGAATTTAAGAGACACAGAGACCTCTGAGTTTGTTAAGGCATTTCTTCTCAGAGTAGTCAGATAGGAAATGTATGTAGTATATAATAATGTTGATGTGTAAATGTCACCAGCTGTTTTCTGATCTCTTTGCAAAAATAAATTCATTGTTTCATTTTATTTCTAGTTTCTTCTTCGCCAAGAAGTGTTGAAGCTATACAGGCAGATCTTTAGGACAATCAGACAAGTCCCAGATGAGACCACAAGAGCGGACCTAAAGGAATGGGCCAGGGCGGATTTCAGGAACAACATGCACCATAAAGATGAAACCACAATTAAAGCCATGCTTCATCATGGACAAAAGTCATTGAGTAATTTACAAAAATCCTTATCTTTGAGTAAAAGTTGAAAAACTATAGAATTTATTAAACCATGTGTATAAATGTAGAAAGTAATCTGTGATAGTGTACAGAAAATTTAAATAAAAAAGGTGTTGAAAATGAAAATGTGTTCATAGTACAAAACTTTTATTTATTTTAATTCATTACATCTTTACAACTAAAATGTTTTTTTTTTTAAATAACACTAGTAAACAAAACCATAGATACTAAAGCTCATCATATAATTTAGCTATTTACAAAATAAATGTTTTTATTAAATGCCAAGTCATCATTTTTTTGAGTCCAGTTGTGCTAATTTGTTTTGGACACTAATTTAATAAATAAATTACTATTTTCACTGCTGTATCTTATGATCACTAACATACACTAGAATATCAGACTTTACATTTGTAAAAGCAATCAATCACATTTTATTCTAAACTTGATACCAATTAATCTACACCTATTGCAATAGCTTGATAGAATAAATAAATTAAAGTAGGTACTGTTACACCTGTACCAACAACCACAGTAAATACTGTAAAAAATGTCACAAAATCACCATTTTTATTTAAGTATTTTGCTAATATTTGTATCAAGCTCCTTGTTATATGATGACCATCCATTCCATAACAGGGAACCACGTTCAGGAATCCTATGCCCATTGAAAACATGAATACATACCTCAGCAGTTTCTCAAACTGAGAGGGTGAGAAGAATGAGAATAGTGCCATTCTTGGGAAATACTGGTCTATGAATACTGTCTTATGTAAATCATATGGCAACCCTAAGTAAAGAACAGCATTTTTGTCCTTCCTTTCAATGACTATCAAATATGTGTGATTGTTCAATGAAGGCCTCAAGCAGTGCATGCCTCTTGGACAAGAGAAGCCACCAGGTTCTGTGCACTTTGTGAACTTCTCTTTGATCATATCTCTTGGTTTCAAACAAGAGTACTGACCTGGTAGCACAGAGTCAGCAACTACTTTTGGCTCAATATATTCAAAGCAAAAACTATATAAATCATCCTTACGACAACACTCAACAACATCATTTTCCCTAATAGTTTCCATCATGATTTCATCATTTAGAGAAACAAATTCTGCACTGGTGCAAATACCAAATCGCTCATGGGCCATATGAAGACAGTAAGCCCAGTCATTGACATTTTTTATTTCACAATTATTTATTGAATTGACTACATCACCTTGTTCCAATCCTCTAACATCTTTTAATGGTGAGTCATCAGTAAAGCCAGTTATTTTAACCCCAATCCCTGTTTCATAAGCTATATTAAATAAAATGGGAGCTGAAAAGAACAACAGCAAGGCTACAAATGCTGTAGCAACATTATGCCATATACCCGCACAGAATATTTTCAATCGTTTTGTAACAGACAAAGTATTCAAATGATCAGAATTCATTTGAACAAATGCTATGGGTATTATAGTAAATACATATACACCCACAGATAATAGTTGCACATCTTCTTGAGCTGCAGCCAGTGCATGGCCCAATTCATGGAATACAGTACTAAATCCTATAGCTAAGAAATACACCCAGAAATCTGACGCCGGAATGTTTACACCAGGCAGCATGGCCTTGATTTCAGGTACATTGTTGATTTGAATAGTCTCATAGAAATGCTCGAATATGAATGAAAGCAAAGTCCATATAGCAAATGGTAGAAATATCCAGATGGTGAAAATGTACCCGCATGTATACCATTTACGAAGGATGCGAGCTAAATTTTTACTCCAACGATATAAAAACCTGTTGAAAGCAGTCGTTGTCCATGTGAAGTTTAGTATTCCTATTTTTAAACCAGTCCCTTCCAAGAACGCATAATACGGATAGTGCATACAACTCTGAAATAAACAAATATTCGATCAATAAACATAACAACATAAATTATTTCATAACCATTTCAAAAAATAATACCTTGAAAAAGGAGTCAAAAAACCAAATAACAACATAAAAGGTTATAACGAATGAACAAAGTATTGCAAAAGACATTGCTGCAATTATCTATTGCCTTAAAATAACAAATACATGTAATATTTTACATTTTAGCAAGTAAAAGCCGGCATCACATTACGCATTGAAAAAATTGGCAAATCGATTGCGTCAAAATACAGATAGAACACACAAATGTCAGTTTCTTAGAAAAAGAAATATACTGCATTGAATATTTGTCATTTTGCACACAGAACTGAAAACATTTGTAATCTGTCTGAATGTATGTGTGCTTTGTCACAAACTCGAAGAAATAAAAAAATACTTTGACATTGACAACTGTTGAATTTGTTCGGCAGATCGACTGTGCTGTGTGTTGATCGAAAATAAGCGGAATAAAACAATATTGTGACTTTTTAATAAACATTTTAACATGTGAGTGATGAGTTGTACGGAAAATGAAAGTGGCCCTTTTGTCGTGTTCTTCTTACCAGCGGTCGTTGGCTGCCTGACCATACTCCTGGCTAGACGCTGGGCGAACTCCCAAGTTAGCAATACTTCGTCTACAGCCGTCTCTAGGCGGCGAAAAATCATAAAAGACCCGCTTATCAAGCGGCCCCTGCCGCAGATAACAACTAAAATGATGCCACCCGGATCTAAAAAAACCACTGGTGTTAACAAGAAGGTAAGGTCGAGTCTCCAACTGCTATGTTCTGCAGCAAGATAATTGACTTATATTTCGTCATCTTGGAGCAGTTTAATAGTGTTGTCCTGTTTTGTACCTGTTTATTGTGAACTTAGACTTAGAAGGTAGGTAGTGTATGTTTACTTATTGTTTTGAATTGTAAAATAAAGAATTATAATATACTTTTATTGAAGCATTCATGCATTGATGTTTTATTGTAAATGACTATAACATAAATATGTTAACATACATTTACTTTACATTCCAGGGTGCATTCACAGTTGCAGATGAGGAAATAAATGGTACTGGAAAGAAGATAAGATCTTCAAGAGCTGCACCTACAACTCCTCCAAATGTAGTCTCTGAAGTGAAGCTGGCGGATGTGCCAGTAGCACCAAAACACATCCCCTTCCCCTATATACCTCAAGATGGCAACCTTCTTTTTGAAGCAATGACATTTGTATTTACACTTGTAGCTACTGGGTTGCAGTTTTTGAATCTGTACAGAACAGCCTGGTGGCTGCCACATTCTTATACAAATCAGGCAATGGTAAGTTTATGTGCACTTTTAATCAAGTATAAATGTATGAGAGGGTAGATTGGCATAAGCAATGATATTACTAATTTTGAAATGTAATAAATACTGCTAGTAAGAATGGAATAGTGATGACCAATTGGAATCTACTATTTGAAATTGGAATATATCAATTGCTTTAAATAGAACCAATTAAGACAGCCATGTTTATCCTTAAGTTATCAGACTTTCTAATGAATATTTGCCTTTAAATGCCCATATAAAACAGTCTTTCTATAATATTGAATGCTATGCTGTTTGATTCAAGTGAAGGAAGCATTAGCATTGTTTTATTTAAATGTTTTGTTTATTTCTTTATCATTAACCTCTCAACTGTTGGTATATGAAAGACAATAAAATACTGTCTGACCCACTTACGTCTGTGTTCTTGAGAAATACATACTTCTTATTATGATCATGATACATGTATACCAATAAAAAGCCACAAATAGTTAAAGGAATATGATATTTGACGATAAATAAATTTTAATACTTTCTGAGAATGCCAAAAATAATTAATTTTTATGAAATTTGTATGAGGTTTATATACTAATATCAAAAAAAGTTTCTATGTAGGGGTAGTCTTTAGAACCGCTGGTCGGATTGCCAAAATTCTTTCACTGATAGACTGAGCTACAATGTTCCTGATTGCTATAAAACATCACGCTACAATCAAATGGAGCCAAGCAGCGGGTGAAACCGCGCGAAAGTAGTTAGCACTTAATATTTTTGTGTAAAATACCATACTTTTTTTTTTAAAAGCAAACAATTAGTTATTAAATATCAGCAGACGGTAACAATACAATCACTGGATGTTAAGCAATTGGCTCCAGCCAAAAGCACCCAGGACTACATAGAATATACAAGTGTGTGGCCAGTGTTGTTTCTTACCGGTATTCCTTCAGCCTTGGTATTGTTCGAGTATTCTTCCTGCCTCGGTATCATTCCGACTGAGCCAGCCCATTCCTACCTAAGCATTGTTCTTCCACACTTTTGGAAAAGCAAATGGATGGTTTCCAAAATATTATATATTTCTTAACTCTGTATTACAATTTGAATTTTTACTGAATTCTTCTATCTTTATCTGTATTCTTTATGACTATCTATACATACATGGGTGTATGTTTTTGTGTGAGTCATAGTGTATGTGTTAGCAAGTTACAAGGACAAATATCTAATTTTAGGCCCCATTGATATTGTGATAAGACCTTCATGGCCGTTTGTAATCAAAGTGTGAAGGAGAATTAATATTAAATAAATTGTGTTGGTAAAAAATAATAGTTATATATTAATAGTAGTTAATTTGTTTGTATTGCTAATTTATTGATTGGGAGGTCAACAAAAAATGAAAAAATATTTTACTCACTAGGTAATCTATATAATAATCACATAATCACTCTGTGCATATAGAAGATCGCACGTGAATTAAAATTATTATCTTTTAAAAATCGAAATAATTACAAATCCCTAATGTTTTCTTTTAATGATTTTAATAATTTACGATTCACCTAAAAATATATTTTCACAAAAGTTTAAATCATCACATTCTAACACTATTATTATATTATATATGTATATTGCTTTTTATTTTCAGAATTTCTACTTGATCGACCCTCATTTGGTGGCGTTTATAGTGACAATAATATTCCGCAAACTTCTACTAAGTATCAGTTTAGCAATACTCAGGGGTGTTCTCGCGCCAAAATTGATGCCACACGCTACTATAGCTGCCAGGTAAATATAAAACTTATGGCTTGCTAAATAGAACGCATAATATTTTAATAACTTCTGTATATGTCGTTATTTTTAAGATATATGTGTTTTGGTCTATTGGTTGTGAGTAGTACCAAACTATGTATACATATACTGTATGAAAGCTCAAAGAACTTGAAATTGAGTAAACCATCTAATAACGAGAATACATGCTTGGTTGGCGAGGTGGCTGGACAAACGGCTAGCTAATGGTCGCGGGTTTGTTTCCTTTGTGGATCAATCGTTGTTCCTTGTCTGGGTGTGATGTGTATGTGGAACCCACGACACACAAGATAATCCTAGTTTCGGTCAATGATTTTTTTAAATAATATTAAAAAGATAGTAATAACAATTTCTTTTAATAATTATTATGTCGTCGCACACTTGTAATGAAAATTTAAATATGATTAAAAAATAATGAAATCTTTATTCTCGATTTCAGAATGTTCATATTGGGCGTAGTGTTAGGTGCCCTCTCGTGGTGCACATACTTCATCGTGCTAAAGTATCCAGTCGTGAAAATATTCTACTTGTTATATCCGTGAGTATTGCAATCTTTATATAAAAAATGGATCGCAAAATGTGTTGGTAAGCGCATAACTCAACAACGCCTGGACCAATTTTGCTCATTCTTTTTTTGTTGTGTTTCTTATTGTCAGGAGAAGGTTCTTATCAAAGAAAATATTAGAAAAGTAGAGGGGAAGATTAGGAAAAAATGACACTTTGATAGCGATATATGTAGTTAGATCCGCGCGAAGCGGGGCGGGCCACTAGTTATGTAATAAATTATTAGTACATATTGGCATGTGTGTTCTGGTAATCCTATTGTATTCAAAATTCCACCATGATAGAAACATTTAAAGTTGATTTTAACATGAGAGAGGTTGATTCGTGTGTTATACAGTATTTATGTGTTAACTACAATATTTCTGTGTTGTAGCAAATCAAAGTTAAAGTCAAATCATTTATGCCAAATAGGCAATTGTCGGACCTTTTGAAAGTTAAGATAGGAAATGCTGGCTTCGTCTAGTTTTTTATTTATAATTTTGACATGTAAATGTGCCGTTGAATGGCCTATTTGCTAAAATAAATTCATTTTTTCCTAGGGTTACATGTTTTTTCCTATATACCTATTTCTACAAGTAATAATAATAAAATATTCTCCTTTTCAGGGCTGTGATATACTTCCTGCTATTCGGTTTTCAGTCCGGTCCATTCTTAGAGTTGAACACTAGCGATCCGCCGTTACATTGTTGTACGCACGACGCCGCACAGATACGCACAGAAGTTGAAGCTTTAAGACATGACTTTAATGATAGGATGAAGAAAATAATATTTAATTCAGTCGTTGGAGCATACTATTCAAGTTTTATACCTTGTACTTTTGCACAGGTGAGTAATATTTGTAGTGTGTGTTTTAGTAAAAGCCGGGGTTGCGGGGCTAGCGCAATATGCGCACGGTTGGAAGTAGCGCAGTGGCTGGGCAACTGGCTTCTGTGCAACGTGTCGCGCGTTCGATTACCGCACGGAACTTTGTGTCATCCACAAATTGTTTTTTCGTGTTTGGGTGTGATGTGTATGTGAATTTGTAAATTTGTAAAGGACGATCCACGACACAAGAGAAAACCTAATGTGGGGCAACGTCTTGTAGAAATAAAATGGTACCGGGGCTTCAGCCTAAAGCAAGATAAGGAACGGGGGGTTTTTAGTCAGTAAGAGTCTGACATTCCTTCTCGCTTCACCATGGGCGAGAGATAATGAGATGTAATTTGATGATTTTCCTTTCATAGAAAAAAAGTATAAGTAGCTTAATTACCCAGTAAGATGTTACCTCAATTTCGGCACTTGTATTTGTTATTGGTACGCTGGCTGGGCAACTCTGGCTACCGCGCTGCGTGTCGTGGGTTCAAATTCTCGCACGGAACTATGTTTTGTGTGATTCACAAATTGATTTTTCTGTTCCGAGTGCTAGGTGACTTTGAAATTATATGTTTGTAATACGCATACACGTGATACTGGAGAAAATCCTGGGGAAAAAAATGATTGGTCAACCATTTGTAATTTTGTACATGTTCACAATTCACGTGACCTTATAAATATAATTTTGCGGTTGGTAGCAATCTCATTACCACAGAATTCGTAGGTACATTTCCGTGCGATAAAAGTGTGAAATACCATTTCGATAGTGAATAAAAACATACCACACTATTAGTTTTAAAGTTACCTACCAGACTAATATTAATAAATTGTAAACGCGAAATACTGTAAGTGTGGATAGATGTCTTTTTTATTCGTTTTTATAAACAAGCTACTCTTAACACGTTAACTGCCGCATAGGTCACCGGTGACCTATGGTAGCAGAGGATTTGCCTTCAATAGTTTTCGGTCGGCAGTCAAAGGCTTAATTTTGAGCTGACCTATCAGTATTATAATAATCTACAATTATCAAACACACAAGCGGTTATAGCAAAAAACTTTTTTAATTGATAGGTCGGTAAGCGAGCCCACGGATAACCTGATGGTAAGCAATCAGCGCCGCCCATGGACACCCGCAACAATAGAGAAGTTACGGGTGCATTGCCTACCTTTTGGGGATTAGGGATTTAGAGATATAGGGATTGGGGGAGGAGAAGGAATTGGGCTCCGGTAACCTCTCTCACACGGCGAAACATAACACAGTGGTTGTTTCCGTGTAGGCCGTGGTATCACTCCTGTCCAGCCGACTCATTCGGGCCGAAGCATGGCTCTCCCACACTTGAAAATTGTAATAAAAATACAAAATTGGTTTTAAAATAACCAGTTATTATAACTAGTACTATATTTAGGTTTTTTTAAGTACATCTTTAATACTATTTTTATAAAATTAACAGTAAATATAACTTAATGGCGTAAGCTGTAATGTTGTATATGTATGTAAATTTTCTAAATAAATAAAATAGAAAATAAAATTTCCAGCCATATCTCTACTACGAAGTATACGCAGCGTCTCAACAGACAGCGTTTGTATGGGCGGGCCTGTTCGCGCGGTACGTGAGTCAGCTCGTCAGTGCGACGTACTGCGACGTACCGCATCGGTCCGCGCTACATTTGGGTCGGTGGAAACCTGATAATAATTCTTGTACAGGTCAGTTTTAGTTTTTATTGCTATTAGGTACCTGCATTGTAAATATTGTTGTTTTATGAATTGTGCGGTGTTTTAGGAGATTTCATATTCCTTATTTTCTTGCCCATATACACCCGTAACAAATTAAGTACAAGTGCGTTTCCCGCCTCTTGTGGTCTCTTAGAAGATTATGGGCTTTTGCGAATTGGGCTTCCGTGGTGCATTTACATGTGGGTCTCGCTGTTTTCTTTTTACGGGGATGAGAGGGAAAGGCGTTGGGCCTCCGGTAACATCACTCACACGGCCTTCGTTTTGTAACACAAGCGTTGTTTCACGCCGTTATTCCGTAAGGCCGTGGCCGTCAAAGCCTCGCTCTCACACATGAAACTATAATTTGTCAGCACGGTTTGCGCGGTGGCTGGGCAACCAGCTGCAACGTGTCGTTTTGATACCCTCACGGAAAAAGTATTTTATGTGATCTATAAATTGTTGTTCCTGGTTAAAATTGTATGTTTTGAAATGAACCCATGACACTGGGGAAAATCCTTTTTAAAAGGATTGGATACTGGAAGAACGACATGAACAAGTAGCTACCTACAAGGGGTAGGCCTGTCGAATTCGCAATCATTTTTTGTTTTATGTGATAGGACGGGTAACGAGCAGACGAGTTACCTGATGGTAAGCAAACGGCGCCGCTCATGGAGTACCGCAACAATGGTGTGGTTGTTTCACGCCGGTTTTCTGTGAGGACGTGGTATCACTCCGTTCGAGCCGACCCATTCATGCCGAAGCTTGGCTCTCCCATACTTCATAAAATTTAAGTAACAACATCCTAAATGTCCAGAAGGTACCGAGGTAGCGACATGGTGCGCGGGTCGCATGTGGTCCCGGGGGGCGCGCGTGTCGTGCAACGGCCGCGTCTACATCGCCACCACGCCGGCCGTCGCCGCGGACCCGGCCTCCGTCGTCCACACTCGATTCCATGTGAGTTTTGCTGCCCATTATACACAATTACTATATGTTTGTAAGTCTCTCAAGATTTTTTATTTATAACCAATATTTGGACTGCTGGTAAGCGATTATAGAACAAATTTGCTCTAATGTAACCTATTCACTTGGCCCTTAAAAATAAAGGCAATGCCAAAAAAGGTTACTGTATTGGAAATATTGGGCCTCCCGTAACCTCACTCAAACAGCGAAACAGCTGTTTGTGTTTTACGCCGGTTTTCTGAGCCGTCCCATTAGTGCCAAAGCTTGGCTCTCCCACACTCTAAACTCCCAACACATATTGGGCTTATAGCTATTCAGTATCTAAAACAAGATTAGAACTATATTTATCATATTTAATATTTAAATTTCTGTTTCAGACGGTGTTCGCAAATCCCTCGCTGTTACTATGCGCCATGTTATGCCTACAGCTGTCCCTCATAATACTACAGTTATGTTTACTATTCAGTTCCATACAATGGCACAACTTCCTAGCTATAGTCATATTACTCTTCATAAACTACTACACACTGTTCAAAATGGTTCGCGACTATTTAGTCGCTTGGAAAGTCTACAAAGCTGAAAATATGATACAGGATAAAAATGGCCCCCTACATTCTGTTCCCAATTAAGTGATAGTCTTTATTCCTAAGATTGAATTGTATCCCGCGCACAAAATTTGTTTCCTCTGTGTTGCCAGCTTCGTTGTATTGTCTTTGTTTGAATTTGTATGTTTTGTGTATGTTTGTAATATCGGTTTGCAGTAATAGACTTAGTCGGTAGATTTGCTATGTTATACTAGTCGTGCGGTTTGAGCGGGTTTGACCCACTAATGCCCAATTGCAGATTTTTTTATTAATAATGCATCTGATGTATTTCTGCTATTTTCTCCACACACTGGTCTTCCATATTTTCATTATTAAGTGAGATGTTTTGTTACCACAGGTATTCTTTTTAATGCTTTCCTGTATTTTTTACATTTATTTATTACGACGAGATTTCTTAGTTAGCTTCTTGAAGTTAGCATATGAAATTCCGCAGTAAATTAGTTAACATACAATATATTTTTTAGAGATTGGGCATAGTGTGTTGTCAATGGTCAGTTAACATTCCATAGTGGATTCCCGAACTCAATATAACGAAGCTCGTAATACAAAAATCTATATCTTGTTGAATTTCTAATTGTTGTGTCAATTGTACTTAATGTTTGTTTAGAACTGCGCTCATGTATTTATAAGGAATCGGTTTTTGAACAAAGTTACATAACATTGAATGTGAAATTATTATAAGACTGATGGTACCTAATTAGACCATTGCTATGTTTATAATTCACCCTCCATATCAGGTGATCATGAGCATAGAAAAATATTGATTACATAATTTTAATTCGTGTATTTTGGTGGTACATGTAATCGATGCGTTCCCGCCAAAACGTGTAAACGTCAAAATTATACCAAAAACAACAAGATATTTATGACACAAAATGTGAAATCCTGAACAATATATCATACTTGCCATAAAGTAAATGATTTCGTTTTAGTTTATATTCTTTATAATTGTGACATAGACCAAGGAAATCTCATTTCATCATAGTCTAGTCATGGACTTGAATGTAAGTAAGTTATGTTAATAAAAACTTGAATGAACAGTGGAGATATACTTTTATTTCAACATCTTAACATATAAAATATCCTCTCAGTACATTATTTACACGATTCACACTACACTATACTTGAATAGGTATTATTGGTTTCAATCAATTAAGCCCTGTTATAAAAATACTTGATAAAAATGAGGTCAAGGCATTTTATTGCTTTATTTATGGACATGTTCTAAGTAATCTCATATTGTTTGGAGAAATACTACAACAAATGTTTATAAAATAATGATAATAATAGTGTAGTGACAATTAACTAAGAATAAGTTAGGCAAACTTACAAAAGTATTTGATTTTATGTCATCACAAAAACTGACATAGTTATCTTAGCCAATTATTTCACAGAAACCCAAGAAGAGGTTTTATTGCTATCATTAATCTGTACCTTCATTTTCTTCATTTTATCCCTAACAATATCACATGCTTGTAGTGTTTCCTTATCTTTCCTAGAGAGGGCATTCAGTCTTACCGTATGCCTGAATTCAACAAGAGTATCAATGAGAGAGTTTGATAGTACACTGTCTTGAGCAGAATCCTGCAGTTTCAGTCCAAACTTTGTCAACATGTCAGTAACATACTCAGCTATCAACACAATAGGCACTGGATAGTACTCTGAAGTGTCTAACCTAATCACTTTGTTAGCATTACTGACTAAAGTAAGCAGATTATTAATGCAAACAGAAGTATTAAAATCATTTTTCAAAGCCTCCATGTTAGCCTCTTCTGTTTTCTGTAAATCATCCAATATCTTATCTTTGTAGTCCCCATTACTGACTGCATTATTATTGACATAAATAAATGCATCTTTTAGGAAGAATTTGAATTTGTTTAGCACTTCTTCTGCTGTTTTCATTACTTCTGAGCTGTACTCCATTGGGTAGCGGTAACTTGATGTAAGACAAGCCATCCTGAACACATCAGCACTGTGGGATTTCAGCAACTCAGGTATTAATATGGTATTTTTCAAAGATTTTGACATTTTAGTATCCCCTTTCACATGTAAGTGGCCAACATGGACCCAATAGTTGGCCCACTGTCTTGTGTTGTGGTATGCACATGACTGGGCCTCCTCATTCTCATGGTGGGGAAACTGAAGATCTATACCACCAGCATGGAAGTCAATTTGAGATCCGAACACCTTACTGACCATAGCAGAGCACTCTATGTGCCACCCTGGCCTGCCTTTACCCCATTTCACATTCCAGGATGGCTCATCAGGTTTATGACCTTTCCAGAGAGCAAAATCAGTTTTATTTCTTTTCTCTTCATTAGCTGCTTCTCCTTCAGTCTGTGCTCTTTGTAGTTTTCCATAAGATGGATATTTTGTTGTATCAAAATAAACTGAACCATCCATTGTAACATAGGCCATCTCTGTGTCAATAAGTTTCTGTACAAAACTTTCAATGGAGTTGATGTGCTCTGATACTCTAGTTATAATTAACGGTTTCTCAATGTTTAGTGAAGACATGTCAAGCCAGAACTCATGCTCATACTGTTTGGAAATGTTCTGAAAGTGCGTCTTAGTTTCTAAACCTTTTTTAATTATTTTGTCATCGATATCCGTAATTCCCATAGCAGTTACAAGTTTGATGTTCAGAAATGATTTTATTATTCGTTGAATGATGTCGAGTTTAACGTAGCAGCTCGCATGTCCAATGTGGGCGGAGTCGTACACTGTCGGGCCACAAGAGTACCAGGTAGCTATGTGAGGGTCGTTAAGTATTACTGGAACTTTCTGGTCCGCAACACAGTTGTAAATGTACGCACCCGTTGGATTTCCATTTGGCATCAACCACTTCGTCTCCTTATATGGTTTTAAACTACACACGTGTGAAAGTTTTCTTGAGATAACCGGGAATACTTTCTTCATTTTCAATCAGCCGTAAAGTTCATGGACACGGAATAAGTAGTAAACCACTGGGGGCAATGGGCACTGAACTCAATCTAACAACAGCTGATAATGATATCAATGAAATTGAAATGAACAATGAACTGTCAACATCATAATAAATTGTTATCAGAAAACCGTCATTTCTGACACATACGTTACAATTTACGTGGAGTTAAAGCAAATATGTTTTAACTATCCTCTCAAATTAGTATTAGTAACAATCTAAAATAAATTAAGAATTCTATATATGTTAATAATTAATCATTTTTAAAATTTATTGTTGTCTATGAATTAATATAATTTTATTATCACCTATACTACACACTACATAGAAAATCACAAAACGGAAATCTATTTTAACGACAGCTGTGAGGCTGACACTGACGACTGACACTAAACATATTGACAGCTGAGAGACAGAAACAGCGACTGAATTATATTGATATTGATAAGCTTGATCGTCTTGGCTCAATTTCTCTGTGAATAAAACTCCAATTAAAACTCGAAATGGTTACTTACGCTCCAGATGAGGTTGGCCTAGCAGACAAATCGCCATGTGCGGGCATAAGAGCTGATCTTAAGATCTGTTTGCTTGCAAGCGACTGTTGCAAAAGGGTTAGTATCTTTGCACTTCTTGAATTTAAATATTTTAAATGAAAAGTTAATTATGGGCTTGTGTTATATTTATTGATTAGTGGGTATCCATAAGGGTATTTCTAATAAGAATGTTTTTTGTTACTTAAATAGTTTTCATGATGAAATATAACCACAAAATGGCTAAAAAAATAATACTTATATACATTTTAAAGTATTTAAGTACATTGCTCATAAACAAATAACTGTATAGATAGTAAAATACTTAAGAAATGTTCAAGTAAGAAAACAATACCAAGTTTATATAAAAAATTGTTCTAGGAAAAGAAAACTCCCCGAGAGTGCCTCAAAGAGGGTAATATCCCAGAAGAGTGTATACAGCTTAGGCAGAGTTTCTTTGAATGTAAAAGGTCATTGGTAAGTAACTGACAACTTGTTGGTCTATTCATAGTCTATCTCATCTAGATTTATTGGCAAAAATCTTGGAACAGCAGCTTTTATTTAGCTGTAGTAAAGAAAATAAATAATATGTCAGTGTTGACAGTCAAATCATTTTGTAAGTTTGTACGGTGAGATCTCATGCAAATGCGAAGTACAAGTTTAAAAATCATTGCTCATTTGTTTTCAGTTGGACAACAGGAGAAGGTTTCGTGGACACAAAGGGTACTAAAGCACATTATTTTAGGTGTTACTTAGAAAGACTTAGTTTGTTTTAATATAATGTATAAAGTATTCATATATTTTGTTTAATAAATTGTGATTGTTGTATTTGATGTTTTTATGTTTTATATAGATTATGTGCATACATATGCATTAATCTTTGGGATTGCTTAACTTATTTATATAATAAGAATAATGAAAATTTTCGTCCATCAAGAGGCTCTAGAGTATTCTTTTACCTTATGACTGATATAATATTTGTGGATGTCAAGCTGTTAACATTTTTGGACTATAGTTTTAGACAAAATCTTTCAATATAAAACCATATTGGTTGAAAAGGTGTTTTTGGCCAAAAATTTACTCAATCAAATGTGTATTTTTTTGAGTTTCCTTCCTGAGTTTTGGGAAACCTCTATTGAAAGGATCATAGAGGTTTTTCATAAATACAGTACAGAAAGATGGCATTAAAATCAAAACACACACTAATTAGGTAAATAAAACAAAACACCATAAATTTCACATTTTATTATAAAAATAATTGAAATTTAATTAAATCTTCTATATATTTTACAGAGCTTAGCCTGCACTCGTAACTAGCTTTTCAAGCCAAACAGTAATTATTTTAAATTGCTTTCATACAATAATACATGGCTTCATACATAATTTCAATTTGACAGTGTTTATAAATAACAAATCCAGTTTATATGATTACTTCACATTGTGTCTTAGAAATATTTTAACAGCGAGTGGACATAGGTAATTTTCTTTGTATTAGTATTGGTAATAAATATATATTAGGTAGGTACAAGGTTCTAAAATAATATTGTAAGCACATTATATATAAGTAATGAAGTAAATGAAGGGGTTAATAACCCACTCGCTTATAATTTTCATAAGCTAATGCTTAACAATTCAAGTAGGTTATGCAATATAAGCTTAGTTTCTTTAAAAATATTTGAACAGGGGTGTATTTGGTACAGTAAAATATGCCTATGCCATTCTATAAAGAACATTTTCAATACATAATTGCATTAGTTAGATTTTTGGTACCACACAACCAAAATGTTTCAACTCCTTATAGTTATTCTAATAATTATTAACATTAATATAACATTATTAAGCCTTATAAAATTGCATTAAATTCTAACTATAATACTCTAAAATGAAATACTTCTAATGAATTTATTGGTGTTATCGAAATCTAAAAACATTTTTATTTTAAAATTGTTATGTTGGCAAAAACTATGTTAGGTCAATTGTTAAAATTTTCTAAGTTTATCTAAGTACTCAAAAATTGTCTGATTAATTGTGTTATTTGTATTTTTATTACAAAATTTGCAAGCTTTGTTTTTTGCTAACTATAAATTGACTAGAATTAGCACCGCAGAATAATATTGCCGGGGTTGCGGGTGTAAACGCATTAATGTATCGTAGTCCCGCCCCGGAGCAGGAGAAGAAATGGGGAGGTTTTTAATCTGTAACAATCTGATACTCCCTTTCGCGCTATCCATTCTTTTTTACGCATTTCGGAGTAATGTAGGAAATGCAAATGAAACCTCACCTAAGTGCTAAACAACATCGCAGTTGCAGTACAGGAAATATTGTAGATAGTTTCTTAACTCATGGGTAGATGATCGAATATAGCTTCAAATCAGATATATTGTAAAAGCATTTATTTAGATTCTAGTAGACGCTTGTTTTATAACTATGTTATAGTTTTGTAATTCTGTGTGCGAATGAGTGTTTTGGTTCCCCTTATAATTGCAGTCACTGAATTGGCACTTAGATAAAAAAAAACAAATATTTGTCTATAATTCAAGCGTCCATTTTGTTAGGAATTACAACCAAAAAAGCCAGTAACTTTAAATTTATAAGCATATATATGTTTAATTACAAGTTAATCGTTTTCTACTATAAAAATCTTATGATAAAATCCATATTGATGCTTTTCAAGCCAATACTATGCTTACACTTTGTGGATATAATTTTTAATTTATTATTATAATGAATCACAATATTCTGTTAGGCTCGTTGGTCATGGTTTTATGTTCCGATAAATAGAGGTTTATGTTTTTAAACCGACATTTAAAAAAGGAGGATGGTTCTTTTGTAAATAAATATTTTATGTAGGTAACTGTTACAATAAACAAAATTAGGTCATTTTGTCATGACGGAAGCTAATATAATTAACTTAAATAAGTAGATACCTACTCATATTGTTAATAGGTTACTTATTTGACGGTAAGTAAGTACGTATTTACGGTATTTTACACGTTTGATAGCATATCGACTTGTTTGTAAAACGTTTTTATTCGTTGGTACCGTATGTAGGAAATTATTGGATAATTTTGGTAGAATACCTACTTTTTGCTACAACAGATTTGAGTATTAAATTATTACCTTTGATAGGTAGTTAGAGACTATTATCGTTAAGAGTACGTATTAATAGATGAAAAAGGACAGAAATATTTCAATAGTCGCTTCACGGCTAGGTATATTATTAGAACGACACTTTTTATCCGTCGGTCAACAATTAAATTAAAATAAATACCTATCTTACTGAATGTGTATCTATATTATTATTTATAAATATTTCAAACTTCGTTCGGGAATTAAGCATTTATAATTATATAATAATAATTTTGTGCGTTTCTAAAATAGCAACGGTTTTGTTAATTTTAAGGCGAACTATTTTACTTTTTTTGTGAGAATCACATTTTATTTTATTCCTAAATTATCGAGAGTTGTGAAATGAGAGTAGGTAGGTACATAGGTAGGTAGGTTATAGGTAGGTAGGCAATGAATTTAAATATTATTTCGATTGAACGTGAGATTAATGATATGTATCTCGAGATATGTCAGAAAATTGGAAAAGTCGAAAAATAATTATTTCTTTCAAAAGATTTTATTAGGCAAAAATAGAAAAGGGGTTATTTGAGCTGTTTAAAATTTTCTATGCTTAATCTTGGTATCCATTGAATACGTAATTATTGAGTACGTACGCCGTTCTATGGAAGACTTCACCCAATTATAACAAAATATTGTCAAGTTCTATCATTTATTAAATATTCTTTATTATCTAGAAAACTGTAAGAGAGTGAGGTGAATTGCGTTTTAGTAGATCATATCAAAAGTATAGTGAGAAATCGAGAGAAAATGGCGTCTACAGAAGAAAATCACTCGTTTTATGATTAAAATTTCTTATATCTAAATCAAGAACACTTCGGCTCGACTTGCCTGTACCCAGTCAAATATTGTACACCATTTAAGATAACCTTAAATGTAATAATAATACTTTGGTCCGTTTGTTCACGTGTGCTGTTTATGACCGATTTTGCCTGGACATCTAGATCGACTAAATAGAGATCCAATTTTGAGTTAGGTCATGAATTTGTGGCTTTTCTATCAGATGGGTAACCGTTGTTACTTGTTTTATTATGGGAATTATTCAAATATATCTTCATTTATTGGTTTAAAATGCGCGACTTGCCTCCATGTCAGGAGACCTTAGACAACACTAGCGCCACCAACAATACGGAACGTTTCATTTATAAATATTGAAGTAATTAGTAGTCCCAAATTCATCACCCAACATAACTAACCTACACTAAACTATTGATGTCCGCAAATTTCAAAACAACACACTCAAGGCCGTATAGGCCCACGTCCCTTTACTAGAAAGTCTGTATTGGCCTGTATAAGCCGGTGTACCCACACAGGCGCGCTCTCAGAGCTGTCACTAGCATCGCGGCCCCCGACAGGTCGTCCATTAGGTTGGCACACTCGCACACTAACAGGTACATCTTGTCTCCGTGAGCAGCCACAGACTTGTGCAGCGCTATCTTCCTCATGCCCACTGTGTGAGGTAGGTGTCGGTACAGCATTCGCGCCCCCGTCCAGTACAACCAGTTCCTTTCGAAGCGCTCACCGTCGTCGCCTTCGAATACCTGCAAAAGGAGTTTCATATTATTAATGAATGGTTTGGTAATTGTTACTTTTAGAACTCCAGAAAAGTCTAAGAGAAGAAGTCTAGAAAAACTGATTGTCGTTGGGAACACCTAGGGCAAACGATCGCGTGGTCCTTCACCAACCAGATGGACCGATCAAGTGAAAGATTCATCGTAGATGCGCCAGATGAATTGCGTTTTAGTACTTAGATCATATCAAAAGTATAGTGAGAAATCGAGAGAAAATGGCGATGATAGCTCGATGCTGACCACGATCCTCATATATGAGGCACCGACTATGAGTATAATTAATACTCTAAATCGTAGGTAGGATTGCCTTTACCTACTTCTTTTCAGTAAGAAGTGTAAGATTATTATTGGTCGTTAACAGCATGGATGTTAGTGGCATAAGTAAATTTGAATTTCAATCAGCGCTTTGAAAACTAAAGAGAAACATTATATACCTTGTAAACACTAATGATAAATCCAGTAGTGGGCGTGTGTGACTTCTTCGGTCCACCAGCTAAGTCATTGAACGGAGGTCTGCAGATCATCGCAACTTCACTATACAGGTCTAACGTATGCGCTGCCGAGTACCGTATCGTCTTCGGATCAAACTTGTTCAAGGAAGCACATCTCATATTATTGTAGAACAATAATGGGTCTGTTTGTGTTGTATTTATCACATAGTAAGATATGAATGGGAATTCTGCATTCTTTTCCATATTCGCTAACAACATCCCTCCTACAGCGGTATTGGCCTGTGCTACTTCATTCAAGAGTTCTGCCGCCGCTGACTTCTGTCTTATCAAAGGTTTGGCAAGCGGTGATTCCAATATTGGTTCTATTGGCTCCAACGGACTCATGAGGTGGGCCAATATACAAAGTTTGGGGTCAGCTATTTCGAGGATGCTAAGAGAGTTTTGTGCAGTCTTTGTTGTCATTCCTTTTTCTGGCGTTGGAGGCGGAACTGGAAGCTGAAATAGAAAAAGTGACGTTTAAAGGTCGCACTTATTCACAACATTTTTTAATTATAAGGTTCCAAGTCAACGTTTAGTAAGAAATTCCTAACTTTGTTGAGAAATTAAAAATAATTGGTTACGATTTGTCACTGTCCACGAGAATTATATTTTTCTCTAGTCCGTCTAATTCTTGGGTCGCTCAAGGGTAGCTAAAACTACATAAATGGCGCCCGCTATAGTAGCTATCATTGCTAATTATGATTAATTATTATTATACTATTAAGAAGCTGTTGTGTAGTAGCTTGTAGTTTGTTTAGTAAAATGACCGTTAGTTTTTAGCGGAATTAGGGACTACCAAGTTGTATCGAACCCTGATATCTGATTGCCCACCACGCCACTAAATCGTGCGTCCTCTTTTACATATTTCCCAATCAAATAGACAAATAGAAACTTACCGGCACCCCATCAGGCAGAAACCGATCAAGCGCGTGCGCTGGAATAACGAAGCAGTCTTTCTGTAGCGTGGCGAGAGAGACGGGTTCCGTCCGGCGCCGGTCCGTGGTGGTCGGGACAGTGGTAGTGGTCACCGGGCCCCTGTCCCATCGTAGGAGGGACACTGAGGGCTCCCTCGTCACCAGGGGCTGCGGCGGCTCGGGCTCCGGCCCCGTACCACCGCCTATTACAGGCCCACATCGTTCTGTGGATATTTGAAGGGTTGTGTTAGTTTTGTAGGTGGAGACCTGGATTTATTTTCTTTTTTTAGCTTGGGAATTGCTGTTATCGAACCTTTTTTGCTTTATTTTCGATCTTTATATTTACGATAGATTGTAAGGTAGCCTTCCTTATCAATGTTTGTGTTTGAGCTAGACAAAAGGAGCTCATTTGCCAACAAACTATTTTGCAGTCAGACAGAGGCAATGTTTATACTGTCGAAAATGTTGAATATGTATTTCAAGAGAAAAAATAATCTTCATTTTCCTTTTTTTCAGCTCGTTTGTCTATTTTATTGGTTGTTCCATTTGTGGAGATTGATACTAGAAGTTGTGATATGTTGATTTGGTTTACGCAAGCAAACCAAATCAACAAAGCAAGTACATAGACACAAAAAATGACGCAAATTGCCATTTGAACTTTACAACTCACTATAAATCTAATATTTAGGTACAACCAATTATCCATTGATATGATTCTAAGTTGACATGATAACTAAGTTTACTAAGAGTCAGTAAGACATAGGGCTACCTGGTTAAAGTTTGTTTTGTTTGATACAGTTTTATTGACAGAAATCATCTAGGCAATAGTTATTTACAGCTAGACTCAATACATACCTAAGTACATAAATGTCGAAAAACAAACACCATATCTACACACTAATAAAGTTAGACACAAAATAACATTATACCTTTGCTTTTTGACATTATATTGATGATCTTCAAACGATCCAAATGATTAATTCCCCAAAGGTTAGTAATAAACAGAGTCGATTAAGTCGTGCCAATTATAAATACTGTATGATATACGTGTCATAACACTTACGCGGGAAGTAACCTCGGGATGATGTTTGGTGTTTAGCGCCAAAACAGAACCAGTTTGAACCGATTTACACTAGTTCCATCCAACATAAGCAAAGTTGCAAGACAAACCTTTGACACAGAACTTTCGAGTGGTTTGTTTACATTAGAAGCACTTGTTACGTTGTTAACTGCCTGTTTTAGTAGCGTGTGTAATGAACTCGTGTCTAAACACTGCGTCACCTGTCAAATAATTTATTTATAGTTGGACAGAGTTTCATGTGTGCCGTGTTTTAACGTAAATCAACGAGGTCAATGCAATCTTCACTGAATTACTGGACTAGTTTGCTTCGCACGGTGTCAGCACTTAAACTTGAAAAGTTGTTAAGAAAGTTTAGGCACACACACGAGATAAGTTCCTCGGTTCACAGTCACTGGTCACGTACGTTTACCTGTGAGGTCGTTGTACTGCGCACTGGGCCGGGGTGCCGCCGAGAAGAATATGTGGGTCTTGTAGTGGTGTTCCTCCATGCAGGAGTATCGCTCGCGGTCGCGACGCTTGGCGTTCCTCCCTGCACCTAGCGCGCCCCGCGCCTTCCCCCCACCCCCGCTCGACGAGACGGTTTTCTCCCCGCTGAAGTTCTTCCGAAACATCAAATTCATCTTGGAAAACTGCCCACTTCCGTCTCTGTCGCACTAAAAGGTTACCGTATGCGTGCACACTGCTCTCACGCGAGTCTTTCACAGTAATTAGTTCACTGTACCACGCCAAGATTATACCCGGCTATATTCAAACGTCTCCTGTTTGGCTCGGTTGTTTAGTTTGTTTTATTTCCTCTTTAAAATGAACACGAACGGTCGCATGGTAGGATTAACTAATGCGAGGTGAATACAGCACTTCGGAGTTGTAGGAAATATCTTTCTGTCGAGTTCACGTTTTGTAAAATTATTGGAGTGTTGCAGTGTATTGTGTACCAATCATTGTTAGGTATATAGCTATTTGTTCGGAGGAAGAGTTCATAATCGTCAAAGTTTACATCGTTTAACATGTAAACTGCTTTTGGATCCAGGCCAACTTCAAAACTTGTAATACCGGTAACAGAATATTTGGGACAAACAAACACAAATATCCATCATTTTATGTAACGTTTGAGAGTTTAAGCACCTAGGTAGGTGAAGTATGGCGGTGTTATGTTGTGCCTGGTAAATATGAAAAAAAAAATTAATGACCAATCATTTAATTTGTTTATTGCTAACGCTGAAATAAAAGTCGTCGTTTTTTATATTTATATTTTTTCGCGGGACTTTTAAGACATTTCTTTCATCATCGATCTAGGTACGGTATGTTACTTTTGACGTGCAAAGGCTTGCCATGTTTAGATACTGTTTTTAGTAAACATAAGCTTCTGAATTGAATGCCTTACGATCAGGTAATCCGTCTGCTCTAAAAAAAGAAATTGACTATACTATAGATGTGAATTATACGTGCGATGTAAACAGGCCGATTCTATCCAATTTAACTTAGAGGGTTTATATATTACGGTTTAAACTATGAGTCATAAAACGAACATACCTAATGCAATTTCGCTAAACGATGTCTGTTTGTCAATTTCTTTGACGATACGTAGGTACTAAGACAAGTTACTAAGAATTGGAATAGTTGTTAGAACTTCAAACTACTGGTAGTATCGAGTTATTAACTCGCTATTTCTTAGTAAGCCTGCAAGGTAAACTCACTTGTTGCCTAGTCTATTTGTATCAAATATTTAGCAAGAACTAGCAATTTTGTTTGCAGAATATAGGTAGTGGAGAAATACCTTTTACTACATTATATTGTAGTGTCATCGTCGGTCGTTCTTTGTAGGCACAAAAAGGATTTTTTGTTATCTTAAAACTTATGTTTCTGTGTGAGTGAGACCACCAGATTCATTCGCAATCAATCCCCTAATCCACAAATCCTTTAGGTAGGTATCTCTAAAATGCTAGCTACGCACTGGTAACTGTTCGATGTTGCAAGTGACACCATGATGATGATTGTTATGTAGCTACCTCATTGGACGGTTGGATAAGTAGTGCGTTAGTAAAACAAGAAATCCTGAGTTTCAGTTTTGTCAGGGAAAATCATCAAATGACTTGTCCTGCCCAGGGTGAGGCAAGAGAGTGTCAGACTCTTACTGACTAAAAACCCCCCGTTCCTCCTCCCCCTTTAGGCCGAAGCCGCGGTGCTACATTGCGCTTTCCCCGCAACCCCGGCTACTCTCAAATCATTTTGCTTTCCACCAGGCGATTCATTAGAGCATTGCCTTATCGTGAAAGATAAGACCTTGCATTTCTTTGAAGTGGAAATTCTCCATATAAATCAGTATCTGGTTATGATAATCCGTGTAGGTATTATATAAATTACTTTCGCATATAAAAGTGCTTAGGTAGGTAAATCGAATTAAATCTGAGCGCCTCATTGTATCGTTTTTGTTTATTGCGCAGTATTTGGTGATAGCGTTCTGTTTCGTGACTGCTAAGCGGATCACGGCAAGCGGATTATCTCTAGTTTAATATATTATGAATAAATGTATCTTCTACACGTTATGTGTTTGGTTGGATAGAAGATTTTGGCACTTTTGTATATTACAAAATTCATAGGGTGCTTGTCTGTTTTGGATGTTTTTAATAGAGGTTTTCTATGGGATGTGACGGTAAACGAGTAGGTAGATTACCTGATGGTAAGTAGGTAGGTAATCAGTGCCGCTAATTGACACCAATAAAACGGTTATGAGTGCGTTGCCGACCTTTTGGGGATTAGGGATTTGGAGATTTTGGGATTGAGGAGGGATTAGGAAAGGGGAAGGTTATTGTTTTATTTGGTAGTAGGACTTGATAAATGTATCTAATACTTAATTTGTGTTTTTGATCTTCTTATGTGTAGTTGATTTAGTCGCCACTTATTCTTTTAATATCCAGAAATCATTATGATTCAAGAAACACATGTTCATGAATCGAAATACGAATCCAATAAAAAGTCTTCAAATCAGCTGCTAAGTTTTTTTTTATTAAGTGCATAAATCAAACAGGTACTTATCACACGACCTTTACTTTCCAAAATCTTATAAAAATAAGTATATATACAAATAACTTTTTTTCAAATCTATTAATATCTTTCGTAATATATTAGTATTCCACAGACGCAAACGAAGTTCCGTACATGATTCATGGCCGCCATATTCGCCAGTAAATATCAAGCTGTCCTTTACCGCAAGAAAGTTGGCTACGTGTGATGAGGATAAACGAATGTAGGAAAAGAAAAACAAAAGTTTCACTTTGTTAGGATATTTCGATTTTTTTTTATGGTATAAGTCGGCAAACGAGCAGACGGATTACCTGATGGTAAGCAATCAGCGCCGCCCATGGACATCCGTAACACCAAAGGAGTTACAAGTGCGTTGACGGCCTTTTGAGCATAGGAGTAGGGGATAAAAGGATCGGGAAGGGATAGGGGAGGGGGAGGGATTGGGCCTCCGGTAACCTCACTCACACGGCGAAACACAACGCTGGGTTGTTTCACGCCGGTATTCTGTAAGGCCGTGGTGCCGAATCTTGGCTCTCCCACACTTATTTCGATGTCAAAGTCAAAGTCATGTATTCCAACTACACCATATCTAAAGGTACTTAAGAAATGTCAAATTACAATAATAGTCCCTCAGTCTAGTCGTCAGGGAAGCTAGGTGCTCGTTCCTAATTACAGATTCGAATGGAGAAGAACGAGTAAGAAACTCCATTATTCTACTGAAATTAGCAGGACAAATAGAAAATAAAAATGTTTGAGAAAACATAATTTCTGATCAATCATCTTATCGTCCATAAGAAACAAAAGTTCATCAATCTTAATTAAGTAATACTTAATCAGGCAGTACCTAAGTTAAAAATTATTTTACATCAGTAACAACAACATACTTTTAAGTCTCCATACAAACTTTAGAACGCTTACAACGGCTTTATAGTTTTGATAATGTACTTAATTAAGATTTTGAACCTTAATATGATACGTAAAATTACCGGTTTTCATTAACATTGGCCCAGTTGAAAACCGCCTCATTTAAGTACACGCTTTAAGTATTATTTTTAAACGTAGGTATCTACAAGAAATTACTGAATTGTACCTATCTTCTGAGTTATTCTAAGAAGATGATACTCTCCAAAACCAAGTTTTAAAAACTTTGAACTAACAATCTACAGAGTGGTTTTTCTGTAGCAAGTTTTTTTTGGTGATATCAAGTTTATGGATCAATTTGGCGGGCCCAGTAAAGATTACGGTCGGCGCGGCCTGGATGCCGTAAAGGTCACTTTTATCCTAAATCTCCTTCATTTATACAGTTAATTGTTTTACACGTGCCATCTTAAAGGTGTTAGAATTGATACTAGTAACAGCGATTGAAACGAAGATTAGTTCGAGTTATAACTCAGCCAAGTGTATTGCTTGTTTTATAATAAGTATTAAAGACCAAAGTCTTTATGCAGTTGTAAATTACAATATTTCTTCACGATTCCTCTAGTATAGAAAATCTTTCCTTGCTTGCATTTTGTATGTATGGACGGCAAGACGCAGCAGACGGACTGCCTGATGGTAAGCAATCACCGTCACCCATAGACACCCGCAACAAAGAGAAGTTACGAGTGACATTTGCCGACCGCTTGGGGATTTAGATTTAGTTTTGGAGATTGGCAGGGTAAAGGATTGGGTTTCCGGTAACCTCACTCACATGGCAAAACACAACGCTGTAGTTGTTTCACGCCGGTTTTCTGTGAGACCGTGTTATTACTTTGTGTTGACCTGATTTATCTTTATGATAGGTAAATATTTTCCTAAAACGACTAGTTCAAAACGTGAAAGAGTTAACTAAAGTCGGAAAACGGCAAAGAAAAAAGATCAGATGTTGGAACGTAGATAATGGTTCTTAGTCAATAAGAGTCAGACATTCTCTCACGCCAAACCAAAGGAAACAGAATCCCCCCCTCAAAAAAACTAGGTACCCAGTAATCTACATTTTATGAGTAGAAGGCTCTGTACCCACAAATAACTACTTTCATAATAAAATTATCTCAATGAACAAGCTGGAGCCAATTTTATCGCACATAAATCAGCTGGGAGCCAGACAGATAGCTTTCTTAATTGATTTCTAAGTGTTGGCCGTTTGGGTCGTTGGCAAGCTTCAATAAAACTGAGTGCATCAGACTAAGGAACATTTTTTACGAAATGGAGCACAATTTGAGCCCAGAATAGAACCCCGATATAGTTGAACTATGGCGCACTTTGTTGTGAGGGGAAAATCATCAAATGATTTTTCACGGCCAAGGTGGGACGGGAAGAAGTGTTAGACTCTTACTGTCTAAAACATCCCCGTTTCTTCAACTCTTTGCCGGGTTCATGGTACCTTATTGTGATTACCCCGCAATGCCGGCTAAACATCAGCCCTATAGGGCCCTGTCTGTGGTGGTCTATTGACTTTTTGAGGTAACTCTGTATTGCTACTGTATTTGTTTTTTTTGGTCACGACTTCTTTTTTTTGATTTCGAGACAAACAACTGCTTTATAACTTTAGAATTTTCAAGGTAAACAGACTTAAATCAAATTTAACCTGTCAAAGGTAGTTTTATTAAAAACCAATCGAGACTTGAGAAAAGTTATTACATTTTCATTTTTACTATGGATGTTGCTTGTTGTATGTTGCTTGCATTACTATTGATGTTATAATTGCTCAACCATGCCGCCATTAATGCGAAGTCTACTATCCATACCATCATTCAGATCTAGAAAATCTACAAATCTAAAGTGTAAATCTAAATTATATTATGTTTTATCTTCATGGAGTAGGTATACAGAATTGCTTATATCCAGGTCAAAATCATAGCCCTATAAATAAATAAATAAATAAATATTGCGAATTCGTGTTGCGTGATATACCCCTCTTTTCTATGTGATATGACGGCAAACAATGATTACCCGATGGTAAGCAATTAGCACCTCACATAGACACCCGCAACAACAAGTGCGTTGCCGACCTTCTGAGGATTTAATTTTGGTTTAGGAGATTTAGAGATCGGGGAAGGGCAAGGGTTGGGCCTCCGGTAACCACACTCACACGGCGAAACACAACGCTGTGGTTGTTTCATGCGGGTTTTCTGTAAGATTGTGGTATGATTTCGGTTCGAGCCGACCTATTCGTGCCGAAGCATGGTTCTACCACAATCATTTTTTGCTAAGTCAGCCATAAATACAGACGTAACTATACATATAGCTTACTGAAAACGATAGTAATTATGTATGAACAACAGCCGCAGTCGCAGTACGGCAGCAGTTACAAGCATCATTACACGTTTACCCAGTCAATTCCATAGCGTAATATTACCGTGACCATAGACATTCGACATGCTCAACCGACTTCTATCACCTTATAAAGGTTACCCTTTTTTCAAAGAGGGAAAATCTTCAAAGAACGTCTCTCGACTAGGGGCTAGAAGGAATGTCAGACTCTTACTGACTTAAAACCCTCCGTTCCTTCTCCTGTTACTGAGACAGCGGGACCTTATTGTCCTTGACTAACAACCTCGATAAAACATCGGCCCTCAGTATGGTGGTCAATTTGGTTTTTGAGGCGGGCGCGAAACGCAATGGAGTTCGCGTTTAGAAATTACTCTGAGAAATAATACGCAATCGATCAATTTATCAGCAAAAAACGTTTGCTTTTTTAAACTTATTATGGAATAGGTAAACGAACATTCGCATTACCTGATGGTAAGCAAAATAAATCTATTAACGGGATAGTGGACATTTCATATGTTCATAGCTGTAGAACAAATAAAGCCAATAGTTTTTACTATTCAAACGTTTCCGCCAAGCCGTTTTCTTCTTTATTACCGTACGCAACAGAGTCACAATTTCAACAAAAAATAGTTTTTGTAAATGATAGAAGCACTTTTGGAGAGCAAGTCTCATAAACCAGGAGCGTAAGAAGTAACGACCCATCGTATCGCACGTATCGTGTAAGGCTGGCCATAAACACTAAATTGGTAGCACTACATAAACGTAGAGATGTTTTATAGTACGTGATGCCAGTGAGGATGTATTGGTAATAATCGTTGATTTGTGGGCTTTACAGTAATTGCTTGGAGATTTGTTGGTAGTGGTTTTAAATTTATTGTTGGGAGCAAAGGGTTAGACGTACGCTTTGAAGATATTTACTATGTTGTAAAGAACCTACATATGATATTTAATTATAATTGATTTCTATTTTCGTTACCTATTAAGCAACTGGTTGCAAGTAAGGTTCATTAAAGGAAACTTCAAGTTTACTTACTAAAATTCTTGCACAATAAAGCAGCACACCTACAGTTGATAACAATATTAATTTATTTGAAATTATTAGCAAAATACAGTTTTGCTAATAATTTCCACATTGACTATCGTGAGACATACAAAATTTATTGCAAATAATGACTTACTAACCTGAATGAACTGAGGTTATGGCCTAGGCCGGCAAACGAGCAGACGGATTACCTGATGGTAAGCAATCAGCGCCGCCCGTGGACACCCGCAACACCAAAGAAGTAACGAGTGCGTTGCTGGCTTTTAGATATAAGGGTTACTGATATTTAAGGATTCGTAAGGGATGGGGGAGGGGGAGGGATTGCGCCTCCGGTAACCTCACTCACAATGCGAAACACAACACTGGTTGTTTCACGCTGGTTTTCCGATACCGTGGCGTCACTCCGGTCGAGCCGACTAGTTCGTGCCGCAGCTAGGCTCTCCTACATTTTATGCTGCTCGAAATAATCCGCGACGCGCACGCTGCTCATGAATAAGAGTCCCGTTTTGACTTGAAAGTAGTAGAGCTTTGTTCATTCACGTGAGAAACTCGTTATTTTCAATCAATATTTTGTATACAGCCAGTACTATCTATCTACTTACCTCTCGTAATAATACCATCCAAATCATCAAAAGATAATGTATTGTTATCTAACGGAATGCACGCGGCTGCTAACTGTAATGATGGATTTATGATAATTGATGTCCATTTGAATGTACGGCGAGGAACTTAGTGCTGGGAGATTATGTAGCCTTTGTGTAATGTGTGTAGCTTTAGATTAGTCTAATGCAGTTTGGTACTAATTTTGTATTGTAAGAAACGAGTTTATCGTGCAGAAACTTTAAATATATCATTGGTTATTGTAATTTTCTTTGTATCAAGGTTGTCATTTTGCCGCTATCATACGCCTATTGGTAAGCTATGATGCGACGTACGATGGAGCCTAGCCAGGCAACCTATTCACTCGGGCCTTGAAGACACCCCGAACAAACCATTTTCTGCGTGTGGATGGGAAAAAACATTGTAATTTATTTGCTGTGCCCATCAGGGTCCATGATTGTTACTATACATATTATTACCATCTTATCTTACATTGTGGATGCAATAAAGAATTATGATTATGATTATGATTAATTATTGTATTTAAACTTTAGTATGAAGCATACATTTTCGGAAGTAATGCCATGTGACATTCCTCAACAGTCAACCATAGGGTGATGTAGATGTGTGTAACAGTGGTGGATTCTTTCGGCACAAATTGAAAATCGCAAAACAATTATATGATGTTAATTACCTATCGTCACATATAAGCGAAATGTGAAATGATATATAAGGCATATATGCATAAAATATTATACAACTCTAAGATTTAAGCTATCCAAACAAATTTATTATAAAATGCGAAAGTAACTCAGTCTGTCTTTCTTTTCTTCACGCCTAAACTAATGAACCTATTTGTGTGAAATTTGGTACAGATATAGTTTGGAACTCGAGAAAGGACATAGGATAGTTTTTAAACAAAAAATCTGCAGAAATTAACTATTCCACGAACAAAGTCGCGGGCAAAAGCTAGTTAGGTTATAATCTTCGCACCGTGGAGACGCCGAGGCTGGTCTATTAAGTAGACGCGGTGTCCTTTTGCTGATGCTGATGCTACTGGGGAGGTTTTAGTCAGGTAAAGATCCAAAACTTCTAAGTCATTTTCGACGAAAAGGTTAAAACATTTATAATATAAACATTATCATAGTTTCGTATGTTAAAAATATCAACATTTTCCATCATAATACAACTAGAACAAGATTAAATATTTCATTAAATGCTAATTGAAAAGTTGTCAAGTTTAAAGTTCCATAAAGCTTCCGAGTTTAAGAAAATAAAGTTAAAAGTGACTCAGTTCACTTCGCTAGAACTTTTTAAACCTTTAAAAGGTTCGCTAATATCCGTTTATTAAATATTATACTGCACTAAAATAAGTGAATACGATTTCAATTGTTGACTTTCATTTAGCAGATTTTCCCTAAAACGTAAGCTGAATTATCGGTTTTTCGGATTTTCTTCTAGCTATCAGCCAATTCTGTAACTGCTTTATTTATTTATTATGATACCATAATGTTTAAAAAGCAGTTACAGAATTGGCAAATAATATATACTATCTATACTAATATTATTATTTTAAATGCGAAAGTAACTCTGTCCGTAAAGTGCTGAACCGATTTCTATGATATTTAGTACGGACATAGTTTGGAAATCGAGAAAGGACATAGGACCAAATTTCACGGAAATCAGTGCAGTGGTTTAGGCGCGAAGAAAAGACAAACAGACAGACTGACAGAGTAACTTTCGAATTTATAATATTAGTTTGGATATACTGGCTTCTTCCAGTAAAGCTCTTGATGATACACCCTAATTTCTGTGTATATTATACAATGAACTGTACTAGGGATAAAAACTTTGATCTTTGATATTGGTACAAAATATTAATTTACAAAACATAGAGGAACGGAATTTCTCATTATTGTCCCTTATGTCGAAGATATGCACGAAGGAAATTCTTATCGCAGTCCTATAAATAATTACTATGTAGATGAAAATTCCTTGAAAAACAAGAAGATATGAAATCCCTCGTTAATTCCACTAGTTTCAATGTACTTATTGCACAGTTATTTAAATTTCGTTCCGATTTCTCAACTCTTGTATTGACCTATTTTTATGAATCTTACAAAACAACATCGAGAAAGTACGTCCCTATATAATGTAATATAGATAGGAAAATATTACACAACTGTTTTTAAATTCTTTGAGTATTACAATCTTTTTTAAAACTGTTTGCTGTGTTTTCAACAACAGTTGGTTATTTAGATAAAGTGAATTTTTTTACTTAAAAACTATATGTACTAATACTTTCGTGAGGCATTCTAAATCAATTTTTATGTTTTCGGCTTACTCACGCCATGCTAGAGGCCCATATTCATGACTGTCGCACTAGTAGCAGCGCAACAGTCGCAGCATCGCGTGTCGCGGAATGCTGCTCATGAATATGGGCCTCTAGCATGGCTTGAAACTAGTCGAGTATCTCGTCAAATTATTACGTAAGTAAGCCGGAAATATAATAATTAATTTATATGTGAGTAAGTACAAAATTTTGTAAATGAAAACATATTTCATGCACAAACTTGAATAAAATGGATATAATGACACAATCGTAGTATTCCGGTGTTTCACCACGGGCTCTCCCCGAAGGAGAAGGAGCAGGAGAAGGAAGGTGTTTTTTAGTCAGAAAGAGTCTGATACTCTCTCTAGCCCCACCTAATTCCCCTTTAAATAAAAAGTAAGGTTTTAATTTTCCCTTTATACCTTTATTATATTGTTTTTCCTTATGGAAATTACCAATGGGTGCCATTATGGAAGTTTGAACAAATCTATCAAAAATATGAAACAAAACTAAACACATTATGTAGATTACTGTTTGTACCGATGCCGGGGGATAATGTAAAAGTTTTTTGACTAAAAGAGGTCGACATTTATTTGTTAGGCTTAGCACGATGTTAGTAAACATAAAAATACTTTTTATATATTTCAGAGGGTTGTTTATTCTATGCTTATGGAGTTATGGCTTCGGAAACAAGAATATAATGCTTCGAGATTTTGTATAAGTATAT
Source organism: Spodoptera exigua (assembly GCA_902829305.4). NCBI lineage: Eukaryota > Metazoa > Arthropoda > Insecta > Lepidoptera > Noctuidae > Spodoptera > Spodoptera exigua. The sequence goes on from LR824614.2 coordinate 2,242,791, forward strand.
GGGACAAGTTATTGATAAAATTACATATATTTCTTTTTAGCACGTATTGTAAGCGTTTACAACTGTGGATCTTTGCTGTCGTATAATTATAATGTTGATGACACGTCAGTGTTTGGGTATGACTCTCAAAATTCATTCTATGATTTATTTGAGTAGGTATATGTATTATTATAATGAGATATGACTCTCAAAAGACATTCTATCTTATACTAGCGACCCGCCTCGACTTTGCACGGTTGCAATGCTGATTATTATAATTAAAAAAACACACACATTATAATCCTTCCCCATCAATCACTATATCTATAAAAGAACCGCATCAAAATCCGTTGCGATAGGGACAGAGAAAGCGACTTTTTTATACTTTGTTACGATATTTTGTATGCCATTATCTACGGTAGATCGAGGAGTTACCTACTAAAAACGCATTATCAAGATACTAGTTGACAAGCAGTTTTAAAAACAAAATTGCTTATCGTCATTACATGGAGACATAACTGGAGCACTGAAATTCTTGTCAAAACACCATTAAAAGTTCAGATTAAAAGCAACTTTAACTCTATAAACTGAAGAGTTTATTTTACTTGGAAAGTTGAAAACAAGGTTGCAAATCGTTGCCGTTGAGTCTTCGTAGACATTAGTGCGACCTCATTCAGTGAAACTATTGCTAGATTGATATTAATTAGTGGTTCTGCGAGTTTGCATTGACTATGATCATTTAAAGACTGATATGTTTTTATCTATATACTAGCTTCCGCAGGCAGCTTCGCTCGCGTGGTATCTTTATAAAAAGAGTAGCCTGTGCTATATATTCTATATATCCTATATATTCCGGAGTGCATGTGCCAAATTTCATCCAGATCCGTCCAGCCGTTTTGTCGTGATTGAAAACACGAGACATCGTAACTAACGGATTTATTATATAAGTAAAACTATATAATGATTATCCGAAACCCTTATCCCTAAAAGGCCGGCAACGCACTCATAACTCCTTTGGTGTTGCGAGTGGCTATCCCGGCTCTGATTGCTTACCAGGTAATCCGTCTGCTCGTTTACCGCCGTATTCCAAAATTATATAATTTTTAATTATAGAAAAATATAATATTAAATCGTTTAAGTAGTAAAAACAGTTTTTATGATGATTTAATATTTCTAAACTTAAAATTTACCAAAGTTTGTTTATGTTTTCCTAAAAACCGTATGAATTAGAAACATTTAACTATTACTGAGAAAAGTCGAAACTTGTATTAGTATACCTAATGGCAAACTATTGAAATATATTTTTTTACAACTTACTTTGGAATTACTAAGAGTAACAAAAACGGTTGGTTGAAGTACTTTACATAACTTTATTGTCGAATCTATGATATTTTACCAATTCGTCACTGAACGTTGTCATATTCTCGTTAATTGTATTGTAATAATATTTTTTTATTAATTTTTTAACTCTACTGTTATTGAAACTGTATGCCATTACAGTCAACGTGCCACTACGATGCATATCCGTGTCGACAAGAGCTGGCAGCTCGCCAGAAAGTGACATTATTCTAGCGAGTTAGGTGTTAATCTTACGAAAAAGCAAATCGTAATTCAAATCCTTTTTTTAATGAGCTTTTTTGACTAAGGACTAAGTTTTACAACAAATATGCAAAATTTTGTAGTCCTAAGTAAAAACGCACTCGTAAAAAAGTTCATATGAAAATATTATAATTAAAAGAGCTTTTCAAATAAAAAGTCCTTGCTGGCAGGACCTAAATGCAACATTATAGCAAAAAACAATTGTTTTATTTGGCCACGTATTAAATTTAATTGTAGCTCAATGCAGGGATCAAATTGAATACCCTGTGCAACGTATGACGATGTGTATAATGAACATTTGCAGAATGAATGTGAGGCTATAACAAAGCGTACTTGAAATAATAATAATACTTTACGTAATTGGTTCTTATTGATGTTTGCTGCCTAATCTAAATAAACAAGTAATGAAAGTAAAGAACCAAAGTAAGTTTATTTTAAATGTTAAATGCAGTTTCACTATAATAATACACACCATCTAATGTATTACATGCACTTAGATTTATTACTCGGTGATATAAACTTGAACAATAAAGGAAGAAATTCAAGTTGTTTGTTTAGGAACCATAAAATGTGAACGATAAACATTTTGGGCATTAAGCTTAGTTTCTTGGCGTCACAAATGTTTTACGAAGTGATATTTGTTTTGTTTCAAACAATAAAACAAGGGTATCTTGTCTCATGTTAACAATGTCCTTTCAATATCAAGATGTTCTTTTTTATTTGTTTTTGCAAAAGATACCCTTAACACTGAGGATTGTTATTTCGATCCCTTGAAGTCTACTTCAGCCATCTCATCGTCGAAAGTAGGTAGGAAAAAAGAATAAAAAGCTTGCGGTTCTGATTATAAATCATAGACAAAAACTAGCCATTTGAGAGAAACAAAAATATGGATGGAACTAACCTTATTTTCAAGAATTGCTAGGACTAGTAGAGTTACGATAATGATTAAAATTCTATTTTTTATGTAAACTACCGTACGACGCCATACAATTTATTCAAAATAACGACTTTCTCGAAAAACTCTACCAGTTTCTAGTAAAAGTAGTACTCGTCTTCATGTGCGGCGTGCCATCCGATCCAAAATAATATGGTCTTTATAATTCTGTGAATATCGTTGTCACACAGTAAGTATTTGGCACGAGTGATAACTAAGGCCTAACAGAAAACCGGCGTGAAACATCCACAGCGTTGTTTTGCCGTGTGAGTGAGGTTACCGGAGGCCCAATTCGATCCAATCCATCCCTTCCCAATAGTAAAATATCCGAGACCCTTATTCCCCAAAATTTTGGCAACGTACTCATAACTTTTTATGTTGTTGTCCATGGGTGGCGCCGATTTTTTACCATCAGGTAATCCGTCTGCTCGTTTGACAACCTATCTCATAAAGAAAAAAACTATTAGACAGATGTATTGTGACTTGATACGAAGTAACTGGTAGTTAACAAACTGGTAACTAGTAGCCAGTACTGGCGCGCCGCCAAACACGCGTGCTGCTAATTTACTCTACGTGACAAGCATTCCTGTGTATCGTTAGCTTTACATACTAGAACTATATATCTAGTACATGTGGAAACCATATCGTGTGAATTTGTAGAAATGTCTCTTTATTTATAGAATAACTCAGATTCTGTTTAATGTTGTATGAAACAGAATTCGTTTGGATGTTCTTTAAGTTGTTATGACGAAACAGATGAAATAATTTATAATAAGCTTTCGATCGATACGAGTATATCATCTAAGAAGGATGCTTTGTTAACTGGTCCACGATCCGACTGGTGATGATGATGATAACAATTTAATTTGAGCATTTTTTTATGTTAATTGTCGTGATACTCGCAAAAATGTATTGAAATTAACGATTTACGTGAATTAACTGCTTAACTTTGGCTAAACATTTATTTGTAAATTCTCGTTAGGCTTTTCAATAAAATTTAATTTAGGCGTTATTGTGATTGACACGACAAGGGGGCGAACTTCCATCTTTCGCCCCAAGCCAACCTCACCTGCACGCGGTGCATCCTGCTGGTCAACGAACGAGGCTCTGGCGACCGACCGACGGCGGTATATCCGTCCCTTACAAACAGGCGAAATTAAGTACCGCAGGCCGGTGACGGGCAGCAGCGTTACCGGTGCGAAAAGTTTCGCCCTGCGATCGCCAACCCGCCTGCCCAGCGTGGCGATTATGGGCAATACCTCCTATGGGCAAAAAACGAAGGCCACGGCCCCCAGTTCCCGGCAGCCCCACTATTCCTGGTCATGGTGGCGACCATGGTAACGGTGGGGTAGGGGGTGCTAAGAATCTCCGGGCTACGGGAGGCCACCACAACAGACTGACCCTGGCGACGTACAACGGACGCACGCTACGGCTTGACTCGCATCTAGCGCAACTAGAGGTGGAACTTGGGAAGATCAGGTGGCACATACTAGGGTTATGTGAAGTCCGAAGAGAGGGGGAGGACACGATAACTCTCAAATCAGGCCACCTGATGTACTTCCGTGAGGGAGACCAAAAATCCCAAGGTGGCGTTGGGTTTCTGGTTAACAAGTCCCTATCTAACAATGTTGTGGAAATGTCGAGTGTGTCGAACAGGGTGGCGTACCTCATTATAAAGCTCACCGAGAGGTATAGCCTTAAGGTGGTCCAAGTGTACGCACCGACCTCGGCACACTCCGATGATGAGGTGGAGGAGATGTTCGATGATATATCGAGGGCCCTCCACTCCACCACTAGGACTCACTTCAACATTGTTATGGGGGACTTTAACGCCAAAGTGGGAGTACAAAATTGCAGTGAATCGGTAGTAGGATCCCATGGGTATGGAAACAGGAATCATAGGGGGCAAATGCTCGTCAATTTCCTCGAACGGGAGGGGATGTTCTTAATGAATTCATTCTTTAAGAAGCAGCCCCAAAGGAAGTGGACGTGGCAAAGCCCCGACACTATGACAAAGAACGAGATCGACTTCATCATGGCGGACAAAAGGCACATATTCAGAGACGTCTCCGTGATTAATAGGTTTAATACCGGTAGCGATCACCGACTCGTCCGAGGCTCTCTGAATATCGACTTCAGAGCCGAACGAGTCCGCTTGATGAAGGCCAGGCTCCGACCAACCCTGTTTCAAATCAAAATGGGATCTGAAGCGTTTCAGTTAAACCTGGAGAACCGATTTGCTGCCCTGGAAACCACAACCGACGTTAACCGGAACCTTGAAAACGTGGTTCGAGTTCTCAGGGAAGAAGGTACGAGATTTTGTGAAATGCAGCGTAAGGGCAAGAAGTCGAAGCTTTCGGAAGAGACTTTAGGGCTTATGAAGAGACGACGTGAAAACCCACCCGTCACTTCGTCAGAGAAGCGGGCTCTAAACCGAGAGATTAGCAAACACGTGCGACACGATCTCCGGTGCTCGAATACCCTTGCAATCGAGAGAGCGATCGAGCAAAACCGGGGGCCAAAAGTGTTCGTACAATCTCTTGGAAGAAGCCACCTGACGAAGTTGACCACAGCAAGTGGAGAAGTCGTTGTCTCGAAGCCGGCAGTTCTTTCGGAAGTAGAAAACTTCTACGGCCGGTTATACGCTTCGCATGCATCTCGACCTGACCCCGGAAATGAGGACTCTAGAGCCACTTTAATACGCCATTACACCGAAGACCTGCCAGAAGTCAGCATTGACGAAATCGAGGTCGCTCTTGGACAGCTTAAAAATGGAAAAGCCCCTGGAGAGGATGGCGTTACGACAGAGCTTCTAAAAGCAGGCAGCAAACCGGTACTCAGGGAGCTGCAAAAGCTATTTAACGCTGTCCTGTTTGAAGGGAGAACTCCAGAGGCGTGGAGTCGGAGTGTGGTCGTCTTATTCTTCAAAAAGGGTGACAAAACCCTACTGAAGAATTATCGACCCATTTCCCTTTTAGGCCACGTCTATAAGCTGTTCTCGAGAGTGATCACGAACCGCCTTGCGCGAAGACTTGACGAATTCCAACCACCGGAGCAGGCTGGGTTTCGGAGCGGATACGGCACCATAGACCACATCCACACAGTGCGGCAGATTATACAGAAGACTGAGGAGTATAATCAGCCCCTGTGCCTAGCATTTGTGGACTATGAGAAAGCCTTTGACTCGGTCGAAATCTGGGCTGTTCTGGAGTCCCTGCAGCGATGCCAAGTAGATTGGCGATACATCCAAGTGATGAGATGTCTCTACGAGGCCGCCACCATGTCCGTCCAAGTACAGGATCAGCAAACAAGGCCGATACCGTTGCATCGAGGTGTGAGACAAGGGGATGTTATCTCCCCGAAATTGTTCACAAATGCAATGGAGGATATGTTCAAGACGCTGAACTGGAAAGGACGCGGCATCAACATAAATGGCGAGTACATCTCTCACTTGCGATTTGCAGACGACATCGTCATCGTAGCAGAAACGCTGCAGGACCTACAACGGATGCTGAATGACCTGGCTGACTCTTCTATACGCATCGGCCTACGGATGAACTTGGATAAAACCAAGGTCATGTTCAATGAACATGTACTACCGGAACCGATTGCAGTACACGGCGCTGTTCTCGAAGTCGTTCAAAAATATGTATACCTCGGGCAGACATTGCAGATGGGTAGAAACAACTTCGAGAACGAGGTGAATAGAAGAATTCAGCTAGGTTGGGCAGCATATGGAAAGCTGCGTCAAGTCTTCACGTCGTCGATCCCACAGTGCCTAAAGACGAAAGTCTTCAATCAGTGCGTCCTACCTGTCATGACATACGGAGCCGAAACGTGGACACTGACGGTGCGGCTGGTTCACAAGCTAAAAGTCACTCAGCGAGCTATGGAGAGGGCTATGCTCGGCGTTTCTCTGCGAGATCGAATCAGAAACGAGGTGATCCGGCAGAGAACCAAGGTAATCGACATAGCCCACCGGATTAGCAAGCTGAAATGGCAGTGGGCTGGCCATATTAGCCGAAGAACCGATGACCGTTGGAGTAGACGAGTTCTTGAGTGGAGACCGCGTCTCGGCAAACGTAATGTAGGACGTCCTCAGGCAAGGTGGAGTGATGATTTGCGCAAGATGGCTGGCAGGAGCTGGATGCGAGTGGCCGAAGATCGATCCCAGTGGCGTGCAATAGGAGAGGCCTATGTCCAGCAGTGGACTGAAAAGGGCTGATGATGATGATGATGATGATGAGATTGACACGCTGATTTCGATTTTAACATTACTATCATCAATGTCAATATCATAAATCATCATTCATATTATTATTAAACGAAACCCACTGTCGTTATTTATTTCAATTCTATCAATATTTAATGGCCAGTAATAATATTCCAAATTAATATAAAAATATTTTATATTCAAATAATTCTGTCATGGTCCAACGAAAACAAAGTAGAAAATTATTTAATTGTACACATTTAACTCAAGGTTTATCATACTAATTAGTAGAAAAAACATGATTCTAAACTTAATTATGAGGATTGGAAAAGGTCGTGAATTCGGGTGTGGTCATATTTTGCTCCGTGATATGTTAATTTACATTTTGCATGTGAAACTACAATTTATATTTCAATGTTTAGTTATTTAGTACGAAAACGCACTGTCGTTTATTTTATTACCATATAATTAAAACAGAAAATTTAAATGAGCCTAGCAACATGTCAGTTTTTGCCTAGTATTTGTCACACTGTAGTCTTGCTACGATGTTTGCTACGCCGTAGCCGGTTACCGTAGAACCTTTTATGCTTCGTAGCTTAGCTACGATTTGTTTAAAGTTCAACGCTTTCTAATCATATCAGTTGTTTATACAAGTTCCAATAAAATAATATAGTTTATTTAGTTACAGTTTCATTTAATATAATCAAAGCAGGAAGTTAAACGAAAGATTAGATTAGGAGTCAGACAAAAAACCACCCGAAAACAAACCGCGATCAGAAACATCAACACACTTTATTTTTTGTTACGTCACCACTTTGATTGATAGCCATCAAACTTAAGCTCTTTAATACACAAATTCCAACCTTAATTCGTTGTAACAGCGATCAAAATATAATTTTACAGGTGTCGGAAGAAAGTAGTTCACCCCGATTGCGTTTAGTGTTTGGAATTTGAACTGTGGAGTTCAGTGATAGGGTTTAGATTAGAATGGGAGGTGAGTACGATGTAAAATGTGTAACCTTGGGGCAGCCCTAAAGGGAGGGGTCGACCTTGGTACGAGTCCTACTAACCGTAAAATTGTAAGCAACCTTGTGAAGTTGACCATACGTTTCTAAAAATAGTGGACTGGATTTTCGGGAATAAATATTTGGATAGGGTTGGTTAAGTTTAGGTGATAATTTATAGAACTGAATTTTTATTGATATCATAAGTAATAATGTTTAGAACAAACGAAACAACATTTTCAGAAGGAACACAGGAAAATATACTCATTTTAGAATATTTACCCAGAATTAGAATTATTTTTGAGTATGAAATACTATGAATTTCAGATTTCTATTCAACATACGTATAGACATATAAAACCAATCGTAAAAGTATATCTGTGTGTTGTGAAACACATAAACAAGTCCTATAAAACAAATGGTAGCCGTACGTTTAGTTGCTACGTCGGATGTCCGGCGAGGAAGTCTACAGCGCGATATAACTGACGTATAACTAACACTCTGTTACGCTTTTAATAGTAAATCATTAAGTTTTACATAGAAAAAAACATTATGATTTAGTTTAACAGTATTTTTTTTTAATTGTTTTTTTTATTCATAGTTCTGGTCTTGACTCTCATTATCACCATCACGGAATGTGTGTCCACTGCTGAACTAAGGTTTTTCTTTAAACGGAGAAGCAACGAACATTGGTCACAATGCTTGCTCAGATTTAATTTATAAGATAATTACTATCCTAATCGTGGTTTGCTCACGATGTTTTTTTTCAGCTGCACCAATTAAGAAGTATATATTACTTGGCATCGTTGTATTGGTCCGTTCCTGGTTTTGCACCCTCTTTAGCCTACCACGTTTTGTAAAGTATTTGTAATAGGTACGTAATGTGAATCAAAGTATTTTTCCTAATATTATTGATATCACAACAAATACTTTAAAATCTCACCTACTCATTTGACATATTCCTTAAAATGGTGTATACGTATTATCTCAAGCCACAGACATTGTCCATGGGTTACATGAAAATTATTTTATAGTTACATTCTAATTATTTAAGTTGCAATAATTTAATTCCTTTACTTAAGCGATGGCGTGGTAAAATATTCTGACACACAAACATAATAACAATTCATATGAACATAAATCCCTAACATTGAGATACTATCAATGGTCAAGATGGAAAAACAAAGTAATAATCGTCAAGCAACCAAACCTATATCAGCCATCTTAAATTACTTTTGTTTTTCGTGAACATTTTTATCGATGAAAACCTATGTTTTGATTCTCGTCTATTATGGGTACCAAATATTTGAGAACATAATAAGAAAAAAAAGAAAGGTTTGTATTTTCTTATGACATAATAAAGATGGGTGTTGTAGAAATTCGTCTATTTAAGGATCTATTTGAAGATATAATAAGAAAGAAAATAGCGTATGTTATTTCTTATTACATAAAAGTAGGTGTCGTAGAAATAGACTTTTCATCTGTTACATTTACAGAGTTGTGGGCGAATGACTTGCCATGTATAATTCTTTGATGACAGGTTCTAGAATTAACAAGAATTTAAATATGTTTCTAGCATAAATAAAGCATTTCATGCTTTTTAACCGACTTCCAAACAAGAAGATCTTCTCCTTTCTTCCTTGAGTACAGTTTAGAATGAGTACTTAACTTATTTTTGATTTTCATGTTCAGAAATAATAATATAAATACAAGGATATATTAAAATAAATGCTTTGGTTTTAATGCTACATATTTTTTTCTTAGCAAGGTTTTTATATAGTGTATATAAAACTAGGCGATAGGTGTCCATATAAATTAGTTTGCATAATAGCCTGCCACGGCTATTATAGCCTGTAATAAGGCTTCACTCGTTGTATTGTTACACTGTGATATGATTAGGTTGCTGTAATTACTAACGATATATAATATTACATAATACAATTGAAATATTAATGAGAGCCTTTTATTTATATCTTATACTCACATCCTTATTTTTCTGTAAAATAAATAAATAATAAATGAAAAATTTCTTGTTTTCAGCACGCCTTCCTATAAGCAACTTATTTAATCGGGCCTTGAAGACATCTAAGTTATATGTTCCCAGTTCGGAGAACACAGACAATGGCAAAAAATTCCACTTCTTAGCGGTTCTAATGAAAAACCTGGAGGCCAATGGTTTCGTGCGTGTGGGTGAGATATTATCCATTAGATGTTTATAAAATAGTAACATGAATAATCAAACCAATACTAAAAATCGCATTTTTTTATTTGTTATAAAATTATTAACGAAATCTACACGTCAAAGAAAAAAATGTGTATGGATTATGATACTCTCGAAACTAGTTTTCTCTGATTATTTGGCTATTCATATTGAAAAGTATCACAATAGTATCTTAACGAATGGAAAGTCACCTAAACCCGCACGGTTTGGAAAAGGTTCTACGGCTACGCGACTACGGCGTAGCAAATGCCGTAGCAAAGTTTCCATACGATAACAATCATATATAATTTCGGTTTCGACTAATTCAAGCATTTCTTTTGTAAAGAAAAGGTCAAACTGTGTTACAATGTTTCTAAAATTATTACTTTACTGCATAACTATACATGATTTTATGATAACTGACGAATTTCATTACATTCTTGTTGGTTTAAGAGCCGCTGTCGAGTGGGATCAAAGTTTTTTTTGTAATAGGGCAATATAAACGCGCAGATGGATTACCTGATGTTAAGCTTTTGCCGCTGCTCACGTCAACTATGGATACTAGAGGATTTACGAGTATGTTGCCGGCCTTTTGAGGAGTAGGGTTTTGGAGGTTTAGGTAATGGTCAGGAAGATTTGGACTTTCGAATTTCGGACCGATTTTTTGTGAGGCCGTGGTATTACTTCAGTCAAGCCGACCTATTTATGCCGAAGCACGGCTCTCCCAAACTTAAGAACTTTATAATATTTTCAGACGCGTCGGAGTATTACGTCTTTGTCTATGCGTTCAAGGTATATTCATACTTCTTTACATCATGATGACTTTTTTAAAGCAAAAAGAGTACCAGGCAAATGTCCTCGACTTTTAATAAAACAAAAAAGGTCGGTAAACAATGTTGAAGTTTGTTTCATTAATAGTCTCTAGATGGTAGCACAGTTATAAATAATTCAGTCTCACTAAACCGCGTTCTAGCCTTCGAGCGACCGTTCGTAATCACTTGCTATTCAAACATTTTGTTTTTATAGCTGTTGTCATGAATTCCATTTTTAAAATAACAAATGTCACGAGAAAAAAATGCTTGTACATTTCCATATATTGTTATTGTTTTTCTATCAGCATTATCATCATCATCATATAGTACATCACGTGTCATATCTCTTATAATGATTTTCATATGGGCTTGTTGATTTTTTCTATCCAGTAAAAGTGTTTTTGGTATTTTGATATCCTAATTGACAATAATAGTAAGTATATTAAAGAAACAAGACATTAAATGCAATCAATGGACAAAGTAAACACATCTCTGCTTTTCCCAAAATCATATTTAATGCAATCAATGGACATAGTAAATATGTACATCTCTGCTTTTTCTTTCAGACAATAACAGACACGATGTCATGACATTAAAAATTATCATATTTTTATAACTCAGCTATAAATAAGAATTTATTCTGAAAATAGTTTTTATTTAATTTCAGCCCTAAGGGACGCCTACGTGCTGAACATAGATAATTCAATAAAAGATAAGTAAATTACTTGAACTGAATACTTGAACATCATTACAAAGTAAAAAGCAAAGTTCGACATAATCTTAGAAAACTTATAATGAAATCGTAACTTGGGGCCAAAAAATTGGATAGAATTTAATTATGGAGATCGATAGAACTTTATACGTTGAAAGTAAAAAAATGTTAGAAATTGTTGAGGAAGCAAAATGTATGTATTCACTTACTGAAAATCCTTAATTTCATAATGTTAACAATAAAATACGTGTATTTGACTCGCAGATATTTAATTCTGTTAAACCTTTTTATACACGCGCTTTTACTAGGTCGTCTTGTGACGAAATATTTAATTAAAGCTAAGAATCTGATTGTGTCACACACTTGTATCATATATATCATGTCATCTGATTTTTTGGAGATCAGTTGACCATACAACTATGCAACGCTACAGCATCATTGAACAGTTTTTATGATTTGATTGAAAGTTTATTGACGGCAGCTTGGGCCATTTTTATACGGCGTTATTACAAAATAAGGTTTTTCTTTAGTCTAGGTCTCAACCATTGAGCCAGTTTTTGTAATTCAAATTTAAGGTAGGTGACAATAAGATTCAAAATACAAAACCTGAATCAATGATTTAAGCCTAGACTAAAGATCTTGTTTTATAATATGGGGGATCGAGTTTAAACTCAATAGATATATGTATAAGATTAAAAGTATGTTATAGTTTACTAACTAAATATTTAGTATAATACTTCATTTAGCTTATTAAAAGTATTTTCCTTAAAAATGGTTACAGATAACCTATTATTTCCTTACTTGAATATATAAAAGGTCTCCATAAATAGATTGTTATTGTAAGGTTCTATTCTACTAAAAATAGACGAAGGAAATGTCAGTTCAAATGTCACTCAGCTAAGAACAACATCAGTTTAAAGTTTTATTAAACTACAATGATTTTAAGACATCACTGAACTGTTACACAGTTAAAGCTTGTTTTACAAAAATACACCTACAGTTCTCAATAACAAAGTTTAATTTGTGTAACCTAAAAACCTATTTCGCAAGCCTTCTTATTGTTGTTTTTGCCCAAGGAAGCTTTATTATTCAAACAGGCATTGCGACCCATCGCATTTATTGTTATTATGATAATGATAGCTTACCAAATGATTTTATCAAGACAGTCCGAATGGAAACGATGTTAGAGTCATACATAGGTGAAATAAATAAATAAATAGTAGTATAAAAAACAAATATGAAATAATAAATTTCAACTAAAATCTAAATATGAAATAATTCTTTTTGATACTAAAAGAAACAATAACAAAATTATATATTATGTTTTCGGCTTACTCACATAATAATTTGACGAGATACTCGACTAGTTCTCGACTAGTAAATTATTACGTGAGTAAGCCGAAAAAAAAAAAATAATTTAGAATGTCTCACGAAAGTTATAATAAAAATAACAAAATTATTTTTAGGATAGGGTTTTATTTTTCTAATCAAAAAACTTTTGAAGTTGGAACTATGACTTTTCAGTGCATTGTTACGTTATCAAAATCTTAAACATGAACATGAATGTACGCTTCCATTCAGAGTCATTATATGTTAACAATACGCCTTTGTCGTCAGGCTGTATGAGCCTTCGTATTGACATTTTGCCAACAAAAGAAAAAAAAACATCTTGTCAACTCAAATTGATACTTATGTATCCGAAATGATACTTGTGTCAAGTACTACCATTTGCTAACAATTAGTAGCTACCTGTATTATAAAACGTAGCAGTAACATTGTAGAAATTGGATTTTGAGCGAGTTAAAATCTTAAGCTCTTTGTTATTCGAAATCTGCTTTATGAAATTGTTCTCCTTATCTCATTTAGAGCGACTTTGTGAATTCTTTATGCGCTGAATTTGTTCGGATAAAATGGTGAATAAATGTATTTTAATCTATTGCTGTTCGGTAGAGTTTTTTAACGTTTTTACGATGGTAGTTTGGAAGAGTGAAATTGTAGATGCCTATGTTTACCAATAGACATATTGTGATCGATATAATGGTATAAAAATATTCTTATTTAAAGTTTGATTAATAGACGTTAAATTGTACGTAAATGCTTGAAAAACGTTTCAAGCTTTTGGACATAATACATTATAAACTATATTCATAAATGCAACTGCACATAATCGTTTTCATAGCGCGCATACTAATTCAGGAGAAGGTAGGGTAACTCCCTTTCTGTATATCACAGAAGTAAATACAGTAGGTACTTTTTCTTTTAGATCTTTTTTTTAACACCTGATTACTAAATCGGGACACAGCTTAGCTTTCAAAAGATAGACATAATAAGAAATCAATCACTTTTTCATTTCGCTCACGTTTTGCGTAAGGTAAAAATATTCTGGTTGAATTCTAACTGTAGCGTAGGTACGGAATTGTTTTTGTATTTGTAACTCAATACTTTTCGATAAAAATATTTCTTGTTTACTTGTGCTTATTGTTGTTATATCTTAGCTCCGTCAATAGTTACAATTGACTAATCATAGTTAGGATGACCTTGTTTTGGTATTAGCTTCAATTGTTCAGTAGTATCTATTGTCGGATTGTTTTTTCTTTTATATAACGTTGTCCTACACTAGGATTTCCTCCTGTGTCGTAGGTGCCTTAATAGACATGAGAAGATTAATAGACACAAGAAGAAGTGTGGGAGAGCCATGCTTCGGCACGAATGGGTCGGCTCGACCGGAGTGATACCACGGCCTCACAGAAAACCGGCGTGAAATAACCACTGCGTTGTGTTTCGCCGTGTGAGTGAGGTTACCGGAGGTCCAATCCTTCCCCACCCCCAATCCCTCCTCAATCCCTAAATCTCCAAATCTTTAATCCCTAAAAGGTCGGCAACGCACTCGTAACTCCTCCTTGTGGGTGCGGGTGTCCACGGGCGGCGTTGATTGCTTATCATCAGATAATCCGTCCGCTCGTTTGCCGATCTATTACATAAAAAAAAAAAGAATTCACATAGATCACACAAAGTGTGCATAGCAGCCAGTATACCTTACAGTAGCCAGTAGCCTTACGCCAAGCGTACAGTCTCGATCTATCTCTATGTTCAGTATATTAGTTATCAGTATATTCCTGATAGTATAAGTTAACATAATAAAGTTTACATATATATGTATACACACAGTAATTATATTCATAATAAAGTATCAAACCCCAATTGAACGCGAACCCAAATCGTTCACGCACCCATTGTTTATCTATTGTCTCGGATTACCACGATTAAAAGGTTAATGACAGTATGGTTTTTCCAATTTAATCCCACGTCCCGATTACTCCTTGTTTACAATTCTGTGTTTGGATTGAAACCAACTTCTGAAAGACTTAGTGCCTCGTTACCAACCACTGACACTTCCAAATCAAACGACTTTCCCATCGACCTGCGTCGCTTAGTACGATATCACTTATAAAGTATGCCACACCTCGCAAATACTTTTCTGTGATATTTCAATAAAAGGAGGGTAAAGGTCTGGAATTCTTTTATGGGAAAATTCGCACCTGAATATTAATCTGTTTAAGATTTTTTTGAGTTTTATAGGTTGGCAAATGAGCAGTCGGGTTACGTGGTGGTAAACAATCGGCACCACCCATGTGCACTCTTAATACCAATGGAATTACTGCAAATTCATTGCGGACTATTTGTGGATTATTAGAAATTTAAGGTAAGGAGATTTTAGGATATTGAGAATACGATGGGAAGGTTTCGGCCTTCGGTAACCTCGCTTCTACGGCGAAACCTTTGTGGGTTTTACACCAGTATCCTGGTGGAGCTGTGATATCACTCCTGTCGAGCCAGCCCATTCGCGCGCAAGCATGGCTCTCCTACACTTAAAATAAAAGGTAAAAATGTTTATCTGTGAACAATAGTACCTATGAGTTGCGTGTAAAGCACATCGAAAATTTATTTTACTAAATCATGAACTCTCAATATATACGTACATATTATATTGATACTATCGGCAGCGGACACAGATAAAATGTATTCTATGTGTTAGGTATTCCAGATTTAAATCGCCGTATGTATGTATCAAATTTAATTCAAATCTATTGAGTAGTATTTACTTGACCGATCAAACAAATACCCGTATAAAATAAAATAAAAATATGTTATAAATATTGCAGAAAAATAAGGACGGCTAAATATCTGCAAATTATTTCATATTATCACTTATAGGTAACGTCAAATGCTAATAAATGTAATTAGGTATTTAAACGTTTGATAACTGTCGTTTACTGCAGTTATCGACAATAAGCAGTTTAAAGTATGTTATTTCAATTGTTTATAAAAATACGAATTCATTAGGGTTGTATACCTATTAAAATTACGTAATAGTTCTCACTATTGAAAAGTTAATAAGATCCATGTACAATTTATGGCTATGAGACTTTGTGATTCTTTTTTCAAACTTACTAAAGAATTCATGCTGATTTTTCAATGGTTAGATAAAAGTTACCTGGGGAACAACTATGATGCTGTCGCGTCAGAATGTTTGTATAAGACAGTGAAGATAATGCTATCTGAGGAATAAAACTATTGCTGTAATAGTTTTATTCCTCAGATAGCATTATCTGACTTTTGCAAAATCGGCTCTAAATTAATTTCGAACTCATACTGAAACAAAATTTTGATCATAAACGTCATAATTTTGTTAGATATATCTACACTAAACAACCGGAAACGACCTTCGTGGCTCTAATTAACGGAATAATGAACTCCACCCAACATTTTCAAAGATTAATAGTGTTAGGGCATGTATGTGTTCATCGCAATATTAATTTTACTCATCAAGTATTACTTTCATTTAATATAAAGGTATTTTTTGAATATTGTAGAAAAAATTTAACTTGAAATTTCAAAAGTATTCCCATGCTGGGTGCCATTTTCTGAAAACCTATAAACTGCCGAAAATAAAACTAAAAAAGGAATATATTCCTAAAATAACCTTCCGTTGTACCAATTACTAATATAAATATCTTCATGTTATTAAGGAAACCTTGAGAATGTCTCGTCGACAGCCCTAAGCCCGTCCCACGTTGGGCGCCACTCAATGAATAGTTTGATATCCGCGCTGTCACGCGACCTTTGTCGTGACACCGCTTGTTTTGAACGACACGTGCTTTTAATTATGACAAACATCATTTTAATACATTGTTGGTGGTTAGTTTGTATAGTAAATTGTGTTTCAACTTAGTTTTTTTGTCGCGATTTTGTAATTGCGTGGATGTCCTTAACGCGAAGTAATTTTTGCTCTGTTTGATAGATATAAAAAACGTCATTTGTGTTTGCAATTAGGTGTCAATAAAAGGAAGTCAATTTACACTAAGCAAATACTTTTTTCAATCTCCTTTGAGTGACAATGACAGAAATAGCTAGCTAGGTATCAAATCAATGAATTTGTTATTCCCGTCCTGTTTCTCTTTGTAAATTGGATTGGGTAGGAAGATCATCAGAAAGCAATTTTGAATACAAATTTCTTCTTCAAAACAAATCTATTTTAGTATTTTCGTTTTATAACAATAACCGCTATTATTTAAGTGGCGTTGTGAGCCCGCCAACATTTTCCATCTGGACTGCCTCATCAATCCACACAGTTTGCCGACACATGTGTAATTTTATTACATTCCCGTGACTACGTGTGTTTAATATTATATTCTGTCTTTATCTAATAGTGCTGAAGAGAAAGGGAAGGGCGATGATATGTGCAGTAATTGTTCACTGGGTTTAACGTAGTTTCGTTGGACAGTCGCCAGCGGGAAATCGGTGGATGAAGTAAAAAGTGATACACCCTTTATGTAAGCTGCAAATGGATCATCTGTGACACTTTTTATATTCTGCACATGTTGCAATTGGGCTTTCGACATATTTTGAAAGTTTTTGTTTTGAGCGAAATTTTCGTTCACTTTCAAAAGAGGTTCGAAAAACATTTTGTACTTAACAGACTGACTTTGTGTATCGTCATCTACTGCGCTGAGTAAAGACCTCAAAACTTTTGTGAATCTCAATAATCGAGTCTCAAAACTTTTGAGACTCGATTATTTAATGCCGTTTATATTACGTTGACTCCGTCATTGAAGTTAAAATTATCGCAAGGTAAATACCAAGACGTTGTTATGAATCGTTAAGAAATAACTGTAACGGATTTCCGCACTTGAATAATAATTATTTTAGACGCCATCTTTTACCGCCCACGTGTGTCAACCGGTACGCTCGATGACAATGAATCTTTGTACGTAGAATTGCAGATTATTAAGAGTAGAGAGAAAACACAGTCAAGGGTTTGAATAGTTTTGGTTAAGTATTAGTTACATATTTGTTAAATGTTAACTGATACCTTTGTACATGAACTCATTTAATAGATATTACGTCATTACCAAAAGAATAAAACCTATTATATGCTATAAATACTTAAGCTCCTCAGTAAGGACTGATAATAACCCTGGACGCTAAGCTCCAGTGGGGCCCACATATAGATGGCTTGTCGAAGAAGCTCAGTTCTGCAGCATATGCCGTTAAAAAAATTAGAAATTTAACAGATGTAGATACAGCGCGGTTAGTTTATTTTAGTTATTTCCACAGCATCATGTCATACGGTATTTTGTTGTGGGGGAATGCTGCTGACATTCAGTCTATTTTTGTTCTGCAGAAAAGGGCTATTCGATCAATCTATAATCTTAGTCCGAGGCATTCGCTCAGAGAATTATTTAAGGAAACTAAGATAATGACGGTTGCCTCACAATATATTTATGAAAATGTAATTCACGCTCATAAAAACAAAAGCTTATTTAAGAAGCATAGTGATATACATAATATTAACACGAGGGGGAAAAACAAATATGTTGTCCCCGCCTCCAGGCTTCAGAAAATAAGTAGTTCGTTTAGATGTCAATGTATACGCTTTTACAATAAAATTCCCAGGGATATTCAAAATTTGAGCCTCAATAATTTTAAAAGTGTAATAAAGGCTAAACTTTACTGTAAAGCATTTTATAAAATAAAAGACTACTTAGAAGATAGTCAGGCTTGGGAATGAGCCGCTGTAACTTCTGCACAGGTCATGTTGACATGTTTGTAACATAAGTTACGCTTTTTATATACAATTTGACATTACGTTTATTATTATTATTTTTTAACAATGACATTATCACCTATTGTGACATTTTTATTTTTATTTGACATTTTTTATTTTATTTATTATTTTTATAATTATTTATTGACATTATTATTATTTTCTATTATTGTTAGTGTAGGGACCGTGTGAGACTTGCAGCGCTTTTGGACTACCAGTTATCTGCGTTCTGACAGTTTGAGTACTTGCGTGACCCAACCAAATGTTCTTTAGATTTGTATTGTTCGTCGGACAACTCAGCAGCACTTGCTATGCTGGTTGCAAACTGACACTTGCGTGCCTGTCTTCAGAACGGGTCCACTTAAACTGGTGTGGTTCTTTCATCAAAAGACCACTACAGAATGAACTTGCACGGTTCTCTCACATTATGTTATTTTTACATTATCTGGACTTGAAAAGAGACTGACCTCTGAGTTTGTTTCGGCATTTCTTCTCAGAGTAGTCAGATAGGAAATGCCGGCTTCATCTAGTTTTTTACATATAAATTGACGTGTAAAAGTGCCGTTTTATGGCCTATTTGCAAAAATAAATTCATTGTTTCATTGTTTCAATAGAAATTGCTACAAATGAAATAAAAAAATCTGCAAATAAATTTTAATATTTAGGGACTTTTATTATACATATGTCAGCCCCATCGTGCCTATTTATGTATATTAACTGGCTAACGTGAAAATAATTAATTTACAATATTTCTAAAATGCTAATGAATAAAAGATATTTTTGGATGGCTATAATAAAATGATAGAAAGTTTTATGAATATAGGAAAATTGTTGAAAAAAGAAATTAAACATTGTCTGGTCTTTGCAATAATACCTTAGTTACAGAAAACAAATTCATAAATACTCAACTAAATTGATTTTAACCCCAGAAATGACTGAGTAGATTTATACATTTGTCAAAATAAAACTAATGGAGACTAAGATTTATGATCTGAAAACAACGTAGATCTATAAATATTGTTTCTAATCTGAATACTTATGAATATGGAATAAATAGGACGAAAGAAAATATTGATCTGTTTTATTTTATATGAACAAGCATAATGTGGGCGAAACGCTGTGTGAATCTTTAGTCATTTGACTCGGTTATTTTTGGTTGTTAAGTTATATCCTACGCGAAACCCAGTATTTAAAAGGAAAGTATGCGTATACAAGTCAAGTCAGTCAAGTCAAGCGCAATAAGGTACCGTGACCTCGGCCAGAAGCAGGAGAAGGAACGGGGGTTTTTAGTCAGTAAGAGTCTGATGGTCCCTCTCGCCATACCCTAGGCAAGGAAAGTCATTTGATGATTTTCCCTGCACAAAACGGAGTTTTATTTGGTTTTCTGATTCGGGCAAAGGATGTTTACCATGAAAATGAAAAGAATTAGTTAGTGCGAAATATTTATAATCACGTTGATGATATCTGAATATACCAAACATAATATACATGGCATAATTGTAAACATTTGTTTTGTGTAGGCGTGTGCTTCACATAATATCACCCATAATTTTATGTAACAAGGAAATACCACCATGTTCTATTGACGTAGCAAAGAGGCTATAAATCAAAAATGAAAGCCAAAAACATGTGTCATCGTTAGGTCTAATAGCTAACTTCAGAGATAGGAACAAATAAACTCGAATTAGGAGATTGTGCGTTGCTACTTTGTGTCAAGGTCGAATATTTTATGAGACGTGCCGAACGAGACGCTGCTACGTCTTTATTGCTAAGTCTAGTCAACCTAGTGTCGAGTGCTGGATTATGGACTATTTATACAGCATGTTGGGATTTTATTACTGTCATTTTGTAACAATAAACAGCTACACTAACTAGGGTAGCCTATGTTTTATTTCATAGTAGAATCCATCTTTATGCCAAATTCCAATCAGATCCCTTCCTAAGCATCCAGTAACATGGTATCGTTTATAGCATTGGAGGAGGCTACAGTAATTGGTGAGGAATACATTTCTTTTATCGATTAAGTTATAACACCCCAATCATATTGGGAAGGACAATTTTTTTCTTAGCTCCATGGCATCACTAAACACTTCTCAGATTACCCTGATAACATTATGTAAGTACCTACGTCATTTATCTAAGGTCTGCCAATTTTTTATGATTGATCGCTCAACTCTTTTCGATATATAAGGAATCCTAAAAAAACGTACCGTAATTCACACAGCGTTCTTAAAAAATATTAGGAGATTTTTGCCTTCCTAGATCTACTTCCTGTAACGTGACTGACGTTCACAAAGTCGTGAATCGAACTATTTGTAGATATTTTTTATTTTGTGACGGGAATGTCATTAAATTAATTCTCCCGATTGGGTGAGACGAGAGAGAGTGTCAGACCCTTACTGATCTAAAACTACCCCTTCCTTCTCCTCTTCTTCTTCTTCCTTCAGCGGTACATTATTGCATTTTCTTTTATTTTATTTTTTTAATTAAGACTGTAGCGTTTATCATTATTGTATTTTTTTATTGCGTTATTATTATTATTTTTTGTAATGATTGATTTTGATTGACTTATTTATTGAATTGATTTGAATTGACTAACATAGCTTTAAGTTTCAGCCACTAACATAATATGGACATTTAAATTAGTCTGAAATAAATTTATTTTATTTTTATTTAATAATCAGTTCAAATAACGTCTAAACAAATATTTCGCCTTTATAGAAAGGAAACGAGGACAATAACAGCTTCTGCTCTTAAAATAATCCTAAACCAGGGTTAGTGCTTGAAATTTATATACATCCAGGCGACAGTCTGTCTATGAAGTGTTGTTTATGCCTATGGTACAATATTGGCTCCCGACGTACATGAATTGTACACTTGTAGATAGCTCGGTATGTAACCTTATGTAACCTAAGTCAGTAATACAATCACCATAACTTTTATCACTATGGTGTCTGTAACCTTCAATGGGAGTTAAGTTAATTTGTAGTATTGTTTACTTTCATGAGATTTCTCAGTATTTATGGCGTAAGACCATTTATTTCTCTGAAGACATATTGGAAATATGTATGACATATGGATTTTTCGCTTGTTGATCTGAAAGCCTTTTTATTTATTTTATTTTTAAAAGGAACTATTTAAGGCAAAAAGAATACCTACGCTGTCTCAAGTAGTGGTCTTACACAGTTGCCAATGATTTTACAGGTGAACCAACATTCAAGAATACATTAATAAGTAAAAGAAATCTACTTAAATGAAATAAACTAGGTTAGCTAGACTTTATGTGTGTTTTTTTCAATAAAACTGATTATTTGAATATTTGGGTAGTACTTGAGTCAATCAGGCATTTGTTGTTATTTTCCTCAATACGAGGAAATTCAGTGTATTACTCACACATGCTGTTTTTTTCAAGGGAAGTTATACACGTGTTCTTGTAGTCAATATAAAATAAATTATTGTTTGAAGTAAGTATTATTTGTTTCCTTATTGTAACGTTACTAAGATTGGAAATACAATGAAATTGTAAACCGTTATAGCCAAATATTTGTATGAAAATTAATGAAATATTGAACAATATTAATACATTGTTGGAATTTGGTTTTTATTGCATAAAAAACTAACGTATGGCCTTGTATTTTCGTTTACACCACTCAGATAACATAATATTATGACAAACGTGTTGAAAATGATAAAAAAATATTTAAACTTTTGCCTTTTTTACTGCCAATTTCACATATATTATGTACTTCATTATTCATAATTCGAATTACGTGACATTTTTTAATCAAAATATAAATATGACGGCGCGTCGATTATTTAAATTTGATTTTGAAGGAGGTTTTATCACAATTCATCGTGAAGACGATGATCGGAATGTTGATGTTTGTACCTACTTCCAAAAATATCCGTGTTTTGTTAACGTGTTTACGTAAATCCGTGTTGATGTCATATCATTCGCTGGATGTGCCACTTAGTACGCTCCGGCTTACCCGGCTGTAAAGGTCAAACCTCGCAGCTCTAAATGACAGCATCTTTTTCACATTTGGGTATATCAAGGTAAGGATTTATAACTATATCGTAATCTGAACCTGAGTCTGAACCGAGATTTACCTTCATCTTGTAATATTTATGTTCGTGGACTTGTGTTACCTACTAGGCTTGTTAACCACTTTTCATAAGGCTTTAGTACTTTTATTGACGTAAATACTTCAATTTCAGGAAGGTATGAAACCTACCTACTTTAGGTACTTACAAAATTTCATTCTTTCAGGTTTTATTTTCAGAGAAAACTGTCAAACAGTAGGTACCAAGAAGAAATAAAGCCAACATATAGAGTGCAAAAGTAACATTTAAATCTGATTACTTATTTTAAGTATAGGGGATGCAGTGCACCATTAGCGAAGTCGTAACTTCATTCATGCCATTAATATTTCTCATAGATTTATGTTTTATTTATTAACATGTTTTAATGTATAACGTATCTAAATATGTTTGTTTTTAGGGTATAAATATATGTACATATGTATGGGCCATTGTCACCTGAATATAAAGGATAAAATGATTAAAAAAAATAGCTTAATATATTCGTCAGTATTCATTTGTTATTAACAGTCTCTTTATCAAACTCGCTTTTTAGCTATAATACCCATCGAGGCAATGATCCACAAAATCGTTCTATAAATACCTACATCTTACAACGAATCCCATGGGACGGTGGTCATTATTACTAGACCCGGCGATGGTGATGTGACCTTGCGATGGTCATTTAGGGGTCAGGGCCGAAGTCCGAAGCACGAATTTATTCGAATTTAACATGAGTAACCATTGACATAATTATACTACCTATGTATACCAACTATGTATGTAGATATGCTTTATATGTAGAAAAGAGGCCTAACTATTTGAATTGGTATTTGAATCTTAAAAGTTGTGCACCAATATTAAGGTTCGATTTCAAAATACTCTCTTTTACGAGTTAATTCTGTTTTGTATTAACATAAACATGCGAATGTATATTAGTTTCTTTGATGTATTCATTGTAGTTGTTTTCTTCGAAATCGCTTTGAGTCATTAGAGTCATGAAAATGAACTTTGTAAACACGACCGAAGTTGCATTATTGCAATAGAAGTATAGTCCGAAGTCTTGAAGTGCTGTGAGCTATTGTTAATAAAGAATGTATTCATCTATTTTTTTATTATATTCTAATCATATCTATCAAAGGAGTTTAATTCATCAAACTCCAAGCGAACCGGTGTTCACACACCTATTATTTCTCAAATGTCTCAAATTATTTTTATTATGTCTCAAATTATCACGATTAAAAGTTAAAAACTTCAGTGAACTTATAGGTTTTAGGTAACCTAGTATAATGTTTATAACCTAACAAATAGTGAAAAAAATATATTAAGCAAGCTAGCCTTAGCAAGAAGAAATGGCGTTATAACAATTTACAGCGTAATTTACCATTTTATTGCTCACATAGGAATGGGTCACCGTCCCCATAACTGGTATTATATGAAACCGAGGGTGACAATATCAATTTCACGCAACGAAAGATATCTGTTTAGTCGTTTTAATATAACTTGGCATAACTTAGTGGATTACATAAGTGATTTTATATCTTTCTTTCTTCTTTAAAAAAACGTTGCCCCACTCTAGGATTTTCTCCTGTGTCGTGGGTGCGTTTACAAACATACAATTTCACATGCACATCACACCCAAACTCGGAACAACAATCCGCGACAGGTTGCGCGGCAGCCAGTCGCCCAGCCACCGTGCCAACCGTGCAGTTAAAACATGAATGATGGGATTTACTTGTTAAGTTTGTTTTATTTTTTGTAAGACACACAAAAAAACTAATAGTTTTTTTTACAAAAACAATCACTAATGACTAGGTTAAGAACCGAGATTGCAGGTCACGTAACAATATAGTGCGACCCCGGCTTTGAGCAGGAGCAGGGGTGGGTTTTAGTCAATAAGAGACTGAAAGAACAGGGCAAAAAAGTCATTTGGTAATTTCTAATTTTAGTCATTTCGTAATTATTGGTGTCGAGCAAATGACAAATGTCTACATAATATAACAAAAGGAATTTTCGAACTCCATTTTACTACCAAACAGATAATGACAATGATATAAATCCTATCCTATAATCGTAAAAAAACTCACACACACACATACCACAATTCAAGAAAACATCGCTCTACCGCCATTTTAAATTCAAGAAATAAAACATTGAAATACACTTCAGCAACAGTGTTATAAAAAGATTTTCCGACATTTCCTCGAGAATAAATTAAGAACGGGATTATAACCGAGATCTGTTATTGTTATTTTTAGTGCTGACATTGTTATTTTAGTTTTTTACGCCAACACTTTGTTTCTCTTTAAAATATCTATCAGTGTCCCACAGAAACCATTTGGTCATGTGTTAGGGATCTGATTGTATGTTTTTTTTTTATTATATAAAAGGTTTTTTTGTGAGGTGAAAATCATCAAATGATTTCTTTAGTGAGGGGTGAGGCAAGAGGGTGTGGTAGACTCTTACTGTCTAAAAACCCCACCACTACTTCTCCTGGTAAGCCCGCCTGAACATCGGTCCTGTAGGGCCTTCTGTGTTAATTTAACAGGTTGACGTTTAGCCATTATCTTACATGATATTAAGTCATAACGTGGCGAATGCTAGAGTACGCAGTTAGGTACTGCGTACTCTAGCATTCGCTGATGAAAGCTGTATCATAGACGAAGTGGGAAATGCTATGCAGACTTGATTTTCGCAGGGCAAAACTGATGGCTTTTTTTCAGGCCTCTCCCGTTAAGGGATTGGTATATAGTGGAGCGAAGTGTTATTTTAAATACTTGTGGTGTATCTCAGAGGAATAATAAACTTCAATTCAATAAATACTGATCATATAAAAACAACTAGGTTGGTAAATACTAACAAGAAAAACAAATTAATGTCAATGTCAATTAAAATAAAATAAGGTGGAAATTGCTTTTCTAATTAAATGCTTTACTTAGCCAAAACTAATTTGTGTTTTGTTTCCAATTAAATTATTAAAAATGAGCCATTATCTAGTTAATTTTAGAGAATCAAGAATTCTGATTGACGTAAAAATATCAAGAAAACTCTATCGATTTTGATACCTTTAGAAATAGCTATTAATTTTGACTTATTCTAAAGCATCAAATTAACAAATAGATTTAAGATTAAGATGAAAAATTTTAGATTAAATGATAATTAGTCTAGTATAGTTAACAAATCATCCAGTAATCAGGTCAAATTCTTGAAAAACAAACCAATATTATAAGCAGAAACACTTCGGTTTTTGTATTAAAGTTGATTGATTGCGGTGTCGGAAACAATCGACATCTTTTCAGACCAACATAGAACACTGGTAGACTTAAAATTATTTATGCTGTAGGGGAAATGGAGGATGATATTTCAAAATATTAGTTTGTTTTTAGTCGTGGTGGCCCGGAGGTTAAGGAGCCCCATCTCATATTTATTTATTTATTTATTTATTTATTTATTTATTATAGGCTAGCCAACAATTGTTTACACTAAAAGAACATTGTAGATATAAACGAAAAATACATTTGCGAGTCGTGCATACTCATGCATGAGGGTGTGCGTTCGAAACCTGGCAAGTACCAATGTGACTTTTTCCGAGTATATGTACTTTCTATGATTATTTAGACACCACTGACATACGGTGAAGGTAAACATCATGAGGAAACCTGGACTTATAATTTCTAATTATAAGTTTGAAATCGCCAACCTGCATTGAGCAAGCGTG
The DNA here is from genome assembly GCA_902829305.4 of Spodoptera exigua. Taxonomy (NCBI): domain Eukaryota; kingdom Metazoa; phylum Arthropoda; class Insecta; order Lepidoptera; family Noctuidae; genus Spodoptera; species Spodoptera exigua. The sequence continues at coordinate 2,269,150 of LR824614.2, forward strand.
GTGATTAGTGCTCTAACCTTCTCCGTATGAGAATAGGCCTTTGCTCAGCAGTGGGCACTTGTAGACTGATGATGATGATGAGTTTGTTTTACGAAGTGTATTTCAATATCCTCGTTTTCCTCCTGGAGCATGTGTATAGTGCAAATAACTATATTTTATATCATATATGTATTACTATTGTCAATGAATAATTATTTACAATTGCACGGTTGACGCGCAACATCTTGCGGTTTCGATTCCCGTAATAACTCTGTGCGATCCACATATTGTTGTTCCGGGTTTGGTCGTGACGTATATGCAAGGCAATGTTTAAAGAAATGCCATAGCCTAAGTACGCTTATAACACCTAAGGCTATTCCCAAGAATAGGTAGGGTCACAAAACGAGTTTCAGTCCGGATACTCTGCTATCGCTGATGATTTCGAAATGATTATTACAAAGGTCCCATTTTGGTTAGCAAATGAGCGACCTTCATTGTCATCAGTTGCGCTTCCGATAAATGGACTAACAAGACTAATTCTATCAATCCCAAACCAAAGAAAACCCTATACTAACCGAATCGACTTATTATAATCACTTCAAAGTAATCATAGACTTGTCTCCTTACAAATTTACATTTCAATAGAGATGTCACTTTCTCAAACTTATAATAGAGCTGTTATTGTAAACAGGCCGAAGGTCGAAAGCCGAAGACGACTTATCCGTTACAAATGGCGTCAGGGCGTCTCTTAGCAAAACAACCTGAATTTACATAAGCACTTTTGTAATGAATTCCTTTACTGCTATATAATGGAATCTCTGAAGAGTTGACTGTTTGGAAGTAAAGGCTTGGTAGTCAAAGTGTGTTACAAGTGATCTTACGTTCACAAACAAGATACGTGAAAATACGTGGCAAAGAAGAAGCATGCTTTGGCATGAATGAGTCGGCTCAACCGGAGTGATACCATGACCTCCGGCCTGAGGTTACCGGTGGCCCAATCCTTCTCCACCCCTAATTCCAAAATGTCCAAATCCCTAACCCCCAAAAGGGTCCATGGGCGGCTCTGATTGCTTACCACCAGGTAATCCTAATGCGTTTGCCGTCCGATCACATAAAAAAAATATCATAGGTACGTGTATTAGATTTGAAATCCGTAAGGTCTATTTTTCCTTTATTGTCAGGACAGCGAATACTCTTTAAAAAACAAATGAAATCTATATCAATATGTACCTGCCTATGTATATAAAATAATTACTTACTAAGTATAAAAAAGGTGGACTGTTAGATACATAAGGCGTAAAGTCTAAGTCTTTCTATAAAGTTTTTAACAAATAAACAAAATATAAAAATAAATTTGCTACAAACATTAAAAGCTAATCAAAATCCTTACAATATTACCCGAATGAATTAGCATTTACGTTCCTTCAATTTAAGTGCCCACCTAAATACCGTGAGCATTTCAAGGAAAAGTGATATTAGGTAGTCGTCAAGATTACTTTGTGTCGGTGATTACGGGGCTGTATGACGCACGGGAGTTAGGGACGTGATATATAGCCCACCGTTTAGGGACACGACCGAGATACTTACATTGTGGAGAGTTCGGACATTGTTGTATGGAAATAAATTACAATATTGCAGAACGAGTGAAGTTATGTGTTATAAAAATACTGGACCTGCCTTAGGTCGAGTAGTTTGAAGTGGACTTCGGTTGAATGTATTTTTGTTAATTTGGAAATTTGAACACCTCAATTATAAGTTCCTTTGTATTAATAACGGAGTATAAATAGATAAATAACCGAAGACAGAGGCGACAGTTGTTTTTCAACGAGTGAGTGGTAGCTGGAGGCCCAATCCTTTCTCTCCCACAGTCCCTTCATTTCCCCTAAATCTCCAAAACTCTAAACTCCAAAAGGTCAACAACGCATTCGTAACTGCACTAGTGTTGTGGGTGTCCATGGTGCTGATTGCATACCATCAGGCAATCCGCCGCCGCGTTGCTGTCAAAACAGGCGACAGGAACAAAACTAAACCAAGCTTGAAACCTGAAAACCGTTTTTTTTTAATACATCCAGAATGTAGGAGAAATTGAAAAGACCCTTTCCTGAAACTAGCTAAACAACTTTCATAGTTTTAAAAATCTCCACAGCCAACATTCAACACTAAAAAGTAAAATGTAGTTAAACAAAATATCATGTTCATTATCAATGAAGAGTTGTTTTACATAAATATTTTAGCGCGACGTCCGTCCAAGGTCACAGCATAACGTAGCCGTGGTATTTGGCGGCAGATCAAAGGAAGCCTTGACAAACAGCAACCTTTCTGTTGTTAGGGGAACAGAACGGTTAAGTATTAAAACCGCACCTTTACGTTGTTATATGTAACCCCTGCCTTTTGTTTTTGTAAAACCCAACGTAACATTGACCCCAACATAAAATTGTTTTTCACGGAAAAGTACGGGACGAAGGTATCTTTCGTATATTTTATATTTCTTATATTTTATAATAAGAGTATGGGATCTAGAATTAAATTCATGAGAGGTAAATTATGTATGTGCCTTTTATATTTAAGACCTATGACATCTGATATGATAAGATAAAATAGAAGTGTATCTGATTTTTATAATTTTAGCGTTTTAGTTGTGCAATTATATGTGAGTAAGAACTCACCTTTACATTTCTATTTAACCAGACTTAAAGCAGATTTTTCAATAGTCAAAAAAATGTTATCTAAGGAATAAAATTGTTGCTGTCACTGCCTTATACAAACATTCTGACGCGACAGCATCATTATTATTCCCCAGGATACTTTAATCTAACCATTGAAATATCAGCGTCGAAGTGACGGTGAAATAAAATTTTGGAATGCCACTTTTAACGTCATCTCATACTTTATCTATCAAAATGTTGCGGTTAATTTAGTTTTTTTTTTTGTGAGGGGAAAATCATCAAATGACTTCTCCCGCCCAGGGCCGGGCAGGAGGGAGTGTCAGACTCTTACTGACTAAAAACCCCCCTGTTCCTTCTCCTGCTCTGTGCCGAGGTCGCGGTACCTCATTGCGCTTACCCCGCAACCCCGGCTGAACATCAGCCCTTTAGGGCCCCGTCTGTGGTGGTCGAATGGCTCTTTGAGGCGCGCGCGGAACGCTACGCGCCGTACGCTCGGGTCGGTCAATTTAGTTCAAATCGCAAGTGTAGCTTCTACTCACAGCGGATTCAGATTCGAAGTTTAGAATTAAGTTTTACAGAATCACACTTTTGATCCAAGAAATAAGATAAGGCGGAAACTGTTATTGCTATCTTCTGAGTACCTGAAGAAGCCGGTGATGTGTCGACGAAATGCAATTTTATCAACTTCGAACAAAACGTCTTATGCCAAATGTTGTTTGAACGGTGATTTGGCTCTCAACTTGAATGTTTAACCCACATAGTGGTCATATCCCTGATATTGTGGAAATATTTGATGCGCACGAATGTTTCATGTAATTACCCACATTATGCCGTTTGCCAAAAGTATTGTGGCTTACGGTTTTAATAGTTGTGTTGAACAAATCTTTATTGTTTATTATAACTTCTTATCTGCAGTATAAAAATAAGTCGCTTCATTGCTGCTAACTCAAATCTCGAGAACAGCTGAACCGATTTCGTATAAATATTTATTTGAATAGTACGGTACCAAACCAATAACATTGATCAATTCTTAGGTAATATACTTAATATAGGCACATAAGTAAAATAAAAAGAAGGTTCGTTGTGTTTCTTATTGCTAGGAGATTGTTCTTATGGAAGAATACTGAATAGGTAGAGCAGAATACTATAAGCTACGTTAGTAGAAAGATGAGGTAGGGTAGAGTAGGGGGAAAGTAGCTGACAAAAGCTAGTATGCGACAATGACAAATGACTGTGCAAAATCTTAACTTTTAGCTTTTAAACACAATAAAGTCGAATACTTTATTTTATAGTTTTTAAACAATAACACATTAAAGCGACATTTAATGAATTGTTATGTAATAGCTATTCCTTAACTGTAAAATCTTTTCTATGTTAAGATTGAGTTAAGAATTGTATAAAAACTGTACTTTAATTAAAATTAGCTAGTGGAATAGTGATTTCCTGCAGATTTTTGGTATAAAAAATATCCTATGTCCTTTGTCGAGTTCCAAACTATGTACGAGTATGTACCAAATATCACAGAAATCGGTCCAGTAGTTTAGGCGTGAAGAAAAGACAAACATACAGACAGACAGAGTTACTGTTGCATTTATAATATGATATAGTTTGGAACTATGTTTGATTAAAAAAATACTGTAACTGGATAACTTTCCCTAATCAAAACATAAATGATGTCTTAGAAGTAAATTTGTATCTCTTTTTATTCATGGTAAAAATATCCATTGACCATCAGATCTCTGATTTCAAATTGACGTGACAACTTTACGTTCCAGCAATAAGGATGTTTTTCGCAGTTCATCTTGTAAAAGTCAGCTTCATCAATCATTATGAACTTATATTGCGGTTTGCTGTCGTATACGTTATTTATGTTATATTATTTATCCTTCTAAAATATTGAGCAGATAACAAGAAATTCTCTTGTGAAATAAAACTGACCATACATAACACATGTTGTCAAAAGCAATATTATTTATGTAAAGAACAGAGTTTTCTCAAAACATTAGTTTGCAGTATTGTGTGACTATGTATCTTTTTTTTAAATATCAAAACATAGTAGCTACGAATAAAATTCAAAGTAATATTTTATTCTCAGGTTTTTGTGTCGTTAAATTGCGAAATTAAAACTACGGCACATTGGCACGTTTGTAATAAAAACATTGGTCCTTCGAGACGAACTTAAAATTAGACATTTGGTTCACTGAAATTCTTTACTATGTACCAAAATGTACCTTCATAAAAACAGTATTGATAGTAAACAGTTATCTTTTCTTTGTATTTATATGTCGTATAGTTTCCCTTGCTTGTAGAGAAACATGATACGTGCCGATACGGTTGCTAAAGTATGCAATCAGGACATCCGCTGTCGTATTGTTCAACGGGAACGTTGTTTACGTCTGGCAAAGCGTCGATTTCATAATATATTATAAGAAGATTATGAAGAAATCATCGTAGGACAATATAGCAGGAAAGAATGAGAAATAAAGCTGGTCCTAATCAACGGTTTATGTTATTTTTCTAAATTTTAACAATATTTTGATATACATAGATTAGACTATGTAACTTATTAAGAAACGTAAAATTTTAAAACCTTAGATTAAACAACCTAGATGGTAATTTGTTTTTGACTGAAGACACAAATAGATATACATTTTCAATACAATCATTTCGCTTCAATTGCGACTAAAAGTCGTGTCGTCTAGTGTTTGTAAGACCCCTAACAGTTTTCCCATAACGACAGTCACGTCTGGCAGCTTTGTATAGACTCCACCAGTCTTTGCGTCCTGATGGCACACGACTACACAGAAACAAGCATTATGTAGCTTTTGCTATGATGAGAATTGCAATGTTGCACGTAAACGATGTTCAATAGATTTATTTAGTTCTAGTAGCTCGAATAATAATTTATATCGATATTATTAAGATGGCATGGCATCATAATAACAAACAAAAATTCAATTTATATTAATTATAAATCGAATTTTTGTTAACTTAGAACTTTAGATATACAAATTATAATATATTTTGTAACATAAAACATAAATCAATATGGTAGTATTGTTTCTACATTTAATATGAAATTGATTATACCTCCTTTGTTCAATCCAAATGCAAATTATCATTTGTCATTTTTTTTACATGGTATTTTATACGGTAAACGACCCGACGCGCCTGATGGACATAAGCAGTGTTTTGGCAACCAGACGGGGATTAGGGTTTCGGAGATTGATTTAGGCATTAAGAAGAGATGGGGGAGGTGAAGGATTGAGCCTTGAATTCATTTTCTTACGATAAATGTTAAGTCTGAATTGAGATTCTAAAACACATCAAAATAAATCTAGTATTGACAACAATATTAATGACGTGACAATAAAAGGAAATGCTTGTTTATTTATTTATTTAAACTTTATGCAACAAAACATTACATAGGCGGACTTAATGCCGTAGGCATTCTCACCAGTCAACCTTAGGGTGACGCAGAGAGAGTATGGTAGGTGTAACAAGAAGAGAACTTTGAGAAGATAAATTAAGGTTTAAAAATACAACAAAAACACTAAAAGAAATAAATATTTATATGTTATGTGTTAACTGGCATACATAATAGGTATATGGATAATGAACACAGATACATATCCACAAATGTAATAAAATGCATTATGAAGTACTTAGAAATACGTTTTGCATCAAGAAAATTGCAAAAAAATATAAATATTCATACCAAAACGCCGTTGGAGTCCAGGAGTGTGCGGGTTCGAATCTTGGCAAGTACCAATGTGTACACTCTATGATTAATTAGACACTGACAAAAGGTGAAGGAAAACATCGTAAGAAAAACTGGATTGTTTATTGTAAGTTTGAAATCGCCAATCCGCCTTGAGCAAACGTGGCGATTAATGCTTAAACCTTCTCCGTGTGAGGATAAGCCTTTGCTTAGCAGTAGCTTATAGGCTAAGGATGATGTGATGTCAAATGTTCACAAAACCAATCCTTAAAACGCTATTTTCTACACATTCATAAAACGGCCATAATTTTGCGTTCTTGTGTGTAAAAAAGTCATCTTTTTGTAATAATTACTCTAGATACTAAACATTAAAGATCCACGAAAGATTCTTGAGATAGTCAAGATATTTCCTTGAGACAGCATGTTTGTAATATTAGCAGTTTCTGTAATCGAAAATATTCGTAGACAGGACAAATAAGTGAAATACATAAAAACGTCTTCTAGAAGAAAAACAAACTGTTGTATTTGCAACTATAATTCTTATTAGTTCGCTGGTTTTACGTGACATAAGACTGAGTTATGTGACGTAAATAAAGACATACGTAATTACGTGTGGAGACAGTGAAATTCTTTTGTATGAGAACATTTGGTCCTTTTTGGTCCTTACGTCCGCATAAAGATAAAACAGATTATTATGCTTCTTTTTTTTTAAATGTAGGCACCTAAAGTTTGTAATTATAAACCTTCGTTTAAGTTTATAGATACTATAAAGTTACAACATGAAATATGTTCAAACCTAGTTGAAAATCGAAGCTGATGTTTATGAAACAAAAACAAATAAGGGATTTTGTTATGAATATTGTGATTGATGTTTACACATGCCCAAGATACAAGAAATCGTTTAAAGTAGATATCGTGTTTAGAAGGTCTTAGGTTATTTTACCGTTATTACAAATAGTAAAACCCCAGATGAGAAGAGGGATAAGAAAAGGTAGTAGTTGTAGTTTCAGGATATGATTAAAGTTTAATATAACATAAGTATAATATAATTTTCTTTTTTAAAAAAAAAATCATGGCCCCACACTAGGATTTTCTCCTGTGTCGTGGGTGCGTTTACAAACATACATTTTCACATGCATATCACACCCAGACCCGGAACAACAATCTGTGGATCACACAAAGAGTTGTTCCGTGCGGGAATCGAACCCGCGACACGTTGCGCGGCAGCCAGTTGCCCAGCCACCGCGCCAACCGTGCAGTCAATTCAATTCATAATATCATAACATAATCTAAGAAAATGTTACGATATCCTATATGTATACATCTTATAAAACGTCTTCGAGATTAATATTGACAATGTCGCTAGAAATGCTTATGCATAACGTGGAATTAATGAAACAAACAGGATTATGGTATTATCGTGCCAAAGAGAGGTTGGTTTGGTTGACAGACAGTAGGTAACTGTTTTGTGATGAAACAATGACAATGTTATTACGGAGAAAGATAATATTTTTATTATTATATTGTGTTGTTATATAAAATCGTAATACAGATATTAATAGAACATACAATACCTATCCTTAATCGGCGTAACGATGTGTGTGACTTGATAACTAAACATTGAAGAAAGGAAAGATGTAAAAATCAACCACGATGTACGATGTAGTAATCAAAGTAGGTAGCGCTGTTCAGACTAATATAAACTTAGGTTACTAAATAAAGGTACTTCAAATAAAAGTACAGTGATTTTACGTAACAGTATTGATAACTGTAAATATACAGCTTTTTTTATTAAGAAAGTATGCTTATCTCTAATAATAATGTATTTTTTACATTCGAGATCATTTGTTGCGGTAGCAAGAAGGATAATATGCTATGGCCTGGGCTCAAAGAAGGGGCAAGAACGAGTTGGTTTTTAGTCAGTAAGCGTCTGAAACTTCCTCTCACTCTCCCCAGGATTGGAGGAGTAATTTGACCATTTCCCCTCCTCAAAAATAAACCACTGTTTACAAATGTTCAGTATGGTACTTGACCTTAATCTAAACGTTTAATAAATTGAGTACCTACATCGCTTTTGTTCATTCGTCAAGTGGATGTGGGTCTTTCTAGTTCCCTATAGACGGACACAACAAAGGAGAATGCAATGAATGAACCACAATGACGCAATAATGGGTGCTAGTCGCATTCACATTAAATGGTTGTTGTGTTATAAAAATGAAAATGGCAGTCAATTATATTTTCTTTAACGGAACGTATTGCACGCACCCCATATTAATATGTATATTCAAGTCTATATGCGAGTTTTATACCTTTCGCCGATGTGCGAAGTTTTTAAGTTAACAATATACCTATAAGTAACTTTTTATGGTATAAGATTTCAGACGAGCCGACAGATCACCCAATTTGAACAATGGTGTTTGAGGAAAAATCCCCTCCATTTTGAGGATTGGGGAATCAGGAGAGATAAGGCTTACGGTAACCTCACTTACATGATAAAATACTATGCAAGCGGTTTACTGAGATGCCGTTGCATCACTCTCCCACACTGAACTTAAAGTAACGTTATATATTTTTTACATCTTTATCGAAGGTGCTATTTATTGTAAATACACATTTTCAGTAAACACACAAAAAATTAGAATACTTCCTCGCAACAATCGATGTTCGGGTCACGTTCGTCATTAGATATTCGACAATAACAACGGTGGAATACACCTAAAGGCCCTCCTGACATCTGTTCGAGTTTCTAACTGCGAGTTTTCGGATTTCAATAGACACCCGATGGAGGTAATTGGTAGCTTAGTACTTAGATGGGTACAGACATTACAAAGCAACTCTAGTTAGGAACCAAATTAATACTCAGAGAATTTAGACATTCATTTTAGGTGCCCAAAACCAGGTCTGATTATTAGAAACTGATAAGATATTAATATAAACATTCTTTGTAACGTTGGGTGCGTGTTATTATTCAGATTCCATGCTTCTGCCGAGAATTTTTTAATCGAAATTCCTTCCTTTCGTCTTTTGTACTTAGTCTCACTTACTTGCGAACCTTAGGACCAAAAGTGTAGTTAATTGAATTTAAGTTAAATAGAACCTTACGTACATATTTTACTGAAATCACGAAGGTTAATTAAAAACTATTATCTTCGCAAATTAATTTAGGTCTTAATAGGAACTCTTGAATATATTACTGGGAAGAGGGTCCATAATTGTATTTAAACAGAATAGGTCTTCACTTTCAGGGACCACCAACTCTAAGTACATTATACGTAAATTATTATCTTTGGAGCTTAAAGAGAATGTGGGTAGTAAGAGCCCTGGGGCATATCTTCTAAGTCATTTATAAATTAACGAAGATTTTCCTTGATATGTGTAACTAAATATCTTTGGCAATGTTTGTGTATAAGATTAACGAGAGTAACTGATATTATTAGATCAAAATGCTTCTATTATTAACTTATTCATGTATCGTTAATCGGGAAATGGATAATCAAGATTGCTTTTATAACTTTTCCTGACCATAATGAACATAGGTACAAGTACTGAGCTGAAAATCAGGGTCACAATTTAACCTCAACAGAATATCAGTGATAAAATTGATAACTACCAATGACAAAGACATTATATTGAATTCTAAGGATCAATTATTTATATGGTACAAGAGCGTGGTCGTGAAATACTTGCAATTTGCATTACTGTTTTTGTCGTACTTTGATTTATCCAACATACCGCTGTCCATCTCGCTCTTACACACATTACCATGGCAGAGGAATTTTTGGAGTTAGAAGAAAGAAAGCGCCAGATGCGCTTTTCTGTGGCGTGATTGATAGGCACTTTTCAAATGGCGATAAAGGTACAGATGATATTGAATCCTATAAGCATATACAATTATGTGTAAGGCGTGTTTTCATGCAATCAAAAATAAGCCAAAATTCCCTAAAGCTAGCAGACCAGTACCGGTTTTGGACTCACGTAATCCTAACAATTCTACGAGTCACGATTTACCATTAAATTTAGTTGTAATTGCAAAGTTTGTTAATATTTTCCACCAGTAATAAATATGAAACAATAATATCGTTTTAGAAATCTATATTTGTGCTGGATCACGGTGTATCTACATCTAAAGTGTATTTGTTTATCTAATGCATATACTTTATGAGTTATGAGTTTTAAAACTCATAATTACATAGGCAACATTTCTGCCTCGGCCTAGAGCAGGAGAATGAACGGGGGCGTTTTTAGTCAGCAAGAGTCTTACACTCCCTCCCGCCATGCCCTGACCGAGAGAATAGACGATATAGAGAATAGAGAATTACTGCCTTATTAGGAGATTTTCTTTCTCTCCTCAAAAAGGTAACATTCCTAAAAGAATAATGTAAATTATAAAAAAATACGTTACTGAAGTCTATAAAATAGCGTAATAGCAACACTCTAAATAACGCATTAAAATCATTAAGTTATTATTATTATGACATTGAATACCAAAATTTATAGAGCAGTGAAAATATTTATAATTATTTCGCCTATATAAAATAGTAATCAAAACTTTTAAGTGTTGAGTAATTAAAAGAAACGAAATGAAAGACAATTTTCTTTAAATATTAATACTCGGTTTTATTTATCTTTGAAGTCAAGATTAATAAATGTTAATGAAATATATCTGTTTTAACTTTTAAATGTGTTTTAGGACTAAGTAATCAAAGTCACTTTTAGACAGGTCACCTTTGTGGAGATAAACAAAGTGACTTTTTTGAGATATGTATCATGTTAATGGCGCTGGCAACCTAACAGATTTATTAGGAACAGTATTTACTGCGTTTTTTTTTTTCATTTTGTTTAACTTTGTAACTTTGTCTGTGCATTTTAAATTCACGGAAGATGATTGCGTTTCATATAAAACTAATATCTATAAGATTTTCGAAACGTTAAGTGCAAAATAGCAAGTGTAACTAAAATTTGATCTGATCACTAACTTTTTTACAATTACCTTAAAACTTCATATGTTTCATACTTTTACAATCTGACGATAGTGGAAGTAACGTATATCTTATGACTGCTCAGTTCACGTTGTGGCTGGGCAATCAGCTGCCATGCAACGTCACAACAACCTATGTGCGATCCACAAATGGTTATCCTAATTGTAATCCTAAAATTTCAATTGTATGTTTGTAAACGCAATCAGGACATAGAAAAAAATCTTAGCAAGGATCTTAGCAAGGAAGCAAGGGCAAGGTTTTTTTTATAAATGTACGAATTGATTTCTTCTTTTTTTTACCATTGGCACATGAAGCATTAATTAGGCATTAGACGTTGCCTTTTCGTGGATAAGCTTATCTACCTAAGCCACTTATTTACGGTGGAAGATATTATCGCACCAAACTCGCATGCCACACGCTTGTTACAACGTAGCTTCACAGTCAGGCCTCCCTTAATTTATCGAGCTAATGACCAACATCCTGCGAAAAAGTAGGAGATATCTATACTTTCTAGTACTATACAAGTACACCTGATTAGGGTATCGTGACAATTTGATTGACAAGAGCTGACTACGATGGTATTTAAAAACAAAAACACTATTTTGTCATTAAATGCCGTGAAAAAACTGATCCATTCCTTGAGGATGTTTGAGCACCTAAATATGTATGTGAATGGACTTATAATTTCTAATAAGTTTAAAACAGCTTAAATGAATCCGCACTGAGCAAGCGTGATTATTATTTCTCAAATCGTTTTCGTGAAGGAAGAGGCCTTTGCTCAGCAGTGAGTAACTTATAGACTGATGTTGATGATGACATCTACGAAAAGGTAGACTTGTCGATTATTGTGAACGAAATAATGTACGCTGTGTAATGTACACATCGCATAATTTTGAAGTCTTAAAATTATGCGATGTATCAAAGTCAAAGTCAAAATCATTTATTCCAACTAAACCATAAATAGGTACCTTTGAAACGTAAAAATAGAAAAGTAGTCTGTCAGTCTGTTCTGTTGTGTTATTTTTCTTTTATTTATGAGGAACAGTTAATGGCGCTAAGACGACTGTAGATTGTACAATTAGTTGTAATTACTTAACTAAGCAAATTTTATATATATGTTAGTAAAATAGTAACAAATTTCTATTTTACATGTGAGTAAATTACTATATGGTTTCTATAAACACAAACTACAGACCTCGTACTTAAGGATCAAAAACTTTCCACTGCTCTGTTCAAATTGAGATTTAAAAGGGTTTATTTTAAAGCGAAATTTTCCAATAACAATTTTATAAACTAAATTAAATAGCGTACATTATTTCGATCGCTATCGACGTAACAAGACAAGATTGTGATGGAATCCTTTTGAACAAAAGTTTTGTGTTCATTAAATGGATGTATTATATGGTTTCATCAACTACACGTGGCGCAGAAAGGGTTTTCTTTTGTGAGGGGAAAATCATCAAATGACTTCTCCCGCCCAGTGCCGGGCGGGAGGGAGTGTCAGACTCTTGCTGACTAAAAACCCCCCTGTTCCTTCTCCTGCTCTGGGCTGAGGTCGCGGTGCCTCATTGCGCTTACCCCGCAACCCCGGCTGAACATCAGCCCTATTGGGCCTCGTCCGTGGTGGTCTATTGGTTTTTTGAGGCGCGCGCGGAACGCTACGCGCCGTACGCTCGGGGCGCAGAAAGGGTAAAATCTTCAGTTTGTACCAATGATAAACTGATGCTAATGCTTACGAAATCAATATTAAAGTTGTATCTATATGTAATCAATATTTCTTGCTTTGTACAGACTTTTCCAATCTGATAGAGATTACTAAAACATCGCACTGCATAACAGAATACCTTACAAAATATAAAAAACCATAACAAATGACAACACTAATAGTAAGGCAGGATCAATATTAGAATTTCCATCCAATAAAAAAATGGAACATTAAAAACATAACTTTATTGGTTGTTTAAAAATAAAAAAGATAAAAATGTACATATCTTTACGTGACAATATGTTACATACGTACCTACTCGAAATAGCATAGGAAATGAGCTAGCAAAAGCTAGTTCGGTGACTCGAAAACGCAAGTTGACACGAAGCTGTTATTTTTAGTGCAGCGCCGGAAGAAACAATAAATGTCCGTCCTTCCATTGTCAGGTGGAAGAAAGAGAGTTCACTAGTTTACCCTTTGTTACTCCTATCTTGAATATTTGATAAAAAATACTTTTATACATTTATGCAACAAAGGGCCATATTGTTTGCTTTATCCGTGCGTTGTCGCCCGGGTCAAGGGTCCCGATTGAAATCTCAGAGTACCTATAGTAAATTACAAAGGTTTTCAGTTATTCAGCTTATTATGTTGAAAATATTTGATGAGATTATGCGTTTTTAATAAGCCCTGTTGGCCTTTGGACGTGAAGGTATAAGAGGTTCAAGGTTGATATTCTTTTGTTTTTAATACACTTCTACGTAAAGGAAGGTATCTATTGTAGTACGCTTGAAGTAATCAGTACGCGATAAGGTTGCCCATTGTGTTATTTTTAATTTCAAATTTTTCTTGCAACATTCCCAATAATGTCTATTTTGACTTTGCTTCTCGATAAAGACATTTTAATTTTTGTTACCATCATTATCGTTCAGTTGTTCAGTACTTATTTGTTGTTTAAAAATGATTCTGGATCGTTTTTGAGTTATGTATTTTTAGAAGCTTGAGTTTCAAAAAAGTGATAGATAAATCTGTCAATATTTTGGATCTCTCTGCATAGACTGCACCGATAGCGCAGTGGTTGGAAATCGTGCGTTTATTATTATCATTATTTGTGTGATTCGGGTGTGTTTTTCCGGGCCTGGGTGTGATGTGATATGAAGTTATAGGACCGATGACAATCACAGTGTAAAGATTTTTAAAAAAAAGTAATTGAACATAAGTATCTAGTCTATCCAAACAATGAAACAATTATTTTTTTTGTAAATATGAAACAACGGACAATTATATTTAAGTATTAATATGTTAAGTGGCTCTCTACATTTAGGGAAGGATTTTCAACCAAATTAAGTAATATTAAAAGTTTCTTCAATGTCCCTCTTTCGAACTAGTGTGGGAACAAGCCAGCTATTTAAAATTGTAGTTGTAATTGGAAACTGTAACTGTTAACTTGGTGGGCGAAGTTTTCCTAGTATTTATTGATTGGACAATCGTAACTGGATTAATACAATGTATGTATTATAGTGAGTGGTGAACATATTAATGATCTCTTATAACTATGGATTTTCTTGCTGGTTCTCCTCCATTCGAATCAACATTTTGGAACGAGCAAATAGCTTCACTAGAGGACAGACCGACAGACTAAGACTTTTTTTTAATGGAATAGATCGGCAAACGAGCAGACGGATTACCTGATGGTAAGCAATCAGCGCCGCCCATAGACACCCGCAACGCCAAAGGAGTTACGAGTGCATTGCCGGCCGTTTAGGGATAAGGGTTTCAGTTATTTAAGAATTGGGAAGGGATGGGGGGAATGTGAGGGGGAGAACCTCACTCACACGGCGAAACACAACGCTGTGGTTGTTTCACGCCGGTTTTCTGTGAGGCAGTAGGCTGCGCCACATCGCCGCGTCCGCGCACGCTGCTCATGAAGAAGAACCCCTCTGTGGTTCGAAACTAGTAGAGCTTTTCTCAATTTACACACGTGAGTAACCCGCGATTTTTAATTAATATCTGTTATTGTCTCTAACTCATAATAATCTGATTATTATGAGTTAAAAGGAAAGAAGGGACAATAATAATTTTAAAAACTCTTTCTTCAAAGTTTCACTTCTATGAGAGTATGATGTTTGCCACATTTTTATATAAGTAACACAATTATTTCTCTGACAAGATAAACCAGGTAAAACCTGGTCAATGTAAAATTAATTGAGGAAAACATAAAACAAAAAGAAAACATATCTAATTATCTTCTTTACAAGGCCAAATTTATGAAGATCCGAAATAGCAGTACCTACTTACTTTTTCCGTGACTTTGTATTATAAATTTATGAGTAAAAACAATATGGCCGCCAAAAAGTTGCCAATGTATTTGTTTCCGAATTTATTCACGGTAATGCGACAGAAATAGACCTCTGTCGCTTCAACTAAATAAATCGTCAAGATATTTGGACGGTTGTGGAACTCGCCCAATTACAGGTGCTACGAATATATCCGCCATTTATATTTCGCACGATGAAAATCGTTTAAAACTGTTTTTCGTGGAAAACATTTTCTTTTGTCATTTGTCTTGGATTTAATGTCGTCTTTTTATTATTATTTTGGCATTGTGATAGAGTATTTTGTGAGCGCAAAATAAACGCTTTTTATTTAAATCAATATAAGTTCGTTCACATTAAATTTAATTGTATTGTTTTCATAAGTAATTGGATTGTGAGTGTTTTAATATCTTGTATTTAAATCACAATAGAGCGCAGTATATTCAATTCAATCGTTAAATTCTATTTGTCAATAACAGTGATAGTTGTTGTTACGGGTATACTTTCTTCGAAATTATTATCTTCAATAGCACGCGATGAATATGTCAGTAGTAAAAGTGACATTGAACGGCCCAATTAAAATAATCGATACTACCACTTTAATAGGTATTTGATTTGGATCTTGTTTGTTTGGCTTCATTCCCTGCCTAGACGTTGAAAGACATCTCCAAAAATATTTGTAAGATAATATAAATTCATCAATTTGATTTTTTGTTACAATAATAAACAAACATGTATTCACCTCGCTTACTCGACCTTACCAAAACTATTCACACGTTTGAGCACTTCGTAACTTAACTAAACACAAAGCAATATAGATAACTACACACAGTATGAACACTTATTTTATTATTTAGCACTTAGATTTATATTTAATAACTGTCAAAAAACTATGATAAAAGTCTGCGTGCCGCGATTTTCTGGCCGCATCGCGTTCGGCGCGTAAAATCAAAATTAGAACAGAACACAATACGTCACAGACAATTTTTTTTTGTTTTCCACAAAGCAGTGTTTATTTCATTTTTAATGTATCGTGTTATTTTTTTTTATGTGATACGCGATGGTGTTCACCGTTCGCGGTCGTTATACCGACTGAGGATTTTGCCGCGCGCCCGACGAATATTTTACTCCTTGGTCACTAGCGTATTATCGATGATTTCAATCTTGATAACGTACGGTACAATGGGGTCAGGGTTCGACTTGAACCGGTGATGAAGCGAAACCGTGATTTGGAGTCGACAGCTTTGACGCAAGTTTACATTTTTTTCGGTGAAAAATAACTATTTCTTTTTGGAAGTGTTAAATGTTTTACGCGTGAGAAATTCTTTTGTTGGCTGCTATGTGAGTGATTTCTCAAGGAGAAAGTTTTTTTTTAATTGTTCGTTATTTTGCAAGACGTACTAGTAACTAGGTTATTTTTATTACCTCTAACTTAGTTAATGGGGTTTCCCAAGTAGAGTAGAGGTTATTTTCGAGATCGCCTATTAACATTTTATTTTTGCACATACATTTACAAACTTCTTGTACAGTATTCTGAATATATTTAAAGTGTAAGCTCGCACGTTTATTACTTGGCAGCGCAATGAAGACTTACAGTCGATCATTATTTTATTTTACGAGACAAAATATTTAGAGATACTTACAATTTATGTTCATGTTTAATATCTTTATGAAATATTAATTTTCACTCTACATACTGATGTGTCCTGGAACAGTCGACCGCCATCGAAGACTTCCTAATTGGTCAAAAGAACGAAAGCAAAGATACCGAGCTAGGAGTTTGACGCAAGTGTCAAGCCAGGTTCAGGCATAGGAGTATAGTTTTTTATACTTACGGTAATAGCACTGTCGTGGTGGTGGCCCGGAGGTTAAGACCACAAATGTGACTTTTTCAGAGTTATATGTACTTTCTAAGGTTATTTAGACGCCACTGTCATACGGTGAGGGAAAACACCGTGAGGAAACCTGGGCTTCTAATTTCGAATAGTAAGTTCCATATCGCTAACCCGCCTTGAGCAAGCGTAGTGCCCACTGCTGAGCCAAGGTCTCTTTTCACACGGAAAAGGTTTGAAAATTAATCGCCACGCTTGCTCAAGGCGAATTGACGATTTCCAACTCCAACAAAAAAATCATAAATATATGTTTCTTCTTCTGATTTTTCATGTATATGTATCTTAGAAAGTACATATAAATCGAAAAAGTCACATTGTGACTTGCTAGGTTTGGAACCCTCACCGGTGTTGTACCGAATAAATGATGTTTCTTTCTTTCTTTCTTTCCTTATGCATAATAAGCGGACGTCTAGGCTCCCTCTAGGCTTAAAACCACTGATACTGCTAACACTACTTTAATGAAAGAACTTGAACTTCACAAGGATTAGAGTAAAGGATTGTCTTAAACTCATCAGGATAAGATACCAAGTGACGGCACCGGTAGACTGAAGCCGCCAAGCGGTTGCAAGTGTTTTTATATATGTAGTAATCAAAAATGCATGCATTTGCAATAACCGCGGACTAATTATGAATATAAAATATATATAACATACAACATTTATAACAGAATGAAAGTCCCGTTGTGACTTGAAACTAGTGGTTTCTCAGTTATTTCAAGTGGTTTGATGAATTAACCCCTTATAAGTACACATATTTATCTACTTACATGCTACATAATAAACACATTAGTATTATCACTTGAATATTCAAAAATCATGTCAAATGTCAATCATCGACGCGGAGACGGTCAGACGCCTGTAAGAGGTGACGTCACCTCCGTCATGAATACCTCATGTATAAAGGAATGGTATAACACCGTTTCCATGTCATAATTAAAGCCATGACCTAAGGTTTGGTCCTTTGTTTGTCTACATTCTAATAGTACGTTTGTATGGTCAAGGGAATGAAGATTAATGAATTGTAAAAGCGATTGGTATTTATAAGGACTTGACCAAAATTTGTGTCACATATTATATTTAAAATCATGTAATAACCCTGTTTTATTTTGTCAGGGGAAAATCATCACATGACATCTTATTTGGTGTGACGCGCCGTCTTTCGAATTAATTTAAAATAAGTCAAGTAACTTAAACAAATGATTATTGACATATTTTAAGCATTTACGATTAGTTTTAACAATTTATTTAGTATCTTAATTGTAATTGAGATAGAATCTTGGTACCTTCATTTTTATTGGGATATTTTGCTTTGCTGTTGGTGAACAATCTGCGGTAACATAGCTGTCATACATATGCGTCACGTACAATACATATTATTATGCTTTGTTTCACGTTGGTGTTCTGTAAGACCATGGTCTTACTCCGTTCAAACAGACTCTTTGGTGTCGAAGCATGACTTAGCCATAATAATCGTAAAAGAAAATTTTAGGCCTCACAAAAAGCGAATCTACTTAAATATATGGTTTATTGAAGTGTTCTGTAATCGAAACAATGATACTGCTATATAAATCGATATAACAGTCCCTTTAATAGCATAAAGCACCGCGCCAAAACAAAACAATATCGTCTTTTAATCTGACGCTCGGACGCTAAGGACGTGTGCAGCCAACAAATCATTTAGCTAAGCGATATGAGAGACGCATGGAATCAGTGCCTGCTATGGCTTCCGACATTCTAATTATGCTCTAAATCTTCGTGGACGAGACAATAAGTAGCTCTATTTTAGTGTCAATTTGTTCACGCACGAATTCGCGGTAATATTTATTACAGGAGCTAATTATGTTGGTAGATTTAGAGTTGGAGAGCGATGCTTCAGCACTAACGGAATGGTGACCCGATTATAGTAGGGCCTCGCAGAAAACCGATATGATATCGTTTGCGTAGTATTTTGCCGTGTGGGTGAGGATATCGGAGGTCCAATCTTCCATCCATATCCAATCCCAACATCCCCCTATCCCAACACCTCAAAGGCCACTTGCAACTACTCTGGCTGCGGATGCCATTAGCACAGGGCACAAATACTATTTCACAGATGAAAAAGTTCCATCGAATCAAAACTTCATCCTCGACGCTATGAACTGGAAGACGCAAAAACTGACAGCGGAGTTGCACATTTTGTTTTTTGTTTCCGCTGTCAAAACTCGCAGTAGTTTACGTATCACTCAATCATTGATTTACTATATATTGACTTATTACCTTTTGTATTTAAGGTATTTTACTGATGTCTTCTGATATTTCCATCTTCCCCGCCTCCAATTTTTGAATCTCCGAAACCTTAGTTCCCAAAAGGCAATGCATTCGTGACTCCTCTGGTGATGCGAGTGAGATCAATTACCACCAGGCAACGCGAAGGCTCGTCTGCCATTAGATCACATAAAAACATCTAGTGAACGATGTCAATGGCAATCACTATAACTTAAATGCTGCACACTATCGAATAAGAATAACTAACTATACAAACTCAAGTGTGGGAGAGCCTCGGTCGGCTCGACCGGAGTGATACCACGGCTTCACAGAAAATCGACGTGAAAAAACCAAAACAGAAATATCGGATCATCTTGGAGATCATTAATTTGTCCTTAAACTATAGAGTGTACGGTTTAGAGGACAATAAGATTTGTAAAAGAAGAAATATTAATTTGTTTCATTGTAGATAACATTGTTTTTCACCACCTTATACCAGGAATGGCAATTCGTCATAACCTTGTAGGGGACAGAATAACATCGCTATTATTTCGGCTAGACGCTCGTCTGAAGATCAAAAGATATTCTTGTATTATTATAGCGCTGATGTAAGGTGTTACTGATTATACGTTCCTGGTAAGATTTTGATAGCGCTTGGCTTAGGAATTTCAAACATCTGGATTGGATTGCTAGATATTTCTTTGGCTTTTGTTTGTCAATTTTTTTCTTGTTTAGTTTTTATCTTTTTTTTTTTTTGTTATTTCTCACTTAACTAGTCCCGCCCTGGGCCGGGCGAAATGAAGCTTCAGGCACTTTAACTTAATTCTTTCACTGTTCACAATAGTTAAACAATAGTCATAAGACGTATTTTATTCATCGAACAGGGCAGTGGCTAAAGGCCCTGTTTCTTATCCTATTCCGAGCCGGGCCATGGTACATTATTGAAGTACACGGTGTACTTGCAATCCCCGGCTAGACGTCGGCCCTAGTGATCCCGATTCCCATCTGTGGTGGTCTGGTGGCTCTTTGAGGCATGTAGGTATAGAACGACGAGCCTTATACGCGGCAGTGGTGATGTGGATTGCAGATTGACTTATAATAATGTAGGTGTAAGTAAAAATCGGTTTATGGTCGTGGGCCCGGAGGTTAGACTTTCCGTTTCTTTTTCATGCAACATGGTGCTGGTTCGAAACTTGGCAACCGATGTGAATATTTCCGAGTTATATGTGCTGTCTATGACTTAAATGTTTTATTTAGATATCACTGACATACGGTGAATTAAAACATCTTGGGATAACTGGACTTATAACTTCTATAAGTTTGAATCCACCTTGAGCAAGCGTGGTGATTAATGCTCAAACCTTCACTGTGTGAGATGAGGCCTTTTCTTAGCAGGGGGCACTTATAGACTGATGATGTGATGACCTGAAACATCGTTATGCATATATGGAGTATTTAATTCCCATATTTAGGTGTAAAATATGTATCTTGTTCTATACAAAAGTTACCACACCACATCTAATGCATTAATGTTCTACAAGTATGGTGGGCTTAGATAAGAACGTTTTCCTCGAGGTAATCTATTATGTGTGAACAGGAGCTCTTAAAATAAATAGCATACATCGTACAAAAAGCCTAATAGTGTTTTATTTATACTAGAGTGGGGAATAAGCATTTGATTGGAACATTTATAGACGTCTTCTCACTTACCTATTTGCAGTATTGCATTAAAATTATGTATTTGTATTAACAACATTATTTAAAAAGTAAGTAAAGATGGAGTTTTTTCTTCTTTTTTCTAATCAACATTTTGGAAAAAATACCTAGCTCTACAGAGGGGCAGACTGACAGTCGATTCAATTTTGATGTTTTAAAAGTAATGTCAATGTTTTAAGGATTAATTAGAAGTGCCTGGATGACCGAGCTCAATTTACTTACTAAAATAAAACTCATCTAGATTGATGTTTTTGCCCTGAAACTGTTTACTTACAAAATAACATCGAAATCGTTGGAGCCGTTTCTGACACCCTGTGAATGACGTTTGTTCGACGTTCTGACGTTTTGTTGGAGTTGGCGCCATTTTGGATTTTCTTTTTGTTTTGAATATTACACACACACACACATTATTACACAGGGTTAGAAATATATTTTTTCTAACATTCTCCAAATTAGTTTACAACCTTGTCTCTTCTTTATTTCTTATTATATAAGTTTGTAAGGATGTGTGATATAAACGTGTGAAAGTAAAATAAAACGCGACAGATCTTGTCTCAAGTTTACAGCGGGTTTATGACTGGCGAATAGCGTGTGTAGATTGTTAACAGGAGTCTGTAAGAACATCTAGAAGGATCTCTATGTACCTAAATGTATAAAGGAGCTTACTATGTATTACAGTGACGATAGACGAGATAAAAAGTTAGGTTAAGTTAAAGGTTAAGTAGCAAGCTTTGGGACGAATGGGTCGGTTCGATTGAAGCAATAGCATGGCTTCACAAAAACCCAGTGTGAAAAAACTACAGTGTTGTGTTTCGCCGTGTGAGTGACGTTACCGGAGGTCAAATTCTTCTATTACCCTTATCCCTCCTAATCTCCAGAACCCTAAGCCCCAAAAGCACTTGTGACTCCTTTACATCTACGGGCAGCGCCGAATCCTCACCATAAGGTGACCCTCTGCTCATTTACCAACCTATTACATAAAAAAGAATCGCTTGCATAATTATGTGTGATAGTTAGAGTTTTAAAGTTTCTTTTAAAGGTTTCATTTCATTTGATTCGTATCTGAGAAATCTACTGATAGTAGTCACAGCGCTGACTAATCGACCAACAAAACAGATTTTTATTCTTTAAAAAAGTAATGTTAAACTGATTTTACTTCTGTAATTTAAGCTCTACCTTCATACAAGTTATACTCACTTAAATAGAAAATAACAATACAAATTTTAATGAGAAAATTTATTGGAAAGCATTATTTACTCAATACTATGATATGGTAAAACAATGGAACACTACAACAACCATTAGTGGTAATCGAATTGATATGAACTGTAATGTTTACTGTTTACCTATCAGATGGTATTACTGACTTACTTAATTAAATCGAGTTTCTATTGTGTGTGAAAGTTGTCAGGTCGTTACGAACTTAGGTATATTATTAATTTCTATTTATCCACTAAGCGCCGTATTCTTAAATGATAATGTTAAAGTTGAACCTTTAACATGTGGGCCGCGTAATATCACTTACACGGCGAAACACAACGCTATGGTTGTCCACGCCGGTTTTCTGTGAGGCCGTGGTATCACTGCGGTCGAGCCGACCCATTCATGCCGAAGCTGTGCTCTCCCACACTTAAAACATTTAAATAATACTTCTGCGACTGCATTCTCAGTTATAGTTAACAGCTCAGAAACTATTTTTCAAACATCAGATACATTAACGTTTCTCATATTTATATGAATTAAAGCCGCTTCGTACAATCGTTTCGAAGCTAAGTAAGAGCTTTCCTAGTCTATTGTCAGAATACAATAAAAGTAATCCGTTTATTGCAGATAGCATCACATAGGACCAGATTTAGAAAAAATATGAAGTGGTGTGAAATAGGTTATTCTAAACTAGTGAGCACTGATTCTATGTAAGGTTTTCCTAAAGAAGATCCTAAAGAAAAGGTTTCTTTGCTTTTGTTTGATAAATGATCCGTCCTACACAATTATAACAGTTTTAAATGAGTATTAATATGATTAAAATAAGGCTGTGTAATTAATATTTTGTTTTGTGCATGTTTTTTTATAGAACGTTGCTACACACTATGATTTTCTCCTGTGTCGCGGGTGTGTTTACAGACATACAATGTCACATACACATCACACGCAGACCCAAAAACAATTTGTGGATCACCCAAAGAGTTGTTTGGTGCGGGAATCGAACATTGTGCTGCATCCGGTTGACTGCGGACACTTAGTAATAAAAAACGGTTTTCACAACAGTTATTAAGATGTTATTCATAATTTCATTTGTGCTAATTGCTTCTAAAACTATCAACTATAAATTTATTAGGCATTCGCAAACATCCTAAACTACTATGCCTTGTTTCCCATTCTATTTAGGACGTAGACATGTATCAAATTATCTTCTAGCTTTTGATCCGAATGTACAATATTCCGTTCCTTTGATGTGATTGCTGATTCACATCAAAAGGTTACACAAATAAACATTATAAATATAAATAGAGTCTTGAAAGAATCAGACATCGTTCTTGTTAAATATATTTGTTCTTTGATAATCATGTTTACTAATGTGATCATATTATTATCTTATCAATTCAATAGCTTATTATAATGTTCTCAAACCGTTTATTGTTATAGGGATTTCTTAGCAGAACTGTAATTGATAGCAGTCGTGTTGTTAAATTTATATTAAGTATTTAAGACTTTTGATACATTTTTTCTAGAATGCCATAATATAGTACATTTACGTACAAAGAATAGCATTTTATAGTTTTCAGAATAGAGTTGTACCGTACCTTTTCAAAAATCCGTGTAGTAAAAGGATAGATTGCGTTGTCCAAACAGCGCGAAAGAAATACGGCATTATCGTATAAAGCTTAGCTTTTATACTCAAAGGACCAGACGTTATTTGGTCCTCTTTTCCAGATTAAGTGGTTTTAGGACCAATCCTTTGAAACTAAGAGGGAGGTGTTTTATTTGTATCTCTCGCCCTTTTGTTGAGTGCAAATACAAGTTTGTGAACTGTTTGCGTTCGTTCTCTTTTGATCCCTTGGGCGAAAGTAAAAACTTTTGCGTCTACTTACTTATCTAGGTGCTTAGTTCGAAATGTGTTTTTATTGTGTGTTTGTAGATTTTTGTTTTTATCAGAAAGAGTATAAAAAGAAGGCGGATCGGCTAACTAGCTGCTCTCGCGCGGTTTCATCCGCTGCTCGTGTCCTACAGTTATGTCTTTTTATATCCGTCCTTGATGAATGTACTAACAAACACAAAAGGAATCGTGCAATTCGAAACAGTAGTTTCGGTGATTAGCGCGTTCTAACAAACAAACAAATTTTACAGCTTTATAATATTTATAATATTACGATTTTAGACCTAGTAATTTACCTTTATAATAAGAGTCTGATACTCCGTTATTTTTATTAAAAAAAAAACGTAGGATTTTCTCGGGTGCTTTTACAAACATACAAATTCACATACACATCACACCCAGACTCAGGACAACAATTTGTGGATCACACAAAGAGTTGTTCCGTGCCGTGCGGGAATCTGCGTTGCACGGCAGCTAGTTGCCCAGACATATTGTTTCACGGCGGAAATCGTTTAGTGACTAGTGGCAGAGTCAGACTCTTATAGACTCTTTGCCAATCATCATAGTGATTCAAATCACTTGTAGTTTTCCTAGCTCCACGCCTGGCCACGGTACATCATTATACTTGTCGTCACTAAACGGCTTGTATAATGACGTCACACTCAGGTACCTGACATTTAAAAAGAGGAAGAGGCCTTATCTGCCATGTAATGTGGACTCAACAATGTTCTTTAATGTGACAATAAGTAGATCTAAAATGTAACGAGAATCAATCTGAGTGTCTGAGATACTTAATATACAAGTCTTGTAGATATAAATATATACAACAGTGTTAATGTTAGCAGTTTTAACATATTTTTCTTAAAATAGTTTTGTTAGTTATGACAAAAGTTTTGGTGGATGGAGTTTTCCGGATAAATACGTTAAATAATGCTGAGCGAAGGCTCTTATCACAAGGAGAATGATTGAGCATTAAAAAGCATATAATTAGCAATAATAAGTTCAGAATTCCTCATGATGTTTTTAGCGTATATCAGCCGTGTCTAAATCATCTTAGTGAGTACATATCTATACTTCGGAAAGTCTACTAAATTGGTACTACCCAGATTTCGGACCCACATTCATGAGAAGCGGTCGCTTTAACCCTAGGCCGCCACGACAGTCTTTGTTTACAACTTTCCAATTACATTAGTGTATTTTGGTACACATTTTACCTAGCTCTTTAAGCATACTATTACCAAGCTCTCTGTTAAATGAGATCTTAACTGGTCGTTAGGTACAAACGACCATAGAGCACAATAGTTTCTTGGCACCCCATCCGAGCGGAGAGGCGCCTGAACTTACACCGTGGCGCCAACCAGCTCACGAGCATTAGAAAAAGGTCATATGTAAATATTGTCAAACCTTATATGTATTTTAAAGGTGTATCATTTTATATTGATTTTGAAAAATATGTATTAATAAGATAGAAATAATTACATAGGAAAAGTGAATCTTTGAATATTGATCTGCATATACATATATAACATTCAAATTGATCTAATGGTCATTAAGGTGATATACACAGATACTTATGATGACAGAGAAGGATTGGGGCTAAGGACCAAATTTCCGATTCGAGATCCGTGTTAAAACGAAAACAAACAGTGACACACAAAAAAAATCTGTCATTAAAAATATATGTATTCTATTGCGGCACGATACGCTACGTAAGTACGTTTTCGCCTTTATGTTTCATTCTCATATTCCATCCTCCATATCTATTTCCACATATCTCCAAATCATCAAATCTCTAAATACACAATCCCTGATTTCACTCATCCCTAAAAAGGCCGTTAACGCACCAACACCAGCACAACTAGAGTTTTTTATTCTACACGTCCACAGAGACTTTAATTGGTGGTACCATATGCTCGTTGACTACTCTATGCCATAAAAACATTAAGTAAGTACATAATATCTTATCCACTATCTCAAATGGAATACACACAGAAATTAAATACACATGTAGCGTATTCTGGCAGAATGTACGTTTTGCATGATTTAGCGTTAATGCAAATGAGACTGAGCCAATTTTCTAGTCCAGATTAGCTGTGCAGCCGCGAATTATAATAAAGCTGTAAAATTCAGAATTTTGCTCATGTTTTAACTTCTAAAATATATTCTTATGTAATCTATTTTTTCATGTAGAAAGCGCGGCGGATTAGCGCGGTGGCTAGGCAACTGGCCGCCACGCAACGTGTCGCGGGTTCGATTCCCGCACGTAACAAGTCTTTGTGTGATCCACTAATTTTTGTTCCGGGTCTGGGTGTGATGTGTGTAGGTGTCATTTTATGTTTTTAAAGGCACGCACAGGATAAAATCCTAGTATACGATATGGTACCTACTTAAAAAAAAACGAAAACAAAAATATTGTGCCCTTGCCCACTTGCCCATTCCTCTGAGTTAAAATGTTCTGGGTTCAAGGCTTAACTTTGTTTTACATACTGCCATCTTTCTTTATCCAACAGGACTAAATATACCGAGTAACCAATTTAAGTTGATTATTTTCACTGGAACTCTTTCACAGAAGCCTGAAAGCGCCACCTGTGTGAAAATTCTTGTACCCTACCGCCTGAAACCAAGGCTGCCGCCCAAAACGCAAAGCTTGTAACATTTTCAAGCCACTTGTTGATTTTCCTAGTGTTAGCGGCTACCGCTAGATGGCGCGATTAAAAAGATCATAAAATAGGACCTAAGGACCGAATATAAATCAGTTTTTGTTTTTTTATTAATTTATTCAAGTATGTGAAATGTGACATCAATAAAATTTGCCAAAACAGTTTTTAAATATAAATTTAGGATAAATATAGATAGATACTGTAAATAAGAAGTCACCGTGAGATATACTTGTTGGGATAAATAAATTACTTAATTTCAGGACCAATCGTTAGACGACATTTTTTAATATTTTAGAGCTTTCAACAAAGTGGTATAAATAAGTTTCTTTTGACTTGATAATTTGTTTTTTTTTTTACTTGCAATAAACTAGTGCTTGACTGCAATCCCACCTGATGGTAAGCAGTGATGCAATCGGTGATGGTAAGGCGCACTAGTTTATTAAAAGCCTATTCACCCTAGCCTTGAAGACACCTAAATTAAGTATATGTATTTAAAAGTACAAACATTAAAACAAAACCTTTGAATAACCATGATCATTTTAAAACTCTACTGGACACTGGGTGACATGTTACACAAATTACATATTATTATGTCAAAATATATTATAAATATTTTTTCAACATATAAACTCACATAATTTTTTCCAAAAGTAAGTAGGTAACTATTACTCGCGAAAGAGACGAAAAATATGAAGAATTTAAAAACTGTTAACGGCACCGCAGTGATATTTGGTCTAAGGTTATAAGGTCAATGCCACCAGCAACAGTAATACGTAATTTTATTAATTATAGCCTCTAAAATAAATAAAGTAAACGATTTGGTTACCAAACCAACCCTAACACAAGAACTTTAATGGTCATTTGGCATCTCAGCCGGCATGCAAACCGAGGGTAGTCACGAAAACACTAATTCGAATTTCGAATGCGTTCAAATTAAAATAACGGTTTTATAATATGATCTCTATTAATTTGTTTATTTTATTGTTAGATCCTTTTCTTTTTTAACAGGGAAATCATTTTATGACTTCTCCCATTTTAGGTGGTGGAGGTAGTAGAGCAGAATAGTTTTTAGTCTGAAAAAGTCTGACACTCCTTCTGGCCTTAGGTACCCTGGGCGAGGAAAGTCTTTATGCTGATTTTCTTCTCACAAAAACAGCCAGTGCACCAAGTGTACAGACTTTTATTACCTATAACTAAAACAACAAATTGTAATAACCGACAATTGTAATTATAAAACATTTTCATTTCAGGTTCGACTGGCAGAGAAAGTCCACCTTGTATACGAATGCTTGTGTAAAAGCTTAAATAAAAACATAAAATGAAATCCGTCCGTCGAGAATCCACTAACAGTCCAAGATAAGAAGTGACAGATAACCCTGTTCCTTTGCATGTGTTGCGATGTATACATTGTACATTATATGTATACGAGTATATATGTACATATGTGTTTGTGTATATACTGAGTTACGCACTGATAACGGTGATACATTGCTCTGACTTTATGTTTGATGACTGCATGCGCTTGTTATCTTCTTATGGTTTACTAGCTTTTGCCCGCGATTCCGTTCGCGTGGAATAGTGACTTCCTGCAGATTTTTCGTATAAAAACTATGCTATGTCCTTTCTCAAGTTCCACACTATGTCTATACCAAGTTTCACAGAAATCGGTTCAGTATTCATGATGCTCAGTATGTTCAGAAATCGGTTTTGACTGCATGGTTAGTGCGGTGGCTGGGCAACGTGTCGCGGGTTCGATTCCCACACGGCACAACTGTTTGTGTGATGCACAAATTGTTGTTCCGGGTCTGGATGTCATGTTTATGTGAAATTGTATGTTTGTAACCGCACCCACGACACAGGAGAAAATCCTAGTATGGGGCAACGTTTTTTTTTTAAAGTATTTTAAATGGTGTAAGTAAAGTTTTTTAATTGTTATAAATTCTCCCCAATCCTTAAAGGAACCGAAACCTCCTCTCGTGTTGCAGGTATAGATTTTCTTAGTGTGTTTAGTTTTTTTTTGTCGGCACTTATCAACATGTCTGTCACTAGTCCTATAAATACAGGATGATTGTTAGACATGTTATCGAGCACAATTTCATATACTGAAATATTATATACTATTATATATACTTACTTTGCTTGAGGCGGAAATTGAGTCGTTGCTTTTTTCATACGCTACTAACTTAGCAGTGAATGCAAGATAAATTATGAGGAGTATTGACGGGTTGGCCGTCGATTCCTGTACAAACTACTCTTCATCTAGTTTAATATTATTATGGGTCTGAGTGTTTTGTGAGGTATTTGAATGTGTACGTACATATTTTTTACAACATTAGCTCTACAGGGTCCCGTCTGTGGTGGTTTATTGGCCTTATTGGTTTATCGACGCCCACGCAGAACGTTACGCGCCGTACGATTGGATCTGGTTCTGGTCGGGTCGCGGTCGCTGGAGATCGTCTCTCGATCCCCGACGCCCGGAGTATCGCCTACATCTATTAATCGAGTAACTAAAAATCACTACATTGCTTCAACTGCTCCGGCCTGGGATAGTTGTAAATTATTGCGTTGCACCCACAGCCCCGGCTTCTAATAGGTCAGTTTGCTATCAGTTCCCTTGTCCCCTATCTCACCTACATTCCGGGTATCAATATTGTGGTTGCGGCAACTAGATACTGTTTACTACAGCTACTACTATTGTATTTGTTTTGTTAATTTGAGGAGGTGCGACTAAAAATAACCACTGGACAATCCGACGACATTTAGAAACTAGTCATGTGTGAAATTTACTTTTCTTAAAATGCCAAAACGATACTTTTATAAAATTATTGTATGTAATAATTGTATTGTTCTGAAAGAATATACCATTGTTTTTTGTAAAATTGAATGAATTAATCGATTTTTAAGAATATATTATCAAATGTGATTTTATTTTATTGTATTAAAAAGCCAGAATAATTTATTTTTGGCCTATAGGACACTACTCAATCATGCTGGCTGACTAACAGTTTTAAATAATATTTATATGTAATATTTTTTTATTGTCTCATTGTTCGTGTTGCCACTAGATCTGTTGCCAAGCAATGGATCTCAGTTTGATCCCTAAATAAAAGGCAACGCTAGGATTGTTGGTTAACTAAGGGATTTTCATTTAGTTCCCAAGACAAGCAGTGATTGTATTGCTCAGTAGTATACATGGATAATGATTGAAATAATCAGCTCAACTTCGCGCTAAAACGCTAAGTGACACGAATTAACGTCACGTCACTACATTTTCTTACATATCACTGTGTTAATGTAATTGGTTTGTAAACCGTTTTAACATAAATAAATAATAAATAATAATAAATAAATAATCACCATTGCCGTGATTGCAAGGTGATCACGTGACCACGGTTTATGTTTTAGGGCCAATCTTGTTGATTTGTATGTCGTGACGTCACAATGAATCTCGATTTTCGCCAATTTGCTTTAAAAATAATTAAATCTTTTTTTTACTATAATAACAATAATTTGTTTTTGATGAAAAATTTATTCTTTTTATTTAAATTTAATAGTAAATTACAAAGATCTATTTATTAAATACAGTTGTGTTTTTTAATATTTAGAATATGTACAATAATGGTTCTTTTCTGGCTACCTGCTTGGGGAATATGCAGCATACTGGTAAAATTTGAAAAAAGATTATCAACTATTTAGTTTTTTGAAAATAAAACTAAAATTCCTTTAATATGAACGACTGAAAAAAAAATCGAAATAAAATGTTCGTTGTACAAAAATAATCTGTCAGAAGTGGGATTCGAACCCACGCCCACAGAAGTGGACTGCGACCTGAACGCAGCGCCTTAGACCGCTCGGCCATCCTGACTTATTTCATTAGCTCGAAATAGCAGTTCTACTGATGTGGCAATGAAAGTAGTTTTTATAAATTGAAAATTTACCTACTCTAAAAATATACAGTAAAATTAATCATTTCAATACATCTTCAAATGTATCTTTACGTGATTTAAAATAGTTTTAAGACAATATCGTTGAATAAAACAGTACAAATTATTTTATTATTTATTTTTAGTCTTTTAGTTATTTTTTCATTAATTTAACGATATACTTTATTTTGTAATGTTATGATGATATGCTAGATAATTGATAAAAAAATATATTAACGTCACAGTTTTGTTCCCATACAAAATTCAAAGAAACGTATTTTTCTCGAGATGTCAAATAGAAGTATTGAATTATTTAAAATTGTATATTGTTACAGTTACATTATCTGACTGTCTATTTCTTGATAGTTTGATAAAGATAAAGAGAAACTACACTTAAAAAAGTACAAAGTGCCGAAGATAAATAAAAAAAAATTTAACATTCCGTTTTTAAAATTTATAATTTAAATTACGAACGTTGGTGGATAGGACGCCTTCTGTCGAATATCACATGCATTCCTACTCCATTCACGTCGATTGCACAAAAATATGTATCTTTTTTAAACTAATAAGGTTCATTTTGCCCCAACCTCCTCTATTCCCAGACATTAGATATAACTATTTGCGGTTGTATGTACAAAGTACGGTAAGTTGCGATAAATTGCCTATAAAAGTGCCCAAAAGTACTAGTGGGCATCACTAACAAACGATAAACGGCAGTGGGAGCGTATTCTAGGAGTCAGTGGTTCATTTTTGGAAAAATGTCGAGTGATTACGAGTCGAACCCCTCAGTGACCAATTTACGCAACTACCTGAGGATCCGTAGCGTACATCCCAACATTAATTACGGTACGTATAAAACGTTGAAAGGTTGTATTAGTTATATGGTCTAGCTTTTTTTGAGGTGGGAGAACCATCAAATGACTACTCTCCTAGGCTATGGCGAGAGGGAGTGTCAGAATGTTACTGACAAAAAATTCCCTTCTCCTGCCCTAGGCGGAGGCCGCAATACCTTTTCCCTCAACCCCGGCTGAATATCGGCCATGTTGGGCCTCATCTGATCATTAAAATCGAGTCTGTCTATGGTGTACCTTAAAAAGAGGTTTGTGTGGCTAGTTTGCGATAATAGTGCTACTAGCATTGATATTCCAGCAGGGTTTATGGATGTGAACCCAATAATGTACCACGGGCCTGGGCTCGGACCACGAGAAGGATAAGCGTAAAAATCTAAGACTGGAGTCTCAGATAGCATTAGTCCTGGGTGGACGAAAATCCCTTACGGCGGGATATTCTCAACCCATTGCAACTCATATTTATGTACAGAAAAATGGACGACTGAACGAATTTTGGCTAATTTTAGTCTTTAATATTCATGACGGTCCAGGAAAGGTTTCCAAATACAAAAACATGCAAGAAACTAAGTGAAAACCAACTATTCTCTTCCCCATACATAGTGATCTATCTCTTGCAAGCAATTTTAGCAGATTATTTTAATAAACAAATATTGCCCGTAAGTGTTATTTTGGTGTGAAGCCTCGTTAAGCGCGAGGACGGACAAGTAACATTATGTCAGAGTATACAACAGAGCTCCAAAGCTTTTTTTAGAACGCCACGCTACCTTTGCGGACCTTTATTCGTGTGCTGACCGCGTTGCAGTAAAAAAGATCATTTAATTTGTTTGCATGTACCAATGGTCGTGAATGGTTTTAATGAATTAATTTCTGCTTCACTTTTTCGTGTTGGCTCTGGAGAGGAACATAAAAAGGAGGAGCTACTATGTTCGGCTGATTGTTTTTTTTTTTTGTATGTTCATCGATTCATCATCATCAAATGAAAACATGTATTAATTCCTACAAAGAAAATTTATTTTTTGCTTTTTAGTTTACTTTTTGAAGTCGAAATATTTTTGTTACGAATCATGTTTATGTTTTAAGTTATTAAGTAAATGAGTTGGTTAGGGTTTTTATGTAGAAGGTGATGTAGGTGTAAAAAGGTAGAATATTGAAGGCTAATTTTTAATTCGATAGGCACATCACTAGCACTAGTGTGAATGCTAAATCTCAATGTAAAAGAACAGTAGAGATCCCATATAAATAAAAAAAAATGAACAAGACCTTTCAAAATGAAAACCCTATAGGAAAAACCCCTAAATATGCATAAATATTGAATCGCATATTATAAACAAACTAGATGGGTTTTACCTACACAGAGAATGCCCTTTGGCATTAAGTACCAACTTCATTTCACTGTGTACAATACAATAAGCATAAATGATTTTTTTTATGAATAATCAACATTGCAACGTTTTTTACAAAAAGTTTCAACGCCATGAAACCTCTGTTTCATTCTGAACACTACACACGTAATCGAAAACCATGATATCACTAACTAAATAACCAATGTAACATAATTAATTAACATAATTGCTAAGCATAAAATCAACAGCTACTAATTTACCAAAATCGGATTTAAACAAAATAGGTATTCGAACTAAGGCTAAGAACTCACGGAGCGATTTTGAACCGTGCCCGCCGCGGTAGCGGAACTGCGGTTTTATTTCCAAACTCACGAGACCGGTTATTTGCGCGGTTACACAGCCGTCGCGGTTGCGATCATCGCCCGCAAACGTGGCGGGCGATGATCGCAAGATTGCAAGACGGGCGATTAACGATCAGTTGAGGTCCAGACCGCCATGGACACACACCAGAACCGAGCCGTTGCGTTATATTTACTTCACAGAAGACCCGCCGGCCCCCGCGGTCGTTCGCCAACCGATCGCAAAGCGCGCGGGTGCCACCCGCCGAGGCTGCGGGTAACCGCGGCCCGCGCGATTCTACTAGTTGCCCGCCGGTACAGCGGGAGCCGCATACAACCGCGTACACCGCGGGCGTAAAACGCGTCGTGAAATGTGCTTAAATTTTTTATATAAATATTTGAATTCTACAGAAGCTGCGGGCCCGCAACCGCAGCGGACGCGGGCGAAAATCGCTCCGTGAGTTCTTAGCCTAACCCAGTAACCGACTTAGGCTACTAGACGACGCGTTTTACGCCCGCGGTGTACGCGGTTGTATGCGGCTCCCGCTGTACCGGCGGGCAACTAGTAGAATCGCGCGGGCCGCGGTTTCCCGCAGCCTCGGCGGGTGGCACCCGCGCGATTTGCGATCGGTTGGCGAGCGACCGCGGGGGCCGGCGGGTCTTCTGTGAAGTAAATGTAACGCAACGGCTCGTTTCTGGTGTGTGTCCATGGCGGTCTGGACCTCAACTGATCGTTAATCGCCCGTCTTGCAATCTTGCGATCATCGCCCGCCACGTTTGCGGGCGATGATCGCAACCGCGGCGGCTGGGTAACCGCGCAAATAACCGGTCTCGTGAGTTTGGAAATAAAACCGCAGTTCAGCTACCGCGGCGGGCACGGTTCAAAATCGCTCCGTGAGTTCTTAGCCTTTTAGGTAAATAAATTTAATCGTAACTAATAGTTTAAATAACATTGACAGTAATTTACAAATTAGTTGGTCGATTGTTCGACATCAATAATATTATTTTGATTGCCTATTTTTTTTTAAAAAAAAACGTTACCCACACTACGATTTTCTCCTGTGTCATGGGTGCGTTTACAAACATACAATTTCACATACACATCACACCCAGACCCGGAACAACAATCTGTGGATTCCACAAGGAGTTGTTCCGTGCGGGAATCGAACTCGCGACACGTTGCGCGGCAGCCAGTTGCCCAGCCACCGCGCCAACCGTGCAGTCATATATTTATATTGTGTACCGCTGCAGCGGCCATCCGCGGCTCCATCCGCGTGATTGCCAATTTCACACTTTTTTAGATTTTCTCTACGTACAGACCTTCTCTAGATTTTTTTAGCCAAATCGTAAAGGCATTGTTGAGTTAATAACATCACAACGAAAAGTGGCATTGATTTTAATACATATATATAGATGATTGGATTCAAAGAAGTCATTTGGTTTCACTATACTACTTTAAGTACTTGACTTTCTATTACCATGTTTCCGAACCGATACGATTTCGGATATTCAGGAAACGGACATACTGCTTCTTAAAAGGTCGGCAACGCGTCTGTGACTAATCTGATGTTGCGAGTGACTCACTGTGATCACTTACCATCAGGCGATCCATTTCCTAGTCTGCCTCGTATTCCATCAAAAACGATGGTCAAAATTTGTGTAGTGAGCAAGGATTTTCATAATCAGTAATTTCTCTGTAGCTGTCGGGACACCTGATGGTAAGCGAGTAAAACCAGAGAAGTTACATGTGTGTCCAAATGGCGAACTCTGTCTTAAAAGACAGAGTCCATTTGGAGTTGAATCCAACTATTGACGGGCCTTTTGTTGTAACCACTCGAGCAACAAGATAGTAAAAAGCCATTTTACACCATTCACATCATCAGCTTCTAAGTGCCCGCTGCTGTGCAAACCCTCTTCTTACATGGAGAAGGTATTGAGCATTAATCACCACGATCGCTCAATGTGGATTTGCGATGTCAAAGTGTATAATTTTTTACGATGTTTTCCTTTACCGTATACCAGTAGTGTGTAATTAAACAATCTTAGAAAGTACAAATAACTCAGAAAAAGTTATATTGGTACTTGCCAGATTTCGAACCCTCACAAAACCGAGCGCCTGACTAAAAAGTGATTAAAGCTGTACAAATACTGTCAAAAAAGTAATATTCAATTGAGTGCTAATTTCATAGTTATTATTTCCAGATGAATGCATCACCTACCTCCGAGGTCAGGCTGCAGAGATGGGCCTCTCTGTGCAAGTCCACGAGCCTCTGCCCAAGAAGCCAATCCTTGTGATGACCTGGCCTGGTTTGGAACCTAACCTACCCAGTGTATTGTTGAACTCTCATATGGATGTTGTACCAGTGTTTGAGGTAAGTTTATGTTGATGATGAGAACTTCTGTAGTGTATTTAATTGTTTCATTACTACAAAGTTTATAGCAAAGACATATAAGACAAATTAAGAAAAGCTGTACTTATATTTTCTTATTAATAAAATCAGCCAATCACCAATCCGCCTTAGGCAAGGGTGGTAATTAATGCTCAAAACTTCTCCGTGTAAGGAGAGGCCTTTGCTCAGCAGTGGTCACTTATAAACTGTTGATGATGAGATACATTGACGTAGATGTACGCATTTTGATACAAAATAATATGTTATAGCATTCCATAATAACTGAAGATATTTTTCATAGAAGAAACGATTAAACACAGAAGATAAGACGATTCGAGGCGATATAAATTGTGTAGGAATCCACGTTTTCAAAGATTTAGATGTTCTTGGAGATCTAGAAGCTGTAACTTGTAGCGCAGTTTAAAATTAAATTCAAAGTAACCTAGTTTCCAAAAGTGTAAAGCTAGCCAAGGACTCACTAAATTGACAAAGCGACATTTTATTGCTTTATAAAGTTTAAATGTGTCTCTCAGGGATCTTCTTTATTTTGCTTCTTAAATTCGAACAACTGTAGTAACTAACTATCGTGAGACACAAAATTTATTGAAAAACTAGCTACTCTCGCGCGGTTTCACCCGCTGCTCATCTCCATTTAAACGTAGCGTGATGTTTTATAGCTTATAGCTGTTGTTGATGTTTTACTTAGGAACATCGTAGCTATCTATTAGTGAAAGAATTTTGGAAACCCGACCAGCAGTTCCAAAGATTACCCCCTACATACAAACTTACAAACTTACACATCTTTATAATATTAGTATAGATTACGAATTAAGAATTAAGTAAATTAATTAAGAAGAGCTCGACTAGTTTCAAGTCACAACGGGACTCTTATTTATAAACAGCGTGCGCGTTGCGGTGACGTCGCGCAGACGATTTATTATTTTAAGTCGTTGTTTTCATTTCACGTGTTAACTTTTTAATTTTTACCCGATCTAAGAACCTTAGAGTTAGCACAGTTAAGTTATTTATTCCTCCTTTGTATAAGCGGTTTCATAACATGTATTTTCTCTTTTTTAAACGCGCTAGAATCATGTCCCTTGTCTCAGGTGTATAATTTGCGACAATTTCTGATTGGAAGACCGAATCAATTTTTAAATCACACAAACAGTGTGCTCTTTTTAAGGTTGAAATAAATTTGAACATATTTTATGAAGCATTGAACAGTTAATATATTTATACCAAAATGATAACATTGCAGATAAAAAATAAAGTATATTGTCCTCGAGCCGAATTCTCTGTCACTTTAATACAGACTGCGCTGCCAGCCAACCGGAAAATTAGTTCCATTTTAATTTTCACCAATTATTTGTATTTATTGCCAGTATTTTAATGTTATGTGGCTAATAAAAGCGTTATTTTGTAACGTTTTGCACATCAAATAAACTTTTAAATGAGCATATATGGAGGAATAAATTCAAAAAGTAAATGATTTCTTTTACACAAGATGGGACAAGTCATTTGTCAGCAGCATCAGACGCTTGCTGACTAAAAACCACACCGTTACTTCGTCCGTTTCAGACCAGGGCTGCGCTGAATTATTGCGCTTTATCCGAGATGAACATCAGCCCTGTCCGGCCCTATCTGTCGTGGTATGTTGGCTCTTTGAAAACTGTGTTGAGCGCAATGTGCCATAATCTCAGGTTTCATTCTGGTCGGAAAGCTCGTAGTTCACAGTGCCACCTGACCCGCGGCCACGCGTACCGTTTCCGGAGATCGGCTGGGCCGTAAGGAGGCTATTTGCCGTTCGCGCTCCGTCTCCTTTTTTTCTTTGTGAGCATCATTGCTTTGCAAAAAGAAGAGAAGGAAGGAAGAAAACGACTTGGCGTCTCTCTGGCCATTCTTCCAAGGAGGATCTTATCGCTGCAATAACAGCGTTCCCGATCACAAAGACCTAAACAGTTATTTTGAAAATCAAAGCTAAATGTCTATCTTTCAAAAATACATCAAACTGCAGTCCGTAACAGAGCACAATTAAATGAAAACGAGCTTAAAATATAAATTTGATCAGTAAATTTTCCAGAATTTATAAAATACAAACTCTATGTCTGTTCTATGAATTTCAAACCAATAATATTACCGATTCGTAATTACCATGTATATATCCATTCCTAACACAAATCTAGAGCTTATCGCAAAGGTTATTATTTAGTCCGTGAACGGGATCGTACCGGAGCGTTCAATTCCGGGCCGTAACAGTGAATCAGGTTTTCTCAGAAAAACTTAATTACTCGCCTGCAGTTAAGTACCGTTAACGAGTACCAGATCTATTATTCTGTCCTATTTATTTTTTATCTAGGGTAGACTGGGGAATTAACCTTTCAATCGTAGTAATTCGAAGCACAATAGACTTTTGCTCCGGTTTGTTGAATTAATTCACTGTATACAATCTATGATTTTCAGATTTTTCTACATTGGTTTGGTAAATGTTCCATATTTAAATAAATTATTATTTTATATTTTATTCCATTAGGCAAATGATGAAATAGTTTGCACTACATTTCTTATAAAAAGAGAAAAATACCATTTTATAGTTGCTATGAATAAAAATCACCCTGTATTTATACTCGTATAGCCATAAGTTATTGCTATGCTATGGGAATGAGATACAAAAGGAATGTGTATTGGATTATTACTAAAAATTGGATTATTAAAAAAATCAACAGGTTTTATGGTATCCCATAAAAAAATCAACAGCGTAGTAATAATCCAATACACATTCCTTTTGTATCACATTCCCATAGCATAGCAATAATAACTTATTGCTATGCTAACTGATTTACTTACTTTTAAACTTTCGCGTTTCATATTTACAACATATAATCACGCGGATATTAACGCGAAAAGTAATTATATAAATACCTAGTTTCGACCTGTAATTACTTTTCGCGTTAACACCCGCGTAATTATAGGTTGTAAAGAAAACTTATCTTCCGGACCACCTGATGGTAAGCTGCATTACCTATACTTAACAGAGGTTAATGGATATGAGGACTTGGTGATAAACTGCTAAATCTATACTAATATTATAAAATGGTAAAGTTTGTAAGTTTGTATGTAGGGGGTAATCTCTGGAACCGCTGGTCGGATAGACCAAAATTCTTTCACTGATAGATAGCTATAATGTTTCTGAGTGCTATAGGCTATAAAACATCACGCTAAGGTCAAATGGAGCTAGTTATTAAAAATATTGGTCACTCTTTGCTTTTTAGAAAAGTTGGAGTCATCCCCCATTCGAAGCTCACTTAGTGGACGGCGTCATCTACGGCCGAGGAGTGCAAGATATGAAGTCTGTTGCTGTGCAGTATATTGAGGCAGTCAAGAAACTCAAGGCTAATGGCATCAGACTGAAACGGACCCTCCATCTTTCGTTTGTACCAGGTTAGTTTGTTTTTATTTCTGTATGTTAACATAAGGTGATCTTTTAGGCTTTATTGTTGTTTTACAATGAAACAATGAATTTATTTTGCAAATAGGCCATAAAACGGCACTTTTACACGTCAATTTATATGGGAAAAACTAGATGAAGCCGGCATTTCCTATCTGACTACTCTGAGAAGAAATGCCGAAACAAACTCAGAGGTCAGTTTCTTTTCAAATCCAGACAATTTAAAAATAACATATTGTATTTATACTGTGGTGACAGCGAAGAAGAATACCTACGTTTATCTTTTTATAGGATAGGTCGGAAAACAAGTTGAACTCTTGATGGTAAGCCAACGGTGTGCCACATATGAACATCCACAAAATCGCAGAGTTACAATGGCTTGGTCAGAATTTTGGGGGATTAGAAGATTTGAGGATTGGGATAGGGAAGGATTAGACGTCCAGGAACCTCCCTTTTTACGCCGGTTTTCTATAAGGTCGAGGTCAGTAATAAATAAGAGCCCCACTAACCCTCCCTAATAGTAATTTCGTCTTGTTTTTATATGTTTGTTATTATAATGGCAAGATAAATACCTCATATTATTATGTGCAAATCGTAGTTCATGAGGTAAAGTCTGATGACAGATAGACAAACACAAACAGATACAACGGACTCTTAGTAATAGGGTTCCTGTTTTGATATTTTAAATACGGAATCCTGTTTTTTTAGGGTCAAAAGAAGTTTTTTCTAAAAGAACGAATTTGGTGACAAGAAGAAGCGTAAATATTATTCTCTTGTTTTTTTCTTTGGCGGCTTTAACAAGGCAAGCTAAAGGTCGCACCGTATCTAGGTCTATTGTCTTTCTAGTGTCTCGAGTAGTGAGTTAGCGATCTATCGAGCGCTCTTATTAGCTCAAATGAGACCTAGACTTTTTTTGGCTAGTCAAAAATAATCAGTTATTTTGGACGATCAGGGTTACTTAGATATAAACTACTAAGATTCCTTTTCGAAGAACATAATAAAAATCAATCTCTACTAAAAAGGAGCTATATATAAAATTTTAATATCCACCTCATCAAAAATGCAATGACAGCAATTTACTCAAAAAGCCAACCCTGTTTGTTGATCATCAGAAATGTTACAAAATCAGCTCTAAGAAAACGTGATTATTCTGTCTTCACAGATGAGGAAATAGGCGGAGGTCCTGGTATGGGTAAATTTGTGCAGACAGAAGCCTTCAAGAACCTGAATGTTGGGTTCGCGTTGGATGAAGGCATGGCCAGCGCTACCGACGAGTACCTGATTTACAATGGAGAAAGGACTATTTGGCGTAAGTATAGGCAATTGATCTTAAAAATTGTGTGTATTTGATTTAAGGAATTTTAACAAAATAGTTGATATAATTTATCTCCCTGTTAAACTGGATGTCATACATACCATCAGGTAATACCAGAATTATACCAGTTAATAGTCGCCTCCAATACTAGAGCAGTTACGAGTGCATTGCCGGCCATTTAGGGATTAGAGTTTTAGAGATGTGGGGATTGATCGGGTCTCCGGTAACCTCATGCACATTTTCCATCCACCAGCAATCCCGGCGACGACTTCAAATATATCGATTACATCATCAGCCTATCAGTGCCCACTGCTGAGCAAAGGCGTTTACTAACAAAGAGAAAGTTTGAGCATAACCACGCTTGGTCAAGGCGGATTGGCAATTTTCAATTTATAATAAGAAATAAGTCTAAGTTTCCTCACCATGTTTTCCATCACCGTATGTCAGTGGTGTCTAAATAACTATAGAAAGTACATATAACGTGTACATGGAATGTTAGGTGAGGTGCTAGGTGTCAGACCCGCACCCTCATGCAAGAGATGCGGGTGCCTTAACCTCCGCGCCACTATGACTGTACTCGAAGTCTACTATATTTTTCCTAGCTTTTGCACACGACTTTGTTCGCGTGAAATAGTGGCTTCCTGCAGATTTTTGGTTTAAAAACTATCCTATGTCCTTTCTCGAGTTCCAAACTATGTCTGTACCAAATTTCACACAAATAGGTTTAGTAGTTGAGGCGTGAAAGAAAAGACTGATAGACAGACAGAGTAATTTTCGCATTAAATTTATAATATTAGTTTGGATTTGGATTTAAAGTTTTGCACAAACATCTGTGTACAAGGTGGACTTAATGCCATAGGCATTCTCTGCCTGTCGAACCTTTGGGTGATGCAGAGAGGAGTTGCCGGTACCTAGGTGCGATTTTATAGACTTACTATAAGTACTAAGATCAAATTTCATAATAATAATATCTTTACTAATATCGAAATAAACACTTATATTTGGTAAAGGAAAACATGCGGTAATCCATTCGTAATTACAAAATCGGCCTTTTTCTCGCCGCCTGTCAGCTCGCGTGGGCACAGGTGATAAAGCAATTTATTTTCTGTCTTATCCCCATTATTTTATGATTGTTTTTTGTATACAATTATATATTATGTTGTTGTTATGACCATAGTCTATTTCTGTTGAAGACAAATAATGATTTTTTTCTCTCCTAGAATTTTAATTCCAGGATGAAGAGGTTCCTTACGAATGGAGAACAATTTTACTATTCTGCTCGGCTTTAATCATTTATTACAAAGAAGAATCAGTTTTCTGCTATTATGTTACTCCAGCTATTCAAAAGTTGATTAGCAGAACCTATTCCGAGGTTCTATTTATAAAATTCAAATTCAAATTCTTTATTAGCATTCCATATGTTAAAATTTAAAAGTAATACATGAGTAATTCAAACACGAGTTTCGACAAACGATCGCTCCTTTAAATGAAGGATATTTTAAGAGATAAGCAATAAGCATAAACTACACATTAAACACTCCAAAATTTAAAACAAAATTACGAAAAACTCACTTGTCACTGCCCAAGCTCACCTGTCACTGCTGCTGCAGCACAAGATCATATCATCAGCCTATAAGTACCAACTGGTGAGCAAAGGCCTCTTCTTACACAGAAAAAGTCTGAGCATTGATCACCACGCTAGCTTAAGTTGGATAGGCAATTTCAAAACTTAAAGTTAGAAATTATAAGTCCAGTCTGTTTTCCTTACGATGTTTTCATTCACCTTATGTCAGTGGTGTCTAAACAATCATAGTACCATGAAAAAGTAGAACTTTAGCTAAAATCTTAAAATTAAGCGCGCTTTACCCAGCCAAGTTGAGATAATCAAGTGATTTGAATTCTTTACAGATATGAAGATCATCTGCCCGGGCAAGTCAGGACATGGGTCCCTGTTGCTGCCCGATAACAGCGGAGAAAAGGTCAGGATTAAAATTAAACTCACATTCATTTGGTTTTATCTCACCGTATATTTTTGAGAGTGAACTTTTAGCAACTTGCTTAAAAAACTTAATTAAGTATATTAAACATCTTCGGTTCCGTTTCAAACTGACCACCAATTTATTTTCAAATTTGTCATGGTCAAATTTATTAATAATTTTCAATTAATATTGCTACAAAGAAAAGATTAAAGATACCTAACCTTTCTTAATGGAATTGTCATGTAGTTACCAAAAGCTGTCTAAATTATAAACAAGTTAGACAAAGTGTTATTGAATGTTAATAAGTAACAAGAATCTGTCTCGATAACCTCTCTTTGAAATGGTAATCAGATTGGCTGTGGTTTGAGGACCATTAATTATTTGTTACATGCCGCCGAATTGTTATTACAGCATTAATTTTTACTTACCTTACCTACCCAAAAATTCTGGTACATGATTAGAAAAGGTTTTAAGCGATAGCTCAAACAGATAATACGCAATACGTCACGGTCCAAAAACTTAATAAAGTACCTTTCGAATTTTAATCGTGAAGTTTTACGCGATTTTGTTTGTATGGAAATATAACATTACTAGCTTTGCAGCTAAACTCTTTTTCGGAAATTAAGTTATGTTATATTTAAGCCCATGATACGTATACTTCGTACATATGAGTACCAAGTTTGATTAAAATCAGTCCAGTGTCTAACATATTTGACTTAAAAGTTTATATGTAAGCACTGAAAAACCTAGTATACACTGTATCCACAAAAAACAACGATTCATTATCAAAACATTGGCTGCATATTATCTTACTAATATTATAAATACGAAAGTTACGATGCTTGTTACTCTATCACGCCAAAACGGCTGGACGGATCTGAATGAAATTTGGCACAGGCGTAGGATACACACCGGAATAGGAGGACATAGACTACTTTTTTATCAACATACTACGCGCGAAGCCGCTGGCGGAAGCTAGTTATTTAATAATAAAACCTACTAAAAACACATTAAAAATATGTATGTATGTATCATTTAATAAACTATGCATGAATATTAACAGTACTGGCTAGTTGCCAACCGGCTAATATTGTGCGCTCTTGGATTGAGAATAATGATGCATTTCTATAGCTAGATAGGTAGCCAGCTTAGCTTAAATACTGTGAATAATTCGGTACGCAAAGACAGGTGACGCGCGATAAAAGCTGTAGAT
Source organism: Spodoptera exigua (assembly GCA_902829305.4). Classification (NCBI taxonomy): domain Eukaryota; kingdom Metazoa; phylum Arthropoda; class Insecta; order Lepidoptera; family Noctuidae; genus Spodoptera; species Spodoptera exigua. Next base: position 2,312,914 of record LR824614.2, read on the forward strand.
TAATCGGCTTCAGCTGTTGGAAACAAAGACCTATAGAACCTATAACAAATAGTTGTTAGTACGTTGGTTGGTAGTCTGATGTTTAGTTATATTTTATGTGACGACGCGTCGATTATTTAAATTGAATTTTGAAGGAGGTTTTATCAAAATTCATCGGACAAGGGTACAATGAATCGTACTCTAGCGGAACGTCAAACAGACAGTTTTGCGCGAGTATTATGGTGGAAAGCGAGCGCTGTGACTGTCATCTGAGACGGATCGCCGACGTCCGTGATTTTTGTAATTTATTCGGTCTGTTTATAAAATCCTTTGCCCTGCGATGGACTGTGAAGACGATGATCGGCATGTTGATGTTTGTACCAACCTCCCGGTGCCTTCATATGCAAATGTAGGTGACTGTACCTAAATTAGGCTTTCTGCTATTCATATATCTTCCACCGATGTGCGGAAACAAACTAGATGGAATGACATGAATTTATGACATTTTTGACTGTAATCCTTTTCCGAAATAAAAATACCTCACATTAGATATTTTTCACCCCTATCAGAAAAGTAAAACAATTCCAAAAACCAAAGTTATTTTAATTCACAAAATAATGACATAGTTTTTGAAGACTCTTGAACAATTCAAAAAAGTACCTTACTGTGTTTACGTTAGATATATTTTTAGGTACATCTAAAATGTATGGCTTTTTGTAACAATATTGCGTACAGAAAGTATGGTCTTATGCCTATTTTTACTTATTCAGTGTATTGCGTCCCCGCCAAGATATATCACTCAAATATTCTGAAACTGATTAAAATGTACTGTAGTTACAACAACTGACTGTAACATTAAACCTTCCTTTGTAACACTAGACAAAACCTTTAAAAAAGGAAATAAAAAACCACATTGTCTATTTATTATACTATTATTGAAAAATATTAACTTTCTATCTAATTATTATTAATTTTTGCAGTAGGCCATAAAATTGCAAATTTAAACGGTGTAATCAGAGGTTAGTCGATATCCGAATAATCCGCGGATATCGCACGATCTCCGGGGAGGCGGCGAACCTCCTTGCCGGATCACCGCCATGGGATCTGGAAGCGAAGGCGCTCGCGCGCGTCTACAGTTTGCGCACAGACGCGCGTCGCCGGGGCGAGGATCCTCTGCCGCGCCAAATTAGTGCGTGGCGGAATGAGCTCCGGCGAGATCTCATGGCTGAGTGGAAGCAGCGACTGTCGCAACCGAGGGCCGGGCACGCTACTATAGCAGCGGTAAGACCCCTCTTTGAGGAGTGGCTTGAGAGACGCCACGGCGTCCTCACCTTCCGCCTGACGCAGGTGCCGCCGCAGAAGGCGACATTCCGGACGTCGGGGATCGAGAGATGATCTCCGGCCACCGTAAGCGCGAGTCTGCGGACGGCGAGTAAGGGTAGCTCGCCGCCCGACCAGAACCGGACCCAAGCGTACGGCGCGTAGCGTTCCGCGCGCGCCTCAAAGAGCCAATAGACCACCACAGTCGGGGCCCTAAAGGGCTGATGTTTAGCCGGGGCTGCGGGGTAAGCGCAATGAGGCACCGCGACCTCGGCCCAGAGCAGGAGAAGGAACGGGGGGGTTTTTAGTCAGTAAGAGTCTGACACTCTCTCTCGCCTTACCCTGGGCGGGAGAAGTCATTGGATGATTTTCCCCTGACAAAAAAGAAAAAAAAAAAACACGATGTAAAAAAAATACGAGACACTGACTAACGAGTGGATGGGTCATCTGATGGTAAGCCATCAGAGTTACAAGGCTAGCCTAACTCCAAAAGCCCAGCTTTTGGGGTTAGGAATTTGATCCTAACGATGAGTTGAGACTTTATAATCGAAGCATTGGGCCGCCGGCAACCTTACTTACAAGGCGAAACATCAGCCGGCCAATTCTTAGCAAGACATGGCTTTCGGGCACTTAATATTCGAGAAATTATTGGTGTATGGAAAAGATTATGAAATGAAATTGCAACCTTATACTTAATTTGCCATCTTAAGCAAAATAAAAAGTAAAGAAAGAAAGAAGAGGAGAAGAAGAACTTTAGCAACTTTGTCGGAAATAAACATTTTCATTACACACACAAGAGATATATAGGTATAATGTGTGTTAATATAAAACTCATACTGATTCCACACCCCTTTGCCATACAAACTAGTAAAGTTTTTTACTTTCCCCGAGTTCTATAGAGCGCCGTCGCAAACTTAATCAGTAAAAATAATAAAATAAAAGATTCAAGAAAATTGGCAGCACGCGCCGGCCAACTATGCTCACTTTACTAATTGCGATTGGACGAAGAAGTTACTTCAAACTGTTTCTTTAAAGAGATTCAATAAAAGTTTCTCCCGGTGTGGTTAGCAAGGAGTTCGGAGGCAAAGAGAGAGAGAGTATTCTGAATGTTTTTCTTATTTTTTTATGTGATACCCGCAACAACAGAGGAGTTACAAGTGCGTTGCCAACCTCTTGGGGATTGGGGAAGGAGAAGTATTAGGTCTCTGGTAACCTCACTCACTTTTCTTAACTTGGAACTTCTTTTAAGCTCCATAATTATCAGTCACTATCAGACACTATCGAGATGTTTACCGAACCACCGGCAATGTGCCATGTGACTCCTCTGGCGTAGTGGGTGTCGATGAAACGTAGATCATTTACCATCAGGTGATCTGTCTCCGTTTGCCTCCATTACCATAGAAAAACGACTATTTCGATTTTGTCAGAGTTTCTGTGTGGTCTTACTTTAAATAGAATAACCTAACAAGGATCCTAACATCTTTCATAATGGAGATCTCATGGTACTTACCTACTTCAGATCGCTCGGAAAACAAAAAAAGCTATAAGGTATTATGTATATTTTATAAATCAAGAATTCCTTTTTTTAAGTCAATGTATACTACAAACAAGATTTTGAATTAAAATTTCAGACAGGCTGTCTTTACTAACGAACACATAAGCACATTACAAATACATAAGCACCTGAATATTAATAAACACACAACATGTTCGTCAACCTGCCTGTACCCTATTACGTTGGGTTTAGAGTATAGTTTAACGTAATTATCACGTGTCACACAGACTTTATAATTGTATACGATGTCATATAATCTTTCTTGATACTTGTAGATTTCAAAACTTGAAAAAATATTTACAGAAATATACAAATGATTCAACATTTCGATACGTACCTACTTTATTACATCGACTTAGTGATGACACTATTTTTTTCTGTTTAACAACGTTGCCCCCACCACGATATTTTCCTGTGTCGTGGATGCACCACACCCACACCCACACCCGGAACAACAATCCCAAACAAAGAGTTGTTCCGTGTTTGTAAATAAGTAAGTACGCCAAACTAATTCTTTTTGTATTTACAATAATTATGCCCGCATTCGAACTTCAATCTTTCAAAAATGATCCTAATCAACAACTTTCAAAAATAGGCAAATTAAGCTATCCACTTAAGAACACAAGGTGCTATTTCCAAAAAAAAACTAAAAGAACACAATGTCTGAGTTAGATCTCTGTGATAAACGAGTTCTTTTATTCTCAAGACACTTGGGGAATGGTCATTTATCGTTGATAACAGCTGAACGCCTGAACTGAAGGGAAATGTGTCTGCTTTGAATCGATTTTTGCTAATACTGACACATTTTGAAAAGGTTCCTAAATGACCTTGTTTTAACTTGAAGCAATATTTGCTCGGTAGAAAAGATGAGTTCTGTCTGTTTTCTTCTTCGTTTAATAAATGAGAGTATAAGTGAAGTGTGGGAGAGCCAAGCTTCAGCACGAAAGGGTCGGCTCGACCGGAGTTTCCACGGCCTTACAGAAAACCGTCTTGAAAGTCAAAAGTCAAAAGTCAAAAATCATTTATTTCAATTAGACCACAGTAGGCACTTTTGAACGTCAAGCAAGCAAAAAAGGAAAAAAGTATATAACATGAGCTTTAAAATTAAGCATGTCAGTCTGTCCGTCTGTCCTCTAGTGAAGCTATTTGCTCGTTCCAAAGTGTAGATTCCTATGGAGAAGAACGAGCAAGAAACTCCATGGTTACTCTTTTTCAATCAGTTTTACAATACATTTCTTTGTTACAACAAACAACACTTACATGGTATTTCGCTGTGTGTGTGAGGTTACCGGAGGCCCAATCCTCCCCTCGTCTTCAATCCTCAAATCCTTTATCCTTAAATCCCTAATTACCTACAAGAGACCGGTTTTTTTTTTTTTTTTTTTGTGAGGGGAAAATCATCAAATGACTTCTCCCGCCCAGGGCCGAGCAGGAGGGAGTGTCAGACTCTTACTGACTAAAAACCCCCCTGTTCCTTCTCCTGCTCTGTGCCGAGGTCGCGGTACCTCATTGCGCTTACCCCGCAACCCCGGCCTTACCCCGCAACCCCGGCACAAGAGACCGGTAACGCACTTGTAGTAACTCCTTTGGTATCACGTGTCTATGGGCGGCGCTGATTGCTTACCATCAGGTAGTCGGTCTGTTCGTTTGCCCTCAGATTCTCACTAAGCGGACATATTTTGTTTATCCCTCTGTCGAGGCCGAGATTAAGATAATTAAAAAGACCTTTTATTTTCTAAATGAATAAGTAGATATGACTGCACGGTTGGTGCGGTGGCTGGGCAACTGGCTGCCGTGCAACGTGTCGCGGGTTCGATTCCCGCACGGAGCAACACTTTGTATGACCCACAAATTGTTGTTCCGGGTCCGGGTGACGTTTAAAAAAAAGATATTTTATGTACCTACTTAAGTTTTTAGTTATACAAAAACCGCACTATTAGGAGTACATACATAAATGTAAATTGCGTTCATTTACATTATTCTGTGTATATATAGTTAGATATTCTAAGTGTCATAAATTAAACAACCTTAATTACTGTTAATATTTCACACAATGCGTTAGAATCTAGAAACATACAACATTGGTAATTATCAAAGTCCTCGTTAGGAGTGGATCAAAGGGTCGACCCTCCGTTCTACTAGACTAATGGACAGATTACACAGATCTAATCGTTACTTTTAATCCTAGATCACTGCCATTAAAACTTAGGAGACTTATAAGGAATTCCAGCACTAGAAAGTCTTCGGAAGAGGGAATAATCGTATTTATTTATACCGGCGTTTAAAGTTCATGTGAATGTTTGGATTAATAGTTAGATTGTGATAATTGCACAATTAATAGCGCAACTAAAAAGTTTCCAAGAGACCACCTCGACCACCGTAAGCGCGGGTCAGCGGACGGCGAGTAAGGGTAGCTCGCCGCCCGATCGGAACCAGACCCGAGCGTACGGCGCGTAGCGTTCCGCGCGCGCCTTAAAGAGTCAATAGACCACCACAGACGGGGCCCTATAAGGCTGATGTTCAGCCGGGGTTGCAGGGTAAGCGCAATGAGGCACTGTGACCTCGGCCCAGAGCAGGAGAAGGAACGGGGGAGATTTTAGTCAGTAATAGTCTGACATTCAGTCTCGCCCGACCCTGGGCGGGAGAAATCACGCGATTACCATACGCTCGGGTCTGGTTCTGATCGGGCGGTGAACTACCTATGTTCGCTGTCAATAGACCCACAAACTTCATACATCTAACGTCAAAAATCTACCTTTATCCAAATGATTGAGATCAGCCTTAATTTCAACTGTTAGGGAATACATATATTACGAGACCGGGCATTAATACTCTGATAATCCTGAACCTTTTAAACTGTAATGTCGAACCCATCTGCTGAACGTTGATCTTATGACTAACTAGTTTCCGCCCGCGGCTTCGCCCGCGTGGTATGTTGGTAAAAAGTATACTATTCCTAACTACTATGACTACTCCGGAGTGTATCCTGTACCTAAGCCAAATTTCATCTAGATCCGTCCAACCGTTTTAGCGTGATTGAGTAACAAACATCCAAACATCGTAACTTTCGCATTTATAATATTAGTAAGATGCTCTAATACTTTGGAGAGATATTTTCCAAGGATTGGCTGTTTTGGGCTGTTAATGTGTATAGGTATAGCCAATTAACATTTTTTTTTATTAATATATGAAGCTTACTTCTAAGGAAGGAAAATACAAAATAAACTTTAAAAATGCCAACTATTAAACATAATTACGGAAAATGGCGCATTAATGTATCCTGCCATTTATTTCGTCAGACGGCCATTTGTAAAAGTAATGGCCTTAATGTATTATTATACAATCTCAGCACACTATAATGGCCAACTATGAAGTATCTTCATATACTTAATTAAATAAAATATATTTCACACTAGCTGTCCCGTGGTTTCACCCGATTTATAGCCTGAATGTTCAATGTTGGTAGTATAGATTTACGATAGTGAAAGAATTTTTCAATTCGGTCTAGTACTTTTGGATCCTACTCAATCCAAAGAAATCCCAATGCTTAAATCCCTAACCCTAAAAAGGCCAGCTACGCTCTTCCAGCTCTTCTGGTGTTTCTTGAGCCTATGAGAGGCGCCTATTGCTCACTCCTGCAGCACCAGCTTATCCGTCTCACATAAAAAAATACAAATTACCTTGCATCTTTTCCTCTTTGTTATATTAGTATAGGTAACTCAAAGGTAACGAAAGGAAAGTCAAACAATTTTGAATTTACGTTTCAAATCTTATGATCAAGGATTACAATGGAAAATAAGTAAGTAGTTATAGCCATTCTAAATAACCTACACTGTTTGGTCGAAAAGTAGATTTCAAGTATCCGAAGGAACGAAGATCAATTCATAACAACGTATCTAATGGTCGGCATTGCAATTTGGGGTTGCATACGACGGCGCTTTTGCCGACCTATCCCATAACAAATAGACAAACATCTCAGCTGAGTTACTTTTGTCAAAACGTGTGTTTTTAAACAACATTCTTTGGTATATCGAAGTTTTTCTTTAATATCCAGTTCGTATATACATACCTATATATACGTTTAGCAGACACTCAACCTTTAACTAATTATACCCAAAACTAAACAGAAATAATAAAAACAGAAATGCAATTATCATTTAAGTAGTAATAACCGTACCGACGACAATAATAATTAATTGTACAAGATTGCAAAGCACAGCCATAAAACATTTTTAATTGTTTAATATTGCACTAAACATAAAAAGACATGTACAAACAGGTTTTCCTCAACAGATTGCTAGTAAAATTCAGTAAGATGTTATATAAACCACTTATTATTGCGATTTTGCTAAATTTCTTTGGTACATCTGTATGTATTTGCCGTTTTCAGAAAATGCTTAAATTAATCAAAGACTTCCTACAGCACTGAGTAACTAGCTTTCATCGGCACATTCATTTTTACAAATTTCTAATACTTAAAAAAAACTCTTACTACTTTCTCATTGCACTTTTACGTCATTATTTGACAAGACAATTTATGAAGGTATTTGCTCGTGGAGATCTTCCCCGGACGATGTACGCTCATATTTTAGTAACACTTACTGCACTGCAGTATTTCCTGAAAAATGTACCGATATTTTGCTTTTTGAACAGGTATAACACCTTAACATATTGAATATCCATACATTACGACATGGCTCAGTACTTTCAGCAAATTTTGTAAAAGTAGACTTCACTGCATAGTATTAAACAAAGTCGCTTTCTCTGTACCTATATATTTTTTAATGTTATAGGATTGCAAACGATCGTACAGATTACCTGATGGTAAGCATTCGACGCTACACATGGATGGGTGTCCATGGGCAACAATCGAGATGTCAGAGTACGTTGCCGTCCTTTTGGGGATTAGGGTTTTGGAGGGATTAAGGAATTAGGGGAAGGGGAAGGATAGGGCCTCCGATAACGTCACTCGTACGGCAAAACACAACGCTGTCTTTGTTTCACGCGGGTTTTTTGCGAGACTGTGGTTTCAATCCGGTCTAGCCAACGCCTTCGTTCCGAAACATAGCTCACCAACACTAAAAATCTCTATATCCCTACATATGGTAAATAGTATTTGTAGCACTCCAGTACATTATAATTGTCTATCAGTGAAATAATTTTAGAAATCCGACCAGCGGTTCCATGTATTACCACCCCCTTCATATAAACTTACAAATCTTATACCTCTTTATAATATTAGTTCTATTAACATCATTTTTCTTTTTAACAAGTTTGTTATTAAATTCTATGTAGATAAAAAAACTTTATAGTCGCAATGATCATTGCCAAATGCAGTAACCGCGTCCGAATGGCTGGGAAATTGCATTATTCTTTAAAGATGGCCCCGGTAACATTGCGGCAACATGAGCTCTTAGAGAAATGAAACTGCAGCCATTTGCAGTTACATCGACTGCAAATAGGGACTTACGAGTGACCAAATTGAACACTTTTTGGTAAATGACATGTATTAAAGAAGAATCTATGTAGTAGTCGGTTTGGTTTCGCGACGTGGTTGCGACGTGCACGCTGCTCATGAATAAGAGTCCCGTTATGATTTGAAACTAGTCGAGCTTTTCTCGGTTATTTCATGTCGTTATTTTTGATAGGTAAGTTTAGTGTGTACCACAACTGTAACAGTTATTAATACAAAAACTTAATTCTGGTGATAATTTTCTATATATTCCTAATGTAGTTAACATTTAACAAACTCAGTTTATCAGTTCATTAGGTCATTATCATAATAATAATTTTATTGACAAAGCCAGTCATTGTTTTTAGAACAAAATCGATTTTTTTTCAATAATCATTACTCTTTACTCTTTCAAGTTATAGGCCTTATCTTATTTCGATTCAAATTTATTATTAAAAAACTACAAAAAACTTTTTGAACATAGGTCAATAAGTTCCTTGAGTAACTAAAGACGTTAGAGACATTCTATTGTATACTTAGGGCTGATTTTTCAATGTTTAGATAAAAGTTATATGGGGAATAACTAAGATGCTGTCGCGTCAGAATGTTTGTGTACGACAGTGACAGCAACAATTTTATTCCTCAGGTAACATTTATCTGACTATTGTAAAATCAGCCCTTAGTTGAGATATAAACTCAAACCCTATATTAGCCATATATTATAAAACAAGATTTATCTTTATTCCAGGTTTAAACCATTGAGTCGGGTTTTGAATTTTATTTTCATCTACCTTCAATTCGAAATACAAAAACTGGCTCTATGGTTTAGTCCTAGACTAAACTAAAACCTTGTTTTGTAATAAGGCCGATACAGCTTATCATTAATCTTCATGCAAACTAAACGGATGCCTTAAAAAAATAGTCGATTTTCGATTGTTTTTTTTTTTCAAATATAGTATCGACATCCCACTACACAAGCTTATATTAAAAAAAGTGCTGAATTTAAATTTGGAATCGATCAGAAACATAGTTACGTTACGTTCCTGATTCTTACATATAAAAAAATGCAAATAAAAGAAACTGTTGTAAATAAAACACTATTGCAGTGTATATATTTGGTATTTTAATTTTGTCATTAACTGCAAGTACTTATTCGTACTTCTTAAATCTATCTTGTAGGATTAATTAATTATTGAGTCGTTCTCCAAGATACGAAAGGAACTTGCTTTAATACTTATCGGAAAAGTATTAGTGTCTAAGTTAAATTAGTTTCTTGTGCTTGAAAATATAATTACATACTCATATCATTCATTATTTATAAAGCCATTGCGGGTTATTAACGCAACTTATCTATACAGATAGTGTTATTGATTGATTTATTAATGTTTAATTTTAAGTTTTAAAATAACAATTTAAAGATCTCACCAATATGATCAAATATTTCGATTCTCAAGAGTATGTCAGGATGGCCGAGCGGTCTAAGGCGCTGCGTTCAGGTCGCAGTCCACTTCTGTGGGCGTGGGTTCGAATCCCACTTCTGACAGATTCTTTTTGCAGAATGTTGTTGTTATCTAGCTTCTCATCTACTCAGTATATTTACATTTTACGTTTTGGAACTCGTCCTAACTACTTTTTAAATCTTTTCAGCTCCATACCGGATACCCAGGCTATTTATTATTTATTGATATATGCATGCCTCTTCAAACTAATTTCAATTTGTTACAGCTAAGATACATGGTGGACAAACTTATGGATATACGCGCAGAATCTAAGAAGAAGCTCGCTGACAACCCTAACTTGACCATTGGTGATGTCACAACTGTCAATCTTACCATGCTATCTGTAAGTTCTTGTACTATTAACATAACCTAACATTATCATCACAAAGTCCCAAAGGAGAAGGTACTATTTATAAGACTTTTATTTAATAAGGGCCTTTTTGTGACGGGAAAGTCATTAAATGACTTCTCCCGCCCAGGGTGTTGCGCTTGCCCCGCAATCCCGGCTAAACAACAGCCCTGTAGGGCTCTGTTTGTGGTGGTCGCGCGAGGGAGGTAACGCGCTGTACCCTCGGGTATGGTTCTGGTCGGGCGGCGAGCTACCCTTATTCGCCGTCCGCAGTCCCATGCTTACGAAGGCCGGAGATCATCTCTCGGTTTGATAAGGAGCGGGTGAAAGTGCCGTACCGCGGCCTTGGCGCCCTGGGGCAGGATTAGGAACGGGAGTTTTAGTTAGAAAAAGACACTCCCTTTCGCCAGACCCTATGCCAGAGAAGCCATTTCATTATTTTCTATTCTAAAAAAAGAGCTGAACGTGCCTTCTAATTACTACACCAATGAGGCTATTACATGACATAAAAACTTTTTCTAAACTTCTCGAAAATTAATGCTTTAAATAACATTGCAATTTAAATACAGAATCGATCAGAAACTAACGGTTCGTTTGTAATTCTATAAATTATTCTCTCACTGTGAAATACTGTTTAGCAGTTACTGGAATTAGTTTAATTTAAACTGTAGTTAACTGTTAATGTTTGCAATCCAAACATTTAACTAACATTCGATCGAATTATCCGATAATGGGTTTCTTTTTTGAGAGGTGGGGGGATCATCAAGTAACTTCTCTCGCCTAAGGTTAGGCGAGAGGGAGTGTCAGACTCTTACTGACTAAAAACACCACTGTTCCTTCTCCTGCTCCAGGCCGGAGCCGCGGTACCTTATTGCTTAATCCACAATCTCGGCTGATATCGATATTGGCTGGTTTACAAATTTTACTACGTCTTTTGAAGTACCTAGTCCCTATTACAAAGTATGACTGGGCCATTTCTCTCATAATATGGCATGAAGAAAGTATTATAGATAAAAGAAGAAAGAACAGAGACAACATTATTGCGCAAAAAGAGCATAACAAAAACAAAAGGTCTTGTCACACCACAGAGGCACGCACCACGGCGGTTTTATAAAACCGCAAAAGCGGTCATTCAGTTCCTTGTTTCACAAAATACCGCGATTAAAAACTACCGCATTTCCGCCCTAATGCGGCGGGGGTATTGGGACCTGGGACTTAAAACACAACATAACCATTTATGTTAAAAAAGTAACCAAAATCTACACCAATTTTACTAAGCCTATGGCCTTTTTTCACATTAATAAGCTGACAGAGACAACCGACAGTTCTTTTTTTGAATTGTTGTTGGTAACTTTACATTCGCGTTCAGATTCATCATGGCCGCTGTTTTATTCACAGGGTGGTATCCAAAACAATGTTGTGCCAGAAAAGTTGACTGCCAGTTTTGACATCCGCATCGCGCTGTCTGTCGACCAAAAAGAATTTGAGAATCAGGTACGTAGTTACATACTGACGCAAATACATGTTGTTTATTAAAAATAAAATAAAATTCCAAAAACGGATATGCTTTCATCTTTAAATGCTTAACTATTATAACTATTGTTTTCGTGATTGTTATCCAGTCCAGTCAAAATTTTTTTAAATTTTGAAACATCTTATTATAATAGTAATCAGACGAGTCAGAATAGTATGTCAGTCTGCTCGTCAGTACCTACATAGCTAGGTGCTCGTTCCAAATTGTAGATTCGAATGGAGAAGTACGAGGAAGAAACTCTATCGAAACAAAAAAGAATTACAGTTTAACTAATACATTATTTTAGTTAATATTGTTGTACTCATTATATGAAAACAATGCAGAGAACAGTTTTAAAAAAATAACAAGTTATGGAATGTTTCATTTCATTTAATATCCTTTATTGTCTTGAACATGGTGCTCACATATGCATACCCTGATAATACAAAAAATATACATATATCATCATTTTTGAAAAGTAGAACGGTTTGCGATGTCTTTGGACGCCCGTGAGGAGCAGGGGCGTCCTGCTAGTATATTTCTGAAATAAGATGTTTATAAACGCAAATAATATTAAAATTATACGAGATATCAAAGTTAAGAAATTTTAATAAATCTGATTTACTAATACACTTTGTAATGAGAAGAAAACGATGGGTATTTTTATGTTAATTAATTTTATTCTATGTATACTTCGAAATAAAATTCATGTACAATGAAACCCTTTTGGCATAAGCTTTGAGTAGCTCGTAAACAAAGGGCTTAATATCAAAATCAATGTTAACAAGTCTATTAACCTAATTATTTTCCATAAATCTCATTTTCGAATAATGTTTGAGGTCGGTTACTCTTTATTATAGTATTATATCGATCGACATACTTTTATAATTTGATTTTGATACTTTGAATGCCGATAGAACATTTTTGAAGGCAATCTGTTTGCAATGGTCTCGGAAGACCACATTTCTTTGGTTGTGTTCTTTTCATTATTGACCACATCTTTATAAAAGTGATGGTATAAATCCTACACTCAAAAATAATCCATTGTTATTTAGACCGATAAGGACCGATACGTGCATTTAAATTACCTAAATAAAAATCAATAAAGAGGATGTAATATTGTTGAATACATTAAATCTTATCTATCTACATAGAATAAAGAATGTCTTATTTCACGCGAGGTGCTTTTAAAAACAACAACTACTACTAGGTACTTACTTCTACTATTAAAAATCTCTCTTTTAAAAATGTATGTACACGAGTCATATAAATACTAAGTATATTTTATTTTATATTTATGCCAAACTAAAATAGTTTAGTTCGAAAATTAAAATGAATACCCAGGAGGCTAGCCAATTGGTTTATGTGTGTATCTTATCAACAGACCCTTGGGAAATTTAGACGTGTAAACTTTTCATCGGAACATAAAAGCAACGTTAGTTTTGTTCATAAGATATAAAATCAGGATAGAAAGTATAAAAAGGCTATTTAGAAGGCTATTTGTCTATTTTATTCAAGCCTAAGCATAAAACATTCACTTTTTACTACATTAAAAGTTTTTAACGGAAGAAGAAACATATTTATTTATTTAAGGAACAGAATAAAAAAGCACAAACGTTAATTTGTGCCCTAGTCGATTTTGTGTTCGAAAAACCAAAATACAAAAGGTAGTATTAAGAAAAAATTCACAAAAAAACTTAGGTCTATACAGGGTGAAAATAAATCTAGATTATGGAATAAGTATTATACTATATTTCAAAAAGTTTGAACTAAAATTATCTACGTTACACGAGGGTCGCGTTTAAGGAAAAAAAAAAGTAAAATTTAAGTAAACTAATTGAAACTAAGTTTTTCTGCGACATATAAAACTTTTAAAATAAGAGAAACAAGTGTGTGTGTGTGTTTTATGTATAGGAGCACCCATTAAAAAGTAAAACATTTTGTATCACCAATGCATACGTGCGAAGCCGAGGCGGGTCTCTAGTCTACTAAGTATAATTTACTATTGTAAAGGCTAATACTGTGTATTAAACATTTAATTTGTTATTATCACAGATAAGACGTTGGTGCTCTGAGGCTGGTGACGGTGTGACGTTCGAGTTTGAACAGATGGATCCCTACGTGGCTCCAACGCAGCTGAACGAATCAAATGCTTTCTGGGTGGCTTTTAAAGCTGCCGCGGAACAATTGTAAGTCTGTTTTCTATTTTTAGAATAACAGAAGAGTAGCAGTAACATCTGCACGACGATTCTTTAGAAATTGTTTGATTTTGAATCTTGTTCGAGTCTGAAGTGAGCGTCGAAGGGACAAAGAAATTATATTTTGGTATGCCACTTTTAACGTCATCTCATACTTTATCTATCAAAATGTTGCTGTCAATTTAGTTCAACTCGCAAGTGCAGCGCTAGTGTACTACTACCTACTCATAGCGAATTCAGATTCGAAGTTTAGAATGAAGTCTAACAGAATCACACTGCTGATGTTTAAGCAGTCGACGTCGTCTATCCGCAACACCAAAATCCAAAATTTCCGGTGAGTTGCTTTATGGGGATAAAGGTTTTGAGATTTAAGGGATTGGGGAAGGAGGGAAAATATTGTTGTGACCCTGTATTGGGCCTTCGGTAACCTCATTCACATTCCAAAGCTCAATGCTAGGGTTATTCCATGCCAATTTTCTGTGAATTCAGGCATGCATGCCATATTGTTACATTAGGTGTAACCTAACCGTGACGAAACAAAAGATTTCACTCTGGCTTCTTATGTGACATCACTCCAGTCAGTCAATCTCTAACATTTTTTACAAACAGCACTAATCGACGTTAATATTTAATTAAAATTACTTTAATCGGATCTCCGCAGGAAAATCTCGATGAAAATCTGCACATTCCCCGGCGGTACGGACAGTCGGTATTTAAGAGAGCTCGGTATTCCGGCGATCGGTTTCTCTCCAATGTCCAACACCGCTCCAGGCTTGCACGAACACGATGAACATTTGAGAGCTGACACATTCCTACGAGGGATCCAGATCTACGAGAGCCTTATCCCTGCCGTGGCCAATGTTTGATTGATAACGTACAGTGAGGATCAAAAGTGCAGTTGCACTTTACCAATGTTAAAAACTCTAAAATTGTTTTACAATTTGAGGTTCAGAGGTTCCTTGGCTGATTATTTTCTGGTATAGATTCTAAAGTATAGGTAATTACTTTTAAAGTCAGATTTTTGAATTTGTATTCCAAAGAAGTTTTACACATTTTCGCGTTGGTACAGTGCAATTGCACTTTCAACCCTAGACCATGTAACTCTAATTTCAAATAATAAATTAAATTTTCAAAATTGGATTGTGTTTTGTTTCGTCTTGTTTTGCGGGAATAAGAAAGATTTTTTTTAACAACTTATTTTTTGCACTTTTTGTAAGTACTTATATCCGGATGGACATTTGGGTTGTTTTCTTAGTCGTTTACGGGCCAGGTTGGTACGTTTCTACTGAAAAATAAGTATACTTTTATTCATCGATCTGTCGGTACACAATTTTTATTTTATTTTTAGCAAAATTTTAAGAAAGTAGATAGTAATCTATTTAGCGCTAAATACTATGTCGTCATAATTTGGAGTTTCATACAAATTTCATAGAAAAGTATCGTCATATTTGAATGAAAAGTATTGAATTTGACTAGTTGGAAACTACCGCCTTATTACTGCCTTATCCGTAGGAAACGCTTAATTAAAATCGATTTAGAAATTACTGTAATACGTAGTTCTATATCTTAAAGCATGCATGCCATAGTTTAATATAATAAATTGCACATAAATATCACAAAAATATTCCAGTTTTACAACCCTGAATTTATTTGTTCACATAAAATTATACACGTTGTTTGAAAAGCAACATACACATGAAAACAGTTGTAAAACATAAAATTGATAACTATATTTTATATTTTCCACAAGTTTACATCGAAATACAAGCGACAAGTCAAAAATAATAAAACAGTGTGAAACCACAACTGTCCTAATTTTGCCAAGTTAAAACACATCAAGTATTTAATTCGAAAAATTGATAATCGAAATAGTACCATTTTATTTTTCATTTCTTAAGTTCAATACAAAGACAACATATTGTCTCTTTTATGTCCGAGTGGTAATCTTTAAGACTATCTAAACATTCATTGAAAAAAAAACATTCCAACTTTGTATCAATCATTGCCGCATTGCATAGTGGGGCTTTTTTTGTGAGGGGAAAATCATCAATTGACTTTTCCCGCCCAGGGCTGGGCAGGAGGGAGTGTCAGACTCTTACTGACTAAAAACCCCCCTGTTCCTTCTCCTGCTCTATGCCGAGGTCGCGGTGCCTCATTGCGCTTACCCCGCAACCCCGGCTGAACATCAGTCCTATGGGGCCCCGTCTGTGGTGGTCTAATGGCTCTTTGAGGCACGCGCGGAACGCTACGCGCCGTACGCTCGGGCCTGGTTCTGGTCGGGCGGCGAGCTGCCCTTACTCGCCGACCGCAGGCCCGTGAGTGGGGCTAAGTTTGAAGTTTTTAAAGGATCGTATTCGAAACGAGTTGATACTAGAGAGAACTTTATCGACATAGCCCAAATTATTAGCAAACTGAAGTGGCAGTGGGCAGGTCATATTTATCGAAGAACCGATGACCGTTGGAGTAGAGGTGTTTTAGAGTGGAGACAACGTCTAGGCAAACGTAGTGTAGGGCGCCCTCTATGGATCAGAGGAGCTGAACATGAAGCTCAGTTGCGTGCAATTGGGGAGGTCTATATCCAGCAGTGAACGAAATCAGGCTGATAATAATGTGGGTGCGTTAACAAAGATAAATACACCACCCAAACCCGGAACAACAATTTATGAATCTGACATATTGTTGTTCTGTACTGTTGTCACTGCGTCAACCGTGCAGCCAAATTAAAACAACCCTATAAACTTATAGCATACGTTATATTTTTATATGTAAGTTGGGTGCTAACTTTACAATCCTTACCTAAGGCCAATTTGCAAACATGATAACTTATGAGCTGGTAATATCATAATGGCTGTTGGTTCGTAATGGCGGCTCATAAAGAAAACAATAGTCTACGTGGGCTATTAATGTACGTGATATAAACTGGCGTAATTTTCAGACCTGTTGCTTTACTCTACTTAATACCCTACCATTTAGTGTTTACTAAACGAATAGTGGTTTTCATGATTGGTGGGTAGTTGTTCATGATTGTAAAACGAAGCAGTTTGTTAAATTAGGTTTCAGAAAGCAATAATTAGGAACAAGTTACTTACACACGGTTTCTGAAAGGCTTGTCAACGCTAAAATTAACTAATCTCCTGTTAAATCTCTTGTCAAGTCATCTGATTGGTTGTTGATAATTCAGTCAGATAATTCAGTAATTGATTTTAACATTGATCGGTCTTTCGGAAACCGGGTGTTAGTGTTCCAAATAAGTCTGTTAAATACAAACAGAAGTCCAAAAATAGCAACCAACACATCCACAGTTAGTTAAAACTTAAACAAACGAAACTGGAAGATATTCAGCTCAATTCTACGTAAGTATCTAAGTAACCATCTTGTTTTAAAGCAAATAATTTTCTCGTATACAGAGCAACACTTGAGTCAAGGACAACTTTCGGCGCGAGCATTGCATAACGGAATGAATAACTTAGCGTATTCGTACAGCCTCTTGATGGCGCCCAACGCGGTAATGGTCGAGCCCTCATTGGCGCCCAACGTGGGACCTCAGTTGCGCGCAATTCTTACGCATTGCGTAAATGAGGGAACTTTTACGTTAACGAATTTGTATATTTAATGTCAGTAGTACCTATTGTAGAAGGCTTGCTTTTACCCGCCTGTGCCTGGTACGAAACTTCCGTTCACTGTTACGACTGTAGCCTTCAAATATTCATTTGAATCAATTAAAGTACAATCAGGCTCAGTACTTGATAAGGTTTTGCTGTATTGACACAAATGTATAAAGTATTGTCTGCCTTTAGGATGAATGTTTTTTTTCTTCCGTTTGAGTTGATAATTATAATTCAAAATGGAATGACACTTTCGTTATCCTCATTAAGTCGATATTATAGAATCTATAACATTATACCACCTAATGGTTAGATCTAATCAAAACCTTATCTCACAACAACACTCAGGTTTAGTGCCTACGTAGGATACTCATAATTACTTCCAGAGTAAATAAAGTCTAGGTGCTATACGTTACTGAGTAATATAATAAGGCTACACCAATTTTTGTTTTATATCGCTAATAAAAGTCTACCAGTATATAAAGATATAATCTAAGACTAACCATATCACATTTTTCTCCAAATAAGACGTGGATATATGAATATATGTACTTGAAATAAAACCTATTTTTGAACCGTTCTTTTTATTTAGCCCTATTTTGATCTGCCAGTAATAGCCTTCGCCCATCTTACTTTCAAGAAGAGCCACTGATAAAAAAGTAGTAAGTATAAAATATAATGTCATTCCAGATTTAATTTTTTCTCTTTTCCCAATTGCATTTATTAGTTCATACAGCCATCTGCTAATAAAGGCGTATCAAAAAAACGTCCACGTACCATGAGCCCTATAAGGATATACCTAGCTTATAAACTTTCATTTATGTATAATGATAAATAATTAATTAATTAAAAATATTTAAATATAGTAAGGGGAAAGGTCGGCAATGCACTCGTAACTCCTTCGTTGCGGGTGTTTATGGGCGGCGCTGATTGCTTACGATCAGGTAATCCGTCAGCTCTTTTGCCGACCAATTACATTAAAAAAAAATTAAGCCACCCGAGTCCCACACGTAAAGACCACCAGGGCCGGTGTCTAACCGTAGTGACGAATGTAAACAGAATGATGTGCCTCGGCAACATAATGGAGTAAGTGGAAGGAACGACATGGTTTTAGTCCGTAAGAGTCTGACACTCCCTCTCATTCCACCCAGAGGAGCCAGCAAGAGAGTGAAAAGTCAATATTGAATATTACTCGAACAAAAAATTATAGATGACTAGCTTTTGTCCGCGATTTCTTTCATGTGGAATAGTGACTTCCTGCAGGTTTCTGTTTTTTGTATAGTTTTTTATAAAAACTAATCTATGTTTGTTCTCGAGTTTCAAACTATTTCTTAATCAAATTTCACAGAAATCGGTTCAGTAGTTTAGGCGTGAAGAAAAACCAGATAGACAGTGTTAGTTTCGCATTTATAATATTATAGCTTGGATTGCATTAAATAAAATAGAATTTCCAGATATCAATATATTTATTTATAATTTTGTTATATAAGTTCAACCGGACATGAGACTATGCTCGGCAGTCTAAATAGGCAATACCTACATAGCAAGTTCAACGATATTCTCTTTAGTACATACATGAAACAGAGACAAAAGATATTCTGAAACCAAGCGTCCTTAGCTATAAATCCTCCCTCGCCGTAGGTGGCGCGGTTACAATACTAAATCATTTCTTTACCACATTATTACTTTAAACTTTAGTTTTTGCCTCTATTATTATAAAATATAATCTATTGTTTTAATTTCAAGTTGCCATACATAATAATATTCGTGCACTCTAATGGATATTAAAACATGCAATGTTGTCGTTGAAATAAAAAAATATTGAATTCGATTTTCAATTATCTGTTGTTCTAGAAATTTCTGTATTCAGAAAATTTTGATTTGCAAGGTTCGATGCGATGAAGGTTCAATAATGAAGTATATGTCAGCTGCTCTTCATGAATGAGGGTGCGGTTTCAAAACCGTCCTGTATATGATTTAGAAACCACTGACATGCGGTGAAAGAAAACATCGTGATGAAACCTGAGCTTATAATTTCTGACGCGTGATAATTATTGCTCAAACCATCTCCGTCTGAGAAGAGGCCCTTGGTCAGCAGTGGACTGATGATGATGACTTATAGGCTGATGATGATGATTACTGAAGTTGGTTTGTAAATTGGGGAAAGGTCACCTTTGGTATACGTAAATATTGCATAATTTATTTTACTATTAAAGATATCATACGAACTTCAACGCCATAGCAAATTCCTTGTCTAAATTTTATTAGAAAATTCCTTAAAAACGCCAACCAAACTTAGTAAAAGGTTAGAAGAAAGAAGAAGTGACAGAAAAATATAAATGTGGAAATGCTATGGCTCCGGTGCGGATTTTGGTTTACAGCTGTGCTATGAAAGTTTGAAATTCGAACACTAGCGTTTGTCCTTTTGTTTTCCATTGGAACAAACATTTGAATATAGAACATCTCGGCCACCGACGCGACGGCCGGGTGTGATGTGAAACAAAAAGTGCAGATTTATAAAATGTTTTCACCAGTTTCGTGTAAAAATTATTTCATTCAAAATTTACACAAATCTTTTTATACATGGACGGTATAAAATAGATAGTTTCCGTTTAAATAAACTTGTAAAGAAAGCTAAATACTCTGGGAATATAAAAAAATCACCACAAACTTATATACCACAACCAGGGAAAGCCGAGCTTCGGCAAGAATACCCATTTTTAGTTCGACCATATTGATACAACGGCCTCACAAAAACCGGCGTGAAACAACCATAGCGTTGTGTTTCTCCGAGTGAGTGACGTTATTGGAAGCACAATCCTTCCCCTTCCTCCGATCTCTTTCCAATCCCCAAATGTTTAAAACCCTAACCCCTAAAAGGCTGGCAACACGCAAGCAGGTAATATGTGTGCTCGTTCACCGACTTGTCACATATAAAAAATTACTTAAATATAGGTACCGAAACCCACAATAATATTTATAAGTACCTCGTTAACTTAACAACGAAATCGACAGAAATACTTAATTTAAAAGTAAACAACATTCTCTCTTGTACAGTGCTGACATCCAATTTCCTTGTAAAACCCTGCACCTCACGTGGGCCTTAGTAAATGTCGCACTGAATAAAACATTGGCTATCGATTCCTGCACTCTGCTGTAGAATCTCTAAAAATTGAAATCAGGGCTATTAGGCTGTTTCGTGGAAAACTTTTACAAAAACATTATTATAAATTAAATAAGGTTTGTACGTTTGGAATTTGAGTTTTGAAACGTCTACTTTATCCGCTGCAGAAATGGTACCCGAGTACGCATGCTTAATCTAAGATTATATTAATATTAATTTTAAATAAAAAAAGGGGTTTCAAACCAGTTGTCATTACAACATACAATTCAATCTGTCTAAATTCACCGTGTAACTGGCAATTTATCAATTTAAATAAAAATGCTTATTTATTTTATATATTCTTCATTTCAAACTTAATTCATTTACTTCTACATTCTTCCTTAAACGAACAACAGGAACCGAAGTTTCTACCAAACAAACCCTTATTATTACTTGAACAAAGGCGACCCTAGATCATGATTTGATTTATATCCCTCATTCTATATAGGACACGTAAAAAAACTGATCCCTTGGTAAGGCCAGATAACTCCCGACCTTACCTTGACTCAGGAAATAAGTTTAGTAACGCAAGAAGAATAAAATATTGTATTACCTATTTTATTTATTACATGAAACCAAATCTAAAAGTAGTTTATCGAATTCGATATTAAATTTTGATCATTTGTGTTTTTTTTTTTGTTGTGATTTGTTCAATGAGTTTTGTTATTGATCCAGCCAGTAATGTTTTATAGTAGGATCTAGTGATGGCGTTTTGTGTTCGATATTTAAATATGTAAAAAATACAATTTTAATGATATTCACTTAAATATATGATTAGTATAACAAACCTATTTCTTTTAACAAAACTGAGTTTAATCAGCTTTCAAATTCCTTTTTTAAATAATTTTCTTAAAATAAGGAATTTGAACTTTCCGTTAAATAATGAACATTTTTATTGTCTGCTTCTTTTTTGTGAGTTGAAAAACATCACACATGTCTTCTCTCGCTCAAGGTGAGGCAATAGGGAGTATCACACTTTTACTGACAAAAAACCTCCCCGTTCCTTCTCTTAGTCTAGGCCGAGGCCGTGGGACCTCAACCTATCTTCTGACCATTAACAGATTTTTGTACAGTCATCAGAGGACAATAAAACACAAACTTGTTAGAGACATAAAATATCTACGATTGCTTAAAACAATATTAATTTCGTACTATCAAGTTAACCTGAAAGAATCGTAAAATGTAAACTGTTTTTCATTCGATTTACGACTTCGTTATACTTACTCTATTTAATGTCGAGTATAAATATATACTCTATGGACGTAAAAAGGCGGGCAACTAAGAGAGTGATGTTCGCAAATGTGAAACGATATATTCAAGTATCGATGAAATTGTTTAGTGAAGTGCAAATATACGATAGTTACGATATTTGGTAAAGTATTGGCTATTATTAAATAAAATATTTTAGTTTTAGTTTCTACCCTAAGCATTTATTTTTTAAATAAGTTTGAATTGATTTATGAACTATACAAAGGCAACATTAGCGACCATACATAGTTTTGTCTAAAACACGAAGGAAAATCAATTCACATCACGTACTTGCATTTTACATAGAGAACTTAAAAAGTCCAATTGAAAGCATTTAAAACTAATATTCTACTGTGCATTAATTTTGAACTTTATCATTGCAAATGTAAAAGAGTGGTGGAAACTAAATAAGCATTCAAACCTTACATAGCGCTATCTTGCTAAAAACAACTGTAAAAACTAGGTGGGAAGGTCCTATTTTCCAACCAAGCTTTTTACGTTAATGTAAATAAAATAACATTACCATCTCGTCTTATCTTCCACAAAATATCCACCTCTCAACATTGACTGCCGTCAATTAATGCCTGATAAAAAGTGGCCTGAATCCAACTTATATCTTGTGGTCTTTATTCCTACAGTTCTAAATATTATATTCTGATCAACTGCAAATCATACGCATTTCTTGTAATGTAAGTATAGTGCAGGACTAGCCATAAACATAAAATATTATCAATAAGAGCACTTCATAACTCCTGACTGGACGAAATCCGCTTTAGGAAATAATTTTGAATTTAAATTTGGAATCATTTCGATATCGTGACTACATTTTGCAGACAGAGATTTAATAACAATTTATGAACTTTCAATGTAGTTTAAATATGACTCGAGTAATATTTAATCGTATGGACCAGTTATATGGCCCTTTTTAAAGTCATAATCCTCCCGATAGACATACTATAAAATTACTGACTTCAAACATATCGTCTTTTATATGCAAAACTTTTACAGAACGTTGTCTCCCAATTCAGTAACCGATTCAAAGTTTACGATTTGTTAAAACTTATCTAAAGTATCCAATGAGTCAGCACTAAGCCAAATGTATTTCGATTTTCATAAAGAATACATTACAATTAAAAAAATAAATAAATCATAAATCGGTTTAAGTATTCCCAAAACAGTAATTAAGGTTTCTATATTTCCATTTTCCAGTCACAATTAGCCTGCAGTACGCCGCCACATACTTTTAAATTAATTGAGTGAACGTGTCCCTGTACGGTAATAATCGAATGAGTGCCATCTGCGAACGGAATCGATATCGATATTTATACTGGTACATCGCTACTTTATGCTCATAACCGTGCACAATTTACGATACTGATGGTCACAAGCTTAATAGAAAATACTGGTATTCAAATAAAGAAAGCATAATTCTAATCGATCTTCTAAAAGATTAGGTAGTAATAGTAGATGTATCTACACTAGGTATATTTGATAGTCAAAGTTGAAGGCCTCATTATGAAATTACTTTTTTTTTTAATGTTATAAGTCGGCAAACGATCAGACGGATTACCTAACGGTAAGCAATCAACGCCGCCCATGGACACCCGCAACGGAGGAGTTACGAGTGCGTTGCCGACCTTTTAGGGATTAGGGATTTGGAGATTTAGGGATTGGGGAAGGGTCCGGGAAGGGGAAGGATTGGGCCTCCAGTAACCTCGCTCACACGGCGAAACACAACGCTGTTGTTGTTTCACGCCAGTTTTCTGTCGAGCCGACCCATTCGTGCCGAAGCATGGCTCTCCCACACTTATGCTTGGGCCACACTAACGGGAAATGCCAAATATTATCACGATAATTGGTGATACAATACAATGAAAAATTTACCTTAAGTCATTTGCTTAGTGATCAAATTACACTTACAATTAACGTCCATTATTGCGATAAATAATGGCATTTCCCGTTAGTGTGGCCCAAGTATTAAAAACAACCAACTTTCAAATAAAAGGGCGCTAATCATAAAATAAAAATATTTTTGAACATTTTTAATAGAGCATCGTCACTGTCTGTGATTCCAATCCTTCAGTAATATAATAAATGCGAAGAAAATATTATTAAAATAAGGAAAATATTCCATTTAGGAACATAAAAATAAAAACTGAAGTGAAAGTGGCCAGTTTTGTTTTTATTATTCGTTTAAATGTTAAGGATTATGATATTTTTATTCGGATTAAATCCGATTTGAGACATGTTGCTATTTTCGTTTTATTATTATCGCTTATGTATGTCGATTTTAGTAATAGCTTTCATGACTTTCTATCGAAAGTAGGTTATAGATTAAAAATATAGTTTAAAATGTTGGAAAATCTTCGTTCAACTCCAAAAAATTCATATAAATACTCAAATATAGCCAGTATAAGAACGAATGAATACGTAATTGTGTCATCAAATATTTACTTTTTTTATTATTTAAACATAAAGTTTATATGGAAGCATTCTTTTGGATTGTCAGTATAAAATATGCATACACGAGCGCCACGTTCGAGATGATAAAAGATTTAAATTTAATAATGAATTGTTCTCATCGTTTATTCTTGTTTTTAACAATTTGTCTAGATACTGCATTTTTCTCGCATTATATTATAAATCTTTTTATATAAAAATTTCGTGTGACGTGTTTGTCCGCGATGGACTCCATAACTACAAAACCGATTTTCTTTCAACTTGAAAGATAGGATAGCTAACATCTCAATTCATAGTCACAATATTTTTTACCTTAGCCACGGCAACGCGTGGCTGGGTCAGCTAGTATGTATAAATTTCTAAAAGAGTAGAAAACGGTGGAGTTTCCTGGTTGTTTTTCTCCATTCAAATACACACTTTTGGACTCTTTGGAGCGAAAACCAAGCAATGACAACCTGGCTGACGAATCAGTCACTACTTTGTCAGTATTTTGACGTTTTAAAAGTAACAACATTTAAGTTTGGATTTAGTTGATATAATACTTGAATGATTGTGACTTTGACCTTAGACTTAGTTTCATTGTGTCAGATACCAACATTTTTCAAGATCAAATAATTTTGAAATCTCATTAAAAATATGTGGTACCTACAGGCCTTCGTATCGCTATATGGAGTATGTGGTTTAGAAAAGGATCGATATAAAAGGGCATAGAATTTAGCAATAAAAAACATAATAGGATAACTTTGATACAAGTACGAATTATATATTAACAAGCCATCGATTACTAAGATATTTCTCTGTTCAATCATCCATATTTAAGATTCCCAACAGAACGCGAACGTGTTTAACTTCACTAAAACAAGATGGACTCCTACAAAGTTAAACTACCTACATTCGAAACTGTCACATAGTATTGAAGTTACCAAACTAGAATATAAGCGACATTTTCCAGTGTTACTTAGGTCCATTTTCGCTTGTGACAAAAATATTTTCCCAGTACTAGTGTTCGTCCCAGCAAGTTGTAAAGCCACTCCATTGTAGTCATCAAAATCTATTGGAAAATATTTCGAAATGTGCTTTCAATGCTCAAAGTATAGAAATAGTAATAAAATGTAAGATTTTGTTTGAAAGAAGCCAACCAAATACACTTAAAAACACACTTCTCAATAGTAAGCAATGATATCTTAATGATTCATACGGATTCCATTATTTTTTTAGTATACGTTGCTATAATTTTGGGGGTCCATTATCTAACGACCTTCACCATTCTATAAGTGTCCACTGCTGAGCAAAGGATCCTTCTCATGGGAATTCCAAACTTATAATTAAACGAACTACAAGTAATACGAATACGAAACACAACTTAGTGTTTTAATTTCCCATCAGAGATTCCAGGACAAGAACCACAAAATTGCTTTTTTTTGAGGGCAAAATCATCAAATGACTGTTCTCGCCAAGGGTAAAGAGAGAGGGAGTGTTTGACTCTTACTGACTAATGACTATCCCGTTCTTTCTCTTGGTCCAGGCCGTGGCCCCGGCACCTTATTGTGCTTTCCCTGCCACCCCATCCAACATCGGCCTAGTTGGGCCCCGTCTGTGGTGGTCTATTGGCTCTTTGAAGCAATCTTAAAACTGTTTGGAAGTTACAGTAACGACCATTTGACCAATAAACTGGATCTAAAAGTATTAAACGTGAAAATGTATTAGAAAATGGAATTAGTAAAAAAGAAAAGTTTTACCAAACTGATCCACTAATAGTGATTTTTTTGCTGAATTTTGAGAACTATGGACGCTGTTATTGTGACTAAAATTGCTCGAATGGGATGTTTTTTCTTTTGATTAAGTAAAATGCTGCACTGCGGATCGGTTGTTAGACCAGTTTTTATTTCAAGAGCATGATGATGTGAAATCACGTACGTATATTTTTTGGCTACGCCTGGCTACGGTCTAGATGTATTTTTAAACCGAAAATATCTAGAAGTTTTACTTGTTTAAAAATTTAATGATTTTGTTTGGATCTCACATTTGTAAGTTTGTGTTGCACGGTATACGACAACGAAGTCTTTCAATAACAATATGAAATCGTTTTACGTATAAAATATTCCTATTGACCACCTACAACAGTCCACAGAATTTTGAAACCTCCTTAGAACCTTCCTTGCCAACAAAATAATATATATTTTATCCGCATAGGTCGGCAGACGAAGGTATTCAATCATGGACACTCTTGGGTTATTAGGGATTTAAGGATGAGTAATTTGAGGATTGAGGATGGGGGAAAGCATTGGGGTTCCCGGTAACCCTTTTCACACGGCGAAGCACAACGTTAGTTATGCTTCACGCCTTATTCTGTAAGGCCGTGTTATTACTCCGATCGAGCCGACGAATTACCTGATGGTAAGCAATCAGCGCTGCCCATGGACGGACGGACAGACGCAACGGAGTAGTAACGACTGCGTTGCCGACCTTTTAGGGATTAGGGGTTTCGATATTTAGGGATTAGGGAGGGGAAGGATAGGGCCTCCGGCAAACTCAGTCACACGACGAAGTATAACGCTGTGATTATTTCACGCCGGTTTTCTGTGTGGCCGTGGTATCACTCCGGTCGAGCCGACCCATTCGAGCCGAAGCATGGCTCTCCCACACATTCGCGCCGATTTTATCATTAAGTAACCAACCAGTCTTGCCACCAACAAAAAAAAGGAAGAAATATTTCCGTTAACCCTTCACAGGTCGTGTTGCAAATGAAAAAAATATGTTGCCGTGTGAATACGCAATGTTTTGGAGGCCCCGGGAATAATAAAACTGCGGGATTTATGATCAGACCTGGATGTGGTTTAATTTTCGGTTTTAATAATATTTCTGGACATCTGCTATGCGGTAGCATACATCATGTATAGGATGTTGGTAAACTTTTGTTTATTTTATATCGTGGTAGGCGTGGTTTGGTTTTTTGGTATGAATTTTACAATAGGCTCAATTTCAATGACAAAATGGATTGAAAACAAGTTAAGAGTATGCATTTGAGTTACGTCTCGGCCTAATTTAACCAGACTATGTTGTTATATTCCTTTGTTTTTCAGTATTTAATACTTTCTTGTCATAAATATTTTATTATATTGTAAAACATTAAATTTATTAACATATTCAGAAATAGCATTTTTTAAGCATTGTTGGAAAGGGAAAGTATGATGTAGAGAACGCCAGTTACTAACTTATTTACATGTCACAATATCCACCAGATAAATTAAAGAAATAAAAGCCATTTAATTTAATTCCAACAAATCAAACTATATTCTTGTCTTTTTTGGCATTTTGTAAAAGATTTTTTCTGTTACATTACAGGTAACTCAAATACATTGAATTAAAAAAAAACAAAAATAACCTTTTGGACTAAATAGAATATTTAAAAAGAGAAAGGTAAGTAGAAATCACTTTAAAACAGCAATGTCACTTTTATTTTTCGTTCTGAATATTGTATGATCTTTTTTCACTTGCAAGCATTTTTGTAGAAGCTGATAGGTATTTCTTATTCAATTGACGAATAAAATTAAGTAATTTATTTTATCTTAAATGCTACACGTGGTTCGCTTTATGGAAAAACACCTCAAAAACGCCTAAATGGTTGACTAATGGCTGTGCTAATGGTAAGCAATCAGCGCCCATTGACAGCCGCAGCATCGAAGGAGTTACGAGTACGATGTCGACCTATTAGTGAGAGATGGGGAATCTTTCCAATTTTTCCCAGATTGGGCCTCCGGTAACCTCAATCACACGGCGAAACACAACGTTGTTATACGAAATTGAAGTAAATTTTATATACGTGGGTGCTTTAAGTACCCAAGTATATTTGACTAACTGCCAAAAACATAAAAGGTTTTGATTGACTCAACTAGTAACAGACTGTTGTTTTTATGAGCTTGTACTTTCAAAATGTCTCGGATTAATCATTTAGGATTGCTCGAAATTTTATTACTATCTGTTTTTTAATTTTCCCAACATAGGAATTGAGGAGACAGAAATCAGACACAAACTAATTCAGTGAAGAAAAGCATCGTGAAAAGACGTTACACGTGATTTAACTATTCAAACGTTCGCGTTTCGATTGAAAGATATTAAATTATAAGCGTAAAATTGTCAATTCACCTTGAGTACTCACACAAAGAAAAGGTTTTTTAACCCTTTGCTTAGCAGTGGGCACTTATAGGCTATCATGATGATGACTATATTGTAGTTCACAAACACATAATACATCAAACATACACGAATAGTGAAATCCATTTCAGCACTGTCAAAAAGATGGTGTTTAAAAAAACGGAAAATACATATTTAACGGTGAATATGAAACATTGGAACAACTCTAGGGAGAGATGTATCATTAGAACAAGAGGAGATAGCCCCTGGGACGACTGCTTATACGAAATATGCTAAATTATTTCGCATTACACACTAGCACAGAAGGGCTAGACCTCACTTTTTGTGCTAAAATCACGCAGTTTTTACAACATTGTAAGCACTAGTGATTTGGCGAATAATTATTATTTCCAACTTGTTTAGATAAATAAAAAAGTTATTGTAGAAAATCATTTTAGAAATAAACATAAAGATCACAAACAAACATAAATAAGCGAAAAATATTAATTGAGTATGGGACATGCACTGCTTCGATACGAATGGACCGGCTAGAACAGATTGATACCGTGGGCTTACATAATATCTACGGCGTAAAACAATACTTACGTTAAGTTTTGCCATGTGAGGATAGGGGATTTGGAGGTTGAGGGATAGCAACCTCCAAATCCCCTATCCTCAACTCTTTATCAACCGGCAACACACTTGTATGTAACGCGTCCCACTTTGCTTCTTTTGCTATCAGGTAATCCTATAGGACGTTTGCTGATCTATCCGATAAAAAAATATGACAGAATTATTGCTTTATTTCATCCTTATTTGCCACATCTTCATGTAAAACAGCATTAACATTTTTACTAACTCTCATATGCATATAGAGTGAACCTTCTTCCCGTTTATATTTCATGTATAAACACTTATGACACACCATCCCACCTGCTGGAGGGTTTACGTCTGCCTCTGTACCATTCAGTCTTGCATATGGATTTAAATTTCTGATGAAAGTAACAGAAAAGATACGAAAATCCTACGACTTTAGCTTCGAAGTACCTATTTCTTAGCAGTCTTCTGGCAGTTGGTGTGTTATACGATTCTTTAGGTTGTGTATGTGTGGTACTGTTACTGAAAACGAGGATTATATATTGACATATAATATATATTTTTAAAGGACTTGTGGCGTGTTTTGCGAGTCCGAAGATTTAGTTTCACCGATTACGCCAACTCAATATTTATATGCAATGTCCTGAATGTTAAATAGAAGCTACTCACTTACTCGGAGAATGTGTTGCTACCTCTTATATTAACGTAACCTTCTTTTACTGCATGTATTTTTATATAGAACATTATTTCAGTTTTAAATACATCCTTATTATTAAATAAAAACAAAAAGAAGATTGAAGATATAATGTTTTTTTTATTTAATAGGTCGGCAAACGGGCGCACGGATTACCTAATGGGAAACAATCAGCGCCGCCCATGGACAACTGCAACGGAGGAGTTGCGAGTGCGTTGCCGACCTTTTAGGGATTAGGGATTAAGGAGGGATTGGTGAATCGATTTTTACCGATGTGCTGATGTTTAATAACCATTTTTAAAATTTTGATTTCTGTTGAAGCTATTTGAACAACAAACTGTATCTCAGTTTAACAGTAATTCTTACTGGGTAGAATAAGTTACCCAACTTCTCTAAAATCTCAAAATCTCGTACTTTCCTAACTACATATTACCATGACACATGAGTCAGTTGACACTTCGGAAGGGACACAAGTGTCTCATCAGTCAGCCATCGTCATTCTGATAGATCACTTAAGAAGTAGTCCCTAACATATGGCTCTTAATAACTTCGGAAGCCTAACGCCTACTTCTGTTTTCAAACAATATGGCGAACCGACACTCGTTATTCAAATAACGTCAGTTAAATAACGTTCTTTTTTTTAAACTTTATTCTAGAATATTACTGTTTTAAATAATTTCGTGTGAATGTTGCATGTTTAATATACAGGCTAATTTATTTTGTTTCATTAAATGTGTTGCAAAAGTAGGTGTTTTGCACTGTTTATGGCTTTGGACCATTCATAATATTGCCCGTTTATTGCTAAAGAGTTTTATCATAATATATTTTTATTTTGACTGGTGTTCATAACGTTCCATGAGGTTAGTTCTATTACATTTAAATATAATTGTATTGAGCATAAAGACTTGGATTTGAGCCCAAATTAAACAAAAGTTTTTGTTTAGTAGAAAGAAGAAAATACTAAAGAGGCTAATCTAATATCTATGTAACACATTGTTTTTATATTGGAAATCGAGCTAGTGCAAAAACACATGCTACTTTTGAAAAAACTTGCTTAACATGTAACCCATAAGGTTCAATGCCCAATGAACCCGTACCAATCCAAACACATGAATTGATCGGAACCATATATAATTCATTTTGGCATCACGAACGTACAAGGTTTTACGCATTTATTCGACCCACAAATATTCGTGACTCGATCATCAATCCACATACTCCTATAAAAAAAGATATCAGAATTAAAACCGCTAATACCTACTACGGAACACGGTTGATTTATTTTTCCACATATTGTTACATACGAACACAAATACTTTCTTGTTTTTGTATGAATAGAATGGAAAGACATGTATGTAAGTACGACAAAGAAAGAGGAATAATTTTCTTTTATAGCTCAAATAGTCACGCGAGAATCTTGTTCGTTTCTTTACCATTAAAGAGCTGGATAACTTTTTTTTTAACTAATCTGCCATCTTTTTTTATTTGTTTGGACTGCAAACGATTAGACATTGTCTTATAATAAGCAATCGATGCCGCCCATGGACACCCGCAACAACGGGGGAGCTACGAGCACGTTGCCAACATTTTGGGGATTATGGATTTGGATTTGGGGAGAGGAAACCTTATCCACAAGGCGAAATACAACTAATGAGTGTTTCACACCGGTTTTCTGTGAGGCCGCGGTGTCACTGCGACCCGACCCATTCGTGCCGAAACATGGCTTTCCCACACTTCTTATTATTTAGCTTTTTTCTCTCTATCGGCAACAAAGGTTGTTGTTTATCCTTTTTATTTTTCCATTTTCTTTTCTAACTATAATATTTTATGTGATTCTACGTAACTAAGACGTTATTAATCAATAAATGTAGTCATGACATCTTTTTTTATTTGATTTGTATCTCAATCAGGTCCCAACATCATTCTAGACATCTGCTACTAGTTCCGCATTATGCTCTCCATAATATATTCCTACATGGTAAATATCTGATTTAAAGAAAAATAGGACCTATCCATCCAACCCAGGATTCAAGGCCTCAATCCACTCATGAATTCAGACCGAAATATTGAATTTGGTTATCTGAATGGAAACAATGAGCTTGCAAATAGCTTCCATTTTCTTTCCGTTTTTTGGAAATGTTATTTTGAAGATATACCTAGAATTTTGCTACGTGATCAGATTTAGATTATAACATTTTTTCTAAATTTTATTAATAAAGACGACTTAATTAGACGACTTTTCAAGCAGATGAGTACAGAATACGAAAAGCTTTGGTGAAGAGCTGTCTAATAAAGAACAGCGCGGCAAGAAAGAGCCTGACACCGCATCAGGCTCTTTCATTCATTTTCATCGTCATTTGGAACTACCAAAAGTTTCTTGTGGCAACACTATTAAAACATCACCTACGAGTAATAGAAGAGATAGGTAATCATCAGAGTCAGATGATGATTCTTAAGATTTAGGCTAGCTAGGACGTTTTCGGAGTAAAATATTTAGATGAGGGTATTCTATATTCTGACTATTTGAAAACAATAAACGTCAAATTATAACGTTTTCTTTCGTTTGCCTCAAAAAATAATAATCTACGGAGAGGAATGTTCGTGTTTACTGCATGTACGAATTTCAAATTTATTAGTTTTCTTTTAATTTTGTATCTCATCTTAATTTATATAATAAAATTCTAAGTATAATCAATTATTTACTTATCAATTATTCTACACTCCTTTTTGCCAAGCTGTATGAAGATTCTAATTTAACTAACGTGCCAAGTAGCTACAAGTGCATTATTGCAAGCAAAACTACACATAAGTAGGTAATGTATGCTTCGAAAAAAGACCCTCTTCCTCGATACAACTCTGCATTGCAAAGGCGATATAGCTTTCAACATTTTCTAGAATATAAATCAAACAGCTCCCAAGACAAGTAGGTTAGCTAAGGAATATATAAAACCTATTTACTAAGACCTGCGGCGTGCGGATAGCTTTGGCAGCTACATTTACCTAAGTAAACTTTTCGATTTATGTACACGATTACATGGTAAGCGCAGTCTCGATGCGGCAAAACTTTAAAATATACTTAAATAGTTTAAGGCAGAGCCGCATTTTAATAATCATTTCTACATGAGAATTTATTAAGAAATCATGAAAACTTTATTATGTTGCAAATGGTAATAAATGTCTACGTCAAAATGAAAGAAAATGAAAGAAATTAAAAGAAACATATGGTGTATCCATCTGGACTAATCTTAAAAAGGACTACTCATTTGTTTCTACTACTCACGCAATAAGGCATTTTAAGTGCAAATATTAAATGAATTATCACTAATAATTCTCTGATTTGCCCAGGTCCGTTAGTAAAATTTTTGTATTTATGATACACCTAAATGCGGACCTGGATTGTGAGTAGCATAATTCATACTAATGCAGTTCTAAATGACTCGCAGTTATTAATGCACAACTCGTCATAAGAATATACATATTCAAACATACCAATAAAATATTAGCAAAGATTCATTACAGTAATTGATATCATATTTTGTATTTTTGCATGTACATTAAGGCTCATTTTATTGGATAAACAACAATGAAGCCACTATTTTTGTGATTAAATATCAATAGAGGATATTTTGCTACCAAATTCAGCTCTTGGAATAGACATCATTTAGGCTCGTAGGAAATAACAGAAATCGAAAGTATTCTTCCTTCGACACTCCGGTGATGTACGTCAATTATAACTGTCATGGCGTCGTTCCCGCCACTTTTATTGCAAAATGGCGGAATGTCTACAGGATCCAATCGCGCGCCACGTGTTCCGCTTCCCCAGTTGTTCCAGCAAACTGCGGAAACGTAATATCGCGCAAATTATGTATGTTTGCACAGCATTTCCTTTTTATTATTTTTGTTGAGGGTATAAACAAAGGAGGTTTTAAGTTTTTTTTTTTGTATTTTTGTGCGGCCTAAAAGCAACGTGAGTCAGCGAGATTTGATTTGTAACTGCGTCGTGTCCTCTGTGTGAAATGAAACATTCTAGAATACAAAGAAAAAAAAACTACAAATCAAGACCAACTCACAATATTATTTTAATAATTAAAGTACTTCCAAAATGTCCAATATTTTGATAAACGACATTGACAGCTATATTGAATATTGTTTACAAAGAATAAACCTAAACGCAAAACATGATGATAAATGGAAGTGACAAAGCGCCATTATTTTCCAAAACACTGCAAATTTTATTCATAAAAACTTCAAAGAAAGTGCCTACACGATGTTCGCAATCTTTGCGCCTTCCGCGAATAAAAACAGCACACGTCACATTGTAATGTCGTACCTAAAAACTAGAGTGAAATATAGAGGCAACTCGTAGCTAAGCTGACTATTTATAAAGTGTTGTTACTGACTTTAAATCCAATGCAAAACTAGATATAACAAAATAACTTGACATCAACTAGAAAAACAGGGGTAGGTTTTTTATTTGTTTGGGCAAATTAGCAAACGGATTATCTGATGGTAAGCAATCAGCGCCGCCCATAGACACTCGCAGTAGCAAAGAAGTTACTAAAAATGCGTTGTCGGCCTCTTGTGGATTATAAGGGATTTAAGAATAGGGGATTATAGAAAGAATTAGGCCTCCGATAACCTCACTCACACGGCGAAACAAAACGTAAGTTTTGCTTAACGCCGATTTTCTGTGAGGCATTACTCCGGTCGGCCCCGGAGCATGGATCTCCCATACTTGTACTTTCTCCACACAGGTACTTTAATTTAGTATCCAATTGGCCTGTTTTGTTCTGGAAAGTTTGACACAATTGCCGCTCTTTTTAGCATTGTTTCTGGTCCATTGAACTGGTTTTTTAATGTTCTGTGAACATAGTCCACTAACTGCTTTGCTGGTTTATTGGGTACTAAAGCGAATACTAAACGCGACGGTAAGTTTTTAGGCTTTTGTTTCGAAACATATAGTCGACAATATCAGAATAATATTTGTGAATGTCCCTTATGAGCTATGTCTTAATTATAAAAAGCAATAAATAACACATCATACGTACAAGATGTTTTAAATAAAATAAAATTCTATACAAACTATATCTAACCTAAAGTTTGTTTGGTGGTTCGACACGATTGGCCGTATAGTTACGTTAGCTCGATCGGTGTGATACCACGGAACCACGGCCTCGCAGAAAACCGATCTGATACAACCAGAGCATTGTGTTTTGTCGTGTGAGTGAGGTTACCGGAGAGTCAATCCATTCCGTCCCTCCAATCCTTTCTCTCCAAAAGGCCGACAACACACTTTTAACTCCTCTTGTATAACGGGTGTCCATACAGGGAACCGATCGCTTTTGTGCGACTTTTTTTAAAAGAAATGTACATATGTAAGTAAACATTTATAGCATAAATACCAATATTATAGCATAACATACCAGTATAGGTACTGTCACATACAAGGTACCGCGTCAAGAAACAACAAAACTGGGTCAATTGTCATAATTGTTTATTTGTCAGTTATGTACTTGCCCAAGTTAATTAATTTGTAAATATATTAAATAGGCACGTATTGTAGATTACTCCATTTTATCGATTTTGTTTGAGTATAGTAGATAAAATGGATAAAGTTTATTTACAGAAAAATGTAACCTACATTTAAACTTTAAGTTACATTAATATTTTCAAGTAATTTAATTCGGTTTGAATATTTATTGACTTTTAAATTACCTACCGAAAATTTGCAACAGGTTAAATCTACAAATATCCGATTTGGTGAAACCGCAAAACGTTTTCAAACATACAACATACAGTTTTGTCTACATAGTTTGTTCGTGAAAGTTTGATAGTTTGCCCGCCAGATGGAGCCAGGCGTACAAGTTTCACGATGCTCCACAAACCATTTGTTATAGCATCTTATAGTATGCACCTGCAGCTTTCATGAACAGATTATTTACAGTCCTCTTGGGGTTTGAAGACACTGTTATAACTAATGACTATTACTATTTATTAAATTGTAAAAAAATAGTACTAACAGAAATAATATATGTCCAAAATATGGATGTCACTTAAATATGTAAGTATACCTAGTGAAAATAGATTTCATTGCTAGTACGGAATGGATGTCATTGCAAAGAGTTCCGACAAATGTCCACCCGAGCCGAAGGCGAGGGTCAATGACAGCCATTCCGTATTAGTAATGAAATATACTATTGTATCGTAGGTGCTTTATAACATTTTTACAAAGGTGACACACATGAAAGTTTTATCATACAAGTGCAGTTAACTTGTTCCATATAGCAACAAAGTACAACCAAAATGCACTTTATTAAAAGAACTGCTCATTCTTTTTATGGAGATGATACGTATTTAATCTCGCTGGAACTGATTTAAACTGTAAAAAACTATTTGTATTCTCTTTACTTGTATAATAGTATGTAAGTACATGTTTAATATTAGTTATTTCATTATTCTTAAACAGTATTAGGTATTAAGTTATTAGCCGATAGTGTTACCTGCGGGTATATCAGCATAGCCGCTGGACAATCCAATAGATGAATTTTCTTCCACATTACTTATGATATAGAAGAGGACCTTGGAATAGGGCAAAGTCATTAAAACATACAATTGATTTACTTAAAAAGATCCCTACTGCCTCTGCAATTTTTAGAACTAAGTAACTTTAAAAATAAAATCTAGATAACAGAAATATACGAACCAGTTTAGATTCAACAATATCTAGATGATATTACAGCATCGGCATCCACTGAGCGGCCGACTCAGATTCCGGGCAAATATTTGTCCGGCTTACTTGCACAAATATTTGTGTCAAAACGGAGACTCTTCTATGTTGAACGGTTTGTGATATACACATCAAAGAAATAAGTAAACAAGTGATTGAATACAAGTAAAAGTAAGCGAGATAATGGATTACTTGGTGATAAGCAGTTGCCAGAGGAACCAGAAGAATTAAAAAAGCGGTTTTGGGTTTTTTTGGCAAATATAAGATTGAGGATTTGGTAGTTGAATGAAGAAAGAATAGTTAAGATTTGGGCCTCCAGTAACCTCAGTCGCCTGAAACAACGCAGGCGTTGTTTCACGCCAGTTTTCTGTGAAGCCGTGGTAACACTCTGATCAAGCCGACCCATTTGTACCGCTCTCCTACGTTTTATTTCAATAGTGTAGAATTACAGCTGATATGCTTAATCTCACTTTTTACTATTCTTACTTATATTATAAATGCGAAAGTTACGATGTTTGGACGTTTGATATTCAAACACGCCAAAACGGCTGGACGGATCTGGATTAAATTTGGCACATGTACAGGAAACACCCCGGAATAGGACATTGGCTACTTTTTATCAACATACCACGCAGGCAAAGCCGCGGGCGAAAGATAGTTGTTAATATTTATCGTTACTGTTCAGCCGTATGCTGACGATCGACCGGTGACCGATCATCTGTTTGGAACACCAAAATTAAATTACTCTACATGATATTCCAAGGCTGACTTAGACCAAATACCACAAATTAGAGGTTAATCCAATAATGAAACCAATCCTCTAAATGTTTAGAAAACATATACGTTATTTTGGGCACAAAGTTAACAACTCACAAAGGTACTTTTTTATATTATACAACGGCAAACGAGCAGACGTATTACCTAATGGTAGGTAATCGGCGCCGCCCATGGACTCCCGCAGCACCAGCGAAGTTGCAAGTGCGTTGCTAGCCTTTTGTGAATAAGGGGTTTCGGGGATTTAGGGACTGGGGACAGATGATGGGAGGGAACGGATTAGGCTTCCGGTAACTTTACCAATACGGTGAAACACTAAGCTGTAGCTGTTTCACGCTGGTTTTCTGTGATGGTATCAATCCGGTAAACCCGGAGATGACTGATAGGAGACATACACCCGGTTTCTGAAAGGCTTGTCAACGCTAAAATTAACTAATCTCCTGTTAAATCTCTTGTCAAGTCATATGATTTGTTGTTGATAATTCAGTCAACCAATCAGATGACTTGACAAGGGATTAAATTGATTTTAACATTGATCAGCCTTTCGGAAACCGGGGGCTAGTTTTGCTTTCATGACAAAATATTTATACAATACAAATCAAATCATTTATAAAAGACTGTTGTGTGACAGACATACGTATATATAGATACATACATCGGCAATGCGGAGACAGTACATCACTGAGTACTAACACGCGAGCGTTTACTTAATATATCATTTAGTATAATATAATAATGACGACATAGTCTACGATACACCGTACATTATAATCACTATATTTCATTGTTCCAAGATAACTGTATCTTTATTTTCGTGAGGCGAAAATCATCAAATGGCTTCACTCGGTCAGGGTTAGGGAGTGAGAGACTGTTAGTGACTAAAACACCAGTTCTTTCTCCTGCTCTAGGCTGAGGACGCGATACTTTATGGCACTTGCACCGCAACCCCAGCTGATCATCAGCCCTTAAGGTCTATTGGCTCTTTTAGGGGCTAGAAGAAGGGGTTTAGAATACTACGCGCTGTACGCTCGGGAAGATAATCCCGAAGAACCCGAATTACTATCTGGATATAAAACTCTTTAACAGATGAAAGACAGTGAATTCGCATTCAAATTTTACGATACCTATCATCCCATTTACAAACAAGCGGTAGTTGACCCAAACTCAGCCGTGGTTGGGAGTCAGGGCCATTAATTTACCGCAGCCTCGGCCTAGAGCAGGAGGAAAAACGGGGTGGTTTTTAGTTAGTAAGAGCCTGACACTCCCTCCAACCCTAGGGCAAGAGAAGCCCTTGAAGATTTTCATCATCATCATCATATAATCAGCCTATAAGTTCCTACTGCTGGCCTCTTCCCACATGGCGAAGGTTTAAACTTCTACTTATAAACTAGAAGTCCAGGTTTCCTCACGGTGTTATCTATAGATACGATGGTATCTAACATTTAGAAAGTACATATGACTTAGTCAAAGTAAAGATACGTCCATATAATGCATTAAAAGTGGGAACATTAACCATTAAGCCACCACGACACTAACAGGGAAGATTATCACCCCTTATAAAATTGCAAACTATATTCTAGAGAGCACACAACTAGAACATCGTCATTAACAAGCCTAGAAAGTTATATAGCCTATTGAAAACTAATTACTTACATAGAAATCGATACAAAGTTCCTCGTGAAATGATGGATGGGGAAGTATTGTGTACTGAGCACTGGAAGCTGTTTCAGGATGTGATAAATGACCCCTATGTGACATCAAACACTAGAGTTATGGGGCAAATAATGAGCCTTTTCTCGATGACCAACAAGCTATTTATAGGATAGCTTTGTGGTCATTGTTAATAGGAAGTGTTTGGTATATTTATTTAGTGAGACAATAAATAAGATTCTGCACAGTTGATGAGGTGGCTGGGCAGCCGGCTGCAACGCAACGTTTTGCAGGTTAGATTCCCGCACAGAATTGCTCTTTGTGTGATCCACAAATTGTTGTTTCGTATCTGGGTGTGCTGTCTATGTGTATAAACGTGTCCACGACACAAAAAGAGCAGCGGGGTAATGCTATTTTTTTTAAATTTTACCATGTTGGATAATGATTTTTATTATACTAACACTTTTTTACTATAAAAAAACATGCTTCGAAAATAAAACAAGGAAACAATAAATTTATTTTTGCAAGTAGGGCACTTTCACACGTCAATTTTTAAACATGAAAAACTAGATGTTGAAGAAGATAACACATGTGTACACATGTGTATATATATAATAGACATAGATAATAGAGTTTGTTTCGGCATATCTTCTCAGAGTAGTCAGATAGGAAATGACGGCTTCATCTAGCTAAACATGAAGCATCAAATTCATATATCACTTGTTTATGTGACTTACCAAAATCTTAGTAGCCAAATTGCATACTTACTAGGGATAGTAGACCCACAAATATTCCCGATAACATTGAGCCCGCTATCCCACTCTCCGACATATTATTTCTATTACTGCGCCAAAATCTGCCTCCCGCTGCAGTACTATCATATCATGACAGTTTCATACCATTAGGGAATATATATGCCGCTACGTCGGCTTGAGAACAAAAGGTTACTTGGTTTAATCTACACTTAATCTCATGTCTACATTGGAAATGTTGTACTAAACAAGCTTATGCACATTAACAGAATAGTAACCCGACCCGACTTCGTAATGCAATGCTGATACTAAATTACTCCACTATTTTATCATCATCATCATCATCATTAGCCTATAAGTGCCCACTGCTGAGGAAAAGTATCTCCTCTTCTCATACGGAGAAGGTTGGAGCATCAATCACCACGCTTGCTCAAGGCGAATTGGCGATTACAAACTTATAGTTAGAAATTAAAAGTCCATGTGTCGCCTCGATGTTTTCCTTCACCTTATGTGGTGGTAGTCTCCGCTATTTAATCGATATTCTGATACCTATGAACCTCCCGTTTAAATTATACTATCAATTAAGAAAACTAATCAAAAACCGTTGTGTAGTTTGAAACATATAAGCATGCATTGTTTTGTGGGTGTTCACAAACACACAATTACGCATACATTACACCCAGACACCGGAACATCAATTTGTGTTGCCCAGCCTCAGCGCCAGTCGTGAAGCGGTACAGCGTGATAGGTTATTTAGCATAGTTTTAATGTTTAAACGTACTTTCTACCGGCAATAATGTACGGCGGAGGAGAAGAAGGAATGGACGGTCTTTAGTTAGTTCGAGTCTGACAGTCTCCCTCTTACCTTACCCAGTAAGAGTTCAATCAATGATTTTCCGCACTTAAAACACCTATCAGAGACATTTTGTTAAAAATGCATAGTGCTGATAGCAATAATTTATCATCATCAGCCTATAAGTGCCCACTGCTGAGCAAAGGCCTCTTCTTATACGGAGAAGGTTAGAGCATTAATCACCACGCTTGCTCAATGCGGGTTGGCGATTTTAAACTTATAATTATAAATTATAAAGTCTAGGTTTCCTCACGATGATTACCTTCACCGTATGTCAGTGGTGTCTAAATAATCATAGAAAGTACATATAACTCAGAAAAACTCACATTGTTACTTGCCAGGTTTCGAACCCACACCCTCATGCATGATAAGCGAGCTCCTTAACCTACGGGCCACCACGACACATTATATTATATAAGCGATAGCAATAATTAATCATACATATATTCATAAAGTCACTTAAGCAAACGCATGTCCTTTTATGTGTGAATGGACGTTAACCGCAGGTGTAATGTGATCACTAAACAAATAAGTTAAGGTATATTTTTCATTGTTTCCTAGCATCAATTATCACAATAATTAATGGCATTTCCCTTCAGTGTGGCCTAAGCATAAGAATCACGATACTTCATTTAAGTTTTCTTTTCTACCTACGCCCAGTGTCAAAAATGGCATGTCATTGTAAATAAAAATGGCGCACAATGTGACTCGCTATTAAATCATTGTAGGCTCATGTCTCTCGTGAATATTTTATCAGAACATGATACAAATTTTGTTTCGTGTTTGAAACCGAAAACTAGATCAACTTTAACAAATAAATTTATCAAACTAAGCCTTTTTTCTAAAATAATTTGAATGTAGCAAACAACGTTTTGACAGTTTAGAACACACACAAAATGTATCTTTACTGTTAAACATAACTAATAAATAGGTTAACATTGTCGTGGTGGCCCGGAGGTTAAGGAGCCCGCTTCTCATGCATGAGGGTGTCTGTTCGAAACCTGGCATGTACCAATGTGACTTTTTCCGAATTATATGTATTTTATATGATTATTTAAACACCACTGACATACAGTGAAGGTAAACATCGTGAGGAAACCTGGACTTATAATTTCTAATTATAAGTTTGAAATCGCCAACCCGCATTGAGCAAGCATGGTGATTAATGTTCTAACCTTCTCGGTATGAGAAGAGGCCTTTGCTCAGCAGTGGGCACTTATAGGCTGATGATGATGAATAAGTAGGTTGACCAGCAGATAATTCCTTAAACCAACTAATCAACAGGAAATAAAAAGTATATTTATGAACTTACATCGTTTTTGTTTGTAATGAAAGAAGAAAAGGGTAATTGTGGCTAAGGACGAACAGGTCTCGTTATTGAAAATCCTAAGGACAACTCATACTCGCATACAGCCACACTTACGACCCTATCACTATGGATCCAAACTGAAATGAGGTTATATTTGGAATATATGGCTTTGTTAAATTAAAACAAACAGATGCTACCATTAATCGCTCTAATGATATTTAATTTTTTTTTATGGTATAAGTCGGCAAACGAGCAGACGGATTACATGATGGTAAGCAATCGGCGCCGCCCATGGACACCCGCAACATCAAAGGAGTTACGAGTGCGTTGCCGGCCTTTTGGGGATGGGGGTTGCGGATATAAGGATTGGGAAGGGATAGGGGAAGGGGAGGGATTGTACCTCCGGTAACCTCACTCACACGGCGAAACACAACGCTGTGGGTTGTTTCACGCCGGTATTCTGTGAGGCCGTGGTATCACTCCGGTCGAGCCGACCCTTTCGTGCCGAAGCTTGGCTCGGCTCTCCCACACTTAATTACTAACTTTAAAACAATTTAAAGTGTACAGTCTTCTCGGCCTAGGCACAAAGAACTTTATGGTCTTGTTGTTAAAGCTTAAAATCTATGTAGCCTAATTAATTTAGAACAAAAGGATTCTTGATGTTGATGAGCTGTGATTAAACATTCAGCTTGTTTCGGTTTTCCTAACAAAAGCTGTGATGTGCCGCACGGTCGCATTGCGGATATTTTTAGTACTATGTATTCTAAGCGATTGTCGCCGTAACTTGAGCAGCCTTGCTTAGAGAATATACGTACTAATGTAGTTAATGTTGTGCTAAGCTAATGTTGGACAATTTACATGGAAAGTTGTTCCTGGTGATACAAATTGATAAAATTTTATTAATCTCTGTGTAGGTGTCTCTCATATAATTTTCGGTCTTGGTAAAAATAAGAGGTATTTTGTAAAGAGGTATTTTCTTTCATTAAATATTTTTAGTACCAGGTGTATCTGAAGTTTTATGCTATCATCGTACCTCATTACGTGCAGCTTATTGACAGTACAATACAAAAAAATATTAAAATATGTATAATCAAATCAAACTGACTGACTACACTGTTGGTGCGATAGCTGAGCAACTGGCTGCTGCGTAACGTGTCGCGGGTTTGATTCTCTCACGGAACAATTCTTTGTGTGAGTAAACGCACCCACGACACAGGAGAATATCCTAGTGTGATGCAACATTTTTTTTCCTTTCTAA
This sequence comes from Spodoptera exigua, assembly GCA_902829305.4. Classification (NCBI taxonomy): domain Eukaryota; kingdom Metazoa; phylum Arthropoda; class Insecta; order Lepidoptera; family Noctuidae; genus Spodoptera; species Spodoptera exigua. The sequence goes on from LR824614.2 coordinate 2,356,003, forward strand.
AAACACTTTCAATCATTTTACCATATAATTAAGTTTACATATTTAGGTGTGTGGTTGATTAAGGAAAACATCGTGAGGAATTTTGAACTTATAATATCTATTTATAAGTTTTAAAATCGCATATCCACCTAGAACAAGCTTGGTTTTAAATGATCAAATCTTGTCCGTGTATGAGGCCTTTGTTCAGCAGTGGGCACTGATAGGCATATGATGTGTTCAATTCAATTTGACTTTTTGGACCCTATATGATTATGATTAGCAGTCCATCTACTTAGTATCTACTGTATCATCAAAGAATGAATATATAACCTTTGTCCTTTTGAAAATTAATTTAGCTATAAGAACATAATGATTACTCCACATTTTTTTATTAAAAGACCTTTGAAGAAACACAAAAACGTTTTCGTGGGTGACACTGACATTTAGCAACACCCTGTGAACTTATTTCTTTGTGTTATTTGCAAAACTGCGGTAAAATATCTACACATCGAGCGTCGACGCCAATTCAACCCTACTCCGAAATTAAGTGCTCTCTCCTAAAGAAAAGTGGGTAAAAATTTACTTAACAAGACATAATATGGGTTAAAGATTAGGGTTGAAGATTAAATTAATAGCACTTTTGCAGTATTCTACTATCTCCCTACGAGTTTTTAAACTTGAGCAGAAATATTTTGTATGTTGAAATTTTAAAAACAAAATGCCGCATTGCTACTGTTTAGTATATCAAGGAGTTGTGCTAAACTTAAACTGAGCTAGATCTAAGAATTAGACCTTCTGACTATTAATTTAAAATTTAATTCACATTCGTAATACAGACCTTATATATTTTTTTGTTCATACCTACAGCTTAGAACCCTACTCATGGGAGAACCGATTTAAAGCTAGTAAACTTGTAAAAAATCGTATAATTTTCTCCTATGTCATGGCTACGGCTGCGATAATATACATACGAATCATAATACAAACTAGAACCTACAAAGCTCCAAGAAACGAGCGAACTCCTTCTTTAAACGTCTGGTGCTCGTGGTGTCCATAGGTGGCGCCGATCACTTACCAACACAATTTATAGATCACACAAAGACTTTTTCCGTGAGGGAACCCAACACACAACACCTAACACAGTAGTCAGTTGTCCAGTCACTACACCTACGGTGTAGTCCTGCATGTCATGTATACTTAATACGCCACAAGTACAACTGGCGTTTAATTAGCAGTCTCTAGATGCAGCAGCAATCAATCAGCTTGAACTATTGTAATTTACAGTAACATGCCGCTCCCAATTGGATTCTGGTCCGTTCCGGTCATCCCATGTCGCAAATTATGTATCGTTGCCACCTACCTGTATTGTTATCGGGAAATTTGATATTTTCCACATTCAAAATTAAACAATTTAAATTAAGGCTGGCAACGCATTTGTAAGTCCTCTACTGTTGAGGGTGTCCATGATGCCATTACCACATAAAACGCTCTATTGACACATTTGAAATTAATTATTATGTTTAATGTCTAACAGCTTACTCACGTCACATTGTGACGAGGAACTTCAAACTACACGCTAAATGGACACGAGGCTACTTCTCATAGTTTTTTTATGTGATAGGTCGGCAAACGAGCAGACGTATTACCTGATAGTTAGCAATCAGCGCCGCCCATGGACACACAAACAGAAGAGTAACTAATGCGTTGCCGACCTTTTGGTATTAGGGATTTGGGAGATTAAGGGATTGGGGAGAGATTGGGGAGGGATTTGGGTAGGGAAAGGATTGGACCTCCGGTAACCTTACTCACACGGCGAAACACAACGCTGTAGTTTTTTCACGCCGATTTTCTGTGAGTCATGTCATATAAAATGACGTATTTTCTCTTATTACGCTTATAAATTGTAACCACTCCATGAACAACCTAGTCATTAATTAATACTTTTAAACAAGAAATCTGATAAATAGCTTTCTTATATATTATACAAGAGTAAAAAAACTTTTGTAAAACTTGTTGTCTAATTCACCCTTTCTACAAAAAAAAATCATATGCATCAACATTTAAAAAATGGGTTTAATTATTTAATTATATTACCTGCTTATGTCATCTCCATCAATACTAATATTATAAAGAGGTAAAATTTGTAAGTTTGTAACTTTTTATGTACGGGGTAATCTTTGGAACGGTAGGTCGGATTGCCAAAATTTTTTTCACTAATAGATAGCTTCAATGTTCCTGGGTGCTATAGGCAATAAAACATCACGCTACTATTAAATGGAGCTGAGCAGCGGGTTAAACCGCGAGAGTGTAGCTAGTCTGAGATATTTTAAAACTATGTTAAATTGATACTTATGTCACCTTTTGCAAGATTAACATTTCTTTAGCAATAACAAACACAAGCAAACCACTTCACTTTTAATATATCTCTTTGTTTATTTTTACTGTTATAATACTCGACTTCTGGCTATGTAATAGCAGTTTTTCATAACCCTATAAACGCCGCTGCCACACCATTTTGTGTAGTCGTAAATATTGGGCATCGGGTGCCCACTATATATCTTTCCAGAGTCACTTTGGATGTGAAAAAATCCCAGAAGAACCTATGGATTACGTTTATGATAATAAATATTTCTGATTTTGTGGTTTAAAACAAATTGAATGTACATTTGCTACTATATGATCGAACTTAAATATTTATTTAAGACTTTGTTCTAAAAGAAATCAAAAATCTTAATTACAGCAAGACGTTTTGTGTGCATTTGAAGTTTGGCAATGAGGACCATCGTTTTTGTGCTCATTTATGTAGATGGCGCTAATATAGGTTGCGTAAGTACTATTTGTGAAAACTATTGTTGTCAAAAATTCAATATGGGATAGGTACTCAATCTTCCTTGTTATTTCTATGACATTAACAAATTTTCTGTGGCAAAATAGACTCTAATAGCATCCCTAGCACAATAAAGATGCTTAGGTAAATAATAGTAAATAGTAAATATTATTTTAATTAGAACTTCTCGTGATGATAATGGCAATAATCATAAAATTTGCATTCTGGTTAAACGGCGAGACATGTGACACTTCCACCTACTGAAATATCTTTACCAAAATTTACTTACTTTCTTTCTTTCTTTCTTTCTTTCTTTCTTTCTTTCTTTCTTTCTTTCTTTCTTTCTTTCTTTCTTTCTTTCTTAGTCAACTTTTTCATTGTCCTTCACGCAATTACAAAAATTGCGTCAAAAATAATATCAACGAAATTGGAGAGCAAACTTAAAATGAAAAAACCCTTCTAAAAATATTAGGTCACCATTCGAACATTTATAAACAACAGGAATCCGAAAAAATATTTTAATTCAATGCCAACCATTCCATCAGCGAAAGCCAGGGTAACTAACTGAAAAAACGAAAGCTCTGTAAAACCAGGTTTGCATATTTTCACGAAACTATTTTCAGAATAATAAATAGGGATCCTTAGTCAAAGTTCAACGAATTGAATCTTAATAGCAACGTCGTTTGCTATTTTACATAAATCAACTTCAAATATTTTTTCTTTTTTTTTAATAGGTCGGCAAACGAGCAGACGGATTACCTGATGGTAAGCAATCAGCGCCGCCCATGGACACCCGCAACGGAGGAGTTACGAGTGCGTTGCCGACCTTTTAGGGATTAGGGATTTGGAGATTTAGGGATTGAGGGGGGATTGGGGGAGGGGAAGGATTGGGCCTCCGGTAACCTCACTCTCTCCTTCACACGGCAAAACAACGCTGTGGTTGTTTCACGCCGGTTTTCTTTAAGGCCGTGGTATCCCTCCGGTCGAGCCGACCCATTCGTGCCGAAGCATGGCTCTCCCACACTTAATTTAAATTTAAATTAATTTTTTTTTCTACTACACAAGACTGTAATTTCTTCACTTAATAGTACTTCATCTTGTTTTTGCTCTTATTTTAAGTTATACGAATTTGGTTTATTGTAGTTAATATTAAGTACTAGCAACCTGTCCTGGTACAATTCGTACGGGTCCAATGATAATACTGAATTTCTCCACTGTTTAGAGGATATATTATACAAATAAAAATTCCTCTTCAATAACGCTATCTGTTTAAAAGCCGTATCATTGCGTTATTTAAAGATTTAAGCTTGCATTGAGATATAGATAAGAAGCGACTTAGTTTCAAACTATCTAGTGAGGCTTGTAGTTTAAGTTAAGGATAAAAATTTTAATGATAGATAGCGCCATTTGTTCCTTTTTATTAACAACTTGTCTCTGCATTGTTCTCACATAGGGGTACAGTAATGTATAAAAAATGTATTATTGGTAAATTTTAAAACAAATATTTTTTTAAAAAGAGTAACGATGTAGTTTCTTTCTCGTTCTTCTCCGTTCGAAACTACAATTTGGAACGAGCACCTAGCTTCACTGACGAACAGACTGACAGACTACCATTCCATTTTGACGTTTCAAAATTACCTATTTATGGTTTAGTTTAAGTAATTAAGTTTTTTTGTAATCATTTCGTTAAACACTACATCTTGTGATTTAACAGGACTACAGTAAGACATCGCCTGGTTGCAGATCATCGAAAGAAAAAAAAAATTCATCAAAATTTTATAACAACCTTCTTTCAAAACTTACTGGCCTGAAAATCTCGACAATTATTACGACAAATAGCTATCGATAAGTCGTTACCATTCATAGATTTGCAATTTTAATTGGTTCAAGGTCAATCTGTTATTTAGCCGATCATAAACCGGGGCAAGCGCAATGAGGCACCGCGGTTTCAGCCTAAAGCAGGTGAAAAACGGGGAGGTTTTTAGTCAGTAAAAGTCTAACACTTTCTCTCGCCCTACCCTGGGTGAGAGAAGTCATTTGATGACTTTCCCCTGGCAAAAAAAAACAAATGCCGATCATAAGTTAAATGTTTGTCGAGTTGACATACTGCAGATACATATTATGTAGATTTAATTAACAAATATTATTTCCACAATTATAAAGAAGATCCAATCTACTTTTCATTTAAAATTGATCATCCAATCGGCGACTGGAGTAATTATTCCCTTACCACAATAACTGGAATTCTGCGGTCAAAGTTCATGGTCGTGGGATCCATTTTCAATTTCTCACTTTTGAACGTATATTTGAGCATTTGTAAAGTATGTGTATGCCTTATAAATAAACTTATATTTTATAAATAAATCTCATTACCCTATATTTATACCCTACATTTATACCCTATATTTTATAAATAAACCTTATAAATAAACTTATATAATTATTACGTATATACGATTTAATAAAATTAATTACTTACCCAACCCGGTTTCGCACGGGTGCAATGCTCTTACTAAATTTATCTACTACATATTTAAAGAATGTAAACAACACCAATCAATCTATCTATTTAGTAAAACTGCATCGAAATCCGTTGCGTAGTTTAAAAGATTTAAGCATACGAAGGGACATTGGGACAGAGAAAGCGACTTTGTTTGTTTTATACTATGTATGTAGTGACTAGCACCTACTCAGCATGGATAACCAACTAGCTCCGTGTTAGCTAGTAGTGTGTTTTGTTAGCAAACTACTTTAGTGCTACAGGGTTGGCAGTTTCAAGATTTTCTCCATATACTTTTTTAAGATTTTTTTGTATCAGAACCTTTTTCCGGTCTTAGCTAACACAGCATAAAAATAATGATCGAAGTCTAGGCGTTCGAGCTTGATACCATGACCGAAGGGTATAGTTTTTTTTTTCTTTAAACAAACAACAAACATTGCATGACACTAGAATTTTCTCCTGTATCGTGGGTGCGGTTACAAACATACAATTTCACATGCACATCACACCCAGACCCGGAACAACAATTTGTGGATCACACAAAGTGTTGTTCCGTGCGGGAACGAAGCCGCGCCACGTTGCGCGGCAGCTAGTGGCCCAGCCACCGCACCAACCGTGCAGTCAAAAATAGTTGGGTATAGTGATTGATTTTTATACAGGGTGTTTTTTGAACGAGGGACATATTCGAGGACCCGATTCTGGTGCTCAAATAAAACAAGTTTGCCCATGAGACCAATATGGAAATCTCAAAAAATATTTACTTCACCATGCAAAATGATCTATGAGCTGTTGCCGGTTTGTATGGGGAAATAAATTTATTTTTGTGATTTCGATATTGGTCCCATGGAAAAAGTTGTTGTTATTGAGCACCAAAATCAGCTTCATGAATATGTCCTTCGTTCAGAATGTCACCTTGTATAAGTACGTGCCTACATAGTTTTCATTAAATTATTGTATAGTGAGCTTTTTAGAAAAAATAAATTAGTACCTAATAAAGTTTTTGGCAATTTTTACTCCTTTTTTGCCTGAACGGCAGATCTAAGCGAAACCATTATTTATAGTGTCTAATATTTTATTTTTTTATTTAGCATATAAACATATAAATTACATTTTTAAATATTTCTTAAAAATAAATAATAAAAAACATTTAAAAATATAAAAAATAGTGTCCCACCGGTATCGGGAACTGGGTCCAAGCTACCGGCGGTCAGGGCTCCAGAGAAAGGAACCTCCTGACAATACGAGCCGTGTCCAGGAGTACCACTTTCTGAATCAAGCCCTTGATCCAGCCACCTAACGAGAGCCTCCTAAGATGTTGGTCGAGGCTCTTGGCTATTAAGCCATTGGCTGACACGACTATCGGTACAATGATAGCTGAATCCACTTCCCACATGTCGACAACCTCGCGAGCCAAGTCGATATACTTGATCAGTTTATCTTTCTCGGCTTTCACAAGGTTCTCGTCATGTGGGACGGCTATGTCAACAATCATTGCACGCCTCTCCTTCCGGTCCACCACCACAATATCAGGCTTATTGGCCACAATAGTCCTGTCAGTGATGATAGACCGGTCCCAGTACAAGGTGATATGACCATTATCAAGGACTGGGTCGGGCTCATACCTGTAGTACGGCACTTCCGATTCCACAAGAGAGTATTTCAGAGCAAGCTGTTGATGTATGATCCTGGCTACAAGGTTGTGCCTATGCAAGTACTCGCCGTTAGCTAGACGAGAACAGCCAGAGATTATGTGACGAATTGATTCTCCCGGACGGTGACATGCCCGACAGATGTCAGCCGTGCCGTCCTTCACAATAAATCTCCGGTAGTTATTCGTCATGATAACTTCGTCCATAATTGCACAGACAAACCCTTCGGTTTCCCCAAAGAGGTCACCAAAACGCAGCCAGGCTACGGACGCCACCTGGTCTACATCCGGTCCATGTAGGGCTCGGAAAAAGCGTCCATGAAGCTCCTTGCTCTGCCATACTTCCCTGCGAGCGTTAGTGTCAAGTACGACGGGTTTGCGCCAGTTCTCGATAGCCAGGGAGAGCGGGGTGAGACCTTTGTCCACTGCCACTACATCTCGATGCATATCCACGTCGGCAGCTAGGAAATATTCCCTGAGACTACATACCTCGCGGTTGTGTAGGGTCTTGGCATTTAAAAAGCCTCGACCCCCACACTTCCGCGGGATATACAGTCTCATCACCGACGACCGCGGATGATGCATTCGGTATGCAGTCAGCATTGTTCGGACTTGCCTATCCAGGGCGTCCAGTTCAGTTTGAGACCATTTGAGTACGCCGAAAGAGTACATCAATACCGGCATGACCCAACCGTTGAAGGCGCGCACTTTGTTTCCACCTGAAAGAAAGCTATTAAATACCTTCTTCAGGCGACCAAAGAAACGCTCCTTCAGCGATTGCTTCATGTCAGTGACATTGATGCCTAAAGCTTCCGACATACCCAAATACTTATAGGTTTCTGTTGGAGAGAGGGACCTCAGGTTTATGGAATCCGTGAGTTGAGTTCCCACAGATTCCACAACCTCCCCTCGTTTTACATGCATGATCGCACATTTGTCCACACCAAACTCCATCCTGATGGCACTACTGAAAGTTTCAGTTAGCTTGAGTAGCTCCATCAGTTGCAGTTTGTTGGGGGCAAAAAGCTTCAAGTCATCCATGTAAAGGAGGTGAGATATAACCTGACCACCTCTCTTCAACCGGTAGCCTAGGCCTGAATTCTCTAGGAGTGTGCTTAGAGGATTCAAGGCTAGGCAGAACCAAAGCGGACTCAAACTATCACCCTGGAATATACCACGCTCGATCCTTACAGGTTCGCTGTTCCTTTGGGTATGTCGACATCCCGGATAGCGAAGGACCGTACTCCATTGCCTCATACAGGACATCAGGAAGGTGCGTAGTATTGTATCAATTTTATACAATTCCAACACCCTCATGAGCCATGTATGAGGAATAGAGTCATAGGCCTTCTTATAATCTATCCAACATGTCGACAGATCCTTTCGGGAACGTCGAACCTGTTGGCTGATGGCCATATCAATGAGGAGTAGCTCCTTAGTACCGCGGGATCCGTTCTTACATCCATTTTGAGCAGTTGACATGATTTTATTTTTGTCAATATGACTATTAATTTTACTTCTCAGTATGGATGTAAGAACTTTATAGACCGTCGGCAGACACGTGATCGGTCTATAATTTTTGGGTTCCGCAGTACTACCTGATTTATGGAGCAGGTGGGTTACTCCTGTCGTTAGAAACTTGGGGAGCGATCCTGACTCTACGGCAGACTGGAATTGAGATGCTAAACGAGCGTGCGCCCTTGTCAACCACTTAATCCAGAAATTGTGCAGTCCATCCGGCCCTGGAGATTTCCAGTTAGGCAAAGGACGGACTGCACGGTCAACATCTTGGGGACTGATGTTAATTGTCCCCATTTGTGGTATTGGATCGCACGCGCGTTCGACATCCCGAATCCAGTCACCCTCAGTGTGACTGACAGGTACCGACCAGATGCTGCGCCAGAATGAACATATGGCGTCATCATCCGGGAGGCGTCTATCAGTCACACCATGATCCGGTCGCTCCCAAGTCCTATACACCCACCTTTCATTACTCCGGAATGTGCGATTCTGGGTATATCGTTCCACCCGTCGCCTGTACCTCCGAATACGGTTTGCCCATGCATATACCTTCTGCTTCAGAAAGTCGATGCGCTCTGTGACACGGGACATATAGTCTCGGGGGCTGATATCTGTCCCCGAAAATGCCCGTCTCACAAAGCGCATCACTCTGGGGCGGGTATTGCCTTCCCTGAAGCAGATTAATTTGCCGATGAGTGCTCTGGCCCCAGCAATACGACACTCAATCCTGCGCTGCCAGGCCGGTACAGCTGGTTTCGGCCGTGTGGTTACGTCATTAGTAGGGAATTTGACGTGAGCCACACGACATGCCGCTACGGCCGCGCAGTACATTATCGAGTGTGTATCACCGAGGTCTTCGCAGTCATCTAAATAATTAGATAACTGCGAATCCAGTGCAGCCACCAGCGCTCTATTCTTGTTATGCATGGGCAAACGAGGCAAGCGTGGTCTGAGTTCGGGTGATATGTAGCGATATTCCCGAATCGCACATTCCAAAGCACTCCTCAATTCATCAATGCACTGGGTACTTACGTGTGCAACCGTATCAGTACTTTCCTCATCAGCGACGGTACTAACAATACCGTGGCTGGTCAGTGGCAAAGTCGCTGGCACCACAGTCCGCGACGAGGAGGCACTGGCACGGCTACCCATTTCCGTTTGAAGGCGATCAAGCACAGTATCGTCCAGCATACGGTTACGCTGGATGACCCGCACCTGATCCGAAAGTCGTTGAGCTGATACGTTGACGGCTGGCTCAAGCACCTGAAACAGAGAGAGCATCCGAACACGGTACGCGGTCAGGTTGTTTCCTCCCTCTGTAGCCCCATAGTATGCGCGCATGACGTTTTCATTTATTGCTTGTGTCCATCGCATGCGCTGCACACTTCCGCCGGCGGCTGGGACCCTATCAGAAGCCGGTGGGCCTCGAGGTCCTAAGCGGGCCGGCGGCCGGCGTCCTCCCCGGCGACGCGTAGGTGGTGGTGTCGTCGGCGGTGAGTAATACTCGTCGCTGGAGCTCGACGCAGCTGCCACGGCCGGTGTCACATCACTCACGGTGGGGCTGGATTCCGGCGGCGGCGAGGCGGAGCTGAGCGACGAGGCCGGAGGTGGTGGGCGTGCACGACGTGCTGCGGCTCTCGTCAACATGATTGTTTCTTCCGAGTTCTTATGTAGTTATGTCATTACCTTTTTTCTCTTTGTCTTATTGTACGGAATTTTCTTCATTTTGTCTGTTTGTGTTGTTGTTTTTGCCACACAGGGTTTTTTTTTATTTAGTTTATTATTGGTATTATATATATTTGTATTTATTATAATTTTATAAATTTTGCAGAGAAAAAATTTGACATTTCATATTGACATCGAGCCATAGAGTTTTATTATTATTACTTTTGATTCCCCATGGATTCATAGTCCGTATCCATATGTATCACATATAATCGTTAATTGTTTCTGAAATGTAGGTACAGATCACAACTCGCAGCGGTACATATTAAGTAGAATTCTTTGAATTTATAAAATAAAAAAGTGAATGCACTTACTTATATAATTCTACATATATTTCCCTATCTATTACACAACAGCTGGACATATACATAGAATATTATAAAACTGAAGAAATTGCTTGTTTGTTTGAACGCGCTAATCACCGGAACTACAGGTTCTTATTGAATAATTCCTTTTGTGTTCGTTAGTCCATTTATCAAAGAAGACTTTAGGCTATAAAACATCACGCTACGATCTGTAGGAGCCGAGTAGCGAGTGAAACCGCGTGAGATTAGCTAGTATATTAACAATATGAATCAAATATTTATGATAATGAAAAGATACGAATTTAATACCGCTCAGTATTTTTGGACCAAGTCTGTTTATAGATTCATTGACGGACAGGGCGGGTTGCACCGCACCGTGACGACAGTTTATCAATGAACGTCTCATTCATAAATAGCTCGAGTTATTATATTCATAGTACAAATGGGACACGGGGCAAGGTGCGAGCCAACTGCTTGCAATCAAGTCAATCTACTAATTATACGCAGATTATGAATTGCAATCCATTATATCTTGGTTAATCAAGTTCAAAATAATGCCATCGACCATTGATTTTCTAAATTGTTGAAAACTTGCGTAGGTGTTAAAAGACATGTCACTTAATTTCCAAAGAAAATATTGCAATGTAATATAAACTTTAATGTCGTGATAAATTAGTTTGAAATTTAAAAACTCAACGTTAAACGATTGATAAATTGATCCGGATGCGGATTTTAGTTTCGTAACAGTTTTTTTTTTTTCATAACTCGTGATATTTTATGTTCCAATTTAAAAATGGTTATTTAAAAAGTTGTTTCGTTATTTTGTCTACGTCTTATAAATAGTTTTCATAAATTTACGTAAACATTTTAGATCACCAGGAAACGATTCTGTATTAAATTATATTATTTTGTGTCTAACTCTGCAAAACGCATTTAATATGGAAGCAATAAATTAACCCTAAAATGTCGCGCGCAAACTTTTTCCCGCCAACGTAAAAGTTGCAACGGAAAGTTGTAAACAGCAAGACTAACTCACCGGGCGGCGATTTCTGCGGAGTTTCTGGTTCCTCGTGATGGTAGGGAGTTCCTCGGAGAAGCTGGAGGGCAAGTTCTGTGCCGACCTCCTCGGACCTAGGACACGGCACGTAAGCGTACTGCTTTTTGGTCGGCGCCGGCAGGGGCGCGACGCGATGTTTGCTCCGGTCGGCCATGCGACGTCTGCCGTGCCGTCGGCTCACCCGCCGGAGTGCCGCAGCCCGCGTGCCGACCTCTTATCGATAAAGCTGCCCGTTTGCTACCGGGAAATATTAATTTAGTGCGTAAACTGCTCGAGTTTGTTCAATGATACATCCACGCGCCAGTTTGTGTTTTACACGCGATTTGTCACCAACTATGCTTTTCCAAACATTTACCTTCATTTTGCTGTCATAATAATATCAATTAAGATGGTTTTAAAAACAAAGAAATATTAAAAAGTTGTAACGTAAGTAGAAATATTATTAAGTTATAAGCTAACTATCTCAAATTTATTTTTTCTGTCTTCAATGAATTTTGTGTTTTATTTTACTAATAGTTAATTAACTTTGCATCTTTTAAGTTAAGTAATTATACGAAATCCAATGTTAATGCTAAGCAAATAAAATACTAAACATAAAATAAAAAAGCGTTGTTTCGTGGCGTTTTCCCTTTGTCATACCTACAAGTAAAAGTAAATTATATTGTCAACATTATATTGATCTTCGATTTTTATATCGACTTAATATAAAAATCGAAGAAAACAACAAAATAAATTTAAAAAATACATATATTTAATTAAAAAGGACCATGAGTTCCTAAACCGCCATTCGATTTTCAAATCCGCGTACCTACATGTGGCCAGTGTTCGGTGCGCGCGCAATGTCCGCGTGCTGAGTCCCGCACTACGGTCGATAGCACGTGCCCGCGGGAGAGCTGCACTATGCTACACTTGCACAATAATAATAACAAAGCTAACTTGGGGTCGCGGTCACGGGGTTAACTAGACACGCGGAATTATGGCGGGGAAAATTTTTGAGGTTAGATTTCTATAAAAGACTTTCAATTGTTAGTGGCGTAGACTTTTAATAAAAAATCATATTTATGCATTTTCTATTAAATTTTAGATTCACATTTAAGAAACATTAAAACGATTATTTGAAAGTTTTACAAAAATTGTCTTTTCATATTTAAATTGTTATTTTAACGGTTGAAACCAAGTTAACTGTTCACTTTAATGTTATAAGAATTATGTTTATAGGTAAACTCGTATTTCCTGAAGTAGGTACACTGTAAAGAGAAATTTTAATACACACGACTCCACTTCAACAATTAGTATGCCTGTGCCCGATCGCAGAAATATACACACTTACAAAAACTTTACATTGTTGACTAATACTGTAAAAAAGTATACATATTATAAGCAGATAGATTTAATAATACAAAATAGCCGAAACATCGTCACAATCAAAAGCCGAAACATTGTCAAAATTCAGACAAATATCAAATTATTCAATTATTATGTAACTACTAGGTACTTCTACTCTAAACTTATCCTATATTTTCTACATAATAATATGCCTAATTAATTCTATTAGAATTAATGTAGCATTACTATAGTCAAGCATATTACAAATTCAAAATTGATAATACCAAAATCACATGACATTACTCTCAAGTGAAGGGTCTAAAATTCTAAATAACAAAGATACGCGTCAAACAAAAAGTAATCATACTAAAAGTTGATAGGGTCCAAAGTCAATAGGCGGCTGTTTCTGTTTTTATCTTACCTGTATTAAAATTTAAAAGAAAGGGAAAAGAATGTGCCAATGATGCCGAAGCGACGACTTGAATACTGACTGAAAGGGTTAGCCGTTTGAGCTTCTTACTTTCTGTAAACTATCAAAAATAAATAGATTTTCGACGGTTTAATATCAATGGGAAATCATTTTTAAGACACTAATTAGGATGATATTGCTTATTATCCCAAACCAGTAAGGTCAGTTACGATTGTTCTTATATACGCCGGTTGCTTATCATTATGTACTTAATACTTTTCTTTGAGGGAGGGGGGACATCAAATGACTACCAACCCTGGAGGAGAGGGAGTATCAGACTCTTCCTGACTAAAAACCACCCCGTTCTTTCCTCTGCTTCAGGCCGTGTAAGTTAGTAAGACACTTCACGATTTTAGTCCTCAAAATATCTTCTAAAACATCTTTAAGTACGTATAGCCTTACAATGATGATTGGAATAAAATGACATTCGCTACAAATTATAAATACTTTAAAATCTTCAATAGTGACAACTACTCGCTTCAATATGAAGTAGTTTGAGAGACAGTTGAATAAGTTTAATTAATATGCATGTATGTGTACTAATTATGTGTGCGCACACAAGGAAAACACAGCTCGATGTACTTGTGTGTGAATAACTCGTTATCAAACCAAATGAACAGAGTTGATTGAGGTTGCAACTCGTTTTAACTCGTTTTTCATTCTGTTTCATTCAGGATGAACTTTTGTAGATTACCACGCTTTCTTTGTAATGTTAAAGCGTTGTTAAATACACAGCCAGACCGGATAATAAAGCCGTTAATTCTTTCCATCTTTTCTGTAGTAAATATGTACGAGTTATAAAGTTAAAACTTTTTCAATATTGATTTTTCTATTGTTGTGGTGATCTTGTAATTCTATTCAGTATAACTATCATAATCATCATTACTAGTTTTTTTATGTGATAGGACGGCAAAGATCCTAACGGATTACCTGATGGTAAGCTATTAGCGCCATCCATGGACACACTCAACAACGGAAGAGTTACGAGTGCGTTGTTTTATGGATTTAAGGATTTGGGAAGCATTGGGGATGGTGAAGGATTAGGCCTCAGGTAACCACACTCAAACGCCAAAACACAACTCTGTGGTTGTTTCACATCGGTTTTCTGTGGGGCCGTGGTATCACTCCTGTCGAGCCGATTCATTCGTGCGGAAGCATGGGTCTCCCACACTTAAATTAAACATCTACTGCTGAACATCAGCATTCTAGAGTGTCATCTTCCGGATCTAATGATTAGAAGTGTAACTTAGTAGTTAATATTTGCAGGTCGCCCTACCTTTATCAGTCGTCACCTTTCCAATATGCAGTCAATACAACAACAGACTGTTAAATTTAGTTTACATAGATTATTTTATTTTTTCTTTGTGTTTAAGAGTTCTGAGAATGTTCTATGAGCCACAATGTTTATTATCATAATATTAAACGGAACTTATACATTAACTAAAATTCGCGGGTTACTCACGTGTAAATGTTGAGAAAAGCTCTACTAGTTTCGAACCACAGAGGGGTTCTTCCTCATGAGCCGCGTGCGCGGACGATAGTTATTATAAAAACGGAACTTATACATTTAAATATAGTTGTGGTGGTGGTGGTGGTGGTGAAGCGACAGCTTCTCGTAATTGAGGGTAGGGGTTAGAAACCTGGCCAGCGTCAAAGTGTTTTTTTTAGGAAGAATTAGACCTCCGATTACCTCAATCACTCGGCGAAACATAACGTAAGTGTGGTTTTTCAACGGTTTTTTATAAGGCCTTGGTGTCATTCCAATCGAGCCGACCCATAGAATCTTGACTCTCTCGCACTTATATATACTTATATATGATGATCATCATCATCAGCCTATAAGCCTATACGTAGGTACCTACCTAATGATGATGAATAGAAGGTACCTACATTTAAAATCTACGGTCGACATAAGATAAGTATATTTTTTTTCTCTTCACCATTCTTCCAAAATCATTTATTTAGGGTCGGCGCAATATGTTTTTTTCTCCCATTCTGTCCTGTCAATCGTCACGCTATCGCTAACTCCTCTGTCTTCTATATCACGTCTTACACAATCCATCCATATTTTTTTTGGTCACCCTCTCCCTTTCCATCCATCTACATTTATACTCACGGCTTTTTTTGTAACATGCGTTTCATCCCTCCTTTTCACATGGCCATACCAAAACAAACGGTTCCCTTTCAACTTTTCAGTCACTGGCGCCACTTTCAAACTTCCTCTAATATACTCCTTTCTCACCATTCTTAAAAAATGTGAAAGTAACACAATTACATGTTCTAAAGCAGCATAACAACTGTTTCAGCCTACCGTAGGTGCCTTTACTAGAAAGGTCACGAAAGGGTCCTAATTTCTAGGTCTTATATCAACAATCGATCTAATTAGAACATGGCTAAATAAACTTAGTATAATGAGTATTTGTATAACAATGTTTTAAAAATTATTTTATAAAAAAGTCGGTGAAAGCTAACCGGGCCGACTGTCCGTATATTGATAAAGACCATGCTTGAGCACGAATGGGTCGGCTCGACCAGAGTGATACAACCACAGCGTTGTGTTTCGCCTTGTGAGTGAGGTTACCGAACGCCCAATTCCTCCCCAATCCCTGAATCTCCAAATCCATAATCCCCAAAAGGTCGGCAACGCACTCATAACTCCTCTGTTGTTGCGGGTGTCCATGGCGGCCGATAACTTACCATTAATCTGTCTGCTCGTTTGCCGACCTATGCCATAACAAAGACCTTTTTTTACATTAATATCGTCACAAAAAGCTCACACTGAAAACTAAGAAGGTACGTGTTATTAAAAAAAAACAAAAAAACAGTGCTTCACCAAAGAAGTTCTACTTCATATAAGGACAGTCAGCATCATTGCTTATAAGGCTACTCAAAATGTATTCTATAGAAGATTTTTTCTTTTTTACGGTATCTTCGATTTCGGTAGAAAAATTATATCAAGAATAACACTGAACGGATTCGTAGATGCCGGAGAAAAATCGGTTGACTTAGCATAATCGTACCCTGAAGTAATATTATAGCGAAACCACTTTCCAGCCAGCTTTTACTATATTTTTGTTGCTCCCATCGGTGAATAATGTTTATACCATATTTTATCACGATAAGTGTTCTAACGTGGATAAAAACATCTCTTTTTTATTAGATGGCAGCAAGTCCATCCAGTCCAGTTTAAATGTAGCGAGCCAAGCTTCGGCACGAATGGGTGGCTCGACCGAAGTGATACCACGGCCTCACAGGAAACCGGCGTGAAACAACCATACCGTTGTGTTTCGCCGTGTGACTGAGTGAGTTCCCCTCCCCCAATCCCTCCTCATTCCCAAAATCTCCAAATCCCTAATCCCGAAAAGGTCGGCAACGCACTCATAACTCCTCCGTCGTTGCGGGTGTCCATCGGTGGCGCTGATTGCTTACCATCAGGTAATCCATTTGCTTTTTTGCCGACCTATCACATAAACAAAAAAATATTATTTGCGAGCTGATGAAGTTTGTTTTTTATTACCAGCTTTTGAGTTTAAAAACGCATTTACTTTATTTAATACCATTCTCTAACAAACATTATGTCACGAGAGTATTTGAAACCAGGAACACATAAACCAAATCGTGATTAAATTCTACTAACTGTTAAAATCGTAGTTCAAAATAAAAAAGGTTTCATGTTGATTGACCTTAATTTTAAATTCCGATTAGATTAACTAACTAACAATTCCTAAAACGATTACTTACACGAAATTATTAATGTAGGCTATCTGTGGCGCCATCTACGGTGGCTACGATCTTACTGCTATTGTTTTAATAGTATTTAAAAACTAACCGATTAATGATATAAAATTATGTAGATTTCGAAGCTCTGTATATTTTCTTCTTCTTTTTTATCTTTGTTACCTTTTCTTAGAGGGGAAAACCGTTAAATTGCTTCTCTGGCCCGGGAGAGGGTATGTCAGAATTTTACTGACTTAATACCGTTCCCTCTCCTGCTCTGTGGTGTGTGTGTGGCTTATTGTGCTTGTCCCACAATCCGCGCTGGCGTTTATCCCCATGTGAAATTGCCAGAGGCCCAATCCCCATCCCTCAAATATCAGGGCACTCATAACTCCTACTTATTTATTTGCTTATTGTTAAACAGAACGGCCAAAGCCAATTAGTCAGTCAGTCAGTCATGCATCTTACTCACAAAAATATAATCATTCTGACATTATCACCTTCCATTCACCCACACCAAGATCCGTGTTTAAGTTTAGGAGAGCATTAATGGCACTTGGTGTTCAAGGAATAGGCGACTTGGAATGTGTTACAACATTGTGAGGTGGGTGTCCATGGCATATACATGGCAGATTCTGATGTAGATCTCATTTGCCAGCGACTCTATCGAAGCCAGGTAATAAACAGTACCATTTTCTTCTTTTGAAATTAAGCGAAATAGTTAAAAGCTATGTTTTTGAACAAACACCCATAAATCGCCATAACCTTTCGGTAATAATATTGGATTATTCAGTTTACATTAAAAACAAGATATAATTATTTTAATCATTTAAATTTTTATCAAAATCACAAACTCCTAAATCGAGACAAACAATATCTAAACAGGTTTATTAAAATAGTTTTTAAATCGAATTTCCTTGTTTACGTCTAGCGATCTGTAAGAGTAGGTATTGTGAGGAAACCTGGACTTATATTTTAAAATAATAAGTTTGAAATCGCCCCCATGCGCTTTGAGCAAGCGTGTCATCAAGTTATATTCTTCTAATTTTCTTCGTGTAAGAAGAGGCCTTTATCAACTGTAGGCTGTATCGTCTGCTAAAATGAATGCTGTGTTAATTTTGCTATACAATTCGGCTTATTTCACTTTATGATACTACCCAGATGAATGAAGTGGAATAAACCAGTATTCATTCTTGCAAATTTTGTAATACTTTCTAGTAAAAAAACCTTTTACAATAACTAGACCTACCTAGGTGTTTCTAAGTAGCCCGATAGGTAGGAATTATTATAATACGCTAACGTAACATCTCTTTATTGAAAATGTTATTAGAAATTATGGAGGCACTTTATCTTCTTATAGATAATTCTTTTTTTGTCTTTTTGAGGCGGAAAATCTTCAAGTGGCTTCTCTTGCCCTAGGTATGGCGAAAACGAGCATCAGACTTTTATTGACTAAACCCACCCTGAGTTTGCACCCGCAACTCCCTCTACTAGGTCAGATTTTATATTTTAACTACAGCAAACACAGAGAAAACCATTTGAAACCCTATATAACTTTGTCTGAATGAATCTTTATTTTCTTGCCAGCATACCAAATAACTTGGGTATACACAATACACCTTTAAACATTCTAATAAAAAGCTAGTAATATTCAGTTCTCTTAGTAATATTCGAGCCTCGTCGCGGTCCACAGCAACCGGACTCATTCCACGTCCCTAGACAATACAGCTGCTCTTACATTCACTTCAATTTCGAAGCGGCCGTAAACCACTTTATTTTTTACCAAATCCCAACGCCTATGTTATGACGACGGACACAAATGGAAGTTCAATATTGAATTAACTTCGAAGAGATTATATTGTAAAAGTTTTTAGAACTCCCCCGATAATCCACACCTTTTATTTTATTCTTTAAACGAAAAATAACTTATCTTTTATAACTTCTTGATTTATTTTATAACTCCATTAATGGTCGCATCAGCTTTATGAATACTGCTAACTACTGACATCTGTTTTATTTCTTACATCACATTCGTTCTCATGTGTATATGCAAATATGATTTCCTTAATGTCCAATACGGATTTCCTGCGTCTGTCTTCGGAAATGTATAATTATTACATTACTGTTAGATTATTTCAACAGCATCTTTATCAACTGCCATTATTTTTCTGCTACAATATACATGTAAGTACCTAAGTACAGTCTCACCCAACATTTGGCAACTCTCCAATTTCAGAGTTTTAACGTTTTCCAAATGATATTCTTTAACTGCATTTCTCGTTTTGCATAAGTAAAGCTCTTTTGGGAATATAATGAATGGAACTAATCGTGACTATTTTGCTAAAGGCAGCAAACTTGTAAGGTTAACACTGTGCTAGTTTTAATTTAGCCAGCGTAGTGTTGCAGAAACTTTAATCTAAAAACAAAGCAGAGTTTTTATTACTGCACCTGCACTACTTTTCAATTCAATCGCTATACCGCCCTATCAACTTTCAATCTCTATTTGTGAATATTTTTTAGATTACATTTATAAATTTCGTAAGTTTGACGTTTTTACGGGTCTGTTTCAACGCTGACTACCTATTTTTGTATTGCTATTTCATCGTACTTTGTTTTGATTTAAATTGCTGCCTAAAAAATGGATATCCTAACAACTTAGCATCCAAAATGAAATCACAATGGAAAAGTTTCTGACTTTATTCCAATTCTTATTTTATTACTCAAGCACTCACGAATCGCCCGTCCTTGTTATCGCAATAGAATGAAATGCCCGATTATCAACTAGCAGATCTCACAAGAATCAGGTTCGCAACACAAAAACTGATCAAATGATGATGATGTTTAATCTGTTAATAATGATACATGACACGGAAGTTAGCAAGCAACCTACACCATTGGAAACAATAAGAGAAAAGCTATTCGTCACAAAAGAATCACAATTATACAAGTATTTGACATTATTTATTTCGTCGTTAAATTTTTGGTAGCGTAGCTCTAAAACTATGTGACGAGGTTAGTAATGGCGATGACCCGGCTCGGTGGTGTTCAGCAGAAGTGCATGTCTGTGAAAGTTTTCTTGTCCTTGTAGATGGGGCCCCAAGCTCCGTAGTCCTTTTTCTGCTCAGGCTTCTTAGGTGCCTGGTACTTAGGCGCCTGGTATACGGGTTTCCTGGAATCAATTAAAAGTACAAATTAGAATCTGATCACGCAAGACATATAAAGTTTTTTATTGATGGGTTTTATTGTGTATGTACGTAAGGGTTCAAACATGTAGGATATTAATACTTACTGCAAAGGAGCAGACACGTCAAACGACTTGCACGCGTGGTTAGCCTTGCTGGCGGTTTTGCATTCGTCTCCGCGGGCCATGACTCTTAGCATCTATCTCTTTCACGTTCGATTAGCTGTTGCCGGTGGAAGGGAGATGACGATGAGATGATGGGGGTGGCTGGTAGCGGAGAAACTACGGTACGTGCTGAATGTGGGTGAGGACCGCGTGTTCCAGGCGGTTGCCGGTGTTCGCGCGACGACTGCCTTTTCTGGTGGTCAGGTTTTTGGCGAGTCTGGAATAGAAAAAATTGATGATTACTTACATAGTCATTATTATATTAGTTCGTCCTTTCATAATTTCATTATTTACTTCTAAAATTAGTATTAAAAATTAGATAAGATTTTGCAATTGGGTAATTTAAAGTTTTCTCGTTTATTTAAGCTTAAAACTTATTGCTAAAGTTCCGACAATTTACAATTCTGATAAGTTCGCCACCTTCTAAAACATTTAAGTAGCACTAAAAAGTAAAAACTTTTGTCATCGCCGCAAAATAAAAAGCAATTCAGCGAAAGATAATTGGGCGTAACAATTTATTTTGTGGAGAACTTTGGAACTGTCCGATGCAAGAAGTTTGCGGTGGAAAGTTTAATAAAAGGAACTCTAGAAATATGTATTTATGGCTAAAATTTTACTACATTTCGAGTCGTATGCTAAAAAGCCAGCAATCGGCTAAGCAAGCTCTGGTAAATAGCAAAAAATATAGGACGAAAAACGAATAGCCAAGGCTATAAATTTTACGCATTTGTTCTAAAGATCTTTAATATCACACAATACAGTAACATTTTGCAAACAACAGTAATCAAAATGCATTATAATTTATTTTCTTACTCATTGAAGACATGGTGGATGTCAGTGTTTACATATTTATAAGTTTGAAACCAGAATAGACCAGGGTTCATTAGTAACTTAGAATTCATTACTGCTATAACGTTGGCCTCGTGTATTATCTTGTCTTCAAGGACAAATAGATGTGTTTGTGTGTATTACTATGCGTGTGTAACAACACTTGCATTATAGAACTGCATAAAACTTTGCATAAACAATTTTATTGCTTCTCAAAACATTCCTACACCAGATTGACTGGGTGATGCAACATTCGCAATCTTTGTATCATCTTTGATTTCATTTTCATATTGTTTACTCGATTTCTGCATAATATTAACGAGGTCGGTTTCTTAATATTTTTCTAATTCGCCAAATCCAAAGAAATTACTTTGACTTCAATATTCTAAGTCGTTTTGTTAGTTCTTCCAAACCAGTTTGTTGCTTTTCTTGTTATGGTAATATTCTTGACTTTATTATTGGAATAACTGAATTGTCTATTTTGTATTAAGACATTAAAAACTTACTAAAAAATATATTAATAGCAAACTTAATAAAGATTCACTGATATGCATTTTATTTATCTAGTGTTTATTATTTGAAATTGTTTATCTTTGTTCTTATTTAAAATCAAATACATTAATCACTACTGAACAAAAGAGACACTCCGCTGTTATCTCAAAAGAGAATTACAAAAAAAACACAGGTAACTTTCTCAAAATTCGAGTCAAAATTCCCATTTCACGACCGAGCGAGACCATTTGGAGAACACCGATAACAGACAGTAAAATGTAAAAACGAGTTCAATAATGTCATTCCTAAATCCGTAACACTTGGGACCTTCGTTAGGAGCAATCGAGCTATCATTCGGCGGCCGCATGATAGCCGTGCCCGTAGTAAACATACAACCGGTCTGACAACTTCTCCGAGTCAACTCTGTATCAAGAATATATGTAATACTGTAGAAAGCAGAGACTTGGCTTTGTGTTTGGATTATTCACACCGTTCCATTATTCCAAGATCCGTTCAAGGAATATGATATTCTGACGCGAATTTTACTATCACTCGTAAAACACTGGCTGCGGCTTTTATGGCTAACTTGGATGGATAAAGGATTTCTGTAGGCACGTGTTCTAGCTTAGTCGTATCCACATTTACGATATTGTTTCCACAGATGCCACTATATATGTCCTGATTTGAGTAACGATTTTTGAAAAGATTAGTTTTCTAAACAATAATTAATTAATTTTTACTCAGATTGCAATTTCTTTAGTGTCATTAACAAAATGTTGTCATCAAGAAGAGAGAGTTTCATAAGTGCATCGCTGTGACAAACTGCCGCGAAGAAGTCTTTTGAAATGATGGAGCGAGTAAAAATATAGGGCGTGCATAGCCCTTTGAAGAGCTTTCTCATCTTGTCCCGCACACCGTTACATATACTCTCATAAACTGTTTGCGTGGCTTTTCTTCGCTTAGAGAATTGACCAATTATGCAAATAGAATTTCATAAAGTGAAAAGCGTATCACTGTGTCGTAAATTACAGAGTTGTTTGTGAATAAGCTAAACTTTGTGGCAAAGGATCGCTATTTGGCATTTACATATACATTGTCAGATTACTACATAATATATTGCAATTTTTTCACATTAGAACAGACAAAAATGAGAAAAAGACACACATTTGTTCTTCAAGCACGACATTCCAACTTCATCCATTGAGTATAATCGTAAACAAAACAACGTGGACCTGAGATGCAACCTAGTGGGACACCGTTTTTTTTCATTTACGAATGCATTTTAAAGCATAAGTATATAGTATTAATGTATATTTTGTGCTACAATGTTTTTCCTGTAGCTTTATACAGGTAGGTCTGATACTGCACATGTACCTATATACATACATATTCAATGCACTCAATGCACTTAAAACCAGTTCTTAAGGGACCAACCTGTTTGACTTTATATTAGTCTCAGAGCTGCAAATGTATCAACTTGCATTAAGTAATCGTTATAATTTTAGAACTTCTTGGTTTATATAACTTAAAGATATTAAATTTTTAAATAATATCGTAACACAGTTATGTCACGTTTTCCAAATTTTAACATTATAGATTTTATTTCCATAATGGCAACTGACGACAATTCAAATAAAGGTTTCCTTGAAATAATATACGATTAAATTGCAAATGATCGATTTATACTAATGAGAGAGAACGAGTCTGGGCTAAATTGTAAACAACTTATTTTAGATTCTATAGCGAAAATGATTTTAAATAATAACCTGTCTTAATCCTTGATATTCTAAACTTTGGTGACATGTGCTTATTATTAATAACCAACAATCCTCTTTTAAAATAGAACAAAAAAAAAAGAACTATAGTCGAAAAAGGAGAAGAACAAATAGATAATAAAATATTTCTACTAAATTCACGAAATGTTGTCATCACACAAAGTGTTGTCATATTTGGAGATAGCACAGATCCTATAAAAATACTTTAAACTTTAATTACAGGACATACCTGTAATTTAAGTTTAAATATTAGAAAAAATGTCAAGAAAGAAGATTTTAGTTGAAT
Organism: Spodoptera exigua; assembly: GCA_902829305.4. NCBI lineage: Eukaryota > Metazoa > Arthropoda > Insecta > Lepidoptera > Noctuidae > Spodoptera > Spodoptera exigua. The sequence goes on from LR824614.2 coordinate 2,379,804, forward strand.
TTTGCTTGATTGCTTTCTTTATAAAAAAAAGCATTTAAAATAAATATTATACTCAAAAATACGCTTTAAAGTATGAATATAACAACAGTATCACTGAAACTGGTTTATAATAACTTAAAACTTTCTAGTTTAAACATCCTGTAGTTTTACAGTTACAACTATACACATTCCAAAGTATTTTTTGGACAAAAACACAACTATTCGCTATCGTTAACTTAACCGTCGCGTTATCTACATTTTTTAAATAGGAGGCAACATTTTTAACAATCCAATCCTAAAAAAAAAGTTGGTAACGTTATTTTGAATCGTTTGTTCTGTCAAAGTAACTTAACGTTTAGTGCTAATATAAATGAATAAATACATTCACAAAGTTTTCTAATTCAATTTAAGTTTAGTAAAGCTCTAATTACACCCTTAACAAACTTCGGTTAGATTATCAATCAAGTTAATCTTAACTAATTAAACTTATCACATCAATGTTAGGTACAAACCTGGGTAGAAATTTGTCGGTTATCGCGAACTTTCTCTTCGTTTTTGTCATTGACACCTAATAATTTTTATATTAATTTAAAAATAAACTCCGGAATTATAAATTTTGCGGCCGATCGTAGACGGGACGAAAACTAAACTGATACAGTGTTCGAGGAACAAGTATTTATGTATGAGCACCTCGACACCGGTTTTTGAGATCACGTCATTGGTGGAGCCCGCACGATGTGTCTATACGTGATCACCTATTTAATCTATATTATTGCTACTCCTTCGGTATTTTCCATTAGAAACTGCTTTTAACTAGTTTTTTTGTATTAGAACTGTCATTTTATACTAATGTCAGTAAAGTTTAGGTTATGTGTCAACGACCGCGTCGCGTGTGTTTTGAGTTGTGACGAAAGTTTGCGCGCCAACGGAACCCAAAGCAGTGAAAACCACTCGTGCTTTAGTTCCAATTTCTTAATACGTCTCATCTACTAGCAGTCACGTTTTCATACACCTTCGTTTAATTAATAATCAATGTCTTCCAAAATCGGCTTTTATGTAGGCGTTAAGTAACAAGCGCAAAAACAAAAGCCAAACTAATCAGAATACAAGTTTTTTTCATGTAACGCTTGGAATTTGTGCATCCCCGAATTGTAAAAACTGAGCAAGATTAGTCACTGCCACACTTACCGACCTTTTAAACAAAGAATTGAATTTCCCGGAAATGTATTCAAGCTACAGATAAAATATCACCGTAGGAAAAACTCGACTCATTTTTAAATAACTTTTTAAAATGCACAATTGCTAAATATTCATTAGCGCATATTAAGACCTCTTTAGCTTGGCGACGTTCGTTCGAGCACGTACTACTTCTGACAAATTGCCCACGTTTTTCGAATAACTTCATTATTAATTCAGACACAGTTAAATATTAATATAACAAAATAAAATAAAATTATTTTTAACAGTGATAAAATTACATACATTTGCAATTAAAGAATACGAGGATAGTAGGTGAGAATTTTAATTTTTTGCGTAAATACCTAATTAAGTGAAATTATTCCCATTCACTTTTTGCACTTAGTATGCAAATCGTTATATTTTTAACTTGAGATGCGGAATAGGTCATTCATCTTTAGGTACGTAACAAATATTTACGTGTGATAAGACTATTTTTTGTTTTGACCATGCCCTAGCTTTGTTTTTATCCTGTGTCGTGGATGCGTTTACAAACATACAATGTCATATACTCGTACATATCACACCCAGGCACGGAACAACAATTTGCGAATCACAGAGTGTAGTTCGTGTGTGTTAACTAATGCTTAAGGGGTTATCATCATCATCATAAATCGGATTAAAAATGCTGAAAAAAATCATCACCTCTACAAAAGTTTAACAATCTTATATGCGCAATTATGCTCTGCAGTCCTCGGCTCGGAGAAGGAATAGACTGATTTTAACACGGTTATTTTAAGTCAGTAAGTATCTCGCCACACCCATCCATGGCGGGAGAAGTTATTCCATGACTTTCATCATCAAAAAGAAAAGACAAACTCAACTGCCGCTAATAATGCATTTAAGACCTTTTCTCTAAATTTTTTTCTACATTTTATTATGTATTGTATTGTCAATTTTAGTTTATTTGTTCTTTGTGTCTTACTTACTTACGTAACTTACGGATATGACTTTGCCCCAAAAAATAACAGACAGATACTTCCTTTTTACATTAACACGTTTATTATTGTAACGTAATTGGCAACGATTACATTGTAAGTAAATTATTAACTTTGTTTAATGTATCTTTTCCTTTTATAATAAAAACCGGTATCATCTGGTTCCGATTTGACGCATTTTAAATAAACTGTCGTTTTTAATGTATAATTAAGTAACCTCTACCTTTTTTGAGAGGGAAAATCAGAAAAGGCTTCTCCCACACTATGTTAAAAAGGTAGTATCAGAATCGTGTTGCTTAAAAACAAAACAAAACACACGCGTGGTAATTCAATGCGCTTGTAATGCAGGTGTCTGTCAACTTATGAAAAAAATATTAATTGCTTCAAGTGCATAGTATACTAGCTACTCCCAGGCGGTTGCACTCGCTGTTCTGCTACTCTAGATCGTAGCGTGATGCTTTCTAGCCTCCAGCCTTCTCCAGACTACTAACAAACACAAAAAGAATTGTTCTATTCAAAGAAATTCTATAAAGTATAAACGTTTAAAAAGACAATCCAGTAATCTTGGAGATTAGTGCGTTCAAACAAACAAACAACTCGCTTTTTTTTCACATTTCATTTGTTTTCATTGTTCTTGTCATTCTACTTGTGTCAAAGTGGACATGGTCGACGATAAATTGTGAGAAACATTTTTAGTGACTCACAATTCTCTATCATTCAGTTTCTATAAGAATTCCAGTCTTAATTTTCTCTACACGTCCCTAGAACTTACATGCTAAACTTTTACTTTCTACTAGCAGTAGTTTCAACTCAGTCAGTTAGTCAATCAATCGGACTTTAATGTGTAAGTGTTCCTATATAATTCTATAGTTATTGATTACCATTTACAATCTTGACCACGTGTAAGGTATATGCAGGAAATACATAGGTATTACCATACTTGTGTTTGTCCACGCTGGATTTGATTATGTAACAATCCTTGTTACTTATTTTAATAAATACTATCTTACAACATGAATCACTCTAGTCTTTTTGATGAGATTGACTGTCAGACTCCTTTTTTTTTTTTTGGTGTCGGGTTGGAAAATCCTCATGGAGACCCACCACCCTCGGGGAAAGGGCGAAGGGTACTGTCAGACTCATACTGACTAAAAACCAACCCGGTGTTCCTCCACTTACCCATGTGTCGGAGGGGCGGGTATCGCCGAAGCATTCGTCGCATCCCCCCGACGGGTATTGGCCCGCCAGATAGTTAGGCGGGCCCCGTCACCCACTGCGGCCGTCACCCCGACCGCAGGACTCCATTATGAGGCGCGCGCGGAACACGGCGCCGCCGCCTCGAGGCCTGCTGCTGGTCGGACGACAAGACGCCCCGAGTCTGTCGTCCGCAGGCCGCACCCTACGGTGGCCGCAGGTCGGCCACCCTACGACGTCTAGTGCGTCTGCTGCGGGAGTGACTGTCAGACTCTTACTGACTAAAACCTACCTCGTTTTTTCTTTTACTCCAGAACTGCGTCACTTTTTCTCATTCCGCTTTACCCAGCTCCTTCGGCATATTTAGGCCGGCATTTACTCAAATCTAGCATTACATTTGTACTATCTACTATCAAACAATTCTCTCATCAAACAATAATCTTTTTGCGTTACACAAGCAGTTTTGTACCGCGTGCGCAATTTACTTCAGTTCGCGTTTCGTCTTCGCCGCGTGTACTCATTATTATTATTATATATTAAAACTAGCTTCTCTCGCGCGGTTTCACCCGCTCTGCTCGGCTCCATTTAATCGTAGCGTGATTTTTATAGCCTATAGCACTCGGGAACATTGTAGCTATCTATCAGTGAAAGAATTTTGGCAATCCAACCAGCGGTTCCAAAGATTACCCCCTACATACAAACTTACAGATTTTACCTCAATTTTATAGCACACAGGAACATTGTAGGTATCTATCAGTGAAAGAATTTTGGCGATCCTACCAGCGGTTCTAAAGATTACCCCCTACATACAAACTCTTTATAATATTAGTATAAGTATAGATCACGCTATCATTAGTAATAACTGTATCAATTAGCTATAGTATCCTATCATTTAAATCTATCAATTTTTATCATTTATACCTGTACAATGTTCATAAGGATATACCTATACAATGTCCTGTACAATGTTCATAAGGATAATTTCTTTACCCTCTACGCTAAGAGTTTTTTGCTAATCACCAAATTTTCAAATATCCCAAAGGTTCCTTGCAACTCTGTTGTTACCAACCGATATTGTAACTGAAATATATGCCATTGTACTTCGACCAAGAAACAGGTTTGGTTGAAAAACGGAATATTTTTACAAAAAACATGACGAGGAACGTACAAAGCGTCGGTTGGAGCGTCACTTGAGTCGACTTGCCATCTACAAAGGGCATGATTTCCGGCCATTCTTGTTTTACCAACCTTTGAAGCAAACATACTTCTGACGTGGGAAATCTGAATTCGGTTTCCGTGTTATAATTATGAACACTTAACTCCATTTGATAATCTAATTTGGACTTTGTAGATACTTAAGTGTCTCCACAATTCACACATACATAGGTATAACTATTACTACATAGTATAAAATATATGTATGCTTAAATCTTTAAAATGACGTAACGGATTTTGATGCGGTTTCTTTACCAAATAGATTGATTGAGGAGGAGACTTGGGTTATGGATTTAAGCGCATTGGTGTACCATTGAGAAGAATGATAGTGGTTTTTAATCATACTCTGATATTCCCTGTCGTCAGCTCATTCTCAACTAACCATTCGATGATTTTCCCCTCTAAAAAATGGGTTTGTTTATGCATAATACCCATCTCCACATTTTCCTTATTAAATTTTAAAAAACATATAAAAACAGTAGTTCCAAATAATAGTCCGGCTGGACTTGGAAACTAGCCATGTTTCGTGCCCGGTGTCACGTCGAACATTTTGTAACAACTTGTACTACCAAACAACTGGACCAGTCATAGGTACTTTTGAAAATGTTTATTATACGTAAAACGTCTCTTTTTCTAAGAAAATCTATGTGACATTCAAAAAGGTTAAACAATAAGCCAAACGTCAGAATAACTGAATAAATCTTTATAAATTAAGTGTGGGAGAGCCATGCTTCGACGCGAATGGGTCGGCTCAACCGGAGTGATACCACGGCCTTACAGAAAACCGGCTGGAAACAACCACATCGTTGTGTTTCGCCGTGTGAGTGAGGTTACCGGAGGCCCAATCATTCCCCTCCCCCAAAATCTCCAAATCCTTAATCCCCAAAAGGTCGGCAACGCACTCATTACTCCTTTCGTGATCCGAGTGTCCACAGACGGCACCGATTGCTTACTATCAGGTAATCCGTTTGCTAGTTTGTTGACTGAAATCTCCCCTGCGGTATTTCGTCCCCATTTTGGTCAACTGTCGAAAATAAGGTGTTTACCGATTTTTTCTTAAGTCTCCTGATCCAGTGCTTACTGAGTTGTTCCTGCTAATGTGTAGGGCTGATAGGACCGATTTATCGTGGGTTATCAGTGACCAGGTGTGACCAGTGCATCTGGATTGAATGATGATGATCGAATTTGATCCCCTCTGCGGTACGTGTTTTAATCCAACGCATCGAGAGTGAGGCTTTTAACAGATCAAAAGACCATATATCAATAATTAGGTACACTGAGCGATCACGCAATCTTTTCTGTATTTTCGCTTGCCAAATAGGGATGTACATATTTAGCGTGCATTATATAAAAACTTTTCTAATAAAGTTCGTTAAAATCGAATGTAATATGTAATTTAACACATTGAACTCAATGGGGGCAACATGTTGGCCACAATAGCGGAGAATTTACCTTCAACAGAAATCTGTTGGCAGTCATAAGGAAAATGAAATTAAATTCACTAGAACACAATCAGCAAGATTTGAAACAAAAAACATGCAAACAACATTATTATCGCATCAAAAACTAAAGCCTTTTTTTGTTTGAATGTTTTGTTTTATTTAAATGAAAATGTACATATCTATACTAATATTTTTAAGAGGTAAAATTTGTAAGTTTGTAAGTTCGTAAGTTTGTATGTAGGTATCTTTGGAACCGCTAGTTGGATTGCCAAAATTCTTTCACTGATAGATAGCCACAATGTTCCTGGATGCTATAGGCTATAAAACATCACGCTACGATAAAATGGAGCCGAGCAGCGGGTGAAACCGCGAGAGAGTAGCTAGTGTTAGTATAAACCACATTAAACTAAGCTTCTGACGTCGAATTAAATATGTATTAATTTGTTCGAAAAATAGTTAAGTACCTTATTTACACTAAATTGTATCCACTCGATAAACTAGTTTCAAAACAAACAGGGCCTTAACTTGACGTTTTTATTCTGAACCATTTATTGGATGACGTCCAAACACCCAATCACACGTGGATGTTGGACGTTGAACTTATATTGGATGACTCATTCGGATTTTATATTAGGTACAGAAGAGAAACAGATTTTAAAAATGTAAATTAGTCTGAAACAAAAAACTGGCCAAGTTCGAGGCGCTTTCGAAAACAAGGAATCGTCCAATCATTGGTAGAACCCGCGCGTTCAAAAATATAACCTGTGACATGTTTTTATTTACATAAAATAAAGAGCCTTTGCTTCAAAAAACAAGTATAATAAACAGTACCTAGCAGGTACTGACTAAGATATAATGTATCGTAAACAAAAGTAACCATTGTACTGCCACCTACCTAATAGCCCAGAATTTTATGGCATCGGCAATCGTGGTAATTAGAGACCGGCGTTAGCGCCCCTATTGTTTTACAAAATAGGTGCGCTAACGCCGGTGGTCGCTTGGGGTTTGGATGAATTAAACTATAAACTAATTATAAACGGCATAGCCTGTAAGCTGTAAGCGACATCAACTAACAAAATATAGTATTTTATTATTTTGCAGTAGATCACGTCGCATACATCATCAGCTTATACTTATACTTACAGCTAAGTGCCCACTGCTGAGCAAAAGTCTCTTTCCACGTGGAGAAGTTTAGATCATTAACCCCCACGGTTGCTCAAGGTGGACTGGTGATTTCAAACCTACAATTAGAAATAACCAAGACCAGGATTTACTCACAATGTTCTCCTTCGTCATTTGTAAGTGATATCCAAATAATCTTATAAAATACCTATAACTCGAGTAAAGTTACATTGCCATAATTAGTTAGCCAGATATCGAACCCGCGCCCTTATGCATGAGCCTTAACCTCTGGACCAAAACGACATTATTACATAAGTAGAACATATAATTCCATTATGACATAAGATCACAAAATAAGGACATAAAACAAAAAATCTAAAAGTCCGTAGTCAAAGACTTAGTCGAATGAATGTACTAGAAGTGACCTTGTCACTATTTTCATCAAGACGCCGGCCGGCAACAGTCTGCGATATCCTTATGCAAAAGATCAGATCTAGTTAATCATGATGCTAACGCGTGATCTGGTGAACTATGGTGACCGAAAGTATCTTTGGAATGCATAACTACCGTTGCTAGGAGAATTTTCTTACTGATCCATTCTTCTGACGTGACGACAGATGATATTGAAATATACATACTAGGTATTGAAACTACGACCTCTTTATATAATTCTATGCGTATTCCATTGAACTACATATGAAAAGATTAAAGTAAATAATCTACAATTCGGTCGGCTCGACTGGAGAGATAATACGGCCTCACACAAGGTTGGCGTGAAGTAACTACGGCGTTGTTTTAGCGCGTGAGTGACGTAACTGGAAACACATTGATTTTAAAATTATGTATAAAAAACCAAAGCCAACGTATATGTATGTTATGAAAAGAAATTACGACGAAGAAAACATACAGAAATTTAAAGCCTGTTTATCGAACTTGTCATGGAACTATGTATTTAATGAATTAGATTGTAACCGAGCCTTCGACTTATTCTATGAGGATTTCAAACTGTTCTACGATCTTTGTTTTCCTATATATAGAGCCAAAATAAAGACAAATGTGCGCTCCCCGAGATGGTTGACTACAGGCATTAAAACTTCCGCTCTAGCAAAAAGGAAACTTAGATTCAACTGCTATAAAACCAAAGACCATAATAGTAAATTACATTATATACAATATACTAGAATCTTTAAAAAATGTATAACAGATTGCAAAAAAAAGAATAACAATAGGTTTATTGCGAACGCGAAAAATAAATGTAAGGCAACGTGGGATGTCATTGGCGATAAACTTGATAATACTATGAGTGTTCATGATATAAAAAATATAGAATATAATGAAAATACTATAAACGATCCAGTAGAAATAGCTAAAGCATTCAATGAGTTTTATATTACAAAAACAAATAAGCGTAACAAAAATAATCCTTACTATTCCCTTCTTAATTCAGTCGATTCAACCATTTATTTATCTCCTTGCACTGGAAGTGAGGTAGTGAAAGCAATCAAATCACTGAAAGATACTAATGCTGTTGGTTACGACTCTATATCAACTAAAATAATTAAAAAATGTCAAAATGAAATTGCAACAGTACTTAGTTATCTTATTAAGCAGCCTTTTCTTTAGTAAAAAATGTGACGGAATTTCTAGACAAGAGGAAGCGAGCCTCTGCTATCTTTTTTGATATGTCTAGCGCTTTTGACTTTGTTGATCATCAAATCCTGCTACAAAAATGTGAATACTACGGGATCCGAGGAAATGCACTGCAGTGGTTAGCTAATTACCTAAGAAATCGAAAACAATGTGTAGAAATTATTCGCGTTGACAAAAATCTTATTTTTACATCACACAAATCTCCTTATCAACTAAATAGTTTCGGAGTTCCCCAGGGAAGTGTATTAGGTCCTCTTCTTTTCTTAATATATATTAACGATCTGCCCCAAGTTACAAATTTTAAGTGCACTCTTTTTGCAGATGATATTTCCCTAGTAGTACCTGAGTATACCAAAGATTTTTCTGAATACAAAGAAACACTTAACAGCACAATAGAAAACGTAGCAAGCTGGCTCAGTAAAAAAACAACCTCACAGCTAACATATCTAAAACTAAAATTATCCAGTTTAGGAACTACAATAGCAAAACTCAAAATTTAGAAATAAATTATCGCGGTCAAAAAGTTGAGGAAATCGATGAAACAAAGTTTTTAGGGATCTTCCTTGATAAACATTGTAATTGGAAAGTGCAGGTAAATAATGTTTGCAAACGTATCAACAGGTTCGTGTATGCTCTTAGAAAGATACGTAAACTCGCATCTGAGAAAACTGCACTATTAGCATACCATGGATACGTAGGCTCAATTTTGAGGTATGGAATTTTACTGTGGGGTAATTCGGTAGACATAAATAGAGCATTTATATCCCAAAAAAAGTGTATTCGGGCAATAAGTGGTATTAGTCCAATGGTGTCCTGTAGACAATTCTTTAAAAAATTTAAAGTGCTCCCGATAACATGCCTCTACATTTATGAAGTTGGGGTATTCGTTAAAAAACATGGTAGGTTATTCGAGAAAGTTAGCGAAACCAGAAAGTATTTGTCCAGAGACCCGAGTAAGTTGGTTCTTCCTATGATGTCGACTACTTTGTTTAAAAGGAACTGTTATTGTATGGCTATCCAAATATTTAACAAGCTACCTAAAACTGTAAGGGAACTACCACTGTGTAAATTTAAGAATGTGCTCAAGAAATGGCTTTTAGAGAAATGTTTCTATTCTATGGCCGAGTATATGGCTCATAAGGAAGAAACTGTTTAGGCTAGGTACCATAAATTCTTAATATTGTATTGTTAGTTTTTAAGACTTTAAATTGTTATTTGTTTTTAAGTTTTTCTTGTTGATAAATACCCTTTTTATTTATATTTGTATGCCGATGCTACGGCGAAACATGCAGAACTTATAAGAAATGTTACATCTATGTACCCCGTGTTTCATACAAATAAAGATTTCTTATTTCTTATTTCTTATTATTTCACAATCCTTATCCTCCCCCAATCCTAAGCCGCCGAAACCCTAATCCCCAAAAGCCTGCAATGTATTCGTAACTCCTCTTCTGACGGCGCCGATGGCTAACCATTGGGTAATCCAAAAACTCGTTTTGCCAGTCTTTCATATAAAATAAAAAAAACATGATAGCATGATAAAAATCAACACGAGTATAATGAAAAAAGGCCTCTCTCAAAAGTATGAATACACATTTTGGCTGACAACTAAAAAGGGGGTCGGTCATAATAATCTAAAGTTTATTTTTTAAAATGTGATTCAAAAAAAGAAACAAGCAAACTATAGTGGTATGAAAAACTTTAATAATACAGTAGAAGTACATAGATATACTTATGATGTATATATTTCACACGAGTATACACGAGTATTTTTCCGTGCGTTATGTAAATCTTATAGAGTACCTATGTATAGGGAATAAATAAATAAATACATAATTTATTCAACATAAGGCTTGATTACAATCTGTTCGCTCCGTCGTTTCCGCCTGTTGTATAGAAACTCGAGTAACAGTACCGTTGATGCTGAGAAGAATCCTGCGAAATAAAATAACATTTAAAATAATATTTTCTGTATTTACTAGAGGTCACCCGTGGGTCCATCCGCGTGGATGTTTATTACACATTCTCTAAATATTTTTAAAATTTTCTCTACGTAGTCCATACTTTTTCTCGACTTCCACAAATAATTCAAGACCAAATCAGTAAAGGCATTGTTGAGTTATATATAACATTACAACGAATGATTGAAGAAATGATTTTTATTATATATACATTTATTTAATAGTTTAAGTACACAGTTAGTAAGCCAAGAAGGATAATACAAAATTAGGTACAAAGGCACAGCTTATTGCTTCAGAAATCTCTTCCAGCAAACCCGCTATAGAAGAGTCAGAATAAATAGAAATCTAAGTACACATAGTACATATCAACGTTTAATAGTTGTGAAAATCGTGATAAAAGAGGAAAGTTCCTGCCTATTCAAAATTCAAATAATTACATAAGGGATATTGGCGTACAGTCAACAAATTTTCTTTGTAAATAAATATTACTTCGTTACAGAAACGGCAATGGTTGGAATTTTTTAACATAAATTCTTTATTTCAGTACCAAAAAATAGATCAGAATAAAAAATATAATTATTGCTTAAAATAAATAAATTGTTACCTACTTACCCCAAACAAATCTAAAATATTTAATTAAAATGATAATTGTAAGAAATTTGGCAAGATATGTCTATTGAGCTACTTTTTTTGTAATTGGAAGGAAGACATTCCATCCGTCCTTTTGACTAGTTTTAAGCTATCTTACTCAACATAAAAGTTCTTAAACAGAATCGTGCCAGATAGTTGATACCCTAAAATGAACAAACATATTGCCATTGTAAGGGCCACTGACACCCCGGGCGAAACTATATTGGCGTCCACTCAGGGAAGCAATATCAAGTGTATAGTTTTTTGCTGATCGTATTGATATCGTTAGAGTTACTCCTCGACCACAAACCCTAAAAAATCCATAAAAAATATGCATTTGCACAGAGTGTAGAGCACAGTTCTGAGGGTTTGCAACAAAAAAGGCAGGAGACCCCAACTTCAGGCCTTGGCGCCCTCCAGAATTTGTCACCCTGGGCCATCGCCCCATCACCCCCCCCCCCCCTTCTTACGCCGGCACTGAACAAACAAGGCAAAAACGAAAAAAATATATTGTAAAAACCGTATATTCACAAGAGAGACTATCCACAGGCCCTCATAAAGTTATAGTTGATAACACATTGTTCCTCTTAAATCTTAAATGACGGAGCCTCAGTGCTCGATAAATAAGAGGCCGGCGCCGTAAAATTGTGAAAACATCTCGATATCATGGTCATAACTTTTTGAAATACCAATTTATATTTCTCTTCTTTATTTACACTGTTTTTCTTGATTTTTTTATTGCATCTGATAGATATTTATATTTATTATCTTGTACGTATAATACAATAAATAAGTATGTAGAATACAGTCAAACAAATATGAATGCAAGACACGAAATATAAATACGAATGTAGACTATAGTCAAATGAAAAAGAATACACCGTGAAAATGTTGACTGGGAAAATGCCGGCCAAAACAACCCTTTGTGCAATCTACGAATTGTTGTTCCTGGTCTGGGTGTCATGTGTATATATTAAATTGTAGGTATGACCACTATAGGTAGCACCCATTAGGCCTGATGTTCATCATTACTAAAACATCATTTTCCCTCCTATCCTATCACAGGTATATCTTTTACTTAAAAGGAGGTCCCTATGTAAGATTAACTGTAAAAGTTTTGTACATGTTTCTGAAAGAAACTTTTTATTTTTATTTTATCATTTTTTGTGAGGGGAAAATCATCAAATGACATTGCGACAGGGCGGGGGGAGTGTCAGACTCTTACTGACTAAAAACCCCCGCGTTCCTACTCCTGCTGAAGGCCGAGGCCGCAGTAACTTATTGCGCTTGCTCCACAACCCCGGCTGAACATCAGTCCTATAGGGCCCCGTCTATGGTGGACTATGACTATGAGGCCCGCGCGGAACGCTACGCACCGTACGCACGGGTCTGCTTCTGGTCGGGCAGCGAGCTAAGCTTACTCGCCGTCCGTAGACCCGCGCTGACGATGGCCGGAGATTGTCTCTCTAACGATTGAGGGTACAAACGCAATTAAGTATCACGGCGAGAAAGAACAAGGTGGTTTTTAATCTGTAATAGTATGACACTCCCTCTCGCCCCAAATCTGATTATTTCCCTACTCAAATAAAAAAAAATCGAAGAAGTTATTACAATTGCTCATCATCATCATCAGCCTTTAAGTGCCCACTGCTGACCAAAGGCCTCTTCTCATATGGAGAAGGTTTGAGCATTAATCACCACGCTTGCTCAAGGGTTGGCGATTTCAACTTATGTTTAGAAATTATAAGTCCAGGTTTCCTCACGATGTTTACCTTCACCGTACGTCAGTCAGTGGTGTCTAAATAATCATAGAAAGTACATATAACTCGTAAAAAGTCACATTGGTACTTGCCAGGTTTCGAACCTACACCCTCAAGCATGAGAAGCGGGCTCCTTAACCTCCGGGCCACCACGATTACCTTAACTACTTAGCTTTAACTTAAGTAAGTCATTTAGTCTAGGCATAAATTCAAATGAACTAGGTAGGTAAGTACTTACTTAAGAACTCTTGCATGTTATTGATTGTACAAGTAAGTATATATGTAGGTATGTATTACATAACCCACTTCATGTATTCCTTGATTAAACAATAACATTACAATATACATAAATTAGAAGCGTAGCATTCCCACATTAGTTCTGCTTCTGGTTATATAATCTATCTATACCTAGTAGGTATATTAAATAAATACCAAAATGTATTGGTAAGCACATAACTCAATAAAGCCTGGACCAATTCTGTATACGCGAGTATTTTTCCAAAATTTAAGAAAATTTTATAAAATTTAAGGAAAGTAGTGGTTAATTGATAAAAAGCAGCCTTTTGTCATTAGGTACCTCGTTAACTACATAGGACACCTGAATGGAACAGCGGACCACTAGTTCCATACATATACGTATTACATAAACATACATAAATAACCATCGAAATCGCCAACCCGCACGGAGCAAGCATGGCGATTATTGCTCAAAACCTTCTCCGTGTGAGAAAAGTGAGAAAAGGCCTTTGCTCAGCAGCGGGCACTTATGGTCTGATGATGATGATGATAATATATAGGTATATTTATATATATAGACACATGATTTAGTCAGGTACCTAGATTTGAGTGACTTAGTTTATGTCAACTTATCGCCTTTTTTTAGATGTAACATCAATTGACTTCTGCCACCCTGGGTAAGGTTTCAGACTCTTATTATTCCCCCATTCCTACTCCAAGTCGAGGGGCCGCGGGACTTTATGACCTTTAGCTAGGTATACCTCGTGTAGGAGAGCCACGCTTCGGTACGAATGGGGCGGCTCGAAGAGAGTGATACCATGTCCTTGACGCTTAACGTTTCTTTTGCCATAAGAAACCAATGCTGTACTATAAGAATTATCTATTACAGAAGGGTTTACTATTGTTTCACGCTTGGTTGAGTTGGAGATAGCAGCCTAAAAGATCACATCATCAGCCTATAAGTGCCCACAGCTGAGCAATGGCCGCTTCTCACAAGGAGAAGGTTCATATTACCAAAATGTTCATATCTCTGGTCTCTGATAAATATCTATAGGAGTCGTAGTAACTCTGAAATTGATCTATCAAGAGGTCAAGGTGTCCCTTATAGGAGTTGATGATACCTCCCCGGTGGCCATCATCAAATCAATCAACTCAGAATACAGAACAAACCAGAAGGCGTCATCGCGCTTCAAACTTAAGCAACTAAAACCATTCTCAACTAGAATAGTATGAAATTTCTACGATTAGTCAATTTTGGCACGTGGCATGTCGTGACGTATTTACGAGTATCAATTTTAATTTCATTATGCCGTCTTGTGTTATTACTACGAGTAAAAATGCGACTGGAATTACGAAAAAAGTGGATAAGATTACATTTCATCTGCAAGCATCGACTGCAATAGTATATTTAATTAATTATTGAATTTTTGTTATCGATTTATTTTTCTATGAAAATGATGCGGCCATTTTGTGAGTGTTGTCATTTTTGGTGAAAATTTTAGCCACTTATTTATTTGTTGTGGGTTATATTTTTGTCCATTATGGAGCCTATGTCATATTAGTTTCCCTGACAAAAAAATAAATACAAATCATACAAAGGGCACGGTTAGATTAATTTTGGAAACCATCTAGCCAGAGCATAGTTTGCTCAATTCACTTTGAAGAGATATATTTATGACAAAGATGGTTTGAAAACAGCATATCCTACTCAGATATATCTATACTAATTATAATGCTGAAGAGTTTGTTTGTTTGTTTGCTAGAATGCGCTTATCTCAGGAACTAAGTAAAGTAAGTAGACTTCTAATCTTTAGTTCCGAGTCTAAAGACAATACATATAAAAAACTAAACCAGCAAAATTACATACATGTGCAAACTTGCAGCACAGCCAAAGAAGTATGGGAGACTCTGCAACAAGCATTTGATGACAACGGATTAACTAGAAAAGTTGGGCTGTTGAAAGATTTAGTGAACAGTACTCTGGAATCTAGCGGTAATGTAGAATCATACATTCACAAAATAATGACCACAGCCCATAAGTTACGGAATATAGGGTTTGAAGTCAACGACGAGTGGCTGGGTACATTGATGCTGGCCGGTCTGCCTGACGTCTACGCTCCGATGATTATGGGACTTGAGAGCTCTGGCGCGAAGATTAGTGCCGATCTTATCAAGACCAAGCTACTTCAAGAAGTTAGATCAGCAGATACCAGTACCGCTTTGTATGTTGGTTCAAAATCAAGGAAACAACATAGTCGGCCACAACAACCAAAGACGAAAGGGCCAAGATGCTACAAATGCAATAATTATGGACACTTCGCGAAGTTTTGTACGAGCACTAAAAAGACAACTGTGCATGAAAAAGGAAAAAAGGATACAGGTTTTATCGCAGCTTTTTCAGCCTTTTCAGGTGCTCAGTGTAATAAATGGTTCATTGACTCGGGTGCATCCATGCATATGACCGGTAACAGGCAGGGATTGTACAATGTCACGGAACCACCGGTAAAGAAAATTACAGTAGCCAACCAGGAGCCGCTGTCAGTAAAAGGAGTTGGATACACTGACATCGAACTAGCACAGGGTAAGAAGATTCAGTTAAAAAATGTTTTATATGTTCCTGGTTTGGCCGTGAATTTGCTCTCAGTGAGTACAATTGTTAACAGTGGTTATAAAGTAACATTTACTCAAAGAGGTTGTGATGTTCATGATTCACATAGAAAACTGATATGTTCAGCAACTTTAAATAATAAACTGTATATATTGGATACTGGGAATAGTCCTGAAATTGCAAATTTAAGTTTCAGTGAGGAGAAGTGTAGTGACACTTACTTATGGCACCTGCGTATGGGCCATTTGAATGTTTCAGATGTCAACAGACTACCCAACAGTGTCAGGGGTGTGACTCTTACCAACACTGAGAGTAATGTGACAAGGTGTGTCTCTTGCTGTGAAGGCAAGCAGTCTAGATTACCATTCAAGAATCTTGGTTCTCGAGCCTCAGGACCTTTACAACTTGTTCACTCTGACCTCTGTGGACCCATAGAGAACTTGAGTTGCTCAGGTATGAAGTACTGTATCACTTTCATCGATGATTATACAAGAATGGTGTTTGTTTACTTCATGGAAAATAAAACCAAAGTATTGGATGTTTTCAAGGACTATAAAAACAAAGCAGAAAACCATTGTTCTCAGAAAATAAAGATTTTAAGAACAGATAATGGTACTGAGTACTGTAATACTCACTTTGAGAATTTCTTATCCAACAGCGGTATAGTACATCAGACCTCCACTCCCTACACCCCCCAACACAATGGACTGGCTGAACGGATGAATCGGTCATTAGTTGAGAAAGCTAGGTGCATGCTGTTTCATGCCAATCTACAGAAGAAACTATGGGCCGAGGCAGTGGGGACCGCAGCATATATTTTAAACCGATTTCCTAATAAGGCTTTACAGGGTAAGACACCCTTTGAAATGTGGAATGGATACAAACCAGACCTGTCCCATCTGAGAATATTTGGCTCGGAGGCTATGGTCTTTGTACCAAAGGAAAAACGGCAGAAGTGGGACAAAAAGTCAAAAAGGATGATTTTAGTGGGATACTGTGACAATACAAAAGGATATCGCTTACTAGATGAAAAAACATATCAAATTATAAAAAGCAGGGATATCACCTTCTTTGAGAATAAAAGTTCTAATTTGAAAGTAACTAATGATGTTTCAGATTCATCTAGTAACTATCAAGCTTCACAAATGAAGACACAGCCACCAGGGAATCATTCTACTTCTGCAAGTCACAACAGTAATGTCCCGGCACCTACAGAGATATCCTTGACTGAAGAAGAAAAGCTCACCTTACCATTGGATCAAGAAACTACTGGTGATTGTGTAACGAATGAGAGTTGTGATCAGGATTCTAGCGAGTATGAGACGGATGCAGGAGATTCAGATGAAACATATGTCCCACCAAGATACAAACACTCACAGACCCAGCAGAGAAATCACGCTGAGACCTCGTAACAGAACTCAAAGGAATATCATAGATGGAGATGAAAACAGTATGTATTGTTTACTTTCAAGTTTTTGTGATCCGCAGACAGTTGAGGAGGCACTTTCATCATCTTACGCCAAACAGTGGAAAATAGCAATGGACGAGGAAAAGAAGGACTTACCTTCGGGTAGAAAGGTTTTGCCATGCAAGTGGGTCTATAAAACTAAAACTGACCAAAGTGGTAATATAATACGATTTAAAGCCAGGCTTGTGATTAAAGGGTATGCCCAGAGAAAGGGCACTGACTACGAGGAAGTGTTCTCACCTGTTGTAAAGTACACTACCATAAGGTACTTGATATCACTAGCCGCAAGATTGGGGCTTGAGATTGACCAACTGGATGCAGTATCAGCATTTTTACAAGGTGACATTGATGTTGACATTTACAAGAAGCAACCAGAGCTGTATGAACAAGGGCCTCAAGTGTGTCACTTGAATAAATCCATATATGGATTAAAACAGGCTAGCAGGTTGTGGAATTCAAAATTAAACCTTGTGCTGCAGGAGATGGGACTGAAACGTTCAAAGTCTGACCCATGTGTCTATTTCAATCCAGATAAGAATACCTACATTGCTGTGTGGGTAGATGACCTCATTTTATTTACTTCAAATAACGTGGAAAGAGACAAGATTAAACACAGGCTTATGCAACACCTCGAGATGAAGGACCTGGGTAAGGCTAGTCAGTGTGTAGGCCTGAACTTAACCAGGGATGGAGACACTATTATGATTGACCAAGAAAAATATATTAAAAGTGTACTTACTAAGTTTGGTATGTCTGACTGCAAATCATGCAAAACACCTATAGAAGTGGGCCTGAAGTTTGCTCAGAGAGCTGATGACAAGGAAGTAGACTACCCTTATCAACAGGCTATAGGCTGTCTTCTCTACATTGCTCAAGGTACAAGGCCTGACATTTCTTTTGCCGTCAATACTCTCAGTAGGTTCAATAAAGAACCAAGAGCAGAACACTGGACAGCAGTCAAAAGAGTACTACGATATTTACAGGGAACTAAAGATCTGAAGCTCACCTATACCAAAGATGATCAACCAAATCTTAGAGGCTTCTGTGATGCAGACTGGGCCAGCGATAATATCGACCGAAAGTCCTGCACGGGCTATGTTTTTATTTCTCAGGGAGGCGCGGTGTCCTGGTGCTCCAGGAGACAACAAACGGTGGCTTTGTCAACCGCCGAGGCGGAGTACATGGCCATGTCATCAGCAGCGCAGGAGGCCCTGTGGCTGCGACAGCTGCAGATCGAGATCGGCCAGCCTTCAAATGGACCGCTTTGCATATTTAGTGACAATCAAAGTGCTATAAAATTGTCTGCCAATGATTGTTATTTACCCCGTTCAAAACATATTGATATAAGATATAATTTTTTGAGAGAGCATGTAAATAATTTAGAGATAAAATTTAATTATTGTAGAGGCGATAATATGATTGCAGATATACTAACTAAGGGTACCACTGAGCATAAAAACTTATATTGTATAGCAAAAATGGGTTTGCGTTCAGGGGTGGATGTTAGAAATAGAACGCAATCAAATAAGTAGTTCGCATTTTTGCCGCTGTGTGGCGTTCTCACTTCTTTTGTTTTTTTTTTTGACTTTTTGACACACGTTTGTAACGCTTACGTCTTAAGAAATAAATTACACAATATTTAAAGTTAATACTTGCTTTATTCAATAATTCCTACACAATAAAACCTTTATACTTATTGAAGCTTTATTTTATTTGTTGTTTAAAGTAGGTGTAACTAAAATTAACACAGGCAGAAATCGTCAACTTTTTAACCGACTTCAAAAAAAGGAGGAGGTTCTCAATTCGATTGTATTTTTTTTTTTTTTTTTTTTTTTATTTTTTTTTTTTATGTTTGTTACCTCAGAACTCCGTCGTTTATGGACGGATTTGCAAAATTTTTTTTATGATTGAAAGGATATGCTTCCAGATTGGTCCCATTCTTTTCAAAATCAAGTTTTGATGATGGGATCCATGAGAAATCGAGGGAACTCCTCAAATATTATAGGCAACTATATAGTAATTTTAATATTTTCATAGAGCACTCAAGCATTTACAGTCAAAAAGTAATGTTTGATGAGGTGGAACTGGTGAAGAAGATCAGAAATGGATGATGAAACTTGACACTCGCATAGATATCACAATCAAGGTAGTTCAGCAACTATGAAAATGCACTGTAAACCAATGATCTTAAATAATTATGTTGGAAATGTTATCATCGAACTGATTTAATGATGATTATGGAGCTGGAAGGTAGGCACTGGAACTGCGTACCTAATTAATATATCCTAGCCGTGTTTGGGCTTGTTAGAATTGTTATAAGATGCACTTTGGCTGTAAGGTACTATTGAACTGATGTGATGATGAAGCTGGAAGGTTGGCATGGGGCCTAGTATTGTGTAAGCTTATTAGAGCTGTCAAGAGCAATGGAAAGGGCTATGCTCATAGTTTCCGTGCATGTTCGAATCAGAAATGAAGAAATCCGCAGAAGAACCAGCGTCACCGACATAGCCCGAAGAAATGCCAAACTTAAGTGACAGTGGGCACGGCACATTGCTCGTAGAACAGATGGCCGATGGGGCCGAAAGGTTCTAGAGCGGGACCGCACACCTTTGGGGGCGGAGTTTGGCCTAGTATTGGCTATTTTGCATTAGTCCACGTGGACTGCGTTTACACATTAGTGGTGAAATGCGTCATTGTGTTCTTATCGTTTTCCTGGTAATAGGCTAAGAGAATTAATTGGCATTTTTAACAAAACAGTCGTTTTAAATGGGTTACAAAACAATAATTGCGTCGTACAAAACAATAATTGTGTTTCTTTTGTGTGCACATATGTAGATAATACTTACTTAAAAAAGGTTCATACATTGAATGAGTCATAAATGTATATTTACAATAGCGATGGTCTTTTATATTTTTACCAACTTGTCTATATATGAATGTTCTTAGTAATAACAAAATAGTATTCTTCATTTAATGGGTTACAATTGATACAAAACAATAATTGCATCGGTCTTTTTTCTATGTACGAATGTATTTAATCATAGATACTAAATTAGATTGCATTTGGTATCTTTGAACTTTATCTGTCTGTTGATGAAAATATCTAGTTTTTTGTTATTTGGCGAGAACTAATATGAATTTATGATAAGATTATTATTTTATTTTAACTATAAGTCATAAGTATCTCATGCATCATATCATCTCTCCTCGAGATCAAAACGATTACACAGTAACAATGTACTATGATATGTATTTCTACGTATAAGTATGACATTGGTAACTTTTTCAAAAGAAATGTAGGAACGATATTGACTTCTTTGCCATAACACATTATAATAAATAAAAAAAAAACACTAAACGGCTACAAATAAAAAAAAATTTTACAAAATAAAAAAACCGCCTTCAAAAAAAGTCAAGCAATAAAAGTTCCTACACTAAAAAGTAAAAAATAACAATTTGAATTACTGTAAAAAAACTTAATTTATAGGTAAACTTATTTGACATTAATATTTTGCAAATATTCAAAATTTATTACTTATTTTTGGAGTCGGTGCCAGCCCATGCAAGGAAATACAAATGGGCAACAATCCCTTGAAAAACTACCTCTTACTTAATTATAAAACTACTTAATACCTATTTGCATACTCAAATATAGGTATATTAATTAAGACATAAATACAGATTAGACTTCTCTACAAAAAATGTCCGATTTGCACATTTTTTTAAATAAAAAATATGTACTTACAAAAACATTTTAAGTACATTGAAAATGTTTAAGCATTATGTACGAAAAATGGCACCGGATATTAAAAACCTAACTAACATTAAGTTTCAACATCAAAATGCTGGCACCGACTCCAAAAATAAGTAATAAATTTTGAATATTTGCAAAATATTAATGTCAAATAAGTTTACCTATAAATTAAGTTTTTTTACAGTAATTCAAATTGTTATTTTTTACTTTTTAGTGTAGGAACTTTTATTGCTTGACTTTTTTTGAAGGCGGTTTTTTTATTTTGTAAAATTTTTTTTTTATGATACCTCTATGAAATGTGTGAACAACTAGTCTGTTGCATTTATCGTAAGTTTACCTATTTTGTTGGGTTTACTCGTATCTTACCCTCCTGTAGTAAAATTACCCCAAACCAAGGGAATTGTTCCACTGTCGGCAACACTACGCGGGTGGGAAGTGCGGCTGGCGGGGGATTGACGTAGTTTTTGGACACAGTTGACGACATGTAATTATGAGTGAACGCGGATTCTGGTTTGTTCTGTATTCTGAGTCAATCAATCAATCAAAGTGAGGTAAAAATCTCACACTCCCTAGTCATTTTCTCCAAAAGCTAGGCGCCTTTTGAAGGTTTCCCCCCGTAAACAAAAAATAAAATGGGTACTCGTAGTAAAATAATAGGTCCTTACTTATGAAATTACCGTTTTGCAAAAAAAATTTAAAAGATTTTTTTTATTTGAAATGCGATGAAAATGTAACACTAATCAATAAAGAAATGACTACTTTTGGAAAAAGAATCTAATGTTTTTAAAACAAAATTAATTAGCCTTAGACTAACAAAAACTATTTTGATTTCAAATGGCCAGTACTGCAGAACGGCAATTTCATAGGTAAAGACCTATTAGATCTTTTGATATGGACTCAAAATTAAAGTTGAAGGGGAAAAAAATCGGTCGTTGATTTGATTAATGAAATCGCTATGGACGTAAGCAGAAGAATTCTTTAGCAATAGCTAAACTTTTTTGACGTCATCTTATGTCATTCGCTGACCGCGTGTTCAAGCCATGAGATTTGTTGCCAAAGGTCAGGAATCCATTAATATTCATAAAAGAAATATATAAACTAAACTTAGAGAAAGGCTGTTTAATATTCTTAGCAAAAATATTGCGTAAATAGTAATTAGTGAGTATTTATTCATTTGTTATCATAATATTGTCTTAACTCCGCTCATAGGAATACAACGGTTCCTATACCCAGATCAAAATATAAAAATAATCCAGGCTTTAGGTGAATTTTTCGGTCATCTACAATCCAAACTTCAAAACTAATATTATAAATGCGAAAGTAACTCTGTCTGTCTGTCTTTTCTTCACGCCTAAATTACTGAACCGATTTCTCTGATAGGAAAATGCCACGGGATGGTTTCTCACTATGTTTTCCTTCACCGTATGTCAGTGGTGTCTAAATAATTGTAGAAAGTACATATAACTCGGAAAAAGTCACATTGATTTCGAACCTGCACCCTAATGCATGAAAATAGTGCCTTGACCTCTGGTCCACCTTGTCATATTTGCATCATAATATACCACTAGTCTTAACAAGTTCGGCGCCAGGGCAATTTTTGGAAAAGCTATGGTGTATCATTAAGGATACACATGGCGCTGAGCGTCAAAAATATAATTTTTCTTACCCATGAACAGCACGAAGAAGGATCCTTGCATGTCATTGAGGTTAACAGTGTGGTTGTTCACCTCCTGCATCATGGACGAAGACTTCCAGCAACGGTCCTTCTTCGGAAGGTATGCTTCCAACCAGCGCATTATCAGACCCGCTTTGTGCATACGATCTAACCTAAATAAGAAATAATATAGTACATATTTTTTTATTACTAGACATGAACATAATGGATTACCATTCAGAGTCATTTTATGGTAACCGCGGGTTGCGGGTCAATCGCAATTAGGTACCATGTCCTTGGCTTGGAGCAGGAGAAGAACGGGGACTTATCGCCAAAAGGTCGGGAACACACTAGTAACTCCTCCATTGTGGCGCTGATTCCTTACCATCAGGTAATCCGTCTGCTCGTTTGCCGTATTATAAAAAACCCTCATTAAACCTTCGGACCACCATGAAAATGAAAGAAAGTTTTTTTTTCAAGAAGCATTGCCCCACACTGGGATTTTCTCCTGTGACGTGGGTGCGTTTTCAAACATACAATTACACATACATACCACACCAAGACCTGAAACAACAATTTGTGGATCACACAAAGTGTTGTTCCGTGTGGGAATAGAACCCGTGACATGTTGCACAACAGCCAGTTGCCCAGCCATTGCGCCAACCGTACAGTCAAAGGTATACCTACCTACTGTGACAATATTTTAACATCATGCAGAAGCAACACACAATATTACAAGCTTCAAGTCAGAAAAAGTATTAAAACAATATCTCACACACTTCACGCTAGACTTACTCTTTGTTAATAACCGGGAGGTAGGGACTGCCTGCCGGCACTATCATTGCAACTTTCTCATCCAGAAACTCTTCAGTGCCTGAAAATTATTTCTATTGTTACATATTTCTTGCTTCCTACATTTCCACTTGACAGATTATTAAAATAAAATGTTTTTAAGAAATAATTTTATGTATGTTGTTGTTATTAATGTGAGAGAGCTATGCTTCGGCACAAATAGGTCGGC
This sequence comes from Spodoptera exigua, assembly GCA_902829305.4. NCBI lineage: Eukaryota > Metazoa > Arthropoda > Insecta > Lepidoptera > Noctuidae > Spodoptera > Spodoptera exigua. The sequence continues at coordinate 2,403,673 of LR824614.2, forward strand.
TTGACCTAAGCGCAACCACGGCTTCACATAAAATATTACAGCGTTGTGTTTAGTGTGGTTACCTTAGGCTAATTCCCTACCATCCGCCACCCTTCCTTTCCGTTCAAAGTCTCCATGAGTGGCGAAGATTGCTTACCATTTAATGTTACTTTTCTTTTTTTTATGAAATTGTTGATTTACACCTGTGTCGTAGTTGCGTTGACAAACATACAATTTCACATACACAAGCCACCCAGACCCGAAATAACAATTTGTGGATCACAAAAAGTGTTGTTCCGTGCGGGAATCGCAACCGCTACAAGTTGCACAGCCCCTAGTCGCCCAGCCACTGAAGACACACGCCAACCGTGCTTTATTATTGGTCACCACTCCTTAACTCGACTAAACCACATAAAGAAAGGAAGAAGGAGAAGGAAAGAGGAATAAAAAATATAAAGACAAAGTCATAATTTTTTTTTTCAATAATAAATAAAATTAATCATAAAAAATTAAATAAACGAAATAAAGTACTATGGACTCGGCCTTAATCAGGACAAGGAACGGGTTGGTTTTAGTCAGAATATGAGTCTGACACTCTCTCTCGCCCCATCGTAGACTAGAGAAGTTATTAGATAATTTTGCCCCCTTAACGAAAAAAGATACCTACTTAGAGCAAAGTCGCAGTTATCATCCTCCAACCGGTCTGCCCTCATCATGTAGCTCAGCCGAAGCTTCCAGTCGATAATCACGTGGCGGTGGAAACGTACCCGCTGCAGCAATGACGAGCCTGAGAATTAAGGCTTAATGATTAATAGATTAATGATTAATAGGTTAATAGACTTAGGACTAAGTTTTTCAATAGACAGATAAATGTTATCTGAGGAATAAAACTGTTGATGTCACTGTATTATACAAACATTCTGACGCGACAACATCATAATTACGTATTCTGTTGTACTCTGGGTGAATTCACAAAGAAAGCTTTGTTTGTAACCAGTTACAGGTATTAGTTATAAGTACTTAATAATTTAATTAAATTAAGTATTAGTTAAGGCTCATTTACCGCTGGTTAGCTGTAATGGTAAATGTAAGTACGTTGATAAATAAATAATTATTCCCCAGGTAACTTTTATCTAACCATTGAAAAATCAGTCCTTAGTATTATTTTTAACTTTATGATTTTTTTCAATCATCATTTTAATCATCAATTAAACGTTATATTTGCATAAAGGTATGCAAATATAACGTTTAATTCAGTCAGTTATGATAATATTGTTGAATGTTTTATTTTGCAAATAGTTTATTTACAACGCAATACTTTTACACGTCAACAATTAAATTTACTAACGACGGCGCCGGCATTTTCTTTCATTCTAACTCGAAATTCGAATTTGAATAAGAATATGGCCCTTTTTAATGTCCAGACAAACAAATTTAATATATGGGAAAACCGTGAATAAGTTAATTCTGTAATGGACATTTGAGGAAATAATTACAACAGTTTGCTGGATTCGCTCTGGTGGCAAGCACGCGTTGTTAATAAAGACTTAAATTAGTTCCAAAACTAAAGGCCTGTCTTTAACGATACCACTGAATGCCAATCCTTACCCGATGACATGGTTCCTGACTTCCCGTCCGTCGGTGATACCAACTCCGCGCCTTTCAACAATGCTAAATACTTTGGCTCATCCGAATTCTATAAAAAAATATATTACGCTAATTTGAATTAAGAATAGAAACTATGAAAATGGAACATTATTTTAGTTCGATTATATGTATAATTTCAAAGCATTTCTTTTTTCAAATTCTTAGAATGAATGGAGTTCGGAATGCACCACGCGTTAGTCGCGTGGTGAGAGCGTGATAGGAGTTCAAAAATGATCACGTTAAGACATCGTGATCGGGAACTGGCTTTGACCTTACTTGAACCGAAGATCACAGCTAAACTGGACACTTCTATAGCTCTTTAGGTAAAAAACTTTTATCTTAATGCTTTTTTTAAATATCACATGTAAATTGAAGTTTAACGTCCAGTCCATTTTTAAATAAAGAAAAAGTTAATTTTTTTTTCAATATCAACCATTGCCCTTTATTTCTCCGTGCTTGTAAAAGAAGTACACACTAAATTTTTGTGAAACTTTAAGAAAACAATGGCAAAGTTGGGGTGACAAAAAAAGAACTTTTGCCTTACATGTAAAAAGTATCAAGGTGTCAAATAGTTTAATCTGATACCTTTAATTCCATTTCCAAATAAGATCCCTTATTGATCGACCAAGTGTAAAGAGCTCGGTTAGCTAAAAGATCAGATATTGTCGTAACAGGAACTTCTTGCTTGGGAAACGTGAGGAAAGCCACCAAGTTACCGGAGTACGTGGTTACTACCACTAGTACCACCAACCACCATGTCCCTACCACTAGACGGCCGCTGTCAGCTCGAGGAAGATACATTCCACCTAGAAAAACATTGTATGAAGTTGAGTCCTTGTAGCTTTATGGAGAGTTTACTTTTTTGAAAAAAGAAATGTCTGTACCCTATTCATGTCTCTTCAAAAAGTCATATGTAATATAATAAAACGGATACAAATTGCATACTTTCACCCTTCATAAGTATTTTTGACATACTTAATTTGAAAACATTTAACTTTATTTCTCGGAACCTCTTTATAGTTTCAAATTACATCAGTTTTTTTTTTGAAAAATTAAGCATCAACAGTCGTTGAAGAAGAAAATAAAAACTACTAATACTTTTCTTAAAAATATTTTATGGCCAGCAAATCAACTTCTGAAGTGTTTATGCCAGTGTAGTACTGCCATAAACTCTAAAGAATATCAAAAAATTACCTTTTCATTTGGGCGTAACTTTGTTAATTATAGTCCCTGACTTGATCCCTGACTTGATCTTTTTCATTATAAGAAAATGAAACCTTTTCTAAAAGGATTTAATATTTCTTTTACGTTTTTTATAAATATAAAATCATCATCATGGTAAAATAGACAGTAGATGACCATTTTATTATTTATTTGAAACACATATTATTATACACTGTTATAAATTTTTTGGACCTTCTAAAATACAAAGTTAAATATTTTTAATGCGTGTATTTTTTTAAACTCAATTACTAAAATCAATAGTCACACGACTCTTAAACTATAGGTACCTAAATATTACGATATTATCACGAAATAACCATACATTTTTCGACGTTATTTATTAATATGAAACATTTTAATAACTTCATTTATTTTGATTTCTTTTTTGCTTTAAATAATATCAGGCAAATCATATACAAAAAAATGCGCTGTCATTAAGAAAAGAAAAAAACCTAACTTTCTCATAAATATTTTATGGCTGTTGAACCAGTGGTGGCCATTATTGCCACCATAATTATTAGAAAAAGGGGTTAATTTAATAAAGTATCTCCTTGAATTTTATCAAAATAACAAAAAAATACCTTGTTGCAACAAAGCTCCATAGATATACCAGAGACAATTGTGTATTGTAGCAAGTCCTCCTTGGCGAGTTATCTCCATGGCTTCGTAATAGGGGCTCATTCTATGAATAATATACAGCGTAGGTCCCATTAGGATAACAGCTAAACCGAGACATAGCCAAGTCTAGAAAAAAATAAACATTATATAGATAAAAATAATAATTAAGCCAATAAAATCTACAATGACTGTACTTACGTCTGTTGTGAATGGTAGTAAAAATAATAATGCTCTGCTGAGCTCCCGAGGGCGAGCGATTAAGAAGGCGTAAGATTGAATACTGACTGGTATAGTATAATTCACACCTGAAGAAAAAAGGATCTATATAAATAAAACAATAACCAATATTATCGAAAAACGCGCATCATTATTTGAATGGATCCGTCCTCCATATTGGTTATTATTTTACTGTAAAGAATTCTATATTCGAATAGCAATCCGACAAAACTTTATCTTATTGTGTGTGATATGGCGGCAAACAAGCAGACTGATTACGTAATGGTAAGCAATCTGCACCATCTACGGCCACCCGAAACACCAGACGACTTGTAAGTACGTTGATAGCATTTTGATAATAAGTGGTTTATGTGTTTCAAGTATAAGGGAAGAATGGGGCGAAGGATTGCCTCCAGTAACCTCACTCACATGGCGAAACAAAACGCTATGTTCTTTTGGCGCCGGTTCTTTGTGAGGCCGTGAATATCGCCAGTTTTTAATTAGACAAAAAATACTTAAACTTGATTAAATTAACAATGGCTGTTAATTGTTTTGTTTTATGTGTTGGACACTAAATCGTTACCATTATGAAAAGTGAATAACCTGCAGTATTATCATACATAATTATATAGATAGGTTAATTTGTAAAAAGAAAAAAACAAATGTTTAATTTGGTATCTAGGTAGACACGTTTTTTGTAGCACGTGATATCAAACCGAAAACAGAATTTCACGTGTTACATGTGAATTCACACAATTAGCATTGAATTAAATAAAATACAGCCACTTTTACTGTTCCATTACTCATTTAAATATTAAAAAAAAAACATATTAAGTATATTATACGTTCTTTTATTCTTCGTTTTGAATATTATTAATATAAAAGTAAGTAAAGTATGTAAGTGAAAAAGATTATAAGGTTTTTTTCATTCATACGAGCTGTACGTCAATTTAAATTTTTCTGCAATTCGTTTAATCGAACGGCTAAAGAGGTTTACCTGATAGTAAGCAATCGTCGTCGCCCATAAACAATACTACACGAGTGCCATGCTGACCTTTTTGCGGATAAGTTTGGAAGCTTTAGGGATTGGGGAAGGGGAAAGATTGGGCTTTCAGTAACTTCACTCACACGGTGATACAACGCTGTGGTTGTTTTACGCCGGTTTTCTGTGAGGCCGTAGTGTCACTCTTATGAGCTGATCCAAGCATGGCTCTCCCACACCTACTTTTTTTAATGACACACTAAAACATTTTGTCGAAAATGTGTCTACTAATTTAAATCTACATTCGGCAGGGTTATCTATACTGTAATATTATAAAGAGGTAAAATTTGTAAGTTTGTATGTAGGAGGTAATCTTTGGAATCGCTGGTCGTATTTCCAAAATTCCTTTACTGATAGATAGCTACAATATTCCTCAGTGCCATAGGCTATAAATCATCACGCTACGATTAAATGGAGCCGAGTAGCGGTTGAAACCGCGCTAGAGCAGCTTGTCGTGTTAGACTTACAAAAAAAAAATGTTTTGCTATTATATTCAGAAGAGCTGAAGATCGGGCTTAGTGTGTGGAGAGACGTATGTTTAACAGTGGACAGAATTAGGCTGCTGCTGATGATGGTGATGATGAAGATAATTGTATCGATATCAGATTTTCTGTTAATTTGTTACCTGGTACAGGATCAGCTAAAACTGTAAAGGAGGCAGCAGCTAATGCGCCCTGGCCTTTTGCAATGGCGGATATCGTCAGCTTAGCTTCCATGCTATGCATCATCTGAAAAGAATATTTATATTTTTTAAATCATAAAAACACAATAAATTGATAAAATATTGTTTCACACAAAGATTTTCTATGGGTGCGTTTACTCGCAATTAATAAAATGCAATGGTTACAATTCCTAATCACAAATGAAAGAAACTTTTTATTGTAGGTATTAACAGCTAAATAAAAACAACAAATTAAACAAATCAGTTTTAGTATACAAAGAAACAGTTGTGAAAATTATGTTTTATAAGATAAACTTAAATTTAATTTTAACTTTTAATTTCTTAAACCGTTCACTTCAAAAACTAAATAATAAACTTACATCAGTAGTTGTGTCATTGGATAACTCTTTCTTGAGAACCGAAGCTAATATTACTTTAACACTGAAAAAAAAAGATATCTATCTTTATTCTTAAAATTGTCATTATAATAATTCATGAGTTTAACATAAATATTTAAAAAAGAACTTACGTAAAATTTTTATTAATTGCTAACTGGTGAATAATATCAAATATAAGTCCACCATATTTTACAATTGCGCCTGACTCGTTTCGCTGAAGTATCGTCCAAGGAGGATTCTGGAAAAGAAGGATTTAAAATAGGAATGATATTTTTTTTTTTAATAATTATTCCATCCAGAATTTAAAAAACTAGACGCCTTTTCGATGCCTAAAATTCTAATAATGTTTTGAAATGTCGTGTGACGTGATAGTTTACGACATTACTTTTATACTCAGAATACAGAACAAACCAGAAGGCGGCAACGCGCTTCATATTAAAGCCACTAAAACCACTCTTAGCCAGAGTAGTATGAAATTTCTACGATCAGTCAATTTTGGCACGTGGCATGTCGTGACGTATTTACGAGTATCAATTTTAATTTCATTATGCCGTCTTGTGTTATTATTACGAGTAAAAATAGAGCTGGAATTACGAAAAAAGTGGATAAGATTACATTTCATCTGTAAGCATCGACTGCAATAGTATATTTAATTAATTATTGATTTTCTTTTAATGATTTATTTTTCTATGACAATGATGCGGCCATTTTGTGAGTGTTGTCATTTTTGGTGTAAATTTTACCCACTTATTTATTTGTTGTGAGTTATATTGTTGTCCATTGTGGAACCTTTGTCATATTAGTTTTAAAATGGATAAAAAATACATTTACTATACACGTTGTGTATAGTCGGTGTAACTAAAATTAACACAGCCAGAAATCGTCAACTTTTATGATACCTGCATGAAATTTGTAAACAACTAGTCTGTTGCAATTATCGTAAGTTTTCCTATATTTTTTTGGGTTTTCCCAAAAAATATATCTTACCCCCCTTTAGTAAAATTACCCCAAACCAAGGGAATTGTTCCCTGTCGGCAAAACTACGCGGGTGGGAAGTGCGGCTAGCGGGGGGACTGACGTATTGTTTTTGGACACATTAGACAACATGCAATAATGAGTGAACGCGGCTTCTGGTTTGTTCTGTATTCTGAGCTTTTATATTCGTTCAGTCGTTACTTAGTTACCTCCATAGATGACGTGTATTTTGTTTTATCATTATCTTAGGGTTACATTTTTCATTTACATTTTACATGCTCAGATTACACACACTATCTATTAAGAAAAAAAAATAGAATAGAATTTTGAATTCCATTTTTTGTGTCACTTACAAAAGTCTAGCATAGTTCCAGTGACGTTGGAGTTTTAATATCGAAATTATTTACGACAAATTCAAACTTATTCACATGAATTCTTACATGGTAAGTGATGATAGGCAGTTCCTTCCCTCTGAATCCATGGTGGATGTGTGGAAAGAGAACATCTTCGAATCTCACACCGTCAATTGGACGCCAGATTCCTACCTGCGCATAGAAAAAGTACTTTCACATAAAGTGGTTCATTCTTATCGTTTGTGTTACGTGTTGTGCATCCTGACTTTTTCCAAATAGTTTTTTTATTATTAACACTAAACGTACTTCATCAGATTTCCTAATTTAACATTAGGAAGTATTATTGTGCATGAAATAACTGCCAGCATTTGCCTTCCATTAGAAATTTTCCTTAAATTAGCAGTCTTCGCCAGGAAAGCAGTTTTAACCACGACACATTTCTGCTGTGGATCTAAGCTGACAGGGCCAAAAGAATCATGCGTATTATACAAACTTACTTGTATACTTGTACACATTACTTAATTTTAATATCTACACATATGTTAAAAGAAACTTACGTTTAACAAATCAATTTTATCAATAACTCTGTTGGTGGTGTTCATGTTGTTATCATTGACAATGTCGGTAGTCTCAGTGAATGATCGGTAGGTAGCGCCCCAAGTGTCGGCAGCTAAAGCTCGCCACGTGGAACAGTTACCACAGCGACTCTTTGCTGCTATGTGTTGCTGTAAGTAGAAAGGGCACACGAACAATTTTTAGTTGATAGAACTCCAGCCATGGTTGCTGGTCCAAGCGTAATTACTTATTACTGGCTGAGCTGAGCTGAGCTGGCTTGCATCAATAGAATGAACCCTATAGATTTTACGCAGTGAGATTGATATTCTTGCCTTTACCTGCATATGCTTCAAAAGCTTGTCCCTCCTCTGCAATTTATTAGGTCTGATGGCCTCCCATTCTTCGTCGGATACCTGAGCTGCAACATCAAACTCGTCCTGTATGGCCGCTTCCAGTGCCGATATGAAGGCATCCATCAATTCTTGACAGTAACACATTATACCATTCTGGAAAAGCAAGTGAAAACATTTGTGATTGCATTTTTCATATATTTTTTAACTGGACCTAAATTGCTACAACCGGAATCTTATTACTAGAACTCCATTGTCCCACTGTCTCCATTGTCCCACAGATGAAAATTGTTTAGTTGTTTTTTTGTATTTTTAGAAAACGTTTCTCCACAATTGGATTTTCCCATTTGCCGCGGCCATATGCCGTGTCGTTTACAAGCTAACAATTTCACATACACATCACACTCAGACCCCGAACAACTTTTTTTTGTTCTTTAAGTTTAATTTGTCGTTTTCATAAACATTTGTTCCGTGCAGGAATCAAACCCACGACATATTGCGCGGCAGCTAATTGCCAGCCATCGCGCTAAAACGACGCATTCGTTCAAGTAAACCAAACTACCTAAATAAAATAAATATTTAAGGAGAGCTCTCATACTAGACACCTGGTTTTGGTTATCTCTTCGTGTGTAGGTCCGACTCGCACTATGTTTACAAAAACATATTTATAAAGAGGTGTAAGTTTGTATGTTTGTAAGTTGTATGTAGGGGGTAATCTTTGGAACCACTCTGGTGGGATTCCCAAAATTCTTTCACTAATAGATAGCTACAATGTTCCTGAGTGCTATAGGCTATAAAACATCACGCTACGATCAAATGGAGGCGAGCAGCCGGTGAAACCGCGCGAGGGTAGCTAGTCTTGTATATAGCTGAACGATATTACGACACTGTTAGAATATCTGGCCTCCCAAATATTGAACTAGCCAAAAAAAAAATATTTTTGGTTTTATAGATTTCGCAGCATCACCACAGACTCCAGAATACAGTCTGCTACACATTATGCTGGTGTATGCTGTACATATAGGGCTCATACCTTACATAAATTATTAAAAGTATATTTCGCATTTTGTAAGCCCAGCTACTCCATTGAATTAGCCGAAGATGCAATTGCAAAGGCAAAATGTAGGTACCGTAATAAAATTCTCCTTCCTCCACGCTTCCTCCCACTCAGCAAAGGCGATTTGATGATTTTTCGCCCTCGAAAAAATCAATTACTCTATTCAGGGAATGAAAGCCGCAGTTGGCAATAAATCTAGACAATGTAGTATCAAATCATTGTGCCAATAAAGCCTAAACTCCCGAACCTTAATTCCGATCTATGTAAAACAGCGCAATGCAGCCGTGCTAAACAAAACGAAATACGCGAACTATTGTATTGACTCGTAACTAGCGAACAAGCCATTAAGGTCTACCTTCGATTACTATTAGCTTCATCTCTATTAGCCAAACTACTTAAATCTATTTTGTAAGTACGTGGTACGGATATCAATTTAGACACGTGTTTTCGATATAGAGACTACTTAATTTAATTATGAGTATACGAAGCCTAGTTTAAGATATCAATGTTAAGGGTGGGAGAGTCATGTTCCGGCTTGACGAGTAGGCCGACTCGACCGGAGTGATATCACGACCTCACAGAAAACCGGCGTGAAGCAACACTTACGTTGGGTCTTGGGTTTTGCCGTGTGAGAGAAGTTACTGGATGCCCAATCCCTCCCCCTCCCCTATCCTTTCCCAATCCTTAAATATCCGAAACCCTTATCCCCAAAAGACCGGCAACGCACTCGTAACTCCTTTGGTGTTGCGGCTGTCCATGGGCGGCCCCGATTGCTTACCATCAAGTAATCTTTGTGCTCGTTTGCCGACTTATACCATAAAAAAACACTTATCTCACTCACTACGTAACATAACTATTTTTTGTGATTTTTTTCTGCCTGGAAATAATTCGGAGGCTGGCAATTGTCATAGGTGCTTTTTTTTTAATCCGCTTATCTACAATTACTGGAGCTTTAAATACGATATTTACTTACATAAAATCAATCACTCCACTTACCTTACAATCAGGATTGTTGTCAGTCATGTTGTAAATATAAGCAACATTCTCTCCCTCATAGAGATCATTAATCAGACTGCTCAGGTTCCCGTTCTGTGCGTTTGTATCAGATATGACGTATAACCATTGAGCCATCGTATGTGACATGAGCAGATTGCGAGCAGTCTCCGCCATTGTCGTCATCACATCTGACGTCACTACTGCTATGAAATTTTCACCTGTAAGCATTTTATATTCGTCTTTTAAGCTTGGATTACCTGATGGTAAACAATTAGATCAACAGAGGAGTTACGAGTGCTTTGCCGACCTTTTGGAGATTTTAGGATTGGGGTAGGAGAAGGATTGGGCCTCCGGTAGCCTCACTCACACGGCGAACTACAACACTGGTTGTTTCATGCCGGTCTTCTGTGAGACCGATCCTTCTGGTAGACCTTGAAACTTATCGCCTATATCTATTACAGATGTCTGGGATTTAGTCGTCCAGATTTATATTTAGAGTCTGTCTCATCATCAGCTTATTAGTGACCACTGTTGAGCATCAGCCTCTTCTCATACGAAGAACGGCATTAATCACCACGCATGCTCAAGACAGATTGGCGATTTCAAGCTTATAATTAAAAATTAAGTCCAGTTTTCTTCACGATGGTTTAGCAAATAAACATTTTTTATTGATTGATTGATTGGTGTTTACCAGCAGCGTATGTCACATGGTGTTTATATAATCGTAAAAAGTACATATAACGCGTGATAAAAATCTATTTCAGAGTTAACCGACCAATCCATCAAAATAGCACATAGTTATTTACATTCTACTTGGCATATCACTTAAATTTCGTGCCGAAATAAACAAATACAGATCTACATCAGTATAACATATAAAAAATACTACCTTCAAAAACCGATTTTGTCACATTTCTTCTCAAATTCAAATTAATGTCAATTGTGACGGTAAAAATCCACAATACCTAAATTATTCCGGGTAAGCCATCTAAAGGCAGTTGCCCATTTTTAGATGCCTTCCAAACATTGAAAAACATGCAGCTGAGGCAATAGAAATTAATTACAATACTACAATCTGCTGTTATTTGGATTTATTGCTGGCACACAGTAGTTAGGTATTAAAACTTTAAAAGTTATGGACAACAATGGCAGTTTTAAATTGTTGTTTCAAAACTATTCTAACCATAAGTCTACATGACTGTCATAGGCTAATTTTATTAATACAAAACTATTCTTAATCTATTTTATTTCTAAATCTAAATACCTTTTTATTTCATTCTAATTTTAGGGTGAGTAAAAGTGGTCCAAATAGAATTTTCGACATATAAAAAGGAATAATTTTTAGCAACCAATACTTTATAAATGTTTGTAATCTTTTTAAAAAAAGAACGTTGCCCCACATTACAAATTTCTCTTGTATCTTGGGTACGTTTACAAACATAACATTTCACATACACATCACACCCGGACCCGGAACAACAATTTGTAGATCACACAAAGAGTTGTTCGTGAAATCGTGCCACGTTGCGTGGCAGCCACCGCGCCAACCGCGCAGTCATCTATAATAGTTCTTAACACTATCATCTTAACACTCACCAATATACTGCACAGGCAACTTAGACAAGACCCTATACATCTCCTTCCGTCTCAAGTACTCATTGATCTCATGTTTCATCTTGTACACTGTGACGGAGACAGGAGAGGCACTCTCGTCGTCTATTTGTGATGTAAGAGACTGCACCACTCGTGAGACCATGTCCCGACCTGGGTATTGGACAATCAATGTTTGAATAACTACAATAGAGACAATTCACGCAAAAATTCTTAACATCTTCTAGAGTATTTGGTAAAACAGGTCAAAATAAGTGTTGTTCATCTCAATCACATACAGTTTGTTTTTATTTTTAATTAGATACCGTTTTAAATCGTGTCTGATATTTGGCTATAAGCTTCCTATAAAAATGGCGTAAAGAATCCAAATTATCAAGAGAGGTTTCGTGACAAACCTACTATCAAAATTTATTTAACAAAAAAGATGCGAAATATTATCCCGTTAATAAAAAAATTATAATAAACAAGGATTTTTTTTAAATAGGCCATCATCTTAATTTAAAAAAACACTACATAAAGCCTGCAGACGATAATATCGCTTTAGCCGTATATAAAATACCTACTACAATACAATTGAGAAGATGAGATGTGTAGACTACTTACTCAGGGTATCATCATGGAGTATAATAGCAGACTTCCATTGAAAAGCATTAGATGTCCTCAAGTCCAGCAGCAATTGAGGTAACTCTTCACCAGGGTCAGTGAATGTGGCTGTTATAGCTGAATGAGATGGCAATCTTGGACAATCAACTTCAGTAAGGGCAAAGAGTAATAACTCCTCCTCTTCTGTTCGCGAAAATAACTCCCAAGTATCTTCACAGGATGCTATGCTGAATACAGCTAGAAAACCTGTAAACGGTGAAAACTATATTTGGTAAGTGCTCCTTAAATAGTATTTTTATATGTATAGTTTTTAAATAATTTGTTGGGAGAAATTCGCCGTCTGATGGGCCACATGGGACCACATATTTTTTAAGTGTAGGAAAGCCAAGCTTCTGCACGAATGGATCGGCTCGACCGTAGTGATACCACGGCCTCACGGAAAAGCGGCGTGAAACAATCATAACGATGTGTTTCAACGTGTGAGTAAAGTTACCGGAAGCCCAATTCTTACCCGCTCCATTCCCATCTCAATCCCTAAATTTCCGAAACCCTATTCCCCAAATTGCCGGCAACGCACTTGTAACTCCTCTGGTTTGTGGGTAGGGTCATGAGCGGCAACGATTGCTTACCATCAGGTAATAATATAAAAAAAATCATAATTAATACGGTGAAACGGGGTGAATAGAATTCGAGAGGTGAATAGACGCAGAAGAAGGGTAACCAGATACTAGGGAAATTTGCCAACATCTATTCACCCCTTATCTGAATCCATTCATCCCTTTTTATGGTATTCAATAATCTCATTTTCGCCAATAAGAACTAAGTGCAGATTATCTACCTCTTATTCTTCCTCTTACCTTTCTTAAGACTGATGGCAGTCCAGGAATAGTAGTAAACAATGACACCGCCGTGCTTGAGCTCAACCCTCGCCAACTCCTTGATATAGTCTTTCAACTCGTCCAGAATTGTTTGATATTTTTCGCCTAAGTACTGACGATCTAACACTACAGCTGAAATTATGTCTCTATGATCACTACGACAAAGGCATATTTGAATACTTGATTTCTATGTCCTTTAATAATTGCCAAATTAGTCTAAAAATACTTTAAGTCTTATCAGATCTAATCGGCTTACCTATAGAAGCGTTTGCAGTAATCAAAGATGGAAAATCCTCTCCTGACACAGGTGTAAACAAAACCACAAAACCGAGTATCCATAGTTGCATTTTTACTCAACACAAGCGGAGTCCAATTTGTACACTTATCAAATGAAATCCCACTCATAATTTGTAGAAGCAGCTAAGGTAATTATTGATATCCAATCAAAACTTTCCCGTTATTATTAAGGGGTGATGTAATTAACAGAAACCAGGACACAGATGTTCCATGTTAACCTTTATTGTGGCTTGCACGAAAGTACGCCACAGAAAGCTTCGTAGAACAAAAGTTGTTCTTCAGTCAATGTACAGGCGGTATGAATTTCTTGAAGTATGGATATTTTAAGTGTCCACCCCCGCTATGTCTTCCTGAAAGTACACTGATTGAAAAAATAATGCTTAATGTTCTAGCTCTTTCTAGGCACCACAATTCTTCAATTTTGGAAAACAGCTGTTATGTACACAACACAATAGTAAAGTCTTTCGTTTGTATTTTTAGTAGGTATAAGTTGAGATTCTTCTACATGTAAGTATTTTTATTATATTTGGCACTAGTAATCTATAAACCAAATATTTTGCTATAGCTAAAAATGGAACACCCTAAACATATCAAGAATTCGTTCCCAAAAGGTCAGGAGTTAGTTAAAAATTCATTATGAATTACGTGTGCGCGGCATTATAGCTCACTGCTATCGTGATTCCTTCGACAACTCATATTAGGTCACTCTGAGATGACGTGAAATCGACCTATTTACTTATTTTGTACCTCTCTTACAAATTAAGTAAGTACCTTAATTGCTTATGAAATTCTACTGACTCCCCGAATATTATAACGAAATGACTCACAAAAAATATTATTGAGAGTAACACGAAGTCTCAATTTTTAACCTGTTGACTACTAATGGCTATTTTTTTAGAAAATGACGTTGTAATTACTACTTCATTAATAGTATTTAAAATTGAAACTGCAACATTATAAATAAAAATAATATTTTTTAATATTTGAAAAGCCATTGCAAGGGCTGGACAACGGGCTGCTGCACAGCGAGTCGCAACTTCTATTCCTCTACGATAAAGTATAAACTCTTTGTTTTTTACTTAGAATTTAGTTCCGGATCTGTGTCTGATGTGTAAGTATATGAAATAGAATATTTCATGAGCGCATCCACACACACAAAAGAAAATCCGAGTAAGTGGCAGAGTAATTTTTTTTATCAAAAATATCAACTTTTATGACTGTGGTCGTATGTCTAGCCGGCACGATCATTTCATTCATTTCATAAAATTAACTTTTACTCTCCATATGATAGAATAGACCAGGTTACTAGATGTACCTAGATGTAATCAGAAATTCTTCAAAGTGCCACTCATTTGACTTGATTTGAAGATCAAGAAGCTACCCAGCATGCTAGATTAGACAATAAATACCAACTTTCCTTAAACGGTTCAGTCATCAATCTTTACTATGTACTTAACCTAACTAATAGACATGCATAATTTATTTCCGAAACCTTCATTCTACTTAAAAACGAATACAAGGATAAGTCAGACAAGCTATGCATGGAAATGCCAAGGATTGTTAGTAAATAATTCATTAATATCTTAGCAGGCGCGTTATTTTCAACATTAGCACGAAATAAAGATAACGTGTTTCTGTATGTAAATACTTAGGTAGTTGGTTGCGGGGTAAGCGCAATGAGGCACCGCGACCTCGGCCCTGAGCAGAAGAAGGAACAGGGGGGTTTTTAGTCAGTAAGAGTCTGACACTCCCTCCCGCCCGGCCCTGGGCTGGATCATTCACGTCATTTGATGATTTTCCCCTCACAAAAAAAAGGTAGTTAAGCTAATTTGTGTACTAAGACTATGTGATGTTTGACGCCTTCACTGTGTAAGAATCAGTAGGTATACAGGTACATCAGGATATTACTGTTATGGCCATCCACATCATAGTCATCATAATAAGGTTAATATCCTCAGACAGACATTCCACTCGCATTGTTTTCTGATTATTTAAATAACAGAACCCAATGTGTTAAAATTTAAGAAAACATCAGTGATGTACCTACTTCCAATCAAATTTGGGGTGCCGCAGGGTAGTATTTTGGGTCCAAGTCTCTTTTTCTGCTACATCAATGAACTCTGCATGCTTAACGTAAAAAAAATGCCGTATCTCCGCATATGCAGATGATACAGCCCTTACCTTTTTCGCAGACTCGTGGACTGAAATTTTTTAATCTTGCACAGGATGGATTCAATGCGGTATGCCATTAGCGATCATCAAACTCCCTGACTCTAAATGAAGATAAAACCAAATATGTTGTATTCTCAATTCAGACTCGCCTTGATTTTGTAAACCTTACCAACCGTATCTATGCCCATAAATATAACTTTCCTCCATTCCAAACTGTAACTGTCCCAATATTAATCGTACAAATTGTATTAAATACATTGGAATCGAAATTGACTGTAACTTAACTTTTGAAAACCATATTAAATCAATATCAAACAAAGGATAATGCTGGAAAGAGCTCAGAGAATGACTTTAAAAGTGAGCCTATCCAAACCTCGTTTATTCCCACCTCAAAACTCTATGAAAAAACCCAGATACTGATAGTGCGGCAACTGTACCTATATTATGTTGACTGTACTACTAAAACATGCCAACTTGCCAAATGAATGGAGGATGTGGGTAGCCCTCTCCAGAAGAAACCATGCAATATGTGAGCCCACTACTGTAAATACTAGCTTTGCTCATAGATTCTTCCAAGAATCTTTGAGCTCTCTTATACAAATAAGAAAATTACCATAGTAAATTGCCGCAAATCCCAATGTAAAAATCGACTTAAGAAAGTTTTCGTATAGAATTTGGTGATTGTTTTGGGCTGCTGTGTAATGATGAGTTGGTGTAGGATACAAATAAATATTAAAATTAAAGTTATTTTTCTCCATGTCACCCTAAAAAAAAAAAAATTATTGATAGTGCCACTTGTCAAAAAATTGACAAGGATGACATTTTACAGGAATGTCACTTGTCAGCCGTTCGATTGTTTGTGATGTGAATCTGAAATGAATTCGTGAAAACATTCAATAAATTCAGGTTACAAAACTTACAAAGATATTTTGAATTGAGCTTGGTGTATTCAAATCCGTTTTAGAATTAATGGAAATTATATAAAATGGCGCAACAATACTATAAGAAGATTTTCATAACTGTCGGCACAACGAGATTTGATTTACTTTGCGATTATATCTTGACCGAACCTGTGCTAGCGGCGTTAAAAAACATCGGCTGTAAAGAAATTACGTTTCAAATTGGCAATAGCAATGTAGAACCAGCTATATTAGAGAAGGAGAATGTTAAGATTAATATGTACAGATTTAAGGACTCGATTCAAGAGGATATTAAGAATGCTGACTTGGTGATAAGTCATGCCGGAGCTGGCAGCTGTCTGGAGGCTTTAGAAGCTAATAAACCTCTGCTGGTAGTTGTAAATGAAGACTTAATGGATAATCACCAATTAGAATTAGCAGAACAGCTTCAAATTGACTCTCATCTATATTACTGCACATGTGATACATTAATAAGTACATTAAGTATGGTGGACTTTACTTTGCTCACTCCATTCACTAAAGCCAATTCATCAATTTTTGTTAATTACTTAGATAGTATATTTAGAGTTGAGAATTGAGTGCACCCAAACAGTTTAGTTAGTTGATTAAGGGCATTCTTTTTCTTATTTACAAATAATAGATAGTTTTATTTTAAGATATTTAATTTTATTTTGTAATAAACAATATTTTATGTATTTTGGTCAAATCATTTATTTCTAAGAATAAATGTTACATACATTTACAACCTGTTTTTATAAGTGTTCTCAATCATTCCTTATTTCTAAGTACCACTGTGAAAGATTTAAATTAGTAAAATAACAGAATGTGATATTGTGTAATGTTTTATAATTAATGTATAGAACCACTAGGTAATACTAGGCTTGTAAGAAATAAATTATTTTCATAAAATAATTTAGTTTTATTGCAAAAATACAGATCAACATGTTATAAAGCTCACAAAACATAAGAAGTTATATAAATAGTGCACTGGTTTCCAGGAAATTATGAAAATAATAGGACAAGACTAAACTTATAAATGTTTATTATGAATAATTTAGACTAATTTCTTGGCTTCAAAGAAGCTCTTGAGATGTCTCATCTGCCAGTAGCCAATGCCAACAAGGACACCAGTTTGGAGAAGACTCCACCACAATACACGCTGGTTTGTGCTTTCTGAAGTCTGTCTGAAACGCTCCTCACGGTGCTGGAACATAGACAAAGGTTTTATTACAAAGTTTTACTTTAAGTACAAACCTTATAACTTCTAAACATTTTGTTAAGTTTGTCAGCCAGCCTGTAGGTACCTCATTTGTTGCCATTAGTGTTCTTTTTATATAATACAAAGCAGTTTATATGAAGTTCCAAAATCCATTATTAACCTACCCTTTGATAGCTCTGCTCCTTCGTAATCTGGTGTACTTGGTCAAGCAGTTGTCTGATTCTAAGCTGCAGCTCTGTTAGTTTGTCCTTGTGAGCTACATTAGCATAGTCCACTGCATGCTCACCAACTTGAATGTCCAGGTGCACCTGTTTTACAATTGAATTAATTTATAAATATAAGAAATACAAGCCATTATTTTATAAATATTTGTAATATCTAATGGATGAGTAGAAAATAAAGATAAGAAATAAGTGAGTTTTCTGTTTACACAAGTGTTGCTCCAATGTTAAATTACTGTTGAAGTGGAGTTTATTACCCACAGTAATAGATGTAGATATTTCAATGATCCTGTTAGGAATGCTGAGTAATGATTTTCTGTATGATTTTTGCCTGTAAACAGAAAACTTGAAAGAAGTATAATCATACTCACTCTTAGCTGGGAACCACTGAACCAAGATGTACTGTTAGAGTACATGCAGATAACGTGCTCTCCCGGCGTTACCGATGTGAATGATATCATGCCTTCTGACGAATACACACGGGACATCAACACTTTATCGTTGGGATCGCGAACCTCCACATGCATGCCTATGCCAGGGGTCGATGGCATGAAACCTCCTGATCTCGGGTCATATAATTCCACTTTGTAATTCACTGAAAAATATAAAAAAAACGTTATTTACAACCACATCTAGATAAAAAACTTTAGCTCAAAAATGAAAGGCAGGACCCAAAAGAAGCGTTACCTATAACTGTCGTATCGTCCGGAATTTCTTCTATGAAACATTTTCTTTCACCTTCAGCTATGTGGAAATATAAAGCTGAGGTTACGTCTAAGAAGAAAAATAGCGCAATTATAGAAGATACTTTGAATAACTCCATTTTTCCAGCGTATTACATTCGGCAAAAACTAAGATGACATGACACACGTCACCGACATTTTAAACGTCAAATTGTAAAAGATGCATTCACTTCATCCAATAAGATTTTTAAACTCTCACAAAAAAAACATTATTGTATGTAATTGTAATATCAAACTACGGGCCTATTTTTTACGAAACTTATAGTAATCCATCATTAAACTATTATATTTATAACTTAAATTTTCTCAAAAAATAAACGACACGTTCATACTCATTCATCCTGTACTTGACATTTTATTGACAAATAAATGGTGACGTTTGGTTTTCGCAGATGGTACGACTTTTGTCCGAAGAAAAACATGTTTCGTACTCTGGAAACAAATACATTTTAAGTCCAGTTTCTTCTCTAAATTAGTTTAATCTTATGTGATATAAATAAGTGTTAACGTAATATTTCTAAGTACCTATAGTTTTTTTTATATCACGTCGAGACAGCCATGGATCCTTTTATTATTGCAGCAATAATAAGTGCAATTGTTATAGTTTTGCTATCAATTGCATTCCTGCGGGTGGGATCGCAAATCAAACCACAAGGTATTAAAAAATATTTCATATGCCAGAGCAAACACGAAATCTCAATCAAACTTCAAAGAAACCTCAATATTTAGCCCCATTTAGTAATGAACGTTTTTCTTTCTTACTGGCATTAAATATGTCTTATTGGACTTTCTTACAGGTGGAGCAAGACCTCGAGCTGTAGTTCAGAGAGATGGAGGCCCAGGAAGAGTACAAGCTGTTCGAAATCAAAGAGCACGGATGAGAGCAAATGGTTTGTGAACTTGAACAAAAAATGCCTTAAATGAACATATCACATAACATAACTCACTTACCCCAATGGTTATGCTTAGATGAACATTGCAGCACACCATTTGGGGTCTCTGAATATTGATTAAGGCCTATGGCTTTTCGAAAATCACAAACTGAAAGGTTAATAAATAAACATTTTTATTTTGTAGCAGCCCGACACCAAGCTGCTGCCCTCGAGGAGGAACCAGATGTAGTAGATGAAGTTGAAGAAGATAATCCTACTGAGACCCAAAAAGTAGAATTTGATGACAAAATGGGTGCTAAGGTAAAATTATATTATAGAATAATAATATTTATTCAGTAGATGAAAATTATGAAATACATGTATATGGACAAAAAATATTTACGATAAAAACATGTTTATTCGCAGAAAAGGGCGAAACTGGAAGCCAAAATGGAGAAAAAGAAGGCAAGAGAAGCAGAAGAACAAATGAGAGAGATCAAAAAGAAGAAAGATGAGGAATTAGAACAAGAAAGGAAAAAGATTGAAGAAAAACAGGAGGTAAAAAAATAATATGTCAACTATAACATTTAACATGGTTTACCAAAGCCTAATTAAGAAAAGCTACATAAAATAGCTCCATTTATGCCCCAAACCTATGAATATTTTGGGGCCTTTTGAGTGAATATCAAAAGCAGTATTGTCTTGAATTTCTATTTAATTTTTTAGGAAGAAGAACGCCAGAGAGAGGAAGCTGAACGGAAAGCAGAAGAAGAACGCAAAAGACGCGAACAAGAAGAATATGAAGCCATGAAAGCAGCATTCACTGTGGAAGGCGAGGGTTTTGATGAAAATGATGAACAGGATAAAGAGAACTTGCTTAAAGACTTCATAGACTACATTAAGGTAAGATAAGATTTAAATAAATAAATCACACATCTATTTTTTATAGTACTTGACTAAATTAATTGAAAATAATGACTTACTGAGTTGGCTGCGCGACGTCGCCGCGACGCGCGTTTGTCTCGTTGTGTCTTGCAACTAATAGATCTTTTCGAAGTTAATACACGTAAGTCGTTATTTTCGATAAATCTCTGAACTCTAATTAAATTGAGATAAAAATATTCAAATAATAATTAACTTTTCAATAATAAAGATAAAAATTAAATTAATAAACTTATTTTAAAATGAAATTAATAAACTAATTTCAGGCCCAAAAGGTAGTTCTGCTTGAAGATCTGGCTGCCCATTTCAAACTGAAGACACAAGCTGCAATTGACAGGATAACAGAATTGCAATCATCTGGTGAACTTACTGGTGTTATTGATGACAGGGGAAAATTCATTTACATATCACAGAAAGAGCTTGAAGATGTTGCTAAATTCATCAGACAAAGGGGCAGAGTATCCATCACAGATTTAGCTGAATCTAGTAATGATTTGATTAATTTAAATCCTGTAACTGTACCCTAGTCCTGCCGCTAGCAAATAGTAACTTTTTAAGTTTTCATTATGTTTGTACTCATGTCGTTATATAGAGTAAAAAAAGATATGTACATGTTAATACAAATATTTATTTTTAAAATGAAAGAATGAGACACAATTAATCAATTATTTCATATCCAAACATATCTCTTCCTTTTTCAATTAATATTAGGGACGATTCCTTAATCCTGTCCAAAAATTCCATCATTTTGCTCTTAGTAAACACCTGGTACAAACATCTATTCTCTGCAGCAATAAGGTCGCATAACTTCAGAGCTTCTTTATGATTCTCAATATCATCAGTACTTTGCAATATCTTTAAAATCAAAATAACAATTTCAGGAAGACAAAGACGTCTCAAAGTCTCCAATTGTTTAGTTCTTTCTTGTTTTTCATCATCACTGAACTTTTCTGAAGTAGTACTATCATTTTCATCTTGAAGCCATCCACCAGGGAATAATAACACATTGTACAGCAAATCTTTTGTGTGTTTTGCCTGATGTTGTACAGCATTCAGCCAACGAGATTTTTGTTGTTCCACTTGAGCACATCTTTGTTCATGATGCACTTTATCAGAAAATGATGCATCTGGAGGAAGTGGTTCTACATCTTTAGGTTGACCGCTAATAAAATGTCTGTACCAAGTAGCAAATCCTTCTAGTGCTTCCAAGTATGCCTTCAAACAAAGATGTTCTCTCAATTCTGCTGAGCTTGTAGGAATTTTATTTAAAAAATCAGGGAACATTTTGTTCACATTAACAACACAAGCCAAAGCAGCATCTGTATTTCCAATGAAAATGAAAGTTCTAATCATGGCATTACTAAGCCACAAGGCTTCTTCAACTTGATTTGATATAAGAGATAACCACTCAAGGGATGATATTACTTTTTGAATCAAGGTCTTATCCTTTTCAACAGCTGTGGTTTGAGTGAAAGTCAAATCCAGATTACCATACCCTTGTTGAATATCTGTGATTGCTTTTTTTATGGCAACCCTAGCAGAAGCACCAACATCAATGCCAGCATTGAGCCCTGCTTTAACAACTCCCTCTCTGTATTCGCTTTTGTGGACATGATCCATCAGTTCTGCATAAAGTGCTATCTGTCTGGTAACAGGAACTGTAGAAGTGTAATATGCAATGAGCTCTGGACATTCCACTGAACCATTAATTAATTTACTCACAAGTTCAGTAACATATTTCTCTAGAATTTTATCTCCAATATCATGTTGGGGATCTTTTCCCATTTGTCTTAAAATTAGAATAAGATGTGCCAAAAATCTAATAAACCTGTCATCACAGCTGTCAATCCATTGCAAAGAATCTTGCATAATGGCTCTAACATGACCAAGCATAAGGTGACGCTGACAAGTTTGGTATAAAGATTCTTTTTTACCATCCATCAAGGCTTTTACAGCATTAAAGATCTGTTGTAATGTCATTTCATCAACCTGAAGCTCTGACTGTAAGAGTTCCAAAACATCTGATGGTGTTGTGCTAGCATCAACTGTAGCATGATGTTCATGTAAAAACTTATCAACTCTTGCCTCAATTTGTGCCCTTAGATGAGCCCAGAGCAAATCTTCCCAACTGCCTTGACAAGCTGGCAGTGTACTCGCTAGATGACCACATAAAACTCCAACTGTGGCTCTGTAATGAATATTCTCTGCTGTATTATTAGCAAGGCCCAATGAACACCACTTCCACAAATCTCTTGATGGATTACCACTAATTTCCAAGGCAGAATTGGGTTCTTCTTGTGGTAAGTAATGAAGTAATATCCATCCTTGCAGAACAGCTCCTCTCCATGCCTGTCCAGCATTTATGCATAAGGAGACAGCATCTTTAAACTTGCCACACCTAACTTCTGTAAAGATGCGCTTACACAAATCATTATCATCCTTTTGATCTTCTGAGTGTACTATCTTCTTCTGTCTTCTTGGTGCATCAGGATCCATACAAGTTACCATTGATTTGCTCTTCTCTGTATTAAATAAGCTATTTCCAAGTAACAATTGATGTAAAGTGTTTCCCCAATGAATGTTATTGCTAATTATAGGAGCTGAGGTCTTTGTGGCTTCCTCTTGGTATGCTGCAGTAGCTTCTAGCCAATCAACCAACAGTTGCAGCAATCTTAACTCAGAATCACTCCTAAACAAAGCATTTACCAAGGTTTGCTGGGATAATGTAGTTTCAGTTATCAAGCTGTCTAAGGACTCTGGGTGTTCAGTTATAGAATCAGCATATAAACAATGAAGCAGTTTCCATGTGTTGGCTTCTTCAGCCAGCCAATAGTTTTGTGCATTATACCTGTTCCATGGCTCGACCAGCTCCAGCGAATCACAACATACTTGTGCTAACCTCGCTAGCGTGTCTAAAACGTCACTCGGGCGACTTGTTTGTATTATTTCAAAGAACGCTTCGCTTAAGCCTTCAGCAGAGACTCCAGGATTAACTATTATTGAAGATTCATCAAGCACTTGCCTCAAACTCGTATCGTTGAGATTTTTGAATATAGAGGTTTCGTTTAAAATTGGTGATAAGTTTAAAGTATCTTCTCTTGCTAACAACTGCCTGTTTTTTCGGTTTTTCAATGGTGTAAACTGCGTTGAATGCATTTGAAGACTTCTATCGAAACTTTTCGCCATTTCGGATATTAATTTGAGTTGAATTAGCAATACACAAGACAGCAAAAGGTTAGCGGCTATCTAAGCGCGCCGAACGTTGATTACAATTTGACATTTGTTGGTATTTTTGACAGCGCCACTGTATTGTTGTACGTTCAAACGTAAGATTTATAAGGTGAAAAAGAAATAATGATGAAGAAATATTTACAGGATATCACATCAGAAAATAAATAAATATTTTTTAAGTTAACCTAGAGTTATTTTGTAGTGAATTAAGACAAATTCAGACCATTCCAAACCATAAAGTTGTAATTAATTTACTGCAGTAATTTATAGTTTTCGAACGATCATTTACTTCGTTGATTCGTTCGTTGATCATTGCCTCAACACTTTGCAGATTCTGGAAGAAGGTAAAGAAAATAATTATTAGAAAAAAATATATAATAAGATACAGAAATACATAGTCTAATTCAAAATGATATTAATAACATAATAATTGAATAATATGAAACTTCATAAAGTACTAACTTCTCCGAAAGTATCCAAATATTTTTATCCCTACACTTCTCTCTCCCCATTCCCTCTCTACATTATCAACGTCGTTGCGTGTAAAGGTAAGATTAAATAAATTAAATGTTACAATAATTTACTAATAATGAGATGTGAAATTATTGTACTCTTTATCTTTAAAGTTATTTATTTTATCTCAAGTAGGCATACAAAACTTAGTTTCTATTTTTCACTACCTAATTTCTCTGTAACTTCTATATCTAAAAATGTTATCACAATATTTTATATTTGACTGAAAGTGAGTCAGTTTTATTTATAGGTTTGTCTGTAACTAGTTGGTAAAATTTACAATCATTTAACTTGTTCTTTGGCAGGTATTTATTGTGTTTTGCATAAAAAACATCTTCAGGTCCAGTACATTTCTATTCCATTATGATTTGCTGAATTTCTATAGCCAGAGACAGCAAAGGACACATCATTTAATCAATAAAAAAATGATTTCTTTCCTGCATAATATGTTTGCAAGTGATTAGAAAACATTCTAAGACCAATCTGAGTACAAGAAAATTTAATATTCATCGTAAAATCATTAATAAGTACTAATGATTTTACGATGAATATTAAATTTTCTTTACATTTATTAGTAACTTTTATGTTACCTATCGAATAAACTTTCTATAAAATGCACATGTTATTAATGAGAATAGAGAATATTAAATCCTATTATACTAAATATACTGGTAAGGTAATTAAGTAGGTAAATCCAATTGATCTGTTGTAATCAATAAAAATTGTGATAAAATAACACAAAAATTACACATTTATTCAAATAACTTCTATAAATATTAGTAATTAACCTATTCTGGGCACCTGAAATGATTTAGGTACCTATTTGTTTCTTTAACAGTGTATAAAAATAGATGGAATTATTTTTAAAATTGTCATTGATCTCAATTTTAATCATAAAAAAAGTATTTCAAAACAACATTATACTAATTAATTAACTGCTTTCTACTATATTTTAATACTTGTAAGCTATAAATTCTGCATATCAACTACATAGGTAATAGATAATTTTAAAGAAGCAGCTTAGCAAATATATGTTTGTCGCTGAGACTTAGTATTTATTAAACTGTTCAAAATTTTCAATTTCTAATGCTGATTTGTCATAATCTTAGAGTCTTTTGTTTTTGCTTAGTAACAAGTATCTTAAATTCATATTGAAAGCATTCCTATATTCTCTGGCTTTTGAGTTGGCTGCTGTTAGAAATCTTATGATTATTAGTCTTATGAAGTCTCAACAGCAATAAGCCAGAGACCACCACTAATAACAGCTGTTGTTGACAAAAGGTGTTAGGGTGTTGAGTTTAGCTTTGTTGCATGACTATGTTATCACAAATTGTACAAAAATAGATTTTTGTTTTTTCAAGTTACTGACATTAGTGACATTATTTTTGTAACTTCTATGTCAGGCAACTGTCAGCAAAGATAGTATTGAGTGCAGTATTATTTGATTTTATTTGTAAGTTTCTTGATTTGTGTGGACAGTGTTAATTCATTACATTTTCTCTATTGTAGGGTGTAAGTAGCTGCAAAATGTGGGTTAGAAAACAACCCTTTCCTTATTACAACTTGCAAGCACAAGATTTAACATCAATGTTCACAGTATCAGAGGTATGTATGATAAAGGCTTGATTAACTTATTATTTCTGAGTTATTTTTTTTGAAAATTCATATACAATGTATCAGGGTGTTGATATTTTGAGATCCTGTCTATCGGTTCATAAGCATTGAGATTCATGATAAGGTCAGTTACCTAGTTAAAAAAGTACCTTGTTACAATAAATAAAAATATGAAAAAACATTAAAACTTTTAATAGTATATGAAAAAAAACTGTAATTCAAAAAAGTAGTTCATGAGATTTCTCATTTGTAAAATCTGAAATTTAAATATTCGCAAATAAATCTACATGTTTAGGTATGAAGTATGAAATAATAGCTGAAATAACATTCTGTCTGCAGCTACTGTCAGCATTGTGTTTGTGGCCTGGCCAACATCTTTCATTCGGTATTTCTGTGGAAAATGTATGATCTTGCAGTACATTACTATTGATGCTATATTCTGTTATTTATTAGAAGTATCTTTTTAACACACAAAGAAAAAAAGAGGTGTTTTATATAATGAGTACCTATGTTTTATCCGAATATTAAAATACCCACTTAAGTAAATTGTTGAACATTTTTCTCCCATACATTCAAAAATCAATTGGATTATTAAATGAATTTCTAAACATACTGAAGATATATTAGATTTTACATACAAGGTGTATGAAAATTATAAATACCTATAGGTACCTACAAATACTAAAATGAAGACTCATTCTGTCTATGAGTAGGTGTTTTTTATGAAGAGATTAAGCAATTAAATTATTCAGTTAATAATGATGTAGGTTATTTAAATTTGTGGTACATTATCTACTAATTACTTTTATGTAAGATCTTGTAAAGCGAATTTATTAAAATTTACTTAAATAAAAATGAAGATAATATACTTACAAAATTCGGTATTTACTTAATCTCATAACAAATTACTATAAAAAGCATATGTAGGTACCCTATTTCCTGGGAAATGCTTATAAATCATACAATAACACCATGCAAAAGAAGTTCCTTTTATAACCCTATTTTAAAATTTAATAGGTAAATAAATAAAATACATGGAACCTAGGCTAGAAATGAATGTACATAAAGTAATTTATTTACCATATTACATTAAACATTCAAGGAACAAAGGAAGATTACCTAAATTGAACTCTATTTTTATTCAATACAACATTAAACTATGTGCACTAGCATTTTTGGTTTTCGAACCTGTTGTTAAATCTAAATAAATCATATTATAAACTTAATTATCTAACATTAATATTGCGAAATCATAGCAAATTAAAAATGTCTCCCATGTGCGAACTGACTGATAAGAATATAACTAAACGCACAGAACCACAGACTATCGAAACGTTGAAATGTTCGGTTTATCTATTCATGCTAAAGACGCAGTAACATTAGGAACTGGAACGCAATAATGATTTTCCAAGCGACCGGAAATGCCTTCTTGATCTTGTAAATTACTTTTTATGTATGATGTTATGTGATTAATGTTTTTTTAAAGGCATGCGTATGTGTAAATCAATAAGTGTATTTCGATATATTTGATGTAAAAATAAAAAAGATATACCGGCAAATAATATAAACGAGACACTTTATTGATTGTTGTGTGGCGGCAAAGATCCTAGTCGTTTAAATATCAATTTAGAAATATGTTAGTTAAAAAAATATGAAATAATTGTTAAATTGGTCAATAATATAAAATTTTACATTGATGACATTTATTTTAGAAATAAATATACCGTTTATTATTTGATAATTAATTTGACTTTACCGCGCAGGTTCTAACTCAAGGACAAGCTTGCTATCTCTTTTGCACAACTTGCTCTCTGCGAACGAAATTGTGTGCGGCAAAATGTTTCATCACTGGATATGAGTACTTTACCTACCCAGTTCGCTAGTGTTTTTTAGCCTGGTTCCGCCATTATTAATAAAAAAAACTTCATTGTCATTATTTAGATGCTATACAATCAGCTAAACGCGAGTGTAACGTTGTAAAGTTCTAAAATCTGCTAATTTAGTGGGCACCAAAAGTGTTTTGGAAGTGTATCATTTCCTGTTTCATATCGTATAGAAACAAGCAACTACGACCACTAACTTACTCTTTTCGTTATCACGTGGGTTAAATTTCGAATTATGCAGCTTTTTCTATTCATTTTTTTATTTTTTCATAATTTATTAGTTTGCAGTGACACTTAAGTTGTGTGAATAGAAAAAAAACCGGTTCATAACCCTTCATAAACGTTGTTTTCAGAAGCGCGCCGAGTCGCTGACGGCCCGCCGTTCTATTTGGCTTGTAATGGAACCGGCAGGGGACTAACTATATGGACAATGGTGGTCAAAAACTGTGTCTTAGTGAAACTTAGTGTAGTGCCAGTGCTGTGAACTCTTTATTAGTGTTACATAAGGTCGCAATGAACTGTAGAAGAAGCCCGCCCTGACGCGGCGAGCGCGCCAGCGTCCGCGGCGGGCGAGGTGCAGGTCATGGCACCAGCATTGTCCATAGCATCCCGAGAGCCGCACATCCACGACTCAAATTTGTTTGGAGAAATAGAGCGGCCACTGAGTCAACGAAGGCGGGCGCTTGCGTCCGTCGATAACCTCGCACCACATATGGATGAAGATGACATGGGACCACAGAATCAGCCTAGTCTCGCTAAAGACTCTCAAGAGATGGAGCAGATCTTGGTTGATTTAGGGAACAGCGATCTTGACCAACAAGGAGACCTGCTTCAAGCTATAAAAACCCTAGAAACTGGTGGTGACACACTTTCTGGAGGAGAAGCTCTGTCTACTGATGACCCAGAAGCAATCTTCCCTCTATCTGGATTTGAGTTGGCAGAGCCTGCAGATTCAGAGGGGGATGCTATGGAAGAAAAGATAAAAGTAATGCAGCTGCGTCTTGAGAGAAGATGTTCTTTTTTACAGAGAAGATTAAGAATATTACAGGCTCGTGCTATTGGGAAGAAAGTATCTGAGGAAGCAGCTCAGACTTTTGAGAAATGTACACGAGGAGTCCGCAAGGATAGTGGCGGTGGCAGACCAGTGGGTTTGAAAACATTTTTAAAAACTATAGAGACCACTTCTGCATTACAAGCTAGTGCAGCATCAAGGACAGTGGTTGGCCCTAAGTACTACAATCCTGGAACATCTAAAGGTGATGCATCAAAATCTGCAAGTATTGGCATACCATCCGGCACACTGACAGGCTTGGAAGATACTGCAGGAGCCCTGCGTTCACACCTATCAGTGGTAAAACACGAGCTGGACTCAGATGCCACTCTGTCGTCATCAGGAGCTGAGAGTAATGATGAAGCTGTCACCTACAACAATCCACATCAACAGCAGATGCCAATGTAAGTGATATTTTACTATCTTCATGTATTATCTTGATTATTGCTCAATAGTGTTGGAAGATGTAAACGGTAGATAAATGTAAGGTCAGGATGGTACATGAATGAAACATGGTTATGATTTATATCTTTTTTCTTATTGTCAGAGTTTGAACTCTGCTATGATGATATTTTTAGCAAAGTATATTTGTGTAGGTTGTAGTTTTATATGTATACTGATTGACATGATGTAATTCAATTTTTTAAGTGACACCACTAATTTCCAATTAGATGAATTACCTACTAATAATATTTTATCTGCATTATGATAACTTCTTAATGGTAATAAGAGAATATTTATTTCTATTGTGATTTTGCCACTTTCACATTCTTCTATGATATTGCATCATTTCCATTTGACCCTAACTAATTGAATGAAAAGTAGTACTGTTTGAAATACACCTAGCTTGTTCAAATTTAGACCTTTTGTTTTATATCTTGTTTGTTGAGTTTATCAGATTCATATCAGTATGCTGTAATACTTAGTCTGTGAAACATTTTTATAGGTTACAAGGGTTGATGACCTGTAGGAATCACAGTTCTGGTTCACTTCAGAAAAGGGAACAATAAGAATCTCATTGATTTATTTATGAGAGAACTTGAATACATTAGGTATTATAACAATAATAAAATCATTATATACTTTGCTTTACAAATTGGTCATTGATGGAATTATAAAACAGTTATTTAAGGTTTTATGGTGTTGAAATTGTTACTGAAACTTTGACCTTATTTAGGATTTTTAGCATAAATGTATCAATAAAAAGTAGTCAGTGGATAGCCTTAGGGGTGGATTAAAAAGTGAAAACATAAAATGTGTCACAGTAATGGTTTGTAAAGCTAGCTTCTGCATTTCAAACTTGCAAAGCTTATAAGGAAATATTATAGACTTCATACAAAATCCATGATCAAATATCTATTATAATTTATAGATTATCTATTGTGTTCCATTGCCCACTTTGCACATACACTACACATACACTTTCCTATAACATGTTGCTATGTTTTATCTTTAAATTTAGGTGAACTTAGTCATAAGTATACCTACATTTAGGATCACATTATTATGCCAGATAATTGTATTTCAACTAGCAATTAATGTATTCCAACACACAAAGTTATAGTTTATTTTATGAAACCAAACCTTCTCCCATTATTCTAAGTACAGAACTCACTTATTCACTCTAAATAAACAAAGGTTATGTTACATTTTTTGGGTTGTGAATAAAATAAATATTGTTCCATTGAAACAATTACTTATATCCTTGGCAATGCACTTTTGGCTAGGCTTATTAAGCTGTAGTGTAATTTTTTGAAGATGTTTAGATTTTTTAAAGTATAGAGTAAGACATGGGGGCTATAGAAGCTTGAATCCTCTATCAGAAGCTACTAAATTACAAATTACAATTTAGATACTAACAGTGTTGCTTTCTTGTTTCAGCGAAAAACGCGCGCTATGGTCGTGGCAACGCGCACGTGCGTCGATTGCTTCTCGCTGGTGCTGGTTGCAGGCCCAAGTTCAGGAGTTAGAGTATAGGATAAGGCAACATAATGAACTGCACAAACAGGTTAGTGACACATATCTATGATATGATACATCATCATCAGCCTATAAGTGCCCACTGCTCAACAATGAGAGAGAGAAAGTTTGAGCATTAATCATCACACTTGCTCAAGGCCGATTGACAATTTCAAACTTATCACTAGAAATTACAAGTCCAAGTTTTCTCACAATGTTTTTCTGCACATTATGTCAGTGGTGTCTTGATAATCATAGAAAGTACATATGTCTCGGAAAAAGTCACATTGTTCCTTGTGACGTTTTAAACCCATACCCTCCTGCATGAGAAGGGGGTGCTTAACCTCCAGGCCACCACAACTGTAGTGAGTTAAGAGAGAGTAAGATGCTATGCTAATACTGACACTGCTGTGTATGTAAAAAGAAAAACTTTTATTTACAATCAGTATACATATTATACTGTTAAAAATTTAATGTTTTGACTAGATAAAAACACTATGCTGTGATTATAATTAACATCATAAATTATGTAGCTGTACACATTTTGTTTTTACGAAACATGCGATTTGGTAAAAGTTCTAATTAGGAGTTAAGGTCAATGATCTTTTATCTGTAATTAGTGATTCTGATAAGCTACTTGACTAAATATTACTTGTGCTGAGACCTTAACCTTTTATCTATAGCATAAAATGTTAAATACCTACATAAATTCTTGTTGTGACTCCACAATTTAAAATAAAAATAAACCTGAAAGTGATTTTAATATCAATTTTTTTTCTAGAAAACCTCTTTGTTTTGTTATCAAGGAGTTCAATCTTTATTTTTAAAAGATTCACATAAATACTTTATTGTGGTTGTGTGTTTACATAGGCCCTAACCTGCCTGCATGGGATTCATAATTTTTGAAAGTGTAGATGCACATTAAGCACCTTTGCAGTGTTATTTAAAAGGTGTTGTCCTCATGAAATATTTGCTTTGGCAACACTGATTTGTCCAACTGCTTCTGAGTTTTGCATCTAGCATAAAATTGACCATCAATTATTATTATATTATAAATTAATCTGTTGTTCTTATTTTAGCGAAATAATTAAAGATGTAATAATGAGCAACTCAAATTCAAAATCAATGTTTTTTTTAAACTCAACTTATTATTTAAACATAACATAATATGAATCTATATAATTCAAAGTAGGTTGTATGTATAATTCATAGAAATAAAACATGACACCTATTTATATAAATAAATTGAATACAAAGATATCTATAAAAATATTCGCGTCAAAAGAGTTTTTTTTAATTCATTATAATTTACTACATCTGCTGAACAATGAATCAGTTGTGCCCAATGATGTATAAAACTATAGATACGTTGTCCGCGCTCTAAAATGACAACATGAAATGAAGGCAATTGACAACATCGCGCTTAGTTACGCACCAACCTGCCGCGCGACGCTACGTTTGTTTTTAATTTATATCGTGTGTGTAAACCTGTGCGAAACATAAAGAAAGCATGTCGTCGTGTGTGTTCAGACGATGTACAAATTATACTCCAAAAGTTAAAGACAAAAATGTGTCATTTCATGCGTAAGTTCACCAAACAACCTATTTTTATTTTATTTTTTTCGACGCCGGCGCCCGCCATCTTATGGCGGCCGGCGCATGAAGGTATAGTCACGTGCCGTCGGCATAACTGAAGATGTATATTTATCTCCCTCTAGCAAAGGCATTCCACTATACGATGTCATATTTTCTTTCCCTTTCTTTACTCGTAGAAGTAGTTATCTAGTATTTTCGCCATTTTAAAGCGCCGCGATGTTGGTTCATGACGTGTCTATATATAATACGTCATTGGTTGTGCCTAAATACTGTAATAGATAAACACTGGGTTAGTTGACGCGCTAGCTAGGGTAACATGTTTAAACAAGTTATAGTTCGCGCGCATGCCGCAAACTCAAGGTCACGAATCAACAATGCCGCGCCAATGCTAGTTTTTTAATCTGTTGGGTTTAATGATAAAATATACATCTACTAGAGTTCCCTTTACGAGATATTCTGTATCACAGTGTATTAAAACTTTTTAAAGCTGTGACATAACCATACAGTACTATAATTTGTATCTTTCTTTAATATGGCGTGTTACAATAGATATTGTTAAAGGTTCAAGGCAACAATATTATCCAAATATTGCATTGCCTACACCTTATCTCTAATTGATAAATTACAGAGCTATAATATTAATTAAATGACATCATTGTGAGAAGCTGGTCAATTCAGTACCTGAGAGGTGCAGATTTTGTAATTTCTGTTAAGCCCATACAGCATGGTTAGCAAAAAATCTGAACTATTCTCTAGATTATGTAATCTAACTTAAAGGAACCTTGGTCAGCACTTCAGCAGTCTCAATGTGGGTGCCTAACAAAAGCAGTATGCATACATGTATTAATAAAATTTTCAATTAAATAGTTATAATTATTAAAAACTAGCTACTCTCGCGCGGTTTCACTGCTCTGCTCCATTTCATCGTAGCGTGATGTTTTTAGCCTATAGCACTCAGGAACATTGTAGCTACCTATCAGTGAAAGAATTTTCGTAATCCGACCAGCGGTTCCAAAGAATCCATACATACAAAGTTACAAACTTACAAATTTAACCTCTTTATAATATTTCTGCCAACACCACACCAAGGTAATAATATCTACAAGTATTTCAACTTCATAGAAACGGCCGAAATGCGAACTATACCTACGCGCCCGATGTCGGGACGCGCTCGGGACGCAGACAGACGCGGCTGTACCGCAGTGACGAACGGACGGTGTGTTGTCTTTTATTTAGAAATCAGCTCGAAGTACATTATTTAATATGACAAATAGGAAATATTGTGCAGTTGTGCTGTTATTATGTTTGGTTGCATGAATTCGTCAATAACGCATCCAGACATAAGTTTTTTTTTAAATTACCTGGAAACTCTGAAAGGTAAGACTATAAAATAATTTTACTTACTAGTAGCCTAGGTAGGTACCTACATAATGTGTGTCTTTATGGATCATTATTTCCAGTTATCTCACGAAAACAGATGTTTGAATTTATAAATAATATGAATAAAGTTATTGAGACGAGTGAAACAGGTAGTTATAGGCGGTTCTGGTTCTGAATGAATCATGATACGTTAGGTACCTACCTACTTACGCTTGTGTTAAAACGGTTCATGTATGTTTTGTTAGTTTGTATAATTCAAAGTAGAGAGTGTGGTATTTTATTATTAATAATATTTGTTTATTATCTGCGTTTATGAATAATACTAGAAAATATTTAATAACAACAATAAAACAGCTAGACTCATGTAATATTTGATGTTTGAGGGTTGTGATTTTAGAACATCCGTAGTCAGCTGTTCAGTTCGGCATTAGTGGCCAAAGAAATTTTGTTTGTTTATTTTTAAAGCACTTTATTTGTTTATATAAAAAAAAGGATATTTACAATCACAAAACTAAATGGAAACAGAAAGTAGACAAAGGTAATTAAAATACTGGAGACGAGCAGCCCTAACGCATGTTTACGTACCGCGCGGCTGTAGGTATTTATTTCTTTCAAGCGGCCGAGTTACAATACTGTATGATATTTATACTGTGACCACACCTTACCGATAGATAGGTGCACCAACCACCAACCATTGAATAATCATCACTACATAGTTTTCACACTTTCTCTGTCCATAAATCCCTATGTATGCTTAAATCTTAAAAACTACGCAACAGATTTTGATGCATTTAAGTATTACCACTGCAGCCATGCGAAGCTGGAATGGGTTGCTAGTTATTATTTAAATTGCCTTTACTTGGTCCAATTAGTATCGTTGATACCGCCCTCTGAAGTGAGAGCAAGCAAATAAATAATATAGTAATATTTTTTTTGACTAGACTGTAAAATATTATTAAAAGTTCTCGTCGTCTCTTTCTAGGTCCGTGAAGCAAAAGGACCAGTGGAGTTTGAAGGCGAGCCAGTCGCATATGAAGGTTCTCTGCCGGGCTCTGAGCTACCTGATGACGATCCTTCGCATGAGACCTGTGCTCGCGTGAGGCCGCTGCGACGAGAGACCTTCAAAAAGAGAAAACTGCTGCAAATGCATAATTTACATATCGCTACACAGAAGGCTGCGCGGCCGTCAGATATCAAGTTAGTCATTATATGTAACTGAGCTTAGTATTCTAGTCATTAAGTACTTGACACAATTATCTAAGATGTTTTTGAGGTCGCAGTATGAGAATATTCGTTTAAATATATACCTATTTTAAAATATAAGATATTTCTTTAATAAATATCAATTGTGGATATTTTATTCGAAATATTGCTTGATAGGTGCACCTGTGAACAAGGATTGGAGAGTTGTGCAGTGTGCACAGGTCGTGCTGAACCGACGCAGCCTGCCCCGCCCTTCAGCACAGTGCCACCTCGTCTGCGCATTGCCGCTGTCGACCCTGGTTTCCATCCTGTGCTTAGTGATATCAAAGGTACAAAATACACCAATTGAACTGATTTTATGAATATCATTAACCACTGTGTATCTGGTTCTCAAATTCTGTTACCTTATCGGTGCACCAACAGTGGGTGGCCTAAGGAAACATTAATTGTCTTGGCTTTTCAATACTTACAATAATATATATAATTGGTTTTTCTGAATAAAGCTAAATTGAGTAAATCTATATTTAAGTTTTGTATTTTGGTATGTTTGGAACTTTACACCAATTATCTGTTAAAGTAAGTATGGATAAACTGTAATTACGATATGTTGTTTCCAGATATGTCCCCGTCCTTGCATATGTCGGCGCTAACGAGCCGTGCGTGGTTCCGGCCCCGAGCGGGGCGTGCTTGGCGCGGGGCTCCGCCCCCGCAACAGTCGCAGGCCGCGTCCAGCTCGGGGCGCGCGCCCTCCTCCAACACGCACACGCCAAAGCCCCTCAAACGACATCCCACACGTAAGAAATCAAACTCGTTCGATCTTTTTCATGTCTACATCTTGCTGTCTGATTGATAGTCTTTGCCTTCAGAACCTTTGAAATGAATAATAATTAAACTTGAAATGATATTTCACATTATTAATCATTCCACATATTTATGTAAACAACTCTAAAAATTATTTATTAATTCATTTATATTATTGTTGACTTGCCAGTTTTGGCTTCTTCAAGCCAAACAATAAATGGTATAATAGGTTGTTGGGGAAGCTATATAAACATCGAAATATTTAAGAAACATTATTTCATGCAGCTTCAAACTTTAGTGATACATAAAATTATCTTTATCTTTCTTTATTTCAGGATTGAAAAGGGGTCGACCGCCGCTAACGAAAAAAGTAAAGGAGAGAGATAGAGATGAAGACACTCCTACATCAGGCCATGAAAGGTAATTATTATCTAGTTGATGAGTGCTATTGACACACAAGCTGCATACTGTTTCCACCAACTTAAAATTTTTGTTTAATAGGCTTTCCTATTGCTAGTTACTTAGTGGTTTTGTCTTGAATGAAATGTAAAATTTGGTATGATAAAGCTAAAATAAAAAAGTCTAATGTAGACTGCAGAGTTACAAAAATATGTTTGACTGAAGTAAGATAACTGTATTATATGTATATTAATAAAATATTGTATCAGATCCCGCGGCCGGTCGAGTACGGAGTCTCGTTCGTGGCGGCGACAGTCGTACGATATCGACAACATCGTCATACCACAGAGTGTTGCGGCCAACACTCGTCCTCAGATACTCACTTACAAGGAGATAATCACGCCCAAGTACGTATTAATAATTTTTGACTACATGTGTCTCTGTTTACTATAATAAAATTATATCTATATATGTAAAAATTAATCGCAACATGCGTTAGTTAAGAGCATAACTAACTCAACAACGCCTGGACCAATATCGGCATTTTTTTTTTTTTTTTGTTATATTTATTATTGACAGGAAGAGGTTCCTATCGTAGAAATATTGGAAAATTGGGAAAAGCCTTAAAATTGGCCCTTTCGTTGTTAGTGTGATAGTTAGACCCGTGCCAAGTAGGGGCGAGCCGATAGTAATTAATAAAATATAGCAATCGATTGAATTTGTAGTCTCTTGCTAGAAGTAACTGTTATAAAATTATTTTATCAGTGATAAAATAATTTGTGATAAAAATGTAATTATCACATTATTTACAGGTGGCGAGTCCTAGAGATCCCAGAGGCGCCTTTAAATAATGGCATTATGAAGACTAATCGCCAGATGTCCATTGAGAGTGAGGTGAGAATAATCTATAAATAGATGTTTATTACTGCAATTATTTTGTTGCCTTAGTAAGTCGCGAACTTTGCAAAGTGTAGGAGAAATATTATAATGATGTGGATGCAATTTGAAGGCTATGAGTATGTCAGGTATCAGTTTGGTACATGTGTGTATTGTGTGATTGTGTGTAGGAGGAGGACGTGTCTGAGGCGGCGGTATCACTGCGGCATCGGCGCGCCGAGAGCCGCGAGCGCGCGCGCTACGTCCGCAAGCGACGCGCGCGCCGCGACCAGCCCGAGCCGGCAGACGCGGCCGACGCGATCGACGCGATGAACCCGCCGCGCCCCCACGAGTCGCCGCCCGCCACGCCCGTACACGACCCGCCCCCGCCGCCGCGCCAGCCCACGCCGCCGCATCACGAGGCTAGTTCCTAATTTTATATTACTCACTCGCTTCTGCTAACCACTCCACTAACTTTTAAGTCTAGATTTGCCTATAAACATCATTTAACATAACAACCTCAATCTCTCTTGCTACTAGAATAGATTGGTAAAAAAATTGAAAGTTTTTCATAACATTTTTATATGACCATCTTTTTCATTAGAATATATAAATATGTACTGAAGTAACTAAATAAAGTTGTTACATATGTCATTACCTACTATCATATAACTACATGCGCTTGATTACTAACGATCACGCTTGACTAACGTTAACTTCGAATGTTACTCCAGACAGTGAGACCGTACACGCCGCGTCAGTTTCCGCTTGCGGAGGAGCAGTACCAAGACATGGTGGCGAGCATGCCGCACGGGTTCCACGCGAGTCGCTCGGCCACGCCGTCGCTGCCGTCGCCTGCGCCGCCCGACGCGCCCGATGCGCCTGACGCGGCCGACAGTGACTCCTCCAGTACGCTGTCGCCCGCAGAGCACAGCGTTTTCGACGGCGACGACCCGGACGACGCTGAGTGGGACCCGCATGCCGAGAGAGCTGAACGACGGAAATCCTCGTTTAGATGAATCACCACTCTACCACACCACCGGTAATACATTGTCTCAGAAGTCGCTTTTACTTCTGTCTAGCTCTGTAGCAGTAACTCCTCCAATCTGCCTCTAAAGATATTCTTAGCAGATAAGGGAGAAAAGCTTTAAAGGGCTGTTTGCCTACATAATATTAATTTAGTAATAAATATGTTTTAATTGCTGTCACATTTGTCCATGGATTTGTCCATGATAATAGACTGTGCTACTCCAAAGTTGGTCCATGTATACATCATAATCACATTTATGTAATACATTTCTTTGTAATTGGATGTTAGCAGGCACCATTATGTAATAGTAATTTATTTACTAATTGTTGAGAGCATTTGAAAATTGTTAATGTAACAGTTACCTCCAGTAAACAGTTTTATTGATGTGGATGGCTATGTGTATTCAGATCCAGTAGGTTATATTTTATTATAATGTAATTCAATAAGTGATTAAAAACATAGTAAAAGTAAGATCTAAATTTAATTAATTGGTCTAATATTAATGGAACCTTTTAAATTGACTTGTAATTACACAGCATTGCACATAAACACTACTGCTACTGGTAGTGCTTCAGTATTCTTGTCAAATTTTATGAAAAGGTGATGAAGTCAGTTCAAGACACAATCGTTATAAGTTTAAAAAAGAAGAGTGCCCGTTGTACAATATGAAAATGTGCAAGATGCACTTGCTTACAAAATTTATTGATGTTTATTGTATATGATTCTCACATTACGAGAAATGAGGTAATGTTGCTGACCACAAACCTTTAAAATAATATGAGTGTTGTTAAAAGATGTGTGAACTGATGTATAAAACAGTAGCTTTTGCAGTTTGCTGTTGCAAGTGAGCGTACCATAACATTCCCTTCAGTTCAAATAATGTTGTTGTACATGTTAAATTTAATTTAACGATATATATGCATTGCAAGATTTAAATACTGCTTGCTTAAAATTTTACGAGACAAGATTATTATGAATGTGTTCCCCTTACATTTTTGTCTACATTTAAGTTTGATGATAAAGCTTTTCTATTTTAATATTAATGCCCATTTATTGTCGCCAAGCGTTTGTAAATATTGACTAATATTACTCGGGCACTGATAGAAACTTATAGACTGGCTATAAAATAATTATTTGAATCTCTGTAAGAGTATGAATTTGATGTTTCAAGCCTTCAGTTTTGCTTCTTAGGAAATGTCTACTTTTAGTTAACATTTACCGTTGGTAAACATTCTTTTTGTCACACATAAAACACTGGTATATTTGAAAGAGGATTGTGTAAATAGTTTGGTCTATGAGACAGGAAATTGACTGAGTATATAACATAAGATAAGAGACTATTTCACTTAGTTTTCTGTCACCAGTAGTTATGAAACTCTTGTGGTTATAATAATGTTTATTTCAAATAATAATATTCTTGTAATTTATCAGAGTGTATGTTGTTAAGACTGCTTGGCTGATGGTATACATACATAATTTTATTGTGCAGGAGAATGTAAAATTTAATGAAGTTTGTTCAATTTTTTTGAGAAGCCAAAGTCTTCTGGTTATTTGTAATTAATTGAAGTAATGTAGTTAAGTTTTTTAAGGTGACTCTGTTCCAAAGAGTGGATTGAGAAATATAGAATTAAACAGTCAAATTGTGTTTTATTATAAATAATACAAACAAGTTAATGTGTATACTTTATTTTCACGAATACCAGCATACAAATAGTAAATGATGACTAGTATGCTTAAAAATTTCAACTACATGTAAAATTTAATCTACTCTCTAATATTCAACATTCAATTGGCTTACTTACATATTTTTAGAAAATATCGGTATAAACAAGGTTACAATTTTAAATTGAGTATTAATTAATAATAATAAAACATTGTATTAAAAAAAGAAATACAATATTGCATCTAAAAGTTGGATTTATAAAAACTTACAAAATATTCCCTAATATTTGTGGTATCATCAACTAATTTCCAAATGAGATTCTTTAGAACAAACAAAAAAAGTATATATTTGACCTCAATAAATTGAATATTCCGTAATATTTATGGTTTTATAGTCAAAGTAATAGAATTGCTTAGGGCCGAGATTTTCTTTTAACGAGATTCCCACTGGTCTTACCTCTCATTTTCCTTGGAGATTGATAAGTAATTATTACCTATGCACATGCCATCGTTTCTTCATCAACTATCACTAATTAAGTACACTGCAAATGCATAAGTCACGAAATCTTCAAACAAGTTACTCTGTTTTATAACCGAGCAAATGACGCAACCTAACAATACTGTACATAATAAACATGGCACTATTTATATAGCCCTGCACACACTTGCACCCATGAATATGGAATGTGCTTCACTGTATTTGCCTACTCAGCAAGTATGCACAAAGCATTAATATAATAAGAACTTAGGTTGTGTGTCTTGTTTGCACCTACTTACACAATAATCTAAATTATAATCACAAAATCGCTAATTAACATTATAATACTGTATAATAATCATGAATGGTTACAGCTACACAGCCTTCAACATTTCAAATAAATGCAATATGGAATGTTAAGTCAACATTATTCACCTACTCTTAACTCCTTACACATTTAAGTTTATCGCCTATAAATTATATACAAATGAACTAAAACATGAAGAAGGCTTAACTTAATTACTTTCTAAGCGATGTAATTGCAATCAAAACAGCGCGAGGTGTATCTTATTAATACTTGATTTTTACATCGACCGTAACTAAAACAATTACAAGTATGTATTCCATTTACTACAATTATATTAGAAATGGATAAAATGCAAAAATGTAGCATGATACTAAATATTTTTACGTCACGAAAGTTAAAAAACGCAAGTTAAGCGTATTGATTGAGTACATAGACACGATTCCCGCAAGACTACAGGGTAATAGTTAGTTAATATTCCTAGAGAGATCCTGTATGCGGCGAGCGTTGCACTCTCTGCAGTAGAGATGATCGTCGAGAGGGTAGCAGCCACGGCCCTCCTGCCTAGAGCAAAGTGAGGTCCCACAGTCCTCGCAGGCATAGCACGCGACATGGAAGCTCTTATCTAAGGCTACGATGCGAACGGTTTCCTCAGCGCCGCTCTCAGGAACGATCGGCTCACGGCAACGCGCGCAACGTGGTGCATATCTGTTAAGTAAGACAAGGAATGGTTACACATTGTAATTTGCAAATTTTTCTGTAAAGTTATTTCATCATCATCAGCCGCAAGCCGCTGTTGAACAAAATTTTTCACATCAAACTTCAACTCGCCAACTGCATCCATCAATCCCGGCGCCTCTGACGATGTCGTCAGTCCACCTAGTGGGAGGCCCGCCCACGCTACGCTTTCCTGTCCTTGGCCGCCACTTGAGTACTTTTTGAGCCCATCGACTGTCTGTCTGTTATTAATATTAGTTATAAAGCAAAAATATTGTTGCCCAGTGAAGGCAAATTGTACTTTTCCAGAATCAATGAAAGTAACAAATACAGAGTTTTATACTGCTGAAAAGGCAGTGAGATGTTACGTAGTGAATACAAGAACAAGGCTCACCTTTTATGAAAATCCTCAATACAGTGTATACGGTTGACTGCGTCTACTGTAAATGGTATTCCATCAAGACTCTTCTGACAGACTACACAAGTGAAGCAACGGGGGTGGTAAGGTTTGCCTGTCGCCCGCAGGATGCGGTCCAGGATAGGATCGCCACATACACAACATTTCTCTAAAGTATCCAAGTAGTCCCTTTCACACAATGCTCGCCCTTGCACTGCATAGAAGGGGCGACCCTGTTAACAAATATTACAATTACTAACATTAATTTTATTAGTGGTATGTGTTTTTGTAAACTTTCAAGTTCACAAACTTTTTTTTAAGAAAACTGAATCTTGCTTTCTTTGCGTAACCATTTTGTAAATTAAACAAAAGTGTGTAAAAACCTGAGTCAATACTTGTTCATAAAGCAAAGGAAATAGTATGAAGCCAGTTCCAATTAGATTGATACATCTAATAGAATCATGTGAGTCACCTGCTTTGTTGTCTGATTTTTATTAAAAATGGAGGGCTTTCTTAGATAAGTCTTTAATCTGACTACCTCCTAAATAAAGTCAAACAACAACACTCCTTTTTGGGCAGTCATGTAAAAATTTATTGTATACTTACTTGTAAGTTAATTCCACATTGCTGACAGCAGAAACATTTAATATGATAGATCCTTTCCATAGCAGTACAGCCAGTTGTTTCACCCATGATCTTCTCTCCGCATTTGTAGCAGTTACCACAATACAGTGCATCATCAGGTTCTGGAGTAGGCTCGACTGGTGCACCTACATAACCGCCATACAGAGACGTGCCAGACAGCTGACTGCATGGTCTAGGATTTATGGGCTCATACAGAGATTCATAAGTAGATGATGTCTGAGATCCTCCGTATGTAGAGAAATCCTGAGCATTAACAGACGCGGAAGATGGAGGATATGCGGAGCCGGGTCGCCGCAACTCACTGTAATTGGACTGTGCACCTAAATCGCTAATTCTAGATACCTCTGATCTAGTATCACGATCACCGTAAATACTGTCACCGCCGTAGGCATTGCGCTGCATCATAACATTGGAGTAGACATGGTTGGTGCCTCCAGGAGGCAAGACATTGCTGTATAGCAAAACATCACCACTGCGTACTCTAGCTGTGTTCCGCACGATGCAGCTCTTTACAGGGACCAAGTTTGAGTATGTAGAACTAGTGCGGCTACCATATTCTAGTCTAGATGAATAGGACGGTTCGCAGGCAGACTTCACCATACAACTTTGAGGTATTTGAGGCAGAGGAGCCTTATTTTTTTTGGGTGGAATTGAAGGTTTTTTCATAGCCGCGTTAATATCATCTTGAAGTTTTGCTTCCAATTCATTCGCATATATTCGTAGATCCGCTAATTGTTTGTCGAGTGTATTCATTTTATTAACTTACACAATACTGAAATACGAATCTTATTCACTAAATAGAAAGAAATCGTTACGCCCTGATTTATTGTTTGATGCGAAAATGACAGCTCCTTCTTGTTATTATCATCTGTGGGGGATGCTGCAGAGCTGCGGGTTTTGCGTTTTGTTACACGCATCATTCATATTTTTAAAAACATTATAAAATGATCTATAAAAATTATAAGAATAC
This sequence comes from Spodoptera exigua, assembly GCA_902829305.4. Lineage (NCBI taxonomy): Eukaryota > Metazoa > Arthropoda > Insecta > Lepidoptera > Noctuidae > Spodoptera > Spodoptera exigua. The sequence continues at coordinate 2,446,931 of LR824614.2, forward strand.
AAATACAATAAATTGACTATTTATGGTATTTGTGTTCTATATTTGTGTCTCTGAAAATGTAGAAAAATGTAGTAAACTAAGGAACGATGCATAATATAATAATGGTCTGAGCACTCATTGCCGATTTCAACATTGATCATGTATGGCCGTTTTATTTGAGGTTGATAAATCAAGTGAATTATCCTGTCCCAGATAGGGTGAAAGGTCAGATCTTACTTACGTAAAATCACCCTGTTTCTTGACCTGCTCCGGCACGAGGCCGAAGTACTTTACCGAGTTACCCTGCTTGGGTTGAAGACCATCGTGGAGTCTTGACGCTGCGCGTCTGCAACGTGTCCTAAGGTGTAGGTGATCTCTCAATTCATTGTGCGGGGCGATAGGAAATGGGAAGTTGTCGAGTCGGACGAAGTAGGAGTCGTCTATCTGTGAAGCAATCGGGTGAGGAAACTATCCTCATCTTACCCCATTACCCCAGCCGCCGCAGGAGACGACGCGACGGCGAGGAAAGGTAGCTTGCCGCTGGACCAGAACCAGACCTGACCATAAGGTGTTCCACGCGGGGCATAAGAGCCATCAAACCGGCACAGATCGGGTCCACAAAGGCCGAGGTAAAGCTCCGGCACAGCCCCGCTGCAAGAAGTAAAGTATTAGTATTATTTTTATATGATAGGCCGGCAAACCAGCTTTCGGATTACCGGATGGTAAGCAATGAGCACCACCCATGGACGCCCGCAACGAGGTAACGGAGTAACGAGTGCGTTGACGTTCTTTTATGGCTTTGGGATTTGGAGACTTAATTTATTTGGATTGGGGGAGGGGAGAGGGAGGAGAAGGATTGGGCCTCTGGTGGCCTCATTCACGCGGCGAAATACAACACTGTGGTTGTTTCACGCCGGTTTTCCTGTGAGGCCGTGGTATCACTCCGGTCGAGCCGACCCATTCGTGTCCTCCCACATTAGAATTTTATTATTTGAAACCTATAATTGATTTGCAAATTTAACTAGAATTTTTTTTATTACATGTCGTTAACACTAGACCAATTAGGTTGCTTTTAATGGTACTGTTCGTTATAGTTTCATATTATTTATCGACAATGGCGAGCTGCATAACGTTTGCTATTTTGATTGCTCTAAAGGTTAATAGTTCCCAAATAAAATATTATGTTTTGATATTCAAAACTTAGTGTTCTACGTAGGGTCGCATTAATCCAGTCAAGAGCCCCTTTGCATTGCGATTGTAATTAAGCGATTTTGAGATGTTTTCAATGGGGGTTTCCGTGACCCCTAGGCAGTTGCCTACTCTGCCTATTGGTTCATCTCAGTTATAAGCTTTAAATTATTATAAAGTGAACTATATTTTTCTTTGCGGGACATTCATCAACCTCTTACCCTAGACGGTGCGAGAGGGAGTGTTAGACCCTTACTGACTAAAAACCGACTCTTTTCTACTCCTACTCCATGCCAAGGCCATGGTACATCAGGTACCATCGTAATTAAGGCCAAAATTAATACCTATCTCTATGTAAATATTTTGGATTGAGTTCTTTGATTGATTTAAGGGTCAGTTGCTTATTTTAAACATTTTTTTTGCAGTTTGCTGCTGTGTTCTCGGACGATGATGAAGGTAAGAAAGGCAGCTACAATTTGAATATTACTAAGGCACTGGCTGGTAAGAGATAGGATACACCGTATCTATCACTAACCCCGACATGCTTTTGCCTACCTTTGCTAGGTAAATATGGAATATTTTAACTTTGCAGATAAACTACCAGGAGACGGAACACAGGAAGAAGAAGTAAGGAGAAATCTTATAAAACTTACAAACAAATGTTGATATTTTTTCGTTCTTTATTTTCATTTTTGTAAAATTTCTTTCAGTGGCACATGGATTTTATGCCTGTGAGTACTTCTAGAGTAACATTAGTAATCGCAATTAGGGACATTCTTATAAACAGTTACTTATATTCTTATATGTTTCATCTTCAGACTGGGTATCTTCCTGATAGTGTATACAGAGAACTAGCGTGGTACGGTATCCTACAAATTCAGCCTCTCCACCACAGCTCTAAATACAAAGTAGCTGCTCAACTGATATGGCAGCATACTTTGGGGCGACCACACGTCATCATGGAAAATCCGCCACAGGTAACAAATGGTATTAGATAACGAAGTACCTTTTTGTAACTAAAACACTTCGGTACATTTAATACTAACCTTTGCCACTTCAGTGTCTACATTGGTACCTGGCCTATTAAGTTGGTGCCTGGCGAAATATTATAATTATGACCAAGTGTTTTGCCCGCGACTTTTCCAGCTTCAAAGTTCTGTTACCGGAATAAAAAATATCCCTTATCCTTTTGGGCCTTCAATATTATTATTAAGGGTACTATCAAATGTAACCTTTTTGTAATAATATTTACACTACGGAGCACCCTACACAATGACTTCGTGAACGAGTTATATTTTAGTCTTTTATATTTTACTAGCTTTCCGAATATTGACTCCCTGAAGATTTTTGGTTTAAAAATTATCCTATGTCCTTTCTCGAGTTCCAAACTATGTCTGTACCAAACACACAAATCGATTCAGTAAGGTTAGGCGTGAAGAAAAGACAGACAGTAAAATTTGTTTGGATGTATCCATAGATTTATACCTTAATTACTTTCGTATGTGTACCAATTATCGGCATACTAAGTAATGTAATTGAAAATACCTATATGATGGATGATTAATATTTTCTTTTAAAGTCCACCCAAAGCCCAGGGAAGGTAAGTCGTCAGATTTTGGCTGAAGAGGCAGCGAAATGGTCTCGCGAACAGCGTGCGGTACAGGAAGTCTTCATGGAGAACATTAAAACTGGAGGCAACGGCATCACAGTCAGGACTGTGGTCTCTAGCACTAAAAAGTCTGTTTATATTATACAAAATGGTAAGTCTAATCACATACCTAATTTCCTTAAATCAAATCAAATCAAAATCATTTATTCCAACTAAACCATAAATAGGTACTTTTGAATCGTCAAAATAGAATAGTAGTCTGTCAGTCTGTTCGTCAGTGAAGCTAGGTGCTCGTTCCAAATTGTAGTTTCGAATGGAGAAGAACGAGCAAGAAACTCCATAATTTCAATTATATCCTTAATTTCAATTATGAGTAATGAATACTTTCTTCATCTTATACTATTCGTATGACAACGTAACGACCTTTAGTGGAACCGTATTGTTGGTGATGGAAGATGGTATGCATCAAACTGATGAAGTATCCGAGATAGCATTAACTTTTCAAACACTGCTAAAAACCGGTAGAACAGACAGGCCTACAGTTATTTGGTAGTGTCACCATTTTTGAATAATGGAATAACTTTACTGTATTATACTGTAAGGTCCGGGAATACATCGTCATCTATAGTCTTATTGAAAATCAAAGCCAGCCTGATACGTCGCTAAAGTTAGGATAAGTGATCCGCTGACATTTACCGATAGTTCCCAAAGTTCCTCAGATGATTTGACCTTAATTTCTTCAAAAACCTTTATTATTTCTAAAGTCATAATTGTATGATTTGTCATTTTTCCTAAGCCAGTTTAAGTGTGGGAGAGCCATGCTTCGGCACGAATGGATCGGCTCGGCCGGAGTGATACCACGGCCTCACAGAAAACCGGCGTGAAACAACCACAACGTTGTGTTTCGCCGTGTGAGTGAGGTTACCGGAGGCCCAATCCTTCCCCTACCCCAATCCCTTCCCAGTCCCAAAATGCCAATCCTTAAAATGTCGGCAACGCACTCGTAACTCCTTCTTTGTTGCGGGTGTCCATGGGAGACGCCGATTGCTTACCATCAGGTAATCCGTCTGCTCCTTTGCCGTCCTATCACATAAAAAAAAGCCAAGTTGCGAATAGTTTTGCTGACAATTCCAAATGAGCAGTTATTATGATAGATATATTAGCAAAAAACGTCTCAAACTCTCGAGCTACATCTGTGCTTGACGAAATCTGTCCCCTTTCAGTGTTTTATAATCATTAGAAAAAGTTTATTTATCGTAGGAAGATATTACCAGTGCCCACCTAATTCGGAACCGGATCTTGACGACTATCGAAAACAACCTAACTTGCACGACCGAAGGTGTACATTTGGGCAAAATTCCGAAGAAGTTCCACTGGACCCTTGCATAGAAGCTGAAGTAGCCCCCATAGAGTACTCATTTAATGAAGGATGGATGTTCTGTCTCGGCAACGGAGACAGAGAGAATAATTACTTCCAAAATGGTACATTGGATTGTGGAAATAAGACTAAGGTAAAATTATAGTTTTTCTCAGGTTTTTTTTCATAACATTCGATACAACTGATCATATGATGTCATTAACGGAATGAGAGGCAATGCTACTCTTACGTTTTACTAGTTATTTTACATTACCATGTAATAGGAGATGTGTCGATAACCATAAATGCTGCAAAATAATAGAAGTTGTCCTTAAAAAAACGAAAATCGAAATTAAAAATATCCGGCATTACTTTCCCGAACCCGAGACCTCTTCACAGACTTTATATAATTAACTAACGTCTACAAATTATTTTTATGAACATCCACCAAATTACAACATGGAGGAAAAAATTCGTACCTACGTTACTGTTTTTATTTATGATATTACAAATATTATCTACAATACCTACACATACTTATAAAAGAGAATAAAATATACAAAAAAAATAATATAAAATTTACTTAATAGTAGAGACACTTTTACACACAATTTTTATCTGTATTGACATTTCAGATTGCTGTGAGTAAATTTTTAGATGAATGCGCAATCGACAATAACATTGTGATCACATTCGAATATTTCGGTGATGAACCCCGTAAAGATGTTTTGCGTAATGCCACTTTGTGCACTACCTGGGATCCTTGCCGATTATCTTATCTGTACCGACTTGAGGTGAGGTTCCACAGTATCATCATAATTACCAGTCTACATATCTCACTGCTATAAAAACACATCATAAAATCGCATCATCAGCCTATCCTGCTCACTGCTGAGCAAAGCCCTCCTCTCACAAGGAGAAGGTTTAAGCATTAATAACCACGTTTGCTCATGACGATTTCAAACTTACTTGATATTATGAGCCTAGCTATAATTCCATACGATTTTTCCTTCACTGGTGTGCCAGTTGTGTCTAAATAATTTTAGACAGTGGGTACATTAACCCCCTAGGCCGACAGCGCACTTTGTAACTTTAAACTGTTCTTGTTGCAAAAGCAGGGTTTTTAAACATATTTAGTCTAACTTGCCATGTATTTTCTAGCCACCTCCAGTAGGTTTGATGCCCGCGTTCCCAACAACAACGAGTAATCCTTGCGAATCTACTGTTTGTCCAGAATGTTTGGAAGAAAATGCTGATGATTTAGGCGTTGAAATACCACGTAAGTTACTTTACTACTAACTAGCTGCTCTAGCATAAATCATGATACTAATTGAGTGGCAAACCACGCTGTTCCTTCCCCTGGGGCTACGAGAGGGCCTCTCTTGGAGTAGTGGATTGAGAGATGCCACGGCGACCTCACCTTCCGCCTGACGCAGGTCCTTACCGGACACGCCAGCTTCGGTAGATCCCTGTTTCGGATCCGGCGGGAGGAAACGCCCGAGTGTCGTCTTTGTGAAGACCACACAGAGGACACGGTGAAGCATACGGTGGCGGTGTGCCCTGCTGTTTGGGCTGAGCACCGCCGTGTCCTCGGGAAGTAATTGGCGGCGGCGTCCTCTCGCGGAGAAGAGCGGTGAAACATGGTCAGTGTTTCCACTGAAGCGGAGCTGGGTGAAGAAGATCGGAGCTGGGCGGAGAGGAGCCGAGCTGGGCAGAGAGGAGCGGAGCTGGGCAGAGAGGAGCGGAGCTGGGCGGAGTAGAGCGGAGTGGAGCATACTTTTGGAATCGCGCATTTTTGCATTTAGTTAACACTCAATCTCTCGGAAAGACCATACGTCATGTTGTCGCTTAAAAAGAAAAAAGCAATCATTTTATATCTTTCTCTACTTGAAGACGAAGATAACGAATCTGATGAAATAGCATTGACTGTTGCGACTTTTTTGGATTCGAAGAGAAAACATGGATTCTGGATTCGACAACATATGTATTAAGTACCTACCATTCTGTGCATGGAGAATTTTCAATTTTTTTTAGACGTGGCATGACGAAATGTTCGAAACTTCGTATCAAGAAAACATTTCTTCCCCGCTTCGCACCGCCCCGTTCCGTACCGCCCCGATTTCCTCCGCTCTGCACCCCAATGGTCGCTGTACTCCGCACTGCACAGCTTCGATGTATGAATATCCGCTCAGCTTTGCTCCACCCCGCTTGTACTGTTTCCATTGAAGCGGAGTGGAGATTTCAAGCATAATTTGTGTTCCGCTAAGCTCCTCTCGCCCAGCTCCGCGTCAGTGGAAACGCGGCCTTAGCCACCACTCCCTCCGGCCGCTGCCTCGAATCTTGCGGGCAGCGGAGTGGCAGCGGCAGCGACGCGGAAGCGGAGCGGCAGCGGCAGCGACGCGGAAGCGGAGCGGGCATCGCAGACCCGTTCTCGAAACTAGCGGGCGGATCGCGCGTCACCGCTTATTGTTGTGTTAATTACCTATTGTGTCTTCGACAGATTTTCCTTTAATTCGCGAACGAAATATCTTAACAATGGCGGAAACATCTTTTTGATTCAAATTTATTCCTAACGCTCGATTTATTGTGAACGCTGGCGGTCACGCCTCGACTAAAGTACACCGCTCGCTGCCCGCGTCCGTCTCGCTGCCGCGCCGCTGTATTCGAGGGCCGGTCCATTTGATTATACGCGTAAGTACCTGCCGCCCCCGCCCCGCTGCTCGCGGGATTCGAGGCAGAGGCCTCCTACCCGACCCAGGGCGGGAGAAGTCATTTGATGATTTTCCCTTCAGAAAAAAGTGTAGATTATTTATTGTGTAACTCTTCCTTTGGTTTACGTATAAACACATGCTTTTTATATGTTTGTTTACAGAAGGAGAAATTGATGGTGGCGTTGAGTCCATCCCCGAAGACTGATACTGGGATGAAGAATATGCAGGAAAACAAGATGATTAAAATAAAAATTATATTATGTACTGTGGATGATTTGATTTCAAAATAATTAAATAATTTGCCTTTTCCCCTTAAAATACTTTATATTGTAGTAAAAATAAAGTTCAATAGGTACCTCGTAGTTTTAAGTTGGTTGAGCCAAGTTTGAGTCGCTTCGACAGGAGTGATACCACGGCCTCACAGAAAACCTGTATGAAACTACTAGGGCGTTATGTTTGGACGTGCGAGTGAGGTTACCAGAGGCCAATCCTTCCCATCCCTAAATCTACGAAATCATAATCCCCAAATGGCCAGCATGGCTCTCGTAACTCCTCGGTGTTGGGAGTGTCTCGTTTGCAGCTTAATCACATAAATATATAATAAAAACATTTATCCTCGTGTTTGCTCAAAATTATCATTTACTTTTAAAAGTTTATGGATAAAAACAATAAATGCATCAAACATTTTTTTAAATTAACGTGTAGTTTTCATAATTTCGTACTAAGTACTCTAATACTTTTATAGGCGACTTATGTCAATTGGCAATGTCACAGATGACAATTGACATTTCATAGTTTGAAGACTTTGAGGTTATCCAGCAGTGTCACATTACAGCATGTTTTTGTTGTATTTACAAAATAAAAGCTCAATTATATTAAAATGGTTGCTTTAAGTGCTTTTGAAGATATTAAAGCAGACTTACAAGAGATAGAGAAACTTAGTTTACCAGAATTTAAGCAGACTCCTCTGAAAGTTTGCTACACTAATGATAACGTAAGTTTACTTTATTGTTTGTTACTTAATATTTTCACAATAAAATATAGTAATATGTCATCGGAAAGCTTACAATATGGTGATTTTATTATAGAATACTGAAACTACATACGATGGATCGGGACCTCCATTACCATTTGCTGCCAGCAAGATATACGATGCAGATATTCTAACATGGAAACGACTTACCGCAGCGAATGAAGACTGTAAGGCAGTTTATGAAATAACTCTCGATGTTGAAGTATGTGTTATAGTTGATATCTTACTTGTTAAGTAAATAGTCTGCCCATTTTAAATGTTTATTCAAACTGATTTCTCCCATTACTTTCACAGAATAAAAATATCGGTATCCTTACTAAACTCCTTTGTCTATTATGTTATTTATTAATCATTTGAAATTTAAGAACAATACTTATGTATAAAATATGAATTTCAGGACAGCAATTTCACATTCAAGGCTGATGATACAGTAGGCATTACACCTCAGAATGATGACTCAGACATTTGTTTCATTGTGAATCACCTCAATTTAGCCTCCACAGTAGACCTGCCTTACTCTATCATCATAGAATCTAATATAAAAGGAAGTAAGCTTCCCATACACATTCCTGTAAAGTCTACATTGAGGCATGTATTGACGTACTGTGTGGAACTAAGGAGTCTCTTGAAAAAGGTATGGTTTTAATGTGCACTTACATTTAGCTGGCTCAATATGAATTTGAATCCTTTACTTTCTTATGAACCATTTCATTCTTCAAAGAATCCTTTCAATTAATTCAAGACACAATAGAATAACAATAGGTGTATTAAAAACTGGCTTTCACTTAAGAACAAGGCTAAGTCATGATGCTTAAAAAGTTTTAAAAATTATTATAACTTTCGTGAGACATTCTAAATTATTTATTATGTTTTCGGCTTACTCACGTAATAATTTGACGAGATACTCGACTAGTTTCACCGCCTACCGGCGTGTCGCGGAATGCTGCTCATGAATATGGGCCTCTAGCATGGCTTGAAACTAGTCGAGTATCTCGTCAAATTATTACGTGAGTAAGCCGAAAACATAATAAATAATTTTTAAAAATTAGTTTATTCATTAAAATATCCTAGTTTTAATACAGCAAAAATTCAAGAAAGATTTTCAAATTGTAGTTTCAAATATATACTTGTGATGATACATTATGTTAGAACATTTTAGTGTAATCAGAACTTTATATGTTGCATCTTCTATTCCAGGCTTTCCTTTTAGCTTTATCTAGATACACCAAGGATGATGAAGAAAGAAAGATTCTTGAATATTTATGCAGTAAAGAAGGTTCAGCAGCATACACCAATCATGTTCTAAACAAAAGACTTTGTATACTGGATATATTTAGTATATTCAAAACATGTAAACCTCCTATTGAGGTTTTACTGGGAAATCTACCGAGGCTACTGCCAAGACCTTATTCTATAGTTAATAGTGGTTTAAAGAATAATAAAGTGATGAAAATTTGCTTCTCGGTGATGACCAGCAACAACCGAAAAGGACTCACAACTGGGTGGCTAGAGAGACTAATATTGAATAGAGAAGCAACACTAGAAAATGGATTTAAAAATATGAGCATTTCTATAGAATCTCAGAATAAACAAAAAGTCTCAATATATCTTAGGAAAAATTTCAGCATGTTTTGTTTACCAGAAAACTTAGAAAAACCACTGATTCTAATTGGGCCAGGCACTGGAGTATCACCTTTTATTGGGTTCTTAGAGGAAAGAGAATTTTTAAAGGAAACCAATCAGGATATACAGTTTGGTGATATTTACTTATACTTTGGATGCAGAAATCCAAAATTAGATTTTATTTATGAAGAACAATTGAACAATTATTTGACAAGAGGGACATTGAATAAACTTTTTACTGCATTTTCCAGAGTTAATTCTGAAAAAAAGTACATTCAGGTATGTCTCCATTACATTACTAACTCATAAGACTCTTTAATTAATTGCAATAGGAACAATTCAGATCCAGATCTAGATGATCTGAGCAGTAATATTAGATGAATACATTTATAAAAATATATTTGAAGTTGACATACCTTGATGATGAACTCCCTATTACATTTATATTAAAAACATGTTAAATATGGTTTGTTAGGGTAAGAAAATTCGATCTCCGGCCACTGTAAGCGCGGGTCTGCGGACGGCGAGTAAGAGTAGCCCGCCGCATAACCAAAACCAGACCCGAGCGTACAGCGTTGTTGATGTTCAGCCGAGGTTGCGGGGCAAGCGCAATTAGGCATCGCAGCCTCGGCCCAGAACAGGAGAAGGAACGGGGGGTTTTTAGTCAGTAAGAGTCTGACACTCTCTCTCGCCTTACCCTGGGAGGGAGAAGTCGTTTGATGATTTTCCCCTGACAAAAGAAAGGGGTAAGAAAATTGAATATTATCTTTATTCTTTCAGGATGCTTTAACTGAAAGTGGAAAGGAAGTCGTCAAACTCATCAAGGAAGGTGCACATGTCTACATTTGTGGAGATTTAAATACAATGGCTGTGGAAGTCAAGGAAATATTAATTAACTGTTTAGTAGAACATGGGGACATGACCTTAGAAGAAGCTAAGGCGAAGATATCTTATATGCAGAAAGAACACCAATATGTAGTTGATGCTTGGAGTTAATATAAATACAGCTATTATGTAGCACAATGTTAAAGTAATATATTTATTTGTAAATATGTATGTAACGATTTTAAGTTGAACTTTATTAAATATTTTATTTATATCCAGTTTATTTAGATGTCTCTCACTGTTATATGTAAATATGTAATATACATAAAATCACGCCGAAAGGGTAAGCTGAGATGCACAAATTGTTTTTGTATGCGATTCTAGGGAATAGATAAAATTAAAAACATGAAGTATTTTAGAAAAATAATTTAATAGGCAAATTATATTAATAAAATGTTCAAAAAAGTGTCCTTTGTGTATATAAACTTACAATAATAGCGTAGCGTCAATACATATTGCTGCACTATATGAGACGAGTCTGGCGTTACTAGCAGTTAGAGCGTACAATGCCGGGTCTGGGCGAGCGAGGCAACAGCTCGGTCGCCAGTCGCCAATGATCTCGATTTACTAAGTACCTCGACGTTGATTACATAAGTGGACGATCTTTTATACGTAGGTAGTATTGCCACCACAATGCATTGTACTTTCTGTGTACAAAATTCCCACAATTACTTCTATACAAATTATAATTTAAAATGATTCATCAAAGTAACGAGACTGTATCTTCACATAGAACAGCATGCACACGATTCTTCGTTGTGTCGATGAAAATGCTTAAATACTAGTCCGTAAAAGTACATCTAAACTACAGTATAAAGCAGGCACTCATGGCAGAGATATTATTAGGTATAAACTGATGCCTCCCATAAGCTAAGACGGATCAATTGTATGTCGTCTTAAAAACAAACATAAGATACTGACATAATACTAAAACAATCTCAAAATACATTTTGTCCTTTTGAAGCGTAATGACAGTTTATTGCACTTGAAAGTGAAAACGATGATAGAAAAATATCAATGAACACGATCCAAAGTTTTAATATCACTCGGGGAGTTTAAGCTGTTACAAATTGCCTTTATTCATATACACACTAATATTCTTATGAGTATAACTCTAAGGTGTATTGAAGGTTTAATACATGGAAAATGCTCACGTAAAACTGTTGAAAATGGCAACACATTGCTATGTATACTGACCAACAATCAAAATATAATTATAGAGAAAGATAGTATAAAACAATTGAACACTATAGAAATTAGCAAACAAATTATCCTACAATACACCACATAGAAATAGCACAACATATTTGCAATACACATAATAATAGCACTAAACATTTCCTTATTTACCATGACCAGACTATTTTTTAAATTCGCATAGAAACGTATGCTGTAACTTTAACATAATAAAGTTCATTTTTTATTAAACATAAAGTTTGAGCACAAGTAAATTGGCTGAAATTGTTAGGAAATTATTCCAATGTCTAATGGAGGCAATGTCCCAGGTATAGGACAATGAGGAATACAACCTAATGTTCGATGAAGGAATACACTTTATATAATGTTAGTTGACACGCCGCCGGAGAGTACTGTCCGTCCTATTGTGCTCTCATTAGTATTTAATATATTTCTAAACAATGGCTAATACTATTCTTTCAAAATGCAGTACTGTAATACAGTCTTAATTTTTTGTTGTTAGTTTTATAATGTAAAGTAGAATATATAATACTTTTTCCACGGAATACATTTTCATAAGATGTACGAGAATGGTACAGGAATGTGACAACGCTTCCTAAACTGTTGCATTTGGTTGAACCGGTATAATATATAATTATAAAAAATAACATTGCAAATGATTACGACTAGCTAAAAAGTTATTTTATGTATGTACATTTTTGGTAATAGCCTAACTGTGCACCAATCACTTATTTTATCAAAAAGTACTTTACAAATAAACCGTATTTGTGTGGCCACTGCAACTCGATTGCAATTAATATAAAGTATCAATATAAAAATCTTAACTATGATTTGTAGTTTAAAAAAAATATTCCATTTCATTGCTCTGTTATATGTTAGTTGGTACAGTGGCCAGCGTCATAATGACATCTATCATAAAACTGCACGATTTCCAAAAACCTATATAATACCTATGCGTCCAAAATGTTACCAAAACTGTTTCCTTACAATATAAAAATACTTAATTTGGACAGATTACATTCTTATTATTAAGTAACTAAAAATCCTAAGCCAATTAGCCTAAAACTTGTAAAATCAATTTGTATTGCATAATTATGGCATTTTCTTGTACAAAAATTAAAGATTTCATACGTAACCCTCGAACATTTCATTAGGGGAACACTTAAGTGTGATGTGTGAATATCTATATCAGTTGGAGATACGGTATCTATACGAGTCTACAGATAAGACAAAAGCTATAGGTACGCGCTTAGTGCTGTCGAAATTAATATCTTGCGATTTTATTCTACATGCGTACAACGAAAAATGTATAGCTCTATCTAGGAAAAACTAAGCTAATACAGAATGCTTTCCGTTCTCCGTTATGTGCGCTTAAATCCTTTTTTAATTAAACGTTGTTAAAATGACGCCTTCTGGCGTATATTGTCCATTAGTCGTAACCTTGTAAATACTATGCAAAACTTGGCACTTCATAACAGTCATTTCATTACATTCATAAAGAGCATACAAAATTGTAAAAGGCTATAAAAGTGAAATACACGTAGAAATGAAGAAGGAATGAAACAGTTACCAGTCTCAGTCGTGGTTCTTGCGGTGCACGTTGTGCGCGGCCTTGATGAGGGGCGTTAGTGTCCTCAGCTCCATGGCACAATCAAGGAACGGATGCCTTAGGAGCTCGTCTGCCGCGGCTCGTAAATCTACATCTACTTGTAAACATTTGTCTAGGAAGTCCTGGAAGTGTGGTGTTAACTTTTCCCACCTAGGGATTTTCGGCCGCCCTACTGCAGCGATTAGATATAAAGCCCGCAACGGGGATTCTTTCATGTAAGGAGGTTCACCTTCAATCATTTCGATCCCCATAATACCTAGCGACCACACATCAACCTTTTTACCATACTGCTTCCTGGTGACGACTTCAGGTGCCATCCAGTAAGGCGTGCCAACCATAGTTTGTCGTTTTTCGTCGCCTACAATGTTCGCGCAGAATCCAAAGTCTGTGACTTTGACAGTGCCGTCCATACCGAGCAGGACGTTGTCAGACTTAATATCCCTGTGTATTGTTCCTTTGGAGTGCAGGAAGGCAATGGCCTGAAGTGTCTCACGACACACGGCAGCTATCTGGCCTTCCTTCATTACAACTTCAGTCACGACGTAGTTGAGGGACCCTCCGTCGAGCAATTCCATTGCGACCCACAGGTGATCGTAACTAAGGAACGCGTCTAAGAAATTGACCAGATTCTTGTGGTTGAATCCCTTCAACACGTTAATTTCATTGAGTATTAGTTCCTTCTTGCTTTGCTTGGTGAGGTCGATATCCTTGATGGCAACTTTGGAGTTGTCCTTGCTGTCTATCGCGACGAACACCACACCTGTGAACAACATTGTACCACTTAGTTAATTAGAAAGAAATGCAATAGCTTGCTTAGTGCGCGAGGGTGTGTGTGAGGTGTGGCAATAATTTTCAGTTTTTATGGGGAAGTTTAACTTTACATTTTTTAAACTTTTAGCTTTTAGTGGTGCATTTTTATGTTCATGGTGTATTGTGAGATATAAATGAAAAAATCTTTTTTGTGGCGATGACATCTACTGTTTTTCTTTTTTACTAGCTATTCTCGCGTGGTGTCACCCGCTGCTGCTGCTGATTCTACAGATTGTAGCGTGAGAGTTTATAGCCTTTAGCCTTCCTGGATAAATGGACTAATAAACACGAAAATATTCGATTAGCTCGAATTGTGCAAATAATTTTAGTATAGATACACAAGTTTCTGGCTATTCCCATTTAAATCCAGAATATTATTTAATTACGCTACACTAGGCGATATTGTCTGTCTTTCCATTTCGGGATAGAATGTAAAGATTTGCATTGGACACACACGAACATGCTACATACGATTATAATTTCAACCATTAAATTTTTGTGTTTGCGCTTTGTTAACTGTTATAGGAAAACTAAACTCAAAAGCCAGTTTTAGTCTTAAATGGTGTTTTTTTTTTTCATTCTTGAGTTAATTATATTTTTGCCGTTTCTAAGGCCAGATACTCTCAAGGTGGTGGCTAATGATATTGCGATGAAGTTGTATTACCTGAAATTAATTCCCATATAATATTTCGTCCCCCTTTTAAGCCACATGCTGGATTTACAATGAACATTATTGTTACATTCTAGCTTTCTACCTTTGAAAATTCCGAATACAAACTTCCATCCCCCATTTTAGCAAACTATGGGTTAGAAAGAGACGAAAATCTATTCTATCTCATCCCTTTCAATATGAAATCCTTTCGATATGAAAAATTCATTTCATTTCGTTCCTCCCTTGGCGTGAATGACAGACCAACTCAAACAAATGAGAAAGTGAAAGTAATATGTATATGAAAATTTATATATTAAAAAACTTCAAGACAACATTTTGGATTGAAAAGAAATTGCAAAGCTATCAACAATAAAAATAAAATAGCATTTTCCAAATAAAAATACATATAATGGAGCTCATTATATGTTGAGTTTGGGAACAGAAAACTAAAATATATAAATAAACATAATTTACTCATTCAAACAGATATCATACTTAATCAATTCAAAAAGAAGTCAACTGATAAGATTGTAAAATTCTTGGTTGTTATGTAAAGATTTTGTGTGATATTCAATGTCACATTAATCACAGTTAATATCATAGAAGGCTATTAATCCTTACTGGTATGTTTTTTACTAATTAGGTATAGTGCAATATCACTGAGAAAAAAATCGACTATGTTAGGAAGAAACTTCTAGAAGAGTAATATGTCGCGAGTATTTTTGTCTATAAACAGTTATCAGATAATTCAAACAATAGTCTTTTATCAATCACCAGATTATTGTGTTGACTGATGAAATATATTCCACATCATCTTTTCAGGTTTAATTCCTATTAGTTTGTTATTACAGGTTTTATTAAGCAAGTATGTATATTGTAATTATTATAAAAAATCTAATGAAAGTCTCATTTATTTATTTATTACATTGTAGTACATTATTGACTCATTGCTTAGGTACAATATTGATTTGTAAACTTTTCATTTGTCATTATTTTTTTTAGTACATCCCTATTTTTGTGTGTTGAATGAATGATGTGAATTATATTAAAAGAGCATACAAGGAAAATTCTATTAATATCCCAGTAATATTATAAATGTGAAAGTTTGTGACAATGTATGTTTGTTATTTTTGTACTCAAAAATGGCTGGGCAAATTTGGTTGAAATTTGGTATGCAGATTGCTGGTACCATGGATTAACAAAGAGGCTAGTTTTAATCAAAACACTAATTATGAACCAGGCTGAAGCTAGTTAAGCAAATGTAAGGTGTGATTTAAAAATTATGGACATATATTTAAAACATTAATCAGCATTTTTGATGCAATTCTAATACAATAACTATCAACATAAAGGAAGCTAGTCAGCAATTTATTTAACACAACATTGTGAATATTGTCACAACTCACAAATATAACAATTTTGATCAAAGATAAGACAGAATTAATATATGTTTTTGGATGAGGATTCAATGTTGAGGAAAAAAACATAGCATATTTATTTGAGTGCTGTAAAACTAAAGTAAATGATTGAAAAAGCATGTGATGCATTTGAATGTGGATTTGTGTGAAAGAAAAAAAGAGTCTTTTACAGGAGAATTGAAAATAGCACAAAAGCCATTGTGCCCACTGCAAGCAATTATGGAAATTATAAACCAATAATAGAAGTGGTTATGGAAAAGTACCTGGAGTTCACTTGCTACTAGGAAAAGTATCTAGATACATGAACCTTACACATAAATTAATTGATGGACCTTGAAGTGTGACCAAAGCAAGGCAACCTCTTTTGTTTTGTAATAACTTAAACACAATAACATGTCATTACGAAATCTGCATAGAGGTTAAAACACTATTACTACTATTACTTCATTCATGTAACTTTATTTACATTAATAAATATATAAAATACTTTTTGTTGAAATACCTACATGAATAGGCTTGCTACATAGTCACAATAAACAATGTTAAAGATTGATACACTACAGATACAATAACAAAAGATTTGTCTTTTGTTTATAAATCATACAGCTTACTATAATAATAGCTGTATACCAAAACTATTTTACTAAATGGTCTCATATTTCATTTTAATCTATATTATTAAAAAGAGGTAAAATTAAAAGTTTTTATGTTGGGGGTAATCATAATCAAATCAGTGGAACCTTTGGTTTGCATTTCCAAAATTATTTCACAGATAGATAGCTACTGTTCCTAAGTGCTATTGGCTACTAAAAACATCACCCTGTAACTAACAGGAGTCGAGCAACGAGTGAAACCGTGTGGCAGTAGCTAGTAAATAATATAAAAATACATAAATTACTAGTAAAACAGAACATAAAATAAAGATGGTGACTATATATTTTGGTCGTACATAAACATGATTGTTGTTGACATGTATAAATCTCCTCAATTTTGCCACTTATTCTCTGGCCAATTAACAGATTAGTGTCAATTGGTCACTGAATGCTAGCTGTATGCTTAATGCTCTTAACCTCGTTTGTGATCAGAAGGCAATGTTAATAGGATTTATTTATATTGTGCTACTTAGTTATTATAATATCCAAATAAATTAGTTATAATATGATTATAGCAGGTTAATTCACAATGATAATCCTATATGAGAATGATTGGATCAAAAGCAAGGTTAAATTATGTTTATTTATCTCAAATTATGGCATAGATAACTATAAAAGGGTTTTACTTGAATTTTAGCACTATCTGTAACATATTTTATTGTGACTTACCTGATGCACCAGCCCCCAGCTGCTTGATTCTCTCAAACCGTACATAAGGATCATCCTTGTTGCATATCTTCCGCAGCTCTTCATATATCTCTTCATCAGTCAGTGTCGCATATCTCAGCTCTTTCTTCCGCAATATTGGGCTTTCCTCAGGGTCATTACCAATCAGAGTTAAGTCCTCCACCACAGCTGTCAAGTCCATCATCGCATCTTTCTTCTTCAAGTTGTGTTTCATGGGAGCGGCAGGCATGGTTTGCCTCTGAGAGTAAATGTCATTAGTGCTGACCTCCTCCTCACTGCTTTGACCGATTGACAGGTCTGACTCCTGACTTTGGTGTGCATTCTTATGATCTAGCAACTTCTCTATTTCTTTATTTTCTTCAGTAATTGCCTCGTCAGTAAGGAAAGGCTTGAAAGGCTCGTCGGGTGCTTTCTCCTTTTTGATTGTGTACATATGGAACTTGACAGCCTGAATGGCTGCATCTGGGTTTTCATTTTGTTCGGCGGGTGTAATCTGTGTGTTCAACAATCGCAACCAGGACGTTGGTAATCCTTCCAACATACCAGTTTCTGAGTTCTTACTAACATGAATGTGTTGTTTCACGTCTGTAGGCATACCAATATCAGTCACTCGCTCTTCTCTCTCTCTGGGAGTCTTTTTAGAGAAGAGTTTTCCAAACACACCACGGCTCGATCGCCCACTCATTTTGATTGATAACTGATTGTCCACTAACAATTAAGCCATATCACTGTCACGTATTTCAAACACAAAACCTGCATCGCTTGTAAGACACTTATTAGCAAAGGCGGAATTTGGATTTGGCTATGATAGGAGTGGCTTCAACACGGACGGATCCTTGGGACGGCGGCCACTTTATCATCTGTCAAATGTCGTGAAGAAAAATGGAGAGAAAATATAAAGTACGTTCCTTTTCACGATTGTCGATGAAGAGAAATCGAAGATTCTATGAAAAGAAAAATATTTATTTTTATCTTAGTTGATAATAAAATACAAAATAATGAACATTATTAAATTTGTATATGATAAATACTTTATATTGTGTAAATGAACAACAATTGAAAACTGAAACTTAAATTCCATGTTCCACAGTTGCTATTACTGCGTGGAAAGGAACATAGTGATCGTGCGGCTATACATTGGTAGGCCTGGCGTATCGCTGCTGATAAATAGGAATTTTCGATGATTCATTGTCCATCCGTAAGGCGTGAGGACCGAGTTGTATTATTGAATCTTTTGCGACATTTGAATATAGCGATAACAATACATTTATAGATAATGCTTGATATTTTATGAAGTATATTTAGAAGAGGAAAATGTATGGGTTACTGGGTGGATTAGGGCCTGGGCCTTTGGTAAAGGGTTTTGGTACTTAGGTGTTTACTACCTAAGATTTCTTAAACAGGTGCCTGTAATTTTATTCTAAGTTAACATGAAGATTAATAAATATTTGAAAATCTCCATCCACTCATCCAGAGTGTTAAAACAGAATATTTAAATAGACCTACAGAGAGGGAGGTCCGGAGGTCGGTTATATTGGTGAATTTCTACCCCCTTTGAGGTGGTAAAAATCATTAAAGGACTTCTCTCGCCCTGGACTGGGTGTCGCAAGAGGGATAGCCAGACTTTTACTGGTTAAAAACTAACCCATTCTTTCACCATGCACTTTACACGGCTCGCCCCCCGGTTGATGGGCGCCGCTGCTGCTTTGTCGCGCTTGCTGCCCAACCAGGGGGGGCCCATCTACTCCTCCCGGAGGCTCTACATGGGGGTCGTACGGTCGATGGCGTTATACGCCGCGCCAGTGTGGGCGGGAGCCCTGACTGCTCGCAACATCGCTGCGCTGCGAAGGCCACAGCGCGCGATGGCCGTCAGGATAATAAGGGGATACCGTACGATCTCCTTTGAGGCAGCGAGCCTCCTAGCCGGATCCCCGCCCTGGGACCTCGACGCAAAGCTCCTCGCGTCACTCTATTGGTGGCGTGCGGAGGCAGTCGAGCGGGGCGAGCGCCTGGTGCCTCGACAGGTTGAGGCACGCAGGGCAGAACTCCGCCAGGCCTTAGTGGCGGAGTGGCAGACGCGTTTAGCGCAACCCACGGCGGGGCACGCCGCTATAGCGGCGGTAAGGCCAATTCTACAGGAGTGGCTCAATAGGAGCCACGGCGCCCTCAGCTTCCTTCCTTTCCTCAGCCGCCTTACCATCTGGCGGGACAATACCCGTCGGGGGGTTGCGACGAATGCTTCGGCGATACCCGCCCCTCCGACACATGGGTTATTGGAGGAACACCGGGTTGGTTTTTAGTCAGTAAGAGTCTGACAGTACCCTTCGCCCTTACCCCGAGGGCGGTGGGTCTCCATGAGGATTTTCCAACCCGACACCAAAAAAAAAAAAAAAATTCTTTCACCTGCCAGCCAGGTCCGGGGCCGCGTATAACGGAACCCCTTCAAATCTAACTTTCGACCTTGGCGATGGATATGCAACTGGGTGGGTGGTTTCTTGATAAACATACAAATAAACATATGTATTATAGAACATACAAGAAAATAAGGCAGCACATTTTATTTTTATAATTTTAATTCAGATAGTGCGCAGTGTGTGATCCTAATAGAACACTTTATAATTAAATCTAGACTTTAGTAGAGAGTTTCTAAATATGTAGAATATCTTTCCACAGGTGGAAATTAATTTACGAAGATGGACTATTCTCTTGTGTCTCACTATTTTCGATAACTTTCAAGCTCACGGTGACAGGAGCTAAAGGATTTTCATTTTCTTCAATAGATGTTTCTTGTGCGCTCAATACTCTTGCCCAGGGTTCTGGCAAGCCTTCCAAACGTCCCGTTTCTTTGTTTTTGGTCACATGGATATGCTGTTTCATGTCCGTAGGCATACCTATGTCGACAGTCCTTAGCTTCTTTTTCAAAAACAATTTATGCCACAAGCTTCCCATTTTGTTTTATAAATAAGTATATCTATTAGGTATAGAAATTCTATTGTAGGTATACCTATTAACTTTTTAAGACATAACACTTTGATCATAACACTATGTTTGGTGCACTGTTTCGAGGCAAATTAATATTTTTATAGTTTTTTTTAATCTGTTGTAAGTATAAGTCATACGGTAACAATTTCAGATTTTTCATTGAATTTCCTAGAAGTTATACAGATTCCGATTCACGCGTATGTACTTGCGGTAATAATCTATTTTTAACAGAAAACTATACATTCCCTCCGCCAATACTTAGGTACCTTGGTATATGTAGATTAAATAATCCTTAAATAATCAACTCGTTACTTTTTAAATAACTAAAGAAAATCATTTTACAAGACATGTTTTTATAATAATGATGCATCAATTAATTAATCATAACTTACGTGAATTGGATCGTATAGTTATTTATTTACTTATTAATTGAGTATTATATTCTCGTTAACTATATAATACCTAGATACATATACCTAATAACCATATACCATATAAAACATACACTTTTTCCTTGTTTGAATTTCAGGCAAATCACCGTTTAATAACTGGCTGGAAACATACGTAGCTATATCCAACATTGATACCAACCTACTTAGATCAGTCTTTGTGTTCTGAATGCATAGGTTTTTATGTCATTGGTCGTTAAATGAGCAGACGGATTACCTGATGGTAAGCAATCAGCGTCGCCCATGGACACTCTTACTTAATACCAAAGGAGTTACTACAAGTGCATTGCCGGTCTCTTGTGGGTTATTAGGGATTTAAGGATAGGGGATTTGAGGTTTGATTTGCCAGACTTCGTGGCAAGGTAAATAATGAGACTGTAGATGGTTAAGGTCTGTTTATTACTTTAATTGCTGGTGCTTATATACTAAGAAGATGCGTGAGATTTTCAGATTTAGCTATCCTAACAAACGTGCAACCATTAACATGTGTGTCTTATCTCTATCGTATCTAAGTAATGTAGCGACGTGATCGTGCCGCTACATATACTCCCCCCTTTTAAAAATAATTAACATATAAATTGAAAAAAATTAGTATGTACCTAATTATATAATAACTTAACCTTGCTGATAAATTACATCCTATGCGTAATGTAATGTCATTGTTGCTAATTCGAAGGAAATAAAAACTGCTGCCTTTGTTGTGACGGCGGCGGCAGTCGATGAACTATCCACTGCATTTGTGCTGATTGTTTCTGCTGATTGAAAATTTTAAATTCTTGTTATTACGAAGTCGTAATAATTCTTGGTCATCATGCTGACATCTTGCTAAATCAGCATAATTAATCGGTGATGGCACATCAATTTGTTCTATCCGTGACAATGCGTCTGCTACAATATTGTCACGTCCTTCTATATGTTGAATGTTGGTACAATATTGTGAAATAAAATCCAGTTGTCGTATTCGCCGTGGCGTATCATTAGATGACGGTTTTTGGGAAAATGCGTAAGTCAAAGGTCGATGATCTGTAAAGATAGTAAATTCTCTTCCTTCGACTAACCTTTGAAAATGTTTGACTGCCATATATATTCCGAGCAACTCTCTGTCGAATGTCGAGTATTTTTGTTGAGTATCACTTAATTTCTTTGAAAAGAATCCTAATGGTTCCCAATTACGTCCTGACTTCTGCTGCAGAACTGCGCCAACACAGGTCGAACTGGCGTCCGTCATAAGTGCCAAAGGGGCGGTGCGAGAGGGGTGAACTGTTAATACTGCGTTCCTTATATTTTCCTTGGTCCTTTAGTGATAATATGATGCTTAATCTTGTGTTTTGGAGTAGTGTGGAGGGATGCTGGTTTCGTAATATCCTCGTATTCATTTAATAGTTGAGTAATGCGTGGATTCGTCTCAATGTTAATAGTGCGGATTGTTTGCTGCGTCGATTTGATCAGGGTTGCGGGCGTTGTCAGCTCAGTTACCCTATCTATGAGTTTTCGACCAGCTATATCGACTAATAGCTTATAATGCTCTAAAAAAAATCTGCTCCAATAATCGGTTGTGTTACATCGGCGATGACAAAGTTCCATACAAAGTTTCTTCGTAGCCCGAAGTTTAAAGAGAGTGTTTTTTCACCATATGTCTTAATTTTTGTACCATTGGCGGCATAAAGTATACATTGTTCATCTTGTATTAGTGAATGTCTCTGTGGCTTGCTAATAACTGAAATATTTGCTCCCGTGTCAATCAAAAATCTCATACCACTTTTTCGGTCGGTAATAGTGAGGCGGTTGGACGGGTGAATAGCACAGAGTTCCGCCGTTGTCCGTGCTTCAATTAGTTTCCCTGTTTCCTTGAGTTGAGATCCTGTTTCCAATCACAAGGTTGAACACACTTTTGTGCATATTTTTTAAATCTTCCATGGTAAAAACAAAAGTGCCTTCTTTCTCTTGAACTTGACTGTGGTAGGAAATGCCGACGATTGGAATAACTTTGAGTGCTGCGTCGATAGTTTTTTTGACCTTGCTGAATTGCATTTAGTTCCAATTGCATTTCTGCTAACTGTGCTAGTATGCATGACATTGTATCGTCGCCAGATTTGTTTCCATTTACAGCTGACACCTCTGTACGTGTTGAATTTATTAATATCTTGTCCGCGATCTGGCTCATCTTGTTCACATCTATGTCTTCTGTGACTGCTAGAACCGAAGTCCCTGATGGTGGCAGAAGCCTCAACCATAGAAGTTTGATGGTTTCGTCGCTGATATTTCCGTTACTCAGGGTCCGCATCTTGCGCAGAAGATGTGATGGTTTCTGGTCGCCGAGATCCATTTCAGACAATAATTTTTGGAGCTGACGTTGGTCTGATTCCTCATAGCAACTGATTAGGCGTTCTTTGATAGCCTTGTACTTTTCTATTGGCGGTGGGCAAGTAATGAGGTCACTAACCTGTATTATTTCTTCTTTTGGCAGTTTTGCAATGACCGTATAGTACTTGTAATCGTCTCCTTGCTTCTGTGGTGCTACTATGGCTTCTAGTTGCTTAAACCATAATCTGGGTTGGTCCCTCCAAAATTCCGGTTCCGGCTGATATCTCCAAGGCTTCTTGTTGGCTGCTGCTTGATTTGCAGGGTGAATGAGTCATGTTGATTGTTCTTCGTCGGGGTCACCAATTTGCCAGACTTCGTGGCAAGGTAAATAATGAGACTGTAGATGGTTAAGGTCTGTTTATTACTTTAATTGCTGGTGCTTATATACTAAGAAGATGCGTGAGATTTTCAGATTTAGCTATCCTAACAAACGTGCAACCATTAACATGTGTGTCTTATCTCTATCGTATCTAAGTAATGTAGCGACGTGATCGTGCCGCTACATTTGACAATAGGAAAAAGGGGGGAAGCCTCAAGAAACCTTATTCTGAGTCTTGCTTTACGTCGGTTTTGTTTGAGGCCGTGATATCACACCGTTCGAGCTGGTCTATTTGTGACGAAGCATATACCTGTATATAGCTCTCACACACTGTTTAAAAAACGTTATTCCTTGACTTTGTGGCATCAGTGTCTATGCAAGTACAGTTGAACTTTAATGTCTAGAGCAGTGGGCTGTCTGGGTAGGCATGAATCTTAGCACAAAAGTCTTGACACTGAAGGGTCAATGGCCAATGATAATTTCAATTTATTCTCGTCAACAAGTGTAGGCAGTAAACTGCTTTTATTCCACTAACTGGCCACTTGTACGAGTCTAAATGAAGGATTTTATGCGATATAAAACGAGTAATGATTGAATTAAATTAATTGTTTCCGAATCTATGAAAGATATTTTTGGTTGTAAAAAGGATTCATATAATTCAAGGATAATAAAGATAACGCTACGCTTTTTGATGTTCTAAAATCCTGAATTGGTTTCACCTTAGTTCTACATGGGAGACGAAGTCACAAAAAGTAAACACTTTCTGATATTACTGACTAGCTACTCCCGCGCGGTTTCACCCGCTACTCTGCTCCTTCAGATCATAACGTGATGTTTTATAGCCTTTAAGCCTTCCCCGATAAATGGATTAACAAACACAAAAAGATTGTTCAATTCCAACCAGTAGTACCGGAGATTAGCGCGGTCAAACAAACAAACAAACTTTATAGTTTTATAACATAAAAGTATAGTAAGTACCTATAGATTAGGCGAACAGGACCCGAATAAGCCAGTGCTATGGTCAATCGGTGTAGGTGGTGAACTTAATGTGTAAACTAAATCATGGTATGTCTTTTTTAATTTACTTTATTACCAAGCTATACCTACATACAATTTTTAGACAACTTAGATACAATATAAGTACATTTAATTAATTAGTTAAGCTAATGACCAAAATACTAAAATTTTAAAAAGTGTGAATATGCTTCAAACTAATAACCACCTTAATACTACTATAACTAATAACCAGCTTAATCAGATCATCAGGGGGGGGGGGGTAACCATGACGTTCAAAGTAAGTTGGTTTTAATAAGGTTTTAAATAATCTTACTTCAGTGTTGATAAGAGAAAGAGCTATACAAGTTGTCAGCTCTGTCTCTGTTAGCCCCCAGTCTATAAGTGCTTACTGCTCGGTAAAGACCTCTTCTTACAAGGAGAAGGTTTGAGCATAAATCAATTCAAACTTACTGTTAGAGTTATAAGTCCAGTACCTATTCATATTCATTTAATCATTTGCAAACATGGGTACATTATATTGAAAACATGGGTACATATAGATGTCAACAGAGTTTAGTTTTTATGTAAGTAATAGGTCGGCAAACGAGCAGACGGATTACCTGATGGTAAGCAATCAGCGCCGCCCATGGACACTCGCAACGGAGGAGTTACGAGTGCGTTGCCGACCTTTTAGGGATTAGGGATTTGGAGATTTAGGGATTGAGGAGGGATTGGGGAAGGGGAAGGATTGGGCCTAAGGTTTCTCCATATTTTGCCACCTACCTATTTCAGTTAAGATTAAAAAATATTTAGAAAGAAAAAAATATAAAAAAATATATATATATAAGTTGGATAAGTCACATTGGTAGGTACTTGTCAAGTTTCGAACTCGAAATCTTAGGCTTAGATCCGGAGGTTAAGATGATGAGCAAGCTTTTCGGGCGTTTAACCCGCACTCTCATGCATGAGAAGTGGTCGTCTTGACCTCCGGGCTACCACGACACGCTAGTGTTACAATTACTATGTCAATTATAAGTATGTCAGCTATACTTGTGTGTTTGGTTAAATATTTTTAATACTTAATCACAAATCCACAGGTAGATTTAATCGGTTCGGCAATGTGCGTTCGCTTTCCTCAATTTCACATGTCATGTCGCTCGTATAGGCAAGTAATGAAGGAAAATAATGATAAAATAGCTCAACTGACTGATATAGTGATGGATAATGCGTGTAGGTACCTAATCTCTCGATATTTTTATCGACTTTAATTGACATTTAGGAAAATGGTATCGACTATGAGTGTGTAGAAACTGAGATAGATACAGATTGTAGAACAAGAGTTTTTAATTGTCATGTCAAGGTAAAAGTGGGTACGATCCCCGGCTGGACGGCAAGCGAGCGTAGTCCGTTGCACGACCAGAGCCAGACTTGAACGTAGGTGAGGCGCGTCGTATTCCGCGCATACCTCAAAGTGCCATTAGACCACCAAAGATGGGGCCCTGTACTGCTTCGGCACGAATGGGCCGGCTCAACCAGATTAATACCACATCATCATCATCATCAGCCTATAAGTGGCCACTGCTGAGCAAAGGCCCCTTCTCACACGGAGAAGGTTAGAGCATTAATCACCACGCTTGCTCAATGCGGGTTGGCGATTTCAAACTTATAATTAGAAATTATAAGTCCAGGTTTCCTCACGATGTTTACCTTCACCGTTTGTCAGTTTTGACTAAATAATCATAGAAAGTACATATAACTCGGAAAAAGTCACATTGGTACTTGCCAGGTTTCGAACCCACACTGCCTCATTCATGAGAAGCGGGCGCATTTACCTCCGGGCCACCACCACATCACATTGATACCACAATACACAAGCCGGCTGCACAGAAAACAGGCGTAAAGCAATATTTACGCTGTGTTTCGCCCTAACCTCTATTCTTAAATCCATTATCCGTAAATCCCTAACAACCCACAAGACGACGGCAAGGCAGTACTTCTTTGGTATTGCGAGTGTCTATATACCACCAGGTAATCCGTCTGCTCGTTTGCCAAGATATGACATAAGAATTAAAAACCTGAATTTATAAATGAATGCCATTGCTACGTTAGTAGTCCTGTCATTCAATCCTGTGATGCTCATCAACGACGATGAGCTTGTCAAGGCTTCGTTCGTAAGCAGACAGTAAGGTTGCAAACCTTGACCTAGAATACATTTCGGAGAATATGTGGAGTAACTGCATAAGTTTAATTAATAACTTACCCGCAGATATACGAAATGCTATAACAAAAAGTAATATAAAAATTAAACTAAAGTCTTACTTTCTGCAGCTTTTGGAATACTGATATTAGATTGGGAATATAGTTACCAATATCCCAAATGTAATGTACCTACATATGTAAATAAGAAAATATTCCTTGTTAATAAAATTTAACCTATATCTAACAATCTTGATGTAAACTAGTAGTAGCATTAATTACAAACTTCAGTAGTTTATGAATGCTATGTACACCTATTCATGTTTTTGTTTTTTAAATGGTAATTAATAAAAAATAAGTTGATTTCTCTAGTCCTATCCATCTTTGTACCACCATATAAGTACAAAGTACAGTTTATTGATGTCAACCGCGCGCGCAGTCAGCAGTTCCAAACTGACTCAAACATTAAGTGTTAATATTAACATTATTGTAAAGTTAGTTAACGTTCGGTCACCAACCAAGCCGCGTTTGCTCATACCATTAACCATTACCATTTTAACCAATAAGTATACCATATTTTACCATGCAAGTTTCTACTATTTATTTGTTGGATTTACGCCCAACAATATAAACGGCACATCGTCATCGCATTAAGTTAGGTATCCTATTAAAACAAACAAAGTAATTCGCCTAAAAGTTTTTATTTAAACTCCTTAGGAGTACATTTTTTTGTAGATTCTGTGTTCCTCGAGTGTTTAACTTGGGTGTCTTCAAGACCCAATTTGCGTAAGGACGTGCTCCATAGTAGGCTCAGACAAAGAACCAACATAAGGCGTGTTAGCCCTAGCTACTAGGTGACATTTAAGATCACTGATACTTCGTATAACTTCATAAAATTTAGACCACGAAGCTATTTCAAAGATTGATACAAACTAGTCTTTAATCAAAATTTTATTTATAGTAGTTATATTTGGTTTTTTGTTACACACTTTTAACGTCCCTATTATCCATATAGAGTGTATACCTGTGTCCCAATTTTAACTTTTATCCTATAGATCTGCGTAATGTCGTTCATAGTCCATGCACGTGTTGTGTGCTAATTGGTTTATCGTAACTTTCACGGAAGGAAACTAAAAAATCTATATGCATTTAGTTTTACCATATTTTTACTACCTTAAGGAACATTTTGCTCTGTTTTTGGTGAAGTTAAAAGTTTGTTTTGTAACCCTTCAGCGTTTGTTTTTGATTTCCAGAAGGATTAGGGATGAGTTAGTGTTATTACCTCGATACAATTTTATCGATAGTTTTCGTCGTGTTGTGTAGTTTTATTTATTGCACCTATTTTTAATTTATTATTTAATAGGTAAGTTTCATTTTGGTAATTTGGAGCATGCGTGGGTCGTTGATTTACTTATAACGTTTTTCAAAGTTTCAGTTAATTAATGGAAGTGTGATTATATTAAGGTATTGGCGTGCAGGCTCAATACTTAATACATTTATTTGTCAAAGAACATAATTACAGAACCTTACAGAGAAGCTTAACCAAATTAGGTAACAACACCAAAGGAGTCACGAGTGTGTTGCCGGCCTTTTAGGGATAAGGGTTTTGGATAGTTAAGGATTACGAAGGGATGGGGGAGGGTGAGGGATTGGGCGTCACTCCAGTCCACTGAGTATCACTCCAGTCGAGCGACCCATTCGTGCTGAAGCTTGGCCCTCCCACACTTACTGCCAACAGAGGTTACTGGAGACTACCTAAATCTCCAAACCCTAATCCCTAAAAGGACGGCAACGTACCCGCAACTCCTCCGTTGCTTACCATCAGGTAATCCGTCAGCTCGTTTGCCATCCTATCGCATAAAATAAAATACGACGTTCACTTCATCTCGTTACATTTGAGATAGAAAGTCTCATCACAATGTTTCCGTATTATATGTACTTACTTACAGAGTATTTATGACAATTACTTTTGTATAATAGTACGAAGATAATCGTGTCATAATTAAATTGTGGGTCGATAAAAAAACATTTTAGAGCGGGGGAATATCAAATTCCATTCTCTTGTCCTGCCAAAGTCGAAGTCAATTATTCCAAATAAACCATAAATAAATATTTTTGAAAAGTCATTTAAGTCGAGCAATAAACTCAATAGTTTGGTTTTCAAAAAAAAAAAAAAAATCAAAAACTGTTCCAGTGTGGGGCAGCGAAAAATGATTGCGATTGGCTGCAAACAAATTGGAGGTTTTTTTTACATGTTCGTAAGTCAGCCCTCTCTGACTTTTTAAAGTAATTGATTGTTTGATGTATTTAACTTTAATAGACACGTGATTGTATAACCTGACTAGACTAATGAAGCCCCAATTAAGCCAAATAGCCTATAATTAAATACCTATATTGTTGTCTAAGGCTTCTAATTCAAGCACTTACATCACCTGGCTAGAAGCTAGCAGTGACATCTTGGTGGTTGTTCTAATAGAAAGCACGTGTTTCGTGCACCGGAATAATCAAATGAGTTATAGGTCTAGAATACTGGCTATTGTTGGCTAAATGGATGGGAGTTATGGAAGTTAGTGAGTTATTGATACTTGTTGTTCACACCATCGATGTCTGCGCTCAGCAAGTGATACATTAAAATGTGGCTAACTAGGCACACTTTTTCATATTTTGTCTCTTTTTCACTCGCGATTATTTAATCATGCCATCCCACTTTAACGTGTATCATACGATTTATTCATGAGTGCATAAGTGCGCCGTTTTTGAAAATCGAATGTTGTATAAGTAACCTATCTATACCATTTTACTTATAATATAATTGTGACTACACATTCAGACTTTATGCTTTTACTGAGCAATGAAAAAAAAAATATTTTTTTGCATTCCACGCCATATTCATGATCCTTAAGATTTAAATATTTGGCAATATTTGTAAGCACACCACCTCTTTTTACAACAAGTCATTTATAATACAGGCTGCACGAATGTGGAACGCTTTACCTGTGGAAGTGCTTCGTGCTCAGACATTATCTCAGTTTAAAAGACTTGTGAAAGAGTATTAGCTAGCACTATAGACTTCTGTTTCACTCACTCACTTACTCGTACACACAAACACACACACACACACAATATATTTATACACATTTCTTTATCTTTATAATATAATATTATATCTTCTGTATGTAGTACTTGTTTTAACCGTACACTGCACTACTCATGGTCAAACTTCTTTTATACATTTCCATCTAAAGGTTGTCTGGAAGAAATCATCTTGTGTGATAAGACCGCCCATTGTAATCACAACATTCGGTTATAGTATCCAATGTATTGCTACTTGGTGTATGTGTGCAATAAAGTATATATAAATAAATAAATATTTGTTTACATTATTTTCATATCATCATATATTTGCGTAAAATATTGCTTTTGCTTAGTAAAAGTTAAACCAAACAATTAGGCAGAGTTACCGATACTTATAATAATATAGGTGACGGACTGACGGCAAAGTTTGACCGCATGTTTCAATACAACGTAACAGATATTATTTTAACGTATCGAATAACTGATACTGCGCTGTAATTGTGATTAATAAACTCGGTCATTATTGTGAGGATGCCTGGATACATTTAGTATTTAATGTATGAGTTATTAAGTGCATTAAATTGGTTTCACGAAAAGCCATCCATTGTTAGATAAATTTATACTTTATAATATACATAAAACATTATACTAGCGACTGTTACAAAATTTCCCCATATTTAATGAATGAATGTTATTATACAAGTGTGGGAGAGCCATGTGTCGACCGGAGTGATACAACTGCCTCACAGAAAACCAGCGTGAAACAACCACAGCGTTGTGTTTGGCCGTGTGAGAGAGGTTACCGTAGGCCCAATCCTTCCCCAATCCTTAAATCTCCAAAATCCTAATCCCTAAAAGGTCCTCCATGGGCGGCGCTTATTGCTTACCATCAGGTAATCCGTCTGCTCATTTACCGACCTATTACATAAAAAAAAACACATAAACCTTCCTTTTAAATAAGTCTACTATTAAAAAAGTCGCATCAAAATCCGTTGCGTAGTTTTGAAGATTTAAGCATACATAGGGATATAGGAACAGAGAAAACGACTTCGTTTTATATTATGTAGTTACCTTATATTTAAAATGTGTTATGAACCATATGGCAAATGATATTGGGACAATGACCTCAAGCAAATCCGTAAATGCAAGGATACTAGATGTTGTCACACCTCTAAAATTAGCAGCATACTGTTATTAATGTATCATCAAATAATAATGATATCCGACACGATCAGTAAACAGATATAGATGATAACACCAATATTTTCCAATGTGTCACTGGCAAACGATAAATTCGAAAGAATTACTTTGAAAAAGGAACACGTCATATTCGATTTTGTTTTAGCTATCGATAAAAATGGACATCACTATGGAAATTTAAAAACTTGAAAGTAAGTTTTTGTTTGTAAAGTCCAGTCAAAACTGAAGGCGTGATCTGAGACGGTATGGTAAACAATTCTTTCTCTGGCTGACGCTGAGTTATTTTTAGGTCAATAGCTTTTGAATTCGCTCATCGTTCGTTGTTGGACCAATGAAAATATACGGCGTTATGCGTGAGTGCGTCAAGAACTAGGAGTTAATTAATTTTCATCCGATCAGGCACGGATGTGATCGAGGTTTTATTATTTTTATGTTTGAATTATCTGTTTGCGAAGATATCTTGCTCAATTAGGATGTGTGTTTAGCCAGGTACGATGTTTGCAAGATCTTGATCGTTGGTCGGTTTTAATTCCCCGTTAGATTTTTACTTATGTCTAAATTCGTACCAGTTTCGGTTTAGTAGTGATTTGTGTGTGTTTGAACTAAGTTTTCTTCATATGTATACACTGTCTAATTTTTGAAAAAGGATGGCGTACTTTCTTTCTCTCGGCCTTATCTTTATCTTGTGGAAAATAAACACAGCCGAGAAAAACCTGTTTGTGTGATAACAAAGACTGATTAGAATTTGAAGTTTGGTTTGGATTTTTCGTGTTCCTTTTGTTTTAAAGACTGTATTTATGTGACATTAGTGATCTTTAAAATAAGATGTGTAATTAAGTAATTGTGTCTGATTTTCGCGTACAGTAGAGAAGTGCTTGAACATTTTACTGATAATGTTTTTCTGAAATTATCGTGAGTATTTTTATATACCTATTTATAAAACTATACATATACTTACTAAAATACGTATCTATTAAAGTTTATTAAGTAACAAGTTATGAAGCGAATTACTTATGTATTTCAAAGATTACGTAGTCGAAGATACAGGTCGCAGAAGAGCTAATGGTGAGCAATCAGCGCCGCCCATGGACACTCGCTACACCAAAGGAGTTACGGGTCTATTGCCGATCTTCTAGTTGTAAAGGTTTCGGTTATTTAAAGTTTGGGATGGGATTGCTCACACACACGGCGAAACACAACGCCCCGATTTTCTGTGAGGTGGTGATGTCATTCTAGTCAAGCCGACCCATTCGTGCCGAAGCTTGACTCTCGAACAGGAGGCTAGATCAGGAAAGTATTTACTTCCTGACTCCGTTTTTCGGCAGTTTTCGTAACAAATAGTGACATCTGGAATTAGGGTTTGAATTTGAATATCTTTTTAATTTTAGATGTTGTTTGTTATGGCTCATGTGCGCATATCTTTTATCAATCTATTTGTTAGGATGTAGGTACTTATGTACGTAAATATTATGTAAATGTATATAGGAGATAGTGTATAATGGAAAGTACATCAGATCGAAAACATGGGCTCAACTTATCAGGAATGCAGCTGTGGATTACCACGATCAGGAGATAAAATAGTTCAGTCAGATTATTTTTCTATATTATACTTACATGTTTATTTCGATACTACATTTATGTACAATCTACTAAAATGAAAACCTTCAATGAAATTTGAAAATTGTAGTTTTTTAGTAATAAGATAACATTGATTCAGTGTTTTTTTTTGCATGGTAATGGTAGTATAAATATAGGTACCAATGGACCTCTAATTCGATTTTCATTTTTGGTGTCACATCTTAAGTATGTCGATTGACGAAAAATTTCAGGAAATTAAATTAAGAAATTTAATTAAAAAAAGTTGTATACCCTACCTACTGTTTTAATCGTGTACAAATTCTCCAATAATTTACAATACCGATACACATAAAATCTTAACAACGTGAAGCAACTCCAATACTTGCCAAAAATTAAACAATTTAATAGAAAAAAGTATCTTCCTACTCAAAATATGAGAATCTTAAAGCTTCTTAAATAACTGAAAAAGCGTGGATAAAGAAGCACTCGAGCAATTAAAATACTTAAAATTTCACACTTAACTGCTGGAGCTGTTTCTAAGTAAAAAGCGCTACAAATTGATTTTATCGATGACTCAAATTCGAAGATTAAGTTTATGTTCATACCATTTTTTTAACTTCTTCTGACTGTTAAAACATAGTAGGAACTCAAAGCACCACATAGCCACTATATGGTATAAAACAAAGTCGCTTTCTCTGCCTCTATATCCCTATGTAGGATCTATCTTTAAAACTGCGCAACGGATTTTGATGCGGTTTGTTTCAATAGATAGAGTGATTGAAGAAGAATGTTTATAATTGTGTATCAAGCATTTATTAAATAGTAAATTTTAGTATGAACATTGGAACTGTGTGAAACCGGGGCGTGTCGCTAGTCCAAACTTAATATTATTATATAAATGCGAAAGTAACTCTGTCTGTCTGGCTTTTCTTCACGCCTAAACTACTTAGCCGATTTCTGTGTTTGGTACAGACATAGTTTGGAACTCGAGAATGGACATAGGATACCTAGTTTTTAAACCAAAATCAGCAGGAAGTCAGTATTCCACGCGAACAAAGTCGCGGGCAAAAGCTAGTTCTTAATAATTTGATCACACGGTAAGTGCCGTGGCTGAATGACCGACTGTTGCAACATGTTTTTCTTTTTTTTTTGATAAGATATTCATAACTGGATGTTACTAGTTATAACCTTTATAAAGGCAGCAATCTCTTATGATGTCCCTCGCTCAAAAAAGGAGATATATTTTTAAGAAAAAAATAATAATGTAAATGTACATTATTATTTTTGTGTACATATTCCTGACATTATTTCGTAGTGCCGTTTTCATTATGACTGACAAAAGCGAATTTTTTTAGCAATTACACTGGCATTAAGATTCTGATAGTCAGTTTAATCTTCCTCAGGCGAGGTCTGTCTTTCCTCCATGGGATTTCCATATATCTCCAGCAAAAAAATCTCCATATACCTCCAGCAAATACCCTTAGAGAAATATACAATTTACCCCCCTAGTAACAATCTACATATTGCTTGCTTTCCCACTAGACATGTAATATTTTTGTAAAGAACTTGAAGGACTATCTTCGGCCTGCGGCTTCACCCGCGTGGTATGTTGATAAAACGTCCAGGGTATCCCCCATCTAGATAGGTGATATCCTGGACGGTATATATGTGGGAATGGGATGTATCCAAACGTGTGATAGATTGAACTAAAGTGTTTTAGACGTGTATCCGAACGGCGCGAGTGAGATGATGAACGGGACAGCGAGAAAGAGAACGAATGAAAGAAGAAACAGACGAAAGACGTGACGGACGGAAGACGAGGTGTGAACTGCTACGATTTTGGTTTTTTTCATTTTGATTTTAAAAGCTGTATAATATAATAAAAGTCAAGAATATTTCCTGGCCGTTTCGCTGTTTCCAACATCCTACAATTTTTGGGGGCTCGTCCGGGATACGCGAAATCAGCGAACGGCGGCGTACCGGAACACGTGCCCGTTTGAGAAAAAAAAAGAAGATCAGTTACAGGACAGCGCGAGTGCGGCAGCCTGGCGCCTGCGGTAGTGACCGTGGAAAAGTATACGTTGCTGGCGGTACGATTTTACGACGGTTATGATGGCTAGAAGACGAAGTAAGAGTCAATCGCGTGACGACGAAGATGGCGGCATACTCGACCGGCCAACGCGTACTGGTACTACGTTTCACTACGCAGAAGATGTCATAAGGAAGTTCAACGGCAGGGACAATGCATATCCTGTAACAAAGTGGATTCAAGATATAGACGACAATGGTGATATTTTTGAATGGACGCAGACACAAAGACTTTTGGTGGCGCGGCGTTCACTGACGGGGACAGCGGCTTTATGGTTGAGCTCTGAAAAAGCATTCAAGTGCTGGGAATCGCTTAAGCTAGCGATCTCAAAAGAATTTCCAGATGCGATCGATGCAAAAACTATCCACGAGATGATGAGTGCTAGAAAGAAGAGGCCAAATGAGTCATGCATTGACTATATGTTCGTCATGAAGGAGCTTGGAAAAAGAGGAAAGATGGCGGACTACGTGGCCATCAAATACATTATCGATGGTATACGAGACAACGAAATTAATAAAATAATGCTGTATGGCGTTACCACATACTCAGAATTGAAAGAGAAGCTAAAAATATATGAGATGGTCAAAGAGAAGGCCCGTTATATAGAAAAGGGAAAAGACAGTAACATTCGCAAGGAGGAGGCTTCGTCATACAGGTGCTACGACTGTGGAGAGACAAACCACAGGAGCGAAAATTGTCCGCACAAAACCCAAGGGAAAAAGTGTTTCCGATGCAACGGGTTTGGACATATTTCTCCAAATTGCCCATTGAAGCCAAAACCGTTGCCATCATCATCATCGGCGGCGGCAACATCTTCCGGTTCTGGCAGCAGTGCGGAAACATTACGGACACAGTCGAAGCGGACATTCGTCGCTACGGCGCTAGGGGGCGCAGCGATCGACGACCGAGTTTGCGAGGTTGGCAGCGCTACACTTGCGGCAATCACGATTGGCCCAGATCATGACATGACGGATGACAAGTGTCATGGCGGCGATGTTGACGTTCTAGATGTAAACAAACCCGGAATTCTCACAAAACCAGTAAAGAGTGTAAAGTTATTGTGTGGAAACATAGCAGATGCGTTAATAGATTCAGGAAGCGACGTAAACTTAATTAGATTGGACTTTTATGAAGAAATAGGTTCTCCCGTGTTTAATAGTGAATGTGTAATAACTCTTACCGGATTAGGACTTTCTAAAATAACACCAATTGGACAATTCCAGACAAATATTGAGATCGATGGGTATACGTATCGTGATGTCGTATTCTACGTTATTCCTAGAGACACTATTCCATTCAAAGTGTTAATTGGTCACGAATTTCTACGAAATGTCATAACGGTTATGAAAGGTGGATCTGTATGGATGAAACCAAATGATTGGTTGCGTGGTGTGGATTGTTGTGCGTGTTCTGTTGATTTTGTAGGTCATGTGATGGACCAGGATGTGAGAGAAGAAGTAGCAAAGTTAGTAGATTCATATAAGCCACAGCAAACTAAGGAGGCACCCATTGAATTGAAGATCATATTGAAGGATGACATACCGGTGGCTCAACGTCCTCGGCGCATCGCACCCAGAGAACAGGCAGAGGTAGACAAACAAATCAAAGAATGGTTGGATCAGGGAATTATTCGGGTAAGTTTCTCCGAATATGCAAGCCCACTTGTCTTAGTAAGGAAGAAAGATGGTAATTTGCGAGTATGTGTTGATTATAGGTTGATTAACAGGAAGATGGTTAAAGATGAATATCCGCTACCAATCATAGAAGAACACATTGATAAGCTGGCTGCTGCAAGGGTGTTTAGTGCCCTAGACCTCAAAAATGGATTTTTCCATTTGAGAGTTAGCGAAGAATCTATAAAATATACTTCCTTTGTTACTATGACGGGTCAGTACGAATTTCTAAGAGCTCCGTTTGGCCTATCTATCTGTCCCAAAGTTTTCACCCGTTTTATCTCAATAATATTTAGAGACCTTATTACTAGAGGTGTTGTTATAATATTTATAGATGATATATTAATTCCAGCTTTAACAGAGTCACAAGCCGTTGAGAGGTTGAGAGAAGTGTTGCAAGTTGCTATGGAGTATGGCCTGGAAATAAATTGGTCGAAGTCTCAGCTGTTGGTGCGAAAAGTGGAGTATCTTGGACATGTAATTGAAGGTGGAGCAGTTATGCCATCGCCAGGAAAGACCGAGGCGGTCCTAAAATTTCCTGAGCCCAGGAATGAGAAGCAACTGCTCAGTTTCTTGGGACTTTGTTCATATTTTAGGAAATACATCCAAAACTTTGCAACTATAGCGAAGCCTCTCACAGATTTGTTAAGAAAGGACAGGAAATTTGAGTTTCACGAAGAACATAGTTTGGCATTCAATATACTAAAGGATAAGTTGGCAAGTAAACCTGTTTTAAAGATTTATGATGCAAAAGCACCCACTGAGCTGCATACTGACGCATCTTGTGTGGCATATGCGGCTATACTACTACAGAAAGATGATAAAGGTGATCTTCATCCAGTATATTACATGAGCAGGCGAACTACTGATGCTGAAAGCAAATACACAAGCTACGAGTTAGAAGCCTTGGCTATCATTGAAGGAATTAAAAAGTTTAGACACTATCTTTTTGGAAATCATTTTAAAATAGTAACTGACTGCAAAGCATTTCAGATGACATTAAATAAAAAGGATCTGGCCACTTCACCTAGGGTAGCAAGATGGATTATATTTCTGCAAGATTATGATTTTACTATTGAGCATCGTGAGGGATCGAGAATGAAACATACAGATGCACTGAGCCGAAACCCATTTGTCGCAGCCATATTTTCAGACTTGCATAGTTCTCTGAGACGTGCTCAAGAGACTGACAATGGACTCAAGGCCATTAAGAATATACTGGAAGAAGAAAAACCATATAAGGATTTTTATTTGCAGGATGGGTTGTTATGTAAGGGAAACGAAAGATGCTTAGTTATCCCACAAAAGATGGAGGTAGAAATTATCAAGAGAGCACATGATAACGGTCATTTCTCAAAGAAGAAAACTATTGAATTGATAAGTAAAGACTATTTCATAACCCACTTGGATAAGAAAGTTGAAGAATATATATCGACTTGTATTCCATGTCTGCTTGCTTCACGAAAGGAAGGTAAACAAGAAGGATTTTTGAACCCCATAGAAAAGGGTGATACACCGCTACACACACTGCACATTGATCATATTGGACCACTTACCGAAACTCGCAAACAATATAACTATATACTCACAGTTATTGATGGCTTCACTAAGTTTGTGTGGTTGTTTCCGACAAAGAGTACAACTACTCAAGAAGTATTGAAGAAGCTGGAAATATATCAACAGGTGTTTGGTAACCCTGCAAGAATTGTCTCTGACAGAGGTACTGCCTTTACAAGCAATGATTTCATTGAGTATTGTAAGCAAGAGGGAATAGAGCACGTAAAAATAACCACTGGGGTTCCAAGAGGAAATGGCCAAGTTGAGAGAGTGCATCGGACAGTCATCGGGGTCTTGACAAAACTAACACTGGAGCAACCTACACTGTGGTATAAGTTGGTGAGTAGGGTGCAAAGAGCACTCAACAGCACGTATCATAGAAGTATCAATAATACACCTTTCCAATTGCTTTTTGGAACGAAGATGAGAAGGAAGGAAGATGTTGAAATATTAGACTTATTAAGACAAGAAGAAAGGGACAGCTTCATTGAGGATAGGGAAGAATTAAGGAAGAGTGCAAAGCAACAGATTTTAAAAATTCAAGAGGAGAATAAAAGAAACTATAACAAGAAGAGAAAGCAAAGCAAGAAGTATAAAGAAGGTGAACTTGTTGCTGTGAAGAGAACCCAATTTGGAACAGGCCTTAAACTCAAGCCGAAGTTTTTGGGACCCTACAAAGTGGTGAAGGTAAAGAGAAATGATAGGTATGATTTAGATAAGGCTGACTCACAAGCGGAAGGTCCTCACAGAACTACAGCGTCAGCAGACCATATGAAGCCATGGCCTGACTATATGAGTGATACAGAGTGAACATTTTTACATGTTATACTTACCTTGAATTGATGGTGGAAGGATGAATGATGTTTAGCCGTAACGTACTGTTTTTATGTGTACTTAGCATATTGCTGATTATTCAGTATGGTTGGTTAGTGTAAACAACATTGTATTAGTAATTATTGTAATCTGCTAACTGTTAGAGATGAGTTATGGTTGTAACCATGGCATTGTTTTATGGGTTCTGTTACCGAAGTTCTTAAGCATTTTTCATAATAATATTTTAACTGTTTTCAAGCATTTATCATAAGATCTGAAGTATGTCACTATAATTAACATTAAAGATTTAGGTTTGTATGTTTAGTCTGAGGACAGACTAAGATCAGGACGGCCGAATGTGGGAATGGGATGTATCCAAACGTGTGATAGATTGAACTAAAGTGTTTTAGACGTGTATCCGAACGGCGCGAGTGAGATGATGAACGGGACAGCGAGAAAGAGAACGAATGAAAGAAGAAACAGACGAAAGACGTGACGGACGGAAGACGAGGTGTGAACTGCTACGATTTTGTTTTTTTTCATTTTGATTTTAAAAGCTGTATAATATAATAAAAGTCAAGAATATTTCCTGGCCGTTTCGCTGTTTCCAACATCCTACATATACATACCAAATTTTAACCGAATCGGTCCAGCCGTTTTTACGTAAAAGAAGACAATCATCGATGCATTCTTACAAACTTTCACATTTATATTAGGATAGTAGTATTAGTAGGATTAAGTATTTATGAAATTGTCTCAGTGTTGCATGACGCGTGAGCAGCGTCGCCGACATACGCCGCGAGTCCGCCGGCTGGGCGGTGCGCCGCCCACTGAAAACATTCGAGCGTCAGTCTCGACGTCCACTCCGCGCGGTCCGCCTGTCGTTTCCCGCGACGGCAAACAAAATCCCCTATTTATATAATAACCATAGTCAAGTTTTGCACGTGATACGAAAAACTGCGCCATTTTTGTTTTTAATTTTTTATTTAATTTATTTACATTTAAATTTCGAACGGGAAACGACGTAAAGCGATTCGATTCGTTGATTCGATGTTCTCAATTTAAATTGTAGTGTTTCAGACTAACGGGGTGAATAATATTTTTTTTGTGTATTTTTGAGGATACATTGTGGATTCTTTTTTTGAAGGTATTTTATATTTCATTTTTATTTTATTTTCTGTGCTTGACTAAATATGTATTTAGTCCGTATTATTGTGTAAAAACCAGTAATATTTGATTAGTTATTCATGAAGTATATCAATCAGCTCTAGGCTAGTTTCTGTGATTACACTGATTACTAATGATTTTTTTGTTTCTTAAATGATGAATGTTTCATTAGATTCTTAGTAGTGCATGCAGTTTTCGTACATAACATGATATTATCTGATGTTAGTCTGGTCGAAGACCCCTTGTACATAC
Source organism: Spodoptera exigua (assembly GCA_902829305.4). Taxonomy (NCBI): domain Eukaryota; kingdom Metazoa; phylum Arthropoda; class Insecta; order Lepidoptera; family Noctuidae; genus Spodoptera; species Spodoptera exigua. The sequence goes on from LR824614.2 coordinate 2,487,052, forward strand.
TTAGATGACGATGTACGATGTATTACGGTACTTATTCTGTGGATTGTTTAATGATTTAATAGCAAAAGCGTTGGAGCGGCAATACCATGGTTAATTAATTATGCGGCTAAGAACTTCCACAGGTGTGATGTTGCTACTTTTTTAAAATTGGAATTTGTTATATCATTGTATTTAGTTTTTTATTAAATATTTATCAACAATAGTAGATGTCAGTTGTTAAAAGGACCTATACGTATGTATGTTTTATCATTTTATTTATATCCATATGTACTCGTAGTTAAGGATCATATTAGCTAACAATCTATACTATACCTACTCGTTTTACCTATTCTGCCGAAACTCATTCATCTGTATCTGTAGTAATATTACAAAGTAGAAGGTTGGATTTTTTGTATGTTTGAATGGAATATGCTCCGAAACTACTTGACCGATTTGAAAAATGTTTTTCCAAGTTTGAAACATAGGCTAGTAAAGCCCCGGTGAACATAGGCTAGTAAAACATCAGTGGCATGCCCCCAGAAATACATAATTACCTTTTGAACCACGTGGACTGTATCGTATTCATTTGTAAAAGTAGGTATTATAATAATCTGTAGATACTTTTTCTGAAATTTTCGCGTCATCATCATCATAGCTACATAATGTGAGTGTAGATTTCTTCTTCAGTCTTTTTGTTCCAGATTTTCGTGTAGGTATACCTAGCCTTTACGCTTAACCTTTTTATCATCTAGTGCCCATCAATAACTCTAGCGAAAATTGCATTAAAAAGGTGACAATTTGTAGAATTTATTACATTAGGAAATTTTATTATTTGTCTGTTGTTTAATTGTTTTATTGGTATTATAATTATACATATGTGTGTTGTGTAAACGTAGCCACGAAGAAGAATAAATAAGAGTCCCGTGGTAACTTGTAACTAGTAGAGCGTTACTTATTTTCAATAAATTGTATGATGTGTAGAGTGAAAAATCTTAGTGTGAAGTATACAAAAGAAAAAGAAAAAGCACCTACCAACCAACACGTGGTTGAATTAAAAGCCTGTTGTATGGTTGCGTGACGTATTATTACTTTTCAACCCTGGGGTAACGACCCCTCCCCTCTATGGCTAGCCAACATTACTATAATTTACAATGTCAACCTTCTGACGTGTTTTCTTTAATGGTAAAAATCAATATTAGTGTAAAGTGAAGGAAATAAACATAAGGTTTAACGAAAAAAACATTTTTTTTGTTGCTTTTAATTTATTTTATATCGTCGAAACAGTCAGGTATGAGAAAAATATTAGAAGTATGTATGTAAAAGGCTGCTGTGTATGTACTTGCCTATATGTATATGTATTATTATCAGAACGTTACACGAACATTGTACACTTCGTTTGTATTAGTTCGAAATGTTCTTAGAACACAATCACTTTTTGAAAAATTTTCAATAAGGCACATAAAAATTGACCATATCTAAGCCTTGAGTCTAAGTCAAACAGCGAGATTCAAATTTACTTCTAGAACAGCTATATAATAGAAAAAATGTACCGTGGCTCTGGCCTGAAGCAGAAGAAGGAACTGGTTTTTAGTCAGTAAGAGTCAGACACTCTCCCTCGTCCCGTCATAAGTATATTAGCTCGCGCGATTTCACCCGTGATCGTAGCGTGATGTTTTATAGCCTATAGCACTCAGGAATATTGTAGCTTTCTATCAGTAAAAGAATTTTGGCAATCCGACCAGCGGTTCCAAGGATTGCCTCCTACATACAAACTTACAAATTTTACCTCTTTACATAATTATATATAATAGTATTACTTATTACTAATATTATTATAATACTTGTATAGATATCCTCTTTTTCTTCAAATTCGGAGAATAAAATCAAAATGTTACATATTGTAAAAAAAATCTACAAAGAATAAATAAAAAGTAAAAAAAATCTATCGTGCATTTTGTATCTAAATATAAAAACAAAACGGCTGTCGACAAGAATGAGATGTGACATCGAGTGAGGAATTTGAAATTGAACGAACCCATCTGTTGCCGTTTCATTCTTAATTTGGTGTAGAAAAGAAAAGAAAGGAAGAAAGTTGGATACAGTCCTAAATTCGTAAGAAGAAATAGGTAATCTATTTAACTATTTTCAGTGCGGTTTCACACGCTGCTTGGCTCCAATTGATCGTAGCGTGATGTTTGCCTTTACTAACGGACCCAGCCTAGGCTAATAAAAAAAAAACAATTGTTAAAATCGAACCAGCAGTTCCAGAGGTTAGCGCGTTCAAACAAAGAAATAAACTTTACAGTTTCATAATATTAGGCATAACACGCATAACTGAACAAGGGCTGGACAAATTTTGTTAATTATTTTTTTGTTGTGGTTGTTAATTGTCGGAAGAAGAAAAAGTATTTATGAAAGATGTAATTTTGTAAATGTAGAGGGGAAAATCAGAAAAATGCAACCAGGAAAAATAGTTGAAGAGCGGGCGAAGGGTACTAACCCCCTAAGAACCAGTACCTCTAAGAACAGAGTAGCGTTCCGCGCGCGCCTAAAAGAGCCAATAGACCACCACAGACGGGGCCCTATATGTATGTCTGATGTTCAGCCAGGGTTGCGGGGTAAGCGCAATGAGGCACCGCGACCTCGGCCCAGAACAGGAGAAGGAACGGGTACTAACCCATAGTACCCTCCTCCGCACGCTCTACCTCTCACTATTTAAGGTGCTTAGTTTTATATTATAAACCTGTTGTATACGTATTAAAAATATTATTAACAACTTGGCCTATGTCCAGATAGTAGGCGTTGTTCAGCTAAGAATTACACGACGATCGCGTATGAAACAAAAACATAACAGATGACCTAAATATCATAATTTGTTCAGTTAATGTTCTTACCAATAAATTCATGAATTTATTAACTAAAGCATATACAATGTAATGAGTATATCTATACACACGTACGTATAGTTACTGAAAGTACGTCCTTGTGTTATCTCTTTGATTGACTAGATATGCACCGAATAAGTAAATAGTTTTATTTTATATATCAAAATGAATTGCTGTTCATTAGTCTTGCTAAAACTCAAGGACTGCTAGTCCGTTTTTGATAATATTAGTCTTAAAATGTACGTTAAAAGTCCAGGTTTGACAAGTCAGAAGATTGGTTAGCTAGTTAATAATCAAACTGACAGGATCTAAGTCGATAGTGGCGCCATCCGCTTAAAACGTTATGATAAAAAATAATTTCTGACATTTAGGCATGTTTTCTTATTAACAAAATTTGATAAATACTTTTTCATTTGCCCAACCCACGATGGAAACAAAATGAGTACTTACTATTGCATTTAGTATATTTTGTTTAGGCTTTGCACTTTTGTGTAGGCAGTTGGGTGACCTTGGTTCATCGTTCAACGTAGGCTCATGTCATGGTAACAAAGTTAATTAAAACATTTAAATTGCAGTTCTTTACCATTACATATAGTATACTGCATCGTGGCTAGTAATCGAGTAAAATGACTTTGGTAACTTATTTATTCATATCGGAGGACTTAATGATAGAAGCATTTTCTGCTAGTCATCCTTTTGGATGTGTGGTAGGTAGTATGCAGCAATTTAGGAAGTTATAGAAAGTAGAGCTGTAAATCAATTCTATATAACCTCTAATACACATAATATAAATAAATAGCTTGCGGAGTAACAGATGCCAAGTCTGAGGTTTTCAGTTTTCGAACAGACACCCTACCAGACCTTTGGGAACATAAGAGATGCATTTTATTACTAATTTCTGCCAGCTTCTTCGCTGTACTAGAAAAAAAAGTATTCTATGTGTTTTCCTGTCCTCTATTTTCTAAGTGCCAAGTTCATTCAAATCCAATTTGTGGTTTTTACCGGAGAGAGTAATATCAAAAACTTTTACTTTCAGAATACGAGTATTAGTTGGATACCTAAGCCTTTTTAAACAAAATAATATTTTTCATTTTATTTCATCGTAACTTATCCAAGCATCAATATCGAACTCCTAAATCCTACCGTACACACATCAATACATAATGTATGTATATATCTATTTCATAAAAACAGAATTCGAATTTCATTCGTGCAGATAATTAATGCAACAACAATAAATCATTTTACTTAGGTACATCTCTTGTGTTGTATCGTGATAATTTGTTACGATTATTTATTTATTCATTCAAATTTATCTTACAAGCTAACAGATGATACATCCAAAACGCTTATAAGATAAATAGTTCAACCTCGTAATTTTTGTTTAATTATATATAATTTCATTTAACAGATAATTATGTATTGATAATTGGAAAAAAAATACATCGCAGTCCCTTTTTAGCATGAAATAGTAAAGGTCATAGTAGTTATAATTAAAAAAAAAGAAAAAGAAAATAATACGCAATAGGAATACAACTTTCAGCAATTATTTATATCTATTTAATGGACTTATTTATTAAAATAATTTGAAATTTATTAAACAAATAAATCTAATTCATTGATTATACTCGTTTAAGAAGACTTTTTGGTGACATCAGCATTAAAATTGAGAACAAGCGGCGTAAAATGTTGACGGCAAAGAGAAGCCATACGAACTAAATCACGTGTCACTAAGTGTCTACATGACGTGTAAGAAGTTTGTACTGTTATTTTTTTTTACATGGAAACAGTAGCTTATGAGATTTCTGGCGTGTTTTTCTATATCCAGACATTGTGGAGTAGACCCTTTATGAGTTACTAGCTACTTTCGCGCGGTTTCACCCGCAGCTTGGCTCCATTTTATCGTAGCGCGATGTTTTATAGCCTATAGCACTCAGGAACATTGTAGCTATCTATCAGTGAAAGAATTTTGGCAATCCGACCAGTGGTTCCAAACATTACCCCATATATACAAACTAACAAACTTACAAATTTTACCTCTTTATAATATTAGTATAGATATTTATTGATGTAATGCTAGAAACTGCAAAATTACACAAAATCTTCACTTTTATACTCAAGTGCATTCACACAGATACGACAGCTGATGCTGACGTGATTGATTTTGTAATATGGACTTTTAGTCTCAGGAAATAAAGGTTCACTTCCTAAACCATATAAGCACTCAGGTACTTGTCAATTAATTATGTTTATTAGACAAGTTCTAGAGGCGTGCCACTTGCACCGGAACCTATTCCAGTCCGGATCTAAAACCGGGCGTAGTGGTCGTTGACTTTAGTGGCAGGTACTAGAAAAAGCTAAAGGTATGGGACCTCCCAGTTAGTCTATTTTAAAAGATTCATTTAATACTTTTTTAATGACCATCATTTTAAATACATATAGCTTCAGTCGTATTTTATGCTAATGTTATGGCCTGTAATGTTACTGCATTTTTTGCAGCAAGAATTAAATTCATTGCTGTAGATTTTTTTTTAATTTTGAGAAGACGCTTAATCTTTGGTTATACAATCATTTTTGAACAGACAAAACAATAAAAACTACTGTTATCATTTAGTAGAATAGTGTACCTATCTAGTCTATACTAATATTATAAATGCGAAAGTTACTCTGTTTGTCTGTCTGTCTGTCTGTCTTTCTTCACGCCTAAACTACTGAACGGATTTCTGTGAAATTTGGTACAGACATAGTTTGGAACTAGAGAAAGGATATAGGTCCAATCACTATGACTACTAGTACTAGGATAGTTTTTATACCAAAACTGCCGGAAGCCACTATTCCACGCGAACGGAGTCGCGGGCAAAAGCTAATAATTTATACGGAATTCTAGCTTCAAAATATCCAAGCAAGTTTCATCATTATAACTGAAAGATTTAAATGAACAGACTAGTAGGCGTACACATAAAAACTCAGATTTTATCTCTAAAACGAAATCTAGACTACTTTCCAGGGTGAATGTGACGTAATTAGATGTAGCTATGTGTTGTGTACGTTCGTTGCTGTTTTAGCAAATGATTCATTACTTTGGTTCGTGCGTAATAAATTACGCATGAAACACATATTTAGGTGGAATGTGGTCTACATTTATGCCGTATGTATTATCTTAAACATTCAAATAAAAGATCATCATTATGTATTTAGTAGGAACTTACTTAACTTATAAACAAGTGAGGTGGAATAATCCTCAAATTACTTCCTCGCTCAGGATGAGGTGAGACGGATTGTCAACTCTTACTGACTAAAAACCTGCACGTTTCTTTTCCTACTCCAAGCCGACGCTGCGGTGCCTTATTCCGCTTGCTGCACAACTCCGGACCAACTCTTACTTATGACTATATCTAGGCAAAAGAGATCATTGCTTTCCTAAGGTGGCTCCACTGTTGAATAACTTACAGTCCCTCGATCCAATCAAACATATTTTTATCTCATTAATTTATTTACTTTTCAATGAGATGACATTACAGAGTTCAGATCTTCATCAGTATTATACCAGTCCCAAGATCTTTACTCATGTGCGTGAGTCTCACCTAATGCCTTCTAGATGAGAGGTTTTATATTTTAAGAAGGATTTTACAGGACTCAAGTCGCTCCAATTTCGTCTATATTCATATACCTACAGTTAGTGACTCATTAGACATATATCTTTTATTGCATATAACGGAACTTCTGTCCACTTACTCAAAACATCAGACCAAAAATCTAGTTTTTTGTCAACGTATACTTGACACACAAAAATTGCAAGAAAAAACCAGTACACTTAAAATTACTGTGTGGGTGACAAGTGACACGGTAATTCCTCAAGAGGCTAAAGCCACTTTACTAAGTTATGATGATAAACAAGTATGAGGACAGAAATTGTTGAAGTGTGGGAGAGCCCAGCTTCGGCTAGACTGGGGTACCACGTCCTTACAGAAAACCGGCGTGAAACAACCACAGCGTTGTGTTATGCTGTTTGAGTGAGGTTATTGGAGGTCAAATCCTTCCCATCTCTCCCAAATCCCTAAACTTTTCAAAAGGCCAACACAGTCGTAACTCTTCTAGAGTTTTTACTGTCCATAAGCGAAGCCCATCGCTTTACACCGTATGCCGCAATATCACATAAAATAAATAATGTAGGCGTCACTTTAGGGTCCTTGACATGTACTTCTTTATTGTTATGATGACGTCAAAACATGTGAACCTCATAATGTTTTTATCAAAGCAATCGTTTCTGGAGAGTTTGCTTGCAATATTGTTCGCTGTTCGCGTATACTGTTATAGAGAATAAGGAGTTGTGTCTCAAAATAACAAGTCGCGGAAAGTGATGAGAAATTTGAATATCTGCATTTCACTTGTGGCACGAATTGTTTTATTGGGTAGATAATTTTGAGTATGTCTGAGACTTTTTGATTACTTCTAAAGGGCGTAACTTTTTGGGTGAAAGAATAGGGAGTGAATGATTTCTCCCTTACTAAAACCACCATGGAGGCCATCCTTAGCACCTGTAAAGGACACCGGAGAGACTTACGTACACACCTAGCACATCGTATAAATACCCACTTACAAATAAAGTGGGACTGTAAAGCTAAAATTATACTTGCGAGCAAAATTAACTGGTCATTCTTAAAGTATGTTAAGATATTACCGCGAAAACGTTGAACACTTGAATAGCAAAGACATTCTGTTTACGCAGCCACTAACCAGCGTAAAAGAGAGATCTACGTTTATGACTAACTCTCTGTTTCTTAAAAGAAAGTATGAAAAATCTTAGAGTTTCTTATTTAAAACAAACACGTGTAAAATCTTAAAAACAAAGTAAAATCTGTCTGTAACACCGTAAATCTTGTTGAAGCAACAAACTGTCTGCACTTAGCTGAGACCAATTTATAATGACATGTGTTGAAATACGGAATAAATCTGACATTGCTGAAATTCGTTCGCCAGTGGTACCACCCTAAGATGTCAAGATACGTTGGTTGTTTGTGTTTCATTTATGTTTACAATCGCCCTTGCATCGTTGACGTAGAATTCGATTCGGTTTCCAGTCCACTTGAATGTCAGATTTAAAACAGACTTGGCTCGTGGCCATAAAGTATTTAGCCGAAGCCGAGAGGTTTGAAGGACGATGTAGTAAGTAGGTATATCAGAAATAATTCGGCTGATGCGGATTTTATTTGGCAACTGTGAACCAGAATTTACGAGCTGGTGTTTCTGGTTAAGGCTGAATAAAATCGTGACTTTATCACCGGAACTAAGATGTAAAAAAGAAATAAAGTAGGGTGTGGTCTATTTTATACAAATTAAACAAGTAGGGCTACCAGCTACTTCAAAAATAACAGAAACTGAATTTAGTTTAAAATACCCATATTACCAATAAGGCGATCAGTTGCTTCTAAGAACCGTTACAAATAACACCACCAAAAGGATTAGTTGATCAAAAAACATTCACATCAAAGTTCATTGGCCTTACACGATTTGTTTCGGGAAAAAACTTTACCTAAATATTTATGTTTGCTGTCGGTTACTACGCAACGGAAGAACGAAGGGTCGGAAGCGAAGGTAAAAGTTATAACGTAGCTTTAAAACTAAAGCATGTATTCGTATTAGATAATTATGAAATTGATAATAATGGCGATTATTCGATAATGTTTGCATAAGCAAACGATAATGCACCAACAATATTAAAAGATAAAGAATAAATTATATAAAGTAATAAATGAAAATTGTAAGACTAAAAACCCATGCTTGTTTTTAATAAAATCACTAAGTAATACATTTTTAGAGTACCAGTGTCAGTCCATTATTGAACGTGACAAGATATTAATATGACATTGACAGTTGGACAATTTGCCGCGCTTTTTTCATCACCGCCATTACTGGTTGGATAATCCGGTAGTTTCCAACTATGGTCTATCGGTTTATGTGGTTTACTTAAGGTAAAAATCTTGGAAGGTATTTCTTTGTAAATGCATACGAAGATTATTTAAATTTGGTTTATTAGCTAATATCTATCTACATAAATAACTGATTGAAAACAGTTTTATCTACAATTTTTAGCCATCTTTAGGTAGAAAGACACGCCAATATTGTTTACATTTAGTTGATTAGGTATCAAAACCGATATACCATAGTACCATATAAGACCATAGTCAAATCCAATACTTTTAAGTTTTAATTAACTGTCAAAAATGATACTTGATACTTTTCTACGTGAATTTTGTATGAAAGCTCAAAATAATAGTGTCATAATGTTTTTACCTCAAATAAAAACAAAAAAACTTTATATCAGAAATTTATCCGGAAAAAATCAAAAATGAAGTAGGTACTTTATCAAATCCATAAATCAAAGTAGGATTACGTTTTATTAATGTATGGTATTGAAAAATCCAAATGTCAAAATAATTTATAATAGATTGAGGAAACTGTCCAATTACAAAAAGCCAACGAGAGAAGATTGTAAAGTGAAATTAAAATAATTATGGTCAATTAGCAATAATTATAAAATAAGAAATAATAACAACATTATTTATTACACATCTAAATAGGTAATCAATGTCCCTATTGTTAAAGTAGACCTCTTAATAGCCGCTTTAAAAAAAACGGTGGGTGGCAGATCAATAGTGATTAAACCTTATTTGAACAGAAGATTGTACACGTGGTAGCTTAATACTAATATATGTAGTTCGTAATCGACCGTCGTGTTGGCCTAGAGGTTAAGGAGCCCGCTTCTCATGCATGAGTTTTTGAGTTCGAAATCTGGCAAATACCAATGTGACTTTTTCCGAGTTATGTGTACTTTCTATGCTCATTTAGACACCACTGACATACGGTGAAGGTAAACATCGTGAGGAAACCTGGACTTATAATTTCTAGTTATAAGTTCGAAATCGCCAACCCGCATTGAGCAAGCGTTGTGGTTAATGCTCTAACCTTCTCTGTAAGAGAAGAGGCCTTTGCTCAGCAGTGGGCACTTATATGCTGATGATGATGAGTTCGTAATAAATATTTACGATACGAAAGTTCCGTCCAACGTGGTTACGTCTGACTAAGCCGAAACAAAGAAAGACATATAATAAATATCATGGATTGCTTTACAACTTCCTCCAGTGATTGTCCCATAATAATGTCTAATGTAAGCAGACGTCTCAGAATATTATGTACGTTGTCTGTCTGTTCTGTGCTTACAACGAGGAGATTATTAAGGTTTATAGTCAAAACTGCCATGTATGGGATCATTGTTCATTGAATTACATAATATATCCATAACCACACTGGTGTCATTTATAGGTTTTAGATGAAAACTTGTAGATTATCGTGTGTATGTGGAATTGTATGTTTGTAAACGCACCTATGACACAGGACAAAATTATAGTGTGGAGCAAAGTTTTCAAAAGAAAAATTATAAACTTTACTTTTGGTCCCTGGATCAATTTAATAATAAATCACATTTACAAGACAATCTTAGAGCTTTTTATTCTCCTCAAATACTGTCATTCATGTCCCTGGGTCGCGCACTCGCGCCGGACTTCAGTGTTTCGGTGTTTTCATACTTGTATCTACTGTAAATATTTGGGAAGCAGTGGCCCAAAAATTGTTAGAGTGTAACAAAAAATTTTGCATACAACATTTGCCCTGAAAATAACCTCCGCACCAATTCGGACGACCGGTCGTACCGTCCTTTGGCTTCGACAACATGTAGTCTTTCAATTTAATTTATAAAGATAGATTACTAGATTCATAGCATATAGGCCTATGTTATTCAAGAAGCACTTTTCATATAGTGTCTATCTATCCCCATTTACACAAATTAGGTCAGGTGTGGGTGTCTGCGTTAGTATGTGTGAAAAACGAATGACCTCAATTTCGTTCTTCACATTTTTTGCCACATTTCTGCTAGGAGTGTCTTTTAGAAATTTATAGGTTTTAGGAGTTTACATTTCAAAAGCATATCATGTACAACAAATAGAAGAAAAAAATGATCTCAATGCTATTGATGAAGGATTTAAAATAATTGGAACATTTAGATACGTCGATCTTATTTCAGTGATCGTTTTCGACGAAGCGGAATAATATCTGATTAAGATAAAATGAGTGAGTGCTATATTTTGAGAGATGACTTGCCCGAAAACTTTTAATGCTCACCGATGTAATCATAATTATTTTAGTAGCTCTTGGCATATATGTATTATGTATGTGGTAGGTCTACCAATTTTCTTTCGTATTCATCCGGTTTTCGTTAATTGTATAAAGTAAAACTTGAATTATCAGATGGTATTCAATCGACTCACATAACACCAGAGTAGTTGCAAATAAAAAAAGGGTTTTTGAGGATTTAGAGATTGGGGAGGGAGTTTTGTGGGCGCGAAAGATAAGGCCTCCAGTAATATGTAAAGCCAAGGTACCAGTCCAGTCGAACTGACCCATTCCCGTCAAAGCATGGCTCCCTCACACTTCTATGTTATTTTTTATTTATTAATGTCAACAATTTTATTCTTGCTACCGTATTTATGTCACTATCTTCATTTCTTGTTCACTGTCTTCATTCCTTAGCTGCAATACAAACAGAGAAAGATTGTTAGAAACACAATTATAAGAACAATTTCTCGCATTAATTCGCATTCACAAAGCGTAAACGCGAAACTAGCCGTACGTCTAAAGACTAGGTCATTGAGTTCAATTCGCTCGTGTAATTGTAACAATTGCAAGCGTCCTTTCCACGCGTTTCCTTATTAAATTGGACCTAATTTGCTCTGCTATGCGCCCGCGCCGTGACGCGAGCTCTGAATATATTGCATAGTGATTGTAGAGTTTGTTGACTCATGTCGTTGGATAGAAATAAATAGTTGTTTATTTTTGCATCCAGCTGTATTATTTTATTGTAAACATGTGTTAGGTTAGGATATGAAAGTCCATTTACTATTTTCATACTCGGTAACAGCAATAGTTTTCTCCTTAAAATCGGCGTTTTCGCATCTTGAGCGTCTGTATGAATCGAATTAAAGGAATCTCTATCTAGTTGCGCAGTGCTTTAAAAAACTACAGAAACATCGTGTTTTGTACACTTTATGCCTCCAGACGGTTCAATCATTCTATTTGTAACATGTTAACAGTTTAACTCGTGTGTCTTACGTAAACTAGCACATAAAATTGCCCACTGCATCTTGAAGTTTCTAAGAACGCACGACCTCTCACTTCCCGTCAATGTTGTAAGATTGCGTCTATTAGCCTCACTTGCAGTGTCATCTGTAGTAATCACTTACACTATACCGTTATTACCAATATCGATGACGATGTCAGTTTCATACTGGATGTGAGATTTTAGCAAAAAATCATCTAGTAATTTCACTTTTCTCATTAGTCATGTTTTAAAGCACGGCCTCACAGAAATGGCCGGCATGATACAACGACATTATGGACTTGAAAAGAGACTGACTTCTGAGTTTGTTTCGGCATTTCTTCTCAGAGTAGTCAGATAGAAAATGCCGGCTTCATCTAGTTTTTCACATATAATTTGGCTTGTAAAAGTGCCGTTTTATGGCCTATTTGCAAAAATAAATTCATTGTTTTATTGTTTCATTGACACGGTTAGTGTTATGTTTCGTCCTTTGAGTGAGGTAATCAGAAGCTGAATCCTTCTACCACTCCCCCAATCCCGAAATCTCCGAAACCCTAATCCCCAAAAGTCTAGCTACGCCCTTGTAACTGCTCTAGTTTTGTGGGTGTTCTTGAGTGACCGTGATTGCTTACCATCAGGCAAGGCACATGCTCGTTTGCAAACCTAAAATTTAAAATAAAATCTGGATTTGGTTGTTGTATTAATTTGCACGAGTAACGCAGTAGGGGTAAAACTCGACCCTTGTAACCTAACATCATCTAAACCTGCCACATTAACGAAACTGATATCTTTAAATATTTATTTGAAGATTTTATCTGTCATGCCTCGCCCTTCATGGTTGATGTCATCCAACTAGACCGTTTCACTAGGAACATCGTGTTCATCGTTTTCAAGGGCAATAAGACTATTTATAATTATGGTGTCAACGTTTCCCAGTATCCCGGCTACCTGTATATTGCTTCGTGCTGTTCACCCATTAGCTAATTGTGTCATAGTGTCGAGTGACAGACTGGCCTACTTTAAATTACCTTACCCAGTTTTGTAGCAGTTATCACGTGTCTCTGTTGAGACGGGAAGTTCACCGTTCAAATCAAATCAAAATCATTTATTCCAACTAAACCATAAATAGGTACTTTTGAAACGTCAAAATAGAATAGTAGTCTGTCAGTCAGTTCGTCAGTGAAGCTAGGTGCTCGTTCCAAATTGTAGTTTCGAATGGAGAAGAACGAGCAAGAAACTCCATCGTTACTCTTTTTAAAAAAATATTTTAGTTTTTGTTGTAATACGTTGCCTCCACACTAGGATTTTATCATGTGTCGTGGGTGCGTTTGCAAACATAGAGGCCCGGTACAACAATTTATAGACCACGCAAGTAGGTGCCTGTGGGAATCGAATCCGCAACACGTTGCGCGGCAACCAGGTGCCCAGCCTCCGCATCAAGCGTGCAGTCTTAAAACCTATGTAATATTTGATTCGGTCTAGAGATAGAGTCTGTTAATAAACCAAGACTTGCGTTCTTATTATGAAAACACACATTACACTGTTGAAAACCTAAACAAACTAGCTCCAACTAATTATATACTACACAAAGGCAGAGTTTCATTGTTTACGCAGAGATTACCGGACACGCAAACGTGTAATGAGAACATGGTAAAGATTAAAAGACTACTGTTTAATTCCTAGCTGGCCATCGTCCCACATAGTTGTTCACGCAGTGCCCTACTTCCACGCAGTGTAAACACTATTGCACAAACTAATTCGTTTTACGATTTATCGAAACTCACATTCTACATAAAACATGGTTCATTTATCTCTGTTCATCATTACAGACAATTAGAAGATTCAGACTCAATTTTCTCACTTAGCTGCAAACACCGTAACTTTCAACTAATTTTAGGGTTTTCTGAAACAAGTTGTCGACAGAAACTTGAACTTGGCTTTGTTCCAAAAATATATTTATTTAATTTACATGCTTTCCATTCCAGAATTGGCTACCCAACCCCCGAATAGAAGAACTACACGAATCGAAACGAAATACGATAAAAAGCTAACCGTACTAAGAAGTACGAGGCAATAGACCGCGGACGGCCGAGACGTAGTCCCGAATTGTGATAACGAAGCCGGGGACGTCCACCGACACATCGACCACCAGCAGTCAGATATCCGCCGTAGCTAATGAGGAACACAAGCGTACCGTCGACGAAGCATTCTTAAACAAGATGAAAGGCCTCGTCGAAAGGTTAAGGCTTGAGAACGCGACCTTGAAGAAGTCGCTCGACATCGAGCGGAGCGAGGTCCGAGCACTTAAAGCCCGCAACGAGAGCACACTCAGAAACCTAAAGACTGAACACAGAAAGAAAGAAGAATTTCTAGAGAAACAATTACGAACAGTTAAACCAGATAAGACAACAGACAGTGCACTAGATAACAAAGTGTTCGAAATTAAGAAATTAACGATAGAAATTCAGTCTTTAAAGTCAGCAAATAAGGGTCTTCAAGAAAAACTCAAGGTGAGTGCATTTAACTACATCATTTATTTTATTTTATTCTTATACAATTTATAAAGTACAATTTCTAAGATAAAAACGAAAGCACTGATTAATTCTCCAATCGCCAGCATGTAGAACATTTCTTGCAGATTTGTTATGCTTAAGGGTTTTCTGTCTTTGCTTTGTATTGAACTGAAACGACTTCGGTCTACACTGTATTCTTCCGTCTTGCCCCAGTACTGTAGAATGCCCCCTTCAAATAGACGGTACACTATGTAATTGAGCCTGGAGAGATACGGGCTTCCGTATCGCAGGCCATATACAATAAAACACGGTACTGGACATTCTGGAATGGTGTAAAAAAGTGGTTTTCCATCCTCCATGTTCGATGCTTTCCTACAAACATACTGAGAATCGGTTTTTCTCAACAGTATTGCGTATTGATACTCTCTTTTATCGAGCACTTCCCTGATTTTCTTATCGCTAAAGGGTACAATACGGTTCTTCACAACGTTGAAGAAATTCGGTGTTAAACTATTGTTAAAGAGGCGAAAATCTCGATTGTGAATTCCAAATGTAAGGTTGGATGCCCCTAATTCTTTCATAGTTTGTATGTCTGGTTTGTATCGTGGGTAAGTGACAGCAGAAGTTATGATTCCCTAAAAAACATATGTTAACGTGAATTGAAAGATAAACAAAACATGAAAATGCAACATTATTATTATAATTCTCTAAATTTTCGGAATCCTAAGCCCCAAAAGGCCGCACTTGTAACTTCTCTGGCGGTGCGGTTGCAACGCTGTTACAAGCAGATAAAGAGAAGGTACAAGTCCATGGGCGGTGCCGATTGCTTACCACTCGGCCATAGGTCACATAAAAAATAATATAATTAAGTTCTGTTTTTTTTTTTCTGAACATCAAAATGTATGCATTGTATATTTTAATTATAGAAATAACGTTAGACTGAAGTAAACTTAGCGTTATCTGAAAGTATAAGTACTTACATCAATAGCACAGTCGATGATTAAGGAGTACACGACAATCATTAGAACCATGCTTCTGAATATCGGGCCCATGAATTTGAAATCCACCGTCTGTCTTATGAAACATTTTATAAGGTCTATCAAGGTAGCACCGATGCTTTGTTTGTCATCTATGTTATAAATATTTGTTTCAACTTTCCTCACCCAAATCGTTATCACGATGAAAACGGCAACAGTAAAGAAAAATAACAGGAGAAGTTCCGCAGTTATTAAGTTAATCGTTGTTTTGAATGTGGACTGAGTTTCTGATTTCTTGACAAGGAAACACAATTCGTCTTGGTTTAGTGGATACGTGGTGTCAATGTAGCCGTAGTAACTGTTTTTTAGGATACGCGAGTTTAATTCTAGGTCTGTATATCCATCGTACAAGTCCGCAGTAACTCCGGTCGCTGTTCCATTGTCTAGTAGATCTCCAACAGTACTGTCGTCTCTTGGAGACAAAGGGTAACAAGTAGCATTCATGAACTTTATTACAGTTTTAGCAAGGTTTGAATCACATTGAACAGGCCCAGTTTTGTCAGATACGTAAACTTTTCTAAAGACGCTCAAACGTAATCCATATCCGTACAGGTTATTGTACTGACGAGACAGCAGTTTGCTAACGTCCTTAACGTTTGTTATATCACTGATTTTTTCAAAGAAAGGGTTGTAAGCGTACATTTTCAATCCTTGGCTCGTTTTCAAAATTAATACGGAATTCGTTAAGCTACTGCTCCATAGTAACTGAAAATGGTTACGCAAAGCGTGATAGAAATAGTTATCTAGTACAACTAGTGTTTTGACGACGAAAATGACTGCGCTCCTGGGTTTGAACATTCCAGTTCTCTTCAGTGCCATTATAGCAGCCTCGCTGACATCGATGGATAAATCGTTTGAGGTAACCAAGTAGGCAGTTTCCCCATGGCTGTTGTATCGAGGTTTTATAACACTATTGTTGTTATTGGGACAACCGTTTAGGAGCATAACGTTGTATCCATAATCATACTGTTCAGTATACTTTAGAATTCTATTCTCAAAATAAGTGAACTCACAAAATGTGATGGTGAAGTACCACTGACGGAAGGAGTTGTACATGATGTCCACCACCTCATAAGCGTACTCTGCTTTCGATGCTGTTTCATTATGATACTCCATGACTTCTTTGTAGAGAGCATTTGTTTCATCTAAGCACAGGGCTGGACGATAAAGTAATAAGGTCAAAAGGACCACAAACATTTTGAGCTGTCTAACGTTTGGCGTCGAAGGTGTCGGAAAGCAAACTGCAGAGCTTAAGGCCATTTCCATATAAAAGGGGCTTTTTAAATCATTAGCGGGTTTTCCATCATGCATTGTGTGTTTAATAGAAGCACGTCAATTACGGGCTTGGAAAATATTGTCATATAATATTGTGTTGTTATTCCGTTCAAGTATTACGTGGGCTACCAACGGTCGCTCGTTAACCAGAATAAGACATGAAGTAACGAGTCTGGAAGAAAATAGGTAGTTAATTTTAATTAGTTCAACGACTTTATATTTCTGCTAGAGAAAGTCTCTGATCGTGTTCTGATAAGTGACTGGAATTTATTGGATTTTTATTGAAAATTGTATGTGAAGTGACTAGTTTTCGTAAGACATTTGCATGGTCTTCGCTCTTTAGATTACCTAGATCTAGATAGTGTAGTTTGCTCATTGTACGTCACGGCGCGGCGCGGTAATAGCGGTGATTGGAATCTCTTATCTAATTGAGTGACGGCACCGTTTTGATGCATGTTTGGAACCGCCTGACCTTGGTTCAGTAATTGCCAATTTAAAGTTTTCAATACTGACTAAAAACGACAATTGTTCTGTTTCTTTTATAGGTATTTAATGAATTTGGTTTTTAGGATTATTATTTTAAATTTTCTAATGTCGATGGATGGTCTGTTCACAGGTTGCGCAAGCGGCGGAGTGCGCTCGCGCGGCCGAGCTGCGCGCGCAGGCTGCGAAGCACAGCGCGCTCGAACAGGCTGCGCGGAGAGACGCACGAGCACAGTGCCATAAACTGGTCAGTTATTATCTAATTATTCCATTTATGGAATTCACACCGTTAATCTTTATTTCATTTTTTTTCAGTCGGCAAACGAGCTTACTGATTACCTGATGGTAAGCAATCAGTGGCGCCTATGGGCACTCGCTACAGAGGAGTTACGAATGCGTTGCCGACCTTTGGGGATTAGGGATATGGAGATTAAGGGATTGGGGGAGGGGAAGGATTAGGCCTTCGGTAACCTCGGCGAAACACAACCCTATGGTTGTTTCCCGCCGGTTTTCTGTGAGGCCGTGGTATCATAACTCCATCGACTGCACGGTGGGTGCGGTGGCTGGGCAACTGGCTGCCGTGCAACGTGTCGCAGGTTTGATTACCGCACGGAACGACTCTTTGTCGTTCCGTGCCATTAATTATCCACAAATTGTTATTCCGGGTCTGGGTGTGATGTCTTTGTGAAATTGTATGTTTGTAAACGCCCCCACGAGAAAATCACTAATGTGGGGTAAATTTAGACTATGTTAGCGTCAATTAAATAATTATGTACTCTGTCGTATGTCTCGGTCGACTATCGCTTAAATACCATTCATCATTCATCATCATGGGTCATTATAACGCCTGGTAATACAAGTAGAGCGTTCATGTTTATAGATCGCAAGTGTGTTAACACATTTGCTGATTGGATTAACAGCTACGCAGTAATTGTTATTCCTTGATGTTTGAACCATTTCATCCAAGTGTTTTCTGTGACATAATAAGTGCTTTTCACATTAATTGCATAGCGGATCGTTTAATATTTACTGTTTCTATTTCTGAATGGATCTTAATATCACTATACTCATACAGTGAAACATGTTTCTTTGTAAAGCCGTAGTTTCATATCAACCTAACTCGATTGCCGAAGCATGGCTCTCCCACATTGAAATTTGATTTTAGTTATGTTATTGATACCTACTTGGTGCATACTATGTAAATATGCAACATTTCTAATCTCTGTTTCGATTCCTATTACTTAAATTTAATTGCCAGTTTACTGGGTTTTACTTATATTTAGAATTATGCTTTTGGTATATACAAAAACGATGCGTAAACTCTGTAATTTTATATCATAGTCGACCTTGTGTAAGTACATTCTAATTTAATTACCTAAATACGAACCATAATCCAATTATAACCTCTATACGTGAGGTAAGCTTATATTGTTACGGCGCCTAAACGAAATGTTATAGCAATGTGTTTTAAACGCTACTCGTATTTAAACATCAGGCGCCGGCAATAATTAGTAGTAGTTTTTGTAAGAGGATTATCTATTGAGGTTGCTTTGTTATTTATGATTGAATAGTTAATTGATAATGTTTTTTTATTCACAGCTGGAGGAAATTAAATCGAAAGAGAGGGTGATATTACAACTGAAGCGAGAAGCAGCGCGGATGGCAGTCATCCAACAAAATGAACAGGTTAGTGTGATTTAGAATTAAATTATTATATTAAAAAATATATATTTTGATCATTCAATACAATTATACGATATCAGTAATCAGATTAGGTCGTTGAGCTGCAATAAAATACCTTTCGATCGTGGTTATTCGATACACAATAGTATGACAAGTTGATGAATTAGGCTATAACTATTGCACAAACCTTTGAAATAAAATTATGAATATAAATATACTTTCGAGGTCCTGAAAGGAACTACATCGTAAAAAAAGTAAAATAAAGCAACATTTGAATTATTTTCATTTCAAAGACAATAAATGTTTCAATTAGGACTTCTTTAATATGTCACACGACGGAGATGGGATGGATGGGATTAAGAGTGGGCGAAATAAATATCGAATACCAAAAGTATTGTGGACTTCGTCGCATTACTAGGATTTCTGATAACAAACTCCGATCTAGGTACAGATCGCAAACCGATAACTTGTGCTTAGCTACAGGGCCATAGAACATTATCAGTAGGAGACACTCCGGGCGTCGGGGATCGAGTGACAATTTTAGGACACCGTAGGCGCTGATTTGCGGACGGCGAGCAATTGCAGCTCGCCGCCAGAATACCAGACCCCAGTTTACTTATAGCGATTACAAAGACCACCACATATGAGGACCAAGGGTCGATTTTCGGCCAGGGTTGCGGAGCAAGTGTAAGGGATGTTTTTAGTCAGTAAGAATCTTACATTCCTTCTCGCCTCAATCTTTGCGGAGAAGTCATTTTTAATTATTTCCCGGCATCAAAAAAAGCAGCAGAACATAGAAAACAAACGTAGGAGTACCTAATGGCGCATTTCCATTAGTAGCACAGAACAGCGAAAAACAGTTTTATATGCTCGACTACACGATTGGCGCTGTGGCTGGGCAACTGGCTGCTGTACGACGTGTCTCGAGGTTCGATTTCCGCACGTAACAACACTTAGTGTGATCCACAAATTGTTGTTTTGGGTCTGGGTGTGATGTGTATGTGAAATTGTATGTTTTATTAGGGTGGGGGGGAGGGAGGGGGGGCAACGTTTTTACTTAAAACAAAAGAATGCTCGGGAGTAGGTACACAAATAACCAAAGCTATAACATTCAAATAGAAAACAAAATTAAAACTCAAACATTAATATTCTTTAAGAAGAAACTAAAACAGTGACTTTAAAAAGAATAAAAATGAGTACTAACTAATTCTTATTCATGTCTTGTATGCGTTTTATGATTCTTACTACGAGTAACTGGCCGGAGGGCTTTTCTCAGAACACTATTGAACTTGACATTTAATGATCTTGCTCGATATTGGGATATGAAGCTCGTGCATGTAGTAAAATGCATAATTAGAAACATAACGAAGACTGCATAAAATAAGCAATATTTTTTTCTTTGTAAACGTTTGCTGTAAGAGCTCATAATATTTGTTTTAATGTGATAAACGTTTTTTGACATAGGTACATATAAGACTAAGTTATTATAATTTATAGGAGGCCAGCATATTTTGTTTTTTGTTTGATTTTCTGACTTTTAAACCTTTTTTTGTTTTTTTTTTGTTTTGTTCTGGCTTTCATGTCTGATGCTGAATAAATGCATTTTCTTTCTTTCTTTCTTTCATATTTCCATGCATACTATATGGCATGTGTCGATAAACAAGCCGGCTGATTACCTGATAGTAAGCAATCAGCGCCGCCTATAGGCTCTCGTAATACCAAAGGAGTTACTATAAGTGCTTTTCTTGCGTCTTGTGGTATATTAAGAATTGAAGGAAATTTGAAGAACGAGGATGAGGTATAGAAAGAGAAGATTGGGCGGCCGGTAATCTCACTTACACGGCGAAACACAATGAATGTATTCACGCAGGTACTCCGTGAGGCCGTGATATTATCACTTCGGTCGAGTCGACCCAGTCGTGCCGAAGCATAGCTCTCTCATACTTTGGCTTTCCATTCATTGGATATAGTTTAGTCTTTGTGGATTTTTTAGATTTTCAAAGACAATCGCGCCACAAATCCTTAGCAGTGAGGGTTGATTCCGGGGTTGCGGGGTAAGCGCAATGAGGCACCGCGACCTCGGCCTAGAGCAGGAGTAGGAACAGGGGGTTTTTAGTCAGTAAGAGTCTGACACTCCCTCCCGCCTGACACTGGGCGGGAGAAGTCATTTAATGATTTTCCCCTCATAAAAAAGGGTTGATTAAATGCGGAGTCTGATTCTTATATTATAATTCTTATAATTCTTATAGAATTTGGACCTAAACAAAATTGTGGTAAACGAGAGCTAATTAAAAGAGTAATTCTCTGATTCAAAGTATTTCTATAAGCTAAATATATTCCCGTGGGAAACTAACGCGAGGTTACAAGTAGCCGCAGGCTTAGCTCTCAAATACTCGTATTAAGTTTACGTCGTGTCGGACTTTTCCTTCATACTTAGTCAACATTAATACTATTACAAATATATTATGTTTGTAAAATGACGCCGAAGTCACTTTGCTTTGCATTATTTAAGAATACAAAATTAACAATTGAATAATTGCTTAATCTTTATTTACTTACTAGCTCTTGCCTGCGACTCCGTTCGCGTGAAAAAGTGACTTCCTGCAGATGTTTGGTATAAAAACCATCCTATGTTCTTTCTCGAGTTCCAAACTATGTCTGTAGCAAATTTCACAGACATCGGTTCAGTAGTTTAGGTGTGAAGAAAAAACAGACAGACAGAGTTACTTTCGCATTTATTAGCTTGGATTTTTTATGCAATATGGTATTACATAGGCGGTCTTAATGCCATACCCATTTTCACCAGTCAACCGTATCGTGTTGTAGAGAGAGTATGGTAGGTGCAATAAGAAGAAAACTTTAAGTTTAGGCCCGTAGCGTTGAGCACGTGATTTTCCTGTGAAATTACTCCATATTAGGATTTACTCCTGTGTCTTGGGTGCGTACAAACATACAAATTACCCATACCCCGAGCAACAACTTGTGGATCACACAAAAGAGTTGCTCCATGCAGGAATAGAACGACAGACGTGCAGAAAATTTTAACATCATTTTTACCATTGGCATCACCATCATCCCATTTCCTTAAGCGTAGAGCTGACAAAATAAACAAACGCATAGCAATTATTTGTTGGTAAAGCGCCTGATCAAATATAGATAGCAATATCATTAGCGACGTAAAAATCTTTATTTTTTATTAAATTGTATTTCATCTAATCAAGAATTGGCTTAGGGCTGATTTTTCATTATAGACATCCTTCAATTTCATTTTGGATGTTACAATTTTAGATAGTAAGTAGGTAGTTTTAACGACGTATTTATTGATGTTTTAACATTATAGTGCTATTATTTCCAAGCACTTTTTAAGGACTATTTTAGACCCTAAGTAAATAGCTTTAAAAAGTTTCTAAATATTGAAGTCTTTGTTATTAAAACATTCTTAGCCCAAATTAAAAGTAAACGTAGCACTCAAGGCACCCTAAAGCGTGGGAGAGTGCCGGAGGGCTCACGATAACCGGGCTACTTGGGGAGTGCCTTAGGCCCGGCTGGGTCCGGCCAATAAACGATAATACACGTCATGTCCGGAGGAATGTATGAAATTTCCGATATTTTTACTTTAATAACGTAACCTGAATGTGTTGTTTAACGGGAGTATAATAGCAGTGTTTGGGAAAGTTGATCGGGTTTTTGTATCTTATTTTAATTTTCATTGTATTGAGGTTATTTTCTCTGATGAACTGCGGTTTATTAAAGCAAGTTGACAACCAATCAACGCTCGTTATCCTGCACTTAAATCGTTGTGGGGTACTATTTCTCCTAAGACATTCCTTTTAAAGAGTATCTCTAAGTTCGGTGTGTCTATTGGAAAAGGCGTTCTCCAGACCAAATGTATGTAAATATTATTATCAAAAATAATAGTAATCTATGGTTGAAATTGGATTCGTTGACATTTAGTAAATTTACGATAGTAGGCAATCGGCGCCGTCCACCCGCAATGAATTTACGAGGTTGCTTTTTGGGGATTAGGATTTCGGATATTTAAGGACTATGGTTGTTTGAAGCTGGTTTTGTGTGAGGCAATGGTACTTATGTATCAATCTGGTCCCAAATTTTAACAGGTGAACCAAATCTGTGATCTTTAGTGGTGAAAAAAGATAATTTGATTGGTTAACCAGTGTGACATTTTTTGGCAAAAACATATAATTTCATAAGGTAAAAGAAATAATTATTCAATACCATCAACAGCTTTCAACCTAACATTCTGATTAAATTCACTGATTCATATGACATTTGCAATGAGACTCAACTTCGCTTTCTTCGAATATTTTCCTCTAAACTAAAGCAACGAAACAATTTTTTTGCTTATCCTTAAGCAAAGTTTCTCACGGTTTTCTTCTATTAAGACATAAATCTTATCGTTTTAAGAGTTTTACGAGTAGGTACCTAAAAAGATGAAGTTATGTTTTTTCAAAGAAATAGGTTGTGCCATCACAGATTGTTTATTTAGATAGCCTTTCTAAAGTGAGATAGCTCCAAAATTATTGTCTCTTGAATTATCGAACTGTTGAAATGTTCAGATTTATTATAGCTGCCTTACCTCATTGTTTTGCAACTTCGTTTGTTTAGTACCTAGGCACTGTCGAATATAATACTAGTGTTGGTTGTAAATCCTTATTGTCAACACGATGTCTGTCGGATATCGCTGCATAGGGATTTATTTATGAAAATAAATTGTTCGATATTAGAATTTGTTGATGCAGATTTCTATATAAGGAATGGTAACAATCTCAGCATGTAGGTTACAGTCTTTTTATTACTTCTAAATTGTACTCTCTCTCATTTCGCTATGGAAGATAAGTTCACTATATTTCATAGCAAAGAGCTCCAGTAAAAGACGTTAATTTCTGAGTAATCTACACGGAATAACTTTTTGCTGTTGTTCGCTCGTAAAGTTTTACTACTCGATTCACAGTTTAGATTACATGTTTTTTCTATTCCGTTTCAAAAGTGGCAACACTAAAATGATCTATGGTATATTTTGAACTGTGTCAGTAATTTTTTTAATGTGGTAGGACGGCAAACGTGCGGGCCGATTGCCTGATGGCAAGCAATCAGCGTTGCCTATGGACAACCGCAACAATGGACGAGTTACGAGTAGGTACTTTTGGGGATAAGCGTTTGGGATATTTAGGGATGGGGGGCGGGAAAGATAGCTCTTCCGGTAACCTACAGAACGCTGTGCTTGTTTCACGCCGGTTTTCTGTGTGGCCGTAGTATCACACCGATCAAACCGTTCCATTCGTTCGTACACGAAAAATATATCATAGTAAGTACTTATAAAAAAAAACTGTACCTTACGGATATCAAATTATTTCCACTTGGTCATCAACAGAAGTTTCGTCGGCCCAAAATAACCGTGAACAATGAACTCTACACTTGTCGGTACCTTCAGTTAACAGTTAAAATCGTGGATTGTCGCGTGCGGCTTACCATATAAAAAAAAACGATACAGTTGAAGTTAACGTGAAGAGGGCCCATTACACTATTACCTTAGTTATCTATTATTGCGTTTCGTTTTACGATTGCGTTTTTTTTTTATATTCCTATCGAGTTCCGGTTTTGTTGATTGTTTTGGAAAACTCTTTTGGAAGAAGTGGCCAAAGATTGTGCTTGATGGAACATTGTTAGTAGTTCCAGGGAGATTCACGATTTGAGCGAGGTGGTTTTCGTAGGTTGATATTCCGGTGGTTTTTAATTAGAACATCGTCATTTAAGTTTTTATTCAGTGCAGTCTTTTAAAACTACTTGAGGGACTCAAGTAAAGGGTCTATATTTTATAAGACTAGACATAACTGAATATATTTCATTGTAAGGTTCTTAACCTTAAGGAACCGAAAAAATTCTTCGAGTGGTCAAAGACACATTTTTTTTTACCAGAAAACAAAAATTAAATAATACTTTTAATGGTTTTTTTTGATAAGTTTTCCATCAAAGTGTATTATATATTTGGAATTCAGGCGAATATTATTATTGAACACAAAATTAAAATTATTAAATAACTTTAAGAAAGCCAGACTTTGTTAGCTATTGTTTGCGAAACGATACACGATACGGGCGTCGGAAAAAGGATATAGGTACGGAAATTAAATCTTCAAGCCATAACACAAAAATTCTACCCCTTTTGTGTTCCAGTCTGCCATATGTGTAGAAGTGACGACGTCTTTTACTTTACACAAGTATACAAAACAAAAGCGACAAGTGCAGTTATTATAATGAAGGGTTGAACCTTGCACTGGTAGGGTAACCAATTTTATCGATATAATATTTTTTTGTAATATGGAATGACCCGTTTGTTTCAGTAAAATATTTCTTTAAAGAGGGCTCTAGTATGAATAGGAATTTGCAATGAAACCGAAAAAGTGGTATTTCATGATGAAATCTTGTTTCGACAAAAGTTCACGGATGAGACTTTCTTTAAAAATACATACTTCCACAGTTAATTTGTAGAGTTCATAAATATCGAAAACCTTTGTTGAATCCGTGTTATTTGGTCAACACTGCTTAAAGTGCTCGTGAGTGGGCCACACACGAGTCACTTTATTCCAAAGGGTTATATACCACTTAGAAGTATGCGGGATCGTCATAAAAAAACGTCTCATTATCATGGATTCGTGTGGTCGCGCATCGCAGAGCGTTAAGTGCAGACGGGGTCGCCAGACCGATCCGAGTAGCGGCGGAGTGCGCACGCGTGGCGGCCATTTTGAATCCAACTGTCACTTGTTATCCCGCGTTCCGTTTAAATTATAACGTTCGGTGTCGCTGTGTGCGCTTATTTCTTAAATCAACCGAAAAGTGTATTCTGTGACGATTGTGTTTAGTGCAATTTTTATTTATTATAGATAAGAACTCTGTGACTGTGCACCGTAGAGTCGTGATCTAACCTGTGGACTTCGTATTTCGGATTTACTTTCTATCGCTGTAAGTGGCTGTTTTATTATATTTAGCTCGTTATGAAGTTAGTAGGTAACCGGAGAAAGTCCATCTTTAAGAGATTCAGTTACAATTGTCTACATATCAAAATATTAGCATAGAAAACGTTCATTAACAGTTAAACGTTTGAATACGATATTTAATCCTCTTCTTTGTTCATTGAAGATATCGGTCATTGAATTTAATGAATAAATTAATAGAGAAATGCAAAAGTATTGAGGATATCTGGTGAATGTAGACGTTGAACAATTTGCGCGGAATATTCGACACAGCGTTAATTAATGGCCGCTGTACGAATAGGAATAACTACCGAAAGCGATCAACTATTTGAGACTGAAAACATGAAGGAATTACAATTATAATTGTATTTATTATCGCGGTAGTATGTACTTACCTACTAGTGTGTAAACGACAGGAAACTATGCTATTATCAAGTGTAACGGTTACTTTTATATGTTATTGATTACAAACATCAACGATTTTCGCACTATTAAAAATAGGCAGATTATTTATTACACACATTGCTAATGATATCATTAAATTACCTTAAGGCAGGCCATTTAACAAGTGTGACTATAAATTCATAATAATTGTCATTAATTCTATTTTCATCCTCTGCAACGAGTAATTTATGCTTAATAATGATTATAACATGCTTTTCTCGCTAGTTTTTAATAAACATTAAAAATGGCCTTCAACGCTTGACTACACTTGTATTACTTATTGGCACGAATATAACATTATTTGGGTTATCCACAGCAAAATGGTTAATTATAATGTTTTTTTTTCTTAATTATGTGCTAGTACGTCGCGATGTCTGATCGTCCTTAACTTGATTATGTGTTGCGAAATTGTGGGTTTTCGCTAGCTATGTTTTCTAACTCTGGTTATGAACGTAGTGATTTATTTACTTCGTTTAAGCTGTGATTGGCTTGTAAATACTGTCGTTTAGTAAAGAAAAATATAATTAGTAGGTTTCCAATGTGTCTTTGGATTGGAATCACTGACTCTGCGTCTGAGAAAGATAGAAAAGAAGTTAGTTTGTAATGTGGGAATAAATCTCCTAAACTATTTCTGCTGAGTTTGTTATAGGCTGACTTTATTTTTCCTTAATAAATTAAAGTTCAAGTAACCATATTATTTACTACGAAAGGTCCTCTTAAAAACAATTAGTTACCTGCATAGACTAACTATGCTATTTGCATACCTATAATCTGCAAAAAGTTTTAACAGAACAAAGAGTTCCGACGTTTTTTTACTTCGTCACAGGGAATGTCCCATTAGTGTGGGTGATTCATAATTTGTAGGTAAATTAAGTCATGCTTAGTCGCATTGTGAACATAGACTACCTAAACTACCTACACAATGATTTATTTAGACAAAATCTTTACTATTATCGATTAATCAGAAATTTTTTCTTCTTTTTGACTTCGCCCAAATTCAATTGTTTCAAGTTATGTCACCGTAACTTGAGAATAAACAAATGATGAGATAAGAATGAATGAATGAACTTATTCTGAAAACTAATTGTGATCCTTCTTCATTTTTGAATTCATTATGCGACCTAGTTGTTATTTGGACAGGTGTTATGGATAATACTTTTATTTACATAAAAAAATGCATATTTATATACTGGAATGCAAAAGTAGAGGGCATAGATATTATTATGTCGAATGATACACCTTTTCTGATCTTTTTCTCTAAGATCTCATTCAAAAACATTGCTTAAGAAAGAGCTCTCAGTAATTATCTTTGCACATATGGTTTTAAAAGTTGATCGTGATTATCTTCCTCGCTATTATATTGTAGATAAACCGATGCCTTCTTCAATAACTTTCAGATCGGTCATTTAAATTAATATCCCTTATATCCTGACCTATATAATATGTAATTGAATCTCCCAAATCTGCGTACGTTTACGCATTATATTCCATCGTTTTTTTCACCTGTCTGTTAATATAACTTGGCATACTTTTGATATAATCGAGAATATATCTGAATCACATTAATGTTCGATCATTCAATAGTAAGAATTCGCTATAATAAATTACTGTCATTCACATCGGGCTTGTAAAGAACTTTCTACTTGCGCTCGCGCATGGTGTACGGACTGCCTTTAAATAATTGCTTTCATAACTTTATCGGCACACATTAAGGAGTATCAATTTATTTTTTATATACTTTTGGTTTTGGAATTCACTTCATATAGGATGGAATCCGATGGATTAGTATAGAGAGACAGAAGAGGAAAGATATAAAATAGAAGTAGTAAATAGTTTTCATTTATTCTAAGAATATGGTAAAAATAGTAACCTATTTAAAAAAAGCAATAACAGTAATCTTTTTTACGACATTCTCCTAATACGTACATATATGCAAAGAAAACAAGCTACTGTATATGATAACATTGCATTGTTTTTTTACATTTTTCTCTTGAAATAAACAAAACAAGGCTCCATACTAATAGTGTGACTGTGGCATTCATTAAACACGAATGGAAGAAATATTTATAAACATATTCATTCAGATCCGAATGTTGACTCTCCATTAATATCGATGCTTACATTCATTATTATACAACGACTTCTAATAATACAAAAATTTTAACTGCCACATATGACCCTTGATACTTTTCTTGATATTAAAGTAGTATTACACAATCATGCGTAATCGTACTTTATCAACATAATTATTCACACAAGACTGACTTAAAAATACATAGGACAGAAATTGTGGATCAAATAATTGTCTGGATGGAAAATTCAACGGACAAACATACTAGGCTCACAGTTCCAACAAAAGATCTTAATATAGACACAAACAACGTATCTGCAGTTTCCAATAATGAAAAAGAAACGTACAAAACTTAAAACTAAAATGGCACAATGATTTATAAAGCAACCACGATAGATCACGTTTGGCACGCAACTTGGACGGTGTACGTCAAATGAGATGAACATGATTCGATGACAGACGTTCCAACAGTTACTATGAAGAATGATACAAGTAACAATATTTATGTAATGAGTAATGGAACAGTTGGATGAAACATTACAGTCGATGAATAAAAAGATATAGTACAATTTTTGTACAAAAACTAGCCCACATCACTAAAGGTTATGTGACGTATTAGGTAAAGGAAATGCTTTGACTGGTGGTCACGGTTGCCTGACCGTACATTAGTACTACTGAACAATTGAAATTTTTGTAGTTAATGCTCGACTAGGAAATCCGTAAACGCAGTAAAATTTATAAATGCAACTTCTGAAACATCTATGAGAAGACTAAGCAAGTTGAGGATATAAAAAAATATCCTCTGCAATATATGAATCGCAAATCGAGGAATGACACGACTAAATAGAATTCTACATTGCTATGTTTCAAGTCTTTGAGTATTTGTGAGAATAATTGGCAAGTGTAACATACCTTTAAATTCATTATTAAATAACTCTACGAAAACGACGTCAATTTTAATTAACATTTCTCATGTGGATCGGTATGGTTGCGTTTTGCATGCAAACGTTCAATTTGAGATACAAGTACCTCATATACTAGAGTTACTAAAATCACGAGGTGAAAGTAACTATAAAATATATTTTTGTAAGACATTGAATAACTGATAAGACAAGATACATGCACTAAAGATAAAGTGACTGTGTAAGTGTGTACACAGCAAATAAAAGGCTTTGATAATAACGCAGCGACGGTGAAAGAAGGTTGTCTACAGCTGGAGCTCTATGGACCCTCCACGATGCGAGCTATGCTTATTATTCATTGATTACACATTGATGTTTTGTATCATTAATAATTTTCGTTACAAGCGCCGGCGTTTCTTTGTTGATATCAAATAATGATCTGAGTTTTGTACTTTATTGATCTTAGATGAAATTATTATGAATAGAAAGTTCTTAATCTTCAGGGATATCTTCTGTTCCATCATAGTGTACGGTTTTGGGAGTGTCAATGACCGAGGTCAGTACTGTACCTTCACTTGTACGTACAATATTTGGTATTCCAATACGACCGTTGGTTGCGGCATCTATGTGTACTCTCTATAATTTTGTGGCTTCTGAACAATGGTAACGTGGGTAATAATTCACAGTTAAATAGCAGTTTCTAATTGTGTGTTTATGTGTGCACAGCCATCTGAACAGTTGAATGATTCAAATCAGATATAAAAGTACTCCATCTTTTAGTGAACTATTTAAAATACTGCAAATTTTTGAGGTATTCCTCGTAGCGCTCCCGTTTTGAAACGCTCCCATATAAGCGCTCCCGTTTTATTCCTCTAAGCGCTCCCAAAAGGAGCGCTTCGAAGAACGATTAAAAATATTAAAATTTATTTCCTCGAAGCGCTCCCACGTTTAAAAATAGGGAAAAACATGAAGTTAACGTAATGAATTATATCGATAATTTTTAAAAACTCATGTGTGCATCATCGACTTCGAAGTTGCTTAACCAAATTACGAAATTAAGAGAATAATATCTTTTTGCTTTCGGCACTCTTATGTGTATACAAGGACCAATGTTATTGTGTATTCAAAGAAGATGTTATAAATAAAACGCATAGATAAACTTAATATTAATTATATACGTATCATAATCACATTGCAGTACACGATATAATTCATTACGTTTACTTCATGCTTTTCCCTATTTTTGAATGTGGGAGCGCTTCGAGGAAATAAATTTTAATATTTTTAATCATTCCTCGAAGCGCTCCTTTTGGGAGCGCTTAGAGGAATAAAACGGGAGCGCTTAGATGGGAGCGTTTCAAAACGGGAGCGCTACGAGGAATACCTCAAATTTTTTATTGAAACAGACGTCATTTTACAAACTGTAGATGTAAACAACGATAATACTACGTATGGACTTGGTAAAACAGAGGTCGTACTAGCAGCCGTTCACCGTTCGCTCGTCAACAAGCTTCGTTTGACCTCGGCTAGTGTTGTTACTTCAATTGTTCGCCGACCACCGGACATGGAGAGGAAGCATGACTTTATTGTTCTTTATATCATTTACCCCTTTAATAATTGTTTGTTTATTTGCTTTGAATATTTCACGTGGACTCTGATTGTTTTCAAGAAAAATATTATATAGGATAGGAGATGCGTCTATTGTGTCTGGAATGCTAATCGTATGAGCATTCTTCTTGTTTATAAAATACTCGTGCGATTTGTTGTGTGCTCATAGGAAATTTCTCATTCGTTAAATAAATAGCATGCCTGTTTATAAAAAAAATATTTATCACATTTATTGAGACATACGTATTCTGATTTTATACGGTAGTTTAAGAACTTTGATGAATCAATAAAACAGATTTGGTTTAATTGAAATTCACTATGCGTTAAAATTGGTCAGTTTGTAAATGTGATAGCGTAATCTTGTCCATGTTGCTGGTGCTCTACTTAAGTCTAACGTACCAAGCACTTGTAATTGGACATCTTATTTGAAATAATCTTAGTTATATTTCTTATTCAACATTAAAGTATTTTATGAAAGAAATGTTGGATTTTTTTGTTGTGGAATAGGCATATAACTTAAAGTATCCTAGCCAAGATTTAAGCTACCGTTTTCCCATCTTTCACCTATATTATCCCATTAAGGATCTTATCAAGGGTCTGTTTGCGTTTTGAATGCATGCATTATGTTCCATCGTCCATTGAAATCAATGAGTTGCGTCCGCGGATGCATCTTACGATATGCCGTTATGCGAGACCTGTCGGCGTCGACAAGACTTGTTAGGGCAAGATGTGTGAGCTGAATAGGCTGCCGTCATAAAAATATCTTCATTTAATATCAACGCTTCGATAGAATTGCCTTTATTTACTTAAAATTATTGTAGAGAATACGCAACACCAGTGCTTTGAAGTTTTTTCCTGAATAAATATACTATATAATATGTCATATATAAAGTTCTTTAAATTTCTTGCAATATCTTGTTGTTCACTGTTGCATCAGATTATATTATCTAAGCCTTTACTCTATTAAAATTCGCGTACTCTTACTGGTTTCTAAAGTAATTGATTATTCTTGCTATTGCTTACTTTGTTATTTATGTTTTGTTGAGAAATGTTGGTTGTTGCACCAGCAGGTGCACACGACGACGGTTTTATCTTAAGAAATATTTATTGTGTATTTGCTTTTAGTTGAGAACTCACACACATCTTAATTTGCATACTTGGTTAGAATATTATGTGTTTTATTAATGGCAGCCTCTCTGGCTGTAGTTGAATCTTCGTTTTTATTCTTTTTAGTGTCATGTTCTTTGCCCTCTTCAATGAGTAATATTTTATTAAGAACACGTCTTTTATCTTAATCTGAACTGAAGTTAACATTTTCTGTGTTACAATCAACATACGAATTAGATTCAATTCCTTAACAATCCATGTATTCGAGAACCTCAATACCGTAATCCGTTTCCCTAGTTTATCGTAGTGTTGCGTGTCATTACGAGGCTTGTTCGTTTCAACCTCGCCTTGGTTCACTGCTCCGATGTAGAAATCGTCAGATATGTACGCAATTATATCTATGTTCATTTCGTTTTTAATATTGTTATATAGAGCTTTGGATTTGTCATTCGTGTGATATTTGACTGGCCTTACATCATATGTTATTTATAGAAAAAAGAAGTGAATATGGCCTACTGACGATTTCTATGAAGGTGCTGCTAATTCTCAAGAAAACTTCATAAGTGTATAAAGTACCTGATTAATAAACCTACAAAAGGAAGTTATCTGAAAATTTTCCTTCAATAATGTCTGTCAAAAAATACCTATCTTCGTGACGAGTATGTCACCAGCTCGTCAACCTGTCAATTGTAAGATCACGAGTTGACAATGAATAAGTTGCAAAATGAATTTCGCTAAATTCTGATGTCATTGAATATATTTTTAGCCATTTTAATTGACACCTAATAAGAGCGATGAATAGTGAACCTTTTTGTGCAACTATTGTTTATCGAGGTAATAAGTTCGCTATCAAACTGTGAAATATCGTGAGACCGGTGTCTTAATTAATGTAGGTACTCATACTTACTATATTAGTGTAAAGTAGGTAGATATTTGATATAGATTTTCAAATCTAACAAAAAATATTGATACTGCAATTACACCAAAATTGCCCAGTCCATGTCCTAATGTGATTTTTTAATTCCATCTAGAAATGAAAATAAGACATCCCCATTATTAATGAAAAAAAATACTACTCAGCACCTTGCCATGGCATGACATTTCCACTTGCATACACGTTTGAATAGGTAACCTAGATCGGTATTAAGATGAACAAAGAGATGGGTAAAGGGCATGTAGTACAATTATCGGTACTACGCAGGTGGTTAAAACAACGTCTTTTTATGTGTTGTTAGCTGCAGGTGCCTTTACAGCCTTTCTTTCGACATTAAAGGCTAATAAGCACTTCTTCAAACGACGCAGTTCTCTTAAAAGTCAAACACCTTGCTGTCAGAATTTATTCATTGTTGTTGCATTCTTCCGAAAAAAAAGTTTAATGTTAATTGATTCCATTTTCAAAATGAGCGTCCAATTCTAAAAATAGATGGCCAGTATGGATGGGACGGATCAGGGCATTGACGATCTCAGATACTTATTATAATTATGTATTATGAATTACAAATTGAAAGAAATACACTATAAATGAAATCAATATTTGAAAATAAATGTAATGTAACATTATACTGTTTACTTGTGACATAAATTTAATTGTTTTTGTACATTCCATGTTTTAATTAAGCGTATTACTTGAGCGGAAGGAAAACTCAACTTTAATCCTATAATATTTATCGCAAATATAGCCATATGTAGATTAATTACAGCGATAACAGCTATAATAACACCTTTTTATATCAAACTTCATGTTAAATTTGACATGCAAGACGACCAGTTTTAAACTATTTATTACAAAAGAAATATAATAACTATCGTGAGACATACTAAATTAACTAAAATTCGCGGGTTACTCACGTGTAAATGTTGAGAAAAGCTCTACTAGTTTCGAACCACAGAGGGGTTCTTCCTCATGAGCAGCGTGCGCGGACGCTTGTAGAGCTTTTCTCAACATTTACACGTGAGTAACCCGCGAATTTTAGTTACCAAAAGAAATAGTTAGTACGAGAAGTTTCAGGTCTAATTTGTGTAACTGCTGAGAAGGACCTACTTAAAGCTAAAACATCGTTTCAAAATTATTAAGTAGGTCGGTTGCTACTTGAAAATAACGACAGAGAAAGGAAGATTTACTGGGTTCACTGAAGAGTGGTAATAGAAGGTGAAAGGTCAACGTAGTTGGTTTTGAAATAATAGGCAAGTGCAAAAACTGTAAACAAAGATTACAGAATTTGCGGCGGCGCAGTAAAAATATCAGTTGAATTTGCAAGAGCAATTGCAAAAAGAGATAATTCGGGGGTCACGATATTTGAGTTAATGTAGGTATTTGTACTGCTTGTTGGTCAACTTTACAATGGTTGGTCACAACCATTGTAAAGTTGACCTAATAGAAGAAGACACCAATATTAAAATACCTTCCACTAAAATGAAAACACATACGCCTTTTAAAGATGAAATAATTTATTAAAAATTCATAGTCGCTAAAGTTTGTGAGAATGTTTTGTAATAAGTTAATTTAAACGCAAAGGTGCGGTTCCCTCGTTTAAGAGATTAAATTTGATCAATAGATCATAATTTCGCAATGGCAAGATGACCACTTGATTACTTTCCAGTTCAGTTGACAAACTCGATCGCTTCATTAATTTACCCAATTTAAAACATGCATAAATAGCAAATGTTTAGTAATGTTAAGGTGAGATTCAAACCCAGACATGTAACTTGCGCTTATAACGTAAACCAATATGTACATGCTTAAGTGTAGATCAATATAATAAGCAGCAAAACATTCCCAGAACGATTACAACTCAAGCGGATCTCAAAACAGGATTCTAAGAACGTGATGAAAATGAAAATTGTGATCGCTTGCACTGAGACTACGACAACACAATACATAAACACTTTAATTGACGAAGAAAGTTGATGGTGGTGGAAACACACACTTTCCTAGCGAGACAACCGTGACCTACCCGAACAGGCACTCTGTTGCCACGACAGATATGTTCTCGATCTCATGTTCTCGAGATTGGTGACAGTAATTTGACGGGTTGTATGTTTGCCGTCACAGTACTGGAGATATATTGGGCGGACAAGTTGATTTAGGGGTTCTAGTTGATAAAATAATAGCAAGTGTAGGTGAGCCAAGCTTTGGCATGAATGGGCTTACTCGACCTGAATGATATCACTACCTCACAATATCGGTGTTGAAACAAATTTGGCCCAATTTCTCATCCCCATTCCCTATGTCAATACCCAAATATGTAACCCAGAAAAGTTCGGGAACGCCATTGTAAGTCCTTTGGTATCCATGGGCGACGCCAATTTTTTACTATCCGGTGATCCACATGCTCGTCTGGCCGATCTAAAAAAAAGTAATTACAAATGAGAAGTCAGTGT
The DNA here is from genome assembly GCA_902829305.4 of Spodoptera exigua. Taxonomy (NCBI): domain Eukaryota; kingdom Metazoa; phylum Arthropoda; class Insecta; order Lepidoptera; family Noctuidae; genus Spodoptera; species Spodoptera exigua. The sequence goes on from LR824614.2 coordinate 2,522,560, forward strand.
GTAAAGATTCTACCATCTTCATGATTATCATCGTGCAGTATATGAACGAGTTGTTGTGAACCCGTAAACTGTATGTGGATTTCCCAACAAATGTTCCAACTAAAAGCCTAATTGTTTCATGGAAAGTCGACTTCCTCATTCCTTCGTTTGGTCAGCCATTGTACGCTGAACGTCAAGTCGTGTCTAACAACGTGGAACCTTTCCGGAAAATCTTGTCACATGATCAGAGAGATAATGAATATGTACCGGTGAAAACTCTCCACTAAGTGGCTGTTGTTGAGTGGACTCTTATTGCGGTGGAGAAATTATTATAAGTGGGGGTGTTAGAAAATTCTTTAACGTATTAGTAGCTTGTTTAGACGTAATATTTCCGACGGAAATAACAGGGTTTGTTTACTTATTAATTTTTGAACTCAACTACGACAATGATCGAAATAGAAACTTATTAGTTGGTAGCTAATTGTTGAATAGATATGTGTGTTATGTGGTATAATGGTGGCCCGAAGGTTAAGACGTTCTCTTCTTATTCGTGAAGGGTTCAAAACCTGGCGAGTACTCATACCGATGTGAATTTTTCCGTGTTTTACGTACTGTGTAAAACACGGCTTTATTTAGATCCTACTAACATCCGGTGATGAACCGTGACTTCAATATACGACAAGACTAATCTCCAATTATAAGTTCGAAATCGCCCAACTTTTTCCATATGAGAAGAGGACTTTCTCGTAATGGATCATATTTCTTAGGAAAATATTTGTCCGTAACGTACTACAAGTATAACTGAAGTAAACATTTTATCTCTCCACTGCTAAAGTGGGCACATAGAGGCTGATGACGAATTTTTGAAAGACCATTTTGGACCATGTTTCATATCTTTTGATAAAAATTCTTAGTTCAGTTATAAGTACTTGTAATACGTTACGGACAAATATTTTCCTAACAAATATGATCCATTACCTACGGGAAAGTAAAACAAATCGGATTTATTTTCTTTCGATCACACTTTAAATTTTTTCGCACCATTTGTTTTATTTACTTGTGTTACGATCACGTCGATGCATGGTCAAGTATGAATTTTGATGGTGAATGCGAAATTGGTGTTGGATTTGATTTGTGGTGTGCGAAAGCCTGTGGTAACTTTCTTACCATAATCGAATTTTAACTTTATTAGTAACGATTGTAGGCATAAGTGAAATCGTAATCGATTCAAATATTTTCGAATTAATGGTTACCATAGTGATGTTGGCCATTTGGTATGGTTTACTTTCGTTCTTTCTGACTCTTGTTCTACCAATTATTAAGTTGGTACTAGATCCTTTTATATATTTTTTTGTTATTTTTCTTTTTAATGTTATCGTCTATCTTCCACCTTCCATCTATCTTAGTGAAAATAATGTTATTAAAGTTTCCTTAAATTCTACGATCAAAATGGAACTTATCCACTATTATATATACATATCTGTGCCTATAGGAATAACGTCATCAGTATGTTGGTATGTATTTATGTTGTAATCAGTGGTACAGGCAATTGTTTCCTTTATTTTATTAGGTACGTTATTTAATCGATACATTCGCTCCCAAGTTAATGTTATTACATTCTTCACATGATATAAACGTCGATAATAAATATATGTATTAAATTCTCGATTTTTAATGGAATATCCATACTAAAATTACAGTTTAGTTTAGTTTTAGTTTGGGAGAGCCATGCTTCGGCACAAATGGGTCGGCTCGACTGGAGTGATACCACGACCTTGTGTTTCGCCGTGTGAGTGAAGTAACCAAAGACCCCATATTTCTCCTCCCTAAATCTCCAAATCCCTAATACCCAAAAGGTCGCCAACGCACTCGTTGCGGGGCCATGTGCGTCGCTGATTACTTACCATCAGGTAATCCGTCTGCTCATTTGACGACCTATCTCAGAGCTTATGGCTTGTATCACTCTGATGCGTCGTCAATACCGGATTTATATAGCTAGACAATAAACTAGGTAATTAGCCACTTAACCTATAAACTAGTTACCGTTGCTCGTAATCTGATGAATTTACATATATTTATGAGTTGGAAACATGGTTGGAAAGATGCATCGAACGAAAGTTCCTAATGTGCGTTGGCATAATAATTTTTGTGGTATATAGCCTTTTCTTGGTATAGGTCACATATCTGACTGCACGGTTGGTGCGGTGGCCGGGCAACTGGCTGCCGTGCAACGTGTCACGGGTTCGATTCCCGCACAGAACAACTCTTTGTGTGATCCACAAATTGTTGTTCCGGGTCTGGGTGTCATGTGCACGTGAAATTGTATGTTCGTAAACGCGCCAACGACACAGGAGAAAATCCTAATGTGGGGCAACGTTTTTTTTTATTTAAAAACAAAACTGTTTTTTATTTCCAGTTGTAATAACTGATGGAATTGATAGTTTCATTTCTTAGTAAATAAAAATTCCGATGGAGTAATGCGTGAGTCCTTTTTACAATAGAAATATTTTTTTTTAAGAATTACGATAAATTATCTATTCGGTCTTTTAGATTTTTACTTCATCAAGTATTATGACAGAATTAATCTGATAGTCACGTAGGAATGTAGTTGCATATGTACCTACATAGATGTAGATAGATAGACAGATGTTGCAATAGTTTTTCTTTTAAATAATATAATTTATTTAAATCTATACATACATACATACATAGTATGAAACATAGACGTTTTCTCTGTCCCTTTGTAAACCCTTAAAACAACGCTGGGATTATGATGCAGTTTTTAACAGATAGAGTGATTTTAAAATAAAGATTTATAATATGTATTAACATATTGTGTGTTAATGGAGAAATGTAGTATCAGCGTTGTTCTTGTGCGAAGCCAGGGCAGGTCGCTAGTATGTATTATAACTAGACGAACCATAAAATAATATTTTAATTACGTTACGTATCAACGATATCGTCAGAAAAAACAACACAATACAGCTTTTAATTGCACTTGGAAAAAATAAAACAATAATCAAAATACTATATCGGAATAATGTCAATTAAGTTAAAAAATAAGACACAGAAGCGATCAGTACAATACAATAAACAAACTAAGTGGAGCATGAATTTCAGCTTCACTGGCGTTCTCTTTCCAAAAAACATTACAAAGCAATGTTGAATTAAGATACTCTTTACTTTTAATTATTTATTAACGACCCGCCTGCTGGAATTTGGACCTCCGGTGCATAGGATTTGCCAGGGAAACTGTTTCAACTTTAGGTGGAGAAGAATAAGAAAATAAACCCAATCGTTTCTCATTTAAAAAGATATTTTTATTTATTAAATGTTGTAACAATGTAGAGAACAATTATCTAAAGAAGGTTAGGATCAATATTCGTCATTTGTTTTGAAATTTTCAATCCTTCACCATCATACACCATGACAAAGGCTTAAAATACCTATCAACCTATCAAAGCTGAACTACCAAAACAACTAAAATATAATCTAAACAATTTGTAACGCGGAATATTGATTGAAAAAGCCGATATTTTATAACGACAGGGTCGACGACAATTCGGTCATTGAACTTGTCAAACCGAAACTAATTTGAATGTAAGAAATCGTTCGATTCACAAATTAAGTTATGTTATTTCGCGGGTTTTTTTTTAATGTTAATGTTAATATTACATTTAAATTGCACTTCATTTAAATGTTATGTAAAGCAATTTACCTGTCGAACTAACGTTAATAGATCAATCAGTAAAATCTATTATGTATTTTAATAGGTCGTCTACAATTATACTAAGTTAAAAACGTAAATTTATAAAAGATCGTAAATTTCATTAAAACAACCAGATGAAACGAGACAGTGTGAAATCCTAATACCTAGTTCTCTTTTTAAACTTTTCCGTCTACCTTGTTTGTGGTTTTTAGTCAGATTTAGTGAAAGAGATTTCAAATTCGCTCTTATCTGTTTGACACGGATTTTGAATTGTTAGCTTAAACTACACAAAATAAAATGATAAAAACTATATGGATCGGACTCATTTCCAGATTGTCAAGGTCAGTTTCTTTTTAAAAATGTCTTGTTTGACATTTAGTGGCAATTAAAATGAACAAAGAGAAACTGTTCTATGGGAAATATAGATGAACATTTATGTACTTTCTCGTTTCGTTAGTTTACCAGTAATAGTAATTAAATTAAATGCAAAATACCCATATCGAGTAAATTTTCGCGAAATCGATTCGTCGTCGGTACTTCAAAGATTCTTTCTGCCAATAAATTAATTCATCGTTTTCACTGAGAATTGTTTAATGATGGCAATAATGTAGTTTTTGTAAAGTCTGCTTTTAAACAACTGTGTTTCAGAGGCCATCTGGAAGTATTCCATCAGAGGTCAAACCTGAGACAGATATTATGAATATGTTAAGTTTTCTTTTTATATATTTCGATAGGATCTTGATTTTTCGTAAAAGTATGGATTTTGAGTATGTTAATGGTGGATGGTATATAATACTACAAAACTAGTGTGTGAGAGCCACCTTTGGCACGAATATTCGACCAGAAATTGACGACATTGCTCGACCGGAGTGATACCACGGCCGCACAAAAAAATTGGCGTGAAACAACCATAGTTCCCTTCCCCCCAATCCTTAAATATCCGTGTTTAGGATGACCAGGGGCGGCGAAAATTGCTTACCATCCAGACCATCCTCGTTTGCCGCCTTATCTCATATAAAGAAGAGATTAGGTATTATTCTGAATTTGTGATCTAATCTTTGAAGGCTTCAGTTATAAAAAAAAAACAAGTGTCTCTTCAACAAAATCCTTCTAACATTATAATTAATTCAAAGCAACGTCTTAATCAAAGGTACCTACTGCGTATAGCAATAAATTGTCTACTTTATAAATTATACAATACTTTGGCAGGTCACCTTGTGTGGACCTTGATCTAGTAGTGTTTGTGCATTCCGTTCTAAGTGCATAATAAATGTATTTGTTATAAAGCATTTAATCTTGATGTCATTCATCATATAGAGTAGGTACACTGACAGAGTAGAATGAAATAATATTTTTTTTAAACGTTGCCCCACACTAGGATTTTCTCCTGTGTCGTAGGTGCATTTACAAACATACAATTTCACATACACCCAGACCCAGAACAACAATCTATGAATCACACAAAGAGTTGTTCCGTGCGGGAAACGAACCCGCGACACGTTGCAGCCAGTTGCTAGTTACCCAGTCACAGTTACTTTAACTTCAATAAACATTCGCAAATTACGAGTAGTTTTTTAGCATTTAATGTAATGTAGGTACTGTTGTTACAAGTTGTAATGCCAGAAAACAGCGACATCAGCTTAATAGCGAAATAGTGGGGATAATTAAAAATTCAACGTCTAAAATTCTTTATTTAAAACGGGATTTGAAAAGAAAATCTCATGATAAAATGAAAAAAAAAAATTTGTTGTGAATATTTAATTTTAACCAATAAGGTGCGTTTCCACTTTCCTCAAATATGCGTGTAACGTAAGAGAATAGAACAATGTGTTTTAAAACAAAAGATGTTGATGTTGTTTTGTTTATAATTTGTTCAAATTACAACCATGCGATTATGTACGTAAAATTGTTTTTATTCGAAGTTATGTGGAATATTTAAGTATTTACATTTTACACAGATTATTATGTGTAAGTAAATAAAATTTGAAATATTCGATTTTATTAATATTTTTGAAATTATTTCATCTAGCTTCCGCATTCCTATGTCCTAGGCGTGCCAAATTTCATCTAGATCCGTCCCGCCATATGCCTTCTTAAGAGGCCGGCAACGTACCTGTGACTCCTCTGGTGTTGCAGATATCCACGAATGGCGCTGATTGCTTACTATCAGTGATCCGCCTGCTCGTTCTCCTCCTATTCCATAAAAAAACCATAAGTCATTTGGAAGGATTGTCCTGGAAAACTTAAAATTAATGTCGTTATTATCGTCATACAAATAAAACAAACATACCAAGAATATAACAATGAAAAATGTCTTAAGATATAATACAGTACACATTTATGCTCATTACTCTCGCAATGATGGTCTCAGAATGATGCAACAATAGTCCAAATAGTAAGGTTCAAATGTAACGAAGCGTATCAGCATTTGGAGAAAGTGAACTATTTCGAACAAATAATAATTTTTACTTTTTCTATGTAAGTACCTAATGCGCTAGACGAGGTAGTGATATGAGGTTTTACGATAACTTTATCGCTTATTACTTCATGTCTTAAAAAAGTTATACCTACTAGGAGAAATTTTTAATGGTTTACGTGTACGAGTTTGATAAATAATACAATATCTTAACGTTTTAGAAAAGGCTTTGGATTGCGGTAAGTAAAGTTTTAAGCACATAAACTAATAAGTTTAAGTGGTGAAAGTCTGAAGTGAACATTAAGTTCATGATTAGGTTTCTTTAAACAAAATAAAATATAATATAATAGAAACTTCAAGTGTGGGAGAGCCATGCTTCGGCACGAATGGGTCGGCTCGACCGGAGTGATACCACGGCCTCACAGAAAACCGGCGTGAAGTAACCATAGCGTTGCGTTTCGCCGTTTGAATGAGGTTACCAGAGGCCCAATCCTTCCCCTCCCTCAATCCCTAATCCCTAAGAGGTCGCCAACGCACTCGTAACTCCTCCGTTGCGGGTGTCCATGGGCGGCGCTGATTGCTTACCATCAGGTAATCCGTCTGCTCGTTTGCCGACCTATCACATTAAAAAAAAACTGAATACCTACCCGTAAAACCACTAGTATCTTCTTTGTTTTTCAACGATGGCATTTAATACTTAGTAAACGTCTTTTAATAAATTAATAAGTTTATAATGAATGTCTTACTTTGATTATCTAAATGCGCCATGATTGACATTAACACTTAGGCGCACATACATGTCTACCTACCATCGAATCATCGCTAGGTTTTCAAAACCTCTATATTACTGTGTCATTTAAACTTGCTTTAAGAGTCTTAAAAAGGTCTAAGTCCCCTGTAAATTAGCCTTAGCTAACCGAAAGATACTTTTTTTAATGTGAAAATCATCAATTGGAAGCCATTCTCGCCCAGGGTGGGATGAATGGCACTGGTTTATCAAAACTATTAAACATGACACATTCAAACTAGCCTTAGAAGTATTAAAAAATGTTAAAGCCCTGCAAACCAGCCTTACACCCGGTTTCTGAAAGGCTTGTCAACGCTAAAATTAACTAATCTCCTGTAAAATCGATTATATGTTATCCTGTTTAATCGATAATCTCCTGTTAAATTGATTTTAACATTGATCGGCCTTTCGGAAACCGGGGTTAGATAATCGAAATACTTTTTTTTTGGAAAGGTAAAAATAAAATGCATTCTGCCACCCAGACAGGTATTGTCAGACTCTTACTGACTAAACGCTACCCTGTTCCGTCTCCTACTTTAGGCCGGGCATAAAGCCCGGCCTACTCCGTACCTGCAACACTGACTGAACAACCAAAAGAGTCAAAAGGAATGTCACAACAGGTCGGCCCTCAAAAGAAATCAACGATTGGTGAAACTAGGACCTCACACGTTCTCCTAATGGCTGCAATGCCAAGTAACACCTGCAAGCTATTCAAATATGGCTGTGGACATCATCCGCTTACCAATGGCCAGGTGATATCAATAATTCACTGCACAGTTTCGCAACTTAATTGGCATTAGTATTTATAAGCATTGTTGTGTTGTCAATGTTATATATATGTATATAGATATGGGTACTGGTTTCATTGATTTTAGTAGATGGTTTCTATGTTAAAATAAGTTTTATTTTTAAGGGAGGAAATCATGAAATTGCCTGTCTCGCCCCAGGGGAAGTTTCAGGCTCTTACTGACTAAAAACAGCCCCGTTTCTTCTTCTCCAGGCTGGGGTACCGGTATATTATAGCGCGAGTAATAAGTTCAGGTTGGATTATCTGTTTAATATATAATTAGTGATTTTTTTGGACTGAAGAACCTTATATCTATGTTTTACTCTAAAGATAATTACTGAAATACCTCGGACTGAATGAACTTTTAATAACGAAAAGCAGAATACAAAATGCTCTGTGTCTCCCTTAGATCTACATCAAGACATACTAATTACTAAAATTGGATTTTTTTTTATTTTATTTTAAGGAAAAACAAACAGTAACATGTTACGAAATATACATAATTCAACTTACATATTACATTTGGCAAATACATGCAAAAAAAATGTAATGTATTTTAATTTTTTTCACGTAATTAATCACAATAATATATTCGTCTGTCTTATAATTGGTAACAAAATTAATGACTTACCAATATTGACGCGGCACATTACGTTCAGACCTTGAGATACATGGTGTTACAAAATTTATGAGGTAACAGCTACAGGGTGCTCTAAATCATCCACATGATTTGAATACAATGCTCGTTACGTTTAAACCTGTCTTGTGTTCTATGTTCTAAGCATTTCGTAAACTGCCTCCTGTAACTATTGTGTTGCGTTAGTAAAACTTGTTTTGACGTGTGTCGTATGAAGGAAGATATTGTTTAAGTAACTTGTAATAGATTGCTTTACATCTTGTAATATGAATAGTTTTATTTAGTAATTACTCCTTATTTTTTTTATTGAGAACACTTATAAATATTATACTTTAAGTAAAAAAGGTACCTACATACATATATTAAAGTCTACTTTGAGAAAAACCAAAAATACTAATAGATACTATATACTTCTAAGTTAAAAAAAAACTGTTCTAATTTTAAAAGAGAAAAGTAGTTTATTGAAATAAAACGATAAAGCTTTTATCTTCTTGCGAATAGTATAAACCCGATTGTGGGTCTGTTATATTATAAAGTCGAATGTTTTTTTTTATCTGGGAAAATCGATCGGAACCGCCACCACCACAGTTAAAAATAATAACAAATAGATTCTTTTTAAAACGTATTATTTTCATTCTCTATTTACCAATTCCTAGTATTATTGTCACGAATAAATATTCCCATAGACATACATAGGTATTATTACAAAATGTATGAGGATTGGTTTACTTTATTCGCGGAAATTTATTTTGTTGACATAAACATTTATGACGAAACGTTGTATAGTTTGAAAAATATATTGAAAAAGCTACCTTATTTAAAGTGATATACAGTACATAAAAGAATAACTAACTATGCGATTTATGTAGTATATTATTTAACCATGTGGAAAATTATTCCTAGGTTATGTGGTTAGTTATGATTACTAGTGCAATCGCTATAATGTATCGTTGCCTCGACTCGGTGCTGGAGAAGGAATGGGATGGATTTTAGTCAAAGAAAGCAAGAATCTGAATCTTCCTCTCGCCTCATCCAGGGCGGGAAAAGTCATTTGATGATTTTCCCTTAAACAAATGGCTATGGCCCGTTATAATAGACTGCACGGTTGGCGCGGTGGCTGGGCAACTGGCTACCGAGTACCGAGCAACATGTCGCGGGTTCGATTCCCGCACGGAAAAACAATTAGTGTTTATGTGAAATTGTGCGTTTGTAAACGCACCCATGATACAGGAGAAAATACTAGTGTGGGGCAAAGTTCTTATTTACATATATCTGCTATAATCATCGACATAGGTTTTCGGGTAGGCACTGGAGAAACAAATATAATTTAATTCTCTTCACGTTCAAATTAATCAAACATTTCAGTAGTTCGACCACAGAATATAACACGGCTGAAGCGCCTTACAATTTTATTGTCTACTTTTAATAAAACAGTAGACACGATATGTTACGGAACTGATTCCGTGAAATGCAGGAACACGTCAAAGTAGGAAACTCGTAAAGTTCTGAAACTATGATATACTGCAGTATCTAATAACATCCACTTAGGTAATAGTATTCTTGGTATTCCAAGAAAGTGTAGGCAGTGTTCTATGTACACCCCCCTTTCACAATACGAAATTTCGAATAAGAAATTCGGAATTCAAAATATTCGACCATAGACCGAAAGACTCTTTTCAAAATCCCATCAATAGTGATTCCAAATAACGACTCCTTGACACAACACAACGGGACTCTAATTCGTGAACAGTAATTTTCGAAAAAAAATAGTCTAGAATAAGTTGGTCACTGTTTACTATGTATATGAACTATATTTTATGCATCTCTATTTTATCCATTAAAGGATATCGTAACGAATTTCTTTATAATATTACTAGTTACTCTTTCGCGGTTTTAACCGCTGCTCGGCTCTACGGCATTTAATCGTAGCGTGATATTTTATAGCCTATAGGACACAGGAACATTGTAGCTATCTATCAGTGAAAGAATTTTGGCAATCCGATCAGCGGTTTCAAAGATTACCCCCTACATACAAACTTACAAATTTTACCTCTTTATAATATATTAGTGTAGAAGTATAGATTAAGCAAACCTACATATCAAATAAACATAGTTGAACAAGTACAAACCACTAAACAATAGTTTTAACAATAGGACGGATGCATTTCCTGCAATACTCGATGTATGCAGGAGCTCACAACTTCGTAGAACGACATATTATTTGAATACTTAAGTGAAACTTAGTACTAAGAAGTACAGGCGATATTATCAGGATGGCACCACTGAGGTTTTATTCTGAATTTTATTATTACTCATTGTTATTTTGGTTATTGATTTATTTTATTATTTTTATTTTATTGTTTTATTGTCTATTGTTCCTATAATTCGGTATTAGTTTTAGGAAAAGAGGCGTGACAAAATATAACAAGTAATTGAAACTTATAATGTTAATCGCCTTACTTACTCATGCAAAAAATTGTTAAAAATGTAGATTGCATGACATGACATGACATGCCAAGTAAAGCAATTAAGCGTGGGGGAGCCATGCTTCGGCAGGAATGGGTCGGCTTGACTGGAGTGATATGAAGTAAATTTCTGTTAGGCCTACTCCTTCCTCTCCCCCAATCCCAAAATCTCCAAATCCCTAAACCCCAAAAGGTTGGCAACGCACTCGTAACTCCTCCGTTGTTGGTAATACGTTTGCTCGTTTACCGACATCAATAGATACTAATTATAAAGAGGTAAAATTTGTAAGTTTGTATGTAGAGGATAATCTTTGGAACCGATGCATGGTCGGATTTCCAAAATTCTTCATTGTGGCAATCAATCATTCACTGATAGATAGCTACATGGTTCCTGAGTGTTATATAGGCTATAAAACATCACGCTACGATCAAATTAAGCCGAGCAGCGGGTGAAACCGCGAGAGAGTAGCTAGCATCAAATAGAAGAAAAATAGTTCGCAACATTGTAACGAGCTTCCAATAACATATTACTTTACTTGTGTGTTTACTTTTACCATTCACAAGGGATCGGCTAAAAACTGGTAATAATGATAGTGTCCAATATCATTGCGGTCACTATAAGTGCAAACTGCAATTGATACTTTATAACAATGAGAACTCCAGTCCTTATTCACACGGTGATAGTTTTATTAGTATTGGTTATACAATCTTCACAGTTGTTTTGTACACGGGAAATAGAGATTTATTCAGTAGACACAGAGACGATAATGATTTGGCTACTGAGATAATAATGGATTTTTTTAAAATAGCCATTTAATTTAGTTTAACAATAAAAGCTACTGTCTCCACATAGTCAATTTTTATAATTTTCTTACCAGTTTACCGAATATCTGTGCTGACTGTACTTGTAACTAGACATTGAAATTGAGACTTTAAAAACAGAGTTAAGGAAAAAAAATATAATTTATACTAATACATTTGTCTAAAGCTCAACTTATATTAGTTAGTCTACTACCTACATATTTCTATATAACGAACCATTATCCTTACAATAAAAACCGTTCTTTTTTTCAAATTTAAATTCGGAACAAATTCACACAGAAAAAAGAAGTTGCAGATACTTAACTTACAGATGTTTTATGTTTTTGTATTGCCGTTCTCAGATTTCGTATCCACCTGTGATTCGTTGACCTATTGATGGAGTTACACGTGCTCGCCGCGGACCGCGGTGCAAGTTGACCAACAAGATCTCTTTTGATTCGCCGTGACCGCGTTTTAAAAACAGCGGGCCAAACAGGCAGCGAGATAGCAACGCAATCATTTAAGTTCCTTCCGTAAAGAATACATATACTTACAGAGTATAATAAACCAGTCTAGTTTTAAACAGATATAGCAAATGTATCTTATTACATCGAATTAAACAGTCAATTCATTATTATCAACCACTTTATTTTCCAAGCTGATTTTCTCACTATATTATTCTTTACCATTATGTTTAAGAGGCGTCTTAATGTATGTTTTTGTCAATTCAATCGGTGTCGTGAAATCGGCAACTGTTTCGAAGAAGGATTCTTCAGTTTAGTGTAATTACGACATTGTTAAGATAAGTTACGTGCAAAATATTGTTCACTTCTCCAGTTATCAAGACCTAACATGCTCCCCAAGTCAGCTTGTCCATTCCAAAGATTTTTCTAGTCGATGGTGTGGCCTGGGCTTTAAACTGTCAGCCATTATAAACATTTGCGATCACGATAACGAATCTCAGAACGACCGCTGTTATTATAATGGAGAGTATTGTGACCATCAAGTACAACTTCTAGGAGAAAGTACAGGCAGGTGCCAGTGAGAGGACCATCGAACTAATTTTGTTGTGGTTTGAACTTACTACATCATTCTTGGTTCGAAGTCACGATTGTACTTATTCATATCAATATGGTCTATAGTGTATTAGTAATAAGTGTTTTTTTGGCAAGCCGTTATTCTTGTGAATTTTCTTAGCTATCAATCTTCTTGGTTATGATTTATCTCCTTTCGAATGTAGATTTTAGTGCGTACGACAAAAGGACTATGATCGATTGCCTCTCTAACACCTAACTGGTTTGTCATTGTTTCTTTACTAGAATGTTTCTGCTATAAATCTCAATAATGGTCAGGGATTGGTACAGCATCTGATATATTGCTATATGCTTGACTCGCTTCGCCTTTTATAACGTACGGACTTAATACATTTATTAGACTATTGATCTACAATTCACTTAGTGGGTACAAAACATCGAAATCGTTATAATTATAACTTTAATAACGTTATCAAAAACGTTTCTCACGACCAAATCAAAATATAAAGAGTCATCCTCAGCAGGAGGTTCTATTAAAACGTTTTTGCCTTCCCCAACTTAATAACTAGTAGCAGTATTATATAAGATGTAGACTAGAACTGTTGTACCTTTAATAGTATTAATAGGAGTCGAGGTGAATGACCGTACGCACAAAAAACTGACTACACTACTTCAGCTAGCCACGTCTGTTTCTCGTACAATAATAGGTCCATCTAGATGCAAGTACATAGTTTTATTTGCCTATAAACATTCCTAGTTACTTAATCATTGTCCGCTTAAATATCCTCTATAAATAATATCACGTCTTTTACTCCTACAAGTCCTTATTAAGCATTTATTTCGAAGTTTGACGTAAACAGATTTTCGCTATCGTAAACATGTTTATGTAGGTAAATGGGGTAATGACGTGTTTTTTTATAAAATTTTACTGTTGTGCCATCATTTCTTTGTTCGATGTCAATTTTAAGTGTCACAAAGGTGAGAGGTTTATATTCTTTAGTAAGTTCTTAAATAAAGGGCTTGGAGATGATATTATCCGTTCTAAAAGTATAACATTAGATAAAAACTTTGCAAACGTCGCATTGGCTTGGATAGCTCAAAATTTTTCATGTACTACATTTAGGGAATTGGTTGGTTCAAAAGTACTAAAAGGCTATGGTCCGGTAGCTCAGGACTTATGTCCCTACTTATTGTTTTCTTAAATGGCACCTAACAAATTTTGTACAGTATCTGTCGAGAGATATAAGTACTAAGGTAACGACTCCATTCTTATGAGCTCTTCATATGAGCAGCGTGTTGGTAGTGGTGACATCGTGCAGCCGACTCAAGCCGACTTGTAAACACCGACGCGCCCTCTGTTCAAATATAAGAGTCCCGTTGTGACTTGAAACTAGTAGAGCTTTTGTCAATTAATTCACATAAGTAAGGTAAGTAGTTGTTTTCAATAAATTATGGTACATTTTTGAGACACTTTGTCTACTGCAGTTTGATTTACTTCACGTCATACGTGTGTGATGTTCGTCAATACTTTTAACCGCTCATGTGAAATTTATTAAGGTAGGTATCTACCTACATACATTTTTATATTACAGCACTATCGTATTTCAATGACAAATATACCTAAATATTCCATCTATTTGAAATAAAATAACGCAATATTAGGTATAAAGATGTTCTTGCATAAACAAAATTACTATTTTCTAATAAATCGGAATGTTACCACGAAATATTATTATTATTATCATCATGATCGGTAGATTGTGTATGTGGTCGTTATTTCAATGTCGAGTAAAGGTTAATGACTCAGAAAATTGATGGCATCTGTGTTCCGCTCCCATGTGGTTGCAGCACCGATTGTTATTGAAAAATCCAATATAAAGTAACCCTTGAATGTGCGGGAAGATCATACATGCCAAGACCATGATAAAGTGGTATTGGTGAGCGTGACGTGTTGATACATCTAGTATAAACTGACCCTTAAATGTGCGGGAAGATCATACATGATGAGATCATGATAAACTGGTTTAGCTTAACGTTTAGCAATGTGTACGATTATGCTCATCTTGATACACTGAGACATTGTTCGATTTTAGTACTATATGGCTATTATTTCATAGTTCGGTTTCTGGCCTATTAATTGTTGGAATTATTGTTATGTTTTGAAAAAAGAACAAAGACGTGAAATTCGAATTGAGAAGGTAGGTATTCGATTTAGTAAAAGAAAAACATTATTATTTTGTTCATTTTAATGTAATAAAATAATAAAAAATATGTGTTAAAAATATATGTACACTAGAATAAAATTAATGATGATTTTATAGATTTCGTATTTGTATACCCAATTTTCAAGAATTGTGTATGTATTACTTGTTGTAACTTTTCCTCATCGACTAGAAATGAATGACTAAGCTACTAATGATATTTGCATATGTAAAAGATAAACGGTTATAATGTTTATTGATTGTATGTTAAGTCTGTCCTGAATAGCTTTAAGTATGTTATTGACTAATCGGATTGTACAATTAGTAGGTTAGCTCGGTAGCTATGAAATTCTTGTAACTTGATGATTTTTATTGTGTTTATTGGCCAGTGACGAATTGTGGATCTCTTGTTGTCAAAAGGGTTTGAGGTTCGGGGTTAAAAAAGTTCAAATAATAGCTTCAAAATAGAGCTCGCTCTATGGTTGAGAGAAAAATACGTACTTTGTTGTCGCCATAAAGTCATCGTGACGATTGTAATAAATAAAAAATAAATACATAAGTTTTAATTCAGTCATAATTATGGTTGAAATTAGATCGTATTTATTAATAAGAAAAATTACATTGATGTCAATAAAAAAATCAATATCCATCTAAATGTTGCTTAAAATAAGCAAAAAATATTCAAAATAGAAATTAAATAAAATAAACAGCAAATAAAACTTTTCATCGTATTCGCGAGGTATTTTGCCCAAAATATTGGCAGCATTGCATTATAAAGTTTGATTAGACAAAAAAAGAAAAAGTAATTCTTGATTTTAAAAGCTAAATCGATTCTAATAATTGAAAATGGAACTCGATTACATAGAATTACTTTCCTGTTCCTGTACATGTATGTATGTTCAAGTTCTAAACTCATTTATATCCGTGGCAGTACTTTCTAAAGAATCCGGCGGAACCAAACGCGGATGCTTGCCAACAGGAGACGAGGTGAGTTAGGGTTACCAGATGGAAAAATAAAAAAACTGGAGAAAAAGCCTGATTTCTATGGAAAAGTCATCAAAATGCATTATTTACGAAAATTAAATTGTTTTTAGTTGGTTTTACTCAGATAAATAGGAATAGATTTTAACAGCAATAATTGTTAATTATATGGATCTTTAAACTGTAATGTGTGTTTATTGAAAATCCTGAAACATCACGAGATTTGCAAAATCCGGCCGCAATTCTGAGATAAGTTGAAGAATCCAGAAACCTCAGGACAAATCCATAGATATTGCAATTGGCAACCCTAGTTTTGTCTGATGTGCACAGCGCTATGTGTGACTAAGCTTAATGTGTGGTTCCGTTAGCTCGTGCGTCCCTTGTGCGATAGAAAAATGTTTGAATAGACTCGAAGGTGCGACTTTTTCTTAACGAAACGCTGTCAATTATAAGAAGGTGTGAAGATATTTGTGTACTTAGGGCCTGGCTTGTGGTTGATTATGAAATTCTTTTATGGTGTCTATAGAATCTCCATTCACTAGATATTTTCAAGTAATGATCCAAAAGGTCTTCTCGTCCAATTTGTTTTCTATAAAAAATATGTAGGTAATAAGCGTAATAATCGTACTTAAATTACTCAGTTTGAAAGTATGGATTGATGGATGCTTGTTACTCTTTCAGGTGAAAACTACCGATAGGATTTTGATGAGAATTGGCAGAGAGATAGATTTAAGTCTGGAATAACATATAGTCCACATTTTTGTTGACAAGAGCTAGTATAGTAGTAAAGCTATTATTAGGATTTTTTTGAGGGGGAAACTCATATCATATTGCTTATCTGGTCCTGGTGGAGTGAGAGGAAGTGTCAGACTTAAAATGGCTAAAACATGTCCCGTTTCTTTTCTTACTTCAGACTCCTGAAACCCCGGCTGTAGATACACAAAGCCTATAAGCTCTATTTGTGGTGGTCTATTGGCCTTTGAGGTGCTCGTAGATATTTAGACAATTACGTATCAGCAGTCTATGTTAGCAAAAACTCAGTGTATAATAAATTCGATTTACAAATCTAATTTTAGGCGATCGTCTTTTCAAATCATTCTAAGCATCAAGACACGTTCAAGAGCCAGCTATCGATCGTTACTACGACTGTACCAATAATTAGTTTTTTATGGCATTTCTTGCAGTTTATAATTATACAGATTGGATATAAAAAGGTCTATTAATTTACTTAAAAAAAACTATTTGCGTTGCCAATCAAAACGTTTTAATTTTTAGGTGTGAATTTTTAATATGTGGAATAGGTTCAATTTGGAGGACTAGGTTCGTGGTACAAATGTCAGATAATATTTTTTCCTTCTTAAACTATAATAATTTATGTGTTTTGTCTATGGTTGTATTTACGGTAAACGGTTTAAAATATATAGACGAAGTGAAAGATATACATATACATATATGTGTATACACAATGGTGTGTCGCAAATACACGTCGAAGTTTCATTTTTATTTTTATAAGCTTTATTTTAATTTTATTCTCTGTACCTATACTACGATACTTCTATATGGGAGACATAATAATATGTACCTATATTTTACTAAATTTTCCGTAACATTGTTTTGCATAAGCTACCCATATTACTTTTTACCCCAAGCGCAATATTATTTAGCGAATAATTCCTCTGGCTCGGAGCAGTAGAAGCGACGGAGTGGTTTTAATTTTTAGTCAGTAAGAGTCTGACACTCCTTCCCGCCCTACTTACGTTGACAGAAGTCATTTGATGATTCCACGATTTCCCCCTCCCAACCCAATCATCATAGGTATATGATACATAATCTAAGTACATAAGGCATCTCATAACAAGTAAACCAGAAAGCTAATTAACATGTGTTCAACATTTCTAATTAAATGCGATTTCACACTAGTTGCGTGTGTAACTACTATGTTACTGTACTTTCTTGCTATGTATATTATGTACTTACTGGAATTTTATTTAGTCTACAAAGAAGGGTTGTGTAGAATGACATTAACTTTGTCATCATCACCAGCCTATAAGTGTCCACTGCTGAGCAAAGGCCATGTCTTAACCTTATTTTAATACTAGCTACTCTCGCGCGGTTTCACCCGCTGCTCAGCTCCATTTAATCATAGCGTGATGTTTTATAGCCTATAGCACACAAGAACATTGTAGCCATCTACCAGTGAAAGAAATTTGGTAATCCGACCAGAGGTTCCAAAGATTACTTACAAATTTTACCTCTTTATAAAATTAGTATGGATAATACTAGCTTCCGCCTGCGGCTTCGCCTGCGTGTTATGTTGATAAAAAGTAGGCTATGTCTTACTCAGGAGTGTATCCTATGCCTGTGCCAAATTTTTTTCAGTACCGTACAGCCGTTTTCGCGTAATTGAGTAACAAACATCCAAACATCGTAGCTTTTGCATTTATAATAAGAAGTAAGATTATACCTAAATAATATTGAAAATATAATAATTATAGTATTTAAATAAGATTGTCACGTGATCTTGATTACACTGTTTAGTTTACGATGTTACCTTTACGAAAAATCACGTTCTAACATCCCACTTCTGTGACATTTTTTTTATATTGATTAAGAAATGACATTTATAGATAATGTAGGTAATTATTACATTGATGTGTTACAAAAAAGATTTTGTGTTGATGGGCCTAAATTAAAGTCGCGTGTTTTTTTATCCAATTTTGAGAAATAGAAATTTCTAGAAATTATTAGTACATTTATTTTCTTCATATTTTTTAGTTCCAAACGAAATATATTCGATTTAAATGTGTCAATAATAATAGATATAGATACTAAGATGTAGTAGAAAAATACATATGCCACTAGGTACTTGTCAAATGAAACCTTCACGGTGTCAATGAAGAATTTGAAAAACGAATAACATTCAATAAAGTAATATTCGTAATACTTTTTTTATTTCGTGTCCTGCCGTGATTGACGTAGTTTCGTGACAAAATTCGATCTTTATACTATCTCATGCATCTATTTAATACTTTTTTCTCACACTGTGTACATAACGGCAAGTCTCATTGGGTAAATAGAGCAACGAGAACAATGATGCGCCTATCGTACTCTTTTTTGTCATAATAACCGTTAATCTGGCAACACTGATGGGAAAATTAATGTTGGCCATATTGTTTCTCATTAAATATTGTTTTTTTTTTGTTACAGGTAAGTTCGTTGAGATTATGTATGGTGGAGATTATCAAACGATCCGGTGGAGTGAGTTGGGAATTCAAGTTTACTTATTGATATTTATTTTCAAGGGATCGTATTTAATTTTAAAGATTTGGGAGTTAAAGCACTGCTTAGTCAACATAAGAAAGGAAAACGTTTAAATATAAAGAAAACACTAGCTTTTGCCCGTGACTTTGTTCACGTGGAAAAGTGACTTCCCGCAGATGTCCTTTCTCGAGTTCCAAACTATGTGTGTGTACCAAATTTCACACAAATAGGTTCAATAGTTTAGGCGTGAAGAGAAGACAGACAGACAGAGTTACTTTCGCATTTATAATATTAGTTTGGATAATGTATTTCAAGCACAATAATGTATCGCAGTGTCCAAGTTTTTAGTCAATAAGAGTCTGACACTTCCTCTGGCCTCATCCAAGGGTAAAATTCATTTTCATTTTCCACATTTCCAACAGCTGTGTATAATTATAATATAGGAGTATTTATATTCCCAATTGCGTCATAGATTTATATCGATTCATAGAGAGAGGAAGTTATTGACTTTCAATATATAATTGGAACAGAGGCTAAGCGATTACCTCCCACGCTATGAATTTACTTTCTCGTCAACTACATAATAATAATGTTTTTATTGATTTATACATTACAAACACATACATCTATAGTATACTTGTAGACCCAGCCACGCGTTGCTGTGGCTAAGATACTTGTCATATTACACATGCACTATAAACTTAACGGGATTACTTTAGTAATCGAATTTACCTTCTCTGAGATCTCTCTGAGATTAACACCTACATACAATCGACAACGAGAGTCAACGAAATAAATAAATCTAGACACTACTCATGGTTTGTAAACCATTCATATACCTGTAACTGTAATTCTACGTATGTAAATAACTGATTTAGAAATCCACATTTCCCAATCAATATGTTGTTAAAACTGCTCCATATTTCCCTAACAGCCTGCCAATATAAAGCTCCATACATAATTACCGACAAATCCAGTTATTTTGCTACCGTGACACGCAGTCGCAGTGCATCCAATCATGCGTAAAAGTTGATTTTTTGCTTTGATTACGACTATCGTTAGTAATACATAATTGATGGTTCATGTACTTGTTAATTGGTGTCTACATGTTGTGTATTTAGTCATATTGGTAATTTGATATCATTTTGACAAATTAACAAAACAAATCTATACTAATATTATAAAGATGTAAAATTTTTAAGTTTTGTATTTAGGGGTAATCTTTGAAACCGCTGGTCGGATTGCCAAAATTCTTTCACTGATAGATAGGTAGTTACAATGTTGCTGAGTGCTATAGGCTATAAAACATCACGCTACGATCAAATGGAGCTGAGCAGCGGGTGAAACCGCGCGAGAATAGCTAGTAAAGCATATTTTGTTGCACAATTTATGACCTTGTAGCTTAGGAGCTTAGAGCAATTTCTTTAAGGCAAGCTTAGGGTGCATATATAGGAGATTTAAAATATAAAAGGGGTAATCCATGATACGTTTGGTATTTACAGTTATGACCAGTTTTCTTTTTTTTTAAAAAAAAACGTCGCCCTACACTATAATTTTCTCCTGTGTCGTGGGTGCGGTTACAAACATACAATTACACATACACATGTTTATGTGACAGTTTTACTCAATGTTGATTCAGTCTTATAATAGTTCACAGCAAAATGGTAATTGGACTTTAAGAACCTTAGTAAGTCCGTTCTTTTTTGAAGATTGCTCATATCTAAACTCAGATGAAAAACAGTGATTGTAGATGGTTAAAGTATTATCGACATTTAAAGTCATAATTTTAGTAGAAAAAATCTATGTTAAACAAACATAACCATAGGTTATTTGGAAATGTTTGTGTGTTTACTATGTTCATTAACACGAACATACCTTTTCTTAGTACCTAGATATTGTTGAGGTGTCAACGAACTCACGATTTCGTTCACAAATTTAAGAAAAAAAAACACTTCACAATTTTTGTGAACAAAACCAATATTTTTTACTATTTTTGGAATTTTTACACGTTTTTCTATGGATTTGTCAATAAAAAGGTGTCAAAGGATCGGTCGTGTTTTGTTCGTTATAGAGTTTTTTGAGACATCTGTAGACGTAGATTCAGTATCAATCAAGAGGAATTCATTTGTTTTCTTCCATTCAATCACGTATCGTAATCCAGAAGAATAGTTTTTTTATGTGATAAGACGAGTAGACCTGTCCCTGATGGTAAGCAATCAGCGCCGCCCAAGGACATCTGCAACAATGGAATAGGTACGAGTGCGTTGCAGACTCTTTTCGGATTTAGGGATTAAGGACGGATTTGGGGAGGGGAAGGATTTAATCTCCGTTAACCTCACTC
Source organism: Spodoptera exigua (assembly GCA_902829305.4). Lineage (NCBI taxonomy): Eukaryota > Metazoa > Arthropoda > Insecta > Lepidoptera > Noctuidae > Spodoptera > Spodoptera exigua. Next base: position 2,543,959 of record LR824614.2, read on the forward strand.
ACACAGTGAAACACAACATAAACGTTGCTTCACGCCGGTTCCATTCGAAACAGTGGTAGGTATCACTCGCGGATGTGTTCTTTTTTTATGTTAGTCGTTATTACGAAATAATTTTCTTCGTAAATATTACGAAACAATTTTAACAAGACGACAATTGAGTCAGATACATGTTTAGGCGTACAAATGACTCAGTAGTTACGATGTCGGCACTCCTCAAGCTTGGATGCTGCGCCCTACGTACCCATTGTTCAGTGGAATGTGACGACAGCTTTATTTACCTTTACCATGCATTATGTAAGTTTTCCTTTACCATTAGTAAGGCTCGCCCACTTCTATGGCGCATGTTAATGGGTAAGCAGTGGGCTTTCATTTTACTTGTTAACAATGACTTGGCGAATGTTCTCTAAGAGCATTTCATGTAGTCCTCGTTTGTTTTATAAAATTAAGATGTAGTTATAGAATTGTGATGATTGGCAGCTCTGTAGGGAATAGGAAAGTTGGAATCAAAATTTTGAATGGCTGCATTTTTAAGTTTTATGTTTTTATTTCCTATTCCATCTTATCCATGCACATCATCAGCCTATAAGTGCTCATTACTGAGCAAAGACATCATTCATCTTATAATCACTACGCTTGCTCAAGACGCATTAGTTAATGAGAAATAATAAGTCCAAGTTTCCTCTCGATGTTTTTGGTCGCCGTTTAACAATGGCTCTACCTAACTCTTATTAATGACATTAAGAAAGTACATACACATAACTTAGAAAAAGTCACATTGGTTCTTGAGTGATTTCGTACCGTCGTAACTAATCCATGAGAAGCGGGAGGCTTAATCCAGTCACCATGACTTTATCCATATTTAAATCATATACTCAATCGCATGTCAATTCTAATCTAATTTGATATATAATTTCATTTATTTAATAAGATTGTAACTTTACTAGATTAACTTCTAATATGAGATGAGATTTAGCTGTTTATTTAGAACCGTTACGCTGAATAAAACATTACTGTTAGCACATATATGTGCACAAAAACGCGATGAATTTAATATTGACGTATATTTTTCTTTTCTTTCTCATATACAGTCTAAAAACAGTCTAATCTAGATAGACATCTATGACGGTAATCTCGAAGAAAGCGCGTTCGTCTCAATGTAAAAAACTAGGATAAAGTCGTCGCGTCGGTCGCTGCATCTCGATGTGGGACGGAAGAAATGATAGCGATCATTTAGCATTAGGCATTGTCCACAATGTTCATATTTAACTTGTAAGATTTCAATTACAACTTAATTGTTTTACCATAGAAAAAAATGTTTTATTATCTCTAAGATACTGTCCATCCCTTATCATGTACTATAGTATCACTTGCCCACCTAGTAGTTTAGCAGTAGGCGACGCCCATGAATGAAAAAGTGAAACTTCAAAGAATTACAAGGATGGTATGGGATGGGATTTGGGACTAAAAATTTGGCTCACACTCATGGCGAAACACAGCGTAAGTTTTGTTTCACGCTGCTTTTCTGTGTTGTCATAATTCGTTGAAGTTGTAGTAGCGTAATCTTTAAATGACATGAAAAATTTTTAGTTTTAATTCCGCGACAAAAATCCAGGCCTGTTTGCCGGGTCAACATCTCCTGCAGATGCCATGTGGAAGGGCAAAACACGTGTCGAATATAGGTTTGATCATATTTTTCCGTTTTTGCTTGTGTGCATATGCATGTAACCTTTGCTGCATGTGCATATGCATGATTGATTAAGAGTGGGATTGCATCCTGCAACAAGCCTGGATTTTTGTCGCGGAATAAAAACTAAATATTTTTCGTAACATTTAATGTCATGGATTTCTGTCTTTGACATTTATTAAAGTCATTTCAAACTTCAATAAATCGCAAAAGTATCTAAACGTAACACAGGACAGGCAATTTGTCGATAAGTGTTATCAAAATTGCCTTAAGTTAACTTTAAGTTGATTGGTTTTAGCTAAGCTATTATATTTATAAATGTCAATAAAATTTTAGGCTTAAAAACAGATGTTGAGTTGTTGACATTTAGCTTAACGCAGTTCAGGTGCGTTTTATCGCTTTTTCGTTTGAGGGTTCTAGGAAAACGGTTTTTAATGCACTTCTATTATTGGTCGTTGCATTGTTAATGTTAAAAGCTGACATTTATAAATTGCTAGTTATTACTAAATGTTTTACAAGTACCTACCTAAGACTAAGTGCCTTTGCCAAAGTAGTGTGTTTAAGTATTTTAGACTATTATTAAGACTTCAGAAGTTATTTTTTGTTGGATGAAATTATGGAGTTTCTTATTCGTTTGTCTCCATTCGAACCTACACTTACTTATACTTTATTTTAACTATTCACCTGATTATGGTCTATAAAGAATGCATGAATTTAAATTAGACTAAAAGTTTACTGTTTAACATCAATCATATCTATTGTATATAGGATTCGATCTAGTCTAGACGTGAATCAATAATCTACAAATTCGAGCCATATTTTTAAAACGGGCAACTAGTTGACCGTTTTGCCTTTTTAATACAAGGCATTGGAAACTTATTACGTTCAAATAGTCTAAAAATAAGACCTTTCTAATACTTTAACGAGGTTTTTGCAGTTTTGTGCAAGGCGTTGGCTAATACGGGTGCAGGAAATTAATAAGATCAAGTGAACTGGTATATCTAGGTAGATACTGGTACAATATTTATAGGAGGTGTATCGAAATCTCACCAACCCAGCTTAACCGTTTTGATTACGAACGTTTTAATGTAATTGCTCTGATTACAAACATTAATTTGATTTAAGTTAATAAATGAAATTAAAGTTGATTACATTGTGTGCAAAAAGGTTTCATGTCAATCAGTTTTAAGGCAAATTATGTAACTAAGTATGTATATTGGTATCTACGGCTCTCACAAGTGCACAGATAGAAAAGTTGCCAAAAAAAATTATTGATTACGACAAATCTTATGACAAGGAATAAGGAAGAACAAAATGGAGAAACGGTACGATATTTTATTTGCAGTGAAATTTTGTTCTAAGTATTTCTAACAATAAATTACTTATACAGATTTCCAATGAGTTACCGTCTGAGAACGATCGGTTCCGATCTAGTTATGAAAGATTGATAGCCGACAATGACTTTTATTGTTATATTGGTATTGTACTCATATATTGCATTAGTTTGTGGAATGCGTATAAAATTATAAAGTTATACGGACCAAGACCTTTCCACAACATTATACTGTCGTTTGTGTTTTAAAAAAAAATTTAACTGCTGCAGAAATTGGTCCGCACACCCATCGATACACCTATCGAATCTTTTTAAAACCTGTCAAGCATAGAGATCATAGCAATCCCCCCCTTACGAAGCCAAGGCCCAATATTCAACTAAAGGCTTGGTGATGTTTTTGGAAAAAATCCTTTGCATGCCTCTAGTCCGCACTGGTTCACGTAACATCACCAATATCATTCCTTTAGTTAGCGGGTTTTGAATCAACAAATGACTGCTCTCGCCCTTGATGGCCAAGAGCAATGTGCTTCAAGAGGGGGTGTCAGAATCTTAGTGAGTAAAACCCCTTTTTATCACCCGGAAGATTGACGCTTTAACTCGTCATGGTATGCCCTTTTTTTTTTGTGAGGGGAAAATCATCAAATGACTTCTCCGGGATCAGGCGGGAGGGAGTGTCAGACTCTTACTGACTAAAAACCCCCCTGTTCCTACTCCTGCTCTAGGCCGAGGTCGCGGTACCTCATTGCGCTAACCCCGCAACCCCGGCTGAGTCATGGTATGCCCTCTGTTTCTTTTTCTGCTCCGGGCCGGGGCTGCGAAACATTATTGCGATTGCACTCGATAAGTCATAACCAACAAAACATGGAAGAGTTTTGGCCGAAGGGTATCGTGTATCGCCGGTTTCGTGGCCGCCTACATGACACTAGTCAGCGAAACATGACGCCGTCACTTTATGTGCCCTAGTGTTATAGTTTAATATTATATTATATATATTTATAGTATTTTTAAGTTTTACATTGTTTATAATTATAGTATTGTATATGTTTATATGGGCCTTTGATGCCTGAAATAAATAGATAAATAAAAAATAAAATAACCTAAATGCCATTTTTCTGATGGCGATTAAGATTTACTGTTCTTTAAGATTTTTCAAACTACAACAATATACATATATATATTATATAGGCGAGACGACTCAAGGTACTTGGAAAGTGGTCCCGCGAGGGTTGGGGCTCGCATCAGTGAAAGTAGCAGACGATGGCTATCAGTACTCACTGATAAGACAAGTCAATACGTTACTTATTCGGTCAAATGGGTTTTTGTTTGATACAACTCTTGTTAGGGCGCGGGCATGCTGGGAACGGAATGTTGAACTGACTTTCTTTTATAAAATTAAAATAACATTTTTTTTATTATGAAATAAATAATAGTTATGTGTAGATTTATGTCTTAAAGTTAGCTTGAATGTGATGTAAGTAATTGTGTAAGTTTAGTTGTTTCTTGTGTTCCTTTTATTCATGCCATATTAAGACGTCTTGTGTTTACGAATACGTCATAATATTGTAGATTTAAAAAACATGTTTACATACTTATATTCTGTTCAATTTCTTTTAACAAAACGTTACCACACTAGGATTTTTCCTTTCTCATGGCGTACATTTACAAACATAGACATTTACGCACATAAGCCACCTAGACCCGAAACAAGTAAACAGTATTATTACATAGGAGCCAGTTACCGAGCCAATACACACTACAAACGTGCAATCAATAAAATTTTAAATAAAGTTTAGATATCTAGATATAGTATGTATATACATCTATATTTAAGCTTCATCTTACTTCCCTTCATAGTTTTGGCGTTAACGAATATCAAACAGACATTAACGAAATTCATCTTAACTTTCATTTATTGGCACATCAAATCATTTCCACTGATAATATAATTTACATATAAGAGCCTATTATAGAACATTATTTTAAATCACATGCAGAATGATTTAACAGTTAACGCAAATCGAATTTAACGTTATGCGATTATTGTGGTCATCATAATGAATTTTTAATTTAATCTCACTGTGATTCATGTTATCTTTATTAACACGTGTTATGGCGAATGCTCATGTTATTCACTCATCAACGAGGACTTGTGAAAGTTCGATTTTGATTTATACCTCCGTCACTCTTACACAACGTGAAGACTGCACAGTCACGTGACGTTGCGTTGTCGCACCGATTTTTAAGCACATTGTGTACGCGCCTTTATTAAATTGTGCGTGTGATTGATTCGCGATTTCACTTATGATGCGAGAGAAAACCCTTATGATTAGTTGCGGTGGGCAAGCTAACTGATCATATAGATATTAAATCAGTTTATTGTCATTTCAGTCTGTCTTTCCATTGGATGTTTGATGTCGTCTGTTAGGATTTTATATGTGTATTTTCCTAGTTATATAACTTACATATGTTTATCTAGTTATAAATCTATAAAACAATACTCTATGATGGTGATATGGTATTTTAATTCGTTTAGCTGCATGAAATGTTTAGTTCATAAAAAGAAATTACACAATTTGTAGGAACACGCGGCGTTTTCTTTAACAATTCAAGCGCGGACTGCAATAATGCTACTAACTAACCGAAAAAACTTCGCCAATTAAAGCAGAACGTTACGAAAGTTTCACGTATGTAGTGTACAATTAGACGAACGGACAAACGGACCGAAACATAATTATACAGATTATACATAATTGGGCGCCCGACTGTCAACGCGCGCCATTTTACTTCTTCTGGCAGATTGAGGTTATGGCGGGAAAATTGAGTGACAACGTCATAATTGGCGTTTCGTTGAAATATTTGCACAGTTTATTTGCTAATTCATTAACTTAATTCAATAATAAAGGTTTATAAATATTTAGATAACAACAAAGGACGGATTAATAAAGGAAGACGGCTTAAATTGAGTCATGGTTTGAAAAAGAGAATAACATAACCTTTCTTGATTGAAAGACTTTTACTTTTATCGTCTCTTACTTTCATGTACACACACAATGTATGTTTTAATCAACCGTACGTCAATCACAAACAAAATAAATAGCTGTGATTTGTGTTCAACTTGCGTACTATGATATAACGAGGCCTTAAGGCGTCGGACCATGTGGACTTAACAAAATAAACTTTAAGTGTTCGCATTTATCATAATTATCTTAATTGCTTGTTTTGTAATGTTAATCACTTGTTACAAAATGTCCCTATAATTGTTTCAGGTGAGAGTCATTTTCGTAAAAATGCAGTGCGGTAACGCCGAACAAATAACTTAAGGTAAGTACGTTTTTTGACATTGCTTAAGTAAATTTTTGAGAAGTACAAAGTTCAAAGTTTGCAACAAAAGGTTATTAAATATACTTTTCTCCAGTAAACATGTAATCTTTCAAGTTATTTCACAGTGACAGGCAAATCAATGACTATTTTTCTGTTCTTAAAAACCTCACTTAAGTTTGCCAAAACATAAATTCTGAAGAAACAATTCTGAGAATAGAAAATCCTTCCTTACTATACGTTCCATCGAAACCACCAATTAACAAACCATGATAGATCTTAATACACATTTTTAAGGCCAATTACATGTTTCATGAAGACCAAAGACTGAATAATAACAGTGTATGGTACTAATGCAACGCCTCCCAACAACTTGAGTTGCGTGCCGTGTCTCAACGACAATCGTATTGTGATGTTTAAATAACGCTATTATGATGTTCAATGTGAAAATGACATTCAAATTATATGGAGAGTACTGACGTCTTAATTCTGATAACAATGATGTTACACTGTGTTTATCTATTACAATCTCAGTATGAAACGTCAATTTTCTCTGTGTTATTTAAATTAGTGTGTTCTAGAACTTCGTTTGGATCGTCTATATTTTCTTTTAAGGTTCGTGGCCTTGGCTATGCTCTTTTAAAAGTTTTATGTTCAGCATTTGCGTGTAAAAATAATAATATATAGTCGTGTTGTCTAGACTCGACGACTATTCGTAGCAAAAGATGAGCGTAGGATGTCGAATAAGAGTCCTATGTCCTTTGTGTTTTTTTATATTGAATTGTTTATTTTGACTTTATTAAATTTCTTAAATAAATCTCTAGATTGTCATAACATAATTAATTCGAGCATTATTTGCTCAAAATCGATTAAGTATTTAATAACCGCGCATAATATTATAGTGCATGCTGTGCTTCTCTGTAAGTAATGGAGCACTTAGAATTTAATTTGAAATGTGTAAATTATATAGTATAGTGTACTCATTGTTGAGAAGCCTATAATAAATAAATAATGACGGATGAAAATAGTTGCTACGTCAGATTTCCAACATTATTAAAAACGTTTGTAAACTATATTTATGAACTGGCAATAAAATTGAATTTTTGCAATTTATTGGCGCCACTATCTTAAATAAGCATATAATAATATCATTCGATAGAACTGCAAGATAAACTAAATACAATTAGGTATAATCAACTTGTAACTCAATTAACTATGCCAAGGACTGTAGCCTCGTTTGTTTCATGTATAAGCTGAACAAAGGCTGGTAATAGCTATATTTTAGTAGAGGACAAGGGTGGAGTTCAAACTTAATTATAATTAGTAATTTGTTTTGCTATTGTGTTGTTGGCGTGTGATGTAGCTCTTAGCGTGGTGTTCAGCTGTAGATAGGTGGTTTCAAAGTTCAATGTATGTGGGTATGTACCTACCTGTGTATACATGTGCCTGTGTTATTTGGATTGGCTAGTTTGTAAGCTGATATTTCTTTCGTGTTTTTGAAATACTAGTGAGTTCGTCACAAGTGTTGGCGTCGATCATTCGGTATTCTTTGTCTTTATTCTCCTCCTATAGTCGTATTCCTTATTACTGTGAATGTCTACCACCTTAGCTACTCCACCATTGACGATACCTCGTCATCTGTTTCTGTCGCTAGCAGTGTGCACTACATGGGTTCTCCAGTTATTTCTCCTTTTAAAATATTTTTTTAATCTTGTGCAAAAAGGCTGTGTTGCTGCCCCACCTTTTATTTCAAAATTATAACAGGCAAGTTGTGTAGAATGTACGTTTACTATAAAAAACCAGGTGCGTGCCTTGATGACATATTCATATCACAACTTTAGGGAAATTTCGAAGCAATACTCGCCCTAGTAAACACAGTGTGTTCTGAGAATAGGTAAAATCTTTATTATTGCTGGCTACGACCTTGCAGTTCTTGACCCGTATTATGGGATGACGCACTGCCGTGTGGGTATTGCAACTAAGCCAATTGTCTTTATTTGCAGTCACAACACTATTATGGGTATTCTGACCTCTTTTGATTTCAGTAGCTTAGCTAAAATAAGTATAATTTTATTACGTACTGGCAGCCCACCCCGGCTTCGCACGGGTGTCCAACACTTCACCAGCTCCAAATTTTCCTACTAATTTTCTAAAATTCTCTTACATAAATTAATAAACACAACAAATGAAAAGAATTGGCCAAATTGGTTCAGGCGTTCTAGAGTTATGAGCTTACCAACACATTTGATAATTCATTTTTATATATGTAGACTATGTCAGATTTGTTCTCCATTCCCTAAACAACTGATCTTCTTTGAAGAGCTGGAATAAGACTGAGTAAAAACAACCTCTTTTGTTAAGTTGCCAACGAGACGTTATATATGTAATGCTAGTATAAATTACTGTTACAAAAATAATTATTAAAGTTGAATTCTGTAAAGTGAATTTTACGAGAATAACCAACGTTCAATATAAATAAATGCTGGGTAGCATTGTTAAAAGCGATCGCGGTTTTAAAGTGTTTATACCGACTTGTTCTGTGGTTAGTATTTGGTATGATAATGGCGTCGGGACGTGCAAAACTTCAACCTCAGGTCAGACAAAGGCAACGGGTTAACGTTATATAAAGTGCTATTTATTGCTCGAAAAATAAATTGTGTAGCTAAAATTGACCAGCGATAATACTAAGTAATTGTTGTTGCGTTACATGAAAGCATATATTTCAAATAATGTAATAAATTTTCAGCCATTATCGGTCTGGCTCGAAAAGGTCACATGTTATGACGTCAGCACAAATTATTTTTGGCTTTTATAATTTGTTTGTTTAGAGTCTGAAACATAAGTGACAAACGTTTGACTGCACGGTTGGTGTGGTGGCTGGGCAACTGGCTGTCGAGTAATGTGTCACAGGTTCGATTCCCGCACATTGTTGTTCCGGGTATGGGTGTGATGTGCATGTGAAATTGTATGTTTGTAACCGCAGCCGTTTTATTAAAAAAAAGGGAAAAATAAATCAATCAAGCAAGGGATACTAGCTTTTTCAACAGTCCTATTATGCAAATTATAGTAATACAATTATAAATCGTAAATGTAGTTCGCAATAAATTTAAAGTTTCTAGAAATATCTATTTGAACGTTACACTGGAACTAGATAAAAACATACTTCCAAAAAACGATGATAAATGATAATCTTTGCAACGGTCTAACAATCAGGATGAAGCTGATCGAGTCGCCTTAAATGCTGCTGTACTTATATGGCAACTTGATTATCATCTGTAATAAATATTGCCAGTCACTTCATGCCATTAAACGTTCGCAATTATCTTAGATAGTTACGGGAACAGTATTCTACGTACAGGATCCTTTTAAAGGATATTTTATTAGTTTGTTAAGTACAGTAGCATGATGGAATTAATTTGATATACAACTCAGTCCAGTCAAGGGATTACTTGTTAATGTTTTGATGCTATCTTAGTATAAATTGCTACTTGTATTTGCATATTAGTAGTTGCTGGAGACATTTTGGTATTGCAGTCTCTTAGTCCAATAGCCTTGTTATTATATTAATTTGTTTTGTGAGGATCAATCAAAATGAATACAAGTACACCTACAGAAATTTTATTGTTTGTAGCTTTAAGCTTAGTTACAGAGGCAGTGTAGGCGAGAAGTAGCTAATGCTAACCATGTATGTCGTCTATATTGGTTCAGTGTGAATCATTTTAGAGACGGTTTGTTATTATATAATGTAATATTTACAACACTGGTGTAAATATTATGAAGTCTCTAATTTTTTTAATGTCAAAATAATGTTGTAAATTATTTAAAACAAGACTTTTTTTTCTAGTTTAATAGTCTTACATATTGCTTACGATCCTCAGACTTACCACGTCCTTATTAATAAATTGAAAACATACTAATTGCGTAAAAGATTTGTCATTAAATTCACAATATTGACCAACGCTTCTATTCATTTGCCTTCAGAAGGTAACGTAATTTTTTCGATCAAAGTATTGAATCTATTAAATCTCCATAATCCACTGGTTTTATGAACGTTTTCTTAAGCAATGCGCAACTGAAATGTCAATCGTGCGCATCTTGTACTCTTATAACCTTTAGCCGGTAATTGGACACAGCTAGAAGTATTTTATTTGTTGTGATGCTATTTAATTGATTATCGGTTTTCAATTTTGCATCATTTATTCTTGCTTATGCTTGTTAAATACTAACAAGTTTGTTCTTGACCTTAAAAATAAAATATGGCAAAAGTATGTAGTTACCAAAAAAAAAAAACATTTTGATAAGTATCTTTTTAGCTCTTACTTTTGGGATGTAAACAATAAATTACACAATAAGCGGTACTTGCATTTAAATTTCTATTTCTCAAGAAGGCTAATGAAGCGTTTAGGAAACATTCCAACCCACACAAAATTTTCACTTTAACAAAGATCCCTAAATCTGCTTTACGATTACAGTTAATAGCCTCATTACATTAGATTCTAAAGTGAAATAAGCCTAAATAAAGCGATATATTCGATCTCAGTCACGCAACCGACAGGACCAAACATAGAATCTGGTGGCAAAGTACTATAAAGATTTAAGTTAAGCTAAATTAGCATGGGGCATTACATCCGTCTGGTTGATATTATCGGGCCTCCAGCTCAGTGGGTGTGCTACAAGATCACGTCGACTGATTAGCTCGGGTGTCCCTCAGGGCACTGTGTTTGGTCACATTTTGTTAAGGAACGGTTTACTGGAAATCAGTTATATCATCTTTATATCTTGTAAATGTATCGTCACAGTCTCGTTCCTTTGGCGGTTAAGAGTTCTAAGGCTCATATAGAGAAGTGCACGACTCATGCATATTCAGCCAACTAAACTAGGTTGGGTTGTTGTCTGAATATGAGGTGTTAAATTCGCGAACAATTCATAGTTGCAACAATTAAATTGGAGTAGCCATTTTTGTAGTCACCGTAATAAAATATAATAAAATCGAAAGCGTACCCTCGCACCAGAATGCTTCGCCAAGAATGGTGATGCTGAGTCGTGCGCCACTGGCGATGAAAGCGGCCGCTGTCCCACATGCATTGTTGTATTAAATATGCGATAGACGGCAGTAATGTTCTGTTCTGTATGGTCAAACTATGTTATTAGATTACCTTTTGCGTCTACAGACGTTGATCGAATATTAAAATGATGATTAGTGTTCGATTAGAAATTGATAGTACCATTGACATTATGTTGTGAAAGGATGACAACACCATTTTATGCATTCGTGTTGTCTGATCCTATTCTAAAGATATATTTGATCTATAACCATTTTCGACACGTATTTAAATATATATTGGAATTTGCCGCTCGATATTTCTTTTTAAGAAAAGGAAGCAGTGATATCAATCTAATTCCTTGCACTCAGACAAATATTGATAATGCTAAAACAAATATCAATTAAGACTTCACTTTCAAGGATTCATAATTTTGCAGTATTATTTTACATAATATATTTTTTGTTATCTATTTAAATATTAGCACTTGCATTAAGTCTAAGTGTGTAATGGCGCGGGTTCTTTCCAAAGATATCACTAAGCATATAATTAATAACAATAACGGAAATACGGTCTTTCTCAGTTATTACAGAAATTATTCTGGAATTATTTTTTACTTTATTAACATCCGAGATTTTTACACACGACGTTGCAACCGCAACTGTCCTCGCATGACGACCAGCCGTGGGAAGAATCCACTTCCTCGAGAAAGAAATCAATTTACTTTTGAAGTACACACCGTAGTGAATTACACACTAATAGTAATGGAAAATACATCACAAAAAAGCTCTCAATCATGCCGCTCATAGAACGGGCGATGTTGTGAAATTCGTCCGTATTGTATTCTTTATAGTTGCGTTAATAGGGACCATAATTACAGCAATATTTTTAAGGATGGGACAATTTGTATTGCTTTCATGTTTTTATCTCCTATGTTTGTACTTTGTAGTCGGTCAAGGCTCGTTGGCGAGGTCGGTAGCATCTACTGCCTATTGTTGGGGATCTGGTCGTGATTGGCGATGCATGAAGAGGAATTCTGAATAGGTTCTATTCATCTGCTTTGAAGAATGGCACGTTTGTGTCAGTTTGATGTGATGGCTGTCAAACAAGATAAATAATTGAGGTGAATTAACGATAAAATAATTATCACAATTTTATCATCGTCTTTAATGTTGTCTGCCTAATCTTATCTTGACTAATCAATCAACTTACCCTGTTGTAGGTCATAACTATTTTAATTAGATTTAGATTTCAACGACATACAGGCACATATGAACTTTAAACAACCTCACTTCCTCAAGTACCTATATTTGGATTGAGTTTTCAAATGTCTTTTTCAAATTCAAATGTTGTTTCGCTTCGATCAAACCATCATCTACATCATTTCGTGATTACATGACGTCTTTTACGAATTTCTGATAATCTTAAAGTCATTTTACTTTACATCAATCATTATTGACATCAATACGTACATTACTATAGCTTTTATTAGCCTTAAAATGTTTATTAATATTATGACTAGGCTAAAACATTTGTGACTTAGCGCATTCGTATGCATTACTTAAGTGCATTGTAAGTCGTTCACCTATGTATCTAGGTTACCTTTTAGGAGTGGGCTTGCCTCTTACGAAATCATGTGCACATATGAAATTATCGCTGACATACATGATTTTGTGATACAGAACAAGTTTTGTAATGGTTTAGTTCTAACCCTTATCTGTCTAACTTTACAGCTTATTCTAAAAGATTCTTCAATCATAATTCAATAATATGATTTGCCTGCTAATTAAAATGTAAACCTATTATAGTCTTGTGACTCATCAGACCATTCTATCAATGGTGCTACGCTGTTTATCGTACAAACTTAAAGCGTTCAGCGATATCGACTAAAATCGATCTCAAGATTTATAATTTTATTAAAACCGAGATTTTCGCCCTTTTATACAGACCTTATTAAGTGATATTGAACGATTGTGGATTACTTTCTGAAAACTATTACTTTTACATTTTATATAATCTTTTTTCTAATCTTTGAAGTATATGTACATAAAATATTGATCATAATTTTCTTATTGGTTTTTATTATGAACTGAAAAATATGTTACGAAAAGAAGATTGGTTCTTTGGCTAAGAAATCTAATCATAATGCAACACTCGCGCTAGTCTATCAATTGGACTGCAGTTTGTTGAATATGCATTGTTTGTCTTCTAAATGTGGTTGTATTGTTAGCACAATGGTGGTTTAGTCAGCAATTTGATTTGTCATCGACGCAGGTTCAATACTGAACTGGAGGATTACGAAACTGTTAGTATTCACGATGCTGCTTTTCATTGATTGTTGGTTTCTAATGCTTTGTTTTTCGGTAGTAGTCTTTCATTACTTTACTTTTGTTTAATTAAAAGAATTTACATGGTATTTTGACGTAGAAAGACTCTTCTTTATTCTTCAGAGAATGTAAAAGAAGTGAGGCATTTTGAATGAGGGAAATGAATAACCATACTTTTTTAAGAAAGAGAAACCTAGCTTTTCTTAAAAATAATTCAATAATTCAAATCAAACCAAATCAAAATCATTTATTCCAACTAAACCATAAATAGGTACTTTTGAAACGTCAAATATAAATAATTCGTTAAATATAAAGATACAATTACACAAATCGTATTTAATAATTATTATTGTTACATAATGATTAACATACATAATGGATTTTAAAATGAAAATATTGTATTAAGTGATTTTTAGTCAAAAAGAGCCTGAAACTCACTCTCTCACCCCACAGGGTGGGAGAAGTCATTTAATAATTATCCCTCTTTAAAAATAGAATGATTTTTCTTGACATAGTCTAGATCTATGTTAAAAAATTACATTTGAACATATGTTTATACACTATACATATGTAGTTCTACTTACTCAACTGTTGGGAAGAAGATAATCTATACATACACCTGTGCCACATTCAATATTACATAACACGTTATCATTTTGAGAACACTTTTTTTAAGAAATAGCATTGTTCATATATGTATAACATTGTACCACTATCATTTGTTTACAGGTAAACGAGAAAACGAGATTTAAAAGTTACGTAAGTAAGCTTGGAGCTGGAGTGCTAACAAGAAAGTAGGATTGTACTAAATTTGTACCATTTTAGTCGAGTTGGTGTGAATTTTATTACCTCAGTGTTTATTACGAATGTATTGGCATTTTGTATGATGATGTTGGTACAACCTCTGTTACTGTTAGGTTGTTTTGAACTTTGTTGTTTGGGAATTAAAGTTTTAATTTGTATGTGTTAAGAAAGATCACTTGGGATGTAAAGGTAGTTTACTGGCTTTGGCTTCGCTCTACCATAATCCAACCTACTATGATCTACCCTTAGTCTACTCTCGTCTACCTACTACTTTACCAACCGACCCTACCTTACATACCTACCCTTCACTACCTTGATTACCTACCTAACTCATCTACCAACTCTAACTTTTATATAATAGGAAAATTGTAACGCTAATAAATACATACAACGAAAATTATTAAATAGCGAAATCAGTGCAGCTGTTCACGAGATTTGCGCTTGCAAAACATTTAGATATATTTTTTATTAACTGATGTACCTACTGCTTCTTACATTCATTCGTATTAGTTTAATCACGTCACATTTTTCTGAACCAGTCGTCGGTTCAGTCAAAGCTGTTGTTAAGTTCATAACGCAGAAATACCTCTTCAATGTTATATGTAATAATGATAAACTTTACTAGGAATGCAGACCCTTAACCAGCGATTTTTAATATCAGCTGCTCTATCCTAGATTAGGTTGTAAAACGCTGAATTCTAATATTAATAACCAGTTTTTAATGCATAAAAATTGGAATGGTTTAATTTTTATATTACTAAAGCTACTAGTAGGGATGATAGCGAGTTTATTCAGTCAAATACCAGCTTTACTACTAAACGACAAGGTAGAAAATGCATAAACGATATTTCAGCTTATGTGCTAGCATCTATATTTCGAACTACAGCTGTTTTAGTTTATGGAATGCAAATGTTACACAAGGCAAAAGAAATTGCTCATTTATTCATACAAGGATGAGTTTCATTCAAGTGTACTTGTGGTTAAAAGGTCATGTCTATTCAGTATGTAATTGTTCAATGGATTGCTTAATATCTATCTTAGAATGAGTTACGTAATTCATTAGTTACAGCCAGATTTATTCAATGTTCTTTTTTATTTATTTATAATTATTTTTGTTTTATAAAGTGGTTGTAAGTGTTTGGTTTGCGAACCTGGGTTAGATGAAAATCGAAAGCCATAATTGACCCCAGGGATAAGTAAGTCGCAAGATAAGTAACCCTGGTCAATCAGCACTTGCGTTTTGAGAGTCATTTTAATAGTGTCTGGCGAAGCACATAGAATCTCGACTACAAAAAAACAACTGATGAAGTTCAGAAGTCAAACTCCTTGATATTACACGTAAAGTTTGAGTTCAGATTAACATTGATAGAACATCCTAACGTTAAACGGTTTAGCCTCGCCTGGCCAGAGGATCCTCTCTTTTTTGATCATAGAAATCTTCATTCGCTGTTTACTTCTTCATAAGCTCGTTTCCATCCACTGCTGGATATAGGCCTCTCCAATTGCAAGCCATCTGAGCTTGATGTTCAGCTCTTCTTATCCAACTACTACCATTACTCTGCGCAATGAGGCACCGCGGCTTCGGCCTAGAGCAAAAGCCAGGGGGCTCTTTAGTCAGTAAGAGTCTGACACTCTCTCTCGCCTTACCCTTGGCAGGAGAAGTCATTTAATGAATTTCCCCTGACAAAAAAAACAAAAACTGCCATTATGCTGTTTACTTAAACGTCATTAATGTCAAAGCCATAATGGCGCGTTTCCTTACTTCAGATCTCTTAAGCTCTTCCTCATCAGTATTAGCCATCCAATCAGCCGTTTTATCGACAATAGCCCTTCACTCCTTAAACTTTCGCTTTTATATAATTTTACATAGTGTTCGATTCTATAATATATAATTACTGTAATGTCCAGTCATTGGCCATTCGGTCTACAATGGCTGTCCATCGTAAATTATTTAAGTAATTGGATATTATTTATCGATGTTGTGTAATTTGTTTTAGAATTTTATTTTTAAAGTAAATTCTATGTGTGTTTTATTTTAGTGATTACAGTATTGGTTGTTTGAGTTTAGTTTTCGTTTCGGGGGGTTAAGTCATCGAATGACTTTTCCCAACCCTAGGTGATGCGAAAGTTAGTATCAGACTTTTTTTCATTCACTAAAATTTCCCCGTTTTTTAATCCTTCGAGCTGGGCTGTGATATATCATTATGCTTGTCTCATAACCCAGGTTGAGCATCGGCCATAGAGAACTCCGTCTGTAATGTTCAAGTTATGTTGGCTCTGAATCGGTTTCCTGAAGTCGCCTTAGAATAAGACAGGTTATGTACGTATCCATAATTCTCCCGAAGTGAAATTATCACACTTGGTGTTTTGCCTTGTAGTATAATATATTCTGTTATAATTTTGTTTGTAAATATTAAGTAAGAAACCGCATTCTTAATGACGTGAAATACAATCAATAAACTCGGTGAGGAAGTGGCTATCTACTTTAAATATTACGTAAACTAACAGAAATGAGCAAATTATTTATTAACATTCATATTTCAATGCAGTTATAGTCAATATTTCCTTAACCGAAGCAAATTTGTGGTTGTAGGGAAAATTTAAGCGATAACCACAGAAGGCTGGTTGCAAAATTGCATTGCTGCTTTCAGTTATCATAAATAACAAAATTATTATTCAGATATATGAATTATGTACCTATTCGCATTATTAACACACTGAGAATATATATTCTATCTTTGACTTCCCTTTCAGGAATATTAAAAGACTCAATATTATTTTATATAATTTCGCATGTAAGCGGTTATTTCTGATTTTATTAATATCTTGTGGAAAACTTTGCCCGTTGGACGTTCGTATTTCGAAAAATAAATAAAAAACAAACAATAACGGACACAACTTGCAGCTTCGCACAAGTTCTTAACTTCCATTTTCAAATAAAAATTTTGTTTTTTTAATTTTGTATATTTTTCTTCCTGTCCCTACTTTTTGTCGGCTTTGTTTTTGGAGTTTATGGCCTAGATACAAGTCCTTTAAGCCAATTTTGTCGGCTTGGCGATAGGTTTCTTGTTATTACTTGATATTAATCATATAAACAATGAAAACCTTCTGTATATATAAGAAGCCCTTCAGGTTCATTGTGGATTCGTTTATATTGGTACACTACATACTTTTCAATTAAAAAGAAATTTTAATCAAATGTGTTTTAGTATGAATATCAAAAGACACTGTTTTACATATCTTTCTCACGTGAGTGTGGTACTTGTGTCAGTTGTTACAATGGTAATTCAGTCATTTATTCTCTTCGTTTGCAAATCAATTGATTTTGTATGGTTCGGGGAACGACTAACTGTTATAGGTTACGTTATGCTAGTATTGTTTATATATAAAGAGTGTTATTAACTGCGGTATGTAAAATATCATGCTGGTAACATTTTTGTTGTGTCTTGTTGTTGTGTGAGTGAGGATACCGGAGTCTTTTACCCTTCTCCAGCACCTCCTTTAATCCCTAACTCTGTAAAACCCCAATCCCCAAAAGGTCGGCAACGCATTCGTAAGTCAATAAGTCTGGTAGTTTGCCGTCCCATCACTTAAAGAAAAATTAAGAAATTATCAATTGCTCTTAAAATATTTTTATCAAATGCGTTCTTCATAGAATGTTTCGAGTTTAAAAAACGGGTTTAAAGAGTGCGTAATTAAATACTTTTGCCTGTAGTTGGTTATGCACTCATGATAATGCCAGCGAGACAAGCGTCTGATGAAAATGTAAATTGGCAAAAAGCTCAGTACTCCAATCTAAGAAACTCACCATAGAACTTTGTTTTATAAATACTTATTTTCCAACAGCTATCTACCTATTTAGCTGACCGAATTCCTAGCAAAGGTTTGAACCTAATTAACGAAGTCTGCTCGTGACAGCATCATGCAGAGTCGGACGATCGTCAGAAGGATCGTAAGCGTACGTGATCGAAACATGAATTACTGTTGCAAGTAATTACTTATCACCTTGTCTTACTTAGACGTTTTAGTCAATTATGCGTGGACGCGACGTGGGAGATCCTAATGAATGGAACGTGGTATGCATCTGCATAGAGGTTTTAATTGCAAAACAGGACATTATAGAATGCAATTCATTATTAAGTATATACTATTGATGGATACAAACATTTTTTTTTTGAGGGTAAATCATCAAATGGCTTCTCCCGTCCATAGCCGGGCGGGGAGATTCAGACTCTTACTGGCACCCCCGTTCTTTCTCCTGCTCTGGGCCGGGGCCGCTGTGCCTCATTGCGCTTGCCCCGGAACCCTGGGATACGAAAAATATTAAGATCTAGATTTGAGTCGGGATTTGACGTTCGTTCGCTTAATTGATTAAGTTAATATACCTAATTGGAGAAACGTATGCAAAAAAACGTAACTTATAGAAAGTAGAGGCACATAAGTTTCGTATAAACTGGGGATATTTATCCTTCCCTTGGTTTTAAGAGGAAAGTGACTAAATACCACTAACGGAGTGCCCTTTACTGCTCCGGTTCGAGTCCGCGATAAATTATTGACGCGCAACCACGATCGCACAAATATAAACAAGTTTAGTCAAACGCGATTAACTTTTTATTAATTTATTTTTTGACCTCTTTAAATACACACAAATACAGACTTAATGCCGAAAGGCATTCCTTACCAGTCAACCGCAAATTAGACGCAAATACTTATGTTATAAGTATATTAATAGTAAAGTTCACAACTTCACAATCTACCACTAAATAGCAACACATTCATAATGATTCCACATCTATTTATGTTACCATCCTTTCATATGTGTAAGTACATTCGTGTGTTTGCATTGGGAAGTCATCTCCGAAATAGCTTGTTGTATTTTCGTGCAACTTTCATCATCAGTTATAGCATTTCCGTTGGCGACATGCTCGCGAAAATGGAAGGATATTTTATTGTGCTCTGGATTGAGTGTTGCATGTTATTGAAAAACGAAAATAATTTAGGTACATA
This sequence comes from Spodoptera exigua, assembly GCA_902829305.4. Lineage (NCBI taxonomy): Eukaryota > Metazoa > Arthropoda > Insecta > Lepidoptera > Noctuidae > Spodoptera > Spodoptera exigua. Next base: position 2,563,474 of record LR824614.2, read on the forward strand.
GATTTTAAAATTAAACTAAGTTGTTATTTTTGCTGATATAATATGTAGGCTAAGGTTGTTACAGAGTTCATAAAATATCCTTATCTTAAACACGCTTCTAAGCATTTAGAAATAAATTAATTAACGAACCCGCATTACTTCTAATTTCTCTTTATCTCACGTCCTAGCGTTAGTAATCACTCTTAAACTGAAGCCTGCATAGTTCCAAGAAAGTACACCACTGTCCGTACTTTGAATAACAATACGATTGAAAGTATCGCGCCCGCCGGAAGCGGCCGGTGAAAATCTGAACGAACAAACAGCCATTACGATAATTCAATATTATTTACTATAGTCATTACGTAAGATGTTGTGTAATCTATTTTCATATTTATTTTATTATGTTTATGCATCGTCATGATTTCTATTGGAATTTTATTCATATTTTGTATTTGTCTAGTGGTCTGCTCAGCAGTAAGTCTGTACAATATATTGTGTATGCATATATCCATTTTGATTGATTTTAGAAACATGTGCTAATGAGTGTATTCTGGAGGTTGGATAGCAGTAATTACTCCAAATAATTTACTGTTATTTAGATTGAATTCGGGAACTAGAAAATTTCTTAGTGGCCTTGAGGTTAAGGCGTCGGCCGGTCGGATGTTTTAAATCGCCAATCCGCCTTGAGAAATCGCGGTAATGAATGCTTAAAACTTCTCTGTGTGAGAAGAAGCCTTTGCTCAGCAGTGGGCATTTATAGGCTGATGATGATGATAAGGTAGGTAATAGGGTCTTAACTTGGTTAGGCAAAAAGGCTGGCAATTAAACTTAGAGTTTGGGACCTCCTGGAGAAGGAAAAGGAATGGGATGAGTTTTAGTTCAGTAAAGGCCTAACTGTTCTCCTCGCCTCCCCATGGGCGAGTGAAGCCATTTGATGATTCTAATCACCCAAAAAAGGACCTCGCTCTTGATCGCACCTATGTTAACAAACACGGCAACGCAGTAATATCAACTTAAGTAAGTAGGTATTATAATTTCTTTTACCTTGAGCAGTTATTAGGTAATATTGTTTTTCTATCAACTACAGTGATTGATGGTCCAATAATTAGGTTAAGCGTTTCGCATGGTTGCTTCAATATGTAGGCGAACGATTAGCGGAACAGTTATGGCTGAATACATCACTGAATATACATGAATTGCCTGTAATAAATAATATCAAAGTGATGATAGATGTGTCCTTACATAATGTCTCATGGACAAACCTACAAACTGTTTTAATTTGGGGATAGTAAGAAATAGTATTTTTTGGGTTATCAACAAATGGGAAGGGTATCAATGAAAAAGAAGTTTTTTAAACTTTTATCTGATATAGGTTAGGTACAAATTCCTATTTGAGAGAAATGTTTACTGTTTTGAACTTTTCTATACAAAAGAAGAAATGTTTTCAAATGGATAGTCAGCAAGTAAAGAGTGGTTTGAAAGAAAAGAGGTTTAAGGACGCATTTTGACGGTGGAAAAAGGAAAAATATCCGCTGACCCCATGTCATCATGTCCCATTTGCTATCTGCGAAGAAGCAAGGTAGCGAGGACATATCTTTTGCAAATAACTAGCATGATCCTGTGGTTTATTCTGGTTGAGAACCGATAGCAGATTATGCCATAAAACTTAATTACACATCTACATCAGCCATCCAATTAGACAGTTACGAAGTTAGCAATACTCAATAATTAGGTGGTGCCGTAATTTTATTGTTTTCTCACCTAATCATACGGCGTCGTTGTAAAAAGTCGTGCGAAATTCTGTTTCTTTACGTCAGCTTTGCAACTTTGATAGTGGCTTCTAATTAACATGGACAGACTGGCAGAGCAATGGGAAATACGTGCGTCGGTTGATGTGGTTTTTTTTCGTTTGCGGAAGAAAGTCATCTTCCTTTCAAATGATTATGTGTTTTGTTTTTAAGATCTGTTGTTGTCATATTGACAGGTTTAGCTGTTGTTGTTCATGATTCAAGCGTTGTTTCATTTTTGTTGTGATCATCAAGTGCTACGATTGTGAGATCAGGAGCTGATAAAATACTTATGCATTCACTTTCGTTAACAATGCCTGCTTTTTAATGCAATAATAAAAAAATTATTATTAAAAAAACAAAATACCCGACTGCACACTAAAAAAAGAGTAAAACAAGCCCCACAATACAAATTTACTGAATATAATTTATAAATGTTGATGGAAAGCATCGCAGGCGGGGACCAACAGAGGCTTATTTATAGTCATTTCTGTTGTGCACCATTTAGCAGAATTTTCGTTGGTGGCGGTCAAGGTGGTCCCCGCCTGCGATGCTTTCCATCAACATTTATAAATTATATTCAGTAAATTTGTATTGTGGGGCTTGTTTTACTCTTTTTTTAGTGTGCAGTCGGGTATTTTGTTTTTTTAATAATAATTTTTTTATTTATAACTTTTTAGCTGTTTTTATTTAACGAAAATGTTGTAGATGTAGAAGACTATGTATATGTAAGTACCATTTTAAATTATTTCGACGACATTTGGCTTTAGATTACGAGTGATGTTACTCCGCAACATAAATTTACCGCCAATCTGGACTGTTGGTAGTGAAGAAGAAAAAGAATTAGGTGTTCCCGTGGGAATTTTGAGAAAAAACGTATCCTATATTAATTACTCCCGTGATTGAAATGAATCTAATGATACCGCATACATATTTTTTTAAAGGGAAATTTAGAAAAAATATTATTATGTCTTTATCCCGTGGGACTTTTAGGATAAAATGTATCCTATGACACTCCCGTAATCAAGACAAATCTAACGATACCTCATACATCAAAATCCATCAAGCCGTTTAGGCTACAGGAGGTCACAAAGGAAAAGACATACATACATACTTACATACACTCGAAAAACATTACCCTCCTTCTTTGGCAGTCGGGTAAAAAAAGTAAAAATTAATCACACCTACTTTCATTAGTTTATATTATACGATATAAATACTGCTATTTTTCATAAGTCACAATTCCTTGTAAAATCTATTGAAAACTGTTGAATAGAATATTTAAAAATAAATTTTAAATTTGTCCAACCAATTATTCAATACCAATTTTTACTGCTAATTATAATTAATAAAATAAAACATGAAATCGATGATAGACTAAAATGCACAATAAAAATAAGCCCCATTGATACAAAATTTTAATAAAGGTTTAAAATTGACTCAATCGTAATTCAACGTCTACCTGTAACAGCGGTAAATAGCAACAAAATCTAACATAATCTTGACAACATTCCCAATTACGAATAAGCACTTCAAAACTCAGTTATGGACACGTAACATTGTGTGAAAACGGAACCCATTGCAGTTCAATTGTAAGCGTTTAACGAACAGAATTGCGTAACTCTAAGCTTAATGAGAATACGCGTTTGAATTAAATATTTCCGTGTAATTCTGTTGCTGATACTATCTCTTCTTCATGTTAAGTTTTTGTATTAATGTCATCAGTTGACGAAGGGTCATGTTCTTAGTCTGAGGTTAATTTCTCAGTGTCTGTTGGTTTACGTTTATTTGTGACGTCTCTTGAATAGGCTTCATCTTCGAGTGAGTTTATTGGTTTCCTTTCCTTTAAAATGTTTTACTGCGCCTTCAATTATTAGACGTCGTTTATTACTCTGTACGGCAATTGTTTGAACGAATAATAGAAATTATATTTAGAAAGCTTCTGTTATTTGTACATCGGTACACAACTTTAACCATAAACGTCCAATGTTGAATATAGTGATGCTCAATGATTGTACCTGGTACGTTTGTGTCCCGTACGGTCAGACTCGGGCACTTCCTAAAAACTGCGACCATACATGAATGGGTAGCAGCATTCCAAAATCGTATGTTAATGGCCAAACTGCTAACCCCAAGTCACTTGCTAAGCGTGGGGATTATGACAACTCCCATCATTAAGGGGGAGGCCTTTGTTCAGCAGTGGACGTCTTCAGGCTTATGATGACAAGATAACAATGACTGCCGCCGGTTTGAAGTGACCTTCTTCCAGCGTCAATGACTCCTTTTAATTTCTTTATGGCTGTTCATAGATAGTGTTAAAATACGTTTCGTAATAATCAAATATGTCTTTAAGACGCAGTATTTTACTATCAATGGTATATACTTAATTAAATATTTTCACAAAACTAAAACAAGTACAATACGAATGAATATCTGTGTTGACATTGTTAATGCAGTCGTAAATTGAGACATTTCTCGTGTGACAGCCATTTAAAGTTATCCTTCAGTTTTACTGATAAGAGCACCCGTTTTACACAGCTGTTTGGAAATCGCCTGCATGTGAAATCAACGTTACAAGGCCTGTTATTTACGCGATATTTTGTAATTGTTTGAGTACTTAAAGATAATGAAGTTCTGCTTTAATTGTATATAGTATCGGTTGAATTTTCCCGTTTGTGTAGGTCCTTGGGTTCATTATAGTTATCTAATGGGTACGCGGTCTGTGTATCTATTAGGTTAACTGTTATGTGCTGTAGATTATTTGATTAAGGTTGCCATGTGTTAAGTTTTTTTCTAGAAATGTTCGTTTTGATTTTTAATATCTGAAGTAGGATCATAGGCATGCATCAACAACAGAATTATTACAATAATGGATGGTTCATCCCACCTTTGATTCAGCAGATATTTCGATGCAAAGACAATTATTTTAAAACTTTTCCTGTTTGAACTTGTGCTAGGCTAATTTAAGCACTTAGCTCATAGTCAAGAAAGTCATTTCATAATAAACTAAAGAACACAAAACAATATCATCAATACACATTAAATAGGAAGTGTTATGTAAGATTATATTCGTCACTCAGTTGTATAATGATGCCTCAAGCTACACATTCGTATCTGATCACTCGAAATTGCCATCCAATCAGTTAATCGTTATTCAATTACATTGCTTGAGCCAACGTGATATAGTTCATATTCGAACAATGATTAAAGTATGGTTTTTGATTTATGACTTCGTTTTTTATATTGATTGTTATTATTTTATTTCTGTGTTCTAAATTAATTTCGGCCTTCTTCTCATTTTGTTGCTTGAGGGCTAATGCGTTGGCTTCAATTTTATTCGTTTAAATTATTATTGTTATTAATCTCTCTCATTGTAATTAAATTTACTTAATTACAGAAGATTTCTTCCTTGTTCTTGGTTTTTAATTTAAATTTGCGAAAATATCATTAGTTATAAAATTTCTTCCTTTCTATATGAAAAGAGCAAATATGTTTTGAATCGATAAATTAATATGGCTGTCGACAATATTGAGTTTTACATAGACGTGTGTAGTCGATGTGCTATTTATTTCATCCCAAACATTTCATAACTTTCCCACTAAATTATTAAATCTTCAGTGGCTTGCATCTCATCTAAATCGTCGGTATCAATAAGGTTATGTTATATGCTGTCATTATATCATTGGCTTGCGGTCAGTCGCTGGTCGCCGGTCGCTGTCATTCACCCGGAGCCACTCACTGCGTTTGCGCAAGTGCCCACGACACATGATCTATCTGCCAAGTAATTGCTTATTGTTCTGTGATTTATGTAGGATCATGAGCTTAAGTAACCACTTGAGATGTAAAATTAGGTTGATAGACAACCATTTATAAAGTGATAAGGACGGTATAAAATGTGATGTAAAGCTACAGGATAATCGGCAAGCTGTAAATTACATCGTTGGTTCAAATAATGTTTTAACTCACAATAATATCGAGAAATTCGTAGATGATGATGTTAATAAAGTTGAACTGAGACAAGTAAGAACCATATTGGCTGTACAAGAAACTAATGATGCATAATTAAGACATCAAACATCATTAGAAGATGAGTTTCTTTTGACACGTGTCTTCGAACTCTCACTTGCGCTCAATAAAGGTTCGAAAATATTACTAAAATGTTGACACTTGTTTACTAAGTAGTTAGGAAGTACTTGTTTACTTGCGTCGGAGTGTATTTGCCCTTCCCACGTGTGTTCCATTTTCTAATGTGTATATACTGGGCTCTATAGACTGTACAGCTTTTTCATAGTAAAAGTTATCAGCGAAAGTTTGCTGCTGCAAATATGAATATTTAATATGAGGAAAGTCTTCTTCGTTTATGGGTTTTACTGAATTAATGTCTATATGTATATCTTTATTTACTTCTATGGTTTATGTTGTGATTTCCAATATGTTGTCTCTAATTTCTGTTATTCTTCATTTTATACGTCAGTTCGTGCAAATCCATTTGTCACTCGCTATTTTTCTGGTAAGTTAGGTAATCATTTTGTGACATTGTTTAATTTACTCAGCAGGTATTTTATGTATATTTAAGACGTTCGTGTTTTCTTTACACAATTTCTATTTTTAACATAACTTTTAACAGCGTTTGCTAAGGTCGTTTACTTTTCGCAAAAAATCTACGTGCAATGTTTATGGTATTCACATCTTGATAAATGTGAAAATTATGCATTACACGTTTGAATGTTTAGGTAGGGAAAAAAATATGTTCAAGCATTTGTGAGTTCAAAAAGTTACTTGAAGTACAAGTGCTAAATTGTATTGATGATGATGATAAAACGTGTCACCTGAAAGAAAGTATAAAATTGAGCAATTTGTTAATGCTCACAGATGTTAAAGTTAATGATACAAAAAAACATCGAGAAGAAAGTTTGAAAATTCACACAGAACAAATTACCCATCATCCTGCTATTACTATAATTTCATTCGACGCAAACAATTTAAATATTAAGAGAAATAGCGTCGATTTCTTAGTCGAATTAACCCACACACTTGTCCCAGGCATAGAGAACAATAAAATTAATGTTATAACACGCAAAAAAAGGTTTTCTCATACAAATAATTACTTGGCTGCATTCTCGCAATCACGACTGTCCTAGAAAGTAAGTGACCATATTCGTTGCTCGTTCATCATTCGCACAATTGTCTTGTGTCTAGAGGAACTTGGTTTGTCTAGAAAAATATTTAGTTCAGTTAATGCAGTGACTCTTAGTCAGTCTAGTTACCACTGGAATGCTTTTGTTAGAAGTAGGAACTGAGATTGAGTTTTTTATGTTATCAAGATTTGCGGTTATTAGATTTCTTCGGAGTAAGTTTAAACATTAGTAAGTATTCTGGTATTTAAAATTATAGTGAATAATTAACCAGAAACAATTTCTTTTTGAGATTTCACATTCTAAAAATTAATCAATGCAACTTCGCCGAAAAAGTGTTTTCTTCATTTCACATTATTAAAGTCTTCACAGTATAGTATAGAAATGTATTAATTTTCTGAAAGCAACAGAAACTCATTTATTTGTCAAAATATAAGAAACCGAGATGCGAATAAGATAAGTTCATTTCTGCGCAGGCTTTTAGTCTCGCGTCATTCAAAAGGTTTTACTATCCTGTGATCTGACTGAGGCAGATGCGTTTTTGATAAAAGTAATTTGTACTTTCAGTAATCAATGGTCTTAGTCACTGCGTCATCATGCATCAGAAACATTTCTTTGATATCTATGAAAGTTCCTGTTTTTATATCTCCCTGCTTTAAAGTGCAGTTTTTTTACTCTAGTGACTCCAATCAAATTTAGGTACAGTAACTTAAAAACCTTTAGCAGCATTGTCAGTTTCATTAGGCACGCTAGTTTTTGCTATCCATATCAGTTTATAATGGCAGTCGTGCGAGCTAACATCGGTCGCACGGTCGCCTGCCTCTTAATTGCTCCCATTGTTGTTCCTCACCCGTTCGGCGAAGTTATTAGTATTGGCAAGTTCAAGCGATCAGTTACTTACGGCTTACTTTTTAAAGACGTCTAGATGTATCTGTACATCTTATTCAAGACATACTGGAAGTAGTGCTGGCATAAAATAAATAATTTAAACAGTTACATGCAGATTAATAATTAATTCGCAACGGTAATTGTAGTTTTCATTCTGTGTAAGCACAGAATGAAAACTACAATTAACCCCGAAGCGCTTTCTCATTAACGCATACCTACATGAAGTATTTAAACTATAAACAAGTTCACAGCACATAGAATTTTAATAATGTTTATAATTCCATCGACATCGGTTAACAGTACTGATAAGAGTAAAAATAAGTTGTTTATTGACCATTCAACAGGCAAAGGCTTTAGAAATATTGCATTAAAGATTCAATTGTCGTTTTGTAACTGTCTAGTTCTTATGAATGGCTGATCGCTTAACATTCACAATGCTTGGCACAATAAAAATATTCCAAACAATCCCTTTATTATCTGTTTGTGTAACAAGTGTCGGTTTGACTTTACTTTTGACAAAGATTGGAACTTGAAGGTCAATAATTGATTCTTCACAATAACGACTTCAAATAAATTTCAGATGAAAAAGATAAACAAATTAAAATGTATAACAACACAAAGGAATTTGTCGGAGATGTTACGTATTAAAGAGAAATTTGAATACAAAAGTAATCGTTATTCAATGCAGCACCCAAAACATTCCGATTAGCTCATCGCAAAAAGTTTAAACCAAAATAATCATGGGAATAAAGTTTGTAAATTGCAAGTGGGATCATGAGTGGATCGTTCAACTCGTACAGAACGTTGTGCTAGGCATTGAACGTGAGCAGAAACAGAATTCAGATGACAACACGTAGTAACGTTCACATGATGCGGACAGAATTCCTGATTGTTGATATTATGTATAGCAATATTCGCATCGTGACCGTACGTAAAATTAGTGGGAAATGTTAGCTAATGACGACGAAATAAAGGCTAGTGATAACGTTTTTGAATATTCTAATTTGGCAGACGAAATAATAAAAGAATGTAATGAGTTAGTAACAGTATGAATAAAGCAACAACAGTATGAACCGTTAAATGGAATATGTCGCTATTTTCTACTAAAATATATGTACTGTTAATTGCAATTCTAAATTAAACGATAGACTAGAATAACTCAAAGATGTAGTCGACGATTAAAACTAAGTAGGTTTAGATAGTATAAGCGATAAATATACTAACCGTTAATGACCGTAAAGGCAGTGCCTCTAAGTAAGGAAGAGACAGATGATCCGCTATCAACTAAGAATTTCCCGTAACTTAATATTGGAAGAATATTACCTCATTTTGTTTCGTACGAGTACCAGGTCTTGTACGAGTACACTTACATCATTTGTAACGTCCAAGACTGCTTCGAGCTTTATTTGATTGGTTTTGACTATTTTTTTGATTTGCACTTTTTTTTTGTACCTTGTCAATACTATCTATCTTCTAGCATCTAAATGAAATATTTAATAGATTTAAATTTAGTTAAAATTCAGTCTTACTCACTACTATGATAGTACGGCAAAGTTTACAATACAAACGTATCTAGCAAAATGGCATTACTTCTTTGGAAAATTGTACGGTTGAAGTAACTAGTAATAAGTGAAATGAAGTGAACTATGTTTAGACTAATGCTTCACTGGTGCCTGGCTTCTAATCACCGTATTCAGGTGTAAGAACTACTAGCAAGGCTCGTTTGTGCCTAGAAAGTGTTTCAGCTGCACTCTCTAACTACACTTTAATGTTCCTCAGTATCGGTATTCAATGATTTTCATCTTTATGTTTATCAATTGGAAAATGTAATGTGTAATTTCGACAGAAAAATGTTTTGTTTTGCTGTTTAAATTGTGTCTCACTTTTCAGTATACAGATTTTTAGAGTGCTAATTAGCTAGGTCATTAACAAAAACGTTACTCCACCCACTTAAGTTAGCCAGTAAAACGTAAATTACGAAATTCAGCAAAACAAATTGCAAACTTTGCATAGATTTTTGGAAATAAAGCCCTCTTTGTCTTCATTGCTACATCTTGCCTTGACTTATTTGCACAAATTCACGTCATGTAACTTGTACACAATGGTTTTATCAGTATAATCTTTTGCCAACAAAATGCAATGCAAGTCACCGTCTCTATGTTTGGTTATTTCACTATCATTGAAGGAGGGTAGAAAGGAAATATCGTTTAGACAAATCACATACAAAAAAATTTATTCATTAAATAATAAGCTAAAACATGAATTATGCAGCCAAGTACAAGACAATAATTGCCCGAGTGAGATATATGCTAATTTATTATCCCTTATAAAAATACAGTTCGATAAACTATTTCCTTTAAAACGTAAAAATGTTCAGTGTAAATTTGTATTCTGTGACTGGGCTACACCAGGTATTCGTATAAGTAGAGACAGGTTATTTGAGCTATACGGCCTGAAACCATTTAATAGTAGCGAGGCTTTTCGCAGACACGTTTCCAAATATTCAAAAATATTTAAAATAGTATGTAAGCATGCTAAGTCGCTCCACATTAGTAATAAAATCAGGACCGCGGAAAACAAAATAAAAGCTACCTGGAATATAATTAATAAAGAAACAGGTAGAAATAAATCACAAAACAATGAATTTAATTTAAAAACCGAAAAGGGATATACTAGTTCAAATTCGTCAGTTGCCCAGGAATTCGAAAGATTCTTTAAAAATATTCCTCTTAAAACTACGGAAACGTTAAAATCATCTCCAGCTCTTTCTGTCGAGCTTCTCAGGGGTAACGTCAAAGAATGTCCTTCTGACTTTAGCTTTCAATACACAACCCCCCAGGCAGTAATAAAGGCGTTCAATGAGATCAAAGTAAAGTCAACTGAAGATCTTTGGGGAATGTCTGTTCGAGTGTGCAGGTCGTTTATAGAGACTATTGCGCCGCACTTAACTTTCATTTTTAATAAAAGTGTAGATCAAGGGGTTTTCCCGGATTTAATGAAACATAGTAAAGTAGTTCCATTATTTAAATCAGGCGATAGTACAGAACCTAATAACTATAGGCCGGTCTCTATTTTGCCAGTGCTCAGTAAAGTGTTTGAAAGGTTGATGCTTACTCAAATGCTGCGTCACTTTAACACGAATTCTATTTTCCATGACCATCAATACGGGTTCACCAAAGGACGTTGCACTACGGACGCAGGAGTATCACTTATAAAACAAGTTTTCAACTCGTGGGAAAAAGCACAGGATGCCATCGGAATATTTTGCGACCTTTCAAAGGCATTCGACTGTGTTGAGCACGAGACGCTGTTACTGAAGCTAGAACACTACGGCATTCGGGGGGTATCCCTAGATTTATTGAAATCATACCTTCAAGAAAGAAAAATTAAAGTACAAGTCAACAAAGTTAACTCACTGGGTGCTAGCGTATCTATGGGCGTACCGCAGGGCTCAATATTAGGTCCTTTTCTATTTTTAGTTTATGTGAATGACCTGCCCCATTTGTTCCAAAATGAACCGCATATGGTATTATTCGCTGATGACACTTCATTGATTTTTAAAATAAATAGACGAACAAACAAATATGACGAAGTTAATAATGCCTTAATGAAGGTTCAAAATTGGTTTACAATAAACAACTTACTACTAAATGATAAAAAGACTAAATGCATTAGATTTATTTTACCAAATGTTAAAAGAAACGTATGTGATGATATATTATTAAATGATCAGAAACTAGAATTTGTAAAAGAGACTACTTTCCTGGGGATCACTGTAGATGAGAAGTTGCAATGGGGGCCCCACATCAGGTCTCTAGCAGGACGATTGAGCTCTGCAGCTTATGCTGTCTGGAAGATCCGACAGCTAACCGATGTAGGCACGGCAAGACTAGTGTACTTTAGCTACTTTCACAGCATCATGTCGTATGGAATTCTGTTGTGGGGACAGGCATCCGACGTTGAGTCTATTTTTATCTTGCAAAAGCGTGCCGTCAGAGCTATATATAACTTAGGTCGTCGCGAATCTCTCAGAGAAAAGTTTAAGGAGATCAACATTCTGACCGTACCGAGTCAATTTATTTATGAAAACATTATGTATGTTAGGAAAAACCTACACTTATTTGTAAAGGTATCTGACAAACATGATTATCATACTAGACATAGGAATAGATTGAGTCAGCCTTTATTTAGATTGGCAAAAGTGCATAAGTCATTTCTGGGTTTCTGTGTTAAATGTTATAATAAAATCCCAGTTGAAATTCAAAATCTAAATGAAAGCAAATTTAAATTATGTATAAAGAAACATTTATGTAAACTAGCATACTACAAACTAACTGATTATATACAAGATAAAAATGCTTGGAGGCTAGCTGGTCCTACTCCACAGGATGTTTAGAGGAATTTTTGATTTTAATTATTAAATTGTACACTATGTTGTTAATTGTTGATGAACTTCTAAGTTTTTGTAAATGTGAGTACCCTGTAACCTATTATAATTAAGTAAGACTTGTAGAATATAGGTACTTGTGTCGGCTGGGAGCTGTCATGCTCACTTAGAGGTCTCATTGGCGGTGGCACGGCCACTGGATTGCCCAATTCCCTATAATATGGTTGAGTTGGGCGGTGCTGGTGTACGTGTCATGTTCGTGAACGGGCGCCGCCTATTGGGACTGGTCATCTCCAGGCTGTCTAAATATGTTGTCCTTGAGGTTCACTTCTTTTTCGTACCTTTTGCCTGAACATTAGTGTTACATTGTTCTCACATATCAGAACCAAGTAAATGATGTAACAAAGAAATGTATTGTAAAACTGATTGAAAAAGAGTAACCATGGAGTTTCTTGCTCGTTCTTCTCCATAGGAATCTACACTTTGGAACGAGCAAATAGCTTCACTAGAGGACAGACGGACAGACTGACATGCTTAATTTTAAAGCTCATGTTATATACTTTTTTCCTTTTTTGCTTGCTTGACGTTCAAAAGTGCCTACTGTGGTCTAATTGAAATAAATGATTTTTGACTTTGACTTTTGACTATTGTCTATTTTATCTGCAAGTAAAGCCTACTCTGTTTTTATTCTTATTGTCAACTAAGGAGTTGCTTCATATCTAATTATGAGTTGATTGCGAAATGTAATCAAAAATTAAGTTGCAACTAAGTCTCTACAAGCAAGCACAATGTGTTCTTATTTCAAGTAATGTCATTGCTATTTTTTATTGACTACCGTACATAAGTACATATGCTTTACGTGATTAAAGAAGAACGCTTCCATGTATAACACAGAAATGACTTTCAATTATTTTAACAAAGAGCGACTTAAACAATACAACAAAAATAAAATGTATTGAACACTTTGCACCTATTAACATAATTACTAATTACTCAAGAGTCAAGTAAAAACATACGTTACGTATTGCGTAAGAGAATTTGCAACAACCAATTCCCGTTCGAGTTTTTCAGAATTGTTTCGAACAAAACAATACTAGACTAACCGGTTCGTTGTGTCCATCGGGAGCTGGATGGTGCTTTCACCTGCTAACAATTATTCGTCGACAGCTGTCCATCTTGTATGAGCTCGCATCATTATGGCATGTGCGTCTTCAATTTTTTCAGCTCGTCACTCATTTGTGGTCTTAAATGTCAATGTTCTGTATCCGTCATGGTGTTTGCTAATGATACATGGTGATGTTTATATTTTTTTATTATAGTTGTCGTATTTTAGTATCTTTAATAACATCTTAACGTTTTATAAACGTTAACGCTGCTCCTGATTTATTTCTGACTACGTTGAGTCTGAGCATTTGCTTTGCTGTGAAAACGAGTATTGGATGCAGAAAACCTTTTCTGTGTTTAATTCTTCATATAATGTTCGTCGTTATCAACAACTAAGTCTGTTAAATCATTAACAATGAATGCCCATGAACCCTCACCACCTGACGCAAACACAATACCTATATAATTATGCATGCTGTTGATAAAAAGTACTGCTCTGTAATATTACCTTAGTGTTACGTCTTTATTACGTGTACACCGACGTCAGCGTTCCGGTGGCGTGAATGAGGAATCTCTTTCAGATCGTTATCATTTGTCGTAATATAATAATGATATTGATTAATAACTGTAAGGTGATAAATTAGCAGATATCGTGAGCGAGATTATGATTGAACTGCAATTAGTAACGTAATTTTTTTTGGCATTTAATCGCAATAGAGACCAAATTGGCTGACCCATACTTAATTGTTTCCTAACAATATTTTTGATCAACATGAACTTGCCAGTATTATTTCAACTTAGCGTTCAGTTATTGTAAGCCCAATCAGGCACGTGAATGGGGGTTTTTAGTCAATAAGAGTCTGACACTCCTGCTCTAGCCTGGGCGGGAGAAGTTATTTGATGATATTCCCCTAACAAAAACGTTCCGTTATTGCATTATAGGCGTGCTTCATTGCATTGGTAACGCGTACCACCAGGTTAGATAGTGGCTTAAAGCCGCCAGCCCAGCCAAAAAGTTGTTAATTTCTATTTTGACAAATGCGTATTTTGGTAAATGTAAAAATGTTGATATACTTACACTAGACTCTAGTACTATAGTGATGGTTTACTCAGTTTTATTGCCTATCATCAAGGGAGAAAAGTACACATTACTTTAAATCATCTATGTTATTTATTACTTCGTATGACTCATGTGTTTCTGTACCGGTTATTTCAGTTAATTACTATGGATGCCCGTGTGTTATTGTATCACATTTAAATACCATTTATAGTACATGTATGATCTATAATAGTGATGCGGTTTTTGACGTTAGGATTTGCATAACAACCTCAATTTATTTCAAACGCTTTGTCATTCTGTTTACTGGTTGGCGAATATTTCAATTTGTTAGTTGTTGTTTAAATTGCTACATTTATATTTATTTATTGTTTCATGTCTTGTTTGTTTTTTCATTCATTTGTGCTACGGTGAAGGAAAATATTGTGAGGAAACCTGGACTTGTGATTTATAGTTATTAATTTGAAATCAGCAATTGAGCTAGCGTTGTAGAATGCTCAAAGAACCCTGCTCCTTATGGAAAGTCTTTTGCTCAGCACTAGGTGTTCATAGGTAAATATTTTTTGTTCATTCATCTTACTGAAGTATCGTTTTAAGAGGCGTCTGAGCTTATACGTACTTTTTTAAGAATTAAGCACGAATGTGTAGCTGTGGAGAAATGCTTGTTGCTAAAACTTGAATAACATAGTAAATTATACATAGGTCACATTGAAGATGATCATTTATCATAAATTCCATTTTAACGACCCATAAAATAGTAATGTAGATGGACATTTATGTTAATTAAATGTAGTTTTTGATGTGTATTGATGATGCGATTTACGTAATGGAGACGGAAGCATCAATAACAATTTAAACGAAAGCACCTGTTCTATGGTCGTCGCGAATTGAGTGTCGTGAACAAAATGATTTAGATTGAAAGTTAAGCGCGTGGATCGTTTGGAGATTAGGAAAGATAGCGTTTGGATGTGGCAGCCAATTATATTAATTATGATGACCCAGTATGTTTAATAAATGATATCGAAGTACAATACTGGTAGCTGTTTTTTCTTATGTTAGATCGGTTTTAACCTAACCTTACCTACCATTTTGAAACTTGAAGCAACTCGGTTCCAATGGCCATCCCGTCAACATTCAACTAACGACCAGACTGGGAAACCCAGCTGTTCATTCAAATTAATAGTAAATCGCACTGTCAGTCGAATAGCTTTAGCTAGTTGGATGTGACATGAACATTGTGGTTGTGTGGTTTAAGTTTTAATATAATCGCTTACATACTACACACGGAATACTGACTGTGGATTAGGATTTAATCTACTTTCTGTAAAACTCCACCCAATTTTAAAAATAAAAATTGCATAATATGACAGATTGATAGATATATAGATGGACGATTCTTAAAAGTAAATGTTATTAAGAATTTATTTGCAATTAATTTAAGTGTAGACGAGACAAGACAGAGGAAACCAAAGCACTAGTCGATATCGTATATCGATTTGCAAAAATAACAGCCTATAAGGAAAAAACACAGCTAGAAGGATTTATAACAGTTTCGAAAATTCTAATTAAGTTAATGATAAAAAACAGTTATACCCATTCAAAAGCGAAACCTATTCCATCACTTTCGAGCTTAATTGAGTGCCAAATTAGAAAGACTTAATTAACAAGGAGATTAATATATTCATTCCCACAAATTTAATTCGTATTGAGAATATTGTGTATGCCATTGTATTGAGTATTGTGCAAGACTTTTGGTAAAATAATGATGGATTCATTCAGTATTCCAAGCTTCAGGGTTATTCCCTAGCTAATGACGACATCGTCAGTCACATGGACACGACTGATGTAAATGGCGAGTTGACCTTCGACGTGGTGAACTAAGGGGATGCCTTATTTCTGGTGATGATGATTATTGTTTAAATCGATGCCTTACACTACAATTTTCGCCTATGTTGTGGGTGTGTGTACAAACATACGATTTGACAAATACATTTTACCTAGACCCAGAACAAAAAATTGTGAATCACATAACGAGTTGTGCCGTGAGGGTTTAAATCTCCGACATGTTGCAACGCGTCAACGCAAAAATTATAATGATTATGATAATGAATACAAATGATAGTAAGAGCTTGCCAATTAGAGTCATGAAATTAATATAAGCAGCAAGCCTTTACAATAACATGCCGCTGAGTTTCATAGAAAAGCAGTGGTTACATTGTTTCCAAACAATGTCAGCTAAAATATAGTATCACTTCTTAAATATTAGTGCTAATTGTTATACGTAGGTGTGTGTGTGTGTGTATAAAGAATAATATGATAATAAATTAATATATCAAGTAATCTAATTCTCAGTTATATAACCAAAGTTATGGCAGTTAAAATTTATAAAATAAATAAATAAAAAAAAATAAAAATAAAAAAAAAATAAAAAATAAAAATAAAAAAATAAAAATAAAAAAGCCTTTTATTTCTTACTTTAAACAAAATTAAACAATAAAATTAAAAAAAATACTAAAAAAAACTAATTTAGGTTTGATAAAGCTATACATATTTAAAGCAAAAAAAAAGAAGTAAGAACCCCCCGTTAATTAGAGGTGAAGGCCTCCTCCAGAGAATGCCAAGTGTCCCTGTCGCCTGCCACGTTCATCCATTGCTCGCCAGCCACTTGCACTATGTCGTCTGCCCATCGAGTAATTGGCCTTCCTCTCTTTCTTGTGCCCGATGGGCCCAGCCAAGAAGTCAATCTCTTAGTCCAACGATGGTCTGTCAAACGAGCTATGTGGCCTGCCCAGCGCCACTTCAGTTTCTTGCTATGACATAGCGCATCAGTGACTTTTGTTTTTTTCCTAATAATTTGATGTGATATTTTTTGGATTTTTTTAACTTTTAGTAAACTCCTCTCCATACTTCTTTGACAGGTTCTAATTTTCATTTCTACTCTATTTGTAAATTTCCAAGTTTGGCTGGCGTATGTTAGCGATGGGAGAATACAGGTATCCATGACTGTCTGTTTAATCTTAGTTGGCATTTCCCCTTTCATAATTTCTTTTAAGCTCCAAAATTTCTTCCATGCTTTTGCAACTCTCCTTTCAATTTCTTGTTCGTTTCTCTGCTTATGAAATGACATTTGTTTGCCCAGATATATATAAGTATCAACATATTCAAGCATTTCATTCTCTAGGTAAACTGGAGTTTTTTTGCTGTTCGTCATTATATTGGTTTTGCTACGATTTATTTCCAAACCAACCTATTGACTCGCCGCGTGTAGAGCATTTATCATCGATTGCAATTCTGTTGTACTCTCGGACATTAAGACAATATCGTCGGCGAATCTCAAGTGACTAATGTATTGGTTATCACTTCTGAACCCTGCCTGTTCTATGGGTTGGTGTTGATCAATAGTGTTTCTAATTCTTTTTTCTAAAATTGATGCAAATAATTTATATATTGAAGATAGCAGGCTTATTGGACGGTAGTTTCCTATATTATTTGGATCACCTTTCTTGTACAATAAAATTATGTCTGAATCTGACCATTGTTTTGGTGTGGTCCCTTTTTTCAATACCAAGTTAAAGAGCTGTGTCAAAAGGATTGTTAAGGTGGGATGTGCCAATTTCAGAGCTTCGTTTGTTATTTTATCTGGTCCTGGACTTTTATCAAACTTCAATTTACTTATTGCCTTGGCTACCTCTTCCACTTCTATGTCTCGTATTTTTGATGATATTTCTCTTGATAGAGTTAGGGCAGACTCTTGTTTTTTGGGCTTATATAAATCTCTATAAAAACTTGTAGCTACCTGAAGTATGTCATTTCTATTGTAAGTTGTTTTATTTGAATCTTCAAGTCCCTCTATCCACTTTTTATGGGAAGTCAATTCTTTGTGAGCTCTCTTTAAACTTCGAGTCTGTGCAACATGTTTTTCAAAAGTCCTTTGACGATGAGTATTATAATCAGATTTAATGCGTTTACTTACAAGTTTGTATAGAGCTTTTAATTCGTTTTTCATACTTCTTGTCTTTGGTTTCATTTTTTGTAGCTCTTTTCGTCTTGAAATTAACTTTTTTGTGTTAGTTGATAGCACAGACTCTTTACTTCTGTGTTTTGGAGATACCTGAGCTTTTCTTTGACTATTAATAATTGCAGAAACGATTTCATCGTGAATTTGTTGAACTGTGTAGCTCTGTTGAGAAGCAATGAGGTGTTTTAAATTGCCGTTTAGGGACTCCTTATATGCGTGTATTTCCTTATAATTTTTCAAAGTACTATTTGTATTTTCCCCATAAGATATTCGGCTTTTCTTAGCAGGTTGCAACTTTAATGTCACTCTCACCATTCTATGATCGCTAGGATAATTCGCATTTATTATTTGTATGTCTTCGGTATATCTTTGGAGATTAGATAATATGTAGTCTACTTCATTTTTTACTAAGCCATTTGGTGATCTCCAAATCCATCTTTTACTGGGTTTCTTTTTGAAAAAAGTGTTTATTATTGATAAATTATTTTCATAGGCAAAATCTATAAGTCTGGAACCTCTATCATTTCTGCTACCATAACCATACTTTTTCATTATTAAATATTCATCAATTTTTGGTTGTCCAATTTTAGCATTAAAGTCACCCATTACTATAATATTTTTTGTTGACATTTTTATAGCTTTGTTCACTGTGGCGTAAAAACACTCTATCTCTCCGTCACTTGCTGAGTCTGTTGGTGCATAACATTGAATTATGTTTATTTCAATACTGTTTAGATTTAGCTGAAGTAGAGCTACTCGTTCGGATATTCCTTTGAAACATATAATTTTCTTCTTATGTCGCTTGTTTACAATAAATCCAACTCCATACAACCCCGGTGTTTGTCCCATGTAATAGAGAATGAAGTCTTCATGTTCTTCTATAGAATTACCAAAACGTCTAGTTTCGGAAAGACCAATGACGTCGTAATTAATATCTTTCAAGGCGTCACTTAGTTCCAGAAGACGAGAGTAGAATAGTAGCGTTCTGACATTATATGTTGCTATGTAGAGTTTATTGTACTCAGAATTATTATCTGTATAATATGTTTTCTCTAGAGGGTTTTGGTCTGCGTCTCCCACGGGGACCGGCCGTGTTGGGAGAGGTGAGGATGGGGGGGCGTTGCTTAGTTTTTTGGAGGCTCTTGATAATCTCGGCTTGAAGAGGCTTTGGTCGCTGTTTGATTTAGCTGTGAAGGTCGCATGAAACTCGTTATGGTCTGAGATTTATTTTTCTTGGGTATTTGTTTTGACTGTTCTTCATTGTTTGACATTTTATCAAAGTGTACAGCTTCAGGTGACTCTGACAAATATCTTTTATTTGAAATTGCACCCTTGGGTTTATAGGTTTGTTTTTCTCGAGGTTTTATTTGGACTATTTTGTCGTATCGAAGCATTACTTTTTCTCCAGATAATCGTTTTCTTTGAAGTTCCTCTTGGAGTTCTTTACGTTTTTGTAAAACAGCTGCTGAGTAGTCTTCTTTTATGTAAATGCCTGTATTTTCAAGTGATTTCTTCAGTTTTAAGATTTCTAGTTTCCTGCTAGTTGTTGTGATTGTAACAACCACTGGTCTTACTTTACCTGTGTTCTTTCCTAGTCTAGCCACTGTTTCTATTTCCCATTTGGGGCATTCTATCTTCATTGTTTTATTTAAGATATCTAGGATTGACTTAATCAGATCTTCATAACTGTTTTCTGTTTCTGGAACACCAAAGAAAATTATATTTTTCCTCCTCAATTTTTTATCTAAATAATCTATAGTTTTTTGTTGCTCTTCGATTTTTTGCTCGAGTTGATTTGTTTTTGCTTCAAAGCGGTTGAATTTTTCATCAATATTTTTATTTATTGCCTCTTTTATATTCTCCTCCATACTCTTTATATCGAACATTAATTGATTTCCATTTACATTTAAACGATTTTAAGTGATTAATGAAGAAGGAATTACATAAATATTTAAGTTATTAGATGCTTATGCAACATTTCTAGCAATTTATTTACGGAAATGTGTGAATATTAATTCATAAATCGCAGAGAAAAGTCGTAAATAAAGCTATTTTTTTTCAATATAATTTAAAGTAACAGTAAATTTGAATCGTAATATTTTATTGTTTTAAAATTATTTTTTATACATTCGTTATCAGAATTGATACCAATAATAACATCAACAAATTTTTCAATAGTACTTGGGGCCCGCAAGTTACCATTTAAGAAATTTTTGGGAACTGTCTAAAGCATTTGACTAAGTAGTTCACGAATTTTACAAAAATGGAAGTACTACAATTTTGCTGAGTCATAATTCATTCTCTTTGATTAAATGTTCTAAGTTATTACGGCTAAACTAATGGATAAATAGCAGTCTAAATAAGCTTATTTCACCGCAATATCGCTCACCATATTAGGGCGCATTTTAATTTCCTGTGACATCAACAAGCTGTTATCTTGTAAGTGGGCGCGGCTTGCTTTCATCATTATATAACACTTTTTATTATTACGTCACTTGTGGAAGTGAATACGTTGAATTGTTTAACGACATGCTTAAAGGGCCGTATAACATGTGATAAGGTAAGGTCATTGTTGTTCTTATGTAAGTTTGTAAGTTAACTGGCTTGCTTGTTGAGTGGGAGTTTACGATAATTGGTTTGGATTAAGAAATTTGACGTTGGTTGCTTCCGCTTGTAAGCCAAACGTCAAAATCATTTATTATTACTAAGCCAGAAGCAGGTAAGATTAGTTTTGAAGCATATGAAGAACAAAAAAGTATAAGACATTCATTTGTTATTCAGATCTATAGTCATGCCACTTAATAAAATTAAATAGATTTTTGAAATGATAAATATTTAGTAGAAACAAAGAACTTACAAGTTGCATTTTTTTAACTTTTAACAATTTTTAAGTAAAACTTTATATTTCAATTAATAATTCGTTAGAACCTAATATCTAATACAATATAACATTTATTTTCTCTCAAAAAGACTAATGCTTGTTAAAACTCGTTTTTTTTTATTTCATTTAAAGTTTTTCAAATATTTATATTGTAAAGCATTTCATGTATACTATTCTATACAAATATTATAAAGAGGTAAAATTTGTAAGATTGTATGTAGGGGCTAATCTTTGGAACCGCTGGTCGGCCAAAATTCTTTCACTGATAGATAGCTACGATGTTCCCGAGTGCTATAGGCTATAAAACATCACGCTACGATTAAACGGAGCTGAGCAGCGGGTGAAACCGCGTGAGAGTAGCTAGTTTCTGATAGACAGATTAGTAATACGTGAAATGAATGAAGTGAGACCAGTTTGGTCGTCAAAAGGGCTCGACATGACTTATGCAACTACACTTGTTGCATATCATTATGGTTATTTTAGAAACAGGAAGTGACGTTACGAACATTGTAACATGGTTTGAATAGTGGTGCATTTAATTATATAGTAGATATTATACATGTTTAAATCCTAGGTAACTTAGAAATCGAACTTTTCCAATAAGTAAGTATGGTTTTCGTGATGTTTTTAGTACTTAATCAATTCCATCTCATTAATTAGAATTTTTGTATGATGATTTTAAGGTTCTTAAAAATACAGCTACAACTCTAGTAAATGGGAAAAGCGTCTTTTATTTTTATTAAGAGGCTTAAGACATTTTTCTATGGAAGCCAATGTTTATAGCCATTGATTAAAAATATCAATCATCAATTAAAAGATTCTAAATTTCTCATCTAAGACTTCAACAAAAATCAAGCAATTACAGAAGAATTTAAATAAGGCACAGAAATACATATCAATATATAACAGAAATATTATTTATATAACATTCAATTATGTATAACTTACGATTACTTCGACCTGTGTTCAATTTTTTAAGAAATATAAGTTTGATCAATTATTTTCATCTATTTCGATAGTTTTAGTTAGTGTTGCGTGCGAAATAACTCTTAACACATTCAACTTTCCAAATCTCAAATTGTATTTCAAGTTTTATTTGACCTTTATATGTAACGATATACGCAAAAAAATATATAATTGTATAAAACAAAAAATTGTTATTGATTGTTACTGTTGTTAGTTTTGTATCATTATTCTTATTTGTAATATTGGTTTTATGTATTTCTTATTTACCGTTTGAATAAATAAATAATATGTATATCCATTGAATATTGAGAAGCACAATTTTTCCTTAGCCAGAGTGCCACTAATAAAGTTTAAAAAAAGAAACACAAAGTACCTTCAGTGTAAAAAATAATGGAGCTGAGATGTTTTAAAATAAAAGTCCCTAAAATTTAAGATTATAAAAAAATCATAACATTATAGGTATTGTAACCGTAATAGATATTTACTAACACTACTACCACAGAATAAATATCGTTACTTCTACTGTTCTACTGCTAAATAACAAATATTTTATTTGTATTATCTTACAATTTAAGCTTTTGATTATTAATAAAACTACAAACAAAAGAATATAATTTTTATATTATTGAATATAAGTTTCTACGACTTCGGTTATAAGGTTGAATATTGCATAACAACCGTAATTAAAACATGTGAATGAACTCATTTAAATTGAGTATTAGTGAATGACAAGTAGATGGAAGTTGAGCCAATCAATCACCAACGTGAAATATGTTTGTGAAACAAAACTAGTTGTTATTACATGTTTAAATTAATGAAAATTAATATGCAAAGTTTTAGTACTAAATGGTATGTTGGGAATGATTAATTGCAGAAAAGAACGCAACTTAATTTGCTGTCTTTAACTAGTTAAAAAGAAGTGAGAAATATTATGAATATAAAGGCAAGATTACCAAGGTCATTGTAGCCCTTTATGTGTACTACCAAGTGGTATAAGTTACATTATTAAATTATATAAAAATAGGTGTGTTGCAAGAATTTAATATTAAATAACATCCACACTTACTATCGAAGGCCTAATTTAAAAATAAAAAATAATTTTTCACACTAAGTTTACAGCAACATTGCACTCACGCTTGACGTTTATCTGTCATGCACCAATTGTCATTTCGTCTGACACACAATACGTTAATGTTATTGTATAATAATTCAGTTCTTAAATTAATTCGATACCCACAGAACCTGTTCCGCTATTTGCGAAACATTATGCTCAACCACGTGTAGAGTTTCAAGAAGGCAAATAAAACACGATTGCTTCAAATAAATAATTTCGAGATTTGAAACAGAAAAGTCCTCTGATAGATTTCTTCTTAGAACTGGTTTAAGATTGCCAAATCTATAATTAAACCTTCATAGTTCACAGAAAATCTTAACAGCCAGCATTCATAACATTGGCAAAATAGAGCAGACAAAAACGAAACAAAAAGTTCCAAATTCAAATGAGGTTAGAAATAAAGGAGTTCGACTTGTTCCATTTGAAATATAGAACCGTATAAAAAAATCGCTGTGTTTAAATTAACATTGTAGCGGTAGTCGACAGAATTACAACGAGATTATATTTCCTTAGCTTGTAAATTTATATAGATTTCAATTGCTTGTTGGAATTAATCAGCCGGAATTAAACTATTGCTAATTCAATGGCTCCTTCTTAAGAATGTTTGAAATAGTTCCGTATCAAGCTTTTGCGAACAATAATAAATATTTAGATCGATCTAAGTTGATGATAAACTCACTTTTACGTAGTTTGAAGAATGTTTTATCACTCACTAGATGCTATTGCAATGTGAATCAAGAATGGCATCCATAAACAGTACAGAATTTATAACGGAATTGATATTGTTTTAGAATATAATGACCACGTATATCTTGAAGAGAAATTGCTTCCCATTTGCTTCGCATTCATGTTTTAAACTTCAATGAAATATAAATTGCATTCATTCTTTGATCTTGTTCATTTCCTATCAGTTTCCATTAACGTGTTTAATAATACCTGCAGTTTATATTTTGATATAAATATATACAATTTTTGGTTTGTTATATTCCGGTGACTAATCCTTAAATACATTGGCTGTATGATAGATTCCTTTGTCAGGTAGAATGGCAGGGTTAACACGCGTGTCGAATCACAATTAGCGGGAACAATAATCTGTTGGCGCCATTTATGGTCTGTCAGTTTGACAAGGGTCAGACGTTACTGACATTAACGAATTAAATACGGAATTGGTTCTATTTTTATTTTGTCGCATGTCAATTTTTTGTTTTTCAAATAATTAGAAGTTGACTGCGAGAAAAAGCGATAATGAGGTTGTAAATTAAGTGAACGAAAAGAAAATAGTGTATGAGCGATTTTCGTTCTCACGCAATGGTGAAAGTATCTCGCTCAATGAAGGCACAATATGTGACAACAATTAAAGTGTACTTAGTCAAAAACAATTGAAAATGACAGCTGCTTAATAACTAGTCGTTTTGAATATATGATTATAATGATGATGAAGATTTTATTCCTAAATCGTTTTTGGCTAATCTTAAGATTATTTTGGTCCATATAATTCTATGTATACCTAATTAATTTTCAAAAGAGAATGGTAGCATCTCAAGAATCTATGCCATCAAACGTCTTGCTAATTTATTTATACCTGTCTGCAATTAAATAGTTTAGGTACACTAAGATCTTTATTACGTCGTCACGAAGTAATATCTTTTGTATTTGGTATCCTCATAAAACTGGTACAGTTTCTCATAACTAAATCGAACCTTGGAGTCTCATTTAACATTCCTTTGAATCCATTCACTGACTTAGATCAGAGATTGTAGTACCGCGGATTTTTTACTTGTATCGACTGTTTTGGTCGGAAAATTACTTCAATTATTATACTGCAAAGAATTTTTCGTACAATAGGTCTATCTTTTGATGAGTCATTGAGAGAGAGAGAATTTTATTCATATCTTTTAGTGCTTTTCTATAGGATGTTAGTAATAATATTTTTGGTTATTTGTTGAGTTACAAAACATCTTTGTGTACACAACATCTTTTGTTTTATATTATAAACTCTTCAACTGTTAAGTAACGTTGTGACGTCACTCGCCCATTTGAATGCAGGACGTCTAACTTCTAAGTTTGTACTGTTGTCAGAGGTTACTCAGAGAGATTTTTTTTCCAAACGCCGGAACTATAAACACGCCATCAAAGAGATAGTATCGCGGCCAGCCTGCAGATTCTCACTCCGCCATGATTAGCAACATCCCGACACTACTGTCATTAATCATTAGCTGAGCTTTCCATCTATACGTATCTCTTGTTACTGCACTCTCAGTGACCTCTATGTTATAAGAAATAAGAGTCATGTTGTGATGGTTAAGTGTAAATATTAACTTGTTACCGATGTAATGATTGTGCTCATTATGAATCGTATTACTGACTGCTTAAGTCTGAAATACTGTGGCGGATGGCAACGGATGCATAATCGTATTTATAAGCTTCTCAACAGCGGATGGACGCAGGCAGGCTGATCGCTTTCCTGCTATCTTTGCATTGCACACTTGATTTCTTATTTTGATATAGTAGTGCTATAAATATGATCTGCATTGTATAATACTTTAATGCCGCATATTTTACGAGTACATTGGCAGCAGAAATGTTAAGAATCCTGTTTGTTGAAGCTTGGAATTTAAATGAATAAAAATACCTATAAAAGTTTTGTAGTTAGTGTGTGCTTCTACCAATTCATTTTGTCCATTGTTAATAATATTCTTTCTTTACAGACGCAGAGAATGGACTGCGGAGCAAATGAGCTGGGCAGGAAACTGCGTGTTGATCAGGTAACATATCTATTGCCACTTCAGAAGAATTCGAGTTATAATCGCGAATAACTTTTGACATTTCAATTAAACTTTAACATCTTAGATGATTGACAGTAGCTAATTATGATGAACTTTCATAGATGGCGCTATAAAAAAACCACAGATAATCAAACTCTCGATTGACATAAGTGTCATGTATGTCAGCTGTCAAATTACGAGTCTAGTTACGTAACCGGTTTGTACACACCTGTACGTAAAAAGTAGAGTATTCGATCAGCTGTTTGTAGGTTAGTATTTATTACTGGCAATTATAAACTTGTTGTAGTCTTATTGCCCGGCAATTACTTCGCTTTTAAATGTAACCATCCGTCTGGTTCACGAGAGTTTAATTATTTTATTGAATTTAATTAATAGTTTAACCTTTTTTTATGATTGCAAAATTGATTGGTTTGTTCGCGACTTATAAAATTTTAAATTGCATTTCGAAATTTTCTTTCATTGAAGGCATCATCAATAAAACAATTGTTTCATCAAAACAATCTTTAATTTGATTTTGTTAACCGCACACTTCAGCACTTGCTCTCGAAGTAATCAGACATGAATAGAACAAAACGAGTATTGAAATCGATTCCATTCAGTATCGAGTCGTGAGCAGTTTATGTAACGGTTCAGTCCTGAGAGAGATGGTCCGATATATCGGACACCGGTTACTCGATTCTTCAGTGCGTCGAAATTGTTGAACTTTAAATTGATACAAATCGATTAAATTATAGCGAGTGAGAGGATTGAATTGCATCCGGTGCTAGATGGCAAACATACTTTTGCTAATAGTTTTAGTTTAAGGAGTTTTTTACGAACTCTGTGTTTTTATAATCATGTATGAAGCTAAAAATCGTTAAAAATATTTAAACAACCAAAACCATATTTTTTTTTTTATTTTCCCAGATTCTCCTATAAAATGAGGTTATAATAACGTTACGTGTAATAGACATTTATTTGCATCCATTTTTACCTTTTTTAGCTAATTTACTCGTATTTCTTAAACTGAAACTTGACTGAACTTTACCATGGAATTTAAAATCGAAACTAACTTTAATTCAAAGTTCAATGAACTTTAAAAAAAAAACGTTTTGGTATTATAAAGAGGTCAATGTGACTAAAATGGCTTTTCGTGACAAATTACAGAATGATGAGTGAACTGATGACCACAGAGACAATGTAAAAATGACACCTCATTGTCAGTAACAGTATTATATTAAGTTCTTATTATTTCTTGTTCTGAAGAATTTGAATAAATAATTTGTTTGTCTGTTTTTTGCTTTGTTTGATTAATAAATACTAAACATACTATACGTTAAAAGAGATTCAGTCGTTATTATCATCATATCTTCATAGCAGCTACAAAATGTCGGCTCCTGAACATAGTTCTCCCAAAAGCCTTACATATTGACGAATTAAAAGAGATTCAACAAGAAAAAAATAAACACATTTCATTCTTACATTATAAGAAAATAGCTACTCACTCGCGATTTCACTCGCTGCTCGGCTCCATTTGATTGCAGCGTGATTTTTTATAGCCTATAGCACTCACAAGAATTTTGGGAATCCGACCAAAGATTATCCCTACATAAAAACTTACAAATTTACAAACACAAAATTATTAATTTTATCTCTTTATCGTATTAGTATAGACAAAATCAATGGAGCTTGGGCTATATTACAAAAAAAAACTAATATTAATTCTAACTAAAATCGTCACTTTTTGCTCGTAAAATGCACTTTACTGATACCTGTCCTCTTCTTGCAATAAATCGATTGTTCACATAGGAATCTGTATCGATTATTATGTAATATTATTTGAAATGTTCCATCTGCTCTATACTTGATAGTTAGTGATGTGCTTACGGTACTTAGCATTGATAGAATTAGCGAATAAGTGGAGAGCTTCGTGATATAATCGATTTACTTTCAATTTGATTTGAACTCGTTTTGTTCGTAAGATCAAAGTCCGGTTCGAACATTGATTGGTTGGTTAGAAGTTTGCAGCGTAAATGCTGTGGATTTTAATGGTATGATTCATTCATAGGTAATTCTACTTCCAAAGAACTTGATTTACAATACGCAGTCAAACGAATGAAAGGAATTTATCAATGAATAAAACTACCACTAATACAAAACGAAAAGACAAGAATAAGTATAATTTTCACTTTCTTTTTAAAGATTTGGTAATCAAAACTCGCATAGTCTTCTATACATTACAATTTGCTTAATATACACATTAGAATTTCAGATCAGGATAAAAGAAACGTAGCTTTTAGTTTGATAGGGGAAAATAATCAAATTTATTGTCACATCCTATATGGGGCGAGAGGAAGTGTCAGACTTTTATAGACTAAAAACGACCCTGTTCCTTCTCCTGATCCAATCCGGGATTGCAGAGCCACGGAACCGAACAAAACCTTAAACTAGAAAACAGTATAACGAACATCTGTTCATCATTTTTTGAATCTACCACGTACACACGAAGACATACTTCATTTTATATCACCCAGTGATTAGCGATATTAATCTAATATTATGTATGTATGTCAGGTATGCACATTATCATAACTGAATATTAAAGAGCTAAACAAATCGCAAATCTTAGATTAGGTAGACATGCATATTCATATGTCATAGATATCGGAACCCGTTTGACGGGACGACAACAATTCGTATTGTAAGATATTAGAGAGCTTTCAAAGAGCTTGTTCGGGATATTTATTGTCGTATTGTAAGCATAAACCGTGTGCTGTTTAGAAGCGACGCTGCAAAACTTGGTCAAGTAAGATGAAAGTATAAGTATGAAATGTGGGAGAGCCATGCTTCGACACGAATGGGTTGGCTCATCCGGATTGATAACCGCTACCATTCCTTATTCCCAAATCACCAATCCTCAATTCCCTAAATCCCAAAGCAATTACTCTGGTGTTGAGGATATCCATGGGTGACGCTTGCTTGTCGCATAAAGTGATACGTCTTTTCGTATGCCTATCATATAAAAATGTATGTAGATGCTTTATCTACATAATTAAGTCGTGATAATCTACTGCAAGACTGCGGGTTTCCTCTACAGAAGAAAAATCTGGAAGTTTGGTACTTGTAAAAACTCTTTTCCTATTTTGCTGTTACGATGAATTTGAAGTTCTACTAATATTTCTGTTGTCATCCTATCATCGTTATTCTTCAAAATATTAAAGCTACACATATTTCCGCTAATCTTTAAGTATGGATTATGCGTAATGCCGGTAAAGAGACGTGGGAATTGACTAAACAGACGGCTAAATAGCAAATCATCCTGTCGTCTGCATTTTCATCTTCAGATTTCTCTTGTCCTCTTTTGAATTTGGCCGTTAGTCCATTGACATTGATTTTAATAAATTTATTGTCTTAGAATATATTTAAATGCACATTTACAAACACTAAATATTCCTATGATTGGAAATACAGCATCTGTTGTTTTAACATGCTTTGCACCTACCAGATTAATAAATTTGTTCCAGGAAAGGTTTTACAAAAACAGTAGGTAATTTTCGAGAAAGTTGGCAATTTTTTCGGAAAGAAATTCGTCCAAATGCGAAACTTTTGATTCAGAAGAATTACGTTTCACCCAGATTTTATACCTTGTGTGACATTCGAACGGTGGTTCGACGTCACGGCGGTGATCCATCACGGACCGGCCCGTACCGTCTAGTCCAGACCGGTCCGGATGAACGGTACACCGGCCGTAAGGCGAAGTATCCACCAGATTCGAGAAATACTCAGAACAAATTTACCAAGTACAACTATAACAATTTCCTTGAAGGTGTTGTATTTATAACTGAACTATTAGAATAAAAAACGTTATTTTATATTCGGTAGCAATTCTTGCAGAATAAAATGTAATGTTTTCTTGAAAGTCCTACATATAAGGAATGATACTAAACGTTAAAATGACTTAGCTCCAACTGCTCTAGCATCAAATGATGAGGAAAAACAATTAACAACATATTCAAAACAATCAAAATTATCTTGCTTTCATCGTGTCTTGCCATTAACACTATCGGATGTGTCTGTGAGGTTTTTACAAGTCTCTCGCACATTTCCGCTCTCTAGCACTTACCCTTAATGACCGGGGAGTACCTGCTAGAGATCAGGTTATACTTGTTCCACAATGTGGACTATTGGGTTACGTCCTTAGGTCCACTACTGATTGACGAATGGCTGCCGATTGTCGCTGGAGTCGAGTGGCTTTTGTCAAGCTTACCCCAAATTTTTATACATTTTTGGTGACAGGCGTGCCCTACAATTTCTTTGGCTTCTTGACTGTAAATTATGCAGATACGTAGTGGTCAAGTTTTATTTCTACATTCTGCAAACAAACCAGCCATAGTTATAACATTTTCAGATTCACCGTACCGCTAATCCGTGAGCGAAGACCCTGACATCTAAAAAATAAAGATTTCTATGAAACTTAACGTTTTCTACCAACTGGTTAGTGAGTTGTCGTGACAGATCCATAATGCACTTGCACGGTTTAGAGTTTTGAGGTTCGGCTGAGTGAGAATATATGTTCAAACACAACCGCTTGGTTCCGGGTCATAGGACAAATATTTGTATAGGGTGTGTTGTTTTCAACGTGAAATGCTAGTTTGCGAAGGTCTTTAAGAGCAGTTTAGTAAACGCTGGCTTTCCTTAGCTCGTTTTTCTACTTACAACTTTGTTGTTGTGATATCATTTACTTCGATTTCTTGATCATATTTTTTAATTACGTCGTTTACTTTTCTTTTGCAGTTTAATGGAAAACCCTAATTCTTCTTGTAGTGCCAGTTAATTCTTGAAGGTTGGCCGTTGGTTAAGTTGGAAATTATTAGCATTTGGTTCATTATCAAGAGAGTTGTTAACAGTTATATCCTGACTTTTAAGCAAATAATAAAGCATAGTATTAGTGTGGAATGTTTTCCTTACTGAAGCTTACTTTTTAGTATATTTACTTCAGTAGCCACTTCTAATACTCGTAAGAGTGACATCATCAGCTCAACTTTATAATCCACCGACGCAACGGTAATCAATCACCGATGTTAACAGTAAATAATTGCTTAGCACCTAACTGTAATTATGTAATAAGTTTTGCTATGAACGTTGCTGTGAGTTTGCAACACATGTGCAATATTTTGACAGTGCCATTTGCAACTGCAAGTGTAGGTGTTCAACGAATTCTTGGAATTTTGATGGTTTAAGAATTTATGCAAATGAATTTGGAAATACTTGTTTTTTCTTTATTTGAAAACGTTACCATAGACTAGGATTTTCTCCTGTGTTGTGAGTTTGTTAACAGTCGTTGAAATAAACTCAGGCTAAATGAAGCTTGATCCTTCTTTGCGTATACGAGTATTATTTCGTTCGATGCATTAGATTGGAGTATTGCTGCCGTCACTTATTAGTCAAACATTAATTTTTTTTACTTTAATAAATCATAGAACGACAGGATGTTCCCTTACATCTTTGGACACCTTTTCATCATTGTTATGTAAAAATGTAAAAGTTCTTTACGTCTCATGTTATTTATTACCTCAGCTAAGTATTGTGCAATTTAACCTTTTACTGGACTTTCTTACATTCCATCGTAAACCGCAGATTTTTTAACCTGTACCTAAGTAATACATTGACAAATATTTGGCGTTATCATAGGATCTTCCTTATTTAGTTTTATTTTCTTTACGCATGTTTTTAAGTGACGAAAGTCTAGTACATTTGTATCGCTTATCATTTTTCAAGTTACTTATGCCTCTAACTCGATATATTAAGACATTATGCATATTACTGCTATTTTAATCAACCATGTCAATCGCGTCACTTGATGTTAAGATTAGTGCCGACTATGGACACCCACTGTGTCAGAGGAGGCACATTTATAATGATTGTTGTATATCTATTCCCCATACATTTCAATAGTACAAAGGAAACCTTATTGTGGGTCCTAAATTCCATATTTATCACCTACTGCAAGTGGAAAATAAATACTGTGACTTATCTAATGAACATTTTGTGCAAGTTGCATCCTAGAAGTTCTTACGTAATCAATTGACAGGCATGAGTTAAGTCATCTGCAATAATTTGTACTTAAGTCACATTATGACTCAAGTCATTAAAGTTAGAAAATAAATAAAGTACCAGCTATTAAGTTCTTCCATTATTTCTCATGCTTTATTAAAAAAAGAACTCGACCACAAATTCATTCATAAAATATTGGACAAGATACTGACAAATATTATTCTGACGCCAATTTCATCAAATTCAAATCTTATGGGCTAGAAAATAAAGCTTATGAGATTAGACGAAGTATGTTGGTGGTATTTGATACAGGTAACTTTAAAATGATGCAGTGGTCCCTTTTTGGTTGGCTTTATTCATTCCTTAGGACCGGTTTCTGTTGCGTTCATTCAGTGAACTATGTTTTAGTTTTTTTTTATAATGTTCGGTGTTTAGTTACACGAGTTCTTTTGAGAAAACTTTTTCTCTTTTTATAGGCCAGCTACGATGGCGTTTTTATGGTGAATTTTGACAAATTGAAGACATGTTTTAAGGAGATGTCGTTTTGGTCTTTTTTAACATTGTTAGTTTTTAGTAAAACATGATGTATAAACTTTTTTAATACTGTTTTTATAGGATAGATCGGTAAACTAGCAGATAGATTACCTAATGGTGAACAATCAGCATGATGGACACACACCATAGTCGAAGAGTTACAAGGATTGGTGGATGAAAAGGGAATTAGGGATAGCGAAATACAACGTAAACATTGTTTGCCAGTTTTTGGGAAGCTAAGGTATCACTATGCTATGCTTCCGGTCCATTTGTACCGAATTATGGCTCTCCCACACCTTCGACTTTCTCCTTAAATTAATTACAATGCCAATGCACAATGCAAATTAATTACAATGCCAATGCAGCTACATGATATATAAATTTAATTCCTATGACTAAGTTAAAGGAATCATTTTCTAATGTGGTCATACTTAGTAAACTTTAATGTCATCTTGTCTCCATAACTAGCCGTACTATTAAATGTAATATGGGTAGCACAATAAAACTTAATTATAATAATTATTAAAGTGATTAAAATAATTAGGTGAACAAGGTGGTGGACATTAAACCATAATTCCATAAAATTATAATGCCTTACAAGAGCAACATTATCTTTTAATAGATGTAATTAAAATAGTCTACACTTTGAATAGACTAGTGATGTCATTCTTATGTTTATGACAATTCTTATTCTTATGGTCATCAGTATTTTTTTATTATCTGCTTTGGACCAGTTTTTTAAAGTGATGATGCGACCAACGATGGAGCATACCTTCCCATAAGCAACCTATTCACTTTGGCCTTGAACCAGAACGACCCAGGGAACACAGATTCTTTTTCATCTTCGGATTCTTAACATCCATCCACTGCCACCCATTTTATGGATGGCGTCATACCGCCTGGAGTTGTTCAATGTTCCGCAACCAGCGTCAATGTTTAATGACATGCAACAAGTATGTCACCGGAAGCGGTTGCATTCTCACGTGCATCAGATTTAGCAAAATTATCTTGATCATGATAAATTATGATCTTGTCCTGGGAGTCTTGCAAGGCTTCTGTAGTTTTAGAGAGTTCAAAGTTTTTTTAGATTTTTTCCTTGTTCTTGTATGGATGCAAGTTTTTTTGGAATGTTGAGATTTTTGTATATAAAATTAATTAGATTCCTGTGTTTAGAGAGTAACACAGATTAGAATGCAATTTTGCCCAAAAATACTTGTTTCCATTTTAATGATATAATACCAAAGTACTTTACAAAAAAGTAAGTCGTGTACTTCATTTTAAGAATTGATTTTTTTCCACCACTTCCAGCTATGGATCTGATTCTATCTCATCGTATGAATCAAGAAATTTGGAACAATTTTGCTGTGATAACGAAGATGAAATGAAGTCACAATTTTCATTGCAAATCTTTAAAAAGATGTTCGCTTATATACACATGTATATGGTCACTGGTCACCGTACAGGTGTTCCACCCACACGGGACCAGCAAAGTGGTCCATCGTGCCACTTCTGACCACTTTCCCAAAGCATGTAGGGGTCACAAGTTTACACGCCTACTTTTATTGTGATTTGTATGAGAACTATAATAAATTCTGTCATCTATTTATTTATTTATCTGTGGGTGGGTGTTACATTTCTATTAGTCTTTTTTTATACGTATATTTTGACGTTTTTTTATTTATGATTTGGGAAATAACTTTTTCTTTTTAATAATATTTATGCTTATTTAAATGATGGTGAGTAATAGGCACGTTTTAGGAAAATAAGTTATAAGTCGTGTTCACTTTTGTAGTAGAGCAACAAACATATGTTTTAAAAAAGAAAAAAACATATATTAAGTAACTCGTTGCTAGTTAAAATGCTTATACACATTTCGATACAGTTCACGTACAATACAAAGAGATTAGGCTGTTAGGCACGAGTGCAACCAACATAATGGGTCGTTTACCGAAATCGAAAAACAATGCGAGTCCGATATATTGCGTAATCGATTGATCGTATAATCGGCAATCGATACGGAACATCGATGCACCGGTGAAAGTCGGCCGGCCGGTGCATGTTCATCACTGAATGTCAAAGGTTTCGGCGACGACCCAGCTTTTTACCAATCTCGCTATCGTGATCGTTACCTTTTTTGTATTATTTTAATTTATCTTCTAAGTTAAGAGGTCGACTGTTTATTTTTATTATTAGTTTAGTTTTCAATTTTATTGTAAAGATGGAATAATACATAATATGTGCCTATTAGTAGGAACCATTTTTTTTGTAAAATCATTCCAAAACTTTATACTGCGTTTGCGGTTTGCTTTGATATTAGTCCGGTCCTATTTTAATTTATTTTACTAATCTACAAACACATAAGTAATGCACATTTTTATTCTATTATTCTGAATACATAACTTTCTTACCTTCATTATATTTAATACTAGCTGACCAGGCCAAATTCGTTCCACCTCAAAATTAACTAAAGTTTTCTGACCTTACACCGTCCCCAAACTTCCTTGAATATTTAAGGACTAAAATTAGCCAAATCGGATCAGGCGTTCTCGAGTTTTAGCGAGGAAAACGAACAGTATAACATTTTTATTAACTTATAAGAAGAAGGTTGATTTATATACCAATCACACATTCTAAGAGTTATTATGAAAGAGTCCCACATCTAAACACCAAGTCCATACGCCACGAGTAAGTTATTCCTAGGTAATGGTCCGTCATTACGGAACCACATAGGGTCGGATCACAGTTAGGGTCACACTTTCCCATATATCTCTATCTGCTTGCATTATTTGTATTAAAACCTTTCATTTTGTTTACGGTACAACTAATAAAGGCGATGTGAATAGTTTTTTTCTTTTGAATCACGTGATTATGGATTTGTCGTGATGTTATTATTGGAAATTACATTTATGTATTTTTATTTAGGTACTATGTACCAGTCCCGGCTTCGCACAAGTACAATGTAGCTATACCAAATTTTTTCACTAAATAATGAATTATTATTAAACATATAAAAAACTTCCTCTCCAATCACACTACCTACTAAAAAAACCCATCAAAATCTGATGCGTAAGTTTAGAGATTTAAGCGTACATAGGGATCTAGGGATAGAAAAAGCGACTTTTGTACTACACATGTAGTGGTATTAAAATTTTAGTGTCGATACTTTCGTGAGACAATTTTAATTCTTGTATTTAACGGTTTGCCCACGTAACTGTTTGATGTGGTACTCGAATAGTTTCTAGTGCCGCTAGGGGTTCATATTCTTGAGCAGTATTGCGCGACGCTCTTTACATAAGATAGTTTTTATAATAGTTTTTTTGTGAAGGGAAAATCATCAAATAATCGCCCAGGGTGCAAAAGGGTCAGACTCTTACTGACTAACGCCCCGTTCCCGTTCTTTCTCCTGTTCTAGGCTGAGGCCCCGCAACCCTGGCACTTGTATGATACTTAGCATCCCAAGCAGAACTAGTGATTGGAGTTATCAATGCCATATAAGTACCTATATTATTTTACCTAAGTAGGGATAATTTTACAGATTTGATTTCTCTGTAAACTAATCGAATGGCAATCCGAGTGTAGTCTAGGACCTGCTCACGACTAGTGCGGCGCCTTAATCGATAACTTTCGATTTATTACGAGATCGATCCCGTCGATAATGTTGGATTTATACTGAGTTACGATAAACATGAGTTATCGTGTCTGTCTCTGTTACATAGTGTTATTTACAGCACTGAGTTTTAATATGATTTATCGTTTATATTATTTATTTTTTAACGAACTTATTTTGTGCATTCGTAAGGACTAATTTGTCTAGTTTGTTAGTGAAACTTGTTTTTTTATGAATTGCAAACGAGCAGCATGCAATCAGCGTCGTCCATGAACACTCAAAAACGGAGGATTTACGTTCGTTGCCGACCTTTTGGGATTAGGGATTTGCAGATTTTGAGATAGGGAAGGGATTGAGGGAGGGAAGGATTGGGGCTCTAGTAACCTTACTCACACGGCGAAACACAACGCTGTGGTTGTTTCACGCCGGTTTTCTGTGAGGCCGTGGTATCATTTTGGTCTAGCCGACCCATTCGTCCGAAGCAAGATCTACATATATTTATGTCCATAAAAATATATTTTATTAATATTTTTTTCATGAACTGGACAATGAATTGTTTTTCACATGCTAACACAGTTAGTTAGCTTCCTTCATAAATATTAATTCCGCGTACAATTATTTTTTATAACTACACACAACCGAATAATATAATTTATCTTCTACATATTTTATGAAACTCCTGTTCCGCCTGTTAAGCAGTCATCACTTTTTTAACACTTGTGGAAACGTGTCACGTTGGGTCTGTGTGCGTGACCGAAATACATAGGAAATTTTGTGCGTGTGTATAAACAAAACGGAGATTTTACGACATCCTGTTTGATGTACTCAGGTGACTGATAAAAGTAAGAGTTTTCTTTGTTTTAATTCCATGTAGAGTATAATATCGTGGTGGCCGGTAGGTTAAGTTGTCCGTTTTTCAGGCGATTATTTTTGTCCAAACTTACTATATCCTCGTAAAGCTGCTGCAACTGCTGTAAGCTAGGATCTAAAATAGATACAACTGTAAAAAAACCGAAACTCTTAAGTCCAGCGCGTCCCAGGGACATGAATGACTGTCTTGGATCCCACAACAAAGTAAATTAGGAGAGGAGAAGAAAAAACTAAATAGTCCGGTCCTTTAGTTTATTTGAATACCAGTCAAACGTTGAAGGACAACATATTGAGAAAACATGGAATTATAATTTATAATTATAAGTTTGAAATCGCCAATTCAACTTGATTAAGCGGGGTGATTAAAACCTTCTCTGCTCGAGAAGAGATCTTTGCTCGGCAGTGGGCACTTATATGCTGATGATGATGAGTAAATAACGCTAGCTATTAGAGTTAAGTCAAGTTGGCACCAAGCCACGTGCTCATGTTACTTACAAAATTCTGTCCTGAGGAATCAATTCCTTCTAGCATAGGTTGGGACTCAACAGTTGCTTTCGTCCTAAAAATCATTGAATTTTCTAAACTGCTCCGTTTAATGACCGTTTAAAGATAATTTCCTGTATTAAATTTTAACACTTCTAAATCTTACATTATCGACTAACGAGCTGAAACAGCCAATTAAATAATAATACCTAAGTCCTTGAAACAAAGTTCCAAATACATAAGCACCGGCTCCATTGTTCTTGTATTATGAAACAAAGCAATATCAATCGTAATGAATATAGGTATAAAGAGTAAGTTAACTTGCAGCTTTTGTATTACAATCAGTGATTTTGCGACTGTGTCGATATTGCATGCGTTTTTGCGACTTTATGCATTTCTGTCGCAGATGATGATGTTTTACTGTAGCTATAGAAATGTTGATCGAAGTTTGCCTTCTTAAAAACGATAGATTAGGATTATTGTAGGTTACATATTTTGACCTATACCTAAGTAATTAGGAATCACACATATTTTTTAAATGCCCGTCTCGCATGTTAACTCAAACCATTAGATTTTTTGTGCGGTATGAAATACTTTTGATGTTATATTGATTTGAAATATCGTGTTACAACACGATTTATCTAGTACATTTTATAATAAGTGATGACCTAGCGATCTCAACTCCTAAAATATATGTATTAAGTCAATTGTTTTATCTAAGTATTATGTTCCTATACAAAAGGAAAACTAAACAAATACGAAATAATTTTTTTATTTTCGAAGTCGAAATAGCTTTTCTCTTGTGTCATCATCCTTACTGTGAGATTGAGAACTTTATTAGCCAAACATCTATACCATAAATAAATCATCCTCAACAAAAACAAAAAAAAAACATAAAAAATCGCCTGTTGCAGTTTCAAAAAGCAGTCTCTCTGTTCAAGGCCTTAATCAATGTATAGAATTGGCTGTCGAACTCCAAGTACGTAACAGTATCATGGGAACTAGGGCAAATAAACGGGCTCTGAACAAATAGCCCATGAATAGGGACTGTAACATGCAGCACAAGGACATAGGACAGTGCTTAGCGGTACCTACAGTATTGTTGCGAAATATATTATGCTATGGTGGTCTAAGCTATGGAGATACATAGGTACAATGTTTAGTGTAAATGTATTATCTTCGTATAGTTTAGTGGACCGTTTGAAAACTATGACGTAGGTATGTGATGACGTAGTTGTATAAGGGATGACATATATACTTTTATTGTAAAGCTGAAGAGCTTCTTTGTTTTTTTTTATGTAATAAGTCGGCAAACGAGCAGACGGATTACCTGATGGTAAGCAATCAACGCCGCCCATTGGCACCCGCAACGGAGGAGTTACGAGTGCGTTGCCGACCATTTAGGGATTAGAGTTTTGGAGATTTAGGGATTAGAGATTTGGAGATTTAGGGATTGGGGAAGGGTCCGGGAAGGGGAAGGATTGTTTGTTTAAACTTGCTTATCTCTGGAATTGCTGTTTCGAATTGAATAATCGTTTTTGTGTTTGATAGTCCATTTATCGAGGATGGCTAATGTAGTCTTTAAATCATCAAGCTATGATCACATAGGTACGTACCGAACTACATTTTTTATGTGAATTCAAAATTATGTATTTCATTTAATTGAGGTTTTTTCTACAATAGAATCTTGAAAAGAGTTGATGTTACCAACGTCCTTTGACACGATCCGGTAATAACCCGGTCACGAATACGAGTTTTTTATCGATATTTCGACATGCGTCATCGAGCATCGCCCATCACTAGTTATTAGATTATCTTTTAGCAATATTTGACTTTCGCGACTTTCGATACATTTGCTAATTACTTAGAACAAAGTGGTGAAAGTTTTGGTAAGAATCCAAATACATGTAGTTTTATGAATTAAATAAAGTGATTCAGACTAAATGTCGCGTACAATTTATCTTTGCTATTAATGTATGTGGTGGCGCGGAAGTAAAGGGCGCTTCTCATACAAGGGTGTAATTTCAAAATCTGGCAAGTACCAATACGACTGTTTCCGAGTTATATGTGCTTTCTAAGATTATTTAAACACCACTGAAATACGTTAAAGGAAAATAGGAGAACAATAAGTTTGAAATCGCAAATCTGCATTGAGCAAGCGTAGCGTTTTGATTAAAGCTCAAACCTTTTCCTAGTGAGAAGAAGCTTTTGTTTAGCAGTGGGCACAATTATAGGCTAATGATGTATCAATGTACGTGATTGGAAGTGGACTGAATACGATTATGAACTCATTTGTTATTCCCAAGATGTAGGTAATAGTTGGCTACTTGAGCGATTTTGGCTTGAAATCTTGGCTTGAGCAATTTTGATTTGGTTGATGTTATTAATACTAATGACAGTCATTGTTGTAATACGAACAAACTGATTTTGAAATTCTTGGATAAGGAAAAGCTGTGTATTTTGTAACTGCCAGCAAATCGAAGGTGTATCAAGGAAAGTGCATTAAATTTTTGTAAATCACAGTAAGGTTCCACATAATTATTAAGTATTTGTAATATAAATAATAGCTTTACACAAGTGCCACATTTATCGATAACCTCTTTAATAAACAATCGAATCATGTCCCAACCCTATCGCATTCAGGGCATCATGATATCGTAAATAACTAGAGATGATCACACGAGTATAAACTTTCTATCGACTTTCGTTAATCGAATCGTAATAACGATTCAAAGGGAATCGAGAAATGGCAATTAATATTATCGCCGTATCGAGTAATTGGTTATTCGCAGTGTAGGTACGTAAGTACTGGAATAAACAGATGTAAATGTTTTTGAAATTCAATATTCAGTGCGATATCGATAAAGGAATCGGTAATTTGACCGGTTTTACTATCAACTGTGCTGTGCACTTCTAGTTATCTACCATTCCCTAATTTTGTCATTTTGTCCCAAAAGCCCTTTGAAGGTCTTTTCTGTCGTCAACACCTATTATCTGTATCAAGCGATAGCAACTTTAGGGATTAAGTTAATAACTTAATCTTTAAAACTCAATAACTTAAGTAATCATAAAATAATATTGAATCATAAGAAATACTGTATCCTTGTATTTCCGTTTCTTATTCACTTGTTCTTATCTTACTGTTCTATAACTACAAAGTTGTCTACATAACGCGTGGAAAAATATAAGAAAAGGCTGTTTAGCCTTAACTATGTTAAGATCGGGTGAAACTTTCTATAAAATAAAGGGTTGTCGACTACCAGTTCGACTGGTCGCTGTATTAATGTTGAGATAAGTGCAAAAGTTCAGGTAATCCATACTTATCAGCGGCTTGTATTGCCATTCGCGGCAAATTATGCCATAAGTTAATGCACTTGAGAAAACTTGATTTAAACGCTAGTGCTAAACTGTACATTGAGGTTTATAAACACCATGTTTGATAAACAAATGATTACAAATGATATTTATAGTAACGCC
The DNA here is from genome assembly GCA_902829305.4 of Spodoptera exigua. NCBI lineage: Eukaryota > Metazoa > Arthropoda > Insecta > Lepidoptera > Noctuidae > Spodoptera > Spodoptera exigua. The sequence goes on from LR824614.2 coordinate 2,604,580, forward strand.
TACTAAAAATCGTATAGCAACGCGTGGATGAAGATGTGCTATTATAATTGTAGTAGGCGTTCAAACACTTTATTTATTTAAGTTATACCGGCATATAGACAGACATAAGTATCATAACTTCGTTATTTATTTAGCCTCTGTTCGTATATTACTTTACCTATCTGATTTTATCAAATAAAAACGCAGAGTAGGTAGTTATGCAGTCCCTTTTATGTGCACTTGACCAATGCAATGTCTCAAATTAACAATTAAAACAAAGTACAAGCCAAACAAACTTATCTATGTATCAGTTAGTAATATCATTGAAATGACACAGTTAGGCTCCCACGATTATGAGTAACAAGTCCACTTTTATTTTCATTACAGGCCCACGATGACAGATCGCATAGAAATTAGTAACCTGCACAGAGATAGTAGATAATTTGTTGTAGTTATGATTAATAGTGCGAGGTTCTAAGTTGTAGGAATTATGCAATGTTTTCGCAGATAGTGTCTGCATACTCAGGTGGCGAGAATGTGAGATGATCGTATCTTTTGTTTGTTATAGTTTATTATGTAAGTTTTTTTATAATGAATTCATATGGTAGACAATTACTTTAAGTTTTAGATGGAGAAAGCTACAGTGTAGGCATTGCACCTATACTCAATATTTTTCGATAGAAATTACCTATAATTGCTCATTTAGACCTTTTTCAATTATTAAATACTAACTACTCTCGCGCGGTTTCACCCGCTTCTTGGCTCCTACAGATCGTAGCGTGATGGCTTATAGCCTATAGCACTCAGGATCATTGTAGCTACCTATCAGTGAAAGAATTTTGGCAATCCGACCAGCGGTTCCAAAGATTTACCCCCTACATACAAACTTATGTACAAACTTACAAATTTTACCTCTTTATAATATTAATATGGACAGCGCCCTCTATTGAGCATTTTATATAAAAAAATGCTATTTAACCCGTTGAACGCCACGGGGGACAACATGAGGGCCACGCAAGCGGAGGATTTAGCCTCAACATCAATCTGTTGGCAGTCAATGGCTTTTTGAAAACCACTTTTCATAAATATATTTATGTATATTATTTTTTCTTTGTTACAGGAAAAAGGGAAAACGAACCGTGAAGATTTGAAAACAGACATACAGCATCGGAAAGAAACGTTTTATAGGGTACGTAGTTCACAGCACAATATGTATAATCATTTATTATAACAAAATAAGTAGTTGTCTTACCTCCAGGATTGCGGGTTCAGCGCAATACTGTACCGCGGCTCCTGACTGGAGAAAAAAATGAGGTGGTTTTTACTCAGGGAGAGAGAGTTCATTTGATTAATTTCCTAGTTACTAGCAACCAATGTTTTGAAACACAATGACACGATTGTTGATGAAAGACATTTTTATAAAATGGGCAGGTGTGCTCCATCGTAGGCTGGAAAATTACTTACCAGCTTAGGCAAGAAAATGACCAAGCACTGGTTCATTGCGAATAAAATGATTGTTATTACGTGCTTTGGGCAACTAGAACATAGTTGTGTAGGTACACAGATCTTTGGAAATATAGAAAAGCTGACTTTGTATAAACTAGTGCCTAAATTATTTAGTTTTATACCATAGGTCGGCAAAGCAAACCAATTACTTGACATGATGGACACAGGTAATACCACAAGTCCGAATTACTACAAGTGCTTTGTCAAATATATGCGTTCAAGTCTCTTCTTTTTGTTAGGGATTTGAGGCATCTTTATAGGGAATGAGTATGGGGTATGGATTGGGCCTCCGGTAGCCTCACTTATACGGTGAAACACAACGTGAGTGTTGCTGAACGCCGATTTTCTGTGAGACCGTGGTATCAATGTAAGCGAGCCGGCCCATTCTTGCTGAAACATGGCTCTCCCACAGTTAACACGGCTCTCTTACACTTAAATTAGATTATTAAATTTGAATGTTTTTTATTACAGGAGGCTCCGTCAGACGAGGATTCCGCGGTGTCGTCCGCGCCTGCCTCGCTTTCACCCCAACCGCTCAACGACATGTGGGTCAGTATCTAACAACAAAAAGCCAAAATTATCTTTATCTTATATCTAACTAGCAGTGGACTTTCAATTCTTTTATTCACTTTATCTCTTGATCCACATTAATTTGAAATTAAATTACATATGCATCGCGTGAAGTCAGCAGAAGTAGCAGCGGGAAGCACTCAGTAACCATTTTGTTTTTGTTAAAAATCGTCCAAGGTGCTGTACTTATGAAGAGGTCCTTTAAAAGAAAACACTTTGTCATAACTCGAATCTTCTTTCTTGAAAACGTCTATTTATCATGCCAACATGAATTTATGATCTCAATACGCAGGCTGTTATTTAATTCACTCAAAGTAAATGTAAAAACATTTTCCTAAGATCCTCAACTACTATCGACAGAGTTGGCAACCGCTGTTTATGTTCTTATAGAAAATAAAATTGGCCATTTTAAATGTAGCTATCTATAGTAGCCGGTAGATGGCGTTTAAAATAATTGCGTAGCGGTGTTTAGACAATAAAGACAACATTATTTTAAGCTAGGTCTTGTCCGCAACTTGTAACGCAAAAATACAATTCAGTAATATAGATTTTTTTATCATCTATTTATGAAGGAAAAACCAGGCTTGACCGGAGTGCTACTACGGCCTCACAGAATACAGGCAAAAAACAATACTTACAACTTGCGTTATCTTTCGTAACGTGTGAGTGAGTTAATCGGAGGAGAGGGAGTGTCAGACGCTTACTGACTAAAAACCACATCGTTCCGTCTCCTGCTCCAAGCCAAGGCCACCTTATTGATCTTGACCTGCAATCCTGGTTAAATCCCTGACCCTCAAAACATAACCCTTACGCATATTCATCTACACTAATATTATAATGAGGTCAAATTTGTAAGTTTGTATGTAGGGGGTAATCTTTTGAACCGCTAGTCGGATTGCCAAAATTCTTTCACCGGTAGATTGCTACAATGTTCCTGACTGCTATAGGCTATAAAACATCACGCTACGATCAAACGGAGCTGAGAAGCGGGTGAAACCGCGTGAGAGTAGGTAGTTTACAATATTCCTAGTGGAACACAATAAACATAGAACTAAATCTAAGCTTCCGTGAAATCTAAATAGTTGTTTAGTAGGTAAATGCCTTCTAACTAACCGAATGTATCAGAATTACCCAATTCTTGTACAAGGAAGCTTCTGTTTGGAAAGCCAGGTGCTCTATAGTACATTGCTATGTCGTGCGTAAACATTTAGCGTTCTAAAACCAATGATTAATGTCAATAATTTTAATTAATGCCTGATTTGGCACGGTATGTAATTAGGTTGAATATTCTTTGCTTATATAATAACGAAGTTGCTTGGTAAATAGGTATGGCAGTAACGGTTGTAGTTTAAAAGATTGACCGTCTCAACATTAACAACATTTATGACATTCCATTTGATGGACTATGGAACTCCTCAGGTTTTTTTGGAGGGAGCAAAAACATCAAATGGTTTATGTTGTCCTGGGTATTGCGACTAAGAGAATCTGACTCTACTGACTAAAAACCAACCCGTTCTTTCGGGGGCGTTAAAAAGGTTTATGCTGTAATCTCCACATTTGGCAGGAGGCGTTGAAATCTCACTTTAAAAGGCTCCTCAGATAGTGAGACTGTCCGGTCTCTGTCCATACCGGCCACATTCTTTACAAAAATGATCAGGATTTTCTCTTCAATGTTTTTATGTTTGTAAATACTCATCGAGTTTGCAATTGTCAATTCCAGATTTCAAACAACATCAGGTGACATCAGTCTTACGGTTGTTTGAGTTTTTATACATTTATTTAGTAACGGCTTAACTGAGTACTAATAATTGATACCAGAGTCTGACACTACAAACATAACGCTGGAGTTAGACCGGAGTCCTATCGATCTTTTTCTCCCATCCTTAATTGTCCAATCCCAAATGCCCGGCAACGCAATCGTTACTCTTCAGGTGTTGCGGATGGCCATGGGTAGTGTCCATTGCTTGAGGTGATCAGTATGCTAGTTTGCCGCTTTGCTCCATAAAAACATTCCATGAGCTGGTGTAAACCAGTGGCTTCTTGAAGAAGCTTGTGGTTAATAATTTGCTATTTATTATGTCAACAATAAAGTTCGATACAATTATAAGTTAGACGTCGCGCCTTCGACGTAAATATTGATTTTACCGCCGAAGGTCGTCTTTAATTATTAAACTAATAGGTGTTTTGTATTTATAGGCGGTGTTAATGTTCCTAGCACTGTTTCATATTATTATGTGATAAGACAAAAATTGGATTGGACCTCCGGTTACCTTATTTACACAAAACACAATGCCCCTCCCAATCCTCAAATATCTGAAACCCTCTCGTTTAGAGTTGCGGGTGTTGCCGATTGCTTACCATCTGGTAATCCGACTGCTCGTTTGCGAACCTATAACATAAAAAATAATAATAAATAATGACGAAATCAATAATTATGGCTGACCACTGCGTTTGACAAAAGGCGAGAGACACAAGTAGCGGATCAATTAAACCCACTCGCAACATAAAGTTAGCTATCTCACTCCACGTTTAGCGCCTTCTATGTGCATTATAAAGTACAGTTTATACTGATGGAACGTACCTACGGTTACTGCCGACACAGTAGACATTTTGAGGATAAGCTCAGAGATTTAAGCTCTTTGCGATGTTCGAAAGATGTAGCACTAACAACGTAGTACGTAGATTAGAGAAGTGGGTGTTCTAATCTTTAAAATATTTTTACCATTTATAAGAAAGACTAGCTTTCGCCCGTGACTTCGCCAGCGTGGTATGTATGGCCTTTGTTTTAATCCTGGGTATCATTCGGTACCAATCTGGTTAGGTAACAAATTAAAAAAAAATGCTCCAGCAGTTTTTTCGTAGACAAATAACAAACATACATCCGTAAATTCTTACAAACTTTCAAATTTGTAATATTCGTAGGATTCAGTAAATGTATCTCTGTCTGTACATTAAAGATTTGCGGTTATTTAACCAGGATCTGTAAAAAATATGATGATTCTAAACAATACATTGAAAAAACAAGTTTCTTACAGTAAATTCTATCGTAAACCAAAGATAATATTGGATTACAATACCGTACGGTATTTATCTTAATAATATTATCTTACTTTATTACCTTTTTACCACTACAGTGCATTACCTATACATTCTTTCTTAAATGCCGTATGGTTACTATGTAAGCGTTCCGGTGGCCGCTCATAAACCTTAGCTACTGAGTGTTTGGATTCCGGCCCACCAGCAAATATTCACAGAAAAAAAGCTGTCCTTATGTAGATTTGTAGAGAACCAGTAGACAACGACAGGCAGGGGGTACAGAGCTGATTGTTCAGCCGGAGCTGCGTGGCAAGCGCAATATGGTATAGCGACCTCGGCCTAAAGCAGGAGAAGGAACGGGGAAGTTTTAGTCAGTAAGAGTGTGGTATTCCCTCTCAGTCATTACATGTTTTTCCTCTTACAACAAGTATTTTTTTGCAAGCAAGATTGCAATAGTACATTGGGATTTTGCCAGGCATTTGGCTATAATTGTCTTAAGTACTTTCTTTAATGTAAAATCTTGACTATTAAAAGTTTACTTGCATGTATAAGGAAGGACTAAGATTAAATGGAAAAAGGTGATCCGACAGAGAACTAAAGTTATCGACATAGCCCAAAGGATTAGCAAACTAACGAGGCAGTAGGCAGGTCACATCTGTCGAAGAACCGATGACCGTTGGGGTAAACGTGTTCTAGAGTGGAGACCGCGTCTAGGCAAACGTAGTGTAGGGCGCCCTCCAGCTAGGTGGACTGACGACATCCGCAGGGTGGCTGGCAGTGGTTGGATGAGAAGAGCTGAACATCGAGCTCAGTGACGTGCAATTGGGGAGGCCTATGTCCAGCAGTGGACGAAATCGGGCTGATGATGAAGATTTAATGATCTTAATATGACGTCAAATCATTAACCTTCAATCATGTTAAATCGAGACACAACAGAAGAACAATAGGTGCGCGAACGCCGGCGTTTGCGTCGTGGGGATGATGAATTAAATAGAGAACAATAGGTGCGCGAACGCCGACGTTCGGTTGGGGTTTGATGAATTGAGTACCACTTACTTATTTACTTTGCTTTTTATTGGTGCGTTATCGACTATATAAATCGATATATTAGTAACAAAATTTGTTTTAGAAAAGTTATTAGATAACTATTATGTTGTGATGTGATGATCATCATTCATACTCGTAATCATTATTGACTTTACATTCTTTATCACGTATGTAGATGTTATCTCAACACGCATGCGTCTGTTATCTTTTCTTTTAACTCTGTGTGTTTAGCACAGAGACGTCCAATGACTCGCTTTAACATGATTAATTTGCACTTAATGTCATTCATACTGACACAAGATCTGTGGAGTAGCAATTAACACTGACATTTTAAATCAGGATTAATTTATAATAGAGTTAATTTTAGAGCAACGGCTGAAATAAATCTTTTTGGAAAAAAAAATTATTACGAGTATTTTTATTTTATTTAACAACTGACCTGTTTTAAGGAGATAAAATCAACTAGTACTTCTCTTTACCTATATTACGCTTACACCCTCAATCCTGGCATTTAAAAATCTTAATATAACACATAATTTTTAAGATTTAAATGCGTTTTCTAATAAGCATAGGTTTGTTCTCAAAAATCTTTACTTAGATTTGACAAAAGAGGTTTAGGTACATATATGGGTAAGGAGGTAACATAAAAGAGACTGAAAATGTCACAAACGTGTTCTGATTTCAAAATTAAATTAGACTTAAGTACCTTAGAAAAAAATAATTAAATACAATGCGTGAAATACTTACCTAAATTGGTACGTAGGTATGTACGAATTTAAATTTTGCATAGTCAATGACAAAAGTGTTTGTTTCGTATATCGTGTGTGTAAATTTGATTTATGAGTAAGTGACTCATCAGTTTCTTTTAGGGGGTAGTATGATGAATATGTAGTTTGCCCACCTGATGATAACCAATCAGCGCCGCCCTGGAGAACCGTAACCAACACAATGTATCTTTGAGGTCATAACCTTGCAAGTGCATTGCCGGGTTAGGGGTTTGAGGATGGAAGGGAGTAGGTGTCAGGTTGTCTCCAGTAACCTCACTCTGTGGTGGTTCACATCACGAGGTATCTGTGAGGCCGTAGTATCACTCCGGTCGATCCGGCCTTTTCGTGTCGAAGCTTGGCTCTCTTACACTTGAAAGCAGTCAGAACTTATTCATTTTTTATCCTTATAAAAGAAAACCTTCATGCTTGAAAAAAAAACCAAGTAGTAACGTAGGTAAGGCACAATGTGCCTCAAGGAAATATGTTCATAAAATATGATGATACGAATAATAAAATATGGTAGCATTCAATTAAATTTCATCCACGCCTCCCAAATTTTCCACCTTCCTTTTCAATGGAATAAAAAAATATTGCCGGAACCATAGAGCCATAGATACAATTAATATTCAACACAATTGTTATCGGTTGTACACGAGCTTATTGTTTTACACACAATCGTAGAATTTGGTAGAGTACTGGCCAGCGGGTCAACCTATCCTATTTATAAAATATTGTCAATCAATTTTCTACTGTATAACCAAAAAGTTAAAGTTGGAAATCTATTGACAAATAGGTGATTAGGTTGATGTGCGGCTGTCTACAATTTTCCGGCGCCGGCGCTGACGTGTGTGGGTACCTCACAAAGAATGCTGAACGACCTTGGGGCTTGAGAGGATCGCTAAGCTTGGCTTATAATGTCAAATAGTATTGCAGTATAAACATTTTGTCACCTAGTAAACTATTGGCTTGGTTCTTGCGTCACTGTATTGTATCTCTTAGTTCTGTAGGGTGACTATGTCTTGTTTCTCCGTATGTTCTTGGATACTCAATAATATTTTTGACATGATGCACGTATTACTTCATAGTAAACAATGGGTATCGCCCATGGATATCCGCAACAGCAGAGAGTTTGTGGGCATTTAGGGATTTAGGAAGAATGGAGGCACACACACGGCAAAACACAACGCTGTGGTTTTTTCACGCCCGGCCCATTGGTGCCGAAGCTTGGCTGTCCCATACTTGAATGGATATTGAAAACGTAGGATTGCGAAGCGGATTTGTTGTAAGAAAGAAAAACTGTGTGCGTTCGTTTATGTGTTGTAGATTTTATATTCTAAACTTAACTTATAAACACACAACGTCACTTAACAGCACTAAGGAAAACATAATATTCAATGCATAATTCAATTTCTTGATGTGGGTAGAACCAGTTCGATGATCATACGCTTATTATACAAACGTACAAGGTTAGAAAAGCAATAATAATAATTAATTTAATACAATTTCTATGCAGGTTTCGATAGCAAAAAGGTTGTATGTAGTATCATAGCATCATTAGCTTCGCAAAAAACAATAATAATTCGATGTGTAAGTACGTATATATAGGTTAAAAGGCATTTAATTAATTTCCGTTTCGTGTATTACAAAAGGTTTTGAATGTAATATGTCGGCAATAGTTTCAACATTATCTAATTTGTTCCGCTCGTATCTAAATCGGTGAAACAAAACACGCGAGGCTTGCCTTCCAAAAACACAGCGTTGTGTTTCGCCATGTCAGTAGGGTTATCGGAGACCCAATCTTTCTCCTACCAATCCGTATACCAATGTCTGCCCAATCCGTAAATCTCCGAAACACTAATCCCTAAAGGCCAGCAACGCCACTCACAACTCCTCCGGTGTTGCGGGTTTCCATGGGCGACACTATTTAGGATGTTTCTTAGGTCAAAAATAAATTAATTCTACGTTACAATACAAAAAATATTGTCGATCTGTCGATACACAACATTTTAGATATTTTATAGCTATTTTTAAGAAATAAGTTCTCGAAAATAGTACCTACTTATCACGACGTCATAATTTGGAGTTTCATCAAAAGAATAGTTTTTTGACGCCTGAATAAAAGTATTGAATTTGACTAGTAAGAAACCTATAATACGTATAACGTTTGAGGCCCTATAACATTAAAAAAACGGAAACTGCGCCAAAAGCACGACCTATGTGGGTGTAACCTGCGTAGGTTAATCTTTTAATAATGAATATAAAACTACTCTAATTTGGGCACAGCGATAAAATCTAGGCTGTTTATATGTCGAAACATCCACCTGACCAACAATAGGAGGCATCATTAATATTTTGTTTTTGGACAGAGTTATAAAATTAATTTCTTATAATAAATGGTATTAAAGCTTATTATTATTCATCTAAGATTGCATAATGTAGGTCCTTTTATGTTTGGTCCACGGTAAAATAATGGTTTTTGATATTATAACTATGTATATAAGCACCTATAGATTACCTACATAGTACATATACTGTCTTTGTCACTGATTAAAATAAAATTGTATAATATATTTTTTTACTATTCTAGCTTCTTTTTGAGATTTGCCTTTTTTTTCATTGGTCGGCAAACAAGCAAACGGATTACCTGATAGTAAGCAATCAGCTCTGCAAAGAAATTATTAGATACAAGTGCGTTGCTGGATTAAGGATAGGGGATTTGATAATATTGGGAAGGATTGGGCCTTCGGTAACCTCACTCACACAACAAATGTGTTGCTTCACGCTGGTATCTGTGAGGCCGTGGTATCACTCCGGTCGAGCCGGGCCATTTGTGCCGAAGCGTGGCCCTTCCACACTTCTCCTCTCCTACCCTGAAAATGTTTTTTTTTTGTTAATTTGTTAGATACTTTATAATAAAGTCCTACAACAGCAAAACTGATGGTCACTTCCATTTCAGTCATGTGGCCAATGCCGTTCGTCGGCGGAGCGCGCGTCGGCCGCTGCGCGGGAGTGCACGCGCCTAGCGGACGCGCTGCGAGACGCTCGCGACCAACTCGAGCTCATGGAGTTCAGGCTTTTAGAGCTGGAAGACGCACATCCTGATAAGGTATCATTCACAGACGACATATTGTTTTTTATATTTTTTTGTTTTTGTCAGTGACTGAATTTTTTTTGAAGTGATTTTCTTTTTTTTTTGTTTTATTTTTGTTAGTAAGTGAATTTTTCTGAATTGATTTTCTAGTTTTCTTTTTTACGTAGTGATGTGTTCCCGCGTGTGATTGGATTTTTTATTTGTTTTTGTGTTAACAACGTCATTATTTCGTCAAGGTGAAGGCTCGTAGTTTTCAATGGATGTGTAGTGATGAATGGAATTAACTTTGATAAGGTATAGTGTTTTTGATTTTCTTTTGTTTGTGATTTTTTTTAAACAAGGTTGTGCCCTCGATTCCTATATTGTGGAACATTCTGTTTTGATAGATTTCTAAAAGTACATTAGTTTTATTCGCAATGATTGTCTATAAACATCTTTGAGAAAATTAATTTTAATTAAATATCAGTATAAAAACAAATTTTCTGTAACTTCTGTATCAGAGGATTAGTATTAGAACCTATTTAAAATATATTTATTAGTTTAAAAGGTCAGAGTGCTGTTATAGATGTTATAGTATGGCATTTATATAATAGGTAAGTAGCTATATAGCCTGCAACTGCTTAGGTAAATAAAAAAAATACACGCAAAAAAAATCCAATTCAATTTTATATCTACGTGGGCGGGGGCTCGTAGCAAAATGAAAGGGGTGGTTTTTAGACTCGACGCGACTCGATTCTCTCTCATCCCACCCATAGCGGAAAAACTCATTTGGTTCTTATACTCCGATAAAAAAAACACAAAGAAATTGAAATTTTAATTAACTATTACTATCAAACACCATTATAATAATAGAAATCCATTTCAAGAATTACTTTCTCACGTATTATTTATTGATTACTAATACCCTTGACCTCGGGCCACACACATTCTCCATACACGTCAGAGGTCACGAACAACTGGATGCCATGTCTAAAGGTGTGTTCAAACACCGCTAGCTTAGTTGTCACAGGTCAAAAGTATCGAGACAATGACTCACATCAATAAAATTGTTTTGATAGAATTTAAAATAATTACTTTTGAAGGTGAATAAATGTACTTACATGCAAAGAAAACGGGGTTATTTTTCAAAGGGGTGTTTTAGCTTAGGTTTAGAAAAAAAAAGAGTTTTTCATCTTAGTACATTTTACTAATATTTTTAGGCGCGAAAGTTAGTAAGTATTTTTGTTAATTTATTGATTGTTTGTTACTCTTTCAAGTAAAAACTACTGAACAGATCCAAATGAGATACAAAGGCGGAATGTAGTAAAAAATTCAATTTATAATAGTGCACTCATCTTATAGACATTAAATCCTTTTTGCACACAATAATCACTAATGATTATGAAAGCAAGTAACTGTAAAGATTAAATTCCATACACAATGTTTTCATTTTTAATTCAAATGATTTTGTACTGAAAAGTAAGATGATTATTTTAAAAAATCTTAATGATCTGTTACGTTTCATATCCAAAGGAACTAAACAGATCTCTATGAATTTCTTAAGTCTTTTGTTACTGGGAAAATAATTTAAAAGTCCTATATTTACAGCCTAAACTCTGAAGCATGGCAACTATGAGAATAGCGAACTATGAATCAGCAAATAGTTTGCAAATAATGCTTTATTTATATTCAAAATGTATTTCACAATTCTTGTCTTTTTGGGACAGTACAATCTGTGTACTTACACCCTAATGTTTAAGTCTTTCAAATATAACTTAAGGTTTTAACGGATACTGACGCCATTGATCATTATTAACGGTTTTGATACTTATTCCTATGGCGACCGGACGTGTGTTCGCTTATGGGAGTCGACGGCTGATTACCTCATTCTCTTAGTCACCTTTATATCACTCAAGTTGATAAATAAAACATTATATCTATACTTATGTTTACTTAGTAAATTTGTAGGTAGGTATAGTAAATACTGCGCAGTAGGTATAGACTCTATACTATACTATAGGTACCTACTATAGAGGTAAATGTTTTTATACATCCGGATATGTGTTTAATACTGTTTGTATTCACGTCTAGTTCTTTGACATATACCTATATATATAAAGATTTGCGGTAAATGTATGAATATATTACCTTCTTGAGTTTTTGTATAATATTTTTTGGTTAAGACTGGAAAGGTATGCGATCTTTTATAAGGAAGTTTTTTTTGTTATCTCCCTTATCTTAGTCGTACTTACACTCTAGGTACATTATCATTATCAACTATTTCATCTACGTTTAGAACGTCTCCAGTTATTACAAAAGCAATTAAATCTACATTCATTATTGTCGCATGTCATGCTTAAGTAAAGTAAACGACTTAAAGCACTATGTTGTCTTTAGAGTGACTTATGTAAATGTCCACATGAATCACAAACGTATAACAATTCATCACTGGATGACTTCACAAATTATCTTTGTAAGAATCAGTTAAGAGTCAAGCGCGGTAAGGCATAGAGAAGAGTTTTCCCCAAGCATTCGTCAGCAAGCCAGACCATTTATCTCACGTGTACCCGTTATCCGCAACTTGATACGGTCCACAAAATTAATTTAATACCCCCATCAATAACACGAGTAAGTCACAATAAACATGTCTAGCCGCCTTCGTTAACTCAATTATAGCTACCGCAGTAATTATCCGGTAATTTTACGCTTTGCATCTAAGCAGGCAGAACTCTCTCAATGTTTGGAGATCGCCAACAATCTGTCTATCTGTACCGCATGGGATTTGTTGCGGAACTAATTTGTCGGTAACTAATAGAACAATTGATTCGTTTTTTTACGAAATACTTTGCCTTGTAGTTAATTGATTGGAATTGAGCAGGCTGTCCTCAAACTGTTTGTTTACAGCCACAATGGACTGACGCTTGAATCGCGATTCTTTTATCCTGTTTAAGACAAAATCACTGCCATCATTAACTTACATTTAAGTAACTAGATCTTTGAATGATGGACACAAAGGCCTCGTGAACAAGGAAGCAAAACATCGCGTCTATAACTCCATGTTAGCTGATTATGACGTTTGCAATAAACAACTAACGACCGCCTATTATAGTAGCAACATTCTACAACATACTTAATCTGTATCAGAAAGAAAAAACGTTTTAACCAGGTATATTTGTCAACGCCTACAACAACGTGCTTTTTAAGCCGCTGCGGCCTAAACAGAACCACTACGGTCCAATTAACGAGAGAGTTCGGTCTGAGACTTGGCACCCATTTTTATTTCGATTTAGTATTATATGTGTGATGTAAAGTGATTGTTGTGTTTCGAAAATCGTAACGTAATACCGTCTAACCTTCTTGCAAAGTGCATTTGTCTACATTCGTGATTTTTACAAGGATTGTGGAGTTAATGTTCAGCGGTCTGAAAACTTTACTTTTGTTTCGTGTCGTGTTAATGTAGTATTTTAAGTGATATAGTTGTTTTTGTCTCTTTTCAGGGTCCCAGGGATAACCTCACGGACACGGACTCGGGTTGTGTGTCTCCAGGCTCACGCATCAAGGATTCCGCGTCGCCTGAACTCAAACGAATGGATTCCGGATACAAATCCCCACATGCTCCTAGTAGCCCCTGTAATCCCAGACGGCACTTGGGCACACCACACGATGACTTCAAAGAAGATTTTGCGAGGGCCCAAGTGCTAGCCGATATTTTAGACAAGAACTCCGAAGCTACCAGCGATTCCCTCAAAAGCAACCCAGTTAAGGAGCATTTGGAACAAATGATACTAAATGCGGCGTCTGCGGAGGATAGAGCCTGCTTGGAACAAGTTCTCATGCTGCTATACAACCTACAAGCGTTGAGCAGTTCTGTCAGCGAAGATGAATGCTATCAGGTGAGTAAAATAATATAATCTGTCAACATTAATGAAATGCAAAATCTGTCAATATTTGACACAAAAATGTAATAACAATAGTCAAACAAACACTTTCCAGCTTATTTAAAATAATAACCAAATTATCGTTCTTAGGTAAAACCGAAAAAAACATATGACCTGAGATTCAAACAAGAAACTGACAAGACTCAAAAGGCGATCGCAACAGTAACGCCTTACCAACAGAAAGGATACAAATGCGAGTCCTTGGAGAGTCTTTGCAGTGAAGAGCGAAAACCAAGCAATATTCTGCAGGAGAGCGGCATCTTCGAAGGTGTTGAGACAGAGTCGAAGAGTACCCAAACAGATGTCAACGAAAGTTTTGAATGTAGCGGTGAACTAAACACCGAAATACAACGACTGAATAGTATAAGAGAGAAGTTAGAGAGACAAGGAGTTAGAAATAGGACATTAAGCACTAAAGAAGATGGAGACGGCTTGGAGTGTAGGTGCGTGAAGTTGGGAAAGAAACACAAGCAGTATTACGAGAGGAGGCTTAAGTTTTTGGAGGGAAAGATCTCGATTTACGAAGCGGCACAAGACGTTAAAGAGGCTAAGTTAGCACAAAGATTGCAGAAAGAGTTCCTTCTTGAAAACAGAATACAGGTAACTAGTAAACAAATATTTGATGAAACCAATCATTTGGTAACATTCACGTAAGCGCACTTGTAAAAATGTATTTTATTTCTTTCATAATAAGTATTAATTTTGTTTTACAGGAGCTCGAAACGCAACTATCCGAATTACAAGATAAGTACGAAAGATTAGAGGAAGATTGTTGTGAATTAGAAGAAATCGAAAATGACACCCGTTTGCATTGGCAGCAGTAAGTAGCGTGACTTCGTTATTACATTTTAATATGCATAGCAATAATGTTTATTTAGTTTCAATGAGATAGTAATGGATAGGAATGCAGTCGATGGCCTTACGAAAATGTTGAATATTTATGAAGGAATTCTTATTCTAGACTATTTTTGTCTTTAGTCACAATGATAAAAGGAATTTTGCACACTAAAAGTTTTATAAGACTCGAATTTTATTTGGCAAATGGTGCTGTTTTTTCTAATGTGATATGTTTTGGTTTCTAGGCTTGAGATGGACTATGAGCTCTGTTCAGCTCAACTGAGAGATATGACGGAGCAACGAGAATGTTCTCGGTCACAGGCCGAGCGCCTGATGGCTGAGCTCACGAATAGGGAATGCGCATTAAAGGCGAGAGAGGTAAGATATTGATACTAATGAATCTGAACAATTTTCCCAATATGTTCAATAGTATAGAATTTTGCCCTGGCATCGTAGATGGATTGTTGTGCACACACAGCATCTACTGTAGACAAAATAATGATTTTAAAAAAAGTTATAATTTGAGTTATTTCTTAAAAAATAAAAGTAAAAAAACCTGTTAAGTGAATAATAAAAATATACCTCGAAATTTGTGTTTTCAGAATGAGTTACGCACGAGGTTGGAGAAGCTGGAGAGAGCAGTGCCGGCGTTAATAGCGTGGAACGTTGTCCAGGCCGTAGGTGCTGAGCTATCGTGTGGTGGGAAGGTACGGACTCTTGATATTTATTAAATGCTAAATGAAAACTGAAACTAGACAACACACACCAGACAAGAAGAACACACAACAGACCTTTTGGATTGTGATCAATTATTTATTAATATCATGTCATGGTCATGAATCAAGAAAGATTTACAGATTCTAACTCTTAGCAGCATTCAAAATTGATTCTTTGTTTTATCATTTTATTAATATTTCTTTTACAGCGAGCTTTAATAAACCGTATGAGTGGTTACGGCGAGGATACTCGTACAGCTGTTCAGCAGATACGGCAGGAGTGCCGGCAGTTTGCTACTCGGTGCGGCGCGCTCGTCGCCTGGAACGATATCACCACAGGATCCACACCCACTGAACAGGAGCTGCAGAAACAAATCAACAGGTTAGTAAAGATGCAACACGCTAGCCAGAGTCGATTAAACCAAAAGCCACCTTCGGATGTCTTCAAAGATTAGAAAGAAAATTATCATGATATTCATACAGTTGTAAGAATTAGATAAATTTCCTTTTCCAGTTTGTTAACCGAAAAGAAGAGGATAGAAAGTCAAACACAAGAAACGAAGAAAAAGCTCGAAATGAGAGTTCAAGAGTTGGAAGAAGAATTGGAGACCGCAAAGAGACAAATAGCGGCAACCGTCTGCGGGGGAGAGGTTAAGAAAGAGAAGATTGAAGAACAAATCTCAGACTTGGAGTCAAAGTTGCGAAGAGATCAAGAAACTGGAAAGGTCAGTAATTAAACCTTGATTAACAATAAAATGATGAATGTAGAGGAAATATTTTTTGGTACAAATGACGTTGCAAATGTTCATAGTACTAAACTCAAGTTAGCGAATCTTTGTCAGTGTAAATGACGGGAAGGATTGGTTTATTTTCTCTCTTTTACGTAAAAACCATTGAACAGATCAGAATGAAATGTAGCATAGAGATAAATTTGTAATTCGGAATAACATTTATTTTATTTTAATCCTGGTGCTTCGTTTGAATACTAAAGCCTTTGGCAAAAGCTAGATATTTATAAAGCTAGATTTTAAAACGCTTCATATAAGTAGTGCTAGTTTTATCCTTACCAACATTGGGCAGGTAGATATAAGGACCAATGCATAATATGATAAAAAATGTAATAAAAGTGTTAAATAAAATTTCGGAAGTAAAATAAATTCTTCTAACATAAAAGAAATTCGCACAAGTTGTATGCCATTAATAGTGATTCCGGATAAAGTAGTCATACATACTTGTGCGAAGTAGACCGTTGTTGTTATGAACGCAGCAACACATTAAATCTCAAACCATGACGATTCATGAAATCTTCTTATTAAATCTTGATCGATTATATCTTGACAAGTTTTACACTTTCATATTGGTTTAGACGTCGTATGCGTTTAGCGTATTTATAGTATTTTGAACCTTGTGTAGGTAGGTAGAATATTCTTTTTCACTTAATATTTCACTTTTTATTACAATTTCTGCTAGAAGTGTTATTAGACGTAGTATCCTGACTCCATTATTTACATCCCTGTGAGAATCTTCCTTGATTAATTTGTTGACAATCAATCTTTACTAAGACCTTTTTTCATCTACAGCAACCCGCAGACCCAGCGATGGGCACGAAGATACGAGCATTGTTGATCAGCGAGCAAGAACTAAAGAACAGGGTCTCAGAGCTGGAGAGAAGAGAGGCAGCGTACTTGGAGATGTTGACGCAAGCAGACGACATGTGGGCTGAAATGGAGGGCGGCTACAAGAAGAGGATCCAAGAGTCGCAGACAGTGGAGACTAATCTCAAGAACAAGGTGAGACGTTTTATTGTGAACAAGTACTTCTAGAAACTTTTTGCTGGTCGTGTTAGTTTTGACATGCGTCGATTTATTCCATTATATATTCAGTCTCTTACATTCTAGAGCATTTGTTAGGTTCATTTTAGACTTAAACTGAAAATCAGTGGTCAAGATCATGAGTTTTATAGGACTGCTGACTTTACCCTGAATTCTACTGATAACGGATATCTTTTTCAGGTCCTTAAATTAGAAACTGAGCGTGACCACTACAAGAAATGCTTTGAACCGCTGAAGAATAAATTGAAAGAAGTGGAAGAGTCTGAATCAGGAATGCGCATAGCTTTGGAGAAAGCTGAAAGAGATGCCAGACACCTCAAAGATCAGAACACAAGTCTTCACAGCGAGCTTAAGAAGGCAGAAGCAGACGCTAAGAAGTCTGAAACAGCATTCAAGGCGCTTGATGCCAAGTTCAAGGTAAGTTTATTAGAAATCAGAAGTAATAGTACGAATAGCTTTAGACATTTTCTTAAAGCAAATTCTACCTACAACGATACGCGTTAAAATGTACGTAACTATCGTGTGGATGCCCAGTTGTGACCTATTGTTTTTTTTATGTGATAGGTCGGCAAACAAGCTGACTGATTACCTGATAGTAAGCAATCAGCGCCGCCCATGGACATCCGCAACAACAGAGCTGTTACGCGTGCGTTGCCGACCTTTTGGGTATTTGGAGATTTAGGGATTGGGGGAGTGGAAGGATTGGGCCCCCGGTAATATCACTCACACGGCGAAACACAACGCTGTGGTTGTTCCACGCCGGTTTTCTGTGAGACTGTGGTATCATACTTCGGTCGAGCCGACCTATTCGTGCCAAAGTCTGGCTCTCCCTGCTACAATTGTATTTATATAGTTAGCAAAAACAAAGAAAATGTTGGTTTGAATTTAATTGAAATTAAATTGTATTACAGAAAGAGATAGAGCAGCTGCGTAAATTGAATAAATATTTGGACACTGACCTGAAGGCTCAGAAGGAATCAGCGAAAAAGGCGGAGAAGAGTTTTGCCGGGGATCTGGAGTCTATCAGGAAGGAACTGGCTCGAGCATACAAGAACAATCAAGATCTAGAAGTAACTAATAGTGAACTAAAGGAGGAGGTATGTTTGAAAAGCTAACATAGATTGGGCGGGAGTATTAATCAGATTCATTATGAGATAAACTAAATTTATTTATGTATTTATAACTATTGAAACTTAGTATGGATATGGTATCCTAATTTTAACGTATCTCATTGGACGACGTGGAAAATTTCTTTTTTATATTAATAGAGATATCTGTTACTTTAATATTTTGTATTTGGGTGGTATAGTTAGCTAGTAGATATTTGCTCAGCTGTATGTTTAGTTGCTTTGGGTACGCCATCTGTAACGCTTTCAATGTTTTGCCGCTTTTTATACTAATACACAGTGCATGAATGCTTCACACCTATCTTGATGGATCAATTCGCTCGGCTCACGACGGTGCATGCTCCGTATTGTGGTTGTGATGTGTAAATATGCATGGAAGCCTTCGAGGAAATTCTAAGAAGAAATATGTTCTCAGGTCGAATCTCTGGAAAAACAGCTTGCTTTGACACAGAAAGCTTTGACACAATGCAAAAGGAAGTGTGACGAAAAGGTAAAGACCTTGAGTCACGAGCTATCCATCAAAACTGAGGAGTTAGAAGAACTGAGGAGTGAAACTATGCGACAGTCGTTCCACGCTTCTCGCGTAGAATTAAAGCCGGATAGGACTGAATATATTGACGAAGGCTATTCTGTATACACGGCGGTACCAAAGAAGACAGATTACGGGAGAATGCATCATAGTATGAGCTACATAACGTCGGAATCTCGTTGCTCGTGTCCAGCGATGCGAAGCCAGCTTGTCGGACAGCTGATTGAAGATCTGTTCGAGAGGGTGCACAACACGGTGGATGATGACCTGACCAGACTGTGCAACGATATCAATTTGATTAATAGTAGAGAAGTGACTGCTGAAACCAAAGCAAAAATTACAAATTACCTCTTAATGGCTATCTCGAAGGAGCTCGTTAGGTCTATAGGGGACGCTGATGCTAAGACTGATACAGAGGTCAGTATGGTACCGGTTTGTTTCTCATTAATAATTTTACCATCCATTGTGACTAAAGTATAATTATTATATTAGATTAACTGTTTGATTTTACTAATCAATTTGAGAATCATGTCAACTTAATAACGGTTTCGGTCGATATTATTTTAATGACGTGGTAACCTGGGTTGTTTGATTTATTGAATATCTTCTGCCATGTGTTTTTTATTTATATTTAATTGATTACTTCGTTAAAAACAAGAAGGAAATGTTAAAGATTTTTAAACGCAATAAACACTTCACTTTATCATACAAGCACAATAGCAGCCAGTTGTCTGCTACTACAAGTGGCTCCAGTAATACTGGGGCCGCACTGAAAGGAAATGCCAATAATTATCGCGGTAATTGATGATATAAAACAATGAAAAATACAACTATTTAAGGCTTTTGTTTAGTGATCAGATTACACTTACGATTCACGTCCATTATCGCGTCAATGAATGGCATTTACCGTCAGTGTGGCCCAAGCATAAGAGAGTGTATGCGCAGGAGTGGCGTCGCAGCGCGATGTCTGTGTGCGGGGGGAGCGCGGCGCTGGGGGGCGCGGGGTCGCCGCACGCGGCCAACGCGAGCGTCGTGGCGGGCGCCGAGCGGCTCGCCTCCGTCAGCTGCGCCTGCGCCGCCGCGCGCCTCGCTGCCAAGCGCCCCGACCTCTCCACTGCTGTCAAACGCTGTCAGGAGGTAAGCTATTTTAGTTTTTCGCGTTGATTTTTATTACTAGTATAATGTTAAGTAAAGTTAACTATAAGTAAGAGTTGCAATCTAAAAGCAGTTTTTTTAAATACATAAATAATATCCTTGAAAAATACTTTTCGTGTTGTATGTACCTAACGTTCAAATATAAAATAGATAACAAATGAATTAACAAATAAATAAAGAGTTCGGAAAAAAAACAACAATAACCAAATTAATATTTTTTACACCCAATTTTATTAACGAAAGCCAACTATTTCTTGATTTATTGGATTAAAGATGATTGTGATGTAAGTTATAAATACATTATTTCATAATTTTCTATATTTACTCTAAGAAAACCGATAGGTATTTAGAAATCACTTAATTTAATAAACTTTGTAGAAGTGATTTTGTCTTGGCACCTTGGAAAAAGAAAATAGTAGGTGTTGTAGCCAATATTTGACATATTAGTATGATTTGACGACCTAGCATAATATATCTATGTACATTTATAGTTTTTTTCCTACTATTCACCCGTCCGATCTCATTTATATTTCAGGAAGTTCTGGATCACGGCGATGTTAAAATCATGGAGGAGCAATTAGCGAATGCAATCGAAAGTATTGTTGTAAGTATATATTAAACCATTTCTACATATACAGAATATATATTAACTATTTGACCTAGAAAATAAACATTAAAAATATATAAGTAGATAATATTTATAACTAGCGAGATCGAATAGTCTCTGACATAGCGATTAGAAAGCCGTATTGGCAAATAGAGGGGTAAATAGCTCGTAGGATTGATGGCATATGAAGGCCATGTATGCAAGTGCGGCGTAGAACGTCCACAAGGCTGGTATCCAGGCCACCTGACAAGGGTTGCATACTCGGGAAGGCCTACATACAACAGTAGATCTTTAGAGCTTATATGATTGTGATGATGAATTATAATAACAATGAAGTTATTTTAGTAGTTTTGGCTCTATTATAAAGCACTTTTTTTTAATGATTAAAAACCATGGACTTTCTTGCTCGTTCTTCTTTATAGAAATCTAAACTTCCGAACAAACAAATAGCTTCACTAGAGGACAGACTGACACACAAAGATTAACTTTTTTTTTTGTTGGATGTTCAAAATGTTTGCCTTTTTTGTTACAGAATTGTCCATCTTGTGCGTTGGGTACAAATGCGATAGTTTGGAGCACGGATGTTTAACAACGACATTTTCGTGCGATTTTATGTAAGTAACCTAAAATCTGGAATATTTTGAATATAATTCAAATTTTTTAACAATTTTATCCTCAAATCCATCCTCCATCCCCCTTTTTTATGAAAATAAATATAAACAATAAATTAAATTATATATTACATTTTTATATTTTACTAGCTCTTTCTCGCGGCGTCGCTCCCGTCATTTGACTACCTACCCTACTCTTCCTCCTCTACTCTACTTACCCTACCTACCCTACTTTACCTACCCTACTTTTACCTACCCTACTTTACCTACCCTACTATACCTACCCTACTCTTCCTAGCCTACTCTACCTACCCTAGTCTACCTACCCTACCCTACCTACCCTACTCTACATACCCTACTGTACCTACACTACTCTACCTACCCTACTCTACCTACCCTACCCTACCCTACCTACCCTACTCTACCTAACCTACTCTACCTACTCTATCCTGCTAAATCGGTTCAGCCGTTCTTGAGTTATAAGTGGTGTAATTAACACGACTTTCTTTTATATATAGATTTATATTCATTTGTATCTATTGTTCCAGGTGTAATACCTCCACCGACCTCACTCAGGTGCCTTCATTAGTTAAGCCGTTAGAAACTTACGAAGTGTAAATATATTTGTATCATAATAATATAATAATACTCCTATTTTAATGACGTAACGTAAGCGAATCATATCGAACAAGTGTACCTACATTCGAATAAGGAAACTTCTAATACGCATAAATTCACGACGTATTTTTGTTTTTTTTTTCTATGACTGTTCTGTGCCAATTGTGTTTTTTATAACTTGCGTGCAATAAGACTTTACCTATCAGAAAACTGTTGTCAATAATTACAGATCTGAAGATTATGATAAAATAATTATAATTTATTTATATTTGTATTGTTTAATAAATAAATCAAAATTGATAAAAATAAACAGTTGTATTCAACTTTTTTTTATTGTTTTATTGCAAGCAAGTATTAATTGTTTTGTGTAAATAATATTATTATTATTATCATTCGATTGACGAATCAATGTTTTGTTTTATTAACAATCGAGTCACTCACAAAATTAGATATCTACCTACATTGTCTTTCTCTATTTTATATTATAAAAAGATGATTTAATTTAGAAGATGATTCAGTGATTGATTAAAAATTTATTATTTCAAATATTTTGTTTTATTTTAACATTATTTATTAAGAAAATACCTACTGTTAATTTTTTGCAAAGATACAGCTTAATTACTTTGACTTTGCTTACTCACGTAATTGTTAACGAGGGATTCGATATGCTCATATTCATGAGCAGCGTAAAAGACGACGCGATGCGGCGAACAGAGCGTATACAAATACACGTATGGGCCCCTTAGTGAAGCTTGAAACTAGTCGAACTCCACGTCAAGTAAATTAAGGAAGCCGTGAAACATTTTAAAGTTAAAGTAGTAATATTAAAGTTTTTGACGATTGTGCTAAAGTTAGAATAGAATAGAATAGAATAAGACTTTATTTGCTAAGAAATGTGCTAAAGTTACTGAAAGATTACTGAAATTGATCTGTAGATTATAGTCTAGATAATTTTTCCTGGTTCCATTGTTTTACATAATTATCTCAGCGGCGGAGCCGCTGGTAGAGGCTATTATTTCATAATATAACAGTATTTTTTACAATTTATTAATTACGGTACACATTTACTCAACATGCTTCATTTAATACGACGGGCATTTTTCTATGTGCTGATTTTTCAATAGTCAGATAAATGTTATCTGAGGAATAAAATTGTTGCTGTCACTGTCTTATACAAACATTCTGACGCGACAGCATCATAATTATTCCCCAGAAACTTTTATCTAACCATTAAAAATCAACCCTATATCGGGTTTAAAACAATTTCCTACTAATCATTACTTTTTACACGACCGCCCAAAAAAGGTGTGTTATGTTTTTAGGTTTTATGTATGATGTATGTACTTATCTGATTTTTCTTTACTCCACTGTAACTTCCAAATGCCTGTAGAATTAGACATTAGCATATCGTTGGAATTCCTAAATCGTTCAAAGTGTCATAGGCTGTTGTGTCTTAAAAAAGTCAATGGAGTAGCTACGGGGCTTAAATAACAAATAAGATAATTTAAAAAAGTTCTCAAAACAGCATGTGTTTATGATAATTATTTAGAGTTTGAAGAATAGATTACAAAAAAATAATTATTTATTTATTTTTCCCATTTATATCCGCTTTCCATTTTCAAATCCCTAGTCTTCCCCGCCTCCTGTGTCCCTGCCTTCTGTGTCTCCGCCTCCTGTGCCCTCCTCCGTCCCCACGTCCGAGCCCACATCAAATGCGAGCGTGGTACCGCACGCCGAGCACACCGCCTCCGCCTGCTGCTCTTACACCACTGAAGATGGAACCGTCGCCAGCTGCACCTGTACGGAATCCGAGTGAGCTGTCAACCGCACTGAATCCTAAGGTCACTCTAATTTGCTTTTTACCATACTAAGTAAAATATCACATCATCAGCCTTTAAGTGCCAACCGCTGAGCCACCTCTTCTCAGACGACGAAGGTTTGAGCTTTAGTCAGCATTCTTGCTCAAGGCGGATTGCCGATTTAAAACTAGAAATTATAAGTCCAGGTTTACACGCGATGTTTTCTTTCACCGTCTACTAAAAAATAAAAGAAATTACCGGAGTTGCTAGGCAAGCGCAATAAGGTACCGCGTCTTCGATTTAGAGCAGGAGAAGGCACGAAAGAGTGTTAGACAATGACACTTCTCGCTTAATGCTGGGTGAGAGAGATTTTTCTAGTAATAGTAATCCTTTAACTACTAGGGATTTATTCCTCATAAGTAGCATCAGCTGACTTGAGGGCAATGGTGAAGCCAACTCATATCACCTCAGCCTTCCAAATCAACGTATCTGCGCTTTGTTCTTGGTTTAAGGTCGTTTCAGACTTATTTTTAAGACCAAGTCACTCAGCCCTTGAACAGAAGCAAAGTATTTTAAAAATACACTAAATAATACATTTTCTAAAAGGTTTAAGATGATCTCTATGAAATATACAAATTGTTTGTATACTTTTTAAATACGGCAGATAAAAAAAGTTTTACTTGGTTTGGACTCTACCAAAAAATCAATAAAAAAGAAGAATACAAATATTATTTATTCGAGTGTATGACAGACGTCACAAAAATTAAAAATGGATTGTCAGGTCACGCAAATTTTAGAAATGTTTTTATAAAAATAATTATTTATTCAATAAATAGGAAATTAATCTACATGGGAAAAATGAAATAAGCACAAAATACATTTATTTGCAAAGCTTAGTGGAATGTTGGTGATGGAATGAGGTAACAACTAGGTACGATACATAATTATTATATAATTTCATGTTGTGCAAGTATTGTTAGTTTACTCAAGTGGCGATTCGACGGCACGATTCATCGGGACTAAGGGACTTAAGGCTTAGGGCGGTCGGGTACTCTCAATCGCCCGATTTAGGTACACTAACAGCCTAACAGCGATCACGATGGCAGGACTTAAGGCAGGCACGATGAACCGTGCCCATTAACGCGATGCAACTTTCGAGCCTGTTACAATTTATTAGGAGCAATAATTGACTTGTGTATTGTATATGTATTTTAAAAGACATTGCCCCACATTAGGATTTTTGCCTGTGTCGTGGGTACAAACCTACAATTTCATATACACATCAAACTCAGACCCGGAACAACAATTTGTGGATCACACAAAGAGTTTTTCCGTGCGCGAATCGAACCTGCGGCACGTTTCAGTCATATATGTATGTATATCATTTTGTGTAGAATTACAATATAGATAAGTTTTTGATTTTGAGATTCTGGTTTGTTTTTGGTCCGAAGCTATCTTTGTAATTTGTCGAAATTCTTGTAGGTAATTTACATTCATAAAATCAGTGCCTCGTTGGTCAAGTAGTCAATCTCATCTGTTTAGAAAAAAAAACGATTTTCTCATTGATTTTTTATGTCATTTCCATGGGGTGATATGGTCGCTGAGCGACAAGTCTTTAATTCTATAAATAAAACAAAATACAAAAAATTTATGGATTTGGAATATGTTTATGGCAATAGAGTCAACCCTCTATTAGACGACTCCATTATTAGTGAGTCTTTATTAGTAAATGTGTCATTACATGCTATTATGTAAACCTCTACTTTCCCAAGTATGAAAGGCCCGAAAGTATAAAAGAATCAGTCGGACCTAATTTTAGCTCCTCTATTGCGGTAGAAATTGAAGGGAAAATCCACAGACAACCATGAAGCAACCCTCATAACCTTGTATAAAACTATTTAGACTAAAAATACGCTTGTTGAAAACTATGTAGACACGACAAACATGAAAGCAATAATTTGCTTAACAAATTGTTGTATTCGTTTAAACAAAAGACGTTTACATTAACAATTTTTTGCCAAGACTTGCATTTTATCATAATCATATGCTTCCAGTTCTAAAAAGTCCATAACTGTACCAAATTTATTGAATTCAATTATTGCTCGAGTATATTTTATATTAGTATTATTTGGAATGGCTAAACATGGCTCTTACAAGCGCTTAAGTCATATTCCACCTTTGCAGTATATTTGCCAATTTTTACTCAGTATTGAAATTCTACCGAGCCGTAAAACTGTTTAATCATTGAAACGTTTTTCGCCATTAGGATTTGAAATCAACAAGCTTGGTTTGCGGCCGTTTGCGGTCGAGGATTTCAGCGAAAATATCTTTAGCACGAAAACAAAATAAGAAAACGCAGACAAGAAAGCAAGTCAAAAGATGTGTAACGCAATGCCATCTAAGTACAAGAAAGTGGATGTGTCATGTTCATGTACAAAATGTGATTCTGTATTTTGTTTGGCGAAGGAGAATGACCTCAGTTCCTGCTCTTGTGAGGACTGTCCAGGCTCCGATACATGCCTGTTCTACTCATCACTTGACTTTCATGGAGGTCGCTTAGACGCACCGAATGCTTTTCATTCTTCTTCAAGAACCTTGCCGGGCGTTGTGTCTGAAGTAGCTCGATATATAGCTTCCAGTGTAGCCCAGTTGGTAACACCACAAATGATCAAATCAACATGTTGTGCAACAACATCGCGTACAAATGACACCGGCACTAATACGACAGAATTGTACAGAAAACTTAATTCGGTTCCTCCCAAATATACAATGGAACAGTTTAAGAAGACATACTTATCACAGAAAAATAAAGTTATCGCGCCTATCTTAGCATGCGACGCAGATATCTGCCAGACGGAGCAAAACAATTTTTTACCCAGAAAAATTGTTCCAAGTGATCGAACAGTAGACATTTACAGAACAGAGTTATTAAAACAAAAATTGGCTGCAGCAGCACTTAAAAATATTTACTTACCAGGTTTTACCTCAAATAAAAAACCCGAGGAAATGAATTGTCATTTTGATAAAAGTTCAAAATATGCATTAGAAAAATCTATAGGATATGTTATGGATGTAAAAAATAATAATCAAATCAGTCATTGTCATGAAAACAAGCCAATCAAACCAGTCTCAGAATGTTTTGAAACACATATATTGGATTCAAAATGGGATACAATTGAAACACCTGGAAATCAGTATTCACGCAAGTCTCAGAACTGTACGTGTATTGAATGTATGGAAAAAAGGGATGAGGCCCGTGAGTTTGATCCGCCTGGATATATAATGGATTTACCGAAGGCTAAACACGGACATAACTCAATGCCTTGTAGTTGCAAAGTTGAGGAATCAAAGCCACCTAAGTTATGTAGAAATATACCTCCTACTACACAGGAAGCCAAGTGTGCTTCTATTTCGGAATTTCAACAAGGAGGCAATGAATGTAAATCCAAAAGACCATGTCAATGTAAATCACATGAGAAAAATGAATGTCTTAAATGTACAGAAAATAAAAGCAATAATTTTGACACTGCTGGATATGTAATTGATTTACCGACGGACAGAATACCAATAAAAAAATGTGTTGATACTTTAAAAATAAACTGTTATCCTCATTCCACGTTTTTCAGTTATCAATATGAGGAGCAGAACCCTGTACATAAAATGGAACAAAAACCTGAAATCGAATCCAAAGGATCCTGTCAATGCACAAATCCATCTGAGAAAAATATTTCTAAATCACTGTTCTATTCTCAGAATAGCAAAATTAGGAATACACAAGAACTATATCAATGTCATCTTGAACCACAAATATATAACGATCGTAAAAAAAATAGCTGTGAGTGTAATGTATCAAGAAAGCCTCGACATGAATCCAGTGGCTATGTGTTAGAACTACAACAATATCAGCCAACAAAAAATGCACAAGAATTAGTGGAAAATTTACTTGTGACTGAACTACCAGATATGGATATGTTTGAGAAAAAAGAATGCGAGTGCAAGGTAAAACCAAAAAGTAAGCATGAGGTACCTGGATATGTGTTTGACATACCGAAAAAACAGAAATGTTGTAACGATGATAATAAATCTTCGAATATAAATATGGGCTGTAAATGTAAATCATTTTCATCATCCGGTTATATTGCTGATTTACCAAAACGTAAACCACGGAAAGAAGGTTGTGGATGTAAGGGGTTAGATAGGAATGGGACAAAATCATATGGACGCGTGTTTGAGTTACCAAAGCCTATACCGAAAACACCAACTAAAATGGATTGCAAATGTCCAGAATCATCAAAAAGTAAGTTTGAAATTAATCGACTTGAACTGCCATGTAACAATTCGAATAAGAATAATGAGGCTTGCGTGTGTAAAGGAACAGCTAAATGTAGATCATCATCTACGCCAGGATATGTGATTGATTTACCAAAAACTGGGAACGACGGTTGTGCATGTTCTAAACCTACAAAACTACCAAGTGCTGATAATAAATATAGTAAACGTGAATGCCAAAAAGGCCAAAAACATGAATATGTACCATGTGTAAAAGAAACAAATAAAAATCAAGAAGTATCTCGCAATAAATGTTGCGAAGACTTAGCGCAAATGTTTAAAACTGAACGACCTGGGTATGTTTTTGATCTACCAAAACATAAATCTTCACCACGTAAAGAAGGTTGTGGATGTAAAGGGTTAGATAGAAACAAGACAGAATCATATGGATGTGGGTTCGATTTATCAAAGCCTATACCGAAAACATCTACAAAAATGGATTGCAAATGTCCAGAATCATCAAAAAGCAAGTTTGATATAAATCGACTTGACATACCATGTGATAATTCTAAAAAGAATAATGAGTCTTGTGTTTGTAAAGGAACAGCTAAATGTAGATCATCTTCTACACCAGGATATGTGCTTGATTTCCCAAAAACTGGTAACGACGGTTGTGCGTGTTCTAAACCTAAACCTACAAAACAGACATGTGTTGAAAATAAATATGGTAGTAAATGTGAATGCAGTGGAGGCCCAAAACATGGATACGTACCATGTGGAAATGAAACATATAAAAATCAAGAAGTATCGCACAATAAATGTTGTGAAGACTTAGCTCAAATGTTTAAAACTGAACGATCTGGGTATGTTTTTGATCTCCCAAAACATAAATCTTCACCGCGTAAAGAAGGTTGTGGATGTAAAGGGTTTGATTTACCAAAGCCTATACCGAAAACAACTACAAAAATGGATTGCAAGTGTCGAGAATCATCAAAAAGCAAGTTTGATATTAATCGACATGAAATACCATGTGATAATTCTAAAAAGGATAATGAGTCTTGTGTGTGTAAAGGGACAGCTAAATGTAGATCATCTTCTACACCAGGATATGTGTTTGATTTACCAAAAACTGGTAACGACGGTTGTGCGTGTTCTCAACCTACAAAACCGACATGTGTTGAAAATAAATATAGTAGCAGTGACTGCAGTGGACCCCCAAAACAGGAATATATACCATGCAGAAGTAATAATCAAGAAGTATCTCGCAATAAAGAATTAATTGCTAGATATGTTTTAGATTTACCGACAGTTAAGCCACAAAAAATCGGCAATCAGTGCGAATGTTGCGACAAGGTTAATCAACCAACATACCCGCCTAAACCAATTCCTAAAAGAAACTGTGAATGTTCCGCATCAGAAAATAAGGTAGATTTAAGTAAATATGTGTACGAATTACCGAAACAACGTAGTGCATCTAGTAGTAATTGCGGATGTCGCGATTCGAAACATAAGTTAAAGTCTGAGTTTCATCAACCACCATGTACACCTAAACCAATAAAACAAAAGAAAATTTGTGAGTGCTCTCCGAAAACAAAAGAACACATAATGCCATTGGATTTATCTGGATATGTGTCAGATTCAAATACATTAAATAAAAGAGATGGTGCGTGTACCCCGGCAAAGGAAAATAGATATGTTTTAGATCTAGCTAAACGTAGATCTACTGACCATAAGCCTAACAAATGTGAATGTGCACTAAACAAAAAGTCAATCTCAAATGCCAATTTGATATACAGAATTGAAACAACTGTAATATCTCCGGAAACACAAAATGTATGCAATAACATGCTTGAGAAACAGTTGGATACATATGATTTGCTGAAAAATTTGTATGCACCAGGATCAACATCAAAGAAATATATTGATTTATGTAAAAATATACTGAAGACACAGACAGACACAATTGAAATATTAAAAAAGATCTATTTACCTCAGAAAGAGTTTTCGAAATCACCGAGAAGCTCGGATGAACCTACGAAATATCCACATTTGTCGAAAGACGATATTTCAAAGATCCCCTTTTCTAAAGAATCTCAATTGACAGAAGCTGAATCTGAAAAAGCTGCGAAATTACTTAGGACAGCAATGCTTGGTACAAAAGTGATGGATCTACCTTATAAAGAATTTGATGATTCTTTAGTTCCCAAGCAGTCCGAAATGGATAAAAAATCAAAACTGTCAAAATATGATATTCTCAAAAGAATAAAAGAAGCTTACAAAGCTTGTAGCTGTAAAGTTTGTGAATGCATTGCCGGTAAAGTAAAAACAGAGACTTGTCAATGTAAACCTTGTGAATGCAACGAATGTCTAAGCTATATGAACAAAACTGAAAAAATAAAAACATCAAAGAACGACATGAACGTTGATAATAAATATCGTGGGACAAGTAACCAACAAATGTGTGATTGTAAACCTTGTGATTGTGCTGATTGCACTAGAACTATGAAGAAACTTTGTGACAGCGAACCATGCCATTGTGTGGAATGTAAAACCAAAAGTATACACAAGCGTCAAACTTTGGTAGTTGCGCCTGTTGGAAGAGAAGAGAATGTCCAACGTTTAGCATGTACATGTTCACCGTGTGATTGCATCGAATGTGGACTCATTCACTCCATGGCTTCTAATGCTATGCATGAAATGTCAACGGGCACTAGTAGACATGCTCAATGTAGATGCGAAATTTGTCTTAACGAAGTTTGTAATCAACGTGACATTAATGCCTGTTCGTGTCAAAAGCGAAAGAAGGTTATTAGTAAACCAGTTGATCAAGGTACCCATGATTTCGATATACGTACAGCTACAACGAATCATACTAAACCCTTATACTCACGGAGAGAAAATAAATCTTCAAACCATGATACTATAGCTATGTATGCAGCAGTACCTACGAATTACCATGGCTTAACTTCTAATGAAGACATATCAAGCAAAGATAATATGTGTAATTGCGACGAATGCGAATTTCTAAATTATGTTTGCCAAAAGGAAGCGGTTATGGATATAAAATCGTCTCAAGCGTTTTCATCTTCTCGAACAATAACAAAATCTGATCTCAACGTCTGCAGCAAATCAGTATTAAACTCTTATGAAGATTGTACATCGCAAAGGTCATGTAGTTGCCAATTGTGTAAAAGACAGTATGATTATACACATCATATTTACACTTCAGCTTCCTATTTAAGCGAAGACTGCGAGTGTGACCCCTATGAATGCATAAAATGTGGTGGGGATCTAATGCCTAACCGCTATCCGTCTAATACTTCATGTGAAAGTGTAAAATCAAAACCCCCGTTTGATAATAAGTATAGAGAAGAAAAGCTTGCTACGGCTAAGCCACTTATTAAAAAGGGTGAAGGTTATCCATCTACTCGTAAATTGACAAAACAAAGTTCAAAGCCCTCTATACAAGCATCTAAGATGAGACCCTCAACTAAAATAAGTTCCATAACAAACGCAAACTTAAGTGACCTAAAGAAACCACAGCCTGTAAATCAAAAATATTCTATTAAAGAAGGATCATCAAGTTACCTCTTTGGATATTCTTCCAATAATATATCCTCCATCACATCTGGTCACAATAAATATGATACTAATACAATACCGATGTCGCGAAAGAAGTATAAGTCTTGGGAAAGCTCCTGCAACAGTTCAGGTTACGACTACCCGGAATATTTAATACAATTTCCACAATCGACCGTAGGCGATGACCTTAAAAATGCAATGGGTTTAAACAATAACCAAACAAAATATTCTCATAAATCAAATTTATCCTCAAGAAGTGATTCAAATTCTATGGTTGATAAATTATCGTGCGATGATATATCAACTAGGGAGATTACTACAGATAAAACTAGTATTCTAGATATATTTAACCCCGAGATGACTTCCAATAAACAAAATGGATCAAAAAACCCACAACAAAGACAAAAATGCCATGATTCCAACAATATCTTCGACGAAATATCTCATTTTCATGACGTATACCAAAATGCTGTTATAACAAGTTCTCAGTTTTACAAGTTGGAAATGAAAAAGAGATCAGAATATCAGAAGAATAAAAAAATCACGTCAACTACAGCCGAGGAAAATTTTCAAGCTTCCCATTTATTATTAGATAACAAAAGTTCATTAAAAAACGATAATAAGAACACAAAATATTTTAATCTGTTCAATGATGTCAATGATTTTCATTTGGGTCGAAAAGTATTCGATTCCAACAAAGTGCAGAATAAAAATACCAGCGCTGTATTACCTGCGCGTAGTGTCGGACTTAATAATATGTGGTTCCCAATTACTATACCACGTCTCTCTTTTATGAATAGTACTGACATTTTAGTAGCTGACTTAAAAAGAGTACGCAAGACTCTTAGAGAAGCAAAAGAATTTTCTTTGGAATTGATGAGGCTTTTGAACATGTATGAAAATGCAAATAAAGAATTCGAATGTGTGTCCGATAAGCTAAAATTGTCCTACGCGTGTCTGATTGGTAGTGATATGAAAGTAAAGAAACAGGAAAGCGGCTATATTAAGGAGACAAATCAAAAACAAGAAAAAACCTATAATAGAATTGAAAATGAATTACATGGGAGACAATCAGTACCACCATCAGCTGAACTTAATGTAGATCTGCGAATCAATACCATAATATCGGATAATAACATTTCAAAGTTAAAAAATGCTAGAGATTATGATATCACGTCTCAAGATGTTGCTCATAGACGAAAACAAAATCGATTAGAAGATGAAATTGAGTTGCATTTAAATAGCGATGAACAATTTTGTAATGACATGGCAAACGTAGAAAGCGTCAAGCAAATTGAGGTTACAGAAAGTAATAAAGTAAAAGAAGACAAGCAAATGGAAAAAGTCCTAACAAATGACTCCTTTTCTCGAATTAAAGAGATATCAGCTGGGATCGACAAAGATGAGAGAAAAAATAACCAAATAAACGAGGAAGATTATAAAAAATATAAAAGGAGTAAGACCCGAAATTCGAATGGCTTGAAAGCTAAATCATTCCACCACCAAATAAAATACCGCGTAGCCGTTGGAACATCAACTGATAACAATTCAACGAGTATCAATAGGTCCAAAACAAAGTTATTGGTTAATTTTTCTGAGAAAGTGGATCAACGAAATAACAACGCACAAGAACATTGCAAAGATTTAAAGCAGATTATGAAAAAAATTGACAGCGTTTTTGCAGGTATTGAACAAATTACCGCATCGACTTCTACTGAAACTAAAGCGCTTGATGACCACTTCAACAACGCTGTCATTAGCCACGTGAGTGTACGGAATTTGAAATTGGTTGCATAATATTTGTAATAGTAGGTACTGTATTTTAGACTATTTTGTTATCCTAATAACTTTTCTTTAAACTGGTAGGAAATTAAAGAAACAAGTCCATGGCCAATTTTAAGAAAAAACTTCAGTTGGAATGCTAGACCTCAGACAAAGAATGAAATTTCAAATTTTCAAAAGCAAAGAACGCACTCAGTTTCTCAGCAAACTGCTACACCCAGGAAGAGACGACATGAAAATAAAACTTTAGTAAGTTATTTAGTTAGTTCGTTTTACTGTATTTTAGTTTATATTTTTAATGTTAAGCAATTTTCAACACTAAAAATATGTTTATGTTACAAAATAATAAATGTCTGTAATTATTTTACGTTTAATAAAGTACGTAACTGATTTTATATTATTTAAAAGCACCTATCTCTATTACAAATACGGCAAAGAAATAGTAAAATTCGCACCTATCTCTGAAAGCTAATTAATAAATGGTTTTTAATTCTACTTAAATCAATTTCAGGCCAGTCTACAAGTTGAAGTGCAGAAACTCTTGGAAATGCCAAGATTAGAATCGCAACAGTGTTACCAATCCTGCTGAATATCAGGAGGAAACCTTGAATAAGCAGGCTAAGGTTATAAAATGCCATTGTAATCCCTTGTGTAAAAAATTTTGAACGAAACACAACACTGTGGTTGTTTCACGCCGGTTTTCTGTGAGGACACAGTATCACTCCGGTCGAGCCGACCCATTCGTGCAGAAGCATGGCTCTCCCACAC
This sequence comes from Spodoptera exigua, assembly GCA_902829305.4. Lineage (NCBI taxonomy): Eukaryota > Metazoa > Arthropoda > Insecta > Lepidoptera > Noctuidae > Spodoptera > Spodoptera exigua. Next base: position 2,638,725 of record LR824614.2, read on the forward strand.
TAACTAAAATTAGATTCTTAAGTTTTAATCCTGTTTAAAAATGTTGTTGCTATTGTAGACACATTTACTTAGGTTACAACTCTGTTACACTTCCTTAGATATCTTAACATAATAGAATTGGTACTACTACGCACATAAGACTTTTGACGCTACTGTATATTGGTCAGGTTAGACTAGAATTCCTAATCCCCAGATTTATTTTACTACGACAGATGCACTGTTATGATTTTGGAGCAAACACGCAGCGCGCATTGCACAGAAAGCATAACATTAACTTCAGACCTTGTGAAAAAAGCGGAACGGTCTTCGGCGAAGATGGAATTGTTGACAAAATTAAAAAAAAAAGCTTCTGCAGAAAACCAACGGGGACTGTCTGGTTGAAAATTAAACGTCTTCCGTCTGATGCGTCGGCGGTGTTTAGTGCAATCGTCTCACTGGGTTTTAATGTTGTAATAAAACAATAGTATCAATCCACAATCCCTGTTTTTTTATTCCTGCTCCTGTACAGTTGCCATATTGTAGAACGTCTTTCAGAAATAAAGGAATCAAATCGAGGGAATAATATAATCTTGACGCCGATCAGTGATGCCTTAATGTGAATTTTGCGAGCGTCCGCAGATTGTCGGCTCACACTGTCCTGAATGAGCAGGGTCTTTTTTGTGAGGGGGAAATCATCAATTGACCTCTCCCGCCACCAAGGGTAGGGCGGGTCCCAATAGGCCACGTTCACACTGCGACCATTCGATTCTATATTAATCGAGAGACGACCTTCGATCTGAGAAATAAAATCCTCGATCAATATTGGAATTCTGTCCTCCATACTATTTTGACAACCGATTGATGCAAACCACAAGGGCAAAGCTCTGCGGATAACGCGTGCGAGTGTGTACGATCTTCGAGTAGACACAATCATGTAATCACAATGTTCATTGGAAATAACAAAAAAAATATGTGAATTTTTATTTTTAATTCGACTAGAATACTAGTGAAAAAACATTTCCGTTGTATAGGTAAGTAGTCTCGAATGAAAATAATAAGTAGGTATTCGGAGGGGAATTATTACGCAAATTACATATTTGTGGTCCGTTTTATTAGACGTTATTACATACGTCTCGTTAGTGTTACACATTTGGACAAAGTTCAACATGTACGTTATATACCTAATCACAATACAAAATCTCGGTTACCTACCTATATGTAATGAGTATCTACTATCACTAAGGTACTGTTTTCATTCCGTCTCTGTTAGTTTTTTGTTTGTAGGTATGTGTTTATCATTAACCGACTTCAAAAAAGGAGGAGGTTCTGAATTTGACGCGTATTTTTTTATGTATGTAGGTACACCGATTAACGTACTCGAAGACGCCTGCATCGATTTGCAAAATTTTTATATTCGATAGAGTATACTGACCATTTGGTCCCATTGTCATGAGGTCAGGATCTAATGATCGAATCCTGGAGAAACCGAGGGGAACTTTCGAAAATTGTAGGGGCGAGTAGTTTTTTTGTATGATGTTTAAGAAGGCCTTTTACAACACTACAACTTGACGAAGGTCGAAGTCGACCAGATGTTGGAGCTGGAAGACAGTCGGCACCGACTTCAAACCTATGAATAGGTAGCAGCATAGAATTGATAGTGTTTTATTCTTGATTTTAAAAGTATTAGCTTCGCGTACGTAAGAGTGGTATTAAAATATCTATTTTAGGTAATGGAAGAGGTTCTGTAGTTCCGGTGTCGTCATGCGCTCGTAAAGGAAAGCCAGGTCAATGTCGTCAACGTATATTTGGTAAAATAAAATAGGCGCAGTCCCACACAACCCTTTCCGCTTGGACGAAGGTGGCGGATGCAGTCCTCTAACCCAAAAAATTATACAATTATTGTGATAAAAGTATAATAGTGTCCGCGACTTGCTATGCAGAGGAGTCTCAAGTGACTATTCCACGTAGGTCGTAGCCCGAGAGTGCACCTTGTTAGTAGCCTTCCCTCAAAACACAAATGTACTGGCGGGGGTCATTAACTCGCGGAGAATCTTAACACCGCCATGTAAAATATGACGTCATACGCACAACGGCATCTATAGTCAGACTTTTAATTCGATTCCTGATTTGACATTGACCACTGTCATTTTGTGAAATAATGATACCACATATAACAGTGTAGTGATGAACACAAAAATCGATAAACAATCAGTGAATCAGTTTCAGGAAGGCATTCAAAAAATTACGGCTACCGAATGGTCTAAATGTGTATCCCATGTTTTCAAAGAAGAGGAAAAAATGCGTAAGCTAGATATGTTAATTGACAATAAATATCAAAGATACGATTCATAATAAATGTTACATAGAGTAACGGCGATAGCGATAGCGATGACGGCGACAATTTATAAAATGTCTGTTTTATTTGTCACGTTCCTTCATGATCACATTTTTTATTAATTTCACACACAATTACAAAAGAAAAGTCTCAGATCGTTAATTAATTGTCAAAACTAAATTATCGGTTCAGAAATATTTTATTTCCTGATAAACTTAGTTTACTAGAGTAAATTTATAAACGAAAGGAATCGATTCACAATTATTCGATTTCCATATCGAATAATTTCGCAACGTCACTATTTATTACGTGTCATAACGTTGCAACACTGAAATTGTCAAATCTGGAATGGAATTAAAATTCCGAGTATAGTATTGAATTTTGATGTTATACAATGTAAACGATGAAGTTCACTATTGAAATAAGTTTAACATAATATTATAAATAGTTGTGTTACAGTAATTATTTAACACATTTTTGTTTTTGAAGTCGGTTTTATTAAACGTATTTTTTTATATTATTATAGCCAGTTTAGAAGAGCAATGCTGCGGCACGAATGGGATAGCTTAAATGAAGTGTGGTCTCATCGAAAACCGGGGTAAAACAACAACAGAGTTGTGTTTTCCTAAGAGCGGCGGCTACCTGACAGAATACATTTGAGTGAGGTTGCCGAAGGCCTAAACCTCCCCTTTCCCAATCTTTCGAGGCTTCAGCCACCTAAAAGCCGCACAATACTTTAAATCATAGAGTTACGTGAAGAGGATGTTTATGAACGGCTCCCACTGACACAGCTACGAATTTTTCTAACTGTCGCCTATATTCAAGTCTAATGCTCTAAGGTGAGTACGGTACATGCTTGAAGGAATTTCTAACTTTTATATATAGTTTATTCTTTGTTGAAAGGCAACCGAGTTTAAGCAACTTTTATAGTTATTCGTGTAACTAACAATTTATATTTGTCAAAAATGTGTTTGAGCATCACAAATTTGACAGTAGATAAACCAGTAATGTCAAGTATCACAACGTCAATTTGACAATCATAATTCATAATTTTTGGACATGGCTTGTGTTGTTTCTGATGTTTATTTATATTCCGAGTAATTATTATTTTAATGAAAATGGAAGATTTTAAATATTGTAGGGTGTGTCTTGTGACGGATGTGAAGATGTTTAGCTTAGAAACCTCATCAAGCGATTCTATTGGAGTTGTTTTTTCACATTTAGCTCAGATTCCGGTAAGGCTGTAGCGATATTTTTTGAAATAAAATAAATTATAAGTCACAGTTGTTTACAAACATACACATTTAAAAGTAATAATCAAAGAAAGAAGTAGTACTTACTAGAATACGATGGCATATATTGTCTATCTAAAAAATATCAAATCTCATTGGAAAATTAAATGGTTTTATTTGAGGGTGCTTTATTGAATATAATTTCCTTCGTGTTATAACCAGTTTTATTAGACCTTCCTATTCTTAAAAATTAGCTTGATAATATCTAGCATTAAAAGTCAAGATAACTTTTAGGTAGAAATAATATAATAATAGATAAGGTTAATAGGAATCCATCTTATTGTAATGCTCTGCTACACACCTTTCCATGCACTACTAGGATCATATAGAAATATAAAAAAAAACAATGTATAGCTGCTTAATTTGATTATGTTGATATTTAAATTTACTTTCAGATATTTGATAGGGACCAACATGTCTGTTTTGAATGTGCAAGCTTCCTTCACAAGTTTCAAGAATTCAAATCCAAATGTCTCAGAGCTCACCATATTTTATCAAAATTCAAATTTGGCTCAACGCATGTAAGTATTGAAACATAGTTGATACCCATACCGCTGTGTGCCATCATTTCTTAGATTGTTCACTACAGATTGATGTCCTTGGTTCATATGCTGGTATATTTAGTGTATTGTTAAATGTCCTACTTTTATGGAAATAGCAGGCCAGCAAATAGATCATCTGAAGGTAAACAACACCACCCATGAAAACCACCAAAACCAAAGGACTATCAGGTGTTGCCGGTCTATTATGAAAGAGTAAACTCTTTTCTTGATGGTTGTATATTACTAATAAGCTTTTACTATTTTATTATTTTATTATTATTATATTGCAGATTTCAAAAGAAGCTATTAAAAACATTGACAGAAAAATTAACAAATTGGAATCCAATTTGAAAGTAACACCAGTGTCCGTACAATATGAAGTGCCATTCAATGAAGACACAGAAATAGATATAAAACAAAATGAAAGTGAAGAAAATAAAGAATTAGAGGTCAGTGTGAAAATAGAAGAAGCTAACCCTGACATTGATGAGAAATATGATTTTGATGAACCTCTCAATGATTATAATGAAGACTTCATAGATGCAACAGAAGAAATATTAATAGAGGACTCAAAAACAAAGCCTAGGAAGAAGCCAAAAAAAGAACCGAAAACTAAAAAGAGAAAATTTAAAACTGTTATTAAAAGTGAAGATGATTTTAGTGATGATGAACCATTATCTAAAAGTGTGTCTAAGATTATGCCTGTTATGAAAACTAGTAAAAAAAAGAATGGACTAAACATAAGTTACTTTGATGACTATGCCACTGTTGTGTTTCTCACCCCTGAGGATGCTAGAAAGGAGGTTTTACTTAGAAAAGAATCTAATAATTATAAAATGTCTCAGTTTAAATGTGATCTGTGCTATAGAGGTTTTGAAGCTAAATCTGCTTTCGAAAATCATACAAAGAAACATAGTGTTGTGAGTATTTAAAATAGTTATTAGTTCTGTTTACCATTTTATCAGTTAATAGGCAACGCCTGTTTCGCGCGCGCCTTTATGGGGCTGCTGTTCAGGCAGGGTTGCGAGTGCTGACCTGGACCTCACCTTGGCGAGAGAAGTCAAAGTAATTTGATGAATGCCATGACCAAGGGAATTTGGAATTCATTTATAGATTACTAGGAATTTACCCAGGCACTAAATTTCTACACTAGATAATGAATGTTATCTATACTAATACTAATATACTAATACTAATATACTTATATACTTGTAAGTTTGTATGTAGGGGGTAATCTTTGAAACCACTGGTTGGATTCCCAAAATTCTTTTACTGATAGATAGCTACAATTTTCCTGAGTGCTATAGGCTATAAAACATCACGCTATGACTAAATGGAGCCGAGTTGTGGGTGAAACCGCGCGAGAGTAGCTAGTTATACATATTATTATAAAGTATCCTATTTAATCACTGTACCTATTATAAAACCGCATCAAAATTAATTTCGTAGTTTTAAAGATTTAAGTATATATAGGGTTATATGGACAGAGAAAGGGACTTTGTATTATACATCGTAGTAATTTTAGGATATAAAAACAATAAATTATGTATCATATTTTTTTCAGGATAATGGAGACTTTGAATGCGACATCTGCCACCTTCGGTTTCCGCAACAAGTGCACCTGGGTAAACACAGACTGTCAAGCCACAAGCGGAAGTTTAGTTGCAAACTTTGTTCATATATTTGTTATTGTATGTAAGTATAAAATACCACTTGGTATTTTTTGTATATAGAGCCTTATTAGATGATGTTGATTTTTCTCCCTCAAAACCCTCTAGGCATAAAATTTCATTGATATGGTTGAAGCAGTTTCAGATATAATTTGCATTTTTGTATTGTCCTTTTTAAAAGTATGAGATAACAATTACTAATCACTAGTTGGTTTAGATGTCTTTTACTATGTTATTGTAATATTTGCATATTCTATAGAAAGTCATAAGTAAGAAATATTTATTTATCTGGTTTTAATTTTCATACACATAACTTTTACAGTTATCAAGCAAAGACACATGTGAGCCTGCATAAAGGAAAAAAGTACCCATGTAAACATTGTGGAGAAATATTTAGGTTAGTAGCAACATAATTATTACAACAAACGCCTAATCTCCCAACCCCATCCTAAATCACCAAGTCCACTATCCTAACATCCCTAACTATTCACAACAACCTGACAAAACACTAATTTGTAGATTGCTTTGATCTGTAAAATATGTTAAAAAAACATTGTTGAAACAAATGTTAATAACTAACTGTAAATTACTACATTTTATATTTAGTCTATTTACATATATTTATTAAAATCATTCTAAAATTACATTTTTAAATATTACTATAAAATAAAATAATATTTAAAAAATATAAAAGTTGGAGCCAGCCGGCAGCGGGAGCATATTTAGTCTATTATTATTATTACCTCGAAATTTAGGACTTATATATTTTTTTTAATTCTTCAACTTGGTTATCTGTGTCAATACAATAGATGATTCAAACGAGGTATCTTGTTCTATGTCTATTCCTATGAACCCCTTTTATCTAGTTGTAACTAAATAAACTGTATTATATTTACTTTATAATGTTTCAGCATGCCCAACAGTCTGTTGATGCATAAACGGTTAAAACATTTAAAGGAGTTTGTTCGGGAGAGTGTCTGTGAACTGTGTGGCAGCATATTTGGTACGCCAAGAGGACTGTTCTTACATAACATGAAGGTTCATAGACAGGTAGGAGATGAGTATATTTATTGTGACGTCATAATTGGCTAGTTTCCTCGGTCAAAAAGAAATTTCTCTCACATACCTATTATAATGTAAAAAATATTTAAAAATACAAATTATTTATGAAATACACGTTAATTAATTAATTTTACGATATACTAAATATTCTTTTATTTTTAATTATTCAAGTTACAATTAAATAGCGTACCTACAATAAGTAAATAAATAAGTACGCTATTTGAGAGCTAAAAATTATACTATCGAAACGTGCTATTTCCTATAAAATCATAGAAAAATGACGTTATGGACATTTCGGAAAAAATATTGAATTTGACTACCTACTTAGAAACTACCTTAGCGCTTTTTTGTTGCAAAGAAAGATATTTCTTTTGGAACCAACTGATGATTTTTATTAAAGTTTTCGTGAATCAAGAGACACTCATCAACTTAATGACTATTAGACTATCTGTTTAAGCAAAACCCTGATCACTCAGCTTAAATAGGTATGTCGATTGATAGGCCAGTATGACATAATACTACGTTAGCGCCATCTAGCGAGCGCAAAAAAAACAGCAATGAAACAAACTCAATGTTACTGTTTTAAAGAATGAGTTCCTTTCATACTCAGTCATTGATTAAGTTACTTTTATGTTATAGGTTGAAAACGACAAATTGGGACCTAAATGTGAAGACTGTGATGTACATTTTACTTCAGAAGAGGCCTGGAAGAGACATCTAGTGCTTTCCTCTAAGCATAAAGTCAGGTAACGGAGTCATAAATATCACAATTTATAAATGAACGTAGCCAGAATTGTATGGATAGACTTTCGTGAAATTGTCTAGGAACAAAAAATATTGGCCCCCAATCCTTCCCCTCCCCCGATCCCTCCCTAATCCCGAAATCTCCTAAACCCTAATCCCTAAAAGGTCGGCAACGCACTCGTAACTCCTCCGTTGCCTCCTCCATGGGCGGCGCCGATTACTTACCATCTGCACGTTTGCCGACCAATTACTTACATAAAAAAAGTCTATTTTGTAGCCTCTTTAGGTACTAAATAACGTATAACACCAATTAAACATAAACTTTAATGCGAGCAAGGGTGCAAAACATAGTCGCTTTCTCAGTCCATATATCCCTTTGTAAGCTTAATGACTCAATTTCATCAGGTTTTTTAATAGACAGAATGGATGACGAGGAAGATTTATATTTATTTATTTATTTATCAAAACTTATTCTATCTTTACAGGGTTTCCCTAATGCGACAGATAAGACCTTAAACTAAACTTAGACTAAAATAAACTTTATACCAAACTATTTAAACAAACTTACTTAATAATAAACAATTAAATTATAACAAAATATGAGACAAAACTATTTTATACATACATACATATATAGGAACATCCATTAAATAGTGGAGAAATTTAATATCAGCATTGCACCCTTGCGAAGCCGGGGTGGGTCGCTAGTAGTAAAACTATATAACATTAAGATCAAAAATGGGTATTGGATTAACAACCAAATAATAACAGCCGTAAGAGTGTTTTTTAATAATGTAATGTAAATCGATGTTTCTGATATTTCAGTAACGGTTGTAAATTCTGTGGCGACACATTCCCCAATTTGGACGATCTCAAAGCTCATCTCAGAGTGCATTCTCGGAAGCAAATGAACAGATCTAGTGTGAAACTGCCGGCTGCTTGTCTTATTGTGAGTATTCGAATAATTTCTTAAAAACTAATTAAATAATAAATAACTTAGGTATTGTAATGGTAATATTAAAATTTAACGGGTTACCTTCATTACCATTTGATTTGTAAAACTACCTACAAATATACAATGTAGCACTCACTTTTCTCAAAGAGTTTTTAGACGACCTCAGATGGGGCCTATTAGAGTCGATGTTTAGTCGGAATTACGGGTACAAGTGCAAGAGAGGAAATGAGGTGGTTTTTAGTCAGTAAGAGTCCGACAAACGCTTTCGACCCATCCAGAAGAAAAAAATATGATGATTCTCCCCACTTCAAAAAAGAAACTGACCACTTTTCACTCTTGTTATGTAGCCTATCATTACACAATATCCACAATTCCAGAATACACGTGTAAATTGATTTAAGCCATTTTCGACATAACGGAATCTGATCTTTTTTCAACTTTGGTCGAGAAGTTTCAGACATTCGTATATAAAAGTCCTCCAACAAAAGGAGATCCGTTTAAAATATTCAGTGATAGAGCTTATAATTTAAAATCAAATGATTCCAGTGCGACAAATGGTTAGTTAACCGCGTCGAGTATAAGATCCATGTGACGTCAGAGCACCCACACACTGATGAGGCGAAGAAGATATCTATTGAAGAACAGACTCCTTTCGTGTGTGAAGTCTGTGGTCAGATGTTTAAGGTATTCTTTAACTTTTCTCAGATATTTTGTATTAAAAAGTGTTGGACTGGACTTATAATTCCTAATAATAAGTTTGAAATCGCCATTCCGCTTTAAGCAAGTGTGACAGCAAATTAGTGATTAATGCTCAAACCATCTCCGTATGCAAAGAGACCTTTGATCAGCAGTGGGCACTTACAGGCTGATGATGATGTGTAACTTTTTTAACTAAAAAGTGCTAAAACCAAGTTTTAGCACTTTCGTGGTGAATCGATACACGAAAAGGGTGAATAGATGTTGGCTAAATTTCCTAGTATATTGAATATATACTAGGAAATTTCTTCTGTGTCTATTTACCCCCCTTCTGTGTATATTCACACCTCTTTTGTGTCTATTCACCCCTCTTCTGTGTCTATTCACGCCCCTTCTGTGTCTCTTCACACCTCTTCTGTGTCTATTCACCTCTCTTCTGTGTCTATTCACGCCCCTTCTGTGTCTCTTCACACCTCTTCTGTGTCTATTCACCTCTCTTCTGTGTCTATTCACCTCTCTTCTGTGTCTATTCACGCCCCTTCTGTGTCTATTCACCTCTCTTCTGTGTCTATTCACGCCCCTTCTGTGTCTATTCACCTCTCTTCTGTGTCTATTCACCTCTCTTCTGTGTCTATTCACCTCTCTTCTGTGCCTCTTCACACCTCTTCTGTGTCTCTTCACACCTCTTCTGTGTCTCTTCACACCTCTTCTGTGTCTATTCACCTCTCTTCTGTGTCTATTCACGCCCCTTCTGTGTCTCTTCACACCTCTTCTGTGTCTATTCACCTCTCTTCTGTGTCTCTTCACACCTCTTCTGTGTCTATTCACCTCTCTTCTGTGTCTATTCACCTCTCTTCTGTGTCTATTCACGCCCCTTCTGTGTCTATTCACCTCTCTTCTGTGTCTATTCACGCCCCTTCTGTGTCTATTCACCTCTCTTCTGTGTCTATTCACCTCTCTTCTGTGTCTCTTCACACCTCTTCAGTGTCTCTTCACACCTCTTCTGTGTCTATTCACCTCTCTTCTGTGTCTATTCACCTCTCTTCTGTGTCTATTCACCTCTCTTCTGTGTCTCTTCACACCTCTTCTGTGTCTATTCACCTCTCTTCTGTGTCTATTCACCTCTCTTCTGTGTCTATTCACCTCTCTTCTGTGTCTATTCACCTCTCTTCTGTGTCTCTTCACACCTCTTCTGTGTCTATTCACCTCTCTTCTGTGTCTATTCACCTCTCTTCTGTGTCTATTCACCTCTCTTCTGTGTCTATTCACCTCTCTTCTGTGTCTATTCACCTCTCTTCTGTATCTATTCACATCTCTTCTGTGTCTATTCACCTCTCTTCTGTGTCTATTCACCTCTCTTCTGTGTCTATTCACCTCTCTTCTGTGTCTATTCACCTCTCTTCTGTGTCTATTCACCTCTCTTCTGTGTCTATTCACCTCTCTTCTGTGTCTCTTCACACCTCTTCTGTGTCTATTCACCTCTCTTCTGTGTCTATTCACCTCTCTTCTGTGTCTATTCACCTCTCTTCTGTGTCTATTCACCTCTCTTCTGTGTCTATTCACCTCTCTTCTGTGTCTCTTCACACCTCTTCTGTGTCTATTCACCTCTCTTCTGTGTCTATTCACCTCTCTTCTGTGTCTATTCACCTCTCTTCTGTGTCTATTCACCTCTCTTCTGTGTCTATTCACCTCTCTTCTGTGTCTCTTCACACCTCTTCTGTGTCTATTCACCTCTCTTCTGTGTCTATTCACCTCTCTTCTGTGTCTATTCACCTCTCTTCTGTGTCTATTCACCTCTCTTCTGTGTCTATTCACCTCTCTTCTGTTTCTATTCACCCCGCTTCTATGTCTATTCACCCCGTACCGTAAATCGTACCTAAATGAAACTTTTCCATTCCAGCAACAATGTTTCCTAACATACCATCAACGTAAACACACGGGCGAGCGTCCGTATAAGTGTTCGGAGTGCGACAAAACGTTCCAGTTGGCCGGCGCGCTGTCCATACACCGCTCCGTACATACTCGCAGAAGGGCGCATAAATGTGACATGTGCGCACGAGTGTTTACGTTCAAAAGCGCTCTGAATAAACATATGAAGGTATTGTGCAATTATTTGCCTTTTATATTTGTGTAGGCTGTCTTTTCTTTGTATTGAATGCATTGGCCCGAGTGTTAGTACTACCTCGTGGAAAATAGACGTGATACCACGTTTTTTTGAGAGGGAAAATGATCAAATGATTTAGTTAGTGTGTGTGTAAGTGTCTGATCTAATGAGAGAATGATCTCTCTAATGAGAGAGTCTCTTGCTGAGTAAAACCATCTCGTTTTTACTCTTGATCCGCGGACGCGGTACGATTCCGTTGTGTTTATGAATCTCCAAATTATGACGTAATATTTTGTGCCGGGGTCCGTTTAACATTCAATATTCATAAAAATAGACTAAATAGAATAGACCCATAACAATAGAACTTGTTTCGGTTTAGTTATGATTATTCTCTATTTTAGATGTTAGCTTTTTTATATGGGAACATTGCGTTGGCATAGTAGCAAATCACAAAATTTCATATTTTACCTAACGTATTTTAATTTTCATTGGCAGGTACACCTCGGAATTCGACCCCACAAATGCGCGATTTGCGAAAAAGGGTTCATTCACATGTGTGACTTGAAATTACACATCAAATACGTACACGATAAAGTGCCATGGCCTAAGAAAAAAACTAAAAGAAACATCGTTGATGAAGGAACTTATATGGACTATTAAAACGGGCATACTGATCATCATTATCTACATGTGCCGAAAGACATCCTCGACGGCCTCATGAAGAAAACTTCACCTTTTAGTCCCCGCGGGTCTGCGGACGGCGAGTAAGCGTATATCTCGCCGCCCGACCAAAACCAGGCCCGAGCGTACGGCGCGTAGCGTTCCGCGCGCTTCAAAGAGCCAATAGACCACCACAGACGGGGCCCTATAATGTTCAGCCGGGGTTGCGGGGTAAGAGCAATGTGGCACCGTGGCCTCGGCCTAAAACAGGTGGGTTATAAGTCAGACAATCTTTCTCGCCTTACCCTGGGAGGGAGAAGTCATTTGATGATATTCCCCTAATAAAAAAATCCTTATGATCCACCGGACTCAATGATACCTCGTCTTGGAGGAGGAGAAGGTGCGGGACCGTATTTGGCAGTAAGATTCTGATACTCCTTCGGGTCAAACTAACGGCGGGAGTATTTATTGTATAAAATTCTACCTGCAAAAAAGGCTATTAATAACTGGAAGCGCCCAATGATACTTGAAACGGTTGCCTGCGACTGGCAATGTCGTTGTTCTTCCTAAAATATCGGTCCACTGACACCAAAATAAAATAATATAGGTTGACTATTGGTCTTTTGGCACGATCTATGGGAAGCTCTAGTTCAGTAGGCAACGACGTTTTACAGCAGATAATAATACCTATGCGGCCTTATTACAAAACAAGGTTTTACTTTAGTCTGGGACTAAACCATTGAGCCAGTTTTTGTATTTCGAATTGAAGGTAGATGACAATAAGATTCAAAATTTAAAATCCGACTCAATGGTTTAAAACTGGACTAAAGATAAATCTTGTTTTGTAATAAGGGGGATGATGTTTATTTGTATAAGTTGGAGTAGCAATGATGCGTATGAATCTCATAGCAATAAGATAAAATTATATATATTTGTATAATAATGTAATATAGACTGCTGGTGTAGCTACCTTTACAACTTAATATACAGTTTTACAAAACAGTTGTATCTTGTCATTGAAATCCCAGAATTAAGGTCTCACATGAAAAGTCCATCATGGATAAATGTTTCTTCTAAATTATATTGGTAATTTTTTATGGGACAGGTCGGCAAACGAGCTGACGGATTACCTAATAAAGCAAGTAAGCAATCAGCGCCACACGTTTTCAGATATTTAAGGATTGGGAGAGGTGCAGGGATTGGTCTTCCCTCACCTCACTCACACAGCGAAACAATGGCGTTGTTGTTGTTTCACGCCAGTTTTCTGTAGGCCGTAGTATCATTCGATTTATTATGTACAGTATACCCACATTTAAAAGTATTTTACGCCTTGCTTTTGCGGTATATTCGCATTTAGTAGTGATTTTGTGGCCTTGGCAACATTTATTTAAATCACATCGAAACTTTTTTAACGCAGATCTCTTCTTCCATCCATAAATGACTTTAAGTACTTTTATAATTATTCTTTATAGTCTTTGGCCTAACCTATGTTTATACAAACATCGTCAAATCACTGACAGTTATTTTAAAACCCCACACTTATTTTCACACTTTTGTTATAAAAAATAGAATGAAATAAATAATAAACAAAATCTGTTGTAAAATATTTGAACAAAATGAACAAAACTCTTCGAAGGGGAAGAGGGCCACATCGAGATAGTCCTCCCAGAACCAATGCTTATAGAAATAAAGGACAAAGTGGCGTAGAAAATATTCCACATTCTTCTTTCAGGCCTCGCTGTAAAGAGAAGAACGTGGCCAGTAGGTGCTGTTACGTAACTCCGGATCAGAAAGACTTTGGACAATCTTATGGTATAGATAGAAGATCAATTGAGTCAAGGGATAAACGTCTTCATAAGGATATGTTCATAGGAAAGAACTCGTTTCAAAATGATCACGTATGTAATGCAGTTGATTTTGGCTTTTACCATAATATAGGTATGGGACAGTGCCGCGACGTTCAAAATTAAATGTCCTTTTTCTTGTTTCGTTGTGCGACACACCACAAAATTAATAAATACAACTTTATTAAGACAATAGCTTTTGCCCGCAACTCCATTCGTGAAATAGTGTCTTCCTGCAGATTTTTAGTATAAAAACTATGTATCCTTTCTCGAGTTCTACACTATGTCTGCATCAAATTTCACAGAAATCGGTTCAGTAGTTTAGTCATGAAGAAAAGACAGACAGGCAGACAGAATTACTTTCGCATTTGTAATATTAAGTATAGATATAGATTTGTTACATAATTGTGAGTGAGGTCTTCCTTTAAGCAAATGAAGCTTATAGATAGATAGGTACCTACAACTTCTGACCGTTACCTACTTATTGTTCATCGGACAAATCACACCCGTTTACACATCCGTTGAGCTGATTGTAAAATGGCACATGCATGCTCGTCGTCAGAACAAATTTACTCAAACTGATATGGTTCTTTCCACAATAAAAAGTAAAAACATATTTCCCGCCATTTCCAATCCCCCAAATCCTCATGCAAAAAGCAGACGTCCAGGAGCGCCGCCGATTGCTTACCGTCATGTGAAATGCCTGCTCGTTTGCCAACTTACCCAATAAAAAAATTGGTATCAACCACAACCACATTCAGATCAAAAAACGTAAAATTAGCTGACAATCCTGAAATACAAAAGTGACCTACCAACCTACTAAATCTTCCTTTTCAGAAGCAAACTTTAAAAAACAATCAACAAGGCTTCGATCCAATAAAAATTGAAACCAGCGCTCCTTCGAGAGAAAAATTCAAAAAGGTGTTATATACGAACGATAGTAAGGTTGAATCTCGTCCACATTACACCCAAAGAGCTACCTCGCCTGTGTTTGTGGAGGCGCCTGATGGATCACAATGGCAGAATGTAGACAATACCGATAATTTAGATACAATTATTATGAACGAAGGTAAGTACCTAAGTATAAACTAATTAATGAAACTGTTATCTATTATTACCTCCGTAACGCGTTTTTTGCGGGTAAGTGATCTAATGACTTCTCTGGCCGTAGGGGCGAGTTGAAGTGTCAGAGTCTTACAGTCTAAGATCCATCCCATTCGTTCAACCGCTCTCGGTACAATATACCGCTTGCACCCGCAAGGCAACGCAGTCCAGATTAAAGCAGGAGAAGGAAAGGGATGGGTTTTGATAAGCAAGGTTGAAACTTCCTTCACCTAATGCGGGAGAAATTTGAAGCCAAAAGTCACATATGAACAAATTCTTCTCTATACAGCTGTAATATCACTAAATTGTATAAAACAAAGTCGCCTTTTCTGTCCCTGTATCCCTATGTTAAAGGTTTAAAACTACGCAACGGATTTTGATGCATTTTTTGAAAATAGGTATGTAGGTATAGGTAGGTTCTTAATACTTTTTTATGAAGGAAAAATCTTCAAATGACTTCTTGTCAGATTCTTACTGACTAAAAACCTCCCTGTTCCTTCTCCTGCTCTAGGCCGAGGCCGTGGTGCCTTATTGCGCTTGCCCCGGAACCCCGGCTGAGATATGTAGGTATGTGTGAAACCGGGCCGTTCGCTAGTATTATATAAAAATAACTTGTACCTACCTAATTTGTATACTCCACTCACGTCTGCAGATCCACCAGCAGTTTACGAACGCCTAAAGAACCACTTCTACATATCCGAGGTACCACAAATCAAAATAATCGCTGAAAAGTTTTCTAAATACAAGAAGAACAACATTGAACTCCGTCGACTTGATGAGAAGGTGGTTTGCGTGGAGTATGATATATATGATCCTGCCAGCAAGGAGGACCTGAAACCTATACAGAGAATGAGGGCTTTCTTCTCTATCAAACCGGTCGTAGGGGATGGCTGTGGGAATCATGGTAAGCAAAAATCTTTACACAGTGCCAAAATTAGTAAAACTGTTCTAAATTTGTAGGATTGTGAAGTTTCAGAAGTTTGGCGATTGGAGATGGATAAGGGGGAGTAAAGGGAATGGGTCTCTGCTAGCCCGAACACAGCGAAACAAAACGCAAGCGTTGTTCTTACGTAACACTCTGGTTGAGCCGATTCGTTCGTATTCGTACAGTTCATATTAATTTGCAAAGTAATGGCGTAAAAGACAATTTGGATGGAGTTAGGTGTTCTAGAATTACAACGAGACCCCATTACAGTTTTGCGTGCATGTTGGCTATGGCGACCTCTTGAAGTTGGGGAAAGTGACCATCTTTTCTGTGATAAGACGGAGAATAAGCAGATTACCTGATGGTATGCAACTGGCGCCGCCCATAGACACCCGCAACTCCAGAGGAGTTACGAATGCGTTACCGGCCTTTTGGGGATAAGGGACTGGATCTAAGGTAACCTCACTCAAACGGAAAAACACAACGCTTTGGTTGTTTAACGCCGGTCTTCTGTAAGGCCGTGGTTTCAATCCAGTCGAGCTGATCCATTCATGCCGAAGCTTGGCTCTCCCAGTCTCCCACACTTAAATTCCGATCAATCCTGATTTATAGATAATATTGCATGTTTAACTTTTCACAGAATCCAAGCTGCCAACGCTACCTTCGAATATAAAACAACAATTCAACATTCTAGACGAAGATCTGAAAAAGTTAACGGACAAAGAGATCGAAATAATCGACGGAAAAATTGAGGAAAACCGATCTTATCTGGATGACTTAAGGCGTATATTGAAGAGGAAACAAGTGATACGCGTTAAAAGGAATAGGACGGCGTTAGATTTGGAATCTCTGTATGAAATGGCGAAACGGGATATGTCGTCTCTGGGTTGCCGGTATTCGGGAGCGAATTTACTTTCGAAAGAGGAATTACAAGAAGTAAAAGACTTGATTCTTCACAGATGCGCTTCCAGTGTCCATGGTATTAGGAGAAAAAGTCTTAAGCGAAAGGAAAAAGGATCTGCGAAAGATTTCGGTGTTATATCCGAGAGCATTGTCGCCGAGTTGTGGAGGGATGATGCCAAACTTAATGTCTAGCAATGAAAGACTTGTGTTCTGTTTGTATTTTTATATATATATTACAAAGTATAAAAATAGTTAACATTATTCTTTGAGTTTTTATACATGGGTGTAGTTTTCTTTTTATTTTATGTACATTATTATTTGATTACTTATACTTACTACTAAACTACTTATGCCCGGTTCCTATATTTAACGAATCGTCGTTGTACACGCAATACGACCAAATGACATTACGAATGGTTATCTTGACCGTCTACTGACGGTTAAAATATTTATAGGAACACACAGACACCATAGATCTCCATACAATTCGCTTACCGATATCCGTTAGTTGCAAACCGTCAGTAAGTTGCACGACGAGACGTTTATTATAGGAACGGTTTTAGCTTACGAGTCGTATATAAAACTACTATTCGTAATTAAAACGGATCGTTTCTCAATTATAGGAACCGGGCGTTAGTGGATTTGATGTGATCTCAATACAACAATTTTCAATCATTTCTTTGGCACCAATGCAGGATCCAGGTTCAATTTCTTCATTTCCACAGCCATTTCGAATAAGTAATCGTAGCACTCCGTCCTGTTAATAAAAAAATAAAAGTTAGAATTTTTAATACCATAGTGAATTATGATTTTTGTGTACTATCGGCCGCGGAACGTTATAGCGCTTTTGCACAACCCCGCCTAACTGCTCTTAGTTAAGTCTCGATAATTTAGGATTTGCGAGATTTTTGTTAATTTAGTTTTGTACTATCGGCTTGTCGACATTAGACTTCGGTTCTAATCATCTTATCCTACTAATCGTACAAATATCCAACTAAAATAATAAATGTGAAAGTATGTGGGAATATATGGATATCTTAAATCTTTTTTATTATTTTACGCAAAAACGGCTTAACTTTTTTGGTTACAATTTTGTATGTAGTTACAGTGCGGCCGACGTATTTTTTGCGAGTCTGAAGTTAGCCGTTTGTCTGCGCAATGTATCTTTTAGGAACAAAATTGTGTACTAGCACCGCGCAGCTAAGCGGCTAACTTAAGACTCGCCAAGATACGTCGGCCGCACTGTAAGTTGTATCCTGGATTAACACAAAGGCTTTTTATCAACATACCTAACAAGCGGGCCAAGCCCAATTAAAATTAAAAATATATCGTCTTACATAGTCTTAGCTTGTTGCCAAGTATCACCCCACACGTAGACTCCATGTCTCCTGACCAGCACCGCGCTAGTTCCCGGGTACTGCCGCAATGCCTCACCGAGGGAACCCGCCAGATCCTTTTCAAACGGAGTGTTTTCTATGATTGGTACGACTAATTTCTCATCGTAGCGCAGATAGCGGCCTAGGGTGGCGTCTTTTATACCCTGTTGGTGTTAGAAATAGGTTCATATTAGAACGGCACTGAAAGTTGTTATTCGGTGAAAAAAAAAACATTTTTTTTAAATTAAATCCGCCATTGGACTAGAATATTGACTTCCTGGTTACATAATGATTTTGGCGAAATTTATTGAATTACATCAATAATAGCAAGTACAGCTGCACTCTAGTACTAGCAGTAGAGCAGTTACCAGTATCTTATTGAGATTTAGGGTTTCGGAGGATTAGGAATTGGCGGTTACCCAAAGCCAATCCGGCTTTCGGTAACCTCACATGGGGCAACACAACGCTTTGTATGTTTTATGCCGGTTTTCTGTGATGCCGCGGTATCATTCCGATCGGGCTAACCCATTCGTGCCGAAGCATGGCTCTCCTACACATGACGAAAGGCGTTACGTTAGGTATGTGTACCTATGTCCATAATTATGAATTAAGGTACCTTGATCATCTCCTGATGTGTGATGACAAACTCCTTGTCATACAGTAGTGTGCATCGCACAGCGTGAGGTGAGTGTGTGTGTATGACTGCGCCCGCGCCGCGCTCTCTATACGCCAGCATGAATAGAGGAGTACACTGACTTTTCTTCAGCCTATAATTATGATTAATTATTATAAATCAAGGCAGTTGTAGAGGAACATGGTAAATGCACAATTGACAGAGCTTAGTTGGTAACTGGTGAGAATTTGCCAAAAATGTTGAGAAATGGCAAAAGGAATTATTCTATACTAACACTGTCTATACCGATACTGCCAGGAGTAAATTCAATTTAAAATTCTTTAAATACTATTTATTTCAATTTAAAAAAAAAATTAAGTATATGTTAAATTTATTGAAATTTTAGTTTTCCAACAGCTTCTGTATACAGATTGTTAAAAAATGAGGTAAGTATCATAATTGTTTTTCGAGCTTATACAGCTGGCAATTACAGGTTAGGTAAAAAATTTCAGTACACAGAACAAAAAAATATAAGCATACCAACATAAATTTAAGTGAAAGTTATTAAAATGTTTTGCAATAAAAAATTTTCTTTATTTCTTTCTTTTTTACTTTTCTTTGAAATACAAACAAGGATGTTATGAAGATAATATTAATAATGATTGAAATACAATTGTGACCAAAATGAGATCAAAAAGAGCAAACAAGGATGTTTTGAAGATAATATTAATAATGATTTAACTTACATTTTCTCTGGAGGTGGCAATTCAAGATCCTCATCATTGATAGTTTGCACAAATAGGTCATCAGACTTCATGCGCTCCTTTTGCACTCCAGATGGTGCTATGTAGATTTTATCCCTGAAATATCACACAATATATTTAGCATTATTGAAATGTGTAGTTAAGGCTTAGGTTCCATTGGGTCTCATCAGGGTATCTATACTAATATTATAAAGAGGTAAAATTTGTAAGTTTGTATGTCCCCTACATACAAACTTGCAAATTTTACGTCTAGTAGTAATCTTTGGAACCGCTGATGGGATTGCCAAAATTCCTTCGCTGATACACAATGTTTCCGGGTGCTATCGGCTATAAAACATCACGCTACAATTAAATGGATCTGAGCAGTGGGTGATACCGTGCGCAAGTAGTATGTATGTAGTGAGTATCTTATATAACAATAAAATTCTTGTGTCACAATTTAAGTAACCTTACTCCTCTAAAATGGTTTTACAGATTTTTTTACACAAATGCCATAAACAGGATTGTTATTATGCATATTTTGTCAGTCTGACAATTTTTCATACCCCTAAGTAATAAATAATTTATATAGGTATGGAAAACTATGTTTGCTAGGTCAGCTAGTTTTAGTTTGTACGGTCTAAAAATGTTTGTCAACAGTTAAGCCATTGTATACCCAAATATTATTTTAAAATGTTATGAGTATAGTTGAAATCTTAAGTTAATATCAAGTAAAATATTTGTAGTTAATATTCACTCACCCTTGCTTAATAGAAATACCCCCACCAGTTCCAGTCACCCATCCCAAATGATAAAATTGATTGCATAATTCCGGTATCAAATTCCTGGGATGTTCCTGAAAATTATAGAATTAAAGGTTACTTAAATTAAGAATATAAGAGTAGGTTAAGCTAGACTGTTTATAAAGATATATACTTATGTATTTTATTATTGTTTTTAATATGTGGTTTAAATACTTACTTAACATTAACTTAGGAAAGTAATATTAATAGGATGTAATAAATTGATCACATGATTATTAAAGATATTAGACGTACTAAAGACTAGACTGATACTGAGTATTGTTATTAAATTAATAACTTCAGTAATGATGCAAAGTATTCGGAAACGCATTTAAAAAAATATAATTTAAGTATTTATTCTCACCGGACCAAGTTCAGCCATGATTTCTTTCGCGTCGTAGTTAACAAACTGACGAAGAATGATTATAATTATTGTCTTCTAATAATAATATACTAGCTTTATCTTATCTCAGCCGGTGTAGAAAAATACTAAACAGAAATCATTGCGCTCAGCGTTTTATCAACAAAATGTTGAGATTGACTTGACATCTGACATCTGGACTTTTGTTTGACACTTGACAGTTTCTCATTTACTACCAATGGTAGAATCAAAGAGTTAGTAGAATAGTATAGGTATCGCGTTCACTGTTTAAACGATGTATTCAAAAAAATATCATTGTTTGCTTTTATAAATTATTAACATTTGCTACAAACTATTAGTTGGCTCCAAGCAATATTAAAATAAATATTACAAGCAAATTAAACAATGAAAAGTAACGGCGGGAACATCATGAAGCTTTATTTTATTTAAAAAATCCACTTAATCACATAAAAAGTGGTAAAGTAGTGTCAAGTCCCAATGGATGGAATTACTATTCACGAGTAGAATACGCTTTTTTTAGTTTCATTACATATCTCTATGGTAAGTTTCTAGATGACGTCGCGCAGACGAATTATTTAAAAATACTGGCCTCCTAGACACTAATTATTTCTGTTTATTGACAAATAACATCATGGACATCATTGGGTGCACTGTCAGTACAATTTTTATGTCAAAATTCTAGCAATACACACCAAATATTATAAAAAATTGTTTGCTGATGTTATGGACCATGACAAAGAAATCTAATTAAATCGATAGTCTGAAACCGCCAAGTTGATTACTTAGTTGGAATCTTTAAACGTAAGTGTTTTTGACTGAGCACTTTTTAATGTGGAATACCTAACTATTAAAATATGAATAAATTTTATGAAAACGCTGTCCTTTGCGCAACATAAATTATGGACTGTATTTATTTATCATCCAATACTGTATTTCAGTAGGTACCGTACGGTTGAAAAAATATTTTTATACACCTGAAACGAACTAAACGGGTACCTATTAAGACCGAGAGACGATCTCCGGCCAGCCGGGGAGGGAGGAGGGGATTAGTCAGTAAGTCAGCGGGAGAAATCATTTGATGATTTTCCCCTCAGAAAAAAAACTTAAAAGATAGCTCTTAAAAACCCTTTAGATACCCCACCAGGCCTCTAGGGTTAAGGGTTTGGTTATGCGTAAAGCTATTGCCAAAATTCACACATTACAAAAAAATACCGACAAAATTATAGACAACTAATCAGGACAGTGCTCTCGGAGTACCTTTACCAATAAGAACTCGGATTAGGCAAATAATGAAGCGTGGGAGCTCCATGCTTCGGCAAAAATGGGCCACCTCCACTGGAGTGATTGCCTTCCTCACAGAATACCGACAAGATACATAGCTTACTTTTCCCCATCATCCGAATCGACAGTCCTTAAATCCCAATGTTTTTTTTGAGAGGTGCAAATCATCCAATGACTTTTCTTGCCAAGGGAAGTGTGATCCCTAACAAGCCGCTAAAGGCAACACACTTGGTGTCTATCAAGTCCCTTTACTTACTTATTTTGCTTACTTACTCATTGAAAAGCAAACATACGACCAATTTTAATAACAAAGCACTGGTTTACGTAACACCAAAATAATGAAATAACTTATATGGTAACACGGTACACTTCTGCTAGCTTGAAAAGGGGAAAACAACAATCTTAAATTTTTTTTTTATACGATATTTCGGCTGACGAGCAGAGGGATTACCTGATGGTAAGCAATCAGCGCCGCCAATAGACACCCGCAACACGAAAGTTAAGAGTGCGTTGCTGGCCTATTCGAGATAAGGGTTTTGAATATTTAAGGATTGTGGAGCAAAGGAAAGTCACAACGCTGTTGTTGTTTCACGCCGGTTTTCTATGAAGCCGTGGCATCGCTCCGGTCGACCCGACCCATTAGTGCCGAAGCTTGGCTCTCCCACAAGTCTATAAGTATTTTTGAAACCCATTAAGATATTTTTATTTTTAGAATATTTTTGAGACCCTACATAATGCGTGAGATACCAGAATGTTTGAATCGTCGCTATCAAATTTTGGACAAGTTGATCAAGGACTTGAGTACTTCCCCTCCTCCCGGAGAATCAGCCGTACCGCAACCCAGTGCTGCGAGCAATGAAGTTGGTGTCAAGTTGATGTGTGACTTCTGGAACATTCTGAAAGAAGACCCGGAATGTGACCTACCGGTTTGTTGATAATTGATATATTATATTAAATGATCTTACGATGATCCATTTTTGAAAATTTAAATCGAATATAATACGGTACCTAGTTTCCAACTACTTAGTCAAATTCAAAACTTTTATCCAAATGTCTAAGAAACTACAAACCATGACGTCACTGTAATTCAGCGCCAAATAGTTTACTCATTTCTTCAAAATTAGCTAAAAAATTCGGAAATTTAGTCTATCGACAGATTGATGAAGAAAAGTATCTATTTATTTTTCAATATGTTATTGTATTGAAACGTCGAAATATATTGTTGACCTAGGACACTTCCCAATTAAATACAGTTTTTTTAGTTCTGCCTAAGCATTCTTTGACTGTCTTTAAACTTTTTAGCGAGAAGTACAACAGCGACTTTGTGATAAGAGCTGTGTGGGAATGTACGGTCCCCAACGGTTAGATTGTTATCTAGCCTGCAGGAGTACATCGAAGGATAGCCTGCATCGAAATAAACGGTACACAAATTTGCCAGCCGGCTTTATGTAGTTTAAAATAAAATAGTTGGTAAATACAGGTAGGTTAATACTCAAAAGAGCGAGCAACCAGTAAATAAAGTAGGTACTTACATTCTTAACTTACCTACATTTCTTATAATTCTGTGCTTGAGCAATTCAAATGAAACACCCAGAGATATATGTTTAGTGGTATCCACCTGAGCTATTCTATTTGAATTTGCATAACCTACGGAAAGTAATAGTGTCGTGGTGGCCCGGAGGTTAAGGAGCCCGCTTCTCATGCATGAAGGTATGGGTGCGAAACCTGGAAAGTACCAATGTGAATTTTTCCAAGTTATATGTACTTTCTCAGATTATTTAGACACCACTGACATACGATGAAGGTAAACATTGTGAGGAAAACCTGGTCTTATAATTTCTAATTATAAGTTTGAAATCGCCAACCCGCATTGAGCAAGCGTGGTGATTAATGTTCTAACCTGCTCCGTATGAGAAGAGGCCTTTGCTCAGCAGTGGGCACTTATAGGCTGATGATGACTGAAAGTAATATTTTTTCTTTATTTCGAAATACAAAAACTATTTGCCGTAGCTGTTGCTATATTATGATTTAATTATCCAGTATCACTTTGAAGATTTGCTGGAGTCTGTGTTCCCGAAGGCTTCTTTAAGAACCGAGTGAATAGGTTGCTTATGGATAGGCTTGTACCGTGTAGTACGCCTGCCCATTAATAAATAAATAAAAATAAACACTTTGTTTTATATAACAGATGATGATGACACAGATAGTGAACTCTTGGTATGGGTAGTATTTAAAATACTTAATTTTTTAGGACGTGTGGGGCACATAAAGAAGGAACAATAAAATCAAGTCGCCCCCAAAATTGTCAACATGAGTGTGAAAAGTTACCCCTAACTCAAGTTTTGAACAACATTAAAGAGGTTGGTAGAAAGATAAAGAGAAGAGAAAATCCTACTAATATTATAAACGTGAAAGTGTGAGTTTCTATGTTTGTTAACAAAAATGGCTGGACCGGTTTGATTGAAATTTGGTATTTGGATTAATAGATGGCATTTTATTAACACACTAAGCAGGTGAAGCCGCGTGTGGAAGCTAATGTATAATAAATTTTACGCATAATGGTCTTAATTCCATAATGTCTTAATTTACTATGTGTTGTTTAACCTTCCCGGTTTTGGAAATCGTTTGAGCTCTTGATTATGCAGTCTGATTGTACTTAGTATTGTAATCATCTCACTAAGTTTGAGAGTTTGTATTCGAAGTACTGTTTTCTTTGAGTATTGAGCTCTGACGTCATTTCTTTCTAATCGTCATAGGGGATATTGTGCAATATTTGCTGAAAATAACTCGTCTCTGTCAGTTTGGTCGTTGTAACTAGACCGTCAGGTAAGAGGTCAGTACAGTCATATCACATTGATTTGAACATGACACGGAGTTTCTTGGTCGTTCTTCTCCTTTCGAATCTACAATTTGGAATGAGCGGCTAGCTTCACTGACAAACAGACTGACAGACTAATATTCTATTCTGACGTTTCAAAAGTACCTATTTGTGGTTTATTTGAAATTAATGATTTTGACTTTGAATAAGGAAATTGTCAATTAAGATTAAAGATAACATTTCTTTAATACAATCGTCGGTATCTAAGTAGACACAGTTTTCTAACCCATACTTTACGAGCACCCAAGTAAGCCATTTATCTGGGAAGGTTTTTATGACTGAAGAGTGGGCCCACTTACTGATATTCCTTCATTTAGTTTTGTAAGGAGATTATTTATTTTAACAATACACTATGTTGAAAATATTTAACAGTGGCCCAATGCTTCCCATTCTCCAATCCCTTCCCTTTTCCAAAATCTCTAAATCACTAATACTAATAATGAAATAAATAGTGTCCATGGGCGGCGCTGATTGCTTACCATCAGGTACCTAATCTGTTTGATCATCTGCCGTCGTTGATAACAGAAAAAGATACCGATATTTATTATGTTATTTTTGTTTTTGCCGAAGGCGGCCTCATTCGATAAGAAGTGCCACGTGCGAGTTGAAGAGCTCATGTCAACTCAAAGAGACCTCATGGTGCAGATTCAAAATTTAGAAAAAAGAGAAAAACAAGGAGTGCAGCTCTTGAAACAGGCTGACTGCATGTGGTCATGTATGGAGGAGTCGTACAAAAAGAAAATATCTCAATCTCAAGAAAGATATAAAGCATTAATGACGGAGGTAAAATTAATTTATTAAAATTCGATTTGTTGGAAGACAAAAGGTTTTTGCTGACGTCTTGATAAAATAATAATTGCTTATTAGCAAGGTGTTTTAGTAAGATTCCCGAATGTGTACTCATAAATGCTTAGGTATGCTAACGAATTAATAAAATATTTAATATATAATCATGCAGCATTACTTAGGTGCCTAGTAAAAAATTTAAAGCAGTTTAATGTAATTTAAAGTGATAACATATAATAGTGGATATCGTGAAACATAGTAAATTTATTGAAAATAACGACTTACTCACTTGAATTAACTAAGAAAAGCTTTAATAGTTAGTAGTAAAAGTCAGTGAGCCAGTCGATTGAACGACGTCACTACGACAAGCGCGCTGCTCATGAGTAACATTCTAGTCGCGACTTGAAAGTAGTACAACTGTTCTCGGTTAATTCACGTAAGTAATTTAAATTTTACATAATTTAAAATTATTTTATAGTTAAAGGAAATAGAAACCAGTGCAATCAAATGGAAGAAGCACAAGAAAGATCTAGAATTTCAATTAACGAATATAAATCAGTGTGGAGACGACATCAAAGAGAAAACATATCAGAAGAATAATGACCTCAAAGTTATGAACATGGAAATTGAAGAGCTGAAGAAAAGGATTGCAAGTAACGCTAAAGATTTGAATGTTGCTAAGAATTCCTATAAAGCGAAAAAAGAGGCTTCTGATGTGAGTATTTATAATACTACCCTTCGAATAAAGAATAAAGCGAATAAAGAATTTTGAATGCACGGTAGGCAAGGTGGTTGGGTAATTAAGTGGCTACCGCGCAATGTGCCACGGTTTTGATCCCCACACGGAACAACTCTTTGTATGATCCACAAATAGTTGTTCCGGGTCTCGGTGTGATATGTTTGTGGGTTGGTATGTTTGTAAACGCACCCACGACACAAGAGAAATTACTTGTGTGTGGCAAAGTTAAATATATATATGAATTTACGAAACGCTAAGTATGATTTTTTTGTACGTAGGTTATTTTCCCTATTACTTAAGTAAGTCTCAAAACTTGTTGATGATTATACAATTGAAGATAATAAATGCATTAATGTTATTTCTTTCTCGTATAAATAGGCAAGAATGGCGACAATGGCATCTAATATGAAAACACTACAACAAAAGGTTGCAGCAGAAAATAAAATTAAAAAAGATAAAGAAATTGAAGGAACAAAATACGTGAAAGAAGCGAGAGAGGATTTACAGAAAATTTGTAGAGTTCTTTTACAGAAGAAATTGGAAAATGAAGATCTGCGTGCTGAGGTAATATGCACAGCTCACGTCCTTTTATGAACCAAAAAACAAAATGAATTACTTAAGTACGAATCTAAGTAAAATAATACAGAACTTCATAGATTACTGTATAAATAGTACCATACTATTCTAAATGTTTAGTCACCGGTTAGGGTAAGACCCCGTATGAGCAGTTGTAAGAGAGACGCTATTTCGGATACAGCGAGACGAAACGTCCAGTTGTCGTCATTGTAAGGACCACCCGGAGGATACGGTGTAGCATTCTGCTTGGGTTGACCACCACCGTGTCTTCAGAGAAGTTTTCGGTGGCGACAAACTCTACTGTCCAACTTTAGTCGAGCTCATGTGCTGAGTGGCAGGAACTAGGAAGCCGTCTTCTCTTTCTACGAAGCAGCTGATGCTGCGAACGAAGCAACTATCCTTCTCATGCCCCAATACCCCAATCTGAGACACTCCGTGCATAGACGATCTAGCGATTATACTTATATTACAAAAAAATTAGACATATTATTTGTGTTTATAGAGCGCAACTGCACTTTTGACCCATGGCTACGCATACAATCAGTTACAATAATATTCATGTTGATTTTATTTTACTTACAGAAAGACGCAATACTACAAGAAATTGATCTTTTAAAGCAGACCTTTAATAATTGCAAACAAAAATGTGGGAATAAAGAAAAATCTATTACCGAAGAACTGACAAAGGTCGAAAACGATTTGGCTGAAATGAGGATAAAATGCACGAAATGCCATGAATGCACTGATACTATAGATATTAGGAAATACTGTACCGATTGTCCAAGATGTTTAACAGAAAGACATTGCTTATACTCAGAAGATCATTGTAGTAATGACTATTCTATGGATTGTGTTTGCATGAGCGTAAAACAGAAATTTTTGGACAATGTTTTTGATAACATGTACACAGTTTTGGAGAGACAATCTAAAACATGTCCCGGAAAAGCTGTTGCTGATTGTGTGCTGAATTGTTTAAAGAGAAGTCGAAATGGGAAACTTAACCAGGAAACTAGAAAAGTGTTGCAGGACTTTATTTTGAGTACTGTGAAGAAGAATTTGAATCTAACAATTGTCGGTGGAGCGGTGAAGACTAGATGCGAGGTACGTGTGATGACTACAGGAGGAATCAAGATCGATGAGGGTTATTAACCATACTGTTTATTAATATTTGTATTTCAGATGGATCCAGAAACTTACAAGCAGTTGATGTTATGTCTCAAAGACGTTACTGTGACACGTCCAGTAAAAGAAGATAAGGGTACAGGGTCTAAAAAGGTAAGTCTTATCTGTTGTATTTGTTACCATGCTTTTATACCTTTAACTTATATGTTTGTAAGTTTTAAATGAATATTCAGTCTCTTTTCTTCATTTAATAAAATTTGCCATATTTGCATAGGAACCGTGTCATCGCTGGGGTGGGATTAGTGAATGTCATTGCCCAAAAGGTCCCAAGGCCTGTGTTTGTAGTAAAGCCCCACATCCACCAACTGACCCTCCTTCTTGTGGACTACAACCAGCAGAAGAGGTAAATTATTAATCTTTTATGTGCCATTTTATGAATTAAAAATGCGTGATAAATAAAAATAGTTTGTTGTAGGTATCCGACATCATTTCTTGATGTGTTTTATGATGCATTTTTCTCACACTAAGTATTCATAATTTTAGCTATTTCACTATCAAGTACATAGATTAAGTCCTAGTTCAATGGCAGTTTTCACCATAGATAAAATAATTTTAATAATGTTTAGGAAGCTCACGAGCGAGTTTGTTTCTCAAGTGACCGGTGGCACCAACACCACTCACAATTAAGTTGAAACAAAATAGGTGGAATTCACATACTAGATGTCTACCTTCCTTCTGTATACGGAATATGCGGCTATACTGAATTTCTCATGTAGGATCCGGCGGAGAAATCGTGTCCACAACGAGAGTCACTGGCATGCAGCACGGACTGTGGTATGTTGGGGATGCCGGGTGCACCGTCCAACTGGCGGCGCGAACCATGCGCTGGCCAGAGCTGCCCCTTCTCCAAGAATATGCGCGCTGCTCAGTGTGTTCTGGGACCTGAGCCGCTCTCTTCAGAGCCTAAGGCTCATTCCTTGCCACCAAACACACCAAAAAAGTTGCCAGAAGATAAGACGTTGAAGAAGTTGGCAGAAGATAAGACGGTGAAGAAGTTGCCAGAAGATAAGACGGTGAAGAAGTTGCCAGAAGATAAGATGGTGAGTTCTAAAATCGTGTCTTTAAACTTACCTTAACATAAATCTGTTTCGAACGAATTAGTAAACATTACATTGAAATCAGATAATTCAGCAATACCGATCATTCTATTACTCAGTGTAAATCATTTGGACTGAGACAATAAAACTACCAGGTACAGAATTTTTTTTATGATGGTGGTGGAATTTGATATGATGGTTGGAGCAGCTTTATTGTTTGGTGACGTTTATGTTGTATATGTAAAACAATGCATAACAAAACATAAAAAGAAACTATTCATGTCTTAAAGGTAAAATAAATTGAAATTGTTTTTATGTTTAGGCCACATGCGCTTGTGGAAGCAAGGCGGTAAAACCATGTCCATGTAATAGAGGTAAGTAATAAAATTTAAACAAAACTTATGCAGGTTTAGATTTTGTGTGGGAGTACAATTCAGTGAAACTAGACATCCCGGTCGTGACACTGAAATCTATGATTGTAGATCGTAGAGGTCAACCGCGCCAACGAATTTTCGAGGAAGTCATGGGAAGATATTCTGAGGTGTCACCTATACAAAATATAAGTTTCACGTGTTTGGATAACGAGTCCTCCAACATAAGTTACGAAATGTGTGAATAGGATCTGGCTGAGTTTGTTTCAAACATCATATCATAAGAGTCGATTTGTTTGATAAATTACGAATGTAAAATTCCACAATAAAGCTTACAATGTTTTTGTACATGGTGGTTTTATTTCACGAAATTATAAAAGTAGCCACCATGTTTTGACGAAAATGAAATACACTATTTTATTTTAGGTATCCAAGGTCGTACACAATGATGTAATGATTTCGAAGAGAAGAGTAGAATCGGAATGCGATTGCTCTAATTTACCTGTTAAATATTTGCTGGCGTCAAAAACTTCAGAAAATAAAATAAACCAGTATTGTGCCTGTTCATCAAATTATGTATCGCGAGAAAATAGAACGCCTTTTTTAAATAAACTGCAAAGAAGAGGACATATAAAAATTTGTAGAAATAATAAAAGTGAGCAGGATATTAGTGGGATTGACGACGAAAAACAATTTTCTTGTGTCGGTCCTCGAAAAAATAAAAAAATAACAGACAAATCCGGTAACGATATACAGATGATATTGTGTCCTAAATTTCGTCGGGGTTCTGATAAGAGAGAAACATCGATTGGTGATATTAGTAGCATAGATGAAGTTCAAAATGATCGTACGACGTTAAAGTTTAAGTCATCTTCAAAAACAGAACAAGAGCTACATTCAGACGATGCTAGCATTGTTGGAAAAAAGGTTTGCGAAACTGTTAAGGAACTTATGAAAAACATTGTTGTCCCGCAGATGCCACCTACAACTGCTAATGTATCTTCTCCAAAAGTTGAATGGGTTACACTAAAATCATTGTATAAAGAAATATCTTCATTGGCAAAGTTGAAAAACTTAAGCACAGAAACTGTAAACGAAGTGGAAGTAAAATGTGAGACTTTAGAAGTTACAAATGATTTTAAATTTATTAAAAACCAAGAAAAAAATATTACCTTAAAAAATGAGGAAATAGACACGGAGTTGTCAAGTGACAATTTCAAAGAAAAGGAAGGTAGCGACAGCATATGTTACAGTGACGCAATGTTTGGAAGTTTCTGTAATACTCGGACAAATACAAATATCATAGCCGAAGAATTGAAGTTAAAACTGTTGGAGGACATCCGGAAGACTTATAACATTTCTCTTAAAACATCCTTTGAGGATTTTAACGAATTTGAAGATAAGGAAAACAATCTAAAAAATCTTCGTAAATGCTTACTTAATTTACAAGAAACTGAAACGGAGCAAAATGAATGTTCTTGTATTAACACAAAGTCGCAAAGGAAAGACGGATATGAAAGTACTGTACAGTATTGTTTTTCTGTCCATGATATAAATGTTGATAGTGAAAGTACAAATAATGATGTCGTTTTTAGTGTCGCTCCTAAATATAAAGATAAAGAAAAGGATAGTAAAATAATATTAAATAAACAAGTCAAAAATAAGCTCGATCATATAAAGCGAAATAAAATAAACAATGCTAACAAAAAACATAGAGCTAAATTACCACTTGTTCAATAAAATATAATGAATAGGTAAATAATAGGAGTTTGTTAATAGATTTAGATTTAGATTTAGGCTATTTTTTTATCAACATATGGATTTTATTTTTAACATATAATGGACGTATGACAGTTGTATAGAATAACTGACAAAAAATCAAACATATTCCTCACATAAAATTTTCTAGCACTGGAAAAATCTGTCACTTAGAAAACGGTGATTGCCTCAAAATAATTTTACCATCACTTACTGTTTTCAGTTGTTTTGTACTCCCATGCACTTTTAACACATTCAGTGCCCCCGACGCGTATGTGCGTTTCCTCGCACGCACATACGCGTCGGGGGCACTGAATGTGTTAAAAATATTTTTTCCATATTTTCTTAATTTATATCATAATCATAATATTTAAATTGGCTTGCAGATATAAAACAACTGACAGCAGAAGTTACAGATACTTGCAATCAGGGTACATGTGCAAACTTTCGAAAAATAAAAAAAGGTACTCAGACGCTTGAGTTTTCCCAAAAAGAAGAAAGTGGCACAACACAGGGAATTAAAATGAATATTAGTGAAAATGAAAATAAAGAACAATTTAAGATATCAATTGAAGATAAAAGTGGGCTGGCAAGTAATCAATTTACTGAACTCAAACAAACAAAATCTGGTAGGCTAGCTATGGAACTAGATGAACAGTTAATAGACATGATAGAAAAGAAAAGTCAAGAGAATCCTTCCTTATTCGTTTCAATTAAAAATACTTCATCCGGAAATCTTTTAGTCGATTTCAATACAAAAGAAAATGAGACAGATAATACTCACAAAGTAACAATAAGACGGACATCTTCTGGAACTCGACTGTTAGACATACATAAGAACGTAATCAATATTTTAAAAGGTAGCTTATATAATAAGTCAGCTGATACCCATATATCGAAAAGTATTAAGTTAGCAATGAGTCCTAAAAAACAAGATAGTCTGATTCAGGTAGTTGGATCTAATAAAGCTGATGTTAATACATTACAACTGCATGACATAAATTCAGAGAAACATATAATACAGCATAAGGCAGAAAACAAGGGTGAGCGCGAAAGGGACAAGAACTCCTGTAAAGATATTATTAGTCCTTCATCCAACTCACAGTTAAAGAGTATAAACGAATTACCATTACCAGCCGACTCTGCAACAAAATCATCGCTTGGAAAAGAACTTCAAAGAACAGACAATCTAGATCGTCAAAAGTTACCTAGGTTGCAACAAAGTTCGAACACATTTGACTTAAAATCACAATTTAAGAAATTGTATAAAAAAGGAAATGCAGATGTCGAAGTCCATGTTAAGGAAAAAGACGGCGTAGTTCAAACATTTTCTACTGTTGTTACTAAAACAACGTCGGGTACTATAGCTATTTATGTTGATAATAAGACTTCGTTGAAATACACACATGTTATAAAAAATGAACATCCTGTTCTTTTGTCTAAAATAACCTCTAGGGAGTATTTTGTAAACTTGGATAGAAAAGGTCGAGTTTTCAACGCAATTATCAGAAAAACTCCATCAGAAGGAATGTTAATAATCCCGGAATCAAGATCATTTATTGAAATACACAGTCAGAGTCATAAAAGTGGATACAATATAAAGCTTACAATAATTGGATTACAAACTCCTCATTCGTTAGAACTTCCTGCAATTTTACGAACTACATCATCGCTAAATTACGAAATTGTTTTAAACAAAAACATCGAAAGTAAAGAAAAAGACCATGTAAACGAATTTATGGAGAATAAAAAAGAGACCACGGTAAATTTACACAAAACTAGTTCCGGAAATTATATAATTGATTTGGATACAGAAAACGAAAGTCATCTAACTAAACAAAAAGCGTTGATTAACAAATCATCATCAGGTGACATGAAAGTAATAATTAAAAAAGATGTGTTTGAATCTATAGTTGACTTGGTTTCGTTAGAAAGTTTATCTAACGATTATTCACAACCAGTTGGGAAATTGCCTGCTTCAAGTAGAGAAATTCACCGGGAAAATCTGAGAAAATTAAAAAAAATGGACAAGAAAACTAGCAATAATTCACAGGTTAATAAGAATTCGAAGGACCATGACAATAAACAAATATTTTCGAAAAAAACTGGTGTTGTGAAAATGACAAAATCAGGTCAATATGCGGTAATGTTAGACGAAGAGACAAAAAAAGCATTCATGAAGAACTTACAGAGCTTTTTGTCAACTAACTCAGATGGGCTTATTCCAATTAAGAGATCAGACTCTGGAGAAATAATTATAAATCTCAATTGCGGTAATAAATCGAAAGAACACTACGGTACATTGAAAATAACTCCATCAGGAAATATATACGTGGTTGTTGACGAAGAAGTTATCAAAACAATGACTGGACGTGCTAAGAATAAAAAACTAACAGATGATGCAGATGTCGGTACGAGATCGCAGCATATAACAAATATAATAGCTTCTGTTAATAAAGCTATTACAACAACATGCAATGGTCAGCCGGATGATTGTGACTGCGATGCAGCCAAATGTGTTTGTTCAGAATTGCAATTGGACACATTTGATTGGTCTTCTGATTTTAAACCGAAAAAAATCAAACCGTCCATTTGGACAAAAGCAAATCGTAAAGCTGGCTCCTTTCATTTAAAGAAACGTAGTGTCGTTGCTAAGTCATCATCCAAATCTAAACCAGCACACATTGTTATTAAACCAATATGTGACTGTCGGCCGAAATCCAAAAAATCAACATCAAAGAAGCATTGCTGCTTTTTAATTGATTCGGTATGTCCATACCATCAAAATAGATATGACAGTGTATCCAACGAGATACTAGAAATAACAGGGTTATGTAACTCACACAAGGATCCGAGTAAGAATAAAATTGAATTTGAAGCAATAAACAATCTACCAACTGAAGAAAAAGGACCTCAAGTGTGGGATTCTTTGAATTATTTACCACCGCAACTGCCACCGTTTTTGAATTTTGACTATCGCTAAAAATCTATACATTTTTTTTTTATTTTTGTATTGGTCTATCATCAGTGCACAGTTTACAAAAAAAAAATACAAGTATTGGTATGCATGTACATTTTGTGGTCGCATTTAGCAAATTTGAAAACAAAGTATATGTGTGTACCATTTTATTTCCTAACTTTGTATGATAGATGATCGCGTACGTTTTGTTGAGGAGATCGTAATGGTTGTATTCTGAAATGTCGTACTAAAACTCCACAATTGATGATCGAAGTTCCATTACAATAGTCATTTATCAGATGCTTGTGTACAATTTATGTGCGATCATGTAACTGTTCGCAAATGATTGGTTGCTGATGTTTGTTATTATACATATTGTTTAATATATTTTTTTTCATTTCTAATATTATTATGAATCTATGTGTTGTTATTTTATCACAATAATTAGTAATAAATTGGGCTACAAATAGTCTGCAAGCTACGGTTGGGCGAGATTGTGCCTTTTGCTCCAAGAAACAGTACTCAATTTTGCTTTGTTCGCTCAAGGCTTTCAGTTTTCTTTAATATTTCTCACTGCCATGCCATCCTAATGACTTCCTCCGCAATATTTTCCGAACAGGCGTCTCACGATGTTTTCCCTTCATACGTGCGCACGGTAAATGGTTTAAGTTTGCCTGCAGTCTGCAGTTTCATCTTGCACGTGTGTGCCCGATTGTGGGCCGAATACTTAATGCGCGACGCATTAGTTCAAAGGACATTATTCATTTTTATTCTGTTAGTTTCTTCAGTTGTTATTTGTGACTCTTGCTCGCTCGGAAAGTATTGTAATGTTTGGTTTCTATAAAACCTAAAGTTTTATCTTATCGTTTTATATAGTTATATCTTTATAAATGAATCAAAGTTTCTCAATATAACTTTGCTGCTTTATAATTTTTCACTGTGTTGATTTCTTAATACGGGTCATTATTAAGTTTAAATTTAAATATTTTCTTTTACCCTACACAAGTCATATTTGATTAACATGTGCTTTGGGATTTGACTGATACCGTTGTGTTTTTGGACCAAACGACCATTAGTTGTAGTAAATCATCATCATTAACAGCTTTGTTAAGCAAAGGCCTTTTCTAATTCGGAAAAGTTTTGACTATTAGTATACGAAGCCTTTGAAAGACAAGCTAGCTACCTCGAATATTTAGGCATCATCAGCCTATAAGTGACTACTGCTGAGCAAAGGCCTCTTCTCACTCGGTAAAGGTTGAACATTAATCAGGATTGGCGATTACAACTTATAATTAGAAATTAAAAGTCCAGGTTTCCTCATGAGCACCACAGACAGGGTCCTATAGGGCTGATGTTCAGTAGGGGCTGCGAGGCAAGCACAATTAGTCACCGCGACTTCGGCATAAAACAGGAGAAGGAACAGGGATTTTTAGTTAGTATGAGTTTAACACTCCGTCCCGCTCGACCCTGGGTGGGAGAATTCTTTTGATGATATCCTCCTCACAAAAAAAGGGTTGCTCATATTTTTTTCTTTTACCGTCAAAATAAAGCGGTTTCCTTAACTTTAGCATCACTCACACTTTAACATCTAATGGTTAGGACTCGGTAAGTCCAAAAAAATCAAAGAAACAGATCTGGTGACTATTTAGTAGTTTAGTCAAGTATTACATTTCGCTTTAGCGTGCTTGTAACGCGTTTCAAAATTACATCTAACGCACGCGGAGTCCTTTTTATAATCCACGTCATATACTATTTGCCAGTCAACAAAGATAATGTTAGGATACTGTAACAAACCCATTCTTTCTCTAACTTGCTTGAACTAGAATGGACAAACCTGTGAAACTATTTTTTGGGCAAAAACACGTGTCTAATATTTTCCATATCTCTGACAGGGCTGATGGACCAAATAAATATTGAATTTCATCCCTATTTTATTAGGTAGTGTGTAGCATTTGCTTCATCACTACAGAGTATAAAACAGTCGCATTCTCTGTCCCTATATCCGTATGTATGCTTAAATCTTGAAAACTACGCGACGGATTTTGATGCGGATTTTTTAAATGACGGGATTGGTTGAAAATAAATGTTTATATGTGGCACAATTTACATCGTCATTGTACATACCCATGCGAAGCCGGTGTGGGTTACTTAATTGATATATTTTTATTAGGTATTTCTGTTTCTACCTTTGAAATTAAGCAGTATTTTTTTTAATGTGAGCTGTTTTTCCATCCACTGCCCGTACCGTGTGTTCTTCTATGTGTCTTCTAGTAAAACTATATCTACGTGAATAGATGTTCTAAAAATTCGCAACAAAGCGATATTTCGGCTCGGCACTCACTCCCCGTGGGTTCGCGAAGCTTATTGAATACAAATTGTTTCTTTATCAGGCAACTTTCGCGGGAGACGCCAGAAATAATTCGCGTATTGTGAGCTGTTACCACTTTTGTGAACACTTGTTTATAGTGAAATGTTAAATTCGAATACGACTGCCTTTGACTGCCCGTAAAACTTTATATTGTTTTATTTTATAATCTTTTTGTATAAAAAAGTCGTGTTAGTTCATTTATAACTAAAGAACGGCTAAACCAATTTGGCTAAGGATTTGTGAACCTTTGGACTATACTCGGAATTTTAATTCCATTCCAGATTTGACAATTTCAGTGTTGCAACGTTATGACACGTAGTAAATAGAGATGTTGCGAAATTATTCGATATGGAAATCGAATATTTCTGAATCGATTCCTCTAGTTTATAAATTTATTCTCGTAAACTAAGTTTATCAGGAAATAAAATATTTCTGAACCGATAATTTAGTTTTGACAATTAATTAACGATCTGAGACTTTTCTTTAGTAATTGTGTGTGAAATTAATAAAATGAAGGAACATGACAATTAAAACAGAAAATTTATAAATTGTCGCCGTCATCGCTATCGCTATCGTTGTTACTTTCTGTAACATTTACTATGAATTCTGTCTGTGATATTTATTGTCAATTAACATATCTAGTTTACTCATTTTTTCCTCTTCTTTGACAACATGGGATACGCATTTAGACCATTCGGTAGCCGTAATTTTTCGAATGACTTCCTGAAACTGATTGACTGATTGTTTATCGATTTTTGTGTTCATCACTACACTGTTATATGTGGTATCATTATTTCACTAAATGACAGCAGGTCATGTCAAATCAGGAATCGAATTAAAATTCTGACTATAGTACTTTTAGACCCATAGCAACAACCTTCTTCCATAAAATGGGTTGTGGAAGTTTATACGCAAAAATTTTAAATCTTCCAAAAGCTAGTATGTTTTTAATATTTAGGCCCAGACCTAGACCTATGACCACTTTAAGATACAATAGCGTAATTTCGGTACCTACTTACTAATAGGCTGCGTCACAGTGCGCAAGAAAATTGCTTGAGATAATGTTTTGTATTACTTTATTTGTGGTACTGGTAAATGGTACTAAATTACTTAGGGCTGATTTTGTAATAGTCAGATAAATGTTATTCGAGGAATAAAATTGTTGCTATCACTGTCTTATATAAACATCCTGACGCGACAGCATCATAATTATTCCCCAGGTAACTGTTATCTAATCATTGAAAAATCAGCCCTAAATAATATATTTATTCTAATTCGTTTCTGATTTATTGGTTTTGAAACCAAACACAGGTTTGTTTTCCCATATCTTTTGATCAAAGATGTTTTATTTTATTGCGTAATTTATTTATCATACCAAGTTGAACGATATTTTTAAACGCATTCATTATTTCGTACGTGTCGTCAAAGCAAAAAGGTTCAGAGCATGGGAACTATTCTTGTTAACAGTGATAAAACTATGTTTTTCCCTCTAATTTGCTTGTTTGAGCTAAGTGCCTAATCATGGAAGGCTAAGGTAATTGTGGGGACCTGTTCCATCTGATTGGAACGTGTTATTGAGTGAAATCATCTGCACCTGCCTGTCACAAGGCCCTATAGACCTGTTATATACTTAGGGATACGCAACCCAAGCTACCCTTTATAGATTCCGTGGTTGAAATGTAATATTGAAAATAGTTCGTGGAACGTTGTTTCTGGAACTTACAGAATAGGGTACTTTACTAGGTCATAAACTATTTTGATTTTTTAAAACAATTATTAAAATGTTATCATTCATTTATTGGTTTGACAATGTACTTAGTTTTAATATATAATAAATAAGTGACGCAAAATATTATGACGTCATAATTATGTTGCGATCTCATACAACATTCTTAGGAAAGTATAGTTTTTGACATGACAATTAAAGTATTGAATTTGACTTTTTGGAAACTACCAAATTATTTTGTTTGTCCATATTCTATGTTGAAGCCGTTCGAGTTTTCAATCATATAAGACATCTCCGGTATGGTCTAGTGGCTAGGATACCTGGCTCTCACCCAGGAGGCTCGGGTTCGATTCCCGGTACCGGAATATAATTTTTTGTGTTTTTTTCCATTTTTGAATAAAACAAGCTCACCTGTAAAAAATCAACGACATTTTTCATTCCCGACCACTTTTAAAAACAACTCCTTTTTTGACTTCACACAAAAACTATCCAGACATATGATACAGATAATAGCAAATAGGACAAAAAACCATCTAGCTGCCACGCCACCGACACCCACCGATCCACGCGTGCCGTGGGGCCTTTTCGACCGTAATTTTTCGCCACAGCTTCGTGTACACGCCGATGTTTTTTGTAACCCTCCAACGCACAGCAGATTGATTTATGACCAGTGGTCTGATCTAGTTTAGATATTTCGGATAGCATTTAAAATATTTGGTGGCTGCCAGACGTTTTTTTATGTATACCACGTATTTCAGTTGTTTTCTGTGTGAGTAAATACAAGATAAGCTTCAGTTTATACAAAAAGTAATATATTTCGTGAAAAACTCAGCTTTGTTTGATAAACGATTTATCATTCCGTTTCGTAACAAAGAATTTTCTATTACTGTTTCATTTGGTCCTTCGTTTACTTCTGACAGCCTAGATGCTGTTGGATTCATTATTCATTGAGGCGGAAATTACTATGGCCCTCTGAAAAAATAAGTATCAAAATTGGTAAGTAGGTGCTAAGTTATTATTAGAAAAACTGCATATGCTGTTTTGCCTTAGCTAAAAATTTTGTATTGTGCATATTACATTTGATTCTAATCACGTAGAGTAAGCATTTTATATTAATGTTATCTTCATGGTATATTTAAGACGATATGAATGGTACGAATAATAATATTATTGCTGTCAAAATGATGTCATGACTCAGACTGTTTGATGTAAATACTCACTTCGAAGTCGTTCCCATAGAATCTGATATTGCGATTGGCGAATTTCCAAGTACGTCAAAGAAAGTAGGTAATCAAGTGGCTTCATGATATAAAAAGTTCGTAAAATGTCAAGCCTCGCTTTTTGTGACACATTGGAGACATTTCTTCGTCATAAACATTCAATAATACAGGCGCGCCGTTATAGGGTTAGATGTGTTTCATATGTTTGTGAGTTGTATTCGACACAGCAGAGGTTTGCTTTGTTATTTATTTCTCAACACAATTTATTGAAAAGGGTTTTCACGAGTGCCTATCTCACATATTTCGCCCGAACACAAGTGTCTATTTCGCTACAAATTGGACTCAGTGTACTGAGATGATTGTGGTACAGTTTTATTTTCGTTTTGGTCTTCCGAATTCAGGTAGTAGGTTAGTTGGTATGTTTTATATACTTAAATTGAAAAAAATATTTTTATTTTATGTGACTATAGGTAGCATAAACTAATATTAGATGATGACAATATAAAAAGTTTATTCAATTACTAAGGTAACTTTTTGCTCTCATTTTCCACCATTCTTCAAATAAAATAGCTTAAACCAGAACGAAATAAAACTGCCTATAAAGATTAAAGATCGCCCAGCAGCCTACTATTCATTCTGTTCACAATTTCTCGCCTGACAAAAGAGTAGCGCGCACAATTTGTCAATCCATCCATCCGTACTGTTAAAATGGGCTGTAAAACTTTTAACACTCGACCCTAGGAGAGTGGGGGAGACACTCAGAATTTTGTAGTTCCGCATAGGAACCACATAAAGCGAAATGGGACAAGACCGGAACGGAATAAAAAGAAAGGTCGGCCCGGATACGATGTGCCCGACAGTAAAACCAGTACTTGGATGGCAAAAAAAACTTCAGAAGAATAAGATTTGGTGCGTCTTCGAGACGTGAGCCAGGAATAAATAAAAATGGCTGATATCTTTTTGCGGTGACACCGTTTAATGTTTCATATTAAACTAAGTGATTGTTCTCGACCTATAAAAGGCTTTTGCTAAATCACTTGTGAGTTTTAAAATATCGAATTGTAGACTGTCTTCTCATTGTGGATGTGTTTAGTAACATAAATCTACATACATATAGTACAACAAATTTCATTTTGTTGTTTTTAAATAGTTGAGTTATTTTAAAACAGCAGTTAAGTATATGTTTCCTCCCCACAATTTACGTGGACACTGATGAAATTGCCGTCCGCCATTTTCTATCAATCGTGATCAAAGATAGCATCAACAGACATGTTATTTATTCAAGTTTTATTACTCTCTGAAACTAAATAAAAGTGACTTCGTAACTTTGATTAAATACAGACTATATGAAGCAAATAAATCATATGCTATATTAATATTTGATAGGTCCCAATACGAAGGACGTATTACATAATAAAATCGTTATGACGAATGAGTCTTGTTGATGGAGAATTTACTAGAGTCTAGGTAATGGGTGTGATTTGTTATGTTACGTAACGATATTGGTTTTTCTTGGACACTGCATATAATCGGTTGTTGTAATAATGTTTATTTGTTTATTTATGTTTATACCCTGACGTGTCTTTTTATTTTTTGTTTCTATGATTTCCTCAAAGTTTCTTTTTTGTAGAGGTTCTTTTGTATTTGTAATTCCGATGTTGCTCTTGACTATTAATTACTTACTTAGATATTACAGTTCAATGATTTCTAAATTCTTTGTGGGTACCATAATCAAATTTGGAATTAAAGACTGGATTCGGTAGTTTTTTTTTTAAAGAAAACTTTGTCCACATTAGGATTTCTCCTGTGTCGTGGGTGCGTTTACAAACATGCAATTTCACATACACATCACACCCAGACCCGGAACAACAATTTGTGGATCACACAAAGAGTTGTTCCGTACGGGAATCGACACGTTGTACGGCAGCCAGTTGCCCAGCCACCGCACCAACCAGCCATTCTGGTTACAAGTCTGTAGTTAGTTACAAAAGTACGTACTCCCGGCTTGTCCAATCTTTGTAAACAGGAAAATATGGCAAGTCTTGCTAAGAGCCGGATGAATGTTTAGAGTCACTTAGGTAGGCTCCTTTATTGCACCATTTTTGTCAACCCTACTTTTGGCTAAGCAACTTCCTTTGGTATAACAGGCAATGGTTTCCTCATGAGATAACAAATTTAACATCCTGAGTTTATTCTTTCTTTGTCGTATGTTAGCACATCATCCATTTGTACATATATCTTTCACATATTTTACTGTAGCTATCCACTCACTGTTATTTACCCCACCACATTAAACGGACCATTCTGCTTACACGGGTAAAGCTAATGAGCGTGAAGATAAGTAGAAACGCGTAGATGGGGACCGAAATGGTGACCCATGTTTTAGATGTGTTGTCCGTAAAAGTTTTTGTGTTGAGCATGCTACTTTTTGTAATCAAAGAATTAGGTTATGTGCGGTTTTGAATTTAGAACAAAGATGAAGCAAAAGCGGTAATCTTCCATGCTGCTTGATTTTGGTAGGTACTTTTTTATGTAATAGGTCGGCAAACGAGCAGACGGATTACCTGATGGTAAGCAATCAGCGCCGCCCATGGACAGTCGCAACGGAGGAGTTACGAGTGCGTTGCCGACATTTTAGGGATTAGGGATTTGGAGATTTAGGGATTGGGGGCGGGGAAGGATTGGGCCTACGGTAACCTCACTCACACGGCGAAAAACGACGCTGCGGTTGTTTCACGCCGGTCTTCTGTGAGGTCGTGGTATCACTCCGGTCGAGCCCCGACCCATTCGTGCCGAAGCATGGCTCTTCCACACTAAAACTTTATTTAATGATGATTAGTATTGAAGATATTTGTTTTGTAATTGAAACATGT
The DNA here is from genome assembly GCA_902829305.4 of Spodoptera exigua. NCBI lineage: Eukaryota > Metazoa > Arthropoda > Insecta > Lepidoptera > Noctuidae > Spodoptera > Spodoptera exigua. Next base: position 2,681,211 of record LR824614.2, read on the forward strand.
TCAAGTATAATGTTTCCAATTCAATATCTCGTCGAGCACAGAACGGAGTAGTGGATCAAACGCAGTGTTCACTTGCCAAGAATGTACGAACATTTCGTTTTGTGGATTAGGCCTACCACAAATCTTTACTACTTACAGAGAAATTTCGATTTCGATCCTGTGACACGCTGTAACAGCTGCCGGTGACCCAGTTACTATGTCACACGTCTATTATAAATGGTTATAATTCTCTCTTACTGCTGTAATTAGTGAATTACTAAATAACTTACTAAGGAATTTATTTTTTAAAACAGTTGCTGAAGACAGAGCTATCCGTTTAGCGGGTTATTTGATCTAACATAATATTAAGTGTGAAAGACTGGCACCCGTGCTTCGGTACGAATGGACCGGCTCGATCGGATTGATACCACGTATGGTCATACAGGAAATTAGTGTGGAGTAAGTAGATGAGTGGTAGAAAATTCTAGCATGAAGTCCGTCTCCGATATGCCATTGTATAATTATAAAGAATTACTACTCTCGCGCGGTTTCACCCGCTGCTCGGCTCCATTTAATCGTAGCGTGATGTTTTATAGCCTGTGGCACTCAGGAACATTGTAGCTATCTATCAGTTAAAGAATTTGGAAATCCGACCAGCGGTTCTAAAGATTACCCCCTACATACAAACTTACAAATTTTACCTCTTTATAATATTAAGTACTAGATGTGCCCGCGACTTCGTCCGCGTGGAATTTAACAAAAAAAATGAATTCGTTTATTTTGTATTTTTTATTTTAGTTATCATTTATTTTCAGTTTTTTTGTATTAGCTTTATTGAAAAATTTCTTTATATACAATATTTCTTTATGTACGATTTTCTTGGGGTAAAACAACAACGCTACTGGCATTCCTCGCACGTGAACATGCCACGTATGAGCCCATGGGTAAAGCAACCTTTTGTTAAATCTATACCAGCTTTACTTAACGTTTGTCCTTGGGACTTGTTGATTGTCATAGCAAAACTGACATTGATCGGGAATTGCAATCTTTTGAATTCAAATGGCAAATTTGATGGTATTATAGGAATCCGTGGTATAAATACTATTTCACCTCTGCCGCATCCGGATATTATACGACCTTCTATAACGTTTCTTTGCAACGACACTACTCGCAACCTAGTACCATTGCAAAGTTTCGGCAGATTTAAATTACGCAATAGCATGATGGGCACGCCAACTTTAAGTTCTAGTTTGTGGGAGGGTAGACCAGGCACAATTATACTGTTTAAAAATTCTGTTGGGTAATTAACCACTTCATCCGGATTGCAAACTGTATTGATGGAAAGATATGTTTGTGATTCACCTGTTAGCTTATCTAAAATGCACTGATTAAGCGCAGTAACCTGGTCGTTCGTAGGCGCTAAAATTGATCTGTCACACAACCACGAATCTTCTTTGATATTGAGATTGTGAATATCATCTTAAATACTATATATTAAAGTTTCAGTGTCCGCCACAACCTGACAAAGACTGGTAGGTAGTTCTATATCATGATTACTATTCACTTCTGGACACTTTCCCTCTCCAACATCAAGAAGAATTGTACTAAATTCTGAGTCAGCTGAATGTGCTCTCATATTTTGGTTTAAATTAAGTTTTTTACACAGTCTCCAAAGTACTGAACGTTTTAAACAGGCATTAATTTCATCGGCTCGCGTACCCTTACTTATAACCGGTAATATTTGTCTAAAATCTCCAGCGAATAAGAATACGACTCCTCCAAATAATAGATTATTACTTCTAATATCCTGCATCGTCCTATTCACGGCTTCTATAGAAATTTTGTTTGCCATAGTGCATTTGTCCCATACTACAATTACACAATCTTGTAGTACTTTGGCTTTGAGACTATTTTTGGGTATATTGCAGACTGGATTTTCCGTACGGTCTAAATCTAGTGGGATTTTAAACATAGAATGTGCTGTTTTTCCGCCAGGAAGTAAGGTTGCCGCTATGCCGGACGATACGACTGCTATGGCAATCTTCTTTTCTGCACGTATTTTGGCTAGCAAAAGATTAATCAAAAATGTTTTGCCGGTACCACCTGGAGCGTCTAAAAAATACACTCCACTAGCATTTGCATTTATTTTATCAATTAGGAGTCGGTAAATTTGATTTTGTTCATCGTTTAGTCGTGGTTCATTATGATTTATAGTATTTTGAAGTTCAACTGGGTCAAAATTTGTATGTTCAATATATTCTTTGTTTAAATTTTCATCAATTCCATCAGTCGCTTGTGGAGATAGTAAACCATAATGAGGGAGAGAATTGCCACCTATCGAAAGAAGAACGTCTTGTAATGCAAACAAAGCTCTATTTGTAAATACGTCTAAATGAGAATTTATGTCTGCATTCGGGTAATGCCGTTGGAAATCTCTTACATAATCATCTGTAAAATGATCCTTGAACTTGTCCCATAACTCTGTGGGATTAGAGATATTGCAGAAAACTAAAATAATGGCGAATAGTTCTCGTAATTTAAATGCGTTGCTGCTTATACTGGCATCTGTTAAAGTGTCGAACCAATGATTATCGCCTTCTAGTAAGCCAAGAGCAAGACATGCCGCTTGATATGTAGGATGCAAAATTCCATTCACCCATTTGAGACTTTCAAAAGAAGTTGGTCCTTTGACAAATGTTAATAACAACCTCAGATAATAACATTCCCGATTATTGGGGTGAATTGTATAGATTCTCCCAAGTGTATGCTCATAAAATATGCCGGGATGACTTTTCACAGGAGTACCTCGACGTCACCGTTGAAATGTTCCATTTTGTTTATTAAATGTATAATAACCTGGTATTTCTTCGTACAATAAAGAAGCTGTGAATTCGTCGTTATTACATAGATCGAAAAATGCCATCAATGTCGTGTTTCTCGGATTTTCTATTACTCTATGGGCATTGCTTGGATCAAAATAAATTCTCTGACCATTTTCTAAGTGGATATCTAGATGTATTACTGCGGGAAAACGTTCGTGAATTCAAAATGATAACATGTGCCAGACTGCCTCGGAAGTACTAATATATCTTCCATTTTGATATGACGTCACTGCAGCCTTTGTGATAATGATTCGTTGGTGGGAGGCGTCCGATGCGACGACACAGTGGTGGCATGCGCGTGAGCTGCGCGCGGAACTGGACAGTACTTAAACATTTCAACATAACTTTATTTTTCTAAAATAAAGATTTTTTCTAAAATAAAAGTGGCCTAAGTTACTCCTTATTACATAAGCTATCTGCCAGTGGAAATCCCGTCCAAATCGGTCCAGGCGTTCCAGAGATTAGCCGGAACAAACAGACAGACAGACAAACAAAAATTGTAAAAAAATATATTTTAGTATGTGTACCGTTTATACATTCATATGCATGTAGTAGGAAGCAGTTATTTTAATATTACAAACAGACACTCAACAATTTTATTTATTTGTATAGATAGATAAATGTGAAACAACGCCAGCGTTGTGTTTTGTCATTTGCGTGAGATTACAGGATCCAATCTTCCCCGATACCCAATTCTCCAATCTTTGAATCACTCTCATCATCACCAGCCCGCATCGACACCGCCATTGCTTATCATCAGGTGATCTGATCCACTTTATACCTTAAAAATAGTAAGTAGGTGCCGCACAAAAATAATAATGTTACATAGCAATGCACATAATGGGACGCAAACATGCAAAACTGTCTTATTATAACTGCATATAGAATTAACACCCTCATAACCATGTCGACAGTATCTAAAAAACACGCAAAAGCCTCTCTTCTATGGGAAATAACAGCTGTACCGTTTCATTCTCCCCATTTCTTCACAAACATGGAAATAATGCAACACGACGTTGAAGAATTGGCTAGCCTATCCGTTTGTGCGTGACTAGAGAATTTTGTTAACAGTGGTATTAACTGACCAAACGTACAGTTCCTACGGTTCTTCCAATTTGGACTTTTTGGTATAATGTTTGTTTTTAATTGGTAAGTGGCGATATCCTCTTCTGATATGTTCTATAGACTTGGTCACAGGAATAGGTTTTGTTCTAGAGGTTAGACTCACAAAAATATTTTTTCCAAATAGGAACAAATTTTGTCCCTGTAAAAAGATTGAATCAAGGTTAGTAGTCAGTAAAAAATATTTTTGCCAAAGGTCGAATTTGGAACCAGAAAATAATCGCAAAGAATGTAAAAACGGATACTACACGACGTTCACTTAAATATTCCGCCCAAGTCCTAGTGAAACTTTAACAATCTGGTCGCATAGAAAAAAGACAATAATCGAGGAATTTGTATTTCCATAAAATTTTTGTTTGTCTACCCTCGGCGGGTCCATTATGAATTGATTTGTATTCAATCGGAGTGTATTCAAATCAGTTATTGTGTTCTTTGCGCGAAAGAGGACCGCGTTATATCTATTGATATTGTGCGGAATTGCATGTCAGGGCTTATTAAAAAAAAGTGAATGTTAAGATTCACAAGAAGTTTGACTGCATGTTTGGTGAAGTGGCTGGGCGATTGATTGTCGTGGGTTTGACCCGCACGGAATACCTCTTTGTGTCATTCACAGATGGTGGTTCCGGATCTGGGGGTAATGTGTATGTGATATTGTATGTTCTTAAAAATACACGTGACAGTGGAAAATGTAAATAGGGGGGCATTATTATTTTATTTTATTGAAAACAAAAAAAACGTTGACTTCCTAGGTTATTAAATAAATTAATTAATAAGACTCTGTTGTAGTTAGTAATAACATATTTTTTGCACATGAGATTGACCAACCAAAATTTAATTTTAATAATCCTTTTATATCGAATTATTTGCTTATTGCATAATTACGAGAAAAACGCAGTGAATTATTCATTACAATATTCTAATTGATGTTTATGCCATTACGTATATGTTAGGCTGATTTATTGCTAGATTTTTGGGTACTTATTTAAGTATTGGAGGGACACCGCACTAGATTTAAAACTAAACACATTGTTCAGATATCCATCACCAGGATTGCTAGCACGGACCGTGAATCAATCACTACAACTCGCGAACGGCAAAATCCTAATGTATTGGAAAATTGAACTTACAGAATTCTGTTTTTTGTTTAAGACCCAAGATGTTTATGTCGTGGTTCGAATTTATTTTTATTTAGATAAATACTGATGGATGGAGGTTTATTTAAAATGGAGTTTACTTTTTAAATTATGTGTTGTGTTTCATGTAACTTTATTTGGTTGATTTTTTTTTTGGTTACTTTGATCAATTTTTAAGAATGAGGTTTTGTATTTGAGTTTTTATGGGATACCCCTCGAATTCTATTCACCTCGTTTTACCGTAGGTTGGCAAATGAGCAGACGGATTACCTGATAGTAAGGCGCTGTCCATGGATACTAGTAATAACAAAGAAGTTACCACAAGTGCTTTTTTCATCGTTTGGGGTTTATAAGAGATTTAAGGTTAGGGGATTTGGGGATTGAGGATGGGTGAGGGGGAAGAAACACAACACGGTGAGACACGGGTTCACGATCTTACATTTAAAATTTCCTTTTTCTATTGATGGCACATGTTCGTTATGTTTAAATCATTTCGTGTATTAATGCGTATTTAATGGGAATTTTTAAACCAAAATCTCAATTGTGGACATGCTCGTCCTATCCTATTTTTATCTTTTCTAGATAAAGTTTTGTATTGTACCCCAAAGACGTAGGTTGTATACACTACTACCTACGTGAGAAGGTGATTTTGTATAAGTAATAAAGTAGAAATTTTGATGGAAGATCAAAGACACGGATGGGCGTAGGAGATACACTACAGCGTGAAGCTAATTAGAAAGTGTTACCAACCTACAAAAAGTATTGATTTTAGTAAAGCTTTTATAACGAAAAAGGTAGACTCACGATTCCACGTATAAAAATTCAGCTTTGAAATATTGGTATTATATTATCTCTTTGACGTTTTAATCAGAAGTTAATTTGTATTCATACGCCTCCCAGTATGAAATTGTTTACCCCTAAAATGAGACATTTCGTTGGTATTCCGTTGGCGCCACAAAAACTGTACAGCCATCCATCCAAAATACGTTTCGTACTAAATTAATTTTACTGTAGTATATTGCTTTTTTCCAGACAGAGATATCCTAGCATTTGTTTTGCTAAAGCTGATGATGGAAGGTTGTATGTTTAATCAAACTATTTCTTATCTGAGAAACAAATGAATACAAATCTCTCTTGTATATTACCTATGTCTGTGTTCTTTGTTTAAATTCTATAAAAAAAAAACATTTTTTCTTTTTAAACACGCTGAAAATGTTTGCTTGGTTTTGAGCATCGCCGAATATTTTTGCTTTATAAAACTACAAAAGCCTGTTTTACGGTGTGTGGATAATCACTATGTACTTTACCATATAAATAATATAGAATATAATTTGTGTCATATTTTTTTTTTATAATAACGTTGCCGTTAACATTTGGGTTTTCTCCTGTGTCGTGGGTGCGTTTACAAACATACAATTTCACATGCACATCACACCCAGACCCGGAACAACAATCTGTAAATCACACAAAGAGTTGTTCCGTGCGGGAATCGAACCCGCGACACGTTGCGCGACAGCCAGTTCAGCCACCGCGCCAAATGTCGGATACTTATATTACGTCGGTGGTGGAACAAGCTCTTAAACAGCGATCATAAGATGGGTAGATGTAATTATTTAAGTTCAAAATCTGTGCGTAAACTATATATTTCTTTGATATTTTTGGTGGAATAGAAGGCAAACTATTTAGCGCATTACTTGGTGGTTAGCGATCAGCTGAGAAAGCAAGTAACTAGAGCGTAGAAGGTAGCGAAGTCAAGACTAATGTTAAAAAATTAGAAAATTGACCCACATTAGGTAAGCGTAGGTTTCTTACCCTTATCAGAAGAAAAGATGATAATTTATTTATTTTATTCGACAAAATGTGAATAAAGGTCGTATCGTGATGGCCATGAGGTTAAGGCAACCGCCTCCAATGATAGTCGTGCATGAAGTTTGGGCTTACAACCTGACTAGTAACACAACTATCTTTTTTCCTTGTTATGTACTTTCTTAGATTATTAAGACACCACTGACAATGGTTAAGAAAAACTAGACTCCAGGAAGCTTGGTCAGTAGTGCTCAAACCTCCTTCACATGAAAAGAGGCCTTTGCTTAACAGGCATACTTATAGACTGCTGATAATTGATAATTCATCATCATCATCAGCCTATAAGTGCCCACTGCTGAGCAAAAGCGTCTTCTTACAGTCAAAAGGTGGATTGGCGATTTCAAACTTATAATTAATTAGAAATTATAAGCCCAAGTTTCCTCAGGATGTTTTCCTTCAGCGAATGTCAGTGGCGTCTAAATAATCATAGAAAGTACATAACTCTGGCAAAGTCATTGGTAGGTACTTGCCAAGTTTCGAACTCGTACCATCATGCATGAGAAGCGGGCGCCTTAACCTGCCATCACGACAACTGACAATTATGATGTGAGTATGAATATGTATTGTTAATACGGACCCTTTGGTATTAATGCTGCAAATAGGAAAATCTTTGTGTAATATTGTTCTATAAGAAATTCGATGATAGTGGTCACAGGCAGTTATAACTATCATAAATAGGTGGTTTGTTTTGACAAGACAATGCAATGTTGGTGAAGGCCCTCGTATTTAGTATGTGAGTCGCGATGAGACACTCTATTGATGTTTCCGATTGAGTGAACAAATTATTAACATAGAGTTGATAAAACAGAAGAAGTTAGTTTGGACTGGTTGGTTGGTGGGTTTTTTGTTAAACGTTCTCCCATTAGTATTTTCTCCGTAGTCGTGGGTATGTTGACAAATATGGGCCCACAAGTGTGGGAGAGCTTTGTGTTTCAATGGCCGGACCATTTGTGCCGGAGTGATACCGAGGTCTTACAGAAAACAGGCGTGAAACAACCACAGCGTTGTGGTTCACCGTGAGAGTGAGGTTACCGGAAGCCCAATTCTTCCGTTCCCCTCCGCCAATCCCTCCTCAATCACTAAATCTCCAAAACCCTAATCCCTAAAGGTCGGCAACACACTCGTTACGACTCTGTTGTTGTTGTGTTGCGGGTGTCAATGGGCGACGCTGATTGCTTACCATCAAGTAATCCGTTTGCTCGTTTGCCGACCTATGACATAAAAAAAAATACAATTTTGCATCGGCATGGCAGTCGGTGGCCCTGCAACCGTGCCAACTATGCTGTCATGAGTTATGTAAGTTGGTTAATTGGTAAAACCGAGAATAGCTGGAAATGTCTTGTATAGGAGTCTCGTTACTTAAACCACCCGTGGTTTCTCTTAGCTTTTAACACTTATTTCCAGATAAAAAAATATCTACAAAACAAAGACTTGGGAAAAATGTCGAACATTTTAAACTCACAAGCTTATCAAGAATTCTTAACAAAAGCCAAATAGTGTTCTAAGTAAAGGGTTTTAACAGCTCCATAAACTTACATCAGCTGTATAGAAATCGAATCACATACTCCTTGATTTTGAGGAGTTCACAATCGGAATACCAATGACGTGGCGTCACTTTGAACGGAGGGTAGTAACACTTTACTGCCGCGCGCGCCCTCTTGGTCATAATCTAAGATGTACGCAATTTTGAACACCGCGCGTGCTATTGGCCATTTCTTTACGTCTTGTAAAAGAATATTATTTTCTATCTTTGGTCTTTGTTGGCTTATAGGTTTTTTTTTAGTTACGGATGGTTCATACTTGTTTTATTTGCTACCTTATTGTTATCATCACCTAGATTGTGATTATTATTTATCTGGTAAATTACTTTAAAATTCAATTCGATTATTATTGGGGATCGCGTTAATGGTAGAATTGGCATTGGTGGATCTTTGTGACTGCAGGGTATGATTATTTGACACTTTTTATATTAAGCTTGATGTTTCTCGAATGGACAGTAATGAAAATACAAATCCGTTGTAGCCAATATTGAACAAGCCAATTACCAATAATTGGATATAAATCTTGACTAAACTGTGCTATTATCGACTTAAATGTTAAAAAGATAAACAATAAAGATAAACAAATTATTTGAAAATGACAGCAAGCTCTACCTTTCTCTTTCATTCACTGCACTATTCACCATTTAAAATTCATTCAGCTGCTTTGTTAACTTGCCTTGCCAAGGGTGCAATTCATTTAATAAACTCTTCCACGACATAACTTTTAATTAAACAGTAAGCTGTAGTGTCACCTGAGAAATGCTCTAAATATTTCTTCGGTCAGTGTAACATTAAATATTTTATATTGTAATCTGGCAATACAGCGTTTCGTCTTTTATTGACGCTGCCAGACCTCTATAAAGTTTCTCCCCTTTACGACACGAAGCGAACTAAAACTTTTTGCACAGTTTTATTTCATAAAATTAATTATTTAATAATGAAAATTTTCAAAGGAAATTAAGGTAGTTATGTGTCGTGGATTTTTTTTCGATTTACAAAGGTACGCTGTTGATAAAGGATTCTGTACGTTCCTACGTGGAATTCACTTTGTTTGAGTAAAGAACAAACGATTTTTTTTGCAGTTGGTCAACTGTAAAGGGAAGATATTTATTTTTCTGTATCTACGAATACATCATAAATAAATTAACAAAATAATAAAGAGAAAAATTTATTCACTTAAATTAATCTACCACTCAAAATAGTCGATATGTGTACAGGAATTGACATTGCCGCAGTGTTTTCTGTCAGTCAGTGTGGGACAGTCGCGACCTCCATCCTTCTTTTCACGAACCACGCTCCTGTATCGAAGTTGTTCTCCGAAGCCACAGGTGACTGAGCAAGGAGACCATGGACTCCATTCCGATACGAGACAGTCGTTAGCTGGGAACATAAAAAATTCTGGTGAAAAAATATTCATCATCATCAGCCCTCCCACACGGAGTAGGTTTGAGCATTAATCACGCTTCCTCAAGGTGGATTGGCGATTTCAAACTTGTAATTAGGGATAATAAGTCCAGGTTTCTTCACGATTTTTATCTCCACCGTATGTCAGTGTTGTCTAAATAATCATAGAAATTACGTAAAACTCTGAAAAAGTCACATTGGTACTTGTCAGGTTTGGAACCGGTACCTTCATGCGTGAGAAGTAGGCGTCTTTACCTCCGGGCCATCAAGACTCTTAGACGAAAAAAATATTATCACTATAAAAGTCTAGTCTGCAAGTAAAGCGCCTAGAGTGTTGTAAAAGACCGGTGCAGTAATAAATCAATCCATAGTCTCAGAGCACATTAAACACGAACTACAATAATAGTTCTTAGTACATAGCTGTTAGGAGTTCCTAATAATCTCAAAATGGATAAATAAAATGTTAAGTGTTGATCCCTTGTGGTGTGTAAAGATTATTATTTTGTTACTACAACTGTGACTAGCCCAAACAAATAATGACGAAAATACTGAGCGAAAGAATGTAATAGATTTTAGATAGTGAGTCGAAGAGTGACGCCTTGAAGTAGTCTTGGACATTGGTAACTTTTTTTACCTAGCACACTAATTTAATGTGTTTATTATTATTGGTGTAGGTATATTTTATGTGATAGGTCGGCAAACGAGCAGTTGTATTACTTGATGGTAAAGTGGTAGCCCCGAGGTAAAGGCGCCCGCTTCTTACGCATGAGGGTACTGGTTCCAAACCTGATAAATACCAAGCAATTGGTGCCGCCCATAGACAACAGACGAGTTACGAGTGCATTGCTGGTCTTGCCCTGCCCATTGACACCCGTAACACCAAAGGAGTTACGATTGCGTAGGTACTTAGATAATTGGTTTCCATTAGTTGAAACTCTACTTAACTTATCGGTCCGTGTTTTATAAACATTAAAACGAAAACTTACGTTGTATCTTGTTAACTGCATGATGAAGTCGGGATCTAAAATGTCTCGGCAGATGTTTGTGGAGACCTAGTTTTCTGCCGTGAGCAACTGCTAGAACAACATCGTCCATGCTCTTGAGTTCACCTTCAAATTCTTTTTCAGTTGTTCTGTAATGTTCAAGAAATACCATAATGATGAAATATTTCAACATAAGACAGATCAGGGTACTTAGGTATATTTTTTGTGTTGACATTGATTACTATTTGTTCAGATGTTGTTACTCACGCTAAAATTTAAATAATGGTTTATAGTGTTTCTAATTCATAAACGTTATGACGTTGATGACATAATAAATCAAAATCTAAACCTATTTTAACTTGTTATCCTTTTGCAAAATCTACTTACGTGGTTGTAGGAGCTGTTGTCACAACAACGACATGATTTTCTGGTACATTAGGCCTTGGTGTTCCAACGGGTTCTTCCTCTAAATCCTTTAAGGCATCCATATTGGTTCTTGTTGTTAATGCAGGATGTTCTTCTTCCTCATCGATTTCTTCATCACTGTTATCATCGTTAGCTATGTCGGTTTGCAGATGTTCACTGTTTTGTTCGGTTTTAGCTTTGAGTGTTGATAGAAGTTCTGTTCGAGCTAGATTGTTGAGTTCCTTTGTTGAATATTGTCTTACCTGAGAAATAGAATCTAGATAAATAAACGTCGTAGACTTTTTACTTTATTCGTTTCAAGTACGAGTCTAAAGATTGCTCTCTTCCATCTCAGAGTATGAAAAGTATTTATTTTTATGTTTCCTGATTTAATCTGGAACCATCTTTTCATTAATAAACTTTGTATTGCAATAAGACTGATCACATAATTAGCAGAAAACGAAGTAAAAGTAAAGATATAATGGTTTATTTTTCAAACACCTACAACTTACAATAAAACATTTTTTAAATTTAAAAGACGCAATTATTTCTCATTTGTTGGTAAGAATTGCTCCATGGCTTCACAAATTGCTTCTTCATACAATGTAACTGCAATTTTATACGGGAACGTTGGCCAACGACTTTGTGCACATAGAATTTATAGGGACACTAATATTTTCTAGAAATTCTTTGCTCCCATTAGCTTTTGGTGGAATTCGCTTACAGAAATACTTTATCTAATGTTTTCTAGCTCAAAGTTGACCTTGAAAAAACACTGATAATCAGTTACGTATTGTATTAACTATATTTTGGAAGGATGGCAAGTATGAAGTTGTTTTATAGTTTTTGTTGGTAGAAAAGTGTAAAGAGTATTGATAATCAAAATCAGTAATTTCAGATTAAATAAAATAATGAAACAAATGATGTTTTCTATCCAAACTTAACATTATAAATGCGAAAGGAACTCTGTCTGTCTGGTTTTTCTTCACGCCTAAACCACTGAAGCTATTTGTGTGAAATTCGGTACAGACATAGTTGGGAACTCGAGAAAGGACATAGAATAGATTTTAAACAAAAAATCTGTAGGTAATCACAATGTCACGCGATCACAGTCGCGGGCAAAGGCGAGTAAAGAAATAAATGAAGCGATACTCAGTCCTTGTTAAAAAGGTCTAACCTACATTTCCTGTTATTTGCACGATATCTAGAACAAAGCGTAAAAATATCTAGCAAAGGGAGCATAGAACAGTGTGATTTGATTAAACACTTGAAGCATTACGTAGGAGAGAGAGCCGATAGCCCGTATAACATGATTATGTACTTGTATTAACATAATTGTTACATTACGCCGGGTTCATTGCAAAGATACGAGTGCTGTTACAATTGTAGAGGTTAGATTAATAAAATTGATGCTTTATTGAATGATTAAGTTGTTGTTTATACTTTTTTGTTTGATGTTTTAATACATAGAGCATAAATAAAAGAATCACTTCAATATTTTTAGAGGTCTATTATGTTTACAGTGCGGATACCTTCAAAAGGTGTTGAGTATCTACAGAATTTTCGTACATTTCAAATTCCGTTAGGTAGCTATGATTTTGGATGACAAACAAAATAATTAAGTAAGAAAATTTAAATATTATCAATCCATCGGTCAGAGCTCTAGCTATTTGCTCGATCCAAAGTATAGATTCCTATGGAGAAGTGTAAATGAGTTTTACTGTTTTTATTGTTACTTTACCTTGGTAAATTCCACTTTGGCTATGGCTGGCAGTTCTCTTAACAATGGATAGTAGAAACCGGCTGCTGGATGATCAGGTAGTCTTGGCTTGTGCCTGGTCACTGGGTCGGGAGGGTTGGTTTCCCAGCGAGGAGCTGTGAACGTCAGACCACTTGCTGCTCCCGCGTCCAATGGTTCCAACTGCATATGAAGTTATAAATGTATTCCAAGCTTTTTCACATTCTTCAAGGCTGTTTTAGACTTAAATGTTATAACTATCGTGAGATAAACTAAATTAATTGAACGACTTACTCATGTGTATTAACTAAGGAAACCTCTACTAGTTTCAATCACAACGAAAATCATGAACAGCATGCACGTCGCCTCGACATCGTGCAGCCAACTTTGTTCATTCAAGTACCTAAGTCGTTATTCAGAGTTATTTTTGAGATTTTAATGTTGTTTCCTATTTTATAATGATATATCCTATTTTATACGATCAATAGTTGATTTGGATAAATTTTATTTATTTTAAACTGTATTTATTGTCGCAGATGCTTGTAAAACTTAGTAAGTCTGCTGAAATAAGTTAAGTTGTTAAAATATTAAGTAGGTAAGCTGAATTAAGGTATAGGTATCAACATCCTAAAAGTACTGAAGTGGCAACCACGGACCGTAAAACGTAGCGTGGTAGGTCTCCCGCTAGGTGGACCGACGACATCGTCAGAGTCTCGGGGAGCCAATGGATGTAAGTGGCGAGTTGTCGTTCGACGTAGACTAAAAGGCATTTGCTAAGCAATAGACGCCTTCCTGATAATGATGATGATGATGATGATGAACCTAGTATTAATACTAAAATTCTGAAGTATGTTAAAGTTTTTGCTTACGTCAAGAGTTATCTGATCGACCCATGAGGAGTCCACGCATAGATTTACTCCATCCACCCCAATGAACCAGTCAGGCGACGGTATCATTCGACATATGAGAGATACCTGCAAAACAAAGACAATATTTTGTACTTACAAGCTGAAAGAAAATATAAAAATGTATCTATAACAAGTCAAGAATTGTATACAATGATTAGAAATAAGTTACCTTCATTTAATTAATGAATAATAAAACAGTTTTTCAGTACCATTAGCACCAGAATTGGAGTAAAATATTACTTTTTTTGATTATTTTTGTAAACTTTACTCCACTTTGGAAATTTCTCCTGTACCGTAGGTGCGTTTACAAACACACTATTCCACATACCATTCACACCTAGAGAACAACAATTTTGTGGATCACACTTAGAGTTATTCTGTGAGGGATTGGAAACCGCGACGCGTTGTACAGAAGTTGGTTGTCCAGCCACCTCATTAACTGTGCAGTCCATTGATAGACTACTCTATTATTGTTGTATAGTATATAATATAATAAACTCTTGAGTTGTTGACTTTCCTTACCAAATTATGCCTTCCATCAACGAACACCATGTTCTCAGTGGCTCCTGTCCCAGAGCCTACAGCTGGTGCTGAGAACTGGTCGTAAACTTGCTGATCATCATCGCCCTGCTTCACAAGGTCATCGATCTTTCCGTATTGGGCAAATGCTCGAACTGAATCACTGGATACTGAGCCTATGTGGTAGAGGCTGTAGTTCGAAGAGTGTGATTGTCCTAGAAACATTAAAAATGTTTTTTTATTAACAACGTTTTAAGGTTTATTTTGTTTTCATTTTTTGTTATAGCGCAGGTCGGATAACGAGCAGCAGGATTACATATATAAGATGGTAAATAATCGGCGGCGCCCATGAACACTCTCAATACTTAAGGAATAATTGCGTAACAAGTGCGTTGCTTTTTTTTTCAGGGGAAAATTATCAAATGACTTTTCCCGCCTAGGGTAAGGCGAGAGAGAGTGTCAGACTCTTACTGACTAAAAACACCCCCGTTCCTACTCCTGCTCTGGGCCGAGGCCGCGTTGCCTCATTGCGCCTAATCCGCAATCCCGGCTGAACATCACCCCCGTCTGTGGTGGTCTATTGACTCTTTGAGGCGCGCGCGGAATACTACGCGCCGTACGCTCGGGTCTGGTTATGGTCGGGCGGCGAACTACCTTTACTCGCCGTCCGCAGACCCGCGCTTACGAACAAGTGCGTTGCTGGCCTCTTGTGTGTTATTTGGTTACGGATAGGGGATTTGAAGATTGAGGATGGAAATTGATTGGGCCTCCGGTAACTTCACTCATACGACGAATCACAACATACGAGTATGTGTTTCTTCATTTCGGTATTCTGCGAGGCTGTGGTGTCATTCCGGTTGAGCCGACCCATTCGTGCCTAAGCATGGCTCTCCCACATTTATACTATTAGTAATTATACGTATGTCACAAACTTCAAAGCGAAGCGGTTTTTCTTAATATGTGGCATAGTGTGTATATATTCGTTGTTTATTATTATGAGTCCCTGGTCTGGCCTGGAACTAGTTGAGTAGCATTGTCGAATAGTTGTCTATTTTTCTCATTACTAATGGAAAAACTGCAATAAATAAAATAATTCATTGCAATTAAATACAAATGGGATGAGCTAATTTTCAGAGGCAGATTTGCCTCTGAAAATTAGCTTATTCGACGAAATCTACCTCTTATTAAATGTCAGATAGTAATATGTAGAGTAAATACGATTTTATATTATTTAAGTGTGACAAATTTGAATAAAAATGCCGTAATACTATGGGCTTATGTTGTGTCAGTGAGGTTACCAGAGGGTCCATTCCCATCCCCAATCTTTAAATCCCTCAATCCTAACCCCCAAAATGCCAACAACGTACTTGTTACTATTTCTGTACCTGTAATGTACCTGTTTTCTTTCATATACTTAGTTGTTATTCACATACACTGCTATATCAAGTTAAATTTAACGTTACTCTAGTTAAAGGAAGCGGACCATTGAAGCGTCTCAGTCCGCAGGGTGATTCTCAAAGGATTTTCTAATGATATTATTTATGAAGATTTCATTATAATCAAGCAAAACTGTAGTTTTTGTGTATGTGTTATTATTTTATCGTATTGCTCTAAGTGTGGGAGACCCATGCTTCAGCACGAATGGGCCGGCTCAACCGGAGTAATACCTCACAGAACACCGGCTTGAAGCAACGCTTACGTTGTGTTTCGCCGTGTGAGTGAGATTACCAGAGGCCCAATTCTTCCTCCCCCTCCTATCCTCAATTCTCAAATCCCCTATCCTTAAAGTATGAAAAAGTTATTGAACCCAATACTCTTACTTCTAAAATTGATTGAATAAGTCAACATATAAAAGTATGTTTAAATATTATCATACTGAATAGGCGTATTTAGAGGAATATTATTATAGAGCAGTAAAAAAATGGAACTATAATATTCCTACTAAAATTGTAATATAATTGAATAAATATAATACTAAAATTGTATTAATATCAAAACGCATTATTTTACAGACCTGTTTTTTTTTATTAACGAACATTTTCAAATAATATAAATGTAAAAATAAACCATTAAAAAGTTTTTTATTATTTTAAATTATGTGCTTTATAAAAGGTACATTGTGTTTATTCAAATTATTGAAATATATAATTTTAAATTAATGTAGTGAAAAGGCCCGGCGGGTGGTTAAGGTTCCTGCTTCTCATGCATGAAGGTGCGGGTTCGAAACCGAGCAAGTACTGATGTGACTTTTTCCGAGTTATACCTATGTAGTTTCTAAGATTATTTAGACTTACGGCGAAGGAAGCATCGTGAGGAAACCTGGACTTATAATTTGTAATTATAAGTTTTTAATCGCCAATCCGCCATGAGCAAGCGTGGTGATTAATTGCTCAAACCTTCTTCGTGTGATAGGAGGCATTTATTCAGCAGTGGGCACTTATATGCTGATGATGTGTGGGATAATTTAAAAAATAAAGCTTTTGAATTGTGTATTTGCACTAAAATAATTTCTCGTCGTTCGTTTTATTTAAATCCTTATCAAATAGTTTAACCACCAGTGCCAAGCAAAAAAATATGCCGTTTATACCAAACAGAAACACAAACCTGATCAATTTCACAACTAATAATTAATTCTAGCAGTAAATATACCTACAAGTTTAGATTTTCCAAAAATAAAAGATCATAAAAAAAAATTATAAATAATTTAGAATCTCCAAAGCCAAATAAATGTGAATTATTACTATCTTGCTTATTTTCACCCTGTTACGTTAATTTGAATTTGCAGAATAGCCCTCATACCATAACAATGAAACAATGAAACAATGAATTTATTTTTGCAAATAGGCCATAAAACGGCACTTTTACACGTCAATTTATATGTGAAAAACTAGATGAAGCCGGCATTTCCTATCTGACTACTCTGAGAAGAAATGCCGAAACAAACTCAGAGGTCAGTCTTTTTTCAAGTCCAGACAATGTAAAAATAACATAATGTGAGAGAATCGTGCAAGTTCATTCTGTAGTGGTCTTTTGAGGAAAGAACCACACCAGTTTAAGTGGACCCGTTCTGAAGACAGGCACGCAAGTGTCAGTTTGCAACCAGTATAGCTAGTGCTGCTGAGTTGTCCGACGAACAATACCGATCTAAAGAACATTTGGGTGGGTCGCGCAAGTACTCAAACTGTCAGAACGCAGATAACTGGTAATCAAAAAGCACGGCAAGTCTCACACGGTCCTTACACTAACAATAATATAAAATAATAAAAATGTCAATAAATAAATAAAAAAAAAATGTCAAATAAAAAAATAAAATGTCACAATAGGTGATATAAATAAACGTAATGTCAAATTGTATATAAAAGTGTAACTTATGTTACAAACATGTCAACATGACCTGTGCAGACATTACAGCGGCTCATTCCCATGCCTGACTATCCTCTAAGTAGTCTTTTATTTTATAAATGCTTTACAGCAAAGTTTAGCCTTTATTACACTTTTAAATTTATTGAGGCTCAAATTTTGAATATCGCTAGGAATTTTATTGTAAAAGCGTATACATTGACATCTAAACGAACTAGTTATTTTCTGAAGCCTGGAGGCAGGGACAACATATTTGTTTTTCCCCCTCGTGTTAATATTATGTATATCACTATGCTTCTTAAATAAGCTTTTGTTTTTATGAGCGTGAATTACATTTTCATAAATATATTGTGAGGCAACCGTCATTATCTTAGTTTCCTTAAATAATTCTCTGAGCGAATGCCTCGGACTAAGATTATAGATTGATCGAATAGCCCTTTTCTGCAGAACAAAAATAGACTGAATGTCAGCAGCATTCCCCCACAACAAAATACCGTATGACATGATGCTGTGGAAATAACTAAAATAAACTAAACAACTATCAAATAGTTTAACCACCAGTGCCAAGCAAAAAAATATGCCGTTTATACCAAACAGAAATACAAACCTGGTCAATTTCACAACTAATAATTCTAACAATAAATATACCTACAAGTTTCGATTTTCCAAAAATAAAAGTTCATAAAAAAATTGGCAAATAATTCAGAATCTCCAACGCCAAATAAATGTGAATTATTACTATCTTGTTTAATTTCACCCAGTTATGTTAATTTAAATTTGCAGAATAGCCCTCATACCATACCTTAGCCTTTATCAAAACATTTTATAGACCATTTACTTGGAAACAAGCGAAGTCAGATATGCAAATACAACAGTTTTCTTAGGGCGAGCTGGCTATGTTCATTTCGTCATAATTACTTGATATTATCGGGTGAATGTTCTCAAAATTATTTATAGCCCTGTGAATTTTAATTATCAAGCAATGTTGTGATGGATTGTAGAGTAGAAAATATTTATCACAACTTTTTACAGTTTCAACTGGCATCAAAAGAGTCAACTAAAGGAAAACATATTTGTATTTAATAAAAATAAAAAATGACATTAAACATATATTTTTAAACAAAAAAAAACCGACTTTAAAAAGTAAACTAAATTTACTTACAAAAAATAAATTTACTTTGTTTAAAGTAATAAATATTTTCATTTAGTTAAATAGACAATAATATTTAATAACTATTTTATAATTTTGAAGTCGGTGCCAAGTCCTCCTTTTTGGAAGTCGGTTAAAAAGGGTGCAGTTTCTTCCTCGTTTTTCGCTATATGATTATGAACCTACATTTTAGAAGTACTTTGCAAGTACTGATCAGTCGATGGACTATTCAACTTTTACATTTCACCGTGCATTTTTATAGGATTTATAGAAATAAATGCTTTGAGACAGAGAGTGCAGTGGCGCTCTGTAATAAACTTGAGTTTTTTTTTATTTACGATCTGAGTGGTAAGAAGAGTAAATAACAATACCTAAAATATAATATAAATACCATGGTCACAGAGTCACAAGTCCGAGATTTAACTTTAATAATGTCATCAACAGCGATATCCTCCTCTTAAATGTAGAAGATGCCCAAAACCAACCAAGAAATGTCACAAGCTCATTGAATTACTGATTGATTTTATATAATTTTAGGGTCAGAATGTCATTTTCTGTATTTTTTTTTTTTTATTTCATTTCCTACTGATAAATACTTCAAGGTACTAACCTTATTTAAAAGGAAAGTTTGTTTATAGATAAAAGTACCTATATTAGACAAAAATAACTTTTTTAATAACACTCAAGTTCATTCAACTTTATGTTTATGGTGGACAAAGTTCTATCAAAAGAGTGAGACGAAAATAGCACGAAGATATTAAAGTAAGAAGTTTGCGTAGAATATTTAGATTGCTTCAAGATTTATGAATATAATGTTGTTACGTTGAAAGACGTTCGAAGAAAATACTTTTTGTAAAATCTTTATTTGTATAAGATCGATGGACGTTGGAAATTTTATGAAGTGTCTCACGTATCTGCTGTTGTTGGTTTCATTTCGAGACTAAGCGTGTATAGTATTAAGTGAATGTTTACAATTTGTCTCAAAAAATCATTAGATGTAAATATTTTTATAATTTTGGTTCGAGTAGTGGGCATTTACATAATTAATTTTAAAAAGAAGGATAAATAATATTACTAGCTTTTGCTCGCAACTCCATTCGCGTGGCATAGTGACTTCCTGCAGAATTTAAGTATAAAAACTTTCCTATATCCTTTCTCGAGCTCCATAATGTCTGTACCAAATTTCACAGAAATCGGTTCAGTGGTTTAGGCGTGAAAAAAAGACAGACAGACAGAGTCACTTTCACATTTATAATATTAGTTTGGATTAGTATGCATGTTACCCAGAAACATCTATTGAGTAATGCGAAAAAAGTCGAATACGAACTAATTTCTTAGTATCATTCTAATAAATAACTAAAAAGAAATCAAGAATATGTTTCGAAGGAACTGGCTGGGTTGTCGCCAAGTACATTCGATGAACTATAGATTTCTTACAGGAGGGTTTAGTACCCAATACAAACGAGCAGACAAATCATTACCAACAATATAGTTTCAAATGCGTTGTCGGGTATTTGGAGGTAAGGTAGGAATTTGAGGATAAGCGGTGTTGGGAATACAGATGGTGGATGAAGGTTGGACATCCTGTAAAGTCACTCACACAGTGAAATACATCTCGTTACTTCACGTTAGTTTTCTAAGAAGGTTTATCATTCTTATCGAATCGTGGCTCTCGCATACTTACACTCGCATATTCTAGTAACAAATTTGTCCTGAAATGTGAAGTTCCAGCCGTAAAGTACAGTTTTAAGTCACCATCCTTTATTGTAACAACTATCCCTACAAAAGCTCACTTAAAATATCTACAGCTAAGTTATCTTTAAGTGCTAAACTTGCCAACTTAAACTCTTGCACCGGATAGCTGGCTGCTAAAGTATCTTGCGTTATAAGTTCAACTGAATTCAGTTTTGTTTCATTTAAATTATTTTGTGCATTCTTTGAATTCGTTACCAGAAATCTTGTTTTAATATCTACGTTGGAGTTTAATTCTAGGTTTTATCTGGCTCTGTTGGTGCAAGCGAATTATTCTCATTGTTGTGTTGTTATCTGCTGAGCACAGCCACCCATTCTTTAGTTGAATGAGATTACGTTAAGATGCGGAGTGTCTGTGGTTTACTACAATATTGTACAGCTGAGAAAGATTTTGTTTACTGGAAGCTAAATTAGATTTGGTTTGTAATGTGTATCTGTGATGAATTAATAAAAGTTAGCGATATCTCTAGATACAGGTGACTAGAAGATGAAAGTCACTTTACTATGATTCTATTATTAATAGTTGAAAACCTTACACAAGTGTTGCGGCGACTAAATTAAAAAAAAGATGAGATGGGAAATAAAAAAAAATGCTTTGGCAAATGTGCAACTGATTTTGGGTACAAAATATTATTAAAGCTAAATAATATTAACATTATTATCTATAATCAGCTCATAGACAGTTTACTGATGGATTGTGAGCGTCCTCTATTTGAGAGTACCTGCTACAATCTTCACAAAGTCAGGTTGAAAATCGCAGCAAAACGGTTCGTCAAGTTTATCAAAGAACGTTCCTAGCCAGTCTCTATCAAATAAGTAGTTACATAGTCGTTAAGCCGACTCATGACATGCGCATGAAGAATAGAAAATATGACAAACTAATTCGCAACGGAAAATATTGGTATTTGAAACCTACAATTATTTTTACTTAAAATATTGGTTAAGGTTTGTCGTTTGACCGCTATCTCGCCTGAATCGTAAGCGGTGGTGCGACCTGCGATGGAACACCTCATCAAGGCTTGAGTAAAGAGGTTGTTTATGGGTCCTCTACACTCTCAACTTGGAGATAATCTTAAAATATCACAGACTCCTGGCAAAGACAGAATAATGAAAAAAATGAGAGTCGAATTTATACAACTTTTGCCTGCGAAATGTTCTGTAAGAATGTCTATGGAAATGTATGGATACGAAAAATATGTGAGACCCTTTCTCGAAGTCTGTAACGTGTTTACTTGAGGCAAGTCAGGTAAAAGTTCAGGCGTAATGCTATTTGGTGTAACATGTGTCTTAGAGACTATCTGATTCTGAAGGGCTACCTCATATTGTGTTCAGACAGGGTTGTCGAAAAACGTGGCAGATTAATTTTTTATATTTTTATTTATGTAACCAGTTCCGGTTTTAGACAGGCGCTCTTGTACAATTAATTTATTTTTCTTATTCTTGACAATACCGAGCGTAAATTGGTCTTAAATGTTTCTTAGATTTACGCTATTATTTTTTGATTACTAAAATTACATGAAAGAGGGTAAGGCAAGGCAAGCTAAGGAAAATTTAACGGAAATTGCCCAATATCTGGATAAAGTCAATAAGGAAATTTTCATCAAATAATTTAAGCATTAATGCGAATAAATATCTTAAGATCTTATTAATTTAATTGGACAAACATAAATGTTCGGAAATGAAACTTTCTGAATAAAAGCCCCGTTACTATAGTTACCTATATAGATTAAGGTAACAAGCTTGTCTAAAATTATCGAACTACAAAGTACTTCATGAATTTGTGATGTTATTTTGAACGAGCAAACAATAGCGGCGTATAAAATTTTAGCGGCACAAATGTGTTAACTAAAATTTAATCAAACCGAAATCTTTTTATGTCTTATGTCATACATAGGGTCTCGCTATAAAACAGTTTTTTATTTCCAATTTGCAAACTGAAATTTCAATACGCTCCCGTGACAATATAGCACGAAATAGATTTCGGGACAGATTTGACGAGTGTCAACCCTATCATACGCCCCTTTTTGATTGAAAACAGACAAAAGGATTTTTTGCGTCGAAAAAAGGACAAATGCCTTTCAAATACCGACGTAACAGAAGATTTATACCCGCTCGCGGATAATTCAATATCTTTTACTCTCATAGTATAATGGAGACAACTTTGTTTTCTGGTCACGGTCGAAGTCCTTGAACAGCATAGATATTTCTTTGAGGAGTTCTCGGTTTTAATCATTTTCCTTCTTTGTTGTTTGACTTTTAAGAGCATGGGATCATGAAGGATATTGTTTGCTTCGTACTTAACGAAGATAGATGTATGAGCAGCCATAATGTGGACTGTATTTGTTTGATCTTTTTTATTACCTACTTACGGAAATTGATAGACTTTTGAAGCGTTTTTATGTACTTTTTTCAAGTTGATAATCACTGTTATTAAATTTTAGTAATTTTGGGTTTTCAATGTTTTTCAACCTAACAAATGATCAACTTATCACATCATTTATTTTTGACTTTTTCATTGAGTAATCCAAATTTACAAACAGCAATGAAAAGGTCACTAACCCCACAAAGGTATAGGCAGATAAACAACAAACAAATACTACAATAAAGAAACAATGACTTTACCTAACATCGAGGGAAAACAGTTCCAGATAAGATCGTACTTGTGCGGTCGGGACGGACAAATAAATGGTCGAGTTATCTTGGACAAGTAAAACCGCGAAACGTCACTTAGTCGTTCAGATAAAGGGAAACTTATTTTTAGTTTCTAAAGCATGTTTGTGTTAGTACCAGCTTAATGGTAGTTTTCTTTTTATTATTTTCACGCCGTTATTTCGTCAAGAATAACAAAATAACGGCGTGAAACAATGTGTACCTAAATAAGGTGCTGTATTTTGCCGTGCGGTGCGAATGAGGTTACAAAAAGTCTAATTCTTCTCGGCCTACCCTTAATCGCCAAATCTTTCATAACCCCGAGAATTGTTGCCGATTCTTTAACATTAGATAACCAAACTGGTTATCTAATCTCACTAAATAACAAATGAAAAATTTCAGAACTAAGGTTTAGTATAAACTGTACGTTAACGTAGTACTCTTGGTCACCGCGAGCGAGAAAGAGAAAAAGAGAGCTTTTAATTCAAATTCAAAATCTTTATTGCGAACTAAGTGTATACATATTTTAGATATTAACAATATTCATATAGGTACTTAGAACTCAATTACCTGTTTAGGTATTGCAATTATATAATTTTAATATACATACATGTAGGGAGGAATATTTAGAGATAGGAATCTAGTTTACGTCTAATTTACTCTTTCATTTTAATATTATAATTATTTGGACAACATAAAATTTGAATGTCATAAGTCGTTTATCAAAGTTTTACCTCTTCTCAAAGATGTGAATTATTTTAATTCTTCCTAACATAAATTAAAAGCTCATTATCAGAAGTTTTTAACTACATAAATGAGCTGAGAAAACAATTATTGTTATTTTAGAGGCTAATACAGTAATAACAATATCAATTACAGCTAATTCCCCTTAGAAAATAATAACGAATTAATAATTAATATTGTTCCTTTCCAATATAATCTTTGAGTTAAGTATGATATTCGACGTAATCCTGGTAAGCTTATTATTGTTCTGTATTTAGTAGGTAAGACCTTGTTGTCTCAATAGATATCAAATTATGCTACCTATGTACATATATATAAAGGTGTAAATTAAATACAATACCAGATATATAAGTTAATTGCAATACTTAGTTATTGTTAGTATCCAGCCCATCAATAATTACCTAGTCTAATGAGGTACGGCAGTACTCGTATGTAATACGCTTGCTCAAGGTGAATAGACGACTGTTACATTTGTACTAGCCAGGTTTTAAGACCGCACCCAAATGCATAAGCAATTGAGCAGTAGGAGCCTTATTGGGCTACGATGAACCGACATCACTGAAAACCAGCGTGAAACATCGTTTGCGTTGTATTTCGCGGTGTGAGTGAGGCTTCTGCAGGCCCAATTTCCTCTACCTCTGTTCTGAACTCCTCTCAAATTCCTAGTCCGGCAATTTACTCGCAACTACTCTGGTGTTCATCAGGTCTGTACCTATGGGCGGCACGGGTCCCTACAATCAGTTGAACGGCATGCACCCCATAAAACAATCTACTCATTTGAAATCTACTAGACAGTGCCTAACTTTTCTTGCTGGTATATAAGAACTGAATAAGAGACTACACATTTACAGAGCAGGGCAGCAGAGAAATCTGCTAAACCGCAACCTAATAGTAATATTAGGTTGCGGCAAACTAGAGGTCGTAGGACCTCTAGATTGCCTGCCAATCGTGGAGATTTTATTAAATGATTTTATGTACAGGAAACCGGCAGTCCGAAACGATGGACTTCTGTTACTCGCCTTTGATGATATCGCGATGTCGATTTGCATATAGGACAATTTATATGAAAGTATTGAATAGACACTCACCAAAGACCTGTGACCACTGCGCCTTTGGTCGGTTCTGAGGATAATCCTTCGGAAATCTCTCCTCGCTCCATAACATTTGCAAAGACACTTTATACACAGCTACATCATCAACGTCACATCCTACTGTTAAATCAAACAATGCCAACAACAAAAACAAGATGGCGGTCATTCGCCGCGCAACCGCCATCGAGAATGCACGTCTCTAAAAGCACTAAATATTTTTATTTCAATTTTTAAAGTGAATTAGTATTTCAGTTCATTTAAATTCTAAGTTCCGATGCGTGTTACTGCTCCGGAGAGATGCGGTGGACTTTTCTATTTTGGATTCTCGTTCTCTGCGGACAGAAATAAACACATTGGCGACGATGAGTACGCGCGGGCCGATGACTTGTGCATCTGTTTTATTTATATAAACCAAAACATTTTTCCTGTTTTGTAACGAAAATGTAGTTCTAAAGATTTCGATATTTTAATTTAAGTCTGAATTGCGCTCATATTTAATTGTGTTGAATTCGTAAATTCAGTATAGTCTTAAATATTGTTAACAAAATGGTAGCAAGGTTATATACTTACTTGTATTATCTTAGTCAAAAAATCTACTATATAAAAATAAGTCCGGTTTTCCTCCCTGACGCTATAACTCCAGAACGCACGAACCGATTTCCACGGTTTTGCATTCGTTGGAAAGGTCTCGGGCTCCGTGAGGTTTATAGTAAAGAAAATTCAGGAATAATCAGGAATAATTCAACAGAAAAGTGGGTAAATCGTTTTTCACATACAGCGCCATCTCTGATACATAGCATGTACTACAAACCAATATCCAACACTTCAAGTAGATGGCGCCGAGTGTTTTACAGCTACTCATTGTCTCTGCTCAGTTAATTTCATTCAAGCTCAGTGTAAATTATGTGGATCGTACATTTGAGGTTAAATTCAACACTCTGTCCATTGTCCAAAATGCCTAGACAACGACGTGCGAGCATCGGCCGCCGCACAAGACAAGCCAGCAACAAGTGTATTCAAGGAACTTAAGCGAAGAAAGACAAAATATAATAAGAGAAAATGACCGATTGAGACATCGCGTGAGCACACGAAGATCATTGGCATCATACAATCGCTTGGCATTCCAATATGATCCCACTGCAAACTACAGTGATGATGAAAATTTAGATATTGGACGAATGACGACTATATGCCGATATTGCAATGCGTTAAAGTTCAAAAGAGAAACGGCTGGATTGTGCTGCGCAAGTGGAAAAGTCAAACTGGATCCATTACTTACACCACCACAGCCACTGAAAACATTGTTCGATGGAAGTGATCCCGATTCCAGCCATTTTCTTCAACACATCCTTGAATACAATAACTGCTTTCGCATGACTTCCTTTGGAGCTAATATCATTCGAGAAGGCGGCTTCATGCCGACTTGCAAGGTAAAAGATACAACACACATAACCAATCACTCACACCAACACAATGAATTGCAACACATAACAACTGCATATACACCACACACTACACCATCAAACGATTTACAACGTATTCTTCAACAAATTTTAATGATTATTTGCAATTACAGATACAAGGACAAATATATCATTTGCATGGTTCAATGGTGCCAACACCAGATGAACCGCATCAATTTCTGCAAATATATATCATTTCGTCAATGGTGGATCAGTTGAATGTGCGGTGCAATATACAGGGAGCACAACAGTTAAAGAGACGAATTATTGAACAGTTTCAAGCATTTTTTCACGCTAATAATGCTGTGGTTAATATGTTCAAAACAGCATTGGAACGAATGCCATCGGATACGCACAAATTTGTCATAAGAGCGGATTGTACCCCAACAGGTGAACATGTGCGAAGATTCAATGCACCCACCGTTAATGATGTTGCTGCAATTATTGTTGGCGATCCAACTAAATCACGAGACATTGTCGTTCAGCGAAGAAGCAATATCATGCATCGTGTAAACGAGACACATCGTTTGTACGATGCGTTACAATATCCAATCATTTATTGGCAAGGGCAAGACGGATACGACATCACGTTGAAGATGGTCGATCCAATTACAGGTACAATATTTACACACTAATTATTTCCATTATTACTATTATTGGTTTCCATTAACAATTGATTTAATTTTGCATTTTCAGGAGTATCAACGAATAAAAATCTAAGCGCAATGAATTACTATGCGTATCGTATGATGATTCGTACACATGAGGAGAATGTCATTTTGAAGTGCCGTCGGCTATTCCAGCAATTCTTTCAAATGGGCAGATACGTCAGTACTAATGAAGCACTGTGGCGATTATTGTCATTTCAAATTCATGAAAGATATCCCACAGTTGTACATTTAGCAGTGCATTTGGAAAATGGCCAAAGAGTTTACTTCACTGAGGCTAATGCGGCACAACGAGCTGAGAGACCACCATCGACAACATTAACTAGCTTCTTTGCAATGTGTGAAGCAGATCCATTCGCAGCGACGCTGATGTACGTTGAAATGCCCAAGTATTACACTTGGAATCCATCAACAAAAAAATTCCAACGTCGCAAACAAGGAACCCCAGTTCCAGACTGGCCACAGGTGTTTTCAAGTGATGCACTAGGTCGTATGTACACTGTTCATCCTAGAAACGATGAGTGTTTTTATTTGCGACTGCTGTTAGTAAATGTACGTGTACCAAAATCATTTGCGCATTTGAAAACTGTGAATGGCCACCAATGCCAAACATATCGAGAAGCATGTCAACTATTGGGTTTGCTGGAGAACGATTCTCATTGGGATTTAACACTTGCAGATTCAGTTGTTTCATCAAATGCGTACCAAATACGAACGCTGTTCGCAATTATCATCACCACATGTTTTCCTTCACAACCAATTCAGTTATGGAACAAATACAAAGACGCCATATGTGAAGACATCTTGCATCGCTTGCGCATTCAAACGAATAATCCTGACATCCAAATAACCGATGAAATCTACAATGAAGGATTGATTCTGATTGAGGATCAATGCTTGACTATTGCAAACAAGCTACTGATTGAAGTAGGAATGATTGCGCCAAATCGATCGATGCACGATGCATTCAATCAAGAATTAAATCGAGAGCTACAATACAATGTTGATACATTGCAGGAATTCGTTAGAAATAATGTTCCGTTGCTGAATGAACAGCAAAAACAAGTATACGAAACATTAATGCAAGCGGTGGACAATAATACTGGTGGTCTATTCTTCCTGGATGCACCTGGAGGAACAGGGAAAACATTTGTCATTTCATTGATTTTGGCCACTATTCGATCAAGATGTGACATAGCTTTGGCTTTAGCATCATCTGGAATTGCGGCGACTCTTCTAGATGGCGGTCGTACTGCACATTCTGCGCTTAAGTTGCCACTCAATTTAAACACAATTGATACTCCAACATGCAATATTTCCCGATCCAGTGCAATGGGAAAATTGTTAATGCAATGCAAGCTCATTGTTTGGGATGAGTGCACAATGGCACATAAGAAATCACTTGAAGCACTTAACTTCACACTGAAGGATCTTCGGCGAAATAACAACATCTTTGGCGGCTTGATGATATTGTTGGCAGGCGATTTCAGGCAGACGTTGCCAGTAGTTCCCCGTGGAACGCCTGCAGATGAATTGAATGCTTGCCTGAAGGCATCACCTTTATGGAATAACGTAAAAACATTATCGCTATCCACTAATATGAGAGTTCAACTTCAAAACGATCAAAGTGCTGCACAATTTTCCAAACAATTGTTAGATGTTGGAAATGGAAAAGTCCAAGTTGATGCGACATCTGGATTAATTACTCTTACCAACGATTTTTGCCGATTTGTAGACACTCAATTAGTTCTTATTGAAAATGTTTTCCCAAACATTAGTGAGAATTATAAGAATTATGCTTGGTTAAGTCAACGAGCAATTCTTGCCGCAAAGAATAATGATGTCCACGCACTGAATTTTACCATTCAATCAAAAATTGCTGGCGATTTGGTGACATACAAATCCGTTGATTCAATGACAAATCCCGATGATGTAGTAAATTATCCAACGGAGTTTTTGAACTCTCTGGAGATACCAGGATTTCCACCACACAACTTGCAACTCAAAGTTGGTACAGTTATTATGATACTGCGTAATTTGAATCCACCGCGACTTTGCAACGGTACTCGACTTTCGGTAAAGAGACTTATGCCGAATTTGATCGAGGCAACCATTATTAACGGAAAGTACGCAGGTGAAAATGTATGTATTCCTCGAATACCAATGATTCCAACTGATCTTCCGTTTGACTTCAAACGATTGCAATTCCCAGTTCGCCTTGCGTTCGCAATGACAATTAATAAGTCGCAAGGCCAATCGCTTAGTGTTTGCGGGATAAATTTAGAAAATCATTGTTTTTCACATGGGCAGTTATACGTTGCGTGTTCACGAGTTGGGAAACCATCCGCTTTGTTTGTGTTAACGTCAGACCAAAAAACAAAAAATGTGGTTTACCAAAGAGCACTACAATGAAACGGATAATTTGCGGACACGTATAACGCTTCGATTCAGTATTTACTTTGGATTTGTAGCGATATCAAAGAGTAACTTTCATTTACTTAGGGAAGTTCAACTAAATAACACTTCATTTTAGTAGGTAATCGAAATGTATTTATTACTGTTGTGAAATGAAATAAATATTTTCCTTTTCAAATATATAATAAAAAATTTTTTTTTCTTTATCTTTTAATCACCAAACGAAATGTTACATAAAACGAATCTGGTGGCGAAACGGAGTTCGCCGGGTCTGCTAGTATTATATATATTTAAAACTAGCTTTTGCCCGTGACTCCGTTCGCGTAGAATAATGACTTACTGCAGATTTTTGGTATAAAAACTATCCTATGTCCTTTCTCGAGTTCCAAACTATGCCCGTACCAAATTTCCCAGAAATCGGTTCAGTAGTTTAGGCGTGAAGAAAAGAAAGACAGAGTTACTTTCGCATTTAAAATATTAGTTTGGATTATAAAATCCAAGTACCTTTAAATAAACCCCGTTTTCATGAAAATTATCAACATAATTTTACTACAAACTCCATCAAACAAAATAAGCAACAGATTCATCGTACGAGACGTTGACGGGTCGCAGGTGTTAGCGGTTTGGCAGGTCTTCTGGACTCAAGAAGGGGGACCCCTCCTACCCCTTTATCCTTAAATTGTGAGGCTTTTAACCCGTCCCAAGTGTCCACCTGATTGATTGATAGTGGACCTGTGTCATTGGATTTCTGCATTAGTTTAAGATATACATTAAGTATCGGCGAGATTGAGTGAAGTACTTGTTAATGTCCACGGGTGCAGTGATATTGATTTATTCAGTTATTTAAAGCGTTTTGGGTAGTATATTTGTATGAAGGCTTTATTTGGGTCATTATGAATACGAGAGGTCATGTTCCAAGGCTGATGAAAAAGATTTTAAAGGGTTTAACGATTTTGGGTTTGTTCTCAGTCTTTCAGTACGAAATTGATAGGCTAATAAGACTTAAGGGATTCCTATTGTTAAAACTCCACTGGACTCCACTGTCCTTGCCTCTACCTGTCTGTGACTGGACTGTATGTATATCATGAAGATTGATTGATAATTAATTGAAATTTGGACTTGTCTAGTAGTTTAAACAAAAATACTAAAAAAAGGAGTTGAGTTGAATTTAGCCCTTTGAGCGCGCGTAGGAATGCCACTTAGTCGGTTTTATAAAGTAGGTAACGTTGCTTTAAGGCTTGGTAACTCTGGTATAGCTTAGCTTTAGCTCTATAGAAGGAACCCTGCACGTCGATTCTATAAAATTTGTTTGATTTTGAATCTTGTTCGAGTGCGAAGTGAGCGTCGAAGTGACGGGGTAATTAAATTTTAGAATGTCACTTTTTACGTCATCTCATACTTTAGGTATCAAAATGTTGCTGTCAATTTAGTTCAACTCGCAAATGTAGCGCCAGTGTACTACTACTCACAGCGGATACAGATTCGAAGTTTAGAATGAAGTCTTACAGAATCACACCCCACACTCGTTGTTTAGTAGTGACGCTAGCGACCACTCAAACAGTTATTGACCATTTGATAAAACAATTAAGACCGTAAAAAAGTTAAGATAGTAGTCTATTAGCCATTCATTGAAAATATTCACAAATAAATATAGAAAATAGTGGGGCTTTTGGAGGGATTGAGAAATTCGCGATAACTAGTGCGAGTTGAAAAACTACCGTTCGCCTTGCCTAATACTACAACATAAAGATGAGAAGAAAATAACAAATAAAAATAGATAAAATCTTTATTCTAAATCCAACTTTATCCCGACAAAGTAAAGACCTAAGTTCCAGTTCTAGCATGATAATAAAAACTTGAAAATTATGCGCCTCGAAGTTTCTCTATAGAGGAAAAGTTCCCTTCGAGATTTTCTAGGGTCCAACTGAAGTAAAACCTCGCGTCTATTGCTATTCTATTTTCTTGTGTAACAATAAACTGTGAATTGATAACCCTATTTTTGTATAGAATAGGTACACTGGATATATAATCTTAACTTTAGTGGCGTACGGTTTGATATGATTTGTTTTTGTTGTTCATCTTAGTGGAAACGGTCTTCTACACTAATTTCCTCTTCTGAAGTAGATGTATTTATAGACATAAATCACATACACAGTATATTTAAATTCGCCACAAATATTTTGTGGATGAGTAGAATAAGCACGCATCGTGGTTGGCTGGAGTTTAACGCACCCGTTTCTCTAATGTGACTTTTTTAGCTAGTTGTGTATTCTCGCTAAGTTTATTAAGACACCTTTGTTAAACAGTGAAGGAAAAATTGTAAGGACAAGTACCTGGATCCGCCTAGACCGAGCGTTGTGATTAATGCTCAAACCTTCTCCGTTCTCCATGATCCTTTGCTCAGCAGTGGGCACATAAATATACCTAGGCGAATAATATGTTGTAGATATAGTCTAAATTCATACACACAATTCAAATCCCATAGCACTGCTCGCTTTACTTTATTAAGAACTCAGCTGATAATTTTGTCTTTTAAGAATCCGAATCAGTCATAAAAATATGTGACAAAATATGTTTTCAACCACCGATGTAACGCTTTAATAATAAGGGAACAAAATCGTTCTCGAAGAACTTGAAAGTAACTATCTTTCGCATCAAGTGCAGGGTAAAGTTTGAAAAGTTTATATTGCAGACTGGATGGCATGATCGGGCAGTGCAGATTAACTCGATTCATTGCTTGTAAGGGTGAATCGAGTTCGCTTAATTCCGATGAACGACGAAGCAGTATCGATAAGATCAGAGTAAAATTACTTGCTAAGTCTGATACATGTTCTTTATACATTCGCCTCCGAAGCTTTTGAGACAGTATTAGAATGTTATTTATACTTAAACATAATTAATTTGTGCATTTGGAACCCTTGATAAATTTTACCAAGATTTTCGAGAGGAATAATTGTTTCCGAATGAAAAAAAATTACGTGGGATTAATCAGCAAAAGTCGTAAAATGGGATTGTATCTTTGTTGAAGATACTTTTACAAAAAAAGTGGTGCAGGTGCAAATGTTGCCCGGGCCCAGGAGAAGGAAATTAGTACGTTAAACCAAACTCTTCTACTTTATGACATTAAATAGGACTTAAATATACGTTTAAATAAAAATGAAAATATTTTTGTTGGTATAGATTATGCATATTAACAGTCAGTCATTTATTACAATTCAATCGTGGTAATTCGAGACTCAATAGAAGAACAATAGAACGCGTTCGCTTGGAGTTCGATGAATTTATAAATAATATTAAAAATATTTAAAAAAAGGTTCGAATAAAAACCAGAGCTCCTTAATACGAGGTTGATCATGAGAAATGGTTTGACACAGATCGGGTTACTGCAAATGGTATGGAAATAGTCTGAATATCATTAGTGATGTGACAAGCGTTTGGATACGAAATGAAGATATATTTAGATGGTATTAGGTCTCGTTACCTCAGGTTGAACTGTAGATTTTATCAGTTCTATATCTATTTATTTTGATAGTTCTATTTTTGAATTGTATATATATTTACGTTTATCGGCGATATTTACCGTGTTGTGGTAAGTCTGTATTTTTTATAGTCTCAGTTTTACCATCTTCATTTAACTTCCTGATAAAATTATCTATCGCAAAGTTTATACAAGTTACGTTACGTGGATTATGTAAATATATACATAGCAGCTTATGAAACATTGAAATGGAGCCTCAATAAGAATTTATGGGAGTTATACTACAAAATTAGGCCAAGATTTTTGTGGCAGGATAGCACCAAGATTTGTTTTCAAGCCTTTGACCGCCAATATGAAACTAGTGATGGCAAATCCACTATCGTAGGTCACTCATAATCTACGAGGCGGTTAACGTGTTAATGATGATAACCTTTGTTCTTACTCCGTGATGATAACTAATTTATTAGAACCTAGCGCGTCAGAATTTGAAACCTTATTTTAACATGCTACTGTGACAGTACAAAGCATCATCATTGTTAGCCCATAACTGCCCAATGCCGAGACAAGGCCTCTTCTCACACGAAGAAGGTATGAGCATTAATCACCAACCTTGCTCATGGCGGATCGACAATTTCAAACTCAGATTTAGAAATTATAACTTCAGGTTTCCTCGTGATGTTTTCCTTCACCGTTTTTAGTGATGTTTAAATGCACTTAGAAAGAACATAATTATAATTAAGAACTAAGAAAAAGTCACAATTGTCACCCTTATCCGTGAGAAGCAGGAGCTTTGAACTCTGGGCAACCACGACTAAACACGTAGAAAAGCATTGACTCACCTAATATGTGTAGTTACTCTAACAACGTGTTGTCGATAGATCAAACTTAAACAACACGAGAACTAAATAAGTTCTCTAAGGAACTACAAATCGATATGCTTGATGAAATCGCAATATTAAATTTCAAAGGCTAGGTAGTCATTATTTATTTGGTTGTGGTTAAACATAGCGTCAACTAGACCGAAGATCGACAAGCGATTTGTGGCTAAAAGTTACCCAGTTGTACAATACTATAAACTTTGTTACAGAACAGCTTTATAGTATCAACTAAATATCCAATCCTGTCCTTGGAAGTAGAATCTCGAAGCTGAAGTACTACCCAATTCGGAAAGCCACAAAACAATGTTCTTCAAGTTCCTGTACGAAATATTCTAGAATATTCAAGCTGTATTAAAGTAGGTTACTGGTTGAATAGCTTTACTAATAGATGCTTAACAACCAATATTAATAATTGTATTGTTCAATTCTTTGGTATCAGATGGTAGAAACAGAATAATAGTGTGGGAGAGCCATGCTAAGTGTGGGAGAGCCATGCTTCGGCAGGAATGAGTCGGCTCGACCGGTGTGATACCACGGCCTCACAGAACACCGGCGTGAAACATCCACAGCGTTGTGTTTCGCCATGTGAGTGAGATTACCGGAGGCCCAATCCTTCCCCTCCCCAATCCCAGCGTCCATGGGCGGCGCTAATTGCTTACCATCAGGTAATCCGTATGCTCGTTTGCCGATCGTTTACATAAAAAAAAAAATAAGTATTCTGGTCGATAGGTAGTTGGATATAAAAAATACTCTCCGGAGTTTTTGAAAGTGTGGGAGCGCCAAGCTTCAATGCGTATGGGTCAGTTCGAGTGAAGCGATACCACGTCCCCACAGAAAAATAACTGACGTGAAACAATCACAACGTTGGGTTTCGCCATCTGAGTAAGGTTACACAGTAGGGCCAATCATTCTGCTTACTATTTATAATACAATTGTAGGTATTTAGTAAACATTCAATATTTCTGTTCTGTATTATAATATATTCATGCTTATAGAAATAATTCGTGCCCATTCCTAGTCCTTACAACAAAGCCTCTGTTCAAAATTCGTATAAACGAAGAGTTTGAACTCCCAACTCTTTTGATATTAAAAAAGTTTGAAGACGCTATGAAGGTTCATGGTTGGACTTCAGCTTTTACTACAAAACTAGATATTGTTTCGTATATGAATATCAAGTTGTTTGTATTTTGTTTTCCGGATAAAATGATTTTTGTATTGTCCTCGTAGTTTCTAGGTATAAAGACGGTGCAAGGAGTGCACGGATGCAAAGTTGGTGATATCCAAAATCAAATTCGAAATAAAATATTCAATGCCTTTTTTATTGATGTTCATTCCCGTGTGTTTTGTTATACTTATAATAAGACTCTATTTAGTATAAGTATCACATTCTAAATATAAAAAGGAATAAAACCTTCATTGTTGTCTCGAACCTAAAACCTCTTTGTTATAAACTATCCTCCTATGAATGTAACTTATCTCTAAAGCACATAATCAAAATATTGCCAGCCGCAAAAATGGTGTCGGTGCAATATTTAGCGCAACGTTCCCCTTTTAGATGTTGCCAGCACTTACACTTAACCTAGTTTCTAGGATCTATTTTATGACTTGCAAGGGAAGCTTACGATAGGTATCTTATTATTTCTGTATCAGCTAGAAATAGTACATAAAAATATTCAAATGGATCAGTTTGCCCGAGTTTGACCTTACGCGAAAGAGATTCTGATTGCTGCATTTTGTTTTACTTGGAAAATTCTTGGTCAAATAAGATGAGTCTACTTTGTAATGTATTTTTAAAAATATACATAACAATACGCATTTTTTTTTAATTTTGATTTTGTTTTTGCTGTCTGAGGGGGTAATCTTTCTTGTAAACCTCGATCGATCATCCTATCTCGAATCTCGAATCTCCAATCTCCAATCTCAATCTCTAATCTCAATCTCTTATCTCAATATCTAATCTCAACATCAAATCTCAACATCTAATCTCAATCTCTAATCTCAACCTCTAATCTCAACATCTAATCTCAACCTCTAATATCAATCTCTAATCTCAATCTCTAACCTCAATCTCAATCTCCAATCTCAATCCCTAATCTCAATCTCTAATCTTAATCTCTAATCTCAATCTCTATTCTCAATCTCATATCAATCTCTAATCTCAATCTCTAATCTCAATATCTAAGCTCAATCTCTAATCTCAATCTCTAACCTCAATCTCTAATCTCAATCTCTAATCTCAATCTCTAATATCAATCTCTAATCTCAATCTCTAATCTCACAATAAATACAATAGCTGTCAATTCACTTGTATTATACTGTAACCCCAGGGGAGTTGCGTTGCCGGAATAAGCATCTCTTCGGATGGTAGGCGTCTGGGCGATTTGGCTACAAACAAATGACTGACACAGGTGTTGGTCACCCGTGTAAATCAAGTGTGGTCCATTTGTCTACATAATATAGGCTATATAAAACATCACGCTATGACCATAAAAGCAATAGATAAAACTGCACTGGCGTATATTGTGCTTATAATAATCAAGAAAAATATTGTTCTAAATATAAGTTTCATTTGACATTTTTAAAACTTATAATTATGTATTGTACAGGTACAAGTATACATATGTATATGTATACATAGGTAATATTTAAAAGATATCTCGACACACAGAACGGAACTTGATAGTTGGACAGGATTTATTTGACTTGCTCTATCGTCCGATACCGATACGTTGGGAATTGAATTCAGTTTGAATTTACTCTGTGTGATAGTAATAATGTGAACTATTGTTCATTGAAGGAGGTGGAATAATTTATATAGTTAATTTATATAGTTAGTTTTGCAGTTCTAGATTGAGTTCTACTGCATAGAATTTGTAAGTTATGCTCTTTTGTTAATTTTGGGGTTAGGTTATAGAATAGGAGTTCCTAGCACATTGCTGTCTTTTGGGTGTTAGAAATTTTATTACATACTAGCTACTCTCGAGCGGTTTGACACGCTGCTCCGCTCCATTTGATATTAACGTGATGTTTTATAGCCTATTGCACTTAGGAATTTTGGGAATCCGACCACCGGTTTCAAAGTTTAACCCCTACATACAAACTTACAAATTTTATCTCTTTATAATATTAGTATAGATGTATATGTATAGGTCGGCCTATGAGCAGAAGAATTACCTGATTGTAGGCAATTGACACCGCCCATGAACGTCTGCAACACTAGAGGAATTACGAGTGCGTTTCCAGGTTAGGGTGTTTGGATTTAGGGATTGTGGAGGAATAGAGTAGGTTAGTAGGAAGTTTTGAGCCTCCGCTTAGCTCAATCATACGGCGACACACATAACTGTTGTTGTTCCACGCCGGTTGACTATGAGACCGCGGTATCAAAAAAAAAACTATTTTTTTTTAGTATTTCCCGAATATTCTGCTAGATAGACATAATTATGTTTTTATTAACTATAAGGATTCGTACTAACTGTTTCGACCCACGAATTAAACTAGGTCAAGCAGAAGTAAGGGTAACAAAACGGTAGGCGAGTAGGTTATACTAGCGTGACGGAAAACTAACTAGCTAACTAAACTAACCATAGCTACTGTTATATAATAAATTATATAAGTACTAGGTATAGCTACAATTCATGCCATTTGATAAGGAATCTGTATGTGTAATTGATTTAAAAAGAGTAACCATAGAGTTTCTTGCTCGTTCTTCTCCATTGGAATCTACACTTTGGAACGAGCAAATAGCTTCACTAAAAAGGACTGACCGACACACTGACACTTTATATCTTTCAGTTTTGTTTGACGTTCAAAAGTGCCTGGAAGGGTCTAATTGCAATAAATTACTTTTGTTAGGTCACTTCAAATCCTGTGGGCTGCAATAGGAACCTCGCTGAGTAGAGCTTCAACGCCTTGTTAGTTCGTACTAGTTAAGATTATTAAGAGATACTACTATACTGTTAAAGTAATCTGTGTTGTATTAAAAAAAACACCTCAGTCCATGCAGTTTTTTACGTCGATTGGAGTGAAACGACGGCTTCTTAGAAAACCGGCGTGAAACAACTACAGTGTTGTTTTCGCCGTGTGAGTGAAGTTACCGGAGGGCCAATCCGATCCCCAAATCTCCGAATCCTTAAACCCAAAATGGTCGGCAACGCACTCGTTGCTCCTGTTGCGACCTATCATATAAAAAAATGTTAGGAAAATCCAATTAATTTATATTATTATATTCGCATAAAAATCATCACACAGCAATGACTTATCAACAACTTCTGTCACACACAGTACAACATTGTAACAGTCTTATCACCCCTCTACCCTGAAACTTCTAAGTCAGACGCGAAGAAAAACTTTTGTCGAACTCGCGATTATTTCGTACATGGTTTCGTTGACAATTGTCGAGAAGAAGGAACACGAAAACAAGTCCATTCGGAGGGCATAAAAACATATTGTGAACATTAACTGAGTTGCCGAGTAGGGGGGAGTACCCACTGTATCCAGTTATGTCGGAAGCCGTAAACTTTAGCAAGTTATACGCGAGTTACAGTGTCCTTTACCCTATTGGTATGTGCCCGGGTATACTTCGAAGGGTTAAAAGCACAATGTTGTTCATACACTGTTTTATTTAAGGCATTAAACATTCTTTCAGTCGTTTGAAAAACTTTAGTATTTCAAACTTTGTAAACTGATTAAATAAAGGTTTTCTGCAAAATGTATGTTTTGTTATAACAAACTTCTATTAAGTAGACAGTACCTACAGACTGATAGTATTTTTCATAAAACAATCAATTTATAACAAGGAAAGCGTGTGGGAGAGCCATGCTTCGGCACGAATGGGTCGGCTCGACCGGAATGATACCACTGCCTCACAGAAAACCGGCGTGAAACAACCACAGCGTTGTGTTTCGCCGTGTGAGTGAGGTTACCGGAGTTACCTCCTCAATCCCTTAATCTCCAAATCCCTAATCCCTAAAAGGTCGGCAACGCACTCGTAACTCCTCCGTTGCGGCTGTCCATGGGCGGCGCTGATTGCTTACCATCAGGTAATCCGTCTGCTCGTTTGCCAACCTATTACATAAAAAAAAGCGTTCTGAAGAGTCAAGATACTTTTCCACAAACGGTGCTTTGTTTAAAATGTTATTTAACAATTATAAACAGATTTTCAATATCTTCTATTTTTGCCAGATAGGAAAAAATTGTTCGCGTTAAGTAATTTTATTTTTGACACACACATAATAGTAATGTTATGCTTAGTTTTTTTATGTTATAGGTTGGAAAAAGGAGCACTAATAGCACCTAAGGTAAGCGATTGATGCTTCCATTGGACGCTCGCGTTGGCAGGCTTACCGGACTTTTATGGGTTTTATAGAGATTTGATGATTGGGGATTTGGAGATTAAGGATAGGAGGAGGTACGAGAGAGGGGACAGCCTTCGGTATCCTAACTCACACGGCAAAAAACTAAGCTAGCATTGTTAAACGTCGTTATTTAAAAATATGATACCTACATTTTTCTTAACTATTTATATTTCTTCACTAGTATAGGAAGGGGATTCAGATCAATTTCCGCTTAAAGTAAAATTTAATGAAGACAGGATATTGCACGAAACGTTCCTGTATTGCTATCGTAATCGAATATGGAACTGGTATTTCGTAAATGATTTATAGGATGGCGCATAATTAAAACGGGATTTCGCTTTTATCTTTCGTAAAAGGAAAAATAAATACTAAAGAGATATAATGAACGCACGATAATTATAAGGAAAAGATTATTTAAATTGAGTTTTATTAATTGAAATTCCTCTTAAGTGTTTTTTAGAGGTGTGTTATATAGACATACATATAATGTGTCTTAAAGTAATTGAAACCGCCATCTTTTTTATTGGTTACTTTTTTTTAAATTATTTCAGACTATAATCTATCTCTATGCCAAATTGAATTTATATCTTATAAACTTTCGCGTTTATGATAGTAGTAGAATTTTTAGTTTATCTTCTATTCCCGTAAATTTTCAGATGCTGCGAGTAAAAACTGAATTTATAAATAAGCTATGAATAGAACAGTAACAGTAAGGGTATGTTTCATTATATTCATATAACTGCCAAGTTGGGTCGGTTCGACCGAATTGATACCACGGCTTCACAGATATCTGGCGTGACACAAACAGGAGGACAAGGCTTCTGCTCCCTTGCAACTCTTTTAGAATTGCGGGCGCCAATAGCTTGCCATCGGGTAATCCATCCGCATCACATAAAA
Organism: Spodoptera exigua; assembly: GCA_902829305.4. NCBI lineage: Eukaryota > Metazoa > Arthropoda > Insecta > Lepidoptera > Noctuidae > Spodoptera > Spodoptera exigua. The sequence goes on from LR824614.2 coordinate 2,721,590, forward strand.
ATACTTGATAAACTTATGAGGCACATAATCCATTCAAATACGTTCTTTATTCAAATGTAACATAATAGGCTCTTAATAAACTAGTGCGCCTTACCATCAACGATTGCATCACTGCTTAACATCAGGTGGGATCGCAGTCAAGCACTGGTTTATTGCAAGTAAAAAAAAAAAAAAATTCGCTATTTATACTTTGTGAAATAAATCCTAAAACGAAAAATGTGAAGGGAAACGTTATTTCCCTTTTGATGTCTCATTTGTTAATTTGAAAGTCCGTAGCTCTTTTCAAGTATAAACTATGCACAATAAATTCCCATACAAAACTACAGCATAGCTACTAACAGCCATAATAACAATAATAATTAGTAAAACAAAACACTGCAATTATCCCTCCATATTTATTATGGAACTAAACATTCTAAACGCGGTATTACACGAACAACATTCGCGATAATTATTATGTTACATTGTAACGCATAGCTTACACAAGCAATGTTAGATATAATTAAAAGTTTTGAAAGTAACTGTTTCGGTTTCGCCATTTTATTTGATGTGGATTTTAGAAAATTAAGATTTTAAAACAGTATTAATTGAATTGTAAATCTATATCTCCTTATTGCCTGATAAAATTAAAAAAACATTATAAGACTAGCCTCCGCCTGCGGCTGCGTCCGCGTGGTGCAGGTTATCTATCACCTATCTATATATACCAAATTTCAACCAAATCGGTCCATCTGTTTTTGCGTGAAAGAATTACAAAAGTATGTTTTGTTGATACATTATATAAATTAAAATTGTTAATTTTTATTATACATTTTCGTATTATATTCTCACAAACTGACACATTTATAATATTAGTAAGATTTGCAAATTAACTAGTAGTTGCAACTTAAATTAATCCGACTGTACGGTTGGCGCGGTGGCTGGGCAACTGGCTGCCGCGCAACTTGTCGCGGGTTCGATTCCCGCACGGAACAATTCTTTGTGTGATCCACTAATTGTTGTTCCGGGTCTGATTGTTAAACGCACCCACGATACAGGAGAAATTCTTAGAGTGGGGCAACGTTTTAATTAAAATAATAATAATTAATAATTGTGCGGCAACACTGACTGTCAACAAGTTGTGAAATTTTTAATACATAATATAATATTTTATACTGTTTATTTTGGACCTTTTTACGTTTTATCGGACTCAAATTTACATATTATGAAAGTTTAAATAAGTAATTAACTATTTGGTACTTACCTAAAAATATAAAATACAAAAATTATAAATAAATTCACGAAAATGACGTATGTGATGACAAATGTCAAGAAGAAAATCTGTATAAATATAAATAAAAACACTACACACTACACAACTAAACAATGTTGACGAGAGCTAAAGCAAGAGCTGCATCACAAAGGACACGCCCGCCATCTCCGACCTCGCCGCCCAGCTCCGCCCCACCATCGTCGGCACCGGATCCAGATACCGGGATACGACCGGCGACCGCAGTGGTGTCAAGTTCCAGCGACGAGTTCTTCTCCCCGCCAACGTCGCCACCACCTCCACGTCGCAGGAGAAAACGTCGGCCACCGAGTAGCTTAGGACCACGAGGCCCATCGGCCTCGGGAGGGGTCCCAGCGCCCGGTGGTAGTGTGTCGCGCATGAAATGGACTACATCCATAAATGAAAACGTTATGCGCGCATACTTTGGGGCAACAGAGGGAGGAAATAACCTGACTGCGTACCGTGTCAGAATGCTTGCTCTGTTTCAGGTGCTCGAACCATCCGTCAACGTATCTGCACAACGATTATCGGATCAGGTACGAGTCATCCAGCGGAATCGAATGTTGGAAGATGTCGTACTTGATCGACTGCGAAGTGAAGTACTAAGGAGCCGCGTCATCATTCCGCCATCACAAACTACAGAAGAGTTACAACCAAACTCTACTGATGTGCCGAATGATGATAGGACTACAGAAGTAAGTACTCACATATGCAGTGATGAATTGAGGAGAACTTTGGAGGGTGCGATTCAGGAATATCGACACGCATATTTGAAACCGCGTTTGCCTCGTTTGCCTATGCATAAAAATAATAAAGCGATCATGTGCGCTTTGGACTCACAGCTACCAACATATTTGGACAACAGCAAAGATCTCGTTGATACGCACTCAATTCTGTATTGCGCAGCTATAGCGGCTTGTCGTGTGGCAAATGTCAAATTACCAGACAACTACAATAGAGCCACACGACCAAAACCAGCTGTACCTGCTTGGCAGTGCAGGATTGAACGGCGTATTGGCGAGGTCAGAACACTTATTGCCAAATTGATCTGTTTCAGGGAGGGCAACACTCGCCCGAGGATAATGCGATTCGTGAAGAGAGCGTTTTCAGGGACTGCAATTTCGCCTCAGAATTACGCATCGCACATCACGGAGCGTGTTGACTTCCTGAAACAGAAGATTTATGCATGGGCAAACCGCATTCGCCGATACAAAAGACGAGCAGAGCGGTATACCCAGAATCGCGCATTCCAAAGGGATCAAAGGTGGGTGTATAGAAATTGGGAGCAAAAAGAACAGGCTAGGACTGACACGTGCCTACCAGATTTTAGCGCCACGAAGGCATTCTGGCGCAGCATCTGGTCGGTACCTGTTGATCACACCGAGGGTGATTGGATTGAGGAGGTCAAGGGAAAATGCGAACTGATACCACAAATGAACTCTATTAAGATTAGCACCGAAGACGTATCAAATGCAGCCTACCCGTTGGCTAACTGGAAAGCTCCAGGCCCGGACGGGCTGCATAACTTTTGGATTAAATGGTTTATGAGTTCGCATAGTCGCTTGGCGACTCAATTCCAATCAGCGTTGGAGTCTGGGTCTTTGCCCCAATTCTTTACAACAGGACTTACCCACCTGCTCCATAAATCTGGTTGTACCACGGAACCTAAAAATTATAGACCGATAACGTGTCTGCCGACGATTTATAAACTCCTTACATCCATTTTGAGAGCAAAACTTAATAAGCATATTGAAGACAATAATATCATGTCTAGCTCTCAAAATGGTTGTAGAAATGGGTCCCGTGGTACCAAGGAGCTTCTCCTCATTGACATATCCATTTGCCAGCAGGTTCGTAGGTCTCACAAGAATTTGTCTACATGCTGGATAGACTACAAGAAGGCATATGACTCCATTCCACATACGTGGCTCATGAGGGTGTTGGAGTTGTACAACGTCGACCCAACTCTGTGCACCTTCTTGAGGTCATGTATGAATCAGTGGAAAACAGTCCTTCGCTATCCAGGATGTGGACAGATCTTTGAGAGTGACGAACCCATTAAGATAGAGCGTGGTATATTCCAGGGTGACAGTTTGAGTCCGTTATGGTTTTGCTTAGCCCTGAATCCTTTAAGCACTTTGCTGGAAGGCTCAGGGTTAGGATATCGGTTAAGGAGAGGGGGACAAATTGTATCCCATCTACTTTACATGGATGACTTAAAGCTCTTTGCCCCCAACAATTCACATCTAATGAGGTTACTGAATCTGACTGAAATATTCAGTAACGCCATTGGGATGGAATTTGGTGTGGACAAATGTGCAGTCATGCATGTAAAGAGAGGGGAGATTGTGGAATCGGATGGAACGCAAATATCTGATTCCACAAACTTCAGGTCCCTTTCGCCATCCGATAGCTATAAATACTTGGGTATGTCAGAAGCGTTGGGCATCGATACTGCCGTCATGAAGCAAACGTTGCGGGAACGTTTCTTTGGCCGCCTGAGGAAAGTTCTAAACAGTCTTTTATCGGGCGGTAACAAGGTGCGTGCCTACAACGGTTGGGTCATGCCAGTACTGATGTACTCCTTTGGCATACTCAAGTGGACTCAAACGGAATTAGATACCCTGGATAGAAAAGTCCGTTCATTGCTGACTGAGCATCGGATGCATCACCCACGATCATCGGTAATGCGACTGTACATTCCACGGAAATGTGGAGGAAGAGGCTTTTTAAATGCCAAAGCCCTCCACAACAGTGAAGTGTGCAGTCTCCGAAACTACTTCTTAAAAATGGAAGTGGGGATGCACCAAGATGTTGTCGCTGTGGACAAAGGACTTACTGCGCTCTCCTTAGCTAACGAGAATTGGAGAAAACCTGTAGTACTAAGCACTAAGGACCGTAAGGATGTATGGCAAAGCAAAGAGCTGCACGGACGCTACTATAGGGCTTTACATGGGCCAGAGGTAGACTTCTTAGCGTCCGTATCCTGGCTACGTTTCGGCAACTTATTTGGTGAAACAGAAGGTTTTGTCTGTGCAATTATGGACGAAGTTATGCTGACGAACAATTATCGAAAATATATTATAAAGGATGGTACGGCTGACATCTGTCGGGCATGTCATCGCCCAGGGGAATCCATCCGACATATAATTTCGGGTTGTTCTCACCTAGCTAATGGAGAGTACTTGCATAGACACAACCTCGTGGCCAGGATTATCCACCAGCAACTTGCTTTAAAATACAAACTTGTTGAATCTGAAGTGCCGTACTATAAGTATCTGCCTGACCCAGTTCTCGAGAATGGAGATGTCACACTGTATTGGGATCGAACTATCATCACTGATAGGACAATTGTAGCCAACAAACCTGACATTGTGATGATAGATCGATCTAGCCGTCGCACAATGATAATTGATATAACAATCCCACATGACGAGAATCTTGTGAAAGCTGAAAAAGATAAAGCAAGTAAATATCTTGATTTAGCTCATGAGATTGTCGACATGTGGGATGTAGACTCAGCAATCATTGTGCCGATAGTCGTGTCTGCCAATGGTCTCATGGCTAAAAGCCTTGATAAACACCTAAGCAGGCTTACGTTAGATGGTTGGGTCAAGAATCTGATCCAGAAAGCTGTACTTCTAGACACGGCGCGCATTGTCCGGAGATTCCTTTCTCTGGAACCCTGACCACCGGTTGCTTGGAACCCTCCCGTAACCGGTGGGATACTGCTTTTTATATTTTTAAGTGTTTTTTTTTGTTTTATGAAAATATTTAAAAATGTAAAAATCAAGTTTTAAAATAAATAAAAATAAGAATAATAATTAATCGTATAGTAAGTAGTTACTTATTAAGGATTTAATTTCACCAATAAGCAAATAAAAAAAATATCGACCATTTATAAATGATCTAAGTTACTCATACAATTGGCTAGTATGTATGTAAATAAATAATTCGAACAGAAACACGTCAAGGCAACAAATTAATACGGAGCGGTTCCCGCCCTAGGAAACACAAACATGTCACAAAAGGCTGCTTAATTGCCAATTTACTCATGTTTGCAATACTATTGTTTAACGCTGGGACTGGTCAATTAATTTTTGCAATTAAAACTCTACTGTGACATCGCTTGTCAAATAAATTAAGGCTTTGTGGCCGTCTGGTTAAGGAATTTTAAGGTAATATTTCACTTGATATTGTCTTTATTGTTCATTGTGAAATCTTTATTAATTGTAGTTAAAGTTACGTCTTTTGATTTCAACGCTTGCATTGTGAATTTAAATATGTGCCAATAGTAGTACTAGTCGGGATGGCCCGGAGTTTGAGCCAGCTTCTCATGCATGAGGGTTCGAAACCTGGCAAGTACCAATGTGACTTTTTCCGAGTTATATGTACATTCTATGATTAAGAATACCAGTTTTGTTTAGATTTTGTGTCATTTAACCAACCTACTTCTTTTTCTTTTTTATCCATACCCGTTCTTCAATTCCAATAATATCTACGCGAACATCAGACCATTTCCCAAGTTCTAATAAAGTAATGGATTTACGCAAATCGTTGAAACAAATTGTATGTTAGCACGCAACTACGTTCTGAATGATATTTGGCAATACCCAGTAGTCACGATCTTTGCAACTTAAATTAAACAAGAATATTAAGTACAATACAACATTTTACTAACTTTTTGCTTTTGTAAGTATAAGCACGAGTTTCAATTTATAACTTAGTAGGGCATTTTAAGATTTTCTTTATAAAATATTGCCCCTCTTGAGGCTATTTTCCTGTGTCGTTGATGAGTTGACAAGTATATGATTTTACAATGCCACACACACATCACACCCAGACCCGGGACATCAGTTTGTGGATCACACAAATAGCTGTTTCTTGTGCCATAAGAACACACTACACGTCGCGGGGCGGTCGGTAGCCCAGGCACCGCGTCAACTGTGCAGTCAAGTTTATTTCTTGGGTCAGACAATATGTTATAGAGATTTTATATATGTATGGATGGATGGTGATTGAAGAAAGACAGACGATGGAATGGTGTTTAGTTTTTGGTGACATTGCCTTATAATGTTAATTGCTAAATCATCATCTTCCTGCCCCTGTCCCGTTTTATTTGGGGTCGGCGCAATATGTTTTTTTCTTCCATTCTGTCCTGTCACTCGTCACGCTATCGCTAACTCCTCTGTCTTCCATATCACTTCTCACACAATCCATCCATATTTTCTTTGGTCTCCCCCTCCCTCTCCATCCATCCACCTTTATACTCATGACTTTTTGTGTTACATGCTTTTCATCCCTCCTTTTCACATGGCCATACCAAGACATACATTCATTCTAACACCTACCTTCTAGACAAACATCTTCTTCGCACTCTGTAAAACATAAATTTCTTTTCCATCTATTCACAAACCAATATTTACAAGAAAAACAATGGAACACTTGAAAGATGTTACAGAAACAAATGAAAACGTTTTGTCAATTTTGCGAAAACAAATTTCGCAAAAAACTTCACAAACACTTTCAAATATTTTTATTCTATTCACAAGAAAATTGAGGTTCTAGATGGTTTGGATGGTTTTCCTGTCAAACGGGGAGAGTTGTCGGATATGGAATAATGGCGAGCGCTACCGGGTGCCTGGAGGGTGCCCGCGGGAGGTCCGTGAAGGGTTGCCAGTACGACAGGATGTTGTACCCCGACAGGCTGACCGCTAAACACGTAAAAAGATTATGTTCCAAGTTATGTGCTTACTGGGAGGATTTTTATGTCTATTTTATAGTGTCCGAGGGTGACATTTGAATATTTGGATTCTTTCTTGATCTCTTTTTGACGGAAATCAATGTATATATGTTTACATATGTAGGTAATGTACGATTTTATGGTAATTTTTGGGAAAACTGAATAAACTCATCTAGCAATAACTCTACCCTTTACCCTTAAACTTTCCAACACAGTATTGATTCAAACTTTATTATAATAATTGAAATATCTTCCAAACAATAACAAACCCATCCTAGGTCAACTTCAAAACTTTTACTAGCAAATGACGAAATAAAGATGGCGGCGGCTAATCCATCAAATTGCGCGCCAAGGATTAAGCAGTAATGGACGTCAAACATTTACAGAGGAGAAACGTGACTGTGCCCACGCTACAAGGATCAAAATTATTTTCTTTTTAAAGTAGGCACTTGCACCCTTTCGTCTTGTTACATGAAATATGTTAGTAGATTTGGGGTTTGTAGTTTGTAAATCGGCTGTTTATTCAGGCGGCTAGACTGAACATCAAACAAAAGATATATAGAGAAGGTACGAGTATATTCGACCCCAGCCGTGTGATGTTTTGTTTTTAGTTGAGTAAGTTTTCAAATGTTATGTGACCGATTTATACGTAATTCGATACCAAACTTTTTAGTTGAAATAGTAATTCATGGAAAAACTCTGGATAGCCTCAGGTTGGTATATGCTTATGTAGGTATTGGTGTTCTATTTATAAATTTTATTTTAAATATATAATTATAGGAAATAATGAATATGAAAAACAAACTTATTAAGGCAGGCATTTATAATATTAATGAAGCGCTTCGTAATAGGTATCAGTTTAGGTAATAATATTGTTTCATATAACAACAAAACGAGATGAAACTCGTGACAGCGTACAGCAATAAATATTCATTAGTTGACCCAAAACAAGGTTGTCAACCAAAATCGAAGTCCACAGGGATTAATCGATCTGCTAATCAATTCGTACCAACAAGGCGTTGAAAACTGACGGCAACTTGAGATAACTCAAGTGTCTCCGGCCACATTACAACATAGTTAAGGGTAGTTGGGAAGTTCGAGCCTTCGACCTTTAAGTTGTATCGTTAACCCCTGGCGTCCTTTACATGGAATGATAACGCGAAGATGTTTGGATTATGTTCCACTGGGACGAATATATTTGGTTCATGTTTTGTGTTTATGGGATCAATATGCTGTTAGTTATTTATTGTGTACTAAAATGTTTACTGAGGATCTTAGAATATGCTAAGTGTGTAGTCATATAAGTGAATAAAACTTACCACTTACGGCTAGATAATGAATCAAACCAAATAATGTCCAAATATTCAAAGTGAATACACGATACGTTAAGTATTTATTGCGCACTTTCTTTTTGAATTCTTGCAAGGTGTAATTAGTAAAGTGCTCGTCAAAACAGCACAAGTACTGACTTATTGAAAAATGCTTTGCATAATTTTGAAAAACAAAATTTTTTAATATACTCGTATCTTTACGAGCTTGATAATGACGACCAATCGATTATCAAAACGAATATAAAATTAAAAATGAGGTTCATTATTCCACATCCACATTCATAAGCTGGCATTTTTCAACAAAACACGGCGCTGACATATCTGTCACTATGTGAAATGACGTCACATATTTACGTAAAATGTTTTTCTGTATAATCGATATGGTCCATGTTGGACATCTGTGATCCACCGCATTTTGGATATAAGCCAGCCGGTCTGAGGAAAAAACACGTCGTTTAGACGGACAATCTGCTGCCAACAAGAGAATTCTCATCTCGTGAGTAACATGTAAACAGGAATTTTGGGGAGGTATGTTAGGAGACTAACATACCTCCCCAAAATTCCTGTTTACATACCATAAATTATACTACCGTAAATTATGACGTTTTGTTTGAAGATGTGTTTTTGTTTTATTCGTGATGTATATTTTTTTTTGTGATAGGTCGGGATCGATCCTACCGATAACCTATCCAATAGTAAGCAATCGGAAACACCCGTAGATATCCGCAACACCAGACACCAGAGGAATTATGAGTGCGTTATCGGCCTTTGGGGATAAGGGTTATGGAGATTTTAGGGATTGGAGAGAGATGGAGAGAGGGGATGAAGGATTTGGTCTCTGGTAACCCCATTCACACGGTGAAACATAACGCTGTAGTTGTTTCATAGCAGTTTTCTATGAGGCCGTGGATTTCTGATCTAGCCGACCCATTCATGCCGAAGCACACTTCAAATTATTGTGTATCTGATTTTAAAAGAGCAGCAATGGAGTTATTTTCTTTCATTCCTCACTTTTTAACGTCTTATATTAATTAAGGTTAAAGTCAAAATCAACATTTATTTTGTTTTGCATCCAATATTACAAAGTGCCTTTAATGGTCTAATTGATATAAATGATTTGTCTTCGAGTTTGTAGTATGTATCTAGTACATACTTAAAGTGCTAAAGGTTTAGGGAAGGGACAATTTTTTTAAAGTAATTTTCTACAAATTATTTGTTTTACTTACGCGTTGTATGATCAACACGCTGTAAGATGATACATTTAAGTCAATAGAAATATTTATATGTAATCCATCAGATAAGTAAAATTGCCCTATCTACAAGCAATTTCGTATTTGCATGTTATTAAGTTGTTGGAAGGCCGTCAGCAACTATCTTAAAGTGACATAGCGATGATATTAATAACAAAATTAATTTGTAAAGAGCTTGTAGTCTTAAGGACACAACAGAAGCGTGCGGTAGGTATTATCAAAATCCCTGAACATTTCCTAGACCTCGGTTCTTTCACCAGCGTTTAAAAGTGTTGTTTGATATCATTTCGAATATACGTCACAAAGCATTTTTTTTATTTCTCGATGACATACTGCTCTTGAAGTAATATATCAATACCTAGCTGATTTAATTGACAAAAAAATGTGTTTATTGAGAGAAATTTTTGTACAATTAAGTTGCCAGGGCTTCCCAAAAAGTAATCCGACGTTACTTGTGTCGGGATAGACCTCGTATAAAAGTAGTATCTAATCCGAATAATCAAAACAATGGACTACACATATTATTCTGCATTTATGGAACTCACAAGAGCCTAGCAGGTGTCGTGGGTCGAGTGTAATAAAATTACTGAGAATTACTGAGGCCTGGCTGGCAGTAGGTAGAACTGGAAGGTTGTAAGTCAGTAAGAATCTGTCACTCCTCTTTTCTAAGCCAGGGGTGCATAAGCCATTCGGTGATGTTGACTTCTTTAAGAATCTTGCCATTTACTTTTAAGCTTGTTTCCTTCAACTTCAACTTTATCATCATCATCATCCTCATCATCGTCATCATCATCATCATCATCATCATCATCTAATCATATCTCCTCATCTTCTTATCATTCTTATTATACTTAAACAGTAGTTCAAATTTTGTTGATACTTGTACCCCATTTTACTATTTCAATACTACAGTAATATATTATTCGAGTATCGTTTACTCAAACCGGGGTTCAGTTACAAATGTTTATGTAGGTAATAGTTTAATTTGAGACTTGATAGACGTTTTCATGTAAATGGGTAATTTAGCTCAGCTCTTACAGAGGTGGATCTTGTAGTAGACGTAAGTGAAGTAATGAATTTTCGAGTTTCAGGGTATATTGTTTACTGTTCACAATTCGTGTTTGTATTTTACATAATATATTATTGACTGACTATTTGGTGTTGACAACAATGCCACCGTCGCGTTTTTTTAAAAGAAAACCGCGAGGTCTCAGCCTCGTTATATATATTATTAATATTTTCATCATCAAAATTTGAAATATTGATACCCAGAATCCGTGTTTTATTGTTGTGATTTTAAAAATGAATATCAACTTTACTGAGGGCTAGAACAACCATTTCTTGTAATCTATTTTCCAATATTTTTTGCGTCTCTCAGTATCGCTAACAAAGCAGAACGCTGATGAAGTTTAACAAGATATTCTATTTTCCCGAACAATGCAGTTGCGACGTAGCAATTAGAATGTACTCGGCTTATCGAGACTATTCGTTTATTATCGATCGACGCGCCATCTAGTATAAACAAAATTATTTGTACAAACTTTTCTGACTTTTAAACAGATTATTCAGTGTTATTTATAGTAAAACATGTTTTAGAATTGAAGCTTGATGGAAAATAAAGTGATCCGATTCCTTCTTAACTGACCTTGGATTTTACCTGACCTTGGATAAGGCGGCAACCAAGCTTCGCAATAGCTGATGTTAAGCAATCGACGCCGCTAATATTTACCAGAGGAGTCACGAGTGCGTTGCGGGCCTTAGGAACTTAATGGTTGGGAATTGCGGATGGTTGAGGGGAGAGGACTGGGCCTCCAGTTACCTCACTCACATGGCGAAACACAACGCAGAGGTTGTTTTACGCCGTTTTTCTGTGTGGGCGTCATCAAACATATCTAAGCGATTGACATGACTTACCCAGGTTTTGTCATTATTTATCTGCTCTTTGCTTAAAATATTAGTGTAATAAATGTCGAGTGACATTAATCCGCGATGGATGGAATATAATCAACAAATTTTAATTAAACATTTTATTACCTACAATAACACTATGAAAATAAAGTACAAATATATACAAATAAAAGCATTAATAAAGTTATCAACAATATACTTATTCCAAAATTTTATTAAATCGTTATAAAACAATTGCATTTCAATTGCTTTTAAATATTTTACTGGATCCGTTTTTGATGCTCGTGTGCAATTAAATATGTTATTAATTATTCACTGGTGGTTAATTCAATTTGTGAGTAGCTGGAGTCTGTGATATAAATCCCTTTATTTAAGAGTGGAATGCAGATTGTTTAAAAAAAAATAAAGTTAAATTTAAAGAAAATAATAATAGTGATATTGTCACTTCTTTACTTACAAGTACTTTATGGTGTATAGGTTTAAGTACTGTATGGTATGGTATGCAGTCTATTATCATCTTTAGTTTTATGAGGTCATAGTATAAGTTATTTTGTTATAAGCTTCATGCTTCAACACATTCACAAAAAATAGCGTATATTAGGTAGACTTTATGCAATGGGAGTGCCTATACTCCCAGTCAATCCTTTGGATGATGTTAATTAGTTATTTATTACATAAAAAACTGCTGGTTGTTGTCAGATAAGAAAAGATCCGAGGGATAAATTCAACAGATAGGTGAACGAACCTATCTGTTGGCTAAATGTTATAATAAACCTCACCGGCCTTCTAGTTGGATCGATTTGGAAAAATCTCGCCTTACAGTTCTTCAAGCTGTAAAGAACGAAAAACTAAAACCAAAAACAGGAGGAGGATCTCTTGGAGGCGGATCGTACACCACCAGACTAGCTATGTCAATCAGTAATGAAGATACCGACTAAGAAAACTGTTCAGACTCAAAAAATTCAGAAAATTAAAATAAAAATGTCAAGAATTAAAGAAACAGATTTTTCTTTATTCACAGAAGACGTTGAAAGGATGATTGCGATAACTTAATCTTAAACATTATGAGCTACTCTGACCTTTAATAGCATGTACATAGAGTATAATCTTAATAAAATATCTTATTTATTTGATGCACGTCTTACCAATTCAATCTTGTATTTGATTGAACTAGTACTTTCAATCTAAATGGGACCGTATCGGAATATTAATAACGTCCATTTAGGATTACGACATTATTTATTCAGCGTATTACATGAGGCTTTTGATGCTAACCATTTAGATTAGTATCATGTGTGCTATTACTTAAATAATTGTCCTTAGACTTCAAGTTGTGGTACTGAATTTGGAAATGGGACACTTACTTTCAATTATTTCAAAGATTAACCGCACCAAAGAAGGTTCTTGCTCAGACATTTTAGCCACATGAAATAATCATGCTATTAGTTTTTTTCTTATAGATTTGTAAAACAATGCTTTATAAAGTATATCCTAAAATATATCTATACTTATATTATAAAGAGGTAATGTTTGTAAGTTTTTATGTAGGGGGTAATCTTTGGAACCACTGGTCGGATTCCCAAAATTCTTTCACTTATTGGTAGCTACAATATTTCCGAGTGCGAGTGATGGAGTCGAGCAGTGAGTGAAACCGCGAGGGAATAGCCAGTAGATTATACTTTGACTGACATTTCGATGACGGTTATCCTTATTTATCTGTGCATCTTACCTGATACTTATTGCGAATTAGCTCACGTGTTCGCTATATCTACAATAATGGACGCATATGAATTGTAAGATTATTTTAATGATTAGAATATGCTTCTAACTGTCATCATACGATGTGTAATGTTTCATAATTTTCCACAATATGGCGTGCACTCAACACTTTTGCTGCGTGGCAACACCGGTCAGTAAACCTTCGTGGTAAAAAATGAGGACACAACGTGTCAACGCATTCATTACAGACATTGATTTTCTCAAAGGTTTTTACATACTAAAAATATGTTTCTGTAGTATACGCGAAAATATGTTTCTGTATCATAAACTAAACCATTTTATAGGTCTTTACTTATGAAATTGCCGTTTTGCATGAAAAAATTTAAACGATTTTTTTTATTTGAAATGCGATGAAAATGTAACACTAATCAATAAACAAATGACTACTTTTGGAAAAAGAATCCCATGTTTTTAAAACAAAATTAATTAGCCTTAGCCTAACAAAAACTATTTTGATCTGAAATGGCCAGTACGGCAGAACGGCAATTTCATAGGTTTCACTTATTATTTATTTGGTTTTTGCAAGTTCTGTATTAGGCCTCGGTAAATTCGTGAGAGAGGTTTTCGGCTAGTACTGTAAATTAAAACGGTGTACTCGAGCCTTCATGACTGTACTGACCACAGCTTTGACCTGAATTCTACCATATTTTGCGCTGTGTGGACGAATTAATTATGCTTTTTTATAGGTATTTTTTTATGACAACGCGTCGTAAATAAGTGATTCTTAGTTTTTGTTTTTCTTTTTGTTTCTATATCATCTTCTTTTTTCTTACTTTCTTTATGTCTTTCGATTTATTTTAATTTCTTTTTTTAACTCCCGATTTTGGAATTCTTTATTTATGATAAGTAACAGAGTCAATTAGACTAGCAAACAGATTGTAATATAGAGTGCAGTTTAAATATACGTCACCTAGGTACACTTCCTGTACAATAAAAATATAAAGATATCCTATGAAATGGCAGTAACTGTACGAGAAAATTTTGTTCGAAACACCTTAACCGCATTTCAACACAGCTCTCATTCGTTGATCGTCACGCAAACATTAATGTTTGAGCTCTGTTTGCACTCGGTTTCAGGGAGTCAGTGTTTGTCGTTTATTTACACAGACGTTATATACTTGACTGGCGGATTTCTTACGCACAGTTCACACTGCTCGCTCGTGTGAACGGGCATTTAAGAGCTGTGAGCTTGAAGCGTGAATTGCAGCGAATATAGGCGTTCAGAGGTGAATGTTTTGAATGTGTAAGAATAATTTTACTGTTTTTATATATAACTTGTTTTTTGTGAAAGGTCGGTAAAGGAGCATATAGATTAATGGTAAGCAATCGGCGTCGCCCATAGACACCCGTAGCACCAAAGGAGTTACGAGAACGTTTGCGAAAGTTTAAGGACTGAGATGTGATGGAGGGAACACAACACTGTAATTTTTTTATGCCAACAAACAACCATAGCATTATGAGGCCGAGGTATTACTCCGGTCGAGCCGACCGATTCGTGCCAAAGATTGGCTCTCCCATGCTTTGGTTTTAACCCTTCGTTGCATAGTAATAGATATTTCCATCAAACCATTCAATAGGAAAAAATGCACCCAAAACCGGTTGCTGGTCAAGATTTTTTTGTCTCTGGCAACTTTTTGATCATACATTTGAATTGTATTCAGGACAGGAAAATACAGGAAGACCAGAAGGAGAACCTGATCTGGGAGCCACAGGAAATGTTGTCATTCGTTTGCTAAGAGGTGTGCCAAGACATCAAAATCATATAATATATTTTGACAATTTCTACACATCATTGCCCCTGGTTCATCATTTAGCCAAGCAAGGTATTCAATCTGTGGGTACTGTACAACAAAATCGAATTCCAAACTCAAAATTACCCGAAAAAAGAGATTATGAAAAAGTCAGTACCTAGAGGAAGTCATGTAGAAAGGACAACTACATTTGATGGTATTGATATGATTGGCGTCATGCGTTAGTGACGGCCATCGCTGAAAATCAGCGCCGCGAACCCGTCTCGTACGGGGTCGCTGCATTATGCTGAGCGTGGGCCATTTCGCGTGCTTGGACGCATATTTTTCTCCTACCGTCTACTTTTGTGATATTGTTTTTACCTTGCTCAATGTATTTTTATTTTAACTTTATTTTATTATCTTGTTCGTTTTGTGTCTTTTATGCGTCCCAGACGCGAATAAATACTTTTTCTTTCTTCTTTCTTTCTTTCTTGTGTCACCTGGAAAGACAATAAAATGGTGACACTTTTATCCACACATGTTGGGTCAACACCAGTATCTAGTGTCACTAGATATGACAAAGCAAAGAAGGAAAAGGTAGAAATTTCATGTCCAAAAATTGTCCAAGAGTATAACAAACATATGGGGGGTGGATTTAATGGACAGTTTTTTGGGGAGGTTCCATATTGCTGTAAGGTCAAAAAAATGGTATTTACGTATTTTCTTTCATTTGCTTGATCTTACGGTAATAAATGCGTGGATCATTTACAAAAAAAACGCAATGATGCGAAATATGCCAAAAAAGAATATACTTTCCATGGGGCAATTTCGTAATGAATTGGCTCAAGTTTTGTGCTCATTAGGATCCAACACAGAGGTCAAAAGAGGACGTCCAAGTTCCAGCTCTTTGGAAATTGAAATCCAAGCAAAAAAGAAGAGAGGGCCTGCAGTTGTTCCTCCACCAAAAGACATTAGAAGAGATGGTAGTGACCATTGGCCACAAGTTGGCGTTTCACTGCGATGCAAATACCCAAAGTGTAAAGGATACTCTACAATCAGCTGCAACAAATGTAGGGTTAACTTATGTCTTAATAAAAACAACAATTGTTTTGTTAATTTTCATGAAAATTGAAATTATTAATTACTTTGCATATTTACTTTAATTTGTACTAAGCTCATAAGTTCATTCTGCATAAATTTAAATCAAAGCGTTTTTAATAAAAAAATAATACTTAAAAATGTCAAAGATTTTTTTTATTATTTTTCCCATTACCTAGAGGTCCAATTACATGCACATGATTTTTTTTTCATCAATCAAAAAAATCATGCAACTAAGGGTTAAAAATAAAGAAATTTAATAAATAAATTATACACAATTGATGCAGATATGCTGATCTGTTCCAAATAGAGTGGGTTGTGAGGTGAGAAAAGAATAATGAATAATATTTTTAATTTCGTCATCGTCTTTGTCATCGTTTCGTCATCGTCTTTTTCTGCTTGAAGGGATAAGCGAATTTTGGTAGAAAGGTAGTTGATACTAAATAGATCGTTTTTCAATCTGTTTTATCAACTTTTCTCACAAACAGTTACCACCGAAAAACAAAAAAACATCTGCTGTTTATGTGAAGACACTAAAACAGAACATAAATATATGAACGTAGCAAGAAAAAATATATGTAAAGTTACGTAAGACGTAACTAATACCTAAAGATATTTTGTAGGGCCAAAACCGTTGTCCCTCGGGCGTGCCCACCAAGATTTACGATGCTACGGAACTTTGTACCGGGCAGATGGTCCACTAGCCAACAATAACACTTGTTGAGAATGTAAAACATGACTGTTATAATACTTGCTGAGTTTTCTTCAAAGTTTTGGGAGAGAGTTATGAATCTCCTGTGTTTTATCTGTCTGCTGTGAAAGATTGTTCGATTTTGGTTAAGGTAGTTCGTTCTTTTTTGCTGTAATATGAGATGATTTTTTTTTGTTGGGGGAAAATCATCAAATGAGTTTCCTTGCGTAGGGTGAAGCGAGAGACGCCGGCTTAACCTACTTGGACCTTCTCCTACTCTAGGCCGAGGCCGCGGTACTTTATTGCTATTGCTTGCCCCGCAACCCTGGCTGAGTAATGTGAAAGCCATTAAGTATTTTTTAAAATTTTGTGTGGCTTTTTTCTGAAAACGGATTAGTATATCACTTAAAAATAAAACACGTATTTTTTATGTATTTTTTCTGCCCTTGTAAGGAACTTCATTCAAAGATATTTAGAATCTTAATAAAAAGTTCTTAAAGCACAAAATCTAAGAACACCTATAAAATTTACTGAACTATGAAGTAATGGAGTTTAAAACAAAGTTCTCACACAAAATTGTGTGGAGGTGTTCCTTATTATCCAATATATCATTTCCACGGTTTTAATACAAGTAAAGTTTCATAAAGTTAAGTTTGAACTTAGCGCTGCATAGGGTGGACCGTAATTCAAGATAACTTAAGATTTAGATACGGTTAAGTGAGGCTAAGTTGGAGTTAAGTGCTAAGTTAACGGTGCTCCGGCGACGTAAATCGAATATTCTGGAGGGAGTTTAAAATTTAGTTACAACTTTCAAAGTCCTTAGATTTAAGCCGATGTGACTGCCCTCTGTTGTGGAGAAAGAGGTACTATTGAGGAACAAAAATTGAATTTCATTTAGCAGAGGAACAAATAATGGAATTGAAAAAAGTTTTGTTTGTTTCGACGGGTTGCGTAATGGAGTATGAGGAGTTTGCACTGTTGATATTGTTTTGGAAGTACATATACTGTTCCATGAGTTTATATAATATGATTATTAAGAATATCAATAAATGAATGACTTTTGGCACGTGAATGCTCACGAAGAGAAGAACTCAAAGTTCACATCACTATAATCGCATATTAATGATATTATACTGTATAATTTATAACAACGGTGAATCTGAATTGCTCGATTTACTTTTATAAAGGGTTTCACATATTTTTCTTATAATTATTCAATATCCGATACAATAAATTTTATTTAATTTTATACAATACAATAAACTACACTACACTACCCATGGCCAAATTTTTTTTATACATTTTCATCGAAAGGTTGTCTGGAAGAAATCACCTTGTGTGATAAGACCGCCCATTGTAATCACAACATTCGGTCATTATATCCAAGGTATTGCTACTTGGTGTAGTATGTGTGCAATAAAGTAAATGTAAATAAATAAATAAATAAATTGAACATATAATAATATAGTAAGTACCTGAAAAAAACTACATTATGCCATTAAAATAAAGTCTTGCGGTGCAAAATAGTACAACTGTCAATGTCCTAAAGCTCTTATTTGCAAAAACCACTTTAAATTCTTTATAGAAAACAAAAGAATCGCGTAACACTGCTGCTTTAAAAATACACACTACGTTGCATATCTTATCGCCCATCCCCGAAACGCCAGACACACATTCCAATGTACCAGCATCTTTTAATCCTGGCATTGTCTGCCACTAAAATCAGCGATGCGTCCCTTATCTTTTAGGATAAAGATACCTGCTTTGTCTCAAGTCTCCGCATACGTAGTTTATGCAAATAAGGCGTGAAAACAGGATATTTTGTTGGAAACCACAGTTCCCTTGGCAACGCTTTAGTACTTTACGTTAGCAAAATGCATGGCTTAACTTATTCAAGCATCTTGTGATCCATTAATAATTTTTGGATGCGGCACTTTTTGTTTTTTATTTGGAATAAATAAAACGTTTAATTTTTATTTTATGGGAAAAGAGAATGTGTTGTAGGCCACATCCTCTAGCCTCTGTTTCCCACCAGGCAATACGGTGGCACGTTGCGAATAGTAAAACAAGCAGCCTAGAATATTGTTTTGTCATATTTAAAACTTGTTGGTTTGTGGCCAAGTCAATCATATTACTTTCGTCAATAATTAGGTGAAAATATACCGCCTCCGAATTTCGCATAACAGAATCTCTGCCAGGAAGTTACGGTCTATAGGATGTTAGATATTTTTAAAGCATGCACACTTCGTTGGTTATCCGAGGGTACACTAGTCGGGTTAGAGTGGAAACTTTTGACTCAAAATACGAACTTACGATACAAGTACACGAACTCATAGTGAATGCGCCGCTTGCTTCGTAATACCCGTCCTAAATATTTCAACTTTAGTGATTCAGCATTCCAAAAAGTTTTGGTTTTAACTGGACGTAGACAGAAAAGACTGGCTGGAAACTAATTCGCTTTACGTTGCGGTGTATACATAGAAGTCGTGCTTAGCTGTGAACTCTAACAGTGGCTAGATTCATCTGTTTTATCCTCATTCCTAGAGCTAAATAGTAAAACTTTTGAAGCCATATTTACTGAGTGTGCCTCTAAGGATCGTCTGGACGCGTCTAGTGATTACGTTAACTTCTATGTTCAGTGCCGTTAAAAGTCTTAAAAAGGAATTAGCGTAGGCTAGCTTGTAAATTAGAACGTATAATGGTGGATCTACGGGTGTAATGTCTCATTATGAATATAAAAAAATATTTAGATTTTATCCAAACTATTCAAATCCAAACTAATATTATATATCTGTATTTTCTTCACGCCTAAACTACTGAACTTATTTGTGTAAAATTTGATACAGACATAGTTAAGAACTCGAGAAAGGACATAAGATAGTCTTTAACAAAAAACTGCAGGAAGTCTCTATTCCTCGCGAACGAAGTCGCGGTTAAAAGGTAGTAAGATAATATTTGTGTTCATCAGCAATGAAATACACGTACAAATTTAACTTTAAAAATGTATCTAAAATATAAGCACCCGCTATAACAATTTTGCAACAATTGTTTTCTAAACTCTTCTTTTATTTTACTTTTAGTTTTTTTTTGTTCAGGAAAAGGAGGTTCGTGCCTCTTCCATAGAGTATAATATATGTACGTCTATCATTCCGTTTACATTTGCAAGTTGCCCCCATAAATCTCGAAAGCAATCTCAGATTTGCTGCAGTGTTGTCAAATATCACGCTTTAATAAAATTTCTACGAAAAATAGTAAAATGAAAGTTGGCAAAAGTAAAGTATTTTATCGTTTTATCTGTCGACTTTGGTCTGAGTGATGAGCGGTGCTAGTGATTTTTTCTTTAGAGTTGCAACTTGCCGGTGAACCTCTTTAATTTTATTTAATAGGAGTTTTTATAACTATTATTATTTATATGATATCTTTGTTGTGTTACGTCGTGAAGTTCCTGAGATTAACGCACCCGCTTCTCTTGAAAAAGGGTGCAGACTCAAAAACCTAGCTAGAACCAAAATGTGGCTTTTCAAGTTTACTTAGACACCACTATCTAGCCTCTGCTCTAAGCCACGGGGCTACGGTACATTATTGAACTTAATGAATTTAATGAATTATTCTATTTTGTTTGCACTAACAGCATTTGGGGAATAAAATTAAATAAATTAACTTCCTTATAAAACCTAACCACATAAAAAAGTTTTCTTTAACTTAATTTGAAATTTCATCATCATATCAGCCACAGGACGTCCACTGCTGAACATAGGCCTCCCCCATTGACTTCCAGATAGGCCGGTTGGAAGCAACCTGCATCCAGCGGCTTCCTGCGACCTTAATCAGGTCGTCTGTCCACCTTGCGGGTGGACGAAATTTGAAATTTACTTTACAAAAACTTTGAAGGTTTCAGAAAAAAATAAAATATATAATCCTATGACTTGTTCTCACTCAATCTATGCTTGTACCACAGGGCTTGTCCAGGCCACCATATTGGATTACCGTTGACGAAACCCGCTGACGTGGCGAGGACAACCCGACCCCGTCACGAACTGCACCCGACGTATTTTTCCACCAAAATGAACTTTATAGGTATTGTTTGTTTAGTTTTTCGAAAACCAACCCATATTTTGTTTTATTGCGTTTTTACTACAATTTTATTAAAGTATATTTATGTTGTATACTGTGGTCGTTGAATATTTTATCTGTTCCCGATTTTGTGTAGGTTTTCTTATGCAGCAGATTTTTCATATCCGTGTCTCACTTTGAATTGTTATTGTATAAGAAGTTCGCATTTTATTTATTAAACACGAAAATATTGATAGTGCTATCAACCAATATTGTCATAGATATCGAGTTAAAAGGTTTCCCTTCTTATATTAGGTTTTTATGTCTCTCAATTGGAGTACAAAATAAAAGGAATTCCTGTAGTTTTACTGTTCCGTTTTCATTTCTAAGTTATATAAAAACTGGACATTATCTATTAAACAACAGAAAAAACCGCTATTTTCGTTTTGGAGACTTGTCAACAAATACAAGATAATCCTTATTAAAATAGTATTATAATTTTATTTATTTATTGCTGTTTATGTCACAATGTAATGATATACTTATTTCTTTTAATTTACACGGGAGAATTTTTTTTATGATCTTAATGTTAGGATACTTTTTGATTATTGTTCGTTCTTGGAGATCTTGAGTGATAAGGCTGTATGTATAATGTAATTATGCGTGTTTTTACTAATGTTAATTTTTGTAAATAAGACTTCAATAATAGATTCAACCAAATCTTTATTTACACCTGCAAATATTATTTAGTATCCATTACAGGCTTCGTTCTTAATAAAGCGAAAGGTCCGTATGAAAATATTGGCGCGATCGTCGCCGTGTCATAGGCAGATGCCGGCGGATATTCAAAATGTCCTCTTATTAACATCGCCAGGTGGATGTGACGTTTTAGATAACTACAGCGTCTTATGAAAATCTATTCGATTTGCTCCTACATTCTTTTAACTAAGTATCTATCAGTTTTAATAAAATATTTTTTATATTTTAGTTGAAGTCAGGTGTTGCCTTCCTACGACATGCCAAAGCTTGTATATGTATAAAGCAAAGGCAATACCAATTTACGTTATTGAAAAACGTTTGTACTTTATACACATCTATCCGCTCCTTTGAGAACAAACATGGTATGGTATTTTTGTGAATAAATTATCTTTATGAGTCCGATCTTCTGCCAAATACCGTAGCCACCGGCGTGTTCCTAAAGTCGTAGATATGTTAATAATTATGGCTCTTGGCAGAGGATTTTGGCAATCTCAACTAGAAACTGACTAGTCCTGAGGTTTTGCTGCACTTAAATATTAATAAGTTGGATTTGAAATCTATGAAGTCAGCCATTTTGACTTATTATCTACTAGACATGCTTTATGTCTTTCAGTGATATGGCGTAGAGCAAAAACTTGTTGCTTAACTATTATTTTCAGCCAAATCAACATGGGATTAATTATACCCATTCCCTGAGGGGATGATCTGCCTAATCCGGTAGTTCTACCCAAAACACCCTCTGCATATCTCTCCTGGCAACGATATTTTACCTGCAATTTCACAAACTTCGCTCCGGCGCGCGTCATGATGACGTTTACGCGGTAATTCAATATGGCGGCCGACGGAGCGTCATGGCCGCGGGCGAGACATAACCTCAAAATCGCATCAACTCACATTTGATTACTGGAAAATTAAACCGTGGCTGTTATGCGCCCCTGGTGTTTTGGTCAAGGAGATTAAGCACAGTGTTTATGTAGATATACGGTCCTAATGGCTGTCAAGTCCACTGTCGAGCGAAGCAAACTCTACTTAGTGATATTAGCTAAATAATAAAGTTTAAGGTAGCTTATATAGTGCTCTTAACTTATGAGCCTAAGTAAGGACAATGCTTTTAGTAAAAATGTACTTACTCTTGATTGTAAAGTTTTTTCATACTACTTTTTTATAAAGTTTGAAAGTGAGTGTAAAAATTACTTAACGCTCATCAGGAAGTAGTTCAAATATAACTATGTGTCTATGTAGATTTAAAGTATATTGTATTTTGCAAACCATCCAAGTTGCAAAGTAAATAGATGTAGATACTCTAACCATCAAAACTAACAACGCACTTAAAAAACAGACAGGGCTCCGTAACAGACAGAAACAAGACAAACAACTAATCAACCTGCTAATAAAATACTATGGTCTCAAATCCCAGGAGTGCGCCCGGGGTCGATACCACCCACAAATTGGTTCTCGTTAACATTTGGACGCGATTTCCGAATTTGTTGGCCCTTAACAAGCCCGACCTCGGGAAGTTTAGCTTGCGAACAAAATGACCGGACATGCCTCAATTAGTGGATGGTGGAGCGTCGAAGATCCTTATCGATTCGTGGATGTGCAATTAGTTTAATTGGCACAGCATTGCTTGTTGCTCACTACACAGCTTCGGATAACAAATGGTAGTTCATGCTAATGAGGACTAACGAAGAAAGGGTTGACTTTGGATTGTTCATTAGAAGATTTATCGCTTATTCCAATCATATAATAATCACAGTGAGAAAATAAATTCTATTACTTTTCTAGAAAATTCTATGTTTCCATTCATTGTGTTTGATTATTTCATAGGTACTCTCGAAGCTCAAATTCGAGACTGTGTAGGGAATAGAAATTTATATACTATGTATACTCGTCCGCGATGAATAAGAAGAAAAATCTGTGATGAAATATATTTTACTAGAACATGTTGCTTGTCCAAAGTTCGCGGAGTTTAAAACTTGGATCCGTGTAGCCGTCGAGCAATTCTGAGGCTGTTCCTAAACTTTTAAGTAGATGCTCATTTTCAACTGGCCCCAACTAGCCCTCGGTGGTTGGTTAATGAGCTGAGGAAGCTGAAGGGATACTTCCTAACATAAGGGATGGATTGAGGGAAATTCCGATGTTGGCCTACCTACGTGTTGAATGTTACTAATTGAATTGATTTTTGGTAAGCCCCATTAGTTTGGATTGAAAGGTATGATGAATAAATCGTTTTGTGAAATTAGACTATTCCGTAGTATTATCTGACAGTCACGTTGCCAAATTGAGTATTCCTCAATTTTTCTAAAGTCTAAAGCATTAATTTATAAATGCAACTAGCCTTTGCCTGCGACTCCGTAGGCGTGGAATAGCTAGACTTCCTGCAATTTTTTGGGATAAAAACTATACCATGTCCTTTCTCAAGTTCCAAACTATGTAAGTACAAAATTTCACAGAAATCGGTTCAGTAGTTTAAGCGTGAAGTAAAGACAGACAGACAGATAGAGTTACTTTCGCATTAATAATTTTAAATTGGATATCACACTCGATCGGCCTAATACAAAATGGCACTTAGGTATTAAATCAACTGGACTGGCAAACAGCATAAATCAAACATAACACGAGTATCATTGCAGCTAGATGCCGTAAAATCACCTCAGCTCTCCCCTACGACACTCACACAGATACACCAAATTCAACGATCGCAGACTCATTTTCAGGCCATTACATCGCATCAGTAACGAAACGAGTTCACCGCATGGCGCCGTAATATCCATGTTTTACATACAAATTAATATTATGACAGTCTGCAAGTGTTATACTTGTCTCGAACAGTTTTGAATGAATTTTGTTCTTAGAATACCTTATTTTAGGAGACATGTTTTCGAGATGCTATTTCTGTTTCCTTGTTGGTTCTATCTTTGTTGTTGGTTATTATAACTTGCTTGTGCTACTTTTTTGAGGTCATTTCGAATAGTTTTTTATTCTTTTGACACGTGTACGTATTTGTTTTGTTCGCTATTTTATGATTAATATTTTCTTTTTTTGTATGGTTACATTGTATGGATTGAGGGTCGTTTGTACACACTGGTTTTTTTGGTAGTCAAACACTACTTGTTTAATTTATGTATAGCTTGCCTAGATTTATAAGACTTCTCTGCTGTGTAATATATAATAACCATATCTAAATACGCTTTACTAATTAGTTGTTTTTTTTTTGTTTTGTTTCTACATAATATACACTTTATGCACTCTAAATGTTGAATTTTAGTTTTATATAAATTGGCAATAATTTATTTGTTTCTTAGTAAGTGAATTATGGTTATAATTCTTAATGAGAAATATATATAAACCTAAAACCAATACTTTAAAAAAAAAGGTTAAGTTAGTAATATTGTTTTCTTTTTAAATTGGCTTTTCGCCTTTAGATGTTTTGATTATGTTTGTTTCTGGACGATGCAAAAGTGAGTTATACTGCTAGTATAAATTTAGTTTAAGATCATCCCTTTATGTTTCAAGGAGATGAAAGAAAGGCACAATTCTACTTTCGAAAATTGATCCTGTTTTGACCAAATGTTTTCGACAGATTGAAAACCTAATAAAACCTTTTCTAATATTTTTGCACGATTCAAACCTGCATTTTTTAATAATTTACCCCGTTTCCTAGAAAAGTCCATTACGAACAAATGCTTGTACACACAATCTATATATTAAATTACGGGTTCCGAAGTATAAAACAGCGGCGATGGCTCGACGTTACTCGACGGTACGTGGTGATGCATAAATTATGCAATTGCCGGGTATTAATACTGCCCAAGAGGCCCGGATGTGTTTCAATAAAATGTTTTGGTAAATTTATTAGCCCTCACTCTTGGTAGCGAATTGACTGGACGAATTTCCGGACTTTGAAAGATCGATTGGGCCTTTTGTGTGAATGAGTGGAAGTCCATGGTTTGTCAGCACTTTATTGAGTTATTGGGTGAGTGTTTGTGATAAATTGCTTTCAAAAATCGTTCATCATTTTCGTAACATCCCTGGTTCTTGAATTTCTATGCACAATATACAGGATGGATTTATTTGAATGTAGTGACATAGTAAAGAGGTAGGCATTTTATTTTTTTTATGCAATAGGTCGGCAAACGAGCAGACGGATTACCTGATGGTAAGCAATCAGCGCCGCCCATGGACACCCGCAACAGAGGAGTGTGTTGCCGATTTTTTGGGGATTAGGGAAGGATTGGTGTCCGGTTACCTAACTCACACGGCGAAAGACAACGCTGTAGTTGTTTCACGCCGGTTTTTTGTGAGGCCAGGGTATCATTTCAGTCGAGCTTACCCATTCATGCCAAAACATGACTCTTCCACGCTTATAAATAATTCACGCATATAAATAAAGTTAAAATATAATATTTATTATTAAAAGATGTGTGGAATTTTCAACTTAAATATGAGATAAGTACCTACTAGTGCCATGAAAAAATTGGCCCTAATTTAATTCCGAATTAATTGTCAGAGCAATTAACAAGAACTTAATATCTCGTCTTCAACGTTTCCTTTAATTATCTAATCTACCAGAGAATCGAACAAAGTCGGACAAACCAGGAAAATGCCCCCACAAATACAGCCTCCGAACATTATGCCACCAGGATTCTTCAATTTGAAGTTGTAAAAAGTTTTCAGTACTTTGTCTTAATGAACTAACAAATGGCTTCGCGATACACAATGGCTTAATCAAACCACATTGAGATAAGGGAAACAAAAGGCCCTTTTGAAGACAGGCCTAAGTTGTAAGGTTCAAGCGATTATTCAAACTGGATGACAGCCACTTTTGGGCAGTCATGGAACAGCTGGTTATTTCTTATTGAGGATCTGCGGATAGTAAGCAAGGGTAGCTTGCCACTTAACCAGAACTAGAACGGACGGCGAATTTAAAAGAATAGATTAAAGATGGACCCCACTAGAGCCGATGTTCAATTGTGGCAACATCAACAACAGACCAAGCGCAATGATTTACCTCGGTTTGGCACGGTTTAGGAGAAAGAACGCGGAGTGTTTTTACATAGAGTATAAAAGTCACAGGTCGTAGGATGACCTCTCAAAAAAGGGTTATACTAAATTGCTAGCTACAACGAGAAAATTGGTGATTATCTTGTCCATATTCCAATCTCTCAATGAAATAAACGTATATACATTATAGGTCAAGTAAGGAGCCAAGTTTTTCAAACCAGCTCAGAACCTAATAGACCAGTCAATATCTTACACCACACCACAACTCCAAAGGACGTAATAAAAAGCGACAGGATAAAATGATTTATGGGATAACTAGATAAAGAGGGTGCCAAGTTTAGTCGACCCGCTTCAGGAAGATAAGACAATAATAATAGATTTGTTACTTTTGTCATTCGCAAGACAACCAACAAAAACGTTCCGAATGTCGGTACTAGATGGAAGTGACAGCCCATGTATTGTGATGTGCGTATCAACCCTAGTGGTATTGACAGATTCACTGAGAGGTCTTTAGGGTTCCAAAGGACCATTTTACTGTGTAAAGTTGCGACAGTCTAGTAACAGGGCTTTGAGTCAAAGGACCAAAAGTTCAAAGAGTGTGAAAGGACTATTTTTTGAAAAGACATTTTGTAGAAACAATCTTGAACTAGTGTGTACGTCTTCGATAGAACTGATTTTAGGTTAGTATTGTGTTGACATTTATTATACGAGTCTGGTTATTTAAGAATAGAATGCTAATAGTTTTATAAGAACATATAGTCAAGCCAAACATGCTACATTATTTCATAAAAAGTGATAGGGGATCTTCTATACCTACAGCCAACAAACTATATTCATACTTCAGATAATAAAAGAAAACCTTCAAAAAATATAAAAAAGATCTTCAACTATTGTTGACTTTATTAAATTATGTTATACCTAGAATTTCTGGCTGGCTATCAAAGTCTAGCCAACTTGGCCTTAGTACATACTGCGACCAAGTTTGAATATACTTCGCAAGTAAAGACATTATTGAGAAACCGTTAAGAGGAGTCTGGAGTCACGATTTCCAAGCAACGCTTCACCAGGGACAAATAAAACTGGGGAGCTTAGTGCCAATCTCAAGAGAAAAAATACAGGAAAAAAGGGTAAGATGAAATGTATTCTACCAATCTTCGATGGGTTTGAAGAGTGCGTTGATCTAGCTGTACGTGTCTTAACCGAAGATAAAAGCGAAAGTAATACAAAATACTTACAGTAACTTGACTATGTTAGAAGAAAGTAATAAAAAAATATGGAGATATAAGTTGACGTATTTTTTGGGATAATCAGCAGTTACATTAATTCCTCGTACCTAAATATTTGTCTAAAATAGTCCATTAATGTACGAATCTTTAAGATGTTATTATGCGTGATAAGGTAACGATGACTTTTAAGGTTTATTTTTTTCGCATAAGATGTGTAAGAAGGGTTGATAAAAAAACGTAGTAAAATGAAGTTTGTATTGTGGATTATGGCAAGTCCGTTTTTATTATTTTAGAAAAATAAAATCATATTGTTGATATCTTAGTGTTCTTAAAACATTAGGAAAGCGTCATTGTAGAACAAGACAACGTTTTAAAAAATAGAATTCGTTACTTTAAGTTCAATTCTTCATGAAGTAATGACAATACAATTACAAACTAAAATATTCTATACAAAAATGTAATCAATCCTCACGATTTCCAATTAAGCCCACGTCATCAGCACACAGCTTCACTACGCAGATAATTGTATCAAATCTGAATGGGATTCGTAAATCTAATCCGTCGGGCAATAATTACTGCACAATATAGCCGACTGTCACCGCGAACTGAAACGCTTCAATTATGCCCAATATGCGATTTCTCCACTACCGATGTTAATTAATTGTCTGGCTGATTAATTAATCGTCATAAAGGCGAATGTGGTGATTTACGAGTTTCGGGTTTAAGGTTGGTTAGTTTATGACCCTCTTGTATTCCACTTTTGGGATAAGGGGTTGCTAAATGGCGACTGTGAATTAAAAGCCAAGTCTAAAGACCGTTCCAGTCCCTTCATTGTTCAATATTTGCGAGGAACAGTTTCATTTAGTCGTATGGTACTCGTATATAAACATTTATACTTCTTCAAGATAGATGTGTAATGTAAGCTTCGCAATCTCAATATTTGCACATGTAAGTACGTTGTACGTGTGATTAAGGTTACCGGAGGGTTTCTCTCTTCTTGCCTAATCTCTAAATCTCCAAAACCTCCTATAACTCAAAAGGCCAGCAACTGTCTGGTTTTGTGGGCGTTCATGGGCGGCGCCGATTGCTTACTATCAAGTTATATGACGAAAAATATGTTTTTTTTTGATATTCGTGATTCGATGTCTGGCAACAAATTCAAAAGAATTTTGAACAACAACAAATATGAATTCTACATACAATATACCTACATATTTATCGTTGAATCTACAACGCTTTTCAATGCAACGGGCTATTATTCTAATATTAGCAATTCCAAATGTAAAACTAGCTATATATCCATAAGATCACACAATTGATGACCGCTACATCCCGCTAACCATTATAAATTATTAGAAATCCTTAGCAGAATGTATTAGGAGAAAGAATCGTGTGAAATATTGTCTAGTCATGGCTGGTAGGATTGTTCATACAAAGTGCTTGTCATTCTTGACCGCGGATGATCCGCAGGAATGAGCCTACAAACACTTCTTGCTGGCAAAATTACATTTTCTTCTGAAAAAGAAAATGGGAATACAAATAAGTGGCTTTTTGTATACGTAATGTTTATTTGTTTCTGTCTACTTTGTGCTTATGAGGCGGTTCGGTTTCATTATTCATTCTTTAAGTTAGTGTTAATCTTTATTGTTGAGCTTATGATAATATTTTGTATAATTTTGCATTTTAGCCGTGTAGTAACAAAAGAGTGGAATCTATTTGTTACTTCTGCCCTTCCAGGGGGTGGATTAGACATTTAAAAGAGACTGGACAATAGTAGAATAATTCCCATAGCACATTTTTCCTGGTTGTATCTATTTTAAGTAAATACACAAACGAACGCAAATTAATAATATTATAAATGCGAAAGTAACTCTGTCTATGTCTTTTCGTCACGCCTAAACTACTGAACCGATTTCATTGAAATTTGGTACAGACATAGTTTGAAACTCAAGAAAGGATATAGGATAGTTTTTATACAAAAAATCTGCAGGAAGTCACTGTTCCGCGCGAACGGAATAAAGGAAAAAGCTATTTTGATGTATTATATAGGGACATTATTATTTTTACCTATATTAGTAATTTGGTAGATATTCTCGTTTCAATAATCACTTGGGCAAATAAAGTTCCTTTTGACCTTTTGCCGTAATCTGATTGTGAAGCTTTTTGTTCAGTAGTTTGTATAACATGTTAGCTTAGTCATTCCTGTTATATGAAGTCATGCATGACCTTTGATATACTGGAACGTGCCATTTCCAGAACATTCTTTCAAATAAAAGTCTTGGGTCAACACACACGAAGAATTATGTTTTGAATGAATGAGATCATTTTTTTTATTGGATAGGAGGCAAACGAGTAAACGATCACTAGTCAATCAAAATCATAAGTAAATAAGTAAAAATCAAAAGTAATCTGCACTGCCCATGGACACTTGCGACACCAAAGGTGCACAGGCGCGTTGCCGGCCTTTTATTATAAGTTATTTGAGTGCGTTTGACCTCTATCACGGCTGATGGAAAGCTATGATGGGGTCAACGGTGGAATAGGCAAATTCAAAAAATGCCTATTGACTCTTGCCTTGAAAATCCCTAAATCGAAGGTAGGTAGGATAGCGAAAAGACACGAAGGGGATCAAACCGCCTGCCTAGAAACACTTCCCGTGATATCTATTTTCCAAGCATTTCCATACCAGATGGCATGAATAGTTTTAAAATTCTATCTTTCCGCATACATAGTATTTATGCTGCTCGGTGACGTCACAAACACTCTGACCGCATTGCACATTTTGTTTTATTAGCGAGCCGTCAGCGTTGACTGGGAGCCGTCACCGTGACGAAGCGTTAACTAAGAGAAACTCCGCTTGTTTTGTGTGCCTTGTTTATGAATGCTGTTTGTAAATTGTTGAATTATTTGTACTATTTATCTTCATTGTTTGAGGTTGTTCAGTCGTTGTTTAGATTTGCAATTTGGACATAAGATAATCGTATTTTTGATTGACAAATAGATACAAATGTTACATAATTGTGAACCGGTTTTTTGAATGAGTGTTAAGATTGCTTTCGCTTGATTCTAGTACATTAAAAAGTACGATGTTGACGACAAAGGTCTTAACAACTATTTATAATTTATATTACTAACTTATGTATAAAGATTCTTTCGAACTTAAATAAATTTCGTGCCACATTTCTCAGAGATGAAAGACGAAGAATCGAAACGAAAGAGAAAGTTCTCGGTTTATTTATTGAAGAAACAAATACTATCAGTTCTAAACAACAAAACAAAAATAACCAACAACTAACTTAAAACGAAAAAAAGCAAAATTTTTGTTTTCGTTTTTGGGTGTGAATTTTTGAAAATATCCGTCCGTATCGTGACCTAATTTAGCATGGCCCGCACGCTGACCGCAGACGTGAAACTTGTTTTATTTTCAGTGTTACCGCGTTGAAAACGAGCCGTCACTGGACCGTTGACCAACCGGATGGTTTAGTATTAAAAAGTTTATGTGAATTTTTGTTTAACAAATGGTGGAAGGCTCTTTTACAAGGGCATGAAATACCAAACAAGTTTTTTTCAGGTAAGGGTAATGTGGATTAAAATATACATTATAACTGAAAGCGTTGAGACAAGCAAATATTATATTTTATTTCGAAATCGAAGCAGTATTAGATTTGCGGCTTTATAGCTGCTTGCATTATAGACTACTATTCAAGTACACGTACCACGCAGCATTTGTTGAGATTCAAAAAAACATGAAAACATATTTTTTTTAAATTAATGGACGTAGTAAGAGATTTTGGGAACAATTTATTTTTTAATTTATTTATTTCTTGATTGGACATTCTGTTACGCTAAAACAAAAACGCCAAACTGGACACATAGTTTGTTGGCGTAATGAAACACGCCTATTCACTCGGGCTAAAATCAGACAAAGAAGCCAAAATCAGCCACTGCTTAGCGGTTCTCACAATAAAACTGTAGGTGAATCGCTTGTCCAGTAACACGATAGTGGATAGGGCTAGGGGCAACATGCGTCATGCAACTTCTCAGCACAGTGTTTGAAATGACAAATTTATCGGACAAAATACCGAAAAACTGAATATTTGTTATCGTAGTTGATGAGCCTTAATGTATCTATAGCTGGAGATTATTTTATAATATTTGAAGGTAGTACAAAAATACCGAAAAGAAACAGTACAAAGCAGGCAAAGTGTATACCAAGGTATATTTTCCGTTGGGTTGGGTTTCACAAAAAATCAAAAACTATTGGAAAAGCTATCAACATACATTTATTCAAACGCGGACATCAACATACATAGAGCGCCAGCATTCTCTGTCGCTGCATGGGCTCATAAATATCTTTTAGTGCATTTTATTTAGAAAACTTGTGAGATGCATAGCCGTTTGCATACTGCGGAGGTGCTTTAAGAACCAATATAAATCCAAGTAAATCGGCCCAATAGACGTTGATGTGACATGTAACTAGCTCTCCGTTGAATATATAGCTTTAACTTATTTGATATTGTAGATTGTGTTGTTTATTTCCCAG
Source organism: Spodoptera exigua (assembly GCA_902829305.4). Taxonomy (NCBI): domain Eukaryota; kingdom Metazoa; phylum Arthropoda; class Insecta; order Lepidoptera; family Noctuidae; genus Spodoptera; species Spodoptera exigua. The sequence goes on from LR824614.2 coordinate 2,753,975, forward strand.
GCATCCTAGGTAAATTGTGTTTTTTATATTAGACTTTGTTGCTGATAGTAATAGAGTGTGAGATTTAAACAAATTATCTATTATAATATTCATCAAACAAATATAGCTAATAATATGTTTGGTCCCACGTTAAATCCGAAAATAATATAACCCATAGTTATACGTGCGTATAAGAAACGTATAATACTATAGGTATATACATACGGAATGGCAGTTTATATTTGTTTTAAACCCATTTTAAGTTATTCTCGTGTGTCGTAAGTACGTTTACAAACAAATAATTTCACATACATGTTAATTACACTTGGAACAACATTTTGTGGATCTCAAAACCGTACCATCATCATCGTATAGTCCATCAACGTACCACCGCTCATACAATGCTTCGGCACGAATGGGTCGGCTCGACCGGAGTGATACCACGGCCTCACAGAAAACCGGCGTGAAACAACCATAGTGTTGTGTTTCGCCGTGTGAGTGGGTTACCGGAGGCCCAATCCTTCCCCTTCCACAACCCCTTATCCCTAAAAGGTCGGCAACGCACTCGTAACTCCTCCGTTGCGGGTGTCCATGGGCGGCGCTGATTGCTTACCATCAGGTAATCCGCCTGCTCGTTTGCGACCTATTACATAAAAAAACAAGAGTTTCTACAATTATTCACTTACACCAAACATGCATATCATGCGAAAAAAGTCAGCTCTATAGCATAATTTTAAGCAAAATTTTGTTAAACATTACATATCTAGATAAGGAACGCGATCCTACTCGCCCTTACCTAGGGTGTGATTCTGTAAGACTTCATTCTAAACTTCGAATCTGAATCCGCCGTGAGTAGTAGTACACTAGCGCTACACTTGCGAGTTGAACTAAATTGACAGCAACATTTTGATAGATAAAGTATGAAATGACGTAAAAAGTGGCATTCTAAAATTTAATTACCCCGTCACTTCGACACTCACTTCGCACTCGAACAAGATTCAAAATCAAACAAGTTTTATAGAATCGACGTGCTAGTCTCAAGTATCCATATACAAGTATTAAGTAACTCAAAAAATATCTACGATCACAGACCAATGAAACGGTCACTAACCAAGATGTTCGAGAAAGTATATTACATAACATGAAATATACATATATACTGTATATCGTATCAGAAACTTGGCTTTTTGCATCCTTTTTTCCGTGTATCCGTTTCGCCAAGTTTATCTCCTTTAGCTCACTTATGTTAGAAGTAATCCATCATTAGGGGTCGATCCGACCATCACAAGTCGTATTAGGTAGTATACTTAACTAAGAAAAACATTTATTTTTGTTTATTTCTTAATTGCTCACTTGAGGCTAAACGCTGATAGGTTATCTATCACTGTCAATTTTATTGTATAAATACTTTATTCGTCTAAAAGTTTAAGTTTGTAATCAATATAATTTAATTCGTGAAGAAAGGGAGTTATTTGCAAAAGGCGCCTAACATATAAATAAAGTGTATTTAATCTATAAGATGGCTGAACAATCTAATTTAGATTTGACTCCAAACCTATGAATAGGTAGCACATAGAATTGATAGTGTTTTATTATTAATATTAAAAGTATTAGCTTCGCGTACGTAAGTGTGGTATTAAAATATCTATTTTAATTATTTAACACTTTTTTGTTTTTGAAGTCGGTTTTTTTTTTACTTTTTAGTGTCTGTAACAAGTTTTTCTGTAAACTACAGTTACCTATTAAATATAAATAAACATTAGAATAGTATGTATATTTTTAAGGAGCTATGGGTAAGGAGCCGCTCGATTAAAAAAATATAGAAGATCAAAACTAATTAATCAAGCTCAAACACAAAGTAGCTGGTATGACTAGTTGAGTTCTCTTTTTTGAAGTCGGTTAAAAATTGAATCTTCTAATGCCCGGTTCCTATAATTGAGAAACGATCCGTTTTAGTTACGAATAGTAGTTTTATATACGACTCGTAAGCTAAAACCGTTCCTATAACAAACGTCTCGTTGTGCAACTTACTGACGGTTTGCAACTAACGGATGTCGGTAAGCGAATTGTATGGAGATCTATGGTGTCTGTGGTGTTCCTATAAATATTTTAACCGTCAGTAGACGGTCAAGATAACTATTCGTAATGTCATTTGGTCGTAATGCGTATACAACGACGATTCGTTAAATATAGGAACCGGGCATTAGTCATTACATACACGTGATTTAAGTTTGACTTCATGAATGTTGTGAGATAATAAAATTTTCAAGTCGAGGGATACAACTTTCGTTTTCTTAATCGCTCACAGTTCTTAAGTAAGAAAAACTAACGGAAATAGCTTTATTCTCAGTCTAGACTTGACAAAGACTGAAGGAGTTACGAGAACTGCTCCCGACTAATGTGACCTCAAAACGGAAGACACATCGGAAATTATCTTCACTCACACGTATTTGGAAGAAGACGAATGTCTGAACATTTATAAAATTAAGCTTTCTTTTTTGATTCAACATTTCGACTAAAGATGTAATAAAAATGAATTGTGAAATTGATTGAAAAAGAGTAACCATAGAGTTTCTTGCTCGTTCTTCTCCGTTGGAATCTACTATTTGGAACGGGCAAATAGCTTCACTAGAGGACAGACCGACAGACAATCAGACAGACAAATATATGAAGTTAAACTTTTTGAAAATAATTTTTATTATTTTAAGGTTCAGAAGTGACGTGCCTATAGTGGTCTATTTAAAATAAATGAAGGAAAGTCATCACACGACTTCTCTAGCCAGGGGTAAGGCGAGAAGGAGTGATGGACTCTTACTAACTAAAAGCACCCGTTTCATCTGCCGCTCTAGGCTGAGGCTGCGCTATTTACTTGAGCTTGCCTTGCTACCCCGGGTATTTACAAAGGTATCGAACCTATAATTAGTAATTATAAGTCCAGGTTTCTTCACAATTTTTAACTTCAGTTTCAGTCAGTGGTTTCTATATAATCTCAAAGAGGACATATGTAGTATATAACTTGGTAAAAGTCACATTGGTACTTATCTGGTTTCTAGGGCCTTAACGTTAGGTGTATGATGACATACGTATTTACTATGTTAGTACTTCAATCACACATGTCATATTTAACATAATGGAGTTTGTTGTTCTTTTAAATTAATATAAAAAATACCCTTAAGCAAAACGGTATCAGTTTTATCATAAATTCTCTTAAAAGTCACACTAGTGTTATTTAACTCGTACTTACAGCGTTTTACTTTACATTTCTAAGTTTAATTAAGCGGTTAACTGCAGTATATAAAGTGTAAGTCACCTAAGATAAACCTTTGGTCCGAGTTATGAGAGTTGGCGAATATTGACCCTACTTGTATTGGACTCATTTGCACCTAGTTAATACATTTCAAATATTAGACACAATTATTCAAGTTCTATGACCACGCTTATTGTGATAATGATCCTATCTTTAGTTTGAATTATGTAATCAAACGACGTACTTAAGCTCAACATATACGTCTGAGCGACTGCACTGTCGGGCTGTACGTCGACGTCGTTGCGACGCAAACGCTGCTCATGAAAAAGAGTAGCGTTGTGCCTAGAAACTAAAAGAGGTTTTCTCAGTAAAATCACGTGAGTAAGTCGTTTTACTCACATCTTATTTATAATAATATTATAAAAGGGTAAAATTTGTAAGTTTGTATGTTTGTATGTAGGGGGTAATCTTTGGAACCGCTGGTCGAATTGCCCAAATTCTTTCACCGATAGAGTGCTATAGGCTATAAAACATCGCGCTACGATCAAATGGAGCCGAGCAGCGGGTGAAACCGCACGAGAGTAGCTAGTCTCGTATAAATACAGTGACATCTTTATTAATACATACATAACAAAATTACTTTCAGATACAGGAGTATCCCACATAAAATCAGTGTGACCTACGTATATCTGCGAACCTACTGTTTCCCCGGTAACCGATACCTATGTCACCCGAAAAATACAACAGTGTACGTAAAGAATTTATCGCCTGCTCCTTCTTGCTTAGATAAAGGAGTAGGTTTGTGGTCCCCAGTCGGGTCGTTATAAATCCAACCCACCTTGGGCACAATTTAACCGCTTATTTTGGCCAAGGCTGTGGGTTTTATACTGAGGTCATTCCAGTTTACCTTTTTGTTTGAATTTTTGCTAATCAATTTATAATTTATGTGAAGTTGGTCTTCTTTGGTAGTATTATTACATTTTAAATTTGTTAAGGGATTCTTAATTTTGTTCAGAATATTGAAAAAGTTACCTGAATAAGAATAAGTACAACTTAAACGTATCTGTTCATGATGTGAATAAAATTTTAAATCGATCGAGGAGGCGTCGCTATTTATTGATTCAAGTTTCAAACAATTTTTGAGAAAATACTCAGGCTTTTGTTACGTAGGCTTTTGTTTCAAACTTTATCACGCATCAACGAATCAGATTTCGCTTTTCTCCAATAGAATAAAACTTTTCAGATATCTTTGTGAGATAAAAACTTTAAAGACTAATGGCTGACGTACTTTTTCATTGTTCGGATATCTTTGGGTTGAGTTGAAGCGATTACAATACCGCTTTGTCGTTCACTCGCTCTCAGACTCTTAAATGTTCTGGTGTCGAAACGCTCCAAGGGACGCTTTTACGTAGCGACGTTGAAAGCAGTCACTGTGGTACAATGAGTAGCGAAAGAATTGTCTTGGTAATGAGCGGTAGCGGGAGCGGGAATAACAGCTAGCAGGTTTTACGTCGGCATTCTAAAAGACTCGGGCTCATTACCTTACTAGTTTTCGGTGCGCAGATTGATCCCAGGATCTTAGAAAGTAACATTGGTCAAAACTATTTATGGGCTTAATCTTTAGACAATACACAAGAAATGAGTGGTAAACGGTTTCAGCCAGTATACCACCTTCTATTTGTACAATTTCAATAAAAAAATAACAATATAATATACTAGTAGCGGTTACATTTGCTTTTGGGATTTGATACAACTAAAAATATTCACAGATAATTTAACACTAATACCCGCTATCTCTTTACACTATGACATCACCACTAAAATCTTATGCATAGCATAGTGCAGCTCCGTTTCAAGCTGAAACAGTCCCATTCAGCCTGTAAACATGCCAACGAGTCGCCCGCATACGATATTGTGAACTATCCACTTTTTACACCGAAAACTTGGCAGTGCGCTTTGAAAAATAGCTGGTGAAGCATTCTATGCACATGATGGTAGTATTTGTTGATGCCTGTTTGGTCAATATCAGTCCTAAAACATGGTATAGAGAGAAAATAGTTTTCAAACGATACTGAAAATTCCTAGAATCCTTTTAATTAAATAAGGACTTACACGATGCGTCTATCTACTACCTTATCTGTTTTAAAGGGTTTCTTAATAATTAAGTAAAATTAAGGAATACATTAAGATATCATCTTAATGTATTCCTTAATTTTAACTAGTATTTCACATTTATATATTATACTTGCGGCCTAGCGTCAGTAATTTTTTTATTATTTAACCGCCACGGCATCGAAACAGTGACTTTTCTCCGATTTTCTCTGACATCCTTCTAAAACGTCTTTGATAAGAAGACTTAGGATCAGTCTAGTAGTTTACGTGTGATAACATGATTAAGGGAAATTGGAATGGTTTTTATACGTCCATTTTATTACATTATATAATAAGAATCACCATCAACACTTTAACAGCCTTTCACAACATCATCAAAATAAACTGAACTAAAATTAATAAACCTCGTAAACAAGATATCGGTTTGGATAACTTGAGTTATCAACACTCATCATTACAACCCATGTGCAGTATTGCAGGGCCAAATGACTGCACTGTGGCACATGTGCTATTAATGGCAATACTAACGGGCCACTGAAGTAATACTGAACTAATGACCACCTGCCCTTATTTATGGCATAGTTGTGGTTCATATTTTGTGCTCAAAATTAGCTGTAGTTGATCTATCTACAGATGTTAAATGAAGAGATCTTATTTTTGCGATTTACTTCTTCTTTATTTAAGTGTTGTCATATTTTTATTAGATTGTTGTTCCATATTATGGTAATTCAAAGAAAATATCGTAATTATGTTGTATCTGTTTTCAGGTTCAAAATTAGTATTATTATAGTTGATCTACTAGATGTGTAATGAAGAGATCTTAATTTCTGCGATTTTTTTTTATTTAAATGACGTATTTTTTTCTTGGAAAGTTGCTTCATGTTATGGTGATTCAAAGAATTTATATTGCAATCTTGTTGTTGGTGCCACATTGCACTCAGAAATCAGGCTAAGACTACATTGGAAAGACAAAATTAACAAAAGGTGTAATAATTTATTCTTTGATAATAAATAAATAATGGATTTAAAATACTATTAAATGTTAGGGAAAATATTTAGTTATAATTCCGCGACAAAAATCCAGGCTTGTTGCAGGATGCAATCCCACTCCTATGCAATCATGCATATGCACATGCAGCAAGGGTCCCACCCTCCCGCCCACATACACAAAACGGAAAAACATGCCACGCAATCAAACCTATACTCGACACGTGTTTCGCCCCTCCACAGGGCATCCTCAGGAGATGTTGACTCGACGAGCGCTCGGCTGCGAATGAGCTAGTACGACAGCTCTCGCCTCTTATATAGTGTCGTGATGACACATAATCGATACAAACGTCTTTGTATCGATTGCATCAATTACACAATCGATACAATCGACACAAACGTCATTGTGACGCCTGCATCGACTATGATCTACCTGTAATCACACTTAAAAGAGGGGATGTAATTAAGTTTGTTTGCTCATTCAACAGTGTAAAATTACTATTATTATTATTTTTGGAGATTTCTAACTGCTCCAACACACACAACCGGAAATTTTTATCACAGACATGCAGAATAGTATACGTGTTATTGTCGCTCAAGGAATGGCCGGTGTCAATTAAATGTTTAGCGAAATGTGACTTGTCTGGATGGCCATTCCTGTAAGCGGCAATATGCTCCTTAAATCTAACGCTGTGTGTTGGAGCAGTTAGAAATCTCCAAACATAATAATAATAGTAATTTTACACTGTTGAATGAGCAAACAAACTTAATTACATCCCCTCTTTTAAGTGTGATTACAGGTAGATCATAGTCGATGCAGGCGTCACAATGACGTTGGTGTCGATTGTATCGATTGTGTAATTGATGCAATCGATACAAAGACGTTTGTATCGATTATGTGTCATCACGACACTATATAAGAGGCGAGAGCTGTCGTACTAGCTCATTCGCAGCCGAGCGCTCGTCGAGTCAACATCTCCTGAGGATGCCCTGTGGAGGGGCGAAACACGTGTCGAGTATAGGTTTGATTGCGTGGCATGTTTTTCCGTTTTGTGTATGTGTGCATATGCATGTGGGCGGGAGGGTGGGACCCTTGCTGCATGTGCATATGCATGATTGCATAGGAGTGGGATTGCATCCTGCAAAAAGCCTGGATTTTTGTCGCGGAATTATAACTAAATATTTTCCCTAACATTTAATGTCATGGATTTCCGCAAAGTAACGCCTGATTCTATAAATTATTTAAAATACTAGGCAATAACCATTGGTAGAATCCCAGAAAAAAATCATACCTAGTACTTTCAACGACCCGGGAATTGAGCCTGAAAAATCTTACTCGGTACTTGCACTTAGTCGCCACTTAACCAATTAGTAAGGGATGTTGATTTTTATCATAACATTGTAAGTATTTGATTGCTAATCATTTCTGAAGCGTTTTATTCTTCAATGGATCAGGAAAATGTTATTCCAAAATAAATAAAACGTAATTAATTATCTCTCCATGTCGTAGTGGCCCGGAGGTTAAGGCGCCCGCTTCTCATGCATGAGGGTGTGGGTTCGAAACCTGGCAAGTACCAATGTGACTTTTTCCGAGTTATATGTACTATCTATGATTATTTAGACACCACTGACATAGGGTGAAGGAAAACATCGTGCGGAAACTTGGACTTATAAATTACTAATTATAAGTTTTAAATCGCCAATCCGCCTTGAGCAAGCGTGGTGATTAATGCCTTAACCTTCTCCGTGTGAGGAGAGGGTTTTGCTCAGCAGTGGGCACTTATATGAAGATGATGAATTATCTCATTATAAAATTAACTTTGGAGGTCACAGTATCCTTGCAATCGAGTCCTTAAATAAATATACTTAAGACAGTATATGGAAGGGGTCAAAGACCGTTACGGTACTGCGACTTAACATCTAGGGTGCAAAATAAAAGTTCTGAGCGGGCTGACAATCTTAATAAATTTGTGGGTATAATCTTCTAGAGTTCCATACAAATTTATTGAAAATTACCTTCTCTCGTGAAAAGCTCTACAGGTTTCAAGTCAGACCGAGACTCATATTCAAGAGCTGCGTGCACGTCATAGTGACCTCGCGCTGTCTATCGAAGTACCAAAGTTTTTGGCAAAAGAAATATTTTGATTTATTAGTAGATGTAAGAAAAACTTAGTTATACTATATTAATTGCTATTCTCATGGTAAGGGCCCATTATAACACAAATGGTAAATAGTACATATTAAAAGTGTTTTGTCGGCGTACAATGCATTTGTTAATAAATGAACGAGCATATCGCAAGAGATGATCAAATGGCTCATTTGATGGAGATCTGCAGTGCTCTTTAAAAAACTTGAACCCGTTAAGCCTATCAAACCTTGGAGGTTGCGGATGGAAGCACAATAATGTGCAGCAGCACCGCTTGGATCTGAGGATGAAGAAGAAAAATGTTTAATGGGATAGGCTGACAAACAACATGCTTTTCAACAATCGATCAGAAAATTGGACCCACCCAGGCGCCAAAAGAGTTACAAATGCGTTACCAGCCTTTCATGGGTGGTTAAGGCGTAGGGGTTTGAGGATTTGGGGGAAAGGGATTGAGCCAACAGCAACCCATGCGTTGTATCACGCCGGTGATCTTTGAGGCCGTAGAATCAGTATGTTAAAGACATCCCATTAATTCTTTATGCTCACTTTCAGAATGTACTTAACACAATAACTGCGATCTACATACGTATTTAACAGACGCTGTTTCTTATACCTTGCACCACAACACATTGCAAAACAATCGTAAATATTGAATGAGCTCCTTACCTCGACAGACGCAGCTGCGATCATGATACGTGCAACGTTTTTATAGTACTGACCAATTGACTGGCTGATAATTCCATTACTTGGTGGAAAATGCTTGTAGTTGCGAACTAGTGGTTATGGCATAAAGTGTAATCGATTTAAGAATTTTACCGGTTTGAAAACTTTGTCGCAATGTCCTAAAATTTCTATTCAAGCAGTCAGTTGCCCAGCCACCACACCAACCGTCAAAGACATCGACAGTCAACGGCATAAAGATATTTATTTTTACTAAATATCTAGATCCTAGTTTCATCCTGATTTTAGCATGAAGAGTTAGAAGTTTACAGTTTGTAACTAATATCCAAAAAATTCGCTTCGACCTATAAATAGTTGACCGGTCATAATTATAAATGTCAATGTAGGTAGGTATAACAAAAACCATAACTTTACAACTGAATTCCAAAATAACATACGTTTTATACTATTTCAGCTGCATTGGGCCATTTGTGCAATATCGTTCGCGCTAAAAGTTACAAAAATACACATCACTTCAAAAAATGTGTCGCCCGTTTTTTTTTCTCTATTTTCTATTTGACAACTGGAGTTGACTTTGTGTTAGAAAATATACCGTCTGAAATATAGTGTTGCGAATTTTAAAACGTGAAACTAGTTAGAATTGGTGGAAATGTGTCCCTGTACAAACGTAGTCATTGTTGAATGTTTTGGGTAGAATTAATTTCTGTAGGGTTTTGTGGTACCTACTTCACTGAGATTTTATATTTAAGGGTTGAATATATTAAGGAAGCTATTTGGTGGTTGACTTACGTAGACTTGAGTACTACTTTAACGGATCACTAATAGGCCTAGTATGCTCTTATCAGCTGTAGGTATACATCGTAATGGCAACAAACCTCAGTAATATCTAGCATTGACGAAAGATTAAACAGGTGCATTAATGGGCAACAGTTTCCAAGGCCAAAATAAAGAAAAAACAAGAGAATAATTATTTTATTTTATTGACGAAATACTTTCCTTTCATTTATTGTTTTAAAAATTTTTGGAATTAAGGGGAAATCAAGCAGATGCATCACCTGATGTTTAGTGATCAGCGTCGCCCGTGAAACCTGCAACACCAGAGTACGTTCGTTTCTTGAAGTTTCACGACAAAGTTACATATTTTAATATTGCAAATAATAAACTCCATACCATTTAAAATACAGAACAGAACTTCAACATAATCCTCCTTACATTTCCACACAGACGGTTGTTCAAACATCCAAACAGAATTATAATTACGTATACAGAGCAATTACTCTTTCCTCCTGCCCTTTATTTGTGTGCTACCTGAGGTCCCAGGGACCCCTCGGACATTGTAACTGAAACGTCCGCGCCCCAGGCCAGTCCTAGGAACAAACACGACAATTAATTTAAATTATTTAGGTTTTTGCTGACTACGAAACATTTTAAATTAAATATTTAGTTTTTGAATTGTTGTAGATACATGGTGCTTGGTAGTGAACGCGCGTATAACAGCGGAAAGCAATCATTATTTTGAATTGTACATTTGTAAATCCGGATCGAAAAATTGAAACTAGAATTTCATACTCTGTAAATACTTTTTGATGGTATATGCAAACCATAAACAAGCGTCTGTAAATACTTTTTTATGGTATATGCAAACCACAAACAAGCGGGTATCCAACCTGATCGTCAGCAATCAGTCGGCGTCTTCCATTGAGACCCGCAACTATAGAAGCGCTAAAGGACCAGCATTTTGGGTGTATGAATGGACTTGGGAAAACATTTTTGGCATTCTGATTGTTTAGGAACTCCGGTTGTCCCACTCACTCGACGAAATATAACCAACCAATCATGTCTCACGCTGGTGGTGTGTGAGGACGTGGTATTGTTAAAGTTGTGCCATCATTCATGGCATTGCTTTATAACACTGAAAACTAAAAACCATACGAATTATCACTGAAATTTAGAACTGGACTAAGCAATCCACAGACACAATTAAGAACAACCCTCCATTTACCCAGAAAATAGGATTATTTCTAAAGGGTGGATTCAGAATTTAATTATTCCGAGGTCAAAGTGACTTTTCTGTAGTCCGTTGCAAGTGCAACAGTGTTGCAAACGTTAATGGCTGACATTCAGCTTTAGTGCTATGGAGGCGTTACTTTCTATGACTTGAGTTTAGAGAATAGTCCCCCAGGACCACATTACCGAATGTAAAACGTTTTATATCCTATCGTTAAAGCTGATAATACCGCAAAATGTTGGTCGTCTTCTTTTGTTCGCTTTTGAGCTGTTTTGCTTTAAAATGTCAATTTTTTTTAATATCACTGTTTAACGTTGTATATTCTTAGAAAAATAGAAATATAATAGTACTAAATAATTATTAATAAACGCTTGTTTTGTTTTAGGACACCAGACGAGCCAATGGATTATCTGGTGCCGCCCATGTATACCTGTAACAACTGAAAAGTTACGAGTGCGTTGCCGACCGTTTAGGGATTAGGGTTTTGAGGATTTAAGAACTGGAGGAGGGAAAGGATGGGGCGTCCGGTAACTGGTGTAAGTGAGCACACGGCGAAACATAACGCTGTGGTTGTGTCACGTCGGTTTTCTTTGAGGCCGTGGTATCACTCCATTTGAGCCGACCCATTCCTGCCGAAGCATGGCATATCATGTTTTCTTTTTTTCCTTCATAACGACTAGTGGTCTCTTTATGCATACAAGCAATATAATTTCCTAATTGCTGACTATAACTGACTCTCTCTGTCATCCCTCCGAAGATGAGAGAATTAATTTGAAAATTTATCCTTATCCCCGTCAAAAAAAAAAATACTATGAAGGTATATTTCATTTCATATTTTCAATAACCAAAACGGAAAAGGTAGGAATGCCATAAAAAAGTCTATAATATTACGAAATTTTTACCCAAAAATTTCCAACAATAAGATTTGATCAGCAAACATAACGTTCCCTATTCCCCGAGGGAAGATGCAGCATATCCCACATCCGTTCTCCTCAAGTATTTGCCGTGCGCTCAAAATGGAGCCGAGACTCGAATTGAATCCCTAACTCGATGTTAGAATAAATAATTATTTTATACTCACTTTATATCGATTTGTTGGGATAGCCGTATTGGTTTTATTATTGATTTTCTTTGGATTATTTTGGTTAGTATTTTATTACTATAAATGAACACTCGTATTATATTATATAATGACAGGCATTAGATTGTGAAACTTGTCAAAAAAGACTGTGGACCATAATATGGTTTCTTGCTAATTTTTTCTCCTACTTTACAAACAAACAATTACACAATAAACATAATAACTATTCATGGATAACTCAAAGAGTTGTTCCGTGCGGGGATCGAACCCGCGACACGTTGCGTGGCAGCCAATTGCCCAGCCACCGCAAGAAGGCCAATAGAGGCCTGACCTATAACCTAAAATATTTTAATTCATCATATTTAATTATTTTGTATTACGTTCAAAAGTGCCTGTTGTGTATGTGGTGCAGTTGAAATAAATGATTTGACTTAGACATGGTTCATTACTATTTACATCTACTAATCACCCTATTTTTGTATTTTTGTTATCCTATGTACAAAATTTTCTCGGTTCGTGCTGTGTATCGGTTACATCCTACCTATTATTTCTACTTATATTGCTTTCGTCTAAGCAGACATCATTATTTTGAGCAAAAAATTCGTTACTTAATTCCATAATCTCGTAAATCTAGCATACTTCAAAGGGATGCATTCAACCAAGTAAACTCAACAATTTTTTCCAGACAATTCTTTGAAACACGGGTGAACGACATTTATATGAACAAACTCTTTGCACAGCCTTAGTAACTGGCAACTCAACAATCTCTCATTCTCTAAAAAAGTTTTAATAAAAGCTTAACTTCGAATCCCAACACAAAAACCCTCGCTAACTATATAGCTACGAGTATTTTCAACTGAACATTTCCACTTGCACAAAAATCAAATTTGGAAAGTTGTGGAAAGTTTTGCGTTTCTTTATTTTTCTCACTTAACACTTTGTTACCTTGGTACCTTATACGGGAATTGTTCTCGCTCGCTTGAACTCACGAATATATTGGAAAAGTTAACTGTAGCAACGTACCGAGGCGACGTAAGTACAGACGTACTTGCACTCTGTATTGAGCACAAGTGGAAAATCGTCAAAGTTAAATTGGAGATCACTATCTTGAAGTCGGATTTGAATCTGAGATTTTATCCGGGAACGTATAGTTATTGGTGTTTGTTGTGCGGCCACTTGTTTGTTAAGGTCTTGAACTTTTGAGACGGACGATAGTCTTCTCGTTATGGTTTCGATATCACGAGTTTGAATCTTTTGTTGAGTTGGATAACAATATAAAATAGAGGTTAGCAGCTAGTATGCAGTGTTTCTCGCACATAATTTTTGATTAGACATTTATAACTAATAGCAATAGTCATCACCAGCTTTACGTTGATATAGTAATAATACTTAGGTTTTGGGTTAGTCCAAAAACCTAAGTATTATTACTACCGAACTACCTACTGAAAACCTACTAATACTTCCTCCGATCTGCTGGTCAAATTCGCTATCCTTTGCTGAGAATCTTTCTGAGACCAAAAAGCAGTGTCTTAATTTATTGAAACATATCTACAAAACTATATAGCAAAAGTAAAATAGGAAAAACGGTCTGTTTTTTTTCAAAATATCAGATTATTACAATATATTTTAATAAAAGACAAATTGGTCTTTCGAGCCGGCAGTCGGTCAACTCTATAGGCTTTTAAAAGTAAGCCCCTAGGACCATTATACCAAAATGAAAAGTTAATGTCTGGAAATAATGTGCAATCAAATAGCACGCACAAGCCCCATTTCCTTTGCTGTTGCTGCCATGGCGTCTCTTATGGGATTACTTAAAACGTACATTCTATTGAATGGAAGATGGGACTCTAGATTCTATAACAATACTGTCATAATTTAGAGAAAAACGCTGTGATAATGAAAAATTAGGGTTGTCTTGTAGAAATGTCATTGTTTGCCGTCGAATTCTCTGCCAAATTCTAATTTTGAAAATACAAGAATATGTTGAATAGAATTCGTGCCTTCTAAAACAACTAGCCTCGAAGATTTTTTCGTAAACTTGATCACAAGACAAACTTTTCAAATAAAAAGTACCATCATCTAAGGCCCCTATAGACAAAAAACAAAACGAAAAATTGGCATCTCCATCAAAACGTCATCGTTCGAAGGGGAGGTTGGGGAGATAATTAACAATTAGTTAATGGAATGGTAGGAATGTTTGCAGAGTACTCGTGGTCGCTTAGGAGGTCGGGGGAAAATGGAATACCTCATGTTGATGTTGTCTTAAAATGGATTACTAGTCAAGTAAAGTGCAATTTTCTATTGCTTTGAACACAATCGAAGTGATGGGGAGATCGCTTTCAATTTTTTTCCTTAATGGTGACGTGAGCTTGTAAGTTGCCTACCTAGTTGGTATTATTGCTATATTATACGTGTTTATACAGGTGTTTATCTCTATATAATATTCGTCTTTGCATAGGCAATGTAAAATACTTTTACAAATCTTGATAAAGATTTATAAATCTAAATTGCTCTTTGTTGAAAAACGTAATCTAAACGATTGGAAATCTCATCATAAGTGTCGAAAACTCGAAAAGTTGTATTCTTACGATTCCAACATTACCTACCTGTCCACGTTTTACCTCAACCCTACAAAAAACTATTGTTCATATTTTGTTCAGCAATTTATAATATTATTTCTTTACTACCAAACTTATATTAACACTTATTAATTGTGCTCTTCTAAACCGACTTTATCTGGAGAAAATGGTGTTTTGTATTAGTCTGATTGGTCAGTGTATCCTAGCGGAGGTTCAGTTCCAATAGTATTCGTCTTTTGTTTCTTCATTCCTTAGAAGTGGCTATTTGTTCTATGCTCGACGGTGTACCGCGGAATTGGATTACCTAGGACTTATTGTTCGAACATGGCTTGTGTTATTAGTATTGTTTCTGTGAAAACTTTTAATTTGTAGCTTTTATTTCGAGTGGACAAAATTATCAAATGACTTCTTGACCTAGGCGTGTCGAAAGAGAGTGACAGACTCCTACTGATGAAATACCAATTCATTACTTCTATAAATCCAGGTCTAGGCTGTGGTACATTATTGAGCTTGACCCACAACCTTGGATAAATGTCAGTATTATTGGACCCCATCTGTTGTGATCGGTACGTGCGGTGGCCGGAAATCGTTGCGTGATCTTATGGAGGACATTTTCTTCATATCCTCTGTCTCCTTCTTTATGAGAAAGAGCAGGCGGCTTTCCAGTTTCCGTAGCATGGTTTCTACAAGGGCTGGTCCAAAGAATAATAAGTCCTATTGTGATCTGTCATATCAGCAAATATACTCATTATTATGTTACACAGTTGTTTCTAGTCTGCATTAGGTACTAACTAGATTACTGTTAAACATCCTAAATAGTGGCAAATTTCCAATTATGAAAAGGTGGCAAGTCCAAAATACCTACCAAGTACCAAATACCCTCCGAATATTATCAGAATCCTACACGTCAGGTTCTATGCAAAGACCGTAAATTCCAATAGTACATGGAGGTCGACGTTCAGACATTGACCTCATTTGTTATGATATTCTATGGGTTTCCTACAGAAAGGTGGTAACACGCCCTGTTCTAATAATTCATGTCCTTGTACTATTGCAAATATTGCAGTCTGGTGCTTTGTGATTCAGAAAATTTGGTTATGGATATTTTAATAGCATATAACAATGATTTTAATCAATTCCAACCCAAGGTTGTAAGTCTATGATAATGGTAATGTGTAGTCAGGTTCCAATAAATAAACAAACTTGCGATCAAAAGGATATATTGTTCACAAGCCCTTACACACTACTATAACACACAATAAGTTCAGTAGGCAAAATAGAAATGTATTCACAAGCAAAGGCACAGTATAAAGTTATTGGAAGTATGAAATTGTAAAACATAACTAACAGAATTTTCTGAAAATTCTGATTTAATTGGTGAGATAAAATATGAATGATAGAAAAATGGTATTCTTCTCTTAAATTAAACGTTAATGACAAATACTGTGTCTCTCTCTCTTTCTGGCTGGTTTATCACCAGCCAGTATTTAGTAGTAGTATTGCTGTAAAGTATATAATTATGTAAATTATTAAAATAAATTGTAAAGCACCTTACAATTCCAATCCTTAAATCGGTTGTCGTCTTCCTGTCAGCTGTCGGGTTTGCAATCACTTGACTCACCAGTTAGCACCTGCCCCCAGCCAAGCTCAGTATCGATAATCGTTATGGCTTCAGAAAGAATTCTGTACGAGAATTTATTTGTTAACAAGGTGACTGATGGTCTTCAGAAATCTCCATAATATCGATACTGAAATTGTCACAGACTTGATTTCACCATTATCATAATGAGTTTCCGATAAAGTTAAGTGGCTTTATGTCCTACAAAATTTGATACGCACTTTCTCTCATCTAGTGTTGCGGGAATGGAACCCGTGACACATTGCACAGCAGCCAGTTGCGCAGCCACTACGCCAACTATGTAGTCAATGCATCTATTATATGCAGCTATTAATAATGCACTTCTGCATACCCTGCTGCCTTCTGCGTTCGAGGATAATGATCGTGGCAGTATAAAATATGAAATAGATTTGAATTAACAAAAGTCATCAGACTCGCAAGGACCTGGGCGTGCGAGTCCAAGAATAAAATTCGTCGTCAGCAACAGAAAACAAAAAAACCCTACCACAAATTACAAAACCATTAAACGTATTATTATCACATTCGGTAGGTAATTGATACATTGAATTAATCATTCGGGAAGCATATTTTGTTCATTCATTATTAATAAATATAATAAATTGAATGAGTCATCCGTATGTTTTTACAATAATATCTCGTCCATTTTACGTACCTACTTCGGATATGCGGTGTACGGTCTACTTACTCATTTAATTAACAGTAATGTTGGTGGTTTTACATAAATACTGCTGTTTAATATTTAAATGTGAATTAAAATTGGGTTCTTGTTATATGGGTCTTCAATCTTTGTTTGAATTAATATGGTGTGGTTTTTGTGTATTTCTTCCTTGTTATGTGTGAGCAAAATAACGTTGAGGTTTTTAGTCAGTAAGAGTCTGACACTTCATCTCTCGTTACCCTGGGTGGGAGAAGTCAGGTGATGATTCTCCCCTCACAAGAAATAAGTTAATTCTAATCTTATTTGTAATTTGTTATAAGAATAATAAATTTTCCTGTTCCAGTGTTAGTAACTGAATAGTCACTTAAATTCTCGAGATGTGAGCGTTTTCAAACGAATAGTTCATTTGTTTCCTTATAATCCTTTTCCTAATATTAATTACCTTTCGCATTTTATCCCAAATTATATTACCCTCAGCTATTACGAATTCTAAATTCAAAAACATCAAACATCAATTGAAAAATTTAATACAAATTTATTGCAAACTTGTTATTTATTCGTTGGGGCGCGTCGAAGCGTCTCAACTTCTCTAGGAATGCAACGTGTAGGTTTATTTCAATTTATTACGTTTACACAGGTAGCCGTTGACAGAATAACGATTTTGTTGTGGCAATATACGAAGGTGCCGGCTTAGTTCGCATGACTGCCTTCAACGACGGCGTGCCTTCAAAGTGCTAATGCTACGGTATTTTCTGTTTAAAAGTCCTCTCTTGTTCTCCGTTTCAGATTTGTGTTTTGTTTTCTTAAGAGTCAGTTTTGTACTTTCTTTTAAACAAAAAAATATCTATGAGTGTAATACGGTAGTTTCCAACTTATTAAATTCAATACTTTTATCCAAACGTCAAAAACGATACTTTTCTATGAAATTTGTATAAAAAACTGAGCTATGACGTCATAACATTTTTGCGTCAAATCGCTTACTTCATTCATAATAATTAGCTAAAAAAATCTAAAACTTGGTCTATCGATCGATAGATGAATAAAAGTATAGTTATTTTTCCATATTTTATAGTATTGAAACATCGAATCAATTTACTTTTGACCTAGGAAACTACCCAATTGTACTTGTTCATTTAACGTGAAAAATTGGAAATGTCAAAATAGGATGCACTATTTCCTAAAATTTTTATTACTTTAATTGGATAATTATAGGATTTATTAGACTTTATTAGACAATTCCCTGTCGTTGGACGACCTGCTAGACAATTTAAACTTGGAAATAATATGAAATAGGTATTTATGTTGCTGCAATAACACCTAGCTTCACTGACGAGAAGACTGACTGAGTTATTCGATTTTGAAATATCAAAGTTCTTATTTATGATTAGGAATAAATGATTTTCCCATTATCCAGAACTTCTTGAGTCAACCTACCTTCTTGGTCGGTTTTTGTTTTGGCGTCTAGCATCTGGCACTGATTGACATTTATGCTTACACTTCACAATCTTCATAAACATTATTTAACAAACGCAACAGTTTTGAAACTTTATTCATTCAGTTTATATAACCATCGATGTCCATTGATTCAGTGTCAGATTATTGATCATTTGATCACTATTTCCAAATTATTTTACAAGAGAAACTATTTTATTTCTTTTAACCGAACATTTGCCAACTGAAAGTAAATAAGTGCGATATAGCACAACTCGGCCAATGAAATAAATTTCTTTTAGTTTTAAATGTATTTTTTCGTAACAACAAAATGGCTGTCCACATACAAAATGGCGTCGCTTGGGCAAATAGCCTCGCGTCACGATGACGTATGAATGGCTTAGCATAGATTTATAAGTGGGTTTAGAGAGATTTAAAGTTCCGGAGCAAATATTTTAGTTTAGATTTTATGATTTCTGATTTAATGTATAATTGTGTCTGTCTAAGTAATTTATTTAATTCCATTCCGTAAATCACTGTTTAAAACTACGCTGTTAATTTACACAGTCGTAATAAAATTGGGGGTATAATAATCTGCATTTTCCTGAATAGCTTATGGCATAGGTATGTTAATATCATACATCGTAAAGTTACTTTTAATAATTTAATAGGTGAAATTATTTAAAAGAAATCATGCGCAGAGTTTTGATCAGACTTACTTTATTATACTTTTTTCTTCTCTACTATACTTAGGGCTGATTTTTCAATGATTAGATAAAAGTTATTTTAACGAGTCAGAATGTTTGTAAAAGGCATTGATAGCAATAATTTTATTCCTCAGATTACATTTATCTGACTGTTGAAAAATCAACAATAAAAGTTTTACAACGTAACATGTTCCATATACATTCCACCTACAATTTTAGAGAAAAAATATTTAAATACTTAAATAGATCAGTAATATAACAATTCCTTCAATTTCAGTATCCAATACTTAAATTTGTAGCTAAAATACATGCATACCTATAAGTTTTACAACAAAATAGTAACATTTCTTGAGGACTGTAGCCTTAATAACGTTTTCATGTTCTCATCGCGATTCCATGCGTCGGATTTCATTCAGCTAAAAGGAAGGGAATGTAAAATTACGTACCATCTTCAAGTTTATGTTCGGGATGGGTGCAACGACCTCTGCGACAATATCGTAAATAAGGCTCTCTATGTACCATATATGGGTCGCTTTGTATTGTTTTGTCGAAGTTTATATAGGAATAGATAGGTTCGAAAATTACTTAGAAATTGAGAAAGTTTCGGGTTGTAAGGTTTGTTGAATGGGCTTAAGATTGAGATAGTGTTTTGTACCTAATTTGATTTGTTTCGCAAATAAAGGATTTGTGTTATCTTTCCAAGTGTAATTATAAGCTTGATTCGTATAGGTAGTGCGTTTGGATTTTCATATCAATTTACTGTATAAAAACTTCGATGACACAAACATTAAATTTTGATATTCGCTTTTTTAAGTTATAGGACGCCCAACAATGGATGGATTGCCTGATGGTAAGCAATTGAGTTTGAGGCTAAGGGTTTCGGATATTTAAGGATTGGGAAGGGATGAGATAGGAGCAGGGATTGGGCCTCCAGTAACCTCAATCACACGGTGAAACAACGGTGTGGTTGTTTCACGCCGATTTTCTGTTAGGCCGTGGTATCTATGCAGTCGAGCCGACCCATTCATGTCAAAGCTTGGCTCTCCCACACTTGAACTTTTGGAACTCATAATTAGCAGTTGCCTACATGAACAACGATGTAGTAATTTCAAATTATCAGACTAAGCAACATTATAAATTCAAACCCTTAGCAAACAGCCGGGGTTGGGGGGTATGCGCAATGAGGCACCACGACCTCGGCCCAGAGCAGAAGAAGGAACGGGGGTCTTTAGTCAGTAAGAGTCTGACACTCCCTCCCGCCCGGCCCTGGGCGGGAGAAGTCATTTGATGATTTTCCCCTCATGAAAAAAAACCTTAGCAAAAAATATTGTATTTTAAAGAAAACAGATCGGAACGAAACACTCACAATAAAATTTTAATACCAACACAATTCTGTAAACGCTAATGGTGAGATGTTAAAACACTTAATATTAAAATATAACAGTCATTATTTACCTCCATTACACTTTTGTATTACTCACGCTAAATAAGTATTGCAGAAGGTCCTGTCTTCTTTTTTTTCGTGGTAATTTTCGTGATGAAGTTCTTACTAAGGCCGCAACGGCGCGTCAGCGCGATGTCGATGCTGCGCAATCGCGACGTTGACGTCAACGCTAGTAAAACGTCTAGTGGGATAGTGGCCTAAACATGGTTCTGGTTGTCATACGCATGGTATGATAGTTCTTATGTACTTAGAGCTGATTTTTCAATGGTAAGATAAAAGTTATCTAGGAAATAATTGTAATGCTGTCGCTTCCGAATGTTGGTATAAGACAGTGACAGCAACAATTTTGTTCCTCAGATAACATATATCTGACTATTGAAAAATCAGCCCTTAGCCGGTTACATAGTAACCAAAATGCTTTATTTGTCCAGATTGAGCTAAATAAGTTATCAGAACGTACCGTCTCGCGCTTATAAATCCATTACACCACCAATGTCCAGCTGTGGCATTGCAGGAACAAACGCAATAATGTATCGCGGCCCCAGCTTGAAGCAGGAGAACAAATAAGGTGCTTTTTAGTCAGCAAGAGTCTGACACTCCTTCTCTTCCCACCAAGTGCAAAAGTCCATTGATGATCGCCAAAAAAACAATTAAAACCAAATGTGCTAAATGTTTTAAACTTACACTAATATAATGATAAACCGACCCATACTATTGCAGAAGAACAAATAAATCTACACTTCGTTCCAAATTAAGAAGAAAATCCTTTTACTGTTCTTTCAACCGATTTTCGCTTTTATTCCATTGATTGAAAGACAAATGACGGCTGCAGAAAATGTTTGGTTATGTAAAAAACATTTTTGCTTTTAATGTCAAATTTAGTTTAATTCAATTAGTGTAAAAGACAATATAAAACTTTATGAAATTCGATCTTAACGCGAATTGGAGCACGCTACATAAAATTAAATTTCACCTATAAATGACATAATAAAACAATGTTGTTCTGATGTTTGCGTTGTAAGTTTTTCAATCTTATCTGTTTGATATGTTCACTTGTACTTCTGTATTATTTCGCACAGTGACATACTACGATATCGTTGCAAAAATCGCATTGTAGCCATATTCGAAAGAGGTCACATCTGGTATTGTATTGTTGCTAAAGGATTGGATCGAGTATTCTTTGTCTTCACAACTGCGAAACTAATTATATGTTCGGTTCTGTTTTATATAGCTGAACGATTAAAAAATAAAAAATGAATATTAATATAAGCTGACGAGTCCCGCAAAAAATACGTCGAATGTTTTATTTCATTTTATTTAAAAATTCAACGTAATTGTGGAGTCTCGTGCTTCTCCTTAATATTAAAATATTCGTCATAAGAGCGTAACCTTTATTATCCTTTTTCTCAGGAAATATTAGCAACAAGATTCTAGTTAATAGTCGCGGTGTGATTTTTTTATATACCCTATAGCCGAGATATATTATAAGGCTTATAGCCTTTCTCGATAATTGTCCTATATAACACAAAAAATTGCTCAGAACGAACCAGCAGTTCCAGAGATAGGCTGTTCAAGCAAACAAACAAACTTCTTTAGATTTATAATATAATCGTTCTATAGTACGATAATACTAAATTGCCACATTTAAATAGCTTCATATTTAATAATCATGATATTAAATTCCAGCGCTAACAATAAAAAATGGCAAGGCTTACTAAGTACATATACATAGTAACGACAATTTACAACAAGCGCCGCCGTCTACAAAACTGAGGCAGAGAAACCAGAGCGTGACACTGAAAATCTGAGTCGCGAAGCTGCAAAGCATGATACGACAGACATAATGAGTTAACACAACATGCATTTCAACAAAGACAAGTTAATTAAAATCATCTCGCGAAGAATTTTCTATTATACACCAACTGAAATATTTGTATGCGCAGCGCGATACCGGACAGGACGCGGGTGTCCAAGATTTACGACCTTCGCAGGACAGTCCCGGACAGCGGACAGCGTTCGGACAACTCCGGTAAGATTAATTGCACGGTCCCACTATTCGGCGACTGTTGATTTTTAATCCGCATTGGCGAAATACCGAAATAAAATGTGAGTTTCAATACGGGTTTTCGAGTTTATTACCGTTTTCATTTTGTTTCGGAATTGTTGGGGACACAGTATATTGATTGCTGCTACTGAACGAACGCATAATGATTACGAATATTTTACATAAGAACAAAGACAGCAGAACCACAAAATACGGCCAAAAATCTGCATAAACTGCAGTGCCATTAATTAGTCATTTCGCCTTGAGTGATTTCAGATTACAGTGCACGAAACTACGATTCGAGTCCAACATATGGACGGCGTCGTTAGGGTGTCCAAGATTTACAATGCGACAAATCCGGCCACAGCCAAGATTAATTTGCCCATTTAGCATAAACACTGTCCGTGCCAGCTGATTCTTAAATCCGTTCGCTTTGCATAATGTCGTCCAAGTTCTTTTTAGGACAAGCTCAGCAGAAATTAGTATATTCCATTGTTTGTTTTAATAGCTTTAGTCCGGTCGTCGACTTATTAGGATAATCCCTATTTTGCCCTGTGGGTGACAATAAAATGTGCTGAGAAAATGAAGAGGATTATTGAATTAATTTAAATGAACGCTGCTCAAGATTTAAAGGTCAGGTGAAAAATTGGATTAAATAAAAATGAATTAGCGAATAGTCTTAAAAAACGTGTCTATCTATAAAAAAAACAAATCTTGGATTCATTATTTTATAAAATATTGAATTTTGTTAATAAAAACAATCGCTAACGAATGCTTGACAATAACTTTAGTAAAGCAAGCTTCATGATATTTCATCGTAACCCCGCTATACAGCCTCGTATCACGGCAGGCATCAGTTAGTGAAATATTTATGACATCTTGTCCGTCCGTCTGTGTAAATACTCACAGATAAACATCGTGAACATTCCGTGACTGAAAATGTTCAAAACTTTATGGAATATTACGTTTTTATTCAAGTTTTTATTGCGTTTTTTTTAACAAAATGGCGCGCAATTTGTACAGCTGTAAACTTTAGCAATTAAAGGGTTATTTATTGATGTCCCCTTTTTAGAGCTACAGAGTGGGTTTTATATTCTGATACTGAACTTTTTTATTTATTTTTTTCTATTCTATTAAAATGAAAAATCACAGTTGGTTCGTTCAGCAATATGCTGTGCAAGTATGAATAAAATAAAAGGCATTGTGACCGGGCTTGTGAGTTTTGTAACACTGAGTTTTATAGGTTTTGGACAAGTTTAGTTTGCTTTAGTTTTTTTTAAACAATAGGAATATATTAGATATTATATCTACAGCTATTGTTTCTAATTTTAAATCTTCTTATTACAATCACCAAATCAAGTAAAATAAATTGTATTAGAATAAGATTAAGTTTGAGAGAGTCATGTTTCGTCACGAAACGACCAGAGTGATACCATGTCCTAACAGGCAAACAGCGTTAAACAACAACAGGTTTGTGTTCGAGGCGGCCTGGGAAACACAAACCTGTTCTCTCCCCTGAGCCCTTCCTTAATCACTATTTAACATAACTCAATAATTATTCTCAATACCTACTATTAAAAGTTTATGTTTAAAATCCAAAACAAAAATATTGTACCTATGATAAACTTAAGAAAAATTTGCTCAAAATTAATAAACGTCCACTAATATGACACACGAGGCCATTAAAAATTAATCGATGCTTTTAGCTTCAAGCTTCAATATCGTGGTAGTTCAAAAATAGCTGAACGAACCCTTCAATCTAAATCTATGATCCGATGCGATATGTAAAAGGATCAAAAGTGTCACATAATGTAGTAGGGATGGGCGGCGACTGCGGGATTTTCAGCGCATTCCAAATTAAATTTGGAACGAATTTGTGGGGGCATTTTGTGGAGGTGAATTCTGATCAGAATTTAAATTTTTCTAAAATAAAAACGTCATCATTCTTTTTCCTTTGCATTTTATATAAAAGTGGATGATAAAATTTTACACCTTCATCAGTTTTACGTGTAAATTGAATTTAGTGTTAAGTTGAATAAAAAATAAGTTATCGTATAATTATATTTACACAAAGAAAGACAAAAACTAACAAAAACATGGAAGACGTAATTATACAATTTTCATCATACAATCATAGATTTGTTTCCATAAATTACATAGGTATTATTTTACGTTTGTGCGTCGAAAACAGAGATTTCACCCTGCGTGCAATTGACTACATATTCAATCAATTCCACATCTGTATTCATTGTCCTTAAGGTGGGGTCCAAAATGGACAGTGGTTTACAGCTTCGGGTCTGTCATGTGATATCGGAACCACGCCCAGTGTATATGCAGTAAAATGGTTAAAACAGCCAGACACTGCGCTTCGACGGGAGGGTGGAGTGCGTGATTTGCGGGGTGAACTAAATTGAGTTTGATCCTAATATGATTTTCCAGGCAATTGCAGGGGCGAATACTGATCGAACTGCAGGCATCGACGGTGAAACATTATCTGTCTACTCCATTTTTAGCTCAGCTTTAAGGCTTAAAATTTTAATCCATCGTGATTTTTAGCTTCAAATTCCGAGAAGAGGGATTTGGAATTTCGATCAAACGTAGTTTTAAAAGGCTTTGAGTAAAGATTCATTAAAGTTGATTAACGGTACGTGTTTTATATTAAGGACCGACTTAATCATAGTGGAATTTTGTTCATTTAAAATGTTAACTTAAGCTTACATACCTAGACTTGAGATGCTTAGATTTGATTGGTAAACTAAAGTAGGTATACACTCACAAAGGTAGTTAATATTTCAGATTAATCATTCCATATAGTAGTGACGTCAAAGATCTCGGCTTACTTATTGATAGTAACTTAAACTGGCATGCACATGTCACCAGTGTGTGCAATAAGGTGACCGGTTCGTTGCGGGCACTTTATCGCGCCAAAAACCTGCTCCCGTCCATCACCAAGTCAATGCTGGTGCAGGCCTTGTTGTTTCCCATAATTGATTACGCTGATGTGTGTTATTATGACCTGAATGCAGATCTTCTCAATAAACTTGACCGACTTCTGAATAACTGCATTCGTTTCGTCTTCAACCTGCGTAAATATGATCATGTTTCTGCACATCGGCTGCAATTAAAGTGGTTGCCCATACGCCAGCGCAGGGAGCAAAGGGCGCTAACCACTCTGTTCTCTTTCCTTGATTCTCCTTCTTCGCCAACTTATCTATCCCCTTACTTCCAATACACATGCGCAAACCACAGCAAGTATCTCCGTTCTTCTAATAACCGGCTTCTTCAATGTCCAACTCATCACACAAAATTTCTTCATTCTTCTTTTTTTATTCAATCTATTATTCTGTGGAATGCGCTCCCCCTCGATGTCAGGATGGTGTCGAATCGTTGGGCGTTCAAGCAAAAGGTTCGGGAGTTGCTTTTGAAGAGGTTGGCAGAGGTATCGTGATCATGACATCAAATAGCAAAATATGTATAATTTTAAGTAGTATATGTAATTATATTATTGTTGTATATGTAATATATAGTATGTATGTATATATATATAAGCATATGTATGTATATTTACAGTATATAATATGTATTTATAACATCTCTGATGATGCTTGTTTTGTGCACCTTTATATTTATCTCTGCATCATCCAAAGGTTTGGCTGTCAGAGAATGCCCATGGCATTAAGCCCACCTTTGTACATTTGTTTTGTGCATAAAGATATTAAATAAATAAATAAATAAATTAATTGAACTTTTATTTTCTTAATCACAGTTAACACAAATTTCATTTCTTCCTCCTTCTTCTAAACGTTTTAATGTTCCTAATAGTTTTGAAACAGACAGTGCATTTCATTGAGCCGGTGACTGAGCGATTTGCGGCGCGCACCAAATTGGTTTGATACGAATTCTCCGAGCGTCTGCAGTCAAGCGATCGGTTGCTTCTAACGATTCTAGAGTACTGCGGATAGTGGAATATAAACAATAGGCGTTTAGATTTAGAATAAGAAAAATACACCTAAAGAACATTTATTTTGGAGAATTTCTTCGCACATTCCCCAAGCAAGAGTCTTAAGTAGTAGTAGTAAAAATCATGAAACTTTATTACTCTTACTTAAGTGCTTTACTCTTGACAGAGTAGTAATAGTTGTCAAGTAGTTGTAGAGGAAGAGAAGGCCACCAGTATGGGCTTTATGGTGATCGACCTTCTATTACTGATTGAAATCATACGGCTGCATTCGTTCACCCAACCACTAAAGGCGGACTTAATTTGGTTCCCAATGTCATGGGTGACCTCTGACGCGATCGAGTGCCATCCACTTTATCCTGGACAATAAGCTGCTCTATTCTTCAATTGTTTTTTCTCGATACGTGTCCAAAGAATGTAAGGTTGCGTGACTGTATGATACGACATAGACTCCCATGGCGAGTTCTTGGAGAATCGAGCTGTTTTGATGAGTATTTAATAATTTAAGAGAGATAAGTATGAGAACGAGTATGAGAAGTAGTCGTGGTGGCCCGGAGGTTAAGGCACCCGCTTCTCATGCATGAGGGTGCGGGTTCGAAACCTGGCAAGTACCAATGTGACTTTTTCCGAGTTATATGTACTTTCTATGATTATTTAGACACCACTGACATACGGTGAAGGTAAGCATCGTGAGGAAACCTAGACTTATAATTTCTAATTATAAGTTTGAAATCGCCAACCCGCATTGAGCAAGCGTGGTGATTAATGCTCAAACCTTCTCCGTGTGAGAAGAGGCCTTTGCTCAGCAGTGGGCACTTATAGGCTGACGATGAAAGTATGAGAACAAGTCGACATTTCGTCACAAGTATTCATTGCTAGTATACAAAACAAATACTATTGAATTATGTTTCCATCTTAAGAGCTCCTTTCACAATGTTTGATAAAGGTTCCGTTTATCTATTAAGCTATCTTTTTCGACTTTGTAAGTTCGAGAAAACAATCCTTAGTAGTATCGAGGATTGAAAGTGAAATTGAAGGGCTGTTACCCGATGACTGGCGTTAAGTTGGAATCCTCCGCCGACATGCATGGGTACTGAGCGTTCTAAAAGCAAACCGTGTAGATTGCACAGATTTTTCACATACCGAACGTGATTGGTTCGCTATTAGTGAAGGGAATTTTAATTTTTAGTTCAATGCTCTGATTGGCATTTTTTAAGGCTGCAGGAATTTCATTGGAATGTGGAGATTTTTAAAAAGTATAGTAGTGTAGTTGATTCGAGACATTTTATTTTATATTTTAACAATGTGTACAGGTCGTTAAGGGTAATAAAGATGTGATTATATTTTATAGATTTTTTTTTCTTTGATGACATTATCGAAAGGACAGCTGTGTTTTTTTTAGTTCGAAACTTTGTTTTTTTGTTCTTAGTGCAAGAAAACTTAATAGTAACTTTGAGATATTGATACTTCTTTAATAAGTAATTTTACTTTCAACGTACTAACTTTTATTAAAAGTTCACGAAGTGCTCTTGGGATAATAAAAATGGAACGTAATGAAGTTGTTTGCACAGTCTCAAAAGGTTATTAAGAAAAAAAATAGTATTATTAATTTTGAACAGAAGAAGAGTATTATTTCACGTTTTGGGTTTATATTGAATAACTGTTTGTCACGAGGCTAATTTATGTTATCTTTGCGTGATCAAGTGCTAAATAAGGTGTGCGTCTAGGTGATAAGTATATAACAATTATTATGTAGTAACAAACAGCATGAAAAATAATGTTTTCTATTTCAATTTTATAACCTCGAAAAAAAGTAATTTTAATGTACTATGTGTCGTTAAACTGGATTAAGTTAAGACGTTCGACCAGATAATCGTCATTGATTGTCTAGTGACCTAGACAAAATTGAGGGCTCATTTAAAACTGGTTAGTTTTTATTTTGCCATTAAAATCGCTCTTTTAACTTAATGTATTCTTACTTTTTTTTTTACTAAACATCATCATTCTAGACTGTCTAATACGAGCTAATACGTAAAGTTGATAACGAAATAACATTTAGTGTTATACCTACAACTAGTACAACAGAATTATTTTGTAAATAAGCTATAAAATATCACTTCTGAACTTTAAATGAAGTATAAAAAAATAAGGCAAACGAAACTTATGTTATAACGCTATAAGCTTGACAGTATCTATAACAATTAATCAATAAAGGAGGTAGCAAGCAAGGTTTAAGATGCAGGGTTTTCATAGAACCCTTTTCTGCCATCATATTAATATCTGTATCTATGTAAACCTAAGGGTTTTTGCAAGTCATGACCTTCGTCTCCTCAACGATACCTTGTAAGTATCCCTTCATCTATAGTTATAAAATGAATATCAAAATATTGAACCATTAAAACTACAGACGTGTCTCCAACTATGATCTGTATTTTTCTGAATTTTAAAATCTTATTCAGTAAATAAAATTACGAGTATATAATCATATTAATTTCAATAACCAGAGTAAATTGATCATTGAAAGGTCCGCACAGAGACCTCTATAAAAATGTTTATATTGTACAGTCAGGGGTCAAAATCGCAATTGCACTCTACCAATTTTAAAATGACCAAAATATCTTTGTAGAATAGAGTCAATGGTTGAGGACTGCTTTAATTTATAGCATAGAATCTAAATTATTGAATAAACTGGCTGTAAACCATTGAACTTTTACTAAAAATAAATTTTAGTCGATTTAAAATTGGTAGAGTGTAATTGCATTTTTGACCCCTGACTGTACAAGAATCAATGTATTATAATAATTATTAAGTGTAAGTGTATACAAAATATGTCTCTATTACTACCCACAAAAGTTTAAAAATCTTTTGATCAACTTTATAAGTTCTATGCAAATATAATTTCGACTTGATTTATTCAACATTTTCTTCATTTTATTCAGCATTTCTTACTAAAAAACTGAATGCAGACGATATAGGAATTTTCAGATTTTTTTTCTAGAATAAAGAAAAAGAAGATGGCGTGATGCTGACTGCAATCTGGCGATGGTCGTCGTGGTTATGAGATTGCCTGGATTTGCATACCGCCTGTGCCAGACAGCTCGAACGAATAGTCTAGTTAGCTATCCTTCCACGGGATTATTTTAGAAAATGTCGGCGCTTTGTACCGGTTAGAACGTTAAAAGGGCTAATCTGTGAGTAAGATTAAAAATTTGAAGAGAGAATTTTAATTATAGTTTTTTTTTTTTGGAACTAAACTTAATGCGATGTACAATTGTAAGGGATACGAGTATGATTGAGTTTCATAGTAAATAGTTATTTATACATAGGGTGATAAACGAAAAGAACTTTTACCCACGGTAAGCTAGGTAATCGGTGCCGCCTACGAACACACGCGACACCAGAGGAGTTACGAGTGAGTTGCCGTAACAGATTTTTAAATGTAGTTTACCCATGCTTCGGCTTGAATGGGCTAGCTCGATCGGAATGACAAATCGTATCTGTTGCATAAACTAAAAAAAAAAACAAAACAAATACCGATGAAAGACTCAGAAATACAACCGTATACGCGGCATCCGATCAAAACTGAGGACCCGAAATCTCTGGGAATCTCACCCACACGACGTAATCGTTACATCACGCTAGTTTGTTTTTTTTTTTTAAACTTTGCCACACTTTAGGATTTTCTCCTGTGTCGTGGGTGCGTTTACAAACATACAACTCCACATGCACATCACACCCAGACCCGGAACAACAATTTGTGGATCACACAAAGAGTTGTTCCGTGCGGGAATCGAACCCGCGACACGTTGCACGGCAGCCAGTTGCCCAGCCACCGCGCCAACCGTGCAGTCACGTTTTCTATGAAGCAGAAGGACATCAACAATAATATTATAGAAACAAAACCTGTACTATCTACAAAGCTACACAGACATATCTAAATCAGATTGCAACCCGTATGCACTGTATCACATTCGCAATCTGGCTAGCGCAGCCCCATCCACTTGATTCGCCAGCCACCTACCCGGCTACAGGGTGATCAAATTACTTGCAATTGGTATACAAGGACCATACTGAACCAATATGTCTGCTCCCTTATGGAGTGTTAAGGTTTTTTCAGTGTAATTTTTGTGGTTGTGTGTTTTTGTTAAGTATTATTATTCATCGAACCCCAAGCGAACGCTAGCGTTCGCGAGCCTATTGTTCTTCGAAAGTGTTAGAATTACCGCGATTGAAAGTTTAATTTAGTTACGAAACTATTACCTATAATTAGCAGATCAAAGAATGTGGCAATCATTTCATTGTGAACTATGTAACGTATATACATAACGCATGGTTAATAGAAAACAGAACAAACTCATAAAAGAGCTATTCAAAATTTAACCTTATTTTTGAAACATAACTTTTAAATTAAAATTTTTTCTATTTATAGTTAGGCCTCTTTTCAATTAAACGTAGGTGCGATAATTCTTTTCTAATGCCGCAACATAATATTTTTATTTGCATCATGCTAAGTATATACTGGTATAGCTTGAAAGGTACAGTATTAATTGACCTGACTGCACGGTTGGTGCGGTGGCTGGGCAACTGGCTGCCGTGCAACGTGTCGCGGGTTCGATTCCCGCACGGAACAACACTTTGTGTGATCCACATATTGTTGTTTCGGGTCTGGGTGTCATGTGTTTGTGAAATTGTATGTTTGTAGACGCACCCACAACACAGGAAAATCCTAAAGTGGGGCAACGTTTTTTTTTAGAAATTAAATTTAAGAAAATTAATCTTGTATAGCTAATCGTGTTTACTTAGTTCCAGTATTACAGTTTAAGTACAAAATGTTTCTTTTAATATACGAGTTGGTATTACTTTTCCTGCTCTTTTAACTTTACCCTCATTATTTTAAAGTTGAAAATGCAACTGTAATAAAAAGTACATCTAAGATAGACGACTACTTACAGAATGTCTGGTTTATTGCTCGGATGATTAAGATGTTGTGCCGAGTACTGGCGGCGACAACTGGCGACATCGTGACAAATATGAAGAAAAAGTTTTGATCATCAACAACGAGAAACATTTTTTTTTGTTTGTTTCTGTTTAGGTACCTATTTATTAGGATAATATGTGTATGCATTTATTTAAAATATGTATTAAGGCTATATACAGTCATGCTTTTCTGAAAGAAACCACAAATAACATGGCCAGGCGAGAGGCAGTGTCACATTCTTACTGACTGAAAGCCACCCTGTTCCTTCTGCTGCTCTGGATCGGGATTTTTTTTTTAATAAAAACGTTGCCCCACACTAATATTTTCCTCCTGTGTCGTGGGTGCGTTTACAAACATTCAATTTAACCTGCACATGAGACCCAGACCCGAAACAACAATTTGTGGATCACAAAAAGTGTTGTTTCGTGCGGGAATCGGACCCGCGACACGTTGCATGGCTGCCAGATACCCAGCCACCGCACCAACCGTGCGATCAGATTAATTATTGCGCCTACCATCGCAAACTCAGCTGAATTATATTTCAGCAATTGCAATTTGCCAAGTTGTTCTAAGTAACTATATTATAAATACGAAATTCAATACTTAGAATTTCATATAGGACTTTTTTCAATAAAAATGTACCTACAGTCTTTTTCTGAATTATACACATTTCCAGACAAATGTTGCTCCTATAACTGTCGAATCTAGAGATAATGTATGTTTGTTATTCGGTCACGCAAAAACGGATGGAACGATTCGAATTAAGTAGTATGTGGATAGGTGATACTCTGGGCTTAATACATGGGCTACTTTTTATCCATTAAGTAGGTAAAGCCGCAGCGGAAGCTAGTCACATATATCTCTGCTAGTCCAAACTTGACGTCTCTCGTCTCGTCTGGAATCTTGAATACGATCATTCCAAAGTTACTCCTTAATATATTCTGAAACTTATTGCAAAGCTACAATCATAAATTAATTCAATATAATAAAATAAAACCGTGCAATCAAGACAAAGGGACTACGTGAAGATATGTAACAATTGTTCTACCACAATGCCTCTAGATGCAAGCTGTGCGATGAATAAACAACGCTTTGATTTAAACTTTAATACAAATAACTTTATTATTTTACTATTGTTGGTCTTGCTGGGTGGTCTTTGTTAAGACAAAGAGTATTAGTTATTTATTACTTAGCTTTTGCCTGTGGTTTCCCTTGCAGAACCACGGTGAAAAGTCCTATATCCTTCCAGACTATAATGTCTGTGCCAAATTTTATTCATATCTGTTTAGAACATTTTAGATGAAAAGGTGACAAAGCTTGATAGAAACAAAAATCCTAAAAAAAAATACAAATAAATATTTTTTGGAATAGGAAGCAAACGAGCAAACGCATCACCTGACTGTAAGTGATACGCAGACGGCGAGGTAGCTCGCCGACCGATCAGAACCAGAGCGGAGCGTACGGGCGGCGCGTAGCATTCGGAGCGCGCCTCAAAGAGCCAATACACCACCACAGTCGGGACTTTACAGTACCGATGTTTAGCCGAGGTTGTAAGGCAAGCGCAATTAGGTACTGTGGTCTCGGCAGAAAGACGAATAGGGTGTTTTATAGTCAGTAAGAGCCTGACACTCGCCCTTTCTCATCCCCGGCAAGGGAAGTCATTTGATGATTTTCCCCTCATAAAAATACAAAAAGGAACATTCTTTTTTTATTATAACTTTCGTGAGACATTCTAAATTATTCATTATGTTTTCAATCAATCACGGCAGAGGGCGCGTTGGGCGCGCAGACTCGAGTAGCCAGTAGCAGCGCGACGGTCGCCGAGTCGCGTGTCGCGGAATGCTGCTCATGAATATGGGCCTCTAGCATGGCTTGAAACTAGTCGAGTATCTCGTCAAATTATTACGTGAGTAAGCCGAAAACATAATAAATAAGGAACATTCTGATCAGAAAACAAAACAAAATACTGAACCATCCTCGGAAAATTCACATCGACACAACTATAATAAAACACTATCATGGCAACACAATGTAATTATTATACTTACATAATAAACTCGACTAATGTAAATTAATAGTGGAGTGAAGGAAGCGACTGGTTGCCTAGCAACCATAATTGAATTTACCAGGACTTCCTTATTTACTTGGCGCGTTTGTTCTACTGTTAATTCAATATAATATATACATAGCTAATGATGCCACTGCCTTATTATTGTCGATGGCTTTTGACGTATAAGAAGTATGGTAAACAACTTCGTATAGTTAAGTAAATAATTTTGCTATTGTGAGTCCTATATTTGGTTATGAGTAAGGATAATATTAGGAATCTAATAATGCATTTATTAAGTTTGTAATTTTAGTGCTTGTTGGAAAACTACCCATTGTTATGCAGGTTAGGTTTAGAGTGAAGACCTAGCTTAGACTCCAGATCTCCCAGTAATTACGAATCTTCTGATTTTTTTTTGTCAATTGTTTTGCTTTTGTAGCTGTTCGACAATTACGGAATCTTATGTCATGAATTATAATCTGACTTAAATATTATACTTATCCACATCAAACAGTAAACTTGTTATAGATATTGGTACAAAAATGAAGGCATATTTTTTAATAAAATAAATATCAATATTGAAATAATATAATAAATAAATAAT
Source organism: Spodoptera exigua (assembly GCA_902829305.4). Classification (NCBI taxonomy): domain Eukaryota; kingdom Metazoa; phylum Arthropoda; class Insecta; order Lepidoptera; family Noctuidae; genus Spodoptera; species Spodoptera exigua. The sequence continues at coordinate 2,788,305 of LR824614.2, forward strand.
CAACTTATATTTATATAATGGTGCATTATAATTTTGCATTTGTCTTTATAATTACTTTTTTGGCTTCTGACAACTCAAATAGTTAATATTAAAAAGAGTAAACGTGTAATGTAAATGGACACTCTAGCAATGGAATAATTTACAAATACATATATCAATTACTAAATCCTTATGCACACCTCGATGGTAACTTATAAAAACAAACTATTCTACATAATATGGTGAAAGGTAAATTAAGGGAAAATATTATTCCCTTACTCTTATTCCGTATGAAAACAATACTTTCCATTCTTCATCGAATTGAACAACGCGTTACTTCACGTTTGTAAAACTTAATCCAATCCATAACGTCGCTTGCTCTCTCGTATTGTATTCTAATTTTAAAATAGAACATCTATTTAACTATTGTTCAGTTTCATTTCTTGTTTATTGCAAAGCTTAATTTTTTTTTAAAGAAGTTTGGCTTTTACTGTCCTTTTTAATATGTAGATATTGGTCATTTATTTTTATTTATAAGATTGACATTTTTAGAAATTTTGAAAAATATTCATTTCTAAAACAAATACGAGCTAATTAAGTACACGATAACTAATAGTAGCTAGTATTTGATACGTGTATACAATATGTAGGTGTGTACAAGTCAGGGTTTAGTTTTTTTTTTTAGCCATTAAGTAATAAATTGGTTAACCCATTGTGATAAATTGTTTAGTCAACTTCATTAAAAATAAAATTTTATTTCTACCTACATTATAATGACCCCGTTTGCACGTTAAAAACAACATTGTGATTCTATGAACCACCCACAGAGGTTTTATATTATATGCCGTCAACAAACTGAATCAGAAAACGCGGCGTTCTATTTTTAAATTAAATGGAATTACTTTTTAAAATTAAGTCACGGTAATGTTGTAGCCCTGTTGTAGGTATGGAGGTTGGCGTCCCTAGGGTGGTTGTGTGTGTGTAAATGTCAATATTCATTAGATAATATATAGTGTAGTGTAGATAGGTTACCTTAACAAAATTCGATTTTCAAAAACGACACACTGATACACACATGAACAATTCGTATGTTTAGACGTCAAAGTGAGACGGCATGATTCAATAATCGCGAGTGAAAAAGCAACAAATATGAAAAAAGTGTGGTTAGTTAGCCATTTTAAGTGTGGCAGAGCCATGCTTCGGCACGAATGGGTCCGCTCGACCGGAGTGATACCACGGCCTCACAGAAAACCGGCGTGAAATAACCACTGCGTTGTGTTTCGCCGTGTGAGTGAGGTTACCGGAGGCCCAATCCTTCCCCTTCCCCAATCCCTCCTCAATCCCTAAATCTCCAAATCCCTAATCCCTTAAAGGGCAACGCACTCGTAACTCCTCCGTTGCGAGTGTCCATGGGCGGCGCTGATTGCTTACCATCTGGTAATCCGTCTGCTCGTTTGCCGACCTATTACATAAAAAAAAAATATTTTAATGTATCACTTGCTGAGCGCTGGTTATCTACACCTTTTTACTCATACTATCATTGGTAGTACAAATAAAAAATAAATTTTGATTGAGATCTCTTGACAACTTTATTCTAAAAAAAAAGAATTTAAAATTATCTGTCAAACCAGTAATCTAGATTTAAGTTTAAACTTCAGAATAGATGAGTTTTGAATTATGTCACTCATTCCGTTGACGATTACGTGAAGATTCTTACGAAAGGTACTCGTCATGCATTTAAATATCAAACTGTTATTTTAATATAAATTCCGATTTAAACCTTTCGTATTAAAGTTTATATATTCGTTATACTAATGTGTGTCTCGTGGTGATTCAGAGTTTTTGTTTGTGGTGGGACAGCTTTCGAATGAGTTTTCCCGCCTATATGAGGTGAGAGAGAGTGTCAGACTGTTACTGACTTAAAACTTAAGTGTTTAAGTGGCGCCTTAACCACTTTCCTTTTTATGTATGATATGATTTATTAGAGTTGCGAGTATTTAGACACCACAGTAGTAGCAAGCGAATAAAGCTGCCTGCTGTCCTACATATACTGCGCGGTTGGCGCAGTGGCTGGGCAACTCGCTGCCTCGCAACGTGTCTCGGGTCCGATTCCCGTATGGAAAAACTCTTTGTGTGATCCACAAAATTGTTATTCCGGGTCAGGTTGTGATCTGTGTATCTGAAATTGTATTTTTGTAAACGCACGTGGGTCATGTGGTGGGTGGTGGAATCCTGGCAAGTAAAAATGTGGCTTTTTCCGAGTTATATGTACTTTCCTTGATTATTTAGACACCACTGACATACGGTGAAGGAAAACATCGTGAGGAAACCTGGACTTATAATTTCTTATTATAAGTTTGAAATCGCTAACCCGATTGAGCAATCGTGGTGATTAATGCTCAAAATTTCTCCGTGTGAGAAGAGGCCTTAGGTCAGAAGTGGGCACGTATAGGCCGATGATGATGAAATGCACGCGAGACACAGGGGAAAATCGTAGTGTCGGGCAAAGTATAACAAGAAAAAAATCTCAAAGCTCGAATAGCCCAATATTTACCCTCCCCCAATCCCAAAAATTTCAGACACCCTAATGCCCAAAAGGCCGTCAACGCACTCTTTTGGTGTTGCGGGTGTCCATGGGTGACGTCGATTGTTCACCTTTAGGTTATACCTTATTGTAAGTATACTAATTTCCAATATTGTTATCAACTGAGGACAACTTTGGATTTATTTCTGTTATTGCCCTTGCAGGACAGTCGCGTTTCGATACTCAAAAGACAGTAGAATAAAAAATAACTTAGCGTCTTCATATACATAGTTTATACCTATGCGTAGATTTGTCTGGTACACAGAGGTTACCCAGTTATTTTGAAAAGGGCCCTTTAATAAATTACTTACACCAATATCCAAGGTAAAACCTTTTCCTTAAATTCCTTGTACATCGCCATCTTAAGCAGTAACGCTCCGCGCTTCACTGCTTTCCGCCATTTCGTAATTAATTAGCAAATTAAATGTTTCATTTTTGGACGGTTGCAAGTAATGCGATCAAAGACTTGAAATAAGGTGTTCATTATTGTTTAAAAGGTAGGGGAACGTGACAATGGGGATGAAATGGAAGAAGGGGAGCTTCAGGTGGCTTTTAGAGTCGAAGATACCAGCAGATCAAATAACGCCATTGCGAATAGATTTTCGACCTAATGGTTTTGTGTTAAAGTCATAGATCCTTTAAAGAGTTTAGACAGTATAGTATATTTTGATGTGCTTGTACTTATTATTAAATAGACGAACCAAAGAATTTTAAGTGACATTGTTTCGGTTTGAACTGGTTTGGTTTCCCTTCAAAGATCTGTTGTGTATTATTGCCTTGTAGTTCTTTTTTGATGTTTATAAACAATTATTTGGAGTATTTGTTGATTGAAATCGTTATTGCAACGAAGCATCATAATATTCTTTGTCACTAGTTTATTTATTTTTTATTATTGTAAACAGCTAAAAATGCCCAAATGACTTTTAAATCATTTAATAACAATCACCGGGGCGGATTGGATGAGATTTCTGTATCCAATTATTGCTTAATTTTGTGATTAATACAAACTCCTTAAAGTGAAAATTCTCTTCTTACCTACTTCAAGAAATCCATATTAAAAGTAGATAGGTTTTATAGAAATAAGCACCTACATAACAAAAGTAATAGCGTCAGAAAAAAGTTAATCCCCATTCCATATTTCCATCGAACTGCCAGCTATAAAAGCTATCATACTAATTCCCATATTTGTAAGGCGTCACTGGACTCGACTGTACGTATTCAGCGCGAGATTTCCCCAAGGAGTCTGGGGGTACAGTCGCGCACAAACTGCAACAACTTGTCTACGTATATCTGTGCAACGCTTTTTCTACAAACTTCTATTTGCTAGGAAAAGCAGCAATTTGGTTGTCTTTTTGTTACAATAATTTGTTTTAGCTCTCGCATTGTTGTGATTGGATGAACTTTTTTAATTATGCTTAGTCTGATACTTATTGGAAGCGACTACTGAGCAAAAAGTTTTATCGGTTAAAATCTATATTCGAAAATTTCTGTACAATTCTAAAGCTTGTAGTAAACACATACCAAATTATTGGCATTAATAGACAAGAACATTGATCTGATTAAAAAAAACCTGCAAAACATAAACTAATCGTTTTGATCTCTGTTGCCATCGTCAGATGGTTGAAAATCTAAATCAAAATATTCGATCGGATCGAAATACCTATATGGACATGCTTATTTCTATAGCCAACAAGAATAGACCTGTCACTGAAACCCACAAACGACTTCACCACCTTATTTCACGATCGGTTTTTGTTCTTTTCAGTTCAGTGGTGTAAAGTTCTCGGGTGTTTTACGAGCTGTTTTAGAACTGGGCGTGTGATGTGGGGACATGTAAAGTGCATACTACTAGAATAGAATAGTTCAAGGAGCGAGAAGCAAGGTTATATGAGGTTACGATTCAGCAATTTTCTTACTGAGTTGTTGCCTTACATATTCATCGTCATTCATCATCAGCCTATAAGTAACCACTGCTGACCATAGGCTTCGTTTCACACGGAGAAGGTTTAATTTCATTTTCGGATTGATGTCATTTTATACCTATTACTAGAAATTATTATTCCAGGTTTCCTCGCGATGTTTTCTTCGCTATGTCTGCGGCGTCTTAATGAACTTAGAGAGTATGTATGACTCGGAAATCGTCACATTGGTACTCGCCAGTTATCGAACCCACCTTCTCAGGCATGAGAAGTGGGCACCTTAACTTTCGGGCCACCGTGACTTGTGCCTTACCTACATAATATAATCTATATCTATACTTCTCTACTACATATTGTAATCTCTCTCTACTATATACCTATATTGTAATCTTATAAATATAAATGCGAAAGTAACTCTGTCTGTCTGTCTGTCTTTTCTTCACGCCTAAACCACTGAACCGATTTCTGTGAAATTTGGTACAGACGTAGTTTGGAACTCGAAAAAGGACATAGGATAGTTTTTATACCAAAAATCTGCCAGAAGTCACTATTCCACGCGGACGGAGTCGCGGGCAAAAGCTAGTGAATAATACCTATAGCGTTTTGGGTGATATCCTGTAATTATACAAACTCTGTTTGTTTGCCTCTTAATTAATTACTGGAGGCCATATCACAAGTACCTAGTTTCGAAATATCCTTGAATCTTTTCTCATCTACCGAGCAATAGACAGATATAATCTTATCAAGGTATCGTGTTTTGTTGTTGTTGTAATAATAATATTCTGGAACAGATATTGTGTGAATTGTGTTATGTAATAAGCAAAATGAACGTTATTTAAAGGCGATCAAGTCCATAATCTTTAAGACCACTTAACAGATTTCAATGGTAGTTGGACGTGTAGATACGTAATTTATCAAGGTCAAAAACAAACCTGCAAAAGAGTTTAAAAATACATAAAGAAAATATTAAGTTTCCATAGACTTTCACAATATAGCTGTATAACTGCTCAGCTTAATAATAAAAAAATAAACCTAATTAAATTTTAAAACCTTGATTTATGGCGTACTAGCTTCCGCCCGCGGCTTCACCCGTGTAATATGTTGATAAAAAGTAGCCTGTCCTATTCCGGAGTATATCCTATACCTATGCCCAATTTCATCCAGATCCTTCGAACCGTTTTGGCGTGATTGAGTAACAAACATCTAAATAATATAGTGATGAGATGAGTATCAAATTGAATTTGTAATATTATAGTAAGATATTGATGAGTACCAAAAATAATTTTAATAATTTTGTCCTATTTTAAGTCTTTTAATATACAGAATAAGGTACAAATTTCAAAGCTTCTATTCTATATTACAGAACCGAAGTTTGGCCTTTACACATTGAAAAGCTGCTAATACCAAAGACACATAGATTGCAAACTCCTTGGACCAGCCTATAACAATCCATTGATGCAACATAATGACGTTTAGTGTGCCTGAATACTATGTGTGAGTATGTGGTGTTAGTGTCTTCATAGTATTTGTGTAGTTGTGTGTGTGTGCTCAAGGCTATCTGCAATGACAAAGCAGACTTGAGATAAGGTTGTTGTGCACAGAATTGCAATCAACTGACTATTACCATGTATTGTCTTGGTTTGGAGTTGGACTCGGAATTATTATTGCTATTGATGTTTAATATCGAATTGTGTTAGTTGTGTCAGTTCTGATCGTCTGCTGATTACTTAGGAAATGATAATTACAAGAGAATGGAATGTTTTGGCTTTTGACACGATATTGTGACATTCGCTTTGTGTTGCCAATCAGAATTAAAATCGAATAAAAACCCTAATTTAATCACTCCGTTACAATCAGAATGGAATTCTTAATATTGTCTATTTATTTAGCGAGCAGATATACTAATATTTCAATCTCGCTTTGCCTAACATAAAACGCCCATAAAGACTTTTCATCTTATAGGTACCGAGTTAAGAACGAAGCTGAACATTGTTGACATAACAAAATCGATAATTTCTCTTCACCACAAAAGCATTTAAAACACGACAAAAGTGATGTACTCTGGACATACCATCAACAAAAAAGTATAAATGAAAATCCTACCTCACTTCACTCCTATCCGATCGAATACGAAAAAAAAAAATCATTTTAACTCTGGTTTTTATGCAATGAGAATGTAACAACAATAAGCCTTTAAAAGCATTCATTCCAAAAATACCGATATAGTTCCATCAGCTCTATTGTCGTTTACGTGTAAAAATGTGATTTACAGACACACAATACAAGTCTCGGTGGTTATAGTGACCTGGTAGTCCTTTATCCTACAGAAATGCCCAGTAATTGTATACATAAATTGATTTATTGAATAAAGTCATTAACGTAGCCTATTGTTCGAGAATGGGGACTTTAATAAAATGGAACAACGTTCACCGCAGAAGTTAAAGTGGGCGCTGTTTTAGAGCCCCGTTTGTAGTTTTACTAGCTTACTGTTAAATTTATTGACAATTAACTTTATTTTATTCAACATAAATAAATATAATTATTAAACAGCATTTTTACAGCTGTTAAGTGAACAAGTAAAGGGTATCCTCATCAAGGTGATTTGGAAAATGTTAACTTCAACATTTGCTCACGAATTAAATAACTAAAATGATAAAAACGTTTAAACGATAAAAACATTTCCATATGCTAGAAATTTCTCCTGTGTCATGGTTGCCCTAACATATCCAGACCCGCATCTTTTGATCGCCAAAGAGTTATTCCGTACGTCAATTGACCTGGCGATACGTTTTGCAGTAGCCAATTGCCCAAGCACTACAATAGTGCAGTAATTTACAAAACGAAAAACGTTTAGACCATACAACCAAAGCGACATTTCATCTCTTTCTATGCACGGGCTTTCGTAAAATCCTCGAGTTTGTATAGAGTTGAATTTCGGTATTACGTTCACCCTATATCCGGCCACCCCGTCATGTCTGACACGATTATGATTTATCTATTGTGTAAAATGATCGAGAGCCTCTACGTTTATTGGCGCTGGCCGGAATTTGGGGAGTTAACGCATGTCCTTTCTGGTCAATATGTGTTTTTAAGGGTAAAAAAGCGATTTGATATAACGGTTTTTAATGGACATTCTGATGGAACATTTATGAAAAATAGTGAACTAGCTACTTATAAATAGATTGATAAAAGATTTATTTGGTGGAATGAAAAGGCGAAAACAAGTGGACGAAGGCCCAATAGGTACTGCTCCCCACCATCCTCAATCTTCAAATGCCTCATAACCCACAAGAGACCGGCGACACACTTTTAGTAACTCCTTCGGTACTACGAGTGTCCATAAGCGGCGCTGATTGCTTACCATCAGGTAATCAATCAAAGTAATCAAAGCTCTTTAATGGTATAAAAAATCACTGCAGTTTAAGGAAATACTACTCAAGAAAAGTTGTGTTGATTCCTTATGTAAGTAATACGTATGTAATATTTTATCATGCACCAGAAATAGTAATAAAACACAATCTATCTAAAAAAACCTTTTAAGATAGTGACGAAAGATAAATATAGAAAATGTGTACAAAAAGCTTAAAATTCAGGAGTCGGTTTAACACACATCCTTGTTTCAACACACGGAACAAACAAATGCAATATCCAACTCATTTAACATAAAAACACAAAAAACATAAAGCAGAAAGCGAGCTTGTAAAATTTTCGCGCATTCAAACCGAAATAACCTTTGACCTAACCCCCTGGATATAACATACACACATAAAAAGGGATGAAAACCAAGTGTTATGAACATTGTAATTACTTCGGGGACTAAAAAGAGCATAAATTACCATCGAAAATACCGAATATCATATGGACCATTTCATTTTCGTTTCGGTCATAGAATTTTGACGCACGTAATAAAAACCAGGCGATGTTCCTGTGTCCATGTTAATATGTATGAATTTGTGATGGTCATATCATTATTTAGTCAGTAGTTACGGAGACGTGTTAAACGTATTCCTCGTAAATGGGGCTTAGTTTTGGAATGTTTGGGGGCGAATACATATTATGTATAAAAGTGTTGTTGGAAAATTCGTTCGGTTTGGGATTTCGATGAACTAAAATTTATGTTGAATGTTCGATTTTGTTGTTGAGCATTGTTATAGTAATATTTTTGTGTGATCAGACTGAAAACGAGCAGACGTTTTACTTAATGGTAAGCAATCAACGCCCATGGACATCCACAACACCAGAGGTATTACGAGGTAGTATTTCGAGGACGTTGCCGGTATTTTGGGGATTAGGGTTTTGGAGATTTAAGGATGAAGGGAGGGGAAGAAGGATTGGGATATGCAAAGAAAAGTACCTGCATTGTCGGGCAGCTCTCCCCATCCCCAATCTTAAAATCTTTAATTCCTTAACCCAAAAAATCACTCAATGCACTTACAAGTTTTTTTCTTCCCTTTCAGTCCCATGGACGCGCCAATTGCCTACTATCAGGTGATAAAACATTACCTTTCAAAAAATAAAACACAATTATAATTCCTGCTATCTCTGTTTACAGGTAAACCGCGCCTCTAAAATTTTCTCACGTAACAAAAAGAACCGCAAAGACGACATCAGGTGCGTATTTAAGACAAGATCACACGAACTCAAATTACAAGTAGATGAGATGCCTACATATACAAACTCATTACATAAGCATCAAACGTTCCCAGAAATGTTAGGTAAATAAGCTGTAATTACATTCTCAAATGAGACTCATCAAGCCCAAGTAATTATGACAGAAACATAACCACGATCATACTTCACAGTTTTATTACACCGCCATAACACTAGAATATTAGTGACGGCATTTAAGAATTTACGTGCTATCAAATTAAGAGTAAGGAGTAAAGGTCGTAGCATACTTACTACTGCTGTTTTTGAAGGTCATTATCAAAGGCTAAATGCTTCAAGGCATCACAGCAATTTTTATTTTAACTAGGAGCGTTAAAGATTGTTTGTGCTGTAACAATATTTAGGTGTTCTGACTTCAATATAAGCAGTTTTTTACAAATACTACCTGAACTTCAGCTTGAGTTTTTTCTTATGAGGGGCTAATTTTTTCAATGGCTTGTCTCGTCACATGTGGGGCGTAAGGTAGTCAGACTCTAAGCGACTTAAAACCATTCCGTTTCTTCTCAAACTCCTGACTAGATTAGCGGTATATGTGTTATTGCGCTTAAACCCGCAACCTGTAAAATGCAAAATGCAATTGTAAAATTTATTAGCTGAATCATGAATTAAAACTAATTGGAATATTGATCAACATTGAAATTTGCATAGCACATGTCATACTAATGGAAGAAAAACAGTTGCCAAACGGTTGACTAATAATATGGTGTGTAGTAGCCCTAAGTACTTGCGAGAGGAAAACGTTCCCTTGGTCACAATGGGATGGTGATAAATTTGAGACAATTGCTTCTGGAATGTTCTCGTGACTTGATATAAGTATTATACGTGAGATGCATTAATTACTTCATTTAGAAAGAAAATTTTAGAAGAAAATCTTTTGTTGAATCGTTAGTTACGTGGATCGTGGAAGATTCCTTTCAAGGTACTTTGTAACAACAGAAGATTTAACAATCTGATGTATTTTAGGCGAGCTGAAGTAATTGTGGTTTGGTGGGCTGATAAAAGATCGTAGCTCAGATTTTTCAACAATCAAAGTAAGTATAAAGTGAAATGTATATGGAAACTCTTTAAATAGTAAGGAACGCTTTGCAATAGATCTTATGAGTGATCAGATTATCCTGCCCTGTCTTGGTACAATTCAATGGACACTGCACGGCGGGCGCCATAACTAGGCAACTGGCCGTTAGACAACGGCTCACGGTTTCGATTCCCGTACTGAATAATTTGTGTTCAACCAATTATTACTCTAGGTATGTGTGTGATGTATGTATTAGTTAATTTACTTAATATGATTGTAAACACACTTACGGCTTAATATATTATTTTAAACGAAACGAAAAGATATTAGTAACAAAATTCTTCACCATAACATTAACACAGTTTTCTTATACCCAACATTAAACTATACCAAGTTAACCCCTATCGATCGCTGTACTATCCCTCTCCCGTAAGATATTCCACCACTCAGCGGAGATAACTGACCGTTCTATCGCAGATCATGAGATATTTATGCAGCTGTAGGGTCGTTTAACGAGCGGTGCCTTTTCTTGACGCTCTGCCCATCAATATTTATTAAGACCAACCACTTTGTTGATGCTAGTTAGAATTGGTTAAAGGATTATTGTTTTATGTGTTGTTTTTCTATACTTATGTCTATAAAAGTGCAATAAACATGATGAGGTGATGTTTAGATAATTACTTTTGTTTCCTTATTGATTTCGCTTTTAGAGTACACGAACTATAAAAAGAAGATGGTATATAAGGCGAACTCAATGCCAAATGGCCTTGTCTACCATTGGCTGGTAGACCGATGTAGTAGCGCCGTTTGGGTTGTAGAGAAATCAGCGTATAACAGCGAAAAATTATTATTTAGTAAATGTTATCCAATGCTGGTGACAAGCATAAGGATGAAATTATTACGTTGATGTTATGGAATAACTTTTGTATCTGTAAAAATAAATGAAGAACAAATTAATGGCTTTTAGGAGTTATTAATAGTTAGGTATTTTAGTAGTTGACTCATAATTATGAACCCATTAGAATAGTTAGGCAGCTCTGGTTGCCCTATAGGGCTAATATTCAGCCGGGGCTGCGGGTTAAGCGCAATGAGTCACCTCGGCCTCGAACCAGAGTAGGAGAAGGAACGGGGGGTTTTTAGTCAGTATAAGTCTGATACTCCCTCCTGCCCGATCCTGGGCGGGAGAAGCCATTTGATTATTTTCCACTGACAAAAAAAAGGCAGCTCTGGGTACCCTAAAATTTAGTATACCAAGTTTCCTGTAGTTACATCACAAGTTACTTGATCGCTATAAAATCTTTAAAACAAACAGAGCACAATTTGAATTAATTCTATCTACTCATCCAATGTTAAAAAAAGAAAATTAATTGCTCTAACACAAAGAAGACGAAAACAATAGAAGCTACTATAGTTTTAGATAAGGAAAAATGTCGAAATTGACGACGTTCGTATCTCAAAAGATCTACTTATATTCTCTCATTAATTAATCTTCTTTCCTAAATTAAGTGAGGCAATCAAAGAAGACGGGAGTATTTAATATAGTTTTTTCTTCTGTACGTTTTGTTAGTTAGCCATTGCTTTTTTATGGTATAAGCCGGCAAACGAGCAGATGGATTACCTGATGGTAAGGAATCGGCGCCGCCTGTGGACGGGTGTCCATGCAACACTAAACGAGTTACGAGTGCATTGCCGGCCTTCTGGGGATAAGGTTGCGGATATAAGGATTGGGAAGGGATAGGGGAAGGGGTGGGATTGGGCCTCCGGGAATCTCACACGGCGAAACACAACGCTGTGGTTGTTTCACGCCGGTATTTTGTGAGGTCACTCCGGTCGAGCCGACCTATTCGTGCCGAAGCTTGGCTCTCCTACACTTAATGAGTCCGAAAGAATGAAAACAAGGTCATAAAAGACTTCCTTTGTTAGGTATGTCATGTCATATGAAACATTATTACTCTTTCGGAGATTATTACAGTGAAGTATATTATGCTGGACTTGTATGCACTCACGATACAGCAATACAGAAGAAAATTCAAGAGAAAGATCGATGGTTTTTATAAAACAAAAGCATATTATAAACTTATACTGGTAATTTCAATACGGACCTTCTTGACGGACATGACTTTCTTCAATATTTATACAACTTCAATTTTATTCCAACACATATAAACATTGATGACAAATTTACGTAAACAAGCCAAGTAATAAAATGATGACATTATATTATTATTCAAGGCGACTATTTGCCAAACAATGACTCACGTTCGCAATGTCAATAACAAAATTATTTTGAATTCGAATTCTAAAAACTAGACAATTAATGTAAATCATTCACAGTTTATTGAGTTCAAACTGATAACTAAATAAATAAAAAAACCTAATTTACAATCAGAACTTTGGGATTGGAATTTCTGAATAGTTTTGTTTGTTTATTTGTCAGAATTTATTATTGAATTAGAGGAGAAAAGGTCAATTGTTAGATAATTTTATTTGTTACTTTTTTATTCGCGACGGTGGCAAAGTAACACTTAATATATGTATATGGATTGATGGTGGCAACCGGCATTGCAACTGGACATCCACAACTTAAAAGAAGTTGCAAGTCCGTAGTACGCGTTTTAGAATGGTTAGAGATTTGAGGATTGGGTGTTTGGGCATTTAGGGATTGGGTCGCGGAGTAGAAACTCCGATAACCTGACAAAAAGGGCAAAACGCAATGCAACTGTTTCATATCAACTTAGCCGGTCTATTTGGTCGATCAAAATAATAGTAGCTTCAAAAAAAAAAATTTCTTATAATACTTATGAAAAATTAATAAATAAATTCACATTTTTTACAAAAGGACGAAAAACTGTTAAATTCAATTAACATTTTTTTTAACTATTAAAGTGTTTATGACAGGTGTCTAACAAGTTCAAACAGTAATAAAACAGTTCGAATTTAAGACACAGCTATTTTTACTTCTGTATTAATTTTAAATAATAAATGGAATTAGTTTCGTGTTGTTAATGTACAAGACTCGGTTGGTGCGGTGGCTGGGCAACTGGCTGCCGTGCAACGTGTCGCGGGTTCGATTCCCGCACGGAACAATTCTTAGTGTGATCCACAAATTGTTGTTTCGGGTCTATATGTGGACTAAATTGTATGTTCGTAACCGCACCCACGAACGACACAGGAAAGTTTTTTTTTAAAAAGGAAGTACATGTATTTTTTTATATGTTTTAAGGGACAATAGTTAGGTATAATTGATGACAAATAAATTAATACTTACTTTCTATAGAGTGACGTGTTATGTGTCCATCATATTATTATTATATACTTTATCCGATCGGAGAACACTATTCGGCCAGTTATATAATAAAAAATAAAGGTTTTTTTTTGCTCTTGATCAGGAAAATAATACTTATATAAAATATATTTTTCATAATTTTAGGACTGAGAGCTCGCTCGAAATGTACTAGGCCTTGACTGTAATTATCGTTGACCGTTTTGAATTAAAATTGTCTTAGTCTTTGATTATAATTGTCTTAAAATGTTTAAAATAATGTGATAAATAACAAAAAAATTACTACATATTTTAATTCTTATTTTTACGTCAACTTAAACAACTAACTTGAAAAAAATTATTAAAACAAATAAGAATCTATTGTTGAGTGAAGACATTTAATACCAGTCACTCAACAAAGTGGTAAAGAGAGAGTTTCAGAGTTCTATTAATGTATAAATTTATTTTTACTTTTGGATAAAGATGGGTAGTAAAGCTATTTTTAGGATCTTGTGGGTGGGTATTAGTTAAGTACGTGGTGTTGAAAGTTAAAGTCGTCTAGTGATGGCAAAGTAAAATATCTACAATTTGTCACTCTTGCTCTTCCTACGTGTTTTTTTAGTATTTGATGTGAATAAAAAAGGGGAGAGCCAAGCTTCGGCACGAATAGGTCGGCTCGACCGGATTGATGCACGGGCCTCACAGAAAACTGGTGTTAAACAACCCTAACGTTGTGTCTCATCGTGTGAGTAAGTTTACCGGCAGCCCAAACCTGCCCGTAATTTCTATATCTCCGAAACCCTTATCCCCAAAAGACCAGCAAAAAACTTGTAACTCGTCTAGTCTTTTGAATGTCAATGGGCGGCGCCGATTACTTATTACAATCAGGTAATGTGGTTGCTCGTTTACCATCCTATCACGTAAAACAAAAAAAATAATCGGCAAATGATCACCGCTGGTAAGAAGTTAGCGTCGCCTTTTCACACCCGCTACACCAGAGAAGATAAGCGTTGCCCGGCCTTTTGAAATTTACGCCAAATTGCTGTATGTGGTAAGTTATTATTTATACAATCACCTAAGAAAAAAAACATCATTTTATAATTTTATAATTACCTATTTAATCCTTAAAGCGCCGTGTCGGACGTTGAATCACGCTAGCGGAAGCTTAGCCTTCAACGGTTTCCTGAGCGTATGGCGCGTAGCGTTCCACGCGCGCCTCAATGAGCCAATAGACCACCACAGACGGCGCCCTATAGGGCTGATGTTCAGCCGGGGTTGCGGGGTAAGCACAATGAGGCACCGCGACCTCGGTCGAGAGCAGGAGAAGGAACAGGGGGGTTTTTAGTCAGTAAGAGTCTGACACTCCCTCCCGCCCGGCCCTGGGCGGGAGAAGTCATTTGATGTTTTGCCCCTCACAAAAAAAAAAGCCTTCAACGGTTTTTGTCAGTATTTTCAGGCTTTTCTGTCACTAAATCGGTTATTTACATTTACATTGATTTTTTTATAATATATGATTTTATGTAATATAATATTGATATAATGATTGAAGAAAACGGTTTATATAATATGTATAGTAACTTCCAATATTGAAAAAAATGTACTAGCATTGCACTTACGCGAAGCCGGGGTGTTAAACGAGTTCAGTTACTAAAACTCTAAATTAGATTATAAATATTCACCTACCATACAGTTATATGTGAATAATGTATAATACAATATCAAAGCTGAATCAAAATACTTCAAATTTTGTACCTTGGAGCGCTACAGACACCTTTTGTACTAAAATCGATTTTCTTTTATTGAATTTGTTGACTTAGTTCAGGGCTTTATTAAATTCGGTTACATTGGCACCTTTTTGTACGAATAAATTGAATCGCAACTGTATTTAAATCATCTACGGCTTTGCTATTAAGTTTTATAATTAGCAATGAACATCGAATTTATATTCTACAGCGTCCAAATTTGTTGATTACAATTTAAAAATTTTACATTCGCTTTTTTAAACAATATACATTTTTGATCATATAAAAAATTCCCACATTTTTAGCTCACAAATTTTATTACAGTATCACACCAAATTTAGATTTATAACTGAACATTTTTAGTGGAGCTTGCATATTTTATTGAATGTAAAATAAATTCATTTTAACGTTTATTTTTTGAGCGTAGTATTAAACGGAACGAGATAACAGGTTTGGTGTATCGCAGGTAAGGTAACCAAAGAGACTTCACACTTGAAACTAGAAAAGCACGCACGAGCTTCTGTTATCCCATTACCAGTAGCCCAAATAAACATCTAATTCTTTCCTGCGCACCTCTGCATGCTTCCACATCTCTTTCCCGCAAATGACTCTGTCTCCCTCCGGCTCGATTCGGGCTTGGAACACTCGGCTTGAGCTCCTAGTTTTGTCCGCGAGCTCGCGGAGTGCGGACGTGTGGTCTGTGAGCCGGTCTCCCGCCGATACGATACAGGCGTGTTTTCACCGGGTATTAATGAAAATTTGATGAAAACTCCGTTTTGACGGCACCGTACGTCATTACACGGGCATAGACTGTGTCTCTAATTAAACTTTGTGTGGAACAAGGATCTGAGTGTATAATGAAACCGTTGCAAACACGGTGAGTGCAACGTTTTCAGTGCCAATTTCAGGTAGATAACGTGACTGAAAATTGTCTTTCGTCGCGTTCGAGTCGAAGACGATTATTCGGTTCCCTTCGTTTTGATTCATTTGCTCTGTATTGTTCTTTTCAGTTGGCTTTTGTGATGTAAATATCTTTTATAACTTGATCATTTCATTCATGCTTAATCGTCTACCTGTTGTATAAACTTGATGAAGTACGATCATTTCTCATAATCATTGCTTTTCTTTTATAATAAAATATCTTTATTTAAGATAATGTGATAATGCAGTCTGTATAATAAGTAAAAATGTTTATTATGAGATTTCAGTAAGTATAGTTACTGAAATAAAAAAGCTTTCAAAGTAGTTTATTTTTGATGCAGAAATAAGATATGATCAATCATACATAGAGATTTTCGATTATATATTTTTACGTTTTATATAAATCTTGCTTTATTTTTAGGTATGTTTTATGGAGAGAGAAATATGATATTTATGCAGATTATGATATTACACAGATATTAATGAGAGAATTTATATTAAATGATGCTTTAAATAATTTAAGTGACATATCTAGTTGTTAACCTAAAAATATTACTATTTAACGAATGTTATTATCAACTATAGAGTTATGTTTTCCCAGAATATTCATACCACACGAGTTTTAATATTCGAATAATTTAAGGATATACTTACTTTGCAATTTTTAAAACTTAATAATTTATAATAATTTATGGATATTACTCATAAATTACACGAAAACGTGAAATTAATATTTTGATGTAAGGAAAAACATGAAGAAATCTTTCCTTTCATAAATTCTAAATAAGTATATCACATTAAGAAAGCCATAACGGCTAAGTGATACTTTACTTTTTACTTTCGATTCTCTAAGGAACTCCGTTGTACCAAAAAAAGTCTTCAAAGTATTATAACAATGTAAGAATTCCACTTTTTCCATATAAATTACATTGTCAAAGGGAACAGAACGAAATACAGTTTTATTAAATAAACCTTCGCGCACCTACAAAGGCTCTTTACTTAAGCCTACAAATTCTCGTAGCACTTGTTTATTCTACGACGCTACGCCGTAGCGCGTCGCTACGCCGGAATCTATTATTATTATAGGCCTCAACCCTTTTCGTATTGTGTCATATCTCACATTGCTACGCTTTATTTTGTTTATATAAGCTCGTTATGTGAATGTGAATAGTTTCGTCGGATATAGGAAATGGGAAATTCGGGTATATTTTCTTTTGTAGTTCTATTATAGAACATACAGGCGTTTTCAGTTATCAGACGCTTTTTTACAAATTGGATCTATATATAGAACGCTCATTAGTGCGTGTTTTTATTAAAAAGGTTAGGTATTTTTACACATTTTTGGTGTTTGTTTATAAATCTATTTTTTTTCTATGCTAAGATCGTTGTGAAATGATAAAAGCGACAATAAAAACCTCATTAATGTTTTTTTTGTATTCAAAACAGATTATATACTTTGTTATTAAAAAATACTCGGAAAGCATATTAGGCCGAAGGGACGCACACCACGTAATTTTATTGATAGACTTATTTAAGTATATTTTATGAAACCAAAGTCTAAATATGCAAGCGATAGAGATTCTAAATTTAGTTTCCCCTAGTTTGAAATTTAAGTACATAACCAAACTTGTAACACGAATATAAGTACCTTAGTAATTTTGGGAAACAAAACAAAATTTTAACCACTTGAAGTTACGTAGTTAACCTGCTTATATTTTAAAACTGAGAGAATATTAAGCGATCATTAATGCCGAGAACAATACATATGTCATTTATATAGATTATAGAGTTTTAAAAGAAAATTCTACACGAATTACAAAATTGTTCACATTGCACAAAGATAAACAGTAGGTTCGCAACAAATAAAAAAATTGTGCAAATGTATCCCAGATCTATAATATCTGTCTAATATTTTGGTGTTTTACACGCCATCGTAATGTATGTTCTATTTTCTTGTTTGCATCTGTCAGCAGCTATGCCTACAGTGTCAGTAAAAAAGTAATTATTATGGACTCTGATCTATCTCTATGCTCTATTTCATTTAGAATCGTCGAGTAATTTTTACATAAACTAGTATCAAATCCATCCATCCACACCAAAAAACAAAGTAAAATTATAACGTTACAACGTGTAATTATATGTTTAAATTGTTAATGCACGGTTGGCGCGTTGGTTGGGCAACTTGCTTCGGCGCAACGTATTGCGGGTTTGATTCCCGCATGGAACAACTCTTTGTGTGATGCACAAATTGTTGTTCTGGGTCTGGGTTTGATGTGTATGTGAAATTGTATGTTTTTTAACACACCCACTACACAGGAGCAAATTTAATGATAGTGCGGGGCCACATTTTTTTTAAAAAACAAAAAACGGTTTTTAAAAATTGTAGAACAAAATGTTAATCTCATCGCAAAGCACACTTACACAGCTGTCACAGTTCGATGAACTCTCGAATTCTACAGATCAAAACGAAATCAGATTCCATTCAAATCAATGTCAATTTGATGATAATTTCAATCGATTGGGTTTCATTTAGAATTCCGAGATGTTGGACAAGGTGGGCTTAGGATTGGATTAATTGTGCGAGCGAGATTCAGTGGAGCATTCGACGTTGTGTATTGAATGTTACACGATCTATGTTGATGTACTTACTTTCAAAGGTATAGTTTATTTGCCGGAGAACTAAAGTTCAGTATAAATGTACCGGCTTGACATGACTCATATCACATATCACGTGAAATCTATACTAGTATTATAAAACTGAAGAGTTTGTTTGTTTGTTTAAACGTGCTTATCTCCGAAACTACTAGTTCGAATTGATCAATTATTTTATCGTATATGCTATAAAACATCGGGCAACATAGTCAACAAGCAGCTGGTGAAACCGTGCCAGAGAAGCTAATCATAAAGAATAGGCGTGAAGCAACGCTTTTGTTTTGTTTTGCCATATGAGTACGGATATCAAAGGCCCTACATGGGAACTATTATATTAGTTTCCCCATCCCCAATTTTCACATACCTAAACCCGAAAAAATCTACAACTAATTACCAAGTTGTCCATACGTGGAAACTATTGCTTACTTTCCAGTAGGATCTAGGATTTTTCATTAGTAGTAGTGCATTCTTAAGGAGATATACAATCACTACATAGTATAAAATAAAGTCGCTTTCTCAGTAACGATATCATGCCGTATGTACCTTAACTCTTTAAAACTACGAACCGGATTTAGATGCAGTTTTTTAATAGATAAAGTGATTGAAGAGGACGGTTTACATGTATGTCGAATACCATTCATTAATTGATGAAGAACTTAAGTACAAGCAATGCATGCAGCGAGCTGCGGAAGTAGATTCAATATTTATTTTGCAAAAGCGGGCTATCCGAGCGATATATAACTTGTCCCCTCGTGAATCTCTGAGAGAACTATTTAAAACGATAAATATCCTAACGGTACCTTGTCAGTTTATATATGAAAACATTATGTACGTAAGGAAAAATTTGCAATTATTTGAAAAAAGAAGCGATAGACACAATTTTAATACTAGAGGCAAAGATAGGCTGGCTGTGCCACGATTCCGTCTGTCCAAAGTACAGAAATCCTTTATGGGGTTCTGTGTAAATTGTTACAATAAAATTCCAAGAAGTGTATTAAATCTTAATGAACGAAAATTTAAAACTTATATTAAACGCGAATTATGTAGACAGGCATACTACAAACTTTCAGATTATATTGAGGACAAGAATGCCTGGCATCATGTTGGTTCGGCTCCACTGGACAATACTCAAATATGTAGTCAGTAGTTATTGAAATTCTCAAAATTAATGAAACCTTGAATGAGTTTATATAGAAGCATTCTTTTGGATTGTGAGTACGCATATGTGAGCGCCATGTTCGAGACAACAAAGGATTAAAATTTTAATGATAGATTAGATAGACCATCATTTGTTCCTTTTTATTAACAACTTGTCTCTGCATTGTTCTCACATAGGGGTACAGTAATGTATAAAAAATGTATTATTTATGAATTGTAAAACAAATATTTTTTTTAAAAGAGTAACGATGGAGTTTCTTCCTCGTTCTTCTCCATTCGAAACTACAATTTGAAACGAGCACCTAGCTTCACTGACGAACAGACTGACAGACTACTATTCTATTTTGACGTTTCAAAAGTACCTATTTATGGTTTATTTGGAATAAATGATTTTGATTTGATTTTGCATTTGTGCGAGGCCTTTTATAAAATAAAAATAAAATTGTCGTCGAAATTAAGGTTATGAGAAACTTTTTGCCAATTCTGGACAAACACGAAAGGCATTAACACCGAGTTATTTTGCTCAAATTATGTAAAACGTAAAAAAGTGATATATAAGTGTATGTACCAGTTATATACCGGCAAGTATCAGCATTACTGGCAAATTGCGCGGTTCCGGACAATTCGCGTAATTGCTGCAATTCGCTTTTATTACATTAAATTGTTCGCGGAGCTATAAGCTTTCTCCTTGCGGTTATCTACGTCGTAAATGACATTAAGTTATTTGTGATTTGGCTGGCACTGACTTTAAATACGTCGCCTTTTGCAGAACATTTCGCTCTGTACTGGCATTGTAATGGAATCACTTATGCAGGAAAGTACTTTATCTTTTCTTTGTATAAAAATGGCCAAATACACATAATATTAGAACTACCTATTACCAAAGCATTAAGTAATTTATTGCGTTTAGTTTGAATTTAAAGTGTAAAAGAAAACTTTTATCGGGTCGATCAATAAATTTAGACTTTTAAGACTTTTAACTTTTTTATCAATCAATCAATCAAAATCATTTATTCCAAATAAACCATAAATAGGTACTTTTGAAACGTCAAAATAGAATAGTAGTCTGTCAGTCTGTTCGTCAGTGAAGCTAGGTGCTCGTTCCAAATTGTAGTTTCGAATGGAGAAGAACGAGCAAGAAACTCCATCGTTACTCTTTTAAAAAAAAAATTTGTTTTACAATTCATCAATAATACATTTTTTATACATTACTGTACCCCTATGTAAGAACAATGCAGAGACAAGTTGTTAATAAAAAGGAACAAATTATGGTCTATTTAATCTATCATTAAAATTTTAATCCTTTGTTGTCTCGTACATGGCGCTCACATATGCGTACTCACAATCCAAAAGAATGCTTCTATATAAACTCATTCAAGGTTTCATTAATTTTGAGAATTTTAATAACTACTGACTACATATTTGAGAATTGTCCAGTGGAGCCGAACCAACATGCTGCCAGGCATTCTTATCCTCAATATAATCTGAAAGTTTGTAGTATGCCTGTCTACATAATTCGCGTTTAATATAAGTTTTAAATTTTCGTTCATTAAGATTTAATACACTTCTTGGAATTTTATTGTAACAATTTACACAGAACCCCATAAAGGATTTGTGTACTTTGGACAGAAACTCTAAATATGACTTTAGTAGACGGAGTGCAGTATGTCTAATCCCGTAATGATCTAAGACGATTTTCATGTGATGATAGATCTAGACGGTTGTTGTAGTGGCTGGGCAACTGACTGCTATGCAACGTGTCGCCGGTTCGATTCCCGCAAGAAACAACACTTTATGATTAAAAAACACTAACGAAACAGGAGAAAATCCTGATGTGGGGCAAAAAAAAAATTGATGAACACAATGAGGTTTGATTACATTTGCAATCTTCATTCTCTTAGAGCCATGTGTTATATAAATATCACACATCTGCTCTGAGTTAATCAATAAACGCAGCCAATAGAGGTAATCGTTCACTCGCATGACATACTTTTGCAATATCACGGTATTGATTGATACCAATCTCTGCTAATATTTTAAATGAGGATGTATGTTTGGATGTTTATTTTTCTCTCACATCGCAATGGTGTATTTTAGAGTATGAATTTCGTGTTTAAAAAAAAGGTTAGAAGTAGGAATGACTGAAAATACTTGTAGATTTTGATTACATAGCTGCTTGGTAATATCACGGTCCCGAGTTGAGTGCGCAACGTTCGTCACTATGCTGTTCCTAAATATGAGCCCCGAAAGGAGCTTGAAACTAATCCAGATACTTTGAAAAAAGTAAGGTTAAATAAAAAAGCGGTTAAATATAGGCAATTAATTTAGAATGTGACACGAAAGATATTTTACAAAAATACGACCTTGAAACCTTCAAGAAACGAGCGCATTCCTTCTTAAAAGGCAACGCACCTGTGTCTCCCCTGGTGCTGCAGGCGTCCATGGGTGGAGCCGATCACTCACCATCACGTGATCCGTCCGCTCGTTTGCCTTGCATTACATAAAAAAATATACAAACATTTTTCAACGAAAGAAATGTCGTAAACAGAAAGATTCTCACTCAGAATTTTTCCTCACTCAAATTAATTATTATACAAACGAGTATATTATATTCATAATATGTCTGAAATCCAAGGCATACCCTAAAAATATCTTTATGTTCAATGTTACATACATACGTTTACATAATTCAAAGGAAAATATTTTCTTTTCTGGAATTATAAGTATCTCATATTAAATTGGATACAAATTTCTGTAATTTTGTAGTATTTTCCTCATTTACTTATTCTTTGCAATTTATATGTATGTATTTTTATTTTTAGAGACGTTGCCCCACGCTAGTATTTTCTCCTGTGTCGTGGGTGCGTTTACAAACATACAATTTCACATGCACATCACACCCAGACCCGGAACAACAATCTGTGGATCACACAAAGAGTTGTTCCGTGCGGGAATCGAAATCGCGACACGTTGTGCGGCAGCCAGTTGCCCAGCCACCGCGCCAAACGTGCAGTCACATATAATAGTATGTACCAAACATCTGTCTATATACAAATATAGTTACTAAATAATATTTAAAGTAGGATCATTGTATGTATATCAGTATGGCACTGAATTGTATTCCTGGATAGTATTATTGGGCTAAATTTTTTTTTCAAGAATAGTAATCAATGACAGTTGAATAATCCTGATTAAATTGATCCTTATTTAATTTAAACGTTGTTAATGTGTAATCAACAACAAAGCATAATATCATCCTACTAATATTATAAACGCGATTTTTTTTAAGTGCAGATAGATATTTGTTACTCTTTTACGTACATAAAAACTGCCGAACGGATCTGAATAAATTTTGCACATTGATAGATTGAGGTCTGAAATAACACATATAATTTTTACCATACTACTGCAGCCTGCTGGTATCATAAGTTGATATTTTATTTTCACATATTAATAAAAATACATATTCAAAAATTGAAATAGAAATATGATATTCAATTTTCGTTCAGTTATTCAACTTGCTCCAATATTGAACGTGTAATGATAACTCCGTCGTGAATAATGCATGCAACGTCAATGACATTGATACGAACGCCGCCATCGTTGTTTTAAAATTATCATAACATTGTGTATTTAATCATATTCCATATCAATTGAATATGTATCTTGTTATAAAAGTAATAAGTTTGCGATTTGTTTGATGTCTCTTCTGATTGCTGATTTCAATTGTTTCATTGATAGTAACAATGAAATTTATTTCGTTCGTTATTTTAGAATGTGATTGTGTCCAAATAAGGGGAATTAATATAAATCAATTGTGTTAAACAAAGTGTAGTATCGGTTGTGATATTTTGCTTCATTAAATGGCTTCACTCGCCCAGGGTGAGGCGAGAGGCAGTGACGGACTGTTAATGACTAAAACCCATTGTAAGGAACAATGGGTTTTAGTCATTAACAGTCCGTCCTACTTTAGGCCGAGACCACGATACATAATCGCGCTGGCCTTATAACCCAGGTTGATAATCGGCCCCGGATGGCCACGTCTGGTGGTGGTCTATTGGCCTTTTGAGGCGTGCGCCAAACTCTACGGGCCATACGCTTCGGTTTCATAAGAGCCTAACAGGCACTTTTTAACGTCTGAGAAAGTTTTTTTAAAGATGGGTGAAGTCTGTACATCAATCCTCTTAGTGAAGCTATTTGCTAACTTACTATAACTATAAGAAACGTGAAGAATATCAACACATAAAAGCAATATGTAGACAGCGTGAAGCATTAGAATGATTCAAATCGTTGTTTGATTGTTTCAACGCATAGCACAAACAAAAACTTCCACTGTTAATCTCTATTTAAATTGACATACGCTAAAAAGCGGAAAAAGTACAAAACAAAATAGCTGTACAAAAACACTCTTCATTTCCAGCATTTTGTCCCCGGATTTATGATGGCGGACTTTTTTCAATTGGCAACAAAATGTTTAAATTCAACCACTTTCCATTTGCCACTGGCATACGCAGTGATTTAGGGTTGCTACTCGTTGAATTATTATCTACGTAATTTTCTTTATGAGACGACTAGCGATAGCTCTAGTCGAGTGGAATTTTATTGTGGGCACCCCTAGCTTTAATATCGCAAAGTTTCAATGGAGAGGATTTATTTGAAGCGTTTTTGATAAAATATTTTATGTAAAGTGGATTTTTAGAGTGTAAAATATGATATACTGTTCATAAAAGGTTTTATGTAGGAGTATATTTTAAAAACTTTTTTTTTATAATGTCCGTTATTTTCTATTTAGTTTCTAGACAAATTTACAATGCACTAACGAATGAATTGGTATGCAATGAGGGGCAGTTTACACCAGATTATACTAATATGTAATATTGGTAGCACCATTATATATATAGCCAAGTAGCTAGGCATATGACTGCTGTGCAACGTGTCGCTGATTCAAGTCTCGCACGGACAACTTTTTTTGAGATGTACGTTTGTTCACATACAGGATACAGAAGATAGTCATAGTAGGGGGCAACGCTTAAATAGGTTGGTCTTAAATATTATTACTTTGGCGTATTAGCGTTACTATAAATAAACCACATTACAAACTCAAAATTCGAAAAGAAACCCAGAAAAAATAAATTAACGTCCACCCAATTTGTTCATGCATAAGTGACCAACTATCTCACCCACGTCATCAAAAGTTTTGCAAAAAAACATTTAAGCAATTATGTTCAAAAGTTGTACCGTTTTAAAAAATAATTCACCCTCGTGACGTCACTAAAATTCAAATGAACTAAACGTCGCGAAGGCGTGACCCGCGCAATCTAATTTGCTAAAGTCATAAAAAATAAAACGAAAACTTTTACTCCACGTTTACATCTAGGTAACATCTGTGCAAGCAAAAAAATTGAAATAGCTTGAGATGAATCAAGAAATTTTTGTATTAGAGTAACCAGTGTATTTTATGCTGTACAACAAGGGCATAACGTTGAAATTCGCGTTTCATTAAGATTAGGATCGGTAAATCTCTCGCGGCTTCTATGTACGTAGATACTAGATAGAGACAAGTTGAGGCTTTCTCTCCAGAGGTTTTATGCCCGTCACGCTTCCAGCCAGCTATAAAGCGCTTTACGTTGAAAATTGAAAGTGACTTTAGCTGTAAAACGTACCGGTGAATGTGAAACGCACGAGGAAAATATCCATTTCAGGTTTCAGCGCTGGCAGCGCTTTTATGTATTTCATGATGTTTTTTTATCGTAATCAAACTATGAGTGGGCTTCGTTTGAAGTTGATAACTTTGATTTAAGTAAATATTATTACCATTTTTTCCAAAATATCGAACTAGTATTCCTACATTAGAAGTCGATTTTCATATCTTACACAACATTTACCTTAAAACGTTACAGGAAAATAACCGAGTTTTTCCACAAAGTAAATCAATGTACAACAATTTGCCTTCAAAGAGTGGATTGAAACCTAAATTAAGTCCTCCAAGGTCCTTTATGCGACATTTAACAGTTGAACATTATGCCTCTTAATCCCAAAATCGTTCTGAAATTCACGTTCCATGAATTCCACAATGGTTGAGCGATTTTATTTTCACATAAATTACCGAACCCTTTGGGCTACTAGTACCAACCTATCGAAGACGCGATCTTATCGTGACGTAATGGATTGGATGACCAGAATATTGAATATGTTCACGAAGGCCTTTGGGCAATTTTAAAAGATAATCTTTTGTTGATGTTCCAATATGTTCGAAGGTAAATTGCGCTTTATGTCGCACTGATAAGATTCGTTTTTCTGAAAATGTTCTCGAATTTGTGTTGGTACAAATCTTTGAGAAATAAACAATCAGATTTTGGTTTTGGTTGCTCCTAAAAAAGGTTTTTGTGATTTTAGTCTGAAATTATGAATTATTTTCATCGAAGTTGCTCTCTAACCGAACATGACACTTAAATTATTGCAGTAACATAACACGTCTAACTAATTGTAACCAAGCATTAATTTAGGCAACTACAGACACTATAATATAATTAATATAAAATATATTCTAATTAAGATACAGAATGTATTCTAGCAACTTAATACTGGGTCGGTGAAACGTCTAAAATTATTACTATTAAATAAAATTTAAAATAAAAAATAAACATCAAAATAATCCCAAAACTCCAATTACGTACGAAGTATTTCAATAGGTCAGGTACACTCGGCGTAAAAAATGTCATGCCAAAACTGTGGTACAGTTGTTAACCTATTTTTATGTGGCACTTGATAATTCTGCAGAGCTCAGGTACCTAGGCCATTCCATGAAAATTGTTGCTCCTTAAAACATGTACCTAGTGTTTATAAAGGTATTTTTGGTGTACTGCGCTTCCCATCCAATTTTCTTTTGCTATTAGACTTAGCAAAAGAAAATTGAATGACTTTGATTTGATGGAAGTATTTAAATACAACCTTTATCAAGTGGAAACTATTTAGTTGTTTTTTTCTCTTCATATAATAATATCTTCTTATTTATTTCGGATCCGAGACATTCATTCATGTCCCTTGGTGTTCAAGTGTTTTCAAGGTTGTATCTACTGTAAATCCTGGCTTACAGGAGTTGCAGCTGTTAGGGAAGGTTGCAGCGGGCTTGTCCCATTAAAAAAAATGTACTACCTATATGACTGAAGAGATGACACGGTGACAAAGCCTACCAGTACGGCGGCACCAGTTTATGTGCAACATGTCTGATAACAAAGACTTGTTCGGTGCGGGTTCGAGCCCAGGATATGTTGCGCTACGATAGACTAGACACCGATCCAACCATACAGTTATTATAGATAAAATACTAAAGCTAAGCCATTTTCCTAAATGGCTCAGTTAACGTGTGTTACGTGGTAAACCCAAGATCACTACCGATCAACCTCAATAAGCACTGTCTTCTTAAGAAGGATTGATCGTCCCGGTTACGTCCGAAACTTGTTTGTTTCTTCACTAAAATGTACTGTGAATTAATTATGTAGGTTAAAGGCTGAACCACTACACTGCTGGACTACTGGACTGAGAACTTTTTTTTAAGTGTGGGCGAGCCATGCTGCGACTCTGAGTGAAACCACGGCCTCACAGAAAACCGGCGTGAAGTAACACTTACGTTGTGTTTTGCCGTGCGAGTGAGGTAACCGAAGGTCCAATCCTTCTCCTCATCCGGAATCCTCAAATCTCCTATCCTTCAATCCTTAAGAACCCACAAGCGGCCGGCAACGTACTTGTAGTAACTCCTTTGGTCCGCCTGCTCGTTTACCGACCTAAGGCATAAAAAAATATTAATTCACTTTCTCGTCACCACTTGGTATGGTTGAATCAGTTAGAGTTGAAATATCTTTGTTTTTTACCAAATGTGTTGAATTAAGTATATGTTTCCAGGTGAAGGGTATGAACGATTTATCTCGTGGGAATAAGTGAAAAGCTCTATGATTTCTCGGTTTGAGAAGATGTTTCACGAAAAACGAACAACGCTTCTTTTGTGAAATATTAAATTTTCAAATTCCAAAATAAATTTGTTTTGGAATTTGGATTAATTTTTAATTAATAACGTTTCAAAAAGCATACAGCGGTACTCAACGGCAGATTCGCTTATGTTTTGTTAATTCATGAGTACAAATTTACTCTCCCTCTCTCTATTTCTCTCTCTCTCTCTCTCTCTCTCTCTCTCTCTCTCTCTGTATTATTTATTGAAGTAAATACCTAGGTACACAGAACGAATATGTGTATGCATATATTATGTAAACGAAGAAACTAATATTAATCCTAACGAGTATTGTGTATAGTTAGTACAATCATATTATTATTTCGAATATAAAATATTTAGAATTTCGAATTCAAACTATTACTTACACCCTAAACAAATCTGCGGTAACAATAGAGTTACCAGCTAACAATAATTCCTAAAGGAAGTTAAAACGAGGCCGTGTCTATAGAATAAACAATTTACGACTTTATTTACTATCTTTTGTTCTTGTTTACCGTTTCATTATGGCAACATTGCCCTACATTGGTCAGTTCTCGAGCAGTTCTAGGGCTCTCAGTTTCTGTAAGAGTAGTCTTAATGAGGCAGTGCATTTTTATATTGCCATCATTAAAATTAACTTGTTGCTTTTATTTTGTGCTCTTTATAAATACACATAAGAACTATCGTAGGAAATAGATGTAGTTTAAAATTTACACTTTAGACGCGTATTTTATCTTTTCTTACGAAACAAAATATTTTGACAAAAACCTATTTGACCTTTGCTCAGCAGTGGGCACTTATAGGCTGATGATGATGATGATGATGATGATGATGATTGTTTTCTTGTAAGACAAAATAAAAAAAAGTGCTATCTGACTACGGACTAATTCAATTTTTATTTTCATACACAGTCACCCAATATATTTTTACTCGTTTAATAAACACTTTTTCCTTATGAAGCGAATAAAAACGATATTAAAAAAAATCAGTAACAAAAAAAGCGCTAAATGAAAAAGACGTCACAGACTAAAAAAACGCCTATACGATGCATGTGTCACAAAACTTTTTGAGGCATAGGAAACTTCGCTTACAGCCAAGTGATCTGCCGCTCGATATTCTCGTGTCCACGAAAATAGACTTGAAACCAGGTCATCGAACGTTGACAACTGGCGACCACCGACGCTCCTAAACCCCAAAGATAAATTGGTCAGTCGACAAATTGAATTCCAGTCAATAATGTTTGGTGTTCCGTGCTAAATAGGATTAGTGTTGCTTTTGTTCGGTGCAATGTGCAATGTTATATTGGGCTGATTATGATAGCTGTCAGTTATTCCATTTTACGCAGCGAACGAGTTGCCTGTCATGACGTTTCAATCCAATTAATTATTTAAACGTTTTGTAATTAATTTTGCTTTGTTGTTTTACTTTTAAAGGGTCGGTTCATTAAATTAAAGAGTTTTTAATAACTTTTTGAAATTTAAAATAAATATTTCGTTTCTAAAATTAAACTGATTGAAAATTGTGGCAACACAAAAGTAGCTTTACTTACAACTACACGTGCAAAAAATACGGTATAAGCAAAAGCACGTGTGGATTTAAAAATAAATATGGAGCCGTAATCCAGCGGTTACGTGGCACGTAATAATTATGTTTGCCGGGACATTCGCATCTGAAATAAACGCTGGAGTTTCTGTGTCACTGGGTTAAAATTGTTCAACAAGGTCGCTTGCCAATTTTGGGGTTTCCTTCATTTGAAAATCTTTGTTGTTTTGGTTTTTCTCGTACACTTTCCGTGACATCCTTTTCTCGTTACTTTATCTTTGCTTTTCACTTCTCATTAGTATACATTTTCTTAAACATAATATAACGTCAATGAGAACAAAAAACTATTAAAAATAAAACAAACCTTTAACACTGGCAACTAACTAAACAATCGACAAACAAAAAGAAAAATAAACTAGAAAAATAAAATCTGAAAACGAAACGTTGTCATTCGAAAAAAGAATCTCATCGGGTTCCACGCATCAATACGGTTTTCCCAGCGTTTTGTACGGTACAGTTCAACTGGTGTAATAATTTATTCATGAGCCCACTTTCCAGTGAATGAATAGCTCTAAAGCGTGGGTGTGCCCATGAGTTACGTCTGTAAATAGAGGAGCGATTGTAGTTATGTGCGTACTCAACTCAGTTTTGTTTACTAAGGTTCATAATTTTGATCGTGACGGACGGCGTGAGACCTTTTTGCAAAAATAATAACAAAAATGTTGGACTTGTTTTCAAAATTGCTGCAGTACATAGAGACGGTTTTAGAAGCTAATTGTAGCGTTAGTAGTTGTTATTCTTAACTACATAGTACAAAACAAAGTTTCTTTCTCTGTCGCTATATGTCTCAGTATTTCAACAATATATTTAACAACCATTAAATAATTAAGAAATTTCGTATTAGCATTGCATCCGTATGAAACCGGGGCGGGCCGCTAGTAACATTATAACGTGACGTCATTGTATTAGGGTTAATGCACGTCACAATTTTTTTGGCTAGATTATAAACTTTCGAATTAAAAAAAAATTACTGTCTATTTAAAATTAATTGGGTACAAATAATCCTCTAGTTTTCGAGTAAATCCTTCATAGTTAGCGAAGTTCACTATCGAATGTCCAATAAACTCCTTACTTGTACACACTTAACCCTTTTCCGAATTTGACCCAAATAATGGTTCATGGCGATTGTTTAAATCGAAGCTTTGCCTCGTGCCTCCTTCACGAATATTTCGAGTGCTATCCATACGTAGTGCGCGATTCAGGTAGCCAGTCCCATATTTACGAGTCATTGTATTTTCTTTTTACGTCGATTAATTCGAGTAAAATTTTAATAAATCGGTTTTAATGTTAACTAAGCGATTAAACAGTGTATTGACCAATATTCTAATCTCGATTCTGTCACAACAACCAAAAATATTTTTATAAGCAGAAACCCAAAAGTGATCATCATAGGTATGTACCTAATATTGGTTACATATATCTTCATTAGCAATCTTGTAAAATACCACTACATTCAAAAAAAAAAACTCAAGACCTAATAAATTCCCCAATATTGATAAACTGCCATATCCAAATAGAAATAGGTACACTCACATCGGCTGTCAACGATCACAACACTCGATTCGCTCAGATATTTTCGCAGTTCAAATCGATCAGCGAAAACTCTTTGATTCATCCTTTATCTTCAACCATCTTATAATTAACTGTTGATACACTTAAAATAACGAAAATAACTGAAACGGAACGCTTATTTCAATAAACGTGTCTTTGACTTTGATTCAAAATAGATTCGAATAGAGAAACTATTCGTATTTTCGCATTTGGGTTTATGCGAAACGGTAAATACACACATTCGCTTTCTTTACTTTGTTTATTGAAGCGATATACACTCTTTTGTAGGTATTCTATAGTTTTTGGAGCGTTTCAAGATTTTGGGAATATTACGAAACTGTTGTGAAATTGAAAAATATTACCTATCGCAACTATAAAAGATCTTTGTTAGTTAGTTAATAAGTATGTACTGAAAAATATGTATCGAATTGGATGATATATGTAACGATAGATTTTAGTGACATTAATAAATAAAAAAATAAAATTATGTGGCAATATTAAAAGAAGCTTAAGTATGTGAGAAGTTCACTGCGTCGCCCGCATGGGAAAAGCAAATAAGTCGCTCCTATCATTCTCTAACCGACTAAAAACGTATCTCCAGAAACAAAAAAAAACTACTAACATGACGTGAAAATCAAAAGTTGAAAAAAAAATATTTGCATTTTGTTGTAATATCTGTTATGCTATATATATAATTTAAACAACGAACGAAATTAAATTAAAAATGAACTAATTTCTAAGTTTTTTTTTTTCTAAAACATAATGCACTACGTGCGCGACGAAAAAGTACTAAATAAATAAGAGATCTCATTTCCTTAACAAAATTAATGTTAATACAACATCAGCTCAAGCATTCACTATGAATAAATAAACAGACGTCTTCCGAATTCGATCCTTCATTTGTTTAATAACGTCTTGTCCATCAACTGTTATGGAAATTATATTGATAAACTAGATTATTGTGTTACTAAATAATCCATTCGCTGGCACGGCTACCTGACATCCGCTGGGAAATCAAATTATCTTTCTCAAATGTACATGACGTTGCTTTTATCATTGACAGCTTGTGTATTAACGTTTCTGATTAATTATTGATAACTGATGGTTTTAGTTGTATTGTAATGTGTCTGGTTTCTTGAGATAGTGGTTGAGTGTCGGTTGAAGGGTAGGATGATCGAAGGCACGTTCTTAAACTAGTATAATTAAATATAGACGGATTGATATACAAGATATTAGAGAGGCCCTGTTTAGTAGTGCAAGTTTTGTTTCTTTTTTTTTAGTATACAGAGGCCTATCCGGTCTTAGGTAGAATGAGATGCCAGAATCTTACTGACTAAAACCTATCCTGTTCCTTTTTCTGCTCCAAGCCGAGTCCATGTACATTATTTCAACTGCACTGGTAACCAGGAGAACAAAAGATTCAGTTCAATACGGAAAGAAAATGAGTATATAAGCTTGAATTATAATAAAGTATATATTATTTCACTCAATTTTTTTACTAGGTAGAAACTGTAGCTGGTCCTTTGAAGTCTTAAACATAAATTATGTTAAAAAATACTTTTTCATTTTTAAATAAATAAATTTCTCTCCCCAAAATGAATAACAACATCAAACCCCTTTACTTTAGAACTAGCTTTTCCTTATCGACTCACAAATTAACATTTTAAAGAGACCACGACTTGGCTTGAGCAAGTTAACAAGCCAACAATTTTGGAAGACACTGAATTATTAAAACTTCATTAGGAGTTGGGTGGCTACGTTATTCTGCACTGTAACTTTGAGTAGCCTCGTGGTATATTTTGATGAGCTCCTTTGCAATAGCCAATGTTGGCCTCTTGTTAGTTGGAAGTTATGTACGTATAATAATATTCAGAATTTATCAACGTACCTCAGATGTTTATTCAAGTTCATTTGCTTCTCTGTTTGACGATAAAGCTACCGTCTCTAAATTGTTCCTTTTCTTAAAATAATAAGACTTTTGTTGCATCTTTCGATCGACTTTTGAATAATCATCATCCAAGAAGCGTTATTTTTGTTTCTCTGTCTATGGCACGTTTCGCAAGCTTTTTCATAGATGTATGTAATGTATTGTATATCATTTGTAAATGGTAATTGTACCAAAACGGTTTTTATTTTTGTTTCCAACACCTCAAGCACCATGTTTAAGCAAATAGAGCGTTCTATCCAATCCTAATGTTCAAGTAATCTGTTTAGGAAGTTTATCTAAGAATGTGAGGAGATATCAAATCAAATCAAATCAAATCAAAATAATTTATTTGTTGAACATAGGTAGATACTTATTTAGTTACAGATGATGTTGTACTCTTAAATGAACGCTATGTCAAGCCGTCACCGGCATACAAATACAATTTTACAAACAAAAAAAAATACACTTAAATACCAGATAAAATTAATATTATTCTACACACTATATACTATAATTGCACGAAACCTCCAAAAACACAATTAATTCTAAAAATTATCTAAAGAAGATATAACATTACAATGCATCAGTTAGGTACTCGTTTATAGTGTAATATGATTTTTCAAATAATAGTTTAAGTAAGGCTTGTTTAAAATCATGGACATCACTTTTTTCTTTAATTGATCTAGGGATCTTGTTATAAATCCTAGGTGCCATGCCTAAAAAGCTTCTTGTGTATAACGCGGTACTGTGTGAATTAGCGCATATATCTTTGTCGCGTCGTTTGGATCTTAATGTTTCAAATAAATGTAAGTTTGACTTGACAAATACTGCTGTTTCAAAAATATACATACAGGGTAATGTTAAAAGTTTATGTTTTTTGAAATATGGAATACAACTTTGAGTTGGTTTCAGTTTAAACACAGCACGCACACATTTCTTTTGGGCCTTAAACGCAATTTGCTTATCTGTGGAATTCCCCCAAAATATTATTCCAAAACGAAGTGTTGATGTCACATAGGCTTTATAGGAGATTAGAACAACGGATTCATTTACAATTTTTGATAGATTATAGAGGGCATATGAGTACTGATTTAGTTTGTTACAAATATTTTCTACATGCAATTTCCAGGTTAAATGAGTATCCAAGTGAAGTCCCAGAAACCTGGCACTGCTTGTTTCTGCAATTTTTTTATCTGCATAAGTTATATTTAAGTTAACTTTCTTACTTTTTAGGTAAAATGTCATAAGCTTAGTCTTTTCTAAATTAATTTTCAACCCATTTATAAGTAACCAATTTATTACGCAATGAAGAGAGTTCTTTATGTCATTTTCGTAAGTTTCCCTATTTTTACATGGAACAATAAGTGTACTGTCATCAGCAAATAAGACAGTTTGGTGTGCAGTGCATTTTGGCAAATCGTTAATATATATTAGAAACAACAAAGGCCCAAGGACACTGCCTTGCGGTACACCACATGTTGTATCTCTAAATGATGACATATAGCTAACCTCTATCTTGGACTCAGAACTCATTTTTTTTAAAACAGTGGACTGCTTTCGTTCGCTTAGATATGATTTGATTAGATTTAGTATATTTCCTCTGACACCGTATCGTTCTAGTTTACCCAGTAGAATTTCGTGATTTACATGATCGAATGCTTTCGACATGTCCATAAATACCGCAGCAACTGGATTTTTATGGTCAACATTACTAACAATTTCTGCAAATAATTCATAGACTGCTTTATTAATATTTCTATTTTTCCGAAAACCATATTGTTCCCTAGTAAATATGTTGTTTGCTTCAAAAAATGAATTTAACGATTTATAAATAACCCTCTCGAAGATTTTTGAAATTACGGGTATGAGAGCTATTGGACGGTAATTTGAAATAATAGCTTTCTCGCCTTTCTTATGCAGTGGTTTAATAATCGTTTTTTTTAACAAACTGGGAAAATGGCCATGTTCTATACATAGATTAATAATAAAACTCAAAACAGGTGCAATTATATGTGACACTAATTTTAAAATCTTAGTAACTAGCCCGTCATAACCAGCGCTATTTGTGTTTCTTAATGAATTTATAATTTTAAATATTTCTAACGAATCTACCGGATGCATAAATAAAGATTTGGAGAAGTAATTTACGCAAGATATAGCATTACTACTATCATAATTATTTACAATTTCAGGAGTCACTGAATCTATGAAGTAATTATTAAATGTCGTAGCCATTTCTGTAGGGTCCTTTATTAGTTTGTCTCCGGTATTTATTACTTTTACAGATTCAGGAGGGAAGTTTAATTTACATCTATTAATAATATTCCATGTAGCTTTGGTTTTATTCTGCGCATTACATATTAAATAGCTATTTTGGGATTTCTGTGTTAAGTGTATTACTTTTTTTAATCGTTTCGAATATTGCTTAACTAACTGTTTATTTTCCACAGTAGGCGATCGCCTATACTGCCACAACATTTCCCTTTTCCGTTTACTACAATTTCTAATACCTTTAGAAATCCATCTTGGGGATTTTCGAGTAGAGATCTTATTTTTCACCATGGGGAAACACAAATCGTAAAAAAGTTTAAATAAGTTCTGAAATGCATTAAACGCTAATTCTGGGTCAGTACTATTGTATACTTCAGCAAAACTAAGATTACTAATGGCTTCAATAAACTTAGATTTGTTCTCAGAGCTATAATCCCGTTTCATTATATACCAGTGATCAATTGAACATGACTTTTTTACGGGACACTTAAACAGTTGGGCTGTGTGGTCAGATAAAGCTAATTCTAAAATTTCACCACTACCTCCCCTGACATTATGAATTATGTTGTCTATACATGTTCCCGTAGATATACGTGTAGGTTGTTTTATACTTAGTTTAAGATTAAAGTTTAGTAGAAGATGTAAGAATTCATTAGACATTCTTGTATTTTTCAAAATATCAATGTTGTAATCACCACACAGCAATACTTTTTTTCCTATGTTTCGACCATATCGGTTTAATATAAGTTCAAGTTTTTCGAAGAAAATCGTTGTACTACCCGTATTATATTTTGGTGGCCTATAAACGCAAAAAATTATCAATTTGTGATATATCAACTCAATAGCACAACACTCTATTATACCAGGAACGCAAAACTCTTTAATATTTAAAACGTTAAACTCGTGTCTATATTTAACAAGTATACACGTACCTCCTTTTCTGATGTTTCTTGTTGAGTAAGTTGCAAGCGTATAGTTCGGTAAATGTAATTGAATGTGGTCGTCATCAATCATGTTGTGTTCCGTAATACACACTACATCTATTTTTTTCCCTTCATGCAAGAGTTCGTTAAGGTGAATACCTAATAAGTCTGACTTTCCTATTAATCCATTAATATTTTGATTTAGGATAAATAAATGATTATAAACGAAAAAGATCATCAACATTTCTAGTTTCATTATAAATGCTTTCGGTTTGCGTTACCTGATCCTTATGAGCACTAGTGTTACGGAATGATTGGTTGAAATTATTTTTGTAGGACATATTTTCAGCACCCTTATGAGAGACTAAGCTATACGAAAATTCACCGCCTAATTCCAAATATCTTATAAATTGCAATAAGGTTTTAAGAATCATGGCAACTGCTTTATTATTGACCCTTGCATTATATCTCCAGAACATTTCATTTGTGTATTCTAAAAAGTAATTTGAATCAAAAAGATATGCGTATTCACACAATTCCGTATCCAAATACATCAAATGGTTAAACATTTCAATTCGCTTATTAAAAATAGCAAA
This sequence comes from Spodoptera exigua, assembly GCA_902829305.4. Classification (NCBI taxonomy): domain Eukaryota; kingdom Metazoa; phylum Arthropoda; class Insecta; order Lepidoptera; family Noctuidae; genus Spodoptera; species Spodoptera exigua. The sequence goes on from LR824614.2 coordinate 2,825,062, forward strand.
ATTATTACTTAGCTTAAAATTTGGTGAACATATTACTACATTGGTATTCAGTACATTTTTCAGCTCATTTTTCATGAAATCGATTAAAAGTCTATAATTATTAGAAGTTTCGAAATCTCTTTCGCCTATGTAAATGATACAGTAATCTTCATGAGTGAAATTTATAAGTTTTTTATTTAGATCTGCAAACAATTGCTTTATACCTGCATTCGGAAAAAGATAATGACAGAATTTATAACCTACGAAAGTATTTTCACTAATATCTAATATTTTATTTACATTGTTGCTAGTAATCATACATATTTTTTTTCTCTTGCAAGAATATAAACTCGTTTCAGATAAATTATTTGTTTGAGAGTTTATCGGAATCAAAGAATGTACGTCTGAAACGGCGTAATTATTTGAGTACTTGTTTTGACATTCTTTGATGTTTGCAGTTTGCATATCTTGAGATATATCTAAAGTTGACGTGAGTTTTTCGGAATCTACGACAGGTTGTTCTTGGTCTTTCATGACGTGAGGCTTTTTTTTGTCTTCATAGGCACCTTTCTGCTTCACTTGTTGTGTAAAGTACTTCTGCGGAGACGACAACCTTGACGTTTTCGTTTTAGGCGAACCGGCTCGTAAATCAGAAGTTAAAGTTTTAGTAGCTTTCTTTAAGATGTCATATTTGTTAGTGACGTCACTTACTGTTGATTTTAAATTATTATTCTCGATAGACAACTGGTTTATTTCCTCATGGGCTGCAGATAACTGTAACATGAGATCCTCTATTTTGCTCTTCAAATGTTGAATTTCGTCACTTTCATCGTCGGATATGTTTGGAAGACTACATGTGCTGCCATCTAGCGTCGTGTTTAACGTATTAGATTTTTCGATATTATTCTCCGATAACGACTGGATTCGCTTTCTGCGTAACGTAATATTTTCGAGAAAATTCATTGTTCTAATATTAGACTATTAACCCTCACTTTAGATATTAGATATTTATACCAAATTGTTGGTGGTTTTTATTTTCTGCGAATTGTGTTGCCTTGTCTTTCTAAGAAGTTGACAACAGAAATATTAACAAGAAAAACAATACAAAAAATCTTGTGACACTTGAGGATGGAACTCGATACCATCGCACGTAAGTCGCCGATCGTAACCGCTAGACCAACTACTAGGTTTAGTTAGAGTGCGAAATTAGCGATTGTATTCTACAATTATATATTTAAAATTGTTAGGACGCCCTATTTGAATTTTAAATATTTATAACGACCGTCAGTTTTTTTTTAGTTGTTTTTTTTTAATAATCACAATTTTTCACTTTCTCGTTGTTAAGTTCGATAGTTATTTAGCTTCACTTAAATGTTATTTGAGATGCACAGATTGTTACTGATTGTATGTAGTTTCACTTTTTTTATTTTAATGTAATAAAACTGTTTGGAGCAAATTAGTTTGAAATCACTTTTTAGAAACTTTTTACTTAAATTCGCGCAAAGATAACACTCACACGCGTGTGTTAAGTAATATTGAAGGTTATTAACTAAATATTAGCACTTTAATTGGACTTATTGTAATTTTAATTATTTAAAATACGCGGAGCTGATGTATAGTGTGGCACTAGCGCCATCTTGTCTCATCATTCGTAACCTAACGATTAAAAAAAGCAACTAGTAGAGTGGAGCTAAAATCAATAAAATACCAATTTACCTCCACAAACCATGCCTTGAATTATGATGCAGAGCAGGACAACAATAAAAAAATAATCAAATACGCATAGGTACTGAACAAAACCGTACAACATCGTGACGATAGGGTATAAAACAATAACTTAATCGAATTACTACCCTCCCGGGTACTGTTCGTTGAAAAACAACGAAAGGGGGAACTGTTACAAGTTGGACAAGAGTTCGGGGGAGGTTCGGCTAAAATGGGATTAATATAAACTGAGGAATTACTAAAATGATGTTATTGGATAATGTTACGGGTAAAGTGGATGCCATCGGCGGATTAGCTCCGGTTATTGTTCGAATTAAGACGTTAATTACTGAACATTGTTTTTGGTTATTACAAGTAGACGTTGTTGAGACGTTTTTGGAATTATAATGAATAGTGTCGAAGTACTAAACTGTTCTTTTTATTCAACGTTTTTATTAATTCAATTATAATTATAAATTCAATTATAAATTCAATAAGTTTTTATTGATCTGAAAATAATATCATAATATTTAAAACAACTAAACAAAATATCACAATAAATTCATTTTGAATACATTTTGTGGTTTCAACACTGCCAAGTCAGTTCGCAATCATCTTAAACGATCTTAAAGTTTAATGCTACTTTGAAAGTTACCCCGAAATTATGATAATAGTGTCTATAACAACATAGAAGTACAATTAAGTATTTAAATCGGAATATTAAAGTTTTGAGAATCTGTATCGTGCTGAGATTAAATGAGGGATTAATTTTCGAAACAAACTAATACTACGATTTTAGATTGTTGAAACTTTAATTTAAAAAGTTTATTTTATAATTTAAATTGTTATTCTGAATTCTATGTTTAAGATTTAAATTTAGTTCTGAGAATTTTGTTCGTTTTAAATCTTATGTAACATTAGTTATATAACAATCAATATTATAATCTATAATTTCATATAGCCTATAGAACCAGTATACTCGTACAATTTAGATTTATATATTACTTACTTTGCAGCGACTTTTGTTCGCGTGGAATAGTGACTTCCTGCAGATTTTTGGTTTAAAAGCTATTTCTCGAGTTCCAAACTATGTCTGAACAATATTTTACAGAAAAATAGACAGATAGAGTGACTTTCGCATTTATAATATTAGTTTGTATCAAAGATTGTGGACATGACGAGATGATTTTACGCCCTCGAAAAAAAAAATACATAAAAATATGTAGGTATTATCAGTTATCATAAGTTATTTAAGCATATTCATTATTGATGGAAATACTGTTCCGCTTATGTTTTTAATAATAATTATACCTACGTAGGTACGAATATACCATTGAAAAATACTGACTATACTTTTTTAATATATTAATTCGTATCCGAAATTTCTATATAAGGTTTCTGATTTGCCACTCAATGTGACCGTCACACACAAATCCCCGAAGGATACATACAACAATAATGTCGTATCAATATTTCATTTTATCAAAAAAATAAATATAAAACCTGGTCTAGGTACGTCAGTATTAGGTCCTCTGGGAAGGTGAGCCTATCAATATTTTTATTTGTTAGACGAACCTCAATTTAAAAATATACTGAATAACTGATACGAGTATTAGTTTTGGGAATTACTCGTAGATAGGGACGTGTTCAGGGTACGGTTTTTTTTTATTAGCATATTGTTAATTGTTTTTTTTTTAATTTAGTACTGGGCTAGGGTTTCGCCGCTATCTCGCTTGGTGATAAGGAATGATGCGAACTACGATTGTGCATATTTACCTTTGAGCAATCTTTTTACTCGGGTCTTGAAGACACCCCGATAAGCTTTCGGGCAACAGTCTCTGGCAAAGAATTACCAACTCAAGCGTGTTATTGTAAATCGGAACATAAGTGAATAGCATTATGGTTTCGTTTTACTTAATGTTCTTTTTCTTTTGGCCGCAAAAATCGGTAAAGAATGTCTTACAATATACCAGAGAATGTGATATTATTTGAATCAATCGATTATTTTCACACAATATATTACTTATATCTATACCGTATAACAAAACTCTTTGTTAATCCCTTAGAACAAAATATTGCTCACTATCTATGTTGCTATATAAATATATCGAGAACCATGTAACTTTGCCCTACAAACCAATTTAATTGAAATCAATAAAAAACCAACATTCCAGCTTTTTCCAAATATATTCTGATCACGCGAGTTAATTCCTTTGAAACTGCAAACGTTACCGAGCTCGTTGAAAAAGGTTCCGTGTTAAATATAGTGAGGTGATTACTTTGGTATTAGAGATTGGACTAGCGACTTTTTCTTTGAGAAATCTTGATTTTCTTTCAAAATAGAAGTACATATTTTTTACGCTTGCCTTATTTTAGTTGCCAGCTATGTTGATAACTAGCTTCTCTTATGTGGTTTGCTATTAGTAGTAACGTGATGTTTTGGTCTTCTTTAATAAATAGTCTATCCGACACAGAAAGAATAATTAAATTCGTACCAGTAGTTTAGGAGATTAGGGCGTTCACGTAAACGAACAATATTTTCAGCATTATAAAATTAAACTGTTGATAGTCTTTTGTTTGTTTTATGCTTTGATTGTTCTAAAAACTTTATTGAGCATTTTCGTATGAATTTTTCACTAGTCGGTTCTTAAGCAAAATATCGACTGAGTAGATGCTTATTGTAAGTGAAATATAATTTCTATTACAGTCTACTTAGAAAACATTTGTTGTCTCTGTGTAGGTAACTACGTGGGCGGCTTTAACAAGTTCCGAATACGAATAAAGACGAAAATACTTTTCTTCCATAATTCATATTTCAATAACTTAATATAATTCGTAGGGACGCCTATTTATATTCTTATGATATGTACAGTATAACACATTAAGGGAGGGAGAGCTAAGCTTCGGCACAAATGGGTCAGCTCGACCAGAGTGATACCACGGCCTTATAGAAATCCGACGTGAAATAACTACAACATTATGTTTCGCGGTGTGATTGAGGTTGTCGGAAGTCCAATGGCTCTCCCTCCCCCATCCCTTCTCAATCCTTATATATCCAGAAGCCTCAACTTTAAAAAGCCGACAACGCACTCGTAACTCCTTTGGTGTTGCGAGTGTTCATGGGCGGCGTTGATTGCTTACCGTCAGGTAATACGCCTGCTCGTAGAAAATATTGCTTTCCTATTTCCTTACTTATAATGCTTAGCAGTCGACACTTATAGGCTGATAAAGTATAATGATATGAATCTTATAAATCACTTAGTACAGCGTTTAGCACAAACGCTTACTTACCAGTTACTCGAAGTCGATCGTAATCACGAACTAATCGCTCCACCCAATAACTTCCATCGTTTGTACGGAGGTCAATAAAAAGTTAGTTCGACACAAGGTCCATTGAATTTTATGAGCTATTTATTCACTGCAAGGATCAAATTTGATTCCATTTAGTTCTAGCTGAATCGTTTGGCATTTATTTGTCGGTGTGATAGATTTATTCATTTTTAAATAAAGAAAAAATAAGTGTAAAAATTTATTTCTTTTTTATTATGATATCACAGGAATTGTTTGTTGTTTCTGTTTTTATTTTCTTTTATACAATATTAAATTAGACAGGCAATCATGATATTTTAATAGTAAGTCCGAGTAAGTATTTAATTCATTCTATGAAAAGGTTATTCTATAATCTGTATAGCCGATTTTCACTGATAATTTGAGATTTTTTTCGAAGGTTATATTTATTTTCTTTTTAGTTGAGACCAACCTATAAAACTTTGTTTATTTTATCCATAATAACCCACAAATCAACCCCACGATAAGCATGTCATGTCTCCCGTCCACAATACGCCTTCCCGCCTTATTTTAAACGTGGAACGCATAACGAATAGCTTCGAATAAAGGACTATACTGACGTGACATTACGTCAGCAGACTCTTTTTGAAATATTGGCAAAAAGAGGTCGACCACCCTTCATAGACAACGTACTACGTACGTAACGGCCGGCGAATATTTATGATCACTCAATATGATAACTCAGTGTTTCTCTTCCCCGTACGCAGCATTATTTTGTGCATGGCCAGTGATATTTTGTAGCGTGTGCAGGTTATTGCTTTGCAAATTAGATGTAGAAATCTAGTACTTAGATCTGAGTTAAGTACTACAAAAAAATTTTTGATGACAGGCAAAATATCATTAGAAAAAATATTCGATAATAGGCATATCGAGTGAAAAGTTTTACTTTAAAATCATTACAAAATAGGAAGACATCTTAATTAAAAATACATCCATAAACATACTCGAAGAACGTTTTTATAAACTTGTCGTTTACAACTGAAACTCGTTCCAAACTCAATATAAAAATACATTATAAATAAACAAACTCACTGGCCACTAAAATAGCCGTATAAAATAAAAATTAACTACACTACCGACCGCTGCTGTTTGCACAGATATAAAATATAGCTACTGGAATGTCCGTGTATTTTTTAAAGTCGAACGAAACCTATATCGCCTCTGTAACAATTAAGTCCGAGTTTGTTTTACAAATAGCCTTTTTCACGAAGCTTTTCAGTTTGTGGTTTTAACAAGAGTATATTTGGTGAATTGTTAAAACAAATACACACATACGCGTATACTATGTAAACTTAGGTGAACTCACTCTATAGCGCTATTTTAATTGTTTAGGAAATGGTCGTCATTTCCAAAAATCTTTTATACATATAAAACCTTTTTGTTACAAATACACAAAAATTTTGATAATTCTATAGAAAACCATTAAGGATCCGCCATTAAAAACCACCGTAACTAAGCCATCAAAAGACAAAAAATAAAAAAAAAACTTCTTTCAAAAACAGTCTAATAAAATAAACTAAAAACACTTAACAACATCCGAACTCCATACGGTTTTAAAGCTAGAATTTCTAAAGAAAAATAAGACACCTTTAAGTCAAGTGCCTAATACTTGGAGACGCGTCAAAAGTTCTGTAGAAATCCATCCAATATCTCACCTCAAAGGGACAGAAATAGATCGGTCGTTCACCCAGACTACAGGAGAAGCATCTACTTCAGTCTTCACTTTCATTCATTCGTTCGACATTTTAGAATATAAGAGTCAATATGAATGGCAGTGAAATATATACTTTAAAATACAGACATTAAAGTTTAAACTTAGATACTATAAATAAGTATGTACCTATACGTACTATTTGTTAATAATTACTATTAGTATGTTTTTTTTTCTAATATGCGAGTTCGTAAGCAAATAAAGTTTTGGTAAGCAGATAAATAATAGACTAATATGAATAGACTAATATACATTATTATCATTGTATATTATAATATAATTAAAAATAGTGTATGAATAATAAGCACATATATGAGACAAAGTATCATATAAGAAAATTAAGTCTGTTTGCTTGCTTCTTGAACCAACCATTCGCTCATCTCTGCATCACTCAAGGTTCGACTGGTAGAAAAGGGTTTAAGTCCGCCTTTGTGCCCATTTTGCATGATTTTTTTTAATATTTAAATAAGACCATCACTCTATAAGTGCCCACTGTTGAGCAAACGCCTCTTCTCACACGAAACAAGCTTTGATTATTACGTTTGCTCAAGACGAATTCAATTGTCGATTTCAACCTTATAATTAGAATAAGTTAACGTTTCCTCATGAAGTTTTCCTTCGTCATCGATATCCATAAAAAGTGGTAAGTAGTATAGTAGTAATGTGGAAAATATTACATTGGTACTTGCTAGGTATAAAACCCTACGGCCGTGCCTTAACCTCAGAGCCCTTACCATTACACACATACATAAGATATATGTATAAGTAGTCCTACAAAAAGCGTGTTCAAGCCATAGAAAAATATTTAAAAAAGTTTAATATTTAAACAAGTATCAATAAACAGTTTCGACTAGAAACATAAATAAGCATTAATCATTCATTTTCTTTTTTTATTTATATTTTCGTATCAAACTAACATGGAAAATATTTTCTTACAGGTACAAAGGTGAAATTTTGTGACATCAACCACTATGCCTTAGTGTTGTGACAGTGTCGATAGTCGATATCGATATGGCGCGGTTGTTACTAGTGATGTTGCTGCCGGCGCTTGCCGCTGCGGCAACCGGTGATAATGACGTGTGCAACCCGGATAAAATGACTGTGTACAAAATGGTGCTGCATACATACTGGACGAGAGAAAAATTCCCGAAACATTACCCGGATTGGAGACCGCCTGCTCAATGGTCGAAAGTTTATGGTGAGTATTTAGTTTCACTTTCGTTTGGCACTTAAAATAAATGAGGCCCTCAATTCTCGTCTTTCAAGTAAGTCCCTTTAAATTAGTTGGTAGTCATTTCCGTCCCAATCGGGAGCCATTTTTGAGTTATAGTTTCTCCTCGCCGAAGAAATATGCTTCAACCTTACCTTTTTGAAATATTGGACAGAAATGTTTATTTTCGACCTAATTTGGCCAAAAAATGTTGCTTATATTTTTCTTTATACAATTTTTCAGTATGAATAAGATTTTTCAAATTACATGACAGGACTTTAAACACAACTTAAGGTGGCGCCAACTAGTGGATGTAAAATGAAAAGTATCCTCTGTTATGTTAAAATTAACATTCTATATTATTCTTTAAAAACCACGAGCTTCCATATTTAAATTATATCGCGAATATTAAGTACATACTTTAACATTAATATCAAATTCTGTTTTTCACTTGAAAAGCCTGTAACTTTATCGAATTGTTGTAGTAATTTACGTTGAATTTAATATACTCTATTATCCGGTTAATTAATAAACCATTGTTGCTAATGTGCTTTTGATGTAATCTCTATTGAAGCACTTCATTTGATCTCAATCAATTCCTCATTATATTTGTGTACATTTTCCATTGTAGCATCCTAACGCACGCAATACCAAAATTAATTAAAATGGTTTCATTCTAAAAACTAAAATACAATATGAAATGAAAAGCAATGGATAATGTTATAATTTATTGAATAATAGTGCGAACTGGAAACAGAAGTTATTTGTTAGAACTATGATATCTATATGTAGCATAAGAAGGGATATTTTCCTTTCAACCTTAAATTGCATTATTAAGACACAACATTGAGACAACATTTTTTATGTGATTCAGCGGCTAGCGTATGTACAAAATACACCCGTAGCATTAGAGGAGTTTCACGTGCGTTGCCAGCCCTTAGGCCCCTTATGGGGATTTAGGGATTAGCGAGGGATGGCAGAATGAAGACTAGTGAAATAACTACAGTTTCGTGTTTTGTACTCTCATAGCAAAATACAACACTAGTTTTTTCACGCCGGTTTTCTGTGAATCCGTGATATCACTCGAGCAGGCCCATTCTTACAGTTAGGTAATAAATAAATTATGTATTCATAAATTTTCATTCGTACTCTTCATACACATAACAGAACTTAACTAGTTACGCTAATGGGTAAACTTTTGTTGTACTCACCTCGAAAGATCTGCGGTGAACATTCAAAACATTGTTTTGGTAATTTGTAAATGTTCAGGCCTTTATTTTATTCATGGGTTATGATAGCCCTGTTTGTAAGCTAGGGTTGATACTCTTTTCATTTTTCGAACGATTATTGTGTAAGTTTTTTCTGTCTCTGTCTTTTTGTTTTTGTTTCTGTCTAATTAACTATGCTAGCTCATTTGTAGACTATATAGCTCTTTACTGTAAATTAGGTTTACGATTATTATCACGTTTCGGTAGGTGAACTAAACATTCGATTTTAAAAGCTTCAGATTTATTAATGAGTCTTGCTGCTAAGTTTCTGGGTAATATTTTTTTAATTATTATGTTTTAGTATCAAATGCTTGTAGACTTCTGTTTCTTTAACATTACCTACACACAATCACACAAGACATCCTGTCCCTTAGTCAGCTAATGCATAACTAGGGCAAAGAGTAGTAAAGTAATCATTGTATTCGACAATAATATCACTACATGTTACGCTTTCACAAGGCATTGTCTATTATTTTACCACCACATTGATGATGGACAATTAATACAACTACGTTAACGATTTAGTTTATTTTTTTTGCAAACTCATAGTTTGTAATCTGATATTAATTTTATGGAATTTTCGATAGTTTACCTCTTTTTTTATTTACAGATATTTTGTCGTTGTGAATTTCTGGACGCATTGCAGAGTTACTAATTTAATAATTTACTTTTATTAAAATTATGATTGAATGAAAAATATCATTTTATTTTACAATTTTAATGATATTACAAAATTATACGAAATATGTCCTTGGCACGTCCAAAATATTTTGCTTCTAGGAAAACAGCCTTCGTATAATCTGTGAGCTCGACATTTCAGTAATGTCTTTAAAAGCCTACATTTAAAATACATTAAGGGAAAATGTTTTTAAATAATCAAATCATATTAAAGCTTTTATTCTCGCAGATATAATAGTCTTTCATCATAATACTATGTCAAATAAATGTCAATTTTATTATTAAATAGATTAACGTCTTATTTTCAATAAACTTTGTTATTATAATAAAATAATGTGAAATTGTTTTAGTCAATAATGTCGAAGACTTATATTTAGGCTTATAAAAACAATGATTGGTATGAGGTTAATTTTCTGTTTGTGATTTAATATTTTTTAATGCAATAAGAAGGCAAAGATATTACCTACTATAAATCTTAGCTTTTTTCTGAAGCGAGATACCATCACATTACTTCTCATGTGAGGGTATCTTCTCTTCTTTCAGGCTCTTACTGAAAAACACCCACTCTCCTCTCCACTCTTAAATCAGTACGAGTTAAACACTCTCTCTCGCCCCACCTCGTAAATGTCAATCAAAGCATATCCTTTCTCAAAAATGAAATTAACAAGGGTCTTAGCAACTACCTAGTACAAGTATATGTATCAATCCTCCGGTTGTAAACAAAAGCGTCGGCTTCAGTTCCTTTTATTGTTCCTAATAGGGCTGCAGTTCTGAGAACAACTGACCGCGATGCGATAACATCATGATTCACTTGACACTGCGAGGTGCAGTCAATAATGCATTTCTGTTGTTATTGTTTTTAAATTGATACTTGTCTGCGTTTTCCTTGTATAGATGTGAAAGAAACAGACTTTTCCTAAATTATTTTTATATAGATTTTTCACTTTCTTACTCAATACCTGATGAGGTTTCAAATCCTAATGTACTGTAACATTCTTTTGAAAAAGTATACGCAAAACAATTTTGGGCATTAGACTAGGTATACTAACTTTATAAAAAAGTATGGTCTTAATTCTAACACGAAGCTAAGGTAGATATTTCTTCCCTTATTTGTTTAATAGTAACATAAATACTAATGCGACTAAAGAAATGAATTTTTACCTGTAATCTCTATTCCCAGTCATTATAAACGCAACTAAATAAATACCATGTCTTTTACGAAAACAAACATAGTAATTACACATTCAGCCAGACAAACACACACATTACAACGAACACATTAATCACAACACAATAAAACAAAGTTCCTAAAAACAACAAGAACTTAATGAATGTTCATACCAAAGAAAGTGACAGGAATATATTGTTATATTTAATTGGCATAGCAACACGACACGATTAATACAACTCATTTATTTTATGACACTACGAGTATTATAAAAGTTACGGTGGGGCCATTTATTTTGACACGACGCGCCTGTTTTTGGCGGCCCGCCAGGAATATCTGCCATCTATCGACGTTTGCAGGAAATGTGGTATCGACAACACTATTATGTTTCAGACAGCTTATTGAGGGATGCGGAAGAAAAACTGTGTTTTTTATCTATATGTATTTATAAATATTTTTGTTATTTTCGTCGGTTGTGTAATGAAATTGAGAGTTCTATTTTTAAACAACAACAAAATACGGAAGCTGGCGGTAACAGCTTTATATACTACTCAGGTTAAATATATAGGTATTCTAAGTAAAAATACGTGACACACACATCACTCCGATTCACACCAGAGCGAGTGATTTTTTGAACTATAACATTTATTGTCACTGGTTTTTGCACAGAGCAAAACGTAGCCTTTGTGCAATTCGATACTATAATTTACCTCAATGCAAATTTTCATTCAGATCAATTTAACAGTTTATACGTGAAAGAGTAACAAACAACATCAATCCATTCATACTTGCAAAGTTTGGCGTTTGTAATATTAGTAGGATTGACCTTTGAAGCAAATATCATAATAACAGTTACATAACAAACCAAACAAAAACACAAACACGAACACGAAAGTTCCACCAAACTCGGAAGCACATTACCTAATTAATTTAACTAAAATTTAATTAAAATCAAATTAGCGAGATACTTGTTCAAACTCGCGTTATGGGATCAACATAAAAGATGTTTTATCAAGCTGCTTCGTTGAGAATCTCATAAAATCGGCTTTGATGTTTACAACAAGCTCGTCTAATTACGGGCTTACCTCGAAACTTTACGAAGGAGTATCACGTAGAGGAACTCTTTGAAATATTTGTATACTTAACATTCCATTTCCTTAGCGGTTTTATGGTCTAATAAGCATTAAAATAAACTACAATACAACTAAACCAATTCAAATTAAGAGCTTTCTCATCAGGGGATTGAGTACCTGGTATTACGATCTTTTTAGAATATTCAAGTTTTATTTGTTGAAAGGAAAAGGAAATTTTATAAGTAGTACTCGTTGAAGGCAAAACAAACTTAGCGTAGGCAATATAGAGACATAATGTACGAGAAATGCATTGATTATATCAATTTGTTCATAATATTTATATCACTATAATTGTGTAGCTGTACTATAATTAGACAGAAGTTTGAATATAAAACGTAATTTGTATGAACCAAAATGCCACATACGTTTATCGGGTACTTATATTATGAAGGCTTTGAAACAGAAACGGGTCTTAGAGTAACGGTCACTTCAAAAGAAGTATGTTCCAGTTCCTAAACGGAAAAAAGCACCTATGCCTAATAGCTATATTTTTTATGTGGTAGGTCGGTGAACAAGCAGAAAAATAACCTGATGGTAAGCAATCGACACCGCCCTTAGGCACCCGCAACACCGGTGGACTTACACGTGCATTGCCGGCTTTTTGGGTATTAGCGTTTCAGACATTTAGGAATTGGGGAGAGAAATGATTAGGTCCTCACTCACACGGCGACATACAACGTTATAGTTATATCACGCCAGTTTTCTGTGAGGACGTCGTATTAAACCAGTCGAGCTGAGCCATTTGTGCCAAAGATTGGTTCTCCCAAATTTTGTAATGTACAAAAACAATGTTTCCTAGGCCAAAAATAAATTAATTCGACGTTTCAATACAATAAAATATTGAAAAATAACTATACTTTCATTCATCGATCGATTGAAACACTAAGTTTTAGATATTTTGAAGCTAATTATTAAGAAATAAGTAAGCTATTTGACGCAAAAATACTATGACGTCATACCTCAGTTTTTCATACAAATTTCATAGAAAAGTACTGTTTTTGACATTTGGATAAAAGTATTTAATTTGACTAGTTGGAAACTACCGTATTATATACAATAACCGCCATAACCACATCTACCTTAGTCACAATTACCAGCCAGACGCACACAACGAAATTTCCAAAGAACAGAACGGTACGTAATAATAAAATTCATTCCCATAATTCACCATCTTTCTACATACGGAACATATTTCATTTACACGCTCTAAATAATTCATTCAGACCCTCACTTATCTATTCTTTTTGTAATCTCCGGCTCCTTTCGGCCGGAATATTATTTTATTAAATAAGCCCACCCGTCCTAAGCTTAGGATCCACGACCGACATCCAACGTAATAAAATAATTAGTGCGACCCACAAATATGAGGTTTTCGAGCTAATGTTACAAATAAGATTTTTAGCCGTGGATAAAGCCAGTTCTTAATTCAAAAATTTGTTTTCGAAAATACAATTTCACCGTTGTTTGATTTTTACACAAATACTACGCCTTAGTAAGATTTTTTCGGAAGATTAAGCTCAAATAAAATGTGATGATAATTTTGGTAATCTTTTGAATATTTATTGCTGTAAATTATTCAGTTTTCTTTCTTTTATGTATATTTTATTGCTGGTTTCGGAGAATTTCTTGAGTACAGTTGGAACGTTTATTATTATAAGCATCATTAACACTGTTGGTTTTGTCATGAAACAATTGAATATAGGTCATTTGGAGCACTCGATGTTGCAATCAACTTGGCGCTTAGTCACTGTAGACTAAACTATGCATTCATTGTTGTTCTAATACTTTAACATCGAGGGGTTTCATCATGATCATAAGCCTATAAGTGCCCATCAGAGAAGGTTAGAGCATTAATCACCACGCTTGCTCAATGCGGGTTGGTTATTTCAATGCAGGTTGGCGATTTAGTCATTGAGGGGTTTACTAAGTTGAGGATTAGGAGATTTAAGGATTGGGGATTAGGAATAGGTCGCCGGTAATCTTACTCATAGAGCGAACACGCAAGGGATGTTTCATTTTTTTTTTGAGACCATTTCACTATTTCACTAAGTCTCTGAAACTCTAATACATGACAAGCGGGCAACGCATTCATAATTTCTCGGTGATTCAGGGGTATCCATGGGCGGCACTGATTGCTTACCATCAGGTAATCAATCTTCTCTTTTGCCTATCACATAAAACGTACAGAGTTAGTGACGTAACAAATAGAGAAAAAAAATACCTGTAAATTGATTAAAGATATTCTTTTAAAGGTATATATTATCACTGTAGAGGCACTTATCAGAAATAGAAGTTGAAAAGACTTTATAATTTATTGCAACCATTAAATAATACTTAAGATAAAATTCGAGGACGCTCTCACAGCACAGTCGGAGCGAGGGATGACCAAAATCATTTTGTGAACGTGAAATAAATCGTTCACATTTGATTTATATCTTTTACGCACAATTTAATGTCGTAGTCCTGCTTAGAAGGGAGATAATATTGATACCAGTTATCCATAATTCTTGTCGGAAATTCTAGTTAATATTTCGAATTTTCTGTTCCTTTACTAATGACTTGTTGCGTGCCTGTTTACTGTTTATTGTTGTGTCTATTATAATTTTATTTTTTATGTGAATTGTTGGCAATGTAGTAGACAGATAACTTGATGGTAAGCATCGATACCACCCATGAGCACGCAACACCGGAGGAGTTATGAGTGCATAGCCGGCCGTTTGGGGATTTGGGTTTTGAAGATTTAGAGATTGGGAGAGAGGAAGTATTGGGTAACCCCACTCAAACGCGGAAATAAAATGTTGTGGCTGTTTCACGGCGTTGTTTTTGAGAGGCCGTGGTATCACTTGACTGGTCCGTTCATGCTGAAGCATGGCTCTCCCACAATTAAGTGTGGTTATATGTATAATTTTACAAACGTAATTTTGGTCTAACAGTGTGAGACCTATTGATTGTTTTATAAAGGTACTTCAATAATATAATTAAGCAAAAAGATATCCCATTCATTACGTAGTCCTCAAAATCTGACTCCACGAAACATCAAAGATTAAAACAATCACACAAACAAATACTTGTGCCTTTAATTAAATTGCCAAACAGTCGCCGAACTTGAGTAATTTTCTTGTAGCAACTAGATACTCATTACACAAAATACCTTAGGATCAGCTCACATCGAAGCGCATACTATTCAAAATACAAGTTTATTTTCAATAGGGCTGATGTTTAGCCGGGGTGGCGGGGTAAGTGCAATGAGGCACCGCATCCTCGGTCTAAGAGCAGGAGAAGGAACGGCGGTCTTTTAGTCAGTAAGAGTCTGACCATACCTTGGCGGGAAAATTTCATGGTTTTCCCTTGACAAACAAAAAAGATACACATTTTATGAGTTCATTCAGAACAACGACTTACTCACGTGAAAAAACTGAATCTTATTCATGAAAAGCGTGTGTGGTGACAACGCCGGCAACACGCACTCAGTTTCTTTACTTTATTTAGCTTCTCAGTTTATTCACGTGAGTTAGTAGTTATTTTCAATAAATTTAGTAATGTCCCACGATAATTTCACCACCACAGCGTTGTGTTACGTCGTGTGAGTAAGGTGTCTTCCTGATTCTTATATATCCGAAACCCTTATCCCCATAGGCCTGTAACGCACTCGTAACTGCTTTGGTGTTTTAGGTGTCCATGGACGGCTTCGATGGCTCACCATCAGGTAATCCGTCTGCTCATTTGCCGATCTATCCTATAAAAAAAAATAAAACAAATAATATGTTCAAATAAAACCATTTTATTAGGCAGAACGAAAATCATTGGCATTTTCCAGCGTAGTCGCGTCATTTCGCACCTCGGTGTGAATGGACCCTTAATATTGTTAGTTAAATTCCTTTAATATCAAATAATCTTGTATTTGTTAGCACATTTTCTAGGATAAATGAACTAGATTCCTCATCGCATTACTCTATATTGCTTTACAAGTTATTTAAATAGGAATAGCTTACGAAACGTTTGTTTAGTGTTACGATCCTGGTGTCTTTGTTATTGGAGTGACGAGAATTTGTTTATATGCTATGCTACTAAAGAGGTTTCATTTCTTGTTAATTTAATTAAATTTTTCGAACAACGTTTCATATATTTTGCGATTAAAATTAAGTGCTCAAATGAATAATTTCATGTCGAAAAGGATTTAAATCATACTAGCTTCCATACGCAGCTTCGCCCGCAAGCTATTTTGATAAAAAGCTGCCTGTGTATTAACAAACAAATCGGCCCTTTCGTTTTTCTTTAAATAATAACAAACATACATCCATTTACTATCATAAACTTGCATATTTGTTATATTCTAAATTTAAAACTTATAACTCTAAATTTATATCAATACTTATTTTTTTTAAAGTAACTAAATTCTACATAAAATACACATTAGGTACCTACCAGTGTGAAAGTATAAGGAAAAGGTTAACATTAAAATCAACTTTTAAAGATACAGCCGACCAAAACATCCCTGGCTTAACCTTAAGAATAGTTGGTCCGCGTAAGGTAAGTTTGTCAAGGATTTATCCTTTCACACCCTGATTATAAGGGTATTTCAATATAGTTTTCCTTCCTCCACCCTCTCGTTGCTTTGACAACAAGGAAAGACACGACCGCAGCCGTTGACGGACTTAAAATTATTCTATATTTGAAATTTTTCACCTAGATTTTGTCCGCAACTCCGTTCGCGTGGCATAGTGACTTCCAGCAGATTTTTGGTATAAAAACTATCCTATGTCCTTTCTCGAGTTCCAAACTGTCTCTTCCAAGTTTCACAGAAATCGGTTCAGTAGTTTAGGCGTAAGGAAAAGACAGACAGAGTTACTTTCGCATTTATAATATTAGTTTGGATAAATTCATGTTATATTTTTTTTGGTTGAACACGACATCTATGGAGTCCATGGACGAGTTACAACTGTGTTTCCAGTCTTTGGGGGTTGATAGTGATTTTAAGATTGGGGGTAGGGAAGTACTGGGCCTTCAGTAACCTATACATATTTATGAATACCAGAACCAGTATAAAAAGGCCTATCATACGTGTTAATAAATGTTTACCAAAACTACTTGAACGTCGTACTAAAATTACAACGTATGTGTCAGCGTGGCGCCATTACTCACACCTTGGCACCGAGTCAGGTGACGGTCCATAATTGCACTGAATCTCCAAGACAAATTGACAGGCCAGCTTAACGACCACGTTTCCTATTTCTATTGTATTTGTGGCACCTAATGTGTTTATTGTTGTTTTACTGTGTGTGTGTTGTGTAACTAAGCCGTTGATAATTGTGTGCTATGACAAATTTGTATGTTTGTTTCTGTTTGTACATAAAACGTTAATAGATACTGTTTTTACACTAAAACTAATTTGTAGCGGTTAGTGTTAAAAAGTCATAGTTCTCTCTCCCTCTCTCTTTCTCTCTCTCTCTCACTCTCTCTCTCTCTCTCTCTCTCTCTCTCTCTCTCTCTCTCTCTCTCTCTCTCTCTCTCCGCCCATAATATCGAATATTTGATCGCTCTGGTATCATCAACCGCCTCTCAAATTATCATTAATAATTTAAAACATTGACTTTACCTACCTATTAAAATACAACACTAAGTACTCAATACTAAGGTATACTGACTATTAAGCAATAAATTAAGGAGATAGGTAAAATAATCCAAAACCGAATCACTAGAATGATATTTAAAGATATTCCCACCCAATTTTACTATATAATAAAAGTTCAGTAGTAGGTAGGTAGCTATAACCACAAAACGGACTGACAATAACACTAAACCTGAAATAGGTGCCCATTCGTCTTTTCGCCAAGCACTTGCCGCCCACACATTCGATTATTTGACCGCACTGACGTCAACAGTCTCTCATTATTGCAAACGATGTTTATTTAGGTTAACGAAATTTTATTCGTCTTTTACGATTGTCTTCGCCTTTTGTTTTCGCAGTAATTACTTTAAAATCGGAAAATGATAGTACCCCGAAAAAGTTCCTGGAGAATCTAACTTGACTAAAGTTGTGCATTCTCCCGGTCTAAAATTTGGTAAAGTATACGAAAAATAATTTACTTTGAGTCTCTCGATACGAACTTTATACATTTATGTTTTAAAACCATCATCATCAGCTGGAAGACGTCCACTGTTTGGCAAAGGCCTCCCCATTTGTTCTCCATGTCGAGACAATCAGTTTTCTGACCCATCGGTCGTCAGTCCTTCGATCGATGTTGCAGCCCATTGCTACTTCAGCAATATTAAGATCAGATTATCAGTGGACGGTATAAATAAGTAGGTCGATGCTTTTGTGTAATATACTTGTTTAATCACTAATTATAAGTTTTACAAAAATTGAGTGTTTTCGTCGCGACTATTAAAATGGCAGTGGCCGGAAGGAGCGCAGCTCGGACCTCTCGGTCGCGCTACGGGTGCGTTCCATACACGACGAAGAGTGATGCGTTCCGGCGTAGACAATCAGCAATGAATACGTTAGGTGATTTGCCAAAAAATATAAAGTAATTTATATTTTATACCACATTCAGACCTAAATTGAAATGTAATCTTTGAATCACAATCACTCTTTCAGAATAGCAAGCAGTAAAATACGGAACAATAAAACCCGTCGTCTCTTTATTACGTTACAGTCTGTTTAAGAAAATGTTTCTAAGAATTACATAAAAGTTTAATACTTTTTCCTTCATCTAGCAAAATCTAAAGAAATTATAAAAAAAAGAAAGTCCATTGTAGTGTTACTTATTTTCTTTTAAATTAGATTTTCACACTTTTTCATATTTTCTAAAAAAACATTTAAATATAAAAAGTAGTATCTCACCAGTAACGGAAGGATTCCAAGCAAACGATGGTTAGATGGAAATGAATCTCCGGTCCTCTGCACTAGGTTCTTGACCCAACTATCTAATGTAAGCCTGCTCAGGTGTTTATCGAGGCTTTTAACAATGAGGCCATTGGCAGGTACACGACTATCAGCACAATGATTGCTGAGTCTACATCGATCTAAATGTTTTAAAATATCACATGTGAATATGATAAGGTCAATTGTAAGACTGGAAGGAGAGAATTATCTTTAGTCGAGAAAGTTATTTACCTTACCGATAAATTGTTTTTCAATCCTTGACGTATGTGCAAGTTTTTTGTAAGTGCATGATAATATCGTAATTTATAGTAGTAAGCAATTCTATTTATTTATTTATTCACACACTAGCTACTTGCGCGCTTTTTCACCCGCTGCTCCATTTAATCGCAGCGTTATGGTTTATAGCCTATAGCATTCAGACACATTGTAGTTACCTATCAGTGAAAGAATTTTGGCTATCCTACCAGTAGTTCCAAAGATTACCCCCTACATACAAACGTACTAACATACAAACTTATAAATTTACAAATTTACCTCTTTGTAATATTATAGTATATAGTATAGATACAGTTAATAGGAAAGCAAATAGAGAAACAAAGCTATATAGTTATTGTTTTTTTTTGGTTTCTGTTTCTGCAGTCCTTCGAAAGGAGAAAAATAAATAGTAATAAACTAAAAGTTTTTTTTTTAGTTAGTTAAGTACTTCATTTATCAAGGAAGGCTATAAGCGATAAAACATCACGCTACAATCCAGGGAGTCACCAGTATTACAGCATTAGAGCAGCATTTGTCTAGGCATACCAAGCTGCCCTTATAATAAGGCTTGTCTCCATCGTATTTTTCCCAAGTCTTCATTTTAGGAACGCTGCTCACTCGTATAATTGAATAGCCAAGAGAAATCTTATGATAAACATTATCGTTGAAGTCCTAGCCAGGCTTTGTCTTTGATAAGTTCATTAGAGTTTTATAGACTTATTCAGGACGTTTATTGAATATTTAAGTAACGATTTTGAGCTTGTAATAATAATTCATTTAATAAATAAGCTCAATGAAGTATTCGACATTTTCGAAATTATTTGAAAATGGAATAATTCTAGTTGGAGACATTATAATAATCTCTACTTTCCGTAACGTTTTAATTCATACTAGCGGCCCGCCTCAGCTTCGCACGGGTCCAACTGTCTCGCAATCAAAGTGTCACTTTTTCCTTATTTTCCCCTCTACTTTTCTAATATTTTCTTTAATAAGAAACTTCTCCTGACAATAACAAACACAACAAAAAAAGAATTAGCGAAATTTGTCCAGGCGTTGGTGAGTTATGTGCTTACCAACACATTTTGCGATTCACTTGTATTGTATAAGAAGATTAGTTGTAAGGGACTTGTTAATTTTAATTATAAGTGTAACTAAGTGAGTGTGTGTAATCTATAATTCTAGTTTTACGTGTGTAAGAAAATATGAACTTCTAATTTTTTTATTAGGTATACGTTTAAAGTCACCAATCCCTTTTTAGGCAAGCGGCAAGCTTTGTGGTTAATGGTCGTTAAACCTTTCCTATGTGATAATGGACACTTGTTCAAATTTAAACTAGTGACAATGTTGATAGTAAATGCAGGCTGAACATATATATGAATCCATCCGTGTATTTTGGTAACTTTAAGAATCCACTAACAACTTAAATAAGCTTTTGGTGTCACCAACCGAATAACCGAATTGAATGATGAATAACTATAAAAGTATTAAAATCGATTGAACCTTTTATCTCCAACATGATTGGTCATGTTCAATGCCTAATATTACAAAGATAATACCTACATACAGCACATACCAAGCCAAAATAGATACGCACCTGTTAAAATCACTAACACAACTATCCTTGTTTTTGTCCTTGTCCATTTTAATTTATTATATAGTCTATACACAGAGTTATGACACAAATAGACCAAACTAATCATAGCGCAGGTGCATGTGTGATCATGTGTTAATAAGCTTTCACACACCAGTAATAATGTTATACGTTCTGAATTTACATGAGCTAATCCGTTAGTGTGGGTATTTCATGTCTTTGTGTGCTAGTGCAGATTATGGTGTTCATTTGTTTATTATCTGTGGTTGTAATGTCTACATAACATTGTTGGTCGGGCTCCTCAGTGTGATTGGATAATGTGATTCCTAAGTTGGGAAAAGTGTAATTAATTTATAGATTATTTGTTAAGGCTCGCTCTCTTCTATATTGAAGTTTAAAAGTGAAAATGAGTATTACATTTATGTTAATTTATATAAAAAAAAAAACTAGCAACTTACTCTGGCTGCGCACGGATGCAATACTGATACAAAAAATGTCCGCTATTTAATGGATGTTTTTCTATACGAAACCTTCCTTAAATCACTCTATCTTTTAAAAAGCTGCATCAAAATCCGTTGCGTAGTTTTAAAGATTTAAACATACATAGGGACAAAGAAAACGACTACGCTTATACCATGTTAGCGACAATCAAATAATTAAAGATTCAATGTTTGTTAAGCTACAAACGTGTATCAAAATAGTACTTTGAGATTATTAATATTTATTTCAAAAATATCAATTAATAATCCAACCACATCTATCATATTCAATGGATCAGACTCAATAGAGGTAACTTCATAAAAAATAACTAAGAAAATATAATCAAACCTCATTTTCACACGAAAACTAATAAATAAATAAAGAAAAGAAAGAAAAAAATTCTAACCAAAAACACCTGTTACATGCAATCCCCATTTTTCTTATAATCACGAAATAAATTAATGTAGCCATTAAGCAGCCAGTATATTTTCAGAGAAAAAAAATAGTTCTATTGCAAAAGGATCGTCGGGTTAAGCAAAACAAAACCATTTGTAAGGTGGGCCGAACCTTAATTGCTAGCACTAGGTACCTACTAGTCTTCACATGTTAGATGTACAATGAAAAATAACCTTTAAAACTACCAGGTTAAAGTTAGTTTTGGTGTCCTTTGGGGTAGAATGGCAATTTAGACCTGTGTTTGTCTAGTAATTTATTATACATTTGCTGTGGTGGCTTAGAAAAATGAACGGTAATGTAAAACCATTAACTATTGTAGCTGTAACCAAGCAGATAGTTTACTGAAAAAAAAACATTTAATTTTTATTTGTTTGGCATTTTGAACTTTATGTCATAAGAACTACGTTATAAAAGTGACTAATTTATAAGTAGTAAACACCGCAGATATCGATATATAGTAATAAATAGCTTTTTTTCAAATATATTTTTTTTATAAAATGGAATTGTTTCCATTTTTAAAGCACAGGATTGTGCTTTTTGACGCCATATTTTTTTCGTCAAATATTTTATTTTATTCTTGGAAATTATTCGTAAAATCCCATTAAAAAGTATGAACCAAAGTGCTTGAGAGGGTTGATATCACATCGCACGAAAATCGTGCAATGTCAGTGAATTTGCAATAGTATTCTTTTTTTTATGAAACACTTTACATTGGACTTATGAAATATAAATAATCCCACAAAACTGTATTCACAGTTAAACATTAGTTGCAGTAGTAAAATAATATAATGTAGATGTGTGTTAGCCGTAAGTTTTATTTTATTCGTCTGATTTGTTTTTTGTTTTTTGTAACCGTAAACACCACTACTTATTGTATTGGGTAATACTGTAATGATAGTGTGTATGTTTAATAGTAATAAATAAATAAATTCGAAGTATCTACACTATTCAGTTTACATAGCAAGCTCGTGTGACATTCATAAATAATTTATCATAAGACAGTGAAATAAATGAATCAGAGTTCAATGACCTATGATATAACCGTAACACTTGACGCTTTCTATCAAATTAAATTTAATATTAATGGTGTATTGTATGTATGTAGTGTATGGTGAGTTGCCAAATTGATAATAACTTCATTAAACTATAACTATTAGTGCCCATGGTTGAGTAAAGGCCTCTTCTTACACGAAAACGGTTTAGCATTAACCACCACCTTGCTCAAGGCGAATTGGCGATTTCAAATTTATAATTATAAATTAAAAGTTCAGATTTCCTCACGAGCTGGGAAGCTGTCTCCTCTTTCTGCGAAGCAGTGATACTCGCAAAGGAGGAGGCGGAGCACGTGAGGTAACTATCCTTCTCACGCCCCAGCCGCCGCATTATACAACATTCCGGGTGTCGGGGATCGAGAGACGATCTCCGGCCACCCTTAGCGTGGGTCTGCGGACGGCGCGTAGCGTTCCGCGCGCGCTTCAAAGAGCCAATAGACCACCACAGATGGGGCCCTTTTTTTGTAACGTGGGGAAACCTTCAAAATACGTCTAGCTTTTTGGGGAGAAAGACTAGAGAGTGTGGGATTTTTACCTCACTAAAACCACCCCGGTGGCCACCCTCATCACCTGTAAGGGGCACCGGGTCGTCTACATGAGACCTGTTCCGGAACAGACGGGGCCTTATAGGGCTGATGTTCAGCCGGGATTGCGGATTAAGCGCAATAAGGCCCAGAGAAGGTGAAGGATAGGGGGGTTTTAATCAGTAAGAGTCTGAAACTCTCTCTCGCCTTACCCTGGACGGAAGAGGTCATTTGATGATCTTCCCCTGACAAAAAAATAAAGCTTTCCGCACGAGATTTTCCTTCACCGTATGTATGCCAGAGGAATGAAAAAGTCACATTGGTACTAGTGATTGTAGGTACTGCGGCCTCGGCCTGTAGCAGAAAAAGGAACGGGGGTTTTTTGTTTAGTAAGAGATTTCCTTTCGCCCCATCCAAAGCAAGAAGAGTAATTTGAAGATATTCCCCATTAAAAAGCTGTCTAGTCAGCTGTAAAAACCCGTAGACCCAGAAATACTTCGCTGACTAAGTCTCAATATCCCAGAATACACCTGTCTCCCAACTCGAAGACACTGCGAGTACATGCTGTTATGTATTGCAGAGTTCATCAAATGTTGCGATCGTGCCAGTTGGCAAGTACCGCTAGTATACTCGATAACATTTGTATGAATCACTCTTACGCTATTACGCTTGGTTCCGTGGGATTTTAATGTCTTAATTTATTTTCCTAATCATTTTGACATGGCAGGTCTTTTCAAAGATTTTGATTCCTTCAAAATAAAAAATGACAAACTGACTCTTTCCATACTGGCGTGTGGCGAAAGATTGTGCCAGACGCTACTGTTTATAAACTTATCCTATACCTGTACCTGCTTAGTCGCGTGACCTAAATCTTTGGATGGAAATTAATTTCTGGCATTAAACGATTTAAAGGAATATTTGCAAAACACTTGTATGAGAATCAGTGATTCATATATTTCCGCGGTACAATACTATCTAAATACGAGAAATTGACCGAGAGTAATTAGTACCTAGCACTTTCTTTCAGAATTGAACTTCTTCAGTTGCGGTCTCCGACCAACCTCTTAAGCGTGGCGTTCACGATAATCGTTCTAGTTATCATTCCATCGTCGAGAAGCAGAATATTTGTCATTGCAAATCACTGTTCTATGGTCAATTAATATATCAAAGTAGTTTTTATTTATACAAGATTGTTTACATTTAGTTACCTTAACCGATAGATTGTACTGCGAATTACATACAGAACTCCGAATAATGAGTGATACCATTATTAAAGTAAAAGTGTTTTTACACAACACAATAATTTTATTATTTCCGATGTTTGGACATCCGAACCGTCCTATTTCGTGTAGAGTTCGTAATAAAAAGATATAAAATACTGGCCCAATTTACTCAACCGACCGTCCGTTCCCGACCGAGAGCCCCGAAATATGTTGTATAGTACAGTAAATCTTTTACCGAACAAATCAGCTTTTCACCTCAATTCAAGCATAATCCTTTTCATGCATGATTTAATTTGTTTTTAAAGGTGTATTTATTTTTGGCACTACATTGTTTTGCCAAAAATATTTATCAATATTTTTCATTTACGCTGCAAGCAAATTGCAATGTCCAGATAAAACAATTTTATTCATTTGCCCCGAAATAAATAATGTTTATTTATTCATTATTTATCGGATAATCCATCTTTAATTAAAGAAAAGCAAAGTATAATTTTCACTGTACTGCACACGTTCACATTCGTACTAAGCAACAACAATGATTTTATGTAATCTAAAAACCGGACCCACGACAGTTACGAAGACATTTTAATACCAGTGCAACTCAATCCTGATTGTAGAAATGATTCACAAAAAGAATATTTCCCTTCTACAATTTTTCTTGTCACTCTCTTCTCTTCTTATACGTGTGAAGTAGTGAATCACTACTTTGTCTTTTTTGAGGAGAAGTAACCATGATATGTCTTCTGGGAGTGTCACTATTTTTTTCTTCCGCTCTAGGCTGGCCACAACCCAGATCTACAACATCTTAACTCTTACCACTGCTTCACAGAAATATCGATCTTGATACAACTAGCCTACTTTAACATTTCAAAGAAAATGTTTATTAGGTTAGGAGGTTGTCGCCTTTTTGTATTTTTTTGCGGACGGACAATGACTCAGTATTGTTTATTGCAATTTTATTTTTAATTTTGTTTCGTGTCTCTTCTGTGGGTGATTCGGATTTAAGGTAATTAATGGATTGATTGTATCACAAAAAATATTTCTGTCTTAAAAGCGATTAAGTTTTTGTTTTGTATAGATAGATACTAGATATTTAAACATCTCATCGTATTTCAGCAAATGTTTTTTCATTGTTACTTTCTTACTTTTTAGGAATTGCATGTATTTGTGTGTTAAATAGTCAAAATATAATAATAGTGGTCCTGGTGGCCCGGAGGTTAAGGAGCCCCTTCTCATGCATGAGGGTGTAGGTTCGATACCTGGCAAGTACCAATGTGTCTTTTTCTGAGTTATATGTACTTTCTATGACTATTTAGACACCGCTGACACCAGTGAAGGTAAACATTGTAAACATTTTTAATAATGCTGATATTTAAAAATAACTCTTGGTTTTCAAAAGGAAGGTTATTTAAAACTTTATAAACTTTATATCATTCATAATTATTTTAGGCTGCAAATTGATATCAATTTCTAATTACTTATAAACGGAACCCGTACACAATTCTCGAGTAACATTCTATATAAATAAACAACAGAAGCCTTTTACAATCAGTTTAAAAACTTGAATGGTGATACCCTAAAAATGTAACGAGTTCTTTACTAAGATTCATGAACGAGTACTGTTGAATATTTTTACAAGAAGCTGTTTACAAAGTAATTTATTACCTCTTCCTTATAACCTTTTTTGAGTTTATCTAAAATTTGATAAAAGTTCACCTTTTTGTTGTAAAATAAAGGCGATTGGTAGGTACTACGTAGATAATGTTATACATATTTTATTTACGTTTAATGGTTTAGTAAATGTTATCTTGTCTCGATTTATTTTGTTCTAGGAACCACACAATCTTTGCTTGCTATTACTGGTTGGATGGCAGAATTCTGGATTCATGTTCTGAGAATTAGATAGAACCCGTAATTGCATAGATTTTGTGGTTAGAAGGTAAAATTCATGGAGTGGCTCCTCCAAGTTCCTTTAGACAGTATGCAGTAGTGACAAGATGGCGGTTTTTATAACTTTTTAGGTAAAATAATCTTATAGTAGCCTTTTTTTGTCAGGGGAAAACCATCAAATAGTGGCCGGAGATCGTCTCTCGATCTTTTAGTAGCTTAGTGAGATGACAAATGTAATTATAATGATTATATATTTTTTGAATATAGATTATGTTTGAGGTAATCCAAGCTGACTATTTATAGCATTAAAATAAATGACTTTGGCACTATTGAATAAAAAAATCTACGTTTGGTACTTATACAAACTTTCGCATCTACAATACGTTTTCGGACCACATAAAATAAGTTATTATTGGAAATTCAATATAAATTCTACGTACAATACTCTATTTATAATTTTCTTATTGTTTGACCCCGTCATTCAGCGGATTTTGCGAATAATATGTATTTTGTACAACTTCGTTTACAAAAACATTTTCTACTTGCGTGGGAGACATATTCATTCATGTTGCCTTCACATAAAACACAGCTGAACGTATGTAGGTGTAGCTAAGGTTACTTAGAATGAGATTGTTACATTTTGTCAAGGTGAACTTTTGAAAGTAATATTTATATTAATAGAAATATAACATAATAAAACCTATTACCTTTTCAAACCCGAAAAGAGTTTCAGAAGTACATATTAAGCAATAAATATGTAGGTAAAATGTAATACATATTTTTTGTGATAACACTGACTATAAGCTCGGGAGCTATTCCTAGCTTTCCTTTCTTTTCCTTAGCCGTGTAACTTGTAAGTTTGCAACAACATACGCTTGAGCATTTTTCTTGTGAATAGTTATGCTATAGCTCCATATCCATAACTGGTTAAAATTCCATACATCATATAGTCATAGTAAATAACCCATAAAAAGTAACATTAGCGTTAAGCATAACCCAAAAAGCGACCTCAAAATTTTCTTCAACCCTTCCTCAGTAGTTGGATTGGCCATCATTAGCCCATAGAAATAGTTTGTAAGCATTGACAACAGTCACAACAACTTAGTTGTTAAGGAAAGCCGTGCTTTCGGACAAATAGGCCGGCTCTATCAGAGTTAGATCTCATTCTTATAGTTTACAAATGTGTAACTACTCTGATGTTGTGTGTATCCATGTCGCTGATTGCTTACCATCAGGTAATCCGTCTGCTCATAAATGAGGTTGCGCTTACAACTTCACTAGAGTTCCAGATGTCCATGGGCGGCACCAACTGCTTCCCATCAAGTGATCAGCCTAGCCCATAATAAAAAAACATATTCTTAAACCTCATAGTTAAATAAGTTTTCTTTGTATTGTTCCCAGGTGTATCACACGACAGATCATACACGTTATTCCAACTGGGGAAGCGAGTGTCGGCCCCAGTTCGACAGTTCGCTGAGTTGGGTCGATCCGACGCGTTGGGGTCGGCTCCGGGAACTCTCGACGTGTTTGGCGCACCTGCTGTTGGACAGGGGGCTGGCAGGACTGAAGCTGAGTTCTTTGTCGATGGAAATCATTCTAGGGTAAGTGACTTATAACGAAGTACCTATTTTAATTGTCTCTGTGAGAATTTGACAACACGGTTGGTACGGTGGCTGGGCAACTGGCTGCCGTGCAATGTGTTGCGGGTTCGATGCCCGCACGGAACCACTCTCTATGTAATCTACGAATTGTCTGTCACCGCACCTACGACGCAGGAGAAAATACGAGTGCAAGGCAATGTTTTTTTTTAAAAAAGTTAAGGAAAGAAAAGTATATCGTAAATTCTTACGACATCAGTATTAAAAAATTGTGTTGCTATTTACTTACTGCCGATTAAGGAGTCGTCGCAAAGAAACTTATTTTGGTTCAATTGAAGCTAGTGACTAGTTTTTTTTTCATTCGTACTTCTTTTATATATAAAAAAATTACAAAAATATATTAGTATCATAGAATCCATAACACATGTCATACCTGTAGCTAGATTTCATTTTCGGAAATCTCTGGTGAATGGTACATATTTATTCAAATGCAGTAACACAAAATAAGCCGTATGTGGATATGAATATCAGTAGTATATTATATAGCATACTTACGGAAATATTTTTGCAGCACTTTAGTTATAACAGGAAAACGCCTATATAAAATTTACTATTTCAATTCTCTATTTCCCTAAGGGTGAATTCGTCCAAACTAAATCCATACATCATGTTCCTTTTAGCTTTCCCTCAAACCCGAATCATTTCGAATGCTCATGTATTTAAATATACTTAGACACCAGCATGTCAACGTACACTATTCTGAGAGATTTCTTTAATAAATTTTCAATTTTATTGTTCTATAATAAGGTCTATATGAGAAAGTAAAACAAAGTAGGTTGATGTGTAATCGTATTCAAAATTGGAACATCAATATTCAAATAATGGAACGTTATCCAGGTAACTGTCGTTAAAATCTTATACCACATTCGATCCCAACAATATTGGTATCAAAATGAAAATTTCCCGAACGTATACAGCAATAAAGGCATCATTAAGCCTTACAACGTTTTAAATTTCATATTTATACCGCAAACCAATTAAATATTCGGTTATCGAAACAATTTGACGCACAGATATAAGCGAATCACAGCAAATTGTCTGATTTTATTAGTATCATTATTTCCGTGGAACGAATGCAGTCGTAATCGAATGCAATAAAGATGAAGCTCCAATAATTTTGCAATTAAAATCGTCAATGGACAGCGCAATTTTGTGATAAGGCCGCTGTTACATTCTCGTTTCGTACCGCCAGACATTGGAGTTTTTTAATGATATTTATTTCATTTTTTAATGCCGCGTTTTACAACTGGTTAAGTAATTACTGGCATAGCAGTGCGGTGATATAGCAAAGACAGTATGCTTAACTGATCAAGGGCTAATTTTTTAATAGTTAGATAAATGTTATCTGAGGCATAAAATTGTTGCTGTCACTGTCTTAAACAAACGATCTGACGCGACAGCATCATAATTATTCCCCTAACAACTGTTATCTTACCATTGAAAAATCAGCCCTAAACTAAATTCGTAGTATGACGAAATACATACTCTGTCATTGAATATACTAACTTATACCTAATACATTTACGTTCGAATTCAAAGAATAAAACTTTTTTTGGTTTCACTAATAAAACAGAAACAAAACTCGACAGCGGAGCATTCACGGAGCAAACAAAATGACCCCACGATGTAAAGTTTGTCACCCAAGGAACACCCTACAATATTTTTTACAGGGCAAAGCTATTTGTACTAGTGAAATTGCACTCGTAGCCTCCCCAACAAACAATGCCGAAAAATATCGTATTTCATCACTAATTAATGCTTCCAGAGCAAACACCAATTACGATACGGACAAATAAAAGAACCGACTCGATTCCAGCAATAAAGGGGAGTTTTATCGAATCGAGAATCATGTTTGTTGTTCAGCCAGTTAAGCCTAATTTCGATTCTTCACTCGTTAATCGGTATGAGTGGGAATCGATTTATCGATTGAATTTATTTGAGGTAATTGTTGTGTGTTAATTAATGAAGGGCTTTGTGTCCGGTCGTGTAGGTATTTAAGTTTATTATGATATTGTTTCGTGAATAATTAATTCAATTATTTCGTAGGTTTGTGCCCACATCGGGGATAACCAATTTCATTATTTAATAAATGATAGGTAGTTATTAATTTACTAATAAAGTTTTAAGACCTTCAGTTCCTGATTGCTAAGTATTTCCCTCTTTTGAAAAGGAAAATACTTAATGAATGCTTAGTATTTGCAATAAATTAATTTGTAGATTGGAATATAACTCTTCATGACTTGGATTTTTAACTTAGCCGATTGCAAAAAACTAATGGTTTGATAATTACGTATATTATTTTGTATTTAAACGCAACTTAAGTGTCGAACCTGAATTATAGTTCCTTCAGGAACCACAGCATTATTAAAGGAAAGTTCTTTAAGAAAGGAACTTTCCTTTAATAATGCTGTGGTTGTCATAATTTGCAGCATCTAGTTGGAGTTACTGAAGTTGCTCGCTAATACACTTTGTGTTGTAATTTTACTACCTTAAATTTGTTTAAAACCCATTTAAAAGGTTGCTAGTTATGTCTAGGTTAATAAGGATTATATTAAATTTTATTGTCTTTTTTATATTTGGAAAGGACAGGCGTTTGCCCGTTATATATTCTGGTGGTCAGTGAGCGATGATGCAACCCACGAAGGAACACGCCTTTCTAAAAGCAACTTAT
Organism: Spodoptera exigua; assembly: GCA_902829305.4. Lineage (NCBI taxonomy): Eukaryota > Metazoa > Arthropoda > Insecta > Lepidoptera > Noctuidae > Spodoptera > Spodoptera exigua. Next base: position 2,855,947 of record LR824614.2, read on the forward strand.
TTACTCAGGCCTCCAAGACATCCTTCGGGGACCATAGATTTTAAAATAAAGCTCTAACATGATGATCATGTCATGAAAATGAATTTAAATCTCAAATTCCAAATTCAAACTCATATTCATTATGGAATGAAATATTTAATGCCATATTAAAAATAAGCCTTTAAGGCACGAAGAAACATTTGCCTTCAAAAAGTTTTTCTTGTGACATTACGCTAACGAAGTAGTTCGCTAATCACCTACAAAACCTTTTACGACATCATTATCGAATACCTATCTATTTTTAAAAGACACATTTTTTAACATTTCATATTAACGAAGATCCAAATCAGTTTGACCTGATTTCCCTCGAACTTTCGTTCCGTACCTCGTTAGTATTTTCGATGAGAGATTTTTATTGAACGTTGACGTCTAACAAGAATAGTATCATTTTGTATTTTCGTTCCTCAAATCTTTGAGCTGTCCTTTATATATTTAGTGAGAGTTTGTGATGAAGTTTCTATGTTCCTTACACTTTTTTATGTCATAAGTCAACAATCGACTTCTTTCTTAAATGTGGGAGAGCCATGCTTCGGCACGAAAGGGTCGGCTCGACCGGAGTGATACCACGGCCTCACAGAAAACCGGCGTGAAACAACTACAGCGTTGTGTTTCGCCGTGTGAGTGAGGTTACTGGAGGCCCAATCCTTCCCCTCCCCCAATCCCTCTTGAATCCCTCATCAATCCCTAAATCCCTAATCCCTAAAAGGTCGGCAACGCACTCGTAACTCCTCCGTTGCGGGTGTCCATGGGCGGCGCTGATTGCCTACCATCCCATCAGGTAATCCGTCTGCTCGTTTGACGATCTATCACATTGAAAAAAAAAATCGAGTTTACCTGAAGGTAAGCAATCAGCACCGCCTATGGAAACTCGTAATACCAAACCAAAAGAGTATTGTAGTGGGGATTTGAGAATAGGCGATTTCAGGATTAATGGGGGGGGGGAGGATTGGGCATCCAGTGACCTCACTCACATGGCGGTTTTCTTTCACTAAGATTATGATCGAATGTGAATTTTGATAAAGAGATATACATAATAATGCAACGGCACAATATGCTACTTTTTATCCAGGTTAAAAATAATAAATTCGACGATAGAAACTAGTCTTAAAATAGGAAATTGTTTATTCCGTTTCCCGAATAGACTCAGAATCGTGTTTCTTAGTTCTTTCTGATCCGATTTTCGGAAATCTTTTACTATAAGCACGCTCTCGTTATGATCTTCTTAAAGGTTCGAGATCTACCTGAGAAAAAACGATATAAATTCCATCAGGAGAAGTTGTAGGCGAAAAGCCTAACTTTATCTACACATACCTATAATTTCTAGAAAACTGTCTGTATCAGTTAATTTATAATAACTGTAGAGCTTAATAATTCATTGAATTGAATTGTAGAACTGATTGAAAAAGAGTAACCATGGAGTTTCTTGCTCGTTCTACTCCATAGGAATTTACACTTTGAAACGAGCAAGTAGCTTCACTAGAGGACAGACGGACAGGCTGACACGCATTAAGTTAAACCTTTTGAAATATATTTTCTTTTTCTTTTTTTTTTGCTTGACGTTCAAAAGTGCCTACTGTGGTCTAATTGAAATAATTGATTTTGACTGTCCTGCCATGTGATGATATTGCAGTACATTTTTGTGTTGCCTGTTTATTTATGTGGTTATTAGGTTTCATTAAGGGTCCTAATTTTAAAGTAATCTAACCTGACAGGTGAGGTTATGCCATGGTGGCCTGGTTAAAGGGTGCCTTAACCGCCTTCTTATGATCTATCTCCACTTTTCATATGTGGGACTGCAGGTTTAAAACTTGGCAAGTAATAATGTGATTTTTCTAAGTCTAATTTCTTTATATTTTGATTTGATTTGATTTGATTTGATTTGATTTGATTTGATTTGATTTGATTTGATTTGAACAAGTGTGGTGATTAATGCTCAAATGTTTTATCATATGAGAAGAGACTTTTGCTCAACAGTAAGCAATTATCGGGAGATGATGATAATGAATCTTTAATTCTTGTAGCAACTCGGTTTTTGTGGCATGGCAAAAATTTAACTTTTTACAAATTCACATAATTATGCAATTAATTTATCAAACACCAAGCGAGCGCCGGCGCGCCTTCCGCGCCTATTGTTCTTTTATTCTGTCTCGATTTTACCACGATTGGAAGATTAAATGGCTAAAGTTATTGAGGCTGTTGCTTAGCTGGCTACAGTACCTACGTATAATACGAAAGTTATATACATTTATATTTATACAAACCATTAATGATAACTGGTTTTGCAAAGTAAACTCTTATTAGTTTAATAAGAATTTTTCTTTGAAAAGACGTTTTCTAAAATAAGTGTTTATTTTTAGACTGTTAATGGTATAGGATAAAATGATCTGAATAACTAACATTATTATTGAAAACGTCTGATGTCTGTACCGAGGTATTTGCTTGGCTGTAGGAATCTCAATTTTATACTTAGAATTTTATTTCTTGCCAAAAAGATGTGATGCTTGTTTAAATTCCTAAAAAAAATGTTTCGTTCATAAGAAGTTTACAATCATTTTTGATACGGTCTAAAAAAATTGAAACATAATAGGTATCTAACATTCAAAATTGCAATAACTCTTTGTGTGATCCACAATAATTGTTGTTCCGGGTCTGGGTGTAATGTGTATGTAAAATTATATGTTTGTAAACCCACGACACAAGAGAACACACAAGTGTACTCTTGAAACGCATCTTTAAAAAAATCTCAGCATTAATTAATAAGACATTTCAAAAACAAGAACTGCATTGAAACTCCTGCAATAAGTAATAATAAAAAATAAACTGAATCACATTTTGCAACTCAGCGACTTCTTGAAATTTCTTTAAAGTACAATACTGTTTCCTTAGCGTTGGAGAGCTTTTCTCGTTTTGTTAAATTCTCTAGTTAAGTAAGAATTTCTTAACAAACCAGGCGTAAGCAACAGTAGCCTTTTCGCCTTTTAGCCTGTTAGCCTGTTAGCCTGTTGACAGAGTACGTCTCACTGAGCTTAGAACTAATTGCTCACTTGCCCTTTTACCAACAACTTCGCTGTAATGGTCGCGTCCAAATTACGAGTACTAGTTGTTATTTCATTATGTTGTTCTCAATTTTCCGTGTTGTTTGTTTGGAATTGTAAATTACAGTTTTTGGAGTGTAAATTTAAAATTATTTTGAACTCTTTCTGAAGAGAGTTTAAGTTATTTTTTGTTTACTGAGAGTCAAAAAGAATACAATATGGTACGAAGTTTTTATGTGGTTTTATTCAAATATTAACCCTATTTCTAAGCAGATTTACGATGCCTATGTATATTGTGAAATTAAAGAAATAAAGATTGGATTTATTAATTAATTCCAGATTTGTGTACATTTTACTTGCTTTACTTAAAAACAATTAGTGCTCATAATTCAATAAAAGCTCCACATGTAAAATCGAAACAAAATGTTCCAATTTGACGGTTTCACGTCAATCGTATATCACACCGACACATATCATAGGTATAAGTTTTTCTTCTTTTTTCAACTCTCCTATTAAGAGAGTGACGCGAAATGACCTACTTTTCAAGCAATTATTTCTTTTAGCGTTCCGTATCTTATAAAATGGATCTGCTAACGGTTGCTCTACTGTCATTTGGTATGTGAGGGCTCATGATAGAATAAGAGAAAAACAAACGCAAATTCTATTGAATATGGTAGGTATAATAATTAAATCAATTGCAGATTGTATGAAACCTATCTTAAAGCTGAATTTTGAATTCATTCATTGACACTTAATAACACAATAATAAATCTTTCCTTTTTCGGGATTTGTGTTAATGTGAAATAAAATTTATTGTTTTTTTTTTTTAAAGAGCGTTTTAGTTTTTATTTTGTTCATTTTAAATTCATATAAAATTCATTTCATTGTTCATATAAATTTAGCGAGGTTAATCGATATTATATTAAATCAAATACGGCACCCCTCGTCGCGTACGTTTGTTGCGTTTTACACTCAGCCAGTTTTTTGTTTGTCATTGTAATTTCAACAGCAATATTTTGTTGCAGGTGTCAGTAATGGCTCGCATGATACCGTCTCCTGATTGGTTCATTGGAGTGGACAGCTTTGACCTCTGCGTTGATGGGAACTGGTTGGACAGCATCACCATAGAGGTAAGTATAAAAATATTACGTAATAAAACTGATAGTTAAATAAATTTGACCTGACTGATATTATTATTTTGTGCGATAAAATGACAATTGCAATTAAAATAATAATTAGCTAAAAAGCTTTAAATGGTACTCGAAACTCGATACAATTATGTAGCTAATTAAAATCGAAACCTCATGCTACCGATAAATATTTTATTACCTATTTCAAATTATTTACAATTCAAAAATGGAATTCAGTCAAAGACGTATACGAACGTGAAAATAAAAATAAATGAACTAAATAAAATTAATCAGTTGATAATTCACGAAAAGATATGCACAGTTTCAATAATAATACTACTGCCTAAAAATATCAAAAAATTGATCATTATGATTACACCACTAATACCAAATTCTTTCTTATCAGGTGGATCCACTTGACGCGGGGACTGACAATGGCTTTACGTTTACTGCCCCAAATTGGCCCACCGCTCCGCAAGGAGTTGCGTACCGCATCACGTCCAAATACCCATCACACCCAGCTGGTTCATTCTTCTATCCACATCTAAGAAGATTACCGCCTATCGCCACGTTTCAGTTTATAAAGGTATACATTATTTAATATAATAAGAGTACTAATATCTTTTAAACTGTCTAAGTAGAAGGCACAAAGAAAGCTCTAACGTATTGCAGGTTAAATTCCCGCTAATAAGAATTATTTTGTTGCTCCTATATGAATTTCATTTGAAGAAAAAAGTAAAGTCTGTAAGCATGTAAATTCAGTTCAATTTTAAAGATTATTTTAAAGGATTTAAAATTTTTCCTTATGCTAATTATAATCGATTGAATTCATCATTATAAAAAAAATAAAAATAAAACAACCAACATGAAAATCACCCTTAGATGGACTAGAAGAAAATTCCATTGGCATTAAGTACGCCATGGTGAAAAAAGGAATTCAAATAAATATTTTTTTATCTTAATTATAAAAGGGAACGTTAGACAATGGTAAAGGAAAAAGCCTTAGAAAAGAGGCTTCACATATATTTTCATGATCTTACTCACTCTATAATCCTTTTTCTCAAACAGCTTCGCGAATATGAACTCTCAGAAGTATTCCACCGCAACACAGACGATCGGAGATACGATGTACTACAACTTGACAAGATGAACCATAACAACATTGATGTATTGGATGGGAACAGAGCACTTTCAATTGCAGAGGAAGTTGAGAGGGCTGAAGCACCCAGGATATACTCTGAAGGATCCATGACAACACCTGATGGGGCTTATTCGTATTACTCTATGTAAGTTGAATCAGATAATATGAAACAAGACACAGCTCACGATAAAATTTAAAATAATATAAACTACACACGATACATTGAACGATCAATTTGAAAATAGTTACTAGGACTTGCTTAGATGATAGCCTTTTGTAAAAATGTTAGAGATAGCTCTTTGCCCTTTTATTTTCACAAATTCCATTAGGACCACTTACAAAATATAAAATTACTATTCCACACTGCATTACTCTATTTTCCAATAAAGTTATTGTCTAGTTGCAATTTAAAACGAATTCAATAAAGCATAATTTTTCGTTATATCGAATTCAGAAATAGTTTTTTTACTAATCGAAATAGAGCAATTTGGAGTCAGCCACCGTCACGTCGTGCATTTCAATTTGTTATATTTACATCTCCAATGGATTCCGTTGTACCGTATTTGAATATTTATTTCAACACATTGTTACCGTAAAATGCAATCATTGTACTTTTAGCTTCGATTTACCTTGTTCCGTTCACTGTAAACAATGATTTCAAAAAGAACTGTGAACTCAAAAGACTTGAGATGGATCTAATTGCACTTTTCTTGTAGAACGAACACGACATCGAGTACGACCGAAGAGCCTCGTTCGGCTAACGAGCTCCCGACATCGGGCCCTACCGCTAGTGAGAGGTCAGCCCTTCGGAGTCTGGCCCGCAGATACCGGGCCAGGCGACGACGCAAGCTGCGCGCTGATAACACCGACCCGGCTGAAAGGAGGAAGCGGAAAAGAGCTAGTGAGATTTTTGTACTTATTTTATTTTGGAGACCTAGTCAGTAAAAGTTCTTTAGCTAGACTGGAGGAAGTCTCGCACCTTTTTATTGGTTTGTTTTTCTTTCAAAAATTAATAGAATAATAATATTGAATTATTCGAGTTTGGACAAAATAATTTGTTTTATCTTAAGTAATATTAAGCTAAACAACTTTCACGACGACGTAAAAGCTTCTGAGACAAATATAAAAGAGAAAGAAATTAGGAAGGTCGGAATTAAACGTAAGCATCTTGAGTCGACCTTACTTAATCTCAGGTCATTGACTTTCCTAATCCTGGGTCTCATTGACTTAATATCATATATTTTTTTCCAAATACCCAGAATATTTTGGTGTACAGATCATTTAACTTCTGAGAGACGGCAGAGGTCGCTTACTTCTACTTATACCCATTTATAATCCGCAAAGAGGCATGAATTACTAGTCTCTTATAAAATATTCTTACTGTGTTAATGGATATGAAGATTATTGCGTCTCAGTTCTTATTTATTTTCACTTAGCTCACTTAGAACTGCCCCGTTAATTTATGTTTTCATATTTTTCACTCGACGTTTTCTACATTAATTATGACTATTAGAAATATTATCTTTGGATTTTGTTCTTTAGTATTTATTAGTAGGATTGAAGACGATTATAAAAGAAAAAATAAAAAATAAAAAAACTTTTCTGGAATTATTTAATCCTCCCGTCGATATCCACATTCGCTTTTTCTGTTATGATTCCTTCTTCACTATCTATAATTTTCTACAGGACTGTTAGACTGCCGGGTATCAGAATGGAGCGAATGGAGCCCATGTCGCAGTGATGGTGGTTGTGTAGGCTCAGCTGTGCGCACGCGCCGAATAATCAGACGACAAAGGCCAGGGGGTGCACCGTGCCCCCCAACCGCTCTAACAAGATGGTGTGCTACCAACTGCTCGACACCACAGCCACACGAAGACTGGCGGACGAATCTCACGTAATTCTAAATTCGAATTCGTATTTCGAATTTTATTTTATTTTTTATTTATCGTATTTGGAGTTGGTTTTGTTGATGATGCAAATCATTTTGTGCCACTGAAGAGATAAATATTTGATCTGTATTTTCTACATTATAACGTTCTGACAAAAATGGTGTGAGTTTATCAATCATATTATTTTGGATCAAAACTTGGCTCAGAATTATGAATTTCGATATCATTAACAAGGCACAATTCTTTATTAGTGGCCACATTCTAACAAATTAATTAAAACTTTCCTTTAATCTATTTATGATGACTGTTTATTATTTTAGCATCTGTGTCTGTCCGTCCAAATATAATTTTGTTTCGATTCCATTCATTTGTTTCGCATTTCAATTTATTTTCGATGTAAATTGATGTGGCGTGTAAAAATATAATAAAAAATTGTTGTATAAAATAAAAATAGTAAGAGATGACTGTCAATATTGAAAAATAATAGATAGTATTCGGTTCTTTATCGCTGTACCTAATTGAGCTTCTTTTTATTTCGTTTGTTGGTCAATTATTGTTAAGAGTGACTAAGATTTAGGATAAAACAATTCACATGCATGCAGTTACATCGTAACTTATTAAATAATTGGAAAAATGCTTCTGCAATTAAAAAAAATACATACAAACTAAAAATTCTTCCAAATTTATTTAGATCGATGCTATCTATTCAGAACCATAATATTGTAACAAAATTATTTTCAAAAAAATATCTATAAAATTAATTATTACAGATTTTTGCTCTAGTACAAAACGATGTCGTGTCTTACACTAATGAGAATAAACATATAAATAATGATAATAAAAAAATGTACAATTTTTAATTTATTAACAATTTATCCATTTTCAATATTTCTACTACTCGTATATCCCTGACAATACTTTGGGAGTTAATAATAGAAAAAAAATATACATATCGTTTACTTAAGTATTTAACTTTGTGACAGTAATTCAATAAAATGTGTAGCAATTATTTTAGTGTTAAAAATATCCAAAGATGCAGCTTTTATTTTTCATACAAATAAGTGTAAAAACTTTTAATGAGAAATAAAAATGAAGAGACTTCTCGTACCGCGCTCAGAGGGGAGGAGTTTATTTATTTTTATCTACTAATAAGTATTATAGTAAGTCTGTACTTAGATAAGTATAAAATAGATATTCACAAAGCCTTCTGTGGAACTATGAATTTCATTTGAGAATATAATTAAATTATTGTAAACATTTGGGATTACAGTGCTTGGTAGATGTTGTATAGTGCCGTTCATAGAAGCAGAGAGGATTATTAAAAGACGAGTTAGCATTTCTCATTATTCTTTTATATTGTATGCAAGTGTCCGCTCTGCTTCGTTTTCATTAAAATCCAATTGTAATAGAATTTTTGTTACACCCAAATTTAGTGTTATAAAAATCTCATTATAGAAAACTCTTTAGCAATTTGCTTTGTATGCCAAAGACCTAAGTTAGACTTGATTTCCAATCGAAATTTCTCGAAGATCGATTCACACACAATCACGATTAAATAAATTGTTTATTTATCTCCAGATAAATAGGATCGATTTTTGTTTGCTCAATTTCATTTCGAAATAGAACATCGTTAATCAATTGATGTGTGGATTGATCTGTATTAATGAGTAAAGAAAAAATTGTCAAAACATCTAGTTAATAAAAGCTATAGTTTAACTGTAAAATAGAGCCAAAAAGCTGAAAGTGTTAACCTTAGCGTAAAACTTGGAGTATGTGTATTTTTTACAATGTAAATTATTCTGATTTCAGTAATAAAACATCTTGAATAAAATGGGATTGTTTTAATTTTATTGTTGCCTTTGACGAGAGGAAGGATGGCGGGTTTATGTAGGTCAATCTCTTGACTAACGGACATGGATTTAGAGACTGCATTTTTCTGTTGCGAATTCTCGGGTACAATGATGTTGTTTTCGTGGAAAAAGCTTCATTTGTTACAGAAAATTTGTATTCTATCAACTCCTCTTGTAAATATATAAGTTGTCATCTACTGTGACTGGAGAGGGGTTTCAAAAAGATTATTTCTTGATAGAAAAAGGAACAAAGAAACATAAGTCTAAATTCGAATATGCTTTAAGCTGTTAGACTCTAACAGCTTAAAGCATATTCGAATTTTAAATAAAATTTCTATCAAGCTCTCAAACATATCACTTTAAATGCAGGTCGATTCACTTAGGCTTATATTTACAGATTTAACCTAGAAACATTATGTAGAAATATGGATGTTTATTTAATTTATTCTTTCGAGTAATAACTGCCGAATGGATACGAATGAACTTTGGCTTAGATAGATAGGTCATAAAAATAATACGCAAGGTTCTTTTTAAATTGTAAACTATACCTAATAGAATTAGTAAACGTTATAATTAAATAAAAACTTTAGTTCGTTTATGACAACAAAACTGTAATTTTTAAATATTTAAATTTAAATAGTTTTTAAATTGTAGCTAATTTTTTGACGGAATGAAGTGTTCCCAGTTTAGTTATAGTATATCTTTATTTCTGTATTTAGTAACTGTAAATATCATAATAATAGTGATGGCCTAAAATTAAACGCATTGTTTACAAAAAGAAGTGGTTAGGTAAACAAACTTTGGAATACAACCTTTTTTTATTTATTTAATAGGTCTTTAATAGGTACCTGATGGTAAGCGCCGCCCATGGACACTCGCAACGGAGGAGTTACGAGTGCGTTGTGCCGCCGACCTTCTAGGGATTAGGGATTTGGAAATTTAGGGATATAGGAGGGATTGGGGGAGGGGAAGGATTGGGCCTCCAGTAACCTCACTTACACGGCGAAACACAACGCTGTGGTTATTTCACGCCGGTTTTCTGTGAGGCCGTGGTATCACTCCGGTCGAGCCGACCCATTCGTGCCGAATCATGGCTCTCCCAAAACAACTAAATAATATAAACAAACCTCTCAATAACAACAAATGTAGAACCCGAAAATTTTATTTATATTTCTTTTTATATTAGTACAACGCTAAATAAACATCCACCTAAAAGAAATTCTTACATCAATGCTCATAAAGTAACAAATGAAATAATATTCTCGACACAAAGGAATCAGAGCACGAATGCACTTTAAGAGGAAAAGATGGTATGAAAAGAAAGAAAAGTATTAGAGAAAATAGGTCAGTACTGCTTGAGTAAATAGGCGAGCTTGTTACCTGGTATTGTTTATAATAGGTGTCTCTTATCTCGAGTAAGTTGAACTATCCTGTTCTATTAGACGATTTCAAAAGCTTTACAAGAGACTATCTTGTTCTGTTAATAGATATGTAAATTTTGATAGTGTGACAAAAAAAGAAGAAACATTCTTTTGCAACTTATTGGTGACTCGCCTATGGACAAAGGAATGAAGAATACTACCTATTCTAGAAAACCGAAAAAACTTTCGAAATGTAAAAATAGCCTATTCTAAAACATTCAAGGTTTCGGGTCAAGCGCAAAAAGTCAACGCGGCCTAGGCTGAAGCAGGAGAAGGAACAGGGTGGTTTTTATTCAGTGAGACTCTGCCAGTCCCTCTAGCCCCAATTCGGGCGAGAGACGACATTTGAGAATTTCCACCCCTGAAAAAACCTCTTCTCTTAAAAAGTGAAGCCCTTTCTGTGAAACTGAACCATCTGTGGCCTACAGTGACACTGTTAAGGCAGCTGTTAACATACTTCATGTTAAAACAGTCATATACTCAAGGCTACACCCAACCTTCAGTCGCAGCTGAGTTATAATGAACTTAAAACTTCCAAGATAACGTGCAACGCCAACAAGTTACAAGGAAGCTATTATTGAACAACTTGGGACCTAAAAGACGCAGTAAAAGAGCAAAACACGTTTATTTTTCTTGACCCAAGAAATATGGTCTTTCTGCAAGAAACTTTAACCGTTTTAGTAATGAATCTCACCTGAAGGACACCAGCTCGCGACTTGAATTACACTGGCTTCTTTAAAAACGAAACTGCCACTTTAAAAAAAGTATCTTCATTTGTGAGGGATAATTGCCCCATTCTAACACAACATTAACCTCCCAACTTTTAATAGGCTTTTTACTCTGTGGAATAAAATGTTACGTATTTTTTTTTTGTTACTTTTTTTGCTGAGCTAAGGAAAAATGCTAGAATTTTTATATGAAAACTTTTTGCATGTGTATGGGTGTCTATAATTTGTGAGCGAAAGGTTTAATGAGGGTAGCTCGAGAAGTTTTGGCTCCGTAAAGAAATATAACTTTATACAAGTAATGTTTTTGCTGGTTGATGTTGATGTATAGTAAGGGAAAATATTTCCTTGGATAATGATGATTTTTATTAAATACAAAATAATTGTATCTAGATTTTGCAAATAAATATTTTTTTGCACGCCAGGTCATGGCACTGCTTGTTCTGTGCGCTGTTAAAACATCGTAACTCGACATAGAGGCTCAATGATCGAGACTCAACATAAAAGGATAGGACTTTTAACTAGCAAAAAATTGTTATACGAAAGAAACGTGCCATAATATACAAAATACAACCGAGTACATACAAAGTTAGAAGCCTTTGATTAAAAATTTGCTCTCAGTGCTTGGTTGATTTTTTTTTTCTTTTTGTTATGTAATTGGTCGGCAAACGAGCAGACAGAGTACTTGATGGTAAGCAATCAGCGCCGCCCATGGACACCCGCAACGGAGGAGTTACGAGTGCGTTGTGCCGCCGACCTTTTAGGGATTAGGGATTTGGAGATTTAGGGATTGTGGAGGGATTGGGGGCGGGGAAGGATTGGGCCTCCGGTAACCTCACTCACACGGCGAAACACAAAGCTGTTGTTGTTTCACGCCGGTCTTCTGTGAGGCTGTGGTATCACTCCGATCGAGCCGACCCATTCGTGCCAAAGCATGGCTCTCCCACAAAGTTCAAGTTTTTTAAATACATCATACTTACTTGTATTTCTTTTATTGTAGAATATATCTGTGAGTAGTGCTCATTGCTGACCATTAAATTAATCTTCTATTTATTTCCTCTCAGCGTCTAAACGCTATTATGTAGTGAGCCTGAGTGTAGGCACCTTGGGCGTCGGGGATCGAGCGACGGTCTCTGGCCACCATAAGCACGGCTGCGGTTGGCGAGCAATGGTAAGTCGCCGTCTGACCGGAACCAAACCCGAATATACGGTGCGTAGCGTACGCGCCTCAAAAAGCTAATTGACCACGACAGATGGGGCCTGATAGCCTTCTATCTTTAGCCAGGACCGCAGGTTGAGCTCAATAAAGTACCGCAGCCTCAGCTTGGAGCAGGAAAAGGATCGGGGAGTAGGTTTAGTCTTTAAGAGTCTGATACTCACTCTTGCTAACCATGGGCAAGAGAAGTAATTTTAAGCTTATCCCTCGAAAAAGGGAAATAAATTAAAAACACTCTTGGCACTTGACCTAGCTTTTAATTATTCCTTATCCTAAATTTATTCCAAAAAAACTACTCACTTTGTATCAAAGAAAATAATTAGCCGGCACAATTTTATTGGAGTTACGAGGCCTGTGAAAAAATATGTCAACGCCATCTACGTAATTAGGCACTGTACGTACCTATTTTAGGAAAAAATGTACTACAAAGTGCTTAGCGCTAGTGTGTTTTACGTTAAGACGATCGACACGTTTATTACGCTCAGCGATAACTTATACTTATAATAAATTACGCTAACGACTAGGTGGAAGCAAAACTGCACGGTTGGCGTGGTGGCTGGGCAACTGGCTGCCGTGCAACGTGTCGCGGGTTCGATTCCCGAACGGAACAACTCTTATGTGATCCACAGATTGTTGTCCCGAGTCTGGGTGTGATGTGCATGTGGAATTGTATGTTTGTAAACGCACCCACGACACAGGAGAAAATCCTAGTGTCGGGCAATGTCTAAAAAAAATACTGGATTTGAAGAATGGTACACAATGCGCGCATCTCATGATTGCCTGCAACACCGAAGGAGCAAAATGTGCATTTTTCGCCTTCACATATTTGAGGATAGGCGATTTGGTGATCGAGGCCTTAGAGATTGATGTTGGGGAAAGAAAGGATGATAAGAATGGCCTCCGATAATCTCACTTACACAACGAAACATAACGCAAGCATTGTTTCACGCTGGCATTCTGTGAGGCCCTGGTATCACTCCAGTTAAATCTGCCCATTAATTCCGAAGCACGGCTCTCCCACACTTAAATCAATACTGAAGTCTACTAAAACCAGTTCAGTATCTATCAAGGATTGATTCTGAAGCTGAGTTTAGCTCATCTCATAAAGGTAATAGACCGTGAAGTCTAGATAAGTGATAGATAGACCAAATTCAGTCTGTTCTAAAGTGAATCACCCTATATCTGTTCGATTTTACGTTGGACTCGAAGATTTGATTGAAACTGTGAAGGTAAAGTTTCATATAAGAGAATTTATTGGATTGAAGTATTATCGCTTCCATTTGAAGGAGATTTTCTTCAAAGAGGATGATTCTATTTTCCAAACACAGTTTTGGCTTTGGTGACCAACTGTAGTATCTCAATTGAAATACATTTTTCACAGGGAATGGTAATTGGCTCCATCGAATGGAAGCAGCTCTGTGAACTTACTTATCACATACTATGATATTATTTTCTTTATCTTCAGTATTTGTTCTCTTTTTGTATGTCATAGGTTGGTAAACGAGCAGGTGGGTTATCTGATTATAAGCAATCCATCACACGACACTCGTAATGCCAAAGGAGTTTCTACAATTAAAGGATTGAAGGATTGAGCCTCCGTTAACCTCACTCAGGCGGTGAAACACAACGTAAGTGCTCCTTTATGGTAGTTTTCTGTAAGGCCATGGAATCACTCCGGTCGCAACCATTCGTGCCGAAGTATGGCTCTCCTAAACTTTATTCATTTTCTATTATAATGAAACCGTTTTCATTTGAATTTAGAATAGTACACAAACATTGTTTGGTTTGATTACGCTTCAATATGCAGCCTCTTTGGTATGTTAGCTATAACAATAAAATTGCAACAGTCGGAACTGGGAAGAACTGGCCGTTCAAGATGAATGGATAAAATTATTATACTGTTCCATTTTTGAAATTCTTCCTTTTTCAAATTTCTTCTACTATTGCAATGGTTTTAACAAAGCGATGAAAGAAGTATACATAATCTACAAACACAGACACCTGTCAAATTCTTAAATAAACAAAGAATAGGAGAAAATAAAAGAGAAGTAATAAAACTATTCTTGAAAACCAATTTATTATCAAAATCATAAATCAATGAAGAAGCATTATCACCAGGAAATAGTCTTAATCTAGGTGAGTGAATAGCACTAATGGTTCTGTCCAAGTTTTTACTAGCAAACGCATTCAAACAATTCTACTGTGAACACAATTAAATTTCAACCCTGCATCAGAGAGATAAGGTTGAATTATCGTTGGAGGTTTTCCATTCCAAGTTTTGTTCTGTTTAATACTATTTCCAAGAAGAGTTCGTTACGGAGATAGAATCTTTAATTTCCTACGTTAGCGCCAGTGTCAGTACGGTCCCTTGTATCGAATGTCGTGTCATTTTGAATTGTGAATAAATTAACTAATACTCAAAGGGTTTTCGGCTTTTGTTTTTAAGATGAGCTTTAAAAGAAATTGGTTGAAGTGACGATGTGATAAATCGTTGATGATATCTTTCCCGTTTCCTATTCTTGGCGATGGATTTGTGTTTCTGTTGAAAATTTTAAATTTCGAATAATGCTTATAACGGTCTGTGATATTTTTCATCAATCTTAATTTTTGACTGCACGTTTGGTGCGATGGCTGGGCAACTGGCTGCCGCGTTGATTGATTCCCGCACGGAACAACTCTTTGTGTGATCCACATATTAATGTCTGGGTGTTTGTGTATGTGAAATTGTATGTTTGCAAACGCACCCACGATACAGGAGAAAATCCTAGTGAGGGGCAACGTTTTTATAAAAACAAAAAAAAATTGTCTTGTAAATTTTAAATTAGCACAGACACCTGTTCCTTTCTGATACGTAGATAAAAAACGACATAAAAATAAAAGTAAAGTCAAGCCAAAGACCGAAATCTTACTTTTAAAATTTCACGACGCCGACGATCAAAAAGTTCGTCCATGTTGAATGCAAAAAGATAAAGAGCGATAGAGGACCGGAAGCCACTTCCGGTGGCCGTTTGAACATCGAACGTTATTCATGGCCCGAGGCCAGAATGAAAACTTCCGTCGAGCAGATACATGACGAAACTTCGCAGAAATTATCAGGGTGACCATGACAGGTACGACTTTTAGGACTAAACGTAAAGTAGACTCATCGCAAAATTGATGTTTAATGTGATTTCGATATGTACATAATTCGTGGGAAAAATAAAGAGTAACTACATACATTCGTTTTCAATGTGTTTCCAATTTTGTAAGTTTGTCAGGAATCAATCCAATGTGTCAATGGACTGACCCTAAATAACACGAGACTCATAACATACCTGATGTAAAGTGGATTTATATTATTGCATGTTCTCTGTCTCTCCTTCCGAATAAAAATTGAGTGTCCAATTTAGGTATTTTACATGTAGCAAAAGTTCTCTCTCATACTAAAATCATAGTCACAGTAGTAAGGACAAACCAATGTTAAGCTAAATGACTGTAATTATTGGAATTAATGGGAAAAGGAAAGATTTTAATTCAATGTAAGGATCGATATCTATACTGAGTTATCTCATAGGATGTCGTCAACAGGATGGCGCATCGATTAAATACAAATTAATCATGATTCGAATTACGAGAATTTTATGAATAATTCGATTTATTATTGGATGGTTAGTGGGTTATTTTAGCTTGTGTGACGTAAGAAATAAGTTAAACTTTTCGTCTCTGTGCGATGGCCGTCGTGGTGGCCCGGAGTTTACGAACGGTTACGATTCGAACCCGCTTCTCATGAATGAGGGTGCGGGTTCGAAACCTGGCAAGATATTAAACTCAGAAAGTTATATAACTCAGAAAAGATCATGAGAGAAAGTACATAACTATGTTCTTTGTTAGATTATTTAGACGCTACTGACAAACGGTGAAGGAAAACACCGTGAGGAATCCCGAACTATTTCTAATTATAAGTTTGAAATCGCAATTTGCTTTGAGCAAGCGTGGCGATTAATGCTCAAACCTTATAAGAAGAGGCCTTTGGTCAGCAGTGGGTACTTATAGGCTGAGGATGTGATGCTGGTCTTTCGCTCTCTTAACATGTAGGAAAAACGATAAAAATATTTGTTTGGTATTTTTACCACTATGTCGCTATGTCGAAAAAGTATAAATCTGTACGATGCTTTATTGTGTAAAAGAATAAAACGATACCAAAACGGAGTTTTAAAATTCTCTTAAACGTGTTTAGTAAACATTTTAAAATTCAAAGGCTTAATAAAAACCTAACATTTCTTGCTTCACTTTCTAAGGTGTGAACATATTTTAAGTTGATAAATAAACATAAAAGCCACAACAATAGGAACCTCGGATGTTTGCTTCGCAGTATAAAAAAAACCTAAAACTGTGTCGCTTTATGTTGTTTTTTAGTCATCAAATTTGAATTTAGAATGCTATCGAATCGAAGTTGCAGAATTTTGGAGATATTTCGTTTAATGTTTGATTTTTGACTTAATTTCGTGTAAAAAAATTGTGTTTATTTAATTTTAAACTTTCTGTTTCTTTAATGTGAACCTTTTTACACTAACTACTAAACACAACGTCACTTTACATCATCAAAAAATATACCTATGTAAAAACACAGATTACTTTAAAGAAAAAATAACAAAATAAAATATTTAAG
The DNA here is from genome assembly GCA_902829305.4 of Spodoptera exigua. Lineage (NCBI taxonomy): Eukaryota > Metazoa > Arthropoda > Insecta > Lepidoptera > Noctuidae > Spodoptera > Spodoptera exigua. Next base: position 2,873,041 of record LR824614.2, read on the forward strand.
CACCAATTTCCCATGAATATGAGAGCACACGCCCAGTTTTATTTTCACACAATATCTCCCTTATTTTTATGGAAAAAACAAACATAAAAGCTTATGCATCCCCCTGCATAGGAAGTTGATAAATTATTGATACTGAACGGAAGATAATCTTATTTCCTTTCATAATTTCCCTTGCGTTATTCATGTGTCAAACTTGACAGGGACTTAGCTTACCCCCGCGACTTTGTCTGTTTTGAATTACAAACAGCTAGACAACATAATTATAACAATATTGGAATACGGTGAAATAGCTGCCTTGTTTAAATAATATAATACACTGAATATTGACTTGGTATATCATAACGTGTAACCTTTAATCCACTTTAAGATTTCGTTATGCATATATAAGTTCAGCTTTTAAAAATATATCTGAACCAAACTTAAAGGCGAAGTGAAAAACATTTATTACGTATGTATATATTTTTATAGCTAGTATTAGCTACCCCCGCGCGGTTTCCCCCGCTGCCTAGCGTGATATTTTATAGCCTATAGCACTTAGGAACATTGTAGCTATCTATCAGTGAAAGAATTTTGGCAATCCGACCAGCGGTTCCAGGGATTACCCCCTACATACAAACTTAAAAACTTACAAGTTTTACCTCTTTATAATATTAGTATAGATAAACCATATTATTATGTACGAGCTATGCTGTACATTGACCTTAGTTATAATATACCTATGTCATTTGCGTCAATATCGCAAGTATACAAAAAAATCATTTAAATTTATGGAGAAAAGGGTACACTCATTTCTAACAAAAATTAAACATTTCGGACAGTATTCGAAATGTTTAATTTAATACTAACAACAAAACATCATAACATCATTATTGGGTTAAAAACCATATGTGATGGAAACGTTTCAACGTCAAAAGTAACAACCAATTTGAAAATAAACAATAACCACTAGAAGTTGTTTAACCGCACTACAAAGGCCGTCTTTCCATCGATGGTTTCACTTGCTCTGGATATAGCCATACATCAAATAAATGTAAATCATAAATAACATATATTCTACAAACCATCTATCTGCCATAATATTATATATAATATAATATTATGGCAAAATACAGATAGAGTTAAATTTGTAATTTCACCAAGCACAAACCGCCAGCATGATCCATTACCTCGCCAAAACACCTAAACACAACAAAGGAACACACACACTCTCTAAAATTACCATAATTAATCTATTGTACCCCTGACAAAACATTTCGTCATCCATTGACCGTTAGCGACTACAACAAAAACATTGTCCCCACTCTAACACAGTAATGGATAGCAAAAGTTGGCATCGTGTGTTGGAGCTATAAGACCTTTGCATGTCACAGAACACGTCAGAGATAAGAAATGCAAATCCTCTTACAAATACGTAGGGGTGTTATCTACGGGCAATTTGAGGGGCGCAACCTAATGCAATAACATTGCGGAAGGGAGCAATCTTCGGGGTAAGCGGGTGATATGAATTATGTGGCAGAGACGAATACTACGATATGTTTCCCAACTATTTGTTGTTCTAAGTTTGTAGTGTTATATCTAGAACAGTTTAAACTGAAATTTTCTATGATATACGATGGAATTTTGTCACTCGACTCCAATATCAGAATAAAGAGCATCTGCAGATTATAGTAGATACATCGACAACTTCGCGAATTCAAATTTCGAATTTCCGACATTAATGACCATTGAGTAGACCACTTCTGGGCAAAAATAGTTTAGGGCGGTGCTAGGTCCTGCTAGGTGGACTGACGACATTCGCAGGGTGGCTGGCAGTGGTTGGATGAAAAGAGCTGGACATCGAGCTCAGTGGCGTGCGATTAGGGAGGCCTATGTCCAGCAGTGGACGACATCAGGCTGATGATGATGATGAGTAGACAATATCGTCATTGGTTTTCTGCGAATATTTCACAGAAAACCAATGACGTGTGACGTCGTCATGATTAAAAAAATTCATTCAATGAAACTCCTAAATTAACACTTTTTTTATTTACTTTGTATAATTTTTACATATTAGTCATAACAACATGGCAATATTGAATTAATATTTATGTTTATTAATAAAGTCTTTTAATTTACTGTGCCCGTCAAGGTCCACAATAATTTTCATCCCTATGTACACATAATACCTAATGTAACATTATGGAATGCAATAAATGTTTCAGGTCGAGTTTAAATATAGGTACTACATATAGATACATATCTGACTAATATTATAAATGCAAAAGTAATGATGTTTGGATGTTTGTTACTCAATCACGCCAGAACGGCTGGACGAATCAGATGAAATTTGGCACAGGATAGGTATGTAGGATACATTCCGGAATAGGACATAGGCTACTTTTTATCAACATACCCCGCGGGAGAAGCCGCGGGCGGAAGCTAGTCTGACATATATCCACAAACTTTAGCTACGTTCCGTCTACTCATAGCTAACCCTTTAATTTTATAACAATAAACACCAAAACAATCCAATGTACCTTTAAGTCAATAAATACAACTGTTCCATACTGAACTGAATGCTGATGACGAGTACAAAAGGCCTCGTGTAATTGGGTTACTGTATGTAGCCCAAACGTGGGGCTGATTAATTTTGGGAACACCCCTTATCAAATATAAGGCGATACGCTGATGCGAGGTGGCAGGTGGTCGGTGAGATGTAGATAGTGATACCAAAATTGTTTGTATTGTTCAGTGAAATGTTTTGGGTGATAGAGTATGTATTTCTAACTAGAAGTGTTGAGTAAATTAAGGTCATATTTGCTTAACACTTTCAAACTGATTCATAAAAGATATTGACGATCTTTTTTTGTTATTTGGTTTATATTTTTGGTTTAAAGCCGTTGTCTCATATTAGGTTCTGCTCCTACATCGTGGGTGCGTTTAAAAACATAATTTCACCTACACCCCACACTCAGACCCAGAAGAACAATTTGTAGATCATACACATAATTATTCAGTCAGGATCTGAACAGTTACAAATTAAAAAACGAAAGTAAATGGTTTCGTTCTAATTTGAACCCTCAATGAGAGCAAACAATTTGATGTTGAATTGAATTGCACTTAAGGTAAGATCTGAAATCAGTTGCCAAGTGGTGTACGGTTCACAAGGTTTTTTTTACAATAAAACGTTGCCCCACACTAGGATTTTCTCCTGTGTCGTGGGTGCGTTTACAAACAAATGTCAATTCTTTGATTTCACATACACAAGACACCCAGACCAGAAACAACAATATGTGGATCACACAAAGTGTTGTTCCGTGCGGGAATCGAACCCGGGACACGTTGCACGGCAGAGACTTGCCCAGCCACCGCACCAACCGTGCAGTAAAATTTATTAAATTAGCTGTAAATATTTTGTGTTAATAAGGCTACACCTATAATGAATTTAAAGCTCATCTTAAAGAAGGTCTAGTTCCTAATACGTCTATCTAGTTATTAACGATCTACAAGCATCTGTCTCCAACCTAGACCAAAGAAGAAAATTGAAGACATGATATAGGTATTGTGTCTGTCTAGTACATTTTGTAGTCATAGCGCAGAGTCAGACGCCTCGTGACGTAATGTTAGTAATCTAAAACGTGACACAATTTGTTTTCTAAATATTCAGTCGTGAATATGACATAGGATACCGCGACAGATCAGTGTCTATCAAGATTTAAGAGCAAATTTCAGTCTTAATTCGTCGAAAATGTTTTTGAAATTGACTTTAGAAATACTGATGTACAAGTTGATACTGGATGTGCACCATCAAAATATTAAATAATACTTTTTATTTTATTTTTTACTATTTTAAGTAGCTGTTGAGACTGGCCGAAAAGAAAAAAAAAACAAATTATAAAACGACATCTTTCAAATTAGTACTATAAAGTTTATTTAAATCTTCTTAACATCAGAAAAAATGTCTCCTAGAAACAAAAATTAGTAGTTACTATAAAGTCCATTGAATTTAGTTTAAAACAGTTGTTTAATCGACGTATCTTGAATTCCTTCTCTAATTAGTCGTGCAATTCCATCTATTGATTCTTTGATCACTTAATAGACGTCAAGACCCAACCGAGTATGTTAGAAAACTGACCCAATTTACGTAAATTCAGTTTGATCTTATTACGTATCGATATACTTCATTATTTATTAACTTCTCTCGATATTGTTTTGTTTTCTATTTGGACGTATGGTTGGATAAAAGTTTAGGGTCTACAAGCTTTTTCGTTTTGTTTAGATAATACATTTTATTGATGTATGGGTTTAGGTGGGCAAGGATGTGTGTTAATAATATGGTTGTTTGGACATTTTTTATATTGATGTTATATACATTGGCCTACAAGTATGCTCGAGTATCTATCGTGAAGTTAGAATTCAGGAACCTTCCTAGCTTATCCCTTACTACAGTAGCGATAATGGTTAACCCTTTTATGCTCGGGAATTCACTTGTTGACCATGTGACTTATCGATGACTTTCAGAATTCTTCGGACAATGCTTTCGTATCTAAGGCAGAAGATTATCGATACTGAACTCGCCTAGAGGCTGACTAACCATTTAATATTTAACATCAATGTTATGCATTCTGAGTTAAATAATACATATACTCAACCACCTGTTTCAATGAAACTAATACTAACATCCATATAACTCGCTACAAGTAAGGCCTACATTACTTATCACTAGAGTAAAATTGAGGTGACTAATCGCTTCCAATATTATTCATGCAAAGATGTGATTTTTTATTTTATTTTATAGCGCAAAACATTGATTTTATAATTTGAAATAAGGCAGGCGATTGGTATATTATTTTTCCACCTTGTTCCAAGTGATACCTTTTTATGGTATAAGTTGGCAAATGAACAGACGGATAACCTGACGGTAAGCAAGCGGCGCTGCCCATGGACACCCGCAACACCAAAGGAGTTACGAGTACGTTGCCGGCCTTTTGGGGATAGGGGTTGCGGATATAAGGGTCGGGAAGAGATAGGGGAAGGGAAGGGATTGGGCCTCCGGTAACCTCACTCACACGGCGAAACACAACCTTAGGTAATATCTTAAACACATTATAACTACACGTCCACTCTAGAGTGCAAGTTAGCAACAATTATACTCAACCCCAATACTCGACAAGCACAATGAACAAAAGTATAATCAACATAAACACAGCAATAATACACCAATTACATTGTTATTCTAATTATTCAGAAACTGAAGCACTCTATCGTCCCGTAATATAACATTAAATATTGAACTAACTGCGAGTATATGGAGTTGTTAATGAACATTTGCATGAGCAAATATACATATATATTATTTGGAATGTATATTTTGTCGTCGACGTAATTAGGGAGTCTTTATGTCGTATGTTCTTTGAAATTTTTGGGCACATTTGTGGGTGCAAAAGTCAAAAGTCAAAAATTATTTATTCCAATTACCTAGACCATTACAGGCACTTTTGAACGTCAAATAAAATTTTGAAGATATAGTGTCAGTCTGTCGGTCAGTCCTCTTAGTGAAGCTATTTGATCGTTCCAAAGTGTAGATTCCGATGGAGAAGAACGAGCAAGAAACTCCATGGTTACTCTTTTTAAATCAGTTTCACATACAGATTCCTTTTACAAACAGTTGGTTCAATTATGTGAGAACAGTGTAACACTAATATTTATTCAAATATAAAAATAAAGTAACTTTAAGGACAGTCTGGAGCTGACCAGTCCCAACTAGTGCAAGCGCATTAACGCGCTGCCTCGGCCTGGAGCACGAGAAGGAACAGGATAGCTTTTAGTCAGTAAGAGTCTGACACTATTTACGCCCTCAAAAAGAAGTCACGATCTAGTTACATTACAATGTCTAGAACATGTTTCCAATAACAACTAATAGCTAAATATTAATTGCTACTATAAGATCTCTACTGCGAGCGCCTAAAAGAGCTGAAAAAGAGAGACCGTGGCTCGACTTGGAGGTGGAGGAAGAGAAGGAGGAACGGGGTGATTTTTAGTCAATAAGAGTTTGCCACTCCCTCTCGACCCATCTAGAGTGGAAGAACTCATTTAAATATATTCACCCCACAACAACAAATAAACGTCGCCCATGCTTTCATAATAAGATTCTCGTTGACACTTGAGACTAGAAAGGAGAATTTTCCTCATTTTTTTTTTTAATAAATTTAGTAAGTATGGCCAATTACAATGACAGCAATGACAGAAATGAATTTATCTTTGCAAATACGCATAAGTGTGAGAGATTCGACACGAATGGGCCGGCTCGACTGGAGTGACACCACGGCCTCACAGGAACCGGCGTGATGCAATACATACGTAGTGTTTCGCCGTATGAGTGAGGTTACCGGAGGCCCAATTCTTCCCCTCTCCCCCATCTATCATCCCCAAATCCTCTATCCTTAAATTCTTAATACCCAGAAGAGGCTGGAAACGCACTTGTAGTAACTCATTTGGTACGACGAGTGTCCATGGGCGGCGCTGATTGCTTACCATCAGGTAATCCGTCTGCTCGTTTGACGACCTATGACATAAAAAATAGCAGTTCTACACGTCAAATAGCCTATGCCTCACGGTAGTAGCCATACAAAAAACTAGAGCTGAAAACCAAAGTAATATACTAAGCTTTTATCAAGTCGAGATCAGTACTTAAATTAATCTCATAAAACATAAACACAACAAGGAACAGGTGGTCCATACAACAAACGACCGCACATTAAAACTCTTTACATTTCGCAATGTAAAGCATTATTCTTTATTCCTAAGGAAATCATAAACAACGTTGTGTCATTCTTGCCCACAAATCAAAAGCGGCTTACGTACCTTTAAACAAACAACCTTTACTTACACACTTGCTAAAATTTATAATCAACCTTGTCGCTTTTATAATAAGAGTGAATTGTGTTATGGGGGAGTGTATGTATAAGTTGGCTTCCCCTTTCCGGACTTACCTGCATGGTTTGTCTGTCAGATAGTTGTTTATTGACTATTGTTTTGTGTTTGTTGTTCATGTGACATTAATTTAATGTTTGTAAAATGAAATAGGGGATTAAAACGTTAAATATTATTGTGATACAGATTATTGCTTTTTGAATGGACAGGATTATAGAATTACTATAACCGTGCTACCTGTCACCAGCGGCTTTGCCCACACGAGGGTATAAAATGACCTATATGGTATTCTACTCTATTAGCTATCTCTGTGTCAAAGTTCGTTAAGATCTGTTGAGTAGTTTTTTGTTTAATATGACGTGAATTCGCGTTACAATTTAAGAGAGTATTTTTAAAGCAATTGTAGGAATGTGTATATTTTATTAATATGGTGGTATCAGGAAAAATCTGTCTGTTACAATTTTCATTCGAATTGACCTTACTCCCGAACCAGAAATCACATCTGAAACTCCTTGCTCGACCATACACTTGTGACCGCGTGGACATCAAGGCAGTTTTGTTTTCCGCTTCTATTATCAATATTTAGTAAGTACCTAAATGACCGATCATTTTTTCGAAAAGTACCTAGACCTGGCAAGAAATGTAACCCTTCACACGCAAAATATTATCGAAATATTTCTAGCCGTTTCCGAGATCCTATTTCCATATAAATAAATTCAACAATTAATCGTTCAAAAATAAAAATCTGCATAAGCAAAAATACAACAAAACTTCAAAGGAAGAAACTAAAATTGAGAATAGTTACATACCAGTTTATTACAATCTCCTACCACGTGTTTTACAACCAACCAAAAATAATGAAGTCACTGAATGATTTGTTCACTGAGTTTGTAACATTAAATTATTGTTGTATAAGCCATGATGTAATGAAATGATTCACCGTTTCACTAAACAAACTAGGTCAGCTGTAAACTTTTCGTCACATTATTAGAGGCTTTCATTTTAATGGTTTTTCGCTGTGAAAATCGGTTGAATGATTCATAATTTCCAATTCAACGGTAATCATTTTGTTACTACGTGTCCACACACAAAATATCAAGTTGCATAATATATAATTATGAAAATATTTAATTTGAATTTAAAAAACCAATGACAACTTACAACTTTGACAGCCGGTTTCTGAAAGGCTTGTCAACGCTAAAATTAACTAATCTCATGTTAAATCTCTTGTCAAGTCATCTGATTGGTTGTTGATAATTCAGTCAACCAATCAGATGACTTGACAAGAGATTAAATTGATTTTAACATTGATCGGCTTTTCGGAAACCGGGGTAAGTGTGCGAGAGCCATGCTTCGGCACGAATGGGTCGGCTCGACCGGACTGATATCACGGCCTCACAGAAAACCGGCGTGAAATAACCACAGCGTTGTATTTCGCCGTGTGAGTGAGGTTAACGGAAGCCCAATTTTCCTCTCCCCAAATCCCTCCCCAATACTTATATCTCCCAAATCCCTAATGCTCAAAAGGTCGGCAACACACTCGTAACTTCTCTGCTGTTGCTGGTGTCCATGGGCGGCGCTGATTGTTCACCATCAGGTAATGACAGCTCGTGTGCCGACATATCACATCAAAAAAATACTGCAGTATCTAATGATGTCCATGATCGATTGGTTATAAAATAACTGTGCGGTTTTGGCATAGGGGCTGGGTAACTAGCTGGTATACTACGTGTTGCCGGTTTCATTCCCGCAAGCAAAAACACTTTTGTGATCTACAAATTGTAGTTTCGGTTTTGGGTGGTTTGTGTATCTGAATTTGTATGTTTGTAAATGCATCCATGACCCTGGAGAAAATCCTAATGTGGCTTTAAAACTGTACATGCAAATCATAGATTGTATCTTTCATGGAATAGATTGGCAAATATTCAGACTGGTCAACTGTGTGGTGAGCATTTAGCGTTTATGCAAATGCTTTGCCGGCTTTTTGTAGGTTGTTAGGGATTTCGAGGGACGTATTGGATCTCTGGTAACCTTACTCATACGATGAAACGACGCTTTTATTGATTTCTGTTGTATCACTCCAGTAGAGATGACCCATTCGTGCCATGTCACTCTCCTCCCACATTCTGTCTTACTCTTATTATTCTAATAATGCAAAAAAACTGTTCTGCATACACAGTTTTGTAAAGCAAGAATAAAACCATTATTAATTAAAACCTTATCCGCCATATTACAAAACAAGAATTATCTTTAGTCTAGACACTACTGTAGCGACATCTATCGCATAATAACAACAGCACCAATCACGTGCAAGAGTCTACATCGCGCTAGAAGAGTTCTCATCGCAATTAGAACATATACAAAAATCCTGACGACAACCATCGGGCAGTAGCCCACCAGACAACACCCGTCTGGTCGGAGGATCCTCCCTTTTCAATGGAGGATGAGAAACTTTCTACACTGTTCTCTCATACCTCTAAACTACTATACTATATTTTGAATCTTATTCTCACCTAACTTCAATTTGAAATACAATAACTGGCTCAATGCCATTCTATCACATTAGCCTTAGACTGAAGAAAAACTTTGTATTGTAATGAGGTCGTATATGTTTAGTAAGTACATGGCTGATAAGCCCCAAACTCACCACACCAGCAACGCACCGCTGTGTCTGTATTCTTTCTAGCTTGTTAATGAATAAGCTATTTTGTTATCAACCTACTTCTATACTAATATTATAAAGAGGTAAAATTTGTTATTGTTTGTATGTAGGGGGCAATCTTATCAACAGGAACATTGTAGCATAGATAGCTACAATGTTCCTGGGTGCTATAGGCTATAAAACATCACGCTACGATTAAATGGAGCCGAGTAGCGGGTGAAACTACGCGAGACTAGCTATTAGTTTATAAATTGGGAAGTCACAACAGTAGTTAAGAATTTTTGTTCTGTTTAGTATATTATAATCAGAAATTTCATATCAATTTATGTTTCTAATGATGTGATGACAGTCAACACGTACCTTTCCCTACTTTGAATCCATACGCACTTGATTATACTATACATATAGATACCGGCACATCAAACTACTCCAACCTCTCAAATTTCTTTAAACGATTTTCTATCATATCTAGTTTGGTATAAAGTTGAAAATCATCGAAGTGATTTATGATAACTTGATGTGCGGGTGTCTGGTACCGAAACAAGCCCTTACGTCCCGTGGTCCCAGTCCAGGGATTCGTGTTCATTATCATTTGTATTCAGCGAGAGGGAGCACCTGGATGTCTGTCGGCCAAAGATTTATGACGTCACAACACAAAACTCCCTTTGTATGCTAATGTTTCTTTGACGGATTTTTGAGCATTTCTTGCGTTGAATAGAACAACGGTATTGATGTTGTTTTGTTTTGTTCACGTTTTGCGAGCTATACTTTAGTTGATGATTAATTATAAACTTGATTAGTAAGGCTATGAGAGTTTTAGGTAGCTATTGGCTATGTGCGCGACGGTGGCGACGCATAGCGTTTACAACATTTCAGAAAGCTGTCAAAAAATAACAATGTAAACATAACAATTTTCTTTGCAAATGTAAATAAAACCAAAAAATATTATTTAAAATATTATTGTTGATCCTATTTAAGTGCAAGTTATTCAATAGTTTTACTGTAAAATGAATATAATAATAAAAACCGATAGCTGATCGTCCGTATTTTTTTCCAATTTCTGCCGTGTTGTGCGCTGCGGTCTTTATCTGTCCGCAAAAACACGCTTTGCACATAGCCAATAGACAGTATTGGTACTTGCGCCACTAAAAGTAGGACAGCAGAACATGAGGGATTTAATACTTGGATCAAATATTTATGTAACATTTATGTAAATGTGTGTGATCCGTTATCAAGTTTTTTTTGGCTTAGGGAGAAATGGTTAAAAGGCTTCTCGCGAGAGGGCTGACTGAATAAAAATCTTTTCTGCTCTAAGTCAAGGCTGCGGTACCTTATTGCGCTTGCCACGCAACCTAGGCTAAGGCTCGGCTAGGGCGTGAAGAGAAAAGTTCCGTCACGCACTCCGCCCCTTTCTTTCCGAGCATCACTGCTTCACAGAACGAGGAGTCGGCTTCCCAGTTTTCTTCACTATGCACCATGGCCTAAGGCAATGACTAAGGTCGGAAGCGAGAGGTCGCTGCAGCCGGTCACTTCTCCGAGGAAGCGGTGGTGCTCAGCCCAAACAAGGCACACTCCCACCGTATGACGACACCCGGGAGTTTTTTAGGTGGGAACGCCACGTTCTCTCTATATTCTGGTTAAGGCTTTTTTTGTCAGGGGAAAGTCATCAAATGACTTCTCCCGCCCAGGGTAAGGCGAGAGAGAGTCAGACTCTTACTGACTAACTCCCGTCCCTCCCCCGTTCCTTCTCCTGCTCTGGCTCGAGGCTGCGGTATTCTGCTTAGGGCTTTTTTTTTTTTTTTGTCAGGGGAAAATCATCCAATGACTTCTCCCGCCCAGGGTAAGGCGAGAGAGAGTGTCAGACTCTTACTGACTAAAAACCCCCCCGTTCCTTCTCCTGCTCTGGGCCGAGGTCGCGGTGCCTCATTGCGCTTACCCCGCAGCCCCGGCTAAACATCAGCCCTTTAGGGCCCCGACTGTGGTGGTCTATTGGCTCATTGAGGCGCGCGCGGAACGCTACGCGCCGTACGCTCGGGTCCAGTTCTGGTCGGGCGGCGAGCTACCCTTACTCGCCGTCCGCAGACCCGCATTCTGCTTAGGGCTGCGGTACATTTTTAGTATTATAGGATTTATACCCTCTGCCATCAGCATAACCCATTTATAAACCAATATATAACTAAACATTTATTCGCAATACCTATGTGTTCCATAATATAACGGACAAAAGATTGGTTTTCAACTATTGACATACATTACATATGTACGTTTTGAACAAAGATTATTACATGGCGATTCCATTCTGTTTCATTAGCTGTAATTGATCAACTGACAATAACGTCCGTCTACAGTTGATTGATCATACTGTCATGTACCGATATTGAAACCGATTGTGTTATCAGTTAATTAAAATCTGAATGTTTTTTTGTATTTTATAATTCCTATTGTACTACAAAATTATGATTTTTATTATATTTGCTTCTGTCTTTGGCTATTTTACCCGGATAAAATCTTACGTAATCCAGGCTGTAATCAATCTCTGTGTAATGTTTTGGCAAAATTGGTTCAGCAGTTTTTACGTGAAAGAGGTACAAAAATTTCAATCCATCCATCCATATGATCAATTTTTGCGTTTATTATTTATAGTAAAAATAGCTAATCTCGTGCAGCTTAATCACTGCCCTGGTGCTTTGCTACTTTTATTGGGCGCAGAATAGGCTCGATAAATGAGCAAAGAGAATTATTCAAATCCATCTAGGAATTCTGGAGGTTAGCTCAAACAAACAAACTCTTCAGCTTTTTAACGTTTTTGTAAACTCTACAGCTTTTTAATATTTTTTTATAAGTCGTTACAGATAAGGCCCAATAGGACCGATGTTCAGTCGGCTGCAAGAGCAATATTGCGCGCTGCCCCGGCCTGGAGTAAGAAAAGTTACGGAATAGTTTTTAGTCAGTTAGAGTCTGACAGTCCCTCTTGCCGCACCCAGAGCAGGAGAGAAGAGGTAGAAAATGTTTCTATTCTGCACCCACCACAGAACCTTAGAAATCAGGTGACAATATAACCAACCACATCAGTACCAATTCTCGACTGACAGTATTCTGAATCGCATAGAGGTCCCAGATCTCAATGGGCCACTAATTTTAAGTGACATCATTAGCCATTGTCTGCCCACTATTGTAACTATTCCCCCTCAATCACAGGTTTGTCCAAAAGGGTAATCAGATTCTTTGTGTTGGTCTCCCAAATGAATGCCACACAATACACGGAAAAGTTACAGCTAAATAACTCTTATTCCAAAGAAATAAAGACGTCAAAAAATGTTACAACTCATACATGTATGGTTGAGTGTACTCGTATTTAAGCCACAGAAAACCAAAACAGTTTTAATTCATACGCATTCAAGTTTCAAAGAGAGACATCTATACGGAAAGCTGAAAGGAGTTCATTATCATTTCTTTTCAACGTAAACACCTGAGATTTGCGTCCCGCATATAAGTTAAAATGTACCATAAATTCTACCGAACACGGTCTAATTTCACTTGAATGAAGGTTAATGATGAAGTCGAGATTTTCTGGCGGTTGTCAGAAGGAATAAAAAATTGGTGGAAGCGAGTGTGAAATCAATGGGGATTTGTGTGACCGTCCTCAGATATTCATAGAGGAATCGTTAGGAAAGTTTCTGACTTTAGCGAAATATTCACGAATATTGTTGTACCCAATAAAAGCAGAGAGGGTTGCGTGCAGAGTACTTTGAACTCTCGTCTCTAGGGTTTAACGATCACATTTGATCACGACCTCTCGTGTTCATCTAGACTTAAAAATGTACCTAAGCTGTATATTTTCACGATAATGTAAGTTTAAGCGTCAATTCTAATGATATATCGTGGGATGATAAAAATTTACACGCACCTTTCATTCATAACCTTTTACACGACAAGATTCACAAAATATTACTCATATTTTAGGTCATTGTAGAGTGTAATATAATTTCTATTTTTATAATTAAGACTAAATTGTTACTTGTTTAAACTGAAGCATGAATTAACTGCGACGCAACACATGGTACCACCACACTTAAGGTAACCTCACATATTTTCCTTGACGTTCAAAATTGTGCTTAGTTTGATGTTTATTAAGAGCCTAGTTTCATAAAACAATCAACACGCGCGGTAAGGCACTTTAAATCATAATTTATATGTAATTAATAACAGCACAAGCTTGAAAGGAGGAATAATAAATTTTAATTATGACAAATGACGTCACAGAACGCGTTAAATCGCTAGGGTTGCCATGTAAGTGGTAGTAAATTACCCATAGGGATGGGTAATCGTATATAGAAGTGGGTAACGATGGGGTTTACGGGCTGAATATTGATATAGAAAAACAAACGTGGGTAGCAGCGATTAAAACGATTTATTACGATAAATATTTGGTAAGGGTTGTCTGAGGTAAGCGTCGAGTAATTAGGTAGGGTTTTGGTTTTCAGTGTGTGTCTACTATCTAGTCTGTACGTTATTTTAAATCTATTTTTGAAAGATGATAATGTGCTCTACAGTTATAGTGGCCCGAAGGTACCTGCTTCATATGCATGACGGTAATTTTCAAAACCTGATTAGTACCATTGTGACTTTTTCTGAGTTATATGTACTTTATATGATAATTTAGGCAACACCGACATAGTGTGAAGGTAACCTGGACTTATAATGTATAATTATAAGTTTTATATCGCCAATATACCTTAAACAAGTGTGGTGATTAATGCTCAAACGTTATCTGTGTGAGAAGAGGCCTTTACTCAGCTGTGGACACTTAATAGGCTGATGATGTGAACCTTCACATCACAGAATCATGCTTCGTTATTCGCCTGCCCCCAATTCTCTATCTGTATCACCCAAAACCCAGCAATTCTAGTGCTTTGATATTGCGATTGTCCTTATTACAGGTGATCCATTTGTTTTATGCAAAGGACATAAAGATTTATTAAGACTATAAGCGATTTAGTTACACATATAGTAAGATACAATAAAACAAAAGTGGGACATTTAGAACATTGTTGATCTCAGCATTTTTAAGTTTGAACAATATTATATTATTTGAAGCTAACTTTAAAACAAATGTTTTATAGTGCAAACATGTACACTAACATTACTTAAATAAACAATGCTCTTAACATTTTAAAATTTTAAAACAACAAAAAGTAAACGAGAGCTTTATTACAATTTCAAACACAACAAATTATTGAAAAGGTACGCGGGGAGGTCATCGACCTTTCACAATCAAATTGCATGAAACAAAATATTTCGTGTTTTGATTATGTTCGAAATTAAATATGAAAAGAATTTATTAAATATTGTTGTTTTAAAGCTAAATATATTATTTACGTATGTATTTATTTGTTTAAAGTATTTAAATAATATTTGAAAAGCTAGGGCTTTTCAATTTTATTATTATAGAACAATCTCGCGTAGTGCATTTGTGAATATTAAGCTCAAAATTATACTATAATTATTATCTTTTGGCCATATAATCATATTTTAATGCGCTTTTATTAGAATCTCAACCGAAATTCTTCACTTCTGTATCTTTTAAAATTATAAAACTTGGTTAATTCACACAGAATTAAGTATTAATACATGTGGATTAAACCTAACCTAACCTCCTAAAGGCTAGCAACGCTCAAAACAACTTTTTGATATTGCGAGTGTCCACGAGCAAAGCCTCAAAAAAAGGTTTCTTCATTTATTTTTCAATGAAGATAATTTATTTTGTTATGATGTTTTTAATTGGTCTGGTTACCAATTATTTTTCGTGACGACCTTATTCTCAGAGAGGGTGTATAAATTTCCTTTTCTTAAGGTTATTAAAACACTAGCTCTCACGCGGTTTCACCCGCTGTTCGTCTCCATTTGATCGTAGCGTGATGTTTTATAGCCTATAGCACTCAGGATCATTGTAACTGTCTATCAGTGAAATAATTTTTACTATTCGGTCAGCGGTTCCAAAGATTACCTCCTACCTACAAACTTACTAACTTACAAATTTTACCTCTTTATAATATTAGTATAGATATAGATTAGTTTAGATTTAAATTCACGCACAGACATGTAACATCATTATGTGTTAAAAATAAATAACAATAGCATAACTGTAAATGCAAAACAAATGTCACAAAATCATATAGTATAAATTATAATAATAATAATAATCAGCTCTGGACTTACTTCGAACTTTATTAATAAATTGTGCGTCTAGACGCGACCTCACGCGATTTACTCATTAGTATTAATATTTTAATATTATAATTTATTTGTTCACAGGTCATTCTAGAATGTTATCACTAATTATTTGGTAGTAAATTCACGCTTTCTCTTACAGTTCTTTATTTTTGTCCACGATAAAACTGGATATAAAGGGCCGATTTTAATAAGTCTGATTAAGGTGCTTTTATCCAAACTAATATTATAAATGCAAAAGTAACTCTGTCTGTCTGTCTGTCTGTCTTTCCTTCACGCCTAAACTACTGAACCTATTTGTCTAAAATTTGATACAGACATAATTTGGACCTCAAGAAAAGACATAGGATAGTTTTTTATTTAAAAATCCGCAGGAACTCACTATTACACGCGAACAAAGTCGCGAGCAAAAGCTAGTGATACATTACATTTTGATTTTTTGAAATGGCGAGGAGAGGTGAGTTAGTATGAATTACAAAATATAAGGAGCATTATGTTAGAGATTGTTAGGGTTGCGGGGTAAGCGCAATGAGGCACCGCGACCTCGGCCCAGAGCAGGAGAAGGAACAGGGGGGTTTTTAGTCAGTAAGAGTCTGACACTCCCTTGGGAAAATCATTGATGATTTTCCCCTCACAAAAAAAAATATGTTAGAGATCCACTTTAATCTATGTTTTTTTTATTTGATTCCGGAAATTATTGGTCTGACACTATCTTGTACTAAAACCTACTTCTACGTTTCTATATATAAAAACGCAACTCAAAGCACAATCTCCTTCATATTTATTAAACAGGACATTAAAAACAGCGAAGTCATGATAAAGTAACACGACCAAATAGGATACAAAACAGAATGTTATACGCAGTTTTCTAGTTGTGTACATCTCAATATATCCGTGTTATCTAGTTTCAGATCGGGCCTGCGTTGACTGATGGCATGCAGCACACACCGCACTTTGATAAATGTTGTACTCACATAGTTAGACCAGGAGCTGGCGACGATGAATTAATGTTATGAAAGATTAGGTAAATAATATCATTTTTGTTTTTATTGTGCTCTGATCAACTTACATTTGTGGGATAGCCATGCTTCGACACGAATAGGCCGGCTTGACCGGAATGAAACCACGACCTCAAAGCATAGTGGCGTGAAACCACACTTACGTTGTTTCGCCGTAGGAGTAAGGTTACCGAAGGCCAAATCCTCTATTTCCCTTTTCCCATCCCTAATTTATCAAACCCTCTAAAACTCTATTAAAGGCGCCAGCCTTAATTGAAACGCGAGTATTTTAAAAATATAGATTAAATAACATTAGTTATTTTCCAAGCATAATAATGATAAGAAGTCAATTTTAAAAACGACAATACATCTCATACACAGTACAAAACTACATAATAAAATATAATCTTCTTACGTATCCATTGTGTCTTCACATCCAGAAAATAAACTTGAAAAAGGATTATTTTATAGTTATTTTGTATTATAAAGAGATTTGTGAAGACTTGTTGACTTCATTTCAAATATACTAACAACTTTTCAAATAGCATTTAAAGGGATTTATGATCATATGTCACTGAACAAAAGGTTTATCCACTAACTATTATTATTATTTATTAACATCCTTATGTTTTATTTATTGAAAGGTTGACTGTGGGAGATGCTGCTGCATGAGTGGGTTGGCTCGGACGGAGTGATACCACGGCCTTATAGAAAATCGGCGTGAAACAACTACACATACCTTTGTCTTTCGCCGTTCTTCCCAAATCCCTCCCCAATCGAACAGACAGACAGACTACTTCTCTATTTTGACGTTTTCAAAAGTACCTATTTATGGTTAAGTTAGAATAAACAAAACGCCGACAAAGCACTTGGAACTCCTCCAGTATTACGGGTGTCCATAGGCGGCGCTGATTGGTTACCATCAAGTATTCCGTCTGCTCTTTTGCCACCAATCACAAAGAAAAGTATAAAGACGGTCATAAGTAAAATTTACGTAAAAAATAACACATTCTAATTTTGAATTTAAAGCTAGCTCTTCGTCTATCATAGGGAGGGGAAACCAACGAACTACAAAACACCCAAATGCTCATTTATCCGTAAGTGATAAATAGGCCTGTATGAATTTCGTGGAGACGGGGTGGCGCCCCCTAGCGGATAATGAATATATAATGAACAAATCTTTACCTGCTAAGTGAAACCGAGTGTGTATGAAGTATGGGGTTGATTAAGGGAGGTTTTCAATTTAAAATATCGAATACAATTTATTTATTCTGATCTAAATATTTGTATCTGTTATAAATGTTAAAAGGTAAGTGTCAATAGGTTGCATAAAGGTAGGCGTGCTCCATCGTAGGTCGCATCACCGCTTACCACCGGGCGTGATAGCTATAGAAAAAAACTAATCTTTCTTAATTCTACCGTCCGTCCGTGACGTCACAATAGTTCCAAATCCTATGCTAATACTGAAAATAAAACAACTTGTTGTGTAATACTGTGCATTATTATAAACCCCTGTTTTAGTTTGAAAGTCGACTGGTTATTTCGTAATCTGGTAATTCGATGCTAAATTGTAATACTTCTTACAATTTCTCTTTCCATACAAATCTGCTGCTGTTTTAACAAAAGTCGTCTTTAAATATTATTAGGTTACAGACCTAAATATCTTCAGTACCTAAAAAAACACCTAACTGGATTTTATTACCGAAACACTCAATTGAATCTCAATGAAGTAATAAGATATTAGATAATTTATACTCAATGCTAAATTCTGAATAATGATGGCGCTTCCATTTCATTGAATTAAAACATTTCTTTTAGGCTTCAGGGCTCGTTGAAAGTACTGGAGAAACATTTGTTCTATATTATTTTAAGTGAAATTACATATTTTACGACTTCATGAAATTAAATTTAAATCATGTTTAAAAATATTAACAACAAATTTTGGTATGATTATGTTTTGTAATTTAGAAATTGTTATCTATACTATGTCTATACTCATACGTTTAATTTTTTAAATCGTAATGTTTTAAATGGTTTATAGGTAATCCATAGTTTGTTACGACCTAACTTGAGTGGCAAGTTAGGTGTAACTAAACAATCCTGACCAAGTCCTAGTCCGAAACATAATAGGACTTTCTGAAGCAATTGTCCAGTAAAAATAATACTAAACTAAAGCTAAGCAAGAATAGTCTTACTATTGTAGAAAATACAATAAAATATCCTTCACAGTTAACCAATTTAACAAGAAGACTCAAGTTGCCAGCGGCGGCCGTGTAAAAAATTAACGTACTTCATTACTACTTTCGCACAATTTTACTCTCTTGTAACTGACTTTCAATTAACTTAATAGGCATGTGCCAGTCACGATTGTTAGCCAATTAACTAATGAAGTTGAGTCTGGCCTGTAGAACAGATACATTGCAGAAATACCAATTTGAATTGTTTACTGCGCTATTGGTTTTCGCTTTGATCGATCGAGATTCAAAAATAAACTATTTATACTTTTCAGCCAAAAATAAACTATTTAAACTTTTTAAAACGATATAAAATTCATTAATTGTTTTGATCATATACTTTATTTTCATTTTTTATCGCTCATTTGTAAGATGTTAACCTATGCGGACCTAAAAATATGACAACATAAAAAATCTGTATTTCAAACTAAAAAATATGTTTTCACATTTTGATAAAAGTAGGATTTGAATTTGATCATTTAATTTTGTGAAATCCTATGCACCTACTGCTGCTATACAACTCGGAAAGGACATCCCAGTACGGAGTAACGCTGCTAACAAGTAGCAGTTTAGGAAAAAAACTAGAAAGTCGTGGATTTATATATTGCTTTTTATAGGATAGACTAGATATAGATACCCGGTATTCTGTGTTTTTTCACTCCTGTTGAGCTCAAACATGGCCCCGACCATATAAATACTGATTTATAAAAAGTATACTGTTGTGTGCACATTGCAAATTATATACAGTACGTCCGCCCACATAGTGGACAAACGATCTGATAAGGGTCGTCGGAAGTCGTTGGATGAAGGTTTATTCCAAACGACCTAGCTAGATGTCAAGGAAGTCAAAAAGAAAGGCCTGTGATACGCAATGAATCTTTTGACTGATATTATGATGTTTATAATATATAATAATAATCTATTCAAGTATCTTTGTAGTAACGAACTTGCTTCTATCACAAAATATCAAAATCATAATACAAACAATGAACCTTCTGTGCAAATAATCCTGTTGTACACGTCGAGAATGATTTCACTCTGTCGACAGATTTGTATGACGACTTCCCATCCCGTTTTAAAAAGGGATTTAAAGTGGGACACGGCGTCCATTATATTAGTGCAAATTGTTCCCTCGGGGGGATTCAAACTCAACTATAGGCCGTGGGTGTTTTTGATGTCATACCATTTGATTGAGAGGTTCATGGCATCGCAGGATGGAAATTAAATGGGGCTTCACTAATTTGATGTATCTCTAATTACATTTCAAATCCCTGTTTATAAATTTTCCATGTAAATTGTGAGTGTATTTTGTTTTGAATATATTGTGTACTTAAATAATTTTTGCTACATATAAACTGCGTAAAGTTTTATTTAGCATTGAAAATATATTGAACAGCATTTTTTGCTTTTTGTTGTTAATGTTAACGTATATATATTTAATACAGAAGTGTTTTATTTAATACACAAAATAAATGATACATTTTGCGTATTTTTATGTCCAACAAAAAAAATGTTTTTATAAATAATTATGTTAAATTAATATATAAAAGTACTGCATATTCCCAACAGAGTATCTTCCTGAAGAGCCGAGACAGAAAAAGAAATAATAAAAACGAGAAATGTATCATCTACATGAACAAAACAAAAGTAACAAAAAAAACGTAGGTATACCTAACTTCTTAAAACTTTAAAAACTTTTAATGTTTACTTTTAACTTTCATAAAACTCAACCATCAATTTTAAAACCTAAAACTTTCTTTTTAAACCTGATGTTTTCTAAAAGTCCGTACCCTACACATTATAAAGCGTCGCTCAGAAAATTTATTTCAGAGTGCTCTTAGAAACTTGTATCATGTAAAGGTGAGGTTACACGAACTATGAAGAAAATACGACGAGGCCATATGACCTTAAAACTTAACTAGAGATTAAACGGGTCACGGTCAAGGAAGTTTTTTAGGAGACTTTTGTTACACTAATGCTACTCATGTGTCCACCCGTCGCACTTCTGAGGATACAAATACTAGAGAGAATGTGTGATGATGATGTAGGGAATTATAGTGTTTATGGAATTGCTATTTATTTTGTTTGACTTATTTTTTGTACTTAATGTGATAGACATACATATTGTTTAATATGTCGCAGTCAACTAGCAAAATAATCTATTTAATTAAGGGCATAAATAGCTAGCCTTAGCTTTTATTCAATTTGAGAATTTCTTATTCAAGCTTTTGAGGGAGTCGAGAATCAAGCGAATGCTTCCAGCCGCTGTAAGAGCGGATCTGTAGATGGCGAGCTAGGGTATCTCATCACCCGCCTACCAAACCAATTTCGCGCGCACTTCAAAAAGCGAATACATTACAACAGATGTGGCCCAACAGGGTTGGATGTTCAGCCGGCCATATTTGGTCAGTAAGAGTCTGACACTCATTCTGACCCCACCCTGGGCGAGAGGAGTAATTTTAGGATTTTTCCGCTGAAAAAAGGTTAGTTAAGAACTGCAAACCGCACAGAACTCGAATTGCCATCAGAAATAAATACCTAGCGGTATCAAAAATAAATAGGTAATAATAGGTATTTAATTTTGATAGCAATTCGAGTTTCGGGAAGAATTGTACTGCGATATTATTTATTAAACAGACAAAGCCATTCATTGACACTGCGACGTCGACATTGATCACCGCGACAAGTAAAACAGAACATGTGGATTTAATGTATCTAAAGAATTAGTAGTTACATTTTATCCATGGAGTTTAATTGTATAAAATTTATTTTTCTGATCATTCGTATGTTACCTATAGGGCGGCTATATTGGTATAAGCTGACTTACCTATTATCTGTTGTTAAGTAATGACACCGCCACCACGTAACCTGATTGTTACGGCGCGTGGACACCCACAACTTCAGAGGAGTTACGAGTGCGTTGTCGGCTTTTTGGGGATAATAGTTACAGAGATTTAGAAGTTGGGACATCAAGGGAGGGGTGGGAGAGAAGAGTGTTTGGGACTCACATGAAACACAAAGCTTTGTATTTAATATAACGATTCATATAATCTAAAGTAAAGAGTATCTGGCATCGTTAGCAAACAGAATTGTAGATACGATCACGCACGACGTGTAACGATCGAAAGAAGATGATTGACGCTTACCTACCCATAAAGAACTCAGAAAACTGTAACTGTGCTTTTAAAATTACTAATTTATGTTGTAAACCTGTTATTTTCAATTCTTTGTGTAATGATATGTTGATGAACTCACAATAGGATATATCACTATTCCAAGACATCAGCTAAAATGCTTGCCATTCGACCTCACCGATTGTATGTTTAGTTTGAAAAGCCCTTTTCATAACATAAAGATTAAAAAAAGAGTTATGTAAAATTTTATCTAGATCATAATCCGTTACTGAAAGAAAAACCTATTAATTATTAATTTTCAACTTATAATTATAATAGATAATAATGGTCAAAAGTCAAATAGTCTTATATTTATAAGACGCAATATTTTTCAATTTCCTCTAAAAAGGCATGACTCAGCTAAATTAATTTACTCTAGCACACTATTAAAATAAATTAAACTTTATTCCATTCCTATAAATGAAATATTTCTGTAATTAAATTAAATTATGAAACATGCGTAAATTAAAGAAAATTCAGCCTACAGGCAAACGAAAGATAAAAGAAAATAATATAAACTCTACCCTTTTTAATCCAAAATTTTAATATTAACAGCTCAGCACCGACTATCAAAAACAAACGAAGTAATCAAAATGGAAGGAAAATGAAAGAAGAATTAATTAAGTTGAGTTTTGTTCTATTGCTTATAATACTTGAGGTCCGATGGACTCCTTAAATTAATCGCTCGTAATCAAATCAACAAGGGCTCCCCGTTGGTTCCTTTAATATAAATTGGGACTGTTCTTGAGATAGTGCTTAAAGATCCCTTGACGTAAATACAGGGTCGGAATTGAAAACGTTTTTTTTACTTCAATAGATTTCACTCATCACGTCCTTTTATTCGTTGTTACGATCGGTCCTCAATAACTATTCCTAGTTAATATTATAAATGCGAAAGTTACATGGATGTTGGTTACTCAATCACGCCAAAACCGATGGACAGATCTGGATGAAATTTGGCACAGGCATAGGATATACTCCGGAATAGGACATAGGCTACTTTTAATCAACATACCACGCAGGCAAACCGCTTGCGAAAGCTAGTAACATATACTTTTATAGCAGTTAAATAACATTACCAACACTTTCTTCACAATAAACAACTAAAAAAAATATTGAGTTGAGCTACATAATTATATAGTGACATGTGTAGACAACATAGTCTTTAAGCGCTCTTCAAAAATTTGTATTTAAATAAACGAATGAAATTGTAATAACCAGGTACTAATTGTTTGCACATTGTTGGCGTCAATCAAATGAGAATAGGCAACGAATTTGCATATCATAAATATTTTTCTTAATAAAATTCAATAATTTATATGTATTTAAATTGAATTGTGATGTTTGGATACAAAATATTATCTACATTGAAAGGTATCGCGTTAAATATTAAAATAAAATAAAATGATATCTTTATAAAAAAAACGTTCCTCAAATTCATTATTTATTTAAATAATCAAAACATTATTATAGTCAAAACGTTCGTTACTAAAAAAAACATTTCAATAATTGTATAATATTTTTTTGTTTTGTTATATTTTGTCTTCATAGTAATATGTCTAATCCGGCCCTGTACAATAGATCCCCTGGGATCTGTCTAACAATAAAGTTGTGATAGGCTTTGTTAGTGTTTCGTCATCAACCTCTGAACTAACTAAGATTGGGAACTTTTTGCTGATGAAAAATTTTCATCTGGTTTACTTTTGTAGGTAATCTGGCTCGGTTAATTATAATATCTATTGTGAGTTGTGACCATTGTCATTTCGTTTATTAAGAAAGTGAAATCGTATATTCCATTACTCAAAATAGTTTTCTAGTATCATCATCAGCCTATAAGAGCCCACTGCTAAGCAAAGGCTTCTTCTCACACGGAGAAGATTAATCATCACCAGGCTTCCTCAAGGTGGTATCTAAATAATTATCATCGAAAGTACACATAACGCGGTTAACTGCGGCTATAGCCAGTTTTCCAGTAATTTATCAGTAAATATTTCAGACCGATAAGGCAAAAATACTTAAAATTTCGTACATATACATACCTTATATTATTACCTATACTTTAACTTTTTCACGTTCGAGCAATAAGGGTGCTTGGCACTTCAAACTTAAGACCCCTTATGCACGATTAACAGAAGGGCTGGATCCTCAAGTCCTCAAAGACTGTTGTGTGTTCTCCAGCCTACTCATCAATGGAGAGTTCCAAAGAGTCATTACATCTGTCTGGTATTACCAAAAAAGATTTTCTCTTTTTTCAGATTTCAGGCACATTGAAGGCGTCATTAAGTTTTCTCTAAAGTCATGTCGTTAGTATTTGAGTTGTTTCAAAGGTTTCTTTTACTTGTACAGATCAAAAGATTTAGGTTTTAAATGTCATCTGAGTTGTTTTTATTTTATCTTAGTTGTGTTTCTTGCTGAAAGACTTATTAATGAACAATTCTGAAATGTCAAAGTAAAAAAGTCAAAATCATTTATTTATTTTAATTTGTACCATTTAATTTTAGTCCTTCACGAATAACTATTCAAGTTATATTAGAATATATACCTACCTAATTTAGACACTAATACTTTTAAAATAGTCAATGCATATAAAAGGGTACGATGGGGCTGACATATCTTTGTTAAAAGCCCCTAAATAAAATAAGAATAAAAAAATATATTTAAATTAGACTCCGTCTACGTTACGTTACGTCTTACCCTTACCCTTACGTTGTTAAAACACTTTACTTACTTAACTTTAAGATAAAAATTGTTAGTTTATCTGTCAGTCCTCATAATGAAACTATTTGCTGGTTACTCTTTTTCGACCGGTTTCACACACAGATTCTTTGTTACATTATAAAGTTGGCTCAACAATGAAGAACGACCAAGAAACTCCATGGTTACTCTTTTTCGACCGGTTTCACACACAGATTCTTTGTTACATTATAAAGTTGGCTCAACAATGAAGAACGACCAAGAAACTCCATGGTTACTCTTTTTCGACCGGTTTCACACACAGATTCTTTGTTACATTATAAAGTTGGCTCAACAATGAAGAACGACCAAGAAACTCCATGGTTACTCTTTTTCGACCGGTTTCACACACAGATTCTTTGTTACATTATAAAGTTGGCTCAACAATGTGAAAAGTGTGTGTAATAAATACTAAATGAAAATCAAAAGAAGTCCGATATTCGTTGCAGAAAAACAGGAGTATAATCACTAACCTTCTTAAGACGCAACCAATCAGAATCGTGAACAGCTCAACCAGATTTTTATGGTAATAATAAAAACGGTCAACGAAAAGTCACAACAACAGCCAAATAACTTCGGACCAAAAAACCAATACATTCAACCTTGACAGCGTCTATAGACAAGAATACCACATAGTCCCAACACAAAACAAATATTTTCCAAAGCAATACACTCAAACGAATTTTCTCAATCGACTTCCAAACAATCGAAGATGAAATGTGAGGGTAATATTCTCTTGCCAAAGACGAGAGCAATCGAAAAATTCAAGGTCATAAGATAATAAAAACGGAGTGCCAAATACAGAGCTAATAAAAAAATCTAAGAAACTCCAATACTCATATTTTCAATTATTATATCCGTTTTGGTCCCTAAATTGGCTTTCTGTAATAAAAGATTTGTTGGCAGATAAGTCAGATAACTAATCAGAAACTAAAATGTATTTTCCATTTAAAAATAATCTAGTAGATGTAGGAAACATTTTAGCTACATTTACAACCATTAGCTTAACGAGCTAGTTTGAAAAAATCACTTTGAAATTTTAAATCACTATCCAGCTTTTTTAGCTATATCCGATCGACCTTTTAAGTTACTGCGCATTAAATTAGCTTTTCACATCCACCGTGTCGAAGCTAAATTCTGGGCCCAATTTTGTAGAGTTTGCTTAGACGCCGTCCGTCATTACGTCGATTTTTGGAAAATGGAGAAGTTATTGAACGATTTCAAGGACGGTGATGTGGTATAATTTTTGTAACTTTTTCAATTTGACGCGTCGCCGTCGAGTTTCCAATGTTATTTTTTTGCGTTGACCCAGTTTGTTCGTGGAACACGTTGATGGGTGACAGGCCGTACTTCATTTGCTTTTGCGTTGCGTGTATGAAAATTTTCGCCGGGATTATCCAGCAGATTCAATTTGCCAGTTAATGAACTTTGTATTATTCGTCGGAAAGGATGGTGTTAAAAATGCTTGTATCTTTTTCATGTAGGTTGTGCCAAAATAAAAATATAACGCGTATTTTTTTACTAAAATTTAATATTGTCAGTAGAGGTGATAACAAATATGTTTTTTAAATTAACGCACAGCATATGTGCTCTCCATACTGTGTGTACATATAACTGTTCAGATCACAAAAACACATTACAAAGGGAAATCAACTCACCGTATCACGTGCGATAATCAACATCAAACAAATTTATTCACAAACGTGTAATTATTCGTTCACAAAAAAAGGTTTCAAATGTTCTATTTCCGTAAACTGTGTACGACCCAAATTCAGTGTTCACAGAGCGTGGTATGCCATCTTTCTCAGTGCATAATGTATTACCACGTGGCTCGTTAATTGCCCGGCGAAACGGAACAAATGCCTGAGTCGAGCCTTGTCGAGCCATGTCGAGCCCTTTCAGTGGACCACTCTAATTGGGCCCATTCAGAATGCCTAACGTGACCAGTAAGTCCATGTTGGTAATTTTTATGGTTTCATGGTTTAAGTATTAATGAATGTAATACTGAAGGTTTCTAAATAATGCGGTTTGTTTGTGTACGGTGCTAGCAATAAATGAAATGAGATTTTCATTGGGATGTTGAAATGAGAACAAAATTTTATTTCATTTTTAGTCAAATTGCTTTCTGTGACCAGTTGGCAGTTTTTATAAAAAAAGTATCGTTCAATTATCGACATCTGGCTTTTTGGAGGTGCAATTTTGATGAATAGATCCAAAATATTGAATGCACAATCTTTACAAGAAATATAAAACTATACTTGAAAATGTTAAATTGAGATGATGTATCTCAACAATATACATAATTATTTTCAACCAAGCAATAGTAACAGAAATGGGCCACTTACAGCGACATTCGATGAGCAAAACATTTTTATTTCCGGAGACATTTTCACAAATCGACATTTCATTTTCTAGAGGTATTTTAAGGTAATAAATCGACGCTGTCTTCGACTTTCCAAGCAAATGTGCGATAACTTGGATTATAGACATTTTGAAATTGCTTTTACAGACAGTTCTTGGTATGAAATTGCTAATTTTCTCCAAGAGTCGTAGAATAACGCTTATTTTAATTATGTATCTAAGTGATATCCTAATTGACAAACTAATTTTCACATCTTCGCCAGTCTAGCCGTCATAATCATAAGCACGTCTCTTTTGACAAAAAATTATGGATCTCCTCTCCAATATCGACTGTCATTCACCGAATATTTTCAAATTACTATAAAAAAACACGCATTTTCCTGACATTGGTAAGAAAATTCAACAAGAGAGAATTCTAAAAAAAAATACACCATACACATAATACACTATAAAGCTGAAGGTTTTATTAATTTTTGTTTGATCGTCTACTTATCTAGGAAAGTAATAGCTTTGAAAAGACATGCTATGTTTAATAGGAATGGACGTGAAATAATTAACTAATGACTTATCTCACGGGGCGAAAGAGAGTGTCAGACTCTTACCAATCAAAGACCACACTGTTCCTTCTACCGCTCCAGGCTGAAGGCGTGGTACACTACTGCACTTGTGGATTTAGCTACCGAGCTAGTATTCCGTAAAGCAAGTAAATTTTAAATTAGAACATAAGTAACAAAGTGGAATAGACATTAGTCGAACAAAGTTGAAAGAATAGGTCTTTTAGAAAACTAAGTGCTGTAAAATTTCATTGAAAAATGAAAAGCTTTTACAGTGGGTAGTAGCTAAATTTATTGAATTCTTCCATTAAAATTTTATCCCATAAGTTGAACAAAGAGCGTTTGTCCTATTTTCTATGTTCGTTGGTGCTCTCTAGCAGAAATATTTTGAACTGGCATCTACCAGTGGCTTCACCCGCGTTCACATCTTCATCAGCCCATAAGTGTCCACTGCAAAGACCTCTTCTCACATGGATAAAAGGTTTGAGTATTAATCACCATGCTTATTCAAGGTTCCGTCAGGGATCCTCAAGGTCCGATTGGTGATTTAAAACTTATAGTTACAAATTTTAACCCAGGTATACGACGTTTTTCTTCACCTTATGTCATTAGTGTCTAAATAATCATAGAAAGTACATTGACACTTGCCAGATTTCGAAGCCTAAGCCTAATGCATAAGAAGCACCGCTAAATAAAAAGTTACCTTTTCGTTATTCCAAACTTTATTCATCTCTGTGTGATTTTTTATTAAAATCCATTCAATAGTTTTTAAGTTAAAGTGTTACCAACATCAAACCTCTATTCTTATTTTGCGTTTATAATATTAGTAGGAAATAGTCGAATGGTAGCAGGGTGGCTGGCAGTGGTAGGATGAGAGGAGCTGAACATGGAGTTCAGTGGTGTGCAATTAGAGAGCCCTATGTTCAACAGTAGACGGAATCAGGCTGGTAATGATGGCAATGATAGTCGGAACATTGTTTTTTTACGTGTTATAATGAGTATTGTTTAGGCTGAACTGTGTTATAAAAATGGAGTTTGATATAATCTTTATGCTTGGCAGACAGGTTGGAGTACAGAGTTTAATAAGATATCAGGATATCCTTATCCTGGTTAAAAAAGTTAGGCTATAATGAAAACGATTGTTAACCAGTAATTAACCTGATATAGCAGTATTTGAAAACTAAAGAGTCTTAATATAAGTTACCATATAACAGTTTATGCAACGCTAAGTGAAACAAAATAAGTCCAAAGAAAATTTTGAATATAACTCGTTTAGTAAACATAATGAAAACTTAGTGGAACGCAAACTACAATAGGAAACTGTAGTTGGAGAAACTTTCTTTTTGAGAGTAGGCAAGTCTCTTATATTTTGACACAATACTTTTGGTAAAAATATTCTAGCGACTAAAAATAAAAACGAAACAAACGTTTTCAAAAAGAGATTGTCTAAATATAAAAAGTACTCAAAGTTTTTTTTAGCAAAATTACCGACAATGTCAAACTTAGTTCAATCACTCAGTCGTAGTCAAGCACTCAGTTCTACAGTCAAATTGTGATTAATTGCAACTTATTTACTGATAACCATATGAAAGACATTATCTTTAAAAATGTGATGCAGGTATTTCACAAAAGGGTTGGCTCGACTAGAGTGATGCCAAGGCCATACACAAAACTGGCGTGAATCAAAATTTGAGTCATGTTTATCGTGCGAGTGAGGTTCATTAAGGGCCAATCCTTCTTCTCCCTCCATCTTCAATAATTCTGTAATCCCCTATCCCTTACCTCCAAAAGGCTCCAAACGTCATACGTAAGAGCTTTTTATATTATCTAGATTGGAGCCAATTGTATACATCAAAAGATAATAATATATATAATAAAAAGGGTATAACAAGTTTGCAAATATCCCACAACCAAATAATAATTGCAAAAAAAATATTACAGTTACGAAAAAACATATAGTCCCCAAACCTAACCCTATACCCGCTCATGTTATGCAATGTAATAAACATAGTTTAAGTTGAAACTTCCTCGCAGTGGTGCCGTTGTTTTGTCCACATTAACAACAATTCTGAAAGTGCTAACACGCCAGACTATTATCGTAAAGATCTCAGTACAACGTGGGTTTGTTTTAGCCCAGAGACTTTCTTCGCTGCTCCTTTTCGCTGGCGGCTGAAATAAGGGTTGAGTTTTAAAATAAATCTGCCGCGAAATGGGTGGTGATTTTTATTTTTACTGCACAAGTGTTATTGAACAGGTTATTTGGTTTTGTGTGTAGTTATATAGTATATTGTTTTTGTTATTTATCATAACTAACACTCCACTAATGAAAATACAAAAGCGAATGAAAATGTTTTTATAATAACTATCGTGAGACATACTAAATTAACTAAAATTCGCGGGTTACTCACGTGTAAATGTTGAGAAAAGCTCTACTAGTTTCGAACCACAGAGGGGTTCTTCCTCATGAGCAGCAGTAGGCTGCGCGACGTCGCCGCGTCCGCGCACGCTGCTCATGAGGAAGAACCCCTCTGTGGTTCGAAACTAGTAGAGCTTTTCTCAACATTTACACGAATGAAAATGGCTTGTACAATGTACAACTAAATGGCTTGTATCGTAAATTTATAAATGCGAAAGATGCATGCTTTGGCCCAAATGGGAAGGCTCAATCGGAATCACTCACAGAAAAGCAGCGTGAAAAGCCGTGTAAGCGTGGTTTTCAGAGATCCAGCTCAATCCCTTTACTTCTCTATGCTCAATTCCCACATCCTCAAAATTGTAACAACTCTTGAAAGGGTAACTTCTATGGCGTCGCGGGTGTTCAAGGGCGGTGAGGATTGCTTACCACCAGGAAATCCGTTTGCTGGTTATAATAATAACTTTCTTTTCTTAATTTTAAGGTAAAACTAGTGTGTGTCCTACCTTATGTGTTTTCGAGTTATTTGTCTAGCATGCCAAATATGACAAATCCCTTGTAAGGTGGCAGATATTGTTTAACATTGGATGAAATTGCAGCTGGGGTTACGGCTGCAAGCGCAATTATGTACCAAGTCCCCGTCCCAAAGTAGGAGAAGGAGCGAAGTGGTTTTTAGTCAGCATGAATTGAAATCCTCTTAATCCACCAAAAATAGAGATAGTGATGATGATGGGTCATGATGTTTAATACTTCAGGAGAAAACAAACAGCGTCATAACAACAGCACAGAAAACAAGGGAAGCCCATAAACAAGAGAGTGTTAATATTTATTTTATAATTTACCCTTCACTTACAGCTTCCTCCAACACGTGTCTCACGTTATTTGAACACGTGTTTGTGGGAGGTAGTTACACAACGCCAACTTTGATGGTACTAATTTGTTTTTTTTTTAACAATACAATTTTTGCTGTTGACTTTGAAAATAATGGTCTTAACTTTGCTGTACCTACTGTACCTCAAACGTGCCTCTAATTTAGTAATAGCCATAAACTTTTTAAATACGTTTAGGAGTTAGTTTTATGAGTATTAGAGCTGTTACTGAGAGAGAAGCTGTCTCTCTGACCCAGGTCCAAAAAACAAGAAGAAATATGATTTTTGATAGCAAACGGATCATTCATATCATGCTCATTAGTAATTTGCAGTAAAGTATTTCCAAATACATCTACTGGAAGCTTTAAAAATCTGCAGCAAACTTACTGTAACAGTAGATTCGTAAACTAACGACATCCCACAATCTTATCTCTAAGGACGAATAAAAATCTTTCCCTCACTACCACCAAAACATAAGAACATTAAGAATGCACCCCAAAACCTTTAGACTTCCGAATTAGGAGACATTTGTAAGGGTGATGTGCCACTGAATTTTACACTAGGTACTACAATCAGCTAAGTGCATTAGTCACACGAACTAAGAACCAGAACTTTCGAGAACTTGACGTGGTTGCTTCCAATTTTCTAGAAGCTTCCAGTTTGGAAGTTTTTGAATGAATAAGTATTAGGGTTTTGAATGTTAAGACCTGTTTTTGTGTGATGTACGTTGGAGTTGCTGAGTTAAAAGTGTGAGTGAAAAAAATTAAAAGAAAATTTCGTGTTATGTTTTTCAATTCAGAATTTTATTTGACTCTAGTATTAATAGGTATGTATATCATTGAATAGGTACGAGGTTTATCTAATCATTTTTAAATGTATCACCAAAGCAAAGAAATTTTTATAAAAAGGACCTAAAAACAAAAAGAAAAAAACATTTTTAAAAATACGCGGTCAAAGCGGTGCCACAAATCAAGAAACACAACTTTAAGGATTATTAATCAAGGATAAGTGTCGCTTCAAGCATTTCTCGCTTCGCTGTTTTTGAAGACCACTAAAATTATTTCACAAGCCTCCGATTTATTTCAAATTGTGGTTTCGTAATATGAAAACGCAAACTGATAATTACAATTATGCACATGAATAAAATATATGAAATTAATCTGAGAATTGTACTAACTTTTAAACTTTCGCGTTTCATATTTACAACATGTACCTAATCACGCGGGTATTAAGGCCATAAATTATTATTTGAGTCTTGTTTCATTTCAAAGCCATAGGTATAGGTGTATAAGCACCAAATTCTCCATTATCTTACTCGCAACCTTTTGATACCATCATCGGCGCCAGCGCTGGTGGTCTAATTGCAAACCCGAGTGCAATTAGACTAACGACTGATGAGGCCCAATTGGTTTTTTGTATTGGAGACGCCGCGCCGATGCTCAGCTGGGGTTGTTGCAAGTGCACTGCAACCCCCTACCCGCAGCAAAAGAAGTGACGGGGTGGTTTTTAGTCAGTAAGAGTCTGACACTCTCTCTCTCGCTCCAGGCAAGCAGGGCCGGAGGCTGGCTGGATTTTATCCAAAAATCTTTTCGATTATAATGTTTACTATTTGGATTTTCATAAAACATAATTTATACATTTTGTGCTTTTATTTGTGACTTCGTTAATCTTCTTACTGTAGACTTAAGGACATAAATAAAATTATTTGCGAACTTTTTGTATTATTTGTATTGTAAAAATAATAAGTATGATGTATTGGATTCATAAATATTATTTCAAAACTCAGAGGTTTAGTTTGAAAGCCACATTGAATATAACTTTGAAATGCGAGGTCAAATAAAAAATATCTTTTGTTACTTCATGTAATAAGAAATGTGTGTTTATTTTTATTCAATACCTGATTGAACCTCGCTGGAGTAGCCACTGCATTGACCTGAATTTAGTCTTGACGAAATCCTGTGACCATCAAGTAGAGAATGCATAAACTAACCTGGATGCAGATCGGGAGTTGACGGGAACTTCACCAACGACGGGGCGTAAGCCGGCCGGCCAGCTATTTCTCGAACCACAGAACTTGCACAGTTTTGTTTGCTATCACCAAGTCAGGCAGGATTGATCGAACACCAGAAACAGTCAGTGAACCACTAGCGAGGTGTTTTATATATAATATTAATTATTTTTGCGGACACTTCGCGACGACGCTTAAACCGCCATATCTTCTTTTTTGGATTAGTTTTTTTTCCTGCCACTGCGCGCTGCGCTGCGCGCGCATCGATAAATTGTAGGACGCTGTCGCATGTACTTTGAGCCCGGTAATGTTGGCGGTAAATTTAAATTAGGAGAGGAAATATTTTGGATATAGGATTATTACAGGATCGGTTTGATGTTTATACATTTCCCCCCACTTGAAATTCACTAGGATTTCACAGATTGAAGAATCCCTAAAGAAGCTGTGCTCGAAAATTCTTAAAATAAATGAAATACTTATAATTAAATTAACCTAAAGAACAATACTATTTCAATAGTATTGTTTATGCGAGAGTATTATAGTAAATTAATTGAAAGGCAAAGGACAGACCTTGACTACAGGCCGCCTTATAGATTTTCCGTTTGCAGTTCGGAGAGTAACCACTCGAACAATATTGTCGGAACCAGCATGAACTTGCTCTACGCGAGCTAATTTCCAAAACAAGGGCGGAAGATTAGGTTCGTTAATTATTACCAAATCGTCTACTTTTAAGTTAGGCGCCTTTAAATACCATTTACTCTTCTGTTGAAGCGTGTGAAGATAATCCCGTTGCCAGACACGCCAAAAATCTTGGGTGATCTTCTTAATCATTTGCCAACGAGAACGAGGACATCGCGTTTCACCTAAAGGTTCTTCAGGTAAAGATACTATAGGGCCTCCCGTTAGAAAATGTCCGGGCGTTAATATATCTGATTCTTGAGGATCAGGAGATGAAGTACAAAGCGGCCGAGAGTTTAAAACGGCTTCTACTTTTGCAAGAATTGTAAAAAACTCTTCTAAGGTAAGAACTTGGGCACCTACAACACGTTTAAGATGATATTTTGTGGACTTGATACCACTCTCAAATATACCTCCGAAGTGAGGTGCGCCTGGAGGGTTAAATTGCCAGTTAATTTGACGGGTGGCTAAACCGTCAGCAATATCAGGGTAATGTTTACGGAGTTCATCGACAATTTCGTTCAGATACCTATTTGCCCCAACAAAATTTGTCCCGTTATCAGTGACAATTGTGTGACACATTCCTCTGCGAGACACAAATCGGTCTAGAGCAGCAAGGAATGCTTCGGCGCTCAATTCAGTTACGGCTTCCAAGTGAACGGCCTTCGTACTTAAACAGACAAATAGACAAACATATGCCTTATAAGATTTTGCTCCACGGCGACGACTCTCTCTAACTATAAATGGTCCACCGAAATCAATGCCCGTGGTTTGAAAACATCGGGAGGGTTGGACTCGAGCCGCTGGTAACTTACCCATCAAGGGTGTTATGGAAATTGGTCTATTTTTGAAGCAACGGACACATTTTGAAAGTACCGTACGGATAAGGAGTCTTAACCCGACAATCCAGAATTTTCTTTGAATTAAAGATTGTAGGGTACGGGGACCACAATGAAGATATTTCAAATGAAAATGGTCGACAATCAGTCGAGAAATAGGACACTGTTTCGGTAAAAGCAGAGGATGTAACGCTGATGGCGATAGCTTCGCTTCATCTATACGTCCCCCCACTCGCATCAAACCATCCTCATCAAGGAATGGAGATAACTTTTGAACTGATTTTTCACATTGTTCATGCTTTTGCACTTGTTGGACTTGCGATGACATGTAGTGATTTTGAGTGAACTTAACTAGTGTCTTCATTGATTTATCGAGCTCGGAACTTGTAAGCGCGGAGAATTTTCGATCTGACTTTGCCTTTTGTAAGTTACTAACGAATCGAATACACCATGCCAAAGTTCTTAGAAGTTTTGTTAAAGAAGAACACCTTAAAGTTAATTTTAAAAATATATTTTCTTCTTGGACGGTTATAAAACTCTCTGTTACTATAGGTTTCAATTCAGGCAGCTCTTCCTTAGCGAGCAATGTCTGCTTGGAAGGCCAAAAGCATGGCAACTTCTGTAACCATGTAGGGCCTTTCCACCATAATGGGTGGCCAGCAAGTTCCGTGCAAGATACACCACGACTGCAGCAGTCGGCCGGATTGTCCTCGGTGGGAACATGATACCAGGACTCCGGACTGACAAAGTCGGTAGCCTGAACTACTCGATTGGCAATATACATTTTCAGTAGATGGGGTGCTGTATTTAACCACGACAAAGTAGTCGTGCTGTCGGAATAAGCTCGGACGGATGTGATTGCAAGTTTTTCCTTAAGGAGCTTATTCATGTGAGAAAGTACTCGTGCCAAGAGTACTGCTGCGCATAGCTCCAGCCTATTTACGGTCGTTGGTTTTATAGGGGCAACACGAGACTTCCCTATTAACAAATTACTAACAGTGGAATGTTCAGTAACCACACAGAGATACACGCAACAACCATATCCCTTCAATGAGCCATCACAAAAGCCCACCAAATGTACCTCCGTAGGATTGGAAGGTACAACAAGCCTAGGAAGAGAGATTTGTTGTAAATCTGACAAATTTGCAGCTATCAAATGCCAACTTTTCGCTAATTCTTTGGGAATAGCTTCATCCCAAGACAAATTAGAGCGCCACATCTCTTGCAATAAAGATTTGGCCGCGAAAACCACTGGGCTAATCCAACCCAAGGGATCATAAATCCGGGCTACTATGGATAGGATGGATCTCTTGGTGAACTGCACATTAAAAGAGTCTGAGAAGCTATACGAGAAGTTGTCATCTGATGGATTCCACCGTATTCCTAATATCTTGACAAACTCATTTCCTGATTCTTCGAAGGATTTAGAAGTTTGACAATGATCCGGAGGAACATCTGACAATAGACTCGGCGTATTGGTACTCCACTTTCGGAGCTCAAAGTGACCTTTTGATAGCAAAGATACGATATCCGACTTTAACTGCCTAGCTTCCTCGAGTGACGAACATCCCGTAGTAATATCATCCATGAACGTTTCTTCGAACAGAACTTCAGATGCACGACTCGAGTATTCAGAGCCGTGGTCTTCCGCAAGTTGACGGAGGGTTCGAATGGCCAAGTAAGGGGAACTACTGACACCATAAGTCACGGTGTTTAGCTCGTATTCACTTAATGGCATGCTAGGGTCGGGACGCCAAAGAATGTGTTGATAACACCTATCTTCGGGTCTGATTAAGATCTGACGGTACATTTTACAAATGTCTGCGGTGAAAACTACCTTATGAAGTCGAAATTTTGTAATTAAATCGATAATGTCAATTTGAAGTTTTGGTCCAACGGAAACGATATTATTTAAGGAAAGGTTGTTATTAGTTTTACAACTCGCGTCGAAAACTACTCTAAGCTGAGTCGTAGAACTCTCTGGACGCAAAACGCAATGATGTGGAATTAAGTACTGATGAGAAGACGAAGTGGCTACGGGCTGCATGTGTCCTAGCTCTTCGTACTGTCTCATGAATTTTTTGTACTCGCTCTTTAAATCTGATTGCTTAGCGAGTCGGTTTTCTAAATTAAGAAAACGATTGAAGGCTTGACGGTATGAATCTCCTAAAGGTGGAGCATCATCCTTTAATAAGATGGGTACTACATAACGACCGTCGGCAGTACGGTAAGTACCTTCTTTATATTTTTGTTCACAATACTCGTCCTCGGGAGCGGAAATTTTACATTTCGGCGGTTCCTCGGACTCCCAGAACCGTTGAACGATCTCATCGAGCGAGCAAGAAGACGCGAGGAGTGACGTAACGGGTTCACTGGGAATTTTAATTTCCGTGTTATGAAAATATTGACCGGTTATCACCCAGCCGAACACACTGGACAATGCACAAGGTAGTCCGGGTCCGGGACTGTAACGTGACCCAGTATATATTTGATCAAAACACTCAACACCTAACAAAAGATCGATCGGACCCGATTTATAAAATTCACGGTCTGCGAGATCAAGATGCAGGAAGGAATCCTTGACGAACAACGGTAGCTCGGTCGAGGGCATCGCGGAAGTAATTTTAGGTAAAACTATCAAAGGCAAATCGAACTTAGGTGATTCACTCGAACGAGGTATTATCGAACCAGACGTGTAACCCTTTATATTACAAACAAAGTTTTGACCAAGACCAGTAACATTTAAGTTACATTTTTTAATGGGCAAACCCAAGCGACGTGCACACGCACTCGTTATAAAAGAATCCATCGAACCGCTGTCGATAAGGGTGCGCGCATACTGAAGCGAGCCGTCCGCGTGATGTATTCGTACTACCGCCGACCCTAATATTTTCGTACTGTTAATGGAGGTAGCACTACTCGAATCATTTGACTTGGTCGTGCTAGCAAGCGCGGTACTCGGGTTAACGGTGTCCGACAAGTTTGAATTAACAGTCAGAGTTAATAAACTTTTATTTTCGACATGCAACAGTGTGTTGTGTTTCGTATTGCAAATGAAACAAGTGGACTTGGATTTACAATTGTCACTATCGTGACCTGGTCTTAAGCAATTTCTACATAACTTTAATTCTTGAACAATTTTCTCCCGCTGATCCATACTCATAGAGTGCATTTTACCACACCGATAAATGGAATGATTTTCATTACAACATACACAAACTAATTGATTGGATTTGTTACTATTATTGTTGTTACTAGATCCTACGAATGACGATCTCCGCGGGTCTTTTGTTGCACGTGTAGCATCGGCCTTATTATTGTTACTACGAGATTGCTTAATTGTTGAGTTTGCTGTAGTGGTCAAAATGGGCTGACTCACTTCCAGAATTTTTATATAATTTTGTAAATAAACAACCAAGTCGTTAAATTTTGGAATTTGGTTAGTATTTTGTAATTCAAACCGTCTTTTGGTTTCAAGGTCAAGAGGTCGTGACGCAATGTAAAACAAAATAAATTCGGATAAATCTTCAATATTTAATGCACGTAAGGCGTTAACACTTTCATAAAGTACGTTTGTGAAGTCAGATAAATTATCCAATGATGGCCTCTGAATAGGCGTCACCATAAACAACTTTTCTAAATAAGTTGTCGCCAAAATGCGTTTGTTGTCGTATCTTTCTAGTAAGGCACTGTAAACAACGGAATAATTAGCTAAAGTTATAGGAACACCCTTGGCGAGTGTCAGTGCGCAACCCGACAGACAGGAGAGCAGATAATGGAATTTCTCAATATCTGACAGCGAGCCATTATTATGAACAAGCGGAACGTAACTATCTTTAAATGTCTGCCAATTTTCTATCTTACCATCAAATTTCGGAATTTGCAATTTAGGCAACTTTACTTGTGTATTAGACGAGTGACGACTAGGCCCAGCACTGGGCTCTGACGTAGCACTTGAGGTCGTACTCGCACCAAGGGAGTCGGCGAACTCAACCGCCGCGTAATATAACTCGTCGAATGACAATAAAGGTTTATTATCGAACTTATATTCCGGATTTAATTTTAATTGTAATTTATTGAAGTTTTCATGAGATTCTATGAAATTATCTCTAATTTTCTCAATCGACTTATATCTCGCCTTAAATGTTGATATTTTAGTACTATCTACCATAGCCCTTTTACCTAGATCGTAGATAATCTGCACATTTCTAAACTCATATTCACGCCTGTTAATACTCGA
Source organism: Spodoptera exigua (assembly GCA_902829305.4). Lineage (NCBI taxonomy): Eukaryota > Metazoa > Arthropoda > Insecta > Lepidoptera > Noctuidae > Spodoptera > Spodoptera exigua. Next base: position 2,911,946 of record LR824614.2, read on the forward strand.
CTGTAACTCGACTTCGGCCATCTTGTTTTGGATACGAAAACAATAATAATAAATTCAAGGTTGTACGTATTTCGGTAATAACGAGAATCGTCTCCGAACCGCAACGCAATCGGCAACGCGAACGATAGTCCGCTATATAGCGCGTAGGTATAATATGTATACTCGCGCAACAAAATGTAAACAAACGAACGATCCAAAACCACGAAATTACTTAATTATATATTTATATTGAGCTTAGTTATTGTGTATTGTTCGTATTTATTTGTTAGTAAGATTCAGCTGTACGAGCTAATATGTACCTACTTTACTTTATGTTTTATCTACGAGAAATTTCGAGCACAACCATCATAAGAAACACTTCAAAACTTAAACCAGGCAATGCAGCAACTTTCTATGAATAAGTATTTGTACGAGTATGTATTATTTAGATTCTAAAATAAAGCACACTGGATTTACTTTTACATAGGAGGTAGATACAATACGAGTACCTATCCAGTACCTAAACCGCGCCGAGCGAGCGGCCGAGCGACCACGCGGTCTAATGTAGGTACGAACGAAGTAGGTAATAATATTTAAGAAGAAAACTATGAATTCGTGGCAGTTTTAGCCACTTATATTATTCACTGAATTTAAATTATTTGTTAATAAACATTAACGAGATTTACGTAGCATAAATCGTAAAATTTTTAAATGAAATGAAATACGTGAGGTACTTTATCCTCACAGGAGGCACCAAATAATGATTGAACCTCGCTGGAGTAGCCACTGCATTGACCTGAATTTAGTCTTGACGAAATCTTGTGACCATCAAGTAGAGAATGCATAAACTAACCTGGATGCAGATCGGGAGTTGACGGGAACTTCACCAACGACGGGGCGTAAGCCGGCCGGCCAGCTATTTCTCGAACCACAGAACTTGCACAGTTTTGTTTGCTATCACCAAGTCAGGCAGGATTGATCGAACACCAGAAACAGTCAGTGAACCACTAGCGAGGTGTTTTATATATAATATTAATTATTTTTGCGGACACTTCGCGACGACGCTTAAACCGCCATATCTTCTTTTTTGGATTAGTTTTTTTTCCTGCCACTGCGCGCTGCGCTGCGCGCGCATCGATAAATTGTAGGACGCTGTCGCATGTACTTTGAGCCCGGTAATGTTGGCGGTAAATTTAAATTAGGAGAGGAAATATTTTGGATATAGGATTATTACAGGATCGGTTTGATGTTTATACAATACCATCGTGTGTGAACTTACGCAGGTAAATATAATTTCGTATAAATTCAGATATTTAAGTTATTCTTTTGAATTTATTTGCCTAGTTGAGTAGCTTTAGATACTTTTTTGAAAAATCTGATTTTCACTGACTGAAATAAATTTCTAATCTACTTTTTTTTAAATTTTACTATTAATTTATCGAAATATAATATTATTACCATTTTAAGTCATAAATTTATCAATAATTTTATTTCACAATTTCGGATTAAGTCGTTGCTAGTTTTACTCATACATCGATTGACGCCATGTTGTAATATAAAAAATCTTCAAATAATTCATCAACTAACCGAAACTTAACGTGTGTTTCACCACCTTTGTTTTACTATCTGATAAACTTATGTATGTGGCACATAGTTCATAATGATTACCAACATTCTATATTTATGATTTGGTGGTTTTGTACATTGCGAATAAAAAGCCCTAAAAGGCAAGGTTCAATAGAAATATTAGAAATATTTCTTTAGTTTAGTTTAGTTTTTAATCCGAATTATAAGTCTTAGGTTACTTCAAAAGTCCAAAATATCTTGTTCCAACTCAATCATAACAGGTACTTCCAAACGTCAAAATGGAATAATAGTTTGACAGTTTATTAGTCAGTGTAACTAAGTGCTCGACTCTTAAAAAATTATTTAGGAGCTCACGAATACATTCTTTATTAATACTTTTTTAAAGATTGTTACAATTTTTCGTTTTTTAAAATGAGATCCTACCTATGTTCATAATTGAATTTGCGTATCACTTCGGAGAGGACCTACATTATACATTTAATAGCCTTCGTTACTCTGTAACTAATTGTAAAATCAACCTTAACTTGGTTGAACAAAGACTAAAATTAAATTCTTAGTTAAGAGAAGAGTAGAAAATAATTGGTAGATAGGATACGTAACACAGTGAGTGCTTACAGTGCAAATCTTGGAATTTGACTGATTAAATCAAGGGACGACTCATAGAGGGTGACGTCTTCACTTAGCCAATGCATAGGGTTGACAACGGGCGGTTTCATTTAAAACTAGTAAAGAAGAATACAATAGGTAGTTACTTGATATTTTTTATTATTTATGGAAGTAAAGTAACTGAAATAACAACCTTCATAAATAATGCAAATATTTATTTTATTTAGTTTTTTTTTACAAAAAAGTAATTAAGTTTAGATTAGGAATTATTTTTTGTATATTTCATCAAAACACAATTTAATAAGAAAATAAAACATTAAAAATTGTGACTTCTAAAATTCAAACACAAAAATTTGGTTCACACATCAAAATTTCTGTCAAACAAAGACCAGTAACATATGACCCAAACTGATAGCCCTAACATCTAAAAGTAATTACATTTGCCTACGTATTTAAGCACGCTCCAGGAAAACGTGCAAACGTCTCATCTAATTTTGTACCCACTCCTCAGGGAGGACTATTTAAATAACCTAAAATTGGATTCCGAATCAACCAGGGACTTACTGAATAAATTCATTGGCTGAATATTAATTTGTTGATCTTTGTAACGCAACTTTCTTATTGATCAGATTGTCCTGTTGTCTTCGTGAGTTATGCTTATCAATACGGCTGCCCAGTTGTCGTAGTTGCTAGGCAACTGGCTACCGTGCAACGAGTCTCTCTCGAAACTCGCGAAGAACACTTTGTGTGATCCACAAATTGGTGTTTCAGGTGTGGACGTGTTTAAGTGAAATTGTATCTTTGTAAACGCATCCACGACACAGGAGAAAATACTAGTGTGTTCTACTGTTTTCTTTTTTAAATATAGGGATTAAAACGTCCCTAAAGCTAAATTCATTTTTATTTATAAAAAACTAAATCATCAAAAATGTATGTATATGTAACAAGTTAACATAGAGGTGAGTTGAGGTCAAAGTTCAAATGAAATGGTCAACTAACCTTTTATCGTAACTTATGATAGAAAAAAAAAATATTACTTAAACACACCTTTTGAAACACGCCAGACTTTTTTTATAAAATGCAAAATGCTTAGTTGGCCATTAAGTGACATGACAAAGTAAAACCCTAATAAGTACATGAGAATTATATTTTCACTGCTGCTTACACCTTTAGAAACAAAAAGGCGTGACGTAATCTTATGTCATGAAAAAAGATAAACTTACACTACATTAATAACAATAAATCCAAAACCAAGTAACAAAAGGGAAATCACGAAACCAATACATACCATTAACATAAATCCATTATGAAAGACATTTCAGCTCCACAAAGTTGGGAAAATTGTCCCAGTGTGTCTTCACCTAGAAAATGGATGTCGTCAGACTTGTCTAGATGAGCTGAGGCTGAGAGCAAACTACGTAATTACAAGGCAAACAAACCGCAAGAAACTTCTCACATACCGTATGTAAGATCTTTGGGAAATGCTTAGAATAAATTGTTTTTCTGTTTAAACACAGTTAGGGTTGCTTTGACTTTTCAGTAAGCTTTCCACTAAGGGTTTTTTGTTAATACTCATCAAGTTTCGCATAAGATTTCGCCTTATTAACATAAAATGATACGACTAATAATACTATTGTTATATATCATCAATGAGTTCTCCCGCCCTGAGTTTGGCAAGAAGAAATTTCAGACTCTTACTGACTAAAAATGTATAATTTCCTTTTCCTGTTCTAAGTCAGGCTGCGATCCATCGGTGGCACTTTATCTGCAGTCCTAGCCGGACATTGACCCGGGCATACTACTATAAAAAGTGCATGACTGTAGCGACCCGATGGATTAACTATCAAGTCCATTCTACAATTAAGTGCTCCAAACCACTAGATCAACAAAAACAATCAGAATTAATAAATCTTCTCTGAACCTCATTTACGTAGAACCAAAGAAACCTAACTACCAAATCTCTAAACGCATTAAAATACACACTACACATGACCCCAACAATTGTCAAAGACCATTACCGATTAAGACTAACAAAGGTATAATGTTAATGACAACTAGTACAATTTAGGGCATAATAGTGGCTATTAGTGGAAGCAAATTAAGCTTTAGAACGAACAACCATCTTTATTATGAAGCCTTTTCATAATTAACTCAGTACTTAGTTTCCATTGAAACCTGTTGAATAATGAGTGAATTATAATTGAGCACAGCAATAGTCGGTCTGAAGATTGTTTTGCGTGTTTTCAGTGAGAGGAATAATGTTTAAGGTGCAGCGTTCAAGGTCAATTGCCTTTTTGATTTAGAGTTCTTGGTCGTTGTTGGATAACAACTGCAGTGGTAGGTCTTATTTAGATCGTTGGAATTTACTAAAGTACTGTATAATTATCAGAAAATTAATAAAAAAGGCCTATGAGTAATACACTACACAACACTTTAGAAAAAATAAGCGAATGCAGAGAAACATGTGCGAGTAAAAAAAAGATATTTCACAAGTAACATGATGATGTTGAACATTGTACAAAAATGTAGAAAGTTTACTACTTTATAGTCAGTAGATTTTTTTTTCACCACAAAAATATTGTGAAGAAGTTCCAACCAGCACATAAGCGGGAACTATATGTAGGTAGATTACCTTAAAGGAATAAGTAACCTTTGAACATAGTAAAAGAATACGAATCCATTCCTATTCACAAGACTCGCATTGTTCTGAAACTTATTCTCCAAATTAGCCTAATTCCTTTCAGACTCCAACAAATTCATTCCTAAGAATAAATCCTAAGAGCTTTCAACTCCCATACATAAGTTAGGAACGCTCCCTTTGTGAATTCCGAATCTATAAAATAAGGCATGTCTAACAAATGGCCGAAGTTTGGGCACAGACCTCAGACTTTTGTTGGCCTTAAATTCTACTAATTTAGGGCCAACTGGGTCTTTATGTATTCCTTTAGACCTCATACAGGTAAATATACTACATGAACTATATTGAACTTACTAAGAAGTTTGTGAAAATGACTATTTCTTTTCCCTGTATTTTGACATGTCCTTGAGTTAATTTATATTCCAGGAGAATTGAGACTTTGCTTTCATTTCAACTTTCTAATACCCTGAGTAAAATACTGTTTTTAAGGGAAAGCCATATTAAAGAAAATAGGTTAAATTAAATGGAGTAAGAGATATAATAGCAAACAACGTCTGAATTATGTTTCATTCTATGAGTGAGCTAATAACAGATGCTTAATCATCCTCAACACTTAAATCCCTAAATTCCAACTTGTAACTTCTCTATTACGGCACTAATCGATTATTATCTGGTGACACGTAAACTATACTATCCTTAAAAAAATTATAATTATATAACTGATTCATGCTAGATTATAAAATATTTTAATACTTTTTCTGCACATTCCCAACTGAAACTACATAAAATATACAAGAAAAGGTTCACTAGCCAGCGAATCTATGCACTCTGTCGGTAATTGTAGCACTATGCTCTTAGCTAACGATGCATACGCTGCAGTGGAGCATGCTTCATCAACTATGAAGCTTATCTAACTAAACAATCCAGTGGGAGCATGCATTATCACACTAAGATTTAATCGAGTTATAGAACATTCTAGAACATTTTGATTTTCGAGTACACACGTTTGAAGGTTTAGTTTACTGCCCTATTGAGGTCCAAAATGATCCTATGTTTGATGTCCTGCGTCAAATCTAAGAATGTGAAATAAATACGACTCAAAACATTGCCATTTTTCTACATCTAAACAGTCCAAAAACCGTACATAATATTATAATGCACCGCCTTTATAAGAATTCACGACTCATTAGGAAGAAGAGAAGCGACACCCTCCATAATTTAGCCACGGTATACAAAAACGCAAACGGAGCGTAACCCTAAAATGATTTTTCATAACGGTCACTTGCCAATCCAAAGTAGCGGCGGTAAATTTTATAAGCGATCAAATACGAACCTTTTTGAGCCACAAACCATCTTAGGGATGTCCCAAGCAAACATCAAAGGGCCTTATATAAATACAGGCTTCAATAGCCGGTCGAGCATTTAATGAACAAATGTTTTCGCCAATCAATGCTTACTTAAACGGCATCAGCCATTTTTCATCATAAAAATCAGAGGAAACATGCCCTAGGGGCACTTTTTATTGTGGGTTTCACAAACCGGTGACAGACAAAGTTTGGCTGCTCTTTATGCCGCTAGGCCTTTGAGCTCTGTGATGTAAAGCAGAAAGGGATTCATGGCATTTTTATTTGATGTATTTATTATTTATGCGTTTAATTTTATTTTATTTAAGGAATTTTACTGTTGTTGAAATACTTGATTGTGTTGTATGATATAAAAATTGCTATGTGATAAAAAATAATTTTCTAAATAATTTTAATAAGAGGCATTTGATCTAGTCGTAATTGTAGTATATTTCGACCCATTTTCCAGCTTCAACGTTCTCTTAGAAACCTTGATATAAATCGTAATATACATATATTTGTATTTCAGAAATACACATACGCATATATAATGCCTGGTCCTCAAACACAACCTTTCACCTAAGCATACATTTCTGAGGTCGAATTAAAGGACTTACCGCGTAAATTAATGTCGGTTACCTATTCCGGGATCGCAGCAGTGGTACCCTCATCTTTCGTGGGGACCATTTTATTTAAAGAAGCGAAAGTTCGAAGCGAGCGCGGCCACGCGTAAACATTAACTTGAAAGGTATATTGATGTTAGTGACCGCAGTTTGGTTTTACAACCAAAGAAAGACTCCCCTTTATAGAATTTGCGAGTTTCTGCCCGGATTATTTTGATAAGGCTTCCAGAATGGGGTCTACGATTTTCGAAAATGGTAAGCCGATTTTCGGATTATTACAACTTTGATTTTTTGTTAAGGTAAAAATATAAATTATATAAATTGTTGTTTTTAACGTTTTACCTTGAGTCACGAAATCAAGACATAAGAATAAAGTACATATTTATAATAAAAAATCAATTTTATGAATTTTCGAATTAAATATCCATTCCAGAGGTGATTTGAGCACAAATCCAATCAAATCTTTTATTTACACAATGTGATGACTTATAGAAAAAAAAATACTATTCATATTCAATAATGAAGTAAATAAATATATGTACTAATATAAATCGTAAGCGAGTATAATATAACCAAACAAATTGAACGTATGCACTTATCAACCTCTTACCCCCAAAAAGTAGGAACTACCCCTTGTTATCCAAAGACTCTCCGAACTTAATACTTCAAGTACGTACAGTTCGCGTTAACTTCAGTAATTTGGCCGCTGCCTCCAGTTATAACACCCTGTAGATACTGTCTGACAATATTAGTGAACTCAAAATGGCGTCCGAATTCTGGTCGACTATCTAGAAAGTTTTTAAAGACTTCTTTTATTTGTTGGTTGTTCTAATTTCATTGTGATTAGTAAGTAAATGAGTAGTTTGCTTACTACATTATACTTTTCCTGCTAACATTCCTATGTTATATTTTGTCTTAGTTAATATATATTTTTTTTATATTGTGTCTATTTATTTGGTGTGATAAAAGTATATAGATTATACTGTCAATGTTATTAAAATCGGTTTCTCTAATCAAACCTAATTAACCCTGTTTCGAAATAAATAAATTTAACTTTATTTTCTAAAAAATCGATCTTAATAACACCGAAACGAAGACAGTTCATAGGCATGAAAACACTCGGGTTTTTCAATAACCACGAATTCGTTCACTTGTCAAAATCCCTCGGCATCACATCATTGCTTCCATAACATTAATCATGCAAATAATAATTTTGGGCTTCATAAGAACCTGTTTCCTCTGAGACAGAGTCACATTTACATTCATTGCATGATGTTAGTCGTGTTCCCGTGTGACTCTCAATTTGCATGCATAGCCGACAGCCTGCATGAGAATCTGAATACAACAACTATATTAATATTGTATTTTTTAATCAAAAATATGCACGGCTTCTGTCGTGTTTTAAAATTCCGTTGTTCTTGTGTTGTGACATTTTTACAGTATGCCTTTTTCTCTTTAGTTGTTGTAGTGTGATGATTGTTATCTTATTTCTGTTGTTGTTCGCTCTAACATTTTCGCTAAAATCGCGAACTCGCTTACAAACAAAGAGATACAGGTATAGATATAAATATAACCCTTTTTTGTGAGGGGAAAATCATCAAATGACTTCTCCCGCCCTAAGAGGAGTGTCAGACTCTTACTGACTAAAAACCCACCTTTTCCTTCTCCTACTATGGGCCGAAGTCACGGTGCCTCATTGCGCTTACCAATATAACTCTTAAAAAGTAATTTTGTACACGTCAATTTTTGCGAAAACATGTAAAAGTCTCATGTCGTCCACATTTTCATATGAAAAAAAAAACAGAACACGGAATCCAATATAACATATTAATTGAAGCAACCTTTTCTCTAAAAAGATAAAAAATAAAACCTTTTTACAGTCTGAAATTTTCACGACACGTGAATTTACCAGAGGGGAGAGGCATACGGTCCGGAAGAGCTGCCTTCATTTACAAGCATTGTGTTCCCGGATTATGTTCCCCCATTCACAATAGCCGATCCCTCTTCGTAATGAGTGGAATTATGACTTTTTTCCGTCCAAATCATTCTTGAGCAGTGTTTAGGGGAATTTAAAGCCGTAGTTTCTCGTTGATTGGGGATTAAGACGGTAAGTTTGGGGACAAAGTAATGAGACGTGTAAATACTTAAGTGAGATGGAAGTGTCCCTTGTAAAAATATTTGAAGAAAAAAACGCAGTAAAATTTTATTGCAAATTAGAAAGTTTCGAATTATGCTGATCGTTTGTAAGCTTTTAATGTGTATAACCCAGCTAGGTCACCGCTAGGTGGACCGACGACATCGTTAGAGTTGCGGCGAGCCAATGGATGTAAGTTGTCGGCAACTTGTCGTTTGACGTGGAAGGCTAAGGGGGAAGCTTTTGTCCATCAGTGGATGTTTTCCGGCTGATGATGAATGTATATAACATCAAAGAATTAATAAGAAGATATTGATGCAAAATGATTAATCATTATCATCAGTAAATAAGAGTTTACTGTTGAACAAAGGTCTCTGCTGAGAATCATTACACTTGCTCAAAATGCTCAAAGTGGTTTGGCGATTTGAAACTTATAGATATATTAGAAAAAATACGTTCAGGTTTCGTCTCATTTGTCAGTGTCTAAATAAACTGAGAAAGTACATATAACTAACGTGTAGGTTTCGAAGACAGACTTATCATGCATGATAAGCGACTGCGTTTACCTCCTCTACGACTATGGAAGAATGTAAAACAATATTTTGCTATTCAAAAGATTATAAAAGAGATTGAATGAAAAAACATTAATTCAGACCTATGATTTTTATTGGAAAGATGAAGATGTCGATAAGTTTTTAAAACCTTCAGACTATTCATTATTAAATGGACATACCATTGTCCACTGTGATCCCTAACAAGCGTTAGTGGTAACTCAGTGTTGTCGAAATCTCTGTACAAAACAAAATCATGGTCAGTAGAAACTGAATGCGACGACGAAATGTAACCACTTGTGTTGTACACAAATTCACCAACAATAGGGAACACACTTGAGTGCACATGGGCAGTATTCAATTCCGAAGTGTAGAATCTGATGTTAAATTGTCCTATTCTATCAACAGCCATTTTTGCATGGTTGATTTGTTTTAGCGAATTGAATCCTTAAGATAAAACCTAAAAAAATAACTTTATGTATTACTAGCTTCCGCCCGCAGCCTCGCCATGGCACCGGGCATGTTGATAAAAAGGAGCCTGTGTTGATCCTGGGTTTTATATAGTTTTATACCTGTGTACATTAATTAAAATTAAGATTTTCTCCTGTGTCGTCCAAACATACAATTGCACATACAAAACACAACCAGACCTAGAACAACAATTTTTTTTTTGATTATTTTAATTAACAGACTTGTTCCGTACGGGAATCAAACCGGCAACATGTTGCGCGGAAGCCGGTTGCTCCGGCCCCCTTTGCGTGAAAGAATAACAAGCATACATTCTCAAAAAAGTTCGCATTTATAATTCGTAGAAAGACTTACAAACATAGATAGATCACTATAACAATTTCTATCCAAATCTGTCTTTATCATCAGTCTTTATTTCCGTTTCAAATCAAACATATAAGTAAATTCCTTTACAATCAGATCAAATGTCATCAAAGACACCCTTATTTTAATCGCAACCCGAAGATTGAAAGTCCGCTAAGTTTTAAGGAACTTTGTCATTTCTTTCATGCAAAATTACATTTGAGAAGCGCCCTTACGAATGGAGAATTTTTAGGGTCGAGATCACATTGAGCGTGGCGAATATTAAAAAAGTTTTCGACGTCAAACTTGAATTGTCTTTTTCAAAGGCTGTTTACTTCTTGAGTTGCGGCTTTATTTACTTAGTTTTTGTTCCGGGTAAGTTTGGTATCGGCCTAGTTTATGTCGTTATTGTATTTGTGTTTACATAGTCGCGTACGGATTTAGAAGTTTGAATGACTCCGTCCTTTGGCAAAGGAAGGTCGGCAATATTAATATTGTATAAGTTTTGTGGACAATGTTGTCTGGCTTGAAGTTTGGATGTATATTGAAGCAGCAATTGATATTGACAGCCAATAATCAAACTACTACTGATCAGAGTTTATTGATTGGTTTCCTGAAATATTGTGCCATGTTCTTTTGTATAATATTATTGAACTGCCAACATCGTGCAGAAGTCATCGATCGCTGTTTTTTTCATCATCAAACGCAATGTATTGATAACTTTTATAGTATTTTATCTACTCTTGTTCAGTCTCACGGTGAAGAAAGTCCGTAGTGGTGTGATCTTATTTGCATTTGTGTGTCGCTTGTAGTGAATAGTAATATGTCTGTTGTGGAAAAAACAGTAAAACCGGATCCTCAATTTCATCAATAATAGAAAATATGATATTAAGAGTAAATTATTCAACAAAATAACAATGCATAACTAATCAAGAAAACTTGTAGAATTTTGCTTCTACAATCTTGGCTAGTTGCAAGAAACTTAGTTGTAACTTAAAATTAAATTGTTTTTGCGTAGTTGGCTTTCGAATAACTTATTTTCAGAACATTTAATTAAGCGCGTAATCTTAAGCTACCGAGCAAAGTCCAGGCATACTTCATTCGACTTTAAAATTCAATTCAAAATCTTTAAGTAAAGTGCTTAAGCTCTCAGACTTGGCCAAGTTATAACATATTTATTACATTTTAGGCACCTTTTCACTTTTAACCTCGTTACAAGGTCTTGGTTAAAACGTTCATTTAAAAATTATGCTTTTCTCTTTAAGTTTTATTCATGTTACTTATTTTTAGTAGATGGAAAGTTAAAAGTTATTTTTTTAATGTTAATAGGAGATCGTGTTTTTGTTATTTAAAATTACCATATATTGCATTACCACCTAGCTAATAGCCCAGCCGGGGTTGCGGGGTAAGCGCAATGAGGCATCGCGACCTCGGCACAGAGCAGGAGAAGGAACAGGGGGGTTTTAGTCAGTAAGAGTCTGACACTCCCTCCTGCCTGGCCCTGGGCGGGAGAAGTCATTTGATGATTTTCCCCTCACAAAAAAAAAAACCTAGCTAATAGCCCAAAGCTTAATGCATTGAGATTTAAGTTTACACATATATGGTTATCAAAATAAATAAATAAATAAATAAAAACATGTCCAATCATACTTTGGATTAAGCAAGTCAGGCAATCAAGGACCAAGAGAACTTCCCCATTCGGATTAGGCATGTCTGCCAACCCTATAGAATTGTATGTATATTTAACGTATTTTTGTTTCTCTATATTTTTAACATTTTTGTTTTTTTTTGTCTTGTATTTTTATTTTGTTCTGGCTTTCTGTTCTGATGCCGAATAAATGCATTTTTTTTCTTTCTTTCTAACTTAGCTTACTGTTTTTATCAGAATTTTGCTACACAGTTACATCTTTAAGCATATTGCTAATCAAACAAACAGCTAGTGACACTGCAACATAAAATATCCTTCTCATCCTTACTACCCAGAACATAGACATCAATTTGCTTTAAATTTTTTGCACGGAAAGGACAAACCTTTCCAAAAGATCCCTAAAAGAGTTTCAATAGCCAATGATCACCTATTTAAAATCAGAGGCTCTTGTTTTAGAGTCACTGGAACTTGGTGGCCATTTTTATATGGCCTGTGGGATTAACAGTAATTATACTGACCTTTATGCTAATTCTGTAACTGTTTACTCTGTGGTTTTTGGTACTAAAAGTTTGTGGTGAGTGGTTTGCTTTCGTGTTTTGTTTTAGAGACAGTTTTGTGAGGTTGTAAGTACCTAATTATGTAGCATATGTTTGTTTGATTTCGTTTGCTTTTTTTTGTGTGTTTGTAGTCCTTTGAAATTTTCATTCGTAGTATTGGTGGAGTTAGAGCTAAGGAACGCAGTTTCTTTTTGATTAATTTGAGTTGTGATTTTCATTTTTTTTTTCTGTTATTTATCCGGCCGTCTGACGATGACCTCTATTTTTTTAAGTTATGTACCGCTTCAAAATACCGTCATTTCTTAAGTCTAGGACTTTAAAACTCAGTGCTAGAATAATAACACGTCAAATGATAAAAAATTACATTAAATAAAATTCATCGTGACATTGTGAAATACATCGTGCTCAAACCGAAATGAAGTATTTAAACAAAAAAAAAAAACTTTATTTTTAAAATATTATCTGAAGAGAATAATAATGTCTTTCTTTTATCAAACGACGTCTCAAAGAGGAATCGGATTTGTCATCTTGTTCGTTCGTTGAGGTGGACGAATCTGAAGGGAGTGGACCTTTTTGGGGTTCTTTAGACGTACGAAAAAACTCTTGTACTTTTTAATAACCAAAATATTGCAGGTAACTCACTTGTTTTGTTTTTTTTTTGTATATGATGGTCATTTAATGACGCGTTTATTTTGGTTTCATTTGATTGGCTGATAATGGAGTTCATGTAAAAAAACGTGAGATGTTTTACACCTGATCTTGTTTTCGGAATATAAGGACCTTTCCAAACATCAAATAACAGCTGACGAATTATATAATTAGGCTTTGAAACGCATAAGTTACCGAAATAAAAAGCAAAAAATTAAATCAAAAGCAATTCATAAACACAATGTAAAATTGATTGACACAACACAAAAAAATAACACAAACCAAAACATTTATTTTTAAGTACAATTTCAATTTATTAAAACACAAATATACATACATTATAAATACTTATATATTATAAGCTTTCACCAAAATATACGCGGGAGTGTTAATTACTCTGAAAACCTGAAAGAGGAGACTGGAAATCCACTCCACGCAATTTGAATTGAAATTGGCAAACGCCACGTCAGAGCACGAATACCGCACCGTGGATATAGAAAAGAACTAGAAACGGCTTGAAAATCAATTGCTTGTTTTTCACGGCGTTGATCCGTAGTATTTGAAAAATCAGTATTTTCGAAAAGCCAAGGAATCTGATCAATGTATGTACATTTTAACTATTTTTATATTAACATAAGTTAGTGGGGAAGAGTTATGATTCAGCACTATATAATAGACCGGCTTGAATCTGACGGCCTTACAAAAAAACCGGATTGAAACAACGCTACCATAAACATAACTGATTTGTTTCACCGTACGAGTAACTTAAAAGAAAGCATTATGTCCGTCCTCCTTCCTTGAATCTCAAATACCTTATTCTTCAAATTTATAACCCTGAAAGGCCGTTAATGCACTTTTAGTGTTTTGGCTGTCTACTGGCGGCAATGATGGTTTACTATCAGGTAACACGTTTGCTATCATTTACCATAAATAAAAAATAATAAAAGCGATATTTTTTGAGACTGATTCCTGAATTATTAAAATACAAAAGACCAGTTACACCAGTAGTGCAGAAGTAAAGTTTAGTTCATTCGTTAGGTAACGAACAAAAAAACAATTTATATTTACTTTCGAAATCAAATTCTCTCTATCCAATTTCGTTCCCTTCCATCCCTATACATCTTCAGCCCCCCAATGTGATCGATGTCCACAAATTAGCCACGACACCCGGCCGCCGCGAGACCGGTGATTTTTCACCAGTAACTTTTAAAAGGTTTGCCGCGGCTAAGCATTTATCATCATGTTATATGTTTCTGTCCGAATCAGATGTATTAAATGTTGTAAATTGTTAGCGAGAAGTTGAAATGCTACCATTTTTGTAGGTCAATCGATTTGAATATCCCATTGTGTTTGGTTTTATGTTGTAAACACTGTTTCATTATGATACGATTTGACATACACGGTCAATAATGGTTGTAATAGGGAACAGCTTTGTTTACATCATAAAGAATTATTTTCATTATAATATTATGAACTAACTCTAGTGTGGTTTCACCTGCTGCTCGGTAAATCGTAGCGTGATATATTTTTTGCTTGTTTAATTTTACCTATAGTCTTCGTCGATAAATGGACTAACAACACACATAATTGTTTAATTCGCACCAGTATATTATAAACACATAATATTAGTATAGATATGGCTAAATAGTGAAGGATGTATAAATAGTCATTACGAGTAATTTTAGTTTTAACTTCACTTAACGATAATTGTTTTGAATGAATCTGATAAAATTTTCTTTTTCCCATAACTATATACACAAAACACATTCTTGTGGATCCGTATCCTGTAGATTCTAAAAAGGTTGATAAAAAATACATTTACTGAATAATAAAATGAATCGTATACTTATCCAGTAATTCAAGCTCTTTGTACATACTGTTTAAGTAAACTAAAATTAAAGTCTCATATGTATAAGTAACATTTGAGTAATTAATTGCATCAACAATATTTGTGAGGTTTCTATATACGTACATATACATATATATCTAAGGTTTGCGGTTAGGTTCCACACGTTTAATAAGGCGGATTGCTAACCACAATTTAGTCAAGCTAGGCTTATACTCCATTATTTCGTATTAAATTTTACTTTAATACAATAAATTTATTAATCCTGAGAAATATTAATTCACACAAAAATGTATAAGTTATTTACCACGTGATAAAATTCAATGTTCTGTGTACAATACCGCACACAATTATGCGACTACACGCGTTTTTTTCAATAATCATAATCTTATGCCAAAAAACATTGTTTTTATAGTTCTTTAAATTTACACACAATCTTTGAACCAAATACTTATTCTTTCAAACGATCACACGGATTACCTGATGTTAAACAATCAGCACCGCCCATGGACTACAACACAAACAAATGAGTTACGAGTGCGTTGACGACCTTTTGGGAATTAGGGATTGGGGGCGAGGAAGGATTGTGCCTCCGGTAACCTCAATCACACGGCAAAACAAAACGTTGTGGTTGTTTCACGCCGGTTTTCTGTGAGGTCGTGGAATCACTCCGGTCGAGCGTGAAAACTCGTCAAAAAGACAAGATAACATCAAACATAATTCCAGAAATATGAGCACACTAAAAAGAACTACTAAAAATAAAAAGTTCGTCACACACCAAGCTCCAGGCACCTTCAAGTATATAGGGCGTAGTTTCCATCAGTCATCGCTTGTTGAAAGACGTGAATAAACAAGCCTTAGGGACGCGACCAACCTCTATACCTTTTGATGACCCTCTTCGCATTTTAGACTTCGCGAGAAAATTCTCGCCAGTTTACTTGAGGTATGTCCATTGTATACATCTGAATTGGTGCAAGAAAATAGTAGCGTAGACCATAATTGTCGATATTACTAGTCTTTAATTCAATTTAGTAAAGTTTAAGATAGATTGAATTAACTAAATCCTCGAGCCCCGAGCTAGAGCAGGAGAAGGGAATGGGTGGTTTTTGGTCAGTAAGAGTCTGATATTCCCTTTCATTTCACCAAGAACAAGAGAAATCATTTGATGATTTTCCACCTTCGAAAAACGCTCTAATCTAAGTAAAGAAAATAAGCTTCAAATTTTAAATTATGTTCAATTTCATCCTGTACAAAGAAAACAGAACTATCCTTTATTTGAGATCAAAAAATAATGTTTAAAGACCCCGGCGTAGCAATTTGTGCTACGTGCCTCCCTGTCCGACATTAGGAATCGGTCGAAAGTTACACGTAGTTAGCGGCATGTCCGTCCGAAACGGGTGGGCGGGCGCTTCAATTTCTTGCGAGCCCGTCAGCCGCTTGTCTATCCGAGGCAAAAGAGAATTACGGTTTTATAACATAGATGTTTTCGGAATATATTTTGGGTTTTTCTAGAGTAAAGAATTCTAAATATTTATATCTGATAATGATATGAGGTATACATATTGTATAAAGTAACACATTTCAAACAAAAAGAAAAGCAGTAAGAAAGTATTGGTACTTTCTAATGTGACTCAAACCAAAACCAGTCACTTATACACCCGATATATTTATGTGGCAGATACTTCATACAAACTACATTCTACTTTCAAATTCATGTAGTAGATTGAGGCTATCTAGCCAGACATTGTGTAACAAACCGTTAGTCTATACTTCTATACTTAATATTATAAAGAGTTTGTAAGTTTGTATGTAGGGGGTAATCTTTGGAACCGCTGGTCGGATTGCCATAATTCTTTCACAGACAGATAGCTACAATGTTCCAGAGTGCTATAGGCTATAAAACACACGCTTCAATCAAATAGAGCTGAGCAGCGGGTAAAACCGCGCGAGAGTAGCTAGTGTTAAATAGGAAGATAGTATTATCAGATCGAGCTTATAAGAATCTTGAATTCTATAAACCCTCTAGCCGCTTGTGACTTATAAAAAAGCATTGCTGGCGCAACGGAAGTGAAGCGCCGAGCCGCGGAAATTGCCCGACTTGGCGAATTAAACCGATATACGGCTAGCAGCTATTTTACAATAACCCTTCTTTGTTGAAATACTGGAAAATCTGATGATGAAGTTGTTTCAAATTGATCGCGTTGTTCCATTGTGTTTGGTGAACGGAACTATGTACAGCTTTGTCGGTGTTTTTGGCTGATTGTGATGGGATGTTTTTGGCTGTTTTTTTTATTTTAGGTTTCAAATTAAAATAGTATTTTGGCATCTTCTTGTATTTTTTTTTTCGAGAGGTAAAGTAATGTGCCTGGGCATAATATATTTGATAAAGGGGATAAATAACATGGATGACTTACTAGTGTAGTCAATGATACTTTGATGATTACTTCAACATTTCTTAGTATTTTGTTCCGAAAACAATAGTCAAGGACTGGGTAAAATGCAGGGCTCTGAGAATGGTGATAGCTAAAACAGAATAAACAGATCATCTGTTCTAGAAATTTAATCTATGATCTCAATTCAGTCAATATCAACACACATTGGAAAGAAGCAGAATAAAATATATTATTTCAAACTCACACAATAGACACATATCCTTTAAAAGACGCAATAAACATAATCTTTCAAACGTGACACCCCATCTGGTATTACAGAAAACACATTATGAGAAATTCAATAAGACCGCCTGCCAATCATAATCTACTATTGAACCATGAAGCTATCCGTTACAATTTCCCTACAGACAACCTGTTTACGAATATTGAATTTTTCGAATCACCCTTTCACGCACGCACGATAGAAATAAAGATTTAGAACGATTGCAATTCGAATAACGAAATTCAATAAGTGTTCGTTTTAACGGTTATAGAAATCAGATTATTTTTTTGTATCCCGATTTTGTATAGAAAATCCGGTTTCTAAATTTCAATTATTTTTCAATATTATTTTAGGTTGTAAATAAATAAACATTGTTTTCTACGGCATTTCTCTGCCAAAGAATTGACCTGATTATAAGCAACCGGTGCTTCCTTTGGACAAATGTGTGTTACAGCCTTTTGACCACCACATGTGGGCTGATGTTCAGTTGGCGATGCGGGTGCCAGCCGTATTTTACAAAAATTTAGTTCCTCAATAATTTAATTATAGGTCACCTTTGGAAAAGAAAATCTCCCCATTTTTGCACCTGCAAATTGGCAGAACTGGGAGAATAAGAAGCGAAATAGACAACAACGTGTGGAACATTGCCAGTTCTTCATGGCTAACTATGAAACACGGCACAATTTAAACACTACTTTTTTTATGAATTAGTTCGGCAAACAGCAATCGGCGCCGCCCATTGGAGTCATGGGCAGCGCTGTGTGATCGGCTACGTTTACCATAAGAATCAAATGCGTCTGCACATTTATATAATTTTATAAAAAAAAAATTGTCAGTCTTGTCCCACTTAAGCTTGCTAAACGAATTAAAAATAATAATAAAAATATCCTATTCAAACCATGGTACAGATGACATGTTTAATAGCACACTACAGATTTCGATTTGCAATGCTTTGTATTCAACCACCGCCAGACATTTTGCGGCTGCCGTCACTTTACCTAAATGACGGACGCGCTAATTACTATTACACTCCTTATCGAAAAACGACTATCCCAACTATTAAACTTTCTTTCGTATATGTAGTTAACCCACTGCCATATCACCTTTCGAGGATGACTTCAGGAAGTCTCTTGTGCATTTTAAGGTCTATCGGCCATATTCGGCCTATCGGGTCAGACAGCCACGAACTGGACTTGCAAAGTAAAATTGGTCCCAATTTGATCGTGGCCAAGGTGCGAGACCTTCAGCCCTACGTGAGAGACGGGATACTAACGTTGGTTTTTAGTCAGTAAAAATCTGATAGTCACTTTCCCCTTCATTTCCCCAAACGATGGGCATTATGGGGACATCTTGGGGCAAAAACAATGTCTACAACTTTAGTATTTACAATTCTATATTTTGGCTAATAATACTACGGTAAAATCTAAACTATCTTTAAACTTGAACAGGTTCTGAATTCAAAAATTGTAAATGAGTTTAATTTGTCTTTTTACGTAATAGTTTCTAGTTTCATTTCAAAAAATTTCTTCAACCAACTCAATCGGGTCCATAATTTAAAATCGATACAAAGCATTTCAATATATCAACTGTCGTTCTAAAATCCATTGCAAACAAAAGTACCTCTTAAATCACCTTTCTATTATGCTGTGATAAATAACGAGCTATCAATCCTGTTCTAGGGTTTTTAAGATCGGTTAGGGCTGAGACTACTCGAAATTATTTTCTTTAAGCGATTTCTGTAATCAATAATTTAGAGCATACCTGACTTAAAATGACATGTACTTAATTTTATGTCGGTAGGCTCACATTTACTAATAAATCATTACTAAAAATTCATAGTACAGAAAAAGCTCTCTCTCTCGCTTTCCCTGTCCCGATATCCATATGTATACTAAAATCGTCAAAACTACGCAACAGATTTTGATGCCGTTTTTTAATTAATATAGTGATTGAAGAAAAAGGTTTATATGTTTGTGTAAAATTCAATGAGTAGGAAATAATTTTAGTATCAGTCTTCGTGCGAAACCGTATTGGATAGCTAGTATTGTATACATATAGGCAGGTACTAGAAGCCCATGTCCGTCATTCAGTTGAACATTTTCTAATTTTGTCGGTGATATCTCTTGTTATTGCTTTTAAATCACATTTACTATTGCAGAAATCAACTTAGTCGACCTATTTAAGTAAGAAATCTGTTTGGACCTTAGATTTCTGATCACTAAAACTTTTGATTACATCACAAAACTCCACCATTGTATCGCGAAACTGATCAATTGCTCGAATTGAACCACTTTCAAATTACGACGGCGCGCAATAACTTTAACTACTGCTGCTTTTATTTAGGTGCGCTAGAATGCTGCATTGTAGTAAATTAATTGTTTATTATTTACTTACCGATACAAAAGTATTCGTGATTATAAATAGGATAATACAGTTCTCATGGTGGCCCGGAGGTTAAGGAGGCCGCTTCTCATGCTCATGCATGAGAAGCGGCCTCCGGGCGGCGGAAGCGGGCGTGGGTTCGAAACCTGGCAAGTACCAGTGTGACTTTTTCCGAGTTATATGTACTTTCTAAGATTATTTAGACACCACTGACATACGCTGAAGGTAAACATCGTGAGGAAACCAGGGGTGTGATTCTGTAAGACTTCATTCTAAACTTCGAATCTGAATCCGCTGTGAGTAGTAGTACACTAGCGCTACACTTACTAGTTGAACTAAATTGACAGCAACATTTTGATAGATAAAGTATGAGATGACGTTAAAAGTGGCATTCTAAAATTTAATTTCCCCGTCACTTCGACGCTCACTTCGCACTCGAACACGAGTCAAAATCAAACAAATTTTATAGAATCGACGTGCTGGACTTATAATTTCTAATTATAGGTTTGAAATCGCCAACCTGCATTAAGCAAGCGTGGTGGTTAATTCTCTAACCTTCGCTGTATGAGAAGAGGCCTTTGCTCAACAGTGGGCACTTATAAGCTGATGATGAATAGGATAAAACTTAAGGTGTATTAACGATGCTTATAATAATGTGAAAAGTAATTTTAGTTTTAATCAGGAACCGGGGTATCGGAGTAGGCACAGTAAGGTACAGTGGCTTCGGCCTGAAGCAGAAGAAGGAACAAGCAGGTTTTTAGACAGTAAGAGTCTGAGACTCTCTCTCAGACCCAATGACTTCTCACCCCGAACGTGGGAAGTCATTGGGTGCTTTTCCCTCCACAAACCAAGCTAAAATCATATTACAATATCGCTAGTATGAACATACCTTCAACATATTAGTAGTATTACATAGATATTATTATTTTGTCCCGCAAAAACTTTTTTTATTGAGAACATTAGTATCAGTTCATTAGCTATAGCTTTCAGTGTTATTCCACAGACGAAGACAGAACACAACAAATGTTAGAATACGCGAATATACATAGAAATAAGCCATTTAAAAATGAACCTTATGCAGCCTCATTTTAGCTTACAAAACATTGTAAAACGAAGCCTCGCCCTCATTGCTATGTATCGGATAGTCGCGTCATACCGACCGAGCCCTCGTATCATGATGGATACTCAACCTTACTCAACCCCTCAAGGGATTTCTGATTGAAAATTCAAAATGGTTATCTTTTAATTCATGTGTCGCTCAACTTTGTAGGCTTTGATATAGGTATTGGTAGGAATGGCAGAAGAAAATTGTATTTAAAAAGAAAGTATCTGCTTGCCTGAAGCAAAAATATAAGCATCTTTATTTAGAGTCATTGGCCTCATAGTATACTAGTATTTAAGTCGTTGCTCTCCAATGACCTACATGACTGTTAACGTGTTAAAGAAAATTGTTACTAAGGAATAGCAGTATGAATACTTAATTAAACATTAAATGTCTCCGACTACAGCAGTTATAAAATAAATGATGAAACCTAGTTAATTTAACAAACCCCAAGCGAATGCCGGCGTTCGCGTTTGGCATATTTTTTTTTTAAGTTACCTACCACATCCTCTACAAGTTTCAAGTTACAACGGGGCTTTTATTTATGAGTGAGGTACGCGTCACGATGCGGTTATCCACGTAAATAAGTCATAACTGTATAAAAAAATGTGTGACTCACAATAGTTACTATACAAAAATACTTATTTTAGTTAAGTGGAAGAACTTATATTCCAAAAGGTCGTTTGTCCGACGTGTTTGAAAAATGGAATTCGCACGAATATTTGCGATCCCAATATTCACAAATGCAGTCTACACAGATTAAGCCGTTTAAAAGCAATACAAACATTATCAAAGGTATACTTTACCAATAATTTGTACAATTTGACTTGTCGCGTGTGACGCTCACACTCTACCTACATTCCAGGAAATACCCACAAAATCAATAGTACTGGGTTTCTCCATTGCGACAATGCATATTCCTATCAAAGCAAACCGTTTTTTCGAAGTTGGGCAATCGAATTTAATGTTCTGGTTTCATACAAAAATAACGTTAAGTTAAGAAAGTTTTGGTAGAATCTATGAGACATATAATAATAGGCTAGAAGCCTATGGAATGAAACAGAGATGTCATTTTGTCACATTCTTGCACACAAACGGCTATAGGAACAAAAAAACTATGAAATTCGAATTGACAAACGACTAAATTAGATAGACACCTACTATGGAACTTCATCGATATCGAGACCATAATACCTAATTAAGCGATTCAAATTAACCTAACCAAGCCCGTAAAAGATATCCAAACTAAGTAATACTATAAATGCGAAAGCTGCTTCTTCGCGCCTAAACTACTGAACCGATTTCTAGGAAATTTGGTACAGACATAGTTTGGAACTCGAAAAAGGACATAGGATAGTTGTTATAACAAAAATCTTACTATTACACAAACGGAGTCATGGGCAAAAGCTAATAAAAATATTTTTAAAATCAAAATCAAATTATGAAGTAAAATTGAAGTTATTATACCATTCATTGTTTTTCATATTAACGTTCAGGTGTTTGACCTCAGCAGAAGAAATATAGCCCCTTATACTGCGACAGAAAATAATATGAAACTTGTCGGCACTATTCATCCGTTGGGAGGTTGTGTTCCACTTTGCACTCACTTAGAGATTCCATTTCGGAATATTGTTTAATCTTTGCGATGTCAACATACTCTTTTCCATTGATACATTTATTGGGCAGAAATGCAGGTGTGATAGTAAAATTAATTTAGTGTTTTATTAAATGATTACATAGACACATACCACATATTTCATCTATTATAGTGATTACCACTTCATCATTAGCAATTCATTATTTTAGAAACAAAATTGTTGCTAAGAAATAATTCGATTAGTCATAAAAAATATCTTTCAATAATCATAGTCACGATATTTCAGTTTGTCCAAATCGATGTTTGTTCAATCACAAAACTCATTTTGCTTAACTTTTATTCAAGGCTAATATGTAGGTAGCTATGGAGCGTTGTGATACTGTTGCTGATTTAAAATATCTGATTGAGGATCCGTTTTGCATAATCAGGACACGAAATTCTTCTTTTCCCGAGCGTATGGCGCGTAACATTCCGCGCGCGGCTCAAAAAGTAAATAGACCATCCCAGATGGGGTCCAACAGGGATGATGTGGGGCAAGCGCAATAGTGTACCGCCTCCTAGGCAGTGCAGGAGAAGGAACGGGATTGATATCCTGGGCGTGAAAAAAAACTAAATTCTTCTACTATGTGTTTTTCTATAAGATAAGCCAAAACAAAATCCCAATTCACAACCTCATTTAAATAAATTCAACCCAAAATAACATTTATTCAAAGACAATCAATTTAGTTCAACGACCTTCGGGAAAGTTCTGGAAAATTCGAATGGAAAGTTTGTTCTGAAGTTGGTAGCGGAACAGACCACATCGGTCCGTTGCACCCACGTAAAATATTGACTAGAAACAAGATTCAGGACTATGGCTTGTCTAGTGAACCGTGATTGTGTTACTAACGACATTGAGTTTCTATGAGCACTATCGGTTGAATAATGCTTCGTTGATTTATTTTGTAGAGGAGCTATTCAGAAGATTGTACTCAGGTTACAAGCGTTGTATTTTTCAGTTCGATTTTTAAAGTTAGTGTCTTTAATGTATATGCAGTGAAGTTTTTAAGTTGTGTTTTTCACATACCTATCGTGGTTGTGGAGCAGATATGAACTTTTTTTGTTTTAATCTCCTTCAACAATGCATGTCTGTAGTTAACCAATTAACTCTCATTGGCTTACTCGAAATGATTGTTTGCTAAATTGTGTTTCAGGTATTTATTGACTAATAAAATTGCTAAAAAGTGGTTAAACAAACCATTCTTTTTTCTTTCTTTATTTTTATACAAAATCACGTAGATTTTGTAAGAAAATCTCCTGTGTCGTGGGTGCGGTTACAAATATACAATTCTACATACACATGCACCCAGGCCCGGAACATCTATTTGTGTCACACAAAGAGTTGTTTCGCGCGGGAATCAAACCCGCAACACGTTGCACGCAGCCGGTTGCCCAGCCACCGCAACAACCGTGCAGTCAAATTATTCAATGAATCATGTCTAATTTACTTCGTTTAAAATGCCTATGTACAAGAATATTTTTTTATTTTTCTTATTGTTACTGTATATTAACACTAGCTTAGTTTCGCTTATTTTTCACAGGCTTAGTGAAAAATAAGTAAGTTAGTAAGTACATAAATAAATAAATAAAAATGTAGTGAAATATTTTTGTCATTCTATTTTAATTCTGTGTGTAATCGATATTTTTTTAATTAATTTTATCCTTGTTGGCATTATAGTCAAAATTTTAAAAAGGTAAAATAAAAGTTAGAGACTTGTACAAAGTTCTGAAAAAAATTGCAAGAAATTAAAGTTTCATTTTTAAAAAAAACAAAAGAAAAGCTGCCCAAGTCCGAGCAGAGAGATAACACGAGTCACCATCTCATTCATCCTTTTTAAAATCTCTTAGCAAAACTCTTGGAAAAGTCCTAAAACTAACTTCAAACCTTTTTTTGGATTCTTAATCTTTTGAACAAGTACAATCACTGTTAGGGCTGGTTCACACCAACGATTCTACCATTACCTTCATGCTAATAACTTTCCCTTACCCGTCTCGTTTGAAAACGTCTTTTTTTATATACGTAAGTATACTTTTTTTTGTAGAAAAACTTTTCTAGTTATCCCTCGAAGCTTGTGCAAATTACATAGAAAGAAAATTCTCTGTTGAATTTGTACAACAAGTCTGGGAAATAAAGTTGGCAATCTTGTTGAACCTGATTAGATGGGTGAAAACGTATGTATGTATAGTATTGTCGTATTCTCAGTACTTTTATACAACATCTAAGAAATTGTGTTTGTTTTGATTTTACCAAGTCTGTTCTTATTGCATTACACCCTTTATTTCTCCGTATACTCGAATATTAAGTCTATATGGTTTGCAAATTTAGGTAGCCCAGTAAATTTTCACACAACTCTATTATTTTAAACGCAGCGAAATTTATCTATTCTTATATTATAAAGAGGCAAAATATAAAAGTTTGTATGTATGAGGTAATCTTTGGAACCGCTGGTCGGATTGCTAAAGTTTTTTCACTGATAGATAATTACAATATTACGGAGTGCTGTAGGCTATAAAACATCACGCTACGATCAAATGGAGCCGAGCAGCGAGTGAAACCGCGCGAGAGTAGCTATTCTTTTATATGTATAATAGCTTTTTTTTGTCATTCTGACTGCACGACCGGTAATCTCACTCACACGGCGAAACAAAACGCTGTAGTTGTTTCACGCCGGTTTTCTGTGAGGTCGTGGTATCACAGAATACCAGTGTGAAACAACCATACACCATCGAATGAGGTCGCACTCGTAGCTCCTCCATTGTTGACCATGAGCGGCGCTGGTTGCTTACCATCAGGTACTCCGTCACCTGGTTAGCCGTCCTATAACATAAAAAACTGAAGTATTTAACTAATTTGTTTAAAAAGTGTTAAAGTGTGGGAGAGCCAAGCTTCGGCACGAATGGGTCGGCTCGACCGGAGTGATACCATGGCCTCACAGAATACCGGCGTGAAACAACCCACAGTGTTGTGTTTCGCCGTGTGAGTGAGGTTACCGGAGGCCCAATCCCTTCCCTTCCCCAATTCCTTCCCGATCCTTATATCCGCAACCCCTATACTTCGATCACTAATAAAGAACTTATTAGTGATCGATGCCCCTATCCCCAAAAGGCCGGCAACGCACTTGTAACTCCTTTGGTGTTGCGGGTGTACATGGGCGGCGCCGATTGCTTACCATTAGGTAATCCGTCTGCTCGTTTGCTGACTTATACCAAAAAAACGTCTTTTATGTGTATTTGATTATTTAGTGGGGGTTGGCCACACTAGCGCTCCTTTTAGCGAATCACCGCTGATCAAGAATCAAAAACCACGCAATAATAACTTTTGCGTTTTTTAATTAATAACGCCCATTACATATACAAATCAATAATCCGGTTCGCTTTTAATTTTATACCGAAAAGACCACTCTGTTTGTTTTGCGGTTTCAATGTTTGACTGGACCGGCCAACCGTAAACCGCTTTCATGTAATGGGCTACAACGTTAACTGGAGTTATTTCGCAGTATTAAAATAACTGCGAAATAAATACACGATGTTTATTTATTTATTAATCCGTATTTTATGTAGCTGTATTTATTAATCTGTATTTTATGTACGTACTTTTTTTTAATCTGTATTTTAATAATACCTGTGTGAATAATTCCAATTTAGGTTTTCGATTTTATAAAAATATTTTTGTTTATATTGTAGAATTTTATTCAGGAACAAAATAGGTATCAGTTTTTATGATATGTAAGTAGCACTACATACATACATAAATATATCTTGTAATGAATCGGCAAATAATGTGAAATGACTTTCATGAATGTGAAACTCGAAAGATATAAAAATACTATTTATAAAATAGTCACTTTTGCCAGAGGTTTAGCTCACAGTACCAAGGTTTTTGTTGTGGCTGTCCATTTTTCATTGTTTATCAAGACTATCTATTGCTAAATTTTATTGTGATTCTCTCAGAAGTCAACGTAGAAGAGTAATTAATATCCATTTATGAAGCCATTTTCCAGCCATTCTTCCGTCTATTTATCCATTCATACAGCTGTGCACTTATCCACTCAGTCCATATCACACACAAATATTCACATATATAATATTAGGAGCCCGTCCAATTAACAACAGAAACTAATAACATTCCCACAGTGATTAATTTTAATACCTATATTAAAATAAATAAGATCGAAAATACCAAATCCTTTTCCACTGAGATATCCAACGAATTATATTCAGGCACACCAACTTCATTCCAGCACTCTACAAAAACCTAAATCAACAGAATAAGACGCTTTCAAGACACCAGCAAATTTTGAAATTGCTATTGCGTGGAGTAATTTATCCGAGCTCGCGACAAAGTAAGACAATGATACCTGTTGAATATTATTCTGACCTTTTATTTAACGAAGCTCTTTCAGACTTTTTGAATATTTCACTTCAACTTATAAATAATGTGTTTTCTTTGAATCTGGGTAGAACATTTTATTTTCTTAATGGCACAGATGTTTTATTTTTAATGACGTATCTAAACGTAGCAGGTGTCGCCCTAGTTTACTTGTATTACCTAGACCTCGTACAAACTACTTCAAAAGAAACATCACCTATGAAGGAGCAAATATTTATAATAATTTACCGTCTAATAAAAAAAATGTAAGCCCGTTCAACATTTTCAAATTTCAACTGTCTAAATATATAATAGAACACTTTTCTTATCCAAAGTTGCATTGATCCAGTCGAGTAATATAAATGAATAATATCTATCTATCTATCTGGTTAACACTTTGCATTTTCTCGTTGTTATTGTTTTACTACCCTACCGGCTAAAGAAATTACATAAAGTCTCTAATGTTAAACAGTTTTACTTACTTATCTCGGTGGCGGGTAATTTTATAATTAAACTCAATGTTAATTTATGTCTGCTCATGTAAGTGGCTTTATTGTCTTTTTGGGAATAAATGATTTAAACTCAAGTGTGCTAAGAACAAGTTATTTGTTCGTTGTTGTATTTTTTTTTTAGTAATTATCTTGGTATGTCAATAATGACGTTGGTTTATCGTTACATTGCTCCTTATTAAGCACTTTTAACTATTTAGAATATTTAATATGAAACGGTAGAATAGGTAGTATTAAAATACAGATTCAGTGAAGTACGGCTCTTTAAAATTTACAAAGTATTCTACCGTTGACTAAAAGCTTAATAATATTTAATACATATTCAGCCAGGGTTGCGGGGCAAACTCTTCGCAGGAGAAGCAACGGGGGGCGGGGTTTGGTGGTCAGCAAGAGGCGACACTCCCTCTCGCCTCACCCTTGGTGAAAGAAGGATCGAGGATTTTCGCCTCACAAGAAAAAAACACGTAGGTAAGTTAACTCTTTAAATTTAAATTAAAATAAGATACAATTATTTGCTTTCGAAAGACTGCCAAGTATGCTTCCATCAAAGGCGGACGTTGATAAAATAATATACATTTACAAACGAATTAATATTTAATAGCGAGGTTTAAATTGAACGCAGTGAATATTATTAATGCTTCGTTTCTTTTTATACATTTTAAAACATTTTAAATAGTATACATTTGCTGTAATCAGTGAAGCGCTATTAAATATAATATAATATATATTTTAAGACTACACGATTGGCACAGTGGCTGAGCAACCGGCTGCTGTAGGTACAACGTGTCGCGTATTCGATTCCCGCACGGAACAATACTTTGTGTTATTCACAAATCGTTGTTTCTAGTCTAGGTGTCTTGTGTATGTGATTTAGTATGTTTATTAAAGCACTTACGATACAGGAAAAAATCGTAGTGTGGGAAAAGCTTTTTAAAATTAATTTACGTATCAATTTATACAAAGCGTTCCAAACATGATTATTTGGACACCACTGACATACGGTGAAGGTAAACATTATGAGGAAACCTGGACTTGATAATTTCTAATTATAAGTTTGAAATCGCCACCCCGCATTGAGCAAGCGTGATGATTAAAGCTCTAACCTTCGCCGTATGAAAAGAGGCCTTTGCTCAGCAGTAAGCACTTATAGGCTGATGATGTGTGATGTGTTCCAAACATGGTCTATGATGATAAAATAGGTTATTATAGCTATTCTCAAGGTCGATGAACCTATACAAAATTCCGTACATCAAAACAAAAGCCTAACAATATTGCTATCATCAAACGTCAACTGAGATACAAGCAAGGGATCCTGCTAGTACTAGTCAATCCCTTGTCAGATTATAAGCTGTATGGGTTGGCAATGTCGGCTTACTAGACATTATAGGAGCGATCACGAACATTGTTACACTCTTAGAAGCAATGAACATTTATAAGGCCTGATATCCAAGAAATCATAGATAGATTTAAGTGTGGGAGAGTCATGCGTCGGCACTAATAGGCTGGCTCGACCAGAGTGACACAACGCTCTTGCAGAAAACCGTCATGAAGTGACTAACGTTGTGTTTCGCCGTGTAAGTGAGGTCCAGAAGCCCAATTTTTCCCCCTTCTCCCATCTTTAATCTCAACATCTGCAAATGCCTACGGCCTTAAAGGTCGGCAACGTACTCGTAGTTCCTTCGTTGTTGCGGGTGTCCATGAGCGGCGCTAATTATTTATCATTATGTAATACAGAAGCTTATTTGCCGTCATATCATTTAAAAAAGAGATCCCTGTCTGGAATTCCTAAAATAGAGAAAATGGCAGTAAAACAACAACAGCTGTATAGTCAACACCAGGATTTGTGTAGGGACGTAGGGTTGGAAGCCTAGCAGTCAATCTCGCGTCGGATTATATCCGATGCGGATATGTGACGTCAGCTTACTACATACGCCTTAATGTCAACGGATGTGCGCTTCGATATAATACTGTTTGGTTCCATGTCTCTTAGGGATGGGATCACAGGATCGGATATTTAAGTCCGTGCGAGACTTTGAGGTAACTTGTTTAAGCTTTCTAATTGATACTAACGAATTATTTATTTTGTACTTTTTAAAGTTTTGAAAGGTGATTAACAATTGGTATGGAATTAAACCTCTCTTGAATCGTATATATTGTTTTTTTATGTGATAGGTTGGCAAACAAGCAAACTGATTACCTAATAACCAATCAGCGCCGCCCATCGACATTCGCAACGACGGAGGAGTTACGAGTGCGTTGCTGACCCTTTGAGATTAGGGATTTGAAAATTTTGGGTTTTGGAGGGATCCGGAGAGGGGAAGGGTTGGGCCCCTCACTCACACAGCAAACCACAACGCTACGGATGTTTCACGCCGGGTTTCTGCGAGGCCGTGGTATCACTCCGGTCGAGCGGACCCATTCGTGCCGAAGCTTGGTTCTCCCACATATCATCATCGATAATGTTTTTTCGAAAATAATAATAAGCTATGAAAGCAAACAAATTACTCCACATAACATACCTGTATTTTCCTCAAACTCACAAACGAAACACGACATCAACAAATCGATGAAGGTTATATACATGTCCATATATAAACGACTTCTAGCTGAAAGAATCCGACTTATCTCGTGGGGGAGATTCGTTTACTTTTTCATATATAAACAACATTTCTGTGGGAGGGAGGAAATGAGTAGAAAAAAGTCTACACGCGGGTAATGATGTGAAATATCAGTAGTTCACGCACCAGCTACAGTCGTGAAGGTATAACGGATTCGGGGGGCAAACGTGAATTTTTCCCGCCTTCGGAACATGTGACAGTTAATTTTTTCCGATGCCTATGCGTTTAAAATGATAAATATCAAAACTCTGTCTATGCCTGCTCTTTGACTTTATTTCCTGTTTGTTCTTTTTTTAAGGATTATTAATTGTCTTCTCGCGTCCAGGTTTTGTGAAGGTAGTGTCAGACTGTAACTGACTAAAAAGTTTCTATATAACCTTCGGTATCTTAATATAGAAAGGGATCAAAAAAAAGTGTAATTCATATAATATACATATAATGAACTAGTATTCAAATAAAATACATTGATATATTTTGAGTGATTTCGTTGTCGACGTCGATCGTCATTTTTTTGTAATTTATCCAAATTTTTAGGTCAATAATAAAAGTATGATTCTTTACTAAGACAAGAGAGAGAGAAGAAATAGCGTATAAATGCGTATATAGCGCATACATTATACATTCATGTAGCATAATTCTAAATTTATGAATGGTGGGCTACCATTACCAAATTTATTTCTTTATTTTATTTAGTTAATGCTTTACTATGATTAATACTGTTGTTATAGTTCTAGTTTTGATTTCTATATATTTTGACTATGTAAACGCATAATTTTTAGAATGTTGGTTAGCTCGTAACTAGCTAATGTATATGACCTACTGCCTAACCAATACTTTAAACCACTTTGTATACATAAGCTATGCCTACCTTATAATATATAAATCATTATTTCTATATAAATAAATATTTATATAGTAGGGATACGGAACCACAAAAGATCACAAAGGACCACAAAATAGTAACAATGGTGACGATTTTGTGTGTCTGTTAATGAGTTTTGTGGTTTTACATAGGCATGATTATGACGTCACGCTCGGCTAGTGTTAAACGATCGAATGGCAATCCGTATTAATCATTGATTTTTAACTATAGCTGTAACATAGCCGTTGAGCAGTAAATTAGTTTTACAATTTTATGATAGACTGAATTCTTTTGGTCGATGGTTTTTTTTTGTAAGGGAAAAATCATCAAATTACTTATGGACCGGGCGGGAAGGAGTGTCAGACTTTTACTGACTAAAAACGCCCCTGTTCCTTCTCCTGCTCTGGGCCGTGGTCGCGGTGCCTCATTGCGATTACCCCGCAACCCCGGCTGTTTGGCCGATGATGATGTAAAAGATAGACTGAGAATGATTATAGAGTACCATCTAGGTACTTGAATTGAAAACAAAAATTCTTAATAAATAATTGGACTTTACTGAGTTAGATCTTTGCATACTAACATAAACACAGTAAAGTTAATTTAAAGTAAAATAAGGGAAAATATGAAAAAGAATGTTGATTTGTTGTAAAAACTTACAACACAATACAGAAGAATAATTAATAATTCTACTAATTCATATCTATATCACACTTAGAAAAACTTTCTCTATTGGTAAGAACGTATATCCAACCACGTTACCAATAACTACATCAAACTAAGTTTATTAAAAAAATCGAAACAAATTTTCGTCTTCAAGCTCGGCAAAGTCAGCCCACTAGTATCGCAGCGCTCGTAAAAGACAAACAACGGAGGTCTAAAAGTCGAAAGTCGTCACCTCGGCAAAGTTTTTCTGTAAACTCTACGTGTGTACTTCGGAAAGTGGGCCGTTTTAGAGCCATGAGCCACGGATGCTCTTTACAGCCACCTACCATACTGCCTTCCGATATTTCTTCCAATTCGCAATACGGCGTATGGAAACTTCGCTGACTTTTCTTCGTTAAAAATCTCCAACTCAAAATAAAACTTTTACAAGACGGATTTTATGAAAAATGTTTGCTGGATATTTGCTAAACTTTTCTCTTTATAATTAAAGTTATAATTAGTCATGTGTATGATACAAATTTATGGAAAATAATAACGATTTACTCACGTGTATTTACTGAGAATGGCTGTATGGTTAGGTTACATATGCTTTACTAGTCGCAGTTTTGTGACTTGAAAGTAGTATAGCCTTTTTCAATTTATTCGCGTGAATAAACAGTTATTTACATTACATTTAGTATGTCTTACAATAGTTATTATTCACAAAACTATTCTTAAATAGATCTTTTTCTAATTTGACGTCAGACGTATTTACATTATAAAATTCCTAAAACTTGAAGTATTTAATCCAGTGATTGTCTATAGAACTACAAACCTTTTATAGACAAATCATCCGCTATAATTATCAAACTATGTATTTGAATGATGTGACTACTTACAAGTGCAATTATTCTTATTGTAAAAATATTATTAATTGAAATAAATGTACAAAGGTATTCACATAAATAAAATAACTACACAGGAATAATGAAAAATAAAAATGTAGTAATAAAAGCTAAATAAAAAACTACGGTTTCAGGTTCCGCGGCCTGGCACAGATTAGAAAAAGGAACGGGGTGATTTTAAGTCAGGAAAAGTCTGTCACTGAATCAAAGAAGACGAAAATGGAACAATTATAAAAAAAAACATATATTTATTTAAATACATTCATCATCTTCATCACTCTATATTTGCCCACTGCTGAGCAAAGGCCATCTCACACTTAGAATCTTTGAGCATTAATCACTACGCATGCTTAAGGTGGATAAGCAAGTCCAAATTTATAAATAGAAATTAAAAGGTCGGATCAGGTTTCCTCACGATGTTAAGTTTTGACCGTATATCAGTGCTGTCTTAATAAGCATAGAACGTGCATATAACGCATTTATTATATTGGTACTTGCTAGGTTTTGAGCCCGCACCATCTCGTATGAGAAGCCGGCTCCTTGACCTCCGGCAAAACACATTCACATTGATAATTTAAACAAAAGTTAACACTCAATACTCAATACTTTATTAGCATTCCATATGGTATACAGGTGGTATTTTTATAAAGTCGAAATATATATAGGAAACAATATGGACCCGGTAGGGCACATCATAAAGAGGTTAGAGAGGCTTGTAGTCCAGATCATCTTATTATTAATTATTTTTTTTTTTTTCCGTTGTTGGCAACATTAATTATTTAGTCTAGTATTAAATGTATGCTTATCACTAGTCAAGTATCAGAAGTCATTGCACTAGGAAATATAAAACAATGCATTGAATCATTATAAATAAAACTGCATTTCTCTTTTCAAAGGACATGTTCAAGGTCTCTTTATGAATATAGAAAAAGTAAATGTATTTGTTCAGTTGATAATAATGAAACTAGCAGCTTTGTAAATAATAAGTAGATGTCTATTTCCACAACAGCTGCAAGATTTTTTTGCGGGGTGCATTTTATTATTTGCTGTGAAGTGTATGTGGAACTTGTAAATAAAAAAGATTTAATTTGGGTATATCACCGCTATTTTTTATTACTTCTCTATAAATATTTCCGTTTCTTGAAAATTTTTAGCAGTACCAGTGGTTTGATAACTATCTGGAAGTATGGTCCCTTTTCTTGTAACTAGGCGAGGAGCAGCGCCAGACTCTTACTGACAAAAAATCCCTTGTTCCTTCTCCTGCTTTAGGCCAAGGGCGTGGTGCCTCATTGCGCTTACCCTGCAACCCTGGCTGAACATCAGCCATATAGGAGTCTTCGGTAGTCTATTGGCGCTCGGGGGCAGTACGGTCTCTATTGAATACCATTGAATTTATAAGCGGACAGTGAGTATTATCATCCCAAACTCGAACACATATTGTACCGGAGTCGCAGAATCCGGAGTTCTGCGGACGACGAGCAAGGGTAGGTCGCCGTCCGACCAGAACCGGATCGGAGTATACACCGCGTCTCAAAGAGCCAATAGACCATCATAGATGGGTCCTGACAGGCCTGATGTTCAGCCAGGGCTGCGGGTCAAGCGCAATAAAAAGCTGAGGACCCAGCCTAGAACACAAGAAGAAATAGACAGTATAAATATTGTTCATATGTAGCTAAGTATAGTACTTATCGTATTGAATAGGACATAGAATTTTCTTCTGTGTCCAAGTTGCCTTTACAAATACAATTTCACATACATATCACACCTATATCCGGAACTACTATTCATGGATTATACAAACAGTTGTTCCATGTGTTTCATGTAATTGTCAATAATATTGTAACAGTTCATATAAAAAGTTCCTTGTATAAAAATTGTTTGTACAGCCTTGTCCATTATGTGAAAGCCATTTTCTTTTTAACTAAAAAAAAAATATCTGGATGGCAGTACATTTGGGTCGATATATAAGGGCGTTATCGTTTGGAGCAATCAGTTTATCAGCAGTATCTGCAGTAAACAGTTCAACATGTACAAGACTTTCCTTCTCTTCTTGGTACTTGCTATCATTGCGGTAAATAAAATATACATGAATACTATTTATTTAAAAAATATTTAATTTATTTTTCCATTTTATATTTAATTCACCTTTCAGCTACAGTTTAACTAAAACATTTAATAATTATTCGTAATTTTTATTTATGCATTTTCTCTAATCCTCTAATTTTGTATGGAGCACAAAATAACCTACCACAAAATATAGATATAGATATTATGCTGACTGGTGCTGAAAATCAGCGCAGTGGTCTCGAGTCTCGATGGCCGAGCCAATTAAGGCATTAAACTGAGCGCCAGCCATTTTCCGCTTTGGTTACAAAATGTTTTTTCTTTATATGGTTTTTATGTATTTTGTTAGTCACACAGTGTAAATAAACGAATTCTTTTAATACAAAATAAATGTGTCATAAATATTGGTAGTGCTAGAACTTCAATTATATTTGATAATAATATTTTTTTGATTTCAGATGTCCAACGTTATCTATGTGGCAGGTATGTATCATGTATTATGGAATAAAATTATTACTATCTAAAGTGGTTTTTAGAAGTGATCACTGATCTACCGCTGCAGCCAGCATAGACGATTCTCAAGTAAAAAATATAGCGCCAAGATTTCATCTTGATCACGATATAATGAAGCTGTAAAAAGTATTTCGAAATAAGTTCACAGAGTTCATTTGTTAAATATGTAACGTAAGCGACTCCATCACAGACGGGCCCTATGGGGCTGTTGTTCAGCCGGGGTTGCGGAGCAAGCGCACTGATGCACCACGACCTTGGCCTAAAGCAGGAGAAGAAACAGGAGGTTTTAGTCAGTAAGAGTCTGACACTTCCTCTTGCCTCACCCTGGGGGGGGGGGAGAAGTAATTTGATGATTTTCCCCTCCCAAAAAATAGTCTTTGGTTCATCACCTCAAGTTCCCTATAAACTTATGTGGTTCATTATCATAGGTCATAAAAACTATGTTCTATATTCAAATAAATTTGATATTCAAAACAAATCCTTAATATTTCGTCTTATGTTTCAGGAGGCTGCGTCCCAAGCGACTGCGACGATGACAACTGCTGCCCGTTGATCGGCCTCGGTGCAGACGTCAACATATTGTAATCAATTTTGCGTAAAATCGATGAATATTTGAAACGATTTCTTTTTTATGCAACTTTGTTTAAATACTTTAGAATATGTATTTTTGAATAATAAATGTATGAACGAATAGGTTGTTTTTTATTCTGCAAATATGAAAATATTTAATAACTAATGAAGTTTGTATTCTTCACTCATATAGTCTTTTAATAGCTACCACAGTTTGAGTGGTTTTTGCGTCAATTTATAGACACATTAACTAGCGAGTGTTGCTGAATTGTCAGAAGAATAATATCAACCTTTTTTTTGAGGGATGAAAATCGTCTTATGGCTTTTCTTGCCCAGGTTGGGGTGAAAGAGAGTGTCAGACTCTTACTGACTAAAAATCATCCCGATCCTTCTCCAGCTGCGGTACCGACTGAACATGAGCCCTGTTGGGACCCATTTGTGGTGGGCTATTGGCTCTTTAAGTCCGTGTGAACCGCTACGCACCGCACGCATGGAACAATACTAAACACTTGGGGAGGTTGAACAAATACTGAAACTGTCAATACTAGAAGTGAGGAAGTGAGATGGCAAGACAAAATTTAGCTTACGATTATTTAGTCAAAATTAAAAAAAAATATGAATAAAGAGAAATTAATTCAAATTGTCTATAGTTACAGATTTCCTTTATTACTAAACACGTCTATGTTAAGTCAAACCCGCAAAATTAAGAATTCATGACTGTAATAAACTAAACTCTCAATTGTCGTGATTTGAGACACAATAAAGATAAATAATGGCTCCTTGAGGGGAGGAGTGTCGTGGCGGCCCGGAGGTTAAGGAGCCCGCTTCTCATGCATGAGGGTGTGGGTTCGAAACCTGGCAAGTACCAATGTGACTCTTTCCGAGTTATATGTACTTTCTATTATTATTTAGACACCACTGACAAACGGTGAAGGTAAACATCGTGAGGAAACCTGGACTTATAATTTCTAATTAAAAGTTTGAAATCGCCAACCCGCATTGAGCAAGCGTGGTGATTAATGATCTAACCTTCTCTGTATGAGAAGAGGCCTTTGCTCAGCAGTGGGCACTTATAGGCTGATGATGATGATGATTATGATGAGGGGAGGAGGCCTATATCCAGCAGAGGACGACATCAGGCTGATGATGAATTATGATGGCTCCTTGAGGTCTCTTTGTCAGTTAACCACAGATGAAGTGCTACAAGTCTAGTATAGAGTAGCATCTAAGTGATTTAAATACAATTGAAGTTTACAACGTTTGACACCATTTAAAATAAGTATATATATCTCTCTCTCTCTTTATAGCTCCATCCCCCTCTTTCGTCAAGAAGATTCACGTTTTAGCACGTTATGGTAGGCCCTACGGATTTACGTTTCGGCTGCCGTGATACTAAGGCCTTACAGAAAACCGAATGATGAACGAAAGATGAACCGTATTTTCCGCTGCGTGAGGTTATCAGAGTCCCAATTTGTTCTTCCCTATCTCAGCCTCTGTTGTTGCGGGTCTTCATTGG
The DNA here is from genome assembly GCA_902829305.4 of Spodoptera exigua. Lineage (NCBI taxonomy): Eukaryota > Metazoa > Arthropoda > Insecta > Lepidoptera > Noctuidae > Spodoptera > Spodoptera exigua. The sequence goes on from LR824614.2 coordinate 2,949,259, forward strand.
TAGCACTGATTACCATCAGGTGATCGATGTACTCATTTGGTAGCGATTACATACAACATGAAAAATAAGTTGAACTATTACTATTAATATTTTATTTTTCTCAATAGTGGAGAAAAATATAAAAAAATATTTCAAATATTAACGGTAAAAAGTAAAGATCTCCATATAATGAAAACTTCTTTTTGTATTTTAGCCTATTTTAGTATAAAAATTATGTAAAATTTTTTATTTAATCCTTAAAAGAAAAAAATATGCCCCTAAAAACACTAGGATATTCTTCTGTGTTATAGGTAGGTAAGTGCATTTACAAGCATACAAATTCACACACACAAGCCAACCAGAACCGAAACAAAAATTTATGGGAAACACAAAGTGTTGTTCCGCGCGTGAATCGATCCCGCAACAAGTTCCACATTAGCCAGTTACTCAGCCACTACACCAACCGAAATCTACAACATTCGAAGAAAAAAGTAAAGTGGCACAAATCTTTACAATTCATGTATGCACTGTACACAATACATCTTCTCCCGATTTTTTAGTGTGCTGTGTGTTTTTAGCAAAAACGGCTGGACCGATTTGATTGAAATTTCGTACGTAGATAGGTAATTTTCTTGAAGTAAAACAGGCTGGTATTTATAGACATACAGTATAAAATTAGAAAGAAAGGAAAGAAAAACACATTTATTTGACAATTTTTTTGCTTTAAGAAAGATGAACGGATAAAATAAGGATTATAGGATAAAAAAATGCTCGATGAACTTATACAAAAATAAAAAATAAAATCTTCTATTTTATAAATAAGATCAGTCTCCTAATTACCAGTGTAATTATTCATTTACTTATTTAAACACTTTATGTATAATATCTATACAAAGGCATACTTAATGTCCGGATGCATTCTCTTCCAGTCAACCTGAAGTATTAAAAGGTAAAAATACACTTACCTATTGTGATTCACCAGTAATATTTCAGTTTCATACATACATTATAGTTAGAAACATAATAAACATGAATCGTATCGCCTGTTGTCGCTATGAAAAATATATGTATACGTAATCGAAACAAGCACGTCCTGACACGCCACGGCACACAAGACATCAAATAGATTAAACATAAGTCAAATAATGTATGGGACTATGAATAAAAGTTTTCTTTGCGTGGCACAACTGTTAGTTATCAGACAATGTAAAATCACTCAATTTCGATCAATTTAAAGCGACTGTACAGAAACTTCTCATTGACAAATGTTATAATTATTCAACAACAGACTTCCTAATTGATAAATTTTAACATTTCGTATCTCATGACATTATTTTGTATGTTCCTTTCCACTCACCGGACCACAGAGTCCCGGACTTTTGGAAGGCGTACGAGGGGCCGAAGCCAACTCGCAGAGGCCCTTTGAACAACTTTAATATAAGTGAAATGGGACATCAGCCAGCAATTATCCCTGTATGCACTATGAAAGTGCACCCAAGGACAATCCCCGGTTGATGGAAGACTATTGCGAAATGTGGTAAAAAATTATAATGTTATGGGTATGGGTTGCTATGGACTGGTGGATATGATAACTATGGAAATACTATGACATTATTATTATTTTTTATTAAAATTGTTAATCTAAATAATTGTCTACTACTATGTTGAATCTGACAGCCCTTTTCAACATATTTTGCATGCCAGTTTATTGGCAAAATGTATACGGCCACTATTATCTACCGTACCTACATTTTATACAAAATAAATGATTTGTTTTGATTTGATTTGGACTGATATAATGATAATTTTGGATGCATATGTCTGTCAATGAAAAGTTTAAAAATTGAAAATAAGACTCTGTATTGACTAAAGGTTCTATAACTTAGACAATTGCTTCAAAACTAACTCCTGAACCTTTCGCTTGAACAATCAACAAGTAGATATCATCCTGTCATCAAGTGGATGATTTGTAGGATTCTAGAATATTAAGCATGAGTGACACATGAGCGAGACGACGTATGTGTGTGAGAGAGGAAGGATGGAGGGGGAAAAGGAAGATGGCGACAACTGTAAAACGAATAAGACGTCTCTGTGTAATTTAAATTTAATAAAGAAGTCTAAAAGAGTTAATCTGCGATATTTCACTGCCTCAGACCTACAAAATTGGCGCATTCCACAGAATAAAAGATTATACAAAAAAGAGGAATAAAGAAATTTAGTGTGATGTGTTTTGTTTATTGGAGGAGGCGGTTATTAAAGGAATGTATATATTAATTTAATGTGGCTATGTACTGGATGTAAGAGAATAGATAGGTTGGCGAAGAAGTAGCACCAAGAAAATGGAACAGAATGGTTAGCGCCAACCGGCAACCACTTTAATTAAAGCAATTTTCTGGCACTTGCAGACTATGCTATAACTTGTAAAAATAAAAACTTACTCTCTGCCGAAAAATAAAAGCAATTATCAAAAAAAAATACCATTTAAATGATAACATGCTTTATAGCAAATAACAACAATACGATATTAAATTTAACTTTACAAGTAGACAACATTCCTTATTTAATTATGCTTTAATTGCAGACTGGAATGAAATCACAAAAGTATTATTTAGCTAGGCTATAATATGAAATCTGGCACCCAATGAAAAAAAATCCCATCTCAAATGGGAAATTTCAAAACAGGCAAACCATATTGGCAAATACGACTGCACGGTTGGTGCGGTGGCAGGGCAACTGGCTGCTGTGCAACGTGTCGCGGGTTCGATTCCCGCACGGAACAACACTTTGTGTGATCCACAAATTGTTGTTTCGGGTCTGGGTGTCATGTGAGAAAGTAGGGTAACGTTTTTACAAAAAAATAAAATATAAAAAGAAAACCCTAATAATAGATACATAATCATCATCATCATCAGCCTATAAGTGCCCACTGCTGAGCAAAGGCCTCTTCTCACACGGAGACTCTAATCACCACGCTTGCTCAATGTGGGTTGGCGATTTCAAACTTATAACTAGAAATTATAAGTCCAGGTTTCCTCACGATGTTTACCTTCACCGTATGTCAGTGATGTCTAAACAATCATAGAAAGTACTTATAACTCGGAAAAAGTCACATTGGTACTTGCCAGGCTTCGAACCCACACCCTCATAATAGATATATAAAAGTACATAAATGAAACAAAACATAAGGAACTATTAATATTAACCTTTTATCATAGTCAGGGCAATATCCTATAGAAATAATGCGGTAACAGACAATATAAATTTCCTATGATATTCTAACAGTTCAACGTACTTCATGTATATTGTTTATACAGCCTTATCCATTAACACATAGAAGGCATTCTCTTTTTAATAAAAAAAAAATGTCTGGACGTTTTACAGTACTTATAAAAGACGGAAGTACATTTGGGTGAGTATATAAGAAGGGCGTTATCGTATGGAGCAATCAGTTTAACAGAAGTATCTGCAGTAAACAATTCAACATGTACAAGACTTTCCTTCTCCTCTTGGTTTTCACCATCATCGCGGTAAGCTTGACTTTTTTCTAAATTAAACTCAACACTTTTCGATATAGGCCTAGTTTCTTGTTCTTTATCTATATTTCTTGTAGTCAACTACACATTTTGAAAAAAACATCTAAACAAACTCAGAAATGCTTTTTATTTATTTCTTTTTTCTTTTAAAATCTAAATATAATATAATAATATTGCAATAATTTTAATTTAGAGCGGGTACTGAATCAAAAAAAATATGTTTTTAATTTTTTTTGAATAAAGTTGCTTTCTTCTTGTTTCAGATGTCCCACAACATGTTCGTAGCCGGTAAGTTGTATATAAATAATTTGAAAATTTTGTTATATTTAGCCATGTTTCGGCAAGAATGGATCGGCTCAACCGAAGTGATACCGCAGCCTTAAAAGTGGCGTGAAACAACAGCGCTGGTTTTCACGTTGTGAGTAAGGTTACCGAAGGCCCAATCTGTCCTCTACCACAATACCCCCCTATCCCAAATTCTCCCAATAATCCCTAACGCCCAAAAGGTCGGCAACGCACTCGTCCCTCCTTTGTTGTTGCGAGTGTCTATGGACAGCGCTGATTGTTTACCATCGTGTAATCCGTCAGCACGCTTGCCGACCTATTACATAAAAAAATCATTTTATCGCTACCAGCGATGAGATAAAGATTACAAAACTTAAGTAGTATATGTACCTAATAATACCGATTAGTTTCAAATCACACTAGGGGCTCAACCGTCTATCTACCATGAGCAAGCGTGGTGATGAAAGCTCAAATCTTCTCCGTGTAAAAAAAAAAAACATTTTTGCTCAGCAGTGAATACGCAGTTGGTGATGATAATGATGATGATGTAGATCTATAATTAATATTATAAAGAGGTAAAATTTGTAAGTTTGTATGTAGGAAGTAATCTTTGGAACCGCTGGTCGGATTGCCAAAATTCTTTCACTGATAGATAGCTACAATGTTCCTGACTGCTTTATGCTATGAAACATCACGCTACGATCAAATGGAGCTGAGCAGCGGGTGAAGCTGCGCGAGAGTAGCTAGTATTAAATATTTTCAAATTAAAATTTTTTGTTTCAGGTGAACCTGTACCGTGCGACGATGGTGACGGTTGCTTGGGCCAAGTAGTGGGGATAGGTGTATGTGCTGATATCTTATAATTGATTTTAAAACAAATATTTTACATTTTTTTCTACTCTTCATCTCCGTTTTATAACGTTTTATTGTAAATCAAATGTTGCTTTTGTTTGAATACAAAATTTTGTCTTATGTTTTTGGCTAATAAATGTATTATTATTGAACTATGTTCTTTATTGAATTTATCTTAACAATTAAACTATTACACAACAATTAAAATTAAACAGCAGCGTGCTGCTTACTACATTATATGTATAATATCTGTAATAGATAAATTAAAATATTATTCATAAAAATCTATAAAAAATCGTTCATACTCTTGCAACAGTTGTAATCTCTAACCCTTCCGCCATGTCACGGAGATTTTGGCAGATTCCTCTTTTCTAGAGGTTACCCATATTTAGTTGCACACTGTCTCTCCCTGTCAGAAAGTGGGCCAGCCAGTTCGGCTTCCGCAGGAAGCGATCCATGGTGAGCACCATCATACACGTGAGTGACCCTACGATGGGGCTACATTGGCCAGGGGGTGGCTCATTGCTCTAGAGCTGCATCTTGTAGACTCTCCAGTACCAAAGGGTGCCTACGTCCATCCGTCGTGTAGCCGATCTGACGTCGCAAGCGGTTGCGACAGCGGTTGCAAAAATCCAACAGCTGGGACTCGAGGTGGCACTCTACAAGTCCGAAGTCAGTCGCTTTCATGGCCGTTGGAATGTGCCACCTTGGGATAGGTCCCAAATAATGGCAGGTGGGTTTATTACCGGTTTCGTGTCGACAATGAAGGTCTCGTCCTCGTCAGCCGGTGGAAATTCACAGAGTATTTTAGACGTGTCGCAAAATCTCCAGGGAGATGGTGAACCTCTTTGCTGGATCAGCACCATGGGATCTGGAGGCGAAGGCGAATGTGCGCGTCTAGAATTAGGAGCCATCTCATAACGTAGAAGCACCATCTGTCGTCGCAACCGTGGGCCAGGCACGCTGTTATAGCAGCAGTAAGACCCCGCTTTGAAAAGTGGCTGGAGAGACGCCATAGTATCTTCACCTTTTCCTCTACCTCTTCGGTAGGTCAGAGACTGCCGCACGATTTGGCGGGAGCCAACTCTAGGGTGTCGTCATTTTGAGGAGCACCCGAAGGAAATGTTGGAGCATACGGTTGCGAAGGCATAATGAGTGATCGCGTTCGGCCTTAGTCTATGCTATGGTGAACATACTCAATGGCAAGAGGAACTGGGAAGTCATATCCTGTTTCTGCGAATCGGATGATTGCAAGAAGAGCCGGAGCACATGACGGAACTACTTTCATCACACCCCAGCTAGCTCCTTCGTCTATGAAGTGGTCATGCTAACGTAAGTGAAAGCGGAACAAACCTCTTCACGTCCCTTCAGCCACAGAAGGAGCTCCGGTCATCAGTATTCTCAAAGAACTAAAAGAATGACGTCTGGTATTCGATCTATCGTGTTCGTGACTCCACTGACTCCACCAACCACTTTTTGGAAGCGAAATAACTAAAGGACCGTTAGACCACAACAATGAGTCGCGCTAGCCCTAACTTTTAAAGAAGGAGTTGAAACTTATGGTTTCATTAATTAACAAGAATCTGACATTCCTTCACACTTCGCCCAGGATGAAAAGAGTAATTTGGTAATTTACGTCTACAAAAAACATTACTACCTAATATAATATTACTAGCTGTCCCGGCAAACTTCTAATAGTTAATGAATCCTTTTTCTCTCTTGAAACTCCCAAGGACTATGACAAATATTACAAGATGAAAATGAACCAAATCGGTCCCGCCATTCTCGAGTTTTAGCGAGACTTACGTTGCATTATTATAATAGATACATTCAGACATGCAGTTAAATGAAATATTACGATTTTGAACATGCCGTTTTCAACTGGTAACCATTGTACTATAATGCTTTTTATATTTTCTGATATTTTGTTTTATTTTATTATATTGTTAAAAGTAATTGCATTAGTATCAAAATAAAAAACCAAATAAAAAGGCAAACATTTTTTATTTATCATCTACTAATAAAGTCGTCAATATTTTCATAGCAGTTTTTAATAAAATACAAATAACATATGATAATGTATACAGACAGTATCAAAATATTGTAATGAATATCTAAGTACTATTGTTTACATTATATGTAATCATTTACTAGAAAGAAAATCACAGAATAAGAAAGAAAATCTGTAAGGGCATGAACCCTTACAGTTAATGTTGGATGTTAATAAAATAAATGTTAATGTTTAAAAAGGTATTTTAATACGAAAATGCACTAAAATAAAAAGAAATTAATTAAAAATGTTATAAAAAATGTTAAAATGTTAAATGTTGCGCGAGCTCGATATTATACCGAAGACTGGCCTACTTGAGTACGTGACTATCTTATATTTTATTATAAATTAACATAATTTGCAGTATTCTAACTAGGCCAAATCAAAGTACAATGTGCGGTTGCTTAACCGTACATCTTGGCGGGGCAAAAAATTAAGAAAACTTATAAAATATCCTATCAATGTAAATAAATTCATGTAAAACAAAATGTAAATAAAATTATAAAAATGTAAATAAAGTTATATGTTAAAAGAATGAGGTGTCGCGTAGGTAGATGCTGTAGCTCTTGGTGGTTTTTGGGGCGGTGATCTGATTGGCGTGTCGGCGGCGCTGACGGCGAGCTTGCCGCAGCGTTTGTAGTACACGTAGGCTCCTCCCGCGACGAATATGGACAGGATCAGAAGTCCCATCGTAGAGTACGAAACGATGTATTGATGGACATCGTGTTGCGACATTTCAGTCTGTTTGGTCTGATCTTCTAATTCTTTTAACGAATTATGAAGTTTTTCATAATCGTTTTTCACAAAATGCGTGTTATGTTGGCTTGTTGATAAGTCAAGCGGTTGTATCGATGTTAAATTGTTGATGTCATCCAGGTCTATCAATGGTATTTCCGGGTTGACATAAATTTTGTTCGTGTAATAAACTTGTGTGTAATATGTTTCTTCATTATTTCTAATTATGCATCCTTTTTTGGCTTCTAAAATTCCCGTTGACCGTATTGCCTTAGTGGTCATACGACCTTCACAGATGATCTGCAGTTGACAATCCGTGCAGCAGACATAGAGCCAGGTATTTGGTTTTTGTAATGTTATCCATTTGTTGTTGCACGACTCGGATGTGTAGATACATTTTGATAATGTAATATTTGTTATTGCGCCGATTTCGCATGGAATTTGATGATTTCGCATGTTGCGTGTTGGTTTGTTCAGTGAGCATACATATGTCCTTGGTTCTATTTTAATACAATGTTCCAGGTCACTGTTTGTTAGCTGCATGTATGTCTCTTTTCTCACATTTACTGCAACATATTCTGAGTTAGTTTTCATTGTAATTGACTGGTTGTTATTTTTGATCATAGGAATGGGAATTGTTTTATATATAGTGAATGGGGTGTCGCCCGTTAGTGGTAATGTTATTTCGATGATGAAATACTTATCAAATAATCTAGATTTTACTTCAAGTAGTTTGTAAATATCGGCTAATTGGTTTTGAATGTTGTCAACGGGTAGCGATAATTGTTGTGGCAATTGTCCAGATATAATGTTAAGCTCCTGAAAGAGTTGGTTCTGCGGTAAAAGTCTGGTGTCTACATGACCATGGTGAATGTTAATAGCTGTGTCTAACAGCATCTGTTGTATGTGGCGGAGTTTGGACAGAATTGTTGAACTTGTCAGAGCCATGATGTTAAAGTAGTTCAGCGCTTCGTCTTGTTGAACAGCTTCGTTCAATTTCTTTAGATAGTTCTCTGTTGCATTAAGGTGTTGCTCTAATAGATTGAACTGAGAGTTCATTGCTTCTTCGTTTCTCTTTAAAATGTTATTGTGTGCCTCAATTATTGAGGTTTGACTTTTGATCAGATTTAATAAATGGTCTCTGTTGTTATGTAATGTTTCTATGTCCTTTTTATATTGTGTTGCGAACCTTTCATCTAGCACGCCGAATAGGCTGTTTGCAAGGTAACCTACTCCATCGACGAGGCCTCGGGTAACGCGCCCCCTGGTTTGCCCATGATGAGTTTCTAACATGTAGTTGTTATGATCTAGTTCATTGAGTTCCTGTTCGAATTCAGTCATAATTGTTTTGCACAGCGTTTGGTAAGCAAATTGCTCACATCTTTCTCCTAGGTGTTTCACAACTCTATGTATATTTTCCATGCCTTGCCAGTAAGTTGTCATGTTATAATAAGTTACTATCTTCCAGTCATCATGTACGGTTTGCAAATTGCCGATTTTGTCAAAATACACCCCTCTATTTGGTTCAAACGGCGTGACGTTTATGCCGTCACTGCTCTGCCTTGTGGGCTGAAATAATGTTAGCAATGTTACGAGGATACATAGCAGGCTGGAACTTATCTTGCTTGATTTAAAACGTTGTTTAGTATTATTTGTTACAGCCTTTTGTGGTTCACTGCAGCTTTTGTCATTGGAGGTGGTGGTGTCAGGTACTTCTATAGGAGAATTTGGTACTGGGAGTTTCACTAATTTTGTTATTGGTCTTGTTAGTAGTCCTGTTTTAGTTTTTAACGTCACTACTCTGACCAGATTGTCCTTCCCAGGGTGAACTTCCTGTATTCTGCCAAGTGCCCATTTCGCAGGAGGAAGGCAGTCTTCTTTAATTAAGACAATATCCCCTATTGATAAATTATTTGTTTTGTTAAGCCATTTACTACGAACTTGAAGTTGTTGCAGGTATTCTGATGACCATTTGCTCCAAAACCCTTGTTTCATTTTGTCTAACAACTGCCACCTATGTCGAATGTTGATGTTTTTATTTTCGATATTTTCCGTAGGTAAGAATGTTAAAGGTCGGCCAATTAAAAAATGTGCAGGTGTAAGGTAATCAATATCGTCTACATCCTCTGTTAAGGGGCAAAGTGGTCTAGAGTTCATACAGGCTTCTATTTGCGTAAGAAGTGTTAGAAACTCTTCGTATGTCAACTTTTGCTCTCCTAGGACACGCTTTAGGTGATATTTCATAGACTTAACTGCAGCCTCCCAAAGTCCTCCCGCAGTCGGCCAGCTTGGGGCGTTGAAATGCCACTCTATCCCCATCTCGTTACACTTTTTCGATAAGGTGTCGTTGTTAAATGTTTGGGATATATGCAGTTGTTTGGCTAACTCCCTTTCGGCTCCAACAAAGTTTGTTCCGTTGTCCGAATAAATATGTTTTGGACAGCCTCGTCGCCCAATCATGCGGTTGAGAGCCAGTATAAATGTTTGCGATGATAAATCTGATGCAAGTTCTAAATGCACCGCCTTTGTTGTCATGCACACGAATACAACGACGTAACCTTTACTCGTTCTGACGCCCCGGCCCTTGTTTAATTTAACATTAACAAACCCTGTGAAGTCCACACCTGTGTGATAGAATGGTGGTGATTGTGTTATTCTCTCCCTGGGTAGGTCAGCCATTAATTGGTATTGTTTGGTTGGTTTGAAGCGACAACATTTAACACAGTCTTGCAGGTATTTTTTCACAGTGTTATTTCCTCCTGTGATCCAGTATTTCTGTCTCAATGTAGCCGTAGTTAGTCTCGCTCCACCATGTAGTGTTGTAGCATGCGCACGGGCAACTAAAAGATACGCCAGTTTGCTGTTTTTTGGGATGATAGCTGGGTGTTTTGTTTCTTCTGGTAAGTTTGAATTCTGTAGTCTCCCTCCGACCCGTAATATGTTATTTTTATCCAGGTAAGGGTACAGTTTCTGGAGTCCTATATTTTTGCTTATCCTTCCTTTAGTCTTTAATTCATGGATTTCTTGTTCGTAATATTCGTTTTGTACATGTTTTATTATTATGTTAGTAGCGCATCGAATATCAGAGAGTGTTAAATTACATTGTTTTGACGCGGCCGGGTCATTCATGTTTGGATGATCCATAGCTGCGTCTTCCCCGTGCCGACGGCCTTGCGACGTGATTGTTATGAAACGCGACACCCAAGCTACGATGCGTATTATAGTCATAATACAGCTGTTTTTGTTAAGTAGTTCAGTTACAAAGTTAATGTTTTTGTTTTCGGTAGTTTGTAACGTAACTGCATGCACCCTTTTTAGTTCTATTTCAGGCATCTTTATCGTGTCATGTGTTTCAGGAATGGTTTCACTGTTAAGCCATTCAGGTCCATTAAACCACAGAGGAAAGTTGTGCAACTGAGACGGCAGTAGTCCACGTGACGCACAGTCAGCCGGGTTTTGTTCCGATCTCACGTGCTTCCAACTCCCTGCGGGCACTACAGATATGATCTCTTGAACTCTGTGTCCGACGTAGGCTTTCCATCGCGAGACATCTCCCTTTAGCCAGCCAAGTACGATCATCGAGTCCGTCCAAGCTGTTACTTTAATGTTAGGCTTATCAAAGCAAAGTTTTATTTTATTTACCAGTTGAGCTAACAGGTGAGCGCCGCATAACTCAAGTCTGGGGAGTGTTTGATGTTTTTGTATTGGAGCGACCTTTGTTTTTGCCGCAACCAATGCAATCTGTTGCTGTTTTCCTTCAGTAATCTTACTGTATACTACGCACGAGAACGCTTTTTCTGATGCGTCACAAAATGCGTGTAATTCACAATTCTTGTTCGCTCTTAATCCAAGCCATCGGTTAATTTTGAAAGGTTGCATGTTTGTTAATTCTGTTTTTAATGTTCTCCATTCCTTTTCTATTTCATCTGGAACAGTATCATCCCATTCGATTTTGTACTTCCAGATCTGTTGGAATAAGATTTTTGCCTTGATTGTAATTGGCGATAATAACCCCAATGGATCAAAAATTGTTGATATGTCGCTTAAGATTTGCCGTTTGGACGACTTGTTGTTGGTTTCCGACTCGGTTTTGTTTTTTAGTGTGGTTGAAAATATAAATTCATCTTGTTTCGGATTCCATGCCAAGCCTAATGTTTTAGACGCTGATGCCTCAGTAAAGGTTAAACTGACTGGACTAATCATATGTTCTGGCAGATCTTCTAGCAGTTGACGTTCGTTACTCGACCATTTTCTGAGATTGAACCCTCCTTCCTTTAATAACTGTATAAGTTGGTCTCTTGTATCTCGGACCTCGTCCATGGTATCCTTTCCGAATAACGCATCATCTACAAAAAATTGGTTGAGTAGGATGTTTTTAGCCTCCGGGTACCTGTCACCTTCGTCCTTTGCTAGCTGTTGAAGTGTTCGGAGTGCTAAGAATGGAGCGGCCTTGGTACCATAGGTAACTGTACATAGTTGATATTCTCTTAGCAGTTGCTGTGGACAATCCCTCCACACTATTTTCTGTAGAGGTTGATGTTCTGGATGCACCATTATAAATCGATACATTTTTTCAATGTCTGATGTTAAGACATATTTGTATTGTCTCCATTTCAGCAAGATACTAAAAATATCTTTTTGTAGGTTCGGTCCTGCCTCCATTAAGTCATTAAGACTGCGTTTTGAACTTGTTTTCGCCGATGCATTGAACACAACTCTAAGTTTCGTTGTGATAGCACCTGGCCGCACTACCCCATGGTGTGGAAGATAATATTCCATGTTGTTGTTCTCAGTGTTGTTTACGACTTTCTCCATGTGACCCATTTCTTCATATTCTTCCATAAAGGCCTTATAATTCTTTGCAAACGCACAGTTTTTAACCATCCTTCGCTCTAGCTGTTGAAATTGAGCGATGGCCTGTGGTTTCGATGTTCCTAATTGTTCAATAAAATTGTCCTTGAGGGGGAGACGAACTTGGTATCGTCCATCAGGAAGTCGCGTTGTTGTCTCTTTGTACAGCTGTTCGCACTTGTTGTCTGGGTCGAAATCTTCTTTCTCTTCTTGCAAAGACTCCTGTTCCCAGAATTGGGCAAGATCCTGAATGTTGTTGACAATTACATGGCAATTAAATGTTTTGTAATTACCACATACTATCCAGCCTAAATGTGTTTGTTGTGCTATAACGGATGACGTGTTTGTTTTTAGTAGCCCCTCTAACAATATTTCAGAATATACCTCTGCTCCCAATAGTAAATCTATATTCTGAGATATGTTAAAATCTGGATCAGCGAGTTGCAAATGTTGTAAATGTTCAAAACTATCTTTATTTATTGTCTTACTTGGCAGTTTGTTTGTTATTTTCTTCATAATAAACGCATTAATGTTAATGTTAAAATTGTTGTATATCGCTTGGCATTTGAGATGGAGCACTCCTTTACAGTTGGTGGTGGCTGAAGCACCAACACCTGACACCACCGCGCTCATCCTTTCCCGTTTTAACTGCAATTTTTGTGCAGCATTTTCTGTAATGATGCTGACCTGAGAGCCCTGGTCCAATAAAGCGCGTAAAATGACAATAGTTCCGTCATTGGCTATTGTCTTGACCTGGGCAGTGGCTAGTAATACCTCATTCGAGTTGTCATGAGCTAAATGCGTGTTTACTTGTTGACCTACATTAACTCTGTTAGTTTTCGATTTCGCAAGTCCAATCGCGTCATGTAAAATGCTGCTATGCGACTCATCGCAGTGCTTGCACCTTTTTTCCGACGTGCATTTTTCGCCGTTATGACTAAACAGGCAATTTAGACATACATGTAGGTTGTTAGCGGTTTTTAACCTTTCGTCTGGTGACATACTTAAAAATTCTCTGCAATTATAGAGACCGTGTTGCTTATTACATTTAGGACAAGTTATAAAAGAATGATGAGATGTTTGTTTGTTGTGGTATGTTCTCGGCATGTTCTTAGCTCCACCTGGACTGGTCTGTTGCTGCGCTTTAGGCTTGCTGTATGTTGCATTATGTACTGTTTTCGGCTGAGTGTTTTGCTGTTGACTGTTAGAGTTCCGCGGGCGGTTCGGATTTGCACCCGATTCCATTGACATAAACTTTGTTTCGATGAATTTCAGTAACTCGTTTAATGATGGCATTTCCTTTGGTTTTTCCATGGATTCTTTGAAGGACTGGCATGTGTCTGCGTCTAGCTTTTGCATTAAAATGTGAACCACTAAAGGATCCCAACTGGAAGTATCATATTTCAGGTTCTGAATAGCCTGAAGGCACTCAATGGTTGTGTCATGCATTCTTTTCAGTAGTGATGCCGTTGGGGTTTGTATGCTGGGTAGACTCAGTAACATGTTGGCTTGGTAGGTAAATAACAGTCTCTTATTGTCGTACCTCTGCTGAAGAATCCGCCAACTGGCTTCGTAGTTGTCAGCACTAATGTTCATGTGCTGTATTAATCGCTCGGGCTCTCCCTTTAACTTTGCCTTTAAATGTTGCATTTTTTGAGCGTTAGAAATAAAAGTGTTACGATGCACGATTTCCACGAACAAGTCTTTAAATGTTGTCCACTGGGCATAGCTGCCACTGAAAATCGGTAGTTCAATTTGAGGCGTGGATTTTTCCTGGTGTTTGTTCTCCCAAATCTTCTTGTTAATTTGTTCCTTACTGAATTCATACAGCCTTTCTAGTCTGTTATAATCACTTTCAAATGCTTGCATGTTGACTAATATGTTATCCAGCTTCCAATACGTCGTATCGACTTTTTCCCAACGTTGCGTAACTGACCTCAATTTATCTTCAAGTTGCCACTTTTCTTTCAAATTTTCAATGTCCATGTTACGTATTGTTCGCTCAAACGCCTTGATGTTTGACCGCTGCTCATTTAACATATCTTTAGTCCGTTGATCAACGACTAACTCTTCATTTGACGTCGTGTTCTTCACATCATATGTGACCTCTTCTCGTTCCCGTTGTTCTTTAACCACCTCTTGAGCACTCGACCTTTCTTCTTGTTGTTGCAACTGAGTAAACGAAGTAAATTTATCGTCTTCGATTTTCGCCAATAATCTTTGTTTCGACTTATTTATCATACTCTTCGTCTCTTCGTATATTTGTTCCAAGCGCTCGTAAACGCGATTCTCATAATAAGGTCCAGACTTCTTGCCTTCAAATAAGGCTAATTGGATGTCGTTGTTTTTAAAGTCACTCCAATACTCCTCCAGCTTCTGAAGTCTTTCATCGTGATACTCAAGAGTGGTTTTTCGTGTAGGACTATCTTTCTTAAAGTTTTCATTTATACGTTTAATAGCGTTAAGATTGTCCGATTGAGAGTCAAGTAAAGCATCGTAAGAAGACATTGTTGTTTCGCGGTTCACAAATCCAAAATTTTAGAAATTTAGGTAATATGGAACGTGCTCACCGGATTCGCTGCTTACTGCCTGCTGCTTATACTTCACCTCGTTCTGTGTACTCTCACTGATTATCACTGATCACACTGTTTGTAATGTTCTGTTGAATGTTCTGATTAATGTCTGAGTTTAATGTTCAAATGTTCCCGCGAGTGAAACCGTACCACGGCACTGATTTTACACTTAACGGCTCGAAGGACCAAAATGTAAGGGCATGAACCCTTACAGTTAATGTTGGATGTTAATAAAATAAATGTTAATGTTTAAAAAGGTATTTTAATACGAAAATGCACTAAAATAAAAAGAAATTAATTAAAAATGTTATAAAAAATGTTAAAATGTTAAATGTTGCGCGAGCTCGATATTATACCGAAGACTGGCCTACTTGAGTACGTGACTATCTTATATTTTATTATAAATTAACATAATTTGCAGTATTCTAACTAGGCCAAATCAAAGTACAATGTGCGGTTGCTTAACCGTACAAAATCAAACTAAACAAACTAATCGCACACAACAATTTTAAATCTTGGCTTTGTAATGGTCTTTAATTTATTATTATAATACGTTTTTTATTTTTATTTTTCATCATACTCAATAGCAAGGCGCGGTGGTGGTCGATGTAGTTGTCATAGAGCCACAAGAAGTAGTTGTTGTCGGTTTGGCCGTAGTTGTTGTAGTGGTAGTGGTAGTGGTTGTGGTTGTGGTTGAAGTAGGTGGACAAGGCGTCGTCGTCGTTGTTGTTTTTGTTGTTGTGGTTTTCGGTGTAGTAGTAGTTGTTGTTTTCGGTGTAGTAGTAGTTGTTGTTTTCGGTGTAGTACTTGTTGTTGTTTTGGGCGTACTAGTTGTTGTTGTTTTGGGAGTACTAGTAGTTTTTGTTGTGGTTGGAGGACTGGTGGTAGAAGTAGTGGTTTTCGGTGTAGTAGTTATTGTTGTTTTGGGTGTACTAGTAGTAGTTGTTGTGGTTGTTGTACTTTCTGGTGGGCAAACAGTGGTTGTATTTGTGTCTGGAGCCCCAGTGGTTGTATTTGTGTCTGGAGCCGGAGTGGTTGTATTTGTGACTGGAGCCTCAGTGGTTGTGTTTGTGTCTGGAGCCTCAGTGGTTGTGTTTGTATCTGGAGCCTCAGTGGTTGTGTTTGTGTCTGGAGCCTCAGTGGTTGTATTTGTGTCTGGAGCCTCAGTTGTTGTATTTGTGTTTGGAGCCTCTGTGGTTGTATTTGTATCTGGAGCCGGAGAGGTTGTATTTGTGTCCGTAACTGCAGTAGTAATAGTTGTACTTTCTGGTGGGCAAACAGTGGTTGTACTTGTGTCTGGAGCCCCAGTGGTTGTATTTGTGTCTGGAGCCGGAGTGGTTGTATTTGTGACTGGAGCCTCAGTGGTTGTGTTTGTGACTGGAGCCTCAGTGGTTGTGTTTGTGTCTGGAGCCTCAGTGGTTGTATTTGTGTTTGGAGCCTCAGTGGTTGTATTTGTGTCTGGAGCCTCAGTGGTTGTATTTGTGTTTGGAGCCTCTGTGGTTGTATTTGTATCTGGAGCCGGAGAGGTTGTATTTGTGTCCGTAACTGCAGTAGTTATAGTTGTACTTTCTGGTGGGCAAACAGTGGTTGTATTTGTGTCTGGAGCCCCAGTGGTTGTATTTGTGTCTGGAGCCGGAGTGGTTGTATTTGTGACTGGAGCCTCAGTGGTTGTGTTTGTGTCTGGAGCCTCAGTGGTTGTGTTTGTGTCTGGAGCCTCAGTGGTTGTATTTGTGTTTGGAGCCTCAGTGGTTGTATTTGTGTCTGGAGCCTCAGTTGTTGTATTTGTGTTTGGAGCCTCTGTGGTTGTATTTGTATCTGGAGCCGGAGAGGTTGTATTTGTGTCCGTAACTGCAGTAGTTATAGTTGTACTTTCTGGTGGGCAAACAGTGGTTGTATTTGTGTCTGGAGCCCCAGTGGTTGTATTTGTGTCTGGAGCCGGAGTGGTTGTATTTGTGACTGGAGCCTCAGTGGTTGTGTTTGTGACTGGAGCCTCAGTGGTTGTGTTTGTGTCTGGAGCCTCAGTGGTTGTATTTGTGTTTGGAGCCTCAGTGGTTGTATTTGTGTCTGGAGCCTCAGTGGTTGTATTTGTGTTTGGAGCCTCTGTGGTTGTATTTGTATCTGGAGCCGGAGAGGTTGTATTTGTGTCCGTAACTGCAGTAGTTATAGTTGTACTTTCTGGTGGGCAAACAGTGGTTGTATTTGTGTCTGGAGCCCCAGTGGTTGTATTTGTGTCTGGAGCCGGAGTGGTTGTATTTGTGACTGGAGCCTCAGTGGTTGTATTTGTGTCTGGAGCCTCAGTGGTTGTGTTTGTGTCTGGAGCCTCAGTGGTTGTATTTGTGTTTGGAGCCTCAGTGGTTGTATTTGTGTCTGGAGCCTCAGTTGTTGTATTTGTGTTTGGAGCCTCTGTTGTTGTATTTGTATCTGGAGCCGGAGAGGTTGTATTTGTGTCCGTAACTGCAGTAGTTATAGTTGTACTTTCTGGTGGGCAAACAGTGGTTGTATTTGTGTCTGGAGCCCCAGTGGTTGTATTTGTGTCTGGAGCCGGAGTGGTTGTATTTGTGACTGGAGCCTCAGTGGTTGTGTTTGTGACTGGAGCCTCAGTGGTTGTGTTTGTGTCTGGAGCCTCAGTGGTTGTATTTGTGTTTGGAGCCTCAGTGGTTGTATTTGTGTCTGGAGCCTCAGTGGTTGTATTTGTGTTTGGAGCCTCTGTGGTTGTATTTGTATCTGGAGCCTCAGTGGTTGTATTTGTGTCTGGTGGACTTTGAGTAGTGGTAGTAGTTGTAGTCGTAGTGGTGCTTGTTGGGGGGCACGACGTGGTTGTAGTAGTCGTTGTTGGTGGGGGAGTAGTTGTAGTGGTGGTAGTAGTGGTAGTTGATGTTGGTGGAGTTGTTGAGCTCGATGTCATCCCGCCACAAGATGCTGTTGTAGTTGTCGGTGCAGGTGTAGTTGTCATTCCTCCACAAGAATCAGTTGTTGTTCTTTTTTTACCTTAAAAATAGATTAGCTATAGAATTTCCACTTATTCATTCTTTTCAGGCTTCAATGCCATTGAATTATAAAATGATACTTACTTAGTATTGTATTAGGAGCAGCCTGTGTAACGTAACATATCTGCAATTAAAATGTTATTTTAGATGTTGATTTTAATTTCGGTCAATGTAAAATTTATTTCCTGATACTCAAAGTTTAATCCCCAAAGGCTAAACCGATGAAATCCCCAAAAGGTCGGCACTGCACTCGTTACTCTTTTTAGTGTTGCAAGTGTTTTTAGTGATTACTTATCATCAGGTAATCCGCATACTCGTGTGACGCCGTATCACATAAAATTTTAATAAAATACAATAATTATGGAGAATTAATATAAGTTTTTAATTTTAAGTGTGGGAGAGCCATGCTTCGGCACGAATGGGTCGGCTCGACCGGAGTGATAGATACCACGGCCTCACAGAAAACCGGCGTGAAACAACCACAGCGTTGTGTTTCGCCGTGTGAGTGAGTTCCTCCTCAATCCCTAAATCTCCAAATCCCTAATCCCTAAAAGGTCGGCAACGCACTCGTAACTCCTCCAGTGCGAGTGTCCATGGGCGGCGCTGATTACTTACCATCAGGTAATACGTCTGCTCGTTTGCCAACCTATTACATAAAAAAAAGTAAGTACTCACCGATGCTACTATCGAAACAAGAATAATGAAACTAGTCTTCATTTTGCTGCTACACCAAGCAACAGAGCTGTACTGACAACATTTCGAAAAAAACTATCATTTTTATATGATACTCTACAAAACGTCACGCAAATTGTCCTCTGATAAGTGAATAGAAACATGTGGGTGGAATATAAATAACAATTTTTATTAAAAATATAATAAGCATAAATCTATGTTAACAATAAATCTATATTTCTATTAAATTTATATTTTATACACAATTTGTTTTTTTTACTACGATGCTTATATCTATTTAGTATTCATTTCATTAAAAACATAATATGTCCTTTAAGTATACACAGGTGCTTAATAATAGGTACTCGTAGGCGATTGATCATTTTTTCTTTCTTTCTAAAACATATTTTTCCTTTATTATTTGCTTTGCCATTTTCTTCCTATTTATTTACTTAAAAATAAAAATGTGAAGTGGTATTTTAATAGTATTTTTTTTAAATATTAGTCGACTAACGTGCAGTTTTTGTCGCTGATAGACACTTCTCACAACACCAAATAATTTACAATCCACTTGCAAACGAATATTGAGGAGCCGATGTCTGAAGAACGTATAAATGTGCATCAAATTGTGAGTAGTATTTTAATAGATAGGTAGTTAATTAGTTACTATAGTTTTAAATTTACTTTTGGTCCACATAACGAGGGCCATATCACTCATAGCGTAATGTCGCTCAAGCATCAAAAAATACTCAAAACTAGTCATGCCATTTCCTATAATATAATAATGGTAGGCTTGCCCCAGCTTCGCACGTGTAAAATTCTGATACTAATTTTCTCCACAATTTGATGGATTATATTATACATAAAAACCTTTGTCTTTAATCACTATATCTATTAAGAGAAACCGCATCAAAACCCGTTGCGTAGTTCCAAAGTTACATAAGGCTATAGGGACAGAGAAAGTGACTTTATTATGTAGTACATAGTATAAAACAAAGAACGCTTAATTGACAACCTACCAAGCCTACTTTATTTACTTTATCTTTTAGTACTCCTAAATGGTTCTAATTAACACATTGATATAATTATTTGCAAAAAAAAAGAAACTGTGTAAACTTATCAGTCTGTCCCCTTGCCTACAACGTGGGGTAGTCTCCAAAGATCCAATTTCTGCACATTTTACCGCTAGTTAAGACGTTGCTGTATCATTTTACGGAAACGAACTTACCCTCACAGACTTTATGGTGGGGAAGTGCAATTATTTACTGAGATTGCACACCGTACCACGTTTAGGGTTTCAAAAGGGGCGATCCGTGAATTTGTTTATCAAGCCCTCGTTAGGAATTCATGTGGATGTGAGATCATGCTTATAAATTGACCGTGGGGAGAATTTGAGAGTTATTAATTGGTTTGCTGTTTAATTCAATTGTTTTGTTTTTCTTTTGTTTTGTTTTTGTCTTTGTGTATTGTGTTTCATTTGGTTAGCTTTTTATTTAGACGATAGATATAAATTGAATGATTTTATTTTGAAGAGCGAAGAGAGAGAAGAGTGACTAAAGAAAAAGGTTTGTATGTATACTAACATCCATTAAGTTGTGGAGGAATTTATTACCTATCGTGAGTGCCCCGTGCGAAGCCCGAGCAAATCGCTAGTGCAAATGTAACAGTAAGTCACTTTACGTATTTTTTCGATGGTTGGCACAATACTATGCGACATGTTATCTATCACTCAAAATTATGTGAACAAAAAATCCAATACTTTTTAAATTATTGAATTGTAACTTTGACTAGCTCTTGTTCATTTTTCTTTGGTGGTTAGTGCGACTAACCAACGCAAATAACAAACTATTTTATCCCCTACACAACTTAGGACGATTACGTAATACCATTAACAACTTCCCTTGACTCAAATAACTTATTTCCCCCACTTACATGCGTAGTACAAATATTTGTAGATTAGAGAAACATGGACGGTATGTCGTGTGAGGGCCGTGGTCACCGACTTTACTACTTTGATGAGCAAAAGTATGCCCGACGGATGCCAAGGGGCCGACGAACTGCGGCCCAATCTTTAAAGCATGCGATAATGTAGCGAGTGAATTTATAAACTAGAGAACAACATTTTAATTGACCTTTATACAAGCGTTTGTGGATTATTTTATTTCATTTTATTAAATAAGGAACTCCAACAAAGGATACAAAACATGTGCAATATCAAACAAAGTTCCTTAAAAATGTTTTTACAAAACATCACATCATGCACACATTGTTATGTGAATCACAATTTGAGATCTTATAAAAGCAGCAGAGATCTTATAATACAATAGCAAACAATTTATTTAGATAACATCAAATAGAATTAAATTAAAATTAATATAAATTTTATATTTATTTATGTACATATGTATATTTTGTTGTTGTTTTTTTTTTGTTTTAAAAAAAAATACAAAGAGCAGCCTTACAGCTATAGTATGTACAATGGGCGGTCTTATCACACAGGGTGATTTCTTCCAGACAGCCTTAGGATTACCTTACTTGAAAGAAACCAAGAAATGGGCAGTCTAGTGTACAATAAACTAATTAATGCCAACCTCAAAATTAAAATCAAACTAAATATGTAAGTTAAACTTATAATTTAATTAAAATAATCTTAAATTAAATTTTAACTGAAAAATATAAAATTCTTTAGTATTTGCACATTAGTACAAAATTCTGTAGTATAACAACATACATAAAGTACAGTTTTCAAGTACCGAAGGTTTATCAAGATGGTCAAAGTTTGGTTGGAAGTTCGTCGCTTTAACCATTGACTGCACGTTTGGCGCAGTGACTAGACCTGGTTGTTGTATCAACAACGTATCGCGGTTTCTATTCCCACTTGGGAAAACGCTTTGTATTATCTATGAAGTATTATTTCGGGTCTGGACGTGACATGTTATGTGTTTGTAAAAGCACCCACGACAAAAATGAACATCCTTTTTTTTTTTTTTTTTTTTTGTGAGGGGAAAATCATCAAATGACTTCTCCCGCCCAGGGCCGGGCAGGAGGGAGTGTCAGACTCTTACTGACTAAAAACCCCCCTGGTCTGTTGGTCTGTTGGCCTGGTCAGTTCTGGTCGGGCGGCGAGCTGCCCTTACTCGCCGACCGCAGGCCCGTACTTACGGTGGCCGGAGATCGTCCCTCGATCCCCGACGCCCGTAGTGTCGCCAGTTGCGGCTGCTGGGGCGTGAGGAGGAGGATTGCTCCCTCACGCGGGCCGCCTCTCTCTTTGCGAGCATGACTGCTTCACAAAAGGAGGAGACGGCGTCCCAGTTCCTCTCACTCCGCACCATGGCCTCGACTAAGGCCGGGCGCGAGAGGTCGCCGCCGCCGATCACTTCCCTGAGGATACGGCGGTGCTCAGCCCAGGCAGGGCATACCGCTACCGTATGCTCCACCGTATCCTCTAGGTGGTCCTCACAATGACGACACTCGGGCGTTTCCTCCCGCTGAATCCGAAACAGGAACCTACCGAAGCTGCCGTGCCCGGTAAGCACCTGCGTCAGACGGAAGGTGAGGACGCCGTGGCGTCTCTCAAGCCACTCCTCAAAGAGGGGTCTTACCGCTGCTATGGTAGCGTGCCCGGCCCTCGGTTGCGACAGTCGTTGTCTCCACTCTGCCGTGAGATCTCGCCGGAGCTCATTCCGCCACGCACTTATTTGGCGCGGCAGAGGATCTTCGCCCCGGCGACGCGCGTCTGCGCGCAAACTGTAGACGCGCGCGAGCGCCTTCGCTTCTAGATCCCACGGCGGTGATCCGGCAAGGAGGTTCGCCGCCTCCCCGGAGATCGTGCGATACCCGCGGATTACTCGTATAGCCATGACCCTCTGGGACGCGACCAGCGTACGAGCCGGCCGCCGCTTCAAGTCCGGCGCCCACACAGGGGCACCGTAGAGGGCCATGGATCGCACAATCCCCATATACAACCTCCGGCAGGAGGCGTTTGGCCCCCCGAGGTTGGGAAGGAGCCGCTTGAGCGTGGCCCCAGACCGTTCCAACTTAGGGGCCAAACGACGAAAATGCTCCGTGAAGTTCCATCGGCTGTCGAGGACGAGACCCAGGTACTTCATCGCCGACTCGACGCCGATGGTAACTCCTCCTGCCGTTACTTGGGACCCACCTGGAGGTGGCGCGCTCCGACGGCCATAGAAGCACATGGCCTCGGACTTGTGGAGCGCCACCTCGAGTCCCAACTGCCGGATCCTTGCAACGACTGTCGCAACCGCTTGTGACATCAGGTCGGCCGCCGCCTGATGCGACCTCCCGTTCGCCAGCACCAGCGTGTCGTCAGCATAGCAGACAATGCTGACGCCACTCGGGAGGTCGGTGCGTAGCACCCAATCGTACCCGATGTTCCACAGGAGAGGTCCCAGGACCGATCCCTGTGGGACACCGCGCGACACCTCTCGCCGATTCCACACGCCCCGGTGACCGGGGTAGATGACGCATCTGTCCGTCAAGTAAGCCTCGACTACACGACGGAGATAGGCAGGCACCCGGTGATACCGGAGTGCCTCCAAAATGCAGCTCCAGGGGAGCGAGTTAAAGGCGTTGGCGATGTCCAGAGACACCGCCACGACGACTCGCCTCCCGGCCAACGCTGTCCCCGTCGTGAGGTCCCTCACGCGCATGATGGCGTCCACCGTGGAGCGCCCTCTTCGGAAGCCGAACTGGCCGTCCGCTAAATCCGGCCCCCTTCCAGACAGGTGCCCGACGAGGCGGTCTGAGATTATCCTCTCGAACAGCTTTCCCACCTCGTCGAGCAGCACAATGGGCCGGTACGCGGACGGGGAGTCCGCAGGACGCCCCGGCTTCTTCACGAGGACCAGTTTACCCGTCTTCCACGACAGCGGAAACTGGCCTCTCTCCAAACATGCGCTGAACAGACCAAGTAGTCGAGGCCTGAGAGCCTCCGACGCCAGGACCCAGACCTTGGCATGCAGCCCGTCAGGTCCTGGGGCGGTATTCTTGCCGCTCAGCCGGCGCACCGCCACTCTCAAATCTACCTCGGTCACTTCCGGAGCGGATTCGTCTTCGTCGTCGATGTAGCCCGCATTGGGCACCGCAGGGGGCGGGGGCATAGCCGGAGGCGTGTAACCCGTCTGTGGTCGGGGGAATAGCGCCCCAACCACTTCGTCCACGACCTCCGGCCGGAGACTCTGAGTCAGTGGGGGCGCCCAGGTGCGGAGCTTATCACGCACCATCCGGTAGGGGCGTCCCCACGGGTCTCTGTTCAGAGTCTCCAACATCTCCTCGCGGGCCCGATCTTTGGCCCGCCGGATCTCCACCCTGAGGGTGGCCTTCGCCGCCCTGTACTCCTCGTATAGCTCCGCCTCTCTGGTTTCAGCGTCCAGAGGGCGGAGACGGAGCCTGCGGTGCCTGGTGTATCGGCGTCGCGCTGCGGTGCACTCACCGCGCAGGTCTGCCAATTCCCGCGACCACCAATACACCTGGCGCTTGCGTTGGCACGGTCGGATCCGGGGCATCGCCACGTCGCACATCCTTGACATGGCGTCCTGGAGCCATCTCGCCTCCTCGTTAATGTCGGCTGGCCTGACCGGTGGTATCACCCAGGCCTGCACGACTGCGGCTTCCAGGAAAAGCTCCCGGTCCAGTTGCCTAAGCGCCCAACGCGGGCCACACGGGGCCTGTCTGACTGGCGGGTCTGCGGACTCAGCGGAGACGTCGAACCGTATATACCGGTGGTCCGAAAACGTCTCCACCTCCTCCATGACGCGCCAGTCAACAACGCGCGATGACAGAGCGGGGCTGGCAAACGAAATGTCCACCACTGACTCGCCCCGCATCCGTACGCACGTGGGGACAGAACCCCGGTTCAGCACGACTAGGCCTGTCTCCAGAGCCCAGTCTTCGACCATCCTTCCCCGGACATCAGTGAGCCGGGAACCCCAAGCCAAATTCTTGGCATTGAAGTCCCCGAGGACCAACACGGGGAGGGGACGGAACCCGACGACGACGGTGACTAACTCCCTGAGGGAGTTGTGGAACTCGACGAGAGTTCGGTTCGGAGAGAAGTACACGCCCACCACGGCGATCTCTCCGAACCGAGCCGCGACGCAACCCCTGCCTCGCTGAGGCCCTTCGGGGGTTGGGGTACCGGCGGCGGCCGACGAGATGATGGTCACCGAGCCGTCCAGGTCTGACACCCAGTGTTCCCTGGCTGGAACGAAGTACGGCTCGGAGACCACAGCAACATTGATCGACCACTGCGCCATGCTCTGGAGCAGGAGATCCTGAGCAGCGACGCAGTGGTTGATGTTCGCCTGGAGGAGGCGTAATGGAGCCATTATTGGGTATCCATCACGACCTCCTCTCTGACGGCAGCGGCGACAGCAGCAGTCGCAGGGGTGTTGGCGACTGCGGCGGCAGCGGGAGCGACGGTGGGAGCGGTGGAGGTGGCTACGGGCCTACCTTTGCTCCTGGGTTTGGTGGGGGGGGAGCAGGTTTTGCCCCCAACCCGGTGATCGGCCGGTTTGCCAGCCGCCGCACATACTACGCAGTGCGGCGGGGCGGTACAAGCGCCGGCCCTGTGACCGGGCTGACCGCAGCGGAAGCAGCGGTCGCTGCGGTCCACCTCTGAGGTGCACTTGGCACCCACGTGGTGACCCACGAGGCAGCGGAAACACCTCAAAGGTCGGGGTTCCAGGAGCTTCACCTGCGCCGAAACCCAGCCCACCAGGAGCCTTTTACCCTCTGCCAGCTTTTTGGCCGCTGTGACGGGGCAGCTGACTACCACAGTCCGCAGCCCCGTATTGTCCGGGCGGATAGTGCCTGCCTTCACCTGGTCAGCAGGGCACCCCCCCGTCCTGGCGACAGCGGCCGCCACCTCATTCTCCGTCACGGAGTCGTCCAGGCCCATGATGCGTAGCTCCAGGCATTTGGTGGGCCTGGACACGCGAGCTTCGTCCGCCGCAATGCACGCCCTGAGCCTCTCGGCAAGGGCATCAGCGGACGGGCCGCTGGCCGCGCCGGGGACCTCCAAGAGACGGGCTCCAGTGGCAGTGACCCTCACTGCGAACCCGTCGGGTGCCCCAAACTCCGCGGGAGTTACCGCCCCCTTCAGTTTGGCGAGGACCTCGCCATACGTCACCCCCTTTTTCGCCGCGTCCGGCTGTAGTGTGATAACTACAGCCGAAGATTTTGGGGCGAGGAGCATTGCCGCAGCGCGCTTCTCCTTGCGCCGCTGCTGTCGCCGCTGCCGCTGCTCCTTCTTCCGGAGCTTCCTCCTCTCCTTGGCGACCTTCCTCACCTCCCCCGCCACTTGCCACTCGCTGCCAGCACGCGACTCAGACGGCGGAGTAGGTGCCGATGCGGCTGGGGCTCCAGCCGCTGCTCCTCTTCGTCTGCGGCTCATCGGCGCAGGAGCCAGCGCCGAGGGAGACTCGGGCGCTCTCGTCGGTGGCAAGGCTGGCGGCGCTTTCGCCCCCTTCTTCGCCGGTGCGCTGGCTTGTGCCCCACGGCTGGTTGGCGGCTTGGGCTTAGCCGCTGCGGCAGCATACGACCCGGCTGCGAGTGGAGGTCGCAGGAGCCTACCCTCCAGCACGTCGAAACGCTGCTGGAAGGCGGCCATCTCCCGCCGCATAAGGCCGAGAAGGTCGGCCTCCGCTGGCTGCGCAGGTTGGGATCGGACTCCCCGAGCTGCGGCGAGCTCTGTTTTTGCTGCCCGAAGCTCAGCCTCCAGGGCAGTATTGGCAGCCACCAAGCGGGATAGCTCCCGCCGCATTCCAGCCAGCTCTTTTTGCATGGCGGCCATCTGCCGCTCAGCTGAGCCCGGCTGGGATACCGCCGACATAATAGCGGCTTCCGCGTGTTTAAGCACTCCATTTCTGCCAGCCTGGGTTTTCTGCCCAGCCAGCATGCGGAGTGCTTCCTTTACTTGTAGGCGGAGGCTCTCAGCGCCGCCTACAGAACCCTCACCACCGGAGGCCTCCATCTCCGAGGAGTCCGAGGGGGCAGCCTTTCCCAGGGCGCTCCCCTCCGCTGCCAGCCGCTCTGCCGGCTCGGATCGGCTCCCAGCCGCCCTTGTGGAGCCCTTCCCCTTGCCCCTACCCCGCGCAGCCGTGGGGATTTTGGGGGCTGGGGCCTCCTGCTCGTTGGTAGACGGCTCCAACCTGGGACGTTTAAAAACGCCCCGGTCTTTCTTGTGGCGCAGCGCGATGCTGACGCCAGACAATGATGAGTCGGACTCTGAGTCCGACTCCTTCCTGCTAGAGGCACGTGCACACGATGCATCTAGCGCCTCGGTTATATTCGCAAGCGAGCTGACCTCGCTTGCGTCCTCCTCACCGTTAGGTGGATTTTTCTTTTTATTTTTGTATTTAGGTATCTCCATGTGATTCCCACGAGTATGGGGGAAATAAAAGGTCCGCCCAGGGAGAGCCCCCTGTCCCTGGGTAAGTGTGCATTTGTCTCCCAACTAGGGGGTCCACCGGTCCCCTAGCTGGGGGTGCGCTCACGACTGATCCTACTCCTCAGCCATACATACCCTCGCCGCGCACCAGAACTTAGTATTGGAGGAATTTTTTATAGAGGTTATCTTCCTCGCGGTCCGGGCGGTTAAGCCAAGACCCTCGTCCCGGTCCGAGTCATAAAACATGACCATGATCTCTTCCCGGATTACGATATCGACGGGTGCAGTCGGGCGCAGCTAGTGCCCCGATGCTACTCATTGGCAGGGTGAGTGCACAACGAGTGCCGCCCTTGTTTCTCCGCCCCGCTCTCTGCTAGGTCCAGAGAGTCGTGCGGAGGAACGCCCCCACGGAGGCGTAGACTCCATGCCAGCATAGAGCCGGTCGCCTCTAGAACCCGACCGGGTTCTCCGCCCGGCCAGAAGTTCGCTGCGGGCGACAGTCAAACCAACCCTGTCACCATCCCGTTAGGGAGACTGTCGCCCGCACCCAGGGTGCACCACGGGGAGGTCTTCTGGCACGCACCCCAGAAAAGAACATCCTAGAGCTGGAAAATTTTAAACCAAAAACAAAATAACGTTGAATTTTACAACAAAAACACATATAAAAAATTATCCACAGTTACATATAATTTGACTTAAAATTAGATACAGTTATTTGATTTAACTTAATGTCGTAGCGGATATTGCTCTCTCTTGGTCCCCAAACTAGGCAAGGCTGTAACTTGTGAGTTGCGCTTTTCTAAAAAAATGAGTTGAAAAGTCGGTCGGGATATTATAATGAAACAAAATGAATGTAGAAACGTGACTTATAACAAACTATACACGTAGGTATAAGTAACAAAAAAATTACTAAATAAGTGAAATCCACTGAAAATATATCGACTACTATCAAAATAAGCCCCACAATATTCCGGAATGCCTCTCTTAAGTCGGCGTCATTTGAAATTACATCCGCGATTAACCGTCAACACATAAGTTAACTGGCCAGTTAACTAAATGGTCCATTGCGTCGATTAGACGAGATATGCACTGAGAATTGTTGCAATTTTTTGCTGGTTAACGCCAATTAAGTTGGATATGCGACGAACGTACGGCTAATAATTTTTTAATGTCTCATTCAAGAAATATGTAGTTATATGTTATAAAATATTTTTTAAAGTTTTTTATTTGCAAGATAAGTACTGGTTTGTTTAACTTGTTTGTTAAGTAGATAATAATCAATAATAATACACGATAACATAGATGATTCCTTTTTCTGAGTACATTTCCTATACCTTCGAACGAAATCTAAACAGCGTTATTATACCTATAAAAAAATTAAATTAAATGACCATGTCACTCATTAACAATTTGATATCTAAATTAAATGCCTAAATGTACAAATACTAAATCTGCAAGTTAAAATACAATAAGAAGCAATATATAATTGAATTGATAACATAAAACTTAGGACTAAAATATGTACAATGTGAAAATATCATCTATACTATTATTATAAAGAGGTAAAATTTGTAAGTTTGTATGTTTGTAGGTTTGTATGTAAGGGGTAATCTTTTGAAGCGCTAGTTGGATTGCCAAATTTTTTTACTGATACATAGCTACAATGTCCCGTAGGATATAGAACATCACGCTACGATTAAATGGAGCCAGGCAGCGGGTGAAACGGCGCGGAAGTAGCTAGTTAAAAAATAAAGAAAGAGGGTCGAAAAACTCATGTTGTGGGGTAAAGTGCAAAAATACTACAAAGAGCGTTAAATAATATTTGGAACGATTTATTTAAAATAATTAGATGCATCTCTACACAACACAATGAAAATTGTTTTATGAATGGTTTAACTATGGCGAATATTAAACAAAGTTTATTAAAGTGCGGTAGCAACTTGATCAAATTCAATACTCGTATAAAATCGATTCGAAACTATTTGATGATCGAGTTGCCGCAAAGTTTAATATCATGAACCTGTTTCTAACTGGTTGAACGAAATTTTTCATCAGTAGCGGAACTTATTACTCACATAAATCTAGGGTTGGTGGTTGGAAGTAAAATGCACTCTAATAATAAACAGTGTTAGGTACAGTTTTAAATATCTACATTTTATGACTACCTAGAGCTGATACACCACACACACAATTATACAGGGTACTCTCAAAAAGATTACACACATAAAGGTTCACTTAGACTGTTTTTTTTCTTTTCTATTTTGGTAGAATGAACTGAAACTTTGCCTAAATGACAAATTTAAAAAAGGTGAAGCTGTATTCCTATTATATTCACATCACACACAATCAACCTATTAATAAGTGTCCACTGCTGAGCAAAAGCCTTTTCTCACATGGAGAAGGTTTAAGCATTAATCTCCAAGCTTGCTCAAGGCGGATTGGCAATTTCAAAGTTATTATTAGAAATTATAAGTCTAGATGTTTTCCTTCACCTTTTGGCAGTGGTGTCTAAATAGTCATAGAAACTACATATAACTAAGATTACTATTCGAACACACATTCTTAAAAGGCCGGCAACGCACCTGTGGCTCCTCTGTTGTTGCGGATGTCCATGGGCGGCGCCGATCGCTTACCATCAGGTGATGCGTCTGCTCGTTTGCCACCTATTCCATAAAAAAAACACATCATCATCATCATATCAGCCACAGGACGTCCACTGCCGAACATACATAGGCCTCCCCCATTGACATTCGAACACACACCTATTATATAAATGTCGCATATATCGCGAAACAGCCGGGGTTGCGGGGTAAGCGCAATGAGGCACCGCGACCTCGGCCGAGAGCAGGAGAAGGAACAGGGGGGTTTTTAGTCAGTAAGAGTCTGACACTCCCTCCCGCCCGGCCCTGGGCGGGAGAAGTCATTTGATGATTTTCACCTCACAAAAAAAAATATAACGCGAAAAAAATAGAAAAACAACCTGGAACTGGTATACGCACGCAAGCTATGAATAGTTTAAGTACATTTGTCCCGACTGATAATTTTATACTTAATAACATTTTCTTCAACAGCCATCCCTAACAATATCCGCCGGGAGGACGCAGTAGCGGCACCCAATTAGGTTGATCTGCTACTATTTCATATTTCTCAGAGTTCAAGCCAACAAAACCGTACACCGGTTCTAGGAACAGTTACTTGAAACGTTTCTAAGCATTTTACAGAAAACCTTAGAACGCTGGTACGTAAAAACAATTTGTTTGAAGGGTTTCTGTGAAGTTAGTAGATTTTCTTTATGCTGTTGCATATGCAATTCAAAATAGCAACTGGCTAGAATTAGACAGAAGCCTTACATACATAGAAAAAAATGTAAATGCCTTTTTTGCACTTTTAGTATAGTCACTACCGTGAGATGTACAAAATTTATTGAAAACATATGTAATGCTGCTCTTGAGGTTTCCTCGGTTAATACTGTAGTTCTCAACTAGTTAAATTCAATACTTTTATCCAAATGTCGAAAACGATACTTTTCTATGAAATTTGTATGAAACACTGAGTTATGAGGTCATAGAATTTTTGCGTCAAATGCTTACCTACTTATTTCTTAAAAGTTAGCTAAAACATATCTAAAATTTAGTGTATCGATCGATCGATGAATAAAAGTATAGTTAGTTTTCAATATTATATTGTATTTAAACGTGAAATTATTATTTATTTTTGACCTTGGAAACTACCCAAATCTCGTAGATCTGTATCCGATAGCTGGTGTGCGAAAGTTACTTAGTGTACCGGAAAGACTAAACAAATTTCTAGAATGTCATTATGCCAAAATGTGTTTTTTATGTGATTTGCTACGATCTGATAACATGCTGATCAGCAATCGTACCCGCAACACCAGAGGAGTTACAGGTGCGTTACCGGCCTTTTATGGATCAAGGGATTGGGAATGGGGCAGAAGGATTGAGCTTCCAGTAATCTCACTCAATGCTGTGGTTGTTTAATTTTTATTTATTAGGCCGTGTTTTCACTCCAGTCGAGCCGACCTCTTCGTGCTAAAGCATGGCTCTCACGTTCTTTATTTTTAGTATAATGTCTCATTTATTTTTGTGTAAATAAAAATCATTATAACCAACATCTTTTTAATCGAGAAATTAGAATCTAACAGTAGACTTTCTAAGAATTTAAAACCTTTCCAAGAATTGACTGTCTTCATCAAATTACGAGCCAAGTCAAATGTACGAAACAAAAGCTACTACAGTACAATACTAAAGTATTTCGAATTCTCAAAATTGAAGCCGACAGAATGCAAGAGTTCTTCCTGCTTCACGTTTGATTCGTGGAACACAATCTTTGTAACACGATATTCTTTAGGGGAACTTGCTTATTATGTTTTTTGCGAACCACTTGAAGGGTTTGGTTTCCTTGCGATTTATATATATTTTTTTCTAAGGAAATATTACACCCACCTACGTATTTTAGAAGCTTTAAAACAGTAAGTAGCTATTTGTGGGTAAAGAGTTCTAAGAATTTAAGTTTAGTTTCTATATTTTATGACTCAACCGAGTGACTATATCAATAATCTCCGAGTACAATTCTTTGAAAGAAGCACCTTTAAAATGTTTCTTTCAAAATTCAACCTTACAGAAGAATGCATATAGCACACTCCTATTCAACACCAAGCTCATTACCCACAAATAAAGTGCTCTAAGCAGCCACACAACCAAAACTTTCTCGCCAACTTCCTTTAATTACAAACTCGTAACAAATATCAAAGCGAGGGCGATTAAAAACGACATCAGCGCCACCTACGAAACATGTTTTGTTATCTTCTAAAGACATACAACAATAGGGAGTTGTTACATTAGCTGATATTATCCCACGAGCTTCCTATATCAAAGGGTTCGTTTCAACTTTAGTTACAAAGGGGAGTTCATCTTCAATAAGTTGGGTTATCCTGAAGTATGTTGCGTATAAAGTCCTTTATGACGTAGCAGATTGATATTGGTTTAGTCTACTTTGTCCAAATCTATTTTCCCAATGTTCCAATTTTTTGTTGGATTTTGTCTTGAAGTTTAACAATATATATTAGTTACTTAAAACAAGCCAACCAAGTAATTGAATTAAAATTCACCACGATATTCAACTTAAATAATCATTAATATTGAACTGCACGATTAACGCGATGGCTGGTCACTGTCGCGG
This sequence comes from Spodoptera exigua, assembly GCA_902829305.4. Lineage (NCBI taxonomy): Eukaryota > Metazoa > Arthropoda > Insecta > Lepidoptera > Noctuidae > Spodoptera > Spodoptera exigua. The sequence goes on from LR824614.2 coordinate 2,981,385, forward strand.
ATTTGAATCCCGCATGGAACAACTCTGTGGTGCCACACAAATGCTTGTCCCCTTGTCCGGGTATGATATGAATGTGAACACAACAAAATCCTAGTATGAGGCAATATAAAAATAAATTTTAAATTTGAAAACAATTATTAACACAGCAACTTATAACACATGCAAGTTTCCTTTCTAAAAATAGGAAACTACAATAACAAATACGCTTTAGTTTATTTGAAGAGCTGGAAACAGCAACTAGCACAGGTGTTCAAGTACAATAGAATAGGTTTTTTAAACAAACGATTTTAAATCAATATGTATTTGTATCAAAGTTTTTATTTCTGTATTAACGTGTTAAACTGATTATTTTATAAGTTTTATAAAGTTGTGTGTGTCATATTATTTATGGTTAAGCACACTTTACAATTAGCACAAATTTACAATGGTGAAATAATGCTGAGGAATGAAATTGTTGCTGTCACTGTCTTATACAAACATTCTGACTCGACAGCATCATAATTAATCCCCAGGTAACTTTCATCTAACCATTGAAAAATCAGCCCTTAAGGCACTTTTCAACATTAAACAAAATATTTGTTATTTACCGAAGTAACGTTGACCTTTTGTAGCAAATAATAGGGTTGTAAATAAACCTCGTATCACGTGCTTGAACTGCTTGTATTGCAGCATCTATCACTGATTTGTACATTTGATCTGAGTACATACAAAAAAATTAAACACTTATGCAAGTCGTTGTAACGAAACCATAGCTCGTTTTTAATTGCGGCAACGCCATCTAGTTATAAAATTTGAACTAAAATTAAGGAATATGAATATTATGGTTTCGTTACTTTTGTGTTTGGTTTTGGTCAGCAACAATAATTAAATGTAAGAAGTTCTAAAATGTACATTTTAAAACTTCTTACATTTAATATGAAGAAGAACGAGCAAGAAACTCCATGGTTACTATTTTACAATTACATTATTTGTAGCATTATTAAGTCGGTTATATTATAAGAGAAAGGTTTAAAACAAATATTTTGCAAAAGAATTGAAAATAAAAAAAATAAAATCAAGGACTTAGTTCCCACATATGTTGTAAAAAATATTCCATTTATTTTTTATAAAGTTCTCTTTGTGTGTTCTCTTATGTATAGAAATCATATTTTAATGTAATGTATGTTATTGAGTGAACAGGTGGCTATAGATATAATGTAGGCTGTCAATGGCTCGTGGCAATATACGAGCAATTAAACAATTATTTTCTCTCAAACAACAAATGTGTTTACTACAATAACACATTTTCATTACGAGAAATTATTAGTAGTAGGTAGTAACGTAATGAGAATGAATTTAAATTACGTTTTGATAGATTTAAAATAAAGTTTGGTTTGATCTATCAAGAGTTTTAAATTATTAACTTACAGTTCCTGCTAGGTGGATCGACGACCTCGTCAGAGTCGTGGGGAGCCAATGGATGGCAGGTCACTTGTCGTTCGAGGTGGAGAACTAAGGGCGACACCTTTTGTCCAGCAGTGAACGTCTTCAGGGCTGATGATGATGGTGATGATGAACAAACAGCTTCTTTACGGTTAAGACTACAAAATGAAGAACTTAGTGTCGTATTTTTTTTTTATAGAAAACGAACAGACGGACTACTTTCCATTCAAATGGTATCTCCCTTGAACATCCCTAAAAGTTATAAGATACGGCCGCTTTCCAGGCCTTTTAGGGGATTGTAAGGAATTTAAGGATTGAGCCTCCACATGTACCTATGGTATAACATAACGTTAGCGTGCAATCGCACCGATCGAGCTGACTTCTTGATCCGAAACACGGCTTCCTGCATTAAAACGTAGATATTGGTTCTTTAGTCTACGTTAGTAAGCCGCACATAATAATTAATTAAAATACCATCATATATGTTTTTTTCCAAATTTCTCAACTACAAAGTAAGCCCTACTAGTAGGTAATAAATCAGAATATTGCTTACAAAGCCATGTTCCCCCTTTAAATGGACCATGTATACGTAAAAACAAATATGATGCCTTCCAATCTCCTAATACACCTTTAGTCGGCGACCATGTTTGTTCACACAAAGGGAATGAAAGGGAAATATTAATAAAACCTCTATATATCAAATAAACGGACAGACGGGGAGAGAAAATCAACAATAAGTATAGCAGACATCAAACAAAAATGTTTTGGTATTATGAGGTAATATGGCTAGGTGGGAATGCACTGGGAATCCGGAAGATGGTTATCTATTTATGTATTTATTTGTACACGAAATTATAAACGTTATATTAATAAAAGGAGATACAAAAAATTTTCATATTCCTAAAACCGTACTTAAAGGCTTCGCGTAAATTTACAACGACACAAATTTATATACGTCGGCAAAACATTCGTAACTTCTTTGGTGTCCATAGGCGGTGCTGATTGCTTACCATCAGGTAATCCATATGTTCGTTTGCCGACATATTCCATAAAAAAAGAATTTGTTCGTTCCAAAACTCAGATTTCTATAGGGGTTTTGGTTAAAGAAAATTTTATTACCTAGTCTTAAGTATGGCCTATTCCAATATGTGATTGTTATAATGTGTTTTTATATGAATTTTCGTGGAATCTTAAATGGAACTTAAGCCAGACACATATCACACACAGGCCAGGAACCTGTAAATCGCACACAGATCACCACACAAAGAGTTGTTCCGTGTGAGATCAAACCGTCGGCGTCGACACGTTACGCAGAAACCATTTGCCCACATACAGCGCGTAGCGATTCGCGCGCTCTTTAAAGAGCCAATAGACCTCTACAGACGGAGCCCCATAGTGCTGATATTCAGCCGGGTTGTGGGGCAGGCGTAATGAAGCACCGCAGCCTTGGTAAGAGCAAGAGAAGGAACGGGTTTTTTTAGTAATTTGATGATTTTCCCCCACAAGAAAGGAGCCAGCCAAGTAGTTACACCAACTATGATATGAAACAATGGGTCTAATAAGTCCTATAAACAACAATGCAACCCAAAGTAAATATTAAAAAAATTAAATAAGCTCAGTGTACCACCATCCTTTGGCCGTTACAGACGGATCTCTTCTGTTTGTGAGGAAATAAATTAGATTGATACTCCAACCACATTTCACTCAGGTATACGTATTACCCACGGTACAGATTCAACATTACCTATTATAACCAAGTAAAGCTATAAGTATTATTTTCTTATTTGTAAGTATTACTTTGTTGTGACACATCAATTTTTATGAAAACCAATTAGTTTTGTGATTGCGTTATGCGATTGCAAGAAAATCAGGACTCCCCATTAGGTATTTAATACGTAGCTGGTTTGTGAAAACACAAAACAAATTCAAAATTCATACTCAATTAAAAACACCATATTACCCTAACAATATGTGGCAGGAAAATGCGAAAATGGTCATAACGCGAAACGACCGCATGGAATTAAAAATTCCATCATACGAAATTGCCGACAGCGCAGTTTGACGTTGCCAAGGTCATACAAAAGGCTTGCTCAGCTATTCAGTAAGTGTACTGAGGTGAATGTAGCAGTTGATGAAAGCGGTGTTTGGTGAAAGTGCATGTTTTATGAACTTACATAATTCAGACGTATGTCTAGCTTTCGGGGAACCTTAAACTTTTATTACGTACTGCGACATTGTTGGAGAAATAATGTTTAGCTTTGGTGTCCGATCCCTAAGTGAAACTGTCAAGTATTAAAATATTACGTTAACAATATAAAATATACGGTTAATTCTTACGTCAAAGTCCAATTAAACTATTATAGGCCCTTTTGGATGTCAAACAAAGATCTGATGTATAATATGTTCGTGTCACAATGTTAATTACCTTACTGTCCCGAAAAAGCTTTACTGATATTCACAAATGTGATATGCAAATTTAGTAGGTCTGAGAATCGTCTAATGGCTATTTTTCACACCCCTGAGTGATAAGGAATTTTCACCCTTAAGACCTTTGAAATAATCTATATGGTAAAACAACGTTTGCAGATTAGCAAGCTTAAGGAGGGTATTTCGACAAGCGAACATCAAAGTAAACGAGCTCCGTATATTATTTTTGTTAAAAATAAATTAAAGTGTTAATTTGTAATTTAGTCTACTGAAATGTGCGCAATACGCTAATAACTATATGGACAAGTGTTATCTGCTGTATAAGAAGTGATTTAATAGGAAAAAAAGCACTCGGATAAAAATATCACTTCAAAGTGCATTAACCAACAAATAAACAATGTTAAACATTAAAGTGTTAAAAAATTTAAAGTGACAATGATTAAGATGTTAAAACAGTAGTAATAAAACGAACATTAACTTCAATTATAGCAAATAACAAAATTCATTTCAGCTTCTTTCTTCTATAAACTTGAGTGTATAATAATAATAATATGGTGAAAAGTGTAACTTAATGCATAATAGTGTGGATATTTTAAACACAACAGTTACCAAAAAACTGTATTAGTGGAAAAAAGTGCAAAAATAACTATTGCATGACTCATCTTAACGTCTTGTCTTTTTTGCATATACGACAGATGTGGATTATTATTTCGCATCAATAGTTAACTGTCCGATTGGTCTCGAGGCCGTGGTCGCGCTTGCAATTTTGCTTTGACGGCGTGTCGCGAGTTCGATCCCCACAGAAACGACATCTCTTTTTAAAGTTTGTTTTAAACTTTAAAATTATCGTGTGATCATCCAATATGAATTTCCTGGATAACATCACACTTCGCCGTACGAGGACAAAGTCTGATTCAATATTAAACGAAAGTGAAGTAGTAGCTGCTACACCAACATTAAATGAAACCGTTACGAGTGTACCAGAAATGTCCGATGATGAAGACGATTTAGTTAAGAAACTACGTGAACAAATTACTCATCTTACATTAGAATTACAGAGTGCTCACTCAGAAATTGAATCGCTGTCTTTAGAAAACAGTAATCTCAAGTCCTTAAACGAAAAATTAAGTAAAAATAATGATCTTTATAAAATAAAACCAATAATAAACAAACTCAAACAGAAACGCCAAAATCAAAAACAAATAATACCAATAAATCTACCCTACAAAGTGAGAATTTAGTAAAAAAATGTTCTACCCGCAACAAAATATGTATTATAAGCACAGACAATAAAAAATAACTTGCTTTATATTGCAGAAAACGTTTTTGACAATTGTGAACTTTGTCACTACATCACACCCCATGCAAATATGCAAATTTTATTGAAAGGTATTAAAGAAAAGTTAGCGAATTTCAATTCATTGGACTTCTGTGTTATTTTACTAGGTGAAGAGGACTTTAAAGTTACAAATAGATATTTAGATAGTATATTACAGATAAGGCAAATCCTGCAAGAAATCACAAATACAAATATAATTATTTGCACCCCTACGTACAAGTTCTTTACAAACAGCTACTTGTACAACTCAAGAGTAGAAACTTTTAACAATTTATTATATTTAGATACTATTACTCACGAACATGCTTACTTTTTGGACAGCAATGTGAATTTGGCATACGACGACACGATGTTCAACAGACGCACTGGCGCGATAAATGGTTTTGGAATGAAAATATTGTTCAAGGACATTTACAGAATGATTGTTTATATAGAATCATCCATCTCTAGCTGCAATATTGGAGATGTCACGGGCAAGGAAATGTCACCGAATCAAAATAACATCATAAAACCTACTCCGCAGAAGCTTTTTCGGTCATAAATATGTCACCAGTATGCATCAAAATATTGCAGGTTTAAGGAGCAAGTCAGATGCATTAACGATCTGCTTACAAGAACTTTCGGATAAAAAAACTGACATCGATGTTATTTGTCTGACTGAACATTTTATGATGTCGGGTCATGAAGACACATGTACGATACCTAATTTTTGTATAGCTGCATATTTTAGCAGACATAATTCTAATAGAGGAGGGTCGTGTATCTACGTGAAGAAAGGTCATCATTGGAAAGCGATCCCGAAATCGTTATTATTCACTGAATGCTCAACTTTTGAATGCTCTGCAATAGAACTAATAGACTACAAAATTATTATTATTAGTTTATATAGGGTTCCGGTTGCTAGTAACCTAAGTAATTTCTTTGAAAGATTAGATAAGATGCTCAAATACGTAAATAGAAACTATAACAAGCACAATATTGTAATAGCTGGGGATTTCAATATTGATATGTTAAAGCAAAATAATGTCACATCTGAATTTGAATGTTTGCTTCTTAATCATAACCTAAAACTTAAGATAACTGAACCTACCAGAAAGATCAGCAAAACGTGTATAGATAACTTTGCTCACAACTACCACAATAAGTGTAAAGCAGAAGTAATTGACCTTGCTTTATCTGACCATACGGCTCAGATATTGAGGTGTCAGGTCAAAAAGGTGTGTCTAATAAAAAGCTGGAAAATTAAGCGTAGAGATTACTGTGAGGGAAATCTTAATAAGTTTAGAAATTGTATACAGAAATTGTCTTTTTCAGAGATGTACTCAGTCTCTGATCCAAATATGGCCTATAATGCTTTCAATGATTTGTTTAAGTTATTTTATGATCTTTGCTTTCCATTTAAGTATATCACAATTAATACACATCGTAAAGCTAAATGGATAACGCGAGGGATCAAGGCTTGTAGTGTTAAAAAACGTGATCTTCTTTGGCAATACAGGAAGAAACCCAGCCAGGTAAATAAAACTAAACTGACGGAATTTTCAAAACGATATAAAAAAATAATTAAATTAACACAGAGCGCACAAAATAACCATTTAATTAACGCGTCGAATAATAAAAGTAGATCAGCATGGAACATTATCAATGAATCTAAACAAAATCTACCAATTGAGACTATAACTAGCATTAAAATAAATGACAAAATAATAACTGACCCCTGCGAAATATCTAATGCTTTTAACAATTATTTCATCGATAAAATAGTGCCTAAGAATGATTCACTCAATAAGCAGTATAAAACTTATATGTCTTCTAAGCAAAAGTCAATGTTTTTGAAACCATGCTTACCACTTGATGTTTTGCAGATTGTTAAGAGCTTAAAAAATACGAACAGTGTCGGTTATGATGGTATATCAACTAAAGTCTTGAAATATATAGCTATGAATATTTCTGCTCATCTATCCTATCTGATAAATCTGTCTATTGAGGCTGGCATCTACCCTGACAAATTAAAAATTTCTGTTATAAAACCCATTTTCAAAAAAGATATTAGAGAATGCCTCGAAAACTATAGACCTATTGCCTTAGTTCCAATTATTTCTAAAATATTCGAGAAATATATCCATAAAGAACTTAATAACTATTTAGAAAGTAATAATATTCTAGCAAAAGAACAAAAAGGTTTTAGACACAATAAGTCCATAAATATGGCCATATATGACTTTTTGAATTTTGTTATGGTTAATGTTGACAATAAAGTACCTGTCTGCTCTATCTTCATGGATATGACACAGGCTTTCGATTACGTTGAGCATGATATATTGATAGGTAAACTTAATGATTATGGAATAAGAGGTAATGTTCTGAAATTATTTGAATCATACCTCAAAGGCCGTCATCAATACACTGAATTGACTAGAGTGAATATCCTAACAAAAAAAGAAGAAACCTTTAGATCATGTGAACGTCAACTAAACTACGGTGTTCCTCAAGGAACCGTTTTAGGGCCATCACTTTTTATATTATACATCAATGACTTACCCAATGCCACTAATAACCCTATAGCTCTTTTTGCGGATGACAGTACAGTTACGATAAAATGTAAAGATAAACATACTTATGAGGATGATATAAACAACACATTGAGCTCAGTCATGAATTGGCTTAGTGCTAATAACCTCAAAGCCAACCTAAGCAAAACTAAATTAATGCACTTTAGACAGCGTTTACCGGCCCCAAATAACCTAAACATAAATTTTGACATGCAAACAATTGAAGAAGTAGACAATTGTAAATTTTTAGGCTTATATATCGATGACAAAATGACATGGAAGCCGCATATTCAACAATTATGCAAGCGAGTTAGTAAATCTGCTTATGCCCTACATACACTTGCATATAAAATAAACTCCAGTGCTCTTTTAATTGCGTATCATGGGCTGGTGGCATCTGTTCTCAGGTACGGTATCATTTTTTGGGGCAATTCCACCGACAAAGATCTTGCCTTTAAAGCACAGAAACGCTGCATTCGGGCTATGTTTGGTTTAAAATCAATAGAGAGCTGTGTGCCTTTCTTTAAAAAGCACAATATTCTACCTCTACCGTCGCTATACATATTTGAAATAACTGTTTTCGTTAAACAAAATCCTCATCTATTTACCTTAGCATCTATAGCTTACAATCGAACCCAAAGGGATGAAAGTCATCTGTGTGTACCAAAAACGAGTACTGCCTTAATGTATAAAAGTGTCTTTCACATGGCACCGGTTATATTTAATAAATTGCCAAAAGAGCTTAAAAAGCTTAATATTAATTTATTTAAACAAAAACTGAGTGATATGTTGTGTAAAAAATGTTATTATAGTGTATCAGATTTTTTATCTGATAAATTTTGAAATTGTGTAATCGCAATTTTTTGTGACATTATGTAACTTCATGTAATTATGTGACTTCTTTGACAATATTACAAATCATAATTAATTATTTAAATAATTTCTTTGACATTTACTTAATAAATAGTTTTTGACATAACTTTACTAACTTCTTTGACAAATTACTATAATTACTTATTAAAATCCTAATTAATTATTTAAATCTGAATTATCTTGACATTAACTTATTATTATTTTTTATTTTTGACATCCTGAGTTAATTGTACTTATAGTAATGAAATAATTTAATAATTTATAATAGTAATTTAATAATGTAATCATTTATAATAATAATTTAATAATGTAATCATTAATGTAAAGTATTTCTTGTTCACTATGAGTAAGTTTTTGCTAGTTGAGTATAAAAAAATTTAATTGCTTAATTCTTTTTTGTATGCCTATAGTAGGCAGATCATAGCGCACTGTAACCCCAAATATGACCAACCACTGTAACCTATGTATCACAAATAAAATATTTCATTTCATTTCATTTCATTTCATTTCATTAAAAATAAAATTGTGTGTCGGTCAGCCCTTTAGTAAAGCCATTTGCTCGTACTAAAGTGTAGATTGCCATGGAGAAGAACGAGCAAGAAACTCCATGGGTACTTAAACTATAAATAATTACTTTTTTTTTATAAAAACGTTGCCCCGCTGTAGGATTTTCTCCTGTGTTGTGGGTGCGTTTACAAACATACAATGTCACATAGATACACATGACACCCAGACCCGAAACAACAATTTGTGGATCACACAAAGTGTTGTTCCGTGCGGGAATCGAACCCGCGACACGTTACACGGCAGCCAGTTGCCCAGCCACCTCTCCAACCGTGCAGTCAAATCTTGTAGTTGTGTCAAATCTTGTTTGTATTTAATTGAATTTTTCTTAAGCATAACTTTGCCATATTTTATATATTTGGTACACAATAAGTAATCTACGAAATCTATTTAGGTTGTATTTGTCAAGCATTGACTACATTCACTCAACAGTTTTAATACATTCCTATTGTTTCAAGATTATTTCAGAAATATCTTCTGTGAAACCTGTAAATCAAGTCAACAGTACAAATCCTATTACCCTTTGTTCCAAGAAACTTAAACTTAAAGCCTATTGAAGTCGTTCTAATTGGAGCTTTGATTACGGCCCTAGAAAAATTAACAGGCTCTAATCCAGAAACCTAATTGTCTAAGTTTAAATAAACTAATTTGTTTTTACTCTTCAATAGGGTTTTAGTTTGATAATTGTATAATAAATAGTCCAGTTCTTGTTTGCAATGGATTAAAAAAAAATCCAAAAATAACAATTCAAAATATAAAAATAATATTGAGGTGGATCTTAAGTATAGGTATATAACTTATTTTATGTGATAGGAAGGCAAACACGCAGCGGATTACCTGATGCTAAGCAATCGGCGCTACTTACAGCACTAAAGGAGTGCGTTGCCAGTCTTTTGGCGATCAGGGTTTCGAAGATTAAGAGATTGGGGAAGGGGAAAAAGTATTGGGTGCCAGTATCTTCGGTTACAACATAATGCTGCAGTTATTCCACACCAATTTTATTCGAGACCGCGGTATTACTCCTTTCAAACCATGAACCATGAGTCTTCAACTCTAACTCCTGAGTATTTAATAGCACAGACTTGAAACTGTATATATGCATTACATATATTACAATCATAATTATTTTAATAGCGTTTGCACCACAGTTGTTGTATGTAAAATACGCTATGCGATAGATTGAGTCAGTGTCACATACTAACGCGTACGAATGCTAAGGTTGGCTTTACAGGCGACCGCGTAGCGGTTTATAAGAATTGACATAACGAGTAATTATATTACTTTTGTGAAAGCAGTAAACAAGTAAGGGTATCAATTATATCGAGAAAATTATTCACGAAAGATTTATCAAGTTGTTATCGAGTTTTTGTTGAAAGTGCTAACGTTTTTCTTTTTCAAAAACAGCTGTGTTCTTTAGATCAGCAATTTAGAACAGAAGATCTTTAAGATAAAGATTACCTCGACCAAAATATATAATATCACGGCCTCACATAAAACACGCAAAAACTACGCTTGCGTTGTGGTTAGTTTACCGCCTCCCGATCTCCAATGTCCTAACCTTCTTCCTATTTCACCCTACGTCAATGCGAGCATCCAATTAATGCTTACCATCAAGTGATCTATCTACCCCTTACCTTACTTCTTAAACAGACTGAATTTGACTGCACGGTTGGTGCGGTGGCTGGGCAACTGGCTGCCGTGCAACGTGTCGCGGGTTCGATTCCCGCGCGGAACAACTCTTTTCTTTTGTGACCCACAAATTGCTGTTCCGGGTCTGGGTGTCATGTGCATGTGAAATTGTATGTTTGTAACCGCACCCACGACACAGGAGAAAATCCTAATGTGGGCCAAAGTTTTTTTTAAAAAAAATAAAGAAAAAAAATCACAAAAATTAAAACATTATGAGTTCCAAACAAACTTCGTTCACAATTGCAGATCAAACTAGCAAGCTATGCTGAAACTAGCACTGTTCCCGAGACCTCGTACTCAGCAATATAATCAAGTGCAATAAAAACACCAATATACTTACCCAAGTACATAGTAACTTTAGCACTTTGTAGCTATAAAGTATGAAAGTAGTTACCATCAATATGCGGGTATCTTACGGAGTAGAAGCACGCGCGGCCGTATAGCGATACACCGATATCGATAATGTTGCAGCGTTGCACTGCAAATTGCTTGAACAAAGACATGGCTATTGAAATTTACAAGGTAACACAGGTGCTTTGTTGGTCAGGTCAGACTACCAATCAGGGTGATATTCAAAGTTTGTTGGTTTTAAGACTAGATATAATACAGTAGAAACATGTTTGAGTATACAGTAGACTTAATGTAACGTCAATAAAATTACCTCATCATCAGCCTATAAATGACCACTGCTGATCCACTTCTCACATGGAGAAGTATTAAGCATTAATCACCACGCTTGCTCAAGGCGGATTGGAGATTTCAAACTTATATATAGTTAGAATAGAAAGGCCAAATTTCCTCACGATTTTTTTATTGTTTGTCTGTGTCATTTTTTTTTATTTATGCCATATAATAATAGAAAGTATACATACATATAACTTGGAAAAGGTAATATTGGTACTTGCCAGGTTTGGAAACCGCACCCTCATGCATGAGAAGTGGAATCCTTAACCTCCGGAGCACTACGAGCCCTACATAAGAAATATAATAACCGATATTTTTTTTATTCCTCCTTAAAAAAACACATTGAAATCACAGCCTGAATGACGGTCTTGATGCCTTGAGGTATGCAGTCAACCATAAGGTTGTAGAGATATCATAATATACGAGCATAGGTTAAGATACAGTGCCTCATAAGAAAAAAGGAAACAAACACGACGATTATACTTAATCACTCAATCGATACATAAGATTTAAAAACATAGATATTTATTTACACATATTATAAATTTTTTTTTTTATTTTTATTATAGCCTATCGTGTGTCCCGCTGCTGGGCAAAGGCCTCCCCTTTTTCTCCCAAATTTCTCTAGAGCGATTAGTCTAGAGCGATCTCTGATCATAATATCTTTTAAAAATAGGCAAGATAAGGAGGTCGAAAGGCGAATCCAAAATGCTTGGAAGACCTTCTGGCCCTTTAAAGATCACTTAAAGGGTAGCCTTCCAATGACATTGAAACGAAAACTCATCGACATGTGTATCCTGCCCATCCTAACCTACGGTGCTCAAAGTTGGTCACTTACTGAACAGCAAAAGTCCAATCTCAAGATTTGACAAAGGGCAATGGAGCGCAGCATTTTAGGTTTTAAGCGAATAGATCGCATTAGAAACACCCCGCTGCGCTCCATAACTCAAATAGCAGATGTCGGAGAAAAAACAGCCAGGCTGAAGTGGGAGTGGGCCGGCCACGTCGCACGGATGCACTCGGAAAGATGGGCGAAGATTATAACATATTTACATATTTTTATACCAATACTTAAGAACCTTGCAGATATAGACGAACTTACTAAAGATTAGTTTTACCAACTGTTTTGTGTCTAATAATCTTTAGGCTTACGCAATAATATAAATATGATTTATAACTCGCTTTACTTCTTAGATCTGTTAAAGAACTAACGTATATCTTCATAACTGCCTAGACCTGTTATGAGAAAAACTACTATCAACTTATCGACAAAAAATACATACTTACTTCCACAGAAAAATACAAGAAACAAAGTTTTCCCGTATTATTTCTTGAAATCTAAGAAAATAATTTCTATGAAAATTTACTCGTGCCTCTATTACCTATACTTTTAGCATCCAAAGGGTGATGTTTCAATAGTCAGCTAAATGTTATCTGAGGAAAAAATGTTGCTGTCACTGTCTTATGCAAACATTCTGCTGCGACAGCTTCATAATTATTCCCCAGATAAATTTTATCTTACCATTGAAAAATCAACCCTAAGTATGTTCTTTATACAATATTGTATTTGTTGGTGCTATGTAAGTCAATTTGTTGAAGTCTCAACGCGGCCATCGTGGTAATCCAGTTCAAACAAGATCGATCTAGTTAGGTGTTAGCTTGTTTACCGGATTAGACCGCCGTGAACCACCTCGTACCGGTTAGTACCGGTGCACAGGTGTAAAGAAAGACCGTTCAAAAGTGGAAGACTCGGTACGTCTTAACGTTTAAAAAGATTTTCTTTGGAAAAACTTGTCTTTTTTAGTTAAGTTAGTTTAAGTTTTAGTAATAGTAGGTATAAGCTTCATTGTTATACTCGAATTGGTTAAGGCCACGATCGCAATTACTTTGGTTAATTGGATAATTTCTTTCGAATTGTTTATGGTAAATCTCTGTCCTTAAACATTTTCTCCCATTCTTCGTAAAAGCAGCGCTTATGCTCCTTAATTTTCCCCTTTATTGATCAAGGTGATGTCTATTATTAGGACCTGAATGCAGATCTCCTCAATAGTAGTAATCCACCTTTGAATAACTCAATCGATTTATTTATTTTTCAACCTGCTTAAATTGAATATGATCATAATTTTGTACCTAATGCGCCTTACCATCAACGATTGCATCACTGCTTAACATCAGGTGGGATCGCAGTCAAGCACTGGTCTATTGCAAGTAAAAAAAAAAAAAATTAAAGTGGTTCACTATAAGCCAGTGCAGGATGCAAAGGGGACTATTTCGACTGCACGGTTGGCGTGGTGCCTGGGCAACTGGCTGCCGCGCAACGTGTCGCGGGTTCGATTCCCGCACGGAACAACTCTTTGTGTGATCCACAGATTGTTGTTCCGGGTCTGGGTGTGATGTGCATGTGAATTGGATGTTTGTAAACGCACCCACGACACAGGAGAAAATCCTAATGTGGGGCAACATTTATTTAAAGAAAAAAAATCACTCTCCCTGACTCTTTCTTTTCTCCTAGCTATTTATCTACTGAATTTTACTACACCAGTGCCAACCTTAGTAAATATTTTCGTTCTTCAAACAATCGTCATATAAAAATTTTTCATGATGACTTATACATTGTAGCAGTAACCCTCTTCTTTCTTCAGTCAGCCTGTGATTATATGGAATGCACTACCCAGGGAAGTCAAGAGGGCGATCAATCACAAAAAAATTATATGATGGAATTTCAGTTCAGTTCAGTTCTTTTTAGAAATGTCTTTGAAGAAACTAAAGGTTATAAGCGTTTTTTTCCAAATCCTAAATTATTTTCGTGGTTTTCATCTTATATAAAGACATTTATGTCATATATTAAAAATCAATACCTTTAGGGACTTAAATATAAAATTGATCTAATTTCAACTTTAGTATATTTATTATAATTGGTTTAGAGTGATTTAAATCAGATTAGAAGTTTAAGTTTGTTCATTTTTGGATTCGTAAGATATTAAATACCCAAAGTCAGTCTGCAGAACAACTTAAATAATAAATGCACACCATTTATCAACATATCGCTGATTTTTATTTACCTTAAACAAAAACTATAAACAAAATATTCACGATCATAATTTTTAATAAACCACCGCTATCTCCAAAGGATATTTATAGCTATCACATAATAGCTTCAAGGCCATAAAACTCAAAATCGTTTGGCACGTTCCCAACCAAATACGTGCGTGTAATAACGAAAATCCACTTTCAGTTATGTTTTATACCACTCGGTAACACTTCATAACGTTTGGACTGGATCCTTGCAAAGTTATTGTTACCGCATTTTTTAAAATGTGACTGATAAATTGCACCTTATGTAAAAAGAATACGGTCTACAAGCAAGACGTTTAAAAGTTTGTCGGCGGTAAAGATAAGTTGGTTGAAGGTACAGCAAATTACTCCCTCGGAGTTGGAAGGTGACTGTTGACCGGCCCTTATGGTTCAAACGTTATTCTTTACTATTTAAGGAAAACGCCACTTATTTTGACGAAAACTGATGTTTTGTTTTCTTTTCCCTTATTACGCCGACAGAGAAAAAATAACTAGCAAATCTGACTTGGAAAACTTGGGTTATACCTTTTTCTTTTCCTTTATTATGAGGTAGAACGTATGTAGTAGAGTGCCATTCTTTTCTCGACGTCAAAGTTAAAAGTAAAACGAAGCACTAATTAGTTGCAGTGGGATTATCTGACTTTAACAAAGTCATTTTACTTATCGCTTTGGATTTTGTTGGTATCTATTTAATTTGGAGGCATAAAGTATATCCCCGTCTGTGGATATATGATTTGCTAATCACAAAATCTTATTATCGATTTTAGATCATGTATTCGGATATTTTATCGGTAATTCCTGACGAAGTGTTCTGTTGATGTTATGTTACACAAATGTTTGTTATAATGAGCATGGCCCACGTTACAATATGACAAATAGCATGTCCGTAGTTCGATAACGGTTGTCTCAGCCATTATTTGAAGTCTAGGATAGAACGGCAAACAAACAGGTTGATAACTCCATAGTGAGCAATCAGCGCTGGCCATGAGCATCCACAACACAACAGAAGTTACGAGTGCATTGCCGACCTTTCGGGGATTTTGATTTGAGAAGTCAGGGGCGGGAAAAAAGGAGTAGGTCTTCATTGATTGGAGTAAAAAAAATGTGTTTGTATTTCGTTCATGATATTGGCTTTTATGATCTCTAAGACAACCATATCCAGGAGAGAGTGAAGTGACCAACCCTGATATCCATATGTACCAAATAATACCAGGTTTAACGTTCTTTTTTTGGGAGGGTAAAATTATCAAATGACTTCTCCCGCTGATGGTAGGGCGTTTCCTCCCGCTGGATCCGAAACAGGAACCTACCAAAGCTGTCGTGCCCGGCAAGCACCTGCGTCAGGCGGAAGGTGAGGATGCCGTGGCGTCTCTCAAGCCACTCTTTAAAGAGGGGTCTTACGACTGCTATAACAGCGTGCCCAGCCCTCGTTTGTCCACAGTCGTTGCTTCCGCTCAGTCATGAGATGTCGCCGGAGCTCATTACGCCACGCACTAATTTGGCGCGGCAGAAGACCCTTGCCTCGGTGATGCGCGTCTGCGCGCAAACTGTAGAGTTTTAACGTTCTGGCCATAATGTTTAACAGTATTCAACGATCTTTCAAATGCCCTCTGCTCATTTGCCTTCAATTTACTAAAAGACGTGACAACACAAAACATGAAAACGAATACCTACGAATACAACCTCATAATAACATAAACATCCAATGAACCTATACAAAACAAATCGATCAATAACAACACAACTCAACAAGTGATCAATAAAAAAATAATCTAGAGAAGTGTTTCACCCCTCGGTTTGAAACACTCGTCAATAGGGGTACGTGCATCGCTGAAGTTATGGTAATGTTCCAATGATCTCTTGTATCAATAGGCCTATATTTTTTGCTGTTGTATTCAGGAATTGTTCGTGTAAATGAGAGCATTGTTAAAGCTGTTGGAAGATGGTTGTTATTGATTTTATACGGGTTTTTGTTTAAGTTAGGTTTCTCTTTGTGGTATCAGTGTAACCAAACTTGTTTTAAAATTGAAAACCGAAAAACCAACAGAACAAATGAAGATCACACGAGAAAAACAATTAATGTCACCTTTTTTTGTGAAACTTACTTTAGAAAAGCTAATAGATGGCATTATTATCTATTAGCTTTTAAGGGAAACATTATATTAAGTACATAAATAAAAATGAGAATTGGGTAAAATCATTGTAGGCAACTGTTGATTTTTGTCAAACTTTTTCTCTTAATTAATTGTACTTTTTTGGCTTGTTTTTTTTTCTATTGTGGTCTTCAAATGAACCCAGCGCTGTTATTAGTTTTTTCACTTTCAACAGGTTGAACTATAAGACCAGAATCAAAGAATAGGGTTTTGGGTGGAGAATAAAACGGCGGATCTGATGTATAAACGTTTTTAGCTTTTTATAGCACATTAGATAAAAAAAAAATTATGTTTTCCTTTACTGTATTATGTAAGTTCATTAAAAGAAGTTGCTCTAGTATTTTAGATAAAACACTCCAAGACCCAGAAAAAGAATCTGTGAGTCACACAAAGAGTTTTTCCGTGCGAGAATCTAAACCACGGCACGTTGTTCAACATCCTGATGGCCAGACGCTGCCACAACCGTGCAGTCAAACAAAGGTGCATGAACTAAAAACAGTAAATAATAAGTTATACTTGTGGGCATTAAAACACAATAACACAGCAGACATTTTCAATAAATCTTAGAAAGAGGGACTAACAGTGTAACAGCCCTCTACATTTAGAAGTGGCCATTTTCAGAGGCGCCTAAAACAAGAGTATAATAGTAGTTACAGTATGAACTCAATTACTCGATTGCCATAACAGAGAAGAGATGTAGAAGGTACACCGATTGCCTTGTTGTTTAAAATAAGACATATATTAGTATATCATAGTATAGTGGCAATTTTTTTTTTATGTGACAGGTCGGCAAACGAGCAAATTGATTACCTGATGGTAAGCCATCAGCGCCGCCCATGGACATCCACAAAGACGGAGGAGTTACGAGTGCGTTGCCGAGATTAGGGATTTGGAGATTTTGGGAATGAGGAGGGATTGTGGGCGGGGAAGGATTGGGTCTCCGGTGACTTTACTCACACGGCGAAATACAACGCTGTGGTTATTTCACGCCAGCCATCAGTGAGGCCGTGCCGTATTACTCCGGTCGAGCCGATCCACTCGTGCCGCAGCATGGCTCTCCCACATTTAAAATACGCCTTCAATTGTATTTTTGTATTGAGTGAATTAGTAGTATTATTTTAATAAGCAAAGTTTTGTTCATAATGACCTT
Organism: Spodoptera exigua; assembly: GCA_902829305.4. Lineage (NCBI taxonomy): Eukaryota > Metazoa > Arthropoda > Insecta > Lepidoptera > Noctuidae > Spodoptera > Spodoptera exigua. The sequence continues at coordinate 2,999,313 of LR824614.2, forward strand.
TATTTATTCCATTAGTATAAATAATACATCTCCTCCTACTCAAAACAGATGCTTACTTTGACATTATATACCTATATATATTGCTTATACGCAAAAAAGTCGTTTCTCGATCCACGTGGTTATGCTTAATTACCTACTTCAATCAAGCTTAACTCCTACCAAATACCCTAAACTGAGCAGAAGTATAATGTCAGGTATTTTGCGTTTTAAAAATATTTACCTAAAATCAATACTAAGTTACAAACAACAAGTCCTAAGATATTTCGCCTGGTATATAAAGTCCTTGTGTCACGTGGTGAAAGTGTGAGCATTAATCACTACGTTTGGTCAAGGAAGAATGGTGATACTACGAAATTCAGAAGCCAATGTTTCCTCAGACTGATTTAATTCTTCATAAACTTAGAAAAAAAAGTCACATTTGTACTTACCAGGTTTGAAAACCATTATGCAAGATTGAGAAGCAGATGACCTGCCACTATGACAATTGTGCTCTCAAACAAAACGTCTTTAACTAAACCTTCTTCCAATATTTCTCTCATACATCGGGGTAATAGCTTTTCTTTACGACTATCGTAAAATTCTCCTCGCGAATATTTTGTCTGAGCACAATAATAGATATGAAATACGAAGGGAATGTTGTTGTAACTCACTAAGTGTTGATAAACTCCGCCATTGTGGGTAATGTCATAAAAATAGTAATAAAGAAGTTAATTTTCATGATGAACGGACTCTTTAGAGAGCCATTTACACTTTTGTTTCCAATATGTACTAATGTGGTAATGAAGATAGCCTTGATCGTAAAACGATTTGGTTTGTACACAAATAAAAACATTCCATTTTCAATTTAAATGTAGTATTAATGTTGTAATTTTAATGTAGCATTATTTGACAATATTAGTGTTTAAAATTAGAATGTCCTTTCAAAAGATTCCTTGTCTGAATTTATACCAAATGTGTGGTTAAGACCTTACTTCTATTAAAACGTAATCAATAATAACACAGTCGAGACGGTATTTGGGGAAATCGTCGAATGTCTCTTCCCGCCTTGGCTGACGCAAGAGGCAGTGCCAGACTTTTACTGACTACAAACTACCCCATTCTATTTACTGCTATGAGCTGGGCCTCAATATGTTATTGCGCTTAGTCCGCACTCCGAGCGGGAATCGCTTAAGAAAAATCTACATCAACCCGATATATTCTACAGGTAGACTTTGGTTCTTGGTTTTGTTATATCGCGTTGAAGATAGCAGTTTGAAAGGGTCACGCTGATTAGTTGACACTACTACCCGGCTCTGCTCTTTTAAAGTCTCTCTCTCTTAATTAGCAACTTACGATTACCAAGACTACTCAAGCTCACCACATGGGTGACAAAAACATACCAAAGTTTAAGTTCTTCACAAACAATTTCAAAACGCAACCCCCCCAAAAAAGCCTAAACATGCAACCGTCAAATCGCAAAACAATCTACTCAACATATCTCCGGTTTACATAACAAGGATGTCCCGCAGTTGTCACATGTCACATGTCACCTGTTATGGCCGACATGAGATATACAATGCAGATAGTACAATTGTATGTTTACTTGTGTATGCTACTTGAAATGTTAGCCTTTTTAATTTCTATTTTTGTATGGTACAAGGCAATAAGCGAACAGATGGTCATCTAGTGTTAAGGAACCAGCGCCATTTTTGAGCACCAAAGGATCTGCAAGTGATTTGCTCGCCTTTTATGGCTTGGGGATTTCAGGTTTGAAAAAATTGAGAATGTTAGGGAGGGTAATGTCTGGACCTGAAGTAACCTTACGCAGTTAACAAATAGCAAGTATTGTTTCAGCCTGCGCTCTCTAAGGCCGGTATAACTCCGGTATCACCCCGGTCGACGCAGACAAAGATTTGTACCGAAGCATGGGGTCTTAAAATTCGGTTTGTATCATCTAATAACATCCGCAATGACCGACTTACGTTTGCAAAGAAGATTGGAAAGGAAAAACGAACAAAAATCCCAAATACAAAATCTGTGAGCATACAAGGTATCATAAAAGTCTCATACATTTTTCATCTAGCATAAAACATTTCATCTCCGTTCGCCTACATCGTAGGTAACGCTTAAAATGACACTGTAAAATATTAGATGATTCTATATTCTTAAAAATCGACGTCGCCCTCGCCAGGGTTAAACTTAATTTGCCGCTCTGATCCAATTTCCGTTGGTGCGCTACCCCTTGATTATTGGAAAGATATACATCACAATCTTTCTTTCACTAGACGCAAAGCTGACAGTGAAAATGCCTGCTAAAATATTTTTCACTTGGCAAAATTTATGAGTCGAATTCACCAGGATTAGGACGTCGGGCGCCTTGATTGGTTCATTTTAGCTTGTGGGTTTTTGTGATTGGTTACCTGAGTTGAATTAACGAATGTTTTGATTAATGTGAATATTTTGGAATAGAAGTAAAGTTGCTAATATTACAGGAGTAGGCGTAGGTATTGATTATAATATAAATAGTTCGTTAGTTTGGGGTACGGGCATGTCATTTTTCTAAGCTAGGAGGTTTTAATTCGATTTATTTTCTGTGACTGTTTATGCGACCAAATTTTAACTTGTCATTAAACTAAACACGATATAATTAGGAACCTCCTTTTTGGAATAGAAAGAAAGCTTTGGAAATATAGCGTGGTATTTATAGATTTATTTTTTACCAAAAATAACAACTTGTTTTGTTGTTTATTTTTTCAAAATAACTTTAAACATACTTTTTATACTTCCACATCAACTTTTTTGAGGGGTGCGTGATCAATGGTGCGTAAACATTTGTTTGAAAGCGGGAAACGGTGAGGCTTTTTTATGAAAATTTATAGTCACTAGTTCCCCTTGTAAATTGTGTAAAAGTTTATGTAAACAAGCGTTTCTGTATTACAATGTTACCCGTTACTTTTCGTGCAATTTGTTTTGACGGGAAAAATGGGTTACGTACTTAGGTACTGGCATGAGTATATTATTATTCGTGAGCGCTCCGCATTTTGTTGTATTAAAATTATTGGAAGCACTTTGTCGGTTCCTTTATTGAGCTTAGAATGGTTCTGTTTACCAATACAGTATTCTTAAAGTTTATTGTCTTGTCTATTGCATATGTCGCTTTAATATCTATATTATTTTCACATAATTTACTTAACTTATTGTTATAAAGATCACATTCAAGGGTGAAAGAGCCGATACGGATGGGATAGCCATTGGTATGTTAACGAAAATACTAACTCGACCGGACTGATACCACGGCCTAACAGAAAACCGGCGTGAAACAACTTTAACTTTGAGTTTCACCGTGGGAGTGAGGTTACCGGAAGACCAATCCTCCCCCTCCCCCAATTCCAAAATAACCAAAACCATTCTAAGCCCTATTCCCAAAAGAGCGGCAACACACTCGCAACTCTTTTGGAGTTGCGAAGTGTCCATGGGAAGCGCTAATTGCTTAGCATCAGATAATATGTCCGCCCGTTCGAGATAACTTAAAAAGAAGAATCTAAATGTTTTTCTTTGAAATCCCAATATAATCGAAAGACTTTCAGAACTTCAGATAGATAGATCCATGTCAGTTGCATTACTTAATAAAAAAAAAAAAATTGAATCATGAAATCCGCGTTTATATTTTTAAAAGCTATTCTTAATTGGATAATTCTGGCCATATGGACTATGGCTTTAGTGAGGGAACATTAGCCATAAATTACAATGGTCAATAGAGGGCGTTAGACTACTGTGGCGAACGACGATTTATTGCTCACACTACCTGTATGTTATGGGAAACACCATCGCTATATATCTAGAACACGTCATTGAAAATAACAATGTGAAAAATCAACCTTATACCCATGATAATTACGGTTATGCTTACAAAGTAACTAAGTACACTACTTAGATAATAATATTTATTTCATAAATCGGTGAAAAAGTTTTAAAATAATAAGGAAAACTATATTTTTTTTTATTTCGTGATACATATTAAATTAAAGTAACACAGGTCGCGATTTTCACTTCGTTCAACACGTGGTGTATTGCGCATTACTGTTCATAAATATGAGCCCCTAAAGTGACTTGAAACTAGTCGAGCTACATCACACACAACATAATATCATTTAATTATACGATTTTAATCCCAAAACATCGTTATAAGCAAAAACAAATACACTGACACAATTTACCAAAACATAACACCACATAGCAGGCTCGTCTCGAAACAATTCTGAAACTATTAGAATATTTCGGCATAATGAAATTCACTTGGAGAACATTCTAGAGTCGAGGGCTGTCCAAAAATGAACGACATACTAGTACGTAGTCCGTACAATACGTCTCGTATTAAAAACTTTGTCCGTGCTAGCGTTGCTCACGCCATGTTTAACTTTTTGGCTTACACTCCCTGTTCAATGATTTACACGAATTGGGGTCCCAACTTGCGACAACTTTTTGACTAAATAAAATCGTGTGAGTAACATTCGGAGTACGTCTCTGTTAACACGATTAAAGCTGCAGAGAGGAACTTTCGAAAAGAGATTTAGATACGTAAAAGGAAGGAATTAAAGTCTATAATCGCATTGTTATATTGTTGAGTTCTTTTTATTGGACGATGTTCTTATAACATTCTTTAACGACAGGACCGTTGAAAATTATTCGTATAAGTTCATTATTATGATATTCAGTCTTCGACAACCTTAACCATAGAAGACAAATAACGTACGTACCGACACGCGCTTAGCTAAATGGAAAAAATCTAGTAATTCGCGTCACGTCTACAATAATGGGACATTTCAGCTGCAAATGTATAAGAGAATATCTTCGCGATACAATCAAAGCAATAAAAAGTGTACCTAATGTACAATCCCACGCCTTTGGAACCTTTGGAAATTCTCAACCGAATATCATCCATCCGTAACGCCCTGAGGAAATTAAAGATTCTATCCGTAGCTAGAACTTAATCCCTCAGTAATAGTAAGCCAGAAAATTGCAAATTAAAAGGAGGAGTGCACAATTCTGAATACAACTTTAAATAAATGTCGCTAAGGTTGGGATTTCCTTGTAATATTATGCTGAAGATACAAATAAAAAGCTTGATTTCCCAGCGAAGGGTCTAGATAGGTTCAATTAATTAAGGATGCCTGCATCGATGGCTTTATCGAGGGGTTATTATTCAGACATTCTAGTGACACTTCGATGGATAAAAAGTAGCAGAGTGTGGAAGGAAGGGATTGGATGGAAGTTTTAATTGCTTTGATGTAAAACACGTATTGGATGTTGCACTTCGATAGTGATACAACTTTTAACGGAGAGTGGAATCGCTATTTATTAAAAGTCGTCCTTTTCTAAAGCGCTCGTTTCATTGCGAAGAGTTTCGATCTAGAATTTAAAATGATATTTTTAAATCTGTATCAGTGAATTACGACAGGATTTGTTTTTTTTTTGAAAATAGAATTCAGTCTGGTAAAGTTATGTAGGAAAATGAAGTAATGAATAAAATAAAAATAATTAAGTAGGTAACTTGAAAAAGTTTTACACCAACATTTCTGTCCTAATATACTTCTTCAAAACAAATTGGACTCACCTTTATAGGTAGGCTAAATATAGAACAAAATTATTCCAAAATCAAACTACGTTCTTAAATTACCAACTGCCAAACGAAATCGAAAATGTAAACACAACTAAAGAGCATTCACCGAAAAATAAACAAATTAAACTTTATTTTTTCACCAAACGCTTTCAATTTATGCAAATTATATAAAATTTGTTTTAATAACTAAACAAATAATTGGATTTGAGGCGCCTTTGAGTGATGGAATACGGATTAATTTATTTTTCAAATTGAAATCGTGTCCAAATCCAACAAATTTTGTGGAGCACGTAGTTAGAATTGAAAATAAGTTTAGCTACACTGTACTGTTTATGATTCTAGGAACGAACGTTTTGCATTTTGTCTATAATTTGTAACTTAAGTTGTACAGATAGTAGAAGTTAGATAGAAATAAAACCAGCACATAATAAGCACGTTTACCACGATTACTGGGCAGCCAGCTAAAGCGCTTCGATTCTCAAACGAAACAACTCTTTGTTTGATTTACAAATAGTTTTTCCTTTCTGGGTGTCATGTATGTGAAATCTATACTAATATTATAAATGGGTAAAATGTGTAAGTTTGTATGTAGGGGGTAATCTTTGGAACCGCTGGTCGGATTGCCAAAATTCTTTTACTGATAGATAGCTACAATGTTCCTGAGTGCTATAGGCTATAAAACATCACGCTACGATCAAATGGAGCTAAGCAGCGGGTGAAACCTCGCGAGAGTAGCTAGTCGTATACATATTTGACTGCACGGTTGGTGCGGTGGCTGGGCAACTGGCTGCCGTGCAACGTGTCACGGGTTCGATTCCCGCACGGAACAGTTGTTTCGGGTCTGGGTGTCATGTGTATGTGAAATTGTATGTTTGTAACCGCACCCACGACACAGGAGAAAATCCGAATGTGGGGCAACGTTTATTTAAAAAAAAAAGAATAAACAAAAATAAAAGAATATTAGTAAAGACACCTACGATAAAGGAGACATAAAAACGCAAACTTAGTTTAAAAATTAATCATTAAAACATGTATGTACAACATGTACTTGTTAGTACCGAATAAAGAATCCTGTATGTTGGATCGCGAGAAGTATTATGCTGTTTCAACTTTAGAAACATCAGATAAACGCAATGTTTGGTAGTATGTATGTGGTTTACAGACATATGCAAACGTATCTTGTTTTAGGTTCTAGGGAATCTAATGTAAGGACTATTAGACGTTACCCAAGTAGTATTAGGAGCATTCACGTGAACGACTTTCAGAACAAACTTTCACGTCCAAAATTATGATAACTGGTGAACCGATTTCAATGAAATTCGGTACAATATACATATAATCATACCCTATGTACGTTTTCGGAATATCATATTTAGGTAAGCATGCAGTTAACGTGAATTTCCCTTTATATGAAAACTTCAAATTTTCTGTTTTAAGTCATATTATATTCTTTTTAGCGTTTAAAGCGTACTTGATCAAGTTTGATATAATGCGTATTAATTGTTTCTATGATTTTTAACTTTAAAGAAACTCGAGTCGTATAAACGATCTTAAGATCTTGTTTTATAAAATCTACATAGCTACTGTATACCAGATAATTTTGAATATAGAATTTATGTGTATGAACCGTGTCCCATATACGTTTATCAGTTACTTATCAGCATGGACTTCAAAATAAACTGACCTCTGAGTTTTTTGGGCATTTATTCACCGAACAGTCAGATAGGAAATGCCGGTCGGCTTCATTTAGTTTTACTTTTATTATATACTTTTGAATTATTAAGTTACTGTTTTGTGGCCTATTCGCAAAAGTAAATTCATTGTTCATCGTGTTTTTATTTCATCATTAGCCTTTATAGCGTCTATTGAGCAAAGGCCTCTTCTCTTCTCTTCATGCTTGCTCAAGGCAGATGTTCGATGTCCTTTACCGTTTGTCAGTGGCATTTAAATGTACTTAGAAAGCATATACAACTTGGGATAGTCACCATTTGATATGTTAGCGCCTAAATCCGGGGTTGCGGGGTCAGCGCAATGAGGCACCGCGACCTCGGCCCAGAGCAGGAGAAGTAACAGGGGGTTTTTAGTCAGTAAGAGTCTGACACTCCCTACCGCCCGGTTCTGGGTGGGAGAAGTCATTGGACGATTTTCCCTGACAAAAAAAGTGCCTAAATGCTACAGAAGGAGTAACGGGTAACTTTACGATCACGTTATTGCATTTTAGCAGTAAATTAGCATGGAATAACTCACGTCTTCTAAGTTTGGTCGTAAACCTAAACGGTTGACAGTAGTGATGGCTCTATGGGGAGTTCTGTGACTCGCTTTTGTAAGGACACAAGACAGTTTGCATACTAAGAAAATGTGGGTACTTGTCTTAATGGCGCCCAACGTGGGACATAAGAAACGCTCAAAATGTGATTTGGGTGGTTCAGAAAACAGAATCCAAGTATTCTCATAAGACGAATGCCTGTATGAGTTATAAATTTCATCTGTAAAAAGCTACATGCTTCTAACGAAACAATTTTAATATCATAAATGTTCAACCAGATACGTTATAATTATCCTTACAACGACATATCCCTATAAAAGCCAGCGTGTCCGGGCTCCATGCACGCTCTATGGCTACACCACATAATAAAGGGCTCATAAAATCTCCGAGTGTTCAACAATGTTATCAATGTAAAGTATCATGTAACCGACGCCATCCTAAATTTTGCAAGTGTGTAATGCTTGTGACACACCGAACTTGATTAATATAAAAAAGATTTTAAAATACGTTATTGCTGGATAATGCGAATTTTTGTGGGATAAGGCAGCAAACAAGCAGTAGGATCACCTGATGGTAAGCGGTCGACGCCATCCATTTACACAACGGACTTGCAGGACATGAGGGGATAGGATTAGGTGTCAGATAACCTCACTCATACGCCAAAATAGTTGTACTTTGCCGTATCAGTTGCCGTATGAGATGAGTAACACAAACGATGTTTCACACCACTGCACTGATTGACAAAATTAAAATGTACATACCATCGGATAAATTAATTGAAATATGTGTATAAAAGTAGAAGCTTCAGTTTATATGATTTATTTTTGTTTTAGATAATTAATTCTAAGAATGAAAATCATTAAATAATATTATGAAAATAAAGGATTTAATGGTATTGTGTTTATAAGAACTATAATGTCGATAATAATAACAACGTAGAATTGTCACGATTATGAATTCATTAAAGATATCATCATAATAGTCATCATCATCATCATAATTCAATTTGAAAAAAAAAGTTCATCCCTATAGACTTTGCAATAAAAAACTCTACTTGCAAAATGTACACCAATTTATTCCAAACAAGCCTAAATAAAACTTGTCCCCACAAATTCCAACAACAAATTGAAGCCACAAATTATTGAAACAACTAATCCAAGTGTGTCACCGCCCTACAACTCCAAACACCAACTTTCGGGGTGGTTAACGTTACACTTAATTGTTCGTAAAACAAAAGTTTCCGATGTGATAACGTAGAGAGGCACACAAATAACTTACAACTTCTCTAGTGGTCGTAATGGTGAAATTTCCCTGTCGAACACACTCATTGGAACAAGTGGGGTGTGAAGTTTTTGGAATCGATATTTTAGATGCTTGCTTTGTTTCCAAGGGAACGTAACAGTGGTTGTAATAGATTTGTTACCGATCTTTAAGATCCATGATCATGTTCGTAGTTTGTGTAGCAAATAATTTCAGAATTGTGTGTAATTATAAATTTCAAATTCCAATGAATCATATAATGTTTATTCACAGCGTTAGAATGTGACAGGTAAGTGTGGGAGAGCCATGCTTCGGCACGAATGGGTCGGCTCGAGCGGAGTGATACCACGGCCTCACAGAATACCGGCGTGAAACAACCCAAACAGCGTTGTGTTTCGCCGTGTGAGTGAGGTTACCGAAGGCCCAATCCCTCCCCTTCCCCTATCCCTTCCCAATCCTTATATCCGCTACCCCCATCCCCAAAAGGCCGGCAACGCACTCGTAACTCCTTTGGTGTTGCAGGGGCGTCGATTGCTTACCATCAGGTAAACCGTCTGCTCGTTTGCCGACTTATACCATAAAAAAAGGTATAGTTCGGAAAATGAACTGAAGGATTAACGAAGTCGCCTACGGGCAATCGCACACCAAAGAAGTTACAAGTGCCTTGCAGGCCTTTTGTAGTTTGTGGAAAGATTAAGGATGGGGGATTTGGAAATTGAGGATAGGGTGAAGTATTATGCCTCCAGTAATGTCAGACACACTGTAAAATGCGAGTGCTGTTTTTCTCTGTGTGACCCAGTTAACGATATTAGAAATAAGAAAACATAAAACGATATAAGAGTGCTATACCAGAGTCATCTCTGGTATAGCACTCGACGATATAAGAGTGCTATACCAGAGATGACTCTGGTATAGCACTCTTATATCGTTTATCTGAAGAATGGTATTAATATCGATCAAATAAATTATTTTTAAGAAAGTTTTACGAAGTTAAACTTGTGGGTGGTTTTGGGACATTTGTCCACAGCTCTGCTTTGACACTCGCGAGAGTCTCATGTAATAGAAAAACTGGAAACATAACTGTGATAAATCTGAAGCTTTTAAACTCCATTTGAGATCATAGCTAAACAAAGTCCAAACCAAAATCAAGACAAATCAAAATTATTTATTCCAACTAAACCATAAATTAGTCAGTGAAGCTAGGTGGTCCATTGTCCACAGCCCCGAGATGTTTAGTTTTTTCGTTCCAATAAATACCCACAACATCTGAAGAACCACGAATTCATTGTTGTCTATTTAGGATTTGGGGTTTAAGAGATCGAGGATCGGAGATCGATAGGGCCCGGATTAGGTCTCCGGTAACCTCACTCATAGGACGAAACACTATACAAGCGGGCGTGAATCAATAAGCCCGTTTTCTGAAAGACCGTGGAAATATCATTCCGGGTGATACGGGCCATTTGCGCCAAAACATGACTTCCTCGAATCATCATATTTCGTTTCAGCAGTTTTTCACAATGTGTCCATTACCGATATTAAAACTTACTCTACACTATTTTTGTATTAATATTTTTCTACCAAACTTTGTTACAGCCATGGCCAGTCGTTTGTTTTATCCAAAAGCAATAATACACAAACAATGAAGCTTAGCAGCGGTAGTTTACGACGTCATATATCCTCGTAGCGAGTGTCCTGCTATCAACTGATGGGTGCGTACTCAAGGCATAGGCGAACACCGATTTTAAATCAAGCCTTTTACTATTTTATTTACCACTGACAGGCCATTTTCAGATCTGGTCCCGGACTGATGAGCAGAATGTAAATTTAACACAATACGTATTAAATGACTACACTACTGACTCGTCCCAAAGTGTAGATACCCAGGGTCGCGGTGCAAGCACAGTAAGGTACCGCGGCCTTGGCCTGGAGCAAAAGTAGGAAAGGGAGGTTCTAGTCAGTAAGAGTCTGACATTCCCTCTTGCCATATCCTGGGGCGAAAGAACCACTCTGCTTTTACGCATGATCAATTCAAGATTAGAAACATATCTCTCAGTGTTTTTTCAGCAGATCCCCTTAGTTTTTTATGGTGTAAATCGGCAAACGAGCAGACGCATTACCTGATGGTAAGCAATCAACGAAGCCCATGGATACCCGAAACACCAAAGAACTTGCGATTGCGTTGCCGGCCTTCTAGGGATAAAGGTTTAGGATATTTAAGGATTGGAAAGGGATGGGGGAGGGCTAGGGATTGGGCCTCCAGTAACCTCACTCACACGGCGAAACACAACGCTGTAGCTGTTTCACGCCGGTTTAAGGTATAAGTGCAAATCGCTATATCTTTCAAATCGGCCCAAAAAAATAAACGTGAAAAAACAATTTAATGTGTTTTACAACTATCTTCCCTGTTGTAACATGATTTTTCATTACTACCGAATACCTTCCCCGTGTCATAAGTTTACGAGTTTCGATCATAACCACCCACACAATTTTATGTTATTTTTTATCGTTTTTTGTTGGTGATTTATTTATGTAGCTACTGCTATTCTGTTTTTGGTAATAATTCCGTTAGTATTTTTGTCAGTACTTTTTGATGAAGTTCCTTTATGAATTGGTAATTAAATAATAATGAGATTTTTCTTAGTTTTTTTTTATGTGATAGGTCGGCAAACGAGCAGACGAATTACCTGATGGTAAGCAATCAGCGCCGCCCATGGACACCCGCAACGGAGGAGTTACGAGTGCATGCCAACCTTTTAGAGATTAGGGATTTGGAGATTTAGGGATTGACGAGGGATTGGGGGAGGGGAAGGATTGGGCCATCTGCATAATTAGTAAAATGAAATAGTGCTCGACAACCAAATATCGATGTGAAAATACTGCCATTGCACTTCAAATGTTTAATCATCCCCCTGATTCAATCCCTAACCACCAAAATGCTGGCCAGACATAATTGGTGTTGGGAATGTCAAATGGATAACTAAAACTACTTTTTTGTTTAGATTTAATTTTTTATCATTTAAAGTTAATAAGATACAACTCACACTCCACTCTTTCAATTTATAAAAATGCAGAGCAGATGTAATAAGGTACCGCGGTCTCGGCCGACGAAGGAACGGGGTGTTTTTTAGCCAGTTAGAGTCTGACTGTCGCCATACCCTGGGCGATAGAAGCCCTTCAATGATTTTCTCCTCGCAGATGATTTTCCCCTTATAAAAAAAATCGATTAAAATATGACGTGTATGTTTTCGTACATACTGTTAATAAGAACCCTTGATATTTAATACAGGTCGATAATACAAAGTTTTCTTAGAAGTGAAAAGTGATGTTTTCCAACGAAATTTTGGATGTACTTAAATAATTATTATTATAGTATTATGTTCGTTAATTAATGCAAAACATAAAATGTAGGTAGGTACATCAGTTTCTAAGAAGTTCGTATTATTCTGACTATGGCATTACTGTTTCTGTGAATTTCGTCTGCTGATATTTTCTCGGGGCTGACATTTGAGGCAGACAAGAATCAGATAATTTGGTTTGCCTCTGATATTATTCTTAATGAGCTTACTTAAACGCAAAACAATTATTGGTAAAAAATGTGGTTATGGTAATTATGTATCCAAATAGCTATGTATGTCGTAACCAACTATATGTACATATACATATACTATACGAAACGTATATTTTACCTTTTATCTAAAGGCCTGAATGATTAGCCGTTTGAATGGCATGAAACAATACGTAGTTACCATAATCGTAAATAAGGTTAAAATTGCGTTCGGAAAAAATAAAATAGGCATCAGAAATTAACAGCTGCCAACGTTGTGCTGCGAAATCATTTGGTAAGCAGGTTAGGTCATAATCTTCGGAATTACTAGTTCGAATTTAACAAATCTGTTTGTGTTGGATAGTTCAATTATCGAGGAAGGTTACAAGTTAAAAAACATAACGCTACAACCAATGTGGGTCAGACAGTAGGCAAAATCGCGTTGGATCAGCTAGCTTTCTTTTTCATATCATAGATCGGCAAACGAGCAAATTGCCTAGTGGTATGCAATGAAGCCTGGTTGTTACCTAGTGCCGTTACTACAAGTGCGTTGCGGGCCTCTTGTGGGTTATTAGTGATTTAAGGAAAGGGGATTTAGTGGTTGAGGATTGAGGGAAGAATTAGGCCTCCGGTAACCTCACTCACACGGCGAAACACAACGCTGTGTTGTTGTACGCTGGTTTTCTGTTAGACCGTAGTATAACTCCGGTCGAGCCGGCCCAATCGTGCACACTTTTAAGTAGTCTATGGCGTGGTGTCATAGTTTTGCCTGCTTGCTGTCGCCATCTCAATCTCATGTCATGACTATGCGGTTGCTGGGGTGGCGGGGGCAGTAGGATGCGACGAAATTTGTTTCCTATTTTTCTTCTTGTTTTTAATGATTATAAAAGTTAATGATAGGTTATATTATGTATGTTACTATTTAAAGTGAAATTTTTATTGTATGTAACTTTTATTGTATTATTTTTTGATGTTTTTTTAGTAGATTTATTTTAATGTTTGATTTACTTTTGTTATTTTATAATTTATGTTTTTTTACTTATTTCCAAACTGGTAATTGTTTACTGCTGTCCGTTGGTGGCTTGTTCGTCCGCGAGTCACTTAAGGGGCCAGTAGAATACCAGCGCGAGGCCCTGTCTTGCACATGCTGAACTGGTCCCATTTCACCACACTTGACTTGGGACACTAGTATGTAGGTGGTCCATAAAGTGTTTGTACAGAATCTTATGTGTCGCATGTCTTAGCGTGTGAAATAAAGCTTATTTTCTTTCTTTCTTTCTAGTCCACAGTTTTAAAAATCTAATAAATATTTACATCATAACAGTTAACAAACAGTGGCCTTAAAAACGAGCGCAGCTTACGGAAACAATATAAATTAACATTGAAACGTTTAATAGTTGCTCTTATACTTCCAGTAATTACCAAAGTTTTGCTTGGAAAATATTTTCATGAAACAATTTCTTTTCATTGAACATTTTATATAATAAGCTCATCAAACGACACCAATTTGATGAATTTCTTTGACATATTTTCAACTTTGTGACGTTGGAAATTGTGTCTAAATTTCATTTGGCAGGTTGTTCTGGCATCTGTTCCAAGTTTGCAACAGACAGACAACTCATGCTGTGATTAAGTCCACGGTATTTAAGTGCTAATTGTTAAAGTAATTAATAGTTGAAACAATAAATTGAAATACCGATGTAGTTATTGTGTACCAGCTGTTTCAATGTAAACAATGTTCTTGGATGTTCGAGATTTCCCCAGTGATACGGAAAAAAATTATTGCAAACTCGATGCTGAATAGTTTACTTTTTTTAAATGTCGCTTTTTCAGACGACAAATCTGGGATAAATGGGTTGTTAGAACAGTCTACTTTTTTCAACATTCTGTGATATCGCTTTTTGTTTATTATATCTTTCCCAAGTCATACAAAACTAAAAAAAAAAGGAGAAAGGGGATGAGATGGATGGCAGAGTTTTGGGTGAGAAGAGCTGAACATCGAGCTCAGTGGCGTGCAATTGGGGAGGCACTGATGTACAGTGGACGAAATCATGCTGATGATGAAGATGATATAAGTGGATAGCTTATTAAAAAAATAAATCATAATATAATAGACTTCTTCCGGGCCAGGGTGTCAGCAGAATCGTTAGATTTTTTTTTTTAATGTAATAGGTCGGTAAACGAGCAGACGGATTACCTGGTGGTAAGCAATCAGCGCCGCCCACGGACACCCGCAACGGAGGTGTTACGAGTGCGTTGCCGACCTTTTAGGGATTAGGGATTTGGAGATTTAGGAACTGGGGAGGGATTAGGGAAGGTGAAGGACTGGGGCCTAACCTCACTCACAGGGTGAAACACAACACTGTGGTTGTTTTACGCCTGTTTTATGTGAGGCCGTGGTATCACCCCGGTCGAGCCGAAGCATGGCTCTCCCACACTCCCACGTTAGATACTATAATATGTAGATACGGCCTTATTACAATCAAGGTTTTTCTTTAGTCTAAGTCTAAACCATTGAACCAGTTTTTGTATTTCGAATTGATGGTAGGTGACAATAAGATTCAAAATACAAAATCTGTCTCAATGGTTTTAAACTAAAGTAAAGATAAATCTTGTTGTGTAATAAGGAGATTATTGGCTAAAAACCATGCCATTCCTTCTTCTGCTCGCAACCCCAGCTATACATCAACACCATTGGGTCCCATCGATGATGGCTCTTTGGCACTCGCAGAACGCCACACGCCGTATGCTCTGGTCTGGCTCTGGTGCGGCGGCGATTGCTCGCCGTCTGCAGACCTGGGCTTACGGGGGTTGGAGATCGTAACTTCTTTACCTTGACGTGTCAGCTTCATTGTTTGGCTTGTTTTACAATTTGTATCTTAAGTTTATCCATTTCAAATCCTACGACGTCTCCGATGTCTTTACTTTTTCCAAAAGAAATGGCTATTTTTCTACTTTAAATGCAGCCACAATTCTGCGTCGTATTGTAATTTGATTGCACGGTTGGTGCGGTGGCTGGGCAACTGGCTGCCGTGCAACGTGTCGCGGGTTCGATTCCCGCACGGAGCAACTCTTTGTGTGATCCATAAATTGTTGTTCCGGGTCTGGTTGTCATGTGTATGTGAAATTGTATGTTTGTAACCGCACCCACGAAAGGTGAAAACACTAGTGTAAAATTTAAAAAAAATGAAAATTTTTTTCGCTTATTCTCGAAGTACATAATATTATGTTCGGTATAAAAATAACTAAATAACTAGTACACTTTCAGTTAGAGGACATTTACGGGCTGATGAATTTCAGAGAGACTCCATTTTATGTCCATCGAGCTGTAAATTATTTTTCTGTTTGTGTTTTTCTAGCATCGCTTCGACGGCTTGTCATTCTACTTTTAATATTCTGCTTCGAAAAGGGTGAAAACGAGAACCCTGTTACGGATCCTCCGGCTCTGTCCATCCATCCGTCTACCTGTCTTTTACGTTACGTTGTTACGAGTAGATATGTATTACATAACCCTTGATAGCTAGACAGTGAAATTTCTACAAATTCAAAAAAATACAACTTAAAGAAAATAAAATATAGAGAATATTCAGGATTTTAATAAGGCCAATTTTATTCTTTGATTTTTTTTATTTCATTAAATTATTTGTTGTACATTAATTCCAAAATTCTTGACTAAACTGGCCATTCAAAATTCAACCATATCATCACATTAATAAAAATAATTTTAATTGAATAGCGATAATAACATTTTTGTATACAAAATTGAACTACAGTGGTAAAGAAATTGAATTAAATTTTCATTGGCGATACTGTCTTCATATTGCACGTATATGATATGCTGAATTAAGGCGAGCAGAATCGACGGCATAGCCAATGTATATCTTAGTTTCAAACCAAGGCAAAGTTAGCATCACATATTATAGAGTTTGTGCTGAAGTTGTATAAAATAATGTTAGACCAAGTTTACAGATTAGCTTAGTCGTACTCTTGGGGTGTAAGAACACAAGAAACCTATCTTTTGGGAATCATCAAGGCAACTCTATTAGTCATTTATATAAATATTTCAAAACTTGTGTCATATAATTAGTTTGTGTCTTGGAAAATGTCCCAGTTTTAGTGTTTAGAACTAAAGTGAAGAAGGGTATACCCACAAAAAAAAAACAAAAAAGATTCTTAGTCTAAACAGGCACTTTAAAATTTTGATAATTTGACAACCAGTCAACCATGTTATATGTAGAAGCTACTAGCTAAGCAATAAATTTTTACCTTTGTAGGTAAAAGTCTAATAATATTTCTTTAAAATTGTATTTTTCTCAAAAACACCAAGTGTAATTAAAATTATTTAATAGTTTACCTTATTATAACATTTATGTTTCATATGCGTTATGTTTGTACTTGAAAGTTTGCATTAAAACCTATGCCGTATAAGCGCTCTGTAATTTTTATAAGTATTAAGTTATATACATCTATATTTTTGAAAACGAACCTACATCATAGGATAAGTTGCATTTTTTGCTTGAATAACAAAATTTCTTACTAAAATCAACCAAAAACCATGAATATTATGACTCTTGTAAAGTCATTAGCATTTTCAAATTTACACTCAATGTTCAAAGAGCAACAGCGACAAGCCTTCCACCCAATTCTTTAATTTCACGACCACCAAAAAGTTTTCAAAGTTTCACCATTCCCTCGCCAAAGATGTAAGGAACCTTTACATATTTACGTTCCTTAAATTAGCTAGGGGTGACAAACAAAGCCACCCCTTAAACAAAAAATAGGTACCCCCTACAAAACTTGGAACTCGCGTTTTGAATCGCAAATGTCAAACTGGCGCAAGACGATTTAATTTGAAGGAAACAAGTCTTAATTAAATGGAAAATAATTTTGGTGCTCAGACATTCAGGTTTGATTGGATCCCACTGCATAGCTTATGACATATTTGAATAACAAAATTGTGAATCGTTTTTGAATCAATGCTCGACCGACACCTCTTAGAACTGTTTGTACAGTTACACTTATTTTGAAGAAGCTGTAATTTAAAATGAAGAGATAAGGACATTATTAACGCCATATTTGTATACTTCTGCGACTAAGTCGTCTTTTGAGTACGAGTTGTTGTGGCTGGGGTTGCACAAGATAGCTATCTGGATTCTACTATTTGATGGGGTAAGAAGTCAGGAGAAATGTAGTAAATGACAATAAATTTATTTTTCAGTACAACATAAATGTTGCTGAAGTATTGTATTGAATTGACTATTATGAACACCAACATTATACCTTATTTTAACTTAATAATGGTAAGAAATCGGCGCTGGTTATGGACACTTGCAACACCAGAAGAGGTACGAGTACCTTGCCGAACTATTGGTGATAAGGGTTTGGGAGATTTAAGATTTTTAAGCAAAAGTTTGGGCCTTCGGTAGCCTCATTCATTACGTGAAACGCAACGCTATTTCATGCCGTTTTTCTGTTATTACTCACACTTATATTAAAATTAGATTGGATATAAATTCTACATTTCCACAAAAGGAATTTGTTTGCAATATTGAATGCTGATTGTGTAAATATTTTGTAACGAATGCAAAATACAATTTAATTGGTTAGCAGTTTATTTTCGTTACTGTGTACTTTAAAATTTGAACATTTAGGCCACCCTAAATGTTCATAAGGATAATATTATTACTTTTGATGATATTATTACTAACCTAACTCGATGGAAAGACAGAGAAACAAACAAACAGCGATAAAACAACAATAAGTAATATTAAAATTTGATAATAAAACAGAGTCGAGTTTTGCAAGGTTTCTTTAAATAACTTCAGATGTAACTATTAAAATCGAGTAAAAGATCTTTGAAATAGTGACATCTAAGATTGACTGCACGGTTGATACTATAGACGGTAAATTGGGTATTGTGCAACGTATCCCAGAATCAAATCCCTTTTTTTTATATGTAATAGGTCGGCAAACGAGCAGACGGATTACCTGATGGTAAGCAATCAGCGCCGCCCATGGACACTCGCAACGGAGGTGTTACGAGTGCGTTGCCGACCTTTAAGAGATTAGGGATTTGGAGATTTAGGGATTGAGGATGGATTGGGGAAGGGGAAGGATTGGGCCTCCGGTAACCTCACTCACACGGCGAAACACAACGCAGTGGTTATTTCACGCCGGTTTTCTGTGAGGCCGTGGTATCACTCCGGTCGAGCCGACCCATTCGTGCCGAAGCATGGCTATCCCACACTTATAAAAAAATATTTTTGATATTTATTTAAATTATTTAGTATATTTATCAAAATTTTGTGTTTTCTGTACATCGTCATAATACTATTGACCTACTTATAAAGCCCATTATTGCATATTTTCAATTTCATCCTTAAATTTTAACTCAACAATGCTTTATTAAACACGAACAAAGATTAATTATCGCGAGTCTGAAATTTTTCCAATATTTTTATTGAAAATTAATATTTATTTTTTGAACTTATAAATACTTTGATTGGCACGTATAATAAGGGGCGAGTCGCGTTTTAATATTCAAGTTATTGAAAATTTTTGGTTTCCATTCATATATGTATAAATATTTAAATTTTAATATTTTCGCGTTTCATTTTTAGGTGATATTTATGTTGATAATATTATTTACAATTGCTTTTTACAATTTGCTAAACTTATAGGTGAGATATATTATTCCATTTCGTGTGGTGTTTACATAAAAAAAGTTACATATTGTAACTATTTACAACAAGAAAAAAATTGATACGGATTTAGCAAAGATCAGGTAGCAACGTCTATAAATTTCAACTTAAATGTCAATGAAACAATGAATTAAAAATAGGCCATAAAACATCACCTTTACTCGTCAAAATGATGTATAAGAATCTAGATGAAGTGAGCATTTCCTATCTGACTACTTTGAGAACAAAAGCCGAAATAAAATTAAGAGGACCGTCTTTTTTAAAGTCTAGACAATGTAAAAAGAAAAGTTAAGCCTAAGTACATGTAAGGCAAAAGTTCAAGTGTCATGAGAAAAAGTCAGAAAGCTAATGACACCTCTGCCCAAGCAGTGTTGCTATAAAATTAATGAGTAGCTACAAAACCTGACTTGAAAAAGTCGATTAAATTCCAAAAAAATCTTGATTCTGTTGGAGCTTTTGTTAAAAAATTCTCAACTAATATTTCAAGTTGAGTAATTTGTGGATAAAATTAAAAGAGTTAATCAGTCTTGAAGTAAGTCCTAACTAAGGTGAAGGAATGGGGAATTTTTCCAACTAATCTGGCCGGAGGTTATTACATGCAAGATTTAACGGTGCGTACCTCAATTTTGGGTTAAATTAAGAAATCTTGAACTTTCGGTAGAGTGACCATGATGAAACATGAATTGGGAAAGTCTATTTATAATATTTTTTAGTACATTAACATTTTTGATAAAAAATTGGTCATTTTTTCTCGCTATTATAATATTAGTTTGTAATTGAGTATCCTACATGAAATTTGCTTTGTTAATAAATTGACGTGTGAGAGACTTTTGAATAAACTATTTTAATAGCAAATTGCAGCTTCCATATTGATAACTTACTTTTTATTCTGGCAAGATTTTCGCTTATCGGAGGCCTGCGTGTCGATTCTATAATATTTGTTTGATTTTGAATCTTGTTCAAGTGCGAAGTGAGTGTCGAAGCGACGGGGTAATTAAATTTTAAAATGCCACTTTTAACGTCATCTCATACTTTATCTATCAAAATGTTGTTGTCAATTTAGTTCAACTCGCAAGTGTAGCGCTAGTGTACTACTACTCACCGTTGATTCAGATTCGAATTTTAGAATGAAGTCTTACAGAATCACACCCTAGATCCTTATTCCCCTTACCTCATCCCTAAATCTTTGAAACCCTAATCCCCTAATAGGCCGGAAACACACTCATCCCTAAAAGGCCGGAATCGCCCTCGTAACTCTTGGTGTTAAGGTGTCCATGGGCGGCGCTAATTGCTTACCTTTTGGTAAACCGTCCGCTAATCTAACATTCTACCAGAAATCTGAAAAAAACGACAATAGGAACCAATTTAAGCCTTTTATAAATAAACACTACAATATTCCTACAAATATTTAATATTCAAAATAAATTAAATATTGCTATCCGACGCCTTTAAACATGGCCACCATACCTCGCTGTACACCTTGCGGACTCCCGCCTAGAATTTAATTAAGTATTTTTCGCGTTGATTAAACAGCGAAGGCCTCTTAATAAACAAGCGGCCCTATGATTGGCGTGTTTTCCGTGTCCTAAGCTACAACTTAATTCTCTTTAACTTTAACAAACGATTCCGTCTGTTTAAACACCTTCCATTTTTTAATTTAAAAAAATAAATTTTCGTTTTTCGAAAATTCTTTGAGTATTGACGTATATTTAGTAGTAGTTACTGAATAAAAAAAAAGTTATTCAAGTATTTTTTTTCTAATTCAATATACATGCAATAATGGGCATTAAAAAACTATATTTCCATTGTTTCAGATTGTTATTTTTTTAAGTTGAACTTTTTGTAAATATTGCTCCCCTGGCGACACTAAACAGAAGCACCCTCTATCCTTGAGGGTGTAGTTTCGTAAACCAATAATACTAAACTTTCAATTTAATAAATGTTTGTTTTCCATCAACCCTTGTGATTGATCGCTTGTAATCAACGTAACTTTAATGACATAATCAATTTTAAAAAAATTACAGAAATATACGGTCCACGTAAATATGCAGATATTTATAACAATACTTACATAATTATAAAACTAAGACTTTTTGTTTCGTATCATAAGTCATAGTAAATAGTTTCGTATCATAAGTCATAGTAAAACTTTACTTAATGAAAAAAAAAGATGTACGCACGTAAGTTAACTGAAACATTAAAGCTTAACTACCAGACAGTCGGCTGCGCGATGTCACCGCAACGCGCACGCTGCTTATGGATGGGAGGCCCGATGTTACTTCAATCTCAATTTTACCGCATGACTTTATCGTTATTTTCAATAAAATTAATACAAAGAATGAAGAAGTGAAAATACTTTTAATAAACACTTAAAACGTGACATTTTCATTTGCAAATAAGTATAAGCGCAGAAAACGAAGGCGTCAGCCCATTTTACGATTCCCATTTTACGGTTTTAATCTAAGCACCAAATACCATTGAGTTACGATTTATTTTACGCATGAAAGCGAACGAGGAACGATTAATTGTGTAAAATGTCTTTTACGATACGCTGTAAAATACGGCTCTGTGGATACTGTTTGTTCTTATTACTTATCTTACTTGTTGTATTTCGATTCGAAGCTGGGTGCAATGAAGTGTTATTTGGATTTTCTTTTTAGATTTTGTAAATGTACAGAGTTACTATTGACGCTTGGTCCTGTTTAGCAACGGGTATAAATCAATAATTTCATCACCCTACATGAACAAATTTTAAATTACACAGCCGTAATCAAATACATAACAATTTCGGACGATTATAATGTTGTAATAATATAGCATTTTTTATTTAGTTTATTTCAGCATCAGCCTATAAGTGCCCACTGCTGAGCAAAGGCCTCTTCTCAAACGGAGAAGGCTTGAGCATTAATCACCACGCTTGCTCAATGCGGGTTGGCGATTTCAAACTTATAATTAGAAATTATAAGTCCAAGTTTCCTCACGATGTTTATCTTCCCGTATGTTATTAAAAACCAAACACATATCAGTAGCGACTTTGGATCGAAAGATATAGCGTGGGCAAGCTTTCGACGACATCCTTCAAGTTTATGCATCCACTGACTGGATGCATCAAAGATGTGTGTTTTTTTTCGACGTGGAGGACTAAGGAGGAGGCCTTTGCCAACTGTAGAAGGCTTTGCTCGTTGATTGTAATTAAAATTGTGACTGAAATTACCAACACTAAGCATGGTGTAAATAATTAACATTCCATTGAAAAGGACTAACTATGAAAATCGCCCCTATCCATCATAAGATAAGGTTTAATCTAATATAGATAAACGTCAAAATACACAACAACTACGTTAACTTAACCGTTCTGTAATCCAGGCATAAACATATTGCCTTGAAGCGTTGCTCGCGTTAAGCTGAAACTTAATCTAGAAACGTCTCTAACAAGCGGGTTTAATATTGCAATAGCAGAAATACGTAGCAACCCTATGGGAGTGAGGCGATTAGACGTGGTAACCCTAGGACAGCGTGGTAGGTGCATGTAATTCTAGACTTTACGTACCTATATCTGTTGTCTGAATTTGGTATGTACAGCAGATGCTGGTCTGAAAATTGGACTATCGGAGAATACATATGTTATAAGTATTTTTTTTAATATTAGTGTTTTTTTTTTGTTATATTAATTAATGGGCTTTCTGACGTAGCTGTTTGACGAAGCTCTCGACTAATTTCGAGCCACAATAGGGTCTCATTTAATCATGAGTAGCATTGCGCAACACAATGTGGTCGCGCAGCTAAATAGTTCAGTTCCTCGTTAAACGGTAACGTGAATATGCCTTTAAACATAATAATGAATAATAAAATGTCTCCCGAAAGTTATTATAGGGTACTGTTTTTCCAAATCAAAAAACATAAGTCTCCTAAAATATGGTTTACGGTACTTTGTTTTATCGTTTGAGGTGCATCAATCACTACATACCTAATACAAAACAAAGTCCTCTCTCTGTCCATATTCCTATGTATGATTAAACCCTTAAAAATACAAAACAGATTTTGATGCGGTTTTTTTAATCGAGTGATCAAATGAGTTTATAATTATTTAGAATGACATCTATTAAATCGTGGAAGAAGGTGAGTTAATAGTATACTATAAACCTCAACTAATAAGTGTTACTAAAATCAAATAGTTCTTATTACTTATCTTCGTAAATAGATGCAATTTATCGCCTGTGCAAAAATCGCACTTAAAACTTATCCATAAAAATCTAACTTTATTTCAACATTCATGAAAAACGAAATAAATTCTAATTTTAAATCAACCAGGCTAGTAGAATAGCCGAAATTAACATTTATTCAAATGCAACAAATTTTAATGTCAAATGGAATTCGAATCAAATCATTAGCGTTTAGATCAAATTGATACCTAGTAATTAGTAGCAATCCATTAGCGTTGTGTAAACATATGTACTAACACGAATTAGCCAAACAACAATTTATTTGATGAAAATAAATAATATTATTGTAATTATTAGTTTTAACGTTAATCATCAAATGTTATTTATTAATGAGTAGAATGCATACTGAAATTTTCACTTTTTGCTTTACCTTATAGCCATACTTCTACTTTACCTAAAGTGGTTAGGTGGTGGGTAGCTAACCAAGAATCCGTTGTTCATTTTTTTTTTCAGCCGTTATTGTACCCCATAAAATCATAGAACACAATCAAACAGTGTCCCTACTACTACTACTACTAGTACTTTGTACTGTAAGTGTGGGAGAGCCAAGCTTCGGCACAAATGGGTCGGCTCGACCGGAGTGATACCACGGCCTCACAGAAAACCGGCGTGAAACAACCACAGCGTTGTGTTTCGTCGTGTGAGTGAGGTTACCGGAGGCCCAAACCTTCCCTTCCCCCGATCCCTCCCAATCCCTAAATCTCCAAAACCCTAATCCCTAAAAGGTCGGCAACGCACTCGTAACTCCTCCGTTGCGGGTGTCCATGGGCGGCGCTGATTGCTCACCATCAAGTAATCTGTCTACTCGTTTACCGACCTATTAACACGCTTTTTTACATAAAAAGAAAAAAAATACAATGAGTCTGGCATATCGGTATTCTTCTATTCATACCTAACTACCTACTCTCGCGCGGTTTCACCCGCTGCTCGGCTCTTACAGATCGTAGCGTGATGTTTTATAGCCTAAAGCCTTTCTTAACAAGTGCTCTTTTAAATACATTTTTTCTATTTAAACCAGTTTAGGTTCTGAGATTAGTGTGTTTAAACAAACACACACACAAACTCTTCAGCTTTATAATATTAGTATGGATATTATTAAACTGTAGAGTGAATTTATTTGAAGAATACTTGATCAAATTGAAGAATTATTTTTGTATTTGTTAGTCCATTTATTGAGGAAGACTTATAGGCTATAAAACATCTCCCTTCGACCTGTAGGAGCCGATCTTATGAACTTAAACTCATTAAGTCTTTTAATACACATATCTTATCAGAAGCCTACAAAGTAAAGAAGTCATTTTCACTGAAACCTAATAAAGAACAATACCTAATTTAATATTACCATGAACAGTTTTACACTAAATACCAATTTCAGTGTTCCGTGCACTGCAAATGTCAAGTGTCTCTTCATTTCAAAGCGGCCAAAGGCTGTCTGATAAGAGAACGCTTTGAGCGATAAGACCAACCATTGTTCCTTGTTTGATATTCAATGTTAATGGCTACGTCAAAAATGAGAGCTTGAAATGATTTTGTAAAGAAATTCTTGCCTCTTGTCTAGTTTGGGTGAACGTAGCTTTATAAAATTACTACACTGGCATTCTAGGATATATACAAGACGAATAAAACCTCCTCCTTTATAGAAGTCGTAAAAGCTCCAATATTGAATCCGTTAGAAGCAGAGTGATACCACACATCACATCATCATCATCACATCAACAGCCTATAAGTTCCCACTGCTGAGCAAAGGCCTCTTCTCATACGGAGAAGGTTTGAGCACTAATCACCACGCTTGCTCAAGACGGATTGGCGATTTCAAACTTATAATTAGTAATTATAAGTCCAGGTTTCCTCACGATGTTTTCCTTCACCGTATGTCAGTGGTGTCTAAATAATCATAGAAAGTACATATAACTCGGAAAAAGTCACATAGGTACTTGCCAGGTTTCGAACCCGCACCCTCATGCATGAGAAGCGAGCCTTAACCTGCCAGGCCACCGCGACGGGGGGGGGGGAGTGATACCACGGCCGCACAGAAAACCGGCGTGAAACAACCGCAGCGTTGTGTCTCGCCGTGTGAGTAAGGTTACCGGAGGCCCAATCCTTCCCCTCCCCCAATACCTCCTCAATCCCTAATCCCTAAAAGGTCAGCAACACACTCGTAACTCCTCCGTTACGGGTGTCCATGGGCGGCGCTGATTGCTTACCATCAGGTAATCCGTCTGCTCGTTTGCCGACCTATTACATAAAAAAATATTATTACTGCATTAGCTTTTACGGTATTAACTTACGATTACGATTTGCAAGTTTGCTTTTGTGTTAAAAATTTTCTCTCCATCTACCTCTATAATAATATACATGTGTATGTATATGTATATCTCCCAAAAGCGGGAAGTACGAAATGCTTTTTTTTTCGTATCATACTTATGTCCTTTCTAAGACCATTTGGTTTAAAACCGCTAATTCACCTTCAGCAAACGTCAGTACAATACCTTATTGTTAAATAAAGTCTACATTCTTCTTCTTCTACATTCAAACAATCGAAGAAAACCCAACCACTCGCCATCTTGTTAAATGTATTTTTCAAGGAACCTATTCCAGCCTCCTTTCATCTTTTCGACGCACGGTTAAACGCAAAAGAAGTTCGACTATTAAAATAGCCTTCAGAGGTTTTTCTTTACGGTAGAATGGGGCAAAGGTACCCTACGGTGGAGCCTAACGCTTCGGTTGCTCGGATGGCCCTAATCGTGTCACACATGGTTAATTATGCATATCCTTTTAAACTGTGGTATAAGTTATAAGCGGAAAGAAGATAGAGATTTTCGTCTTTGTTTATATATATATTTTTTTCTGAATATTTTTTTTAAGGAATGCACTATTCTGTTGTTTTTTTTTTTACGTACATATGTATTCCAAGGCTGATAATTCTTGTATTCTGTTTTTAAATTGCAAAATACCACTTATTCAAACCTTTATAATTTAAACTTTTTTGTCATAGGTTGGCAAACGAGTACACGGATTACCTGATGGTAAGCAATCAGCGCCGCCCATAGACACCTGCCACAACAGAGGAGTAACGAGTGTGTTGCCGACCTTTTGGTGATTGGGGAATCGGAGATTTAGGGTTTGGGGAAGCCGACCTATTCGTGCCGAAACATGGCTCTCCCACACTTAAAGCACATGGCTTACGTTACATACACACGCATGGGATATCGTTTTTTTTTTTGTTTTGGTTACATATCATAGTCATAGCAATCACAAGAATTTGTATATCGTGCAGAATTAGTTCGTACGAGAATCAAGCGCGACAAGTTACACAGTAGCCGACCAGCCAACTACGGATTATTCAATACCCCACTGCTGATCAAAGGCCTCTTCTCACAAAGAAAAGCAATGATAATTAATCACCTTACTTTCACAAGGTGGATTGACGATGTGTATCAGCATTAATATCTTATTCATTACACATTTTGTTTAAAATTCAATATTCGCCAAAAAAACACTTCTCTTATAAATTGCACCACACACCAAACCAGTACGTAGAGATTATCAAGGGCCACCCATGTGGAATCAGGAAATTAATTATGAGAAAAACGTTGACTAGATTAAAGAGATTTAAAGTATTTAGAGAAGCTTAAAGTCCAGGTAAATAGTTGATACAGGAAGGTTACGACGGGTTTAATGTTTATTTAGAGGTCTGCCAATGGACCCACCTGAGCAAATTGTGGTTTCACCAATCTTACAGTTTTCCTGGAGAATAGAACGGGTAATTTTTTTTTTTATATGTTTTTAGTTTTTCTATTATAAAAAAGATATACATTAGTAGCCATGCTTCGGTATTAATGGGTCGGCTCGACTGGAGTTATACAACGGCCTCACGGAAAACCGGCGAGAAACAACCATAGCGTTGTGTTTCGCCGTGTGAGTGAGATTCCCGGAGGCCCAATCCCTGCCCGGCAACGCACTCGTAACTCTTCTGTTGTTGCGGGTGTCGATGGACAACGCAGATTGCTTAACATCAGGTATTACGTCTGCTAGTTTGCCGACATATCCCATAAAAAGCTGGATTTTTTTAAGTTGGATAGCTATGACAATGTTCTTGCTTTCTTAACTAACAGCCGAACAGCGGATGAAACCGCGCGACAGCAGCTAGTATCAAACACACAGTATTTAGTCATGGAAATAAATTCGTTGTCGTTGACAGTTGTACACAGGTCCACGTCAGAATGGTTGGCTGAACAAAGCTGACGCGTCCAATGTATTACGTGACGTCACTGTCTAGTACTCTGACAATACAATGCGAGTACTAGCTGTAGACAGATTAGAGGCACTGTAATTTATGTACTTGTTGATATAGATTGCATCGTTTGGTAGACTGGTAACTAATTCGCAATATAAGGGTTAAGCGTTCGAATTATAAAAAAAGAAAAAAATTAAAAATTCCCAGCAACAGCATGGCTCAAGGAGTCTGGAACTCTTTAACGCATTTTCAAGCACCTAAATATATTTTCGAACCACCTAAGCGTTAAGTTAAAGCTTTTCGCTTGTTATTATGTAGTTTTATTATATTGAACTTAAAACTTATATAAGAAGAAGTGATAAAAATCAAAATAAACTCACATACACATACAGGAGAGCACAAAACATACATATATTACTACTTAGTATTAAACTAATTCGCTTTCCGCTGTATAGTGTATACCTTTAAATCTTAAAAAATACCGAACATGTTTTGATTTGATTTTTTTAATAAATATATTAATTTAAGAAAAAAAGCAAACCGTTTTTTTTTTCATTTTGAGGGAGGAATAATCATCTTATAACTTCACATGCCCAGCAGGGTGGTAGCAGAGAGTGTCAGACTCTTACCGACTAAAAAGCACCATAGCTTGCACAAGGCTTGCGAGCAAAGTCGTGGTCGTTGTCGAATAAATGTGTTTTCTTTCTTCTTCTTTCTTTTTCTTTCTGGTGAGGATTCTAGCCAGTAAATTAACAATTTATTAAAAAAATGCATACCCTGTAAAAATCTAGGCAGTCGCTCTTCAACAAAAATAAAATGTCACAATATAAAACCGCAATTTAACGCACCACTACATTGAAAAAGCATTTGTAGTTTAAATACGTAAATATCAACAAATGTTTCCCTAAAGACCAGTTCTGTTTAATGAAACCAATTTCGTACAAATTGAGCTACTAACGTAAACAGAGTTCACCAAATTGGTAAAAAATAAAAATCTAACAAATTTTCATATTTCGTCCTTGATATTCCATTCATTCATGACTCATCGTTCTTGATATTTCATTCATTCATGACTGAACGTATTTTATTAATTTGAAACCTGTCAAGTACCAATGTGACTTTTCCGAGTTACATATCCTATTTTATGAGATTACTAGCTACTTCACGTGGTTTCATTCAGATCTTAGCATGATGTTTTATATTATAGGCTATAAAACATCACATCACACAACAACCTTCCTCAATTAATGGACTAACGACCGCAAAAAGAATTGTTCAATTCGGACCAGTATTTCCAGAGATTAGCGCGTTCAAACAAACAAACAAACTCTTCAGCTTTATAATATTTGTATAGATTTGGACACAACTGACAAAGGATGAAGAAAAACATCTTGAGGAAACCTTTACTTAGAAGTTTGAAATTACCAATCGACATCTAGCAAACATGGTGATTAATGCTTAAATGTTCTCCGTGTGTGAAGTATCCAGGACTGGTCAGGTATTTGCACAGCAATGGCGACTTATAGGATGGCGATATGTGAACCTTGTAATTCTGCATTTAATAATCGAGCGCTGATAAGTTTACCAGGGATTCCTTGCCCGCTCAATAGCCCCGTTGAGCAAGATTATCACTAGTTTGAATTCACCAAGAAGTCGGGCGAGGTATTCTTGGGTTCTTTTTTCGATTTTGCAATATTTTTTGTAATAACTTGGAGTATTGAGTTTATATTTTTTCCTGGTGTTAGACTATGCGTTTGGTTCCTACTGTTTTGAACTCCAAACATCTCTGTCTATTATTAAGTATGAGGCAAATAAAACTATATGGCGATGAACAAAGTAATTTTTTTGATACAAAATTCTAACTAGCTCTACTCATAAGCTACAGTATTCCGAAAATCTAAATTAAAAACTTCGATATTCATGAGGGACAATAAAATATCTGTGATTAAAATTCATCGTAATATAAAAAAGATCAATCTATTTTTTTTAACAATTTTCGTCAGGCTCAAAGCTTATTCAGGTGAATTGGAACAAAGAACTCAATTGATTTTTCAATACTAAGCTAATCTAGATTCCGAACTGGACAATAGAGCGCCAAAAATACTCATAAAATCTTGATGAAAAAGGATTTTTTAGTCTGGAGTTTTGTAAAGGCAAAGTACAGTATGCTAGCACTACAAGCTACCCTAGATAACTAAAATTGGTTGAGAAACTTTCAACCTTCAGATAAAGCTATAAAGCTGAATTTTGTTGTTAATTTTCTACGCATTGTGATAGTTTTATATGCTGATGTCTGTATTTAGAGGTTAAGTATTTTCTTTCACATTCGTGCATTAACCTCTAGTTTGACGTGGTACCTATGTGTATATGAATTTGAAAATCAGTGCTGTGCAGCATATACTGAGATGGACCCCTCACTACAATGTATTTTATTTATATTTTTTTGGGGATGTTCAATTCCGAAAGCATTCTAAATTTGAATAAACTAATTAGTGATGTTACTTGTAACCAATAAAGTATAGGAACCTTCACGGGTTTTAAATTATTTATTTATTGATTTATGTTTGGTGTGTAACCCATTGATACTTGGCTGTTGCTTCGATATTAAATTATATCTATATAAAGGTACTTAAAGCAGATTATATGTAGGTACTGAAACGGTTGAAATAATTAATATAGCAAAACAGGTGGATTACCTTATGGCAGGTTATTCTCCTCTGTGAGTTATAAGGGATTTAAGGATATGGGATTTGAGGATTGGAGCACGGCGAAGCACAACGTAAACAAGTGTTGTTTCACGCCAGTTTTCTGTGAAGCCGTGGTATCAAGCCGGCCCATTAGTACCAAAGCATGGCTCACCCTTACTTGTGTTTTATAAAGTCCTTACTGTATCAACGAAAATTAAGCTTCCATGAGCAAAACAAGGACGATCAATAAACTAAAGGGGTTATTTACCATCTAAAATAAAGTACAGAGATATATAACTTAAAATACCCCTAAATAGTCAATCAGTCGATCCAATCAGTTCCTGGCCCGTATTAATGTTACCCATCAGTCTTCGAATCTGATTAGATCAGAGCGATGCAGCTAAACGACCCACTTGAGACCAAAACGTCGCAACTAACACTAAAATCCTTCTCAAATACGACCTTTTCAAACCAAATCTCCGGAGTTTCGTTCGGGAAAACACGCAATGAGAAAAGGTACTAAAGTTCCTCAGCATCGATGGTAGTTAGAACCTTTTCGAATTATAGTGTGAAACTTATTAATGATCCCAGCACAACTCCTTGGCAACTCGTTACTGGAGCAATAAATAACGTAGCAACTGCTTTTAGAAGTTCGCCTCTTTCAATCTTTGGATCACTATTAGTGTTCTTGTTTTCATATAAATTGTTTTTCGCCTCAATTATTTCAGTCATTTATTTGATTCCAATCTTCTTGCTAATATTTTAAGAGGAAATATTTGATCGTTTGTTTCTTTTGATTCAATAGGCTCTGAAACTACTTAAGTGATTTGAAAAATTGTTGAACTGTTGGGAATGTTCTCTATCACCGGGAAACATAGGCTAAAAACTACGCAGTTGACATCGTGGGACCTGTGTCCCTAGTAAATTAAATAATTTGAAACTTTTGCATACATTTATGTGCTCAATGGTTGTACTTTAACAAGAACTTCGAACTTATATTACTTTGCAAGAAGTGACACAATAATATTCCAATTTTATAATACATTAACATTAACAAAATTTAACATAAACATGCTCCATATTAAATTTACCCAATCTACACTGTCATCATCATTAGCCTGTTGAGAAGGTCTATTCTCACACGGAGAAGGAATGAGCAGTCATTACCACGCTTCCTCAAGGCTTGTTGACGAAAAATTTGAAGCGAAATCATGAATGTTGACTGAATAGTATAATTATTTAGAATTACCTACCGCATGTCAGTGCTTTGTGACAAAATAGTCATTAAAGGCACATATTACACGGAAATGTTCTAATTGCTACTTTCCAGGTTTCAAATCCTTAAACACGAAACCGCCTTTAAGCTCCGTACCAGTTCCACATGAACCTGCATCTGTATCAAACATTAAATTATGTATAATTTTATATCATAATTGAACAGTATAGTCGTGGTTGCCCGGAGGTTACGGCGCCCGCTTCTCATGTATGAAGATACGATAAGAAAAGATATCTAGATAAGATAGAAAGATAGATTTTAAGTGTGGGAGAGCCATGCTTCGGCACGAATGGGTCGGCTCGTCCGTAGTGATACCACGGCCTCACAGAAGACCGGCGTGAAACAACCACAGCGTTATATTTCGCCGTGTGAGTGAGGTTACCGGAGGCTCAATCCTTCCCCGCTCCCATCCTCAATCCCTAAATCTCCAAATCCCTAAGGTCGGCAACGCACTCGTAACTCCTCCGTTGCGGGTGTCCATGGGCGGCGCTGTTTGCTTACCATCAGGTAATCCGTCTGCTCGTTTGCCGACCAATTACATAAAAAAAAGATAGGTTCGAAATCTGACAAGTACCAATGTGTATTTTTCCGAGTTGTATGTGCTTTCTATGATTATTTCGACATCACTGACATACGGTGAAGGAAAACATCGTGAGGAAACCTGGAGTTATAATTTCTAATTATAAATTTGAAATCGCCAATACACCTTGATCAACGCTCAAATTTTCTCCGTGTGAGAAGAAGCCTTTGCACAGCAGTGGGCACTTAAAGGCTGATGATAATAATAGAACAGAACCAAAACACCATACCTAATACTAAAACGCGTTCCGCATACGCTTTCAACCCTTGAAATGCACAATTTTATGATCGTAAACATAAAATTACTTTGATATAATAAAAACACGAGTATTGCATTAGATTAATGGTATTTTAATGTACGTGTATAAAATGACGTCATCGGTTGTGTCCCATGGGTGGTGTTTGTAAGCGGTTAGCTTCTTACCCTAGTAATGTGTACTATGATTGATTAGATTAATTATGTGTCTGCTGTCTATGCAGTGTGTGAGGGGTCGTTTGTACCATGCCACGGCTGTTGTAGAAGCTTGGTATAACTACTATAGTTTCAATTTTCATTATTATTATTTTGCCATTATTATTTTGAAATTGGAACTTTTATTTTAATTTTAAT
Source organism: Spodoptera exigua (assembly GCA_902829305.4). Taxonomy (NCBI): domain Eukaryota; kingdom Metazoa; phylum Arthropoda; class Insecta; order Lepidoptera; family Noctuidae; genus Spodoptera; species Spodoptera exigua. The sequence continues at coordinate 3,032,295 of LR824614.2, forward strand.
TTGTCGTATTTTAGTGTCTTGTTTGTTCTGTATTCTGAGCTTAAATTATAAAATAAAAACGTGCTTATCACGTCGTTCTATATCTATATTTATTAATTCACCTTTATCCTTATCTGTGAGCAAAATTTTCTTTACAAAAATAAATACCTTTCCACAATAATCAGCCCAAAGCAAAATAATAACAAAATCCAAATAAAATCCGCGGAAAGTTTTGTCAAAAAACCATTCATTATACGTAGGTACATAGTCGCAGTACGGTAACAATTTGAGAAGCTAACTGCTACATTAGACGTGTTAACAAAAGACGCATTTACGAGGGGCAAAGTGAAAAACCGTGTACTGTTGGGTAAGCGGGCGCATGTCGCATTCGCCATTTTCGTGGCCCCAGGGACTTTTATGGCCACACACGGTGACGGTTTTTTTTTGTTAGAAATTATGAACAACGTGACTAAGGTGCCATTTTGTGTATAGGTCATAGGTTTGGTTACTTGTGCACTATAAAAAGAGAGTATTCGCACGAGACTTGTGTCAATAAGGTCGAATTTTGAAGTGATCTCGCTATAAAACTTCACTTCACTCTCTCCGCGTAAAAGAATATCAATGAGTTTTTATCCTTCGGGTTTGGTCATAAAAATATAATAAGACTTTGGATTTTCTTGCACAATTGTTTATCATCGCAGACTGTATTCTTCTATGAGTTACAGTATAGTGGAAAATAGCTCGTAAAAATCCACCTAACTACTCACTGAGAGACTTACACTAAAACACTTTTTTACAATAATTTTGCAATATTCTATTTATAACTTTATATGATCCCTAAATTCCATCAGCGCAGAAACTGCAAATAAGACGATTTGACACTAACCCTGTGTAGTCCAAACGAGCGTTATTATTGACTCTTTCAAACATGACAGCCTTTGAAAGCATTGGACCGAACTATTTATCACCAACGGAGAAACTTCAAAGCTTATTTTATAGCCATTTGCATTCCACCTTTGAACACAATAGACACTGTGTCTCATCGAGCCACACGCTCCCCAGATGGTGTGAAAGAAAAAAGACACAGTAACACGTAATTGGAAGAGCGCTGTGTTTTGAAAACCACGTTTTCCAATAAATTGTGGCGTGTCATAAAGGCGTCGTCACGTATACTCATTGCGAAGGTTAAACGGGACAAGCAAATGTTGCAGGAACTAAGTGTGAATAGGGATTTTGCAACTAATTCTAAATCTCTATTTTGGTGTAGTGTGAAATATCACAAAAGCGAATACGTTTAGTACGATGTTATTCCTACCATTTCCTTTTTCCAAGTAATCTAAGGCCAATATAGCTTCAGATGAAACCACATCGTAATTACTTTAATCGAAATAATGTAAAAAATAAAAAGGATTAGGGATGAAAACAGGCATAAGGTGATCCTTACAACCCGTTTACAACCCGATAAAAAAACCATACATATTTTCATTACAAGGAATTTCACAGGGAACATTTTAAATATTTAAAATAGGAACTTGGGTATAAAATAGAAAAACCCCCAATTATTCGTTGGACGGCGTCAGTTGCTAACCAACCAGGTTTAATTGTTAGCCCCAGGAGAACTACTTGATTGGTCCGGGTAAGCATCCATAAATCAGGCAACGCCTCTGTTTCATGGGAATACGAACAACGGCCACGGCCTGAATTGTGCAAATTGCATTAAAATTAAATCGCTGAAAGTTATATAATAGACCAAATATTGAATATAAAAGATTATCAACGGCCTCAGAGAGTGTTTAAACATAATATTACGAAACTCTTAAAAAGTCTAAAACTATAATTCGTTTTCTATCGCTGAATTTGTATCTGATTCTTTTCGCTATCAATTTGAGTCTGAAATTATTTTATGCTATCTTATATGTCTTTTTTATGAATGTGACATACATACACTACTAACAAGCAAACAGTGACCTACAAGATAAAACTAGTAACCCTACTTTACTTTACCGAAAATTGTAGATATTTTTCCTAAATCCCGAATCCTCATATTTCGACGACACAGCTACATACAGGGTGCGCTCGGTGCGACAAATAAGTGTTGGAAATTGGCTCGTGCGCCGACCGTTCGTTCAAATTTACGACTTAATATAAAGTAGGTTTTCCGGGGGAATTTCGTGTCGTTTACGTGTCGTATCGGCATGTGTAATAACGGGTTCCCGCATGCGCGTAATGATATTTTTAACTAGTTTGTGTATGCGTACGGTGCTAAATTGTTCGCTGCATTCTAGTGACGTCCTTTTTGTTTGGAACGGTTTTCAGTTTTATTGTTCTTGTAGGATATGTTCTAGACTTTAAGACTTACTAGGCTTTAATAGTTCTTAGTGTTATGTTATGTGAAAATAATTTCAAAATATTTATCGAGCACAAACTCTATACGTCACACTCAAATGAGTGTCACTTTAAAATTAAAAAGTTTTTAATGTGCATTAATAAAAAGGACTTTATAAAAAACAAAAAAAAACACATCGAAATTGAATCAAAATTTCAAAGCATAGTAAACATGGAATACCTACCAATCCCGATTTCCTACTACGAGTAGTAAAGCGAATTTCTATAGCGTATTCAATAAAATTTTACCCATCTTGAATATCCAGACCAGACAAACAACGACGTATTCGAATTTCTAGACCAAAATTCTGACTTCAGCACATAGTCTGACCGGCTATTCGGTGGATAACAAGAGGCTCATCTCTTTCGTATGTAATAAGATTAGGACTACTATTATTGAAATACAAATTAACTACTTTTATTTACACTATAGTAGCTAGGTGTAACCACCTAATATTTAAACGACAATTATACAACACAATACAATAATTACACAATAAAATAAAGTACACAAAATTACATTATAATTATAATAGCCGGGTTACTTAGCCCAGATCAAGCGCAAAGAATGTTGCAGCCTCGGCCTGCAGCGTGACATGAATCAGGGTGTTTTGCAGTCAGTAAGAGTCTTATACCTTCCATGCCTTCTAGGGCAAGAGAAGTCAATCGATGATTTTTAATTACCGAGTAGTTCGTAGAAGTCCAACATCAGTTTCAGAATTTGAGTCTGGCAATTAATAAAGTAAATACAATAATGGTGTTTTGTAATTACTTACACCCGTGTAGTTTTAGAGTAGTTCTCAATTTAAAACGTTACCTTTCTTTATTTGAAATTTGAAAAATAGGAAGAAATAAGTTTTCTTCGTCTAAAAAATGTTCATTATAATTATACTGTTTATTAACAAAATACCTAAAGCTAACAGAGTTATAATAATCTCACTCGCTTCACAATTTCTTCGGAAGATAGAATTTGCTGTTATTCTAACCTATTCTCGTATTAGTTATCCAGGACGTTATCGATTACCATTCCCAGTTGACCTCAGTTGCTTGCATAGCGGATGCCATGTTCGTACTTACACATCTGACCTTATTGGAAACCGGTTTTAGTTCAACGAATTTCTCTTACTCAGGAAAATATCGTTTGAATGACAATTTAGTAATTGAAATGGGTTTTTGATATCTTTATTAAGTTGTAGTAGCTTTTTTTGAGGGAGAAAATTAATCAAAAGATTTTTCTTCATAGGGTACGGCAAGAGGGAGTGTCAAACTCTTACTGACTAAAAACCACCTCGTTCCTTCTTCTGCTCCAGGACGAGGCCTCGTTACTTAATTGCGCTTACCCCGCTTCCCGGCTGAAAACGACGTGATGACTGGAGCCGTCCTTTCATCATCGGGTTCAGCATAGAAGCTTGGTGAGTACCAACGTGACTCATTCAAAGTAAGCTATGTTTTTTCACTAAGATTTATACTACTTTAGACAACAATGACATAATATGGTAGAAGAAAACATCGTGAAAAAACCTTAAGTATGTCTTCTTAATCAAAAGTTTGATATCGCCAAATATCCTCGAGCAAGCATTGTGATTAACGCTTAAATCTTTTCTGTGTAAGAGGCCTAGATGATAATGACAACAAGGTACTTTTACGAAATAAATGTTAAGTTAGTCATATCTTCAAAAAAACAGATTAAATGAAATAAAACCTACTTTTTCTATTTCTCATATAATGTTGTACGGCAAAATAACATCCAATTATGTCTTTAAAAGATACTGAAAGTCAGGAATATCTTAAAACATTTTCTTTAATTCTATAAAACGGATAGCTCAACTAGTGAAAAAGAAAACTTTTCTTAGGAGAAAAAACGTTTCTTAGTAATATCAGCCAAGTCGTGAACTCAAGCCGTTCTAGCGTAAATTCAACAAATAAATGGAGATTTTCTAATTTATCGGCGCGCCCCGGAATGCTCTTGGGCACAGAAGAAAATCTCACAAATTGATGAATTCCTCGAATACCAACTCGAGGGTAATTCCAATGAATGTTTTAATGATATTTTTTTTTTCTTTTTACTTTTTCGCTTTCTGAAAAGAAAATTTTCTAGTTACATTTGAATTGCCTACATACGATTGAGCATGCCCTCGATTTAAGTGTCTTTACATTTAGAGAGTAATTGCTATGATACAGAAGAAGGTACAAAACATGAGGCTATAAATTTAATTTGACTTAATATTAAAACATTTTTTCTTTTATTCAAGATTATCATCGAAAATTTGAATTGGCTTCGGCAAAGTAAAGGTAAATTGCAGAATTCGAATATTGAAATCACTTCAAAAATAGAACACCATGTACATACATGAGTATGCATTATTACTTCGGTTAAGTAGCATACACCCGTAGCGAGTTGGAATAAGAGTGGTCTTGTCAAAATATTTGTAATATGTAGGTACGCTAAACCCCCAAAAAAAAAACACACAGCAACGCAGTCAGCATTCTCCAGAAGGCCTCCACATAAACATTAAAGAGAAAATTAGATAAAAGCAAGAAGGGAAATGTAACAGGATTCAAAGCCGTTATTTTATCAAAACAAAGCACATTTCAGCCGGCATGCCGCGCCTGCGTCTTAATTAATTACATTCAGTTGTCAACCGTTGACTTGTCTTCGGTGTGTCCTCATAAATTTAGTTTTTGCTACAGAGCTAAGTAACTGTAGAGGGCGTTGTTTTTTTCTACGTAGCTACTTCTCTTGTCTAGGAGTATGGTACAAGGATATGTGCGTAATGATATTTTTTCCTACTGACCTCCGCTTTTTATGTTTTATTATTTTAACAGGGTACTGAACAATGTAAGAGTACCGGGTAAGTTCGGGTTACTTTGACCCTGCGGGGTAACTTTGATCCAAACCCTTTAACCAATAATAACTGAGAACCAAACATACATTCGTTTTTCATTGGTTCGAAAATTTGGATCAAAGTTACCTCCCAGGGTCAAAGTAGCCCGAACTTACGGTAGTTGTCCTATATTTCTATAAAAACTTTTTACACAAGCCAAACGTTTCATCAAATTTGACAAAGACAAAATGCTTTTCAATATTTAAATCTCTCTTTGTCTCACTCAAACTCGCGTTTCAAGCTGAAATCCTTACATTTTCCTCGTATAAATCTCGCGCGGAACTAAAAGACAGCGACTGCAATAAAAGCTTCCATTAAAATCCCTTTATATTCCAGCCATATTGTCGCTTATGTTAAGTACAATACAACGAACACGTATTTATACAAAAAAACTGGCTTTCATTGTATTTAAATGTTGAAATTAGAAAGATTTAGGGTCGGTTAGGGGTCCATTTTAAAAGCTAATAAGGGCTTGCCACTTCCTAAATACCAGTGTTATTAAAATTTACGTTTATATTATAAGTCTGAATTACCGAGCAAATCGTGCCATATTTTTCGCAACGATTAAGAAATCATAGTCAAAGAATAACTTACCTACTTTTATATAGAACATTGTCTGCTAGACAACGACTATCATCGTTCGAATGAACATGTAAAATAGTTGTACAATTTGTAGTACCTATCCCTAACCAGTTAAGCATTCGTATGAATAATGGGGATCCACTTATAGAACTAAAGATGCGCTAGAAAATTGTGATTATTTCACAGACAGACCATACCCGCAATCATGTGCTTGGAATGAGATCAGCCAGCAAGAGACAGCAAAATAAACCACGTCTGAGTATTATGACCAATCCCCTCTTAACAAAGAGGTCCTTCGATCAGCACCTGAACGAATGATGACAATATTTTTTTTACACAAATGAGCATACTGATTACATAATGATCAGCTCTGGGCGCAGAACACTATACTCGCGGTACCAGACGACCAAACAAGCAGACGGATTACCTGGTGGCAAGCAATCAGCGCCCCACATAGACACTTGTTATACCAAAGGAGTTAGGAATTTAAGGAGCTTAGCTCTTGTAGGTTATTAGGAATTTAAGGATTAGGGGATTTGAGGATTGGGAATGGGTAGAGGGAAGGATTGTGCCTCTGGGAACCTCACTCAGACGGCGAAACAGAACGTTAACGTTGCATCACGCTGGTTTTCTGTGAACCCATGGTATCACTCCGGTCGAACTAGTCCATTCGTGCCGAAGCATGGCTCTCCCACACTTAAATGATGGTGTTACCCCATCCCCTGCAACTTTTCTTCTTAGTTGCCCTGTCTAACAATACACAAGTCTATCATTAAAAACAAAACGTAAATTATAAAGGCTATACACTGTCGCATTAATGCTTCGTGCAAAATGAAAATTTACAATTTCTTGGAGAAAACCAAAATTTTCATACCTATTACATTATTTTGTGCTGAATTCACAAAACTTCGCACCTTCATCTTATTCGTGTTTGCAATACTTATTTAAAACAACTTTGTAAAATTTATTCGAGTGTTATTTGTCAAGAACAACTGATAACTGGTATTCAGTCCAGGTTTTAAGTAAAATAGTATTTTCAACTCAAGTTTTATAGTTTTTAAAGTCATAATACAATGAAAGGTGTAACTTGAAAATGTTATACTAGAATTGCAACATTCGCATTTGGATTCTTCCTAGTGAATGCTAAGTTTATTAGTACTTTATGGTACGTTTAATGAAATTACATTTTTACTAGTTACAGCATTAGTAAACTCAAGTAATTTTAAATGAGTATTCAATCGATAGTATTTTCCTTATTCTTGATCTTTTCCAAGGCACACTTGTGTACGGCAATCTGTTCCTCATGAAACCGCTTCTGATCGTTCATGCTTTCTTTTATTTTCTGTAGAAGTTCTCTCTCCTTTTTATAGAAATATTGGGATTCTTTCGCCATTCCCCTTTTTTTGAATGCACCACCAGCGTCTCTGATTGAGCCAGCCCCGCCAGTGTCATTGCAAGCTAAAAAAATATTGTAAAAACGAATTATTTTTTTATACGAGTGTGCACCTTATTGTTGCTTGAAAATAAACCATGCATTGCATTATTTAAAAAAAAATGTTTCGTAATAACTGCCGCTTATATAGTTTTCAGTCGCCCAAACAATTTGACTGACCAGAATTTGATATGCATTGAAATTGCTTGCAATTATTTCTTAATGCCTGTCGTAGAAGCCCTATCGCCAATGCCCAAATATGTAACCCCAAACGGTCGGTAACGTACTTGTTGTGTTGTTCTGATTGTAACATATTGTAAAATCCGTAACTGTACGGAATCCTCGATTGTGAGAGTTTGAGTGAACAGTGTGAGTTTTTTACGGGATTGCGGGCAAATGAACATACTGATAGATACATGATCTGAGGGCCTACCATGACGTGTTAAAGCGTCAATCTTCCGGGCGAGAAAGAGGGATGGAGAAATACGCCTTTTACAGCTAGAAAAAGAAAGAAACAAAAGAAAACTACTGCACTTCGCATAAATCACTACATTCGCAATACCAGACTATTTACAGCTACGTTTCCGGCCTTTTTTGTTGGGTCTCTGTAGTAACCTTATCCACTTACTCTCTCTTGGTTTTTTAAGTCAAGTTATTTCTTCCGATGACTTCTCCTGCCCAGTCGCCTTACCCTAGCAGTACTGACTAAAAACCCCCCCGTTCCTTCTCCTGCTCTAGGCTGAGGTCGTGGTGCCTCATTGCGCTTACCCCGCAACCCCGGCTGAACATCAGCCCTTTTGGGCCCCGTCTGTGGTGGTCTATTGGCTCTTTGAGGCGCGCGCGGAACGCTACGCGCCATACGCTCGGGTCTGGTTTTGGTCGGGCGGCGAGCTACCCTTACTCGCCGTCCGCAGACCCGCGCTTACGGTGGCCCGAGATCACCTCTCGATTTCTTCCGCCTTGGGTGAAGAGAGGAAGTGTCAGACTCTTACAGACTACAAACCACCCCGTTCCTTATATCCGTTGCGGTACAATATTACCCTTGCAAGTTAAACGTGTTGTGTGACCCATCTTGTCTTAGAAGCCATGATATAACTCATTTTTATTAATTCTAATACACTTACTTGATTGAAGGCGTACAAAATTTGTTAATGTTTTCATACATCCAGCTGTGAAGCTTCCATTGATTTTAGTTGGCAAATACTTCATTGTTTTGTGTAAGTTTAAGAGTATAGATCAGAGGCAGGTGAAGATAGATAAATATTTTTTGCTGTTTTAGCTTTGTTTTTTGGTAAAAATATTAAAATTGTGATAAATGCATGTTTTGGTGTGATAATGTAGTAATAATTGTTTCTGGGGCGTGTATGATCTAGTTGGCCATGACTTGGCAAAGGCCAAGTAAAAACTGATGACAAAAATAGACAAAAAAGTTATATGTATATGTATACGTTGTAGCCAAATAATTCAATTAGTCATCCAAGCAACAACCTTGACTAGTCGTTCGATTGAATGACCTGACAATTATAGGTTAGGTTAGAATATTGAGAAATTCAAAATTATTTGTCGATTAAATTATTTAAGCATATCTATTACTAGCTACTCTTGCGCGGTTTCACCTGCCCCTCGGCTCCATTTGATCGTAGCGTGGTTTATAGCCTATAGCACTCAAGAACATTGTAGCTATCTATCAGTGAAATAATTTTGGCAGTCCGACCAGCGGTTCCAAAGATTACCCTCTACATCCAAACTTACAAATTTTACCTCTTTATAATACTAGTATAGATATAGATTTAGATGATGAGGTACCAATGGCACTAAAACTACTTTCAGTACAGAGGTGCAAACGATTTTGAACCTTTTAAATATCAAAATAAAACGAATTTTTGATTAAAATTACCTTTAATCACATTTTCCGAAGTATTTTTTTAATTCTTTTTATAGCTTTTTTGTTCATCATCTGTAATGACTTGTGATAATTAATTTCTTCTATTAAGTACATCTTTAAATGCTGCAGAAGGTCTTTTTCAGTCTTTGTCTTAGTTTTCTTTGTTCCATTCATATAAATTGATACTGCGGGATCATGTAGTACTTTTCGTGCATCAGCTAAAAAAATAAATAGGGAATTTATTAAATAAATCTATAATAATAAATAAATAAAGTTTATTGTGTCAAATAATTGGTTTACAAAGATTTGTGTTCGGAATCATCTTTTAGACAAATAATGCCTGTAGTAGACGATTCCGCTTCTCCCCGATAGCACAGCGTGATAATTAACACAATATTTATTTATTTTAACAAACATTGAACTTAAAATTAAACAGTGACAACAACATCTATCTTATCTTTAAGAGAAAAAGTTGTCAACACTGATACAATCAAAGATTGAAGGCAAACATAGTGAGGATAGTTCTTGAATATAAATAAGAATAAAATAAAAAAATATATAATTTATTTCTTATTACATTGTGCACACAAATCTTAATATTATATTAACACAGTTCCACATCTTATACTACCGTGACCGGTGTAGAAATATAAAATGGCGTACCTATACATATATGGTGGTATATTTTATTTTAGAATTATTATTTTTATACAGTTCAAAGCAAAGAAAGTAAATATATTATAAATGCCATTAAATCAATTCATCGAACCCTTAACGAACGCCGGCGTTAACGCACCTGTCGTCTTTCTATTGTTGAATTTGTCGAATTTCTATGTTTGAATTATCAAGTTTGAAAGGTTAGGTTTCTCTCTTACAAACAATGCAGTCAAATAATAATATAGGTGGTCAATAAAATAATTAATTATAAATAATTTTAGTCAAACATAATAGTAATTCAAAATTACAATCCGCTATTAACCAGTGTGATGATTAATTGTCTTTCTTTCTCCATGTGCAAAGAGAGCTCTAACTGGCAGTGGAACATTTAAAGGCTGATGAAGATAATGATGACTTATAGATAGATGATATTAATACATCGTGTTACTCACTATTAGGGACAATGCAGGCAATGGCATCAACCCCAGGATTTCCAACTTTATCACAGGCCTTTTTATTCCCGGATTCTATCAATCTATCTTCATTATGTACAAACTCAGAAAACCGCATATACCTCACAGCCTTCATTGCTTGCATTCCCCACAAATTTAACTTCGTCAAAAAATTCATAGTAGATACTTAGGTTATTTTAAAACAAAATAATCAATATATTTTGGTTCGATACATTCATAATTTATCATAAATAAAATCGGATAAATTAAACATAAAACTTATCTAAATAACCTATTTTTATAATGACACTAAACCATAGACTCAACTGTCAAACTTAATTTGTGAAGACCAGCAAAAAGTTTCTACAATTTATAAAATCTCTAAAAAGGATTTATTGATTTGACTAGTTTAATATACTTGACGGAGAGAAAACAGGAATGTTATCTTCGGGCACGCCTTTCTCCTCGTGCATCTTTGGGAAACACGAAATAATACCACAAAAAAAGATCAACGCTATGTTGATCTTTTTTTATTTTATTTTATGGAGTAGGACGTAAACGAGCACCCTATGGTAAGCGATCGGCACCGCCCATGGACACCCGCAGCACCAGATGAGTCACAGGAGCGTTGCCAGCCTTTTAAGAAGAAGTATGCTCGTTTCTTGGAGGTTTAAGGGTCGTATCCAAAGTTTTGCTATGCGGGGCAGAAAGTTTCAAGTGTCAAAAACCTGTTGGTTTTTTATTTTTAAGTGCCCACAAAACGACACTTATCGGTTGAAAAATATCACTAACGCCATCACTTTAAACATTACTAAAAGTTATAAATTCTACAGCCGCCTTCTGCGGCATACTTAAACTTATATCGCAATGTGAAGTCAGTCGAGTAAGACAGCGTACAATATAATATCTGTTTTACTACCAAAACGCGTTCTAAACATTTCATGCATCACAAATATATCAATTTTTATTGTTTACAACTGCATATCCAATGTCCCCAAGGAACAACAGTATTCATAAAATTGTATTGGTGAAATAAAATTTTATATGTGCGTGTTTCATGTCTATAAGGGGGTGTATACAGTCATAGAAAATGGACGGTGTGTGCGTTGGTATTTTTCTTAGAATAGTCCCATTACGAGAATAATATTTTTCTCAAATATAAAAACTTTTTGCTAAATATATAATATCTTATTCCAAGTCTCATTATAGGAAGTCACAGTTATGGATTTTTTTTGCAGAACTAAGACCTTATATACGGTGATGTGGTGCGCCGTGTTTTCTTGAATACATTGCTCAAAATGGTCATATGTGTTTATTAGCATGGTGAACTACAGTAATGTACGACAAACGCACTATGCGCAATTCACGTGGGCGTTTATCTTATGGTATTAATATGTATTTCATAAAAGGAATACGTCTTTACGACAAGCAGAGCTCAAATTTCTGTCAAGTCATTACCGAGTATTTCGAAAAACAATCTGATACTCTAACACTATTACTTGGAAATCCAACACTCCTTGCTCAGCTTTTCTCACTTTAGACAAACCATTGTGAAATTTTTATTCTAATTTTATCTTACTAATATTATAAATGCGAAAGTTACGCTGTTTGGATGCTTGTTACTCAATCACGCCGAAACGGCTGGATGGACGGATCTGGATGAAATTTGGCACAGGCATACGATACACTCCGGGATAGGACATAGGCTACTTTTCATCAACACCTAAGCGGGCGAAGCCGCGTAGAAGCTAGTTATGGTATAAGTCTGCTAACTAATATTCTTATTACCTGATGGTAAGTAATCACCGCCCCTGAATTGACACTCGTAACACTAGTACTCTTAATCGCCACCGCAGTCACGCCGAAGCACGGCTCGTTCATACTCGTATTGAGTACTAATCATAACATTGAATGCTGTCAACGAAAATTCACAATTTCCATTCACACATGATCGCACAAACGTTTGCAGGCTGCTCTCTCTAGAATAAAATACAATTTGAATTATTCCACATATGTATTGTGTTCTTAATGTAATTAAGTACATTTTTTGTGCAAGGAAAAATTAATATCATTGGGGAGTTGGTTTTTGGAATATTTAAGATTGTTTGGTAACGCTAAATTTATGTACTTACTTCTTAAATATATTATATAGAAATATAATTTGTTATCCTGAATGGATAACAAATTACATTTCTTTTTTTAGATAGACAAACTGATACGAGCAAACGGATTACCTGATGGTAAGCAATCAGCGTCGCTCATGAACACCCGCAACGATGGAAGAGTTAGTTACTTATGCGTTGCTAACCTTTAGTGGATTAGGAATTTGGAGATTTTGGGAATGAGGAGGGTTTGGGGTAGAGGAAGGATTGGACCTCCGGTAACCTCACTTACACGGCGATACACAACGCTGTAGTTGTTTCACGCCAGTATTCTGTGACGTGTTTAACATGTCTTTTTTTGTCAGGAAAACATCATCATATGGCCTCTCTCGCCCAGGGTAAGCCGAAAGAGAGTGTCAGACTCTTACTGACTAAAAGGGTTTATATTGTATAAATTTTTTTGTTAACACCAACAAATGATTTAATTAAAAAAAAAAAAAAACACACCGTTCCATCACGTGTTTAACATGTCTGTGAATTGATTCAGACATGTGTGTGTAAGACTTTACGTTGTATCTCTAACTACAAGTTTTCAAAAAAGTACGTACAACAACAATCAAAATGACAAAGTACAGACTAACATCAGTATATCAACACGACAACACTTTAAAAACAGCGACAACAAAAGAAAGCGCCCTACAGCGCAACAAAAAGCTAAAACGGCGCTTTGTAAATCAGTAAGGCTGACGTGAATTACTATCGCCAAGTGTGAATTTATAGGGGCCGAGTGCCTTTTCCTGCACTAATTCAATACAAGGGGCTTGAAACAATGAACATTGCGACTGTGTGCAACCTGCTTTACGTTGCCTGTATTGAAATTACTGGATTGTATAGTTCTTGTAAATAGTTCTAGGTGCTTATTTTTTACCCGATCGCCGAAAAAGGAAGTTAGGTATAATGTTTTCATTTCATGTGCTAAAAACGTTACCTTTTCGCAGAGTGATGTTTGCTTGATAAGCACAAGGTTTGGGTTTTGGTTTACAAAAATAAGTTACTAAATTCTCATTTTGAATATAAAAACCTTGTGTATCATAGTAGGTATGTACATATATACTCGCCTCTATTACAATTACAATGGTTTATATGTGTTATTGAAAACCTTTTCAAGAATTTAAAAAAGTAGTTAGGTCTTTTTAGTAAATAAATTCTCATTTACATAATATAAAACTGGAGAGTTTGTTTCCTAGCTTGTACCACTGGTTCGAATTAAACTATTATTTTGTTTTTAATAGTGTGATTTAAGCGCCTATATATACACGAGACACAGTGTGTTTTCTATTGTGTCTCATACACCACCAGCAGACAAGAGATTAATAATCCACTTATCGAGGACGGCTATTGGCTAAAAATCATTAAAATACGTTCAATAGGAACCGAGCAACGGATGAACGGCGGGAACGGATAATTATACAATTACCACTAATAAATTATATCTGTTTTAACAACTACTAGTTAAAAATACAAGTACTAATATTTTACAGAAATAGAACATATTAATATTTATTCGAACACCGTACATTAAAGATACAAAATATTCAAACCTCCAAAGAGCTACAATATTGCGTGCTGTCGACGTACGAGTATGTCACAGGCAAACGTCACGGTCTTTCTAAATTGTTTAAGATTTTCCTACTTTTTGGCTTAAGTTTGGGCTTCATTTTAGGTGCATTGTCTTTTCTGTTCTGTGATTGTCAGCTAGGATAAACATGAGTGGTTAAAATTAATTGCTCAACATTTGACCGTTAGGATTTTCTATCAATGAAAAAAATCGGCGCGCAAAATTCATGTGACGTCATCGGTTGATTCTTCAAAGTGCGTCGCCACATAATTTTCACTTTTCATGTTCAAAATTCCCATAATTTAAAGTTTCAACAATTTCAAAAGTTCCTTTAGTTTTCGGTTTAAGTAAAGTACCTAGGTATTCAGTGGGATTTTAGACTACGTTGAAAATTACGACGTCATTTGGAAGTGGCAGTATCTCATGAGTAGTTTTGAACATTTCCTTGAAAGACACTCAAATTCTCTTGTTGAGGACTTCAGTTGAAGTAAAATGAACAAAAGTTTAATGATATATGTATAGATGTGAATAAGATACATTAACTTTTACCTACGTTTTCATATTGTATGACACAATGACACAACCTATGCAAATAGATTTTGGACCAAAATACTTTCCTACTACAAACGTGTTGAAGCGTTTTCCTGATGTTTTGTTTTAAATCAGTCTCTTCTATTTTTTGTCTCTTTTTACACACTAGGATATTCTCCTGGACTGTGGATGCATTACAAACATATAGTTCCACTTTCACATTACACCCAGATCAGGAACAAAAATTTGTGGATACCATACAGAGCTGTTGTACCAAATCATTTGTTTTTTAAAGTTTTTTTTGTAAGGGGAAAATCATCAAATGACTATGAGAGAGTGTCAGACTCTTACTGACTAAATACCCCCCTGTTCCTTCTCCTGCTCTCGGCCGAGGTCGCGGTGCCTCATTGCGCTTACCCCGCAACCCCGGCTAATTTGTCTTAAACTAAACTCACATTACGTCATTCATCATACACATGAAAATCTTAACAGTGCATAGTACGACATGGAAAGTGAACTCTTTTCCAGTATCCGTTCTAGCCTTTCAACCGTGATAATTCGAGACACAGTAGAAGAAAATTAGGGCATTTTGCTTGGTGTCTGATGAACTAGTGACCAGACTACTAAGAATTTTCATTATCCTACACTTATTTGTAATTTAATTTAAACTTACCAGATACGACAAGGCAAGCTAAAAAGGAAAGCCAGATATTTAACAAAATAAATCATTGGCTATGAGGAAAAAAAAATATAAAACGAGAACACGTTACAAGTGAACGCGTGAATTGCGTAAACTTGTTTCAGTACAAACATTTTTCCTCGGCTGACAGCGGGAAATGTGCGCGCGGTTCTGCTATCGTGTTCGGTCTTTTTAATTGTATTATTTATTTTATTTCAGTGCTTGTGTCGGCGTATAGGTTAAGGCGCCCACTGTTCATGGTTGATAAGGGTTTGAAACCTGGAAAGTACCCAACAATATGACTTTTCCAATTTATTCTATGATTATTTAGATACCACTAATATAAGGTGACGGAAAACGTCGTGAGGAAATCTGGACTTATGATTTCTAATTGTAAGTTTTACATTACCATGAGCAAGCGTGGTGATTAATGCTCAAACCTACTCCGTGTGTGAAGAGGAAGACCTTTGCTCAGCAGTGGGCACTTGTTGAGGCTGATGATGTGTTACGTGATTATCTCCAACAATTCTTTTTTTGCGTTCTTTAGGTACGCTGAATTTCGTAGGGCTACTCTCTAAACTTCACTAATTATACAATATTTAACTGAGTTGAATTAAGACAAAAAACTCACCTAAGAAATGATTTTATATATTATAAAATAATTTCTCAATTGAGTTTGTTTATCTCAATGTTTTGATTATCTATACCTAGTCATTTTTATAACAATAATATTCCAACAACTTGAATAAGACACGATAATCAACACAGACTTTCGCCAGCAATAACAAAACTTCATCCTTCTCTAACCAAGAACCGAAATCGTATACAAAAGTATCAAATTCATCGTCAATACCGACAGTACATTCGAACAAACCGCTAATCTTTTCGGCATTCCTCTTTGTCTCCCAAGTAATATTTTAATTAAGGCCCGTCTGCGTCCTCCGAGGCAATTAAAACTTACGCCACGCCACTGACATTTGTTTTCCTTAAGTTAATGCTATCCGGATGCACACTTAGCCGTCATAATGGACGATTATTTGCTTCTACATTGTTCTAAGCTAAAAAGTTACGTTTTGGTTGAATAATTTTACTACGTTATAATAACGGCGGAAAGAAGATATACCACTAAAGCATGCAGACACTAAATGTTCGTTCTCTAAGCTTTTTTTAATGAAATAGGTCGGCAAAACAGACGGATTACCTGATGGTAAGCAAAAAGCGCCGCCCATGGAGTAGTTACGACCTTTTAGAGATTAGGGTTTTGGAGATTTTGGGACCAGTAACCTCACTCACACGGCAAAACTATAATATAAGGGTAAGGAAATAAAAGTAAGTGAATTATTGACTTACCTCTGAGTTGTCAGCACTGACTCATTGTTTATATATATATATAGATTGTGTTTATGTATAGATATATAAAAATAAAATAGCTACCCTTTAGTTTCGCTAAAAATCGAGAATTGATTGACCGATTTGGTTCATTTTGACCTTGAAATATTTGTAATACTTCTTATAAGGTTGAAAATCTAAGAAAAAAGTGTTCATGCACTATTGGGCAGTGTAAAGGTTGCCTGAAAAAAAATAGAACTAAAATGAAAGCGTAAACAGATTTCTAGATCAGAATAGAATTAAAGCGAATACTCCTATTAGTTGCCAAATATGTATCTCACTCAATAGACACCAGTCTTGTGTAAATAATTTTAGTACCGCATCAAACCAACCGAATAGAAAAATCGATACGAATATAACTATAATACCAACTGAGACGAGAAAAACTCGCCAAAATAACAGTTACATTAGGCACATCACTAAACTAGGAATAAAACTCTGTCATTTGGAAGATGTGAACATATTTTCCTTGTTGGCGCAACCAATAAATGATCTACCATATAAAATCACATATATGCTTATCATCATATAAATACGTAACACATATATTAGATCCCGTAACACACCCAATTTACCGGTTATCCGGGGGAAAGGTCCCTAAAAAGATCGTAATGACAAAATAAGGCTTCGGCCATAAAGCGATACGGCCTTATTATGGAAAAAACATTTTTCTTTTTCTCATAAGAAAAAATATTCTTAGTACATATAATATTTAGTTTGATTTTCCTACTTTTTTGCTAACGTTGGCTATTTAGGGTCCAGTTGTTTGTATTAAGAACTTTCGTTATCGTAGATTTGGACTTTAATTATTTCTCAATTAAATTAGGATAAAGTGGAAGGTTTTCAGTTAAGGAATACTTTGTATGGCTGCCTTCGAAAGCTGGATTTTTATTTTGTGACTATCATGTTCATTTAAGATTAAGAAGTTACCTCAACTTCTCCCTGGATGATGAAGATGATGATGACGATGAATCATATGACTTTGTGGTATAATCTGTTGACCACGTGACTTACTGATTTTTTTTATTTAGAAATCTTAATATGTTCGTTTTGGATCTAAAACGATAAAGATTATCGATACAGAACTTGACTAAGAGGGTGGTAGTTTTAAAAACAATTGCCGAAGGCTTGATCCTATATGTGAATGTCCTCGGTCTGTTTGCTAGTAGTAGGTAAAGAGATTATCGCTTCAAAAAAAAAGGTCAGCGACTTATTAATTTTGATACTTTCTTTCTCTAAGAGAAATATAGAAAAAAATAGTTAATAAATAAGTTCATATAGTGTTCATTAAGTGATAACTAATGTAATAAAAAATATAACATGTTATTATTATGTAGTTATAAGTTAAATTGCTGCGCCCTAACAGGGTAATGTACTGTACTGGCTGTATGTTATACTTGACATTATATGTACATTGTGCAATATGAATAAATAAATAAATAAATCGTAGGTGCCCCTGCTATAGTTATCTCTTATGTACACATCTTAATATAATTGAAAGGTTCTTTGCCTCTTAAGACCTCCAATACTTACTTTGTATACATACGTATTTATATTTTTTGTAAATTGGCTAACATTTTTGAAGGCACTGAAAATAGAAGGCTATTTTTAATAAATGTATATGCGCAACAAAAAAACATATATTTTTAATTCTTCGTTCAAGTTTTATCTCGACGATTAAGGCATCGGCTACCCAAGCAACAGGGTGAGTGTTCAAAACCTGACAAGTTCCAACCTGCTCCTGACTGACCTTCCTGACTGCACGGTTGGTGCGGTGGCTGGGCAACTGGCCTCCGTGCAACGTGTCGCGGTTTCGATTCCCGCACGAAACAACTGTTTAGGTGATCCACAAATTGTTGTTCCGGGTATGGATGTCATGTGTATGAGAAATTGTATTTTTGTAATCGCACCCACACAGGAGAAAATCCAAGTGCGGGGCAATGTCTTATAAACAAAAAATGATACCATGATGAAGGAAAGCATTGTAAGAACACCTGGATACAACATATTATAAGTTTGAATTGTCAATCTGCCTTAAGCAACCGTGGTGCTATGAGAAGAAAGAAAGAAAGAAAAAGCATTTATTTTCGCGCAAGCGCACACACATAAAACAAAAATACAAAAAAGAAGAAAATAAAATAATACAAAAAATCTAAACTAAATGACACAGATAAAAATAAAATGGTTTTTAGAAACAAATTAAGAACAAAAGAAAAAACAAAAAGTTTTGTCTATGGTCCACAGAGTATTTTAACATTAAGCGCGAGGTCGCGTGTATTTTTACTATCTGTGGACCATAAGGACAAGATAGTAACATTTGTGTTTGCAACAAACAATAACAAAAAAAAAAAACATAATTATATTAATTTAATTAAATTGATAATTTCCTCCTTACTACCGTTTTAACAATATAATGTGGTACGAGCGCAAAAAATGGACATGCTCAGCATTTGCTGAGACCCCAACCACAAGGGTTTGGTGCCACAGCGCTGATTTTCAGCATATCCTTGGGTGACGTGATGGCGTCCCACCATATTTATGAACATTTTGAAGCGAAAAGCAGCGTGAGTACAGGCCATTCAAATAAACATGTAATCGTGTAACAAAAGCGTATGTCGTGTATGATTGTACTGTGTAGGTGTGTGTAGTAAATGTGTGTCTTGTTTCCAGCATGCAGCCAAGGGTTATTTGCAGAAACACGTGTGCTATACTAACAGGGGGAAAGGATGTAATCGCGGACAATATCTGTTGGATGTATCCCTTGCAGGAAGGCCGCGACCTTGAAGGTTAGTAATATATAATTTTTTAGGTTAGGAATATATACTTATTTTTGTAATTTGCGTAGATAAATAGATTAATAAATATTGAAGAGAGTTAGGTTGAGTTCTGTAGGTTTTGTAAATACTTTTTCATTTGTAGTAAAAAGTTACTTTTTGTTTTCAGGCCTCGCATTGGTGGTGGCAGGTTATTCCAACAGTGAGTCGCAGCATACCTGAAACTCCCCCTGAAGGCCGCAGTTCTGTGTTGAGGAATAGATAGTGGATTTGTTGCAGAGCGTATGTGGTTTTTACATGAATGTTGCCTCCAATTTAACTTCTCATACAGGTACCGTGGTTTTTGAGTAGTTATGACTCCAAACAACAGACCTGTCATGTGTAGTCGTAGAAGAGGTCTTTGCTTAAGAGATTTATTACGTCAAGGTTTTTTTAATGAAAGGACGGCAAACGAGCTGAAAAATTACCTGATGGTAAGGAAAAAAAACCCATCGATACTCGCAACAACAGAGGAGTTATGAGTGCTTCGCCAACCTTTTGGGGATTAGGAATTTGGAGATTTTGGGATAGGGAGAGAGGTCCACGCTGATAAATTTGATTTTTTATAAAAGTGCGGAAAAGTTTGTGTTTCAAAACATATACGTAATGCATAGGCTTCATCTTACTTCGCGCAATATTGGTCATTTGTTCTTCAAGATAGGTAATATTACAAAACACCATTAGCATATAAATGCCCATTCCCAATATAATGCCCAAGATAAGGTTTGACCATTAATAACCTTCCTTTCTTAATGCAGTTTGACAAATTCAAAATTAAAAGTATAAATTTCCTCACGATATTCTCCTTTACTGCATATCAGTGATGACTAATAAATAAGAAAGTAAATTCGGAAATTCACATTTATACTTACCTACTTTCAAACCCACACCCGTTTTTATAAGAAAACTAGCTCTTCCCCGCGGCGTCGCTCCCGTCATTTGAGTACCTACCCAACTCTACCTGCCCTACTCTACCTACCCTACTCTACCTACCCTACCTACCCTACTCTACCTACCCTACCTACCCTACTCTACCTACCCTATCTACCCTACCTGCTCTACCTACCCTACTCTACCTGCTCTACCTACCCTACCCTACCTACCCTACCCTACCTACCCTACTTTACCTACCCTACTCTATCTACCCTACTCTATGTACCCTACACTACCTACCCTACTCTACCTACTCTACCTAACCTACTCTACCTACCCTACTCTACCTACCCCACTCTACCTAACCTACTCTACCAACTCTATCCTTCTCCTGACTCTAAACTACCTCCCTGCCAATTTTCAGCTAAATCGGTTCAGCCGTTCTTGAGTTATAAGTGGTGTAACTAACACGACTTTCTTTTATATATATATACAGGGTGTAAGGGACAGCCCTCCACAAATTAACAGGGTGCAT
The DNA here is from genome assembly GCA_902829305.4 of Spodoptera exigua. Lineage (NCBI taxonomy): Eukaryota > Metazoa > Arthropoda > Insecta > Lepidoptera > Noctuidae > Spodoptera > Spodoptera exigua. The sequence continues at coordinate 3,053,092 of LR824614.2, forward strand.
TCAGCTCCTTATTCTGAATCATATTCCAGTGAAAATTCTTTCAGGAAAATTTTCAATTTTTTTTTCGTTTTTTCAGTTCCTACACCTCTATTTCAATGTATAATTACATTCTATGTATGAAGAATAACATTAATGTAAATAACACAGCTAAAACAAAAAAATACGCAATGGTTGTGTGAATTCTCTAAAGAACTACGCATGAAATCAGCTGTTCAATTTCTACCTAGCGCGAGTCGTTTGAACTCACCGCACCGCGGTCACGGCGCAGCGGCTCGGCGCCCCACCGCGCCGATCGCCGCGCCGCCGTAGGTATACCTACGATCCCGTCCAACGTACAGAATAGCTGCGTCCCTTTCTGTCGATTGAACCAGTGTTGCCAACTTTTAACTTTTGTTACCTCTTCTACCTTTCTACCTTTGTAAACGAAAATGTTAGAACTATCGAAATTTATCTAAAACTTGAGAACTCCTTTGCATTCATAATCACATTGATGAGATTTTCATTAATCAATTAATGAAAATCTTGTCGCGCACATAAATTGAATAAAAAATAAATAAAGATTAGTCTAGTTTTAATTTTAAAGCATTTACAAATACTACCTAATTTATAAATTGATTGTTCTTTTTAAGCGATTACTGGCTAGTTTTTAAACTACTTACAGATTTACATGGCTTCACAATAGCCATGAATTGATAGTCGAGCCAGAAATTAAACACAATCTCCCTGGAATGGAAGCACAGCTTTCTATCACACTGCACTTTTATTATTCCAAATTAACTAAACAATGAAATTAGAATTAAATTGATTTAATCAATTCATTTCTCTACAAAAAATAACAGAATGATAAATTACGACCATGCATAATTTTTAATTTTTTACCCCGAAATTTTGTACCTAATTTTCGTGTAATTGGCAACAACAGATTTATGTTTGTGTGTGTCACATGCAGGAGTCGCCATTGTGCCTTGCTGCGATGTTACTGTTTATGTTCCGCGAGCGTGTGTTGGTACGGATCGCTCGCGCATTCGGCTTAAAAGTTTTGTTATAAGTAGTGTTGTTAAGTTTTATTAGTTATGTAGTGTGAGAAGTGTAGTGAAGTTTTGTTGTAGAAATTGTGCGAAATTACTACCTAGGTACGTTTTGCGCGCGTGATTATGGGGAGATGATAATGTGTTGTAGTAGTGTAGGTATCCTGACCGTCGGCATCCATCAGACTCCAGGATAATTACTGGTGACTATCAACGCTTGCTAGAAAACCAGCCCATTGTTCCCAGACAAAAAGGCGCCGAAAGACCAATACCTACGTGGATTTTGGAATTGGTTCGCTAACGTAACGAGACGCTACCACTTACCAGTGCTTTCCTATTTAAACGTAGTTTAGGTAGGTTTGGACCGCAACCGTGGCCAGCACGATCCCCAGACGTAACCCATTTGGACCCCTTTTTGTACGTAAAAGAAAAAGTGTTTGTGAGTGCGTGTGCAAGTGAGTACGAAATGCGAGACCGCATCACAAATGCTTTCCAGAGCCGGAAACCGGAGCGATTCTAAGGTACCTACGCATTTTTCTTTTTTTATCATTTATCAGTTACCATGTTATGATTGTTAGATTTTCTTTTGTTAGTAATGCGGCTATCTTTTAAATAATAATTTATTGTTATTAAAACGTGGCGCGAGCGCGATTATTAAATTGTCTTTTGTAAGTAATGCGGCTATCTTGTAAATAATAAGTTATTGTTATTAAAACGTGGCGCGAGCGCGACCGTTTGTCCGAAAGGTAAGGTCGCGGCGCTGCCCATAGTGTAAAGTAATAATACTAAAAGCGCTGCCGTTCGCTGCGTGCGTTTGCGGTGGTAGCGATACATTGCGTGTAAGGTAATGAAACAAATCGGTTTAATTGGATTCCCATAACCTTCCTGAAATAATTTCATGTACCAGTCAACTTAAGACGATATACTGAATCCACCCTATCAGTTTGCGGAAGGCTGTCCCTTACACCCTGTATAGTACAATTCATAAAAGTACTACACTAAAGCGATTCACCACCGACTAATCAGCGTCCAAGGTCATTGTCCTCAAGCCACATTGCCAACCTCGCAGTATAATTTCCCTAGCTGTACGTTATAAAGCCCGCGGGAGGTAATATACACGGGAACACGATACATGTACCTGTTTATTACACCTAATCCTAATTATAAACTCATATTATGGTGATAAGGTTTGTAGGGACATAGAGAGGGTTTTTTAAGCTATTTGGTATACTTATAAATACTGGTTTATTTTGCACTATGGTATAGACATATATAATCGTATTTTATAGCAGCATATTGAGCGTTAACGTATATTACCGCACAATATATCAAATTATATGTCGCGGTGGCCCGGAGGTTAAGGAGCCCGCTTCTCATACATCAACCCTTATGGGTGGGTTCCAAACCTGGCAAGTACCAATGTGACTTTTTCCGAGTTATATGTACTTTCTATGATTATTTTAGACACCACTGACATGCGGTGAAAGTAAACATCGTGAGGAAACCTAGACTTATAATTTCTAATTATAACTTTAAAATCACCAACCCGCATTGAGCAAGCGTGGTGATTAATGCTCTAACCTTCTCTGTGTGAGAAGAGGCCTTTGCTGAGCAGTGGGAACTCATAGGCTGATGATATCAAATTATCAGAATCTAATAATTGTATTAAAAACTAGCTACTGCCAGAGGTGGAACCGCGCTTTCACCCGCTACTCGGTTCCTATTTGTTGTAGGGTGATATTAGCAGTACCTATAGTAGGTACTCAAGAACATTGTAGTTATCAATCAATGAAGGAATTTTGGAAACCTGACTGGACTCACAACAGAAATATTTAAAAATTGTACCTCTTTATGGTGTAAGTATAGATAAATCACTTGAAGACAAAAATTTAAATATCGAAGATGGATTACGTTGAAAAATAACCATTTTATATCTACCGAATACTTAAACTAAGTTTATAAAAAACAAATTACTAAAACTACGATGTTGTGTTTTCGATTCTGCTATTTCAAACTGTAGTAAACAGTATTAATATTATAATAAGAGCTGATTTCTACCAGTTCGCTGGGGTTGCGAGTGCAAACTGCAATATGCCACGGCCAGTCAGAGAAGTGGTTTTTAGTCAAAATATGTCTCATACTCCTTCTCGCCCCATCGAAGGTAGGAGTCATTTAAGGAACATAACTTCAAAAAAAAACTCCATACCACTGACTTAACCGCTTAGCTGTAATAATATAAATAAAGTCTGCATTCTAAATTATAATCTGAAACACAAAAATAGATTATAATCTACATTATTCTTGATTCTTGAATTATACATATTCTAACCTAGAATAGATATTAGTATATACTTGAATTCATTCAAATCCTGCATCAAAACTACACTTTCAAATTAAGTTCTTGACCAGCTTCAGCGAAATACATCAAAATTTATGACTCTACAATCAGTAGAATATTTACTAATTCCCAAATCTATAAACCGTAGTAGCCGCAGGGTTGCCAGCCAAAACACGTCGAATATGTTTTATGTGTCTGGCAACACCGCGTAAATCTAATCTCCTGGAAATTATTGGGATACTGAACGTATGACTCTATATATTCTGTGGTGGTGTTTTGTTAATAGCATGGCGTAGTGATATCATTATGAGTATGTTTGTGTAAGCCTGAAAGATATGTACTTACCTACTAACTTATTTTTAATACGGTAGTTTCCAATTAGTAATTCAATTCTTTTAAATAAATGTTGTGTTTCGCCGTGTGAATGAGGTTACTGGAGGCCCAATCCCCAATCCTTAAATATCCGCAACCCTGATCTCCAAAAGGCCGGCAACGCACTCTTCACTCATTTTCCTGTTGCGGGCGTCCATGGGCGTCCCATAAAAAAATGACAAACTCTTGAAAATCTTTTCTATGAAATTTGAATGAAACTTCAAATTATGACGTCGTAGTATTAATATGCGTCAAATTGTTAAGTTATTTCTTAAAATTTTGCTATAAAATAACTTTTATTTTCTTTTTTACGTTGCCCCACATTAGGATTTTCTCCTGTGTCGTAAGTGCGTTTACAAACATACAATTCCACATGCACATCACACTCAGACCCGGAACAACAATTTGTAGATTACACAAAGAGTTGTTCCGTGCGGGAATCGAACCCGCGACACGTTGCACGGCAGCCAGTTGCCCAGCCACCGCACCAACCGTGCAGTCGAATAACTAAAAATTTTGTGTATCTACCGATCGATGTTTAAAAGTTAAGTTATTTTTCAATATTTTATTATATGTATATCGAAGAGTTTAGTTTATTATTTTGAGCTACCTACACAATTCTAATAACTTCATAATAAAAATAGATTTTATAGCTAGGCATAGATAAAGGAATCTTTACTGTCGTATGTCGTAAAGGAGATCTTTCAGATTTGTATTAAAGACAGTACAGAGTACGTTAATCTTAGATCGCAGGTTGAAAGCATTGATGCAAGTTGATTAAGGGCTGAGTTTGTTTCAATGGTTAGATAAAAGTTTTCTGCGGAATAATTATGATGCTTTTGCGTCAGAATGTTTGTATCGGACAGTGACAGCAACAATTTTATTCCTCGGATAACATTAATCAGAGAAATGAAAAATCAGACCTAAAACGATAATAATTCAAATAAGACACTAACCGAAACTTTCATTGATGTAAGTACTAAAATAATAACTTAAAAATAAAAAGTCCACAGCCCAAAAATCAATACACAAAAAAACAAAACTAAAAGTAATATTTATGTGTATTTCCATATAAACTGTCTGGTAGTCTAGCCAGCAAAAATCCCAATTTGGCGCTCACCCAGCCAAAATACAACCACATACAGGGTGTATTCAAACCGAACAAGCTTAAACGAGATCATTCTATAGCCTATTAAATACATAAACTAGTTGTTTGCTTACTGGAAATATTTTGATTCAGTTTTATAATTTATATACGTTTTTTTTTTCATTTACCGTGTGAGGTGTAGACTGAAAATTTTAATTTGTAATCAATCGATGCTTCATAATGTCTATTGGCAGACCCAAAATCTATACCGAAATCCCTTTTTCGACCAACAAAATATTCTCAATTTAATAATCCCGAAAAATCATTGCCTACTGCTTCTCAATAAACACCCTTAATGACGCTGTAATAAAAGGAAAAATCGCAAATCACGAAATCAGCACACAAAAACAACATATATACAGGTTGATGCGTAAAATGGTATTGTCGAGACTGTCGATATCGGGGCGCCGGGAGCTATCTAATTTTGTGCGGACCACTCGGTCACTCCCTATTCCTGTGCCCCGGGGCTGTGTGCGCACATCCTGTACGGGTAATTGTAACTGGATACTGTTTCTGTTTTAATGTAATAATGAAGGACGGGTTGATGTAGGGAACGTTGTAATTGGCTCTCGATATACTAGCTGTAGTGTTGAAAAATAATAATGAACATAAGGTCGTCTATTTTTAGGTTTACGAGAATGTATGTAGTAGTTTAATTTTTTTAGTTGGAAAAATCATCAAATGTCGCCCAGGACGAGAATGAATAGAACTTCAGGCTCTTTCTGACTAAAAACCACCCAGTTCTTCCAGCTGCTGCAGGCCAAGGCCACCTTATTGAGCTAAGCCCGCAAATCCGCAAAACTAATATTAAAAAGAGGTAAAATTTGTAAGTTTGTATGTAGGAAGTAATCTTTGGAACCGCTGGTCGGATTGCCAAAATTCTTTGACTGATAGATAGCTACAATATTCCTGAATGCTATAGGCTATAAAAGATCACGCTAAAATTAAATGGAGCCGAGCAGCAGGTGAAAGCGCGTGAGAGTAGCTAGTTGAACAATATTCCTCTGCCTTTCTAAGTCTTTTTAAGACTATCTTTGCACCTACAGTCCTTGCCAGGAGCCATACAATAAAATTTGTGTTTGGTGTAGTTTAACTGAGTAATTTTATTTCTGTGGAGTCATGCTTGCTTCAAGTTGCACGCATAAATAAGATGAGATTTATTATATTATGATAAATATGAGAATTCGAGAAAATCTTTAACCTTAACTTTTTAGATGATTTGAGATTTTTTCTCTAATTCCTCCTCCTTAACTTTTTTACGAATTCTGTTTTGCACTAGAATTACAAAGTTTATATTTAATAATAGCAAAGTAGAAAGATTAACAAAATATATAAATCCAGTTGACGCTAATCTTCGTTTCCAATACAATCCGAACCCACACTAATAAATTTTAAACCATATTGCACTATTGCAAATACGCAAGCACATCAACCTACCCAAATGTCGATTTCTTCAATACATTTTCCACTTTATTAACGAAAACAAGAAAGTTAAAAATCGATTGAAGAAAAGCATAGCAGAAGATAAGATAGTATATTGAAGTCAGTATTTCGATATTGTTTCCCAAAGGTCCACGAACTATGGATCAGACACATTCAGTATCGGCCACAATTGGCAGAAGATGCAGACGTCTGAAGTTGGAATATAGCCAGAATGTCAAAACGTCAGTCTGGAACAGCATTTTGTTACTAATTGCATTCACATTGGTTTAATTATTCAATTAAGAATGTATTCAGTATATTATACAAATCTATGGATGTTTTAAATTACTTATATTTATTTGCAATCCAATATAAATTGACTGCGCAATTGACGCGGTGGCTGAGGAACTGGCTGCTGTGCAACGCGTTGCGAGTCGATTCCCTCATGGAACAACTGTTTGTGTGATCTACAAATTGTTGATCCGGGTCTGGGTGTGATGTGTGAAATTGTATGTTTGTAAACGCACCCACAACACAGGCGAGAAAGTTGGGTGAGACAAAGTTTAAAAAAAAAAACATGACAGCGCAAAAACTGTAAACTCTCGAAGTTACCTAAGGTCGTAGAGGGTTACCAATATCTTTGCAATTAATTTTAAATCACTGTAAGTTCTTATAATTTCATCACAACTATTATTAAATAGCTATCCAAGATTCATCCCACAATTTCTGACCCGAACTTCAAACTTTAGGTCGCCAATACCACCTATTTGTCTTGGTAAGTCAATGCGATGCACATGTTGAACAGTGCAATGAACTTGGTCTAATTTATCGAAGTTCAGCAAGTTTAGACCACGGCCCAGTCATAAAGTGTCCTAAGAACACAACTTGCATGCAAGATGGTTGTTGAAACAAGCAACTATTGAGGAACTTTAGTTCGCTTATTTTGCTAAACTATGAATGTTGTTGTGGTTTAATATTCATAGATATAGTTCGTACAGGTTTTAGTGTTAAATTTTGTACTTATTTATCTATAAATTTCTATATCTGCTTCAAATATAATAAGTGACTAAAACTTCAATTTTTTTTTCTTTATAAAAATATATTATAACAATAGTATTGTGTGCAGCCTGAATTAAACACTACATATTTTTAAGTAAAAAGGCACTTTTGGAAACACAAACTAAGTGATTCACTATTTGGTTATTCTAATTAATATTTGTGTTTTGTTTAAAGCATGATTTAATACAATAACTACATCATCATCAGCATAATATATGTGCCCACTGCTGAGCAAAGTCTTCTTCCCACGCGGAGAAGGTTTGAGCATTAATCACCACGCTTGCTCACGGGGTATTGGTAATTTTAAACTTATTAATATGTATACCTTCTAACAGAATAGGTACATATATTAAAAAGTAATTGTATGAACTATAGTACAATGAAATTTAAGTTCACAGAAAGCTCAAGTTTTTGGATTTTACCTGAATTGGATCTCAAATTTTACAGGAAAGCCATTTTCTCATTTAAAACTTCATATTTTGAAATTGTGATTGTGATTATCACAATCACAATTTCAAAATATTAGTAGTCTTTCTGTAAAGACTACCTACTAAAGAATATCACTTCTAATGAGTTGTGGAAGAGAGATGGCAATCGTTCCATAGTGTCTCCATCTATTATCTAGCAAGCAAACTATATAATAAACGTGTAACATAATATTACATACTACACAAACAAGATTTATTACGAAAATCCCTCATCACCTAACGGGAATTTGCAACAAAATTCAAGCTCGATTAATATCTCAACACGTTCCATAGAGCTCCTCCTCCTCTATAGACTAGAGTATCCTTACAGCTCTATCAAAGCTGTCATGTACCCGTCTGTCGTGTTGGCTGCAGCAGGACAATGTCGCCACAACCACTAACGTAGGAGTAAATTGTCCATGAAACATCAATGCGACTACCATCGTTGTAGCCACGTGTAACATAGAGTAGCTTAAGAATAGAGGCGGCAATTCAATGAATGAAGTTGTTTGAGTGAACTAAAGAATGAATGAATTTTGGAATTGAGTTTTCTGCGTCATTGATTATTCTGTTTAGCAGAGCTATAATTTGGGTGATTTAATTTGAATAACATAAACTCTAGTTATGTTAAAGAACGAAATCTGCGCTTAAGGCTAAAAAGGTACGTAACAGTAGACTCCTTTCTAAAATGTTCACATTAAAAAGTACTTTCAAAAATTTACAAAATATTTGACTGCATAGTCGACGCAGTGGCTGAGCAATCGGCTGATGTCACAGAATAAATAAGAAAAATAATATTTTTATTATAACTTTCGTGAGACATTCTAAATTATTTATTATGTTTTCTGCTTACTCACGTAATAATTTGACGAGATACTCGACTAGTTTCAAGCCATGCTAGAGGCCCATATTCATGAGCAGCATTCCGCGACACGCGACTCGGCGACCGTCGCGCTGCTACTGGCTACTCGAGTCTGCGCGCCCAACGCGCCCTCTGCCGTGATTCACGCGCACTTTCTTCTAGCCGTGGTGTTGGCAGCGACGGCGCGCGCGACACTGTTGGCACGCTAGACTCGCCCGCCTGCAGCTGCGTTGGTGTTGGGTTCGAATCCCGGGTCGACGCAAAATCAGTGTTACATACCGCGCTAACTGTGTCACACTCCAGACCCGCAACAGTGCAGTCTGATGCAGATTTCAGACTCGGCTTCCAGGCAGGTGGTAATGCCCAGCCACCGTCTCTGTTGAAGTTCGGACGCCGGCTTATTTCGATGGCCTCACGTACTTTCCGCGGTACGAAGTATTTTTCCCTCGCTAGTACTGAGACCTTGTCGAAACGGAGGAAGTGAGCCGTGCCCGTACTACAAGCATGCTCAGCTACCGCCGATGTATGGGTGTCTCGGTTTTTCACACTGCGTATGTGTTCTTTTAGTCTGGTTGTGATGTTGCGGCGAGTTTCCCCGATGTAACTCGAGCCACAGTCGCACGGTATCATGTATACTCCGGGAACCGCCAGCGGAGCCTTGTCCTTAGGCGAGCGCAGAAGATGTCGTAACTGACCGGGTGGGCGGAAGATCGTCCTGATGCTGTATCTCCGGCGTAACAGGTGTCCGATGGTGTCGGTTACTCCTTTCACATAGGGTAAAAATGCTGGAGTCCGTTCCGCAACTGCCGGCCGTCTTCTTTTACTTGATGAGCTCGCCATTCGAGTACACTGACGCCAGTTGTACCCATTATTTTCCAGTACCTGTCTTAGGTGGTCGAATTCCGCGTCAATGTACTGGGGATCACACAGGTTCAGAGCCCGGTTGATAAGAGTCCTGGGAACGGAGGCAAGGTGGGAGGGATGGTGATGCGAGTCGGCTCGTAAGTACCGGTCCGTGTGTGTCGGTTTACGGTAAACCGTGTGCGACAACCGGCCGTCTGTTCCACGACTTACGAGGACGTCTAAAAACGGCAACATTCCATCTTTTTCCTTCTCAGTGGTGAACTGTATGCTACTGTGCACTGAGTTTAGGTGTGCTATAAATTCCTCTACATGTTCCCGGTTGATGACTGCGAACACGTCATCAACATATCTCCACCAGTGTCGCGGTCGTACCGGGGCAGACGTTAAGGCTTGACCCTCAAACCACTCCATGTATATATTAGCAACCACTGGCGCTAACGGTGAACCCATGGCGACTCCGTTCACTTGCTGGTAAAAATCACCTCTCCACAAGAAATAACCTGATGTTAAGCAATGGCTTACACCGTCAATGTATCCAGTAGGTAAATCTGTACCGTTCAATAAGGTGATGATTATAGCCTCATCTACTGAAACATTTGTGTACAGTGATGTGATGTCGAAGCTCATCATAATATCTGTTTCTTGGAGCCGGATATCCGTTAATAGGGTGATTAGGTGCCTGAAATCTTTCACGTAAGATTCCGTTTTACCTGTGAAAGGTTGAAGTATAGTTGCCAGATGCCGCGACACCCACGTTGATGCACCCACGTATAAACTGTCGCGGCATCTGGCAACTATACTTCAACCTTTTACGAATGGCGAGCTCATCAAGTAAAAGAAGACGGCCGGCAGTTGCGGAACGGACTCCAGCATTTTTACCCTATGTGAAAGGAGTAACCGACACCATCGGACACCTGTTACGCCGGAGATACAGCATCAGGACGATCTTCCGCCCACCCGGTCAGTTACGACATCTTCTGCGCTCGCCTAAGGACAAGGCTCCGCTGGCGGTTCCCGGAGTATACATGATACCGTGCGACTGTGGCTCGAGTTACATCGGGGAAACTCGCCGCAACATCACAACCAGACTAAAAGAACACATACGCAGTGTGAAAAACCGAGACACCCATACATCGGCGGTAGCTGAGCATGCTTGTAGTACGGGCACGGCTCACTTCCTCCGTTTCGACAAGGTCTCAGTACTAGCGAGGGAAAAATACTTCGTACCGCGGAAAGTACGTGAGGCCATCGAAATAAGCCGGCGTCCGAACTTCAACAGAGACGGTGGCTGGGCATTACCACCTGCCTGGAAGCCGAGTCTGAAATCTGCATCAGACTGCACTGTTGCGGGTCTGGAGTGTGACACAGTTAGCGCGGTATGTAACACTGATTTTGCGTCGACCCGGGATTCGAACCCAACACCAACGCAGCTGCAGGCGGGCGAGTCTAGCGTGCCAACAGTGTCGCGCGCGCCGTCGCTGCCAACACCACGGCTAGAAGAAAGTGCGCGTGAATCACGGCAGAGGGCGCGTTGGGCGCGCAGACTCGAGTAGCCAGTAGCAGCGCGACGGTCGCCGAGTCGCGTGTCGCGGAATGCTGCTCATGAATATGGGCCTCTAGCATGGCTTGAAACTAGTCGAGTATCTCGTCAAATTATTACGTGAGTAAGCCGAAAACATAATAAATAATAAAGAAAAATAATGTACATGAAATTGTATGTTTATAAATTGTCTAGTGTTTTTTAATAATAATAGATTTCGATAATTGACTATTTAATCCTGCATACAACAGCGTAGATGTATTTATTTTCTAAATCACTAAGAAGATTGATTTGATATTGTACTCGCTGGTTCACTACAATAACAAGCATAAATCCTTCACATGAAACCAATTCTCCAAATAAATCGATATGACAAATACAAGTGCGCACAAAGATGCAAAGAACGAATGAACTAGAAATACAAGATGAATGAGGTATCACGAATGCCATCCACTATATAGAGACCGAATGGAAGATGGTGAATGAGTCGTCTTTACGTAAAGCTCTTTTAAAATTCCATTTTGTATACGAGTCTTACATGAATGGGAATGTAACGAATGAATGAATGAACGACATTGAATGATGAATGTCGTGTAATTAGAATATGAAGTAGTTTTAAGTTCTTTTTTTGAAATTTGAATTAAACTGTTTCATAATATAAATTATGTCGTTTCTGTCTATGAGTAATTAAGGCACGCTGGCTTTTTATGACCACTAAAGAGCTAAAAATTTAACAGAAAAGTGACAAAAAAGACTTACAAAACCATAAATAACACGAATTACATTTTTAGCGATGTCACATCTATTTTTAATACAATCTTTGTTTTGTCTTAGTCTGGAGACCCTTGCTTTGTGGTTGTAATTACTTACAAGAACGCAGTTAGGTACGACACGTAAGAAGCGAATGGTCTACAAATAATTTTCAATCGAAGCCAGGTCAAAGTAAAAAATAAAACTAATAATATACTATTTAAAATCAAAGGCAAGCTTCACACAATAAAAACGATTAATACATTCAATAGGTCATTGATACTGCCTTACAGCTTTAATATACAAAACAGATTTCGACTTGCAACAAGAGATGTATCAAAAAATACTCAATACAGATTTTTGTCAAAAAAATATTTTAAATCGTATTACACACGCACAAGGTTTTTTATCATAAAATATGTAAATATTAAAAGCAGGCAAATAATCCCGTCATTGCGCTGATCCCTCAGCCAGTACAAGTAAAATAAGATACTTTACTAGGCACTTCTTATAGAAAGGTTTTCTAATAAAATATTCAAAAGGGGAAAATTTTCATGGCGAAAAAAAATGTTCAAATATTTACTCCTCGACTCGATTCAGTTAAAAAGGGTACTGTTTGCGTTACAAATGTTCTTTTCGAAAATAATTGTGTGAAAAGGACTTTTTAATGGAGTCTCTTTATTTTTAGGTGAATATTTTGTGAATATATATTTTAATTGTACCCCGAGGCTGTGAGAATGTTTTGCATTTACTAAATATAATATCATGAAGGTGAAGGATGAAAACAAATATATATCTCTATATAATATATTACATAAATTCCAATTAGGGCTTCTCAACTATACTTGTAAGATTTGATTTACAAATGAACTAATTAGTCAGGCGTAAGTATAATAAACATAATATTGAAATTTTAATTACCTCTTAGAATATCGCAGTCTAAATATCTTAATTAATCTTCAAATTCTAGACATTGAAAAATATGAGGCATTTAGTTATTTAAGAAGTTAAAAGATTTATATTTCTAGGCTGTCTTATTTTCTCTTAACCTACGAAGGGGATTTAGAATATAAATTATATATGTAATTTAAAATTAAAATGCATCGTCATTTTTTACGGATTCGTAATAATTATTATTGTAAACATCATTATCAAACTTTTTTTTGTTAAAACCTTTTTTTCTGTAAAAACCAAACTTTAAATTTACCACACATTTAAATCCTTATACTATTTGCACAATAGAACAGAGGTCATTCCAAAATAAAATATCTCTTCAGTTCACCAAATCCCTCTTTTGAGAATACCATAAAACAGTCCCGCGTCAGACACAGGCAACGAAATCGACTGGTTACGCTTTTCAAATATTTCTCAGGGCCGACACTGGTGGGGACATTTCTTTAGATTTATGAACTATGAAGCGATATATTGACGTTGAGAGGTGATAAACATCTTATAAGATATGCGCTCCTGGTACTTGGGGGTGCAAACGTGCAGTTAATGGTGGTTCTTGGTGGAAAGAAGTATTAAATGGAATTTATCTAGAAATGCTTTGATATTACTTTGTTCCAGCCATGCAAGACTTGCAGTTTATGCTTCTTTAAATAAATACGTTACTTTATTCTTTGATACTTTATATTATATGAGAAATGAATAGAGATCCCGTGGATAAAGATACGTCATCTTCCTCTTCATCATAATCATCACCCATAAAAAATCCACTCATGAACAAATCCTCACTTAAGTCTAAATACCTATATATAAAAATAAATCGCAAAATGTGATGTTCAGTGAAGAAAGAAAAACTCAACAACGACTGGGCTAAATTTTCGAATTCTTTGTTATTGTATTTATAATTGTCAAAGAAAAGTTTCTATGGTGAAAAATTTTAGAAAAGTGGAGGCGAAAATGGTAGTTATAGCGAGGAAATTAGTGAGATACCCTTACGAAACAGGCCTTAAAATAAATAAATCCAATATGGCGCATTTAGACATCTTGCATCAATTAGGAGACTACAAATGTCACAATCGAACGGTCCCTCAGACAATTCATTGTACTTTGATATGAGACAAACCTCTGTTCATACTTACAACATGTTATTATACATAATTGGTTTTGTCAAAGTTTAGTTTCAGTATCTTTGTTTATGCTTGAGTAAGAATGCTGAGATTGAATAACTACACTAAAATTGTACCTTGTAACCATAGCCAGACGGTCTGCCTATGTGCATATCTTGTTAAAAATCCATAAACAAACGAATAAATAAATAACTTATATATTTTTTTCCGTACCTTGTAAAAGTATTTTGTACTACATATTGACGAAATAAAATATCGTTCAACATACATCTGAAATCACCAAGATTTTAAATCAAACCGCAACATAACAAAACAAAAACGCAACACATTCATCATTCAAAAATTCAAATCGATACATCGAAAACTTTTACAACGATTTACTCGATACATCGTATTGACGTAAACGAATTGTGATTACATACTCATAATGCTGACGAATAAATAAGCGTAGGACAGACAGAAGCCGATTAGATCAACCGAACGGGAGCACGTAGTATATTGGATAAACGTCAAACTTGACATATAGCTTGCGTACAATACTGCGTCTTCCTATCCGTGACGTCTGGGGTAAGTTAACGGGCAGAGTTAATCGATATAATCGGTATCGATGTTGGAATCGATTAATCGGTAGTTAATTACTAGGTAGTGGATTGAGTGCTCTTAAGTGCGATTGTACAGTATGATTTCTCTAGATTCGGCCAAAACATTACCTAGATTTTCAGTATCCAATATTTCAATAATAATGAACTGTAATTCTCTTCCCATAAAATAAATATATCATATACTACTTCGGCTTATGTCAAGTTATCGTAGGCCTATCAAACGGTTGCTGCGATGGATCTCCAATAGAATGAGGCGACCAGCCACTGCTGCAGCACACTTTTTGTTCCTCGTGGCTTCTCCCAAAAGGCAGAAGACGGCACGAAAGCTGAGTTTTTTTAGTGGGTGCAAGCCCCACATAACCTCACCGTCTCCCCGGGCGGTGTGTGTATGCGTAAGGCATTTTTTTTCTCAGCTGAAAAAAAAGCCTATCAAACGGTCTCACGGTATTAAAATGATATTTGAGACGGCGTTTTACCACTATCTGGCCTGGTTGTCAGCGATCCTTCGCGTCCTTCAAGTACAGCCCTTTAGTAAACATATACTTTGGCAAAATGTTCTACTCCTTAGCAGTTCCGATTAAAAACTTGATGTGACACGTCATGCGTGTGTGTGGAATATACACCATGAAGGTTTGCCAAGTGTCTGCTAGAATTATGATGGACAGGACTTGTGTGACTGGTGGAATCACGTTATGGAATACCCCACACACTCATCGAAATGAATCCGGTAAAAGACTGAAAATCAATAATAAAGTAAGAAGTTACTTGTATGTTATAAAATTGAAGATGTGCAACATTTGCTAATTGAGCGTATAAAGAACAATATGAAAAAGAATTCAAATGAAGCGGCTAGTGCAAACTAAATGCAGTATTTGTGCTTAAATTAAAAATGATGACCCCTAGTTTTTCATAATTTTATTTACTTAAGAAAAGGTATTGTAACAAACTGTATTTTAAATGGAATTAATAATAGATATATGTCATAGTTTATAAATAAACTACACAAACACAATTTTCATGCATGTCAATACGTCAATCACCTATCGATATGCATAAAAACCCTTGAATAATAAAGAAAAAGAAATAAGTTACTCAGTAATTACTGTTTTGAACGATTGACTACATTATGACAGTAAAAGCCTTACTTTGCCCCATTTCAATAATAAAATTAGAACTCTAAATTCACGACAAGTAACTACGTACATGGAGCGACTTTATACAGAATAATATCCACACATTACATATGCACAAAATGCTTTCCATAAAGCTGCACCGAACATACTAACAAGGCTAATAACTGTTTAGTTTCAATGTTTCAATGCTATTCCGAATGTTCCAGAATTATTCGATTCAGATGCTATTTCGAGAACATTCGAAAATCTTGTTTAGGGAACATTATACATACATAGAAGCTTTAATCACAATTAATCAGACCAACTCATTACGAGCTGTTCATTAATTTATCATTCACTAACGTATTTTGGAGATGATAGGACAGTCCGTAAAATATGGACGTACAGGCGAATCTGGTTAATCATAGGTACCGACGCTAATTGCAAAACCAAACATTTGGTATTCGATAGGTAAATTTTGTCGCATGTGGACATGTATACACGGAATATAATGGACGAGTACCTACTTCATTTTTATCTAAGTTTTATAGCATAGAATATTGCTAGTGTATTCTGTTTTCAAATAACAGTATTTAAATTGCGTTCGTTCGAATTAATCTTGAGTAAATATATACTTTTATTTAACATTGTTATTGATTAAAACATATGACATGATTTTATAGATTTTTTAATGGAAATAGGAGGCAAACGAGCAGTCAACTCACTCGGTGGTAAGCGATCAGCGCCGCCCATGGACAGCAAAAAAGATGTACGTGTATGTAGCAAAAAGTACGAAAAGATGTACGTAGCTTATATTTCTATGTAAACATGAAAAATATTAATCAATACTACCAAGTAAATGGAAATACATACCAACAATTGTATTTTCAGATATCAAAACCTCTCTACAAGAACCCTTTCTCGAACCGACTATCAAACTAAAGACCCCATTATCTTCCATGACTTAACCCACACTACACCTCATCAGTTCTGTGACAATTACTGAACGTTATTATGTCGGTCATGTAACACATTAGCCCTCTCGATTCCCCATCGACCACCACAATTACTATTCGAAACGTAAACAGAATCGACTAATGGAATCACTAATCGAGTTGTTTATTATTAGTCGCATCTGTATTTTGGTGTTTATCCAGTTTCTAAAATGTTTTGTAAGGTACATGATATATACAAACATGAAAAGTAAACAATGATCTTTGCTAAATTAAAAATTAGGGGTAAATAAACTGAGAATGTTCAATATTTAATAAAATGTTGTGTTATTTGCCAAAATTTACTGCATTGTTTACGTTATAAACGGTGCTTATCTCCTTGAGTGATCAGTTTTGCTCATGGAAAAACTTGTGTGATCCACTTATTATTGTTTTAGGTGTCATTCGTGGCAACAAAATACTAGAATAAATAGATTTCATATATTTATATGAAATCTATTTATATTATAGATTTCATATATTTATATGAAATCTATATTGAAGACTTAATTATTTATAGAATAGAATAAATACACAATATAAAATAAATATAAACTCAATTAAATAAAAATCTAATCAAAATTCTATACAAAACTAAAATAAAAAGCTAAACAAATTGAATTTCGATCTAATCAACGTTACTTTAGAGGCGAGTATCTCTCAACCGCTCAGTTTACGTAGACTATCCTAACTAGATCCGATTAACATCGTACACCGTCCGTCTGTCGGGCATTATACCCAGTTCTGTCCCTTTTTTCAATTGGCCAAAGCCCGACAGTTCTATCCAATGTGAAAAAGCGACTAAATCGTGTAAACTAGGAAAAGGTTTCTGATGTAACGAAGATACAAAGGGAAACCGTCAAAGCAGTATACAAAAAGGATTTATTAAATCTTGCTGCTAGCAGAGTATCGTTGATTCCAAAATAACGGATTCGTCCTCGGACCGTAATCAAGGCTTAGTAACAGAATTAGCAAAAAGTGTAGTAGGAAGTCTATATTCGTACTCCAGTAAATAAACGAAATTGAATAGCAAAAGAAAACTTAATTTTCGTGGGACTAATTAAAAAAATAATTGTGTACTACGCCGTAGCACTGCGCGTGGTACAGTACAGCTACGTTATTGTCTACGACGTAGCACTCAATTGAGTAGTTTGGAATTGCGTAAAACCATTTCATTTAGATAGAAAATATGAACGTATTTAATATCTTTAAAATTAATTTATCTTTTAATTCTCATTTAATTTAAATACAGCACTCAAATACTTCGATCCAAAATAATAAAATTCTAGGCACAAATTAATTCACTCATGTACTCTTCTCAGAAATAAACGACGTTTTATTCGCTTCGTCGGTATAAACCCCGCGTAGTGCTGGGGAATGATATTAAAAATATTGAATGTCATCCTCGGAGTATTAAATTGAGAACAAAAAAGGAACTATATCTTATCCACCGCTAGAAAAAGTAATTTACTTTACTCGAGCCATTGTGCTGTCTTCAAAGTAGGTCAGTATTTCACGTTATTTATACTAAGTTAAAAACTTGGCGTTTTAATTTGTGTAAAATATTCCGGTTCAACTATCTTGGGCTTTTTGTTGAATAAAAATGTTTCATTTAAACCTTGACTTAGAAGGTGGAACGGACCTTATTTCAAGTTTGAGATTGTAAGATTCTCTTTAAAAATAACTCTACTTTTTGCTTGTTAAATGAAATTCGTTAAGCTCGTAAATAGGTAGGTTTTTTTTTATTTTTGTGGTGGCTAAATTATCAAATACCTTCTCTTGCCCAGGTTGCGGCGATAGGAAGTGTCAGACTCTAACTGACTAAAACCCCCGTTCCTTCTCCTACCCCAAGCCAAGGCCGCGATTCTTTATTGCACTTGACCCGCAACCATTGCATTGGCCATGTTGGGCCCCATCTGTGGTGGTCTTTTTGTTATTTGGCTCTTTTAGGCAAAGAACTACGAATGCCTTTTAGTTTCTCTAGATGATATGATATTTTGCACAGTATGGTTATTTTGACAATTTCTCCTATCGATTCTGAACCAACCTCGTTTGTTTTACCTCAATTGCGTTTAACTCATTCGATAATAATTTAAACTTTACTTGTATAGCAGAAACATCGAGAGTACGTTGAACTTACACCGAAGAAAAATAAAGAAAGCTATCTGATTATTTAAAAGTGAAAACTACAAAGAAACCTTCCTTTGGCTTTTTTTTCGAAATAAAAAACAACCGCGGTGTTTTCGTTCTCACAAATCCGATTTAATTATCCTTCGTCTCATTAATTACAGGCCAGATTGCGCTCGCTATCCTGCCACTATGGAGGTAAGATAAGAATGTCTTGTTTGTTCAACTTTGCATTTGTGTAATATTTGCAATTAGCACCTGAATGTTGCAAAAACATATTTCTGCGTTTAATTGTAAAAGGTTTTAAATGATTACAAAAACTCTTTCTTATGTCAAAGTATGTCAAAGTACCCGAGCGTACGGCGGCGGCGCATAGCGTTCCGCGCGCGCGTCAAAGAGCCAATAGACCACTACAGACGAGGCCCTATAGGGCTGATGTTCAGCCGGGGCTTGTAACACCCAAGTTAAGAATATCTCTTTAGCTAAGTACCCCTTCAAGATAAAATCATGATTTAGGCTTTGTAAATAGTACATAAGATCGGACAGAAAGATCAGAGATGCCAAACGCTCCTTCATCCTTTATGAAAAGCCAACTGACCATTTTATAACCACACATAAGCCATTTTTCTAAGTAAAGTGCGTTTTCACAGTAAATATTTAAATACTAAATAATAAAAAAGTTAAAACAATACAATAAATTTTATAAAACTTCAGGCACGCCA
This sequence comes from Spodoptera exigua, assembly GCA_902829305.4. NCBI lineage: Eukaryota > Metazoa > Arthropoda > Insecta > Lepidoptera > Noctuidae > Spodoptera > Spodoptera exigua. The sequence continues at coordinate 3,072,571 of LR824614.2, forward strand.
TCACAATATCATACAAACCCCTCTCGCTCCCTGGATAAGCCGAGAGAGATGACAAATATGGTTGTCTCTTTTAACTGCAAGATTGTTGATAGTCTGGCTATAGCTGGCTAGTTGCTATTGAATACAATAATCAATTTATGTTTCGCTACTAATTCTGAATTTGAATACGCCTTGTAAGTGTGTTAGCCTTGCTTCGGCACAAATGGCTCGGGTCGACCGGAGTGATACCACGGCCTCACAAACTAGCATGAAATTAATCACAGCGTTGTGTTTAATCCGTGTGAGTGAGGTTACAACGATTGTTCCCCTCCTATCTTTCCAAAATCCTAACCCCCAAAAGGCCGGCAACGCACTCTCTCTACTCTTTATGTGCGCCGCTGATGTTTTGCAACACCACTTGCAAAACATCAGCGGCGCCGATTGCTTATGATCAGTGAGTCAGCTCGTTTGCCGAAATGTCACATAAGAAATTGTAAAAAAAGTAATGTTAACGACCTCGCTTATTTACCCTAAAACATTAGATGCTACAGCTACAGTTCATCAACAATTGAAAAAAAGACCATACTTAGCCAAAAACTTGACCAGGATCACAACCACACTTCTGCGTTTTCCTTCTCAACGGTTCTCCGTATTAGAAATGTAAAATAGACGGTGAAATGAGTTTTTGGCGCCACAAAATCCATCTGCTTCTTCAAAGCATTAATTAGATTCAGTGGCAATCTTAGCCTCTATTTGTTAACTGAGGATTGCTATTGACTTTGACTTAATGTTTTGTTTAGTGCTCTTCACTTTCAATATTCAAGGTTGTCAGTTATAGAGTAGGTAGTAGGTAGACAGCGTACAATGGAAAAACCTACTAGCTATCATCAATCGATCCTTTTTTTTCATTAAGATACTTACAAGTAATCTAATCTAATCCACATAATAATTATCTATCCTATACAACACACCGACAACACACATACGAAACTACCAAAAAACCCTTAATTTTTTTATAGAGAGCTGTTCATACTTGAATTCATTCCTAAATGTTTTTAATCATTGCATGATTTTGTTCCTGATAAATTTTGTTTGTTAAAGGTAGAATGCTTATGGATACTCTAATATCTAGAAAAGCTCACCTCAGTACCACCATTCTATTCTATTCTATGTAACAATAGTAAGTAAATAAGGCTCTTGTTTACAAAGCTTTGAATAGAACCAACTTCTATGGACTTAGGAAGTAAAATGATTGCATAACGAGCACGATGCATGGATGCATTCAAGAGACGCTTTTCAATTCGATTGCTATGTCTGTCTGGTTTCGAGGACACACGTACATTGCAAACAATGAACTTGCTTGATTTTAACAAATCCTCCTTGCATCTTTTTCCTCATTGCTGGGGGTCATGATTCCCTAGTTATGGACAGTTGTTTGCCACTTGTTATTTTTTTATCTTTAGCCGGTCGTTTAAGGTTGTTCAAATCTGAGACGTCCATCTGATTGTGGTCTCTTGGTCTTTTACCGTACGTACACCTTATCATAACCATGACTAGTTTCAATTTGTGTCCCATTCAAATGTAAAAATGGGTTGAGCATCGAGTAACAATGGTGATACTCATAAAACCGTGTGAAACAACGCATATGTTATGAAGCCGCATGGTTAAGGTTACCCAAACCCCGTCTCGTACCCAATCCCCACTCCAAGCTACCATTTAAATCTCTAGCACCAACGCACTTGCAAGCGCGGAGTGATACCACAGCGTTGAGTTTCGTCGTGTGAGTGAGGTTACCGAAGGGCCAATTCTTCCCCTCCCCCAACCCCAAAATCTCAAAAGCTCGACAACGCACTCGTAACTCCTCCGTCGTTACGTCCATAGGCAGCGCTGATTGCTTACCATCAGGTAATTCGATTGCTCATTTGCCGAACTATTACATAAAACAAACATCAACAAGGCTTCGCGTCTGCGAAAAAAGTATAGCAATTTAAGGACATTTTAATGCAGTTAAAACATATTACTGAGTTGACCAACTCTGTCGTCCGTGTGTCACACGCTTATGACCACCGCGTCGAATAAACTTCTGGTATTGAGTTTAAAGTTCCCGGACACGTTTAACTGAATTAAATACTCGGAAATGTTTCTCTTTATTGTTCTTATTTTCAGACTTGTTTATTCAGTCATGGTAAGTTTTATGTAGGTAAACTATGTAACTGTGATGATAATGAGTAGTTTTTTTATGTTTCAAAAGTGTAGTCAAAGTCAAGGTCAAAATTATTTATACCAACTAAACCACAAGCATGTACTTTTAAAGTGTCCAAATATAATATTATTGTAGTATATTAGTCAATGCGTCAGTGAATATAGGTGCTAGTAGAACGATAGAAATAGAATATACGAGTACACACTTTATTTATTTAAGACAATAAGAAATAATAAGAATATATCGAATTGTATAACATACCTTTAACTTAAAATGGTCTATTACTTTATTACTATTATTTTTCGAAATATAACTTTACATTACATTACATCAGAAAGGTGCAAAAAGTAGATAAAAATAAATTTTCTTTGAAGGTTACTTTCTTCCACCAATTACAGCGTTCATAATGAGAGGAAACCTAATATTCGTTAGCGGTTAGGCGTACTATATTTTTCTTTTTTTATTAATTTATAAACACAAATCATTAATAACTGATATTGACAGATATGTAGCTGTAATTTTCACTCAAGATTTTCATTCATTTCGAGCCTTCGAATCGTAACAAGGTTGCTTTTGATATACAAACTCCAAATCGCATCCTCTTTACAAAGAGAGTGTTGTACCTACATTCAATACGAAGTACAGATCTCATAACAACATGTAAACATGGGAAACTTTTCCCATTGTTAATTTGTCAGTAATTGGAGAGCATCAATTCCAATAGCTAAAAAGCAAGCGATTGTACTCGAACAATACCCGATAGCGAACCCGGACTTTGCAAACCCTGATTCAAAAAGTTATAGCCAATTAAAACAAGCCATTTTCAACCCTATACCTTACAAATAAAGTTGCATGTTAAGAAGGAATGTTCATGGTATTTGTCAGTCTGCAAACGTCAACAATAGGGATTCCTAACATGTCGGGGCATTGTCATATTTCTCTCGTCACTGGTCTCTTGATATTAAAAATTCCAACCATTATTCGACTTTATGTTAGTATTAAAACTGTCGGCATTATGTAACTCTTGCCCGCGGCTTGGTTTCTATAGAAAATTCGAGAAGAACTGAACAATCAATTTGTATATATCATAGAATGAACATTATTGGTCTTAATTTTCGCCAGCGTTATTGATGTAATTTGTTAATGAAAGAAGTTGTAGTGTTTGGAGATTGATTGAATAAAGATCAAATTAGTAAATTGAAGAAAGTTGTTTTAATACACACACAATTACATAATAAGTACATAAACTTATCTTTCATACGGATCAACCTATATTATTTTAAGATGGACGAAAGGACAATCTTCCACATGTGTAGAAACAAATTGGAACTATATATGTGTGTAATGTTTGTGTAAAACAGTTATTGGACATTCCGAAGGAGTTATTTCAGCTTGTGGAGCTATTAACAAATTCTGGGAAGGGTCTGTTAAGGATCAAGTACGGGTTTATTATGTACTTAGTTCAACGTCAAATGGTTGATAAGACGATTTCCTTCCCGGAATTTCGTGCCAACGTCTTCTTTCACTTTTATTTTGCAGACGCGCTCGAATAACTTAAGACTGTATGGGGATCTTAATTAAGGACGGTTTATTAAGACGGAACGAACATTTTTCTAATTAGTGGTCGTTGCCATGTCCAACAGATTCATATTAGGTGCGAAGCTTTTGAGTAATTTATTGTGGTGAAGAAAATAACACTGATGGTTTGTAATAAAAAATTGAAAAAGGAATGTTTTTTTATTTCTATCTGCCAAAACTTTACCCCTGACTAAGATTGTCTCCTATGTGTGGTTAACATGGTGTTATAACAAACATACAATTTGACATACACATCATACTCTGACAGGGAACATAAAAAGATTTGTAAATTACACAAAGAGTTGTTCTATGAGGGAATCGAAACCATGATACGCTGCACTGCAAACGGTTGCCTAGCCACCGAGCCAGCTGTGCAGTAATATTAAATTAACACAATATTTCTTTTAGTTTTAAAAGCTGTAAGGGTCAAAACAGCGCATATTAAAAAAATCATAGAATTCTACAAAATATATATGATGCATTTATAATTGCTAACTATTGAATCCGGAAAAACGTATGTAACAACAAACAAACAATTAAAGATAAATCTGTCAAAAAGTTTAACGCAAAAAGAAGTGTTTTCCATGAAAAACCGAGAATTTTCCAACTAAACAGCGACAGACGAGGATGACGGCTTACAATCGCAACAAGTCGCATGAAAGTAATCTGACTGAAAGATTTCAAAAACTTAGCGAGCCGCCTGAAACTTCAGGCGTTTTCCTGAAAGTGGCTAGTCAGCAAAAAAATACCGTTTATGTTAATTTCTTGTTGCGTTGGAACTTTTTTGTTTACTCAGCTAGAAATATCATTATTTTTAGGGGATGATATGGAAAGCGAGCTGATGGATCTGGTGGTAAGTATTTGCCACCAGCCATGGACACCTGTAACCCGCAAGGAACACCTGTAACAGGTGGGTTATAGGGAGGAAGGAGAAGGAAATTTTATGTTATAGGGAGAATTGTAAAATAATGGGGATTGGAGACTGTGGGATTTTTGGTTTTGGTATCTGTGACGGCGGAGAGAAGGAGCCTGAGCCTTGAGCAAAAAAAAAGTCAAAAGTCAAAAGTCAAAATAATTTATTTCAATTAGACCCATACAGGCACTTTTGAACGTCAACACAACTTTAAAGATACAAAGTTTCAGTCTGTCGGTCAGTCCTCTTAGTGAAGCTATTCGCTCGTTCCAAAGTGTAGATTCCGATGGAGAAGAACGAGCAAGAAACTCCATGGTTACTCTTTTAAAATCAGTGTCACATAAACATTCTTTGATACATTATTTAGTTAGTTTGAATATGTGAGAACAGTGTAACGCGTGTATACAGAGAAACATAAAAAGAAAATAACCTTAAGGACAATAGACAGTCCGGAGCTGACCAGTCCCAATTGACGGCGCCCGTTCACGAGCATGACACGTACACCAGCATCGCCCAACTCAACCATAATATAGGGAATCGAGCGATCCAGTGACCGTGCCACCGCCAATGTGACCTTTGAGTGAGCATGACAACTCCAAGCTGACATAAGGACCGACATTCTGCTAGTCTAACTAATTTTAATAGGTTACAGGGCACTCACATTTACAAATTTATCAAGTTTAACAATAAAAATAGCATGGTTACAAATTTACAAAATCTAAGAACTTCCGTTCAAGCAAAGATCCACTGGAACATTATTTATATTCGTGTAGGGAGAGAGCCTTCTAACTACGCTCATACGGCGAAACACAACGCAAGCATAATTTACCGCCCGTACTCTGTGAGGCCGTAGAACCACGCTGGTCGAGGAGGGCGAAAAAAACCTACGAATAACTGGGGTCTGTTGATTTTAATAACACTTAACACTTAAAACTTGAATAATAAATTTTAAAAAAGATATGATTATATCTAAATTTGAAAGAAAAATTTTTGACAGCATTTTAAATATTACCTTTAACGTCTGCCTTCTCAAAGGTTGATAAAACTTTTATCAACCGTATTAGTTAATTATTATTTTGATAGTCTATTAAGATAATAGGTATTGATATTTCAAACAAAATAATACTCTACTTGACCCGCACTTGTAGTATCGTCGACAACAACAATTAAATACACAGTTTCCATAAAACAAAAGAAAACTAAATTATAGAACTTGTAGTTTAATAGGTCCATAGCTTATAAAGAAAAAAAATACTACTAACATTTTACGCTCAGTAACCAGTGTTCCTTTTCAAAAAAAGAAACTGTAAAGTTTATTAGAAATTAAAAAAGTAACAAAGCAGTATTTCCACGGAACTGCTCGGCAATAACACCTTTAACTACTATACAAACGGGCAAAATTTTGTTATTTCATAAAAAAATATTACACGAACAACGTCCAACATAGGCAATTGTAATAAAAAGTTGTGAAACTTTGTCTATAACTCTGAACCAGTAAAAAATCTACTTTGAATACTATACTATACATTTTTTGTTAGAATGTTCGGGTATTCGCAATCCAACCTTTCTAAAAAAATTATAACAACTTCAATTTTCAGGAATCGCGATACATACATGCTTTTATGTAGATAAAGTAATATTATAATATTAGTTTTAAAATATAATCACAAAACTGAATAAACCTACTAAGAAATTATAGGGTGATGCCAAGTTGACTAAACTTACACCTACTATATTTTTTTCCTTAGTCGTGTATTTTACGAACATACTATTTCACATACACAGCAAAGAATTTTTCAGTGTCGCAATCTCGAATTTAGGACACGTCGCGCGGCAGCCGATTGCCTAGTCACCAAGTCAAATACACGGTCTAAATAAATTTTAGCTAAAAGACACTCCCCTTTTGACCGATTGTAATTTTTGCCATCAAACGCAAGACAAAGCCACGCAAAAAGGCTAGTACGCAGTAAAGCTACTATCAAATAAAAAAAATAAAAAAAGAACAATAACCTCCTTTACTGTTAAAGTATTTTTAGTATGCACCGATAAAGTCTGGGCGAGGGAAGCGGTTGAAAAGCAGTTTAATATTAAATCCCACTGTAGTCAATATAAAACAGTCTACCACATAAAATAAGTCGCGGTACGCTCGGGAAAATATAAATAACGAACGCTACTGACCCTGCTTCAGACGGACAGTCTTCACACCGAATATGTGAATAGTTTTAGAAGAACTTTTTGTGAAAGGAATAATAGGAATAAAATTAACAATGGATTTTCTTGTTTTACTTCTTCATACGAATATTTAGTACGAGTACGTTATTTTGTTCATGAATACACTGAAAAATTGTTATATTTGGACGTATTAAATGTATTGAAAAATCTATAACTAATATTATAAAGAGGTAAAATTTGTAAGTTTGTATGTAGGGGTCAATCTTTGAAACTGTTGGTCGGTTTGCCAAAAATCTCTCACTGATAGATAGAGATATACAATGTTCCTAAGTGTTATAGGCTATAAAACATTACGCTAGGATTAAATGGAGCCGAGAAAAAAGCGCGAGAATAGCTAGTAGTTTACATATTGAAAAAGGGAACTTAAAAACCAATAGAACGCACAAAAATTCAATGTTATATGATCATTAATAATTAAAGTACTAAATTGTTGTCTTTGATAATAGGTATCAATGTTTGAGAACCTGAATAAAAACTTAGCAAACCCTTGTTTAGACATATCTTAAGACGCGTATTGTTGACTTTACAAATAACAGCTGCAAAAATCAACTTTAACGTAATAAACATAAGATCGCGACCTTTTAGTCTTTGTTAGAAGAACATTACATTATTTCTAAAACAGAAATTCCTCACGTTGTATAAAAAAAACCTTCTTGTTTGTTAAAAAAAAAACAAGGAGGAAAGCAACGGAAGACGTCATTAGAGGAAGACATTACGGCCTGTTAATGAAGCTTTATTTACTTACACAATATTATTGTTTAAGGAAATAAGAGTAAGTATTCCTGTTGTCTGCATTTTATTTCAGACTAGCTATTGCCGCGCGGTTTCACTCGCTACTCGGCTCCATTTCATTGTAGCATGATGTGTTATAGCCTATAGCACTTGAGAACATTGAAGCTATCAATAAGTGAAAGTATTTTGGGAATCCGACCGGTGGTTCAAAAGATTACCCCCTACATACAAACTTACAAATTTTACCTGTTTATAATATTAGTACTTTATGTAGAACTATAATTCAAGCTATATAGTTGTAGTGGTGTCTCTTTTTGCCTTCATTTATGTAATAAGACGGCAAACGAGTGGATGATGAGCAATCAGCACAACAGGAGTTAGAAGTGCATTGCCAACCTTTTGGAGATAAGGGGTTTATCCTCAAAAGGCCTGACAATTTAGGGATTCGGGAAACATAGACGAATGACTCTGGTTATCTTACGACGGATTTCTGTGAGGCCGTGCCAAACCCGCCCATTTGTGCCAAAATGTAATGGCTCGCCCAGAACTATTTAGTTTCCACAAAATAAGAATTAAGAACAGTCCCAAAATGGAGACGGTGTAACAGCATCCGCACCCTATCACATAGAGCCACGTACAAGCGCTTTACATTCCACAGTACATACCCTAACTTTCAGTTTTACTGATGCATACGTCCTCATTCAACCAGGATATGAAATACTTATCAATAGAGTGCAGTACATTCAATAGAGTGGTCTTTTAGGGGACCTCACAATGGGGCTGCAAAAAATGAATGAAAAAAAAGGTTTTATTTCTTTTTTCTTTTTCCCCCCATTTGACTGTATGTCACCGGTGGATGGATACTAGTAATGGGTCCACCAAATGTACAGGGGAGGTGCGCTTTGTTCAAATTGTATAGGGGGTGAGTTTTTTTATGTCAATTCACATGTGACATGTTTGTTTGTGATTATTATAGTGGTTGGTGAGAAAAACAAATGGAGGATTTCTTTATAATAATAAAGAGTGTGCATTGGAGTATATTAACAACTCTTTTGCATCGCTGCTTACTATCAGGTGGGATTGACGTCAAGCACTGTATAAAGTAGTGCTTGACGTTAATCCCACCTGATAGTAAGCAGCGATGCAATTTTTGATGGTAAGGAGCACAAGTTTATTAAGAGCCTATTCACTCTGACCTTAAAGACACATAACTGTACGAAAATACCGTTGCAGGCAGCGGTACAATACGGTAACAGACAATATTTTTTGTATTTTTCTAAGATTTAATTTTTTATTCCATGTTTTAAAACTACGATCTCTATCTCTGTTAGGAAATATAATCAAAAAAGTTGAAGTTTACAGATAAATTTAATATCCGACATCATTTTTATCCTAAACAAACCACAGACTGACAATACAACAAATAATCAGTGAGAGTACAATATACATATTATACAACACACTGCAATAAGTTTACACATAAAATATATTCTTTAGTAGATGCAAAATAACCCGGTATTTGTCCCTCGAGGTCCCGACACAAGTAGTTTAGCGTCTTGGGGAAGAGAATATTGCCAAAAACTGTATAACAGAATGGCATACCAGAAATAGTAAACATCCTGTATATATGTGATGTTTAGTTGAATTCTTATTGACGTTTTTGTAGTTTGTACTTCCTCATTCGAAGAATGTTAGTAAGAGCAAATACTGAGTATATCATTAGTGTATTTTAAGTATATAATTAGAATTTTGCGGATTTAATACCAAAGGCTCATGTCGATGATTTTTTTCTTAAGGCAGAAAAAACATGAAATGTTATAACTGGTCCTGTGTGCCTGTCCAGTTCCTTTCGCTCCGCACTATGGTCCTGACTGAGGCCGGTCGCGAGGGGTCGCTACCGCCGATCACTTCACCCCTTCATGTCGATTGGTGAAGTGAGATTGGTTTACAACCCGACTTACGAGCTTAATTACTTGCGAGCAGTCGAGCCACCTGATGGTAAAAAAATTGGCGCCGCCCATCTCTCTCGCATCACGAGTTTTGCATGCATCTCCGAGAACATTCAGAGTAACGAATTCGTTGCCAGCCTTTTGTATGCTGTTTGGGATTTAAGGTTATGAGAATTTGGGTCTCCGGTAACAGTTACGTTGTGTTTCGCCGTGTGAGTGATCACGTAAGTGTAGTTTTACACTAGTATTCTGTGAGACCGTGCTATCACTCCGGTCGGGATGACCCTTTCGTGCTAAAGCGTAGTTCTCACACAACTTTATACCATACATTTTCTTTTCTCAAATAGATAATGCAATAAAATAAATAAAAGCTTATTTTTGAGAAACAATAAATATAAAATAACTCTTACGGCACACGCAGATTTGAGTCTATTATGACATAGTTTTTCTTCTTACGAAATATAATAATATATGTTTTTGTTAGGACAAAGACGACGTTGAGATATTTTAGACTAAACGATCCAACCTCACTTTTCTTCTATACTATTCTTGAATATTTATTGAATTAACTGAGACGAGCTCTACAGAGCCAGTTGCTTGAGATCATCGCTCCGTAGAAACTAGAAGAGCTTTTCTCCGTTAATAAATGTATGTGTATTATATAAAAATAACTTTTTAATAAATTTAGTATGTATCAAAATAATTATTATTGCATAAAATGTTTTAGAACTAAATTATTTTAAATTACTCTGCATAAAATATCTGGATCCATGATCTTCTACGGGCCTGGAATACCTCATTGGTCGAGTGATCAATGCTACAACTGTGTTTAAAATTGTTCAATTCTGGAATCGTCACGGGATTTGGAGACCGTGTTTACCTACAAGGCAGTAAATACCTTATTATGCATGCTTAAGTGTGGGAGAGCCATGCTTCGGCACGAATGGGTCGACTCGACCGAAGTGATACCACGGCCTCACAGATAACCGGCGTGAAACAACCACAGCGTTGTGTTTCGCCGTGTGAATGAGGTTACCGGAAGCCCAATCCTTCCCCTCCCCCAATCCCTCCTCAATCCCTAAACCTCCATACCCTAATCCCTAAAAGGTCGGCAACGCACTCGTAACTCCTCCGTTGTGGGTGTCCATGGGCGGCGCTGATTGCTTACCATCAGGTAATCCGTCTGCTCGTTTGTCGACCTTTTACATAAAAAAACACCTACAAACCATAACTTGTATAAAAAAAAAATATATAGAACATGACATTAACTACATCTTCTACCTTTCACCGTCAACATCGCCAGGGACGAAAGAGTTTCAAAAGAATAATAAAAACTAATCGCTCATATTTTTACTTAAATACCTTCAGACAGACATATTGTATACAATATATATTGTACAGATGGTTAAAATATTATTACACATGTATCTCTCTTAAATAATTATGACGAACATTTTCTTATATATTCAATATTCTGAAAGAAAATTTGAGAAGCGTGTTCTAATTGATATAAGATGTTAAGACTGATTACTACTGATACTGTTAAGACTGATGAGATTGATATGAGAAATAAAAATGATTGATGAGAAATTTAATATTAAGTATTTTGTTTTTTTATATTTATCTTATTGTTTTTTTATATTATAGGGCGGCGGCGTATGAGCTTTCGAATAACCTAACGGTAAACTAATTGAAGGCTTTAAAGTGCGTTGCCAGTCTTTTAGGGAATCTCAGCCGGGGTTGCGGGGTAAGCGCGATAAGGTACCGCGGAGGCAGCCTCTAGCAAGAGAAGGAACGGAGAGGTTTTTAGTCAGTAAGAATCTAACACGCCGTCTCGCCTCAACCTGTGTGAGACAACCCATTTAATGATTTCCCCTAATGGGAAACAGGACAGTTAATGATTTGAGGATGGGGTTATAGGGAGTGGGGCTAGGGGAAGAATTGGCCCTCCGATAACATCGCTCACATAGCGAAATATAAAGGAAGCCTTATTTCATGCGAATATTCTGTGGGTTCGTGCCATCACTCTAGTCGAATCGACCCTTTTGTGCCGAAGCATAGCTCTCACACATGTGACAAAAATATTATATCTTGAAGTAGAATTCTGTGTTAATTATTAATTGTTTTTAATACAAAGCTTAGGCTTTTTGTAACTAACATTATTAAGATAATGTTGTTATGATAAACCAACTAAAGGACAAGTATTATATTTTGGCAGTAAAAGTTGATTTTGACTTTGAACATCATTTCTAAAATAACAAATTACTAAAGATAAGAGAATCACAAAACACTTAAAAAGTTTCTTTGTTTTCCTTTTGTCCAATGTTTTTGTGACAATTTCACAAAATGTGTTAGCCCAATTTCGTCCGTATAGTCACAGGCCCAGTTGAATCAATTTATTCTCTTTTTAAAAAGTTCCGTCGTCAACGAAATCACGAAATAATCAAAAAGTTTTTAACTTCGTTTTAATTTTCTTACGCACGCCTCTCGCCTTTGTGGTCTTGTAAAAAATTCTAACTGAATTTGGACAAGACTCGTAACTGTTGCCAGCTGTAAAAAATATACAAAGCCAAATTAAAAATGTATAGGAACAATTTTGGCGCTATACATAGATATAATATATGTAAGTACGGTACGGTTTTTTCACTACTGAATTATTTTTTATGTAATACAAAAAGTATATTTGTAAGTAGGCTAGAGAACAGCACTTTAAAACGTCGATATTCCAATACTATCTACTCGTGGATTATATTCACATATAATCCACGGTCGCATTATATAACTGACTACTCAAGAAAGGAAGATTTAACAAAAATGTGTTGATTTTTTTTTCAACCTAACAGAAGAGGACCACACTATATTACGTATATGAAGATATCGTTTAATGTTAAAATACTGAACATAAAACAGTAATCCAAAAAAATTTCGTCAATTTTCATCCCTCAAAAAGCCATTCGAAATTCCCAACACAAAAATACACACAAGAAAATAATAATGCGAACCATAATATTTTATAGCAAACAGAAAATGTTAAAAATATTTCTCCCATTTTTATTTAATTGTAAGGTTACATTTCGACATAAGAAAGGAAGACGCTTAACAAAAGCTAAAGTGCGAGTTTTTAAAAAAGAATTTTTAATAACGCCCTCATGGTACATGCTTTTAGTGGCTAATTTTCCTTATAAACTGTTAAAGAGACGTAAAAGTATAGTTGGAAATACTAACTTTGTTTCTATTATAAAAGTTACTTTCAGATGACGATTGATTCTTTAAAGTAGTTTCTATGAGTGCCTCTTCACATACGGAAAAGGCTTGGGATTTTTACGACTAGAAATTTTAAGTCCAAGCTATTTTCTTTCACTATTTAAAAACGATCGCGATGTCTAAATATAGTCATATCGGCAGCCTCGGCGCCAATACTCGTATCGAATATAAATATAATAAACCCACAGGTAATGGCGATGGCTATGGCGATAATTTTAAGCATCGTTTTTAATAAATAAGAGTTGACCAAGGAACTACATTTTTGAAAGACAGACAAGGCCCCAGCATTATGTTATAAACTAGAACCTAAACTATGATCACAGCAGCAAAGTGAGAAAACACAAATTTATAATGACGATAAAAACCAAAACTCATAAGGCGATTATCATCAAACAACTGAACTTGACAGTCTCATCAAAACAAAACAGCAAATTATAGCGTTAGTATATCTTTACACGAGTCTAGAGAATTATTTATTTATTCATTGCAAAAGAAAAATAAAAAGAATACGAAACACTCGCTTAAAACCTTCTTATTTCTGTCTATGAAATGTATGACGGGGGACAGAAATTTAATGAAAATGCTCAAGTACTGCCCCTCTAATCTCCCTTTGTGTAGGATATTAAAAAGTAGGTTTTTTTTCTCTTCAACTAAGTAAATTGTTTGGCTACTTAAAATTTACGATGAAACAATGTCCCTCCTTAACAAAAATGTTTTGTAGTTATCAAATTCTTTGCGAGAAAGCTTCAAGGAAAATGGACGATTTTAATTTTTATATCATTATTATTTTTTGTGCGTATTTTAAAAAGAATAGTTTGTTTTCAAAATTGGAATGGTTTTTTTTCATTTCATTAAAAATGTTAATTTATTACTAAAAATGTCAATTTTATTCTTTATATTAATTGGTTTTGGACTCATAACATGAATAATGAAGATTGTCTGGAGGAGATAAATAAATTCAACACAAGACGTTGATAGACAGAAATTAGCAACTGCGCAACATAATACACGAGATTAGCTTTCTCCAAAACGGTTTTCATTTATTTTTCGTTTCAAACAATAAAAATATTTCAATAATCTCGACACTCCAATTTTGTGCGATGCCGTTTTCAGGCATAAAAATATCGTTGTAAAAATTGCTTATTAAAATTGAACTGTTTTTTTTCATCTAGCAACATTTTGTTTGAAACGAAATTCTATTTTCGAACCAATTTTTTGTAACGTTCTTTTACTTACTTGCACAAAAGAAAAACGTCCTGAAACTGAGGCCATACGAGATTTGAATTTAGAAAACATACTTTATACGAAAGTCTATTACTGGAGGTAACTTCAAAGCGGGTGGTTGTATATTAATATTTCATCTGGCAACATTGCCTGAGAGGTTAACGACTTACTGAATTCTGCAATCTAATCGTCTTGGGTATTAAAAGTTGCTTTTTATTTTAGCGCAGCCCTCGGTTATAAAATTAGCTACATTTACGAGTTCTGTTATTTAGCGGGGATTAGTTTTACGTGGGGTGAGTCAAAATCAAGGTACGAAAATAGCATCGTCTTAAGGAACTTGGACTGGATATTTTTAGAGATATTTTATCGATGCTCTTTATTTTTAGATTTTATTCTTATCAATGGTTTGTAGTCAAATTAAGTATTTTAAGAGTATGTATCATTCAAAACACAACAATGGCAACTTACTTACAAACTTAGCAAAAACCTCCTATTTTATTCGCCACGACAAATGAAACCGATGCACTTTATCGTGATCGAACGACGGATTTGTATCTCTCGCTTTCTAGTAACTGACGGCCGCCAAGATGGCCGTCAATCCATATCATGCTAAGCGATCATCCTAACTATATTTCCAATTTTTTTTAAGTGAATGTTCGGCAAACGAGCAGATGGATTACCTGATGGTAAACAATAAGCGCCGCCCATGAACACAGACAACAATGGAGGAGTTACGAGATGAGGGATTGGTGATTTTGTGTTGGTGAGCGGAACTCACTCGGCGAAAAGTAAACACTGTGATTGTTTCACGACGGTTTTCTGTAAGGCCGTAGTGTCACTCCAGTTGTACCGACACCGAAATTTTGTTCTTGCGTTTCCACATTGAACACTAATCTCCGGAACTAATGGATGAATTCTAATAACACTTTTTTTATGTATGTGCTAATAAGCTTGGGACTCATACGCACATGTCTAAGGCATAAACTTAATTGAAAAAAATTACCAATGAAACGAAATTAAAATATGTTTATTCGGCAAAAGGCATGAATCCCAAGGGCAAAAATATATACATTATAACAAAATAACAATAAAAAACTGGTCTGAAAACTGAGAGGGAGAAAAAAGGTAATAAGCTAAATTATAACTATAACGGGCTAATGATAAAAGTTATATACTACGCAGTGTAGGCAGACATTCCTACACAAGTCACTATTTTACGCGGATGCAGTTGATTGATTGAACGGCTATTTTACTCAGTTAGCTGCGACATCTAAATTTCTGGGTGAATACGTCGTGTAAGTAAGACCTCCTTTCGCTCCCAGCGGGCCGGGACTTCGTTCCCCTACTTCCACAATGCCCGTCGGTTCCAGATGTACCCCGCGGCATTATTTTAACTCGGCACAACGAACGAGCCTATCCTTAAAATAAAACAATTACCCTTTTTGTTTATTTTGTTTAGGATTTCGCCAAATAATAGGATTCGAAAATATTCTTTGGAAGTAATTGGTAGGTTGTAGCAGCTGCAGTTGATGTTAGGTTTTGGGATGGATTATTATTGCAAAAATGTTGTGTGTAAATAACATACTTACTGCTTATGTGTATTCTTAAATTTAAAGTAATATGATTTTTGAGTTATTTTTTCCCCGCCCCCGATTCCTCCCAATCCCTAAGTCTCCAAAATCCTAATCCCTAAAAGGTCGGCAACGCATTCGTAACTCCTCCTCCATGGGCGGCGTTTATTGCTTACCATCAGGTAATCAGTATGCTCGTTTGCCGACCTATTACATAAAAAAAAATATATATTTATTATTTATCAGCTTTGTTATTCAAATGCTATTAAAGATTAACTGTAGCATTCGACTCGAAACCAATATTTTAATTTTGAATATCGTCATTTTTATCGAATTGTTTATTTTTTTAAACTTTGCCGCACACTAGGACTTAGTCCTATATAGGTGACAGTGGTACAAAACAAATTGAAGATCATACAAAGAATTGTTTTATTGGTACTGAACCTGCTACATGTGGCGCAACAATCGTTTGCTCGGCCAATGCAAAAATGCAACCGTGCAGTCATGATACCAGAAATTGACAAAAAAATTTAGAGACTGCTTTATGAACAAAATACATCGATTACTTCATAACCAAAAGCAAAGCAGTCAAAGGCAAAGAGCATCAAAGTGCACCATAGAGTCTTTACTTTCCTTTTTAATAAAGCCACAAGTAGATTCGCAGCAATAAGGTTACCTTCCACACGCAAGTATGTGCTCGTATAATCCGTAAGTTGGCAACCCTCACGAGTAACCGCCCTCACAAACGTCAACTCGGGAACCACTACCATTTGTTAGAAATACGAAAGTTTTTATTTTAATTTGAAATGTTTCGATCGAATTCATATTTAGGTTTAGTATAGTGTCTTTGTTTTTCTAATGTAGTGTTCACGTTTACTAACAAACACATTCTTAAGTACAAGATACAACCTAAATCATAAAGAAATATAAAAGAATTACTCCATACAGAAGTCGATCTAGCCAATCTACCAACTGTTACGTCAGAAGTAAGTAATGTAGTCAGTAAAAAAAATAACTGAAGCAGACTACCTACATGTATTTAAATAAGAATAGTATAGAAAGGGCACCGAATATTAAGCGCGGTACATTTTCCATAAAACTTACAAGGCACTTACTTACAAACAAACTTATAAGGCACATAATCATCATCAAAATTGTCAGCCTATAATAAGCTCATAGCTGAACAACGCTTCTACTCACACAAATACTGATTTCGAATAAAATACTACGCTTACTTAAATGTGGCATATACTTTATACTAATTACATTCTATATTTAAATTAATCTCGACATTTACAAAACGAGATTTATCTTTAGTCTAGGTTTCAACCAAAATTACAAAACCTGACTCAAAGGTTTTGTAATTTTAATATTATTCTCACTAACCTTCAATTCGAAATACAAAAACTGGCTGAATTGTTGAGACCTTTTCTTTGAGATTTTCTTTCTTTCACTTGTGTGAGACATGCTATATCTGTATATTATTTTCTTTGAACACATGGTAGGGGCAACGTCAAAAGCAGAAGAGGCCTAATTGTGCGTCTAAAAAAGTGTACATGCGGTCGGACAAACATACTATATACATATACGTATTGCGTGGCGACGTCTGAACTCCTTTTGATATGCCGCGGTCGACGACCCCTCGATATAGCGTTCTCTGTTCATACTATGTACTGCGAATGAAATACCTTATACATAAATGATATTTCTATGACATGAAATTGTAGATGGGCTCGATTATACTAAAATATGTCCAATATTGTCATTAAACGTTTGATAGCCGATGGATAACTGTTGAAGTATTGAAACAATGAATTTATTCACTTTATAAAATATCTAGATGAGGCTTCAGATTTCTTATCTGACTGCTCTAAGAATAGAAGCAGGAACAAACTGTAGTAGGTCACTCGTGAACCCTGTTGCCTTTGAATTGTTAAAGTATTGTTACGTGCCTGACGTCACGTTCCTGACTATGCGGGCTTGGGTTACGGGATTGGATGAAATTAAACACTAATACCGGTTTTCAGACTTTCTATTGCATTTAAGTTACAGCGTCCACGGAGTTAAGTTATCGGCGTTCCTCTCCAGCAGAGTCCGGCCGACTGACACAACTTTGCCGTTCACGCTGACTTAACTCACTTAACTGACTGCACTTCACTATTTCACTGCACTTCACTATTTCACTCACTTTTCTTCTTTTTCACTTCTTCCTTTTCTTCCGAATCGCTTTAGACTTAGAACTCAACTGCCAGCGGTGAGCCGCAGTTCCGCTTATATACCCCCGGTCAGGTTCTGGAACATTCAATTTCGTTATTCTTTTTGATCGTCATGCCTCCAGAACCTTCCAATAATTTCGTTATTCATTTTTATTTATTCTCCTTCTCGCTCTTTAATTTTTCATTTCTTTCACACAAATAATTCCAGAAAGTTCGACAAAACTTCTATAAACTAAAAAACTTCATGTTTACGGCGGGACTCGAACTCGGGGTCTCTGTGGTGTAATCCACACGCCTTACCGATTACACCAACTCGTGTTGACAATCCATGACGAAATTTACAATCTCTAGGCAACGTTTGACAACCATCCATTGACGTCATGATGTCAAAGAGTTTGAACCACTTTTCCGTCACAGTATTCAGAAAACTTATTTCTTATTACTTAATAAATCTGCATATATTTTATAGATATTTCTTAATAAATGTGTGTTCTTAATAAAAGTGTGGGAGAGCCATGCTTCGGCACGAATGGGTCGGCTCGACCGGAGTGATACCACGGCCTCACAGAAGACCGGCGTGAAACAACCACAGCGTTGTGTTTCGCCGTGTGAGTGATGTTACTGGAGGCCCAATCCTTCCCCGCCTCCAATCCCTAATCCCTAAAAGGTCGGCAACGCACTCGTAACTCTTCCGTTGCGGGTGTCCATAGGCGGCGCTGATTGCTTACCATCAGGTTATCCGTCAGCTCATTTGCCGACCAATTACATAAAAAAAATGTCTTTGACAAATAATTTTATTATATTATAAGAAGGCAAACGCGCCGACCGATTACCTGATGGTAAGCAATCAACGCCGTTCATGGACACTCGCAAAAAAGACAAGAGTATGGATTGGGAGGGTTTGGGGATAGGAAAGGACTGGACCTCCAGTAACCTCAGTCACATAGCGAAACACACTGTTGTGGTTATTTCATGCCGGTCTCCTGTGAAGCCGTGGTATCACTCTGGTCGAGCCGACCCATTAGTGCTAAAACATGGGTCCCCCACAAATGGTAACGAAACTTTAAAACAGGTCATAAAAGCGGGGCTAGTAACTAACTAAACAACAAGAACTAAAGTAAACTAAAGTCATCAAAGTTCTGTATACAGTAAAATACAAGGTACAACATTGTAATTTGACTGTCTTAGTGGTAGAATGGTCTCATATATCTAACTGCCCAACAAAATGGTCTGGCTTTAATGGAACTTCCAAAATATTATAGAACCTTTTCGGTTTATCCTCTTCTCATATGCAGTTTGAGCATTAATCACCACGCTTGCCCAAGGCGGATTGGCGACTTCAAACTTATATAATGCAGGTTTCCTCCCGATGTTTTCCTTCGCCGTATGTCAGTGGTGTCTAAATAGTTATAGAAAGTACATATAACTCGAAAAGAGTCGCATTAGTCCTTGCCAGGTTTCGAAACCGCGCTCTCATGCATGAGAAGCGGGGGCCTTAGCGGGCCACCACGACCTTCAACGGCGACCAATGGTAGTTCACAACAAGACCTGAGCGTGCCCTAGAGCACGTCGCATCGCGTACTCCGTAATGATGCACCACACGACCCTCTAGGATCGACTTCTAGCCAGAGTTGCGAGTGCTAGCTCAATGATATAGGGCACAAGCAGGAACGTTGTTTTTCTAACATTTTGGCACTCTCTCTTGTCTCAAGTAGGGCGTTAGAAAAGAATAAATGAATTTCCCCCATCAAAAATATTTTTTATTGTACGGCTTTTTAACTCTTTGCTACCCGCTTGTAAGATGAAAAACATGACGCTGTATAATATACTGTTGTCTCAATTCATAACATAAGCCACAATTCAAGCAACAACCATCACTTTCCTTATAGTATTTATATATGTATGTATGTATGTATGTATGTATGTGTATCCCCCCCCCTCTCCCTCCGTTAACAATGACGCTCACATCGTGTGCAATTGTCCGCATGGCAAGGGTTGAACAAAGGAGTTCAAAGGACGATGCAGGTAATTCAACGTTCGTGGAAGTTTTATAGAAACGACATTCCTTTTTGTCATGATATCCTGGTATGTGAACGCGGCGGTTTGAAGTTGGACAATGGTATGGAATATTGTTTAAAATGCTAGGGTTATATTATTCCGGTAAAGGTATTAAAAAAATGTACTGCATAACATGTAGAATTTGTATCAAAAATGGAATTTAGGATTAAACATACATAACTGTATGTTTATTCCAATACCTACCAGTATTTGTACTGTTATCATATTTTTGAGTAGTATTACCTAAATATTCAAACCAGTATTTAGATACTCTGCAATTATCCAAAGAGGTCTACTTTCATCCTTAGTCATTTGAAAAAAGCACAACCTCAATTGGCAATGACTGGCACAAAACAAAAATAAAAAAAACATTAAAAGCAATAATTTGAACAAAGGAAACGTTCCATTTATGAGCTATCCAAGTCATAACACTCAGTTTACGATACAAAAATAAAACAAAGTAAAAATATATCAAATCCGCAAATACGTGGCTTTTGGGGAGACAGGGGAGTAGCGTATGATAACAATTTCGAATTTCAAACACCCCGAAACCGAAGGCTCAAGTTCTCATGCCTTCGTAAGTAGCTTGAGACGTGTGCGCCTGTATGGAAAAAGTCGAACAATCTACATTTTTGAAAATGGAATCTTGATTGCATCTGGTCTTATTACTGTAAAGAATTTTATCCAGATCGATACGTTTTTTGAAAGTGATCCTAATGGTTCTAGTTTGTCCAAACTAAAATTATAAATGCGAAAGTAACTCTGTCTGTCTTTTCTTCACGACTAAAGTACTTTTTTTCTTTTTCTTTTTTAAATAACGTTGCCCCACTTTAGGATTTTCTCCTGTGTTGGGGTGCGTTTACAAACATACAATGTCACATACACATGACACCCAGACCCGAAACAACAATTTGTGGATCACACAAAGTTTTGTTCCGTGCGGGAATCGAACCCGCGACACGTTGCACGGCAGCCAGTTGCCCAGCCACCGCACCAACCGTGCAGTCAGTACTGAAACTATTTGTGTGAAATTTGATACAGACATAGTTTGGAACTCGAGAAAGGACATAGGATTAGTTTTTATAGCTATAGCTAGTTATAAATAATAATGTACTTGCCCAAATAGGCCTTAATTATTTTATGCCCAAACTGGCTGATTATTATGTGTAACTAACACCTGTAGCCAACACAACCAACACAATAAAGATTACTTTACTTTTCTTAAACATTGCCCCACAATAGGATTTTCTTCTGTGTCGTTGGTGCGTTTACAATCATACAAATTTATTTACAGAAACCACTTACACCCGGGAAAACAATACGTAGATCACACAAAGTTCCAAGTGGGAATAGGACCCGCGATAAGTTGTAGAACAGCCAGTTGCAAAGCCACTCAGGTGCACTCGAATTTGATCATTAACAGGGCAGTCAATTGAAATTGTAATGGGATAATTATGCACTCTCTAAAGACAAAAGAAGAAGAGAAGAAGATGGTACTCTAACTGTGACATGGATTGTGTTCAAAATTGAGTTTTATGGTTACCCCCTCTAAGGAGGGTTTTTGTCCAACAGCCTACGAATTTAGCCGAGGTTGCGGGTGCAAGAGCAATAATGTACTGCAGCCCCGGTCTGTAACAGGAGAAGGAACAGATTGGAGTTTAGTCAGTAAGTGTCTGACGCTGCCCAATGCGGAAAAAATCATTTTATGATTTTCCCCCGCTAAAACAAAAGTAGGCGGATTTCAGCTGATGATAATGATGAAGAATGAACTATTAATCTAGAAAGGAAGAAAGAAGAAAGAAAAATAATTTATTTATCTAGACATAGACCTCTTTACTGATTTATCAAACCTGGCCTAACCTACTTATAAAGACCTGTCCTCATTTTCAGTAGGCTAACTGAAATTGAAACCGATCAGAGATCCTTTTATTGTAACGGCATGTGTACCTATCAACCATTTTACATTTCATGCAATAAAAAATTTACAATTTCTATTTGCAAAAAAAAGCGTTGGTATAATTTCACATTTATCGTGACTGGAACCTTTTCTTCAATTTTTTATGTCAAATCGTAAAATTTTAATTTGATGTTTGACGCGTCATATTTTACCTAAAGATATCTCAGTGACTTTTTTTATATCTACATAAATTGTGTTCAAGTGCTATGATATTATTATTATTATTGTACAAATCATTTTAGATTTGATAACCTCACTTGCCGAGTTTTTCGACCGGTCATTTCTTTTTTGATCGATTCCTAATTCAGATATTCTTAAAATAACAGCTTCCTTACGTGAAATAACTAAGAAAACCTCTACTAATTGAAACTGAGCAGTCAGTTAGTTGCGACGTCACCGCGACGCGCACGCTGCTCATGTCCAAGAGTCCCGTCTTGACTAGAAACTAGTAGAGCTTTTCCCAGTTAATTAGCGTGAGCAAGTCGTTATTTTAAGAAAAAAATTGATATCTCACGAAAATACTTTACTAATCAGTGATTAGTAATCACCCGTGGTAATCACAATGTTTCGGGTTTTATTTTAAGTTCTCAGTAGAAGTAAGGGGTCCGGAATTTTGACGTGTTGCAATGTTAATGCATACTTTTTAAAGCTAATTAAGCTTAATTTATTGGCTTATTGAAGTCAACTACAAAATTTACTGGTCAAACTGAGTGTTATCTAAAACTCCAGTATATAATGGATTTTATTATACATATAACCCTTACTCTTCAATCACTCGCACAAAAAAAACCGCATCGATATTGATGCGGTTATTTCGTCATTGCGTTGTGTTAAAGATTTTAGCGTACATTTGGTTAAAAGGACAGAGAAACCGACTTTATTTTATAATATGTAATGAATTAATCATATTTTTTATATCATTAGCATTCATTACTCCCCCTTTTCCTCTTGTGCTACATTATACCAATTCTTGAAACATGGCTTTTGTTGTCTTACTTACCGTTCGCTTACCACAAATATATTAATGGCGAACCTCATCCTAATTACATTTGTACATAATGTATGTAATACTGGCTTATTTATTTCGTTTCCGTATAAATTCATCTCATAAAGAAAAAACTTTATGCCTGTGATATCAATATGATTAAAAGTTGTTCGCAGTGGTTTTCTGTATTAGGTATGATATGGATATTTAAACTTATCAAACCAATATAATAATTAATAAAGTATTGTTATGAAATTAAGAAGCAGAATGGAACAATACCAATGACTATTATAACGTATTTTTCTTTTGTTTTATTTTTATTTATTTTTTATTTTTTGTACTTTTGATTAGGTGGGTATTTTAATTGATGATTTAAAATTGAATTTAAATTCAAATTAAAATGTTTATTGCATTCCATAATGTTACATTAGATGTTATGTGTTTTGGTGTTAAGATCATTATGGACCCTGATGGGCACAGCAAATTACAAAACAATTAAATTAAATGATAATGAAAATAAATTAAATGTTGCGTTTAATTTCCTTACCGTCCTTAGTGTAAAATAAATCTAATTTTACTAAATATGAATTCAAAAGCAACGTAAAGAAAGAATTAATTATTCATAAACTCAATAAACAATTAATTAAATAACTAAAGCGAATTATTTTACTTTAAGCCCGTAAACTTTAAATAGGTATTTCACAAATTTAATCTTCCTTACTTACTTACACTTATAAAATCGTTATGAAATTTTATAAATGAATTCAGCAAAACTGCACATAAGCGGGACAAATTAAAGTTTTCCATCTGACCAAATTGTAGGGGGAATGTCGGAGCGTTTAAGACAAAACAAGGATGTTCCATGCTTCCCTACACCAGAGATGGTGAACCATTGGCACGCAAGCCATTTATTGAACACATAATAAAATCTTAGGCACGTTATTGCACAAACACCTGCTTATTAAAAAATACCAGACAGATATCCAATCCTTCCCCTCCCCTAATCCCTCCTTATCCCCAAAATCTCCAAATCCCTAATCCCCAAAAGGTCAGCAACGCACTCGTAACTCCTCCGTCGTCGGTAATCCGTTTGCTCGTATATCTACACATATATATATATATATATACGATATATATATATATATATATCGTATATGTAATAAAAAATCATGTATCAGACGGCAAACAAGCAGCTGGATTATCTGATGGCAAGCAATCGCCGCCGCCCGTGGATACTAGCACTAAAGGAGTTACTACCAATACGCTTCCGGCCTTTCGTGGGCTATAAGGGATTTAAAGAAAGAGAGATGTAGGGGTATTGAGGATAGGTAGTGGAAGGATTAGGCCTCTAGTAACTTAACTCAGACGGCTAAACACAAACGTGATTGTTTTTGCACATCAATATTCTGTGAAGCTGTGGTATCAATCATCCTCATTCCCGCCGAAGTATGGCTCTCTCACACTTAACTTAAATTATATTGAGCTAGCTTCTCTCGCTCGGTTTCACCCGCTGCGATGTTTTATAGCCTATAGCACTCAGAAACATTGTTGCTACCTATCAGTATAAGAATTTTTACAATCCGACCAGCGGTTCCATCGATAACCCCCTACATACAAACTTACCTCTATATAATATTAGTATAGATAATTAAAAAAGATGTTTCCATTACGACTGAAAATTATTTATTGGCACTTGTCTTTAGAATAAAAATATATTAATAGATACGTAAATGTTGGCCATCTCTGCCCTACACCTTAGATATAAGTTCCCCCTGTTCAGGGGATCTAGTTAAGCCGCCTTAAGCAGAGGTAGCGTACGCCCAATCTAGTAAAATCTTCCCTATCCCTCGCCGATATAGGGCGATACTAAATTTTGAATGGTTAAGCGTAATGCAATATTTGTATTAGGTACTGCTATATGTTGTATAGGAAAATATTTATTTTGTTTTCTTTAAACTGGTGTGAGAGTTGGTATTTATTATCTTTATCTATACTTCTGTACTAATATTATAAAGAGGTAAAATTTGTAAGTTTGTATGTAGGGGGTAATCTTTGGAACCGCTGGTCAGATTTCCAAAATTCTTTCACTGATAGATAGCTACAATGTTTCTAAGTGCTATAGGCTATAAGACATCACGCTACGATTCGTAGGAGCCGAGCAGCGGGTGAAACCGCGCGAGAGTAGCTAGTTTACAATATGCGTATTATCTAATGTGTGTTGGCAGTTTACTACATGTACGAGTAGCTATATGTATGTTGAACATTTGGCTAAAACACGTTTTATCATGAGACTGTCAAGTTTTTCACAATCTTAAACCCAAGTATTTTTTAAATTTCTAATGTGTTGTCGACCTTTTTGGGATAAGGGATTAAGTGGGTTTGATGATTTGGAAAGAATTGAGCTTCCGGTAACCTTATTCACCTACACGGTGAAACACAACGTTTTTTATTTGAGGGGTGTAAATTATCTAATGACTTCTCTCATCTAGACCAGGGTGATGGAATGTCAGACTCTTACTGACTTAAAACCACCTCGTTCTGTTTTCTGCTCCACACCGATCCTGCGGTACCTAATTGCACTTGTAAAACACAATGCTGTGGTTCTTTTCACGCCGGTTTTCTGTGAGACCGTTGTATCACTCCGTTCGAGCCTATTCATTCGTGTCGGATTTTCTCCTGTGTCATGGGTGCGTTTACAAACATACAATTCCACATACACATCACACCTAGGCCCGGAACAACAACTTGTGGATCACACAAAGATTTGTTCCGTCCGGGAATCGAACCCGCGACACGTTGCGCGGCAGCCAGTTGCCCAGCCACCGCGCCAACCGTGCAGTGAAACTCTCCCACACATATATAGTTTATAGTTTGTTGCCACATTTAAACTATTGTAACAAATG
The DNA here is from genome assembly GCA_902829305.4 of Spodoptera exigua. NCBI lineage: Eukaryota > Metazoa > Arthropoda > Insecta > Lepidoptera > Noctuidae > Spodoptera > Spodoptera exigua. The sequence goes on from LR824614.2 coordinate 3,098,335, forward strand.
AGATTTTGTGGTGTATCACCTCTTTTATACTAAGTTACTGGCCAGTAAGCCAGTGATCTTATAATGAAAAATGTGTCAACATTATGTCATTAAAAAAAATCGAGTTATGGACAACAATTGTATTTTATTTCCTTATGTATATTTAATAGATTCTATTTTTGAATAACAAATTATATTTTCTTTTTACTCGTGTAATGTTAAGACACGATAGAACAATAAACAGTTTTACGACTAAAAGAGTACTATCAAAAGACTCCACCACAGACTATACGATAATGATTTACTTATACCTAAGTAAATGAAAATAATTTTGTAAGGAAAAGCTAAGATTATTTGGATGAAGACTCGACCCCCCGTTGTTTTCATCCCTTGTATATGACACAAATGATTTATACAGGATGGTATCAAACTACTAGTATAAATTTAGATTTGTATATTTTTATTATAACTTTCGTGAGACATTCTAAATTATTTATTATGTTTTCGGCTTACTCACGTAATAATTTGACGAGATACTCGACTAGTTTAGATACTAGACCCGTCAAATTATTACGTGAGTAAGCCGAAAACATAATAAATAATTTAGATTTGTATACAATATGAAATGGTTGACACAATAATCTGTTCAAAATGGTTTACAATTTTTTTTAACTTGTTATGTATTGTTGTATCTATTATGTCTGCAGGTCTGTGAGTATGTAAAGTTAAATTTTGCAACAAAAAACTAGGTTTCCTAAGCAATCTAATATTTCATATTACAATTAAAATTATCAATCACTATAAAGTCATTATATTGGAACAAGCGCAACCTCTCAAAACCGCTGCAACTCCTATAAGCCAGGATCTATTGTAGCTACAAAAATGAAAACACAGAAATACAGCTTCCCAGGAACATGAATGACTGTCTTTGATCCCGGATCGAAAAATAACATATGATATTATTTGATGAAAAGAAAAAACTAAATAGTTTATATTTCCCTCGGAAAATTTACAATAAAAGTCAATAAAACATATTAAATTCAACTTTAATCTTACACAACAAGAATCAATTTAAAACAAAACAAAATTCCTTACACTTTCATAATAACAACAGCCTGTGCTTGTACCAAAGAACGCGTATTTACTAATTGTTTGTCAGAGCCAAACGCATAATATTTTGCTTCAGATCAAAGGCACAAGGCACATCAGGTGGTACCCAAAGATAGGGGAAGTCTATCATTATTATATTTATTTGTACACATCTATATTTATATTCATTTCCTCACCCCATTTAAAAGGCAATTCAAAGCATTGAAGCGTTGTTTATTTTTCAATTTGTATTTGTTTATTGATGTAGCAAATTGGAGTTTACAAAATGCATGCTTTAAAATTTTTGATGGATTATTTTATTACGTTATTTTTCCTTCATTTTCCTTTTTTATTATAAAATCAATAATTAGTGGTAATGTTTAGGATTACAATTAAAATATAGAAACAGCTTTCCATTGTACCTAACGATTTTAAAATTGGAACTTTAAAAAAAAAACCAAGCGTCTACCTACAATTTTAAAATAAGAACATTATTTTAAAATTAGTAATCTTGCCCGGATAGCGTAGGTATATCAACGAAATAAATTTGAATAAAGAACATAATTTTCTAAACCAGACTTTACATATTATTTTATATTTAACGGGAATTTACGTATATGAAGGTAGTGTAATAGAAACTATTCTACTAGGTATATACATATTGTCATAGATTTATGAACAATATAACTGAATAAGATATATATCTCTATGCTCTTTTAACTCGGATTAGTACTAAATAGATTTGTTCTGTGAATTCCTCCCTTCTTTTATTACATTTTTCATTACATCACAGCTAATTTAACTAACACCATATTCTCGTGAAATTATAACAGATTTGCATATACAATGTAAATACCGTGGAGCCGCCTGGAGCAAGTTTCATACGCCTGCAAGTTGTACGCGTGTCGCTAGACCCAGTGTATTGCATACTAAGAATGTTCTGGTTTAGATTAAGATTAGAATTTATATCATCATATTCCATATTTTAACTTTTTAGGAAAGTTTTTTCAAATGATTTCTAATATGAAAATTGCATGTTTTCCATGCATATTTCTATGCGATAAGTTTTGCGATCACAAATTCAGAGGAAAATAATGTCAAATTTTTGATTTTGAAACTCTTAATATTTCGAAACCCTTTATAAAAGTTACCCTGATAAAGGTGACAAATATGGGAGAGCGATAGTTCGAAACGAGTGCAGCTGATACCACAGCCACCGTGCATACCGACGTGAAACAATGCTTCGTGTTGCGATTGAGGTTATCGAAGTCCCAATCCACAAAAGGATGGCAGCACACTTATGCCCGGTTTCCGAAAGCCCGATCCATGTTAAAATCAACTAACTCAGTGTCAAATCTCTTGTCAAGTCATCTGATTGGTTGTTGACAATTCAGTCAACCAATAAGATGACTTGACAAGAGATTAAATTGATTTTAACATCGATCGGCCTTTCGGAAACCGATTGTTAGTGTTTCGGGTGTCCATGAGTGGCGCTAACAGCTCACTATCAGGTGAACGGATAGCTTATTTAGCGACCAATCCTACAATACAAAAAAGAATAAAGAAACTCTAGTTTGCTTAAAATCAACTTTTAACAAGCTTGCCAAACAAAAACCAAGCTTAAAATAAAACCGTTTAATGATCGTTTTACCAAAACACCTAACGCGTCTAACTTGGCCTACCTACAAGATATAATTATAGCTTTAAGAGAGAATATTCAACATAGACGTTTCTCTGAGTAACTGTTTCGTAAACCCTTCGTATTCACAGACCGGTGCAGCTTAACTAAGAGTAAGACCCATGCAGTTCCTCAATTACACAATGCTTAGTGCCCTGTGCAATGCTATTTTGGCCTTTGTTGTGGCATGTAGCTACATACATAAGGATATATATGAGTATTTGCTAGTCAAACTAATGGAAATAACAATGAGATTCAACAATGAGCAAAATATACCGTCTATTTGCGGAAAATTCTCCTGTGTCATGGGTGCATTTACAAACATACAATTTAACAATTTCATTTTTTTATGGGCTAGGTCGGCAAACGAGGAAACGGATTACCTGATGGTAAGCAATCAGCGCCACCCATGGACACCCGCAACAACAGAGGAGTAACGAGTGCATTGCAGATCTTTTGGAGATAAGTGATTTGGGAGACTTAGGGATTGGGGAGGGATTTGAGTAGGGGAAGGATTGGGCCTCCGGTAACCTCACTCACACCGCGAAACACCAAGCTGTGGTTGTTTCACGCCGGTTTTCTGTGAGGTGGTATCCCTCTGGTCGCCAAAGCATGGCTCTCTCACACTTAAAACATACACATCACACCCAGACCCGGAACAACAATTTGTGAATCACACAAAGAGTTATTCCGTGCGGGACTCAAACCAGCGACACGTTGCACGGCAACCAATTGCCCAGCCACAGGCAAGGCCCAGGTTTGAGATATGGGATGGAAGATAGAAGAGGAAGTATTATCATACTCACGAAGGGAGACACCACACCAGCTTTTTCAGGCCGGTTTCCATAGAAACCGTGGTGTCATCCCGGTCGAGCTGGCTCATTCGTTCCGAAGCATGGCTCTCCCACAATAATCGTCTTATAAATGATAGTCTATGTTCCATAAAAAAACACGGTAACAACACACAACCGCACAACTTCTATGGCAACATAAAAACAACTGTCCTAATCCATCCATTGTCCCTAGAATTGTTCTTGCATCTGAATATGTTAATACTATTTGCAACTCTATACTATTTGTAAGAAGATTAAAACTCAAATGAAAGCTAAACATCACTTCCACACGAGTGGCACACACATTTATACTTAGCATCCATATTTATTTCTCCCGCATTCTCAAATAGCCCGACAGCTTTAAAACGCAGCGATGTATCACATTTCAGCGCTTTACTACGTTTTTTAGATGGAGTATGAATTAAATAAGCTATTTTATTTTATTTTTGGAAGCGTAGGCAACCAGCGATCACCTGATTGATAAGTGCCACTCTTGAACCGTCCTTTTAAAAAGGAGTTTTACTAACCTACGTTGTGTTACTTTAAAATTACCTTTTGAATATCTTAAGCTTAGTTTAAAGCGAACATTTTGAGGTAAGTAATAGGAATTGAGCTTGTTATTCCATGCTGGGGCGCGTCGCGTTCTACGCTCATCAAAGAAACATCAGACCACCACCATACGGGGCCCACTAAGGCCTATGTCTAACCGGGGTTACAGGCTCCGCCCCGAAGCTGAAGAAGAAACGGGATTAAGTAATTTAATGAAAATCCCCAAAAAAATACCCAATGACCGAAATATTTAGTTGTAATTATGAAAATGGCCCTGTGTCCCTTTCACTATCAGTCTCATACGCATCCACGACTATTTAAAAATCACCTCTCTCTCTATACTTATTTTACCCAATTTCTTTTTTGAGGAGGAAAAGTCATCTAATGGCTTCTCTTACTGACTAAAAACCCCCAGTACCTTACATAATAATATATCCATACTATTATAGTTAACACACTTACTGTAACCACGGAACATTGTCACATTCCTACGCCCAGTCCTCAACTATGAAAACTGCAGGATACTCCGACGTTACCTGACGCCAACTAAATGGCCTTTGTTTTCAGCATAAATTCCACTTTACATGTTTAGTTTAGCAACTTTCAGTGTAAATTCCTCGAAATGACACAGATTAAATGTTTTTCGAACAAAGTTTTAGCGCACTGCAGATTTCGCGAGTCAATCCTACGGAGTTTACTTAGCAAGTGTACCGAGCGATTAAAGTAGTTTCGACTGTTCTCTTTTTGTTATTGCATTTTTATTTTATTTTGTGTTTCAATTGTATGTATAGAATTTGTAATTTACTTGATAACTATTAAATATTAAACCTTAAATTATTTGTCAAACACAAATAATAAACAAAAAAATGAATAATAAAATGGCTAATCACACTTATTTGTATTCGACAGTGAATATTTTACAAGCTATCAATAGTAATACACATTTCTAGTTCATTGACACACATTATAAATAAATTCCTCCCCAAATAAACACATCCCGATATAATTATATGCTAATCAATACTGCAGCTTATCAAAACAGTGTTTTATCCTTTAATTCTATGCAATTCGAAAAGCATTGGTCCACAATGAGAGCAATTAAATAAATGTGTTCCGAGCTAGTTACATTGAACGGAGCGTGCTGAGCCGACCAAATAGCCTATAAAATTCATGATCCGTTTAGATTTAGGCGAGTGGACCAGCTAGTTACTGGAATGTACGCGTCATTTGTGCCTTAATGATATTTATGTTTTTCATTTGTGTGTTATCTAAAGTTCGAGAAATAGATAGAATTTTGATGTTTAACATGTTTTTAAAATATTAAGTTAAATAAAATAAATCCGACTATAATAATTCACAAAATGTCATGTATCTACACGCCTCGCCTCAAAGTAACGAGGGTTTTTTTTGTTAGTCTAAATAATCATCAAATTACTTCTCCCGCCCAGGGTGAGGCGAGAGGGAGTGTCAGACAGTTACTGACTAAAAACCCCCCTGTTCTTTATCCTGCTCTTGGCCGAGGTCGCGGTACTTCATCGCACGTACCCCGTGACCCCGGCTAAAGCAACGAGGAGGGCTAAATTTGTGCTAATCATTTACTGCTATAAAGCTATTATATAGGAAATTTTCGACATACGTATAGAGAGCCTGGTAACGGCTAGTAAGTATAATAACCTAGTCCTCATTTAAACACATCACTCTCCTAACAACTAGCACACGTGAACGCAGCACAAGTTATTTAAGATCGCAAGCAATGAAATTACTAAACGTAATTGGTTCAGAGTTTTTATCTGTGTTTATGTTGCACTAATCTAGTAAATTGTAATCGGATACTCAAGTAGAAACGGGTCGTTATTCCTTGATTACTATTTACTTACTTCGTTCGAGTTTACTGATCGACTGGATTACGATTTTATTACGATTGGTTGTTGGTATCAGTGTAGCCATGTCTCTTATTTACTCATGTCGTCCTAGTAACATTTAATTGGATGATGTAGTACCTATGTATTTAATTCCAATGTTATATTTTGCTTGATTCCTATGTAATATTCTGCTTGATTATTTTATACATTTGTTTTCCCATTTGTTACCTACTAAGATTTATTTTCAAAACCTTATAGAGTTAAGAATATCTAATGATATGTCCGCAAAAGGATATTCAAAGTTCGGGCGAACATATTTCGCAATTCTGTAAATTTAATCTTATGAAAATATCCGCATAGGTCATCTATCAGTTCTTTATTAGTGATCGATGGCATAGGTGAAAAATATTAGCGTTAAACAAAATCTGTTAGGTATTTAATAAAAATACGCGACACGGCGCGAAAATAAATTTACACGAACTTTATTTGCCTGTGTCGATAGACACTTATTTTAATTGGAAGCAAAATAATATGTTGCTAAGACTAAAATTCATATACATGTCGAAGGCTTGTTAAGATAAAAAATAAATTTGTTTTCAGTTACACCTACACTGATCAAGTTACCTTCGTAACAATTGTTGGAGTTAATGCAAAGAGAGGAAAACTTTTCACTAAAAGTTCGTTAAAAGAAAAAGACATTCTAATTCCATGTACCTACAAAGAACAACATTCTTGGAAGTAAAAACAGAATAAACAGTATTATTTTCTCTTGTTTAACAAAAGCTACTTTAAAATATACATGGCAAACTACATTAATTAGGACAAGCAAACTTTGCGTATTGTTCGAGAATTTAAAAAAAAAGAATTCAACTTTTGAAAAAGTCTTACAGAAAATTTGATACTTGACATCTTGTCAAATTCAATATTCATTTCGAATAGTCAAAATTGACATTTGGAATTTTGTTTTCTACGAATTTTATCTGTGTATTGTCACATCAGATTTACTGTACCAAGAAACATTACTAGAAAAAATATGTCGATAAATTAATATTGAAATTGAAAATGTGAATGAATTTAAATATTTTATTAAATTAAAAATGTAAACCAATTTATTTTTGACTAAAAAGTACTCAATTTTATCTTTACGTATACTTAATCTTTGCAATGTAAAATCAACAAAATACACAGAACTTACAAAAAAGGTTTAATTAAGCTACTAGTAACGGTACACTTAAAGCCATCTGTCAATGAACCCTAAGGGTTAAGTGAGAAATGAGCGAATCTAGGATTGTGTAAGATATACCTAGTAAAAGGTATAATTTTAAGTTAAGACAAATGAAGCAAAAATTGGTCTTAGATATAAATGACATAGGTCAGACGGGGCCCAATAGGGCTGATGTTCAGCCGGGGTTGCGGGGTAAGTGCAATGAGGCACCGCGACTTCGGCCCAGAGCAGGAGCAGGAACGGGGGGGTTTTAGTGAGTAAGAGTCTGACACTCTCTCCCTCCCTACCCTGGGCGGGAGAAGTCATTTGATGATTTTCCCCTCACAAAAAAAAAGATATACATAGGTACTGTTTTAAACAAAGTAACTAAAAATAAATATAGGTAGGTACTACAACGAAATAATAATGCTCTCAGCATTGCAATGACTTTAAATAGAAATTATGAAATTCACATTTCATTTAAAGATTTATTTAACCTATAAATTTACACAAAAATAAATTAAAAAAATCTTTAATAAGAATTATTTATTTGAACAATTCTCAATATTCTCCATGACATTTAAAATAAAAACAAATTACAAACGATACCGTCTCAGTACAATGAAAAGCATATTAAATGCATTTTTAAGTTCCTTAGTAAGTCCTCAGTCGTGCATATAAAGGCGTAATAATTAAAATCTTGCTGTCTCTTTCTTTTATATATGGCGAAAGTAATTACAGATAAAGATAGAATACTGTTTTAGTTGCAGATTAAGGTATCTGAGTGCAGCGACAATTTTCTTTAATGGTCTGTACCAAAGTCGAGTCAGACTTGATTAAATACTAATTAACTTGTTTCAATCATTATTCTGGACTTTTATTGCACAATAAAGTTCTTGTAGAATGATTTTAATTTTAATTATAACACACTAGCTTTTGCCCGCGACTTTGTTCACGTGGAAAAGTTACTTCCTGCAGATTTTTGGAATAAAAACTATCCTATGTCATTTCTCGAGTTCCAAACTATGTCTGTACCAAATTTCACAGAAATCGGCTCAGTAGTTTAGGCGTGAAGAAAAGACAGACAGACAGACAGACAGACAGAAAGACAGACAGACAGAGTTACTTTCGCATTTATAATATTATAGTTAGGATATAAATTCGTCAGTATTTGAGTTAATGTGAAAAAAAAAATAATTTCCTTCACATTATGATAAAGTTATCAAAATATTCGTCAATAAATCATTAACTGAAAAAAGCTCTACTAATTTCTAGCTACAACGGGACTCATATTCAGGAGAGATTGTGTCTGTTTCATTTAATATTAAAATTAAAAATCTTTTTTTCTATATATTTACAACATGTTGATGTCAACATAATTATAACGGAACATCATTTTGGGTGACGTACTATTTTTTTTTTATTTCTTACTACCTATAACCCATGTTTATCGAATGGCCATGATTGGAGCTGGGCCGCAGTATGACCTGCAACCACATGGTAAAACAATAACATGTATAAAAAAAAGTTAATTCTACTAGATTACATAATATTTAAAATGACCGGAGTGATACCACGGCCTCAAAGAAAACCGGCCTGAAACAACCACAACGTTGTGTTTCGCCGTGTGAGTAAGAGAGTAAGGTTACAGGAGGCCCAAACTTCCCTCTCCCCCGATCTCTAAATCTCCAAATCCCTAATCCCCAAAAGGGTCGGCAACCTAACGCTCTGGTAACTCTTCTGTTGTTGCGAGCGACCATGGGTGGCGCTGTATTGTAAGTCATCGTTTCCCGTCCTATCACATAAAAAAATCCTAAGAAAATCAAATCAACTTTGAATTTGTACATTACGAGTATATTTAAGTTATTTAATTTATGTACTGACTTCAGAACCACGTTTGTAATATATATCTAACTATCAAGCAAAACTATCTTAATTAATTTAATTTATGAAACTTAAACGTGTAAAGTAGTCAGTTCGGACTACATGAAATTACTAAAAGGCTGCCTTATCTTGAACTTAAAGTACCTACTTTTAAATTACTATAATAATAATAATGTTTGATTTATAAGCATCATTAAAAAGAATAGGTATATATTTGGTTTGCTACCTGTACCTTTGTTTGTCGCGTGGTTAGTAATGAGACTTCCAATACATTCTTGGTTCGAGAAATTTAGTAGGAAGGTAAATTAGGAGACGATTTTCGGAATTCCCTTTTAGTAAATACCTAAGTTAGTGATTGTATGGCAATCAACTATTTTTTTTTAATCATTCGATGTCAAACTAATGCAGATACTCTTTTAATGGACAGCATTCATATTTTCCAAAGATAACAGGGAAATCTTAATTTCCGTATATCTCCTAAATCTTGTCTGAAATTGTAATATCAATAACGAACCAACCTCTTTTGTATGCGACATACAAAGTAGCAAAGCCCGTTACATTTAAAAAAAACATCAGAAATAAAAATACCAGTGTATTATATACAAAACGGTAAAAATCATCAAAGAATAAACATTGAACAGAATTCCCCCAACATATTCAGATATTTCAACTGTGCCAAAGCAAAAATATGTCACAAATAGACGGCGAATAGCCTACATCGACGTTCGAAAATAAAAATATATTATCTGTACTGTAGCGTCCCGCGCGGAGGCGAAATATTCAAAATGGAAGTCGTTCGAATGAAACCGACGAAAAGTTGAAGGTTTTCATGCGTTTAGATTCAAAATAGTCTACTTAAAAGTTCGTAAAGCCTAGACATACGTAGCTACTGTTTCGATAAAGAAATATAGATCACACAAAAGCTTACACTATTAATAAAAACGAAACTTCAACACGCATCAGTCCGCCATATTGGATTTCAGTTGAAAGGGTCTTTTAAAAAAAGTTTTAATACATTTTTCGTCGTAATGCCGTATAACATTGTGATACACAACATACGTATAAAATAAAATATACGTAGATCCGCTTAATATATTCCTATGGAAACCACGGTGTCATCGTATGGAAAAATATTCTAAGGTGTGCAAAAGAACCGAATAGAATGTAAGTCATCATTATGATAATGTATTCATAGCTTTCGGAAGCAATCCAGATTTATCCGTTTTGTGGGACACCCTGAAATTAAGGTTGCCCTATCTGCCGTCCGAAATGCTCAATTTATGGCGCACCCGACTGTCAATGTGTGATATCTTAATTATTTTACAATCCCTGTAATCCGACAATTGTACAGATTTCAATACCGGATTTAGTTTTAGTGTTGAATTCTAGCGTTGTACTAATGAAAGTAGGTATGGGTTGTATTGGCGTTGGAATTAGATCTGTAATATGCTAAATAGACCGCAGAGTTATATTGCTGTTAGTTGTACGTTAGTTAACTGGCACGCAGTAATTATAGTTCTCTTTTTAGTTTGATAACCAGCATGAAACAACACAAGTGATGTGATTCACCATATTACTGAGGTGTTCAGAGACTTTCCTCCCTTACATTTCAAATGGCTGGACTTACAAATGGATGGAAACACACTTGTAACTCCTTTGGTGTTGCAGGTGGCCATGGACGGCACCAATTGCTTACTATCCGGTGACTTGACAGCTCGTTTGCTGATCCTTGATATAAAAAAAATATATTTGATTTACTTCTTCCAACTAAGGCCCAATATTTCCCCTTCGCTATTATCCCGCAGTCACTAAATCTCCAAAATTCGTCATCCCCAAAACGCCGATTGTGCACTTAGAACACCTCTAGTATTGCATGTGAAGGCGCTGATTGCTTACCATCAAGTCATCCGCCTGTTCGTTTTCTGATGTATTTAATACAAAGAAAACGTATTTGATTTACTTCTGTAAAACAACAGCTATAAACAAATTCAGAACCTTACGACCAAAAAATAAATACACAAGCAATAAGCTTGTGTATTTTCCCGGTTCATTTTCAAGCGTACTCATCAGGCCCAGCGTTAATGCTTCTATCCCCTATAAATCAATAAAGGTTACGTTAACACACCCCACATCATCTGCTACTGAAATATTTCCCATTAAATATAATTTCCCCAAACATTAATAAGACCCTGGACGAAAATCAACAGGGCAACAATAGAACTGGCGCACAATGGATGAATGTTCGCGTGATTTATCTCGAGTTATTGCCGAAGATACGAACTCGACCATGAGTTACGATGCCCGTCTCTCAGCCAGTGGCGTGTGTTGCGGACGCTAAAATGCTGCTATGCTATAAAGTGGAGTAAAGTTGTAAGGTTAGTTTGCAACATAAGTGTCTATGAAATGGGTTATATATTGTTTTGTTCTTGTGTCATAATTTTATCGTGAGGTTTAATTACGCAACTGTTCGATGAGGTTAGTCAACCAGTTTCAAGCTTAACAGGGGCTCATAAAAATGTCCGGTATTTGCGATAGCAAAAAAAAACCATTTACTTCTAGAAATTTTGGATACTTGTATATAATACAAGGATAAGGTTTATTGTAATTTATGCACAATTAATAAAGATGATATTTAAATATAAATTAACATGTTAAGCACAATTTGGTACTAAATTTCGAATGCCAAAATAACCTATAATTAAGTGAAGTCAAACTTGTACCTATACGTTCGCATAAACACTAAACTTTATGATAGTTATTAATGAATTATTTCCAAGTTTATAAGCGTTCTCGAAGACAAAGTTAGAACAATGTGAGGTCTATTAACAAGTTTTGTTTCAAAAGTTAGCAACGTATTTGTTTTAGTTCATAAAACTAGGTATAAGTATAATTTGGAGTTCTTAGAACAGTATGGATAGGTAAGTTTTGGTAATGATTCTGAAAAGAAAAGCAGAATTTTATTATTTATTCGATATTGTAGTAGTAACATATGAACGTAGTTACTATGATAGTAGTAGTTTAACTACACTTGGACAACAGACAAATCACAAAGAATCAATAATATGTTATTACATTTTGTTTTATTTTGATTTTGTTTATTTCATACTAATTCAATTGGATTTGAATATTTGGTAAAGCGAAGTTTTGATTAAAAACCATATAAAACACCGTACTGTCTAACTGCTCATGGCACAGCCGCCGCAGAAGACGCAAGCACCAAGCACGAGGATTGACACGGCGTTCGCACGTAAGCACAGATGGCGAGCAAGAGCAGCTCGTCACCCAACCAGAACCAAACCCAAGCGTACGGTAAAACACAAGAACAGAAGATTAGAAAATAAAAAAAAGACAAACAAATGATAGCGGCATTTTACGGCCCCGTGATTGCACAGCACGTGTGCAATCTTTATTAGCACTACCAGCAAATAAGCGAGTTCCAACGTTACTATGTTAACCAATCTCATTTCAAAATGCGTCGGCTTCTCTTACGATTGGAACGTGGAAAGGCTTTCCAACTAAGTAGGCGTTAGTTGCAACATTTTGTCTTTTATATTGTTCTGCGGTTTTTATTTTACTTCGACTAACACTTGAGTTATACTAAGGCTTACGCCAGATAGTTGGGTCAAGAACTGATGCAGAAAGCTGTTGCATATTTGTTCCTTGTTTATGTTTGTTGTCGTGTTGTAAATGAAACGTGAGTTTAAAAACGCAAGACACATCGTGTCTTATTGTTTGGTGACGGTAATACTTCAGCCAGGGTTGCGGGGTAAGCAAAAATAAGGAGCCGCGGGTTTTTAGTCAGTGAGAGTCTGATACTCTATCTCTCTCTCTGTCTCTGTCTCTCTCTCTGTCTCTGTCTCTCTCTGTCTCTCTCTGTCTCTCTCTCTCTCTCTCTCTCTCTCTCTCTCTCTCTCTCTCTCTTACAATAGCATTTCCTCTGACACAAAATAAGAGCAGGATACTCACACAATACTCACTATTCTAATTTATTCTTGAAGACATCGTAAGAAAAAATTAAAGGACTACAAATGTGATAAAAAATTTAACACCCAATGGTATCTTAAACTTTATTAAAATATAAATTAAAGGTGAATTTAGCGTGAGTTAAAGGAGTACTTTATACCAGAAATTATGACGAGCGAACGGTGGAGTTTAGTCCATTGTTTATATATATACTAAATGAAGTCTGACTAATTCACTCATAAACTTCTTGTTACTGAATATAACACTCACCTTATGGTTCGTTTATTTGTTTATATCTCACTTAAATATATAACACACGTTAAAACGTATAACTTTAATCATATCAAGCATATAATATTATTTCTTATTACCTAACTGCGGTAGTAAGTACATTGGTTAAGGTACCTGCTAACCAATATGACATTTTCGAATTAGTTTAGACTTTCTGACATTGTTTATAATTTAAATAATAAATTGATAATAATGTATTATTACAAATTAAGTTGAACAGGGCTTGGCTTCTATGGGATCTCAAAACTTTTAACGATGGAAGAATTGTGAAGAGGTTTGGCTAGTCTTTTTCATTGAATGTTTTCGGTGGGATATAGACTTTCTGACATTGTTTAGACATCATTGACAAGCTGTAGGTAGGCTGAAAGCTAAGCTTTAGCTTAAAATAACCAACTCGCATTGCCTTGAGCAAGCGTGGTGATAAAAACAAATTCTTTAATTATTATTATTAATTAGGAAAAATATTTAGTTTTAATTCCGCGACAAAAATCCTGGGATTGCATCCTGCAACAAGCCTGGATTTTTGTCGCGGAATTAAAACAAAATATTTCTCTAACATTAATGTCATGGATTTCCGCAAAGTAACGTCTGATTTTATAAATTAACAAATTCCTTGTCCATGAGAAAAGGCCTTTGCTCAGCCATGGGTACTTAAGGTCTGGTGATGATTATATTATTTCTTGAAGTTGCCAAAGGTCAAACACTATTATTAGGAGACATTACTCGTACGTTACACATTACGTTACGTACTTTTGAATCAATGTGTTCGTAAACGAATCTGCTCTTATAAGAGAAAATTTTAGTATGACACTACCCGTGGACACAACATTCTACTTGAAACAGACATCGTGTAAGTGTCGAAAACCTCTCAGTGAATAATCGTTTATCGGTAATTTGGAGTAGAAAAGAATCTTCCATTTCATTCATCATCTTCGTTTCCAAAATTTTAAGTAGCTTCATATTCTAAAATTAGTTACGTCTTAAATAGGTTAAAGATCAACAAGTTGTCAAGACAGCTAAAGGATGTTTCAAATTCTTACCAAATGATTTTAACTCATTCAAGTTGGTTCCGAACACATACACAATGAAACGAAGGGATGGTTTTTTATCTGTTACTTCTAAATATGGTATGAAATAGAACTTTTATAGAACTTCTCCAATCAAAAACCACTTCTATTGAGAAGCTTGAGAACTGCAAATGCGTTGCTGACATTTAGGGTAGGGATTTGACGATGAGAGGCAGGACGGTTAGATTTTTGGCGAAACACAACGAAAATGTTGTATCACGACTATTTTCTGTGAAGCCGTGTTATCACTGTGGTTGAGCTGGCCCTCTTTTCTCCCACTCTTAAATTTTAATAAGCTCGAAAATACTCACACATTGACACATATACAATACTGTATTCACAGTTGTAAGAGTATCTAGAACAAGAACGCGGTAATCAGCGTTAATTACTGCGTTCTTGTTTTACTATTACCGCGTAATTTAACTTAGGAACGTGGCACATCGTTAGTAACGTTTGTCATCGCCCATCGGCCATTTTGTTAATACATTCCTCAAGGAGCAAATGGCGGGACCTTTTGTACTAAAATTACTGTAATTCGGAGAATTTACTGCTGTTCAACCGTTGTATGACAAGTATTTAGGTTAAGTTTTGTTGTCCTTGTGATTAAGATTATGTTGTGTGGATTTTTTGCCGGTTTCGACTTACTGAAACTTTTTGGAGTACTAAGAAAAGCTTTTCTATGCTATTATCACTAGATGGGTTTTTTATATTATTTTTAATATTATTTCTTTATTTTTATTAATGGTATAACATGGTATTGTAGTCGTTGTTAGATTTATATTTTTATATGATTGCTCTGGGAAGCTATCTAATTTTTTTTTGGATGTTCATGGATCTCTCACCCATCTGCTGGGTTATCAGAATTTTAGCATTCAAAAGTTCCTTTTTCAAGACATGACAAACAGAGACAGAGAGATTTTTTGAAGAAGCTGCAAGAAGCACTGGGTGTAAAGTGAAAGTATTTTTTGTTTTTTGTGGGGGAAAATAACCAACTGACTTCTGTCACCTCCACTAACAATCAAACGACTTCACTAGACTCTTACTGACTATAGGTCACCTGTTCCTTTTCCTGATCCAGGCCGGGGCTGCTGTATATTATTGTGCCTAATTCACAACCTACTGAGAGAATATTAATCCAATTTAAACCAACAATAAACTAAAAAAATACAATCACATTTCCCCATTTTATTTATCCAGCAAATGGCATGTACGCTTTGTCTAATATACAGAGTTTTGCAGGCACATGTCACACATAATTGCAATTCTTGGCAATACAATGCTTGCGTTGTAAAATGCTAGCTGGAATTGTGTCGCGTAATGCGATGTTCATGGGAGAGCCAGTTTTATTCGGTTGTAGTGACTAAATATAATAATAATAGTCATAAACCGTAAAACAATTATGTCATATCAAAACATAGATAGCGCAATCTTATTTATTGTAATTATATATATAAACCAACCTAAGCTGTTTATACTCGTAATTATTCTAAACTAGTATCTATATTCAGCGGCTTTGTGCACAGCACCAGGGCGGAGAATAGCTACACACTATAATCCATCTCTGTGTCAAATTTCATTCTGATTAATCCAGTTTTTGTTAATGGCCACTTTCATAAAAACTAGTATTGTTCGACATTTAAAAGAATAGCAAAAAAAGTGTTTTGCATGCTTGTAAAAGATCAGTATATCACCACACACTAGGTGAATAAATATTAATTTAGATTCTCTGCATTAAGAAATAAAAAATATATACATTTACATTTTTATATCTAATTGCTACTTTTTAAATAAATACTCAACCGGAAATATTAAGCAGACTTTACATTAATCACGTTTTCGTTAAAAAAACGAAAAGGCAGGTATTCAAAACAAAAATCTTCTGTTGCAGAGCTCGCTACGTCAGGCGACGTAATTTTTCGTAGCCAGCGTAGCAGCGTAGCATGTTTCGTAGCAAAATTGTGGTAAGTACTTTGGGTAGCAGTTTCAAAGTCTATTATTTCTTTACCGGTGTTTACCTGGTTTTGTATAACAAACTTTAATTCGTATATCACTTACATATGAACAAAACTTTATAATTATAAAAAGAGTTTTGCTAAAAGTTTTTAGTCTGTACAAAGGAACTAGCAATGCTAAATTTCGCATTAATTAAACTGAAAGCTGTGCCTTTAGACTTAAAAATATAGAAATAGAATTATTTTTTTTATGATAGGACGGCAAACGAGCAGGTACATTACCTGATGGTAAGCAATCAAACGGGGGAGTTAGGAGTGGGTTGTTCACATTTTGGTGAAAAGGGTTTGGGAGACATAGGGATAGGGGAAAGGGAAGGTTTGGGTCTCTGGCAGCCTCACTGACACTGCTAAACGCAACGCTGTGCTTGTTTCACTCCGCTTTTCTGTGGGTCCGAGAAGTCATTCCGGTCGTGTCGAAGCATATCTCTCGCATACTTATATTTTCTATCTAGCACAAAACTACGAGACTAATCGCCTTTGCAGCTTCTGAATCTTCATAAAATCAAAGAAAAGCACAACAAGTAACGTGATTCCTAAACACTAGAGAATCCCATCCTCACAAATCGTACTTACACGAAACAAACGAACCGGACTTAATCCTGCCAGTAGCCGTATACCCGTGCCGTACGTTAAGAGATACGCAGATTACACACAAACCGGATTAAACCGGTGCGTACCGATACGAACCGGTTATAGGAACGCTGCCGTTTAAGTTTATTACTGCCAATTCTGACGGTATCGTGTTAGGAGATTATTTCTGTGGATGCTGGACCATTAATATTGAATGGGGTGTGATAGTTTGGTAATGGTACATTCAGCTGTTGTTTACATGTAGTTTTACTTTCAAATCGTTAAGCTAATCCGTCTGTCAACGCATTTATAATTGTTTTGGTGTTAAAGACTCTTGGTCTTTGGACGGCTCTGATCACTTATCCTTCACATCGGTTTGTCTGTAAATCAGTCGATTCTAGAATCATTATTGTTTAAACTATTGCTGGTGAATTTTGGACTTAAATAATACAAAAAGCAAAAGTAATAAACAAATAAGTTAATAAATAAACTAAAAGCTGGGAGACCGGAAACCGGCCCGGAGTAGAAAAAAAAAAGAGATGGTTTTTACCATATCCAGCGCCATAGAAGTAGTTTCCCTCTACTAGCTGTCCCTTCCCTTCCCCCCCAAAAACTATTAAATGCTTTTTAAATAAATATTATTTTCATTGTATAACAGCATAAAAACTTCGATCCACTTTTATACACATAATACATTGTATAAAAAACGTATAGTACTTATTAGCTCATTACTGTACCATTGACCATCATGCAATTTTACCTTATGCATGCTAATATTCTCACATTCAGGTGCAATGCCATGAGAGCCGATATTTCATGAAAGGTTATTCCGACAGGATTCTGTAGCCTATACCAATGTACTATGTACATCTATTCAGTATTGGAATCCATGCAATACAAAAGGAGTACCTAACACATATACCTACATATACAGATAGGTATACATATGTATCTATGTATCAGAAAAGCCAGACAATGGTCGTGCGAACTGAGAGCTGCACGCAACGCCTCTCTGTATCATTCCGAATCATTTACTGAACTATTGTCTTCAACTAGCATTCGCATTGTAACCGGTTCTATAACTGTCACTTCTTTCACTGATAAATTTAAAGCCACTATGACTTTTTTCACCAAGAACCACAAATGTGGTTAGAAAAAATTTCATTATAAAATATATTAGAATTTATAGTACACTGTTAAGCGATTAGTACACTGTTGCTTTTAAGCGATAAGACCGCCAATTGTACTATACTTTGTGTTTTTGTTTCCTATGTTTTTTCCATGTATTTATTAAAATTACTCTAAAATTACATTTTTAAATATTACTATAAAATAAAATAGAATGTTTTTTTATTATTATGGTGTACAATAAAGTATATTAATTCATTCATTCATTCATTCATTCATTCATCCATTGTTATTTGGTATGCAAGTAATAAAATGAATATTGATTTAGTACAAAGACTGTTTCTTTTGTTACATTAAAATATGGTTATAATATAGCGCTATCTTTTATGACGAAACAGCCGTAGTGGCCTAAAGGTAAAGGCTCTCGGTTCTCATGCATGAGAGCGAGAATTGGCAATTACCAATGTGACTTTTCCCAAGTTTTATGAAATTTCTATGTTTATTTTGTCACAGTGGTATAAGCTGTGCTTTTAATTTCAAATTATAAATTTAAAATTGCCAATCCGCCGTCAAGCAAGCGTCGTGACAAATTCTCCGGCTGTGCTGGCCTCTGACTAGCAGTGGGCACTGATGATATGTCATGAAATCCATGGTCCGGCTCAGTAGGCAAAAAAAAAGTCAATCCTTTCAAATCCGACCATTTATTTATTTATTATTATAAGGTAGGCTCACAGCTTATACAAAGTAGTTTAAAGTATTGGTTATAGGCAGTAGGTCTTATACATTAGCCAGTTACGAGCTAACCGACATTCTTATAATGAACCTAAGTATATATATATATTTTTATGGTATAAGTCGGCAAACGAGCAGACGGATTACCTGATGGTAAGCAATCGGCGCCGCCCATGGACACCCGCAACACCAAAAGAGTTACGAGTGCGTTGCCGGCCTTTTTGGGATAGGGGTTGCGGATATAAGGATCGGGAAGGGATAGGGGAAGGGGCGGGATTGGGCCTCCGATAACCTCAATCACACGGCGAAACACAACGCTGTGGTTGTTTTACGCCGGTATTCTATGACGCCGTGGTATTACTCCGTCCGAGCCGACCCATTCGTGCCGAAGCTTGGCTCTTCTACACATATATACTAAATAAGGTGTGCATGTTAAACAACTTAATCAGCTTAGCCAACTAACATAACACGAATAGCTCATTTACATTGTCTGTTATTGATATCAAACATCATCATAACAATCTGTGACATTCCACTGCAGTTTTCTCAATTATTTGGCTAATACAAAAGTGCCTACTGTGGTCTAATTGAAATAAATGATTTTTGACTTTTGACTTTGACTTTAATCATATTTGGGGTTCAGATTTTGGCAAATTCTCTAAGGTTTTGCCATTAACGAAAAGCAATTTTTTATTTGCTAATAAGCTGTTGTATACGCGATTTATTATGAATTACATTAGTAATTAGATTTATTATCCAAAGCCACACAGTGACACGTGACCTACGTGTGACTGATGAAGAATATAAAAGCCTAGCTAGCCTAATTTAAAACTAGTAAAGATTTTCTTATTTAATTCAAGTAAGTAAGTAGTCATTTTCTAATATATCCAAATATTTAATAATACTAATTCCCTGAAATATTCTATATAATAAAATACAAGGTTTTAAGCTTAATCAAAACATGAAACTCCAAAAGAAAACCAAGTGGTTACAGATTTCTCAACTTACCTCTAGTTCTGGAACAATGCAGATATCTATCGCAAAGTATGTATCTATAAAGTTGAATTCACTTAAACCCTACCCTTCCATGAATATAAATAACTAAATACTACTAACTTTTAATTAACACGGGTACAGAGACAAGCACCGGAGTCTGCGCCAAACATTAACGATATTGCGTGCTGGCAGACGCATAAAGAACAATGAAAAGGGGATTTTCTTTATTACGCGGGCCTTCGCCATACCCGCACCGTCCTTGTTTAGTGGACGCCCGCCGGTTAGAACTAGTTAGAACAATATTAGGGCTGGCCGTTATTTTTAAAAATGAGTATAGTTTGCTTTTGTTATGGAAATATGTTCACAAGCAAATTCTATAAAAATAAGTTGGAGTGATATTTTCAATATTCTAGTCTTAAATATTTGCATAGTGTATATAGCCTTGTTTATCATGGATAGCGACTCCACTGGGATAGCGACTCCAGTGGCGAAAAAACTTTTTAAATCGGTCAAGTAATTTCGGTGCTAATTCAATACATACAAATTTGATAACCAAATATTTCCTCTTTACAATCACTACTTACATAGTAAACAAAGACACTCTCTGTCCATTTAAGCATATGTTTGCTTAATTTTTTAAAACAACGCGACGGTTATTGGCTTGTTTTTTAATCGATAGAATGATTGAAGATGTTAATTCCTAATATAAAAAGACTCAAAGAGTGCAGAAATTTAGTATCAGTACTGCACAAGTTCGAAGCCGGGGCGGGTTGCTAGTATAATATATAAAAACCACACATTTGCATACTTGTGTATCATTGACAGTCAGTACCTATACTGAGTCTCAAGGACACAACAAACCAGTTACAATTAATCGAATAGACCATACAATAAATCTATTGGAGTTATTAAATAAGATCACTCTGTAGCCGTCTGAACAATTGAATACGACGATGGCTTAATACATTATTCCCAAAACTATAATAAACACTCCCCTTAACCCGATGACTAAGCAAAAATTAAACTCATCGGGCAAGTAAGTGGAAAACCGTCACTGATTCAACCACTACTGCTCACTGGCCCGGCAAAACTGTGTCCCTGGATTACGGGGTTAGCTTAGCTAAATATACCAGTTTAAAAGCGTATAGTAACTTGCTTTTAACTATACAGTGTAGGGATTATGTTATTATGCGGGGTTCGGAAGGTTAAGATGCAAAATAAAGGTAGTATGGGAGTGAAACGAAATTAGGATGTACCCGCTTCAAGCATACGTTGTTTTGGGGATCATGACTGTGCTTTTTTACCCGACTATGGCAAAGTAAAAGGAGGTTTTTACCCGACTATGGCAAAGTAAAAGGAGGTTTTTACCCGACTACGGCAAAGCAAAAGGCGGGTTTTGATTTTAACAAGCTATGTATGTATGTATGGTCATCTGTTCCCCCGTAACTTCTAAACTGCTTATCAGAATTCGACATATCATATCATTAGAAACGTCTTAATTGTTCGCTGGTTATAGGCTATATGAGGTGTCACAAAATCTAATGTGGCATCCTCTACCAGACAAAACAATCAGAGTAAAAAATTAAGTTAAGATAACTATACCGTGTTTGGTATCATTTTAAAGCGCTTTACTTGTATATATATATATATATATATATATTATGGTACTCATATGAAAATTGGTAGATTACTTAGTCGCTGACTTACTTATTTTTTAAGTTATTAATGACTTAAGATATGGGTTGTAGTGGAGCCCTGAATAGGACTTCTAAGTCTAAGTCTAAGTTCTAACTTAGACTCTTCTAAGACAGAAATCTACACTGTATTGTGTAGATACTCAATAGTAAATATCGTGAGACATATCTGCTAAATTTATTAAAGTAACGACTTTATCACGTAAATTAATGCGGCACTCCTATTCTTGAGTAGCGTGCGCGTCGACGGCCGTTCTTATCAATAAGAGTCCCGTTGTGACTTGAAACTAGTCGAGCTATTCTCAGTTAATTTCACGTGGATAATTCGTTATTTAAATAAGATACTTAATAACCATCATCGCCGGTCAATGAAACTCTTTACTAAAAACTATTATATAAATGTGAATTGCTGTTCGTTAGTGTCCCTAAAACTCGACAAAGGACAGACATGGTTAATTGTGGTCTTGAAATATTCCTGGTTATACAGGGAAGGTTTAAAGGACAGAAATTAAAAAAACAACTACCTAAAACAAAAGTTTGTTATATTTAAGGCGGTACAAAGTTTGCCGGGTGAGGTAGTTTAGTCATAACTCATGTTAATATAGCAGTCGATCCTAAACGCTCCTAACACTAAGACAGTCCTAGACCATCTAATTATGTATGCAGTACTTAACTAATATTATACATAAGCAACGCAATGCAGGGACATCAAAGTGCCATCATTTATATATTACTACAGCACTCCAGTAATTAAGAGCCGCTAAGGAGAATAGCAACAGCCGTGTCACGTCGCCTATTAATTATGATTACTTGTTCCATGTTATGACAGCCTGGTACCACAGCCAAGGAAATCTTAAAGAAGTTACTCGCCGAATATTTTTTGTTTCCCTCTTGAGTAGGTATCATGTGAAACTTATATCGTAACCAATCTTCAAAGTTTTGATAAGATTTTCTTGCAGATTGAGGTACCTTATCAAAGTTATCGCTGGATCGCTTTGAAAGGTTGTGCTCAAATTGACGATATTCTTATACCCTGGTACCTACTTATATTTCAGTTTAGTATCTAAGTACTATGGTGTACTTCAGAAGATTCTGAGATCTGTGGGTGGTGAAGAAACAACAGCAACTAGCTTCACTGACGAAATATCTGACTGTATTGTTCATTTGTTTTTACTGCACGCTTGGGCGCAGTGGCTAAGTAACTGCATTAATGTAAACGCATCCACGACATCGGAGAAAAGTCTAGTATGCAACAATGTTTCTCTATTCAAATAGCGACGCAACCCGCCCCGGCTTCGCACGGGTACAATACTATGTCTCGACTATTTAATGGATGTTATTGTACATACATGTAAAACTTCCACTTCAATCACTCTATCAATAAAAAAAAATAGGCGTCAAAATTAGTTGCGCAATTTTACAGATTTAAGCATACATAGGGATATAGGGACAGAGAAAGCGATTATGTTTTACTGCCTCTTGCCGTCAAACAGACTTACTAATTTACTAATCTCCTGTTAAATCTCTTGTCAAGTCATATGATTAGTTGTTGATAATTCAGTCAACCAATCAGATGAATTGACAAGAGAATAAATTGATTTTAACATTGATCGGCCTTTCGGAAACCGGGGGTTACAAATTCAAAAACCAATGTCGAAAATGAACTCTGCAATAACCACAAACAAAAATGACCCTTAAAAAACAAAACAAAAAACAGTCTTTTTTTATCTAAAATTCTAAACCAACATCAGTCTTACATTCCTAAACGGCGGACAGCCTATGCAAATTTAAATTGAATCATCAGAGAACGGATTTGTTCAGTTAATCCCTTTATAGGTCCGTTGGTCGAACATTCGTAGTAATTCGTATATTCCAAGGGACTCATCTTCGGTCTAACGCCTCTCGGTTTGAATACAAATCGTGTGTAACAGGCTTTGTGAACTGTTCTGGAAGAAATTAGACTCAGGTTTAGGTACAACTGGTAATAGGATTTGTCTGGGCCGAGTTTCAATGGGGAGAGTTTCGGGATTAAAGAACAAGTTTACTTACCATTTTTTTCTTTGCAAAAATCTTCCTCTGTAAGGCGGTATTAACCTACATAGTTGGGAACTGGGGTAATATTGAGTCCTGTTTCAACTTTCCGGATGAAAGAAATTCATTTAGAAGTTGATCTGCCTATGGTAGTATGTAGGTAAATCGCTGTATGCGCCTAGGTAGGTACCTATTTATATGAGAATGAATCAATTCGACCGCATATTATCAGATTTAACACTCAGTCATCCACTGCTAACCATAGGCTTCCCTCGATTTCTTCAAGTTGCCTTAGTTCATCATCACTGCCCACTGAGTAAAGGGAAAGGAAGGTTTGAGAATTAATCACTACATTTGCTCAAGGCGTATTGGCTACAAATTTATAATCAGAAATTATAAGTCTAGGTTTTCGCAGGGTGTTTAAATATGTTGACAAAACACATAGACTCCTTTAAGTAAATAGAGACCTCGTGATCATTGTAGCATTTAGATACCAAACTATCGACACGACCACTCAATGTAAAACTAACTACTAAGATACTAAACCGTAATAAAAACATCAATTTAAAACTTAATAATTCAACTGAATAATCCAGTGGACCGTTCAAAAACTCCGTTTTAGGACGACCAACCCTTCATTAACATTTAAAGTGGTGCAAACGCGCGCAATGCGATAAGAGCTTATGCAAATTCAGATCAAATTGTTAGTGGCTCAGATTTGTTCGACTAATCCTAGGTGGCTGTGGGGGGTTGTAGCTGTAAATGTGTTTTTATTGAGTTCCTTTGTTTCATTTTTATGTAGGAAGTTAACCGTTTCCGTGCGGATGATGCCGCACAGGCACCATGTAAATCTATTGCGTATGGCGTATGGTGCCCGAGAGGATACAAAACTAAATCATACAAAACTCGGCTTAAACGACATTCGTTAAAAGAGCCCCCCAAATAAAAGTGTCTTTATTTGTCACCCTTATCATGCCCACAGTGTTCGTTTTAAGTAATTTCGCAAATTAGCTGACATCAGGGGTTGTAAACCAAGTTGCCGACACATTTCATTATTGATTATAATTCTAACAGCCCACTTTCTGGAATGTTTCTCAAAAATCAAATGTTATTGTCATAAGGTTCATTGTTGCCTAAAAACGTACAAAGAGTGCGCTGTTCGCCGGCCCTTCGCCTACGAAGTACCGTATTTCAACAACAAAATAAAAAACTTGTCAATTAAACGCTTAACAAAAATCCACGTTTTTAAATGGATATACAGATATTTTTTATCAATAAAAGGTACACATTTAGGTACATTCTTATCCAAATAAAACACTTCAAAATCATGTACCTAAATGTTTATAGGTACCTACGAGTACAATATGTTTGATTCATTAGAATCGGACTTCCCATTCACTTAAATGTTCTACAGTAATCCAGTATTTTGTAGAGAAACAATTTAGTTAAAATTGTTTCCCTACAAAACACTGTATTATAAATAATAATAAATAAATATCACCTCGCGACAAACTCAAGTAGTACAAATTCTTGTATGTGTATAAATTCTTTACAACACTTGAATAAATAAATCCATGAAATAATGCAAAAAGGTTTACGACCCCTAATATAAATTAGTCACTTACCTTCCATTTCCATAAAAACACACAGATCGTCACTTTTAAACGCACTGAACGAATTTACTGGCTGCCTACGTTAGATACACAATGTCAAATAATTATTTTAGCAAGTAGAAACACGAAAACAAGCTAAAAGTGAGAATTCATGGCGGATGATTCCCCAGGGGAATCATCAAACTTTCTGGCGCTTGGTGCCTCAGAGGCATCACAGAATTTTTGTTTGACGCCAGGCACTAAAGATTGCTAAAAAGACTTCCGCACGGAATCGGTTAAGGATATAGAGAAAAGGAAGTAATAGCTGAAGGCAAGCCTTGCTGGAAAATTTTGAATAGAGTTGGAATTTTAAGGGTTTTATAAGACAGACAGTGATAGATGTGATAGGTCTGATACGACCACGGCCTCACAGAAAACCGCCGTGAAACAACCACACAGCGTTGTGTTTCGCCGTGTGAGTGAGGTTACAGGAGGCCCAATCCTTCCCCTCCCTCAATCCCTAAATCTCCAAATCCCTAATTCCTAAAAGGTCGGCAACACACTCGTAACTCCTCCGTTGCGGGTGTCCATCGGCGGGGCTGATTGCTTACCATCAGAATCCGTCTGCTCGTTTGCCGACCTAAAGAAAGGTACTTTCTTTTGCCTCTACCAGATCGGGAGCAGAGATTGGATAAAATTATTCCCTAAAAAAAACTGGATGTAACTCGACTTATTGCTTACTGACGTAGGTGCCCGTATCTATTCGACAACAACTATATAAGACTTGCCTTTCCGTTCTCTATTATCTTTCCAGACGTTTACGGTTAGGTTGGGTTCTTATAGATAAATCATTCTTATAACAAATGGCGTGGTTTAAGAGTCATAAGGAATTAATATTATCCATTGCTTTCAATAACTAGGTTTCATGTACCCACTAATGTTGAAAATGTCTTCTAAATGTTTGTATTGCTTTGTTTTGACTTCTCAACCCTTTGTGTGATCAAGTGAGATCCAGTAGATGTTGATGACAAAACCTACAAAACTCCTTTCTAAATATAACCAAGATTTTTTATCAAAAAATTTGAGATAACGATCGAGCGAGACAAATCAACAAAATCCGTCCTGGGTGGGGTGAGATGGAGTATCAGACTTCTACTGACTAAAATCCACCTCGTTTCTTCTTTTCCAGTCCGGGGCGGACGAACCAACACTGTTACGCTTGCACGTTAGAGTCCTGCAGATATTAAATGTAGGAACGTCATTTTTTATTAGACACGAATGCACGATTTCATCCTATAGCCGTAGAGTCATATTTTCCTGTATCATTTATGCGTGATCCAAGATGAAAACTTAATATTGAAATTGAACCAGTGGTTTAGGAGGTAAGCGCATTTAAACATTCTCTTCAGCCTTATTTATAGGGTGAATGAGTCCTTTATGGAATTCGCGAATGAGATTATTATCGACAGACTCGATTGAATCCCTGAATCCGTGCTTAGGAGGTCTTCAAAAACCGAATCTAAAATGGTTTAATTCGATTGTCATTGCTATACACTGGCCAAGAGAGATATTCGAAAATTTTCCTTCTTCATAAAAAGTGTCCAGTTTAATTCTCTGGTGTCCCAGAGCTCTCATCGCAGGAGTAACGCTTGCGATCTCACAACCAACGAGGCGTTCAATGTACTTTACCAACTCAATTACCATCGAATTAATTAAAACTTGTTAATTGAGAGTATCCAAATGCAGACAAAATTGAAAAAGGATTAAATCGGGTGCTGACTGCAGACGAAACATTATCGATGCACCCTTCCAAAACGAGTACGAACTCGTTTAATATGCATCGAATTTGTCCTTCATTATTTTTATTGTGCATATTTAGGATGGGAGAGATATTTTGATACTCCAGACATCCAATTAAAAGCGATTTAGTCTTAATGTTTAATGAAGGGTGGCGGAAAATTTGTTAACTACCGTTTGGCTATTTGAGAGTTTTCCTTAGATTGGAAACAAAGGATCGACTGTGCGAGTTTTTTAAGACTGGTGGGCTTCTGCCCAAAAGTTGGTGGTACGATGTGATTTTCTTTGTAGAAACTTGCGCGCGTGCAAGAATCAATTGCGACGTCATTAGTAATAAATTTATCGTCAATCAGATCTCAGATGGTCAGCGTTACAACAGGAGTATGCGATACTGAATAGCGGGAAACGAATATTTTAGCAAATCCGTGCTAGACTTAAGCAATAAGCTTGTCTTCAAACCTTTTTACATGAAAGAGCCATGCTTCGGCACAAATGTGTGCTCGACCAGTGTTACCACAATCTTACAAAAAAAACCGTATTTTTGTTTCTTTGTTGAATTTGAGTTATTGCATATTTTTACATTTAATGTTAACAATATGAATTTGAAGCCAAAGAAAAGTACCTTTTCTTTCTCAGAAGAAAATAAAAAAGTTATAAACACCAAAATATCAGTGAAAGAAATGTCAAATAAAACCAAGGAACTTTCACTAATAAAAGAAAACTTGTGTTATATAAAATATACAATTTATTAATGTACATAATTTTGGAAAGCATTTCTATGTCAACAAGGACAGAAACATAGATATTTATTATGTTATAACAATTTGGTATACACCGCTTTTCAGATCACAAAACAAATTCGACTATTTAATTTTTTATTACTACTTACAACACTTTTAAGCGGGTCACATTTTTATTGCTACATTTAGCAACAGAATTGCATTTTTATACGTCATTGATATAGAAGATCACAGAGGTTTACATACATAGTTTCAACAGATAAAAAATAAAAGAAAACATTTTTGAATTATTTTTTTAACGGCTTACTTACTTACTTTTTGACAAGAACTCGACTAGCTTTAAGCCAGTCTTTGAGCGATATTCGCTGCATTGCGCAGTAGCAAATCAATATGAGACCCTAGCGTAACTTGAAACTAGTCTAGTTCATAGTTAATCAGTTACGTAAATAAGTCGTATTACATTAAAAAATAATTTGTCTTACTAAAGTCATAGAATAAGGACATTTTCGAAGCTGACATTATTTCAATAGATAATAATGTCCAATTGTGATAGAAAGAAGTATTGATGGTTTAGATTTATGATAATTTATTTTTATTCTAAAATCAAAATGTATCCCTGCTCTAAGGACTTTCATAAACATAATCTGTTTACTTTTGAATAGCAATTTATTTAACCATCATCAAAGACAATAAACAAAAGATTTAAATACAACAAAATAAAAAAAAAACAACAACGTTCTTAATTTAAAAATTAAACAAGCAATTCCTTTTCCATTACACTTGTCAATTTGAATTTGACATTTAATTAGTGTTGCTATGTTTAAAATAGTGTTTATTCTGATTGGTCTAATTTGGTTTATCTTCTCCAGGTGCGCCAACAAGGAACCAGCGAGAACGCGCACGAACGGCGACGTTTCTTACTAATCTCTTCTTGTCGTCAAGTGCGGGCGCTAGATCTAATAGTACGTCTTGTTTGTATGGCAATAGAGTCGAAGTTCGGAAAGTATTAGCTATGTCATAAAGGCACTCTAAACTCTTTATTCTAACGTCCTGGAAGAAAAAATATTACTTTAGGCTAAGATATTTATTTTAATTTACAAAATAACACTACAATCACAGTGGGAGCTACAGAATTTTTGAAATGCTAAAAATCTGAAAATTGGCTGACTTCCATGAACTTTGTATGTGTAGTTTCACGTCATGTTTGTTTACAATAAATAATACAGGAACTTAATTCTTGTAAATTAGCTTAAAAAATACTAAAATAAATCGTTGAATGCCGACAGATAACTGTTTAAAGGCAAATCCTCCGCTAGTATGGCCCACGTGTAATAAAGGGACTTAACGATACAAAAGCGCCATCTACCATAATAAAAAACCGTTGGTGAAACTTACCATTGATTTCATGTATTTGCTTAAAGCAATTAACCTAGGCAATATTGTCTGTAAGCTGTCTGATACCGCTGTGGGGCTGGACTGCACAAAATGGCATAGCACGTCGAGGGAAACTTGTAACATATCCTTATTGTCATATTCTAGGCAATCTATCACTATTGGTGCAATCTGAAATAAATGTCACACAATATTAGTACTTTTTTTTGTGATGGGCAAAATCATCAACGGACTTGTCTCGTCTAAGGTATGGCGACAGGGAGTATC
This sequence comes from Spodoptera exigua, assembly GCA_902829305.4. Lineage (NCBI taxonomy): Eukaryota > Metazoa > Arthropoda > Insecta > Lepidoptera > Noctuidae > Spodoptera > Spodoptera exigua. The sequence goes on from LR824614.2 coordinate 3,127,685, forward strand.
AGACTCTTACTGACTAAAAGCTCCCTCGTTCGTTCTCCTGCTCCAGGCCGAGGCCACGGTACTGTTGGGTTCGATAGTTCAGTTCAGAATCATTGAGTGCATGACTCAACAGTACCGTATTGCATTTTTTTAATATTTTATTATTTTCTGACATTTAGAAAAGGGATCATCCTCACTAGGACTTTCTCTTGTCTTGGGTGGTCACATCACATCCAGATCGGTACCAACAATTTGTGGATCGCACAATTAACAATTTTAACAAACAGACAGAAACTTTTTGAGGTTGCAATTTAATTACACACAAAATTCTTTGTCATTCAAATGCATCTTTTTAGTTGAAGTGTATTGAAAGTTAGAAATTTATAGCAATTTAGCAAAGTATGAAGAGATTGAAACCAATGCAGTGTTTGGTTAAACGAGGGTCATACTGAAGGAGCCGATTTTGGTGCTCAACAACTTTTTCCATGGGACCAATATCGATATCTAAAAAATAAAATTATTTACCCATACAAATCGCATAAACTGTTTGATCATTTCGCAAGAAAAATTGTTTTATTTGAGCACCAGAATCGGGTCCTTGAATATGTCCCTTGTTTAACCTAACACCCTGTATAGCTAAACAGCTTCAGAAAAACCTACCTTATTAGCCTCATTCTTAAGTACAGTCTTCGGTGCCTTATCCAATACATAGGCCCAACTTAATAAATAACTCTCTTTAGTTTCAGCAGACAAGTTAGGCTTAATTTTCTCAGTCAAAGCTGAGAATGTTTCAAACATTCTCTGTTTGTATAGGAGACTTATCCTACAATGTTGTTTTCTGTTCAAATAATCTGTGTTCTCGTTCATAATTAATTTAATAGCCTCCGAACCATGCGTGCAATATTGTGAAATTGCTAAAATTCCCACTATCTGAAAGAGAAAGAAAACATTTTCATCTTTTAGTAGACATCATTTGACGAAACTGTGTTCCTCTAGTTAACTTTGTCTTGCACATACGTATAACAATTTGAGCGAAAGAGATGAAAATATATGTCTAACACCAGGTTTCCGAAAGGCCGATCAATGTTAAAATCAATTTAATCTCTTGTCATCTGATTGGTTGCCTGAATTATCAACAACCAATCAGATGACTTGACAAGAGATTAAACAGAAGGTTAGTTAATTTTAGCGTTGACAAGCCTTTCAGAAACCGGGTGTAAGAGTGATTACATACTTTTATGAACTCACTCAAGTTCTTGTAGTAAGTGGGTTGAAGATCAAAAGAGATTGCACTTTTATTATCAAGTTCTCATTGGTCTATTATAACACATAAGCTTACATATTCATGGCTATTCAAACATTTACCTACATTTATCACAGTGATTTAGACTCAACTTAAATGTACATAAGCGCCTAACTTGTAAGCAACATGGTACGATTATCTTACCTTTTGCAACCAAAACAAGAATACATCACTGCCTCTCATCAACAAAGACTTAGTTATCCACCCATACAACTGTATTAACCTTGGACAAAGTTTCTCATCTTCTCTATTACACGACGCTAATTGCGTTTTCAACAATTCATATAACAACTCAAACTTCTGTCCATGTTCAGCCTTATTCAACAAATGTGCTATTAACACACACGCTTTAGTTCTTAGCAGATCTTTATCACTCTTTAAAGCGACCTGCAAAGCCACGGTCATAATCTCTTCAAACTTTGAATTGTACACGCTTTGATGCAACGAAGTGTACAAGCATTCTATTATAAGGAAATAAATATCGTCTTGCATACACCGCTCTAAGGCCTGAGGCGTGTGTTTCACTAGAATATTCTCCTGTTTTTCTGGCGGTAAGCTACCTATAGTATTCGCTATTAATGTGTAGCCATGTGCTAAAGCGTCTGGACTTGACGACGAAATTTCTTTATACAACCAATCTAGTACAGGATCAATCAATCCGTGATCGCTCTCTATCTGCGTCACTTTCTCAGTTGTAAACACAGACGCCATAGAAATGGACCCACTTAGCGCTTCAACCACATGCAAAGCTTCAGGGTCGTTAGCCGTGATTATCTTCAACATTTCTTCAATGATAACTTTTGTAAAGTCATCTATACTCGCCAAGTTTGTTAGCACGTTTAATCGTTTCTGAAAGGCAATTTTGTCCTGCGATATGTTCTCTATACTACATTTCCCTTTGACCACTAAATTCATGATTAGTTCCGGGTATTTTCTTGCTATAACATGTATTGTTTCAACGCTTATACTGAGTAGATCATTGTCTTGTGCGTGTTGGACGTTGTAGATGAGCACTTCAACGAATGGTAATACAAGATCTTCGCCTAAACATTCCTGCACTCTGATCAATGTCTTAAAGCCTGCCATTTGGAATTCTTTGGAAGACTGGCTTACAGCCGACAGGCATACTTGTGGTACATTCGTTATTTGCGCTCGAACTTCATCCAACAAGCCTTTCTTATTGGCAATCTCATACAGGTCTCCAATAAAGTCCAAACTTGCTATTTGCAATTTTGGCGCGGTTTTGAGTTCATAATACGCTACTGTTGCGGGGACCATAGCTCTTGTGATTGATGCACAGGATTGATTGGAAGCATTTGCGGCAGTTAGGAGTACCTTAGTGCCTTTGACGAACTGTGCAACTGTAGTGGCGTCCGCTATAGTGCTTTGTGCAGAAATAATAATCCCTTTTAGGAAATTCTCGAAGGCTTGATCTGTGTTAGCAGTTGATGCCATTTTAGCAACTAAAGCGCCTAACGCTTCGTGTGCAATAGTTTTTAATTCGTCATCAGTTTTGTGCGACATCTCCCTGTTCAGTGAAGACCACAGAGCTCTCAAAAATGGCGTGTAGGATTGTGGCGTAAATGTTTTACAGCTTTCGACCTGAAATTCAATAAGATTTCTATATTTAATAAGGTACTCATGTTCGGCGGGTATCAAGCCACGCTAGGGGCTTTTAAACCTAAGCAGTAAAAATCAGCAACTCGTTTGCTTTTTTTGTTTAACGAGAACGTTGCACCACACTAGGATTTTCAGTTTTCTCCGGTGTCGTGGATGCGTTTACAAACGTACAATTTCACATACACAACACACCCAGGCCCAAATCAACAATTTATGGATCAGACAAATAGTTGTTCTGTGCCTGAATCGAAGCCGCGACCCAGTTTACCCAGCCACCGCGCCAACCGTGCAGTCTATGTATTTTTACAATTCTTCTATAAAAAATAGATCAATTATAGAAAAGTTATAGAAATGCTTTGCTTCAGCACAGTAAACTAAATACCGATTCGAACAATAGATATTTAAAAATAATCTTTGCGTCTCGACAACGTGTAGACCACAGTACACACAGTACAAGCCAGAACTCATTACCATTATCGCGATAAGCTAGCTCATCAATCACACAACGTTCAAGAAATTTTATTAAAATCTTTAAAAGTTATACTTACCAACAATTTCAAAGAATCAATTTTGGCCAATCTCAAGTTAGAATCCAATTTCTCTATCAGCAGAATGATACAGGGATCGCCAAACTCAGGTATGGCACACAGACATGGCATAAGAGAATTGGCCAAATCTTCTCTCGTCACCGCTGCAGGATCGTCGCTCGAAGGATGGAAGTCAATAGGAAAGTAACAGGAGATTACATCGAACATTTCTTCGGCCAAATGACCAAGAGGAAAGTTCTTTATGAAGTTTTGAAGGAATTGAAATAGGAATACTAGGTTTCGCGGGTCTCTTTCACCGTCCATGGCCGTTATAACTCCGTATACGAAGTCTGAGCCGAGGCTTTTCAAATCTGGAATGTGAAATTGTTAGTCAGACACAAGATTCTGTCAAGGTATGGCATGGAATAAAGAAGTCACCACCGGTCACTCATCGCCTAGTCTAGGCGTAAATACACATCTAAATAACATTTGAGTATCTGTTGGTAATATTGAAATAACCGACTTTTATACGGTACCGTACCTCATTCACCTACGGTACATAACGCTTTTTATAATTTTAGTCTGTCTGTTTGTTCAACAAGGTTACTTTCACTTTAATGATTAATAATATAACAGAGATAAATAGGAAGAGAGAGTGTGAATGAGGTTACCAGAAGCCCAATCCTTTTTCCCCTCCTCCGATCCTTCGCCAATCCCTAAATCTCGGAAACCTTAAGACCCAAACGACTATTAACGCATTCGTAACTTCTCTGGTATTGCGGGTGTCAGTAATTCGTCTGTTCGTTTACTGTCCAAAAAAGACGGTATCATTCAGTCAAAATATTTTTCATAATAATACTAATAAACTCCACTGTCTTCCAAATGGGTAAAGGGCAAACATTTTATTCCATTGATTAAACAATTAACTTAAAACAACTTTATCTTTTGTTTGTTCACTCTTATTATGATTTCGTAACATGAACATTTAAGATAAACTATTTTTGATAAGAATGTCTCATAAAGTTGTTATAAACATTATGAACCGATTTCTTGTAAGCTATAGTTATAGATATAAGAAGAAAAGTTATGTTCAACAGCTCTCTTATGTAACTGAAGAACTAGACTAGTTTCAAGCCACGGTAGGGATGCTAGGATATTTACGAGCGAAATTCCGCGCCTTTCGACGCGTCGCTATGTGTCGTTTCTTGTCAAACCTTTATGTATGTAAGCCATTAAACATAATAAATATGTGGAATAATAATTTAATAAGTCTCATTGAAGTAAGAACACATAAAAGTGTCTCTGACATATGAAAGAATGGGCAGGCAGACATGACAATTGACAATTTGGCTTTGGAACCCTAAAAATTGGATAAAGGTGCTACCACTCTACCTAATTCCATTTAGAGAAATTTAATTCATAGGATACACTGAACATACACTGACATAATTTAATCCAATACATTTTTAGTATTTGTTCATCTCGATTGTGTAGTTCCTAATTGATAGTTTAAAATAAATATCTTTATAAAACTACCTAGTTAACTAATTAAATACCCAATATCTATTAGGTATTACGTATTCAGTCTAAACAAAACATAAAAATGATTATAACATCTTTTTTTAAACATTCTACATGTTATTTGAATTACTTTAACAAATACATTTAGGAATAACCATCATCAACCTTTAAGTGACAATGATTTCAAATTAGCATTCCCAGAACTATTACAGAATTTATTGTATATATTAATAGAAAATTATACATGGATTATTAAAACTACTAAATCCAATGCAGTTTGGCTGCTTAGCTTCAATAATATTTTATGGCCATCTTCTATGTATACATAGATAATAGAATAATTCATTTCAAATCAGCAGTTCCTGAGATAAGCATGCTCAAACAAATTCTTCAACTTATACTAATAATACTTGCATAGATGCCATACTTACATTCAATATCCTTATTGCACAATTTCTGTATGATAACATAGATATTATATCTATCCTGCCTAGTTTGTGACTGACAGGTTACTTCTCGGAACAGTATGGTCAGGAAATCAGTACAATTTTGCATTTTGTACTCAGACATGTCAATCAACACGGAGTACCCTTCTATTACCGGTGGAATAACTCGGTGATTATCTTTAAGTCTGTCTACATAGAACTTAGATATAAACTTGACTTGCATATCATTAAGGTAGTCTCGGGGAAGTTCTTTTAATATTTTTGTATAGAAACTCATCCCTTTCTCTCGGTTTTCTGGTTCTTTGTTTGTTAGAACCCCCGCCATGTTTTCTACGAGATCTGCAATGTCTAAGTGACCTGATACAATGTCTGGAAACAAAATTGTGAAACATTATTAGTGTTTTTAATAGAAATTTTTTAGATCATTGATTAAAAGTGGAATTATTGAAACAATTGAGTATCGATTCCAATTTATAGCTATTATTATTATGTAATTTTATCATGGAAATACTGAAATTCTTTTTAGGGAATCGATTACACGTCCTTGTGAAATTAAATAGTGATATTTGGTCTTGCCAAAAAGATCAATAGCTTACCAGCGATAATGCTGTGTGTCTCATTAAATATATCCCCATGGTTGATTATAAGTTCCGCTAATTCCGGTTTAAACCAGGCTGAAGTCATCTTTGTTAATAATTTTGATGTTTCACAAATTTATATAAACTATGGCAAAATAACCAACAAACATACATTTAAATAACAAATTATAATAGCATCGTTAGTATAATAAGTTATTAAAAGCCATATGAATTCCTTATAATTGCTAGAATTTTGTACCGCTTACACGGTAGGAAAATAAAACTTTGTCTACTTAAATTTGAGGTTATTTGAATTGTTTTTAATTTTTTCGACGTATTACAGACGTAGGTAACAATTTTTACACTACGGTCTCAAATGTCAAAAAATACAAAGATCATTGTATTGCCAAGTTGAAATAAAGAAAATCTCAAAGCAACTCACAAGTATGGTCACTACTTTTACTGCGCCTGTAAACCTCTACGTATTATTTTTTATTTTTTCATTAAAACACTCACTTTACTTACAGGATACAAAAACAGTACGTAAATGTTTGCATTGTACCAATGGCAATTAAAAAAACACAAGGTTCTGGTCACTTCTGGTGTTTCAGCAGTCAAAGGGCATATTATTTTGATGTTGTATTTCTTTATAAATCCTAAGTAGCATTTCTGAACGACAATCATATGTTTATAATAAGTGAGGTTATGTTATTAGGTCACTGTCACTGTCATTTTTAATGCGAGCGCGACTGATGAAAAGTGGTGCAATTATTAAATCACTGTGCAATTGAAACAAAATCAAAATTGGACCTTTCGGTAAATTAGTAAGGGCATATCAGACATTGAATATGTCCCACAGAACACTGATAGACTTCGTGGTTAAGTACCACACACCGCGGCTGTTAAATAACGTTGTATTTTTTCCAAGCAATGGAAACTCATATTTCAGCCGAAGATTGTTTTTCCCTGCTCCACTATCTTCATCAACACCTAAAGTACAGTCGCCCAGAAGCTTTAGTACATCGGCACCAAAAATTAACGAGATCCAATTGACTCCAAAACCCAAGAAGACCGAAGGAACTTTCCAGTTGATGTTTACATGTAAGAAATGCAACACAAGAAACACGAAATTCATTTCAAAACTAGCGTATTACAAAGGAGTTGTCATCGTAATTTGCGAAGGCTGTGATAATAAACATTTAATAGCTGATAACTTAAACTGGTTTACTGACATGAATGGTAAGAAAAATATCGAAGATATAATGGCAGAAAAAGGTGAAACTGTTCAGAAAATTATGTCGGCCGACCTGGAATTTATTGCTAAAGAAATGGCCAAAGGCATTGAAAAGAATGAAGACAAGTTATTGCTAAAAGAGTGAAGGTGTTGGAATAGGACAGTAGTGACTGTATCAGCTATTTGCCTAGATTTAGTTTTATATTAGATGTACTTAATTTTAAACTTGTAATAATTAGTGCATAAATTACCATACTAATTTTTGAATCATTAAGCCAGAGTATTTTTTGTTATTTATAATTATCTACTAGTTCTAACTAGTTAGTTGTAGTCATCATCTAAAAATTGTAGTTATTTTTCTTTAACATTGCCACAATCAAATTTTAATGATATCCACATACTTACAATTAATGTTCTGTACTGTAATAATAACTTCAAGACAAAGATGTTAAGAAATTATTTGCTTTAATATCATGCTTCAAGCTTCAAACAAGTATCTCACTGTGGTGTTAGCTGTACAAACCAAATACATTTAAGATTTTTGTAATTATTTTTAAATGTAAAACATTTATTTTGGTTATGTTATTTTGTTAGATATAGAAAAACAGCATACCTGAAAAATGCAATATTGTAAATAGAATATCAAATAAAAAACTGAAATAAAAAGATTATATGATTTATTCTCGATCCATATTACAAGAGATTACAAATCAAATATGGCCAACCTAAAAATATAAAATCGAAACAGATTCTTAACCATAGTAGGGCAACATTTCATATTCATTTTAAAAAGTCATTGAAATAGTGTAGACTGGGTTTACAAAAATAATGGATCTTAAAAGTGTTATATAAGTCTATGACAATTTCTATCAATCATAGAGATATGAATGCTGTCCCACCCCTAAAGTTAAAGATAGATCTTACACTTAATACTTTATAATAATAGCAGATAAAAAGTTACACAAAAATATTTTTAATTGGCACCAGTTGGTAATCATTTCTGAAAAATATCCTATAAAAATAAGGCACATATTAATCACATATGTAATACATTTCATAATCTCTTACAATTAATATAATAAGTATTATTTGTGCGATAATTAAATTATACAAATATTAATGTACAAAAATCTTAACAATATAAAAAGAATGTAGAAAGGAATGCAACAGTTGTTATTATGTAGGATTTTGTCTTACAAAATACACAGAATATACTTTTAAAAGTGATCATTTTTTTAAAAACAGATATTATTTAGTAGTTCTTCTGAATTACAACATAACATGTGTAGGTTTACCCTTAATAAAGTATGTAGTGTTTGCTGTCAATATAATACTCTGTTTCCAAAGTGTTGAGTGTTAGACAGTAAGATCAACTTGCCAATAATATCATTTTAAATGTAATGCCTAATAATAAAGTAATTGAGTGAACAATCACTGACAAAATTTCAGTCTTAAAAATTATATTTTTCTTGTAATATAATGTGTTATACTCTTTTTGGACGGCTAACGATAGCATAATCGGTCCCATTGCACATGTTATGTGCCACATCTTCCAAGCCAACTTGGTTCTGGAGTGCTTGGACTTGAGCAGCAGTTGGTACTTGTGGCCCTGGGGTGTTAGGTTTTCTTATCATGCCATATCCTAAATGAGAATCATCTGCCAATCTGGCTGTCTGCATAACATTTTCAACCTCATCATAATCATTCCAAGTGTCTTTACTCTTTGGTTCACCAAGAGCCAAAGTCGTAGGTCTTGCTTCTATCTTTTTATATCGTGATGACTTGTTCAATTTGCTTGTTGAACCAAAATATGCCAATCTGTCATAATTTTCATCTTCAGGATCAACTACTGGACTTGGAAGTAGAATGATTCTTGAAGATTCTGGACCAGTGGTATTCAAGTTATCTTGAGATCGAGAAATAAGTTTTATACAGTTTGGATTATCGCCCAAGTTAGGAGTGAACTCAGTGTGTTCAGGTTCATCTATTCCTAATGTTTTCCATGCATCAGATCTTACCTCAACACTGTCATATGGCACTGACTGGCTAGGAGGACTGGGTTCTCTTTTTCCTTGGTCTATTGGTTCATAATTATCAAGTTTTTTAAATCTTGCAAAATCAGATGTCTCTTCATTTGAAATTGGAATCTCTTGTTTCTTAGGTAGATTGATGATTTTACGAGGTGGCTTTAGTGGTTTAGGTTTTAATGCTGGTTTAGGCATCAGTAAAGGTGCAGTATCTCTTTCTGAGCATGAACTTTGTTGGCTTGATACAGAAGTAGTCTTGAATGATAGTGAACTCAAGTTCAAGTCATCAGGTCTAGCAGCAACTAAAGGACTTCTAGAGCCTGGAAACAAATTGGCACTTGACTGAATATTGAATTCACTGTGTTCAGGACTGTTCAGATTGTCATTGCCAATCATTTGCTTCATAGTCTTCATTTTTAGAGACAAGCACTTGAAGATTTCTGATTGATTTGGGTGTTCTAAATGGAAGATGCCTTCACCTGTATCACATTTTCGCCCTGCTTCAAAAGTAAATTTACCCTGTCTATAACCATAACGTCTAATAAACCTGTATGGCCAAGTGGCATACACTTTGTCATCATTTTGACCTCTTAATTCTATGGCAGTAGATGTAAGCAGAAGAAGATATCTGATTGGTTCAAAACCACATCTAGTTGATGCTTCAGAGGGGCACATTTTGACTGAGAATACTCCCTCTCCTGATGAACAGTACAGATCATTGTCTTCGTCACAGCTGAAAGGACTGGAATCCTTGTCCTTAAAAGCCACTGATTGCAGGGCAGTTACCCATTCTAATGTTTCTGCTTCTGACTGTGTGCTTAATTGTTGGGTGTGTGACTTAGTAAGTATTGTAATAGTGTTTGGACTAGAATGTGTTATTTTAATACAATTTTCGAGGGTGATAATTTTGGGAATAGCACCAGATGCAACATCATCTTTGTTATCAAATATTTCAAGACGCTCAATCCCCTGTTTGCTGGCAGTGAAGAGGATACAGTGTTTTTGTTGCCAGTTTTTCTGTGAACAATCAGAGGAAGTAATTAGACTTCAGTATATTACCATTTATTACAGTTCATAATGCAATAAAAATTTTACAACAGTTTCCCCAGTCAGATAGCCAGTTTCACATCATATTTCCTTAGATAGCTTGGTAATAAAAGGTTGAATACCCATTATACATTAAAGTAAAAATAATATCTCAAGTTAATACAACAAGACAATACTGAATTGTTACTGGATTATTTACTAATATAGCTAAACATACGCAAGTTTATATAAATAACATTGTACTTGTATGTTTTATCATACATTAGAACCAAATTTATCCTTTTACCTTATTTTACTAAACAAATGTAGGTATATTTTGAATCGTTTTCCTAGTTTATTCTTAAACATCGAGTGGAAAGGAAACAGAATTGGCAATATCAACACACGGCAACTACCTTTCCATTGAGTCATTACTTGATTACAATAATGCTATAACCAGATTACGTGATGGTGCATGAATCATATGCACTATTAATTTCATATACTTAAATACAAGTTAGATATTAGATTTATACCTTCTTGGGAAATTTACTAAACATATTCCCTCCGGCAGGCGGAAATAATAAACAACCGGATTTGATCTCGTCGTCTTGTTCCATATTTTGCGTTTGATTTTTCTGAATGTAAAAACTCTTTTTGATTACGAATAACACTAAAAAACATAGCACAAACAAAAATTCGTTGTCGTGTTCACGCCTAAAATTAACTCATGGATTCAAAGCGCACATTATAATCATTTTGTGTAAAAATGTGAATGCACTAAACTGACGATTACTAAACTTCCTACAATGACAGATCGGTTCGTTCCTATTCACAATGTCATAGACTTTTTTTTTTTTTTTGGAGTTTATGGCCTGGATAATGTCATAGACTCAAAATGAACATTAACAGATTAAACAAGTAATTAAAACAGTGTTTTTTTTTGTACAAAGAAAATTAAATATATCAATTGAGAAATACACAACCATTGAGTCGGTTCCCGGTCCCAGTAATTATAAATTAACCTAATTAAATATTTATACTAAGATTTTTCGTTGGAAAAATTAAATTGAAAAATGTACCGCCTGTCGGCTGTCATTATTAATATGTCTGTCAAAGATCTCATCGTTTGTGTTGTCATTTGTCATTGTCATATTGTAATTGTCAACTTGTCTGGCTCGGTGGATTGCAGCGTTTTGAAGCATTTTTTAGATAATTTTAAATTAAAACTCGCATTTTACTAAATTATCTGACGAAATGTCTAGTAATATAAATCCTTTAGCGGGGACTGCGCATTTGCTAGATGAGTTAGACAGTATGTGTCATAAAACTTAATTGTTATCTTCTTCAACTCGTGTTATTTATTTTGATCAAAACAATTTTTGCTTTACAAAGAGAAACTGATGGTGCTACTGCGGGATGGGAGGACACTGATTGGATACCTTCGCTGCGTGGATCAGTTCGCCAACTTAGTTCTGCACAAGACGATAGAAAGGATCCATGTCGGCAGAGAGTATGGCGACATTCCCCGAGGCATATTTATCGTAAGAGGCGAAAATGTAGTACTCCTCGGTGAAATCGTAAGTTAATCAATATTAATAGTATATCATTCATAGAACTTAGTTTCATATTCGAACTTCTTCAGTAAAATTCATTTTCTAATTTAAATGCTGTCTTGTATTGGTTGTATTGATGATATGGTATTATTTTGACATAAAGTATCGATTGTATACTTTACTGATGACTATTTAATTTAAAATTAATAGTAGGTAACTACTTAATAGTTGTATTTTAGTTATTGGTGCTTTAGATACTCCTGTAGATTCGCAGACATCAAATGAAAAAATATTGTGAAATAAATTACTTTAGTTATAGATAACTCTCATTCTTGACTGAAACCAGACATGTGATCTATTGTGTAGACATAGCTTCAGATCATTTTCAATTCTATACTTTATAATGTAGCACCATTTTTAACTGACATAAAAAATTCTATTCTCAGGCTTGTACTTCTTTTATGCTGTAGAATTAAATTTTGATTTCACATGAGATTTAAAGTACCATAATGCTGCCATCTTCCTATAAATAATAATAATAGTTTAGAAACTAAATTTACAGGATATAAAAAAAAAATACATTATAAAATTGACAACATCGTGAGCTTGTTGACCAGGAAACTGGCTACTGTGCAGTAAATTACAGGTTCAATTCCTGTACGGAATTATTATTTGTATGGTACATTGCTGTTTGGGGTCTGATTGTATTGTGTAAATCCAACCACAACAGAGGAGACAACCTTTTCTGGTACCAAAACCTTAAAAACAAAGTGGCCAAATTCTATCCAACCTTTAGCAGAGCTCTAATACTCAGACAACTTCATTTAACTCATTAAACCCCAAGCACACACTGGCATTCAAGCACCTATTGCCTTAGTTTTATGTCTCAAATTACCACAATTGAAAGGTTGAGTTATAGAGAGCTATTTAATAACATTAGGTACTAAACATTAAACACATTTTTTTTAGGACAAAGACAAAGAAGACAATTTACCACTGACCGAAGTATCTGTAGACGATATTCTTGATGCACAAAGGCGAGAGCAAGATGGAAAGATTGAACAACAGAAGTTACTTTCCAAAGCTTTGAAAGAAAGAGGACTCAATTTATTAGCTGAAATGGGACATGATGATATGTTTTAAATGCCCCTTTATAGCTTAAATATATCTCTTTAATGTAAGACTGTGATTATGTAATAAACTCTATATATCATTTGTTTGCCTTTTGCTTATGAATACACAATACCCATACCAATAGAACTGGATTAGAAATTTATACCAATAGTTGATCATTCTTGTGCCCAGTCAACCTTTTTTTGTAAGGAGGAAATCATCAAATGACTTTCCCACGTCAGACTCGCCCTGAATGAGTTCTAGGCAGAGACGCGGTGTCTTATTGCGTTTGTTCGGCTGCTTGCCCCGAAACCTCGTCTGGGGACCAATAAACCTACGATACGAATTGCTTTGGTGTTGCCATCATTCCGTTACAAAAATAAATGAAGCGATATTAATAGGTAGGTATCCTGTTGACGAAGTATATTGGTTTTGAATCAACAACAGTTTAATTAGTAGAATAGGTGGCCTGTGCATTGAAACAAAGGTACTATACGTATCTAGTAATTCAGAAGTAGGTATTTAGTAAAAAAAATTGAATGACTTCCTTTTTTTATGTATAGATGGTAAGCAATCAGCGCTTTCGCGCCGGTTTTCTGTGAGGCCGTGGTACTCCAGTAGAGCCGACCCATTCGTGCCGAAGCATGGCTCGCCCACACTTAAAACGTGGAAAAGAATGATTTATAATCAAATATGTAAATTTTAGAAAAGTTATCAAAGCAAAAACGAAGATATATTGGGAATTAATATAAGTTGTACTACCAGAATACACGCCTTCGGCATAAATAATCCTTGATCATTGTAATTTAATTTGAAAACATTAAAATGTGTTTATTATCTTAAATCTATACAATTTAGCTGCCGGGGCTTCCCAGAAATTAATCCGAAGATACTTGTGTTGGGATAAACCCCGCTCTTCCTCAATTGAGTTAGAATTTTGTTGTGCTGAGTTCGGCATAAGTTATTCATTTTTATAAAAGAAATAAAAAAAAGAAAAATGAAAATCAAAAATCGACTATATGATAATTAAGTATTAAATTTAATAATCAAATAAAATTATAATCAATTAAAATGATACTAAAATAATATTTGATAAATTGAACCCAGTCTCGCTTCCTTGCTAGGTTTCGGAACGAGCAGTTAGTTGTGTTTTAGTTTCTGAACGAACACAATTTTCCGTTGTGATAAAATGACATTTGAAAACAATGTAACTTGTGATTATTTCTTCTTTATATTTTCTTAATTTTAAACAAAATGGATATATCTTGTACCAAATAATTTAGTACAACGGGTGTTTATTATACTTTGCAGAAAATATGAACACATTTAGAGTGTTGTTTTAGTTATCTCTTCTTATTTCTTACTTCTTTGTGTTGACTAAAAAAATATGACTTCGGCGGATTTAACACTGATTGAAAGGCTACGGAAGGAGAATTTAGAACAATTCTTTACTTTAGTGCGCATGCACCTATCTTTTGTTGTAGATATTAATACTGACGAGTGAGTAATTTAAGTTCAGGAAGCCGTTATAACCTTAGTGAAGTGCTCGTATTGTTGACGTAAATATTGTTAATTTTCAGTGTTGATTGTTCAACTGATAAACCAAAGCAGTTCCGATGGAACTTCCATAAGAAAACAAAGAACTCCAGTTCAAATTCTAGTCAAAATAACACAAACATAACGAAAAATAATGTAGAAGTGAGTTCAATAACTGAAGATGGAATTTTGAGAGTCAATGAGCTGATAGATTTTCTATCTAAACCCGATAGTAAGTAATTTGAATCTTATTGCGTTTTTAAGTGTTTAAAATTGTATAAAATAATTTTATTTCTATTATGAGCTGTTTTATTAGGTGTAAATTACCTTATACATAAAAGACCTCTTTTCCTTACCCACTCAATGAAACCTCTACAATTTCTTATCAGAAATGGTTCTTAACATGCCTCCATAGCTAAGCACTATTGTGATAAATTCTTGTATTAAAAAAATAACTTAGGATGAAAAAACAGAATGAGTATTGTTTTTTTTATTATTTTAAAATATTTGAATTGTGTATTCTATTTTCAAATGACTATTAGGTCTTTTTTTCCTAAGGGTTTCACTCTGCAGTGCAACATTAAAAACTAGCCTATATGTCTTTTCAGCCTGTAATCTACATTTTAATTCATATTTCATTTAGATCTGTTAAGTCATTTTTACATGAAAGAGAAAAAGGGTGACAAAATGTATCTACAAATAAACACTTTAAATATGTTAAAAAAATATTTGTAAAAAAATAGATACTCATTTTTTTTCTCAATATGTTTTTTTATGACTGACCTGTTACAATTTCAAACAATACAATCCTCTTTTATTAAAGTTCTAGCTATCATCAATTAACAACAAAAAACTTTACATCAACTTTTAAAAATTCCAGATGTTACCCAAGAAGGAATATTTCGCAGAACAGGCTCCTTGAGCAGACAGCAAGAACTGAAGAACTTGCTCCTTACTGGCACCAACCTGGGTTTGGATGAGGGCAAGTTTTCTGTCCATGATTGTGCATCAGTGTTGAAGGGTTTCCTTGCTGAGTTACCACAGCCATTATTGATGGACCAGTATTATCAGACATATTGCACTTTGGCTGGTAAGTTGGGGATTGGAGGGGGTGCGGGACAGTTCTATAAGACATAACTAAATGTTTAACTGTTTGACTATTTTATTGGCCTGGGGGTCTTGTGTTCAAACCAAGAATCAAACCTTCTCAGAATATTCTGATGCCACTGACATATGGTGAAAGAAAACATTTTATAGGAAAACTGGACTAGAACTAAGCACAAGCACAGATCAAAAGTTCACACATAGGATCCACTTAGTTTTTATCAAATTTACATGGTGTTTAGCAACTGGACTTCTCCTAGTTGTATATATGCAGTATCTCTGTGCCTTTAGGTACTTCTGTCTCCTGCATTAAATTTGATGAGGGAAGTAGAAACTATTTAGTTTTTCTTCTGTTCAAATAGTGTATTATCTTTTTATTGATTTCATCCCAAGATCGGATGGTGTATACTACGCCAGTGGAGCAGATACAAATCAATTAGAAATTCTATACTTTTGTTCATCTATCCACCACCAGTCTAGTATAAGTGCCCACTGCTGAGCAAAGGCTTCTTGTCACAGGAAGAAGTTTGGAGCATTAATCGCCACATTCGGGGCAATGGGCGATGTTTTATAGCAGGAACATTGTAGGCTATCTATCAGTGAAAGAATTTTGGCAATCCGACCAACAGTTCCAAAGGTTTACCCCCTACCTAAAAACTTTCAAATTTTACCTTTTTATAATATTTCGTAATCACATTCACAGCGCAATACCCTCCGAATGCGGATTCATCAGAAGTAAAGCTGCTAACAGCGTTGCAACTGCTACTGCTACTTCTAACACCGTCGCACAGGAACTTCTTACAGCGACTCTTGCGGTTGTTACGACTGACTGCGGACAACGAAGCCTCCAATCGAATGTCGCCTGACACTCTGGCTACTATGTTTACTCCACATTTGCTTTGTCCCAGAAAGGTTAGTTGTTGATATTTATCTGACTATAGCGGAAAGCGGTATTTCCGAACCGATACGACCTGTGAGTAACAAGCGTAGTCCTTCTCAAAAGACCGGCAACGCGCCGGTGTTTCCTCTGTTGTTGCAGGTGTCCATGGGCGACACAGATTACTTAAGTACCAGCAGGTATCCATATGCTCGTTTACCTCATATTTCACAAAAAAACCTATGCTTTATTGATGTGTAAGTGGAATACATTAATTTCACAGTTGATGAAACAACTATTATTCTGGTATTTCTGGTTGTGGTGTAAGTACACAAAACAGTAAAAAAATCCATTACGTAGTTTTAAAGAATTATGCATACATAGGAATAGGAACAGAGAAAGTGACGTACTTTTAGTTTAAACAAAAACGTTGCCCCGCTGTGGGATTTACTCCTGTGTCGTGGGTGCGTTTACAAACATACAATTTCACATACACGGCGACAGAGTTGTTCTGTGCGGTAATCAAAGCCGCGACACTTTGCACGGCAGCCAATTACCTAACCACCGCGTCAACCTTGCATACTTAGTTCTGTACTATATAGTGATGTGTAAAACTTTAAAACATTCCAGTTATCACCAGAAACGTTCCACGCGGACTCCATAGCACTATCACCAGTCATCAGCTTCATGATCCGTCAGTCGTCCAAACTGTTTGATGCGCCGACGCAGCTGGTGACGGACGCGGCCGCTTACCTTACTGTGAGGGAGAAGAGACGAGCCATGTCCCCACTTGTGGACTTGGATGAGAGTATTACAGATAAGTAAGTTTTGTAAATTCCCTTATGGCCGGCAGAAGTACATTCGCCATAATGCGGTAGTTTCCAGCTAATTTAATTCAATACATACTTGTATTGATTTGCTAAAAGCGATACTTTTCTGAGTTTTTTTTTTGTAAGGTTTATTTCAATTTACGACGTCGTAATGTTTTTACACTTATCACACGACAAAATGTGAAACAGCTACAACAAGATATTTTGTTAAAAAATCTAAAATTAAAAACACATTGTCTTTGCAATGAATCTAATCAATGATTATATAATTTAAATGTTATAATTAATAGGACTGGAAAGTTTCAATAATTTAACTTTGATCTAGGATACTACCTAATTGTAAGTTTTTTATAGGTACTTCTACCGGTATGGTAGCTTTTAGCTTAACCCAAAAATCTACTTGTAAATCTTTTTCTCGACCTTCGCGCTTGCGTCTGAACTCAACTGCGTCTAGAATTTTATTCGAAACCTCCACTTAAATTATTTGTTTGAAATTGTATGATCCACAAATACATATTACATTCTGACGTAATGTGAACGTCAAACGGGAGCAAATCTCAATGTAGGCAAAAGATGAATTTATTGGAAATTAATAGAAAGACGAAGATAAGGTCTCCTATATCTAGTCCTGCGCGACGCGCACTTTTTTTTTGTGTAACTATGGTAGTTAATATACTTACAAAAAACTTAAAAATAAAAAACGGAAAAAGATGTTTAAAAGAAAAAAAACAACTTTATTATTAACTTTTTTAAATATGTTACACAATGGGCATTTTTTCCGTATCGTGGGTGCGTTTATAAACACATCACACGCCGACTCGAAAAACACGCCGTTGCACGGCAGCTACTTGCCCAGCCAACGCACAAATCGTGCAGTTTAAGTTTTAATAGATCTTGTATCCTTCTAATCACGTATAACATATCCTTGGTATTCAGGACAGCAGCAAGTACGGTGTACACGTTCACGGACCGGTCGCGGACGCGCGCGGAGAACGCGACCAACCCCACCGACACCGCGCTCGCACAGCTATACGCGCATATACAGGCGCTGCCTGACTCCAGCCACAAGCGGAGACTCATCAAACATTTCAACAGGCAGAATGGATATGGTAAGCAAAGCTTTACAATTCTTTATGGCATCTATATGGACATTACTAACAATAGTGGCTGCCTCGAGCACAAATTCCATGACAAATAACTCAACAACTCAACAGGTTACGTATTACATACAAAATAGATACTTTAAACGTTTTATAACGAAATTCCTACATATACTGTGGATAGGGTCCAGAATCCTGTAAAAATATTAAAAACTAGTTACTCTCGCGCGGTTTCACTCGCTGCTCGGCTCCATTTGCTTGTAGCGTGATGTTTCATAATCTATAGCACTCAGGAACATTGTAGCTATCTATCAATGCAATAGAACATTGTAGCTGTCTATCAGTGCAAGAATTTTGGTAATCTGACCAGCGGTTTCAGATATTATCCCCTACATACAAACCTACAAATTTTACCTCTTTATAATATTCGTATAGATTTACTATAACAATCTTCATTCATTTTTCAGGTACACCAATACAAATTCAAAGGACAGGTAAAGTGGCAGGTTCTAGAAGTTTCGGCGACTCCATTAAGAGGCATATCTTCAACAAGGGACTCCTCAACAAGACGCCAAAGAAAGGTTCTGGCTCTAATATTAATGTTATTGAAGAGGTAAGACTTAATAAGCATTTCTTACTAAAAACGAAAATATATGTTGAACATTCGAAAATACACCTTTTGTCACAAGACTTTAAGTTGAAAATAAAAGTACGCTTTAAAAGACTGATCACTAACATGAAAAAGCCGGTAAAAACCAGTCTGCGTGTAATTATGTAAGATTTACTTATCAACTAAACACAAAACTTAACTATAATCCAACTTTTAATTTTGAGCCCTTTGAGAATGCTATTAATGCATAATATACCTACATCTCCAAGACTCATGTACTGTTAGCCAAATTATTTGGTATGCTGGTCAGAAAATAAAAGATAGATTTACCCTAGGTTTCCGAAAGGCCGATCAATGTTAAAATCAATTTAATCTCTTGTCAAGTCATCTGAATGGTTGTTGATAATTCAAACAACAACAAACGACAAGAGATTTAACAGGAGATTAGTTAATTTTAGCGTTGACAAGCCTTTCAGAAACCGGGATATGGTGCATAAATAGGAATTATAATATTGTATGTACCAACTTATGAAATAATCATTACCTCCACAGCAACATATAAGATAGTTTAAAATGAGTAAATTATATGGGTTTTTTCAATAAGAAAAATCTCTTGTAACATACATCGTTTTTATGTTGAATTTGTCTTTATTTTGTTACCTGCAAACCAAAGGGTTTGGTTGACAGTACTTTAATCATTAAACGCATGTAAATGCATACCTACTTGTAACTAACATTATGTTCGTGCATTGTGTTGTGATGTCTAATGTCTATACTCTCTTTCTATCTGTGTGCTGTCTCCTTCCTAACATTTCCGTCATGCTTAACGCTTACAGAAATCAGCCAAAGGGAAACTAAGGTTCACTGATGACAATAAAGTCGATGTATCACACAAAAATATAGTTCTCAAAAACTTAGCTCATAAAATTGCGAGCTCAGAGTCTTTAGACGACGACTACGATTCGGACGCGAGTAACGAAAGCACATTGTCAGAAGGCGCACTAAACAGATCACGCAAACTCAGTCCAAAGTTCGTGTCTGAACCGAATTTGAGCGCTTTGGACACCAACGATGAAACTCCGAAGAAGAAACGCGGGAATCGGCTGTTTCGTTCGAAGATTGTGACGACGCAGACTTTGAATAAGAAGTATCAGAAACGTAATGGCGTTATACGGGGTACGCCGACCTGCGTCTCGTGTTTCGACGACCAAGATACTGGGTCCGAACACGAGTCGTACCAAGAAACGAGCGAGGACAAAAGCCCAATGGATACTCCAACGAAAATCCTGCAGGATGATATGAAACACTACCTAACTAGTACGCCGGGAATATCTGACGCGGTTCTGTTTGACGAAGACTTTTCCACGCCATACACGATAAATTTTCGAAGAGCCTCTATGTCACCCATAACGAAGTCCACGCAAAAGTTGTCGAAAGCAATGCAGGTTTGTTTTAAGCATGAATTGCATGTTTCTCATATTTGTGCTTGTAAATGTGTTAGGATAATTTTTGTCTTGAAAATAATGTTAAAAATTGTCGTCGTCCCTGCCTATTCATCTCATCTATCCATGTTGGGTGATGGAATAAACAGGCCAGATTTGCTTATTGTTCAGCCATCATTTCCTAAGAGATCAGGAACATACTGAATTTCAATTTACTGTGAAATAAACTGCAATATAAACGCTTTTAATCGGGTAAAATATTATGATTTTCAATTTCGAAAAGTGATAAGACTTTGAATTTACGTCCGTTGAAGCATACCCATATTATAAAGCGTAATCGAAGTCTTGTCTAACACTTAAGGAATATGAATACAAATATTTCTGCCATATGTGACGGTATTTACATAGAAACACTGAAACATTTAAAAGTAAATACATATTCTTAAAATTACAGGAATCCATTATGACACCGCGATCCCGTAAACCGCTGATAATAACGTCAGAACAGCGAGACATGGCCGACACGACCGTTCAGAAAGACGAAACGATCAAGTCTGACGTCATCTACCAATCTATGACACCCAAGAACGACAGTGATTTCGTTTCCTCAGACGATGATGACGTCACAAGGTCCACGTTCTCGTGTGAAAGGTAACACTAAACAGTCGTTACGAAGAATTTGTTACTAACAAGATTTTTATATTATGCATAAAATAAGTTTTAAGGTTCAAAATTGCCTGCGCTGTTAACAAAGTTTTAAGTATTAACATGTTGATTAGAGAAGATTGATATCAAGGTAAACTGCTTTTAAAAACTTTAAATATTTTTAGAATTTGTTAGGTGGGCTGTAGCCTATAATTTTATTTCTCTTTTCCAGATCAAGATCAAGTCAATCTGCAAGCACATCACTACCGCGAACGAATCAATTAGATGCCCGATCGATCAATTCCATCGGCGATGGTAGCCCTGTACGACCGGAAAGTACTCGATTCGTTTTAAGCCGCGAAAGACCGAATTTAGTTGACGATCTAAACACAACTCTTTGTGGCAGCGATGATGGCCTACCAAAGTTCGCAATATCGTGCGAAACAAACGAACCAACAAAATGCCTTTCGGAACCTTTTAGAGAATACCTACTTAGCAGATCGGTTCTAACAGCGACGCCAATCGATTTATCGATACTAAATAAATCGAATGAAACTGATGATAAAATTAGCGATTCACTTCTCTACTGTTTAGATGGTAACGTGCCTTCAGATTTAACGTTATCGATAAGTAATTTGGCAGTCGATAAAGAGTCGAGTTTGAGGTCGCCGTTAACGAGTATTAGTGTGAATATCGATAAAAGTCCGAATAGAAAGCGTTTGGCTGACGATATTGGTTGTATAGAGGAATCTACGTCTGAGACGAAGAAGCTAATGGTTGCAAAAGAGAATATTAAAGAGGTTTTTGAAATACGAGAGACTGAATTGTAGAAATAGAAAAAGAAAAAAGGATGGAAAATGTTTTTTTTTTCAATATTCGACGAAATTTTCTTTCATGATATTTGGTCGAATATTAGCAATGCTGTGTGGTAGGTAGTCATTAATCTCTATTAAATGAGGATTTTCGCGCTACTTGACCAATTAAATACTTGCTAAACTCAGTGAGTTACTCGGTCAACTGGTAACATCTAATCAGATTCTACTAATAGGATCTTTTTCACCACTAGCGCCATCTCGCGAGCCCAAAATCGGAAACCCTTTGTTGGAGACCAAGGAGGGATGGCAAAAAATGCCATTTATCATCTGAAATCACAAATACCTGAGCCTCGACCATAGAGCTGATTTTATATGCCTCTTTTTACTGTCCCTGTTGACGGCTTCGCCTGCTAATACTTTGGGACAGAATGATCTATAACTTAAAAGCAATTTCTTTCCAAAGCATAGCTTACTTATTTTCGACGACAAATATTCATTAATTTAAAAAATTATCTGTACAAATCCAATTTTTTTTACTAAAAATCATGACTTAATTATTATAGTTAAAATATATCTTGGAATTACAGAGCAACCATGACACATGTACGGCAGGCAAACAGCCTGTTTTACTACTACCTTCTGTTCCTTTTCGTTCCTGTTAGTTATAAAAGTTTATGTGAAAGGCAATCCCATACTCGCATGCCGTGACTTGTTGACTAAGGTCTGATTGTTCAATGGTTTAAAAGTTATCTGAGGAAACGTCACATTTTCATAATAATAATTATGATGCTGTCGCGTCAGTTTGTATCATTTTATTTCATTTTATTCCTCAGATAACATTTATCTGTCTATTGAAAAATCAGCCCTTATCCGAATAAATGAAAATGTGACGTGTAAGAATGCTTTCGCCTTTACCGACATGTTACATAATTATGGAGGATACGTTAAATTAGTTGCCATCTAGGATAAAAATACATGACTGTGTTGTATCGCGTCAGAAGGCTTGACACTTACGTGTCGTGTTGCTCGAAATACTAGTGTCTGTAACCATAATAAATGTATAAAAACGATTTGGCTTCTGGCGGGGTAGACGTCTCATGACACCGGTAATGTGTTCCCATCTTTAAATTCAGTTTAGTTTTGAAAAAAAAACTTAATGGCACTGTGAAACAGACTCCATATTATTATATTTAAATGTTTGGACACCAACATTAATAAAAAAATTAACTAAGAGCTTGAAACTTATTAACCATTGAGTGCCTTAAAATGTTCTTGACAATTACTTTTTTTATGTTGGTGCATAATGTATGAGATTATACTAAATAGTAAGTATAAAAGATCTCCGAATTATGAAACTATTGTATAGTATTTTTTGATTTGTATCTTATTTCTATTGACATTAATTTGATTTTGCTTTGTAAACTCAATGAAGGATATTGTCAAAAATATTTATTTTATTTCATCACATTTGATTTGATTATTGTTTAATGTAACTGTTTTAGTTATGAGTACGTTTATAAATATAGAGTATTTGAGTACATTAAGAAACTAGTTTTTTATTCCTTTTTTTACATAAAGTATTCCTTGTGTGTGTGTGCCTTAGTGACATCTATGACGCAGATACAACTCATCGTGGAAACGGCAAAATGTACCGTAAATCAGCCTTGATTCTTAAATTTTTACAGAGAGATATTCCCAGTTTAGAACATGGTCCAGCCAGAAAGACAAATAAAAGAAAATAATCTTAAATATATTTTTTAATAAGATATAAGTATTTAAATACAATGGTTAGAAAAGTGGACAAATGTAAATAAGATATTTGTGATCAATATGATTGTCATGCAGCAGTAGAATTGGCAGGAAATACGATAGCAGAAATTTGAGAATCTTTCATTGAACGAATCCTTTTGGCTGAAAAAAGAAAAGGGTTAGAGAAGTAAATATTATCGAAGCTTGGTAATTTTTACCGACTTCAAAAAAAGGAGGAGGTACTATGTTCGGCTGATTGTTTTTTTTGTATGTTCACCGATTACTCCGCCATTTATAAACCGATTTCCAAATTTCTTGTTTTGTTTGAAATGTTATACTCCCGAGAGGGTCCCATTTTCATGAGGTCGGGATCTGATGATGGAATCCTAAGGAAACCGAGGGGAACATATATTAATAACCATTTTATAATCTTGAAGTCGGTGCCAAGTGAATCATAAGTCATACCAAACAACAACAGTATTAGCAATATATTGGTACCTCCTAATCATCAAACTAACAATAGGTATATAGGTAAAGATTACACTATTTTTGATTTGCTTGGCACAGAATTCAAAATTATAAAATGGTTATTAATATTATTTTCTATTTAACTAAATTAAGACATGTATTAATTTCTAAAAATATTTTTTTTTATATTTTTAGTTTACTTTTTGAAGTCGGAATATTTTTAGTTAAAAAATATTTATTGTAGGAACATCTTTAATTTGTTGAGAGTTGTAACAATCCCTTTCACGTAAAGCAGGATCAGAGTACAACAGTTGTCAAAAATATATTTCGAACAATAAAAAAGCAAGTGGGTTAAGCAGATTCGGAAGTTCGCGTCGTTCATATTTTTATATAATTTACTAATGTAAAGTCACATCCAGTTAACTCTAGACAACTCAAATAATCTATAATATATAGACCCAATCATTTGGCGAATGATCCTATAGTATAGACAATAAGACCATGTGCCACACTAGCGCCATTTACTGTCGAAACAAAAACTTTAAACTTTTATTGATGGGAAAATCATCATATAATTTCTCTAGCCTAGGATATAGCGAGAGAGAGCGCCAGACTTACTGAAAAAAAAACTGCCGTTTTCTTCTCCTGCTCTAGGCTGAGGCCGCCTACTACCTACCTTATAGCTTGACCAGCAACCCTGGCTAAATATCGGACCTAAAACACTAACATAGAAAAAAGTTTTCTTCAGAGAAAAAATCTTTGGGCCCTTTTCATCTTTATAGATTGTTTTTCTATATTAAAACATAATAAAGATCTAAGAACCTATCGATTTGAAGGTCAAACTGGTCATTCGGAGTGTCTCTCCTGTGAAGCAATCTCGCTGGCAACAGAAGCGTAAGGTCGGCAGACAGCGAACGCATTTTTCTGGAGCTGTGATCTTCTGACATATCTACCTAAAATAGAGGACAAGTTTACAAACAAATATAATTTTAGTAAGAAACTATAGAAGTATTTTTTATGAGAGGAAAATCAGAATTACTTCTATTGATTGAATCAGGTTAATTCGTGTATCCCGTGCATATCCAGTTAGTGGGTTTTGGGCATGTTCTTACTTTTGAGCCTGTAAAATTACATTTTGTACACTTTTGGCTACATAATTTAGGTGAATTGGACTTGAAAAAGTAGCTGTGCAGTTCTGCCGTTGAGTGAAATACAGTCTAGTCATCTTAGTAGTTTCACCTCGGAATTTGAGATACCAAGCTATACATAATTGTACAAAGTTTTATTTGGACATCTTAAAATTTGCCTCTAAACCTACATACTGTAAGGTGTCTTTATACAAATCTTATAATAATTACACCACAAATGATTGGACTAATATGACAATGCTGTTGACGTAGATTTTGTTTTCGTATCGTTTTAGAACTGCATGGAGGTGGGTTATATAGAGGACCTACTTATATTCTACAGACGTAATCGGTCCGCAGGTTTAGGAGTAAAATTTAGAATGCTACTTTGCCATTTTATGAAAAGAAAATGTTTAACGATTACTTTTATTTGGAAACGAGACCTTTTGTATTACCTTAAAGAATTATAATAATACGGTATTTATAACTAGTCAAATTCAATACTTTTATCCAAATGTCAAAACGATACTTTTCTATGAAATTTGTATAAAAACTGAGTTATGACGTCATAGTATTTTTGTTACTACAAAATATCTAAAACTTAGTGTATCGATCGACCGACAAATAAAAGTATAGTTATTTTTCAGTATTAAAACGTCGAATTAAATTATTTTTGACCTAGGAAACTACCATAAAAATACATTATAGAAACATCACAGAGTAAGTATACAATATGTAAGACTATTTTTTAAGAACAATATTAAGGACATACGGGAATTTCATTTGAATAAGGTAAACTTATTTACCCAGATTAGGTACCTACCGATAAACCTGTTTTCCTAAAGCGATCTTAAATTGACCTTTGAGTATCTAATATATTATGGTAATAAATAACACTAATAACTTATAGTTTGGCGGATAGCCAAAGCTTGGTAGTAGGTAGTAGAATATTATGAATTAATTAATAAGCTTCTGCATCATTGGACGGCTGTTGTCCTTATAGCACTGTGCAATTTTAGGAGATAGTAATGAAGATTTGTATCTTTGTATGAAAATGTACGATAAGCAATATTTGTCTTTAAAAGGAAGACAAAGGTAAGGTTCCATCTAAAATGGAATATCAGGCAATTGTTGGCCAACTAAAGCTGAAGAGTTTTATGGCAAGTAATATTGATTGGGCACTTTTCTTGTACAGACATTTTGCCTATAAAGGCAATATTTGGCACCAGATTATTAAGTGAATGTAATCATTATATTAACTTCATCATTATCATCATCATTCACCTATAAGTGCCCACTGCTGAGCAAAGGCCTGTTCTTACACGCTTGCCTAATGCAGGCCGGCGATCTCAAACTTACAATTAGAAATTATAAGTCCAGGTTTCCTTACGATTGTTTTCCATCACCGTCCGTCAGTGGTGTCTTAATAATCATAGAAAGTACATACAACTCAGAAAAAGTCACATTGGTACTTGCCAGGTTTCTAACCCGCACCCTTATGCATGAGAAATGGGCTCCTTAACCTCCAGGCCACCACGACACTGTTAGTTATATTAAATTAAATACTGAATTTCGTATTGATTATTTACCTATAGCAAGCCGTTAATTTTAATGGTTACTTGACTTGCTGTTTTACTTCTAAATAATATAAGTTCTGGATAAACGTATGCGAGACACACGTTCCATATTGCACGTCCCATGAAACAGGTCCTTAAAAATAAATAATATATAATTTCAATGCTGTTAAATATTACAAATAAGTAATTACACTTATACAATGAGGTTGTCGTTAACTTATACCTAACATTCGTAAGTATTTTGAGTTAATGTTTACGGAATCAGTACCTAACTGCCTATGTTATTAGACAAAGAAAAAAAAACTTGCCCTTTGTTATATAAAAAATCTTGATATAAAATGTCGTACAAATACTAATAAGTACCTACCTTACCAAGTGCCCAATTCTGTATGAGCTGTGCACAATTACCTATTTTGTGCCCAAAAAGTATTTAGTTTATGTCTAACTCCATTATAATCTTCATAAGAAAGAGATAGATACATTCATCCATTATTTTACGGGTGATAAGTTATCTGGCTTATCATAAATATTAATTAGCGGGCTTTCATCTAATGTGAATTTATTGACCCTTTAATACAGATGTCTAATGTCTGGAGTTTTGCTGATAAGATTAAGTTCAAGATTAAGTTAGGTAGGTAAGTACAGCTATTAGATATGTCTAACGTTTTTTGTGCAATTCTTTATTTAAAAGTAGCTACTGTCCCTCGGCTTCATCCGCTGCTCGACTCCTACAGATCGTAGTGTAATGTTTTATAGCCTATAGCCTTCCTTGATAATGGGACTAATGAACACAAAAACAGTCAAATCAAATCAAATCAAAATCATTTATTCCAAATAAACCATAAATAGGTACTTTTGAAACGTCAAAATAGAATAGTAGTCTGTCAGTCTGTTCGTCAGTGAAGCTAGGTGCTCGTTCCAAATTGTAGTTTCGAATGGAGAAGAACGAGCAAGAAACTCCATCGTTACTCTTTTAAAAAAAATATTTGTTTTACAATTCATCAATAATACATTTTTTATACATTACTGTACCCCTATGTGAGAACAATGCAGAGACAAGTTGTTAATAAAAAGGAACAAATGATGGTCTATTTAATCTATCATTAAAATTTTAATCCTTTGTTGTTTCGTACATGGCGCTCACATATGCGTACTCACAATCCAAAAGAATGCTTCTATATAAACTCATTCAAGGTTTCATTAATTTTGAGAATTTTGGTAACTACTGACTACATATTTGAGAATTGTCCAGTGGAGCCGAACCAACATGCTGCCAGGCATTCTTATCCTAAATATAATCTGAAAGTTTGTAGTATGCCTGTCTACATAATTCGCGTTTAATATAAGTTTTAAATTTTCGTTCATTAAGATTTAATACACTTCTTGGAATTTTATTGTAACAATTTACACAGAACCCCATAAAGGATTTCTGTACTTTGGACAGACGGAATCGTGGCACAGCCAGCCTATCTTTGCCTCTAGTATTAAAATTGTGTCTATCGCTTCTTTTTTCAAATAATTGCAAATTTTTCCTTTTTTTTTTCCTTTTTAAACAGTAGTACCGGAGATTAGCGTGTTCAAACAAGCAAACTCTACAGCTTTATAATATTTATTATTGTATAAAATAAAGTACCTACCTATCGATAAAATTGCAGTAATTATGAAACGTCATTACAACGCGTACACGGTCAGTTTATTAGAATCGTGGTTTAGTTTGTAAACCTAAATGTTAGGTAAGTAAAGAAAGAAAGAAAGAAAGAAAGAAAGAAAACTGTTTTTATGTGGTGTAAGTAAAGCCACCGTTTTTTACAATGCCAGTATGAATCACTTGTTTATCCGGTAAGTTGACAAATACGTGGGTGAGTGGTCCTAGACGGTCTTTAAAAAATAATTAGAGATGGAACGGGGCGGAGTTTAGCCAATTTGCAAGAGTTCTGTCACCTTCCTTGGATGATTTTTAAAAAGCCATAGAATTCAAATTGAAATAAGGTAATATTTAAATTACATTTTATTATAAATACTTAACCATTTCCCTTAGTAACTTCAATTCAAATCTTTAGCTAGAAACTCCAGGTGAATTAAACCTCAATGGATCCTCTATTGAGTAAATCTGTGACCAACATTTACTAGGAAGGTAAAGTCGTTTGAATTTGAACTGAATTATTTACTATAGACGATTCAATTTGCAATGATGGCTCTAATAGACATTCTAGGAAATAGTTGCTTGAAGTCGCTATGTATTCAAAGGAATCCTACTAGGTATCTATTTGTAGGGAATATTTGGAGTGATTTGGATTTGCGATAGTAAATTTAAATCTATGTCTTATTTGATCTGCAAGCGCACATTATTAATAAATCTAGGGCTCGATTGCGGTGTAAGAAAAAGTTTATGTGTGTTATAGCCATTGTTCAGCACAAATAGAACAACCAGCGTGAAACATTCCTCGCATTATATTTCACCGTATAAGTGATGTTGCCAAAAAAAGTCATAAGTATAAATGTGGAGGGATGGAAAGGGAGAGGGAGACCAAAGAAAATATGGATGGATTGAGTCAGAAGTGATATGGAAGACAGAGGAGTTAGTGCTAGCGTGACGGGTGACAGGACAGAATAGAAGAAAAAAACATATTGCGCCGACCCCAAATAAAACGGGATAAGGGCAGGAAGATGATGATGATGATGAAGTGATGTTGCCGGAGAACCTTGCCACCACCTCCCAAATCCTCCAATCCCCCAATCTCAACTCCTCTGGTATTGCGGGAGTCCATTGGCGATGCCAATTCGTGACCACCGTTTGGCGCCAAAAACAAAAAAAAAATATCTTTTTTTTAATGGAATAGGAGACAAACAACCTTGGATCGCCTGTCGGCAAGTGATTGGCGCCGCCCATAGACATCTGCGCCAGAATAGTCAGAATAGTTACACGCGCGTTGCCGGCATTATTTATGCTTTACTTATTTAATTTCTGAAAAATGTCTTGGATAGCACATATCTACTCATGGCCTGAAATCGTGAATTTCAAATTTCACGATTTTTTTACTGTTAGTTAGTAAGAGGAGATTTTATGTAAATGTTGGTAATTAATTAATTGGCAAGCTAACCAAACAACCTTAAGCTTCAATATTCAATAATCTTGTGGCATTCTTTGGAACTTTAGTAATGGAAGATATCTTTACAGTAAACTTTGGGAAGAGAGATATTTAAATAAATATAGATATTCATTATACAAAAAGATCAATATGTCAGAATCTGGAATTTAAATTAAAGACAGAGGCAAGATAAAAGAGAGGACGACCAAATATTTATACCTACTTAATCTACGTATTATTCATTCAGAAGCTAGATCCAAATAGTTCTGGTAAGCACGTCAAATATTTCATTAGAACTTAGATCAGTTGGTATTCCAATGGAATCCATCAGGAATGCTTGCTCGATGTCTATTGTCTAGCTACCTTGTGTAAGGTATACGTTAGTATGCAGAGGTAGGTATGTATTTGTTATAATATGTAGATCGAAATGGTCAAAGCACAACATCTTTTTAAGTGTGCGATAGCCATGCTTCGGCACGAATGGGTCGGCTCGACCGAATTGACCACGGCCTCACAGAAAACCGGCGTGAACCAACTACAGCGTTGTTGCATTGAGGTTACCGGATGCCTAAACCCTTAATTAAGTGTCCTTAAAAGATCAATCCTTTAAAATAACCTTCATCAACTTCAATACCCAATTTTCAAATTTCCAAGCTTGCAGGTTTCTCAATTCGACCGTAGGTACAGTACCGCCGACGTATCTTGGCGAGTCTGAAGTTAGCCGATCAGCTGCGCAGTACACAATTTTGTTCCTAAAAGATCCATTGCGCAGACAAACTCTTCTAACTTCAGACTCGCCAAGATACGTCGGCCGTACTGTATGTACCTATAGGCCTTTTTACCTTTGTTCGCGAATAACTTCGTCGTTTATTAACCGATTTTGATGATTTTTTTTTTTGGAGAGTAATATTTCCAAGGCGGTCATCTGATCAGACTAAGGTTTCCTTATCCCATGATGATGGTGGAGGGCCAGAAAATTCCAGGAGAACTTTCGAAAATTATAAGAGCTTGTACTTTTGCAAGTTTTTTTATTAAGTATTTTAATTCACTAGCGGTTGATAAAAGTCTGGAGTAAGATCTGAGGACAGAGTTAAGAGACGGCTAAAGGGAACTCTTCAACGATTAATAGCTGATACTTTGTTACAGCTTCATTAATAAGTATTGATAAGGACTTTACAGATAACAGATAGATAGGCGGTGACTGACTCATTAGGGGTCTGATGATGAAGACGAACAATAGTGCAGGGAACTCCTTAACGGTTTACAGTAGTTGTCTTGTGTTTGGTCTTCATTCATTTATATTGATGAGAACTTTGCATCTTTGCAGCTTTTAGGTAATAAAGGTCTGGAGTATACCTGATGATGGAATTCATCGATAGTCGACGGAATTCCTTAACGAATAACAGCTCTGAAGTTGAACACCGGACATCCAGTACATACTCGTCATAGACTGATGCGTTAATGTATGAATTTAGGTAGGATAATCACGTCATTTAACATTGCTCTTTCATTATGTAAGTTTTCGTTTCAAAGTTGTCTTCTTGTTATTCGAGAAACATACTTATTCGGTGAAAATCATGAAACAAGCAAAATATTTTTTAACAAAAAAAGCGACTTAAAAAAGTATATAAAAAAAAAGTTTACTTAGTACAAAGTCTATTTGTTTTTTATTTAATTAAATAGAAAATAATGATTAAATTATTATTTTAAAGTCAGGACTATGAACTTAGGCATTCTCACTACAAAGAACTCCATCATTGATATACTAGAATGGACATTGTACCCACACGCAAGTGCACTGAGATAAGCGCACAGACCAGTTATTTGCAGTTAAGACAGTGTTTACAAATATTGTACAAAAAACAAAATATTTTTTTTACATCTGGGTAACACTGGATTTTACAAGGCTGTTATCTCAGTTGTTTGTAACAAACAGTGTTTGAGCGTGTATATGTAGTTTCGGAACATTACAGCGTTGAGCCTTCTGATTGGTCGGTTAACCTAGAGTAGACCAATCAGAATTCTGACCGTCATGAACGTGTAGATGTCTTAACGTAAAGCAAAGTCACATTCGGCGCTCTGGATTCCATTCAAATAAAAGGGTTTATACCATTATGCTTTGTGTCTATGACTCAAAACCGTCCCATTCCTTCTCCTGCTCCAGGCCGAGGCTCCGCAACCCTGACTAAACATCAGCTCTGTTTGGCCCCGTCTATTGGCTCTTTGAGGCACACAGATCGCTACGCGCCGTACCTTAAGGTTCGCACTACGCGCCCTGGTTATGGTCGGGCGCTACCCTTGCTTTCCGGCACTAGACCCGCGCTTATGGTGGCCGGAGATCGTCGCTCGATCCCCGACGCCCGGAGTGTCGCCTACGTCGTCTGACCCTGAGATTGTCATAAGAGGTATTTGAATATGTAATTGTTTGTTTATATTAAAACATACTTAACTGGCTTAATTGTATATCTATCATTCGTACTTATTATCACTAAACGTGTCGTTTGTTATTATATAATGTCAACCTACCGTAGGTACCTACTTATTAATTTGTTTATATTTTTCATTCATTATACGAATTAGCCAATTAGGTAGTTATTTTCCGATGATTTGGCAAACATAATAAAGAGTATAGTAGGTATGTTTGGTCGTCAATGATTTAATTGACCGCCATTACGTAGGCTTAATCACAGGAATGTCGTATTAACTTATTATTTGAGACGTCAATAATATTAGTTTGTGATAACTGTGAGCCTTTCAATTTTATCTTCATCGTCAAGTAAGTAGGACGTCGAAAATAATTTAAAAAAGGAAAACGTATCACGACCTTTCCTTTTAATAACGAAAAATCATAAGATCTTCTCAACTTCCGTGGAAGTGTCAGACTCTTACTGACTTAAAACCGTCCGTTCTTCTACAGGCCGAGGTCGCAGTATGTAGCGGCACGATCACGTCGCTACATTACTTAGATACGATAGAGATAAGGCACACATGTTAATTGTTGCACGTTTGTTAGGATAGCTAAATCTGAAAATCTCACGCATCTCCTTAGTATATAAGCACCAGCAATTAAAGTAATAAACAGACCTTAACCATCTACAGTCTCATTATTTACCTTGCCACGAAGTCTGGCAAATTGGTGACCCCGACGAAGAACAATCAACATGACTCATTCACCCTGCAAATCAAGCAGCAGCCAACAAGAAGCCTTGGAGATATCAGCCGGAACCGGAATTTTGGAGGGACCAACCCAGATTATGGTTTAAGCAACTAGAAGCCATAGTAGCACCACAGAAGCAAGGAGACGATTACAAGTACTATACGGTCATTGCAAAACTGCCAAAAGAAGAAATAATACAGGTTAGTGACCTCATTACTTGCCCACCGCCAATAGAAAAGTACAAGGCTATCAAAGAACGCCTAATCAGTTGCTATGAGGAATCAGACCAACGTCAGCTCCAAAAATTATTGTCTGAAATGGATCTCGGCGACCAGAAACCATCACATCTTCTGCGCAAGATGCGGACCCTGAGTAACGGAAATATCAGCGACGAAACCATCAAACTTCTATGGTTGAGGCTTCTGCCACCATCAGTGACTTCGGTTCTAGCAGTCACAGAAGACATAGATGTGAACAAGATGAGCCAGATCGCGGACAAGATATTAATAAATTCAACACGTACAGAGGTGTCAGCTGTAAACGGAAACAAATCTGGCGACGATACAATGTCATGCATACTAGCACAGTTAGCAGAAATGCAATTGGAACTAAATGCAATTCAGCAAGGTCAAAAAAACTATCGACGCAGCACTCAAAGTTATTCCAATCGTCGGCATTTCCTACCACAGTCAAGTTCAAGAGAAAGAAGGCACTTTTTTACCATGGAAGATTTAAAAAATATGCACAAAAGTGTGTTCAACCTTGTGATTGGAAACAGGATCTCAACTCAAGGAAAAAGGGAAACTAATTGAAGCACGGACAACGGCGGAACTCTGTGCTATTCACCCGTCCAACCGCCTCACTATTACCGACCGAAAAAGTGGTATGAGATTTTTGATTGACACGGGAGCAAATATTTCAGTTATTAGCAAGCCACAGAGACATTCACTAATACAAGATGAACAATGTATACTTTATGCCGCCAATGGTACAAAAATTAAGACATATGGTGAAAAAACACTCTCTTTAAACTTCGGGCTACGAAGAAACTTTGTATGGAACTTTGTCATCGCCGATGTAACACAACCGATTATTGGAGCAGATTTTTTTAGAGCATTATAAGCTATTAGTCGATATAGCTGGTCGAAAACTCATAGATAGGGTAACTGAGCTGACAACGCCCGCAACCCTGATCAAATCGACGCAGCAAACAATCCGCACTATTAACATTGAGACGAATCCACGCATTACTCAACTATTAAATGAATACGAGGATATTACGAAACCAGCCTCCCTCCACACGACTCTAAAAAGAATGATAATTCTCCAATTTCTTGGACAACAGAGGCCGAAAAAGCTTTTGATAAATGCAAGGAAAATATAATGAACGCAGTATTAACAGTTCACCCCTCTCGCACCGCCCCTTTGGCACTTATGACGGACGCCAGTTCGACCTGTGTTGGCGCAGTTCTGCAGCAGAAGTCAGGACGTAATTGGGAACCATTAGGATTCTTTTCAAAGAAATTAAGTGATACTCAACAAAAATACTCGACATTCGACAGAGAGTTGCTCGGAATATATATGGCAGTCAAACATTTTCAAAGGTTAGTCGAAGGAAGAGAATTTACTATCTTTACAGATCATCGACCTTTGACTTACGCATTTTCCCAAAAACCGTCATCTAATGATACGCCACGGCGAATACGACAACTGGATTTTATTTCACAATATTGTACCAACATTCAACATATAGAAGGACGTGACAATATTGTAGCAGACGCATTGTCACGGATAGAACAAATTGATGTGCCATCACCGATTAATTATGCTGATTTAGCAAGATGTCAGCATGATGACCAAGAATTATTACGACTTCGTAATAACAAGAATTTAAAATTTTCAATCAGCAGAAACAATCAGCACAAATGCAGTGGATAGTTCATCGACTACCGCCGCCGTCACAACAAAGGCAGCAGTTTTTATTTCCTTCGAATTAGCAACAATGACATTACATTACGCATAGGATGTAATTTATCAGCAAGGTTAAGTTATTATATAATTAGGTACATACTAATTTTTTTCAATTTATATGTTAATTATTTTTAAAAGGGGGGAGTATATGTAGCGGCACGATCACGTCGCTACATTACTTAGATACGATAGAGATAAGACACACATGTTAATTGTTGCACGTTTGTTAGGATAGCTAAATCTGAAAATCTCACGCATCTCCTTAGTATATAAGCACCAGCAATTAAAGTAATAAACAGACCTTAACCATCTACAGTCTCATTATTTACCTTGCCACGAAGTCTGGCAAACAGTACATTATTGCGCTTGCAGCCACGGCCCCTTTTGACCATTCTTTTTTTATGTGATAGTATGGCAAACGTGCACTCATTTAACCTGAATATTGTAAACAATCAGAACCGCCTGTGGACACCCACAACTACGGAGGAGTTACAAGTGTGTTGCTGATATATTGGGGATAAGGGAATCTCCATTTGAAGATTGGGGATGGATTGGGCCTCCGGTAACCTCACACAAACAGCGAAACACAACACTGTAGTTGTTTCACGCCGGTTTTCTGTTAGGCCGTGGTATCACTCCGGTCGAGCCGACCCATTCGTGCCGAAGCATCATATGGCTCTTCCACACTAACGAACTTTCTGTTTAATTATTCATTCTTTGTAACAAAATAAATACAGCTATGTAGTACCTACATAACACCGTGCTGCCTATGACATGACATTCTCAATTGACGTTCCACTGTTCAACTACAAGCAATTGATACTCATTATAATATAAACGAACTAACATTGAAAACTAGATATTCCAGTGTAGCAAGTATCAAGAAGTTGTTTAGATGTAAACAGTACACAATATATACACATGTGGATTGCAGTATATTTACTTCCTATTCAGATAAGATAAATAAATCGGGTCGTACGATGAAAGTACTTGATAAATTGTTTGAATTAATTCAAGATCACGTTTCATTAAGGCTTAGGTCTATTCTATTTTAATTTTATTTATTCTTTTTAAATAAATTTAATATGTGTAGCGGTTTCTGAGTTCTCTGAAACAAGAAATAAAGGTGTAATTACAGTAACTATACCATCAAGAGTGAGAGAAATTCTATATTTAAAAATAAATCGCAAATTGGTTGGTGAGCCCATAACTCAACACTTTTTTTGTTGTTGTATTGTTGTCGTGAGAAGGAAAGAAGATTTTACATGGGTAAAAAGAAAAATTGGGAAATCGTCATGTGCATTATCTATAGCCGAAACTTTATCTGTTCATTACAAGATTTTTTTTACTGTCGTTGGCCCATTTTCATTGTTAATTGCTCGACACTACTTACGGCTTGTTACACCACTTTTATACAAAGTTCCCGATAAAGTGTGGAAGACGGTTAAAACAAAAACGCTCCATAAATCCAAACCAATATTTTAAATGCGAAAGTAACTCTGTCTGTCTGTCTGTCTTTCCTGACGCCTACACTACTGAACCGATTTCTTTGAAATTTGGTAGAGGCATAGTTTGGAACTGGAAAAAGGACATAGTTTTTATACCAAAGAATTTTCGAACGGAGTCGCGTTCGAAAATTAGTTATTAATAATAGTGGCCAATGGCCATCTTGAAATAGTGAAACGCACTATAAAACCTGACGTTAAAAAATATTTTTTATCATTCATATCGAAATAATTCGATCCGTTTCCGAGATCTTGTGAACAAATGTGTTTATTAATTTTGTTTGAATCTATTTTTGTTACATTGATAAAATATTATGTTCATGAACTTTGTGATAGACGATTGATATACTTACAGTTTTATTAACAAGTAGAATAGAATAATAAAATAGTGGAGGACGCAACTTGTTTAGATTTGTACGACGAGTGTCGTTCATGGCTTCGTATATATACAGGGTATTTGTTTTATGTAGTCTTTAAAAGAAACTTTAACGTGCCAGTAGATACATTAATACTAGGTATAGTGATTACCTTTATACCTAATAAATAATATACGTTCTAACATAACATTGCTTAACAATCATATTATCTCGAATTACTACTACGATTGAAGTAACCTTTCAGACAGAAGACTTAATAGAAGAAACAAAAGGTGCGCGGACGCCGGCGTTCGCTTGGGGTTTGACGAATCAAACACGGGTTTTATTTGGAAATGCTATATATTTTTTTTATTTCATTTAAAATTAAAATACACCATGTAGGTACCTAATATGATGTGTTTTCGTCATGATACCAGTCTTTTAGTAAACGCTCATTACTTTTAAGAATTTCAATGTTAAATTAAATACATTTGACAATAAATTAATTATATATTTTAAATGTATTCTATGTACGAATCCTAGCTACCCTGTATTGTATAATCAAATACATTATCACTGGCGTCATAAACACAATAATAACAGTATCTTGTTCGTGCTTCGCTCAGTCCACATCGCAAACACTTATTGCTATCGCATCTATATAATAGCACACAATATGTATTAAATAATACATTAATAATAAAATATAATAATACATTGACTTATTTAATAGTAAAGTGTTAATATTAAATAATAAAAATGTGTTACAAATCTCTCTTGAGAGGTGTGAAAGCTGCTAGAGTTCTTGGTTATCAAAAGAGGTGTTTTTCTGTACATGGAGTTTCTTTGAATGTAAGTGTTACCTACATATGATTTATAAATGTTTCTATTATCTTTATTGATTGGTCGGCAAACCCTCTGACAAGTCTTCTGATTATAAGCAATAGATACTGCTGATGTACTCGTATACCCTTGTTTGTTTTTATGAATCCAAGGGCTGAATTTTCAATAGTTAAGTATATAAAAGTTATCTGGGGAATAATTATGATGCTGTCGCGTCAGAATGTTAATATAAGACAGTGACAGCAACAATTTTATTCCTATTAACATTTATCTGGCTATTGAAACATCAGGTCTTAATAAAATATAATTACAATAGTCTTTGTATACATATGAATAAAAAACAAAATAGAAATCTTTTTAGGCGCAAAATTCTCCCTATGCTAAAACACCCAATTTTCAAAACCCTTATCCCCAAAAGGTCGGTAATGAATTCGTAATTTCTCTGGCATTGCGGGTTTTTATGGGTGGCGCCGAATGGTTACCATCAGGTAATCCAAGCATCCTTTCATGTGCAAGAAGTTTGCCGACCTATCACATAAAAAGGCTTAATTTTTTTTTAACTAAAACCTCTTTGAAAACCCTATTATTCGAATTCTATAGATACCTATTATACCTAATATTGTCCATAAATATCAATAAATGGGTTGTGCTTAATGAAATTCAATTAAACAATAACAGTAATCTGTAGTTACCGACACAGAGGCGCCCTCTAGGGTTAGCTTAGTTACGTAACCTTGGATAAGAATACGATATTGGCACAAATTCACTACCAACTATCTTTTACATACATATATGTACCATTCTACATAATACGTTCATAGCATAATAATCACTACATAGTATAAAATAAAGTCGCTTTTTCTGTCCCTATATCCCTCTGTACGCTTAAATCTTTAAAACTACGCGACGGATTTTGATGCGGGTTTTTTTATAGATAGAGTGATTGAAGAGGAACAACCATTAAATAGTGGAGAAGGGCGGAGGAGGAACGGGATTGTTATATAGTTACCTGTATTTATATATTACTACAACAGACAAACACCGGACACAGGACTGCACGATTGGCGCGGTGGTTGGGCAACTGGCTGCCGTGCAACGTGTCGCGGGTTCGATTCCCGCACGGAACAACAGTTTGTGTGATCCACAAATTGTTGTTTCGGGTCTGGGTGTGATGTGCATGTGAAATTGTATGTTTGTAAACGCACCCACGATACAGGAGAATATCTTAGTGTGGGGCAACGTTTTTTTAAAAACAAAAAAAAAATATATTTTCTAGAGAATCGTCTAGAATATAAAAACTATCTTAACTTAATAAAAATGACTACTTATTGTAAAACAGAGGTTAGTGGTAGAAGATTGAAAATTTAGGGTTGTATGTATGTAATGTTTAATTTTTCAAACCCCAAGTGAACGCTGGCGTTCGCTTGGTGTCACCTATTGTTATTGAGACGAGACGCAATAGGGTATTGCGTCTCGTCTCGAATTACCAGGACTGAAAGGTTAGTGGCACATAATGAAATAATAATAAAATACTTTTCTTACTAACACCCGGTTTCTGAAAGGCTTGTCAACGCTAAAATTAACTAATCTCCTGTTAAATCTCTTGTCATTAAATTGATTTTAACATTGATCGGCCTTTCGGAAACCGGGTGTTAGTCCAGTAAATTATTGTACCTATTAGCAATAATTTTACTGTATAATTACAATCCGTCACAATCGAGACTAGATAACAATCTGTGAAACTGTTATAATACTCTGTTGTAGACGGACATTAATACCTTGACCCCGTGGTGATCACTTGTCTAACGCGGAAGTAACTGAAAAAGACATTAGAATTATTATTTCCTCAATCGTTTACATTTGGTGTTCAAATATATATGCTTACCCCAAAGGAGGTTCCTTAGTCGAGGCCATGGTGCGGAGTGAGAGGAACTGGGACGCCGTCTCCTCCTTCTGTGAAGCAGTCATGCTCGCAAATAGAGAGGCGGCCCGCGTGAGGGAGCAATCCTCCTCCTCACGCCCCAGCCGCCGCAACAGGTGAAACTAGGGGCGTCGGGGATCAACGCACGATCTCCGGCCACCGTATGCGCGGGTCTGCGGTTAGCGAGTAAGGGCAGCTCGCCGCCCGACCAGAACCAGGCCCGAGCGTACGGCGCGCAGCGTTCCGCGCGCGCCTCAAAGAGCCAATAGACCACCACAGACGGGGCCCTATAGGGCTGATGTTCAGCCGGGGTTGCGGGGTAAGCGCAATGAGACACCGCGACCTCGGTCCAGATTAGGAGAAGGAGCAGGGGGGTTTTTAGTCAGTAAGAGTCTGACACTCCCTCCAGAAGAAGTGATTTGATGATTTTCCCCTCCCAAAAAAAAAAGCCCAAAGGAGGTTGCGTGACGACATGTATGGATGTTTATATAGATTCAATCAATTGGCTTTGCTCATTAGTAAACACATAAGACTGATAATGATAACTCTGAGATCATGAATTTCTAGCCATTGTATACGAAAGCAAACCTTTTCAACAGTCATATTAAAATACATTTATAAGTATCTACTTAAACAAGAATTATTATTTTTATTTATAATTTATTTGACGGCGCGTCGGTTATTTAAATTGAATTTTGAAGGAGGTTTTATCACAATTCATCGGACAACAGTGCAAGGAATCGTAATCTGACGGAACATCAAACAGACAGTTCTGCGTGCGCATTATGGTTGAGAGCGAGAGCTGTGACTGTCATAAGAGACGGATCGCCGACGCGACGTCCGTTATTTTTGTAATTTATTCGGTCTGATTATAAAATCCTGCGATGGACTGTGAAGACGATTATCGAGATGTTGATGTTTGTACCAACCCCCCGGTGCCTTCATATTTATTTATTTATTTATATATTATTGATTGCACACACATAATTAAAAATGCAAACACAAAGAGCAGGCTTACAACCACAGACTGTACAATAGGCGGTATTATCACACACGGTGATTTCTTCCAGACAAACTTTTATATTAATTATTATGTTTTCGGCTTACTCACGTAATAATTTGACGAGATACTTGACTAGTTTCAAGCCATGCTAGAGGCCCATATTCATGAGAAGCATTCCGCGACACGCGACGCGGCGACTGTCGCGATGCTACTGTTATTACGTGGTTAAGCCGAAAAAATAATACCTAATACATTTAGAATATCTCACGAAAGTTATAATAAAAAACTTTTTTATATTGATATGATTTATT
The DNA here is from genome assembly GCA_902829305.4 of Spodoptera exigua. Classification (NCBI taxonomy): domain Eukaryota; kingdom Metazoa; phylum Arthropoda; class Insecta; order Lepidoptera; family Noctuidae; genus Spodoptera; species Spodoptera exigua. Next base: position 3,168,651 of record LR824614.2, read on the forward strand.
TCTGATTTTTATTTTTACATTTTTTTACATAGACACTCAGAAAATCACTTATTTTTCAACGAAAAACAATTGAACTTTTCAAACGATTTTCAGATATTTTTACTACAATGTAAGTGGAATAAATAGAAACATTTATAGTCCAGTTAACCTTAGTGTAAAGCGCAGTAAACTGCAGTGAACAGGGGCGAGCCGCACCTTGCATTGACACCAACTTCAGTACCTAATACAAGTTTGGTCGGAAACTTCTTGTTCAAAACTGAATTACGTAGCCACCGCAGAAACCGTTTAGCACAATGTTTATTAATTTCAAACATTGTATTTTTTTTATAAGTCTTCTAAGAGTCGTGCTGTTGTAAACAAGGAGTTTGTTCATTATGATATAACGATCTAATTGCCATACGCTAGGGTCAAAGTCGAAAAGCGCTTAAGTGGCGAAGAAACTGACTGTGCCTTGATAACCCAGATTATGTTGCTGTTTCTTTCAAACTACAATCTTCTATACGTATGTCAGGGGTGCAAAAAAAGAGGAATGTACCTTCCTATAGCATGAGCAGGAACAAAGTGGTTTTTAGTCAGCAAAAATCTGACACTCTCCTTCGCTGAACCCAGGGTGAAAGAAGTATTTTAGTAAATTTTATTATAATAAGTATTTAGTAAATTTATTGCTTTTTCAATTCTAAATTAATCTCAATATAATACTGAGGACTAATTATTGATGAGATTATTCTTATTATGAACTAGCTACTCTAAAGCGGTTTCACCCGCTTGTCGGCTCCATTTAACAGAAGGTGATGTTTTATAGCCTATGGAAGTCAGGAACATTGTAGCTATCTATCAGTGAAAGAATTTTGGCAATTCGACCACCGGTTCCAAAGATTACCCCTTACATACAAACTTAAAAATTTTACCTCTTTATAGTATTAGTATAGATTAAACGGCGCACGGGTGTCCGACTACCACGGTGTCAGTCATTTGTTTTTTTAGCCAATTGCTTAGGCATGAAAGATTGACAGACAGAGAAAAAGACGATTTTTCTATCTACTTTTCTATATTTTTGTTTCTATAAGATCCTTCTCCTGAATATAACAAACACAACAAAATCGGTTCCGCCGTTCTGGAGATTTGCGCTTAGCAACACATTCAGTGATTATTTTTTATATTATAGATCATAATAGGTATATCTGCAATATACTATCATTTTTACCTAGAGTACAGAAGTGTACCTTCGGAGAATAACATAAGGATTAAATTTACTTTCTTTATTATCTCCAAATTTTGCTCCAAATGCAGTAATCTTTGACTAGTGACTCATTTATGAATGCATAGGTATACTAGATACATACTACATCTACATACATATAAGACTAGGTACAGAGTGTTGCAATTCTGAAGTTTCAAATTCTTATTTCGAACTTTATCCTTTTTACAATAAAGTTGACAATAGTTTACGGATATGTGACAAAAAGGGATAGCTTGTTATGCTGGTGGCTTGTGTATAATGTCTTATCAGATGTTTACTTAGGAATTATTATGAAGCATTTTATTACTTAAAGTCTTCGTAAATATTTGATAAATATGCCAATGACTTTGGTGACTGGATGTGTTTTATCTGTAGTTTTATTGTTCAGTTCAAAGTATTTTGTTGTTTTATTGATAATATAGTTTTGTACTTCATATGAATAAGATTATGATGTCGTAGATGGATACAAGGGCATAACTTAAGTGTATTCAAGGTCTGAGTAAATAGGTTGTCTGTAGTAAGCCCGTTTGCATCGTTTCAGAGCCTTTAGTTTCAAATCACCAGATAGATAGAGACAGTGGCTAGAGGCCAACCTACTTCTAATATAAGAAAAAATATACTATAATGCTTAAATATTTGAAAAATAAGTTCGCTTCTAAAATAACAACTAAGTTAGGGGTCAAAAATGCAATTACACTCTACCAATTTTAAAATGACCAAAATGTCTTTGTAGAATAGAGTCAATGGTTGAGGACTGCTTTAATTTATAGCATAGAATCTAAATTATGAATAAACTGGCTGTGAACCATTGAACTTTTAGTACAAAAAATTTTAGTCATTTTAAAATTGGTAGAGTGTAATTGCATTTTTGATACTTTAATTTTAATACTTTACAAAATTCGATGTTGCATTTAATTCTCTCATATATCACTAGTGATTTTGAATTGAATATTTTATCAAATACTGTTAACTCCTTCCCTTGATAATGTTGGACTGTACAAATTAGAGTTCGTTATTACAACATAAATAATTAGGTACGATTATTTATCATAGTTATATTTGTAACCGATTACACAATGAGTTCAGAGTACATTAGCCCATATACAATATCTCAAGTATATGTATAAGCACCTTAAATAAGTTCTAATAAGGACATCGTCTTTCATTGTTATTGAGATTATTAAAAAAATGCAATCATTTCTACTGTAAAGAGGATTTAATTATTTATAACCTATCAAACGGTATAAATAAAAAAAACTAAATAAATTTTGTCGTTTGGATCATTGATTAAATACCATTTAGTTACTTAAATATGATAAGGGAAATACTGTTCAGCGGCCCCATACCGGAGACGAAGGAACGGGATGATTTTTGTGGGAGTAAGTGATAGGGAGTTTCTCTAACACCCGGTTCCCGAAAGGCCTGATCAATGTTAAAATCAATTTAATCTCTTGTCAAGTCATCTGATTGGTTGTCTGAATTATCAACAACCAATCAGATGACTTGACAAGAGATTTGACACCTAGTTAGTTGATTTTAACATTGATCGGGCTTTCGGAAACCGGGCATTACTGACCTAAATACCATCCCGTTTCTTCGTCTCCGTCTCTTTTATCATATTTAAGTAAGTAAATGGTACTGAATCATTGATCCAAAGGTTAAATTTTAGGGTCTTAGGCCAGTGAAGTCATTACATGATTTCCCACTTTCAAAAAAACATACTTTTACATTATTAGAAAACAGTTAACGTGAGGTTTTATTCTTCTTCGAAAAGATAAATAGGTACATATTCCCATTTTGAAAGGTGTCCGTCATATTTAACAACGGACAATGAGGCTAGACATAATTTTTAGAAACTTTACGAAGCAAAAAGAAATGAAATTTAATGAGCAAACGTAGGTATGTGTAATTTGTAGTTGATATTAACAAAGAAATTAGAATTGTAGTAGGAAAAATTTGAGCATCTTTCCCCGGTTAGTCTTATATTTTAAAGTCAATGTTTTCTCTTTCATGAAATATGATATTCAGATAATTGGCATTTTCTATGGCATTATGGTAAGCAGGCCGTGCACCGAGATGGACACAGACTACTCCAAAGGAGTCAAACGTGCTTCATAGAGCCTTTATTGAGTTAGGGATTTGAAGACTGGGCATTTCGGGATTGGGGATGGTTGATACTCCCCATATTGGGACTTCGGTACCTTAATAACGCGATAAAACATAACACTATCGTTGTTTCATGCCGGCTTTCTGTAAGGAGGAGGTTTTCTTTCGTTACTAACCTTTCGTGTGATTTAGAGAGAGACACAATGTATTTTCTATTCTGTCTTATATACCAACATTCAACGGATTAAAACGTTCGGTAAACGAGCAGATGTTACATAAAGTTAACTCAATGAAGGACCTGCTAGTACTACAATACATGTCCTGATTAAACAACAAACAGACGCAATATGTTATTATTTTCCTTAGACATTTGTTAGAACATATATTGTTCTTACTTATTAACTTTGTCCTTTGTCTGTGCACTGGTGTTCCCATTTAAATAACTTTTTATGGTTGGAAAATCGTCCAATGACTTCTATTGCTTTGGGTTTACTGCTTATTGACTCAAAACCAACCCGTTTTTTTATGGTATAGGTCAGTAAACGAGCAAAAGGATTACCTGATGGTAAGCAATCAGCTCCGCTCATGGACACCTGCAACACCAAAGGAGTTACGAGTGCTTTGCCGGCCTTTTAAGGATAAGGGTTCCGGATATTTAAGGATTGGAAAGGAATGGGGGAGGGGGAGGGATTTGACCTCCAATAACCTCGCTCACACGGCGAAACAAAACGCTGTGGTTGTTTCACGTCGATTTTCTGTGAGGGCTTAGCTCTCCCACACTTCCTATTCCCGCAACCTCGGCCGAATTTCAACCTTATTGGTTGTCCTATCTGTGATGGTCTGTTGGGTATTTGAATGCTAACGCCGTGTTCAGGTCTGGTTCTAGTGGAGCAGCGAGTTAACCTTGCTTGCTGCTCGCAGAAGCGCGCTTATGGTTTCAATAGTGCTATCCTTTAAAGCTGTTTAAGATATAAACAAACAATCAAAATCTTCAGAAGTGAAGACGATGTCTTTATAAAATATAACCATACAATTTTCTACTGCAATATGACTAAACGAAATGTCATTGAGAGTATTTACCCAATGAGTGCAATATACCTACATGAATCAATGATCTATTACACATTAAATAACCACAGAACATACTCATTTTTAGTGTACTAACAAAACAACCACGAGACACTGCACTAGTCTACTTACAAAGTAATTAATATCAATACTTCTTCCTAAATACCAATTTACTAATACCACATATTTAGAACGTGATATTTGTACACAAAATAAAATACCCCAATTACTTAATCTGTTATTTGCTTAACAAATAAACTTAAAGTTAATTATTATCTAAGAGATAAAATAGACGCGTTTATCGGCATACAGTTTTAAATACTCGACCGGGATGGTATTGTGTTGGTTGTTATAAATATCATATTTATTTTAATATAAAAAGTGGGTCAAAATGTTGCAATTATGCGGTAGTGTGATAAGAAAAGTGAATGGAAGGAGATTTGATACTGTTATCGGTCTGGATAGGTCAACGGCCTTTCGTTCCAAAATATTAGAGGTGAGTGAATCAAAATTAAATAGTATTTTATAAAAAAAGTATCGTTAATTCTATATTCAAAATTAGGATTATAATTTATACTTTAATAAAACCTCTTTATTAACGGTTTTATGAATAATAAATTTTCCGTTATCTGTGTGGCAATGTTTATTGTATTATTATTTATTGTTGATAGTTATCTATTTCATAAACATGAATTTATAACTTCTATCTTGTTGTTATGAGTTTTAGATATGGTAAAAAATAGTATATTAGAATCGGATATGTATCTATACGTTTATGATCTACTAGCTACACTCCCGTGGTTTCACCCGCTGCTCGGCTCCATTTAATCGTAGCTTGATGTTTTATAGCCTATAGCACTCAGGAATATTGTAGCTAACTATCAGTGAAAGAATTTTGGCAATCCGACCAGCGGTTCCAAAGATTACCCCCTACATACACACTTACAAATTTTACCTCTTTATAATATTAGTGTAGATTTATATGAGAAATAAGAATAAAACAATCCTGAATGGATTAAGGAAACAAGTAAAATGTTACTGCAGTTTCCACACACATCAATATCTCTATGAACTTTAGTTGATTTTGCGCTGATTTTTCAATAGCCAGATAAATGTTGTCTGAGGAATAAAATTGTTGCTGTCACTGTCTTATACAAACATTATGACGCGACAGCATCATAATTATTCCTCAGTTAACTTTTATCTAACTATTGAAAACTCAGCCCTAAGGAAATTCAGATTGACTATTTAAAATGGATCTATCCGCTGGCGTTGTTCTACGCTGTAGTCCTTAGCTATCATTTTCGGAACAAAATCGTTATAAAGTGAATATTTTTGTTCCTATACTTGTGCCATTTATCTTATAGTTATTAAAATGGCCTCAATGTTTTCTTCACTAAACAGTATGAAACAAATTCGGTTTCTCCGTCCCTATATCCCTATGTATGCTTAAATCTTTAAAACTACCCAACGGTTTTTAATAGATAGAGTGATTAAAGAGAAAGATTTATAATAACATCCATGAAATTGTGGAGGAATTTAGTATTAACAATGCATCCGTGTGAAGCCGGGTCGGGTCTGTAGTTACAAATTAAACTTCTAAGAGACCTGTTAGGGTATGCATCAAACTCCTTTTTCTTTCACATCATTCCTTCATCCTCTTTACTTTAATTATGAGACTTTTTTTGTTTATTATGTGCATTATAACATTATTTAGACACCGCAAATATAAGGTGAAAAAAACATTACGTGGAAATCTGAACTTTAACTTTTAGTTATATGTTTCAAAATTCAAATCTCACTTGAGTAAGCGTGGCAGTTAATCTTCAAACCTTCTCTGTGTGAGAAAAGACTTTTTGCTCAGCACTTAAAGGCTGGCGAATACTCTAATTCTATCTGTTCCAAAATTTGCTCAATTCTAACTTGAAATTACTAATTTGAAAATGCCAATAACATCTTACCTGTCGAGTTCAAAGTTCAATATTCGATGTTTGCTTTTGTCAGTTAAATTAATTAGGTTACTGTAGATATTCTCTCCACTTCTATAATTAGGCTATTTAGTTAATTTCAAATAAGTCAGATATTGATAATTACCTTGTTTATGTAAACGAATGTCTTTTAACTGAGTCATTAGAGTAGTATGGTTCATTAATGTCTGTCTCATTTAATTACGTTGTTTGATATAAAACTATAGTTTTTTTAATGGAATAAGTTGGCAAACAAAAAATCTTATCACTTTGGATCTGTGGATACCACATAACACCAGAATAGTTGCGAGTGCGTTGCCGGCCTTTGGGGGAGGTATGTGGGAGGAGATTTGGCCTTCATTCTGCCACCGGTTACCTCACTCACATGGTGAAACATATATTACACAGAATTTATAAGAAATACGTACTAATGTTTTTCTCTATTCTTATATTGGGAATTAAAAGACTATTTCCCACTGTAACAGTTCAAACAGTACCTACCTATCGTTTTAGGGAGAAGCTCTAAGGGAGTGTTGGATGCTAACCTCACGATAACTTCTCCGGTAGTCATCATCCGCACCTGTAACGGGCTCCAGGTCTTATTAGTACATCCCAGATCCCTTGGGTCCAACGTCTGCTACATCTCATCCTTAGGGATATCTGCGTCTCTCTTAATAAATCCTTACTAACAACTACCAAATAATCTTGCACTAACGTCTGATTAAAACAAAATACCCGTGTCCAACTTCTGTATTTCTTTACAACAAACAAGACGTGATAATAAACTACAACTTTTAATCACTAACAGTTTTTTCAATGCAATTTTACATGTAAATAGAGGCGGCACCCCGTCGCGTCGTGTAGGCACTAGTTCTTCCCGGGCGTTTTATTACGGACACAGTAGGTATTAACTGGAAAATCTCTATTACATCGCTGTATAAAATGTTGACATTAACCCAGGCAGAGAGTTTTATTAGAAAATGTTTTTTTATGTTTCATTACATTGTTTTTTTAACATTGCCTATGGCCTTCTTCTAAAAAGACGGTTTGCCAAAATCTCCATGTCAGTGACCACTCATGTGGTTTGGAGTTTGCAGTTAAAATGTTTCAGGTTTTTATCCTACCTATTCCCTTTCTACCATACCAACCCCAATTGCCAAATTCCTGAAATCTTAAATCCCCAACGCCAAATAGTTCGGCAACACATTCTTAGCTCCGTGATGGCGGTGCTGTTTCTTTGCCATGAGGTGATCCTTGTTTTCTGTCGTTTTTGGATGCTTTGGGAATTATGGTTTCGGAGATTCAGGGATTGGGTAGGTGTACTAAATAAGTAGGTAAGGAAAAGATTGGGCCTCCAGTTGCCTGGCTAAGATGGCGAAACACAAACTAAGTGTTGTTGCACTTCGGTATTCTGTGAGGCCGTGGTATCACCCCGGTCGAGCTAGTCCATTCGCACCAAACCATGGGTCTCCCGCTTAGAAATTTGAATTAAGTATATGATTTTTCCTTCTTTTTATCTATCTTCTCGGATAAGAAACCGAGTATAGTATTGCGTCGTCTGAAAAACTGATTGTTTATACGGAAAATGTTTGTTTAAGATAATATTTTATTTGTATTAGAATTAAAGTCACAGTGGAATTTAGGTTACATAACATTTAGTTGTAAGTAACTTAGTTTATTTCGGTATTATTTTTTTACAAGTGGTTTTTTTTTGAGGGGCAAAATCATCAAACTTCTTCTATCGCTCTGGATGAGGCGTGAGGAACTATCAAACTCTTACTGTCCAAACCCCCCCGGTTCCTTCTCCTGCATCAGGGCTCGGTACATCATAACGCTTGCACCCCCAGCTTTATTTGTTTTTCATATTATGTGCTGGCTAAATTAAAGTACGGCAAGATGCTGTAGCTATAACTATATACAGCTTAACTTAACTTTTTGCCTCTCTTACTATAAACGTAATTTCAGTTGATCATACGTATTTTTTCTGTAACATTAGTATAATAATATGAAGGTTATTGTAATACTTATTATACTTCGATGCAGATACAAAGCATACATGATTTGTGTACCTTTGAAATCTAATTATCACTTGAACACAAAGCCAGGTTTGTAGTATCTCAACGATAAATACCATTAGAATTGAAGTACGTAAAACTAAGTATTTTTATGTCTGTGGGGGTATTACGTAATAGCCATTATAGACCTGACCGATAGAGACCTTTTATTTTTGAGAGCGAAGTAACATCCTATCATTTAGTTCATTTAAGTATTAGTTTCTGAAAGCGGCTTCGTGCGCAACAGCCGCTTATGTGTTATACATATATTTACTACATTCTCTCTTCTTTTCGGGAGAAAAGAAGAGAGAGAGAGGGGGGGAGTCATCAAATGACGACTGCACGGTTGGCGCGGTGGCTGGGCAACTGGCTATGGCGCAACGTGTCGCGGGTTCGATTCCCGCACGGAACAACTGTTTATGTGATCCACAAATTGTTGTTCCGGGTCTGGGCGTGATCTGTATGTGAACCACCCACGACATAGAAGAAAATCCTAGGCAAGGTTTCTTTAGAAAACTTTTCTCAGCTTAGTTGGCGTAAGAGCGTCTGTCAGACTTTTACTAACTGAAAACCAACCTGTTCCTTCCTTTGCTTCGGGCTCGGGGTCACGGTACATTATTGCTCTTGCATCCATAACCCCGATTACCCGAGGCCCGAGCGTACGGTGCGTAGCGTTCCGCGCGCGTCTCAAAGAGCAAATAGACCACTACAGACGGGGCCCTATAGGCGCAATGAGACAAAAGAAGGAACGGAGGGTTTTTAGTCAGTAAGACTCTGACACTCTCTCTCTCTCGCCTTACCCTGGGCGGGAGAGGTCATTTGATGATTACTTATGACAAATAAAATACCCATAACCCCGGCTGACACTTTAGTTGACCTAAGATCCGAACTTTGGATCCCGTTTTCAAAGAAAGTCTACACGTTTCCATTTATGGGACAAAGTTAGAACGAATCTATTGAACGCAGAGTGCATTTCAATTGTTTCAATTGCCTTTCAAGGAACGCAATCATTTGTTTGTTTAACTAACAATTAGTTGCCAATGGAGACAATTTATTTATATTTAGAACTGTGACGTAGTGTCTGAAATGTGCATTAAAGAAATGAATACAGGTCATTAGAAATAAGGTTTTTGTTCCCCGAAAAAATAAATGTTTTTTGAATCATACATCTAAACTATCCAAACTAAAGTTTGTTTGTCTTTTCTTCACGCCTAAACTACTGAACCTGTTTGTCTGAAATTTGGTACAGACATACTCGAAATAGTTTTTAAACCAAAAATCTGAACATAGGATAGTTTTTAACCCAAAAATCTGCAGGAAGGCACTCCACGCGAACAAAGTCACTGGCAAAAGCTAGTAGTATCATATGTAGTTTATAGGGGAGCGATAGTGTTGTCTTTTACCTAGTTTGTTTTTAAGACAGATATGACTAGTCAGATCATTTGTTATAGTATACAACTAGTATACCTAGACACCTATATAAAGAAAACTTTAAGTTAATAAGTTAAATACTATTCAAAAGTTTGTGGGTTAGTTGCATTCACTTGAATTCGTTTAGGAAGTATCATGAACAAGTCAAAGTTCTCGATATAAGTACGTTGTAAGCCGTTTGAAGTTTCACGTGAAAATTAATGGCCCACAAAGTTCTTTGTTACTTTGGAGGATTTTCTTCCAATTTATGTCGATGTTTTTAGAGTAGTTAACCAAACTATTTATCATTCAATTTAACAGACCTCTTTTTTAAAGACAATGTCCCACTGTAGGATGTTATCCTGTGTCGTGAGTGCTTTTACAGACATATAATTTCACAAACACATTATAATTTCACACACCCAGAACAACAATTGGTGGTTTACACAAAGAGTTGTTGCGTGTGGGTATTGAACCCGCGACACGCGACTACGCGGCAGCCAGTTGCCCAGCCACCGCGCTAACCGTGACGTCTCGTGACTATTTTATTTAAATCAAAGAGAAAAAAGTAACAGGTTTCAGCCCAAGAACCCAATAAAAAATATCTCGACGCCCCATATCCTAAACCAGTAGAAGGCCGAAGAATGAACTCGGCAATGTACTCTTTACGCCTCGGGTGTTTTGCAAACACAAGTGATAATGAGTAGGTACCTTATTTAATAGGGAGGACCTAAAGGATGCATTGCACGGTTGGTGCAGCGGCTGGGCAGTTTGTGTGATCCATAAGTTGGTGTTTCTTTGGGTGGGTGGTGGGCTTCCGTGTGTGAATTTGGACGTTTGCCCACGACACAAGAGAAAATTCTAATGTGGGGCAACGCTTTTATTTTAAATATACCTGTTGCCGACGATAGCTAGTGGTCAGAGTTATAAATGAGCACCTGTCTCAACAATACCTCATTGAACTTTTTGTACCAAAGCATTCGTAAGTCTCAGGTTTTTATCAAAGTAAAAAGCACGTTTTATAAGTAAAAAATGTACAACATTACCTCACTGTGAGTACACCCTATACATAGCTATGTATGTAGATAAATGAATATTGACGGTTTGTATGCACCGGTCGTATTCCGCGGTCACGATGCAAGGTCCATTCGTATTAATTACAACCATACCTATATATATGCATAGGTATTAATTACGTTTATAATTTATGTCACAGACAAATGTATGACTAATTAATATAGACAGTTTTGTGGAATTTTGTGCTTTTATACAAAAATTGGATCAGTGTACCTCCAGCATGGAGAGACATTTTTTTATGTAATAAGTCAGCAAACGAGCAGACGGATTACCTGATGGTAAGCAATCAGCGCCGCCCATGGACACCCGCAACGTATGAGTTACAAGTGCGTTGCCGACCTTTTAGGGATTAGGGATTGGGAAAGGGTCGGGGGAGGGGAAGGATTGAGCCTCCGGTAACCTTACACGTGTTTCGTCGTGTGATTGAGGTTACCGGTGGCCTAATCTCCCCCCTCCTACACTCTATCCTCAGATCCCCTATCCGTAAATCCCTAACAACCACGTGTAGCCGGCAACGCACTCATAGTAACTACTCCTTTGGTATTGCGAGTGTCCATGGGCGGCACCGATTGCTTACCGTCAGGTAATCCGTCTGCTCGTTTGTCGATATATAGCTTAAAAGAAATAAAGCCTTGTACAAAATGAAGGACCTTCATTTGGTAAAAGGTACTTTGGTACAAATCAAACTAAAACTCAAACATTCATTGCATTCCATAATGTTCCATTAGATATTTGGAGATCATTGTTTTATTATCATTAAACATTTAAGTTGCTACTTTTTTACACATAATGGACACTTAAAATAGTTACAATAAAATAAACACCTTTATAAAATAAAGTAATATTTATAAAATATAAAATGTAAAACATTAAACAAACATAAAAATGATGTAACAATTTTCTATTTTGGCCAATCAATATAATAAATATATAATAATAATAAATAAAATGTATTGAAGAACACATAATCTAGAATATACAGTTTTGCTTAAAGCTATACCAAAGTTCATAATATTGGGTGGGTTCCGGGTCTGGGTGTAATGTGTATGTGATATTGTATGTTTGTAACCGCACCCACGATACAGGAGAAAATCCTAATGTGGGGCAAAGTTTCTAAAAAGAAAAAAGAAATCTACTTTACATCAGGCATATGAAGAAAAACATATAAGTATATGCTACTTCAAGTATTTTGACAATGATAAACCACGCAAGAGTAGCTATAGTATACTGTTACTGGTAGCTATAGTATACGTATTTTCATATAAAGGCACAGACACACTCAATAGTCGTGTTTTTAAACTGATCACTCTACCGCTGTATGTAAACGATGGAATTATACTATTTGCACGCAACATATATATGTGTACTAAGCGAGTATCAACATGATGATAATTTATTTTAAACGGTCGCAGTAGATGCATTTGTAAATTAACCGCAAATGAATGAAGGAAGTATTGTTGGTTAAATGGAATATTATAGTTATTAAGTTTTCCTTAAATGATAAGTTGTTATAGTGTAATAACATAGATTTAACGTGTATTTCATATGTGTTGATTTCCGAATTAGTCTCACCGCCGTAATTCCGACCTATTTTGCATTTGTTACCGAAACAAAATCTTTACTAATTAAAAAGTTTGAATAGAATAATTATCTCTGAGTAGAAAGTCAGTCTTTTTCTTCGATTGATTACCAATGGGAATGCAGACTCCATGTTCTGACGGATGACGACGTTCCAAAGTCCAGATTTATTCTTAGTCTATGGTATGTTTTGGAACTTATAATATAACCTGCAATCTATACTAATATTATAAAGAGGTAAAATTTGTAAGTTTATATGTTTGTAAGTTTGTATGTAGGGTGTAATCTTTAGAACCACTGGTCGGATAGCCAAAATTTTTTCACTGATAGATAGCTACAATGTTCCTGAGTGTGAAAGGCTATAAAACATCACGCTACGATTAAATGGAGCCGAGCAGCGAGTGAAACCCCGTGAGAGTAGCTAGTATACTATATAGTAACTGCAAAATCAAGAAAAATACTATTTATTAATGGGCGACTGCACGGTTGGCACGGTGGCTGCAAGGCGATGTGTCGCGGGCTCGATCTCCACACGGAACAACTTTCTATGTGGTCAAAATTATATGGTTGTTAATGCGCCCACGACAGAAGAAAAAATCTAGGTAGAGTGGGGAAAGGAATCGCACAACACTATCAACGAAAAATTCCTAACAAAAGCTGTTTATCCTAAAAGTGTAACAAACTCAACATACATCAGAAAAGTTATAGAATAAAAACAATCCTGCCCGCCTATCCAAATTGTCTACAAATATGGATATCGTTATTTATCCTATCTAGGTACCTAAGCCAAATTGCTGTAAGTAAAGGTCTCACATGTTTCCAACTCCGGAATCGGTTTACTGTTTCAAACAATTGAGAACTATTTGCAAGTTATGACGAGTTCTAGGACTACAATTATATAGTTGCTCAATTTGCTTAACGTTTAGTGCTCATTTTACAAGTTTCGTTAAACAAGTAATTATAAATATGAAAATCGAAAATTGTGAAAGTGATTAATAAGAGTTTAAAGTCAAAGTCTTTATCATTTGTTCCTCATAAATCATGATCAATCAATCATCATCAATAATCTACACTTTAAAGCGAGCAAAATATAGACCACTACAGAACTAATAGTTATTACTACACACTTAGTGGACTTTTTGTCTTTTTTTCTTGTTGAAATATAGTATTTCTATGTTCAATACTACAATATTTAATGTTATATATTAGGTATACCATGTACTTGACATATATCAATATTCTTTCGACTGGTCAGTATCGTCGAATTTGCGGTGTTGGTTGTGACGTTATATGTTTTGCGTCAAATATCGTATAATTTACTTCCTTTGACCACCACGGTCGGCTACCACGATGACCGACGGCCACGGTCGATGGGCAAACAACAATTATAACGTTTTCTGATTGGCTATCCTAAAGAAAAAAAGTTAAGAAGTAACTTTTTAGTCTTTCTGCTTATTTCATTTTGCGATTTGGCCACTCACGAAAAGTTTACTTGAGAACAGTAACAGTTTACAGTAACGCCTTTTAGAAACATAATAAATTTCCATTATTGTACTGCTTACACTTTAATTAAAGGTTAAAGTCCTTCTAAGAAACAGGAAGGTAATTTCCTGTTATGAAAACTTTTTGGTGGTGGCGATGCGCTGGAGTTTAAAACTTCATATTTTATTGCAAGAAACCAACAGGCGGTAAATATTACTTAGCAAGAAAATGGGGAAGTGACCTTTATTAAAAAAGAATTAAAGTTTAAATCATATTTAAACTTTAATTCTTTTTTACTTTTAATTACATCATAGATCACTTTTATGAAGTGAAATAGAATAGTTCTATATGGTAATTACACCTGCTTTTGTGTTGCGGTTGTCTATGGATAGCAAGAGCGCTTAACATTAGGTGATTTTCTTCTGTTCTTGGTGATTACCGTAGTCTTTGATTAAAAAAAAAGCTACAGATACTCATAGTGTTAATGTAAATCTCTTACCTAGTAGACTTACCGAACAAGCCACAGAATACAGGCACGGAATGTTTTTGTTTTGTCCTGTGCTTCGCCGTTCGAATGGGGTTAATGAAGGCACAATCTCTACAACCCAACTTCAATCCCCAAATCCACTTACCTCTAATCTCTAACAGCTCATAAAAGGCCGAGAAGGCACTCTATTGTGCGAGCGGCGCAGATTGCTAACCATTTGATCAGTCTGATGGTCGAACAAATTTTACCAGTAAACACTAGGTAATCATCCAAATCAGTATTTACAACCAAGCAACATGCAAACTTTAATAGGATCTGTTGATGTAGGTATGTACAACTCTTGAACTAATCTGAAGCTGTTTACAGGTCCTGGAACTTTTGGTCATATCTGGCGAACTTTTAATTATTGCCCTAAAAGACCTTTTCAAATATGCAAACGTTTTCAGAGATATACATTGATTTTTGAACTTTTTAGTACTAAGTTATCTTTTGTGTTATGTGTTTTTTAACTTAATCAGCCATGTCTTTGAAACCAATCATAACTCTGTGACTCCTTTAAGCACATACATACATATATATTTTTTGTTTTTGTTTGATTCAGGTCTCTTATATTAATTTTTTTAATTAAAATACAAATAAAAAAATTTAAATATTACGAAAGAAAATTATACTTCAATGGGTCCCTTGCTTCCTAATAAAAATAAGGAAAAATATAGCTTAATAAAATATGCTAAATATTTTTTATGTTGCAACAGAGTTTTACAAAGTTCTAGGTGTTCAATCTTCAAAAATATTTCTGCCTAGGGAGAAATAAATAAATATCCCAGCCGTAAATATTATGGCTAAAGTTTTTTTGGAAGATATCATGGCTTAGAGTTTTGCACTAAAGTAGAAAAATTTTATTTTTAGATTAAAATATTTTATTCTGACCGCTGCGTATTTTAAATTGAACCTCTGAATGAAAACGTGGTAGAGACGCTTGAATGGGCTAGAACATGCTTTGGGACGAATGGGTCGGTTCGAACGGAGTGATACCACGGCTTCACAGAAAATCGGCGTGAGATAACCACAGCGTTGTGTTTCGCCGTGTAAGTGAGGTTACCGAAGACCCCATCCTTTCCCTCCAAAATACCTAAATCTCCAAACCCCTAATCCCCAAAAGGTCGGATACGTACACGTTACTCATACTATTTTGCAATTCAAAATGGCCGCCCCATGAGTAGCCATGCCCCATGGGTGCCGTCCCATCACAAATAAACTAATATCTCCAACCCGTATATGTGCTTAGTCAAGTGACTACAATCAGAAATAATTATTTTGATTTAAGTTCGTTGTTTCATTTTATATATAAAAAAAACAGTGAATGGCTAAGGGATTAAAGAAAAATGTAACTTCTTCACTCCAGAGCAAAGTAGTGTATCCATTACCTTCATTTCATTACTTTGAAAAAAATATCTACCATTTTTAAGCATAATAAAAATAAATTAAAACTATCATAATTTTATGAATTGCCCAAGGGATATTAAATAGGTATATATAAAATATGTATTATTTTACTCCGTAAAAACCACTATTATGTACTTATATTTATGACATTGACATAATGCCATATCAGCTTCAATCAAGTTAAGTTGTTACAAAATTCAAATATGGAACAATTCTCTGTAGACGTTTAAAAATAATATATATATTTTTTTGTATTTCGTAGAATAATTTTAATGGAATGTTTATTGTGTCACATTTTATGGAAGGTGGTTTGAAATTAGAATGTAACGTTTTAGAATGTGAACTTATTAAACTTATAATGTTATTTAAAAAAAAATATTATTGATACGAATTAATAGACGGTTACGGTCTGAATGAATATTTTATTGCATTAAATAAAACTGTTAGTCCGATTCGAATGAACTTTCATTGGAAAAAGTATGTTCCAACGAGAACATTGGATACTTTTATACAAAACTTCTGTAGAATAGGTAGATACGTCGGTACTATAAATACCTACGTACCTATTAAAGAACGAAGCTGCAGACCAAAAGCTATTTAGTAAGTAGGTACCTATAATAATAAAACAAGCACATGATCATTTTATTTTTAATTGTTTACAGGGTCTAAATGTAGACAAGAGAAACTTGGCTAGTGCTGAGCGCAAACAACGGACCTTCACGGACAGATCTCAGCTGAAGTATGCAAGGAGGTTGGTTGTCAAACTGGGTAGTGCCGTCATTACTAGAGAGGATGGCAATGGGCTGGCTTTGGGACGTCTCGCTTCTATTGTTGAACAGGTATGTTGATTTACTTTTTCCGTTTAATGGCGCAATATGTCTGTCATTAGTTCTTTCTTTCTTTTTGTAGTTTATGGTATGAAAACCAATGGGTATTAATTTCTTAGGAATTACCTTACGAATTAAATGACCTATGCCTTAGTAAAAAAATCAAAGTTAGGTAGGTACAAAAACTCCTTCATAATTCCATTTAGTTTGTGGTACTTGAAAATGAACGGGATTATTACATCAAAGCGAATTTACCTTCATTAACAATCACGAAATATGATGAAATTAAAGCTGAATTAAGTATACTTATTTGATGTGAATAAACGGATTATTCTCGCCGCATTGATTATCTGCATGCAAATATTGTTGTAAAGTTTTGCTCATTTTCACGTATATTTTTGACTTCGTGCGCGCTTTATTTAATAGCAGTATGGCAGGATATCAAAATCAATAACTGAAAAAAAATAGCCATAATTATAAGAACAAAGAACAATACATAATTAACTATCTCTCTTTTAAAAAATGTTTTTTTAAATTCGAAGCATCTTTGTCTTTATTGCAATAACAGAAACGGGTTCTGTATTTGAATTTTAAATCAAAATAATATAAAAGTTTTATAATGTTTGAAAATAAAGTAAATTATTAAAATTGTAATTCCTTTTTTACTAATAAGTAAAACATCGAATGCGCCAAATCACGTCATTGAAAATAGAACCTTATATGTCATTAAAATTAATATCAATTTTCACAGGTAGCAGAATGCCATCACGAAGGTCGAGAATGCATTATGGTGACCAGTGGAGCAGTCGCGTTTGGGCGACAGAAGCTGACACAAGAACTACTTATGTCTCTTTCTATGAGAGAGACTTTGTCACCGAGTGATCATACAAGAGAGGTCAGTGACCCATTAGCGATAAAATTTATCGAAGTTTAATATTAATTACATCAAATAATATCGATAAATATTGTCTTTGATTTTTTATACCAATTTTATTGGAGTGGTCATTGAATGCTTGGTATGATTGTATATAGGCGCCGATTCGCTTAGAATCATGTGCGTGTTCCTATTGGTTGAATTATTGTAAATTGCTGCAAACAAGAGTAGTGCAGACTGTTTGGTACTTACATAATTATTTGTAATATGTTAAAGTTCTTTAAGCAGGTCATATTATTATTTAATTTAAATTTGAATGTACGGTTGGTGCCGTGGCACTTTGTGTGATCCACAAAATGTTGTTTCGGGTCTGAGTGGCTTGTGTATCTAAATTTGTATATGTATTTGTTATCGCACCCACGACGCAGGAGAAAATCATAAAGTAGGGCTAAGTTTCTTTAATAAGTAGGTTTTGGATATTTCAGTATTATTTTACCGGGACTTAAATATTTAAAGGACTACTTTTATGCAGTTAAAGTCATATAGCTTAACATTAATGGTCATGCAAACTTAACCTTGCAATTAATTTCAGCTAAACCGGTAAGAAATATCAACAACATATTTCACTTTACAAACATACACTACAACACACACACACACACACATACAAAAGCTTGTAAAAATGTCAAATGGAATAGCGTTTAAATTCTTTTTTTAAAGCCTGGCCAGTTTACACAGCTAAATAAAATTCGCGGGAATTTCGGACATAGCCCCACATCCTAGTAGTTCTACACAACTTTTTTAATTAACCGGTTTATTTGGACGTTTGTTATCAAACTTGGTTGTGAAGTGTATCTTTCTAACCGATGTTTATATGGCGTATTTACGTTTTCAAACATGTGTTAATACAGAGTCAATATTTTGTCTTTGTATTTCCTGAAAGAGAACGCAGAGAGACACAGAACATTAAATTTTTTTGAGAAGGGAATAATCATCGAATCATTTCGCTTGCCTACACACTTCCCTTGTATAGTATGCATTGCAATCTTTCTGTTATTGACTGATTCTAAGCATTTGAGGAAAGTTGTCAATATATAGCAATGTCTGATGGACCCTCTCCGAGCCGGAGAAATGGATTTAAAGATTAAGTATTTAGGGATTAAAGATAGGGGATCTAGAGGTTCTTTTTACCTAACGCACACAGCGAAGCGTTGTTTCTCCGGTTTGCTGTAAGCTGGTCAATTCGTGCCGATGTTTAATCAAAACGAAATGTTTCTAAGCCTTTATGTTAATTGTTCGCTTTTATACAGGATGCTGGCAGTATTCTGGACCCTCGAGCAGCTGCTGCAGTTGGTCAATCAGAGCTGATGTCCATGTACGATGCCATGTTCTCGCAGTACAATGTGAAGATTGCTCAGGTAAATTTATTAGAAGTCTTAATAATATATTATTTATATACTAACATATAAAATTGAATAGCAAAATGTGTTGGTAAGCGCATAAATCAAAAACGCCTGGACCTATTTTGCCAATTCTTATTTTGCTGTGTTCATAGTTGTCAGGAGACTGTTCTTATTAATGAACATTTTAGATAGGAAAATGGGTAAATCGTGCAATCTCAATCGGTTGGATAACTGGTAAAAAGCAAGGGCGGGCCGCTAGTGTTAAATATATACATATTATTTATTATCGATTTTCATCTAGTTATATAATATGCTACCTATAAAAAACTAGATGAAGGCAGCATTTCCTATCTGACTATTCTTAAAAAAATGGCGAAAAAAACTCAGAGGTCACTCTCTTTTTTAAAATACAACTTATTACTAATATACAAATATCATTCTTACTATTATTTATAAGCAAATATTATTCTTAATTAAATTTATAAATATCTTCAATTGTATACAAAGAGCTTAAGGTCAGTATTAAAAAGTTTATAATTGTGGATTTAGTTTCAAAACTTTTTCGATCATAGTTTTAAAAAGCGAACTATGTGAAAACAAAAAAAAGAAGACTAAAAAACAAAAGACCATTATTTGTTTCAGTACCTAAATCAAAAATACATCATTTTTATTTTAACAAAATGAGATTTTCTATATCGAATTAGTTTACTGATGTATTTTCTTTTGTTGTCAGCTGACACTCAAAAGACAAATATTCTGTTTATAATAATGTAACTAAATAAGATTGTTACTGAAAACATTTCTTTGAATGATTTAATGTAAACGTCGAAACAAGATGAAAGAGAGTAAGTGCATTGTAATAACATTTTATTTCATTTACCACCATAGTCAGAGTTATGGAATGATTACTTTATCTAGTCTTTAGCAACTGATTTTGTTACAAAATCTTTACTAAAGAGTATTAGATTTTTATTAAATGATACCTGGGTGGGGCGAAAGGGAATGTCAAACTCTTACTGATTATAAACTACCCCGTTCCTTCTCCTGCTTTAGGACGAAACCGCGGTACATTCTTGCTCTTGCACCCGCAACTCCGTCTGAACGTCAGTCCTATTGAGCTCCATGGCTTTTTGAGGGGTGTGCGGAACGCAACGTCTGTATGCTTGGGTCGGGTTCTGGTCGGGCAGCAAGCTACCCTTGCTCGTCATCGGCTAACCCGCTCAACTAATCATTAAATATCTCAGTACGCTAGTAAGGTCACGATTACTAGCGTGCTTTGTTGTATATTGAAAGAGCAATGTATTATGGACGGGCCACACAACGTCCTATTAAAACTCATTACGCGTCTCCGTAAATGAATTTTAATAGTCGACAAATTTTAAGTTAATTTGTAAAGTTTTTGAGTTCTGTAACTTTTAATTTGGGATCCGGTCGAGGTATTGAGTCAACATTGTTAGTGTTTTGTAATTATAATAGTACTTAATGCATACAAAATACGAGTGATAGTCATTTATTTAATCTTTGAGCAACAGTATAACGATAGAAAACAAAGATAATGTAAACATAATCTAGTGACTGAAAATGAATATCAATGTATTCATGAGATAAAAATTCAAATAGAAATACATAATTTCAACTCACTTAAGTTTTTAAGTACCTATTTAAATTTTGACGTCATCTCACATCAAGAATATCAGATTAAAATAATTCCATTTCAATATAAAAATACATTAAGATTTACTAATAGAAAAAGTATTCTTTATTTAAAATGACAGCTTACAGTCGAGCAAAAAAAGTAAATTGATTGGCTTAATAATATTTTGTTATTAAGTTTAAACTCGTCAATTTAATACCATAATTTAATAACGAAATAAGTAGCAATGTCCATCTCATCATAATATCTCTAAATCAGATTTAAAAAGTTAAATGTGACTTTGAGAGACTGAAATCTCATTTGAATCATTCGAAAAACTAAAATTCATATATTAAAAACAAAAGTTGTTTGAAATACTGGCACAAAAGTCAAACCGGCGACGATGGCAATTTCTTTTTTTTTTGTCTCAAACAGAATACATTTTATTTTCTCTTTTTAAAATAAAGTAACGAGTATGAAACGAGTTCTTTTGTTTTTTTATCGTTGCCAGTCATAATTATGACAGCTGTATCAAAGAACTAGAGAGAGTACCTACCACATTTGATTAATGTAAAATAATGCAAAAACGTTTTGTGTTTCGTATGATAAAATTGCATACTTTATGAACACGCGTCCCGGCTGTTGTATCGGTCGAGAGAGATGTACAAAATTAATTTATTAATCGATTCTTACACGCAAATGTGTTGCATTAATTATTGTACGGCAAATATTTTATATTTAATTGGTAAATAATTTTGTAAAACGTTATTACAATACGATTTATACGCGGTGTGTTTATCATATTGTAGGTAATTCAGGTTGTATTTTTTTATTTAAAATATTTGTCAGAAAATATTACTTCGGTGATTTATCGGTTAGTGTATAGTCAGTCACGTAATACTTAATACACATAAGCCTTCTTGGATAAAAATTGTAATAAAAATCCCCAGAGTAATTATGACAAAACTATGTAAATATAAATTGGCATATTATTCATGTTTGAATTTAATTTAAACTAACAGTGACAAAGGACCTAAAAATTTAGGTTCGCGTCTATGCTACAAGAACTAAAATGGCTCCCTTGTAAATAATTCATACCAGGCTAGCAGAAATTATCAGAAGTTTTGACATACTCGTAAAGTTCACTACTAGTTGTACCCAGCATACCTATGTCAAAGTATAATTATAACCACACTTCAACTTGCATGAATTACGAAGTTGACTGGGAAGTTTGACGTGACATTTAGAAATGTGATAGGTTAGGTGGTAAATACCTATCCATGTATAATAATATGTACAAATATTATATATAATATGTAGGTAGGGTAATTTTTTATATTGAATAATATTGTTTCATATCTTTTGAGAAACAAATTACAACACTATTTTGATA
Organism: Spodoptera exigua; assembly: GCA_902829305.4. Classification (NCBI taxonomy): domain Eukaryota; kingdom Metazoa; phylum Arthropoda; class Insecta; order Lepidoptera; family Noctuidae; genus Spodoptera; species Spodoptera exigua. The sequence goes on from LR824614.2 coordinate 3,190,696, forward strand.
GGCATATGTTTTGGTCAAAATAAAAACAGACAGCAGTATTTTGATATGGTTTTGGGCAAAATAAAAAATGATAACATTATTTTGATATATTTTAGTCAAAATAAAAATGATAATAATATTATAAAAAATGTTGATAGAATTGTTATGAAGAATTTATTTCGTGGACAATGGAATAAAAGTCGATTTAATATGCATCAGTACCAAGTACCACCACAATTCAAATTTAGAATTCGGTGTTTGTTAACCGTTGAATTAACTCTCAATACATAAAGATTTTCCAAGTACTAGTATGAATGACCTGTATAAGAGTATTCGTAGATGAGCTGATTATCGAATAATTAAATAGCTTGATATAAAATTAACACCAAAAATTTAAAATAACAAATTCCATCTAAAACACGCGGAGACTAAAAAGTGTTCAGACGTGCTCCAGCGAACAAATCAGGAACTGGCCACATTTACCTCCGTCCACAAAAAGTGGTGCGGCATTAGTTTCGAAACTGCAGCCCCTAACAGCGGCTAAAACAATTTAATTAATAATCCCTCGCATTTGAGAATTTCATGGAAAACAGGTTATGTAAATGGAGTTTCTAGTACCTAGGAGTGTTTTAAACTTATCGAAATAAATTCTGTTTCTAAAATATAATATTAAATAAGTAGCTTAAACAATTTGTTACTATAGTTTCGGCATTTTTGAACATAAAATCCAGATCCTATCGCCAATGGATATGTTAAATAATATGACGTCAAATTACATGAATCGGGAATACTTGGTATTGTCGTCTCATGGTTTAGTTGTCGCAGAGATTGTGAAGTATATATCAACGATCAACCCCTTTCCACACTTAAGAAAAAACTAAAAAGCAATTTAAAAGCCACATTACAAATAAATACTGGTATATTATCATGGAACTAAGACAGCAAGTTTGTCGTGAAAGAGGAAAGAAAAGAAATTAAAATAAAAAACTATCACATTATCTGCTCCAGAAACGGGATGTCGTCATTTTAAAAGGATTCGATATGTCTTTCGTTGGAATTGCCTTGAGCGGTTTTCTGTGCGGAGAAAAGCCGGAACGATCCACGTCGTCAAAATGATACGAAGGAAAATCCATTGTTCTTACATTTACAATTTTCTCTATATTTTTTCTAGTAGCGTTGATATTTTTTCATGATTGATATTGGGCATTCATTGATTTTATTAGAAAACCGTGGTTTTAAAGAGAGTTACGGTATAAGACACCCTCAATTTTTATTTAGGGGAGAAGTCTCGAGCAAATTTGTCCTAACATTAAACAGCACAATGTTTCTTTGCGTTCTAATCATCATATTCGGCTTCACCAAATGTATTGTGGCTTCACAGTCCACGAAAATATAACCAGCAATTCAATTGCAACATTTTAAAGTCTAAATTACGTTACCAACATTTTTTGCTCCTTATATAAATAGTATCTAATTTAGAACTAAAAATATCAGAGACATAATAATAACAACAATATTTTCTATATTTTCACAGGTCCTTGTAACGAAACCGGATTTCTATAACGAGGAGACGAGAAAGAACTTATTTTGTACATTATCAGAATTGATATCATTGAACATAGTACCCATTGTTAACACTAACGATGCTGTGAGCCCACCCATGTACATCCATGATGACACCGTCGTACCAGGAACTGGGAAAAAGGTGAGCAATTTTGAACCTTCCACTCTAATTTGTACGGTTCACATTCCTCTTTAGTTGGGAGTAGACAAATTATGTTCATTAGAAGATAAAATACATTTTGGTATTTTTATCAAGGCGAAAATGGTTGTTATTTTCTAGAACGTTAAGGATCTATTTTTATCAAACAAATAAGGTACATTCTTTGCAATATACGTAATAGAGGCATTTAAAAAGTTTTATCAAACGAGACTACTAAACACAAGATAGTTTCTTAGAGGTATAGTTAACTACCTCCAAGAAACTAACTTTTACAACCGGGCCTGCACATAAGCCTTAGATAACATTTTAATTACGACAACTTTTCCTCTAACCACAGTCCACTGGACCTTAACTATTTTATGATCGAAAGATTCTGCAGGTTTTGCAATATTTTTACTACATCGTAAACCTTTTAATATCTAGGGTATAGGCATAAAAGACAATGACAGTCTTTCTGCGCTGCTGGCTGCTGAAATCCAATCAGACTTGCTAATTATGATGTCCGACGTCGATGGCATTTACAACAAACCTCCTTGGGAAGATGGCGCCAGAATGATGCACACTTACACATCAAAGGAGAGAGATCAAGTGCAATTCGGACAAAAATCCAAGGTAAGATCTTAAGATCGCTTCTTGAAAAGAAAATAAACTACTGACGTAGGTGTCTAGACACCAATAGACGATAATGTTGATAGAACTGATAGATAGAATTGCTTAAAAAAAGTGTAAACAGACTGGCTTTGAACCGACTTTGTAATCAAAACAATACGTTTCTTGGAAAAGCTTATCCCAACGCTATGCAAAACGCTATCGATGTTTTTTTTCAACGAAAGAAGGACTTGAACTCGGCGTAGCTGTGTAGGTGCTATTTTTTACAACCTACCCCAAAACTATAAGAGAATAATCTTCAGATAAACACTTTTTTATTGGATAAATAATAATTGTTGTGTGGAGAATAGTACCGTACCGCATTTTGGTTCTGATGAATTCATTAGAACAAAAATATGAACGTAATTTCACTTTTTTCATTGAATACAAAAAAGAAGTTATCAGCTTATTGTCCACATTCTAAGAAAAATATAATTTCTTTAAAGCTGAAACAGTTGTTGTTTATTTTATACAGGTTGGCACTGGAGGTATGGACTCTAAAGTAAATGCTGCAACTTGGGCTATGGCGCGTGGAGTCAGTGTTGTTATCTGTAACGGAATGCAAGAAAAGGCTATCAAGACTATCATTAATGGAAGAAAAGTTGGTACATTCTTCACAGACAGTGTTACAACATCAGCTGCAGCTTCATCTGTTGATGTTTTGGCCGAAAATGGTAAGTCACATAATTATTAAGACTGTCGTCAGAAAAAAGAAGTCTCAATAAGTTTGTTAATAATATTATTTTATTTGCAGCGAGATCTGGAAGCAGAGTTCTTCAAAGACTATCTCCCGGAGAAAGAGCATCAGCTATTCATACATTAGCTGATTTATTAGTAAACAAACAAGAAGAAATCCTAGAAGCAAACACGAAGGATTTAGAAGAGGCTACTAAGAGTGGATTAGCCAAACCTTTACTTAGCAGACTGTCTCTTAGTCCTAGCAAATTGAAAACTTTGTCTGTGGGCCTTAAACAGATTGCGGACTCGAGTTATGAAAATGTAGGCAAAGTGCTAAGAAAAACAAAATTAGCTGAGAATTTGGTACTACAGCAAGTTTCAGTTCCCATTGGGGTTCTTCTAGTCATATTTGAATCTCGGCCCGATTCGTTGCCTCAGGTAGCTGCTTTAGCCATGGCATCAGCCAATGGCCTTCTTTTGAAGGGTGGAAAGGAAGCTGCTCATTCTAACAAAGCTCTCATGGGATTAGTCAAAGAATCTCTAAAAGGTGTTGGTGCTGATGACGCTATCTCTCTTGTATCTACCAGAGAAGAAATAAGCGATCTTCTTTCCATGGAAAAGCATATAGACCTTATTATTCCTAGAGGCTCATCTGAGTTAGTCAGAAACATTCAGAAGCAATCACAGCACATTCCTGTTCTTGGTCACGCTGAGGGTATTTGTCATGTGTACTTAGATAAAGATGCTGACCCAGCTAAGGCATTGAAGATTGTTCGTGATGCCAAATGTGATTACCCAGCTGCGTGTAATGCTATGGAAACATTATTGATTCACGAAGATCACCTTTCTAATGACCTGTTTAATGATATCTGCAACATGTTGAAGAAAGAAGGTGTTAAAATACATGCTGGACCTAAACTTGCCAGTCAATTGACGTTCGGTCCACCACCTGCGAGGAGCATGAGATTCGAATACGGAGCTCTTGAGTGCTGCATAGAGGTTGTCAAGGACATGGATGATGCCATTGACCACATTCACAAATTCGGAAGCTCACATACCGATGTCATTGTGACTGAGAATGGTTAGTAACTTTTTGCTAATTTCTTTTTCCTAACAACCTTTGGTACAAAATATATTAATACCATTACATCTCATACTATACTTGGTTAATATTTCTGAAAGTAATGTATACTTTAGGTAATACTTATAAAAGTAGTAAAAGAGAGTTTATGTTCTAGTAGTACTTCGCAAAAGCTATCAAAATTGTCAATGTTATCATTTTTAAGAAAATGTACCAATTTTTGAATTGTATTTAGTTTTAAAGGCATTTCATTTATTACCTTGTCCCAGTTTTACCTCAAGCAATTAGATGACTTTGCCGTCTCTGTTACTAGTTACATTATCAGCAAATAGGGAAGTAGTTATTATAATAAAGACGCTGATTACTTCAAGGCAAACATATTTAATTGCTAGAACAGTTTGTTGACGCATGATATTATTTATTGTGTTTTTGGAAGCTATTGTTATCAGCTTGCTTTATCTATTTGCTTCTCTTGTTTTACGATCGTCTGCTCTTTCATTGATATTATTTGCACTTGAACTTGTAGACAGGGTCATAAATGTTTCCTATGACTGATAAAATGTATAAAGTGGATTTTGTCGTGCGATAAAAATGTTTCTTGTTGATTGTGATCCTTTTATGATTTAAGTAGTTATTTTATATTATGCTTCAACTTAATAAGGGTCTTGGTATTATTGGAATGAATATCGTATAAATAAATGTTGTTGCCTGATTCAGAAACGGTTCTGAAATTTTAGTCATTCACACTAAAGCATTTTGAAATTTCCCTATTTCAGATTCCTCAGCGAAACATTTCTTGCGTTCAGTGGACAGCGCTTGTGTGTTCCACAATGTGTCGTCCCGTTTCGCCGACGGCTTCCGTTTCGGCCTCGGCGCTGAAGTTGGTATCTCTACTGCCAGGATACACGCTAGAGGTGAGATAAAACTTTTATATGACCCAATTTCCTTGTGCACTGTGTTACATGTGGTGAAATGAAGTTTATAGGATTTTAGGACATATTTTGGGGTAGTTGCGTGTTGACTCTTTTGTTCTAAAGTGTAGCAGATGTGATTATTTAGGCTCAAAATAATTAAGTACTTAATTTTAATTACTTGTGCGACTCATAAATTGTCTAGTTATATATTGTATACATTGTTATAATTTGTGTAGACGTAGGTACACATGATACCAGAGAATAATAGTATCTTAATGTGCCCCACATACAATTCAATGATAATGTAAACCTCGGTTACAATGAAAATGCTTTCTATTTCTAGGTCCTGTGGGAGTTGAAGGCTTGTTGACTACAAAATGGATCCTGGAAGGTACTGACCACACTGCTGCAGAATTCAATGAAGGCAAGAGGAACTGGCTTCATGAAACTCTCCCTGTGAATTGACTAAACGAAATTAAAGTTAAAGAACCAACTAAAACTTTTTGGACAAGATTCAAAGAGTTATTTTATAAGAATTAAAAAAGTAGTTGTAAGAATTGAAATACTATAAAGATTTTTTTATCATAAATTTTTGGTTAATTCAATGCAATATAGAATAATGTTAATGTAAGTTGTAAAAATAAATAAAAATATTTTATTAAAAATTGCATACTTTAATCACGAACTGTCCAAAAAGGTCCTTGGTTTCACACTTACCTACGTCAAAAACTTGATTTACATCTCACAGAAACCAAAACAAGTGAATGTGAAATTCTATGTATAAACGCAATCACGATATAGGTCAAAATCCTAGTGTGGGTCAACGTTTTATAATATAATACAAAAAGGTGTTAGTCAGATGGGAGTTCCAAAGACCATAAATTGAAAATGAATACTAATCATTAGAAATTAAACTTGTAACAATTTTAAAGTATACATACATACTGGCCTACGACATATTGTCAGAATTTCCATTCTTTACTTAAGACCTCTCTTTCTTTCTGATAAAGTTCTGTTGAACAGAAGTTACTTAAATCTTATTTTTTCTTTTGAATCTCGCATAAAATCTTTTAGAAATATCAAGTCTTTTCATTCCAGTCAAAATATGATAGTTACTATATTGTTAATTAATATTAAAAGAAAGAAGAAATATGGGAGCAACTTAATCTACAAGCTCAATCTACGAATTCAGTTGCGGCTAACAGTTGAGGAAAGTAGCGGTTTTAAAAATCAGTATAACATTTACGATTGTGAGTCATTAATTACAGCATCGAAAAACTTTACAATCAATACAACTCGGCACCGTAGTGTTCTGTGAGCCCAGTTCAATTGGCAATAAGCAGATAGATATTAACAATAATAACATTTTTGAATAACAGCAAATTGCTAGTTGTAGCGTTAGTGCAATAGTGGCTACATGTGCTAATCACCTTAAAACCAAATTTGAATATCATCATCAATGTTATAACCAGCCTAATTGTTTATCAAAGGCTTCCTTCAGTGTTAATTAATAGGATTATGAAATAGGAAACCTGGGCTTTTGTTATTAATTTAGCATATTGTTAAATACATACCAAGCCATATAAATCTTGAACAAGCTACGGAATGTTAACAATTGTTTCGTTACTGATTAAATTTAGATAATTTTGAAAGCTGGTCAACGTACTCTATTTTGTCATACTTATTTATTACATTTTCAACTTTATGTCTTCGTTACTAAGTCGAGAATGTATCGTTGTCAAAGTTACGAGTTGGTTGTACTAGCGTCTGAACAATGATTACTAAGGTTTCGTACACGTGTTTCGCACCCAATTTATCCCTCTTGAGGTCCTAATTCAAGGAGGATTTACATCATTTTAGATAACAAAGTTCTATCTATACGAGTAGACCAGTACCTATTATAATACTAAAAAGTAATGTCGTATCTGTGAGATGTGTCTACTCTCGTTATCAAAGCAAAAATTTATGTTATATGATTAAAAGACTTGGATCTTGGATACTTGATGATGACTTTAATATCACAGTACACAGTCGGGCAGCTCAATGCCAAAAGAGTAACATTGTCAATGGCCGATGCTCTTTCGGTCACCTTACTTATAGTAAAATAATGACAATGACATTGACAGTTCTAGTGTGACAATGATTAGTATTACTAATTAGAGATGATACAACAATTAGAAAGTCAGTAAGTTTGGGAGAGCCATGCTTCGGCACGAATGGGTCGGATCGACCGGAGTAATACCACGGCCTCACAGCAAAACTGGCGTGAAACTACCCAACCTTTCACAATCATTAAATATCCGAAGCCCTTATCCCCAAATGGCTGGCAAAGCATTCGTAAGTCCTTTGGTGTGGCGGGTGTCTATAGGCGGCGCCGATTGCTTACCATCAGGTAATCTGTCTATGAAACATTAAAAAAACATTAATAAATATCATTGTTCCTTTAGTTCTACAATATTATCATTAATTACGATGTGCTATCGACACCCTGTTTTGTTTTTTTCGAGCAAAACAAATGACTTAACGAGACTGAGAGTTTGACTTCAGATAGGTAGTGTCAAACTCTTGCTGACTAAAAACTACCCCTTCTTTCTCCAGCTCCAGGCCGAAGCCGTTTTAGCAACCGACACGCCTTGAACTGAATCCTTTTTAAGTTAAAAAAATAGTGTAACTATTTTTACATTCTAGCACGCAATTTTAAACTGTATGTAATGTAAAATGTGATACAAAATTGTCCATTGTTGTCTACAAAAAATATTATTGTTATTAGCAAATAACAAACATATTTTATTTCAAACAACAATGAAGTTACATCAACCCTCGTAACTTCACATTTGGTCTAACTACTCCTCTCCTCCTATACAAAAGTAATTGTCAATATTGTAACATTTATACGACAGCAAATATACCAGCGTCAAATGACCTCCAACTTTATAGAACAAGCTTAAATCAAGAGCTTAACTTACATTGGAAACTAAAGTTTAATTACAGGTAAGAATAAGGTTAAAAACCTAACAATGATATTCAAGCACATTGGAAATGAATTTTAAAAATTATAACTGAAAATATATCCTGTTGATCCAATTAATAACATTATGGACAATTAATAACATGGACATTATAAGTACAAGAATCGAAATTTTTGACTTATTAAATTATGGGTTGTTGGTCCCCATTTTTATAAACTAGGACTAGGACATGCTGGAAAAGATTTTGTTTTCAAGAGAGACTTCATATAAATTTTATCGCTGTGAGTGGGCCAGAGCGAGTATCAATCTCTTACTGACTAAAAATTACCTTATTTGTTCTCCTATGACCCGCAACCCCAAGTGAATATGAGCCCTATTGGACCCCATCTGGCAATGAAAAATCAGTACAAATTGCTGATTGTAACACAAACGTGTTGGTTATTTGTATGTATCGACTAGACTCAGACAGCATCGTTTTGTTTCCAACGAAACTTTATATCTTGCTAACGGAAATCTACGCGATTGAATCTGTTGAGCCTGCTGTGTATAGAAAGCTATGAGAGAAGATGATATCAATATAATCAATTGTTATTGAAATATTGCTGAGTTTTTAAAACACGATTTATTGGTTTACGTAAATCTTGGCAAGGAATAGAAAGGGCTTATTAATGAGGTATTTTAATAGCAGTTCAAAAGTTAAGTGGTTGTTTTTTAGAGAAGACGGATTACCTAATGGTAAGTAATCGGCGCCGCCCTTGGACAATCGAAATACCAAAGGAATTAAATAACAAGTGCGTTGGCCTTTTGTGGGTTATTAGAGATTCAAGGATGTGGATTTGAAAATTAAGGATTGAGGATGGGGGAGGGTTTGTAAGGATTTGACCTCAGATATACTCACTCGAAACACAACGTCAGTGTTGCTTCACGCTGGTGTTCTGTGAGGCCGTGGTATCACTTCGATCAAGCCGGCACATTCCTGCCAAAGCAAGCTCTTCGGCACTTGAAGTTAAAACAAGAAGTAGAGAGGGCAAATTTAATATAAACCATTTCGAATTATTACCCGACATAACACCCATAATCAATAACCCACCCAACATTATCAAAAACATGCTCTAGAACACGATTTTAGATTTTCATCTCAAAAACTAGTTATTTCGTGGACTTTTTCTCTGTTATTTAAAGTTCAAAGTTGTTTTTTAGTGTGACTCACTATAGCTTTGCCTTGTGGTGTGACGATCCCATTATGTTACCAACCAACGTACAATATAAAGTTCCACATTCGATAGATTGAAGGAAGTTTCCCCAGTGGGCATCGGAACACGGACGATAGTTTTTTCTCTAGGAGCCTTGATAAAAATGTGAGCCTAAGTTATTCGTTGTAATGCTATCAATTTTTATTTAGGAATGGAAGATTTGTTACACTGCTTTATCATCATTTATCATTATTAGTGACTAAATTTCTTCGTCCGAACAATAATGAGGGATCTCTGTCGTGGGCGAATTACTGCCAGGGTTGTCTATTGCTTGACCGTTTGTTAAAAATGTTTAACGTTTATCGACTGTGTTTCAAAGTTTATAATGTAGTTTAGAGTTCTAAGATCTTTTTTGTATATGTTTACTTTTATGAATATGAGTCCCGTTGTGACTTGAAACTAGTAGAGTTTAGAGTTCATTTAAACTAATATAAATTTTTCAGGAAGAGTCTGCCCATAAATTCTTCCCTAGGTTGTTCAAGGTCATACGAGTAAGACACCAAATATAATAAAGACTTGGTAAATGCAACCTTAACCTAGTTAAATCTTATTAATGGCGTGGATAGGTCAAAAAGTTCCGAGTTTTCATTACTATGGTCCTACACGTGCGTCCTACTTAAACTACAAATTGTGTCCATAAAATGTTTCATTCAAAACTACAAAAGGCACTAAAGCAACTTGCCTAAATTATACAGAAACAAAGAGTTAAAAGGCTTCAAAGTACATACTTTAAGTTTCGTGAGATTAGACGGACAGTTTATGGTATTCATTTATTTTTATTTGGCAGATAGTTTATTGTCAAATGGCCTCATTACAAAAAAAAGTTTTACTTTAGTCTAGGACTAAACCATTGAGCCGGTTTTCGTATTTCGAATTGAAGGTAAATGACAATAAGATTCAAAATTCAAAACCCGACTCAATGGTTTAAACCTGGACTAAAGATAAAACTTGTTTTGTAATAAGGGGAAAGAGTTTGAATGTTTCATTCGGTTGTCTGCTTAAGACCTATTCGTATTAGATCTGGGGTTGCGGGTCAAGCGCAATAACATACCGCGGCTCCAGCTTATAGCAGGAGATGGAACCGTGTGGTTTTTAGCCAGCAGGAATCTGACTCTCGGGGTTGTGGGGCAAGCGCAATGAAGCATTGCGGCCTCGGCCCAAAGCAGGAGAAGAAACGGGGGATTTCAATAAATCCCCTCTCACACCCTCCCGCCCGACCCTCGGCAGGAGAGAAGTCATTTGATGATTTTCCCCACAAAAAACCAAAAGACTCAGATTATCCGACTTGCCCCGTCATTAAAAAAAAATCGGATTAGATTTGATCATAAAATTAAAATCTTAATTAGTAACTTACTTAAATTATCGCTACTGTGACTACTGAGAAAGGAGGTTTCAATGTTAGTTCATTTCCATGTTAAAATATGTCATCTATTACATCTAAATATATAATAGTCTGCCATAGTTTGCGCTTAACGTATATTTTTGCGTGAATGACCGATTCCGATTCCGATTGGTCTGTTATAATTACAAGCTCTTATGATAGTTTGAACTTAAATTCCGGCAACCAAAATATCTACTACTATACACACAAACATTATAAGCGTGGGAATACCCATTTGTTCTATTTTGGGATCATAGTATTCATTGGAAGACCGTTATCATAAAGGGCTACTTGTAATAATTTCGACTATTTACTTAGGAAATAACTATTCAGCCTCCTTATTTGAATTATTTTGAAGGAATATGTTGATTTTATGCTAAACGATCTTATAAGTTCAATTTAAGATGAAAATCAAGGAAATAGCAAACGAGGATAATATTAGGGGCACTTACGAACGAGCATAATATTCAGAATAATATTGATTGTTGAGCGTCGGCGTCGGCTACTTTCTAAAGAATTTCAATTGTTTAGAAATGTTTTTGTAAATCGCAGACATTTAGTTGTTTAAAAGGTAAACAGTTTATAATTACGAGTGACTAAGCAATTAAATACTTAATTTTAAGCACTATAACGTGTAGAACGCATTTGTGAATGGTTTCATCGAGTAGACGAAGCATCGTGTGAAGTCTTCTTAGGTCTTTTAGAAGAGTCGACGTGTAACACTTCCATAGACGATAAATTATGATTTTTTTAAATGAACTACAGTTTTGTAGATGAACTATAGGAGTTATGCAGTCAAAACATATTAGTTTTTAGCACAATAAAGCAGTTGTTTATTCGAAGTGTAGCAGTTCTTTAAGACCCGCTTCATATGCATCACAGTTCTGAACCTGGCAAGTACCAATTTGACTATTTCCGAGTTATATCTACTTTCTACGATTATTTAGACACCACGAATAAACGGTGAAGGAAAACGTCGTGAGGAAAAATGAAATTATGATTTCTAATTATAAGTTTCAAATCACCAATCCGTCTTGAACAAGCGTGGTGATTAATGCTTAAACCTTCTCAGTATGTCAAGAGGCCTTTACTCAGCAGTAAGCACTTATAGGCCGATGATGTGTAGAAGTTCTGTAGTTAAAGCGTAGCACTTTCGTAGACGTAATTTAGCAGTTCCGTAGATGTAATGTAATAGTTACGTAGCGCTCTGCGTAGCTTTCTCGTAGATGAAATGTAGCAGCTGCTTAGTTGAAGTTTAGAAGAGTAGCGATGGCGTAGAAGGAATGTAGCAGCCGCTAACCTAAAGCGTAGCAGTCAGTCAAGTTGTAAATATAGCAACATAAAAGAAACATTAAAATTGTTCGGTCTCGGTCTCACAGAAAACCGACATGAAACAATATTTACGTTATGTTTCGTCGTGTGAATGAGGTTACTGGAGGCCCAATCCTCAATCCCCATCCCAAATCCGTTATTTTTAAATGACTAATAACGCACAAGTGATCGATAACTTGCAGTAACTCTAAATAATCCGTCTGCTCGTTTGCCGACGTTTTCTTTTTATAAAAAAAAACACTTGCCAAGAAGGTAATAAGTAACACATTGCAACATTGAGGATTCACAAATTAAAATGCGACCCGTGAAACCACTTCTCTTAAGGAAATTTGGCACAAACTTCAGCAGATGTTCATTTACTAATTTTCTCATTAGCTCACAGTAAGGAAAGTAAGTAAGTACTGTTTTCTTAATTCAAGTAAGTCGTTCTTGTTCGCAGTTCTGGAAATAAACAAGATGCTTGATTGTAGTACCTAAATAATACAACAAATTCATGTACTTAATAAAATAATAAAGCTAGTTATAGTACTGCGGACGTACTGAATGTTTACTGTTTCGGGTTTACGACGTCGCAGTACGCTCTAAATCCCTCTATTTAGAATACTAGCAAAATAATTAGGATTTATACTGGTGTAATGAAACTAGACGGAATTGTTTCTCCTCTATCACGGCTTGAGTTCTTTAGATGGTTTTGTTTTCGGTATTTGTGCGCTAAATTCCTTACGGCTTTGTTATTTGGTAGTTATGGAATGCTGTTTGGTCGCTAGGATAATATATTATATGTTTTTTTTTTTGTGATACCAGACACGTTCGTTCACGTTTCATCGTGAAAGGCCAATCGTAGTCTATCATAACTTTCTTGTTGACTTAAATGACATCGAAAGTAATAAAAAATAATTGCACGAAAATTTTCTCGTGTTAAATTCATGTTGCCGTGACACAGACAAAGAGTTCCATTTTCAAATTTTAGAATTATTTTTTTATTAGGTATATTGTTCATAAGTGGCCAGTTCTAAAAACTTTCAGTTTTACCCTCGTATGTACGGAATGTCATCAAATAGAGAAATTAACACACTTTTTTGTTTCTGGAAAACGAAAAAACAGGACATTTCAGCAAGTAATTTATCCAAATTTAAAAATCACTTGAAGTGTTTATCTTTCTTACAGGTGTATAAAGCCAAAAATGCAAACGAGTCCTACGAAAATTTCAAAGATGACTTTTTGTTATTATATCGTTTATGTTTTCCAGAAAAAAATGTCACTCTGTATACTAATAAAAAGACTAAATGGTTATCGAATGGAATTAAATTATGTAGCAAAAAACAGAGACAACTACTCTGGGCATATAGACTAAATCCGAATTCGAAAAATAAACTTGTTTTTAAAAAATATTCAACACTCTACAAGAAAATAATAAAATTAACGCAAAAGTCACAAAATAACCATTTTATTAATATTTCACAAAATAAATCAAAAGCAGCCTGGCAAGTAATAAATAAATCAAAATACTGTTTACCACAAGAACCAATACTATCAATAGCAAAAGATAACTTAGTTTTAACCCACCCCATGGATATAGCAAATGAATTTAATAGATATTTTATTGAAGCTGTTGAAAACAATCTACAAACGAATTGCACGTCCTCAAAAAAACTGTCTAGTGAAAATCTGACATCTCATTCATTATTTATGTTGCCTGTTACGGATGATGACATAATTAAAATAATTACTAGCCTTAGGAATACAAATACTGTTGGACACGATGGCATATCAACTAAAGTAATAAAATATGTCAAGGAGATTATAGCGCCACCGCTGTCACATGTGATCAATCTCTGTATTGCAGATGGTACATTCCCAAATAGTTTAAAAAAAGTAATCATTAAGCCCCTTTTTAAACGAAATGACAGAACTGATGTTAAAAATTATAGACCAATTGCAAAAATTCCGATATTCTCAAAAATATTTGAGAAAGTAATCTATAACTCCCTTAATAGTTATTTTGAAAAATTTAAATTATTTTGTAATGAACAAAAAGGGTTCAGGAAAAATGTCAATATTAATATGGCACTGTTCGACCTACTATTAAGTGTCTTAACATCTGTTGACAAAAGAAAGCATGTCTGTGCGATATATACAGACATGACGAAGGCGTTTGATTTTGTGGACCATACAATCTTACTCCAAAAATTGTATGGCTATGGCATTAGAGGGAACATCCTTAAGCTAGTAGAATCATACTTGAGTGATAGATTACAATGTACGGAAATATCTAGAATATGCCCCACAACCAAGCTAGAAACTACTTACACATCTGAACCAAAATATATCAAATATGGCGTGCCGCAAGGTAGCGTTCTCGGACCACTGCTCTTCCTGATATATATCAATGACCTCCCAAAATTTATAGGGCAAAAAATGGTACTCTTTGCAGACGATAGCACAGCTGTTATAGAATGTGAAAATCCGAACAATTACCAAAATGATATCAATGATTCCCTAAATAAAATAATATATTGGCTTAATAATAATAATCTTATAATTAATTTAAATAAAACCAAAGTAATGCACTTCCATCAACGGCTTAAGAAACCAGAAATTAATATTGCTTATGAAAATAATGAAATTGAAGCAGTTAGTACCGCAAAGTTTCTAGGTATAATTATAGACAACAAATTAACTTGGAAACCTCACTTAGAGGAAATTTGCAAAAGGTTAAGTAAATCAGCATACTTGCTATTTCAACTCTCAAAAAAAGTGAACACTGATACGCTACTAACAGCCTATCATGGACTGGTAGCCTCAATTCTGCGGTATGGTCTTATTTTTTGGGGACAGTCAACAAATAGGGAACTTGTTTTCAGGATGCAGAAAAGATGTTTACGGGCTATGTGTGGTCTAAAAACCACAGATAGTTGCAATCCATATTTTAAAAAGCTAAAAATATTACCTCTGCCATCTCTATACATCCTGGAAGCTGCATTATTTGTAAAAAACAATCCACATTTATTCAAAAAACTATGCTCAGTGAAGAAAACTCCGATGCGTGCTCAATATAGGAATGATCTATGCCTTGTGAAATGTAATACTTCTCTAATGAAGAAAAGCTTCTTCGGTGTTGCTCCACAAATATATAACAAAATACCCAATGAAATAAAATGTCTACCATTGCAGAAGTTCAAAAAAACGCTTAACGGGTTTTTGCTTGAAAAATGTTATTATACACTAGACGAGTTTCTTAATGACGAATCACTGTAACCGTACCGATTTGATTTTACGACCCTTTGATTTTAATTCTTTTCAATTAAATTGACATAATTATATTGTAATAAATTCAAATATTTTAATCTTGCTTTTTTATAATTTGTATGCCAACTGGCAAAACATAGCGCACTACCTAGTTTATAAGATCTTGCATGTAATGATTACCTATGTTTTACAAATAAATGATTATCATTATCATTATCATTATCCGTATCCGTGTTAATATACTGTTTAACATGATTTATCCATACCATTAAATTACATTTTCTTACTCACAGAGATCTCAGCTGAGCGAGGTCGGGGTGTGATGCTAAGGTGCTAACCATGTCCAATCAGTTGCTAACTACACTACAAAGTAATACTTTTCGTTCCCTTTAAAACATTTATGAAATCTCTAAATATACAGTGTGTAGCTATAAATACCTTTTTCACATAATGATATTGAGGATATTGTAGACATTTTTTGATAATTTAATTTCATTGGTCATCATCATTGATAAAATATATAGAATTAAAACGTTGATTACATTCAAAATTCGTATATTTAGCTAAACTTTAATTACAATTAAGACCGTTAGTATAAAGGTCTATTGGTCTACTGGGCAATTGGCCCACTGGTCTTCTGGTCTACTTCTTTTCTTCTGTCAATTCATTATTATTATACAAAAAAAAAATATTATTTGTCATCCTTAGAATAATTCGTATTTCCCGCTACTCGTATGGTAATTCTGTTTTTGTAACACGCTGTTGATTTGAATAGGTCAGGGTTATATAAAGATTTACGGTTCCTATTTTTGGAGCACGCTTTGTTTTCTGTTATTGTTTTTTCGTTGGTAACGTAAATAAAGAGAATTTTGGTTAGAAAAAAGTAACTTGTTGCGTGATACTGAATGTTTTTGTAAACAAAATGGGACTTTCTATAGAAAAAAAATTTACCTACATTGAAATGGTTTTTATTTATAGCTTTTTTATTTAATTATTACCTACCAAGCCTGTTATTTTGGTTAAGCAGATGCATTCCACTTTAAGGAAAAATATGTTGTAGCTTAAATATATCTTAAATTTAAAATACTTTCATGACTGAAAATGACGTCGTAACATTAATTGCCCATAATTATGTAAACATTGTAAACGTTGTAAAGTTTCAATTTTATTAGATAATCAAATACTTAACCGACGTAAATGAACTTATACTAGTATTTAAAGAATCAATAGAAAGAACAAAGGCATAAGGCGCAGAATTGGTTCAACTAAGTTCGCCTCTAGTTATAAAAACTTTGTTCCCCGGATAGACAGCATTGAAGTGAATGCGGGTGGGGAAAGTTAAACTCTTTTAGTAATTGAATAAGAGCTAATCACAAGTTTATTTAGAAAAATATTATTATTAAGTAATGTTAATGTTAATATATGTGACAATACCTTAATATATTATTATGTGATACTTAATTCTATTATGTCTAGAGACTCATCGCAGTTCCTTTGCAACAATTTTGTACGGCTTTGAAGTTTGGTTTAGTTTAGGTTTCGGACCCGCACATGAGAACCAGGTGCTTTACCCTTCTTCTACCGATCTTCGAAAGGTTAGAAAAATGGACTCAAACTTGAAAGTCGAAACACTCACTTATTCAACAATATTAATTCTATTTTTCTTCTACCCTTTCCATTAAAATAATCATATCTTCAATATCATTTATATTCTCGTTTCGTTTCAATTGGAGCCTTGCCCCAAGCGACTTCCCCAAGAGCTTAGCACACTCTAGTTTATAGAATAAACTATTCCTTGATAAGACCATTGCGTGTGTTCAATGTTAGCTTTAGTAAAATTGCTTTCACCAATCCCATTTGTTTCATTTGTATGAAGTACTGTTCAGATAACGAGTACGTTAGAAATATTATTGATAAATTGTATGCAGTAAAATTTTTATAGACGACTCTTTAATCGAGTGAGTAATCGAGACAGGTTTTACTCATAGAGGTAATTTTTTTTTCACAGTTCTTGAAACAGTGCCCGGTATATAGTATTTTCTACTACTCACTATCTATAAACAACATCTATACATACCTATTTATGAATTTACCAGACTATACACCATGTTTTTTGTATATTGTTAACTTTATAATATTGTTAATAAATAATAAAATTCTGGCATAAAACTTATATAAAAAATTACCAAATTCTTGTGTTTTTCTGTCTAGATTCGTAGATTTTGTCGATCGATCTTAGACTGTTTAAAAACTGATGCAAAAGTGAGAACAAATTTATCAACGCAATGCGGCAGAGTTTTAATTTTAGAACTGAAGCAATCTAGACGAGACAGGTAAATAGATTCTGGCGAACTCCAATTAGGTAGCAGGTGGGACAACCACAAACACTGGATGTGAACTCCAAATTTTCTGTACCAATTTTGGACATAAGTGAAAACTTTTTACGAAAA
Organism: Spodoptera exigua; assembly: GCA_902829305.4. NCBI lineage: Eukaryota > Metazoa > Arthropoda > Insecta > Lepidoptera > Noctuidae > Spodoptera > Spodoptera exigua. The sequence goes on from LR824614.2 coordinate 3,208,353, forward strand.
AAAATCGTTGCTAGAGACCAAAATGTAATTGACAAACTTTTAACACTAGCAACACTTCGTGCCGACATTTTTATTTTTGGTTTTGTCAATTTTCCCGCCAATAACATTCTCGCTATTTGCTGTTAATTGAGTTAGAAATTGCATTTGTTTATAAATTTTAAGCGTTTCTCTGTTAATTTTTTTTTTGCTGGTATTGTACTGTTCCACTTTATTCTTTTGATTTTAACGCTCATCTTTGAATTAACTTCCTAGATTTTTAAAGTTATGATATTAGCTTCTCAGGTTATTTTCGAGATAAAAGTAATTACTTTATCATCTATAAAATTAAACGTACGATGTTGTCCTCGTTTGTATAATAATTTTATGCAGAAACTACAAACCCTCTGTCTCTCTTTTCTTTGCTTTTATATAAGTCAGGAACACAAATTAACAATAAAAATCGATGCTTTTTTCTAGATAAAATCTAATGATTTTATCGGGACCGAAATAAGGGTGGCTTACGAAAATACTTTTCGTAAAGACCATTTATTTAATAAAGGCGTGTTTATTTTCACCGAAATTTAAATTGTTCCTTTATTACAAATTTAATTAGTTAAGAGTTTAATATAAAGCGTTCCTAATGGGCTTTTAAACGGTCTCAAATTGAACGGAAGGGTTTATCTGATTGAAATTATTTTTTATTTGTAGTTAGTAATTGTACTCGTTACAAGTATTTAATATCTTCAGCAAAATTAAATGAGAGTAGGTTAGAAGAAATTTGTTTTATTTACCCTTATTGTGATAGATAATTCTTGTTAAAAGAGGTACATCATTTATAGGCGCGATTGTGAAAACAATTGCGCTTTTACATAAGTAAAAGCGCAACATAATGTAAGTACTTTGTAAATATTGTATTAAGGTTCATTTTGAACGAAACAGCAAATAAAATTTTATGTTTCAAATTTATAATGCTCGTAAAATTAAATTGGTTAATGATATCCTCGTTTGTTTGCGGATATTAGATTTTTTATGACACTTAATATAGGTATTTCAAAAATGTATGTAGGTACGAAATGTATAATTATTTTTGAAATATATCCAGTAGGTGTTTATAGTACAGCCGCTGTTGCAAGCACGTATAGCAAACACGGTCAAGAACAAAAAGGTACCGAAGGTTCAGCCTAGAGCAGGAAAAGGGGCCGGTTCAGTCAATAAGAGTCTGACACTCCCTGTTTGATGATTTGATGATTTGATGATTCTCTCTCCTCAAAAAACCGTGTTTATAAAACATCATTACCTATATCTTTTTTTCTTCAAAACGGAAAATAAGTAACTATGTATACTTATACGTATATCAAACTATGTTTTTTATTAAAGAAATTTGGCATTTTCCTATGATTTCCATACGCATTGTAGGTATGTTCACAAACAAAAAAAAAAAAACATTTACACTACACCTGGAAACAAAACAAAAATGTTTGTATCACACAAAATTGTACCGTGCTTCCGTGCGGTGAATTGAAACCTCGACACTTTTTAGTGGTTGCCAACTTTACCTATACCTAATAATGTTATATTTTTAACAAAGTTTAAAAGTTTTTACTAATAACATTGCATTTTATGTTTGAAAAGAAACTGGGAAAACCATTCAGATCGTTAAAAAATTTCGTTCTTTGATCGTAGCCAGCAGGGTTGTCGCAATTCCGAGTGTCACTCAGCGTGGACCGGTCTGCGAGCGTTTGATATGGGATGTACTAAATTGGTACAGTTTGAGGCAAAAAATATACAAAGTTAGACCGAGGTTAAATTGGTGCCGTTTCGGTCGTATCTAATTTTGTAATTTATTTTAATCATGGTATCATTGTAATGCGTAAACCTATATATGTAGATTCAATTGGTATTTTGTTTTTATAAAATGTTGTTGTATTTTTTACATGATACATATAGGGCAAAAAGCTTGCTCATTTTTATTATTCAACAAATTTTTAGATGCGAGGTAACTTGCCTGGGACGGATATTTATCTAATAGCGATATCGACTGCGAAAGTCATGGTTGTAATACATACCTAGTATAAAACAAAGTCGCTGTCTTTGTCCCTCTTTCCCTACGAAAGGATTTTTAATGGATAGTGGTGTAATGAGATTAGAGATGGAGGTTTATATGTATAATAACATCTATTAAATAGTGGAAAAAAATTGAATTATATAGGCATTGCACCCATGTAAAGCCGTAAAAAAGCTAGAGATTTAATAGGAATAGGGAGGGATGGGAAGAGGGGAAGGATAGGCACTCATTATTCCTAGAATGAAAACGGAATTATATAGGCGAAGTTGCTATCATATGTGCATACAGATATATAATAAACTTCCTAACCAAATTAAAGAACTTTCAATGGTCCGCTTTACGAAGGCTTTACGCAGGTGGTTAATTGAGAATTCCTTCTATACAATAAAAGAATTCCTTCAATTTAAATAAGCCAAATATGTACCAAAATTTGCATGTCATTATGTTATGATTAAATATGTTAAGCTACTATTATAACTTTTGTAACCATGTTTATCTGCAAATAAATCTTTGACTTTGACTTTGACTTTGACCAGTAACACAGTGCAACACAACGCTACGATTTTTTCACGCCAGGTTTTCTGTGAGGCCAGGTTATCTCTTTGGTCAAGCTGACCCATTCGTACCGAAGCATGTCTCTTGCACACTTAAAAACCATTTAATTTATTTCAACAATAGCTCTCTGAACTAAGTGAATCTTCATCCTCTTACCTTTATACAGAACAACTGTGCAGAATGTACATACACCCGGTAAAGTTCTAATATCCTGAGTGGGGACGTTGAATGAATACTAATAGGACGGGTCTCAAGTAATTATGTCCTAGACACAGAAACATGATGGAGAACATCCATTTAGATGGAACTGGGAACATTACTAAATAATACTCGGATGAAATGAAGATTTTCTCGTCTTAGGACGAGATTTTTAGCACTTTTTGACGTTAACATTTGCTTGAGCCGTTCGTGGTAGAAAATTTACTAAAGTTTTTTGTATTTAGAGGGTTTGACTTCAAGATTTTCTTTGATCAACTTTGCAAGTTTTTTTTCTAGTTGATTTTTCTTTTTCTGCTTATATCATCACTACTGGTAAGTCTACTACTGAACAAATATATCCCTCTTAATAGGCTCTACGTTATCCCTAGCTTAACAGGCGGCTCTGGGGGCTATCATTCGGTCATACAATGGTGATTATAAAGTCACAGTTTTAAGAAGTCCCTAAGTCCATGTAGATTCTAAGCACACTAAAAGTTAAAAGCAAATCTTAAGAAAAAAATGATAATTGAACGTTACTTGTTTTTGTATAATATAATCAACGAGCTACTAAAGAATTCTAATTATGAAATGACTTTAAATATAAAAGTAAATAAAATCTATTTTTCTGAAACTGCACTTTACAGCAGTATTTTTAAAACTCAAAATAGTTTGACGAAGGAAAGTACACTTTTACCGAAGAGAAAATTGTTACAATGTTGAAGTAACGAATGCACTTTCGAACAAAATAAAATGCTTAGTCTTAGTGTTTTAGAATTCCCGTTCAGTTTGGGCCATTACCTACATTTCTTGGTACTTCTTTCTTCAGATTTTCTCACGTTCACGAGTTAACGACTCTCAACTCGAGTCTTAAGTTAAAATGTTAGGTTAGGAAGATATTTTAGATTTAGTTTTAGAATGGAACAAATTGTTGTTTTTTTTTGTTGCAGGTTTTTGTTTGTCATATTTTAGGTATAGGATAGGGCGGCAAACTACGTGCGTGTAATATAAAAAATAGTACAATTAATTTCTATTTGTAAAAAGACCATAAAACAGGACGTTTACACGTCAACATTATATACAATATCTAGATGAAGCTGGTATTTCTTATATGACTACTCTGAGAAGAAAATTGCCGAAATTAACTCAGAGGTCAGTCTCTTTTAAAGTCCAGACATTGTGAAAATAATGTGATCCGAACCGTGCAAATTCATTCAACAACGGTCTTTTGAACCATACCAGGTTAAGTGGACCCGTTCTGAAAGCACACACGCAAGTCAAAACTTGACCAATCTGTCAACATGATCTCTGCAGACCTTACGACAGCTCATTCCCAATCCTGACTTTCTTCTAAATAGTCTTTTGTTTTTTTATATAATGCTTTACAAAAAAAATCTTATCAAATTTTGAATTTATGATATTGTAGAAGCGCATACATTGATAGCAAAATTAAACACAGAATAAGATTAGTTGATAAGAAACCAAATAAGCAACTAGACTGCTAATTGTGGGACGTATACGGTAAAAATAAATAGCGATGCTATATTTATTGGAAACAGTAATGATTACTCATTTGTTGATCAGTTATTATTTTCATTTCATTATTCAAGGAAGGCCTATAAACACAATAGCTTTGTAAAAATAGAGACAAAAGCTTTTTCTCTTATTTATTTCAATCCTTATGAACACATAAAAAATATACAAACTCCTTATTACAGCCTCATTACCAGTAGCCTCAATTCTTATTTTGAATTTCATACCTCACTGGCTGAAAACAACGGACAGCTCATTCAGAAAGTTCGTCTTTAGATTTGTGTGAATCATTCTTTTTTTTCTTTTAGGTGCTTTCGAATTCTAATATGTAGGTAGAGAGATTTCTTTATATTATATATTTATAAGATTTAAATCTATTCCTATGACATCGTTATTTTAAATTTCCTTATAATATTCAAATTAATAAAACTTATAAGTATTAAAAATAGGTAAAAAGGCATTGTCCAAATTGGCTCTGTGCAATAAACAGAATCTGAATATACGATAATTAAAGGTCTATTTTACAAAATGTTTTAAACACCAACAAGCTGTATTTTAAAATGTTCATTATAGTTCTTTACTTGACTAGTATTCGCCATCTTTGCTGGCAACTGGTACCTATAGCTACTTTCATAGGTAGGTATACAGATCTATGTAATTCTTAAAAATTACAGAGAGCTTTGAAAAATTACACTTCAAAAACGTTATTATGGTTTAATTACGACCTCAAAATCTGATTCTTTTTTTAAATTTATCTACTCTGCAGCTAGTCTGCTATAAAAATAAGATTCTATAGAAGTTTACTAATGATAGAGACTACAATACATATACTACTTTGACTGCACGGTTGGTGCGGTGGTTGGGCAACTGGCTGCCGTGTAACGTGTCGCGGGTTCGATTCCCGCACGGAACAACTCTTTGTGTGATCCACAAATTGTTGTTCCGGGTCTGGGTGTCATGTGTATGTGAAATTGAATGTTTGTAACCGCACCCACGACACAGGAGAAAATCCTAATGTGGAGCACCGTTTTTTTTTAGAAAAAAAAAAAGATAAAGAAACTACCGATGCTATTGGCTCCAGGGCCAACACTGAAGAAACGCAGAGCAATATCCTTTGTAAGCATCGATCACTAATTATTAGTGATCGATGTCTAATGAACGGAGTCGGATCTCCAAAATTCTTTCGGAAATAATATAAACTACCTATACTTGATTTGCGTATTTTGGTGGAATCATCGACTTCCCTGTTTAAAAATCCGGGGACACATTACTTTTATACGCGTCAGCCGCGGGCAGAAGCTAGCTTGTAATATGTATACCTAATATTTCTACATTTATCTATTGCTTATTTAAACGGTAAAAGTATGGCTTCAAATAAAAAAACAACCTCAACGATTTAAATAAAGAACTGTCACAAACAACAGAACACAAACGAAAATAAAAATAAAAACGTCTACTGCCAGCTCGTTCTAATTGTTGTAGTTTAAAAAACCGTTGCCGATATAATAACAAAAAGCTTTTTATCTCGAAAACGTGTTTACATTAAAAAAAAACTGTTTTTAAAAAACGAAGTAATGAACGTTGGAAGTGAGAATTTTAATGCAAGCTTTCATAGTTCTGTTGTTGTGTAAATTCATAACAATATTTCATTGTGCTGTGGTTCATGAGCTTCTTTGCGCCATAATGAAATGTGTGCTCGTATAAAAAGACTGGACGAATGAAATATTCGGTTTGCGGAATGGTACAATTTTTTTTTCTATATTTAAATGGATATATATGGGTGTGGTTTACAAAAATGATACATGGAGACTTATAATTATTTAACTTATTTTCGTTATAAAACCTAATTTCACCAGTGGTGTTTTGTTCTGAATATTCTTTGTTAAAATCTTTGTTAAATTGACGCTTGTTTATGAAATCTCTTAACTATCTAGACACGTCTGTTTGAAGTTCTTGGAGTTCTTTATAGAACACTTTTAGTGTGATTTCTTGCTCGTTCTTCTCCACTCGAATCTACAATTTGGAATGAGCACCTAGCTTCACTGGCGAGCAGAGTGACAGACTACTTCTATTTTGACGTTTCAAAAGTACCTATTTATGGTTTAGTTGGAATAAATGATTTTGATTTAACTTTTTTCATAAAACGAAAAACATATCAACCGTGATCTATCTTTTATAGCATTCACTAAGGCTTTTTTGAGGGAGAAATCATCAAATTACCTCTCCCGCCTTGAGTGCGTCAGACTCTTACGGACAAAAAAACTCCTCGTTCCTTTTTTTGCTCCAGGTTGAGGCCATGGCACATTATTGTGCTTGACCAGCAACTCCGACTGGCATTTACTAAGACTGTAATACCATCACATGAGCTTTGAAAGATATTATCAATGCGCTGAGCCCGCCTCATACAAATATCTCGAAACAGAGCTCTCATTATGGAGACTGAATGCATGGCATATCGTCAATCTGCCCTTTGCATGGTCGTGTGAATGATTTATCAACAATCTGCTCTTTGCAAGAATATCCATTCTATCAGCGTGTCAGTCATTAAACTATTGTACTGCTAGATTAATTACAATGATGTAGTTACTTTTATATAACTAATTTTAATATTTTTTTTTGTTGTTCAACAAATTTCGCATTCCGACTCCTTGTTCGATGGTAGCCGAACTTTTTCGTCTTCAACCCGAAATGGTTGAATTTATAGTGGTCATCTTAAATGTTATTATAGAGTTTTTTTTCTAATTATAACTAACTACACTCTTTTTGTTTCACAACGTAATTGTTTATTTTTAATAGGAGTCATATTAGCACGAGAATTAAGCATTCTTTTTTAGAAAACGTCCTTTTTTTAAAAAAGGAACAATGTTTTAGTATGCCTCCGACATTAGACATAAAAAGAGTTAGAACAAAACAAACTTTATGTGCGTTAACAAATATGCAAGTTGCAACCGTCATTTGATAGTTATTAAATATTCTTTAAAAGATTCAGAGAAAAATAAACTATAAGTGCGTGTTATTTAAGGTTATACCACTACACTATATACTCTTTGCAATCACAGTAGCTTCATGCAAATATCCACATGTAAAGCTCCGATAAAGGGCTTAACAAGTAAGTTAATTGGGACGCCCGTCTGTATGTAGAATAATAATTACTTTCATGTAGGCACTATCAAGTTTCTAGAATATGTTTTACTTTGATTAAGTAGTTCAATGAAGTTCTAGTAAATTCGTTAATTAGGATATTAATCAATTTATCTGTGAAACCAAATGGGGACGACTGAATGGAAAAATGAATATAAAAACAAAAATATAAAACAATACCTTTTGTTACCGAATCAAATAATCTTGTCGCTAAGTTGAATTTAAAATTTCGTGTGATGTCTAGATTTCATCATCATCATCACAGCCCATAAGTGCCCACTGCTGAGCAAAGGCCTCTTCTCACACGGATAAGGTTTAGACCATTAATCACCACGCTTGCTCAATGCGGGTTGGCGATTTCAAATTTATAATAAGAAATTATAAGTCCAGGTTTCCTCACGATGTTTACCTTCACCGTATGTCAGTGACATCTAAATAATTATAGAAAGTTCATATAACTCGGAAAAAGTCACATTAACCGGTCTGGGCCACCACGACAACGTCTAGATTTAGTACATTTTATAATGAGCAGGTACGTAGAGTACATACCATCCACGTCTAAACTTAAATTTAGTTTACAAAGAATATTGTTATTATGCGATAAGGTAAAAAATCTTTCCCTGTTTTTTATATCTTATTGACGGAGTAATCGATTTTTAATTTTCATACTCAATTAACATATTTATATTCTTTGAACTAACATATATTTATAATGTGTTTTTTTAACAGTTAGACCTAGACTAATTCAGACCATTCCTGGAGGGCTGAATACAAAATTACCTTGTCTTGATTTGCATCGTATTTTTATTATTATTAACCAATTTATTATTAGACATGTTGATACAACATACGATATACTATATGAAAATAGGTGGATCGGGATGACTGGGGACTTATAATGATGTGGATAACTCAACCTCTCTCAGACAGACAGACAGAAGCGATTGACATTCAAAAACTACTTACTAATTATTCTACAATACATACTTTAAATAAAATTCCACAATGTTTTTTATTAAATATCGACATGCATGAATGAATCCTTTGTACTTTTAAAAAATCAGGTGACGTGGCATCCGTTATATGTTGACATACACACAATTTGTGAATGGATCTTCACGTAAGACTTACACAGAATACTATCTCCTTCGTATGACTAGATTTATGAATGTGAAGGAAGCTGCAGAAGTTTATAAGTGACACAGTAGATAGCATTTTGTAACGGTCTTTTGATTTGCTTTAATGACTGTGAATGTTAAAAAGGTCATCGATTTTTATAATGAGCATCTAATCTGTTTATATTTAATTAATAGTATATTCTTAGTATTCATACACATAAAATTTGAAACTTAAATACAGCTATGGCTTTTGCGAAAGGTCGCAGACCCGCAAGGTCAAGCGCAATTACGTAGGTAAGTACCGTGACCTCGGCCTGAACCAGGCGAAGGATTAGAGGGGTTATTAGTCAGTAAGAGTCTGACGCACCCTCTCTCGCCATACCCTAAGCAAGAGAAGTTATATGATGATTTTCCTCCTCAAAACAAAGGGTTTATGCGAAAATTATCACTAAACACAAACAGATCGTGATTAATTCAGCATGCAAAAACCACATGAACCGCTGTTATGATTATAAAGTTTCCTACGATATTAGGTTTACAAATTATCATACAAATTTACCTAAATTCAATGCTAAGGTCTTATCTCAAACCCTAAACTCTAAACTAATAACAGTTGGAAACAAATGACATGTAAATTAATACTAGGTTCATCTTAAGCTCTGTGTAAGCAAAGTTTATTGGTATCATAACGCTTATTATTAAAAATGTTGAGTCTGGAGTGGAAGCAATCTAAAGTTAATATAATAAATGCGAAATTGCCTCTGTCCGTCTGTCTGTCTTTTCTTCACGCCTAAACTACTGAACCTATTAATGTAAAATTGGTACATACCGTTTGGAAGTCGAGAAAGGACATAGGATAGTTTTTAAACCAAAAATCTGCAGGAAGTCACTATTCCTCGCGAACAAAGTCGCGGGCAAAAGCTAGTATAATATAAAATTTTAAACGTGGAAGAGTCATGCTTCTCCAGCAATAGACAGCCTTGATATCACGGCCTCACAAAAAACAGACGTGAAACAACGCTTGCTTTATGCTTCGCTTTGTTTAATTTTTAATAATAAATGCATAACATCTTCGCCTCTTCTTCAATGGCTTCTTATTAAGTTCAACGAAGTGACATTTGCCATGCTCCAAGCATTTTTGGAAATACTGCCTGACGTAAATTTTTTGCTAGTATAATGTGTAACATAGTTTACCATCAGATAAATGAGAAAAAAGAACAAGAAATAACTGACATTACAAACACTTATTCAGTAACCATACCCCTTCTCAACTGAAGAAGCTAAACAAATCTCTCGAACTTCAAAGTAATATTTAATGTTTGTCTCAAGTATTTAGTACTTAACAATATGCTAATGAATTGTTTGAAGTATTTATAAGTAGTGTAGGGTTTAATTCGAGTTGTTCTTTGTATTTCATTGGTTGATGTAATCACAAGTGTACCGTGTGAAAGCGATGGAATGTAATTTGACTTGTGTACTTGTATAGTTGTGGTTTCTTTGTAAAGATATAATTGTGAAGTACATACTCTATGGTGTTGAGTTAAAGATGCTTTTGAAATGTGCATGAAAGCTTTTTTATTGTATGCGTACCAAATTTTTGTTTATTTCTCTTAAATAAGTGTGGAAGACCCATATTTGTTGTCCACCAGACAATTAATTGGCCAGTTTGCCGTCCTATCATATGAAAAAAAAGAATATCTCTGTTTATTTATTTTAAATTGAAAAGAGATCGGACGGTAATAGGACGCTTATCATTCTTCTCAAAATATTTGAAAAAGACAGTAATTAATTGGGTTCGAAAAGGGTCATAGAAAATGCAAACTTATTGGTAATTTAGAGACCCAACCTTTTTTTTGTCAGTCGCCCTTTTTGTTACATTCATTGTGAACCATTGTTACTCGGTAGCTTTAGAATCATAATTTAGATAAAATGTGAGATGGTTAGTTAGATTCATAACCCCCATAAGTTTACAAAGGCCTGCCTGAAGCTTTCTTTATGTCTTGAATGTAGAACTCATCTGGAATTAATTATTTCATTAGTTTTTTTGCTTTATATAATTTTCTTGCATTTTAAATACTTATAATTTTTATACGTTCTATAGGCAGTTCATGAACAGTAATTATTTGCAATGTACCAACCACAAACATCAACCAAAGGTAGACTGGAAGAGAACGCTCATTGCATTAAGTTCACCCTATGTACATAATATACACATATATTTAACAGTTTTATTTAAATATGTATAAAAACTGTTAAATTAATTACAAATAAAAAATATTACGACGTTATTCGCGTATTGCATGATAAAAATTACAGTGATTGCACTAAGTGAAAATCAGTTCCAAAAACAAACAAATCGAAAGAAAATTGTTTAAAGGAACAAGCAACACACGAAAACATCTCCGACCGTAGCAATCTTTTTATGCGTATTCTTTAAAAACCCCCACAAAAGAGGTCTACAGTAATTTGTGCGCGAGGATTATGGCTTGCTTACGAATATTTTCGCAAAAGGTCTCATTACGGCGCCCTGGGGGACCCCGGCACTGTTTTGGGACATCATAAAAGGCTACGTGACACAATAACGAGCGAATACAGCTACTAGTTTAAACAGTGTTGTCTGGGTACTGGTTTTGATAAAATTGAAAGGGATAATTGTAATACCCTTGATTAAGGATGCGAGGAAGTAGTATATAGGCGCATCATAAGCATTTGTTAGAACGAAAATGCTGTTGACTGTTGATATCAGGATTCATGCAGATTTCTAATCGTCTTTTCAATGAAATGGATTTGAAAAGGTATGTTGAGACTGTTTTAAATCACGACTTTGAGATTTATGGGGATTTCTGATCGTCCAATTAAAAACGATTCTTATAAGTTATTGCAATTACAAAATGGGCTGCGTATCCATCCTAAAACAAAAGCAGCTAATGTAAGTAAAAGGTGAACCAATGAGAAACTAAAACTTGAAAATTTGCCTAAAATTAGGTTAATTGTCATCACTACTCAGCATTTGAAACTAACGACTGAATATGCACGAACAGTAATGAGTTGTAATAAGTAGGCAATTAACCTCAACACTTTCGTTACATTGTTTGAAATTAATTAAAGTGATTCAAAAACTCGTTAAGTTTCATACAGGGTTTTAATGTAGAAGAGTAAGATTTATAAAGCCTGGCCTGCGACTTTGTTCGCATGGAGTAGTGAATTCCTGTAGTTTTTGTTTCAAAAAATTATGTGCCTTCTTTGTCCTTTCTTGTGTTTCAAACTATGTCTGTACCAAATTTCACACAAATAGGTTCAGTAGTTTAGGCCTGAAGAAAAGACAGACAGACAGACAGAGTTACTTTCATATTTGTAATATTAGTTGGATAGTTAATAATAGTTATTACTTTTAAGTTTGATAGTTAGAATAATAAAGGAATAATAATAATATCGGTGTTTCATTTGTCAGGCATATTTGAATGTAGACGTTTTTTATCTGTGTATTTTGAACTAAGGCATTTCAATCTTTTCTACCCAAAATTTGCAAAATATATACTCAGGTAGGGTATATAGACTGTCCGTTGGAAAACTAGATATCTAATAGATAATATAGTAAATTGTTAGCTAACAAAGTAAATGAAGAAATCCAATATTCCTCTGTACGTTTCACAAAACATTTATCTTAACTTATATCGTGTTACTGAGAGCTAAATACGTAAACCTTTGAAATATAAACACTTCTATAACGAACCAACCAGTCTCCTTCATACAACATCCATTTGAAAAGGGTCTATTTGATCTAAAGTTTATTTTTAAGCCTCAATTTCTTCAGCTGGTTATTTCTGAAAGTTCTCTTTGATTTTCATTGGAGTTAAAAGTTGATATTTTGAAATGTGTAAGTCTCTTTTGATCAGGTTTGTTTGTTGTTGTTATTGTCATTTATGTTGTAAGGATAAGATTGTCAAAACAAACGAAAATATTTGTTTAAATTGTTTCTGTATTTGGCTTTATGCCTTTTGATTTCAGTTAATGTTATACTCGTGTTACTTTTATTCAGAAACTTAACTAATTAGCTACAAGCGAAGATATAGTTATACATAGTTGATTCTATTCTTTTTTTTTCTTTATTTACCTAAGACATGCATGTAAATGCAGTTAATTGAATCTATTACACTCTTCATAAACTTCAAATATTGTTAAAATAAATAATATCTCACTCACACTAGAGCCCACTCTCACTTTGTCCCAAATTAATTAAGTTGAAGTACTACTTGAGAGGAGCGCTTTACCGTATTTTTGAAAAAAGAAAAAGAGTTGAATGTAAAGAACATGCTATTCGGACTCAACAACAAATTGACTTAAATTACGAATACATATGCAAAAATGCACAAGTTCAAATACATTTTCCGTATGTAATAAATCCTCACATAAATGTATTAAAATTTCAGTCATGTGATACTTCGTTAAAAATGTACACCTGATGAAATAATGTCGGTCGACCGAGGTTCGCGGCAAACTTATATGGAGTTTTGGTTAGACCAACTTGTTTAATTAGCAGTCTCTACGATTTACATAGATACGGAAACCCATTTGTGTTTAGCTAATGTTATAATGTTGTTTCATTATTTATTTCTAAATTAACCATTTCGCCATTATTATGTTTTCTTTTTAAGTCAATCATAAAAATGAGAAGGAGAGATATACTATTACGTTTTTTGGAAGTAGGAATGCAGGTAAGTATTGCATTCATTTTTTTTTCTATTATGACCTGATGTCTAGTTGTCTTGTTGCCAAATTATCGATTATTAATATTATCTGAATTCGCCAAAGAACCAAACTTACACGACACGTATAGCTAGTAAAATCTGTGTGGGTTTGTGACATCGCTTCGCATCGAGACGATCACGGACCGACATCATGAAACTGGCGGGTGGCCAATATATGCAGGTAGCGAGTTTTCGTTCAGCGTGGAGGACTAACGGGGAGGCTTATGTTTAGCAGATGACATCTTCCAGCTGATGATAATGATGATGATGAATATCATAATGGATTGAAACAGGTAATATAGCGTCGCGGTATCCAGTTCAATTAAAGTCTGTTGAAAATTCAAAAAACTTTAAGGAGAATATCAATAGCATATAAAAATTTCTTACAAAATGCATACACTGTAAAACATAAAAAGTCTTCAAAATATTCTTTAAAAAGAACTTCTAACTATCTTCAACACACGAACATTCTTCAACGCAAACAGCTGTCAGTTCGTTAATTTATTTCCATCTTATTCTAGAACGTTCCATGCATTTCCAAGTTTCTTCTCGAATGTTCCATAGCATTGTTCTACATGCATTTCATGATCCTCGATCCTTATAAAATGTTGAGTAAAATTCCTTTGTTTATTGAAATGATTGATGTTTCCCTGCAAAACTAGCAATCTTAAAACAATAGTGTATGTAACGTAACGTAAACTCTTTAGAGGTGAATTATTATTCAGCTTTTTATTGTTATCCTGATCAACTTATTAACTCACTTTGTAGGAAAATAACACGAGTATATTTTTGTTTTAAGTTTTTATTTCTTGGAGCAATAATTTTGCTAGAATTTTTTTCTATTAATTTCCTACATAGGTATTTATATACTTGTAGTCTTTAATTTTCTTGTGCAACGTTGTGTGTGTATAAAAGGTTATCTGACAGAATGAAAAACAATTTACAACACCTTCAAGAATCTAAGGATCAATCTTGAAATCTCAAGTCCACGACAATCAAGTCAATGGCAATTTAAATTAAAATATAATCTCTAGATTTTTTACGGGTATAAAATATTATACTCCATCATTAGCAACATTATAAATATACTACATTAAATATCCAACAGCGAAACGTGGTTTTGGTGCGAAAAATTAAATTATAAGCCTACGCTATTTAAAACATGCTTAAACAATATTTTAACAGAGGTTCAGCTGGCTAATTCTATTCTACCACTGACTTTAAAATAAATATTTTCATCTAAACTAAATAACGTTTTGAATCTTCTATTATTTATCTCTGTCTCATTTTAACTTAATGGAAAAGTAAATATACGAATAAAATATAATTAAATGTTCAATACAAGATGAAAACGAGTCTTTTATGCATGGGTGCATTGCTGACAATTAATTTCTCCACTATTTAAAGGATGCTATTATACATAAAAACCATCTGTTTCAATCTTTCTATCTAGTATTTTTAAAGATTAAAGCATACATAGGGATATAGGGACAGAGAATCATCATCATCATCATCATCTTCCTGCCCTTGTCCCATTTTATTTGGGGTCGGCGCAATATGTTTTTTTTCTTCCATTCTATCCTGTCACTCGTTACGCTATCGCTAACTCCTCTGTCTTCCATATCACTTCTCACACAATCCATCCATATTTTCTTTGGTCTCCCCCTCCCTCTCCATCCATCCACATTTATACTCATGACTTTTTTTGTTACATGCTTTTCATCCCTCCTTTTCACATGGCCATACCAAGACAAACGGTTCCCTTTCAACTTTTCAGTCACTGGCGCCACTTTCAAACTTCCTCTAATATACTAATTTCTCACTTTATCCATTCTCGTCACACCACACATCCATCTCAATCTCATCTCTGCTACATGCAATCGCTTTTCATCCGTCTTTTTCAGAGCCCAACATTCTGATTAGAGAATGCGATTTAAATTTATACTACGCAGTGATGAATACTATTGTAGCAAGTGAACAGGGGGCGCATCTGACTGTAAGCCATCCGCCCATAGACAAGAAAGAAGTTACAAGTGTTTTGCCAGCCTTTCGGGGGTAAGGGATATGAAGGTTTGACTTTGAGCTCCACAATATTTTCACTCACAAGGTTAAACATCGTTTTCTGTGAGGTCCTGGTATCAATTCGGTCAAACCAGTTCATTCGTGATAAAAGCTCAGTTTATTACATTTGTATTAATGTATTTTTTTTTTTTAAAACTCAACAAACAAAATCATAGTAAAACAATTTTTTATGGCGACTTTCGTCTTGACGTTCATCATCATCATCATCAGCCTATAAGGGCCCACTGCTGAGCAAAGGCCTCTTCTCAACCGGAGAAGGCTTGAGCATTAATCACCACGCTTGCTCAATGCGGGTTGGCGATTTCAAACTTATAAGTCCAGGTTTCCTCACGATGTTTACCTTCACCGTATGTCAGTGGTGTCTAAATAATCATAGAAATTACATATAACTTGGAAACAGTCACTTGACGTTCCATTACAGCATAATTATATTCGGTAGGCAGAACAAAGGCCATTGCAACTAATTTGATTGGTTTTATTTAGCTCCACTTATGTGACTTATGTTACCTACATCTCGATTAAAAATACACTCAACTGGCCCCCTCACTATGTCAGTAAAAATATACAACAAGTTACCTAAATCCCTAATAAACGAACCTAAAACCAATGTGTTTTTACACAAATTAAGACGACTCCTGGAAACAAAATGTTATTACACAGTAAAAGAATTCTTTGACGATAAACTCACTTAACAAAATAAAACAGTACATGTCGTAACTATATGCATTACATATAAAATCTATCTCTGTCGAAATAAATGTAAAACTTTAATTTTAATTTCAACTAACACAACAATAAATAATATAGAATAAACATATAAGTAAGAAGTATATGCTTATTAAATGATAAATTCACTAAATAAACTATAATACGATAAATAAATAATTAAAAAAAAAAACAAATGTTAAAAATACATGTATAACTAGCTTTTGCCCGCGACTCCGTTCGCGTGGAATGGTGTCTTCCTGCAGACATTTACTTTCGCATTTAATTTATAATATAAGTATAGATAGTATAGATTAGTATAGATAGAATAAGCTATATAAACCTACTTAAAATTGTAAATATATATGTATAAATACTAGTCCTCCTCATAAAAAATAAATAAATAAATAAATGTTGTTATGCCCGACAGGGCCCACAATGCTCTTAAACTAATATATGTAAATCCTTATGTACCCTACCACCTAAGTTCTCATTGTGGAATGCAATAAATATATTGAATTAAATTGAATTGAATTGAAATTAATTTTAATTAGTGACTTATCTTCTTAACACCTCAATTAGTTGATGCAATATAACTTAAGGATACATTATGTAAACAACAATTTGCAATTAAATTTATATCACTGAAATTATCTTTTTAGGCAAATTGCCGGCTTAAGGCTTAAATAAAAATGTAACACATTTATATTTATATCCATCAAGCGGGGCGTCTAATGGATTGCCTACATATATTATATCCACAAGAGATTTACCTGACATTTCTCACCTAACTTTTTTAAACACATAAAGTATTTATTTTTCTTTAACAATTTTGAATTAAATGCTATAAAAAAAATATTATTTGTGGGAGAGCCATCTTAGGCACAAATGGGTCGGCTCGACCGGAGTGATACCGCGGCCTCACAAAAAACCGGCGTGAAATCACCACAGCGTTGTGTTTCGCCGTGTGAGTGACGTTATCGGAGGCCCAATATTTCCCCTCCCCCAATCTCAATATTTCCAAATCCCTAATCTCCAAAAGGTCGGCAATTCAGTCGTAACTCCTCCGCTGTTGTTGCAGGTGTCTACGGGCAGCGTTATTTTTTTTTTTTTTGGTGTCGGGTTGGAAAGTCCTCATGGAGACCCATCGCCCTCGGGGAAGGGCGAAGGGTACTGTCAGACTCTTACTGACTAAAAACTGGTAAGGCGGGCCCCGTCACCCACTGCAGCCGTCACCCCGACCGCAGGACTCCACTATGAGGCGCGCGCGGAACACGGCGCCGCCGCCTCGAGGCCTGCTTATATATTATCACATAAACAAAAAAAAAATTGTTGTTTTTTTGTTTTCTTTTGTTTTTTTAAAATAAAACGTTGCCCTACTTTAGGATTTTCTCCTGTGTTGTGGGTGCGTTTACAAACATACAATGTCACATACACATGACACCCAGACCCGAAACAACAATTTGTGGATCACACAAAGTGTTGTTCCGTGCGGGAATCGAACCCGCGACACGTTGTACGGCAGCCAGTTACCCAGCCACCGCACCAACCGTGCAGTCAAAATTGAATATATCTTTCTGCTAATACCGCGGAAAGGTGGAATTTTAAAGGCTAATAGAACTTTTAAGGAACAACTGGAACTTGCTAATGCTTTCAAGAAACTTGGAAGTTCTTTAATTAGCGTTATCCTAATTATACTCGTACTCCTCGCTTCTAAGAAAGAACAGTCTCGTGTTTCAAGAGTTTTTGATCTTTTCAACGTTCATTTATTTGTTCGTTACACTTTGCAATTGTCTGTCACTTAAGTTTCGTTGTCTAATGGGATACTTTTGTCTTCATTAGTAAACGTGGATTTCATTTTTGACTTTTCAATTTGAACATTTAATAAATTTGTTTTATTAATCTTATACTCATTTTCTTCTCTTATTTTTGTCTTGGTTGTTTTTTTATTTTGGAATAGCTTGGCAAAGAACAATTAATTTGATAGTTATCATTCAGCACGTTATATGGAAGTTACACTAGCAATACCAAAGATTATTACAAGTGGATTGTTGTGGGTTGGTGAGATTCGAGGATTGGGGAATGATAGGGGGAGATTGGGCCTCCAGTTACCTCAATCACACGGCTTAACACAACGTAATTCTTTACGTATTTTTTGTGATAGAACGGCAATCGAGCATTCCGATTACCTGATGGTAAGCAATCAACGCAGCAAATTGACACTCGCAACATAAAAGAAACTCTAAAGGAAGTAACAAGCATGTTATCGTCCTTTTGGCAGTTGTGGCGGAATTGAGGATTGTGGATTTGTTTATATTTATTAGAACCACCAGTAGTTATTACAACACTTAAATGTATAGTTAAAAATATTAAGTTTCAAGCTAGTTCACAACATAATTATGTGTACGGATGAGGGGCAGGGGGAATTAATCTCAATTAACCTCACTCACACAGCAAACACAACTTAAGCGTTGTTTAACAACGGTATTCTGTGGAACTGTGGTATCAAAGAATGGCTTTTCTACACCTATCTTATAAAATCAATGTTTGTATGTTATCAAAAAATAAGGAAGATACAGTCACTAAGTACATGTTACTCTTACATACAAATGTCACCGTTTCCCCTACAATATTTATTTGTAATGTAAGTTTTCCTCTGTGTAGAATCGCTAGTATTTCTCTATAAGCTTATAAATATTGAAGAGTTCTTTGTTCGCGGGATTTATTCGGTTGTTGTTGGTTATAGTAAAAGGTAGTTTATTGTTACACGTGAATATATTACGGAGGTTTTATTGTTGAAACGACTAATTTATTGACTTTAGTTTGGCTTTTGGAAGGGAATTTGTTTACTGCGTACTAGATTTTGTTCGATTTAACGTTGATTTTTAGGTAATATTAAAAGAAAAACAATGTTTTGCTAAGCTCTTAGTGCAACAGGTAGGAACTATTGTTTGTAATTGAGCTAAAGTGTTATAACAAAAGTATATTATAAAGCAAACAATCTACTGTAAAATTTATTGTTTGCTTGCGTTAATCTCTGAAACTGCTGGTTTGGATTGAAGACTTTTTGTGTTGGATAGTCCATTCATCGATGAAGATTATATGCTATATAATACCAGGCTTCGATTAAATGGAACCGAGCAATGAAGCCGATCGAAAGAAGCTAGTTATAAAGTACTATAAAACTGCCTACTGGTTGGTCAACCGGATTCAAGAGCGACCGTGCCGTGAAAGTGGTTCTAGGTTTTAATTCTCTAATAACAAAATGTTTAATCCCCTGAAACTGATCTGAACACGAATTCACAAATCCAGTATAAGGCTTATACTCTGTTATGTTATAGAATGGCAAGAGGCAGACTGATTACCTGATGGTAAGAATCAACCAACGAAAGAATTATGAGTGTGATGCCGACCTTGAAGGGATTAGGGTTTGGAGATTTAGGGAGATTGATATTGGGAAGGGGAAGGATTGGGGCTCTGGTAATAACACTCACACAGCGAAACACAACGCTACTTACGACCTGAGATTCATAACATGATTGCTAAAAAGTGCAAGTGATGCTCATTATGCATAGATTGTACTCCACTGGTTACCCCTTCGATGTTTAAAAGTCGTGTCAATAGTTATACTCGTATTAAAAATCAACCAAAATAAAACTTATATTCCCCCAACATATTATATGTATATATTTCCCAGAAAATTGCGATAGAAAACACAAAGCAATTTTGATAACATTATGATTGATACCGGTAAATATTTTCCATATTTTAAGTAAACACGTCAAATTATATTTGTTTTGGGTATATTTAGGCACAACCCGTTGCTTAGACAGTATCTTGAATACACCCGAAATACGGCCATATTAAATTTTAAACTTAGAATTGTAGTATTTGGAATAGTCAAAGTCTCACAAATAAGCAAGTAGTACCATGTGAAGCGCTCAATACTTACAGAAGACCTATTGCAGTTTGGCAGAATTTATACGTCATCAACATCATTAGCCTCTTAATCTTCCACTTATTTACAAAATTCCTAGATAGATATCATGAGTATTAAAAAAGTATACTTAATCAAACTCAAAACCGTTTCAAATCTTTTGTGGAAAATTATCGTATGCGCTTTCCACGCAATCTCGCCTGAGAATCAGCTCTATAGGGCCCCGTCTGTGGCAGTCTATTGACTCTTAGAGGCGCGCGCGGAACACAACGCGCTGTACGCTCGGGTCTGGTTCTAGTCAGTTTGTTGTAGTAGACGATTACAATAAAATATTATTTTGTATAAAACAAAACATTATTTTGCTAAATATGAGGTCCTTTAATAATAGTCACTGCACTGAGCTTAAATGTTCAGCTCCTAAAATACAACTATCCTGTCAGCACTACAAAGATTCAGATCATTCACCACTTCAATAGAAAACAACAAGATAAATGAACGGATTTATTCATTTAAAATTAACCTCATAAAATGCACGATCTCCATTACCAAAGTTTAATAGCACATCAAGAGTCCTTATCCATCTTTGCGCAATCTAAGTTCCTGGCTTTAAACTTTAATTATTTGCGTTGTTACACTTTTCAACTATTTGAAATAGAAATAATTATGTACAAACAGCCTAACAGAGAGCCTAACAGGTAACAGGAACATATGTTTTTTTATGTAATAGGTCGGCAAACGAGCAGACGGATTACCTGATGGTAAGCAATCAGCGCCGCCCATGGACACCCGCAACGGAGGAGTTACGAGTGCGTTGCCGACCTTTTAGGGATTAGGGATTAGGGATTTGGAGATTTAGGAACTGGGAAGGGATTAGGGAAGGGGAAGGATTGGGCCTCCGGTAACGTCACTCACACGGCGAAACACAACACTGGTTATATTACGCCGGTTTTCTGTGAGGCCGTGGTATCACTCCGGTCGAGCCACTTAAAAAATAAACAGTAGATATATAAACAGTTGATATTATATATAGTAAGTGGTTTGCTAGGTAAGGAAAGTCATAACTGTTATAATTACATACCTTTACATTGATTGATCATAGCCACTTCTGTTACTTCCTCTATCATAATCACCATCATTATTATAAGCCTATAAGTGACCTCTGCTGAGCAAAAGCTTCTTCTCACACGGATAAGGTTTGAGCATTAGTCACCATGCTTGGTCAAGGCAAATTGCTGATTTCAAACTCGTGTTTGTTCAAGTCAACTATGAAAGTAGTATATACAAAAGCTGAAAAAGTCACATTGGTACTTGAATATAAAACTTAGCTTGCATGTGATACGACTGTCAATGTATTAGGTCATTTTTTCCTTTCCTGAATATAACTTAGGCTGGTTTTTTTTTTTTTTAAATAAGCCCCACTTTAGCATTTTATCCTGTGTTGTGGGTGCGTTTACAAACATACAATTTCACATGCACATCACACCCAGACCCGGAACAACAATCTGTGGATCACACAAAGAGTTCTTCCGTGCGGGAATCGAACCCGCGACACGGCAGCCAGTTGCCCAGCCACCGCACCAACCGTGCAGTCAATAATTAATGGTAAAACAAGTTGTACAATTATAAAGGTGGAGATTATTAAAAAATATTTAGTTGGAATAATTTTCTTGTATTCGTATTTTATATTTCACTGTGGCGTGCTATTATTATGTATTCGTTGAATAAATTTGTTTCCAAATTACTACAAATTGTAGTTTTTTTGTCGCTATCGTACAATTTCATTCCAAAAAGAGTTTTTGATTATAGTGTACGCACATTCGTTGATTGTACGGTAGGTGTTTAACTTATAATGTGCTTTGTGATAAGGCAATAAGGGTTATTAAGAGCTCCCTAGTGGTTACATAACATGTTTAATATAACTAGCAAAAACTTACTGTATGTTATATACTAGCTTCTGCCAACGACATCCAAACCATTAAAATGTACTTTTTAAATGTCAAAACCAAGAATGGTTCATCAGCCAATCCATCGGTGAAGGAAGAATCTCTTTACAAACTGTAAATTCGTAAGGAGATCGCCAAGCCGGTTCCGTGTCATAACTCTTTAAAAAAACTTTCTGATACTTTTTAAATCCAATATAGGTATTCCAGATATTGTACGAAATATGCTAGAAACATTGTTTACTGATAACGATAGCCGATCAAACTCTCTTTTTTAAAAGAAATGCATACATAAATACATCAAACGCAAACATGTATCTTATAAGTCAATACATACTTATGAGTGCTAAGTACATTAAAAAACTTCAATTTCAAAGTCAAGAACCCGATAGCACTTTATATATTAAAGCTTCGAACGATAAACTAAGAACTGTCGCAAGAAATAAACCTTCTCCCCTTGAGGTCGTACCCTAAGTGACCTTTTCTAAATATAGCGAAGCAGTCAAGATGAATCGCATCCCGTTCAGACATCTTGTCATGGCGAAAATATCGAGGAGATAATTGTGAAATGTTTTATTCAATGTCATTTAATTTATATTTATGTTTTTCAAGATAGTAGCTACTAAATCGATTTTGACTGCCTTCGGCTGGTTGAGAATCTCATTATTTTTTTAGGAAGTAATTGGTCAGTTTATGTCTACATAGTTTTGATTGATTACACACTTACTTGTAGGATACTTAGCAAAACTCCTTATCTAAAAAGAAACCAAATTTTTTTTTATTGCCATTCATATTCGATCCTGCAATTTTTTTCAGCTACCCACAATGATAAGCCTCATATCCTCTCATTATTTTTAGAAAGAAGGTGGTACCTAAGTTTTTTTATTTTAAAGGCAAAAATCACGATATGTCTTTTCCCGCCCTGGGTTGAACGAGACGCGAAAGGGAGTGTTAGACTGTTAGAATCTTACTGACCAAAGGTCACCTCCTTCCTTCTCCTATTCCGTGCCATAATTGCGCTTGCCTCCTCAACCACAGCTGGAAGCAGTGTGGTATTGTTCTATTCTATTTGAACGCTTTCTTACTCCCCTTTTATATATTTTTATTTTGTATACACACATAATTACTGTAAATCAGGATCAAGGGTACATATCAACCAAAAACAAAAATAAAATCTAAACTATTAACTATTTGCTCGATTTATCCAAGAGACAAATTTATTCATATAGTAATTTTAAAATAAGTGCGTATGTATTATGGACTTACCTTAATCCATTTTTTATTACGTTCCTTTCCACTCACGGGACCACAGGGTCCCGGACTTTTGGAAGGCGTACGAGGGGCCGAAGCCAACTCGCAGAGGCCCTTTGAACAACTTTAATATAAGTGGAATGGGACATCAGCCGGCAATTATCCCTGTATGCACTATGAAAGTGCACCCAAGGACACTCCCCGGTTGATGCAGGACTATTGCGAAATGTGGTAAAAATTTAACGGGTTATGGGTATGGGTTGCTATGGACTGGTGAATATGATAACTATGGAAATACTATGGCCCCTGCCCCTGACCAATATTGATACATACGGATAAACAGGCAGGGGGTGACTGGCAAACTCAATTAATGGGCCCCCGGAAACGGCCGCTAGCATGTAGCGACAAGGGGGCAACATACGTTGAGCTGCTTGGGGAAGGAGAGGTATCCCACGGCTATCAGAGCAATCCCGGAAGTACGGTCAAGACCCCTACCAGCATCTTACTGAGATACATCCTTCCCCCGAGTCTCCTTCAACTCCTACTCTTGCGAATCTCCACTCAAGCCAGCCAATTAAGGCAAGAATGAGGTAGGAGGGCTTGTTCTTCATCAGTGTTCACTCCAGCTCGTCACGAGGACTAACCGGAGAGAGAAGAACAAGACACCTCCCGGGAGTCAGGTCCGTGGGGTCGCCACTGCCCAACAGCTCGCCACAAGCTGCCTTGCGGATTTATTACGTTTATTATTACGTTTATTTCATTTTTCTATTTAAATCCTTCAATATTTAAATCATCTAGAGTCCACCAACGCGATGGGTGGTCCAACCACATTACTTAGAACAGAGTTATGACACATCACAAAACTTTACTTACTTTTATCAAAGAGTTGTAAAATTGGTTTACTACATACACAGTACGTACCATCCTTTGAGCAAGGCTATGTCTAAGTACATTTTCGCTTCGAATTTCTAGTTCATATTCAGTTTCGTAGTAAAACAAATATCGCATCTGAAACTGTGTCAGTATGATACAGTTCTAATATATCATCTGGGAGACATTTAGGACGAATTCAATTAACATAGTGTGTAGTGTTTACTCGTTGGAACATAGAACAAAATTCTGAGTACATTGGTACAGGTAAAGGGTACCTTTGATATTGTTTATGAAGCTTTATGCTTTGTGCAAGTCATGTATTTCGAGAATTAAAAAAATACTGAAGAGATAATAATAAAAATCCATTGAGAAAGTTTTTTTTAGGAGTGTGGGAGAGTCAAGCTTCGGCACGAAAGGGACGGGTCAACCAGAGTGACACTACGGCCTCACGGAAAACCACCATGCAATATCCATAGCATTGTTTTTCGCCGTGAGGATAAGGTTACTGGAGGCCCAATCCTTCTCCTCCTTCTATCCCTCCCTTCATCCTTAAATCTCCGAAACCCTAATTCGCAAAATTCCGGAAAAATAATGGCGACAAACTCACTCGTAACTCTTTTGGTGTTATGCCAAAGCCTTTAAGGATATTATAGATTAATTGTTCGCATAAGACTCAAGTGCTAATGTTTCTAAGACCAATAATATAGAGGTACAATATTTGAATTGTTATCCAAACATATTCTGTAGAAAAATGTTTTATTTCTACAACCAATGTTTAGTTACACAGCGTATGACATATCCTATGGTAATGACCTGATTTATTTATTTATTTATTAGGTTCACCTACGAATGTTTGCACTAATGATATACCTACTTAAAATTGTTTTATATAAAAGCAATAGTGCAACACTCACTTTAAGGTAAACACCACAAGCGTAACTTATAACTAAATTAGTAATCAACCTTACAACAATATTTCAAATACACCCATTAAGGTATGATTAGCTTTACAATTTTCAAATATGGCTACAAATAATCTAGTCCCTACCTAACATTAAGTTAACCTTTTGCCTATAAAGTAAACAACACAATTTTCACCCGGCCTCATTGGAAATTTCTATTATCCTATTACGGCGTAATTTGCTGGTCAATCGATTCCCGACTAATTGATAGCACGTGCATGCTCGATAATTGTTTGATGATAGTTCAATGATTTGAATTTGAGTTTCCAGAAAGTTCTAGCTGGTGATGTGGGGGTTTGTGCTTATATTTGCTTTAAGTAGGTTTTGCTTCAAGGTAGGCATAATAAATTGTAGGTACGTTTTTCTATTAGTTCTTTTTTGTGAAGTGTTTTTGTTAAGGTACAATCATCAAATGACTTCCCTCCCCCAAGGAATGGCGACAGGGTGTGTCAGATTCTCATTGACTAAAATCCCCCCGTTCCTTCTCTGGCTCCAGGCTGAACTTCTATATATCACGCTAATTCTTTGAAGTAAGCTGAAAGACAAATCTTTTTAGTAAAATTCAACAACAAAAATTCACAACATAAAACGATTTGCATTCGTGGATTGTTTTCTCCAGTTTTAATAATTTCCATTTTACTCCTAAAAATCGGTCATACATAGTTGTTGTTGTATCGAATTCGAATCTCTTCGGACCTTTGTAAACTTTTTAAATATATTCATGAGTTCATGGAGCTCGTCTATCGATATTCTGATAGCTTGTTGCGCATACGTTATGGCTGCGACGTGTGCCACATGATTCGTGTTGCATACACGACTATATTATACAAAGAATAAAGTTGCTTTTGTTTTGAACTTTTTTTTATGAATTTTGAACCTAAATTGTAAACCTAGAGAAGACATTTTCTACATGGACTTTCCAGGGACTGACTGAAAGAGATATATATATATATATATATATATATATATAAAGAGAGAGAGAGAGATTATGGTAGAAAAAATAACAGTTTTAGAAAGAGAAGAAAAATCACCTACTAAGGTCATGCAAATGAGGTAAAATCTCAAATAAATGATGGAATGATTATTAATACTAGATCCTTATAAACATTGACTGCTCGGTTGGTGCGGTGGCTGGGCAGCTGACTGCCGAGCAACGTCTTTGTGTGATTCAGAGATTGTTTTGCTGGGTCTGGGTGTGATGTGTATGTGAAATTATATGTTTTTAACCAAACACGACACAGAAGGAAAATATAATATGGGGCAACAAAAAAAACAAGTCTAGGCCTTTGAAATCTAACATAACATATATACAGTATTCGATTACTTAAATGACCAATCAGTGCAATCTAATATATGTTAAACACCTCACCTCATACATCCATTTGATAGAATTACAAAGTTTGAAATCATCCTCATTAGTGTGAAACTACATAGAGTACTTGATTCTACCGAACTGTCGTCGAAACGAGCGACGCGACGCCAGTATCAAACAGACTCTTTGACAGGTTCCCTAACGTTCTAACTTTATTTTAATCCAAACTTCTGACCACTTCTAGAACTCTGATCGTTTGCTAGACATTTTCAAACTGTTACCTATGTTGGTGCCTTGAACTTTGGTATAATTAAGTACTTAGCCGTTCACGGGAACATTTTAAGCGCTTGCTTCCACACGTTTCTCTTTATATAATTATGTTACTCTGACTAGGATCGTTTAGAAGTTGTTTACTGTAATTTCTATACTAATATGAAGAGGTAAAAGTTGTTGTATGAAGATAGGGAGTAATCTGGAACTGATTGACTGGACTGACTGATTGACTGACTGGACTGGATTTTATAATTAACTAACAGACCCAGCCACGCGTTGCTGTGGCTAAGGTGACTATAAATTGAGATGTAAGCTATCTTATCTTTCAAATTGGATCAAAATGCACAACGTATGCAAATCAAATTTAAAATCAGTTTAGTAGTTTAGGAGCCCATCGCGGACAAACACGTGACACGAACGAGCTATCTATACTAATATTATAAAGAGGCAAAATTGTAAGTTTCTATGATTGTAAGTTTCTTTCATAGCTGCAATGTTCCTGTGTGCTATAAAACAAACGCTACGATCAAATGGAGAAGCGGGTGAAACCGCGCAAAAGTAGCTAGTAGGCGATAAAACATCACCCTAGGAGTTGAGCACCGGGTGAAACCACGCTAGAGTAGCTAGTGAAGTATTGTACTAGGGAGAGGGAGTGTAAATTTGCAACATTTTTCTTAAGAAAAAAATGATCCAATTAATCTTTATATCTTATTTAAATCAATCAAATATCACACACACATACACACGCACACACCATTGTTAATAACGATTTAGAACACGTCCGGTTCAACTAATGGAATTTCGTCGTCCGGAAAATTTCCCTATTAGTCACATACACGGAAAAACGTTGTGAATGGAAGTATTACGCTTGTACAAGAGTATCTAGGGGTGGGATCTCCTTTTAGCCACTTCCGCAGTATTAATCGGTCCGGAAATTGTCCACTTCCGAATATAGAGCCTTTGTGGAAAACGTTACAATGAGTCTGATATTAAATATCGTTCCTATAGAGGAAGGATGAAAGGAGAAAAGTCATAGGTCACATATTTGTAGGTCTTAGCTGTATATGGAGCCAGCCTTACTCGTACGAGCCTTAAAGCCCTAAGCTTGAGTTTGAAAAATGTAACCAGTGCATTAAACTACTACATTCATTGATTTCTTTTTATTATGTGTTTTTTGGCAAACTAGCAAATGGATTACCTGATGGTAAACAATCAGCACCGCCCATAGACACTTGCAACAATAGAGGAGTTATGAGTGCGTTGCTTACCTTTGGGGATTAAGGATTGGGAGATTTAGGGATTGAGGGATTAAATTTAACTTTATACCTTAGTTTTTTTACGGAATGGTAAGCAATCAGCGGCATCCATGGACATTCAAGGATCGGGAAAGGATGGGATCAGGACACGTATTGGGTCTCCGGTAACCTCACACGTAATTACACTCGTGTATAATATTAGCAGGATACTCAACTTATGTATAAGATTTATAACAAAACAAACGAAAGGTAGTTCTACTCACCAAGGATCAAAAACATTTTAATTATTTTCATTTTTCTCTTTTGTTGTCATTTGTTTCTGTAAATTTAAATTAGTTCGCGGAACTTGGGACCGATCGTTCATGACGTTGGAGCTGATAAGAGGTCCCGTAAATTAGAGGTCGTACCTAAGGGGCGGGACGAGGTGATAACAGTCTTCTTTCGTTCAATATTACAGGGTGAATAATGTTTACAGTTTCTTGTTACTGTTGCTGTTGATGAGATTAAACGCAGTTTCTTTTTTTAAATAAAAAAATAAATTTATATATTTTGTTACAGTGTTGCAGAATATGAGTATGCTATGCGTATTCATTTAAAGTTACTTAGTAAACTGATGAGAAATGGGGGAGTTTTTAGTCACAGTTTTAGCGACGCATATAGAAGATCGACTATAATTCCGCCTTCCCAATACGCTAATAAGCGTAAACTATAGTACAGTCTACAGTAGATAAAACCACACAAGTCTGTCGCATCCCAGGAACATGCATAACCGTTTTGGACAACGCAAGAAAAAATATTTTGAAAATATTTAAGGAAATAATTTTGAGGAGACAAAACAAATGTTTTGCACTTCCCTCGCTGAATTAAATGCAGGAGATGCACAAACGGGACTGTAGAACTGACAGATACATGAAAATATTTTTTCTTTAAAATTCTCATTGAAAAGAAATTGGAAAATAAATGAATATTCGCACGCACGAATATAGTATTCATGTGTCTGTGTAAGTGAGATATACCGAATGTTTTGATATGTGCATTGTCTTTGTCCCCTCTTCTATGAAATACATAATACCCTTGTTGATACACCCGTTATGTTTCCTATAAACAACATTCAATAGTATTACCTCATTACACTTAAATGCTTGTTCTGAATAATAGGAAGGAATATCAGATAACCAACTGAAGTAACTGTAATAGATGGAAAATGATCCGTCCATTACAGGAAACTCAAGACAGCGTTGAAAACGTTTTTCTCCCAATGAATTGGTTTGGTTCGAGAGAAAATGTAATAAAAAAAAAAAAATTAGGACAACAATTATTTAAAAACGGAACGCTTTTTTGTTTCTTTATATTTGAATTTTATTGTTATATTATTGATATTTGTTTTTTTTTTCGTCCAATGTGTTGTACAATTCTATAAACGACTAGCTACTCTCGCGCCGTATCACTCAAGAACATTGTAGCTATCTATCAGTGAAAGAATTTTGGCAATCCCACCAGCGGTTCTAAAGATTACCCCCTACATATAAACTTACAAATTTTACCTCTTTATTATATTATTCAATAAATGAGATAAATAATTTATTATTTTATCAAGATTGGTTCAGTGGTTTTGGTATAAATGCACCATAAACAAACTCTTACATAAATGCTTTTTTCACTTTAAGTAGCACCAGAAACGTCTAGTTAACTATTTAACGTATACGAAGAGGCATTTAACACCTGTCATGTACAAGTACTGACAAGAATCTGAACGAAAGTATGAGTAATGAACGCATTTCCATAACTAAAGGAAAACAGATTTTCTTGAAAAGGAAATGCGCATTTCGACCCCAAAAGGCTGAAGGTAAAATAACCAAGGAAATTACCGTATTTATTCATTCAGGTAGAAATAAACGAATCGCCATGATTAATAAGGATAAAAGATGAAAGATAGTAACGATCGTCATTTATCTTTAAGTTTAAAGAAGATTATATTTATACACGAAAGTTTATAGGTATTAAACCGTAAATTCTTAGATTTGCGGATTCCAGAAACTCTCTATCAAAGTTATCACAAGAAAATAGAATCAAATAGTTCAACAACAAAATTATTTCCGTTCTACGATTGGATTCAGATCGGAGTATACAAACTACAAAGATCTGTAGCAGACAAGATACGATAGAGTTACAAAACTGTTACGTACTGTTATCATTCGAATCAATTTCAATACAGGGAAATAATTTACTTCCTCATAGTTTCTTTTCTTTTAATTTTTTTTTAAAAAACTTTGCCCCATAATAATAATTTTCTCTCGTGTCGTCGGTGCGTTTACAAACATACAATTTCATATACACATCACACCCAGACCAGGAACAACAATTTGTGGATTACACAAAGAGTTGTTCCGTGCGAGAATCGAACCTGCGAAACGTTGCGCGAGAGCCAGTTGTCCAGAAACCTGCGACACGTTGCGCGGCAGCCAATTGTCAAAAAAAAAGCAAGCGTGGTGATTAATGCTAGAAGCTTCTCCGGGTGAGAGGGCCTTTGCTCAGGAGAGGGCACTTAAAGGCTAAAGATAATGATAATGATTAATAAAATAAAAAGGCCAAATAAAATTCTTACCTTATTTGTTTTATATTCCAACCTTTTGGCGCGTAAACCAATTAGAAATAACTAAAGCTAGCCACATCTAGTGCCACCAATATTCCTAACCTTAAAATTGCGTGACCTATTTCCCAAAACATCAATTTCAAGTTATATTATTCAACTCCACCTGCTGATTTGGCACCAGCCATCTTATTTGCAAATTCTCAAGACGGAATAATTAGCTACCGAATAATTTAATTAAACAATTTAATTCTACCTGTGATGATAATGAATTTGAGTTATTATGTGTGAGTTTACTTCTGAATGTAGAATGTTTCTGTAATTGTTTTAGGTGGAGGTTTTGTGTTATTATAATGGAATGGTGACACATTCGGGATTTTGTTGTCGTCTGGTATATTTTATGTGGAATTGCTCACTGTAACGTCGGGGTAATGGGTGGGCAATGGGTTGCTGTGCAACGTGTCGCCAATTCGATTCCTAGGACACTTTGTGTGATTGACTGTCTGTCTGTGTGGGTAGCTTGAGTACCTATGTGAATTTATGTACATGTAAACGTAAAGGAGAAACTCCCGATAAAGTTTTTATAAAAAAAAGTTTGCATATTTCTAGTTGTGACCTTAAATTTCGAGGTATTTCTCATTTGTAAATTTAGTGTGACATATATACGATTGTTATACAGTCAATAGTTTTGTCGATCGTTTATTTCTTAGCTTCATAGTTAAGATAGAGCAATTTTCAGCTTGAATTTTCATCAATGTATACTAAAACGTATGTGTAGTTATTTAGGTACCAACAAAAACTTTGCTTACAAACTCAATAATTCCTTTGTTCCGTGACAGAATCGTTATAATCAGTCCACATTGTTAACACACGAAAACAAACACATTACTAAACAAACGAAAAACGCCCTTAAAACAATGAAAATAAATATTCAAATAAAATAAACTCAATAGAACGCTTAAACGAATAAATAGAACAAATTCTCCATTACACGTTCACACAAATTACATCGGACACATATGAATTAAAGAGCTTCCAATTTAACTGACCCTTTACAATTTAAACAATGGAACGTGCGAAATGTGTTTAGATAAAAACCTGTCAAGTGCATACTGACCAATAAATTACTGGAAGTTCCGCAGTCTGATAGTATTTTAATTAAAAGTTTACGTAAGTACTGGCATTCTGATAGCACGCCTTTTATCGCCCGAGAATGTACGGCGAATGTTTAAAATATACCTAAGTAATTTTGTATTAAAAACTTCTTTTTGCTGGTCAAATTTAACGCTATTATTAAAAAAACTAAGTTTCACCGCTACTCGGCTCCATTTGATTGTAGCATGATGTTTTATAGCCTATAGCACTCGGGAACATTCTACCTATCAATAAGTAAAAAAATTTTAGAAATCCGACCAGTGATGCCAAAGATTGCTCCCTACATACAAACTTACAAATTTTACCTCTTTATAATATTAGTATAGAAGTAGATATACAATGCACGATCGGAGCGGTGACTGGCCATTCACTACACGTGTCGCGTGTCCGATTCCGGTACCTTAAAACTTTTCCGCAAAAACAGTTGTTCCGGGTCTGGATGTGATGTGTACCTATGTGAGATCGTATGAAAATGTGCCTACGACATAGGAAAAAAAACGAAAGCAAGAAAGAATATGGTAGGGGTAAACAATTATTTATTAATAGCATTAGTACTCGCAAGTGCCAATGTAATGAGTGATATCTACTTTCTATGATTATCTAGACATAACTGACATTCGGTGAAGAAAACCGTCGTGAGGAAACCTGAACTCATAATTTCTAATTATAAGTTTGAAATCGCCAATCCGCCTTGAGCCTGTGATGATTAATGCTTAAAAGAGGCCTTTGTCGAGCAGTGGGCACTTATAGGATGATTATGTGTAACGAACTAAAAACTTCAAAATATAAAAACTCTTTTCCCTAATTAAATTATCACATTAGGTATTATAGAAAACCACAGATTCGAAAAAGATATATACATACTTACTTAATAATACTAACCACCGCCTAATGGATTAATAATATGGGTTAATGCGCAAAGGAACCTTAATATTTAAGCGCATTCCTTTTTTCGGATTATGAGCCTCCACGGGTATTTCATTTCCTGACCCATATAACTTTTCGGGTACATCGAATAATGTCAAACAATTTGTTTAAGTAAATGGACCGGGTTTTTATCGTTTATCTTTTGTTTTATACACTCCATATTCAATTGTTTGGTTCGTGTAATTAAGATGAATTAGATGGAAATAACGACATGTTAATTGACCGAGAAATGCTGTACTAGTTTCGAGTCAAAACGGGACTCTTATTCATGAGCGGCTGCGCGTCTTTCTGATTTAAAACTAGTAGTTGAGCTTTACTTAGTGAGATTCGATAGTTTCTGATATAAAAATTAAAAATAATTTATTAAACTTATTTAAGGTTGCTGTAATATGCAATTCAGTTATTTATTCATTTATTTCGTCGTCATCAGTAAATAGTAGGTTATAGTATAAATAATATGGTTTTTATTACTGAAATCATTTGGTTCTCGTTTCGACGTGAACATTACAAATTTTTTGCCCGTCCTTCTACGTCACTTTAAAATTTGTAAAAAACGTAAAGTTTAAACTTTTAAAAAATATAAATAAAATATTCCTTTTTGTATTTTTTGACTCAATGTGTTCTAAGGTAACAAATTAAATATAAACATTATATTTTCATTTAATTAAATTAACACAAAACATATTGAACGGCGAAAGAGATATTTCTCTAATTTCTCCGATATTTAATTACTCCCACAGTTCATACAAACCTTTCATCGCCACGAACCCTTCTCACTTCAGCCAAAATGTTTGAAATAAAAGTTGTTATAAAAAGGCAATCAAGCTTATTGATCTCAGTATCATTTTCATCAGATATCCCTTTGAAACTCCAACTGACTTGTTTTCAATTAAAGAAACTGAAAGAGGTCGCCGTTGCGTGAAATTGAAAATTTGTTAAAAAGCTACGACGACGGTTACGAAAATTGAGAATTCATTGTGAATTATAAACTTTTTTTTTGGTATTTTTGTTTCACTTTTTTCGTGTAATATAAACATCACATTCTATGTAGAACAAGTTCAAGTTCGAAATATAAATTTAAATTAATTTTATTATTTAAGTTGGTGGGTCCATATAGAAATTTAATACATATTTCAACCCAAAGTCTGTGAAGTAAGGTTCATTTTTGACATCATTTCGTTCTTTGTATAGTTTCTGTGAGTAATCGTAGCTACAAAGTAACCTTGAGTATTTTTAACATAAGGAGTAATAAATCTTTATATTTATACTCTATACATACATACGTGTGTACATAATATAGATACATATCAATATAATACGGTAATTTCTAACTAGTCAAATTCAATACTTTTAATCAAACGTCAAAAACGATACTTTTCTATGAAATTTGTATGAAAAACTGAGCTATGACGTCATAACATTTTTGCGTCAAATAGCTTACTTATTTCATAATAATTAGCTTAAAAATCTAAAACTTAGTGGATCGATCAATCAATTAATAAAAGTATAGTTATTTTTCAATATTTTATAGTATTGAAACATCTTATTAATTTATTTTTGACCTAGGAAACTACACAATTGGAAATAACCGATTTTTACTACATAAACTAAAATAACACTTCTGTTTTTTTCTTGTCTGTCAGTTTGTTCCAGGTAATTTGTGGAAAGGTTGGATCTATTTTGATCGGTATTTTATTTGTAGGTTACTGATTTATTATGTACTTTTCGACTCGACTACTTTTATGTCAGAATTTCTTTAAATCAAATTATAATCGGACGAAGTCGTACTTATAAGTTAGTTAATAAATAAGCAAAACCTGTGTACAGTCTTATAAAGTCTACTTTGTTTATTTCATAGTTGTTTTAATATTAAAATGCTATTAATTTCCCAATTTCAATACTTTATTAATCAGATAAAATAATAATGCAATTTACACAATAAATAAAATTTAGACTCCAAATTATTACGCAACAGAGTAATATTATTACAATTTAATTTATTTATAACACACACAGGTACATACATAATAAAATGTGTTACAATTTTCCGTACAAAATATCGGTACAATTGTTAAACGAATAAATTAATTAATGGAGGATCTCTTTGGTTGGTTGAACACCTGTAATTATTGAATGAATGAATACTCCCATATTGTAATTAAGCTTAATATAGTGTAGTACATTTAATACGGAACCGTTTCATTTAATTTATTGTTTTCTAGTGAAGTGCCACTATGTTGCTCAGTGAGATAAGTGGGTGTCGAGTCCATTTATTTGAGATATTTCCTTCCGAAATTCCAGAACAAAATGTGTATCGTTGAAGAGAGTTGTAAGCTATGAAACCATGCCTATACGGATATGCCTATTAAAGGAGCCTTTATACCACTATTAAGGAGCCTTACGGTGCACCCGGCCTGGGCCAATAAAAGGAATGAATGGGGTGGTTTTTAGTCAGTAAGAGTATAACACACTCCAGTAGTGACTTCCGAAGCCGAATTTCACTACTGAACTGAATTCTTCGATATTTATAAATATTTTGTTTTTGTCAGGGGAAAATCATCAAATGACTTTTTTTATGTAATAGTTCGGTAAACGAGCAGACGGATTACCTGATGGTAAGTAATCAGCACCGCCCATGGGCGCAACGGAGGAGTTACGAGTGTGTTGCCGATCTTTTAGGGATTAGGGATTTGGAGATTTAGGGATTGAGGAGGGATTGGGGCGGGGAAGGATTGGGCCTCCGGTAACCTCACTCACATGGCTAAAAACAACGCTTTGGTTGTTTCACGCCGGTTTTCTGTGAGGCCGTGGTATCACTCCGGTCGAGCCGACCCATTCGTGCCAAAACATGGCTCTCCCACACTTAAACCTAGACTTCTCCCGCTCAGGGTAAGGCGAGAGAGAGTGTCAGACTCTTACTGACTAAAACCCCCCCGTTCCTTCTCCTGCCGTGGCGTCTTGTTGCTTTTCCCCCGTAACCCCGGCTGAACATCGGCCCTGTAGGGCCCCGTCTGTGGTTGTTTATCGACTCTTTGAGGCGCGCGCGAAATGCTACGCGCCGTACGCTCGGGTCTGGTTCTGGTCGGGCGGTCAGCTACCCTCACTCGCCGTTCGAAGACCCGCGCATACGGTGTTCGGAGATCATCTCTCAATCCGGACGCCCGGAATGTCGCCAACTGCGGCGGCCGGGGCGTGAGGAGGATAGTTCCCTCAAGCGCTCCGTTTCCTTCTTTGTTTCGCAAAAAGACGAGACGGCTCCATAGTTCCTTTGCTACGAACCGTGGCCTCAACTAAGGTCGGGTGCGGAGGTCACCGCCGCCGATCATGTTCCTGAGGACACGGCAGTGCTCAGCCCAAGCAGGGCACACCGCCACCGTATCCTCAGGGTGGTCCTCACAATGACGACATTTGTGCGTTTCCGCTCGCCGGATCCGAAACAGGAAATAGGCTTTGATCTGTATAAACATTCAATGTGAATCTTGTCTAATATTAAAGTAAAAATTACAATTATCAAATTACGCTTAGCTTAGCTATTTATGGTAAATTCAGAACTGTTTTTCCAGAAATCAATTCAAACGGTTTTTCTCATAAAAGAATAGTACATAGATTTTGAAGGTCCAAAACGTGGACGGGTATTAAAAAATTCTACAAAATATCTAAAAATCTCTGATTTTTTAAACTCTTTTTTTTTGATTGTGTGGTTTCCTGGAATGTTTTATTGCTGACGTTTTCTGTTACGACTTTATACAACAAGCTTTAATAAAGTGCTCTTTGAATGTTGGATTTCGCAAACCTCTTTTTCATGTGAAGTACTATTTTAAATTCTATCTTGATGTTTATTGAATTGTTTTTTATTGGATAGGACTCAAAACAAGTGCACTAATCACTAGATGGCAAGTTATCATTGCCGGTCATGCAGCCACCACAGAAGGTATAAGAGCGTTGCCGGCCTTTTAGTGATGAGGACGTGGTGTTACTGCGTTCGAGCCGCCTCATTCGTACCTAAACATGGCTCTCCCACATAAAATTGGCATACGTGTAACGTAAAAGTAAACACAAATAACATTAACTAGCTCTTGCCTGCGACTTTGTTTACGTGGAATAGT
This sequence comes from Spodoptera exigua, assembly GCA_902829305.4. NCBI lineage: Eukaryota > Metazoa > Arthropoda > Insecta > Lepidoptera > Noctuidae > Spodoptera > Spodoptera exigua. Next base: position 3,245,056 of record LR824614.2, read on the forward strand.
GACTTCCTACAGATTTTTGGTTTTAAAACTATCTTATGTCCTTTCTCGAGTTCCAAACACACAAATAGGTTCAGTAGTTTAGACGTGAAAAAAGACAGATACACAGACTGAGTTACTTTTGCATTTATAATATTAGTTTGGATTTGTGAGCAATAATAAGTCGTGTATATATACTATTATATATACGGTATATATACGGTCCCAGGAAGCCGCTGGATGCAGGTCGCTTCCAACCGGCCTATCTGGAAGTCAATGGGGGAGGCCTATGCTCAGCAGTGGACGTCCTGTGGCTGATATGATGATGATATAGATACTAAATCGAATAATTTTTGAGGAAGATCAGAAGTTTTTAGTTTTTCTCCATTTTGTTTTCTTACAATAACACGTACCATTGTTCGATTTGTTTAGTTTAAAACTCACTTATGTTTTGTTTTGTTGTGATAAAACAAACTTCTTTCCATTCTGCTCGATCGGACATTTAACTTATTCCATGTTTTGACATTAAACAATGGATGTTATGGATAAGATACGATTTTGAAAGAACATTTTGTTATAAATAGAAAGTTATGAAGCATGCCGAACATATAACTATATACATATATGCATATGCAGCAATAAGGAAATATAGAGTAAAGATCCTTAAAATCGGAAAAGAAAGAAAGGCGAGTAAGTATGGGACAGCCACGCCTTGCACATATGGGCCGGTTAGACGGAAGCGTTGGCACGGCCTCATAGAAAACCGCCAAGAAGTAACAACAGAGTTGTATTGCGCCGTGTGAGTGAGGTTACTGGAGGCCCAATCCTTTCTTTCCCTTTCGTAATCACTCCCCAATCCTCAAATCTCCGAATCTATAATCCCCAGATACACTTGAAATTCCATGAGTATAAATGTGGATGGATGGAGAGGGAGAGGGAGACCAAAGAAAATATGGATGGATTGTTTGAGAAGTGATATGGAAGACAGAGGAGTTAGCGATAGCGTGACGAGTGACAGGACAGAATGGAAGAAAAAAAACATATTGCGCCGATCCCAAATAAAAGACAAGGGCAGGAAGATGATGAGATACACTTGAAATTCCACTGGAGTTGTGTGGCGCCTATTGCTTACCATCAGGAAATCCATGTTCTAGTTTCACATAAAAAAGGTGAGTTGATAATACCTGGTCAGCTGTAGTAAAACAGTATATTCAAGCGATTTGTTCTACAGCTCATCAAGTGAGGGTGCCGCGAAAAACCGCGAATGAAAAGTGTTGCGATGGTTAAATTGCTGCCTGCAACTACAGGGGAGGATTTGGAGTTGTCTGAAAATTAATCACTACTCTTGAGACCTTGCGGCCGATAATTATGATTTATATATTTTACTCGCATTACTATCTATACATTGTATTTTAGACAATCCTTTCAGACTCCTTTTTACGACTTAATCGAAAGGTTCTCTTTAAGAAATCACCTTCTGAGGTAAGACTGTCCATTGTATAGTTTGTTTTATAATTATGTTCTTTGATGTCATGAGGTGCATGATAAAATGTATACTACTTTAAGCTACATAAATAATATATAGGTAAGGAACTATATTAAACCAATTGGTAAAGAAACTTCTAAATATTTTTCTACTACAACAATATTTTTTTGTAAATAAGTATACATTTTTCTTTAACAACAAAAAATCAAAATGACGAACAAAAGCTTCTTCTAGTTTTAGTTTGAACAACTAAAATAATGTTCCTAACACTGTCAAAATAAGTACGTACTTAGTTTTAACAGCATTGAGCTCTTAAACAAACTATTTTACATACAAACGAATGGCAAAATTACGTATATAAATAAACAAAAATCTTGTTCTGAGAATTTCTATAAGATAATAGTAAACACTTAGTTAGATATAAATCCTTTGAATAATAAAATAAATACATAAAAGTTTCTATTTAATTTTTTCAACGTTTGAAGAGATAGTAATCTTAATCGTTCAAAATAAAAAAATATCGTTAAGTGCAAATAAGGCTAAGATTTCTTGTACAAACGATATTTTCCTAGATAGAAGATATTTTATTAAATGGAAACCTAGAAAAGTTTAATTATTTAGTTCAAAACAGTATTTTATTTAAATCTTAAATTTCCACAGTTTTCTTTTTCTTTATATTTCAGTACTATTAGGGATCGAAAAACCAAAAGGGCGTACTTTGTTAAACGGTTTTATTTAGCTCACCCCGTTTTATTCTTGGGTCAAATTTAGTAATTCAAATTTCACCCTCTTCCTGTCAACCGATTAATCTGAAATTTTGTGTACACTTTCAATTTTGGTGACAATACAATTATGTGTAATCATAACGATTATAAATCCAAAATGGCGGCCGCTACAAAATGGCGGATAACGTAGGTTTTATCAATCCCATCAATATGGGTATCAAATGAAAGGGCTCAACGAGCAGAATACAATATAGCTACTATAAACAATTTAAATCTAAGATGGCGGCCGCTACAAAATGGCGGATAACGTCGGTTTTATCAATCCCATCAATATGGGTATCAAATGAAAGTGCTCAACCAGTAGAATACAATGTACTTTAAAAAATTAAAACCCAGGATGGCGGCCGCTACAAAATGGCGGATAACGTGGGTTTTATCAATCCAATCAATATGGGTATCAAATGAAAGGGCTCAACGAGCGGAATACAATGAAGCTCTATAAACAATTTAAATCCAAGATGGCGGCCGCTACAAAATGGCGGATAACGTAGGTTTTATCAATCCCATCAATATGGGTATCAAATGAAAGTGCTCAACCAGTAGAATACAATGTTCTTTACAAAATTAAAATCCAAGATGGCGGCCGCTACAAAATGGCGGGTAACGTGAGTTTTATCAATCCAATCAATATGGGTATCAAATAAAAGGACTTGACAAGAAGAATACAGTGCACTATACAACCTCAATATTTAAGATGGGCGCAGCCACTAAATAGCGTATAATAATAAGATTTAAATATAGAAATTGAATCTGTAATTTAGGTATAATTTATTAATATTTAAGTGTGGGAGAGCCATGCTTCGGCACGGAAGGGTCGGCTCGACCGGAGTTATACCACGGCCTCACAGAAAGCCGGCGTGAAACAACCACAACGTTGTGTTTCGCCGTGTGAGTGAGGTTACCGGAGGCCCAATCCCTACCCAATCCCTAAATCCCCAAAATCCCAATCCCTAAAAGGTCGGCAACGCACTCGTAACTCCTTCTTTGTTGCGGGGGTCCATGGGCGAGGCTGATTGCTTACCATCAGGTAATCCGTCTGCTCGTTTGCCGTCTATTATTTAAAGGTATCTGATTAATCCAGCCTGAATCCACGACCCACGTCTCAAGACTTTGTATCGTGTTAAGGACTGTGTGGCGTTAGGGTGGCTAAAAATGATACGTAGTTATCGGCATACCACCCAAGTTAAAAGTTAAAATGCGCTGAGAACTGTATGGCATTAGGGTGGATAAAAATGAGGCGTGTCTATTTTCCGCTAAAAGGAGTCAATTTAGTCCTACTCCAACTTTCCAGGGTGTATCCGTGCCGATAACTGACCATCTTGATCTTCTTGGTATAACGCTGACATTACTCTCAACTTTGGGCCATACATCGAAGCAAAACCTCAACTGGCTGCAAAAAAGTTGAGAATCCTAGCACGGGTTAGACAATACTTCACGCCGGAACAGTTGTTTAAACTTTATCAGGCGCAAGTTTGATCGGTTATGGAGTACTGCTCTCATCTTTGGGACTGATATGCCCGATACCAACATTATGCGCTTGAGTCTATTGAGGGACGAGCCAAGAGGATCATTGGCGATGATGCACTTGTCGAGTCGAGACTTCAAAATCTTGAGCATCGATGCCGAGTTCCTAGCCTGTCGGTTTTTCTACCAGTTGCATTTCGGGGAGTGTGCGTCGGAATTACATAATTTAATTCCGTTTAGCCCGTTCCATCATCGGACCACCAGACGTACGGCATTGCACCACCGGTACACGGTGGATGTCCCATATATACGTACCAAACGTTTTGGGAGCACATTCATTATGCGTACAGCCATGGAGTGGAATTCCTTGCCGGAGTCGGTGTTTCCTGATAGCTACAATCCGGGTATCTTTAAGTCAAGAGTGAATAGGTTACTTCTAGGTAAGCGCGCTCCATCGTCGACCGCATCGTCGCTTTCCATCAGGTGAGATAGCGGTCAAGCGCAAACCTATAATCAATAAAAAAAAACAAATAAAACAGCAACTGCAAAACAACGTAAACAAAGGCTTCAAAAAGCGAAAGAAAAGTATAAAGCAAAACGAGCTAAAGAAAGTGAAGGTGATATATAGTAAGTAGTCGATTACTGAAACGACAGGAACAATCAGGTGGCTCTTAGTGGATTAAGATCTTTGCAGGGACAACGTATAGAAGAGTTGGACTGCAAAACATTAACGGGCAAGAAACCTTGCAATAATGAAGCATGAAATGAATTAAACAGAATGCGAAATAAAAACTAAAAACTATAAAATAAAAATAGGTAAAAAAACTTTTTAAGTTAAACGGTTTTATGTTTGCATTGCAATGTTTAAGATAAATGTACTAAAAACCAACAAATAATAAATTAGATACAGTCGTGGAAATTATAAACATATGCATAGACTAGACTAAAATAAAACCGTGGGGCACGTCAATTGTCTACAAATTATCGACTTAATGTGCGATAGAAGAGTCGTTTAGTTCGTCGTTAGGCAGTTGACCTGCAGACGGTGAGGAAATTATTTACTATTTTCTTGCTCATGGAAATTCCAATAGTTATACACTCCATGTAAATATAATAAACGTACTACTCGCTCACGACTATGAAACCCTAAAACTCGTTTCCACATTCTAGCGCTACTTATAACAAGTCCATCGTTGACAGTTGTACAACTGCCTAATTATCTATTGTACATTACAAAACAAACATTTTAATCAACGATTGTAGACAATTGACGTGCCCCACGGTTTTATTTTAGTCTAGTCTATGCATATGTTTATAATTTCCACGACTGTATCTAATTTATTATTTGTTGGTTTTTAGTACATTTATCTTAAACATTGCAATGCAAACATAAAACCGTTTAACTTAAAAAGTTTTTTTACCTATTTTTATTTAAACTAACCAGGGATTGCCTCAGGTAACATGTAACCTAGTCACTCACACGGCGAAACAAAACGCTTATTAGTGCTGAAGCTTGGCTGTCCTACATTTAATCAAGGTTTTGCCCAAGGCTAACCTTAAAAAAGATGACTATAAATTTCTAGGATTTCTCTAAATTTTCGTCTTCACCTTAAATTAGTGGTGTCAATCTCACTTTTAATATCATCTTATTTTTTGAAGGGGGAAAAATCATCAAATGGTCCCTGGCTTCGTGTGGAGCGGACGGAAGTGTCAGACTGTTATTGATTAAAAACCAAAAGTTTAAACCTTAGTGGTTTTTGGTTGCTATTTTAAGTAAAAATCCTGTATTATCTGTTAATATGATAAATAAACAAAAAAAACCGTTCTTTTTCTTGCTGTGGACCGCTATAATGTAACCTACCCACCACTAAATAGGTACATGACTGCGATGGCACATTGGAACTTGCTAGTTTTCGAATACCCTCATTTATGGGAAGGAACACCTCAACGATTAATAAAAGTGAGATAAGGACAATCAAATTCGCGCACAAAATCTAGTACCTACTTATTTCACAGAATGTTTTAAAAGCAACAATAAAACACATAAACAAATGGCACGTACACACATTGCGTGCGAATATTTCCGATGCAAATAAAGTTTCGCACCCTTGAATATAGTGGGGAGCCAATAAAAATGTTACTTAAGTCTGCGCCGAAGTCCGGGCTTTTAGAGGTGGAACGATTTACTTCAACGATCCAAGTTATAGGAGCAATTTCATTTTCATCATATTAATAGTATTCTTCGACTTCATATGATTATGGCTTAAAGAAAGTCTGTTTTTTTTAGTTTTGAAAGCAGTAAGTAACTTTTAAACTTTCTTGTTTCATATTTACAACATTTCTAACATTACGCGGGTATTAACGCAAAACGCAATCTCGCTTTCCTTCGAAGTCGGTTAACACATCTGTTGATACGGTCAACGTAGTGTATAGACGGCCTTATACGATAGAAAAAGAAAATAAAGGGGTGGGTGAAAATTTATCGCTCGAATGCAGGGAGCTATGACATCGCATCTTTAGTTTGCTTGTGACTACGACCAGTGCAAACAGGTCGAACCGTCAAGCCTATCAAGGTATTTTATTAAATATTTTTCGCGTTAATACCCGCGTGATTATAATTATCTTTTGAAAGCAATTGGCAACATTCTAATTGGTGAACACAATTGTAGGAGATTTATCATCAACAGATGGAAGATATCCTCTACCATGTGTACGTTTTTAAAAAAAAATGATTTTATCATTAGCAAGACTAAAGGAAGTCTAGCTGACTAAAAGATTACAGTTGGTTGGCATAAAAATTAAAGGATGGATCCACATGCCCGTATGATGTTAGCAGACAGTTTTAGAATATAGAACTCCTTTCATTAGTGTTGTTGTGGTGGACTGGGATATAAAGGCGCCCGCTTCTCATGCATAAGGATAGAAGATCTCGCATCTCATACATGAATATGTAGTTACTTTCTAAGTTTATTTAGAAAACACTGACTTACGGCAAAGGCAAAGGATTTTGAGGAAACCTGGACTTATGATTAGTAATTATCTATAGGTTTGAAATCGCAAATCCATCTTCGACATCCGTTGTAACTCATAGTCAAACCTTCTCCGTGTGAGAGTAGGCCTTTGCTCAGCAGTGAGCACTTACAGGCTGATGATGTAAATCGTTTGTTAAAATATAGGTTTTCAGCTTACTCACGTAATAATTTGACGAGATTCTCGACTAGTTTCACCGAAGACATAGACGCGACTCGGCGACTGTCACCCTGCTACTGACAGTCACCGCGTCGCGTGTCGCGGAATGCTACTTATGAATATGGGCCTCTAGCATGCCTTGAAACTAGTCCAGTATCTCGCCAAATTATTACGTGAGTAAGCTGAAAACATAATAATTAAAATATAGGTTATTGGAACTCGCTGCATCTTTTACCATGTTCCATTCCGTCCCGTCACAATAAGCAACAATGAAATCCAACATATGCGCCCCTCTATGCCAATTTCCGCTTCAACACAACTGAATCCATTGCATGCCACATTTCAGATACCTGCGCCTCTCCATTTTCTATTGTAATGCAGTTTTGTCGCCAACATATTCAATTTTACACCTCATAGGGAAATATTGAAGTATTACTTTTGCTTAATTTTATTTTTCGCGCTGTCGTCTTTTCGTATTGGTTTTGCTCCAATAGTTGGGTTTAGAGTTTCTGTTTGGTTAGCACGTGTTCATTCGTTGATGCTATGGTTTTGTGGTTGAATAAATAGTAAGAAGATGTCTTATGTATTTTTTTTTACATTGTGAAATTAAATGGTGGTTAAGTGTCAAGCTCCAGGGGCGCTGGTATTCTTAACTGGGTTGATTGAGTGAAAGAACTTGTGATTGTTAAGACTGTAATAGGCTGTGGTAAAATTTTATGGGCGCGTGCTCCCAACGGCGGCGAGCGCGGTCCGATCCAAAATGGTCGGCGACCCACTGTTGACGTCACATAAAGCGGTGGAATCGGTTCGGCGTTAAAGCGGTTGTCGCGAACACATGGTAAAACCTTTAACTTATAGATGAAGTATATGTTTGTAGGTATCGAGCAGAAACAGACTTATAAATCAATAAATACAATACTATGTACCACGGCCCCGTCCGAGACACTTCCTCTCGCTCTACCCAAGGAGGGACCAGATATAGAAAGAATTAAAATTCTCAAAAAAACCCCACCAACACCTGTCTTAGAACATTTGTCACTAGAATATCTTAAAAAAAAAACAGTAAATATATAAAATATCAGCGTAACATAAGTATATAATGGTGTACTTCCTAAGGTAAAGGAAAAGACCGTTAGAAGGGAACGTGAATAAGTGAATTAAGAGTTATGGGAGCTATTACGGCCCTTATGGGAAATGGCCCGTTATGGCACTTAATGTGCACTTAGATCTTAAAGGGCTAAGATTGATGAACCTGGTCAAGAAACTTAATCTAGCGAAAGTGAAGATACAATCTGCTTACAAGTCGATTTTGTAGAAGAGATTTTTTGCTTCATGTGTGCTCTAACATGGGTATACTTTTATATAAATGTTTGTGTGATAAACTGCGGCCAAAATTAGGGAATTAAATTGTTTGAGCAAAATAGTCGGCAGAATGTGAATGTTTTTTTTCTAAATTTGTGAAAAATGCAGATTGATTCAGAATACATATAATAAGATAAAAATATCAGAAAACAGTGTACGGGAGTACACTGTTTTCTGATATTTTTGACAAATCAACATATTACCCTTATAATATTTTACTTAACACCATATCTATGTACCTGCATTCATAGCAAATAAATTTAATTTCATTTCACTTCAATATTTCGTAGATATTAAAGTCAACATTAAAATAAAAAAATATCATAACAAATTCTTTTCACTTATTCATTTAAAATTAAATTAATTCATACCATTTCTTAGATATATCCCACACATTGTAGATTCCCCAAACTTTCAAATTTCCAAAATCTTCTTAAAAACAGTATAGGTCCTCAATTAGACACCTATGTAGATGACTGTGATTACCCACGGTGGCAAGGACATGCATGTCAGGAGGTTCCTTGCTAATGAGACACTAATGTATGCCGCATTGAGATGGAACTCTAATAGTTCTTACTTAGGCTAAAGAGAAATTTTCCGAGGTATACGTACTTTCAAGTTTATTAAGACACCACTTTAAAGGAAAACATCGTAAGGAAACCTGGACTTACAATTTCTAATTGCGAATTTTCAATCGCTATTCCGTCTTGAGCAAGCGTGGTGATTAATGCTTAAACCTTCTCCATGTGAGGCCTTTGCTTAGCAGGCTGATGTTGTGTTGGTGTGAGGTACCTACCGGAGAATAAAGTAAAGAAAGGATTTTTTATTTAGCTAGTTCCAACTGGTTCAAAGATAATTTTGAGAATAAAAAGACATGAATCTTTAACTTTTATGTACTATTCTGTCTTCTGTACAATATTATATAGATAATTCTTTGTTTTTTTCAGATGTGTATATGGTACTAACTCCTTGAGTTTATGAAATTATTCTTTATTTTAAATTAATATAATTTAGGTTCTATTTTCAAACCACAGTACAATTATTTGTTTAAGCGCAATGAGGTGCCACGGCGTCGCCCCGGTGTGGAAGTAGGAAGGTAGGAAGGAAGGGGGGTTTTTAGTCAGTAAGAGTCTGACACTGTCTCTCGCCTGGGCGGGAGAAGTCATTAGATGATTTTCCCTTGACAAAAAAAAATACAATTATTTGTTAGTGTCAAAATTGTTAAAAAACTTTTCAATGATTTTCAATAATAAAGTCTAACACACTTTTTTTTTCTTCTTGGAAATACATTTTATACAATTATAGGATTCTTCTGTTTCACCATAATAATATTTTATTTTCTACGTACTAGGTGTAAGTAGGTACTATCGTGTGGAGACTCTCACTTACTCGCACTCTCCTAATAAACCAACTAATTACCATCCCACACTAATGTGGCGTGAATTTCGGTTTCCCGATTTGCTTTAGTCTCAGGACAAAATGTGGTAATAAGTATTAAGTTTTGGATATGGTACTTTGTCATATTGTAGAACCATCACCCTTTAGGGCTGATGTTCAGCCGGGGTCGCAGGCCTCGGCCTAAAGCAGGAGAAGGAACGGGGGGTTACTAAAAAATAAGAGTCTGTCTCCCTCGCCATACCCTGGGTGGGAGAAGTTATTTGATGAATTTGAAAAAGTAAAGAAGATAACTTCTTAAAGGCAGAACAAAATGTTTCTTTCATTATTTAGAAAACATCCATAACACAAACTGAGTAGAATATTATTATATTTCTAGGTTTCACTGAGAAGGACAGATGAAATTACGCATTGTATAAATTACTAGAACGTCCAGGGAAATTTCTCTTGAAAATTCCAGGTACAATGTTTAATATGGATGAAGATCTACAGTATTTGTTTCATAATTAAAGTTTAAAATCAAACTATTTTTATATAGAGGCATTCTGTTATTCGGGCAGCATTCCCCGGCAAACAACATTATGGTTACGGGCCACGTGCATGGCTTGAAACTAGTCAAGTCAACTCGAAAAACCTTTACAGGAGTATATGGTTACAGATAATCAATCAGTACACACTGACCTTAACTATGTTTTGTACCTACCTATACGTAACAAAACCAAAAAACATAATTTAACAATATTGGTTAATATATTTAAGCATATAATTATACCGCCTTAATATTTTTAGATGTGAAATTTGGATATTTCCATCCGACTACTATTGATACCTTTTCGCAGCCGTCTAGACGGTCTCCAGAGATAAGTCACATTCAAATCGACAAATGAAAACTGATGGAGTTTCTTCCACAAATCTATCAGTTGGTAAAAATAATCAAATGTCTATAGATATTGATATTCCGATCTTTCAATCGTACGAATTATTTTTATTGATAAGATTTAAAGATGGATAAATAGACAAATTAGTGAATTACTTGATATTCTGCTAATTAGAGCTCTTATTAAGGATACCATGGCGATGTCGTCAGGCATCTGAGTACCAGCAAGTCGTGCTGCCATGGCTGAGTATTAGTGACATCAATTTTTTTAAGACATTGCGCCACACTTTGTCCTGTGTGTCGTCGGTGCGTTAACAAACATACAATTTCACATACACATCACACCGGGTATCGAACTCACGACACGTTGCGCTGCAGCCAGATGCCCAACCATTGCGCCAATCACGCAATCAATTCAAATCCTGTTTGAAAAGCATCCCAAATGGCGGGTAACTAAGCCTTAAGTCGTGTAATTACGAGGTGGTCACGCTTCCAACTTGGCGGCTTATCCAAAGCGTTGCCAAGTGAGCTTGGTACCACATATATCTATATTAAATGTCTGAATACAGATCCAGCGACGTTGCCATGCCGTCCTTATAAAGCAGAGTTCAACGAGTTTAATTGCAACGCAAAGTAGATTGATTGGTTTCGAATAAACTTTTAGCTGTTTTCCTCTCTATATAACTCTACCCAAGTAGGAACTCTATTTAGCCTTTAAATCGGGGTAATATTAGACACAATAGCAAGACAATAGGAGCGCGAACGCCATCGTTGGCTTAGGGTTTGATGAATTAAATAGCAGATTGAATAACTTACAAACCAACCTATTTAGTTTCAGAGTAAGTAAATAATATTAAAAGTACAATTTTTTTCAATACGCTACCTAGAAAGAAATTACATAGAAAGCTTACCAGCATTGGCAGGTACAACAACGCATAACCTCCAACAATCTCATCATCAGCCTATAAGTGTCCACTGCTGAGCAAAGGCCTCTTCTCATACGGTGAAGGTTAGAGCATTGATCACCAAGCTTGCTCAATGCGGGTTGGCGATTTCAAACTTATAATAATGTAATGAAGATTCTTAGTGGTAATTTTCGAGAAATCTTTTCAGAACGTTAACAAAGACTTGAAACATTAATGACTAAACTAATAAACGAACACTAATAACAAACAGGTAAATGGGTTTTCTCCTATGTATTTATTTACTAACATTTACCTAGAATATGAGTAATGTGCTACTTTAATCATGTGGACGTGAAAATCATACTGTTTACGCGTGATTATATAAACAGTCTGCGAAATAGACCATTATTTAGTTTGCTGCGGTACTATGAGTAATTATGGTTTTGTTAATGAAAATAAGGATAAATTGGAGAATTCGTGTCATTCATTTAGTAGGTGTGTAGGACTTTTGTGTAATGACACACACTCAACTGGTATATTAATACAACCTACTGTGTAACTCTTATAAAAATGAAACTGCCCCAGACCTGTTCATGAAGGAATCAGTATTGCGAAAAGGACCTTTCTTCATGATTCGAATGCCACCTTTGTTTCTTCCTAGGCTTCAACTAAAAGTCTGAATGAACTGAAAACTAAACACTAAGATGATCCGTTGAAGTAAAATGATTACATAACGTAGAGCTCTCTGCTACTTGTTTTAAATACTTCGCGAGTTTCGGTGTTGTGTACTAAAAATCATCATCATCATCTTCCTGCCCTTGTCCCGTTTTATTTGGGGTCGGCGCAATATGTTTTTTTCTTCCATTCTGTCCTGTCACTCGTCACGCTATCACTAAATCCTCGGTCTTCCGTATCACTTCTCACACAATCCATCTATATTTTCTTTGGTCTCCCTCTCCCTCTCTCCATCCATCCATGATATAATGTTGTGTACCAAAAATGTTGTTAGTAATAAATCTAAAAGCAGTGTAAGTTTAGATATTATGCATTGAATGTGTTTGTTTATTTAAAGAAATAAAGAGTTGTTGTAAGTTCTTTTAGTAATTTCTAAATGTTGATTTAACTGATAATCCAATCCAATCCTTCCCCTTCCCCAATCCCTCCTCAATCCCTAAATCTCCAAATCCCTAATCCCTTAAAGGTCGACAATGCACTCGTAACTCCTCCGTTTCGAGTGTCCATGGGCGGCGCTGATTGCTTACCATCAGGTAAACCGCCTGCTCGTTTGCCGACCTATTACATAAAAAAAAAACAAAAAAAAATAATCATATTATTCAAAAGGCAAAGCTAATGAAAATATAAATATAAAAAAGAACATAAACTGATCATGCCACTAAACAGTATGCAACAGTAATGGCAAAATAATATAACTTACCATTATCTAATAAATGATGACATTTCTTTGATCTTTATATACAATTAAGATATTAATTAATTGCTATCTAAAACATATTGAAATGACTAAACACTTTCTAGTTAATGGAGTTATTTACGTAGTATTCTTTCTGTGGTTTTCCAAACGTCTGTACGGTGCATCTGATGCTAAGCAATCAACTCCGACCTTTATACTCAAGACTCAAATAATTCCAGAGAAGTAACGAGTGCGCTACTGGCCTTTTGAGTGTTGGGATTTAAGGTATAGGTTTTTGAAATCATGTATGGAGTAGGTTCGGTTCTCTGATATTCCATTTACAGAGCGAATACCTACAACGCAAGCGATCACGCTAGTTTTTTTGTGAGACCGTGGTATGGTGGTACTTTGATTAAGCCAATTAATTGGTGTCGACACATGACTCTTCCAAATGCTGTAATGAATTTAAGGAAGCCGATGAAAAAGACATAAATAATAAACATGGTCATTATTTTTGTAGTACTAACATAATCTTGCATCATTCAGTCTATTAAATGATGCCAGTTTATATTTTTATTTTGCCTACACAAAACTGAAACAGTTGTCGTGATGGCCCGGAGGTCAAGTAGCCCGCTTCTCATGCATGAGGGTGTTCGAAATCTGGCAAGTACCAATGTGACTTTTTCCGAGTTATATGTACTTTCTATGAGTATTTAGACACCATTGACATACGGTAAAGGTAAGCATCGTGAGGAAACTTGGACTTATAATTTCTAATTATAAGTTTGAAATCGCCAACCCGCATGGAGCAAGCGTGGTGATTAATGCTCTAACCTTCTCTGTATGACAAGAGGCCTCTGCTCAGCAGTGGGCACTTATAGGCTGATGATGATGATGAAAACTAAAACATGTTTTTTATCACTACGGACTTCAAAGGGCATCGATTACTTACCATCAGTCGATCCGTCTGCTCAGATGCCACACTATCCAACAAAAAACTCGATCTGAGTCTCATATGCAATAATAAAAAGTGAATAATAATTATGTCAGTGTGTTTTAGACTTAGATCCACACGAGACACAATGTTTTTTAATCCTCTTTTATAAATCTACATTCAACGGGTTAAATCCAGTGTAGTACGTTATATAATAGTCTAGTATTTTCAATTATATTAACGTTAATCATACGTCAGCTGTAAGACATCACGCATGATTTAAAAGGTTAGCATCAGAAGTCACAAAGTTTATCAATTTATAATAAGATTAGGTACATTAGTAATGTTATGATTATAGTTTTTGTTTATATTCGTGCCACACGGGATGATTTTTACATAGTAACAGTATTTTTAGGCTGAGTTAGAAGTCAGAGAGAGACCTACATCCAGCATGTCTTGTGGCTCAAACCACGCCATCATCAGTCTATAAGTGCCCGTTGCTGGGCAAGACCTCTTTTAAACTAGATTATTACCGAGCTTGAGCGAATTGGCGATTTTAGACTTTTCCTCACGATGTTTTCCTCCACCGTAAGTCAGTGGTGTCAAAATAATCTTAGAAAGTACATCAAACTCAGAAAGTCAGATTGTTAGGTACCTACTTGCCAGATTTCGAGCACGACTATTTGGCGCCTTAACCTCCGGGACACAATGCCTGGCGATGAATAAGAATAATTTGCTCATCGATCGAAATAGATTACATTCCTGAAAGAATCAACAGCCCACGACAGACACAAATGCTCAGCCGGGGTCTTAGTCAAATAGACCTGGACCTCTTAAATATCTCTGTAACTGCCTGCCAAAGTAAGAGACTACAACAGATTTGCTCTTAGGTAGAGGAGGTCCTTAGTCCACTAATGGACTACCATAAGCCATTGGTGATGACGAAAAAGTATTTGCTTGACCCTTCAGACTGATAAAATGCGTTCAGTTTTTATTTCACCCGGAACATGTTTCTTCAAAACAATTGTATTTTATTGCCCGAATGTTTATCTTTTGGTTCTGTTGTACGTCGATTGAGGCGGTTTATACCGGGATATGAGAAAAACAATGATTACGTGGTCTGTTTACGTAGTAACTAGATATTGGAGATTGTTTGATAGCTTAAGACTTAATTCGTTCGACGTGGAATCTTTCTCATCTTTTTGCATTGTCTAGGAAGATATTGCATTAAGTATGCTGTTCCTATGTTTATGAAATAATATTTACTTACTTAGTAATTAACTGTATAAACTTAAGCTTTAGGTACTTCGGTAAAAAAGTATCGTAAGTATATCGTTTTTCTGCTCTTTTAATAAGGTATCAAAGAAACTGATTGAAAAAGAGTAACCATGAAGGTTCCTTGTTTGTTTTTCTCCATTCCCATCGGGATCAACACTTAGGAACGAGCCTTCAATTTCTTTGATCTTGATATATAATTAATATATTAATTAATTTCTATCTAAAACTTATTGAAATGACTAGACACATTCTAGATAATGGAGTTATTTACGTAGTATTCTTTCTGTGGTTTTCCAAACGTCTATAAGGTGCATCTGATGCTAAGCAATCAACTCCGACCTTTATACTCAAGACTCAAATAATTCCAGAGAAGTAACGAGTGCGATCATCATCATCGGGATCAACACTTAATGAGAGGAAATATAAAAAAATCTTCAATAAATACCTTCACTAAGAGGACTGACCAACAGAGTGTCATTTTTTATTTATTATCTTTAAGCTTTGTTTGACGTTCAAAAGTGCCTGTAATGGCATAATTGAAATAAATGATTTGATTTTGACTTTTATTGAGGAGATAAAATCATAGTACTGAGTGTAACGACATTTTCGGAAACTAACCAGTAAATTATAACATAGAAAAAATATTTCGATTTTCAAAGACAAATAAATAAAAACCATTACCTTATCACTAGGAAATATAAAAAAAAGTTTGAATATGTTTTGATCAACAGTTATGATAAGAAACACGTCATTAATGTGTCCTACAAAAATCATGCGACCAAACAATGATGAATAATAGTAAAAAATGTATTTATCCAAACAAATCCTATTCGGTTTTAAAAAACAATGAACTTCAAACATTGATCAGCTGTTTAAGGGAAGGATTACCCTATCAATTTACGATAAGTACAATAAAATATATTTATGCTACATATAATTAGGAAATATATTATATCTTTGTTTATCAGTACCGTTTTAGTATAGGTATGCACTGATAATGTACGTAACAGGTTATTTTCCCTTGATTATGTTTTTTTTTATGTGATTGTACAGCAAACGGGCATACGGATCTTATTAATCACGGTAAGCAATTGGTGCAACCTGTAGACGCCTACAAAACTAGAGAAGTTGCCAGTCTTTTTGCAAGCCTTTTGGGGATTAGGGATTTCAGAATTGGGAATGGGAGGAGAAAGATTGAGTCTCCGGTATCCTCATTAATGGTGAAACACAAAATGAACGCTGTTGCAGGCTGCATTTCTATGAGTCTGTGGCATTACTCTGGTCGAGCCAGCCAATTGGTGCCGAAGCATGGCTCTCCCACGCTTGCTTTAAAATTAGTTCACAATAAATATCATCGGTCTTTATTTTCCTTTTTTTTTATAAAATTCCTTTAATTTAATTTTTTTTATGTTTTGCGATCCTCGTCCATCACATTTCTTCCATTCCACCTTTAACAATTTTGACTTAATCATCTCATACAAATTTTTGGACTATGAAATACATAAAAGTGTATGTAACGTCATCTGCAGAAACAATTTACAAAGCGACATCTACTTTTAAAAATAATATGAAAGGTGAACACGTTATTTACCTGCTATAAAAATGTGCGATAAATATAAGTACGTCGTAATAAATAGCTTATGTACTCTGGTTAGCCTTTTAATCTTGACAGTCGGTGCCACGGCAAGTATTTCTGGGTCAAGTGCTCTACATATAACATGAACGGCGTATCCGTTCTTTGAGCTAACTCACAAAGGGTTTTGGCATATTGTTTGAAAGTGTCGCTTTTGGCAACTAACTTTACATCATATTAATACATGAAGAGGTTGGTTGAAAAAAACTTTGAAATTTCGATGTTTTAATTTTAATTGTACATTTCATCGGCGACGGGGTTTTCTTGTGTGCGACCGAGTCAAGGTCATGGTGCGGAGCGAAAGGAACTGGGAAGCCTCTTTCTGCGAAATCATTATTCTTTCACGCGCGCTTCAAAGAACCAGTGTACCATCACAGATGGGGCCCTACAGGGCCGATTTTCAGCCGCAAGCAGAATAAGCCATAGCGGTCTCGGCTTGGAGCAGGAAAAGAAACGGAGAGGTTTATAGTCAGTGAAGGTTACCTATATGTTGATTATTCCCCCCAAAAAAAAGATACATCATTGCACTTCACCTAGCCAGTAAGATAGCCAAATAAAAAATATAAATATAAAAAAAATCTTTAGTGTGAACAATGGGTTTCCTAAAATAAAGCACGGGAGGTATGAATAAAAAAACTAGATCTTGTGATCAATTATGATCAATCAAATAAAATTGCGATCATTATAGAGGGTCTCATTCTGCACAAAATGAGTAATTTGTTTCAAACAAATCCTCCTCGTATTATTTTTAGAGACAAACAAATCCAAACAAGTTTCCTTCTCTGACATGATTAACTTTCATCTATAAATAAACTGCGAAATATTAGGGTTGCAAGGAACTGTCACAATCACTCAAGAAGACGCTCATTGGCTTAGTATCGACCCGTAGAACTAAAGGAGTATTAAGTAGTTTCAGTCTTGGTTAGTTTTAGTTAGTTTTAGCTAGCTAATTAGTCATGTTTGTGGATTATGTAATGTTCATATAATTTTCTGGTCTTTTTGAGTGTTTATTTTTTAAAGTACCTGTCGTGGTGGCTTTAGATATTCATAAGGTGCTGCTTTTCTCATAATAGAGGGTGTGTTTAAGGTTCAAAATCCAATGTGATGTTTTTCCGAAGTATATACATATTTTAAAGTTATTTATATGTCATTGGGACTTACTTTGACTGCACGGTTGGCGCGGTGGCTGGGCAACTGGCTGCCGCGCAACGTGTTGCGGGTTCGATTCCCGCACGGAACAACTCTTTGTGTGTTTTGCAGATTGTTGTTCCGGGTCTGGGTGTGATGTGCATGTGAAATTGTATGTTTGTAAACGCACCCACGACACAGGAGAAAATACTAATGTGGGGCAACGTTATTTAAAAAAGAAAAAGAAGTTTTTTATATGTCATTGGCAAAAATTAAAAACACCGTGACGAAACGTGGAGCTACAATTTTTTCAAATTATAACTTCGCCAATCTACATTATTATAAACGAATAATGCGAATAAAAAGTCTGGAAGCAAAATGCAAAGTGGCGTTAAAATATAAAAAGAAAAAATACTTAAATCAAACCTGGCTCACGAGGACTTATTCGAATTTCAACGTTTGCCTAAAAATCATTCCAGCTGCCAGCATTTGCTAATATGTTAGAAGAAACCGTTCAAAATAAATACTCGTAGTACATTTAGCAGTGGAAGCTGTAACGAACGAAATAAATAATATCATTCGAGGATACATTATGTATGTAGACATCAACTGTCTGTTTATTTAACTAATGAGACATCAAAAGGGTGTTTTTGCGACTTTTGAGTAAATATCGAAATGCTTCAAAGGTAATGTGAGTTATTTTTACATTTCTATTTAGACGGGCGGACGCGAGTATTTGACATGTTAATTTCGTTAATGAGTTTTATGTTTCGTACACTTGCGTTTAGTAAAAAAGTATCCACTTACTTCTTATGTGTGCTATTTCGAAACCCGAAAAGTCCCAACGCGACTGATTCTGTGTTCCATGTATATGTACGTAATTTTTAACATTACTTAGCCATCAGTGACGTTGGTAAAGGGAAACTTCGTGAGGAATCTGCATTTGTAATTTCTAAAGCACTTTCGTGGTGATGAAGGATCATTTTTCTCCGTATGTGTATCTTTCTTGTTGTCTTTGGGCATTTTTAGTTCTGATATCAATGAACTGTTGCATTTTGTTTTCAGAATATATAAGTGTGGGAGAGCCAAGCTTCGGCACGAATGAGTCAGCTTGACCGGAGTGATGCCACAGCCTCACAGAAAACCTGCGTGAAATAACCATAGCATTGTGTTTCGTCGTGTGAGTGAGGTTACAGGAGGCCCAATCCTCCTCCCTCCTTACCCCTCAATCCCTAAATCTCCAAGTCCCTAAACCCAAAAAGGTCGGCAACGCACTCGTTACTCCCGTTGCGGGTGTCCATGAGCGGCGCTGATTGCTTACCATCAGGTAATCAGTATGCTCGTTTGCCAACCTATCACATAAAAAAATTAGGCGAGTTGCTCCATTCGTGCCGAAGAATGGCGCTACAACTCTTATGAGTTTTTTTAAAAAGGACCCTAAGAAGCGCCACCCTTACCTAAACATTGTATACTGTTTCATACAGTATTGTTAAAGTATTGTATACCTAAATAGGTACGCGTACATAACATGCACCTATAAACAATTTTACCAAAATATCAGATTTTTTTTCCCGCTTTCACAGTCAAAGCATTTTTACTACCGTCCCGGTAGTAAAAATGCTTTGACTGCCGTAATATATGACCACATTTTGTGACCGGGTTGTATATTTTTTGAAGTTTTTTAGTGTTTTAGTGATCGTTGGAGCGTAGGGTAGAATTGTGGTTTTTGATCATAATATCCGGAGTTTGATCTATAGTTTAGTTAGAAAGAAATTATTTCAATTTTTGTGATTTTCTTTCCCCTTTTTGAAGGGGAGGATATCAACAAATTGCCCTGGGTGGGGGGAGAGGAAATGTTGGACTCTAACTGTCTAAAAACCACCCTGTCGCTTCTGGCAAGTTCGATGGCTAGACAGATTACCTACTTCCTGAGCTAAGAAGCTCTTAAAACTAGGTATCAAAATGATCACGCACTTCAAAAGTGACCTAAGCTACTAAGAAATACGATACCGACAATTAATGTACATAATATATCAGTCATTTAAAAATAATAACACTTCATAAAACTAGGTACTTCAACACTAGCCTATTTCTAAGTACCACGTGTGATCTAACGTGGTCGGGAGACGTGCACGTTGCACGCACATATGCATATTATAAGTACCTACATAATCAGAGAAATAGTGTATTCACGCATTGCTCGCGTGCTTCTGATGCCCTGGTACTTATTATCTAATGGAATAAAACTGGTTTGTAATTATTATGGTGGAATAGGATAAGAATATCAAACGGATCGCAATATAATACATTTTTGTGTAATGTAAAAAATATGAGTCTGGATGCACTTAAGTACATTAAATATTTTACAACCAAAGGAAACTTAAAAAATAATAGAGAAAGAATTTGATGGCAACATTTCTTTTGTACTCTTTTCTCTTTTCGCACACTAATTTTTGGAATTAATAGACGGTTGCGATTTTTGTCGTAAAACTAACAACTTCAGGAAATTTTTACAAAAAAATCTTCCTTTCTGTAAAGGAAAATATATAGGTATATAGATATAGTTGCAAGTATAGTTACGGAAAAATAGACATCATTTTAAATAACAAAAAATAATTGAAACATGTACAAAACAAACTATTGTTCTCTGTCTCTACATATTTCCCTAAATAAAGTCGCCTTCTCTGTCCGTATGCATTCTTAAATCTTAAAAACTACGCAACGAATTTTGATGCGGTTTTTTTTGTTAGAGTTATTGAAGAGGAATGTTTAAAATGTAATGATTCATTAAATAGTGGAAACATTTAGTATCAGCATTACATCCGTGCGAAGACGGGACATGTCACTAGTATCAATCTATAAAAATAAAGTTTGGTTTCTGAAATACGTTCTATCGTCGGTTCCATCATATCTATCACAAGACGACAAGACGAAGTGTTGGGCATAGGCCTTCCAGATAGAATGTATTCTACATACAGTAATTAGGGTAGTAAAATTGACATCGAATTATAGTGGACTAATATCGTAATTAACAGAGAAGTGGACAGTTACATTCCCCTTTTACATGGTTTTGTTTATTTTTAGAGAGAAAATAAAAACAACAATCAAAAGATTAGGTACCTTTTTGTGATACGAAACACAATATAATATTTGCACAAGTTATCTTATACTGCACCATCGCTTGATTAGCGCCAGGCAGTCTACAATCACGTTGCTATGCGGAGCCGGTATTAACGTACGTGCGAACGCTTCAACACTCATGTTCGCCTGGTAGGTGCAAAGTTTAGACTCGGTTGTATGGAATCATACATATATGTTTGTGATTTTCCACTCTTCTTCGTTATGTGACTACAGCGTGTGTGCTTATTGTAATGTTTATTTAATAATGTAATACTTAACAATAATTATTTTTCATAAGTAATTTAAATGTCCATGGCATTGAAATTATGCCGCTTTTACGTTTAAATATTAGACAGCAAACAAGCTAACGGATTGCCTGATGGCAAGCAATTTGCGCCACCCATAGGTTACCCCGTAACACAGCAAGAGTAAAAAGTCAAATAAGCTCTTTTAAATAAATATTGAAAAAAAAAGAGTAATAAGTACATTGCCGCCCCCATTTTAGGGTTGGTTAGCAATTTGAGGATCGTAGAATTTCAGGCTGGGGAAGGAAAGGGAAAGGATGGAGACACAGCAACCTCACAGAAATGAAGAAACAGCATAGAAACATTGTTTCACATTGGTTTTTTTGTGAGGCTATAATTCTTCTCGATTCGGTCTAAACGTGCCCATAACCATATTTTCCTTAGATTATAAAAAAATAAAATATATAGATTACGCAAACTTTAGTTAAGTTTTTTTTTTCGTTTATTAAACAACAACATTGATACAATCATATTAACCTGTATATACATACCAGAAAAAACCATCGAGGGTTTATTGTATAGATTTGTTTAAATAATTGTTATCTTATTTTCAGTGAGCAGTAATTGAAGTGAATAATTAAGGTAGCACTAATTCGCAAGTATTCCATAATATGTGATAATAAACAATAACATCGATGCTCCTTAACCCCTATGTTTTGTTGATACGAGTACTGTTCCAAAACGGAATAAACCATCCTCGGTGCGTGAACTCATAAAATATGTTTTGGTTCATTTGTGCGATGACTTCACAATTGGATATGATTGATATAGACCCGCCCACAAAATGTTTTTGATATCAACATTTTTGTAATATTACTTAAGTATTGTCCATATAAACATTTTGAAATCAATTTTGTTGAAAAATGTACATCTTAACCTAGTTTGGCCCTTGTGACAATTATGACTTTTTTATGAGATTTAAGATCGAAATAGTTTGAAAAATGATGAAGACGATTGAACTATCAAAGTATCAACTATGTAAGTTAATTTAGGTATAAGTTCTTAAGTGAGGTATACCTATATATAAGGCTTCAAAAAACCCAAACCATTTTATACACGGATCCCTACATCTTTTAGAACAAGGAAAAAATGCATAAATAACATTAGGTTACCAGGATAACAGGAATGGAAGGGACAAACCGACAGATGTTTGAAACTGCCGTCATGATGTCAAAATAATGGCGTCGTGGGACAAGGCATCTAGTTTCCGCGTCATAAGTATCAATTTTATACGTTTTATGAAGCCTTAGTGGCGATAAATAAAATTAGACAGCCATATTAGTGTAATGTAGAAGGATAGACATGATTTAGTGCTTGTAAGTTTTAATGCTTATTCTACTCAATTCTAAATTGGTCTTAAATCTTATGATGGCCTATTATTTATTGTATAGTTGAATATTTATAGTAAAAGTATGTTAAGGACTACTAGGTACTACTAGTACTAGACAAAAATGGGAAATGGTCAAAAAATGTATTTGGAAGCATCGAACTCGTTTTAATGCTCGACTCTCTTCTATATTTAGAACTAACTCCCGTTTGGTTTCACTCGCTGCTCGGCTCCATTTCATTGTAGCGTTATGTTTTATAGCCTTTAGTACTCGGCAACATTGTAGCTATCTATCAGTGAAAGAGTATTGGCAATCCGACCAGCGATTCCAAAGATGACCTTCTACATACAAACTTACAGATTTTACCTATTTATAATATTAAGTAATCGTTATAGATATAAATGGAATACCAAAATAAATGCTTTGTCCAGATCTGGAGATCACCAGAACAACATTTTGGTGTATCAACTGTACAGACTAACCCACACAAACATACATTATTGAGTTTTCTCCAACAGGCACATACCAAAGCCAGGTTTAAATATGTAAGCTAAAGCAAACACTGGCCTCTAAAAGAGAATACACTTATCCTGTGGTCTCCTTTGATAGGTATATTCCATTAAATATTCAATCCTCATCTAAGGTTAGCCACAAGAGCTCATTATATAATTTACCCACAAAACCAACATGATTAAACTTACTCAAGTCTACCAGTTTGGTCAGACCTTTGTTTTATTCAAACTATCAAAGTAGTTTCAAACTTAGTATAACTATTCTCAACCTTCAAGTGTGGTAAATGTTGAAGCTATCTATCTTTCATATTTCCACACTAGGACATCAAGTAATTACTGTCAGCATATTTTAAATGACTTTAAAACTGGACACAAAAGTAAAATATTTATAAAACATCTTTTTCAGGGTTGGGCAAGTGAGAGCTTTAAACTCTTACTAAGAAAACCATTCCATCTCCTGCTCCGAACTGGCGCCCACTGCTGAGCAAATGCCGCTCCTCAGATGGAAAAGGTTTGAGCATTAATAGACACGCTTGTTCAAGGCGAATTGGCGATTTAAATTTTATAATTAGAAATTGCTAGTCCAGGTTTCTTCACGATACCTGAGCGTACGGCGCGAAGCGTTTCGCGCGCGCCTCAAAGAGTCAATAGACCACCACTGACCCCCTATAAAGTTGAAGTTCATCCGGGTTTGCGGTTAACCCGCAATAAGTCACTGCGGCCTTGGCTCAGAGCAGGAGAAAGAACGGGGGGGTTTTTAGTCTGTAAGAGTCTGACACTTCCTCTTCCGGGCGGTAGAAGTCATTTGATGATTTTCCACTGACAAAAAAAGGTTTCTTCACGATATTTTCCTTCACCGTATGTCAGTGTGTCTAAATGATATATAAAAGGTAAATATAACTCGGAAAAAGTCACATTGGTATGGGGCCACTACGACTATGTAATGGCTGTTTAATGCTAATTGCTATAAGTTCTACACGTGACTTTTGCCAACCCAAAGTGACGAAAAGAGAATATAAATGAATATTACGAGTAATAAGTTTTATTTGGTGACCTTTTTACTGAGTAAAGCCTTCGCTGTTGATAATGACATAAAAGTTAATAAACAGAATCAAAGAGAAAATTCTGATATAATGAAATGTCCTTTGTAAATAATAAAAAAGTAAGTAAGACATTTAAAGAAGACAAGTTTTCTTTTGAGTAGTTTAAATTTATAAACAGCTAAGTGAATTAAGCGGGTTGGGTAAATTTGCTGATATGATGTCTCTAGCTGAAGATTAAGAGTTACAGTTTACACAAACCCCAAAGCCTTTTGCGTTTCAAATATTTACCAGATATACAGCAAAAGTAAAAAAACCTCTTTATCCAACTTAAATGCTTTATTTCAAGCTTTGGGTCACATTTTTTTTATTTAAACACTCAAACGCTTATGCTAAAAAAATTAAATTTATTAAAATGATGATGTATAAAAATAGGGCCACTCCAAAACAATATCTGCCAACAATCGGCCGGCTTATTTAATACAAAATTTTCGGAGTAACATTTTATCAGGAGCGTGCAGCCCTAGTCCGGTATCAGGCGGATAAAACTGGATACAACCGGATAGTTGCAGATTCATTGTCATTAATCATTAGTGGTATCGCTGCCAGGCTGTTGTTCTGATTTTGACGGCGACGTTGTTGCCATCATTTTGTTGGTGTTTTGTTATTTTAGTTGGTTTTAATAGTCTATACTTTTTGATTAACCTACCTAGGCTTGCTTTGCTTTCTTAGTTAAGAACTAAGCCAATTGAACGATATTTAAGTACATATGTAGATATAAAAGTTTGGTCTCCGCGTCCAATGTAATTAAATAACAAATTAAGTGTTATTTTTCAAAGTTTGCTCTACGGCAGGATTCCCGCTCGAAATAACTATTTGTGTGAACCACACGTTGTTTATCCGAGTCTTTGCTATGTAACTGTAAGTAAAATTGTAAGTACATCCATATATCGCAGTGTGGGCCAATTTAAAACAGAAAAATAAACTCAGATTATTGGTCAAAGGTGTGGGGTTAAGTGCAAGTGGTTTTGCGTATGGTTATAGATTATTCAGGTTCTGAATGACGGGTGTTTATAATTAAAAATCTTCCTTAAAGAAAAGTAAGTGTTCATGCTTAAAATCATAATCCAGGTAAACAGCGCTGAACAGGGCATTTGCCTGAGTTCTTTATCCCAAATGACAAATGATGACTTGTATACAATAGCACAAATGATGACTTGTATACAAGACTCACTCAGACTCTCAGGAGTCTGACATTGCGAGTAATATTTAAATTAGAAGTAATTTAATATTTCTTATGTAAGCAATTTGCTGGCTACCAAATCTCTTCTAGAGTTCTCTAAAACATTACAAAAAGATAATGACCGGCTATGCACGATGAATTCTAGAACATTCCTTTTAAAATAGATAGCGCGCTTTTTAAGCTGTTCCTACATTAATAGCGATTACAAAATTTTCTTTTTTCTCTTTTATCCAGAGTTAATGTTCAACTTCAGTATTAAGGGAACTGCAAATTGATTTGTATTTTAAAAGAAATTAAGTAGTTCTTGGAGTAACATTACGAATACGTTCTTTAAAATTGGTTTGTATTGAAGTCTCTGAGAACTCATAGAAAAAAGGCTTGTAACAACCACAGCGTTTTGTGTCGTCGTGTCAGTGAGGTTACAGGGGGCACAATACTTCTCCTTCCCTAATCTCTCCAAAAGGTCGGCAACGCCCTCGTAAGTCCACCGCTGTTGCATGACACCCGTCCATGGGCGTCGCTGATTGCTTACCATCTGGAAATATGTCTACTAGTCTCACTAATACATAAAAAGGTATGAGCACATGTACCTTTTTTGGAGGAGCAAAGTTATCCAATGGCTTCATCTCTTGGATGGGTCAAGAAAAGTATCAAACTCTCACTGACTAAAGTCACTCCTATTCTTGCTCCTAGCCATGCCGCAGTACTTCATTGCGCTTGCTCCCAAAACCCTGGCTAGAAATCGGTCCTGGTGACGCGACAGCGGGCTACCCTTCCTCGCTCGCCTTTATGATGCCCGCAGATAGAACACCTATCATGTCTCTACACAAATATTGAAACAGTTGATGTTAATTTAAAGGTGTGTTGCTACATAATGAGATATATTAAATAATATTACGTATTAGATATCATTAAGTACTTGTTGTAATGTTTTGATTGTACTGTTTAAATATGACCATAAAATTACGTTTTAAATAATTATGTAATACTAGCAGACCGCCCCTGCTTCGCACGGGTACCCGACACAAATGACTGACACCAGGGTATGGACTCAGTCATTTGTTTTGCAAGCAAACGGCTAGGGCGTCGAAAGGGTTGTTAATTCCCGCTATTCCCCTTTACTTTTCTAAAGTTTTCCTTCGTAAGAACTTTCTCCTTATAATAACGAACATAACAAAAAATAACTAACGAAATGTATCCAGACGTTATTGAGTTATGCGCTTACCAACACATTATGCGATTCATTTTTATATTATAGATTAAAATATTTAGCAATGTTCAGAACATTCGAGAAATATATTGATGTCTAGACAACTTTAAATCACTTCTGAATGTTTTATTGGTACTTGAACGTCTGTAATGTTACTACGGAAGCTGTCAATGCATTATGATTAATGACTCTAAATGGTGTGCGTTAAAGAACATTGTTGTTTAAACTTTAAAAATCTCGGTTTTCATCGTTAAGTATCTCTTCGTGTGAGTATTTCAAGAGTTGACTTAAAAACAATGTTACAAAGAATCGATCAAATTGGAATAAATGGTCATTCTTTTAAAAATTGAAAATAATAACAAAGTTTTGAGCGTGGGAGAGCCATAAGAGAGCGATTGAAATCCCTAATAAACTATAAGAGGCTGAAAACGCACTTGTAGTAACTTCCTTGAGATTGCGAGCGTCCATGGGCGGCGGCGAATACTTACAATCAGGTAATCCGTTCTTTACATTTTCAACCAGAATTGTAATGAAGTTAGCTTGTTTAATCATATTGTTATAACCATTTTCGTACATTTCTCGAATGTTCTGAACAACCATAAAAAATAATATTATCTAACACATGAGGTGATTGACTTAGACAAATAATGTAATCATACAATTTTATATTATCAGTCGTTTTGTCTGTTTGTAGGCATTTGAATAAAAATAGGAATGTAAATAAAAACTAGTCAGTCAAGTGTGTTCTCCTTTATGAAAATAAAATAATTATAATAAAGATTTACATAAATAGTTAATCGAAAAAACATTGAAGTGTCAAGAAGTATGGCAGAAAAAGTGCCTATGCAACGGCTGGTAAATGTGGGCCGAAATAATGACGAAAATTGAAAAAAAAACATCATTTAAAGGTTCACAAAATAAGGCTTTTTTCAAAACTTTTTTCTGAAACATACTAAACTTTTTTTGTAGAAAAATAAAAAACAACCAACTATAATCTCCATACGCGCCGTCGTAGCCGAAACGTGCACGCTGCTCATGAATAAGACTCCCGTTCCGACTTAAACTATTAAACCTTTTTTTAGTTTGCTTACTTCCCTTAAGTAAGCCGTTATTTTTCGTGTGAGACCTTCTCAGGGATGAATCACCTGGTGATAAGCAATCTGCGCCGCCCATGAGTGTCCATGAAAATGGGTGGCAACACCTGAGAAGTTAGAAGGGTCTTTGAAAACCTCACCTGGCAAAACATTGTGTCCGTATATTACCTATATATATATAAACCTGGTCAAGCCGGCCCGCACGTGACGAGGCATAGCTCTCTCGCACTTGAGGTCCTGAAAATTTCCATCATTAAAATCGTAAAAAATCTTTTCAATGATAAATACTATACTATCTTAAAGGAAATATACTAAATACGAATCGCAGTATTCACCATCCTAATCAATTACAAGTAAGTACTTACGGAAAAGAACTGGTGTGATTACAGTTTTTATTTGCTTGTGGAATTAATTGGTCATTATCAGCAACCATATAAAAACATGGCAGGCCGTGACCGCCAAACTGTTTGCTAAGTCCCTTATCTAGTTGATATTAAAAGGCGGTAGAACCATTGCCCCCTGATATGATATTCAGCCCTGTAGGTACTGAAGTTTGTTGGTAGCTGATAGCGACGGCAATTGTTTTTAGGTAAACTTTTGATGGACTTGTTCACGGAGTTGACTTTTCATCATCATCAAATGACTTCTCCTGGATAAGCAAAGCCAACATTGAAACGACTAAAAAATATACCATTCCTCTTAGTTGGATACGAATTTAAATTATTTTTTATTTTTCACACAACATCAGCCTATAAGTGCCCACTGTTAAGCAAAGGCCTGTAAGTATGTATAGCATAGTGCAAGGTAAGTAAAAACGTATTAGGTAAGAGCATGAGGAATGTGAGGATTTGCTTACTGCGCACTTGTCTCCGAGTGAACAGTTCTTTTTGGGGGTTTTTACTTAAAATATATCCGGTATTCGAACGCCGTGTTTCACTCGACAACTGAACTATGAACCAGAAGAGGCAGAATTCAAATTAAGGATTTATCCCAACCACGAACCCCTGTAGGCCTTTTATCACGTGGTAAGGATTTGAGCATTAATCAGCACGCTTGCTCAAGGCAGATTTACGACTTCAATCTAATCATTAGAAATTATAGGTGTCTGAGTTTCCTCACGATTTTTTCTTTCACCGTTTGTCAGTAGTGTCTTAATAATATTCAGAAGAACATTCAACTCGAAAAAAGTCACATTGGTACTTGCCAGTTTTCGAACTGTCATGCGCTAAAAGCGCCATGAACTTAGTTGCTGTAAATTTTGATGGATAATAAAGTGCAGATCAGTAGTAATTAAGTTTGATTGAGAATAAGTACAAGCTAAAATCCTTTTAGAAAACGACTCACATCAAATTAATTTCTTTTAAATGGTCAAGACTTAGAAGAATGGGTTAAAGGAGTCATATTATGTATGTAATATTGTAAAGATACTTAGGTATGTAACCTAAATCAGTGTCGAAGAAACAACATGTTCAAACAATAGTTCTGTCTATAGTTCTGTTCAAGATAGGATTATTATAGTGTCAAGTGAAATACACTAAATTAGTAAACACATTACATCGAGCCGATAAAGTAATAAATATTGCTAAATACTATTTGATAGTGACAATTCTGTTATCTTAATTACAAATACTGTTACTGTGAACACGTACTTATTTCAAACTTACCCTAGGCGTTTTGTGTTGTATCATTAACAGTCTATTGAACCCTGAAGGGATGGCTAGAAATTTATCGGCTGTGGTACTTTAGGTAACCGTTTTATTTGTAGATACCTATTACTTATTTATGCCCTTAGTTTCTTCATTTTTGATACCAAAAAATCACAGCGTTGGGTTTGCCATGTAAGTGAGGTTATATAGGTTGATACCTCACTCACATGGCGAAACCAAATGCTGTGATATTCCCAACTCTTCGCCTCTCTCTCGCCCGTCTTTTCACAATCCTATACGATTGCTTAGCATCAGGATATTCGTCGGCTTGCTTGCCAACATGTGACATAAAAAAAAATACGTAACATGGTAGTGCCATGTAGAAATTTGTATGTAGAATTTTCCGTTTATGTATTTTATTTTAATTTATTACAAACTAATACCTAAAAAACACGGACTAAATGACTTAAGCTTTGCCTAACTGTTGACAAACGACAAATTTACATACACGTCACGCGAAAAAAGTATGATATCCTCTTCAATTAAACTTGACACGTTATTTATGCCTATTTATTTAATCGGCGGAATAAAACATAATATAGAAAATTTTCACGATGTTTGGTTGTTGCTGGTACTAAATTTCTCCATTATTTAATGGATGTTATTAAACATTTATACCTTTCTCTTAAATCACAAGACCTATTAAAAAACCGCATCAAAATCCGTTGCGGAGTTTTAAAGATTCAAGCAAACATACGATAGGGACAGAAAAAGTGACTTTGTTCGGACGGAAAAATACATAATCTATTTTCTTTGTTCTTATATTTTATTGAGGTATGTCACCCTTAACTTCAAAACGCACGATTACGAAACATGATCGATGAATTTACATGTGTCGCAAATGCAATATTTTACCGTTAGCAAAAAAAAAATCTGGAAGGTTCCAGTAAAAAGTTATTGTTTAAAATGTAAATAAAAAATCCAGTGTTTTCATTATTTGTTTACATTTCTTACTGTAGACTCGTGCCTTGTTTGTGTGCATAATGTTTATACAAGTATATAACACACATAAATTATGTACATACGCAATTGATAAACATTGTGACGTCATGCCGTTTATCAAAACGTCTCTAGGTTCTTCTCGACAGCTTGTCGTTTTGCGTTTTCAGGTTTTGAGGTTAATCACCAAAATTTTTATTAAAACATTCGCTAACTACTGATTATTTACTTGTATGCTGTTTATGTAATCTCACTTACGTTATATAGGTATATGTATTAACGCAAAAGCTTGTAAGTATATTTAGTTTGTAGTGTATTTGTTTAAGTATTGATTGATATGAATTTGTTACTGGAAGGATCTGAATGAAATTTAGTACACACAGAATTAATATATAGAGACTTTTTGTATGTCATAATAATATGTCGGCAAACGAATATGCGGATCACTTAATGGTAGGCAATCGGTGTCGCCCATGACACCTGAGGAGTTACAAGTGCGTTACTGGCGTTTTGGAATTAAGATTCCGGAGATTTAGGGATTGGGAAGGGGGAAGGGGAAAGGATTGGGCCTCCGGTAACGGCACTAACACGACCAAACAGAACGCTGTAGTCGTTTTTCTCTGAGGACGTGGTTGTACTTCGGTCTAGCATTTGTGCTGAAGCTTGAAATCTTACACAAATAAGGTCAGAATTCTTGTACCTTGGTAACATAAATGCTTCAATTTATTTCATAGATCAAATTACAACAATTATTTACAAGAAACTGAGCCAATCCTACATAGCACCAAGAACAACGTGCTTGTATGATTATATGCACGTTTAAATAAAGCACGTGTCTTGCAGCACGCGTTGCATGTTGACACTAGAGATCCTAATAAGTCATGCTTGCCTAGTACAATTAATGGCGTTGCCGACAATAGCTATGACTTTATCGTAGGTCTATTTGAATATTTAATTGTATTAATGTATCTAATTATTGAAATTTATAATATAATACCGCTTTACAATGGATTGTTATTGTTACTTATTAAGTTTAGCTCCTAATAATTTATGCTTGCCTGGTACTAATTCTGAGGCTGTTGCTGACGGTGCCGGCTATAAATTTGAATTCTAAAACTTTATAAACTTATTTATACACAATTTTTCTATCACATCGCTTACTTTATTACTCGAAGTCTTTATATTTATCAAGGAAAATCGTATATAACATTTCTGTTCATTCATTAAGGATATGGGTGTACTCAATCAAGTACAGTGACCTCTGGGTTAATATTTTTGACCTCTCCAGTGCAATTTAAAATATTATTATTAAAAATTACCTACATAATCAAAATATCAACACTTTATTTTCCAAGATACACTCAAAATTTGCATTGTTCCCTTTCTCAACGTTCATTGTTTTTATTGACGAAATTTAAAAAATGGCAATTAAACGCAGAATTAAAAACTTAAAAAAATATCAAATTTGACTTGTTGTCAAGTAGGTAATCAAATTTTTTCTCGAATTCAGGTTGAACTTCTCTCTTCCATGTTACTTTTCCTTCAATACATGGAAAAAATACTAAAGCATATAGTAGCAAGCATATCTACAAAGTGGAAATTAGCATTAAATATTTGCTATCCTGTTAGTAACTCCGTCAGATGTATAGGTAGTACCTAGATTTAAATAAATAAATAAATAGATTTCTCTGTACATTTAACAAATAGAAAACGTATGGAACTAACCTGCATCAAGTGATCGTTAGACATGACCTCAGCTGGATCACCTTTTCTTATATAGTATAATACATATGTTTAAGAACTACTTGGTGCTACTATGTTTAAGATATTATTAGGTATTGAGAATTCAGGAGCGTACATCCTTGATACGGTATATGTCTTAATTAATGAATTAAAATTATATTACTTTCATTGAAATGCCAAATACGTTATACCTGTGACGTCATCCGATATTTGGGTCCTATTTAGTTCTAAAAAAAGTAACTATTTTGTAAAATCAATGAATAAAATACATAGAAAATATGATAATGTGATGTGCCACGCAAGAGGATGGATTGTGACTGTATGGACTGATGGTAAGCAATCGTCGGCGCCCATACAGCACCAGAGGAGTTACGTATGCGTTGCCGTACTTTGGGGATATCGGAGATTTAGGAATTGGGCAGGAATGGGGGTGAAAAAGGATTGGGCCACCGGTAACCTCACTTACCAAGTATTCACAAAATAGATACCTATACTATATAAGTTATCTAGTTTAGTACTCATTATACCTACTTATACATATGCACATTACTGTGCATATGTATAAGTAGGTATAATAAAGGATAAAGCGTCACTAGTAAATAACGTGACCATACATGTATTCGAGTCATGAGGGAAAATAGTGAGATAACGATGAGAGTTTGCGTAAGTACTTAACTTTTTATTTATTATACCCTCCGAAAATGTAAGCAAAATGGGTTTTTACGGAATACAGCTTTGTTTTATTTAATAAAAACATTTGAAAGTCGAATTCGAATGGAATAAAAGTCGTTTGTTAGGAAAATATTCGTAGAATCTGAGCTGTCAATATAATTATTATTTAAAACCAATATTTTAATTTGTATTATACAATATTTTTATCGATTATTCATATCTCTGTATAATTAAGGACTTTATTTAGTAAAAATAAATTCGATTTACCAATGCATTCAAAAAATAACACAACTTTCATTGATTAATCTTTGTATTTTTCCATTTATTCGCAAAACGATAAGACGCCACAGCATATTACTAGAGAAGTTCGTACAAAGGGTCATTTTGGAGTAGTTGTCGAATACTCAATTTGAATGAAAAAAAAAACATCTGCAAAAAGAAAGTTGTAAATAGTAACTAAAATTAAAATCGTAAAAATATACATAAACAAAGGTTTTTGTTAGATCTTCCATTATCTTGTATTTTTACGATACATAAGCACCAGTAACAAAATCTTCTAGAACCATAAAAAAACGGTTGCAATTTTACTAGGCGATAGCCCAAATCGATATAGTTATCCGTGAAGGAACTATTTTACGAGTTTTTATGACATTTGAAAAAGATATGAAACTGGATAGAAATTCCTAAGGGGTCATAAATAAGATAAATTGTTTCTGCAGTACAGAAATATAATTTGAGGTTTGCTCATACATACATATAACAAATGGACCTGTAGAGTACATATATGGAGTTTTATAGATATACAGATCTTTTAAATACAACAAATGATTTTCTGTTTTCATTTCAGTCAAGTGCTTTCAGATCTATCTATTCAATATAATGATACCATACTGTAGGTACACTAACTGATTATGTACCAAATCTTTTTTTTTGGTAGGAGAAAGGCTCTGGATTTCGGGGCCTAGGTTGTTACAATATGAGATTGGTAACAGAGAAATAAAAATATTATTTAAATCAACAATTTTCTGTAACAAACAAATTATGAACTATGTGTATGGAGTGTGAGTTCGACCAGAGTGATACAACGGCGTCACAAACAAACAACAAAAAGCAACGCTTGCATTATATTTCGTTGTGTAGAGAGAGCCCAGTCCTTCCCCTCATTCTCAATCTTCAAAAACCCCCAATCCTCAAATCCCAAAACCTGAAAAGGACGGCATACCAGGCATCATACTCCTGTATATCAAAAAGCTAAAACAATTCTGTGCATTGGCGCCTATTATATGCCAATGTTCAAAACAAACAATCTGTTATGATGATAACAGAATTGCTCCAGGCAAATATTTATAGCATTGGTAATTTTGTTCTTATATTGTTATGTATTTGCGTCACAAATGTAAATATTATGAAGGTGTGTCTATTTGTGTATGCAATCGATTATAAGGTATTTTGCTACCTTCTGTTTTTCTCAGTGATGACGTTTCAAGTAGAAAATAAGTATCTATTTGTCGTCTCGTTTATTGTTTGAGTACATATATTTATGAAGTTGTCTAATATTATGGATGTATTGTCGTATTGGTGAACATAACAACAATAAGGGTAAGGTTTTGATACCTACCAAGGTTAGTTCAGCGTATTTGTTTACTAATAATGTATAGGGTAAGTTCTTCTATTAAAAAAAAACTGCTTTCATTTGTTTTAATTTAAATTCAATTTTATTATTTGCAGTATGATTCTTTTTTATAATGAAGTCAAATTGAACAAGAATAATGTCCCTTTTTCTACCGGGCATGGACATTGTAAGCACAGCGTTTTTTTTTATTTTAAATGTTATATGGGAAATGTTTGAAAAATGTTAATGAAAGCGCATCTCTACTTCCCAAATCCTCAACCTCCTTATACCCAAATATTAAATAAGTACCAATCGCAATACTGAATTCCTAAACTAAAACTAAATTCCCAAAAGTTCAAAATCCTAATCCTTTAATCCCTTAATCCAATAAAAAACTACTAACGCACTTGTAACACCCCTGGTGTTAAGGCTGAGTGACGTCGATATTCAAAAATATATTTTGGATTTATTCTCAGTAAACAGTTCTGAATGATGAATTAAAATTCGAACTTACGAGAACATTTCCGACCGACAGCATGAATGTCAACAGAAGTTAATTGGGTGTTAAAAGTCAATGGACTGCAGTGTTGGTGCAAAACGTGCCACCATATTTGCAGCTTGCAACACTGGCGTGTGACATCACGGGTTGCACCACGTGCATCTGATGCCTGTCATTGTTCGTAAATTATCCACTTTATACTTCATTGCTCTGATTATAATTGCACGTGTAAAAAATGTATGCTGTTTCTGTCTTTTTCATTAAAATGTTTATTATTTTTATCTTTTAAAAAACCTTTGTCGCAGATGTGTTTACAAATATACAAATTCACATACACTTTTGATTTTAGATCGATTAATAGTTCGTGGATAAAGAATTGTTCCGTGCGCGAACTTGACCTATGGCACGTTGCATTGCAGCCGACTGCCCAACCACCGGCGTCTTCTGTGCAGTCGTGTCTAATTCTCTTGGAGGTATATTCTTAAAATAGACTAATAAATTGGCTATTTAAAAGGGTTATGATAATTTATTCGCAGTAATGAATTTCAAATGTGAACTCCCAGTTGTTCGAATCACCATTTTTAACCGACTTCAAAAAAAGGAGGAGGTTCTCAATTCGATTGTATTTTTTTTTTTTTTATTTTTTTTTTTATGTTTGTTACCTCAAAACTCCGTCGTTTATGGACGGATTTGCAAAATTTTTTTTATGATTGAAAGGATATGCTTCCAGATTGGTCCCATTCTTTTCAAAATCAAGTTTTGATGATGGGATCCATGAGAAATCGAGGGAACTCCTCAAATATTATAGGCAACTATATAGTAATTTTAATATTTTCATAGAGCACTCAAGCATTTACAGTCAAAAAGTAATGTTTGATGAGGTGGAACTGGTGAAGAAGATCAGAAATGGATGATGAAACTTGACACTCGCATAGATATCACAATCAAGGTAGTTCAGCAACTATGAAAATGCACTGTAAACCAATGATCTTAAATAATTATGTTGGAAATGTTATCATCGAACTGATTTAATGATGATTATGGAGCTGGAAGGTAGGCACTGGAACTGCGTACCTAATTAATATATCCTAGCCGTGTTTGGGCTTGTTAGAATTGTTATAAGATGCACTTTGGCTGTAAGGTACTATTGAACTGATGTGATGATGAAGCTGGAAGGTTGGCATGGGGCCTAGTATTGTGTAAGCTTATTAGAGCTGTCAAGAGCAATGGAAAGGGCTATGCTCATAGTTTCCGTGCATGTTCGAATCAGAAATGAAGAAATCCGCAGAAGAACCAGCGTCACCGACATAGCCCGAAGAAATGCCAAACTTAAGTGACAGTGGGCACGGCACATTGCTCGTAGAACAGATGGCCGATGG
This sequence comes from Spodoptera exigua, assembly GCA_902829305.4. Classification (NCBI taxonomy): domain Eukaryota; kingdom Metazoa; phylum Arthropoda; class Insecta; order Lepidoptera; family Noctuidae; genus Spodoptera; species Spodoptera exigua. The sequence goes on from LR824614.2 coordinate 3,281,281, forward strand.
GGCCGAAAGGTTCTAGAGCGGGACCGCACACCTTTGGGGGCGGAGTTTGGCCTAGTATTGGCTATTTTGCATTAGTCCACGTGGACTGCGTTTACACATTAGTGGTGAAATGCGTCATTGTGTTCTTATCGTTTTCCTGGTAATAGGCTAAGAGAATTAATTGGCATTTTTAACAAAACAGTCGTTTTAAATGGGTTACAAAACAATAATTGCGTCGTACAAAACAATAATTGTGTTTCTTTTGTGTGCACATATGTAGATAATACTTACTTAAAAAAGGTTCATACATTGAATGAGTCATAAATGTATATTTACAATAGCGATGGTCTTTTATATTTTTACCAACTTGTCTATATATGAATGTTCTTAGTAATAACAAAATAGTATTCTTCATTTAATGGGTTACAATTGATACAAAACAATAATTGCATCGGTCTTTTTTCTATGTACGAATGTATTTAATCATAGATACTAAATTAGATTGTATTTGGTATCTTTGAACTTTATCTGTCTGTTGATGAAAATATCTAGTTTTTTGTTATTTGGCGAGAACTAATATGAATTTATGATAAGATTATTATTTTATTTTAACTATAAGTCATAAGTATCTCATGCATCATATCATCTCTCCTCGAGATCAAAACGATTACACAGTAACAATGTACTATGATATGTATTTCTACGTATAAGTATGACATTGGTAACTTTTTCAAAAGAAATGTAGGAACGATATTGACTTCTTTGCCATAACACATTATAATAAAAAAAAAAAACACTAAACGGCTACAAATAAAAAAAAATTTTACAAAATAAAAAAACCGCCTTCAAAAAAAGTCAAGCAATAAAAGTTCCTACACTAAAAAGTAAAAAATAACAATTTGAATTACTGTAAAAAAACTTAATTTATAGGTAAACTTATTTTACATTAATCTTTTGCAAATATTCAAAATTTATTACTTATTTTTGGAGTCGGTGCCAGCCCATGCAAGGAAATACAAATGGGCAACAATCCCTTGAAAAACTACCTCTTACTTAATTATAAAACTACTTAATACCTATTTGCATACTCAAATATAGGTATATTAATTAAGACATAAATACAGATTAGACTTCTCTACAAAAAATGTCCGATTTGCACATTTTATTAAATAAAAAATATGTACTTACAAAAACATTTTAAGTACATTGAAAATGTTTAAGCATTATGTACGAAAAATGGCACCGGATATTAAAAACCTAACTAACATTAAGTTTCAACATCAAAATGCTGGCACCGACTCCAAAAATAAGTAATAAATTTTGAATATTTGCAAAATATTAATGTCAAATAAGTTTACCTATAAATTAAGATTTTTTACAGTAATTCAAATTGTTATTTTTTACTTTTTAGTGTAGGAACTTTTATTGCTTGACTTTTTTTGAAGGCGGTTTTTTTATTTTGTAAAATTTTTTTTACTATTCGTAATATTGTCTTAGTAAGAGGTACAGTACGGCCGACGTTCTTGGCGAGTCTGAAGTTAGCCGTTTCTTTACGCAATGGATCTTTTAGGATCAAAATTGTATACTGCGCAGCTAATCGGCTAAATTCAGACTCGCCATGATATGTTGGCAGTACAGTAAGATTGCTACCAAAACATTTCGTCCCTATTTTTTTATGATCTAGGGAAGTGAGCACACGAATCGCCGCCACCTAAAGGCATTCCCAAATAGTTACAATAAAAGTTTGTTCTCATCTTTTAGACTAGGATTTGGGAATTCCTGTATTCGTTTACAAAGATTTTCTTTGTCTTCTATACCCCTATAAACAAAAAAATACTCTTCTGTTTTATCAAAGGAAAGATGCACTCATTTATGTAATAAATAAATGCTCAACATAGAAACATTCCAAGCATGTTCTCGAAACAACATAACAAAACAAAGTAATTAATAACAAAAAAAATCTATTAAAAATAGTGCAAAATAACCTTTATTTGTTCATAGGTAAGTGCGCAAAAAACAAATAGAAAATGAAAACAAAACACGATAACAGACTGTTATCAGTACCTACTATAAATTGAGTTTTACTACGACTATGATGATAAGCGTATGGTTCTATGTGGTAAGACCTCTGACATGTGATAAATAAATTACGTAACTTAATTTTTATGTTACATCAGAGGTTTCTGGTCTTTTTTTAACCGAATGGATGGCAAACGAGCAGACTGCAAGGGCGAATCCACCGTTGTGGGCACGATGGGCATGCCCACAACCTTAATACACTTGTGATTGAAATAGGTTTGGATCGAAACTGACTATTAGAAATTAGAAGAAATCGGGTCCGACTTCTTCCTAAGTTTATTTACATTCCTAAGGCCAAAGTCCTGATGCTAAGAAAAAAGGAAATCTAATACATAAATTCATAAACTAATTGCATGATTGTTAATGAGCATGTCCATGCTCCGACTCGTACTTAGCCGTCTAGTAGCTGTGACCACAACCTTTTTTGAAGGCTGGATCCGCGCTTGGCAGACGGATAACCTGATGGTAAGCAATCAGCGCCGCCCATGTACACTTACAACAACGGAGGAGTTACGAGTGCGTTGCCGACCTTTTGGGGAAGAATTGGGCCTCTGGTAACCTTACGCATACGGCGAAACATAACGCTGTGGTTGCGCTATTCTGTGACGCAGTGTTATCACTCCGGTCGAGCCGACTCTATTGTGCTGAAGCATAGCTCCCCCACACTTAATAAAATTGGATTGAAGGACATTGCACGTTCTACTAAACTATATGATCTTCATTCATATAATTCCTTTCGAAGGGATACGCGGAGTAGATTCTTCACCTGATGGAAAGCGATTGGCGTCGCTTATCGCCACTCGTAACACCAAATAAGTTAGGAATGCGTTGCGAGTCATTTGGTAATTTTTATGGAAAAACGAGGATTGAGCTACCAGTAACCTCACTCACGGCGTAAAACAACGCAAGCGTGGTTCCATGACATCTTTTTTTTTCAGGGCGTGGTATCATTCTTGTTGTGCTGGTTCACTCGAACCGAAGCATGGCTCTCTCACACTTGATGTATTCATAATATTACCTATGTAAACACATTTAGTTTGTTAACTTTAAACACGTTGTTAATCCATAACATAGTAACACACATTAAATACCAACAAAATAGTTAACTAACGAAACTGTTTTAATTACATCAAAAGCAAACAGAGTCTGTTAAAAAGTTTATCTTTATAAATCTCAGTTTGCAAACATTTTAGATAATGTACAAACATACACGTATGTACATAGCTATAGCAGTGGTTTAATAAATAAATATATTATAATTATATAATATATTTTGTGTTTGTCAAATTCTTTAAACATATATAAAAATTTGTCAAATTCTTTCTTTACATAATATGGTTAATTTAGACAAATGGAAGAAAACAATGAGATTATCTATAATATAAAAATGAATCGCGAAATGTGTTGGTAAGCGCATAAATCAATAATGACTGGACAAATTTTGTTGATTCTTTATTGTCATGTTCGTTATTTTTATATGAAGTTTCTTACGAAAGAAAACTTTAGATAAGCGAAGGGGAATATCGGGAATTGCCAATCCTTTCGGTGCTGTGGTCGTTTGCTAAAAAAACAAATGACTGACGGGGTAGTCGGATACCTACCCGTGCGAGGCAGGGCGGTCCGCTAGTTTTAAATAAAAGTATATTACAATAAGAAATTTTTACAGCACGATTTTTTAGTTTTTCTCAAACAGTGTGATATTTCTGAACGATTTTAGGACAGGATTAATAGGTGATTTTTTTTGTATGCTGGAACATTGCCAATATTTCAGTCACTTACAAATGTGAGCGTTCCATCTTTATGTTTTTCTAATTTATTTATATTTTACCTTTCTTACCTCAACCAACTATAGTCTGCTTTGTTTTTGTAACAAAACATACTTAAGTTTGTATGTAAAACCAAATTCCAGTAAATTTTTCCTTTGATCATTACTAACAGGTCATGTCTGCAAAGATTGTTTAAAAATTCTTTGCCAATAGGTTCAATTTAATACTTCGACGGGAAGTATTCTTTATTTATTTCTTAGTAATGATATGAACGTATCAAAATATCGTCTCGTGTTAATAGCATATTTATTATACCAATTGTTCCCAGTTAGGTACGGCAATAATAAACGAGTTATTTTTAAACGTGTTCTCTTCAGTACAAAGTCCTTTGATTGTAAATAAACATTGATTGATTGAAATTTGTATCCGATATACAAACTACCGATCAATGAAAACGTGAATTGAAAATTCTACCTTATGTCGCCATGATTAGTGTTAGATTTACGTGAGACATCACGACTACGAACAAACACTTTCGAGAAATCGTAATAATTTATGCATTAAATATTGACATTAATTTTCTGTTATTAAAACAATCAAGGTATCTAATTAGTTATTATTTGTCTTCAGACACGTTCAACAAACAGAAATGATCAAATAAGCTTTTATTACTTCATATTGTACGTCGTAAAAAATCGTCTGCATAAAATTGTGACTCAGATCCGTCATTTAAGTACACATACATACATTGAAGAGTAAATTAAAATTTCAAAACAAACAATTAACATTAACTTGGCAATGGATAAGCCGTTTATCTATATGTCATGGATCGTTTATACTGATGACTGGATCTGTGGTTCTAGTAATAATAAAACTAATCTACGTGTCTGTGTATGTACTTCGGCACGCGTTCGCGAAGTGCAAAGTTTACACGCACACTAGTGTGGGACTCCGTCATACAACAAGCCGGGCTGTGTTTATCAGTCAGACAGTTTGCACGTGCCTCCTCGTATAAAAGCGTTCGCTTCGATCCTCACCAACATACAACTATCAGACATCATCTGATCAACACGTACATTTGTGCTACAAAAAGTGCTAATCCACGTTGACTAACGTCGTCTAAGCTGTGCTGCATACTCTGTCTGTTGGACATATTTTGCTTTGAAAATGGACAAAAGGCAACTCATCGGCAGCGCCACCAGGTACATCGCCGGCAGGAATGCTGTGCAGACAGTGTACTGGAGGAAGTCCGCGGAGAACAGCAAGGGGCTCGTCAAGACGACCAGGATGACATTCTTCGGCAAAAACGAGGGACCAAACAAAGTTGACAGTGCAGAAATGTTCGCGAGAGTGCGAGAAAGGTACAACTAGGAAGAGAATAATATCCACCGTATTATGACTGTGATAGATATTAGATTAATTTATATAAGTTTATATTGTAAGTACCAGTGATTGTTGTGGTGTTTGCCTATTGTGTGCTGAGTGGAATCACCTTAATGTACAAATACATATTTTTATAATAATTCCTTTTGTTTCTTTGCGAAAGCTATTGAAGGGTTCATTTATCATTTAAGGTCTTAGAATTTGGTTATTTCTTGTGTACGATGTCCTGGGACTTTACTGAGACCTGAATAGGTTTTATGTGGCTTTGTGTTCAATCCTTTCCTGTAAAAAGTTGTTGGGGTTCATTTATTTCATTCACAATAGACAGTCGATTATTCATGACCTAAATCCTTGTATCTATTTTGTAGTTGGGCTACGACAGGTCAGTAATTATATTTGTACAATAGAACTGAGATATCTATTACTGATAAAATTGTATCCTATATTCCTCTAAACACACAAACATTTATTCCAGTGATAACTAATTGATTTAATTACGCCTACACAACATTACAGTAACAAAAAACTGTAATATACATATGTATATAAAGCTATGTAATATATGTAATGGGAAAAATAAATTACCTCTTACGCTCTCTACAAAATAGCCCCGATAGTTAATACTGATGCTGTGCTTACTGCCTACCATGGACTTGCAGCGTCTAGATTACGATATGGAATAGTTTTTTGGGGAAACTCTACAGATAATGATATTGCTTTTAAGGCACAAAAACGATGCATACGAGCTATGTTTGGTCTTCAACCGACAGACAGCTGTAAGCCGCACTTTATCAGGCATGGCATCCTTACACTTCCGTCTCTGTATATACTTGAGGTAGCAATGTTTGTGCACACAAATCCTCATCTTTTCCAACGACTGTGTGATATTGTGCCGCGAAATAGGCGCAACAATAATAAGCTGTGTCTTCACACAGCAGTAACGAGTCTGATGGGAAAGAGTCTTTTATGTATGGCGCCAAAATTGTATAATAAAATCCCTAACAACATAAAAAAATTCAATGTTAGTGTTTTTAAACACAAACTTAAAGCAATATTATCCAAGAAATGTTATTATAATGTAAACGACTTCCTTAATGATAGTAATTTGTAAATATTTATAAGTTTAATTATTTTTGACATTTATTATTTTTGACATTTTGAATGCAATATTATGACGTTTTTATTTTGTTATTCTATCTTTATTGACCTAAGTTAACAATATTTCATACGCCCGTGAGGGCAGATTTTGGTGGTACTAACATTAATACTGTGATCATAATTATTTACCCAAAATGTAATGAATAAATGATGATTGATTGATTGATTGATTGACCTAAGTACCAATTATTATTGATCAGGCCCAGAACGGATTATTCGGTGACCGTCTTAAAAATTACAGTACATATAACAATTCCTCTCTTTTTTATTCACGTTTATAATAAGAACTGAAATACCAAATCCTCGGCCAGCAATCAGCGCCGCCTATTGACACTCTTAATACTAAAGGAGTTACTACAATTGCGTTGCCGACTTCTTGTGGGTTATTAGTGGACAGAGGGGGGGGGGGGGAATATTTGGGTATCCGGTAACCTAAGTCACACAGTCAAACACAACGTAAGTATTCCACTCCACTCCAGTCTTCTGTGAGGCCGTGGTATCATTCCGGTCGAGTCCTATTCGGGCCGAAGCATAGCTCTCCCAAACTAATAAGTAGCTATCAATTACGGAAAATCTTTATCACCGATAAACAAAACAAACATGGTACATAGGTATAGCTAATGACATACACTTCACATCTAGATACAACAAGTCATTGACACGCTACATACTCGAGTAAATTAATAGAAAACGAATGAATCACTTCTAAGGAAGTATCGAACTTTATTTGAACTATACATCATTTTCGTCACAGCCTATAAGTGCCCACTGCTGAGCAAAGGCCTCTTCTCATACGGAGAAGGTAAGAGCATTAATCACCACGCTTGCTCAATGCGGGTTGGCGATTTCAAACTTATAATTAGAAATTATACGTCCAGGTTTCCTCACGATGTTTACCTTCACCTTATGGTGAAGGTAAACATCGTGAGACGTGAGACGTATAATTTTTCACTGACATAAGTCAGTGGTGTCTAAATAATCATAGAAAGTACATATAACTCGGAAAAGTCACATTGGTACTTGCCAGGTTTCGAACCCACACCCTCATACATGAGAAGCGGGCCACCACGACATTGAACTATACGATTGATTTGTTTTTGTTAATGTGGAAAATTAACAAAATAAATGCCTCCTCGCCCAGGTGGAGAGAGGCCGTTTGGTTATTTAAGCATTTCAAAATTGAAAAAGGAAACCGTTATAACACAGTTGGACAATTTTTTTTTCTTGACAACTGTCTTTTAAGCCATTTGGCATATGCAGTCAAGTAGCACAAGAGAGACACCCCCTATAGTGGTCCTATGATAACCTATAACCTAAAGAATGGTATTATCAGTAATCTTTCACTGTCAATCCTCTGTTCTGTAAAGGACTATAGTCCCTTATGTATTTCTGTAGACTACCTATCTGTCTATACTTATAATATTATAATGCTATATTAATATAAACTTTTTGAAGTCAAAGTTTATAAAAAAAACAAAAGAAGTTTTATTCTAATTTTTTTTTCTTATTTTGACACGTATCGGCGGACGCGACAACAGTAATACCACGGCCTCCTAGGAAATCGGCATCAAAGAACGATTACCTTCTATAATTATGATCGGGTGAGTGAGATTACCGGTGATTGTTTTTTTATGTAATAGTTCGGCAAACGAGCCATTATCTGATGGAAAGCAACCAGCACCGCCCGTAGATATCCGTAACAACGGAGGAGTTACGAGCGCGTTGCCGATCTTTTGGGAATAAGGGATTTGGAGATTTAGGGATTGTAGAGGGATTGGGGGCGAGGAAAGATTGGGCTTCCAGTAACCTCACTCACACGGCGAAACACAACGCTGTGGTTGTTTTACGCCGGTTTTCTATCTGGCCGGCACGAATGGGTCGGCTCATTTGTGCCGAAGCCCAAACACTTCTTTGATGTTACAATGTCCATCTGTGGGCTCGTCTGCCACCTTATCCTCAAAAAAATTCCGAATAACCTCCTTAATGTTTTTATAAAGTAATGAAATATTAGGATTAAGATATCAACCGGAACGGCTTATCAGCCAGTCTAGGGCATAAAAGGGACACTTTATCTTACCAAATCTAAGTCAAGTACACACATTAATTAACATGTTATAGTTATTATTTGATTCTATCAAAATAAGTATTGGACTTGCCTTGTGGGTTTCAAATAGAAATAAGGCAAAGGTTTGTTCTCGGTCGGTGCCAAGTAAGTGCCAGGTGCCAAGTAAAATAATGATGATACCGATCAATACATGTTTCTAATACTGTTGTTAATTGGTATGTAGCATTTACTTGGCACCGACTTCGATATTATAAAAATAGTTATTAAAATTATTTTATTTTTACCTAAAAGAAGATATATATTCCTTTGTATACAGAAAATTTATTTTTTGCTTTATAGTTTACTTTTTGAAGTCAGTTTTTTTGTTAAAAATTATTTTATTCGTTTTAGGTATAATTGGTCGGTAATATATTAAATCCTTAAACATCTTTAAGTGAAATGTAAATAGATATGTTATTAATTACACGCGTCTAGACTCTCTAAGTAAACGAACCTGTCACCAAACTCCCTTATTCAAGACCCCCAATTATTCTAATATAAATAAATATGCAATGCATAATATTGTTTCACACGTAATAATACTAACAGATAGATAAAATAAAGTAGGTTATGAAATCATTCGTTTAAAATGATAAGAGTTTTCGTTTCCACCTAACCTATTTCGGAGATTGAAGATGACAACAATATACATAAGTGGGTCATATAAATGTTTAACTGATTGCACGATTAGTCTAACTGTAAGCACGTTTTTAGTGCATGGATATCATTTGCAGGGTTATGAGTGCAAGCGCGATAATATACCATGGTCGGTCGGTCGGCGAGTAAGGGTAACTCGCAACCTGACCAGAATCAAACTCGAGCGTACGGCGCGTAGCGTTCTGCGCACGCCTAAATGAGCCAATAGACCACCACAGACGGGGTCCTATAGGGCTGATGTTCAGCCGGGGTTGCGGGGTAAGCGCAATAAGGCACCGCGGTCTGGGCCCAGATCAATAGAAACGAGGGGAGAGAGTCTTTAGTCAGTGGGAGTCAAGCACTAACTCCCGCCCCACCCTGGGCGGGAGAAGCCATTTGATGATTTTCTGTTCACCAAAAAAAAACATGGCAGTCCCGGGTTAAAGCAGAAGAAGGAACGGACTTGTTTTAGTCAGTAAGAGTCATCTGACCCCTTCTAGTCCGACACAGAGCGGGAAATGATGATTTTTTTACAACATAAAAAATACGTGTCATTTTGCTCTAAGGCCTCATTTAAGGACCACCGTAAGCGCGGATCTGCCGTCGGTGAGCAAGGGTAGCTTGCTGCTCGATCAGAACCAGACCCTGACGTACGGTGCGTAGCGTTCTGCGCGCGTCTCAAATAGCCAAATAGACCACCTCAGATGGGACCCAAAACACGGCCGATGTCCCAGGGTTGGGGGTCAAGCGCAATATGGTACCACGACTTTGGCCTAGAGCAGGAAAAGAAGGAACAGGATGTTTTTAGTTAGTAAGAATCTGGCTCACCGTAACTTGGGCGAGAGAAATTACCCTAGTGAAATATTTTGTCCCCTTTTTATGTGGTATAATACCACTTCGTCAGCGTAATTGGTACCCAAATTTCAGCCTTCTGCTAACGGTCACTGAGATTATCAGCGAACAGACAGACAGACGGGCAGACATGGCGAAATTATAAGAGTTCCTAGTTTACTACGGATCGCTAAAATAGACCTCATATACGGAGATGATGCGCGTTATGCGGAACAGCGTGCGTTTGTCGTACACTGTTGATAATTTTATCTTTGTACAGGCGATGACGCGGTCCGCTGGCGTATAAAGCACGCAACGTACGACGAATGTGCGACGCGCCTCACTATTTGCGCTTCTATGTAAAAAGACTCCTAAAATGGACAGTGATAATAATACTGGGTAAGTGTCGTGGATGTCTGGAGGTCAAGCTTTTAATTCTGGAGTAAAAATATGGGTACCAATGTCACATTTCCGAGTTATTTAGTTATTAAATTGGATACTGACAAACGGTGAAGGAAAACATTATAAGGATTGGTTTTATAATTTCTAATTATAAGTTTGTAATCACCAACCCACTTTGAGCAAGGTTAATAATTGAGTATACACTATTTGGTAACATATTCTTATTGATCACAGAATGTTGTAGGTTATTTATGATTTTTTTATTTTAATGTTTATTCGCACGAACAAAGGCATATCTACCTATGTAAATAAAAGCTACTTGGTAAACCTGGTATTAATAGATATATTCAAGTATGTAGGTAACAATCTCAATATTTCTTTACTTAGAACTAGAAATACTTCAATAACGCGTAATAAGTTTCGCGTATCTAGGAAAATAGCAAAGTATTATCTTGTGGTACAGACGCAAGCACATCGAGGTACCCTTCACTAATAAGTTCTTTCAACCAAATTTGAGCATTATTACAAACTTATAAGATTGAAAATCTATGTCGTTAAGGTAGGTATAGTTTGACGAGCCATTGTCTACTTATGTCTTGTAGTATCAAAACAAAACTAGTTATCATTATTTATTTGATATCAAGGACTAACAAATACTTATCTCATAATGTTGTATTATTATTTAATACTGCGTTGGACAATGAACTCGTGCGCAATAACAAAATGTTATGACGCCAATGTATTAGCAAAATATTAATAAAACTTCTAGTAAAACATTCGAGTTTTGGCTTCTAGTAAATACTGTTGCTAACTGTGTTTTTTTGATATGTGGTTATATAATAGATATAGAATTATTTGCGTCTAAAGGATTGTGTACATAATATTATGTATTTGCAAGAAACAGAATATTATTGTGACAACTGTAAATATCAGTACATAATTATTTTTTTTTGTTATATTCAATTATTTTTTAAGAATTCGCAGAATTCAAATATTTTCTGAATTCCCGAATTGTAACGTGTCAATCACGGCTTATTAAAATAAATATAAAATATTGTTAATGTATGTAATAGGTAAATAGATATTTATCACGTTATCATTTACGACTCAAAAAAAATAATTCGAATATTAGTTAATATAGAACAAAGAGGTAAACCCAGCTTCTCTTGTGTCGTGGGTACATTTTCAAATATACAATTTCTCATACACATCACACCCAGACCGGGAACAACATTTTATGGATTACAAAAAGAGTTGTTCCGTGCGTGATACAAACTCGCAACACGTTTCGCGGCAGCCAGTTGCCCAGCCACCGCATATTTTGATGTATAAAAATATAAACTAGGAACTTAAGGAAAAAAAAACATTTATTTCGTCTTTAAGCAAGCTATAATATAGTAACGTTGTCGCCAATATGAGCAAAGCTTTACTGTTACACAGTATATCGCGTTTCTAGTATTTATGAACATCTGTGACAATCGTTATTGGAGTTAAGAACTATTTTCTTATATTTTATTACTTTCTTTATTTGATAGTGTTGCGAGGAAAAATAGAAATTTCTGCTTTTTTATATACATAAAAAAAGTTTTTCGACTTATTGTAAACTAATAGCGTAGTTAAAAGTGGAGGTAGGTAAAACGTCTCTACAGTGAAGTTTTTTTACAATTCTATGATTTTTAGACGACAAGTTCTAGCATTTACTTATTCTTCTGCACACAACAGAATGGCGGACTTTATACCTTAAGGCATTCTCTAACAGTGAACTACAGGTTTTTTTTGTGAGGTGAACATCATCAAATGACTTCTCCCGCCCAGGGCCGGACGGTAGGGAGTGTCAGACTGTTACTGACTAAAAACTCCCCTGTTCCTTCTCCTGATCTGGGCGGAGGTCGTAGTGCCTCATTGCGCTTACCCCGCAACTCCGGCTCGTCAACAATAGGGTGGTTCAGGGGCTGGTGCGAATTAACGACATCAAAATAAGAAACAAACACGACTAATAAATAATAAATTAACCATAGATACTATGATCACTTTTACAGTTTAGGTAAAAGAAAATCCAAAACAATTTGATTCCGAGAAAATGTAGGCCAATTTTGCCAACTCGGGAATGCTACAACGTGAAACCTCTTACAATAACCCGCTCTTCCTATAACTCCTTCAATGAGTAAAAATATTTTATATAGACAGACTATTTACTAGATAATTACAATATCCTTAACAAAAGGTGGTCGTTAAATAGAACTGTAGTACCTAATCACCGTAAAATTTTAACTTAGAATATTAAATTTTACGCCATTTTAATGTTTCGGTGCTATAAGAACAAAGATGAAGTTAACTTACAACATTAATAAAGCCTTCTCTAAGGTTTATAAGTTTCCTTTGTTTGTAGTTACTATCAAAGGAAAATGGTTAAGAATGAGTCGGGCGGTATCCTGTTATATAGGTATGGTAAGAGGGAGATTTTTCGAAATACCTAAAACATTATTTATTATGTTTTCGGCTTACTCACGTAATAATTTGACGAGATACTCGACTAGTTTCAAGCCATGCTAGAGGCCCATATTCATGAGCAGCATTCCGCGACACGCGGCTCGGCGACTGTCGCGCTTCTACTGGCTACTCGAGTCTGCGCGCCCAACGCGAAGAAGAACGCGAGTGACCCGAAAACATAATAAATAATTTAGAATGTCTCACGAAAATAATAATAAAAATAAAACATTATTTTTTAACAAATCATTGTAAGTACTCCCGTGTTCATAAGAGATAAAATTATAACTTTTGGTGGATCGTTTTTTAGCAGTGACACGATTTCATCATGATCATCATCAGCCTATCTTCGCCCCATGCTAGACATAGCCTCTCCAATTACTCGCCATTGAGCTCGATGTTCAGCTCTTCACATCCACACACTGTCAGACATATTGTTTTAACCGTTATTTGCTTATACTACTGATAGAGAGTAAAAGCATTTTTTACAATTACGCTTATGAACTTTGAAATGTCAAAATAATATAAAAAATAAAGATAAAAGCTGTAAATTTATCGACAGTTCCACGGTAGGTCCAATTATTAACAAGAAAATAAGTGTACGTGATTCGTGTATCTAACAAAAACGAATAAATAAATATTCAGTACCTTTATAATAAAGCACTATTTTGTACCCACGAAACGCCAATTCACCACAATTGACACTCTATTAACTTCAAGTGTTTACCCCATTTCCTTTTGTTTATTTTGAACAATCTAGACTAAGCTTAAACTAAAGGGAAACCAATCTTAACAATAAGATCTAAAGTCTATATTTGTTTTTCATTGAATAGATACACGTACTGAGTAAGCTTTCTAAGGCTAATTTTGAATTTGGAATACCTATGTTTGTTTTTTTTTTTATAAATTTTGCCCCACACTAGGACTTTCTCCTGTGTCGTGGGACCCGGAACAACAATATGTGGATCACACAAAGAGTTGTTCTGTGCGGGAATCGAACCCGCGACACACACGACACGGCATTCAGTTGCCCAGCCACCGCACCAATCGTGCAGTCAGTGTATAGTGCATAGCATATGTGTAATAGCTTTGTGTTGATTTCACCTAAACGTTGTGATGGCCCTAGGGTTCTCTTGCATGAGTAGGTGGGTTCGAAACATATGTTCTTTATAGTACTTTTTACTTTCTAAGTTCATTAAGACACCACCAGACATTCGGTGCAGAAAAAGGTTGTGAAGAGACCTGGAATAATAATTTCTGATTATGAGTTTAATATCGGTTATCCACTTTGAGAAAGCGTGTTGGTTAATGGTTAATCTTTCTTCGTGACTGCGTGTATGAGTAATTTGTCTTTTCAATAAATTCGTCTCAAGGTAGAAATTTAAAAAATGGTAAAGACTTCGATCCCTAGTTATTGTTTACGAGCATTCATTACTTTCCAAGTTGCTAATTAACTTTGCAACATTCAACAGAATAGACAGGCCGCAAATCCAAGTTTCCTTAGCCTAAAGTTGTATGGCTTCAAAACTCCATCAGATTCAGTTTAATGGTTCCCTTGGTAAGCAAATACGGGTGTACAAAGTTTCATTATGTTGTCGGTAGTTGACGTTCCTTTGTCGTAATTATAATATAACTCCTTTGAGACCTTTCTTCAGGCAAATATTATGTGAAGGACATTAGGAGACAGCTAGGGAAAGGGTCGTGTTAGCTGTCACTCACTCAAAATTACAGTGTTAAAATTTGTATCTAGTAAATTATGACAACTTTTTTTTTCGTCAACTTTATTAGAGGTAATGTGTTATTGTGGGCAGTTTTTAAATTGGCCTTATACTTAATTATAGTACTTGTAATTAGAAATAAGAATTCTTGAATCAGTTATGTCAATATACTCATTTTAAGGCTGTTTTTTTAAAGGTTAGGTTAGGTTAGGTTACCCTGAGGAATAATGATGCTGTCGCGTCAGAATGTTTGTATAAGACAGTGACAGCAAGATTTTTATTTATCAGATAACATTTATCTGACTTTTGAAAAATCAGCCCTTAGAGAATATAAGAATATAAACATAAAATAACAAAAGACTATTACTTCGTTGTTCCAATAAAAATAAACGTCTATTGGTAGACTATACATGTACTGGTTTTTGGAATGTAAATACTTCTATGTTATTAGATCGCTGAATTAAATTGTTCAATACAGCTCTAAAAACAAACAAAATGTTTCAGTTTTTCAAAACACAAATATCCACAACCACAACAAAGTTGTAGCAAAAAATATAGCAATCATTTGAAGTGTTCCACTCACATTTCCCGCGTAAAAATAGCCATGATGTCAACTGTCAAAATGTCAAATAGTGTTTTTTCCCAAAGAGGATTTATCAACCTTCTACATTTTCCTTATATGAAGACTATGGGATTATCTTGATATATGGAAGTTCGCAGTGAATTCAAAACAATCCGTCAATAGAATTTTTATTGAACTGAAATAGGGATTATCTCACTTCATGTAGAAACAGTATGTTGGAGTTTATTGTTTTTGTCGGTGAGAGACTTTTAGTAACATGTTCGGGCTTTGCATGCATTTTAGGTACGATTGGTGGATACATAACTCAACTGATTTGTTTTATGATTAGAAAGAAGTTTTAATTCATTTCTAAAATCAAAAGCGTAAAATGTATTTATGATTTCCTATCTTGGGGGCCAAGGGCGCGATTACACCAAACTGGAAGTACTCTCAGAATTAACTGACAAGAAGGGTTAGGCATAAATTTCGATGTTAAATAGCTATTCAAAAAATAACGTAATATAAATAAATGAATTTGACTTCAACGTGAGTTGAGGAATTTCATGCACTTTCAAGGTTTCAGTTGCAAGGATATTTTTTTTGTGTTAGATCACAAATACCTAATTGTAAATTATTACCCAACTTTTTGTGTTAGATCGCAACACCGAGGAGTTCCGAGTGGGTTGCCGACCGTTTAGGGATTAGGAATTGGAGATTTAGGGATTGAAGAGGGATTGGGGGAGGGGAAGGATTGGGCCTCCGGTAACCTCACTCACACGGCGAAACACAACGCTGTGGTTGTTTCACGCCGGTTTTCTGTGAGGCCGACCCATTCGTGCTGAAGCAGGGCTCTCCCACACTTAAACCATTCATGCAGTAGTGGCATCTATTATCACAAATTACCAGGTTATATAGTTGCTTAATAATACAGTAATGACAATAACAGCATTGTTGCTGTGTACCTCATCAATGTTTCAATAACTAAAAGCTGCTTATTGTATTTGGCGATTCGTGTGTTGTAAATGATTGCACATTCCGCATTGTCCGTATTTGTGTTTTGGTTGAGTGATTCTGTTTACAGGAATTTAGTGAATTTGATTCATATTTGTGTTAATAGTTTTCAGTTTAATTAATTGTGTTAACTGTCTGATATTTGTTTTGAAAGCTAGTGTGTACCTATGCTATGTTGTAATAGTATTAGTATAATGTTCATTATCGTTATAAGAACTGAGAGACGAGTTTGAGTCTGTAATAAGGCTGAGTGAGTTACGATAGTATCTTTTCTAGCTCTTCATAGCATATGGCCTCCTTGAAACTCAAGTATTCAAAGTGTGGCAGAGCTATGTCTTGGCAGTGTCTAGGAGTGATACCACTGTCTCATAGAAAACCAACGTGACATACAGCGTTGTATTTCGCTGTATGAATAAGGTTACTGGAGGGTTAATCTTTCCTATCCTTCGCCAATCCCTAAATCTCCTAAATACCTTATACGCCTCAAAAGGCTGGTAACGCACTTGCAGCCGCTGCAGCGATGGTGACCATGGATCCTCTCGGTTATTGCTTACCATCAAGTAATATGTCTGCTTGTTTGCCACCGTATCACATAAAAAAATCATTGTCAATACGATAAAAAAAAATTTAATTTTTTTTTTTTTCAATACTCTTTTTTATGACTGGAAAAATTATAAAGCAACAAATAAGTACACCGTAGATAGCAACATACCTTACTTTTGTAAGTAAACAATGACAATTCTTTTTTTAAAATAACATTTCATATTTGCACGTTGTAACAAATACTACGAATTAAAAGCTCCACAGTTTTTATGCAAATCATGTTCCACAATTTTGCTGGTAAAGAGTCTGGCAATATCCCAAACACTAAAAAGAAAATAAAGGTTTTTCCTTCCGTCGCGGAATTATTTTGTTTTTTTTGGAAAACGAGTATGTTTCTATTGTTTTTTACTGGCACGTGTACCTAAAAGCTAGGTATATTAAAACGAGGAAAACTGATAACGTTTTATTTAGTCGACATTTTTTGTACAAATTGAAAAAAAGTCTAGGTAAACGTGAGTTGACGTCTATTGGGACAGGTCTAAATAGAAATTTATTTTTTGCTATATTTGAACCTAGCTTCTACCAGCGACTTTGCCTATAGTAACAATTAAAAACGGTTCTTTTAAACTACAATCTATCTCTGAGTCAAATTTAATTCATGTCAATGTAATTTTAACATAAAAAAGTAAGAAACATCCTTATAAACTCTCAAGTTACAAATTTTTTTTGTGACGATTAGAAACTTCGAATGGTAATGGTAGTAGAATATCATTGATTTCATTCTCACGAGAATATTTAAGAGCTGACTGAGGAACACAAAGTTATAGTCAAAGTCAAAATCATTTATTCCAACTAAGCCATAAGTAAATACTTTTGAAACTTCAAAATAAATTATTAGTCTGTCAGTCTGTTCGTCAGTGAAGCTAGGTGCTCGTTCCAAAGTGTAGATTCGAATGGAGAAGAACGGAAAGAGACACAATGGTAATTCTTTTTTTAAAGATACTTTTTCCAAATTTACATATACATTATTTTACAGGCAGACAGTGACATCAAGATCTGTGATCTGTGAGTCACTGTGGGCGCAGATTAGGGTGCCCACATTCATTAAACCTGGATAGTAAGTGATTTGTATGAACTTTCTAAATTCATTTAGATCCCATTCGATATGGTGAAGAATTCTCTGCATGAGAAGAGGGTGTGGGTACTTCTAGGCTAGTGACTTGTGATGCAATATGATGTGATGTGTGATAGACTCTACGGAACCCTGTGATATAAATTGTAGATTTTATGACGCAAATTTATTTCCATCAAATTACCTATTTGTTTCTATTACACTCGTAATAATTTTTATCTACAAAATATAAATTGCGTAGACGAATATATATTTTTAGACTTATCAGTAAGTATTACGACTATTGGAAACGATTACGAAACATTATGCGTTGTTGACTGACTATTAACTGTAGCCATAAATATCGTCATCCTATTTTTAGCTACGCATAATAGTCGTTGATTGGCGTAAATCGTTTGAATGTCGTAGTGACCCAAAGGTTAAAGAACTCGCTTCTCTTGTACGACAAATGGAGAAGGAAAACATCAAGAGGGATATTCACGTACACAAACTTGATTTTAAAATGTCTAATTATAAATTGAAAATTGCCAACCTGTCTTAAGCAAGCGTGACCAAACCTTCTCCGTGAGAGAAGAGGCCGTGTTTGTTGATAGGCTTATGATGTGATGATGTGAAAGTAAAATTGTTTTCAAACTTTTAATGTAGCATTTGGAAAAATATAATGTTTCACGTAAACCAGTGATATAGGTAAATATAAAACAAATAATTTCAAAATAACTTTCCGATATGGAAATAAAAGAACAAAATGTTTACAAATCCTGTAGGAGTAGCGTAATAGAAAGATTCCGTAAAAAACAATTTGTATAACTAAAATAGTCGAAGTAAAGAATCTCGTTTTATTTTAACAACAAAGAGAAAAAAGTAAAACACATTTTTGGCTCACAAAACAATTCGATAGTGTCGAATCGGATGGAACAAAAATGCTACCATACCGCAAAGAATATGTAAATAAAAATGCAAAATGGATTTCTGCATTTCTTGTACTGCAAAATAATGAGCAAAACGAAAAAATACAATAACAGGAAAGGTATCGAATGCCTTCGCTTCCACTAAAGAGGTTGTAAGCACACGGAAAGATATTTACTAAGATGTTGAAATCAAAGATGTGGACTGCTTCGGCTGAGCATCGTCTGTTAGTTTTGGTTTTTGTCGCGAGTAAAGTAAATCATTCTTTATGCCTGGATTTTAGGACATTATTAGTAAATTCTTGGGTCGTGTCTTTAACTTGAATTAGTAGAGCAGTCCAGGACGCTAAATTTGTTGTAACTCAAGAGTTAAACCAAAGAACTAAACTAGCTTTTTGAAGAATTGGTGATTGAAAGAAAAGATGGTTTAATGACAATTCCTTCTTCCAGTGGGGGAAGCAAATTTCATCTTGGGGGTTGGGATACCTAGTCCCCCAAAATTGTTAATAGCATTAACTATAATTTCATTGTTTATTGCAGATATTTGTAGAGTATATTTGAAATTGCCAAACTGTATGGTGGGATTGGCCAATTGAATTTGCAGATGCTTAAATGCACTTTCTTTAGTATGAAATCGACTTGTTTACCCTTAATTTGACGAAACTTGCTTTATTTAGTTATTTCTTTATACTTTTATCCCCACTATTTTCAGTTTATATTATATATGGTGAATATATTCAACAGAGGATACTAAATATTCATAAAAAGAGTGCGACATAATTCCATTTTTTTCGTAAAATAACAAATTAGGTGTTATGGTCAAATCAAATAAATATCGAGTCGAAACTATTATGTAAATGAGTAAACTGGTCGATACTCAGGAACGTTGAACATTGCAAGAACCCAAACCAGGATCTTGTTAGAATTTCAATGAGCCTAACATTTTGAAGGATCGTTTCGGGCTCCGTTATTTAAGTCAGCTTAAGTATTTAAAGAATCGCAAAGGTCAAGGTATAGGTCGAAAATCTTCACATCTATTTGCATGAAATGAATCTGTGTAATTAAAAGCTGGTTGGTTTCATTGGTTAGTTATATAGCATTGGTTTGATGAGCGAGAGAATAGAGATGATATGAGAGATATTGTATAGATTACTTTTTGACATTTAAAGTCAAATTGTGTAATCATCTCGTATATTATTATTATAAAAAATATACGAAATACTATATATGCTCTATTAACAGTTTTTAAATGAATTCACGAAGACCGTGTATACAGTGCCCCACGTTGGGCGCCAATTTCCCGGAACCAATGTAATGGTTTGTCTAACAAGCATTCGGGACGTCGGTAATAAATTACGATGCACTTTGAAATATAGCAGCAGCTGCCGTTAATTGATATCTCAACCAAACAAGCTTGTAACATCTCTCGAACATCAGTCTTGTTTCCGTAGACAAATGGTATTTCAATTTTGGTTAAACGAGAAAATATATTTATGTTATTTATATGTAGAATAGTTATAAATATACATTATTTGCTATTTACAGTATATGGTACCTATATAATAGTTAATGCAATTTATAAAATAAAGTCCTGTCAAAAAGACACATAATTTACTAAACTTAAACGGCCTTATTACAAAACAAGGTTTTACTTTAGTATAGGACTAAACCATTAAGCCAGTTTTCGTATTTCGAATTGAAGGTAGATGACAATAAGATTCAAAATTTAAAACCCGACTCAATGAACCTTGTTTTGTAATAAGGGGGTATGTGTTAACATTTATTTCATCGAGTAACATTAGTGTAGGAGATCAAGGAACTACCAGCTGAATGTTGCTTTATAAGCCAGCTCGCACCGCCGTTCGGGTTCACTTGCCTGTCAGCCGTCATCGCGATCGGAGCTCTCGGTGTTTTCGTTTTCTTTGTTACACTTTTGTTAAGATTTAAATAAAACCGTTAGGACTTATTTTTGTCTTTTTAAAAAAATACTCGTCCTTAAAATTCCCTAGATCAGAAGTGGGATAGGATCAACGTGGTTCTATCCTGCTGGCCATTCTGGTTGTGTGTTTTTAAGTGCGAGAAAAGTAAAAAGACAAAAATGTCTGACCGCGAATGTAGTGAACGCGAGCGTCATAGCAGCCTGTTTCGCCGTCTCATAGGCGCCGGGAATCGAATAGACGCGTGACGTCACCCGCGCCGGAGAGGCCTGTGTCACCAGCGCACTGTGCGGGACGTTCCACGACGCCACCGCTCCCGTCGCGACCGCCAAGTATTCCACATACGTATCAAGCGCCGTGTGCCGGATCGGAACATGTTATTAGTGAAGTTAACACCCCGTCCTCGGTAACAGATCGAATTGTGGATGCTATTCGTTCAATCAATACGGTAGTAAGACCAAGCCAACATTATTACATTTCAAACTTCGACCCTAGTTTGCATAACATTGACGATTGGTGTGAGGAGGTAGATCGCGCTAAATTGTTAAATAATTGGAGTGATTATGAATGCCTTTCACGCATTGGTAACTGCTTAAAAGGAGACGCCAAAACATGGCTTAGCGAATGGGTGACTAACGAGCGTAGTTGGAGCAATTTTAAGAAAGAATTTAAGCTCTTATGTCCAAAAACACCTAATATTGCCCATATTCTGTTTGAAGTAATGAATACCAACTCAGACAACTATGCTACATATGCCGACTATGCTCGTCGTTCACTCCTTCGTTTACGCATTGTACGGGGGCTCAGTGACGAACTAATATCAGCAATTGTGATACGTGGAATAACTGACCCCCAGATTAAAGCGTCCGCTACAAATGCTAAGCTGTTACCTAACGATCTTGTAGAATTCTTTTCAACATACGTAAAACCTAACACATCTAAAAACAGTGTTGCTCGTGGCGCATCTCAAAATTATGCCGGTATAAATAAAAATACTTCGTGTAATTTACCCTCGAGAAAACGACGTTTTGACGAAGCTAGGTGTTTTGTGTGCGGTCAATCAGGACATAAACAAGCTCAGTGTAATAAACGGTCTAAAGTCAATTCGGAGGAAGGTTCTTCCACGACTAGTACAAACAATGCGGTTTCTAAGCCTGTGTTTGTGCCAACTAAGTCTGATACGTGTTCATTTTGTAAGAAATCGGGTCATAAAATCGAGAATTGCTTTGCAAAACAGAAATCCGAGTCACGCAATAAAAACAATGTCAACTTTTGCCGCGAAACTCAAACTACCCGCAATAATGACGTTATTGTGGCCGTTATTCAGGGCGTGCCTATTGATGTTTTAATTGATAGTGGCTCAACAATTTCACTTATTTCCTCAAGTCTGTTAAAACATTTCGAGTGTGCGCGTAAGCCATCGTTTCGTATATTAAAGGGACTTGGAAGTCAGGAGATTGAAAGTACCTCTTATGTAACTTTACCAATCGAATTTGACGGCATAACTCTTGAAGTCGATATGTTCGTGGTTGCTTCCGAATACATGAATACACCGGTCATAGTGGGTACAGATGTCCTCAATAGAGAGGGCGTTCGTTACATTCGTACACGCGATTCTCAACTACTTAAGAGAGAAATTACGAAGTCGGACCAAGTGATGACTGTTCAGTCTGTTGTATCAATCCCTATCAACACACCTCTTGTTGGGGAGGAACATAAACAGTTGTTGGCGGTTATTAACGACTTTTCGCAGTTTTTTATATCCGGTACCGCCACATCTACGGTAAACACAGGGAGTATGGTCATCAGACTGAAGAGTGACACTCCTATTAATTATCGGCCGTATCGTCTCTCCCATGCTGAGACCCTTCGCGTTCGTGACATTATTAGGGACTTATTAGACAAGGGGGTCATTCGGGAATCGGAATCGGATTTCGCTAGTCCGATTCTTCTCGTCAAAAAGAAAGACGGATCTGACCGCATGTGCGTCGATTTCCGGAAGCTTAATGACATAACTGTTAAGGACCGTTTTCCGTTGCCGCGAATTGATGACCACATAGATCGTCTAGGACGAAACAAATATTTCACGAGTTTAGATATGGCCACGGGGTTTCACCAGATCCCTGTCCAGGAGGAGTCCATCCCTCTAACTGGATTTGTAACGCCCGAGGGGCATTATGAATATCTAAAAATGCCATATGGTCTTGCAAATGCCCCAGTTGTATATCAGCGGATCATAACGAAAACACTCCGGGAACACATAGAATCTGGTGAAATCCTTGTCTATATCGATGACGTCTTGATACTGAGTAGGACCATAGAGCAGGGACTAGTTCTATTGCGTAGGGTACTTACTACTTTGACTGACGCGGGCTTTTCAATCAATTTAAAGAAGTGCTCTTTTCTTTCACCCTCGATTGAGTATTTGGGTCGTAATATTAGTGAGGGCCAGGTACGGCCGAGCACGGAGAAAGTAAGAGCATTAACGAATACAGGCGAACCTAAAAATATCAAGCAGGTCCGTCAGTTCATGGGTCTTGCTGGCTATTTTCGGCGTTATATACCTGACTTCGCGCGAAAAACAGCCTGTATAGCGGCTTTAACACGTAAGGGTGTAGAATTTAAATGGGGACCCGAGCAGCAAGCAGCTCGCAAAGAAATTATCGAATGCTTGACCAGTGAGCCCGTACTTGCGGTATATGACCCTTCGTTGCCGATTGAGGTGCACACAGACGCAAGCTTTGTCGGTTACGGGGCCGTGCTTCTGCAGGTGCATCAGGGCGCTTATAAGCGAGTGGTTGCTTACTATAGTAAGCTAACACAGGGAGCTGAAAGTAAGTACCACTCGTACGAACTTGAGACCCTTGCGGTAGTCAAAGCCTTACAACATTTCAGGCACTACCTTGTGGGTGTACGCTTCACTGTAGTCACTGACTGCAATGCGTTGAAGCTTACGCAGCGCAAAAAGGATTTGCTTCCCAGAGTGGCTCGGTGGTGGGTATACCTGCAGGACTTTGATTTTAACTTGGACTATCGAAAGGGCTCACTTATGTCACATGCTGACTACCTTAGTCGGAATCCGGTCAATGTGTGCACGGTTCAGAAGCCACTAAACAGGGCGCAGGTTGCTCAGGCTTCTGATGAGGAAACTCGAACCCTTATTCAACGACTGAATGATGGTCAGATAGACGCAAGTCGATACATCGTTAAAAACGACACTCTCTACGTTAGGTATGCACCTACTGGTGAATCCACTCGACTCTTGTGTTATATTCCAAAGGGGCACAGGCTTAGTCTACTTCGCGTGTTTCACGATGAGCACGAACATCCTGGGGCAGAAAAGACGTTTGATTTAATTACGAAACATTTTTGGTTCCCTGGTTTGAGAAGTTTTGTCCAAAAATATGTAGCACACTGTTTAGTGTGCATCTCTCATAAAAAAGTTCCTCGAGCCCCGTTACAACCTATTCATTCCTGGGAAAAACCAGAAGTGCCCTTTGAAACTGTCCATATGGATGCTCTAGGACCACTCCCCGAGGCGGATGGCTATCGATACGTTCTCATAGTCATTGACGCCTTCTCTAAGTTCGCTTTACTTTATCCGATGTATCGGCAAGATTCCAATGAATTGAAGCGCAATGTTACCAATGTTTTTTCGCTCTGCGGAGCCCCTAAGATGATTGTCGCCGACAGAGGTCGTATGTTCCAAAGTACCGAATTTCTTGACTGGGTTAGGGATATGGGTTGTGAAGTTCATTTAATTACACCCGAGATGCACCAATCCAACGGCCAGGCTGAACGTTACTGCAGGACGGTGTTAAATATGATTCGCATTGAAGCAAATCATCGGCAGCAGAAATAGCCTAGCGTTATCTGGAAGATTCAACTCGTATTGAACATCACGCGGCACAGAACAACGCAGTACTCTGCCCTGAACCTGCTTGTTGGCATAGAAGCGGCGACGCCTCTCATCCGAAGTTTGGTGCGCGACGTGGCGCTAGAAGGCTCCAGTCCAAACCGGGAGGCTTTACGTGAAATGGGCCGTCAAAGAGCATCGGAACGGCTCAAGCAAAACCAGCAAAGCCAGGATGATTATGTAAACCAAGGCAGACAGGCGCCCCGTGGTTTCGAAATTAATTCCTTAGTTTTTGTTAAAAAGCAGGCGCAATCAACGGGGAAGCTGGACTCCGGTATGCGAGGCCCGTACCGCGTGATGAAGATTCTCCCGCATGGGCGCTATGAGCTGCAACTCCTGGCCGGCTCCTATGGGAAGTCGACGCAAGCGGCAGCGGAGTTTATGATCCCGTGGCGTGGAGAGTGGACACCTGAAGTATGTGCTGCTTACTTCGATGGTGAGTTGCTTGGCTACCCCAAGGCAGGTTGCAAAGTGTCCTTGGGTATGTCGTCAGAAATAGCTAACGTAGTGCTTCCTTTCTGTGTATACAATTGTTGGGAGAAAGCTAACGCCACGCTTCCTTTCCTAACAATTGTGGGGCGAACATGCAAACGTCGGGCCTCTGTCTCGCCGGGCTAAGTTATGCTAACGTCGTGCCTATGCCTTACGCCCTGATTAAGTTATGCTAACGTAGCGCCTATGGCTTAATCCATGCTTGTGACGCTTCGCATCTTGTTTATATGATGGACGCGTCATATTTATGAGATGTTAAGTTTCGCACTTTAAATTGCTGTTAATGTGTGTACGTAAGCTAATAGTTGTTTTCGTGCATAGGTGCAGACACAGAAGATGAAGATCCTGGTGCCACTCAGCCTGACGAAGCAGTCGAGCTTGGTCGTGGATTACCGCCACCTGCTCTAGCTGCGAGGCTGCCTGTCGACGATGGGCAACAACCATCTACGTCCGGGATTCAGAGGCATACAAGTGCTTCAGCCACACCTGCCGCTGAGGTGTACCAAGAGCAGGAGCCTGCCGCAGAGTCTGGGCCAGGGCTATCCATGCCCCTACTGGACTAATCCAGCATGAAGAAGAAGGAGCCCGAGGACGGTCTCCTGTCAGGAGAGGCCGTGTAGGAGATCAAGGAACTACCAGCTGAATGTTGCTTTATAAGCCAGCTCGCACCGCCGTTCGGGTTCACTTGCCTGTCAGCCGTCATCGCGATCGGAGCTCTCGGTGTTTTCGTTTTCTTTGTTACACTTTTGTTAACATTTAAATAAAACCGTTAGGACTTATTTTTGTCTTTTTAAAAAAATACTCGTCCTTAAAATTCCCTAGAATAGTATTATAATATAAACACAAGACTATACAAAACTTTACTTTTACATGTGAACAATTATTTCAACAACTGCGATTTTTGCGAAAATTTTTGACTGACACACAACAGTTTGAAGTGATCCGAGTTTCCGAACCGATCATATCATCATCATCATTCTATCACATATATTATATCAGCCTATAAGTGCCCGCTGCTGAGCAAAGGCCTCTTTTCATACAGAGAAGGTTAGAGTATTAATCACCACGCTTACTCAATGCGGGTTGGCGATTTCAAACTTATAATTAGAAATTATAAGTCCAGGTTTCCTCACGATGTTTACCTTCACCGTATATCAGTGGTGTCTAAATAATTATAGGAAGTACATATAATTTGGAAAAAGTCACATTGGTAATTGCCAGGTTTCGAACCCACAACCTCATGCATGAGAAGCGGGCTGCTTAATATCAGGGCCACCACGACAACTACTTACTTCTTTCGAACCGATACGACCTTCAAATCTTCAAGAAACGTGTGTACTCCTTCTTCGAGGCCGACAACGTGCCTGTGACTCTTGGTGTTGCGAGAGACTATGGGCGGTGCTAATCACTTTTACATTTATAAAACGTTAGACTAACTGCAATACAAGTTTCAATATTGTTGAAAATCCAATTCCCCTAAATTAAGGTCTTGTAAGGCAAAGTTTGAAATGAGTGCGTTCTCAATAACCACACAGTTATTTTATTAATATAGTAGATACTAGTTGAACCTCGCGACTTCTAGCAAATAGGTCAAGAAAGTACATTCTCTGAAAAAAAGATTCATTCTGTATTCTGTATTTTATTCCTCCCCCTGATGAGGAGAGGCCTCTCCTCATACGTCGAGGAGTTAAAGTGTTATATCCTCATGATCTGGAGATAATGATGATGCATTACTAATCAGTCAATCTTAATTTGGCTTTAAATCTTTGTATTGTTTTTTCTTCCTTCATTCAAAGTCAAAAGTCAAAGTCAAAATCATTTATTTCAATTAGACCTATACAGGAACTTTTGAACGTCAAACAAAATTTTAAAGATATAAAGTGTCAGTCTGTCGGTCAGTCCTCTTACTGAAGCTATTCGCGTTTTTCTTTGTATATATGTATGTAATGCAAAAATAAAATGGAAATGATACAATAATCATACTAATGAGCATCATTGCACTCACTATATCTATCTTGCGAAGTAGTTCTGAAAATAATTCAACATAATAATAAAAATATATACAAGCTTTAAAAATAGATTAGAAAAAAAGTAAAAGTAAATAAGTGTAGAAAGGTATAACCGGTGAATTGAATAAGCTTTAAAAATGGTTGGCTTAAAAGGCTCATAATCACAGATCGACATCACAGTTTTGATGTGTACACGAGTATAATGTTACAAAATCAATAATGACGTTAACAACGTTTACATAGTTTCGGTTATTAAAATCGTAGTTCGACGATATAGTTGTGTTATTAGTTTTCATCACTGCGTTTTCATTAGTGGTGTTCAAACATTTAATGAGTAAACAATGTAGACTGCTTTCATTCGGGAATTTAATACTGCCAAATTAAAGAGTACTTTTGTGGTACCAAAAAGAAATGTGAGCTGAATAAATGTGTGGGAGAGCCATGCTTCGACAGGAATGGGCCGGCCCGACCGGAGTGATACCAAGACCTCATAGAATGCCTACCGGCTTGAAACGGCTACAGCATTTTGTTTCATCGTGTGAGTGAGATTACTGAAAGCCTAGTCCGTGTCCTCCCTCTATTTCCCCCCAATCCTTGAATCCCTGATACCCATAATGCTGGCAATGTATTTACAACTCCTCTGGTGTTGCAGGTGTCCATGGGCAGCACTGATTGCTAATTGCCAAACTTGGTCGATAACCAACATGTAATAGCAAGCGTATCACATAAATATTACTGTTTTTTTTTAATAAAGAATTATATGGAAATATGTCAGACAAAAGTTGCTTTATCTGTGTTGAAACTGTAAGATAATTTGGTTTTTATTAGAGATGCAACGAATAGTTGTTTGGCCAGATACCGGATACCGGATGTTCGGCCTGACCACCAGCCGAATGTTCGGTATCCGGCCGCCGAATATTCGGCCGGCGGCATTTTGAGTTTCGTAGGTGCGTGTCGCGCACCGGCACGCCGCCCGCGCCGTGCAGGTTTTGACTTGTTTCGTAGTGAACGTTCGCGCGGTCACAGTTCTTGGTAGAGACACTTTTATCGTGTCAGTCAGCACGAAACAATTTCGTTTGTACGCTCGCGTATTTTTAGATAATAAAATAAGTTTGTGGTGTTATCGTGTGATACTTAGTGGTTTTGTATTAATTAACATTTACCTACTGTGTCATTAGTGTGTTTATAAAAAATGGCAACAAGATCTCCGCTTTGGAATTATTTTGAGATAGACAAAGAAGAAGCTAAATACGCTATTTGTTTAATCTGCAAACTAAAAGTTTCACGTGGCGGAGAGGGAAAAAAAGCTGGAACCTCGTGCATGAAAAACCACTTGAAAGCCAAGCATCCTGATAAGTTTAGTGAAATTTATGGTGGTTCGTCCTCATGTGTTGTACCTGCTATTTCTACGAGCTCAACTGCAAGTACTTGTACCACGGCTTCTCAACCGTCCTTGCAAAAGCAATTGACTTTAGCTGAAACTGTTGAGCGAAAACAATATTGGGGGATAAATGATTCGAAATCACAGGAATTTCACTATTTGATTGGCGAAATGATCGCGTTGGATAACGAACCACTATCCATTGTTGACCGAGTTGGATTTAATAGGCTCATGCAAAAAGCGGTACCGAGGTACAAGTTGCCCAGTCGCACTTATATGACTGAAAAAATAATACCGGACATATACGATCGAATTATCAAGAAAATTATGGAAAAAATTTTAAACGCTGCAGCTGTTTCCATTACGTCAGATATATGGACTTGTGACCACAATAATGAAAGTTTTCTGAGCTTCACCGCCCATTGGATATCCCCAGATTTCAAACTGGAACATGGCGTTTTGGCAATGAAGCCCTTTTCAGGGTCTCACACCGGAGAGAACATAGCAAACGAGCTTAACATTATTGCTGCACGGTGGAATATTCCGTTCAATAAAATACATATTATTGTACACGATAGTGGGGCTAATATGGTAAAAGGAGTTCAAGTGGCTGAATACGATTCAGCTAGGTGTTTTATTCACTCTCTCCAGCGGGTCATTACTGAATCACTTAAAACTCAACCTGATTTAGTAGAGATGCTGAATGCCGCAAGACGCATCGTAACTCATTTTAATCATTCAGCATTAGCACAAGAGAAACTGAAGGCAATTCAAAAAGAGTTAAAGTTACCGGAACATCGGTTGGTACAAGATATCAGTACACGTTGGAACTCGACGTACTATTTACAAGAGCGGCTGCTAGAACAGAGACGAGCTGTTTCTCTGTATATTGCCGACCACAATAAACTCGGCAACTTGACTCCTCAGCAATGGAATTTAATGGAGCAATGCATCATTCTCCTCAAACCGTTCGAGGAAATAACGAAGATCACGAGCTCAGGTCTGTCGTGCATTTCAGAAGTTATACCACATGTAGCAGTTTTGATGAGGTACATTCAAAAGGAAGAAACTTCACGCAAAGTCCCTAACTTATTGCAATTTCTAACGTCCCTAAAAACTCAATTGCAACAACGCTTCGAACATCTTGATGAAAATTTAAAGTATTTCCTGGCTACGTTATTGGATCCCAGGTTCAAGACTAATTTTTTTGGGGTAATACAAGCAGAAAAGGCTCGCCAAAGCCTCTTATTGGAGGGTCTAAAACTGAGTTGCGGTGAAGAGGATGCATCCAGCAGTGGAGGCGATTCACCTCCATTGAAGAAAAGAGCAGGCAGTTCCATGAGTGTTCATGATTCATTTTGGGACTGTTTTAATGAAGTTGTCAAAGATAACAATCAAACTGAAGACTCTGATAATACTGCTATAGCCAATGAGCTTGACTTTTACTTAAAAATGGTTCCTCTTGATCGAAAAAGTGACCCTTACGCATGGTGGGCAGCAAACGCCAAACAATTCCCGATTTTGGTTAAATTTGCCCAAATATATCTCTCTTCCCCATGTAGCAGTGTGTACAGCGAGAGACTGTTTTCAGAGGCTGGGCTTGTATATGAAAACAAGAGGAATCGTTTGCTTCCTAAAAATGCTGAAAATCTTGTTTTTATACATCATAATTTACCTTTGGTGGATTTCCAATATTAAATTAATTAATATTATTATTACTTACTAGTTACAAATAAGTACATTTTTTAACTATCAGTATTATCACCAAGTTACTTTAAATAATTGGTTTATTATAAAAAGTTAAAGCTGTTTAAAATAATAGAAAGCTTCAATTACAACTGTGTCTTTATTTAGATTCTATTTATAAAATCTATCAAGTTTACTATCCGGTATCCGGCCTGATAGTACATTACCATCCGGTATCCGGCCGGATAGTAAAAAAGGGCCGGATAAGCCGGATACCGGATAGAAACCGAATATTCGGTGCATCTCTAGTTTTTATGGTCTAATACTAAATATATATTTTCATTAAAATTTACGCATATATCAAAAGTGCAAAGGATAACCGATATGTTATGCAGTAGTCAACAGTCTAGCCACGGCGCTCACAGTGTTTAATAGAAAATTATTTATCGCTAGCTGACCCGGCAAACTCCGTGCCGCCACAAAATTTAATAATGTTTTCTGACCTTTTAAACCTTCCCTGCTATTTCACGGATTATTTGAAGATCAAAATTTCTCAAATCGGTCGAGCCGTTCTCGAGATTTAGCGAGAATAATGAACAGGAATTTATTCATTGTAATGTTACTATACTATACTTAGTTTATATTTTATTATGGTGGTTTCTATACGTTCATATACCAGCAGATTGTAAAATTGTAAATCAATTAAAATAAAATACTACTAAACACAACACTACTATTAGTTAGTTTAGGTTGTTGCCAACACTATATTAAAAAGGTAATAGTTTTATGGTTTCAATTCCTATGGTTTTTATTGCAAAAATCTTATTAGAAAGCTTAATATAAGATTAACCTTTGCATTCAATAAACTTTTAACAGCGATTCATTTCTAAAGGTCAAGAGTAAAAACGACTAATGGTATTCATTGGCGTTAAGTATTTCATTCTATTATTCATTTAATTTCTGATCTGCAGGTGTATCTCGTAATTGCTTTTAAACACTTTTACTGGAATATCTAACCTTTAAGAGACTTGACATTAAGAGAAACTGAACTTTAAGTCATACAATGCAACATTGATAGAGTTACAGTCCAGTTTATTTATTCTTCATTTAATTTAAATATTATTTCAAAATCTTTTTGAAAGCCATGGCTTTCTAACACAAACTTCCCACACAAATATTCCTACTTATCCATATATTTAGCAAACTAAGTAAGACCAGCTGTTAAAACCTACTACTAATTTAAAACATACTGATCAGCTTATAAGAGATACCTACTTGTATGCACATACTTTGTGTTTACCTTTTCATCGTAAAAAGACTTTGTAAGGAATCTTTTAAAGTAAATAACATTATGTAACAGCTAACCCTAAGCGTACATCTCATCTCTTTATTTTGTTTCAGCTCCGGTGTTCGTGCTCTGGGAATCCTAGTGTTCTATATGGTTATTGAAGAGAGTAACTTGGATTTCTTTAATCTTAACAAACGAGGTATTCGTTCTTGCATACATAGTATTGCTTAAGTCCTCAAAGTCACATAGTTATTACTAGTTTTTCAACCAGACCGAAACTGCACATTTATAATTAAAATTTTATTTCTTTGTCGAAATATGCAACCAACTTCATCAAATAGTCTAGAATTCTATACGCCTAAAAATATCAGGGCAAACTACGTATTTGCGTGTCTAAGTTAATGTTATCTATAACATTAACTTAGACATCGTCGTTTACATCGTCGTTTACCTAATATATAAAATCAAATCGCCTATAAATACACTTAAGGATGTATCGGCGTTAAGCAGCACAGATTACGAAGACGACAATAATTCTCGTTGGAGTTCAGATAACAAAACCATTTAACCACATATTACCATACCATATTCAATTTCTATTTTGGAACCCATAATAACAATGTATTGACTTCCAAAGTGTAAACTTAACACACACGTGTTTCACTAAGAGAACTTTACTATTCCAAGTCACGTACCAGATTCACATCCCAGATTGCATCTCCAATAGAACTTTACGAATTTATCTTATGACAATAATACATTGGAACAATTATGGTAACGTTTTGTGGGGATAGAATGGGCGAGTTTTGGCCGTTCCCGTTTTCCGGGTAGGTTTATGTATGTTCGTGAGTTGTGATGTAGAATTAGGAAGGGTGTTTTTGTTTGGAGAGATAAATGGATACTGTCTTGTTGATCGAGAGGTCTACGATTTGCGAAGTGACTGATAATAGTAGCGGTAATCGCATTCATGTTGAAATTATGTCTTCATATTAGTATCACTGAAAAGGTAGGCATTTTGTTATCTTCAAGATTTTAGCTGGAGCTTTGCTTCCATCATTGTACTATTTACACTACCCTCCTTAGTTACCTACTTACACTACTTACGCAACAATATAATCCTTACCTTATCTACCTTACCCTGTCCTACCTACTTCACACTATCCTATATTCTTCTTCTGGTT
This sequence comes from Spodoptera exigua, assembly GCA_902829305.4. Taxonomy (NCBI): domain Eukaryota; kingdom Metazoa; phylum Arthropoda; class Insecta; order Lepidoptera; family Noctuidae; genus Spodoptera; species Spodoptera exigua. The sequence goes on from LR824614.2 coordinate 3,313,867, forward strand.
TTGAACTACATTCTCATTGTATTTCAACAGAATCCCTTCAGTCATTATTGAGTTATAAATAGTGTCAATAACACGACTTTTTTAAATAATTCCATTATTTTACCCATTCATTTTTTTCTTCAACTAATATACCTGCTACAATTTTAATAAAAATAAAACGTTTCATATTTCGTATTGAAATCCATTAGAGTCATTCAGTCAGGCAGGTTATCGTGTCACGAGTATCAATTGATCAAAATAAGTGCATCGACACAAGTCGGTGTCGCGTCAAACGGATTCACTTACCAAATTGACTGTACAATAAAAATGGCGACAATTTTTTTATTGTTAACGTCATGCATTTCAATAAAATCATTTGACTCCAATAAATTATTTATCACGATGACTGCACCAGGAAAAATGGTAGAATTAGGAGTTTAGCACTCACGTGGCTTATTCCATAAAGTGATTTGTTTGTACTGTTCGGTATTGATATTGAAACAAATAACAATGGTTTTGGGACTGCGATGATTGGCAAAAATTGCAATAAAAAAATTGATATCATATTTCCCGAAGACTTAAATTTTTAATAGTTCTTTTATAACTTACATATTAAACCGAGACCCTTTGCGAATGGTACAATTACGTTATGTAGAAAGGACAACACAGCTAGATAAATTATTTTTAGTCTTCAGATTTTTTCTTTAAAGGTTTATTTATTTTTTTGTTAAAAGATTTTGTCTTTAAAAATACTGCCCTTTCACTATTGTTTTCTTCTGTGTCGTAGATGCGAATGCGTTTACAAACAATCAATTTATCATACAAACTATATTCAGACCTGGAATAACAATCTGTAGATCACACAAAGAGTGGTCTCATGCGGGAAACGACACTGTGACACGTCGCATGTCAGTCCATGCCCAGCAATCGCACAGTACAACGAACATACGGTTTCGTTCAAACTTCTTTATTTGTAGTGTGTTAGGTGAAACGGGGTATATTAATTGAAGGAACCGTTTCTGGTGCTCAAATAAAACAACTTTTCCATAATACCGATATTTTTTCATAAGACCAAATATAAAGATATAAATAAGATATAAATTTATTATTGAGATTTCAGGTCCTAGAATATGTTCCTTCTTCAAAATAACAACCTGTACAATATAAAGATGGCAACAAAAAAATAAAAAAATTATAAAATTAGTAACGATATAGAATTCCGTTGAGAATATAAAGAAAAAAGTTACAAAATGTTATTCCTCTTTAAAACCCTTTCGAAAAGTTAATGAGGAAAGTTTTTAAGTAACCAAAAAACTTTCTTTCTTAACGATCCTTTATTGTTTTTCGGAAACGTTTATTTGTTTCCAATTACAGTTTAAAGAGGATCGTTACATTTATAAATTAGTTTTTTTTTCTGTCTGTATTCTTTTTTGTTTCATTGAAAGAAGTTTGAAGTTTGATTTCGACGTACAATTTTATTTTATTAGACTTTTAAAATAAGAACCGCCTTGTTTGTTGGATGTACTAAATAATGTTTTGCATACGGTATGTTTGATATGGTACTATGCCATGATGGCCAGGAGGTTAAGGCGCCCGCTTCTCATGCATGAGGGTGTTTTGAAGACTGGCAAATACCGATGTGATTTTTCTGTGTGTACTGTGTGATGTGATTTATATGATTTTTAGACACCAATGACATACGGTGAATCAAAACGTCGTGAGGAAACCTGGACTTAAACAGGCTTATTACAAAACAAGATTTTTCTTTAGACTAGGTCTAAAAAAAATTGAGCCAGTTATTGTATTTCAAACTGAAGGTTGGTGAGAACAAGATTCAAAATACAAAACCTGACTCAAGGCGGATAATGTCTGATTATAAGTTTGAAATCACCAATCCGCCTTGAGCAAGCGTGGTGAGTGAAGATGCGTGGGTCAAACCTCCGTGTGAGACGAGGCATTTTCTCAGCAGTGGGCACTTATAGACTGACGACATGATGATGTTCGATGTTCTAATCGCTCAATATGTTTCTAATAATGCACAAGTAAGATTCCAAATTAACTTTTTATTGCCTTTGGCCTATTTGTCATGAATCGTACGTTGAGCAAAAGCTTTAACTCCAATTTCTGGACACCAGTCAGTTCGAAGTTTCAGAAAATAACTAAATATTTGTGAAAAAGCCAAGAACATAATTATCCTAAACAATAATAATGCTTATTTGACAAAACATACTCGTAGTATGTGAATAGAATAATTCTTATAACAACAAAATAAGGTTGTAATTTGATTGCACACAAAATAGCAATATGTTATTTTCGGCAATAATAACGATGCGTGACGGAATGGCATATGGTAATACTTTTTTATTCTCTTCCACTTGCATGTTGATACTATCACAAACAAGAATAGACTATATTTTTACAGACAAAAGGACTATTTTCTCTGACGTTGATTTTTCTGCGTCATTAGTTGTGTGTTGTATCTTACGAGTGGGAAAGTTTCCTTTTAGCACTACCAGTTTGTCTTGGCTTTTGAACGTGGATATATTTTTACTAGATACTATCCTTAATGTTATAGTTAATATATTATTATTAATTGTGTAACATATCGATGAATTAATAGTAAAATAAATAAAATAGTAACATAATTATTTATACAAGGTGTAGTAAAAGATACTACTATACAAGCTCGTTCATATTTCCTCTACAGCAAGGTATCATATCTAGATTACTCTAAATCTGTGCAGCTTTCACTATAGTAGACTTCTCATTTTATACAATGTTTTAGTTTTCGAGTAGGAAGGAGAGAGGTCTTTTTACTCTGGTCCTTTTCCCCACAATGCATCGTCGGTAGTTTTGTCTCGAGATTTTCTTCATATGATATGAACACGAGAGTTACACTTATTAGCTAAGACTGATAAAATAATGTTGATTGTGTTGCTTTTTTGTTTCAGTTTTATGATGATTCTACTGTATGTTTTCCTTTTGAAACCTTTTCATTGAAGAAAATACAAGGTTTTCAATGAAAAAGGTATTTATTTATATCCCTAATACAGTTCATACTTTTATTATAAATAATTTATAATATGACTTCGTATTATGACTAGGAAGAAACGGTTGAAAGCTCACAAGTTTTAAATTTTTGTCTCAAAATCAATTTATTCTGACTACAAACTACGACTTTGGTATAAATTTCTTTGACTGCATAGTCGAGGCGTAGCTCTTTGATTTCTGCATGGAAAAACTTTTTGTGTGATCAACAAATTGTTGTTTCGAGTCTGGGTGCCATGTACATTTTATAAACGTACCTACGACACAGGAGAAAATCAGAGTAATGGGCAACAGTTTCCATAAATAAAAAAATGTGTATTCGCAATTGATGAATGCCTTCATTATGCAGTAACATTATAACTTTTTCACCTGAAACTTGTGACAATATTGTCGTAAGTAATTTATTGTCGATTTGTATTTATATATATTTTTTTTCATTTCTTATAATGTGAAGATGACATTATCACCTTTATTTAAAAAAAAAACATATTACTTGGTCCTTTTGTAAATGAAAAGACCAAAATGCAATAAATGCATTGTTTAAAATAGTTGACTATATCAGGTTTAAAAATGGATTCGCTTTTTATATTATTTTGCTGTTTCACTTTGCATATCGTCAGCGGATTTGACGTTAGAAAATTTTCTCTATGAGGGGCTTGAAATTCAATTTGCATCGAGTTAATGTTGACATTTTATTGTCAATTGTATTATATGAACAACATGTTTTGTACCTTATTTGTTATGTATTGTGGTAAATACTGTTGTTTCCTGTTGTGAAATTTATTCGTCTAGAGTCTTGTGTTTTTTACCCTAAATGGGATAGGCAGTGATCAAGATATAATACATGCAGAGTAACTCATTCGTTTCATTTTTCGAAAAGCCATTTTTTATTTATTTAGCCCACGACTTTGTTTGCATGGAATAGTGAATTCCTGCAGATTTTTGGTATGAAAACATTCCCATGTCTTTTCTCGAGTTCTAAACTATGTCTGTACCAAATTTCTCAGAAATCAGTTCAGTAGTTTAGGCGTGAAGAAAAGACAGACAGAGTTATTTTCGCATTTATAGTATAATGATATTAGTTCTTAGTACTTATAGATATCAGTCATATTAATGTACACGTTACATGTGGCATTTATAGGACAAATAATTTACTATTTCTTTTGGAAGAAAATGTAACTTTTGCATTCACAACCTAAATAAACAAATAAGAACACTTGACCTATTTTTATTCCAATCCAATACACTTCCCGAATACCAATCATGGAACTAACATAACTCAGAGCAACGGCCATCGAGAGCAGTTCGCGTCCACGCCATAAGTTAGTTCAACTGTAATCTCTCTTAATGGCCATAGTTTCAATATTTATAGCATATTTTTATTGTTACCCATGAGATTTTATGGTGAAGAAAAGATAATCAGGTAGATATCTTTATTTTTGTTATTTTCTGCCAATAATTTGTCAAAGTTTCTTCGTCAATAAAGGGGTCCTAAGCAATATACATATACATTAAAATAGGGTAACTAAACATCACGAATGGGCCTTAACACAAAACTTTTGTAATTTTATTATTCCAGAAATACTCTGATATGAAATATATTTTATTCTCTTTTATAGACCACCTTTCGTATTAACTGCCTTTTTACAATACATGTAAAATAAAATAAACAAATTATAATCGTAACGATCATTGACTCACCCAAAAAGTTCCGAAATCCAATAACTCCTACGAATTAAAAATAGAATTGCATATTAAAAAAACACATTTACATTTGTATTTTTTTTTCAAATTTATTTATGGACCCTATAACTGGGTCCGAGTTTTAATGGATTGTGTCCATTAAGAGCTTAAGATTTAAGTTCCCAATTTCAATTATATGCGCGATCACACCAACATATTTGTTCAAGTAAGTGATGTCGTATATTATCCTCAGTAAATGTTGTGTGTAGAGATATACTTTAGGAATTCAAACCTCTATTGTGAAAACGGATGAAATGTGCCGCATTAAAATTTTATTACGTTCACGCCTTCAAGCCTTGTTTTATGGGTCTTCGTATAAATTGTAAGGGTCAAAAGTATTATGGTGAAAATTTTGAGTTGAAATAAATGTTCACTACATTTGAAGCACAAAAATTATATAGAAATATCCTCATAAATAAGTGTTATGCTAGTAATAACATAGACAACCTTTTAAAATTCATCAACCACAAAATAAAATGTAACTTATCCAACGATGTTGTGTCAAATACTTTTAATTTAAATTAATTGAATTCATAATTTTAAAAACATACAATTAATTGAATCTATAAGATAGCTGACGAGAAGTAGCATATGTATATTAAAAACATGCATTTTAAGAAATACACAATTCTCGAGAATTTGCTTAGTATTCTAAATTTAAGCGGGTACAGTAGGAAGCGTTTGAAAAGTAGAAATTCAAATTCGTCGCTCGATATCGTTTACCCAATTTTTTATTTTCTTTTTCTGTCACTGATTGGAACGTTCGAGAGCTGAGGCTACTGCAATGTTCCAACTTGGAGACTGTTAGTATTCGCTTTTATCAATCAAACTAGATTCTCGATCCCGATTAGGCAATTACCTAAACGCGTTTTACATAAATGGAATAGAAATGTCGTGGGAAGTTTTAGTTATTTTTTTCTTTTCTTGAATTTCATAGAAATAAAACAGGAAACATAAAGCGTGCTGGTTGGATACGGTTGGATCTTGATTTCCAGTCGTGGCACGAAAACAAATATAGCCGATTTCCAAAATAGTTTATATTTTCTAAACCAGCATAAATATGTAAAGTAGCAATATCCGTTGCATCTAAGGAATAGAACAAGGAAAATCCTTTTTATTCGTTCGTCCATTTACTCCCTCCACTCGACCCATCTCACTCATATATTCCTTTAAATAAACACAAAATAACAATCTGTTTATCCACAAAATCCTCGTTGTTTACGAATCCCCAAAAAGTTCCGCTATCATCAAGTATCTGTAATGCTGTGTACTTTGGGTACGCAGCGTTAACAACACTTGAACAATATTAATTTTCGTATATTGTTAAAGTTTCCGTTATTCGTTTACAAACTTCTGTGTCAAAATTAAAAATGAGTGAGGTATCGTACCCTCTTTTCACCGCGGCACATGACAAGGGAAAAAGTTTTTGATGAATTGTTATGGTGAATTTTTGAACGATGTCTAAGTTCGTCAAAGTTGGTTCGACTTACTCCAATATAACGTAGTGTTGTAACTTAATTTTTGCATAGATATTGTATTGTGTGTATTGATTGACTAGATGTACTTAATATTGATTTTAGGATGTTTAAATGTTTGAAAAAAAACCCAAATAAAAAAATTACTGTCCACAACCTTTGGAAAAATGGGACGTTATATTATGCGTACAGGTAAAAAAATATGCTTATTTATAATGTTGTTAAATATATCTGTCCCACTAAGCATTCCTACCACCTACGCTTTCAGAATTCCTATCGATTTATTAAATAGTTCTTTCTTAACTGATTAAGAAGCTACGTTGACAATTCAATTTGAAATAATGATTAAGTTCTAAAACTTTTGATAGTAAGACATAATCTTGATTGAAATCATAATTAAATTAGATAAGGGACTTTTCTTCAATTTAACAAGAACAAAAAAAAAGAACTCCATTATCGAGTTACTTAAAGTTTTCAATTTAATATTTAAGATTTTTAGTAACATGGGTTTTTGTTTTCATGCTAATTGGTCCTTATTATTGTTAATCTTTATTAACAATATACTAGAATACAATTCTAATGCATGTCAACAAAGGAAAAAAGGCAAAACAAACAAATTATAATCTTTATTCTTGACTTTCTGTCGTTTTACATGCACCGGTGACGCACCATAAAACATAATGAGACTCGAAGGACCAAAAAAGGAAGCATGCGGAAATCGTAACGACTTTTTGATACAACCCATCCGTCACTTATTCCTGTCTTGCAACCCTCGTAAATCATCATGCTGTCACAAAAAACCTATGACAGATACGAAATGACAGTGACGAAAAAGCTGTATGCTAATTTATGCGTATTTTAAGGACGAGGTTGTGCGGCTCGAAGGACAAGAAATGATATGGATGTAATCTAAGGTTGTTGTGCATTTCATTTCTGTGCTTTTTATTAAGAGTTTGTTTTCTTTATATCAGTTTTGCATGCTACGTTTCGAGGAAAAAAATAATATGTATTTTTTTGAAATAATTTTTGGATGATTTATATTTAATTTTGTGCCACTTAATTTATGTTTATTTATGACTTCATAAAAACTAAATCTCAAACAAAATACAAGCCTGTACCTACATTTAAATTTAGGTTAGACCTATAAAGTAGCTAGAAATAAAGGGCCAAGCTCTATTTTATTTAGATAAGGCTTAGTAAATTTCATCTTCAACATTACGAAATTAAATGAATACTCCTTTGAGAAACATTTATAATACCTATTTAGGGTGCTTTTCCTTCATGGAATACTTATTTGATTCTGAAAGGAATGCTGATTATCGCCTAGGGGCATTGATATGCTTATTTTTATGATGATAAGTGATAATTAAAACTGAATATTTGAGTCAAAGTTCTGTCTTCTTCAATTTGATTTTGTATGAAGTCCAAGAAATCAAATTAGAATGTTTGCCCGTAAAAAATATTAACGTTGGCAAAAATACAAATTTCATAAATCATGTGTGACAAACACAGACATTTATAGAGGATGTTATTAAACTAAAAATAAGTAAAAAGTATAGTAAACAAAAATGTTTTTCAAATTTTTTTGTTCAGTTATGTTATGGATATAGAATGTATTGAATGAACATTTAATTTAGTCACTGCCATTTTCAATGGACTTAATTAGTAGCGATGACAGTACATTTAGGTACAATAAACTTCCTAAACACGACAGAGCAATTAAAATAACTGGTTTTGTGGTTCAAATTAATTTCGTTGTGTCCCAAAAACGTTGTAAACATGCGATCATAACAATTTACGTTAAAAGACTATTGTTACCGATCGTTAACTGCTAATTGTTTTACTGTAGAGTGGGGTAAGTATAAGTTTTTGACATTTTTACGATCCATTGTATGCTATTTGTATTTAGGAATTTGTATTGAACTCGTTAGCGTCAATATTTTAGTAGCTTTGGTCAACATTTTCTATTATTTTTCCTTTGTTCTTCATGTTTTAAGCATACTTTCTACAGCTTTGGGAATTAAATCGTTCTTTGTAAGAAATCAATTTATGAAGGTTGAATTACTTTTATAGTAGTATTATATTCTATCTAGTATTATCTTAACTCACATCTGCTACTCAATTTAAGGCAAAGACAGTGGTGTGTTATATATTTTAATCCTATTTTTAGTCTGTAGGTATATAGTAAATTCTCGATTCCAATTTTCTCTGGGTTTTTTCTTTGATAAGCTTATTTGGTCCCTCTTTACGAGCAATGTGTTTACTGGATAGAGATATTAGATTGAACCTGCTCTATTTTGTTTTATATTTTGGTCCTTTTGAGAAAATCCTAGCTGCCAGGCGCTCGCGAGCTTTTGATTGCGAAATTTTCCAGATCAGGCGTTTCTTGTTACCGCGTGTTACAGTAAATACTTTTCAATGCCGCAAGATCAAAGCCTTTAATCCCTCGCTATTTAATTAATAGTACACGTTAAAGTTACATATTGTACGTGAAGTATTTACATGTGTAAATACTTTGTATAGGTATTCAAAGGGAGCCCACAATAGAGCCGATCCATTAGGAACGGGTCTTTATATTAAATTCTTCTTACAAAGGGCCGCATACGTGTTGGATCTTAGCCCTGAGTTAGGGCGTGAGTCCCGGCTGTCAGTGGCTTTATGTTCTACTTATAGTTATTTATACTTAGTTCTACAGTTTCGTTACTTTGAGCGCTTGTAAGAGCCACTCTTAAGCTCATTTCTAGTTTCAGTTTATGCGCAGTGGTGAGGCTTGTGCGTTTTATGGCTTACATTTTTTGAGGTGTTTTCACAGCTTGTAAAAAGTTGTGAAACCCGGGAATTTTTCCAGCCCTAGGTAAAGAAAAGTAAGAGAGCGGTTCTGATAATAAAACTGGAGGAGATCCGCTTCGTGCGTGTAGGTGAAATATCCACTATGAAGTAATGACCAGGCGTTTTCGCGATTGTCTGGTGATACAATGGTGGAAAGGACCAGGGGAATCAAATCGTACAGCTTCCTCGAATATTCTGCGCAATGAATCCGATAGAACACCCTAAAGGACCTGTTTTCGAGGCTTTGCAGTCGAGTCTCTAGTAGAACATCATTGTTGATTAGCCTCATGGTACGCCTCCCAATGTTCTAACGTGTCTAGCTGATGCTTAAACGAGCCTTCCTAAAGGTGAGAGTAGAGTCCATACGGAACTGAACTTCAGATTATATCATTCTGAGTTAAGTTAGCAGATATTTCAAGATAAGTGTTTCATGATGATAAAAGCACAACTAGATAACTGAAGCATGTTAATAAATAATTCTGGATTTTGTATAATACAGGAGTACTCAATAATGAAAAGTTAAAAATATATTTTTTACAATAAACAATGAAGATGGACACTGGACAGCATGAGGGATTTAAAAATGCAGCGATTTACCCCAGCTCACATGTCTGGGTGAGGTCGCTGCCCACTGCATTTATTAAACAGGCACATCTGAAAATAGAGGGCACTACTTTATTCCATTACCATTTTGTGAACAACTTATGTACTGCAACTTGCAATTGAAATCTTGGACATGGCTGTACTCTTTGTAAATTCAAAATGTTTGATATCATGTAATATTAGAGTAAAATCTGCAGAAACTGCAGTAAATTGAATTTTTGCTCGATTTAACGAATAACGGATAACAAAATATCGCACTAAATGATTGCACGGTTGGTGCGGTGGCTGGGCAACTGGCTGCCCCGCAACGTATCGTGTGTTTGATTCCTACACACTACAACACTTTTTAATGTGTGATTGTTTCCACAATTTGTATGGTTGTTAACTTAATCACGACATAGGAGAAAATCTTAACGAAGGGCAACGTTTTTTTTTTGCTAATATGTAAGTAGGTATATAATGTGATAAGGTAATACGGTAGGAAAGACTAGACCTAAGTAAGTAACAAGACATAGGTAGGTATTTGTCAATTCTTATTTTTCCAATTTTACTGCGTTTGGCCGTTACCGTGCTTGACGATTGGCGTTGAGACAGTCCATTTTTTTTTTTTAATAGATCGGCAAACGAGCAGACGGATTACCTGATGGTAAGTAATCAGCGCCGCCCATGGACACCCGCAACGGAGGAGTTACGAGTGCGTTGCCGACCTTTTAGGGATTAGGGATTTGGAGAATTAAGGATTGAGGAGGGATAGGGGGTGGGGAAAGATTGGGCATCCGGTAACCCCACTCACACGGCGAAACACAACGCTGTGGTTGTTTCACGCCGGTGTTCTGTGAGGCCGTGGTATCACTCCGGTCGAGCCGACCCATTCGTGCCGAAGCATGGCTCTCCCACACTTAAATGATATCTCTATGATATACTAAGATGGAGAACCTATTTATTATGGCCTTAAGACACCTTGGTATGCCCTTCGGACAACACAGTCGAGTCATAGTTTTCTTATTTACATTAATTACTGACGATAATGATATACCAATGTCAAAGTAACGATTTCCAGTAGTAGTAATATTGTAATTTAAACATCGTTAACTTTGAGAGTTTCAATATAAAATAGCCTTCAGTACAAAGCTAATATCCTAAAATTTCTCAAAGTAAGGGCATTGTTGTTCGTGTATTGATTCCTGAGCTACCTATTATTCTCTGCCAAACGTCCATTGTATATTTATTTAGATAAATTTCGAGAAGAGCAGCCATCTTTTTTTAGGCTTAGTCTATTTTTGTTGTGTAGCTTTTTGTTTTTGTGTCTTTATCTTATATTGTTAGGACTTTCACGTTAAGACGTAAGTTGATTTTATTTTGACGCCGGTATGTAGGAGTCGATGACATAATTATTTATTAGATACTAGAAATAACAAATAGGTATTATCATAAAAATATCTACTTAGGGCTGATTTCTCAATAGTCAGATAAATGTTATCTGAGGAATAAAATTGTTGCCGTCACTGTCTTATACAAACATTCTGATCCGATAGTATCATAATTATTCCTCAGGTAACTTTTATCTAACCTTTGAAAAATCAGCACTAAGTGAAATGAAAACAGCTACAAGTCCTTAGACATTTTTTATGAGTACATTTAAAATTCCTATTAACTTATAGTTACAGTTTAGCATTTCTTTTTAGGAATTCAGTCATGATATTTGGGAAATAAAGCTACGATAAAACTTTCGCTCTTAAACAATCTGTCATAAAACATTGCAGAGTCCAGTTTTTATTTTAGTGATGCGTATTGAAATGAAAGAGAAAATGAGTACTCTTTGTTCTTTTATTTCTATTTTTAATCGTCTTCTCATTTAGGCTATTACAACGATGAAACTACGATAAAACTTTCAGTCTCAACTACCCTGTTATGTTGTAAGTCACTGCAGAGAAACATTGTGATTTTTCTAACAGTATTATATTCCAACAAAAATATTTTAGTCTTACTTCTTATTTCTTTTTTTCTAATCTTCTTATTGTTATCAATATGGTAGTATGTTGTTTTGAGGGCTTACTTCTTCTTCTTGGCTCCTAAAAGAATTTGAAGCGAGGAAGCTTCTTGAAGCGAGGAAGCTCTTTTTAAATGGAGAAAATTATCAAATGACTTCTCCCGCCTTTATCAGGGCGAGAGGGAGTATCAGATTTTTACTGATTAAAAACCACGGCGTTTGCGCTCCGGGCCGGGCCCTGGTACACATTACGCTTGCATCCCTATTCTATTGTACCAGTCAAATGCATATCAAGGTCTTACAAATCAAGGCAATCAATTTTGAACCTTGTCAGCTGTTTGCTGCAGAAGTGGAAGGAGTGCAAAAAGACTTTTGCCCTGCAGTGGGAAGAGCACGACAGCTTTCCCAACTCTTGTAACAAATTAATAATTTATTGATTTGTTTGAAACCGAGTCTTTGTAATTCATGCTAAGATTTAAAAACTTCCTCTTGCATATTATAAACTGATAGCCAGGCTACTATTAAAATGGTATAAAGAACCGACTGTGAGCAGAAACGCCGAAGTCTTTAGTCAGTAACAATTTGACACTACCAATCTCGGATGGGAGAACTCATTGGAAGAATTTCCCGCCATCAAAACAAAACAAAGTACTAAGGGTGACAAAAATGCATGGAGAGCTTAAGGTCGACTATTGACTGACAGGTTTTGCATAACGCTACCATTGATAACTAGATGGCGCTGCTTTTAAATGAAAATAACCCTGCAAAGCTTGAATACTTTACACTGCAGAGGCACACAATAAGGTTTTTAATGGTTAAAATAATAATTAAGAAACAATAATATATTTATATTCAAATACACATAAATTATGTTAATTTTCACATTTCCGAGGACTTAATATAGCGCCATCTAAGTCAAGTCAAGCAAACCAATTAAAAGATGGCGTCAATAATTAATAATAGACAATAATAAAAGTTATAAACTAACCCGCATTTTCGATATCATTAAAAATGCGATCGGTAGCTCGGATAAATAAGAATGATAGTTTAATGAAGTCGAAGGGCACCGGTTCAATTCCGGGTTATCATTTTGAAATTCAGGTTTTTGGTGTGGTGGTTTTTTTATATTTTTTATATAAAATCAATAATAATAATATATAAATAAAATATTTGACGTTTAATATTTATAAAAGATAACAAAAATAAATAAATATATTATTTTAGAATAAAATTATATTAATAAATATATAAAAATAACTTTTATAATATGTGCTAACTATTAATGTAAAAGTAACATATTTTTCTTACAGATTAAGACTAATACTAAGTTTAATTCTCATAAAGGATAACAAATAAAACTATTTTAGTGACATTATAATTTCAGACATTTATTTCTTAAAACATAATATTTATTTCTTTCTTATATAGTGTATACCCTGACCTAATAACTTTCCAGCTAACTGACACATTATTTATTACAATTTTTATAAGATTATTAAGTATTTTAAATCAAAATTGTGTTGTGCTAGTCATTTATTAGTTAGTTTTAAACACAATGTTAAAATACGATTCTATATAATATGCAACCTTACTTCTGCAACTATTTTACCTCCCCATAAAATTTAATTAAAGTATTGACTAAAGTGATTCATTTTGTGCATCATGTTATGACAAAGGCTCATAGCTTAAGTATTCGTTCCAGAACAAGGAAGAAATTGAAGCTAGACCTTAAATCAATAACATTTCTAAGACCGGGATATAGCATTCACTAGATATGGGACGAATTGTTCATAGTAATTAATAAATAAATAATTTATTATTTTGCAATCAATAGCATCTGTAAATATTAATATTGCTTTTATTTTTATTTCTCATATTTAGTAAAACATTAAAATCATTACTGTATAACAGTCGCTGGTTATAAAGTAGTCAATAAATTTATCCTACTAACATTATGTTTGAACCATTTATCCATTAAATAAATTATAGCTACCCCGGTCTTGTAATTGCTTAATCCTATAGTCAACAATGTCTTTTCTTTTAAGAACTAGTGTAGCCGCCATTTTTATCGATCCTATTTCTCCTATCTCGCTGGCCAAGGAATAATCCGTATGTCTGATTGCTGACTAAACACTTGCACAATTATGGAACATTACTCATAGGACAATTGTCCTGCACGAACGTTATCACTAGCACATCTTCATGACGTCTTTCAGCACATCTATGTAGTTTTCACTGTTTGCATCACTGAAGATGACAATGCTCCAGTAATTTTCCTCATAACCTTGCCCCATAAGTTGAAACTGGTCTGAGTCAATATCACGTCTTCTGCCAGATCCACTACGGTGCTCCAATGAACCCTCTTCTTGAAACAGCTTTAGATATCCATAAAGTGGCAGTCTTTACCTGTAAGGGACGTGTATTATTTATTATTTTTATGTATCGATAACCATGGATAATAAAATAAATAACAAATTTATAAGAATACTTACGTTTAAGCCAGTTTCTCTAGAAATTCCAGTATAATTTAAGCTTTGATTATGCAATGCTATTATTTGGGCCCTAGTAGCCATATTAACATTTGAACGCAAATTCATAATAAAAATAAATATTAAAAACTTGTTAAACAAATCGTGACTGAACTCACTCAAAGATAGTAAAGAATGTTATGATTGAACAAAAAGGTTTAATTTTTATACAGTTAATTTTAAATTACCCTCAACTGTTTTGAGATTTATGATCGGGTTATAGTTGCTAAACAACTTCAATATAATAAAGAGTAGGATAATTTCAATACATTTCAAGGTTACGTAATGGCCTAATGGCTAGTGGCATCGGTTAATTTTATGCTACCGAGTTCGAATCCTGGTTATTGCGTGCTTTGCTTTAAAAAGGTTTGGAATATCGTAGCATTAATTTGTATAAAAAATTAAGTTAATAACTTTGTATCTGATAAAAACTATAAATGTATATTTTTCAATACCACTAGTATACTAGCGCCATCTATGTCGTCCATGGTATATAATTAAGGCGATGAAACGCCGTACAAACGATTTTGATTTAGAATCATCCATGCACTTATGACACTGATAGTACTTGATAATACCACATTGCAATACTTGAAATTGATGAAATTTGTGATTATATTAAATGGGACCAGTTTACCGTATGAATAATATTGTAATTATATTAACAAACTGTAATTATCGCTATAATTAGGATAGTTTCCGTCGATGCGTATAGACACAGGTGAATTGGGAGTTCCGGAGGTTTATTGGGGTGTTTCCGACAACCCTGTAGGCTTATTAGGGCTGGCCCCAAATAATCTGTTCTCCGAAACAATGTATTCAGGGGTTTGGCAGTGTGAATAATATTTTAGTATGTACTAGCGACCCGCTCTAGCTTCGCACGGTGCTGGTGCTAATTTTCATCACTATTTAAAAAGTGTTATTATACCTACATATAAACCTTCCTTTTCAATCACTCTATCTATCAAAAGAAACTGCAATACGCAATCTGTTGCGTAGTTTTAAAGTTAAAAGTATTCATAGGGATATCGAAAAAGCGACTTTGTTTAATACTGTTGTGATAAAGAGAAATAGGTTCTTATGGGCTTAGGGGCCTAAACTTACGAGTTGTAATTAAAAGTTTTTTTTTATTTATTTAAGGAACTTTTTCTCTTACAGACCACATCACCCGTAACCATAGTTGGGCAAATAAATTTGTCTTAAAATATTGCATCAAACATACATCATTATCAGCCTATGAGGGCCCACTATTTAACAAAGGCATCTATTCACACAATTATGATCATTAATCACCACTTTCCTCAATGAATCATTGATCATTGATCATTGGCGATATCAAACTTATAATTAGAGTTTAGGAGTCAGCTCGATACTTGTAAGTTTTTGATCCCACACTCTCATACATAAGGAGCAGAAACTTTTAATTTTGGGCCATCACAACAATAATAATGAAAATTATAGCTATTCCAAAAAGTTTTGATAAACCAAACCTAGATTTATACTTGACACGACCATAATACTTTTTATAGGTACTTATGTTTAGTTGATTTTAACTTCACAAGTACCAAAAAGCTTATCTAAAATGGATCTAGCACCTAATAATATTTTCGTCCAATCAAAATGCTTTATGTCTTTTCTAGAATGTTCGATTAATCACGCCACTCGATCACAGTTACAGATAGTTAGGTCATAAAACAGTCTAAGTACTTATTGAAAAAGTACTGAAGTATTATTGTCGAAAATAATGGAAAATCGAACTTATTATTAGATAAAGAAAATAGATTTTTACTATTGTGAACCAGTTTTCTAAAACGAAGGTGTTTGTTATCATATGTTGAAATAGCGAGAGTGACGTTACTAGAGTTCCAATCACAACAATATTTGTACTAGTTATGAAATAGTAGTTTATTTACAATAAAATCTTGTTCTTTCCATTCACGGAACCACACGGACCTTTGGAAGGCGTGCGAGGAGCCGAAGCCAACTTGCAGAGGTCCATTTAACAGTTTTAATATAAATGTGATAGGAGTTCAGCCGTCAATTATCCCTTTATGCACTATAAAAGTTCACCCAAGGACAATCCCCGGTTGATGCTGGACAGGTGGTAAAAATTGATAGAGTTATGGGTAAGGGTTGCTATGGATTAGTGGATAACAAAAAGTTCTTGTTATTATTGTTAATCGCCCATTTGACGTGGAGGATTTAATTACATAATTTAATTCCGCCTAGCCCGTTCCATCATCGGACCACCAGACGTACGGCATTGCGCCACCGGTACATGGTGGATGTCCCACATATACGTACAAAACGTTTTGGGAGCACATTCATCATGCGTACAGCCAAGGAGTGGAATTCCTTGCCGGAGTCGGTGTTTCCTGATAGCTACAATCTAGAGCTTAAGGCGTATGGCCAGATGATCGATATAAATAAGTAAATCCCTTTGCAGTCTTATAATTTATTGATGTAAACTCTAATGACTTTATAACTTCACTAGCACTGCCCTCCAGTGAAGCCCGCAAGTAGTGAAACTTATTGATATCCTGTATTGATGCATTCTCATGAATTAAAGACAAATAAGTATCTCTAAACTCAAGCCACTTCAAATATGAGCCATCAAACACAGGCAATTTAATGGTTGGTAACTTAACTGAACTTTCATTAGATTGTGAGGGTAATTGTGATTTGACATTAACCGGATTTAACTTTTCTAAAATATCTTGTAAGGTTGAAATTGCTGTAATGAACTGATTCTCTATTGTAGATCTAGTATTTATCTGTTCTTATATTTCAGATTCATCACAAAGTAATTCTATTTTGTCTTGAAAGGTCTCAAAATCTTTATATAAGGTTTCACACTTTTTTAAATGTAATTTAATTTCAATAACTTGTGCATTTGATAAACTAGAGCAATCCACTAACTTGAGAGTGTTTATGTATTGTGTTTGCGTCGTCAAACGACCTCTTATATTTCCACGTTGCCTAACCAATGTACTTAGGTCAGTACTTTTAGAAGTAGACATCTTTAAATTTAATCACTCACAACAAATATAAACAAAGAAATATAATGAACTAGGTAATTTTTTTTCTTATTAAAATTTTAATATAGCCTAACTTGGGTACTTTCAAGTCGTTAATTTAAGCCTTAACTGTGATAGGCACTAGTACCTAGTTAAAACTAATATTTTGCTGCCTTGATACCCTGCCGCCCGTTCTTCCTACATTTATTTTTCATGCCACTCGGCTGAGCATTCTTATTTTCTGGTGTGTGTGACACGCGGCATGGGTTTGCCTACTTCTTGCATATTATGCACATGGGGGTTTCTTTGTTTTCACTGTAAATTTTAGCCGTCCTTATTTGCACCATTTTCTAGCTTGCTTTGCTTAGCTTTGCTTCATAAGATTTGCCGAACGTTTCCAGATTCGTATGCTTGGCGCGGCTGTGGGCATAAATATCCAGCCCGTTTTGCATTGCATGAGAGAAGTGCGCCTGTGCTGCATGTAGTATCCATCTACGCCGCGCCAGGTTTGAGCACTACTGGGACGCCGTGCAGTCTGCAATAAGGCGGTGACTTTCCTGTGCTACACACTGCGACTGGAGTAAGGAACAATAATTGGGTTAGATGCACAATTTATTTACCTAGTTCATTATATTTCTTTGTTTATATTTGTTGTGAGTGATTAAATTTAAAGATGTCTACTTCTAAAAGTACTGACCTAAGTACATTGGTTAGGCAACGTGGAAATATAAGAGGTCGTTTGACGACGCAAACACAATACATAAACACTCTCAAGTTAGTGGATTGCTCTAGTTTATCAAATGCACAAGTTATTGAAATTAAATTACATTTAAAAAAGTGTGAAACCTTATATAAAGATTTTGAGACCTTTCAAGACAAAATAGAATTACTTTGTGATGAATCTGAAATACAAGAACAGATAAATACTAGATCTACAATAGAGAATCAGTTCATTACAGCAATTTCAACCTTACAAGATATTTTAGAAAAGTTAAATCCGGTTAATGTCAAATCACAATTACCCTCACAATCTAATGAAAGTTCAGTTAAGTTACCAACCATTAAATTGCCTGTGTTTGATGGCTCATATTTGAAGTGGCTTGAGTTTAGAGATACTTATTTGTCTTTAATTCATGAGAATGCATCAATACAGGATATCAATAAGTTTCACTACCTGCGGGCTTCACTGGAGGGCAGTGCTAGTGAGGTTATAAAGTCATTAGAGTTTACATCAATAAATTATAAGATTGCATGGGATTTATTGTGTGCTAGGTATGATAATAAGAGAGTTCTCATTAATAGTCATTTAAAATCATTACATTTAATCAATCCCATCACAACAGAATCACATAAAGCATTGCGGAACTTATTGGATCATGTTAATAAAAATATGAGAGCGCTTAAGGCCCTTGGTATACCCACAGAATATTGGGATGTCCACATTATATTCATCATAACTATGAAATTAGATGCCACTACAAATATGAAATGGGAGGAATATTTAAGTAATTGTTCTGACAATCCAACTTTAGATCAATTTTATACTTTTATCCGTAACCGTGCTGATGTTTTAGAGAATGCTGTATCTCGTACAACAAATCATAGTGAAAGTTCAAGTAATTCTAACTCAAATAATCATAACAAAAAATTTTGGAATAATAACACTGATGAAGAACAAGCCCTCCTACCTCATTCTTGCCTTAATTGGCTGGCTTGAGTGGAGATTCGCAAGAGTAGGAGTTGAAGGAGACTCGGGGGAAGGATGTATCTCAGTAAGGTGCTGGTAGGGGTCTTGACCGTACTTCCGGGATTGCTCTGATAGCCGTGGGATGCCTCTCCTTCCCCAAGCAGCTCAACATATGTTGCCCCCGTGTCGCTACATGCTAGCGGCCGTTTCCGGGGGCCCATTAATTGAGTTTGCCAGTCACCCCCTGCCTGTTTATCCGTATGTATCAATATTGGTCAGGGGCAGGGGCCATAGTATTTCCATAGTTTTCATCCACTAGTGCATAGCAACCCATACCCATAACCCTATCAATTGTTACCACATTTTACAATAGTCCTGCATCAACCGGGGATTGTCCTTGGGTGCACTTTTATAGTGCATACAGGGATAATTGCCGGCTGATGTCCCATCACATTTAGATTAAAATTGTTCAACGGGCCTCTGCGAGTTGGCTTTGGCTCCTCGTACGCCTTCCAAAGGTCCGGGATCCTGTGATCCCGTGAAAGGAAACGAACAAACAAAATAATAATAATAATTCAGTTTCAAAAAATAATAAATCATTTGATAACTTAAAGATTTCGAGTCCTGTAGCATCAGGTGAGACTGTATGTGACTTTGTGTGTTTATGTTGCAATAAACAAGGACATCGCATTTATGATTGTCCAAAATTTAAAGATATGGATGTTCCCCATAGGGTAACGGAAGTTAAACGATTAAAAGTATGTCATAATTGTTTACGTGAAGGTCATAACTTTCAGAATTGTCGTCTGAAATCCATGTGTCGTCATTGTAAATATAGTCATAATACTTTGTTGCATTTAAATAAAAATGATAAGCACTTAGAAAATATTAATTCTACAGTTGCTTCACAGTCACAGACACTGCCTCCAGTTACACTGTCTGGCATCTCTAATAGTAGTCAAGTATTGCTGTGTACTGCTGTTGTATCAGTAAAGAATATGATTAATAATGAAACTTACCCTGTTCGCGCGTTGTTGGACAGTGGTAGCCAATCGTCCTTTGTGACTGATAATCTGAAAAGAAAATTAAACTTACCTGTTCACAATATTGAACCGCTCCGTGTCTCGGGCATTAATAATGTTGCATTTAGTATATCTGAACGTGTCACCTTAGGGATAGAATCAAGGAATAAAAATTTTAGTACTATGATAACATGTCTAGTAGTCCCTAAGGTAACAGGTACTTTGCCTAATTCTCCTGTTAATATTCTAGAACTAGACTTACCTCCCAATATTGAGCTTGCAGACCCATATTTTTATTGTCCCGCAGAAGTTGATTTACTGTTGGGCGCTGACATATTTTGGGATTTAGTAGGGTTCAAGCGTATAACTCTAGGTGTAGGTAGACCAGTTCTTCAGGAATCACAGTTAGGTTGGCTTGTAAGTGGGCCAGTGGGTATTTATAAACCTGGCCATGTTATTTGTAATTATACTCATAATATTAATGATAATTTACAGAAATTTTGGGAAATTGAAGAATTAAATTTAAAGATTAATATTGGCACACCTGAAGAAAGGTTGTGCGAGTCCCATTTTCAAGAAAATGTCAAACGCCTTAGTAATGGTAGATTTTCAGTAAAGATGCCTCTGAAGGAAATTCCTGAAGAAGCTCTTGGAGATTCTTTTTATTTAGCCAAAAAGCGTTTTTTATCTTTACAGAATAAATTAAATAAAAATCCTAATCTAAAAGAACAATATTTTAATTTTATTAAAGAGTATCGTGACTTGGGTCATTTAACTGAAATACAGAGACCGAGTTTTGGTTATTATTTGCCACATCATGCTGTTTTAAAGGAAAAAAGTGAAACTACAAAACTCAGAGTGGTTTTTGATGCCTCAGCCAAAACCACTTCTGGTAAATCTTTAAATGATATTCAGCTTATTGGACCTGTGTTACAAGATGATTTAACTTCAATACTAATTCGTTTTCGATGCTTTAGATATGTAATTACTGGAGACATTCAAAAGATGTACAGACAAATTGAGATTGATCCCAGTCAGCGCCATCTGCAGCTCATATTGTGGAGGGATGATGAAGCAGGATCAGGTTCTGTGTCAGGACATCCACGGCCAATTAAGGTACTCCAATTAAATACCGTTACTTATGGCACGGCCTCAGCGCCCTACTTAAGCACGAGATGTATTCTTCAATTGGCTCGTGAGTGTCCTGACACTACCATATCTAACATCTTAGAGTATGATGTATACATCGACGACCTGACTACAGGCGCCGAATCTAAGGATTCTATAAAGCATATTTATAGTAGTGTAGAAAATGTATTAAATTCAGCTGGTTTTCCGCTACATAAAATTAGAACTAATTGTCCTGAAGCATTTCAGAATGACACTACAACTTCAGTTTTAGAATTAAATAAAGAATCGTCTGTTCTGGGTTTGAATTGGTCACCAGATACAGATACTTTACATTTTAGTACAGATTTAAGTAGTGATAATAATAAGATAACAAAACGTTCTATAATTTCACTTACCTGTAAGATATTTGATCCATTAGGTCTTTTATGTGCTTGTGTTATAAAAGCAAAAATATTTTTACAACTATTATGGAATGAGAAATTAGCCTGGGATGATCCAGTGCCATCTCACATAGCTAAAAAATGGTTAGATATAGCAGAAAATCTTAAAACATTGTCAGATATTAAAATACCAAGATATGCATTATGTGATGATTTCTTTACTAATGTTGAATTACACTGTTTTGTAGACGCATCGCACGAAGCATACGGAGCGTGCGTCTATCTACGTTCTACGGATAGTAGCAATAATATTGTCATCAGGTTGTTGTGCGCAAAGTCGAGGGTTGCGCCCCTGAAGGCCATGACCACCCCTCGCTTGGAATTGTGTAGTGCTTTGCTTGGTGCTCGACTGGTAGCAAAGGTACTTCAATCAATTCGTATTTCTATCACCAATACTATTATGTGGACTGATTCAACTGTCGTCCTGGGTTGGCTTAAGGCTCAGCCTAAACTTTTGAAAACCTTTGTTGCCAATCGTGTAGCTGAGGTATTAGAATTAACTAAAGGGTGTTCATGGCGACATGTTCCCACTGATTTCAATCCTGCAGATCTGGCCTCTAGGGGGGTTGTCCCTCAACGCTTGCTCGTGGAGCCCTTGTGGTGGGAAGGACCTTCCTTCTTGAAGGAAGGCTCTTCTTCCTGGCCACAAACTCCACACTCTATAGTAGAGCTTCCAGAGCTTAAGGCGTATGTGAACGCTGCTGAAGCCCCGGAAAATCATTTCATAAACTTTAAAGATTTTTCAAATTTTAACAGACTGAAGAGAATTTTTGCGTACGTTTTAAGATTTATAAGCAATATACATAATAAACATAACAAATGCACTGGTACGTTGCAAACAGTAGAAATAAACAAGGCTTTAAATCTACTTATTAAATTTAGTCAAGGTGAATGTTTTACAACTGAAATAAAGGCACTATCTTCTGGTCAACATTTAAATAAAAAATCGAAGTTATTACAGTTAAATCCATTTATTGATACAGAAGGCTTGTTGAGAGTAGGCGGTCGATTGGAGAACTCCTCCTATGAATATAATAAGAAACATCCTGTTATTTTAGATGGCAGGCATACTTTTACATCCTTGTTATTGCAACATGAACATCGCCGGCTATTTCACGCAGGTCCTCAGCTGCTGCTGTCCTCGATACGTGACTCTTATTGGCCTATCGGAGGTAGGCAGTTGGCGCGCAAGGTCGCAAAATCTTGTGTAATATGTGCTCGCTATCGCGGTAAGACTATTCAACCTATTATGGGAAATTTACCCGCAGTAAGGACAGAAGCAACCTTCCCCTTCTATTCAAGTGGCACTGACTTTGCAGGCCCTTTTCTTATATCAAGTAAAAGGGGGAGAGGTAATCGTAAAACAAAATGTTACCTTTGTTTATTTGTGTGCTTGAACACTAGAGCTGTCCACTTGGAGGTAGTGAGCGATCTCACTACAGATGCCTTTATATTGTGTTTGCGTCGTTTCATCGCGCGTCGAGGTAAACCTAAAGTTTTATATTGCGATAACGGTACCAATTTTATAGGAGCAAATAATGAACTTGGTAAAATTTTGCGCTCCAGTCGTGAGTCTGTCACAGATTTTGCTACCTCTGAAGGTATAGATTTCGTTTTTAGTCCAGCTTATTCTCCTCATTTCGGAGGTATATGGGAGGCGGGTGTTAAGGCAGCAAAATATCATTTAGTTAGGATTGTTGGTAATCAATCATTTACTTTTGAAGAATTGACTACGCTATTTTCACAAATCGAAGCTATCTTAAACTCCCGTCCTCTTTCTCCTATCTCGTCCGATCCTTTTGACCTAACTCCCCTCACCCCAGGGCACTTCCTCATTGGACGGCCTCTGGTGTCATTGCCCTCGCATCCAGCAGACGACGGCAGACCGAAATACCACGCAATAACAAAAATTCGTGATGAATTCTGGGAGCGATGGCGAAAGGAATTCTTGGCGGAATTGCAATTGAGAACTAAATGGACGACTCCTCAAGCCAATCCTAAGGTCGGGGATATGGTAGTAATTAAAGAAGATTTTTCACCACCGCAACGCTGGCGCCTTGGCCGCATTTCACGTCTGCACCAGGGACCAGACAACGTGTGTCGAGTGGTTGACATTTACACCGCCAGAGGCACTATTCGCCGAGCGATCCACAATGTCGTTCGGCTACCACAAGAAGTTGAAAGTTAAACTTTCAAGGGCCGGAGGATGTCTACGCCGGAACGCATCATTCTTCGTCGTGTATGGAACGCATCCGTAGCGCGAGCGAGAGGTTCGAGCTGCGCGCCTTCCGGCCACTGCCATTCTAATAGTCGCGACGAAAACACACTCAATTATTGTAAACCTATATTATAATTAGCGATTAAAGAAGTACATCTGCAAAGGGATCTACTTATTTATATCGATCAAAAATGCTTTATGTCTTTTCTAGAATGTTCGATTAATCACGCCACTCGATCACAGTTACAGATAGTTAGGTCATAAAACAGTCTAAGTACTTATTGAAAAAGTACTGAAGTATTATTGTCGAAAATAATGGAAAATCGAACTTATTATTAGATAAAGAAAATAGATTTTTACTATTGTGAACCAGTTTTCTAAAACGAAGGTGTTTGTTATCATATGTTGAAATAGCGAGAGTGACGTTACTAGAGTTCCAATCACAACAATATTTGTACTAGTTATGAA
This sequence comes from Spodoptera exigua, assembly GCA_902829305.4. Lineage (NCBI taxonomy): Eukaryota > Metazoa > Arthropoda > Insecta > Lepidoptera > Noctuidae > Spodoptera > Spodoptera exigua. The sequence goes on from LR824614.2 coordinate 3,338,045, forward strand.
ATAGTAGTTTATTTACAATAAAATCTTGTTCTTTCCATTCACGGAACCACACGGACCTTTGGAAGGCGTGCGAGGAGCCGAAGCCAACTTGCAGAGGTCCATTTAACAGTTTTAATATAAATGTGATAGGAGTTCAGCCGTCAATTATCCCTTTATGCACTATAAAAGTTCACCCAAGGACAATCCCCGGTTGATGCTGGACAGGTGGTAAAAATTGATAGAGTTATGGGTAAGGGTTGCTATGGACTAGTGGATAACAAAAAGTTCTTGTTATTATTGTTAATCGCCCATTTGACGTGGAGGATTTAATTACATAATTTAATTCCGCCTAGCCCGTTCCATCATCGGACCACCAGACGTACGGCATTGCGCCACCGGTACATGGTGGATGTCCCACATATACGTACAAAACGTTTTGGGAGCACATTCATCATGCGTACAGCCAAGGAGTGGAATTCCTTGCCGGAGTCGGTGTTTCCTGATAGCTACAATCTGGGTATCTTTAAGTCAAGAGTGAATAGGTTACTTCTAGGTAAGCGCGCTCCATCGTCGACCGCATCGTCGCTTTCCATCAGGTGAGATAGCGGTCAAGCGCGAACCTATAATCAATAAAAAAAAAAAAAAAGGATGAGTTGTCATGCAAAGTGGCACGGGTTCGGATTCTACACGGAACAACTCGTTGCTGGTCACCGCTTACGACTTGCATTTATCCCAATATTTTTCTGAAAAGAAAAACGTCCCATTTCCAAAACTTATAACAGCTTTATCAAGTTACCACGTGTATAGGTATGAAGGTCTGACACTGTAATTGTAGTTCACTCATAGTACCACCGCCTACCAAGACCTCACAGGGGCCTTAGTTATATCACAATGCATTGCTCGCATTGTAGTAAAACATGGTGAAACCAACATGTCGTTCGAGGTTAGCAATCAGCCAGTAACAATTCCACATGGAACAAAGCTTGCACTATGGTGTTTACTACCCTTTAGAAGGAGAAGGAGCCATAAAACCCAGTGGTCTTCATAATTTGAAAAGTATTCTATTAGTGCTAAAAATATATAATATATAGGTATATATAATTATAGTAGGTACTTTCGATAATGTTACAATTAAATATTAAGTTGACTGGGAGTTTAGTGGTTAACTAACCGTTTATCACACTTAAGGTGATGATTGATAGATGATGGGGATTTTGAACCTTTGGTAATTTTACTCACATGGCAAAACATCACGCAAGCGTTTTTACCGACTGGTATTCGGTAAGGCCGTGGTGCCCATTCATGCCGAAGCATGACTCTCCATCCATCGATATGAATGATCACGTAGGTCACCGGTGACTTACAGTAGCGGCGCGAGGGTTTTGCCCTTAATAATTTTCTGTGGGGAGTCTAAGGCTTAGCGTGGAATGACAATTTCTACCCAACTAATCTCGATAAAAATAATAAACTTGCAAATCAAAGTAAGATTTCCTAATAAACAGGAAAAATCATGGTACCTACCTACTTATTATTAACAAAAATAAAGCTACAATGGAAAATCCCGAAAGGAAAAAGTAAGGTAAACCAAAAAAGTAATTCAGATATCGCTATTTTGAGAGCCATACAAATTCACCCTCTTGTTTCCACATTCTACAATCAATATCTAAATAACAATCAATTCACTTCACAACAACACCCATTGTTCTTTGCTTCTGGTCCTTAATTGGAGGTGATTTCAACAAAGGCGTTTCGATTTCTGGTCCTTTCATATTTATTGATGTGGATAACTTTTGGATTTTATCAATCGGTTTCCGATTTGTCGTGTTCAATTAGTGGATAGGCGTGGGTTAAATGGAGTTTGTTTATTAATTAAGTTGTTAGTTTATCATTTATTGAGTAAGTCGTTTTTTGGATTTGATATTATAGTAAAAACATTGCAATTTATTTATATTACTTTAAAGAAGAACCAATTAATTCAATATAGCAGTAATAGCATTTGGGTTTTGGGGAATTAGGGTTTCAGAGATTAAGTGTAGGGAGGCGCAATCTCCCAATGGTAGGGGAAGAAGGATTGGGCCTGTAGTAACCTCACTCACACGGTGAAACACAATGCTGTTGTTTCTCTGTAAGGCCTTGGTATCACCCCGGTTGAGGCACAAATACGTGCGGTATTTGTGCACTTAAACTTGATGAATTCGATATCTACTGAAACTCGTTGACCATAAAAATCTTTTTCGATTAAATATTTTTGAGTTCCAAAACTACGAATAACCCAACCAGTTTAAAACCAGGAAATTCTAAAATCATAAAAAGAGATCAATGTCTGGATAAACAGAATTTACGACGACTACCCCAGAAATAACAATTTTATGATCGAAAACGTATTTTTATGTTTATACTAACTTACGCGTAGTAATAAATGAAATAATAGAATCGAGTTATTAAATAAAGTATAAAAGGCTATATCTAGACTTGAATAGATAAAGTACAATAGATAATAAAAAAGTTATGGCCAAATTGGTTCTTGGATTCTGCATAATCGAGGGATAAGTAGTGCTTTTCTTTTTTATGGGATGAGGGGGGGCAAAGGAGAAGATTGATGTTTTGATGGTAAGCAACCAACACTACCCGAGGTGGCTACACCAGATTGGTAGCAAGTGACTTGCCAGCCTTTTATATTTTCTATTTAGCGTTTCTTGCTCGTCTTTCTCCATTTGAATTTACACTTTGGAACGACCATCTAGCTTCACTGACAAACACTGTTGGATTCTTATAATAATTTTGACGTTCTTATTCTACTTTAACGTTTCAGAAATACTTTATATTTACAGTTTAGTTGGAATAAATGCATTTTGGACTTTTTATTATAGGTGTTGGGGATTTGCGGAATAGGGGATTAGGAATAAGGAGAGCCGAAAATGGCTCTCCCATATTAAAAACTACTCCTTAATAATGATGTTTATAATATAAACTTGAGGCTTTTATCTAAGAATTTATATGTGAAGTACCTAAGTACGCAGTTACAACATGTTTAAAATGATTAGTTAAATTAGAATGTTCCCGTTCTAAACTTAAATTAGCTTTCAAGACTTAGCTACTAAATGCCGCAACGTTTACGTGTAGATACGCATGCTTCGTGAGAAATATGATTAATTATTCTGGTTTTGTAAACCTACAATTTTATTTGAATAAAATGTGTGTTTATATCCCATAATATGTGAAGGTTAGAGATGTATCTGATTCTTAGTAATTATAAAATAGGTTTTAGGGAACAAAGTTGATTAAGATCAAGAAGGAGGATCTTCCAATCAGGCGATGTGATAATGTCTGGCTACTGTAACGGTTACACGTTGGAACATTCTACACATATAAATATATAGTACATATGTAGTAAAACAGTTATCATAGTATAAGTATTTCAAATTATAAACTACTTAAATCAAAGTGGTAATGTTATCTAGGAAATGATGACATTCAAAATTATATTTTTTTTTATAAAGGAATATCACCGTATGAAATAACTGAAATTGTTGATTCACGTATTATACATATAGTATACCTTAAATCTTTGCCATTACATTAAGAGAGAAAATCTTACAAGCAACGACCTTCAAAACTCCCTGGAAGTTTAGTTACAATGTTTCCCTACATAAGCTTGTCCGTCGCACCTGACATACTTTCCATGTTGAAGTTTTTTGGTCAAGGCCAGTCAAGGTTATTTTGTGTGGGTCTTACAAAGTTTGTAGGTGTGTTCTAATGGTAAACAAGAATCCATGTTAATCCAAACTTAATATTGTAAATGCAAAAGTAACCCTGTCTGTCTGTCTGTCTTTTCTTCGCGCCTAAACTACTAAAATTTAGTACAGACATAGTTTGGAACTCGAGAAAGGACATAGGATAGTTTTTATACCAAAAATCTGCAGGAAGTCACTATTCCACAGCAAAAGCTAGTACACGATATGTTTAAGTTCACACCTTATTTGTATTTGTGCTGTTGATTTCTCTGAAAGGCGCGAGTTATCTTTTACAAGATAAATCATCAAATGACTTCTCCTGTCCTGGATCCAGAATATATCAGACTTGTACTGACTAAAATCACCTCATACCTTCTCCCGCTTCGGGTCGAAGCCGCGGTATATTATACATAATTGCGTACCCGCAACCTCGGTATAACTTCGATAGCGCCGATACAATCATACCTAACTATTAGCTCTTTCACACTTATTGAAAATTTAATTATTGAGAATTTACAAAAATAGAGTTCCAGAAAGGACATGGCCAACTTTTGTATGGGCGTTTGCATAGTTATTGAATTAAATGTACATCAATGATTTTTGGTGTTTACATTCGTGAATATTACTAAATTAAATTGAAATAAATAAAACACATGAAGAACTCGTATTTACAACACACAAGACGAAAATAGTTTCACTAAACCTTTAGTCAGATTACTGGCACGTAAGTGCACGAAATAAGATTTTCTTTTAAAAACCTATAAAAGAAAAGAATAGGTATAAATAATTATGATTTATTCATTAAGGAGAATAATTATGATTTATTTATAAAAGAAATAATAATTCACTTTTATATTTTTATTTTACAGTGTATTTTATTATATTTGTGTATATGGAATGTTCGTTTCTGTATGGGCGTTGGCACAGTTATTGAATTCAAGGTTCATCAATGATTTTTGGGGTTTTACATTCGTGAATATTGTTATATTAAATTGCAATAAATAAAACACATGAATAATTTGTCATTAAAACACACTAGACAATAATAATTTCACTGAACCTTTTGTCAGATTACTGTCAATAAAGCATAAAATAGGATATGCCATTAAAAAACCATAAGGCGTATTAATTATTTAACAAATATATTAATAATAATATAATTATTAATTATAAACAAATGAATAGGTATAAATAGTAATGATTTATTTATTAAGGAAAATAAATAAAATAAAACTACGTAATAATTCATTTTTCTATTTTTATTTTACAGTGTATTTTATTATGTTTGTGTATATGGATTGCACGTTTCTGTAATATATATTCTGTATAATTGGGTAATAATATGGTAGTACTTTCCCTTTGAAACGTCCCGGTTAAAACAGGCGGTAATGGTGGTGGCTCTGGTGGGCTAACTACTTGAACATAAGGGGCTGCTGTGTTGTTATCAGAAGCCAACTCCTGCACGTTGTCTGAAGCTGATTCTTGCACATTGTCCGAACCCAATACCTGCAAGTTTCGTGATAAGTCCTGCACTGCCTGTCTATTTGCCCGCATCCAGCACACATGACAAACATAGTTGTTTCTTGAGGGCTGAAAATAAACCCCAGTTAGTTATTCTAACTGGGGTTTATTTACACATGTTTTCAAGTTTTATGTTATTGTAAAATGAGAAGAAAAGAAAGAAAGAAGTCTATCCAAACATGAAAAATACATAAAGGTAGATATTATAATCACACATTCATACTATGAGTGCTATTTTTTATAGATTTTTATAGATAAATACAAGTAGATATATAAAATGATGAATTAAAAACAAAATGCTTACCACATTAATAGTATTTTGTGATATTAGGCCAGTCAGCAATAGAGAGTCTATACTGACATAATGGTGTCTTATTTTTCGAACCGATTTTCCACAACCAAGGCAAACCATGTTATGCTCCAGTAGTCTCATGTTCACCAGCCTCAGTATTCAATAATGAGAAGCATGGTTGACAAATGAATCGCATACCATTATAAAACATAAAAAACAGACTAAGTATTATACTATTCCGACTTCATACCTGGATTTGAGCATTGGTTAACCAACGCGAAAGTATTGTTGGATGGTGTGCAGAAAGCCAGAATATAAGACGCCTCTGTAGCCTTTGTATGGCTATTCCGCATTTGATGCACCTCATCGTAATCCACAAAACAAATCCAAAATCAAAACAGTCCGGTACTCCAGTATTATTAGCAAGGTTAACAGAAACACGCTGTCAAAAGTGTCAAACGCGTTCCGTTTCGTTTATTTTTTTGTTTTCGGTGATTTGAATAAAAATTAAAACATAATATTATTATAATACGAGTATTTTATAAAATGCAACTAGAACCAATGAATACAGTTTCGTATTAATAAAATGTTCCTAGTGTAATGCATTTGTCGATCATATCACACGTTTTCTACGAGTGTTTACGTACGAGTGTTGAATTCACATACATTACTTATATATTTTTTAATAATAATTGTCAAGTCTGGAGAGGCTAAAAACTACGTAATAATTCATATTTCTATTTGTATTTTACAGTGTATTAATTTTGTTTGTGTACGTGGAATGTACTTTTTTGGCCATGTCCTTTGCTTATAACTAAAATGAAATCGTTTGAAAGTTAATGATTGAAATTACTTACGAATTACTTTTTGGATAAACAAAAGTTTTCGTTTTGTCAAAGGCTTTTCATGATTCGTCGATTGGAAACTGTTTTATATTAATTAATTGCTTGAAAATGCTTTGAAGCTTTACATTTAATTAGGTAATGTATTTTTGTAACTCGAGTGTTGATAATAAAGTTTAAAATAGCACCTTAGGGTGGGATAAACAGAATTTATTTTCATCTGCAATTTGCCAAAAATATATTAATGTAAGGTATTATTAGATACAAGCTGAGTAATTGTCTGCGCTGTTTATTTTTAAACCATTTTTTAACATAAGTTCACGAGCCCATAAGTTATAGTCATGTGGCTTTGGCAAATTGAAAGTAAAAATTGTAAAATGAAGGTAAGAAGAGGCCTCTTCTCGTCGGTAGGATATCATGAATAGTTAATTTCTCTGTTTAGTGAAAAGAAAGAGATTTTCAGACATTAAATATTTTCAGTTATAAAATTAAACTTACGTTACTAAAAGTAGGCGGATATAATGAAATTTCTACCTACCCCACTTTAATATAAAATAATGATACTCCCAAAATAATTTTCAATAATCTGCTCTTGTGTGGGAGTGTTATGTAGGTTACTCTCTAGTTATAATTTTGGATTTCTCGGAAAGATATTGACAAAATAAAGATAAATTATGCTAAAACTATTTTATTTATTTATTACTTGGGGGGTCGAGTGGTCAGTCAAAAACGCTAAAACAATTACATTTCTTACTCAGTCTCTATATAAATAAGTATGTATCATTTCGGTTATGGTTGGCGCGGTGGTGGCACTGGCTGCCGCGCAACGTGTCGCGGGTTCGATTCCCGCACGGAACAACTCTTTGTGTGATCCATAAATTGTTGTTCCGGGCCTGGGTGTGATGTGTATGTGACATTGAATATTTGTAAACGCACCCACGAAACAGGAGAAAATTTTAGGGTGGCGCAACGTTTTTTGAAAAAATAATTCACTATTAAATTTAGAATAGTTGTATAGTACCTACTTTACTATTCTAAGACATATATTGAAAATAACCACTTCTTGATGTAAATTGACTGAGAATAGCACTACTGGTTTCAAATCACAACGGGACTCTTATTCATGAGTATTCTCGGGGACGGAGGTCTACCTGGCAGCCGACCAGCCTGACCCGACAGCTTGTTATTAAAATGTGTATGTAGTAGAGCTTCTCTCGTTAATGTCAATAATTAAAAAAAATCACAAACGTGGTTTAAATAATCAACAATTGTTTTTAAATCTAATTTTTTTTTTTCATGAATTTGTAGAAGGGACAAAAAGATCGGATACAGTTCGGATTAATAAAATAACTGGCTGAAAGCAAAAAAAAAAATATTAATATTATACTGTGTTTATTTTAAGTAGATAGAACACATATAGGTACTTGTGTGACGTTTAAATTTGGAATAGTCCTTCGGATTGTCTGCTCAAATATATACACCTCATACCACATTAGATATGTGTGTGTTATATTTATACCTTCATATATGTACGTTTATCACAGAAACAAGATCCCACCCAAAGCTCTATAGTAATTCACTTATATGGAGTTCACAAGGATGAAACTTTGCAAGGCTTTGTGGGAAGACTAGTTACACTAAACAAATGGACAAAATGGCGCATTCTGTTTACTGAAGTAAATGCGGTTTTACAGCATATCTGTTCCCTGAAGAGTTGGGGTCATGTGTGTTCTACAAAAAGGCCATCAGTTATCTAGATTTTCTTATATCTTTAAACAAACAATACTTTTATAAACAAACATATATGTATTCTGAATCTCAGAAACGGCTACAACGATTTTCATAAACTTTTGTGTTCTCGAGTTAATGAGTAATTAAATAAAAGCAAGGCTTGATACGATGGTTTTTCTATAATGTCTTATATAGTGGAAGACGAGATATGACACCTATTATTTATTTTTTGAACATCTATATTAATATTATAAAGAGGTAAAATTTGTAAGTTTGTATATTTGTAAGTTTGAATGTAGGGGGTAATCTTTGGTACCGCTCTTCGGATTGCCAAAAATTCTTTCATTGATAAATAGCTACAATGTTTTTAGGTGCTATAGGCTATAAAACATCACGCTACGATTAAATGGAATCGAGCAGTGGGTGAAAACGCTATTGTATTATAAAGCAATACACAATAAAAGACGAAAGTACAAATTAATAAATTGGTGGTAAACTTGAACATTCCTTGTCTACATGTTAAGACACACGATACAATAATTAGGTACACGATAAAGTCAAATATAAACCTTATTGCGAGTTGGTAAAATTAAAATTTCCCTATAAATATTTGAAACATTGAGTGCACTTACACATTAAATTGTTAAAAATTTCCTATAAAACATTCGAAACTAATTAAATTTCATAATAAATACAAAAAAAGATTATTTTTGAAATATTTTATTACTTTACAAATCAAAGCTATCAAAAACAGGATTATGTTCTTAATAGTACGTGTTTATTGTAAAAGTGATACCACGGCCTCACAGAAAACCGTCGTGAAACAACACTCACACGGCGAAACACGGCGTTGTGTTTCGCCGTGTGTGTGAGGTTACTGGAGGCCCAATCTTTCCCCTCCCCCAATCCCTAAATCTCGAAAATCCTAATCCCTAAAAGTTCGGCAACGTACTCGTAACTCCTCCGCTGCGGGTTTCCATGGGCGTGATTCCTTACCATCAGGTAATCCGTCTGCTCGTTTGCCGACTTATTACTTACATAAAAAAAAGTTCACAACGGAAAAGTATTTGTATTTTGTTTTGTAAAAAAATAAACAAAACTATATGCAGGAAAATCCAGCCAGTTCTTTTATTTGTTATTAGGTTACTATAATCTATTGCCAATTACATTATTTTAATTGAACTAAAGAAATGAGATATTTAGAGCCGACCTATATTTTCTCTACAACATTAATCTAAGATCAGTCAACGTTTTCCTTTCAGCCTCATCAAAGTAAGTAACAAAATATTTTCCTCTATTCATAAATCCATCACAATAAGGAAAACAAACAACTGTCAATTTCTTTATTAAATTCTCATGGTACTTTAGTTCCCATGAGTCGGCTAACCACTTTCCACTCTTATGTCGATAGCGATAAGGTTCAAAAGTAATTAATAATTTTGTTTAGTAGTTTCTCAATAATGAATAAGCATTTTATTATTTGTCAAATTTATGTAAGTTTGGTTGGAAGTAGAGCTTTTCTATTGAGATTAATTGAGACAGAAAAAAAAAACGCACTCGGTAGCTTTAAAGTTAAAGGTTTTAGCCTCACTTCTAAGAGATTAGTTATTCATATTTAAATAATCTTTCCCCATACTGGCATTAAGTAAAATTCCTGCTCCTTAGTTGTGAGTGCCCTAACGAGCACACGATTTCACATACATAGCACATCCACACCCGGAACATTAATTTGCAGGTCACAGAAATATATTTTTTGGATATTATGTTCATATACTTAATCTTACTTAATTAAACTCTATAAATTAAGTCTTGCTGAAGATACAAAAACAAAAACAAAACTTTGCTGTAAAAGAAAAAAATTGCACTCCATACATATTATATACCGTTAGTATGGCATTTAAATTAACAATTCTATTCCACGTCTTTATTGTTCTCACGCATATCAAAAGACAAACAGTGTTTTAGAGTAAACAAACGACGCTGGAACAAAAGATGGAGTAGAGTCGTCAAAGGAAGACGTTTCTGTTCAACGTACCTACATAGGACAAAGAGTTGCGACTGTGTGAGTGACTTTCAAATCGTTTTTAGAACACGAGTTCACTGGGTATGACCTTGAAAACTTAGAAGGTGTCATCATTTGTTTTTCTTTAACTGTTTAACATGATCAGCCTATAAGCGCTCACTGCTGAGCAAATATGACTCTTGTTATACGGACAAGGTTTTAGCATTATGCTATTATTATTTCCTTTATTTAACGTATTTTTTTTAAATATTTTAAAAAAACATTTAAAAATAAAAAAAATATAAAAATATTATTATTACTTACCACATATTTTGCTCAATTCAAAATTGGCGATTCCAAATTTAAAATTAAAAACTACGCATGATTGTTCCTGTTGATGAACAACTGCAACGTGTAGTGGTTTCGATTTCGTCACGGAACCACTTTTAGTGTGATCCTCAAATTGTTGTTCCTGGTCTAAGTGTCATATTGTGTATGTAAAACTAAATGTTCTTAATGCAACCACGACGCAGTACCAAATATCTGAGCTGGACAGTGTTTAAAAATACTCCGTTCCTTCTTGAGTAACTTAAATGGAAAGCTTTACTGACGAACAGACTGACAGACTACTATTCTACTATGACGTTTCAAAGGTACCTTTTTTTTGTGGTAAGTCGGCAAACGAGCAGACGGATTACTTGATGGTAAGCAATCGGCGCCGCCCATGGACACCCGCAACACCAAATGAGTTACGAGTGCGTTGCCGGCCTTTTGGGGATAGGGGTTGCGGATAAAAGGATCGGGAAGGAATAGGAGAAGGGGAGGGATTGGGCCTCCGGTAACCTCACTCACACGGCGAAACACAACGCTGGGTTGTTCCACGCCGGTATTCTGTGAGGTGTGACCTATTATTGAATGAATGATTTCTGCTTTGACTTTGGATCAGCGATGCAAGAAACACAGCAAACTAGATTCAAATTCAACCATTGATTGTACTCATACGCGTCGGCTTATTACATTTGAAATTCAACATCCTGCTATCTACTGATTGCATTACAGGAACAAACAATGCATTCGATTGTCGAGTAAACATCGAATCAGAATGACGATGATTTGCGGCTGATGTTCCAATAAGTGGAATGTTTAGCTGATGATTTTGAAGTGAGGTATGTATTTTAGAGGCATACTCAATAGTGAATCAACGTTTCTGGTGTTGGAATCAGATGAAAATATGACACGAATTTGTCGCTCTCTGTAATTGATATACAGATTAATTACAAAGAGCGACAAATCGTATGAGCAACAAAAGCAAAAACTTATATAATTTTATTAGAAAAAAAAAAATCCATGCACAAAATAGTCAAGCCTCCATTCTCATTTCTTCATTTGAACTACTTAGTAAGTTTTTATTTATTTATTTATTTATCATTTTTACAAATATTACAGGAACATTTATGTTAAATAGCAACCAAAAAACCACTAAGGTTTAAACTTGTGCTATCATGAATCATCTCAAATCGAAAAAAAATAGTTACAGTTTTATAATTATGTGTACGTTATTATCGAAATTAATTTATACAAACTTTGTGTCAATCAGTAGGAGAAAACATTCTTAAATAATACTTCTTAAGTTTACATTTAATATTTTTAGGTGTAATATTACTTTTTACTTTACTTTTATTAAGTAAAACAACTCAAATCAAAAGGACGGAAGGTCCATAATGAATGGAAAGCTTCTCTTAATATCTTCTTGGTTAAAGCATGGTACACAGTTACATATCAACTTCTAAGCCATTTAGTAACTTTTAATAGCATATTATAAGGTTTAAAGAGCACTTGATACTAGAATCTGAAGCAGTACCATTTAAACTTTCTGAGCCTGTCTAGGAAAATGCTAACTATCATTATTATTGTCTGTCTCAGAATACCTAATATCTAAAGTTGGTTTAACTCTAAAACTAATAAAAAGAAGTTTATAAGCAATCAAAATGAAAATCGAAGATTGTTTGACTTACGAGTAATAACTGGATAGTACCAAGACTTAATAATACAGTAGGAAGATTGATAGGTTTAATGAAAAAACGATAAACGATTTTAAAAAAGTGTTGAATGATGTTAATTCGCGTCAAATTATTCGACAAGCTATATTAAACAGTACTGATAGATTGATCTAGAAAAGCAGATCATAAAAACACTTCCATTTTAATTAATACAAAATTGTTTAGCGATCGAAATTAATACCTACTGCATGCACATAAAAAAATAGTTTGAAAAATTAACAAAAAATCGTCTTCACTTTAAAAACTATTTGAATCAGGTTAATAAACAAGATTTCTGACACAACTTAAACGTTTTATTTTAATAAAAGTTATAAGAAAATTTTTTCAACGCCATGACAGTCGCCGTATTCAGAATGCACACACAATGCCGCCACCTAGCGTTACAATGGAAAAATAAAGACAAGAAAAGATAAACAAAACATATTCAACCTCCTTTTATAAAATTTCATCCAATAAAAACTATGTGAGATATAAATGTGTATTTCGGCATCGACAGTAAAACAGAATATTGTAAGAAAGTTTGTAGTAAGAATTTTTGAAAAATGATCTATCTGGTACGTTTTATTTGTTGTTAAGTTTAAAGTGAGGAAGTAATAAGGAAGTCGCCAGCAGGTCAATTTCCTGTCCGAGCTCAAACTACAAAACGCATGAACGCGCAAACAATTCAATTACACACAAAGTTGTTCAATTCCGTACTGAATACTTGAATACTTCGGTTCAACAAGTACGTTTCAGGACATAAGGACTTAAGGTGTTATTGTAAGCGGAGATTTTCATTAAATCATTTAATTTTGTTGTTTTTAATACGAAGAACATGTTGGTTGGTTGTTTTGACTGGTTAATCCAAGACTTTTTAAATCAATCTTATTAAGACGTGGATAAGGTTGACTGTTTTCAAAAAAGACAAACGCTTCGACTGGCCCTAATGACAGCCAGCTACAATGGCAGTAGTAGCAGTGGCTACAGTGAGGGTAGTAAGATTGGACATGGTTTTAATGAAAATATTCAATGCTACAAAAAGAAAACAAAAGTGTAGTCAATCTAACATTATCTAAAATGTTTCCGATAGCTAAGAGTTAACAATGCAAATCTTCATAGTAGTTTGAAACATCGCTTAATTCTGCAAAGCACTTTCCAAGTATAAAATATATGACGGGGCATCCAGGCGCTGAGGCTCCATAATGGCGTAGATTCCAAAAATAAAACGTAATTTACGATGATCAGGCTTTTATTATTTGCCAGCAATTACAATTCTTGAATAATCACGATAATCGAGATGCAAACGGATACACTTTGGTTGCGCGGCGAATTCGACACGGGGCTGACTAACTCGACAGTTTTGCCGTCGCAATCTGAAAATGAATCTTCACGTTTTTTTGATTTTCCATCCACGGCAGGACGTCAATCTCGTAAGGTTCGCAGCATTCCTTTTGTTTTACAGTACCAACATGAGGTTACAAATTGACAGTTAGTCTATGGCCACAATATGGCCCAACCAGCCAGCCACGTATCGACTACGCCCAAGTTCGGATACTTGACGCAACCAATAAAAGAAAAAGAAAAGATACTGCCTATGGTTTGATTTTTAAATGAAAACCTATGTTGACAGATTACAACATAAGTTCTACAACTAGCCGATCCGGCCAAGTGTGGCGCTACTGTCGCGTGCTCCGACACGGCCATCTTGACGTTTCACACGTCCTCGTGTGGGGTATCTGAAAAGAAAACTCAAAGCAGTAGCACAACTCTTGCTCGGTCAGCCTGACTAAAGTAAGGGTTAGCTTGAAAAACAAAAATGCAAGAAAGTGCAATATTTACAAAGGTGTACAGGAAAAGTAATCATAACTGCGTCTAGCATTAAATTACGATACAAACTATTCCAATTTGCTAAGCGTTTACAGGGAGAAACAAGAATTCTAGTGTTTACAAATGTTTGCATGGCTGGCTATGAAACAGTAACCAAGCAACACATAATTTCAAAAATACTCTCGTGAGCGTCTGATAGTATTCTTCTAGACAACCCCGACTGGCGTCTGATGGAATACATCAAGACAGCTGCACCTTAACCACATTGCACACTTCAAGACAGCCTTCACAGCGTCTGATCGTGTTGCACACTTCAAGACAACCTTCACAGCGTCTGATCGTGTTGCACACTTCAAGACAACCTTCACAGTGTCTGATCGTGTCATTGTCTTTTCAAGACAACCTCTTCAGTTATCAGTGTCTGATAGCGACAGTTCGAGACAACCACATACAGGCGTCCGATTTCAGCCCATTCTAGACAACCGCTCTTAAGTCACTTACACACTTAAAGTAAACAAGTAAAATCGAGAATTTCACCAAACATCACGAAAAAAAATATTGTTCCATGGCCCTTTTCTTAATGAAACTACTGGTCAGAGTCATGGTCGTCACTGTCAGCATCGTCAATTTCACAAATACCATCTGGCATTTTCCGCAGACGGTCATGTGCGTACTTGTATGTACGATTGCTGTTCAAAGCTTTCAGCACGTACCGGTCGCCTTCCAACACCTCAATAACCTTAAAAGGTCCTTTGTACTTGGGGTCAAGCTTAGTCTGGTTGCGTTCCTCGTTCTGAAGCAGGACAAAATCTCCAACAGAGAACGGCTGGACTTTAGCCTTGCTGCTATCAAACCGTCTTTTGTCGTATCCAGCGCTGTCAGTCATGTTTTGAACCGCTTCAGCTCTTACCTGTTCTAGATCTGTTACAGGTTCTTCGTCGTCAGCAAGCATCAACTCCAGCGGCCTTGCAATCTTGCCTATGAGCATCTCCAGTGCACTTGCCTTAGTCACCCGATTTTGAGTGCAATTTAGAGCGAGCTGCACGTCGGGTAACGCATCCTGCCACGATCGGCTACCGGTTTCCGCAGCGGTCAGCATATTTTTTAGAGTGCACATAATGCGCTCGACCTGGCCGTTGGCCCTAGAGCTTCCGGTTGCAATGAGGTGTAATTTAATGTTTACAGACTCACAGTACTCTTTGAAGTCTCTGCTTGCGAAGCATCGTCCTTGATCCGCAATTAGCCGCGTAGGGGCACCAAAAAGTGAGACGCTCTGCTTCACGGCTCTGATGCTGCTGGCAGTGTCTATATTCAGGGTATGGTACAGCAATACGTACTTTGTGAAGGCGTCGACTAGAACGAACACATATTCCTTCTTGTCGTTCTTTCCGCTGAGTTTTCCTGTTGCATCAACATGCACAGTGTGCCAAGGTATCGCAACTTTTGGAATAGGGTGCATGGATGCTTGAACCTTACCTGAATTCGACTTTGAGATTCTGCATGTAACGCAGTTCTCAACGAAACGCCTCACATACTTCGTCATGTGTTCGAACCAGTAAAGTTCGAACACCTTCTCTAACGTTTTCTCCCACCCCAAGTGCATCAAGCTCTCGTGCACGCCGTTGATGATCGACCACCTAAGCGACCGAGGTATGATAGGCAAGCAGCGAGTCTTACCGTTACGCTGTACCTTCCGGTATAAAAGTCCTGAGCGTAGCTCGTACGTCTTCGCAACGTCGTCAGGAAGCTTGTTATCGTTCAGGTCAATAACAAGCTTAGAAATCTCAACATCTTTCTGTTGCTCAGCCAGGAGCCAGTTACCGGTCAATTCGGTCAAATTGATGCGCTTTGGTTCCACTTTATTCGCAGGCTTTTGACTTACTACCTTGTCGGACGGGACAGGGTTTCTGGACAAAAAGTCTGCATGAGACATGTGTTTTCCTCCTCGGTGCACGATATCAAAGTCGAAACTCTGTAGAAAAGCCCACCATCTATGAACACGTGGGGCCAGGTCCAACTTCTTTCTGCTGGATTGAAGTGAATTGCAGTCTGTCACGACAACAAATTTTCGTCCATGAAGGAAATGCCTAAAATGCCTAATTGCGTTGACGACCGCTAGCGTCTCCAGTTCATAGGAGTGGTACCGCGATTCAGCGGCCGTCGTACGCTTGCTGTAGTAGGCAACAGCGTGCAACTTACCAGCCTTTCTCTGCATTAGAACTGCGCCGTAGCCGTATATCGCACTTGCGTCGGTATGCAGTTCCGTGTCAAGATCTGGATCGAAAATAAGCAATACCGGTTCGCTAGTCAGTGCAGCAATTATTTGTTGTCTGATAGCTTCATGTTCAGCTTTCCAGACAAGCTTTCCATTATTCGAGCTCGAGGTAAGTGCGTAGAGTTGAGCCATTACCTGCGAGAACTGGGGCACGAACTGCCGAAAGTATGATGCTAAGCCAATGAATTGACGTAACTGTGTCACAGTCTCCGGGGGTGGCAGAGCAGTAAGAGCTTCCACTTTCCGCTGGTTAGGGCGTATCTCACCTTGGCACACCTCAAATCCCAAATACTCCACCTTTTGTTTGAGGAACTTGCACTTCTTCATGTTGAGAGAAAATCCCCTTTCAGTGAGGACTTCTAGCACGATCTTCAGTCGCTCCAGCGCTTCCTCTACAGTGCTGGCCATAATCAGCACGTCGTCCATATAGACCACAACATAGGTGTTCACCAGATCCCCGAGAGCTTTTATGATTGCGCGCTGGAAAACTGCTGGTGCGTTCTTTAGGCCAAACGGCATTCTGAGATACTCGTACTGGCCGTCTGGTGTTACAAACGCAGTTCGTTCGATGGAATCAGCTGCGACAGGGATCTGATGAAAGCCCGATGTGAGATCCAAAGTGGAGAAGTACATACCTCCGTGCAACCTAGCAATTTGGTCGGAGATGAGTGGTAGCGGGAATCTGTCAGGTATTGTGTTGTCATTCAGTTCGCGGTAATCCACGCAAAGCCTGTCGGAATCATCTTTCTTCTTGACTAGAAGTATTGGGCTTGCAAATGGTGACGAGCTAGGACGAACTATGCCTGCGTCTAGAAGCTCGCTTACCTTTTCTCGAACAACTTGTCGCTCTTGAGTGCTCAGCCGATATGGTCGCCGATTAACAGTCTTGTGTGGATCCTTTAGGCGAATCTCCATGGGTTCAGTATCCGCGCATTTCGCTGGCACACCTCTTGAAAAAGACTGCTCAAATGATTTCAACAAATCAAGTAACTGACCTTTGTATTCAGGTGGGACGTCGGTGTCCACCGTGTCCGGATTAATTCCTTGGTCAGTTGGCGAAACATGGCACAACTGAACGATTTGATTTTTGGAAAATCTCAGTTGCGAAGCAGTGATATGTGCAGCCAAACCTAACAGCAAAATCTCATGACCTACTACGATGTTA
The DNA here is from genome assembly GCA_902829305.4 of Spodoptera exigua. Taxonomy (NCBI): domain Eukaryota; kingdom Metazoa; phylum Arthropoda; class Insecta; order Lepidoptera; family Noctuidae; genus Spodoptera; species Spodoptera exigua. Next base: position 3,355,452 of record LR824614.2, read on the forward strand.
TGTTGCAGATACTGGTCAAGCAGAACATGCAGTAGAATTTCTAAATTGATGTTGTCAATCTCTACGACTGTCAGTATTTGCGATGTGCAATAAACAGGGGTCTGACCTAAACCAATCAATGTCACTGTATTATTGAGTCGTCGTCCGTTGAGTCTCTGTGACACAGTCTCTTTTACAAGTGAACACTCAGCTCCAGAATCAAAATGAAATGAATAAGGCTCACCAGCAATACGCATGGTCCCAGTAGGCACGCTCCGGACGCACAGGTTGACCCTTTTCACGTTGGAGGCGCCCGCTCCGCTGGTCCCTTCCTGGCTGCGCCGCTTCGGACAGCTCGACGCGTAGTGGCCGCTCCCTTGGCAGTGGTAGCAGGTGACGGCCGCTGGTTTGGTCTGGTTTGGCTTGCTGTTATCATTGTTGCCCAGTTGAGGTCTAGGGTGCTCGTCTCTCCTCTTCATATTGTCCCTCCTACGTGACTGACACATGGTAGATTTGTGTCCCATCTTCCCGCAGTAGTAGCACTTCACAGGAGTTGTTGGGCAAGTGCTGCGGTTCTTCTTGGTATCAGGCACATCAAGGTCATTCGCATTGGCTTTACGTTTAAAAAAAGATACTGCCTTCAATTCTTGTTGCAATTGATTGCGTGTCTTGACGTCGGTTGTAAACGAAAGTCGTTGAATACGTCGGTCGAAACGTGACAAATGTGCAAGAACAGTAGCTATAGCCAGTTCTTCGGTGGGTAAATTTTTCCATCTGGCCATAATCGACGTCATAAGGGAGGCAGCATATGCAGCAACACACTCATTTTCTTTAGGCTTGCTTTCATTTAGGTTGATTAAAAATGAAGCAACAGTTTCGGGACAGTCGTATCTTGCTTTAAAAAGCTCCTTGAAATCATACCAGTTCATGCCAGGGTATGAAATCGTCGAAAACCACGTGGAGGCATGCCCCTTTAACGCACGACTTAAAGCCACCATAAGGTGCGTACCTTGCTGGTGCTGGTCACTGATGCAGAGGTCAGCCGTCGATATCCAAGCACGTGCGTCGACATCTCGTTTATCAGGGTCGAAATCGGGCAGGCGTAGCTCACTGGTCGAAGGCGTCTTCATAGCTTGCACAAGGGTCATAAAATTCCGGTTCTGCTGTTCCAAAAGTAGATGCCATCTTCTATCGTCTGCGTCGTTATTTATTGCACGTGGTGAAACGTTATTTGCAGCGGCATCGTGATTTTCAACACTCGGTGGGTCGTTGTCCTTTGCACGTGGCGCGTGGTTTTCCAATCCCACTTCTGATGACGGGGCATCCAGGCGCTGAGGCTCCATAATGGCGTAGATTCCAAAAATAAAACGTAATTTACGATGATCAGGCTTTTATTATTTGCCAGCAATTACAATTCTTGAATAATCACGATAATCGAGATGCAAACGGATACACTTTGGTTGCGCGGCGAATTCGACACGGGGCTGACTAACTCGACAGTTTTGCCGTCGCAATCTGAAAATGAATCTTCACGTTTTTTTGATTTTCCATCCACGGCAGGACGTCAATCTCGTAAGGTTCGCAGCATTCCTTTTGTTTTACAGTACCAACATGAGGTTACAAATTGACAGTTAGTCTATGGCCACAATATGGCCCAACCAGCCAGCCACGTATCGACTACGCCCAAGTTCGGATACTTGACGCAACCAATAAAAGAAAAAGAAAAGATACTGCCTATGGTTTGATTTTTAAATGAAAACCTATGTTGACAGATTACAACATAAGTTCTACAACTAGCCGATCCGGCCAAGTGTGGCGCTACTGTCGCGTGCTCCGACATATACATACATTCCGAAGTATCTCAAACAAGTTTGCAGGCCTATTATTTTAAAGCCAACGAATACACAAACAATTAGAATTTCCATCATACAGGGAACATGGTACAAAGTTTTGCGACCAAGCGACCCACAGTTTCAGCAAAACAAAGCCACGAAAAGCCTCTGTTATTTCTGTGTTGGTTAGGGCCTGAAGAAACAAACGGTGCATAAAGTCATGGTGAAGGCTCCGAATATTCCATTGCTTTGAACTACGACCAGACATGTTATACAAACATCGATGGATAAATTTAACTACACATACGTATGGTATCATGGTGATGTATCAAAGGAAAATTTTGAAAAAATTACTTGTAGTATTATTATCAGTCGACAAAGCACTCGTAACTTCTCCGTCATTGCGGGTGTCCATGGGCGACGCTGATTGCTTACCATCAGGTAATATGTTTGCTCGTTTGCCGACCTATCACATAAAAAACGGATTACGTTATACTACAGATCGTATATGGATTGAAAAATCCCAACATCAACTGTTCAAAAAAACCTTCCCTGGTCGGAGGATGGCTTTCTCACTCTAGGGAATTCTCCCTAAAATGCTGTAGCGAAACTGTTGTACGAGAGCTTAAAATAATGTCTTATTACTTACTAATTATGAATTACTTCGCCACTGCTTATAAAACGTGTGACCACAGCTTGAAAAAGTTAAGACGATGTCTGACTCCAATATACCGTGTTTTGTTCACTTAAAGAAGTCGCTTTGAAAACGAACTTCTTTTTCTAAATTTTCCTTTTCACTCGCTAGACCTGGACCAGCTGTGTACCACGTAAGGATGTACACGGTAAAAGAATTAAATTTTGACATTCTAGTTTTTCTGAAATCAATGCACGTGACTTGAACATTTGAACTGTACTTCTTATGATGGTTACTAAAAAAATATTGTCGATCTCTATATAAAAAAGCACTATTTTGTTAGGTATAAACATGTCCTAAAATGTTACGTAAAAATTGTTTCAACACAGCAGTTATCGAACAAACTTGTGTCGTTTTAAAAATATCGTTGATTTCTTTTTAAAATGTATTATGTTTTTATTAAAATTACAATAGTACCAATAATATTAAACCAAATCTGCTTCAGTGTTTGTGGCAGAAACTTTCTGAATAGATTTATACGAGTTCGAAAGACAAGTTTGAGATTTTCTTCACTGATGGAACAAAGCTAGGTTTGCGGTGGCTATGACGTAATAGTTTTTATTACTTTACGCTTTGAGAATAACTGACTAGTTGGTTTTACTAACAACCTGAAATAAGACTTGTTGAGAAGTTCATAAGATTTATAATTGAGTTTATTATTACCATTGCTCACTTTTATTCTTTGAGCGTGTAACACGATCGCAAATTTGTAGAAATATTTCAATTTGTTTTCGTTTTCAGAGGCTCAATCGCTTTTAACACGACCTAACGAGGAACTTCCAATGAAATGGGAAATCCGATTATCAATCACGAAGTTTTATTCACCAAATTGGGAAAAGTATGTAAGTTTCAATTTATTGAACTTAATAATTCTGCGTTAAATTGCAAAGAGCCTAGATTAATGCTTATTTATTCTCATTTACATACATGTTATATTCTCAGAATTCATATGAAACAGCCGTGCTTTGAAAAATCGGTATGAAAAACCACAACCGAACCACAATTACTTTTGCTCCCCCTATCCCGCCTCAATCTCCAAATCTCAAATGTCCGGCAATGCTTTAGTAACTCCTCTAGTGTCTAGTGTATGTAATGAAATTATTTCGAGGAAAAAAAATCGATCTGGCTAAGCTTAATTTTCAGAAAAAAGAAGCTTAGCTCAGTCATTAATGTAATACAAATGTAAATGTAATAAAAGTGTGAATAATTTAGAACTTTTTATCGTAATACTGTTAATATATTGCAGAAACAGAAAAGGTTAAACACTTTGCTTAACTGGGCGGTGTCACTTAGATGATTATTTTAATGTAAACTTTTTAGTAAATATCCCATTTCAACTGAAAATTATTTCACCCAAACGATAAAGGCTAAGTATAATGAAATCACACAACCAAGTGATTTCCTTTTGTCACCTAGAAAACAATAAAGGTGAATTCTTCTTCGGCGGCTAAAAGTTTTGCGATCGGCGATCGCTGAGACGCCACGTTCGATACAAAAAGAATGGTCACAGTTGTAACCTAACCTATTCAAATTTGTTATATCTGCGTAAATTAATTCCCAGGTGAGATGAGGGCACCAAAAAGCTGTCTTGGTTCACCTGGATGATAGCAATCAGGTAAACAAAGTGTAATATTGTAAGCCGCAGAATGTTGGAATGAGGCAATTTTGAACTGTAAGTCATAGTATTATGATTATTAGGCATTATTGAATGTAAAAATCCGAATTTTTTTTTGAGATTGACCAAATTGTCCCATATACGCACATCACTCGCAGGCCCGTAACAACATGTTATGGATCACACAAAGAGTTGTTCTGTGTGAAAATGGGTGTCGCGACACGTTGCGCAGCCATCGCGTCAACCATGCAGAATTAAACCCTGCGCCCGTTCCTTCTCCTGCTCAACGTTGGGGTTTCTTATTGCACTTGACCCGCAACCTCTACAAATATTTTGCCTACTTAGTGAATTAACGTCCACTGGTATACAAAAGGGTTTGTCATAGTTGAGTTGTTCAACGTTTTGTGACAATGTTGTAAAACGTGCAAAATGTTTTATATTCCACCAACACAGCTCTCTACATCTCATAAAATCCTTAATTTTAATAATTACAGCCTGATTGCCGCCATGATTTTATATGACCAATTCTAAGGCCGATCTTGTTATATGCGTATTATAATTTCTCATTCGCCTCTATCGTGACGTTGTTATCGACTTAATTTATTGATAGACGACTTACTCACGTCACTGAGAAAATCTTTTCTAGTTCCAAGTCATAAATTTAGTATGTCGCACGATAGTTACTATTCAAAAATTGTAATCGACTTTTTTAATACCGAGCTTGAAAATAATGAAACTTACTTTTCTTCGATCAAATTATAGTCAAGTCTTATGTAAGGCAGGCAATAAAAGTTGGTATTTTCCACTCATTTGTAAATAATTTCAATTTTAAAAGGTTATAAGTATACCTAACTGTGTCTCAAGTAACGTACTGAATTAATCATTCGTTAGTTTAAATTTTACAAGTGATGAAACAATCATGCTACATTTTAGTTGAAAATCTCATTTTTCAAAGCAAGTAGCACATAATATTACACTCGATAAAACATAGGAACAAACGCGTTTCATAATGAAATATCTAGCACGCTGGAGCCCTTAAACTTTCCCACTATAATTCACTAGAAAAATTACAGTATTCACTTAAGACGCTATGTAGAAAGGTAACAGAAAATTAACAATATAACTGATAATGATGTATGTAGTATGAGGATTTTCAAGTACCTTGTAACTATATCTATTAAAAGTATGAACAAATTAATAAGTATTTTTTTACTACTACTTCTACTTATTCATTTTACAAAAACAAACAAGTACAAAAAAGTAAGAAAAGAGCCTTTCCGTCGTCGTGTCTTATGTTATATGTGTTTGTAAGTTTGAGAAAGAGAAAGCTCATCTCTCATCACCCATGCTCATCACCCAAGACTCGACTGGTAGAAAATGCATTAGGTATTAAATGCCTATGTATCCATTGTACATGAAGTTTTAATAAATAAATAAAATAAAGTGTTTACGAATCAGAGCGCCAATCAGATTGGAAATAAAAGAAAATGTGATTTACTTACTTTGTTCGTCGTTAGAGAGAGAGAGAGAGAGAGAGAGAGAGAGAGAGAGAGAGAGAGAGAGAGAGAGAGAGAGAGAGAGAGAGAGAGAGAGAGAGAGAGAGAGAGAGAGAGAGAGAAAGAGAGAGGAAGGCCTCCCCTTTCTATATCTTTTGGAGGTAGAAGATAAAGAATAATCATATATCAATATAATACTGTGAAAAGTGTGTGTGTGAAAAGTGGTTCAAACTCTTTGACATCATGACGTCAATGGATGGTTGTCAAGCGTTGCCTAGAGATTGTAAATTTCGTCGTGAATTGTTAACACGAGTTGGTGTAATCAGTAAGGCGTGTGGATTACACCACAGAGACGCCGAGTTCGAGTCCCGCCGTAAACATGAAGTTTTTTAGTTGATAGAAGTTTTGTCGAACTTTCTGGAATTATTTGTGTGAAAGAAATGAAAAATTAAAGAGCGAGAAGGAGAATAAATAAAAATGAATAACGAAATTATTGGAAGGTTCTGGAGGCATGACGATCAAAAAGAATAACGAAATTAAATGTTCCAGAATCTGACCGGGGGTATATAAGCGGAACTGCGGCTCACCGCTGGCAGTTGAGTTCGAAGTCCAAAGCGATTCGGAAGAAAAGGAAGAAGTGAAAAAGAAGAAAAGTGAGTGAAATAGTGAAGTGCAGTGAGTTAAGTGAAAGTCAGCGTGAACTGTGAGCGGCAAACGGAAGTTTGTGTCAGTCGCCCGGACTCTGCTGGAGAGGAACGCCGAAAACTTAACTCGGTGGACGCTGTCATTTAATTTAAGTGCAATAGAAAGTCTGAAAACCGGTATTAGTGTTTAATTTCATCCAATCCCGTAACCCAAGCCCGCATAGTCAGGAACGTGACGTCAGGCACGTAACAATACGATATTTTTCAAGTTAACCTTCTGTGTATACAACTTCGCAGTTCAAACTAAGGTTGTAACATTACATTGTAGCGTGCCTAGCGCCAAAAGTTGCAAACAGTTCCACGAAAACCGGAGCGTCCCATTATTATCCACACTTTAACTTGGATCTCCATAACTTACTCGTACGAGTACAAATAGGAATTTGCTAACTGCTATTTAGTTACTGAAATTTCCAGTAATGTGCTACTAGACGCTTTACTAGACGGTCAATTTTAATGTCGACTTTAAGCTGTGTCTGTTACGACCTTTTTTAACATTCAATTTGGATTTAGCGCCTTGGAATTTCGTAAGCATGCCCTAACCATTTAGGTCATTTATGAGCGTTGCATATTTATTATGAGCTCCGCGTGCGTCTGTGCCTCCTGACTACTACCAATGGGGCCGATTGGTCAGTATAGGAGAGGTTTTTAATAGGCAAGAGTCTGATTTCCTTTGGACAGAGAAATATTTGAAATATTTGATCAATTCTCCCTGCCCTCCAAAATAGTTAATTATAAAATGCTTTGAAATTATATCATGTACTGCAGTTTATGAGAAATGGCCTTGTACTTACAGTATGGGAGTACAATGGTTGAATAATGATATATAATAAACTCTAAAGCATGTAATTTAAGTATTATTACACGAAGTAAGCAATTTATCATTGCTTCCAAAATAAAAAGTAGGTAATCTTACAAGAGCTACTAGGTAATTTTGTAAACGGCGGGTGGGCAGAATGATTACATTTTAACGAACTCCAAAAAGGTCACGCTTCCGATTCTTTTCATTTTTTTCCTTTGCATAATAATGGAGAAACACTCTCGGAATCAATTCAGAGGGAGCGTTTGTTAGTGCCAACTTTTTGGCCTTGAATTCTTAAAAAGATCTTTCGATTTCTTCATTTCGGTTGGATATTGAATTTAGGTCTCATTTATATGACGACGTTTTTACATGAAAGAGAAACAAACATCAATTTTACTATTTATATGTATATAAATTTTTGCGTTTAAAATATTAGTAGGATTTATTTAGATAATTAGAATTCCAGGTTGCCTTTATCGCATGTCACGTTATTATAAATGATTATATAGAAGATAAAAATGCTTGGAGGGAGGCTGGTTTGACTGCACAGGATAAAAATTGTTAAGGTTAAGAGGAATTTTGATCTCAATTATGAAATTATTCACCATGTTGTTAATTGTTGATAAACTGGATTTTTGTAAATGTGAGAGCCCTGTAACTTATTATAATTGAGTTAGACTTATATACTTATAGTATACTAGCTGTTGCCCGCGACTTCGTCCGCGCGGACGCCGTGAAGCACCAAAAATACTATGCCTGCGTCATTTTAAGTGTAGTTTTTTAGTGAGCAACTTTTAAGATCACATTCCCTTGCAGTTGGCGCTGCAGTATAACTTCACCTCATGAGTACCTCTCATAGCGCAGGTGAATTTTGAATATGGTTTAATTCCTACATCCCACGAATAACAGAATTTAAAGGAACACAATTATAAAATTTCTCTATAAACTACATTTGTAGTTTTGCTCTCAGTAGCCAAAATGTATAGAGAGTCAGGACTGGTGACGCGGGAGCAAGCGACGTACAGTTGTCCGTGTGAGAAGCAGCTCGTCCTTAGGTCGACACCCGCAGCCTTCAGTGTCTGTCCCTGTGACTTATTGATAGTCATCGCGAAGCAAACACTCACAGGGAACTGCACGCGCTTGAACTGGAAGGGGTAGTTATGAGGTATGAGGGGAATGCGTGGTATAAACACTGCCTCGCCGACGCCACAACCCGTCAAAATTTCCGCCTCGATAATATTTGTATGCAGTGAGATGACTTTAAGGCGGGTCCCGTTACACAACTTCGGAGGAGACAGGTTCCGAAGAAGCATGATCGGGACCCCAACTTTCAGCTTGATGTTATGTGCTGGAAGTCCACTTGCTGTGAGGGAGTTGAGAAATTCCACCGGATAGTGTGTGGCGTCATCTTGCTCGACTACGGTGTTTATGGAGGTGTACACCACTTCATTCCCCTCAATTTCCGAGAGAATGCTTTCATTGATTGCTGCAGCTTGATCATTTTTAGGCGTCAAAATGGCCCGCTCGCATGCCCAAGAATTCGGCTGGTGCGGTATTCGACTGATATCCCCGTACACGCAGCGAATGAGTTCATCTAAGGTGGATACCACTCTACCGAGAGATTCTGGGAGCACCACCTGTCCGCCCCTCTCCTCTGGTAGAGTACCGTCGCCGAGACTTAGAAGGACATCAGAGAATTCTTGAGCGCGTGCATTGGCGCCGAGCTGAGCTCTCATATTGATGGTCAAGCGCAGCGTATGAACGCGTGACCATAACGCAGATCGTTTCAACGAAGCATTCACCTCGTCAGCCCTAGATCCCCGCGTTACCACGGGAAGCGTTTGTCGGAAATCACCACTAAACAGAACTGTAACACCGCCCATCAAGTGTTCGTTCCTGCGGATGTCCTGCAGGGTTCTATCCACGGCCTCAACTGCCTTCCTATTCGCCATCGTGCACTCATCCCATACGATCAGAGAGCAATCCTTTAGCACGTGTCCCTTGTCACTGTTGCGTGACACACCACAAACAGGAGTTTCGGTGCTCTCTAAGTCTATGGGAATTTTGAACATGGCATGTGCCGTTTTGCCACCAGGAAGTAGTGTAGCAGCGATTCCCGACGACGCTACAGCAATGGCAATTTTGCCTTGCCTCCTGACCTCTGCAAGTATGCCAGTGGTAACAAATGTTTTTCCTGTTCCACCAGGAGCATCCAAGAAAAACATTTTACCCTGGTTGAGCCCAACGCTTTCAAGGACGATGTCGTAAATTTGTTTTTGCTCTGAAGAGAACAAAGCGACGTGGTCATTTCGTATGGTGGTCATTACGGCCGGATCGTAATGTGTCTCAGCGGCATACTCCCGATTTCCACGGTCTTGACGTAATGGTGATTGGGGAGCTGGTAACCCGTATTCAACCAGTGGATTGCCGCCGATAGAAATGACCACGTCTTGAAGTGAACTGAGACAGGTGTTCAACACGCGTCCATCAGTTACTTCGACTTCATCTTCATTAGCACGCCTCAAAGCTCGTAAAAAATCTTCGGACAGACGATGGCGATACTTCTCCCACAAAGTTACCGGGTTCGCGATTCCACAGAACACCAACATGACGGCGAACAGATGTCGCAAGCGACTGGGACTGTCGCTGATGCTCGCCTCCGCGAGGGTGTCATCCCAGTTTTGGTCACCGTCAAGTAGGTGACGTGCTACGCAGGCTGCGCGGTATGTTGGATACTCCACGTCATCAACTGTCCTCAGAAAGGCAAAAGACGTTGGGCCCCGGACCGTATGAAGCAACAACCGCAGATAATAGCATTCGCCATTGTTCGGATGCACGGTATAAACTCTACCCAATGCGGTGTTCTTAAAAATGCCCGGAAAACCTTCAACTACACCTCCACGTCGACGTCGGTTAAATACACCTCTTTGCTTGTCGTATGTATAATACGACGGCACCTCGTCATACGTGAGCGACTTCGCGAACTGGTCGACTTCACAGAGCCTAAAAAATGCCAAGAGCGTTGTTTGGCGCGGATTTTCCAAGCGCTCTGCAACGTTGTCGGGATCAAAATATATCCGCTGGCCGTTCTCTAGGTGGACGTCTAAATGCATGACCGTAGGATACCTGTCATGTATAGAGAACGCCAGTATCCGCCAAACCGCTTCGGACGTGCTGATATAGCGACCAGACTGGTACTTGGTCACCTCGTCCCTATCAGTGCTCTGTAAAGCAAACGTCGCCTGGTCGCTCCGTTTGTTGACGTATTTGCAGATGTATTTGATCGACTCAACGCTGGTGCATGACTCGACGTTGATGTGCGTCTGGAAGGTCCTGGACAGAACAGGTGAGTATGGAACAATCCATCTGTTGTCGACCTGTTGCACCTGGCCACGTACGCTCAGCTCAGTGAAATGTCCGCCTTCTGCAGGTGGTCGGCGCCGGTATGAAGGATATCCATCTTCACCTGTTATGGTAACATTGGTAAATTTCTTCGGGAATCTTTTTGTACATCGTCCGTCTTTCATGCATGGGGAACTTGGATTTAAAGTGCCACAGGGGCCATGGACCATGTGACTTCTCACAATCTGATGCAGAACAGGATCGATGTCAGGGTCCGGGAGCTCAGCACTTATGACTTGATCAATTTGGTTGGGTCTGATCTTCTCTCTCTCCAGCCACAAAAGCAGGTGAGCGTGTGGCAAGCCGCGTTTTTGCCATTCCACAGAATACATCGGACTGCACCAAACACCTTTGCCTTTGTGAGAAGATCCATGAGACACTTCAACTTTAGATGGAACACGCGAGAGATCAAGTCATGTCTGTCGTACGAAGCCTGTCCTGAAAGGAGTTCAGATGTGATTTCAGGCCACTTAGGGTTAGTAGTGATGGTAATGAAGAGGTCCGGGCGACCAAACTTTCGCACGTAACAAAACGCGTCTTGCGTCCTCTCGTGCATGTACCGCGGACCTCCTGTGAAGGTGGAGGGTAGAATGACCATCCTTCCTACATCTTGAGCATTTGCATCGTGATGCATGGCATCCCTGAGATGGACGTAGTTCTCAGCTCTCAGCTTTCTTTGGTTGGACCTTATAAATACCAAACGCTCTGTCTCAATTTTGGCGTACATATCCACCAGAAACTGACTAAAGAGCGTTCGGTAACGGTGGAGATAAGATCCGTCATTTACTCGAAGCTGGATCAAGAAGCTGTAAAACTGCATAGCGGACGTTTTTTTGTTGTAATTCAGGGAGCCTGTCTGGGGATCTACATTATAGTGGGCAAAATGGTAGCCATCCTCTCCGCGACAGAACATAAGAGGATATTGAAGAGAATCGTAAGCGCGGTGTGTCTCGCTGATCCTTTGAAGCCGGTCATCATGCGTGCGCAAAACGATATCTCTTTTATCACACTCCTGATCGACTAAGAGAACGGCTACCTCATTCGTCGTTGGTGCATTATACCGCCCGGGATGGGCTGCGATCGGTCTTCTATCTGCGCTGATGACAAACTTAAAGCGGTTGCGCTCGTTCTCAGGCACCGACGCCAAGGCGGCTTTGAAGTTCTCAATGTGTGGATTCACATTATGCAACATACTTTGCAATCCCCTGACCAGACCAGAGTCCAAATTGGGGATGTGTCTGCTTCGCACGTTGGCTTGTTCATCGAAATCGCTAATAAAATAAACTTGCAAAAATTTTGGCGTGTCTGTTGGTAGTAAAGAACCGATTTGATGATAAACCTGCCCCTGTACCTTGAATGTTGGCATGAATCCTGCTTCAACGATTTGATTTGCACCAAACGAAGTCATCTGAAAGGCGCTATTATAAGCTCGGATGTTTTTCAAAAAATGGCTGGACTTTGGATGCTCGCCATTTAATAGGACTCTTAACAGGTCTGGCGGGTCCTGCATAGAGTCCAAGCGGACCTTGCCAGATGCACAACACATCCCATTTGGCTCCCCTTTCCATTTGCGTGCTTGGCAGTGAGCACACACTTCTTCTAAGGCACCAATATTGCCATAAGCGGCGTAGTTAATCGCAACATTGTACATAAATCCACTTCCCTCTTTGTTTAGCCATGGTTGCTCTTCGATATCGTAAACCGTGGATTCCTCATCAGATGTTGAAAGCTGATTTACGTTACGACGCAGGCGATCTTGTTCTACTTGTGCCGCACGCTGTTCGTCCGACCAAGTTCCCCGAATCTCTTGAATTCTGTCCCGTTCTTGTGATAGATGAGTAGACGCATCTCCAAGCAGTTCGTGGTACCGCTGCCGAGCAGCTGCACGACGTTCTTCACGCTGCTCATCTGTCTCTAAAGAACGTGACAGGGCATGCTGAGAGCGGTCTCTTCTTGAGCGGGTCTCCCGTTCTTCATCGTCTTCAATCGACCGAGAAAAAGAAGCGCGGCTCCGCTGCAAACATAACCTCGCCTCTCGTTGCGTGTACGTTTCAGACGCGCGAGAATCAGCGTGGCGCTCCCGATCACTTTCCAGTCGAATTTGTCGCGCTTCGACACTCTCGTAAGATCGAGCGGCATCAGTGCGACTGCGCTGCGAACTTAGTCTCGTCTCGCGCTGCGTATACGTCTCGGATGCGCGAGACTCAGCGTGGCGCTCCCGATCGCTTTCCAAACGCGCTTGTCGTCCGTCAACACTCTCACAAGATCGAGCGACATCAGTGCGGTTGCGCTGAGAACTCAGCCTCGTCTCTCGCTGCGTGAACGTCTCTGACGCGCGTGACTTAGCATGGCGCTCTCGGTCAATTGACAGCCGCATCTTATGTGCTTCTGCACTTTCCTGAGACCGCGACAATGCATTTTGAGTGCGCATGGTATCTAATCGCGACTGGCGCGCCGTACTACATTCTCCTCTTCGAGTCTCTGCAATTTGTTCACGAACAGCAGTCAACCTGGCCTCACGCTCGTCAGCGGTTTCAAGGGATCGAGCTAACCTTCTTTTTCGCGAATGGTATGACGATTGTGATAGATTAGACCGCTTTCTGGGCATTTTTACTACTAAAAGACCAATTAACACGAAGTAAACAGAATAATTTGAGAATCTCGATAACTTATAAACAACGCAGGTAACCCCCGTTTTTATAGGTTGAAGCGGCGACATCGGTACTCATAACATCACTTTTTGTGAACGAAACCATAGCGCGATCTAATTCGACGCCAACACCATCTAGTTAGGAAAATGGAAACATTTTTAAATGGTAAACAATAATAATTTCTCAATTACGACTGAATACGTTTTCAACGTGAAAAAAACGTAACCGCATATGAATAAAAAAAAAATGCTAGTTCTTCATCACACCTATGTTTATAATTATACACAAAAATATTGTATGAATTCCGAAGCAACAATTTTACCAATATAAGTCTATGTTTTATTTTATATTTCATTTTTTTTGTGTCTAGGTTTGTGATAGCACGTCCTGTCAAACAACCTGCTTACAAACGTCATTTAAATGTGTATGAGGTAAAACTACATGCTGCTTCAGTAAGGTTTACAGATATAAAGGTTCATTACTCATCCCCCGTAGGTGATAGCGTGATAATATGTAGCCTATGTGTTGAACCGACCTATCAGTTATGTTCATGCAAAATTTCAATTTAATCCATGCAGTGCTTTTTGAGTTTATCCGTAACAAACATACAGACAAACAGACAAACAGACAAACAGACAAAAATTCTAAAAACCATATTTTTGGCTTCAGTATCGATTGTACATCACGCCCCAAGTATTATTTCAAAAATATATTCAATGTACAGTTTTGACTTTCCTACGATTTTATTATATATATGTATAGATTGGTACTTGTGTCAGTTGGGAGTTGTCATGCTCACTCAGGAGTCTCATTGGCGGTGGCACGGGCACTGGACCGCTCGGTTCCCTATAATATGGTTGAGTTGGGCGGTGCTGGTGTACGTGTCATGTTCGTGAACAGACGCCGCCGGACTGGTCAACTCGAGACTGTCTAAAGTTGCTGTCCCTGAGGTTCATTTCTTTTTCGGATCCTTTGGTTAAACACTAGTGTTACACTGTTCTCACATAATAGAACTATCTAAATTATGTAACAATGCATTGTAAAAAGTGATTTAAAAAGAGTAACCATGGAGTTTCTTGCTCGTTCTTCTCCATAGGAATCTACACTTTGGAACGAGCAAATAGCTTCACTAGAGGACAGACGGACAGACTGACACATATAAAGTTAAACCTTATGATATCTTTTTGCTTGACGTTCAAAAGTGCCTTTTTTGGTCTATTTGAAATAAAGAATTTGATTTTATTTGATCACATGTGTTGGATAGGACACATTTGTACTTCCCAGAATTTGACCATAAAATTGGACTCATAACATAACTTAATTACAGTCGTAAATGTGGTTCACATTTACAGTAAGCTAAGCTATGCTTCAAGACATGATTAGCAGTGGGAAGCTGGGTTCTAATTAAATCAAACTAAAGCCAAGTGTCGTAAAGACCTACTGGATTTTAAAGATGTGTATTTGTCATGGAAACTAAAACAGCATTTAATGGTATCTATCTTTATCTAAGTTTTTTTTTATATACCTATATATAATAGGTCGGCAAACGAGCAGACGGATTACCTGATGGTAAGCAATCAGCGCCGCCCATGGACACTCGCAACGGAGGAGTTACGAGTGTGTTGCCGACGTTTTAGGGATTAGGAATTTGCAGATTTAGGGATTGAGGAGGGATTGGGGGAGGGGAAGGATTGGGCCTCCGGTAACCTCACTCTGTGGTATCACTCCGGTCGAGCCGACCCATTCGTGCCGAAGCATGGCTCTCCCATACTTAAACTCTCGGCAACGCACTCGTAACTCCTCCGTTGCGGGTATCCATGGGCGGCGTTGATTGCTTACCATTAGGTAAAAAATATTTCCTTGTGGAAATAGGGAATCGATAGTTTTTCGATGTTGTTTAGTGTAACTTTTGTTTTCTAGTCTCGAGTGAGACGGATTTTAATATTGTATCTGCTCCATGTATATGATAATGAATGTATTGAATTTGCTGATCTGCATGTAGGGTAGAAACATGGTGACAGAAATCGGACCTCTTTAAAACTGGAACACCTTTGCAAAGCACGATGTTATTGTCAGAATTTTTAAATTTCCTTTATGTTTGAAATCTACCTGACTTTATTGAGTAAGATTTATTAATTTTGATCTCTCCTTTAAGTATGTAGGTAGTGGGTATATTCAACAGGATACTATGCATTCGCCAAATATTAATCTAACGCGCTGGAGCTACAACAGAAATATATAGGTACCATCTTGGTTCGCCTACTGTAAAGACTGACTGTTATGACTAATAAGCTTTGAAAACTTAAAGGTTATATATTGACCATCAGAACCCTTAGCATGAGAAGCAAAATTACTTAAAAGAATACACTCCGTAACTCAAAGGGCAAGGTACAAGGTAACAAATGATTTCTTCGCACTTTCAGGCGATTAGCAACTCACTCGGTTCATTTTGTTAATGGTGTAGTTATACCGATCGGCCCTTAATACGGTATAATTGAGACGAGTAGGTATAATGAGTTTGTTGCCTTATTTATTACTCGCTAGCCACGAACTGTGATTTTGTTGTGAAGATTTTGTAGTGTTTTTTTTTTTTTGTGAGGGGAAAATCATCAAATGACTTCTCCCGCCCAGGGCCGGGCAGGAAGGAGTGTCAGACTCTTACTGACTAAAAACCCCCCTGTTCCTTCTCCTGCTCTGTGCCGAGGTCGCGGTACCTCATTGCGCTTACCTCGCAATAGTGTGGAAGTGTTAAATTGGTATAGTGCTATTATTATACGATAGCACGGTAAAAAAGTACATTTAAGTATTGGGGATTAGGGGATTGGGGGTTTAAGAATTGGGGATTAGGGAATTGGAAGGATAGAGGATTGAGCCACTAATAACCTTACTTACACGACTAAATATAACACCAGTTTTCTGTGAAGCTAGTGTGTAATTAATTTTTTCTTAATTTTTATATGCTACTTAGCATATATGCGAAGTACATCTATAATAATATTATAAAGATGTAAAATTTGTAAGTTTGTATGTTTGTAAGTTTGTATGTAGGGGTAATCTTTGGAACCGCTCTGGTCGGATTGCCAAAATTCTTTCACTGATAGATAGCTACAATATTTCTGAGTGCTATAGGTGTAACCTCCACCCGTTTGATTCCCACCTACGAGGTGATACAAATAAAAAAACAGGTGTGTACCTTATAAAAAAAAATATATTTTACAAAAAAACACAGCCGGAGGCACACAAAGATTTGTGGGTCGTAGGTTTAAATTTGTCTGAAGTCACTTCTGCAGGGATAGGTACTCCCCTGTAGTTGTGGCGAAATCCTGCTGCTGGCCGGAGATGGATGGTGATGGTAGTGAAGGTAGGCCGAGACGATGGTGAGAGGATGGAGACGGTACGGATGGGGGCGCGGTGCTGCACGAAGCTATCGCGTCGGCGAGACCTCGGCTCGTAGTGACCGAACACCAGATTACTGCCGCTGGCGTCTTATAGCCGGGTGGAAAAACCTGGAATCACCGTTCGAGGTAATCAGAACTCGGCCTAATAACTTCCGTGCTGGAGTACCACCGACGACAACGAAGAAGAGATGCCTATCTAATTGTAGTACCGTAAAACGGGGTGAATAGAATTTGAGGGGTGAATAGATACACGAAAGGGGTGAATAGATATTGGCGAATTTTCCTAGTATCTATTCACCCCTCTTCCTTGTCTATTTACCCCTCGAATTCTATTCACCCCATTTTACCGTTAGCATTGACGTGGCGGCAATAAAGAACGGAGTTCACAAACAAAAAAAAAAATTAAACAGAATTAACAGTCACAAAAGTTAAGAATTATTTAAAATTTTGAGTTCGAATGATGCAACATTTTTTTTTGTAATTTACTAATGCTTTTCTTAACTATTGCCAGCTATAGCTTTGTACATTAAGCCATGCAAAGCCAGTTATACAGCCAGAATAAGCACAGCGGCACATGGAAATAAAAAATGGAAGTATGGAAAGCTGCAAATAACACAACATTAAGCACAAAGCTGTAAATGATTACATGAATGATATGAATTCGTGTGCTATTCAAAACTTACCCTAATTCGGGATTTCCACACAACAAATATACTGAATCACTTGATTTAAAATTAATTAATTTTCAAAATTAAACGGCCGTGTCTGCTAGGGCGCTTGCCTCGACGGAAATTCGTAGGAGGACAGCGTACGCACCAGTCTAGAAGCGACCAGCGAATGACACTCAATGTTACTACGGCGCTGCGCTCGCGCCGCTGCATCGATCGAAACCCTTCGTTCCGTTCATTCCGCGCGTTCCTAACCCGCGCACAAACAAAGACTTTAAAAATCATTATAAAACATCACGCTACGATCAAATGGAGCTGAGCAGCGGGTGAAACAGCGCGAGAGTAGCTAGTAGTGAACAAATAGGATCATATTAGATGTGCAGAATTACCCCATAAATTGTTTTGAATTAGCTTGATAAATGCGACATTTGCTTTAACCGGTTACATCTAATAAGATTTTAATGGCACCTAATTGGTTACATTTAATATTTAAATACCTATTAATCAGTTCATACAAGCGCTTATGCGGCACACGAAAATGAGTCTTAAAAACATAATACTACACTTATTCATATTTATTAAATAATTTGAAATGATCATAAGAATTAAAATGTAATGTCTAGAGATTAATGGTGAAAGGATTGGGTAATTTTCTTTATGATAATGTTTAAAGGATTTATTGTGTTAAATTGAACCTTATGTGTATAGTTGTAATGATCAGGTTATAATACCTTCTGGTCTTAGAGATTCAGCTGAGCATTATATACAACATATATTATAGCAACATATAAATAATTATTTTGGTTTCTCATAAACTGCGATATTTTTATGTTGGTAATGTTTACAACATTCGCCAAGACTCATCCTTCCCACCTGACATCAGTTCCCGAAAACAATATTCAGGAGTCATTCTTTTGCTCCCATTTACGTCACTGACGGCAACAACATACTCAAAAATATAGGCCATGAAAGTGGGTTAGCGTAACATGAGATAATAACAGGGAGTAGGTAAATAAAGTCATTATTATTGTCGCTGGCAACCCCTCTACTAACTTTTTTTATATCACCCTTAAATAACTCAGTCTATGGTCGGAATACGAATTGCGTTCCAAGTTCAAACCGATTTGGAACGAATAATAAACGTAATAAACGTTAGGAACTTTCAAATTTTTTGTGCGAAGTCAAACTTTTATTGTAGCTTGAGTAGTTATTATTGCAAAATAATTGAGTGGGCAAAGTTTTTCGTGTTACCTTGAAAGAAGTTTATTGCTTAATAAGTTCTTTTGACATAGTTTGACTCTCAAATACTGTCAAATTATAAGTAGCGATTGCTTTATACGCGCATTATTTTATTTTACTTTTATAAATGTAATATTTTTAAGAAAAAAAAATATGTTCTACACTTTTTTTCTCTCCTGTGTCGAGAGTGCGTTTACAAACATACAATTTCACATACATAGATAAAATACCCAGAGTCAAAACAACAATTTGATGATCACACAAAGAGTGGTTCCGTGAGTCGAGCTCGCAACACGTTGCACCGCAACCGTTTGCACAGCCACTGCGACAATCATGCACTCAAAATGTCAGTTCAAAAAAATTGTCGTAGGTACTATATTAACAAAACAAAGCAGTATTCTGACATCACTTGCATATTTACAGAGACAGCATATGAAAATTCGTAATACCTTACGCCAACCCTATGTATACATATTACGCTTGGTGCCAGATCTGAATGAACACGAGCATATAGGAAGCAGATGCAAATACCTTTTGGTATGACGAGAACGGTGTGACAGCTTTAAGACGTTAGTGCAGTTTAGGGTTGTTTCACGCCACAGCATAACAAACTTTAACGTTAACTAATCCGTCTAATATAATAAATGACTTAACTTTTTATGACATAACTTTTTGAATATGGATCCCAATGACAAGGATCAGTACCCGAAACACCAGAGGAGTTGCGAGTGCGTTGCTGGCCTTTTAGGGGTTAGGAGTTTAGCGATTGGAGATAGGGATTAAGGATAAGAGATTTGGTCTGAGGATTACGATTGTACCTCCAGTACACCTTACTAACACTGATGTCAGACAATTAAATAAACGTGTCATATTTTGATTTCGATAATAAGTCACGCAGTAATCTAATTAATTGGCATAAATTTTTATGAGATTGGAAAATCATCATATTATGACTTTATTCGCTGTAAATGGGGCGAGAGGAAGTGTTAGACTTCAGAAATAAAAACCATTCCATTGCTTCTCTTCTCCAGAAGAACGTTACGCATCGTTCGCTCTGGTCTGTTCCGTCCCTTGCTCGCTGACCCAAGATTTGGTGGCCAGAGTTCATCGCCCGATCCCCAACGCCTAGAGTTTGTCCTCGACACTTGACAATACAAACGCTTTCACTATTCACCTCTGTGGAATTATCGGTAAATACCCATGATGCATACCGCCCCTATTTGATAACAATACAGAGAATGCAGGAAAATATATTCTGCTCAGCTCATAAGGATTACCCTGATACGGACATTATAAGGCTCATGCAGATATATGAGCACTTCCTTCTTCAAACATAGAAACAGTCGCATTTCCTTGTAAAACAGGACTGCTCCGTATTTTCACAATTTATATTATTTTCTTGGAGGAATACTGGGGTTTAACATATATATGAGTATTAAGATAGTAGAAGTTTTGGATGCGGTAATATATTTAGTAAGTTGGAAATGTTATTATGCGTATGTACTCATGTTTATTTAGGTTCATCTAAGGTTGAATTTAAATTCCAAGAGCGAAAACTTTTGTTATATATTATGTCGTCCATTTAATTCCAATTCGTCAATTCCTTTGTAGCGATATTGAAACTATTTTTTATTAACAAGCTTATAGCTAACAGACTGGTTATGGCGAAAATCGGCGTGTCTTTTTTTATCCCAGGTGGAGCGAGAGGGAGTGCCAGACTCTGACTACCAGTGCCTTCTCCTACTTCAGGCTAGAGGTACGGTTCACTATTATGCGTGCACTTACTACCAGCCCTTATGGAGTTCATCTGTTGTGGTTTGAGCCGCTTGCGGAACGCGACTTGTAGTCCTCTCGGGTCGGGCTCTCGTCGAGCGGGGAGCTACCCTTCCTCGCCGTTATCGTCTTAATCATTAAATTTTCAGCATAAATTGAACAAATGAATAGAAAAAAAACAACTAATGTTATATTAATTGTATTTGTATTACATATTGTGTGAAACGAATAGAATCGTGAAGTATCACAGACAAATCTGAGAGGTGTAAGTGTTATATATTCAGATAAATAAATAAATAAATGAACAAAAGTAGGTCTGCTTGCAACCACGACTTGTGCAACCAGGTCAAAACGTCAAAACGTTAATAATTATTTTTCGCGTTAATACCCGCGTAACTATAATTATGTTGTAAAAATGAGATTCGACAAATTAGTTCAAAATTTATCTAGAAAAGCAGATATAGCGGAGATGGCAACACCAAAACAAAAGAATTACCAGTACCAGTGTAATAAAAGAGATGCACTGGTATCAGTTCCACTCTGGAACTCTGGAGTTCTATTTTTAATGCTCTCAATTCGCATTTACTTGTTTGGTAATGGGAAACGTACTCTGAAAATCTATATCAAAGCCAAATAGAACGAGATGATATTTTTTTTAGAATAACTACTAAAAAACTGGTTCATAAAAAATTTTTTGTTCATATTACACCATGTTATCTATCCGTCCGATATGCAATATTCTTCAATGATTTATATTCCCATAAATAACAAATAAATCATAAAAAGTAATACAAAAAGATAAGTTCTTGGCTTTTGACTATACATAGTTTGGCCATTTTTATTTTACGACAATATAAAATTACAATATGGGATATGGCATGGACCGTCATAAAATCAACATATTATTATGTAGTAGTTTATTATCTTTTCTTGTATGTTTTTCATAGGAAAATTATTGGTTTGTTCGATGGCCATGGGAATATTGATGAAGTGTACATACCGCATAAGTATAACAGAAAAGTACATGTTTTTTATGTGATAGGATGGCAAACGAGCGTATTATTATGTGTTTTTTTTAATAGCCTGTAATGTAACTGTTGGACAAAGGCCTCCCCATCTCGCTTCCACACCTCCCGATTCTTCGACCGTGCCCACCAGTCTCGACGATAGACGTCTAGATCGTCACGCCATCTTTTTCGGGGTCTACCGCGCCTGCGACCTCCTTCCTGAGGTGTCCACTGGGTGACAATAGTGGCCCATCTCTCCGGATGCATTCTGCTGACCTGTCCGGCCCAGTCCCATTTTAATTTTGCCGCCTTTTGGCCCACATCAGCGACTCCTGTTTTGGAACGTATCACGGTATTGCGTATGCGATCGGTCCGTTCGCCCTTTGGCAAACCCTGAGCCTAGACTTCTGACACTCGGTGAGAGACCAAGTTTGCGCACCGTAAGTTAGGACAGACAAGATACTTTATTATGTGTTACCTATTTATAAGCAAGCCACCCCTGGAAAGTTGCAATGCCAGAGGAGTCACGAGTGCATTGCCGCCCTTTTGTAGATTAGGATTTCGATGACTTAGAAATTACAGAAAGATTAGGGGAGGGGATGAATTGGGCCTCTGGGAAACTTATTCACACGGTGAAACATAACATTTTTGTTTGTGCTTTTCACGCCGGTTTTCTGTAAGGCCACGGTATCACTCCGGTCGAGCCGACTCATTCGTACCTAAGGATGACTTTCCCACACTCAAATTCTTGTTAAAATTCCCTTTACATAAGCAATACCGAGAATTAATTTTGATTGTTAATGAACACCAATAGATATTTTATCTGTACAAATTATTGGAGACCACATCATACCTATAAATGCTAGGCAAAATGTAATAATACGTTCAAGGTCAAAAGACTTACAAGGTTCAAAAAACTTATCTTAAAAGTTTAGCTTCATAACTAACTTTCAGTTTGTAGAAAGTCAATCAATTTCCATTAGTTGTCACATTTAGAGGCGATAAATTTAATTCTGAAACAATAATTTATTGTACAAAATGTGTTAAGAAATATCAAGAAATATTTTGAACGTTTTGTATATGATCACAGATCTGTGACGTCACGTTTTGTTGATATTTAGATACAGTTCTATGGGTTGCGACCTCGGCCCAGAGCAGGAGAACTAAAGACCGCCCGGCCCTGGGCCGAAAAGTAAAAAAAAAATACAATGAAATGGTGTGAGACAAATTAATTTCAGAAAACTTTGTCTGAACTCAAATACGGCAGCACGTGCTATAAGAAGACCAATGAGGTTCGTAGAATATCCATAGATTCAGGGTAAATTAAAGAACAGTTTTGTTTCATGGTCTTATTACATTATTGTATTTTACATGACAATTGTTATTTTATTATATTTATTATAATTGAATACGTTGTATTACGTACTAGCTACTAACACGCGGTTTTACCCGCTGCTCTGCTGCTTTAGATCATAGCGTGACGTTTTGTGACCTATAATAGCTTTCCCCGATAAATGGACTAACAAACATAGAATTGTTTATTTCGAACCAGTAGCTCCGGAGATAAACGCGTTCAAACGAATAAACAAACTCTACAGCTTTATTATAGTAGTATAGATCATATTGTTGTTCACATATCGAGTTATTAATTTGTCATTCAGTTTGCTAAAACAAGATAGCAACTGACTAAAACTAAAATTACACGGCCTGGTAAAAATGTTATGTCATTACATTGATGTAATGTGAGGCGGGTCTATTTTCGTACAATTTCCTACACAAATTGGGATAGTTATTATAAAATATTTTGAAACCCAAAACCTTATTATTAAATAGGTTTTCGGATGAAAATAGCATGATGTCTCCAATTACGCAATGGTTTTTATACCACTTAGAAAATGAAAATAGCTAACAGGCCATCTGATCGTAAGCGTTCGCTGTCACCTCAACTTTTTTCTCCGACCTTAATGAAAGCTATTTAAAATACCTATTTACCTTTATTACACACCTAATATCTTGTCGGTAATTGAGCACTAAATAAATATAATCTAAAATGTTTTCGAAAATAAAATTCTAGTCAACTTCTAACAAGTATCTCTAAAGATATATTCAGAAATGTGAAACAATTAAGTCTTGAAACAATACGAATCCTATCGCTTTGGACAGGCAATAAAAATAAGTGATATATAAAAATAGTAAAAAAGGCGTCCCATTCAATTTTCCATTAACTCCAACCGCTGACCGACGATAGGGTTGGCAACACAATAGATGCGACGAACCACAATCCGCTGCAATCAAGATTGTAGTGAGTGTTCTATTTCGCTTTGAATTTATTGAAGCGTTAAATAAATTAAGTCTAGACTTTTGACAGTCTGTGGATGATAAACAAAGAAAAATGGCGGAGTGCAATGAAGATGAATTAATACGTATTGTGGATAATGGAATGGTAAGCATGAGTTTTTGACATTAAAGTTTGAACTGCATTAAGTGAATTCGTCAAATTGTCAATGCGATGAGTCAATTGTGTTTTTAAAGACTCGAGGGTGAATTTTACTGTACCGTTTGTATTAAATCAATCTAACTATCATATGGTTTTGTATATTTTTAACGTCCATTGATTTTTCTAATTAATTTGATTTAAAATAACCCTAAAAGACAATTCGTTTTTGGATTTTGGTTTTTGGTAAGAATATGTAAAATAATCTTCGTAAAATCCATATTTTAACTTTTGCCATTTTAAATGCAGCAACGTTTAGCTAAACTTTAATTTCCTTGAAAGCCCCCTGTAGTCGTGGTGCAAGGCTGTTATAGAGGAGATCCACAAGAAAGACACCAGATCCTCAGGCATGATGATATCAAATAGCACGAAGTCCATATAAACTGTCCAAAACTGAAAAAGATGGCACAAAGTTAAGTAACCTTGCAAATTAAAAAAGAAAAAGAAACTTCATTATATAGGTAAAGAAAATTCATTATTATTTAAGAAGACATTTATATCTTCGCCTGCCTAATCAATTAGAATAACAGACAGACAAATGTAAATACGCGTACCTAATTCAGAACGTTGTGCTTGATTAATTAACTGCATATTACTGAAGATGTTTGCACACAATTGCATAGATAATTACGTAATGCGCGTGTTTAACCTGATCTTCTGATATTTATGAGTCAACATCGTGATTAGGTTAACTGAAATGGATTTTCCTAGTAATAGATTTTGGATGTAAATACAATAGACAGGTATGCATTTAGATATTTATTTTCGTTTATTGAGCATTTATGCATTACTTTTGATTTTTTTATGTGACAGGACTGCAAGTGAGCTTGTCGATGTCCTGATAGTAAGCAGTCGGCGCCGCTTATGAACACTCGTGACAACGGAGGAGTTACGAGTGCGTTGCCGACCTTTTCGGGATTAGGGTTTAAGAGATTTAGGGATTGGGAGAGAGGAAGGATCAGGCCTCCGGTAATCTCAATCACACGGCTAAACAGTGCTGTGGTTGCCAGTTCTCTCCGAGGCCGTGGCGTCACTTCGATCAAGCCGACCCATTCGTGCCGAAGCATGGCTCTCCCACACTTACACATTTTTCGCGATAAATGTGTGAGGAAGCAATAAAAATTAAGTATTCCTTACATTTTACTCGTCAACATTAATTAAGCTTAATGAGCATTTTTGCAGCATGATGCATTTTTAACACAGAGCTCTGAAAAGAAACGCTGAAACAAACTTAGAGGTCAGTCTTCTACAAAGTGCTGAATGCAAGATAGATACAGATTAATAGAAGTTATAAAGTAAGAACGTGTGTCGGTTCAATATTCGATCTCACGTCCTGTGCTCGAGAAGTTATAAACATTCCGCTAGGCCGATGAGTTATTAACTGCGTCGTGTACCGACAGGGGGCGCTGGCGTTGCGACAATAACTCAATTGTGATATTTTTATTTCATAAACAATTGCATAATAGTATCGGAGGACTTAATGTAATTTTTTAGTAAATACTATTGTGAGCGTATGTATACGCCTAGCCTAGACGTTATTACTTAAAATCAAATACATACCTACCAATAGATTTTATATTTTTTTTTTATTTAGATAGAACGGCAGAAGCCAATTATGATTATACGAGATTCAGGGTTAAAAGACGTGTTGATATAAAATAAAATAAACGAAAACTGTTAAAGAATGCTCCATATACATATATTACCAATATATATTATATTACCTTCATTATTTTGCCCTATGTTTAATGGAGAGAAATATTATGATGATAAACTAATAAACGCTCACACGTAATGATAATATTGCAGTATCGAATAAATGTTAGAAGGAAATCAACAAGCTTATCAAATAATAAGAAAGCAAAAATAATAATAAGGACGTAACAGAAATAACTTTAGGATATCAAATATTTAATTACATTGTATTATTTGCTTGAGTAGTATAAGCAATTGTTGTAGTTTAGGAAATTAAAAAATATTTATTTTCTCTTTCAGCAAATAGTTTTTTTTTTAGTCCGGAAAGTTGTCAAATTATTTCTCTCGCCCTGGACCTACCAGTGGGAAGGATGGCTAAAAACCACAAAGTTCTTTTTGCTCCCGGACAGGGCCAGGGGCGTTACTGTCATTCTTGCACCCCCATCACCAGCTAGAAAAATAAGTTAGCGATTTCCACTTGTTTTTACTTGTTAATGAGATCACTCTAAGATGACAACAACTATTAGATGTATTAATAACTGATAATATATTGTTGTAGTGACTGCAAACTTAAAGAAAATGTTAGACTTGTCTAAATCGTTTTAACCTTATATATTCAGTTAAATTTGCGTCTACTTGTCAAGCTTGAAGAAATTGTAAATAATAAAATTATTATGTCAGAAGAACAGAAAGACAGAGAACTCAAAGAAGAAATCGGTTTTTCCCTATTATCATTCTTATCTATATACATATAATAAAATCGTAGGAAAGTCAAAACTGTACATTGAATATATTTTTGAAATAATACTTGGGGCGTGATGTACAATCGATACTGAAGCCAAAAATATGGTTTTTAGAATTTTTGTCTGTTTGTCTGTTTGTCTGTTTGTCTGTATGTTTGTTACGGATAAACTCAAAAAGCACTGCATGGATTAAATTGAAATTTTGCATGAACATAACTGATAGGTCGGTTCAACACATAGGCTACATATTATCACGCTATCACCTACGGGGGATGAGTAATGAACCTTTATATCTGTAAACCTTACTGAAGCAGCATGTAGTTTTACCTCATACACATTTAAATGACGTTTGTAAGCAGGTTGTTTGACAGGACGTGCTATCTATCACAAACCTAGACACAAAAAAAAATGAAATATAAAATAAAACATAGACTTATATTGGTAAAATTGTTGCTTCGGAATTCATACAATATTTTTGTGTATAATTATAAACATAGGTGTGATGAAGAACTAGCATTTTTTTTATTCATATGCGGTTACGTTTTTTTCACGTTGAAAACGTATTCAGTCGTAATTGAGAAATTATTATTGTTTACCATATAAAACTGTTTCCATTTTCCTAACTAGATGGTGTTGGCGTCGAATTAGATCGCGCTATGGTTTCGTTCACAAAAAGTGATGTTATGAGTACCGATGTCGCCGCTTCAACCTATAAAAACGGGGGTTACCTGCGTTGTTTATAAGTTATCGAGATTCTCAAATTATTCTGTTTACTTCGTGTTAATTGGTCTTTTAGTAGTAAAAATGCCCAGAAAGCGGTCTAATCTATCACAATCGTCATACCATTCGCGAAAAAGAAGGTTAGCTCGATCCCTTGAAACCGCTGACGAGCGTGAGGCCAGGTTGACTGCTGTTCGTGAACAAATTGCAGAGACTCGAAGAGGAGAATGTAGTACGGCGCGCCAGTCGCGATTAGATACCATGCGCACTCAAAATGCATTGTCGCGGTCTCAGGAAAGTGCAGAAGCACATGAGATGCGGCTGTCAATTGACCGAGAGCGCCATGCTAAGTCACGCGCGTCAGAGACGTTCACGCAGCGAGAGACGAGGCTGAGTTCTCAGCGCAACCGCACTGATGTCGCTCGATCTTGTGAGAGTGTTGACGGACGACAAGCGCGTTTGGAAAGCGATCGGGAGCGCCACGCTGAGTCTCGCGCATCCGAGACGTATACGCAGCGCGAGACGAGACTAAGTTCGCAGCGCAGTCGCACTGATGCCGCTCGATCTTACGAGAGTGTCGAAGCGCGACAAATTCGACTGGAAAGTGATCGGGAGCGCCACGCTGATTCTCGCGCGTCTGAAACGTACACGCAACGAGAGGCGAGGTTATGTTTGCAGCGGAGCCGCGCTTCTTTTTCTCGGTCGATTGAAGACGATGAAGAACGGGAGACCCGCTCAAGAAGAGACCGCTCTCAGCATGCCCTGTCACGTTCTTTAGAGACAGATGAGCAGCGTGAAGAACGTCGTGCAGCTGTTCGGCAGCGGTACCACGAACTGCTTGGAGATGCGTCTACTCATCTATCACAAGAACGGGACAGAATTCAAGAGATTCGGGGAACTTGGTCGGACGAACAGCGTGCGGCACAAGTAGAACAAGATCGCCTGCGTCGTAACATAAATCAGCTTTCAACATCTGATGAGGAATCCACGGTTTACGATATCGAAGAGCAACCATGGCTAAACAAAGAGGGAAGTGGATTTATGTACAATGTTGCGATTAACTACGCCGCTTATGGCAATATTGGTGCCTTAGAAGAAGTGTGTGCTCACTGCCAAGCACGCAAATGGAAAGAGGAGCCAAATGGGATGTGTTGTGCATCTGGCAAGGTCCGCTTGGACTCTATGCAGGACCCGCCAGACCTGTTAAGAGTCCTATTAAATGGCGAGCATCCAAAGTCCAGCCATTTTTTGAAAAACATCCGAGCTTATAATAGCGCCTTTCAGATGACTTCGTTTGGTGCAAATCAAATCGTTGAAGCAGGATTCATGCCAACATTCAAGGTACAGGGGCAGGTTTATCATCAAATCGGTTCTTTACTACCAACAGACACGCCAAAATTTTTGCAAGTTTATTTTATTAGCGATTTCGATGAACAAGCCAACGTGCGAAGCAGACACATCCCCAATTTGGACTCTGGTCTGGTCAGGGGATTGCAAAGTATGTTGCATAATGTGAATCCACACATTGAGAACTTCAAAGCCGCCTTGGCGTCGGTGCCTGAGAACGAGCGCAACCGCTTTAAGTTTGTCATCAGCGCAGATAGAAGACCGATCGCAGCCCATCCCGGGCGGTATAATGCACCAACGACGAATGAGGTAGCCGTTCTCTTAGTCGATCAGGAGTGTGATAAAAGAGATATCGTTTTGCGCACGCATGATGACCGGCTTCAAAGGATCAGCGAGACACACCGCGCTTACGATTCTCTTCAATATCCTCTTATGTTCTGTCGCGGAGAGGATGGCTACCATTTTGCCCACTATAATGTAGATCCCCAGACAGGCTCCCTGAATTACAACAAAAAAACGTCCGCTATGCAGTTTTACAGCTTCTTGATCCAGCTTCGAGTAAATGACGGATCTTATCTCCACCGTTACCGAACGCTCTTTAGTCAGTTTCTGGTGGATATGTACGCCAAAATTGAGACAGAGCGTTTGGTATTTATAAGGTCCAACCAAAGAAAGCTGAGAGCTGAGAACTACGTCCATCTCAGGGATGCCATGCATCACGATGCAAATGCTCAAGATGTAGGAAGGATGGTCATTCTACCCTCCACCTTCACAGGAGGTCCGCGGTACATGCACGAGAGGACGCAAGACGCGTTTTGTTACGTGCGAAAGTTTGGTCGCCCGGACCTCTTCATTACCATCACTACTAACCCTAAGTGGCCTGAAATCACATCTGAACTCCTTTCAGGACAGGCTTCGTACGACAGACATGACTTGATCTCTCGCGTGTTCCATCTAAAGTTGAAGTGTCTCATGGATCTTCTCACAAAGGCAAAGGTGTTTGGTGCAGTCCGATGCTATATGTATTCTGTGGAATGGCAAAAACGCGGCTTGCCACACGCTCACCTGCTTTTGTGGCTGGAAGAGAAGATCAGACCCAACCAAATTGATCAAGTCATAAGTGCTGAGCTCCCGGACCCTGACATCGATCCTGTTCTGCATCAGATTGTGAGAAGTCACATGGTCCATGGCCCCTGTGGCACTTTAAATCCAAGTTCCCCATGCATGAAAGACGGACGATGTACAAAAAGATTCCCGAAGAAATTTACCAATGTTACCATAACAGGTGAAGATGGATATCCTTCATACCGGCGCCGACCACCTGCAGAAGGCGGACATTTCACTGAGCTGAGCGTACGTGGCCAGGTGCAACAGGTCGACAACAGATGGATTGTTCCATACTCACCTGTTCTGTCCAGGACCTTCCAGACGCACATCAACGTCGAGTCATGCACCAGCGTTGAGTCGATCAAATACATCTGCAAATACGTCAACAAAGGGAGCGACCAGGCGACGTTTGCTTTACAGAGCACTGATAGGGACGAGGTGACCAAGTACCAGTCTGGTCGCTATATCAGCACGTCCGAAGCGGTTTGGCGGATACTGGCGTTCTCTATACATGACAGGTATCCTACGGTCATGCATTTAGACGTCCACCTAGAGAACGGCCAGCGGATATATTTTGATCCCGACAACGTTGCAGAGCGCTTGGAAAATCCGCGCCAAACAACGCTCTTGGCATTTTTTAGGCTCTGTGAAGTCGACCAGTTCGCGAAGTCGCTCACGTATGACGAGGTGCCGTCGTATTATACATACGACAAGCAAAGAGGTGTATTTAACCGACGTCGACGTGGAGGTGTAGTTGAAGGTTTTCCGGGCATTTTTAAGAACACCGCATTGGGTAGAGTTTATACCGTGCATCCGAACAATGGCGAATGCTATTATCTGCGGTTGTTGCTTCATACGGTCCGGGGCCCAACGTCTTTTGCCTTTCTGAGGACAGTTGATGACGTGGAGTATCCAACATACCGCGCAGCCTGCGTAGCACGTCACCTACTTGACGGTGACCAAAACTGGGATGACACCCTCGCGGAGGCGAGCATCAGCGACAGTCCCAGTCGCTTGCGACATCTGTTCGCCGTCATGTTGGTGTTCTGTGGAATCGCGAACCCGGTAACTTTGTGGGAGAAGTATCGCCATCGTCTGTCCGAAGATTTTTTACGAGCTTTGAGGCGTGCTAATGAAGATGAAGTCGAAGTAACTGATGGACGCGTGTTGAACACCTGTCTCAGTTCACTTCAAGACGTGGTCATTTCTATCGGCGGCAATCCACTGGTTGAATACGGGTTACCAGCTCCCCAATCACCATTACGTCAAGACCGTGGAAATCGGGAGTATGCCGCTGAGACACATTACGATCCGGCCGTAATGACCACCATACGAAATGACCACGTCGCTTTGTTCTCTTCAGAGCAAAAACAAATTTACGACATCGTCCTTGAAAGCGTTGGGCTCAACCAGGGTAAAATGTTTTTCTTGGATGCTCCTGGTGGAACAGGAAAAACATTTGTTACCACTGGCATACTTGCAGAGGTCAGGAGGCAAGGCAAAATTGCCATTGCTGTAGCGTCGTCGGGAATCGCTGCTACACTACTTCCTGGTGGCAAAACGGCACATGCCATGTTCAAAATTCCCATAGACTTAGAGAGCACCGAAACTCCTGTTTGTGGTGTGTCACGCAACAGTGACAAGGGACACGTGCTAAAGGATTGCTCTCTGATCGTATGGGATGAGTGCACGATGGCGAATAGGAAGGCAGTTGAGGCCGTGGATAGAACCCTGCAGGACATCCGCAGGAACGAACACTTGATGGGCGGTGTTACAGTTCTGTTTAGTGGTGATTTCCGACAAACGCTTCCCGTGGTAACGCGGGGATCTAGGGCTGACGAGGTGAATGCTTCGTTGAAACGATCTGCGTTATGGTCACGCGTTCATACGCTGCGCTTGACCATCAATATGAGAGCTCAGCTCGGCGCCAATGCACGCGCTCAAGAATTCTCTGATGTCCTTCTAAGTCTCGGCGACGGTACTCTACCAGAGGAGAGGGGCGGACAGGTGGTGCTCCCAGAATCTCTCGGTAGAGTGGTATCCACCTTAGATGAACTCATTCGCTGCGTGTACGGGGATATCAGTCGAATACCGCACCAGCCGAATTCTTGGGCATGCGAGCGGGCCATTTTGACGCCTAAAAATGATCAAGCTGCAGCAATCAATGAAAGCATTCTCTCGGAAATTGAGGGGAATGAAGTGGTGTACACCTCCATAAACACCGTAGTCGAGCAAGATGACGCCACACACTATCCGGTGGAATTTCTCAACTCCCTCACAGCAAGTGGACTTCCAGCACATAACATCAAGCTGAAGGTTGGCGTCCCGATCATGCTTCTTCGGAACCTGTCTCCTCCGAAGTTGTGTAACGGGACCCGACTTAAAGTCATCTCACTGCATACAAATATTATCGAGGCGGAAATTTTGACGGGTTGTGGCGTCGGCGAGGCAGTGTTTATACCACGCATTCCCCTCATACCTCATAACTACCCCTTCCAGTTCAAGCGCGTGCAGTTCCCTGTGAGTGTTTGCTTCGCGATGACTATCAATAAGTCACAGGGACAGACACTGAAGGCTGCGGGTGTCGACCTAAGGACGAGCTGCTTCTCACACGGACAACTGTACGTCGCTTGCTCCCGCGTCACCAGTCCTGACTCTCTATACATTTTGGCTACTGAGAGCAAAACTACAAATGTAGTTTATAGAGAAATTTTATAATTGTGTTCCTTTAAATTCTGTTATTCGTGGGATGTAGGAATTAAACCATATTCAAAATTCACCTGCGCTATGAGAGGTACTCATGCGGTGAAGTTATACTGCAGCGCCAACTGCAAGGGAATGTGATCTTAAAAGTTGCTCACTAAAAAACTACACTTAAAATGACGCAGGCATAGTATTTTTGGTGCTTCACGGCGTCCGCGCGGACGAAGTCGCGGGCAACAGCTAGTTTGATCATATGTGTGTATTGTATAAAATACAACAATATCTCATTTAAAACGTAAACTAAAGCTCAGTTCACACTGTTATTGTTTCTGTATACAAAGGTATATGTGTTAGCTCCAGGCTGTCTAGTGTGACCTGGTTGTAATTTTTTCGCCGTGATGACGTCAAAAGTAGGTCGGCCCTACCCGTGAGAATAGAGCAGACACACCACTGTCGCGGGAACTCGGAAACTAATCCGTTACAGATGAAATGTAGCTGTGTTATTTGTAAACTGCATGTCTATGTTATGATGTCGTTGAAGGTTAGACGATTTGAAATTGGAATGGATTTACATTTTGCATTTTAGAAAAGAGGTTTTCATTTGGTTCTTCTTTATTTTATAAGTTAAGTAACGGATTAGTTAAAATCGAATATAAAAAGAATTAGTACCAAATCTGATTTTTTAAGTGTGGGAGATCCACGCTTCGGCATGAATGGGCCGGCTCGACTGGAGTCTGATCAGATGACAGATCGGATACCATGGCATCACAGAAAACTGGCGAAAAGCAATACTTACATTGTATTTCGCCATGTGAGTGAGAAGACCGGAGGCCCAATTTTTCCTTCCCACCATCCTAAATCCTCAAAAGTCTAAAAACCCACAAGGGACCGAGAACGGCGATTGCTTACTATCATATAATCTATCCATAAATCCAGCTTGTTTGCCAACTTATGACATAAAATACGACTAATAGTCTAAAGGATTTATTCTAAGAATGGAAAAGTAAAATCATGTATGTTTTTCAGTAAGTAATGAAAATTTGATTAATTTTATATGTTTTTATTTATTAAGATATTATAATAATTCTCGAATGAGGAAAGTATCAAATTTTTAAGTTTGTTTAATTGTAAATACCTATTCATGTGTATTATATTTACTGTTACCTCAGAACAAAATTGAGGTGAGAGTAATATTTAATTTAAAAGTGAGAAATGCAGTCATGCAATTGCCCCAAGGGAAATTCAAGAGAAACCACTTTTACACTCACTTCCAACTAAGAAAAAAGTATTGCAAACAATTTTTCTAACTTCTAAGTATATAAAAAATAAGCGTTAAGAGTTCTTTGACCCGTCTCGTCTAGTCTCTACAAATTTTAAAATAAATTAAATAAACGTGTCAGACTTAAATTAAAACGGATAAGGTGTCGGAATTAAAGTGTGGGACACATATGCTTCCGCACGAATGGGTCGGCCCGACCGGAGTGATACCATAACCTCACAGAAAACCGGCGTGAAACAACCACCGCGTTGTTTCGCCGTGTGAATGAGGTTACCGAAGGCCCAATTCTTCCCCTCGCCCAATAGGGGAGGGCCCAATCCCTAAATCTCCAAATCGCTAATCCCCAAAAGGTCGGCATCGGACTCGTATGTCCTCCATTGTTGCAGGTGTCCATGGGTGGCGCTGATTGTATACTCACATAGAAAAAAACCTTCGGAATAATTATTTGGTATACTATTACTTCTGATTTGTGCGCCTGTACGTAGCTACATACCCCTTCGGGGATAAAATGTTCGACTACAAAATAAACACTAGTATAATACCTAAATATAAAATTTTAACCTCAACGATTAAAAACTATTTGCTTAACATTTAAACCATTTATCGTCTAGAAAACGTTCATTTATTATTACGCACATAACTTTAACGGTTAAAATATTTATAAACATCCAAACTTCGACGTTTATCTGTGTCTAAATTGGCGGTTTTAGCAATATTAATAAAATATAATCATCCCGTTTACAGTTATTTGAATCACAGTTATTTCTTTGAATAATATTATAACAGATAGAATTACTGATTTCTATTTGATTGAACTAAAATTTTATTGAGTATGGAGGGTTTAATAAAATTGTTTATTAAAATAGTTGTTTAATTGAATTTGTTGTAACTCGTCTATCTGTTCCCCAATTAGTTTTGGGTCGAACGAACTCTCTTGTGATTCGAAATAGGACTGAATATATTGTTGTTCTGAGTGACTGGTATCAGAGTTGAACAAGCCAATTAGAACACATCAATATCCATTTTGGAAGGTACACAGAGCGAATGGAATAATAGGTTTCTTTTAGAAAAGATCTCTGTGACGTCCTTAGAGCGAACCGAATTTATTTAATATAGTTTCTATTCTGTTGAAACTGTTATGATGCGAAGTATATTGAAA
Source organism: Spodoptera exigua (assembly GCA_902829305.4). Taxonomy (NCBI): domain Eukaryota; kingdom Metazoa; phylum Arthropoda; class Insecta; order Lepidoptera; family Noctuidae; genus Spodoptera; species Spodoptera exigua. Next base: position 3,389,956 of record LR824614.2, read on the forward strand.
GAACTGTGTATATAATTATGATTTGTAAGGTAGGTATGTACATATATATGTATACCGTAGGTAGGCTTTTGGTTGTTTTTTTCGGAGGAAATCATATCGATTGTCTTCTTCTTCTAGGAATGGAGCAAGAGACTCTTACTGAATAAACTTTCCAGGACATCAACACTAGTAGTCCATCTGTGATGAACTAATGGATGAACCACTCTTGTTGGTCGTCCGTGAGTCCTATGTTTCTTAAAGCTGTTTTATGTGCGTAAAAGTAACATAAGAGAAAGCGCCGAAAAAAATCTAATACATTCATACCAAAGTAATAAATTTTGATCTGTCTAACACGAGAGCCACAAAATAGGAATATAAAACAAAAACAATACGACTCCGGAATGAATGTTTGTCCACTGCGACTATGATTTATTTATGGAGCAAAAGTTTTTGCAGCCAACTACGAATATTGCTGTGACCAGTTTTTGACGATAAAATAATTTTTTTTTGGTTTTTAAGAAAAAGTTGATGTTGTGATTTGTATTTGTATGACTGTGTTCTTAAATCGATTTTATTCATTGCAATTCCAATATACGCAGTTAAAACTTGTATTGTATTTTTATTTTAAATCTTGAAATTGTCACTACAAAGTCTAAAATTAAATCATGACATCTGAATTCAATTGCAGAAAGTTCTAACCGAAGGCTAAACATTGAAGAACTAAAAAAACATTTTTAGTTTCATGGCTTTATATGAAAAATGAAAGTAAAAATTTTAATGGAATATCATGTTATAACGTGAACAAAAACCAATAGTTTTCCCTTTGAATGAAATGAAAACGTAAACATAAATTCAGTTCTAGAAAAAAATAGAACTGGGCTTGAACAAAATTTTACTTTCTTATTTAAAAAACAAATATACAAATTTTATTTTGTTTTCCCGAAAAAAAAAATCAAAAAAGAAAGAAACAACTAAAAAATATATTTAAAACTCAAAAAGTTCACGATAGTTAATGGAACATATCAAAGTCAAAATCATTTATTCCAACTAAACCATAAATAGGTACTTATGAAACATCAAAATAGAGAAGTAGTCTGTCAGTCTGTTCGTCAATAAAGCTAGGTGTTATCGGAAGTAATCATCTTCAATATTACTATTTTAGAGAAAATTTTATTTAATTACACATAATACATGTTGTGTTAAAAACGCCTTACGTTTCGTAAAGCATTTTGTAATTCATATTTATTCTGAAATCCAAAATCTAACAAATTTCTTTATCTCAAACATAGTTTCTTTGTTATTGCAATAAAGTTATTTTAACCAATACTTGTTTTCTAACCTGGTTTTGCTTAAAAAACTTGCCGAACACCGAGTGAAAATTATGAATAATTATAAAACGTCTGTACAAGTCAGCTGTAACTCGACACAGGATTTATCGTAACAGATTTTAGACGCTTGTTGTTCCTAGAAAATTTGAGGGACCTGTGTTTCAAGGACAAGTCATCCATCTTTCTGTCGTTTACAACAAAATATTGTTTGATATTTTACTAAATTATTAAAACTGAAGGACGTTTTGACGCATATCTTTCAAACCCGTTCTTAAGATATAAAGGTAGAACATAATAATATAGTACAATTCTAGAACGGTGAAATATTTTGTTACTAGCATCCGCCCGCGGCTTCGCCCGCGTCACATTAGTTTTTTTTTAATCCTGGTCCCTTATGTCTAAGAGACTCTTACATCTTTACTCCTCAACGTTTGTTGTTGTGTTATCATTTGTTAAAATGTGGAGATTGTTTGGACTCGACATTCGCGAGCAGGCCACGCACAGTTGACCATGCGAAAAACAGCTTTTTTCTAAATGGACACCTGCCTCTTTAAGTGTTTGCCCCTGCACTTTGTTTGTTATCATTGCGAAGTCTGGTTTGAGGGGAAACTGGATTCTTTTAAATTGAAACGGTAAATCTGTAAGGATCTAGGGTATGCGTGGAATCAAAACTTCTTCATCTTTAGCTTTACCTGTCATTATTATTGCTCTAATAATATTGCATCCCAGCTGCGTAATTTGCAATAGAGTCCCGTTGCATAGTCTCGGTGCTTCGAGATTTCTCCTAAATAAAACTGGAACCCCAACTTTTGGTCTTAGCTTATGAGACGGTACTCCTGAAAGCTCTAAAGAGTTTAGAAACTCGGTACGATAAGACGTCACTTGTTCACTGTTCATGACAATATCTACTAACAAATATTAAACAACATCGCCTTGCACATGTGACATCATTCCTACATTGATCTGTCCGACGATTTCATTGGTCGTTGCTAATATTGCCCTTTCACGTAGCCATTCTCTATTCCTCATGTTATCACCAGACTGAAACGTTTGTACTTCGTCTACTGGGTTTGAGGATTCTGAGCTTCTGAAATAAAAAATAGCTTGATCGCTGCCTTTATTAATATATTTGCAGATGTATTTGATTCCACGTACGGAACCGCAAGTTTCTACAATTATTTTTTTACAGCGAATTCGTTTATTGAGAGTGCATTATAACGTCTTTCATGTTCCCCGCTTGGCGTACGATCTGCGTGTATTACTAATTTGTAATTTTCCCCTGGCATTCTTTCTAAGGCTGTTTTGAAGGTGTTAATAAGGTTATTATGTTCGTGCAACATTCTTTGAATTTTGAAAACAATGTGCCTCTCAACTCCTTCAATATTTTGACATCTGTGTTCAACCTTGCTGTTTTCTCTCCCAGAAAATAAATCTGTAGAAATTTTGGTTGATCATTGTTTATGGGAAGTAAGGAACCAATTCTATGATAAACTTGCCCTTGTACCGTAAATGTGGGTGAAAATCCAGGCATGATGACCTCATTACCGACACCAAATGATGTCATTTGAAAGCAAGAATTGTGTTGTTTCTTATTCTGTTTAAAAATAGCATTCATTGCTGTCATATAAAAGTAAGGATTTGAGTGGCTCCTCGGGGTCACCAAGCGTTGGTACTGATACTTTGCCTCCAGAACAGCACATACCTGGGGTCTCTTCCTTCTACTTGAGTGCCTCACAGCGTCTGCATTTATTTAAAGTAATCAAGTAACGGATCATAATCAAAAGCAGCATCGGCAAATGCCTCCCACGTATTCATCGTAAACGTACGTCTCCTTTCTGCTTGCCGCTCGGCACAATAAAATAATTTTACTGGATCGAAAAATTTAATTCTCTAAAGCGCATATTTCTTCTCTTATCTTCTTTTCTTCTCTTATCGCATGCGTCCGACAACGACGTCTGCCCTCACGTGTCTGCCGTTCGGGTAGACGTAGTTAAATTCGTGCGCTCCCCCACTACACGACAGCGCCGCGCCGCACTTCAGCGAATGTGCGCGACGGCGCAGCGACCGACGGCAGCGGCGGCGATTCAGAGTATTCGTTAAAAGGAATTTATACTTCTATATATACTTGATACACCCAAAAATTCTAAATAACATGTTCCTAGGTTCAGTATTTAAGATTTCTTATACATAAAGTTTGGCTTTGTAGATCCCGTTCCGAATCCGTTCCGGGTTTTATCTTCAATTGAACTCCTATTTCAATACCACACTAATAAAATTTTCAAAATGCTAGAACAAACGGTTGTTTGTTTCTTATGACGTGATATTTGACAAAATTGCATACTAACTTTCAACCCTTATTTCACCCCCTAGCTGGTCGAAATTTCAAAAATGCTAGAACAAATGTTTCATTATTTCTTATCAAGTATTTAAATTAAAATTTTTGTGGTTTTATCTTTAAAAATTAAGAAATCCAATACAAACTTTTAACCCCTATTCCAACCCCTTCATCCCTGTTTTTTGAAAAAAAAAGTAGCCTATGTTCTGTCTCAGGGTCTAAAGATTGTCTGTACCAAATTTCATTAAAATCGGTTGCGAGGTTTAAGCGGGAAAGCGTAACAGACAGACAGACAGACAGAGTTACTTTCGCATTTATAATATTAGTTAGGATATGAATATAACTTACTAGCTACTCTCGCGTGGTTTCACCCGCTGCTCGACTCCATTTAATCGTAGCGTGATGTTTTATAGCATATAGCACTCAGGAACATTAAAGCTATCTTTCAGTGAAAGAATTTTGGATCCAATGTCGGTTCCAAACAAATTTTACATATTAGTATAGACAAAATATACGTGATCCTACTAAACTTTTACTCTGTACTATGGTTGCGTAAGTTCAATCATTCAATTTTAAATACACGTGTTAACTTAACAAATTCATACTTAAAAAAAATATTTTACATTAAATCTGAACCTGTAAAACCTAGTATGGTCCGGTCACTGCACCGTAATCATCAACACTATTAAACAACATTGTACATATATTTACAAGCCCTGGTTTTGTGGTTTCTACCCTATGGTATATGCATTGGTGATTTTCCATTTTCATAACCACGTATTCCACCTACTGATTTTAGATTGCCAGTTAGTTATTTCGGGATTGTCAATATTTAATCTACGTTTAGTATAGGATTTATTGTATGTCGTGGTGACCCGGAGGTTAAGGAGCCCGCTTCTCATGCATGAGAGTTCGAAACTTGGGAAGTACCAATGTGACTTTTTCCGAGTTGTATGTACTTTCTATGATTATTTAGATACCACTGGCATATGGTGAAGGTAAACATCGAGGAAACCTGAACTTGTAATTTCTAACTACAAGTTTGAAACCGCCAACCCGCATTGAGCAAGCGTGGTGATTAATACTCTAACCTTCTCCGTATGAGAAGAGGCCTTTGCTCAGCAGTGGGCACTTATAGGCTGATGATGATAATAGGGTTTGCCAAAACAATGAAATGGTGAAGTGTACTTTAAGTTTAAAAAGATACTACAATATATTACCTTGAAGTAAATAGATAGAGTTCACGGCCTGGGTAGGGCTAGATGGAGTGTCAAACCGTTACTGACTAAAAGCCATCCCGTTCCTTCTCCAATTTTAAACTGTGGCAGCGGTATGTTATTGCACTTGTACCCGGTACACTGAACATTGCCTTCAAATGACCCTTCTTAGGCTAGACCTATTTTAGGCTAGACGTTCTAGGCTATTCATGAATGCTTTGGTACCTACAAATGGGTCGGCTCGATCGAAGTGATACAAACGGCCTGACAGAAAGCCGACGTGAAAGAACCACATCGTTGTGTTTCGCCCTGGTCACTGGATTTTCCCCTCCCCCAACCCCAAAATCTCCAAATCCCTTATCCCCAAATGAATGGTTGGTAACGCACACGTAACTCCTCTGTTGTTGCATGTGTCAATGGGTGGTGCTGATTGCTTACCATCTGGTAATCCGTTTACTCGTTTGCCGGACGGCAAACTATCCCATAAGCAAAAATGAAGAAATAATGTGAACACTTATCAACATAAGAGAAATTGGAGATATTTGTGTCAAATGCCTGGCTATGACTTTATGACTAATATAATATAGTTTGCATTGCAGCAAAAAATTACAGACGTTACCTATCTCATATTTTACAAGATTTTCCTGAGATATGTAATAGAGAGGGACACGGATATTTCTATTTTGCGTCTAAATGTTTCAAGTTGTGATGTCCAGCAGTAAAATTTTGACCGTCGTCGTATAAATTTTTTATCGTGCTAATAATGTCATGTACTAAAGTATGTAATTAGGTAGAGAATTTAAATTTTAATAAGGTTCTGTAGGTTTAGGACTGTAGGTCCATGTTTATGAGTTAATTTTGGAGTACGAAGTGTGGTTATTCTAATTTTCTTTTTACACCAGTTTTTGCAAAGTTTATTTTAATTGGACATTGTTTTGTATGTATGTAAATAAAAATTAAACTCCTTTTATTTTGAAATGATAACCAGCACTATAAGTGAATGGGTAAGTGAGGTAGGTTCCGCGGCCCCATACCTCGTCTTCCTCCCGAATCCCTAAAAAGTCGGCAACGTACTCGTAACTCATACGTTGTGTCTATAGGCGGCGCTAATTGCTTACCATCACATAAAAAAAAAATGATAAAAGGGGAGTATTTTTTATTGCTTATAACAATATATACTCATAAGACTTATAATACTAGCACTCATAACAATATATCGACAAGAACCCTAGAATTCTTCACTGGAAAGAAGCAACTTTATTTTACAAGTATCACTCAAAATGCGACTCCAAAAAAGTTTTATCATTAAAACATTGGACTCACTGTCTGACGGTGTAAGAACACCTACCGGCCGTTTGTGTAAATGTCAATTTTTTTTATATAAAACTTGATGACGGCGAATTGAGATGCCGACGATTAGTTTTCCGTCACGTAGCCGCGTCGTCGAGCTAACAGAAAGTTATAATGAAGCTGAGAAGTGAGAAGTCCCAGCTGACGATTTAATCCTACCAGTGATCAGTCATCGTGTTTAGTGAGCGCGGTAATACCGCCAGCGGGGTTTTACCGTCAACGAAGAGTTTCTGATAATAGGCTAGATACTGTCGTCACTGAAGTTGCGATAGGTACTAAAGTAAAAAGTTTAATGCAATTCAGTGAAAGAAAAGTAAACACTACATTTTTTTGATTAGTTTACAATTCCGAGGAAATGTTTAGAGATAGTAATATGAGATATATTCTAAAAACTATAATAATTTGTTAGTTTAACAGTTATGTAAGTGTGGTAGACCCATTTTGCACCACGAATAGGTCGGCTCTACGGGAATGCTGCCGAGGCCTTTCGAAAAACCGGCGTGAAATAACTACAGCGTTGTCTACCGCCGTATGAGTGATGTTATCGGAGGCTTAATCTATTTTTTCTTTCAATCCCTAAATCTACAAATCCCGAATCCCCAATGGGTCGACAACAACACACTTGTAACTCCTCTGTTACTGCGGGTATTAGTTTATCATCAGGTAATCCGTCAGCTCGTTTGAAGTACTATCACATAAAAAAATGTTACCCATCAATAGTGAATGGTTTCCAAAAATAAAACAATACAGTGTCGTGCATTATTCATAGCTGTTAAATATAACCATGCTTTAGTCAGAAGGCGTTATTAATAATTCATGAAGGTGCGAAGGTAGCTAGACAAAATTATGAAATATTTTATCATAAAATGATTATCTTGTTATTGAATTGGTCTTTTGATCCAAGATTTTTGGACGAAAATAAAGAATTTAGATCTATTTATAATGAGGATTACAGGCTTTTACAGTTTTTTTCACGTCACGACTACAGAAATAAATCATACAACATCTGTAGTAATTCAACATTTTACTGAAATTCATGAAAAGTCAGATGTATAAATCTGTGTGTGATACATAAAAAAAATTTTTGGTATCCTTAAACAACAGTTCAGTGAAGAACAAAAACAAACATTCCAGGGAAAATGTGCAAACAAGTAATACCGAAATGATAAAAGAGGAATGTTTCATATCATAATATATTAACGCAACATCCCCGTACTTGCAAAACGGATGTCTGATGGAAACGAAAAGTTTTCGAGTGGCAACCGCGCACCGGAAAGCGTGAGTAATAAGTGAAACACCAACCGTTGACTGTGTGAAGGTTGCCAGAATCGGATATTTATGACTATGTATGTATAGAGCCGTGTAGATTGTTTTTCTTGAGCTGGGATAACCGTCAAATGCATTAAGGGACTATCAGACTCTTACTGAGTATAACCCACCCCGTTCCTTTCCTTGCTCGGGTTTGCAACGTAAGCCCGGCTGGATGCCAGCCATAGTGGGCCCCATCTAAAGCAATCTAATTGATCTACAAACTACCTTAAAGTACTTCTACTTTCAGCAAATGAATACGCCATAAAAATAAATATAATTTAAATAATTCATCATTTTATTCTTAGATATAGTTGCTTATGCCACACATAGTGCTCGTCCGTCTTTCTGTGGTGTTGAAAAGTAGCCACCGAGTTATCTCATAAAAACATTTTTGAAAAATTACGTATCATAGTTGTATATCAAAATACATGATCTAGTTTTCCACTATCCCTTCTTGAAGGAAATGTTTAAAAACATGTTTTAATAGAATTTCTCCGACAACTCTTTTCTCGTGAAATCTGACTGACTGTGCACAGAAAAAATTAAAACAAAACCATTAAATACATATAAGTTTTACGCAAAGAACTTTTCGAATTTATTTAATTAATTTAATGACACGAAAAAACTCGCTGACCGTAAAACCTTATCCCTAGATTGAAAACCTCAATTTTTCCTTCTCTGTGACATTTCAAGAATGTTTCATTCATTCTACTGGTTCAAGGACAAAAATCTTTTCCTGTTACTTAAAAAACTTTTTATTACGAAAAATGCTTCTGACCTATGTCAAATTATTAATCAGATTCACAATTTCAATTCCTTTCATTTTTTACAAAGAAAGTAATTAATATTCGACTTCAGTAATTATGTAAGTGTTCTAACTGGATTAGATGTTACATTTTTTTAAACACTGTATATTTGAATGAACTTCCTAAAAAGGCTAAAAATAGCAATACCCAAATAATGGAAGACACGTTGAAAACATACAACATACACACAGTAAAACACCAGTAAACCCAGTAGATACTACATGAAAGAAAAAACTTGTCAACGCTCCCGCCCAAGAGTACTACGGCGTAGACAGCTCGTAGCGGCAGTTGATAGTCGGTCGCTACGGAGTACGCTCGCTACGACCGCTGATGTATGTACTACGCGAGAGTGCTACGAAGTTAAATGTTTAAAACTTTGATTTAAGTTGAATATCGAAGTGACTGTGGTAGAAAATCATAAACTATAGAAATCATTTTGAGTGATTAAATACTGTACTTTAAATTATGTACCATTTGAATTGTTAATTTGTAGTTAATTTTATAAAAAAAAATGTGATAATTAAAGTTATGTGAATTAATCCTTATAATATTAACTTCAGTACATTTAATCAAATAATGAATATAATTTTGTGGAAGCAGTACGTTAAATAGGTAAGTAATATATATGAAATAAAATTTAAATAGAATAATAATTAATTTCACTAACGATAGGTAATATAATCATTAATCATATAAAATCACCTTTGATTTGCTTACTATTATTGAATTATTTTTCTAAGTTTAATTATTTAATCACGAAATAATACTGTACCACTTAAAAAACCAATACTACATAATTAGATAATCTTGAACATAAATACTTCAAATTTCCATCGCCATAAATATTTTTCAGATAAGCTTTCAAATCGTTTTACGACTAAAAATATTTTCGCGATACCTCGCAATCCTAGAAATCACACAGTCACTGAACATTTCAGATTACATTTTATATATAAGGTAAAGTTATATATCACGTGAGTACGGTGAAAAAATATTTCAAGGTGTTCGCAGAACAATTTTGTGGTAAATTAAACGGGGTCGCGGTAAAGTTGGGATCATTTTGGCGTATGTCTTCGAAGGAATTATTCTCGGAGTTCACGCTTCAACTCTTTGATAATTCGACACGTATAATGTTTGACGTACGTGTTGTATGTAGGAGTTCTATCTTGTGTTATGCTTAATATAGTATATACAATATGATATTATTACTTGTTTGCGGATGAAGATGATGTTTCATTCAATATTGCGAGAAGTCATGCTAAATAAATTAAAATTATATTTCAAATTTGTCGTTAGTTCGATTATGAAATTATTATTATTATTATAAGATTTTTGCCTTTTTATTATTACGATATAAATTTTATTTTCTGTTACAATAAAAGACTATTTTCATTGTACTCTAGAGAATAAAATTTGCTTCTGTTTCTCGCAAGGGAGATATTAAGACCCAACTTTGACTTAAAATTTTTGGTCCTTCGGTTCGAAACATATATTTAAAATATTCACAACTTATCTACTGGATTTGGGAAAATATAAATTACGATAAATAACTGAGTTTACACTAAGGACGAATTTTTGCGTTCAGAATTTACGTATATTTCCTGGATAGAGAGAATTAAGTGCATATATAAGCTAATAATTTTTGGGGTAATTTTTATTGATTAATATTTTCAGTACAACTGTTACCGACTTCGAGTCATAAGCTATGTTTAAGGAGAATGTACATCAAACAAGCTGAAAGCTTACGTTCATCTACACTTCTGGAGAGCAACTACAAAGCAACTGTTTCTTTATTCAACAGACGAGTGTTGGAATAAAGTTTCCTCACTGCATCGCAAGAAAGTATTCTAGATTTCTAACTTGAAATCCGTACTGAATAAAATGCACTGTTTCATCCTTCCGGCTAGATCATAGTTCCTTGATATTTAAGTGAGCAGAATGTTGATGATATAAATAAGGTATTCCTATTTCACTGCAACTTTGTATCTTATTTCATACTAAAATGTTATATCAATCTTGTAAATAGTTTAACGTTTTGACGATAAATAAAGGACGAGCAATATACACAAGACAGTTATATAAATATATTGAAATAATTATGATTAAAAAGAACGTAGCATGAAGATGATGTATGAAATTGAAACTTACAAAGCCAACTACTAACAACTACACACAAAAGAATCACGTACGACTTTAAGAACTAAATAAAAACAACGTTCAAGTTCTAACAAGGTCTTATAAAGACAGTACTACAAATAGAACTGAGAACTATAATAAAACATTTGTAATTAAAGGCAATAAACTTCAGTAACACCTGAAAACTAAATCAAACAAATGAAGATTTTACTACCCGTTGTACTACACGTAAATAATGTTGGCTTCGATAAAAATGCCAGCCTAAGTTTATTAGGCATCCATAAAGAAGTATTAGGGTCGTTACTCACTGACGAACAAATAGCTGGCTTTAATACTAAGAATCGTTTCTTTTAGTTCCACACGTTTTTAAGACCGCCACGATTTTAGGATAGGTATTACTGAGTTAGTCGGTGGAGGTTTGAATGACGGTGCGGTTTTGCAGGACAGAGTTTATTATCAGAATTTTGTGAATCAGTGTGGATAAGTTTTGCCTATAACGCTTATCGTTGATCGAGATAACAATTATAGCCTTATGCCTGATTACTCATCTAGGCTGAAACTAAATTATTGGAAACAGAGTACATACATATAATATGTATGTATACGATAAGTTGAAACGTAATCATCGATATCATATCTAACAATAATATATCACGCCTGGTATTCCCTAAATACTACGCATTTATTCGTAGTTCTCCAACTATGTATATTTGTTATTTCCGTGTTATAGCGTTCGTGAGACATAATTATTAATATTATTAATTATGTTTGTTGGCTTGTCCACGTATCTGTTTGATGAAGAACTATTGTACTTGACCAGTTAACATGACGTTTGCAGCGCTGCTTATTAATATTATGAGCCCCTTGCGTGACTTAAAACAAGCAGAGTCCCTAGTCAAAAAATTTTATAAATTGTTAAATAAACATAATATAGTTGATATAACGAAGTAAATACTTTTTTCTAACAGCGGCTCGGTTTAAAAAAAAACATTCCATTGTACGTAAAAAATCGTATACAACATCATTTTACAAAGTTCAAAATAATATCAAGCAAATAGGCGGGTAAAATCCATTACGGTTTCATCAATGTCATCTATAAAATCGAAGGAATAACCAGTTTAAGTAGGAAATTGCCTAGAAAAAATCAAGTTAGTGAGGGAAATCGCTACAGGACCTAGGGAATATTGTTCATTGAAGGCATTACGAGCTAACCAACGCAAAGGTTTTGCTGGATTCTGTTTATTAGGCCACCACTTTGATGGAAGACGCGTAACGCCTGTATAATGTCTTAAAATCGATATCAGACAATCAGATATTTTACTAATTTCATATTGATTGTTTCAAGGAATTATAACTTGGTATGCTTTGAGATAAACCTGGCCATCATCACTGCCCGGCCATATCATTGTCTTGCGGACGAGATAAGTACCTAGTCTAAAACCGGTTAAAACTTTAAACCTTGAAAAGCTCACTAATTGATAAATTTTAGACTCAACACAGTCTGATTTGTTATAAAACTGTTCCTTAAAATTTTATAAAATATTGTTTTATAAACATCTGTGATTATTATTAATTGTTGTTTCCTGGTCTGTGTGTGTGAATGTCTGTAAACGTACTCACAACACAGGAGACAATACAAGTTGTGCGTACAAGTAAAAATAATATTGAAGTAGAATACTAGTAAAATTGGTAGTTCGATATAAAATTCTGTTTTCAGAAGTGTTCGGTATTTTTGTTGGATAAAGATAACTTAAACAATGCAATACAAATTATATTTCAGTGGAAATCGAAAGAAAATGTCGCTTAAAATAGGTTACACGGGAATTCCAAAAATATGTCATTATATGTCATTTCTAGAATTCTGCGAGGCCGTAGTATAACTCCGGTCGAGCTGACCAAAGTATAGCTCTCCCATATTTGGTCCAGAACTGCTACCAAAAATTTTAAAAATATTTTTGGCAACTTCAGGAAGAAAATATTAAAAAAAATACAAATCACAATCTTATTTATTAATAACACAATTACAATAAACAACAATTTAAATTTTAATTAAATAACGAATTTTGAAATTACAAACATAGATCAATCTAAACTAAAGACACGCAAAATTAATAGCAGACAAGACAGTTTAACCCTTCAAACGAGCAGAGGTTCCCTTGTACCATGTGTACTCAACGCAGAAAGAGGACTCCACTGAGCGCGCAGGCCCTTTTATAGGCAACCGTAGCTTCTCCCACCAACATCCCCTCCGATGACAGCCAAGACGTCACTCTTCCGCCAATACGGCCTCTCCTGACTGGAGGACGTCCCCGTTCTCCTGCGGCTGGGGCTGCAGGGCTTCTGCAGCTCTGGATGTGCTAGGCATCGGTTCAGGCGAAGTATCGATGGTGGGTTGCGTATCGACATTGGCAGCTTGCTCAGGCGTAGACTCCGCATTATCATCATTGCTATCTGCGCCTAAACATACAAGGAAAAAAAAAACATTAGTTATGAAACTGATTTTCATCATAAAATTCACATACACAATTTACAGTGAACCATAGGCACTACGTTAGCTTAGTTCACAAAACCAACAAAGAGGAAGCACGACGTTAGCTATCTTTGTTAACGAGAAACATAGGCACGACGTTAGCTTGTTTCTCAAATTTGAAAATGAACACATGACATAGGCACGACGTTAGCTTATCATGGTTCACACTAAAATAACATGACATAGGCACGACGTTAGCGTATCATGAAAAGAATACAAACGTATGACATAGGCACGACGTTAGCATATCATACGTCTTACCATCAAAGTATGCAGCGCATGTCTCTGGAGTCCACTCCCCGCGCCACGGCTTCATAAACTGGGCCGCAGCTTGCGTCGATTTGCCATAGGAACCTGCCAGTAGTTGCAGCTCGTATCGACCATGGGGAAGCGCTTTGACCACGCGATAGGGTCCGCGCATGCCGGAGTCAAGCTTGCCAGTCGATTGCGCCTGCTTAATAACAAAAACAAGTGAGTTACATTCAAATGATCGGGGGGATTTTCGACCAGCGTTCACAGTCTCGTCTTGTTGACGTTGGTTCCGAGCTAAACGCTCCGAAGCTCGTTGTCTGTGCATTTCTCTATGCGCTTCACGATTTGGATGCGAACTATCCAAGGCCACGTCGCGCACCAGGTGACGTATGAGGGGCGTAGCAGCTTCAATACCAACCAACAAGTTCAATGGTGAAAGCTGAGTGGTTTTCTGCTTTGTTATGTTAAGAACTAGCTGAGATCGCCACATCAAGTCTGCCCATTCATCTTGACGATGATTGCATTGTATGCGAATCATGTTTAACAATGTTCGACAGTAACGCTCCACCTGCCCGTTTGAATGATGCATCTCCGGAGTGATCAGATGCAAATCAATGCCCAACTCAGTTACGAGTTTTGTAAACTCTGAGCTCTGGAACATTCTGCCTCGGTCTGCTACTATTAATTTTGGTGTACCAAATAGAGAAATGACATTTGTAAAAAGTCGTTTCAGTTCGTTAGCGTCTTGACCAAACATAGGATACAAAAGACAAAATTTTGAAAAAGCATCGATTATAATGAGTACATAGCGATAACCATTTGATTGAGGTAGAGGACCTAATGTGTCTGTATGAATTACTTCAAAAGGGGTGCAGGGTTTTTCCCAAGAATGTATTGGCTGCTGTGGGTCTCTAGGAATCTTTTTATGGGTTAAACAAATGATACAATGGCTTATGTATTTTTTGACAAATGACTTTAGTGAAGGAAACCAAAAATGTTTTCTAATAAGCTCTAAAGTCTTATCAGCGCCAATATGATCATGTTCATCATGAAATATCCTAAGCAGACTAAGCCTATGACCTTTAGGTACATAGCATAAGTACCTGGGCTCTTCTCCCACTGGAGAACACTTATAAAAAAGCAGGTCATTTTTGTGAACGTAATGAGTAGTGTCTAGCTGTCCGTCTGTCAGTCTTTGGATAAGCTGTTGTGTCTCTTCGTCAGCCGCCTGCGCAATTCGAGCCCAATTCTGTTGTCTGCGTACTTCGCAAACATTAACAGGATTTCGGCTCAAGTAGTCTGCGTGCGACATAGACGTACCCTTACGATACTCTAGGGTAAAGTCGAAGTCCTGTAGGTACATCCACCACCTGGCAACACGGGGCAAGAGATCTTTCTTTTGCTGCGTTGATTTCAGTGCATTACAATCGGTCACTACTTTAAAGTTAACGCCGACCAGGTAGTGTCTGTAGTGTTGCAGGGCCTTGACAACGGCTAGCGTCTCGAGCTCGTACGAATGATATCTGGGCTCGGCACCCTGCGTTCGCTTGCTAAAATAACCTACCGCTTGCTTGCATCCGTTCTCATGAACCTGAAGAAGCACAGCGCCAAAACCAATAGAACTTGCGTCCGTATGGACTTCAATAGGCAAGTTAGGGTCGTAGATTGCCAACACAGGCTCACTGGTTAATTGTGAGATAATTTCTTGGCGTGCTTCTTCTTGTTCTCTTCCCCAAAGAAACGGTATACCCTTTCTCGTGAGTTTAGTAATCGGGGCCGTTCTAGCAGCGAAACCCGATATATATCGGCGAAAATAACTTGCCAAACCTAGCAACTGACGAACTTGCTTGACCGTTTTTGGAGTGGGGGCGTCAACGAGTGCCTGGACCTTTAGCTCACTCGGCCGTACCTGACCCTGACTTATAGTGCGGCCTAAATATTCAATTTGAGTCGATAAGAATGAGCATTTCTTTAAATTGATAGAAAAACCTGCCGCAGTCAGTGTCTGAAGTACGTCGCGGAGAAGAATAAGGCCCTCATCTATCGTATGGCTAAGAATCAGCACATCGTCAATGTACACAAGGGTCTTACCAGCCTCAAGCTGACGGCGAAGTGTTTTCGATATAATACGCTGATAAACGACGGGGGCGTTCGCCAAACCATAGGGCATTTTTAAATACTCATAATGCCCTTCTGGTGTGACGAATCCCGTGAGCGGAATCGACTCTTCGTCCAATGGGATTTGATGGAACCCTGTTGCCATATCAAGGCTGCTAAAAAATTTGTGTTTCCCTAACCGGTCAATGTGGTCGTCAATCAACGGCAAAGGAAAACGGTCTTTGACAGTAATCCCGTTAAGCCTGCGATAATCTACGCACATGCGGTCTGATCCATCCTTTTTCTTTACTAGGAGGATTGGGCTCGCATATTCAGATTCGGAATCTCGGATAATACCGTTGTCTAGGAGTTCTTGAATAATTCCACGAACTTTCAAAATTTCCGGCAACGAAAGTCTGTATGGTCTATAATTAACAGGCGTATGATTATTTAATTTGATAGACATGCTGCCAGTATTGACTGTGGTGGCAGCAGTCCCGGAAATAAAGAATTTTGAAAATTCGTTGATCAACTCAAGCAGCCTTTCTAGGTCGCGACCGGTCAAAGGTGTCTTAATGGGGGTATCATGTATTGTCACAGCGCACATAACGTTATATGGCGACCTATTATTATAAGCAAGATGTTGTCGATCACGTGTACGAACGTAGGTCACTCCGTCACGATTTAACACATCAGTCCCAACAATAACAGGCGTGTTTAGAAACTCTGGCGATACTGCATGCAAGTCTACCTCCAAGGTTATTTCATCGAATTCTATCGGCAACGTGACATAGTAAGTAGATTCAACGTCTTGACTACCGATACCTCTTAAAATTCTGAAGGCAGGCTTGCGCGCGCATTTAAAATATTTCAGTAACGAAGATGAAATCAGTGATATGCTCGACCCGCTGTCGATGAGGACATCGACAGGTATGCCTTGAATGACCGCTACAACAATATCGTTACGCCCGCTGTCAAGATTCTTACGACAAAAGTTAACATTTTCCGCGTTATTCGACTCTGATTTTTGTTTAGCGAAACACGTTTCTACCCTATGACCAGGTTTTTTGCAAAAACTACATGGCTCTGTTTTACTTGAGCTGGAGACTGGATAATTTCTTTGTACATTTCCATTGCTATTATTAGAACTGTTAGCAGCCTGGCGTTTGTGACAATTCGAAGACTTATGACCATATTTCCCACACAAAAAGCATGTGCCATCTTCGAATTTTCGCTTACGCTGACTTGTTTCGAGGGTAGATTTAAAAGAACGATCATTATTAGAAGGGTTGGTATACTTTTTTGAGTTTAAGTTCGATTTAACGTAGATGGAGAGGTATTCTACTAATTCGTTAGGCATTAGCTTTGCATTTGTGGCAGCGGCGCGGATTTGAGGATCCATTACGCCTCGAATCACAATTGCAGAAATGAGTTCATCACTTAAGCCCTTGACTATACGGAGTCTCAATAAAGAGCGACGGGCATAATCGGCATATGTTGGGTACCTATCAGAGTTTGTGCTCATAACCTCGTATAGGATATTCGCTACATCTGGCTTCCTAGGACATAAGGGCTTGAATTCCCTTATAAAGTTGCTCCATGTGCGGTCACTAGTGACCCACTCATTGAGCCACGTCTTCGAATCTCCTTTGAGGCAATTCCCAATGCGGGACAAGCATTCATTATCAGTCCAATTATTTGAAACCTTCGCGCGGTCTACCTCCTCGCACCAAGTGTCTATATCATTGACACTAGGATCGAAATTAGAAATAAAATAAGCTTGGTTGGATCTTACCGTAGTGTTGATGGATCGTATGGCGTCAATCAAACGATCGGTCACGGTAGCATCGCGATCGGCGGCTGCACTCACGGAACGTCCAGGTGAAGACGGAGCTGCCGAGTCACGAAAACCTGCTCCATCTCGTGCCGTAGTCGCAGTCTCTTCCACGAGCTGCTGCTGCTGGTTGGACGGTTGTCGCAGCGATGCTGCACGTGACACACGCCGGTCTTCCTCAAGCGATGTCAATCGATCTAAAATTTGTTGCATTTGTTGAGTTAATAGACTGTTAGAAGCAATATCAGGTTGCCTAGGAATTCTATTCCCTTGCAAATCAAGTCGACTATTGTGCGATTCACGACCCCTAGAACGTGAGATGCGACCCCGAGAGCGAGATTCACGGCTCCTAGAGCGCACATCACGACGATGATGACGCGATTCTCGACTCACTGAACGGCCTCTTCTTCTATGGCTATTAGGCATCTTGTTTCTTTCTAACTTGTTTCAAATCAAATAAAAGGAATCGGTAGAAAATTTAAATAAATCAAAGCAATTGTATGAATAGCAACAAATCAAAACATATGATTGTAAAATTCTACAACTATACGTAAACAAAAGAATTTGCTTTCTAAATATCAAGAAAAACTGGAACGTACTCACCAAAACCACTAATACACACTTACACTTGAACCTTATTAATTACGCGGACGTTACAAATGCTTAACAGTTAATTTAAATGTTGAAATGTACCCACTTAAGAAAAAGAAAAAAAAATACGTTACGAAGTTTTAAACTGTCTTGATTCAAGGCGAACAAAACGAAATGGAACGCGAGGCGTATCCCACTTCTGATTTTGGCAACTTCAGGAAGAAAATATTAAAAAAAATACAAATCACAATCTTATTTATTAATAACACAATTACAATAAACAACAATTTAAATTTTAATTAAATAACGAATTTTGAAATTACAAACATAGATCAATCTAAACTAAAGACACGCAAAATTAATAGCAGACAAGACAGTTTAACCCTTCAAACGAGCAGAGGTTCCCTTGTACCATGTGTACTCAACGCAGAAAGAGGACTCCACTGAGCGCGCAGGCCCTTTTATAGGCAACCGTAGCTTCTCCCACCAACATCCCCTCCGATGACAGCCAAGACGTCACTCTTCCGCCAATAATATATAATTTATTTGGTAGCAATATGCATTTGACACAGTTTTTTATGTTTGAGACTAGTTAATAACTTTAGTGAAAGCTAGCATGCTTTTCTAAAATTGAACAACCTTCGTTTTTACACATTTCTTTCCACCGAGTAAAAGTATCCAAAAACATTCAATTATATTGCAGAACCGCATTGTAGGATTGGTACAAAACCTAATAGATAATAAATAATTGAATTTGTAGCCTTAATCTGTACAAAAAGGTTTTATACTGTACAAAATAAAATGAAATCCTGTTTTCAGAAATGAATTGATATTGCCTGTATGAACCAGAAAATAGTTGAAACAAAGAAATACCAATCATATTTCCGTGGAAACTTACAAAAAAATATCTTTTCAAAAAGGTTCTAAAGGAATTTCAAAAATAATTCTATTGTTATTGAAATATTATGGATACCTATTAAAATTTTACTAATTGATTTTCATAACACCTTTTGATGCGCATGTAGGTATTTTAAAAATGTGTAGGTACATAATTTAACAATTTTGTAAACTATATTTGTTTCTTAGGAATACTACTATATTAGTATAATATAAAACAGTCTTAGTCTATTATAGCAAATCATGACATAATATAGTTCTATTCTTACTGTGTCCCAGAGACATTAATTAAACTTTTACTTAATAGTAATGTTGTTTTGATGACTATAATTATCTAAGGTATTGCCTTCAAAACAAAGACGCATGCACGTGCACCTTGGCCAAAGTCTTGTTTTGTTTTAAAACGTGACAAACAAAAGAAGAACAAAGATTTAAATTTTTGCTATTAAAAATAAATCTATACGATGCATTTATATAATTAAGTCTGTGCCACGAGCGGCACGGTAGCGTACAATTTTATGTTAAAAAAATGATCTAAAAATGAAACTACAAAAATATATTGTTTGATATCGTCCGAAAATTTAGTTTTGATAGGTGAAATTAAATGTAGGAAACAAAGTTATATTTCAATCACGTCAATTCGTCGACGTCAATCAGTAAATTCAAGAGAATGTGGGATCGTTATACTCAGTCATTTTATGGCCACTGAACTTCTTTTTGTTTATGTTTGTAATACAGATTAATTTCTATGAGTATATAGGCACTGTATAGGTATACCTGATTATAATTATGATGAAATGATGAAATGTACACTATGAAACAAAATAATTTACAAAAGATAACACGTAACATTAATAAACAAGGCAATTAACGTAATTCATTAAACAGTGCAGTAAAAAAATAACCACGAAAATCTTTTTTACATTCGCGTCTCTAAGGACCAATCACAACCACTAAATAAGATCTCTACAATTTTTTACGCAAACAAATATGAGACAACTTTACGGATCGCCGGCTTGCCCAACCCTACCCGAGTGACGTCATTAACACCCCTCATCTGGAAGGTTAAATTATTGGCGCTCAAAATTGGTAGGCCGAGGCTATGTCAGTGACAAATGGAGGGGACAGAACGGATTTAGTATAATGTATTATGGTCCTAATAATTATGGTGTAGTTAGAAAATGGAATTCATGGAAAGGTTCCGTTTGAACGTTTGACGGGAGTTTAATTATTTGCGACTGATTGTACCTATTTAAGCGGAAGGCTTTGTTTGGTTTTGTAGGCTTAATTAGCAAGAAAAGTGTTTAAAATTATAAAAGGGGACTATTTTTGAATTATACCCCTTATAAATGGGTATGATGCAAAAAAGGTGGACCCTTTTTGCAAGCCTTCTTTATGGCACAATCTGGAGAATGTGCCTTAAAAATTGGTAGCAATATACAGACAATCCCTCCTCTTCCTCAATCCCTAATCACCAAAAGGTTGGCAACGCACTCGTAACTCCTTCGTTTTTGTGGGTGTCCATGGGCGGCGCTGATTGCTTACCACCAGGTAATCGATTAGCTCGTTTGCTAACCATAAAAAAAACATACGTGTGACTAATCAATAACTTTAGCGAAAGTCACAATTCTATTTTAAAATTGAACAACCTTGATTTTCGTACAATACGTTCTACCGAGTAACATGTAGTATTCAAAAACATTCAATTAGATCGCAAACCGCATTGTGGGACTGGTACAAACTCCAGTTAGTAACTAATAAGTTTATTGACCTCGTGGCCTTAATCTACACAGAAACGTTAAAACTGTGCAAAATAAAGATAAATCTTTTACTTTTTTTATTCCAATGAAAAGGGATGTTGCACATTCTGTTTAAGCGACTTATAGAATAAAGGGCTTCCCCCATTTGAGCACGTATTTTAACAGGGTAGTAGATGGAAGTACGGTTCATTTTATTTGCAAATATATGCCCTTTACCAATTTATACCGTTGAGATAATTTCGGAGTGTCAAAGGATTTCAATAAAGTGTATAAATGGCTATTAACATAAAATTACGTACGTTTCCCCTCATTGGTTTTGTGGTGTAATACAGTAATTGGTTACAAATTTATGGAAGTTACAGGAATACAAAATTATGAGCGTTTTTATCAGCTTTTAATTAATTTGTAATGTATGTGTGTATTAATATTAAAGTATTAACGTGTGTGAAGTTTCAAATTGAAATCTAATAAAATATCATGCAGTTAAATTTTGATGCGGATATCTTCAACATATTTAGCAAAATTTTGCATCTATAAATGGCTCTTAAATGTTTAATCTGGGGTGTTATCGACCCATCTGAGAAAATCATAGTAAAATATATATTTTTTGATGTGTAGTTTAATAAATAAACCGGACTACAAAAGCCATAACATTGCATAGTTTGTGGAATATATTTAAATAATTTGAAATTATATTATTTTCCTGCATTCATACAATACCTATACGAGTCAAGTTGTTTGTACAAATACAGCGAAATCAGATAGCTTTAAAGCGCTTTGGCGATTGAAAATCAATCGCTTTAAAGTTTGAAGCAGTATAAACATGTTCTATCCGATTACACGATCTACACAGGTTTGCTGCAAAGAATTTAAGACCAAAGTAAGTTCACATAACTAGGATTTATTATGAACTTTAGTGTATACTTAGTGTTTTAGTATGGCTATTTGAAAAAATACGTAGTCGGCCATATTTTCAGGGAGTGATCCTGATGTGAGTGTTGCAAGACGGAATAACAGTACTGCGTATTTGTCAGTGACCAAGCTATGATGGTTTCTAATAAAATTGAACTATTTAAACAGTGATTTTCAACCTACTAGCGGGGAGATTATAAAAATCCCTCTTATGTCAAGATTTTATTTTTATTTTTTATGTCTTATGTTAAGAGGTTCATTTTGGTTCAGCAGTATAAGGTCAAGAGCTATAATGATGTTTTAAAAGAAGCAGAAAGTAATAATTCGCACCAAAAACACACTACGGCAATGATGTTCTTAAATTAAGAGCACATCCCAGTCGCGAGTCGTTGTGGTCGAAATATGTAGGTCGGCACTATTTATAGAGAAACAGTCTTTAAATTTATTATATAATGGTTAACATTTTATTTACCAACGAGGCAAATACAGGTTTCACAATATTGTGCCCAAAATATGACAATAAGCTCACACCATTTTACATGGGACATTTTATAGTAAAACTTCTCTTATAGTTTCCAAAAAAAACACGAATAAATTATTGTTCTGAGTGTCTCCATCAATGTAAGACTTACGGAAATATAGACTTGAAATTGTATTCGTCTATAAACGATTTGAACGTGTTAAATTAGCGTTGGTAACAACATACCGCCTATCTACCACAAACTGATGGCGCTCTCACATAGCAATTAGGTGTATAAGATTGGATGCACTTGTCTTAGCAGTATAAGATTGTCTTGCCTCAGGATCTAGTCAAACGTACCACAATTTTGTCGCAGAAACAGACTGACAGTTGCTTGACTAAGCAACTAAGTTGTCCTGTTTGACATATGACGCATAATAAGAAAACGCTTAACGTTGCATTATGATGCCTGGTTGCTCGATACATATCGTAGATATAGACGTCTTAAATCGATAAAATATTCAAAAACCCAACATTAAAATGTAATAATATTAAATTAGGGCATTTAACTGACCTTGAGTCATGATGAAGTGTCGACACAGTCGTCTAAAAACGACAACCCACCTTGAGAAAGCCCGATGATTAATGCTTAAACCATTCCGTGTGAGAAGAGGCCTTTGCTTAGCAGTGAAAACTTATAGGCTGTGATGACGATCGACACAACCGCTAAATTGTCGAGTATCGATACCAAGTGTGGTGCGTCTGTTGAGTATCTCACCCGAGATTAGATTGTCACTTAGTAGTGAGAATGTAGTAGGAGTAAGGCGTCGCAATATGCCTTTTATATGGTACAAAGCTTTGCTTACGACTCGTTCGTTCTCTCGAATTTCCTTTTACCCAAATTCCCTTCGTAGTGCTCACCCATTTTCTCAAAGAAGGTTGTGTTGAAATTTTTCTTTCTTTGTTTTATGTATTTTTATGTCTGCTAGTTTTACATTTTATTAAAATGATATTGTTGAGTTTCATTTTGAATGTATGAATGAACGTTCAGCGATGAATAAATTGATCATAAATTTTAAAACAAAATTCAATATTGTTGTCCTGTAAAATAAAAGAGATATAAAACTTTGATAGCTGTTCAATTACAAGCAAAGGTTGAATATAAGTGTCATGATGACATTTGAATAATTCATCAAAGGAAAATGTATTGGATACGCACTCGGAATATAGATTTGGCCAATCATTTCATCCAATTTGACACTTCAAAACAAAATAATCTGTATGCCAATGGTTGAAAGTAAACAATTCAATATTCTATCAGAAGAATATGATTAATTAATTGGTGACGGGCTGAATTTTCAGGCGACTGGAGTTCAAACGGTGCCCGTATTTTGTTTGGCTCTTGTTTTGTAACAAATTATCAGAAATATGTCAGTACTGAATTTTGTTAGTTATTGATGAATTTTGGACAAATTTTTGCAATGATATTTTCTCAATAAGAATTAATATTCGTCTGAGTTATAGAAACTCAGACGAATATTAATTATGTATGATGGTTACCGTATTATAGAAATACGGTAACCATCATACTGAAGAATGATGTACCAAAGTATCTTTGTTATGCAAGCCAACAATTTTTTTGGCGATAATCTCGCCGACCGTATTCCTGATAATACAAATGTGTTGCCGGCGTTCACACATGTGTTTCTATTGTTCTGAATTACCACGATTGAAAGTTAAACTGATCCACTGATAAAAAAAGACCTCGTTTCTAATAATAAGTGTTCTGCTCAGTACAAAGTATCGCTTTAAAAAGTACTTATGATTTTTATATTTATTAAGGATTTAAGGATAAAAGATTTGGAGATTGAGGATGGTAGCAAAAAGTAAATTAATCTATATTCTTAGAATTATGCTATCGCTTAGAGAGTTGTTTAAGTAAATATTTTTTTAAATATATTTGTGCAAATATAATAATTTACGTACATAAAAATGTCTTTATGAGTTTTTTTAAGGATAGCTAAAAGTTCGTTAAGATATCGGCCGGCAATTACCGGTTTTTTTTATTATTTCACAATGAAAAACAATTTGAATTTGAATTTGAGGACGTGTAACAGTTTTATTTTTGACGTATTTAGAAAATACATTAATATCATTTCAAACGAATTATTTTAATTCAATAGCAATAATAATTAATTTAATATAAGTAATGTATATTTTATCTTGGAAATTGTACCTTTATTGTTTTTCATTAACTTAATGTGGTCTATTTTGGGAGTGATAACAGTGGCAATAAAGACTGCCGTAGATAGTTGTGAAGTTCTAACTTTGTTACCGTTAAGAGTATTTATTATCGTTATTTGTTTAGCCTTAGTAACAGGGACTATTTGGATAAAAAATATTCTGTTTTTTTTCAATAATATAGTTTTATCACATTTGATTTTAAGTTTGAAAGAGTCATGCTTCGGCACGAATGGGTCGTCTCACACAGCGTTGTATTTCACCCTGTGAGTGAGGTTAGGTTACCGGAGGCCCAATTCTTCCCCTCCCCCGATCCCTCCCCAATCCCTAAATCTCCAAAATCCTAATCCCTAAAAGTTCAACAACGCACTCGTAACTCCTCGCGGATGTCCTTGGGCGGCGCTGATTGCTTACCATCAGGTTACCCGACTGCTCTTTTTCCGACCTATTACATTAAAAAAATAAAAAAATCAGACATCATAGACTTATAAGTGAACGTGAAAAAAAGAGGACTCTCCTCACACGGATAAGGTTTGAGTATTAATCAACACAATTGAGATCGATTGTCAATTTTAAACTTATAATAAGAGAGTTAGAAGTCCTTTGTTGGTTTTTTAGAGGTTAGCAATTTAAGGATTAGGGGTTTGAGAATAAGGAGTAGGGAAGTATTGGCCTTCCGGAAACTTTTAGGTATAGTTTTGGTAATAGCCTTGATAAATAGATGTATTTGTATTTGGAAGGAGTAATATGTTTGGTATGTATTCCTTGGAATTTATATATGTACATAATACATGTGCCTATTTCATTCTGAAGTGTTTATATGTTTTATTTTTTTATTATTTATGTTATGTGATAGGTCGGCAAACGAGCAGACGGATTACCTGATGGTAAGCAATCACCGCCGCCCATGGACACCTGCAACGGAGGAGTTACGAGTGCGTTGCCGACCTTTTAGGGATTAGGGATTTGGTGATTTAGGGATTGAGGAGGAATTGGGGGAGGGGAAGGATTGGGCTTCCGGTAACCTCACTCACACGGCGAAATGCAACGCTATGGTTACTTCACGCCGGTTTTCTGTGAGGTCGTAGTATCACTCCGGTCGAGCCGACCCATTCGTGCCGAAGCATTGCTCTCCCACACTTATGTCACGGGAGGTAAATGATTAAGGACCAGTATGAAGTGCACCGAAATACCATCATGATCTCTATTGTTTAGAAAGAGACAAAGCTATAGTATTCTGTAATTACCTTTCGCACAAGAAACATACCCTCTTGTCTGAGACAATAGACTCCCGCTTACACGAACCTTATAAGCAAAAAGTGGGAGCATTATACATTCTCTCCAACTGTTCAAAAGCATACCTTTAAGTTTGATATAGTAATAGACTAGTTGTGGGATTGGTTTTGGGAAAATAAGACTTAGCTGAAATCAATCAGGGTTTAGATTTGATTGCAACAGCCTTTCTTCAGTTAAAAAAATCATTAAAATACTACAACAATGTTTGATGTTGTTCGCAATTTTAGTAATAATTTTATGACCGTTTTAAGTAACTCACTATTTATATGACGTTTAATTAGTTTAATACTTTTACATTATTTTATATGAAATTCACACAAAAAAAATAGTTAATTCACACCATGGTTTTCGAAAGGCCGATCAATGTTAAATTCTATTTAATCTCTTGTCAAGTCATCTGATTGGTTGTCTGAATTATCAACAACCAATCAGATGACTTGACAAGAGATTTAACAGGAGATTAGTTAATTTTAGCGTTGACAAGCCTTTCAGAAACCGGGTGTGAGTCTCTCCCACTGATAAGAAAAAACAAAGTAGCAACGTCAGTCATAACACTTGTAAACACCAAACCTATTAGAAAAGGACTTTTAAGAAAAGTAATTATTGTAATTTTGCCATGAGCAAAAGCTAGTTATCTAATACAGATGCACTGCAGCATTAAGAAGACATATAATTAACACGGGCAAAATTTTATTGGTTCCGAATTATTAACTCAATAAACAAGGAAAACATACTATTTTCTATCATTTTGTGGATATTTATTTAAGTAAAAGGGAGGAAGCATCGATCGTTCGTCTTGAGCCACAAGGAAATTAGTCCTTAGACAAACGATGTTGCGTCTGCACAGTAAACTTGTAGGCTAGGGTGCAAAACAAAAGACATAGCGACTTCATTATTTCCCTTAAAACTTAGGTAAATTCAATTAAACTGTACGTTTACGTCTCGGCAGAGATAATAAAAATGGTCAGCCACACTTGAAATTACGACTGGTTTTTTTTCATATTCAATATCCATGCAATTAAATAGGTACTTCAAAATAGTTATCTCGTCATTCATCTATTTAAGGAAATCTACTTAATATTTTTATTACGATAAAATGATTTTATTGACTTTTTCTCTTGCCAAACCTTGGCAGGGTAAGACGGAGTGCCAGACTCTTAAAAGCTATCCTGTTCCTTCTCCTGTTCCAGGCTGGAGGCGCGGGAATACGCATCCGCAGCCACGCTAGTAGAATTGAATTTGACAACAAGTCAAGTCAACCCATTCACTAACAGCGTAACACTTGATATAAGATCCAAAATGTGTCACATTATTCTTATCCACAGATGCTTTCCAAGATAGCTCCATAGTGTGTATAGAACAGAGCATTTTACCTTGACTATTTCTAAGAAAAGTAACGCCAATAATAAATACACGTCTACTATAAGATCGCTATAGGCATAAAACTTGGACATCTAGGAAAAAAACTTGGCCATAATAGCCAACTTGTGTGACAATTTATATAGTAACAAGTTGCTACTGACACGTCCGGGTTCTACTGACATTGTTTTTTCATCCTCCCTTTTACTTGAGCAATAAGGCGTTACACAATTTATCATTGTTACCATTCGGGTCTTGTTGCTACAAGTGGATCTTTTGAGTATCTCTCTTCTCTATCGTATCTTTTCAGTTGTGGTCCTGTTGTGGTCCTTTGGTCCGGTAAAGTACTATTTGGATATCTAAGAAGTACTGTTTCAGTAGTAATCCAGAATTCGCTAGATAGATAAGTGGACAGAATTTTTCAATTACCTTCTAACTGCAGTATAAAGTATAATTTATTTATTTTATTTATTTTATTTAGCAAAAAGTACAATTTTAGTTATAACATTTTGTTCTTATAATTAAAGATCCTCGCCAAACATAACGTTTAACGGCGAGAAGCGCTCATTTGTTTTACTTACTAGCTAATTAAGTACTTTATATAACATTAAAAAACAAAACTAAAATCAAAACAAACACAAAAAACACACATTACAAAGGATAATCATTAAAGAATGCATTGCCTATGCTCTCTTGAGCAATTCTCCCCTTAGCTTCTTCTTCAACATAAACAAACTCACTTTATTTTCCTCTCTCAATATATCTATTTTATTGAATATTTTTGGCACTATATATTTATTAGTTCTCTTACCATAGTAGTTAATTATTCTAGGTTTATTTAACATATGCTCTCTAGCCCTTCTGGTGTTATATTTATTCTCTACTATACATTTATATTCATTGCTATAATAATACTCTAATCCTATTAAATACTCAACTTTCTTATCTATGGGCAGTATTTTACACAATGGAAATAGTTTATCATAATCCTTATTGCAGATGTTTTTCTCTTTCTTACTCACTAAGTATTTTATCAGTCTTAATTGTAAATTTTTAATATCCTTTAAGTAAGTTTGGAAAGTACGCCCGTATACTAATAGACCGTAGCTGATAAGAGAGTCGGCAAGCGCGTGGTAAACCATCCTCATTGTGTCTGAGTTGACTATTCTGTGTATTTGGAAGAACTTGCCTAGCACTGAACGTAACCTTAGCGTACCTAACGTAACCTAAGCGTTTTACGTGCCTTTAATGTGGATGTGGTTTTATGCAGCCGAATGTCGTGATTGCTCTGATTACCTGATTTGTTACAAGCTAACGTCCATTGTATTAACCGGCAAATGAGGGGAGAAGGTGTTATGTCAGACGGTTTGCGTATTAATGGGTTTTGCCTTGGTCAACTCAATTTTACCGGGTTATTGTCATATATTATATTATATTAAACTCTTTTTTAAAATAAAAGTTTAATTGATTACCTCTCACAATTTTTTTTTTTCAATTTTAAAAAGGCAAGCGTGCTTCCTAATTTTCGAAATCATATTATCCATTTCAAAGCGTTAACAACTAAAATTATTATAAAAATTGTGTAAGTACAGGTTTTCGTAAATTACCCTTTAACACGCAATACAAATCAACATTTCTTGCATTTAAACAAATTTTCTTTAACTAAATAAATCATCTTGCCGATAAGATTTATTTAGATTTTAGTTTCAAAACTATTATTGTACATTCGTCTTCTAGCCAAGTGTTCCGTGCCAAAATCTAGATACTAAGTCAAAGACCGTAAAGGATTTGGAAACCTAAGTGGAGAGTCGGATACAATGTAGCAACTTATTGGACGTAATCCAGGATTGTTCGAACAAATATGTATAATTATCTTATTTTAGTGAGGGATTGAAGAGTGTCCCGGCAGTCGAATAAATGAATAGGAAAATGTTTTTCTGAATGCGGAGAATTTTAGACTGTGGTCTTTTTTTAATTCGTCTTCGATTATGACGTTTAATTGGGCAATTTCTTTAGAACTACTAATTATTTAAATTTAACTTAATGAATAAATAATAATTATAAACAGACTTTCTTTCATTCAATAATTTTTGAAGATATAATTATTTAATTTTAGACATTTTCTACCAATTATCTTAGAGATAAGTGTGCTATTAGACATAACAACATTACGACTTCATATGTTTCAATTTCATAGAATCGTCGGTGGTCGAAGATCGACAACAATAATCGACGGATGACGTCACAAATCATAAATAGTTCAAGTGAAGTTTGCGCACGATTAAAAATAGATTGAAAACCCCAACGTATAACTGCTGGACAATAACTCGCCAGGCATGATCACCTCGCGAGGTCAGAGGGTCCTCCAAAGTAACTTAACTCTCTGTTCCCAAATATTGTATTAACCTATCTGGAAGTAACAAATTGACATTATGCGGTAGGTTCTCGATGAGATGAGATGTCCATGAGTGTACGAGTAAGGTCTCCAGCCAAAATGTGTCGTGTAAAAAAACTTTCACCATACTGTTTCTGAGTGACGACCACGACCACTCAATCAAGACCGAAACCACTTATAAGAAGAAGAATATTAATCTAATTCGTAACTTTAGCCAATAAATGCCCACTACTGAACAAAGACCTTTTCTCACACGGAGAGAATTTTAAAATCTGAAACCAGTTTCTGAGGCAATGTTTAAAATCCGCCTAATCTAGCAATTTCAGGACAAAAATTCTAATAAAATAAAATGAAAATGAGTTATTTTATATTGTTTTCTTGGTGACAATTTGTTTTTCATTTGTTTATTTTTTTTCTTTAGATATCAAGTTTTTGATATTAGAACAATAAGATGGAGATAAGTCTAATTTAAAATTTCAGTTCATTTGTTTGAGGATTTATTTCAATTCCTTTTTTTAAAAGGATTCTCTAATTTATTCATAGAAATACTTGTGCATTAATTCTGTTCGGGGACAAGATGAAAACAGGGTTGTTTATCCGAATTTCTTCGAAAGAAAATATATTTCTTTTTCTGAGGCAAACAGTAAATGGCTAATTGTAGTGATGGTAATTTATATACGGATTAGATAATTGTAGTTAATCTTGTCGAGTAAATTCTGGCAAAAAGGTCGGACAGACTAAGACACGTCTTACCTTATTTTGTAGTATGAGTTAGGACCAAAATTATTTTCTTGCAGGTCTAACTGTCGACCACAGTCGTAGTTCTGTATTAGACAAAACATCTGGAACCTATTAATGTTGTGTAGGAATATATCTTCTATCGGACAGAAAGAAAGATAATCATGACTTTATCCCATTATTAATACGAAATAAAACTTTCATATAAAGAAAAAAAGATGGCACATTTATTTATTCTGTACAGTTGGCAACACGAAGATGAATTTCGCCCCACAATTCGCATATTCAGAGCTCATCTTGTGTGGTGCCGTACAATGGTTAAGCTGGAGGGAGTGTTGCTCCTCTCCATATGATAATGTGACTTCACACGTTTTCATGTAAATTGTATTACCAGCTTTTTCGTTCTTTTAAATTGAGAAATTCTCGTTTATTATGTGTTGTATTTTGACGGCGAAAATGAATACTTTGATCATCGTATGATTGTTTAGGTGTTCTTGTTTTGCTTTCTTTATGCGGGAATTTCTTTTTAAATAAGGTTTTAGACATTCCATTAGTGTGATAAAATTAATAGCTGCAAAAATGTTTTTATCTTTCCATCACATTTATTTTTATTTGAAAACACTTTTTTGTTTTAGCTCAACAAAGGGATTGTAATTGAAGTGTTATAACTTATATTCCTGGGCGAGTTACAAAAAAATTACCTCTTATAATATTCACAACGTTTTCCTGAGTAATAGATAAAAAAAAAGAACAAATATAGTTACAAGACAAGAGGGGAATGACGCGTATGTTATTTCCTAAAACAAATGACATGTGTTTTGTACAGAATGAAAGATATTACAGTACCAGAACTAACATTATTCCCGCATCCCGCAAAAACCTAAATAACAGTTCTTAAACAATTTCTTCGCGACGCCATTTTCATAATGTGCCGCTAGCGCAGCACTTTACGGAATGTCTGCGAACAATTTACGAGAACCTATTTCGTAAAATGCAGACTTCATAATATTCCAATGTGGTATCATCTGCCGGTTATCGATAGCTCGAATCGTAAACCTACAACCGTCGACGATCGTCTGCGACGCGACGTCAAAAAACTATTTGAAGTTGCTTAGGAATCAATATCAGCTTAAGGCAAATATGTTTTGCTTGAATTATTTTGTATTGCATTTGAAAATATTTCATTTTTTTTGACAAACTATGTTGGAGATCTGCAAAAAATAAAGAGTTCCAAATTTCAGAGTAATTTATTAATTCCAGAAATCGATTTAATACATTGTTTATATGTCGTGTTGGCGTCACAGATACTAATGTGACTTGTACTGAGTTAGATGTACTTTCTTCGATTATTTAAACATCACTGAAATACGGAGAAGAAATAGAACCTGAGGAAACCGGGACTTTAATTTTATAAGTATAAATTTGAAATCGCCAATCCGCCTTGAGCAAGCGTGGTGGTTAATGCTCACACTTTCTCCTTGTGAGAAGAGGCTCTTCACATGCACACGCAGTCAACACTAAGCTGATGATGTGATTTGACTCGAGTCATTGAAGATTCAAGTCGATTTATAAAAAATCCACAATACTATCGAGTAGCTAAGATGTTGAATCATTTACGTACATAAGAATCATATACATATTACAAAAGCTTTCATTGGTTCGACAAACTCCTTGACAAGGATCGATGACACTAAGTAATTCTAGTTAGTTCAATCATGGAATACTAGAGTATAATGTAAACAGATGCGTTTCTGTATCGCATCAGTTAGTTAAGTGAGACAGCAATCCGACACCCCTGAAGTAAGATCAAAACAAAGCTAAATAAGTATGGAAAAGTTTCGGCACGAATGGGTCGGCTTGACCGGAGTGATACCACAGCCTGAAACAACCACAGCGTTGGGTTTTGCCGTGTGGGTGAGGTTACCGGAGGCCCAATCCTTCTCCTCCCCTAATCCCAAAATCTCCAAATCCCTAATCACCAAAAGTTTAGCAACGCACTCGTAACTCTTCTGTTGTTGCGGGTGTCCAGTTGAGCGGCGCTGATTGCTTACCATCAGGTAATCCGTCTGCTCGTTTGCCGACCTATCACATAAAAAATATCTACCTTTATACATTCAATCTGTCTGTTTGTTTGTTTAATCTGACGAGCAAAGCTTATGAATCATGTTAGCTATATGTATACTACCATTAATTTACATAAAGATATGGTTCTATGATCCATTAAACATACATATTCTCATTAATCTCAATCATGTATTTGACTAAAGTTGATCAATATTATCTGAAGTTTTTGACTTCGTTTATTTATTTACTTTTACTTACAACTATCATCTTACGTACAAATTTCTTGTGTCACAATGCTAGTCGCCTTATTTCTTCGAAACTGCTTCACTGCAGTTTACTAAAAATTTTATTATATGCATATTCAGAAGGTTTGAGAATAGGCTAGCTAGCTACTAGAAAATAGTTGACACACAAGAGATAGATAGAGAGAGAGAGAGAGAGAGAGAGAGAGAGAGAGAGAGAGAGAGAGAGAGAGAGAGAGAGAGAGAGACAGAGAGAGAGACAGAGAGAGAGACAGAGACAGAGACAGAGAGAGAAAGCACGGGGGGGAGACATATTCGAGTGTAAAGTATGGCAATATAACTGCATACGCAAGCTTCTAGTAGAAACCCGCTTAGACAACTATGATAATTTACATTAATTTGTTTATACAGAAGTTCCAATACCATTAAACATAAAACAAAGCTTCTTATGAATAATATTTAAAAAAAACTGAAAAGAAATCCATTTTATGAAAAAGCTGCTCCGTCTAAAGTAGAGATTAATTGACTGGGATTATTATGAGATTGTGTACAGAAGCCGGTAAAATGATACTGGCCGCTAAAAGGAACGCCGAGAAAGGAATATTTGGTGTCAAACTAAACTTAAACAAGATTGTTTGCAATCCCGACTACCTGAGACTAATAGATTGTCTTGTACAAGTTTGACTAGTGTTCGCAATGTTATTAGTAACAGTATTATTTCAACGTAGAGTTTATTTAGAAGCATTCTTTTGGATTGTCATTATTGCATTGGTGAGCGCTATGTTCCAAACGACGACATATTATGACAAATTGATTATAATGTTCTTTTTTTTTGAACAACTTGTACCCTGCATTTAGCTAACATATGGGTAGAATAATGTGTATCGTATAACATAATGTATTGGTGAACTTGTATAACGTATTTATATCTTCTTATATATAAAAATGAATTGCTGTTCGTTAGTCTCGCTAAAACTCGTAAAAGGCTGGACCAACATGGCTTAATGTGGTCTTGAAATATTCTTGGATATACAGGGCAGGTTTAAAAGGTCAGAAAATTGGGCTAAGTAAAAAAAATAAATATTTGAGGCTGTACGAAGTTTGCCGGGTCAGCTAGTAGTATATATATTTTTAAATAGAGTAACGATTTTCATTGCTTGTTGTTTTCCATTCAAATCTAAACTTCGGAACAAGCAGCTAGATTCTCTGACGAACAGTCTGACAGACTTATTCTATTTAGGAATAAATTATTTTTACTTTGACTTTGAGTGTCATTGAATTTCTTATATTTTGATCCAACTTTCCGAAATATTATAAAGTAGGTACTGAAGTCTGTCATTGGTAAAGGATCATTGTTTGCGTGTTGAACTGCTAATTTGATCGTACGTTTTCTATTAGAGTACCAGTCTCGTTTGTATATTTTTGGTCATATCCATTCTTTTGCGTTCAATATATTTTCTGTTTTTGTAATGTGTAGTGACTTTAAACAATTATTCTCTCTTAATTCCGTAAATAACATAAAAAATATAATAAAATGTTTAACGTCACAGACGCAAATTAAAAGAAATCTATTATTATGTTTGTAGATGACCTTTACATCTTACATATTGCCAATATGTTGTTTCCACTTTTAGTTTCTTTTTTAATTAAATGAAATAATCTAATATTTTTAAAAATAGATATTATCGGTCTAAAAATAGTACGCATATAGGACACAAAAATACATACCCTCCAATCTCCATAACTCATAACTACTACATAATTACCTAAGAAAAGTAGACCATTGCTCCAATTTCTAAAGGAGAATAGATGACTTTGTAAGCAGAAAGCTTTCTAAACCCTGATAGATGGCAGAACGCAGAGCCGGTGCGCCCGTAAATTTAATATTATGAACACTCCGTCAATATTGAACGTCGGACCCCGCATTACCTACAATGTTTAGCCAAGATATGACGTTGTTCTATCTAAGCCTAGTATTAGTTTCAATATTCGCACCGAAACGTTATGAATAACTATCAACTTTGGGAAATCCAAGTTTCGGCACGAATGGACTGAAATGATACAACGGCCACACACAAAACTGGCATGACCACAGCGTTGCATTTCGCCACTTGCTTAAGGTACCACCACCATCGACCCCTAAATCTTCTAATCCTCAAAAGGGACGCAATACAGTCGTAACTCCTCTGGTGTTGCGGGTGTCCATGGGTAGCGCTGATTACCATCCATCTACCATCATACTTACATAACAAAAACGAACAAACGGGTCGAGATGTTATGTTTAGAAGGATTTCTATCCTCCAATGTGACACTTATGGCCCTGAGCTAAGTGAATTGTTTCGTTTGACGTCGTGTTGTTATATGTGTCCTTTTGTCCGGAATGTTTAGCGGCATATCTCTTTTGGCCAGCCATGTTGTTAGTTTTATTTAAGAGGAGATAAATTGAATGTCAGTTTGTGCAAAAAATATTTCACCATGTTGAAGTGAAGTTTTTATTAAAGGGCTTTATGTGGAAACCGTTAGACATATTTTTGGAGTTTACGGAGTCGTCCCCTAGTGTTAACGATCTTGGTCTGTCAAGAAGAGAGAGCTGACAAGACACAAGTAAAGAAATCGTCAATTTTCAGACTGGTCTGTCAGCTCTCAGTGATAGTATTTTTAATTTTAATTATTTTTACTAAAAGATACTTAAGTATCTGTAAGTAACTCAACATAACTTAACATAACTCAAAACCCAGTGTGAAACAACGCTTGCGTTATATTTTGCTGTAGGGGCTCTATTACTAAATGTCCAACAATCGTCTCCCTATTTCCAATCCTCAAGTACTAACCTCTCAATTTCTGCAACTACAACTGCAAACTTCAAGCAGGATTAGCAAAGCACTTCCAACTCTGCTTGTGTTACAGAAGCCCATAAGCAGTTCTAAGTAAAATGTAGAATTATTGATATTTACTATTTGATTGCTTTCACTAAGAAAACAGGTAACCCAGTATAAACAGTTCTACTTCCTTCACAATTTTCAGTACAAACCGTTCCAATTTAACAGAGAACGTCTGTACACTAACTTTAGCACCTTCACGAAGCGTTAGAGTAGCTTCTATTTCGTACAATACTTGAAACTCAATAGACTAGTTCTAACAATGATTGTAAGTAAACAGCCTGCACCCGACGCCGTTCGTTACCAACAATCTTTCCGTTCCGAGAGCCTATTCTTCCATTTTGTTTGTTCGTTTGAAAGGAATCGCAATTATCGACTACGTTGGCGTAAGCCTCTCTACGGAACCACGCTTAATTATTGGGAAGAGGTAATGTTTTGTACAAATATGTTTTTTGTGATATTGTGACAGGGTTTTTTTAGGATAAGAATATTCTTTGTCTTCGGAAATTCGCGGCGTTTGTATATTTCTCTGTACACAGTGATTGTAGATCGATGAGAATATCTAATTTCTTTTCCGCAAATAACGTGGATGGATTGTTTGCCTTCCCTTTGTGCTTATCACGTGGATGGCGGATGAGTGAATCTTTATGAACATGCGTCTTTATTACAAGAACGTAATGTTTAAAATCGAATAAAGAGATATAGATTGTAGTTATTTGAAATAGTTGTAAGATGAAGTAGGATATACATATTTTGGCAATTTGACCACTATCTCAT
This sequence comes from Spodoptera exigua, assembly GCA_902829305.4. NCBI lineage: Eukaryota > Metazoa > Arthropoda > Insecta > Lepidoptera > Noctuidae > Spodoptera > Spodoptera exigua. The sequence continues at coordinate 3,425,742 of LR824614.2, forward strand.
CAGGTTGATATCATAAACAATGATGTAACCAATAAACCGGTTTCATGTAGTTTTTCACAAATGAATTGACGTGTAAAAGTGCCCTTTAATGGCTTATTTATAAAAATAAATTCATTGTTTCAAGGGAACCAATAAATTACAATAACTTAGACAACTTCTCCTGAGTTACTTCCTGGACCGTCAGAAGAACTAAAGTTATATTCTTGGTAATCATTATGACAGAACATTTCAATGTTGGTTGAATAAGTACTAAGTAAATGTATGTCCACTTTGTTGAGCATTGAACACAGTTGTGGGAAATGAAATATGAAATTGTTGTATGTGGAAGGTATTAGAAATTGATTGGAATTGAGACAGAATATTTGGGTTCCAATCTGAACTCGTTTTCAGTATGTATCATGGGTATTTCAATTCCATATTGAATATAACGTTCTTTGAAATTGGTTTTGGTCAGTAAGCTTATGTAACCGTGTGTTGATAGGATAAAAGATTTAATGAGCAGTACATATTGGTATTTACAGAAAAACTAGCTACTGCTAGCTAGCAACATTTTATATATGAACATGAATCTCGTTCTGACTTGAAACTGGTAGAACTTTTATCAGTTAAATCACACGAGTAAGTATCACGATAGTCGCCACAAAAAAAAAAAACAGATTCATACAAGTTCAAACATACAGTTTCACTGTGTGAGTGTGGTTACCTTTAATACTTCCTCTCCCCTACTCCGTCCTCAATCCCTTAATCTCCAAATCCTTAATCCCCTAAAGGTCGGCAACGCACTCATAACTCCTCTTTTGTTGCTGGTGTCTATAGACGGCATTGATTGCTTACCATCAGCTAACCCGTATGCTCGTTTGTCACATAGTATTGTTGCATAAATAAAAGATATGATCTTTGTTTACTTTACTTTTATTCACAGTACAGTACGGCCGACGAATTATCTTGGCGAGTTTGGATCTTTTAGGAACAAAATTGTGTACTGCGCAGCTAATCGGCTAACTTCAGACTCGCCAAGATACGTTGACGGTATTGTATATATCTCAGTTCACAGTGCGTTTTAGTTTACAGTAAACGGTCGGGCAGCTCACTGCACCACAGTTACATTGTCCAAAGGATTTTATATGACCATGATATATGACAGACGACGTACCAATTTTTGATTCTAATTAGTGATGCTACAACAGTTTGTTAAAACATTATTTTATATATTTATGCTGATGAACTTATTTTACATCCAAAAACAAAGCGTATTACAATATTACAAGGATTACGCTGTACCAATAAATTGTCAACAGCACACAAGAAAACTGACGTCTTAACATGATACCTTTTTTGACCTTTTTATGACGCAGGCAAAAATCAGCCTTCGGTATGGGTAAAATATGCAACGTCATATGTTCAGAAGAAATTGAGAAGGGTTATATTAATGGAGTTTATGGTTGAACTAGCACTTTCTCAACGTACCTTTTCTCCTCACCTTGCATTTTTTAAGCAGTATCATCGTACTTTTTGACTAAGATTGATTACTTTTAGGGTCGACATGGGATGATATTAAAAATGTTACATGGCGTATAAGCCTCTCCGCATTTGGAATGTACAGCAATTGGTAATTCAAATTAAATTAATGTTAATATTAACTTAAAGTAACCAATTATTCACGTGAACTAATTGTGTAAGTCTCAACTATTATTACACTCTAACTACAGTGCACGTCGTGGCGGCTGCCACGCTGATTTCAATAAATTTAGAATATCTATCGATAATTACTATAAAATGAATATGTGTTAATAATTTAAATTATTGTAGACATTTTTGTATTTATACGAGCAAATCGTAGATGATCTGAAAAGGTGTTGTGGGGTTCAAAATGTTTTTACATTTTACGAGCAAATCTTAGGTAAGCAGAACAAGTGTTATAATTATGGGCCCCAGACGTAGATTGAAGCTAGTCGAGTGAACTCTTCTTTTTTCCACCACTCTCTTAGCGTTATGAGATATCCTACAATATCATGTTATTAAACATGTTTAAAAGTGTTTGTAACACACCTTTTACTTGCCTGTTCAGAATTATAAATCTGTGATCAATGTATACTCAACTGCACCGTTGGGGCGGTGGCTGGGCAACTGGCTGCCGTGCAACGTGTAGCGGGTTCGATTCCCGCACGGAACAACTGTTTGTGTGATCCACAAATTGATGTTCCGCGTCTGGGTGTCATGTGTAAGTGAAATCGTATGTAATCGTATCGTTGTAACCGCACCCACGACACAGGAGAAAATCCTAATGTAAGGCAACGTTTTTCAAAAAAAGAAAAAAAAAACCTTTTTAATGCACTTCATAATATTAGGATCATAATAATATGTCAGCATGTAACGGTTAATAATTTAAAAATAAACTATCATTATTGAAGAAATAACAAAACTTAAGGAACTCTTAAGCAATAAAACTAAAACCAGTTTCCGTTCGACAGGTTAATAGTAATTGTATAAAAAAACGAAGAAAATAAAACAAATATTTTTATAAAGAAAACTGTTATTTCTATAGAAAATGGCACACGCTGACGTGAGCTCAACGACTGCGTCTATTCCCAACCAGGTCAATCGGAAAAAATATCGGAAAATTAATCTGAATTTCTTTTGTATGGATTGAAAATGAACAAAGATTGTGCAAACATTGTAACATAGTAATTAATATGATGTTTGTAATTAATTTGTGATCATGATGAAACATTTTAATGATGATGATTTGTCTTCACCATCTTTTCGCTAGAGGTTTTATATCATCATCATCAGCCGAAAAACAAAGGCCAGCATTGGCTAATAGCCATTGTTTCCTCTCGACTCTGATGAAGACGTCGGTCCACCTAGCAGGAGGTGTGCTCACGCTACGTCTTTCGATCCATAGTCGGTACTCGAGCACTTTTCTGACTCATCGGCCGCTTTCAGATTTTAAGAGCTATGTCGGTGATGTTTTTTTATATATACACAACGAGCTTTTGCCCGCAACTTCGTCCGCGTGGAATAGTGACTTCCTGCAGATTTTATGCATAAAAACTATCCTGTGTCCTTTTTCGAGTTTCAAACTATGTCTGTTCCAAATTTCACAGAAATCGGTTCAGTAGTTAACGCGTTTAGAAAAGACAGACAGACAGAGTTTCTTTTGCATTTATAATATTATATAGTTTGGATTATTATGGTTTAAAAAGGTCTACTTTTTACTTTTTTCAAGTTAGGGTTGGCAATATTTTCCCCACATTAAAAACATAATGGAAGTGTAATGTTTGTAAAAAGACATCACATTGTGCCAGCAAAACAGTGGAAAATAAATGAGACGAAATAAAAATTTAGGTCTTTCAAAACGTTCCTCTCTCCTTTTTATTCAACAGTAATTATGCAAAATTTTTAGCTTCGCATAGCACCTTTGGGCGGTTTTGCCAACTTAATTATTTTTTTTTCGTCTGCCATAACCGTTCCTCGAGGGATATTATTTAAATTGTAATTAAGGAGACTTTCTTCAAAATTAAATTAATGTTTACTTATTTTTTGCTTTTTTCATCGAATTACTTTATTTTAAACTTGGTATATATGTATTTATATCGTTAATACGAAAAAGCAAAAAGTATTTTTTTCGTCGAAAAGTATTTCTTATTTAACCGTTGTATTTTTTCACACTGAACTAAACAAAATTATGATAAAAAAAATTATGGGGTTTCTGAAATTGTATAAAGTGTAAGCAAAAATGAGCTCAATTTGTCATTTACTAATTTTAAAATAAAACACCTAAAGAAATATTCTACTATTTTAAAAAGACACACATGTGGCAAAACAACATTTCTGAAGGGTCTGAATGAAATTATTAATATCAAAGGGACCTGTTTAGACCCGAAATCGGAACATATTAACAGTAATAGTTTTACTCCGACGAACCTCAACTTGGTTTCAATGTGAGGTTTACCGCTATGGAGATTAAACTCAAAAGGGACTAATTTGGAAAGAGATATAAATAATGGCAGTATCGGCTTTGAATAAACTAAACAAAGTACTGTATTTATATCAAGTAAATAACGACATACATATGAGGAAAGCTCTACTAATTTCAAGTTAAGTATAAAGAGATTCTTATTCATGACGTTGCGTAGCCGACTCGCACGTGAACAGTACTTAAAAAGATTTAATGAAAATTATCAATTTATTTTGTCAGGTTTGCAAGTTTTTAATTTATTTTATTGAAATCACAATAACATTTTTTTAGGCAAAGCGTATATGTGCAACTACCTCGTACAATGACACTAACATCATAATGTTTCATACACAATCACTAACAATATTGTAGCAGCATGTTCACCGGAGGCTAGGCGAGGTTCGACTAGGCCATGGTCACCGGAGGCACAATCTTCTCCTCTCCGAATTTGTCCAATCCTTCATCTCCAAAAGGTCGTCGGCATTATACCATCTTCAATCCAATTCAGAAGCCGATAAATCGAGAAGTTAGCAATTTCTAGACTTTTACACACTCACAAAACTTAGAACATTCTAGTAATGATAAGTTATTGTTTTAGGTGTTCTTAAGCATGTTAAAAGAAGGAATAGAAAAAGTTTTATGGCACAAGGGGCACAGAAAAATATACAGTACGAAGTAACGGGATTTTTCGCATTAATCTTTAGTTATCTTGGCGACCTTTTTGGGAATGGGAAGAGTTCTTTATGAATTTTGTATGAGTTTATGGACCAAATGGCATGTGTTTTATTTGTATATGCATTAGTTACAGAAATCTATGGAAATAGTGCAAAATATTCTATACTGTGAGAATTTTAATAAAATTTCATATTCAGATTACTTTATCGAGATTATTTTGTGTAAAATTACCAAATTGAAGAGCAACTAAAAAAATGCTTTGCATAGCCATATTGTGACCGAAATGTATTTCTTTTTTTGGTTTACACCACAAAACGTTTTGCGAAATGTTCATATTATATTTGCTCCGAGATTTTTTCAGTCAACGTAGGTTAGTCATACAGTCGTAGGCACATTACGTGACCTAGCTTCGTACATAACACGAAAAGGTAATAACAATTTCGTTTGAAATAATTACTTAAATACATAAGTTAGGGTTGTAAATAAAAATAAAAATGTATGAAAGGTTAATTTTAATGCGATGAAGGATAAAGATAGGGTTGTTATTTGTCTTTTTATTGCAGTACCGTGACTAGAAGCTGACGGTTTAGGGTGGAGCTGCATGCCAAGGTTACTTTGAATGACCAGAAGATCGTTAAGCTGGTCAATGTACCTCTTTCTGTCAAATCTTTATACGATTTTCAACTTTACAGTTTTGACGTAAAGGCGAAGATTCTGTAAAACATAATACAGATTTGAGTAGGTTGACTAGCTGTCCACTGTACATTTATTTTGTAAATGTATAATGAAAGTAGAAAAGAGTAGTAACACGCGAGTGTCACATTTTATTGTTGCATAGGTGTGTACCCATAAAGCCTATTGCGTTGTTAAGGAAATTGATGAAAATTGTTTCGTTACAGAGTCGTTTGAATTTAAAGTTATTGTGCTTGGTCAGATATGTCTACTTGTATAATTAACTCTGTCTTATGTAAAGTATATTTTCTTGGAGATAAAGTGGGTCAGAATTTTTGTTAGGTGAAAAATAAATTTGACATTAAGGTTTTAATAACAAATACATACATATTTGACCTTTATTAGAAGAAACTTATTAATGTGCTAATAATAAGGGTAAGTCCGTATCGTATGCCTCCTTTTCCTTAAAAAATAATAATCTTGAAGTACTTTTTAAAATTCTACCATCAAAACTTTTAGATTCCATTTATACATGCTCTTAATACTAAGTAATGCACTTTCCACGAACAAATATCTGTGTGTAAGTACATTTATTTTTCGTCTTGGCGTTTCCCACTAAAATGGGTCAAGAGCAGCCCCGCCAGGCGTTTCTCTTCTGACGTTCCATAATGAATCCTGTCATTTCTTCGACCATAATTGTTTGACTTTCTTCTCGTTCAAACAATCAGATTCTACGTTCATTTTATACTTAATAATTATTATTACTGAGATTGATCGTCCAGGAACAGGTTTTAATGTGGGTATAACGTTTTATAGTGTGGAATTGGCTGATGATATACACATACTTAGACATGTAGATTCAAGTAAACTAAAGATGTAAAGTTTATCAGGAAAGCGCTCTTTACTACCCATTATAAACCAAAGTCGCTTTCTCTGTCCCTATCTGTACATATGTATGCTTGAATCTTTAAAACTGCGCAACGGATTTTGATGCGGGTTTTTGTTAATAGATAATACCTATATAAGGAGAATGAGTATTTGAATATTAACATGCCTTATGTATTGTAACACAAGCTCTAGAGTGGACACCACAAGGCAGGCGAAAAGTTGGCCGTCCTAAGCAAACGTGGCGGCGCACAGTGGCGGCGGAAATAAGGAGGATAGGACTGTCCTGGTCCGAAATTAAGCACATAGCCCAAGATAGGTCCAAATGGAAAAATACTGTGGAAGCCCTCTGCCCCACCTAGGGGATATAGGAACTTAATATATATATAATATATGTATTGTAACCAAGCAAAGCCGGAACAAATCGCTAGTAGTATCACAATTATTTAGTTTATTACGAAGATTCCGTATTTGCTAGAACAATGAGGCAGTCTTTTCTTTTCTCAACAATTAATAAACAAATTACTCTACGTACCACTTACAAATATTTTACTTTACAATCAACAATTAAAACAACAAATTACTCTACTTTACAATCCAAACCGCTATTGGGGAAAAAACAAAAGCAATAATACATTATTCCTTGACCCATCAAGTTCCACGCTTGTACACTTGACCAACCGCTTGAGTGGTTCAACTCAAAGGTAATTTTCTTCAGATTTCTATCCGCTTCACTTTGATCCTTGATTTTATTTTATTTTTTTACCCTTACGACGTATCCTGTTTGTAATCGGGCATGAGTGGACTAGACACCATTAATTTGTCTGTTGTCTAGAACAGAAAGATAAATTTTTTGAGCAAAAAATATTGTAGGTACAATAAAAACCCGATGTCCCACAGCCGTTTATTGCGACATTTTTGTAGTATCAATTCGGTTCGTCAGTACTGTTTACAGAACGGAATGAATAGTTTTGTAAGAAATATAATTGAAGATTTTAATAAATAAAAATAACTATTTTTTAGTTAAGAACAAGGCTGAGATAGAAACGTTTAAAGTTTTGGCTGCACGATTGGCACGGTGGCTGGGCAACTGGCTGCTGTATAACGTGTCGCAGGTTCGATTCCCGCTAGGAACAACTCTTTTCCGTGTATGTGAATTTGTATGTTTTTAAACGCACCCACAACACAGGAGAAATCGTAATCAGGGGCAATTTAAAAAAATTAGAAGTGGTAGTTGACAACGAAACATAACACCGCAAATAACCTATAAAAATCACTTAATTGTGACGTCACGAGATATTTCAAATAAATGCATCAATTTCACAAGCAAAGCAAAAAGTTTATTGTTTTATATTAACTTTAAAGACGAAAATAAAGGGAAAAGTCGCCGATCTTGTTTCAGAACACATGATAGAATAGTATATGGTATGATTCATAGGTAAATCATTTTTGATACTAACTTGTTACTTGAACAATGAAATAAAGATAAAGGCATGCTCATTTCCAAACTGACTCAGTCCCATTGTCAAGATATTTAAAAACTACGTGTGAAATTGAAACATTTATATTAACTTTTTGAACAGTAACTGAGTTTGCTCGCAGAGAAAACCAAGGAGGTAATCTATTAAACAAAGAGTTCAAATACCATATCTGATTTTTCTCCTACGCCATTAGTAAAAAGTTTTAAGAGTGGGAGAGCCAAGCTTCGGCACGAATGGGTCGGCTCGACCGAAGTGATACCACGGCCTCACAGAAGACCGGTGTGAAACAACCACAGCGTTGTGTTTCGCAGTGTGAGTGAGGTTACCGGAGGCCCAATCCTTCCCCGCACTCAATCCCTAAATCTCCAAATCCCTAAAAGGTCGGCAACGCACTCGTAACTCATCCGTTGCGGGTGTCCATGGGCGGCGCTGATTGCTTACCATCAGGTAATCCGTCAGCTCGTTTGCCGACCAATTAAATAAATAAAAGAGTGGGTGAGCTATGCTTCGGTACGGCTGGAATAGGTCGGCTCGATGGGAATTATACCACGGCCTTACAGAGAACAACCACAGACTTGTGTATCACCGTGTAGTGAGGTTTTTTTTTTTTTTTTTTTTGTGAGGGGAAAATCATCAAATGACTTCTCCCGCCCAGGGCCGGGCAGGAGGGAGTGTCAGACTCTTACTGACTAAAAACCCCCCTGTTCCTTCTCCTGCTCTGTGCCGAGGTCGCGGTACCTCATTGCGCTTACCCCGCAACCCCGGCTGAACATCAGCCCTTTAGGGCCCCGTCTGTGGTGGTCTATTGGCTCTTTGAGGCGCGCGCGGAACGCTACGCGCCGTACGCTCGGGCCTGGTTCTGGTCGGGCGGCGAGCTGCCCTTACTCGCCGACCGCAGGCCCGTACTTACGGTGGCCGGAGATCGTCCCTCGATCCCCGACGCCCGTAGTGTCGCCAGTTGCGGCTGCTGGGGCGTGAGGAGGAGGATTGCTCCCTCACGCGGGCCGCCTCTCTCTTTGCGAGCATGACTGCTTCACAAAAGGAGGAGACGGCGTCCCAGTTCCTCTCACTCCGCACCATGGCCTCGACTAAGGCCGGGCGCGAGAGGTCGCCGCCGCCGATCACTTCCCTGAGGATACGGCGGTGCTCAGCCCAGGCAGGGCATACCGCTACCGTATGCTCCACCGTATCCTCTAGGTGGTCCTCACAATGACGACACTCGGGCGTTTCCTCCCGCTGAATCCGAAACAGGAACCTACCGAAGCTGCCGTGCCCGGTAAGCACCTGCGTCAGACGGAAGGTGAGGACGCCGTGGCGTCTCTCAAGCCACTCCTCAAAGAGGGGTCTTACCGCTGCTATGGTAGCGTGCCCGGCCCTCGGTTGCGACAGTCGTTGTCTCCACTCTGCCGTGAGATCTCGCCGGAGCTCATTCCGCCACGCACTTATTTGGCGCGGCAGAGGATCTTCGCCCCGGCGACGCGCGTCTGCGCGCAAACTGTAGACGCGCGCGAGCGCCTTCGCTTCTAGATCCCACGGCGGTGATCCGGCAAGGAGGTTCGCCGCCTCCCCGGAGATCGTGCGATACCCGCGGATTACTCGTATAGCCATGACCCTCTGGGACGCGACCAGCGTACGAGCCGGCCGCCGCTTCAAGTCCGGCGCCCACACAGGGGCACCGTAGAGGGCCATGGATCGCACAATCCCCATATACAACCTCCGGCAGGAGGCGTTTGGCCCCCCGAGGTTGGGAAGGAGCCGCTTGAGCGCGGCCCCAGACCGTTCCAACTTAGGGGCCAAACGACGAAAATGCTCCGTGAAGTTCCATCGGCTGTCGAGGACGAGACCCAGGTACTTCATCGCCGACTCGACGCCGATGGTAACTCCTCCTGCCGTTACTTGGGACCCACCTGGAGGTGGCGCGCTCCGACGGCCATAGAAGCACATGGCCTCGGACTTGTGGAGCGCCACCTCGAGTCCCAACTGCCGGATCCTTGCAACGACTGTCGCAACCGCTTGTGACATCAGGTCGGCCGCCGCCTGATGCGACCTCCCGTTCGCCAGCACCAGCGTGTCGTCAGCATAGCAGACAATGCTGACGCCGCTCGGGAGGTCGGTGCGTAGCACCCAATCGTACCCGATGTTCCACAGGAGAGGTCCCAGGACCGATCCCTGTGGGACACCGCGCGACACCTCTCGCCGATTCCACACGCCCCGGTGACCGGGGTAGATGACGCATCTGTCCGTCAAGTAAGCCTCGACTACACGACGGAGATAGGCAGGCACCCGGTGATACCGGAGTGCCTCCAAAATGCAGCTCCAGGGGAGCGAGTTAAAGGCGTTGGCGATGTCCAGAGACACCGCCACGACGACTCGCCTCCCGGCCAACGCTGTCCCCGTCGTGAGGTCCCTCACGCGCATGATGGCGTCCACCGTGGAGCGCCCTCTTCGGAAGCCGAACTGGCCGTCCGCTAAATCCGGCCCCCTTCCAGACAGGTGCCCGACGAGGCGGTCTGAGATTATCCTCTCGAACAGCTTTCCCACCTCGTCGAGCAGCACAATGGGCCGGTACGCGGACGGGGAGTCCGCAGGACGCCCCGGCTTCTTCACGAGGACCAGTTTACCCGTCTTCCACGACAGCGGAAACTGGCCTCTCTCCAAACATGCGCTGAACAGACCAAGTAGTCGAGGCCTGAGAGCCTCCGACGCCAGGACCCAGACCTTGGCATGCAGCCCGTCAGGTCCTGGGGCGGTATTCTTGCCGCTCAGCCGGCGCACCGCCACTCTCAAATCTACCTCGGTCACTTCCGGAGCGGATTCGTCTTCGTCGTCGATGTAGCCCGCATTGGGCACCGCAGGGGGCGGGGGCATAGCCGGAGGCGTGTAACCCGTCTGTGGTCGGGGGAATAGCGCCCCAACCACTTCGTCCACGACCTCCGGCCGGAGACTCTGAGTCAGTGGGGGCGCCCAGGTGCGGAGCTTATCACGCACCATCCGGTAGGGGCGTCCCCACGGGTCTCTGTTCAGAGTCTCCAACATCTCCTCGCGGGCCCGATCTTTGGCCCGCCGGATCTCCACCCTGAGGGTGGCCTTCGCCGCCCTGTACTCCTCGTATAGCTCCGCCTCTCTGGTTTCAGCGTCCAGAGGGCGGAGACGGAGCCTGCGGTGCCTGGTGTATCGGCGTCGCGCTGCGGTGCACTCACCGCGCAGGTCTGCCAATTCCCGCGACCACCAATACACCTGGCGCTTGCGTTGGCACGGTCGGATCCGGGCCATCGCCACGTCGCACATCCTTGACATGGCGTCCTGGAGCCATCTCGCCTCCTCGTTAATGTCGGCTGGCCTGACCGGTGGTATCACCCAGGCCTGCACGACTGCGGCTTCCAGGAAAAGCTCCCGGTCCAGTTGCCTAAGCGCCCAACGCGGGCCACACGGGGCCTGTCTGACTGGCGGGTCTGCGGACTCGGCGGAGACGTCGAACCGTATATACCGGTGGTCCGAAAACGTCTCCACCTCCTCCATGACGCGCCAGTCAACAACGCGCGATGACAGAGCGGGGCTGGCAAACGAAATGTCCACCACTGACTCGCCCCGCATCCGTACGCACGTGGGGACAGAACCCCGGTTCAGCACGACTAGGCCTGTCTCCAGAGCCCAGTCTTCGACCATCCTTCCCCGGACATCAGTGAGCCGGGAACCCCAAGCCAAATTCTTGGCATTGAAGTCCCCGAGGACCAACACCGTGTAGTGAGGTTACCTACTTAATCCTTTCTATTACCCAATCCTAAATCATTGAAACCTTAATGTTCAAAAGTTTGGCAATGTAGTCGTAACTCCTTCAGTACTGCTGGTTTCCATGGGCGAAGCCGATTGCATACCATCAGGTAATCTTAGGACTCGATCGCCAAACTATCACAAAAAAGTAATTTTCTCAGTTGTAAACCAAACCAAATCGCTTCCCATCCACTTTTCCTTATAAGAAAATAACTAAAATTTTATGTCATCATTATTTTCAATGGTTCCCTGGCCAAAATCGTCCCATTTCAGTTAGATCCAACTACTGAATAACTTATGACGGTGTAATTTGCACCGTACTAAAGGGATTGTAACCACTCCCGGACACAGATAGCGGTTGCCGACCATACATTCTTCCCATACAATAGCTACCTTTATATTGTCGTTTTAATAACAACAGTTATGACGAAGATAAAATTATTTATGTTAGCGCCATGCAAGATAGTTTCGTCAAGCTAATTTCAACTTTGTTTACTTTACGAATAAAGTCGATTTTAAGTATGTTTTCTATTCAGATTTAGATTATTTAATGCTTGCCTCTAGCTTCGGTTGTGATTGTGATGCCTTATTGGAATTGAAAGGCGACATCTGCCGATTCTCTAAATCCATTTATGTGAAGTATTTTGGTCATTATTTATCTGCCGGTCAATATAATGAAATATATATAATAAATACCTTTATAAAGATACTTAGGTATATGTATTTTCAAAATTGTAATCTGTTTATTTAAGACAAGACCTCATCACTTCACGTTAGCCTATAAGAGCCTATAATGCTGAGCATTATTCACCACGCTTGTTCAAATTGGATTTTAAACTAATAATTATAAATTATAAAGTCCAAGTTCCTCACCACATAATATTTTCGTGTATCGTTTGTTTGATAAATCCACTAAAAAGTACTCGTAATTAAAAAAAGGCACCTTGCACCCTCATGCATGAAAAGCAGATCTTTTCTCCTGGCGGTTAACATCATCATGGATGTTATTATACATAACAAATAAAATTAAAAATGGTTTCGTTAAGTAAGTAAGTCAAGTGTGGGAGAGCCATGCTTCGGCACGAATGGGTCGGCTCGACCGGAGTGATACCACGGCCTCGCAGAAAACCGGCGTGAAACAACCATAGCGTTGTATTTCGCCGTGTGAGTGAGGTTACCGGAGGCCCAATCCTTCCCCTCCCCCAATTCCTCCTCAATTCCTAAATCTCCAAATCCCTAATCCCTTATCCCTAAAAGGTCGGCAACGCACTCAGTTACGAGTGCGTTGCGGGTTTCCATGGGCGGCGCTGATTGCTTACCATCAGGTAATCCGTCTGCTCGTTTGCCGACCTATTACATAAAAAAAAGTAATTTGGCAACATTGCCGTTTCAATAATCATAACGCAGTATTTCAATTAAAATGTAAAAAAAATGATAACAAAACATAGTTATGGTACAAAGATCTTACCAGACATAAAAGAAAAAAAAAACTTGCTCCTAAAATACCAAAACAAGGGTTAAAATCAATAAAAGAAATCAAATCAATAAAAACGCTGTTTAGCATGCATTTTTAATGGCGACCGCCAAGTATTAGTGGCTTCAAACGTGGCCTCACAGTCAATCGATATTGCTCTAACTTTTATTGGCACTTGCATCGTGTGCTCATAAAATAAAATGAAAGAATATGTGCCAATTTGCAGTACGTTACCCAGTTTCAAAGCCCTGAGGGTAAAGGTGTAAACAGGGTTCGTAAATGTGCTGTTTTTCTTTTGTTTATTTGATAGGTCGGCAAAAGGGCTTACCTGGGTTTACCTGATGACACAGGCACCCACAACAACGGAGGAGTTACGAGTGCGTTGCCGACGTTTTTGGGGATTTGGGATTTGGATTTTGGGATCAAGGAGGGATTGGGTGAGGGGAAGCGTTTAGCATCGAGTAACCACACTTAAATGGCAAAAAACAATGCTGTCTTTGTTTTACACCGGACCCGACCCATACGAGCCGAAGTTTTTTTTTTTGAAAAGATCCGTAAACCTTTTTCCTATTTATTTGACGTTATCTGGAACCATGTATGTATGTACGCATTGAGGTTTTAAGCTCACTTAAACTAAAGACACGTTAGAGAATTTAAAATTAAATCATATTTAAATGCGTTTATTTCTAATTACATGTGTGTTGGAGTAAGTGTCGTAAAAACAGCGTGTCTAAATGAAGATAACGCAGAGAGTAATTTTAAATTAAAATGTTAATAGCGTACTCAGATGTAGTTCAAAATGCCTTAGACTGAAAACATCCAACATTTTAAGTAAGTTTAAAATGTACTGCATAAAACTTGTTAATTTAATAGTTCTTATTAAGAAACTGTTTCTTCCTTAATCTGATTTATTCACGTTTATCCGTTAAGCAACTTAGCCTTAAACAGAGGAGCGTCGTGAAGTCGTACGGAAGGAGGAATGAGAATTCGTATTTTGTTCGGTATTAAATTAAATGTCAAAAGTTTTAAATTTCGAACAATCGTTCGAATTCTTTAAAAGATTGTTCTTAGAAGCCTGTATTTTGGTGTAGTTGTTTTTTAATTCTCGTTAATTTTCGTATTCAACCTCGTTTTTGGAATTATGAAGAATTTTAGGCTTTCTGTAGCTAGAAAGTTTGGTTCATATAATAAATCGGTAATTCCTCTGACCTCTTTCTGTACTCGTACCCAAAACTTTAAGAAACCCTTTATCTGAAGCATTAAAAGGTTGTCGGTCTTGTTTCGTTAAAACTTCATCGGAGAAATAGGTCGACTTTATGAAACAACGACTTAATTATTATTGAAAATATGATAAATGGAGTTCGCAGAAAAGTGATCTATTATTCTATGCTATTCATTGAAATTAAATATTTTAAGATTTTTTTATAGTGTTTTGAGGTCATTCTATTAATTAATAAGTTTTTCGTAAAGAATATACAGGGTTGAGAGTCTTTTGCCCAAATCTGAGTCATCTAGACTTTGAGACCTTAATGTAGTCTCTTTAGTGTTATAGTATATTTCTTAACGAATTATTGAAACTACATTAAATACGGGAAAACTGTAAACGTGTCCATGAGAGACGCCGGTTGCTTCAATGATTCACCTGCTATCTATAAAAAAATAGGACATTGACATCTCAATATGCTTAGAAAAAATATCTGAATAAGAAATCCAATTAACAATTGACCCCGACAAAATAGAAATGAAAAGAGCCAAAAGGAATATCTTTTACTAAAAGGTCGTTGACCTCATTTGCGTTTCATATTTATGCAAGACTTTGCTTGTCGGCTTCAAGCTTTAAGAACTGAGTTGCTACTTTCCTAGTCAACTTACTAATGAGCAATATTGAGTTAAGCTCAGTTCAGACTAACTTACAAGTCTTGCCTAGTTACAACTTGTGTTTATTAAGTTCTGCCGTTTATTAAAGAAATGTATAAACGTATTGTAATTGTCTTATAAATATTCTTGATGAGTTCGTGAATAGATTCTGCAAGTGGTTTAAGTAGATATTTTGCATAAAGTATTTATATCGTCTGTCTAAGTGTCCACTGCTGAACCAAGCCCTATTCTCACATAGAGTATTCATAATTACGCTTCCTCAAAGCGGATTGGCTTTACTTATGATTCCTATCTCGACTTTTTTATCGTACGTCAGTGGTGTTATAAAATAATCTTAATTGACAAAGTAAGCTGCTGCTCGCAAGAGCCAGTAAAGTTCTGGGTTGTTTTTCTCTTTGGCGGGTCTCTTTAGGTAATAACGGAAAGAAGATTGGAGACAAAAAAAGTTATGGTTTAATTTGCATATACAAAATATATCTCACTCAGGAAACGAGCCAGAGGCAGAAAGCACAAAATATAAATAATAATCAATACTATTTAATATAGTTTAAATATATCAGTACGCATATGGCAGATCCCATCATTTTTTCTTTTTGTTTTACAACTTGTTTCTGTATTGTTCCCACATAGGGGTACAAAAATGTATACTTAATATTGTATTAATGAAATTGTAATTAATTTTTAAAAAGAGTAACGATTGAGTTTCTTGTTCGTTCTTCTCCATTCGATTCTCCAGTTTGGAATGAGCACCTAGCTTCACTGACAAACGAATGACAGACTACTATTCTATTGTGACGTTTCAATTTCATACGGTTTAGGGTTGATTTTTCAATAGTCAGATAAATGTTATCAGAGGAATAAAATTGTCGCACTGTCTTATACAAACATTCTGACGCGACAGCCTCATAATTAACCCCAGATAACTTTATCTAACCATTGAAAAATCAGCCCTTAGTTGAAATAAATGACTTTGACTTAGAATCCGAAATAACCGATAAAACACCCAGTAATCACTCAAGCACAAGTCTATCAGTTAATTTATGATCTTGGGTGTGATTCTGTAAGACTTCATTCTACTTCGAATCAGCACGTCGATTCTATAAAATTTGTTCGATTTTGAATCGTGTTCGAGTGCGAAGTGAGCGTCGGGCGTGCGGGAGTGAGTGGCGGATTCAGCAGTATGATTCTGTAAGACTCCATTCTAAATTTCGAATCTGAATCCGCTGTGAGTGGTAGTACACTAGCGCTACACTTGCGAGTTGAACTAAATTGACAGCAACATTTTGATAGATAAAGTATGAGATGACGTTAAAAGTGGCATTCTAAAATTTTATTACCCCGTCACTTCGATACTCACTTCGCACTCGAACAAGATTCAAAATCAAACAAATATTATAGAATCGACGTGCTTATCTACGTATTTTGTTTATCTTTTAGACTCAAGCTTCAATTCACAAATGAAAAATAATGTTCCCTAACTTCGATGGCTGACAAATTGATTCCCTCCGGATCAGATAAAGTAAAGCTGATCAATTTATTTTCCGGCAAATTATGGCCGCTAATGAGATGTTGATGTGTGTTCTGATAAAACCTTATTAATTAATATTTAATTAATTTGTTTTATATTATAATAAATTGGTGCATGAGTTATACTTTATGTATAAATTGCAATATTCATTAATATTTATTATAAATAATGAGGTTTAAATTTAGTTCTATTTTTTTTACATTAATTGAACGGGATTTTATTTTACGGTGTTTTATATAAGTAAAATTATAATAGAATTTTGTTTTGAATATTAAATTTGTTTAAGTAAAGAGAAGAAAATGTGATTAGATAGATAATAACATACAAATTATTGGCATTGGTATTCGTAATATCCGAACATGAAACAACTGGAAATAAACATATTAATAAAAAAAAAAACGATTGTCATCAAAGAAATCCGTTTTATATAATATTAATGTCCTTTAAGCACATCACCCATTAGCGCGTTCTAATAATATTATAGTAAAGAAATAGTAATTACTATTTTATTTTCTACGACACAAAGTACGAAATAGCGTGTCCGTCAATCATTACTCAATTATTATGAAAAACAAATGTGTTTCTAACCTCATTATATTATCGGAAATAAACACACAGCAAAATCATGACTTGCGAATCTATTAATCAAGACTGAGACCGCCATTTTGTCAACCCAGGCCACTGGGTGTTTATTAGACGTCTGAAGCTCCGTCAACTGGAGAATTAAGTATGAATTATTATATTGTCTATCAAAACGGAGGTCTATTAGCGATTAATCAATAGACAGTTCCAGTTTTCAGTTCAAAACGTTTCAAATTTATTTCTTAAATATTGAAAATGTTAAGCTAAGTCAAAGCAAGGAGCGATAAATAGGTACGCTATTTATCGCTCCTTGCTTTGATGCGAAATAATCATAGAATTCGACGGCTCTCGGATCTCTTTGGTGACGTTTGTAATTATTCCGAAGTATTTGTTGTCGTGGAGTTTCTATCCTAATCAATTGTACGAAGATAGTTACTTTGACTTCCAAATAATTTTAGTAACTTGATCTTCTCATGCAATTCAAAGGAACTACAATTCCTTGTTAGTTGCTTGTTAATTATTTTAGTAGGTACTTCCGTAATAATAATTTTGGGAAGGGGAAAATCATCAAAGAATCCTTTCCACTTCCAGTCCGCTGACTGACCTTTCACTTTCATACACACTTTTACACTTTTACTTTTCTTACCAACTAAAACCCACACAGTTTCTTCTCCTAGTCCAGGCCGCGATACATAAAACTGCGCTTGCTCCCGCCACTCCGCGAAATTAATTAATTTATTTAACTTATGTTAACACTGATTTGATCCAGTTACATTAACACAGATATAATAACATCGTAAAGGAATAACGATAAGAAATAACGATAGGTACATAAAAAAACAAACTTAAAACAAACAATCAAACAATAATATTAATAAATATTTTGACTTGTGACTTGTACATTAATTTTAGGTATACTCGTATAATAAATATCATCCGTTACTGTGAGACTATCAGAAAACAGCTGAAGCTATTGATGTACAGAATTTAACAAATTTTGACTTTGCAGTTGCAGGACAAGAAAAAGGTACACTATTAATAACTACTACAAGGACCAAAATTATAAAAAAAATGCTAGAGTATTTGTTCCCCGAAGAAAATGCGGAATCTGGCTCGACACCTAGGTTCGAAGCCCGGGTCCGTTCTACCTTCCATATCCGTTTTCACTCCTATAGGGTGAATAGGCGTGTTTCATCGTAGATCGCAAGATTTCTTACCACTAGGCGGTGATAATAGCCAACACAGGCCTGTTACAAAATATAATAAACTATTTTCTATACTACATACTATAATATTATAAAGAGGTAATAAATATTATAAAGAGGTAAAATTTGTAAGTTTGTAAGTTTTTATGTAGGTGGTAATCATCGGAGCGGCTTGTCGGATTTCCAAAATTGTTACACTTATTGATCGCTACAATATTCCCGAGTGCTATAGGCTATAAAACATCATGCTATAATCAAATGGAGCCGAGCAGCGAGTGAAATCGCGTGAGAGTAGCTAGTAATATTATAAAGCTTTAGAGTTTGTTTGCATGAATGCGCTTATCTCCAGCATTACTAATTCGAATTGAAGAGTTCTTTTTGTGTTTGTTAGTCCATTGTTGAAGGCTATAAGCTATAAAACAACACGCTTTGATCTATACGAGCCAAGCAGCGGGATAAACCGCGCGAGAGTAGCTACTACTAACAATAACATTAATAGAACGATCGAAAGAAAACGAGCGGACAATAAAAACGCTGCGAATGCAATCTCAAATAGACTTGCAAATTAAAGGAAGTAAAATTAATTGGATTCAAGCTAGTGTCGATGCAGCTGTTACCTTAATACATTTTTCTCTCAATATCTTAAACAAATTATTTAAATTAAAATAATTATGCAACAATAAAAAGATCTTTTCGTCGGTTTTTTTTAAAGTATTTGTATTTTCCATTTGAAATTGGAATTGTTAATGAATTTACGATTTAAAATAAAGTTACGTTTAGTTTATCGATTACGAATACATGAATAGAATGGTAGCTATTCATTATGCTTTAAGCAAAGTAATTACTTACTTGCTGCACTTGGCCATGCTTGCTGGCCATTTCGCTTCTACATTAGGAAAATTACTAAAAAACCTTCTAATAGGAACTTAAACATAAAAAAAACCTTGCCTGTCAACTTTCTCAGTAACTCACCACGTGAAAAAGGTCTGGAACATATCATCTAGATGATGCTGGTGTGTCTCTGTCAAATGGGAAGTTCCTTACAGGCGAAATCAAAAAGGAATCTGAAGATTTATTTGAAACCAATCGTGATGCCAATAATATACAGAAAAAGCCGTGTGAGTGAGGTTATCGGAGGCCCAATCCTTCTTTCCCCAATCCCTAAACCTTCAAATCTCTTAACCCCAAAAGATCGGCAACGCACTCGTTATTCTGGTTGCGGGTGTCCATGGGCGGCGCTGATTGCCTACCATCAGGTAATACGCCTGCTCTTTTGCAGACGAATCACATAAAAAAGTCTGACACTCTGCAACTCGCAGTGGGCGAGAGAAATAATTTATTTATTTATTTTATTTATATATATTCTTTATTGTACACAACATTAAAATTTAAATAAAATATAATATTTAATTAAATAATTATTTATTAAAATAAAATAAAATATAAATATAATTGGTGATTTTCCCCACTTCAAAAAGTTACTAATGCTTTCCAATACACTCAAATTGAAAAATCGCTTACAAAATGTGCTTCGTTTAGTTCCATGGGAATTAGTGGCACTATGTATACAAGCGCGAATATCTAATAAAAAATAATAAAATAAATGTGGGAGAGTACTAAGTAAGAGTAAGAGAGTACAAATAAATGGTTTTTCTTTCTTTATTCTTCTTACTTTCGCACGAAGGGGTCTGCTCGGTCGGATAGTGAAACCAAGGCGTCACAGAAAACCAACGTGAAACCACAAAAGGCAAAACACAGCGTTGTATTTCGCTGTCTGCAAAAAGGTTACTGGAGGCTCCATACGTTTCCTCACCCAATCCTTAAATATCCAAAACCCTTAATACCAGGCAATGTATTAGCAACTCCTTTGGTGTTGCGGTCGCCGTGGGTGGCATCGATTGCTTACCATTACCTAAAAAGCCAGCTAGTTTGCGTTTTTAAAAGAAATACGAGGGTAATTTCTACACGTGCGGTTCGTATTATGAGAATGAAATGAACACGTTAAACAACCACCTGGACGTTCTCAAGGACGGGTGCAAATTAAAACGGACTTTCTTTTGATGTTTTATGAAAGGAACTCGGGTCCAAGTCCAACTCATCATAGTAGGTACGATGAACATGAGAAATTATGATATATGTAAGTACCTACTCTTTTATAAATGAAAGGAATGAAGCATGATATTTTTAGATTTTCTACTGTGTCGTAGGTTAGTTTACAATCGTACAATTTTACATACACATCACAGCTAGATAGAGGAACAACAATTTGTGGATCATACAAAGAGAACACAATTTTTTCCGTGCGGGAATCGAACCCGCTATACGTCGCGCGGCAGCCGGTTGACAACCACCGCGCCCACCGTGCAAATTGTTCGTTTAATTTATGAATGGAAAGTTTATTTATTTAGACCGGACTTTATATTTATGGTGCACTTCTGGGACTAAAAGTAGAAAGTAATTTATTTGATTTATTTCAGAGTGTCAATAGTTTTAGTAACAATATAGGTACTTAAAAAATTAGTACTTACTTACAAACTCATACCTTTACACATGTTTTTATTTAAATTTATTAGTCGTGAGTCAAAACTGGCTTAGTATTAGCCAATGCATACATAATAATATGTATATTTCACGGATTAAGTATGTATCGTACCTTCGGCGTTTCACAAATTACCTTCTTAAACATGCAGCAATGTAAAAAAAAATATAAAAATAAAATAAATGTAAAAAATATTACATTTAATCCCGTATGAATAAGGGAAATAAATAAATAAAATTACAACCTTTTTTAAAACGAGTGCAAAATAAACGTATTTTTATAGGTATACCTAATAATGTGCAGTTATTATGTTGAAGGTATTGAATATAATAAAATACATAGAACAAAACAATTTAATTATGTGGGTATATTGCGATATCAAAATAATATTTCAAAAACACCACAAAATTGACAGTTCGAATATTATGTGCGCTGCAGTTGACGTAATGTTTTATGAAAATGTTATTTTCATTTCTATCATCATGAGATTATTAGTTTATTTATTTTATAATAATTTAACATAATATTAATTTGCAATTATTTTGTATTTGATTGGTTAATTGAAGTTATAAGTTTAGGGTATTAAATACTCGAATATAGTTCTTAATTACTAGCATATATTGAAATGTCATTGTGACCCATATGAAAGCGTTCAACTATCTGGAAAATAGACGATTGCCTAAGTACCTATGTTTCTTTTTCCAAGTCGTGTGCATTTCTAACTTACTTAAACTGACAAACGGCGAAGAAAAACATCGCGAAGAAAGCTTTTTTTTGTGATGGGAAAATCATCCAATGACTTCCCTCTCCCAGGGTAAGGAGCGAGAGAGTGTCCTGACTTCTGACTCTTAATGACTAAAAACCCCCCCGTTCCTTCTCCTGCTCTGGGCCGAGGTCGCGGTGACTCATTGCGCTTACCCCGCAGCCCCGGCTTAAATCGCGAAAAAAGCTGAACTTACAATTTTTAATTATAAGTTTGGACTAGCGAATACACCTCCGTCAGCGAAGTGGTTAATGGTCAAACCAGATCCATATAAGAATCTTTTTCTCAACAATGACTGAGCTGATTATGATTATACTATGAAGATTTCCTAAGTGCAGTAGAAGTAATTAAGTGTTGTTAATTTGACTTTATTAGAAGAAATAATATTTTGTCTTGGTCCAATCATCATTTTTCAGTATCATTTAGGTTATTATGGTTAACTTTATTAAGAAGGTAAAAGCTCGTCATCTGAAATTCTACCTAGTGTCTTCTCTTACATGACATTCATAAAATAACTGGCGATCGATATATGCTTTTCAATAAATGTTGTGTAATAAGATTTTCTCCTCACATAAAAAACAGGGCATATTCAACATATTTACAACACCTGATAATTTTCTTGTGTCACCTAGACCGTGAACAGAACTCATGGGACCAGAAGTAATGACTACATTAAAACAATCGTCCCACTTTGCTATAGCAGCAGCGGTACAAATTACCAAAGTTTCCAACGTGAAGATACAATAAGCCCTTAGAAAACAACTTTAATCAAACTGCTAATGAATGAATACTGAATTGTCAAAGAAGGAAATTATTTCGTTTTGTTGTAAATATCATTTACATTTTATTAGTAACTAGCTAGCTACCCTCATGCGGTTTCACCCGCTGCTTAGCTCCTAAAGATATGCAAATACACTAACAAACACAAAAATTATTAATTATTATGTTTTCGGCTTACTCACGTAATAATTTGACGAGATACTCGACTAGTTTCAAGCCATACTAGAGGCCCATATTCATGAGCAGCATTCTGCGACAAGCGACTCGGCGACTGTCGCACTGCGTAGCAGAGCGACTGAAACTAGTCGAGTATCTCGTCAAATGATTACGTGAGTAAGCCGAAAACATAATAATTAATTTAGAATGTCTCACGAAAGTTATAATAAAAACAAAAAGAATTGTTCAGTTCGGACCAGTAGTTATTAGTAGATTAGCGCGTTCAAACACACAAACAAACCCTTCAGCATTATAATATTAATATTTGTAATGTAAATCGTCAGACGTATCAATTTATGGTAAGCAATTAGCGCTGCCTTGTAACAGATTAAGGGTGCAGTTCCATTGAGAGAAAGACATCGAAGAAGAGAAGTGAATTTCATTCACTCCGCCTCAATGAAACTTCACCCTTAAAGAACATTTTTGGATCAGGTAAGGAAAGACGAAAGAACGTTACTCATTCGGCTAAACATGACTTAAGTATTGGTTTTTTTTTTTTTTTTTTAATGGAAGGCCGTGGTATTACTCTGGTCGAGCTGGCCAACTTGTGCTTATGAATGGGTCTCTCCTCCACTTAGTATATATTTTCAGATTCATTCCTTGAATGGTAAATTGAAATCCAACTAAATTCATGTTTCATTATAAATACATATAATAATATCGTCTCCGCATATCTGTATCCTATTCAAATATAATTGTTTGTACAAACCTATTAAAAGCTAATATGTATAACGAGACTAAATGTAAATTAATGTCAACCAATTAATAACAAATCGTCCTGCATTAAGGAAATAATTGATCAAAGGGTCGGACCAATGGGAACTAATTACTGTTAAGGGTCAAACAAATTGAATCTAATATTTAACATATACAGGGGTTGTGTGATGGGTGACCTTCATTTGTATCTTAATAAATAGATACTTTGAAATATGGTTTAGCTGATAGTAAGCGATAACCTTAAGTCCAGCTAAGTTTTTTATTATTATTTTATTAGGTCGATAAACGAGCAGACGGATTACCTGTTGGTAAGCAATCGGCGCCGCCCATGGTCATGTGTAACATCAAAAGAGTTGCGAGTGCGTTGCCGACCTTTTGGGGATAAGGTTTTCAGATATTTAATGATTAAGAAGGGATAGGGACTGTGGTTGTTTCACGCCGGTTTTTCTGTGTGACCGTGGTGTCACTCGGGGTGAGGCGACCCATTCGTTGCAGAAGCTTGGCTCTCCCACACTTCTCACAAGCCCGATCAGCTTCAAATTCCAAAAAGGCTGGCAACGCACCTGTTATTCTTTTTTAGACGGTCCG
The DNA here is from genome assembly GCA_902829305.4 of Spodoptera exigua. Classification (NCBI taxonomy): domain Eukaryota; kingdom Metazoa; phylum Arthropoda; class Insecta; order Lepidoptera; family Noctuidae; genus Spodoptera; species Spodoptera exigua. The sequence goes on from LR824614.2 coordinate 3,449,457, forward strand.
CCAGTTTGCCTCTCCTAAAAATAGCAGATTTCCAAATAAATTCTTTACTCCGCTAAAAGCGAGTATAATATTAGTTCTAATGAAATATGTAATTAAATTTATCATCTGGGAAAATAGATTGCAAACTTTTAATTCAACTTTTATTAAAATGAAGCACTATAAAGAACAATTTAAAACACGGATATGAAAATTGCACTGTTGTTACTGAGGAAAATTGCCGATGACAGTGGGAAAAATCGATATTCATTATAACATATGATATTATACGGCTAGTCAGTTATTCACATGTCGCAGGTACTTCAATTTTCACAGAACGCACACATATTTTTTTCTCAACATTTGTGTCATAATTGTGGTCGTGTTGACAAGCGACAAAATTTTCATCTTTATTGTTGTCGTATTGACAAACCTTTAGAGGAATGGTGTTACAGATTAAATAAATTAATTCAAATAGAAAACGCGAGAATCCACAATAGCGTTCATTTCTAATTCTGACATAGAAATCAGTTCAAAGTAAGCAAATAAGATGTGACAATCCCCTTGTCACATCGAACAAAGCAGGCTTCATTACATATATTTACCATCTCATTCTCCCATACAAATAAACTCGTTCTCCATTCATTCATTCGTTCCGTTCAATATGGCATTCATCTAAGCCGCGCTTTAGACGTACAGTCCTATTATGTTGGTATCACTGAGTTGTAATTATCCGTGTCAGCGCGTTTAGTTGACTCTTATGATATAAATTATTGTTCTCTAATAGATTAATAGATGTATTGTTTTGATTTATTTTGTATTTTATCAACTAGAACGCAATAGTTTAGTAAGTTTTCAAAGTTATATATTTACGAAATGCCTCTAAAAATTATTAACTTAAGCATCATCACTCTAATTAAAGTTACTTAAATGCTATGTAATCTTTTTAATTTTAGTTTTTAATCGATCACTGACGTGCTTCGCACTTCATAACTGTCCTCTGTGACACCGACGTTGACATAATATGCACTGTTCCGTAACACAATACCAAGCATCAATGGGATATCGGAGACATGAGACTGTGTGATTAATTATTCCGTGCTAACTAAGGACTGCATGGTATAGATTGGAAATGGTATGATTACAATGAGTTAGGGAATGCATATTTAATCTGTGCTATGAGCTCGTGGAAGGGATACTTTTCTTAAATCAAAGTTTAAAATTGGCATTTGTATACAGAAAAATATGTCAGGTTCTTGTTCTATCTTAAATGATATATTAATATGAAACTGAATGGGCTGTTTGCATTTAATGTATATTTACGTTAAGTTAAAATATAGGTTATAGTAAATTGATGAATTTCAACCATTTTGGGCCCCTGGTTAAAGTGAGCAGGCACTAAATAATTAAGCCTTAACATTTGCTTAACACCCTTCACATCCTTTCACATTGACTATGGTAAGGTATTTTGGATTTTTTTCAAATTACTTTTATGTACTTTCTAAGTTTAGTTACACACCACTGACATTCGATGAAGGACATTTTTTTCAAAATAATTAACTTTTAATATCTATTATACATAAGTTTTATTCTGCCTTTGCCAAGCGTCGTGCGTTACTGCTGAAGTGGTTATCATGTCTTCTAAGCTTGCTTCTTGCTCAGCAGTGAGCATTTTAAGCTTATGAATTATTTCATATTGGTGAAGGACGAACTTAAAACTCCCTTGCAAGAAAAAATCACTCGAATATACTAATTATTTTTCAATGTTTTAAGTAGAACAACACTTCAAAATAAATTATCTACGGTAAAGTGTTACTGCATACGTTTAAACTCGTTTAAGCCTTTATCCCACAATGTGTTGGAACTATGTTAAAGTGAATTTATTCCGGCAAATGTCTTCAAGAGTCTTATGGTTCAAAGTTCTCAACTTTGTTTATTAGTTCGGAAGCTGAGCGAAGTTCGCCGTAATCGAGAATATTTCGTATGTTTTTGTTATAGAAGTGGAGAGTGGAGACTCGAAGTTTTCAATTCGATTCTCGTGATCAAATGAGGTTTTATTTTTGGAATTCTTAATAGATTTCTGGGAATCTTATTTATTTTTGTTGCGTCAGAAGATTGATAGATAATTTCGTAATAAAACTGTATTAAAGGATATCTAATCAATTTTGGAATATTGAAGCCTATTTTTTATTAAAACTTGCAAACGATATTACCTATAGTATTTCAAAGATGCGAAGCTGAAGTAACAATCTACCACACTATTACCGACCAACCCTATCTACCTACATCGTACAATAAATACTGGGGCATTAGCCGCTACTACGGCGTAGCACTGCTACGAATGTGCTCGTTTCATGTCGGGACGGACCATGTAATGTCATGCATCCGGCGTAGCACACATTTCATTTTACAGTAACAATCCTTGCTTCGCCGGAGTACGGAAAAGCCACAAAATGATGTAGCACAACATGTAATGGATTAAATGTATGGTCAGTGCTTATCTGCTCGTTTATATCCAATTACATTTCAGTATACATGTTCGTATTTTATTCGCGGTAAATTTAATTCGAATATCTACACTACATCTTTTTTGGTATACATCTAAAATTAATTTAGAAAAAAATCTTACGGGTCATAATTTCGTAAAGAGCTTGCGCTCAACAAGATGATTGATAAAGTTATCTTTTTAAAGACACCTATTCGCAACTATGTACATATGAATAATAATCACAGCAATCGTGGGAGAGCCATGCTTCGGCACGAATGGATCCGTTTGAATGGAGTGATAACACGACTTAAAAGAATACCGGCGTGAAACAACCACAGCGTTGTGTTTCGCCGTATGAGTGAGATTACTGGAGGCCCAATCTTTACCCTTAGCCAATCCCGAAATCACCAAATCCCTTATCCCCAAAAGGTCGGCACCGCACTCGTAACTCCTCCGTTGTTAAGGCTGTCTATGGGCTGCGCTGAATGCTTACCATCAGGTAATACGTCTGGTGGTTTATCGACCATATGACATAAAACAAAACAACATGGAAATTGATTCCAGTATTATTTATTTTATCTACCACAAAAATTTCAGGTTGCGCTTTTGGTGTGATGTCAGTACAAATTGGTAATTTACGAGTGCTGTCTACTGAAATAAAAAATTACAGTTGATTTAATATAAATAATAATATGGTAATTTCATGGAGGCACGCGTGATAATATTATTGCCTTGATATGTGCAAAATTTTAATAATAATATGGTTAACAAAACCTTTTATTTCCGGAGTAAATGTAGACTAGAAATAGCTATTTGTAGAGGTTAGAGTAATTAGAAAACCGCAAACTCGTACGCATTTAAATTAATTGCGTAGGCTTTGAATCTATGTATTTATTTTGATTATATTAGGGTCAAAGTTTACTTTAGTTCGTTTCTATAAAATGATAATAATTAGTTGACCCCAAACACTGTTAATACACAAAGATTATTTTTTTGTTGTACTTAATAGTAAACGGAAATAATTATCATAATTTCACAAACATACTTTGAATTTACAGTTTTATCATGTCCCTATGTGATGACGAAATTCATTTGAGGCCACGCCAGGTGGCCATTTATAGGAGAAGGAACGGGAAGGTTTGTAGTCAGTAACAGTAAGTAATTTCCCTTCTCGCTTTACAGTACAGGAGAAGGGATTTGATGATTTTCTCCCTTCAAAACCGAAAGATGGCTGTATTTATAATGAAACGATGACTGTGTAGAATAACTTTTAACTGACTGTACCCGGTAAGCCAAATTCATGACTATTATGCATTAGATATTGTCATTAATAATAATAATAAGTAATTTTGGAACTGGAAATTTATTTTTGACTGGTTCTTGTTTGATGTAGATAAATTTTTCGATGCAATACTGGATAACATTAATCATTTTACGATTATTTAAAATAGTAATTAAGTGTAGAAAGCGTATGATTTTTTTGCGTTTATATAAATAAAACATGTTGTTAAAAGCGTACTAATAGCGACATATCATATCATTATTAAAAAAAAATAACCAAATTAATTATTTGTTTTGGAGTGCCATGCTTCGGCCGGCATCAACTGACTCGACCAGAGTGACACCGGTCTCACAGACAACTGGCTTGAAACAACTAATGTGTTGTGTTTTGCATTATAAGTGAAGTTTCCAGAGGCCTTATCTTGTCTTCCTCCTGTCCCTCCCCAATTCTTGAAACCTCAACCCCCATAATCTTGCAAATCATCTGTTGTTGCGGGTGTCATGTATTAATTACATATAATATCCGAATGTAATTAGTGCGTACTTCAATTACTATTAAATTAATTAAATAACTAGGTGCCTACAATGATTCAGTATTTAATATACATATAATGCAATGGGTATCGACGCAATTCCATTATAGATCAGTGAGCTGTAATCGGATCAAATTATTAGATTACAAAACGCGTGTATTTAATGATTCGCGAATATGATTTCATTAATCATTTAAATATGTGACCAATATTAATTTATTACATATTATGAACATTTTCATGATATGTGTGAATAGTCTGTTACTGTTCTGGCGTCTGATATATTAGTTCAGAAGTAGAATTTTAAGGCTGTTGATGAAGATGATGATGATTAGGATCCAAAATCGCGCCGGGTGACGAATTATTAAATCGACATAGAGTAAATAAAATGTATCTTTCAATTTGACTCGTAAAACTGTATGAAAGAAAGATAGATAGAAAGAAGGAAAAGTATTTATTAGACAAAAAATAAAACAAGACAAGTATTTAAATGTATGAAGATCTCAACTTTTAAATTCCAGCTGACTTCCAATAACAATGTTTAAACATCATCCAATTCAATAGATAATAAAGACGTGCTTCTAAAAGGAATTAAAAAAGGCCTCCGCCCTATCGCCTTGTTGGCCTTTTTAAGGCTTAGCAAAGAAATCCACCGTCTCTTAATATTGTATTCAGAAGTCTCGCTAAGAATTCGTTTAGGTTTATTAAAATTCAATGTAACAGTTTTAATTAGAATCTGTTCAATGAATAGATCTTTAATTGAGGAAGACAAATGAGTCATTTAGTTTTAAACTCTTTTACGTATCTAATCTTTTATTACTTTTGTATGAGTGTTGATTATTGACATAGAGTTCAAATTTGTTTGTACACGTATCTTAGTTACAAGGGAATCAAGTTTAATTAGTTATGTTATAATAAATTTCAGTGTCGACTGGAAAGTTCATATCCAAAAATAGATCACCCGTCTACCCGGTGTTCCCTAAAGAGGTGAATTTAGTAAATCGATAAAACTGTCTAGTGTTTAGGTATGTGTTTACTTATGAAAGCAATCATACATACTTATTAGGGTTGGCAGAGTATATAATATTTTTGTTAGAGATATACAATATTTCAGTCAGATTGGCAGGTCATATGTTATATGGTCCGCGGTGTATCATTTACACCGCGGTCCTAGCTGGGACAGAAGGACCGGGGTAGGTTTTAGTCAGCAAAAGACTGATAGAAAAGATATACAATATTTTGAAAAGAAAATAAAGCAGAGAGGCCCAATAAAGCCTACAGATTACCCGATAGTAATTAAGTAGCGCACGCGACACGCACGCATCCGCGTCACTATAATACTAAAGATGTCGTTGACGCAGTTTTGTATATTATTTTAGTTATTACAAACATACAAAAACCATTCATATTTTTTAATTTTCTACAATATACAAACATCTTAAGCGTCCGTTTTCGTTTCAACTGCCAACCGTACTGAAACGATGTACGAACTTTCACTATTACGTATTATGATTACGACAGCAGGTACTATTATTGAGTGACCGGTATTAGGCGGCGTGACGTCACAAACAAGCAACCACGTGTTGCGGTTCACTGTTATTGTCAAACAACTTGCTTAGTAAATGTTTACCTACCTACAAATCGTTGGAGTCACTTACAATAGAAAAGAGAAGGAAATGCTGTTATTTAACAAAGTCACTAAGTCCAATGGCTATCTTGCTGGTGTATCTAAAGTTTGGGATTCATGCTTTTGCATGGACGAGGCTTCTGGATCGGAGGACATAAAATCGTCTACAAGAAACATGGCGTGAAACATCGCTTGCATCGTGTTTCAACGTATATAAGATAATAAGCCATAATACTCCAATCCTCCAATGCCGGCAACGCACTAACTCATCTTGCATCTATGAGCAGCGTGCAGAACACCAAAAACGCCACATAGAAATGTGTTTAAAATAAAATTAAATATTGCCCAACTTAATAAATAAGGTTTTTGGGTAAATTTTATGCCAACATGCGACGTTGCTTAAAATACCTAAAGTTTACAATAAAATACTGCTACATTATGATTTAAATATTAATATTGTAGGTATGATCTTTTCACGTAACATTTGCACATAATTGCTACATTTAGTCACTAAGCATTCAATTAGTATGCAAATAGCATTTCAAGCAAATAACACAATTTGAATAAACGCAATTCTTTTTTAATTTAATATGAAAAAAAATCACAACAATGATTATAACTTAAATAAAATAAAATTAAAGTAGTACCTAATTTAAAAATTGAATTATTATCATTGCTCGTCCCGCTTTAATAATAAAAGCTACTAGAAGTTCGCATAAACGGGACCGTAGTATTTTATTCTTTATACATTTTCGCAGTACAGATTTTTATGACGATTAACAAAATAATAATTAGGTTATTATTACCTACGTTTTTCTATTCGAAATTTCTTCACGTTTGCCTTACTATTATGAAGGGATAGTAATCGGACTAGGCGGCTTCCATCTCGTGCTAATAGTTAATAATTTAAATTTGACTGCGACAATTTGATACTTTTTAGCAAAAGGCAAACTGAGATGAGTTATTTCATTAAATTTCAGCAAGTCATGTTTTTTTTAATATTAATAGAGCACTTAAAAATACATTACAGAATTTCATCCAAAACATTTAATTTCCTGAGTACCCAGTTAAAATAAAATCATAGAAGCCCAAATTATTCACGTTATATTAAAAGTTGGCTATTGCCAATTTTCCCTTGCAATAAAAAATGAAATGCGGAGAGAAGAAAATCATTTCAGTGTATGGCGAGCGCCGGCTGCATCGGACAGGCGAGACATCCGACCTATCTGCTCATGAAAGTGTTATTGAATTCCGTTCGTCTTGCGACATTCGAATAAGCTAGAACAGGATGCTTCCAATTCGTAACTTTCCATATATTTTCGTACCAACATACAGACAATATGAAAATAACACGTAACATTGCTTATTATCCAAGCAAAGCGACAGAAGTTTAGTTATTTAATATTTTTTCATAAGAACATTGTGGGATTTAGTGGCAAAATATAAGTAATATAGTACATCAATTTTGGTTTAATTCCTCTTAAATTTATAAATAATGAAAAAACAAAAAAAATACGTCCTATCTTCTTATCTCTCCTCTTATTCATTCCCTTTCACTCTTCATCGTTTATAGTAGTTCATACATTTCTTCCTGCTCATTCGTACGTTCCCTTTCACTCAATATTCACTCCACACTTGGCCATCCTGCGCAATGTCTGTCCTCAGACATACGGTTTACACATTTCATACAATCATCATACGCTTTATATCAGAATCACACTACAAACACTCTACTCAACTTACAATTTTTAAGTTAAACTAAGTAACAGAAACTTTCTTTAATTGCAAACTTAAATAACCCAATTTCAAAACTCAAAACATTGACATCTTACTACTATATTTATATATCCAATGATACAAAACATACAAAACAACTAAAGCGTTATAAGATATAGACGATATAAGTATCTAATATCCGTCGTTTTGACTGAGGTATCTGAGTTATGTTTTCGGCCTTCATACCATCAAATAGACATATTTTTTTCACATAAATTCTTCCCTAGATCACGCGACACGATAGTTGTTCCGAACATAACTTCTACGAGTAATATTTTTCACACATGACTGGTTTTGATATACATTCCCTTTGTTGCAGATTCGTTTACTCATCAAAAAATGAACAAGTCACACAAATGGGACTTCCTAGTAAAGATTTCCAGCAGGAGGTAATTTATACGTTTCACTACTCCATGTACCCTTTACCCTACCCGTTGCGATAAGAAAGTATCGCCAATACATTTCCATTACGCATTAAAAGGGTTATTTATTGTTACAGAAAATTGGAGTATGAAAGGATGACTACAGGAAACACGCCCGTTTCGCTCAAAAAGAATTACCGACGAATGCTTGCTAAATGTTTTGAACGATTTTCGCGACTCACGGTCTTTCCCAACAGTACCACGTGAAATGTAGCCAAAGTATCCAAGATAACTTCTTCAATATGGGGCAAACAGCTACACACGTAAACTCAAATTACACATTAATTAATTATACTGATGAAATAATTGAAGATGACAGAGATGCTTGTGCCGTCGCAGATGACCCTAAATATCCGAGTAGTTTTGGGATAACACTAGCGGTACCAGAATGGGAGGCAATTTGTACAGCTATAGTTCTAACGCTAATAATAATCTCAACGATAGTAGGCAATATTCTGGTGATCTTGAGTGTATTTACATACAAACCTCTTAGGATTGTTCAGAACTTCTTCATAGTATCACTTGCCGTTGCGGATTTGACAGTAGCAATATTAGTATTGCCACTGAATGTAGCATATTCCATTCTAGGACAATGGGTTTTTGGGATTTACGTATGCAAAATGTGGTTAACATGCGACATAATGTGCTGCACTTCGTCCATTTTAAATTTATGTGCAATCGCATTAGACAGATACTGGGCGATAACTGATCCTATAAATTACGCTCAAAAGCGAACTTTAGAAAGAGTGATGTTAATGATCGGAGTAGTTTGGGTGCTTTCATTAGTTATTAGCTCCCCACCGCTCCTAGGGTGGAATGATTGGCCCGACGTGTTCGAACCCGACACACCTTGTCGTTTAACTTCTCAACCAGGCTTTGTTATCTTCTCTTCATCTGGGTCCTTTTACATACCGCTAGTTATAATGACTGTAGTTTATTTTGAAATATATTTGGCCACTAAAAAAAGACTAAGAGACCGCGCTAAGGCGACTAAGATCAGCACTATTTCTAGTGGTCAGAACAGGTACAATAATAAAGACGATAACAATGATCAAGATTCTGTCAGCTCAGAAGCCAATCACAATGAGCACCAAGGCGTGACACGGTTGGTCTCAGACAATGAGAAGAAAAAAAGAACCAGAAAACTGACACCAAAGAAAAAACCAAAGCGACGATATTGGAGTAAAGATGATAAATCACAAAATAAACTGATAATTCCGATTCTCTCTAATGAGAATTCGGTTACTGATATGGGTGATAATTTAGAAAATAGAAACACATCATCAGAGAGTAACTCAAAAGAGACTCACGAAGATGATTTGATTGAAGTGACTGAGCCTGCGCCAGTGAAAAGTCACAAGAGGCCGAAACCTAACCAGCAAAGTGCTGTTTATCAATTCATTGAAGAGAAGCAACGGATTTCTTTGACACGTGAACGCCGCGCTGCCAGAACTCTTGGGATTATAATGGGCGTATTCGTCGTGTGTTGGTTGCCCTTCTTTGTTATTTACCTTGTTATTCCCTTCTGTGCAAGTTGTTGTTTGTCCAACAAGTTTATCAATTTCATAACTTGGCTTGGCTACTGTAATTCTGCACTTAACCCTTTAATATACACCATTTTTAACATGGACTTTAGGAGAGCATTCAAAAAGTTACTCTGTATGAAACCGTGATCGTGCCAAAGAAAGTGTAGATTTTTATGCTTATAATCAATGACGCTGATTTGCTCAAATGTTTTAACTCATTCGTAAGTAGAATATTAGAATGATCTAATATAATGGAAATTTTAATATAAAGATTGTAATAATAAGATTATGAATCTCAGTGTGTATTAATTGTATACAAACGATATTACATAAATAGTCTCTGTATTATCTTTCAACTATTGTAGAGTAGTATTGTGTAAATACTTAAACTTTGGATAGTGCATAGCACTTTTAGATTTCTACATGTGTGTAAATATGTTTTGTGAATTGACCGAATTTGGACGAATCATTGATAACCAACGAATACTTTCAAATTAATTATATAATCTTAATATATTGTACATACATATCTTGGTCCGTTTGTATATAAGTAAGTATTTGTAAATTTAAATATCTTTAACTGTTCATACATAAATAAATATTTAATTTAGTAGGACTAAAGTTAAGCAGTTTATTCAGTCGTTAGAGTGATTGTTTTCACAATGTATATCCCTTTGAAATAATTTGAGCCCATATTTAAAGGGGATATTAGACTTGCAACAGTTTAATTGGTTTAATCCTGGATTGTAATAAAAGTTTAAAAAATAATATTGAGTTTCATTATACTTTACAATACTTTTTTATGTTTTACGACTAGACTGACTGACTAGAAAAAAAGTAAGACACCGTTTCATGATGGTGGTCAGCTGATCTAAATAAATGGTTCAATTACCGCAATTTCAATAAAATCATATTACTTAGTTTGTGGTGGTCTAAAGGGTTAACGCACCCGCTTTGGCCTCGTGAGGTTTCGATACCTGCCAAGAAACAAACTGACTTTTTCCCAGTTAAAATATGTAACTTTTAAGATTTTTATTTAGAGAGATAGAGAAGAAAAATATCGTGAAGAAATGAAATGAAATCAAAATCACAAATCTTCCAAACGCAGGCGTGGTGATTAATTCTCAAACTTCAAGGCCTCTTCTCACGCTCTCTGCATGAGAAGAGCTCTAGCTCAACAGCTGATACTTATAGGCTGACGAAGATGTTGATGATGCTGATGATGGTGATGTATAACATACAAATAATAATAGAACAGTATATATAGCGTTATGTCACGCCTTATATTTATGGAAGATATAGGCAGAATTACTTTTCAGTATCGGACTTTTTATGTTATGAGCCCCTTATTATAAAAACCCAACAGCCAGTGAAAATGCCAGACATTTAAAAATCTACAATTATATCTCAAACAAATGGTAAGCAATCAGCGCCGCCCATGGACACCCACAACAGCAGAGGTAGCAGGCAGAGGAGCAAACCTTTTGGGGATTAGGGTTTTGGAGATCTAGAGATTAGGGAGGGGAAGAATTTTGACCTCTGGTAAACTCATTCACGCGGCGAAACACAACTCTGTACTTGTTTCAAGCTAGCCCTTTCGTGCCAAAATATAGTTTATCAAGTCACAAGAATTATTATTAGTACTTTTACTAAATGTATTGTGTTTTCAATCTTCTACCAGGATTATATAAAGACAAAAACCGAATCTATCAAACCTAAATATCATATAATAACTCATCTACCAAAATCAATTTGAAACATATCAAGATTAGACTTTGATATATTTCCCGATATCGTTGTCATTGAATCAATCGAGAAGCTCTAAAAATAATCGATTTCAATCTTCGAAACTGGTACCAACTCACCGTAGGACATAAAAAGCTGTAGGTACATAGAAAAAACGCTCTTAGTACTACGTTTTTACGGTATATTTTCAAATGGAGAGTGAACTTAGGATCTCTAATATGGCAAAAGGAATAATGTGGAAGTGAACACAATAAATACTCATTTCCTACATTTGGAAGAGCTTCTTCTAATAGTATTATCAGGTTTCTTAATATTTTGGACACTGTTTTCTTTGAGATGCTATATTTAGTTGGTTATAAATAACGATCAATAATTTCATATTTCGTTTTTTTATGTGATAGGTCGGCAAACGAGCAGACGCATTACCTAATGGTAAGCAATCGACGCTGCCCATTAACACCCGCAATAACGGTGGAGTTATGGGTGGGATGCCGACCTTATAGGAATGAGGGTTTTGGAGATTTAGGGATTGGGAAAGGATTTGAAGGAAGAAAAACGTGGGGCCTCCGGTAACCTCACTGACACGGCGAACTACAATGCTATGGTGGTTTCATGCCGATTTTCTGTGCTGTCGTGGTGTATAATCACTCCGGTCGAGCCGACCCATTCGTGCCGAAGCATGGCCCTCCCTCACTTAAATATAAAAAATATGTTAACATCTCTACTGATTTTTTATTTTCATAGCTACACTTACTGTACAATCAACGACAAAAGAGTCGTCATTCACCTACTCCTTAATTTTAAGTGAAATATTTTGCTTTCCCTAAAAATTAACCATTCTGTAACTGACCTAAAAATCAGTCATTTCAAACAGTAAAAAATAATATGAACGAATAAACAATATGAAGAATCATCATCATCATCATATCAGCCACAGGACGTCCACTGCTGAACATAGGCCTCCCCCATTGACTTCCAGATAGGCCGGTTGGAAGCGACCTGCATCCAGCGGCTTCCTGCGACCTTAATCAGGTCGTCTGTCCACCTTGCGGGTGGACGTCCTACGCTACGCTTGCCGGTACGTGGCCTCCACTCGAGAACCTTTCTGCCCTAGCGGCCGTCGGTTCTACGCGCTATGTGCCTGCCCATTGCCACTTCAACTTACTAATCGGCTGGGCTATGTCGGAAACCTTTGTTCGTTTGCGTACATCCTCGTTTTTTATACGGTCTCGCAAAGAAACTCCGAGCATAGCCCTTTCCATAGCGCGCTGAGCGACCTTGAGCTTCTTTATAAGGCCCACAGTAAGAGACCACGTTTCAGTTCCATAGATCATCGCTGGTAACACACATTGATTATAGACTTTCGCCTTAAGGCACTGAGGTAAGTTGGTCGAGAAGATGTTGCGTAGTTTCCCGAACGCTGCCCATCCAAGTTGGATTCGACGATTGACCTCCTTCTCGAAATTGGACCTACCTAGCTGGATCACTTGTCCCAGGTATACATATTCGTCAACAATTTCGAGGTTAGAACTCCCAACTGATATCGGATAGGGCGTGACATGGGCGTTTGCCATGACTTTCGTCTTGTCCATGTTCATTCGGAGCCCTACCTGTTGAGAAACTCTACAGAGGTCATCGAGCATTGTGCTCAGATCCTCCAGCGATTCTGCCATGACCACAATGTCGTCGGCAAACCGGAGGTGAGTGATGTACTCACATACACACTATATGAAGAATAATATGAAAAAATAAATTATATACAAAATAAAATAACAAAATAACTTTGTTTTTGCTAATTTAACAAAATAAATGAAAGAATTCTTATTGATGTTCATGCATATAACCTTTTTCGTTTATTCGGTAACATCTGTCAGAAATATTTAACCTATGTTTATGATTATTCCCGTACAAGTAATAAATATGGTCTTTATTAAATTTCACCCTGCTTATAAATTGACCAGAAATTGTAAGCAATTCTGTTTTCAACAAAGGGTAGCGTGAAAACGAAAAGCAAGAATTTTTTCTCTCAAACAAGTTATACGTTCATTTAAAGTCAACGTGTCATCACATTTATTTGATAGCTAACAGCTACTGTCTCTTAAAATCAGACCGCCTATTGGCTTTGAATTAACGACCTGATTAAATATGTCTGAGAACTACTTTGTACCATAATATTATTTTCTTGTTTTTTATGGTGTAGGTCGCCAAACGAGTAGGTACGGATTACCTGATTGTAAGCAATCAGCGCCGCACATGGACACCCGCAACACCAAAGGAGTTATAAGTGCGTTGCCGGTCATTTGGGGCAGGGTTTGGGATATTTAAGGATTGGGAAGGGATAGGAGTGGAAAAGGGTATGGGCCTCCGGTAACTTCACTGACACGGAGTAACACAACGCTGTGTTATTTCAAGCCGGTTTTCTGTAAGGCCGTGATATCACTTCGGTCGAGCCGACCCACTCGTGCCGAAGCTTGGCACTCCCACATTTTGTTTATCGTTTAGTTTATTGAGAACTTATATGAAGGTGGTGAATCATGGACTACGGTTGAGAGAGATTCATATGTGAATGGGCCGTAGTTTGCAGTGAGTTCGCATATAAATCGAAATGATCGATCAATTAATGGGCATGTGTGTCGTGATTGTGTAAGAGACATTCTCGAGAGTGGTGATCGATGATCTCCGGCCACCGTAAGCGTCGGTCTGTAAACAGCGAGCAAAGGCTCGCCATGCATGAAGTACCAAGCCCAGATATGGACAGCGAAGCCTTTAAAAATTTTACACATCAAAAAGGAAGCTACTATCAAAAATCACCAAAGATAAATAACAAAGGTATTCTTCAGATTCAAAACAACACAAAATTACTTTGAAAACTAGCTGGAACACTCGACATTGTCTTGAAAACTCGTATTGTATCCACAAAGTGGTTCGTTAAGTAAATACCTACTTTGAGCTGCAGCTGGGTTCACTAACTGTATAATTTTCTTCCTTCATTAGCCCGTTGTATACCAATAAACTTCTGTCTTAACGTAGACCAAAATCTATTTAAAGGTTCCTTGAATTTTTCTTGTTTTTTTTTAAACAGTTCTTTTTAAGTGGCAACGCATCAAATGAGCTATCGGATTACATTAAAATAAGCAATCCGCGCCGCAAATGGACACCCGCAATGCCAAAGGAGTTACAAGTGCTTGGGGAGAGGGAAGGGATTGGGCCCACGGTAAACTCATTACGGCGAAACACAACGCTGTAGTTGTTGCATGCCGGTTTTCTGACGTGATATCACTCCAATTATGTCAACCAAATTATGGAGCCAAATCAAAGCTCCCCTACACTTAAAATTTTCTATAAACATGGTACTTTTACGTTTAGGAATTTTGACAAAAATGTATAGATATTTAAAGTAAAAAATCTCCACGAGTACCTTATATAATAAAAGTGGAAAAGTGGGTATTGTATTTAGCATGTCGCTTTAGGTAATAATTCCGTGCATATTTTATGAATTTTAATTTATGTTGAAAGATTTTTACCTTTTAAAATGATTCCTAATAATTATTAAACTTTGACATGCGTCCAAATACTTTTAATCCAACAAGCAATGAACATCAAGAAGACCTTAAGAAGAAGTAACAAAAACAATCTTCAGATACCATTAAATTTGAGAACACAAAACCTCAACAGCACTAATGGCGGAACGGACCGCATCAATAAGGGTGTCATCTACAAAGATAAAAAATAAAGAGAAAAGAAACCATTGCATTAAACTGTTGAGGATAAAACACGCTGTTCGCTGGTAAGTAAGGATGATAGCGAGGCTTATCTTTTTTATTTTGGATATTTTTTCTCGTCACAATATTTTGATGGGAGGTCGGAAGTGATTTTGTTAAAAGACTTTAAGTGTAGAAGAATTTTGTACTGCTTTAGAGATTTTAATGTCTGCACTTTACTCTCTAGTAATTACTTGCTATTTGAATAATGTGTTTTGAGAAAGATGATGAATGTATGTATTTATACTAACTATCGTGAGACGTACTAAATTAAGTAAAAAACGCGGGTTACTCGCGTTTGTAATTGAGAAAAGCTCTACTAGTTAGACGCGATGTCGTGTCGCCGCGTCCGCGCACGCTGCTCATGAGGAAGAACCCCTCTGTGGTTCGAAACTAGTAGAGCTTTTCTCAATATATACATGTGAGTAACCTGCGATTTTTAGTTAATTATGATTGTAATGCACAGTTGTTCTGCACCTTCAACAAAGTGTTGTTGGATACTGATATTCAAAATGTTTAAGCTACAATTCTGGGTTTAAAAATATTATCTCATATATGGTAAGTATATTGTAAAATGCCGTGATGGCCTGAAGATTAACGAAACCGCTTTAAATGCATGAATAAAGCGTTTCGAAGTCTGTCAAGTACCAATATGACATTTTGAGAGTTGTGTATTTTTAAGTTGATATAACCGACAAACGGTGAATCGAAACATAGTAAGGAAC
This sequence comes from Spodoptera exigua, assembly GCA_902829305.4. Classification (NCBI taxonomy): domain Eukaryota; kingdom Metazoa; phylum Arthropoda; class Insecta; order Lepidoptera; family Noctuidae; genus Spodoptera; species Spodoptera exigua. The sequence goes on from LR824614.2 coordinate 3,465,318, forward strand.
CTATAAAACTTAGTAAGTAAGGACTTACAATTTCTTTAAATATAGAACCGATAAGAATGGCGATATTATTGCTCAAATCTTTTAACTGCGTGAAGAGAAGCGCTAAATATTTTCAATCGTTACACATATAAAATAAAAGTCGGTATTAAGCGGAGAGTGACCGCCATCAATCCTTCCCAAATCATAACTACCCATATTATTTATTAAATCCATATTCAGCATTAATCCTTATTAAATTTTAATTTAAAAAGCAAAGAAAAAAATTACGAATTATAATTATTTTCCTAATATCTGTAATAATTACTTGTCATGCAAAAGACAACTATTTAGTACGATGGGATAGGATATAAATTGCTTTGCTAATCTATGCGTGCAGAATAATTGGTCCGTGATAACATTCTCATTTTGAACTATCGTAATTGGCCATCAGTTCGTTTGTTGAAACGTTAAATTCTGATCCTTTGCCGTTCGGTAACGCAATCAACGTCGATTAAAGTTGAAATTCAAATTGTCTATCGAAATACATCTATTCCTGTATTTATTTTATGTTTTGGTTTTAAATTGTTATGTAACTTGTAAACGATTCGTATTGTATGTGATGTTCAAAATATTGTTCATAAGTTCAATTCCATGATTTGTATGAACGATTTTTTTATTGTTATAAGCCTTAAAGCTTAGGGTTTATACAAATTGAAACAATATTTAAAAAGTATCGTTTATTAGGAACGATTATTTTTACATTTTAGTAAGCCTTAAACTCCAACGAAAAACAAAGAATATCTTAAAAAATCCATAACAAATACCGAATATGCTTCTATGTGTTACACAGCTGGTAAATTTAAATCAGGTTGTGATCTTTCTTGATAATATCGGCGGCCTTTTCTGCGATCATGTAGACTGTACCCATGGGATTTCCTCTAGTGATTGTTGGCATCACACTAGCGTCAGCTACACGCAGACCTTTCACGCCATGAACTCGTAATTTTCCATCGACGACCGTGCCCATTGGACATGTGCTGGTCATATGACTCAACCCAGAAGATACACACATCACGTAACAACGCCAATACTCTCGAGTATCTTTGCCGAATTCATTACAAGCAGGATCTGCATCAGACATTATGGCGTCGACTTCCCTATAGTAAGTCGTGTTCATGATTGGTAGATAATCAAAAATGTAATCAACTAGAGCCTCAACGTCGTCTTTGTTCGAAAAGAAGCCATTGTAAACAAGAGGAGCTTCTTCTGGATCGGTACTTTTCAACAATACCTTGCCTCGTGACTTCGGCGCTATGTTTAATATCTCATTGAACGCTTGAAGACGATCTATGCCTTGTTTATACATGTTGTTACAAATTTCATCACTGAATCTGAAAGCGAATGTGCAATAGTACAACATAATTTCCGCAGAACCCAAGTAAGTGATTACTTGGTAATCAGGGTAGTTGGACGATTTGTTTAGAGCAACAAAACCAGTGAATGAAGAACCAGGTAATTCATAAGGACTAGGTTGCGGAAAAGGTTCGGTCAACTTGTCCAAATTGTGTATAATAACTACACAAATGTGTTCTTGCAGATTTTCTCCTACGGGTAAGTTTGAAATTACTTCAATATTTTTGCTCTTCAAGTGTTCCTCGGGTCCGACACCAGATAACATCAATAGTTTAGGTGAGTTGAATGTTCCAGCAGACACGATCACTTCTTTTTTAGCCTTCAAATTCATCTTTTTACCGTCTTCTGTCAGAACTTCTACTCCTACGGCCTTTTTGTTTTCGTCGAACAAGATTTTAGTGGCTAAGGTATTCTTCAAGACATGGAGGTTACGGCGATCTTTCACTGATGACAAAAACGCATATGCTGAGCTCTGTCGAGACCGTCCCGAGATAGTGACGGTCTGTGCAGAATAGCCCAAAGGATGATGTTCGTTAAAATCTAAGACTATATCGTTTCCAACTTCTCTGTATGCATCTAAGAATTTCTCAATCTCTTTGCGATGGTCTCTGTTTATTCCAATGTAACCGTTAGTTCCATAGTATTCTTTGTCTCTTGAGGCTAATAATTGGGGATCTTCTAATCTTCCAGTTTTCAAGAAATATGGAAGCACATTCTGCCATTTCCATGATTCATCTTTGACGACGTCAGCCCAAGAGTCAAAGTCACTTGGTTGTCCTCTGTGGTAAATCATGTAATTGAGAGAGCTAGTTCCACCAAGCATTTTTCCAAGAGTGAATTCGTAGTAAGATTGAAGATGACAAACGTCCTTGTAGGCGTCGTACTCAGCAGTGTAGTTCCAGTCATAGCGAGACCTCTTCATCAAAAGCGGCAAACCGGGAAGCTAAAATAAGTAAAAATAGATGTATAAATTATGTTCAAAATTATGTTTATTTGTTCATTTTTGTTTGACGTCTGTATTAACTAGAAACACTTTCGCTAGAACTTTTTCGTCTGACGTTCATAAAATGTAATATAATTTTCACTTTTTTTTGTTAAATAGAAGAAGACGAATGAGCATACGGATCGAGACCTTTTAAGAAGGACTACGATTACTCGCATTTCGATTTAAAATAATAACAATTATAAGTCTACATATTTACATCAGACTCAAAAGGCGGATCTCCACCAGCCTCGATGAGCAACACGTTGACATGCTCGATTTCTGACAATCTGTTGGCTATCAAACTTCCAGCCGTTCCCGCGCCGACAACGATGAAGTCAAAACTTTGGCCATCTGTAACAAGATGTACATAAAGCAAACTCCAAATTAACACAGACACATGTGTGTGCACATGGGTGAAATCATTACGTTCGAATAGATTTTTTTAAATGACCTCTTTCATACACACATCCAAATAACTAATTACGGTAGGTAATTAGTTAGTTTTGTTTTATTTAACAGCAGTGTTGCGGTACGTTAAACTTTAACTTATTAATTCCAAATTGAAGTAAAAATCGCCAAGCGTTGTGATTTATGCGTATTATTATTCCGTACGCCATGCAACATCAGTAGGTAAGTTACCAATTCATGATGGTCCAATCAAATAAAGTCAAAATCAAAGGCAAAAAAAAATTATTCCAACTTCACCACAAATAGGTACTTTTGAAACGTCAAAATAAAATAGTAATACTCTGTCAGTCTTTTCGCCAGTGAAACTAGTTGCGCGTTTCAAATTCGAATGGACTTGACAAAGTAGATTCGAATGGATAAGAACGAGCAAGAAAGGACATTGTTACTTTAAAAAAAATACAATTTTACGAAAACATTATTTATATAACGCGATAATCCCTTACCGTGTACATGAGCTTGGTGTGGCCACAGGTAGTTGGTGAGATGCAAGGCTGCCAATATCCTAAAGGCCCCTTGGAGCACCTGTATGATCTTGAAACTCCCTGCGGCGTCCATGGCTCTGTAGACATAATGTGAATTTGAATTTAATTTTACAAAATCGAATCGAAACGATTTTTATTATAAACAAAAATTTAAACGAGAAACGATTTCGATCGAGACATCTTATCTATCTTAAGAGAGATTTTTATATTTGATTCCTATCTAAATTATTACAATTATAATAAAACAAACAAATGTTTGCCTTTAAATAAACCAAATAAAAATGCTTAAAAGAATGCAAATTAAAGAAGAAAGACGAAGCATTTTTGCTTTTATGATAGTTGTGTTTACAAACATACATATTCACAAAAAAATGTGGAAAGTACAAATTTTGTGTTCCGTGCGGATATCGAACATGTTACACAGGAACCAGATCATAAGCCAGTACGCAAGCCGTGCAGTCGGCGCCATCAGATGCATTATACCATCAACGAGCGCAGTCATAAGACCCATATGATTGCTCTTTGCTCCAAATGCATCATAAGAGTTCAGATAACAGAGATATTTGTGAAGTCTCGCTTTTGTATTTATAAAAATCCTAAATCTATAAATAAAGTCTTCTGCAAATTTGAACTTTGCGCTCACGAAACAATAAAACGTGGTCATGCAAACTCCTTTTTTGTAAATAAGTACGTCTCTCCAGTCGGGCTGAAGGAACAGAAGGGGCTCCATAAGGATTTTCCACTGTCAGAATTCAACTGACTAAAAACCACCTTGGTGTCCCGTCTCTCACGTGGGCGTGACGGCACGGGAATTAAATTCATCCGCAGCGTTATGCAAACATACAATTTCACATACACATGACACCCAGACCCGGAACAACAATTTGTGGAACACACAAACAGTTGTTCCTTGGGGGAATTGAACCCGCGACACGTTGCATGGCAGCCAGTTGCCTAGCCACCGCACCAACCGCGCAGTGCGTTGTTTCACACCAATTCTATGATTTTTCCTAGTAGATGCCTTACTCTTACAATATCAAACAAAACATAAAAGTATCACTCAATTTAGTAAAACATTTTGGAAGTAATACATTTCGGTGATTCATTTTTATTAGCATAAATATATTTGCACATTATTCAATTAATGCCACAACATTTAGATTGTTTATATGATTAATGATTAAACTTGATAAAATTTTAATTGTATAATCATTAGATAAAATAATGTTTATTTAAACAGGTAATTAGTATGTTAATTGTACTAATACAAAGCAAACAATAGTTAGAATTTATGAAATATAGTAAAAAAATACTTATGAAAACATATTATGTTAATTACATAGAATGACGTCATAAGTAGTTCTGGCAATTATTTAATAAGTTTATTATAATTATATTTTAGATATTCAAATACTTATAATGTATTTATCCATTAATGTAGTTAGTTTTAGACTTTAGTTTATCAGTAATCATATTTTAAAGGAAACTGTGCTGCAACTAAAGATTTTCATAAACATACATTAATTTAAGGGCGGCTTGCGCATCGTCGTTAAATACAGTTTAAGAGCGACGTAAACGCGTTTAGTCTGCTAATTATATTTAGCGTCTTGCACAACAAAAATTTAGGCACTAATCACGTTTAACGAACTGTCAAAGTTAAATACCCAAAGATGGCTATTTAGCGTCGCTAAATACGTTTAGTAGCAATCGCGCGTCATCATTTTGAGGTTAAAGAAATTTTACTATTATTTTAAGATTTTAAAGAGTTCGGTAGGAAGTTTGTAAGATGGATTTGTGGGAATTGTATTCTGACGACGATGAGGAGATTATAGAATATATCAACAATAGCACAAGACGCTTCACTACCAGCTCGGTTGACTTGATGTGACAATTGAAAGCTCGTCGGTCCATTTCACGAATTTTTTTTTTAAGAAATGCATCCATTTTGCTCTAAGTCAAGTGTACAACGCACGAAAACGTTAAAAGGAACGCAAGTAACTGCTTTACCGACTCCCTAACTACGATTAGTTAAATTACTATCCAAACGGACGTGAGCAAGACCTTTTTAATTGTATTTAGGCTAAACATATTTAGCAAGATAAACGCATTTAACTAAATTCTGTTTAGACCACATGTTGCGCAAGCCGCCCTTAGTGTTGAAAAGCCATCGGTACGAATATGGTGTCAGGATCGCAGTGAGCCTCAAAGAACATCGAAGGGAAACACTAGCGTTAAGTTTCGCTGTATGAGAGGAGTTATAAAAAACCCAATTCCCCATGACTAATCCAAATCATTCTTCAAACAACCCCAAGATCTAGAAAGTGCACTAGCATTTTGCTCTGCATTTTGAGTATCCATGGACTGGGCCGATGTCTTACGATCGTAGGCCTATCTCGGATAAGGATTTTCAAAAACCATGAAATTAAATAATCAATAAAAATTATTACGGTCTAGCTTCTCCTACCTTCTCTTGCCCAGGAAGAAGCGTGAGGGAGAACTTCAGACTCTTACTAACTGAAAGGTGAGGACAATATGGCGTCTCTCAAGCTCCGCTCCTCAAAGAAGGGTCTTACCGCTGCTATAACAGCGTGCCTGATTATACCCTACCTGAGCGGTATGCTCTCGCGCCCGGCCTTAGTCGAGGCCATGGTGCGGAGTGAGAGGAACTGGGACGCCGTCTCCCCCTTTTGTGAAGCAGTCATGCTCGCAAAGAGAGAGGCGGCCCGCGTGAGGGAGCAATCCTCCTCCTCATGCCCCAGCAGCCGCAACTGGCGACACTACGGGCGTCGGGGCATAGAGCAGGAGAAGAAACAGGGTTTTAGTCAGTAAGAGTCTGACACTCCCTCCTGCCCGGCCCTGGGCGGGAGAAGTCATTTGATGATTTTCCCCTCACAAAAAAAAAAAAAAAAAAACAACTCACTACAAAACTTACAACTACATGCATGACCAATTCAATTCGCATGTTTAACAATTTTATTTTAAAATGAAATCTTTGTTATTTCTTTTAAAATTAATCAAAAAGATAATAAAAGTTTTATATACATTATTCATATTTTATGAATCAGATGACTGTTTATAAATGGACTTCATATCAAATTCTCATAAAATGGAAAACGTGACATTAGAATCGTTTATCAAGAAATAGTCTATTGTTAATGGTCAACGGTGCATACTCGGTTCATAAATAGTGCACTTTATTTACAATCATTTTTATAAAACAGGTGTAAATAATGTATGCTTTTTATTATCAAGTTCAAGTTCAGAGTTTATTTTTTCATTTAGGATATGTAATGGAAATGCTATGCTTCATTAAAAACATCATAAGCAGTTGACAGTCGAGTAATAAAGCGAACAAGACCTGTAGAGTGTATAATTTAATTACGACTGAAAAATATCCGCATAGTGCTTTATAAAAGAGTTTAGTAAAGCGTTTCTTAATACACATGATGTTTTTGTAAAATCTGGCTGCAAACTAGCCAGCTGGCCATATGACGGTAAGCACCCGGCGTCGTGGGCGTATACAATATCAAAGTAGTTAGCAGTGAGTGGCCGACGTTTTGATTTGCCGGCTTTCAAAGTTACCGATTTAAAAATTGGGTACTAAAAGATTGATTTAGTGATTAGAAGAGGGTCTTCTGTAACTTCACTAATAGTACGTGAAACACAACTCAATGGTTTTTTTTTCCAGCTGAGGTTTCAGCGACAAGCCATCCAGGCTTGCGGGTTTTTTTTGTGAGGGGAAAATCATCAAATGACTTCTCCCGCCCAGGGCCGGGCGGGAGGGAGTGTCAGACTCTTACTGACTAAAAACCCCCTGTTCCTTTTCCTGCTCCGGGCCGCGGTCGCGGTGCCTCATTGCGCTTATCCCGCAAACTCGGCTGAACATCAGCTCTATAGGGCCCCGTCTGTGGTGGTCTATTGACTCTTTGAGGCGCACGCGGAGCGCTACGCGCCGTACGCTTGGGTCTGTTCCTTGTCGGGCGGAGAGCTGCCCTTACTCGCCGACCGCAGACCCGCGCTTACGGTGGCCGGCGATCGTCCCTTGATCTCCAACGCCCGTAGTATCGCCTATTGCGGCGGCTGGGAGGCTTGCGGGTGCTATCGCAATAAGTACCGCGGACCCAACAGGAGAAGCCCCGTATCGAAGCAGGAGAAGGAATGAGGTAGTTTTTTGTTAGTAAGAGTCTGACACACCCACGTAGCCCCACTAAGGGCGGGAAGAAGTGATTTGATGATACCTCACAAAAAAGGGATGTTTCACACACGCGAAGTCACTCCAGACGAGCCGACACGTTGGACTTTTAACGCTTTATCGAAACACACTTAAACTCTAAATCGTGTTAAAGACACGCAATACTAAGACAATAGGTGCGCGAATGATTGCCAATTAATGTACCAAACCCCAAGCGAACGCTGGCGTTCGCACACCTATTATACAATATCTTCTATTGTGTTTCGAAATACCACAATTAAAAGCTTAAATTGCTGCTCCAAATATTAAAAACAGATTAAAACTTGCTAATGTTGTGTAAACAAAAGCAGACAGATGAGATATTAAATGTAGCGAAATTATTGAATTTAACTCAAAACTAACCTAGCAAAACTCAGGTTAAAAAGTAATTATAATTTTGTAATAAGTACACAGTAAAAAATATTTACATCGATTTTCATCACTCACACGAGGCAAATATTTTTTTTCCCGTTGACATCGATTCCGATGAAAGTTTCACACAAATTAAAAAGTTATTTACAGATTTTTATTTATTAGTCCAGCTTAACTGATATTTATTTTCAACTACCTAGTTGTGTTATAAAAAAAATCTTCATAGAAGTAGTGTCATAAATAAATGATCAAAAATAAACTTACATATTAATCACAGCCCAGTTAAAAGACGTCACACTTCCACAGCTCAAGTTAAAACAATAGCAACAGAATTACACACATCGACAAATATATAAAAGACGTTTAAGAAAAAAGACTAATTTGTAAATAAAATGACCTCAAATACATTAAATTTTAATGTGATAGAATCGTTTTAACAATTTTTATTTATTTTGGGGAAAATGAGGCAAATCGCACATTTAAAGTAAAATAAATCGTATAGATAGCAAAAACAGGTAACACATTTTTATAATATTAACTTTAGGTCACCACAGACTTTCGGCCGGATGCGGGTTATGCGCAATAATTCACCGCGGCCTCGGCCCAGAGCAGGAGAAGGAACGGGCGGGGTTTTTAGTCAGTAAGAGTCTGTCGCCTAGCCCTGGGCGGGAGAGGTCATTTGATGATTTTCCCCTGACAAAAAAAGGTCTCCACAGACTCATGGTTTGGGCCCCTGTCAAACAATGTTCATTATAATTAATATTTCTAACATGGAGGTGGGTAGTATATTGAAAACAGACTAGTTTCTGGCCGCTATTTCGGCCGAAGTAGAGTGTAAAAATGTAACCAACATATTCTGGACTATAATCTGCTGTCCTGTCCTGTAGTTTTAATATGAAACGTAACTAACATCCAACTTTGGTTACAAGTTATGACGTTTGATATGAAACGTAACTGACAGCCAACTTTGCTTACAAATTAATACGTTTGTAAAGCCGCAAAGCTTAAATGATTATATGTAGACTGTAATCTATTTGAGTGCCAAATTTCATTCAGATTGGGCGATTAGTTTTTACTTAAAAAAATCTATGCATTCTTACAAACTTTGGCGTTGTTTCTTGTTGAATTATTGAGCTTAGTTTCTGGTTCATATTAAGTATTATGGAAAAGGCGCTGTCGTAACGAACGTATGTATTTTTAAATAAAAATCCAAATCCAAATTAATATTATAAATGCGAAAGTAACACTGTCTGTCTGTCTGTCTTTTCTTCACGCCTCAACTACTGAACCTATTTATGAGAAATTTGGTATAGAAATAGTTTGGAAATCGAGAAAGGACATAGGACAGTTTTTTAACCAAAAATCTGCAGGAAGTCACCATTCCATGCGAACAAAGTCGCGGCAACAGCTTGTAATATCTAAATGTGGTGTCACAAAATTCTAACAATAAATTTATACAATTTACAGATAGGTATAGGCATTGGTTTTCAACCTGATGACAGCATAAAATATTTAATTTCAATTTGATTAATAAAATGATTATTGAAATTATTTGTCAATTTGTGAATACTTTGAGTAAATATAGGTATACTAAATATATTTTAGATTAGAGTTTATAAATAACGAATCGTTTAAAAATACACAAAGAAATGTTGAGCCAATTTTTTCCTAGGAACTGAACATGATGGTCGTTTGTTTTTTGGTTTAAATATTAATTATTTATGAACTAGATTGAGACATGAAATGTTATAAGAAAAGAATATTTATAGTATATATGCACCCATTATGCAGTTTTTATTACATTTTTATCGGTTTTACCTATACAAAGGTTAAATAACTACAACAATATTATTAATAACAAAATCAGTTCGAACATTCTTTAAGTAGTAAACAAGGATAGATAGTTAATTTTATTTGTTACTATATTTTACCCGCGGCTTTGCCCGCAGCGAATGAGCTAATAACCAATGCCCATCGTATCCCGAACTATATTTTAATAATATTAGGGAAGCACAGGATGCTATTTTTTTTAAGGCCCTAGTGGTTATAATTAGAAAACACTGGATTTTGAAAATTACATTTTCTTCTTGCAATGGGGAATGGGGAATCGATGTACCTTCAAAATCATTATATATAACTTTTCTTTAAGGAGGAAAGGTTTTTTCCTTTCTTTAAAAAAATGCATTGCACTCTAAGATTTTCACCTATGTCGTAGGCACGTTTACCAACATACAAATTCACAAAATGCACAAGCCAGCAACAATGTGTTGATCACACAGTGTTGCGTATGACAATCGAATCCGCGACACGTCGCATAGTAGCCAGCCCAACACCTGCGCGAATCGAGCAGTCTTATAAATATGGAAAACTCTGATAATGGAAAGATCTGAATCTATTATAGATTTGTATATATTTGATGATACAACAAACTATTTCTTAATAGCCGCTTCTCCCCTTTAAATTCTACAGAAAAGAACATCAGTAAAATGCTTTTCTCACATTTGTTTTGCATATTTTTTTAAATTCAATAACAATTCGTGTGAAATTGTGTTTGTGTTTAATACAATTTATAATTATAATATTTACTTATACATTTTGAAAAATTAAAACGTATAAATAATAATAAATACATCTGGATTTATCTTTTAAGATTAGCTAATGTTATGTAATATTTATCTAGACATAAATGTCACTTATTTTTACTACCGACTTATTTTATCTAAATTTTGCTGAAATATTTTTTCTAGTTTTTTTTTAGATTTCGTATTTAAAATAGCTATGAATTTTTATATCCTTTTCTTAACATCGTATTGTTAAAACCATTACATTACCAACCACATTTTCGTATTCATTTTGTTATTCTAGAATATTCTAGTTATTCTAGAATAACAAAACGGAATAAATTTAAGGTTTTTTTATGAAAGGCAAACCATCAAATGATCTCTCTTGACCAGGGTAAGGCAAAAGCGAGTGTCGGATTCTTACTGACTAAAACTAAAACCCCCTTTCCTTGTTCTGCTCCAGGCCGAGGACCCTGTACCATAATTCGTGCATTTGTTTGTATATGAGTTAAGAGTCTGACACTTCCTCTCTTCGGGCTAGAGAAGTCATTTGTTAATATTCTTCATACAAAATAAAGCTGCTCAGTTATAAGGGTTTGCTTTATTCTCTACGAGTAATTGATGTATTGACTATTGTCAATACATCAATTACTCATTTATTTATTCATTATAATCTATTGATTAACAAGTTCCAGTGTATGAGTGAGCGTTGCTTAATGAATGAAGTCGGTTTTTACCCATGGGAAGGTAAAAATATATTTTACTCGCTGTCACAACATAGCATTTTGTAAAATATAAATTTAATTCAAAGCCAATTTTGGTCACTGTAATGGGAATAACATAATTATAAAAAAAATCTTTTGCTGAATTCGTGATCGCCCAGGCATAGACTCGCAAGCTAGGTACGTAATACCAATTAAAAAAATAAAACAGAATTCGCTTTCGATTTGTGATCTTTTTTTTTATAACGTTAACTCCTATTAATATTTTTATAAAAAATAATTTAATTTATTTTATATTTAATTTTTGTGTGAATATAATTTAATAATAATTGACTTACATTGCGATGTATCCAGGCTAGACAGACGAGACCCTTGCACTTCCCACCAGAGCAGAAACTTGCTAAGGGACGTCTATTCCTGACACCGAACACTTCTTCTCTAAACTGTTTCTACGCGAATCATAGTAAATAAGCTTATAAACTAACATTTACATTCAAACTAAATAGCACTTAAGGAAGTAAATATAAATCGATTTAATTTGCGCAGAATGATCCTCAACTACATAATAATATAAATGTGATCAGCATTTCTCGATGTTTGTACCTAAATGCATATTTGCGCGTTGCTATATTTTGTTTGCTGACAAATTAATATTTTATAGCACGTGATTATTTACATTACGCAAAACAAAAACACGTATTATTTTTGTGTCAGATAATGTACAATGAAATATGTATTTTTTATTTTATATCATTAAATTTAAGTTTTGGGAAGCCATACTTTGGTATTAATGGGTCGAATGATACCACCAATCGACAGTGATAGATACTGCGTCCTCATTTAGGGCTGATTTTATGCCATCACTCCTTAATTTAAGCAACTTTTGCAAATATATTTATATAAAAAAAACTTTCTTTTTAATCGTGTCCTACCATTGAAATATGGAAAACATCGACTTATTATTTTTTATTATTCTTTATGTTCGATTCTATAGTAATATAATCGTGTTATATATCGTTGTTAAATTTTTATAACGACATCGTTATAAAAATTTTCTAGTTTTAGTAAGGCAGAATAGCTTTTAGAATAGACTAAATTACTAAATTCTTATTTATTTTCTAGTGTTTTATGTTTTAAAAACTGTGCCCTATACTTGGATTTTCTCCTGTGTTGTGAGTGCATTTACAAACCTAGAATATCACATACATATCACACCCAGACCCGGAACAACAATTTGTGGATCACACAAAGAATTGTTCCGTGAGGGAATTGACCCCGTGATACGTTGCGCGGCAGCCAGTTGCCCAGCCAGCGCGCCAATCGTGCAGTCTAATGCAATGCAATGGTGGCATTTACGTTTTTATTAAAAATGCTATTAACACCTTATTTGCACTTAATCAATATTTGTACAGACAGACAAGTTTCAAATCAATAAACACACATTCATATTCATGCTTATGCAGTTTTCTTATCAAATCTCTGCTTTTATTATAATTTATTCTATTACACTTTTGTAGACATCAACATGCATATAAACTATTGCGTTAATCACTTGTTTTTAACATCGGTAAATGTTACCGACATTTATTCTTAAATGCATAAAATATCAAACAAATATTCGACCAGTTTTAAAAGCAAAACTCTCTCTATATATAGTTAAAATACCTATATAAAATATTTGATTTAAAAACAAAATATTCACCACTTATAATGTAAAGTCTGCATGTTTTTTTTTTCAATATGTTTGGCTAACTAAATACTCATCTACCTGCTTTAAAGCTTTTACGAGGATTTTATAAAAACCTCTTTCGATCAAAAAAAAACATGGAAACTACAAAAATAATGTAAACGGAACTCTACACAAATACGCAGTATAATTAATTAATATAAATTACTACCAAGATAAAAAAATTCAAGAATTAAAAAAAAACATTGCTATGCATTTTTATTTTTTGTAATTATCTACATTTAAAGATTGATAATAATGTCACAAACAGACAGGGAACATAGTAATGCCATGTTATACGCATAGACGATTCTAGAACGATACATTTCTGGTTACACTATTTTCGAAGGCTGGATGATGGCCTCGGCCTAAAGCACGAGAAGGAACGGAGGGGATTTATTGAGTCAGAGTCTAACACTCCTTCTCGCTTCACCCAGAGTGGAAGGCTACATTTTCTGGTTTCCCCCTGACAAAAAAAAACATAGAAGAATGTTCCATTTCGTTTACAAACACTCAAATTCACACCGAATCGAACCCGCATCACGTTGTGAATCAGCCAGTTGCCCGAACATTGCGCCAATCAAACATGTAGGCAATATTTTTATCATTGCAGTTAGCTATTTTTGACAGAGAGTCTGAAAATGGATATAGGTATTTTTTTTTAATCACTACACTTGGTCAAGGCGGATTGGCGATTACAAACAGGTAATAAGAAATTATTTAGGTCCAGGTTTCATCACAACGTTTTGCTTCATGTAAGTAATCTTAGAAAGTTAAACTCGGAAAAGTCACATTGGTATTTAGCCAAGGCGTCTGAAGTCCTCAGACATGGGCGGGGGGCGCTTTAACCTCCGGGCCACCACGACTGTGGCAACAGCACAGGCTTGGTAACGTGGTACCAGATAACAAAAAATAATTATGATATTTGTAATTCTAATTAGCAAATATGTACAGTGAATAATACCTTTGAACCAACACAATAAAATTAATAAATACATAGTTACAAATAAAATACATGACGGTATTCTTTCAAGGTCTTATTAACTTTATTAAATAGTTAATTCTTCGCAGAATACTAATCAGAGTAATCAGGATGTTTAATAGTAAATAATATGAAACATTGTTAGTTTAACTAGTTATGCCGTGCAGCGTCATCTAAGGGTATTGTGTTGTGGAATAAAGTGGAAAATAGTAAGTTAGTTACAGCTGACTGTAAAGAATATTTTTAATCAATACTTTTAAATAAACATTTATGCCTTGATTTCACGATCACTTAAATTAAATAGATATTAAGTTGTTATTTAATATATAGTGATATTTAAGTATAAATTAGAGCGCCTCTTACGCTAAAAAACGTTGTGTGCAGTTTGGCGTTTTTGTTTTATTGTAACAGAATGTTGTTTGAAAAATTAAACTAAATATCTTGTCATGCTTTTTTTGGGGGGGGGGCAAATCATCAACTGTCTTCTTTTGTCCAGGGTAAGGCAAGAGGGAGTGTCAGACTCTTACAGACTACAAGACATCCCCGTTCTTTCTCCTCGTCCAGACCAAGGCTGCGGTGCCTTATTGCGATTTCCCTGCATTATTGCACTTGCCCCGCAAATCTTCTCATGCTAAGCAGATCACTTTGTATTCATCATGTTAAGAGAATTATGTTGTATATTCCAAACACGGAACAAGTATATACATACAAACAAATAATGTATCTAATTATTCTCAGACATAGGAATGTAAAGACACTATAAATATTTAAAATCGAGAATCAAATGTCCTTGAAAACCTGACCTAACCAAACGCTTTACTCAAATGAGTCATTTTTTTTATTGTCAAATCGACTGTTTTCTATGATGTAAGAAAGTGTGTGGCGATGTCAAATATTTCGCATTAATTAATATTTTTTTATTCTAGAATCATTTTAAATTTGAAAGCTAGACAATCTTCAGCTCAAATGAGTCAGCTCAACCAGAATGAGACCACAACCTCATAGAAAACCGGCACAAAACCACCACAGAGTTGTATTTTGCCGTATGACTGAGGTTACCAGAGGCCTACCCTACATCCTTTCCTAATTGCTAAATTCCTAAACTACCCTATCGTAAAATATGTATATGTATTTTTTTGTCATATGACCGAAAATGGAGCAGATGGATTACCTGATGGTAAGTAATCGACGCCGCTGTGTGTTGACGGCCTTTTGGGGATTGGATTTTCGGAGATATAGGGATCGGGGAGGTGAAAAAAATTGGGCATAATGATTAGAAGTGTGATTTTTTTCTTACTTAATATTGTATTAAATTCAGGATAATAATAATTTTTTTATTAATTTACTCTGAGTAAACTATCCAAAAGACAATAATATTTTCATCTTTTTGTAAATATTAAATTCATCTTACACATTAGTGCAGGAACTAATATTTTTATCCAATACACTTATCGGTTAATCAACTACTTGGTAAATTATGTATATCATAGTATAAAATGGGGCTATCAAAATAT
Organism: Spodoptera exigua; assembly: GCA_902829305.4. Classification (NCBI taxonomy): domain Eukaryota; kingdom Metazoa; phylum Arthropoda; class Insecta; order Lepidoptera; family Noctuidae; genus Spodoptera; species Spodoptera exigua. Next base: position 3,480,753 of record LR824614.2, read on the forward strand.
CAACTGAAACACCAATTTATTTGTAACAAAACAATATAATGTTTGGCTCACAATAATATTATTCAACCTAATAAAATGTTTTTTTTTTATTTATAAAGACTTTACTATTTGTAGGTGTGTTTCCTGTACCAAGACCATGCGGGAATTTACGTGGTGGCTGGTGATCCAGCTAACGCGCCAACTACATTGCCGTCATCTCCGTATAGTACTTGCAATATAAAAAGTAAATAAAAAAATGCCACAATTTACCAGCAATCACAAAAAATATTAAATCAAATTATGATCCTGTTTTATCATATCGGATGCTTTTTCTGCAATCATTATGATTGCCGCCATTGGATTTCCCCTAGTGATAGTCGGCATCACACTAGCATCAGCTATACGCAGATCTTTTACGCCATGAACTCGTAATCTTCCATCAACAACAGTGCCCATAGGGCATGTACTGGTTATCTGGTTTAACCCAACAGAAACACATGTAACGTAACAATGCCAGAACTCTCTAGTATCTTTCCCAAATTTATTACACCTAGGAGCCGGTTCTGCTAACTCTGAACCGACGTCCACAAAGTAAGTTGTATTTATCACACGTAGATAGTCGAGTATACTGTCTATAAGAACATCAATATCATCTTTATTTGAAAAAAATCCAGTGGTAATAACTGGAGGATCTTCAGGATTAATAGTTTTCAGAAGTACTTTTCCTCGTGACTTTGGGTTTATATTTATTATTTCACTGAACACTTGAAGTCTTTTCACGTTTTGTTTAAAAATGTTATTGCAAACTTCATCGCTGAATTGAAATGCAAAAGTGCAGTAGTATATTATAACTTCTGGTGTAGTTACATACGTTACTTGCTGGTAATCAGGAATTTTCGAAGATTGGTTCAGTGAAACAAAACCAGTGATTGAGAATCCAGGTAATTGGTAAGGGCTGGGTTCTGGTGGATCAGTAACGTTTTCCATATTGTGAACTATAATGGTACTGAGATGCTCCTGTAGATTTTCACCTACAGGTAAATTTGAAACCACTTCTATATTTTTCCGCCTTAAATGGTCTTCTGGCCCCACACCAGATAACATTAGCAGTTTAGGTGTATTTATTACTCCAGCAGACACAATAACTTCTTTTTTAGCTTTCAATGTCATCGTTTTACGATCCTCAGTAAGGACTTCTACGCCCACAGCTTTTTTGTTATCGTCAAACAAGACTTTAGTAACTAAAGTATTTTTCAGTACATGAAGGTTATGTCGGGTTTTGATTGGAGATAAAAATGCATATGCAGAACTTTGGCGAGATCTACCACCTATCGTTAACATCTGCGACGAAAATCCTAAAACATTGTTTTCATTGAAGTCAAGCAATATGTCATGTCCAAGTTCCCGGTAGGCGTCTAAATATGTATCTATTCCTTCCCGGTGGTCTTTAGTTATTTGGAGTAATCCATCAGTTCCATAATATTTCTTGTCAACTGACTGAAGAATTTGTGCATCATTCAGTTTGATCGATTTTATAAAATATGGTGAAACATTTTCCCATTTCCAGGTGGCATCATTGGCTGCTTCGGCCCATGAATCGTAATCACTGGGATGCCCTCTATTATAACTCATGTAATTCAAAGAACTGCTACCTCCAAGCATTTTTCCTAAAATTATTTCATACGAAAGTTTGAGCCGACAAGAATCTTCAAATCCCTCGAGCTCTGCCGTATAGTTCCAATCGTAGCGAGATTTTTGCATTGTAATAGGAATAGCAGGTAGCTGAAACATTTAAAAATAATATTTTGTGTATAAACATGTCCTTGTATATTAAATAAAATTTATTATTTAAACATGGTTTTATAAAAAGAAAAAATATAAAATATACTGTCAATAAAAAAATATACTGTTTAAAATAAGTGGATCTAGGTGCAGAAGACGTATGCATCTTGACTAAGATAAATAAACAGAAGTTCTTACATCTGATTCAAAGGGTGGATTGCCACCAGCTTCAATTAGCAGAACATTGATGTGTTCGACTTCTGATAGTCTATTGGCAATGACACTTCCTGCTGTTCCACCGCCGACTACTATGAAGTCGTAACTAGCTCCATCTGAAATTTTTAAAGTATTTTTTATTGGACATTTTGAAAGTGGAAGAGCCAAGCTTCTGCACGTATGGGTCTGCTCGATTGGAGTGATACCAAAGCCTTACAGAAAACCGGCGAAAAACAATCACAGCGTTGTGTTTTGTCGTGTGACTCACAAGGCCTACCCCTTCCCCTAGCAACATTGTGTCAACGTTGATATAAGTCCCATGTGACTTGGTATAAGCTATAGATTTTAGTTTCAGCTCATCTCCAGTACAAGATATTTTTACTAAGTATCTAAGTACGTACATTAAAATTTAATAATGTTAAATCATAATCATTATACTACGACTGTGAAGTTACTTTAATGCCATTTTTGAGAAAAGATTACCAACAATGTTATTGTAATTATGATATGATATGATGTAATAATTTGGTAAATTATATGGTTAATAATATCATGCAAGTTATATCAGTTAAGTTAATATTTCATATCTTCCTTACCTACAATTTATATTAGCTTTTAATCCGTTTGTAATAAAATAAAAACAAATAATTCAAAACATTCTTTAATGATTTTTAATTCAAATATTAGATTTTATAATTCAAATTTTATGTATTCATTAGTAATTTTGAAATGTTAATTTATAATTGTAATCCAGATTCTATAACGTAATTTTTCTAATTATCTTTCTGATATACTCTTTCTTGTTCATATTGGTGTTATAGTACCCTATGGGCCTCGATGCCTGACAGTAAAGATATTTTATTTTATTAAAGGATATTGGCACTTTTATTATATATAATGTTATGTTGAAAATACTCACCACGAACAACAGCTTGGTGCGGCCATAAGTAGTCGGAGAGATGCAAAAACGCGACTATTCTGAATGCATTTTGCAAAATTTCCACTGTTTTAAAGGCGGTAGCAGCGTTCATTGTTTTAAAAATTATATTGGAATCAATCAAAATATATATCTATTAATTCCTTTAGTATTTAATAATAATCGATGTTTTTATATGTACATCGCGATATAAGACCGAACACACAAGGTTGGTTAATTCAAAGAAATAAAGTAACAAATTACTTTGTCACTCGTTTATAAAGAATCGAGTAAAAATAAAAAAATAAACAATAGCTAGGCAAAACAATTAATTACATCACCAAAGCCATTTTAGGTTATGTTAATTTTCTAGAATAGGTAAACAACTCGTAATTTGTAGTTAATAATTAGATAAGAACAAAGTAATGGGTAGTGATGTCATCAAATATTTAATAATATTTGAAAATTATGAAATAATATACATAAATGATTTATAATTGTGAAATTGAAAAAAAAAATTAATTAAACTTGTAATATAAAGACAATTATTAGATAAGAACAAAATAATAGGTACTGATGTCATCAAATAGCTAAAAATATTTGAAAATTATAAAATATACATTCATAATTTTGAAATTGAAAAAAAGGAAAATTAACAAAAATCCTACACATTTTTTATTTTTATATTAAAGATAATGGCGCTGTTCGAGGATAATCAATCAATATCAAGCCAATACTGAACATGTTCACGAGTTCGAGATTTACCTATTATACTTTTTCAAGAATATTTTATAAATTAAATGTATATTAATTTACAAAAATAAATATAAATCAGAAATTATACATATATAATTTACGATATGAATATAAAGAAACATTACAATCATGAGAAATGAAATCAAATTGGAAAATCCTTTTCGTCTTGTTCAAACAAGTTTTCATCAAATTTGCACGGCACCAACGAAAATTGTTTTCAATTGTTTCTTTATTATTCTATTGTATTTTGTATGACGATGTAATTGCATTTACTTAATAGAATACTTACCAATTTTGAGCAGAATGATTCTCATAGTTTCGAAAAGCACAGTCCCACTAACATAACTAATTTAAACAGAGACATATTTAAAGGTTACTTTTATAATCAATCATCAACCAAAACCATGTATCATTAGTTGAAATTTTTATTTTTATGAATGCTAAACATCAAGCTATGATATACCAGTCAATAATGGCCTAGTTTTGTATGATATTTCCATACATTGAAGGGCCAGTTTATACTGAAAAATTGCATAGTGTTTGTACTTTTTTGTTATGAATTAGACACCACTAAGATACAGTTAAGAAAAACTCCTTAACCTAGGCATAAAATTGAGCTGAGCACCTTGAGCAACCTGGTGATACTTATAGTATAAAACCTTTTTTTATGCAAGAAGAGGCCTTTGCTCATCAGTGGACAATTAAAAGCTGGTAACATATGTATATAAATACCCATAAAAACAAATATAGCGCAATCAAATGCATGTTGGTATTTTATGTTAATAATAGTAATTAAATAATATATCACCACTTGCGGTGCTTGATAAGATACCCCATGTCAGGTTAAAACACCGAGAGTACCCATTCAAAAAAAAAAACTGTTTTATACAGACGCAACTTTAAATTTCTATACAACAATATAATAAATCAAAACTCTAAATCAGTTTTCCTATACAAAACCCAGAGTTACTTTCATAACATTCATCACTTTGCAAATGAGGCACAGCGGCCTTGGCCTAGAGCAGGATAAGGAACGGTGGTTTTTGTCAGTAAGAGTCTGACACTTTTTCTCGCCTCACCCTGGGCGGGAGAAGTCATTTGATAATTTTTCCCTGACAAAAAAACCTGACACAAAACTTATTTTCAAGTATTACTCGTGATGGAAAAAAAAAACATTGTTAATTGATTAAAATTATTTGTTTCATTTAGATCAAATTATGGTCCTGTTTTATCATATCAGACGCTTTTTCTCCAATCATTATAACCGCCGCCATTGGATTCCCTCTTGTAATAGTTGGCATCACACTAGCATCAGCTATACGCAGATCTTTGACACCGTGAACTAGTAGTCTACCATCAACAACAGTGCCCATGGGACATGTACTGGTTATTTGACTCATTCCAGATGACATACATCTAATATAACAACGCCAGAATTCTCTAGATTCTTTTCTATACTTATTACACTTAGGAGTGGCATGTGACATCACTGCGTCAACTTTGTGGTAATAAGTTGTTTTCATGACGCGTAAAAAATCCAAAATATAGTCAACTAGACTTTCAATGTCGTCTTTATTTGAATAAAATCCATTTTTAATAATAGGAGGGTCTTCTGGATCTGTACTTTTTAAGAGTACTTTCCCGCGTGATTTTGGATTGATATTAATTATTTCGTTGTACGCTTGGGCTCTTTTAATACCTTGTTTATAAATTTTATTGCAAATTTCATCACTAAATCTAAATGCAAAAGTACAATAATATAATACAGGGCCTGGCAAAGTTACATATGTAATTTGTTGGTAATCAGGAATTTTAGAAGACTGGTTCAGTGAAATAAAACCTGTGAATGAGAATCCTGTTAGTTCATAAGGAGTTGGTGGTGGTAACGGACCAATATCTATATCGTGGACAATAATAACATCAACATGTTCCTGCAAGTTCTCACCCACAGGTAAATTTGAAATCACCTCAATGTTTTTACAATTCAAATGTTCCATTGGCCCCACACCAGACAACATAAGCAGTTTAGGAGTATTGATTACTCCAGCGGATACAATAACTTCCTTTTTAGCTTTTAATGTCATCGTTTTACGATCTTCAGTAAGAACTTCTACAGCCACAGCTTTTTTGCTTTCATCAAACAATATTTTAGTAACTAATGTATTTTTCAACACATGAAGATTACGCCGGTCTTTAACTGGAGATAAAAATGCATAAGCAGAACTTTGGCGAGATCTACCAGCTATTGTGAACATCTGTGCAGAAAACCCTAAAGGAGTGTTTTCATTAAAGTCAAGGACTACATCATGTCCAAGTTCCCGGTAGGCATCTAAGAACTCGTCTATTCTTTTACGGCGGTCTTTAGTTAATTGTAGTAATCCATCAATTCCATAATATTTCTTATCAACTGACTGAAGAATTTTTGCATCATTCAGTTTGATGGATTTTATAAAATATGGTAAAACATTTTCCCATTTCCAGGTAGCGTCGTTGGCTATTTCAGCCCAAGAGTCGTAATCACTGGGCTGTCCTCTATGATAAACCATATAATTCAAGGAGCTGGTACCACCCAGCATTTTCCCCAAAGTCAATTCATAAGAAGGTGTGCGTCTACAAGATTCTTCAAATCTATCGAGCTTTGAGGTATAGTTCCAATCATAGCGAGATCGTTGCATTATAAGTGGAACGGCAGGGAGCTGGAATGTAAAAATGCAAGCATTAATATTATTTGCAACGTATACAAGAAACTTGAAGGTAAATAAAAAATGACGAAAAAGGAATGTTTAAATGTTAAAATTACAATTTCATAATAAGTTGCCCCTGGAAAACTGATATGAGAATAATGTTATTAGGAAAATAAAATACTACCAACAGTCTGTGAACGGCTGCACAGAAAACGCTTACGTTGATTTTCGTCGTGTGAGTGAGGTTACCGGAGGCGCAATTCTTCCTCCTCCCACATCCTCAATCCTTAAATCCCCTATCCTTAAATCCCTAATAACCCCACAAGGCTGGCAACGCACTTGTAGTAAACTCCTTTAGTACTACGAATGTCCATGTGCGGCACTGGTTGCTTACCATCAACTAATCCGTCTATTCGTCTATTTATCGTCTACTCGTTGGCCGACCTATGACAAAAAACATGCTAAGGAGTTCTAAACTTTTTAATTCTAAGTTTTAGATTGCCCATCATTCTCAAACCTCCTCCGTGTGAGAAGAGACCTGTGTTCAGCAGAAAGCTCTTATAGACTGAAGATAAGCGATTTGAAATGTACTTTTACTTGTGTCTGTTTAGAATTGATCTATGTGATATACACTTACATCTGATTCAAAAGGAGGATCATCACCAGCTTCGATGAGCAGAACGTTAATGTGCTCGACTTCTGAGAGTCTGTTGGCTATGACGCATCCTGCTGTGCCACCGCCGACTATTATGAAGTCATAATTAGTACCATCTGCAATTATATAAAATATGTATTTATTTAATAATTTGAACAATTTGTTAGTTTGTAATGTTGTGGGTGTATCTACAATTTTTAACATCTTACATTATAAATGTCAAAGTTTGTGAGAATTGTTATTTGAACACATTTTGACGCGAACCGTGGTGATTTTGTTCTCGATGTAAAAAATTAAATTATTTATTTATACATTTTTATTACACATATAAAAAAGGTATGATTTGTTTAATAGAAGAACGTTTTGAAGTCGGCTTTTATTGCAACCTTTGCATAGAAAAAGATACCAAAATAGGACACCTATTTTAGTATCATGCATGACCGTGATTTTATAAATGTTTGGGTATCACTTGTACTTATGCTTAAAAATCATATGACGGTTCTTATAATAGTTACTTATCATAAAAATAGGTAGGTACTCACCACGAACAATAGCTTGCTGTGGCCACAAGTATTCGGTGAGCTGCAAAATTGCCAATGCTTTAAATGCATGTTGCACTATCTCTGCTAATTTGAAAGCACGAGCGGCATCCAGAAGCATTTTTTAAAATTTATTATCATCGAATCTAAATTAAAGCATTTATTGTCGTCACAACAAATACACTCATATACGTCCAAACATGTGTATATTTTAACCTCATAAAAACAAATTTATGATTGGACTCGTTATTTATATGAAGAAGCAAGTCAATGCAAAAAATCTTAAATGTGTGTATAGGTACAGACATTATTAAAATTAGAATGAATTGTTTGCCAACTGACTGATTTTGAGTATGTATAAAATACCTCTTTAATGAAATGTATGTTTATTTTGAATGAACCAAGTTATACTGTATATAGCTTTAATTATGACAAAACATAATTATCCTATCTAATCGTATTTGAGGTACATCTAAGCAAAATGAGTGCCTAATATGGAAAGACTTAGAGGAATACGAAGACCATACACAAAATGTGCTTTGACATAGGATTTTGACCATTTCCTCCATTAAAAATGTAATCCTCTGAATTAAAAAAAAATGACTTTCATGGAAGATCGACTATGGAATGAAAATAATAACGTGTTAAATGCTGACATGCACAGAAAACTCCAACGTACAACTGCGAGGCGTGGTCAGTTCGCCTGGTCCTAGGTTTTTCGATCTTAATCTTTGCTATTACTTCCCAACAAAATAACTAACCAACTAAATCCTTCATCAAGTAATCTAAGGTGGTGGTGGTGGTGGTGGTGGTCGTGGTGGTCAATGAGATAGTGCTATTAAGAAAAATAGAAAATTTATTTATTTGTATAGTACGGTACAAAACCAATTACACTACATAATTCTTAGGTATAATAACATACTTAGCAATAGCTATTTTTTTATTCACAAGCCTTTCTTGCAATGTGTGTGTTAACAAAATTTTTCAAATTTAATTTATATCAAATTATGGTCCTGTTTTATCATGTCGGATACTTTTTCACCAATCATTATAACTGCAGCCATTGGATTCCCTCTTGTTACTGTTGGCATTACACTCGCATCAGCTATACGCAGATCTTTTACACCATAAACTCGTAGCCTACCATCAACAACAGTGCCCATGGGACATGTACTGGTTATCTGACTCATTCCAGATGACATACACATGATATAACAACGCCAGAATTCTCTGGTTTCTTTTCCGTACTTATTACATTTGGGAGTTACATCGGACATCACAGCATTAACTTTGGTATAATACGTCGTATCCATTACGCGTAAAAAGTCAAAAATATAGTCAATAAGACTCTCAATATCATCTTTGTTTGACAAGAATCCATTGATAATTATAGGCGGGTCTTCGGGATCAGCACTTTTTAAGAGAACTTTTCCTCGTGACTTTGGTTTTATGTTAACTATTTCGTTAAAAGCTTGAAGTCTATTTGGCTTGTAGACATTATTACATACTTCGTCGCTAAATCTAAACCCAAAACTGCAGTAAAACATTACAGTTTCTGGTGCAGCTACATATGCAGTCATTTGGTAATCAGGAATATTAGAAGATTGGTTCAACGAAACAAAGCCAGTGAAAGAGAGTCCTGGTAGTTCGTAAGGGCTAGGTTGAGGCAATGGTTCAGTTAAAGTATCCATATTGTGGACTATAATTGCACCAACATGTTCCTGCAAGTTCTCACCTACAGGTAAATTTGAAATCACCTCAATGTTTTTACAATTCAAATGTTCCTTTGGCCCCACACCAGACAACATAAGCAGTTTAGGCGTATTAATAACTCCAGCAGACACAATAACTTCCTTTTTAGCTTTTAATGTCATCGTTTTACGATCTTCAGTAAGAACTTCTACGCCCACAGCTTTTTTGTTTTCATCGAACAAGATTTTAGTAACTAAAGTATTTTTCAATACATGAAGGTTACGCCGATTCTTAGCCGACGATAAAAATGCATAAGCTGTACTCTGACGGGACCTTCCAGCCAACGTGAATGTCTGTGAAGCAAATCCCAAAGGATGGTTTTCATTAAAATCGAGAACTATATCATTACCAATTTCTCGAAAGGAGTCCAAAAAGTTGTTTATTCTTCCACGGTTATCTCTAGTTAATTCTAGCAACCCATCAGTGCCATAATATTTTTTGTCAGCTGACCGGAGTATTTGTGGATCACTAGTCTTGGTTGACTTCATGAAATAAGGTAATACGTTCTCCCATTTCCAGGAATCATCATTGGCTACTTCAGCCCAAGAATCGTAGTCACTAGGTTGTCCTCTATGATAGACTCTATGATAGATAGAGATAAATTAATGAAACCTTGAATGAGTTTATATAGAAGCATTCTTTTGGATTGTGAGTACGCATATGTGAGCGCCATGTACGAAACAAAAAAGGATTAAAATTTTAATGATAGATTAAATAGACCATCATTTGTTCCTTTTTATTAACAACTTGTCTCTGCATTGTTCTCACATAGGGGTACAGTAATGTATAAAAAATGTATTATTGATGAATTGTAAAACAAATATTTTTTTTAAAAGAGTAACGATGGAGTTTCTTGCTCGTTCTTCTCCATTCGAAACTACAATTTGGAACGAGCACCTAGCTTCACTGACGAACAGACTGACAGACTACTATTCTATTTTGACGTTTCAAAAGTACCTATTTATGGTTTATTTGGAATAAATGATTTTGATTTGATTGATTTGAGACCATATAATTAAGTGAACCTGTTCCACCGAGCATTTTTCCTAATGTCATTTCGTAGAAAGGATTAAGGTGACAAGAATCTTCTAGCTCATCCAACTCTGTCGTATAATTCCAATCGTAGCGAGATCGTTTTAATAGAAGTGGAAGGCCAGGAAGCTAAAATAAAAGAAAAATTTGTTATTGTTTACATAAGTTAGTAAGTTTGATAATAATCAACTAATAAGTTTATACCACAAACAATATTTTTTTTTATTTAACAGTCAGTATCTAAAAGTATTCCTGTATCAAATTTTTGCAACCAATATCTATATAATATATCTTTAAGTAAGAAAAAATACCTATAGTTACCTATGGTACCTTGTTATTTATATATATATATTTATATATTATACAAACTTACATCTGATTCTAAAGGAGGATCGCCACCAGCTTCGATAAGCAGGACATTGATGTGCTCGATTTCTGATAGTCTGTTTGCAATGACACTCCCTGCTGTCCCACCGCCGACTACTATGAAGTCGTAACTAGCTCCATCTGAAATTGTATTAAATGATTTTGAGAACGTATTTTACGGGGCCTGCCTTTATTAGTTATCCGTAATAAGATAGAGTAGACAGATAAGAGATTCTTATCTCTTAGATTCTATCATCTAATAAAAGAGTTTACATTTAGGAGACTGTTTTGTCATGAACAGAACAGACATATATCAACTTGTGAATCTAATTGAAACTACATTACGAATGTACACAAAACTTAAACGCCGATCGATGATTAATCGCCACATGGTTACTAGTGGGCCGACTACTGACCGTGTACCTAAAAATTTTTATTTTAATTCTTATAAATAAATAAAAAATACTTACCACGAACATTAGCTTGGTGTGGCCATAAGTATTCGGTGAGATGTAAAAAAGCCACTATTCTGAATGCATTTTGCAACACCTCCACTATTTTAAAAGCACCTGCAGCATTCATGATTTACAGCTGAAAAATTAAGTATAAATTAATAATTAAGTATGTTTGATTATCTTAGCGTTTTTTTAATGATCTAGCCTAATCCCATTTTTAGGCATATAATTCGAATAATGTATTCTCAATTATGTGAGAACACTTTATTCGACCAGTATCGTTTAGTTTTTTTTAAACATGCTATAATTAACATCCTAACTTAAAATTTTAAATTATAATGCGATCTTTATTGTATATTCTTGCACATTAAATAATATAATAATAAACTCACATCACAAAAAAGTATTTACTAAAATGTTGAATCGTGAAACGAGGCTCAATTATTAAATTAGACATCAGAAAACGCTTTCCAATAATAAAAAAAAAAAATTATAATAATTTGAAAGTGCAACAAAATGTTTATATTTGTTTGTAAATAATACTCACGTATTTCAAGTTTGCTTCCCGAACAATCTGCTTCTACTAACACTAAATACTGTATACACATGAGAAATTATGTAAAAATACTTATATACCGCACGAATCTCAATGTTACCGTAAAACGAGCTGACGTGATATAAATCAAATTCATCTGATTACTATGAAAACAATGCTAAGCAACTTCCAACAATATTATGGCCTTGTACGTGACGGAATCAACCTTTAACTTAAACAAAAACAAAAACAAAATGTTGTTTTCTTGTAATTAATTTTTAAAAGTATTTGACTTTACGTGCTTGCATTATATGTAATTCGCAGTCAACAATTTTATTTCTTTTTCGTTATCTAAATCAAAAAATTAGGGCGCCCGCCCGCCCGGGTTCGAAACCTGGCAAGCACCAATGTGGCTTTTTCCCAGTTTTATGTGCTTTGGATGATTATTTAGACACCACTGACAAACGGTGAAGGCAATTATCGTGAGGAAAGCTGGACTACCTATAATTACTAATTATAAGTTTGTAATCGCCAATACGCCGCGAGCAATCTTAGTAATTAATGCTCAAACCTTCTCCCTGTGAGAAGAGGCCTTTGTTCAACAGTGGGCACTAATAGGCTGATAATGTGATGATGTGATTTCTGAATAAGGAATGCGGAGAAAGAGGTCCAACCTCAGTTTGCCTTACGCAGGTCGAGGTGAGCCATTCGTCAAAGCCAAAGCATGGTTCTTCCACACGTGCCACGGTGTAATTAAACTACTTTTATTTATTTATGGAAGGCAGACGAGCGGATCGTTAGTCCGATGGCAAGTAATCAGCGCCATCCAAGGTCACCTGCAGATAAAAAAAAAAGAATGTCACCGTCCTTTTTAAAAAGAAAACGTTCTTTTATTAAATGTGTGAATATGTCATTACCACTGACGACAGTTTAATCCAGAGTTTTGCTGTATATTCCTCTTTCATATGAAAATAAAGTCTAGGATACCTATATCTAGATAAGTCTGCGAGCACTTAAGAGACCTAGTTGAGTTAGGAATGCAATTAAGGTAAGGTGTGTGAGGCGAGGAATGATTTAGGTTAAGTCGGTGTGAAACGGGAAGGTACGAAACAGAATAGTAAAATCTGAGTTCAGAATCTTCCTTGTAGGAATTACTTAATGTATGTATAACTTGTTAATACTGTGATAAGTAGTTGCTTTTAGTAGCCATTACAACATAAACTATGCTTTTTGTAATGGTAAATAAAGCTTACTATTGAAACTCGAATCTCAAAAATCGTAAACTTTGTAAACTGTATCAAGAAACGCATTTTACTTCTTTATTTCAAAGGAGTTTAAAACAAAGAATTTCAGAGGCAAATATGTTCAGCAGAGTTCCGCAAACAAAATGTTGAAGTCACCGATATTACTTTTGTTCTGCCCAGATCGCATGCAACCGCAACAGACCGTGTCTTATTTACCTAGGTCTTTGACCTTAAAACAATGAATACTAATTCTTCGTAAACTTATGTATATTTGCTTGGATTATACACAAAGTCATGCTAACTGAATAACTATCCAACGTCATTGATATAGAGTCTAATTTAGATAAGCTTAGTGACCTTTGAAGGTTGGCAGGTTCAGCGAGCACCCGATTCCCATGAGGATGGACCCTTTGATTAACAGTGGTATGTTTTCACAAACAACAAACTAGTTTTTGTGTCTATGTAGTAGCAGTTGATGTTTTATGTGACATATTTACAAAACATTTTTCATTTCTAGGTCACATTATATTTTTTCAGAGTATTTTTTTTCCTTTACTTCACTTTATTAGTCAAGTGTGACCACTTATGTGAAAGTATTAGGTACATCAGAATCTCGGGCAATGTTCAGTAAATTATTATAAGATATATATATTATGTATATATATATATATCTATATTATGTACCCACCTGAGCAAAGTCATAACCTATTAGATGTCATTCATTATAAAGTATCACATTTGATCGATTACTTTATTTTTCTGTTCAATAAAATATTTTAAGTAATCATAAATTACAATCACAAGAAAGATACGTAAGCAGATGAACACAATAAAAACTTTCCACGAAAAAAATAAATAAATTTAAAATGCCCTTAAAATATGTACATATACGTACCAACATTGATGCAATAAGGGTTTCTTTTTATTAATTATTTGAGTGCGTTTGACCTCTATCACTCCTGATGGAAAGCTATGATGGGGTCTAAGGTGGAACACGCAGACTCAAAAAATGCCTCCTAAATCGTAGGTCCCTGGAAACAGCGACGCGGGGAGAGAATTCTAGTTTTTAGATACACAAAAATTTTATGTTCACTAAAAAACGAAGTTGAGGGCAAAATACTAATTAATATTATAATTTTATTAGAAATGTTACTAGACCATACATAGTTATATTTATTTTGTTGTTAAATATCTTGCACGACGCGCGTCGGCTAACGAACCATGATAACATTGTAATATTATTCCAATGACGTCATCGAAAAAATCAGTGGGAAATATCAGTTTAACAATAAAAAAATACAATACCTTATTACTATTTGTAGGTATTTATATTAAATGCTATTATTTTATATTGTCACGTGGCTGTAGATGTGGTCTTGAAAAAAGAAATCGCTTTTGTTTTTAAAGGTTGAAATTTGATATTAATTACTTTTATTACAAGGAGTGCCTTCTTAGTTAAGCGGAGGCGAAATGCGATAGCTAAACGAGGTGCTTCGAGATGTAATAGAGATTTTCCTGTAAATTTAGATTTTGAGAATTGAACTTACTAAGAAATAAGACGACTGCATGGTTGGTACGGTGGCTGGGCAACTGGCTGCCGTGCAACGTGTCGCGGGTTCGATTCCCGCACGGAACAACTCTTAAGCACCCACGACACAGGAGAAAATCCTAGTGCGGGGCAACGTAAAAAAAACTGTATTCGATAATAGAGTAGCTCCGTACAACGTATTTGTTTTTTTAAACGTGTCCCTGTGTGGATTTAATAACATTCAAATTTACTTCATATGCACTCAGAATTGGAATACTTATTCTGTGAGTGAACTGAGTTCTCTCATTCAGTGTAAGGAGAGAGGGAGTATCAGACTCTCAGTGACTATAACACTCGTTCCTTCTTCTGTTTTAGAAGCAGGCAGCAGTACCTTATAGCGCTTGCCTCGCAACCCCGGTTGAAAACTAGAAACACTGGAGTAGGTATATAAAGTTGTTCTGTGCAATGATCGGAATCGCAAGAAATTGAGCAGTTGTTACTTACCCAGCAGATGTCATACTGTGCAATCCAAAAAATACTGACTGCCTTACTAATAAACATTGTGTAACTTTACACAATGCTATAAAATGTTTTGTCCCTGTTTGACATTAAATGAGAGTGACAGAGACAAAACATTTTATAGCATTGTGTAAAGTTACACACTGTTTATTGGTAAGGTAGTAAGTATTTAATTGGAGTAAAATGCCTATCTCTCCATTGAATATTACGTAGTGTGTTATTATGAGAAAATGCTTATGCATGCTTTTCAATTAAATAATAGCAAAGTTTGATATTAGGTCGAGTAGATGTAATTGCAACTTCTGTGTAAGAGATTCTGGATTAGATTCTTGATGTGGATACAAAATATTTTATTATATCTAAGTGTAGGAGGCGATACTCCGGCACGAATGGTGGATCTACCGGAGTAACAACACGGCCTCACAGAAACCGGCGTGAAACAACAACAGTGTTGGATTTAACGTTGTAAGGGAGAAGTTATTGTAGGCCCACATAATAATATATGTAATGTGATGATTTAAGGTTAACCAGACTCACACTGCGAAACACTAGGAAAATTTTATTACAGGCCTTGTAAAAAAAATGTTGTAAAGTTTGCATCTTGCCATTCCTGTAGAAGGAGGTTTCATAATACCAGCTTCAGACCTCACAAAGATCTTATACAATTTAATCAAAAAAATAACACAACTGTTTATTATTTTAAGATAGTGCATAGTTAATCAATTAAGTAACTACCTACAAACAAATAATATTATTAACGAGTGTCAACACGGTTTTTTAAAAGGGAAAAGTACAAATACATTGCTTGCAAAATTCACTGACGAAATAAACAGTTACTTAGAAAACAAAAAATTTGTTATTACAATATTTTTTGACTACAAAAAAGCATTTGACACTTTGCAGTTTGATACCATCCTAAATGCAATGGAGGAGTGTTTTTTTTTTTTTTTTTGTGAGGGGAAAATCATCAAATGACTTCTCCCGCCCAGGGCCGGGCAGGAGGGAGTGTCAGACTCTTACTGACTAAAAACCCCCCTGTTCCTTCTCCTGCTCTGTGCCGAGGTCGCGGTACCTCATTGCGCTTACCCCGCAACCCCGGCTGAACATCAGCCCTTTAGGGCCCCGTCTGTGGTGGTCTATTGGCTCTTTGAGGCGCGCGCGGAACGCTACGCGCCGTACGCTCGGGCCTGGTTCTGGTCGGGCGGCGAGCTGCCCTTACTCGCCGACCGCAGGCCCGTACTTACGGTGGCCGGAGATCGTCCCTCGATCCCCGACGCCCGTAGTGTCGCCAGTTGCGGCTGCTGGGGCGTGAGGAGGAGGATTGCTCCCTCACGCGGGCCGCCTCTCTCTTTGCGAGCATGACTGCTTCACAAAAGGAGGAGACGGCGTCCCAGTTCCTCTCACTCCGCACCATGGCCTCGACTAAGGCCGAGCGCGAGAGGTCGCCGCCGCCGATCACTTCCCTGAGGATACGGCGGTGCTCAGCCCAGGCAGGGCATACCGCTACCGTATGCTCCACCGTATCCTCTAGGTGGTCCTCACAATGACGACACTCGGGCGTTTCCTCCCGCTGAATCCGAAACAGGAACCTACCGAAGCTGCCGTGCCCGGTAAGCACCTGCGTCAGACGGAAGGTGAGGACGCCGTGGCGTCTCTCAAGCCACTCCTCAAAGAGGGGTCTTACCGCTGCTATGGTAGCGTGCCCGGCCCTCGGTTGCGACAGTCGTTGTTTCCACTCTGCCATGAGATCTCGCCGGAGCTCATTCCGCCACGCACTAATTTGGCGCGGCAGAGGATCTTCGCCCCGGCGACGCGCGTCTGCGCGCAAACTGTAGACGCGCGCGAGCGCCTTCGCTTCTAGATCCCACGGCGGTGATCCGGCAAGGAGGTTCGCCGCCTCCCCGGAGATCGTGCGATACCCGCGAATTACTCGAATAGCCATGACCCTCTGGGACGCGACCAGCGTACGAGCCGGCCGCCGCTTCAAGGCCGGCGCCCACACAGGGGCACCGTAGAGGGCCATGGATCGCACAATCCCCATATACAACCTCCGGCAGGAGGCGTTTGGCCCCCCGAGGTTGGGAAGGAGCCGCTTGAGCGCGGCCCCAGACCGTTCTAACTTAGGGGCCAAACGACGAAAATGCTCCGTGAAGTTCCATCGGCTGTCGAGGACGAGACCCAGGTACTTCATCGCCGACTCGACGCCGATGGTAACTCCTCCTGCCGTTATTTGGGACCCACCTGGAGGTGGCGCGCTCCGACGGCCATAGAAGCACATGGCCTCGGACTTGTGGAGCGCCACCTCGAGTCCCAACTGCCGGATCCTTGCAACGACTGTCGCAACCGCTTGTGACATCAGGTCGGCCGCCGCCTGATGCGACCTCCCGTTCGCCAGCACCAGCGTGTCGTCAGCATAGCAGACAATGCTGACGCCGCTCGGGAGGTCGGTGCGTAGCACCCAATCGTACCCGATGTTCCACAGGAGAGGTCCCAGGACCGATCCCTGTGGGACACCGCGCGACACCTCTCGCCGATTCCATACGCCCCGGTGACCGGGGTAGATGACGCATCTGTCCGTCAAGTAAGCCTCGACTACACGACGGAGATAGGCAGGCACCCGGTGATACCGGAGTGCCTCCAAAATGCAGCTCCAGGGCAGCGAGTTAAAGGCGTTGGCGATGTCCAGAGACATCGCCACGACGACTCGCCTCCCGGCCAACGCTGTCCCCGTCGTGAGGTCCCTCACGCGCATGATGGCGTCCACCGTGGAGCGCCCTCTGCGGAAGCCGAACTGGCCGTCCGCTAAATCCGGCCCCCTTCCAGACAGGTGCCCGACGAGGCGGTCTGAGATTATCCTCTCGAACAGCTTTCCCACCTCGTCGAGCAGCACAATGGGCCGGTACGCGGACGGAGAGTCCGCAGGACGCCCCGGCTTCTTCACGAGGACCAGTTTACCCGTCTTCCACGACAGCGGAAACTGGCCTCTCTCCAAACATGCGCTGAACAGACCAAGTAGTCGAGGCCTGAGAGCCTCCGAGGCCAGGACCCAGACCTTGGCATGCAGCCCGTCAGGTCCTGGGGCGGTATTCTTGCCACTCAGCCGGCGCACCGCCACTCTCAAATCTACCTCGGTCACTTCCGGAGCGGATTCGTCGTCGTCGTCGATGTAGCCCGCATTGGGCACCGCAGGGGGCGGGGGCATAGCCGGAGGCGTGTAACCCATCTGTGGTCGGGGGAATAGCGCCCCAAACCACTTCGTCCACGACCTCCGGCCGGAGACTCTGAGTCAGTGGGGGCGCCCAGGTGCGGAGCTTATCACGCACCATCCGGTAGGGGCGTCCCCACGGGTCTCTGTTCAGAGTCTCCAACATCTCCTCGCGGGCCCGATCTTTGGCCCGCCGGATCTCCACCCTGAGGGTGGCCTTCGCCGCCCTGTACTCCTCGTATAGCTCCGCCTCTCTGGTTTCAGCGTCCAGAGGGCGGAGACGGAGCCTGCGGTGCCTGGTGTATCGGCGTCGCGCTGCGGTGCACTCACCGCGCAGGTCTGCCAATTCCTGCGACCACCAATACACCTGGCGCTTGCGTTGGCACGGTCGGATCCGGGGCATCGCCACGTCGCACATCCTTGACATGGCGTCCTGGAGCCATCTCGCCTCCTCGTCAATGTCGGCTGGCCTGACCGGTGGTATCACCCAGGCCTGCACGACTGCGGCTTCCAGGAAAAGCTCCCGGTCCAGTTGCCTAAGCGCCCAACGCGGGCCACACGGGGCCTGTCTGACTGGCGGGTCTACGGACTCGGCGGAGACGTCGAACCGTATATACCGGTGGTCCGAAAACGTCTCCACCTCCTCCATGACGCGCCAGTCAACAACGCGCGATGACAGAGCGGGGCTAGCAAACGAAATGTCCACCACTGACTCGCCCCGCATCCGTACGCACGTGGGGACAGAACCCCGGTTCAGCACGACTAGGCCTGTCTCCAGAGCCCAGTCTTCGACCATCCTTCCCCGGACATCAGTGAGCCGGGAACCCCAAGCCAAATTCTTGGCATTGAAGTCCCCGAGGACCAACACGGGGAGGGGACGGAACCCGACGACGACGGTGACTAACTCCCTGAGGGAGTTGTGGAACTCGACGAGAGTTCGGTTCGGAGAGAAGTACACGCCCACCACGGCGATCTCTCCGAACCGAGCCGCGACGCAACCCCTGCCTCGCTGAGGCCCTTCGGGGGTTGGGGTACCGGCGGCGGCCGACGAGATGATGGTCACCGAGCCGTCCAGGTCTGACACCCAGTGTTCCCTGGCTGGAACGAAGTACGGCTCGGAGACCACAGCAACATTGATCGACCACTGCGCCATGCTCTGGAGCAGGAGATCCTGAGCAGCGACGCAGTGGTTGATGTTCGCCTGGAGGAGGCGTAATGGAGCCATTATTGGGTATCCATCACGACCTCCTCTCTGACGGCAGCGGCGACAGCAGCAGTCGCAGGGGTGTTGGCGACTGCGGCGGCAGCGGGAGCGACGGTGGGAGCGGTGGAGGTGGCTACGGGCCTACCTTTGCTCCTGGGCTTGGTGGGGGGGGAGCAGGTTTTGCCCCCAGCCCGGTGATCGGCCGGCTTGCCAGCCGCCGCACATACTACGCAGTGCGGCGGGGCGGTACAAGCGCCGGCCCTGTGACCGGGCTGACCGCAGCGGAAGCAGCGGTCGCTGCGGTCCACCTCTGAGGTGCACTTGGCACCCACATGGTGACCAATGAGGCAGCGGAAGCACCTCAAAGGTCGGGGTTCCAGCAGCTTCACCTGAAACCGAAGCCAGCCCACCAGGAGCCTTTTGCCCTCCGACAGTTTTTTGGCCGCTGTGACGGGGCAGCTCACTACCACGGTCCGCAGCCCCGTATTGTCCGGGCGGATGGTGCCTGCCTTCACCTGATCAGCAGGGCACCCCCCCGTCCTTGCGACAGCGGCCGCCACCTCGTTCTCCGTCACGGAGTCATCCAGGCCCATGATGCGTAGCTCCAAGCATTTGGTGGGCCTGGACACGCGAGCCTCATCCGCCGCAAGGCACGTCCTGAGCCTCTCGGCAAGGGCGTCAGCGGATGGGCCGCTGGCCGCGCCGGGGACCTCCAGAAGACGGGCTCCAGTCGCGGTGACCCTTACCGCGAACCCGTTAGGGGCCCCGAACTCCGCGGGAGTAACCGTCCCCTTCAATTTGGCGAGGACGTCGCCGTAAGTCACCCCCTTCTTAGCCGCGTCCGGCTGTAGCGTGATAACTACAGCCGAAGATTTAGGGGTGAGGAGCATTGCCGCAGCGCGCTTCTCCCTGCGTCGCTGCTGCCGCCGCTGCCGCTGCTCCTTCTTGCGGCGCTTCCTCGCCTCTTTGGCGCTCCTTCTCGCCTGCCCGGCCACCTGCCACTCGTCGCCATCGGTGCGCAGCTCCGATAGCGGGGTTGGGGCTGCAACGGCTGGAATTTCAGCTGCTGCGCCCCTTCGCTTGCGGCTACTTGGTGCCAGAGGCACAGCAGGAGCCGGTGCCGGTTGAGCTATGGGCGTCCTCGTCAGCGGCGGGGCTCTCGGTGCATTCGCCGCAGGGGGCACTTTCGCCCTTTTCTCCACCGGAGCGTCAGCTCTGACGCCGCGGCTAGGTGGTTGCTTCGTCTTCGCTGCCGCGGCCGCATAAGTGCCAGTTGCGAGCGGGGGTCGAAGGAGCCTACCCTCCAGAGCGTCGAAACGCTGCTGGAAGGCGGCCATCTCCTGCCGCATGAGGCCAAGAAGGTCGGCCTCCACTGGCTGCGAGGGTTGGGGACGACCCGCGCGAGCAGCGGCGAGTTCCGCCTTTGCTGCACGAAGTTCCGCCTCCAGGGCAGAGTTCGCAGCCGCTAATCGGGCCAGCTCGCGCCTCATTCCGGCCATCTCTTTTTGCAGAGCGGTCATCTGCCGCTCTGCTGAGCCCTGCTGGGATACCGCCGACATTATAGCAGCCTCCGCGTGCTTAAGCACTCCGTTCCTGCCAGCCTGGGTTTTTTGCCCAGCCAGCATGCGGAGTGCTTCCTTAACCTGGAGGCGGAGGCTCTCAGCGCCGCCTACAGAATCCTCACCTCCGGACACCTCCATCTCCGAGGAGTCCGAGGGGGCAGCCTTTCCCAGGGCGCTCCCCTCCGCTGCCAGCCGCTCTGCCGGCTCAGAGCGGCTCCCAGCCGCTCTTGTGGAGCCCTTCCCCTTGCCCCTACCCCGCGCAGCCGTGGGGATTTTGGGGGCTGGGGCCTCCTGCTCGTTGGAGGACGGCTCTCGACCGTCCTCCAACCTGGGACGTTTGAAAACGCCCCGGTCCTTTTTGTGGCGCAGCGCAATGCTGACGCCAGACAACGATGAGTCGGACTCCGAATCCGACTCCTTTCCTCCCTGTGCCCTTGCCCGGGACTTGCTGGACGGAACCAGCGTCTCCCCACAGGTCCGAGTGCCATCTTGGCTCTCGCTTCCACTTGCAAGCTGGCTTGCCCTCTCCTGCACTTTTGGTGGTATGTTTTTTTTTTTAGTTGGGTTTAAGTCTTCCATGTTATTCCCACGAGTATGGGGGAAATAAGAGGTCCGCCCAGGGAGAGCCCCCTGTCCCTGGGTAAGTGTGCATTTGTCTCCCAACTAGGGGGTCCACCGGTCCCCTAGCTGGGGGTGCGCTCACGACTGATCCTACTCCTCAGCCATACATACCCTCGCCGCGCACCAGAACTTAGTATTGGAGGAATTTTTTATAGAGGTTATCTTCCTCGCGGTCCGGGCGGTTAAGCCAAGACCCTCGTCCCGGTCCGAGTCATAAAACATGACCATGATCTCTTCCCGGATTACGATATCGACGGGTGCAGTCGGGCGCAGCTAGCGCCCCGATGCTACTCATTGGCAGGGTGAGTGCACAACGAGCGCCGCCCTTGTTTCTCCGCCCCGCTCTCTGCTAGGTCCAGAGAGTCGTGCGGAGGAACGCCCCCACGGAGGCGTAGACTCTATGCCAGCATAGAGCCGGTCGCCTCTAGAACCCGACCGGGTTCTCCGCCCGGCCAGAAGTTCGCTGCGGGCGACAGTCAGTCCAACCCTGTCGCCATCCCGTTAGGGAGACTGTCGCCCGCACCCAGGGTGCACCACGGGGAGGTCTTCTGGCACGCACCCCAATGGAGGAGTGTGGGGTGAGAGAACCACTTAATCCATGGTTTCGTGATTACCTCACCGCGCGCTCCTACCGTGTGAAGGTGGAGGATACTCTTAGCGACAGAGTCGAGGTGAGGAGCGGAGTGGCGCAGGGCTCTGGATGTGGATCAATTTGTTACCTTATGCACGTGAACAGCCTGTGCCGAGTGCTGCAGCATTGTTCTGCATATATGTTCGCAGATGACCTGTGCATACTTCGCTCTGGAGCTAACATAGACGATATCTGTCAGTTAGTCCAACAAGATATAGACGCTATTGTTAAATGGTCGCATGACAATGGCATTATATTAAATGCCAGTAAAACTAAACTAATGTTAATTCATTCACCATATTTGCAATCTAATAGTGTGATTCCACCCTTATTTACCCATGATTATACATGTCACCATAATAACTTACTGGACTGTAAATGTAAACCTATTGAAAGAGTTAATTGTGTTACTTACCTGGGCGTGAGAATAGATGATAAATTTTCCTGGTCACAACATGTAGACTACATTTCTAATAAGCTAAGAATATTATTGAGTAAAATGTACCACCTAAGCTTTAAAGTGCCTATTAATGTTTTAAGATGTATTTATATGTCATTAGTCGATTCCATTATGAGCTATGCTCTTGGCAGCTATGGTTTAACATTCAAAACTAACTTAGATAAATTGGAAGCCCTTCAAATAAGATTTTTAAAACTACTTGTTACTAAAAAAACTAGAAGCAGCTGTAAAGGAGACTATAGAAAATTATTTAAAATATGCAAAATTTTACCGATTACTATTAAACATAGATATCTTTTAATGGTTAACCACCACTGTATCCAAGAGCATAACTTAACTTATGTAAAAAACAACCATGATACACGATCTATGGCTGCTGGTAGATTTAATGTACCCAGAGTCACCAACTACTTTGGTGACAGAACATTAAAAAAGAGAATACCTTATCTATTGAATAGTCTGCCGGCAGACATAAGGAGTGAAACAAATGTAACAAGATTCAAGCGTAAATTAAAATTATATTATTTAGAAATTATTTAAGATTTATATGTAAGTATGTAATTGCAAGTTAAATTGTCTATATAGTATTTAGTTATAAGTAAAAATTGTTATTAAGGATACTCACTGACCCCACAGTCAAACCATTACAATGGTTTTGTGGGGCTTAGCACAAAAGATAAGGCTACATTTGTAATACAAAATAAATAAATAAATAAAAATAAAGGATAAGAAAAATATAATGAAATTCTTTGTTTGTCTATGAACAGAGCTTCATGCAGTTGATTCTAACTACAATAGAACTGCATCAGCGTTTCACATTAAGTCCAATGTTCATTTCCACTCTAGAGTAGGTACATAAAAGGAATGAAGTATATAAACATAACAAACTATTACATGTGTACTCAAAATAGGACCTTATTGTTATTATCAATAAAATCTATGTCAACAGGATTGTCAGTATAATTGTATTATTAGTATTTATTTTTTTAATCTATATGCAAGTGATATACATGAGGACTTAATGCTACAAGAATTCTCGCCAGTCAACTACTTCTAACTAATATTTTTTTAATGTTTGAAAAGTATCTTCCTATTATTTAGTTGAAATAAATGTTATGACTTTGAGATCATGACTTTGTTAACTAACGAGCATTTTCAATGCAAAATAATTTATATTACACTTTCAAGAAGAAAATGACATGAAATTGGAGGCTCTTTTGTTTACACTTAGAAGGAGCTATAAAAAAAAGAGGAAGAAGAAGAAGATCACATTAATTCTTACTCCTGTTGCTGTTTGGCCACTATCTGGTTTGGTCATAGAACCACAATGAATCAACTACAAAAAAATCTAATCTAAATGCAACGTAATTTCACCAATATAAGGCTACTTAGGTAGTTTGAGTGCGTGAAACTTTTGGAAACTAAATTAAATAGCGAGAATACAGAAATATAAGAACCCAATGATACTTCACCAACTCACTTAGAGGATTTCCCAAAAGACCAAATGCCGTTTTCGTAGCAATATCACGGTCGTTACCGAAAACAGAAATTTTAGTCCAAGTAGGAAGTTGTAAACTGGATCCTATTACCACTAATGAGAGCTGACGGGGTTTAGCGAAAACTTTTGAACTTGTTCTCTTATTTCATTTTCTGGAAGACTGTCTTTGCGACAGCGGCTTTGCCCGATAGTTTTGTTTTTTTATATCATACGATATAAAAAAACAAAAGACGGATCACCTGAAGGTAAACAATCAGCGTCGCCCATAGGATTTGGACAGGAGGATATATTGACATAGGTCCCTTTTGGAATTAGAAGAGTATTAGGCCTCTAGTAACGTCACCTGCACGAGTTAGCTCAAATAGATTTCAATTAATGGCTCAACTAAATTGCTTGGACATCAAAGTTGAATACATTAGTTGTTATATTTATAAAAAAAGCTCTCTCGGTTAGTTTGTTTTTCTTTGTGTTATAACAAAAAGGTCTTTGTTAAATTTCAATACCATTTTTTATGATTTGACTGTGATCTTTGATCTGATTGCTACACTTTTTTAGTCATCAAGCTACCTTTCTCGCCTGGTTAGAGCAATAAGGCGTGTGTAAGACTCTTCCTGACGCAAATCTTATCTCCTACCTCAGACCCGGGTCAGGTTACATTGATGCGCCCGGACAACTGCCATTGGGAATTGTGTAATAGGTATCTACTGTAGATGAGACAAACAGTCTGTTTACTTTTTGAGCTGTTGAGTATGACAGAATTCCAAGACCGTTAAAAATAAGATATCCTAGTCTTGTATAAACAAAAACTAGCCTTAAAAGTAGTTATAGAATTTTTGAAGTCAGTCAAGCAATTTCAATGCAAACAAACAAACAATCAAATCTCTCCTCTTTATAACATTATTAAAGATAATGCTACTCCATTCTTAAGCGGATTATGACGAGCCGTGAATGCATTACGGAAACGGATCCCACAGAGTAATTTATGCGAAACAGTGACTGAATTAAAAGGTTTTGTGAATTCAAACACAGAATATAGAAGTTGGGTAGTTAGGGAAGCTTGCCGTGTCTTGTTTTAGTACGGTTTGGGAACGTAATCTCTGTTACAAAGGTTGCTTTTGAGAAAAATATAAAATTTACACACTTTGTTTGCGAGGTTTTATAAAAAGACTTTATCCGTGAACCTAACCAAATCGTCATTCAATCAATGATGGATAACCACTAGGCGACCAGAACAAACCAATGTATAGTCTGGTTGTCTAATATAAATACGACTGGGATACTAACGAGCAAAAAATTACTTCATACAAAATTTATATCATCTTTTTACATGTAAATTAAGTAGACAAAATTTCTCAAAGCATGTTTTACTTGACTTCATAAAACATTTGCGACCTTTTTAACAAAAACAAGTCCTAATTACTACAACAACCACAAAACATTGTTTAGCAAAACACGAAATACGTATTTGTAAACACAAAAACGTTGTAACAAATCTATTTGTGCTTATTGTCTAACTTTTATTATCATGGCGCCCAGATGGGCTCATTTCTCCAACACTTCAGTTTTCAAGGAAAACCTCAAGGCTGGGATAATTTCAATCTTGTTTGAGAAGGAACAGAGTTTATTTCACGTTGGAATATTCTACAGCTGTATATTGAATATTAATCTTGTAATAAGGTTACTAAAAAGCTATGGACTTCTCATTATAATTCATAAACGTTCTAGAAAATATTTAGTCTGTATTTTAAATACAGCTTTTACTGTTAGTCTGAATACTCATTGCTTATTAATAATTGAAATTATTCAAGAATCGTTTTCGTAGAAATAAGAATTATGTGAATTTGATAAGTTTTTTGAAATATTATTCTCAACTAAAGTAAATAAATTACACCTGTTTTTAAGAGTCTGGCTCGGTTACTAAAGACTTAAGCTGTAGAACGTTGAATGATAAAGGTTTTATTTTAAAAGAAGTGTTTTCAGAGAAAGCATTGAATTATTTTTATCTAATGCTGATTTATTCTATCAAAAGTTTTTATATCACACAATCATCAATTGAGAAATAACTATAAAAAATTATAATTGACAATAGTCAGAAAATTCCTATAATCGATTATATTTTACACTGAGGACACTGCTAAATAGCTTCATATTCTTAATTAATTGTGATAAATTACAAAATGTACCTAACACTTCAATAGAATGTGACATCGTTCATCTTCTTAAAATTTTAACACAAAAATATTGAACAGAAAATAAAGATAAAATATGTCAAAAATCCAGTTCGAGCCATCGCCAGAGCGACGCGAACACAAGAAATATTAAAATGGAAATACTTAAGGTAGACATACCTACATGTGCTGTCATATTGGCAAATTGACGTTATTCTTATGGTTTGATTTGAAAATGCCTGTAAAATAGAATTTTATTATATTTATTACGGAGTCTTAAAAGAAGCAACAACAGCCAGGGTTTCAGGATTGTCAAGCTCAATCAGGTACCGCGGCCTGAGCCGGAGAAATACCTGGATGGTTTTTAGTCAGTAAAAGACTGACATAACCTCTCACGCCTCACCCTGCGCGAGAGAAGTAATTTCATGATTTCCACCCTCAAAATGTATAGGTCTAAGTAATAGCTATTACTTTGAAACGTATTTTATTACTCATAAAAATCAGGTGTGCAATATGGAAATTTTATAACAAAAATTTCATTACTTGTTTCACTGTTCGCTGCTTAAATAGGTACATAGATAAACGCAAGAATATAAAATATTTCAAGGGAGATCCAAACCTTTTCGAAGTCTTTGGTGAAGGAATATCTTAAATGATTATGGTATGGAATTGAGAGCAACATGATCACTTTGAGACGTGCGCCTGTAAAAAATAACGAGGTAACAGTAGATCTACACTTTACTAATACAAATATATGTTTAAAATTAAGTATTTATTATTTTTAACATTGTTGTGAATCTTTAAATACTATAGGTACTAATTTTATGAACCTATGCCATAAAAAATCTATGAAAAACATGATAAAAAAATAAAATATCTTGTCATTTTAAGTGTCTGACTCACCACCTTTCGAAAAACTTAGGTGGTTTATTGCACAGGAGCATTAAAAAAAAAAAAAAAATTTTCCAAAACCACGTTACTTCTATCTGTGAAAAATGTGACACAAATACGCAAGAAAAGTAAAAAGTGTTTTTGAACCAGAAAAGAGTAAGTTTCATCCACTGACTAATGTAATGGTCCCCTGAAAAACTTTGTTCACAACCTTCGGAAGTACTTCAATTGCTTTATTTTCTTGGCCAGGCGTCTTTATGGTCTTGTTTATATTGCCAGTATAAGCGTTTATTAAACATAAAGCAATTTCGTCTAATAACAATGAAAATATTACCGTTATCCAAAATATATGAATAACCTACACATATCTGAACATCTGGATACAATAAGGTTCATCACCAGCAATGCCTACCTAAATAACATTCTAAAATCTGACTAATAATTAAAACTCCTCCAAAAAAGTGTTTTTGCATTTTTTCTATGCGAGAATCGAAATTTTATTTCTGAAATCTCAATTCACGAGAATTGTGATATGATGGCAAATGAGCAGGCGGATTACCTGGTGGTAATCAGTCGGCGATGCCCATGGACACCCTACACTTTAGGAATTGCGAGTCCGTTTTTGGGTTTATGGGGATTAGGGTTTTGGATATTTACTTAGGGGTTGTCGAAGGATTGGGGGAAGAAAAACATTCTACGTCTTTTACCCTTAATCAAACGTCGAAACACAACACTTGGTTTTTGGGAGGCTCTGGTATCTCCCGTTAGAACCGATACAACTGGACCAAACCATGGCTCCCTCACACTTACTGGCAAACCTCTGTCAAATGTGTAACGACATTCGCGAGATAAATCAATCTGGCGATATTAAATTTTTTTCTTTTAAAAGACAAAACATCATATTATATTGACAAAGTTAGGGAAATTGTATGAGAAACAGCGTAAACTGATTAATAAAGGTCTCCTCTATGAATTCACTGACACGAACTCGATTACCATTTTGTAAAGCGCAATATAATTTAAAACAATCTAAATGTTTCCGTCGAATTCAAAAATATGTTTAGATATAATGTTTGGAATATCTGAACAAATTATTTATGATATACTTATTTAGAATGTTTGGTATGGACTCGTAAGTCTGCTGATGAAACGAATGAGCAAGTATATGAGGTGTTTTAAAAGTTTGTATATTGTTATCTGGGTTTAATGGTATATTGATTTTTTTTGTTGTTTTACAGACATTCACCAGTAAACTTTGTAGTAATAAGTGAATTACATGAGTTAATGCGTTTGATAAACAACAAAAAATATTAGATTTGAAGTCGGGACTAATCGGTCGATGAAACTTTTAAAGTTCCTTCTGTTATGGTTCCTTCTAAAAATTTAGAATCACCCGACCGATTAGTCCCGACTTCAGATCTAACAATTTTATAATATAATAGCGAGCTCGCTATGTATTTGATATTTACCTAAGTGAGATTAATTATAGGTCACCTACAAAAATCGGCAACGCACATACGAGGGGTAATTTAAGTATTTTGGTTTGGTAATGATCATGGGTAGAATTGATCAATTAGAACATTCTTTTCCTCACATTCAATACACCCGAATAGTAAAAAGGTCCTACTTCTTGTGCTTGTATTTTCTAATCAATAAAAATAAAAAAAATTTAAAAATAAAATAAAATTTATTGATAACTTTCTACAAAATATTGTTTATAATAAGCCACAGTAATTTCAATAGTTAACTTTTAGGTATTTATATAATGCAAGGTAATTACAACTTATACTATTATTTTCACAATTATGAAATACTTGTTATTAACAAGGACTTACGATATTAAAGTGACCTGCCCGAGCTAGGTTTATGTAAACCTGTGTTTCAGGCCATCAGTCTTCGACTTTTTAATACGTGGGGCAAATACAATAAATATTACTAATGAAAAAAGTATATTGTTTATGACTACAAGACTAAATATAATACATATAAAAATTATAAAACAGATTTAAAATAACACTTAAAGTGTTTGTTTCTTACGGACTAGTAACCAACATTTACGATTTCTAGAATTTTTTAGGAATAGATCAATTTACGCATCAATAGCACATACGACGTACACAAAAGACCGATGTGATTACGGAAGTTCAGATTTGTGTCAATAAATCCATAACACTCCCAACAGGACGGCAATCTGCTTTTAACTCCTTAGGTTATTGTTGCGGTTGCCCATAGAGGCGCTAATTGTTACAAAGGGCTCCAGTATGCTTGTATATCGCCTCTCATCATAAAAAACCTAGTGCCTGTCTGTATCTTTAAGTACCTAATCAAATCAATACGCTTTTTCTTTCTTCTTTTTCTGCTTTATTGCCTATTTATTTCCTTGGTACAATTGATGCTTTATTATGTCTTTAATACTATTATATTTCTTAGAGAACTTATTGTGAGCAAAATGATTGGTTCGTTAGAATATAATACGACTGAATTATACCTAGATATGTTGCTATAGAAGATTAGATGAGTGTCGTAGTAAGAAATGTGAATTCCAAGAAAATAAGATATTTTTTTATTAAATTCAATTACAATAGTAGACTAGATACTGTGTAATAAATTTTTATATCATAGCCATGCTATAATATTTTTCTGTGGCATTAATTCAAATAAAAAGAAAACAAGTGTACAACGTATTTTTTTAAAAACAATTTAATGGTCATGGCTGTCTTTTTTTTTATAAACTATAATGCCATTCTTTTTTTAAAATCATCACTTTGGAACTTATTTTTTTTTTATATACATTCTATAAAGTCAAATTAAAAAAAAAACGAATATGACTCTGGCGTAAAGTCAAACATTTCAGCCATGACCTTTAAATTGTTGTTAAAAAAATACGTATTTTTTTAATTTTTCTCTTACACTAGGTGGTCAAAGATAAATGTGTTCCCGTTGCCCTATTACATTTCTAATCCCATTTTTAATTAAATTTTACAATTGAATAACTATATTATTATACTCTTGTAGTACATGAACTTACTATATTTACTCACAATTTCTAGCATAAAATTCGAGCTTTACAAATTCCAGTCTAACAGATGCTAAACAGATTATTTGAGCTGAAACTCACGTCTAACGAATCGCACAAAAGCCATGCAAGTCGAGATTTCTGACTCAAAGCAAAGATAGATTTGCGAGTCCCTTACAGCAGTACGGGAATTTTGGTATGATATAGTTAATTTAAGCTAAATTATGTTACTCTCTCTATTGTAACATATGGCGATTACAATTCTCACACTATACTACCAGTAACATGATTTCAGATAATAGTAATTAATTCACAATTAAAGTAATACACCTATTTACTTTAATTGTGAATTAATTACTTTCGGTGGCAATATTTAATTTTGTTACATGCGTTTCGTAGTGGTCTGGAGTTTATGGCGCCCTCTTCTTTTGAATTAAGGTAAAGTGTGACTTTTTGCAATTAATATGTAGTTTCTTAATAATTCTGTTTTTAGACATCACTAACAAATTGTAAAGGAGACATTAGAATCAAAAACTGGACATATAATTAAAATTTATCAATCTATAAGTAATCCTTGAAACTTGAGTTCTTGAATAATATAGCAAACTAAAAAGAACATTAGTAATAACTGATAACCACCACCAATACTAGTGCTATGCAATTTCAAACCTTAATAACAAGGACTAATGTATGTGCAATGAAGGTTTTCATACATAGATACCTAACGGTCATCAGGATTGTAATGTATTTTAAAAGCCAGACTTCTTATACCTAGATATTTTTTTTCAGCAGATAAAAGCTAGTGTGCACTTCTCGTCCACATCCAACAAAGAATTAGCCAACCAGCTAGGCGGATCGGCCGCCTAGAGCAAGCGTGGTAATTATTGCTTAAGCCTTATTCGGGTGAGAAGAGAATTTTTATCAGCAGAGCGTACTTAAATATACGTGCCACTGATGTTTAAGTTAAAAGTGTTGTACAAAGAAAATAGCTCAGAATACAGAACAAACCAGAAGGCGTCATCGCGCTTCAAACTGAAGCAACTAAAACCATTCTCAACTAGAATAGTATGAAATTTCTATGATTAGTCAATTTTGGCACGTGGCATGTCGTGACGTATTTACGAGTATCAATTTTAATTTCATTATGCCGTCTTGTGTCATTACTACGAGTAAAAATGCGACTGGAATTACGAAAAAAGTGGATAAGATTACATTTCATCTGCAAGCATCGACTGAAATAGTATATTTAATTAATTATTGAATTTTTTTTTATCGATTTATTTTTCTATGAAAATGATGCGGCCATTTTGTGAGTGTTGTCATTTTTGGTGAAAATTTTACCCACTTATTTATTTGTTGTGGGTTATATTTTTGTCCATCATGGAGCCTATGTCATATTAGTTTCCCTGACAAAAAAATTAATACAAATCATACAAAGGCACGGTTAGATTAATTTTGGAAACCATCTAGCCAGAGCATAGTTTGCTCAATTCACTTTGAAGAGACATATTTATGACAAAGGTGGTTTGAAAACAGCATATCCTACTAAGATATATCTATACTAATTATAATGCTAAAGAGTTTGTTTGCTAGAATGCGCTAATCTCAGGAACTAAGTAAAGTAAGTAGACTTCTAATCTTTAGTTCCGAGTCTAAAGACAATACATAATATAAAAAACTAAACCAGCAAAAGGGAACGCAATAAAACCTTTGTACTTATTGAAGCTTTATTTTATTTGTTGTGTATAGTAGGTGAAACTAAAATTAACAAATCCAGAAATCGTCAACTTTTATGATACTCTATGAAATGTGTGAACAACTAGTCTGTTGCATTTATCGTAAGTTTACCTATTTTGTTGGGTTTACTCGTATCTTACCCTCCTGTTGTAAAATTACCCCAAACCAAGGGAATTGTTCCACTGTCGGCAACACTACGCGGGTGGGAAGTGCGGCTGGCGGGGGGATTGACGTATTGTTTTTGGACACATTTGACGACATGTAATTATGAGTGAACGCGGCTTCTGGTTTGTTCTGTATTCTGAGGAAAATAGCACTAAATGCTTGACATACATAAACATCTATTTATCAAAGAAGCCTAAGCGTCCATCTGAATACCGTTCTGTTATTGGACTACTCAAGTCCTAAAAGATTAATTCTAGACATTTGATGGATGCATTGCTTGTGTAAGGACTAAAGGTAAGACCATATTGTTGCACTTAGACGACGTTACACATTTCAAACATCTATACAGGTACGATATCTTCAATGCGCTAGCCATCGCAGAAAACAAAAAGCCCTGATCGATAAGGGATTAAAACTGCTGTTTTGATTTTTTCGTCAGAAAAACTCGCCAGCATAATTATTTGGTACTCGCAGTCCACCTTTTTTGTCTTCTACTCACACTCAGGCGCGGTTGTTTTGCTCCTTATTCCGTATCATAGCACCAATTAGCCTCAGGTGAAATTGTCACAATTCAAAAAGGCGTCAGGGTTCATCCATTGATCACTTACTTTACTTCCCTTTTTACTTTGCTATAGTTGGATAATGAATCGATTGTATAATAAATATTGGTATTTGGTGTCTTACGGTACTATATATACAAGACGCATATATGTATATGCCATATTTGACTTCATTTTAATATTATGACGTCATAGACGATGTAACGTAACGTTATGGCCTCGTCTTAAGATGTTTGAACGCATACAATGTGGACAGTTTAGGACTTAGCCTGTCTCACGAACAGCTGTGAAACTTGCAAGTTTAAGATGAATGTCCAACTCGTGATATTGTAATTAGTCCGTTGCATACCTCTTTTGTACTTGATGATAATTTATGAATATAGAATGTTATATGATAACTATTTAGTTTTTTTTGCAATTGTTAAATAATTTCTTGACGTCGATAAATAACAGATCACTGTTGGGCTGAGCAGCCCTGTGTGCTTCCATGTGTTCTTTCCTCGGTCCAGGCAGAGAACAGACTGATTGGAACTAAAACCTAGCCTAGTAGGAGGAGACCTCCTTCTAGACAGTCATGTTACCACGTGAGGGAGCGATTATCCGCACACTAGAAAGGGGGAACGCTTGTGCAGTAACTCCTTTAGCATTTCAAGTGTCCATGGACGGCTTAATGCAGCATGTAATCCGCCACCTTGTTTGCTAGCACATGACCTTAAAAAAACACCCTAGCTAATACAGAAAACGCTACGGGCGTAGGATATCGCACAATGAGCTTCAACCACCGTTGGCGTGGGTCAACAGGTTAGCTCACTACCGATACCGCAACCAGCGCCACAAGGCAGCAGAAGGAACGGGACGATTCTAATCCATAAGATTCTGATCCTCCTTTTCGCCTCACGCAAGGTAGGATAAAGTTTTACTTCTTGGGAGGCCCCAAAAAATAATTGAAGGTTGGTGCTTAGTATAACATCATAATAATCTTCTTATCTCTTTCTTAGATGTAATATGGATTACTTTTGAAGGCTAAGTTGCGAACATTTTAGTCATTAGAAAATCATATTTCAATACCCAGTTAAATCAATGTATAGAATTTTGATCTTGTAGATATTATTTATATGTATTAAATTTTTATGTGTGTGTGTGTGTGTGTGTGTGTGTGTGTGTGTGTGTGTGTGTGTGTGTGTGTGTGTGTGTGTGTGTGTGTGTGTGTGTGTGAATATCCTTTAAATACATGTGATTCATTGAAGGAAACTAGTTTGTTTTTTTCTTTAACATTTTTAACATTGACCTTAGGAATAGCTATTAAGTGTAGAAAATTATTGCCACTATAAATTCAGTTCTCCCTTTATTTTTATTAGGATATATGAATACTAACTAATTGTCTTCCTGGTTCATTGTTCTGGATTGATATTCAATATCACTATGAATAAGACTGGTCGTAATATTATAATAATATTATTTATACATAAAATTATAAATTAAAAATCATATATATATATAAATCTACCTGTTCACTAACCATGTGTTGCATTTTAGTCGCAATTATAATTTAAAAATGATATTTTTAAATCTTGTAAGAGTAGTCGTGGTCGTCAATCAAATGCAATAATTATAAAGGGGAAAGGTTCGTTTTTCAAGCCTTGTCTGTCAAAACACTAATATAATCTATTTCTCTTAGTGCTTTCAGTACAGCGAGGTCGTTAAATTCACAAGAACATTCCAATTCCTTAGGAACTTGATCAAGTAAAACTTTTCGCGGTGTAGTGATCACGCTTGGACGGTTTTATTGTTTGTACTGAACATAAACGTATCTCACGAAGAACACGTTAAACTATTGTTCGTAATCCCATAAAATGGTCATTCGATAATGTTTTTAATGACTTGCAGTAAATACTTCTGTTTTGATAGAAGGGATTTTATTTGTCGATATATGCGCGGTTTCACCCAAAACTCTACAGCTTGAATGGACTGTCGAACATAAACAGATTTGTTTAATTCGAACTTATTTCTGGAGATAAGGGCGTTCAAGCAAACAAGCAAACGTCATCTTTTATAGTATTAGTTAAGATATTATTTATTTTTTCGTAGGAATAGGTGTATGTTATGGTTTATTTTTTTTAATTACTAGGAACAGATATTTAGCCTGTGGCTAGAGCCCTGGATATGAATGGTACATTCACCATCTTTCATAACATGTAGATAAACGGCTATACATATGTATGGCTATACAAATTCGCGCATGAGAAGTCAGGATCTCCTAGAATACACCCTCTAATGCTGCGTTTATCTAGGGAAGACTTTTATCACAAAACGAGCTTGTCCTTGCGGTTTCACTCGTAAAATGTATAGGTTACGTTCACCAAGAATAGTGTAGCTAACGACATATTTTTTCAAATCAAACAACTAAACAATATTTTTTATAATATTTTTAATATAAGGGTGGGGCAGCTATTACAGGCGTGAAACAATCACAGAGTTGTGTTTCGCCGTTTGAGTGAGGTATTACCGGTGGCACAATCCTTTTCACTTCCCTAATCCCACTCCAAACCCTAAATCTCAAACGACATTTTTTTTATAGAGAGCCACAAATATTACTACACTTCTCAAGTAAATATTTCATTTGGTATGCTATGTTATATCTACTTTAGTAGATAGTAGCTAATATGTAAATGTATATAGGAAACAATAATAAAGAAAATTATAGGACAAAAACACATGTGCCAAGTCATTAAGTTTTAGCATAAAACAATATTAGCACGTAGTTTTCCACGTGACCTTTCGCTATACAAAAATGTAAAGGACAGAGTTTTTTTGTGTGAATATATATTAAAATATATATATCTAATATATATAAGGTGTATGTATATTTAATAGATGGATGTAGTGAGATAGATAAATCAAAAAGGTGAAGAAAGATATACAATAAATGCAAATTTTTTTTCTTATGTTTTTTTTATGTAATAGGTCGGCAAACGAGCAGACGGATTACCTGATGGTAAGCAATCAGCGCCGCCCATGGACACCCGTCACGAAGAAGTAACGAGTGCGTTGCCGACCTTTAGGAATTAGGGTTTCGGAGATTTGCCAAAGCATGACACGAATTGGAGTTGGAAGGAATTGAGGGGTTTGAAAACTGTGTAACAACAGTATCTAACACACACACATTCTGAGGCACAATTCAGTCATTTTTTCACGCTACATTACTACGAGTCCGTAGTACAGTATAACAAGTCGTACCTACTATGCAAAAAGATGGTTCTCCCACACTAAGATCTTATCAAGCTAATTGCTTGAGTTGAAGTTTTTGTAACGTTGATATTTAATTATATTTTATGTTAATATTGTTGGGGAATAACTTTGATGTACTTGTAATATCACAAAGTATAAAACTAGCTAAATATGTAAATACATTTCAAAAATCCAAAAATGTCCAGCAGGAGGTGCAAAGGCACCGTATGGACTGCAGTCTTGGCTGAAAAAAGGAGAAGGAACGGGCTTATGTTTAGTCGGTATTTGTCTTATACTTCGTCTCACTCACCCAGGGCAGGATAAGTTGATAGGTATAAGATTTACTTCGATAAAAAAGTAAAAGAATAGCATACTAGTATACAGGAGACGGGTAGAAAAAGGCATAAAGTGGCGGCAATGTTCAAACATTATGCAAAAAGTATTTATAAAATAAATAAATAAACACAAAAAAATATTATGTACTTATGAGTACAAATTGCAATAAATATTCAATATCGAA
This sequence comes from Spodoptera exigua, assembly GCA_902829305.4. Lineage (NCBI taxonomy): Eukaryota > Metazoa > Arthropoda > Insecta > Lepidoptera > Noctuidae > Spodoptera > Spodoptera exigua. The sequence goes on from LR824614.2 coordinate 3,517,177, forward strand.
GTTCGTTTGTTCAGAAATATTATGACAAAATTGAAAATAGAATCAAATATTATAATAGGGAAATGAAACCAAATATTGAATGCACATAATCTATATTTTAATTATAAAATATCAGTCGTCCTTATTAAGTCCATATTCATTTAAATTTCACATTTAATTATTATACATTTAATTTAAAAATTGACTTTGTCAAAACACACTTAAATACTAATAATTACATTCATTCAGTACAAATGTATATAAACCCGTTATATACATTAAATATAATGAGATTCTACTCATTTACAATATTCCATGATAACTTTATTTCTAACATTTTTGTTCACGTAGTGAACATTCATAACCGATGCATTTATTAACAACTAAATTTTATACAAGTTTTGAAGATGTGTCCACTGTAAAAAAAAATACATTTCATATAATATTCGATTTTATGTAAAAATATTTTATAATACTTATTTAAAGAGTTCATTGAATTCACAGTTATGCATAATATTTCCTTAAAACTCATGGTTTCTAATTATTCATGTAAGTTTCCGATAATCTTATGTGGCACTTAACAATGCACGTATGTTCTAAATTTATCTGGTAAATAGCACCTATTCAGAAAAGCAAAAATCAGCTAAAGAGAAAGAACTCTCTAATGTTATACAAAATCAATCTAATTATCATGGTTTAAATTATCATAGGTGCTTTTAATATAGTGGCCAATCAACTCTTACTGAGATATTCGCATCTCGCTTTTACCCTAAACAATAAACTCCAAAAGTTAGCAATTAATTCCACGTCTGCTATTTGTTCAATAAACTTAGTTTTACTTAATATCGATAGAACACCGTTGCGTACTTTCGTCCAAACAGATATTCGTAAAAATATTTTTGCACTTTCGTCTCACTTCTGACTAATTATTCAAATACATCGGAGTACATTGACCTGTTTATAATAGGGCAGTCTGCCATAACTTTCGTGAATATGCCACATAATACATATTTTATTCTTTATTTATATTCAAGTATAATTAAGTTCCGATGTTTAACATTAACTAATAATATTAAAAGTGCGAAAGCATCTTAGTATTGATGGATGAATGTTTGCTGTTTCACATAAAACTATTGAACGGCTTTTGATGAAAATTGGCACAGAGATAGATTACAGTCTGGTGTCTACAAATAGGCTAATCTTTTTCGGATCGCGGACGAAGCTTGTACAAAAATATTGATTGTTAAGAGATACAGGTAACATATAGCTAAACTTTTGATTTGATACAAAAGGGCCTATATAGCCGAGCCGAGATAATACCCATAGAAAAGTAGATAAGATTAGTCACATCCTCTCTTTTAGCGAGTGTGGTAAACCGATCAAGAACCTAGCCTTACATTTTAAAGGAAACACATAGCAAACTGTTAAATGTTAGCAGACTGTTAATCATGTATTTTATACATCACTTAGGTAATCCCCAAAGCACTTTGACACAAAAATCATTTTCCACATAATCACCACTACAATTACCAATACCGATAGTAATACGTTTAGTCATTAATATCGTATCCATATAACACCTTAATACTGTTTTAATAACTTATACGTTAACAGTAATTGAACAATTAGTCCTTAATAAGAAATCATAAGCTCGGCCATTATACTAAATTAGTTCTATTAGATAGAATTTACAAGAACAGGCTACATGGCACGTGTTTTTCTAATAAAAATAGATAATTGTTTTAGTTTATTTATAAGTACCTACTACTGTAACATGAGTATGATTGATTATTTGTTATATTACACGTATGAGACATGGATGAGCGATGTACCTAATTATCAGATAAAAACTTTAAACATAAGTAGTTAAGTACGAATTTTTAATAACACAATACTGCGTACCTACTTTTTTATATTTTTTTATGCAAAACACAACATTATGTCACGTACAAATACGTATTGATTTCGTATCAGAGATCTCTAAAGCATGCATAAAACATGTTATAATGTAACGTAAACTATGAAATAAACAAAACACATTTTTTTTTTAAGTTTAATCACGTTTATTAGCAATGACCTATACGTTCTAATGAATGTCAAAGTAAAAAATAAAATAATAACTTTTTGCTCACTAAGTAGTACCTGGCATAATTTGACTACTATTGCAATGACATAAAAACAAAATTATTGAAAAAGGCCCAGTATGTTTTCTAATTTTCTGGCTGTTATTTTCAAAGATATATTTAAAAGCACCTACATTATTATTATTTTAAAATTTTAAGTTTTGTAATTATTTTTCAATTTTATATAGATAATTACCCTTAGCAGTGGCATCTGTATATTCCTAGTAATATAATGTTGTGATTATTTTAAATTAAAATAGGCGACATTTTGCCTGAATTGACTTCTTACTTAAATACAAAACCCTTTAATGTAACTCGTTGAAGACATTTTGTATACATCGTGATTTGGGTCGAGTTTCAACCTCAAAGTCTTTGCCTCGAGGGTGTCTCTCAATTTAAATGTTACAAGACAAATTTTGATAAACATCGCCCAAAAAACTTGAGAAATACTCATAAGTTAAAAACATTTTGAATTATGTACCTATATAATATCAAATAATTTGGGATAATTTGATAAAAGTTTTATCAATTTATGTTATTTTTTATTGTAATATCGTTTGCTAAAGAATAAATTAAATTCTGTTTCTTAAATGTGCTTCTAAACGGGTTATATTTTTCTACAGCAAGGAACTGCACTATTTATTGGCAAATACATAATATGTAAGTTATTGCACGACTACAATATAAGGCAACGGCTATATAGGGGTAGAACAAAAAGATTGATATTTAAACAGGATAGAACAAACTAAGAGAAATCTAACCAATCACAGTGTTGCAACTTATCTCTATATAACTTCAAATATAACTTTAGAAGCACCAAACGAAAATATTACTTGTGCAAAAATGAATAAGTAACTCAAAGTAAACATTGGATTGTTTAAGGAACTCGTCTTCAATATTACAACAACAATAAATTACAAGTGTAAACATTAAACCGGTTTAATTACCTTGTACTTGCGAGATTGTTTAACGTCTGTCGCGTAACAATAACCTTACTCTGAGTTCCATTCACGAAATACACTCTCGAACTTCGACAGTAGGACTTTTTGACTGTTTTTTATGCATAATAAGTTAATATGAAACAGACTGATAGTATTCTTTGAAAGAGCAAATATTATAAGCGGGATTTCAATTACGAATACGGGATTTAAATTTCGAATACCAATTTTGTCTTTGGTTAATTGAAACGTATTTAACACTTAATTATGTGTTACAATGTCATGCTAAAATTCTATCGAAAATAATAATATTTTTTAAATTGAAAGTTTTAGTAATTTGTGTTTTGTCAATACAAAATCATGGTAACTCTACTCAACCTGTTCAAAACCGAACACGTTCCTAATCTGAGGTCTGTGGACACATCAATAAATTATATTCAAGACATTCTTGACTAAGTCTCATTATTTCAATGAGATTTGCATAACCGAGCAAATATCAATCTCATCAATCATACTTAAAATCTTAATAAATAACTTACTTTTATATTAGTATAAATAATACACCATCGTTTATGGCACGGTCATTAAAATCTTCAAGTCTTCTTTTCTTCATTCTCACAACACTGTCACACATACCGCCAATCGCAAAAATATTTATCTCACTGGTAACTTGTTTTTAGTTTTGATTTTTAACTATTAATTTAATCATCTGGGAAGAAAAAGCCAGTGTCAACTCTATCAGGAGCTGCTGTCACTTCATCAGGACCGCCAATTTCACCATTCCTCACGTTTATAAGGTCCAAAATATCTTCTTCGACCTCGTTTTCCGAAGACTTCCGAGTCTCATAGTTCGTGGGGCCCTCGAAAACGATCGCTGAGGGGTCATTAGGGTTGGGGTAGTATAACTTTCTTGGCTGCACGAAGTTTATCAGGCACAGTAATACGATCACGGACTTTACTCGGCACATTTTCGATACGACCTTGCTTAGCGACGCGGAGTAAACAAATGACCAACAACAGGTTATAGGCGTGTGTTTTAAACGTCGCCGGCTTTTATGATTCGCGCTTGAATGAAAATTGTGACTTATTCTGCAATATATATAGTGATCGGTCTCCCTGCGAGTTTTCCTGTAGGTACTTTCCTTTTGCTTAGTGACTCATTTTTTATGATGGCTTTATTTTTTGCTCCAGAAACTGAAATGAGTCGTACTTGAATTGATCAAATAAACTTTGAATCTGTTTTTTGTTCATGATACTTTGAAAAGTAAAGAGACGTTGGGAATCAAGAAATTTGAACCAAAAGAAATATTACATTATATTGGACAATAATAGTAAAGTCCAAAAATACGGTATTTTCTAAGGACTGTAACACTGATACCTTCTAGGTAGTGCCTATTTCTTTGAGTTTACATATTATTTCTAAGCAGTGACGTACACTTAATTTGATAAGTTATGAGATTCTCATTTTGACTCAGTTCTATTTTGAATTCCATTCTTAAAATCATTCTTTGTAATGAAACTCGGTGACATGCATACTTAATATAATTTGGCCAAAAATTAAGTGCTTTTTTGAAAAATTATTTAAAGATGCAGTAAGGAGCAATTTTATGTGTTCTTACAATACGATATAATCGAAGAACTGCTAACTAACTGAAAATAAAGATACTGAGAAGGTGTGTGAAGTTTCATTAAAATCAGTTCAGCGGTTTCCATGATCTGTGGCTTCAAAACACGTTCTGTGCAAACGCTCTTTAATATTGGCAAATATTACCTGCATTGACACAAGTGTCTATATACTCGTACATAATGATCCTCACTTCCTCATCATTCCTCATATTGTGTTCTAAAAACAATTGCTAAAGACTGGATTTAGTAACCATTAAATGCCATAAGTTACTTTAAAAGTTATATTTAAACTACAAGTTCTAAATATAAAAAATAAGGCTATGCATAAAAAATTAACATTATTTCTATTTTATGTTCAGGTATTGCAGAATACACACAATCTCGGTACAGTCCCGCCAGCAGGTATCGAGTACCTTCTTAACGGTACTCATAAGTTTTATACGTTTACTTTTTGTGATTACTGACCATTTTGTACTTAGGTACCTAATTGGTACAAGTTAATATTTATGATGTTATAGGCTTAAAGTAATGTTTCTTTATATTCTCCAAAAGCTTCTATTGTATATTATGTTTTTATTATAAGCACTTCTTTTATTGCATCACATGTTTACATTTATAACTTTAAATAAAAAAAACTAGTGCCATACCCATAAAATCAGTTTATGTTATTTGCAGTAGTCTCAAGAATCTGTTGAAAATATTTGACAGATTGGTATGTGACAGACATGGATATTCACGGTAATAAACTTAAGGTCTTTTAGTTCGTTCCAAAAAGTATTATTATAGGATATTGGTAATCAAGCAGACAAATTGCGTGATGCCAATTTCTTTTTGAGGTAGGAGATATGAGAGATTCTGAGATTAAAGATCCCCCCACGATGGAAGATTGTGCCTCTTCACTTGATTAAATATAACGCAACCGGTTTTAGACGATACCTTTGTTTCACTCGAGTTCTAAGAATTGTCAAATCTACTAGGTGTAGTATATTCCAACCTAGCTTGTGGGTGCAAGCGCAGTTATGTATCGCAACCCCAGCTCGGAGCAGGAAAAGAGACGGGGTAGACTTTAATCGATAAGAGTCTGGCACTCACCCTCTCTTTCTCCTCTCACCCAGGCCGGTATAAGACATTTGGTTATTTTCCTTACAATTACTCCTTACTTAAAAATAATTACAAAAGTAGATATACCTATAAACATGCCTTTTCACTGTACAGTTGAGGGTGGCTGGGCACCTGCCTGCCGTGTCACGTTTTTTTTAGGGATCGATTTCTGCACGGCACATTACTTATCTGGGTGATCCACAAACTGTTGTTCCGATTCCGGGCGTCATGTGTAGGTAACATTGTAATTATGTTTGTGTACGTACTTTCGGTGCAGGAGAAAATTCTACGTGGGGCAACATGACTTTTTAAAGGAAAAGAAAAATGTTTTTTTAGTCGGGTATTTAAGCGACTTGTCCTATGCAATAAAAAATCAAATGAACCAACACGTTCTCTGTCAAAAATCAAAATAATTTTGTTGCAAATATCAAGTAGGAGCACTTATCATGTACATTCATAAGAGTTACACCAATGACTAACCTTCACAAAAACTAACTCCGGATTTGAGCAGTTTTTTGTGCATATCTTACGGATGTTATTATTGTAACTTGAATTGTTTTTTAAAATACGCGTCCAATAATGTTATGCGAATGGTGATGTGCATTGATACTTTTTTATAAGCATTCTTATATTTACTCAAAGAAGGTACTACGTGTGTTTATATTTTTTATATAATATAGTCTAAGTACCACTTGAATTGGTTTATTGAAGTGTGTATCGTGATTACAACCTTTTCTTCATACATTTTAAGTAAAAAATCATGACACGCTTATTGGTAACCTTTTTTTTATTGGCTGAAAATAAAGAAGTTAATTGACTGTACTTGTATTTTTTCTTATTCATATTTAAAAATATAATGGGAGTTTTCTATTAGGGTATAATAATCTTTAGATATCATGTTCTAATATTATTTTTTTAATCTTTAAAGTTAAACGTACTCTTAGGATACAACATAAAATGTTCAAATGAATATAACACAAACTGTTTTTTCTCCTTAATTTTGAATATACATATACATGTGGTATCTCATTGCTTTCGCCTTGTAACCCCAGCTGACCACCGGCCCTGTTGGGTTCCGTCTGTAGTGATCTATTTTCTCTTTGAGAAGCGCCAAATGGAACGTTTTGCGCCGTACGATCACCCATCATGCTTAACTAAGTTAATGATTAATCATCACTTATCATACTAGGCGACACAATACTTAATTATCACACAATGATCATATAGTTAAATAGGTACAATAGATAACTTGAGATTCTGGACACGTCTACTGAACTAAGAGATAACTAATCAGTTCATCGGATGATGACTCATTACACACATACAAAAAACCAAGATAGTATTTCTGTACAATCATCAAAAAGTAAATATTTGAAACGATACCATATTTTAATATAGTTAGAGTGCTAAATTCCAAGTCATCAGGGCCAATTAGCGTGACTTAGAAATACAGTAACAAACAACAAATTGGATTCTAATACGTTTTGTTTCTTGTACATCGAAGTTTCATGCCTTGACCTCGGACATATAGCTGAAAAAAGCAACGTATAAACTAGCAAAAATCACACTTATAGCCATGGAATAAAGTTAACTGTCGTTAAATAATGACGGTTGCCATGGATGAGTCAATTCTTTTGAGGAAATTGACATCATAATGTTGCCATAAGTTTCGCAATATGATATAATTAGGGAGACCACGTAAGTACTGTAAGATGCGGGTAATGAGTCAAATGTGAATAACATCTAGCCCTACATTTAAGTGGCGATTAAATCCTCGTTGTACAGACGGGTAAGAACCTGTTTTAATGACTTATTAGGTGGTGACATAATTACTGTTCCCTAACATTTGAGTAATTTATGAATAATGTTTAAAAATTACATAGTCAGAGCTGAAAATATATAATTACATTATGGAATACAGTTTCTAGCTACGTGCTTTGAAATTATTGATAGGCCTATTTTACAGCCCACGTGGAGTGACTAAAATACTAGTGTAGAATGATTTTTATTTTTTTTTATGTAATAGATCGGCAAACGAGCTCACGGATTACCTGATAGTAAGCAATCAGCGCCGCCCATGGACACCCGCAACGGAGTAGTTACGAGTGCTTTGCCGACCTTAAAGGGATAAGAGATTTGGAGATTAAGGGATTGAGGAGGGATCAGAGGAAGGAAAAGATTGGGCTTCCGGCAACCTCACTCACTCGGCGAAACAAAACGCCGTGGTTGTTTCACGCTGGTTTTCTGTGAAGCCGTGGTATCACTCCGGTCGGGCCGACCCATTCGTGCCGAAGCATGGCTCTCCCTCACTTAACATGTCATAGAATCCCTTATTTACTATAATGTTGTGCCTTTTTCGGGTTAATCCTTTGCTTTAGTAGGTCATTCCAAAGTACAAATCAAAAGATATAAAGCACTACCATTACTATAACAACATTAATATTTTCATTTAACTAATATCTTTGGATACCATCGCACACTATACGGAAACAACGTTTCTGTTGTGTTTCGCCATAAGTCTGAGGTCGAATCTTCCTCCATCTCTAAATCCCAAATCCTAAATCCTAGGCCCCTAATCATTATATGTCTAAGAACCCACGCAAGGTCAACATGATTCCTTTGGGCGGCAACTACTATTTACCATTAGGTGAATAGAATTTTTGCCGACGTATGCAATAAAAAAACATATGTATCTTTAACGCTATTACTCATTATATTTTAAAAGCTATCATCATCATCATCAGCCTGTTGTTTTCCACTGCTGGACATAGACCTCCCCAATTTCACGCCACTGAGCTCAATGTTCAGGTCTTCTCATCCAACCACTGCGGATGTCGTCAGCCCACCTAGCTGGAGGGCGCCCTACACTACGTTTGCCTAGACGTGGTCTCCACTCTAGAACACGTTTACCCCAGCGGTCATCGGTTCTTCGACAGATGTGACCTGCCCACTGCCACTTCAGCTATTTAAAAGCTATGTATCTTGAATATCTGCACCACGTACATAAAGATCATCTGTATGTAACCTTTTTTCAGTATATTTAAATGATATCTAATATCTCTCCAGACAAACTCTTTCAAAATAATTGCGATGCGAGCAATTCCTGTCAAACGGTGATTTTGTTTCTGACATTTGAGAAGGGTAGAACGGTTCTACAGAAACATTGAATTCCTCTTTTGAAGGCATTTTTATCATAATGAAAATAATTCATTCGAATCGTTAGTCTTTTGTTCGTTTAAGTTGATTCATGCGTTATCTGTATTTGTTTAAATATAGAATCTTTTAAATAACTATCTCAGTTTTATTACAATGATTTACTCTTCATATATCAAAGCAGTCGGCTACCTTTTTACGAAACATACCTGAGCCAGACACTATACATATAAATTTCGTCACTTGATGTTATTACTTATTAATAAGTATCTACTATACAATGTACGGTGTGTACGGTAGCTGTAGTTGCGCGCGAAATAATGTACCAACCTACCTCAGAGCAAGAGAAGAAACGAGGTGGTTTCAGTCAGTAAGAGTCTGACACTCCCACAGCCCACCACAGAGCGGGAGAATACATTTGAGGATTTTCCCTCCCTGAAAAAAAAGGGATCCAAGAACCCGGGGGACATGAGGTCCAAGAACAAGAGACCAAAGGATTTGATTAAGCGTAAAATAGTACAAATATAACTGATCTATTTTTTAAACTACAAAAGTAACTGATAAATAAATATTATGTACACTAAAGTATACAAGATAGACATTATAATTATAATAAGATATTATAATGAATATAATAATAGAATAGAATATAAATTATAGGTTGATTAACATTAAGTGTGGGTCGGCTCGACCAGCGGCAAACCGGCGTGAAACAACCACAGCGTTGTGTTTCGACATGCGTATGAGGTCACATGAAGACCAATCCTTCCCCTCCCCTAATCTTTCCCCAATCCCGAAATCTCCAAATCTTTAATCCGTAAAAGGTCGGCAACGCACTCGTAACGCCTCTGTTATCGCGGGTGTCCATAGGTGCTGATTGCTTACTATCAGGTAATCCGTCTGCTCGTCAGCTGCTGTCCTATCACATAAAAAAACGTATCCCGTTCGAAATAAACAAACCTGATGCAATAACTTCTTTAAATTGACATAACTGTGTATAATGATACGTTTTAATATGACTTTGCCCATAAAAATATGACGTGGTTCGACCGCAACACTAGTTTGGTTCTAAAAATAAATTATTTCATATTTTACGAATATGGCTAAATTCGAGATCTATGTTGTATCTATGTGGTGTATGTAAACCTATTTTAAACAATATGTGTCATATGTATAATACAAACTAAAACATATTTTAAATTAGTATACACAGAGTTTGGACTAAATGGGCGATCTGTCCTAAACCACCTTTGGATAGATATGCAGTAAGGGAGATAATGGAAGGGAGAAAGTAAGTAATAAGTGTGGGAGAGCTATGCTTCGGCACGAATGGATCGGCTCGACCAGGGCGATACCACTGCCTCACAAAAAACAGGCGTGACACAACCTCATATTTTATTTCACCGTGTGAGTGAGATCACCGGATGCCCAATCTCCAAAACCCTAATCCAAGGCAAGCAACGCACTCTTTCCTTCGATGTTGCGGGTATCTGTGGTCCAATAGGTGATCTTTTGGAAATAAGAGTACTGCCATCCTAACAAAAAAAAAAATGAAAAGTGTAGTCAACGATAATAAACTTAGCATTGAAGCTATCTTCACCAAGAAGGATAATCTTATTCACTACTAACTGTACGCTTTAGGTTACTTTCGCTAATTCTTCACAGAGATGTCAAGCTTGTAAAACGTCTATTTCGTATCCTGATTGATTGCTAATTAAACATGTGAAATCTACGACCATTCGCTCGCAGATATAACAGTCTACTGCAATGAATATACCCATATAACACATTGTGAATGACGAATTCAAAAACATCAAAAATAAATAAAAAAAACCCTTATCTGCGTAAGCCAAAAAATTGAACCAACGACGCTTTTGACCATTCGATCGTAGTGATTCAAAACTTTATGTACTTGATAAGTGCATGAAATTGTTTCCAGTGAAGTGCCAACTTTTACAATACAGACGATTCTTGAAAAATCACACTTATCTTGTTATAAATGGGTTTTATTGACGGATCAATAAAAATCAATTAGTTACAAATAAACCATCCTGAGTCATTGTAAAAGCCACTGGATTCGCTCATTGCAGGGAAAACTTGACTCTTTCACAATTTTGTTGCAAAGAAGCCGGTGATGGTCAAAAGTCATTGACCTGGCATCAACGAGTCATCTAATTAAAGGTGGCTATCCATTCAAAACACAAGTTTAGTCGATTTTAGCCTGTTATTCCCCGAAGAGTTAAAGTAAAAAGAGTTTTTATTTTCATTAACCTACCTGGCATTTTACTGGTGTCTTCCATGGAGGTCTACGATGATATAGTTAAGGTCACAACATATTAAGTAACGTTTTTATTATGTGACAGGATGAGATTTCGAGCTCGAGATCGGACATTTAGAGCTTGTGTAGGGATTGGCGAAAAAGAAGAAGGATTGGTCTTTCAGTAATCTCACTTATACGGTAAAACACAACGCTGTGGTTATTTCACGACGATTTCCTGTGGGGCCGTGGTATCACTCGAGCCAGCTACACAACAGTTAAATGTTGTGAAATGTCGTGACGCGCCAGAACCATGTCGGTTTATTACATTGACAAACACGACACGATAATTATAGAGTTATGTCTCCAACTATGATACTCGTCTGTACCCGATATGCTTTTTGTGAGGGAAAAATCATCAAATGACTTCTCCTGTCGGGTGAGGCGTGAGGGAGTGTCAGACTCTTAATCACTCAAAAAGAATCTATATATTAAAGAATTAATCAATAATGAAGTAATGAAATCACTTTAAGGACTGAAATAATCAGAAAAATAAGAATAATGTGTGTCAACGTGCATTTCTTTTATTTATTGGAACAGACGTTTATAAATATAGAACAAGGATCTATGAATCAATCACATGTGCAATCAGTACCAGTAATCTATTAATTATTCTTTACTACAAAATTATAGGAACTTTAATGAGTAATTATATTGTCACGTGTTTACCATCTATGAGATCCGTTTGTGAGAAAAAATATCATTGATTGGTTTGGTTTAAGGGTAAAAAATTGTAGATACCTAGATTTGGATAGATATTATTTAAGTTTAAACTGACTATGTATCTAGCCTAACATACTGAACAAATTTTAATGTAATTAAGGAAAATACACGGTAGTATATAAATAAGACCGGTTTGAAAGTAATAAGCAAAAATCTACATTCAGCGTTAAAAAAAAACAAACAGAACTGAGATATTTTACATAACTTCCGATCATGATTTAACTTCCTACAGTTCTGACTGACAGTGACTCAGGTTTTAAACTATGAATTACCTTCATACTGAATGTTATCATAATCGACCTTGTATTTTGACCATGAAGGTTTAATGAACCAGAAATCCTACTTTCATATTTATAACATTACTAAGAACATACGAATGTCTTTATAGTTTACTAGTTTTCGACACTTCCAACTATTTCGAACATTTCCGATAAACAATATTTTTGAAAAGTGCTAAAATTGTCTTCTTGGAACAAAGGTACGGGCACTTGCTTCTCAATCACGAGATTTGAAAAGTACCAATGTCACTATTACTGAGTTTTATAGACTTTATAGGAAGATACCACTAACAATGGACGAAGAAAAATATCGTAAGAAATCCAAACTTTATAATTTCGAGCCTTGAGCAAGTTTGAGAATCATCTCATACAGTCTCCGTGTGAACAGAAGCTTTTTGTTCAGCAGTGGTCACTTTAAGGCTTGATGATGATGATGAGGATGATGATGATGAATGTCACACAGACCATAATGAAGATAATGCCAATAATATGTAAAAACACTAATATTTTAACGTCACGTTGTAAAATTAATACGTATGTATAATACCTAAAACGACATTGTACATTTTAATTAACCTCGTTAAGACACCTGTTACACTTTCTGTTTTACTTGTATCGTTAAAGACAACGCGACAATGACATTTCATTATTTAATTTACGAACGATTTGAGAACAGGAAACCGCTTTAAAAAATGTAGAACAATGCGGATTTGGATTCTTATCTAAATCTATGTTCTTACATATTGTTTAGTAGACTAATACTAATACAGACAATAATATCTGATTTTTTTCATGGTAAGTACCTAGGTTAATAAGATGTGATATAATGCGCTAAGCAGACGCCATGGTAAGTATGTAATGGTCAATAAAAAAAAACAGATTAATTTGGACATTGAACAGTACTTTGTTTGAAATGTGTATTAGTTTCTCTTGATTTATCCATCAAAAGAGAACCAGTAATCTATATCTATACTAATATTATAACTATGAAAGTAACTTTGCCTGTCTGTCTGTCTGTTTTTTCTTCACGCATAAACTACTGAACCGATTTCTGTGAAATTTGGTACAGACATAGTTTGGAACACTAGAAAGGACATAGGATAGATTTTAAACCAAAAATCTGCAGGAAGTCATTATTCCACGTGAATGGAGTCGCGGGCAAAACTTAGTAACAAAATTATAGGTAAGAATAATTATATTTTAACATAATCTATGAAACGCCATAAACTGTGATTAATAAATTAAAAATGGTTAACAGACAAAAGTGTTTCCAGACATCTTGAATTTATGGAAATAGCCACTACAAACTCATGATATTTTGGAAGGCTGCCAAAATGGCGGCGACTCTTGTGCACTTAAGCTTCCCATATTATGAAACTAAAACTATTTAACATAAAGTTAGAAGTAACTTACGGCTTTTTTGCTGTACAAGATTCAGTTACCACTAAGATAAAATTATTTTACTAGCTTTTAATGAATGAGAATATAATGGTGTGGCTGGTTTCTACCATAATCTTCAACAGAGGAATATAATGTTAAGTGTCAAGCGTGGGCAAGGTAAGCTTGAACACGAATGGGCCGGCTTGACTAGAATGATACCACGGCATCACAGAATACCAGCGTGACAAGCAACAATTACGTTATGTTTCGCCGTGTGAGAAGGGTATGAGAGGCCCAATTCTGCCCGTCTTAATTCCTAAATGGCTGGCAACGCTCTTGTAACTCCTCTGTTGTGACTGGTGTCCATGGGCGGTGTCTATTGCTGACGAACAAGTAACAAATCTTTTAAGAAAAAGGACGCTCGTTTGTTGAAGGTTTGAAGGTTGATTCAGTTCGGAAATATCGTCGCTTGTTTGTGAGGGGAAAATCATCAAACGACTTTTCCCGCCCAGGATTCCCGGGCGGGAGGGAATGTCAGACTCTCAACGACTAAGAACTCCCCTGTTCCTTCTCCTGCTCTGAGCCGAGGTTGCGGTGCCTCATCGCGCTTACCCCGCAACCCCTGTAAATATCGCCGCTAAAAGAGCATTCTAAACTTCTTGATTGCGAGGCGAAAAGTTTTCCAAAAATCACTCAGTACTTGCTTGCCAACCATCTATGATGGGGATGGTCTATCGTCTGTCACCTGATGAAAAAACGTTGTACCAGTTGTCAAATCGAACAATTCACTGAGCACTACCCGAGATATAAACTACATAAAACGCAAAGCTAAGCTATATCTCTACACAGTGCCAAAGAGTCCTGTCGGTTTTAAACATCAAGACAGGCAATAATTCGAACAGCTCGTCACTAGACGCGGTCCAGAAATAAGCCAATGTTTAAGTCACTCTTGACTTACTTAACAAGATAAAAATATTTCTTTGAAAGTAATAATTATTATGAGAATGAAAAATTCTTTTCAGTAAAATGTAACAATAAAAATCTTGTTCTTATCCTAAGTTGTGCCCAAAATTCTTTACACTTAAGTAATATTCATCATTATATTAGGGTAACAATTGAAATGTCTGAACTGACCGGCCGTTGCCCGCGTAAATGACAAGCAATAAAACCTTTATAATCCATCAATAAAAAATTCCATTGAAGTATTGTTATGAAAAGTTACCAACTATATTTTAACTCGACTTAAAAATGTCAAAGGGTAAAAGTTTCTGGAAAGTTTTCTATCATAAATCTTGCTTAAAACTATTCGTGCATGATGAATTAAAAGATTCGAATAAAATATAGAATGAATTCTTCGAATCGTACTTTGCAATTCTAAGCCGTATTTCAGATCAGTTGAACTGAATGTGATACTGATAAATCTTTTTGGATCAAATATCGGACAGTTCAAATAAATATATATTTGATTTCATAGTTTCAAATTCTTATGAAACTTGTATGCATTTATGTTTAATTTATAATAGACTGTATTGACGATTTATTGGCTTTCTTTCATATCATTCTAGATTTGGAAGTCAATTCGTTACGTATTGACAGAACCCTCTGGATTAATATACAACATGCTTTTATCAGCTCGACCTAGTAGAGACCTAGACCTCGATGTAGTAGAACATAAGAATTCAGATTTTATAAATGTTCTTGGCAACTATATGCTTTACCAGACGACAAAAGTCTGTACTACATTCTGATAGATATCTTTTAGTTGATATGTTGATTTGAAGCTGGCTGATAAAAACTTGAACTTTCCGCTTGTACCTAAACATACTAAGTTCAGGCTCCTTAGTGAAAGTCATTTTCCTGGTGACATAGATATAAAATTGAAAGCTTAACTTTAAAAAAAAACTTTGCAATCAGTTTCACTGTCAGTATCATTTAGAAAACAAAAACAGAATCTCTTAATGTTTACATCATTTCACGCCGAAATATGTTCAAAATTATTTTTGAATCTGTCTACAAATGTACGCATTACGCGAATAATAAATTGGCGTGTCCCTTTTCCTCCCATGGTACCGCAAACTCATTATCCTTTAATCCCACGGGCACAGGCTGATGGGAATCGAGAAGGTTTGGGTAAAGTCGACAGGATATGTGACCCTTATAAACTGAAATTGATTAACTTAACATTTTTTTGACACTAAACTTACCTACGTGTAGGTAAGTATTTCTTATAAGTAGGTCATAAATGTAGAACATTAGAATGTTCGTGTTAAATGATTAAAATAATATATTCGCCCTTTTTGCTGGAATTATTCCATTTTAAAGAATCTTCATTTTGACATCAATGTTTGTAAAATGCTCTTTTACTTAGCTTAAGACAAAGTCAAAGTCAAATACAACAAAAAATAAATATTAAAAAGTTTAACTTTGTGTGTCAGTACATATTATGTTGGTCTGTGCGCCTGTGATGATATTTGCTCGTTTCAAATTGTAGATTCCAATGGAGAAGAACGAGCAACTCCATGGTTGCTCTTTTTCAATCAATTTCAGAATTCATTTTTGTTACATCATTTAGTCGGTTCTAGTATGTGTTGCATATATCTACTAACTAATATTCGTTCTGCAGTTGTTTAGAATACGCAAGGTGTATTGTTGTATAATGTGTTTTTTTATAGTTATATCAATATTGTCTCTATTTTAAATTAAACTTTTTAAATCACGAAGTCTAATACAACTTTTATCAATAATAATATGTGAAGAATAAAATTGTTCATTGCAAGTTGTTTGTGTAAATATCTTATTTATTTATTTATTAATTCATGCACACAACTTTCTCAACGTCTTTGTTTGAAACATTATCAGTACAGTTATCCTAATTGAACTTAACAGCAATTATCCTCAATATACCTATAAAATGATGCAATAATCTTCCATTTTCCTCCATCCTGTTGCACGTCAATGTGCCAGTTTCGACGTAAATTATCTTCTTGTTCGCTGTCTAAACGTCGAAATCGTCATTAGGTAATGCGTCAATGTGACGATTCAAATTGAGGAAAGTAGGTGACGGTATAAACGTCAGCACAATTTCTTTGACAGATTTTTTAAGCCTTGCCCTACACTAGGATTTTCTTCTGTATCGTGGTGCGTTTTCAAACATTTAATTTTTCACACACATACGTATTATCGCAACCAGACCCGGAACAAAAATTTGTTGATCGTGCAAGTTGTTCCGTGCGGGAATCGAACCCACGACTCGCTGCGCGGCAGCCAGTTGCACGTGCAGATGCAGTTGCATAGATTAATGACTCTTATCGTCATTTTTTAATATGGCTAAAAATTTATATTAAAATAATTTGGAGAATGGGCTGGCTTGATTTGCTTATCCTATGAGCTCAATGAATTCGATGAGACGATCTTCTGATTCAGATAGTTGCTGATGAAATTTTAATAAATGTGGGAGAGCAATGCTTCGGCACGGCGCGCGAGACGGCGCGCCGTCTCATCCGAAGTCATACCACCCAAAAACGGCGTGAAGCACCACTTAAACATTGTGTTTCGTCGTGTGAGTTAGGTTACTGGAGGCCCCCATTTCCCTATCCTCAATCCTCAAACTTCGAATTCCCTATTGATATATCCTTAATGACTTACAAGAGCCCGACAACGCACTTGCAGTAAAGTGCGTTGTCGGGCTCTTGTGGGTAACTTTATTATCTTATTACTTACCATAAGGTAATCCATCTATACTAATATTATAAAGAGGTAAAATTTGTAAGTTTGTATGTAGGGGATAATCTTTGGAATCGCTGGTCAGATTGCCAAAATTATTTCACTGATAGATAGCTACAATGTTTCTTAGTGCTATAGGTTATAAAACATCACGCTACGATCAAATGAGGAGCGGGTGAAACCGCGCGAGAGAAGCTAGTAAATCATAAGTCAGTAAGGAAAAACACCTCAGTGGCAAAAAAGAATTGCAATTATCAATGCTTAAGTGACTTAGAAATTAGGCTTCGCTTATCAAACATCGACCATTTTTGCCTAATGCTTATATAATATTTCACATGTATTGTATACGTCGGATTGAGCTCGTTAATGTATGCTCGATTAATTTATGTAAATGCATTATACAATACATGTCAGTGTTAGATATTATAAATTATGCGCTTACATCATTAACACGTTTGAAATATTCAGATAGCTCAGAACCATCATTCTATACAAATACAATTATGAATAGCAATTTATTCTGATGATTTAAAATCAACAACAAAGAAAAGAATCATAATCTCAAATATTTCGGAAATAATCCTTTTTATTTCAAATTGAAAATTATACCTACTAGTTAATTGATTTCCATAAAAAATCTTCTTGATTCTATTACGCCATAAACAAAATTTCTTCTCTAATTCTCATAAGTTTCATTATTCAAGTTCATTACCCTCCCATAACAAGTTTACACCATATTAAATAATACAAGCTCAAACCTGAGCAAAACATGCACCGACCTGTATAGGTTTACGCAACCGATGGTGCAATCATTGCCACAATCCACTACTGACTAGACCACCTCCTCAATGACTTTCTGAATAGCTGGATAGAACCCAGTTTCGAGGAGATTATGATTTTTCTATCATATAGAAGGGATGACGAACGAGTAGATGGACATATCCTAATGGTAAGCAATCTGCGCCGCCGATGGACAACGGAATACTGGTGTACTTGCATAAATTCCTATAGATAAGGGTGTTTTGGGATTAAGGGATTGAAAAGGGAGGGGCAGGGGAAGGTTTGTGCCTCCGGTAACATATTTAAGCGGTGAAATAGAACTCTGTGGTTGGTTCACGCTGGTTTTCTGAGGGGCCGTGGTATAAACTCCGGTCGGGCAGGGCATTTGGTTCCTAAGCATGGCTCCACCACACGTAAAATAAAATCCATCAGTTAGGAAATGAAAATATAATATTAAGAAGATACATATTTTTTATTCTGTCAAGAATTCTATTACGACTCTCGCACGCAAAATTAACGAAACCTTCTGAGCGCTTGCTATGTTATCTTGACAACACAATGTAGTGTTAAGGCGATCGTCTTCATTAATTTTGTAGTCTATTGAAGTCTCATTTTCTTTCGGACAAAATTAAATGCAATACATAAATAAAGCAAATTTAAATTTAGAAGTCGAAGGTTGCTATGTTACTACTCAGTTTAAAATATACTAAATCATGACGTCATACAATATTTTCAATCAATCTATTACAAATAAAAACACGTGTCTTAATTAATCTTAAAATGTTTGTAATTCATGTTAAGGACGAATGTTAAGTAAATTTGGGCATCATCACTATTTGGTAAGTCATTAGTCCTCGCGACTTCCATTCAAGAAACCTTTAACCATCCCTTATCAGTTCTGCATGTAATGGTCTTATTTTTTTGGCTCATAACATATTTATTTAATAATTTATTACAATTTGAAGGACTTACAGTTTAAACTAACTAAAATCTATTTATCAATGAGCTTACAAGTTTGCACCATATTAAATAAGACAAATTCAATCCTGAGTAATAACCATACCTGTTTAGTTTTACGCAACGTTTCAATGGTGCAAGGCTACTGCCGAGGTTGTTCTGACCACACGTTTCTTTATTCGCGTATTTAATACACGTGTCATATACTGTGTATGGTGTTTTTTTATTATATTTTATTTAAAGGTCATTCTGCATGCACTTTACTGTCTTTGTCAATTTAAACAAATAAAGTGAAAAATAACAAAAACTAGGCGTATGGACCTACTGTATCTTGAAACATGACAAGATCTAGTACCTAATGCCTATCGTTGTGACTCTAATGAAGTCCTAGATAGTATTTTTGAAGGTGACCAAACTTAAAACCATTGAATGCTTCTAATTCACGTAGGTGAGAGCCATGCTTCGGCACAAATTGGCACGTTCGACCAGTGTGAGACCACAACCTTTTAGAAAATCGTCTCGAATCCATGCTTGCATTGTGTATGAGCGAGGGTACGCACTTATAACTCCTAAACGTATTTCTCGTCAGATGATTCGTCGGCACGTTTGCTGTCCTATCCCATAAAAATATATATCGACATATAAATATATATTGTTAGTTATATAAGTCAAACTAAACGTAATTATATATATATGAAAAAAATATTATTTATGGTTCACTATTCGATTTCATTATATATAACATGATTACTAAAAGCAATACTAAATGACGAGTACCCACGTATAATTCTTACAATCAGAAATGAAACATCTCTCCCTGGCATTCCATAACATCTGACGATGACATCGAGCTGCGTCACAGTTTGCTAACCGCTTTCATAAGTCCCCGTAGTTCTAACCACAAAACAAATAATCAATGACTAAACAAACTTCCTCACTGACTCGTTGAACTTGCACTTATTAGTTAAGTAAACTGACCAAAAACTTATGAAATAGATTCGAATTAGTATTAAAATAATTTACTTCACAATTACACATAGAAAAAAAACTTATAGTCCAGGTCATTAGAGCCCATATTCCAACAACAACTAGAGACTCTTATACAAGACAATCTCTGATGTAATTTTCTCTCGTACATACATTATGTAGATACACCCTTGAGAATCTATTTCCATACCTACATAATAAAACTAAGTGACCCGTCGACCTTTATACAACAATAATGTAATAACACTAATTGCGTAACTTGATAAACCTATTTAAATGTCATTAGACAAGCCCCAAGGTCACATAGATGGACTTCAGAAGAATATGATAATTACACTTTTCTCTCGACATAAACCTCTTTGCATATTTGACGTTGTTTGGCTGACAAGCTGAACATCGAGCTCAGTGGCGTGCAATACTGTAGTTTCCAACTAGTCAAATTCAATACTTTTATCCAAATGTCAAAAACAAAGAGGTGACATCGTCATTGGTCAAAAACGATACTTTTCTATGAAATTGTATGAAAAACTGAGTTTTGACGTCATAGTATTTTTGCGTCAAATAGCTTACTTAAATTATTTCTTAATAATTAGCTACAAAATATATAAAACTTGGTGTATCGATCGATAGATGAATAAAAGTATAGTTATTTTTCAATATCTTATTGTATTGAAACGTCGGATTAATTTATTTTTGACCTAGGAAACTAGCCAATTGGGGAGGCCTATGTCCAGCAGTGGACGACATCAGGCTGATGACATATGGCTGACAATTGAAGAATCTTAGATATGAAGATTAAAAAAGACGACCGCACAAAATATTTATTAAATCAATATTAAAATGGCTCATAATGGAACGGTAGATTTTCCTTAGCATAAAATGTATCTGCATTTATACTACCAAACTATCTTGATGAAACAACATTTTTATCACAAATTTTTAGTTATGCTAAGGACTAGAGATTTAATGAAAAATAACATATTCACGGGATATATTATATGTACAAAAATATCATAGGACGTGTACAAAATGTGGAGTCAGAATAGATTATAATAGAAATAGGGGTTAATCACTAAAGTTAAGGAAACTGAGAGCATTACCACAACCCGCATGAGAACTCAAGCCGGAATGCAAAAGTTTGCATCTGTTAAGAAAGGAGGAAGTGTGTTTTAGTGAGATAATATTGTTCACAGTACGGACAAGAATTTTGAATGAATATCTTCCCACCGCCTACAAAGCATAATGTATAGGTAACCGGTTTGCGAAAAAGTTGTTTAAGCAATAAAAATCAAGTATTAAGTTATAGAAACACGTGACGATGCAGAAACGTGTCTAGTAGCATTGTTGAGTGTAGAAAGGTTACGGTTTAAGTTGGCATGAAAAGAAAAAAAAATCGATTGTAATCAAAATAATGCATTTCGCTGTTTGTTCAACATTTTCTTCTTTCTATTTTTTTACAAAATTAAGTTTTGGCTGACACCTGTCTATGTTTTTAGGGTTATATTTACCTACTAGCTACTCCCGCGCGGTTTCACTCGCTGCTCAGCTCCATTTCATTGTAGTGTGATGTTTTATAGCCTGTAGCACTCGGGAACACGTAGCTATCAATAAGTGAAAGAATTTTGGGAATCCGACCAGTGGCTCCAAAGATTACCCCCAACATACAAACTTACAAATAATATTATAGTACGCGCTATTATAGTAGCGCGGTTTCACCCGTTGCTCGGCTACATTTGGTCGTAGCGTGATGTTTTATAGCCTATAGCGCTCAGGAACGTTGTAGCTATCTATCAGTGAAGGAATTTTGGAAATCCTACCAGCAGTTCAACACCTTACATACAAACTTACTTCCTCTTTATAATATTAGTAGATTTTCTTCTATTTTTTTTTTCAAAATTTAGGTTTGTGTGACACCTGACTATGATTATATTTGTGATCTTAATATTTAACATATTGAGTTTCTATTGATTAACATTATTTTTAGGATTGATAGTAGCTTTACATTCTTTTTAGGTTCATCGACTTCGGTGATATCAATTAAACAGTAAAATTGGAGTGTGTCCATGGAATTTCTCATATACGAAGAATTTATTTTTATAATTATAATTTAAAGCTAATTATACAACGACGGCGCCTTAGGGACTATCTAATTTAAATAAATTATGTCCATAATTGATAAATATTAACTATAGTTTTCTATTTAACATTAGGATAAGAAATTTAAAACTTTTATTTATGAATCTCTCGTCTGAAAAAAAAGAATTTAGTTAAGGGCTAATTTTTTAATGGCTAAATGAAAGTTGTCTGGGGAATCATTTTGATGCTGTCGCGTAAGAAAGTTTGAATAAGACATTGACAGCAACAATTTTATTCCTCAGATAAACTTCATCTGACTATTGAAAAATCAGCCCTTAATCAACAAATGTTAAAAATCTGCTCTTGGTAATTCATTCGTTCATAACTAGGATATTTTCCAAGCTAGAATCTGAAAGGCGTGTGATTTTAGAACATGTAACAATAATTTTTTGACTTTATTAAGTAGATACTATGTACATAGTAACAACATTTAAACAACAATACGATTAAGATGAAAAAGCTAAATCATAACATGAACTCATGAATTTGACTCTGTGATCATTAATAATCAAGACTTAAACTTAAATCGAAGGTTTAAAATCATCCTTTACTTTAGGATAAATAACCAGCAATGCAACGCATTTTTCTTAAAAAAATAAATATCAAACAGTTTTTAAGGAAGTTTTTATTTTATGTAATAGGTCGGCAAACGAGCAGACGGATTACCTGATGGTAAGCAATCAGCGGCGCCCGTGGACACCCGCAACGGAGGAGTTTCGACTGCGTTGCCGACCTTTTAGGGATTAGGGATTTGGAGATTTAGGGATTGGGGGAGGGGAAGGATTGGGCCTCCGGTAACCTCAATCACGCGGCGAAATACAATGCTAAACTGAGTTCATGGACCTGCTTCACAATACTTGAATCTATATAGCCATAGCCACTATGACAATATGAACTATTCGCCACATAAGCCTCTTGGTAATCAATATAAAGGAGGTGAAACACCCGCTAATTGTAAGAGAGCTATAATTCAGCACGAATGAGCCGGCTTGACCTAAGTCAATCAAGATGAAACAACGCTTATATTGTGTTTCGCCGTACCTCACTACCTCACCGGGAAGCTCAATCCAATCAAGAGGGAGGTGGGGCTCCCTCTCCCAATGTTCAATATGACTGCACGATTGGTGCAGTGGCTGGCCAACAACGTGTCGCCGGTTCGATTCCCGCACCGAACAACTCTTTGTGCGATCCACAAATTGTTGTTCTGGGTCTGGGTGCCATGTGCATGTGACATTATATGTTTGTAACCGCACCTACGACACAGAAGAAAATCCTAGTGTGGGGCAAAGTTTTAAATAAGAAAAAAAAATATCAGCTCGATGGAAGCTCCTTTGGTATTGTGAGAATCTCGTTTACCTACCTAAAAAAGTAAATGTCATACCTACTTAGATACTCGTAGTTCAGCTATCTTCATTTCAACTAGACAAGCATAATTTTATGATACACGGACATGACATCTTTCATTTCTTTCCACAATAAATGTAACTGACTGTAGAAGTACATTGAATAATGTATAAGATACAATCTTCATCGTAACAGATTTCTTCGGAACTATTTGTCAGTTATTACAATATCAAAGAAAAGTTCCGTGAACCAAGAAAATATTTTCTTCAGATCTATCAAGCATTTTTATTAACATAGTCAGAGAAAAGAGTGCCTAGATATGCCAAGAAGCCACTCTAGTATAAAGTCATGCGTGATGTTTCTACTAGTACTGCTTAGTATTTGAATGCTATATGAAATGCCGATGTCCGTCCTTTGATAGTCTAAACCTAGTTTCCTATTCAGACAGGGATAACTTCTTCAAAGAAAATGTTGATTTGTTTTGAAACTGATTAAAAAAGAATAACCGTGCTTCTTGTTCGTCAACCTCCATCGGAATCTACACTTTGGAACGAGCAAGAGCTTCACTAAGAGGACTGACCAATAGCCTGACACTTTTCATTTTTAAGCTTTGACCGACCGATTGAAGGCTCTAGAAATGTCAAAACTTATAGCCCCGTGGTCCAGAATTATATACATTCAAATAAATCAATGAGGAAGTTACTGAAACTATCTAATTGGTATAACAAATTCATTTCTATTCTGAATAATAATTGAAATTTGTTAGATTTCCTTAACATCGTACGTAAAAGCAAATGCGGGCTATGGGCTTGTTCCAATTGTTTGACTACCAAACATTCCTTATTCACTGTTGTTAAGAACAGTTAGTTTTACACTGAATTATCCTCTTACATCACAATGATTTTTCCCGTTATCATTTCTTTCATCCAAATATTTTACGTGAGCTTTTTGGGAATTTTGAGACTCTATTTCAGTCAACCATTTCATTTGTTTTCAAATAACAAAAAAGTCACCATCTACTTAAAAAAATAAAATTTTGACTTATAGTCTTGAAACAGATAACATCTAATAAATGCAACTGTTAATTGTAAGAATAGTTAATAGATTAATAGTTGTTCCGAGCATGAATCGAACCCGCGACGCCCTGAACCGTGTTGCGGGTTCGATTCATGCATGGAATAACTATTAATGTGATCCACTAATTGTTGTTCTAGGTCTTGGTGTGATATACATATGTATATATCAAATTATATTTTTGTAATTACACATTACAACATTTTATTAACTTAGACGAATTGAAAAAACTGCACATATTATCACATATGAATCAGCTTGTAAAAACACAAATGTAAAGTTAACTTAAACTTCAATATTTTACTAGTATTTTATGAGTAATCGTTTATTTTATTTATCACCATTGTAAATATATTCCGCATTCTGTGGTTGGTGAGTGTGTGTGCTAATTTATAATGTCAATGCGTCGACAAGGCCTTCTAGTTATGTTGGAGAAATTATTTATTTATATCGAGGCGAATGAATTTGTCAATTCTGTGGTTTTTCATTAATAAATATTAATAGAAAAAAATATAAAGCTATATAAGCGGAAGTTGATATAGCTTTATATATTTTTTTTTTTATATGATATTTTTTATGTGAGACGCTGGCCACTGGCGAACTACCAGACTTATTTACTTGATAGTAAGCAATCGGCAATCAGAGCAGTTACACGTTGACGTTGACGACATTAAAATATGGGGATAAGGGTTTTTGGGGATTCCAGGATTAGGGAGGGATTGGCCGGTTAATATTTGCCTTTTGGTAACCTCACTCACACGTAACGCTGTGGTTGTTCCACACTGGTTTTCGATCTGGCCCATTAGTGGCTCCGACTAGTGGTTGTATGTTATTAAATTGGAAGTGCGCTTTATGAGGCGCAAATTCGGCCCCATATTATGAAATACTGTGCTCATTTTTAGGCACCGTAGTACCATCTTCTCTCTCTGGAGCGCATTGAACGCGTTGGAATGCTTGAACTTTCCGGGACTTTTAGACTCTACGTAGGGATGTAGCCTCGCTTGCAGTAGGTACTCGCTTATTCCTATTACAAAAAATCTTTTTTTCTAAACAGGTAATAAAGATTTAACATTTAGTCTTAAATATCCTCATAACACTGAACAAAAAATTTTATAGTCTGAAAATAATATATATACATTTTAAAATTTAATTTTTACTATTCAGTCTGAAAAAATTCATTCAAATTATCTTTATGTAACCATTTGCCGTTAAATTGCTTGCCTACTGAACTAAAACAACAAACCATGCATGACTTCATCAACAGTTTCATAAATAGACGCGTTCTACGCTATTAATAGTAAATTTTTCTGAGTACGAAATAATAACTTTTTAAAATTTGTACTAATATAATAAATCTAAATTGTTTGTTTGCTTGAACTCGCTAATCTCCCGAACTTTTTTATGTTTTAAATCAGCAAACTAGCGTACGGATAACCTTTGATGATTTAATACCTCACGGATTAATGGTAAGCAATCGGCGCCACCCATGAACACTCGCAAAGCCAGAATAATTACTAGTAATAAAGAAAACCGGGCATTTTTGGGATAAGGGAAGTTTCGGAAATTTTGAGATTGAGAATGGGAACGATTAGGCCTCCGGTAACCTCACTCACACGGCGAAGCACAACGCGCTATACTCTACCCTAAGAACTACTGTTACACTTCAAATCGAACAATATTGTTTGGGTTGGAAAGTCCATTTTTAGAGGAAGACTCTAGAGCCAAGTTAGTGGCTTCCAACTGGCTGATAAGTCAAGTCAAAGGAGAAGGCCTTAGTTTTATGGCTTATCTTAAAAACCGAAAACCAACAAAAAACAATTTTTCTGTCCACTGTCTATGCAGTACACTGTACAGTCAAAACGCTAAAATAAGAAACAAAAGCATAACTAATTCTCGAATGTAAGATAAAAACTAACTGTCATTTTCATTTCACTTAAGGCTGATTTTTCAATAATTATAATCAGATAAATGTTATCTGAGAAATAAAATTGTTGCTGTCACTGTCTTATACAAACATTTTTGACGCGCTAGCATCATAATTATTCCCCAGATAACTTTTATAAGACCATAGAAAGATCAGCCCTCAAAAAAATATAAGGACGAGTCTCCTATATTTCCACGCTTCCATTAATCAGTAACCTTAATTATTTGGATCTAACCGAATTTAATCTATGGACGGACAAATTTTAACAAGACAAATGGTTTGTTTGCCTACCAGTCAGATAAGCGAAACACGATGGTGGCGACCTCTGCATAAATCAGGGAAAATAATACTTTATTTTAATTTTGTTGATTTTTATTAACAAATCGGCTTCGATAGAAACAAACGAACGGCTGTAAATATCTGACATTAATGTAAAATATACAAAATAAATCCCTGGCCACTTTTTATAAGTAAAATTTTATTTAAAAATAAATTCATATTTTTTATCTAATAATTGTATTTCGTTAACCAAGGCAGCGAATATACGCGTTTTTAAAAATCTACACAACTGGCTTAACAAATATGACAAAGGACTAAAAAAAATAAACATTCTCGCCTAAACCAACTGTTTCATTTCAAACAATTTTTGTTACCTTATATTCTCTACGTAGGTAAAAAACTAGAACATAAAGCCAATAGCCACCCTCATTTTGGCAACATTTGCATAACAATAACTGTTTGAACATTCCAAACATTGAATAGCTGAAAATAAAAATAAAACTTGTATATAACAGCCAGGCTTTCATGCCCTCCAACAATGGCCGTTGACAATACATTTTCAAAGAGCGAACGTCAGTAAGCTGTCAATTACTTTCCTGCAGTTTAGATAAAACGGTTCTGTTTGAATGAATGAATGAGTGAGTGAATAGAATGTAAACGCATATTGTTGCCACTAACTGTTGAAGCTTCGAAAAATATTTCGTAATTGCAATCTAACATGTTTCCCTTTTCATCAAATATTCAGCTATGTAATTGATCGAGATACTTAGTTAAACTTCAAAAATACATGAAACTATATAACTTCGTCCAGAATCATTGTCTACAAGTTAAACTTATAATAACTATACCAAGATAGCAGATAGCAGGTACATATACGCGCAGGTACCCTTTTTGCACTGAACACCTGTCGTACTAATTCAGGCCTGCGTTCACCTATCCGCCGTATGGTTGACACATATTATAACGTTACCTTTGTTGACATAGATATATTTAATTGCAACATAAATAAGTTCAAAAGCCTCCTTCTCAGTTCCCTATTTAATACTCAAACTACTTTATTACAGTAATTACTTCCACTGTCTGTCTAGTATTTTTAAACATTCTTACTATTTGTTACGCGCACTGCTACCAATGTTCCTAGCGATTATAACTCGTTTTTTCTTAAATTTTTATGTCTACCTGTGGACAGCGTTGTGGGTTACATTATGACCACAACATAAAATTGTTAAACTAGTTGTAAGTCTTTATACTGCATCTGTTTGCTGTACCTCAAAATAAAAATAAAAATAAAAATAAAAATAAAAATAAAAATAAAAATAAAAATAAAAATAAAAATAAAAATAAAAATAAAAATAAAAATAAAAATAAAAATAAAAATAAAAATAAAAATAAAAATAAAAATAAAAATAAAAATAAAAATAAAAATAAAAATAAAAATAAAATAAAAAAAAGACCTGATTAATTGCCATTTCATTTACTTTTTAAAAAATCTTGTCACCATCATCATCGGCCTGGAAGACGCCGCAGCTAAACAAAAGCTTACCCACTTAATATTATCCACGTCGAACGATAACTTGCATTCATTTGGTTTACCTAGTGGGAAGCCTGCCCATACAACGTTTTCCGGTCCGTGGTCGCCACTCAAGCACTATCCGGCCTAAGTAACTTTATAAAATATGTCTCCTTCAATAAAGTTTTGCAGTCCCGGGTAAAATGAAATCGTTATAAAAACAAAATATGTTTTATGTGTAAAGTGTTTTTAGTCTATAAACTCTGAAATTGACTAGGTGGGTAATAGAGTAACTTATCTATAAGTACTAATATTATAAAGAGGTAAAATTGTAAGTTTGTATGTAGGGGGTAATCTTTGGAACCACTGGTCGGATTCCCAAAATTCTTTCACTTATTAATAGCTACAATGTTCCCGAGTACTATAGGCTATAAAACATCACGCTACAATCAAATAGAGATGAGCAGCGAGTGAAACCGCGCGGGAATAGCTAGTAAAAACTAAAGACATTATTTTTTGGTTTTACTTTACATATTCTTCATTGTGGACTTTTTTATATAAATATCCAAGCAGAGAAGTATATTTTTTATATATTAAGTAAAGCCCGATATTAAATTGGCTTTTATTTATTTGACATCCCTTAAATAAATATAAAAATAAATCTTATTTTTACTTACGTAGGTATACATTGTACTATGAGTTATTTCTGACAATCTAATTTGGCAAGAAATTAATATAATTATACGTTACACATTTGTTGTTAATTTAAGTCAAAGGCAATAAAGTTCAAATTATACCAAGCATATATTGTACTTGTGCCATAAAAATAAATTCACTGTTGCATTTGGAATCCATAACTCAAGCGTAATGAGAATTTAGATAGCATCCATTTGAATACATTTTGTGGCCAAAAAACTTTTGCTAACGAGATAGTATCCAAATGGTCCTAAATAGTGTAAGCGCTTGTACCATTTGGGTTTCAAGAAAAGTTTCAAGCAATATTGTTAAAGAGGAATGAGGGCAGACGACATTTTGGCTTTGTTTCAAAATTAGAGAGCTGCTTATTACATTTTCAGATGCCGCAATGCACGCTTCGATGGGCGAAGTTTTTTTTTTTATTAAATTCCTTCACATTTTACAATATTAAAGGGCCATGTGAGCTTCTGCTGTTGAAATATTTTAATACCAGGACATTTTTTTCGTGTTCTGACTTTTATTTATCTATTATATTGAGTGACAACAAAATGCCTCTTGGCTGGCACCTAAAGTTTCGAGCCACCTCGCAACCTTATGCATAAAAACATGTCTAGTTTAAGTGTGACTTTTCAAATTACCGAGGTAGATCTACATTTTATGATTATTTTTCACTTATAAGAGAAAATCTGGACAAACTTAAACTAAAATTATAAGATTGAAATCGCCAATGTCACTTGAGCAAGCGTGGTAGTAGGTAATGCTGAAAATGTTCTGCGTAAAATTAATGTTTGCTTAGGAGCTAGCACTTACGTATCAATCAATGATGATGATAATATCATAAACAATTGAAAAATACTATACTTCTAATGATTTTTTTCAACGTTTTTACTTTGAACAATTTTGTTGTTCTATATAATATCGATGTCGATGTAACGCCCTATATTTTCACCTTAAAATATTTTTACTTTGATGTCATAATGAGATGAAACTTGATTTCATATATAATCTATGACTCTCAAAAGGCTTTTAGGTGAAACATTTTTGTTTCTTTTTATCATAGTTAACCCATTTAATAAAATGTAGAAGCATTCAGATACAAATTTTAAATGTCACGTGTTTTAGATAAATTAATGTACTTTTTGATGTATATGCATTTTACTCAAAAAAAATTAGGGCTTTTGAATATGTACCGCAATCATTATACTTGCAGGTCAGAAGTCAATATTTAGGAGAAAATTCTCTTCAAAAACAAACAGTATAATATCGGTATTAGCTAGAATACAGTGTAGGACTACTTATCGAGAAAGGCATTAAAGACTCATTCACATTATGCAGGTTTTTTACTTGATGCAAACAGTTAAAGAAACCAATAATCAACTTGCTTGTACTAAAACTCTTAGCAACACGTCTGGTATCAAGTAATTTAAAATTAAATTAATTTTATCAATTCAAATAATCCTGTAAATGAGGCTTAAATTCTAACATTCGGTGTTTCTACAAATCTTACACAAGGAGAAGAAAATGAATATTTTTTTAACAAATATCAGTTCATTTATTCTCCAACACAGAACGACGCAGCCCTCCATACATTTTTATTAAGAGGGAGAATTAAATAAATAATGGACAATCAGGAACAACTGTGCAAAGAAAGACGGAGCCGAGTACCCATTATTTTTCACTAAGTGTAAGTTACTTAAGATTTTATCCTTCCACCTATACGGGTAAAGAGGAAGATTGGTGACCCAGCAGTAAATTGACTTGTCCACCTAATAGGTATATGAGGAGCTACATATATGAGTAAGTAAGAAATGTACCTATTTTGAAATTGCAAACTTTTTAAAAATAAGGTTTTATCAAGTGGTTCTCCGAGTCCCGAGATTAAACAGGAGATAATTGTCATACTAATAATAATATACAAAACAAAAAGTTTATCAAGGAGAGTCTATCAAGAATTTAGATTAATGTAGCTTAGAATGTATGGTTATGCAAATAAAAAGTTTAATTAAAATTTCAGCTCAATAGATTGAATATATCTGCTTTGAAATTTAGAATTTAGAAGAAGGCAAGAAGTGGAATTTGTATGCATATAGATATGTATTATGTATACGTTGGACACCACTGCATGAAGAAGTGACAAGTGATTTGCCGGCCCTTTGGGGATTAGCAATTTGAGGGTTGGAAATACGCCATTCATAATAATATGGTGAAACAAAACGCTTTGGTTTTTCAAGAGGGTTTTACGTGAGATCGTGGTGGTGAACAGTAGGACCCTTCCACACATAAAGGTACGTTAAAAGTAACAACCAAAGGGTCCCTTAGCTAAGAACACCGCAAAAGTAAATTTATCCAAGTTTACAGGGGACGAAAACAACTCTATCGAAAATTCATTGTTGAAAGGCAAAGCTGTAACTGATTTTCCAATTACGGTTTATATCATGTGATCAAATTTAATGTTAGATACGCAATAAACAGCTTTATTTATAAATGCGCAAAAAAGCAGTCAATTTTCGAGTTGAACTCGTTTATTTTTATACCATTGTCATGTACTTTTGAACGTCGAAAATACTAATAAATATTAACGTCATAGGTAACGATGTGAAAGAGGTACTTCATTTTTCTCGTAGTTTAAAATTACAACTATTTTCATGGAGTGGTCTTAACTTACAAGTCCGACTAGATATATCAAACAATGGTTCTTTAGTTCCATTTTCTCAAGTTCCCATTGAGACAATAGCTAGAAATAAATTACCAATTGTTACAATAAATGGTAAGGTTTCCTGGCTTGTGATATATGCCCAAACAACCGTCGTCGTTTGGTTTAGAAAAAACTCCTACAAATTAGAAGAAAATGGCAGTTTCGAGCAACGATTTATTTAAATAAATAAATATTATAATATCAAAATATACAACGCGTAAAATATAGCTACCTACGTGTCACAAGATACTTTGAATAAAATATATTATTACACCAGTAATTGAAAGGTCAATGCCATTAAAATGAGAATCCAATAATCGAATACTCAAGGAAAATCATAACACACATTGCTTTTAATATAATAAAGCATTTATTTGATAACAACTCTTGTCCTTTTTGCTGCCAAACTGCATTTTCCGGTTTGTATGATCAACACGAAATCTGGTTTAAAACGGTTAAAGGTAAATATGCTATAAATTAACTATACCTTGCCATTATTTTAAAACATCATTTCAAGTGTTGGTTTCTTTTTGACAGTGAAAAAGTATCGAATGGCTTATGCCTTGCCCCTATTATATCGGTCCTAGGTAGGAGGAAGTGAGTGTCTGACTCTTACCATCCTCTAGGATATTTGTCTATAGTGTTTGCGTTTAAAAGTCACATACATATCAAATAAAGAGATTTTATTAATCTGCATACATATACATAAATACTCAGGAATAATTATTTCGTGTTAGAATTTGATTTGCGATACACAGCAGCCGGTTTCCAAGCCCCAACGCTAACCGTGCAATTTTATCACATTAGGAAAATAAAGCTGACATAATTTTAATATTATAGTTAAATTCATGCGTATTATATACATTGATAACGTGCCATCCTAATGGATGAATAAGGAAAATCATTAGCTTTTGTGTTATTATATTCAATATCTGCAAGTATAGGTAATTGTTTGCGAATATTTTACTTCATATTATATCTTCCTTGTCCCCCTGCATTAAGCAAACAGTTATAGGACTCACGTTTTTTGGCTGTGGGATAAGGAAAACGAATAGACGGATTACCTTAGCCACAAAAAAGTTGTAAGTATGATGCCCTTCTTTTAGGGGTTATAGATTGCGATTTGAGGAATTTGGGGATAAGAGAAGTGGATGGGATTGGGTCGGTCACCTCACTTATACAGCAAAACATGTTACCTTACATTTTGAACAACATAAACATTGTCGTCCGCTTGCATCGTAGTTTGAATTCTAAAGTTAGAACGGATTAAAACAAAAAGGTCGTTATTTATTAAATACTTTATACTATCCGAGTTGAGAGTATCTAATATATGAAATTCTTGAGGAAAGGTGACTAATCAACAAAGAGGTCTTTAAGTAACACAATCCAGAAAAAATGTCCTCCAAATCCTTTTGTATTACACCAAACCTATGTTACCAGATGTTTCCGTCAAAAATGCACACGTTCAAATACCAGAGATGGGTATTCTAAATTCTGGAAAGCCAATAGTTGGAATATCTGACAGCGAGTCTCACGAATTATGTCATGTCTAGCTGTAGGTTGTGACAGGCAAGTTAAAAATTGGAAAAATGGATGAATTATGTCGAATAACGTTTTAACAATGAAAGAGAGCGTATTATCAATATTTGAATTCAAGTGTGGGAGAGCCATGCTTCGGCACGAATGGGTCGGCTCGACCGGAGTGATACCACGGCCTCACAGAAAACCGGCGTGAAATAACCACAGCGTTGTGTTTCGCCGTGTGAGTGAGGTTACCGGAGGCCCAATCCTTCCCCTCCCCCAATCCCTCCTAAATCCCTAAATCTCCAAATCCCTAATCCCTAAAAAGTCGGCAACGCACTCGTAACTCCTCCGTTGCGAGTGTCCATGGGCGGCGCTGATTGCTTACCATCAGGTAATACGTCTGCTCGTTTGCCGACCTATTAAATAAAAAATAAAAAAAGAATTATTACGATACAGGGATAAATCTTCAATTCGAGAGTTTTTCTCACATTCATGTGTATTTGAGAAGAAGGAAACGTAACACATGAAAAATCTTTTCAGTTATAGGAGGCCGAGCGACGATCTTTGGCTACAGTAAGTGCGAGTCTGCGGATGGCGAGCAAGGGTAGCTTACCAGAGCCAGACTCGAACGTACGGCACGTTGCATTCCACGCACACCTCATAGAGCCAGTATACAACTACACATGAGGCCCAACAAAATCTACGGTCAGGGTTGCAGGGATACCGCAGCCTCGGCCTGGATCAGGAGAAAGAACGGGGTGGTTTCTAGTCAGTACTAGTCTGAAACTCCCTACCGCCTCAACATGGGCGAGAGAAGTCATTTGACAACTTTCCACCGCAAAAAAAAACAAGTGAAAAATGTGACGAAGGTACTTTTTGAAAAGTATAAAACCGACAAAAGAATTTTTCGAGGATCGATGTATAGAACTAGCTTGACATGCCCTCTATAATTTTCTAAATCATCTACAAATTACTAAATCAACAAGAAATAGTAATTACAGTGAGCAAACACAAAGTACTTACTCAATTACGAGTTACAAACTGTTTGGTTGCGGTTGCATACCACAAGCGTATGTACCTACAAAGTTGTGGACGGAACTATGCAGTGCAGAACCACATGCCGCATATGTTTGACGTTTCAGAGAAATTTACTTGCATAAATACTTTATGAGATAGGCTACAATTACGAAGAAAATACTAATTAATACTGCAAGCTTGCTTTAAGTGTGGGAGAGCCATGCTTCGGCACGAATGGGTCGGCTCGACCGGAGTGATACCACGGCCTCACAGAAAACCTGCGTGAAATAACCACAGCGTTATGTTTCGCTGTGTGAGTGAGGTTACTGGAGACCCAATCCTTCCCCTCCCCCAATCCCTAAATCTCCAAATCCCTAATCCCTAAAAGGTCGGCAACGCACTCGTAACTCCTCCGTTGCGAGTGTGCATAAGCGGCGCTGATTGCTTACTATCAGGTAATCTGTCTGCTCGTTTGTAGACTTATTACATAAAAAAGGGTGCCAACTGAAAACCAGTATTGGGTTCTTATTGAGCCCAATTTATACTGAGATGGCAACCCTTTTGGCATGGGTATGCTGTTTTCTTGTTATGTCAAAATTTTTAGTTGTTTAAGTATTTTTTTTTAATATTATTTTATATGTTTAGAATTTTTTAGTTCCAAAACTCAAGAATTTTGTATTAGTTTGCTGTTTATTTATTTTTTTGGTTACCTTTTTTATTGTTGTATTATAATAATATTTTTTTTCCTTATTATTGTACATATCTTTGCTTTTTTTGTTGTTGTAAATGCCAAATAAATTATTTTTCTTCCTCTTTCTTTTCTTTCTTTCTAATTTATTGAAAAATGTTTTTAATCGTGTAGTTTATTAGACGAGATATAATTAGGCCTATTACGCACCCGAAGTCAAGACATTGTAAGTTGGTTGTTTGCTCGGGCAGTAGCAAATAGACTGCAAGGAAAAGCGGGCTATTCAATAAAAAATGTGACTCGCTTGAATAACATTTTATTTTTTTTTAAATTAATTCGTATATAACAGTTTAAAAAACAAAAGCAAGTAGGTGGTACTTAACTTACTTTATGGGGTTTTTTTTTGTCAGGGGAAAATCATCCAATGACTTCTCCTGCCCAGGGTAAGGCGAGAGAGAGTGTCAGACTCTTACTGACTAAAAACACCCCGTTCCTTCTCCTGCTCTTGGCTTAGGTCGCGATGCTTCATTGCGCTTACCCCGCAGCCCCGGCTGAACATCAGCCCTATTGGGCCCGACTGCGGTGTTATAGCGCGCGCGGAACGCTACGCGCCGTACGCTCGGGATATCAACAACTTAACAGCACGGCCTCACAAAAAACCGGCCCTAAAATAGCGTTGTCTTGAGAATGAGGTTACCGGAATCCCATCCCTCCCCATATCTTCAATCCATGAATACTCTCTCCTCCAATGTCTTACCTAAACCGAAAAAGTCAACAATAACTCATAATCTTAACTCTGCTGGTGTTAAGAGTAACCTTGAGCGATGCCTATTACTTATAAAAAACTAATACAAAAATGTGTTACATCCACGCATTTGAACAATTATCTTAATTCTATCAAGCCTTTCACAGATTCTGATCTAAAATCACAATATTGTTTTGATTTCAGATCCCACTACAGTTGGCGGGTTCGCGTTAATGGCGCGGAAATTCATACATACTCGCACTTTGAATATTAACGCAAATCACACAACAGCTGACGGTGACTTGTTCCACTTTGCTAAGCCACTGATTGGGATATTGTGTCCACACAGCTGACTGGAGGGGTGTGTTTCAATTATACAATGGATTCAAATTAATGAAGCTATTTTGTTACGGGATTTGAATCAATTTGGGACTTTATTTACTTAAATGATTTTTATATATATATTTTTTTTTATTTTGAGCTCCGTTAGTTATAGGCCAACTTGACTAAGAGTAGACACTAACAACCAAATTAACATGCACAAAATTTCATATACACATTACACCCAGACCCGCAACAACAATTTATGGATCACAGCAAGCGTTTCAACAATTACAGACTATATAGGTTAATGAAGTGAATGAATTTTTTTTTTATGTAATAGGTCGGCAAACAAGCAGACGGATTACCTGATGGTAAGCAATCAGCGCCGCCCATGGACACTCGCAACGGAGGAGTTACGAGTGCGTTGCCGACCTTTTAGGGATTAGGGATTTGGAGATTTAGGGATTGGGAAGGGGAAGGATTGGGCCTCCGGTAACGTCACTCACACGGCGAAACACAACACTGTGGTTGTTTCACGCCGGTTTTCTGTGAGGCCGTGATATCACTTCGGTCGAGCCGACCCATTCGTGCCGAAGCATGGCTCTCCCACACTTAATTAAGCGTAATCGCGTAACTCAACAAGACCCGGACCGATTTTGACAATTGTTATTTTATTGTGTTTTTTTGTGTTAGGAGAAGGATCTTAGAAATGGATTTATTTGGAAAAATAACAACCGCTACTATGACAATTTATATAAAAACCGCTACTATGAAATAATATTTTATATACTACTTATGTAATCTACTTTGATGATATTTAAATTAATTATATACTTGTAATAACAAAGATACGTACCTATTACGATACCCATTTACCTGACCCACGTTAATCGATTTATATCGTTGTGTTGTGCATTATTTTCCTGAGTTGTATTTATGCGTTTATTTTCCTTAAAGATAACACTAGGTACTTTAAATTGTAAGACTTGTTTATTTATAGGGGCGCTTAGTAATAATTGAGATGATGGCTACCTACGTAAACAACATTTTTAGAAAAAATCTGTTTCTATAATTTTTATTTTACCTACTATTTTTAAAATATAGGTGTGCTATCCTTTTCTTAACATAATATAAGTATATGTAATATTATCTCCTATTATATTCTTTTTTCTTTTAATATTTATGAATAGAATATAAAATATATTTTTTGCAATAAAAAGTCGATGTAATTATCCTAAAACGTCTTCCTTCTGCTGTTTTCGGGGTGAATACGTAAAACGGTACAATATTATTCAAATTTAAATAGCTCCCTAAAGCCAATCGCTCCACGTGTATCTTTCTTTTTATCTTTATTTCTGAGTAGCACGTGTAAATTGCTGTAATAAATTTATTGGTATTTTAAATGTTGTATTAAACCTAAAATGGCGTATCTGCACAAGAATTTATCGAGTCAACATAAAAGATAAAAATAGAATTTTACATTTAAATTAAAGTCAAAGTCAAAGTAAAAGTCAAAGTCAAAGTCAAAGTCAAAGTCAAAGTCAAAATTATTTATTTCAATTAGACCCATACAGGCACTTTTGAACGTCAACACAACTTTAAAGATTCAAAGTGTCAGTCTGTCGGTCAGTCCTCTTAGTGAAGCTATTCGCTCGTTCCAAAGTGATTAAGAACGTAACACGGATGATTACTAATTTTTTTTCGCAATATTCTATGTATGATATGTATGTGAAATTCTGTGTTTGTAAACGCACCCACGAACGGTAAGGGGCATCGCTTTGTAATTAAAAAAAACTATTTTTAACTAACGACCCGGCTTGGCTCCGTCCTAGTGTAATGCTGATCCTATCTAGACACTGGTTTATTTAATTATTTACAATATTACAAAGATATAATCTTGTCCTTCAACAACGTCATTATATCATTACAAAGAAATTCGGCTTACGCTGAAGTTATTATTGTGAGGTGCGGCCACGTCAGTGAACAGAGAATATTAATGATAAATATTCATTATTTACGTCATCAATATTCAAAATTATTGTTTTTAAGAACGGCTGTGATTCATCGCTTCAGATGTTAAAGTGAAATCTTTCCAGCATAAAGTTACAGTAATAAGTAACTGTTCATAGCTCACCTATTACTTTCAAAATTCCTTAAACGTAATGGCAGGGGTCAGAGTTTTAGGTTCTGGATTCCAGGTCAAGCAAAATGATATTCCGCAGTCCAATTCAAGGGAGGAGAAGGAACGGAGTCATTTTTAAGTCAGTATCAGATGAACAATCCTCCTCGCCCCAGAGCTGGAGAAATAATACACCAAAAATTGTTTCAGCTGATATTTGACCAATGCACTAGTAAAGTCAACCAACAAAATAATAGAGTATTAAAAATAATTAATAAAGAAAAATCGAACGCTATACTGAAGGAAAAAAGTGCTGATAAAAGATCAATATATAGGATTAAAGATTAAAATCTAGTCAAAGGAGATTATAGATAAGAAGATTACATTCCAATATAAAAAAGGATTCACATACTCAAGCTACCTACTTATTCTCCGACTTCAATAAGAAACGAGGAATGATGAAACATTTTCGTTCAAAATTATAACTTTTCGTCTATATTTATCCAAAAGCGAAATTTGTTTATTACGTTTATTTTTAGACGCTTAGTTTATTGGGATTTGTAAAAGGTTAGGCCAGAGTTATTTTTGACTCGTTACTATCACAGAATTTCTCAGAATACAAAAGAAGTCGGGGTGTTGGATTAAATTTAAAATAAAAATGGTAATCTCTGGAAATTGGCGCAAAATAAAGACTTGTGAGATTACCGGAGCCATAATCCTTCTCCTTCTCTTCTAATCGCTCCCCAGTCCCGAAATCTCCAAATCTCTTATCCCCAAAACAAAAAGTCGGCAACGCACTCGTAATTCCTCCGTTATTGCGGGTGACCATGGGCGATGCTGATTGCTTTACATCAGGTAATCCGTTTGCTCGTTAGTAGTCACATCATACCAAAAAAAAATTGCTTAACACAAACGACACTATGAAGCAAAAATATTATATGAAGTTTAATACCATATCCGATAAGTACGTGAACATAGTAATAGTAGAGCTTACTTTATACGCCGTATTGTAAGTTATTTCATTGAAGAATACCTACCTACATAAAACATCGAGAAAGTTCCACAAAAAATGGAACTAAGACAGAATAGAAAATGTGTTATATCTCTCAGATATACATCCGATTCGTATATCGTCTGTCATAAAACAAGATTCAGAACTTAATATAATGCCTAGGTCTTACTCAGCATGAATGCTAAGTGCTACTTATAAATTCAAAATATCTTCTGTAACTGCTTTTCAAGTTCAAGTAGGACAGTAAATTACGTAATTAAAATTAAATATTATGTTGCACAGAAAAGACTAAAATTCGAACTGTGGGCATTCTATGAAACTCATATAATACATTATTTTTCTGAAAAGGATTTAATTATTTTAATGGATATGTAGGTAGATCTCTCATCATGTTCATCAGCCTGTAAGTGCCTACTGCTAAGCAAGGGTATCCATTCACAAGGAGAAAGTTTGAACATTATTTACCATCTAAGTGTGGGAGAGCCAAAATTTGGCACGAGTGGGTCGGCTCGATCAGAGTGATACTTCCGCCTCAACCCGCGTGAAACAACTACAGTATTGTGTTTGCGCTGGTTGCTTGCCGTCAGGAAATCCGCCTGCTTGTTTGCTGACTTTATTATAATGTTAGGTTCCTCATTCCTATTTCCAGGACGCAAACACTCGTGCCATGATAATTTTAGGCCAAAATGACATTAGATTCTGAGGAAAAAAAGAATAGAGTTCCCAAAGAAGAATATGAAAGAAAATAGTTGATCCATTCGGTCCAATCAGGCGAAGCAACTGCCTGGCTACGCCCAAATGTAGTTTTTTTCTAACCATTTTTTATGGAATTTAGTCAGGACACGAGGTTTACTTGCGCGATGCAGAAATAGTGACACCATTAATTGTTTTTCTATCTACATAAGGAACGTCTTTTGGAATTTCTTGGATAACTGCAAAGATAGTTTATTACGTTATGACGGTAAGTTCCACGTGTATAAAGTGTAATTAAACCGTTTTAACTCAAAGTACCCAAGGTCAAACAAAGTCACGCTTACTCGCGTGTTCCTTTAAACGTAACCATGCAAATATTTAACTAACGCGTACAAATATGGGGTATTTTGTTTCACTGTTAAACACGCCTAATTAAATGGTTAAGTAGTTTAAAGCTATCATATAATACTATGTAGATCATTTCTAATTTTCCTGTAGCAGAAATAGCATGAAACTTAGACGTATAATAACAAATAGAGGAGTCTCAACTTTTTGATAAATTTGTTACATTCATATTACAATTAATTTTCCATGAATTCTTGTTCTTTAAAAAAGAAGTAGTTTTCTTTTTGGATCGGCTCTAGTAGGACCTAGTTGTAGTGGTCTAAGGACTTTATAATAGGTCTATAGTTAAAGCTGGGTTCAATGACACTGTTGGACTGTACCTTTCGTCTTTATCCAGCTATCCCTTGCCGTCTACTGAATGTATCCACACTACAACTCAGAAAGGCAGACTGAAAAAAATAACATAATGCTGCGTTTAATACACTAAAACAAAATAAATAATACTTATTCTATGTACTAAGGGTGACAAAAATGCATGGAGAGCTTAAGGTCGACTATTGACTGACAGGTTTTGCATAACGCTACCATTGATAACTAGATGGCGCTGCTTTTAAATGAAAATAACCCTGCAAAGCTTGAATACTTTACACTACAGAGGCACACAATAAGGTTTTTAATGGTTAAAATATTAATTAAGAAACAATAATACATTTATATTCAAATACACATAAATTATGTTACTTTTCTCATTTCCGAGGACTTAATATAGCGCCATCTAAGTCAAGTCAAGCAAACCAATCAAAAGATGGCGTCAATAATTAATAATAGACAATAATAAAAGTTATAAACTAACCCGCATTTTCGACTTCATAAAAAATGCGATCGGTAGCTCGGTTGAATAAGAATGGTAGACTTATGAAGTCGAAGGGCACCGGTTCAATTCTGGGTTATCATTTTTAAATTCAGGTTTATTAACAATGGTTTTTTTTTATATTTTTTGTATAAAATCAATAATAATAATATATAAATAAAATATTTGACGTTTAATATTTATAAAAGATAACAAAAATAATTATATATATATTAGTTTTGAATAAAATTATACTAATAAATATATATAAATAACTTTTAAAATATGTGCTAACTATTGATGTAAAAGTAACATATTTTTCTCACAGATTAAGACTAATACTAAGTTTAATTCTCATAAAGGATAACAAATAAAACTATTTTAGTGACATTATAATTTCAGACATTTATTTCTTAAAACATAATTTTTATTTCTTTCTTATATAGTGTATACCTTGACCTAATAACTTTTCAGCTAACTAACACATTATTTAATACACTTTATAAAAGATTAATAAGTATTTTAAATCAAAATTGTGTTGTGCTAGTCATTTATTAGTTAGTTTTAAACACAATGTTATAATACGATTCTATATAATATGCAACCTTACTTCTGCAAATATTTTACCTCCCCATAAAATTTACTTAAAGTATTGACTAAAGTGATTCATTTTGTGCATGTTATGACAAAGGCTCATAGCTTAAGTATTCGTTCCAGAACAAGGAAGAAATTGAAGCTAGACCTTAAATCAATAACATTTCTAATACCGGGATATAGCATTCATTAGATATGGGACGAATTGTTTATAGTAATTAATAAATAAATAATTTATTATTTTGCAATCAATAGCATCTGTAGATATTAATATTGCTTTTATTTTTATTTCTCATATTTAGTAAAATATTAAAATAATTACTATAAATAACAGTTGCTGGTTATAAAGTAGTCAATAAATTTATCCTACTAACACTAACATTCAACATTTATCCATTAAATAAATTATAGCTACCCCGGTCTTGTAATTGCTTGGTCAACAATATCTTTTTTTCTAAGAACTAGTATAGCCGCCATTTTTATCGATCCTATTTCTCCTATCTCGCTGGCCAAGGAATAATCCGTATGTCTGATTGCTGACTTAACACTTGCACAATTATGGAACATTACACATAGGACAATTGTCCTGCACGAACGTTATCACTAGCACATCTTCATGACGTCTTTCAGCACATCTATGTAGTTTTCACTGTTTGCATCACTGAAGATGACAATGCTCCAGTAATTTTCCTCATAACCTTGCCCCATAAGTTGAAGCTGGTCTGAGTCAATATCACGTCTTCAACCAGATCTACTACGGTGCTCCAATGAACCCTCTTCTTGAAACAGCTTTAGATATCCATAAAGTGGCAGTCTTTACCTGGAAGGGACGTATATTATTAATTATTATTTTTATGTATCGATATCATGGATAATAAAATAAATAACGAACGGTCATTTTAAAAGAATACTTACGTTTAAGCCAGTTTTTCTCGAAATTTCAGTATAATTTAAACCTTTGATTATGCAATGCTATTATTTGGGCCCTCGTGCCATATCAATATTTGAACGCAAACTCAT
The DNA here is from genome assembly GCA_902829305.4 of Spodoptera exigua. Classification (NCBI taxonomy): domain Eukaryota; kingdom Metazoa; phylum Arthropoda; class Insecta; order Lepidoptera; family Noctuidae; genus Spodoptera; species Spodoptera exigua. The sequence continues at coordinate 3,559,831 of LR824614.2, forward strand.
GATAAAAATAAATATTAAAAACTTGTTAAACAAATCGTAACTGAACTCACTCAAAGATAGTAAAGAATGTTATGATTGAACAAAAAGGTTTAATTTTTATACAGTTAATATTAAATTACCCTCAACTGCATTGAGATTTATGATCGGGTTATAGTTGCTAAACAACTTCAATATAATAAACAGTAGGATAATTTCAATCGATTTCAAGGTTACGCAATGGCCTAATGGCTAGTGGCATCGGTAAATTTTATGCTACCGAGTTCGAATCCTGGTTATTGCGTGCTTAGCTTTAAAAAGGTTTGGAATATCTTAGCATTAATTTGTGTAAAAGTTTTATTAAGTTAATAACTTTGTATCTGATAAAAACTATAAATGTATATTTTTCAATACCACTAGTATACTAGCGCCATCTATGTCATCCATGGTAATATTATTAAGGCGATGAAACGCCGTACAAACGATTTTGATTTGGAATCCTCCATGCACTTATGACACTGATAGTACAACTTAGGTAAAACGGCTTTTAATTATAACATTTCTATTCGTCAAAAATTTAAACGTAATTATACCAATAGCTTTCAGTTTAAAATTACAAACTTTTAAAATATACCTACACAATTAAAAATCAACAAATTGAAGACCTCATTTATAGCGAAATTGAATTGAATTTAAATTCTACCGAGTCCATTACGTAAGTTAGGTAAAGAGTTACTTAATTAAACTCGAGAGAAATGTTTTCAGGTGTCCAACTATTAATTATGGTGCCTTCAAACGAAGAAGACAATTAAGTTAGAGAAAGATAAGTTTTTTACTAAAAAAGATAATTGTACCGGTGTTCGTCCGCAGTTTAGAATTAAAGAATTTAATTTTGTTTCTTTGCTAACAAGGTTCAACAAAGAAAGGTTTTCTTTTAGATTAAAACGGAATGCTATTTACTTTATTTTGGGTTAAAGTGGTATGTAAAGAAATTATTTTTAGTGCAAGTGCAAGTACTGAATACAAGATGAATGAATGAATAATTGTTAAACTAAAAAAAACATAGACACATAGAAAAGTGTCTAGCAGGGACATAATAACTCTAAAGAACTAGAAACTTTTATAGTGATAGGCCAGAAAACGAACAGGCATGTTAAATATCTGAAGTTACCCTTTAGCCTCCACCCATAGATACTACAATACTGTATTGCCAGCTTTTTAAGACTGCGGATTGAAGGCGGTTGGCGAGAGAAGGTGGATTGGGCCTCCAGTAGCCTCACATAGCGAATTACAACAATGTGATGAATGATTCACGACGGTGAGGCCTTGGATACCAAGGCGCCAGTTTTGCATGCCTCTTCCTCACTTAATTCAGCAGTGTGTATTACAGCTAACAATAATGTAGATGAAAAATAGTTGTATTGAATCGAACAAACACATTTTTTAGCTTTTTATGTAGACCTATTAGTAAAGATAATACCATCCATCGAAGATTCAACATAAGATGTATGTCCAAACGTTTTCGTTCAAGTAAGTAATGTATAGAAATACCAATAGAAAACCAACTGAATGTTTATTAGTATGTAACCATTTATATTGTAGTACTTTCTTACACGTTATCATTTTTTTAATGGGATAAAATTATAAATTTACAGCTCTACCAGTTTCAAGTCACAAGACTCTTATTCATGAACAGCCTGCGCGTTGGGAGGACATCAAAGCCGACATACTATCATGTTACAGCTTCCTCAGTTAATTCAATAAAAGTGAATCGTTATTTTCATAAATACTAAAAATACCTTATTTACGTACTAGCACGTACGTACTTGACAATTGACTGCACTGCACGGTTGGTGCGGTGGCTGGGCGACTGGCTGCCGTGCAACGTGTCGCAGGTTCGAATCCCGCACGGGATCCACAAATTGTTGTTTCGGGTCTGGGTGTCATCTGTATGTGACATTGTATGTTTGTTAACGCACTCACAACACGGGAGAAAATCCTAAAGTACACGTATACGTTTATTTTAAAAAGAAAAAAATGTTTACCAAACTAAAAAATCGTAAACAAGAAATATAATACAAGTTTACTTTAAACTGATTTAGAAATTACAATTAAATATGTATAAATATTATCTAATGAGCAACATTAATATTCGATGCGGGACATTTTTCATGAAAAGGAATCTTTCAAAAAAGTTCAAGAGGTTATTTATTACCCGGCAAATGAACAAACATCAGTGTACCTACATAACAACAAGTTCCCACAATGAATCGAGACCTAAATTTCTCATTGTTTATCCTTAATCTTGTTTACAAATGAAAATTTTCTGTTAAAACCGAACAAAACATGTTTTGATTTTGTAAAACATTCTACCGTTTGTTATTCATTGCTTATACCTACTTGATGTTAATACTTAATTATCATGAAAATTCTATGAAAGTTTTTTTTAAGAAAATTGTGAGTTACTTGAATTTGTAATTAAGTTCATATAGATTTAGACCTAATAGCCTAATTATCTAACTGGTTGATGACTGATGAGGATAACAAATGTGTATCTACGATACCTACGATTTTCAGAAATTAAGTCAGATATAAAATGTTACTTGATAAAAAATTAGCAAGTGATAGATTGTACCTACTTCTAGGATATGATGCTATTTGTTTCCTCACGTTTCGACATAATTATCTTCTCAGAGATGAATTATTAATTATCAGAGAAAGATAAGGAACTAGACGAAGCTGAATCTAGGATTTTTATATATTGTTGACATGTAAACGCTTTGTTTTCATTGTTTCCTTCTTTCATTGTTTGTTTCACAAACTTTGATAAACTGTAGGAGTGCTTCGGCACGAAAAGGTCGTCTCGACTGGAGTGAATCCACACAAAACCGGCGTGAAACGACCACAGCTTTGTGTCTCGCCGTGTCTGAGTGAGGTTACTGGAGTCCTTCCCCTCACCAATCCCAAAATCTCCAAATCCCTAATCTCCAAAAGATCGGCAACGTGCTTGCAAGTCTTTCTTTGTTACGGGTGTCCATGGGCTGCCCTAATTGCTTTGCACCAGGTAATCCGTTTGCTCATTTGCCGACCTATCACTAAAAATACTCTGAATGCTTCTGGGAGATATATTCCTCTGACGCTTTACTGAGAAAATAATAGATTAATATTAGATTGAATTCGTACATACAGTAAACAATAAAATAAAGAATTCATAATTTCAAATAAATAAGTGTCTTGTAATGTACTTAACATGTGAATGTAGTGTATCAAAGTTAAATCCTACAAATCTACGTTCATTTAATTTATTTATTTATTTATTTATTTTAATAGGCACACAAAACAGGATACAATCAATAACATTACAGAATATCTATAAAATAAGTAAAACAGATCAAGACCGCATCCCTACACATGTGTACACTGCATGATTATTAGGCAATTATATTATGCAGGAAGTGTTATAATATAAAATATTTAATAACTTAATTAAATTAATTGATATAATTATTAAAGATCATTTCTTAAAGACGTGAAAACGGGTGACGCTGACCTTACATAAGGAAATTGAGACTGGGCAATGTCTAGTCATTTCAATGCGACGCATTTGTTTTCATGATCAATGACCTCAAACTTCGTGATGCTCCACAACGGTTTTCTGTGACGTCGTTGTATCAACCTGGTCTAACCGACCCATTTATGCTGAGGCAAAGCTTTATAAGAACCTTTATTTATTTTGAGGTTGATCAAAATAGAAAAAGGAGAAAAAAGTTTTATAAAAACTTTTTTCTGTTAATAAAAAAAAAGAATACCAAACAACAATAAAATTAACTAAATCTGTTCAGCTGTTCTCGAGAATTGTGCTTCATAACACATTAGGCAATTCGTTTTTATGTTATCGATAAGCGAAAAATAATATACCCTAACATGACCCTTCTTTATACTAGGGGCAGTTTATTTCTCATAATAAAGTTTTATGTTCACTTGAGAAAAAAACTATAGAAACATCGATTTCGTATATACCTTAACTACCTACAGCCAAATATCTTAACAATTATCAAGAAATATAAGGTTCAATTTCATCTTACCCTATATTAAAATGGATACATTTTTTTTATAAAAAACAAAACAATTAATTCTTACAAATTAAAACTATGATTTATTTTATCTTTCCATGCATGCCAATTATGTAATATAATATATTATTTTGCTTGAAAGATTTATTTTTAGTTTCATTATTATTTATTGCATTAACACAGTTTTATGGGCCTCAAAAGGATTTTTAGTTACGATGTAGGGGTATTTTAGTATATAAACTAGATCTTTTTAGTAATTTATTTTGTAAACTGTCGTCTAAATTAAGTTTCTAATTACATATACCAATCTATGAGACTAATATAATCTGTATTTATTTACTTATCTTATATGTGATAACTGCAAACGAGCTAGCGAATTTATTTTGTTTTTTTTTTATTTTATTAAGCGACATACATCCCAGACACGGAACAACAATTTGTGGATCACACAAAGAGTTGTTCCGTGCGGGAAGCGCACACGCGACACGTTGCGCGGCAGCCAGTTGCCCAGACACCGCACTTTACTAACAAACATGTATTATTTTCACAGTTGACCTCAATCTGTGTTTTTCTTTAACATTACAATATACAAAGGTACTTATAATAAGTGGTATAATAATAACGTTATATAAGTACGCCTGCTTAACCGCCGACATAAATAATTAAATAATGCTCCAAACATCAGGATAAATGGGCAATCTTTTTATATTTTCGTTTGCTTTTAATAAACGGCGATAAGTGGCTGCATAGCACACCTGTGCTCGACCCTTCGAGCAAAGAGGCGTGATGTTATAGCGTTATTATGACGGTCAGGTACTATTTAATTTAATAGTGGAGCTTACCACCCTCTACAACTTATTCGTATCCCCTATAAGATTATGGTGCATTACGCCATTACTCCATAGCCTATAGTGAATCAGGATTTAGTTTTCATCAAGTTTTTTACTGATATAACACGCCTTTTTATTTAGTAGGTTATGTTACAAGTAACCTGGTTAAGCCAGCCATAATGATATAGCCAATAGATCACCACAGACGGGGTCCTATAGGCCTGATGTTGAGCCGGAGTTGCGGGGAATAAGGCACAGCGGTCTCGACCTAGAATAAGACTAGGAGAGGGGGGGGGGGTATTTATTTAGTAAGTCGGACTCTTCCACTCACTGTTTAGGAGAATTATTTGATGATTTTCCCCTCAAATAATACAATCCATATTATGTCTCCTGATTGGAAATATAAACAGGCTCATTATAAACAGGCTTACTCTAAATGAATATTGAACATAATGAGAGAAGATCCTGCTTTCTTAACCCTCTCAACGAAGAACAAAGTCTTGTTCTTAAGTTATCTTCTTAACATGAATATAAAAAAATACAAAAAACAGTCCACTCGAACAATAAACAAACCGAGCAATGGGCCATGACAAAGGAAAAACGACTTTATTTAAACGGCTTCATTTCCTTCTGACAACGAAATCTGCTTACATTCGCCAAAACTGAGAACACAAATAATGAAATTACACAAAAATGTTCGCAATGATCAAAGGAAATATTACTCAAGTAAGAAACGGTTCCCGCCATTTATATTTCCCAATGAATAGTTAGGTACATCGTTCTGGAAAATTACATAATGAAATGAAAAAGGTTTCTCTTTGAGTTTACTTTTTTTATTGAAGTTGACCACGACTGAGATTCTAAATTTTGAAATTTTCTTTATTAGTGTTGAATTTTCTTGAGTACTGTATAGCAGTATAGCACAAAATCTACTATATTTTCTTATAAAGCTCTATCATTTGGTAACTAATCAGTCTGTCAGTTAAGCAGTAATACGCCGTATAAACGCATACGAATGGACATCTTTAAAGTAATACATTTCCGTTAGCTATTTAGGAAATGTATAGATTTACTAGGAAATGTGTGTTACAAAATTTATTTCACAAACTTCCGAGCAAATTTAGGAATTATATAAATATCCTAGGAATTGTATACAATGACGGATTACATACATTTCCGTTAACATATACATATAGCAATAAACTTGCCACTTATAATACTGACATTCGATTAATAAAAGCCCTAAATACTATTATAAGCTCTAATCAGGCAACTCACCTGTGACTCCTCTGGTGTCGCAGGTGTCCATGGGCGGCGCCGATCGCTTACCATCAGGTGATCCGTCTGCTCGTTTGCGTCCTATTCCATAAAAAAATTAGCTGTTCCATCTCTTTGCAAGTGTCAATTGAGCTGCTCGGATGATTGGCATGATTATACTTGGTTCCATAGAAGAAGGATATTGTATTGATGTTTATTAAAATAGAGTTCTGATAGAATTATATAAAAATAGTGACTGAATTCGATTTAGGCATTATTATCACTTGCAAAAAGACGCTGCGTCTTCTCTATTTATACTTTACTAGCTATTCTCGTGCGGTTTCGTCCGCTGCTCGGCTTCTACAGATTGTAGCGTAATGTTTTATAGTGTAAAGCCTTCCTCAATAAATGGTCTATTAAACACAAAAATAATTTTGCAATTCGAACCAGTATTTCCCGAGATAAGCGCGTCTAAACAGAGAAACTCTTCAGGTTTAGAATATAAAAAAAATAAAATAATATACATAGATAATAGAGATAATCTATAGTATTAATAAATATAAATTGTTTAAACACATTTACCACAAATTATATATATACCTACAATTACGAATGTAATTGACACCGTAAATAATATCTTAACATAAACAATACAATCTTCTTTGAACTATCCAATTTAATTACCCTAAACTTAGTAATATCACTTGGTTTAACAGAATTACGTTAAGGATTACAATGTAATTACATTTCAAACATGTCACAAATTGTAACACAAAACTAATTTCCTTCTTGTCTTGATAGTTATTAATAGAAATCCTTTGATATTATAAATTTGGATTTCCTTAGAATAATTAAAATAGGTATTGGTGTTACAGACTTGGTTTGGTTTATAATCGATCAATAAATTCAAGGTATAACATTAAAATTAAAGATTGCTTTTGTTTGGTCGAAGGGATAATCCGAACTTAGTATTATAAATGTAAATGTTACTCTGTCTGTCTGACTGTCTTTTCTTCACGCCTAAACTACTGAACCTATTTGAGTGAAATTTGGTATAGACATATGATATGATGATATGTTTGAATTTATTTTTGAGAATGAGTCACCTCGCTGATTTTTAATTTAATCTTATAAACTAAAGCTTGATTGCGATTCCACCTGATGGTTGTTTGAATCAGGTTAATAAACAAGATTTCTGACACAACTTAAACGTTTTATTTTAATAAAAGTTATAAGAAAAATTTTACAACGACATGACAGTCGCCGTATTCAGAATGCACACACAATGCCGCCACCTAGCGTTACAATGGAAAAATAAAAACAAGACAAAGATAAACAAAACATATTCAAACTCCTTTTATAAAATTTCATCCAATACTCCCACTAAATTTTATAAACTAAAATATATCACATTGCCTGCCTTAAAAAAAACTTAACTTAGATAACTGACAATATTTCATCTCTTATATGTTCAAATTTACCAGTAGATAGAGCTTTAGTGAGAATATCAGCCAGTTGCTCTGAACTTTGCACATACTTAATATTAATTAACTTTTTTTTTACTATATCCCTAATAAAATAAAATTTAACATCAATGTGTTTTGTCTTCTTATGATAGACAGGATTATTTATCAGTTTGATTGCACTTTGATTATCCATACACAAAGTTGTACAATCTTGAATTATATCAATTTCTTTGAAAAACAGTCTTAACCATAAAAGATTCTTAGCAGCTTCACAACCAGCCACAAATTCAGCTTCAGTTGTTGATAAAGCTACACAAGGTTGTTTTTGACTAGACCAAGAAATAGGTCCACCATTCAACATAAAAATATAGCCACTGGTTGATTTTCTTGTATCTAAATCTCCAGCATAATCTGAATCTGAATATCCAATTAAACTTTCATGACCTTGATACTTTATACACAAATTTTTAGTTTTTATAAGATACCTAATAATCCTCTTCAGCTGATTAACATGATGTATACCAGGATTATTAATATATCTACTTAACAGATTTACACCATATGAAATATCTGGTCTAGTTGCTGTTGATAAAAACAATAAAGACCCTATGGCCTCTCTATAAGGAAAATCAATCTGCTTATTGTCAACATTTTTAGTTAACTGAACATTTACATCAATTGGTGTACTGCTTGAGTATGCTGTACTCATATTAAACTTACTTATTAATTGTTCAATATATTGTCTTTGACTAATACAAACAGAATTATTATCCTTTAAAATTTCTAAGCCAACAAATCGACTTAAAATTAACTCTTTAATATCAAATCCTTGTTTTAAATAGTCAACAACTTGATCTAATATAAAATTTGACTGCGACATTATTAAAGCATCGTCTACATATAATATTAGCAAAGCTTTAATACCATTAAAATTGCCTACAAAGACACAATTGTCTGCTTGTGACTGAACAAAACCAAACTTAACTAGAAAATTTGTAAATTTTTGATTCCAGCAACGAGATGCCTGCTTCAGGCCATACAGGGATTTATTTAATTTACATATTTTATTTGCTGGTGCTTTCACTCCATCTGGAATTTCCATATAAACATCCTCTTCTAAATCTCCATATAAAAAAGCTGTCTTAACATCTAATTGCCTTAAGTTCCAATTATATTCAGCAGAGATAGACAACAGTATTCTTATTGATTCATATCTTGTAGTAGGTGAAAAAATTTCATTGTAATCTATCCCTTCAATTTGAGTGAAACCACGGGCACAAAGTCGAGCTTTATATCTTTCTACTTTACCATCTTTGTTTCTTTTAATATTAAATACCCATTTTGATGTTATAGTTCTTTGGTTTTCATTATCCACAAAACTCCAAGTGTTATTAGTGCGATGAGCTTCTAATTCTTCATTAATGGCCTCTAGCCACAACTCACTCTCTTCGCAGTTAATTGCTTCCTTGTAACTTGCAGGTACATTCAGTTCCATTAAATTTGCCTCAAAAACATTATGTCTACGCGGACGCAAAGTAATATTTGAATGATCCAAATCTGAAAGTTCAATTTCCTGCGAAGGTTCATAAGTCTCATCATTTTCATCAATGGCAGTATGTGTACTTTCATCACTCTCAGTCAACTCTGTATTATCCAACTCCTCTTCAACATTTTGTTCATTATCATCATATATTAAAATTTCAGCTTCATTCTTATTTATTTCAGGACTTTTATGTTCATTGAAAATAACATTTCTTGATATTGTAATTCTTTTTGTAATTGGATCATACATTTTGTAGTTTGAATTATCATAACCAACTAACATCATCTTACAGCTTTTACTGTCAAGCTTCTTTCTCAACTGCCCAGGCACATGTACATATCCTTCACATCCAAACACCCTGACATGATCTAAACAAGGTTTTATACCACTCCACAACTCTATAGGGGTAATATTTGGTGTCTGACTTGAAGATGTGCGGTTTAACAAATAAACAGCACAATTGACTGCTTCTGCCCAAAGATAAAGTGGTACCTTACGAGCATAAAGCATGGATCGAGCACTTTCAACAATTGTCCTAATTTCTCTTTCGGCTCGGCCATTTTGTTCAGGTGTATATGGTGCAGTGAGCTCATGAGTAATGCCCTCATGGTCAAGATATTCTTTAAATTCTTTGCTTAGGTACTCTCCACCATTATCAGTGTGTAGTATGCGTACACTATGTGAAAACTTATTTTTAATCATTGAATTATATTTCTTGAAATAGTATAAAACATCACATTTATTCTTTAAAAAATACACATACCTGAAGGTTGTAGCAGCATCTTTAAATATTACAGCATATTTCATACCTTGTACAGATGGTACACTGAACGGTCCACAGACATCGCTGTAGATAACATCACCTGGTTGCTGTGGTCCTCGGTTTGATTTCTTGAATGGATGACGAGCATGCTTACCATAAGCACAACCCTCACATACAAACTTGTCACAGTCTGATAAATCCACACCAGTAATTACATTGTTCTTGCACATTTTCTGTATTTCTTTTACATTTATATGTCCTAGACGTTCATGCCATGTTTTAAGATCCAATTTTTGTACTACATTGCAAACTGGATTTTGAAGTGTTATTATGTTTAACTCATATAGATTGTTGCTTTGCAAAGATGCACATAACACTACTTTGTTATCCTTGTATATTAAAGCATCTGTATGTTTCTTTACAATATTATAACCTTGTCTTGTCACTGCTCCTTCAGAAAACAGGTTTCTCCTCAGCTTTGGTACATAAAGAACATTTCTTAAGATACTTGTCTCCCACTGCCCATTAACACACTTGTTTATCAAAACATTTCCTCGACCAGCCACTTCTATAGCTTCTTGGTTCCCGAGTTTCAGTGGAGATCCAGTATACTCATACAGTTCAGCAAAATTTTCTCGCTTAAAACACATGTGAGCTGAAGCACCGCTGTCTAATATCCATTTTAAACCATCATCATTTTTCAATTCTGAAATTGCTACATGGAATGCTAGCATGTTCTTACCTCCATGTTGTTTTTGTTTTGGAGCACGGCAGTCTCTAGCAAAATGACCACGTTTACCACAGTTGTAGCATGTAAAGCGATGTGCTTTTTCATTTGACTTTTCAGTTGAGTTTTCATTTGACTTTTCATTTGATTCTTTGTTAGTTTTCTTCAATGGAACACTTTTCTTTTTCATATTTTGTTTTGCAACTAATAAAGCAATTTCATTGTCATCTTCTATACTCAAACTGGCCTCCTCATCAAGCAAACGAGCTGTTAGGTTAATGACTGTTTGATTCTTTGGATCAAGCGACATCCAAGCCTGGCGAACAGATCTGTACTTGGAAGGTAGTGAACTCAAGATTTTTGTTATGATTGCAGTTTCACTAATTGTTTCTCCGCTTTCTTTAAGTTGCTTAGCCAAACTTTCAACTTTAGCAATATGCTGAGCTATACTGTCTGTTGGTGACATTCTGTATTGATAGAATCGCTCATGGATCATCATTTTAGTCATCTCAGATTTCTGTTCATAAATGGATTCAAGCTTGGTCATTACTTCTAGTGCTGTATCACAATTTTCGATGAGTGCTATTTGATTCGAATCCATGGCAGACGTTATCACGAACATCGCCATGCCATCATCTTTATTCCATTGAATCGCCTTTCCATCCGGCTTTGGCGTGTTAATATCTAGCCCCTTGGCACGCAGGGCACATTTAATTTGGAATTTCCACTGTTTAAAATTCGTTCCGTCGAATTTTTCCAAATTTGTCTTTCCGAGCTCCATTTTTGTTCAAAGAAAAAAAACGTTTCTTTTTTCGAAAATTACATACAACTTATGTTTTCTCTGCTCTTTGTTTATCACCACTTTTACATTAACGTGGGCCTGGGCCCATAACCTGTTTGAATCAGGTTAATAAACAAGATTTCTGACACAACTTAAACGTTTTATTTGAATAAAAGTTATAAGAAAAATTTTACAACGACATGACAGTCGCCGTATTCAGAATGCACACACAATGCCGCCACCTAGCGTTACAATGGAAAAATAAAAACAAGACAAAGATAAACAAAACATATTCAAACTCCTTTTATAAAATTTCATCCAATAATGGTAAGCAGTGATGCAATCGTTGATGGTAAGGCGCACTAGTTTATTAGGAGCCGATTCACTCTAGGTCAACTTAGGAAATCTGGTTGTCATTATTGTCTTACTAAATAATATGATAACAAGTCAAACATTAAGCTCAATTTAAACACGGATGATGCAAAAATAATTTACTAGTTTCTGTAATTGCAAACCTCGTTCTGTCAATATCATACCTTCTGTAGAAGCATTAAGAATGTAATTACATAAACTATGCATATATTATATCTATCCGAATTATTTGCAGTCAGTTCAAAAATGGGTGGGTAAAAAAAGATGTTTTTTTACTTCAACCAACCGCAAAATATTAAAGAAATAATTATTTTAATGACATAATTATAACATTACTGACGTCATTACAATATCCGTGACGATTATCAGAATCATAAGGATGACGTCTCAAACTAGATTTGACGCGTTAAAACAAGTTACTAGCGTCAGTAACGAAAAAAGATAATTGATTTGTCATTGACAAGTAGATATGTACAATTCTTGTTGTTGTTTTTATTCAAGTCACGATTATAATTATTACGTCATTAAGACGTTTGATGTACTGAGATATAAAGTTTATGTTGGTAATACAATTAGGTAATCTTCTACATAGTTGAACAAAAATATATGTTGGTTTTCTATTGTGATCATTTTAGGCGGTGAACTCTATGGAAATTAAAATAGAAACACAGCCGACATAAGCTTTTGCTTTTAAATTGTAGTGAACTAAAATAAACTAAATAAATGCAATGCTTAATAAAAAATATTCACAATAAATAGTAATTTAAAGATCATGCGCTGATTATTATACTCCAAACTTTTGAAATGTTAATATACTTAAATCAATTAAAATATATAATCATCTCATAATTCGGACAAAGCTAAGCGCTGATAACTTAAAAACGATAGGAAAATAAGATAACGCCTCCCCGAATCTATGAATATGCACCATTAAAACCAAAAGCTGTTACTGAAAACCGACCGCATTAAAATTGTAACAACAGTTTTGAAGATAAATAGAAATATTATTTTCTATAAATGACCTCTTACTACAAGCAGTAAAGTAGGTACGAGTATACCGTCTCCATGATCCAGGTAAAAAGAGAAGTTTAGTTGCGATAACTACATTTCAAGAGCTTGCCACAAAATATAAACTCCAAACTAACTATCATTCTTCTTCAATCGAGGACAAACACACGACAGGACACGATGACCCCGATGAACAATCACTTGTGTCACACATACAATTTAACCAAATTTTTTTAAGTTAACAAAAACGTATAAAAATTTACTTATACGGTAATCAATATAAAGAAAGTAAATCTTTCCTGTATCTGTTTAACGGTCTTGCAATAAAATTATATAGCAAACTGATACGTCATTGCGGTTTAAGTGACGTCAAGATGGCCGCCTTGATAAATGCTAAGAATTATATCGAAGGAATGCGTGTACCCAGTCTGCTTTGTATACGTCACTGAATACAGTTACTTACGTGGCTTTATTAAAAGTGAGTACGTAAAGGGCTCACGAGCCAACGTCATACTTTTTATTGTTATTATTTCTTTATGGAACAGTACGCAAATGAGCAGACGTATCACCGAATACTAAGTAATCACCCCCGCTTACGGTCACCCGCAAAACTAGAGGAGTCGTAATTGTGATGCTGGATGTTGATTATATTGTGACGGAAAAGAGTTCATCATGACGTCTATGAATGATTGTCAAACGTTGCCTTGACAAAGAGTTCGAGTCCCGCCGTAAGCATGGAGTTTTTAGTTGATGGAAATTTTGTGTTGAACTTTCTGGAAGCTTTTGGGTGAAAGAAATGGAAAATTAAAGAGCGAGAAGGAGAATAAAAAAAATGAATGAATGTAACAATATGAATGTTTAATAGATTTCTGATTTCTATTCCTTTAAAATTATCAGCGTAAGTTATTAAGAACATTTTATACATGGAAGGGACATTTATCGTATGAGTGTAGTGTTATCTTAAAGACACTAAAAGGTTACATTAGTTTTTTCAAAAGGAGCTTATACGTAATCATAGACATAAAGGAAAACATAGCGCTAATATAGTAAACTCATCATAGAAATTTGTATGTATACCCGATTCTATTTTGGTTCTCAACATATAATATTACATTAGTACAAGTATTTATCTTAAATACGCAACTACAATAGGAACATTGTTGAGACATAACACAACTTACTTGCCTGTCGAATTGTTCGAAACACTAATATTCTTGACTAGATCTATTTTGAGTGAGATGGGTCTAAAGGTCATACGTTCAATGTATAGTATCAACCTAGACTGAATAATATAAATGATGTATTTATTTTGTGTATTCGTTTGGTTTTACCTTTGGAAGGCGTACGAGGGGCCGAAACTAACTCGCAGAGTTAAAATAAGTGAAATCTGACATCAGCCGGCAATTATCCCTGTGTGCAATATGAAGGTGCACCCAGCGATAATCCCCAGTTGACACAGGACTATAGCGAAATGTGGTAATAATTGTAAAGGTTATGGGTGTGGTTTGCTATGGACTGGTGGATATGATAACTATGGAAATTCTTTGGCCCCTGCCAATAACAAATATTGATATATAAAGATAAACAGGTAGGAGGTGACTGGCAAACTCAATCAATGGGCCCTCGGAGCTGCTTGGGGAAGGAGAGGCATCCCACGGCTATCAGAGCAATCCCGAAATCTAATTCTCAAATCACCCAAAAGCCTGACAACGCACTAAGACTTGCAAAATCTCTAATGCCTTCGGGGGTCCATATTTGTTCCCTCATTCTTCAGCACCAGGTAATTCGTTCGCTCCATTCCGTACTTTAATATAAAAAAAAAGATAACCTTTTTTGTAAAACAGCAACAAAAAATCCATTTTATTCGGTTTCCATCAACTAAACTGAATCTTGCCAACCCAAGCAAACTACCAAAAACTAGTTGACAAGTTCAGAGTGATATAGTGATACGGACGTGAACCGAAATTAAAATAGAAGTTTCAACGATATCTGTTTGTTATTTTAGGGTGTTTCTTAACCTACGCAATATACGTGTGTCGAATATTCCTTAAGGCTCAATTTTGGTCACATCTCCTAGCTTCTTAGTTTGTGAAAGTCAATTTTAACTAAGGTTTAAATTATTTATAGCAAAGATATTATCTTAAATGTATAAATATTGCTAAAGGGTGTTAGAGACATTAAAAAGTCCATTGTATACATTTTTGTGGGTTCAGTCGGCTAACGAGCAGACTGATTACCTGATAGTAAGCAATCAGCGCCACCCATGAACTCCCGCAAACCAAAGGAGTAACGAATCCGTTGCCGGCCTTTTGGGGATAAGGGTTGCGGATATTTAAGGATTAGGAAGGGATAGGGGAGGGGGAGGGATTGGGTCTCCGGTAACCTCACCCACACAGCGAAACACAACAATGTAGTTGTTTCAAGCTGGTTTTCTGTGAGGCCGTGGTATCACTCCGGTCGAGCCGACCCATTCGTGCCGAAGCTTGGCTCCCTCACACTTAATAATACTTACATAGACATATTGGGCTTTTATGATTCGATGGTACCATGCTGGGGTTGCGGGCCTAGGTTCTATGATGTACCGAAATCCGGTTCGGAGTAGCAGACGTATAAGGTGGTTGTTAATTAGTAAGAGTTTGATCGAAGAGGTTGATCTCTCTCTCTCTCTCTCTCTCTCTCTCTCTCTCTCTCTCTCTCTCTCCCTTAATGAAGTGTGGAGAAACGAATTGGATCAGTGATTTTTTTATTACGATGTTATATTTACCTATAAAATGATTCTACTTAATGCAACAATAAGGCATGTAAAGCAATGCATCCAATAAACTTTTTACACCATCAATAGATCAAATTCTGATTTAAATTCAATTGACATTGAAAGCAAACTTAAGATAAAAAATCACCCCAATCAAATGAATTCTCACCTACTTAATTAGAAACGCAATTATCAGAATCTCATTAGGTCTGCATTTTGGGAGGGCATTCACTATAAGTAGGCGAGACAAAGGGAGAGTGTTAAGTTATGTTCGCGTTGAACGTCCGAGGTGTTGGAGGGCACGCCAAGAATCCTCATTAAGACTCCTCAATACCGTCGCCTTCGTAAAGATTTTATTAACTTTTCTTTCTATTCGATCGAGTAGTTGTAAATACATCCAGAGCAAGAAACCTAACTCCTGATTCTGAAGTATTATTGAATTAAGGCATTGATGCTATTCAATGGAAAATAAACTGAATTAGTTTTCTTATTAAGCTGAAAATCATTTGTTAAGTATTTTCTAAAATTACTATTACTAGCTGTAGGGCGATAGTATTCGTACAAAGTCATTTCAATATCCACCTATTCGCCGTCAATCACGAAGTTGAATGAAAAGCAATCAGTACTAATAACTTTCGTCGCAAATAGTGATAGGCTTTAGTCATTATAGTCAGTATTTAGCTGTGAATAAGGCTCATTTTGTCGTGACAACTAATAAATAAGATTCGTACGTAGTTCTTGTCAGAACGCCAGACAACATTAGTAATGAAATTAGTGTAGATCTAATGAAAACGTTAATTTGTCTGTTGAGAAGGAAGAGCTTGTCTGGAATGTTATTGAGATTTTAGGGATTATATTAAAGGTTATTTTCTTCGTTATATTACCTACACTTGAGTCTGTTGATTTGATAAATATAATATTTCCAAGGAATCTACTAGTTGAGTAGTCATATGTTTAGTTTTGTTTATTTCTATTGTGTTTTTCCCATTGCTAAATCTTCAAAACATACTCGTTCTCAATAATCCATGGACGGCGCCGATAACTTACTATCACGTAATCCGCCAGCTCTTTTGATTGTTTTTGTATGTGATAGTCGGCAGACTATCAGACGGATTACCTGATGGTAAGCAATCAGCGCCGCCCGTGGTCACCCGCAACAACAGAGGAGTTACGAGTGCGTTGCCGACCTTTTGGGGATTAGGGATCTTGGAGATTTAGTGATTGGGGAGGGATTTGGGGAGGGTTTTTTGTGAAGGGAAAATCATCAAATGGCTTCTTCCGCCCAGGGCCAGGTGGGTGGGAGTGTCAGGCTCTTACTGACTAAAAACCCCCCTGTTCCTTCTCCTGCTCTGGGCCGAGGTCGCGGTGCCTCATTGCGCTTACCCCGCAACCCCGGCTGAACATCAGCCCTTTAGGGCTCCGTCTGTGGTGGTCTAAAAAAAGAACCCCCCTTTGGTTCGAAATAAGTAGAGCGTTTCTGAGTTCACACGTCAGAAACCCACGATTTTTTGTTAATTATTAACATTTGTGACAAATTTCCCTGTGTCTAAGACAAAAATTTTTTACGACATTGACAGAATTATTATACGAAAATATCCCAAAGAAAAGCTATTAAATAATAAAAGACGCTTTATTATAACATTTTTAGTGCGTGTTAAATGAAGCCTTGATTTAATATTAGGCTGTAACCTTACAACGGAAGTTAGGTTCCGGAGTAACAGTATTTTATATTAGCGCTCTACCACTTTTATTCACTTGAATAATTTCAGTGTAAGAACTCAGTTTTGATAGAAACGTTTTCTGTAAAGGATTTTTTAAATATTTTTATTTAATATCCAGATAATATGATAATGAGAGTACCTACTTCGAATAGGTAGGTATCAATTGTTATATTAGTGCTAATAATATGTTTTTTTAATATTTACTATTTGTATTTGTATTTGATCCTTATAAAGTACGTGGGGGACAGCCATGTTTCGTCACGAATGCGTCGATTCGGCCGTTACACATCATCAGCCTATAAGTGCCCACTGCTGAGCAAAGGCCTCTTCTTGCGCAGAGAACATTTGAGCATTAATCACCATGCTTGCTCAAGGCAGATTGGTTGGATCTGCCGTCACAAGCTGACGAAAAACCGGCGTGAAACAATTATTGTGTTTAGTCGTATGAGTGAGGATAAAATATAGCTTTAAAAATTATGAGTGTGGGAGAGCCATGCTTCGGCACGAATGGGTCGGCTCGACCGGAGTGATACCACGGCCTCACAAAACCGGCGTGAAACAACCACAGCGTTGTGTTTCGCCGTATGAATGAAGTTACCAAAGGCCCCATCCCTCCTCAATCCCTAAATCATCAAAACCCTAATCCCTTAAAGTTCGGCAACGCTCTCGTAACTCCTCCATTGCGGGTGTCCATGGGCGGCGCTGATTGCTTACCATCTGGTAATCCGTCCGCTCGTTTGCCGATCTATTACATAAAAAAAGTGTAATTGTCACTATAAAATTTAGAAAAGCAAACCTGTAGATTAAGTCTAGTCTCATTATTACAGTACAGGTTACTACAATAAAGGTTTATACCTTGGTAATAGTTATGTAATGAGCACGATAAGCAATAACTTAACGAGTTTTTATATAATTTGTATGAAGGTTAAAGTATGTAGAATTATGTCTGAATATTATATGATTTATGTTTACAAATAACAGTTTAGTTTCGTGTCTGGAAAAAATGAAGGTTATTTTTAATAATTTTCTGATATTTTTTAATAAATAATACGCTATTTAAGTAACATTTGCGTCCGTAAATTCAGTAGGGAACAGCTTTATAAGCACGAGTCGATCATTTGGGGAGGGAGAACTAGGCTTTAAATAAAAACAACTTGAGTGGTATACTTCGCGGCGATTGTCTGTGAGCCATCTTGCGGGTATAATCACTAAAGAACATACCTGATCCCAATGTTTTGTGTCTAATACACAACTTCTCTTATAAATCCTTTTTAAAATCAGACTCTTCAGCTGGGTTTTGGGCCAAGCCCAATAAGGTACTTTTTTTGTGAGGGGAAAATCATCAAATGACTTCTCCTGCCCAGGGCGGGAGGGAGTGTCAAACTCTCACTGACTAAAAACCTCAAGCTGAGAAGGACCGGTATGGGTTTTAGTCAGACAGAGTCTGACTCTCTTTCTCGTCCCGTCTAGAGTGAAAAAAGTAACTTGATGATTTTATCCTACTAAGAAAAAGGCCCTTACAAAACTTAATAGTTCCTACCTAATCAACATCATCATTTATTAGTGTCCACTGTTGCTTCCGTGTTTACTCACATGGAGAAGGTTAGACATTAATCACCACGCTTTCTCAAGGCGGATTGGCGATTTCAAACTTAGAAATTATAAGCCTAGGTTCCCTCACGATGTTTTCCTTCATCATATATTTATCACGCATGAGAAGCCAGTGCCTTAACCTCCGGGCCACCACGACATACACGACACACGCCCTAGGTATGTAACAACTCTAATTCAAAACAATATCTCATCTGTCATCCATTACTCACTCGAAATAACCGATTCCATTACCGCTTCTTATGGAACCGGTAATGTATTACGTTTTCATGCACAATCTCCTGAAAGATAAGGAACAGGGAATTTATCTGCGGCTGAAAAAGGAACGTTAATCATACAGATTAAATTTATGATACTCGAAAAGTAATAGGAAGTTACTGAGTTGAATAATATCGTCTCGCATTTTTTGAGGAAATTGTTTGACCTTGAAAAATATTATTTTTGTGAAAAAAAAACATTGATTTAATCATCATTTCATTTCAAAAAATCAGAGATCAGAAAAAAAGATGACTGGCTAACTAAAACAATTCAACGTTTTCGAAATGACTGACCTTCTGTATTGCAATGAAAGTGAGTTTAGTAGAGGCCCAATCATTTCCCTCCCTCCAACGTATATCCCTAAATGTCCTATTCTTAAATCCCTAAAAACTCGCAAAAGACCGGCACGGTACTTACTTGTAACTCTTCTATTATTGCAAGTTTCCATGGGCTTACCATCAGGTGTTACATCTGATTGTATGACGACTTATTCCATTAACAAAAAAAAATATTACATGCGGCACTCGAGCCCTCGACCACCGTCTTTGGTTGATAAAAGTTGTTTTATAAAATGTTGATACTTATATGTAGGTACGAAAGTAGGGCGTCATTTATACTAACAACTATTTTAATTCTACAGCGCAACAAAAGAACTATAAAACAACACAAATCGTTTAATTAAAATAAACGTTCTGTAAGCAGTTGAGTAACAAAGCAAAAAAGTTTTTAATTACAACAGTTTTTATACAGAAATAAATTTCTGCCAATCTTTTTTTTTAGTAAGTACTATGAGATTTTTTTAAACCGATATTTTATGTCTATGTATCTGTCTATGTCTATGTAACCGATATTTTATGTGTATATGGAACAGTTACACGCCATACGCTCGGGTCTAGTCATGATCGGGCGGCAATCTATCCATGCTCGCCGTCAATCGTCGCTCGATCACCTTTCCCCCTGGAGTGTTACCTACTGCGGCAACTTGAGCAGGATAATTTCCTCGCATCACGTTTATTACGTGAAGTAGCAACTTCCTGATGTCTTTGCACATGCTGCCTGCTAATGAATAAGAGTTTCGTTATGACTTGAAAGCTAAGAATTTTTTCAGTTCTCAATTACAAAAAGTGAGAACTGAAAAAATCTAATTCAATTGCTAGTTTAGTAGCAATAATATTATTAATTGAGTGGACATAGAACAAGAACAAGCTGTAAAGGTGTCCAAAAATATATATAGTAAGGATCGCAGCGGGTGGTGGTCAATGTTAATGGCCTAGAGCAGGAGAAGGAACGGTTGGGAGGGGGGGGGTTAGTCAGTAAGAATCTGACACTTCGTCCCGCCTCTAGGAGGGTAAAGCCATTTGATAATTTTCGCTCACAAAAAAAAACGGTGGTAGTCAGTGGTTCTGGTTTATCTACTTACGTTTTAAAACATTGTGAATGAATGAAAGTGTCATTACTAATTATAATACTAGCACGAATGGGTTGGCTCGACCATAGTGATACTACGGCCTCACAGAAAACCTGCGTAAAATGAGGTTATCGGAGGCCACCCCTTCCCACCCCCAACCTCTAAATCTCCAAATCTTTAAACCCAAAAAGGTCGGCAACACACTCGTTACTCCTGTTGTGGGTGTCCATGGGAGGCACTAACTGCTAAACATCAAATAATCCGTCTGTTCGTTTGTCGAACTATCACATAAAAAAATTATCGAAATTAACCAAAACACGTGATGAATGAAGTGAATGAATGAAAGTGTCATCACTAATTTTAATACTTGATTGTATTGAAATGTCGTACGTAATAGTTTTGTTTTAATTTGATCTAGGTATCCGTTGTCTCGTTGTCATGTTTCAGGAAAACCCATAATAAGGCTTAGATACGGATAATGAGAGGTCATAGATATCAGTACCGGTTGTCATGAGCCACTACAAGCGAAGCCGTCCGTTTTGCTTGCCCCAATAGATATTATCTTAATTGGATAGGCTTGGATAGGCTAAAACCGAACTTAACAGATGGCGTAATCACAAATGGCCAAACAAAATGGGAACAATTTAGAGAAATTTAGTTCGATTTAAATAAATGGTTTGAGATTTGAGAGGTCCACCCGATTTGAGTGTTTGATTTAAAATGCGTAGGTACCTAACTTACGGGCCAAGTTTTATTGCTGAACTAGCTACTCTCGCGCGGTTTCACCTGCTGCTCGGCTCCATTTGATCGTAGCATGATGTTTTATAGCCTATGATTAGCACTCAGAAACGTTACAGCTATCTATCAGTGAAAGAATTTTGACAATTCGACCAGCGGTTCCAAAGATTACCCCCTACATTTAAACTTACAAATTTTACCTCTTTATAATAATAGTATAGATTTTATTATAATTAATTTCACGTGAATTGTTCCTCCGCCAGAAATGTGTAGAGAAATGTTTGAATTATTTTTTGAATTATTTTATTAGTTTTATTTGTTGGAAAAGAAGGTGAATACTATTTATTCTTGTTTATAAGTCATGTACACTTTAAATTACTTAGAATCTTTAACATTAATCCTTATCTCATACGTATTATTTATTCATTCATTTTCATTCATCAGTCTTTATTTTTATAAAACTAAGACTAAATCAATCTAAGACCAATTAATTAATACAAATTGCCGAAAGATCAAAATACAATAATAACACTTATTCTTTATTAACTCACGTGAAACGTTTGTAAAGCCTTCAGCTACTCTTATATGTATACCTAATCCGCTTATGAAATATGTACAAATATGAGAACGCAATATTATCCTGACACGAGAATAGAGTATTAATATTTATTCAGTCATCGAGAAATATAATAATATCTTTTGATTATGAAAATATTCGTTTTACCTAAAAACTATTTACTTGTACCCACTGATTGTGTTTAAGTCAATAAGGCCTTGATAACACTTCTTCTTTTTTACAATGTAGTCAATGAGGATGTAAATGTAAATTTATGCCACGACCGTCAAGGAATAATTAACTCAATTATCTACTAATAAAAATTGGTTTAATCTACACATCGTAATAAGCCGAAGCACGGTAGGTATGCCTTCATGTACAACCCCGGATAAACACTGGATAACCCGCGGATAAGCTAACCCAACCTAACCGGTTATAATTTAGATACTTACTTATTGATCCTTCTCTTGTAAGTTAATGATAACAAATGCACCTAATTTTATAAACATGAATTTCACTATGCCACTTAATTATATTTGAGAATTAAAAAAATATTCAAAATAACTTCCCCCATTAGGGTTGCATACAAGAGTTTTGAAATTGGAACATTTCCACTACAAGAGTAGCCTTACTATCGAAAAAATTCAAATTCAACTTACATTCTAGAACTTTCTATGAATTGCATCGAACAAAGTTTTCAAATTTCATGCAACATTGTACGAGTTACTGTACCAAACAGATGGTGCTTGTAAAATAAAACAACAGGTTTATTGAACGATCTCGTCCAGAATCCAGATATAGTTAGTACTCAAATAATTCAGTATTTTATAAAATACTTCAACAACAATGATTCCAAACTCAAAGAACTTATTATAAGGTAAAAATGTCTTGAATTTACAATGGCTTTAATAAAGAAGTCCCTGCTTAGTGGTTGGAATTGTAGAAATTAGGTATATTGATAAAGGGCACACAGTTATAGCAGCGGTAAGACCCCTCTTTGAGGAGTGGCTTGAGAGACGCAACGGCGTCCTCACTTTTCTCCTGACGCAGTTGCTTACCAGGCACGGCAGCTTCGGTAAGTTCCTGTTTCGGATCCGGTGGAAGGAAACGCCCGAGTGTCGTCACTGTGAGGACCACCTAGAGGACACGGTGGAGCACACGGTGGCGGTGTGCCCTGCTTGGGCTGAGCACCGCCATGTCCTCAGGGAAGTGATCGGCGGCGTTATCTTCTCGCGCACGGCCTCTTCAGTCCTCTTCAGTCGAGGCCCTGGTTCGTAGCGAGAGTAAGCCATCTCCTCTTTCTGCGAAGCAGTGATGCTCGCAAAGGAGGAGGTGGAGCACGTGAGGGAACTATCCTCCTCACGCCCCAGCCGCCGCAGTAGGCGACAATCCAGGCGTCGAGGATCGAGAGACGATCTCCGGTTGCGGATCTGTGCCTGCGACTGCGCCCGACCAGATCCAGTCCCGAGTGGACGGCGCGTAGCGTTCTGCGCACGCCTCAAAGAACCAATAGACCACCATAGACGGGGCCCTATAGGGCTGATGTTCAGCCGGGGTTGCGGGTTAAGCACAATGAGTCATCGCGGCCTAGGCCCAGAGGCCAGACCTCTCCCGCCCAAGGTTAGGCGAGAGAGAATGTCAGACTCTTACTGACTAAAAACTGGCTCATCCCTTCTCTAGTTCTAGGCCGCAGTATCTTATTGCGCAATTTAATATTTTTGTATAGGTAAATATGTGATACCTTTGTTTACAATTAACGCATCATTAGGCAGGTATTGAATAATTTCAAACTGTACATTGAATTACTTCAAGGCAATTTGCTCTGTAACTGTGCCTACATAATGCCAGCTGATTGCACGAAATGCTAATAATACGATTACAGTAATGCCACCTATGTCCCGGTTAATACAATTAGGGGACGAATTTACTTTACGTATTTTCATACAAACTTATAAGCATAGTTAGTATCGTGAGACATCCTACATTTTACAACGGGACTGTTATTTACGAGCCATATTGCCGTCACTTTTAGTAATGCTAGTAGTAATTTCATCAATTGATTACCGTTGAGCTAGTGATTTTTTAAATAAATATACCAGTTTTAGATGTTTTCAAATCAATAATATTTAGTACTTAATATTTCTAAAATTTTCAGTATAATCTGTATGTCATAAAACCAGTATAATGGCTACGTTTGCTTGTCTATTTGCTTCAATCAGACGTACTCACACACCCTCACAAACGTATAGGTATATATAATTGTATGAAAAGTGCCACTTCACTAGAGAAACACATGAAACTAATTTATTTAATTAATCTTGGTTACATGAAGCGACAATGGTATAATCTTGCGATTATGTTCCTATCAACAGCAGTAATGATCACTGAGAAATCTTCAAGTTACTGCTAATTCCTTGGATCATCATTGCCTTAATCCTGATTTAAGGTCGTTAAGTCAAACACTGACAGGATTCAACATACGTTATATTTAAAGTACTTAAGTAGCTCGTAGGTACCGCACCGGCCAAAGATGTACCATTACGGATTTTGCAACCGTCACAGAAATGAGGAAATTTCTATTAAGTTTCTTTTACTTTTAAATAAATACTGTTAAGACTTAACTTAGAGATTTAAGTGACACCTAATAAGAAAAAAGTATGTAATCATTATTTTCGATAACCAAATAAAAAATTAAATAAATAAATAATAATAGGTAATTGAGGCCAAACTTTTTATAAAAAACAACTTTGTTTTTAACCATAAATCAATTTTTATAATACTTTTCCATTAGAGATTGTTCTTATATTCTTCTAAAAACAACATATGCTTACATAATGTCCCCTGAATTATGCAAAAGGATAAGTAGAATTACAAATTATGTCTTCGCGTGCACGGAAAGAGTAAGATTTATTTATTCAAAAAAAATTCACAAACAAATAGGTACGGAAAAAGAAAATGTATTCTCATAGCATAAATCATAAATTTGATTACAAGGAAATGCAGTGGATGGATAAAAACAAAAACCATATTTCTAAGTGCGAAAAATCTCTGGATATTTTCTCGAACAAAAATTTACTACTAACCATTATGCATTTTGACTTATGCTAGACAGTGTTCGCTTCTGTGGCGTATTTTTAAAATATAGGATTTCTTGTCGTGTTTTGTTTGTCACGTCTTCACATTATGCGAGTAAAATATTAGAGAATGTTTTTTTTATTCCTAATCACTACAAAACAAAATAGCTCGTTCTGTCCTATATCCCTATATAATGTAAAATATAATATCTTGAATCTTCAAAACTAAGCCACGGTTTTTTTATTACATCAAAAAATTAAAGAGGAAGGTTTATATGTAGATATAATAACACCCATTAAATAGTTGAGAATTTTAGTAACAGCATTGCAACAGTGCACATTCAGTAATACAAGACCTAAGTCTACTTTTTTAAGTAATTATTATAAGCTTTTAAGTAAAAGTAAATATGCTCGAAGGACATCTTTTAGTCACAGCGGTTGAACAAAAAGGCATAATAGCCAGCCAGCTTCAACCAGACGATGCGATGTTGCCAATGATTGCCAATGAACATAATTCAGCGCGTTCCAGCTCAATCTCGAACAGTAACCATTTAATATTCTACTTAGAATAAATTATTGAAAAACTGAATACTTTTATCGATGGTCGAATTAGGTTTTAGACGTATGCCTATTTATGTACGAGCAGCGAGCGAGCAGACGTATTACCTGGTGGTAAGCAATCAGCGCCGCCCATGGTCACACGTAATACCAAAAGAGTTGCTACAAGTGGGTTGCCGACCTCTTGCGGGTTATAAGGATATTAAGGAAGAGAGGGCGGGGAGCATTGCAACTCTGGTAAACTTACTGACACGGCGAAACACAACGTAACTGTTGTTTCACGTCGTTTTTCTATGAGGCCGTGGCATCACTTCAGCCAAGCTGGCCTATTTCTGCCGAAGCTTAGCTCTCGCACATTTTTTGCATACCCATATATGTGTAACAAGCTACTCTCGCGTTGTTTCACCCGCTGCTTTATTTACTCGTAGCGTGATGTTTTACAGCCTATAGCACTCAGGAACATTGTAGCTATCTACCAGTGAAAAAATTTTGGAAATCAGACCATCGGTTCCAGAAATTACCCCCTGCATACAAACTTACAAATTTTACCTCTTTATAATATTAGTATAGATATACTTGTAGGTATGAAAAAAGTAGGTAACGTAACCTACACATGTATGTTCATCAAACACATTTCCAACAAACATCCTAAACGTTTCGCTTCACATCAAACTACATTAATTTCCGTCTAACTTGAGAATGTATACTTGAATTGCGATCTCACCAACTATCACAAGGTAACATTTTGAATAGTTTACCTAAAATCTACATGTAACATGCAACTCACCAACTAGTATATTTATTTACATTACAAGTTAGTTCAGCATTAAATTTCAATGTTGATGGATGGAAGGGGAGAAGATTGAACATAGGATAAAATAAATTACCTGACGTGATAAAATGAATGAAACTTGGGAACTACGCCTGGAGGTAGTAGTGTCTAGCCTTTTTTAGTTTGGGGAGATCCTCATAAAAAGAGTTCTCTCATCCAGGGTCAGGTGAGAGAGAGAGTGTCAGACTCCTCCTGCTCCTGGCGGTACCTCATTCCCCTTGCCCCACAACCACTGCTAAACATCAATCCCGTTAGGCTTCATCAGTGGTGGCTAAATGAGGTGACTCTTTGAGATGCGCGCGGAACGCTATGCGCCACAAGCTCGAGCGTGGTTCTGGTCGGGTTTCGAGCTACCATGAATTCTGTCGTTTTGAAATCTATCTATGCAGGTTAAACTAAAAGCTGAAATTGCGTTTACCAGGCGACCACGGCGGTTGCCCATCGAGAGGAACTGAGAAGTCGTCTCCTCTTTCTGCAAAGCAGTTATGCTCGCAAAAAAGCAGGCGAAGCGCGCTAGGAAGCTATCTTTCGAGGGTCTTCAAACGGCGAGTTAGGGTATCTCATCGCCCGATCAGAACCAGACCCGAGCGCACGGCGCGTTGCGTTTCGCGCGCGACTCGAAGAGCCAATAGACCACCATGCACGGGGCCCTATAGGGCTTGTCTAGTCTTTTATGTTTAACTTGCTCATCAATTGCTTATGTACGCACTACTTAATAACATGACCCAACCAAAATTCAAAAGATTACCTCGAAGCTCTTGTGAACTAACCCAAGACTAGCTTAAGACTGATGTACTAGCTGATCATGTTCATTCGTGATTTATAGCTCCCATAACCTATTCTGGCTTCCTTTTGACGCTCCATTAAACTAGTGACTTTGATTCTGAAGTCCAAATGAGAACATAATTTCCGGGCGTGTAACATTGATATTAAGACATATCAATCTTGTGTGTTTGACGCTTGCAAGTCAAGTTTGACTAGTTTTACATTTTGTTTTCGACTGTATAACAATACCTTTAAGTTGCAAATCTAATGGATAAATTTTACAGATTAGTGTAGTTTCATATGCGTTTATTAAACTTTAAGCTTTGTGGCTTACGGTACTTCTTATAATACTGGTACCTAATGATTAAAGATTGTGTGTGTTTTGTTGTAGATAAAGTATGGACATGTTGGTTATTTATTTTAAAGTGAACATAAAACTTAAAAAGGAAATGTCTGTTCTTATGTAGGTTTGTTCTTTGGACGAATCGTACATGGCTCCTGAAATATATGTAATAGCAATACTTAATTATAATATTCATTGCTTTCTAAAATATTTTTTCTCTATCAGACACTGAATGAGTAGACTTAGATGGATATTCGATATTAATATAACCTTAGTCAGTAATAGTCTTAGACGATGGTAATGAATATAAATGAATCGTTAGACATTATTTAATATTAATACTTATTACCTAGAAAATACCGTCTATTTCAAACATAGAATAATCCTTAACGACGATTGTTCGCAAGCCTTAAAACCCATCCAAAAATACCCAGAACCCGACCGCTTCATAATCTCTTTATGACGTCATTAGTAACCCTCCATCCACACTAGGCGAATAATAGCCTGGAATAGCGCAAAATCTTCTTTAAATTCTAAAGCGGTACATTAACCACAAGCACACATTAGTAGCACGTACATATTAGATAGCCAGCGATTTATATACTTAATGTACGTACGTCGTACGTCGCCTTGACCAAACGTAGACAAAGCATATACAGCAGCTTCAGCGCTTAAACCACAAGATCTAAGCGGCTAACAGAACTAATTCAGCACCACTATAGTACATACATTACATCAAGTTGATTTACGACGCTACATTAATAAAATATTAGGCTTTATTAGTGTCATAAGTTAGAGGGATAAACTATTAACGCGATGACTCTGTTAATTAGATCGTGTCAAAAGCTTTCGTTCATTATTAGACACTTATCTCAAGAAGCCAGGCATTGTATTTATTTTATCTAGAAGACAGCTTGAGTTGGATTATTGCTGATATTTTCCTTATGAGATAAAGCTACGAATGAGCCGACGGATTGTAAGCAATTGGTATGGACAACTGGAACATCAAAAACAATTGAACAACTAATTTACTTTTGTAAATAGGCCATAAACCAGTACTTCAAATCTAGATAAAGTCAGCATTTCCTATCTGACAACTCTGAGAAGAAATGCCAAAACAAATACAGAGGAACTCTGAAGAGTTTTGAGTGCGTTGCCGTCCTTTTGAGGTATAGGAATTAGATAATTGGGGATTAGGCTACTAGGAGGGGAGCATAGGGCTTCCTCACTCACATGGTAAAATACAAGGCAAGCCTTGACTCACCACTCCAGTACCAGGCCACTCCAGTAGAGCCGGCCTATTCTATAGCATTTCCTCCTATGTCGTGGGTGAATTAAACAATTTTACATAGACACGACCCAGACCCGGAACAACAATTTATGGATCACACAAAGATTTGTTCCGTGTGGGAATCGAACCCGCCTCACGTTGCACGGCAGCCAGTTGCCCAGCCACCGCATTAACTTGTTGCTACTGCCTTTACTCGGTTACGGTTACGTACCGACAAGTATGGCGTCCTTTAGTAGAACATGTCACACAAATTCTTCCTTAATGATGACCACGACCAATCTATTAAGAGTGAAACGACTTAAAAAACATTGCGAGCACCCTTAAATAACATCCCCAAGCTTGTTAGTCTAAAAGAAAAATGTCGTTAAACCATACTCTGTACAATGCGTATCACCGGATTCACCACGGCGAGGCACATGGTTTGTCCAAATTATGCACTAATATATTAATCTATTTAGCTATTTAGATGTTGTGAACTAGGACTTACTCATCCCATAATAGCTTTGCTAAACCTTTGACTACAAGGTTGGCATGGTAGCTGGGCTGCCGCGCAACATCTATGCCAAGCCGCGACTTTCTATATGATTCACATATTGGTCGAGGTGTGATGTGTATGTGATATTGCTACGCACCCACGACATAATTATAAAGAGGGACGCCGTTTTTATAAAAAAAACTGTTACCTACGTTAACATGTGTAACCCAGTACACTTGAATTAGAACTAAAAGTATATGTAAAATGAGATTTGGTCATATCTTTATGTAATCCGCATTTTTATGCTCCAATTTACTTCACCAACAAAAGGGAAACCAGGACGCCCACACTTAGACTCTGTTTCTACATGGACGCGTTCCCAAGCACTTTGATCTTGTTGAAAATCAACGAGTGTTACCGTTTATAGATTTGGCAAATACTAGGTTACATTTTATACGGGTTCAGAATACGCAAATTGGATTTTGTGTCTCTAAAATTATCTTTGGTTCTGAGATATTTCATAGATTTCGGTTTTGGCAAATTTTCCTAAGTCTAAAAGAGATGTAACACACATTAATGTTAAAAGAAAAAAGTGCTTGAAATGATTCAAAAATTGTGATACGGCCAAAGAAAGCACAAAACCAATTGTATATAAATAAAAATTCAACAACTTAAACTAACAACCCGTCACAGGATACCTATGTTTTGAAGAGCCTTCCCTGGTGGCTTGAATTGAATGGGCCGACCGGCTCGATCAGAGTGATACTAAAGCCCCGCGTGAACGCGTACAACGCATGCTATGTGTTTCGCTATGTGAGTGCCAATCTGTCCCTCCTGTACCGTCACCGATCCCCGAATCTCAAACTAATTGTTACTTACTATACTAATACTTACAATGCCGATCTTTCTGCTTATTCGTCGAACTAAAACACAAAACAAAATATAATATAGAAGTACGAAAATAACAGACAAATAAAACCAGGAATGTTCAACTATTACCAGCAAATACAGCCACAAAATAAGATAATAACTATAAGTAAAATATGAATATGATTCCAGAACGAGAAAACATGGAAAACCATGGGTAATCAACAAAAATGGAGTCAACGCTCATCAATATTTAGTTTACGACGCAATCGAAAACATTGCGCCTCGAAACGTTTATACCGTCATCAGATAAATGGGGTATCACGTTCATAACCTCAATCCCTTCGATGTGTGTTATCCCTATATGGAACGTAAACGGGTAGTTAGCAAAGCAATTTTTTGGTTGATATGGTTTAGGTAAATGGGTGATTTTTTTTTATGTGATAGTTCGGCAAACTAGCTGACGGAATATTTGATGGTAAGCAATCAGCGTCGCCCATGGACACCCGCAACATCAGAGGAGTTACGAGTGTGTTACCGACCTTTTGGGGATTAGGGATTTGGATATTTAGGGATTGGTGAAACACAACGCTGTGTTGTTTTACGCCGGTTTTCTGTGATGCCGTGGTATCACTGCGGTCAAGGCGACCCATTCGTGCCGAAGCATGACTCTCCCATTCCCATCTTTTAAATTATTGGTTTTAAAGTTATTCGGAAAACATTAACGTGCCGTTTTATATACTCTAAACACAATTTTGTAACATCAGCTCTTGCAACTGAAGGTAACAATCCCGTAGACCTACATCGAAAAATAGGTAAAGAAAAGCCAATATTGAATGAATAAAAATATATTTGACATCAGTATTCACTGCTTTTATCAAGGTTTATTAACTTTCTTACACAACCAACCTATAAATGCGCACTTTTGAGCCTATCCTGCTATTCTTACACGGAGAAGGTATGAGCATTATTACCACAACGCTTGCTCATGGACAAATGGCGATATCAAATTTATAATTAGATATTATAAGTTCGAATGTGTTTTTTATGAGGGGAAAATCATCAAATGACTTCTCCCGCCCAGGACCGGGCGGGAGGGAGTGTCAGACTCTTACTGACTAAAAACCCCCCTGTTCCTTCTCCTGCTCTCGGCCGAGGTCGCGGTGCCTCATTGCGCTTACCCCGCAACCCCGGACTGAGTGTCCTTACGATGTGATGTTTTTAGATGGTATCCTTATGGTTTAACCATGTCTGTCTGTTTGTCTGTCCGTCGGCATATAATCTCAGTGACCGTCAGCACTAGAAAGCTGAAATTTGGGACCAATATGTAAATCAATCACGCCGACAAAGTGGTAAAATAAAAAGTGGAAAAATATATTTGAATAAATATTATCCTACAGGTTAAGTAGGGAGTGATATTTTTTTTCATTTCAACCCTAAAGTGTGATATAATTGTTAGATAAGTATTTAAACGTGAATAGGGTTTTGAGCGATCGGCGGCGCCCATGGATACTGATAATGCCAAAGGATTTACTGCAAGAATTTGATGATACAGAATGGAGGGAGGATTGTTTTCTTTCACCGTACATCATTGCTGTCATGTAACTCACAAAAAATAACATCAGTACTTACAAAGTTTCGAACTGCACCTTCGTGCATTATAAGATGCAGGCGCCTTAACCCCCGGGGCAACCAAGATCCAGCAAAACACACACACATAAACACAATTAAAAAGTTATTGCTTCACCATTTTATCTGGAACTTGTAGCCGACCTACAAAAGAATAACAAAATAATTGGACATAAATCCCTTCTCATCAGTTTGCTGGTGGAGAAATGAAATAATAATTTTCTAACATTAAGAAGATTAATGAAGGAAACATTTTTCTTTTTTAAATTGAGAACTTTCTGACAACTTTAAGTCGTATAGTCACTTTAGTCAACATTCGTAATCTTCCTGTGATTAGTTTTAAGTGTGAAGTTAGGTGAATGCCCAATCCTTCCCTTCCCCCTATCATTTCCCAAATCCCAAACCTCAAAAACCCTAATCACTAAAAGGCCAACAACGCTATCGAAACTACCTTGGTGCTGCAGATGTCCATGAGCGCCGTTTGCTTACCATCAGGTAATCCGTTTGCTTGTTTGGTAACT
Source organism: Spodoptera exigua (assembly GCA_902829305.4). Classification (NCBI taxonomy): domain Eukaryota; kingdom Metazoa; phylum Arthropoda; class Insecta; order Lepidoptera; family Noctuidae; genus Spodoptera; species Spodoptera exigua. The sequence goes on from LR824614.2 coordinate 3,592,026, forward strand.
TATAATTACAAAAAAAACTTACGGACTCCACGGTACTCTCCGATGAACCTGAATGACATTAAATGCTATCTCGAGCTTACCTACCAAGCGACCATCAGTGTAAATGAAGAGAAACCATCTTTTATAGAGGAGTTCCATAGTCCAGTAGGGAATGCCTGATGATTAAATCGTAGTTGAAGCTTTTAACCTGCTTAAAACATAAGTATTTTTTTTTTTTTTTTTTTATTGATTATAGGTTCGCGCTTGACCGCTATCTCACCTGATGGAAAGCGACGATGCGGTCGACGATGGAGCGCGCTTACCTAGAAGTAACCTATTCACTCTTGACTTAAAGATACCCAGATTGTAACTATCAGGAAACACCGACTCCGGCAAGGAATTCCACTCCTTGGCTGTACGCATGATGAATGTGCTCCCAAAACGTTTTGTACGTATATGTGGGACATCCACCATGTACCGGTGGCGCAATGCCGTACGTCTGGTGGTCCGATGATGGAACGGGCTAGGCGGAATTAAATTATGTAATTCCAACGCACATTCCCCGAAATGCAACCGGTAGAAAACCGACAGGCTAGCAACTCGGCGTCGATGCTCAAGACTTTGAAGTCTCGACTCGACAAGTGCATCATCGCCAATGATCCTCTTGGCTCGCCTCTCAATAGACTCAAGCGCATCAAGTTGGTATCGGGCAGATCCGTCCCAAAGATGAGAGCAGTACTCCATAACCGATCGAACTTGCGCCTGATAAAGTTTAAGCAGCTGTTCCGGCGTAAAGTATTGTCTAACCCTTGCGAGGATTCCCAACTTTTTTGCAGCCAGTTGAGCTTTTGCTTCGATGTATGGCCCAAAATTGAGAGTAGATGTCAGCGTTATACCAAGAAGATCAAGATGGTCAGTTATCGGCACGGATACACCCCGGAAAGTTGGAGCAGGGCTAAATTGACTCCTTTTGCTGGAAAATAGACACGCCTGAGTTTTAGCCGCATTGAACCTGACCATGTTGGCGTCGCCCCATTTAGAGACAGCCTCCAAGGACAAGTTCAAGCGCCCAACCATAGCCTCTCGAAGAGTCTGGATCTGTGACCCACTAGCTCGTGCGCCGGACGTGTAACTCTCAACAACAGTGCTGTCGTCTGCATACCCAAAGGTACCGGGCTTAAGCAGGTCGTTTATGTGCAACAAGAACAATGTTGCCGAGAGCACTGACCCCTGAGGGACCCCAGCATTGATGGTCATTTGATTCGACGAGCAACCATCGATGACCACACGGATGGACCGGTCCCTCAGAAAGTCTGCGATCCAAACACACAATCCAGTGGGCAAACCGAATGAAGGAAGCTTACTAATAAGGCTTTCGTGCCATACCCTATCGAAAGCCTTCGAGATGTCAAGGGAGACGGCAAGCGCCTCCGCATCCCCTCCTCGAGACCTCCGCATTGCCTTCTTGCAAGACTTGGCAGCACTGTTGAAGGCTCTCTTCTTCTGACTCACGTCACTCGCCTTACGCATGCGAGCGTCGGCCCAGGCCCGGTATGCTTCGTGTTTAAGCGCATTAGCGCGATCACATTCAGTACCGAACCAAGGACGAGCTTGGCTAGACATTGTCACGTCGGAGAATGGAATGTAGTACTCCATCCCCCGGCGCAGCACATCCGCCACAGCATCTGCGCATGACGATGGATCATTCGAAGAAAAGCAAGTAGGCTGCCAAGGATAACATGCGAAGAAGATCGCATGCCCTCCCAATCTGCTGACCTGTATCGCCAAATCCGCCTGGTGCCTCTAGGGCAGAGATCAGGCGGAGAATAGACTGATACAGATTTCACCAGACAGTGGTCGGAACTACCTAACGGTGATGATATCGACACTGAGTAGCGGTCTGGATCTGTTGTCAGCAGAAGGTCCAAGCAATTGGCCGTGTGCGAATCAACATCCGGCACCCTTGTAGCTCCCTGGACCAGCTGAGTGAGATTTAATGCCAGCGCAAGCTTTCGCATCTCTCGACCAGCATGGTCTGTGCACTGGTATGGGAAGAGCCACTCCTGATGGTGGGCATTAAAGTCCCCCAGTAACACCACTTGAGCGGAAGGGTACCTCTGCTGAGCCGCATCCGCCGCCTCACTAAGGTACTGTGTGAGCCTGGTCGCCTCTTGGTCTCCACTGTGCGAGCGGTAAACACAAGCATAGATAATTTTATCCATGCCTGTGTCCACCAGAGCCCAAAGCGTTGAGAATTTGGGATCCTCAAGGTTGCGGACACGCCGATAGCAGATGTCGTCCCGGGCGTACAAGCACACGCCAGCGTGTGGTTTAAAATTGTGCTCCAGGATAAACCCTGGGTAAGACAGATACGACACATCTGATGGACTTCTAATCTGCGTCTCCGAAAGAAAAAAGAGGGATGGTTTTTCCGTCTCAAGGTGGTGATGGACTGCTGAGAGATTGGAGTGCAGACCTCGAATATTGTTGAGGTGCACTTTAAGTGAGAGGGAGTGCAGCCGCTGTGTACCGTTTCTCTTTTTCTTGGACCTTGGCATAATATGAGTGAAGGAGGTAAGAGGAGAAGGAAGTGAGATGGAGCCCAATGCAGCCAACCCTCGGTCGCGCACCGGTGGGACAGCATCATTGGGGTACTAGTCTGGAGACTGCGGGGACGCCCGAGCCCCCCCGGAAATGACCATCGGGCCCTCTCTTCTGGTCGCCAACCAGCACGATGGTGCATTCCGGGATTTTTCGTCAGTTGGCGGGGCAGCCTTTCACGTGTGGCTAGCACATTACTTGGGCCCCCTACTAACTGCGGTCGGCCAGCGGTGCACCGTGCCTCGGATCCCGCTACCCTCCTCGACTAGTCTCCCGATACGTCAATACCAGCGCGAGGCCGGCTGGTCTGCATGCATTGGAACCGCCACTTCGACCCATTTCCTCAGTAGTGGCTACACAGGGCATCGTACCGGAACACGGCTAGGCCGCTTGGCGGTACGTCTTTGCCCAGTGGGTGGTCACAAGCCATCGGTCGAAACCTACCACCAGCTAGTGTCACCTGATTAGCACCACCCGGGGACCACGTGTAGGGCCTAACTGTGGGTATTCTCCTACGGACGCGGGTGACTCAGCCCCCATATATAAGTATTAAAATCTATTCATCAATTCTGTCTCTTCTCCTGCTTGTCTCTGCATATTTTTACTACGAAAACATTTAAAGAAATAAAAATGCTGATTTCTATTCCACTCCAACACTTTTAAATTCAAACTAAAGTTCCATATTTTTATTTTCTCTTCATATTCTTAACTCCGTGGCTTCACTCGAAACTTTGTGAAGTACGCGTAAAATCCATTTCCTGTTTCGAAGCCATTTCTGAGAAATTATCTGACGGTTGGTTGGTTATAAAATGATGGCTTTATTATTAGTTTATATTTCATCTCAATGGTGGTTTGTTTGTTTTGTAAGTGTGTGTAGTCTTGATATTGATTTTTAGCTTGAATAAGTAAGTAGTTTTACTGTATTTTGAAAAACATACACACAATATTGTATGGGTCAATTAAGTGCAATTGTATACTACAGTCAGTCCACATTATTATGAAAGCATATAAAACTGAATAACCGTGATTCAATATTATGGCTGACTCACCAACTGAAATATTTTTAATAAAGATATTTTTTTGACAATACCTCTCGTAGTTACGTAACCTGTCTACTTTCTTACCAAATAACTTTTCTGTCTCTATATAAGTTACAAAAAGGTTGTTCCTACAGGGTGTTACTTAATAATTTATTTTGGTCTTTATATATAAACCATTGTAATAAGGTCCTAATTTGCGCGACACACGGCACCCACGTCACTTGTCAAATTTACGCCGTGGACGTAATGTGTTTTGATGCTGTTATAGCATCCTCAGCTGGCTCAAATAAATTTTTATTACGCACATATTTGACAGCATAAAACATTACTTGAATATTGCCCTCGTACTGGTATCTGTATGATAGTACTTTTGTTGTCAAGTTTCGTTCATCGTTTCATTGTTGTTACATAAGATGACTTCATATCTAGTTCTGAGACTTTTGTCAACATTTTTTGGAACATTTAAAAGGGAACGTCTTACATCTTTAGACATTCGCAAGAGGCATTTTATTTGTAAAAGTAAGCTATGTTTCGTCAAGAATTGACCGGATTGACTGTCATGATACCACAGCCTCAGATATGACACAAGGAAAGCGTTATTACACTCCTGTTTTCTGTGAGTGAAGTAACCGAAGGGCGAACCATTACCAACCTTATAGTAACATCCTCTGAACCCCGTCGACGACCTTCTTTTGGTGTTGCGGGGGTCAAATCAAATCAAATCAAATTCTTTATTTCAAGTAGACCACAACAGGCACTTTTGAACGTCAAGCAAAAAATATATCATAAGGTTTAACTTTATATGTGTCAGTCTGTCCGTCTGTTCTCTAGTGAAGCTATTTGCTCGTTCCAAAGTGTAGATTCCTATGGAGAAAAACGAGCAAGAAACTCCATGGTTTCTCTTTTTCAATCACTTTTGTTGCGTTGTTACATAATTTAGATAGTTCCATTATGTGAGAACAGTGTAACACTAGTGTTTAACCAAAGGATCCGAAAAAGAAATGAACGTCCTTAGGCGATGCCGATTGCATACCATTAGGTAATCCACCTGATCAAAAGCATTTTATTGTTATCATTTAACACTATTTAAACATGCTCTTTACATTGAATAAGTAGGTATGCCTAATGGAATAATTTCAATTATGTACCTACTTCGAAACATAATATCTACAGTAGATACGTCTTCAAATGACCAAATTTCTCCTCACAAAGTCACAAACTCCTACAGCACTACTTCATTAATTAGTTACTTCATAAGGATGTGTATAACAATTAGAGTTTCTTCGGCATGTACTCTAAAAGCTAGAAGGTATGTGGCAAAGGAAACTAAACCGCACTGTATTATAATTAAAGACATTTTCGAGAAATTCTGTGACTTTTAAAGGAAACTAACTATTCACCTTGAAATTCTGTGACATAATATTAATTATGAGTATAACAGGGTGTTTCTTAAATAGTTGTTTAGACTTAGGGTGATATTACACGTATTTGTTTATAACATGCTCCTACACTGATAACAGTATTTTGACGTTTTAATTCAATTTCTACGTTTATAATATACATTATAATATATTATATATTATAATATTTTAAAAAAAATACCAACCATTCACTAGATCGGCTCGCTCAAAAGATGAAGTTGCGCTGCGCGCTGACTACATTTACAAACTAAGTATCAGGAAAAATGATCAGCAGTGTTATTCTGTAAGACTTCATTCTAAACTTCGAATCTGAATCCGCTGTGAGTAGTAGTACACTAGCGCCACACTTGCGAGTTGAACTAAATTGACAGCATCATTTTGAAAGATAAAGTATGAAATGACGTTAAAAGTGGTATTCAAAAATTTAATTTACCCGTCACTTCGCACTCGAACACGATTCAAAATCAAACAAGTTTTATAGAACCGACGTGCTGATGAGAAAAACCTTTTTGAAAAAAAATCTTTCCTTATAGTTATGGAGGACACAAAATGGTATATCATTTATAAAGAATTCAGCATTACGCATATTGAAATAGCACGAAATGTTTAATTGAGCTTCACTGAAAAATCTTTTATTTCTTCATGATTATGATAGACTAGCTGCTTTCGCGCTGTTTCACCCGCTGCTTGGCACCATTTAATCGTAGCGTGATGTTTTATAGCCTGTAGCACAGGGGAACATTGTAGCTATTTATCAGTGAAATAATTTTGGCAATCCGATCAGCGGTTCCAAAGATTACCCCCTACATACAAACATACAAACTCTTTATTATATTCGTTTAGATTTTAATTGCCCATTTATATACTCTTTATATACAACTAGCTTCCGCCCGCGGCTTCGCCCGCGTCAAATTAGTTTTTGTCAATCCTGGTCCCTTATGTCTAAGAGTCTCTTACAGGGGCCTGCCCAGGAGTACCATGTACAAATTCCACATTTCTTGTAGAATTTGAAAACGGTACCCCTCTTGCACCTTGCTAAACATAAGCGGGTATTGTAGTGCGTCATAAAACTTGTGTGTGTCGGACACCCTGATCAATGTGTTATCATGGGTTTGAAAAACAATATCGCGCGATGCGAACTGTTGACCACACACCATGGCAGCGACTTCGTTTATTAAGGGTGCATTATAACGTTTTTCGTGTTCCCCGCTTGGCGTACGATCGCCGAGTTTTACTAATTTGTGATTTTCCCGTGGCATTCTTTCTAAGGCTGTTTTGAAGGTGTTAATGAGGTTATTATGTTCGTGCAACATTCTTTGAATTTTTAAAACAATGTCCCTCTCAACTCCTTCAATATTTTGACATCAACGGTCAACATCGCTGTTTTCGTCTCCCATAAAATAAATCTGTAGACATTTTGGTTGATCATTGTTTGTAAGAAGCAAAGAACCAATCCTATGATAAACTTGCCCGACACCAAATGATGGCATTTGAAAGCAAGAATTGCACTTTTTTATCCTGTTTAAAAATCGCCGAGATTCATTGCTGTCCTGTCTTCTGTCGTTGCTCCTCGGGGTCACCAAGCGTTGGTACTAATACTTTGCCTCCAGAACAGCACATACCTAGGGTCTCTTTCTTCCACTTGAGTGCCTCACAGTGTCTGCATTTATTGGCCATCCTACCTATGAGGACTAATCGATGATTAAAGTAATCAAGTAACAGATCATAATTAAAAGCAGCATCGGCAAATGCCTCCCGCGTATTCATCGTAAAAGTACGTCTCCTTTGCCGCTCGGCATTAATTAAACGTCGTCTGCGTGTTTCTTCGGAGGTCTCTGCGGCTATGTACGAAGCTTGACGCTCAGCATCTAAGATTTGGCGAGCTTGGGTCTGTTAAGAAGTCTCAGCAGCTCTTTGATCCGCGTGACGCTCGGAATCAATGATTTGGCGAGCTTGGGTCTATTGCGAAGTCTCAGCAGCTCTTTGAGCCGCGTGACGCTCGGCATCAATGATTTGGCGAGCTTGGGACTGTTGAGAGGTCTCAGCAGCTCTTTGAGCCGCCTGACGCTCGGCATCAATGGCTTGGCGAGCTTTGGTCTGTTGGGAATTCTCATTCCAGTGATCTAGCAAGTTTAGCAGCCGGAGCTCTGCTAGAGCTTTTACCTAAATTGGACTTTCGTTTGCGAGAGACAAAAATGAAATGAATCGAACAAAACAGGTGTACAGATTAAGATTTATTAAATTAAAAAAGCTTTTCACCCTACCTGCACCTACTCGGATAACTACTTATTTACAACCAATGCAAAAAAGTAGAATCACTATCAGATAAATTGAACATAAACAGGAAATAAAAGCAAATCGTATTTTTTTAAAGTAACGGTTACTGCCTTACCTACGGTTAACTATGAATTAAAAGAAATAATTGAGTATGTATAAAATTAATTTACAGGATCTAATTAATAAAAAACACTTGAAAACTATACGAAACAATAAAATTGGGTTAGTTTTACATCTACTACGACCTATTAGATTAGTTAAAAAAAGGAAATAAAAGCAAATCGTGTTTATTTAAAGTTACGGAAACTAACTTACCTACTTGTAACGTTGTATCTATGAACTAAAAGAAATATTAAGTATGTGCAAAATTAATTTTTAATTAAAAACACTTAAAAATTTAGATTATATAGATAGCACGAAACAATAAAATAATTTTACTGGATCGAAAAATGTAATTCTCTAAAGCGCAAATTCGTTTTATCGCATACGTCCGACAACCGACAACGAAGTCTGCCCTCACGTGAATTCGTGCGCTCTCCACCCACGCGACAGCGCCGCGCCGCACTTCGGCGAATGTGCGCGACGCCGACGGCAACGGCGGCGATGCAGAGTATTCGTTAAAAGAAATTTATACTTCGAAAGTGAACTATTTTGTAACTTGATACACCAAAACTTCTAAATTACATGTTCCTAGGTTCAGGAGTTAAGATTTCGTAAACATAAAGTTTGTCTTTGTAGATCTCGTTCCGAATCCGTTCCGGGTCTTATCTTCAATTCAACCCCTATTTCACTACATACCACACTGATAAAATTTTCAAAATGCTAGAACAAACGATTTTTTGTTTCTTATGACGTGATATTTGACGAAATTGCATACTAACTTTCAACCCTTATTTCACCCCCTAGCTGGTCGAAATTTCAAAAATATTAAAACAAATATTTCATAATTTCTTATCAAGTGTTTAAATATAAAGTTTTATGGTTTTATCTTTTAAAATTAAGAAATCCCATACAAACTTTCAACCACTATTTCAACCCCTTTATCCTTGTTTTTCGAAATAAAAATTAGCCTATGTTCTGTCTCAGGGTCTAAAGATTGTCTGTGCCAAATTTCATTAAAATCGGTTCCGATGTTTAAGCGGGAAAGCGTAACAGACAGACAGACAGACAGACAGAGTTACTTTCGCATTTATAATATTAGTTAGGATTGCATATCGAAAATTAATGTTTAATAAATTTTCTGCTAGTGATCCTTCACTGTCACTTTGATATTAATTTGAAATCTGTATTCAATTTTATCAAATAACTATCAGACCACCGCTAAGGCCGATGTCCGACCGAGGTTGCGGGCAATGATGTTCCACCGCAAGGCTGGACGTAGGAGAAGGAACGAGTTAGTTAGTTTATTTAGAAAGAGACAGAACAGAAGACCCCTCTTGCCGCATCCAGGACCGGAAAAATAATTGGAAGATTTTAGAATGTTAAGAAAATGGAATAGAGGTACATATATTTTAACGCTTTAACCGTTAGGTACATAGGTCACCGGTGACCAAAAGTAGCAATGGATATTGTTTTAATGTAACCATAGATTATAACTAAATAATTTAAAGTTTAAGCTCCACACGTGGCGCCATCTAGTTATAACTATGTGTACTATTCTTATTACTCTATAAAGAAAAATATAATTTAGTCTGTTTCCAACTACGATCTGTGTGTTTCGTGAGAGAATTTGCCTTCAATGGGTCTTTGTTGGCGGTCAAAGGTTGCTAAGTAATCCGCTGATACATGGCTTTGACCACACGATAAGATTTGCCATAATGAAAACTTGTTATAATACTAAACATAAAAAAGTAGTCAGAACTTTTTTAATACTAAATTCGTAGTACCGCAGTTGGCGCTCTACCGTCCCTCTGAGCGGAATAATTAGTAACTACACATGTCTGTGACAGTATTCAAACATATTAACCTTAATTGGCACGTGATGCATATTAATTTTAATGAACATTTATATCTATTCATTTCTTTTTATGTTTTTTTTAAAGTGTGTTCTTAAAGGTTCTTAAAGGTTCTTAAAGTGTGGGAGAGCCATGCTTCGGCACAAATGGGTCGTTTCGACCGGAGTGATACCACGGCCTCACAGAATACCGGCGTGAAACAACGCACGGTGTTGTGTTTCGCCGTGTGAGTGAGGTTACCAGAGGCCCAATTCCTTCCCTTCCCCTATCCCTTCCCGATTCTTATATCCGCAACCCCTATCCCTAAAAGGCCGGCAACGCACTTGTTACTCCTTTGGTGTTGTGGGTGTCCATGGGCGGCGCCGATTACCATCTATCCGTCTGCTAGTTTGCCGACTAATACATACCATAAAAAAAGAAATAAGTATCTTTTTGTAAGGTGGGAAATTCGTCAAATGACTGCTCTCGTCAGTTCGCTCAAATTCTCTCGGGTTAGAATAAAGAGAGTATCAGACTGGTACTGGCTGAAAACCAAGCCATTCTTTCTCCTGCTTTTTTCTTCTCCTCTTCCTTAAATAGGTTAAGTAGTTTTTTGTTAACCTTTTTGATAATAAAAGTCATCAAATGAATTCTCTCGCCCAGAGTAGGGCAAGAATGAAATAATTATATTAAATTATAATAGGTCTACTTAAATTCAACTCAGAGCTGATTTTTCAATAGTCGCATAAATATTATCTGAAGAATAAAATTGTTGCTGTCACTGTCTTATACAAACATTCTGGCGCGACAGCATCATAATTATTGCCCAGGTAACTTTTATCTAACCATTGAAAAAATAGTCCTTAAAGACATAAGTAGTTGGATATTACGAATAACCGCACTCTCCGGTGTTTTATGGTGGTTTTCTGTGACGATATGGTATCGCTGCGGTCGAGCCAGCTGACTCGTACCAAAGCTTGATTCACTCCATCTTTTCCAACTGTGACAATTCGTAAAAATTAAAATAGTTTCATTAAATAGGTAGGTATATACAATTATACAAGTTTAAATGTTATATGCAAATCACAAACCTTCCAACTGACTACAAACATTGTAATTTATTGTTCACTTAAAATAAAGCTGTATTTTATAAAGGCAATAAAACTCAAATTCTCTAAGCAGTATTAAAAACAATTGAATGTTTTCATTAATCTTAAAAACAGAATAAATTGTTAGACCGAGTATTTGGATTTAAAATAAATGCTAATAAGATAAGATTGAAAAACGAGTTTCTGTTGCACTTTATACTAATTGAATGAGAAAAGCAATAAAACTTCGAGAAGTACTAAATTTCAAATAAATAAACTTACATTTTCGTAAATGTTTTAAATTCAGCTTTGTTTGGTGATATCAAGCTCAGACACGAATATGATCTAAAGTTAAACGACGTGAATGATATAAACTCGTATGGAGGGGAACCAGCAAGAAAGTTGAATTAATAATTATTTTACTGAAAAAAAGGATATTACTTATACATCAGTGTACTAACATTACGGTAATGCAGATAGAGCAATTTATTCCATGATAACATTTTAATATATTTATTTTATTAACTTAGACGTTGTACATATGTATACTTCACTCAGACTGCTTTGTATGCGTAGTCCAATTGAAATATATGTAAACAGCTACCTCCTAGCTCCTTCCAGTTGCTATTTACACAGTTCCTAGCAATTGCTAGGTATAATTTCTCCATATGCAAAGCGTTTAAACGAAAATATGCGGCTGTTAGTACTATACTACTAGTTATAACGGACAACGCGAAGGTTGCAATAAAAACCATTCTCAAACAAATGAATATAGAAGATCGTCCGTCGGAGATTTCTTACAAAAAATTTTGGTTGTACCCGGTTCTTTCTTAAGAACGATAAAACATTATACTTATTTTAATAAAAAAATAAATTAAATATTTTTCTTTGAAGGCAGAGGCATACAAATTATTGAAAACAACGACTTTGTCATGAGAATAAACTGAAAAACCGTCATCAACAGCCTTCATGGGATAGTTTGGGCAAACGAGCAGTCGGATTACCTGATAGTTAGCATTCGGCGCCGCCCATGGACACTTACCGACCCATTCGTGCCGAGGTTTGTCTCTCCCAAAAATCTGAGAAACTCGTTGAAATTCTCTCAGTTCTTTCGATTGAGTAAGTCGTTATTAACAAAAAACTGGAAGGAAAATTGTTTTTATCACTTTAAGAGTCAAAAAGCGTAAGATCGATATTAAATGTCACTAAGCTCTACTTATAATATACATATAAAACGAATTGGAACTTCCGCTTTTCACGTTTTCGTTGACAAAAACGTCACGTACGATACTGATCATGTCGTTCATCCTACTAAGGCCGCATTCAGAATAAAAAATATATCAATAATGTAAAAAAACAACACAGAATATCTTTTAATGACACTTTGTTTTGTTTTTTTGTCTTATTTCGGGTAGCAAAAAACAATAACTGTAAAAGATTAGGCAATATGAATACTCATATTTTTATGCATTACATATTAGGTACAGTCAGTCAAGTAGGTACAGTCACTACAATTATAGTGAGTTGCACTTTACCAATGCACCTTAGCAAAACTGAAGTCTTTAAAGGTTCATAACTGATGGAATTAGAAACACACATTCTAAATTATTCATTTGAATTTACGCATTGGTAAATGGAAATGATATTTCCTTTTGAATGAAGAACGGTAAATAAAGTATTCACAAAGTTGATGTTATTATTAACTAACAATGCTTTTCCTAGTAGCCTGGGAGCAACTTGACTTGCACAACTGTGATTTGTGACGTCTATAACGGGTATGTAGATACTAGGTACATCCTATTTCAACAGCAGACGAAAAACTAAATAAAAATAAGAATTTCAATAGCAAGCGGTTTCTAGGAAATAACAAAAGTAAACGTTCACAGTGGGGTTCTGCAGTGATATAAACATTGAAACCGATTATTTACCTGTTCTGTTTGTATTGTCGAATAGTATTCACTTTCCCGTTTACAGTAAACAATAAAAATCGGGTTTGTGACTCCACGGCTCTCGCCGCTCCGACAAATATCTTCTGCAAATAAACTCTGACCCACTCCGGAGCAAGGAGTAACAATATTATTTTGATCTATTTCCAAACTTCCATCCTCTTTTGTTTTCTCAAGCTGAACGTATTTTATGCCAGGATTTGTTTTTAACTTTTGCAATTTCGTATTGTTTTGTGTTTCGCTTCTGTTTTAAAATCTGATTTATTCGCTAAAGAGACAACGTTTTTGCGTTCCTTTTTCGAATTGATATTGTTTCAAGACTGTGAGACGTCGTTTTTAACGAACGAAAGTTGATCTTACATTGTGCGGTTGATCCATTGATGTTGACTATTATTTTTCATTCTTGTTTTTAAGTGTGATAAATAATTTCAGTCAGACAGTCAATCCTATAAAAAATAGATCCACTAAATACTTTAACCATGTCATGGAGTGTCTGAGTTCAAAACCACTTTATGACATTTTCGTCTGTCATGAATTCGTTTAAAAACACAATTTCACATAAATACACATTACACCCAGACTCAATTGAACAATTTGTGGTACAAAGTTTCGTACGGGAATGAAATTCACGACATGTGACAGGGTAGCCGGTGGCCAAGCCACAGCGCCAAACGTATAGTCAATAATTAACTCACTCAAACCAATACAATTTACTCTAAGCTCAATCAGCTTAAACTGCTTATTCAATATAATAATCCATTGGTGTATTATATTTTGGATATGATTGGATCATATTAGATTATTAAGCCTGTATAACATTTGTAGTCTCATTAATTAATTGTCACAGCCAATCACATTAATTTAAATTAAATATGAAGATGGAACACGGAAGATTCACCGAAACTGGTCGAAGGAAGGTCAATAATAATTTCAAAAGTCATTGTGCGCCTCTAAAAATTATACTTTCTTAGTCTTATTGTCATTCTCATCAGCCTATAAGTGCCCACTGCTGAGCAAAGGCCTCTTCCTGACATTAAGAAGGTTTGACCATTAATAATCACCACGCTTGCTCAAAGCGGATTATTGATTTGTAGCTTATAATTAGAAATTGTCCAGGTTTCATCACGATCAGCCGGGGTTGCGGGTTAAGCGCAATGAGTCACCGCGGTTTGGGCCCAGAGCAGAAGAAGGGATGGAGGGTTTTAAATCAGTAAGAGTCTGAAACTCTCTCTCTCGCCTAACCCTGGGCGGCAGAAGTCAATTGATAATTTTTCCCTGACAAAAAAAAAGTTTTCTTCTCGATGTATTTTTCCCCGTTTATCAGAGGTCTATCTACATACATGTAAAACTACATTCCAGTAATAAAAAGTCACGTTGATACTTCCTAGGTTTCGCACCCTTACCTTCATGCACGAGAAGCCTTAAGTTACACCACTACATCCATTTTCTGTTTGTTCGTTTAACTGTTTCTTTTTTTATTTAAAAAGACGTTGCCCCACACTACGATTTTTTCATGTGTCTTTTCTGCGTAGTTGACCACTATAATACAACTTCATGAAGAAACTTAGACTTTTATGTTATTAATTAATTAATAGTCAATCCATGTGTCCACTGAGCCTTGTGCTGGGGCCACACCGACAATCATCATTTTAAACAATGAAAAATATACCTTAAATCATTTGTTTAGTGATTAAATTACACCTACGATTAACGTCCATTATCGCGATAATTATTGGCATTTCCCATTAGTATGGCTCAAGCATTACAAATCGTTCTCCTCTCCAGAACACGTCTACCCCCACGAACAAATATCAAAAGCCTACTGCGTCTTCAGCTGGCCATCCTTTGAACGCCGACGACTACTATATATATCTCACAAATCAACTAGACACTAGAACCTTATCTTAATGAAGAATAATGTTTATTTAAAGTTAAAAACATAAATCCTGAAGACAGCATTTGAATAGAACGTTGCAAGTAACAAAAGTTGCTAAAGTCAAAATTAGTTTTCGATTTAAGTAATTTAAAGTTGTAAATGACTTGGCTCATAGTCACTGAAACATATTTCACTCAAGGGTACATAAATTAAGTAAGCGCAATGTTTTTATTTTTTTGCTTTTGACACTTTTTTGTTGAATTGTAGACTAAGTTGTTATTCTTCTTTATCCTCTATTCATTGCCAAGTGGCGCTATTTGAGCCGGTCTTTTTACAGTAGGTACTCTACACTTCCCTAGAGTAAACCCGTTAGCGAAACTAAGATGTCGTCTATAAATATTCTAGAAATGTACTTCTAGTGTTTAAATAAGTCTGAATCGGCTTTATTCAAAACTCCGTAACTAATCATTAAAATGAAATTAGGGAGGGATAAGGCACAAGAATTGGGCCTCCGGTAACATTACTTACACGACGAAACAAAGCTGTGGTCGTTTCACGTCATTTTTCTGTGAGGCCATAACTAATTTAATCCTTCAGAAACAAAAGATGAAACGGTATATACAAAAAATGCCTTACGAATAACGTTTATGACGAACCCTACACCAAATACATTTACTCAAAAAGTTAATATGAAATCTGTGACAGACAGAATTAATTTAATCTGTATCACACCATATGCTGTCACATGATAAAAACAATGTAGCTATTTAATTTTTTCTGGAATCTTCATTTATATTAATATTAATAGCTGTTTAGTACACCTCAAGAATTATAAGTTAAGAAACTTTATTTGCATATTCCCATACTTACATCACCTAAGGATTTAGTTAATCCAACTTATAATATAGTAATTCAAAACTTAACTTATAGCGTCATCTGCTACGTGATCTGTGAGTCAAATTATATTTATCTAGAGTTTATTGTGTGTACTCTACACACTTCTATGTTTGTGTCAAAGTAACACTTGAATGTATGTGTACTAAGACTTGTATAGAAGTGGAAAGATATTATATTTCCCTTTTTTACAACCGAACACACTTTTATGTTTATTATCACTGTTATAATAATATCTTTCTGTGTATATGTCATTATATGAATTAGGTTTAGTAGAACCACAATTAATAATACAACTACTTACTCAATAAAATCCAAATCAAATATTGATTTGGATTTAAGATAAGTAACTGACTGCTGACAGATCCCTTCGCTAGTGTTGGCCACATATTGGCCCCATTTCAACGTATTAAAACTCCAATCTTAAGATGTTTGGATATTTGGATGTGTGTTACTCAATCACGCCAAAATGGCTGGGCGGAGTTGGATGAAATTTGGCACAGGCATAGGATACACTCTGGAGTAGCACATAGGCTACCTAGCTTTTTAACAAAATCAGAAGCCCTGGGCGGAAGCTTGTTAAATATAAATCTATTTGTGTAGACAAATTCATTGATTGTTTATAGAGCAAATTAAATATCAAAATGCATTACTAGACATAGAAACATAATCATCTAAAACGTGTCTAGTATTTGTGAGATCCATTCAAAGAAAATGCCAAGTAACAACAAGAGTAATAAAACAAAGACAGTTGAATTCAAACAACAAATTTAGGATAAAATTACAAACACTCTGTATGCACATGCTGTACCAGAGATAAGTCAAACCGTTTGTTGAAACTTTTCACGATTTATGAGACTTAACTCTTTTGTTTTGTATCGTGAGATAATAGATGAACGTTATTTTGAATGGCTGTCACAATTCAAACTGCTGTTTCCATTTTCAAATAGTAAGTAGTAGCGATCGTCAGAACTTAATTTTTATTTTATTTATAATTTTTATTTACGAGTTTTGTCATTCCTAAGAGGAAAATGCACGTATACATGTTAAACCATATTAAATGGACTCCGTCGATGGACATTCTAATGAATTATAAGTATTTTTCCAATTTTTAAAATAGGTCTTTTCATTGTTCCGATCAGTTTTGGAGAAATTTATGAAAATGTGAAAGTACCGCGTATTTGTTTACAATATATTACCGAGTGAGAAGATTATGATCCTCAAATAATTTTGTTTCTATGTACTTTGGTTTATTGTATTTTCTTTGTTTGACTTTTTTAGAAACTCACATCTCTTTTGCAAATTTTATTTGGTGGTTGGGATTGGGAATAAGCTACTAAACCAAGTTTAATTTTAAAATTTGGAATCTGTTCACAGAAATTAATTAATATAATTTTATTTGATTTTCAATAAACAATTTATTATCATTATTTTGTATTCACACTATCCATTTTTAAATCTATTATCATCTTAGACTAAAAACGAATTACAAAAACGGTATTCCATGGCTTTAGCTTCTTAGCATTGAGTACGAGATTGTAAAGAGGATAGATGATAGCGCTGGCTGCTTTGGAAAAAAGAAAAGGCAGAAAGTATAAGAGCAGTGAAGGAAATGAGGCGAGCCTTTGTCGACAAAATTATATCTTTAATGCTCGTAGTGCAACGTTCACATTTTTTACCGAGTTGAATTCTAAACTGATTGCATTGTTGCTCGAGTGGTCATTATTAGGATAAGCGAATGAGCAGACTGTGTTATTTCTAGTTTGATTAAAGTAACATTTAGGGTCTCGATTTTCGAATATTTACCGTGTTTGGATTATCAATGAACTTCATGAAAATCAACATAATTGGTTAGTTGATAAACGAATTATTAAAATATTATTATCATATTTTCAGTTGGTAATTTTATTAAAATAATATGTTAAACATATAAAAATATTATAATTATATTTATAAGGAGAAATAAATCACCAAAACGAACTGCTAAAATTCATTGTTAAAAATGTGCATTTTATATAATCTACGCGACCATTTTTTTTATTTAATGTCCCTTCGAATTATAAACTGTAATATATGAATGAATTCACCATCTATGGAACATTAAAGATAAAATACCCACGTGAACCAACCAAAAGAAAAAATACAAGGAAACATCGAAGAAAGGATTAATAAATTGATGTGGCGACGAGAAAAGAAAGAAAAATGATGATAAATTCTCTCCCTGAGGATTTTATACATATATATGTATAACAAATGTAGACTTGCAAGCGATTTATGTAATCCCTCATTATTTATTTCACTTTACGTACACAACGGTTTCCTGTCCATTTGGTTACAGTAAACAAGAATAAAATGTTTTATATTTCGTACAACAATTATAAACTTGCAATAGTATTCTTGTGTAGTGTTGGCAATCTTGTATATGGTTATGTCTATGGGATGTTAAAAAATATTAATTGATTTGATTTCATTTGAAATATCAGCTGTCAGTTGTAAAAAAAATTGATTTATAATTCAAGTTCGCTTTTCTTACAAGCTAATACATTACATCTTTTTATCGACATTAATTTTATACATGATAAGATGTTACGCGAGCATACGGATTACCTGATGGTAAGCAATCAGTGCCGCCAAAGGAGTAACGAGTGCGTTACAGGCTTCTTGGAAATAAGAGTTTCGGCGATTTGGGAACTGGAAAGTGATTGAGGCGCAGTTAAACTCACTCACACGGCAAAATACAACGCTGAGGTCTGGTACCGCTCTGGTCGAGCTGACCCATTGTGTTGAAGTACTATATAGCACTTTACTCTAATTAGGTACGATGTTTATCTTTGACATGTTAAGAAAACATTTACAAAATGTATTTTCGTAAAACATATAAATTGAAAAATGATTCGATAAGTCACCTGTCACACTAAGTCAGTTCCATTGTTTTCGATAAAGCATAAAAGAACAACACACGAGCACTAATAAAAAAAAATGAAAAATTAACAAATGAAATGGAATTTTCTTTGGCATTGAACTCTTACATTTTTCAAATTTCTGGCATTTACTTCGATTCTCACGCGCACTGAACCATGAAGATAGATAGCACCCAAAGGACTTTTAATGTAGGTAAACGAACAAGAAATAAATTTGCCAAAAATCTCTTAAAGGATGAAAGACTTTGGAGAAAACATTGCAAGATTAAAGGATACGGAATGGCTCTGTAATGATTTAATCCTCAAACCCCCTTTGATTATATTGATGCATTAATATATGCATACATAATGTTTTAACAAAGTGTGGGAGAGCCATGCTTCGGCATGAATGGGCTGGCTCAAGCAGAGTGATACCACGACCTCACAGAAAACTGGCGTGAAACAACCACAGCGTTGTGTTTCGCCGTGTGAGTGAGGTAACTGGAGGCTCAATCCTTTCCTCCCCACTCCCTACATCTACCAAATTCCTAATCCCTAAAAGGAAGGAGGAGATACGAGTGCGCTGCCGACCTTTTGGGGATTACGGTTTTGAAGATTTAGGGATTGGGGAGCGATAGTGGGAGTGGAAGGACTGGGCCTTCGCTTTAGTCCATATTCTTTACTATGTTTCTTAACTATCTATGAAACAAGAATTTTTATTCGCTTTTTCTTAACTGGTTAAGGAATAAGAATTTTTTATCCATTTTCCTAACTGGTTAAGAAAAGCAGTTAGGAAAATGGATAATATATTCTTCTTCCTTAACTAGTTAGGAAAGCAGACCTAAAAATCTTATTTCCTAACCAATTATGATAGAGTAAACAAAAAGTCCATATTCATAGATATTAATCCGAGTCCGTAATTATATTTTATTGCAAAACTATTATAGAACGTACGTACTGGCTATTTATCATATTTAAATGTCATACTACAGTCATTTGTGTCAACTTCATTTCACTTCAGTAAAAAGGTGGTTGGTGCAACAATTTGTAATTAGCAGAAGATACAATATCCCCAACATGTAAATAAGTGAAGAAAAACATTTTGATTTCATACCAACAAAACGTGGAGGGATTAAATTACTTTACGGAGGTCGTCAGTACCACAATTCAAAAAAGTTCAGTTACGGAAATACTTAAATATTGGCAGTGTTATAATTTTAAGGGATGTAAAGGCAATATGACAACTAACAGTGAAAATATTTTTATGAAGGAAAATTCGCATAATGCCAGCTGTGTACCAAATTCCTCAAAAAATAATATCATGATAAAATATAATGAACTAAAAACAAAAGTCTGTACTAACACAAAACCCATACAAAAACAGTTTGAAGATATGATTTGTCAGCTTCAGGATGATGGTGTGCATTTAGTTACTGACCTACCGAAATTTAATAACATGAAAAGTGGGCTGTACAACGCGAGGAACACTAACTTAGGTGTAACGAAGCTGAATTTTAAATTGCCTACTGAAGTAATAATACCACAAAAATTCGAATCATTTCTGTTAGCAGACTATAATGATATGGATGAGGGGACGAGAATTCTCGTGTTTTGCAACGCTGACATAAAAAATATATCTGCTGACTTTGAACACTTTTTATGTGATGGAACTTTCAAGTCCTGCCCACCACCATTTTCGCAAATATATACCATCCATGGATACAACGAAATTACAAAAAAAGTGGTCCCACTTTTTTATGCATTTCTGCATAATAAAAACGAGAAGACGTATGCGATATTAATGGAATTAATAAAAAGTCGATTACCTACTTGGTATCCGAAAAAAAATACCATGGACTATGAGAAGTCAGCTATGAATGCAATTCACAATTTTTTTCCGAAGACCGTGATCAAAGGATGTTTTTATCACTTCTGTAATAGTTTATTTAAAAAGGCAAGGGCATTAAAAATGAAATCCAGAGTCCAAAGACGTCATGTTGCTAAATGTGCTGGCTTAGCGCGTTTACCCTTGAAATTCATAATGTCCGGATATAAATATATAATGAGACGATCACCTAACTGCGAACAAGTACGTAAATTTAACTCGTACTTTAATTCTTACTGGTTAAGTGATATTGCATTTATTAAAAAGTGGTGTTGCTATCAAGAAGTGAAAAGAACCACCAATGATCTTGAAGGGTGGCATGCTAGAATAAATAAATATTTGGGACGTAAAAATCCGTCTCTGGCAAAAGTGTTAGAACTTTTGGTTAAAGAAACAAAGATTCATTTATATAGAAAGAAGATTAAATCCAAAAACTATGAGACAATTGACTTGGAAATTAACTCCGCGATTGAGGACATGAATGCGAATATTATAACTGTTGGGCATTGTCTAGAGATTATCGCTCCTTATAGTTTTTAGGAAATCCTTTTTTTTCTAATTTTTTGTTCTTTTCACTGAAAATGTTGTTGTATAAATTTACGTTAAAAAAATAAACAATTTAATATCTATGAATATGGACTTTTTGTTTACTCTATCATAATTGGTTAGGAAATAAGATTTTTAGGTCTGCTTTCTTAACTGGTTAAGGAATAAGAATTTTTTATCCATTTTCCTAACTGCTTTTCTTAACCAGTTAGGAAAATGGATAAAAAAAATCTTATTCCTTAACCAGTTAAGAAAAAGCGAATAAAAATTCTTGTTTCATAGATAGTTAAGAAACATAGTTAAGAATATGGACTAAAGGGGGCCTTCGATGAAGGTAAATTAATTTTATGTGTGTCGTGTATACTCATATGAGTACATAAAGTTATTAATATGCTACTAGTGCTAAAATTAATATACCAACGATCTGTCTCAATAGTTTTTTGTAATTGCGTATTAGTAATTTGTCAATACATCAGAAGAAGGCATACAAAGATAATTATAATCGTTTTGTTATTCTATAAAAGCTTCTGATCATTGAAAAAAGACTTTAATTAACTGAAGGTCCGTCTGTAGGTTTAATCAACTGACTGTCATAAGTCAAACCATTAAGGACTCTGAAAATATTGTAGTAGCAATCTGAATATTAGCTTATTTATGACAGTGTGTTTAATGATATAGAAAAATAATGTTCATATCAAAGTATTAATATGAAAAGCCTCTAGTACTGTGCTAGCTTACTTTATTTATATATAATATATAAATATATATAGGTATTAATATAATTAGTAAAAATACGAGTAAGTAAGACGCTTATATATAAAATTAAATATTCATATTTGTTACGAATGGTATTTCACATTTCACACTATCATCAGTGAAAATTAATTCTGATTTCAAGCATACTCATGAAATATTCCCTTACCTTACCAAAAAATACGAACAAACAAATGATTCATGTGAGAACGCTATTTTCCCCTAACTTTGTAAACGTTACTTTGGCATTGAAAGATGTCGGAAGTCGTAAAATGTGCTGCAATTTATGAATGCTATATTAGCAATGAATTATTGAATCCGAATCAATGCATACGTAGGTAGTCAAAGAAAATATGGGAACCGGAAAATTATTGCTTTTAGCTTTTGTACTTCGAAGGTGTTATTTTTAAACATTTTTCAAGTTTGAAAACATTTTTACGCTTCCGAAATAATACTGTAGATATTCATTTTGTTCTGCACAAATTCCTGTTTATACTCACTTAGTAATTTGAATTAAATAAATGTAGTTAGGTAAAATCATACTCTTAACATCTTAAAAACATTTAAATCGAACATTTTAAGTGTGGGCAAGCCATGCTTCGGCACGATGAGTCGGCTCGATCGGAGTGACACCACGGCCGCACAAAAAACCGGAGTGAAATAACCAAAAAATTGTGTTTCGCTGTGTGAGTGAGAGTACCGGAGGCCCAATCCTTCCCCTACCCCAATTCGTTCCCTTTCCCAAAATCTCCAAATCCTTAATCCCCAAAAGGTCGACAACGCACTCGTAACTCTTCCGTCGTTGCGGTTGTCCATGGGGGACGCTGATTGCTTACCATCAGGTAATCCGCTTGCTCGTTTGCCGAACTATCACATAAAAAAAATTGCTATATTGGAGATAATGTACTTACTTGCAAACATACTAATAATATTGTCATATTGTCAGAGCCATCATTATATCAATCAAACATATTCTCTATTTTTCGAAAAATAAAACTCAATATCCTACAAAACAAACAAATCACAGAAACCACACGGCTAAAAACAAAACAGTAGGTCTTACATCGCTAATACACATGACGTGTAAATCACAACAAACTCACATTAAGGACATGACAAGTGAAACATTTACACGCGCTGAACACACACACTAATATCAGAAAACGCATTATGTTGGCAACACAACGGAAGTATCGTAAAACACTCCAATTGCGCTCGGTAGGAAGTGCGAGGTTTCGGACGTTAGCACTGAGATAGCGTTATGCGAGAGGTGACCATGCATTTAATTTGTGTTTTATTTAACCACTAGCTTTTCTCCGCGACTCTGTTCGCGTTGAATAGTGACGTCCTGCAGATTTTTTGGTATAAAAACTATCCTATGTCCTTTCTCGAGTTCCAAACTATGTCTGTACCAAATTTCACAAAAATCGGTTCAGTAGTTTAGGCGTGAACAAAAAACCGACAGAGTTACTTTCGCATTTAGGTATAATATGAGTATAGATAGTATAGATTATGCTTGGGCTATACTAACGGGAAACGCCATTCATCATCTATTTCTTTTCTTTAAAAATTATTGGCATTTCCCGTCAGTATGGCCCCAGCATAGTAGGTATTCGAGAATTTTCAAATTTGTCTGTCGTTTGATATATTAAATTATATCACCTTCTTTATGAGTTGTAACTTTCGTGCCCTGTTCAAAATAGTTTTAGGCTATATCTATACCGAAAGGAATGAATCCCCGAAGTGAAATTCATGTATTAATTAAACTAAGGATCTACAATATCAAAAAGGCAGCATTAACCGTTCTTAGAGAGGTCTTTTTTTTTTTTTTTTGTTCCTATAATTGCAATCTATCGTGCAGATATTCAGCAATATTTTTCGAGAGTGTAATAGTTTTGCACGCAGGCTATCCAATGACTGCCCCGATTATTTATATAGCCTCCTAAATGAGGTCTTGCGGTATCTTTCTCTTCAGTCTCCTAGCGACTGTTTGGGTGTCCATCAGGTTTACAGCTAGCTTGTTTGGATGATTTGTGATTCGAACCTTGTACGCTTCAGTCCTTTTTGAAATTTCTTCCGTTACGGTATTTATACAGAGGTCGTGATGGAGTCTGCTATTAGAGACATACCATGGTGCGTTTGTTATCATTCTTAACATTTTAGACTGGAACCTTTGGATGATTTCAACATTTGATTTCGCCGCTGAGCCCCAAAGTTGTAGGCCGTATGTCCATGTAGGCTTTATTATGCATTTATATACCAACAGTTTATTCTCCATTGAGAGTTGGGATTTCTTACTGAATAGCCAGTGCACTGTGTTTAAAGAGGTCTGAAAGCATTTTTTTCCAATTAAAATTAAAAAATTGACGATGATGTGAAACAAAATATTTACCAAGTAACTTTCATTTAACTTTTTCAATCCGAAAATGCTGTCATTGCCTTTTGTTGTAGCTTGTTTCGTTTTCACGATAACTTTTTATCAATAAGACAACAAACTACAACTTTTCCTTGAATAATCATTTCTTATTGGCAAAGCAAATTAATCAAAAACTCATCAGCTTCCCCACATTTTCTTTTCGCGTTAAATATTTTTAATTTTTTCTTCTTATTTCTTTTCTTTCTTTTTCGTCAAACTGCTAGTCATGTTTCGTAACAACAAAACACAATAGGAAAAAGTTTATTAAAAAGGAATAAATTTTCATGAAAACTCTTTCAAAGTACTCAAGTTCTTAAAACTACAGACAAAGCCTGACACAAAATAGAAAATTACGATACCACATTGTCTATAGTTTCTACGTAAAAAAGTTACTAAAAAGTAAGTGGACTGATCGCATAAAAATTCAGTTGCGCTACTCTATGACCACATAATATAATAAATAGGTAACCACTCTCACTATGATTTCGAGACATTTTTGTGCCTTAGCTATTGGTCCTGATTATCGCAAATTACGCCACAAGTTAACAAAAAACGATTAACGACTCACGAGGGCTCATGACTTTTGACAATAAACCTATATCACTTTTCTGTTATACTTATTTAAGTTTGGAAGAGTCATGCTTTGGCATGGTTGGGTTGGCTCAACCGGAGTGATACCACAGCCTCCCAGAAAACTGGCGGAATCAACCACTTAGTTACCGAAGGCATCCCTTCCCCTCCTCAATCCAAAAATCTCCAAATCACTAATTCTTAAAAAGTCGCCAACGTCGAGGTCGCGGCTTGCCGTCCAATCACATAAAAAATACCCCATTTGACTAGGGTTTATGTGAATTGCCAATTTGACCGATGTAAAGTAAAACAAACAATAAAAAAGCATAATATAGGCAATGTATAGAAAATTATAGCTCAAATGGTACAAAAAAGGCATATCAAAAAAAAAATAAGTTTTATTAATTTTAGGCTCGATATAAATAAATGAAATATACCGACAAAATACTCATAGATAATTTATAACGTATGTACACACCAACAAGGTTGACCTTAGGTCGCCATAGTTTCGGTTCTATCTTAGTGTTGTAGGAAAAAATAGGACAGCGACGTCATTTTGCATGTTTTCAAATAAATTCAGATCGTTTCATCATTACATTGCTTTTTTTATTAAGGGTATTTAACATCATTATTCAACATTACGTTTCTTGTACTGCTAATGGTACCAGTACAGATTTGTCATAAAAACTCTTGATTACCAACCAAAGAAAGTGTAATTAAATCCGGAGTTCCGTCTTTCTCATAATTTATCCAGACATTACTTCGTAATTACCAAAGGGAGCATGACGATGTATAATTTAAAAGTAATTTGTCTTCAGGAAAATGTCAAAGAAAATAGCAAAAGTTGAGAAAAACTGGACATTATTATGTTTCGTATTAACGAGTAAGTATAAATAAATCATTAGTGGGATTGATTCTAGGAAAAACGTTTATTACAATGAGTGCCTACTGTATAAATACTTCTTTTAACATCATAAATCTAGCTACAAAAAGATTATTAAATGAATGTTTAATTATTTATTTTGTAAAAGGTTTCTTACTTTGACTTGAAAGTAAATAGAAAAAAAGTAGTAGCGTTGAAGAAATTAGCTGTGAATTATCAAAGAAGACTACTAATTGTTAATCATAGTGATTTACTATAAGTTTGTTGCCAGGCTTTTGTGGGTTAAAAGGGATAGATTGGGTCTTCGGTAACCCACGTGCCCAAATCACACGGCGAAACACAACGTAGGAACCGTGGTATCACTCCGGTCGAGCCGCACTTGAATACTATAAAGCTACTAATATTTCATAGTTACTAAGTAAATACATAAATATCGTTAAACTTCGGAAACACATTAGAATACAAATATGGCCTTTTCAGTAAATTCCATTTATGTACAAGGCCTGTGTAAGTCCAAAATAAATACCGAAGCCTACCCTCATCAAGTGAAGCGTAACAATTAAAATCCTCCTCTATACAGCTTTTAAAGCTTTTTATATAATTTGAATTGCTAAACAGCGTTCCTGAACAGATATTATTATTAGGGAATATCTTCATTTAATAAGAAATTGCTTTCAAAAAAATAACGTATGAGCATAATCAGTGTATGAACGCTTTTGATGAAATTATTCGAGGTGCGTATTATGTAGGTACAGTTGGCAAAGAAAGTTTGTTCGTAAGTCACTAAGTAACAATAGATATTGTAAACGATACTTGAAACTTTATGAGAGAAGCAAAACTTTAACAAACGGTTTAGGATTTTCTTGGTGTTTCGAATTAAAGTACATATTAGTAATTTTGGCCTTTCATTTGACACTGATATTATTATAGTTTCTTATCTAGATTGGTTGATTATAATGGCGAGTTACCTGAAGCATTTGATTAGTTGCCTCCAATCCGTGTATATTCGATGATTAAGTTTTGTTAGAATTATGATTTCACTGTAATTAAAATCCTTTTTGGCGCATGTATACAATTCAATCAACGTAACTATAAACATATATGTACATACATATTTATATTTAAAAATTAAATATAATATATGTATGTACAGTCAGGGGTCAAAAAAGCAATTACACTCAACCAATTTTAAAATGACTAAAATTTCTTTGTTGTAAAAGTTCAATGGTTCACAGCCAGTTTATTCAATAATTTAGATATTTATTCAACCAAGATATTTTGGTCATTTTAAAATTGGTAGAGTGCAATTGCATTTTTGACCCCTGACTGTACATATTTTCTCATTGGTCATGGCACTACGCGTGCATAGAATCCATTTTTTAAATGTGTTTGTTATAATCAAAAAAAGTATTCTATGAGAAAAATAAAAAGAAATGAAGAGGGAAAATAGTAACGCCATCTATGCCGTGGCGACACATTAATAAGTAACTGACCCTGAGGTATTTGGACATCAGTGCAAAGCTCTCTGCTTCACAGCGCTATTGGTAAATTCTAAAACACATTTTCTATAGCAGACTTATTTCATCGTTCTTTCGTCTCAGTACTTTACTTTTGATAATGTGTCAAATACGAATTTATCTCGATCGCGATTACAAACGGGCGCTTCAATATTTCGATAATTCGAAAAGCATTTACGAGTAAAATGAAATTGATTTGCCGATTATCAAGCCGTCTTTCGCCACGTGTATAAATAGCTTTCCGGAGATATACAAAAGCTTGAAAATATGTATTAAAAATGTTAGTTTATTTAATTAAATTTCTTTTCTTTGCCTTTAGATATGACAAAGGGTGTTGCTCTAATTATTATTTGGCATATACTATTTGTTCTATGTTATTTTAAATAAATCCAAACTAATATTGTAAATGCGTAAGTGACTCAGTCTGTCTGTCTTTTCTTCACGCCTACACTACTGAACCGATTTCTGTGAAATTTAGTACAGACATAGTTTGGAAGTCGAGAAAGGACATAGAACAGTTTTTATACCAAAAATCTGCAGGAAGTCACTATTCTACGCGAACGGAGTCGAGGGCAAAAGCTCGAAGGTACATAATTTACAAGTGGGTAGTTATGACTAATTTAAGGTTATAATAAATTTTGTCAATTTTTTTTATATTCCTTGTTTCATAAGCAACCTGAAACTGTCCACAGATTCATGCAAAACTTCAAGTCCAAAATGTCACAACTTCTACAACATTTTTTTAATTGTGCCCCACATTAGGATCTTCTCCAGTGTTTTACGTGTGCTTGCAAATATACGATTTTAAATACTCTTCACCCCCAGACACAAAACAATTTATGGACTACATAAAGAATTGTTTCGTGCGGAAACCTAACAGCACGGCTACACGGCCATCGCGTTAGCTGTGCCACTCTTATAATAATTCTATTTCTGTTAATCATATCTACACAAAAATCTTTAAAGAGTCCATAATAATAATTACCTTTACTGAAATACTTCATAGTGATATTTAACTTTAGAATTCGTAGACTCAACGAATAGTAAATAAATGTTCTCCCGTATCGTGTGTGTTCTTATTACTCAAGTGACCACTCAAACACAAAGCGAGCTCCTCCGAATAGTTGCACAAATTCAAAAATGCATCATATTTCATGGTCTTCAGGGTGCAATTTCCACTAAGCACGCCAGTAAAGTTTCCGGAGCATGGTACCCTCGTAAAATGAATAGTGTATTTTAATAGCAATAACTACAAACGGGTTTTGCATCGAAATATCTAATCGTATAGCAAATTTATCGATGTACTTCTAATCGATTACCTTGTAACTTTCTATGAAAATGGGATATTAATACAAACTATAAATTGATACTAGAAATTTGAAGTTTTATGTCTCCTAATGATAATTAAAGAAGGTAGTAGATATAGTTCTATCTTGCTCGTCCTATCAGTGGAACTCAGAAAGAATATAAATACTTACATATTGAATTGTCAAATATTTATTTTCCTTTTTAAATGACTACTTATAGTTTAACACGCTTTATTTCCTGGCTACTTAATCAGACTTATCAGTGCTGTAGCCTCTACAGTTAAGACCCCAACCAAGGTAAATGTATGTTTATACAGAACAAATTGACCATTTTCTATGGAATAGGTTGGCAAACGAGTGGACGGATTACCTGATGGTAACAATGGCTTACTACAAGTGCGTTGCCAGCCTCTTGTGAGTTTTTTTTCATTATTTTTATAAACGTTGCCCTACACTAGGCTTTTCTCCTGTGTTGTGGGTGCGTTTACAAACACACAAATTCACATACATATCACACCCAGGCCCGGAAAAAGGATTGGGCATCCGGCAACCTAACTCGCACGACGAAACACATCCTCAACGTAACTGTTACGCAATTCTGTGAGGGTGTGTTATCACTCTGGTCAAACTGGCTCTCCCACAGTTAAAGACCATTCAATAACACTACACATGTACATAAATATCACAATTAAGTAACATAATAACATCTATCTTAATAATTTAACAGCAATCAGAATCAGATACATGTACTGCATCATCGAAATGCATTTAATGAAAGCGTATTCCAATTAATTGTTCGTGTATTTATTAAAAGTTCAGGTTTCCTCACGATGTTTATTATTAAACGTTTTTAACGGTATTTAAACCAA
The DNA here is from genome assembly GCA_902829305.4 of Spodoptera exigua. Taxonomy (NCBI): domain Eukaryota; kingdom Metazoa; phylum Arthropoda; class Insecta; order Lepidoptera; family Noctuidae; genus Spodoptera; species Spodoptera exigua. Next base: position 3,620,728 of record LR824614.2, read on the forward strand.
CAATAGGTAGGTACCTTATAGCCGGTGTTGGTAGTTTTTTCTGAGGGGAAAATCATCAAGTGACTTCTCCCGCCCAGGGTGTGGCGGGAGGGAGTGTCAGACTCTTTCTGACTATAAACCTACTCTTGCTCTAGGCCGAGGTTGCGGTGCCTCATTGCGCTTACCCCGCAACCCCCGCCCGGCTGAACATCACCCCTAACTCTCCTCACTGAGCCCCGTCTGTGGTGGCTCAGTGAGGCGCGTGCGTATGGGTCTCATGCGCGCCATACACTACGGTCCAGTTCTGGTCGGGCGGCGAGGTACTCTTGCTCGCCGTTCGCAGACCCGCGCTTACGGTGGCCGGAGATTGATAATTTGTCTCGGGCTTAAAGTCTAACATGATAAAAATATTCTCATAAACTGTTGGCAGCCGACATGAAGACGGGTACATAAGCACATAATAGATAATATTACACGCAATCTAAACCATACTTTTCATTTTGCACAGCTACATATTAGTAGCTCTACATAAACAATACCTTTGGGCGAAATCTGACATTTCCGTATTCTGTGGTTGGTTGGGTACTAAAGAATCCGACAGCGTTAAAACCACTTTGATAATTGCGGTAACAAGGGTCATATATTAATTAAACAATATTATTTGTATTATGATGAAGGTGTTTTCCTTACTAATTCCCTTATTCATATGCATAATTGTGTTTTGTTTGACCCATTTCTGTGTACCTATAAGAAATTCAAGTAAGATTTCAGGTGTGCCTTTGGGATTACGACGCTGGCTACGAGCACTCGCCACCTTAACATAGAGTGTATAATAAAACAGTAAAACAGTGTCATGTGAGCATTTCATTATCTTAACATAGAACCAAAAAAATAATAAGATAAAGAATCAGAAAATGAACTAAACTTCTATCTGTATTTTTGTTTATTTGCACATGTTAATCTCTGGAGCTAATTCACGGATTAGCATGAAACTTTTCTGTTGTATAGCTTATACATTTGCTTGTTATTGATAGCATTCAATCAAGAGCTGTTTATCCTTTAAAAATGCTTCAATAATCTTATTCTACCTACTAAAATAGACTTAAAGTATGTGTTGTTATTTTAACAACCCATAAGACATTTTTAGTTTTGTAAATTGTAAGTACTTACTAACTTCTTTGAAAAGTCTCCAGAAAAATACACACTACTAATTAAATTTACATTTGAATATTCATTGAACTTAAATCTATACTAATATTATAAAGAGGTAAAATTTGTAAGTTTGTATGTAGGGTGTAATCTTTGGAACCGCTGGTCGGATTGCCAAAATTCTTTCACAGATAGATAGCTACAATGTTCTTGAGTGCTATAGGCTATAAAATATCACGCTACGATTAAATGGTGCAGCAGCGGGTGAAACCGCGCGAGAGTAGCTAGTTTTTAATAAATTTAAATTCACGGACATGCACTTTATTCTCTTGAGTCGTTTCCCGGCTACACCCACACAGTGGTAAATCGGCTGAACTCATCAATTCAGTGTTGAACCTGTTCGTAACTTACCTTATAAAGTAGAGTGTAAATTATGTTAGGGCGTTATTCGAGTTTTCATCTAAAGTATGCCTTATACTAAAGTTGAAAAGCTACGCTTTCACATATCTAAACATTTAATCAAATATCATGATACCTATTACATCTAAGGAAGTGCACTTATTTCTACTTTTACGCTACGTAGCGGGGGCGGACGCAACAAGGTACCACGCCTTCGTTTTTTTAGAGGAGATGGAACGAGATTGTATTGGATTGGTTAGAGTCTGACACTCCCTCTCACCTAAAGAAGGACTAGAGAATTTCTTATTCAAAAACATTAAACATCGACATTCAACAAGTTGCATAGCATAGTTCAAGCTGCTCCACGATTTCTGTCAAATGTGCATTCCTAATTTACATGAATGTTTCTTACCCCATTTACGTAAAAACTTTTATAATTTATAGAATCAGGCGTTACTTTGCGGAAATCCATGACATTAAATGTTAGGAAAAATATTTAGTTTTAATTCCGCGACAAAAATCCAGGCTTGTTGCATAGGAGTGGGATTGCATCCTGCAACAAGCCTGATTCTATAAATTATAAAAGTTTTTAACATCAAAATTTTTACGAGCTGTCAAAATGTCTCAGGGTTTATAAAAGGCTATTTTACTATGGTATTGCAGGCAAACCGGTAGCACAAGCTTTGTAGCCCATACATATCTTAGTCAATTTAGTCTTCATGGCACTAACATAGTGACTGAGCCCCCACACGATATACACATCTCCACAATCTTCACACGCTGACACTCTGAAGTCTATTTACTTGGTCTCCGGAGCGTGAACTAAGTCAATTGTGTGGCGTCTACTTCAACGCCCTAAGACACACTATGTATTGGCGTTACGCTGGTTGGATATTTGTGTCAATATGTTATTGCCTCTACGTTTGGATATGTACATAAAATATGAGTGTAGCTCCCGAAGGAATTTCGAAAATTTCTGTCGTGTAACTCATTGTTTTTCACGATGTGCAACGATAAGGGTGTTCCTTTTTATTTTTACAAATGTATGCAGTTGTACATGTGTAAGTTTAATTTTGTTTGACAAAGCTTAAAATAAGGAATAAAATTAAGATTAAGCGGGCGGCGCTGATTGCTTCCCATCAGGTAATCTGTCTGCTCGTTTGCTGACCTATCACATAAAAAAAAAACCTATGAAACATTAAATGATGGCAATTAATGACCATTCACCACTATTCGTTAAAACACATCCAATACAAAATGAAACTTTATACAATATGCCCAATCAAACACCATGTGAGAAGCCTAAGCGATAAAATAACGCTTTCATTTGACTACTGAACATTTATTCTACAATCTAGTAGGCCGCATTCCGTCTGGCAAGTTTCCAGAATTGCAATACGAAGAAAACGGACTTGCAAATTACGCGTACCATTGATCGGGGTTTTGAACTGTATTTTAATGGCACTCTACGTCTCTGAGGTTGCGGGGTAAGCGCAATGAGGCACCGCGACCTCGGCCCAGAGCACGAGAAGGAACGGGAGGTTTTAGTCAGTACTCCTTATAAGATCTGACACTCCATACCACCCGGCCTTGGGTGGGAGAAATCATTTGATGTATTGTTCTCACAAATGCCTACTAAATATTGTATTAGTGAAATTGTAAAACATTTTTTTTAAAGAGTAACCAGGGAGTCTCTATTCGAATCTACAATTTGGAATGAGCACCTAGCTTCACTAACGAACAAACTGAAAGACTACTATTCTATTTTGACGTTTCAAAAGTGCCTATTTATGTTTTAGTTAGAATAAATAATTTTGATTTTGACTTTGATTATTTTACTCTCACGCCTCCTAGAAATGTAACACCTCTATACAGTATACAACATATATACGTATTTTATACACAGCATGTTTTTCCCAATGGATACGGGAATAAAATATGAAAGAAATAACTCCACAGAGACCGTGGTTGCAAGTTATTTTGTGCAGATTTATTTTTTTCCATTACTCCTTTATGTTTTCATTCTTTTGTTGTGTTTTCTGTTTATTTAAATTTATTTATTGACGAATGAAAAGAAAATATTCATTTTATTTTCCGATGACGTAGATTACTCTCAAGTTTTTTTTTACAATATGGCATCGCTTTACCGCATCCCATTTTTGCTAAGTAAGTAGTTTCACTATCCCTCTCTAAAACAGTATTTTTCTTCTTAATTCTTACTATAAAACCCACATACAAACAGGAAACAATTTGAAGCTATTCCAGTATAAAACGCGATGTTTAACTTCCATTACTCTTCATATACATCAAAGTGTATTCACAGTACATAAACTGCAGTAAAACAAACAAGAAGTTACTGCGCGTGGTCGCTTTTGTTGCAAATTGAGAGGCGTACCGTAATATTTGTACTACTTGACTACACCAAGCTCTAACACGCGTTAAAGTAATGTTGGTATCGTTGGCAGGCTGCGTACATGTGTTTAGTTATCATTAGACTTCAATTTCGAACAAAAACTAGGGAAAACGTAGAAAGTTGTAGAATTATTTTCAGGTTTTTACAGGATTTATGTTTTTAAATAGGTTTTAACACACTTCCTTTGGTAAGGTCGATTCAGAATTATAATTACACACTCTTAAATTGTTTGTGTCGTCATGATCACTTGGAAATCATTAGTAGATTAGGAAGGAGGTAAATCTTCAATGACTCCTACCGCCCTTAGTAGGGCGAGAGGGAGTATCAGTGACACTCTTACTCCGTTCCTAATTTAGTATTACTTTTTATTATTGATTTTGGTATATAGATACCTACATGAAAACACATCTACTCTAAGCTTATTAGATATGTCTAGTTCTTTTGATACCAAGGATAACAATATGAAGCGTATTTATAGTTTTTTTTTTATTAACAATATCTGTGTGTGCGTCAATCGTTAGGTTCATCCATCCATCCATTCATAATTAAGTGGCGATCAATGCGCCTGCCTCACCATTATTGGAATAACCTGGCTATGCTCATATCGATTGACAAAGATGGTAATAGTACTCAGAAAAAAATGTAACGCAATTGTGTACTTGAATACTATTACAGTAAGTATAATAGTGTTATGTGTTAATTTGTATAAATAATCTGAAAAAAGTGCAAATATTAAGTTTTTTTCTAAAAAATGATAAAAGTGTATTTTTTTTATTTTTGAGGTTTTACCTTTAATAGCAATGAATTCTTTTGATATAACTCTGTAAGACGTTTTTATAATTAGTTCAACACAATAAAATCTTAATTTCAGTGTAAAACGCACGCATACAGACGAAGGTAGCCGCTGCAACGTGATTAATTACAAAAGTAACCTAATTAAAATGGTAGCTACGTCTTCCCCATTGATTAATTACTCCAACATTTTCTTGCAACTTTAATTAAGAAAACAAACTCGATTGTATGGTATGGTCTGTTAAAAGTAAAAAGACAGATGGGAATATTTATATTTTTTATGATCTGATTGTGCTTTTGAAAAGATCTGGATTTCAGTTTCCGTCATCACTATCCGGTTTATATGTACATATAATAACATTCATTAAATATTCTACAGAGACCCAAATTGCAGGATTTTTTGTGCAGTTTTTTTTATTCTTTTACTCCTTTATGTTTTCATTCTTTTGTAAGTAGTATTTTCTGTTTATTTAAATTTATTTATTGACATAGTAAAAAAACATTTATTTTATTTTCCAATTACATAGACGACTCTGACTTTTATTTTTCAAAATGTCATCGTTTTACCTGATTCTATTTTTTCTAAGTAAGTAGCTTAACACATCCCTCTTTCAAACAGTATTTTTTCTTCTTAATTCATTAAATAGTAGAGGAATTTTAGTGTCAGCATTGAGAATATATTGATTGTTTTATGATAATATAACAAAACTGGGTACTTCTATACTATATTCTCCTTTAAAGTTATACATCTCACGAGCAACAATTACGACATAATTACCTGAATAGCTAATGGTATTAAGATGTAAATTAAAAAAGACGATGAAAGAATGGCTTTACGTACCTTGGGACTTACTTCGAGTACTAACGTACCTTCCACTTTTATAAAATGCGCTCTCTTTGCTCCGGCTAATAAGTGCTTGAATATTTCCTCATGGCAAGGCAAACCTTTTACTCTCATAATTACTCTAAGTAAGTCAGAAACGCACTAAACGTAAAAGCTTTGTTGAGAAACATTTGTGCTGGTATACTTACGAAGGCTCGATTGTATTGCAATGCTGTTTGTGGAAAAATATTAAAAAAAGTTGTGTTTACAAAAATGAATAATGTAATTGTGTATATCTATACAAATATTATAAAGAGGTAGAATTTGTAAGTTTCCGTGTTTGTGAGTTTGTAAGTTTGTATGTGGGGATTGCCAAAATTACACACAAATATATCATAGTTACTTCACTTGGCTGTAGGTTGAAAGGTTGAGGTTTATTGAAACAATGAAGTATAGAATTTATTTTTACAGCACATGCTTAAATTATATGAATAAAAATCTTTATATGGCATTTCGTATCTGACGACTCTGAGGAGAAATAAGCAAGTTTATTTTTTTGGCTTTCGAGGAAAAACCCAAATCAATTTAAATGGACATTGCTCAACAAACGAGTGCTGCTGAATTTTCCGACAACACTTACCCAAAGAAAATTAAGATAGCTCGCGTAAATACTCAAACAACCAGAACATAAATAATGAGTAGTCAAAAGGCGAGACAATACTTTAAAGCGATACTACTTATCTCTATCGTAATGTATAGTCATCTCTAGGCATTAGAATACCACAATTGGGACCCATTATAGTCGATGTTCAGCTGGAAATGCGAGAGCTAGGACAATAATGAACCGCGACGTATTTTCAAAAAACCTCTCTCACTACTTACACTTGCAAGAAGTGCGACGATAATGACAAGTATATTCTATGAAAGTTAAATAGGTACAGAACCAACACACGTAGCGCTCACGTAAAGAAGTAATCAATCAACGCTAGATTTTAGTCAGCACTACTTTCAGAAGCTAAGCCTAGAAGCAATTAAGGCCATAGACATACACGAAGCCTAAGCAGATTCAATTAAGACATTTCTTAATGACATTCATCGTTTATCATGTGCAACATTCGCATTGTCAGTTAACACCGTTATTGTATAGTGTTCAGTATAATTAATCAAATGTTCACCTGAATGTGCTATTAAAGTGTTTGCACTGAATTGATGTCGTGTGACTACACTTGGGAGAATCGCGTGTTGACTTTACAAATTACTTAACTAATAGATTCTTGTATGTAGCTGTGAAAAGGGTCAGATTTTTGTTTATGATCGGTGTAAAACAACTACTTACAGCGATATGTTTCGGGTGTGTGATGTCACCGGTGGCCCAATATTTTTGTTCTTTATCTTAAGTTGGTAATTTTTTATGGATTTCAAATGATAATTATGCGTGTGTTGCATTTGCATCAAAGAGCCATTAGACCACCACAGAATCAGAAGAAGACACTCCCGGCAAGGACTAGATGCAAGAGGTCGTACCGCCCTGGGCGAGAGAAGTCACTGCATGATTGTATCCCTCAAAAAATAAAACTCTACAATCTACTTTATCTATGACATCTAACAATTTCGAAGTCCGACAGTTTATAAAAAACATCGGGTCCTTACCAAATGACTTCCACGTATTTGTCTGATACCTTTCCCTGAGATCAAAGTCATACCTTTGTTAAAACTATACGAGTGTATTCGTTCGTATAAATTAAGCCTCGACCTATTGTTTCCTGGAACTGTACAGAGTTCAGCAGTCAACCTACAACTTTGTCTTGAATCCCTCAATAGTTTCCGTTCAATTTAAGACTTTGTCCTGAAACAATAAAGTTCAAAATCGATAAAAGTAATGCAAGCATCGGTACATACAATATGTCAGTTGATTGGTCGTCTAAGGTCGATACTCGTCAAGCCATCTCGAAGCATGCTCATGCATCCATATCAGATAACATTGGCTGTATCAACATTGGTAATGGTTGGACAATTTATTCCAATAAGTTATCGCCACTGTTGTGGCTTTGTTACGAAATACTGAGAAATAGTTATATGGCTGAAAACTCTGGAGGAACTTCAGAAGATCCATGTTACACATGCGCGCGTTTATGTATGTATTTTATGAGTATATTATTTATTTATTTCTTTATTTATTTATTTATTTATTTATTTATTTATTTATTTATTTATTTATTTATTAAAATTATATTATTATAAAATAACACACACACACACACACACAATCTTATATTTATAGTACACTAAACTGCCCATTCCTGATTGATGTCTGGAAGAAACCACTGTCACCTATTAGCCTTTTCTCAGAAGATTTGATTGACAAAATCAAAATACATGTCAAGGTCACTGAAGGTGACTACAGAGAGTGTCGTAAATAGTGATTGATCTGCACTCTAAACTAAAAATGTGGACTATACTTAAATTTATTTTAACCTATTTCATCTCTGCACCGCAAACTGCATTTCCCATAATTATGAAACATGATAAGCTTCTTAACATAGAGCTCCACTAAAATGATCGTGTCACGACCAAAATGGCGCTTTGTGTGCAGCATTAAATCTATTATTAATTAACTAAGATCTAACGAGCCAGTGAGGGGCGAGGGTTGTCGGCAACCAATCAATTGATGACTCGGTAAGTTAACTTTGTGGGGACTTTGAAAATTGATAACTACCGCTACTTAGCACAAACTTGCAGTGGCTAGTTGAACTTAGAAGTACAGGTTGTGTTGACAGGAAACCTTTCGATTCAATTGCTTCTTGTTGGAGACTTAAGAAGTTTCAGGAAAGTTGCAAAGTTGTTTTAGATACAGTGACAAACGAACGGCGGATTACCTGATGGTAAGCAAGCAGCGCCGCTCTTGGACACTCGCTCTAGAAGCAACGCTAAAGGAGTTGGAAGTGCACTGCCGACCTTTTTAAGGATGAGGAGGTTTTGGTGATTTATGGATTGGGGAGGTTTGGAGGAAGGGAAAAGAATGGGCATCCGGTAACCTCACTCACTCGGCGAAAAACAACGCTGTGATAGATTAACGATTTTCTGAGGACTTTGTATAACTCCGGTCAAGCCAGACCATTTGCGTCGAAGCATAGTTCTTTTAAACGTAAAAAGTAGCTGTAGCTAGCAGTGGCTATGCAGAAATTGTGAAACGGGCCATTAACCCACACATACTATTTTGCTTCACACACAACACCACATCAACAAAACATTTCAGTAACTATTTCCAAACACAAACACACAAATAACGTGAATAATAATCTCACTAAATTGACTAATTGGTAGTGGTTGAATTATTTCACCGCACTCCAATATGTATGTGCATAAGCCGAACGGGCGTTTACACATGTTCGTGTATGCTGAATCAAATCAAATAAGTTTGAACGTTCGAATCTGTTCAGAAAACTAATAGAAATTCAATAAGCTAACCACACATTCAGCAAAAGCTAATGCTTAACTAGTTTTATTGCGTCGGAAACTTCTACGGGTTGACGTTTTGACAGTTTTACTCTAGCGAATTTTAAAATTCGCTAAATCTGTCGATTTAGTGTTCACACGTGTCACCCCTCTTTTCGTAATATTATGACGATATTAAAACTAGCCGCTTACTGAAACTTAAAAAAAGAATTTTGAAGTGACATTTAAATTTCATTGGTGATTTTATTATGTTATTCCAATAAATAAAATGTCGTCGTGGTGGTTTGGAGATTAAGGCCCGCTTCTGATGCGTGAAGGTGCGGTTTCGAAACCTGACCAGTACATATTATGTGTCTTTTTCTGATTTATATGTACTACCTATGATTATTTAGACATCACTGACGTACGGTGAAGGAAAACATCGTGTCACCTGGACTTCTAATTTGTAATTACAAGTTTGAAATCGCCAATCTGCCTTGTGCAAGCGTGGTAAATAATATTTTGCGTGGCGTTACCTTTTTCGTGTGAGAATAGGCCTTTGCTCAGGAGTGAACTGGCACAGGCTGATAATGTTAATAAATAAAAGCCGTTTTGCGAAAAGGCCTAAGCGTATAACAATATTTGTAAAGGTCAATATTTAATGTTAGAAACAACACCGTGGTTTTCCGGCAATAAAAAAACAACTTAGTAATAAAAAACATCATAATTTTATTCACTTAAAAAGATACAGTAAAAAAATTCGTTTTAAAAAATCCTATGGACATTTCGAGACCACTTCAAGCCGTAGCTTCCCTCACCGGGCTGCAACGTAGTAATTTAGGCCGCAGCTTAGCCCGCATCCGACAGACGTGACCAGTCCAATCCCACTTTAGTTCAAGGGCTTTATGAGCAACTGTGATTTACGACGAAACAGAACGTGGTCCTTTGAAGCGCGGTTTTTTTGGCCATAGTTGTAATAATGCTCCTATTTATTATTTTTGTTTTTTTTTTTAATTTCTGAACCTCCTATCAAATCTCTTTAATCACTAATCCAATCTTCGTTCAAAGTCAAAGTCAAAATTAAACCATTAAAGGCACTTTTGAACGTAACAAAAGAGGTACATTTAGTATCATAACAAAAGTATTTAAAATTGATACAATAAGTGGTTGATAATAGTTGATTAAAAACTTTTTGATTTTAATGAATACTTTATAATTTGATAAACCGTTGACGGTTACTCAATCTTTCCAAAAATACATTATGAAGTGGCGAACAAATACACAAGATAACAACAAGCGTGGTGATTAATGCTCTAACCTTCTCTGTGTGAGAAGAGGCCTTTGCTCAGCAGTGGGCACTTATAGGCTGATGATGAGCAAATATCCATTTGAGTGAGAAATACTTTTTTTAATTTTTAATACGAAAAATTAAGTGAAAGTATATATGATCTGGTATTTGCGTTTTATAAAGATTATATGCAAATAAATTTACCTACTCTTTACATAATGTAGGAAAGTAACGGTTGGTCGGATGGACGCCTCTGGTGAAAAACAAGGGCTGTTTGACGAGAATACTTCATTTACATGATTTTTTTACTCACCAACACAAAAAAATGTGGCTTTATTTTTTACAAAATTTTGTAAATATACTTTTCCTTTTTTCTCTTCACCTCGCTTCAAATTATTTTGTTATATTTTTCCGCCATATTACTACACAACACGTTACATACTGCAATCCACTATGGAATTGAAAACTTCATAAAATTTTAGTAACATTTTAAATCACCAATTTTAGTAACATTTTTATTTTGTGTTTCACCGTGTTAGTGTAAGATTACCTGAGGCCCAATACTCGGATCCCCAACACTGGATCAGGTAACACATTTGTACCTCCTATGGTTATGCGGGTGTCCGTGGACGGTGCTGATTGCTTCCTATTAAGTGATCCGCCAGATCGTTTCCGAAGTAATCCGATAAACAAGCATTTGGCTCAAAGGACCAAAAAATTCATCTGGAAAACTATGCAAAAAAGCGAAAACTCAAATTGCTTGAAAAACGAAACCGACTTAAAGACACATTTCACAATGTATCAACGTTACTTGAAGAACGTGATAAGCACAAAAGGAAACTCCACAGCTTTCAAGATTACGAGAATTTACGACAATAGTTCACGGTGCACAGTTACTACTGGAAGTTACCCCTTTTTCCCTCGATCAAGTTTTACAACCTTTGCGAACAGGTACATAGTCCTATTCTTTATTTAGGTATTGGAATCCAACTCAGGAGTAGAATTGGAATAAAATGATCACGTCCCTTTTATATTGCGTTTTTATTATGTTGTGATCGCGCGGTCACCGCTTCCTTTCTTCGCTACGTCCCGAGAAAAAAAAAAAAAATATCACGCTACACATCTTTCTCCTCACACCACGTAAACCACGGTGTCGTGTGAAAGGAGCTTCGTGCCGTTTTGTAATTTAAAAACACTGAATAGCTTAGAGAAAACTGACACTTTTTGTGCTATTATAAACAGTAACATGTTTACAGTACATCTTTTTACAACCTAAGGATATAAAGGGACCTACAAAAACTACAAAATTAAAATAAAACTTTTTATAAACGACAGTCTAAATCAGTGACGACCGTCTTCCTGACATCAAAAGGCGATGCGATAAAAAACGCCTTTGTGACGCCTGAGCAACAAAATGACCAAACATAACCCCCAACACACAAGACCTATCTTTCCAATACCTAAGAGCAATTTATTGTGAAGCAATACATCTTCGGTGCCCACGACGGGAGAAAGGTTCGCAGAAAGGGTAAAATTCTTAGTGTAACCCGACAAATTTATGCCTGTCATCCATATTTCCAAAAGTTGTTTGACCCCCGAACACAAGCGCACAGGTGAGCAATTTCAACGACCGCAAACATAACTTTGTCGTCCAATACGTTGAAGAATGCGAGTCGTTCGGTCAATGTTGCCATGTCGAATATTTTTCGGTACATTTTGTTGGACTAAAAATATTTATAGTAACTACAGCTGCGAATATTTTGTTTCAGTTAAAAAGGACCCTTTGATCGGGTAGTTGGACCAATCCTGTAAATATTCGATTCAAAAATATTCACATTTAAAGTTTTATTTTGCGAATAAAATATTTTAAGTCGATTGTATTTTAGGATTGCATTAGTAGAAAATCTACTAGCGTCACTTGATTAGTATACATAAAAAGTTCTGTATATCTGTGACGATGTACTAGGCTTTGTGGCTCCAGTAACACACTTTTCAAATCCGGCTCGATTGACGTGGATGTTTCCTTTGATGCTGGACGTTAGTTCCACTAAGCGGATGATGAGAGAAAAATACAACTCACAAACTCATTTGCGTTTTCATTAGGCTTAATATTCTTTAAACATAATTTGTCATAAAAATAAACACTATTTTCGGAGAACGTTTTCTCATTTACCATAGGATACCTTTTTATGTAGCTAGTGGGAAAAACAGTTTACTATAATTTTCAATTTATTTAAAAAAGTAAATGGTTTCTATAATAGTAAATACAAAGAAATTTTCTTCTGGATAAAATAAGACACAGCTTAGGTTCGTTACTATAAACTTAAGACCACGATTTTAATATGAAAAAAGCATTGCACGGTAAAGAAACATCTTATAACTGTGAGTGCAAGGTTGGATAAAGAAACCCTTAAGAAATTGCTTTGTAAGGAAAATAATACTTTCATTTTAAATACCAATGCAAATTAACATATTAATTTCAGGTGTTACTAATAAAATAAAATCATTTTATTATTCTGACAGTAATAGTTTAGTTTTTAAAGGATTCAAATTAAAGAATATTTCAATATGCAATATAATTTATATTCCACAAGTTTAAATCTTGTCAACATTAAAAAAAAAACGCTTGGAGCGTTTTAATCATATTTGTATAGTTAACATGAACTTAGTGATTAAAGCTCATAACAGGCTTAGGAAAGAGAATGGATACTGTGGATCATAATCGATTAGAATCCAATTATAAATTTAATCATGTTTGTAATATATATAGACTTAGTGCTAGCCCTAACCATGTAGAAAAAAGCTGGATCAACATCCAATATTCTCTAATTAAGATAATTAACGTGAGGCATTAATGGAGTAAACGAGGCACGTAGCTCTAAGTTTATATTTTCAGTGAGGAGAAAAAATAATGTTTTAGTTTAACGTGAAAATTAATTAACGCATTCATTTGTGGTATTATGCACATTCATGTGAATTTATGTCAACAAATTCCATGAATAATGTTGTTATTCAGATTAAATTATAATTAGTGATTCTAGTGAGTAATGAGTACAAACACGGTGATTCGATTCTTGGAAGCCAAATAAGATTGCTTAAAACTAATAAGGTACAACTAGCAAAAATTTAAAGGCAAACAAATAAGGAAAGACTCATAGAACTTTTCTTACCTAGCCTATCTTAGGGAAAGATTTGCCATGATAAGTATTACAATTATAATTTTTGTTTGTCTATATTTTACGCACGGTAGGGACATAGGAGAACTTATTGCCTTAGCCTATTTTTTATTACCAGTCGAGCCTTGGGTGCTGCAAAAATAAACCAATGATCGATGCAAGAAGCAAGAAAACAAAAATATTTTTATATGCTATTTTTGTTAAAACAATATTTTTAACTGAAAATGAGTATTGCTTGTTTTTTTTTTTATTTGCATTCAGATAAAATTGAACTGAATACAGAACAGAATAAGTGCTATTGGCATTAATTGTGATTTTTATTGAATCACACGTGCCATCCGTCGGTATCGCTTCATTTTCGCAGATGGAATAAACGTGTGTATACCTATTAGAACATTTAAATTAACGTCGAGCACATAGAAACGGATTATTTTTAATGTATTTAATATGTATGACTTACTGAAAGTATTTTTTACCCGACTATTTATAACTGTCACGATATCTACTGGTACTAATACTGTTGTTGCACCTGAAGAGTTTGTTCATTTGTTTATTTGAACTCTAAAAGTCTCCAGAATAAGAAACAAACATTTTATTTTGAGATTTTGTTGCTTAACTTGCTTAACTTACGCTAAACGCAAAGTAGCACATACTTTTCGTTTAGAATTTACACACCTACACATCATTAGTCTTTCTCTCAATAATCCCAACTCCTATTATCCTCCTAAATTAGATAATGTAACACTAGTATGCACTAATACATTTTAGAACATCATTTGGTCCTTTGAACGTGAATATTTGATACTCAAAACCTTCAATCCGCGTCAAATACAATTATGTGTAATAACAAAAGCTTTTATCTTAATATGCTATTCATCTTAACGTGCGCATTGTTGGAAAACAGACTTTATGGTTTAATACATTGATTTGAAGATAAGTTGTTATAGATGATTGACAGGGAATATCTAGGCTTGGGTCTGCCTCATATTCTCCATTGTGCGTAGAAGTGAAGACAAAGAGTAGAAGTCCTTTGTAATAGACAAGTACTACGTATTACTATTTGTAGAAATAAATGGCAAATTTTGAATTAGTCTCAAGACTAATTCAAGGACATTTATATTTTTTACCTGATGGTAAGCAATCAGCGCCGCCCATGGACACCCGTAACAACAAAGGAGTTATAAGTGCGTATTAGACTTTTTGGGGATTAGTGATTTGGAGATTTATAAATTGGAGGAGGGGAAGGATCGGGCCTCCGATAACCTCATTCACACGTCGAAACACAATGCTGTGGTTGTTTCAAGCCGGTTTTCTGTTAGGCCGTGGCATTACTCCGGTCGAACCGACCCATTTGCGCCGAAGCATGGCGCTCCCACACTTAAACATTGTGTTTAATGTTGAGACACAACAGAAAATAAATTATGAAACGCATAAAAGGATGCAATTCTACGTTCATTTTTATCTCCACAATAAAAACAAAGGACCAAAACCAAAAATAAGAATACAATATCCTAAAATATATCCTAAATAAAAACAAAAAAAAATCTAATGACTTTGAAATACACGTAAAGGATTTCATTCGTTCTTAAATGAACATGGTTAGGTTAAGCGGCCATGTTGCCGATTGACAAATGGGCGACAAACTGAGATTGATAGGTGTTCCGTGTACCCTCTAGAGTACGGAACCCTTATAAATTATGTAACTGCAATACGGAATCCCTTCTTAGTACTCCGTAAGGCGCATTGAATCGTTCGACAATATCGGCGAGAATCCATAAATGGTGACTTTTATGGCTTTTTTGTCGTAGATTGGTGTTAAGAAGATGTATGGGGTATTCGTTCTTGTAAGAGATTGTGTCAGGTGATTTTCTGATTTCTTCTAACCTCTTAGTGGTTACAATTCTAATACTAACTTTAAAGATATTGTCCAAGGATAGGTTTGTGGTTATTCTTATCTGTTATGATTTAGTAACAATAATTGATTTTTTTATCTTTACATAACTTTCTTGAAAATTCATTAAAGATGGATGTAAATATACTTTCTAATTATTATACAATCTCTTCTACGGTGACTGTTCTTAAATGAAAAGGGTAAAGTCTTTTGATCCGCATCAATTTTAAAATTAGAGTGGTCCTTAGAACATCTTAAACTCAGATTTACAATGTCATCAAAAAAATTGGTTCGACTAAAACTTGGCACCGTTTGAAGTAATATAATTTAATTTCTAACAAAGTTAGGAAAACTGTAGGCGTTACAAATCAAACTCGATTGTTTTATAATCCTATTTTATTCCAATTATTTCTAAATTACAAAAATATTTTTTGATTATTTTTAGCTTAAGAAGTCACAAAAGTTGTTTTTTTTTTACATTAGAACTAATAATAAAGGCAAGAACCAATCTCTCACTACTATGGCCGACACTAAAATGTGAATAAGAACCATTTTTTTTTAAAAACCTTGCCGCACATTAGAATTTTCTCCTGCGACGTGGGTGCGGTTACAAACCTAAAATTTCACACACACACATGACACCCAGACCCGGAGCAACAATTTGTGGATCACACAAAGAGTTGTTCCGTATGGGAATCGAACGCGCGACACTGCACGGCAGCCACCGCACCAAACGTGCAGTCAAAAAATCCAATAATGATACAGTACTGGATGCGCCTCAACCAACATCACATATCGATGTGAAAATATTTAGTGCGACTATTCCAATTCCAAATTACTCAGCTAAAACTGCTGATAAGATGCGCAATAGACTGTTCATTCAATACGTCGGTTAATTAAGTTTAGTTTTATGAAAATATAAACCAAAGTGATAGAAAAATATTGCAGAATAATTTATATTTATGAATGAACGAATAAATTAATGTATGGATGAATAAAATATGAAAAAAATAATAAGAGTGCACGTTTGGCGTAGTGGCTGGGCAACTGGCTGTTGTGGAGCGTGTCTCCGATTCCTACACTTTGTGTGATCTACTAATTATAGTAGTCTAATAATTATCAAAATTCAAATGCAAAATCTTTATTGCAAACTAAGTGTATACATAATTTTGTAAATATTAACAATAAAATGTGGAATCCTGCAAAAACTCTAAACTTTTTCAAAAGCTCGATAACAAACACTTACGTGCGCACACGAGTTTCGGAACACCCGTGTCTGTTACACTACAAACATTGGTTCCGGAAGCGTACACGCTACAAACTGAACAGATTGCAACCGACCGATTAAAATGTATACACCGTTTTTTTAAATATAAATTCCTTAAAATCTCTCTATCTCACTTTAAACAATGCGATTTCTATTCTATGAGAAATAAACTTTCGTTCTATATTGTGGCTGGTTATAACTGTATGCCACTGAAGCCGAGCGTAATCGCGCGAGCGATACGGTCTGTAACTGCCTTTATAGTAAAATGCTTTGCTTCAATTCCCATATGTGCTGAGCTTGTGACATTTGATACATTAAGCTGTGGTTACGAGTAAACTGTTCGTTATGCGTAATATGTATTTATACCTATTATAGTCTCAAACTATATGAGCTATATATGACATAAATGCGACTTAGCTCAAACTTACGTATCGAAATTGTTTCTTGATTTTTTACAAATGCAAGTTTTTGAGTCATTGTAAAAATGTATAAGATTTGTAGACATTTCTGAAAAAACAATGTACAAATACATATTTAAGCCTTTGACTGCCGACAGAAAACTATTGAAGGCAAATCCTCCGCTAACGGAGGTCACCGGTGACCCCCACGGCGCTTAACGTGACGGACCATTTTAATTTTGAAATGGCTGTGGATTAAAAGACCTTTCCCTTTTTATTAAGAAACAATTGACGTAAAAGAGGTTATCTAATAATGTCAATTTTTTTTTATTACGTACACCTAACTACAAAGTCAGTTTTAAAACAATATCACCAAATATGGTCCTACAACTCTTCTAAATTAAGAAGTATGCTATCTCCGCCCAACCAATTACGAAATTTTAAGCTCCACGTGACTACTGCATGACATACTCATGAATAATGGCACTATTAAAGTGTGGTACAAACCGTCCCTGTCCCTGTCCCTGTCCCTGTCCCTGTCCCTGTCCCTGTCCCTGTCCCTGTCCCTGTCCCTGTCCCTGTCCCTGTCCCTGTCCCTGTCCCTGTCCCTGTCCCTGTCCCTGTCCCTGTCCCTGTCCCTGTCCCTGTCCCTGTCCCTGTCCCTGTCCCTGTCCCTGTCCCTGTCCCTGTCCCTGTCCCTGTCCCTGTCCCTGTCCCTGTCCCTGTCCCTGTCCCTGTCCCTGTCCCTGTCCCTGTCCCTGTCCCTGTCCCTGTCCCTGTCCCTGTCCCTGTCCCTGTCCCTGTCCCTGTCCCTGTCCCTGTCCCTGTCCCTGTCCCTGTCCCTGTCCCTGTCCCTGTCCCTGTCCCTGTCCCTGTCCCTGTCCCTGTCCCTGTCCCTGTCCCTGTCCCTGTCCCTGTCCCTGTCCCTGTCCCTGTCCCTGTCCCTGTCCCTGTCCCTGTCCCTGTCCCTGTCCCTGTCCCTGTCCCTGTCCCTGTCCCTGTCCCTGTCCCTGTCCCTGTCCCTGTCCCTGTCCCTGTCCCTGTCCCTGTCCCTGTCCCTGTCCCTGTCCCTGTCCCTGTCCCTGTCCCTGTCCCTGTCCCTGTCCCTGTCCCTGTCCCTGTCCCTGTCCCTGTCCCTGTCCCTGTCCCTGTCCCTGTCCCTGTCCCTGTCCCTGTCCCTGTCCCTGTCCCTGTCCCTGTCCCTGTCCCTGTCCCTGTCCCTGTCCCTGTCCCTGTCCCTGTCCCTGTCCCTGTCCCTGTCCCTGTCCCTGTCCCTGTCCCTGTCCCTGTCCCTGTCCCTGTCCCTGTCCCTGTCCCTGTCCCTGTCCCTGTCCCTGTCCCTGTCCCTGTCCCTGTCCCTGTCCCTGTCCCTGTCCCTGTCCCTGTCCCTGTCCCTGTCCCTGTCCCTGTCCCTGTCCCTGTCCCTGTCCCTGTCCCTGTCCCTGTCCCTGTCCCTGTCCCTGTCCCTGTCAGCAGCACCATGTCATCAGCATAACTAAAATTGTTGACACATAGTCGTTCGACAGTGTACCTATATATAACTCGGAAAAAAACTCATTAGAACTGGCCAGGTTTCAAACGCAATCACACAAGAAGCGAGCGTCTTATCCTCCGGGCTACCACGACGATTAGTTATGCTTCACGGTATAAATATTCTTTCAAAATAAAAAGGAAAATTCTTGATTAGTTGATCTCTTTCAATATTATTATTGATTGTTTGAAACCGATAACCTAAATAAATATTAATTCAAAAGTAGCTGTGTATATATTACAATTATTTTTACACTAATGAACTACGTCAGTTCGTTGAAAAACAACGAATTGATACCCCTCGAGAGATCAAGAATAATAAATAATACCGAGAGACGTTCGGTGGCGGTTAAGATCGATCGTGGAACGAATTTTAAATAATTGTATTGGCACCCACCGATCTTTTTGATCCTTCAACGGTAAAGATAATCGACAGCCCGTAATGTTGTTATACACCATGACTAAAATAAGAAGGCTTTTAATTTTAATACTCCTTTATTGACAACGTGATGTTGAACAAACTTGACGTGTGAAAGTCAACCTAGTCAAGGTGTGTTTCTGTAGACAACTTTAACTTATGCCCGCAGATACGTCTGGCTAAAAAAGGTAAAATATTTTTGTTCCAGTTCTTCTATACTTCGTCGCTACAAAAAGAAATCTTTTAAGGTCGATCATTACTACAGAGATAGGATGCACTCATATCCAAAAATACGAATAGATTTTTATCAAGAAGATTTTTTCTTTTTTCTATTAACTACTATTTTCTTCAAAGTTTTTTTTAACCCAATGGTTCACTAGGTTAACTACTATTAATGAGGGAAGATTTGTCCCATATAGTGGTTGGTTATCAAGGTAATGATAGTTAAGAATGTTATGAATAGTAGAAACAGGCCAGTTTCTAGGGTTTCACAAAAAAAGGCCCAGTCCTTTCTCCCGCCATCCGCAATTCCAAAATTCCTATCCTTAAATTCCTAATAAACCCATCGGGCCAGCAACGCACTTGTCACTGCTTAGGTGTTACGAATGACCATTAGCAACGCTCATTGCTTACCATTAAGTAATTAGTTCACTCGTTGGCCGATCTAATCCATAAAAATGTATGGTTATGTTAAAACTAATTATTATTGGATTAACTATCCCAATATATCAGTAGACAGTAGAAACATATTTCTCGTCTTGGGAATACAACGAATTCCAAACACTTTTTAAACTATTTACAATATTCGACCTGAACAAAAAGCAAATACTTACATATTATTCGTAAATATATAAAAAATAACTCGCAAAAAAACTGAACGTAGGTTTAGAAAAATATATATATATACATTTTCATTGACGGCTGTACAATTTTATTAGAAATAGTCACGCAAAAGCGCTTCCATTTAACACAATGTCAGCTTCATACAGCGGAAATTACTCGACACGAATCGAATAGCGATAAAATTCACTAGAAAATGACGTGTTCTAAGAAATGACATAACAATATTTTGTTCTTTAAAAATCTTAAACGTTTTTTGTATTTTATTTATATTCTACATAATTATGTTCATTTTGCCTCTTTTGCACTCGTTTTTATTGAGTAAAATAATAATGTACCGCGACCCGGCCTAGAGCAGAAGAAGGAACGACGGTTTTAGTCAGTACTTACATAAGAGTCTGACACTTTCTCTCTCTCTCTCTCTTTCAAGATATGGTAATTTACTCCATGAAAAAAAATGAGTTACAAGTCAAGTTACGACGGCACTTTTCTTCATGAGTAGCGGGCGCGTCGCGGTAGCGTCGGTATCCACGTTGCTTGATTTTCTAATATTCTCTTATATCCAAAATTTAGAATACTATGTAAAAGTCGTTTAGTTTGTTGGAAATTTCAAGAACATAATACATACATACACATTATACGTAATTTTTCAATTGTATTGGTCATATTTACTAAAAACCTAAGGTAGGAGGTTTATAATTAGTACTCACTACTACAATTTCAGTCAAGGTTGGTGAAAACTCGTTGTTCTCGACGTGATATGCCCATGTTAGAAGAAAAGTTTGTGAATTGTTAAATGAAGTTTGAAAAACTACAAACTAAACAGACATGGCTTTTGTACTAGGCATTTATTTTACCAGTAAATTCTATTCCTTAAAGCTTTTTTATTGGAACAAGTTTTAAGCCCGCGGCTCCATCCGCTCGCTCTAGAGAAAAAATGTAGCGTTCATCTGCGTATAGCGTAAAATAAAGATTAAAAACCATACTATAATGTATGATATTAAGGGCTGATTTTTCAATGGTTAAATAAAAGTTATCTGAGGAATAATTATGATGCTGTCGCGTCAAAATGTTTGTGTAAGACACTGTCAGCAACAATTTTATTCCTCAGATAAAATGTATCTATACTTCCTATACCATTGCCTAGTCATTCACAAAACATATTTTTTCCTTAGTTATTCTAGGCTAATTAGGGTACTTGACCGTAATGTAAGACAATGCCATATAATAAGTCCTCTTTACGTGCCAGTTACTTTTATTCTGTATATAAAAGTTAGCCTTTAAAATAGTAAAATGAATAAATATTTATTTAAAGTTCTGTTGATTACAAATACTAGTGATGTATTCACAATTCAGAGCTACATTAACACGGTATACATATCGTTTACAAAACATAAAAGCATTTTCAAACTGCAGCTCTGAAAGGATAACCGCGAGACGTACACATAAATGCGCGCGAACGTCCATTGTTTTACGAAACAATAGACACTAGTGTTGTGCTGATTTCAACATTAAACGTAAGCTTCGTGGACACGCTCCAATGCTGTGTTTGAGTTCGCTCGACTAATCCATTCAGCCAATCAGAAAACGCAAAGAGTAAGGCCGAAATTTAAAAATGAAAAGAATGCTTTTATATAAAATTTGCACATTATTCGAATAGGTGTTTAATTCTTTTTTTTGTGTATTAGGACGACAAACGAGCATACGTAAGCAATCAGCGCCACCCAAGGACACCCGCAACATGACGAGTGCGTTGCAGACTTTTTGCGGGGTTAGAAATTTGGGGATTGGGGAGTTATTGGGGAAAGGGAAGAATATTGGGCCTCCCGTAACCTCACTTACACGGCGAAACACAACGCTGTGGTTGTTTCACGCTGGTTTTCTGTGAGGCCATGGTATTACTCCGGTTGAGTCGACCCAAAGTAGTGCCGAAATAAGGCTCTCCCACATCTTTTTTATATAATATTATTTTCTTGTTTCTGACTGCGTAACTGCGTTTTACGGAGAGCTGTCACCACTGATAGTCGTAAGTGTATATACGAGTATTCTTTGGGGAACATATGTCAGAGGAGCACTTAGCCATGATTTTTTTGTTTACATGGGAATGAATAAAAACAGAATCGGAAAAAGAAAAAACAAAACTTGTAATAACAATACACGTAAATAGTATGGTTAGACTAAACTTTGCAATTGATAACTTTAACATGCCTAGAATAATCGTAGCAGCAATCCGATAATGTAATTTTATTGTTTTGCCCGATGCTCGACTTCTATTGGCTGTATAGCCTTCCTCGCTAAACATACTATTCAAAACGATAAAGGAATTATTAAATTCAAACTAGTAATTCTGGAGATTACCGCGTTCAAATTTGCGATTTCCTCAGCTTTATTATATTAGTATACACTAAATATACATTTAGTCTTTTTTCATTACATATATTTTTCTATGAAATTTGTATAAAAATCTGATCATAGTTCAATCATAGTTTTTGGTATCAAATAATTTACTTACTTCTTGAAAAATAGCTAAAAAATATCTAAAATTCAATGTATCGATCGATCGATGAATAAAGGTATAGTTACGTTTCAATATTTCTATTATATTGAAACGTCGAATTAATTTATTTTTTGACCTAGGAAACTACCCAATTCTTAGGTGACTTGAAACTAGTAGAGCTTTTCTCAGTAAATTGACGTGAGTTTAAGTAGCTTTGTTTAATAAAATTAGTATTTTGCAAAAATGTTGACTTAATAAAAGTACTTTCGAAACGTAATATTGATACAACCGTTTTTGGACATGGTAAATTGATGTCACACGTACGATGTGACATTGGCAATCTTTGCAGCACTTAAATAGATCTATCACAGCCTCGTATTGGCTACAATAGCCCTGTCAGTGATGATTGATCGAGCTGGACACAGAGCGGGATGCCCGTTCTAGAGAACTGGGTCGCCCATATTTAGTTCGGCACTAGAGGTCAAAATATTGTTATACTATTTTAGAAATGTTTGCCGAATTTTCCGTTTGTCGTAATGAATTGTAAACGAAGGAACCAGTAGAGCCAGAGATTAGCGCATTTAAAGAAACAAAATCAAATCCCTGTCCCTGTCCCTGTTACATTTTTGGCATCAGTATCGATCAATTATCACCCCCCGATAGTTATTTTGAAAATATATTTCATGTACAGAATTGACCTCTCTACAGATTTATTATAAGAATCTAGACATATAGATTATGACCATCTAGTGAGATATTATTATACCGTACGTAAGGTAACGTAATTACTGTAACACACCACCGAATACAGTTTGGATCTATATAGGTAATTGACCAATCAACAATGAACATCTGAAAGCCTTCATATAAGAGGCCGCAAATCAGTACAGAGCACTGAACCATTAAAATTGTCCTACCAAAGTCTCTTCAGTGAAATGTCCGGATCCAATTTGTCTTACAATAAGTTCCGAAGATCGAACCGCGGCTGGTAGTCAGGGTGATAGCAATTTGCGGTCGCTTCGAGTGGCCATTATGAATCCATAATAAGGTCACCATCGATTTCCGAATTACAAATGACTAGACGTTCTTTTTTAGAAGTCAACTAGTGATCTGTTGGGCGTGTTCAAATGTAGAGGAGATCTGAATAGAAATGTGGGGATTTTATTGATTTCTTACTGATATTTAATGCGAATGTGTGTAGGTAAGAATAAGTGGATATTTGTTAATATATAAAGTAAATCTACTAAATAAATTTGATAAAAATTTGCTCAATTTTGCATCTGGTAACGCTGGAGAAGACGCTGGCAGAAGCAAGCAAATTATGAAAGCCAAAGAAATGGAAAATCTTAATTCCATATTTAATTTAGGCTTATTGACTTTTTATTTGTACTCAATTTTCACTTTTACAAATGCCCATATTTAGAAACGCAAGCGAAGTGTGATAGCATGCAGAATAACAAAGTTTTGCTCAAGACTTCAAAGAATTTATAAATTTTCTTGTCACGCGCGTCGTGCTGTTAGTTATGTAAGAAGATGCCCTAGAGAGCAGAAAAGTCCTTCAAAAGTTAAACTTCTTACGTATCTTGTATTACATGAGTGCTACGCCTAGTTATTTTTCTAACAACAATTTATTGCCTCATCGTTCCTAGGCCAGTAACAAGGTTTCTCAGTGAGTTCATTATACTCGAGGGACACAAACCAAGAACTCAATATCTGCGTTAATAACACGTCTACTAGAAAAGTAATATTATATTGAAACAAATAATTAAATGAAAAAAAATCTGTAAAAATAAGTAAGGATATTGAATTCGTTTTGTAGGTACAATTTCGTTGGTACATTTTTGAGAATTATTATGTAATATTTACTTAAATTGTAATGTTTCGCTAATCCGGATGAAACGAGCTATATCTTACAAGCGCGTAATGGTCGATTTGTAAATGAATTGTCTTGTAAGAGATGAAGAAGTTCAGAGAAAACAACATTTTACCATCTCATGCCTCAGCATTCCACTGCACTGTCACTATCGAATTTCCAATTCCATATTTCAATTATAATATCAACCCGAATAAATCTCCCTAGAACGCCTTGAACAGTTTTTAAGTTAACCTAGCCAGAACACTAAATAACTATTTAATTCAACCTCGAACAAAAACCGTTGCTTCAAAGCAAATCACAGAACAAGTATTTTTAAAAGTAGGTGTGGTCAGAACTTCACAACTGGCTGGTTTATACGGTACAGCCACATCTAAATCTACTCGAAATATTTTCCATTTGCATTGACACAGAGCATAAACTAAACTTACTCGCAGTTAAAATTTTACTCGACCGACCAATGGTACATAGCAAACCAAAAAAGCGCTTAAGCTGCGAAAATATTCCGTTTGAACCGAGAACTTATTTAGCTTCACTTTAAAATTGTTTTGCACTAAAATACTGTTCGGATATAACTGGATAACTGGTAATTTGATTTTTTGCATTTCTCGTTTCGGTATCTGCAAATGGAACCATTTCAGAGTTATTTTGATATGTACATTTTTTATAATGTATCTTCTTTTAATGTATAACGTTTTTGCTTTTGGACAAGTGTTACAAAAAACTTAGTAGGTAATCATAAGAGAGTGAGACGGCAGGAGGAGTCACACTCTCTGACTCTCTCTCTCTCTGACTGAAAACCACCCCATCCTAAACCGTAGCCTCAGGCCGAGGGCACGGTTTTTTTCGCAACCCCGGCTAAATATCGGCCCTCTTGGGCCCCATGTGTGGACAGACAGTCTATTGGCTCTGAGGCCAGTAATAAATAGCCTGGAATTCGAAATTGTTATATCACCTTATGTTAAACAATCTCAACTACCTATACAATCCCGTACCACAAGGAGAGCAGAAAACTCATTGACTTATAGAAGCTAAACTGGTACCTATAAACGTCCCGTCACTTTATTGCACAAGACAACTTTAAATTGATTTACGCCTAAGCTGCATCGAGGATGGTCGGTACAGTAGACAATTAACTAAAGCTACCGTCGACTGCCGCTTCATTGTCATGCACTAGCCTTTTGTTGCCTTGAGACAATTTTCAACCGATTAATTCAGCTCTTTGTTGCTATTAGTTCGGTGAAAGGAAAACAATAGACCTAGATTAAAATACTGGTGGAACATACGGTATAACTTGAGTAAAATTTAAAAAAATACTCTCGGTAATATCAAGAGGTTTGCGGTTAATACCTTTTATTAATGTGTACAGAAAACCGGCGTGAAACAATCACAGCGTTGTGTTTCACCGTACGAGCGAGTATACCAAAGGACCACTTCTTTACATTCCTCTAAATATCCCTTATCTCTCATTCTCAAAAATCCTAAGGCTTACTAAACGCTCACGTGATCGCTCACGCTATGCTGTGGGCCAACGCCGCGCCGCAGAACCTTATTGCGCTTGCCCTGCTACCCCGGCTGTCTCAGCCTTGATAGAGCCCCGTCTTTTGGCAACGCATTCATAACTCACGCACTACATGGACGGCGCTGATTGCTTACCGGCAGGTAATCCGTGTGCTCGTTTGCAGACCAACGACAGATGACAGAACTAATAATATAACTGATAAGAACTGGAGAAGAAAAGTAACTAATCGTTTAAAAGAATTTGTACGTATGTGTTTATGCTAAAATTTCCACAAGAAGCTTCCAGTAAGAACCTTTTTACATATGAAAATATTCATATATAAAAAGTTCAAGAGTGAATTTATAAAATTGTAATACCAATAACTTAGTTTTGGAAAGCCCCACAGTCACAGAATTACATTGCTTGCCCACTTGGCTTTAGTACCGACGTTTGTTATGAAATTTCAAGTGCACTCCGTTTCGGCTGTAACTTTTTCAATATAGGTATGCTTGAAACACTTTTTGGGTCAAACAAACCGTATACGAATTGAAATAACACGTTCGTTCCCCAAATGTTGTCTGAATTGGTTGAAATATTTAGTAACAATAAAATTCGTGTGGGAATCAGACAAGCAGTACCTATGGACTATTTACGTCCCTATTTAGAGTTTCTTATCTTCATAATAAATACCGAATATAAAATGAATAATAATTATAAAATCATAAATAAATTTTATTTGAAATTTTACATTAAAATTATTACACTTAGATAATTTATTTAGATTAAACAAGAATTGCCTGCCAACCCCGATCGCTCCACGAGTATACCATCTTCTAGATACATCTAAATTTGCAATAAAATATTTTTTCTATGACCAATGACGTACGAAAATTATATTTTATGTTGATTAATTTCATCAAGATCAGATCATTAATATCACTTGGGTCGTTTAAAAATAAGGTTACTTTTTATAGTATTAATATACAGTGATTTATTTTAATTTGTGAACTAGTAAAAGCAAAATGGTAAAAATATATTTTATCTCTATCCAAATGTTTGGTCACATATTTAAGAAAGCGGAGATTTATTACAAATGCATTCCACGAAACCAGGACAAAGTGCTTTTGTTAAAGAGTACTTCTAGAGTCTCAAAATTTTATATTTTAATTGTGAGCTAAATGTATGGAATGTTAGTGAAAATTAATAACAATAAAAATAAATGTTTACATCATAATGAATATGATTCTATACACCCCGAAAAATATTAAGGTGTCTTCATACTCATAGTATTAAACTATATGTAGAACTACAAACACAATTACAAATGGGGTCAACTATTATGGCTGATGTCTAGCCAGGTTAACCGGCAAGCGCAATGATATAACGCGGCCCGGGCAGAAGAATGACCGGGATGGTCTTTTGACTAAGTGTCGTCACTTTCTCTCACCCCACACAAAGCGGATTATTTGTTGATTTTAATTTGAAATGTATAACAAAGAATTCAAAGCAATACTTTATCATATACCTACACTATTAGAAAGTACTCTAACGACATAGAAGTTGACGCCAATTTCCCGTTTCCAACTCCAAATCCCAAGATTTTCCTTAATCAAAACATACGAACATACAACAGCGAACAGCAAAGCCCTCTCATTCAATCAATCGAATCGTATCGGTACCATGAATAGCCAGCCTAATCACTCGGCAAAGTACTACCTATGTTTATACTTTCACTTTTGAGATGCGAAAAACTTTCGGCCTCATTCGACGAACCTTAATGAGTTTCGGACCCCTCTGTATTGTAAAGAGAATGAAATGAAGAACGTGGTTGGAGTAGTAACTAGATTGACCAGAATTCCAGTGTAGATTTGTCCGGTTTCTGTTTTATTTGATTACCTATACGTTGATTTTGGGTACACCTGGGATATGGGGTTTGGCATATAAGTAATTAGTAACGTGATAATTATTACTAAGATTTCTTTACTGTGTTTCTATCTACGGAAAATGTCGCTGGGATCAGATATTAAATAGGTCAGACTGGTAGATAATGCCTACGGCATTAAGTCCGCCTATGTACAGAAATTTGTGTGCATAAAGCTTAATAAATAATTTGACTGACCCGGAATGTAATGCAAGAACCTCCAGCTCAACAATTCAAAAATAAAACAGCATTTTTATAAGGAAGGGCTATACGATCCCCTAAGAATACCAACAGATAATAAATAAGAAATGAAAAAGTATGAAAATCCCAAAAGTCTCGTATTACAAATTAAATTTAAAAAGTTGAGGAAACCCCTTTATTTGGCCCAGGCTCTTTACTGAAACTCGATATCCAAGTAAATTATCACCCCTTTAATACCAAACGCGGTTAATCGCGTAAATTGCGTAACATAAATTTAAAACTATTACAAAAGCAGTTTAAACCTTTAACTAAATGCTTTAAGAAATATTTTAGAACAAAACTTGAACATAACGTTATGACTCTTTAGTACCGAATGGGTAAAGAGAGATCCCGTGTCTACCGACGACGAGCAAGAGTACCTCGTCGCCGTCGGCGAAAATGCCCCATCGCATTCCGTGTGCGCCTTAAACAGCTATCAGACCATCACATGGGCAATGCCCAGTTAGAGATACGGATGCAAGAGTAAATTATATACCGGCTTTTAGTCAGTTAGAGTCTGACACTCCCTCCCACTCCAACCAGTGTGGGAAGAAACAATGAATGAAATGTAAAAAAACTTTGGTTAAACATTACTGTTACACTGTTCCCACATAATAGAACTATCTAAATTATGTAACAAAGCATTGTAAAAGTGATTGAAAAAGAGTAACCATGGAGTTTCTTGCTCATTCTTCTCCATAGGAATCTACACTTTGAAACGGACGAGCAAATAGCTTCACTAGAGGACAGACGGACAGACTGACACGTATGAAGTTAAATCTTGTGTTTTTTTTTTTGCTTGACGTTCAAAAGTGCCCTTTGTGGTCTACTTGAAATAGAGAATTTGATTTGATTTGATTTGAATGTTTTACATGAGAAGAGGTGCGGTATATTGTGAATCAATGTAGGTCCTAATGCTTTGGGCACCCAAACTTACTCTTTGTAAAAATACAGGTCGCGATCGTAACTACATACCCATTGCAATACATTGAGCATAAAAAACTCCAACATACGAATACTCAGATCTCTTTTATCCAACCAAACCCACATTAAAATTCCTATTACCATGCCAGCAAAACGGCAATTTTGAATTATTTAATACACAGATAAACCGCTGACCAATTTGAGTGAATAATTAATAATAATAAATAAATAGCTGATATTAAAATGATAGCGTGTTATTGTTCTGCTCGTTATAATATCGATTTATCAAATAATGAATACCTATTATCGTTATTGTATTCAATACTTACATTATTATTTGTTCTGAAACCAAAACCACGAACGTTATTTCAATCATATTGAAAAGCTGTTTTCTGTAAATAATGTTACTGTATAAGGCTGATAGGAACTTCACGATTGATTCAATGGACCAAATAAGGAATCCTTTCATTGAGTTTAAAATATTAGTACTGCAGAGGTAAAGCAGTTAGTAATCTTATAGTAAGCTCCCAGCCATGTGACGTTAGGAGCTCTACGCTCGTCGTCGTTCGTAGAGCATGTTTCTATGGGCCCTGAAGTGGCTCGAAATCAGTCCAGTTACCTCGTTCAATACTAACCCAAACAAGGCGTGAAATATAATCCAAATTGTATAATAATATTATAAATGCGAAAGTAACTCTGTCTGTCTGCCTTTTCTTCACGCCTAAACTACTCATATTTGGTACAGACATAGTTCGGAACTCGAAAAAGGACATAGGATAGTTTTTATAACAAAAATCTACAGGATGTCCAGTATTCCACATAAACGGAGTCGCGGGCAAAAGCTAATTAATTATATTAGGATAAGCTTCGAAAAGCGTAGACATAATATGACGAAATTCCAATCGAATAATTATTTCTAGTGTGGAGCAACGTTTTTGAAAAGTGTCAAGACAATTAGTGTTTATTCTTTTTTAATTGAAGCGAGTCTATTATAAATAAATCTGTGTCCAACATTCCTTAACATACGAGAAAAAAAATCGTCCCCTATTCTCTTTGTTCTAGTCAAAAACTATCTTTGTTCAAACTGCCTAACTACCAACAGATAAAGTAGAACATTTATTTAACTAAGACAAATACGTGTCTTGGATTCAGATATTGGTTTATCCAATTCTGTTGCTTGAGAGAACGTGCAATCAATCTGGCGGGATAATTGGCTCTGGATGGTGATGTAGTGTATCATATCATAGCTATTGCGTCACGTACGCATGTCCTTGAAGGTGTATGTACCTTTCAGTACACGAAACATACGAGTCTTATACTTTTTGACTGATTGAGAAACCTCCTCACTTTTAAAAGGAATAGTCACAGTGCTAAAAACTTTATTTTAATGTGATGTGACCGCATGCGAATATGCCGATTACATGATGGTAAGTAATCGGTGCCGTTCATGAACACCCCGCAACACTACAGAAGTTATGGGTGCATTGTCGGCCTTTTGAGGATTAGGGTTCACTCACACGGCGAAACACAAATATGTGGTTGTTTAACGCCGGTTTTCTGTGAGGCTGTAACATCACTTCGGTCAAGCTGGCCTATTCATGCCGAACTCTCGGACTTGAATTTAATTGATTTCTATTTTGATACATGGTGATGTAATGATAATGTCACATTTTCCTATTATTACGTTTTTAAACGAAAAAGAATTACACATTTACCTCTGAATCACGATAAACCTGCAAAACTAACAAAATCATCAACACAGCGCAAAAATGCAATCAATTAAGCAATACAAAGATCAAGGAAGCAATACAACATAAGAACAATTTTCTTGTAAGCCTTGTTAATGTTCTATTCATCTAAGTTTCTTTATAATAGCGAATGTAAATTGAATCCACATCCAATACCAACTGGCGAAGTAAAGTGCAAATGAGGGTTCTTTCATTTCGAAATGCCAATGAAATTAATTATTTAGGTATTCCTTGTCGAAGCAAATTGCCAACGAACGCCTCCATTCATTCATTGACTTTTAATAAAATCTCTAATATCTATCATTGTAATTTAGACCTTATATTTTAAACATAAGAGCCATCGATATTGACATTGTATAATTATTCGTGGACTTTATTCCGGTGACAAGGGACGGTTTATGTGACATGATCCGTGAATTTTATGTCGCGGGAAATTGGGTGCTGTTTATCAACGTTGATTTGAGATCGATGGACAGGATGACAGTTCATCGTTGAATATCATTACATTAGTGTAATGACCCTTATGTCAAGTACCTAAGGATTAGCAAAGATAGAACTGACAAATTGTTTAGCGTAGAATAGTGATGCGGGCGTTAACTGAAGCCAAAATGTACTTTATTTCCAAAGTAATTAAGCTCCCTTTTATCGACTTATTGGCTTGGCTGCGGTAATCTGTTAAGCCTGCTTAACTAAGTATGAACTAAAATAATGGGCCAGAGTTGATGAACTTTCTTATAAAAACGAAGAGCCAATATTGGGGAATAGTGTAGAACATATGTTGAAGATGGCATCATCACTAAACTTATTAGGTACTAGCTGTACCCTACGGTTTCAATCGCGTTATTTGTAGCCAATGTTCACCGGAGATAATGTAGCTTTAATACTGTGACAGATTTTTCCAAATCGGTCAAGTAGTTTTAGAGCCTATTCAATTCAAACAGACAGCAAATCTTTCCCCTTTGACTTACAATCAAAAATTGAAAGGCCACAGAAACGGCGTTAAATCTGTTATTGTCACACTATTATAGTTTATTGTAATAATTTGGTTAGTACAACACAATTTTAACGAATCAATTATTGATACTTATGGAAGGTATCGAGATTTTGTTTTTCTTTATTGTTTAAACGAGTACTTTTTTTATTTTTTACTATATTTCAACTTTTTCATATACAGTAATAAAATTTACCGAACATTCTGGAAAATAGCCTTGGTTACAGATACTGGAAAAGCAATATTGATGTTTTTTTCCGACAGTTGATAAGCGCCACGTTTTTATTATACTTATAGCAGGTGAACATAAAGACTACCTATCCTTTTGTTTATCCTGTATGTATTTATAAGGACATTTATTTATTTATTTAAAATTAAAAGTAATACATCTACAATACGCATATTGATTGCGTGGAATACAATACGAAATTACAGCATTGTACTCAGTACGTATTGCCAGAACGAAACATTTCTCGTATCTACTACATTCGTAAGTGGATTGGCATCTTGCCATAATTTACAACCACATATTCTTTGCAGTAATAAACATATACGAGTACTTCGGTTTTGTATTCGAAGATTAGATATGTGTTAGAGAAAGTTCTAGAAAAGAATAAAACCCTGTATCGCGATCATACACCACATTTTAGAGCGCTGTTATTTTGTCCAAAATTATTATAATTTCAATATTATTTTAATAGTAATTATAGTGAAACATTATTAAATTAATCTAAAATAACGACTAACTCACATGAATAACCAGAGAACAGCCGCCCAGGGTGGGGTGGGAGGGAGTGTCAGAATCTTACTGACTAAAAACACCTCCGTTCCTTCTCTTGCTCTAGACTGAGAAAATTGAGCAGGAGAATAGCTCCCTCGCGCGGTCCACCTCCTTCTTTGCGAGCATAACTGCTTCCCAGAAAGAGGTTTTAGTGTGGGAGAGCCAAGCTTCGGCACGAATAGGTCGGCTCGACCGGAATGATACCACGGCCTCAAGAATACCGGTGTGAAACAACTACATCGTTGTGTTTCGCCGTGTGAGTGAGGTTACCAGAAGCCCAATCCTGCCCCTTCCCCTATCCCTTCCCGATCCTTATATTCGCAGCCCCTATCCCCAAAAGGCCGGCAAAGCACTCGTAACTCCTTTGGTGTTGCGGGCGTCCATGGGTGGCGCCGATTGCTTACCATCAGGTAATACGTCTATTCGTTTGCCGACTTATACCATAAAAAAGGTCTTCTCTTTCTTTCTTCAGTTCTGCTTCCCAGTTTCTCTCGCTAAACATATGAATACCTAAATAATCACTATATTATAGTACGGTAGAATTGTTAGTTATTTTATCAGCACTTTACATTACGTGAACCATTTACTTTCTTCACGATATGTAAGGATCATTGAAGGTTATTGCCAGGAAGCAACCATTATGGGGCACTATAGAATTATTGGGGTGTAAAAAAACTCATAAAAGGACACGAGGGAATTATGGTCAAAAACTTAGAATCTTAAGGGAAAATGTCTCTGTACTTCCTAGGATTATTAAAACAGATATAACGGCCAAAAATATCGTGATGACACCTAGATTTATATGTTGGAATTATAATATTAAAATTATGATTTTAAAAGTAGAACTCCTCAATGCTCAGACTTTTTGTATGAGAGAAGTCTTAGCTCAGCAGTGGGCACTTATAGGCTGATTGATAAATAATTAAATTAAATATCATAATACAAGATGAAACATGAATTTAAAAGCTACAAAGAATAGTGGTGGTATTTTATAAAAAGAAGATGTACTGTTTTCTTTCTATTATACCTACTCATAAAATAACCATAGGAATAATAATTATATTTCCTACATAAATAGGCAATGTTATTTATAACTCGCGTTAAGAAAAAATGAATACTAGTAAGGGTTGATTTGGCGGGGCCTATGTGCACCAGTGGACTGAATCAGGCTGATGATGATAATGATAAGTAATAATAGATTTTTTATAGAACTACTGGCATAAACTGAAACCATGATATTCATTGTTTTGTTTTTAATGAGGCACCAAAGTAACTTCTCAGACTCATATATCCCAAGGTTGCATTCAGTCAGTAAGAGCCCGACAGTTCCTATTGCCATACTCAATGCGGGAACAGCCATTGATGATTTGTATTCCTCAGAGAAAAAAAGACAACTTCCCACTACAAAAATTTCGGAGCTCATTTACATCCGAACTAAACATTAAATTCAAAACTTATTGGTAACGCAGTAAACAGTAAAACTATTATCAATATCCGCGCATTTCCTCATCCCCAGTCGATTGCAAAGGAAAGCCATCCATTTGTTTGAATGAAGTATTTCTAAGTAAAGAATTTTTCAATACACTTTCAATTACACCGAGCACAGACGGTATCTGATTAAGTTTCAAAAGCTACGCCAAGATTGGATTGAGTTCGTGTGTCGGGTTTTGAAAACCTTTTAGAATAAAGGACACAATCTTAGCATTGTTTGCGTCGACTGATTAACGTATTATTTATACGACGGGATACTGATTACTGTTGCTGATTTATTTAGGAGTATTTACGTATAGGATACAATGAATCTATTGTGTGTTAAGAAGATAGATTTTTGGTTTTCCTCCTGTGCAATGGTTGCATTTTAATACGAAAAAAAACACATATACACGCAAACCCAAAAACAATTGTGGATAAAAATTCCTTGCCATGACAGTTTGCTCAGTAGCCGGTTGTCTAGCCACTGCACTGATCGCGCTATCAAAAGATGATAACTATGTTCCGGAGACTTGGAATGACGGAAAATCGTTTTTTTGTATTTTTGGGAAATGCAAACACACCATTATTTCCATGTACTTCTGCAGTCTATTAATCTGTACTACGTGTTTGTTTAGCCACCTGTGTTTATGATCACCATATCTAGAGTCCAAATTATATGCACATGTATTTTGCAAATGCATAGGTATAATTCCGTGCTTTTAACATTTTATGCACATTTTGATTTTATGAACTGATTAAATTACCTACTTTTTTGTATTGGTAGAATTATACATAGGCATAGAAAGCTAGATCAAAATCTTTTGTGATCTGTTCTCAAAAACTGACAGTAAAATTTTTTACTAGATGGTTGATTTTTGTATCGGAATTCTTAATTGTGCATATTTTGTGCAAAACAGTAGGTCAACATTATTTTGAGTATATTTCAAGTGTATAGTCCAAGATACATTACCAACATTAATTGGATAATTAACAAAATGTCTCATCTTTTTAAGGACATACTTTTCAGCGTTGTGTTTCGCCGTCTGAGTGAGGTTACCAGAGGCACAATCCTTCCCCTCCCCCGATCCCACCCAATCGCAACGCAGATGTTACTCCTCCGTTGCGGTTGCCCATGGGCGGCGCTGAGTGCTTGCCATCAGGTAATCCATAGGCTCGTTTGCCGATCAATTACATAAAAAAAAATATTGAGGGAATTATGACGTTTTTATACCAAAAGTTTTAATAAATTAAAATATTTGCTTTGTTTATTTTCCCTGTACGTTAATAAAAGTCATTCAAATTACGAAAGCATATTCACGGTATTATTTTAATTGCTTTTCATTGAGTTTCAGTTCCGATATCAAAGAATTAAGTGTTGAAATGTACATATGCGAAACCCGAACTTATAATGAGTATAATTTTGATTTAATTCCTCAAAAGGCCTTTTACAGTGTAATTTCTGATATTATTATTCACGTATTTTGTAAAGCAAAAAGCTCATTTCAAACAGTAATTTATGTTAAAATGGTTTTTATGGTTGTTAAACATTATGCGTAATTCAGTTTTACTTATACCTACAATTTATAGGCACGGCCTAAGCCTAATAATGCCTGTTGATTTTCTTGTCTAAGCCAAAAGCTCTGTGTTGTTTTCCTGGTAAGAGTAAATATAGTCATTTGAAAGTTGAGTTGATTCTCAACTCACTTAATAAACTTAATAATCACACAAACCCTCATGTGTATAAAAAGCCCATGGTCCAAAACTGGACCTTTACAGGTTGTAAATGATTTTACAGAGTATAACTACTCTCTCTATCCGGACTATAACCGAAAATGATCCAGAATCGTAGATCTGCTTGCCTAAGAAGACCTTTTGGCCGTTTCAGATACAAGGGCTCAGTTTTGGTGAGGCAAGATACACTATTGTTTTTCCCTCGAAAAAGTTTCTGTCTATAATTACGATGTGCATGAAACCAATGTAATCGAAAATTGTCTGATGGTAAGCAATTGGTGTTGCCCACGGATAGAAGAGATAGGAGTGGGTTACCGGCCTTTTTAAAGTTAGGGTTTCGGAGATTAAGGAATTGAATTATAAATAGGCCTCCCGTAGCCTCACACGCACGACGAAACACAACGCTGTAATTGTTTCACGCCGGTTTTCTGTGAGGCCATGGTCTTACTCCGGTCGAGCTGATCCATTCGTGCCAAGATTGCTCTTCCGCGCTTAAATTGTGTAGTAAAACACACAGAATCGATTATACTCACAAAATGGCTTTTTTTGTTTTACACATTCTATGTGTAACATGTGTAAAACAGATTGTTATCTTATTTTACAAAATGGTCTCAAAATGGGCAATTTACGATAAAAAAAAAGATGAAATAAACGTGTATGCATTTAGCAAGAGGAACGCCGACGGTGCTCGAACGAATCTGCCCTTTGATGTTACCTAAATGCTAGGGGCTTAATACTTCCGAATCAAAACACAACATCAAATGAACATTCTATATTAATTTCTACACATTTATAAACATAACGTTGTATTTTTTACACTATAATTCTGATAGATTAGATATTTGGAAAGATTTTCAATAGAAATCTTTCCAAATAAAGCCGGGGTAAAGAGTCTGTTTATGTCTTATTTTCTAAAAGTCTCGAGTCTTAAGAGAGTTTAGTGATCATTGTTCATATTGGGTCTCCATGTGTGAATGAGCCTTTTTCATAGGGATATTTACAGGCTGATGTTGAATAGGATCAACTCAGTGATGAACTATTATAACGAGTGAACAATATTTTAACAATTATTCATCTAAATTTCGAAAACATTTTCAACATCACATAAAAATAATGAACAAAATCTATACTTATACTATTTTAACTTTTAAAGTTTCGCGTTCCATATTAACAACATATTATTATATTTATTTACGCGGGTATTAACGCGGAAAATTGTTATTTGAATACCTTGGTAGGATTAACGTTTCGACCCGGTTGCACAGGTCGTGGTCACAAGCAGACTGGTAATTATACTATTGTAACGAAAATCTGCAGATATAAGATAAAAACTAGTAAAATATAAATTTTAGTAGATATGTAAAATAACAAACTTATCAAATTATTACATAACAAACTAAGCTATTAGAATTCCATTAAGAGTCTAGATACCTAATTACTTCAGTACTAAGCACCAAGTTACCAAAATCGGTCTTTACCGCCATCCATTAAATTAGGTCAGCTGTAGACTGCTTAGGCGTGTGGAACGACGCTATTCCATAATTTGGCTAACTAAGAACAATTTGCCGTACCTTATTTAATCGTAACGAGCGATCGATACTAACTAGAGAACATTATACCTATAGACTAAACCTAAACGGTAAATTATCGGAGCTAGCTATTGCCTGAATAACTGGTACGATATCTTAAATATATGATGTATTTTATTAGCTTTATTGGGTGTATTAGAGTTAGAATTATAAAAACAGCGTAAGACAGTTATGCTTCGGTACGAATGGGTCTCCTCGACCGGAGTGATACCACGGCCTCACCAAAAACCGGCATGAACCAACCACAGGATGGTGTTTCACAGTGTGAGTGAGGTAACCGGAGGCCGAATCTTTCCCTTCTCCCAATCCCAAAATGTCCAATCCCTAATCCCAAAACGGTCAGCAATGCATTAATAACTCCTCCGTAGTTGCGGGTGTATATGGGCGGCGCTGATAACTTACCATCAGCTAATCTGTCCGCTTGTTTACCGTCCTAATACAATAAAAAAAACAATATTGGCTTCTGTCACGCTTTATAAGGATTTTGAATCGTGAGTGTGGAGAAATTAAAGCTAGTAATTAATCATCCCTCTTGCTCTATAGGATTGGGGATTTCGAACTTAATCTCTAGGCCATTTCGATATTTAGTATGAAATTAACACTTACATATATTTTCGTGCATACCTACATATATGTATGTAAAAGACAAATGTCGAAATTTGAAATTTTCACATAACTAACTTTTCCTCTTCGTTAAACACGACAGCAAACTTTCTTCAGTAGTTGCTGTAGAGATCAAATGGATAGAATATAAAACTTGACATATTACTACATTGAAACTCCGTCTTTAAACACATCACGACACGGCGTGTTTTTCTAATTTGTACTCACGAGATCGCATTAGCGAGGCGAGAGGTCCAATTACTCACACATACGTCACAAGTTAACTAATGACTAATCATTAGCAAGATATTGGTTAATAGACCTTAGTGTACACTAGCGCCTCTAGTGATGAGATAATCATCATTAATTCAAAAAAAAAAAAAAAAAGCCCATACATAGACATACCACGGCCCACAGAAAACCGGCGTGAAACAACCACAGCGTGGTGTGTCGCCGTATGAGTGAGGTAAAGGTCGGCAACGCACTCGTAACTCCTTCTTTGTTTCGGGTGTTCATGGGTAGCGCTGATTTCTTACCATCAGGTAATCCGCCTAAGGTCATCAACAGCTAAGATTAATACCTAGATAAAAACTGAGTTGAGTTTCAAAGTATATTTGAATGAACAAATTCCTTTTTTAATTTTTGGAAAAACTATACTTTTCAACAAAACACTGCACTAACGCTGCAACAGTAATAACCGTATCAATGAAAAAGGTACAATTTAGGAAAGTTGTCTGACCGAGTTAAAATTAGAATTACAAGCTATTTAACTTAATCAAGAAGACCATTAAAAACAAAACCATTAACTACACATTACGTAGAAATTACCGAAAAACACAAACAAAACGCAGTACGAAACTAAAGCCTTGAAATAAATGGATACTCGACTGAATAATGCAAGCGCTAGCCGACGACTGCGATACGCCATTAGAATAGTGTCCCAGTTCCACTTAAATGCGTACTGAATGCATTCCTATTGTTAATTCAGAACAGAAAGTTTCATAATTACTCTAACTTGTTTTTCTGCTTGGCAACAAAACGATTTGATTTTATGAAACCGTTTTAAGTGTCATCGTAACTTGGTTACTCGGAGTACTGGATGACTTTTATTAGGTTAAAATGCTTTTAAAAATGGTTGTGTTATAAATTCAAATTTATAATTAAGAGATAATAGTATAATCAAGTCCGGTTAGCCTCACGATGTTTCTTTGTCACTGAGTTTTTAAATTATAAAGCCAATAATTATAACTTGGAAAATTTCGCATTAGTACTTGTCAGGTTTCAAACCGGGCCAACACAACAACGTAGAAAATTATAAACCAAGTTAATAAATGTATTAAAAAGTCAAGCCAAAAATATGTTTTCTCTATTCCCGTATCCAATTAAAGATTAAAATATCTTCATTTGACCAACAGGCTCCGTTTTAATTACATAATGAGACTGATATCATCGTGAAGGAAGCACCCCTTTTTTTTGCACCCGCAACCCCATCTGGAGGTGGCGCGTTCCGACGGCCATAAAAACACAAATCTCAGACTTGTGGATCGCCACTTCGAGTCCCAACTGCCGGATTCTAGCAACGACTATCGCGACCGCTTGTGACATCAGGTCGGCCGCCGCCTGATGTGAACTCCCGTTCGCCAGCACCAGCGTGTCGTCAGCGTAGCAAACTATGCTGACGCCGCTCGGGAGGTCGGTGCGTAGCACCCAATCGTACCCAATGTTCCACAGGAGTGGTCCCAGGACCGATCCCTGTGGGACACCGCGTGACATCTCTCGCCGATTCCACATGCCCCGGTGACCGGGGTAGATGACGGGAAGGTAGCACCCCTGAGCACTAAACCACAGGTCTGACAAAAAATGTGAAAACCTACAAAGTATGTGTCGGACTCTCGCGCGAACGGGTAACAAAATCCTAGTTTTGTTCCTTTTTGTTCCTTGTTTACTTTATGTTTTGATTGGATTATCTGTGCAAATTTCAACTGTCTAGCAATCACGATTCATAAGACAGACAGATGGAAGGACAGAGGGAGGAATCTTAGTAATAGGGTTCCCGTTTTTATCTTTTGTATAATGAGCCCTAAATATGAAACTGTATCCGAATTCACAAGCGACGTGGAAAGACTCTTGACATTTAGAAAATCCGTACCTAAGCTCTGAAGAGAGAAAACAAACTACAGCGAACCTACTTGCTTAAAGGCAAACATAACATCACCTTTATTATGTAATTATAAAATCATAAAGTGAAATTTGCTATATGACAGCAAACGAGCCATAGGATTACCTGATGGTAAGCGATCATCGCCGCCCATCGACACTCGCAACAACGGTGGCGTTACGAGTACGTTGCCAACCTTTTGGGGGATTAGGTATGAAATATGGAAGGAGGAAAGGATTGGATTTCAAGGAACCTCACTCACACAGAGATTAACAGCAAAATACATTTGATCCTTTTAAAAAATCTATACTAATACATATTATAAATGTGAAAGTAACTCTGTCTGTCTTTTCTACTAAAGGATATCGGATAGTTTTTATACCAAAAATCTGCAGGAAGTCACTATCCCACGCGATCGGAGTCGCGGGCAAAAGCTTGTAGTAAATATCGATTTCGATTTTAAGTTCGATAAATAATTGACCAGACTGAAAGTCGTTAAGGGAGGTCAACATTCAGGAGTGGATATCTAAAGGCTAATGATGTTGTAATTATGACTTTCTAACGATTTTCGTTACACGAAACATTGTTATTATATCACTAAAAAGAGAAAAGAGCCTTAGGCTTAAAGGTTAATAAATAAAAATTCGTGGAATTATTATTAAATTTCGACTTGAAAATAAATAATTCAGTGAAGTACTAACTAATCTTTCTTAAGTATCATAAAAGAAAAATCTCTTAGTTTTCTGAGACGAAAATCCCACGGACATCTTAAATACGCTTTCGGTCATATTTGAAGAGAATTAATTAGTGAAAGTGGATAAACAGGAGGCCTTGAAAGAATTCAGAAAGCTACCGGCCCCTAAAAAGTATAGAATAACGCCATCTCTTAGCTGAACAGAAGAAATAAAGTAAACACAAAAGTGATGAAACAAAGAATTTGAGTTATCTACAGACTTAAAAAGCTTTGAATTATTAAAATTAATGTATTTTCGATATTATTATATTGTTATAATCTTACAATTTTCAACTTTATAAATATTTTAAAGCCAGCGCTCAATATTTAAAAGCACAACCATTGATTTCAAAAAAAAAACACTGAAGCTGATTTTTTTTCTGTTTATTAATGACGAGAAATTAATTACAATTGACCTACAATTAATTCTGTTGCCAACGTTTAACTTAAAACCTAATCCTATAATTCTCATTGAAATAAGATAAATAATTCTAAAACTGTCAATTTCAATATTTAAATTAGGAATATTTCGTCGTCCTTACTTAAATTACAGCGGAAGTCGAAAATATCAGCTGCTCCCAAAACAATGGCCGCAATTAATCAAATTCATCAACGCATTAATTTAAAGAATTTAAGCCAAGGAAATTATGAGCTGACGAGATCTTCATGGAAATTTGATCGTTCTTCAGGATACATTAAAGATTAGAAATTTGAATGGAAACATTTTTCTGTTCTGAGCGCAAAATTAAATAGGAACTTTATACTCGAAATCAGAGTTTAAGCTGACATTTTGTTTTTTTATGTATACATACACAGTACACAATACACGCAAAATCCATGCCAAGTATTATAATTATATAGAATTCGGTAGAAAATGACCTAATGAAAATTAAATAAAATTGAGGGGAAATGTCTTTAGAACTGGAATGGTCTCACGAAAGATCAAAAAGGCACGTAAAGCTGTACTAGTTTCCAGTCACAACAATACTCTGATCTAATCCATGAGTAGCGTTCACGCCGCGACGACGGACTTCGCGCAGCTGCATCAATACATAATAAATATATTAGACTTCACGTAAGTTGGTATTTTCAATAAATGCAGTATGCCTCACAATAAACTATTCATAAAAAGACCAAAAAGGCGTTTTGTAAATATGTTAAGTTTTTAAACTTAATGTATCCCGCAAATTCTTATAATTGCACCTTCAACAACATTGAAATACAACACAATAATATAAAACTTTGAGAATAGCTCAACAAAATGTATCGCATCCTGATAAGTTGGAGACACTCAATCATAGGAGTGACAATAAATTAATAAAGTAATGGAGTGTATATGAAATATTCAACACATTTCTTCATACATTCGGTAGCGGGTACATAAATCTGCGACTGGACACTATATTTTCGCGGCAAGAGGTGTCGAAAAGGAAATGTCGGTCAGTTCCTGCATTTTATTTATGGTTTCTCTTATCATATTAAATTATCGAATACCATGTTATATTTTGATGAATTATCGCTATCGTCGGCAGCTTCTTATGCATGAGAACGCGAGTTTGTTCAGGTGGGATTTATAGGTATAAAATGAAATGTATGTTTTTTTCGATTGAAAATGTAGTCATTTTCATAGCTACAGCACGAAACCTGTGTTTTTATATGGTATGGCGGCAAACGAATGCCTGATAGTTATTAATCGGCGCCACGCCTCACTTTAGAGATAAGAAAGAAGTTTTGGGGATTTAAGTAGAAGGGAGTAGGGAGAAATGGGGTAGGAAGAAGGTCAAGGTAAGGATAATGTCACTCACACAGTGAAACAAAACGATGTGGTTGTCACACGCTAGTTTTCTTTGAGTTTTCCGTTACTTCTTACTTCAGTCAAGTCGGCCCATTCCTGCCCAAGTATGGGTCTCCCACACTTATGTAATGACCATATCAGTTAATCTCGGTTCCAATTTTTTTATACTTATTTTTATTCCAACTGACTGATTTGAAAGTCATTGGGAAAGGGCTATATTTAGCAGTAGGCGTTATAAGGCTGATATTATGATAATAATAATGAGTAACGTCTAACCATAAGTGTGGGAGAGCCATGCTTCGGCACGAATGGGTTTGAGGGGAGTGATACCACGGCCTCACAGAAAACCGGTGTGAAGCAGCGTTTTGTTTCGCCGTGTGAGTGAGGTTACTGGAGGCCTTGCCCTCCCACAATCCCTAAATCTCCAAATCCCTAGTCCCTAGTGATTGCTTACCATCAGGTAATCAGTCTGCTCGTTTGCCGACATAACACCGTAAAATCTATACTAATGTTATAAAGCTCTAGAGCTTGTTTGTTTGTTTTAACGCGCTGATCTCCGATACTGCTGGTTTGCGTTGAACAATTTTTTGTGTTTGTTATACCATTTATCAAGGAAGGCTATTGGCTATAAAACATCACACTATGATCTGTAGGAGGTGAGCAGCGAGTGAAAACGCGTGAAAGTAGCTAGTTTTTCTTATAAAATGCATTATTCTTAAAGTACGAACTTTTGCATCTTCTTTATACAATCAATATCATTACCAAAAACATTCATATGACAATAAAGGTCCCACTAAACGATCCTACACATCTAACAAAATAATACACGAACTCCTTTTCTAAAATCAGGACAAGGACTAACAACGTTCCGTTCTTTGAGCAAAGCAAAGCAATCCATTAACATACGTTACTAAATTGAGCTCACGGTCTGCATCTCAATACCGTCGCATGTCCAAGTGGAACGAAATCTTAGTAATGAGGACCCAGATATCTTTGCTGCACTTTCTTTCTCGTGGCTTTTACTCTACTGGGTTGGTAATTACAATAAGTGTTTTCAGTAAAGGG
Organism: Spodoptera exigua; assembly: GCA_902829305.4. NCBI lineage: Eukaryota > Metazoa > Arthropoda > Insecta > Lepidoptera > Noctuidae > Spodoptera > Spodoptera exigua. Next base: position 3,664,149 of record LR824614.2, read on the forward strand.
ACTGTTAGAAATCTGACGATACAGGACTTGGTAACTAAAACATTAATTAATCTATTACTTAATATTAATATTATAAAGCTGAAGAGTATGTTCGTTTGAACGCGCAAATCTCCAGAACTACTTGTCCGAATTGAACAATTCTTTATGTGGTCGTTAGTTCATTTATCGAGGAAGGCTATAAGCTATCAAACATCACGCTAAGATCTGTATCCATCCAAACCCAAACTTTCAAACTTATATTATTAATTCGAAAGTAACTCTGTCTGTCTGTCTTTTCTTCACGCCTAAAGTACTGAACCGATTTGTGTGTTTGGTACAGATATAGTTTGGAACTTGAGAAAGGACACAGGATATTTTATATACCAAAAATCTACAGAAAGTCACTATTCCACGCGAACGAAGTCGCGGGCAAAAGCTAGTATTAATATATACATATATACGGGTCAGTAAGATATAAAACTACTTTAGCAATTTGGTGCATATACACAAGGGAAAACCTTTAATGTGTACTCAACAAAAAGAGGCTAGCAATGCTCTCTTTCAAGATCCTTAGCTATATTTTCCCAGGCTGGCCTGCGGATAAGTAACCATTCAAGATATCTTTAGGCTTGTGTATGTTTAAGGAATAGTACATAATTTAAGGTTATTCTACCAAACAGAGAAGTCGAAACATAGCCGATAATGCAACTATATAAAGGACATGGCCAACTTTTGTATGGGCTTTTGCATAGTTATTGAATTCAATGTACATCAATGATTTTTGGTGTTTACATTCGTGAATATTATTAAATTAAATTGCAATAAATAAAACACATGAAGAACTCGTAATTATAACAAACAAGACGAAAATAGTTTCACTAAACCTTTAGTCAGATTACTGGCCATAAGTGCACGAAATAAGATTTTGCTTTTAAAAACCATGGCGTTTTAATTATTTATTTATTTATTTGTAAAATAAAACAAAAGAATAGGTATAAATAATAATGATTTATTTATTAAGGAGAACAAATAAAATAAAACTACGTAATAATTCACTTTTATATTTTTATTATAAAGTGTATTTTATTATGTTTGTGTATGGAATGTACGTTTCTGTAATATATATTCTGTATGATTGGGTAATAATATGGTAGTACTTTCCATTTGAAGCGGCCTGCTTAAAACAGGTCGTAATGGTGGTGGCTCTGGTGGGCTAATCACTTGGATATAAGGGGCTGCTGCATTGTTGTCCGAACCCAATTCCTGCATGTTATCTGAATCTGATTCCTGCACGTTGTCCGAACCCAATACCTGCAAGTTTCGTGATAAGTCCTGCACTGTCTGTCTATTTGCCCGCATACAGCACACATGACAAACATAGTTGCTTCTTGAGGTCTGAAAATAATCCCCACTTAGAATAAACACATGTTTTCAAGTTTAATGTTATTGTACAGTGAGAAGTATTATGTAACAACATGCCTACTTTAAAGAAGTCTATGCAAACATGGAAAATATATAAAGATAGATATTATAATCACACATACCTACTATTAGTACTTTTTCATAGATTAATATAGATAAATACAAGTACATATATAAAACAATGAATAAAAACAAAATGCTTACCACATTAATAGTATTTTGTGATATTAGGCCAGCTAGCAATGGACACTATAATGTCAGTATGGACTCTCCATACTGACATTATAGTGTCTTATTTTTCGAACCGATTTTCCACAACCAAGGCAATGTTATGCCCCAGTAGTCTCTCATGTTCACCAGCCTCAGTATTCAAAAATAAGAAGCGTGGTTGACAAATGAATGTCCCCAGAGGCAACTAAAAAAAGATGCACTATTTAAAAGCGCATAGCATTATAAAACATAAAAAAACAGACTAAGTATTATACTATTCCGACTTCATACCTGGGTTTGAGCTATGGTTAACCAACGTGAAAGTTTTGTTTGATGATGTGCAGAAAGCGAGGATATAAGACGCCTCTGCAGCCTTTGTACGCCTATTCCGCAGTTGATGCACCTCATCGTAATCCACAAAACAAATCCAAAACGCAAAACAGTTACTCCAATATTATTAGCAAGGTTAACAAAAACACGCTGTCAAAAGTGTCAAACACGTTCCGTTTCGAAGTTTTTTTTGGTGAATTGGATAAAAATAAAACATAATATTATTATAACATGAGTATATTTTAAAATGCAACTAAAACCAATGAATACAGTTTCGTAGGAATAAAATGTTCCTAGTGTAATGCATTTGTCGATCATATCACACGTTTTCTACGAGTGTAGTTTAAGACACGTGGTTTGGAATTGGAACGTCTTTTTATTTATCTTTCTCTATGGACTATTATGGCGAAACTTGACAAACGATAAGTTGATTTTGTTGCATTACTTTTACATTTTTTTAATAATAATTGTCAGGTCTGGAGAGGCTAAAACTACGTAATAATTCATATTTCTATTTATATTTTACAGTGTATTAATTTTGTTCGTGTACGTGGAATGTACTTTTTTGGCCATGTCCTTTGTATTACTATCTGTACCTGCTGAACAATTTATACACCTTTAATCCAAGAGACGATGTTTCTATTTAGTTTCGGGTTGCGGGTTCTGAGTTATTCTGTCTGGGACTTTTTCTGAGTTATTTAGACACCAAGGAAAACTTCGTGAAGAAACCTGGACTAAAAAAAAATATAATTATAAGTTTAAAATCGTCAATTCGCCTTGAGCAAGTGTGGTGATTAATGCTCAAACCTTCTCCGTTTGAGAAGAGGTATTTGCTCAGTAGTAGTCACATATAGGCTGATAATAATGATAATGATGACTCAAATCCTTTAATGAAAAATTTTCAACGAATTGATAGGTAACAAAGCATGCAAATTCATGTGTAACCCACATACATATTCATCTCATCTCGGATCTTCTAGGTTCATCCCTGAGGTATTAACAATATTCCATGGTAGCGATAGTTTGTAACCTCGTTAAGAAGTTCCACAGAAGATTTTGATAGTTGTAATCATATTAAGCTTGTAATTTACTGGCTCTTAGCACTAATAGAGATTTTGTGTGAACTTGCCTTTTGTTAATGGTATTAAAACATTACATAGTAACACGCTTGTATGCGGATAAAGGATTAAACAAGGCAAGGGTTTACTATGGTGCTGTCCCTTCTTTTTAAAGTTGTGTGATAAGCTGTGGAGTTTAAGAGCCATGCTTCGGTATGAATAGGGCTGTTCGGCCGGAGTGATACCACGGCCTCACAGAAAACCGGCGTGAAGCAATACTTACGTTGTGTTTCGTTGTGTGAGTGAGATTAATGTTTGAAAGGCCGGCAACGCACTCGTAGTACTCCTTTATAGTATTGCGAGCGTCCATGGGTGGCGCCAAGTGGCGCCGATTGCTTAAGGCGTATAGTACCCTCAATAATCTCGAGCATGCAAACGCACGACTGGCGCGGGCTGCGTTCGCCCGCTTTTATCTATGGAAATCCCAATAATATAACATGTTCTTTGTAAGATATTTACTAATTTACATTGTAGTACATGAATCTACAGTAAACATTTTATTCCAATCTTTACACCCAACCCTCAATGAGGAATAGGCTTTAGAATGTAACGTTTTTACGGCTTATAAGGCGCGTAGGCCCTTAATACTATCAAGTAATAATCCGTCTGCTCGTTAAGCGACCTATGATATCAAAAAAAGGTTTATACGTAAAGAGAGAGCATTTGCCTATCACTGTTCTATTTCTACTCAACTCACACAGGACAAACGTAACATTATATCTATGTAATAAACATTCAAAATTATGTAATAAGATTCAACCCCGACCCTAATCCAGTTCAGGGAATGAATACAAAAGATAACGTGAACCTAAAATATAATAATAATTATCATCAATAACACCAGGCCCACATAAATTCTAAGGGATATCAGTTATTCAAATACTTCATGTCATCATAATTTGTAATCTCGAAACTTTATTAAGGTCGTAAGACAATAAACAACGGCTATCCAGATCCTAAATAATAAAATTAGACCTTAAACTAATTTACCAGTTTGGAAAGCGAATTAAGCGACATTCAAACCTTTTCATTTCTAGAATTAATTTTGGTACGAGTTGTGAACCCTTTCAAAGTCGACAAAATGGAATCCTTTTTTGAGAATTCGCTGAATTGATAAACATTATATTAAATTTGTGGCTTCGTGTTTTCGTTAACGGTGTTTCCATGTGACTTTTGCTGACATTACCATTATATTTTTGACCTTAAATGATATGAGTGTTGGTGACAACGTGAATGTGTTCAATGAGACAATGATCTCCAGTAGTTGTCGCTTACATTTTGATTTCTTGACAACTTTACGTTTACTTTAAAAGCAAAATTTCATGCACACACTGTTTTTAATAACGTAAGCATGTATTCAAGTTCATTCATAGTTACACAATTGAATCACTGCTTTGTTTAAAATGACTTCTCCCGCCCAGGGCCGAGCGGGAGGGAGTGTCAGACTCTTACTGACTAAAAACCCCCTGTTCCTTCTCCTGCTCTGGGCCGAGGTCGCGGTGCTTCATTGCGCTTACCCCGCAACCCCGGCTGTTGTTTATCTTTACTAATTGTCTCATATAAAATTTATTTTACCTTTAACACAATCACGTAATATTTACTCTGTTAACAAAAACAAAATCAGGTTAAATAAAATCCAATTAGAAACAACAATCTCTTTTATTATTTCGTTTACCTTTCTTGCGACCCAACCGAAAACTCTAATACACTTTAGCGCCAAGACTTAAAGTTCAGTTTCGCGAAGCTTTTTTTTCGAAGTAAATAATTTATGAAGCCAGAATTGGTAGCGCAGACAATTCCCGGATTATCGTTGACAAGTTGACGTTGACAGAAGTGACGTTCTTGAAAGCGCGACCCTTGTCATACTGCCTTTGGTCTAACGCTAGACTTGAATGAAATTACAATCAGACGTTAAGCTCAATCTCCTCGCTCGAAGTACGTACGTGGCTCCTGTGTAGGGCTTAGATATTGTACCACATCAGCTGTGTATACGGACTACAGATGAATCGGGATTACATGCAATCAGGTTCCTGCATGTTGTTGGTACAATATAAGACGATATTGATTAATTTTTATTGAGAGATACTGTACAACAAATTGGAAAGCAAAACTTTTATAATAATGTCTTCGTTAAATTGGAATCATTATTTAAATAGTGATTAGATTGATAACCACGTTGAAAAAAATAATATCGTTAAGAAAACATTGCTAGCGTAACAAGTACCATTGTTGATATGCACGACAGAAATGGGCAGATTATTGTTATAAACGCTCTTAGTAATTATCTTGTTAGCTACTTTTTTTTTTTGTAAGGGCAAAATCATCCAATTACTTCTCTCGCCCAGCGCCGGGCGGGAGGGAGTATCAGACTCTTACTGACTAAAAACCCCCCTGTTCCTTCTCCTGCGCTGGGCCGAGGTAACGGTGACTCATTGCGCTTACCCCGCATCCCCGGCTGAACATCAGACCTATTGGGCCCCGTCTGTGGTGGTCTCTTGTTAGCTACTTAACACTTGAAACGACTCACGGAACAAATATTTCACGGATGAAACTTCCCACACAGCCGTAGGAAAGTTATCTATCTTTATCTTCCCACGCTTGCATTTCTTATCTTTTATAATAATGTTTAATCTGTGTGGGTGTATTTACAATTAAGAAGATCACTGAAAAGAATATCCTTGAAGACTGATCATTCCATTCTTAAGGCACCTACAGTCTGAATACATTTTAAAAGATTATGTCCTAGTTATATATAGCGAAAGTAAATGGCGAGACGAAACTTGGACTTGTAATATCTCGATGCCATTCCGCCTAATCAAGCAAATTGTGATCACTCATGCTCATTGTAAATTTCATATGGAATGTTCTATATAATTAGACACACATCATTAGACTTTAAGTGCCCACTGCTGAGCACGTCTTCCCATCTGGAGAAGGTTTCAGCAGTAAATGCTTGCTAAAGCGGATCGGCTATTTTAAAGTAATAATAATAAATTTTTAGACCAGGTTACCAATTGTCAGTGGTGTCTTAATAACTTAGAAAGTACATCAAACTCTGAAAAAGTCGCATTAATACTAGCCTAGGTAGTAGCCTGCACCCAGACTTACCAATAGGACGTTTTATCATTCGACATTTAATTATACATATGCAAGTAAATACCCCAACATCTCACTATTCAAGCGAACTGATTGGTTTGACCAAATAGCAGCACTGCTAGCATCACACTGCGGTTAATGATCATACAAACTCAACAGTCCATACAAACAGAGTATATTCATTAACAGAATAATGCACCTTGTTTACATGTACTGTAGGTGTAATTTGCTTCTGCGTTTATATTGATTACGCCGAGATTAAAGTGATTAATACGCATTTTATTAAATGATAATATATTTTTTTATTTTTGTTTGCTTTCAATAAATTGTTTTGCTTCATGATTATTTTATGTTTTTAAATGTTAAAAAGTTTCATAAGTGGTCAAAAAATTGAAAACTATTTTCTCTAATATGTTTCAAACTTATCCTCAAACTCGCTGATTCCTAAGTAACTAATTAGAAGCACAGTACAGCAATTTGTCCACCTATTAACACAAAATAAAACACAAAAAAACAACAAATTGTAATCTTTGAAAATCAAAGCGAAAACATCTTAAAGATAAACAAAAGCTATAATGAAAGCGAAGCCAACCTTTGTAGGTGGAAATTTTAATAACAAATCATTTCCACGTCCACAAGGTTAAAATCCAAGAACGGTAGGTAGGTACTAATATCATGTTCATTTAATGCAAATTCTTCAACAAAAGCATTTCTCCCGAGGTGTAGTATTTTTACAGCGTTCGAATAATGAGCTCGTCCATCACTGAGTATCCTTAGAAAATTGTTGCTTAAAAAGATGTAGTTGTCTGGGCGCCGCCATGATGGTTTCACGTCTTATATTTTGTGGGTTTTTTAATGATGTTTGTATAAGCTTTTGTTTTCATGTTGTATGTCGGCAGACGAGCTTACTTAATCGTAAACAATCGGCACCGCCCATGAACAATACCAGAGAAGTTATGAGTCAGCTTTTTTTTATGTAATAGGTCGGCAAACGAGCAGACGGAATACCTTATGGTAAGTAATTTTACTTATTACTTTACTTACTTACGCAACGGAGTTTTTTTTTTTTTGTGAAGCGAAAATCATCAAATGACTTCTCCCGCCCAGGGCCGGGCAGGAGGGAGTGTCAGACTCTTACTGACTAAAAACCCCCCTGTTCCTTCTCCTGCTCTGTGCCGAGGTCGCGGTACCTCATTGCGCTTACCCCGCAACCCCGGCTGAACATCAGCCCTTTAGGGCCCCGTCTGTGGTGGTCGAATGGCTCTTTGAGACGCGCGCGGAACGCTACGCGCCGTACGCTCGGGCCTGGTTCTGGTCGGGCGGCGAGCTGCCCTTACTCGCCGACCGCAGGCCCGTGCTTACGGTGGCCGGAGATCGTCCCTCGAACCCCGACGCCCGTAGTGTCGCCAGTTGCGGCTGCTGGGGCGTGAGGAGGAGGATTGCTCCCTCACGCGGGCCGCCTCTCTCTTTACGAGCATGACTGCTTCACAAAAGGAGGAGAAGGCGTCTCGACTAAGGCCGGGCGCGAGAGGTCGCCGCCGCCGATCACTTCCCTGAGGATACGGCGGTGCTCAGCCCAGGCAGGGCATACCGCTACCGTATGCTCCACCGTATCCTGTAGGTGGTTCTTACAATGACGACACTCGGGTGTTTCCTCCCGCTGGATCCGAAACAGGAACCTACCGAAGCTGCCGTGCCCGGTAAGCACCTGCGTCAGGCGGAAGGTGAGGACGCCGTGGCGTCTCTCAAACCACTCCTCAAAGAAGGGTCTTACCGCTGCTATAGTAGTGTGCCCGGCCCTCGGTTGCGACAGTCGCTGCTTCCACTCAGCCATGAGATCTCGCCGGAGCTCATTCAGCCACGCACTAATTTGGCGCGGCAGAGGATCCTCGCCCCGGCGACGCGCGTCTGCGCGCAAACTGTAGACGCGCGCGAGCGCCTTCGCTTCCAGATCCCATGGCGGTGATCCGGCAAGGAGGTTCGCCGCCTCACCGGAGATTGTGCGATATCCGCGGATTATTCGGATAGCCATGACCCTCTGGGACGTGACCAGCGTACGAGCTGGCCGCCGCTTCAAGTCCGGCGCCCACACAGGGGCACCGTAGAGGGCCATGGATCGCACAATCCCCATATACAACCTCCGGCGGGAGGCGTTTGGCCCCCCGAGGTTGGGAAGGAGCCGCTTGAGCGCGGCCCCAGACCGTTCCAACTTAGGAGTCAAACGACGGCAACGGAGGAGTTACGAGTGCGTTACCGACCTTTTAGGGATTAGGGTTCTTGAGATTAAGGGATTGGGAAGGGATCGGGGGAGGGGAAAGATTGGGCCTTAGTTTTTTCACGCTGGTTTTCTGTGAGGCCGTGGTATTACACCTGTCGAGCCGAACCATTCGTGCTGAAGCTTGGCTCTCCCACACGTGAGACTCCCACAGTTGCCTTTTAGAAATTTAGAAATTACAGAGGGACGGGGGGAGGATAAGGATTCGGTCTCCTGTAACCTCACTTACACGGCGAAACACAACGCTGTAGCTGTTTCAGGCCGTGGTATCACTCCGGTCGTGCAGAGCATTCGTGGCAAAGCTTGTGTCACTCACAAATGTAATTTTATGCCATCTATTCCCTGTATTCCATGTTCTGTAGTCAACTACGTAACACGGTTTATGAGATGAAGTCTGTCAAACTGGACAGCAAAATCTTAGCAATAGAATACCCGGTTTTACACTTTCAATACTGAATTCCAAGTTCCATTACTTTATTAATAATTAGCTATTAGTAATATTCGTATCAAGTACATTTTATAGCTAGTATAATTTTGTGCTTTCTCAAGAACATCACCGTTATTGCTAACTCACTTCCTCGTGAAAGATGCGTCTCCTATAGAAGTATTAAGATCAAAATTAACCGTTCTATAACTTTAATCATCTCCGTCGTACTCGTCGTCGTCACTTAAAATTAGTTAATTGAAACTATTAGCTATGCGGAAGACACGTATTAATTTTAATTCACCCACACATTTGAATATGGTACTCTCAAATACCAAAACTTACCCCACAATTCCTACATAAGTACACACAATTAAGAACTACGTACGTATATAAACTTGGTTTAGAATCATCCTAACTCATATAACTGGATTGAACCAAATTAAACTAGATTCCTCAACAATATATAATTCTAATTGCAAGAGAAAGAGCGCATCGGAGCGTGTTGAGGCTCATTTTAAACTTAAATAAAGCAAATTGACGTTGATATCTATGAATTTTGTGTAGATACAGGCCAATTTCCATAGTTGATTATATTAGATCAATTCTCATAAGCCATTATTATTGGCCGCATTTTCCTGTCAAGGTATGTCTAAGTGAGACAAAAGTCACGAGGCTTACAACTTTAGGATTACCCATATATTTATGTTTTTATATTATTTGAATGTCTTACAATAACAACTGAATTCACTTTAATATTGAGTAAATGTTGTCATGACGAGTAATAAAATGTCGATCATATTATTATGTGTGGGAATTACCATGCGTGGCATTACACATCGACTTTTGCGAGGATATGCTAGTCAAAGTCAAAAAGTCAAGTCAAAAATTATTTAATCCAATTAGACCTTTACAGGCACTTTTGAACGTCAAACAAAATTTAAAATAAAAAAATAGTGTCAGTCTGTCGGTCAGTCCTCTTAGTGAAGCTATTTGCTCGTTCCAAAGTGTAGATTCCGATGGAGAAGAACGAGCAAGAAACTCCATGCTTACTCTTTTTAAATCAGTTTCACATACAGATTCTTTTTACAAACAGTTGGTTCAATTATGTGGTATTACCATCACTTTAGTCCCGCCACATTTAAAATAAGTACTTATCATTAAAATTGTAGTTCTAAGTATTTTTTCACTCTTTTGATAGCAAAACAAAACTAGACAACTATAATTACAAAACGTTTCCCTCTTCGGAAAACAGAAAGCCACTTAATATTCGAAGCAAGCATCCTGTGATCTCAGGGTCGTATCCCTCATCGTCAATTAAGGCCTCCTTCGGTATAAACTATATCAATTTCTCGACTACCATAGACATTTTGTAACTGTGAACCGAACTATTTAGACAGATTATTTGAAAAAGGACGCAGTTGGTCGACCTCATTTTAGATGGCCTTTTAATAAAGGTAGCCCTGTAGCTATTTTCTAATAAGTTATTTCGGATTTTGTAATACTTTATCACATCTGTTGATCTTGATTTATTATAACTTTTGGTCACGGATGAAATTTGTAATTTTCTAGGAACAGAATTTATATACTTTCATTAATAATAAGCTGGCATATTTAAGGAGCCTGTTGTGTCCATATAGCGTTGGCTGATATACTTAGTTCTTGAGTCCCAGAGAAACACACATCAAAACATAGTCTACAAGCGTGGATGTCGATTTTACACTTTTTCAAGTTTTTAATTTTCTCTGCGTACAAACCTTCTCTGGACGTCAACAAATAGTTCAAGACCAAGAAAATTTGCTAAATCGGTAAAGGCATTGTTGAGTTATAACATTACACTGAAAAGTGGCATTGATTTTTATATATAAAGATCACTTTTCTAACCAGAAGGAGTGCCAGACTCTTACTGATTAAAAACTACCCTGTTCTTTCTGGTTTCCTCAACATACTCTGTAATATGACAACGACCTATTTCCTCCCGAGGTTTTTTTCTATTATATTAGACTGCACAGAAGATAATAAGTAGCCGTGTGAGTAGAGTTACCGTAGGCCCAATAACAGATACAGATTTTCACATCTGAAGCAAACAATACAGTTGTTTACAAACAACGAATCCCTACCTTTCATCCTTTACAGTAAACTTTGCCAGTTATCCCGCAAATGCAGCGTAATCCGCAAAATCATGAGGAACTCAGTAACAGGATCTAAAATGTGCCGACAGGTTGGTTCAGAATAAGCACGTTCTCGTCCGCGTCATTCAAAATGGCAGACTTGTGGTTTCTGCGGCCAATTGTATTAGGAGAACAGAAACAAGATGGTTTTGACTAATGAGGTAGGTACTATAGCTTAATTTGAATGGTAAGTTCCTAATTATTGTAAATGTTACATTATTGTAAAGTATGGAGGTGGGCAAAATGAAGGTGATGCTTCGGCACGAATGGGTTGGCTCAAATTATACATCACAAAAACTGGCGTGAAATAACCGCAACGTTGTGTTTCGCAGTGTAAGTAATTTAATCGGTGGCCCAATTCCTCTTTCCCTCCCCAATCCCTAAATAACCGAATCGCTTATTCTCAAAAGGCTGGCAATGAAATCATAACTGCCCATAGTTATGAATGGCACCGATCGCTTACTATCAGGTGTTCCGTTAGCTCATTAGCCATCCTATCACTAAAAATCATGAATGTAAATTTTTAGAATATTACAAACTGAAAAAAAATTAACAGGTACCTAGTTAACACTGTACATTTATTGTTTTATTTCTACGAAGTTACTACTTGTTAATTATCTAATGATATAACGATTGTGTTACTTAAACAGTTTTTTACTAACTTATCTCGGTGGCGGTTAATTTGATTATTATCCTAATGGTATTTTGTATGTGTGAATAAATGATTTAAACCAAAATGTATTGACATCTGTATTTATTTATGTCTACATCATCATCATCATCATCAGCCTATAAGTGCCCACTGCTGAGCAAATCTTCTTCTCATACGGAGAAGGTTAGAGCATTAATCACCACGCTTGCTCGCTTTGCTAACTTATAATCAGAAATTATACATCCAGATTTCCTCACGATGTTTACCTTCACCGTATGTCAGTGGTGTCTAAATAATCATAGAAAGTACATATAACTCGGAAAAAGTCACATTGGTACTTGCCAGGTTTCGAAACCCGCACCCTCATGCATGAGAAGCGGGCTCGTTAACCTCCGGGCCACCACGACATTATGTGTATATGGTGTTCTTTATTAAGGTACTGAAGATATCTCTCTGAAAGTCAACCTCAAACCCTTTCTTCACAATATGATGGCGTGACGATACAATTATGACGTGTAACTCAAAAGTACTTAGGTTTAAAATAAATAATTCAATAACAACTCTTACTACCTTCTCGGTTTATGTTCTAAGCTGACTTGGAAATTAAGGCCTTACTTTTTATTTTATTTTTATTTCTTTATTATTAAATCTCTTCTCTTCATTTTATTATTTCTTAATTATTTTAAACAATATTGTGAAGTTTCAAAATTCGGTGATATTAAATTGAACACCACAAGATCAACGAAGTATTTAATAACGAAATATTTGATACATTTTAGTAGGTACCTTTCTAATAAATATTTTAATTACACATTTAAATAAAATTATAATTAATTTCAATTACAGTAAAATCAGTTTTCGAATGAATAATAAGATAATAGTCTTAATATAATTAAAATAACCAGTCAGCGTCGCCGATAGAATTGTTGCGATGCATGAGGACGCGGATTCAGATTCCTGGCAAGTACCAATGTGACTTTTTCCGAAGTCGTCCCTATTATTCGCTAACTTAAACATCACGAACATACGGCGCAGGACAACAAAGAGAGATAAATTTTAAAAAAATTACGCTATTACTATTACTAAGAATTTCAAACAAATATAACCTACACATATTGTGCTCGATAATCGCACTTGTGTCCATTTGGACAAAAAAGATAATTATGAGCAAGAAGTGTACAGTATACATCAAAGACATGCCTCTTATTATAATAAAACGCAAGAGAAAAAGGACTCGCTCCCAAGTAAAAAAAGCAGTTCATCATAAATTTTGACAATATTACAACCCACTTTGTTTACAAGGAAAAAAATCTCTTTCATTGTATTCGTGAACCAATCTCGTACATAAGACGGTTATTAAATTTTCAACCTCAGACAACAAGTCTTCCACGACCTTAGGACGGCTACATACATTTCTTTAGCCAGGATAAAACTGATCGTTGTGTATTTTTAGGTCATTCTTCCATATACACATCTACATGACCCAGCTTCGTGATAATCCGGTGGTCGTTCCCGTATCACAAATGATGGGGCAGTTTCAAAACTTTTTATGGTTGGTTGCTAAGTCTCTTTAGACATGGCTACTTCTACTATACGGTGATAGTAAACTTCGTCACCAGGAATCCTAGCTTCGCTGACAGGGAAAGTCTGCCAGGTCATTCTGCTTTGAAAAATGCTTGTTAATTGATTAATTGAACCAAATGCCTTGATTTCGACTCTAAAATAATTGCAACTAAAATGAAAATTTGGTCTTCTTTACAATGGTACAATAAGCACAGTTTTACATTTTTGTAGTCATCGAAATGATAATTCTATATTATCAGTATTAGCTACGACCTAAATGGCAAGACAACATAAAAGGGACTAAAAAGATAATTGAATTAAATATATTTATTGACACTAAACAGGCAAGCTTGATTACTTGGAGATTTTCACGTTACAATTTCGAAATAGAAAGTAACTTAGAGTGACATCAGACCACCAAAGATAGGGCCCAATAGGTCCGATGAGGTTGCGGTGGGTACCGGCACGGGGTGGTGCAAGATAACTTGAAGTTAGTAAGAGTCTCGCACTCCCTCTCGCCCCAGGGCGAGCGAAGCAATTTCATTATTTTTCCCCTCAAAAATCTTTAGTAAGACCATCCAAACTAACATTATAAATGCGGAAGTAGCTCTGTCTGTCTATCTGTCTTTTCTTTACGCCTAAACTACTTAACCGATTTCTGTTAAATTTGGTACAGACTTACTTTGGAACTCGGGAAAGGACATATGATAGTTTTAAAGCAAAAATCTGCAGGAAATCACTATTCTACGCGTACGGGGTCGCGGGCAATAGCTAGTAGGCTATATATCTTGCTGGAACTACTTAAATGACAGTAATCAGAGCGAAGTCGGGACGGGCTGTTAGAGTAGAATAAAAAAGGTACACAATAAAAGTATTGTCTTGACTCCTCAATCTGTTTGTAACGTGTGTAACAGCCCTAACATGGTCACAGTGCCCGGGGAATTCAGGCTTCACCTGACTTTTATTACCACCATCTATGTTTTATTTAGATCCATTCTTTTGCTGTCTCCTGCTTTGTAAAGGATACGTGTGATATTTTATCTGTCTCGGTACATACGTCATTTATTCTCGTCTTCTGAATTGTTAAGATCATTTTGAATGGTATTTAATAGAGGCAAAACCATCAAATATAATTTAGATTTAGATATGCGCAGCGGTAGATTACGTTCAAGTCCACGTATAACTTTTTAGGCGGTTACAAAACAATAGTCATTAAAGTTAGCTTAGCTAGTTGCCTAATTGCTATATTCAACAAATATATAAAATCAATTATGTAAATATTGATAATGTACTACCCAACTATCTAATAATAAGAATAAAATGCTGTTCATTAGTCTTACATATTCTCGAGAACGGTTGGTCCAATTTGGCTATTTTTGGTAATGAAATATTCGTGGAAGGTATAAAAGGTCAGAAATCAGTAGTTAATTTTGAAGCGTAATAAAAATTTTATATAATAAAATATTAATAATGGAGTAATTTGATTAATATAATCATAAGAATAGATAATATTAAAATGCCGACATTACCTAAGGAGCCTGAAACGTCTGGTTATAAAATATTTGATAAAGTTTAATATATAAAAGGTCAACAAGCCTTTTAAACACTTTTTACCTGACTGATTCACCCTTTATGTAGTAGCAAGCAGTACAGTCAAGTCGAAATAGAATAAACCAAAAAAAGATTGTATATAGCAGAGCCTTTCTATGGCAAGTAGGAGTCAACTCGACCGGAGTGATACCACGCCTTTATAATCCCGGCGTGAAACGCTTACCTTGTGTTCCCGTGTGAGAGATTTTACTGAAGAACCAATCCTCTATCCTCAATCCTCAAGTCCTATACAACTCACATAAGACAAGTAAAAAGTATTCCGTTATTTATAAAAAAATAAACAAATTACTACTGTGACTGTACTTTCGTTCTTAATTAAAATTCGTTTCGATTTTCAACTTAATGAAATTTTGAACTCGTTTTTAATACCGAAAATTTGCTTCCATTTCTGCCGATATTATCCAGTCGATTGAAACCAATAGGAACTTTGAAAGTCTATTTTAATAGTTGAGTGGAAAGCCTTAACATAAAGAGAGTTTAACCGAGTGTAAACAAAAGCCTTGTATTTAATTTAGTTTTCATATTTAAGCATTATTTAAATTAGGTATTTTATAAATAAAGAATGTAGATAAGACAATGACTACAATAATTAAAAAGAAGTGTTACCTATGTCACTGAAATCTTAAACGAGGAAATTTGTAAGCACTTACACTCAGAAAGCACTGAACGGATCCGACAACTCACATAAGACTAGTAAAAAGTATTCCGTTATTTAAAAAAGAAATAAAGAAATGACTACTTGTACTTGTATTTAATTTAGTTTTCATATTTAAGAATGATTTAAAATAGATATTTTATAAATAAAGAATATAGGTAAGACAATGACTACAATTTTCAAAAAGATATGATACCTCTCTTTCTAATATTTTAAACGTAAAAGTTTGTAAGTACTTATGGATGGCATCGTATTCTACCCTGGGTATGTGGACGTGGTATTGTCTACACGGTAACAATTCCATATATTATGTACCAGTAACCACACTATCTCAATACCAGAACGACATATGTTCCCAGTCACTTTCTAACACCCTTCTATAAATCAGACATCCATTCGGCTTACTAACTCAATTGCACGCCCGCACGTCTTCACCCCGTCTCAGATCAGTTTACACTCCCCCTCCCCCTACCCCTTGCCGATAAATTAAACGATTTATGTGAACATCTCCATCTTAGTACACCTTCGTGATAAGCCCTGACTTGTACGCCCAGCGATGGATGTGGTTCACTGGTTTTTAGTCGTAAATCAGTCAAAACGTGACGTGACTTTCTGACACGAAGGAATGATAACAAAATAATTATGAGTTTTTAAATTAGGTAATTTTGGCTTGGAAGTTTTAATTATTAGAGAATTACTTTTTTACGTAAATTCTTCTACAGTCGTAATGGCAAGAATTCGTAATAATGTACTGCAGCCCCGGCCTGGAGCACGAGAAAGAAAGACTTGGGTTTTAGTTTTCAGTAAGAATCTGACACTCCCTTTCGCCATATATATACAGGACGAAGGAAGACATTCGATGATTTTCCCATTAAAAATAGTTCGAATACATGGAAAGGGTTTTTCAGGGTCTTTGTACGTTATAAGTTAATTGAGAAAACATTAATATACGATCAAGGGCAGATTTTTCAATGAAAAAATATGGTAAAAAGAGTAGGTAAGGTATGGTATTTAATTGGTAAAAGTTATCTGGGGAATAATTTTGTCGTGTCAGAATGTTTGTATAAGACAGAGACAGCAACAATTTTATTATTCAGATAACATTTACGAATATCTGACTATTGAAAAAACAGCCCTAAGAAAAATATTGTAAGAAACGTGAATTTTTACTTCAAATAATTATAAGTTTAAAATCTACAATTGACCTTACCAGTAAGACAGCCTACAAGCTGGCAGGTAGAATAATGTAGAAGAAAAACCACGGAGGTAATATCGAAAATGAGGATTTAATTTTTTTATTACAACAAAAGGAAAGCCGTAAATTACTGGCAGAACCAATACGTTTTTCAATAAAGACAGTTTGATAAAACCTTTTCCGAGCTATCACAAAAGTTTTCAAGTCTAAAGTCTAGACACACAAATCATAGACGATTCTACGTTGCCAAACAGGTTATAAATAAGAATTATCGTCTCTAACAATTCTAAAGAATTTAACTCACAATGTTTATTTTTTTAGTGAAAGAAGAACACATTTTTTTTTTTTTTTACTAACCGACTTCAAGAAAGGAGGAGGTTCTCAATTCGACGAGTATTTTTTTTTTTTTTTTTTTTATGTATGTACACCGATTACTCCAAGACGCCTGGACCGATTTGCAAAATTCTTTTTTTATTCGATAGGGTATACTTGCCATTTGGTCCCATTGTCATGAGGTCAGGATCTGATGATGGAATCCTGGAGAAACCGAGGGGAACTTTCGAAAATTGTAGGGGCGAGTAGGTTTTTTGTATGATGTTTAAGTTAGCCTTTAACAACACTACAACTTGACGAAGGTCGAAGTCGACCAGATGTTGGAGCTGGAAGACAGTCGAGGGATCTCCTTGACTATTTGGAGTAATTGCCTTGTGTTTGGGCTTGAATGATTCGTATTGGCGAGCACTTTGGAGCAGGCTTGGTCGTAACTGTCATTAAGGGTCTGATGATGAGAACGAAGGACAGCTCAGGGAACTCCTGAACGGTTTACAGTAACTACTTCGTGTTTGAACTTAATTCATTTATATTGATGAAAACTTTGTACCTGTAGGTATGTATCATAACAACTGAAGGTAGAGTTTACCTGATGATGGAGACAATGACCGTCGAGGGAATTCCGAATGGAAACGAGAGACAGTCGAGAGAACTCCTCAACGATTCATAGCAGCTTCCTTGTGTTTGAGCTTAATTTATTCGTTTTGATGAGAACTTTACACCTTGATGGATTGTGACTGTCATTAGGGATCTGATGATGAAGACGAACGACAGTCTAGGGAACTCCTCAACGGTTTACAGGAGCTACCTCGTGTTTGGACTTAATTTATTTATATTGTTAAGAACTTTCCCTCTCCTAGAGAGATAGCCTGTGTCCCAGTAGTGGGAACATTAAAATGGCTGATGATGATGATGATGAGACTTTCCCAATTCATGGGATCTATATTTTTTAATCGGGCGGCTCCTTTCGTTGGCCTACACATAGCTACTTAAAAATATATACTATTCAATATGTTAATTTATATTTAAAATATTACTGTAGTTTACAGAAGAACTTGCAACAGACACTAAAAAGAAAAAAATAAAAAAACTACGTTTAAAAAAACCGACTTCAAAAACAAAAAAGTGTCAAATAAGTAATTAAAATTGATATTTTAATAGCACTCTTACGTACGCGAAGCTAATACTTTTATTATTAATAATAAAACACTATCAATTCTATGTGCTACCTATTCATAGGTTTGAAGTCGGTGCCAAGCCCTAAACAGAATAAAACTAAATGAGAATTAAGACTGTTTAACGGCTAAAATACGAAATTTCCACAACTAACAACGCAGCTACCTACTACTACTTTTAACAACCAAGTACGAGAAAACTTTCAGAATTCATAATTCATCCAAATATCTTTCTAAGCTATATACAGTTTCGCCGGTAACGAAACCATATAGACTTCTGATTCTACGCTAACGCCATCAAGTTAGAAAATCGGTACTAAATTTCTTAAATCCAAACAAATAAATTCACACGCGCCCGGCGAGTTTAGGTACTCATGTAATCATGCTTATTATATTATGTATTAGGCTTGGCACCGACTTCAAACCTATGAACAGGTAGCACATAGAATTGATAGTGTTTTATTATTAATAATAAAAGTATTAGCTTCGCGTACGTAAGAGTGCTATTAAAATATCAATTTTAATTACTTATTTGACACTTTTTTGTTTTTGAAGTCGGTTTTTTTAAACGTAGTTTTTTTTTGTTGTTCGTTATGACTAAAACCTATTTTGTGGAACGAAATACTTAACAACTAAACATTCTGTTTTTTTACAATTTCTTAATTACAACGGTATTTTAAAATCAAATGAGTGTTAAAAAATATTCATCTAATTTCTGGACATGTCTTATGCCTATGGATACTCCCTAATGATATAAAGTAATTGAGGCAATAGTTTTATTAGGAAACTTTAAAAATTTACGCTCTATATAAATACTAAGGGACAGATCTGTTCTCTCTCTCTGTCTGATCCCTTAAATTATTTAGGGCTGATTTTTCAATGTTTAGATAAAAGTTATATGGAGATTGGAGAATAATTATGATGCTGTCGCATCAGAATGTTTGTATAAGACAGTGACAGCAACAATTTTATTCCTCAGATAACATTTATGAAATTACTATTGAAAAATCAGCCTAACTAACAAAATCAATGTACCGATAAAACATACTAGTAGTGCAACAATTACCATACCACATGTTTGGCAACGTTGCAGAACTTAATTATGAAGAGAAGCGTAACACGTCGTGTATCGTGTTGCACAAACATTTGTAGTTAAACATTCATTGTTCTTCACTGTACGTTGAATCTGTTGCATATATTTTGAGGAAGCCGGTTTGTCTTGGCGTTCCTGGTTGCACGTCTAGTTATATGATGTAACGTGATTTACATAAATTCATATTGTGTGTTATTAACAGAAGACGGTGCACATATTTTGGTACCTCTGTTCTTTTCGTACTTAATTCTATAAACAATATTGTTCGAAATGGTATACATATATAATATAGTGCAGTGAATAAGTTAGGTACCTACTATTTTGTCTGTAATTCTAGTATATTGTGAGCGGATACAGAGGTAAAATTTTAGGTTATTTTAAAAACTTTGTTGTTTCTTTGAGTTTATTTTGTGTTATTAATGCTGTGATATTAACATTGTCTTATTAACCGGATACTTTTTTTTTACACCCCACTTTTTTATAATTCCCTACCTTACACTCATATTTTCTCTAACATCGTGTTTTGTTTTTTTGACAGGGGTACTATATCATAAAACACCTTCCATACCTACTCGGCTTCGCCCGCGTAGTATGCTACCGTTTCGGAATTTGACTCAGAAATGCATACTCATTAATCATGTTACAAATTGGTGCAGTCAATACCCGAAGTATAAATATTAAAATACCAACAGATCAATTTAAAACGTAACTAAACTGTTATACAATTGTGAATAACAAATAAAAAAAACGGAATATTTGATAACACTTTTCACACAATAACTCAACACGACGAGCGGCGCTTCATGGAATTTGTAACAAAAAACTAAAAAACTTAAAGTGTAGCTACAACAACAATTTTATTTTATGTTGTTTTTAATAGGTCGGCAAACGAGCAGACGGATAACCTGATGGTAAGCAATCAGCGCCGCCATATCGCCAATCATGCGACCTTTTAGGGATTAGGGATTTGGCGATTTAGGGATTGGGGGACGGAAAGGATTGGGCCTCCGGTTACCTCACTCACACGGCAAAACACAACGCTGTGATGTTTCACGCCGGTATCTAAAAGTAATCCCTCATATTGGATGAGTGGCATGGTCTTGCCGATACAATATACTAGAAAAAATAAACTTAAATTTCATTCTAAAAACTGAAAATAAATGTAGGAACGATATTGTTCCTAGTGCACCACTCTGCACGGTTGGAAATACTTTTGAAAACACCAGTGAGCTCGTTAACTCCAAATAAAGTGTTCAAAATACTGGTGTGAAATGTATATTCGCTTTTCGAGTGCCGAGAATTGTTGGCACAGTTAGTTTTAATTGTACTTAACTAACTTCATTTACAATATACCGCTCCTAGTTTATGTGATTTCAATTTAAAACATTAGTTGTTTTAGATTTAAATTTTAAGCACAATTATCCAATACTAGCTTTTGCCCGCAACTCCATTCGCGTGGAATAGTGACTTGCTGCAGATTTTTGGTATAAAAACTATCGCAGATTTTTGGTATAAAACTATCCTATGTCCTTTCTCGAGTTAATCCAAACTATATTTGTACCAAATTTCACAGAAATCGGTTCATCAGTTTAGGCGTGAAGAAAAGACAGACAGACAGAGTTACTTTCGCATTTATAATATCATAGTACATATATATAGTATATATTATAGATATAGATAGTATAGTTTATGGTAAACTCTATGATAAGTACTTACTACACTTACTCTTATCACAGTAGATAGGAAAAAAGTGCTGTTTTATGGCCTATTTACAAAAATATTTTTATTTATTTATAGTTTCGTTTAAAAGGCAATTGAGTATGTAGTTCATCCATTGTTTGGCGATATGCTTAATTTAAGATTATTACCACCAAAATTTTAAGTGATATTATTTTTTATTTAACTTTAATAATTGTAACGTTACATCATTTGTTACGATTGCATAAAGAAACATAGGTTTTTTACATTTCTATAAAGTATTTAATCTATCTAGTTGAAACCTATCGAATTTTATTACGTAGAGTAATTTGACACACATGAGATAAGCAAAGAGTTTTGTAAAAAAGTCTTAAGTACTTTTACCATAACGTAACACCAAGATTTTCCTCTTACTTTGCAATAAACGTTTTTACTATGTCTTTGAAAAAACAACATTCTTACAAGAGATAAATTCACCAGCTCCGATTGTCACTATTTTGGCCAAGTTGCGCAATACATTAAACAAAAACTAAACAAAATCTATTATCCAGCGACCATATTTCGTTAGTTTCTCTTCTTGTTTTGTGTTTATATTTCTCCGTAACAATACATTGTACCCCATTCACCTATGGTGGGTCGCCAGTACATTTTTACGGTAGCTGGTTTACTTTTATTGTGTCAATAAACTTTAAGGCATGTAGTTGCCAAGATTACGGGGCGAAAGTTTGGACGCCTACCGCATCAGGGATGAACAAAAGAATGGCGACCTGTTATTTCAGTGTTTAGTGCTACAGGTTTCTGAAACAAACGAATTAATTTTGATAATACAATTTCAAGTGTTGGAACGGCATTTTTGCTTCATTGCTGGGTCGGCTCGACGGGGGTGATGCCACGGCTTCACAGAAAACCGGCGTGAAATAACCACAGCGTTGTGTTTCGCCGTGTGAGTGAAGTTATGGAGGCTCAATCCTTCGCCTGCCCTAATCCCTCCTCAACCCCTAAATCTCCAAATCCATAATTCCTAAAAGGCCGACAACGCTCGAATTCCTTTATTGTTGCGGGTATCCGTGCGCGGCGCTATTACATTTTTTTAGAGTTGTTCCGTGTGGAAGTCGAACTCGCGACACGCTGCACGGCAGCCAGTTGCCCAACCGTGCAGTCATGGCGCTAATTGATAACTTGGTAGCCATCCTATCTCATAAAAGCCGTGTCATGATTACTCAGATTAATTATAGTTTGGTTCTGGCAATGTCTAAATTAGACGATGCGATGCGATGCATCCGATGAATGTGTGTCTTTTAAAATATCGTCGACCTAAAATGCACTTCTAAAAACGCCTGCAAAATGTAACCTTTTTAACCTTTGTACATTGGGGGGTGTATTTTGGCTGATGATGATGTAGGCATCTTGTAAACAAAGAAAATGTCTTTTGCTATTGTCTCTATATGTGAAATAACCTATAAAATATGTATCAATGCGATACATAACACAGCCTACATAAAACGAGGAAGACGATTGTATCTAGTTATCCCTTAGGTTCTTAGCTTGATTACGGTCTGTATCCCGTCTTGAAAAGGTCTTGAATGTTAGCAATACACATATCAAAGTCGTTTCACTAAAACAACCCATTTTACCCTGATCATAAAGCTGAATTTTGATCAGCGAACCCATTCTCAAGTAAGTACGAGCATCAGCCAAATGTCTGGAGTGGTCAACAGTTAATTCTACATAAACCTAAATGTCCAGTACTAAACATAAGTTACTAGAATAGACCGCTATTATTTGTGAAGTGTTTATTTTATGTCATAATCAACATACTAGTGGGTTTGTATGACTGGTATAGTCTTAATCTTATGTACTTCCCAAGACTTCTCATTAAGAGACAAATAAGCGCTAAGCGCGGGTCTGCGGACGGCGAGTAAGGCTAGCTCGCCGCCCGACCAGAACCAGATCCGAGCGTACGTAAAGAGCCAATGGACCAACTGACGGGGCCCTCTAGGGCTGATGTTCAGCAGGGGTTGCGGGTTAAGCGCAATGAGTCACCGCAGCCTCGGCCCAGAGCAGGAGAATGAACAGTTTCATTTTCACCTGACAAAAAAAAACAAAAAAGAGACATTATCCATTAAGCTTATAAAATGTTTAAGTCTATTTTCATAACACTCATAAGTGGGTTTGTGGTGTCGTTATCTCAAACACAACCAACTGTTGCTCGCCTAGTCGTTAACATTGCAAAATATATTTCCATAATAGAAGCATATTGTCTATTTCCAAATTCGCTATTTGAAAATTTGAAAACTAGCTCCCATTCCTTCTCCACTATCAGTCAAAGACAATCAACGTCAATTATATCGAATTATCAATCCCTACTTATACGCAAACAATAGCTGCATACACTTAGCAATACAATACAATAGACCATACAACCATACCTCCGAACAATACCGTCCTAATTGACACCACTTTAAACCGAGATCAAGTATCAAAACTAAATAAACTGAATTAGCGCCTGTTCGATGCAATCAAGTGATAGATAATTGAAATTATAACAAACAAGACATTAAACATGGCCGCCTTTACCCAAAGCTAAGGAACTTCGATGTTTACAGGCAACGGAGTGAGTTTATTACTTAACTGGCTATTACTGGACGAGGATTGGATTCCTACTAATGGATCTCGAATACGTATGCAAATTTGATAATAACTTTCAAAAGTGATAATCCACATCCAAACTAATATTATAAATGCCAAAGTAACGCTGTCTGCCTGCCTTTTCTTCATGTCTAAACTACTGAACCTATTTGTGTGTAATTTGGTGTTTGGAACTCGACAAAGGACATACAATAGTTGTTAAAGCAAAAAACTGTAGGAAATCACTATTCCACGCAAACAAATTCGCGAGCAAAAGTTAGTTTTTAATAGTAACTATCGTAAAACATACAAAAAACTAATGAAAAGGACGAGTTACGTAATTTACCTAAAATAGCGGTTATGCAAAGTCGCCACGACAAGCACGCTGCTAATGAATAAGAGTCCCGTTGTGACTTAAAACTAGTAGATCACTTTCTCAGTTAATTCACGTAAGACCTTATTTTCAATAAATTAAGTTTTGTTTTAGTCAATTTTTATAGGTTCACTCGATAACCGTGCTAAGCGTGTAAAATATGAGCTAATGTCGTGAACTAGATATTTGTTGAGTACTGATATAAGAACATTATTTTCGGTCGGCGCGGTGTCTGGGCAACTGGCTGCCGTGCAACGACAAGACATTAAACGCGTGTCGCGGGAACAATTCCCGCACGAAACAACTCTGTGTGATCCACAAATTGTTGTTCCGGGTCTGGGTATCCGGTGATGTGTATGTGAAATTGTACGACACTGGAGAAAATCCTACTCTAATGTTATTTTTTTTTAATAATCTTTCTAATTTTGGTCTCTTAACTTGTCAGCATATATCTCCTCGTTCGATTATTAGTATATATTCTGGCAATGAGTTCTTGCAATGTGCATAAAGTTCAAAATTCTAAAATCATATTCTTCATCAGCTAACATTTCAAAGGCGTTGACTGGCATACATCTGTACGTAATTAAACAGCTTACAAAGCGAGTTTCCGTAAGTCCAGTACAGAAAAACCGTACAAAAATACACGTCCAATCCCCTTTTCCCATAATTTCCGACGTCGGTCCAATAAAATGTCGTTCCGGGAAGTTAGTCTCGCAATACGACACGATAAAATGCCAACAGTACCTAATAAATACTTTAGACAAAAACAGTTTTTTGATTCTGTTGTTTTTTAAAAACAAATTACGGTGTTGTTGATTAGGTGGGTGGTCGTGACTGTTAAGCGTCAGAACGCGAGCACCAGAGAATTCCTTGGTTGAAAAAACATGACGAAAGGCTTGTTAATTCCATATTTTACTTTGTATATTATTTTAAGCATTTATCCAAAATATATTTTTGAAAAAAATGTTAATAGGATAAAAATGTCAATAAACACATACATAATTTAGGACAAAATATATTGTGCTAAGTATTTATTTAGCAATACCAAAATTGACATGATTGTACAAATCAATTCATAACTATCGATTGCATATAAAATTCAGTCCACAGACAGCTTTTCAGGTCAAATGGACACCCGCAAAGGAGGAGTTACGTTGCCGACCTTTTCGAGATCAGGGATTTGGAGATTAAGGGCCTGGGGAAGGATTGGGGAAGGGGAAAGATTGGACCCCCGGTAACCTCACTCAAACGAAGAAACATTATGACGTAAAACTCGAACAATTATTATAAAGTAAAATATATGTGAGAACCAATAGTAGCGTTGTCTCCGAAGATGCTAACTGACTCGTGTGACAATTACGGAGAGCAATTAATGTTGTTATTGTTGATCGAGTTTGCTTACGTTTCTGATGTTCCAAGACGTGTCGAGTTACTCTATAAACTTTGTGTAATGCTTTTAAGGTGGGCTCGGCCAAAGTGATTTAGATTCGAGCCGTAAAAACATTTTTAATGTTGATTACTTAAAACTTTTTGGTAGGTAAAAATAAATATTCTGATCACACAGTTGGCGCTGTGGCTGGGGCGTAACGTGTCGCGGGTTCGACGCTCGCACAAAACAACTCTTTGTATGATCCAGAAATTGATGTTTCCGGTCTAGGTGTGGTGTTTTTTTTGTAAAATTGTTAGTTTGTAAATGCACCCACGATACAGGAGAAAACCCTAGTTTGAGATAAAGATGTATAAGAAATAGCCGCGCTTGCACTCAACCCCTGCCAGACATCGGCTCTAATAGGCTCTGTCAGTGGTAGTCATAATACGGTACGATTATAAAAACAAATAAATTCAAGATGTTGTACAGCGCTATTTTTAGGCCGTCGATATTAAATTTCGGAATTGTCTGAGTGTTTGAACACAGTAAATGATACGGAAAATAACTGAAACATAACATTCTCAATTTGATATTCACATTCGACGGACCACATTCCCGGAATGACATGCTAAATAAAACATTACATAGCCCAAACACTTTCACATCGTTTTATTTGCAATCTGTTTGAGGGACAAGATACTTGGAGAATGTTTTCTGACCAAGAATAGACGAACCTTTTCCCTGGCGTGCGTGCTCTAAGTTACGAGTTAGAGATTATACTAGATGGGAACGAAAAGCTTTTACGGAGAAATCAGAGGTAGGTACTAAGGTCAAACAAGGTTCGACATAATATTCAAATATTTGTTTATACACAAAGAAAACAGTTATGAAATAAAGAATAATATTTAAATACGATTTTTTTATAGTAACTAACATATAAAGTAATGCTTATACTCTATGTTTTATTACTTGCATACTTAAGGAATTAGGTATATATTAGAGTTGTTGTCGCATGAACAATCAGCTGTGCGACGTCGCCGCAACGCGCTTGCTGTTCATGAACAAGAATCCCGTTGTGACTTGAAACTAGTTGAGCTTTTTTCAGTTCATTCACGTGATGGGTTAATAAGTAATTATGGATGACTTTAGATTAAAGACAGCTTAAGCAATTTTGGTCATGCAAATTCATCGGGTTATAAAATTTAAACATATAAAACATGGTTCAAGATATCTCCTTCAAAATATACATACATACATATACACATATGGCAAGCTGAACAAAAGCTTGTTATAAAAAAACATTTCTACAAAAATAACAGTAACGCTTGTAACTAAACATATTTGAGGGAACAAAATAAAAAAAAAAGTTAATGTAATGATAAACTCGGCCGCTAACCTAATGTAAAATCTATTTATGTAAACAACTCGAGTAAATTAAGCGCTATTTTATTTTAATTTTTCATCTACTTAAGCGTACCCAAAATGTTTTTTTTGCAAACGAAGTTTGAATACTTATTTAAAAGACCGAAAATATTTATTTGCTCCCAAATTAACACTTGTTTCATGCATAGGTACATACTTGATAAAAGTGTGGGAAAGCCATGCTTCGGCACGAATGGGTCGGCTCGACCGGAGTGATACCACGGCCTCACAGAAAATCGGCGTGAAACAACCACAGCGTTGTGTTTCGCCGTGTGAGTGAGGTTACTGGAGGCCTAATCCTTCTCCTCCCCCAATCCCTCCTCGATCCCTAAATCTCCAAATCCCTAATCCCTAAAAGTTTGGCAAAGCACTCGTAACTCCTCCGTTGCGGGTGTCCATGAGCGGCGCTGATTGCTTACCGTCAGGTAATCCGTCTGCTCGATTGCCGACCTATTACATAAAAAAAATGCTAATCCTTATGACCTAATAAAATCTCCGACATCTTCGCAAATGTATGAAAATGAACACTACAAGGTCCTTTATTTATGAGCGCTAATATTCACCGGGAAGGAGTTCCTGTAACGTGATTATTTCATACCGAAAACAACTTGTTCATTCGAACAAAACAGTTCGTTTCAAGTGACCCATTTTGTGCCGCGACCACTGTTTTGTAGGGAAGTGCAAAATCTTGTAGACTCACCAGAAATTCCCATTCGATTGCACTCACGATCGATTTATTGGCTACACCTCAGTTGAAATTTACTGGCAATACTCTCAACGATCCGGTCATATAAAATTCAAAACGAACGTATATTCGCATTTGGAACGGCAAATATAGAAATGCGGTCGCTCTCTTTTGAGAATAGTGCTATTTTTCATAAACGCATCAATACTTAAAGCGTAGTTTTATTTGAATATATTGTGTTGTTTGTGGTATTGAAGTAATACAATTTAGTACAGAACTTTATGGGATTGTATTAAAATATTTATTTTGAGAGGTGATCTATTGTGTTTACAAATTGTACTTAAACTAAACCAAACTAAAACCAGGTAAATTTATTTTTAGGTTCCTTATTCAATTTAAACATACGATATCCTTCATTTACATTTACGGTACCAAATCGTAACACTGGAATTGCTTACAAGGAAACACAACAAACAGTTCTAAAGCAATTCTTTGTATTCGAAAATCGAATTCTTTAAAAGGCATTGAACGAAATACTTACACTCGAGTGTTAATCTAATCAGGTTCTAACAACGGACAAAGTTGAAGACGAGACTGACGTCAGTAACCGAACGTTTCTATCACATGTAACAGCAGCCACAGGGACTTAGAACAAAGTATTATGAAGCCAAGTCTTCGGAGTTAGGAATGAGATTTTCACACTTGAGCAGTGACCCCGACAGCGATGGAACATGTATTTTGTTTCACACTTCAATACTTTCGAGACGCGAAGCTGCAATCAGTGCAGTGTACTTACAACACTCGGTGCACATAAGCTGTGTGACGTCATATTTGTTAGAATTGTTTTTGCTTTTAGCTCGCTCTTTGTGAAAGCATTACTTAACAAGACGTTTTTAGAAATATGTTTTCTTTGATTAGATAGTAGATAGTATAAAATGGTTTACCGTAATCTTTACACTTGGCAAGTACGTTGGTAAAAGCGGTCTGAAAAGTTAAGGTTCATTAGATAGGTCTACTGCCTAGACTGTACAATTTGCAGCCTTCTTATGTTGGATGTTGTTTACTTCTTATGTTGGTTACTTCTTATGATGTTGGATACACATGTATTGTACTCTTTTGTCACCCTTCGGTATTATTGTACACAATTTATATCGCACCTCGTAATTAACTGTTGAACTACGGCCTGAATGACGAAGTGTTTGAGTGAATGGCTGAATTTCTCGTTTAGGTCGTAAGAGTGAAAAATTTACATAAAAACTGAATTCTTGTTGAAATGTTAGGTAAGATTAGAACCGAACGGCGACACACCCGTAATAAAAATAGTTCGACTAAAACCTCATTTGCACGTGGAGGGAATAAGTTTCTTAAAACTACACATTTTTGTTTTATTTTTATGCTGTAGCAACTTGTACGAAGTTATTTGTTTTTTTAATTAAAATTTTGTTTTTATTTTGCCTAGACAAAATTAGGTAGATATAGAATGCGATGGATGGAATGCAATGTAAATTGTTTTTTTTTATTGTCACTTTAACTTCATTTCTGATCTTCATTTTTTGAACTGCAGT
The DNA here is from genome assembly GCA_902829305.4 of Spodoptera exigua. NCBI lineage: Eukaryota > Metazoa > Arthropoda > Insecta > Lepidoptera > Noctuidae > Spodoptera > Spodoptera exigua. The sequence goes on from LR824614.2 coordinate 3,693,188, forward strand.
TTATTTATTTATTTTATTTACATACATACAATATTACAGTTTATGCCAATACGGTGTACTCAGCTTATCTAAAATATTTAAGCTTGTACTAACAAAAAAGATAAAAGGCAGGTCTTAAAGGATGATTGATGTCTATTTCAATTACAGTCTATATATTACTTTGCCTCATCTTTGAATGTCATTGCTAAAACTAGTTAACTTGTTGTGTTACGAGCATTTTTTTTAATAATGTTAATATCATTTGATCACAGGCTAGTGGTTCATACCCTTGTTTACAAAATTGCTTACGTTTATATTCTAAAAGACCTTTATTAAACCTTCATCGTTACTAGCAAGTTTCTCGCATACTATTTTTATATTTGTTTGAAATTTATAAGCGTTTACCTTTGAGTTTATAATTATACATATATTCCATATTAAAACTAAGAGATAAGTACCAGAAGATTATTATACTTATATGTTTACATTTATCGACTGCTCTACTAAATCATTTAAGGTCTTTCTTTTTCCTCATTATTTCTCCATTCATTTACAAACGAACTGAGTACTGGCTTTGGTTTATTACCTTGTTTTGTTGTTTTCCCTAATCTATGTATTTTCTTTATTGCATTTGCTTCCTTGAATGTAGCAAAAGAGGTAGAATGTAGCAAAGAGGTTGTAAGAGGAGAGAAACCGATTGCTGAGATTATGTTAGAGTAGTTTTTTTTAAGTTTGATTTATTTCTTACCTCATTGTTACAACTTTGTAACTAGAAGACATCTAGGTTGTAGATTAATTTAGTCCACTGCTGGACATTATAATTTTTGAAACACTCTTTAATTATAATTTTTGAAACTTCAAGTGTCTTTCGGTTAGTTAGTCAGTGATATAAGGTGCTCAAAATGAACGAAGAAGAATGAACAAGAAAAACCATTTACAATGTAACACAATAGGTACATATTAAAGCAGATATAAAATATATAGCATAGTCTACCATCAAATACAATGGTAGGACGTGATTGAGTACCTTTTTGGCCTTCAAAATAGACAACATAATTATGTACACACGGGTGGTACCCAGAGTAATGTGCTACCATCTTATCTAGCTTATAAGATTGATTCATTGTAGACTTGGCACTAGTATTACAGTTCTATGTAACGTCTGTAGGTATATCAGGAATTAGTTACTGCCTACTGTTTTGCTTTTTGTTACTGGCATACAACATAAGTTATGAATATAGCCTAGCTTTTTTTTCTTGAGAGGGAAAATAGTCAAAAGTCTTCTCGCCTAGGGTGAGGCGGAAGGGAGTGTCATACTCGTACTGGCTAAAAACCACCTCGTCCCTTTGCCTGCGCCAGGTCGAGGCCGCGGTATCTTACCGCAATGTGTTAATCTAACTACAAGTAAAATCACCATTCTAAGGGCCTATAAGTGTCCTCTGCTGAGCAAAGGCCTCTTCTCATACGGAGAGGTTAGAGCATTAATCACCACGATTGCTCAATGCGGGTTGGCGATTTCAAACTTATAATCAGAAATTAAAAATCCATGTAAAATACCTACTTGCAACTGCTCTTCACTAATGAAAATAATAAAGTACCTATACTTAGTTATAAAAGCGAAAGTCTGTATGTGTTGTTAGATTTTTGTTACTAACTATTAAACTACTAAATAGATTTTAATAAAGTTTATCCTGGATATACATTATAGTTTGAAACAATACACTACACTCTATCACGCGGTTGAAGCCGCTGGCAGAATCTAGAACCACTTTTTATTTTGAGGGGAAAATCATCAAATGACTTCTCCCGCCCAGGGTCGGGCGGGAGGGAATATCAGGCTCCTACTGACTAAAACCCCCCTGTTCCTTCTCCTGCTCTGGGCCGAGGACGCGGTGCCTCATTGCGCTTACCCCGCAACCCCGGCTGTGTACCACTTATAAAAATATAAAATAATATACTTTCATTACATCCCTTTCAAATTAAATTAAGATAATTAAACAATGACAGTTTATTTATACACCCTTCAATATTATAAGTAATGTTTCATAATACTTGGCGTTCTGAATAATAATCCGGAGAAGGCTTTTGATGATATTAAAATTAATAATTAGAGCCACGAAGACAGCTAAGAGTAAAGTAACTTTCTCATTATAATTAAATTCCCAACGGTTCGTTATCTGTATAAAAATGTTAAGTTTATTTTGGACCCTAGAAAGTGAATATTTTTTACGAAACAAAACGAAATTGAAAATGGTGTTAATTGTTCTTTTTTTTAATGTTGTCGCTCTCGAGTGTATAAAGTCCATTATTTTTCGTGAAATGACTTTACTAAATTTCCCTACAGCGTAATAGAAAATGTGATTATTTAAATTCTTTCCTTGTTTATGCCATCGTTTCATCTTCTATTTTTTCCGAATTTATTTTTAAAGACTCGAATTGCATCTAATCTGTTATGAGCGAGTGTATTAATATTACATGTAATATTATTTCTTTCTCCATAATGTAATATGTATAATGATATATATAAGCATAATATGCTTGTATATATCATGTATCATACTATTTTATTTTCCATATCATCATAATGTCGGTTGTCAGTAAGATGCCTTCAGATTGTATACATATATCACTAGCTCCTCTCGCGGTTTTATCCGCTGCTCGGCTCCATTTGATCGTAGCGTGATGTTTTATAGCCTATAGCATCTATCAGTGAAAGAATTTTGGCAATCCGATCAGCAGTTCCAAAGATTACCCCCTACACACAAACTTACAAATTTTACCTCTTTATAATATTAGTATAGATGACGTGCCTGGCCATATCATTTTGTTTCCTTCGGATACTTTGTTAGTTTGACAACATTTTACAATTTTACAACGCTCTGTACATCATACCAACGACATCACGTACTTCTAATAGCTAATAGACAATATGTTACTTACTAAGTTTAAGGACGAAAGTTTAAGAACGAAGAGTCTTGTATCATAAGAATATGAATTTATAGCCTTTCAAATTGCTCATGTACAATGTAATAAGCTTATTTTTGTATTTCTTAGGAAAAACAAACAGACAGAGAACAAACTTGTCTTTTAAAAAAAAAACGTATTCCCAAATTCGGATTTTCTCCTGTATCGTGGGTGCGTTTACAAGCATACAATTTCACATACACATCACACCCAGTCCTGAAAATTGTATAGGTAAAAGAGGTTGTATAAAATACATACTTAAAAAGAATATTTCATTTTTGTTTATTAGCTAACATTGATTTAGGTAAAAACCTGATTACAAATAAAATTAGACAACTTAGATAAAAGACATGCAAAGATTGTTAAGATTTAGATAATTACCTAAACCGATAGATCATAATCTCCTTGATCCGCATTTTGCTTGCGGCCAACAAGGCGGCTAGATTTCACACGCTGAATCAGAAAATGAAAACATTTTTTTGTGTTGAATGGGATCGGGTTAAAAATAGACAGCCACACGTTGCACTGTGTCGGCGTTTTAGAATCGTGTTAAAATACAACATGTATTCGTACCTACATCAGAGTTTTATAAAAAAATGTTTATCCATTTTATTTAATATAATTTATTTTGTACCATGAAATTGTGATTCATTTACACTATGCATAAACACAATGTTTATTTTTTAAAGAAAACGGTTCACATACACATCAATCCCAATCTCGAAACAACAATTTGTAAATCACACAAAGTGTCGTTTCGTGCGGAAATTGAACCCGCAACACGTTGCACATTAGGCAGTTGATCAGCCAACAATGCAGTCATCAGCTATTCGAGACTCTATTTCATTAGGAGACCATGCATAGTCTTGCGACCATTTATGAAACAGTAGTACACCAGACCAGATCCTGAAATTAATGTAATCGTCGATAAAGTTAGCGGAGGTTATATTCTTAATTATTCGTCCGGTTGAGGGTGTAGATTTCAAAACCTGGCAAGTACTAATGTGACTTCTCCCGAGTTATATATGCTTTCTAAGATTACTTAGATACAACTTGATATACAGTAAAAGAAAACATCGTAAGGAAACCTGGACTTCATAATTCATAATCATAAGTTTGAAATCGCTATTTGGCTTGGTAATTGATGCTCAAACCTTGCGTGTGATTCTAATGTTCTTTTAGCATTTGAAAAGTTCCCCTTCTAGGCATAGGATAGTTTTATCCCCATATTTTTTTAGACCAACTCAAAAGAAATGTTTTTAAAGGGTTTATAAATCATCACTTACTTTTAAACTATAAATCTTTACTAACTTTATTTTCATCGTAAATAAAACTTTATGAAAGGCGAATTAGATTTAAATTCTTTTCACAAAAACAAGGTTTTTTTTAAACCTAAACTATGGGTTTGATATGAGTAGAAGGTAACTTGCCTAATCCATCATTAATCTGGGTTTGAATATTCGCCTGTCCAGTTACTATAAGTGATTAGGGTCGTTGTTTACCGTTTTTATTTCATTTGAATTTCTATTTTACTTAAATTTTCTTATTGTGTTCCAAAATATGAGATTCTATTATGTTTATTTTATAAATGGAAAAATTTGAGTGTTTATATTTATTTATTGGGTTTCGAAACTAATTACTAATTTAAAAAAGATTTGATTACTTTTAGCAATGCACAAATTGGCTTAAAACGATTTGGCAAAAGAAAATTTTACCCTGATACTCCTTTCCGCTGCAACCGTAAAATAACTTGTAAGGGAAAGGCTAGTTTACCAGTAAAACAAGAATTTGAACTATTTTCTAAATATCAACAAAACAAAACAGCACAACAAAATCGACTTTAAGCTTTCGTTGTAGTTGCAAACACCAAAGTATCTGTATTAAAATTTGCTCAGTTAGACATGCAATAATGAACCTTAAAACCAAAGCCAGCGATAGCAGCTTGCATACAAATGAACCAAAATATTGATAGCTATTCGCACGTACACGATCCAATTTACTAACATCTGCTCATTTCGAATACGCTAGTATCAAAAAACATCGTTTCAAGTGTTAGTTGTTACAACAAAGCTATGCACAGTCTTTTAGATATTTGTAATAAAAAATGTTAACAATTTTTGGTGGAAATAAGTGTATTTATCCAAACTATTGCAAATAAACTGTCTATCAGTAACTTACACATACGGTGTTGACTAAAATCAAAAAGTTTCATAGTTACATAGATCATGAAACATAGATAAAGGTTTCGAATTTAATAGCTTTGTTTTTGCCGATGTACTCGTACCTAATCAATCTCTATTACAACAAATTCGTATTCTTTATATTCCCAAATGCAATAATATTTCTACATGCCAAAATCTAACAGACTCACATATTGCATCAGAAACTGCTGGCATTTCTACAAATGACACTTCACACGCAATAACAGCGCGCTGCAGATTGTCACAGCATTGTTACGACCTACTTCAGTATCGTCGATAGTCTCTAACGGTCCCCGACATCGGTGCCAACATCGGGGCCCCTCCGATAATAGTGTTGTTTTCGGTTTCGCAAATGCGACGGACGCAAAGGAAATTCAACTGGGCTCAGGAATTCAAATACCCTCTTGGTATTCGAACTGTGCTCAACGGTATTTGTTTAGGGCAATGAACCCTAACATACCCTTCGCCCAAATACGCTGAAAAGAAAATATTTTATTTAAGACACCATTAAATATATTTAACGCAGTCGTATCCTTTTTTATTGTGTTTTGGTTGGAATCGATTGGATCGTGTGTCCAGAAAACTGATTTGTTTTTTAAACACACGATCCAGTTGATCCGAAGTCGATTGTAAACAATAACAAGCGAATACTATTATTTATTGTACCCATAGTTTAAGCCTAATCTTCTATTGATCAGTGCAAAAATGGAAAATCAATTTTTATTAACACAATGATATGAAAATTGCCAGCTGCGTAACAACAACAATATCAGTTAAAAAGAATACATATCAAAGTAGTTTTACATACTATAATATACATTTTCTGTATCTTCATCTAAGCCGATATTGTTGGTTCTATTGTAATGACGTAATTAACTTCCTATAGTAAGACTAGATCCCGATCTTAATAATAGATCATACAGGCAAAGCAGATACGCTTGAATGACAGAATGGGAACCGCATCATGACCTTATTAGAACCTGGTTAATGACGTCATCATGCGGTCAATGGACTAAAGCCAGTAATATTAATTACGGCGATGATAAGCTTGAGATACTGGCAGATACCGAAGGGTCTCAGCGTTTTGTGTCGATGTAGGTAGAAAATTATGTTTACACTCTAGTACTTACTGTATTTACAGCTTCCAAGCAAGGGGTTTGGGGTTTAGACTCCTAGGTTAAGCATATTTTTAATGGAAATTTTACTGTTTACCAAAAATTTTAACACCAAATCGTTGGTGTGTGGAATTGTGCCTGGTGTTGGCAAAACGCTTTTTTTAACCCGAAGGTAAGGGCGCCCGCTTAGCGCCCAATGCAAGAGGGTATAGGTTAGAAATCTGAAAACGTGACTTTTTCTGAGTTATGTGCACTTTCTATGATTATTTAAACACTGACATAATGTACGCTGAAGGAAAACATTGTAAGGAAACCTGGACTTATAATTTCTAATCATTCATTTTAAATCACCATCACCGCCTTCTCCGTGTGAGTGAATAGGCGTTTGCTCAGCAGTGGGCACTTTATAAGCTGATAGTGTGAGATATCAATTTAACATCCACTTTGCACCAGTTAGAGTCTCGTGTCACAGAGGTTGCCATACAAAAAAATCCTTCACAAATAATCATAACAAGTTTATTTCACAGAATTCAATTGGAAAGTAACTTTCAATGGGAACCCCCAAAAAGGTTCTATTGAAAACCAGTATAAGAGTACATCATCCACCATTTTACACAAGACGTCTCAAACACGGAAAAGGTATATTAAATGTTTTGTAAAAGGTTTCATTTCAATTGAAATATTCGACTTCGTGATGGTCTTCAGAATATTTGTTAAAAATGGACAAACAAATTGAAAATTTTACCGATTGCAAAATGATATTATTTTCGGTGAATACATATTTTTTTTATAATTATTTATTTTAACGAAAGCAAAGAGTCACAAACAAAAATAAGTCGCAGCTCGCGTCCTTTAAAAATCATTTGTATGAACTAGGAACTGACCCCCAGACTACCGCGACCATAGTGTACTTCCCAATTTGGAGAAGGAGAAGGAACGAGTTGATTTTTAGTCAGTAAGAGTCTCATACTCCCTCTTGTTCTACCCTAAGAGAGAAAAACGAATTTGATTATATTTGGCCCTCAAAAACAAAGATTCATCGCTAGTTGCTTCGGCGATCACATTGCTAACGAGATTTCGATAACTTAAAAATTAATTGATTAGTAACATAATCTTTAAAAACCTATTACTACAAAAATTCAAAAAAAGAAAAATACGACAATTCCTAAAATTCTGCCAGGCAAATCTCTGAACATGATGTTGAATAGAAACAGTCACATACAAACTATAAACCTTTGCCATAACGAGTAACATCACATAACTTTCGAATTCAGTAATCGTAAAGGGACCATAAAACCTTCCTACCTTGTTCAGCAGTATGAACAAAGTAATGTTGAATCATCTTGTCGAGGTAGCCTCGAATACCTACTGCTACTTTTACAGTTTTCATACCATTAAGAAAATGTTACGGTTTAACAAAAATGTAGTAGCTCCTTCATGTTCTGAATTCATCAGTTTTATGTCGGTGGAGTTTTGTACGTAATACAACGTTATATTATATGCTCTTTTTTTCTTAATAAAATAAATAATATTAATATTTCAATTTGGAAATAAATAAACTGGTTGTTATTTTAAAGATTTTCAAAGGAATCTTAGTGGAACTGCTTAAATTACTGGTTTTCGCTAAATATAGAATAAAGGGCAATAGAGTGCTGAAACAATAAATTATGATGATAATGAGAATTTGTCAATTTCATCACTTTTCTCGAAATGTGGAAAACCATACGTTTCTATGGAAATCTTATTTGATTTACAAATATGAAGACATGACTATTTTGCTTGAAATACAATACCTATTACACTTAAATTAGGTTAAAAATATACTAAATCTTTGCATATAATTAAACCGACCTGGGACCTGAGAGATGATTATTAGGGCAAACAATTTATTATTGAAAGAGTTATCATCTCAACTACTAAATGACCTCCGTTACTTAACAAATTCACATCACAATACAAAGAGTGTAGCCGCGTAGCATCGTAGCTGGCGTAGCGTTGTAGCCGATGTATAACCGTAGCGCGCTACGATCGAGTTTATAAGTTGATTGTTCCGGCTTAAGCTTGTTTTACTTCAAGTTTGATCTGAATTTCGTGTCCGTGAATACACTGTAGAATAGATCTGAATGCAATACTGTGAGTACAAGATGAAATGATGTCTGCAATGTATAACATTGAATAGCATTGAATTGTATTAGTATTCTACATTGATCTTTCTATTCACGTTGTGGATTCATATTTCAAAGCCACGCTTCTATCGACTCAGCTGCTATTTGAAATAGTTTTTTTTTTTTATAAAAAAAGATACTTTGACTTGACGATGCAGTGGTGGAGCGGTGTCTGCACAACCGGCTGCTACGTGTCCACGATTGGGTTCTGCATAAAATAACACTTTGTGTATATTTGTAAACACCCCGGTGGTACAGCATTTTCAATTATTCTTTTATGGTGATCTATCCCTATCTATCTAATGTCGTGGTGATCCGGAGATTAAGTCGTCCTCTTTTCATGCGTGAGGGTGTGTCTTCGAAACCTGTTAAGAACCAATGACTTTTTCCAATTTATATATAGTTTTCTAAGATTATTTAGACAGGACTCACATACGGTGAAGGTTAACATCGCGAAGAAACCTGGACCTGTAATTTCTAATTATAGATTAGAATTTGCCAATCCGTCTTGAGCAAGCATATTGATTAATGCTCAAAGTTTCTCCATGTCGTCAGGCCTTTGGTCAGCAGTAGATGACGATGATGATTCTCTACTTATATCAAGAAACTTAATCTGAAACTAATACTGAAAAGGGAATGCGTCAATATAATTACGTATGTTGGAAGTTTTTAACGCTTTCTATACGGGTATAACTCACAGTATCGTATCTAGAAAACGATCGTGGATAATGTATGCGCAATAAATCTTCAAAGTTAGCGTTCTAGGCATAATTTATGTCTATATCATCACACCCAATCGATAGGACTTCGAATCCACGTGTTAGATCTACATAAATATATTTGTGTTCGGATAATTAATTGTCTTTTTGTGTGAATGGAATGGCCATAAAACTGTTTGTTATCTTTTATGAGCTGTCAATAAATTAACAATAGGATTTATTGTAATTGGTTCTATTTGAGGCAATCTCTTTTTGTTTGCAATGGGCTAGTCTGGCTGCTATCTGGCCAGGCGGGAAGCATTGTTATGACCTACGATAGAGACTCGCTTATTTCTTTAAAACATCCAAATAACGATTTTAAATATCCATTCTATTAATATACAATTTCAATTTAAAAATAAAATAAACTTCTAATATTATCAAATGACATAAGCCTGATGAGTAATTCTTAATATAATTAAAAAAATAATAGAATCCTATGATTTTCTCTAAGAGATCGCAAACTTTTAAAGATATTTCAGAAAGCACCCTTTGATAGTGTTCGTTAAAGTCAAATTCATCGATAAAATAGATTGATAATATATAAATACTCATTTAATGGTTATAAATATGAACATCAAAGTAATAATTGTGAGATATTTTACGGTAAAATCGTTACTACCATAAAAGCCTAAATAACTCGAGTAAGTAGATACTTTTCCGTGTATTTGCTTCCTTTTAAGAAAAACAGGAAAATAAAGGTACTTTTCTGAGTCGTCAGTTGAATGTGTATGACGGATTCGGTCGATTACTTCCTGAAGTGCAGCAGAGCGTACGAAAAAGAATATGTGCATCGTATACAAAGTAGAGTTGGGTTGTTACAAGTCAAACTTAATACCTGTTCTTCCAGTAACTGTTCCGTAAAAATAACAGTACTTAATACCTATGCTACTAAGTAAAAGGTAATTATTATCGGGTGTAACAGTTTCTTTTTAGAATAATCGTTAAGTACGATGAAAGATAATAAAATATTAGCCTAATATTTGAGTTATGACTGTGATTTTAACGGTTATAGCTATTTCTGTTATGTGTTATATATTATACAAGCTTTTGCCTGCGAGTTTGTTCGCATGGAATAGTGACTTCCTGCAGATTTTTGGTTAAAAAACTATCCTATGTCCTTTCTCGAGTTCCAAACTATGCCTGTACCAAATTTCATACGAATAGGCTCAGTAGTTTAGGCGTGAAGAAAAGACAGACAGACAGACAGGTTACTTTCGCATTTATAATGTTAGTTTGGAAGTGATACCTATTATTTACACAAGTTATTTTAAAATACACCTCGCACTTACTACAAAGTGAATCCCATGTTATAAAGTAATACAGTAGAGAGTAGTTCTTTCTTTGACATATCAGATCTTCCACTGAAGTGGAAGGGTACAATTGTTTCGTGATCCTCGTTGGCATTCTGTTTGTCGTTGAAATGTTCGGAAATATATCTCAATTCGTTTGTTTGGGTCTCTGGTAAAAAATGGAATAAGTTTTTCGAGCAAATTATATTTATGGTGAACGTTTCGTAGAAAGAATATAGGAAATATTGTCAAAGAACACGCTATTGATGGTAGTAGGACTTACTAAATTAACTTATTAACAACCAATGAAAATTAAAATAGTTAAAATATTCGATTTGGGAATTTTAACAATTATTCCAGAAATTAAAACAGGTGCAACATTATTTACAAAATATAACAGACATTATTAAATACGTAAGAAAAATAATAACCGATTTATTGAAGGTAACAAACGTGTAAAACAGTATCATTAAAAAGTTTAAAAAAAAACATTGATTTAAATATTTCTAATACATTCAAACACAGTTAAATCAAGAAAAGAAATTCGTTTTCGTACACTCTACTCGTAGATTACATAGAACACGATCTCAAAAGCAACTTCCTTCCCGATTTGGTTCCTCAAAACGAGTCACAAAGACTTTGTAGTGCTGACATTTAAACAACTCGATATTACAATTTGTATTAAATTTAAATGGCGTTTCTGTAGTAATAGATAACATACATAGACATGTAACAAGTGATCAAGTATGATAGAATGATACCAAAGTCCGTTAACACTACTGGAACTGGTTTCGATGCATACTGGAGTATTACAATCATTCTTGCTGCCGTGAACATTCTGAATAGACTTATCGCTATATCTGAAGGAGGATTTGTTGTTACGTAAAGACCTCCAACTATCCAAAACGGTGCTAGATTCTTCAATTCTGATAAATATGCCCTCCGCACTATATCTGGATTTGAGAATACGCCTTTTCTAACCCAAGTCATGGCCGCGATTGGACTTAAAGCTAGTAACTTCACCACTAATAGTGCCGAATGAACCATGTACGTTTGTATTAACGGATAGTCTAATGTATTTTCTAAAGCCATGTTTACATAATAATTTAAATAAATGTTTTTGTTTACTAAAATGACAATGACAACGACAATGACAGGTTGTAACTTTTTTTTAAATAAGTAGGCTTAGCAAGGATTCATTTGGCTCGGAAAATCTTGGAAAATAAAAATACATTTTTTGGCAAAGATAAAAGACTATGAGCGAGAATAATAAGGGTATTGTCTCGATGTGTGAGGTCATAAACTTGAGAGAATTTCATTAGCTGTACCGTACAGAGGCTTAACAGTATATAAAAAAGCTAAAGTGTGATCGCTGACAAAAGATAAAGAAAAATGCTGTATATTTTTCTTTATTTTCAAGATTAGGTTAAGACTTTTTCGAATCTGCGTTTGTAGTAATATACATATAGAATTTCATTATTGTGAAAAAGTCAAATGACTTACGAAGCGAACTATGAATTCAGTTTATGGACTTCGAGACCGGGTTTAAATTAATACACAGAATTTAAGTGTGTAGTAGATCTATGTTTCGACACGAATGGGCCGACTCAACCTGAGTGGCTGGTTTTCTGTGAGAAAATAGTTTCACTCCAGTTTAACCAGACTTAAATTCAGATAAATTAGTAAGTCAACAAAGCATGCAAAACAGCCATTAATATGCGAATGAATAGTTGCCATCTGCTATCCAAAGTCATATATTCACAATTTGCAAACGAACGAAATCTGGCAAAACCCCAACGAAATTTTGAAACAAAGTTGATGATGTATGTCATATTCGAGTCGAAAGCTGCCAAAATTCGCAAATTTTCTTTGAACAAAGGTGTCAGCAAACTGCGAGCAAGTTGACACTTTGTTGTTGTTGCATCTTTGATGTTGATGTTGTAAGCAAAGCAAACAACTTGTAACGTAACGTTTAGTTTTCTTCAGAGCGTTTGTGACTTATACTGAATAATTTTTGGTTGAATTTGTTATGATAATTGTATTAACTCATGTATGTGTACTTAATTGTTTTATAGATTTCTTATTTTGTGCTTTTACTAAATACTTTTTTATTTATTACGACATTGACACGGTAGGTTTGAAAGAAACAGTATTTATTTTTGCGATGGGCTGCGTTTGGCAACTATCTCTCCTAGAGGTAAGCAGGCTTGCAACGTTTATTGAAGTACGCCTACCTTTATGCAACCTATTCACTCGGGTCTTAAATACAATTAAAAAGCTCCGATCACATGATACATTATCTGAAATCCAAATAAAAAAAGACGCATTTATTGAACAAAATAATGCCATCTAGTCACATCATTCTAATAAGTCCTTACAATCTCAATAATTCGTCTAAAATATTCGACACACTATAAGTACTTACTTTATTCATGAATTATTCATAAAACGTCTCGCGTTAGCTTTAAAAAGGTTCGTCGTTCATAGGATATCGTTCCTACAAGTTTGTGAAAGAAAAGTCAACAAGTCAACTTTCCAAGATTCTGAACCTTAGTACACACCCACTGGGAAATCTCGAAACTTTCGGACTCGACTATTGATTTGCAAACTTTGAATAAATACGGTACAATGTACATGTCAAACATTTTATATTAAGTGAAGCGTCCCGCATAAGGTATTCGTCAAAATCACTGGCGAGGTTTTATGGCATTTTTTTTTCGAAGAGAGGAGATCTTCCACTGAGTTCTAAAGCTCTTGGTGAAGTGAGAGGTACTACATAAGGTGATTGATAGTTATCATAAACACAATCACGTATTTAATTATTGGTCACTAATTAGCAGTCACCCTACACTGATCTAACTCGGACTCCTAGCCGATCCCATCGATATGCCATTTCGCTCGACTATCAATGCCGCAAGGAGTTGAGAATTGGAAGTTTGAAAATCCATGTAAGCCTTACATGGTTTCGAACTGTTAATTAAAAGAGCGACTGAAACTATTTCTATAAATTAAAAATGTTGTTTAATTTTTACATTAATCACTAATGAGTTAATAAAAATATTGATAACAAGGACAATCTGATTACTTTCCTCACTTAGCAAAAATAAAGTTTTTCTCACAAACCATTCAAAAATATTGACTACTAAATGTTTGCGTTCCATAGCATCCAGTATAGAAATATAAACAGAGTAACTCTGGTCATATATCTCAAGAAATAACACTCAGGAACAAAAAGAAACAACAGTCGTATGACAAAGTTACCATACCACGAATGAGCCATTTTATATATTGACAAAAGTACACATATTTTTTTGCCTTTATACCGTCATAAATCTTACCAAACATTGTTCTTGTAAATTTCAAATGCACAATCATTTTTGTCAAACGTTCGGAGGCACTACAGCGCTTCCCTATACGTATATACTACACTTGCACCCATATAACCTGTTATTAAAAATGACACGAAGAACGCTGAATCGGTGAAAATTCTGGGTAACTTGTATACGTAACCCAAAGCGGCTATAACGCGAGCTGCGACATAAACCCGAAGAAGTGATCTCGCTGTTATCGGTTCTGGAGAAGTCGTCATGTACAGGGCTGCCACCAACCAGAACGGTGTTAGGTTCTTCAAGTCACTTATGTTCGCGCGCTGAATTTTATCTGGGTTGCACACCATCCCTGCTAAAGGCGCCAATGCTAATAACTTTAACGCAAGCAAAGCTGAGTAAAAAAAATAACTCTGCATTAGAAGAGAGCACGGAGTAGCGCAAGCCATTTTGTTTAATTTATTACAAAATACGAAATATTAAACCATGTTTCAATTTAATGTTTTATCTGTCACACAAATATCATAGAAAGTGAAGAAGCGGCAATTAAATGTCAAAATATATTGTATTTTTGGTCATTGTATATTTTTTAATGTTTAGAGTAAAACATTAAACCTTTTTTAATGTGTCTTTTTCCATTGTATTATAGGTTTTGCTGTTTAAAATTTAAATAAATCTAACTCACATAAAATACATATACATTGATACAAAAAAAAATCACACTATCTGAATTTGAACACAATTTACCATAGATAATTATTACCATGAGCAGAGGTAAATTAAATCTACAGTTCTAGTCTACATTACAATATCTGTACATAAGTACAACAGATAAACAAAAAAATACCCGTATATTTGATCCGCATTAATTAGCGCCTCAAACTCGAAAATATATTTAGAAATAAATGGACATTTATCCCTTCGATGATGAAGGTGATTGCCGACATGACATATATTTTTAATTCCATCAATTAATTTATTGATAATAATCCAATCAGTCCCGGGATAATTAAATTGGCTTTCGATATGAATTGACTGAGGGACACGTACTAGCAAAGGTCATGTAAGTTCATTGGAGATGCCAATTTACTTACGAATTAGACTCATTTTCTGCCTCGTCGATTGAGTTGATGCAAGTAGAAACCGGATCATGTGTAATTGCATGTTTGCTTATAACTATAGGAATGAAGTATGAAGTATGTATGTACATATATATATTCTCTCTTTTTGTCTGATTAAGGATGGCATGGCTTGTTTCCTCTCTTGCTATCAGGTTAGGACACACAATCTAAAAGGTTAAGGTTTACCAGAGAACACTTATTTTGAGGATCCCAAAATAATCAAATTTCTTATCTCGCCCAGGGAGAGGTGATAGGTGGGGTATTAGACTATTACAGGCTACCCACCGCGTTTCGTCTCCTACTCCAGGCCGAGGCCGCGGTATATTACTGCGCTTGCCCTCATCTGCTACTAGAGAGCGCTGCAGTCTGGTCTTTCATCATCATCATCATCATCATCAGCCCATAAGTGCCCACTACTGAGCAAAGGCCTCTTCTCACACGGAGAAGGTTTGAGCATTAATCACCACGCTTGCTCAATGCGGGTTGGCAATTTCAAACTTATAATTAGAAATTATAAGTCCAGGTTTCCTCACGATGGCTGCGGGGTAAGCGCAATGAGGCACCGCGACCTTGGCCCAGAGCAGGAGAAGGAACGGGGGGGTTTTTAGTCAGTAAGAGTCTGACACTGTCTCGCCTTACCCTGGGCGGGAGAAGTCATTGGATGATTTTCCCCTGACAAAAAAAAAATAAGGTTTCCTCACGATGTTTACCTTCACCGTATGTCAGTGGTGTCTAAATAATCATAAAAAGTACATATAACTAAAAAAAAGTCAAATTGGTACCTGCCAGGTTTCGAACCCGTACCCTCATGCATGAGAAGCGGGCAAGCCTGCCGTAGCCACAAGACATAAAAAAGATAAAAAAGAACCTATAGGTACTTAAATCAAAGGTTGACTTTTAGATGATAATCTTTTTAAGACTCTTTCATGACTGAAACACGTCAACATATTCGTTATTGCCGTTTTACTCTGACAAACGAATACTAAAGCAAGCATCGATATAAAATATCATACGTTTCACTGTTTATATTATTGTACATATAAAGAAGATTTATTGGTTTACTATGTAACATTTTTTACAATGCGAATGTAAGTATACGACCATAAATTCTTTATGGTAAGCTAGCTTCCTAAGATGCTTGCTTATAAAAGTACTGGAAATGTGAATAGCATAAACTCACTGATTCTTTTTCCGAACCTGCAATTCACCTTGAGCCCTTTTATTTGGGCGAAGAAGGTATCAGTTGAAATGATACCAAAAGAAGCTTCGGTTATACAGTACGTAAAAAATGTGAGATTGTAATTGTTTTCTTTTTTAAATGCATACTTGTATTTTTCGTGTTACGTGTTTAAGCACAAATATTCATTTTTTTCATGGGCATTATCGGCAAACGAGCTGACGACCTGATGGTAAGCAGTCGGCGCCACCCATGGAGACCCGCAACACAAATGGAGATACGAGTGCGTTGTCGGCCTTTTGGGGATAAGAGTTTTGGAAATTTAAGGATTGGGAGGGATGGAGAGAGGGGGAGGTTATTGAGCCTCCGGTAACCTTACTCACACAGCGAAATACAACGCTGTGGTTGTTTCTCGCTGGTTTTCTGTGAGGCCGTCGTATCACTCCGGTCGAGCTGACTAAAAGGTGCGAAGCTTGGCTGTCTTACGACTTCCATACACGTTCCATCCAGACCCGAAACAACAATTTGTGGATCACAGAAACTTTTTCCGTGCGGCAAATGAACCTGTGACGCGTAATCCGGCAGCCACTACATGGACTGTGTAGTCAAAGCAGTGTCGTGATATGTAATTGAGAGAGTATTTCTCCAGATTTCTACTAACACGCTGAACTACTATTCAACAGAAATAGAATTTTAACTCTAAAACAATATTTTAAGGTTGAAAATCTATTAACTGTCATCTTTACCTACATGCCCCGCATACATTTCGTGTTGTATGCACCTTATGGAATGCTTCGTGTTGGAGACTACAAAGTGCAGACAATTGTGACTGTTCAGAACAATACACGTTTGTATTTGAGCAAACCCTTTTAACATACTATTGATTAACTGTGGTAGTAGTTTTAACAAGTTTCCTAAAAAAGTCACATGTTATTTTAAACCGACTACTTATAAATAAAAATGTTTTTCATTATAGCGAACACCGTTTTTTTAAGTCAAAACCAAATCATTTATTTCAAACAGACCACTATAAGCACATTTCGAAGGTCAAACAAAAAAATAAAATATCGTAAAGTTCAACTTCGGGTGTCAAGTGAAGCTTTGTGCTCATTTCAAAAGTGTAGATTTCTATGAAAAAGAATGGGCAAGAAACATCATGCTTACTTTTTAATCGGTTTTTTTCAATAAGTTTCACAAATAAAATACAACAGTTTAACACTGTTTATTATTTAGTCAAAGAATACGAAAAAGAAAATAACCTTAAAAACAATCCTGTATCTCGTAAATGACTGTAAGTAATTTTCTGCCTGCAGCTTTATCCACGTGGAATATAGAGCGCTAGAAGGCAGCTTTTCTAGATTGGTTGGGAGTCGAACACAATAAAATAACTCGGCTTGGCTCGGAGCAGATAGAACGGGGTCGTTTTCCTACCCGTACAAATCAACTGTGCACCTTACTGGAATATGCCTCCTTCTTCTTTAATACGACTATATACATACATATATCGTAAATATTATTGCGACAAAACAATTGGAAAAGCTAATAAAAAGCACTTAAAATCGATCGAGGTTATCAATATTTTAGACAAATAACACTTTTGGCTAATTTTACCGACGAAGTGACATCACTGCACTGGGTGCACAGTTATTCGCAAGGGTAGTACTCTATGGTAGTCTGAAACTCCCTCTCGCTTTTCAATGACTTTCTCTCCTCAATAAAAGCCTTCTAGTATTGAAATTTAGTCCACTTCATAACATATTCGATAAATAAGCAGCCCAGAAAAAAATCTTCCTTTTCTGCCATATTAAGTGTTTTTTGTAAGAAGACCGATTACCCGCTTGTCACTCCTCTGGTATGTTATGTAGTGATCTGTCTACTCGTTTGCCTCCATTTCCATAAAAAAAAACAAATATAAATAGCTCAATAAAGCTTTATTTTTGATTACATTATATGGTTAACCCAGCAGCTTAGATTTTTTACATAACAATTAGTTTCTGGGTCAATGGTTAACATTCACACTCGAGTACCCAATTAATTATATCAAAATTACTTAACGCAAATTTAATTTGAACAGACCAATTCGTGTATACACAGTGATAGCGTAATACAGAAATCATAGAAACATTTTATAAATATTATTAAATATCAGCGTTGTTTCGCCGTATGAGTGAGGTTATCGGAGGCCCAATCTTTCCCCTCTCCCAATCCCTCAATCTTCAAATCCCTAATCTCCAAAAGGTCGGCAAACCACCCGTAACTCCTCTGTTGTTGCGGATGTCCGTGGGCGGCTCTGATAGCTTGCCATCAGGTAATCCGCCTGCAAGTTCGCCGATCTATCGAATAAAAAAAATCTAATATTTTATTTCGTTCAAGGGGTAGAATGAAGAATCAGCCAAACTATTCTACTATTTAAGAAAATAAAGATTGATTCGGTACACAAAGACAACGATCATTTAGCGACTGTCGGTCTGCCCAAGGGAGAGATTTAGCTTTCCTTAAATTGCATACCATTTACTATTGTTGTGTGTAAGCTGAGCTAAAGCCCAATATACTATAGATGTACTGAGTTTGTAAGCATATTCTTAATCGAGTAGTATAATATACGTCTTAGACAAAGCAGCACGTCTATCATTTCAGACACCAATAACTCCCCACATTGCACTATAACAATAGCTAACCTTACACCCCTTTTAGTGCGAGAGAAATTACTGACGAATTTCCCACATATTTATTTTAAAGTACAAGCTTATTGTTTATGTAAGTCGTGGTTACATGGAGGTTATAGCGCCCACTTCTCACACATGAGGGTTCGAAACCTGACTAGTATGAACCAATGGAACTTTTTCCTGTATTTTTTCCCGGTTTAACATAAAAATGAGGGTAGAAATTAAATATATCTAATCACTGTTTGTTCTATTTATTTCAATTAAATCCCTTTATGCACTCAGCCCGCTGCCGACACCAATGTATGTCACTTTGCGCCGCACTGTGTTCACAACAACGTAAGTATTTCAATGACAACGATGGTCCACGAATTATTAATAAAAAAAAACAAGACGTGCATGAGCTACACCGACAGACGTCAAATGTCAGATCTCACATCGTGAGGTACCCAACAATAATAAAGTTTGAAATCGGCTATCATCCTTGACCATCCCATTACTGCTCAAACCTTCATCAAATAAACTAAGAATGATCATTGTTTAAAAATATTGTTCCCTTCTGTAAAGAATATATACTGCTGTAGGACTTATGATGTATAAAACTATAACACGTAGCACATCGTGTAGGACATTGAAATTGATAGAAAACAATCTATTGTACTTCATCATCTAGGGAAAAGGCCTTCGGTCACAAACTTGTTTTACTTGTTCACCATAAAACTTGTAAGAGAATCATTTAGAAGGTAAAATCCTTTTTTTAGATTTATATCCTTTCCTTCTGTTGTATTCCCTGTAGCCCATCCGTTCTGTACAATAGGAAAACGTAGAACTCATTGTGTTTAGGGAATACTTCCTAAGTTCTTACATTAAGACGAAGAAAAACACCAATTATATTAGTTAAGTTTTAATACTTATATCTAGTAAAGTGTAGACTTGAGGATCTCAATTTGATTCCTTGATTAATTACTCGATTTACAACTCTATTTCAACTACAATAGTCCATTTATTGAACAAAGGTTTCCTGGTAGATATCGCTTTTAGTGATAACGTCATCTTTTATCTTATAATATCTTCTGCAATTTGTTTATCCTTTTGTGACTCCTTGCTTTAAGGTGTACAATAAAAAATATGATTCAATGTCAACATCAATACGTTATCTAAATACAGACAAACAATTTGGTATCGTAGCAAAAATATCGTCGTCGAGTCGTGGTGGGTCAAAACCTGGCAACTACCAATGAGACTTTTTTCTAGAATATATGCACTTTCTAAGATTATTTAGATACCTCTGACATACGGTGAAGAAAAAGATCGTGAGCAAAACCTGGACCTGTAATTTTTAATTATGAATTCTAAATCGCCAATCCACCTTGAGCAAGCGTGGTGATTAATGCTCAAAACCCGTTTTCCGTGTGCGAAGAGGCCTTTGCTCAGCAATGGGTACTTAAAGGCTGATGATAATGATGATGAAATAAAGTTCCTAATGAAACTGAATTAAAAAAATAAACCTCGACATACCCACACACAAAACTTCATTTTGCTTTTTTTCTTTTATTAACGGCCTGGGGGCGTATTACAACCTTTTCAAAATCCAGTTTGTTTCCTGGCAGGTCAGTTTAAGGCCGTAAACCGCATGGTTCTTTTTCGTATTATGACGTACGTTTTCTGACTGGATTCATCCTGGATGATTGTCTGTGGTTGGTTTGCACCGTCTTGAAAGATTGCGTTCGAAAACATCTTAAAAGGGTTACTGTTATATTACGGTTTTTGAAAATTGAATGTAA
The DNA here is from genome assembly GCA_902829305.4 of Spodoptera exigua. Lineage (NCBI taxonomy): Eukaryota > Metazoa > Arthropoda > Insecta > Lepidoptera > Noctuidae > Spodoptera > Spodoptera exigua. The sequence goes on from LR824614.2 coordinate 3,713,733, forward strand.
TATATTATATAATGTAATTTTCTAACAGAATCGATATTAAGAATGAGTTCAAAAACGAATTATGTATTATATGCGTAAGTACAATGTCATAAATATGAAAATACAGCACTGTCTCACAACATACATTTTAGACATACGCTACATTTCTGAACGTAAGTAATAGGAGGTAGGATAGGTGATAACAGCTCACCCGGCAAAAATAAAAGTTTTTTGTTATAATAAGGGTTTTTTAACTAATGAAGTCCATTTATTTATTTTTTAAAGAAGAAGAACTAAAACTGTTTTACTTTGTTGAGCAAAGGAATCCGTTTACAGGATTCCTGTTATAAAGTTGTTTATAAATATTGTCTACTCAATAATGGCGTAAGTATTACCAACATTATTTATAATAAAATAAATTCAACATCTTCAATCGCAAAAGGGTCACTAAGATCTCAAAGACGCGTCCTCTGAATTTTTGTTTGGTGGTTATTTTGTGACGCATCACTTTCAAGAAACTCGAAGATTATTAACTCATCACACATATTGTTACGTGCCTGACGTCACGTTCCTGACTATGCGGGCTTGGGTTACGGGATTGGATGAAATGAAACACTAATACCGGTGTTCAGACTTTCTATTGCGCTTAAGTTACAGCGTCCACGGAGTTAAGTTATCGGCGTTCCTCTCCAGCAGAGTCCGGCCGACTGACACAACTTTGCCGTTCACGCTAACTTCACTTAACTGACTGCACTTCACTATTTCACTGCACTTCACTATTTCACTCACTTTTCTTCTTTTTCACTTCTTCCTTTTCTTCCGAATCGCTTTAGACTTAGAACTCAACTGCCAGCGGTGAGCCGCAGTTCCGCTTATATACCCCCGGTCAGGTTCTAGAACATTCAATTTCGTTATTCTTTTTTGATCGTCATGCCTCCAGAACCTTCCAATAATTTCGTTATTCATTTTTATTTATTCTCCTTCTCGCTCCTTAATTTTTCATTACTTTCACTCAAATATTCCAGAAAGTTCGACAAAACTTCCATCAACTAAAAAACTTCATGTTTACGGCGGGACTCGAACTCGGGGTCTCTGTGGTGTAATCCACACGCCTTACCGATTACACCAACTCGTGTTGACAATTCACGACGAAATTTACAATCTCTAGGCAACGTTTGACAACCATCCATTGACGTCATGATGTCAAAGAGTTTTCTGTCACACTGCCCCCCTCTTAGATTCGCTCGTCCCGAGCATCGTTGCTGCCGTAATACCTCGCCAACCTGTCTATATGGACAACTTTCAAAGGGCTCCTTGAAGACTTCCGAATTCTGTAAGTAATGTCATTGATCTTCGTGACTATCTCGTAAGGACCTTCCCAACTCGGTTGCAGCTTCGGAGATTTTCCCTTCCTTCTGACTGGATTATGAAGCCAGACCAATGACCCCTCTTCAAACCCAACAGAATTGGCTCGTCGATCATAGCGCGTCTTTGCGCGATCACTAGCTTGAAGACCGGCCTCCCTGATCTGCTCATAAATGTCCAACATTTTTGCCCTTAACTCGCTTATGTAATCGCTAAACTCGGTGCGAGAGTCACCAGGTGGACAGCCTGATACAAGATCTGCCGGTAATCTCAATTCCCTTCCAAAATTTGCAAATGCAGGCGTCTTTGCGGTACTTTCATGTACAGCAGTCCGATAGGCAAGCAAGAAGAGAGGTATGTAAGTGTCCCAATCTCTCTGATGGCTGTCAACCACCTTTGCTAAGTGTCGCTCCAATGTTTGGTTGAAGCGTTCGACCATTCCATCTGACTGTGGATGATAAGGGGTCGTTCGAGTCTTATGGATTCCCAAAAGTTTACAAGTTTCCTGGAAAACTTGGGATTCAAAGTTCCGTCCTTGATCACTGTGCATCTCCAAGGGCACTCCGAATCGGGTGAATACCTCGTTTACCAACTTCGTGGCTACAGTTACTGCCTCTTGATTCGGTATGGCAAAGACCTCCGGCCATTTTGTAAAATAATCCATAACCACTAAAACGTAGCGATTGCCCGAATCAGTGATTGGAAATGGTCCAGCGATGTCTAAGGCTATTCTCTCCCAAGGCATACCAACATTGTAGATTTTCATCGCCCCTCTGCTTCTTGTTTGTGGACCCTTGACAGCTGCACAACTAGTGCATTTCCGGCACCAATCTTCGACGTCATATTTGCAATGCAACCAATAAAACCTCTCCTTGATCTTCACCAAAGTCCTCCTAATTCCCAAATGTCCTCCAGAAGATCCATCATGGAACGCTTTTAATACATCCCTTATTTTTGAACGAGGCACCACCAATTGCAAATGCTCGTCCTTGCCGTTTGTTGATTCCCATTTCCTGCACAGAAGTCCGTTATGCAGCGTAAGGCTTTTCCACTGTGCCCATAAACCTTTCGTTACCGCGCTATATTGGGCGACGTCACTCCAACTTGGCTTGTTACCACTTCGTAGCCACTCCAGTATTGGTTTGATATCTGCATCTCTTTCCTGTTCTAATTTCATCGCATCATCTCCCCATGCCTCGTCAACAGTATCAGTCCTTATCACCTTAAGAAAAGCAGTTTCCTTCTTGGCACAATGCTTGCAATCTTCCACGCATGGGCGTCTCGATAATGCATCTGCGTTGCCATGAATTCTTCCGCCGCGATGCTCGATTTCAAAGTCAAATTCCTGAAGTTGTTCCAACCATCTGGCTACTTGGCCTTCGGGATCCTTAAACTGAAGCAGCCATTTCAAAGCAGCGTGATCAGTTCTGATCAAAAATTTCCGTCCCAGTAAATACTTCTTGAAATGGTGCAGAGTTTTGACTACGGCCAGCAATTCCCTCCTGGTCACGCAGTAATTCTTCTCCGGCTTGGATAGTGACTTGCTGAAGTAAGCAATAACCTTCTCCTGCTCACCATCGCGTTGTGAAAGGACACCTCCTATTCCAATATTGCTGGCATCCGTATCAACTACGAATATTCCTTTCGCGCTGGGGTATCCGAGAATTGGTGTGTTACAAAGCCGTTCTTTTAGTTCTCGAAAGGCTTGCTCACAATCCTCGTCCCAGATAAAGGCACGTTTCTCCTCTGTCAATCGATGCAAAGGCTTGGCAATGTCCGAGAATCCTTTCACAAACCGCCGATAATACGAGCACAATCCAAGAAATGCCCGAACTTGCGTTTTGTCTTTAGGTGTTGGCCATTCCTTAACAGCGGCAGTCTTGGCTGGATCAGTCTCAATTCCTCTCTCAGAAATAACATGTCCTAGATAATTCACTTCGCGCTTGAAGAAAGAGCATTTCTTTGGACTCAACTTTAAATTTGCTCCACGCAGCTTATCGAGTACCTTTTCCAATTTCCTTAGATGATCGTCAAAATCCCGTCCAACAATGATGATGTCATCGAGGTAAACTAGGCAGGTTTCGCCCAGCAGTCCCGCCAGCACCTGTTCCATCAAACGCTCAAAGGTTGCCGGTGCATTGCATAATCCAAATGGCATCACCTTAAATTGCCAGAGTCCCTTCCCAGTTGAGAATGCGGTCTTTTCCTTATCCTTGGGATCCAAATCCACCTGCCAATAGCCGCTTTTCAGATCGAGCGTTGAAAACCATTTCATGCCACTCAGTGTGTCAAGTGTGTCATCGATTCTTGGTAACGGGTAGCTATCCTTCTTGGTTACATCATTCAATCGTCGATAGTCTACGCAAAACCTCGTTGAACCATCTTTCTTCTTGACAAGCACGACAGGTGAACACCAAGGGCTAGAAGAGGGCTCTATCACGTCATTTTTCCTCATATCGTCAATCATTTCTTCAACCTCTTTCTCACGAGCGAATGGTATGCGTCTGGGCCTTTGACGAATTGGCATTGTATCACCTGTGTTTATTTTATGCTTCACCAAACCAGTTCGGCCAATATCACCATCGCTTCTTGAAAACACATCACAGAATCGAAGAAGTAAATTTCTAGCTTTCATAGTCTCCACTTTTGTCAGACTTTTGTTTTCGTCTAAGATTTTCGTTACAAAGTCTATTCCCGTACTGTCCTTCTTCACAAGATTCTCCGAGCATTTTCTTATCCAGGCCACTTCTTCCAATACGCCCACAGGCTCTCCTTCTTCAATCGTAATTTTTGAATCACTGAAGTTGAATACCGGAATGCGGTTGACATCAGATGACCCCACGACAGTTCTTGCCGGTAGCCATGAGTTTACGTGTTCCGATTTATCAATCACAGCGCACCTTCGAGGTAAACTTCCTTCCTTCCTCCTAGGTAATGCGATTGGTACGAGAGTCTGTGATTTTGGTGCAAGAACAGTTCTTCTTAAACAGCAAACTTTTCCCAGGGTTCCACCCTTCATCGGAATTTCCTCAGTTCCACATAGTAAAACTCCAGATTTTAAGTCGATGTTACACTGGTGCCCTTGCAGGAAGTCAAGTCCCAGGATGCAGTCATCCAGAATTTTGGCCACAATAACCTCATGTCGATAAACACGTTCCCCAATTTTGATTGTTACATGCAGTTTTCCACTTATCGGTATGCACTGGCCGGTAGCTGATTTCATTTGTAGGCCAACAATTGGTTTAAGGTGTTTCCTGATGTTTTGCTCGAGCAGCCGAACATTTATCACCGTCCTTGAAGCTCCAGTATCTAATGTTAACTGACTGTTTTTCCCATTTACTTGACCGTCTATCACCAGAGTATTTCCATCGTTGGCTTGCTTGATGTAGATTGTTGGGGTTGTTCCGCTACCAGCCAGCGCCCACCCCGCAGCCCTGGCTGGATTTAAGTTTCCCTGCTGGTCAGAAGTTGAGACCGCCGCGTCCTGGCGGTTCATCTTCTTCGGGCAGTCGCTCCGTATGTGCCCACGCTCTCCACATCCATAGCACATGAAGTTCCGACGGCGTGGAGGTACCTGCTCCGTTGTCGTCATTTCCCGCAGACGTAAGGTACGGGAGTTACCACGCACGGCTTCCACTTCCAATGCATGGGCCAGAGCTTCTTTCATGTTCTTGTGATGGCCCAGATGAACAGCGGCTCGTACTTCGGGGTCCCGAATACCGTCAATGAACGCTTGGAGAAGCGTGCCTTCAATCATTGATGGAGTCGACCGAAAAGCTCGACGCACAAGTTTCTCGATTTCCACGGACCATTGCTGTAGACTCTCATTAGCACGCTGAGTACGCTCTTTTAATTGCGCTCTGTACACGTGCTCGAGGTGGCTGTCTCCAAAACGTGCCTCAAGTGCGTCGAGGAGGGTACTAAAGCTGAGATCCCCACTTGCGCCGATAGCTTCCAGCACTGAGAGCGCTTGATCACGGAGGGCCAGGGTGAGGGCTGACTGTGCTTCCTTCTGAGTCCAACCATAAGCCTCCATAAGTGTCTCAAACTGTAGCTTGAACGCGGTCCAGGATGTTGTTCCGTCGTAATGGGGAATCTTCAGCCCTTTCGTTGCGCTTAAGGCCGCATTTGGGGCGTCAAAAACGGCTGCAAGACGGCTTCGGCTCTTCAAAGGGCTTGGGCTTGTCACTTCCTGCTTGATTTTGGAGATCTCTTCTTCCACTCTCTCCTCTATCGCCATGACGCGATGTTCCAACTTGCCTAAACCTTCCTCCACTTCTTGTACCCGTTCGACAGCCTTTTGCAGTCCCTTCGTGAAATCTTTATGCATGTCCTCCAAGCGACGCGCTTGCTCCTCTTGGCGACGAGCTTGATCTTCTTTCAGCTCCCGCAGCTGTTCTGACTGACAGCGTGCTTGCTCTTCTTGGCGGCGCGCTTGCTCTTCTTGGCGGCGCGCTTGATCTTCTTTCAGCTCCCGCAGCTGTTCTGCCTGACAGCGTGCTTGCTCTTCTTGGCGGCGCGCTTGATCTTCTTTCAGCTCACGCAGCTGTTCTGCCATCATTTGCCGCAGCTGTAGCAGAAGATCCATCTGCACAGGCTTGGCTTCTGCATCGCTGGTCTGAGCTGCAGCACCCTCTTCCCTCACACGCTGCGCTTCTGACATAGCACGGGTACTCACTCCTCTTACGTCCTGCGGCACTAGCGGCATTTTTCTCCAATCCCACTTCTGACACCAAATGTTACGTGCCTGACGTCACGTTCCTGACTATGCGGGCTTGGGTTACGGGATTGGATGAAATGAAACACTAATACCGGTGTTCAGACTTTCTATTGCGCTTAAGTTACAGCGTCCACGGAGTTAAGTTATCGGCGTTCCTCTCCAGCAGAGTCCGGCCGACTGACACAACTTTGCCGTTCACGCTAACTTCACTTAACTGACTGCACTTCACTATTTCACTGCACTTCACTATTTCACTCACTTTTCTTCTTTTTCACTTCTTCCTTTTCTTCCGAATCGCTTTAGACTTAGAACTCAACTGCCAGCGGTGAGCCGCAGTTCCGCTTATATACCCCCGGTCAGGTTCTAGAACATTCAATTTCGTTATTCTTTTTTGATCGTCATGCCTCCAGAACCTTCCAATAATTTCGTTATTCATTTTTATTTATTCTCCTTCTCGCTCCTTAATTTTTCATTACTTTCACTCAAATATTCCAGAAAGTTCGACAAAACTTCCATCAACTAAAAAACTTCATGTTTACGGCGGGACTCGAACTCGGGGTCTCTGTGGTGTAATCCACACGCCTTACCGATTACACCAACTCGTGTTGACAATTCACGACGAAATTTACAATCTCTAGGCAACGTTTGACAACCATCCATTGACGTCATGATGTCAAAGAGTTTTCTGTCACAATATTTAATGTTGTAGTAAACAGTATGTGATAAAAACTTAAAACAATTCAGTAAAAGCTACTCGACACCGGCGTAAACTGACTGGTTTGTTTGACACAATTTTTGACATTTGAGCAAGCTAAGAAATGTCAGTTTGGCGGTCATAATACGGGTTTGCCAGCCAATATACGTGCAGAAATCGGTCAAGTGTCACGTGACTGCTAACTGACTGGCAATAAGACGTCATAATACGGATAAACAAGGCAGTTCATTTTAAGGTGTAAATTGACTGGAATTAAGAGATCGTAATACGCCCCCAGGGGGCGTATTACGATCAAATGTTCAACAATGTCAAATAACCTGTGATTTATTTGTAGGTAGTATACTATAAAAACTGCATGAACTATGCCTCCCATGTATGCCTCGCATAACTTAATTGGGAACTTAAGGTATTGATGTGTTGAGATAGGCGTTTATTATTCTTACAAACTCTCAGTGCCTAACAATTTCATTAAAACTTACTCTCAAATATCAAAAAGTTACCTACGATAAGTAAAGACAAACTTTAAAGTACCCTAGGTAGTCTGCGTTTAAACTATGGCCATAAGGGAGATTGCAGGAAGAATTCTTGAGTTTCTTGAGTGAAGGATATTACTTCGAGAAGGTTCCTTGGGAATCGCGACATGCAAGCATTTCTATGTAAGTATATCGCAAGTTTTAAATTCCAAGCGAAGTAATATAAAGCTTAAGAAGTTAAATTAGTTCTTCGTACAAATTCTTACTTCAGTGTAGAAAGTTTTATGGGACGAAAACTGTTGAAACACATTGTATTGATAGAGCACGAACATCTCTAAGAAACGTTTGCAGAGTTTGCAGGTTAATTAAGATGAATTAAACGTCGTGGTGGCCCGGAAGTTAAAGCGCCCGCTTCTCATGCATGAGGGTGTTCGAAATTGGGTTCGAAACCGGGCAAATACCAATGTGACTTTTTCCGAGTTATATGTACTTTCTATGATTATTTAGACACCACTGACACACGGTGAAGGTAAACATCGTGAGGAAACCTGGTATTATAATTTCTAATTATAAGTTTGAATTCGCCAAACCGCATTGTGCAAGCGTAGTGATTAATGCTCAAACCTTCTCCGTGTGAGAAGAGACCTTTACTCAGCAGTGGCCAGTTATAGGCTGATGATGTGATGTGATGTGAAAAGTAGTTGGATGGTGTTCAATTTGTGTTTCATTCTCTTTTACCCGACTACAGCAAAGCAAAAGAAGGGTTATTTATTTTACGATAGTAATGCAACGTTAAGTGCACACAAAACTATATTATTTTAACCTCTCAATGGTAGCAATCGAGACACAATAGCAATAGGTGCACGAACGCCAGCTTTAGCTTGGGTATATGGCTATGATGACTTAAATAGTAAATACGTTTTCTAAGTCCAATATTTTAATAAATAATAGACCTATCTACAATAAACATGAATTATCAAAAGGAGTGAAAAAAAATCCCTGAGGATAAAATAAAGTTTCCGAACTAGAACAGTTTTTAGCCAATAGGAGTCTGAAAGAACGGGAGACGGACATACTCGGCCCCAGGCATAGAAAACCGTGAGAACTAAGCAATTGGCAGGGTGAAGTACAAAGTTTTATCAGTAACAGCTGACACTCTTAAAGTCCTTCTGCATCGTATCGAAACCTTCCAAGTAGTTAGAACCAAACTGTCATTTTGTAATTTGTTAAGTTCTAAGCTCTCCGTAAAAGTTTTTAATTAAAAAATCTGAATATCATGAAGCTAGTTGGAAACAATTTTAAATTCCATTCATCCCCCTTTATAAGACTTGAACGTTTAAGTGGCCAGTCACCGGAAGTGAAGCCACTCCATCTTTTGTGACGGTATTTCCTTTGAACGTGTTTTAAATTCATACTTTTTTTATTATAATAAAATGACGTAGAAAATTGCAAGTTTTAAGGTAGATCGCCGAAAGTTATCAGATTATAATTATGTAAGGATTTTAATGATGTATTTGTCAACATAAACTGGATAAAGCATAAAACATACGTATCTTTATATTTATATTTTCAGGTGATGAAGCGGCGAAAAAATCGTCTTCGCCTATTATAGATACCCTCAACAACAGAGGAGTGTTAAAAAGTACCAAATAGACAGCCGCCGGATATGACGTAGATACTTTTCGTTTATTATAAAGATAGAACGATAACAGTGTATATTATTGTCATAATTATAATTAATATTCTGTTGGAATATGACTAATAACATATTTGGAAATGTATTCAAACATAATTAACTGTTTATTTGATTAAAGTTACAAATGTATAAATAGGGTACTAGTTCATTTTAAGAGCCTATTTCGTTTCGTCCTTGTATAAAGTGTTACTCTGCCCAAATCAAGATTAATTATAACATAATTATAGTGTTTAATAGAAGTTAGAAAATAGGAAAACTTTTCCCGACCTCGCCTTTAGTTACTTAGTTGGCAGTCATACTAGCTAACTAGCTAACTAGCTAACACTCAACCACAAGTTACAGCAATAATGATGTCTTCATTATTAAAACCCACAAAAATTCAAATCCTTTTATCCAGAGAGCAAATATCTCACAAATCCTTACAAACCAAACGTTGGCGTACTCGAATAGATTAAAGAACTCCAACATTAATCTCATGTAGTACCGATGTGAGGGAACTTAAGCCACGACGGCTTTAGACGCGTGGCCCTTAAGGAACTTCCTTGTTTTTGTCCCTTCTCAAGTCTTATTATAACAAAGAACTGGGACACCCCTTTGTTATATTTTGAAAAGGCATTAATGCTTTCTTATGAATTTAAATTAATTTAATTTGAAACATTTTTTTTTTTTTGTGAGGGGAACATCATCAAATGACTTCTCCCGCCCAGGGCCGGGCAGGAGGGAGTGTCAGACTCTTACTGACTAAAAACCCCCCTGTTCCTTCTCCTGCTCTGTGCCGAGGTCGCGGTACCTCATTGCGCTTACCCCGCAACCCCGGCTGAACATCAGCCCTTTAGGGCCCCGTCTGTGGTAATTTGAAACATTTAAGGGCTGATTTTTCAATGGTTAGATAAAAGTTACCTGGGGAATAATTATGTGGTCGCGTCAGAATGTTTGTGTAAGACAGTGACAGCAACAATTAAAGTTCCCTTAGTTCTCCACAAAGGTTATTGAATAAATAATAGTCATTAAAATAATTATCTGTTATTTCAGTTTAATTATTCTGTAAGGTTAACGTTGCTGTAGTCTGCGGCTTTAATGAAATTATTCGATTAATTTTATATACGACGTCTTCTCTTCACATAGTCGGGATGTGAAGCCTCTTTCTGGGCCTGATGTAAGGCTAATGCACCTGCGAAAGAAATAAGGTCATTAATCTGTAAAGGTACATGATCATCATCTGCAGAGCTTTTCCTTAAACTGCTGAATAAAGGCTCTCCACTGAGATTGATGTTCAGCTCTTCTCATCCAGCCACTGCTAGCCACTCCACATATATCGTCAGTTGACCACCCTGCACTACGTTTACCTAGACTTGGTCTCTACTCCAGAACACGTCTACGCCAACAGACATCGTTCATATTACAACTACAACAAAAAGAAATCTGCTTACGACGTTTCGTGGAGTCTTGGGGCTTCTTCATCTGACCGGGCTCGTTACCGATGATTGACTGGATACCACGGTATGTCGCCGTCTGTTTCAGGATGCTCCGACCGATACCCATCGCTTTCGCCATGTACTGCTCAGCCCTGGAAAGTATAGCCATAATCTCTTATAATCGAATAATAATTGCACCAAAATTCTACATTATATTTAAACATGGTAGATGTTTTTTTGAATCCACATAATCGCCCTGAATCTATTTCCGCGTTGTATTAATTGACAATAAATATTTTTTTCTGTTTGAAAGACGTGTTTATATCCAAAGAGGTTGATAAACTGTGTACATAATAAAGCTTCATGTTAATACAATGTGTTAATACACCTAAAAATTATGGAAGGAATTTTTGTCTACATTTCTCTGGTATTTCTACAAATTAATACAACTTCGTACTAGCTCAGCTTTAAAAACACACTGTATTTTTGAAATCCTACGCTTATTAACTACTAGCTACTCTCGCACAGTTTCGCCTGCTGCTCGGCTCCATTTAATCGTAGCGTGATGTTTTATAGCCTATAGCACTCAGGAACATTGTAGCTATCTATTAGTGAAAAACTTTTGGCAATCCGACCAGCGGTTCCAGAGATTACCCCCTACATACAAACTTACAAACTTACAAATTTTACCTCTTTATAATATTAGTATAGAAGTATAGATAATTCAAACTACAAGCTTTCATAAAACTTCAAAGCCATACAAGATTTCGTTTCATTGGTCGTACAATTTCCCTTTTACCTTTTGTGTTCATATTAAATACTGTCTTAATTACAGACATAGGACAGACTTTTATATGACCAGTCGCCATGTATAAAAAATACGACCGTTTTTTTTTCATATTTTAAGATCTCTTCAACCATCGCTTCAGTTACCTTGTACTTAAACACAGCATCATGCAAATATATGTCCTACTAACAGGTCTTATCACACCGCCACGCTTTTATTGTAATGACTGACACATATTTGCAAAGGAAATCATACTCATGAATATCTAACGAATTGAATGTATCCTCATTCAATAATGTCGACATTTTGCGGGTAAAACTCAAACTGCGTTTTGCTTTATCAATAAGGTAATGTCATTGTAGTCTCGGTGTAACTCAAACGTAACGACGACGACTTTAAATACAGAATCTGGTTTATCTGTGCAAATACATTAATTGATTATGAAAACGAGAAATGAATCCTAATACCTATCTATTCAAATTAATCTTTTCCTAGCATTTGGTTTTCCTAACATAATTATTACTGCACGGTTGTCGCAGTAGCTGGGCAATTGGGTGCCGCGCAACGTGTTGCGGGTTCGATTCCCGCACGGAACAACTGTTTGTATGATCCATAAAAGAGTATGCTTTGTATGTGAAATTTTATTTTCGTAAATGCAACAACGACACTTTAAAAAATCCTAATGTGGAGCATTTCAATAAAACAAAATAGCATGCTTTTTAATTATTTACTACCCACTTTTCGGAAGTTATTAGAAATCTAATACAATATCTCTTGCTAAACAGTCGTTCTAAAGAGAGGAGTTAATAATACACAGTTAAAAGTACACAAGATTTGAGAAACAAGCAAACAGTTCCCACGACAAACTACAACAACCCAATACATATTCTACACACAATCTCAGTTCTGCACCAACCTCAAACCATTAACATAGGAATCTCCACTCAATTCCAATGTACAGACGATGGAGTTTTGGTTAAATTCCTCGAAAAGTGAGGTGCTCCTCGCCCGTATTCATACCAAGGAGTCCTGTGTCACATATTTCGGAAGCAACTATGCCGCGTTTCACGACATTCTCGGACGTACATAGGTGAAGACCGTCAAACAGATGTGAACGACGTTCTTACTGGATTTCATTCATAAACTGGCTTTTCTCATACATATTATGCATTATATACTTTAGTTATTTATTTTGAATTTTTAATTATTTTATGTGATAGGACGTCAAACGGATTACCTGTAAGCAATCAACGCTGCCAATGGACACCCGCAACAGCGGAGGAGTTATGAGTGCCTTCCGACCTTTTAGGGAGTAGAGATTTGGAGATTTTGGAGGATTGGAGGAGGAGAAAAATTGGGCTCCCTGTGACCTCACTCACGAAGCGAAACACAACGCTGTGGTTGTTTCACGCCGGTTTTCTGTGAGGCCGTGGTATCACTCCGGTTGAGCCCACGAAGCATGGCTCGCCTACACTTGGAATCAATGTGATACGTATAGCATACGATTCTTAATTTTCATTCAAATCAACTCAATTAATCATTTGGAGGTAGTAATTTCGGGAGTGAGAACCGGGTCTAGACGCAGGAGGCGCGCTGCGGTTGGGGGTGAAGAGCCAAAACTCACAAACAACAGCCTAGAAGTTGGCGAAATTACGATGATAGTGATAATGAAAACTTTTTTTTAAATAAACCTGTTTTTGTCCATTATTTTGCTGGATGACAAGCGAGCGGTTGCCCGCGACTCCGCCCTCGTGGATGTAGATTTTACATTTTTTTTTTAATTTTCTGTAGTTACAAACCTTTTCTCGACTTCCACGAATAATTCAAAACCAAAATTTGCCAAATCGGTACAAGCATTGTTGAGTTATAACGTTGCAACGAAAAGTGGCATTGATTTTTATTGTATAGAGACTAGTTTACCTTGTGTACATTTTATTGCAACTGCCTCTAAATTAGTTTTTACTTGAGATGCATTCATTAAAAATTTTCTCGCTCAAGCACCTTAGTAACTTAATGTAATTATCGCGTAAAGGAAACTAAAAGCATGCAGTCGGATTAAAAATTCTTGGTAGACTTTTCTTTGAATGGTTAGGTGTAATCTACCTTAAGTAATTAGTTGTTTTATGATTTGTGCTTATTTGTGTCTTTATGGCAGAGTTTAAGGCGCCCACTTCAGTAAGTACCAGTGTAACATATTGCGAGTTATGTGTCTTTTTTTTAGACATCCCTAAAAAATGTCAGGAAAATCATGGTAAGGAGACCTGAACATTTCTTATTATAAGTTTTAAAACGCTCATTGCGTAAGCATGAAGACTAATGCCCAAAACTTCTCCGTGTGGAAAGAGGCCTGTGCTGCAGTTTTATTATAAGAAAATATTAGCAGATAGCACAAATACAAGTAAAGGTAGTTAATAAATTGTTGAAGGTATTTAATAATATTTAAATCGCATTATGACCGACAGTTCTGTTTCCATACTCACCGACTTACGCCATTTTATCTTACAACAAGACGACTCTAATTATTTTAGCCCTACAAGTTTAAAACTTTCAGAATAATTTACTTAAACAAGAGTAACCTACACACGCTCTAACTAATTAACATGTTAAATATTTTACACACTTTAGAATTACTTTTTGTCTATCCCACATTCTGTTACAAAGAAATTTAATATGACGTACGATTCTAAGAGACCAATTACATTGAGACATCTTTGCCAAAAGTCAAAGTCAAAATTATTTATTTCAATTAGACCCATACAGGCACTTTTGAACGTCAACACAACTTTAAAGATACAAAGTGTCAGTCTGTCGGTCAGTCCTCTTAGTGAAGCTATTCGCTCGTTCCAAAGTGTAGATTCCGATGGAGAAGAACGAGCAAGAAACTCCATGGTTACTCTTTTAAAATCAGTGTCACATAAACATTCTTTGATACATTATTTAGTTAGTTTGAATATGTGAGAACAGTGTAACGCGTGTATAAAGAGAAACATAAAAAGAAAATAACCTTAAGGACAATAGACAGTCCGGAGCTGACCAGTCCCAATTGACGGCGCCCGTTCACGAGCATGACACGTACACCAGCATCGCCCAACTCAACCATAATATAGGGAATCGAGCGATCCAGTGACCGTGCCACCGCCAATGTGACCTTTGAGTGAGCATGACAACTCCAAGCTGACATATGGACCGACCTTCTGCTAGTCTAACTAATTTTAATAGGTTACAGGGCACTCACATTTACAAATTTATCAAGTTTAACAATAAAAGTAGCATGGTTACAAATTTACAAAATCTAAGAACTTCCGTTCAAGCAATGATCCACTGGAACATTATTTATATTCGTGTAGGTATATTATCCTGTGGAGCAGGACCAGCCCGTCTCCAAGCATCCTTATCCTCAATATAATCACTCAGTTTGTAATATGCTTTTTTACACAAAGTTTTCTTTATACATAATTTAAAATTTCTTTCATTTAATTGTTGTATTTCGCCTGGGATTTTGTTATAACACTTAACGCTGAATCCCATGAACGACTTGTGTACCTTTGCCAATCTAAATAATGGCTGACACAATCTATCTCTATGTCTAGTTTGGTAATTATGTCTGTCTGATACATTATCAAATAATATTAAGTGTTTCCTAACATACATTATATTTTCATAAATAAACTGACCGGGCACAGTCATAATATTGATCTCTTTAAATTTATCTCTAAGAGATTCGCGAAGCCTTAGGTTGTAAATTGCTCTGATTGCACGCTTTTGCAAGACAAATATAGACTCAATGTCAGCAGCCTGTCCCCACAACAAGATGCCATACGACATAATGCTATGAAAGTAGCTGAAGTACACCAGTCTTGCAGTGTCCACATCTGTTAGCTGTCGGATCTTCCAGACAGCAAATGCTGCAGAACTCAACCGTCCTGCCAGAGATGTGATATGGGGCCCCCATTGTAGTTTTTCATCTATGGTTATACCCAGAAAAGTAGTCTGTTTTACAAATTCCAATTTCTTGCCGTTTAATAATATGTCACATTCGTTACTTTTTACATTTGGTAAACTGAATCGTATACACTTTGTCTTTTTGTCGTTTAGAACTAAATTATTAACTGTAAACCAGTTATGAACCTTCGTAATAGCATTACTACTGCCGTGCGATTAGTTATGCTATTGTACTTAGTAAGAAGCAAAGCCAAGTTTGAAATACCAAAACATGGTAAACGTTAGGTATGTTTTCACTACCTTCATAAATTTTCAATATGCGCATAGTTCATACAAATTTTGTTCGATATTTATTGTTAATTTTGTTTGGTACATTCCGGCTATTAAGATATTGTGAAATCGTATCCTAAAAATAATAATACATGTTACTGGTTCTTTTGCTATATGAAGAAATGGTTATTAATGTTTCTTGCTTGTTAGGAATCACTTTGAAACGAGCAAATAGCTTCGCGTTAAAGAGTAAAGTATGCTTTGAAATCATTGTACTGGAAAAATACACAAAATTTATTTATTGTTTCGTGGCCAGCCGGCGATTTAGTTCGCCAAACGTCACTTGGTAGCGCAACCAAGTTTACACCTAGAAATGCTGCACCATACAAAAGTATACATTTTGTTAATCACGTGACCAGGTCGTAGCGCATATTATCCTAATGAAACAGGGATTTAAAAAGTATTTACAATGTAATTAGTGCTGTAGGGCGGTACACCTAATTCTTTAGACGATGGCAAAACTTTCCCAGGTATTAAATTAAGGAACTCCGAAACATTATTTGAACCTTAATTACATACGTGCGAAAGAGATGGAGTTATTCAGGTTAGATGCAGCGTCTCGTTCTTGTATTGAGATGGTATGTAATATCTTTTGAAATTAATTTTTGGAACGAAAAGTTATTCGTTCCAATAAATTCACACAAAGTGAAGATATTTTTGATTTATGGTCCCATTCGGAGGTCTAAATGTTTTTCAAAAACAATCGTCCAACTAACTAATGTGAAATTAATCACAAAACTTTGTGAAAAGACCAAAAACCTTCAAGTAATTTTTATTGAATGGCTCCGATGCAATTTATTAAGCCATTAAATGCAGAAGCTGTTACGGGGGAACATTTTAAAGTTTTCATTTTTCAATGAAGTGCTATTTCAGTTACACTCATAAGAGACGTACTTTATTGCCCAAGTTCAGACTAGCGAAGGAATTATATTGATTCGATGATAAAACCAATTTATCGTTCTGAACCAATTACTGATGTACTTTGTAATACACATATATGTGTTCTTGAACTTAATCAATAATAATGTGTTCGTGATAATGCTTCATCGTTTTAAGCAATCACCAAAAATCTAAGTGAAATGATTACATTTTTAAGGTTTCGTACCACAGAAAGAAAAAGCGGAACCCTTATAGGATCACCTTATTGTTCAGCCGTGTTTTTATTTTTCTTGAACGATTGTTAATAGTTATTATCAGGGAAGATTATTTTGGAAAAAACAAATTCTTAAGTTGTTCACAAATTCTTGTGAGAGCTATGCTTCGGCCACGAAAGGCGTGATAGCACGGTCTTACATAATTTCGACGTGAGACAACGCTTGCATTGCGTTTTGTTGTATGAGTAAGGTAAAAGTAAAGGAGTAAATGCTCAATTCTTCCACTATTCCCATCTTTTTTATTTTGAATCCTCAAATCCCTATGGTGTTGATGTTGTTCATGGGTGATGTCAATAAACTACCATCAAGTGATATAGTACGTTTGACAACGCCAAAAAACAAAAATAAAACATTTTTTTTAACAAAATGAATAGATAAGTACTGTTTACCTCACCTTTTATTAAAAGAAAAAAATTAATGAGGCAAAAATTTTAATAAAAAAAATAATAGAACAAAACAATAAATTGTGATAAACTCAATTCTGGTAGTGATTTAACAGTGACTCGGCGAAGCAAACTAAAAAAACATCCAAAGTACAAGCACGCAACTCGATCATAAATCCCTTTGTGACGCGTCATCATGTCGTGAATAGGAGTTATGGAGTTTTCCATCTGATACCATCATAATTTATTGACAAACCTAGTACGAACATAAAAGTAAACAGTTTTCTTACAGTTCAAAATATAATCCAGAGTACTAATGTTAATAATAAAAAACTGAATTTCATATCGACTACACTAATATATGCATAACATATTATAGGCAAAAGAAATTGGAAAACTGGTATTCACATTTCTAACCTTTCAATCGTGGCAACACGAGACACAATAGAAGAATAATAGGTGCGCGAACGCTGGCGTTCGCTTGGGGTTTGATGAATTAATATATTACCTACAACCTTACTACACTTTTCAAGTATGTATGGCCTTACCTATTAGGTATAGATTTTCTAAAATAAGGTCAGAAACCCTTAAGACAAAGCAGAATATAATCTTAAAAACTCAATAAAGGTCAATAGCCTACTTGTACTTAACGTGCCTGCGCATCTTCAACAAAAATAAACAACTAGAGAGATGTCGGAACAAACACGAATCAAGCCGTCAAAGTTGTGAAGCAGGTACCAACGTGCAGTACCCGGCGATAAATATTGCACGTCGAATTCTAAAAAGAGTATTTTATGTAATACTAGCTGTTTCCAGGGGCTTGACCAAATAAATCGTGCCCTATGTGATATTTTATTCCTATTATTGTTATATTTTTTTATTAATATGCCGATATTCATAAAAACTCATTCTGTAGTTTAAACAAGAAAAAGTTACAAATGACATATTCATAGGAAAAGGTTACTGGTTTCAAGTCACATCGGGACTCTTATTGAATCTTTTTTATTTAAAATAGCTTATTTGGTGGCAACGTCGTGCAACCGACGAACCGACTTCTCTTATTTAATTCATACAATTAAGTCGTTATCTTACTTATATTATAAATGCGAAAGTTATGATGTTTGAATGTTTGTTACTCAATCACACCAAAACAACTGAACGGATCTGGATGAAATTTGGCACAGGCATAGGATACACTCTGGAATAGGGAATAGGCTACGTTTTATCGATATACCAAGCGAGCGAAGCCGCGAGCAAAAGCAATTTCACGAATACTAGACACGAAAAAAATCAATAGATAATTTATACAAGATTTATTTCTTTGTGCTCGACAAGATTTAGCTTATATTATGAACACTAAACGCAGTGATTTGGCAGATTGTCTCTTTCCAAAGATTAATGAGCGATATTTATCGCCAGGTACTGTACCGTTTGTACGATGCGAGTTTTATAAAACTTTGATTTCAGTTGAAGCGTCGTTTACAACTTAGGCTTGTTCTTCCTTTTGATGTACAACTTCTAAATACTATTTACTTTTACTCCCAAAACAACTTCGCAGACTTAAATCAATGTTTGGGCTGAAAAGCCGGCAAATGTAAAGAATCAACTCGTAGGTAATTGGAGATTGGGTGTGGTCTTATAATATTTTGTCAATAGTTACTTTCAGAGATACTTTTTCATATAAATGTAATCTAATCAATAAATGAAAGTATGATTTTATGTAAAAAATAATTGTATTTAAAAGTCTATATAATTTATTTTTGCCTCATAAAGCAAACCAATTATGGGCAATAATAACAATAAAAAAATGTATGCCACTACCAAAATTTATTGTTAATACATTGTTAAAAACAAATCTCGAGAAAAGCTGAGCCGATGTGGCAATGTTTCATTTGCATTCGCTAATGTCGGGAAAATCGGAAACAAGCTGTCCATTCGTTGTAGTGGCGGCTCGCTAACAAAATATATAAATGACACAGAGGTAGTTGTACGAGTCGCTAGTTTGATATGAAATATGTATAACCTATATAAACCTTCCCCTTTGGGATTTAAAGGTATGACGCAGTGTATGTTATGTATCTGTAATACAACTATGTGGGTACTATTTCATTTATTTTTAGTCCCATTATTCTACCTTTCAGCGCAGCTTTCCCATATACAACTTCTACACCCAACTCACGTTTTTCATTCAAACAAATATATTTTGTTTAGTTTTTGGGTCTCAAATAACATTCAGCTTTTGTACAAGAAACATCACGGACCCTCGAAAAAAACATTTTTAATCTCCCAGCGCTGACTCACACATACAAAC
This sequence comes from Spodoptera exigua, assembly GCA_902829305.4. Classification (NCBI taxonomy): domain Eukaryota; kingdom Metazoa; phylum Arthropoda; class Insecta; order Lepidoptera; family Noctuidae; genus Spodoptera; species Spodoptera exigua. Next base: position 3,733,003 of record LR824614.2, read on the forward strand.
ACAGACATTTTATTGAAAATCCCAAAAACTTTTGTACGTATATAAAAGAAATCCTTATCAACTTTACGAATGAATAGAAAAATATACGTGTTCATTTTTATTTGAATAACTTTTGAATCTGTTTACAAAAGGAGACGTTTCTCTGTATTTTTATTCAAGTAATGTGTAGAACAGTACGCTTGTTATTCGGCTAACATCTAAACAGAAGTCTTTTATAGTTCAAATACTTTTTAAGTCAAAATTTCAATAATAACTAATGTTATTAAAGTGTAGTAGTGTGGTTTTGTCTTTTCTTCACGATGTTTGAGACCACATTATTTCCTTTAATCAAATGTATCACATCATTGACGTAAATGGACTAGTTAGGTACGCAAGATACACAAAAACGAAATATTGCATTGAAATTTTTAAGATACATACTGTGTTTCGCATTTGTTTATAGCATAAATAAATGAAAACATTAATCATCACAAATCCCCATATTTTTACCCTTATTTTTATCTTTACATTACATTTATAAACATCACGTGTACAATGTCATAAAATACATTGTTGTCACAATATTTAACGGCGACCCCGAGGTCGTGCTTCACTGCAGCTCCCGGTTAATGCATATCACGCGAAACTTGACCGTTTTATGTTTTGAACTCTGGCCAAGGTCGTAAATTTGAAACGCGATGTGTATATTGCTATAATAATATTATTAAATATTTTATATAAAAATCTCTTGGCTTATCTTGATTGTAGGTAGATAATGATATTATATAATATAAACCTTCCTTAGTTCTGAACTACTGTAATTAATCAAATAAATCCGACATTCCAAGTCCTTGAAATGAAAACATATGTACATTCTTAAGGAAAACCAAATGACTAAGCAAATTCTAAAAATAATATCCATTTCAAGATGTTTTCAATTCACAAGAACCTTTACAAGTAAGCACAAATAAATCGAGCATGATTTTCATATTTATTTCCGCTGAATGGCTACGAGATTTGCTACGGCGGCGTAGCGTTCGTAGCAATCGCTATGTGAGCTACGCAGTAACGTCAGAGTGTACCTTAAGTATACCTTTTACGCCAAACCCATTAGGTTTGTGAAGCAAGAGTAACTGAGTAAAAAGCTAAAACGGTACGTGAACAATAAAAATGACCTCTTGTTCTTAATGCGATGCGTTGAGCTGGAAATATGGTAATGTGTCGCCCGTCATCCTCCATCCATGCGCGCTCCTTCCCATACATTATTCATACCCACCCCCTTTAATTTCACCGCACAAAACAATTATTACTACACGCTCTCAACTTTTCCTTTCCGTCTGACTGGTAATGTAATATCTGAGATATGTTATTTCCATAACATTTCAACTAACTACTGTACTATTATATTGTCAAAACAATAAAGACGTTATTAACAGCAGCCATTTTGAAAATTTGCATAACTCGGCACTACGAAGAGATAACGTTTCAATAATACAAACGGTATTCAATTGGAATGCGCTGAGAGTATTGAATAAAACAGGAGATACCAGTATAAACCGGTTTAAGCCGGGATGCACCGATCCAACTCTTCCATTGATACGTATTTGCATTTAGTAGATTAATATTTGGATGCTGCTTTGAAGGATTATAGGAAAGGCACTGATCACTTTTCGTCAGGTAATATAAATGGTCGTTCACCTCTAACCCATAAAAAATTAAGGTTAAAAGAAATTCAATGAAGATATTTTCTGCTTAAATTAATGAGTTACCGTTTTCTCACTAGATATCGCCAGTGTAGCCTGCTGGTATTTTCGTCCAAAGGGAAATTAGCTAGTGTGAAACCGTTCGACGTTAAATTTTTGACAGTTACAATGATTGGCTTGGCTTACATATTGCTAGATTAGCGCCATCTGGCGGGTTAAACTAGTGTTGTCTTAACTACATTTGCATTCAAATTATAGTAATTGATTGATATGATTGATAATTGTAACTGAAATAATACGGTAGTTGGAAACATTTTTTTTTCAAATTCAATTTTTCTCATCGATAGTTCAAAGACGCTGCTATTCTACGTTTTGCAGGAGACAACAAGCCTACCTATCACGTTATCATACTTCTGTGTCAGATAGCATACATTTTCATATAAATATTTTATAAACATAGGTACGCGCAAGAAAAACTCGATTATCGTCAAAGAAATTGTAAGTGTGTAAAGTCAAAATAATTTTACCTATAAAATTGCTTAACTCTGTATCCTTAGTACAGTTCGATTAATACATGTTCAATTTTTATAAAAATACAGACAAATAAAATGAGCTCGGGATTACTTCAAACTTTAAAAAGGTTTTTATCCAACCAATGCATACAGCAACAAACAAAAATATTAATCTCTCGGTATACCAACAAAAACACAGCAAACAAAACCTTTTTCATCCTAACTAATATTATAAATGCGAAAGTAACTCTGTCTGTCTGTCTGTCTGTTACGCTTTCCCGCTTAAACCTCGCAACCGATTTTAATGAAATTTGGTACAGACAATCTTTGGACCCTGAGACAGAACATAGGGTACTTTTTTTTTCGAAAAACAGGGATAAAGGGGTTGAAATAGGGGTTAAAAGTTTGTATGGGATTTCTAAATTTTTAAAGATAAAACTATAAAACTTAATATTTAAGCACTTGATAAGAAAATAAGAAATATTTGTTCTAGCATTTTTGAAATTTCGACCAGCTAGGGGGTGAAACAAGGGTTGAAAGTTAGTATGCAATTTCGTCAAATATCACGTCATAAGAAACAAAAAACCGTTTGTACTAGCATTTTGAACATTTTATCAGTGTGATATGTAGTGAAATAGGGGATGAATTGAAGATAACACCCGGAACGGATTCGGAACGGGATCTACAAAGCCAACCTTTATGTAGGTATACGAAATCTTAACTATTGAACCTAGGAAGATGTAATTTAGAAGGGTTTTGGGTGTATCAAGTTAATAGTTCACTTTCGAAGTATAAATTCCTTTTAATGAACACTCTGCATCGCCGTCGCTGCCGTCGGCGTCGCGCACATTCGCCGAAGTGCGGCGCGGCGCTGTCGTGTGGTGGGGAAGCGCACGAATCTAACTATGTCTACCCCAACGGACAGACACGTGAGGACAGAGGTCGTTGTCGGGTGTGATAAGAGAAATTTGCGCTTTAGAGAATTACATTTTTCGATCCACTAAAATTATTTTATTGTTTCGTCTAACTTTTTTAAGTGTTTTTTATTAATTAGATCCTGTAAATAAATTTTGCACATACTTAATATTTCTTTTAGTTCATAGTTACAACGTTACAAGTAGGTAAGATAGTTTCCGTTACTTTAAATAAATACGATTTGCTTTTATTTCCTTTTTTATTCAATTAATCTATTAGCATCCTACTTTTTTGCATTGGTTGTAAATAAGTACTTATCCAAGTAGGTGCAGGTAGGGTGAACAAAGGTTTTTTAATATAATAAATCTTAATCTGTACATCTGTTTTGTTCGATTCATTTCATTTTTGTTGTTCTAAGATGCCTCGCAAACGAAAGTCCAATTTAGCTAAAAGCTCTAGCATAGCTCGGGCTGCTAAACTTGCCAGATCACTGGAATAAGACTTCTCGACAGACCCAAGCTCGCCAAGCCATTGATGCCGAGCGTCACGCGGCTCAAAGAGCTGCTGAGACCTCTCAACAGTCCCAAGCTCGCCAAATCATTTATGCCGAGCGTCACGCGGATCAAAGAGCTGCTGAGACTTCTCAACACACCCAAGCTCGCCAAATCTTAGATGCTGAGCATCAATCTTCGTACATAGCCGCAGAGACCTCCGAAGAAACACGTAGACGACGTTTCATTAATGCCGTAAAGGAGACGTACGTTTACGATGAATACGTGGGAAGCATTTGCTGATGCTGCTTTTAATTATGATCTGTTACTTGATTACTTTAATCATCGATTAGTCCTCATAGATAGAATGGCCAATAAATGCAGACACTGTAAGGCACTCAAGTGGAAGGAAGAGACCCTAGGTATGTGCTGTTCTGGAGGCAAAGTATCGTCACGCTTGGTGACTCCGAGGAGCAACGACAGAAGAAAGGACAGCAATGAATCTCGGCGATTTTTCCTGTCATCATGCCTGGATTTTCACCCACATTTACGGTACAAGGGCAAGTTTATCATAGGACCTTTGCTTTCCACAAACAATGCTCAACCAAAATTTCTATAGATATATTTTATGGGAGACGAAAAGTTACGAGGGACATTGTTTTAAAAATTCAAAGAATGTTGCACGAACATAATAACCTCATTAACACCTTCAAAACAGCCTTAGAAAAAATGCCACGGGAAAATCACAAATTAGTAATACTCGCAGATCGTACGCCAAGCGGGGAACATGAAAGACGTAATAATGCACCCTTATTAAACGAAGTCGCTGCCATGGTGTGTGGCTAACAGTTCGCATCGCGCGATATTGTTTTTCAAACCCATGATAACACATTGATCAGGATGTCCGACACACACAAGTTTTATGACGCACTACAATACCCGCTTATGTTTAGCAATGAGCAAGAGGGGTACCGTTTTCAAATTCCACAAGAAGTGTGGAATTTGAAAATGGTACTCCTGGGCTGGCCCCTGTAAGAGTCTCTTAGACATAAGGGACCAGGATTGACAAAAACTAATATGACGCGGGCGAAGCCGCGGGCGGAAGCTAGTGTTAAATAAATCAAAAAGCTTTAGGTATACAACAAAATGTCTAGAACTATTTCTCAATCTTCAGTGACGTCTTTAAACAAGACTTTTTGCTTTGAGATTTATTCAAAGCCTTAATTGAAGTCTTGTTACAACGATATCATAGCGTGACTGAGATTAATGTTGACAAATTAATCGCGATTAATCCATTGGAATAAATGAAATAATAATTTGTCTCAAAATGGAGAATTCCTGTTCAATGAAAAGTTAAATGAAACAGTACAATAAATTCATTTTCTTTTGTTTTCAGATAGATTAATGAGGAATTCCAATTCATTATTTGATAATAGTTAGTATTTAATTGTTTTAGGGCTGATTTTGCAATAGTCTGATAAATTTTATCTGGGGAATAAAATTGTTGCTGTCACTGTCTTATACAAACATTCTGACGCGACAGCATCATAATTATTCCCTATATAACTTTTATCTTAGCATTGAAGAATCAGCCCTAAATGTGTTTAGGTATCTTATAATCCTTTGGGGTCACGGGCGCACTGTGTGGGAAATCTAGGCAGCCACGCAGTGACTTCAGGGAAGACGGTGGCAAAGAGGCCACGTGCCGCCGTGCACAGGGTGGCTTAAAGAGGTCACGTACCTCTCTATAAAGATGTGCCATAAAAGACGTTGCACCAAAGCGCCTCTGGAGTTGGTCTATCAAGAGGTTCCGTTAAGCCCCCGTTAGGTATTGATAGGGGCCCCCGGGGAGGTTTTAGTGAGGTAATTCCCGCACTTCCTAGTATTTTCCCCAAAAGCTAGGCGCCTTTTGAAGATATCCCCCGTCATATAAAATCTTATCAGACTACCATTTCTCTCAAAATGTCTTTATGAATTTCGGAAAAATTAAATTATTTAGTGGCTGGGAAACTGGCTGCTTCGCAAAGTGGTTCGACGCGGGTTCGACTCCTGCACGGAACAACACTTTGTGTGATCCACACAATGTTGTTTCGGATCAGGATCTTTGTGTGTGTGAATTTGTATGTTTGTAAACGCACCTAAGACTCACAAAAAAAAAAGACTAAGGAGGTTGCCCATCGTTGTTAAAAAAAGTTCCAGAAAGATTCACGTGAGAAGTCGCTACTTCCAATAAATTAAGCATATTTCACGTTAAAAGTGTGCAATGTTTCCTTTTTTAATAATAAAGTGACTTCACGTATTTTTTTATTGATTAGTTTAATTTTACTCATTTAATTACACTACTTGCGCAAATAAACAAGGAATAGAGTATTTTGCTAAGCAATTGAATCGTTTCTCGTACGATAAGACCACAACATTATACGAATACCATCGACCAGCGTATTTCTCTCAGTCTAGCAGTGGAAAAATATTGCTATCATATCTTCACCTGCCATAGATAAAGAACAAATAAAAGTGTACGTAAAGCATGTATGAAACAAAATGTTACATATACATCGAGATGACAAAGAAGTTTCGTATGCAGGCAATAAATTGACTCCTTGTTCAATACACAATATTGTGGACAAGCTATACTCACATTAATAACTATCGTGAGACATACTAGACTAAATGAACTAAAAATCGCGGGTTATTCACGTGTACATATTGAGAAAAGCTCTACTAGTTTCGAATCACAGAGGGGTTCTTCCTCATGAGCAGCGTGCGCGGACGCGGCGATGTCGCGCAGCCTACTGAAGGCTGCGCGTCCGCGCTTTTTTTAGTTGTTGAGATTTTTAGTTAATATTCTTACATTATCTATACTTCTATACTAATATTATAAAGAGGTAAAATTTGTAAGTTTGTATGTTTGTAAGTTTGTATGTAGGGGGTAATATTTGGAACCGCTGGTCGGATTGCCAAAATTCTGTCACTGATAGATAGCTACAATGTTCCTGAGTGCTATAGACTACAAAACATCACGCTTGGATTAAATGGGACAGAGCAGCGGGTAAAACCGCGCAAGAGTAGCTAGTCAATAATACATATTTTATACCAGCCGAGGTTATGGGGTGAGAGTGAGGTACCGCGGCTGCGGCCTGGAGTAGGAGAAGGAACGGGGTGCTTTTGTCTCAATAAGAGTCACACTGTCTGACACTCCTTCTCGAGAGAACCGAAAGAAGTCATTTGATTTTGATTTTCCCACCTCAAAACTAATAAAAGTGTTTTATATAATAATACTAGGTTTCTCTGCTTCTCATCAACTTAGTATGAAGTACTTATGTTTACTGCCCAGATGAAAATATTCCATCAGGTATTTCTTTAACGTTTATTTTACGCTCCTAAGTTAAAACATTAATATAGATTGTTCAACCTGTCAGTCAGAATTTATATCTATCTTTACAGACTTCCATTGAATTCTATTTATAAACGTTTACTGAATAATATAAAAAGAACAATAAAACAAAAATGGTGCCCTTTCATCTTTTTTTATTTACGTCAAAGCTTCGGACTTAGCATATTAAGCCAACAATTTTCGGCGAATTCACAGCCTTTTATAGTTCATACTGGATCTTCTTTGAGCGACTCTTTTTAAATCACATCCCTTTGTTTTGACTGAAGGCAAATTAGACAGATTGTTTTTTCAGTTGTTGTAATCAATGGTATTAAGCTTTTCGGGTTATTTTGTAATCTCAGTCTAAAATAGACTTCGAATGTTTTCGTGTTTTGTAATTTCGCCATTGCTCACCCAACAGCTCGTTTCAAGTTGCCTTGCTTATTTATTACTATAATTCTAGCAACCACTATGATTTCAAGATTAGTTAATTTTTTATTAATCATATATGTTCGAAACCTGGCAAGTACCAATGTGACTTTTTCCGAGTTATATGTACTTTCTATGATTATTTAGACACCACTGACATACGGTGAAGGTAAACGTCGTGAGGAAACCTGGACTTATAATTTCTAATTATAAGTTTGAAATCGCCAACCCGCATTGAGCAAGCGTGGTGATAAATGCCCTAACCTTCTCTGTATGAGAAGAGGCCTTTGCTCAGCAGTGGGCACTTATAGGCTGATGATGATAAGTACTAACCGTCATTTATAGCATAACTAGTAAACCGCCCCGCCTTCTCACGGGCGCAATGCTGATACTAAATTTCTTCACTATTTAGTAGATGTTACTAAACATACAAACTATGCTCTTCAGTTACTGTATTATTAAAAAAAAAACATTATTTAAATCCGTTGCGTAGTACTTAGTAAAGATTTAAACATAGGTACATGTTTAAATCTAAAGATTCTTTTTTTAAGAAAGCGACTTTGTTTTATACTATGTACCTAGTGATAATTATGAGATCCTATTTAAAATAGTATTTTTGTTACATTATAATTGTTAAACCAATTAAATTTAAGTATAGATATTGTTTTTTTTCTTAAGTAAAACCTTTTCAGACAAGTAGCAAAAAAATCTTCAGATAAGAACTATCTTTTATAAGAATAATTAATTAATTTAAAATATTATTATTATTTTATGAAATAATTTAACAAAATCCTTCTTAAAACGTTTTAACTATGCTTTTAACGTATCAATTGCAGAGTAAACGATTCGCTTGTCTACTCGACTACGGAAATGTTAAAACTTGATAATGTGAAAAGTAAGGCTTCGTTCAGATTTATTGCATTGATAAATTACCAAATTAACGGAATCTGGCCTATTCCGTTTAATTAGCAAAGTCCACAGAAATTCGGATTTATTACGGCACCCGGTGAAATTGCTCGTGGATATTTTTGAAACACGATTCTTCACCTACGTGCTTTTATTAATTTTAAGGCGTCAAATAAATTTTAATATGTATTTACAACAATGTTTTTTGAGATTAAAACGAATGGCATTCTATTTCATCTTTTATTATCTGTAACGTAATTTAAAGCGTGTACCTAACACATTTTGCGAAATGTCTAGATAAAACTTTCATTGGAAAAAAACGTCAGATATTTTATGATAACCTAAAGTTCGTTCCATAATTCGAGACAACAATTTGACAACTGCAAAAGTCAAACTACAAAATAATGTGGCCAGATTTTTTCACATAATGATGGGCCCGAGTCCGATGTTTTAAAATACCGATTCCGTTTTTTTAATAAATTACCTTGAGCAGAATAGAACAACGTTGCGATGATGTTTTTTATAGTTTAATCAAATCAATAACAATAATTTAAAATAAAATGCGAAATCTAAGACTGGCTAAAAGAAAAAATCATAATATTAATGCTGAAAGCCGAACTGTTGGAGATTGTCAGGAAAGAGAAGAGTAATATTAACTATGCACGATACCTCTTGGACGAGATGGCTGCTAAAAGGAGGGGTCACTATTTTACGGTTGCCTCCTTACTATAGTGATTTTAATCCGATTGAGTTAGTATGGGCACAAGTAGGTACCAGGGCATGTAGCTAAAAATAATAAAATGCACGAAGTCCAGAATTTAAATTATGAAAGACTTCGTAAAGTGACCCCTTAGCGTTGGCGTGATTATGGAAGATGAGATGTGCCGTTTAAGTGAAAATATCATAGAAAATTTTACTATAGAAGTTGAGAGAAAGAAGGAAGAGAAAGAAAGAAGTTGGTAGCAATTCCGATGAATCATTCTACTCAGACTCTTCTGAATCAGAAAAGTCGGAATAAAACGATTAATCTGAATCGCACCTTTATCAAAATTAAAATGGCTGTAATTTATTTCTAATGACCCAAATTTTAGGCTTACTTGTCCATGGGCTGATTTTTCGATAGTCAGATACCTTTTACCCAAGAAAAAACATGTCAGTCTGACTGACAGACATTAATTATAATTATAGAAGCCAATGCCAACGGATTTCTGGACTTAAATTATGTTTGACATTCTATCTGTCAAATTGATTTAAGGGAATACCAAAGCTGACCATAGTTTTTTGTTAAATAATTATATCATACTAGCTACTCTCGCGCTGTTTCACCCGTTGCTCGGCTCCTACAGATTGTAGCGTGATGTTTTATAGCCTAAGCACTAAGGAACATTGTAGCTATCTACCAGTGAAAGAATTTTGGAAATCCGACCAGCGGTTCCAAAGATCACCCCATACATACAAACTTAGAAACATACAAACTAACAAATTTTCACCTCTTCATATTGATATGATATATATATTGATATGATATATATATATCATATCAATGCTAATAGTTAATAGTTTTACAAATAATTTTCGGTCTTTCGGTCAATACCGGTCGCGGGACATCACTATTTATGAAATGGAAAAACCCTGCAACACTCGAAATGTCAAATCGTTGTCTCTAATTATGGAACGAACTATATTTTCTTTCCTCGGTATAAAACGACGTACATGAAATATTTTATTCCTTCCATTATTCCATAACCGATCACAATTATTGACTATTGTCATGACATTCTGTTATAAATCGACTAGCTATAAAGCAAAAAAAAATCGCAATAAATGTTTCAGACTCCGCCACTGCTTGGTACATCACTATAAAATATAAAATATCCATTTTATTCAAATATCAGCTTTAATTCACTGGAATAAAGTCGTATTTTTTTGGCTAATGTTTATTTCTACCGTGTGCCGAATCTAACAGCTTTTAGCTTTACAGAATTGAAAATGTTGAAGTGAGTAAAAATATCGTAGCGGTTTCGAAACACGTAGGTACTTTTTTTGTTTTATGCAAATACGTGCGGATGGATACTGCGTGTCACTTTCAACGTTATTGAATTTTGTTGGTGAACATTCGTCAGTTCGTTGACCCTTGCCACTGCTGCCGAATTATTTATTCTATCTATTTAATTGTAAATAGTTACTACATGTTTAAAGTATAATAACAATTTCATCATCATGAGAAATCCGCTAGCAACCTTTAGAAAAGAGATAAATACGTTTTTTACTATGATAAAAAAGTACCTGAATTCTAATAAAATCACTCGAAATCTCAAAATTATTAAGAAATTGTCAAGAAACAATACGAACAACCCTCAAATTCATCGTCACTCCGTTTTAATAACAATTCCAGGAAAAGTGAATTAACAATGAACTTCGTACAACTTCGGTGAGTAGGTAGATGAAATTCTCAACCTGAAAGTCGCCATGTTGTGACGTCACGTGTTGAAATAAGCTATGTTACTTCATTTGAGAACAAGCGGTGCGTGCATAGAGACGTGTCGTAATTTATTTGTTAACAATTTCTCGTGTTCTTGTTATATGGTAATTCGTCACTTTGCAAGTTATGAAATTGAAACATCAAGTTTGAAGAAATTGAATTCTGTTTCGTAGGTAATTCTAAACTTTTACTTTACTAGGGAAATGAAGATAACTCAGCTTTTTGAACACTAATGGGTGAAATAAGACAACGTTATACACCCAGTTACTTAAGAAAAAGGTTATTTTACTGCTCTCGAAAAATAAAACTGAGTTTCTACATCAATGATTTCCATTCGATAAAAGGTGTGTTTAAAATTATTTTCTTTTAGACCCCTTCCCTTTTATTTCATATTGGAAATCCATGTTATGAAAAGAGTTTATAAATATAGGGAAACGTAAATGGTGTATTATTTTATAATACTGTGCAGGAAATATTTGTAAATTGATGTATCATCATACTCTGTATACACCCTTATAATTTTGTACAGATATACATATTTCTGTAGATACTATATTATCAATTTATTGGTTGATCAAAGATGGCTACGAAAAGGGTCGAAAGTAAAAAAATGTGACGCTTTACGCTAAACCCTAAAGATTAGCAAATACGGAAGAAAATTATGTTAATGATGATCTTGGAGTGGTTTCTGTAGAAGTTCATCATCATCATCATCAGCCTATAAGTGCCCACTGGTGAGCAAAGGCCTCTTCTCACACGGAGAAGGTTTGAGCATTAATCACCACGCTTGCTCAATGCGGGTTGGCGATTTCAAACTTATAATTAGACATTATAAGTCTAGGTTTCCTCACGATGTTTACCTTCACCGTATGTCAGTGGGGTCTAAATAATCATAGAAAGTACATATAACTCGGATAAAGTCACATTGGTACTTGCCAGGTTTCGAACCCACACCCTCATGCATGAGAAGCGGGCGCCCGAACCCCGGGGCCACCACGACATCACTGTAGAAGTTAATTTCTACTTATTTTGATTATTGTATAGGTAACCACTTTACACCATTGTTTACAATATAACTGAATCGTTGAACATAAAACAAGTATTTTTTAAGTCAAGTACCTATTACCAAACTATATATCTAGCATTAGTTTTATTCTCCATTTACTAATTCAACTTCAGCGTCGAAATACACAATTTTAACATTTCAACCGTGGTAATTCGAGACTGAGTAATAAGACAATGGGTGCGGGAACGCCAGCGTTCGCATGGAGTTTCATAAATCTTACTAATATTATAAATGCGAAAGTTACGATGTTTGGAATGTTTGTTACTCAATCACGCCAAAACGGCTGCACGGATGTGGATGAAATTTGGCACAGGCATAGGATATACTCCGGAATTTTCTACTTTTTATCATACCTTATACCACGCGGGAGGAGCCGCGGGCAGAAGCTAGTTAATAACACAGGTAATTTACCTAACAACCTGTCTAACGTTCTACTAAAGAGCCCACAAAATGTTGCTTAAAAAAATATAAAATACCAACATACAACGTCTCACAGCGTGTTGTAATCATAAAACTTGGCCCATTTACTCGCAAAGGGTCTTCCCAAGCGGATTTACATACAAGAACAAACTTTTTTTATTCGTCAAGGTACCGGGAAAACATCAGCAAATGCTCTGATTCGACGACCAATTGATTTGTGTGATTTCGAAAGGTAGTTTTTACGAGGACGCAAGAGGCATTGAATGGTCGGTGCCGCCATTTACCCCACGGTGAAATGTTCATTTCTGTTCGTTTCACATTTTATATTCGTTTGATGAATATTCATGTTGATTTTTACACAGGTTTCTCTACTATATTTTTCTTTCAATATTCTCGAGTATTGATTGGTCAAGTTATATTATTGTTTATTTGATATTTTCAATCAAAATTTATGGTATTCATGTTTTATTGGAGTTTAAACGAAGATATGTCACGTAAGCAAATTACACGCCGAAGGTGGTCATGGATAGGACACACTCTCAGGAGAGGTCCCACACACATACCGAAACAAGCTCTAGAGTGGACACCACAAGGCAGGCGAAAAGTTGGCCGTCCTAAGCAAATGTGGACGCGGAAATAAAGAGGATAGGACTGCCCTGGTCCGAAATTAAGCACATAGCCCAAGATAGGTCCAAATGGAAAAATACTGTGGCAGCCCTCTGCCCCACCTAGGGGACATAGGAACTTAAGTAAGCGGATGTCACGTACAGCATACCGCTTTTTGTGATTGTGTATAGGATGTAGATAACAGAAAACTAGAGATACTTTTCCCACTATCTCTATACTGCTTTTGATAGCACCTATAAAATGCGATGTTTACGTTTTTATGGTATTTTTCCGGCATACATGCCAAAAATTGTACTAGCAATATTACAATCTAAGTTGTTTGATAAGGTAAGTACAATATTTAAGGATAACGTGTAAATATTCTTAACCTAAAAAAAATGGCGTATAATATCTGTTTTGAAATTCTACAAAACTCAATTAAAATAATGCATTCAACTCTTAAGCTAGACTAACCGGTTGGTGCGGCGGCTGGGCAACTGGCAACCGCACCGAACAACTCCATATGTGATCCACAATTTGTTGTTGCGGGTCTGGATGTGATATAGTAAATGTAAATGTGTAAATGCACCCGCGACATACAAGTAAATCCTAGTGTGTACCACACTACACACTAGGATTGACCGGGTTAAATAAAGAAAGAACAAGAAGAAAGAAATGTAACTTGTTTTTGTTTGATACTCCCACTATCTTCCGCCTGAGGTTTCACCACCGTTAGATACTGAGAAAAAATACCAAGTGTTATTCCAGTTGTTATAATCTATCGTTATAACAAATTCATTCAGTACTATTTACTTAAAAGAGTAACTAAAATCAATCTATACTTACAAACATTCGCGTTAGTAAGGACTTATTTTTCGAACGCAAACCTAATATACCTTGCCGGGTTGCGGGGTAAGCGCAATGAGGCACCGCGACCTCGGCACAGAGCAGGAGAAGGAACAGGGGGGTTTTTAGTCAGTAAGAGTCTGACACTCCCTCCCGACCGGCCCTGGGCGGGAGAAGACATTTGATGATTTTCTTCTCACAAAAAAAACCTCTATATCACAACATATAAATGATAGTACACATCACAACTTTATTCCAAAATCGATTGAACGAGATACCTACGAATAAAATTAACTCACAGAACACGCACCAAACATTTTCACATACTAACGCAAGAAAGATAAAACAAACACACGACTTTCAAAGATAAAGTGTACTTTGTTTTCTTGGAAAATTATGAGATAAATTTGCTAAAACTTTATAGGTGAGCGTTGGAGAAAGTAAGTAAATAGACGGCGAACATCGCTGCATTTGAAGTGAGGTGCTGATAGAATTTTTGTTGATTTTTTTTTAGTCGGGGAGAGCCTTGGCACGAATGGGCAGGATTGATCTGAGTGCTACGACAGTCGACCACGACCCAATCCTACCGCCCCCTCCCCATTAATGAAGTTTTTTTTTATGTAATAGGTCGGCAAACGAGCAGACGGATTACCTGATGGTAAGCAATCAGCGCCGCCTATGGACACCCGCAACGGATGAGTTACGAGTGCGTTGCCGACCTTTTAGGGATTAGGGATTTGGAGATTTAGGGATTGGGGAAGGGGAAGGATTGGGCCTCTGGCAACCTCACTCACACGGCGAAACACAACGCTGTGGTTATTTCACGCCGGTTTTCTGTGAGGCCGTGGTATCGCTCCGGTCGAGCCGACGTATTCGTGCCGAAGCATGGCTCTCCCACACCAAAGTTAAGATTAAATTAAAAGAAAGAAATTTTTCTATCAGAAAAAAACAGCGCATGTTAATGCTTTGACCGCTAAATTAACGGGTACCTATTGGAAGTACAATATTATATTATGTACACAAAACTGAAAAGAGTCAAGTAAGTCGTCAGTTTGTTTGAAGTCCTACCACATTAATAAAAAAATGCTGTTAGCAGAGCAATCTGTCATTTTTTTTTCAGGAACAGGTAAGGAAACACGATCTCGTTTTACCTTCAATATAAAATAAATAAAAAATAAGCTTATGTGGCATATAAATAAAGATATATATTCAAAATTATCTGGTACACAGTGTCTATCCAGATATCATGAAACATTTCTTATGTTTAATAAAAAAAAACATTTGTTAATTGAATTGGTGTAACTTCTCAAAGTAGTCAGTATCAAAATCTATACATATAATAAAATCGTAGGAAAGTCAAAACTGTACATTGAATATATTTTTGAAATAATACTTAGGGTGTGATGTACAATCGATACAGAAGCCAAAAATATGGTTTTTAGAATTTTTGTCTGTTTGTCTGTTTGTCTGTTTGTCTGTTTGTCTGTTTGTCTGTATGTTTGTTACGGATAAACTCAAAAAGCACTGCATGGATTAAATTGAAATTTTGCATGAACATAACTGACAGGTCGGTTCATCACATAGGCTACATATTATCACGCTATCACCTACGGGGGATGAGTTATGAACCTTTATATCTGTAAACCTTACTGAAGCAGCATGTAGTGTTACCTCATACACATTTAAATTACGTTTGTAAGCAGGTTGTTTGACAGGACGTGCTATCACAAACCTAGACACAAAAAAAATGAAATATAAAATAAAACATAGACTTATATTGGTAAAATTGTTGCTTCGGAATTCATACAATATTTTTGTGTATAATTATAAACATAGGTGTGATGAAGAAATAGCATTTTTTTTATTCATATGCGGTTCCGTTTTTTTCACGTTGAAAACGTATTCAGTCGTAATTGAGAAATTATTATTGTTTACCATATAACAATGTTTCCATTTTCCTAACTAGATGGTGTTGGCGTCGAATTAGATCGCGCTATGGTTTCGTTCACAAAAAGTGATGTTATGAGTACCGATGTCGCCACTTCAACCTATAGAAACTGGGGTTACCTGCGTAGTTTATAAGTTATCGAGATTCTCAAATTATTCTGTTTAGGTACTTCGTGTTAATTTGTCTTTTAGTAGTAAAAATGCCCAGAAAGCGGTCTAATCTATCACAATCGTCATACCATTCGCGAAAAAGAAGGTTAGCTCGATCCCTTGAAACCGCTGACGAGCGTGAGGCCAGGTTGACTGCTGTTCGTGAACAAATTGCAGAGACTCGAAGAGGAAAATGTAGTATGGCGCGCCAATCGCGATTAGATACCATGCGCACTCAAAATGCATTGTCGCGGTCTCAGGAAAGTGCAGAAGCACATGAGATGCGGCTGTCAATTGACCGAGAGTGCCATGCTAAGTCACGCGCGTGAGAGACGTTCACGCAGCGAGAGACGAGGCTGAGTTCTCAGCGCAACCGCACTGATGTCGCTCGATCTTGTGAGAGTGTTGAAGGGCGACAAGCGCGTTTGGAAAGCGATCGGGAGCGCCACGCTGAGTCTCGCGTATCCGAGACGTATACGCAGCGCGAGACGAGACTAAGTTCGCAGCGCAGTCGCACTGATGCCGCTCGATCTTGCGAGAGTGTCGAAGCGCGACAAATTCGACTGGAAAGTGATCGGGAGCGCCACGCTGATTCTCGCGCGTCTGAAACGTACACGCAACGAGAGGCGAGGTTATGTTTGCAGCGGAGCCGCGCTTCTTTTTCTCGGTCGATTGAAGACGATGAAGAACGGGAGGCCCGCTCAAGAAGAGACCGCTCTCAGCATGCCCTGTCACGTTCTTTAGAGACAGATGAGCAGCGTGAAGAACGTCGTGAAGCTGCTCGGCAGCGGTACCACGAACTGCTTGGAGATGCGTCTACTCATCTATCACAAGAACGGGACAGAATTCAAGAGATTCGGGGAACTTGGTCGGACGAACAGCGTGCGGCACAAGTAGAACAAGATCGCCTGCGTCGTAACGTAAATCAGCTTTCAACATCTGATGAGGAATCCACGGTTTACGATATCGAAGAGCAACCATGGCTAAACAAAGAGGGAAGTGGATTTATGTACAATGTTGCGATTAACTACGCCGCTTATGGCAATATTGGTGCCTTAGAAGAAGTGTGTGCTCACTGCCAAGCACGCAAATGGAAAGGGGAGCCAAATGGGATGTGTTGTGCATCTGGTAAGGTCCGCTTGGACTCTATGCAGGACCCGCCAGACCTGTTAAGAGTGTTATTAAATGGCGAGCATCCAAAGTCCAGCCATTTTTTGAAAAACATCCGAGCTTATAATAGCGCCTTCCAGATGACTTCGTTTGGTGCAAATCAAATCGTTGAAGCAGGATTCATGCCAACCGTAACGCGGGGATCTAGGGCTGACGAGGTGAATGCTTCGTTGAAACGATCTGCGTTATGGTCACGCGTTCATACGCTGCGCTTGACCATCAATATGAGAGCTCAGCTCGGCGGCAATGCACGCGCTCAAGAATTCTCTGATGTCCTTCTAAGGTGGTGGACAGGTGGTGCTCCCAGAATCTCTCGGTAGAGTGGTATCCACCTTAGATGAACTCATTCGCTGCGTGTACGGGGATATTAGTCGAATACCGCACCAACCGAATTCTTGGGCATGCGAGCGGGCCATTTTGACGCCTAAAAATGATCAAGCTGCAGCAATCAATGAAAGCATTCTCTCGGAAATTGAGGGGAATGAAGTGGTGTACACCTCCATAAACACCGTAGTCGAGCAAGATGACGCCACACACTATCCGGTGGAATTTCTCAACTCCCTCACAGCAAGTGGACTTCCAGCACATAACATCAAGCTGAAGGTTGGCGTCCCGATCATGCTTCTTCGGAACCTGTCTCCTCCGAAGTCGTGTAACGGGACCCGCCTTAAAGTCATCTCACTGCATAGAAATATTATCGAGGCGGAAATTTTGACGGGTTGTGGCGTCGGCGAGGCAGTGTTTATACCACGCATTCCCCTCATACCTCATAACTACCCCTTCCAGTTCAAGCGCGTGCAGTTCCCTGTGAGTGTTTGCTTCGCGATGACTATCAATAAGTCACAGGGACAGACACTGAAAGCTGCGGGTTCGACCTAAGGACGAGCTGCTTCTCACACGGACAACTGTACGTCGCTTGCTCCCGCGTCACCAGTCCTGACTCTCTATACATTTTGGCTACTGAGAGCAAAACTACAAATGTAGTTTATAGAGAAATTTTATAGGATTATTATTAAATATGTAATTCACCTGCGCTATGAGAGGTACTCATGAGTTGAAGTTATACTGCAGCGCCAACTGCAAGGGAATGTGATCTTAAAAGTTGCTCACTAAAAAATACACTTAAAATGACGCAGGCATAGTATTTTTGGTGCTTCACGGCGTCCGCGCGGACGAAGTCGCGGGCAACAGCTAGTAATTGCATAAAATGTTGTCGTGTGAAATTCCTATTTGGATTTTCTAACATTTCATTTTAATTGGCTACACTCGACGATTTGGTAAACTACGAATTGCGCCCTACTCAATATCAAAATCAACACAAATATCAACAACAACACAATGCAATTCAAACAACAATAAACTCAACAACACAATAAACATTCAAACTGAATTTATATAATCGTATTACCAATTTAGTGGCTAAAACAACAATGAAATTAAAACTTTACTTAAAACCCTAAACATAAGGCAAAAACATGAAAACCATTATTGAGTTTGAAATTGAAAATTATCATCCAATATCGTACAACCTTTAACTTTACAAATGCAAATTGAGTTTCCCTTAAGTTGTTAAGCACCGAAGTTGAGGCTTCCTTTAGGTCGGTACCTTATTTGATGGGTATTATTAATTAAATTAGAGGTTCTAATTCAAGATAGTCGATATGTTCGTCCCTTGTCGCAATACAGAAACTATTTACTTTCAGGACTTGATAACAAGTTTAAGACGTGTTTGTGATCATCTTTGCCATCTTATCTAGATTACATAGACACATCCATATAATTACCTGGACACTTCACTTCAGCTATGCTATTCTCTAATTTGCAAAATCACTTCTGAATCCGCGGTGAAATCATGGTTATTTAAAGTTTCGTATTCTCAAATGGAGTGAAATCTTCATTAGCATCACCATATGAATAACGAAGTGAAAGGAACTAAAACAAGTGAGTATTTTGACGTTTGTGTACAGGCGAAATGAAAAGCGAAGTCGTAATGCCATTTTAGAGATGATTTTCATGATGAGTTTCGAGGCGATTTTCCATTTACAGAATAGCACTGCTGTTTCAATGTTTCTTGTTTCAATAAGTTCCACACAGCAGTCGGTTGCCAGGTCAACTGAGTAGTTACAATTACAATAACCAACACGATTTTTATCATTTTTAAAAAATAACAACTGAAACTGTTCCATTTAAAGGACAAATTCATCTACCAATCCCGTCTCTCCCATAGAATCAACCCATCACAAAAGCATACAGAGTTCCCATTAAGAAGTGACCTCGCAGAATCCATTAGAGGCATTACTAGTCTGTTCATATATTTCTCCATTTGCACAGGTAGACGCTCCGTCGCCCATTCTCGGCACGTGATGGAATTTTCGATAAACGCCGACGGCCGCAAACGGCGTTCCGATGCAAAAATTGACGTTCCTCGCGATCTCGTTTCCAAGATATTATACAGCACAGTAAATGTCAAATAAGTGATGCTGTCGTGGAAGGCTATACGGAAGCCTTCCACGACAGCATCACTTGTGTTTTTTGTGTTTTTGTAAAATAGGGGATGCTCTTGTAAAGTCATACCATGTAGGTACTTAGGTACTTTGGATCTTCAAACTAAAATTTAAAGATGATAAGTATCAGTGTGTCGTTCAGTTCTCTAATGAGGTTATTTTCTCGTTCTATAATGTAGATTCCTATGGAAACCAACAAGCAACAAATTCCATAATAATTCTTAACCACAAATAGACACACAACAGAACAAAATATTAAGAAACCGACGTACTAAATTCAATAAACGAACGAGGTCAAAAGTCGTCTACAGAAAGGTTTTTGAACTGTACACAAAATTTGTGTTTTCCCTAACTATACTGTCGTACTACAACAGAAGCTAGACGGATAAAATAAATTATTCTGGTCCTAACAACGACATGGAAGCAAAAAAACTAGAACAGCAAACATCACGTTTCCACGAATTTGCCTGTCTGCTAAAATATATTGGAGTTTTTGTAAAACCTTCACCTATAAACTGCTGATACGGTACTAGGATCGTTGACAACAAAATTCAATTACTGTATATTTAATACAAAGGTCACATGACTAAATTTAAAAATGGTTTTTAGATAAAACTTTAAAAGTAAATATACAGTATGTGGCCACCTGTGTTCGCTGTCCATAAATGGTTAATTGAAATAAAAGATTTTGTTTCAACATTTTTTTTTTCTGTCATAGATTGGGAAACGAGCAGGCGGATTACCTGATGGTAAGCAATCAGCACCGACCATGGACACTCGTAATACCAAAGGTGTAAAGCCTTAAGTATAAGGACTTAAGGATTGAGGATTCGGGGGGAGGATTGGACAACGTACGTGCTGCTTCACACCGGTTTTCTGTGAGGCCGTCATGTCACTTTGGTTTTATAAGTTTCTGCAACCGTGGCTGCGGATTTTTCTTACACTAAGTGTGGGAGAGCCATGCTTCGGCACGAATGGGTCGGCTCGACCGGAGTGATACCACGGCCTCACAGAAAACCGGCGTGAAATAACCACTGCGTTGTGTTTCGCCGTGTGAGTGAGGTTACCGGAGGCCCAATCCTTCCCCTTCCCCAATCCCTCCTCAATCCCTAAATCTCCAAATCCCTAATCCCTAAAAGGTCGGCAACGCACTCGTAACTCCTCCGTTGCGAGTGTCCATGGGCGGCACTGATTGCTTACCATCAGGTAATCCGTCTGCTCGTTTGCCGAGATATAACATAAAAAAAAAAAAAAAACTACGACCTTCTCCCGATAAGCGGCAGTACTCTTTAAAATCTTGACCAAACTATAAATTTCGAGCCAGGCGATTCCAGGTGTGGAAATTATACGGAACTACAGTTGTTTAGAAGTGGACGTCTACCAAGATCTAACTGGTGATACTGAACATTTTTTTTTTTAATTATTTGCTTATTTGTGTTGTGAAATGAAAGGTTTTTGAGACTTATGCCTCAAAAACCTTTAATTTTCAATGTCATGCACACCTGTAATTTGTACAATTGCTTGTGCATCCAATTATTTGATTATTGTGTTTTTTGTATAACATTGGGTTTTGTATTGTTGGTATTTGGATATTGTATTGTTGGTGTGCTTATTTTTAAATAAAAATAAAAAATGACTTGATAATGAAAAATTTAAACATAATTTGATTCATCAAACTCCAAACAAACCCTGGCATTCGCGCAACTATTGTACTTCTATTCTGCCAAGATTAAACAATAAGTAAATAAATAAATTAGTTTTCAACCTACTCTTTTCAAGAACTATGATGTAAAACTAGATAAATACCTACTCTTTAAAAAATATAGTTAGAGTTAGATACTTACCTAGTTATTTATATGAACTGACATCTAAACTCCTTGAAGATATAAATAGGAGGCAACTTTCGCGACGTACACGAAAGTAGTTTTGAAAAAGTTCTTGTGACTTACAAAGATGGCACTTATGTAATTGGTTTTGTAAGTTTTAAAGCCTTCTGTGAACTGAGCAATTGAATGTAGGTACTTCTAACTACGCTGTCAGTAACCCAGTACACGTTCGCGGATAGAATGCTTGTCCGGACCAGCAATACGATTCCAATTTCAACACGCGTTTCAAATTCCTGTTTTTTTTTTTTTGACAACCTCACCAATGCATATCCGACCGGTGTGACCGCTGTTAGCCGAAATCCTCAGTAGATTGCTACCAAAAACGCAACGAATTTTAGAAGTCAGGCAAAGCATAATCGATTTTCAATGTTTTCATTACATCTCAACAGTAGCATAAAGTCGGGAATCGGGTGCAGTAAATGTAGCTATATTGATGCTAGTCCCTATATAGATATGCCTCATAACATAGAGAAGGGAAGAGTGTAAGTAGTAACCTATGATATAACCATTATATGTATGCTGCTATAGCATTCCCACATACCACTAATATGATAAATGTGAAAGTTTGAGAGAATGTATAGATGTATATTTGTTATTCTTTCACTCAAAAACTACTGGACATTTTTGGTTGAAATTGGTTGAATTTGGTATGAACATAGGTGATAACCTTTTTTTTTGTCAGGGGAAAGTCATCATATGACTCTCCCGCCCAGGGTTAGGCGAGAGAGAGTGTCAGACTCTTACTGACTAAAAACCCCCCGTTCCTTCTCCTGCTCTGGACCGAGGCCGCGGTGACTCATTGCGCTTAACCCGCAACCCCGGCTACAAATTATCACGCGTATGACGCCGCATGCCAAAGTTAGTATGGCATATGTAATACGTTTTCAAAGGGTAAACTAAAAATCTACTAATAGGTACTGGTAGATAAGTATATACTAGATGAAACGTACGTATCTGATCTACACCAGGAATTCCAATCACGCCAAACCCAAAGCCACTGATTAATAAAACCGATGAGACACTCCTTCAATTTTCCAATTTTCCGCACTATCAATCATATGTAGATGGCTAATGGAACAGTCAACGCATACATTACGATAATAAATAAACGCTGATATATTACTGAACATTATTGTTTAAATAAATCATTCGCAGATTTTGGGTAAACCTTTGTTTGTCTAATAAGACTACCATTTACGCACACTGTTATTTTTTGCCAAATCATACATTCTTGCTATATGGTTTCTAGTAAAATTCATTTTTAATTTTAAACTTACTTTTCAGAGAAATGTACAGAATATTGTTTTAAGTAACATAGAATAGTTAACTTTAAAAAATATTATGAATGCAAATGTGATAGTTCTTGGACATACTTAAGTATTGGGAAGTCGTGAAATTATATTTATATTACAGTTTATACTTAAAGCTTTTTTTGGGTGATTTAAATGTATTAATAGAAATTTCCTATCCTTCTACTGAAGTTTTAAATATAATTTCAACGGGGTTGCGGGGTGAGCGCAATGACGCACGGCGACCTCGGCTCAGAGTAGGAGAAGGAAAAAGGGGGTTTTTAGTCAGTAAGAGTCTGACACTCCCTCCCGCCCGGCCCTTGGCGGGAGAAGTCATGTGATGATTTTCCCCTCACAAAAAAAAAATCTATAATTTCAAAAGCTTGACTTGAGGAGGATACTTCCTATCCTTAGTTCCAAAAACGACTGTCAAAATTTTCTAAAAAATAAACTCTCAATCTTCTTAATAAAATACTTCATAAAGAACTTACAAATAACGAGTATAAATTCTTTAATAAGAATTAATTTACTGCAAAAACGCACTTATTTTTTACATTTCCAAAATTAAAATCTTTTCGAACTTTTAATAATTGAGACGCATAAAAATTACAAATGATTAATTACGAAAACAGTTTCAAGACTAACTTATTAAAAGAAGATTCACTTAGTTAATGGAAAACTGACGTTAGATGTTATATTTATAGGAGTAAACTTTAAAAAGATTTAAGATCTCTCAAATCGCGTTTCTAAGAAAAAAATATCTTGTTCAATATGCTAAAAAATAAGAATTGAATTTTTAAAGAGATTTTGAAAACACGATTCAAGTTTTAAACACAAGCTGCATAGAATAAAAGATTAGTTTAAATTCTATTTAGGTAGTACACGATGGAATGTTTTATTTTTCATGAGTTCGAACGTCAAACGAGCTTAACTGATGGTAAGCAATCTGCGCCGCTCATGAACACCAACATCACAGGAGTAAGAAGTGAGATCCTTTGGGTGATTAGCATTTCGGATATTTAGGGTTTGGGTGAGGGGAAGAAGGGTTGGGCCTCCTGTGACCTTACTCGTACAACGAAATAATGCTGTAGTACCTATCACTCCGGTCGAGACCACCCACTCGTGCCAAAGCATGGGAATCCCACACCTAAATTAATATTTCTTTACACAATTGATTTATTATGGCAAGACTTATTAAATTTATTATAAATTATGACTTGCTCACATAAATTAAATGAGAAACGATCTACTTGTTCGTTCTTCTCTGCTCTCTCTGCTTTGAAACGAGCACTAGTCTCACTAAGAAGAAGACTGACAGACTAGTATTCTTACTTGGGCGTTTCCAAAGTACACATTTACGGTTCAGTTGTGTTTCGCCGTGTGAGTGAGGTTACCGGAGGCCCAATCATTCCCCTCCCCTTTCCCTAAATATCCCGAATCCCTAATCCCCGAAAGGTCGGCAACGCACTCGTTACTCCTCTGTTAATCCATCTAATTACTCTAATGTCTCAATTTCCCCATACAATAACCATATTATAATACAATTCCTGAGACCACAATAAAAAGAAGCCTCACATAAATCTACTCGTAATTCTGAAGTCGACATTTAACGCGAAAACTATAGACTACATACTTACATACTGAATCAATGAACGTATCACAAATCCCATACTATATTACATAAATATTGTCGAAAGCTATCGCATAGGAATTGAATGGCAACGATATTCAAGTGTTATGGCCGTTTTTGTGGCTAAATACATACATTGGTAAAGTGTCAGATTCACACGTTACCGTAGCCGAGTGAACAGGCTATATAATATTCATGAGTGGACGAGAATGTCTACACTCCTCATACTTTGATATTACGAAAGATTTCCTTCGCGTTCCGGAAAGTTCTAGAACTGTAACGTTTATCGTTATTTAAAACGAATATATTTTTGAAACGACGAGCTTAATGGTGTTAGAAAACCGTTTATATTCAATGTTTCGTTAAAAGAGATATCTCACGATTATATACGGTTTCTACATATTTTCTCTTTAGTCGACTTTTTTATAGCAATTGGGTTAGTCGATTTGTTTGTGTACCTACCATCCTGTTTCTTAAACAAATAACAATACAACACAGAATAGCTATTTACAAAATAATTTACTTATTGACTTATTATAAAATCAAGTTTCTGTTTATTAATGAATTTTCCGGTTTGTCCCACTAGTAAACGGGACTAATTGTATATTCATATAAAAAATTCATTAACAAGTATTCTTATTAGACACACCGATTGTTATTGCAATTATTATTTTATCAGGTCATTGAAGTCAATTCACAAACAAGTTACTAATAACAACAAATATTCGAAACATGTGTATTTTATTGATATTGTTATTTATCGATGTTGATATTATTATGTGGCATAGACTATTTCGTTTTTTATATGATTTAACAGGAAAAATCGTCTAAAAGGCGCCTAACTTTTTGGGAAAAAGCTTTTTGCTCATTCAACTAGTTGCGACCACACGAACAACAAAGAAGTCAAAGTTGAACAAAAAATGTGTATATGGTATACAACTTAATTATTTTATTACTGTTATGTCTGTTATGCCGTATCTATGTGTCACCATCCTCCTTGCGAACAAACAGTTTGCAAATGACTTGCATGTTTGATTCACGTCACAAGCATACATAAAAATATACGTTTTGAAAATTACATTTTACTGTAACTGTAACAAACAGTATCTATCTGTTCATTGCATAACATTAATTACTACACACTCATCATCATATACACTCATCAAGCCCACTAGTCATGTCTATAAAAATTTACAATAAACCACCCGAAACACTGAGAAACGAAAAAAATATACATTTATTTGCCAATAAACTAAAAAACTCCTTCTAAGCAAATGCTACTATAGCGTCAATGAATATCTGGACGATAAAAAGATAGTCTAATTATTAATTAATATATAAATAATTTGAAATAAATGCCTATTATTGTACCTAATTATATGTAATGTTACTAAACTTATGTATACCTTCTTTTGCTATGCCCTATCAGGGTCCATAATATGTACCTAGATTTAAGCTCTTAACATCTTTGTAACATTATGGTATGCAAATAAATATATATGAAATAATTACGGAGATGATTAGTGACGTTACCGCGTTAATGTTTCAAAATTTGGTACTGCATCATTACTTTTCTAATAATTGTAATTTATGAATCAATTTACTAGATGACTTCAGTGGATAGGCTGTTATAATGTTGCTAGCTGAGCCGACTAACGAGGTTTTGCTATATAAAAAAATTAGTAGCCTATTCTCAGACCTAATGAAAAAGCGTATAAAATTTTGTGAAAATCTGTAAACCCTTGACGAAGGAGTAAGGGACATAACCAGCATTGTGACATTTTAATATAAGATATACATATTTTACTTTACAAAAAATTATTACCATCTAGGTAAAGTTGGTAATTTTTTGATCGATTTCCTGGTAATTCAATAATAGCAGCAATTTTCTTTCTTTCTTTCGAATACGAGAGCTATAAACACATTTATTTCTATCTTACATCCCATAAAAATCAGTTTATCCGGATTGTATCTAGAATTCAAGCTATCCAGCCCGCTTATCTAAGTTAAGATGCAAATTGCAATGCAAAAATTGTTCATTTCTCTATTACGGAGCTGCCGTACTGCCACACCTACCGCTCAGCGAAATGTCTTCTGATTTCCGAATGAAATTCCAGTCGGCAAAGTGTCTCGCGTCAACCGTCAACACCCAGAATTTTATATATTCAATCTTACATCCGCAGCTTCGTTTGAAGTAGCGATGTGGCCCAAAGGAAAAGTCGCTTCGTTTCCTCAAAACTCGACTTTACGTAGGTACTCATCCACTCATTTTTTCTATCGCAATTTATTTTATTTGGTTTCTTTTTCATTTGAATTTTTTACCCAATTTGAATAACCCAGTTGAATATCAAGAGTTCGGAATTAGCGGTTCATCGAATCCTTGAAGGTTTTATTTATGCGATGAATTTTCCTTTATCAGATTAGGCAGGTAGTAATACACTAATTATCATAGCATTAATCATAGGAATGTTTAACATTTCATATTATTAAACGAACATAGATCATAATTACTCAAACTTTTACATTTAACCTTCCAATCATACCAAAACCGTTTCATACCAACCAATCGACCATATGAATTTAAATCGTTGGGCTCTGCAAACAATACTATCTTCTGATCTTATTAGTAAATAAATTATAAATGTATAAGAAAATAAATAACAGCATAAGCCACAAAAGATAACGAAAAGTTGGTGATACTTTGCAATTAAGTCTGTTAAATCCATTTAGAAATATGACCCCGATGTACCTAATACAATTATCAAAGGATTAACGACAAAATCATCTAAAATCTGCTCACACATTAAGGTTTGAGTTAATGGCGAGTCATTAAATTAGTAGAGTAATTCTTACTACAGCTTTTGTTAACACGTAAATTCTTACACAACTGTAGTAGTAGCTATACACCTTTCACTTTTAATAGCTCCGTCCCTCTTTCTCGCCAGGAAGATTGACGCTTTAACACGTCATTGTAGGCCCTCAGATCTTAGAATTGAAGTAATATGCATTTCGAAATAAAAAATGTCAAATAATCCGTTGTTCTATTCTGATTTCCTTCCAAAGATTTATTCACCACTCATAGCTACCTGATGTAGAGTTCAGAAATTCAAGCCTATTGTTGTATTTACATATCTCTCGGATAATTTTTTGCTTTTACGGAATCATAAATCCCTCGTCTCAAAACTTGGTTACAATCAAGGAACTACTTTACGTAGTGTAGCAACATCTAAAGATTCTGGAGAAACATTAGTTCCATTTCTTTCACTACCAAACTCGGTGAGTGTGTTGAACATAATAATTTTGCCCTCTCGGCCTTCAGAATGAAAACCAAAACCCAACTTAACAAGTTCATCGAAACTTTCACTCAGTGAAAATCTTTTTCGTCTACCGCGTCGTAATTTTGGAGGACAGGGGCCTCGTTGTTTTTCTATTAACCTAGCCCTTTCCATTATAAGTCGTGTAACTTAGTTTTGAACGAGCGCCCTGGGCGCGGCTTAAAAGTAGGGATGGCAAGTTTTAAAAGATAAGTTCATTTTAGGGTTGGTCAGTACCCGAATGAAAGTTGTTTAGGGTTGCTGCTACTTATGTATAGGTGTTTAAGTCATTATTTGTGTTACCCGATAAATGTTGCAGCACGTTTTATTACAATACGGCAATTTACTAGTTCTTGTTATTGTAATCTACCAATTATCTACATATCTTTACAAACTGGCGAAACTGCTAACTAGTTTAGACCATTTTTGAAATCAGTCAAACAATCTTTCCTACCATCCCTGATTCTATCGAACAGCTGTTCGATAATGAAAATACAAATCGATAATGAAAATTCGAATATGAAAATACAGTTCGATAATGAAAATACAAATTTAAGATTCTTGTGAAGAACTTATGTTCTTCACAAGAATCTTAAATAATTAAGACATACTATTTATAAAACACTGCTTCTATTTTCTTCAAATGAATATTTATTTCACAACCCCGAAAGAAGACTTAAGTTAAAGCAAACATTTTTAATGATTGAAATCCGAACATTCTTTTCAAAGAGAGTAATATAAAACCGCGCCAAATGATATCCTTTTGCCTCGATTCTTTTTCTTTCGCATACCATTTAAATATCAAGTTTTGACAGCCCTACAAACTAATCCGGTTAACTTTGGCTTACTTTTTTTTCTTATTTATGTATTGCGTGAATGAGATTAAAGGAGGTCCGTCTAGGTCAAAGTTTTGTATTTACATAAAATCCCTTCAACAAAAGAATTACGGAAAAACCATGTGTTGTTGGTCCTTTTTAATAATTTTCCAACATATTTTTCTTGGTCCGGTCAATTAAATTTGACTGGACCTCAATTCACGATGAGATAGGAAGGGTCCTTCACGCGTGACAACATAACTTAAGATTGAATTTCTTTTTCATTATTATTTACTTGTAGTTGTTTATAACTCAAGATTTTCTGCAGGATTATGGAGTTTTGGTAAAGTTGACAATAAGCAATCGTACCTATTCTTTAGAGCATATCGCATGTTACGGAGTAGCTAAGTTTTGCTAAAAACTTGGTCGATACTAAGTTAAGTTTTGGACTTTCATTAAAACTACCATTGACACTATTAATAGATAGTATTGTATTGTACTTACATCGCACTACCCGTGTAAAAAAGACGTAAGTGAACTTGCGTCAAAATTTTTTTATTAGGTAAATAAAAAGAGCATCACGGTTTACACCTTCTGTCAAAATTTCGTGGAGCTATTTACAAAAATGAAGGAATAAATGCAAAAAAACTAAAATTTTGCGACTTTAAAAAACATAAAAATCCAGCATAAAATAGAGGTATGCATATTTACATTTATTCACTTTATAATTTATCCTGCTAATAAAGTCATAATAATGTTTACGTAAATTTTAAAAGAAGATTTACAATAAACTCTATAACGCAAATATAAATAATGACTTGTTCCTGTTTTTTTACAATCTAGGACTATTGTGTAATTCTAATTACTTATTTCTTCTACAAAACTTTTAGCTAATAGTTTATGTGTGATTATAGTTACATACTTTCTACCCAGCAAAACTTCACAACGTGTTAAGTGTAGTTGCTTCTTTATTACGCGAAACATTTTATAAATGATGTTGAGTGATCTTGAATACCTGCTTTTACAAGAAAAAAAAAATAAAAATATGTTTGTGAAATTGAAATGAAATAAAAAAAATTGTCTGATTTAGTGTCGTATATAGTAAAAAGTACTTATTGGATGTATTGCACCTGGCACCCACGGAATAGAAAATACAGATTGCACCGAACAACACAAGTCGCCTACACCGCATTGTGCCTACACCGACTCGCGGGAGATTTCCATTATAAACGCAAGTACCTAAGTACCTCTCACTCGAACGGCTATAACTTAATAGTCAATGCTCCTATCGGCTCATCAGAAAATTGCCTCGTCCGGAGTATGGTGCCTTGTGTGGGCGCGCCGCGTATCCAAGGTGCTCGTGGACGCCGCGTATGGCACTGCAGGTCAGCGGATTGGGATAGCATGAGATCCTTCTTTGCATCCTACCCTTGGAACGAGTTTCTTTCTCGCAGAATGATCCCAACGCTGCTGCTGACTCTCTTGCTGATGTGGTGTTGCAAGGGATGGAACTCTTCGTTCCGTCCTCTGTGGTCCCCGTCGGTGGCAGATCCCTGGTTCGGCTATTCTTCTAGAAAAGCTTCGTGCATAAAGCAAAAGCCTTACCCAGCCTTGGCTGATGCGATGGTGGCGCGGGATCTAAATAAAGTTTAAAAAGGAGTATAACTTTGCCTCCAGGTCCTTCAAAAGAGTCATAGCGGGTCCAAGTCAAACCATATCGGTAGGGTTGGAGAGAGGCTTGAGCGCCTTTTTTCAGGAACTCGTGCGTTCTGGTCTCTCGCCAAAGCTATCGAAGGCAATTGCTGCAGACCATCATTCTCATCTCTGTACGTGGGGGGAGAATCATTGGCATACGACGCAAAGGAAAAAGCTCAGCTTTTGGGTAAATTCTTTGAGTCAAATTCGACATTGGATGGCGGGGGCGTAAGCGGCCGGTTCTGCCATGGCACGGGTGTAATGCCGGATATTCGGTTTCACCGATGCTCGGTACGCTTGGCGCTCATGTCTCTTGACATCCATAAGTCGAGTGGGTCTGACGAAATTCCACCCATTATGTTAAAGTTGTGCACTTTAAAGTTGGCATCAGTGTTAACACGTCTTTTTCAGCTCTCATACTCTTCAGGCGTAGTCCCGAAATTATGGAAGACAGCTTTGGTCCACCCGATCCCTAAAAAAGGTGATCGCACAAATCTGTCCAATTACAGACCGATAGCCACAACTTCCCTCTTCTAAATTAATCATCTATTAACTGCCAGCTCCTTCGGTATTGGAGGATTATCAGCTTCTTAGTGACCGACAGTACGGTTTCCGTAAGGGCCAGTCCGCTGGTGATCTCCTAGTTTACCTGTTGGGCACAGGCGATTGAGTCCAAGGGGGCGATTTTAGTCAGTTTGGACGTAGCGAAGTCCTTCGATTGGGTTTGGCATAAAGGGCTTTTTTCGAAGCTACCTTCCTAATGAGCTTCCCGAGAACCTGTGTAAATGGGTATCCAGCTTTATTGCAGACAGAAGCATAAAGGTCGCGGCGACGGTGAATACTCTGATTGCTTGTCTGTGAATGCTGGTGTCCCTCACTCTGTTCCTGCTACATATCATATGTTGGATGACAGCAGGGGCACGCCTCTTACGCTGGCCGTGCTAACATTTCTTGGGAAAAAGTCATCGAGAGTCGAAACAGACTTGTCTGAAATCGAGACTTCTTTAGAGAGAATCTCAGATTGGGGTAGACTTTACTTGGTTAAATTTAACCGCACAAAGACACGGGTCTGCGTGTGCACAGCTAAAAACCTGCCGTTGGTCGTATCTCCTCAAATTCAGAGCACTCCCCACACAACCTCGGCCGGTATTGGGATACTTGGCGTCGACATATCAAGCGAAGTCCAGTTCCGCGGTCATCTAGAGGGTAAGGCCAAGTTAGCCTCGAAAAACTAGGTGTGGTCAATAGATCGAGGCAGTATTTCACCCCGGGGCATCGCCTGTTACTTTACAAGGCGTAAGTTCAGACCCATATGGAATACTGCTACAGCTTCTCCCCAGTGATAGCTTCTGGACAGCATTCAACGGCTAGCTGTCCGAATTGTTGACTGCCCTGTTATCTCGGACCGGTTGGAATCTTTGGCACTGCGTAGGGTTGTAGCCTCGTTATGTGTTCTCTATCGCATTTACCACGGGGAGTGTTCTGAGGACTTGTTCGATTTAATCCCCGTCGCTTCTTTTAGCCAACGTCCTACGTGAAAGCATTTTCATCCCCATCACATAGATGGTTGGCAGTCAACAACTATGCAATTCACGCGAAACTTTCTGCCCCTCACAGCAAAACTTTGGAATATGATCTTCCGGCGGCGGTATTCCCGAATCGATTCGACGTCCAAACCTTCAAGACACGACCGTACTCCTTCTTAAAAAGCCGGAAACGCACCTGTGTCTCCTCTGGTGCTGCGGGAGTCATCTGCTCGTTTGCGGAGGCAAGACACCCGCAGCACCCGCAAACGAGCAGATGGAATGTGTGGAATGTGGAATGAATGACTTCGGTAAGAAACTTAGTTGGAGTAAAGTTAAAGAGATTTCGGTATATCTTTAATGTCCGGAAAATTATACAAAGACTCGATAGTTCTATGTAGAGATAATAACATACCTCCACACTACCAGACTTATTAAAGGAGCGTTTTTTTGCCAGAGGGAAATCGGCAAATGACTTTTCCCACCCAGGGCCGGGCGGGAGGGAGTGTCAGACTCTTGCTGAATAAAAACCCACCCGATTGTTCTCCTGCTCTGGGCCGAGATCGCGGTGCCTCATTGTGCTTACCCCGCAACCTCGGCTGAACATCAGCCCTATAGAGCCCCGTATGTGGTGGTCTTTTGGCTCTTGGAGTATCGCCGTACGCTCGAGTCTGGTTCAGGTCGGGCCGCGAGCTACTCTTACTCTCCGTCCGTTGCGGTGGCCGGAGATCATCTTTCGATCCCCGATGCCCGGAATATCGCCTACCGCGGCAGCTGGGGCGCGAGGAGAATAGTTCCCTCACGCGCTCCGCTTCCTCCTTTGCAGCATGAGCATCACTGCTTCGCAGAAAGAGGAGACGGCTTCCCAGTTCCTTTCACTACGAACCATGGCCTCGACTAGAGCCGGGCGCGAGAGTTCGAAGAGCTTAAGTATTCAATCTGCTGCCAGCGAGTCTGATTCCGAAATTGAGAATAATTAATAAAGGTCAACAAAAATATCACTATTTTAAACATTTCTTGATTAATTATGCATGTGATAAACATTTTTTTAATAATAAAGTTTTAGTAATAACCCATTATTGATCGTAGAATACCCCTCATTGTTTTCATTTTCTCTCAATTATTTTGTTTCAGTATTTACAGTTTTGCCAAACATATACTATTTACTATAAGAACTAGGTATTGCATGATACAAATTTAATATTCGGTTACTTTCCGCATTATAAAAGCAATTTTTATAAATACACCTACTAAACTTAATTAAATAGCTAGCTAAAAATACGTAACTCTATTTACAAAAAAGGATTTTTCGTTAAATAACAACGTGATTACACTTACAACTCTAGATTATAACGAAATATAAGAGAGTGCAAAGCCATAAGTAGAGTTAAATTAGTTAATATATTTAAAAATACAATAATAAAAAGCAATAATTGTAGTTACTCCTGCAAATATGCGATGTGTTCCGTGGAATAAAGAAGTAACCGTGTTTTTTTAGATTATCTCCAAGTACATCAATCTGTTCCCCAATTAAATAGCACGTGTAGTTGAAGGCAACTGTGACCTGCAATTTTCTTTTTGAAACATATTTCTAGACCCCATAATAAAAATATAGGACAGTTTTTTTAAGCTCCTGAAAAGTTGGTGAAAATCACTTACTTCCTTTTTCCAGGAATGGTGCGACATGTGACTAACAAAGTTAGCTATAAATTCAATTTCATTCGCTGAGTTGGAAACATCTTGCCAGAATTTGGCCCTACAAAGAAACAAAAAACATAGGAAGTCACGTAACTTGAAAGATGCAGCGAACCCCATAATATCAGCCGACCTCCCGGTTGCCACTCCACGGAACGTTAATATCAGAGGATAGTTGCGAACTATATATTGAATTGGGTTGCATTACTTGCGAGTTTTGGACCATCGGACAAATTTTTTTATAGAATAGTTCGGCAACCTATGAAATGTACCTATCATGGACACCCATTGACACCAAAACTAAACGTGTGTTGTAAGGGATATAAGGATCGGAGAGGGGCTCACTTACCCGGCGAAACAAAACGCAAGCTGTTTTTGTTTCACGCCGGTCATCTATGAGGCGCCATTCCAGACGAGCCGACCCATTCGTGCCGAAGAATCACTCTTCCACACTTATAAATATATAGGTTCAATGTACCCAGATTCACCAAATATTTTAGTGAAAGAACATTAAATGAGAGAATACCTTATGAATTGAATAGTCTAATTTTATTTTATTGTTTAGAGAGTCGTTGACCCCACAGTACAACGATTTCGTGGGGCTTAGCTTAGAATATGAATAATAATGGGATAATGGGCGTTTATAAATATAAATAATAATAAAAAACTACATTTACATAGAGATATTTGTCAAAAGAAATATTAGGACTTTTGTAATCATCAATAAAAAAGAATGTTTACTTCTGAAGCTGTCTGTGTGCGTTTTGGATAGTGCTGATAATTGATATTGATATTCAATAAATGTAACCCTTAACATACATAGTTAAGCGTTTGACTGCCGACAAAAACTGTTGAAGGCTAACCCTCCGCTAGCGTCGGACAGCATTGTCCGACATGGCGTTCTAAGTGTTAACTTAGTATTACAAAACCTGGTATAACCAAGCATTTTTTGTTTTTTTTTTGAAAATTTATTCTTATACTTACGATCGAGGCTTCGTAGTCGAAAAACATTAATTATTTTATAGGGTTTAAACCGAAAGGAACAATTCCATTGACAAAATAGAATGACAAGGCACACCGAAAATTAAATTTGTGAGCTCGTTGCCTTAATTAATGGACAACCGGCTTAAAGCTTAGCCTATGAATAGATATAGTGTTACTGATAAATCTCGCCAGTGCACGCTTAGGGGCAAAGAGAATTAGATTCGGATTTGAAGGTAGAAAAAGAATTAGGTTAATTTAAAACAAACAATGGAAAAACGATTTAAAACAGGCAAATAATTTTAATTTCGGAATGCTGTACTGCCTCTTCAGGTGCTTAGACTTGTACTTAGAGTTGTAGAATTTATTGTTTTTAGGTTCTTTTTTTTCAGTATCTGAGCCACCTAAACCTGGTCTACCTAAACTTGTTAGAAATGTGTCCGCTAAGAATTAAATGTCAAATTCAAATCTTTTGTTTCAAATAGACCCAAAGATTTTAACATCAAACATAATTATTATAATATACTTTTGGTAATATGGTTTTGTTTACTATTTACGCTGATTGATATATGCAGATGATATATAAGAAAAAAGAAAGTCGTATCTTTAATTCTTAATACTTAATTTCCTTCGTAGTGCAAGAGATCATACATAAATATCCATCCACAAGTATTACGTATGTATAAATTCCATGAGGTGTTATGTAGCTGACGTCAATAAACCCCATAAGTAGTTGTGATAGTCATATTATTAGATTATGAACCAAGTAAGGCTTCACGCGTCTTAAGTTCGCACTATTCTGAACATGTTATATTTGCCTTCAGGAGGCCTTGATATCTTCTACTTATCTTTTTTCTGGGATAAGTCGGCAACGAGACCGATTACCTGATGGTAAACAATCGGCGCCGCTTACGGAAACCCGCAACACCAAAGGAGTTACGAGTGCGGTACCAGCCTTTTGGGGATATCTAAGGTCTTTCGTTGGTTATTACCAAAAGCGTGTAGGACTGATGTGTTGTTATCCACGTCGAAATATCTACATATTCAGTCATAAGTAGATATTTGTATCTACTTGTTAACTATCTGCAACTCAAAATATACAAGCAAGTGAGCATTTAATACATTAAATTGAAATAAGTCACTATGCCTCACACCACACTTCACCAACAGCGGAAGAAGACATTTGATACTTTTTTTATTTTATTTATTGAGGGATAATAAACAACTTCAACATAAATAACACATGGTTTACAACACTTAAGATAGTAATGTTGCAGTCCACTGCATTATCCACAGATAAAACATATTTAAAGTTTAAGTGTGGGAGAGCCATGCTTCGGCACGAATGGGTCGGCTCGACCGGAGTTATACCACGGCCTCACAGAAAACCGGCGTGAAGAAACCACAACGTTGTGTTTCGCCGCGTGAGTGAGGTTACCGGAAGCCCAATCCTTCCCCTACCCCAATCCCTTCCCAATCCCTGAATCCCCAAAATCCCAATCCCTAAAAGGTCGGCAACGCACTCGTAACTCCTTCTTTGTTGCGGGTGTCCATGGGCGACGCTGATTGCTTACCATCAGGTAATCCGTCCGATCGTTTGCCGTCCTATCACATAAAAAAAAGAAATAAATGATTAGTGTTTGCTACTAGACAAGCATCACTAAAATTAACAAATAATTAGAAACAAATAAATATCTTATCTTATGTTTTCCCCTCAAAAAGGACAGAACACTTTCACTTCCTTTTTGAAATTAACAGTGAAACTATTTAGCTCTTGCCTGCCATCTGGCGATTTGGTTCAGCGGAGTATAAAAGATGTAACCTACGTCCTACTTTTAAAAAATCTATTACCTAGGTACTTAGATACTTAGACAGTGTCGTCATAAGTGTGGGAGAGCCATGCTTCGGCACAAATGGGCTGGCTCGACCGGAGTGATACAACGGCCTCACAGAAAACCGGCGTGAAACAAACGTGTTGTTTCGCCGAGTGAGGTTACCGGCCCTGTGCTTCCACTCCTCCAATCCCTCCTAAATCTCCAAATCCCTAGTAGGTACCCAAAAGGTCCGCAACGCACTCGTAATTCTCCAAAAATTTAGCCAACAGACATCTATTACCTAATTAGTATCAGCTGCACCACCGAAACACGTCATATAATTCTGTTTAGTAAGTGAAAGCGCAGGGAGTGCGCCATATATGTAAAAACACGTAAGCTTGTGAATTTCAATGTGCAAATCACTTAGCGTCGACGCCACACTACCTACTCCACACTACTGAGTTCACTTACTTATACAACTTACCCATCTTACCTTCTACTTAGTTGCCTAATTCAAGCTGATTACCCGCCCTGTCACCATTTTGTTTTACAAGCTGTTCAATATATAATTTTAAGAAACTAGGACCTTCTTTTTTGTTTACGTATTAACATTTTTCTCTCTCTCTTCTCTAATACCACTGCTTAACGCCACTTAATACTATTAATTAAGGTACCTACTTGAAGTGAAAATTATATCGATTAGGTAGGTACCTATCTAAAAAGTTATAAATTCAAGTTTGGTTACTACGTCATACGTTAATCGCCTACTTACTTAATCGAGCTCACTGTTATCGCGGCCCCCTCTAAGGAGTGGCTAGAGAAAAGAGGCGCCACGGCATCCTCACCATCTGCCTAACATTAGTATTAATCGAAAACGGAAGGTGTAAGTGTGGTTTGCCCTACTTGAGCTGAACTCAGCCGTATCCTTAGTTCCGGCCATGGTACGAAATTAGAGGAACTGGGAAGTCATCTCCTGTAAAGCAGTACCGCTCACAAATGAGAAGGCGTAGCGCATGAGGAAAATATTTTCCTCACACTCCAACTGCCGCTGTAGCTTCGGGCATCGGGGATAGCCCAATAGAGCGGATGAGGAGCCGATATATTATTATAGGTTACGCGGCAAGCCAACCTAAAGAAACTACCTAGGTAACCTATCCACTTACATTTTCAAATTAATGCCCTGTATTCTATTGTATATTTACTGTGTATGTTTGTTTTAGGGGTCATATACGTATGTACAAGTCAAATTAAGTTAATCATTCATCCTCTAAAACACATTTCAATGACTTGCTTGATCTAACGAAGTAAAGTGTTGATCACATTATTATTATTATATTAAACTAGGTGTCGATAATAAAATAGTTACCATCAGTAAAGTATTTTTATTTTTATCATAATCTCAATTTGTATGTCCTACTCGACTGAATCGTAATTGATTCAGGACAGTGTGCCCAATATACTCGAAACTGTAATGTACTGTAATATATAAATTAAATCGTCAATATAAAAATAAAACGACATGGTCATAGATTTCTATAATATGTAATTTAAAACCAGTTTTAAAATAATAAATAGCTCCAATTTTTTATGCTAGCAACACAACAATCGACTAAACTAAAACTGTTTACCACAACGTCACGGCGTCACTTCACTGGTTTGTGTTATGTGAATAGTGAAGTCGTTTTTTTTCTCTTGTCTTGTCGGCAATCAGTGGAAGCGTAGTAATAGAATTTTTGATAAATATTAAATTGACTGATATTTAGCGATATTCAAGATGAAGAAAGTAATATTTGTATGTTTGTTATCACTCTCCGTGTGTCTCAGCGCACCAAACCAGCCACAAGGTAAGCAAAAATAATTATAATTTGAGAATAACTAAGTGTTTCATAAGAATTTTCTCACGTTCAAGATGCGGAATTCTGATTATAAAAATGAGTTTTATGAGAAATGGTTTATATTAGTCAGAATATTGCGTCAAACAGTTATTATCGATTTTTTCGTGTTGTTGAAATATCCACGTAGTTTGTCAAGGTCAAGGAAGTATTTGCTGTTTTCCTATAAAGCAGTGTCTTACTGAGATTTTTTATGACGCGGCAATGTTAGTGAACTGCAGCGCATGATGATTATATTATTGAAAAAACCCATGTAGGAAGACCTTAATTAAACACGCTAGTATAATGGCTTCTAAAAATACATAAGTACTAAGTACCTGTTCTTAATGTGAGATCCAGTTAAACAAGCTTAGGAATGACGATTGCACAATTATTTGTTAATGTATTAACTATTAACCAATAAAGTTATCTGTGACTGTGTAAGAATGTTTGACTTGCAGATCTTTTATTAGTGTTGTTGTTAAATCTATAAATAACCACTATTAACATTCTTGTTGGAATTATAAATAATGAATTTTATTGAGTATTTATATTTTAGCAAAACTCTTTGTTTTAAACATTTTCTACATGTGACTACATCTAAGATAACTGTTTATTATTAATAAGAGCCATTTAGGGCTTTTTATGCGACTCGTAAGATAATTTGTTTGAAAATATCTGTTTTAACATGTGTCTTGTTATATTTTGATGTAATTCAATGAATAAATAGTCCAGAATAGATATATTACGATAAATAAAATAAATATTTAAGACCTAAAAATTACATTTGCATGTATTATGAAAGTGTCAAAATACCCACCATGAAATCCCAAAATAGGGAATAATAAAAAATTAACCTAACAGCCTGGATTTACATACCCTTATTGTGGTTCTTAGAAAAAGCAAACTAAACACAATATTTGAAATAAAAATTACAAACTAGTTTCAAACGTTCCTATATGCTCCACCAATACTAGGAAGGATATATTTTGCCAGTCAAAAAGAAGAAAAATATTCATGTATGCTATAATCACATTTATATGTTTTTGCATTTGCAGATGTGCATTGCTTTTCTGTCTCTAATAAATTTGTACCTATTTAATTACATTATGTGCAAGATTTTCGCAAGAGTATTACTTGTTATACAACTTGATTGGATATCCCAATTATTATCAAGAATCATATTTCTAAACCATACTTCTAAAACAAACAAATTACTTTTTTCTCAGTACTGTAATGCAAAAAATCCATTAACATATTTTTTTACTGCCCAACAACACATAAAGCCAGTTTGAAATTTTAAAATGCAACAATTTGGCAATGTAGGAAATGAATTTTCAATACATTTACATGCAATAACCCTACTTTGATTAAGAGTGTAATTGCTATGTTATGAAAACAAACATGTTTTTGTTTACTATATACTGGTAATATTATACAAAAGAGTATTGTTGCCTTAGATAAGAAGGCAGAACAGATGTTTTTGTTAGCATGTGTAGCTGTTATAACCTCCCTATCATTATGAAACAGTCATCAACCTTTGGCCACCTTGGTGCCAATTATTCAATAACCATACATTTACATTAGAATTTGAATAATAAAGCTACTTTGGATAACATTTAACTGCAATGTCGCAAGATCCATGGTGAGAAGACCATGATGGTTCTATGCATTCATTAAAACTGACATCTAAAACCATGAAAATTTGTTCATTGATGTACTCCCTACATGCCTGAAGACCAGTGACAATATTAGTTTCTACAACAAAGTGCTATTATTATAAAACTCACTTTATGCTAATACTTCCTGCGTAAACATTGTTGTATTGTTTACATTACATTAGAAACAATACCAGTTCTATTCTATACTACACTCAATTGTCCCAATACAACAATTAGTCATGGCCAAGGTTAATACTTGCTTACTATGGATTATTCAAGCACTGATTAACCTAATAGATCCTAATATAAGGTAAAAAAACATACTATGTAAATTTTGTTTTCTTATGACAACAACTTGCCAGAGACCGGATATGTTTTTGTTATAATATGGTAAACGAAAACTAAGTGTCACAGTTTGTTTATTACCAGTCTTTGTCCGATAAACTGGATTGACCCCGGTCACTATTATTTCAGATAATTGGCATACCACTGTACTACCACACTAACTGCATCTTATGTATGATGTAAAAAATGCTAATATCAATAATATAGGCCAGTTTGTCAACTACTTTTGATGCCCTTAAATCTTCTCTCATCCTTCCCTGCTACACCTACATCACTAAACGGGGAAAACCCTGATTTATATAATTCATACTTATAAATAAAACTGATTTGTTTACTCTATCAGTTTCTCTTTAATGGGAGCAATGTTATGAAAAAATGACAGTTTGTAGTTTGTTCTAGGTAAAAAACAAGGAAATGAAATTAAATTCATAATGGATTTATTAAAAGAAATAGTTAGAATTTAACTTCTATTCTTAATACAATAGATAATATTCAATCTACTGTTTATTGATACTTTGTTGTTTCAAACCACATTGTTAGATTCCATTCAAGGCTCAGGACATTTCCTTAAGAACGAATAAGTATTTCAAATATTGTTTATGGTAGTTTTATTTGTATTTATTCACTTATAGTAGTCCACATTGTGAACTGAAGCTTATAATATTATAATTATTTAACACTAATCACTTTAAAATGTGCATACATTATAAATAGGATATGTAGAAAATAATGCCAGATGTTAATTTAGATGAGCTGAATTAGTATTTAAAATTTTAATATAGTCTATATTGATACTGATATTTTTATAATATATTTGCGACAAAAGATCTGTTTAGCATACAGAAGGTTGCTGTCTATGCTGATTGACATTAAAATTCTTATGTATCTGTTCAATCTTATTTTTGGTAAAACAGGCTCATCTGTAGCTTCTATGATCATATAGATAACATGTTATCTATTGATCTAGAAGGTATCATATTTATAAGAATAGTCTTTAAATTCTATATTCCACATAGTTACCAGCTGATTAACATTTTTGATAAGGAATCATGTCAAACAGGATTTTCTATTTTCAATAACTGATTTCGGCCGTGATTCCGTTGTGTGAATTTCACTTTTAAAGTCTAGTTTATTCAATGGCAAAGTGTGAACACACCAGTTTACTGGTATTTATGTGGCCGAATTCTAGGACATTCCGCCTAGCCGAGTAAGCTGTAAA
The DNA here is from genome assembly GCA_902829305.4 of Spodoptera exigua. Taxonomy (NCBI): domain Eukaryota; kingdom Metazoa; phylum Arthropoda; class Insecta; order Lepidoptera; family Noctuidae; genus Spodoptera; species Spodoptera exigua. The sequence continues at coordinate 3,774,240 of LR824614.2, forward strand.
AATATATCCATAACAAAGGAACAAACAGTGTTATTGTTCGCTCACCAGCAACCTATTTACCACGTCAATAACGGTAACACTTGAGCCAATTTGAACCTAATTACGTCTCAAAAAAGACTTTCATGACCTGACTCACATCCGTGATTTGAATCAATTAATCGAATTATTGTAAAGTAGCTACATTTATTTGTACATACTTAGTACTAAAATATAGGTGCTTAAAAAAGGTGTAGGTATGTCTTTAAGAACACAAAAACTATGGCATGAGCAAGTTTTGTTCTGTTCAAGGTTACTCAACTCATTTTATGTATTAGATATTATTACTATAAATAATTTTGCTACGAGTTTCAAATATGCTAATTTATTGTCATGATTGAGACGAGTGATCGGAAGATACCACCTGTAGGTATATCTGAAGTGGGTTCGCCATAAAAATAAATAACTTCTACACCTGTGTAATATGAAGCTTTTGTTTATTTTTAGAAGCGGCTCCGGCAGCTACAGCTCCTGCCGCTGCTCCGGTTGCTACAGGTACAGATGCGAGCGCTGCACCGAAACCAGAGCATCCTGTAGCTAAGGCGAATGAGACCGCACCTAAGGCGGCGGCAACAGTACCGGCACAGAATACTACGGCTACCAACAGTACGCAACCAGCTCCAGCGTCAAACGAGACTACTACTAAGACCAACGAAACTAAACCATCTGAGAAAACCAACTCGACAGACGCTAAAACCAATGCTGACGCTACAGTGAAACCCACTGAGAAAGTACCAGAACCAGCGAAAGAAAAAACTGAAAACAAAACAGCAGCCCCCGTTGCTCCAACTAACGGTACTAACGCAGATAGCAAGGATGGAAAGAAGAATGAAACTACTCCCACACCGAAGGCTGACAATGTTATCCCCACTGTTGCGCCTACGGTCCAAACTAAAACCAGAGCGTAAGTATTTTTTTTTCATTGCACGTAATGTACGGCCAATATTATAAGTTCAAAACTAGCAAATTGAAGGTACAATATTCATTATTGACAAAAAAACTAAAACTTGAATGAAGTTAAAATTCTAGATATAGTATAACCTTTTCATCTTGTAGTGTTAGCTAATGTTTTATTCACAGTATTTCCGCGGAAACCTTATTACTGAATCTTTTATTAGCTCTACGTATTGGATCGGCGGACCCGGCCGTTTCATAATCGTTAATTACGCAGCATAGAGTGCTTATTATCGTGGCAAGGGAATACCGCGCAATAGACGCATGGACATAGAAGCACATTTTAGATTTCTTATAAATTTAACCTATAGAATTGCAATCACTTGTTTAACCTAAGGGAAATACTAACATTGATACAAAACAGGAAAATCAGACACTAACTGATCCATGTCCATTACTAATTCATAGAGGTATCGATTATTGCACGCTACCAACCGACTACGTAGGACATTGACGTATATGAGCTATCTTTAGAGTATAAAAGTGCGGGTATACGTTAGAGAGAGTATTCAATGTCTTCGCTCCGTAAAGTATTTGTATTAGTTATCCGATAGGTACGTACCTATCACGAATGTTCTGTTGTGTAAACAACGTTACAGTTAAGAGCATAATTCCTTATCCATTTCAGTTTTTTTTATTATAAGCATCGGTCTTTAAACGAATTGCGTATTTATATAAATGAGTTGGATGTACAGGTAGAGAAAATCAGTTCCGTGATAATTGCAAGGAGCACGTTTTGTTATGATAAACAGCTTTTGCACGGATGTGACGCACGTGTTTGCTAGTGTATTACTTTTTGTTTTAAAATGAATTTTTAATGTTTTGTTCTCAATTTATGCGTCATTTATTCCATTAATATACGTATATAACTTGATTGCTTTTAAATTTCGGGTCAGCCAGTCATGTTATGCAGATAAAATAAAGTTATTGAAGTATCACTACTACAGGAAATTATTGATAATATAAACTACTAGGGTTATCGGAATACGATAGCCATTTACACGTTTAATGGGAAAACTGGCTGTTATCTACCACAGCGGCTCAAAGATGACAATGAGACTTCACAGAGAGGATGATTACGTCATCGACAATAGAATACCGTACACTAGTCTACATTAAACAGTTACATGTTCTACGTTAAAAATAAATACAAATACTTTTCATTCATTGGAAGCGATTTTTGCCGAAAAACATTGATGACACATTGGCACACACTGTGTTTTCCACAACTGCTTCGGTAATCCCAATAAAAAATAGAAATATTTACAGAAACATGAATTATCTTATGAGCTTCTTAGAAGCGTGTATTGTTTTCGTCTTTTAATTTATGAATATGTTTTTTCAGATTCGATGGACCGAGCTTCATTGGAGGCATCATTTTGACTCTGGGTCTCCTCGCCATCGGTTTCATGGGCTTCAAATACTATAAGAACCAAACCGAAAGAAACTACCATACTCTCTAAATAATTGAAGTTCACACTATTCTAAGTGCACCAAACTATATATAAGATTTATTTTTATTAATTGATATTATTTTTTCTTTTCTCAAACGTTTATTCCTTCGAGTGCACATTAGTAAAATACAGGTATATTATATATTCCTTGTAAATTTTGTTTATCTCAATATTTTAACGTAACTTAGCTTTTCCGAATTTATAAATTAGGGTGATGTCTCGCAGGCGTCCGTCTAGCCACTTATTTACGCCGAAAAAAATCATAGGGTATAATATACCTGGGTGGTTGGTCGTTAGGTCATAAATTACGATTCGAATTATACATTTGTTCTTTTTAAATAGTGTAAGGTTTGTAACTTCTAGTAGATTGTTCGGCATTTATTTTTCTATGTTGCATGCTGTATTTTGAGTAAGCAAGTACGTATCTATGTATAATTTTAATCCGCCAGGTTATGTACCTAAAATTATTACATTCGTACGTTATATGAGAATAATATATGTGATTTGTACATTTGGAATCTATAAATGTTTATATACTGAATTTTAAATGATTATAAAATTATATAGAAACCGAAATGAGCCACTAATGATAATCGTACTATTTCATCTAAAGTGCAATTTAGTTTAAGTATTGATGTCCCTTTTCTTGGAACTGTGCCATGTTTCGGATTTCGATGTGAAACACTGCATTTGGTAAAAATTATACAGCTTCGTACACACTATATTTCAAAGATGTAGCTATTAAGTATATTTATTAATGTTAAGTGTTATTGTAAGGAAACGCAATGTGATGATGAAAATAAGGGTCTAAAGTAGTACCTATCTTGGTTTGGCATAATTAAGTTTACTGAATCTCTGTTGTACTCGACTAATTCAATTATCTCGTTCTCGTTACTAAACTCGTTAGAGAATCTCAAAATCCGCTAATCACTAACTATATAGAAACTTTTTTGTGCCAAACCATAACAAATTCTGTATATTTTGTTTTTTATTTGTGATTTTAACACGCTATTTGTAAACTGGGGAAAGTTGATTCCATCCTAAAGTGCTCTTAAATCTGAACTATTTATGGATAGTTATTCGAAAGGTTTACACGCCACTATGAAAATTCTGTCTATCTTACTGCTACATTCATGTCTGTCAATGGTTATGTTGAATAAATAAAGGTATACATACGTACGAATTTTCTTCTATTCATTCTGAAATGTCGTCAATAGGTACCTAAATATTCTTACGATACAAAGACTTAGGGTTGGACCTCATTTGGCAGCACAGAATCGCATTTGTTCCGCCTGTGCTACGTACCACATGCTGCAGTATGCTGCCGCATGCGATCGCGCGCTATCGCACGCTTCAGCGTTCCGGAGTCTCCCTACCGACCATTGCATTTTGTGTGATGCCAATCGCCTCGAGGATTCCGCCGCTTGCTATCGCATTATGCTTTCTGTCTCAGCCTAGGAAATGGCAGTTCTAAGCGACAGAAAGAGAAAAGGCGACTTCATGATGCCAGTTGAGGTCCAACTAGGGTTACCAGATGAAAAAATCAAAAGACCGGAGAAATAGCCCGATGTCTATGGAAAAGACCTAAGATTTTTTGTTGGTAGTGTTAGACGACGAAAATCAACTAAATGAACGTCACTAATATAATCTGTGGTCTCGGCAACACTGGCTGCCGTGGTCCAGGCCATAAACTCCAAAAAAAAAAAAAATGGCTGCCGTGGTGACGCTGTCGTCTGTCAACTGAGACAGATGATTAAAGTTTTCCCGCGCAAAGAGGGCAACGGGGATTCTGGTGGGAAATTTGACGAGCATAGAAATAAGTTTCTTATAAGAATTAGTTTTTAATTAAACTTAAATATTTGAGAGTGTGGTGTTTTACTTAAAAGTAGTTAAAATCTACACTTATTTACCCAATAAGTGTAGATGCTGCATTTTTTACGAAAAAGAGGAAAGAAAGAAGAAAAACAGAAAATAAAATTTATTTTGCTACCCGTCAAACATTGCGTTTAGTTTGTTTTACTTGGATAAATAAGTAGGTATAGATTTTTACTGCAATAATTGTTACCAAAAATATTGTTTTTAGTTGGTTTATGTTTTAATTAAAGTGATCTTTCAATTGTAACCTGGTGTTTATTGAAAATCCTGAGATTTTACGAGATTTGCAAAATCCGGCCGCAATCCTGTGAGAAGTCGAAAAATCCTGAAATCCCAGGACAAATCCTGAGATATGGTAACCCTAGGTCCAACCCTTATACACTCCGGTGCAAAGCGCAATGTTGTACCACGGCCCTCAGAAGCAGCACGGCAGCTCAGAAGGGGGTGGTTTTTGTTAGTAAGAGTAAGCGCTCCTCACCCAGGGCAGTACAAGTAACTTGCAAGATTCTACCCCCATAAAAACACCTGTCATCTAATGAAAACTAAAGTATGCAAATTACGAACTTTTAGGCAGTAAGGATAAACTCACACTAGTCTTGAAAACGTGGGACCACAGACTGTAAACGTGCTAGAAAAAATATCGAGATGTTATATGTTTTAAGGGAGACCTACTTAGCTAGGCAGAAAAAGTTATTGTATGATAGCAACCTGTTTTTATTTCAAAAACAGGGTGTTATTTTTGGTATATTTTGTTTCTTCCCGTCCTTTCTTCTTCATTACAGCACCAATACCTAATACACATCGTTGTATAAAATATATCGTTTTATTTATTAAAAAATAATAATATAAATATAGAAATTCACCGTTTTAAATGCACATGTTGTTTTGTAAACAACCACGCCTGTCGATATTTCCATAAATTAGGCTAACTAGTTATGTATATTAAAACAAATACCATTCATGATATTGTGTTTAATAGTTGGACGATCATTAAGAACACAAAATTATTGTTTAATTTACCTACATCAACAATAACATTAATAATATGTTAACAATAAAAAATGGGATGCTTAAATCTAATAGATAGGTACATGATCATGATTTACATACTAAAAACGGAATTTTACATTTTTAATTTTTTAAAACTCGCAAAAATGCAGTAACAACATTTAGGTACGTGATTTAAGTACTTATGACGAACATTCCCTGAACAAATTTTTATAGCAATTTATTTTTATTACACTACTGATGTTCGTTTGTCAGTCTTTCATTGACTTACTTGTTTCTTACAGGCAATCCACATAAATCCATGAAATAATGAAAGGACACAACATCATTTTGGATTTAAAGTTGAAAATAAATGATAAACAGATTTACTTAAAGCAGGTCCAATATTGCGTGTTTGATCGCCGTATTTCAAGCTGGCCAGAAGTAGCTCTCCTTCTTGTTGATCGCATTTATAGTAAGCGACTATTAAAGAATGTGGTGTTGGGTATCTATTCGTAATTGCCAAAGCTTTCTCTACGGAAACACCTTTTAGTTGGAGAAGTAATTTTATAAAAGTATCCTTTACTGTAAGCGGTTTGGTTTTAGCAGACGATTTGTTAAAATATTCAAATGTCATCAGTTTCACTACCTGAGGAACCACAAACTTCAAATCATCATCAGAATCATCGCATTCTTCGCCGCCATTTCGCAGGGTCATTTTCTGAAATGAATAATACAAACTATAATAAAATTAAATGATTGCAAATGCTAACTAAAGCGATTGGGATTCGATTCCCGGGTAGTATTTAAGTAGGTATCTATAGAAAATTTCTCAATAATACAGTACTTATACAAATATGTCTGCCTGTCTGGTTTATGCCAACAGTCTTACTCAACCACTATGAGGACCACCCAAAGGATACGATGACGCACACGGTGGCGGTGTGCCCTGCTTCGCGTTAGTACCGCCGTTAGCTCAGTGAACTAATCGGCGGCGGCGACGTCTCATGCACGGCCTTAGTTGAGGCCATGGTGAGGACCGAGAGGAACTGAGAGGCTGTCTCATTATTGGCGAGCATGATTGATTCGCCGAAGGACGAAATGGAGTGCATGAGGAAAATACCCTCCTGTCCCACCCGCCGAAAAACACTCCGAAACACGGCCAATAAAGATGCGGTTGTTAAAATGTTATCCAAGATTATCTAGGAATTAGACAACATAAAAAAAACAAAATATAATCACCCCATATCGTATTGTTAATCGTTTCGTCATCATAGCCAAAAACCGGACAGATTGATTGAGAGAATTGGTTGAACGAACTTTAAATCCATCTTGGACTCTAGTGTTGGTCAGGGCTTGCAATAGACTCGGTAAAGGCAATCCCAAACCTTTGTTTTTCTCATACTTTTCTACCAAGTAGATAACATTCTTGAGTCCACATCTTCGGAGTCTGAACTTTTGTTCATGGAATCTCCCATCTTTGATGCTAGCAGCTAGATCATCCATTCTCTTCCTTTCCACTACATATGGTAGAACTAGTTCTTGTTCAGGATGGCTTTTATGTTTCGCTATCCAAGTAAAGTCTCCGACTTTCAAACTTCTGTAATCATGTTTCAAGTCTGGATACTTATTAAATTCCATGATTGTTGGATCATTTCTCTTCTTAAGCCTGTAAAAGTATTTTTATAGTTAAGTATTTAGTTATATAAGATTATTTACAAATATAAAATCATTCACAAAAGATAACTTCAAATATTTTTCAAGGCATTTTCCAAAAACTTATTATTGTGAAATAGTATGCAAACAGACTACAGATAGATTTTCTGGTAATAAATATTCAACCCTACCTACAGGACCAGAGGAAACACAAGTGCGTTGCCATTGCCACCTTTTTAAGTAATCATTTTATAAAACAATATGCTTACCCTCCAGTTTCATTTTTATCAATCAGTAATATTATATCAAATTCCCCAGGTTGCATTTCTATGTGACATGGTTCTTCTGTTGTAGTCAGTCCTTGTTTAGCAGTATTGACAAACTGGACATTTATACCACTGCTTGTTGAAGCTTTGTCATGAAAAATCATATCATTTACATTAGGTATGTTTTTACTTGCTTCTAACAATTCTGTTGCGAGTTTTTCACCTTCTGATGTCAATGAATATTCAGCATTCTTTTTCCTAGTTTTTGTAACCAGACCCTTTGCTAAAAGCCTGCTCATGTTAGACCAAGCTGTATACATAGAACCTGCTTTGGGTCTTACAAATGATTCCTCACAGTGAATTTGAGCTTTCTCTATTAAACCTTCTTTAGTCATTGAAAAATTTGAATTGTTTTGTTTACTGTGTTCTAGTAATGTGACTAAAATAGCATAGCTTCCTGACCTGTGAGCAGGTTTGTATATACTTTTAGCTCTTTTCTTTTTATTACTATTGGACAATCCAGAATCGCTTGAAACATTTTCTTGAAGATTCTCTGATATTGCACTATCTGGATTTGATGTAATCCCTTGCCTTTGAGAGAACCCAACATTTGACAAAGTTTCTGAAACTGGACTATTGCTGCTACTCCTAGTAACCAGCTGACTAGATAGGATTGGAGATAGTGGAGTAGGTCTAACAGAGCTACTAGGCTCTCTATAGCCTCTATTATCAGACAAGACATCTTTATTAAAAGAACTTAAACATTTGTCAAGATATAAACATAATTTTTTGTTAAAACCTTTCAGTATGATGCACTCAGATCCCGTTTTAAGCGGCAATGGATATTTCTCTAGAGATTCTACTGCCTCTTTGAGTATTGGTTCAAGGCTGCTTTTCTTTGCTTTCGCTTCGGCGCACAGGTGCAACAGCCAGTCTTGAAAACGTGCATTGGGCCTTAATCTTTTACAAGATACTTTTTTATGCATTGCCATAGCATTTAGTGGCATTGTAAAATAAATGATCAGAAAAACTCTTCTTCAAAATCTGAATCGATTCTTAGTGAAATAAATTAAAATAATGACTTGATAACAAAATACTTCAGTGAAGTCTTTGTTATAACTACAAACTTAATTAATAAATCCTATAGTAGTCTTCATTTTAGTAGAGGTCTTATTTATTTATTTTTAACAGCCAATGAATGAGCGATAGGAATGAATTGGTAATTTTATCTATCTGTCAGTTGCATGACATTTGTATATGATTTTTTTTTGGAGTTTATGGCCTGGATACAACTTCTTTAAGCCAAATTTGTATATGATATTGTGATACTGTGATGCATAGGTCTGTACAAAAAATATACCAATACCTTTAAAGGATGGATTCTTATAAATATATCACTGTATAAGGCCAAAACCTAATGTTATCATTGTTTTATTTAATTTGCTATATACAGAAGCTGTTGGTGTACCCTTTTTTAGATAAATAAATAAATAAATTTAATTACAGGGTCTCAGATAAGGCTCCAACAATTTCCATGTAACTTTGTATGTAAAGAAAGAGTTTTAATTAACAATTTTATATCGTAGAAGTAGTAATTTTATGTCAGAAAAAAGTGTTCAAAGTGATTAAAACATAATTTTAATTAGGTGTGGCAAAAGTAGCAAAAAGCGCCTATAATAAAATATTAAAACATTTTAATCAATAGTGTTCTAACAGAAATGAAAATGTAATTAATCTGTGTTCTAGTAGAAATGGTTAATGTTAAATTATTTTACTTACCGTTTTGATAAGTAATAAAAATAATAATGACAACACTGAGGTATCGGTTACTCGGTCAGTTTGGCTTAAAAGACTTGTATCCAGGCCATAAACTCCAAATACTCGGTCAGTGATTAGTTAGTAATTTGGTTCCGTTCCCGGTTCCGTCATTCGCATTCGCGCTCGCTTTACTGTAGCGTTATTTTGGCAGCGTCGCGTATCTTGTAAAATTTTATTGAATATAGATTTTAAATTTTGGTGATGTAGTAGTGGAGTGTGTGTAAAAAAAGCAGCAAAATGTCGCTTGAAATCCCGTTAATGAGCACGGACGAGGTGATTGTTTAGTGTTAATGAGAAATGTTTAATTTTAGTGTAGCAAGTGTCAGTGTCGTAATACATTATTTTTGTTTATTTAGGTGATTGAGTTAGATCCGGAGCAATTACCCTCTGGAGATGAAGTGCTCAGTATACTACAGCAGGAGAGATCACAGCTCAGTGTCTGGATTAATGTTGGAGTAAGTAAACTAACCTCAAATTTTGTTTACGCCAGTTACACGTAGCGCTTCTAACCGCGTTACACACATATTATTTCATTACAGCTTTGATTTTTGTTAATATAATTGAAAAAACAATACATTTTCTGTAAAAAATGTGCCAGAAAAACGTATAATTGTCAATTTTTTTTATAAAAATCACAAAAAGTTTGTTCTGTCAATCTTTATATGTGTCGAATAGGGATAACATTACTTCTCTTGCCATTCTCTTTTCGTTATTATATAGTTCCTGATGAATTTTGATAATATCCTTCTAGTTGCTACAAGATTACAAATTTCCTAAATAGATAATATTAGTGGATTTACATAACCAAATAATTATGTTTGTCAGTTCTCAGTACATTTTGAAAATAAATAACACAAACTAAATATTCTATACTTTGATATGTACCTTCTAACTTTGTAATCTTTCATGTTGCTTGTCTGTTAGCTACAATATGCTATTTTTGGTATTAATAACCAAGTTCCAACAGGTTGTTGAAACATGTATATTTATCACATATCACATAGGATAGTAAGAGATCCTAGTTCACATGGCAATAGGAAAGTAATTGTAGTAAATAAATTTAATATGTTATGCCTAGTTGTCTGTGTTCCATAGTGCTCTATATTCCAGCATAGCATGCTCTATACTCTTTAACTTTTGTATAATATTCTAACTGTATTCTGTTTGTTATTATAATCCTCTTGTAGTATTATTTTGTCACAAAGACCCAATAAAATGTAAGCTGTGACAAACATTATTTTTAATATAACTACTTTCAAATACAAATACTGACTAATTTGCTAATATAATTTGGTATAATAAACATGGCCATGTTAAATACTTTAGAAAAGTAACTCAAATATTAACAGATGCTAAATAAAAATAAACAAAATAACTCCTTTTACAGTTGGTTAGTTAGAACTTAAAAACTAATGAAGTTAGTTAGAACTTAAAAGCTTAAATGTTTCTCTTTACTTGTATGGTGGTTCCTAACCAGGCTTTTATGGATTTATTAGAATAATATCACAATTACAATCTTTAATTAGCAACCTATTTGAATATGAGAAACAAAAATTTTACTCATACTCTTACAGTTTACCATTGTTTTCATTGTTTCATCTTTTGAATTGTAACAGGTAAAAGCCACCTTTTTATTATTTAATATGGTTTGGAGGGTCAAAATATATTGACAATGTAGCTTTTGACATGTGGTCTTATTTTAATGTTTCTTTGTTTATATTTAGTCAATTTTAGTATAAAGTGACAATAGAAATGTTTAGAGTAGGTAATTAGGGCACAATACAGATCTATTCCAAAGAGATAAGATTATTAGTTTACACTATGTCATTATTATTTTACATAATACCTTTGTAAAAGATTTACCTGCAGGTACTTGTAGTATTGTTGTCTAACTATTTACAAGCAAGAGACAATTAGTAATGAATATATTAGAAATGCTTAAAACATAAGACATTTGTCAGAAATATTGTAGTACTTAATCATACAAAAATATACTAAAAAATAAAAAAATTGTTTGACTTTCCAATTATTATTTAAGTAGGCAATATCTTAATTATAGTACTTAAGTAATTAGCAGTCTACTTGAATATACTCAACCTTAATGCATATGTACTATTCTAAATTACCTCATTTAACTTTTACTCTTGCAAATTAATATCTTCCTAACAATACACCTATTAGCCACTTGTTTATTATTTGATCTGGTTTTGGTTAGATAAAAGTTATCTGGGAAATAATGATGATGCTGTCACAACAGTATGTTTTAAGAAGAAAATGAAAGCAACAATTTTACTCCTCAGATAACATTATTCTAACTATTGAAGAATCGGCCCTAAATATATTTACAATGTAGGCTTTGGCATGTGGTATTATTTACTTTTTTTTTTAAATGTTGGTAATTTCTATTAGTAAGTGGTCAAAAGAGATAAAATATTATTTGTAATGTTTTTTTACATTATATCTAGTATTTTACTTAGTATTGTTTTCTAACTATTTACAATCAGGTGATAAATAGTAAACAAAATTAATATATATATATATTACAATTATTTATAACTGAATATATTTGTTGGAAATATTTACTGTTTATAAACCTATTATAAAAGAACACATTAAGTAATTTCAAGTTATTCTGTATTTTAAATTAATCAAATTATTTACAGAACCTAACTTTTCAAATTTATTGATGAAGATCTATTTAATTAATGTGAAGTTATTAAAGTTTCTAATAAATTGGATTTCATTTACTCAGTAGAGCCTATACAAAGAGGACAATTATTTAATTAGAAAAAATGTATTTTAGTAATGTTTTTATTAAATGCATTAGGCATCTATTTTAAAATTAATTAAGGTATAATATTATTAAACACATTTAATTGTGGAGTCGTTTTGATTTTATTAAAATACTAACTCCCAATACAATTTACCAATTAGAAATTTACCCACCATAATAAGCTTCTTTTTAAAACACATTTTTTAATACATAAATTAATATTGAATATTTGATATTGAAGGGTTTACAATGTTGCCTTTGACATGTGTTAATATTTTTCTTTTTAAAAATGGTCAATTCCAGTACTTAGTGGAAAATAGAAATGTTTAGAATAGACAATTAGGGAACAATGCAGATCTATTTAAAAGAGATAAGAAGGTTATTTTCAATGTTTTTGTTATTATTGCAAAAATTTACAAAGAAATAAGTACATATTGTATGGAATAGTTTCTTTGTTATTCTGTACCTATTTAAAATGTGAATTTTATTAGTAACCAATATGAATCTATTAGAATTGTCTCCAACTTATAATATTTATGAGAAATATTTTCCTGCTATATATTTTCGCCCATTATGTGTATGTCAAGATTATATTAACAAAAAGAAAATTATTTACCCTTTCAGCTTGCTTATTACAAACAAAAGAAGATCGATGACTTCCTCAAAATTTTGGAGGCCTCCCGTACAGAGGCCAACATCGACTATAGGGACTTTGAAAGAGACCAAATGCGAGCCCTCGATATGTTGGCCGCGTACTATGTCCAAGAGGCCAATAAAGAAAAGTTGAAAGACAAGAAAAAAGAATTGTTCACTAAAGCTACTCTTCTTTACACAATGGCCGATAAAATTATCATGTATGACCAAGTAAGTAATTAACAATGTATAATTTACCCTTAACACATTAAGCGCCATGGGGGTCACCGGTGACCTCCGTTAGCGGAGGATTTGCCTTCAACAGTTTTTTGTCGGCAGTCAAAGGCTTAACAAATAATGCAAAAATATGTTAAGAAACTTTGCATCTATAAACATTTGGGTATTTCCTTTCTAGAACCATCTCCTTGGTCGTGCATACTTCTGTCTCCTTGAAGGTGATAAAATGGAGCAAGCTGATGCCCAGTTCAACTTTGTATTGAATCAGTCTCCTAACAATGTGCCTTCATTACTTGGTAAAGCCTGTATTGCATTCAACCGCAAAGATTACAGAGGAGCATTGGCTTTTTACAAGAAAGCTTTAAGAACTAATCCAGACAGTCCAGCTGCCTTGAGATTGGGAATGGGGCATTGTTTTATGAAGCTGAATAATCAAGAAAAAGCGAGGTAAGAAATGTTCTTAGGAAAGGAATTCATGAGTATTTTTTTATTTAATATTTCTTATTTTTTTAGTGGTTTTTATACATATGGGAATGTAAACCCGTAAATATAAAATTAAAAGAGTACTTTACTCCTTTACATATATTTAATTTAGCTACTTATTCATTCAGGTTTTGTTCTATATAGATTATTATCGTCGTTTTAATTCTAACTTTTTCTGTTCTAGGATGGCTTTCGAAAGAGCGTTACAATTAGACCCACAATGTGTCGGTGCTCTTGTAGGCTTGTCTATACTCAAACTGAACTTACAAGAGAGTGAATCAAACAAAATGGCTGTGATTATGTTGTCCAAAGCTTATGCTATTGACCCTAAAAATCCTATGGTTTTAAACCATTTGGCTAATCACTTCTTTTTCAAAAAGGTATGTTGAAATCTTCTTTCTTCCTTTTTTTTATGTCCGGTCGGCATTAAAGCAGTTGATCACCTGATGGTAAGCAACCAGCACCACTTTTGGACACTCGTAATAACCCACACACACAGCAACGCACTTGTGAGGCCGTGGTATCACTCAGGCCAAGCTGGCCCATTCATGTCGAAGAATGGCTCTCACGCACTTAAATCAAAAGAAACAAAAACTATTTTTTGTTTATTTAATCTAAAAATGTTGGAATTAATAAACAATTTCTATTTTTCGTCGTAGGACTATAGCAAGGTTCAACATCTTGCTTTGCACGCGTTCCATAACACTGAAAACGAAGCTATGCGGGCCGAAAGTTGCCATCACCTCGCAAGGGCCTTCCATGCTCAAGGCGATTGTGACCAAGCTTTCCAATACTACTACCAGGCAACTCAGTACGCACCGCCCAACTTTGTCCTACCACATTACGGGTTAGGACAAATGTACATCTACAGAGGAGATACAGAGAATGTAAGTTTGAAATCATCATATTATTTATTTATTTATTGGTTTGTCTACAATTATTACACAATTATCATCTGTCATTATAGCGCAGGGAAGTAGTAGGCAGTGTTTTAATGTAAATTTTTAGCTCAATAAATATTTTTTTATTTGTTTTATATCTTGAAAGAATAATTGACGTCTGACTTCTTTCGTTGCACATCGGGGCTTATAAAGCCCATTGTGGAACAAAAGTAGTGATTCACTTCAGCTATTAATCTCAAATTCGAGTGTTTCTTTAAATAGTGTATTCTAATCCCTACAGGCAGCGCAATGTTTCGAAAAAGTACTAAAAGTCCAACCAGGAAATTATGAAACAATGAAGATTTTAGGATCGCTATATGCCAATTCACCTTCACAATCGAAGCGAGATATTGCTCGCCAACATTTGAAGAAAGTCACAGAACAGTTCCCAGATGATGTTGAAGCTTGGATAGAGTTGGCACAAATATTGGAGCAAAATGACTTACAGGTAACATCTATAAATTTTCACATTCGTCGACTTTGATAACCAATGTTGGCCATTTCATTTCTAACATGTGTTCTTTTATAGGGTTCTCTCAACGCATACAGCACAGCAATGAAGATTTTAAAAGAGAAAGTGAATGCAGATATTCCTGCTGAAATATTGAACAATGTGGCAGCCCTACATTACAGACTTGGAAACTTGAATGAGGCTAAGAACTTTTTAGAGGAAGCCCTTGAAAGGTAAAACATATTTGTATAATTATTATTATTCGAATATTAAAAAGTAATCACGTTATTACGCGCAATAAATGTTATAATGCAGTCCCGTACCAAGATAATAGAGAAGTGCCAATTTTCGATTTGACCGCCAAGTTATTAGGTGTTAAATCGTTAACCTGTTAAAAATGAATCTTTAGACGAAATGTATGTTTTTTTATGAAATAATAATAATATATCGAATCAATTTTGGTGGAGTTTTTGGCTATTGTTAATATTGTTATACTATGTTTTTACAATACAAGATTTTGGTCTTGGTTTAAACCATTGAGTCAGGTTTTTTATTTTGAATCTTATTCTCTCCTACCTTCGATTTGAAATCTAAAAACTGGCTCAATGGATTAGACCTAGACTATAAAGAAATGTGTTTTAATAAGGCCACAATAGTCCCAGTATTCAACCACATTGTTGTTTAGGAAATAAAAAACAAATCGATTAAATAATATTTTATTTCAGAGAAAAAGCTGACGCGGAAACTCTAGATGCTCAATACTATAACTCGATAGCAGTCACGACTAGTTACAATCTAGCGAGGTTGAATGAAGCGCTCTGCATGTACAATAAGGCTGAGAAACTTTACAAGGACATCTTGAAGGAACATCCCAACTACATTGACTGTTATTTAAGGTAAGAAAGATAGGAGAAATGTATCTTTCATTAATTAATATATTTTTCAAAGTAGTGTCATACATAACGAGATTTCGAACGAGGTTTCCTGATAAATGGGTTATCCAAAACTTAAATTCAATTACAATGTTAAGAGTCACTCATTTAAACAAAGAAAAAACCTTACAACTTAAATATTAATAAATTGTTATATGTATATAGATACTCAATGGACGAAAAACAAAAGGATAATTTTGCTCTAGATATTATTGAAAACAGCATACCTACTTACTAATAATCTTCATATTGTTTCTGTAAAAATACCTTCCGATAATTTACTATTTAAAACAAAATATCATCTATACAGGTTAGGTTGCATGGCCCGCGACAAAGGACAGATCTACGAAGCTTCTGATTGGTTCAAAGAAGCCTTGAAAGTGAACACAGAACATCCAGACACTTGGTCGTTGCTAGGCAACCTGCATTTAGCGCAACAAGAGTGGGGACCCGGACAGAAGAAGTTTGAGAGAATCTTACAAAACGCTAGTACTTCTAATGATGCTTATTCGCTCATTGCTCTCGGTAAGTTCCTTTTGAATTCTTGTTATGCAAATTTATAGCTTATTTTATGAAGTTTAAAGATTATTTTTCCAGCTTTTATTAGGGAAATTGGTATAGTTGTGTCGTTAACTTCCGTTCAGTCAACTATACCGTGAAAAAATGAGTTTAATTAAAGTAAATGATTATTTTTGACGTGGTGGCCCGGAGGTTAAGGAGCCCGCTTCTCATGCATGAGGGTGTAGGTTCGAAACCTGGCAAGTACCAATGTGACTTTTTCCGAGTTATATGTACTTTCTATGATTATTTAGACACCACTGACATACGGTGAAGGAAAACATCGTGAGGAAACCTGGACTTATAATTTCTAATTATAAGTTTGAAATCGCCAACCCGCATTGAGCAAGCGTGGTGATTAATGCTCTAACCTTCTCTGTATGAGAAGAGGCCTTTGCTCAGCAGTGGGCATTTATAGGCTGATGATGATGATGATGAAATGATTATTTTTATGTAATAGCACGCCAAACGAGCATACTGATTACCTGATGGTAAGCAATCAGCGCCGCCCATGGACATCCGCAACAACGGAAGTGTTACGAGTCATTTGCCGACCTTTTGGGATTAGGGTTTGATGATATCGGGATTGGGGGAGAAGGGAAGGATTGGGCCTCTGGTAACCTCACTCATACGACAAAACACATGTGGTTATTTCACGCCGGTTTTCTGTGAGGCCGTGGTATCACTCCTGTCGAGCCGACACCCATTCGTGCCGAAGCTTGGCTCTCCCACACTTAGATAACTATTATAAAAATATTGTTTTGTTCAGGTAATGTATGGCTTCAAACTCTACACCAGCCTTGCCGTGAGAAAGACAGGGAAAAGCGGCATCAAGAGCGGGCCCTTGCTATGTACAAACAAGTACTGAAAAGTGATCCTAAAAACATATGGGCTGCTAATGGTATTGGATGTGTACTTGCTCATAAGGTAAATTATTGTTTACTTTCTGGTAAAATAGTTTTATTATAGTTCTAGATTCTTCTGCGGATTTGTACTGTAATGCTCGGCTTCAATTAGGTTTATAGATATAATGTTGAAGACCAAATGCGATAACAGCAGCGCAATTTACTTTGCAAAAACATATCCAGATACACTATTCATCATGCTACATTATAACTTAATACTAATTAACTAAGCGTTTTCGGACTAAGCGTTCTGCCTCGTCATTTATACCGCGTACATCGAGGGATTGAAACAGTTTGCCGGCTGCAGTCTTTCCATCCGAATACAATTTACGTGTCTTCAAGGCTAGAGTGAATAGGCTCTTACTAAACTAGTGCGCCTTACCATCAACGATTGCATCACTGCTTTCCTTACCATCAGGTGGAATCGCAGTCAAGCACTAGTTTATTGCAAGTAAAAAAAAAACTAAATCTAATCAAAAAATAAAAAATCTTCAATACAACAAAGATATCCTATTATCCTAGTTCTGATTACATTATACTAATAAAAAAACTTATAACATTTCCCTATAAATAGTCTATCTCAAAATGTATGTATTAATTTTGAAATAGTAGTTCTGGAGATTATCGCATACAAAAAAATACCCTTTAATTTATTATTGGATATTTTTTTTATATTAATTGTGCTTTTTCTATTTTGTCCCAGGGTTGTATAAACGAAGCCCGCGACATATTCGCTCAAGTGCGTGAAGCGACAGCTGACTTCCCCGATGTATGGATGAATATAGCTCACATTTACGTTGAACAGAAACAGTACATCAATGCTATACAGATGGTAAGTCCTTGATTGCGGAGGGAAATCGTTATTGTCAGTCTTTTTAAACAGCAAACTGTTTTCTTAAGCTTTTTATAACTATGGTCAACCAACAAAGTCAAAAAGATGAATATAGGCATTTTGATGAAAAAACTTTTATCAATAAGTTCAACTTTGTATGTCAGTTCGTCGGTTTGACATCCAATTTAGCTATTTGGATCCAATGGAAAAGAACGAGCAAGAAACTCCATGTTAACTCTTTTTCAATCAATTTCACAATTCATTTTTGTTACATCATTTAGACGGTTCTATTATGTGAGAATGGGGTAACACTAAAACCATAGCTCCTTCGATTTAAAATTAAAGATCGCTAACTTAGAACTGGTGGTTAAGGTAGTACTTGCGTGTATTGGCTATAAGCAGTGAGTGTAATGGTAGTACGTTTGTCCCCGCCCCCAGTACGAGAACTGCGTGCGCAAGTTCCGCATGCACCACGACGTGGAGTGGCTGACGTGGGTGGCGCGCGCGCAGACGCTGGCGGGGCGCGCGGGCGCGGCGCGGGCGTCGCTGCTGCGCGCGCGCCGCGTGGCCCCGCACGACGCGGCGCTGGCGTACAACACGGCGCTGACGCTGCGGCGGCGCGCGGCCGGCGTGCTGAAGGACGAGCGCTCGGACCTGCGCGTGGTGCTGCGCGCCGTGCACGAGCTGCACGTGGCGCAGCGCCACTTCGCGCGCCTGGCCGCCGCGCCCGCGCCCGCGCCCGCCGCCGCCGCGCTCGACGCGCGCGTCTGCGCCGACCTGCTCTCGCAGGCGCAGTGGCACGTCACGCGCGCGCGCCGCCAGCACGACGAGGAGCTCTCGCTGCGCGACAAGCAGCGCGAGCAGAGGGAGGCCTTCCGCAGGCAACAGGTACTCTACACTACCGTCACGCACGACCACCTACTTTATATTTTTCATACTCACACATTAGCTGGATGACTGCTTATAGGGTGTCGCAGAACCACTCTTTATGTAATCTATAAAGTATTCCGAATCTGTCTCAATGTCATATGCTTGTAAACACACAATGCTACTACTATTTTAAAAAACTCTAAAAACATATTAACTAACGCCTTTCCAAGAATCACATATTATATCGATACAAACTTCTTTTTCTGCCATCACATTCGTGCATGTAATTATACAAACGACATCTTTCTTTCCAAAAGATATTTCTTCATTACATCATTAGCCTTTTAACAGATTACTTAAACAATACTCTAAACCTCTTTAACAATTTAAACAAAATATTATTCATGTTAACAGGAAGAAGAACGCAAACGTCGCGAAGAAGAACAACAGAAGAGTACAGTGGAGATGTTACAGAAGCGACAAGAGTACAAAGAGAAGACAAAGAACGCTTTGTTATTCGCCGACATGCCAACTGAGAACAAATCGAAGGGCGGCCGTGGGAGGAGAAAGGATGAGTACGTGTCAGACTCACCTGGCAGTGGAAGCGAAGGACCTAGAGAAGACAAGTAAGTGTTTTTAATAATCTCCAAATAAATTAAAAC
Organism: Spodoptera exigua; assembly: GCA_902829305.4. Lineage (NCBI taxonomy): Eukaryota > Metazoa > Arthropoda > Insecta > Lepidoptera > Noctuidae > Spodoptera > Spodoptera exigua. Next base: position 3,793,563 of record LR824614.2, read on the forward strand.
TGAAAACAGTACATTTAAGGTTGATTTTGATACATTTTCGTTTTTTATGAGATAGGACGGGATACGAACATACAGATTGCCTGATGATAAGCAATCAGCGCCGCCCATGGGCACCCGCAACAACAGAGGAGTTATGAATCGTGCGTTGCCGACTTTTTGGGGATTAGGGATTTGGAGATTCAGGGATTGGGAGAGGGGAAGGACTGGGTCTCCGGTAAACGCACTCACATGGCGAAAAACAACGCTATGGTTGTTTCACGCCGTGACTCAATATTATCGTTTTGTTACAGACGTGAACCGAAACGTAAACGCAAACGTGAACCAGGTGAACCTCGTAAAGGAGGTAAACGTAAAAACAGAAGAACATCGGGCAGCGATAGCGACCGAGACCCGCCTAAGAAACGAGGAAGGAAGAAGGTTAGTAGATGCCTTCTGAGAAAGTTTGAGCATTAGTCATTACGCTTCCTCAATGTGGATTGGCAATTTCAAACTTATAATTAGAAATTAAAAGGCCAGGCTTCCTCACGATGTTTTCCTTCTAATATTATTAATAAATAAATTATATCAAAGTCCCTAAATAAATTCATTTGTCTGGATGCATTTTGTCATGGATTTCGTAATTACGTACATTTCATAAACTTTTGGATACAATGCTTGACAATTTTAAGATTTCAATGAATTATTTAACATGATATTTCTAAATCACCACTTACTAATGAATTTCTTAAAAACAGGGTGAGAAAGGTATCGGTAAACGCGAAAAGGCAAGAGCAGCGAAGGAGGCCGATAAACAAGGCGCGAAACAACGCGGGAAAATTGTATCCAAGGAAACGATATCGACTTCCGAATCGGAGTCGGACACCTCTCGCAAATCCCGGAGTAGAAGTCGCAGTGGCAGTGGAAGCCGTAGCGGTGGAAGTCGCAGCCCTCCAGCGAATAAAGGAAGAAAACGAATTATGTCTGCATCGGATAGTGACAGGTAATAATTCAGTTTTATTGCTTGCTTAAATAATTTAAGAAGTCGTAAAGACTACTAATTTAGTCTTGAAGCATTTTAGATATTTTACTGTTTGTATTCCGATCTTCTGACCGATAATCCATTATTATTGACGGCATTCGAATGATTGCAAATTTTAATGTATTCCAATTTGCCTTAGTCATGGCATCACGACGTATGGACGGCGTCTTGCCGTACTCAAATATTTCTTTTTTGAATTGTCCATGAGAAGGTTCTTCTGATTTTTTTTTTTAAGAAATTGAGAAGTAGTAACTCTTCCGATGCCGAAGGTATTATATTAAAACTAAAAAGAACATTAAATTTTCCCACTAGTATTAAAATCAATGATATCCTAGATTTTAGTCTAAACGGCAATATTTTTTTTAGATCAAGATCAAAGTCAAAATCTCGCAGTCGGTCAAGGTCGGGATCCGCCAAAAGCCGTTCGAGGTCCAAGAGTAAATCACGTTCTAAAAGCCGGTCCAGATCTAAAGGCAGATCTAGGTAAGCATATTATTATTTATTAACATTAAATTATGAACTAATATTTGTTTTTTTTTATTATCGTTATGTGATACGAATGAGCATACGGGTTGTGGTACCCGCCAAACGTTAACAAATAATTATATTCTAATAGTTTATTTTATTAATACATTTTAGGTCTAAGAGCGCGTCAAGATCGAAAAGCCGTTCAAGATCCAAAAGCAGGTCTCGCTCAAAGAGCCGTTCTAGGTCGAAGAGCGTGTCTCGGTCTAGATCCAGGTAAGCAACGTTTGTTATCTAGATTTTCCTAGAAGTCATAAACCTATGAATTCTTTCAAAATAAGATATCTGTCTATCTATAATCTGTAATATTTTAATCGAACAAATATTATTGGTATCCATTTTCCTTGATTCAGTATTTTGAACTTTAATATAGAACATAATTATCACATTTAATCAAATAACCTCTATTCTCTATTATTGTTTCGCAGGTCAAAGAGCAGATCCCGATCGAAATCCAAGAGCGTGTCGAGGTCCAGATCCCGTTCAAGATCTAAGAGTGGTTCTCGGAGCAGGTCTGGCTCCCGAGCTGGATCTCGCGCCTCTAGATCTAGATCCCGATCTGGATCTAGATCAAGATCAGGGTCCAGAAATTCCCGACCAGACACACCAGTATCAAGGAAGTCTGTCTCTGCCAGTGAAGACGAAGCTTAGATTAAGTTGTAAATATTTTGCTAGTTTTAGGATTTTGTCTTTAGTTTTCCTTACCTACAAGGTAACATTATTTTTTGAGTTATCTGTAAGTATATATGTATTTACAAATGATGTACTTTCGTTGTTCTAGCTAGAGCTAATGGACAGTTATTAGGACAGTTGCGTGACTTATTAAAAAAAAGTAAAAATGACATTGGTCAGTCAGATTGGTTGATAGTAAAATAAAGAAAATTTTCAGGTCATTTTGTAATGATCGGCACTCTATTTGGGTGGTTTACTGTTTGAAACTCACAATGCACGTTTATGAGGTTCCACAGGTCGCTAAGGGACCAGCAACAAGCAATAATTTAAATGCGCAAACTGATTGCGCCAAATTTTGTACAAACTGTTTGCGCAAACAAACATTGGGTATAGTATGGTTTGTACACCATTTGCGTGATTTGCAGTTTAGCCTCACCGTACTTTGCGCAAAGCGATACTGCGATGTATTTAATTTGCGCAAAGCGGATTGGTGTTTGCGCAAAATAAAATATATAGCTAGTGACTTTAAATATTGTGAGATTGTGTGAAAAAAGTAACTTATGTTATTAAAAAGATTAAATATTTACTTAGCTTCCTGTCGAATGTTATTTACACTAGATAAATATTTTATACAATTACCGAACTTCCTGACCTAATCTTCCAATGTAATAAAGTAGTAGACTACCGTTTTAAAATGCTAGTTAAATTCTAAGTTGCGCAGAACACAGCTTTTACACAGAAGTGTAATTGTAACACAAAATCTCAGTATTGATTCACAATCACGAAGGATTTTATTTTGTTGACAGTTTAAAAAGAAGTTTAATCTGGTAATTTATCATTGAAATTAGAAAACAAATATTTTTCATATTGATTGGCATGATGACGAAATTTATTAGACTTGATTTCAACTCGTATCGTGTTTTACTAGTCAGTCTCCTTAAGCGTTCCAAATAAAAAAATGTTTGTTTACCATAGATGTATACTTGATTATAAATAATACATGTTTTTTTATGTAACCTGATTTATTATTTGGACTGTTCTGCGCTAGATAGGTGATCATTCTTACTGTTTTCTAACACTATTTCTAGACTTCAAGTTATTAGCTCTGTTCTTAAAAACTTGTACCTATTATGTTCTGATATTTTGAAGAGCGATGATTGTAAAGAAATAAAAGCTATAAAATGTCATTTGAGAATTTTACTTATAATTTCGTTTACCTGTTCTCCTAAATATTTCTAGTGATAGCCTATGATGGTTTTCGGAGTAAACAAAGGTTTCCGTTGGATAATGAAATCAATCAATCAATCCGTTACCGATGATAACGCCTCCGGTCCGACCTTACTCACATGGCGAAACACAAGTCACAACGCTGGTTGTTTCACGCCGGTTTTATGTGAGACCGTGGTATTTTTTTTTTTTTTTTTTTTGAGTCGATTTGGAAAATCCTCTTGGAGACCCACCGCCCTCGGGTAAGGGCCAAGGGTACTGTCAGACTCTTACTGACTAAAAACCAACCCGGTGTTCCTCCAATAACCGATGTGTCGGAGGGGCGGGTATCGCCGAAGCATTCGTCGCAACCACCCGACGGGTATTGGCCAGCCAGATGGTTGGGCGGGCCCCGTCACCCCGACCGCAGGACTCCACTATGAGGCGCGCGCGGAACACGGCGCCGCCGCCTCGAGGCCTGCTGCTGGTCGGACGACAAGAACTCCCCGTCCTGTCGTCCGCAGGCCGTGCCCTACGGTGGCCGCAGGTCGGCCACTCTACGACGTCTAGTGCGTCTGCTGCGGGAGGGAAGAGAGGAGGCAGCCTCTCTCTCTCTTTCCGCCGCCTCCTTTGCGAGCATCACGGCCTCGCAAAAGACAGCGACGGCACTCCACCCTGACTCGCTCCCGACCATAGTAGACACTACAGCCGGAAGCGAGGGATTTCCCGCAGCACCTACGGCCGCGACAGGTCCGCGGACAGGCGCTGCTCGGCCCAAGCTGGGCATTCCGCCAACGTATGCAACGCCGTATCGTCGCGGCAATTACCACAATGGTGGCACTGAGAGGCCGTGGTATCACTTCGGTCGAGCCGACCCATTCTTACCGAAACTTGGCTCTCCCACACTTAATATTGTTATTAGTCCAACGTTTATAAATTATAACGTAATAATAACTTATAATATATACAACGTTTACTATATAAGTTATAACTAAACTAGGTTATGTGGAACATAAATATCTAATCTGATTCAAATTACTGTCGGTAGCAGAGTCGAAGCGCATCTTAAAGATAATTAAATTCCAAATATGAAAAAATCAACTTTATCACCACATTGTAATGCACACATTCAAAGGTTGAAAAGATACCGACGAATGCGCTCGCGTATTCGGCTGGGTTTTCGCTTCCATGGAGTTCGACTCTGTGCCCGCATAAATTGATCCTTAACGGGTTGTAAAATGGGTATCTACCCAAGGTAGTTGCTCCGTGTAAAATAGACTTCCCGAAGACTCGTGCTGATCCCCAAAATAAATAATAATTAAAGACTGTGGAGAAGAAATAATTAATACAACAGTATCATGAAAACATTGTATATTTAAGTCCCAATTTAGAAGTACATATTATTATATTTTAATTTAAATTATTCGCATTTTTCATTCGAGAAAATTATTTTTTATACATAGTTTAGTTATATTGTGTTTAGCGTTTAAATAACTTGCAACAATTTAGTAAATAGCTTAAATATTACAATTAACATAACACAACCATCATATTGGTGAAATAACCTTTTTTAGAAACACTTATGAAATAATAATATTAGTGTATTACATAATAATGCTATAGATACAAGTTGTAATTGTGATACTGAAAAGATTGGTGACTTTTTTTACAAATGGTTGTAGTCCATGGTAAAAAAAGATCATTTAGGTACACCAGACGTTGGTGAAAATAGTCACCCCAACAATGAGGTCCAACGTTATTTCCTAGCCACAGACGGCAGAGTGGCGTTAGCAACTTGTGCACAATGTGGAGCCATTATTATCTTTTCCAGTAGTCACACCTTTCAGTTTCAAAACATCTTCTAAAAAAACGTTTAGTCAATTCCAATGACAATCCCAAATACTGATAGATTTATCTAAATAATGGACTAAATTTTCACTATTAGAAATATTAATACTTATTTTTAATAATTGAGCGTTATAACGTTACTAGAATTTGAAATAAAAATAATATCAACAATGAAATATATTTTGCTAATAAATACTTATCGGAACGGAATTCGTGTAATAATTTACAATTGGGGTAATTTCAATGATAAATCGTCGTTAATCGCTAATACTCTGCTTCATGATTATAATATTTATATTCAAAACAATAAAGCTCAATTAGGAATATAATCAATATAAAACAGAATTGGACTTGTAGCAATCTAATGTTTACTATTATAATCGTAATTCCGCGTTCAGCCTTCGCTAAATTTAAATTTTCTAAAACTTACAAAACTCGATAGGTACAATTTCTCACAATTCATAGAAACTAGATTCCAAAATGTTATATAAAGATTACTATTATTTAAATATTGAGGATATAAATTTGAGTCAAAATTCGAACAGGTGGCAGTTATCGTTACTTCATTCAAATTGAGATAAATTGGTTATTGCTATACTCTATTCGCATTAAGGTGGACATCGAAAGAAACTTATTCTTACTGTCCGTTTAACCGGGTTTATAAAAGAAAAGTCGTTTTCTTTCAATTTTCCTTAGCCGCCATTATAACCAATGTAATAAAGGCCAAAGTCGGTTGAACGGACGGTCAAAAAGGTTTCCTTAAATGTCTTATTTTGAACGAAGTATAGGTATAATAAAATGGAGCATATAGATACAAATTACTAAAACTATTTAATTTTAATGTGCGCTAATATATTAGTCTATACTATCAATGACTAGTAATCTAGGTAGTTGGTGTTTCTATATCTAATATTCAGTGAGGTTACATATTTAGTAGATGAGTACATTCTTTTTTTAATTAGTCCAGTCCAATTGTTTAGCTCTTATAATTATATTTTGGTTGAATCTTTACCTGTTTTTAATCTGTGGTTATACTGATAGGTACTAATATTTATTTTATTTTTAATGGAGTTTTATGGAATGCACAGTGGAAAGGTAATGAATATTTAAAATTGTAGCAGCATTTACACATATACATAGCTGTTCTATTAATTTTTTTGTGCATTTAAATTGAGGTTCCTGCACTACTGAAGTCGCTAGTGTAGCTTTAGGTCTATTCATTAAAATAATATAATTTTTGCTAAAATAAAATTGTTTCAGGCAATTTCTGACAGTAGCGCGGATTGAAATAGTAGGATTAAAGGCATCACTAGCGAGATCTAGTGAGCACAACATCGGTAGCGACATTCTTTGGGTCATTTGTAAAGATTTCTCTTGCAAGTCACATAGTTTCTAGAATGTTTCTTTCTAGACTATTCTGGAAGCTATGGACATTCAGCCATGTTTATGATAATAAAAAAGGCGGACAGTTTTATGTCTACATGAAAATGACTAGTAAGATGACAGTGAATCCTTAGCACGATGTTTAGACCTTACAAAATTAGTATTCTAAAACATGTTGTGATATTTAACGCTAACATTTACGATTTACTTATAAAAAGAAGTTTCACGAAGTCAGTTAAAATGTCTGTCAAAAGTAAGTTCAATGTCAGAAATTAAAGTTATCATTTGTATGTAAATAAGCATTTTTTACAAAGATTACCTATATGGGCTGAATATACAAATAGGTATACCTAATTTCATTAATATTCTGTTATCTTAGTCCACAGCTGGAGATTATTTTTTTAATGTCAAATAATTGAGAAAAATATTATTTTGCGTTATAAAGATGGATTTTATTTTCTGCATGATATTATTATAAGCTCGGAAGTAAAGTATCTATTAGTACAACAATGATAAATACATACACTGTTTGTGAACAATGTTTTTGATTTCATTTATTTATACTTGGTTTTCTTTTGTTTTTTTTTAGTATATGGTTTTTCATCTCCAGCTGAAGGTTTCCTACGCCATTAACTTACATTAACAGGCCTCCTTTGAGTTTTGAGCTCCATTGGTCTGCGCGAAGGTAACGGTGCCATTAGGAGCTGTTTGTGGGCCTCCTAGGAATGATGTGAACGTCGTGTCTCTGCTCATTGGCGGCTCCAAACCTTCGATAGGTATACAGTCCAAAGTAGGGACTGTATATTCCCTGTGAAAGAAAAACATGAACATAGACTTTGTATGATCAAAGCAGTGTGACTGATAGTTACAGCTTAGAAAAATTTTGAGTAGTAACTAGTGTGGCATGTTTTCGAGAGATGATCTTTGGCCACCGTAAGCGCGGGTCTGCGAATGGCGAGTAAGGGTTGCACGCCGTCCTACTACAACCACATTCGAGTGTACGGCGCGTAGCGTTCAACGCGCGCCTAAGAGGCAATAGGCCACCACAGATCGGGCTCTATAAAGCTGATGTTTAGCCGAGGTAGCGGGGTAAGCGCAATGAGGCACCGCGGCCTCGACCTAGAGCAGGTAAAGGAACTTGGGGATGTTTTAACTTTATATATAAAAGAAGACAAAATAATGTTTAAAAACTTATACAATCAAGACGTAGACAAGGGAAAGATTTTAGAATGTTTAGAAGGAAATTTTTATGTGATAGGTCAATAAACGAGCACCAAATTACCTAATGGTATGCAATCGGCGCCGCCAATGACCACCCGCAATAGAAGAGGAGAAATTGGGATAGGGTTTCGGAGATGTAGTTATTGAGAAGGGTCTTCGGTAACCTCACTAACACGGCGAAACACAACGCTGTGGTTGTTTCACGCCGGTTTTCTGTGTGGCCGTGGTACCTCTCCGGTTGAGCCGACCCGTTCACGCCAAAGCATGGCTCTTCTTCTTAATAATTATAACATTAATACAATAATAACTTACATAGATACATTATCCTGTGCCTGTACAGAGTCGTTGACTAGTTGGGGCAGTCTGTCGGGTTGCGGAGGTGGTTGCCGCGTCGGTCGAGAGCTGAAGAGAAACACGCCGACCATCGCAAGCATGTACGATAAGAAATAGAGAGCGTGGAACTGAAATGTAAAAGTTATATCACAAATATAAATTTATGCTTAAGCCTTTAACTGCCGACAGAAATCTGTTGAAGGCAAATCCTCCGCTGACGGAGGTCACCGGTGACCCCCATGGCGCTTAACGTAATAAATATTAGCCAGTTATTAATATTCCAAATAAAGCTTGAACTAAAGTTTCGGTTGCTTTGACCCTGGGTAACTTTGATCCAAACTCCTTATCTAATGAAAAATGAATATATGTTTGGTTCTGGGGTTTATTATGACTTTGGATCAGTTATCCCCTAGCTAGGGTCAAAGTAACCCATAATTTTGTTTGTAAAAGTTATTGAAATATAGTAAACATTGAGGTTGGTTGCTTATTCTTTTTCTCCATAGTAATCTACACTTTGGAACAAGCAAATAGCTTTTAGGGGAACAGACTAAGGACTTTATTTATTTAAGTATTTTGTTTGACATTCAAAAGTGCCAATTATGGTCTAATTTAAATAAACAAAAGAAACTCACCTTAAATTGGAATATGTACATCCCAGCTATGAGAGTATAATAATCAGCAGACAAGAATGACAAATGCAGTATAATAGAGCCAGCATCTCTCAGCATAAAACATTGTAATATCTGGAATATTGTCTGCACAGAGCAATAACTGCCAAGTTGGACTATAGTGTCCAAATCATACCAGTTGAATTCCATTAGTTCACCAAATTCTAGGAAAAATGTTTGGGTACAGGATACTATACTGCCTAAGAGACCTAAGAAAGCTAGATAGTCTGAGCAAGACAGTGTGTCTAGCATCATCTCTTGCAGTACTGTGACCATGGCGTAAAGGAGGGACCCTGCCAAGCAAAGCATGTCGCCGACAAGCTGGTTTTTGCCTGAAAAAGAAATATTTTACAACATGTAATAATTATGTTGATATTGGATGAAAATTATCTGAATTTCTAACTATTTACTATAAAATGTTTTGTGTCTTTTTGTTTTATTTAAAATATTAGGCATTTTTATGCATTGATTTACCAGGTACTAGGTTTGTTGTTCATTCCAAATTACAAATTGTAAGCTAACAGTGGGAATCAGTAAATTGAATGTATTGAAGTTTACTTTTCTTTAGTCCCTCAAGCTCTTACTAGCTAGCTACTAGGCTAGGAAATAGCAACTGCAAAGTAATTGAAATAGAAACATCAGCATACCATCAGTAGGAGCTCCTTCCACATCAGCCCAGACAACACAGACCACTGCCATCAGGCCCATAGTGGCACCCGCAACATGGACTACTCCGAGTCTCTGTCCCCGCCAGGCTCCCCCCACTAATGCAGCCCCCACTCCACTGCAGGCTAGCAGCTGTCAGCTCAGCACTGATGTAAAGCGCTGTGACATTACCAACAGCCAACTTGCTGTCACATCTAGGGTGCATGCTATTATAACTACCCACCATTTTCTGGAAATTATAAGTAATGATTTTTAAATGTAAAGCTATTTTAAGCAATCAGTAGCATACACTTGTAAAATGGAGTATAAGTAGTATAGCTCTTTATTGGGATAATTATAATAAAATCTCTACAAAATCTTCAGTAATGTTCTGGTGGGTAATAATAAACTCTCTAAAAATATTTATTTTTTTATAGTACCAAACCTACCTACCTAGAAATAAGAAATAAACAAGTGTCAATAAAAAAAAAATGTGCCACAATGAAAGTTCAACTTACTTGGACAAGCTCTTGAGCCCATTACAGAGCAGGGATGGAGTGAACAATATAAACAGTGCTAGGTACGGGACCACGAGCTGCCCAGTTGTGGGAAACTGCCAAGTAGCACTTTGCAATAAAGTGGTTAATATACATTTTCCACTTAGCAACAATGACAAAACTTGACCCAAAAGAATGCTACGCCACACTTTCCTGAAAATGGATTACTAAAATATAAAACTTTTGTTTATAAAAACAGCAGCAACTAATCAATTCACAGAAGAAATACTAGCCATCGCCCGAGCTCCGAAAGGTACTCTTCTATTTTATCACTAAAAGTGGGGTCTTCCATTATCTCCTCTTATTTCGTTCGAGTTTTTAAGTAAATACTGTAATGTTCAGGATATAATCCTCAAGAATAATCAAATTATCCCAATAAATAGCCATAATTTTCTTCGCACAGGCTGAAAGGCAAAACAAAATCTGACAATTGAATATTTCGTTCAGAAAAAATACTTACGTTACATACATACGTACGTATAGAACGTTTTAAGGTAATATAATTATTTAAAAAAAAGATCGTGTTTGAATGTAGAATTACAGTAAAGTTGTTTTTATAATACTTCAATTTAAAAACATTACGTTTCGATCAAATTATCAGTAAGACAGCACATTAATTGATTTAAAAATATAGCGTAGCGTATAGGTTTTCCAACGCAACAAATCTAGTAATCACTGTCAAACAAATTAATGTCAATGTCATTATAAAACGCGCTCTTCGGCTCGGCGTTGAGCGTTTAATCTGTTTGTTTATTTGGTTATTATCTACAAAATATTACATAAAAGTATTAATTCACCACCACCTATATATATTATTCATCGTTCAAAACGTAACATTCAAAATGGGAGATGGTAAGTTAAGTTTTAAGCATCGGTGATAAAAAAATTGTGATTGTTTGAGTTATTAATTATTTCGTGTTATTTTTCAGAGGATGTTATTCGAAGAAGACTTTTGATAGATGGGGATGGTACAGGAGACGACAGAAGACTGAACGTGCTGTTAAAAACATTGATAAAATGGTGTAATAGCACTGATGACAAACCTGAAGAAAGGTTAGAATATGATCAACAGATTTATTAAATTATGAATAAAATAATAGTAGTCAATACATTCTGTGGTAACTCTCACTTATACTTATTTCTTTTTAATTTCAGTAAAGCAACGCATGATAGAATGCTAGCCCAGTTAGCACAATGTGAATTTGCTGTGACAAAATCGCAGCTAGGCTCAGAAATGATGTCGGCTGAGTTACAAAGTTACGAAGCAATGTCAAAGGTACTGGAGAAGTCAATAGAAGTAGCCAAAAGTCACATAGAAAAGAGTAAAGCTGATTTGGCTCAAGCAAAGACAGTGCGCAAAAATCGCATAGAGTATGATGTGCTGGCAAAGGTAATCAGTGAACAGCCAGACAGGAAGGAAACTTTAGAGCGTCTTGGCACTTTAAAAACAGAACTGGCCAATCTGGAGTCGACAAAGCAGCAATTGGAAAGCCGTTTAGCTTTAAGAAAAAAACAGTTTCATGTTTTGGTTACCTCTATACATCAACTACAAGCATTGCTGGATGAGCCTGATGACACAGAGTCAGTGTCTGATGATATTGAAATGAAGGATATTTTGAATGAACCCTAGTGTTACTTTTTAAGTTAAGTGTAGCTCTACTATATTATGTTGCAGGAACTATTTTTTACATTTATATTGACTTCTTTCTATGTTTTCTGTAAGGTGCAGTGGTTGGGCAACTAGCTACTGTCACATGTTGATTGGTCGTTTCTTGCATGGAATAACTCTTTGTAATCCATAAATTACTGTCTGGATCTAGTTAGACACAAACATGTGAAATTTTATCTATGTAAATGCATTGAGGACACAAAAAGTTTCCAATGTAATAAAGAAAAATAATTTATCATGTTACTGTCTAAAATTAATGAATACACAGTAAAATTGATTGCTCGGTCTATTTTTAATTTGTAGGTCCAAATATATTTCTGCATGTATAGTTGAGCTATTCTGTACAACTGATAAAATAAGGAAGATTATTTTATATGGAATTGTAATAAAATTTATCATCATGTATTGTGATGGTGTTCAATTAATATTTTTGTTTTACTTTACTTGCTGGCTAAGATACCTAATATTGGATTTATATACCTAATTTTTATATATTATATTATAATGTTATCTATACAGTAGAAAAAACGATACTTGGTATATATTACCCGTACTATAAAAAAAATATTAAGTTTTAAGAGTCAAATGTAGCTCCAAATAGTTTGTGTTCCGTTACTTGTACTTGACTGAAAATGCTCCCACGTTTTTGGATACATTTCTGTTAACTTATTAGTTTACTAGCTACTCTCGCGTGATTTCACCCGCTGCTCGGCTCTATTTAATCGTGCGTGATGTTTTATAGCAGGAACATTGTAGCTATCTATCAATGGAAGAATTTTGCCAATCCGACCAGCGGTTCCAAAGATTACCCTCTACATACAAACTTACAAATTTTACCTCCTTATAATATTTTACCTCTTATAATAGATTAACCAGTACAATGTATGTACCTACATAGACTACACAATAACCTGACTTTATTAATTTTGAAAAAAAAACAAGCATTATAGCTTCAATATTAAACATATCGCCTATGCTACAAAACATAAGAGACAAGAAATATCTATAAAAAAATATGAAATGAACAGAATATATTCTGTGCAAAGGGTGGTTCCAAGAATAACATGGTTTATTTTAGAAGGTGCTAATAGTTAATTCAGTACTGTACCCACCCGTTAATGTTTAAATACTCTTTACCTTGAGTCATGAACAAACACAAAATGTCTAGTTTTTGTACATAGGTACCGTGTACATACATAAAAATAGTATGTTTTACTGGCCATGTCGCCCATAGTGACTGTCTTGGGAGTATACGAGGTCATTTAATAATTTTTTCGGTGTGTTGTCTGGCATTAGGTATACCTAAGCACCTATAATTTTAAATTCAAATTCTTTTGCTTTTTCTGTACGTTTATTTTAAATGACAATTCGAATTTCAATTTTATGTATACTTACCTACACTACGGACGCCTTGGTGTTTTAAGTATACGTCCTGATATGGCGCGGCACTGCGGCAGCGGAGCTTCGCCCAAACCATGTACCTCATCGCGCAAACTAAAGACGCGTGCAAGTGACTTCGTCTCCAGATCTTAGGGCGATGATCCGGAAAGGAGTTCGCTGCCTCCCAGGGAATCGTGCGAATCGCCATGACGATGTAGATCCCAAGCATCGCACAAGCTGGCCTACATAGGGGCCCCGTAGAGGGCGATAGATCGCACGATCCCCACATACAACCTGGCCGCCAGAGGTCTGGCCCCCTGCGTTAATAAGAAACCGTTAGAGCGAAGCTCCAGTCTGTTCCAATTTGAAAGCGCTCTACCAAGTTCTACCGGTTGTCGAGTACACCCAGGTATTTCATCGCTGACTACACCGATGGTTACCCTTCCGCCGTTATTCGGGACCTATCCGGATGTGGTCCGTTTCGACTGCCACGAAAACACATGGCCTCGGACTTGTGGAGTGTCACCTCGAACCCCAGCTGCCGGATTTTTGCAACGACTATCGCTACCGCTCGTGTTGTCAGCGTTATACACCACTGATAGCGTTTGGGAGGTCGGAACAAACACTTGCTCTGTATATCACCGTGTGAGTGAACCCAAACCTAATTAAGGATAGCTTGTCGCCCGACCAGAACCAAGAAGCAGAGCTAGACAACTTGTATAGCTGTTTCTCTTACCCACACTGAAGTAAGATTAAAACAGTCTTACTTTGAATGTCATGCCCCCAGACACGAGCGTACGGTGCGTAGCGTTCCACGCGCGCCTCAAAGGGCCAATACACCATTACAGACGGGGCCCTATAGGGCTGATGTTTAGCCGGGGTTGCGGGGCCTCGGCTTAGAGCAAGAAAGGAACGTGGGGGTTTATAGTCAGTAAGATTTTGACACTTCTTGCCTTACCCTGGGCAGGAGAAATCAGTTGATGATTTTCCCCTAAAAAAATCGTTTTTATTATTTTTTCCCCCAATTCTAAAACGACTAACCCACAAAAGGCCGGCAAGTCCTCTCGTTTTACGGGTGTAATTTCACTGATTGCTTACTATCATTTAATTTTGATCCGTCTGCTCGTTTGCCACTTTATAATATAAAAATACAGGTCTGTAGGCGTTTGCGTGTTTACGCTGCTGTTTGTTGCGTGTTTTAGCTAAAATGCTTAGATTAACTATACATTTATATCTTCTCCTTATACCAAAATACCTCCCTAGTCCCTACATATCTATAAATAACGAATAGGTAAAGCTAGATAGTTGTTACCTGCACTATGTTACTACATGCCAGACGAGGTGTCTTTCTTTTTACAAGCTTTTAGTATTTTTTTTGTGGTAAGTAATCGATGTCACACGTCCATTTCATAATCCATTGGTCAATATTTCGACAGCGCATTTGTAATTTCTTTATCGAGTTTGGATCTTTATACTTTGAAGACGGGATTGGGCTTAAGCTAACATCACTCTTATGGCAAAACGATTCACATACTTAGTTACCTAAGTATGCAGATTGAGTAAAGAATCATAGTTTTACCCATAAGATAATCGTTAGTTAGTTTTGTCTCATTAATTAATATGTATATAGCACCAAAATGATTAAGAAGATTTTTCGGTAGATACGTATCTTTTCAAAAAGATTCGAAAAGTTCGAGAGTAAGAAAAAGTTACCTACGAAAAAAGACCTTTCTTACCAAACACCTTCTTTCAAGGATTAAAAGGTTTGTTATAGTCTTTGTTTGTTTATACTGTGAGTACATCTCAATCCACCTCCTTGGGCGAATAACAGTTTGATTGTTATTGTACGCCACGAAGGACAATAAGGTTTTTGTTATCATTAATTCAACAATTTGTTGCTTTGCGTGTCTGTCTGCTGTCTAGTTAAAATTCACATATGAATTCCCTAATTTATCCATCAGAATGTACCGCCGAAAAGTCAATAAGAATGAATTAATTAATCATCCACCTGCGGAACGTAATGTCGCATAGAAAATAGGTGCTCTTATTGAAATAAGGAAAATACCTATTGAGTAGTTACAACATGTTTTTCTGGTCTCTCGTTTGAATCGAAGGTAAAGTATTAAGAGTCTCGTTATAATAATCATAAGACGTAGCAATATTTGACTGTCAAAAAAGTATTTTTTTTTTTACTTTTAGCTGACTTTAAATTCTTTAATGGAGTTTTTTTAAATTTAAACTACCTAATCATATTTTGTTTTCTTCTTTTCTCTCACATGATATCAGCAGGATGGCAGTTCGTATTATGAAGTACGTTCTGCAAGTTGAGAACACGAATTATACACAAATTAAAACTGAAACTTAACTGTGCGACAGTACGAGCAGGTACATTGTCAAAAAAACTAAGTTGAACGCGCAAGTCTACGTTGAGACTTACATAAAGGCAGAACTCGTCACTTCGTTTGAGCGGCCCTGTCGAACGCACGCCGCCGACTCGCTAAGCCCGCGGTTCAACTAAACACGTTTCATCAAAGAAAATGCCTTCCTGGTGGGACTATCTTCATTTCAACAGACAGTACCACAACAAAAGAAACTTAGAGGAAGGTCTTTTTCAAATTGCATCGCAAACTTGTAATATTTTGGTGAAAGTTAACAACACCAACAACATAAATCTGACGAGGAACAATAGAAGTGATGAGTACGGTTGTGCTGGGCCCCCTAAAAACAAGAGCTCAATGCAGATCTGCGTGCCCAAGTTCAGGAAGAATTCCATCACGTCAGGCTGCAACCCTGGACTATCGGTAAGTATTTAAAGTACCGAGCTAATTATGAATTGTAAACTTTTGTGAACTTTCTTACATTTTGACCATTAGCACTAGTCGTGTTATGTTAAAATATTCCAACAGAACAGTGAAAAGTTTTATTGTCAGCAATAAATTTTATTGAAAGTGGGTCATCGGCGACCTAATGCTGCTTTACTGCTATTCATAAATGAAGAGTTGCATGGTCATTCGCGTAATAATAGTGAACTGACGTCAGTGTCACAAAAACATAGGCGATAGTAGCAACAATAATGAATAGAAAACTGCGGTGTAAAGTTGGAGGGTTGGCGCGCGGCCTCACAAACTTTTTGAACGAATGCATAACTTACGTCCTTGTCTTCAGTGTAAAAGATGCATAGGCGCGCAAGGCATGTGCAGTCCACTTTCATAGTTCATTTGTAATAAACGATACCAATAACAGTGCGAAAACGCCGGGAGTGCCGCGCTGTGAATTGTGTCGCCGTCACTTCAACATTCGCAAGCTGATTCCGCTTGAGGTGGGCGAACTTGCTAACTAGTGTCGATTATGTTGTGTTTATATTGTTTTTTTATGGCGGCGTGCCGCGATGCGACCGTTGCTACTATATCGATTTTATGTGAAGGAAGACATCGGTCGCAGCAGACGCCGTCGGCCCGACATTCGACCTTGTTCCAATTATTCACTTAAAATGAGGTTTTATTTGCCGTATATACTTTATATGGGATATAAGCTTGTTTACAAGACAAAAGGTACAGCGTACTATGTTTATATTTACCTTAAAACCTAATCCGTAATATCAACTTACTACTAAAACTTTCACTGACTTCAATTATCGCCAGCAATTAAGACATTCATCGAATAATGCTTACTACATACGAACATGAAATGATTTGTGGAATCATTTTTGAAATAAGAAAATAAATGTGAATATTCCTTTAGTTCATTGGGTAAACTTTTCGACATTTTGGTATTTCTATAATTTTGCCAAAAGTCAAAGTCAAAAGTCAAAACAGTTCAACATTTTAATTCGCTAGTCCATAAATTAGAACCTATACTTTTCAGAATAAATTAACTACCTACTAGCTGACCCGACAAACATCGTACCGCCAAATATAACTACTATTTCATTTCCTCGAATCTCCATATCCCTAATCCCCAAATGGTCGGCAACGCACTCGTAACTTCTCTTTTGTTGCGGGTGTCTATGGGCGGCGCTGGTTGCTAATCACCAAATCAGCTCGTTTGCCGTGTGATCCGTTGTTCTCCTTTTTGTCTGACCCTTTAAACCTTCCCTCTATATTCGGAAATACCTTTTTCAAAATGACAATAACCATGTCGGTCGAGGCTGTCTCAAGTTTTAGCGGGAAAAAACGAACAGCAATTCATTTTTATATACATAATTATGTATAAGGAGAAGAAAATAACGAATTCTGAATTTTATCATTTGAAAATCGCAAGTAGAAGCTGTTATACATAAGTGATATCACAGAGTAATACAAACAGCTGTATTTGCTATCTATGCAAATCACTCCACCTGTATAATAGGTAGTGATGTGTGAAACAAAAATGTAGGCACATTCCCTTTTTGGTCGTTAGTTAGATTGGCCAACTGATATTTGGAACTAGGCTAGTTCCACATTAGCATAACACAAAGACCTTCAGCTTTGTATCAACAAAAAGGTCAGGAAGTTCACTACGGATTTCAGAGTTCCGCTGTTGAAATAGATATAAACCAAGCTTATTAATCTTTCTTCTTTTAGGCTTGTTTGTATATGTACAAGCTGTTACTGGAAACTATTCCTATTGCGAATACAAAATAAAATTAGGTTTCAATTATGGTTTCTATATAAGTTGCGAAAAAAAATATAATTAAGTACGTATACCGGCGAGACAACTTATATTTTTACTTAGTAGGTATACTAATGCTATTCTGATCTTGATAAAACAAAGCCCTATATAAAATATATTGACCCGGAAATTTAGGAATAGTTTTTCAGCATTTGTTTAACCCGAAAACATTATCGGATAGAAATTATAAGGGAACCGCGTCGTATTTGCGGCTACGTATTCCGTAGCAGACTACGCCGTAGCTAGCTTCTACGTTCGTAGCCGGCGGCTACGAACTACCATCCAATTACCGTTCAATTTCTGTACAGAGCATAAGATTGAGCCATTTAAAAATTTCACATTTTATTTGTAAAACATTATTCTTTTAAAATTTTTTATTTAGGTTATATTGTATATCCATGAAATTGCATCAAGTTCTAAAAAAAACACCAACAATAAAAACAATAATGAAATTGACATCCGATATTGTCACAGAAGAAATCTGTGGTTTTTAACAACCTTCAGTTAACCCCTTTGATTGACGTGTAAAAACATCGTAAAAGCTGGCCCAACACACTTATAAAGAAAGGTATTGTAAAAAGTTTATTCGAAATTCGACCTAATGTTCGTTAGAATAACCGTAATCACGTGTTAAAATTGATTCCGAGAACGAAATAGTTCGCAATTATTTTTAACCTTTTTTATTTTAGTAGTGGTCGTGTTATATGGAAACTATAAATAAATGGTTTTGTCAATTAGTACGAGACAGCGTGTACCTTTAATTCCTCGAACCGTTGTAATAGGAGACTATTATAATTGAAAATGAACCTGCGACCACGTTATAATAACTATATAATTGCAACCAGTTCCTTGAAAGTGTAACTCAGAAATCTCACACTAAGTGTTCAGTCACTACGAAGTATTGAGTATTTTGCGGAATAGATTTTTTTAATCTGCTGCTATATTTTTCTACAACAGGATTTTGTATTATAAAATTACACATACACACTCAGTTACATAATCTATTATAAAAATATATGTTATGAAACTTAATAAGGTATTTTTTTTATAAATTTGACAACATTTTAATCAGAATTTTGATAGTTCTTTTTATAACATATTTAAAAATTAAATTTTAAAAAACCCCCTACAGAAAATCTAATGTTTCTTTAAAAAGTAGTAATTAAAAAAAACGTGGCGTTGGGGGACCGATCCGAACAATTTATTATCTACTACATATTTCTATTTTGTCGGGGGTCCAATTTTTTTTATTTTATACTTCTTATAGGTATTTTATATCATTTTCTCTCGACTAAGTCATTAACATTCCTTTGCAGTGCGATTTCATTTAAGACTCCACTCGAGTATATTTGCAGACTTTCGGTTACCCTTCCCCACTTACCCCCATAATTTCTAAACGGCTCAACCGATTTTCGTCAAACATGTCTAAGAACACACGCGCGTAAGTCACCTTTAATAAAAAAGAAACTAAATTGAAATTGCTTTACTCATTCAGGCTCCAGGATGCCACAGACAGACAGACAGACAGACAGACATACAGACAGACAGACACCTCAAACTTATAACACCCCTCTTTAAAAATGGGGTTAAAAATACAAAAACCATTGTCCTCCTGTTTCTAAATCTATACATTATGAACCTGTAGAGTGTGTTTGTTTGAACGTGCTAATCTCCAGAACTACTGGTTCGAATTGAACAATTCTTTTTGTGTTTGTTAGTCAATTTATTAAAAGAGTCTATAGACTATAAAACATCGCGTTACGACTGGTAGGAGCCGAGCAGCGGAGGAAACCGCGCTAGACTAGCTAGTCCAAAATAAACATATAACATTTCACACAAATCCATTTAAATATCGTTCATACAAAGTAATATTACGAACACCCTTACAATCAATACATATATGTGTGTATATTAGTAAAACACAAAACGGCTTTGTACTGGTGAACCACAATTGACATGCTAATATCGCGTGCCGCCGTACAAAATCATTTGCATATCACTTTGTTGAGTATATCCACCTTTTGATTCGAAGGATTATGAAGGGTTTTAACTACCTATCAATCTGGTTTTTATTCAATGGAGAATTTGCGAGCGAGATTTAAAAACATATTATTCGAAAATATATTGGCAAACATGACAACTGGGTGCCGTGCAACGTGTCGCGGGTTCGATTCCCGCACGGAACAACTCTTTGTGTGATCCACAAATTGTTGTTCCGGGTCTAAATGTTATGAGTATGTGACAATTATATGTTTGTAACCGCATCCACGACACAGGAGAAAATAATAATGTGGGGCTTTAAAAAAATTATAGGTAATATTATATTAGCTATCTTGACAAAAAAGGTTTTAATCAAGATAGACCACTTAATTGATCTGTATATTTTGTACCTAAATGTTATTTTTTTCTATTTTCTATTTATGTATTTGAAGTAAAATAAATGTTTGGATAGTTAATCTTAATAGTTAACTTGCATAAATCTTTGATTCCTTCTCGAAATTGCACTGTTTTTTCCCGATTTAAGATCTAAATCGGCGAAAAGTGCATTAAAATCTGTTCACCAATTTAGAAGCTTAGGTACCACAGACACGCAAGCAGACAGACAGGTCAATATAACACCTCTTTTTGCGATGTAGGCTGAAATTGAATCGATGCTAAGCCGAAATCTGATTAAGGGTGGTTCATTAAAATAGGCTTTAGGTCGTGCATAACATCATGATGATGTTTGTTTTGGTCCTATTGTGTATAATAACTCCGCTTTTATCTGGTAATACGTTACGTAAAAATGGATGAGTATCCGCATATATAGTATAGTTAAGGGCGGGAGGGAGTGTCAGACTCTTACTGACTAAAAATTCCCTGTTCCTTCTCCTGCTCTGGGCCGAGGTCGCGGTGCCTCATTGCGCTTACCCCGCAACCCCGGCTGAACATCAGCCCTTTAAGGCCCCGTCTGTGGTGGTCTATTGGCTCTTTGAGGCGCGCAAACGCTACGCGCCGTACGCTCGGGCATGTATGTATACTTGGGTGCACTTTTATAGTGCGGAAAGAGATAATTGCTTGCTAATGCCCCTTTTCAGTAGTA
Source organism: Spodoptera exigua (assembly GCA_902829305.4). Classification (NCBI taxonomy): domain Eukaryota; kingdom Metazoa; phylum Arthropoda; class Insecta; order Lepidoptera; family Noctuidae; genus Spodoptera; species Spodoptera exigua. The sequence goes on from LR824614.2 coordinate 3,814,420, forward strand.
TTAAAGTTTTACAATGGGTCACTGATAGTTGATTACGGTTCCTCGTACGGTTTAAAAGATCTAGTGTAGTCCCATATAATATTTAGCGAACTTATTACTGTAGTTAACTAACATAAATTAACATTGCCAAGCTAACTTTTTGTCGATGATAAGTACCTAATCTAAGAAATGACTTGACAAAATTCCATTAAATTAAAATATTGCATGACAATTGTTGTCGGAAATGTTGTTATTCAATCGTTTCCTTTGATATTAATAACAACGTAAATCCTATAATGCGAACGGAATATCGCACGCAAGTTGTCGCTAACAAATGCAAGTTATTATTAGCTTATTTCCTTGTAGATGTCGTAAAATCTTTTATGCGTATAATTATTCCGTGCAGGTGCTATTAATTGTACTGTGAAAGCTGCTATATAACACGGCTATGGCTTTAAATTATTCAACATATGAACCTCGCAGATCCTTTGAATTATTTACAAGCTAAGGTAATGCAGCAGTGATTTGAATTGCGAGGTGTGTTCAAGCGCTGGGATAAATGGTGAGAGTCCAAATCTTTAGAGCTTTTACGTTTACGATACTCTTGAACGATAAGCAATGTATTTTGATTATTCTTTCATTCAATAACATGTTCATTACCAACAGTAATAAGTAAGTAATAGTTGCCAGTGATAAGCGTATCTACACAGATATAGTATATGTAGGTATAATAGGAATATAATGCTACCATTATATTAGTATTATATTAGACGTAGGGTCTACAATTTTATTCCAAAGGACTTACGAATGCGTTACCAGCCTTTTGTTGGTTGTTAGGGATTTATGGATAAGAGACTTGGATTGAGCTTAGAAAAGGGTAGAATTGGGCCACCGATAACTTCCGATGTTGTTCCACACCCGAAGTTTATAAGGCGGTGATATCAATCACTACGGGCGGGATGGTCCTATCGTGTCTAAGCATGGTTGGCTTACACTTGTACAGTTTAATAATCGTTTCAATTTTAGTCTATCTTTAAACATTAATTAATTAAATAAAACAAAAAGCTTTTAACTATCGCCCTATCTATGTTTACGTTATGTTATTTATGTTGACATACGACGCACTATCCCAATGGCGTGTGATAACAAACTGATAAGCATCTTACTTCCTATCGCTCGATTAGTACAGGGACAATGAATACTCAATGCACCTATAGCCGTATGGAAACGGTACAGACTAGAATTCATTTGTTACCTCTGGCATAGTTTCTCTTTGTGCATACGTCGTAAGAGCGAAAGGGATTATGTCCAATACGTAACTGAGATCATGCAGTATCAACGCTTTTCGTCTACCTCAACTTTTTTTAAACTGTGGAGCATGGAGGTTTTGTTGCGCGTTAAACGCAATAAGGTTCCGTGGCCTCGGACTGGAGTCGGAGAAAAAACGAGGTGATTTTTAGTAAGTAAGTGTTGACACTCCTTTTCGCCTTATATAGATAAAATATTTCATGATTTTCCCCCCACATGAGGTTATGTATATCATGGTTTTATGTATAAAAGACCCGTAGTCCAGCTATGAATGACACGAAATGTTGTCTGTTGATGTGATGACAGTGATTCGTAAAACTACCCAATCATAAACTAGCTTTTTCTACAATTGTTTGAAGCCACGACAGAAACAATTTTAAGTCGCGTTGTGTAAGGCATTTATCCTTGACAATAAAATTACGATACAAATAAAAATAGCTGCTAGTATTTTTATTGCTTTTCTTTTTTTTACTGAATGACAAAACAATACTTGATGGTTTTATGATCTATACTTACAAATATAAGTAAGTAAACAATACTTTTTTATAAAAAACGTTGCCCCACACTAGTGATTTTCTTCTATGTCGTGGGTGCAGTTACAAACATAAAATTTTACATGCACACATGACACCCAGACCTGTAACAACAATTTGTAGGTCGCACAAAGAAGTGTTCCGTGGCGGGAATCAAACCTGCGACACGTTGCACGGCAGCCAGTTGCCCAGCGACCGCACAAGCCCTTTTATCAGTTAATACACATGAAAAAGTCGTTATTTGCAATAAATTGTGCAAGTCTTACTAGTTAGTTAGTGGTTATTTAAAAAAACAGGCCCATGAGAGTAAGTTAGTAAGTTATTAAAAAAAAAAACATCTAAAACATCAGCTATATTAGAATGAATGCTTGACACTGATGAATTTCGAAAATACTCCTAAAATAGAGTTGTAAGTTTAACTTAAGTTTCGAGTTAAGTACATTAAATTACAATTTAAAGTTCTAGTAAGTTAGACTATTTGCGACAACAAGGTTAGGAAGTTAGGTGGGCAGCAAGAATTTAGAGATAAACTTTTTCGCTCTCTGGTTTTACTCTCAACCAATCGATAAATTCTTTCTTACTCGAATCTTTACGGTTGGTCAAATAACGTTTATTACAAGATGAAGTAGAGAGCATGATAACTAATCGAGAGCATTAACTAAGCAAAGGAGAGCATAAACTATTATTTAATACCTTGGTAGGCTTGACCTTTCGACCTGGTTGCACAGGTCGTGGTGGTCCTCCCAGGACCACCAACCAACGAACCACGAAGTATTTAAATAATTATTTTTCGCGTTAATACCCGCGTATTATATGTTGTAAATATGAAACGCGAAAGTTTAAAGGTTATAACTAATCGGGTTTTTTTTGCTCCATTATTTTATTAAATTAATACCTTCAAAGGTATTCAAGAATCTTTATAAACGTATCTACTATATCTATTACTATAAGTTTACAAAAACCTTGCCCTGACTAAGATTGCGTCCGGTGCCGTGAGTGCGTTGACAAACATACTATTTCAGTGATATACATGCCAGACCAGGAAAAACTATTTACTGATTACCAAAAGCCATGCGGGAAACACAACCGTGACACGTTGCGTGGCAGCCGGTTGCCCAGCCATATCTACACATATTATGTATATATATAAAATGGATAAATTAATTTTTTTTATCGGCTTGCTATGCCCAAGTTATTTATTGAATAAGTAAAAATAGATACACAATTCATGATGCATTAGACTTAGACAGCAGCCTATCGATCAAGCATCTCGCCCCTGGCCTAGTTCACCTCAAGCTGTTTAAAGTTTCTTTAAATGTTTTGTATTTTCCATACATCTAGACGCGAGCTTGAACAAAAATAGACTGCATTATGCAGAGCGTTAGTACCTACACCTTTCGTACAAGGCATATTGGCATTCGAAGGTAAAATGGCGTCCGGAATGTTTGGTTGTGTTTTTTTTAAATCTAACTTCTTAGTGACCCGCCTTGGCTTCGCACGGGTGCAATGCTGATACTAAATTTCTCCACTATTTAACAGATGCTATTATACATATTTAAACATTCCTCTTCAATCACTCTAACTATTAAAACCCTAGGTATTGACCCTTTTTCTGTAGTGACCATTTTGATCATAATGATTTCATGCACATTGAAAGTCTTTTTTTTTAAGTTATTATTTGGGCGTAACAAAGCAGAGTAAGCAATCAGCGTCGCCTATAGACACCCGCAAAGGATAGGAGGGCAACATCTTATCCTTTGCGGGTGTCTATAGGTGTGCTTGTTGCGGTTTGGGTCTCTGGAAACCTTACTCATACGGTGAACGGCTTGTTGTACGCTTGCTTTCTGTGAGGTTTTGCAACGACGGTTTTGAAACGGGCCATAAGTGGCAACGCTTGGGTACTAACACATAGGAATTTGTGTGTTTAAATCATTTTTACTATTTTTCATATTAATTTCAGTTTCACCCGCTGCTCGGCTCCATTTAATCGTAGCGTTGTGCTTTATAGCAATCAGGAACATTGTAGCTATCCATCAGTGAAAGAATTTTGGCAATCTGACTAGCGGTTCCAAAGATTACCCCCTACATACAAACTTAGAAACTTACAAATTTTACCTTTTAACAATATTAAGAAAGTATAGATATAAACAATTGAAAGCAATTATTAATAAGGTATTGGATTAGATTAGTACTAGTCGTAAGGGTTCGAAAGAATCACAAGTTTTCAGTATAAAAAATAGATTAAATTTTTATAGATTGAAGTTTCTAAAAAACTTAAAACTTAAAGACAGTATCTTAAATTACGAATAGGGTAGTCAATATAATTATATAATTTAATAAAGGGATCGGCCACACCCAGTTTCTGTACCATAGATTTAAGTTATTGTTGTAGTTCACACTACATGTATTTTTTTTTTTAATTTTAAATATGTACTTCAGTGTTTTAACATCAATCGTGTGTTGAACCTTATTTCACGCCTCCGAGAACCCATACCGAAGAGTTCCAACTTAAACATATATAGGGTACGTTAAAATAGAATGTAATAACAGTCATCAGTAATATAACAATTTAATTATGATTATCGTCATGCTCATGCAAGTATAGTTTCGAATGGCGAAGAACGGGCAAGAAACTCCACACAACAGTTTAATAGATCAATATAGGAAGTTATTATATCAATTCACTTTGATTTAAAGCCACTAAAATCATTCAATAAATACAGAACTACTAGATTAGAATGTATTGTCAACAACTTAATTTAAGTAATGACTACTATCATATGTAACCTCGTTTAATATTTTATACGGAATTAATACATACATGACTTTTACTTTACAATTTGTTTTTTAGAAAAACAAAAGATAAGTGGAAAAGTGGAAAACTTACTACGGACATTTGTTTCAGAGTTCCTAGTTTGATTCGCTTTACGTTAAAATGATCGAACGTGTGTTTATGAATTCGGGGCTCTGATTGGCTTCTTCCAATGAAACTAACCAATCAGATGGCTAAACGCGGTAACATTTCGATCGAGTAATCGTTAACATACCTCTTAGTTAATACTTAGTTCTTGAAAAAAATTATTTCATAATTTATTTTGCCATGTAAACATAATATAATATGTCCTTTTAATCGCCGAAGTTATAAGCAAAGGTGAAAATAATAACCCATAATGCCCCTAAATTACTACCTACTAGAGAATTTTTGTCCAGGCCTGTTTATGCCGCGTAATATATCAGGTTAAAAGATCGTACTTAATAAAAAAAATATTGATAAAGATTTTGCATAAATATATATTGTACATTTTAAGTTCTAATAAACATACCTATAGATGAATGTCGGGTTAAATAAAAATCACAAAAGGTTATTATTTTTAATTGTCAATTTTAACAATAAAAACAACTATTGTCAATTACCCGTGGGAGATAGGCATATGTTATCACCAACTTTTAATAGATGTTGATTCGTTCTTTTGTATTGTATTGCATTGTTTCTATCCTCAACAGTTTATAGGTATACAGCACATGCGATAAAATTATATTTTTACAAGTTTAATTAGATTATTTAAAACAATAACGTAGCTTATTCTATTGGTGATATAATATTGAAAATGGTTTCAGTAGATGCAAACGTAACCCCTAACAACGTCACATACTCGAAAACGGTACATCTTTATAATATCAGTGTAGATAACGCCTTTCTCACGTGTACTGAGAAAAGCTCTACTAATTTCAAGTCACAACGGGACTCTTGTTCATGAGCAGCGTGCGCGTCGAGTCAAATGTACGATTAGCGACTTAGACCGACGACAGATTAGAGAAAGAGAAGACCATTCTAAAACGTATTCTATTTTTTTAGTTTATTCATGTGAGTAAGTTGTTATCTATACTTCTATACTAATATTATAAAGAGGTAAAATTTGTAAGTTTGTATGTTTGGTTTAGGTTCTTTGGAACCGCTGGTCGGATTTCTAAATTCTTTCATTGATAGATAGCTACAATGTTCCTGAGTGCTATACTCGTAAAACATCGAGCTACGATCAAATGGAGCCAATCAGCGGGTGAAACCGCGCGAGAGTAGCTATTCAAAATAAACCTACTTCTTACTTTTTATGTTAGAATTTTGTAATAAGGGTATGAGACCAATTTAAAACTGTACGACAAAAAATATGTGTACTGTTCCAACTCTGCTTAACCGTAAGAAAAACAAGAAATAGGTAATGTCGCAGTAAATTTTTATTAGCGCACTTAATTTCCATAGGAAAGCATGCGACTTCAGGGAAACGCCATCGTGGCGCTGTTACTTAGGACCCATTAGTTTCCGGGTGGCTCATAGTCTTATCTAGGTAATCAACCAAGGTCAAACTCACCTCAAACATGAGGTCAAGGTTGAATATCCAAGGTCGTTTTTACCCTAGAAAATTAAAACTACGTGGACTAGTACTTCTTGTACTAGATTAATGATATAGTGTTATTAATATTCATGAGGTTCTTATAATTAATTAGTTCCTTAGCAAAGCTTTTGTATGGTATTGTATAATGTACTTACTAATTGTGCCCCACGGTTTCACTCGCGTTCGCAAATAATAGTAATAGAATGTTTCAAATCGGTTAAGTAGGTTGAGCCTATTCAATATAAACAAACAATCAAATCTTTCCTCTTTATAATAATATATAAGTACAGGCGTATGTATTTTTTATATACTTAGTCGTACGAAATATATTATTTGATACTTAATTAAACTGTTACCATAGATAGCAATAAAAAAATATAACATTTTAAGGGCTAAATGTGTAGGTAAGTATTATTATTTTTTTGTGAGGGGAAAATAATCCAGCAAATAACTTCGATGACGATGCGAGTGGGAGTGTCAGACTCTTACTGACTAAAAACTTTAACTGCCGAGATCGCGGTGCCTCATTGCGCTTACCCTGCAAACCCGGTTGAAAATGTGTATTATTTGGCCTAACGATTCTGTTCTTTCAATCACGTATCAAACATGAATCAAATTAAAATCTTTCAAACACAACCCCTTACAAACCCCATAATTATTAAATCCAGTGGCCTTAAATTTTCAACTAAATTTGAGGTCATTGTCAAACACTTAATATCGATTAAAACAATTAAGTTGTGAATCGATTTGTAGGAAAATGTTCTACAAAATTGTAACAACTAGTGAAATTTAATCGAATTATCCCTTGCGTGTCGCTTCTGACCAATAACTATTAGGTAACCCACTATGTAAATTGCTTTTGAGATATATTTTATGGATTTTAATAAAATCGATTAACGCGTGAACATTGCTTGAAACATTTTCTTTAGCTGAATAGTAATTTTAGCGTTTCTTCGATGGGGGAAATCATCAATGACTTGTCTTCTCCCACCTTTGATGGGGTGAGAAGGAGTCAGGCTCCTATTGACTTGTAAACTACCTCGTTCCTTTGCCTGCTTCAAGCCAGGTCTGCGGTACATCATTGCGGTTGCATTTGCAACCCCAGCTGTTGTAATTTTAGTCAGAATGTGAAATAAAAATTTCATCTGTCAAAAAATGTTCAAACTATGGTCTTAAAAATGTTGCTATTGTTAAGATATCAATAACATACCACCGCTGTACATGTTAATACGTACGGAGTTTGTAATTATTTCAAATTAAAGCTTTAGGTTTGTCAAAGAGGTAACAAATGTTTTTTAGATCGCCGTCACAAACAAGCAGAAAAAAAATTAAAATGTTAAGATTCTTACTAAAAAAATATATTATTTCACAAGATCTACCTGCCGAACAGTTTAAAAATCCAGATTTATGACTGTTAGTGTGTTGTGTAAGTTTTTCATTTGTCATTTAAGAACTCTTTTACAAGACCAAAACTTATTGTTTATTTAATTATAAAATCTGCTCACTTAAGTCAAAAGGGCTTTTTACACAAAAAAGTCTACATTTTAAAACGGTTGACAAAAACATAATTACTTTGTTTTGCATTAAAACATTACAAACAAACTGTGTAGTTAACCTTTTTTTAATAGTTCTTTATGACCCCTATCTAAGTTAAATAAACTAGGGGTTCACGGGTTAAACCCTGTAGTTCAAAGGGCAGTAACGTGTGACCTTTGTGTTTTTTTTTTAAATGCTGGTGGTTTGTTAGTAGTTGTCAGACGCTTGGATGGACAGGGTGTAATGTATAGCCGAGGTATTAGGTAGACTTTGAAACGAATAGAAAGATCGAGATTCAAACATAAACTTCGTAGGAAAAAGTGTTTTTTTTTTTAGAGCAGACTATTTAAGCAGTCAGCGCCGCCTATGGGCACTTGCAACAACGGAGGAGTTATAAGTGTGATGCCAATCCTTTGGGGATTAATGTTTTGAAGATTTAGGAATTGGGAAGGGAAAATATGTATCACCTACGCCTCCGGTAACCTTACTCGCACGGCGAAACGCAACGTTGTTTTTCTATGAGGCTGTGGGTGGTACTCCGGTCGAGCCGAACTATCCGTGCATGGTCCTCCCACACTTGACTTTTTATTTCTATTGAATTAGGTTTTATTGCAATTATACATACATATTGATATTTATTTTGTTATCTTTAAACGTTAATGTACTTTATAATCTTGGTTTGAATTGAAAGTATACCTAATAGAGTGCTTAAAAACGTTTATTTGTTACACGTGTACTATCCCAAGCTATAGGTAATTCGGAGTCATGAACTTTATGTTGATCTAACAGTAAAAACTAGGTAATTAAACAAATTAAAAAAAAAGTGAGTAAAGAATATGAGTAGGTACCTACGACAAAGGTTTTTTTCATAGCCGTGCAGTCATAGGAGTAAATTAAAAATTTCTTGAAAATGATGCCATTGAGATTTATTTTCAATAAATTACGTTTTAGATAAATAGGTACCTACCTACCTACTAACCGCATCAATTCAGCGTATTTTTATTCGCCTAATAGTGACTAAACATTTTCATTCGAACAGTTTGTTTTGCATTTCCAATACACGCAGTTAGAATGACGTGTTCTATATTTAAAAGCTTTTACATTCGTTTAATTAACTACCGTGACGTCGCCTGGGCTGCCAGTATTATAAAATGTCAGTTATTTTTTCTTCAGACAAAAAGTATATAGGTAGTCCAATCTTAAATTTATATTGTGTACTTTCTTATTATTCTTTTTATATATTCGAATTGGTGTTTTAAATCTATAATAAAAAATGTATAATCTAAAATAATAGATTATCGTTTTGTACAAGGTCTGCCCTAACAGTCAAGCGTGAATCATCGGATGTTAATATAGTTTTCACATCACAAACATCGTTTTCCAAGAAGTAGTCATAAACTTAATAAAAATGCCAAACTTTGACCTTTACGGAGCACTGTCGTTGTTGTATAAAAAGGTTGTGTCACCCGATTCGTTAAGAAATGTTTTAAAACTTAGTTTAAGGAGAACCCTAAGCTTCGAAAAGGCAAGGCCGGCCTATGGCCATCGCCGATTGCTTCCCATGGGGTAAAAGGTCTGCTCATTTGCCACCTTATCACATAGATAACTTATTTGACTTCCAATTAATTAAATATAGGTTTAGAATAGTATCAGTATCTACAATTGGAATGTGAGACTCATTTGCATTTCTTCCCATTTTTGGGCGCTGCGGGCAAACCTTATTTTGATGCCTAGCTTTTTATGAAAAAGACTAGGAAACGTAAGAAGTTTACTAGACCCACTGTAGTCTATTCAGTTTTCTAAATATTCCAAGTTTAAAAATTTATTGTGTATCACCTGCGTCGACACATTCAAGACGGATGTGGAAAAGATAAAATCAACAATCTTCTAACAATAAAGAAGGTTTTTTTAAAACTGCAAAAATTTAATAAGACCGTATAACAAACGAGACTGGACTTTAATTTAAAACAAATAAAAAGCATTTTCCTATGAATATTCAATGTCACTATCCACTTTAAAGTTCATTACTTAGTATCAGAGGTTCATGCATTTGCATGATTAGTTTTTTACGAGTTGTCTGTGAAATGTGAAGAGCTGTTGGGCGGTCGTAAACCCGCCCATTTTATTGAACACTGCCGATATTAATGAGGAGCTATAAGGAAGAAAAATATGATTTAGGTTCTTCGAAAAACGCTGTCATGTCACTATAGCTTGCTACCCTTTGTTCTTAGGTACCTACTACTTGCGTGAATGCGTTACGTAAACTTTTTGAACTTTCTTTTTTCATTTCATCGAATCTGTCTGTAGGTCTTTGACTGCCGACAAAAACTGTTACAGGCTTATCCTCCTCTAGCGTCGGAACCTATTGTCATACATGGCGTTCTAAGCCTAGAACGGGGCTAAGTCGTATTAAGGCACGATCATCGGACCAGGCGAGTTGATCATGTCTGTTCTAAATAATACTAAGAAATCTACAATTAAAATTGTATTTAAAAGCATAATTTCGACGTTGTTATTGGCGTTCATTGGATCTACAAATCGAAGACTAATGAAACTATCAAAAACGTATACTTGGACAGTAGGTAGCTACTACTACTTATAATGTGGTCATAACTGCGAAAACAAATGAAAGTCAACTAAATAATTAACCAATACCTAAATGCCAATTAAAAATTCCAGAAGTTTCCAACTGTAAATTAATATCAATAAAACATATTAATTGGTGACTTTTTTATGTACATATAAACTAACCTTACTAAACACTAGGTAATAAAATCCGTCCCACAAATGGAAGGGAAAGTTCAAATAATGCCAAGGCCACTATCGCGTCCCTTGAAATTACATTATTAGTCATGAACTTGTAATAACGAAACAAACTAATAATAAATCAATTGCGTGACATAAAAATTATTATGAAAGTACTAAAAAAGAGTTTTTTTTATAACTAGTATTGAAGATTTATATTTGTCCTTATACTGCATTCTTCACGTTACGCAATCAGGAATGTAAAACAATAAAAACATTTTTTGGGAAATTACGAAGAATTTACGAAAGAATTAACGAAGAATTTACGAATTTACGAATAATTTTACGAAGAATTTACGAAGGAATTTACGAAGTTGTATATTGTTATCTTTTTGGAGTTTTTAATAAAACATATTTTACTAAAGCATTACGCAGTACAAAATGAAAAATAAAACCCCGATTTAAATAGCCACTGAAATTTGAGCATTTTAATTTACTCAAACCGCAAAACGTGTTTTCTTGTAGATAGCTTTAGAAGATGGAACATTCAGGAATGTTAGCGAATATTCCAGAAATTTCTAGACGGTGACGTCACAAAACTTCAAGATATGAAATATAATACGGTACCTAGCGTAACGGTACGACTGTCGATGAGCAATACCTTCGGTCTGCGTCCGATATTTTGTCTAGTCCAAGTAAGCATTGTATCTAGTCGTCTGATTCTTTTTTTTTGTTTTCATGTTCCTTATAGAATACCTATAGTATTATTGATTAAGGAGATATCTATTTTGCTATATGAATCCCATATGAAAAGTTGCCGGTATTTCCGAACCAATACGATAAAGAAAAGCTGGCTAAGAGCTAAGGTTTTATTAAGGTTCGAAACTTAAAAAGCCAGCTAACTCCTTCTTAAAAGGCTCTTAACGCGCTTGTGTCTTCTCTGGTTTTGCCGTGGGACCATCAGGAGACGAGTCTTCTTGTTTGCTTCCTATTTCATATAAAAAATAATATGAAATTGCTGTCCACATCTGAAATTGAGAGAATCTTAACAATTTCTTGTTATCAAAGCTGTACTTAAATATGAAAACAGAAATTATTTTCGTAAACCATTTCTTGAATACACAGTTTAGTTCACCCGCTCTCTTCACGTGCATTTAAGTGCATGACATTTCTGAAGTAAATTGTTACTGAGAAACGTTCGAAGAATATCTGCTGCACAGCTTTTTGAGTAATTCAGGTCAATTTAGTTTCGTCTCGTATGCCGCTCGCCTGCAAGAGAGCTTGTAGTCTAGTGTGCAACTATATACTACTTTACCTTATATGAAACGGCTTGTATACTTAAAGAATGTAGGTAGGTACCTGGAATAAAGAATTTTGTTTTATATCAGATAAATTTTAAAAGTAAAACTTTTGTGACTCATTGTTGTTTTCATGCGGTGTAAAATTTGTCGTATGTACGAGTAGGTATATGTCACAATATATACAAAAAATAATTTATTTAATATTGTATGTATATTCGAAAATAACAATGATAAAAATATATATATATATATAATTTATCGAAGACACAACAACAAACAAAGTTCATCAAGACCTTGATACATTTCAGTTTTGACACCAGATGTCACTCAAGTAGTCCTTGAGTTTCCTTGTGTCTTTTGTGATTTTGCAGATAATCTATGCCACCTTTTGACATCTCAGAGCTTAACTTACTCCTAAGGGTTTTAGAAGGTTTAGAAGGAGCTTAAATAAATTCGTCATTCGTATTTGTAGAAATGAAGAAAGATTTAAATTTTTGACTCAGTCAACATTTTCATTTTACTGTTTGAAAGATAGTTAGTGTTAAATTAAATATCATTTGAATATTCATATTAGGACGGACATTTGGATAAAATATTCACAAGCTCTTTGCTTTTAGTGTATAGCTTCAAAGTTTTTAATGAATAAGTTTTTACCAGCAAATTTTCTTTTTAACCTTTAAACCTAGGTAGGTAGGTACATGTCCTACCTACTACCTTGGACTTACTTATAATTTGTTTTGTACAACCATTACAGTACCGAAAGGGTACCCCTTTCCCGGATTTCTCCTCCATTCTTCGAAAAGGATCTTTTATAGAGAAACCTTTTCCTGATCTTATCAAAAACAGCATAATAAGGATTATGTCGTGACGAAGGGAAAATGGGATTTATTTTATATAATAAGTCCTCTAATGTACGATTCATAGTAGGTTTATAACTACGATATACTATATATATACTTTTAAAATCTACATTTTGGTGTCTGAACGGTTCTAGTAAACCACTCGATGTTCACGCCATACAGTCATTAGGTGGAAAACAACACTGGCCTTAAAATTTAACAGATACTTTATCGATAAAACCCATGTTTTCACTTGTCCTTCGTCATTTAAAATATCGTTAATCATTGTTGATGACTTGACTTTGATCGATTTTAGACGTAAAGTCAATATAAGAAAGGTCTAGTTTTTTTACTTTGTTTATTTTGTATAGTCTTCCTAGTAACTGTAGTACCTACCTATACTTACTAGTATTTCTTTTCGTTTCACTATAGGTTGGCCTTCAAACCCAAACTTGTTATGTCACCTTTTTGAGAGAGGAATCCATTAAATTACTTATCCTGCCCCGGATGGAGCGAAAGGCAGTATCAGACTCTTATTTACTAGAAACCTGTTCCTTCTCCTGGCTGGGGTACATTATTGTGGTTGTAATTAATGAACTTAGATGCAAATGCATATACAATTATCTCAACAATGAGGCGGCTTTGGTTCACACACACACACACACACACACACACGTTGCACGGCCCAGCCACCACTTTAACAGAGCAAATAATTATATTTCTTTGTAAATTTCAATCGTTAATTCTACTACCTTAAGAGCGACTGTAGGAACGTTTGATAAAAGTACACTCAAAGATCATTTCATAATAATGATATTGTATGTAGGAATGGACTTATGTGAGTAAAGCAAGCATTTACTTATGAAGTACCGTATGAATGTACAAGTAGAAATTCACACCGTTCTCCAATTAAGAGTACTTTGACTTCTAAAGTTACATAGTAAACAAATATCAAATTGAACACAAGTTTCAAACATCTGGCAGAGTTCAATAAAGTTCATGCACATACATACGAGTATAGTGGGTAAAGTGCTTACGATACAACTCTATTCGAATTCTGTATTACATTTAGACTAACATACATTGGAATTGGAATTGCAAATATATGAAACTGGCAACACCTGCGCTCTGTATTCAGAAGTAAATTTTAATGCTTACTCGTCTGTAGCTTCAGGCATCGCATTCAGCTTTCACTCCTCAAGTGCTTTGAATATTTGCTTCAATAACTTTGGCGCTTATATTTTCGCTTGCAAACAATGCATGAGTTTATTGAGTTAAGCACTTGTCTGCACATTGTATTGTGTTTAATAATGTCCATGGTTTCGACAGGGGCATTGTTCTATCACGTCCTTGGAAATATCTTGTTAAAAAAATATTAAAGGTTTTTGGTTAGATTGAGGGCATTGAAGGGTGAAAGCGTTTTGACGTGTCACTTAAGGATAATTTTGTATTTGATTTCAAGTACCGTTTTATGGAAGATTTTCTAGCGCTTACTTAAAGTAAATAGACTTATAGTGGATAATAAAATAGGTCAAAACGCGTTTTTGAGTAGCATGCCATGTTTGAGCAAAATTGTTCAGTAAATTGCGCGATATTTTACGTAATCTAAAGCATTATTCCTTGTATAGTTTAAAGTGCCCATTTACCGTATAGAGGTAGTGGAAGGTTTTATACCATCAACAATGAAAGTGTATGTGAGGAATATTTATAGAAGCACTTTTGCTTGAGCATAGAGTAACATGATACTTAATACTCCATGGAACGGTATACCTATATTTTGTTTCTGGATAGGTTGGTTGGTGACTAATCACTCAAATCAAAATCAAATATCAAATCAAAATATCAATCAATATCATCCAGAACTAAGGTTCTGGGTGATATTGATTGATATTTTTTTATAAAAAGAGAAATAATAGGAGGAGAGAAATAATGTTTTTAGAAAGGATCATAGAGTATACGATATTGTTAATTTCGTTTCGGAGGAAACACCTCCGAAACGAAATTAATAAGGATAATTTTTTTTGTGTCCTCGACTTGACTTTTAGAAAGGATCATAAAGTATACTCTATGATCCTTTCTAAAAACATTATTTCAGAAAATAATAAAAAAATATATATAAGAATATATTTTGCCGGATTAGCCTGTTCATTAATAAATGTATGTATAACTACGAACTTTTAATGTTTATAATTGTTATTTTATTAAAATGTTTTAAATAGATATACAACTTTTTTTTTAATGTAATAAGTAGGCAAACGAGCAGACGGATTACCTAATAGTAAGCAATCAACGCCGCCCATGGACACCCGCAACGGAGGAGTTACGAGTGCGTTGCCGACCTTTTAGGGATTAGGGATTTGGAGATTTAGGGATTGGGGAAGGGTCCGGGAAGGGGAAGGATTGGGCCTCCGGTAACCTCACTCACACGGCGAAACACAACGCTGTGGTTGTTTCACGCCGGTTTTCTGTGAGGCTGGGTATCACTCCGGTCGAGCCGACCCATTCGTGCTGAAGCATGGCTCTCCCACACTTAAACTAGAATTAGGAAAGACAACTAGAATTATTATTCTTGTATCTTAATTTTTTTGTGTTTAGTGAGTATATCGAGATCTTAATGGAATGAGGCTGTAAACGAGAAGACGGGTCACATAATTGGTTGCCGGCGTTTTCGGGGTTAGGGATTTAAGACGCACGTGGAAACACAACGCTGTGGCTGTTACATGTCGGTATTCTGTGAGACCGAGGCGTCACTATGGTCCAACCGACCCATTCCCGAAGCATAAGTCTCCCACACAAATATTTCTGAGATATTCATTTCTTTTTCCTTTGTCAGTTGCAAACACCGATTTTCTATTAACCGTTTTCCATTTAGCGGCGACCACTGGCCATATAACCTGTGGCTTTGCCCTCTGTATTGTATACTATATACCTTAATACTCATATAGCGAGTTGACACGCGATACTGTTGACGTTTTATCTACGAAGCGATTGAAATATGTACCAGTGTGCTCGATGGTATACCGCTAATGCCAACTGTGAGTCAATTGCATTACATTAACGTTTAGTTCATTGTGTATATTTCGTACATGTTCACTAGGTAAATACTACATAGTATAAAAATAAGTCGCTTTATCTTTCCTTTGTATGTTTGAATCTTTAAAACAAATCTTTCCCCTACCCAATTCTTCCCCAATCCCTAAATATCCAAAACCCCTTTCCCAAAAGATTGTGATTCCTCTGTTGTGGCGGGTGTCCAGCGCACGCCACTGAGCTCGATGTTCAACTCTCCTCATCCAACCGCTGCCAGCAATCATCTCATCCAACCCTGTGGATGTCGTCAGTCCACCTAACTGGAGGTCGCCCTACACTACGTTTGCCTAGACGTGGTCTCCACTCTAGAAAGCGTTTACCCCAACGATAATCGGTTTTTCGACAAATATGACCTGTCCACTTCCACTTCAGTGATTTCTTACCATCAGGTAATCAGTGTAATCGTTTGCCACCCTATCATATAAAACATATGTAATTTTAATGCGTTCTTTTTAAATAGATGGAGTGTCTGAAGAGGCAGTTTTTTACCACGTCCATATAGTGGAGAAATTCAGCTGATCCTGGTCGCTAGTACCGGTACAAAAATCCGTCCATTTGCTAGGGTTACTTTCTCCTACCATTCTATTCGAAAGCTAATTTATTACAAAGTAATAATTAAGTTTAGACACGAGATTGATATACGCCAGCTCCAAGAAAAAAATCTAGTAAATTAAGTAAGACTATAATAAAAATAGTCCAAATTCACCTTGCTCTTTCATTTCTTTTCCTTGAAGGAAGAACCTTTGTGCACAGAAGTAGGACAGTAAAAGGTCATAACGTTATAATATATATGTTTCACGTACATTTAATACTAAAGCTAATTAGAACATGAATAGTTCATCTCAGCAGAGTAGTACTACCGACCTTATAACTGTATTGTGGTTACTCGGTTGCGTTGCTAAGTGCTAGTACTTAAATAATTTCGAGCACTGAAGTGCTTTATTAGCTGTGGTTGTTCCAGCTATCTATGTAACATAAGATTTTAGTTCCATTTTCCAGTTGCGTAAAGGTGGTGCACATTGCAAATTAATTTTAGTATCAGCACCAAGTAGTCCTATACTTGTATATTTTTCTTTTTCAAAACGTTGCACTACATTAAGACTTACTCTCTCTCCTGTGTCGTGCATGCGTTTACAACCATATAAATTAATATACACAAACCACAGAGACTTGAAACAACAATATGTATGTGCATCATATACGACATTTGACATCGATTTTCTCGATATTAAGTAGAACTAAAAACAGTACACATTTAGAAATGTGCCTTCGGTGCATCTTATCTTTGTCTAACCTTCTTTAGTGCGACGCATTTCTGAACCATGAGTAAGTTGAATTTTAAAGAAATATGTAGCATCGTTTTAAGAATATTACAAACGACATTGAATTTTACTAGTAATATCATCATCATCATCAGCCTATAAGTGCCCACTGCTGAGCAAAGGCCTCTTCTCATACGGAGAAGGTTAGAGCATTAATCACCACGCTTGCTCAATGCGGGTTAGCGATTTCAAACTTATAATTAGAAATTATAAGTTCAGGTTTCCTCGCGATGTTTACCTTCACCGTATGTCAGTGGTGTCTAAATAATCATAGAAAGTACATATAACTCGGAAAAAGTTACATTGGTACTTGCCAGGTTTCGAACCCACACCCTCATGCATGAGAAGCGGGCTGCTTAACCTCCGGGCCACCACGACCTACTAGTAATATACTTTAGAATAATACAATAAACATTTGGTCATAAAGTATGAAGGTTCAAAAGTCCTTCATTATTATTATATCGTTATCTTCTGTTTGTATTGACGTGGACCCCTGTCAGTTATGAAGTCATTCATTAATATTATATTAATAGTTCACACCTAGAGACATATTTATTTGTGTGAAGTTGAAGTTTATGAAGACCGAGTGGTTGTTGAAAGGGTCGGTATTAAATTAGTGCCACGCTATTTAAGCTGGTCGAAATAATTAGTCGGGTAAAGGGTCGGTCTCTGATGTATTATGACTATAATTTATGCTAAAATTTTAGTGGTCAATTTAAATGACATTTCAGAACTTTTTGCTTGATACAATTAGGAGATTTAGCTGTCTCGATGTTCAAATAAATGAAACGGGGTTCATTAACAGTTCATTGTCAGTTTTCAGAGATTTATCTTTTTTATTCAAGTAAAACCCTTTTCTATCTTTCCTATCCACGGTTATTGAGCGGTATGAAAAGAAGTTGAATATACCTTTTACCGAAGTTGTCGAGAGACTACTTTTCAATACATGAAGCTCATGTATGGTGAAAAGTAGATTTTACATTTTTAAGTGCTCGGCACCTATCTCCTACTTAACAAGTACTCCTCCAAAAACTCTACAATCGATTTTAAACCATAATATTATGTTCTTATGTTCCTTATTTGTTAGACCTTGGACCTCGTCTTCGTTGTAATTACTATCTGTAATTATCATTTTATTCGCAGTCTGTAATCAAACAAACGTTTAATCCCAAGGGCGAATTAAGTATGAGAAAAGTATCATGGCCATACTAAAACAGTAACACTAATTTGTTTTCTTATTTTAGATAATGTAAAGAATGTGAGAATGTTTTAATATTAATATAGTTTAGCTTAGGAACTTTGTTTTTATTATTCTCGCTATCTTTGAAAAACAAAGGCCCTCAGATATAACCAGGTGTGTTTTTTTATTTATATTATAAGGTTATGCGAAATAGAAAACAATCATACAACATACCGAACGGTAGAACTTAAAATATTTAATGTATTATCTCGTTTCTAAGGTTCCATTAAAAGGAATGCAGCTTCTATTACCACTTTTGTGAACGTTATTACCCTTAAGAGTCTGTCTTAAGAGCCTTTGTTTTATGACGAAAAAGCATAAAAAGTCGTGCTTTATCTAAGTAGAAGCTCGTACTGAGCTACTATTGCCATCAGACAAAAGGAAGCTCGGTTATATGAAAAGTCTGTTTGATTTAGCAAGGACAAGTTAAAAGCTTTCTGAAGGAGTGTAAAACGAAAGACGTAATCTAAGACATAATTTAGGTACAGGAAAGCCTAAGAAAGGACAAATAACGAAATAATTAATACATAATTTGGGTACTCGAAAGCAAGGCAAATTAAATACTTTTTTTAATTGGCAAAATCTACAATTAGTACAGTTGTCTATGAATATAATACTTCGGCACGCGTGGTGGATAAAAAGCCTACGTTACGCCAGGTACGGTACGTAGATGGGTAACACACCTATCTGTATACTAAATATCATACAAATCGGTTCATTAGTTTTTGCATTAAAAAATAACAGATATACATCTGTAAATTTTCACAAACTTTCACATTTTTAATGGGAAGTAGGATTGGATTGTGTCTTTTGATCCCATGTTTTTTCATCAAATAGTATATACCTTGAAAATAAGTTTTTAAATATTTTGTATGGTAATAGTTACCAACTACGTGATACATAAGTACAACATTAATTTATTTAAAAAAAACAACTTAACGTGAATTAACTGATAAAAGCTCTATTAGTTTCCAATCACAACGACACTCTTACTTTTTCTTTAACTTGGCGTTTAAAGTGTAATTTCTATTTAATATTTCATTGAATTGAAAAGTGAAAATAATATAATCTTGATTAAGCCTCAACTGTATTGTGTAACTCATCATAGAAGTCACCAGCTTTAAACATTTGCCAAAAACAAGTTTACCTTTAAAATTTTAGCTTATCGATATAACGTTACGTTACCTTATTTTTCACGAAATATATACTTAAATACTTGGAATAGAAAATAAAATAATTGTATTACTTTGTACGCGATACAAAATTATTTGATATACGTACTTCAACAAACATTCACTTGGTTATTATCCGTCATCGCGAACGTAACTTCGCCATATAATTATTTAGTCGCCAGTAATAATAGAGTGGTTTATGTACTCATAGGTGCAGTTATTGACCGATTACATCAATATATGTAATTAGTTTACTAGTAATTTAGAGAATTGAGAATGCCTCTGGCATTAAGTCCACCTTGTACACAGATGTATGTGCAAAAGTGTAAATAAATAAATAAATAATTTATACCATACAAAAAAAACTCAATAAATGATCGGCTAGTTTCTTTAGTCAATTTGAAATTATTTCAACAACAACAACCATAACCATACTCAATTTTTTTTTAATAATTTATTTAATAAAGTTACAAAAAAGTGTCCTTATCATCTAAACTCGCCAAACTTTAACGTTTGATGGCGAGAGGCGCTCTTTATACAATATAATATTTATACATACCAGTGAAATTAGTACCTAGGTGCAATTACTTGGTTTTTTTAATTTATATATCCCTATTTTATGAATATTATGTACTTATAGCTAGGTATGACACAGTTTATATAATAATAATTATTGACTATCATAACAAACAAAACAAAAAAACACACACAAACATAACAATAGTCATAGTTATAGTCACTTTCATTAATTTCATGATATACTTATTACTTATAATCGTATTTTTTATAATTCAAGGTAAGTATGCTTTTTGACCGATAACCTGAACCTGATCTGACTTCTACTCTATCACATAGTAAGTCACTGCGGTATATTAAGACCGTCGTGCCTTCTCATCAAAAGACTATGTGCTCAATATAGGTTCGGTTTGTCACATACTCCAATCATTCTCTACTAGTCAACCATAAGGGTTATGCAGGTCTAAGGAACGCTGTGATGGTTATATTATCTTTTCACTAGTTGTGTAAAGAGTGTAATGCAGACGTAAATCAAGCGTTTTAAAGTTTTAGATTTTAGTTTTGACTAATAAAGTGTTCTCTTTTATTATCAACAATAATTTCTTAGCATTGTCGATATTAATCGACAATGCTAAGAAATCACATTTATCAGAATTGATTTTGTTTTCACTCAATATTCTATATGTATATTAGACTACTAATGTCCAGCATACGTTGATCGTTAATTATAAAAGCCTTGCATTCTTTGAGAGTTCAATTTATAATGGGATTTTCTGAGGCTCTGTCGTCTAAATATCGGGTTCCCAAACTTAAGGGTGTAAGGTCACGCTATTTAGCAATTACCTAAGCACGTTAATAGTGCTACTAAAACTCCTAACGATTTCAGTTATGAATCGTAGCAGTTATGCGGTGTTACGGCGTAGCGTTGCTACGTAATAAACGTATCGCGGTTTTCCGTTATCTTTTTAAACGATCGTACCTATTATATTTGTGATTAGTGATTAGCACTACCAACTATGTATATCTGCGTTATTATATCGCGTGCATAATGTACCGCGGCGCTGAATCCGAGCCGGAAAAGGAGCGGGGTGGTTTTAAGTTTGTAAGAGAGTCAGTCACTCTCGCCCCGTCTAAGTCACTTGATGATTTTCAGCCTGCAAAAAAACGTGTCGACAGATTTCCATATTTCATGGAGATAATTTGTAACGTCATTGTGTACTAAGACACAACTACCGGGTTATCTAAACATCAGCTATTGTGTAGATACTCTGTAACTACGTTGTGCTACGCCGTAACTACGTAGCGCTACGCTCATTGAGGTAGTACGAGTTAGCAATAAATTATATCTTTCTTATATTTAAAAATGCATTATTGTTCGTTAAAACTCCAAAACAGTTGCATCGACAGTTAATTTAGGTATTAAAATATTCTTGAAAGTCCAGGGAAGGTTTAAATGGTAGGTAGATATCGGAAATTTTCTTATTTAATACCAATAAAAAGGACAACAAATTTACCGTACCAAGTGTTCTGAAAGTGACATTAGATATTTGATAAGGAACAAAAATGATATGATTGAGGCGGTCCTAAGTGCACCAGGCAGGTCTGCTAGTACCAAATATCTACTGTCACTTTCAGAACACAGAATATGTTATATTCATGACATGACTAGGAACAAAACATTTTTAATTGAACATTAATTTACGATAACATAGATAGCACATAATCAATCTAAATTAATGATCACACGAACTATTCCACGGATGTGGTTTTGTTATATAACTTACAAGGTCGTGTATTATCTGTATCCTGTCGTACCTATCACCTATGGTTACTGAAAATTTTCCTCGTATTAAGACGCAAAAACCTTTATTAATTCATTATTTCTTTTATATATTTAATGGCCAAGTAAAGCTTTCAATGTAATAATAATATAAGAATAATTTCAATAGCAACACACAAAAGAGGCTTTGTTGAATATTTAATTATATGAAACCGATTTTCGAGCCCATTTTCCTTTGAATATAATGGATAAGGAAATTTTGATTGTTCAAGAATTTGTATAATTTACATTTCCATAAGTACTTTGGAATGACTATATTAGTTAAGAGATTTCTGATTCTATTTTCTGTTAAATGTAATCATTATCGATTGTCGGATCAGATGAAGCAGATAAATTCAATCCACAAACAATTCTTTGAAAACTTTTGTGTCGGGAAAAATATCTTCCATCTTCTTCAAAATGACAGTGGGAACAAAAGTGTTTTTGTCTGTTTTAAAATAAAACTACATAACATTTACATGCATGTACTTCATCTGTATTAGAAGTATATGAGATAATGCAACATTATCAGAATAATCTCCTCTAATAAATAAATGAAAACAGACGTAGAAAACAAAAATTATATTTCTCATATTACATAATATGGAGAAAACTTGAAAAAAGAAATAACAACAGAACAATTTTATTACCTTCATTAAAAAAATAAAGGACAATAATTAAAACATCTATAGAATGAGTCAAGAAATTACGAGCAAAGCAATAAAAATATGACGTTCATTCAGCAAATAAAACACGTAATACTTGATGTTGGGGAAGTCGTATAAAAGTGCGATAACATTTACTTTGATTGTGAGCGCCGAGTAAGTGTTGCGAGTAAAAGAAGAACCATTACGTACATAAATATCTTGATAAGAACGCTAAAGTTAGATGAAAACGTTGACTAAGAACCATCGAAAATAAACCTGATACCTACATTACGTGTAACCTAATAATTATATAGTCAGCTACCTAGACCTCGGCCCAGAGCAGGAGAAGGAACGGGGGCGTTTTTAATCAGTAAAAGTCTGACACATGGACGGGAGAAGTCATTTTAAAATTTCCCCTCACAAAAAAAGGTACTTAGAAACTAAGGTACGTTTAAGTACACGTTTGCTAAGACTTGGCAAACGTCCACAAGCTTCAATCCTTAAACACGCGCCAACGTGTAAATACGTCGAAAACGTTTGTCACAAATTTCGTTTGATCTGTGTCCAAGCTCATGCAAGCCACGCCAAACAGGTTGTACCAGGCCAATCAGAGCGTCGAAACGTCTTAAGCGGTTCAAAGTACAAATAATCTTAGAATGCTGGCGCCCGGTATTATTTGAAAAAGGTTTTGTCCGTCAAGACACGGTAATCAAATATTCAGCCGCACCTACAACTAAATGAAAATGTCATCGACCCGGTAGTACCTATGCTTCGCAAACTATCTACAAATTCGAAAGCAAAGATTTGAAACGATCTAATTAAAACATTGAACTCAAGTTCAACTCATCAGAGTGTGTTCATCATGGACACATAAATTGGTCTTTATAACACAATCACACTAAATGTCCCAAGACGAATCGGCAGGTCATCAGCCCTTAAAACTAGAGGGCAGCACCATAGCTATAAACCTTTCACAGACGACATTGTTATTCCACCTTACATTAAGAGACATGTGAAAACATAAAATGAGAATTTACTAAGTAAGCAAAGAGTTCTTTGACTTGTTGATATTTTTGACCCAGTTGCTGGAAAGTTCTTCTTCCGCACCGATCTTAAAGTTTAGCGGGAATGAAGATTGATCTGACAGTACAATGAAACTATCTTTGGAGTTGTGGAAAGATAAGTAGCTATTGCGGTATCTATTTCAGATAGATATAAAAGGAATTGTTTTAGAAAATAATTTTTCCATTACAAATTACGATGATTCGTTTAAATGTACATGAATCGATTTTAAAAAGTTGATAACTAGCCAAAAATTTGTGTAGCGGAATAACTATTTGATCCCGCTCCAATTTAATTAAACCTAAATAAATATTTAATTAAAATATCCCTAATTGAATGATAACATGTTCTTGTAGGTTGTAGGTTTAACCTTTCCATGTTTTCAAAATAAACCTACTCCATAAATGAAACGAACATAGATGTATTTAACAACTACGATAGTTAATTAAGAATAATAGATGATATTCGTCTGTTGACTAGAGTATAATAAGATGTATGTAACCTTTTCCTTATTATTTCTAAGCATTTCGCCAAGATACATTTGTATTCGTAGAAATGCTAATTTGATAGTAATTTACGTCACATACGTTTAAACATGTATAACAATGTAGCAGATCGTGAACTAATAGAAAACGATTTTCATAAAAAAATATTTCAGAACAACACCTAATAATTGTATTAGTTTTAGTAATTAAACTATAAGAACTTAAGAGTAATAATTAACGTACATAAAGATTAGCAGCATAAGGAGAGCCGGTACAAAATTACTTTAGTTAAATTATCTTCAGTATTTAATACATATAAACCTTCTTTTTCAATCACTTTATCTACTAAAAAAACGCATCGATGAGGCACACATAGGGATATAGGGACAAAGGAAGCGAAGTTGTTGTATACTACGTACTTACGTACCTAGTGTTAATTTATACATGCAGAGTCCATTATGACAATTTAAAAAAATATAAAAATAATTGAAAGCAAAGTTTTCTAACATAATCCGATGTTCGTACATACATACCATTAACCTCCTTTTCTATAATAAATTACTCTCACGCCTTGAGCATGTAATATATGAAGTTCTCTTACTGGAAAAGGTCATTGACTTCCAGTTCCGATAAACAACAAAGTTTGGTCAGATAACAAATGTTGCGGTGTCTTTCTCTACTGAGCCATTTTCTAAAAACATTTGTTTACGACAAAATGTAGTATAATATTGTATGACTAACTTAGACAAAGAGTTTATTATGTAGATAGAAGTTTAGTAAGTAGGTAACTTATCAAGCTTCATGCGGTGAGTTCAATGAACTGTATTTGTACAGACAGTGTTATCTGCGAAATGTAAGGTTAGTTTTTATTAGGTATAAGTAAGATAATGAACTCAACTTATTACCTTTCCGATGGTACTACTATTCATACTTATAGGTAATTATAGTAAAAGTTGTCTGAAATTGAGCTCATGTAAAAGTAAACGTGAGCCCCATAACTTAGTTGTTCAGTGAAATAATGGGGTTTACATTAAATATGATATATGTATTTAATTGGATTTAGAAACTAGTTTAATAACAGACTAGTCAAAATCAATATTTTTTTTATTGCAAAATTGACAATTTTGTATGAGATTTTGTTTTGTGACGTCATTATTCTATTTACGTTTATTTCCTGAAAATCAGCTATTCAAAATATTTAATAAAATAATATTAAAATAAAATGAAAGTCTGCTTACAAAAATTATTATACTTTAGCTATTTGTAACTTGTTTTTATTACTACACCCATTATGAGAGCATCAAGGTTTTATGCTATAGCCAGCCAACATCAACGTCCAATCATCCTTTTAGGGTGGTATAATACGATTGTCGATAGTCTGACAATACAATTTCTGCCGTGCTAAAAGGTATGGCCGGAGCCGGATATTCGGCAACGGTGCTAAAATATCAATCAATCATTCCACGCCCTTGCAAACATCAGCAGTATAAAAGTATAAAGAACCGTGATGTTCCATTTTTGATTTTGTATGTGTATACAGCTAGTGTGATTTAAAAAAAATCTTCAGTGAAAAAGAATATTTACCCGTGAGAGACGTAGAATTATTGGTTGGATTGCTGTGAAGCGAATTCGTTTTGATTATGGAATTTTGAACATTAAGTAAATTAGTATTAGTATTATGGGAGCCAAATATTAATTTCTATACTCAGAGATGAGATGCTAGGGTTTTGGGGATTTAAAGATTGGGTAGGGATGGGAGGACGAGTAGTATGGGGTCTCCGGTAACCTAATTCACACGGTGAAACAAAAAGCTGTGGTTCCTTCACGTTTTCCTGTGAGGCTGTGATATCGGCCACATTCCGGTCCATCGGCCCATTCGTGCCGATACATGGCTGACCTACACTGGTTGTGGTTATGAAGGAAAGCGTGAGTTATCTCTCCCAAAATTCAGACAAGGTCCAAATACTACCCCTATTAATGCCCATCATCTAATGTAAACTTATTTATGTACATTTTGGATTGTGATAAAGAAATTGAGTATTGATGGCAACCCAAGAAACTCAAAAATGCCTTAACAGCAGACATATAAAAAGTTGCTCATGAATATTTTGCGGTTAAGAGCTTTCACATCATGTCTATTACACACTCAATTACTCACCCTATGATGTAAGTGTTACCGTCGCGTTTTAAATAACGCGTAATTTACATATCAAACTACCATTATTAACATTTGCAACGCATATAAAGCGAACATTTTTGACATTCTGCCACTAGCCAAGGTCGCATTTTATTATCAGCGAATTACGCAACCGAGTGCTCAAATATTTGCCTAATTTTGTTATTGCACTCGTTACTATGGCAACAACAAAAACATTGCCTCACGGAATTCAGTACCGGTACTAATTTTGCATGTGGCCATCATGGTACTTTTGCTCGATAAGTACATAAATAGGTAGAACGGTACCTAAAGTAGCTGAGCTAGTTACTCGTGGGTAGCCATTGCTTTCGGATTGAATAAATGTAAGTGTGAAAGCCGATAAGATTAAACGAAATATATTAGTTCCAATTAATTAAGTAGCATAACATTCTAGGAGGCTCCGTTAAATGTTTTATAAATTCACAATTAAATAAAATAAAAATGTCTTTCTAATAACAGTTCCATCTCCGTTGTCTAATTACCTAGAGATGTTTACTTCAAAAATAATTTATGTCGAGGTCAAATCCTGTTTACAAAGGAGTTTCGTATCAGATCGATGGTCTAGTGTTTATTCACCAAATTCCTGGCCACACGCAATGCTCGTGACCTTTTGCATTATCATCCATTTGTCTTCCAACATTGTTGTTAAAGTTTGTATCATTAGGGATCATTTCCTTGGACATTAGACGTTCAAATTACACGGTACAGCCGTAGAAGTCACCTTTATTGAGGATTGAAATTGTATAAATATTAAACTTGCCAAGGACATCAATCATGCTGGACAGGTGGCAGTTGAGTTGTACTAGACATCGACAGAATCATTTCAATAAAAAAAATAAGTACTATCACTAGATAGTATAAAACAAAGTCGCTTCCCCAGTCCCTATATACCTCGGGTCTGCGGACGGCAAGTAAGGGTAGCTCGCCGCCCGACCAGAACCGGACCCGGGCGTACGGCGCGTAGCGTTCCGCGCGCGCCTCAAAGAGCCAATAGACGACCACAGTCGGGGCCCAATAGGGCTGATGTTTAGCCGGAGCTGCGGGGTAAGTACAACGAGGCACCGCGACCTCGGCCTAGAGCAGGAGAAGGAACGGGGGATTTAGTCAGTAAGAGTCTGACACTCTTTCTCGCATTACCCTGGGCGGGGCGGGAGAAGTCATTTTATGATTTTCCCCTGACAAAAAAAGTCCCTGTATACCTATGTATGCTGAAATCTTTATAACTACGCAACGGATTTTGGTGGCATTCAATTGTCGAAAAATTGTGCATTGCCACCGTGCGAAGCTGGACTGGGTCGCTAGTAATACTGTACCGTTTTGGAACGTACATCACATTAAGTAATTTGCACTCAAGTTTTATCCAAAGAGAAAGGCGAAATCATGGTGAATATATTTAAGAATGGCGTACGTGATTAACACCATGTTACGAAGAGAGGTTGTATTTTCAGAATCATATTTTATTACCTATATTATTTTATATAGTCATCATAAAAACTACATATATTTTTAACACTAGCTTAAAGAGATAAGTTAATAACAAAATGACTTTTTATTTATTATGATAAAAATTTATGACACTACTGTATTTATATAAGGCTTGAATACATTTACATATACCGTCAGACACATTACCTGAATAGAGATGTCAAGACCTCGACCAGCCTGAATATTTAATCATCATAATTTAGACGAAGGTAGTGAAAAATGTTATACTAAAAAGGAGGGTAAACTCTATACCCACGAGATAACATTCATTTGACACCTAAAGCCGCGTACGCACTTACTAACAAATTTGTTGCGTTACATGATACGCAATAACTTGTTTCGCACGTGCGTACCACTATCGAACACTCTGTTCGTCAAACATGTTCGCGGCGATCCTTGTAGAGTGTTCTGTATGGACGGTGTTCGAAGAGCTTTAATAAATGTTACGCAACAAAACTGTTCGTATACCTAGATCTGGGCGGGAATAAAGTAGGGTTCACTTGTAGGTTAGCTTTTACTTTATATTTATGTGACTTGTGCTGAACGTGTACGTGTGCGCTGAATTAATTATGAGCTAGCTTCACGAGATGTCGTCTTTGAAAGAGTTAGGTTACGTTGGAGATTACAGTTGATATAGACTGTGCTTATTTACACTTGTAAATTGGTAAGATATGTAAGTCACAAATCCTATACCTACCTATAAGTAGGTAGTTATTTGCATGTGGGTGGATATACAGGATGCATTAAAGTTAGCTATACAGGGTGCCCCGCAACAATGCTGCGGTGTGTTGTGAGAACGGTGGGTTTGCTTATTTAAGATAACTTACCTTCGTGTGTAGGTAGGTAAATGTCGTGAGAAACCTAGTACATGTACTTAGGTTATAGTTGTCTATTGTCAGCCTAAAAATCTATGGTAAATCTATCAATTTACCTAAGTACCTTTGTACATATTCAGTCAAAGTCGATCAAAAGAGTTAGTTATCGTAGGAAAGTTTTGGTATACGCACCTACCATTACTTTCAAAGCTCTGCGGCCTTGACCAACATAAACAAAAACTTCGGTCAAGGTTGAACGTAAGTTTTTTTATTACCATATGAGTTTATACCCAAATGTGTTGAAAGCTTAGCTTAGCTACATACATATACCTACGTAACTCTTAAAATGAAGCCAATAAATTAGGGTTCTTTTCAGGGGCGTTTTTCAGCCACTATTTGTTATAAAGGTATTCAAATAGATTATAGTTGAATTAACTTAACTATATAATAATCAACAACGAAAATATTAAATTGAATTATTTTTTATGTTTAACGAATAAGGGATAATTTTTCAATAGTCAGATAAATGTTATCTGAGTAATAAAATTGTTGCTGTCACTACATTATAAAAACATTCTGATGTCACAGCATCATAATTGTTCCCCAGGTAACTTATATCTAACCATTGAAAAATCAGCCGTCAATCATATAACTGTTTGACGAGGAAATTGACTAGTTTCAAGCTACGCTCAGGGCTCATATTCATGAGCAACATTGCGCTACACACGACATGGCGAATATGGTGCAACTAACTAGTCCGTTAAAGAAAAGAATCCATTAACTTTCCCTCACAAAAGTTATGACACGAAAATTAAAGTTTATCTACTTGGCATTAAAAGTTTTTAGTAAACTTGTACAGTGATTCCCCAATTAGTACTTGATCGGTTTTTATTTAATCAACATGTCGATCTTCGACCACCGTGAGCAAGGATAGCTGGCCGCCCAAATAACCAGACCATTCAACTCAAAGAGCCATTAGCCCACCACAGATGAGCCCGACAGAGCCGATGTTGAGCGAGAGGAACTGGGAAGCCGTCTACTCTTTCTGCGAAGCAGTGAAGCGGAGCGTGTGAGGGAACTATCCTCCTCGCGCCCCACAGCCACAAACGGCCCTATAGGGCTGATGTTCAGCCGGGGTTGCGGGTTAAGCGCAATGAACAACCGCGGCCTCGGCCCAGAGCAGGAGAAGGAACGTTTTTAGTCAGTTAGAGTCTGACACTCTCTCACGCCTAACCCTGGGCGTGAGAAGTCATTTGATGATTTACCCCTGACAAAAAAAGGGCCGATGTTTAGACGGTTTTGCAAGGCAAACACTGTATGTTCGTATGCCGTTATGTTACACCAGCTGCCACTACTTATGAGGCACTGTTCTCATTTTATATAATCCTTTTTTGAGTGAGAAAAAACAAAATTACTTTTCACGCCCGCTAGTGGGAGGGAGTGTCAGATGAATACTGACTAACTTACACATTCCATCTCCTACTTCGGGTCGGGGCCACGGTACATAATTGCGATTTCAACCCGCAACTCCGGTTCATATAACCCCTACATTTCCATTTTACTAACACCTAACGAGCGTTATTATTAAGTACCTACTTCTGAAATAACCCTTATCTGACTTGTCATTATATTTAATTACATCGTTCCCCTTACATTTTACTTGCCTACTAAGTAATTGTTAGTATTACCTGTAGCTATTGTAGCCTACTTAGGTACTTTCCTAGAATTCCTAGCCATGTTTTGTGGACGAAATTCTTGTTGTTTGGTGTGTTATAATATGACCCTTAGATAATGTACGGGTTTCATGCAAAGAGAATATAACCACTACGTTTAGTTTCATGCTTAGGTTCATACTATTCTTGGTAGTATTGTAAATAAGAACCCTTGTTTTTTTTTTCTTTCACAACCCCAAGGAGGTTTTTATTGTAGGTATGTATTATAGCATAAGAAAGAGACAAGAAGTGATTTAAGTTTTTATCGTATTTACCGTACCAACTTTACTGCTTCACAACGCCTTACTACAACATATATTTTGGGTTGTAATCGAAATGAGAGTTAAACATTCCTTTAGATTATTCTGATAGAAAAAAAAATTCGGACCCATTTATTTTTATTATTTTACCTGGACTGGAAAATGTTGCACTTTCCAATATTACACCAGAAAAAGTGTTGTGAAAACGAGGAACCCGTTCGCTATAGGTTTTATTGTCCTGTCTCGAGTCTAGCTGGAGTCGGACTAGAGTGGCCCTAACCAATTTTCTATTACATTGGCCGTAACAAGCGAAACTTTCGTTGCTACTCTAAAAGATTAGGATCTGTAAAATACATGAAGTAGGTAGGTACCTACATAGACTACATCGGGTT
This sequence comes from Spodoptera exigua, assembly GCA_902829305.4. NCBI lineage: Eukaryota > Metazoa > Arthropoda > Insecta > Lepidoptera > Noctuidae > Spodoptera > Spodoptera exigua. The sequence goes on from LR824614.2 coordinate 3,845,266, forward strand.
GGTACTTGCTTCATTGTTACTATCTTTCTAACTAGCGGATCAAAAGATAATGCCTAAGTAGTTTTTATCGGATTCCATGCCGTCTTGCATTAGGTGCTTGGGTTTATCGCTGACTAATTTAGGTAATACAATACTTACTGAATAAAAATAAAGGTTACGATGCTTAGACCATTTTGGTACTTATGTTCGTGAAATAATAACATTAGTTTTTAGCGGCAGCTACTTCACGAACTACAGAGTTTTGAGCCCATTGCGCAGAATGCGAGTCTCGAATAAATTATAAATAAAACCATAATTGTTTTTTTTACTCTCTGATAGAGTCTTCAAGTTTGGGCCCACTTAACAAAGGAGGTAGCTAACCTGTTAGGTGGGTTTTAAGTTTAGTTAGAGTACAATTACAAATTACTTACAAAGAATATAAAAGGTACCTACCTAGCAATTAATTCACATTGCATGACCTATGTTATGCATGCTCATTGTGACTACAAGTTTTTTAATGTTCTGATTTCGTGCAGCCATCTGTAAAAAGTTAGTTCTTGTAAATTGTAGTTAGCAACCAATTTTCGTAATGAAACAAAGCACGGACTCGACGGCGAAACTTGTCGTGAGTTAATAATATGCTATTTACCTTTTGTTGACTCAAAAGAGTTTTGGTAATGAATTATGACGAAAAAGAAGTCGGTTGAGAAAGTAAGTATTTAATTCATTAATAATAATTGTTATTTGTTGTCAAATTTCTCACAAATATTTTTTTTGCGAGGAAAATATCATCAAATGACTTCTCCCGCCCAGGGTCGGGCGAGAGGGAATGTCAGGCTCTTACTGACTAAAAACCCACCCGTTCCTTCTCCTGCTCTGGGCCGAGGCCGCGGTGACTCATTGCGCTTGCCCCGCAACCCCGGCTGAACATCAGCCCTATAGGGGTTAGTCTGTGGTGGTCTATTGGCTCTTTGAGGCCCGCTCAGAAGGCTACGCGGCGTTCGCTCGGGTCGGTCCGGCGGCGAGCTACCTACCCTTATTCGGCATAGATATTCATTAACAAGGTACATAGGTATAATTTAGCCACCGAGAAATTTCTAAAATCGTAGGTAGGTAGGTACCTACTTGTCTTTTTATTTTCAGAAACGTTTTAATCAGAACCTCAGTGTTTATAAATAAATCTGCTCATTTTAGGTAGGTAGTACAGGCAATCTGCATTTAACGTGCAACCAGTTCAAAATGTAGGTACTTGTTTACAGAAAAGCCTAATCACTTTAATAGTGTTGCGCGAAACTGCGATTAAAATAACTTGACAATCGATAAAACCTATTACATTTACTATTGCTGTAAATATCATTATAACGGGTAAAATAGTAAACACAATCTAGTCACTACACTACATGGGCCATCGAAAGCTTTTAATCCTATTACAACCTCGTACAGCTACACTGCCTATTAACAAATTTATTGCCGGTGTACCTATCCATTTGGGCTAGGTAAAGTAAAAGCTTTATTTTCTTGCAATTTAGTTCAGTATAGCCGCGTTTGATGTCGCGTATAATGTGTATTTTCAGTTATAACACGGTCAAAATATTTTGTCACAGTGTAATTTAGTGAGTTGCCGTGGTCACACGACAAAGCGGTAAATAGAATATATTTTAACAAAATACTTCGTCTAATCGTCAATCACTGTTCTTTTGTGTAATCGTGTCAGTATATGTCAACTGTGTGTTCAGTGTTATGTCTGGTGTCAATATATAATTTATAAAATATCAAACGTGTGTACTTACAACTGGAGGTAGGTACCTACCGAAATAAAACATAATCGACGAATTTTTTTTATTCTTGATTTTGTCACCATCACTCAAGTGCTTGGGTTACCTACTTTATTTTTTTAACATATGAACCTACGTACCTACTATATAAACTATAATGGTTGGGTATGCTAGCAAATTAATATTGTTACCAGGTTAAATTAAAGCGAACTAGAGCAGTAGTTATCAAGCATCGTTGTAATAACAATGTTCGAAACAGTTCTGCCCTGAATAGTTTTACGGTTGATACTAACCTAGTATTTAAAATGCACATGTACAATGCAGTGGTTGCCGACGTCATCTACTTTGCAGTAATATTTTTGCCACTAATGCGCCTGCACGGTTCGTAAAGGAACGCCAGGATACACAAAAATGCAGTGTAATACGTGTTGCTTTCGTGATTGCGATAGAAATTCTTTGTTCAGTGAACTTATTAGTTTAGTGTTAATTAATTTCTACCCTTTGATAACTTAGTGAAGAAATAATAATAATATTATGGTCAGTATAAGTTTAGTAAACTTTTAATAAAATAAATAAACGAGAATATTAATAATAAAACCGTCAAAAACGCTAAAACTTATTTACGTGCATTTAAATCAATCGATTGCATGAATTGCTGTAGTAGTAACAATACGTGGTGTCTTGTTTAATTGTCAACAATGTCAAAAATAAGTGGGTGCTTGGTGTAGTGTTTTGAAACGTTACGTCAGATAATCTAATAAACAAAGTTTCTTTGTGTAAAAACTTAGCCTTATTAGTTTCGTATTGTTTTGTGTTAGTTATGAATTGATAGGAATCATATTACTCATTAATCATGGGCTACTTAATTTCTTTTGTTAAATACATGTTGGAATATTTTAAGGTTAGTCGGCTACTGTACTACATTATTAAATCAAAATACTCACTTTTTTTTATTAAACAGCAAAGTAGTAATTTATTTGTCAATTTATAGTCTACTGGGTATTGCGTGATTACTAGTAGTGGATACTGGTTGGATTTTACCATCCAAAATTTTTATAAAACGAATTTTTAGCGCGACTTTCGTATTTTAAAATAATTTTATTCTTTTTTGTAGACTGTGCTTGAATCTGGGAGTGTGGGGAACGCGTCGTCGTCTGATGAAGAACTGGAGCAGTGGGAACAAATATTCATGATGCGAGATGAAAACGGAAACAGTTATAATGACAAGTAAGAACTCTTTGCTTTCTCTTTACTTTTTCTAATAAATAATAAATAAAAAGTGCATTTATTTTCCACGACTAATGTAGGAACAGTTTGGACAGTATATAACCATTCAAGGATGGACTGACTAACTATGGAATTAATAATTTTCATATAATACTTACTCAGTTTTTTGCTTAAATAAACCTAAATAAGATTTTTGTTAAAATTATTAGGTAATCTAAGTTTAACTTAGCAGCAGTAAGTTAAAATAACTTTTTCTTTAGTTAAATGTTCCACATTGCAATAATTATAACATGAAAACAGTTATATAATTTTACAGAGATTATGCTGAAAGTTTAACATATGGCTAAAAGTAGTATGCATCAAATGGCCGCTTTATGTACCAATGATTTTCATTTTAAGTACACAATAGTCAAAATTAAATTAAAAATAGATAACTTTTTAAAATAAATTTTCTAAATTCTGTATTCTTTTCTAGATTACATTATGCTTATCAAAATGGCACTTGGCTTCCTGTCTTTATACTCTTTCTTTGGTTTCAGAAGAAAAAAAAGAAGTATATGGTGTCGTCCCTCATGCATCCCAGTGTCAATAGTAATAGTTTTAATTGTATTGGTAGTGTTGGTACCACTGCTTGACCAACCTAACATAGTGCAGATGAACGCTACCATAGCTGCTGTTTCTTTACATTGCTCAGATGAGTGTAGGTAAGTACTAACTAGGTCTATTCTATGATATTTATAAATCTCAGCTTGTAGTACTCATTAACCTTTCAATATTGTGGTAATTAGAGATTAAATAGAAGAACAATATGTGCGCGAACACTGGTGTTTGCAAGGGGTTTAATGAATAATATTGTACCTTTTTTAAGAATCATTCCTCTGATGAAAATTCATTAAAAGTCAGTTATTTATGTATACGATTTAATTTCATTCACCATAATACTTAATTGATTTAATTTTTCCTATGTTTCCCATGCCAATAGGAGTCATTATTTTATTATAGGTTTTTAGAACTTTGCAAAAAATACTTCCAAGGTGATTGGTTAAGTCTCTGGAATATGAATAAGTTTGCCTTCATTGAAAAGGGACCACGAAAATTTGCCGCAACTACTTAACAGTAGATACCCTACATCAAAAAAAAATAAAATCATTTCAAACAGTTTATTAAAATACTCAAGTCAAACAAATTTAAACCTTAACACATTGATTTACAGCTAAATTTTCGTCAATTTGAGTTTTACCACACTTAATTATATTTTTCTAACATAATGATAGAGTGAACCAGAGTGACTTTTAGGTATTGTGATTAATAGCGTTTTTTTTTCAGGTTATCATTAGTTGAAAGTATACCAGAAGGTCATATGTACCCTCCGAATGTGACGCATTTACCTACGAAAAATGTGTGGTTAGACTTAATAGATGAAGCTCAAACCAAGATAGAAATAGCGTCATTTTATTGGTCTCTTAGATATAATGAAGAATATCCATATAATACCTCTATAGAGGTTTGTATTACATTCTATATTTAAAATAAAAAAAATATCAAACCTTTTTGCAGGTCCTGTTTTAATTTCTTTCCTTTTTATTTCTAGGGTGAGCAAGTGTTCCAAGCTTTATATGCTGCCGGTTCAAAGAGAAATATAGATTTAAAAATTGCTCAAAATTGGCCTAGTAAACAATATCCTAATGTAGATACAGAATATTTAGTTAAGAAGAAAGCTGCACAGGTATGTAACAAAACAAATATTAGTTAATAAAAAAATTTCAATATAGTGAATGCCAATTAATTATGAGTTTTCTATTATTGACCAGGTGCGGAGTTTGAACTTTTCAAAATTACTTGGGAATGGTATATTACACACCAAGTTCTGGATCATAGATAGAAAGCACTTTTATATTGGCAGTGCCAACATGGACTGGAGGTCACTGACACAGGTAAGCATTTAAACAATCTAAAATGCTCAAATACTACTAATACTACTTATAAGAATTTCACCACAAAAAAGTGTAATCCCGCTATTCCCTCTACCAGGCCCCTTAAGCGATTTTTTTTTTGTTTTTTACTCATCTTCTATTTTGTATATAGGAAATGCTGATTGATTTAACAAAGAATCTGTATGTGAAAATGATTGAAAAAGAGTAACCATGGAGTTTCTTGCTTGTTTTTCTCCATCGGAATCTACATTCTGGAACAAGTAAATAGCTTCAATACTGAGGACTGATTGACGGACTGACACTTATTAAGCTTTGTTTGACAATCAAAAATGCCTGTAAGAGTCTAAATGACAATGATTATTTTACCTTTTTGATTGCTTATAAACAGATAAGATGCATTTTCTTGTTTACTCATCCATCATTCACCCATCTTAACCGTTCTTTCCATTTTTATATGTTATCATTAAACCTTTTGTTCAGGTCAAGGAGCTGGGTATAGTTGCCTTCAATTGTTCCTGTCTTGCTCACGACCTGGGAAAGGTGTTTGATGTAAGTACTTACATATAAGTTAAAGATATCTTATGTTCCTATAAACATACATATACAAACTTGTCCATAATTATAATAATTATTTACATTGAATTTACATTGTGAATTTGTTATTGAAATGAATTGTGAGACTGATTGAAAATGTTTAACCATCGAGTTTCTTGCTCGTTATTCTCCATAGGAATCTACACGAACTAGCAAATAGCTTCAATAGACGACGCACCGGCAGGCTAGTTTTTTGATATTTTTTTTTCTTAATGTCTTAATAAATGATTTAACTGAGAAAAAAACTAAAATATTTACATAAAAGAAAGAAAGCGCTTCGGTACGCTTCATGCCGGTCTGGTAAAAAGCTCATAAATATCTGACATTCCTGACAAAGAAAAATGAATTAATACCGTGTTGGGATTAAAATTAATTACACTGTTTCGATATTTATCAGCTATTTTCGTCGGAGGAATATAACAGTTCTGCTTAACTAAGCTCGCTTTACTCATGAAGCGAAAGGTTTTAATTAGCGCGACCCGCCAACGTGGCGTGTTAATATTTCATAGCTTAGTATTTGTACCTTTGTTGATTAAATATTAAAATTTGTCGTTATTTCTTACTTCGTGAAATATTCAGTCGTTAGCTTGGGTACAGACAAGAATGATTTGACTTGATGAAAGATTTTAATTAAATTTTGTTTTCCATATCGACGTCATTGCAAGATGTTGTTGGATCTTCATCAATCCTTTGTTTTTACAAAAAATAAAGTCAAAATCCCTGTAAATATTTAAAGATTAAAAGTATAAGTTATAATATGCATATATGTAAGTCTGCTTCACCGAGACTGTTTTCGACCAATAATGGACAGGATTTCAATCCACCCAGTTGAAGGTCGTTATCACTTTATCTTTTTTTAACTGTTTCTGAGCATATATATCTATGCTATTTGTCTCTCTCCAACAGTCCACCATTCGTTTGAAAGAGGTAAACATATAAATAAATTCCTTCTCCTTTGTAAGAAGAAAGGTAAAAATTCGTGTTTTGCTAAAATACTTGCGTTGTTTACCGGAGCCTAAATCATCCAACCTTAGGATTTGAAGACATTAAAAAAAACGGCAATGTACTTGCTGGGTGACGGTTTTGCGGGTGTTCATAAGAACCGGTGGCTTACCATCTAGTAACTAAATATATATTTGCCGAAAAATCCCTTCAAAAATAACCATACATGTAGAAGCACGTGAGATTAAGAAACAATCTCTAAGAAAACCTCAACCTTTTAAACTCCGATCTCCTACCCCACCATGCGTAGGCAAAACTTTTATGTAGTGTAGATATACGCCTACATTCAAACACTGAAATGTGCATGTTTAATTGATGTGAAACGTCATCTGTTTTGAAAGATATACATATCTAAAGACATGCAATATATAGCTAGTATCACAGAAATAGATACATAAATACGGAAGTAAATAATGGCATCGTGATCGACCGTGAAAGTACAATATAACCCTCAGTTACAGTGTCACTGCCAAGTGCGGGGACAGACCTTGTGTAGCTCGGATGGCGTATACGAGTATTAAGTGCAACCAATGCAGAGTACAATATTAAATATATGGTAACCTTGTTTGTTATGATCGCTAACATTTTTAATTAATTTACAAACTATATATCATTTATTTTTAATAAACACAACATTATCTGGAATTGTGCCTGATGAATGGGAATAGGTTCACGCACGCTCTATAATACATGGACTGTGTAAAAAGTAATTGTACATTTAATATAAGGCATAATGCTTACCACTTCGTTGATAAAAACCATATGACGGTATAAAAAAAACTTTCTTTTTTTTTTATTTTCCTTAATAACATTTTGGTGACTGGCACCGTACCATGTTTTTACTTGTAAAGGGCAAAGGTTTGGTTTTTAGTTTCCTATTGGTATAGTCCCTTGCTTATGTCGTTCAAAATAATGTGCTAGACTAAAAAGATATAATGTAGTTTTAGGTTTTAAATTAGCTGCTTAAACATTTTGATAAATAATTATAGAAAAAAACAACAGGTCTCGGTTTCCATCGCTACATTTGTCTTTTTCTCATAAAATGTGTTCTTTTAATAAAATAGTATTTATATAGTTTTACCCGATGATGATGATTGAAGATAATTTTCGCGCTAAAAGGTTAGTCAGCACTCCGTCGACGTACGACGCATAGTATCGTACGTAACCATGGCAACCATGTAATCATTTCGAAAGCCCATCTTGTTGAATTACGTACTTATTGTGACGTCACATTCGCCGTGACATTATTTACGACTTCCCTATAGCGATCCTAAAAATAATAAAACTTATATTCTAAACTACCTATATATGTAAGTTTTTGGTACGAATAATTAACTGAAAATGTATTGTTAATGTTTTCGCTTCTGCTATATTTTCCTATACTTTTCAAATAGTCGATTATCACATGTTTTGGTGAGCAAGTCCGACAAAATAAGTATTAAATATCATTACATTTCAGTCCACAAACTACAATATAGTGTATGCTACTTTGATAGTTTATCGCATAACAAAAAATATTATTAGGTACATAATCTTTTTTAAAACAACATAGGTACTAATCATAAAAGTTTGTTGTTTTCATTTTTTTGTTTAATATTATAATAATGAACTGAATTGCTGATTTTACTGAGCGATTCTATGAAGATATTAGATAGCACACGTCAAACACCAGAAATATCTTCATAAACCTTCAAAATCAGTTTTCCTTTCAACGAAATAGTAGACAACCGGGCTTATAATCTTCGAAAGTTTCAACTTTGCAAGCCAGTGATTGTCAAAGTTGGTCGCTACCGCTAACTACCGGCTGGTACGGGGTATCACGCTCAGTTACTGTCACAACTTTATGTTAACACGTGAAACGCTGAACAGTTAATGGGCGGGCTAAAGTTTTTAAGGAAGGTCGTTGGAAGGCCGACTTTTACTTAAGATGCTTCGCCATCGTTGCTTTATCAGTTTAAATAATTTTATGTACTTACCTACCTACAAAATTTAGCTTTCAATTTTGATCGTTCGACGTTGCTTTCGTTCGGATTTTATTTATTTTATTAACTTACCGGTTAAATGTTTGATTTCCATAAAATCGTTGTGAGGCTTAAGATACATATAGAGTTCATCTAAATATGGATTTTCCTTAATTACGCTTTCAGTTATTATGTATCTTACTTATTTGTCGGCACAAACTTATCTAATTTATAAATTAAGATGTTTGCCTTGCTAAGCTATTTTGTTTTGTACCTAATTGATTGTTATGTTGATCGCATTACGACTTGTACACCCGGTTATAATGTATGCAAACAGCTGAAGGATTTGTCCGTTGTTGTCCGTTGGCGTGCTACTAGAGAGACCTATGCCCAGGAAAATCTTAAAACACATGTCACATTCTCTTATTTCCTTCCCTTTAATGATGAACTGAGATCTACTTAGTACTACCTACTTTCAACTATACCACAGGTAGTGTCTGAGGTTTGATCGCCGCATCTTTTCGCCATCGTTCCACGCGAAAACATTTGATCCCCATCACATAAATATATAGTTGGTTGTATTTCGGCTGTGGTATTTCTGAACCGATTCGATCTTCAAAGCTTCCAGAAACAAGCGTATTCCTTATGAAAGACCGACAACATCCCTGTAGCTCTTCTAGTGTCCCAGGTGTCCATGGGCGGCGTAGATCACTTACCGTCACGTGACCCATAGACTCGTTTGCCTCCAATTCCATAAAAAAAATATTTTTTACCTTTTTTCTAGGTATACTGGAGCCTGGGCACGCCAGACGCAGTGGTCCCCGACAGCTGGCCTGCAGAGCTGAATACAGACATTAATATGGAACATCCCATCAACATATCAGACGCTCAACATAGTTATGGCGCCTACATCACTGTAAGTAGTCTTTTTTTATTTTTATAATATGTCTAGTAGTAACTACTAAACGTTTAAAAATTATTGGAAAAAAGATGTTTTGGTAATTGTAATAAGTAAAACTTATTTTTTTACGTGATATTTCCCTGTAACTGAATAAATACAACACTTACACAAGGCTCATTATGTTTAGTTGTTTAATTTACATATATCAATGCATCTTCTATTGGTAATCCAAATAAATAAGTTGGTAATAATTATACTTAGATTTTCGTTATTAGAATTTAATGTATTTTGTATCCGTTCTGCCTGGCCATGATCTATCTATCTATACCTACGAATGTAAAATTTATAAAATGAACGAATTGGTAGAAAGACAAAATCTTTCCGACCATGAAGCTAAACAATTTCTTATGACTTACGTATAAGCCATAAATAAATGTATCAGCGTTTCTTGTTTCATGTCATAATAATCCTGACAGCGCCATTTAGGACGAGACGACGCCTATCACCAATAAAAGTGTATGTTGTAAAAGATCGTAATATTTTATCTGTCGTTAAAGCTAGACGGAATGGCGTTGGATCGTTTTAAATTGGCAATATGGCGAGTGCTGTGGTCATTCCATTTAAGGCTTTTATGGCTACCATCCGGTAACCTTGATAGGCTATAGTGGAGGAAAGCACTGCTTCCTCTTGCATTCAGGTCGGAATGGATTGCGGGGCTTGGCAAATGGAGCTTTTGTTTATGTATTCCAACGATATTCAGGTTACAAGCATTACCTAATAATATCGAAAAATATTTGCTGAAATAAAAGGTTACAAGAATATAAAAGCCTCTTTTTTCGTAAGGTAACTTTAATTTGTTAAGTTTGCGCTAATACCTAAGTGTAGATAATGAAGTTGCTATAATTAACTGGTGAACTCCACCAAGTGATAATTAAAATTAAAAAAAAATATAGAGTTGAAAGTCACATTGAACTATGGCAACCAAAGAGTAACCTTGGTCGAGGCTGACTCAACGCCAACGTATCGGTGGAAATCAGACCTTTTTTCTTGTGTACCAAGCTGGTACTAGGTACACATCAAGATGACCTATCCAAGTCAACACAGGAATTGTCTAATGCATACATGTTTACATGCGTTAACGTTTGACATTTAAAGTTATGCTCACTTGATTGATCATGCTGTGCATTCATTAGCAACAATATTATAAAATGCTAGTTATCACTTCATACTAAAATAATATATTAATGGCTTTCAACTTTTTAACTAAATTAATTCATTCTTATCTAACTCGTTATCATAGTAACACATTAGCAATGGGTCATTATTGAAAACAGCATTATTGCAAAATATGTAAGCACATTTAAGCTACAACTGAGTTATTGAGTACACGTTAAAATGAGTGGTGTTATCTTAGCATTTTTGTATATAGGTGGAACGTTGATGACACCTGTGTGTGCAATAGCATTGTGGACGACTTGGTGCATCTTACCGAAATGGCGGACCCTTCACAACTACGTCGTTACACAACACACCACTATGGGAGCGTGGAATTTATTCTCTTTGGCTCTGGTTTATCCAGACGACATGACTATATTTATGTTGAGCTGGGATGTCTTCTTTCACGCGTCCATGAGTTGGTCACTAGCCTCTTCACTAATCGCCTACTTTAAACTAGTGCTGGTTCACACTGTGAAAATAAGTAATGAGAAGACAATAATCACTGTGTTCGCTTTTGGATTGACCATAGTTTCTGAAACTATTATTGTAGTAACTACACAAACAATTTACTTTTTAACCCTGCGACAAACTGCTCTTGTAGGATTATTTCCCTTGTATTTAATATTGATGATTAAAACACTCTTGTTTGTAAGTGTGATTTCATCCGTAATGTCGTGTTGTAAACGAAGCATGTCGCGACGAAAGTTTGGGCATGTGGTAGCGTTGGTCGGGGTAGCTTTAATATCTGATACTGGAACTATTGTGTGGGTATTTCTATTGTTATTCCTGGACGACAACATAATGGACGCCTGGTTTTATAACAGGTTGATTCCACAAGCATTATTTGTTCTGTTCAATCCTTCGACGCGTGCACATTGGAAAAGGCTTTGTAGTCGACGGAGGCGTATGAACCAAGTCGTTTAATTTTTTTAAATAGTATTTATTGTATCTTAGTTAATTTAATTGATTTACCAGTACCCATTACTTTGTCCAGCATGTAGCATCACATCAAACAAATTAACATGAAACGAATGTTAAACTAAACTCGGCTTAACGGACTGTTAAATTCCTATAAAAAGAAAGCAATTAATGGCATAAAATTCATTCCTCGTAGTCTTATATCGTACAAAATAATAAATTCCACATTCCGAGCTACAGCTTCGAAGGTGTGTTTAACAATAATGAAGAACGAACATAGTTGGGGTTCCTTAGGCTGGGTTAGTCCAACAGTATTGGAATGCGTGCTGTATAATTAGTGTGACGGCTTAACGGCGCGTGTGTATAATAGGGCTGCCAATGTTCGATGTTTATCACGGTAGGCGTGTCGGATAGTATTGTTTGGCGTTTGGCACTGGGTAGTGGGCACTGTTATATGGATCGATAGTCAGTACCTACCAGGTTTTTAAGGGTTTTGTGTCAGGTGCACTCTATAATCGTATGCTAACGTAGGTTTGTGTAATTATTGGTACCTACTTAGTTTGTGAATAAGTATTAAGTTTCTTATTTTGCTGCGGGAAGACTTTCCTCGCCTTGGCGTAGCTAGAGTACTAATTGTGAGACTCTTGCTGACCAACAACTGATTCGGGCGGAGGTCGTGGTGCATTATTGCCACATTAATCCGTAACCTCAATTGAACATCGGCCTTAATGAGCCTCATCTGTGGTGGTCTGACGGCTCCGAAGCACGCAAAATAGAGCTTTTTTAAAAAGTCTCGCCGTCTGGCCCCCGAGGTTACGTTGGTCGGAGATTGTTGCTCGATCCCCGACGCCCGAAGGGTCTTTTGGGCTGCGGTGTGAGGAGGATAGTTTCCTCACGCGGTCCGCCTCCTTTACCCAGTATGATTGTTTCGCAGAAAGAGGAGACGGCTTCCCTAGAGTAAGAATAATATTTACTGTATCTTTTTTACAAATTTATTTGTCTATCATCATTATATTAAAGAGACTTCCATTGTTAAAGATAGGCTTAACTTCCCAATCGGTCGGTTTGAAGCAACAAAAAATCAAATTCACAAATATTATTCTTCTATTGCAGAGTTCCCCACCACCGCTAAGTCCTGTTGGCCGCACTAACGATGATAACGCGATCGTCTCCATCATAGAGTCAGCTGAAGAGTTCGTGTACATCTCAGTAATGGATTACCAGCCTATGTGTGTGTTTACGCACAAGCTCACGTAAGTAGTAGTTGGATTATACAGAAATATTTATTTATTTTTAAAAGCAGTCTCACAGATTTTTTGATCTATAAGTATTCAGTGATTGATAAATTTGTGCCAGAATCGGTGTTTCAGTCTGCCGTAAAGGAAAGCCGTAATGATAAATGTACATATGTACGTTTTTAGTCTTTTTAGATACAATCCTATTAACAATCGTGGTTGTTGAAAATAGCACTACTTACTTACTAATTCTCCAGACCCCTAACACGACCTGTTTTATTATGAGCAGGGTAGCGGATCGCTAGAAAATAACAATATAAAATATGTATAAATGTATAAGAAAATGGTTATTATTAATTTTTAGGTTCTGGCCCGTCATTGATGATGCGATTCGGAAGGCGGCTCTCGAGAACAAAGTGAAGGTGAAATTGCTGATCAGTTGGTGGAAGCACTCCGCTCCTGCTGAAGATAACTTCTTGAGGTCACTCAGTGACCTGTCGCAGTCGTATCCGAGGGTCGACATACAAGTGGTGAGTTATTTTATAATGTAGGTAGCAAGCAGCAAGTGATCGACGAAACGCCTGATGCCATGGAATAGAACCTAAAAGTGCGTTTTCAACATGCATAACCTTAGTTATAAATTATTGGAAATTATGTTGGTCGTTGCTTGAGCCCATGGGCGGTGCAGATTGCTTTCCAACAGTGATGCGTTTACTCGTCTACTTAGCATTTGGCTTATACTCATATAATATGTGGCCCAGTTTTTGTATAGGTAACTATCAGAGACATGTAAAATTTACTGATAAGTAATTCACAATATATGATTTGTTAAAAGAGACCAAAAGCCCAGCAGTTATGAAAAACATCTAATATGAATTTTATAACAAATTTCCATTACAGAAACGCTTTGTAGTCCCGTCAACACCAGACCAAGAAAAGATTCCGTACGCGAGAGTCAACCACAACAAATACATGGTGACGGACCGGACAGCTTACATTGGCACGTCCAATTGGTCAGGGGATTACTTCACAACTACGGCTGGAGTCGCCTTCGTGTTCCAAGACCTAGCTGATGGCCTTCCACAGAACATGACCAAAGACATACGGAAAGAACTTCAAGAAGTCTTCGAAAGAGACTGGAACTCTCCTTATGCAGTTCCACTCAGGCGATTATAGCGTATAAGGTAGACTTTCTTATTAGGTCGTATAAGTTTTTAAAACGTCATTTTCATTGTCTTTGAAACTAAGGCCGGGATGTTTGATACGTCCAACGCACAATTGGTGAAAGAGCAATGTTGATTTTGTTTTAATTCTCATTAATAGCTCACCTCGAGTCCCAGAATTGTCTACAATGAACGCGGCTCTTATTACACGAGGCTTGTAAAATGAATGGTCATAGGTTATACCTTGCCTGTCCCTTCAGGATTTATAGAGCGTGTCCACAGAAGTTCCAATCACAAAATATCCCATTCTTAGATAAACGTCTTATGTCAATATCTTCCTTCTTGTTAAAAGTTTTGTCATGTGTGCTATAAGTTTGTGTGTGAATTTGATTCGAGATTATTCGTACTTACTTATATAAGGGTTACCGGTATTATTGTTTGTGATATTATTACTGTGTACTATGCCAATATTTTACTAGCTATTAACTTGTATATAAGGCATTCAAAGAATTTGTTAGTAGATTTTTCTATCTGTAAATTCATCCTAGTTTTACCCTTTTTCGTAGGTACTTTAAATAGATTATTCCTTATTTTCAAGTTTGTAGTTACCATTTAGAATGGAATAGGTATATCTTATAAGAATATTATAACTTTAATCAATAAAATTGTAGGATTCTGCATCGAGTATTAATAAATAATATAGTGAAATTTGGATTCTGTATGACTGTGCCTTCTTAGATTGTGGAAAGAATATATGAATAAATTCTTTGTGAGTATCAAAGTAGATTTTTATATCTTTTAGATTTACAAATAATGTAGGTTTAGGGGTGGACCTATTTATGTAAACTTTAGACTAACAACTGCGGATATTAAGGGTCCAAGTCGCAATTCTTAAAATTTTCATATTTTTTTTTTTAAATCATTACGTTGTAGGTTTTATACTTTGATTTTAATATTACGAAAAGTCATAAATTTATAGATCCACCACCTATGTAATATTATAATGTTTGTCTTTAAGAGTAGGAGCAATTAATTATTGTGAACAATTCAAAGATATTAATAATTTAATGTTATATACTTATCAATAACTCCATGTTAAATGAGAAATAAGATATAAAAATAGATTTCCGGTGTTTACATAATTATAAATATCGCCAAATAAATGTATTATGATTCAGTGACGGTGTAATTATTTTTATAAGAACATAGTAGCTATTAACTTATTTGGCAATTTAAGGTTCCATCTCCCTATCTTGTTTTAAAACCACTTGGGAAATTGCGAAAACTGACATGAAACAACATTTACGTTGCGTTTCGCCGTATGAGTGAGGTTACCGCTAGGTCTAATCCCCTCCCCCCATCTTCAATCCTCAAATTTCTAATAACCCACAAGAGGTGGGCAACGCACTCCTTTGGTATTACTAGTGTCCATGGGCGGCGCTGATTGCTTGCTCGTTTCCCAATTAATTGTCAATATTTAAATTTATAACATTTATTTTCAAAATTGGAATGTTTATACTTAGTAAAAAAGCATGGGCAGCAAATGACTCCATGACAATATCAATTAAGTACTGGTGAAAATGGTGAAATGTAGAATAAAAAGCAATACTTAATATAGAAAACTTTTTGTTTTTCTACCACTTACTACAAGGATTTAAATAAATACAAATAAACAGGTTTAAAGAACTTTAATTTAATACTAGCTTTATTTTAAAAAGGAATATTCTTAACATCACTGAATACTTGAAAAAGAAAATTGACCATACTCAGTAATGCTTAGAAAAAAATATATTATATTATAAAAACTTGAGAATTCAGAAAGCACTGCATTGACGTCGTTGCTGAAAGTCAGTACAAAAATATAAATTTTAATCAATGCAATTGTTTTCTGACATTTTGTACAGTTAGTCTCCGTGCTTAAATCTAATATAGACGAAAACAATGTCAACAATGTGTCTATAAAATAAATGTAACTAATAAACTTACAAATCATTAATTCCGAAATTATTCATAAAATAAACTAAAAGAAAATCAAATCCATTCAAATCTTCACATATATAAAGTAATAAACATTACTAGTTCTTTTCATAACCTTCAGTTGTAGCAACAAACTGAACAACGTTCATCCGAAATCTATTCGTAACATCCAATATTCAAATACATTTTATATCATTCAGCCCTTAAATGGTGGAGTAAAGAAAATATTTTAATAAAGATGAAAATAATCAGCATACAGAAATTGAGCATTAAATTAAAATATTTTAACGTGACACGCTTCTTACACTCAGAAGAGGTAAGAAGAGATGTGTACATTAACCCTCCGAAGGATGATAAAAGTTAAAATATTTTAATCAAATTCAAATGTCATGCACACGCGGGGTTTTGAAAACGTTCGACATTTAATAACCCATCCTTAAAGACATTCCTCACACATGGAACATTAATAGTTATCGTGAGCTTCGAGCAGAGGCGTAGCACTTATTTTCATTGAAACTGCATAGGAAATTCGTCCGTATCGTGTAGGTATAATAGTGCAATTTAGTATCTACGCATGTGTGGCGCTGTCCTCCACGAAGTCCCTGGCCTCATCCTGTGTGACGCACTCGACGTGTGAGACTTTGTTCCGGAACTTGACTCCGTAGAACTTGTGCGCGTGCTCCAGTAGTTCAGGTCGGAAAGTGGTCGTGATGAACTGAGCTGATGATGATAGCTCGTGGATCATGTTGGCTATAGCTTTACGGTGCTGCGCGTCTAGAGCCTGAAATTATAATGACGAAATGTTAGAGCCCATAGAGTGTACATGCTGCTCACTTTGAAACTACGAATAGAGTAATTAATCAATGGTATTCTAAAGCACCACTCAAATATTCTGAGTGATAGATTTTACATCGACTTTTGATGCATTACGGCAACTTATGATTTTTTTATGTCAGTATAAGTAGTTACAAAGCAAAATACCGAATAGGAACTAACCTGATCGATTTCGTCGAACAAGTAGAAGGGAGCAGGATCACACTTCTGTATAGCGAATATGAGAGCTAACGCCACGAGTGACTTCTGTCCACCGGACAGTTGGTTCATCTCTCGCATGTCGCCTTCGCCGCCAGTAAAGGATACTTTGATACCCACTCCCGTAAATGGATCTGCTTTTGCACGCTGAAATAGGTAAAACAATAGATATTAATAATTATACACGTGAATAAAAAGAATGATTAGTAGCCGACAATTCGAATAAAAAAATGCGATACTCCCGAATGACTCATTTGAATTATACACGCATATTTTCTTAACTAACGTTTAGTAGTAGTAGATAACTTAAAATATTTCAAGCGATTAAGATGTTACAGTCAGATTAAGATGTGTTAAATGATTGCTTTTAGAATCTCCGTGAAGAATTCTATAAGGTACTTATTTTTTGAGAAGGGAACATCTTCCAATGGCTTCTCTCGCCCAGGGTAAATAAAGAGGGGGTGTCAGACTCTTACTGACTAAACACCCCCCGTTCCTTCTCCTTCAGTAAGCCCGAGGTACCTTATTGCGCTTGACCCGCAACCCCGGCTAGTAGGTAGGTAGTAAGAGATGCGAATTGGGGAATATGGGCAAGATATAACATTTGCTTAGCATTGAAACTGGGTAGTACACAATATAAATCTAAACCAGATTTATTAATTAATTAATTTATAAAGATTAATTAATATGTGCAATCTAATCGCATGATTTATCTGTTTCAAATGCGAATCTTGAGAATTACACACGATCCCAAGCCCTAATTCTTCTCGCGTATATAAAACATAAACGTATAATAAAGTGTACGGTACTAGCAAATTTCAACACTTGAAAATACGAGCCATGTTGTCAATAATGCAGCTACTTTCAATATGTTATACCCTACCCATGTTTTCATAATATGGTTGCATGGCACTACATTCGGGTACTTATCGACATTACGTGCGATTAATGTTTTTTTTAATATTGTAATTTCACAGCTAAGTATATATTAAACAACAATTTCAACATAAAACCAAACTTAGGCAGTAACTTTTTTATTGTGGAATAGGAGGCAAACGAGCTGACTAATCGTCTGATGGCTAGCTGAGCAGCGCCGCATAAGCATGTTGCCAGCATTTTAAGAAAGAAAACGCTCGTTTTTGGAAATTTTTGCCGGTTCTTAAATAGCCCGAAAGATCATTTCTAAGTACTGTGCGAAAAAGAAAGTTTCACGAAAATCGTATTTATTGACTGCCAACCATCTATACATATGATGGGTATGGAAGTGTTGTCGCTAAGGTTTAAGGTTAGGATTTTAATTTATTAATAACTTGACCCTTAAGTTTACCACATGCTTATCTATACTAATATTATAAAGAGGTAAAATTTGTAAGTTTGTATGTAGGGGGTAATCTTTAGAACCGCTAGTCGCATTTCCAAAATTCTTTCACTGATAGATAGCTACAATGTTCCTGAGTGCTATAGGCTATAAAACATCACGCTACGACTAAATGGAGCTGAGCAGCGGGTGAAACCGCGCGAGAGTAGCTAGTATTATATATAAGTATTCTATTAGATAAGAAGTCCGGTACTGTTTTTGCAAAAATAAACACATATTAC
This sequence comes from Spodoptera exigua, assembly GCA_902829305.4. Classification (NCBI taxonomy): domain Eukaryota; kingdom Metazoa; phylum Arthropoda; class Insecta; order Lepidoptera; family Noctuidae; genus Spodoptera; species Spodoptera exigua. The sequence continues at coordinate 3,863,781 of LR824614.2, forward strand.
AGTAAAATATCGACTTACCTCAGTACTGGCCTCCTGTCCATCATCAGTAGCGACCCTCATGATGAGACTGCCTCTTCCTTGAGGCACCAGTTTCTTGAATACTTCCGTGAAGTTCTTACACACTTGTTGGAACGTGAACTGTATAGCTTCTAACTTTCTATGTTCTAATGTTTCTATGAGCTCACGGATTTTCTCACCTCTGTAAACAAACATTATTTTAAACAACATTAATCCAATTAATTATTTAGTTTTCGGCTTACTCACGTAATGATTTGACGAGATACTTGACTAGTTTCAAGCCATGCTAGAGCCCCATATTCATGAGCTGCATTCCGCGACACGCGAGTCTGCGACTGTCGCGCTGCTACAGGTGGTAGTAGCAGCGCGACAGTCGCCGAGTCGTGTGTCGTCGCCGTGGCAATTAATTTAGAATGTCTCACGAAAGTTATAATAAAAACATTTAACCACATTAATATTTTCTTCTGTGATGTAGTTGTTAATAAACACAAATAATACATTGTTCAGTGCCGGAATCAAACCTATGCCACGTTGTGTAACAGCCAGTCGCCTATCCATTGCGCCAACGTTGTAGTAGAGTCAGTTTTAACATGATTGAACTCTTTGATCGATTAGTCAAGTCCACAACTTCTAATATTGTATGGAGTCTCGATTCGATCTGCTTCGGACTATTGTATTGTCCATTTAGTATTTTAAGTCGGATTACATGGTTGTGGTATAAAACAAAGGAATAAATTTTCTCAGCTTTATTTTATAGTGTTTTTTTGCGACGTGAAATCTATGAAATGTTTTCTCGCGCCCAGATTGAGGCGAGAGCGGAGTGTCAGACTCTTACTGACTAACAACCCTTCCGTCCTTCTCCTACTCCAGGACGGGGCCGCGGGACCCAACTGATTTTATTGGTGGTTAGGATTTTTTCATCTAACTGTTCATCTAAATTCCAGCTGTGTGTTAGGAGTTCAAGTGTAAACAGTTGAAATTAACAAAACGAAACTAAGGTAATGGACGGTCTCTCCTAATGTCATTGTTGTGCGTAAATATTATCAGTATGTTGTACACATACTTGAAAAGTTATACACAAAGAAATAATTCCGACATATGTTGCTATTACGTATTATGGTCAATAAACTATATCTAAACTAATAAAAATCGCAAGTAAGATAATAATTTACTATATGAATTTATTTTAGAGTTTTTTATACATTACAGTCTGATAACACTTTTAATATATAGTTTATATATATCATAATTTTACATTTTAAATCAACGGCTTCTTGAGAACTTTTATTATACTAACTAGACGATTTTTCCAGAGCAGAAGTATTGGAGTTTATTGTCAATTAACAAACTATCCTCGAGCCACCAAACTAAATAAAACTGTGTCAAGATTATTAGGTAGCAATTAACAATGGGGTGAAGTTTAACAACAGGTGTAAGAACAATGATCATATATATATAAGAGAGCGCATTGTTTCACGTACATACGAGCCTCACTCGGCAACGATTATAAAATGTACATTTACTTATTATTATTATTAATCTGTAAAGTATCGAACGCCGCCTCGGTAGAGGATAGAGGCCTTTGGGATCTACTGGGTAGCATTTTGAATTATTCTAATAGTGCACTCGTTCCAGAGGATGCGAACCTATCAATTACCGAACTGGGGAATAAATATGGATATCATGTCGAACAACACACTGTGACTACCGAAGATGGATACATCTTAAATTTTCATAGAATACCGACACGAAGTAGAAAGGCCAGACCTGTGGTGTTCCTCATGCATGGCTTACTAGATAGTTCAGACACGTGGCTATTGCTGGGACCCAACAAGGCACTCGCGTATTTACTAGCAGATCTCGAGTTTGATGTTTGGTTGGGCAACAGTAGAGGAAATAAACATTGCCAAAACCATACTTCCTTGTACAATACAGATTCCGATTTCTGGCATTTTTCTTGGGAAGAGATCGCAGTGCACGATTTGCCAGCGATGATCGACTACATCCTTCAGGTCACCGGTATGCAGAATTTGTACTACGTGGGCCATTCTCAAGGCACAACGACGGGCTACGTGTTGTGTGCTATGAAGCCAGAATACAATAGCAAAATCAAAATGATGTTCTCGCTTGCACCAGAGGCCTGGATGGGCCATATAAGAAGTCCTTTAGTGAAAATATTTTCCCCCGCTCACAGTGTACTCGCATACCTACTCTCGGACTTCAGTGCTGATTATGCAGGAGTGGACTTCTTCAATAAAATATCAACATTCGTGTGTACTATTGTACCGGCAAGATGTGACAATGTATTGTTTGCGCTGTCGGGATATGAAACTAAAATAAACGAGACATTCTTAGCGGTCATATTGGGTCATTCTCCGACTGGATCGTCGACGTTTCAATTCGCTCACTATGGGCAACTGGTTGAGTCTCATCGGTTCTGCCGCTATGACTTTGGTAGACAAGGTAATTTGGCGGCGTACAACCAGAGCGTGCCTCCTGATTATGACCTGAGTCTAGTAACGACACCAGTAGTGATATTTTACAGTGCTAAAGACTTGTTATCGGACCCTAAAGACGTAAATATATTGATAAAAAACCTTAACAATGTACGTGAAACCATTTTCCTAGAAGATTTTACACATTTAGACTACGTTTATGCTCAAGATGCAGCTGATGTTATCTACAATAAGATTATTAGCTGTATCATTAGTGATGAAGATAACTGAGCTATGGAGAAGTACTACGCTATCGTATCGCTCTTTGGAACGACGATTCTGCGTGGCAGTAATGAATCGGATAAAAAAGCTGAAGGAAACTAATAATAAAAATTTACTAATAAAATAAAATAATTGACACTTCTTAGCGTTTTTTTCGACCGTGTACACTATAAGCTAAACTTCAATCGATACGTTAGCCAAAACAATATTTAGCTCTGCGGGACTGGCATTTTGAACTTCAAGAATATTAAAGTTATTTTTTTTTTACGATGGGCTTCGGGGCCATTTTTCCAACATCAATATTTTTTTTGTGTCATTTTATGTACTTGTTCATCGAGATATTTAGGTATTTATGTTGTTGGTCCCTATCGATCGAAAAAATTATTAAATACGAAAATTATACTTTTTCTGTTATAAATAAGTAGAATTCTAATTAAATACGTATTTTGTGTCATCTCTCTCCGCTGCAAACTGTAATTTAGCAAATATTTGAAAAATCGCTTGAATTGCTCCGAAAAAAGATTAGAATCGCTGATTATAGGTCTGATGCGTATAAAATCATTGGAGGGCTTGTCCAAAATAGTTTGTGTCAAATCCGTCCACGGAATTGGGAACTATTTATTTTTTTTCCTTTAGCACACCCCGACAATCACAAAAAAAAATTAAGTTATTAGAGTTGGTGCCTATATGATTACAACATCATTATGAAACACTTTACAAAAATTGTGCCGTTTTTATCCACGGATTCGAATTATTTCTTCGGTTTCTTCCGTATGGGCGTCCGCGGGGAACGACACGACGCGGGGAGGGGGAGCGCACGCGCGCCTGCAAGTTGCCCGGGCGATCTGTTTGTTTACTTTCTTTCTCGTAGTGTGCAGTGCAACACAGAAAACTGTTCAAAATGGAAGTTCAGCGTAATTATTTATTGTTGTGGGTGATTATCGTTATTAGGTTTTAAGCCACTTATTTTTTTAATATTTACATTACTTAGTATTTTTTGTATTCCTCATAATCTCTTAAGACTAGCGTAAACTTGATAAGACTGGGATGTTATTAAATTAACCTTAGCAACTGTAAAAAAAATGAACATTGTAGGTCCTACCTACATTGATTAATGTACTGATTTTTGTTTTTATTTAGTTCTTGCACATATTTCCGGGTGGTTTAAAAAGGACTGAGTTACTTTGAGAAAAATATGGTATGGCTGTTGTTTTTACTCGACTTGGCGGGGGCACTACCGTGCCCCCTTATCAACCTAACAACGTGAACTTTGAGATTTGCGGATGTTTGTATTTTTTTCATCCCATAGTGTATCAATGGTCCGGAGTAGGGTAGGATACTCTACATTTCTAACGCGCGGAGTAACAGACAAAGCCCAGTACTGTACCTACTGTGCGCCGCGGCGCACAGTAGGTACAGTACTGACTGATAAGGGGGCACGGTAGTGCCCCCGCCAAGTCGAGTAAAAACAACAGCCATACCATATTTTTCTCAAAGTAACTCAGTCCTTTTTAAACCACCCGGAAATATGTGCAAGAACTAAATAAAAACAAAAATCAGTACATTAATCAACTTTATATTCATTTTTAACAAAAAAAAGTAACGGTTTTGTTGCTACTTACACAAATAGTATTTGGGTACCTAGGCGAAAGAGATGTTTCTACAAAATCAATTCAAATTAACATAAATAGCTATGTAGGTAGGACCTACCATGTTCATTTTTTTTACAGTTGCTAAGGTTAATTTAATAACATCCCAGTCTTATCAAGTTTACGCTAGTCTTAAGAGATTATGAGGAATACAAAAAATACTAAGTAATGTAAATATTAAAAAAATAAGTGGCTTAAAACCTAATAACGATAATCACCCACAACAATAAATAATTACGCTGAACTTCCATTTTGAACAGTTTTCTGTGTTGCACTGCACACTACGAGAAAGAAAGTAAACAAACAGATCGCCCGGGCAACTTGCAGGCGCGCGTGCGCTCCCCCTCCCCGCGTCGTGTCGTTCCCCGCGGACGCCCATACGGAAGAAACCGAAGAAATAATTCGAATCCGTGGATAAAAACGGCACAATTTTTGTAAAGTGTTTCATAATGATGTTGTAATCATATAGGCACCAACTCTAATAACTTAATTTTTTTTTGTGATTGTCGGGGTGTGCTAAAGGAAAAAAAATAAATAGTTCCCAATTCCGTGGACGGATTTGACACAAACTATTTTGGACAAGCCCTCCAATGATTTTATACGCATCAGACCTATAATCAGCGATTCTAATCTTTTTTCGGAGCAATAAAGATAAAGATAAAGATAAAGATAAATTTATTTGTATAAACATGTGTGGGTAACATTATACATATAGATGCAAATGCAGATGGTAAGGTGAAAGCTCTAATGTTTCAATTTGCAATTCAAGCGATTTTTCAAATATTTGCTAAATTACAGTTTGCAGCGGAGAGAGATGACACAAAATACGTATTTAATTAGAATTCTACTTATTTATAACAGAAAAAGTATAATTTTCGTATTTAATAATTTTTTCGATCGATAGGGACCAACAACATAAATACCTAAATATCTCGATGAACAAGTACATAAAATGACACAAAAAAAATATTGATGTTGGAAAAATGGCCCCGAAGCCCATCGTAAAAAAAAATAACTTTAATATTCTTGAAGTTCAAAATGCCAGTCCCGCAGAGCTAGTGTGCGTGTTGTGCGCAGATCCGTGAAATGACACCCTCCACACACCCATCGCGCGCTTCCTCCAGTACGCAAATGTAGTTTTTTATGTCTAATATCATTTCCTATGGACGAAAATGGCACAAATTTCAGTTTTAGGTGTGTCATGATTTATGAAAATTAATAAAGTGAACTCTAATAATTTTAATTTTTTTTTTAATCTCAGTTAACTTGGGAACGCAGAATATTTGAATATTTCAAAATCGCGTGGTCTAATTTGACACAAAATTGAATGATATGGTATTTTAAATGACCTTTAACTGGATTTAATTAATTTTGTTACTTGTAGTTTTTTTTCGCTATGTTATTTACCTTTTACGTTTTGGATGTGTAACGCATGTTGCAGTGCACGAAAATGACACAAACTCGACTGGCACACAATTTATGCTTTTTAATGGTCGATACAATGATATTTTCAAACATAAATTTTATTTTAGTTGGTTTAAATTCGAAATAAAAAATTCTACTATGTTGCATCGAATAACTCAAATTGCAAGAACGAAAAGTGACACAAAATACCACAGAAGCTTTATAATTACACACTGAACACATGTGCAAAAAATTATCAACTTTAATATTCTTGAAGTTTTGGTACTGAAATATTGCTAGCGCTATCGGAGTAATTTATCTACGCATTTAGATTGCACGGTTGGTCACAGTCACGGTTGGCTGGGCAACTGGCTGCCGTGCAAAGTGTCGCGGGTTCGATTCCCGCAGGGAACAACTCTTTGTATGATCCACATATTATTGTTCCGGGTTTGGGTATGATGGGTATGTTTATTTATAATCGCACCCACGACACAGGAGAAAATCCTACTGTAGGGAAAAGGAGATTTTTTTTTTAAAAGGGGGTCTTTGTGTGCACACATGTTAGTTGTTGACTGCTGTTACTCAAAGAATTTTTGTTTTTGAAGTAAAACCCTTCAATGTTCACTCTGAAAGTTTATTTAAATATCATTCTACTACACCCCATTAGTGATGATATTTCAATGACCAATATAAAGCAATTAATTGCTTAATTTGTTAATAAAGTTCTTCATAAAATTGAGTTTAATTATTTGTAAACTCACCCTATATCCAATTCTTCCTTCCTTTTATAAAGTTTCTCTTTTTGTTCCGAGAAACTGATGAACTGGTCCAACGCTTTCTTGTTTACATGGTTATATTTCTTCAGGTGCTGGTTCGCCTTCTCAAGCTCTTTGAATAGCTGTAGACATTTAATAAAAATTATGATAAGGGGACTCACCTATCAAACAAAATATAAAGGAAACTCGTATTAAAATAATATAAAAATTAATATCCAAGTGTGTTGTTATTTAACAAGGCACTTGCCTGTGAACGGCTTAACAGAATCTGATAATAACGTTTTTGTTTTGCGAACTAGGTATGCAAAAGGTAAAAGACGAAAAATGAATGAGTATTGGGACTACGAGAACTTCACTAAGTCACACAAAGCAAACGGGCTTCGTTTCACGCCAGTTATTCGTAAGGCCGTGATATTGCCGACTTACTCGTGTCGAAGTATGCCACTCTTGCATTGCAACCTTACTATACGGTTGTAAGCTTACTCTGTTAAGTATATAACACATACAACATAATCTCTTACCTGTTTGAGTGACATTTTCTGATACTTGGCGTGTAATTCGGGTGCATTCGGTAATGTTCCCAACGCTGCGATCTTGTCGAGGGATTCCTGTATTTTCTCCTGTAGCAACACTTCTTTGGAAGCCATCTTCTCTAAGCCCTTGGCGTCTTCTTCCATTTTGTCTTGTGCTTCTTTTTCCTATTGACGAAAGTAAAAGTAAACAAAAGTGGCTTTTTTTATTAGTCTGCATACAACTTTCAATCATCTTATCTTTAGCACTCTTGGAAGGACAAGTAACCGAAAATGTTATTAAAAGTCACGTATTTATTATACGTGACTTTTAATAAATAACTCATGGTGGCACAGAATCTTAGGTATGGTCAGAGATAGACGATATTTGTAGCAAATATTATTTTAGACTTTACTAGCTACTCCCGCGCGGTTTCACCCGCTGCTCCATTTACTCATTGCGTGATATTTTATAGCCTATAGTACTCAGGAACATTGTAGCTATCTATCAGTGAAAGAATTTGGGAAATCCGACCAGCGGTTCAAAAGATTACCCCCTACATACAAACTTACAAATTTTACCTCTTTATAATATTAGTACTGATTAGTCTGGCTCCAAATTATGAAAAAAAAACTATCTAAAACTAAAACTATCTAAATTATGTAACAATGCATTGTAAAAAGTGATTGAAAAAGAGTAACCATGGAGTTTCTTGCTCGTTCTTCTCCATAGGAATCTACACTTTGGAACGAGCAAATAGCTTCACTAGAGGACAGACGGACAGACTGACACATATAAAGTTAAACCTTATGATATCTTTTTTGCTTGACGTTCAAAAGTGCCTTTTTTTGGTCTATTTGAAATAAAGAATTTGATTTGATTTGATTTGATTTGATTAGAAATATTTCTTATATATGTACTTGATTTACGAAAATCACTCTTACAGCTTATGTATTAAGTTCATACCTTATTCCTCCATTTATCGAGCTCCAATTTCAGTGCCTTTTCATTCTTGACAGCAGCTTGGACCTTTCTTTCAACTTCTTCTAGTTCTTTATTAATCTGCTTGATGCGTTTCTCGGTGGCGGCGAGATCTGCTTTGCTGTTTGCCAGTCTACGCTTTCGGTCTTCTACCGATATCTCTTGTAGAGCTTGTACTAACTCGTCCTTACGTCTGTACGGAAAGAAACGTTAGGTTAGAGTCAATCAGCCGGGTACCGCGGCCTCGGCCTTAAGCAGGAAAAGGAGCGGTTTTTAGTCAGTAAAAGTCTGGCACTCCCTCTCGCCGGGCAAGAGAAGTCATTGGATGCTTTTGCCCCTCACAAAATAATGGTTAGAGATAAAAATGAATGAAAAGAGAGTACTTTTTATGACATAAAGGCTGTAAAGGCAGAATTAAAATGTAGATTTTTTACTGATAGTGATGCAACGAAATACAATATTTTCAAGCAAAACCGATTCAAATAAATCTTTGTTTTTGTAGACACACATCTAACTGCCAAACAAAAACCACTGACTTTCGCAACTTTATTTCAGTTATAATTTAAGTTCTGTATATTATTGTTAAATTAATTATTATATACACATCTGTTATCTTGTTAGATCATTTTGCATTAACAAATAAATAAATATCAGGGGAACAATATTAACAATAGAGAAATCAACCTTCTTAAAATGAATAGTTTTCTTACCGAATCAAGTTGTTAGTAAGTAAATTCTCGAGTTTGTTCTTAGTAGCTTCCAAGTTCATCCTAGCACTGAAAGCCTCTTTGTTTTCCTGCGTGAGACGTCGGATCGCGTCGTTCAGTTCATCCACCTTGCCTTGGTCCGCCGTCGATAGTTGTTCCATCAATTCCTGTCATACACACAAAGATTTTGTATAACAATGTAAAAAACAAAGGATTGGATTTATGTACTTTTTGACGATAACTAATTGGTATTTATATGCTGTGCACAGCATATAGTTTCACAGTTATATAATATCTTTGTTTATGTTTTTTGAATTATCAAAATATAATCATACTTCATTCATTGATTTAACGATATACTTAATTTTAGACTTTTATAGCAAATTTTCCAATAAATGTGTTATTTGAAAAGTAGTATGACGCCTATTTTATTAACGTATATTGCGATTTCATTGAAAAGCATATTTTTTGATTAAATTGTATAGATTTGTCAAAAACCTTGAACAATCCAAAAATATTAATTCCGGCATTATAACAAAAGTTTTTGTTTAATATATCAAACTCCAAGCGAAAGCCGTTAGACGTTTGTGCACCTATTTTTTTTGTGTTTCGAATTACCACTATTGAAACGTTAAATTGAGATGGGAATGTAAAAGGTAAGTACAAACAGGCGAAAGTGCAATTAAAAATCTAAAATCCTCATGAATATTAAACATAAGTTCTAGATTAAAAGTGTCAATAAATAGTTACCTGATGCAACTCAGACTCGAGCCCTTCTTTAGTGGCCTGCATGGCCTCCAAACTGGAGCGGCATTGCGCTAGAGAGCGCTCCTTAGGTCCACGGAACCTTTCTATTGAAGCAAGCTCCTCTTTCATTAGACGAATATCTGCCTTCACTTTGTCAAATATATCCCTGTAAAAGTATTATTGTTAGTTCGCCTCTAAGGGCGCATAGTCTTCAGCACAAACTATTAACTAGTACACACTTTCAAACTTTTATTAGTGCCTTTTGGGGTTTTACGTCCTTTTATTATCATTCCTAAATCAAAACTAATATTATAATTGCGAAAGTAACTCTGTCTGTCGTCTGTCTGTCTGTCTTTTCTTCACGCCTAAACTACTAAACCGATTTCTGTGAAATTTGGAACAGACATAGTTTGGAACTTGAGAAAGGATATAGGATAGTTTCTATAGGTACCAAAAATCTGCAGGAAGTCACTATTCCACGCGAATGGAGTCGTAGGCAAAAGCTAGTTAATAATAAATGTATTATCATAGCAACTGAATTAAATCCAATATGATGTATGGAACTGTTTCTTATTGCTCCTCAATCGGTTGATATGAGGTTTCATAGAAATTGCGTATTCTGGGGCAGTCATTTTAAAGGTCTTTACCTAGTGTGTAAGTGTGTAAGATGGTAAGGATATTTGCAAAATTATGATATTTATTAATTTATCAATGTTTTGTTTACATATACCTATGATATATAGAATACAGTCTGGAATATAGGCCACTTTTTAACCTGTAACTGCGGCCGAAACCGATAGTAATAACTAGTTTATTATAAATGATATCTCCACCCAAGTCATCCTCCACCTAAGTGCTACATTTTCATGTATACTTACTTAGCCTTTCCCTGTTTAGTTTCAGTTCTCTGCATCTCAGACACGATAGAGTTGATGCTCGTCTCAGTTTTATTCAGTTCCTGTCTCAACGTGCTCAACTCTTGTTCCAGCGTGGTGATCTGCTCCATCAGTTCTGAACGTGTCTTCTGCATTTCTAAACGAGAGCGAGACTGGTTGAAGTAACCTCCCGTGAGAGAACCTTTGGATGACACCTGTGAAAGGATAATTGGGATGATTCATAATAAGGAAGTCGAAAATTTAAAGTAATTTTTATTTAAAAAAACAAATTTGTATTTCGAGCATCATTCTTGTCGCGGTGCGCTCGAAACCAAGTAACGGCTGCTCATGATTATAAGTCCCCTTGTTACACGAAACTAGTAGTCGTTATCTTTAGTAAATTTAGTTTGACTAACGATATTGATCAAAAAAAATTAATTGTTATTAGAACGAAAAAGACCGAATAACAGGATCTGAATTACTAAAACTAGACCGACAATAACAATAGCAACCAAGGTGATAGATTGTTTTGTTCGATAAACATCAATAAAGCTGTCCAGTGCATTCAATATTGTCGTCCTAATCAGACAGTAAGAGTCTGACATTTCCTGTCGCCCCACCCTGGACGGGAGAAGTCTCTTAATGATTTTTCCCTCACAAAAAAAACCTGCGTCACCATAGCTCGCAGATGAAGATATTACGGGAAATATCTAAAAGGCTGTCAATAATATTGGTAACTTAAAATAATATATTATAGTCTTGCTACAATACCTGATCTCCTTCGAGCGTGACACAGTCAAGATGGAACTGTTTCCCGAGTTCCGTGGCGCACTCCAAGTTCCTGCAGATGAGCGTCTTCCCGAATATGTACTTCATCGCCTTCGCGTACTTAGGATCGTATTTCAATTTCTGTACCATGGCAATGGCGTTCTGGAATAAAAGGGAACCTAAATTTATTTATTTAACTAAAGTAAAAGTTAAAATCGAAATCATTTATTACTACTGAACAACAGGTCCTTTCTAAACTGGGACAGAGAAAGCGACTTTGTTTTATACTATACTAGATTCGCGCGGTTTCACCCCCTGCTCGGCTCCTCCAGATCATAGCGTGATGTTATATAGCCTAAAGCCTTCCTCGACAAAAAATCTATTTAGCAAAAAATAATTTTTCAATTCGAACCTGTAGATCCTGAGATTTACGCGTTCAAACAATCAAACAGACTCTTCTGCCTTATAATCTATATATGAGAATAATATATTTCCACTTTTCGTTGTAATGCTATAACTCAGCAATGCCTTTACCGATTTGCCTAATTTTAAGTCAAGAGAAGGCTTGTACTTAAAAAAAATTTTAAAACCATACGCTGTGGGCGACCGCTTATATTAGTATAGATAGTAAATTAAATATGTATAACAGAAGAAAACTTACATTATCGTTAGGATAGACCATGTCCCGGACCTGCAGTCGGTTGAGGGGCATGAATGTGACCTCACCGGGCAAGCTCTGCCTGTTCATCTCCTTCAGGATCTTTGTGCCCACTGTGTCAGATTCCACGATGTGGTGAAACAGTCTGTTACCTGCTGTCACCTGGGTGCAAAATAAGGGATCATATTATTGACCGATTCAATTATACTGGATAAGACGGCGACGGCGATAGCATCGTTTTTCGCGCAATGCCACTCGATGAACATGAATTCCTGGTGTGAACTGAAACTATTACAACCATTGTTTTTTGACAAAATTATTGTATAATATAAAATTGATTGATGAGTAACTTAAACACTTTGGAAAGTAATAGTTATGTTTAATAAACACAGCAAACAATTTTCCTTGTCTATAATCATCTTATGGTTGTGTTTTATATTTCAAACCTTAATATTGCGATTTAAAAAAACATAATAAAGAAACGTTGCTCCCCACTAGGATTTTCTCCTGTGTCTTGGGTGCGTCAACAAACATACAAATTCACATACCGATCACACCCAGACCCGGAACAACAATTTGTGGATCACACAAAAAGTAATTTCGTGCGGGTATCGAAAACGCGACACGTATCGCAGACAGCGGGCCAACCGTGCAGTGAAAAAATTTAAAAACAATATACACATCTCCACCTCTTTATAATATTAGTGTAGACAAATCCTTACCTCAACAGCAGTATAAATAGTCTTATCACAAGTGAAGTTCTCAATGACAGGTCCGTAGTACTGCGTGGCTATCTTCGCCCATTCCCCACCTCTCTCTTGGAAAGTCTCCAGTACTTTGCGCACACTGTCTCTTCCGTTCAGGATAGGCTGCAAGCAAATATTAATGTTAAGACTATAGGTATAGGGTTTAATATTGATCTTCTTCATCATCTTGTTATGAGCCTTAGTGATGTATAGCCAAAAAGGTTTCACAAAATAGTGTCTTTACCTTTCCGGCCATGGACCTCAAAGCTTGATCAGCTTTGGCCAAGTCTTCTTTTAAAGATGACAGGTTCTGTGTTAGGGAAGTTTCTTTTCGCCATAGTTCACTAAAATAAAGATGTATAATTAATTATAGTTTAGCTAGAGAATAGCCCTGTTTCGATAAATCGCCAAATGCATGTGATTAAATCAGCCGAGTTGCGAAAAATAATACTGATATATTTTTTAAGATTCAAAATTCTTTTGCAAAATTTTCTAAAGCAAATAGCCTGTAATAACAAAACAAATTGGAACTTTATCCCACACCAAGAAAGTTCTTAAGTAAAAAATAAGTAAAGTTCTTAAGTATAAAATAAATAAAGCCTAATTCTGTCCAATTGGACCAAAAAGGCGTGTTTACGGAGTTTGCGTCATAGTCATTTTATTATACGCAACGTAAATACTTACTTCCTAGCACTTTGCTCCTGATCCTTCCTCTTTTTGCACTCGTAATACTGTTTATTGTGTTCGTCTATAGCCACTCGCTGTCTCTCCATCTCTTTTGTAGTCTCCTCTATTCTCTTTTCCAACTCTGTCAACTTTGTAGCGTCGCGGCGAAGGTCATCTCGTAACTTAGTCTCGTGATCCTTCTTGTCTTTTATTTGTTTGTTTAGAGACCTGGGTAAAGGAAATTAGACTTTAAAACTTGATAGATAGGGTTAAAAAAATTGATTGTCTGTAACAGATTTATACATACTAAATAACCTCTTTAAATTATTGTGTATGAGTATAAAATTATATGTTTGAATGATAACATTACACCAACAAATAGTTTCGTGTTGAATGTGTAATACAACGGTATTAGTAGCACTTTTAAGTAAACCTAAACTTTTTGAACTGTGATCTTCAAGTTGGCTCAATGGTTTAGGCCTAGACTAAAGAAAAACTTTGTTTTGTAATAGTTTCAAAAGAATAATAATAATGACGATCATTTACATACTTGAGTTCCTTCTCAATCCATCTGTCTCTGTCTTGCTTGGAGGTGAACTGAGTGCCTCTCCCCTGCTTGGCGTATAGTTCCTGCCGCTTCTGCTGGTTGAGTGCGAGGGCGCGCGTACATTCCTCCTCTCGAGCTTTCATCTCTTCGTATTTAGGCTTTAACTCTTCAAGCTCGCGCTCTTTTTCCGCTATCTGTTGCCTAAGACGCTCCAGTTCACCTTCGGCACGTTCCTAAAGATTATGTTTAAATATCCATAGTTAAAAAGAAATTATTTCAACCATAATAATTTAGTAGTAATCACACCTACATTAATTAATTTAACAATATACTTAATATTAGTATTTACGATTATTCAAGAGAAATATGTTTATTCTTAGAAAATTGGCGTTTTTTTTTTTCAATACATATTCAAGTTTATCAATGTTAGCAAACAAACCAAAACCAGTGATAGAAAATCAAAGCTTGTTAAATATTACAGATTGATTTAAATATTAATTTATTTATTATTAGTATTAGTAAAATAGAAAATTTATAGAGCTCACCTTAGATTTGTTGTCTCCATCGACATCATCTGACAAATCCTTGATACCAAGTTCCAATTTGGTCTTCTCTCTCAACAACTGTTGTTGTTCAGTTGACAGTATATCTTTCTCTTCACGGGCCGCGGCTACATCCTTACGCGCGTCTTTTAACTTCCTATAAAAAGTTACATTTACATCGATTTTATTTACAAAAATCTCATTATAAATAGGTTGTATCTTTAGGAGGATATTAATGTCAGAAAGACAGAAAATTAAATCTTAATATAAATGTATAATTTTATTGATATGGATTAAAAATCTTAAAATGCACTTGAAGAACTTCAGAGATTTTGATTAGAGTTTCAGAGGTTTGAAATAGAAGCAGTCGCTATATGAACCAACCTCTTTTTAAACCTACTTATTTGAGAATGAGCAAAATAAAAAATAATAATTAGTAGAAATTACCTGTTAGCCTCTCTGACATGTTCCTGTGCCTCTCTGACCATGTCGGCGTAATGTTGCTGCTCTTTGCCGCTGTTTGAGCGCATTTTCTCCAACTAAACGTATACAGAATAACGGTCAATAAAAACTAGTCAAAACAACAGCATATGCAGGTAAGATCGCTTACCCACACATCATAAGCCTATAAGTGCCGACTGCTAAATAAAGGTATTTTCTCACACAGAGAAGGTTTCAGCATTTATCCCCAAAGCTGTTCAAGGCGGATTGGCGATAAAAAATAATAATTAGAAATTATAAGTGCAGATTTTATCACGATGTTTTTCTACACCGTTTGTCTCGGAAAAAGTCTTATAGTTCTGGGCCATCACAACATAGGTATATACATTTTAAAAGACGCAAAACGTGTCATATTTGTAGGTATCATTGAATCTCGACGTATTCTATAGAATATAAATATCATTATAAACTGACCTCTTCAAGCTTTCGCTTGTTCTCCCTGTGTTCCGTGTCATGTATGATGAACTCCAACACACGCCGAGCTCGATCCCATTTCTGATACTCTTTCAATTCTTCCTTTTCTTCTTCTAGAGTTTTCAGACGCTCCTCAATTGTTTGCAAGAACTCATTGATTTTTTCCACCTGTGTTTACAGTAAGAATTCTGGTTAATGATTAAAAAAAAAAGTAAATAAATCTAGGTAATGTGTAACTTTCATTCAGTGTCTGGTTGTCCAACTAACATAATATTTGTTACTATAAAAATGGCAGATTAATAACACAAAAAAGCATTTAATTTTTTTTAAGCGGTCTTTAATTATAACAGTCATGTAATAATGCATGTAAAGTTAAAAATCAAAGTAAATTACAATTAGAATGATATTAATATGGCACTTTTGCAGTTAGGATTTAATATGAAAACCTTTGAGTTTAGAATAAATTAGAAATGATATGCACACAAGATGTAGTGGTATGTTAATGAGACTTATTATACCCTAGTTTACAAATTGTATAAGTGTACCTTTCCAACAGTTTCTTTGAGAATAGTGACGGATTCTTCTCTGCGCTCATCATACACTCTGGTTCCAGCCACTTCTCTTAGCAGCTTCAATCTATGGGAGTCAGGGGCTATGGCCATTTGATTGATCTGTGAATGGAAGAAAATATAATGTTCCAAATGTTTTTTGTTTATGATTACTATTACAACAACATGCAAAGTGATAAAACAAACTTGATAAGATCCTATTGGCCATTAAGTCATATTAAATATTTCAAAATTTGTGCCTAAATAGTCAAGTTTACAAAAAACATACAACATACAATATACAACTTGATCTAAGTCAATGGGATGACAAAACACTTCCTATGTTGTTAAGGACCTTATAATTTAATAACTTGAATGTTTTAATAAAAAGCGATACTGGATGTACATCACATCCAGTAATGTATTCTTCAAGCCCAGTGTTGTACACACCCAAAGTACAGCATATTGTACAGCATTTTGTCTGCCTGTATGAATGAATGTCATAGCTGTACGAAAATTCCTAACTCATGACCAACCTAAAAGGTCTTGTTTCACATGGAGAAGCTTTGAGCTTTAATTGCTATACTAGCTCTAGGCAGATTTGCCATTCCAAACTTACAATTAGACATTTCCTAACAATGTTTTCAATAACCATATTGTCAGACTTGGACAAAGGTCACACTGGTACTTGCCATGTTTCAAACCCACTTCCGCATGCATGAGAAAACTTAATATTTGGGCCATTTAGTTTACTAAAAAATAAATTTCAAGACAGTATTGTCTTACCTTTCCCTGTTTGACAATGTAATATGGATTGGAGTTAGATAATCCAGCACTTTCCAGCAGATTAAGTACCTCGGACCGAGGCACAACTTTTTTGTTGAGGAAGAACTGATCCTTCTTTGATCCAATGACACGGCGCAGAAATATTTCATGTTTTTCAATCTAAATAGTGATAGAATAGTTGTTTATAAGAATGTGTATCGCAAAAATTAAAGTATAAGTGATATAAATTATAATATTTAAGTTTCTTCAAATAATAACAGAAAGCTCATAAACTTTATGTAACAAACTATTTCTTAATAAAAAACAAGACAAAGGAGTTCTTACCGGAATCCGATTGTCTGAATTGTCAAATATGATCTCGACAAATGCCGAAATAACCCTCGGGCCTGTACCTTCATGTAACAGAGCCAGACGCTGCTCCGGTCTAAGATGAGAGAACTCATCACTCAATACAAATTGTATAGCTGAAAATATAATAACTGTATATTACAAATTCTTAATAATATAATACTAACGAATAAAATGACTTTTAATTGTTATTAAGTTGTGGTTTTCAGTGATCTAGCATTCTTGTTTGGGTTAGTTTACAAGGGAATACTAATTATAAGAGTTAAACATTGAAACATCACTTACCATGGAAAAAGTTACTTTTTCCCGAACCGTTTCTGCCAACGACGACATTATGCCGTTTGTCGAATGGTTCGACCACAATTTGTTCACGGTAACTCTTGAAACCCTGGATTATCACCTATAAACAGAGGCACTTACAATAGCGTCACTTATAAGTTACGACAATTTACATTTAACTGATATATCTTATAACACCATTATTACAATAGCAGCAAAAGTACTCAATTTACCTGTTTAATATGCATTTTTATGGATCGTCAGCGTTTTTAGGATAAACTTATAAATTTATTGTTTACAGTGGCGATGATACGTTGACCGCCATTTCGAAATGCCAAATTTGACATTACGGTTTAATTAGTACAGATTATAAAACAGAAAAGCAGCGAGTAAACCTAAATCTATGATTCTTAGTGGTAATCCTGCGTTCGGATACACACTCAAAATATCTTATGATACTGTGTCAGTGTTGCCATACTTTTTCAAAATCGCAATCGCTTGCCCAGCAGATGGCGGTATTCAGTTTTTTAAATGCTATACTTTGATCAGCGCCATCTAGCGAACGAAGAAATGTTGTCGAATAATCAGGAAAATCGTTGCTTAAAATGAGTCAAATTTTTTAAACTTACATCTTTCCAGTAAATAACATTGGCATATAGGAGAACTTGTACATTTAATATCTAGTGAATTATAGGTAGGCTTCCAAAAACATTTAAGAAGACGATTTGCGTTGATACATACCCTTCACACTAGAAGAAAATTTTTAGGCACGCGAACCTTGAAAATTATTATCAAATAATATTTTTAAATGAGGTCAACTTGCCTAAACGATCACCAAGTAAATGTGTAAATTAATTTGAGCTTCAAACTCCATGTTTTATTTACTTTTAAGATTGTCACGTGCTTGCAATGAAAACTAGGATAGTAGCCGCTATGACGTGACAGCCACACCTCCGTTAGCATTTTGCAAACACTGCATAAATTATCACTAAAAATTATCCTGTTTCACATTTTTCGTTGCTCAACGGTTCTTATAAAAGGTGTTTGTAATCTCTAAACATCGTTGCGGCGTCATTGATTCGAATGTTTTACCTACAAAGCTATATCTATAATCGTATATAGTAAATCTGCATAGTCGCTAAATTAGACTGGAGTGAACGTGAATGTGTATGCAAACATCCAAATACTTTATCATATTACCCTACTGGCAAATACTAAAGCTTCATCCGGTGTGATATGCATAACATTTAGTAAGCGTACCCGTGGGGCATATCATCAGGGCATATAAGCCATCGCCGCCTCGGCCTAAAACAGGAGAAGGAACTCTTACTGACTAAAAGTTATGATTTTCCCCTCACAAAAAAGGGTATGTCACACCTGGACAACACTTTGAGGAATTAGTAAATAAGTAGGTTAATAGTTCCTTACTTTTGAGAGGGGAAAATCATCGAACGGCTTCTCGAGGCAGGATATTGTCCTTATGATATATAAAACAATGGCCTTAGCATTTGTTTCAGGAAGTAATCGAATTTGTAATTTTCTTTGCAAGAACCAAAACGTAGGTACCTCCTCCTTATGAAATCCTTGGAACTTAATCAAAAACACAAAATTAGAGATTTTACTTAAATTACCATTTACGTCACAAAATTAAATCGCAGTGCCGAATTATATAAGGACGAGGTTAACGAACTTGGTTCTCCTGATCAAAATATCGAATCTGTGCGAACTCACACAGACACATATCTCCACTTAAATCCTTATACTGCTGAGCTAACGCGGCATGTTAAGTAAATATCAACTAAAGGTAATTTAGGATTCAACTCCGCGAGCTAGTCATGGAATGAATACAATAAATGTTAATTTTTGGTGATTTATTTGAAGAACGCCCAACAAAATCATATCTGTCGGATTATATTTATATATCACTGTACTTAAATTAAATGAAAAAACAGCTGCGTTTGTAAATCCAGTTGCAAGAGCTTTAAAGTTTATTTATAAAATGAAAAAAAAAAAAAATTGAATGTCAATAATATTTACAGCTAATATAAAAATACTTTAGGGTTGCCTTTTCCCAACACATTTTTATATCGACTTTGAGATTTTACCAGATTTAGCTGAATTACCATTTTAAGCAATCACCTGCCCTCCTCCGTAGTAAGTTGTGTACTTACTAAGGAGGATACTTTTCTCCTCTAGTTTGTTAACAAGTCATGCATCACGCAAGCACTCATTACGCAAAATCGGTCCCTTTACCTATGTATAGATAACATGAATAATTCGTTCGTGTTTGAATAAATTCTAAAGACGGTTTGAAGCTAAAGTTGGTATTCACTACAGTAAGTACATACATCCAAAACTATCAGTAACATTCTAGTTAGAAATACCTGTTGGCAAAATAAAAAACAGCTTCATCGTTGGCCACATCATCATTTACCACAAGGTGAATTAGTGGTCAAACGTCAACCGATTAATTATAACAAATATAATGGTAAAAAACCTAGGTCGTACGTCCTAAATAATATATTAGATAGGTACCTACGTCTTAATTTATTGATTATCGGCAATACCTTTATTTTTTTGGATAAGTTATCGCAAGTCGCATAATAGCAATTTTGACACAATACCAATAGCTGTGTTCCATCCACTGTGTATGAGAGGCATACAGAGGAGAGCCTCTGTGTACTCTCCACTGAACTCAATCTTTAATAAATAACTCACCGCCAGCCAGTTTGTGGATATCCTCCCTCCACCAAATTGGAGGACATCCTACACTAAGTTTGCAAAGACATTATTTGCTCTGCAGAATACCTGCGTCTACACTAACGGTCATCATTTCTCCAAAATAAATGACTGCCCCACTCACCCACTGCACTTTAGCTTACTGACCCTATGCGTGCTAGGTATAAACAATTGGGCCTTCATTAATTAAAAGTAGAAAGAGCAGAATAGAGAGATAAATGAAGTTGAAACAATTCAATAGGTTTAAGGTTCCTTACCCATATGTAATTTGTACAATTCGAGCATTTTTTTATTTATTGAAAACTTTCAAACTCATTTTATACCAGATTATACTGTAAATTAATTTTACAAATCCTAAGAAATCTAATTGAATACAAGTAAGAACATTCAAAAGCAAAAAATAGAACACTCTATATGCCACCAGCTAATCCAACCTTTTAAACTTTAGCATAGGTAGAAGCCTAGAAGCCAATCATAGTCCTATACATCTTATCTATTTAATTTGAGTACTATAACTAGTCTGTCCCTTTGAGCTTGATGCCTGATGCGCACCACGAAACAGTGCTATGCGTCCTTATCATACGTGCCATTTTCATGACGTAAGGTAGTTATGTAAATAATTCTTAATTAATGCAAGTTCCAATTTAGCAAATAAATAAGAATTTCTTATACCTAACAAAAACAATGCAAGCTATCAGTAAAAGTCATCAACCTCATGCATATTTTTAAAATGCAAAAGTAGATCGTAAATAGCATTACTTTAAATTAAATATTTAAACGGAATAATTCAATTGTTAACATTACTTGTCACCAGATATAAACTTAAAAAGTTATATAATAATATGTATATATGACATGTTCAAGACGAGTTTAAAATGACATAAACTAAAATAAATTGATTAGGACTCAAGCTGTTGACTTTCAAGTAAACAACTCTTTCTGTGTTTGAAATTCCTTGCAGTCTAACCAACGAAGTTATTTAGGCTCTATAGCTTTTGCTAAGATTGTTTATCACTTTTAACTACTATATAGATGTTGATTGCAGCTGCGGTCAAGTGCAATAAGGTACCACGGCGACGGCCTGGAGCAGGCGAAGGAAAGGAAAGGGAGGTGGTGTATAGTCAGTAAAAGTCCGATACTCCATCTCGCCATAATCTGGGCGAGAAAACTCATTTGATAATTTTCCCTCCACAAAAAAGATGTTGATTGCAACTTCGTACAATAGGTGATTTAGAAAATTGTGTGTGATATAAAATAATAGTTCAAAAAAGTTTTTTTTAAACTATTCCAAAATTTTAAATTACAGTAATAGCTTACACATAATCATCTACATTAGAGAATAGAAATTTACTGTATTGATAACGACTGTCTTTATATTTATTTTAAAAACTATTGATAAAGGATACACTATTCTAATTTATACTGCAGCACGACATGGAATATTTAGTAACATTTATTTTATTAAAAGTTTTATCGCACTTACTTTTTTAAGTCCAATACATATTGAATTTTCTACTCGTGGAGATAAAATTGGCGGTTCACGTCGTCCTCACGACAGTGCCTCCTTAATAAATATTTATTGTAATAACTGTATCTATAGTGAGCTGTTGTATTTGTTTCTAGAGTTCCGAATTAGTACGATCTCGTCGTTTGATTATAGCGTACCGGACGCAGAATCAAGTTAGCGCCGTGGCCATAAGCGTATACGCAAAAATAATAATTCCTAAATAAAATATTAAATAACTATGACGGCAGTAAAAAGTGAAGAAAGTGACAATAAAAGTGATATTTTTACAAAAATTGAACGTTTTGGAAGATATCAGACTGTACAATACATTTTTGTTTGTTTAACTTTATTTATGATTTCTATGACACACGTGAATTACGTGTTTGTGGCCGAAAATGTTAATTACAGGTAAGAATTTATTTTTGACTTATTTAATCGGATCAATATACATAATATCTAATATCTTTTAATAATACAAAAACTTCGCAGGCTCTCAGACAGTTTCGACTATATGAGACCACCCGGTCTCCTAGGTTAATAAATAAATTCGACGTTTCAATAGAATGAAATATCGAAAAATAACTATACTTTTATTCATCGATCGGTTCATACACTAAATTTAATATATTTTTAAGCTAGTTTTTAAGAGATACGTATAAAAAAATAGCGTTTTGACGCAAAAATACTGACGTCATTACTCAGTTTTTCATACAAATTTCATAGAAAAGTATAGTTTTTGACATTTGGATAAAAGTATTGAATTTGACTAGTTGGAAACTACCGTATTGTATTATATTCATATTTTTTTTATAAAAAAAATTATTAAGATTAGAAAATCTATTCCTGTCAGCCCTGCGTATTTAAATATGTCAATTGAAAATGAAGTGGAGGTAAAAAATGTTCCTTCTTTCAATCAGATTCTGTTTTTTTATCAAAAGTACTCAGTTTAATAGTTACCCAAACAATTGGCAAATTTTGAGTTGTCTCCATTCAGAAGTAAAATGGTTTATATTTTTGTACAAATCCTTTATTAATTAACGCTAGTGCAAAATTTTCTTTACGTCTTAATTAAATTCGCCACTCTGTTCAGGCCATACACATAACTATATAGGTATGATTCAAGTTATTATTAATCTCTTCCTTTGATTGATAACCTACTTTGATGAATTTCCTTCAATTGATTTATTTCGAAAAAAGTGAATCATCATCTGAGCTCGCACATCATTATTTATATAGATCAATCATCATTTGCATCCTGCCACAGTTACTAGATACTTAGAGGATAAGAATATCCCTTCCATCGTTTAAGTTTGTTTTTCATTAACTCCTTAGTCAACTGGTAAAAAGTTGGTCCAAAAATTATTCTACTTCAACAGCCGGCACGATTCATCGGGACATAAAGGGTTGGGGTTTTGCGCCACTTTCAATCGCCCGATTTAGGGACCTTAACAGGCTAACAGCGATCATACCACCCAATCCGTTGGAACCTAGGGACCTAGGGCATGAATCGTGTCGTCTGATCGATGCTTAACTTATTACTCACACCATTTTCATTGGACGTTCATAGTGAGTTTAAAAAATTCCGTTAGATGCTTCAGTTGGCTGTTTTTAATTGTTGCCCAGGATCTAATTGGCCCACAGACATTTATAATTTGTCTAATAATTGTTGATAAGGTTAATTTACTTTTAATAGCTTGAATCCATTCCTTCTGGAAGTTTTGCTTTGCTTAATTAAAAGCTATGAGCCCTTGAGAACGATTACGTGTTAATTAGTTCTGGAAACATACATACAATTAATAAACTTTAACAAAAACATAGGAGCTTTGATAGGATCCAATTGACTTATGGCTGAATGTATCCCTGTATCAATTGAGCTCATTGTGTGAATAAATGGTCTCAATTTTGCATTTTATTAGCGACGAAAGTACTTGGGTAAATTATCACTTACATTTCATAATATAACGTTATCATTACCTATGCCTTTTATCCTATAAACAAGCAGTGATTTTAGCTTAATAGGTTTCTCACAGCACTTATGTTATGAGTCCTATGAAGTCGTCCCTTCTACCGTGCAATGCATCATGCATACTTGACTTAGGTAGTATACAAACTGTTATGTTTAAGGCTTTAAAATGCGTCGCCACTTTCCCTATTCTGGAAATTCCGCTCGATAATTTTGCAACCAGTCAACTAAACAGTCAACAATTTTAAATAGTAATTTATTTTAATTTAACACAGATGTCGTGTCCCCGAATGCGAACAAGAGAATCAAAAGATGGAAATACCCACATGGTGGCCAGAAGACATCGATCATAAGTGCTACAAACCCATACTAAACACCAAAAAAATGGCTCTGTTCAATGGAACTTGTTCCAATTCTTCCTTCAGTGGAGTAATAGAAGAGTGTCAGCATTGGATCTACGAAAACAACAATTCTATAGTAGCTGAGGTATGTATGTTGTTGTTGTTGTTGTAAGAGTGCGTGTAATGAGTTGCGTAAAATTTAAAAATCAGGTTTAAGTCGAATTAATTGGTAAAGATTTACCTTATTATGTCTGACAATCCAGCAGACATAGCGTCATTTGATTTGATTTCAAAACCGAGTAATATTCAAGAGTGTTTTGTAGAAATTTCTACGAAATATTTTGAATTCTTTGAGACTTTTTTTGTAAGGTGCCTTTTAAGTCATAAATGTTTTTCTCACCTTGAAGGTTGACTTAAGTATTATTAAATTAATGACTGAAAAACAAAACTTAGACACAAGCAAACTAGACTGTACAAAGTGGAAAGATTCGAATGGAGACTTCCCATTGAACGAAACTTAGAAGAGGTAGTAAATTAATATAAGACAAAGTTCTAGGATCCACAGTACGAGGTGAATTAAATGAGTGAGTAGGTCAGTCACCTGATGCAAATGTTACACTACAAAATCCATAAGAAGCTCTTTCATTCTTTTATCAATAAACAAGATTTATAAATGTAAGCCATAGGGGCTTGTTATAAGCATGATAAATATTTATTCGTCAAGATAACTAATAATATAAACTGTAATTAAGTAGGTAGTTCGCAGTATCTATTTGCATGGTTATTATAAGTATTATATTAGTAATAATGTTGTGATACTTTGACATTGAAATGTTGGTATTTATCAAATATTTGAATTGTGTAAGGTGGTAAAACCATTGTTATACTTACACACATAATACGGGCTCAACAACGGTGCTACTGAACAAATAAACTTTATAGACACTGTGGAACTGAGAACTAGTACTTATTCTTTTCAGAAAGAAATATATACAATATTATGTACATAATTATATCTTCTGATTTGTCCTTCTTCATAAGCATTAATATAGTATCCTAAGCTGTATTTCCTATACCTACTAAAAAAAAAACGAAAATACCAAATATTATTATGACCAAAACAAACAGGCATTTAAAATGCTTCGTAATTAAAATTATTATGATCATCAACTTTGATTCAAGTCTTCCTTCTTACATCATTGTTTATTAATGAATAATAATTAGAAGAAATCCTTTTTGGTACCCCACACTACGAGTTATTGATTGAATTAGGCTGTTAGTCAATTTTGGTGAACTGCCAGCTATGTGTCAATCGGATTAGCACATGCAATGTTGTTTTCCGTTGAAACGACAACGGGGAAAATGTCAAGTTTGCAGTTTTATTTATGACGTGTTTTAACCTAGGAGCTAATCAAAACAAGCAACTTTTTAAGTAACGAATACATCCGGTATCTCTATTGCTATTTCATTTAGGTAAACAAGTTAAACAACTTATTTGCAATTAGAATTATTTTATGTAGAGCTTCCAGTGATTTTAAAACAATGTATACGTAGACGCCTTACAGCTTATAACTTTACCAGACTTTATCATAGTAAGTTTTCTACAAGCACACACCAGCTACATTCGGACTGCTTCTGAGGTAAACTGAGAGAGGTCTGTGTTCCGCTGCGGACGTTGTTATGATGTCGATATGAATATTATAATTTTTGTTTCAGTTAAACTTGGCGTGCCAGCCGTGGAAGGTTAATTTAGTAGGAGGCATCCACAATGCAGGGATGATAGTATCCATGATATTCACTGGATTGATAGCTGACAAGTAAGGCAATATAACTCTTATACTCGTACCTTACCAATGTTAAACTCGCAACCGCCGGAACCTTCTACGGGCAATATTTTCAAACGTGTCATCATATCATACTTACTTCATTCATTGCTCATTTACAGGAACATCTGAAAAGTTATCAGTTTTAATTTGTACCTACGTGATTATACAAACCAGGAAATATAAAGACATACCCAAATATAAAGTCGTAAAAACTTAATTTAAGTATTTTTAAACGTGATAAGTTTTTTACAACTTTTACGTGAAAAAACGCTGCGGTACCTATGTGCATAAATAGATAAGTGCAAGATTTGAATGCTTGTTAAACTGCCCAAACAACATTTCTTAAACGAACTTGCCTTCCTAGAAAAATCTAATGGAATAACGAATAAATGAATTATTAAATATGTTGAAATTTACTCGTTGGCCTTGATCTCGACCAAATAACTTGGGCAAATATTCAAGTTCATTACAACTTTTACAACCCATATTCCGCTGTTTTGCGTTACGAAGTAAAGGTTATTCACCTTTGTGGTGATCCAATTTTTATCCCCTTTTGAGGTTGAAAACCTTTCTTTGCTTAAAATTAAAAATATGCATTGCACAGCAAACTGCTTTATCTTGAATACTTACATAAAAATCTTTACTCTTGGGCAGTGGTTTGCTTTAATAACTGTAAAACCTGCTACAAATCAAAAAAGCTCTTGCAAGGACCGAAAGCTTGGCGTCGTTTATGCACACGCAGGGTTTTACATCCGGCATCAATTTCATAACAACAAAAGCTAATTCATTTATTATGTTTTCGGCTTACTCACGTAATAATTTGACGAGAAACTCGACTAGTTTCAAGCCATGCTAGAGGCCCATATTCATGAGCAGCATTCCGCGACACGCGACTCGGCGACTGTCGCGCTGCTAATAAATAATTTAGAATGTCTCACGAAAGTTATAATAAAAAGCTAATTCCTTAACTGTGCTTGTTTCAGAATCGGAAGAAAACCAACCTTCATAGTTTGCGCCGTTGGTGCAAGT
The DNA here is from genome assembly GCA_902829305.4 of Spodoptera exigua. Taxonomy (NCBI): domain Eukaryota; kingdom Metazoa; phylum Arthropoda; class Insecta; order Lepidoptera; family Noctuidae; genus Spodoptera; species Spodoptera exigua. The sequence goes on from LR824614.2 coordinate 3,890,373, forward strand.
ATTGGAGTTTTTAAAATATTCATGACCAACTATTATTGGTACCTGGCGTTAGAATTTTTAGAATCTGTTTTGGGATCTGGTCTTTACACAGTGGGAGTAGTCTTGTGTAAGTATCTTGTTATTATCATGATCATTTCATTTACACTTTTCTTTGTTTACCTTGTGTCTAATACCTCCTTCATAACTTTGTTTTTAGTAATCGAAGTAGGAGGAAGTTCCAAAAGAGTACTAGCAGGCATCATTTTTTCCTATGCCGTTTACATTGGTGAAATAGTATTCGCATTCCTAGCAATGAGCCTTCAATATTGGAAATGGTTGATACTGGTGGTCTATGCACCAATGTTGCTCTTTATTCTATACTTTCTCTGTCTAAGAGAAAGTACAAGATGGCAAATGATTCGCGGCAGACTGCAAGAAGCAAAAGAAACCTTAAAGATTATGGTAAGAACGAATAAAATCGATTTATCAGAGAAAGAAATAGAAGACGCAAGTGATGACCAAATGCGACTGATGTTCGATGTAGTAGAACAAAAAGAAAAGGAAGACATGAAAGTCATTATAGGGTCGAAAGAGATAATGACTCGTTTGTCAGTTTCGTCATTCTGCTTTTTCACTTCAAGTTTCCTGTACTATGGATCCCTAGTCCACGTAGTTCTGTTACCAGGAAATAAATATACCAATTTTATTCTATCTGCATTTACGGCGTTCCCAGGAGAAATGGTAGCTTATTACACGTTTAACAAGTATGGAAGAAGAATAACTTTGCAATGTGGTTATTTGCTTTCTGCAGTATTTCTTATTGCTCAGAATTACTGCCCATCTTGTAAGTACTTCTTTGCTCGTTACTTTTTACTAAAAAAATGTTTACCAAGATTTCATGATCAGGCCTTAAGTTAATTATTCGTCTTTTCAGCACTATCTTGGTTGAAGGTGATACTATTCTTGATCGGAAAACTTGGAGTCGTGATCTGTTTCACTGGAATTTACACCTACAGTCTGGAATTATTCCCTACCAGTGTCAGAGGGACTTTATTAGGCTGGGGGAACACAGCTGCCAGGATTGGGAGTATGTTAGCGCCTTTAACACCTTTATTGGTAAGGACATTAGAATTGTTCTCATTTTTTTTAAATGATTGCTCTTGAGCAACTTAGAAAAGTACTTAATCCTGCCCTTATCCAGAATAAATCAATTAAAATAATAAGAAAAATAAGAGACGTCATCGATAAAATAAAATCCTTAATTCAGCTGAGACGCACTTTACATTGAATTTAAATATTTAAATGAAGTCTATTTAAAGAGTTATTTGACCTGACTCACTGGCATACTCAATTCTATGCTAGCACATTTCAAACTATTTGATACATAGATATAATAATATGTAAATGCTAGGTACGACAAAAAATATATTGCAAACCTGCTTTGACGATTGTACCCAAAGCTTTAATGCGACTCATATGTAAACGGTTTTCAAACGCATAATTTAATACCTAGCTTATCATTTACGTAAATTTGTTGGTTATTTGCATACTATCTAATAACGTTCTTAAATTCTTTTACTTCGTCATACCGACGCATATCCAAAACTTGTACTTGTTTTGAATAACTTGACAGTACGTAGGAAAGTTTTTTAGTTGTTATTGTTAGGTATATAAACGCCTTATTATAGGTACATGTACTTACGTAAACGCCTTTTGTCTCCTTAACCTAAAGATAATTATTGCGTGTATGTTCTTCAGATTTCTAAGGTACCTTATTCAGTAAATCAGTTTCGGTTAAATGTTGTAAATAAGAAGTACCTTCTGTTTAAATTTGAATGGTGACACGTCATAGGCGATCTATTCTTTGCTTGGCTCAGACTGCCACGCGGCCTCGCGGCTTTATACGTGGGTATTCTCAATATTACTTTATTAGTTGGATCTGTTTTGAATTGAAAAACACCTAGATAATACCGATAATACTATTCGAAAGACAGAGAAAAAACGCAATAGCCATTCTACGTGTTCTATCGAGTTTTTAATATTCTTTTATTGGAATTTAACTCATATCTTTCGCCAAATTACAGATTACTGAAATACCAGCACTTCCATCGTTCCTGTTTTCATCATGTGCAGTGATGGCTGCGCTTCTGTTAACATTCACGCCGGAGACCAAAAACTTGCCTATGTTTGACACAGTTGCTCAAGTTGATTCCTACAAAACTTCACAGTTCAAAGAAGAAAACGTGGAAACAGTAACGGTGCCAAATATAATATCTACGAAATTATAAAAATAACGAATGGTACTTATTTAAACTATACGTAATGACAATGGTATTATAGCGAATAAGTATATCTGCTTAGTGATAATTTAATGATGTGATGTAAATGATGTAGACTAATTTACTCAATTAAAACTTAATAAATTAATGATAATGGAAAGTGTTTTAATACTGAAACATACATAACTATAAAGACTACGTTCCTTTAGATATATATAAAAGTATATTTTGTAGTGTACAATTATTAGTACTCAAATATAATAAAATAAGTTTCTAAAACAGATATTTTTGTTTCATTACGTTAGTTCTTATAAATAAGAGTACCAAATTTTTGTGTAGAGGTGATTTTAAAAGCTTACAATGTGGTAACAATCACATTTTATTTTAGCGTTTATTTTAGTTGAAAATCAGCGAAAGCTTATACATTTTACAGTTTACACACAAAAATGCAACTAGTGATCTCGCTATTGTATAAAGTTAAGCGTCGTTAATATTAACGCCATCTAGTGAGTGGAAGTGAAAGTGATATAAAAATGTATCCAATTTATCCAAACGTATTACTTATTTTCTAGTTTGGCAACTCTGCACATAAACAGGAAGTTCTTTTGACAGTACATACATACATAACCTTTCAATCTTCCGCTAATGCCTATTGGTATTACAGTTTTGCCAGTTTCAATTTGTTTATTTTTCCTCAAAACTTAATAGTTCCTCTAATTTTATATTGCAAGGGTAGTATAAGTAAGTACAATGGAAGGATTTGAGATAAGATTAACAAGCAGCAAAAAGGTAACTGATATTCAGCGTAATAATTTTTATTGAAATGTATTGTTATCGAAGTGGTTCTTTATTTCAATGGAGTAATGGTTATTTTTATAGGGTAAAGGACTCTTTGCAACGAAGAAATACGATCAGGGTGATGTTATTTTAGAAGAAGATCCTTTAGTATCGTGCCAGTTTGCTTGGAATGCGGCCTACAGATACTTAGCATGCGACTATTGCATGAGGTATGTTTTATTCAAATAAATAATAATTGTTTTTCTGGTTATATTGTTATTTTGTATAAATTAAGTTTAAAAATAATAGTTGATGTATATTCTATAGTACACAATGAAGTGCGCGCAAAATCACTAATCTTATCACAGAAAAAATATTGTCAAAAGTCGCGTGAATAAAACAAGAGCAAAATTTTACTGTATGTGTCCTGTTAACCTATTAACATTGAAAAATATTGCAATTACTTTATATCAACAATTTCAAATTACCACACATTGTGTAACTGTCAAGTCAATATTAGGTAGGTAATAAAAAGAGAAGACACTCCTCGGGTCAGTTTCAATTTTTTTTATTTGTAATTTAATTTGTATTCACTTTCCTTCATTTCTTTTTAATTTTACGTGTTTGTATTCATCACTACAAGCAATTAAGAACAACGGACATAACAAAAATTTATTTAAAAAATATTATATCACTTTCAGGCCGCTAGAAACTCCAGAACAGAATGTCAGGCGACTATCATGCAAACCTGACATAGTGCTTCCGCATTCTGATATATTTGAGCTAAACATTGAGAGTATAACAAACTGTGACCAATGTGGCGCCCTCTACTGCTCTGAGGGATGCAGACAGAAAGCTTATGTGACATACCATAGAATATTATGTCACAATCCAAGTGATGCCCAACACCCAATTGTTGTTCTTATGGAGACATGGAAGTAAGTTTTTTGTCATTTAGAAAAATATTCATCATCAACATCATCAGCAAATAAGTGCTCATTGAGCAATTTACTTACAAGGTAGCAGGTAGGTTTGAGCATTAATCACCGACATGCTCAAGGCAGATTGGTGATTTCAAATTTATTACACACTATAAGCGCAGGTTTTCTCACCATATTTTCCTTCACCATATGTCAGTGGTGTATTAATAATCTTAGAAAGTACTCTAGTATTTAAATATAACTCAGAAAAAGTCACACTGGTACTTACCAGATTTCGAAACTGCACTTTTATGCATGAGAAGCAGGCACTATAACTGCTGCAACTTTGATATAATTACATTATCTAACAATTTACTTATAGCTATAATAGCTAGCGATAGCTATTAAATGGATTTTTGCAGTTGTAGGCGGATTATTATGAAATTGGGTATTTAATTATTTGATGACCAGCGACCTTCCATGTTGATACTATTTAGTAGATGGTATAATACATTTAAAACTTCCTCTTTAATCACTCTACAAATTGGTTGCAGTTTTATTGTTTTATGCAGGGACAGAAAAGTGACGTTTTTATATTATGTTAATAATAATACCTACTTTTCTTTCAGACAAATGCATTATCCGCCAGAAACAACAAGTATAATGTTGTTAGTAAGAATATTAGCATACATACAACAGAGTTCAGACCCTTCGGCTGCAATAGCTAAAGTGAAGCAGTTCTGTCATCGCACTGAAAATGAGGATGCTGAGCTTGTACACAAATTGTTGGGAGAACAGTTCACGCATCAAATGAATACACTAAGAGAAATGACATCTCATGTTGTAAGCGGTGATGAAGTACAGGAGGTAAGTCTTATGAACATTTCATATTCATTTACATCTCATAATCAAAATTTTTGAATATTGTAGTTATATTTATAAAGCTGTTTTATAAGCGATATACGAATATCGCTTATAAACCGGGTTATTAATTCGTGGGAAAAAGCTCAGATTGCAATCGTGATATTATGTGATCTTTCGAAGGCTTTTGACTTTGTTGAGCATAGGACACTATTACTGAAGCTAGTAAACTACGGCATTCGGGTGGTATCTCTAGATCTAATGAAGTCATACCTGCAAGAAAGACAACTTAAAGTAGAAGTAAACTCACATGGTGCTAGCATTTCGTAGCGGGCGTACCGCAGGGCTCAATATTAGGTCCTTTCCTATTTTTGGTTAATTAAGCAAATAGGTAGGGAACCCAACTTGAGACTGTCTAAAGATGTTGTTTCGAATTCTTTGGCTAAACGTTAGTGTTACACTGTTCTCACATAATAGAACTGACTAAATTATGTAACAAAGAAATTAATTGTAAAACTGATTGGAAAAGAGTAACCATAGAGTCTCTAGCTGGCATAGGAATCTACACTTTTATAACAAGCAAATTGCTTCACTAGAGGATAGACAGACAGACAGCCTATAAATGTACACATATTAAATATATTTTTTTTATTTGAGGGTCAAAACTGCCTGTTTTCGTCTATTTGAAATAAATTATTTGAGTATGGGTTATATATATAAAAAGACATGATATATCTAATACATTTTACATTATAAGTTTTTCCCTAAACAATTAGGCCTCGTTTACATTGGAGCAACGCGTTCCGTCGAAGAAGCGGTTCTCCGCCGTACATTGCTCCTAATTTAATGATGTACTGATTGTCTCTGTAAATGAGGTCTTAAAATAGTTAGAGTGACACCTGTGACTAATGCAGTCTAAATATTATAGTTATTATCATTATAATATTATACATAGTTAAAAGTTTGTTTTATTTAATATCAGCTTAGCAGCATAGCATAGTGGACGAAAAGTATGTTATTTGAGATTATAAATATACTACTATACTCTGTGCCAATTATCATTGAATTCCATTCTTGTATGTGAAAGAGTAACAAACATCCCTCCATCCATATTTAATCGCGTTTATAATATTAGTAAGATTTAAATATGTTTATATTATTTGGTGTTAAAAAAAAAATGATTTATTACATCACATTTTGTTATCTTCAGTTATATTACATGATCATCTAAGTTATTCATCATAAAATATACAATATCATTTTGCATCTTGCAACTGTTAGTAGTGACAAAACAAAAAATCTCAAAGTTACCAAATATCCAGTTTCGTTATGTTCAAGCAAATATCATTAGCCAATTAAAATATTAGTTGTAATGAGGAAATTCGGTGCACATAAAGACGAATTTCCTAAAATATGATTGCTCAAGCATACAACTAATCCATTTATAAGATCTTAATTTTAATGTTAGTACGAAAATATTGATTTTGAGCTAAAATTCTTCAAACCTAGACAGAACATATCTAGAAACCATTCAAGGATGAAGATTAAATATTGAATGGGTAAATAAAATAGTATAAGTAGATAAATGGCATAAGTTGTGTGTTTATGTATATGGGATATTTGCTAGGTTATACATGTTTTGACAATGAGCCACTTACTAGTAGAGTATTCATAAATTATTATAACAGTAAAATAATAGATTTCTTTGCATAACCCCGTTGTTCTGTTGTTTTGTGCTTGTTTTTGGATCATGAGTCACACTCAGTCTAAACTCATTTTTGTATTTATTTGAACAGACATTTTCGTATTAGGATTTAATTTGTTTTGCCAATAGATTTTCAACTTTATTCCGGATGCAATAGAATTGATAATGTAAAGTTATATAATTAGCGACCCAAAATGTAATTAGAAAACAATAAACCCTATAGGGCTGATGTTCAGCGGGGTTGCTAGTGCAATTACAATTTTATACGGCGGCCCCGGCCTGGAGCAGCAGAAGGAATGGGTGGTTCTTAGTCAGTAATAGTCTTGTAACTGACTAAAAAGTAGAAACTGACAATAGCAATAAACAATCGTCCTGGGTGGGGAGACATTCTTCCCTTACTGGGCGAGAATAATGTTTTCACAAAATAATGTTTTCAAAAAACTCAAAATGAATGTTTTACGGATACAGTTATACAGTATTGTTAGTTACTATTTATACTATAATTTTTAATCACTGTCTTAATTAATTGTTAATATTAGACAATCACTGTTTAATCAATTTTACATTACTCCCTTTCCAGTTTTTGACACCAGAAGGATTTTGCACTCTAATGGCGTTAGTTGGAACAAATGGGCAAGGCATTGGTACGAGTCCCTTGGCTATGTGGGTTAATTCTGTGTTGGAAATAACCATGTCTGATGATGAGAGGCAACAGTTGGATCTGTTTATTGATAAACTTTATCAGTATGTAGAAGAAGGTATGTGAAATATATTATATCAATAAAAAAACTTGTAGTTCATGTAATATTATTATTATTTGTAGAATTTACTTGAACACTTATCAAGATTACCTTAGTTTCTTAGTAGTATTCTGCTAATTATTGGTTTTAGTGTCTTCCAAAAATGGTAAGCTAAACTTTACGTAGAATAACATTAATCTTGCGATTAAATAACAATACCACCGTTCTTACCAAACTGAGATTTTTTTAATTGAATTAAGAATCAGGTGTAAATATAATTTTTTATTCCGCGACAAAAATCCAATATAACAAACATGCCAAAAACAAAAACATACCATGCTATACCATGACAAAAACATTCCACGCAATCCTAAAAACCTATAGGTTTGATTGCGTGGCATGTTTTTCTGTTTTTTGCAAGTGTGCATATGCATGTTACCTTGCTTCATGTGTATATGCATGATTGCATAAGAGTGGGATTGCATCCTGCAACAAGCCTGGATTTTTGGCGCGGAATAAAAACTAAATATTTTTCATAACATTTAATGAGATTTTTTTTGAAATCAAAAGTCAATAATAAAACAATTTTTTTTTGAAATCGAATATCTGAATATTTGTTGGAAATCGATGTTGATATATTACATATCTCGATATCGGAAATCGATGTTGATATAGACAATTTCATTCCTATAATATTTCTACAATTAAATTACAGAATCAGGGTCATTCCTCAACACAGAAGGTTCCGGACTCTTCCAGTTACAAAGTTCATGTAATCACAGCTGCGCACCTAATGCTGAATCGACCTTCCCCTACGGTAACCATAGAGTGCAGCTCAAAGCGTTAAAACCTATAATGCCGGGTGAAGAAATCTGTATCAGTTATTTGGATGAATGCACTTTACAAAGATCGCGCCATTCACGACAAAAGGTAAGTCTTATTAATAACAAAAAGATGTCTTTTAATCAGCTTTTAATAACAATATCATATAGTATATAGTACTTTTATTAAATTTTTATTAAAACTATAAATAGATTAATATATAAAATTCATAATTAATTTATCATAATATTATTCATTCTTAATTTGTTGTTAGTTAATTTATGTAAGATTCTGTTTACAAATATCTCAATTTTTTTGTTAAAAAAAAGGTTTTGATTTGATTCATTTAATTATTTTTTACGTTTGTGGAATTAACCGATACTTAGTAATATCTCTTATTAACTAGCTACACAGCACATCATTTCAAAAACAAAGTTAGTTGCATTTCTGCAATTAAGAAGGATATTCTATCTCTTTCTTTCGTTTTTTTGCTTTCTCTTTCTCATTTAAAAAACGTTATTTAATAATGTCCCGGGCGCCAGCCATATCCAGCTCAGCGCCAGTCATATTTTAACTATTACAAATCATTATTATTATTACTTATAAATTTTTTCATAATTTTTCCTCACTCTTCCACAGGAGCTGGCTCAAAACTACCTATTTGTGTGCTGGTGTGAGCGTTGCAGCTCTCAAGCATCTGAGCCAGATTGTACCAGCGAGGAAGAGATGAGTGATGAAGACATTGATGCGGATGACTGATGTTCCAACCTACTGGCCTTTTGCTTGCTCGGCTTATGATGCAATAAGCGCAAAAGGTCCAGGAATTACCAAAACGGTAATAATAATAACGAATCAAGAATATGGTTCGGTGCAATGGTAATATTTACTCTAATATTTGTTGCTTTGTTCACTAAGAATGTTGTTTTCTTATAGTTGAGTTGATTCTGTAGTCCTAATAAGGTCATCTAAGATGTATTGTATTAGATTATCTACATTGTGTTGTAAAATAATTGGTTTTTCAACAATTTAATCATTAATGGGCAATTCATACCGAGACATGATGCGACGATGCTGAAAATGGCAAAGCCATTCAAATGTGTATCTTTTCATTTACAAAATAAAGTTGTATTTTGAGCCGCTCTTTTAAACTGCGCGTCGTTTCGGGACTGGATGTGAGCTGTTCCTAAAGTTTTTGGTTTTTAGTTAGCTAAGACATAAATGTCCTTCCATGACATTATTCTCCGGCCTCCCTAGACCTCCCTCGATTAACGGTATTTTTTCTGTTTTTTAACCGACTTCAAAAAAAGGAGGAGGTTCTCAATTCGATTGTATTTTTTTTTTTATTTTTTTTTTTTATGTTTGTTACCTCAGAACTCCGTCGTTTATGGACGGATTTGCAAAATTTTTTTTATGATTGAAAGGATATGCTTCCAGATTGGTCCCATTCTTTTCAAAATCAAGTTTTGATGATGGGATCCATGAGAAATCGAGGGAACTCCTCAAATATTATAGGCAACTATATAGTAATTTTAATATTTTCATAGAGCACTCAAGCATTTACAGTCAAAAAGTAATGTTTGATGAGGTGGAACTGGTGAAGAAGATCAGAAATGGATGATGAAACTTGACACTCGCATAGATATCACAATCAAGGTAGTTCAGAAACTATGAAAATGCACTGTAAATCTTAAATAATTATGTTGGAAATTTTATCATCGAACTGATTTAATGATGATTGTGGAGCTGGAAGGTAGGCACTGGAACTGCGTACCTAATTAATATATCCTAGCCGTGTTTGGGCTTGTTAGAATTGTTATAAGATGCACTTTGGCTGTAAGGTACTATTGAACTGATGTGATGATGAAGCTGGAAGGTTGGCATGGGGCCTAGTATTGTGTAAGCTTATTAGAGCTGTCAAGAGCAATGGAAAGGGCTATGCTCATAGTTTCCGTGCATGTTCGAATCAGAAATGAAGAAATCCGCAGAAGAACCAGCGTCACCGACATAGCCCGAAGAAATGCCAAACTTAAGTGACAGTGGGTACGGCACATTGCTCGTAGAACAGATGGCCGATGGGGCCGAAAGGTTCTAGAGCGGGACCGCACACCTTTGGGGGCGGAGTTTGGCCTAGTATTGGCTATTTTGCATTAGTCCACGTGGACTGCGTTTACACATTAGTGGTGAAATGCGTCATTGTGTTCTTATCGTTTTCCTGGTAATAGGCTAAGAGAATTAATTGGCATTTTTAACAAAACAGTCGTTTTAAATGGGTTACAAAACAATAATTGCGTCGTACAAAACAATAATTGTGTTTCTTTTGTGTGCACATATGTAGATAATACTTACTTAAAAAAGGTTCATACATTGAATGAGTCATAAATGTATATTTACAATAGCGATGGTCTTTTATATTTTTACCAACTTGTCTATATATGAATGTTCTTAGTAATAACAAAATAGTATTCTTCATTTAATGGGTTACAATTGATACAAAACAATAATTGCATCGGTCTTTTTTCTATGTACGAATGTATTTAATCATAGATACTAAATTAGATTGCATTTGGTATCTTTGAACTTTATCTGTCTGTTGATGAAAATATCTAGTTTTTTGTTATTTGGCGAGAACTAATATGAATTTATGATAAGATTATTATTTTATTTTAACTATAAGTCATAAGTATCTCATGCATCATATCATCTCTCCTCGAGATCAAAACGATTACACAGTAACAATGTACTATGATATGTATTTCTACGTATAAGTATGACATTGGTAACTTTTTCAAAAGAAATGTAGGAACGATATTGACTTCTTTGCCATAACACATTATAAAAAAAAAAAAAAAAAAACACTAAACGGCTACAAATAAAAAAAAATTTTACAAAATAAAAAAACCGCCTTCAAAAAAAGTCAAGCAATAAAAGTTCCTACACTAAAAAGTAAAAAATAACAATTTGAATTACTGTAAAAAAACTTAATTTATAGGTAAACTTATTTGACATTAATATTTTGCAAATATTCAAAATTTATTACTTATTTTTGGAGTCGGTGCCAGCATTTTGATGTTGAAACTTAATGTTAGTTAGGTTTTTAATATCCGGTGCCATTTTTCGTACATAATGCTTAAACATTTTCAATGTACTTAAAATGTTTTTGTAAGTACATATTTTTTATTTAAAAAAATGTGCAAATCGGACATTTTTTGTAGAGAAGTCTAATCTGTATTTATGTCTTAATTAATATACCTATATTTGAGTATGCAAATAGGTATTAAGTAGTTTTATAATTAAGTAAGAGGTAGTTTTTCAAGGGATTGTTGCCCATTTGTATTTCCTTGCATGGGCTGGCACCGACTCCAAAAATAAGTAATAAATTTTGAATATTTGCAAAATATTAATGTCAAATAAGTTTACCTATAAATTAAGTTTTTTTACAGTAATTCAAATTGTTATTTTTTACTTTTTAGTGTAGGAACTTTTATTGCTTGACTTTTTTTGAAGGCGGTTTTTTTATTTTGTAAAATTTTTTTTTATCTTGAATGGCATTTAAATGCTAGTTGAACGAGTGAATACCAAAGTCATTCTCATAAAATAATTATGTCAAGCTGATGGCATTGATATTTCTATTAATTCTTACGCCAAGAGTCTCAATACAGAAATATGTATACAATATAATATAGTAATGGACAGATGTTTTATAGAATATTCACGTTACTAAAAAAATATTTCCATTCTACTCGTAAGTAGAGAATTAGATGTTATTAGTAAGTATCACTAATAATAATAATTATTGTTATTAGTAAATTATACGATAAAATGAATTGATACTTCCAATGTGTGATTGATGTACATAGCTTTTGTTCTAGCACAATTTAGTACATTCTCAATTTAACTGCGTTATTTATATCTACGTCTGCAGCTGTTTCTAGTTGATCCTTATTTACAAGGCTTTAAGGGCCAAATTTGTAGTGTTGAATTTAGAAACAATGTATTTTTAATATAACATTCCCTAACGGCACTAATCAGAGTATACATATATGTTAGTATATATAGTTATTATGTGTATCACTATACGTAATTATAATTAGAACTTTATGGTAATGCTATAAGGAAGCTAAGAAAAGAAAAATCTTTGAGTATGTTTAGCGAAATTCAAATTTGAGTCTCTGGAATAGAGTTTAAAATTAAATGTTGGTGTAGCTTACTATATTTTATTCTTTCTTATTAAAAAATGGAATGTAATTGTCTGTATAATATAAGCATTATGAGAAACTAAAGATATTTTTCTTTAGTTTCAAAAAAGTATTCTTCAACGAATAATTAATTTTATAATAATAATAATATTTACCCAGAATCGCACATTCCGGAGTAATGAAAGGTGGGTGTATAGAGCTTGGGAGCGACCGGACCAAGGTGTGACTGACACGCGCCTCCCGGATGATGACGCCATGTGTTCATTCTGGCGCAGCATCTGGTCGGTGCCTGTCAGTCACACTGAGGGTGACTGGATTCGGGAGGTCGAACGCGCGTGCGACCAAATACCACAAATGGGGGCAATTAACATCAGCCCCCAAGATGTTGCTTGTGCAGTCCGTCCGTTGCCTAATTGGAAATCACCAGGGCCGGATGGACTGCACAATTTCTGGATCAAGTGGTTCACAAGATCGCACGCTCGTTTAGCATCTCAATTCCAGTCTGCCCTAGAGTCAGGGTCGCTGCCCCAGTTCCTAACGACAGGAGTAACCCACCTGCTCCATAAATCAGGTAGTACTGCGGCACCTAAAAATTATAGACCGATTACGTGTCTGCCGACGGTCTATAAAGTTCTTACATCCATACTGAGAAGCAAAATCAAAAGCCATATTGACAAAAATAATATTATGTCAATCGCTCAGAATGGATGTAAGAGCGGGTCCCGCGGTACTAAGGAGCTACTCCTCATTGATATGACCATTAGCCAACAGGTTCGACGTTCCCGAAAGGATCTGTCGACATGTTGGATAGATTACAAGAAGGCCTATGACTCTGTCCCTCATACATGGCTCATGAGGGTGCTGGAATTGTATAAAATTGATACAACACTACGCACCTTCCTGATGTCTTGTATGAGGCAATGGAGTACGGTCCTTCGCTATCCGGGATGTCGACATATCCAAACGAATAGTGAACCTGTAAGGATCGAACGGGGTATATTTCAGGGTGATAGTTTGAGTCCACTTTGGTTCTGCCTAGCCTTGAATCCTCTTAGCACATTGCTGGAGAATTCAAGTCTAGGCTACCGGTTGAGGAGAGGTGGTCAGGTTATATCACACCTCCTTTACATGGATGACTTGAAGCTTTTTGCCCCCAACAGGCTTCAACTGGTGGAGCTACTTAAGCTAACTGAAACTTTCAGTAGTGCCATCAGGATGGAGTTTGGTGTGGACAAATGTGCGGTCATGCATGTCAAACGAGGGGAGATTTTGGAGTCTGTGGGCACTCAACTCACGGATTCCATAAACCTGAGGTCCCTCTCCCCAACTGAAACCTATAAGTATTTGGGTATGTCGGAAGCTTTAGGCATCAATGTCACTGACATGAAGCAATCGCTGAAGGAGCGTTTCTTTGGTCGCCTGAAGAAGGTACTTAATAGCTTTCTTTCTGGTGGAAACAAGGTGCGCGCCTTCAACGACTGGGTCATGCCGGTATTGATGTACTCTTTCGGCGTACTCAAATGGTCTCAAACTGAACTGGACGCCCTGGATAGGCGGGTCCGAACAATGCTGACTGCATACCGAATGCATCACCCGCGATCTTCGGTGATGAGACTATATATCCCGCGGAAGTGTGGGGGTCGAGGCTTTTTAAATGCCAAGACCCTACACAACCGCGAGGTATGTAGTCTCAGGGAATATTTCCTTGCTGCCGACGTGGGTATGCATCGAGATGTAGTGGCAGTAGACAAAGGGCTCACCCCGCTCTCCTTGGCTAACGAGAACTGGCGCAAACCGGTCGTACTTGACACCAACGCTCGCAGGGAAGTATGGCAGAGCAAGGAGCTTCACGGACGCTTTTTCCGAGCCCTACATGGACCGGATGTAGACCAGTTAGCGTCTGTAGCCTGGCTGCGATTCGGTGACCTCTTTGGGGAAACCGAAGGGTTTGTCTGTGCAATTATGGACGAAGTTATCATGACGAATAACTACCGGAGATTCATTGTGAAGGACGGCACGGTTGACATCTGTCGGGCATGTCGCCGTCCGGGAGAATCAATACGTCACATAATCTCTGGTTGTTCTCGTCTAGCTAACGGCGAGTACTTGCACAGGCATAATCTTGTAGCCAGGATCATACATCAGCAGCTTGCTCTGAAATACTCTCTAGTGGAATCGGAAGTGCCGTACTACAGGTATGAGCCCGACCCAGTTCTTGATAATGGTCATATCACTTTGTACTGGGACCGGTCTATCATCACTGACAGGACTATTGTGGCCAATAAGCCTGATATTGTGGTGGTGGACCGAAAGGAGAGGCGTGCAATGATTGTTGACATAGCCGTCCCACATGACGAGAACCTTGTGAAAGCCGAGAAAGATAAACTGATCAAGTATATCGACTTGGCACACGAGGTTCTCGACATGTGGGAAGTGGATTCAGCTATCATTGTACCGATAGTCGTGTCAGCCAATGGCTTAATAGCCAAGAGCCTCGACCAACATCTTAGGAGGCTCTCGTTAGGTGGCTGGATTAAGGGCTTGATTCAGAAAGTGGTACTCCTGGACACGGCTCGTATTGTCAGGAGGTTCCTTTCTCTGGAGCCCTGACCGCCGGTAGCTTGGACCCTGTTCCCGAAACCGGTGGGACACTATTTTTTATATTTTTAAATGTTTTTTATTATTATTTTTAAGAAATATTTAAAAATGTAATTTATATGTTTATATGCTGAATAAAAAGAATATAATATTTTAGGTGTTGATTGATAAAGGCCCATGAAGTGGCATTGGAGCAAGTAATCGAATTTTGTAACGAAAAGCCTCAGAGAGTCGGCCTAACATTTAATATTTATTATAATTAATATAAATATTATGTAGGTATTTTAATAATATTGTTCTCGTGTCAAATTATTGCAACGATGCACAATTTTTGTAGGATAATGTTGTTGGTAGCAATGTATGTAGTATGAAACCACCTGGGAGGGAATATAACGATAATGTTGCTAGTGCAAAAATAGTAGATGTTTGAATTGCAATATTTGTAGTCTGCATTGAGTTTTTTATAGATTTTGAACGATATTAAGCTCTTATAGTATTGTTTTAAAGAGTATATTGCAAACTGATTAGACCAAACTTTATTTTATATATTATAATAATTTCAATAAGCCCAAAAAACAATAATAAAGATGTGCGAGTGAGACAGGCATATTGACCACAGTTTCAGTTAAAATTAGTCAAGTTACTTCGTTGAAAGTTGCGCTAGCTTATTTTATATAATTATAACTTGCGAGATTGATTACACAATCAAATGTAACATGTTTTAATAGTAAGATAATTCCGGGACTAAACACTTAGACACATTTTTATGGATCTAGAGGATACAGATAACTTTTTTTATGTGGTATGTCGGCAAACTAACACGGATTACACGGTTTGCGTTCTATTCCATAAAAAACAAACATACACACAATTACAAGTTAAAAAAAATATTGTAAAAAAAGAAGTAAGGTTTATTGATCGCATCCTTATTGTAATATTGCATTCTGGCAATCTTGATACTTATTGTTATATTAGTTGTTATAATATCAGGGTACGAAATTGTGCCAAATAGTTATAGAGTAGAATGTTCTGGAATAGATTTTTAAATTAATCTGTAATAATAATTAAAATTGGCATTTGAAATAGTCAGCAGTTCATTTTGTGACCATGTTCTTCGTTTGAATTTAGTTTTTTGATGTTTTTTTGTTTTATGTAGGGAAAGTTAGGGATTGTGTTATGTTGAAAATAGAATGTATTTTTTTGACATGTGAAGTGCTGGCCGCTTATAGAATTTTGGAATTTGGTTTGAAAGTAAGTTATGATGTTCTATCATTAAACAGAATTTTCTAAATTTTGTTTTACCATGAAGTTTATGTAAAATGAAGCTGTACATAGTTTATTAACATTGTATTTGTCTACCTATGTAAAGTAAAATACGACGTCACATGAAACTATCGAATTTCTTTAATAGCAATGATATTATAAGTAAAAAGGTGTAGATAAGTTACAAGCGCTCAGCAAGTGATACATTAAAATGTGGCTAACTAGCAACATTTTTATCATATTTGTCTCTTTCACTCGCGATTATTGAATCATGCCATCTCACTTTGACATTTAAAGATACGAATTGTTCACGTGTGTATCAGTGTGTCGTTTTTGAAATCGAATTTTGTTTAGGTAACCTATCTACACCATTTTACTTATAATATCATTGTCTAATAGATTTTAAACCATAACTTTTGTTAATAAAGTCTAAAATCGCTATCTACAAAATATTTTATTGCAGAGTTAAATATGTAAGCAAAATAATACAAGATTGTTAGCACAGAATTTGTTTTGAATAATCACAGAGTGTAATATGAATGTTGCTTTTATACAGAAAGTTACTCGGCTTATATTTTTGAAATAAACCCTTTGACCATACAAATAAAGCTTTTATTTTTATATTGAGTACTGTCTTTGCATATTTGCTATAAAAAGTTTTTTATTAAAAAAGTTTTATACAAGTGATATCAAAAGTGCGTTTGCCAAATCAGATGTATAAGATTATCATCTCCAGATAAAAACTTGACTGTTAAAATGTTGACTGTACGGTTAGCACAGTGGCTGGGCAACTGGCTACTGTGCACCGTCGTGGGTTCGATTTCCGCACGGACCACCATCATATGTGTGATCCACAAAGTGTTGGTTTTTATGTTTGTAACCACAGGAGACAGGAGATGACCCCAAAAGGTGGCAATGTTTTTTTTAAAAGAATCTAATCAATTGGTCATATCCTATAACTAGAAGCATATATGCTTCGCCATAAATGGGCTGGTCAGATCGTGGAGTGAAACCACGGCCACATAGAAAACCAGCGTGAAACAACGTTCGCGCTGTATTTCGCCTTGTGAGTTGAGTTACTGGTACATTACGTCTAACTCCAAAATCCAACCTGCTCAGATGTCGCGGGAGTCTATGGCCGGCGCGTCTTGTTTGCATCAGGTAATCAGTCTGCTGGTTTGTTGACGAGAACGAGAGAGAAACGAGATTGAAATTTTGTAAGGTGTGTGGCAGTGGTGTAAAGGTAGTTTGTCATGGAAGAGATGATATAAAATGGTAGAATTGACCTTTTTCTACACCTCTTTTACTCTTTCATGTAGGTACAAAGTAATAGCCTCAATAGTACCTACTAAATAGACGAAACTGCGATACCAAACTTATAAAATTTTAGCCTTAGTTTTTTTTTATAAAAGTTCAGTCGAGGTTGTGGGGCAAGCGCAATAAGGCACAGCAGCCTCGGCCTAGAGCAGGAGAAGGAACGTTTTTTTAGTCAGAGTCTGACACTCCCTCTTGCGGAAACACTGGGCATGAGAAGTCATTTCATGATTTTCCCGTCACAAGAAAAGCTTCTTATAAAAGTTCTATTCGGCAATAAAGTCCGAAAAACGACAATAAAATCGATCGTGCGCGCAAAATTAAACCTATTGGGTAATCACTTAGGAGTTAATTTACGTAAATCAATTAGCAAATACTACATATAAATATACGTCGATATTAATAAACATCTTATTCATGTCTTGATTAATTAATCGGTCGAGAGCAATCTTTAATTACCCGATAGTCCTCGAGTCCTCGATGGACTGACTTGAACAGTGAAGTACTTATCTCCGGTTAATTATTGAAGGAGAATGGTACGTTTGTTGTGGGTTTGTAAATTGAATGAGTTATTCTATTCCAAGTTGGATCGGGGTTGTTTGTGATTAATGGAGGATACGATAGTTTCCAATAGTACCTATGTACCTAGAGGTGGGGATGCTATCTATTACCTACTTTTAAGAACTAATGTGAATGTTTGAATAACCGAAATATAATTTTAATATTGAACTTTGAAGAAGAAGCCTTTGAACAAATACTAGGAAAATATATATAGAAGCCATCAGACAGACATGCTATTTGAAAGATTAAAATTTTACAACTGAACAAGTGCTCCCCTCCAACGTTTACGCAGCGCAATTACAACAAAATGTCCGAACACCACCGCTGTTTTACGACGCTGAATATTGAAATGGCAATACATAAAAAATAGCCGTGAACACAAGCATAGAAGACAAAGTCTCCCCGAGAGGGCATAGTGCAGCCTAAGCCCGGCTCAGTGCAAACATTCATTCGTGCCCACCCCACTTCAAACGACGTCTATCCTTAAAAGGGAGGAGAAAATTATCTCGTGAATAAATTATATTTTCCCCCCTTTATGAAGACAGTTGAAGTGCATTTTCGTTCATGTTTTTTTTTCTCGTCTGACTTAGATCAAAGACATTGCAGGAATTCCGGCCGTGAGCCCGTGACCCCGCAAAAATAAAATGAATAAAGAATTTAATGTGACTTGATGTCTTGGGATAATAACGTTAAAGTGCTTTAGAATGTTTCCCGAGCGAATTGTTTGTTTTTCTTATTGTATTTGCCCGTCAAATTCTGACCTTTGGTGTTGTTTGGCATGTAGAGGTGTTGTCGCTCGTCGCAGGGAGGGTGGAGCGTGGGACGTGACGCTTGTTCTGCTATGAATAATATGTCAATGAAATATTACGAGTGATCTTTTATGTTTTGTCGAGGTAAATGTTACCGAGTGTAGATACCTACGGTACCGAGAGTAGACACTGTTTTGAAAATAAAAAATAAGATTTGGTAGGTAGTCCACTTAGTAGCGCTATGGAGAGGCGCACCTAACTATGTAATTGGGTAGTTTCCTAGGTCAAAAATAAATTAATTCGACGTTTCAATACAATAAAATATTGGAAAATAGCTATACTTTTATTCATCGATCGATCGATACACTAAGTTTAAGATTTTTTTAGCTAATTATTAAGAAATAAGTAAGCTATTTGACGCAAAAAGGTTATGACGTCATAACTCAGTTTTTCATACAAATTTCATAAAAAAGTATCGTTTTTGACGTTTGGATAAAAGTATCGAATTTGACTAGTTGGAAACTACCGTATTCTAAGTGATTTTAATTTGCGATTCGTAATGTGATGAAATCTTTTGACGGTTCATTGGGTGGTCCGCTTTCATCTCATAAACCTATTACGCATGTACCCATAAAGGGATTTAACCAACAATAGATATCATTCTGCTTGCTAGTTCCTTTAAATTTCGCAAGCAGCGTTCCGTTTGATTCAATTTCTAACAGGGCAGCCGTTGCTAATCGGCCGAGCGAAATTCCTGTAGCCAGGGCAACTGTGCTCGTTCCCCACTCTTTGATTTACGTGAGTCCCTTTGCCCTCGCAAAACTGAATACGATTATACTGCAAAAAGGACAAATCGTTAATGTGGTTCTCAAAAGCGGTCTCTGGGAGGACATCGCTTCACTAGAATGTGCTAATAATGGCGGCCAGATATGGATCGTTTTAAAGGAGGGCTAGATTTAAATTAAAATCATCCCTTTACTTTGAAGAATTGGTCGGGAGGGTATTTAATTGTGATCCGTTCCGAATATTGGTGTTTTCGTGAGTGGGTTGAATATAATTGGCGAATTTTATACTCAGATGCCTTTTGTCGTCTGTTATTGAGTTACTCGAGCGTCCCTCCGTGGAATTGCTTTGAGTAATGAAAAATTTGGTGATAATGCGGTTTCGTAATTTTGTGCCCGGTATTGTATTTTGTGGGTGGCCCGCCTTTGGCGTAATTAGAATTATGGGCGGCTATTGTTTAGTTCCGAGCTATAGGTAATTTTCTTTTGTAAAAAAGTAGCGTATCTTTCTCGCTTCGAATTTTTTGGTTTATTTTTAACAGTGAATGCCTTAAGCAAACTCAAATAATAGACAGGCTTGAGTAATTAAAAATTTACGACATTAGTTACAAATTTTATCTAATATACCTACAGATTTAATTTAACAAGATGCGAATCAACAAACGCTAACCGAGTACCTGTCTGGCTAAACAAACGAGCAGACATCATTTAGGCGAGCATTCGTAATTGTATTACAATAACTTATTGAAATAGGAGTTCTCAATGGGGGCCTCATACAAGAGCTCAACAAACATAGCATAGATTCGGACCTATAGAAGCTGTACCTAACCTAGCCTTGTATTTACCATCGGATAATAGATGCTCGATAGAGATTACCAACTTGTATTAGTGTTCTTGTTGGTATTCATGTAATCGATCGTGTTGTTTGCATCGCGAATGGACCACGTATAATCGGCTGTTTCATAGACCATTGTTTGTTGATAAATAAACGATTTTTACTCAAAATTTTCAATGAAAACATCGATGCCATTGGTCCCACATGCAGTAGTGGTAATTACAAAGTTTCTAGTTAAGCAAGGTTAATGAAATAGAATGAAAGTCAAGTCTTCTTTGAGTTGATAGTTCGTGTAGTCTCGGAGTCCATAAAAACTTCACTTTATTTGCTCGCTCATCGTGACGACGACGGCGAAACAACGAATGAAATAAAAACGTATCTCCTTACTTTAGGTTTTCGAGGAAATTCTCACATCCGAGAATTTCGCCTGAGAACTAATTAAACAAACAAAAACCGCTGCAGTAATTGTTTCGAACCACGTAAGTAGAAGAAACTTCACAGAGTTTGAAGCTAGTAAATTGAAAACCACAGCGGGCCCGCATAGACCCCGCATCGCTTTGAGGGAAATAAAAACACGAACGAAATGAAAATAGGTTAAGCGCGCCCTCGGGGCGAGAGGGCCCAGATATAGGTTTTTGTATCAACGAGCCACAACTCTGCCCCCTAATAAAAATTTAGCAACGCACTCAATAGAAACTATTTGACCAGTCACGTATCGATTGTTCGGCTTCTTACGTGATTGTGTCCATGAATTTTCGCTTAACCAAAAGGTTACGGGTCACTATGCAGAGCGGAGAGGTTACTACCACTTATAAAGATGAATTTTCTTATATACACAATAGTTTTACGCACAAATAATTTCACTGGAATATTGGGTTTGCTGCACAGAATTTTAAATATAAAGTTATTGCGATGTTTCTGGGAACCTTTGGGGCTTAAAAGCGCAAAAGAGCAGCTCCGTACGACTGTGACAAAGAGAAGAGAGAAAATAAACGATCAAATGAATAAGGAAAGTAATGAAAAAGTCGCACAATTATTGAAATAAAGGTGATCCTATACATGGACAGTACCCATATACCTATCTCAATGAATGAAAAAATATCTTTAATGTATTTTAAGAAGTACATAAGTGCATTTTATAAAGGAACCCATGATTAATAAGATCGAACTACAAATTATCGGTTGAACTAAGTATAAACAGAATTCCTTGCAAATCCTTCTAAATCCGTTTCTGTGTCTCGTCTGTCCAAACAATCTGGCTGCTTAGAACCGACACGTATGCTCCAGTAGCGATGTCAAGAAAAGTTAGGGTACTGCTTAATTAGGGAGGCTCGGCGGCGCGTTGCTAAATAACACCGATTTAGAGCAACGTTTGTAAGGCTTAGGAGTCGGCTTCTGTAATCCCTCCCTTACCCTGCCAGTGACGTATCGTGAACGCACAAATGCCAAATAGAAAATTACACTTACTTATTAACTTATATCGAAACCTTTGGTATAATTGAATCTACAGTTTGAGAGTCTTAACTAGGACCCTACTTTGATAACTAAACAATAAACATTAGCTTGTTTAGGGTTAGTACCTATTAGGTTTAAATCTTTAGTATTTTGTATGACAATGAGAAGATCAGCCCTTTGGTTAGGTCGGCCCTCGGTTTTAGATTTAACATTGGGCTGAAAAGTTTATGTCACATTGGTTAACAAAAATAAATGGTAATTTCGTTTAAGATAAACAGCTAAAAATATTCGAAGGATATCCACGAATAGCTATTTATGGCTCATAATCCATGGGATTTGGTGGGTTAATTCCGTCCAGCGATCCGTTGGTTGGTCGTCGTCATCAATCTTGCTCAGACCCGCATAATCACAGAAAACGTAACCGTGGATTATATGCCGACCTCAATTTTTAAGCGATGCCATATGTCTTATACTAGGCTCTATAGCGACTCGGGAAACGGACGGGCCGGTGCAATTAATCACAATCCTGCCTTCGTCTTATAAATTAGAATATTTGTTTCCCTGATCGAGGCTTTCTGGGGTGATAGTGAGTTCTTCTAATGCGTTCAAAAATAGAAACGGAAGACTTTTTTTTTCTCTTTTATTGTTAAATTGTAAAAGTTAGGTACTACTGTGAATAAGTGTTTGTAAGTAGTATACGACATGGTTGTTAATCGTAGAGAATTTGTCTATCTTTTATTAAAAAAGCTAGCACTGCTTAGTATCGTAGGAAAATCAAAAATGTACGTCATGATAAAGAACTAAAACAACACGATAAAGACTAAAGGCACAAACCCCTCGTTAACAAAACTATGAGTAAATCAAAACATTAATAAATTTAATACTTCATCCGACAATTTGCTTCTCAAGGGTGAAAAGACGCTATCTAAGTAACGGAATGTGCTAATAACGAGATCGAAAAACCCTGGCAAGATAAAGTCAGGCCTTTGGAGGGTGAATTTTAATTAAATGCGTCTACGGACATTAATGAGATGAAAGTGAACTTGCCCTTTAATCGTGATTTGTTTGTCCTAAAAGCGGAGGGTCCAAGACTTGAATATCAGATAAGTACGAATACTTTGTATCTTAGGGCTCTTTTAGGTTACCTTATCGATGGACGACTTCTTTAGACGCTCTCATTTTGTATAAGTATTCAAAGTTGTTACTTTACTTTTCTATAAAAAGTTGAAACGTATACTCGTTAGGTTAGCTATCTTAGCTTTGAATTCGGTAAATTGAACAACTCTAATTGAAGCTAACTTTTTCTTGTAAGGTTTTTAAGAAAAAGAAATATCTCGGTCCCTGATTTGTATTGACATGTTTAGCTGTGTAGGTACGGTCTGGTTAGTTGTTCAATGTACATTTGTATGTGGATCATGAATTTTGATTAGATATCAGAACGTTGGTAAAGTCCTATACTGAAATGGAAACCCATCCCTAGTAACGATAAGCTGAATGGTTTTGTCCTCTTCCCTTGAATTGTTTAGTTCAATACTCTTTAGAAAGCCTACCTACTACGATTTCCGAAACGGCTGCCAATTGAGAAACACAAAGAGATTGTATGTAAAATAAGTTGCTTTTATAAATAAAAAACAAAATAGTCTGTATTACAGAATACGTATAAAATCAGTCCCAAATCATGAAACGATTGAACAGATTTTCGTCCCGACGCAAATTGTTCTATTGGCGCGGCGGCTTCAAATGGAAAATGGCGCAGTCTCAACAGGGATGTGATCTTAGCTCAAATAAATAAGTCAGGGGTCATATAAAGAGACTTTTAAAACAACACCTGAATGCGAAATTAGTATACAATATGCAAGAAGCGGGTTTAAGTGGTAACGCACGGACCACATCAAATTTGCACGAGCTCTGGTCGAAAAAAGTGGAGAAAGGTTCTTTGACAAAACGGTGTCGTTTCGGCTCTCGTGCCTTAAAAGGATTCCGTATTTTCGATCTCAGTGGGACAATAAACCTATTTCTTTTTGTTTTATCTTTCACTTCAGTAGTACGTCTGAAGAATGATGTTCGGGTCCGATACTCGGATCTTATTATTTGTTTTGTGATATACGACCGGATCGCCAGACCAGATCGTCTGTCAAATAAATATTTCGGGTTATGCAAAACTGGGAACACGTCATAATATGGTTTGACTACATTTCTAGTTCAAAGAGGATACGCGTAGTGATTCTATAGGGACACTAGAATATTTGTCATTCATTTTGTAGGCTCAATACTAGCATAATATAGGTCTAATAATATGTAGTTCGCAAAAGATAGGTGAACGTTGTCAAGCCTGCTTATTTAGGCATCGGTTCATATTATGAAATTAGAATTCATGACTTTACCTTAAAATACAAATAATATAGGATCAATATACCAACCGAAACACGTTGTTTCTTAATATACTTATTTTATTTACCTATCTTAGCTAAACAATACATTAAGTAACCTATACTTACCTACTTAAATCCCAATCTACCGCTAATCTACTAAAGCGGGAATCGTTCGGATAAATCTTAATGAACGGCCCAAATAACTTCGTTTTCCTGTACACCATTATCAGAAATGATACATTCGTATTTACGTACTTCTTTTGTTTGAAGAAGTGTGTATTGTTAATTATGAGTTCCGGTATACAGCGTATGTGATGTAAACTAATAAATACATATATTACGAGCGTAAATAATGTGAATAATGAAGTTATGGAAGGAATCTCCCCCCTACCGAATGATATTAGAATTATTTTCAAACTATTGCTGTAAGCTCGTCTATTCTTTCTTATATTGAGCTTAAAACTTCAGGATCTCTTGGACTAATACCTAAAAATACGAAACATTTACAAATTAGACGACCAATTTCAAATTACTCAATACTCGATACGTACGAAACGTAACAAAACTAAGATGTAACTATATTGTGACGTCACAATAAACATAGGTACATACGATTCAAGGCAATATCACTATCCGCGAAACAAACAAAGACGTGTTTAACTTAAAAGGGGAGGTTTTGTTTGTAAGTCGTTCACCTTGTGTCAATCGCGATCGATTTGCAAGTCGACACACTTCTATATAGCTTGTGACACCCGATCGTCATATTTATGTCCGTCCGTCAGTTGGACTATATTTGTTACTAGCTTTTACCCGCGGCGTCGTCCGCGTGGTAGGTTCATGCAAAGTAGCCTATGTCCTATTCCGGAGTGTGTCCTATGCCGGTGCCTTTCATCCAGATCCGTCCAACCGTTTTGACGTGATTGAGTAACAAACATGCAAACATCGTAACTTTCGCATTTATAATATTAGTAAGATTAGTAAGAAAGGCCCATCGTAACGTTTGAATACAGCTGTTGGTAGACGAAAGACAAAAATTAAAACCGACCTTGTTCCAATATCTAAAGATGTTTTTTTTTGAGTGGGGAAAATTATCCAATGGCTTCTATTAACTGAAGCGAAAGGGAGTGTCAGACTCTTACTGGTTACAATTTAGATCGATAATTAATTTCTAGTACGAATAATACAGAACAATAATAAACTTATTATTATTTCAACAATAATAGACAATATAATAACATAAAAAGTGCCAGTAGTTAAAATAATAATAACTTATCAGATATTATGAACTAGGCCTCGTCGGTTGATAAAATGCGAGTTTGATAAGGCTTTACGACAAAACACACATAAATGATTTTCGCTGATTTTTACGGCACTGTACTATCGTCGATAATTGTGTCCATTCTTTTTCAAAAAGCTGTATGTGATGTGATTAAAGATGTACTGCGATAACTATTTACAGAGGTCCTCTGTCACAATAGCAAATCATAATGTATGGATATAAGCATTACCAACATACGCTTGTTAAACAGAAAAGAGACCTAACTCAAAAGATAAAGTATTTCAATCTTAAAAATTATGCTTCAATAATAAGGTTCAATTTTGGAATATCCTCATTTTTGAGTTAGGCCTTTTTTCTATTTAACCCGCGATATGTATAATCTGGGACTTTTTCTGCACACTACCGCATAAAGTCCGTTAACTTTCATTATCACGTAAGAGGTCCCTGTATTCAAGAGCTACGAGTCCATTTAAAATTTCAATCGCAACGAAAAATACCAATATAATTTGCATATCAATGCCCTCAACACATAAACGGGAATGACCCTATAAATCCATTTTTTCGACCGACCCCTACAGAATGACCCCTCCGTTACCCTCCAGGACAGTGCAGTATTTTTTTCAAAGCTCCCGTTGCATATTTAAGCAGAGCGTTTTGTACTACAAATTGGATTCTTCAATTTGCATTCTTTATTACTTACAAATAGCTCCGCGAAGAATGGATGATGGCTGGCGAGATTGTGCCAGTTAGATGCAAAGAGTTCATATGTAAGTAGGAGGAATGAGGAAAATTATTTTCCTTGAGTGATGTCACGGCGTGGGTAACGTGTTCATCTATTTATAAACAATAGTTGTAAGGATATTTTTTTAAATGTCTGTTTTTATATTTTATTAATTTAAATCATTAGATACGTTTTATTTCTTTTTTTAAGACACATTCGTCGATACAACGATTCAAAATATATTGTGACGTCACTATTAGGTAAATTTTATGTTCTCTTGTTTGTTATTATCTAACTTTGATATTGTAAATTATCTGTGATACATATCTGTACTATGAACTATACTATTTTTGTTTGGGATTATCAGTGAATCTAGTAGGTACGTTGATTAATGACAATAATAGTTTTTCTATAGTCAAGTGACAATACGGTTAAAATATTAAACAACACTGATTTTGTTTACTAGAAACAATTGATCTTTAATTGGAAAATTTTCACAGTTGAAATGAAGCTACATACATATATATCGATGTGTAAACAGAGAGACACGTGTAACCTTAAAAATCTGATGCAAAAAAAATACTAACGGAAAAATTGCCGTAAAATATTTATTCAATTCCCGAGAAATATTATCGTTTTGTACGAATGTATTGTGATTTTTATGAGAAGAAAATCAACGCTTCCACACGAACGATATGATTGTTTTATTTCGTAGAATTCTTCATGAATATTCTGCTATCTTGCAATCTGCTGTGGAAGGCTATTTTCACTACGTACATTATGCATCAACGTATTTGTTGTACATTTTTAACAGCAATATACCTAGTTATACTTAGTTATAGTTGTATCCTTCTCCATGTAACTTTTAAAACAAAATAAAAAGACATTTGAAATGAGCCAATTTCGGGTTTTTTTTTATCTCCTGTGTCATGGGTGCGTTTATAAACATACATATTACATCCAGACCCGGAAGTCCGGAACA
The DNA here is from genome assembly GCA_902829305.4 of Spodoptera exigua. Taxonomy (NCBI): domain Eukaryota; kingdom Metazoa; phylum Arthropoda; class Insecta; order Lepidoptera; family Noctuidae; genus Spodoptera; species Spodoptera exigua. The sequence goes on from LR824614.2 coordinate 3,917,563, forward strand.
ACAATTTGTGGGTTACACAAAGAGTTGTTCCGTGCGAGAATCGGACAGCGACACGTTGCGCGGCAGGCGCGGCAGCCGTGCCTTCAAAAAATCGCTTATTTTTAATAGGTAGGATTTTCTCAGACTCATATCTATTAATATTTTAGTGAGTAAATAAATACATATAACGAGACTATATTTACTGTAAATACCGTCTGGCTCTAACCGAGACAACCTCTAGTTTCAGGTCACAACGGCTAGCTACAAAACTAGTAATGTTTTACTGAGTTAATTTTTCTATAAACAATAAATACTGTTTGTGGTTTTTTACTTTAACTACCGATGATCAAAATCTGACGAAAGAAGCCACCTTATTCTAATAAGGGAAACTTTGAAACACTATGACCAGTGAAACAGTGTGTGCTTGTGAAAATATTACCTTTCATCAGCAAAGAAGTCGGTAGCTTATTAATATAAGTATCGAGTTGTCGTGCGACATGGCGGACTAAGTACCATGGCCCCGGCTTGTAGTAGGAGAAGAAACGGGATGGTTTCTAGTCAGTAGGAGTCCGACACTGATTGAGAAGTCATTCAATGATTTTCTTCCATCAAAAAAAGCCGATAAATGTTCGACGTGAAGGACTAAGCGCAGTAATTCAGTTCATGAAAATGATGATGATGTATTAAATTTCTCTTGAGTTAACATTCGAAGCCCAAAAAAGAGGTTGGAAAGTGTAACACAACTACGTGCTTTAGTATTCTCAAAACACGTTGAAAATGCTAATTCGTTAAGTGTCTCCAGATCAATAACCTCTAATTCAATTAAGTGTTCAGGTGTAATGGCGGGCTCCCTTATTTTCAATTAGAATAAAGTGTAATTGACACGGCAGTTGGCGTGACACACTTCGTCACAGATAACAGTCACGCTGTCAGATCACTATTTCGTCAAATTGATATTCTATTTCGTATTCCTTGTGACGGTAACTGCGTCATAAATACATAATTAATATGTTTTGATGGCCTTTTTTATCGGAAAAGCTATAATAAATAAAACTATTATTTATAGCCAAATATTTGTTTCTGTCTAAAACAGATGCTACCTAATAAACAAAATCCGTAAACTCAGCTCAACTCTCATTTTTCGAAAGATTCGCACAGACATTTAAAACTCGTCGTTAATCTTTTTGCTAACCATAATAAAGAATTTAATAAAAAAAATATAGAAGCCAAAGAGTCTTCAATCAGCAAACATTACAATTCACGCCAAGTAAAAACCGCAACAAAGAGTTTTACAGATAACCAAAACAGACATAAACTTTTACCGTGGACTATACACGTCCACCGCACCATTCCGCATAATTCGACGCGAAACATACTATAAAGTGACCACACAACATTACTTTTTCATTTTCACCTCAACTTACAAATTCCGGGCACAGTACACCGCGGCGTTCCACGGAGAGTTGCTACTATTTTTGAAACACAACCACGGCCCTAATTTCGGAGACACCGCGACCGCCGCAAATCGTAAAGTCGGCTAAGTTAGTGCAACACAACCCTTGCCTACGTACAATTCGTACTACGTGGACTCCGTCTGGCATACGTAAAACCCTACACTATATAAAACGGGAGCTCTTCCCCGGAATCGCGTTGTAGATTGTTTTAATCTCGCCTCGTGGTTGTGATAAGCTTTTTTCGTCTGCAGTTTTTAGGTTAGCTATATTCTAAACTGGCCATACGTTTTTGTTTTTTATGCTGCGGTCACTGAAAGTTATTTTTGTTTAAGCGACATTAAGCGCGGCGCTCTGAACATTATCCTACACATTGTTGTACTAAAGTGAAACATGTGTACATTAAAACGATTTACATGTGCTTATTCGAGCGATTCTGTTCAGTTTGTGCTAAAATAATATACAAAAACGGGTCCGTCCTTGTTATTCTGGATTTGGGATTCATAAACTTGATTTTTTACATTTGTTCCTCACTAAAACCAACCCCTATCATACTTTACATCGATGTTCCCCTTCTCGAAATAAATTCGTATAATTTAGTTAGGATATTGCACAAGATTGGATCAATCAGACATTCAGGTAATATTTTCAAGTTACCCCATGTACCGGTTAAGCCTGGGGCGATACAGGGAGGATTTTTAAGGCCCTTGAAACTTTCCTGCGGCAGTCGTCAGAAGCAGTTCTTTGAGAATCGATCGGTTATAGAGTAGTGAACCCCAGTAATACCCTGTAGTTGTTTAAAATTAAAGTCTTCAAATTAAGAAAAGTTAGAATAATTTTACTTTCTTTGAGGATAATGATGCCTTTTAATTTTCAGTTCAAAACATAGCTGTTAGCAATAGCTAGCTAACAAATTATTATAATAAGCAATAATCGTTTTATATCAGAATTTCAATATAAAGAATTTCTGAACTGTACCTATCACCTAACCCTTAACGCACCGCACAGAAATAACAAGTTAGGTTGGCACACAAACCGACACTTTGGTAATGTTGGTCGAAGTTGAAATGCCGGCAGTTGCATGTTAAAGTAAACATATGAAATATTCCCGTGGCCACGGGTACGTGTGACCATGCATAACTGAGATGGTTTTACGTAGCGGTATTGTAAACTGGGAAAATATCGCATGCCTTACCAAGGTTTCTGTACATAGGAATATTTGTCTGAAGCAAATACTCTAATTTATGGACGGCTTTACCGTATCCTAATACCTGTTTCGATATAAAGTTTAATGATCGAAGTTTATATTCGATGTAGGCGATGTAGCTGATGACACGATAGGCGCTCGGATTTGTGGTAACACATACACATTTGCACATTGATGACTTGACATTATAGGTTTATGTAACTTGCAAAATGAGGATGAGTGTAATAAAATCAGTTATGTCGACTACAGTATTGTATTACGGCTTGTCCCCAATATCTTGAGACCTGCGATAGGTATAACTAAAGAAATGTAGGTAGGCATTTTATAATACCGCCTTTCACGACACTTTTTCGCTTCATTACCTTATTAAAAGTTGTGATTTACAAAGTTATTTAGTGTTGGAAAGCTAAGATTTGGCACGAATGGGCCGACTCGGCCCGGACTAAGCGTTTTGCCTCGTCATTTATACCGCGTACATCGAGGGATTGGAACAGTTTGCCAGCTGCAGTCTTTCCGTCCAAATATAATTTAGGTGTCTTCAAGGCTAGAGTGCGCCTTACCATCAACGATTGCATCACTGCTTGCCATCAGGTGGGATCGCAGTCAAGCACTAGTTTATTGCAACTAAAAAAAATAGACAGGAGTGATACCACGGCTTCATAGAAAACCGGCGTAAAACTACGCTTGCGTAGCTTTTCGTTGTGTGCGTGGAGTTACTGGAGGATTGTTTCCCTCCCTTTCCCCAATTGCTCGTCCATGAACGATGTTGTTTGCAACCATAAGGTAATCAATCTGCTGGTTTAATGTCTTATACCATACAAAATGCGCGTATTAGATCATTGCATTGAGTTTCAGGAAAGCAATAAAATGTTTTAGGCATTCTTTTACGAAGTCATTGACTACTAACTAAAACAAAACCATGAGAGGTCTATATTCCCGATTATCTATCTACAAAAAAGTCATCAAAACTTTCCACAAACGTCATACAATAACCAAAGCACATTCCCCGAGTACTAGGCAAACATAAATCCGCTTCGGTATTAAAGTGACTTCGGTTATTAGGGAGAAACATGAAGGTTTAAAAAATACACTGGGGCGTACGCAATATGGTTGGCACGGCGTTCTCGTTACGAGCCGGGGCAGTCATAACTTACCCAAGTTTATGGGGAAGGTTCGCCGCCAGTCTAAATATTTAGGAAATAATTACATAAGTACCCGCAGTGTACTCGTATGTACGTATGAACGAAATATTGAAGCGGAGCAAGAATAACAGTGAATTCCAACGTTTATTTCAGCAACGTACAAGAGAATTAAGTTTGGATGCTTGAATATCTCGGCACTGTTTCTTTACAGTTTCAACAATCTGCGCTTGTAATTCTGCGTGTGAATAATGAAGTGAGTTATTTTATACGTGAACTGAATTCGCGAAGTTGTACCAGTTTTATTCCACCTAAGATTTTGTTCATTTTGTCGGTGTAATTGATGAGGCGTATTTGTATGGGTGGTGTAAAAATTCGAATGCTTCTTAGGTATCTTAAGGTAAAAAGTATAGGGATAGGTACTAGTAGGTATATCTCAGTATTCTATATTCTTTTTTCTATTTTAGACGTCACCAGACATGAAACATTTTCGTTTATGTTTTCATTATACTTTGTTATTCAACCGATGCACAAAATCTCATCAAAAAGTCCCATCAATATAATGTTTCGCTAAAACCACTTACTAGCGATAGCACTTAATTTAAAAAAATTAAAAGTAAACACCAGCGCTTTGGCCGGACACTGACCGAGCTAATCGCTCACTGCTCTAGAGTCACGCTAAATGAAACACCCGTTAACTTTTGAAAGATATCGATTAACTTCACTTGACTACGAACGAATGAAATGAACTGAAATCTTTTTCCAACTATTTAAGTTCATGACTAGGGGCTAAAGACTTTGAAACTTTAAATTAAATGTCTTTTAAAAGAGTTTTGAATTTCAACACGACTTTTCATTGACGTTGACTAAACGACGTGAGATTATGAGCACTTAGCTTTGTTTAGCTGTTTTTAAGAAATTTTAGATCAAAATTAGCTTTAATATTTCTTGCTTAGAATACCACTTAGGGGTTATTTACCTGCGCGCATTTAATTTCTTTTTATTTAAAATGTATACCCTAATTATTTTTCTCAAAATATGACTCCATAATAGCTGTGTCATCCATTCTTGAATGTATTTTTATGTAAGTAAAATCACAGGCCAAAGTGACTTATAAATAAACGAACATAACGAATAGTTGCCAACAATTAATTAAATAGAGTTAGTACAATTAAAACAATTACTTACTACAACGAATCGAAAAGAAAAACTTCTAAACAAAATACAATTTATAAACAACAGCTAAATTGTATTATTAGTTGTAATGTAGTTGACTGGACTTGGTACAATTTATTGTACCTTTGTTTGCGTCAATATGAAATGGTAGTACAGCAAATGTGAAAGTTTTATATATTTATACGGGATTGTTGGCGACAATTGCTAGCAATAAGTTACAGGCCTTAGAAACAGCGGATTAGAAATTACATTAGAATCTATACCGTCATGTATTGAAAGTGGTCTTGGACTGGGCAAATAATTTTAGTAGCTGATGTATTTTTACTAATTATTATCTATCAAGGAGTAGGTTTATTTTGCAATTAAACATTTGCATTCAAAAAGAATTATAACATAGATATATCCTAAATTTAACAACGTCTCTGTAAATCCTAACTAATGTTATGTGTGCTTAGACGTTCCGAGCGCTTGGCTCGATTTTTTCGCATAGAAATCTGAAGCGCTTGAGTTGATTTATTTTTATAGTATTCTACCCTTTTTTAAAATGTTAATATTTTCAACACCAATATTTTGATATAATTAATTTGAGTTTAATTTATATAACACTCAGACACGAAACGAATCTATGGATCACACACATAGTTTTTGTTATTCACCCACCGCACCAGAAATAGTTAAATCTTAACGGACTTATGTTAATGATCTTGTCATACAATTATATTTTTTGATTGTATTGAAGGATTGTAGAGAAGGGGAAGAAATGGGTCTCATAGTAAATTATATTTACATATTTTAGAATATAGTTAATCTCATATCTCCCGCTGTTTCTGTAGCCCTAATATTAACACGAGGACACAGGTTGACACGTCCCAGCACTAAACACCGACATCTGTCTGCCAATGTTCCGCTTTGGACACGATTCAGGCTTTATTTCCGTTGCTATGTATGAACCAAAATACGTCGGCGAAATTTTTAAATTGAATCTTTTATGTATTATTTGCGAGATTTTGAATTGAGTTTTGAAACTGTTAGGATTTAGTTTCTTGTTTTGTATGACCGGGGAGTGATATGTTTTGTTAAATTTTAGTGAGTTGTTCTTAGTATGTATTGGTTTTAAGTTGCAACTCAGATCGAAAATATTTCATGTTTTATGTGTTCTTCTTGTGTATCAATATTTTTAATTTTATGTATATTAAAGTCGAAATGAATAAATAATCTGTGATTTGATATACACATATTTAAATTTTATTTATGCTTCTTTTGTATTGATAGTTTGACACTGTTGGACGTTTTGGAATTTTCAAGCAATAGTTATTTTATGACAGTAGGTATGTACCATAATTGTATTTAAAAAAAAAAAAACAGAAATTTTCGTGGGGCACAAACAATATTGTATTTATAACAAAACAATAATACACCAGATAACCACTACGCCTATGAGAAATCAGAGTCCTGTTCTATTTTTAAATCCTCTCTTTTGGTCCCCAAAGACTATGCTTGCCAAGGTTTGGTTTTCACCACCTTCATTGGTAAACAGAGAGTGGTCTAACAAATTGTAGCTCTTACCTCTCCTAGTTTAAGTTTTAAAACGTGATGGGGCATTGACTGTTGTAGTCTCTATTTTATCTAGAATTTAGAGCTTGAGTCAGGTCCCTTGAGATTCAAATGATACTCAAATAGTTGAAAGTTTACTAAAAGAGTAATTGTTTGGAGACTCTCATAGTTGACATGAGAGTAATTGTTTTGTTGTTTATTTGTCTTTTGTAGTATTTTTTTACTTTTCAAACTTAATTTGCCTTCTGGGAGTAGAGACGATTCTTTGCGAAATAAATACTTTCAGAATCGATTTAATACTCAGATGTATTGATCATATTTTATATTAAGATGTAAATTTTATCAAAAACTCTGAAGCGCTATTTACATGAACATTTTCCAAAAATGTATTTTGAATTTTATACTGGGATTTAACGCAAACGATTTCGTTTTATAACCTACAAAATAAAATATCGTTTCCTCGGAACAAATTTAGGTTGTAGCACGTAATACCTCTTGAACTAAGAAATACATCGATATTTTAAAATTTGGGTAAAAAGAACTTTGGGGGGTAAGACTGCCTCTCATTTGAACGTAGGTACAACTGTGTAAAAAAGATGGAAACTTCCACGAGGGATAATTTTCCTTGAAATGATCTGGTTCCGAAAATTCTCAGTAATAGCTCATAGTCTGAAACTTTGAATGTAAAGAGTAAATGTTGGCGATAAATAAATAATGTACACTATGTCTACAGGCCAATCGAAATTTTCTGAGAAAAAGGCTTGTTCTTAACTAAGAAAAGCATGGCGTCACGTTATTATTATTCTTGAACTCGAAGGTCAAAGGTATAAGATTCATGTTTCTAATCAAAGCGTAATTAAAGGAAAAGGAAACCACAGAGCGTTATTAGGTTCACGTAACCGTTAATTAATTTTGTTAAGCGATTAAGGTTCTTATGTTTGGTAACGAGAAAGGTTACAATTGCCTGCAATAGTTCGGTAACAATCTGATGTAATTTTCCGATAACAGTCTTTTTATTCTGTGTCTTAGCGTTTTAGAGTGATCAGGGCTCATTTTTCTTTTTGCAAATGTTGGTCACTGGAGATCTGATATTTGTGACTTTTCGTTCTAAACGGGGACGTATAAAAAGACTAACTTAAACAATTGTATTCAATTCACAGTTGGAAAGTCCTAAGTTGTTTAAGTAAAGTCTTTTAACATTAAGAAAAGTCGTTTGTAGAATGGCTATAGTTTATTGGTTAGAAGTACGACATTACAGCGGAAAGTATTGAGTAGAATATCTTGGTCTATTTAGAGTATTATCAGGAGTTTTGTTTCAGAAAGTCGTGAACGATTGATGATAAGGTGTCTATCTACCACAGGCATATCTGACCAGACCAGACCAGAGGTAAACGTTGAGGTACCCAGAGGAACAGTTAATATATTTTTTTTCTAGAGACCAACACAATCCTTTGCAGATACGGTACAGGCAAGCATTTGTCGAAAAGACCGATAAGACGGCACTATTATTTTATTAACACAGTCCCGCATTCACTTAGCTTTAGTCAAGTGAAAAGAAATTTCATCTATTTACTTTGGCCGGTCGTATTGGGCCCTGGCCGCTTTCATTCGTACTCTCAACGTTAAGTGGACATACTTAAGTGCTGTTTGGTCAGGAGGGATTTACCTTTGCTCTTTTTCCTTCAACCTTATCCCACTCAATCAGGAGCGAAGCTTAACTCTTAAAACGTTTTTGCTTTGTAATTTTTCGTCACTCGTTTTCTTTTTGTTGTTGTGACGTGTCTGTGATTGAATTCAGACGTTAAATCACATATGACTTACTTAAAAAAAATATTCTCTTTATGATTTAAATGTTAATGTTGCATTTTGTCAGCCATAAGATGTTTACTGCTAAACGTAAGATTTCTCTAAGAGGATTAGAACAAACCCGTTTCTACCAGCTTCAAGCAATTTTATCATGTCGTTTCTCTGCTGAATTAATAATTGCTACAAAAATCCTAGAACCCGATAGTTAAAGTTACAGTTTGACGTAGATTGTATTAGTAATAATATTGATGTTTGGTGTTTTAAGTTTGAATTAGTTGTTAAGAAGTAATCTTCATAAAAACTATTTTTTAATATGATTTAGCGGCAAACATTTATTACCTGATAGTAAGCAATCCACGCCATCAATGGACGCCAGAGGATTAACAAGTGCCTTTTGTAGATTAGGGTTTCGAAGATCTAGAGATTTGGGTAGGGGAAGGATTGAGCCGCCGGTAACCTCACTCATAAGGCGAAACACAATGCTGTGGTTGTTTCACATCAGTTTTCTGTGAGGCCTTGGTATCGCGCCTGTCTAGCTGACTCTCTCACACCCTTCTCCCAATATACCATAGCTATCAAAGCCTAGTCACATGCAATATTCGGATATACATATATCACGCTTTTCAAAGGGTTGACCCCTTTCCAAAGCTCAAGTGTTCCCACCGCAGCAATTTTGTTATTTGTCGTTTGTATTCAGGTGTAGCACGTACCGTGGACACGAGACTTAACTTTACGCCTTTATTTTTTCCCTCATACTTCTCATATGAACATTTTTACAGTTGTGGGCTTTATATAATGTAGTGGAAGATTATGTTAGGCTAAATTAGAGCTTATGATATCCTTTTGGAAGGCTGCCCATCGAATTAAACTACAGCTCATTTTTCATTCTTAGATTTTTTATTACTAGAGATGAATAATATAGAAGAAGAAAAAGAATTTTCAAGTAATATAGGTGAAGGTTATATGCAAAAACAGTATTTATATTTACGATGATATAATGAAAAATTTACGTGCGTGATAATTGATTAATGCCTAACGTTAGTCGGTTTTTCGCTTGCATTGTAATATTTCATAATTTACGATTTATTTTGACCAACTCTTCTATTTTAATAATTCTGTATCGTAAACTGGATATGTTTGTTAGTTCATAAGGATATTCTATCTGCTAACCCATTTTCCTGAAATTACTGCAGCGTGGGAACATTCGCAGCTGAAAAACTATTTTTAGGTCGGGTTTGTGTTGGAATCCTAGTATTTGGTACACATTTTGTTTCTTTCTGTAGTCTTACACAGGTAATGCACGGTTTAAGAGCTTTTTGTTTCGCCACATTCCTTTAAATTTAAGGATTTGGTGACCATTATACATACATTATGACGTTGATATTTATCAGGATAGTTTCATAGTTTGATGACCTTGTATTGCTCTGGTGATCTGGCGTAACTATATTTGGAATTAGTATTATAATGAATGGTCTTTCTTGGTACTGTAGAAACGTCTATATGAGATTATTGGTTCAGTTATAGTATATACCTACAAACAACAACAAGAAACAGTGGAAGAAAATCTATCGCCAAGTTTTCGTTCCTTTTCTGGGTAACGTTTTGAAAGACGTGGCTTACTTGGATGCCCATTCAACTGCCAAGCATTTCAAAGCTTTTTTCAAATTTTTCCTCTCTTAATACCATTTACGTTGAAGAAGTCGAATAAATATTCTTAGTTGAACTCGCAGCTAAATGCAGGAATACCGAGAATCCTATTTATATTTTATCCTGGCAAGTGTGTTTAGGGTAGAAATTTCAAGAAATCGATATGGGAACCTTTCACGTTGGTGCTTCCTTACATTTAGTATGCGGATCGCGAACCAAGTGTGTTACGCTCTCCTTCGTCGAAAAGGTACTCTATAATTTTATTTTCCGACCAAAATGTAGTTACTGAAGAAACTGATACTTTTACAAGATATATTTCACTCGTTGTTTATGTCCCCGGTTTTGATCAAGGGTAAATTGAGTTTTCTATCAACGTATTGAAATGATCCGTCTTTATGAAGGTATGTTTTATTTTATTGAATTTTGTTTAATGGCGTATCATGAGGAAGCATGAGTGATGTAGGTTCATGTTTTCCTTTATGCATACGTTTACGTCATTGAATTGAAAATGATCTGTTTCAGATGTGTATTGGAATTAGGAATCGGTTTTATTATTGTCTGTTCTCTAAAAATGCCTCTCTATAGTAGCACTTGGACCTGCACATCGTTTTTAAGGCTATGGTCTTTTTGTGCATATTTGGGTAACTGTACCGATGATATGTTTTTCTTATAAAATTTCCAATGTAGTGTATGGTAAATTATGGAATATTAACCTTTAATTACTTGGCTTGAGGAAGAAACCGATCAGTAGTTGGCTTCTATGTGAGGTTGCCAATGAACAATCGGGCAATAATATATTCGAGCCGCGGGACGAAGTAAGAGAAGGAACGGGGTAGTGTTTGGGTAGTCAGATTCTGACCACTATCTCTCAGGGTCAGTATGGGAGAAGTCATTTGATGATTTTCCATCTAAAACGGCATAGGCTAGCAACTGGTCCTTATAATATTTATATGGTATTACAACTGAGCATACGTGTATAGATATGTTTGGGTATTATGGCAGGCGTGTCTATATTTTTACTGTTTAACAAAATATCACGCATGACACAAAGTTACGAAACGCACAAAAGGTTTTCGAATTTCAAACGTTAACCTTTGAAACGCTGCGTCTGTATTTGTCCCGTACATTTTTACCTGGGGTAGCTCACGTAGCTACATTTGCTTATATATCAAGAGTCACATGTCTGTACTGCGATAGTAAGTCGTGCCCTACGCCCTCGGCCCTACTATACATCTACTAACGAGTAGACCTTCCAATAAGATGTTCTTGTCACGTGCACCGACTTTCAGTACATTTTGTTTGCCAAACGTTTGGTACCAATGTTTGCCTTTGATGTTCTGGTAACTTTCCTGGCCAACGTTTTGTTATTTCAATGCGACATGTCTTGGAATTTATCCGAAAGTTTATTTTCTGAATCATTCTGTAAAGTTTCTTCTTCAGGTTGCAGATGAACACTAATGAGAAATGAAATATAAATTCTAGATTTAGAAATAGCGTGTCACGACTTCAAATCAATATAAATATTTCGTCTTAATCTATTTTTATTTTTTATATTTCGGGAATCTTTTATGCACATTTTGCTTGAATTCATTGTACATTGTATTTATTCAAAATTTGCAACATACAAAATTAAACGTTTCAAATCATAATTGTAATTGCGACATTAGGTGTGTGTTGTTGTCGACTGTACTCAAAAAGAGGTATTCTTTTTTAAATATTTTCGCATCTCACGTTGAATAATTGGTAGTTCAAAACAGTGCGCATAACTCGAAAACAAGCGCAGTCAGGTTGTTAGTTGCTACTATGCATCTGTTCTATAGGATGGTCTTCAAAGGGGGCTTAGAAAACCAAGGACAATGAAACTGGAAATTCGAAACGACTGTCAAACGGTTACTGAACTTTTCTACGGGTTATTTGAATAATAGAAACTTTCTGCAACTAGTACAGTCGGCGTAAGGTCAATCTATACCTTTATGTCAAATTTAATTAGATTTTAAACTTTGTAGATTAAGCTTTAAGTCGAAATTCTAATGACACAATTCATTAATTGGTTAACCAGGTTAACCTGTTGGCCGCTGTTCACACCTACTCCCCATTTTGTCAAGTGGCAGTTATGGTCACTTTTCATATAAAATTCTATTCCTGAATTCGGTTTTCGTGCAGAATTTTTAAAGTTGGATCTTCAGTTTCCAGTGGAACAGACCTTTTTCCAGCATTTTGTTTTGTGTAGTGCTTATGAATTCATGTTTCACATTAGCATTTATCGAAAAGTTATTTTATTATTTAGTCTATAAAATTAATGGGTATATAAATAAAGTCCTACATCAAATACTATATGGCATTACAATAGAGACAGTCAGCGATCAAACACTGAATTTATAATCATAGAAACTACTGACTACGATTGTTTTTTCTTTTCATCGAAAGTAAATGAATGTAGGGTCCACCTGCTGGTCAGCAATAAACGTCACCCTTGGACGCCGATAATACGATTTTCGAGATTTAGAAATTCGGGGAGAGGTAGGAATAGGTTTTCGGTAACCGCACCCTCACGGCGAAACACAACGCTGTGGTTGTTTCATGCTGGAGGCCTGACTACTCCGGTCGAGCCGGCCCATTCGTGTCGAAGCATGGCTCTGTAATAACTAACCAGAATATATATAGTGTATATTTATTATTCGTGTATTAAAGTATGTAGATACTGGCTATCTATTTATACAATGATATTACGTATAGGTATCTATCTAATTTTTTTTAGTCATATATCACTCTGATCTCTGCATGACCTGAAAGTCGACTGTTAGACAATGCCTATAAAATTAAGCCCGGCTGTATATACTTTTGTGTACATATAAGATCTAATAAAAAACAAAACATGTTAATAGGTAGGTTACTAGTTAATTTGTAGACCACTAAATTAAATAATTCACAGCGAATGTTTATCTGTAATGGTTTTAATTCAGTAAGCTGCTTAACGTGGTTTCCACGCTATAACATTTAAAAGCGTTGACTAAAACAATTTGCTTTTTATCCTTGTTATACTGGTTTAAAATGTGTTTGTAAAATGGAAATGGAATGGATTAGTGGTCCTGTTAAGTAACAAAAGACACGTGAATCTATACCTAATTAGTATAAATATAATATGTCAGTGGCGTCTAAATAATTAAAGAAAGTAAATATTATAACTCGGAAAACGTCACATTGGTACTTGCCAGGTTTTGAACACACTCTCTAATGCGGGCTCTTATTATTCGGGCCACTATGACATTTTACGACATTAGATTTTTTTTTTGTTGGAATTGAATAGGCCTTGAATCTACTCAATCGATTTGACAAATTCTTTCACGGCGTGGAAGCTGTACTATCCCTGGTGAACATAGGATAGGTGGTGTAGTGTGACTAGTGGTAGTTTATAACCTTAAGATTGCCATAAGAGCTATTAGATCACCACAGATGGGGTCCCATAAGGTGGATGGTCAGTCGAGGTTGCGGGGTAAGCGCTATAAGGTACCCCGGCCTTCCTAGAGAAGGGGAAGGGAAGGGATAGGGCGGTTTTTAGTCAGTAAGAGGCTGAACTATATGTTCATATGGAAACTTTTATTTATAATAATTTACCGCCTAATAAAAAAAAGGAAACTCATTCAACATTTTTAAATCTCAACTGTCTAAATATATAATAGAACACTTTTCTTATACAAAGTTGCATTGATCCAGTCGAGTAATATAAATGAATAAAAACAAAAAAAATGTTGAGCGGGTGCCTACCTACCTGGTTAACACTACATTTTTTCGCTGCTATTGTTTTACTACCCTACCGGCTAAAGAAATTACTTATAGTCTCTAATGATGTTACGATTGTGTTACGTAAACAGTGTTTTCCTTACTTATCTCGGTGGCGGGTAATTTGATAATTAAACTAAATGTTAATTTTGTATTCTCATGTAAGTGGCTTTATTGTCTTTTAGGGAATAAAAAATGATTTAAACTCATTAAGATTTTAGACTTTTTAATATATTACGTAACAGTACCATGTTTCACTAAATTCGGTTAGCTTCCATGACTATTGACTTGACAGTTTCAATGACAAACGAATATTCAGTAGAATGATTTAAAATCGTAGTGTCAGATAAAGTAACATTAAAATATTATAAAAGAGAACAAAAACTTTTATTCTGTGACAAGTCAAATATATGGCCATAGATAAGCAATACAAGGTCTTCCTTTGTTACTTATGAGGGAAATGAATATTTTTTGAAGAGCTAACGAATAATTTGGCTTATCAGATTATGCTAGATATCTGCACGAATCTAGAATCCAAGGTTCATGGCAATGCTGTACGACGATACTATCAAAATTGGGTATGTCAGTTCATGAATATAATTTGCGAGATTTATAGAGCGGCTCGAGCCTGACATACAGGAAATTTATTCAATGGTTGGGAACTGATCCCTGTATATAAAATCGAATATAACGAATTGAAGTCTTTTCATACATTGTTGTCTCTTTTATTGGGTGCCCGGATTTATAAGGTTTTTCATTTTTGTTGTGGTATTTTTATTTTCGTTTTGACTGAATAAAGTAACAAAAATATGATTATGAATACACGGATGGCGCAGTGGCTGGCAACCGGCTGCAGCGCAACGTGCCGCGGGTTCGATCGGTGCCGCCCATGAATACGCAAAAAGGGTGGGGTTGTTAAAGATTTTAGGTTTGGGAATATGAGGGTAGTGGATTAAGGAAAGATTGAGCCTTCAGTAAGCCGAAAAGTAAATTTAATCTACCACACTTAGATTAAATACAAATAAAGCTACCATTTGATTCCGTAATCACAATCTAGGAGGTGTGGAATGACCAAGTTTCAGCACGAAAGGGTTGGTTTGTCCACCAACCCACTATTGGACACGGCTTTACAGCGAATCGCCGTAAAACAACCGTGTCGTCATGTGAGTGAGGTTACCAGAGGTCCAATCCTTTCTCTGTCTCTCTCCATCTCTCTCCCAAATCCCAAAACCTTCGAACCCCTAATCCGCAATGCACTCGTACGTAACTATTTCGGTGTCCATGGGCGACTCCGATTCCTTCCAATCAGGAAAACAGCCTGCTTTTTGGTGCCCCATCAAATAAAAAAAGGTTAGTTACCATTACCCCACTATGTCCTTACATTATCGCTGTGCCCACTCAACTTGCAATGCACGGGTAACCACAGATTTATACCGACACATACATATATTTTCCGACTGACATACCCTCACAACTCCATCCCGGATACAATGAAACAGATAAATCCCTACTATTATGGGTTCATCAATCCCATTATGGGCGTCGTATAGGGCCGATGGGTTAGCACTAAATACGGGGTATCACTCGCAATGAAATTTACTAGGGGAACAAGACATATCGCTGTGGTCTGTTAATTTATTGAATGTTTTTTGTACGGACCGACTAATGGCCTATTACGGGTCTTTGAACTGTTCGAAAGGTTAGGTACTGATTGTTTCAATCTATGAATTTGAGTTTGTTTGGACATTCATCTCTGGATACCTACTGAGCTTATACTCACAAGTTTGGGTTCTGTAAGGATTCTTGTATTGATATTTGAAAATAGAATTGAAGTTGTAAATACATTTGTCCTAAGTTTTTTTTTCAAAACAGTGTTGGGAAGTTTGTTGTCATTATTTCTTGAAAAGAGCATATTATTTGTGATATGGAAAGATCGTTCTTGACCTATTCCTATAATTTCACGAACAATTGAACGTTTGTAAAAACAAAAGAGTAATTCCCAAAAAGCACGATTAAAATGACATCTGTGCAAAAACTATACTATGCTGTCATACGACATAGGTACATTGTAAAAATCAATGGTGTGTGAGAGGCCGGGGACCCGTCTGATTTCTATTGATATACGGACCGTTGAACTTGTGAGCTGTGGAACTTTTGACAGTTTACGTTTTACTTGTAATAATAGTATTGAAATGGGACTGAATAGCTGATTGGTTTGAAAGTCCAATAGCCACTGGCACATTGATCTGGTGGTTATAACTGGCTGCTCATTTCAGGGTATTTTTGCAAGGGCTGGAAAAACATAAATTGATGAACAATGGTCCTATTGGACCCCATCGGTGGTGGTCTAATGGCTCTTAGAAAGAAAATAAAAATCTTCATTTACTTTATTACTTTATTAGAGGCACGTACGCTTAGGTCTGGTTCTGGTCATCTGCGGACATCTGCGGATGTGGATATATGTTTATAAAAATAAATCCCAATTTCTCTTGGTCATTGAATAACGCGTGACTCGATAGACCGATTCCGATACTTATTTTTATGCTGTGTTTAAAAATATCAGGTAAAAAAATACTTATAAAAAAAACAGGTAGAGGTAGAGTTTGGTAATAAGCAACCCTGTATGTGGCGTGTAGCGGTTCGCTAATAAAACAAATGACTTAAACTGAAGTAGTTTAGGGCTGATGTTCAGCCGGGGTTGCGGGGTAAGCGAAATGAGTCACCGCGACCTCGGCCCAGAGCAGGAAAAGGAAAAGGGGGTTTTTAGTCAGTAAAAGTCTGATACTAATGGGCGGTAGAAGTCTTTTGATGATTTTCCCCTCACAAATAAAAAACACTGAGGTACAGCAATAAAAAGTATGTATTGTATTTTTTTATGAATATATTTTATCTCACCTGGAAATTGAGCCCGAGATCCTTAACCCTCCTCTCACGCTTGCAACCACTCAGCAGCCATAGCAGTACCTATTATCTTCAATGATGGTAATAAACTTCTGAGAGCTTTTAGCTGAGTTCTTAAGGAAGGTACTCGACATCATTTAAGGTTTTAACAGAGGAAGAGACAATACCTCTTGGCCCATCGAAAAATATTTTGAAACCTACCTAGTATTTATTAGTACTCAGATACCTTTATAATAGGTAGGTGAACCAGCTTACCATTACTGTGTATAGAAATAGGTAAACGTTCATGTCATAAACCCTTACCCCAGGTTCAAGCCCTAAAGTAGGACATTCAAATGTAAACTATCAACAATAAAACAGGTTTCGACATGTATACTTTATTGTTCCAACGTACAGTTTCAAAGGTATTGTGTATGTATTAAATAAGACAGCGAAAGTTTGACCTCGAGTATTCTATGAACATTTGTACTACATACCGCTGCTATTTGCAACATAATGGTATAATGCCAAAGTAAGGGTGAACTCCTCGCCCTTAAGGGTGAATGAACTTTATACGAATATGTTAAGATGTTCTCGTGTTTGGTTAATAAGTAAAAATACACAATTTATTCCATTTAGAGTCCTCAATGTAAGCAAAAATTGTATGTACTATTGTTTCAAAATGTTCCTTTGTATTTTTGTGGAAATTGTAACGTGTTTTCAAAAGATTTATGCATAGCCTAGGGGAAAATACTGAAACCGATACGTGCACACGCATTCGAAGCCATAAATAACAGAAAAAAAACGAAAACCTCTTTCCTATATACTTTAAATAAAACTCATACTGGCAGGTGCAATAAAGGTGACATTTTGGGAACGTTCTAAATTTAAAGATGGCGCGTATTTCTTTGTCACCATGGAACGCACGATATCAGTGTGCAATATTGCACCTGAGGTCTCAGTTGGGTATGACACGTGTAGGACCCATGCTTTACATAGTTGGAATATAACCACGATTTCATCGTACCAAGAGATACGAAGAAGATTTCTGTTAAGAAAAATGTGATTGATATAGAATACTAAAATATTTTTAAGCCAAATATTTCAAATCTACCGAAGTTTCCTTTCCACTTGTGACAATATTATTGTTACCTGCGATACTAGTAACAATATTTTCATTCTTTATTCCTACTACGCATTGATGTGACATAAATTCGATAAATTCTTATTCGGAGTCCAATCTAAGAGGTCCGTCCGGAACCGCACCTGTCCCAACGCATTTCTTATGGATGGTAACCCTATCTCATGACATATTCGCTACATTTGTATGTAATGCTTTGGGTTATTGATGTATGAAACACGTTGCGAAGGGACCTTGTTAAATTTATTCGAATTATAATAATAAGAGGGTCCGCAAGTGCCGATGTTATTATTGGAAACACATTTTTATATTTTTCGTGTCTGTTTCAAGTAAATTTCTGAATCGAAAATGTTGTTTTACAACGCCAGAAAATAAAAGTTTGTTTTTTTTTGTCATGCTCTCATCCTGCGTAGATTGGGAGCACCACTAATATCTTAATTAAAAGGGTGCTTTTTGAATTCAAAATCTAATCATGTTGAAGGACCCTCGATTTTATAATCTCCCTGACCTCCGACTGGTTGTTCCATAAAATCCAACTTATTTATTTGGCTTTATATAAATTGGGTATTTCATAAACAATTCGTGAAATTATCTCTTTCTTCAAGACAGTTAGGTGTGGGTGAGCTTTGCTTCAATCCTTGCAATGACATCACGGTCTCGTAGAATACCAATGCGTGAAATAATGCTTACATTGTGTTTCGCCGCGTAAGGGAGATTTTCGGCCTAAATTACTCTATTCTCAAATCCATCCATTCATTACAATCTTTTGGTTTTACTGGTGTGTATGGGTAGTGTAGATTGCTTTCTATTTGGTAAATAGTGTCCTCAGAAATAATAGATAAGTAAGCTTTTGGAAAATATAATAGATATGTTCTTTTATTTTTGCAAAAGCTAACTTACCTATTATTTCTTGTGTCATTTAAAAATGGAAATGTTTTGGAAATAGTTTCATGCTCTTAATGCATGGAGTAATTGTATTGAGGTTCAGAAGATACTGATAATTATAGCATTAGTTTTATAAGTAAGAATAATAAAAGGAGAATTTAATCAAACAATTGGACCGCAGCACGTCACAGTCCAAGTGGGTCAAGCCCGAAGTTGTTCTGGCACTTGTAAATTAATTATTCGGCATCGTTGTAACTAAGGTAAGGTCCAAACATGGGACGACTTGAATTATTAAACAAGGCTGCCCCGGGGAAATCACAAGTGCGAAGTGGATAGACAACGTCGCTTATAGTGTGCAAATAAATACAGTATATCAATGAACATGAGAAACAAACGAACATAAGAAACTTTTGAAGAGTAAACGGCCTTATTGCGTGGGCATTAAGTACTATAATATTAATACTGTTCAGACCAGGGCTTGACCTTTGAGTTTGCGTCTGTTCAAGGGTCGCATTCTTGGAACGAATACGCTCTGTTTGATTGTAAAGGTTTATGGTTTCAGTTTGAACAATTCCCAATACAATTTGACGTGATACCTGGTATCGGGGTAAAGGGCCTATAACGTAATCAAATGAGTTGATAACTTGTAAATTATTTTGAACACTTACACTTGTTATGTCGTGGTGGCCTAGAGATGAATGCCCTTCTGACGGATGAGGGTGTGCGTCTTGGCAAGTATTGACATGACTTTATTCAAGTTACATGTATGTATAGTCAGGAGTCAAAAATGCAATTGCACTCAACCAATTTTAAAATGAACAAAATATCTTTGTAAAAAAGAGTCAATGGTTGAGGACTGCTTTAATTTATAGCATAGAATCTAAATTATTGAATAAACTGGCTGTGAACCATTGAACTTATACAACAAAGAAATTTTAGTCATTTTAAAATTGGTAGAGTGCAATTACGTTTTTGACCCCTGACTGTACTTTATAAAACTAAGTATTTAGATACCACAGCAAAGGTAAAGGAAACTTAGACTTATAATTTTAAATTATTAGTTTAAAATTGCTAACCTGTCTTGAGCAAGCTTGGTGATTAATGCTCAAATCTTCTGTGTCTGAGAGAGAGTCTTTTCAAGTGTGGGAGAGCCATGCTTTGGCACGAACGGGCCGGCTCGATCGGATTGATCCACGGTCTCATAGAAAACCGGCATGAACCAACACTTACGTTGCGTTTCGCCGTGTGAGTAAGATTAACGGAGGCCAAATTCTTACCCCTCAGTCTTAATCCTCTAATCCCTTATCCTTAAATCCCTAATAACCCACCAGAGGCCGGCATTTCTTTCTCTTTTTATTACGAGTGTCCATGGACGGTGCTGATTGCCTACCACCAGGTAATCCGTCTGCTCGTTAGAAGATCTATGGCACAAAAAGAGGCCTTTGTTCAGTACTTTTTTTGTGAAGGGAAAATAATCAAATGACTTCTTCCGCCCAGAGCCGGGCGGGAGGGAGTATCAGACTATTACTGACTAACCCCCACGTTCCTTCGCCTGTTCTGGTTTGTTCAGTACGGGGAACTTATAAGTTGATTATGTGATATGTGATACGTATAATTAAGTTTCGGAAAGTTGGCTAACGTAACAGGCAGTTCGGTAAATAATAACATAAGCAATGTTTATTCGGCATTCAATTGTACATACAGTTCACAGTTGTAAATACGGTTAGAGAAAAAAATATGTAGATACTCGTACTGGTTACCAATTAATTTCGAAATTACAACTCTCAATTCCAGTCAGCAGCAATCATAGAAACTGAACCGGGCTTGTCAAAGGGATTTTGCAAAAAAAGCGAAACACCGCTGGTATTAACCTCTGCACTCTTTGATTAGCCGGAGGGAAGAGGGCGGGCTCGAGTAGATTTCATTCAAATTGATGACTTCATCGGTTTAACCCCAATAAGTAGGAGATTAGGGACCGCACCAAAGTTTGCTCAACAACGCCAGACCGAATTGTTTTACTTTGATTTTCTTTTGATATAGATTGCTACTGATATAAATATTTGCTTCAACTTTTAAATGTTAGGGTGTTCGGAGATTACGCGTAATCGAAGACAAACTTTTTAGATGTATTATAAAGGGGCGAAAGTGTGGATACGACATTGTTTGCATAGAAGACCTAAAAATAGATAACTCCATGAAAATTTTTTGAAAGCTCTATACAAATATAATAAAGAGGTAAAATTTGTAAGTTTGTATGTAGGGGATAATCTTTGGAATCACTGGTCGGATTCCCAAAATTATTTCACTTAATGATAGCTTCAATGTTCTTGGGTACTACAATGTTCTTGGGTACTACTATGGGCTATAAAACATCACGCTACAATCAAATGGAGCCGAGTAGCGAGCGAAACCGAGCGGGAGTAGCTAGTTTACAATAAAATTTGATTTTCAACAAGAAGCAAACATTTTATGTTTATATGTATAACTAGAACTAGTATAGTAGATAAAAATGATGTCAGATCAAAAACATTGCTCGAATTGAACATCGAGTAGTATTTTATTACACTTACCTAATAAAACGTACGACTTGAATAGGGGTCAGCACGCGCTTCCAGTACCCCACATCTGACTGGATAAAGCAAGTCAGTAATTAATCAGCAAAGTGCGTTTACAAGGGTTGATCTTTTTTACATGAGGGGTGGTGATTGAAAGGGCTAAAACTCATTAGTACGGAGACCTTATTCTGGCGTCTAACGAGCACATATATCGGAATTATGTTGTGACGAATGATCATAGAGTTTTATGGTCCGATATTATTATTTTTTTATTTTTTTTTTATTTAATAGGTCGGCAAACGAGCAGACGGATTACCTGATGGTAAGCAATCAGCGCCGCCCATGGACACTCGCAACGGAGGAGTTACGAGTGCGTTGCCGACCTTTTAGGGATTAGGGATTTAGGAGGGATTGGGGGAGGGGAAGGATTGGGCCTCCGGTAACCTCACTCACACGGCGAAACACAACGCTGTGGTTCTTTCACGCCAGTTTTCTGTGAGGCCGTGGCATCACTCCGGTCGAGCCGACCCATTCGTGCCGAAGCTTGGCTCTCCCACACTTATTTTTACTTTTTAATAGAAGGAAAAGTAAAAATCATGTTTTTAGGAGACCGGAGGAGTAATACACCTACGTATTCTGGCTACAACACAACAAGGAAATGAGGTTATAGTCTTTAAACGGAAAATTATTTATAACTTTATTTCCCGAAATGGAAAATGATACTTAGAATATTGAATGATTTTCCTGTGTTTAAGGCTGGCTCGCAGGCAGAGGCTCCAACTCAGAATCCATTTAGGATTGGGCCGTCATGGTTTTTAGTCAGTAAGACTGACATTCTCTCGTCGATTTTACCCTCTAATTAGGGTAGGGTTCTGACAGAGAATAGTAGTGAAAGATGTGTGTAGTGTATCTGAACCATTTAATTGTTGTTTAACGAACTGATCCTAAGGAATAGTTATATTTTAAGATTTTTTGTAAGCTCAGGTAAATCGTGTGTGTTTAATGTTTCTTGTATTTAAAGTATTTCGGATAAATTAATCAAAATAAAGTATTCGAACCGTAACCTTAAAACAATAACTAAGTAATACTTATATAATATACATATATCCTCATCGTAAAATAAGATAAGATTCCCGGTTCTGATCCAGTTTATATCGAAATTTCGCAAACAAACGGGGCCCTTTTATTATTATTCCTTTAGTTATAGCTTTGAACTCCATGGCTATAAGGTAATAAAACGCCGACACCATACGCCATAAGCAATGAAGAGGTGAAAGCTCGGGTACATTTGAAAAAGAGGAACGTAAAAATAAGGGAAGGAAGGTACTTCTGTGGTTCGGCCATGTTGGAAGGAAGAAATACGGATAATGTTTAACACAATATTACAAATAGGTTGGATTTTGTATTTCGTATATTTTTATTTTTTATTTTATAGCCTATAATTTTTTTTTCATCAAATGGAGTAGATATAGATGCATACATAATTAATGGTTTACGTACATATGTATAATGCACCAAACATAGTGTAATTAAGCGCGTAATTACTCGTATCGTAGGTACTTTAGAAATATTGTGTCGAATATTTGTAAATAAAAAAAAAAACTAAGGTCTCTCTTAAATATATTAAGTAAATCATAGTAATAAAATAAATACTGATACAGTCTTTCGAACTTCTCCTATTGAGATTTGTGACAGAAAGACGGCGTTTAGGCTAGTGTTTATACTTTCGCAGATGTATTCGCGTCCCCTAACACATGGGACCAATAACGAGCATACAGATAAAATTGAACTTTCTAGCTTTATCTACTCTTTTATATAGGTTTAAACTTTTTTGTATAACAGCTCATTAATGCAATAAAGGCTTGAGTTCTATGTACTTACGTGTTAGTCGTAAATGCATGTGTAATGTTTCTTTGTACGATAAAAAAATATCAGTACAAAGTATAAAAAATTTGCTTTCTCTGTCCTTATATCCCTATTACCCTTGTATGCTTAATTTTTAAATACAAAGTACAAAATACTTGACTCAGATAAACATTTTAAAGGTTTTTAACCGAATTCAAAAAAGGAAGAGACTCTCAATTCGATCGTATGTTTTTAATAAAACTAAACTAAACCAAACTAATATAAAAAATGCGAAAGTAACTCTGTCTGTCTGCCTGTTTTTTCTTCACGCCTAAACTGCTGAACCTATTTGTGTGAAATCAAAAAATTTGAATGTAGTCACTATTCTACGGGCAAAAGCTAGTAGATTAAAATATGTTGGTATAATAACATTCATTAAATAATGCAGCCGTGTTCGGCAGGGACGAGTCGCTAGTACCTATGTAATAAAAATATAAGGTTATCAGCGAGATTAGACTATTAAGATACTATGACATTTAAAAGTATTCGTTTTCCATGTATGTAGAACAAAATAGAATAAAATTACTATCTAAATGCGACCTCACACTGAGATAGCTTTAAGCATTCGTAATATGGCACGCCAGTGTAAGTCGGGCGCAATGGACCGTGCTAAGCATTATTAGCGGTTTGGGGTGCAGAGAAAAAAAAGGAAACTTGTGATGGTATTTAACCATTCTTGTACATTTGTATAATGTGAAAAAGTCATTTAGTTGATTACTTCGTAGAACTGACCCTTTGATATATCTAAATAACTTGTAGCGAAAATAGAACATTTTTATTAAAGTTTTGTGTCCCAAGAGGAAAAAATCATAGATTGAGTTTTTTATATTTAAAACAAATCTAAAATTTTCGGATGGTCTTAGCAAGCGGTAATTTTAACTAGCATTGCTTTTGTAAATTAGAATAAAAGTAAAATTGAAGCAGAAATCTTCAAGTAATTGAGCTGCAAAAATATGCGTTTAGGTTACCGTGGCTTATTGACTACTTATAAAACTTTGTTGTTATAAAGAGATTTATATGAGTCAATGTGTGAATTTCTATAGGTAACTAGATCCTAAATGGAATCTATCTTTTTTCTAATTTGCCTACAATGTAGAAAAAGCATTCAACTGATAAGTCTTAAAAATATTATATTCCTGCAAACATTTCTCTTTGAAAGTGTAGCTTAAGACAGATAACTACATAGGAACGTTGGCGATTCTATTGACATAGTGGCCGAGTGATTGGAACAAATATTTGTGTAGCCAACCGATAGTTTGTCAAACGGGGTTTGTGCATTTTAGATTTGCGTCTGGACTTATGTATGGACGTCATACAAGGAGTGGGGCTATGACAATTTCAGTCAATAAGCTAATGGTAAAATTATTATGTAATCCGCTTTGTCTATAATACAAAAATGAAGAGCAAAATCTGCGGTAGAAAACTACTGAATTGATTTCGCTTATTCTTTTTTATTGTGTTTGTTATTGTCAGTAGAAGGTACCTTGATCGAGAGATCACCTACGGCCATCGTAAGCGCGGATCTGAGGACGGCGAGTAAGGGCAGCTCGCCGCCCTATCAGAACCAGACCCGACCAAATGGCGCGTCTCATTGTGCGCGCTCCTCAAAGAGCCAATAATAGAATAGGTAGGGCCCTATATGGCTGTTGGTCAGTAGGGATTGCGGGGCAAGCAGACCGAGACAGGAGAAGGAACGGGGGCGTTTTTAGTCAGTAAGAGTCTGATATCGAGAGAAGTCATTTGATGATTTTCGCCTCACAAATCTAGGAGAAGGTACCTTCTTACGAAAAAATAGTAGTGTTAACAATAGTTCTTAATGAGATATGCTAAAAGATATTGTAAATAACGACCCGACGATGCTTATGCTTAATGCGGCTAGTCCGATCACGCTGCTCATAAATAGGAGGCCCGTTGTGACTTGAAACTACTAGTGGTTTTCTTAGTTAATTCTCGTGAGTAATTCGATATATTTTTCCCGAAAATAATGATTTTATTTCGTTGTTAAAAATGTTTTGGTCAATAATTTGTCCTATATCTTATAGTTGGTATATGGAATAAACCCCCAAAAAATCTTACATTTTTCAAGATATCGATAACATTGTACCTCTACCATCAATCTGCTTGTCGGTTATGATACTTACAGTGACTATGTATCCCTCTGGACCGTTTACTGTAGTGGTCGATGGGGAGGCCCAGGTTGCTTATGATTTATTGAGATAAACTATGGTTGTTTATTGAGTGAGTTGATCTTTGTGTAGTTGACTTTTTGTGGAAAAAACAAAATTATTATTTGTCTGAACCTTGCTGAAGAATTTTAGGTTTTGCCTCTTTGGATCTAGAATGATACTATATTCTATTTTTTTTTAGTGAAATTACGAACTAATTCACTGATTGTCAATAAATATCAGCTGGAGTTGCTGCTGCTGTAAGCGGAATAATGTACCACGTCCCCGGGCTGAAGCAGGAGAAGGAACGAAAGAGTTTAACACTACCTATTTCCAGAGCGAAGACATTTGATCAATTAAACATACAAAAAAAGGCTTGAATAAAAATACTTCATGTCTAAAATTGGCGTTTGAAACTATTAGAGTAGTAAAGTAGTAAGAAAAATGTAGTCTGAAAATATTCCGTTAAAGCAGAGTCTCCCTAGAAAGCAGAATGCTCTTATTTTCACATTAGCGAGCACGCCTCCCCTTTCAACGCGACAATACACATTCATATTAGACAACGACAACACGGACTTGCAGAAATGTAACATTCATGCAACTATTTACGCGACGTATTCCGAGAGCTCCAAACAAAAATAGTATAAATATTTTCGTATATATGAAATTTCATATGAAAAATTCGTCACGAATCTCCGGCTTGCAGCGGGCGAATGCATTCACTGTTCTTCCCTTGTGAATACAAAGTAGCCTCCTCTCCAAGGAAATAGGCGCAGGGGGGCGCATATATTATGGGAACAAGTTTAATATCTTAAAATGCGACGCCATATTTTTGGGGTAAAAAATAGAAACAAGATGTTTAGGTTGCGTTTGGGGAGTTTCGTAATGTACTGCTCAAGTTCAGAGGGGTGGCAGTTAATATTTACGTAATTATGTACAAAGTATGTATTTTTTCTGAATGAAATATTGTGGAGGTTTTCTTGATTTATTTCTTTTTGAAAATAACAAGAACCATGGTCATTTTTTCCCTTCCGAGGAATGATATTGCATAATTTGTTTTCCTTCGAATATCATTACCAAAATACAACACTTCTTTTATCAATGTTATTACCTATAAATACCAATTAATTTAAGTTCGTTTACTTCGTATCAAGTACAGAGCCATAACTCATATTAATTAACACAAACATTTTAATTTTCCAACAATTTTCCTCAAACAATTTATGCAAAATGTAACCTTAAGCTAAAGCAATTCAGTCGAAAGTCATAAATACGTAAAAGTAGTTATTATAATGGCAATTTGAGCGTCAGATGTTTTTCCTTAAAAAAAGCATAATTTACATACAAGAAACTAAAAGTCCAATGAAACTGCGTTTAAAACAGTATTCAAGAAACAAGTCTCATTGAATTCCACTTGAAAAGTTTGTTTCATTCGAAACTTAATTAAGTATTGTTTTTGTTCCTTTCATTTAACGATTCTGTTTAATTGAGGAGTTTTTTTTAAGAAATTCTAGTTTGAGTATTAATGTTATTATGTTGCTAGCAATGAAACTAAGTTATTTGCTTATTACACTTATGTACAATGTCTTATAATTACTTCCTCAATTGTTTCATTTAGGTATCTTTATACTTTATAAAGGTTTATGGTACTCAGTTAAAAATCTAAATTGTGTTAGGTAAAACTAAAAAAAACATACTTCATCTACAATATTTGTGTCAACACCTGCAGATTTTCATAGGCTTTATATGAAATTTATGTCAGAGAAATAAAGTTTTAAATTGTCAGTGCGAAATCTTGTCTATTATTGGTGGTAATGGTAACTTGATATCGTATAGTTAATTTTGACAAATGGTCAATTAAACACCATAAATTTTGTGCTATTCTAACAAGTTGTTTAGGAGATTAGCGCGTTTAGAGAAACAAACAAAAAAAATCGAATTATAATGTTATCTATATATTATTTTAATTCCAAAACTATTTCAATCTTCTCCTGTCCATACTACTATAAACCAACAAACTTATAGAGGATAGATCAAAACACGAGAAGAGACTAAACCTCGTCTCATTCATACTCGACACTGGAATTCCGAAGACAAGTTGAGTGAGTTAGTCGTATAATTGCGTCTGTTGTTTCTCGTTACGACTCTGTTACGCTTAATCTAAACTCAGAACTTTGTCTCGTAAACGGCCTGCTACATACAATAGATAAGGCCGATGTACAGTTTCACTTTATCTTCGGACTATTTTGGAGAAGTTCATGCAGTTCCAACCAACGCGGCAACGTGCGAACTCTTGGTAACAAATTCTGTCTCAACGTTCTTATCTCATTGGTATGGACCTTTTAAAGTAAGGATTCATTTTTATTGCTATCTTTAACAATGTATGCAAAATTCTGAAGTAAGACTTTTGGGCTTCTTCAATCAAACGATACCTAATCATGGATTAGAAGAAAGAGTCCGAAGAGACGTCCTTACTCCTGTATAAGCTATGTGATAGTATGGCTAACGAGTAGACGGGTAATCGGTCAACAATTAGTGCTGCCTATTATATATACTTACAAAAAATATACATAGAAGTGACGACATGTATCTCTATTCCAGTCGTCTAGGCTGAAAGTTAGAGATTTAAGAATTATGTATTTTTGTTCCTTTTTTTGGAGATTGTTTATAAAGTGTGCAACACGATACTAGGATTTTTACGTCCGTATTGGGTACCAGATTGTCACAGATGCATCACATCAGACTCGGAACCACATTTTGTTGGTCAAAGTGAATGAAAGAGTTGTGTTCCGTGCGGAAATCGAACCCGAAACACGTTGTACGATGGTGCCCTTTACCTTTACAACGGTAATATTTATAAAACCAAAGATATATCTAGATAAAATACATTTCTTTATCTCATAAAAACTTGCAAAATTGAAATACTATATTCGCCAGCGAGTACCAGGCGTGCATAAATTAGAGCAGCCTCTAAAAATGTTGCTAACGCAAACAATAAAATAGGTACTCAACTAAAACCGCGTTACTCTTACTAACATATTCCCAAACTCGAGTCTTATTTACGGAACTCGTTACATCTAAGTGCTCATGAAAATTCCCACAGCCAGTCCGCAGTATGGTTTTTAGCTAAAGAAATGTTGGTTGAGATATCGTGTTATTCCTTTCGTGTAAGATTTTTAGGAAGCCTTTTGTGATGGGTTACATTTGATGTGGAGACAGGCTACTGACACGTCGCTGCTTGGGTACGTATCCATTTTTAGAATACCTTACAAGATTTTATACAATTCACGGGATAAGTGCCTTTTTGTTAGTCATGGCAGAGTTTCTTTGTGTGTTTTTTGGTAAACACCATTTATAAACGAACTTAGTTTCGCCAGTTCAGTATTTTTAAAACAGCATCTAAAACTCTAGCAGCAGCCAAAGTAAATATCTAAACAATTTTACGCTGTATATGCGATAATAAAGTTAAAATAAAAGGAAGCAAGTGCTCGTAATTTCTATAATATTACGTAAACCCGCAGGTGAGTCCATTACGAATATAAAATGAAGGAAGGACGAATGCGAAAAACTTCTGGAATGGTTCTTGGCGGTTCTAAGACAGGCTCGTCTTATTACCTTTCTTTAGACTATTCTAAGGAACTTTTACGATGTTATTTTGTTCCACTTTTAATGGATTTACTGCTCCACACAAAATTGTAGACACAATAAGTATGTTACAAAATGTCTTCGTAACAAAAGGTAATAGCGAAGAATTTATATTTGACTTTTCTTTGTGAAATTTATTTTTGGGGTATAACAAGCTTTCTCTTTTCCGTCAGACAAAAGATGGCGGAGTGACGCTTCATTCTCGTTATAGTTTCCTGAATGTGCTTCTTCTATTGTTGGCTTATTTTGGACGTGTTTACCGTCCTTATGAATGGTCTTAATAAAAATACACAGAAGGATGGACAAAGACGTTTAAGATTTTTATATTTTATTCTTTTTCGGCGATTTAGTAAGTACGCATTGTTAGTTGATAAATAATTTATAATGTTAGTACTATTTTCCTATAGTACCTATGTATTTTGTACATTCTATAGATACCTGATCTCTTGACCATGCTGATCATAAAATAGAGGTCGAGTAGTATTCTAACAATTGAGTCAAAGTATTAAAACGTTCGATCTATTTATTAGCAATGAACAAGTAACTTCGTTTTAACATAAAACAGAACTGTCAAAGTTATTTGCGTTCAGGGTTCTTGGTAAAACACATAATATTAGAGTTACCGACGTTAAGCCCTCGAGGGTGTTTCCTGAAATACGATCAATTAGACAGAGAAACGTGAAGTGATGTCTCGACACATTCGCTCCAGGGAAATTAGGTTTATACTCACGGATTCCTTTGGTTATGACTCGATCTTAGTGTAATATTTCTTGAGCAAATATTCTAAATAATGTTTGGAGTTAATGATAGAAATGGTTTGGGTTGTTTTATTTGATTATTTGCATCGGTAACTGTTAAGGTAAAGGTAACTTGTTGCTTGGCAGGCAAGTAATCATTATGCTTGAAAAATATAAAATGTGGCTTCCAACAGAGATCATTAGGGTTTGAAAAGGACAAGAAAAAGGTTTTAAGTTCCGTATAATAATGGAACAAGTTTGTTGCTATCCATTTTACCATGCTCAAAGATCTAAGTAAACCTTTAACTACTATAGGAATTGAATCAAAAACCATTTGCTTACGATTGCTTACAATCATTCGACTAACAAGGAATTATCTATATTAATTTGGGATTTCGAGGTCTGACCTGATGTTTTACGAACCTGACATTTATTTAAACTTCTCTTATTAACTATTTGTTAATTAAAATGGTTGCTTTACAAAGGCTATGAAAAATCAACATATTCATATAAGAAACTAGCGGTCGCCCGGTAGCGTTTTTCTTTCCATACAAACCTTTTCCGGACTTCCACGAATAATTCAAGACCAAAATTAGCCAATTCGGCAAAGGCATTGTTGAGTTATATAGATAGCATAACAACGAAAAGTGGTATTGATTTATATACATAGGTATACATACATATATAGATTAAGGATAAGGAAGTAAGTTCCTAACATTACTTTCTAGATAAACTCTTGATATAATTATACAAAGCTTGTAATGTACAACACTTAGACGTAATAGGTACAACTAGCTAGCATTCAAATTATGAGAAAATATTTTTAAAAGAAACAAAGACATGAAGTACAAAGAACATTCTTACGAGTAAGTTTAATTAGAAGCCGTGTCTTTGAAAACAGTCTGTTCTTTGTGCTCTACTAAGGGGCTTCACACAAGCGCTTGCGGTTTCTTAGATACTTTCGCTGTATAATATCAAAACTGTACGTTTACCTAGAATTTTATTGTAAAATTTTTGTTATATGTGGTAAGATGTTATATAATTTGGTGCAACGAGTGTAGGTTTTTTTTTAATTGTCATTATTTATATATTAACGTAATGGTTTTTTATTTATTGTTAAGGGGGAATATCATTAAATGATTTCTGCTGGCCTGAATGGGACACTCATCATCCCGTTCCTGTTCTTGCTCAGAGCGGGGATCCACAGCGCTTTTACCTGTAACTCCAGCCAAAATTTTAACAATTATTAGAGTTTCTTACTACATGATGCAATACAATTTTATCAACATTTTTATCACGATATCTTTTATTTTTGTTCTGGTTTATGTATCCTTATTATTTGTAAGGTTATATCCAATTTCGGCCATTAATAAATTATGAATTTGACGTTATACTCGTATAAGGAATTAAAAATAAATATTTCCATTCGATTCCAGATCATCTGTAGGCACCCTTAGCTTCATCTGAGCGTGCTCTTTGATATCTAGCGAGATGGAAACTTAGTAAAATACAACGATTAAGAATGTCTCCTAATCCATTCAGAAATTATATAGTTGCAAAATCAAGTCTACAAAATATTTTTTTAACTTAGAAATGATTTATTATAAAAGTTATATTGATTGTGTTGTTTTAAGTTATGAAATACCTTTTTTGAGAAATGATATTAACTTTTGAGTAGGTACTTTAACTAGTTACTACTGTTGCCAATAATAAGTATTTTTATAAAAGGTCGTCAGGTTCCAACTTGTCACTAGAGTATTCTTATTAATCATAGTACCTATTGATTACGGAGTATAGGCTTGTTTGGAAACATCCACGCATGAGAAGTTCTACTGATTGTGTTTCTGTGATACGCGCACTTGGTAGGCGAGAAGATGGATTCCCTGATAGTAAGTAACACCGGAGTTGAGAGTGCGTTGATGAACTAAAATAGACTGTGCAAAACGATTTCAAAAATGCTTAGTCGAAGGACTGCAGTAAAAAGATAGCAAATGCAGTAGTTATGTCCCTCTAACTTCGACATATATTTGTGTTCTAGTATTATGTGTATGTATTAATAAGTAAACCAAGGGAAATTGTACTTAATACAACTTTTACAAGATTACATTAAGACCAACCTAAACACATCGCAACCGAAACTAAAAACCGCACTCACCCACATACAAATAGGCATGTCACTACATATGATTCCCTAACGTCGGTTTAATTTGTATACCAGAGCTGCATCGGACAGGATATTGCGGTCACAGACGATGAGAGCTGTGACGTCACAGCGGCCATGTCACTCCCACAGATTAGAGTTTTTGCAATACACACGAGAATATGACGAGATTAAAAACGAAAAACTGTTGGTTTTGTGGATTGAGAATTTGGGCGGTTGTTATAGGTTATATTTTGTTCTGTATGTTATTCCCTGAAGGGCTGTTGCTGACCGATAGTATGTTTTCTTTTTGCCAGCTGTTGTTAATCTCATTGTAATAGAATGTGTGGAATCCGCTGCTACTTTCTTCCTTCCAGTGGCCGGTTCCGATTGGTCGGTTTTGGCTCTGCAACCGTTATCTGTTCGTTCTGTTTGAAAATCGAAATCCACATTCAAAATATGTAGTATTCGACCTTCATTCTTTCAACTCCGTACTCGAACGTGTTTATCGAGTATACGTACCTACTTAGAGACTTCAAGCTGAAATAATGTTCTAGACTATTAATATTGACAAGCTATGAATATCATCAGCCGTCTGTGCATTATAATTTAATTAATTAATGAAGTTAGTTTACCAGATTTAACGCACGTTTTGACACTAACACGTATGTCTAGAATATAAATAGACAGGTTATTAAAGGTATTACTAAATCTTGTTAATATTTAGACAAGATCGACATACTAATTGGAACCCATAACATAACATAAAAGAGGTTCAGTATTTAACTTTTACACATATAGACGCAGCAAGACAGAACATGAGACAAAAATAAAAAAAAGAACTGATATTACAGTGACGTAACGTAAAAAGACAAGGACGACAACATAGTGGTTCTCCTTCTATTTCAGTTCCTTTAATTGTAAGCTTGAAAAAGCATAAAGAAAATCACGACGAAAATCTAATTCAGAATGTGTGTAAAAGTCGAAATGAGAGCATAATATATAAGTATGCAAAATTAATGTTTTTATAGCCAAAAGTTTTGAGAGTCATGCCCGATATTTATTAGAAACATTTTGGCAGACTTTGAACATTTTTTTCGTACTCTTTCCACGTCTCCCTTACGTCACCTTGAAAAGTACTTTCGAAGAATTTGACCTACCACGACTTTACGAAGACATTCTTTGCAACTTCTTCATTTTGAACGGTCGTATTTAGTTTTATTAATCTCTGCGTTATATTTTTTTTTTTATTATTATTTAAAATTTAATCATATTCAAGTTTGTAGTGACTATATTTATCCGGAGCTTCGGGTGCAAGCCCAATAATGTACCGCAGCTGCAGTTTGGAGTAGGAAAAGGCACGGAGTGGTTTTAAATCAGTAGGAGACAGGCGCTAGCTCTAAAAAAAAACACTCACTCCGATCGAGCCGAAGCATCGCTCACCCACACATAAATAAACATTTTTTTTCATTATATCGTTATTACCCCAGTGAATGAATTCACAATAATTTCTGTAACATATTTGAACTGACTTAGACACATACAATTATCCCGCATACAAACTTGGCCTACAACTAACCGCAGAACGTTGTCATTTGCACTCTGACCAAAGCGACGTTCAGCTTAGCTGATTCCACGAAGAATTTCTCTTACCAATGCAATTTAGGGACGCAAATTCACAAATTAGTTATTGTTTAGTCAACTAGTTTTGTGTTATAGATTTTGTTCGTTTAAAGCTGAGCAAAAGCATTAAATATTTTTTTATTCGCCTTTGATATCCCACTGCTGGGCAAAGGCCTCCCCATCTCGCTTCCACACCTCCCTATCTTTCGACCATGTCCAATTGTCCACCAGTCTCGACGATAGGCGTCTAAATCGTCACGTCATCTTTCCGGGGCATACCCGCCTGTGGCTTCCATCCTGAGGTGTCCACTGGGTGATAATAGAGATCCATCTCTCCGGATACATTCAGATGACGTGTCCGTCCCCGTCCCATTTTAATTTTGCCAGGCCATTTTGCCGTCTTTTGGCTCACATCACCGAATTTTGTTCTGGAACGTATCACGGTATTCTACTACGCATTTAATACGATTCTTATTTATGATCTTTAATTTCGACCACATTCAAGTAATCTCAAGACATTTTGTGCATTATTGCAAAGCCGGCCTTAAAACAAAACCGACGTGAATCAACGCTTTTTTTGTGAGGGGAAAATCATCATATGACTTCTCCCGCCCAGGTTCGGGCGGGAGGGAGTGTCAGACTCTTACTGACTAAAAACCCCCCTGTTCCTTTTCCTGCTCTGGGCCGAGATCGCGGTGCCTCATTGCGTTGGGTGTGGTGAGGTTATCGGAGGCATTATCCTTCCCCTCCCCGAATCTCCTAAAGGGCCTCGCAGCAGGGTACTCGCACTTACTTGACTGCTCTGATGTTGCTGGTGTATATGAATGGCGTTGATTGCTTAGCATCAGATAATTGCTGGATTTGAGCTAAGACTGAGACTGAGACTGGCTGAACTATGACATAAAAACAAGGTTATCATAGAAACCCGTCTTATGCAAAACAACGACAACAGCAACAGCTATGCAACACAGTGTTAAATACACTGTGTTACATAGCTGGTGTTGATGAAGGATATTTCTACGATGAGCTCCAGTATATCTTTATACAGGTTTTGCGATTGCAATGTAATATATTATAATTAATAACTTTGGCAATATAATTAAATATGAAATTATGCTAGCCACGACATAATTTTGCCAAATTATAACGTGTTTATGATAGTATGTTGTTAATATTAATAATTACTTTGACAATTTTGTCGATATTGGCACGATTAAATTAAAATTAACGTGACCTATATATATATACTTATTATGTACTGTATTATGTTTGTTACAATTATTCCTTAAACAGATACTTTTGAAACGATAATATTGCGTTGTCCGTCAGTGAAGCTAGGTGACAATTGATCGTCTATAAGATTTTATAATGTGTTTTGTAAATAACAAATTTCAACCAAATCAGTCCGCACCTATTATGATGGGGAAAAGGCAGCAGCAAATTAGCATGATGAACTTTGGCGAATGATCCAATCAAATAGGTAGCTAATTGTTCGAGTTAAGCTTTAAAAAGAACCGCTTGCACTTTACCATGAGAAGTAGGTACCTCTAAAGAAAAGCAACTTACTATGTTAGTGTCACAATTAAAATATCAAAACTTCAATGCTTTTAAAGAAAGGTCTTACTCATAAAACCTTACAATGTCTATAGTAAAGAAGGGGTTGTATAGAAACATAAGACGGTTGTCCTGTCTGTGTGAAGGATCGCTGCGGTTACAGCTGCAGACGGACCGCGGTCTCAGACTGAACACTGCCCCAGTGGACATTCGAGGAATTTTCGAGAACCTTCCTTAGGTAAGTAAAATTTCGCACCTACTAAAATTCTTAGTCGTGGTGAATGAGTAAATTCTAACATTACCTACAGTTTCGTATAGTTATTAATTTAGTTTTTGTAATAAATAGAATTTGACTTGGTAGGTTTGAATTGGTTTGATTACCTGTTGACTGTTTAAGTCTTTGACTGGCACAAAAACTGTTGAAGACTAATCCTTCGCTAGCGTCGGATACTAGTTATTCTCCGAAATGGAGTTTAATGTATTAAGAGGAAAATTAGTGGCAACTCAGTTTACAATGTCCAGCAAATAATAGGATGTATGGCGGATCATGATAATAACGTTTGATCTCTCTCTTATCTCTCTTTTTGATTTAGAAATTATTACGTTAGATTTCTCCACTTCTGTACCTTGCCTAATCTAACATGATAGTAACAACATAACATACTTCACAACAGAAGATAAATGAGTACAAGCCTCAAGCTAAAATACAAAGTACAACTTAATAAGAGATATTAGAGTGAGTTTAATTATGGTGGCGCCATTACCAACAGTTCCCGATAACAGAACTTTATGAAACACGTTAATATTTGCTAGTAGTTACGGTTTATTGGTTGCCTCTGGGAAATTATATTTACAATGTACCTATCGTTTGATATTAGTTACGTGGTCGCGGTTAAGCGGGGTGCGCTGTGAAATTTATATTAGTTTTGTATTAGATGTTGATGATATACTTATTAAAATATGGGTTCAAATATGATAAAGGATGTTTTCGATATAAACGCGTGCCTCAGTGGCTCTTCAGGGACTGATTTATAAGTAAAATTGCGAGTGCACACGCAGTTGTGTACCGCGGCCGCAGCCGGAGCAGGTAAGTTTTCTGCTGCGAGCTGGGCCGCGGTGTTTTTACACAGTAGAAGTCTTACACTCTTTTTGGTGTATGGCTTCTCCTACCCTAGGAGCAGCAGGGTGGAAGAAGAAACAGGATGATTTTCAGTGCCTAAAAGAAGTGAATTCAATAAATCTATTTCAATCAGCTCCTCTAGACAAATAGCTTTGAAACTTTAGCCAAACGAGTCATTATAAGGGACAATGTTTGATGAAATATATCGAATCAAATAGTGAAATAATGAAATAGATAATTTATTCTTGACGATAAATAATATTATAATTCATTTATTAAAAATCTAGATGAAGTATTTCCTATCTTGAAACTCTGAGCAGAAAAGTCGAAAAAAGAGTTTATATGCATTTCAAATATCGAATTTCTAAGTAAAGGAACGCCATTGAGTTTCAAAAAGAAATTTGCGGGCTATCAACCAGCAATCTCAGATTCATAACTTGCGTCGTCAACTACTTAGAAGAGTGTGTGTCAAATATTTTCTGAACACAGTTAAAGATGTTTTTATAATAACTATCGTGAGACATACTAAATTAACTAAAAATCGCGGGTTACTCACGTGTAAATATTGAGAAAAGCTCTACTAGTTTCGAACCACAGAGGGGTTCTTCCTGATGAGCAGCGTGCGCGGACGCGGCGACGTCGCGCAGCCTACTGGTTAGCGTTGGCGCCTGCATCGCTGTTGATGGTTGCGCTGCGGCGAGTCCAACGCGCCATCTGCCGGATACCACGTACAGCTTTTCTCAAAATTTACACGTGAGTAACCCGCGATTTTTAGTTAATACAGTTAAAGATGTTAATTATTGAAAACGTAAAACGTTGTGGTGTCTCAGAGTTAAAAAAGTACGCTTATAAAAAGATACGTTCTTGGTAATTAAGAAAAGTTTATTGTGAAGATAATAATAAAATAACCTTATCTAATAATTTCTATTTATAAGTTTGAAATTGCAGAATCTAAAGCAACCTCGGTGATTTATGCTTATTCCATCTCCATGTAAGAAGAAGTCTTTGTTCAGCAGCGCGCACTTACAGGCTGATGATAAATAAATAATAATAACGTAAAATATACTTTTAATATTAGATACAAACTACTTAATGGTTTCCAACTAAAGGCTGGTACATTAATTTTAAGTTATTCTCAGTAAACTCTTCATTTAAATCAAGTGTATGAAAATTTATTTTTATGTTTAAGCTTTACTTGGAATAT
Source organism: Spodoptera exigua (assembly GCA_902829305.4). Classification (NCBI taxonomy): domain Eukaryota; kingdom Metazoa; phylum Arthropoda; class Insecta; order Lepidoptera; family Noctuidae; genus Spodoptera; species Spodoptera exigua. The sequence continues at coordinate 3,954,856 of LR824614.2, forward strand.
GTGTTTTCGGAAAATCTATAAATTTTCCTCTCTTATATTAAAAGTATATAATAATACTAGGAACTCGCTGTTCAGGTAAATTGTGTTGAAACTATGTAACCTCATTTTCAGTTCACGTACGTTTTGCTGCTTAATAAAATAGAGAACATTTACATAATCTTCTGCTACAAAGGACGTCAGGTAAACTAACGTTATGACGTCACAAAAGTATGTCAAAATAATATCCTACTAATATTATGAATTCGAAAGTTTGTAAGTAAGGATGGATGTTTGTTGCTCTTTCCTGTAGAAAATGTGAACTGAATTAAAGTGGCATCAAGGCAGAATTTAGTCTGAAGTAACATACAGACTACCCTGGCACAACAGATGAAGCCGGAGGCAGACTAGTTTAGTAGACAAACTTGGAACCACTGGCCAAATTTTCTAAATTCTTTCACTGAGCTACAATATCTTTAGGCTATAAAATATATATTTTTTGCGGATTTTTGAGCTACAGCCGTAAACGCTGCTGTTTTTGAAATCCCAGGATACATAATTTTCATACGCGTGCGAAGCTGCGGGTGCAAGCTAGTTTATAATAAAACAGTCTTTAACAGTACTAATGTAGATAGGTATAAAGGCTAGCATGTCAACCTACTCGGACAGAAATACTTTAATACATTTTCAGCTTTATAGTTTTGTAATAAAGTCGGATATTTTTTTATGAACACAAAATTGATGTAGCTTCGTGTGCCTGGTGTCTGAATAAAAAACCCGCGGAGGCGTACATTACACGGTCCGCGTAACGCCAGTTTTCCCGTAAACTTCGCAACTAGCAACTCCACAAAAATTACCAGTGCTACTAATTACTCGTAGAAATAAACAAACACGATTAAAACCTTTTCAGAATAAACGCAAAAAATGTAAAATTCAATTTGTACTGTTTTTGTTTCGTTCGAAAATTAGATTGTTCGGAGCGTCGCCGGTTGTTTGTGAAGAGTTTTAGTAATACTCAGATTTAGCTTTTGTCTGCTAATCTATTTTGGTATTTGCGTAACTGGGGATCCAGATTGACCTAGTTTTCATATATTCGTTTACTTAAATCTACTTTTATAACAAAGATCTTTGTTTGAAAATAGTTCACTTAAAGCGAACGACTTACGAATTTAACAAGAAGTTGTATCTTTTTGTGATATTCGTTTCCAAAATTACTATCTTAAGAGCATTGCCTACTAGCAAGACCTTTGTTAAGCACAATTTATTCGTCATACAAAATAATTCAATTGTACATGAACATTACGTGCCTATTACGTGTAATATAAAGTACTCTATTTCTATTGCTAAAACAAAATATGATGTATATCGCCATCTATTCTCAGAAGTGGACCACACGGGCTCTGCTAAGTTACGTAATAAAACTGGCCGTGCTTAATGGCTCGCTTAAACATCGTAATAAAGTGCATAAGCGCAATAACGCAAGAGTAACGTTTGACAACATTGTAGCTTGTATTTCCTTCGACAATTTACGTCTTACAATAATAGTGTTATACTTTTCGAGCTTCGGATTCTATCGTTGAAACAAACCAGTCAGTAAGATTTTATTAAAACGCCGTTTTTTCACTTCGTAGATATCATAACATATTTTAATTATTTTGAACGTTTTATGACTAGGATGTGAGCACGTGACGTGACCTTCTAAACAACAGACACCAGCTAAGCTTTAAGATATGGGGGAGAGCCATGTTGGGTCAGCTCGACTGGAGTGGTACCATGGCCTCACAGAAAACCGGCGTGAAAAAAACACATTGTCGTGATTCGCCATGTGGGTGAGGTTACCGGAGGTCTTATCCTCCCGCTCTCCCAATCCAAATCTCCAAAACCCTAATCAACAAAAGGTCGACAACTCACTCGTAACTCCATTGTTGCGGATGCCAGGTAAACAAAACAAAAAAAGTATTGCTTTTTTTAATATCATGCTTCATCCCATATCTAAACCTCATTCATAGTTACGTTATCGTGGTAGACACAGGATTTCGTGCGGTATAATTGTCGGAGCATTGTTTTAATTAAGGCCTCGTTCTAGCTGAACTGTGGGCCGGCCACGAACCGTACAACCAGCAATTAGGCCTTGTATTCGTACGTGCTGACCACTTATGGAAAATTGAATATATTTTTAACAACTCACATGTTTACGTTTGAATGTAAATGCTTGTGTTTCATGTGCTTTGGTTTCGTTTGAGGGAGTGCTTTTTTTTACTAAAAAGCCAGGATTTTATGTTCAGCATTTGTTTTAGTTTTCCAATTACTGAAAGAAATATATTTAATATAAGCCAAAACCTCCCGAAATCACTGTATTTTAGGACCTACAGTAGATACAAGTACAGAAGTCCTAAATTTCAGTATTTCTGTGTTTAAAAGGTCATTAAAATAATTTAAAGAATATTATTAATATTATTACAAAAAACAATTTTGTTTACTAATAATTACCTATAAGTTTAAACTCAATAAGAAGAAATAGAACCACTTAGTTTTTATCATAAATAAACCTATTCCATTTTTAATTGCCTTTCTGATTCTCAAGTAAATGTTGACGATTTTCTCATCGCTTTTTCAAAACCTATTATCAACACATAAGGGCTCTTATAGAAAATGCTTCGACTGAATTTCAAAAGAAACCTTCTTCATAATCTTTAGCTCAGAACGTCATCTCATTACGTGAAGTAGGCACCAAATTATATAAGGCCTCTATTTATTTAGCTCACGTGTAGACACATAACAGATCTAAAGTTCAATACACACAGAAGATTTTTAATGCTTTTCAATAACGAACAATTAAAACTTTTTTATACAAATGCATTATTTAGTTTGCCTTAACATCTGAACTTCACAGGCACAGGGTGTATTGCAGAAATTTGGCAAGTATCAGTCTTTCTTTTTCTGAGTTGTTAGTAGTTCATTTAGACTTCACTGACAAACCGTGAAGGAAAACATTGTGAGGAAACGAGAAAATTTCTTTTTATAATTTTATAATCGCCAATCCACCTTGAACAAGCGTGCTTATTGATTCTAAACAAAAGGCAGTGGGCAATTTTAGACTAGTAATTATGATAAATGTAGTTTTCCTAAGTATTATACCTAAGTATTTACTAGAGCAACTTCTAAAATGTAGCACAGATGATTTAGATCAATTTCGACTTGAAAAAAACTTCATGATATTACATAGATAGCTATGTACGAGTATAGGTTCCTATTATAATTGTTATATAAAATATGTGTTATCATTCTTGGCTTATTTAATAGAGTAACTACATATACAAGACCAGAAATACGGTCATAGTTAAATGTATAAGACTGATCCATAAGATAAAAATAAACCTTTTACCAACAAAATATTTCCAAGAATCCGTTTTCCCCATAAATTATATTGACACTACCAATAACCAATCAATTGATATTCGAAGAAAAATCTTATTCTTCATACTCGCAGTAGACTCTACCGTTTCTGTGTACACTCCGGCCCTTAGGTCGTTAGCGTCGGAACTAACAAGTGGCAACGTGTCAAGCCTTGAAATAGGTTAAGATGCCACGTCCTCACTAATTTAGTAACAGTATAACAACGCCTTACGGCTACGTCGTTGCACATCGTAGCACGTCACCGTAGCACGAGCTACGAAACTAGGGCAGAACCGTGTTTTACTTAATTTATGAAAACACTTGAGAATGTTGTCTTGAACGTAGCGTTTTGATTAAGAGGAAATGTGTTGGCTTTTATGTGGTCTTAAAGTTTCAGAAAGATAACTTTCCCTGTTGGAGCTAATTACAGGGTGTTATTATGGTGAAGATTAAGAATGTATTGTAAACATGTATAGCCATGCGAAATTTACATCTACATGACCCGAAAACTGTCTTTTTTCATCATCTTAAATTACTCACTTTCTTCTGCCAGATCCCAGTTACTTGGGGCTTCAAAATTTTTCATCTGGAACGTAACAAAACTCACATTTCTCACCTATATAGGTTCATATTTCGCTAGTTCTACTCTATTCTTTAATTTGACTTGTCAAACAATATATTTTATTAAGCCATCCTTCGTACATTCCCGTCTTCAGTCCATAATGACTGCCGCTGGTGATGTTGCAAGGAGGCGGAACGTGTGCCTAATAAGATCCTCTGTTAATCCTATTTCGTTGAACTACGTTCCTACTAAATGTTCATTGACCTCTACTTGATTCTGTTATTGTAGTTATATAGTATAAAATGATAAATATAATAAAAATATTTGTATTTTAGTTCGTCATATATTTTTCCAGAAGAATCATAGTTGGACATAAAGGATGGACATAAACATATACATATATATTTACATATTTTATACAATGTACATTATCTATATGTGCTTTCCCTCTTTTCATCAATTATATTATGTGGCCCATGACCGACATGCCATATAACGAGTACACAACGTGCGTCTACTTCCGAAAAAAGAGAAAAAAAAAATGCAATCATCATTTTCACAACTTCGGAGTCGAACCCCTTGCTTGCAAACACTAAAATAATTAGGAAGTGTAATAATATGTTAGATATAGAGGAGTTATCTTCAAATAAAAGTAAGTAATTAAATAAAGAATAAAATTAAAAGAAGAAGTAGGTTTTGAGTTGTAACCATTAACATATTTCTGTGTGAATATGTGTTGTCTTTATTAATAGCTTTATTCACAACGAGGAAAGCCAAAATTCTGTGCGGAATATTCAGTTTCAAAGGCCGACGACGTACTCTTGAGAGAACTCTTCACTCCTAGACACAGGAGAATAAAGGGCCCTCGAGCAGAGGATTTAAATATTCTGGATATATTTGTTTTCTTGTGAATATTACTATATCTTAAAATTAATTGTTTTAAGGTGAACAACTAATAAATACTGTAATGGTGCATTAAAATGAATGACAGTCTGCTTGCGACCACGGCCTGTGCAACCAGGTCGAAACGTCAAGCTTTCCAAGGTATTTAAATAATTACTTTTCCCGTTAATTCCCGCGTAATTATACATGTATGTTGTAAGCATGAAAATGAAATCAAAATAAAATTAATTTCGATTGATTTAATCATATTTCTGAAATGCCTATAATTATTTAATAGACCAAAGTACATACTAAAAATATTTTTAATCAGGATTTGTTAGTCGCTACAAGCGATGGTTAGTGATCAGCGCCACCCGCCACCACACAATTATTAAAAAACGTATTTGATTATTAGTCAAACTTTTTTTTTTAAACGTTGCCCCACTTAAGGATTTTCTCCTGTGTTGGGGTTGCGTTTACAAACATACAATGTCACATACTAATGACACCCAGACCCGAAACAACAATTTGTGGATCACACAAAGCGTTGTTCCGTGCGGAAATCGAAACCGCGTCACGTTGCACGGCAGCCAGTTGTCCAGCCACCGCACCAACCGTGCAGTCAAATTATTGAAAGCAAAAATTCAAATAATAGGAGCATACAAGCAAACTGCTTATTCATTGCTTGCCCTCGTAACTTACTAAGTAACCGAGCTCGTTATAAAGGTCTAAGATGTTGAATTCAAACATTTTCCTTACCCGATCACATAGAATTGATATGAAAGAAGACATTTAAATAGCTTTCAGTCGCTCTTTCAAGAGCCTCAGCTTCAGTATTATGGGGAAATAAAGAGAGTGCACATTCACGGCTGTAGTCCTCACCTCGACGAGACTTTAAATTCTTTTGACTTTATGTAATGAGTTAGTAGTAGAGGGCTCAAAAGTCTGAAGTTTTCATTTCTTAAGCCGATTAAATCGTGTTTAGAATACCGACGCCGGTTTAAAGGCCTTTTTGTAGGATTAAGACTTTTTTCGTAGTCTGGGAGTTCTCTCTGTTTAAGTTAGACGCTTTTTTATACGGTTCGTATTTAAATCGTGGTCATTTCGTAATTTAGGTTTTAAATTCATAGTTATAAGTTAATCCTGGTTTTTTAGTGTTAAATGCACTTATAGCATTATAATAAAAGTTTTAGTTTGAACGAACTAGAACCATATCCCCCTTATTACAAAACAAGATTTATCTTTAGTCCAGGTTTAAACCATTGAGTCGGGTTTTGAATTTTGAATGACAGACTGACACTATTTTTTTTTAAATTTTGTTTGACGTTCAAAAGTGCCTGTAAAGGTCTAATTGGAATAAACGATTTTTGACTTTTGAATCTTATTCTCACCTAACTTCAATACGAAATACAAAAACTGGCTCGATGGTTTGGTCCTAGACTAAAGTAAAACCTTGTTTTGTATTAAGGCCGTTTATGTTTAACTTAGTCTTACACACGAATAAACACGTTCACATTATCAGCCTATAGTGCTCATTGCTGAGCAAAGGCCGATTCTTACACACATACTCACGGTAGATTCACAATTTAAAATTTTAATTATAAGTCCAGTCCACGGTATTTTCCTTCACCGTTTGTTAGTTTTTAGTTGTCGGTTGATTATTTAGACACCATTATATGATTCACATATGACTCGGAAAAAGTCATATAGGTTTTTTTTTATGAAATAGGAGGCAAACGTTCAGACGGATCACCTGATGGTAAGCGATCGGCGCCGCCCATGGACATCCGCAACAACTGAGGAGGCCAGGTTTCGAACCCGCTCCCTCTAGCATGAGAAGAGGCCTTACCCAACGCGATATAGCAGAAACACGTACTCGGTAGTAATTACGAGTCCTAGCCACCTCAAAATATTGAAGTTTCACGTCGAACGCTTAAACACAATAGATGACTTTATCATTCAAATTGACGTCATCGTAATGTCTTTGAAAACTCATCAATTCTCGGATATAATTTCCTCTAATTCCCTTTCGATGTGTATCCCTTTCGATTAGTTTTCGATTACAAGTGATAGGAATAGTTCGCAACAATTTGAGACCTCTGTCAATAGGACCTCTATAAAGTTTAGTTCATCAAATTATTCTGTTATCATCGATAGGGTCCAATTAAATCAAATTAGAGACATTAACGGTAACTCGATATTTTTGGATCATCGAAATTTTAGTTTAAATAATAATTTGGTTAATTATTATCATCATCTGTTTTGAGCGTTTTTGTTTTAATTGTTATTTTGTATATTTTGGTTAAATTGTTTTGGGATCAATTATTTTATTATATTATTAATGTTTACAAAATTACGTATTATTCTGTACGATATAATTATACGGCTGAGAATTCCAAGTAGGGAAATATAATGGCGGTGGATAAACGCGCGATGGGCTTTCATTATTCATATCAATTAACTTTAAGTAAACAGTAAATAGCTCATTTACTTTAAAATTGTTGTTGATTTAACGTAATAATCTCATTTTAATACAAAAATTACTTTAAGTGTGGGAGGGCCATGCTTCGGCACGGATGAGCCGGCTCGACCGGAGTGATACCACTGCCTCACAGAAAATCAACGTGAAATAACCACAGCGTTGTGTTTCGCCGTGTGAGAGAGGTTACCGGAAGACCAATACTTCCCCGCACCCAATTTCTATATCTCTAATTCCCTAATCCCCAAAAGGTCGGCCACTGACTCGTATCTCCTCTTTTGTTGCGGGTGTACATGGGCGGCGCTGATTGCTTACCATTAGGTAATCCGTCTGATCGTTTGCCGTCCTACCATATAAAACCATTTATTGGTTATTCTAGATTCATTTCATCAGTCTTTTGTTCCAATGCACTACTACTGAACAAACATACTGCAAAACATTGTAAAGCAAATACAAAGACACATGTTAATGTATACAAAATAAACTATCAAAAAACCTACTCACCGTCTTTTTTACTCTTACAAAACAGTGTACTGAATTGCAATACATCAGAGTGAGACAGCAATGAATTGATTTGAAACAACATTACATCAACTGTAAGCTGGCCGCCATGTTGGATTTATTTGTACGCTGCACCGCGTGTTTTGTTCTACGCAGACAGAAATACTATATGTATTCAACTTTGTGTTAGCTTTACGTGTTGGCTCACTTCTTTGGGTGTGTGTTTAAGTAGATAGTAAAATTCGAAGCGAGTTATATGCAAAAATATTTGCATATAAAACTCGCTTCGAATTTTACTTTTTTCATACCTAATAACCTTTTTTCATACCTAATTTCGCTTTTGTTCATACCTATTTTTAATGGAGTTAAGAAAAAAATCACAACACATATAGGTACATTTCATTTATCTTTTGCAAATTTTATTGAAAAAATATTACTTAAGTAACTCTTTGAATTGTATGTACCTATATCACTGCACTTAAAAGTTCCAAGTAGCAACTTACAACATCAAAAACACGAAGTTGAGAATATAAAGCTAGTCCAGGAATTTATTGCAAAACATGAACTAAACTACTAAAATATTAAACAACATAATTTTCTATTCATACTATATTCCAATAAGGCTTCATGTTCGCTGATATTATTACTAAAACTAATAACAAATATATTAGCAAAGTTGCCTCTTTATACAGCTCGCAAACAATTTAGCTTCTATGATCGAACAGCATTTCATTTTCATATTCCTCTAGCTTAAATCTTCGTAGTAATTACATTATTGGTCGTATAGAGTTTAGGTTTTGTATTGTTAGTTATATTATGCTCTCTAAATTCGTCCACTATTTAATGGATGTCATTTTACATAATAAACCTTCCTCCTTAATCAACCAACTTACAAATTTTTTGCCGGCCTTTTAGGGATAAGGGTTTCGGATATTTAAGGATTAGGAATGGACGGGGGATGGGAAGGGATTGGGCCTCCAGTAACCTCATTCACACGGCGAAACACAGCGCTGTGGTTGTTTCACGCCGATTTTCTTTGAGCCCTGGTATCACTCCGGTCGAGCCGATCCATTCGTCCCGAAGCTTGCCTCTCCCATACTTCATTTGCCTTATATCATGTATTTATTCAAATAAATTGCTAAATTAAGACATATTGGTTTCGCATACTGGCCATACTACTCATGGATGGTGTATTTATTCAGTGTTGAAGAGAACCGACGTCAAAATGATCAAGTTTCCTTCACAAGACAGTCTTTGCTTTCTCCATCGACAAAACATAAGCGCAGAGCTTTAATTAAACAGCGTCTCACAACTAATTCCGTCTTATACAAGTTTAATTAAAATAATGCGTTTTCTGAGCTCGTAGTCGCAATATACTATCATATGTATCTTGTGGTTTGATGGTTTTTATATAAGATGTGTGTTTAGGAGAAACATTTCTGATTTAGAACAAAATTATAGTTATTTAAATCCTTTAGAGTGTCCTTGGGTACTGCTACTCGCTAATCAACAGGTAATTCGTTTACTTTTTAGTCTCCTAGGTCCAAAGGCAACCAAATTTTTTTTTTGTTTTTAGTATACCTAATTCCCAAGAAACTTTGGATAGGTATAACTGTATCACTGTTTGTGTAAATAGTAGAACTGTTAAGTTTGTAATGAAATTGAGTTAAACCACTATCACTGAATATCAAGCAGAAAGCTGATTCCTGGAAGAAGCAAAGATGTTATTACACGAAGCAGTAAGTGTGCTAGAAAAGGTCAACAAAATTAATGAACGTTGTTATTCTGTCAAGAATATCCATATCCCTCCTTGATGTACCCTTCAACTCGTCACGCGATAAGGTCACCAACTATTTCCAACAAAATTTTCTATAATAACATCTACAGATATCAACATCAAAGTTGGCGATAATGAGTTCGGTCTTAGGTGTCATTAAAGGTGAACGTAAAAGGCACACGACACCAATTTGGGTACGCGTCAAAAGATATTTACATGTAGGTTGTAATCTGTTTATTTTGTCACCACCCAGGGAAGCAAATGTAATTATCGGGTCGAAGTCTATAATAGCCCTTGATTAACGAGCTCTGGTATTAATTGGGGTACCCCCAGAAATACTTCGGCGGTTATTTTCTTGTAACGAAGCTGTTTAATTAGGTTGAGTGTTTGGTTTCGCTTACAGTTACGTAATATAGCTATCGAACGTTTTATTTGTTTGTCTTTTCCTCGTCTTTGCGAAGTTCATATTAGTGATAGGGGTTAACCATTGAAAACTAAAGGCATTCTGTTAATTTGGAAACCAAACTAGTATCTTACAACCAAAGTCTACAAGAACTACAAAACATGTAATAATTTGCAGTCTTTCTTAGGGAAAATAATGGGCGTAAAAACAAATTGTGACAAGTACTAAATGTAATTACATGAAAATGTCAGTGTCTTCATTTTCATATAACGTGCAACGCTACGAAATCCAAAACCCAAATCTAAAGTTGTGGCACACAACACATATTCGCCCATATTCACCGTAATGCGGGACCTCATTTCGTTCCCTACCGAAATTATTATCATAACAAAAACATGTTACAAACTGACTCGCTCGCGAACTGTTCGCTCAAATTCTCGCAAATTACGAAACTACACTTTTCGCACCCCGCGACGAAATGCAAACACGAAACACTGTTTAGGATAAACTTTCAGTTCTGGTTTTCACCTAAACGCAAACAGAGGGAAATATTTTGCCGCCATAAGTTGGTCTCTTCGTTTTTTCCCCGTTTAAAACTTTTCCTTCCCTGTGTAGGGCGGCTGTGGGTCTAGGGGAAGTGGTTGTCGTGGTACAAACTTTATAATTGGCTATACCCTCCAATACGTAGCCCTTCCTACGGGATCCGACGTAATTAACTACTCGATTGTACTCGCCACTCTGGCGACAATAGCTGAGACCGACTTGAATACTTAGATTTCAAATCTTGGATAGTCTTACCATCGCAAAGAATGTATATTGGTTCGGGTTGTATGGAATTGTGAGGTAGTTTATTCACAACAAATTAATAATCATACGTATTTTAGGTATATTATTGGAATCTTATATTTTACAAACTATAACAGGTATGACAATTTATCTTTAAATTTAAGTGACTGTACCTACCTTGAAATAATATCTACAACTAGAATAATTAATATGACCTAGCTGACCCGGCAAACTCCGTACCTGCTAAAATATTACTATTTGTTCTGACGTTTAAACCTGCCCTGGACTTCAATGAATATTTCAAGACCAAAATGATTTAAAATGGACCAGCCGTTCTTGAGTTTTAGCGTGACTAACGAACATCAATTCATTTTTGTAAAGAAGATAAGAAGTAATGTAACCACAACTTTTTCGCTTTGCTTTTAACAGTCCAATAGCTAGTACGTGAAAAGTGTCGAGTTTATTTTTTTGATACTAAAATAGAAATTTGTTTGTGAAAGTTGGACTATCTTTCATTTGTTTAGTCCAAGGCTGAAGGATAGTGGCTGCCTGCAAATGTCCGTAAAGCGTGCGGTCGTCACATCGGGGTATCTGTAACCATTGTTGCATTGTACTGTATGATTAATTGGCGTGAATATAACCCTTATAACCGTTCTCCTTAGAATGATTATTGATTAAACTTTACTTCATTAAGCTTGAAATTTAATTGTTTTATAAAAGAGGTTTTTAAAAAATGTCTTTTACAGTAAGTAGTTCATTTATTTTAATATAACCTGCGTGAGTAGCTCTCTCCTGTATATTAAATTTAAGTTTTATGTTCAAAAGATTTTTCTTCATTAACTTATTCTTTTTTTCAACAAATATCAAATTTCAACAACGCCATGTTCTTTCCCTCCGTTTAGATTTACAATATTAAATGCCAAATTTAATTTCCACAATTGCCAAAACTCAACATGAAGGGTTCGCGCGTGTTGTATGCTAATAACAAACCCAAGTGTCAAGTCTATTTCGCTTTTTGCCATCAAAACGAAAACCGCGTCCAAATTCAGTCGTCTTGCTGCAAATTCAGTAATTCAAATGCTGTTACTCCCTAACGTTACAATTCGCGTTACGTTACTATGGCGTGACCTAAACAGATTAACGTTGGTTTCCTCCTTGTTTTCCGAGTAGTCTGCGCTAATTTAAAACCTGGATCTCAAAGTCGAGACAGTTTGACGTGAACGTAGCGTGTTTGTCCTAACCTACAGTATTAAAGATTTGCAGTTTTAATGGAAATGTCATAAGTAGATGTTGCTTGAGGCTATGTTGTACATTGAAAATGAAGTGTGTTTTGTTTGAATAGATTTTCGAATGCGCAGTCTGGTAATGGAAGAAAATTACTTCGGGTAACTAATGAAATAGGTGTTCGTACTACTTGTCTGTTTGTTGTCGAAGAGTAAAATGTTAGGTAGTTGTTATTTAAGAACTGGCATACAAACTATGTAACAAACGCGAAAGTTTGAAAGCATGGATGGACGGGTATTTGTTATTCTTTCACGTAAACAGAACGGATCTGAATGAAATTTGGCAGAGATAGAAAATAGTCTAGAATAACAAATAGACTATCTTGTACCCTGATATTGTGGGCGTGTCGCTAGCAAAAGCATTAAGCTATAAACTTGTCTTATGTTGACACAATTTAAATAAACATAACGTTTTGTGTTGCTAAGCTAACCATAATCGATTGGTCAAACTTTCCTGGAATGATATAAGTATAGTCCTTTACAAACATGAGATCCCTTGGCTACATTTTCCAATACACAGCAAGCAAATCCAGTGTTTAATATAGATCCTTGTTGTAAGCCCTAGACTGGCGTCGCTCGTCCGCGTGACCGACCTTAAATTTCCTTACACGAAAGCCTTTGCAGTTGACAGTCGGGCGGGTTAGGTGGAAAGGGGGTACACTCCATTCGCAAATATCGTGCTCCTAAATTAAAGTTTTGGCCTCCACTGTTTTAACTTGTTAACAAGAATGCCCCGTTTTATAAGTCAGGCTTGTGTATTCTGCGTGCTAACGGCTAACTTTCGAGTGGGTCACTATTTGTTATAATGGACGAGTGATTATATTATTATAATGATAGTCTGGTTGTTGACACCGAAAGTCAAACTTGAGCTTAAAAAAATATTTTAACGTTATCGCTTAGACTTAGATTATACTCGAAACAAGAACAACTTTTTGTTGTTAGGTACAACAAAAAGTTGGAAAACAGAACACTCCAAAAATCATGGTACCTACATATTAAGAAAGGAAGACAAAAAAATACACGATTCAAGTAAAAAATTAACAAGTTGCAAAAAATATTGTAACTAATAAGAACGTCGTATGACTACATTACTGTCACATTGGATAAAGTAGGTACTGAGCCAACGGTATAATAACAATAAAACGACAACGTCAAAAGGATGCTGAATATTGATGACCTTAAGGATAACTTTGTTTGTCTTTGGATAACTTGATTGATTTTACATTTGTTTGATACATATCTGTATTTTACTCTTTTTTGTTTGTACCTATTTCCTACACATAAATTGGTAATGACTTTTAACCGACTTCAAAAAAAAAGGAGGAGGTTCTCAATTCGTCGTGACCTTTTTTTATATTTTTTTAATGTATTTTCACCGATTTCTCGAAGACGCCTAGACCGATTTGGATTTTTTTTTGTTCAGTAGGTTATGATTAGGGCACCGACTTCGAGATTATAAAAATAGATAATATTATTTATATTATAATATTATTTTCTATTTACCTTAATGAAAATATGTATTACTTTGTACGAAGAAAATTTATTTTGTGCTTTTTAACTTACTTTTTGAAGTAGTTTTTTTGTTAAAAAATATTTTTTTTAAGATTCGGTTTTAAATAATTTAATACACATTAATAATTCATAGGCATTTGTTTGGTACCCGTAACACTATAGGCAAGAGTCACGCCTCAAACCAAATTTAAGTTTTAGTAAAGTGGGGGCTACAGTACTTCCTGTGTTCCTAAACTTACTAAAACTTACCCACAAAGACTTCTAGAGGTACAATTGCTCGCAGGTCAATCTATACCTGTCTACCAAATTCTATTTTAAGACTTTCAACTTTACTGTTTCCGTATAAAGTAGAAAATTCAGTAAACATTTTTCAGATCGGTGAAGGTTAACCTGCTCGCCCATGTAACTAAGTACATAAGGGACTGAAAACTTAGTACTTTCACATTTTACTACGCATGTTTTCGACTCGAATACGACAAGGAAAGTTATAAACGTGGGCAATATTAATGGAGTTTTTGTGGAAAACTTCTAAAGAGTTACATAAGTAATGTAATAAGAAAAGTCTCAGTTGTAACTTAAATAAAAAAGCTGGTACTTTATTCTCTTAAAGGTCACTTGTATTTCTTTTGTACGTCAAGAATTTAGCCGATGCTTACATTGGTTAGTTTTGGTGTTGTCATGGATTATGATGGGTCCACAATATTCAAAATAATGAAAAGAAATACATTTTAATTACTTTGAAATTTAAATAATGTACCCGAGATTATTTTTGTTTGCACTACAATCTAAAGCCCGTTAAAAAAACTTCTCACATTGTAAACATATTGTATTAATGCAAACAGAAACACAGAAAAAGTTGAAGTTTGAACAAAAAAACTTATTTCACGTAATTTATTTGCTGTTGAAAATTTGGTTCGAGAACATTCGTATGAGCATCGTCGTAGGAGTTTGTTTTGTTATGTTCTTGGAATATAACTGAAGCTTGGAGTATTACAACATAGTGCAGTTAATTAAGGCTCACAGTAAAGCCGGCGGGCCCGAGGCGAAATGGGAAATAGGTAATTATGAAGTTGCGTACTGGCTTGCAGCTTGCCACTGCCTTGTATTGTGCATGACATGAGCAGTAGCGGTTGGCTGCTGCTGTTACCCCCTCTTTCTTATTATGTAATTACTCTATTGATGTAATCAATAAGGTATATTAATGTTTCAGAGGGCTACGTAGTGGAACTCTTACGATCAATATGTCTGCAAAATTTGTAGCTGTAATTTGTTTAATAGTATAAGCTTAGTGTTGGTCTTGGAGCGTTACTATAAAGTTAAAGGTTTATTAATTGAGAATGTAATTTATGAATGTTTTATTATTGCGCCTATTTAGGACAGTTCAAAACAGTTTTTGTTTTTTAAGTGGGAAAAATCTTCAAGTAACCTTTTCTGACATGTGTGGCCCAGGACAGAGTATTAAAAAAGATCTTAAAAGCAGTTGAACAAAACATATTTTGAGCAATCTAAACCACAATTAGCATCCCGTGAGTAACGGTGTTTTTTCTTTACGAATTCATCATTAAATCATGTATAATGTAAATATTATTGTTATTATATTTTATAATATTCTCCCGCTTTCGTTCATAACTTGAGTATTATTATAAAACCTCTAGTGCTGTGGTGTTATGTGAAATTAAAATATGGGTCTAGTTCATTTGAGTTTAAATTTTTAACGTTCTTATAACGAGTTATGCCCTTAATAAAATCATATTATAATATACAAATGTTTTTCTAGTTTTAAAGATTAATTTGGTTTTGATAGTATATTAATATTCTTAGTATAACATTTCCTTGTAAGATTAGTTTCTCAGATGTTGCAAGAAAACATTTTGCGGTAATTCGTGAGAACATAATGTTGTGTGCGGAAATATCTAACCTTAGTACTCGTAAATGAAGCTACATTTTAGGTTTCAATTTAGTATATTATATGAAAGTTTTACTTATATGGAAGCTTTATTTCCTAGAATTCTATAATGCAATGGACCTTTGGTTTGTTGCCCGAATCGAGAAAAGTAATGTTTGGCCAAATAAAAAAAAAATCCTTTTAGCCTTTTTGAGAGACTTTTGTTATTGCACTAATTTTAGTACCACGAAAAGGCTTTAATAGCTCGAAACTGTTGATAAAAAAGCATAATTTTCTTTTTGTGAAATATTTTATACCTACTTAAATCTTTCTATTATGAGTAGGATGCATAGTTTGGTGAGTTTACAGCTAATAACGGTAAGCTATTTTAACCTGTAACAGTTCATATTTATATGTTTGTGTTCAATTGTTGTCATCATCATCAGCCTTTAAGTGTCCACTGCTGTACAAAGGCCTGTTCAAACATCGGGAAGGAATAAAAATTAATCATGGCGTTTGCTCAAGATGGATTGGTTTTCTCACGATGTTTATATTCACCGTATGTCAGAGTTGCCTGAATCATCTCGGAAAGTACATGTACGTACTTAAAACTCGAGTAAATTCACTTGACTATTTGCCAGGGGTTGAAGAGTATGAGACAAAAGCGTCTTTATTACACCAAAAATAAAAATCCTTAAACAGACATTTAATTACACTTAGGGCTGATTTTTTTCAATGGTTAGATAAAAGTTATCTGGGGAATAATTATGATGCTGTCGAGTCAGAATGTTTGTATAAGACAGTGAAAGAAACAATTTAATTCCTCAGATAACATTTATCTATCGAAAAATCAGACCATAACAACTTCAAAAGTTGCAATTGAAAATTAGTCTCTCTAGTTACACATTCACATTCAAATCATTCTATCGAATTCAAAGGCCAATTCGCAATTTACAACTAATTACAAAGTATTCAGTGCAAAACATATTAGAATTCACAGTGCGTGTTCAGCTGACAGTGCAACCGTGAACGAACCTAATTGCACCAGTCACCGTATAAAGCGATCGCTTCAGGCCCATTGCGGATATAACTAATTACAAACTTGCGTAGAACAACCGCAAGATACTTCGAACGTACGCGAATATCAACCTTACCAGTCAAGGAACAAGAACGGCACAAATTAGTCTTTTGAAGTTAAGTTCCTACGACTGCGTAAGTCCTGACGTGTCTGACTAGGGTTTCACTTGCAATATCGATTTTTTTTTTAAATAATAATTTCTTATTTTTATTTCATTTACTAGGTGACTCTTTGAATTGAGCTTGAAGAACTTTTTATTTTAATAAGAAATTTTACTGATGAGTATTGATTGATGATGATGATTGAATCATTTTATTTTTTTTTATATTTCTGTAACAACAGATTAGAGCTAAGCAAAAATACAGGCACGTAAAAAAATGCAGATGAAACCTAGAACAATGTCAAATAGAAATACCAATTTCAGTCTCAAAATAAACTTCTACTAAATTTGTGTTTAGTTTAGAATTTAAAAGAAAAGTTAAATTAAAGCAATATCTTTGGGATAAAATTAAATCATTTAAAATACACTGCATTCATTCCTCCAAGTACAGTTTTAAAAGGATTTTAATTATGAAGCTCGTTTTGAATATAAAAATACTTTCAGGAAAATTGGAAACAGAAAGCTAATTAGGGGTTCTAAAAGAAAAACTTCGTCTTTCTAGTATAAATTATTTAAAATTCTTAATGAATGGGGTACCTACATTTTTTAAAGTATCTAAAATACTTGTTGGACTGTATTCAATTACCTACTCAGTTAAAGTTTTGTTAGGTGAAATACTATAATTGCATTAATTATATTGAAGCTAAGTTCGTAACTGTGACATTAGCCGAACTGTACAGTCAGGGGTCAAAAATGCAATTACACTCTACCAATTTTAAAATGACTAAAATTTCTTTGTATGAAAAGTTCAATGGTTCACAGCCAATTTATTCAATAATTTAGATTCTATCCTTTTGATTCTATTCTACAAAGACATCACCGGTCGCAAATAACAGAACTAAATATATCTACATTACGAGAAGAAGACGTGACTAGTGAAAAATAGGCTTATCCCTCCCTTCCCCCGAAGGATCCCCAACCCCTAAATCTTCAAATACCTAATCCCCAAAAGGTCGGCCACGCACTCGTAACTCCTCTGTTGTTGCAGGTGTCCATGGGCGGCGCTGATTGCTTACTATTCGGTAATGCATCTGCTCCTTTGCCAACTTATCGCATAAAAAAGTGCTTAACATAGCGTGGACTTGATGTATCATATAATTTTCCTACAAAAAGACGCGAGTTCGAGTTCTTTCTAAGGTAATTTATATATCACTGGTAAACGATGATGGGAACCATGGTGGGGAAACCTAGACTTACGTCTTGAGCAAGGTGGCGAATAATTATCTCTGTGAGAAGGAACCTTCCCTCCACAATGTGCACTTAGAAGCTGATGATGATATTGTCTATTTATGTATGGCTAGCTTTTGCACGCGACTCCGTTCGCGTGGAATAGTGACTTCCTGCAAATTATTTGTATAAAAACTATCATATGTCTTTTCTCGAGTTCCAAACTACCTATATATGTACCAAATTTCACAGAAAACGATTCAGTAGTTTAGACGTGAAGAAAAGATAGACAGACAGAGAGAGTTACTTTGACATTTATAATATAAGTTTGGATGAGTAATATGTAATTAGTTAATAACAAAAACGTGTTAAAACACGTAATTATAGTTACAGACGTAAAGCTTTTAGAACTGCACATCTAGTGACCATTGGGTAGTGTCCTAGGTCAAAAATAAATTGATTCGACGTTTTAATATAATAAAATATTGAAAAATAACTGTACTTTTATTCATCGATCGATCGATACACTAAGTTTTAGATTTTTTTAGCTCATTATTCAGAAATAAGTAAGCTTGTTGACGCAAAACTGTTATGACGTCATACCCCAGTTTTTCATACAAATTTCATAGAAAAGTATCGTTTTTGACATTTCGATAAAAGTATTGAATTTGACTAGTTGGAAACTACCGTATTAATTCAGTAACTAATCCCATCTCTTGGGAATAGAATCAATGTTTCCAAGTAACGAAGTTCTCTCATCTTTGGGTTGCAATCCAGTATGTCACTCTATCAATTACTCTTCAAATGATTGGAAGGTTCTCTGGTTGCACTTACCGGAAACATATGCTGACAAAGCCTTTGACTTATCAGCGGTTCATAATAGCAAACTCCTTTGAAAACGCTTTGAATCCCGAATGGAATGACCTTAAGTTTTTTTTAATGTAATAGACCCGCAAACGAGCTGTCGGATTACCTGATGGTAAGCAATCAGCGCCGCCCATGGACACCCATAACAAAGGAGTTACGAGTGCATTGCCAACCTCTTGGCGATTAGGGAATTAAAAGATTTAGGGATTGGGGAGGGATTGATGGAGGGGAAGGAATGGAGCATTCGGTAACCTCACTCACACGGCGAAACAACGCTGTGGTTGTTGTGTGTAATAAAATGGACAGACAGTTATCCATTAAAATCGAATTTCGAACAACGTGGCACATTCGAAATTGCACTAGTGATAGACGAAACGAAACAAAGGGTCTATATTTATTCTGTACAACAAAGTCAATAAAACAAGTGCACATCTAGTGACAATTAATTCAGTAAGTAATCCCATCCCTTGGGAATAGAATCAATGTGTGGTTCAAAGCAGCTAGCTACAAAGTTATGTGTCTTTGAGATGCGATCCAGTGTAAATGTCACTCTATATGGTAATCAGTATGTAAGAGTGCTCGAGACGCCGATGCGGTCGGGAATATTTTTATAGTGATGTGTTGCTAATGAAAGTTTCAGAGCTATTGGTAGATTGCTTTTGGTGCGATGTTGTAAATTTGCGTGTATTCGGAATGCAGAAGACCTTATCATTACATTGTATATCATTACATTGTATCATACCACTTCGTATGTCCCTATATCCGTATGTATAATTAAGTTTTTAAAATTATGCAACGGGTTTTAATGACGCAGTGAAATTTAATATCAGCATTTAATCCTTGCGTATCTGGGGCGGGTCACCAGTTATTTATACAAATATTGCTGCTTTTGTTATTGTATTTCCTACAGATATTGGCTTAAAAATCTAGTCTTAAAAAGTCGCAGGATTTTGTGTAAGGAAATTGGTCAATGACATTGGTGGACATCCATGCACAAGGACCGACTGCTCTTGTACATGCAGTTATCATTATTAAAAAGGGTCTTAGAAAGCCGCTGGAGGCAAGGTTGCTTAATCGGACGATCCGGAATTCAGTGGGAGAAGATTATGTTCTGTGGACGTCCTTGTGGCTCATATGATGATGATATTCAAAGATAGTTAATACATAGGTATAATCTAAATAAAATTTCGATAGTTGGATGTTAAACGTACAAATAAATTACTTTAAATTAGAAAAAAACACTCATTTTAAAATACACAGACTATAAATAGACGATCCAACACTAAACGGTAAAGATGTTGTTCAAAATAACAAGGACAAAAACTACACTCTAAGAAGTATTTCAATTAAATGTTTCTAGAAACATAACTTTGGAAAGAAAGAGGAATTTATTTTGTGAAAACATTCTTTTCGGCGTACTCGGCAAAGCGTAAAATTGAGAAACAAACATGGTCATGTCTCTTTTGTTCCCAAAGGGATTAAATCTTAAAACCGTTCCTTTTACTTCCCCTATAAGATCCTTCAAGTCTTTGATTTTGTTGGCGCAGACTGGAGTAAGATGTCATTAATATTTCAAACTATCTCTTAGGAATTCAGATTGCTCTGTAGTGTAGATAGAGTAAATACTTGCAGTCTTTTTGGAAATTAGAAAAATGTTTTATTTGTAATTAATAGGTCTTTAGTATTAATAAATAAAGATGTAAAAAAGAGAAGCAACTGAATTCGTAAATGTGCGTAACGTTATTTTTGAGTAGTATAGAAGTAATGTTTTTTTTTCTGTTTGCTCAGATTTTTTGTAGACTAGTATTTGTAGACCAATACTTTATATAATTTATGACAATACCTGAAACTCAATATCTAACAACTTCTTGTTAGATAATGGTGGTATTCGGTTGTCGCAGCAACTGGTTGCCGCGCCACGCGTCGCGGGTACGATTCGAGATGTGTGATCAACAAACTGTTGTTCCAGGTCTGGATGTGATAAGAATTGTGAATATGTTAACGCACCCACGATACAGGTAAATATACTAGTATAATTTTTGTTTAAACAATTAAAAAGTATAAATTATTATTTCTTAATAAGTATTTCAATCCGAAAACAAAAAAAAACGCCGTATGTCAACATAGACGATCGCATTTAAAAGTCTATCACCGAATCATTAAAACAGCACGATTTAATAAAAACAGAAAAGCAGCCATAACAATACTCATTCCACTTTAATAATGACAACACGAAGTCTTGGAAGATGTTCAACTTGGTCGGGGCTATAACAGAATGACCGCTGCACTGCACCCCGACTCACAACAACAATACAAATTCCTACAAAACAAAATAAACTAAACCTTATACACTTAACAATAGAAGTTTCTAAGAATGAAAACTTTTGTTGGTAATGTGTAATCCAAATGAAACGTTGACACTGAGCCCCAAGCGTACGAGACGGGAAGAAAATTGTGAGATGAAATTAGGTCTTGGTTTAAAGTCCCCACAATAATAAGAAATGCACGAAAATGAATGGTACGAGTGGATTTTATCTTGTGCTGAAAACGAGGAATGTAATTAAATTCCCATCACGGCTTATAGTTTTTGACTGCACAGTTGACGCGGTGGCTGGGCAATCGTCTACCGTGCAGCGTGATGAGTGTTCGACTTTTGGACGGGACAACTCTGTGTGATTCGGAAATTGTTGTTCGGTGTCTGAGTGTAATGTGTTTACGAAATGTATGGGTTGTACGCTCCCACGTAAAAAAACGTTGCTCTACACAAGCGAAAATCCTAGCGTAGTGCAACGCTTTTGTAATAAAAATAACAAATATTAAAGTATCTTAAGATAAAGCTCATGCATTGTAGTAACGTTAAGTTTTAATCAATAAAATTCTCAGACTTTGTTATTTAAATATGATAATTATTTTCAAATACTGGTAACTAATAAAATCATCTTTAAATATATAAGTATAGGTAATTATTTCGTATCGCAAAGAAACCACTAGAGAGAAAAATATAATTTAATATTTTAAATTAATAAAAACAGGGAAGCAAGTAAAAAATGGGAACTACTTAAAATGTGAAGTCTAACTGATAGATTGAGTTCCGAGGCAAGTATGAACAAAATCCATTAGTCGATTCCCGTAGGAAGCAACCGGCAACGCGGCGTTCCGTTTCGGAAATTACATTAAAAAGCAATACTTCCCCGATAACTGAAGATACGAATAAAAAGATGCAAAGAAAATTTACTTAGTGACTTACTTTCTTCAAGAACTACGATATCAATTTTGTAAGATTTTTCTCGAGCAAGAATACCTTTTCTTTTACTATCAATTAGTCTGCCTTCCGATCTGTGTATTTCGTTCTGAGATGCCCAGACTGATAAATGCACAATAGACACTGATCTGTGAGGATAAAAAAACATTAATAGGTACCTTTAGTCTTGCATTAAAAAACTTATGATGGGTACTGATATGATTTTTTCTAAGCATGAACTTAAGTATAATTACGAATAGACGCCACAAACGGTGAAGTAAAACATTGTGAGAAATCCTTTGTTTTTCTTGAGGACAGAAAACATCAAATGGCTTCTCTCACCCAGGGTTTTTTTTTTGTGAGGGGAAAATCATCAAATTACATCTCCCGCCCAGGGCCGGGCAGGAGGGAGTGCCAGACTCTTACTGACTAAAAACCCCCCTGTTCCTTCTCCTGCTCTGTGCCGAGGTCGCGGTGCCTCATTGCGCTTACCCCGCAACTCCGGCTGAACATCAGCCCTTTAGGGCCCCGTCTGTGGTGGTCTAATGGCTCTTTGAGGCGCGCGCGGAACGCTACGCGCCGTACGCTCGGGCCTGGTTCTGGTCGGGCGGCGAGCTGCCCTTACTCGCCGACCGCAGGCCCGTGCTTACGGTGGCCGGAGATCGTCCCTCGATCCCCGACGCCTGTCATAGTGTCGCCAGTTGCGGCTGTTGGGGCGTGAGGAGGAGTCTCTCACCCAGGGTATGGGGAGAGGAAGTGTCAGACTCTTACTGACTAAAAACCCCTCGTTCTTTCTCTTGCTCTAGGTCGTGGCCGCGTACCTTAGCTAGAAAAAACATGGACTTATAATTTCTAATTATAAGTTTTGAAATTACCAATCTGCCTTGAGCATACATGGTGCCTAATTCTCAAATCTTCTCCATCCGAAAGACCTTTGAGCACTTATAGGATGTGGGTAAAAGAGGTCCTTTATTCTTATCAACAAAAATGGAAAAAAATCATTACATAAGGTAACATATCGCACATCTCTAACACGTTGACGTAATACAAAGACAAAATAAGATAAAGGTCACGAATAAACATATTGTAACAAGGATTGTCCCTACGTAATCGAATGTGACGTGACAGTGTCGCAATATGACACTCGGGACGAGTGTTCGAAATTTCGTGTGTGGCAAGCTTTAAAGACGCGTGTTGAAAAAAATGTAACTTGCTTACCTACGCATAAAGTTTTATTTCGGTTGACAGGTTTTTAATTCGTTAATAATTGTAAATGTGATAGCCAAGGTACAAATCCTCAGGTTTGACTCGATGTAGTATTATGAGGCTAATAGCTTTGGCTTATCTTATAGTTTGAAATTTACGTAATAGCCTGATACTTGAAACTTGCTTAGACCTGTATTACGTTGAGGGTAAATAGACGCGATATTGTCCATTTTAAAAATAACGCTGAATTAAACATACATATGAGACCAATGTGGGTACAGCTCATTCTACCACTCTGTTTCAAACAAATTACTAAAAATAAATCTAACTATTTCAATATCAATTATTAAAAAACTTGATAATAATATAAAAATAAAAGCTAAACAGTTTTATTATTTTCTCCGTTTCCACAAAGCCGTTACTTGTGGGGCTACAATCTCGGCGTTTAAGTAGGCACGAGCGTGTGCGCCAGCGCGTAAAATTAAGAAACAAAACGGAAATCCTCTTTGTGGAACAAGGATTGGGACAAAGGACGCATTAGTAGCTAAGCAATTGATATTAAAAATGCGCAAAGGAGAAAAAATTAAGAAAACTTTTTATTTTCATTCTGAAAACGCGAAATATTTTTAAAAATTGTAATTGGTATTCTAGCTTTTACAATTTTATTATTGTTTTCTCAATGTAATTTAAGTAATTTTATTTAATTTAAGTATTTTATAATATAATTAAGTGATAGTTCACAAGATTCAACCCATTATTTGAAATATGCAACGCCTGAAAAAGGCCGTTAAGCTATGCCTGCTATTTTAATTTAAGATCCTTGTACCCTTAACTTGCAAAGTAGGAATTTGAATTTATTAGACATATCTATTTGTCTCCAATATCGAAAGTAAATTATAACATATTATAATATAGATATAACATGTAAAGTATACGCAATCAACTATATAAACGAGCAGGTTAAATATTCGCTGGGGTGTTAAAGACTCACCGAGAAGATAATCGGTCGAGCCTCAAGCAGACGGTAAGCAATTTAGCCCGGATTAAACCCTGATTCCCTTGCAATACTCGCCCCAAAGCGAATAATGCAGTCGGATTTATTTGTACTACGAAGTTAGACCGTCTAATCGAATAATACCTATTGAGGGATAGAAAGAGACAAATGGTAACTTCGCATAGACTTATTTAAAGTGGGGATTACATTGCATTGTTGTACGTCTGATAATACTAGTGTAGTTAGTGTTTAATTTTCCTTCAAAGTTGTTATACAAACGCTCTCGCAGATTACGGGAGGATGGGTATAAAGCAAATATTGTGTTACCTTATTCAGATTTCGTGAAGCCGTGCCAGCCGAAGCGTTTGTGAGTTTAGTACGTATAATTTTATAAATTTAACAACTGTTAAAAGCTGATACGAGTAACTTTGGAATATTTTAAAGAGTCTAGAAGCTGTTCACGATTTAAATATTAAGTACAAAGTAAAATAAGAGTTAATTGCTTTATATATCCTAATTAATAAACTGTAAGCGATCTGAAATAAATCTATGTTAAAGAAATGAAATAAAACAGCAGCTACCAGGCGCACAGAAATCCGTAGCGGTGGTGTTCAAAATCCATGTTATTAAATGTCTGACACGCAATTAGCAGAGTTGCCAGTGTTAAAATGTCACGTCATTATCCACGGTACGAATGACATGTCCCTGTCGAGCCACGACGAATCTTTTAAAAATAAAACGTGAATTTCGAATAACGAAATGTAATACGAATGATTTTGGTAGTCATTAAAATGGTGAAAGTTAAATAAAGTATTTTGATTGCAGTGAAAATGTAAAAGCCAAAATCCATTAAAATATTTAATTCTTTAGCAGTTTAATAGGCACTTGTATGAAAGGAAAGTAAGTGCTTACTATTAATCACAAAAACTTAGAAAGTGTAAAACTTTAAAAGTTTGAAGTTTCATAGCTATTTCCCTCGGGGTAAAAGGAGTGTGTTTAAAACAACTTTCAAATATACGAATATAATTTAAAAGAGTATAAAAATATCTTTGGTAAAAGAAGTTATTCTTGAAGTAAAGATTTTCAAAGAGAATGTAAAGAGATACTATATAGATTGTTCCAAACATTGGTTACTATAAATCTATAAAAAAAAAACTGTTTTTAATGAAATGACATAATACTATCGGTTGTTCAAAGTCCTTGAACTTCAATACAAAGAAAAGTCAAGGGAAATCTTTTAATAGATTTATACTGGATCCAGGCGGCCGCAAAGCTGTTTGAAGAGAAGAAAGAAATACAAGAACATTGGTCTTGCACCGAGTATTATAAGGACTGGAATATTGTATGGAAATGACACAAAGTCAGCTAAAACTTTTTAAAATGTATGCCTTAAAAGAATTGTAAGGTTATTTAATTTATTTAAAAATTTCAACAACTTTTGCGAACTTATATGTTAAGTAGTGTAGTGCTTAAAATTAATAAATAAAATCATTTCCTCCTGATATAGATATTTTGCAGACGTATGGAAACTTACTGGCCACTGAATATTGGTATTTATTTTCAGAGTAACTAGAAAGAAATGCCAAAAGGAAGTCATTAAAAAATATGAATTCCTTCCATTACAGAAGTTATCTAACTCTGTTCCATGTACGAGTGTGACTAAGCCATGCTTCTGGACCGGAATGATATAGTATAACGACCTTACAGAAAATCGGCGTAAAACAACACAAACACAGCGCACTGTTGCACTGTGTGATTTAGATTACCGAAAACCCAATCTCTACCAAAAGCCCTTTCTCCCCAAAATGGAGGTAACGCATGTGCAACTTCTTTGGTATTGTGGGTGCCAACGCGCGGCACCTATTGCTTACTATCACGTAATCAGTCTGCTTGTTTGCGGTAACACAAAAAATTTAAAAACCCCCGAAAAAAAATCTCATATTCCTTTAAAAAGTTATAATTAAAAGTAAACGTGGCGTTGGGGGACCGATCTAAATATTTTTCTATCAAGTACATATTTCTTTTTTGTCGGGGGTGTAATTTTTTTTTTATGTTAAACTTTTTATAGGTATTTTATATCACTTTTTCTCGATTAAGTCATCAACATTCCCTTTCAGTGCGCTTTCATTTGACACCCCACTTGAGTATATTTGCAGACCTTCGGTTACCCTTTCCCACTTACCCCCACCACCATTAATTCTAAATTGCGCAACCGATTTTCGTCAAACATGTCTAAGAACACTCGCACGTAAGTTACCTTTAATACAAAAATAACTGAATTGAAATCGCTTCACCCGTTCAGGCCAGACAGACACGTCAAACTTATACTACTAAACCCTTCTTTTTGCGTCGGCGGTTAAAAAAGAGTGCTTAATAAAAACAAAACATTATTTACATAGCAAACTATACATAATTCGTACAAACGGCTTTTGATATAACTGCAACGAAAATGTGAATCAGAATCATACGGTCTAGCGTCATCGTTTGCCATATCTCTTTCAAGTGCAGCCTTTCCCAAACATAAATCGTGGTATCCGCATTTTTCCAGTGTACCTGGGTTGTTACTGGATAAATTTAACGAGCCTGACCCGTGTCACGAGTTACTTGGTTGTGTCACCGGCCAAGACCGTCCCACCTAATTTCAACAGAATATATTGCGGTGGAAAATTGCGAAGAATCTTTTTGTCCCACTGTTTGTCTGTCATATTATATTTTTCTTGTGTTCGTCGTTTTAGAAAGATTTTTTGTTGAGTTATTTGCAATTTTGATGTTTTCATTTAGTTAGAATGCGTGATTCTATTAGTGTATAGGGTACATTCTGATAAAATTGATGTTGTTAGAACTTATTTAGCTTCAGAGAGGAAGTAAGGTAAATATGAAATTATTCTGATTTAAATAACTTATAAGACCAGAGGTATAATATTATGTTTTTTTTAAGTTTTCTATAAAATAGTATTGTTTTAAGATTTTTGCGTACAAAATACAATCAAAAACGTCACGCCTGAAATGACAAGAACAGCAAAATAGCGTCTTTTCTTAAGTGACGTCACACCTAAAAAGACAAGGATGTAATGCTATCGTGTTCTCTTTCGCATTACAACAAAATTATAGCTCCTTAATTCAGATGGATGTAAACGGTCTCCGTTCTTTACAAAAATATTTTTCCCTTATTTTGACTTTATCATAATAACAAACAACTTTCCTAAGAAACTCTTTTTGTATAATCATCAAGGACTAGGATTACTAAAATATTGCATTATCTTTATTTGACCTATTTATAGCAAAGAACTCATTCCTTAATACGTTAACTCATACATAATCATACGCATGTTGACACAAGTCACACACAACAGCTTGAACAGCATAATTAAAGAATGCGTTTGATATTCCAACCATTAAACAAGCTCGAAAGAAAAGCAGAAAAGTATAAAACAATTTAATCAACAAGATCCAAGAAGAACTTAAGACACAACAATTAAAAGAACGAACGAAGCAAGTCACATCGTGTTCAATTCAGTACACGTACGCATGCTCGAAGACAAGTATGCATTTAATGAAAATAATCGTACAGTACTAATGACATCCCTTTACGTGATGGATTCCTATTGTTCAGTATTAAACGTGCATTGTCCAGTTGTATTTTTTTATATTTTATATATATATAAAATATTTTTTTTTCATGTGATAGGTCGGCAAATGAGCATACGGATGACCTGATGGTAAGCAATCAGTGCCACCCATGGATACCCGCAACAACAGAAGTGTTACGAGTGCGATGTCACTTTTGGGGATTAGGGATTTGGACATTTAGGGATTAAAGTGGGCTGGGGAAGGATTATGCTTCCGATAATCTCACTCACACGGCGAAACACAACGCTGTAGTTGTGTCACGCCGGGTTTTTTGTGAGCCCGTAGTATCACTCCGGTCGAGCTGACCCATTCGTGCTGAAGCATTGCCCGGTCTTGATTCGAGAAACTTCCTATGTGAACTATAATATGTTGACGACTTTCTTTTTTTGCGGATCGCCTTATTTTTGATTCAACCCTTTCCACTTTAGTAAGGTGTTTGGTTAAGTGGTATAGTAGTATAACACAATACGTGG
Organism: Spodoptera exigua; assembly: GCA_902829305.4. Lineage (NCBI taxonomy): Eukaryota > Metazoa > Arthropoda > Insecta > Lepidoptera > Noctuidae > Spodoptera > Spodoptera exigua. Next base: position 3,983,114 of record LR824614.2, read on the forward strand.
TGAATAACGTTCGTATTAAAAAGGTAAAGTACCGAATAAATTTGAAAATAGAACGTAATTCCTATAATGCATGCGCCACATAAGTTTATGAGAAACAAACAAGATATTGCCAAACGAGTTATTTTAATTATATATATTGTTTGAATTATGTATATTTTATAACAGTAGGTACTGTTATAAAATATACATAATTTACATATGTTCTTCGTAATTCTTTTTGTTTTACTATGATCACAACAATGTAAAAAATATTTTATTATTGACAGAAAAAATACAAGATATTTTTTAGAAATAGAAAATTATTAATTCAAATAATTTATGTTGTATCACATTGACGTGGGTACAACAAGACAAATAAATATTCTCCGAAAAGACATTATTTTACTAAACATTCGATTCTAATTCCGCTAATATGACAGGAGACGCTTAATTTCCGAGAAAAGAATAAGGGAATAAACAACGAGCAAAAGCGAAATGATTTCCAAGTTGGAGTTGGCAACTTTTTGCGTTGACATATTTAACATAATGTGGTGAGAGAAAAACCCATTTACGTTCGACGCTCCTCGACGGTGCTGGTAGATTTTTGAATTGCTGCAAAATTGTCTAGAGTGTTATCATATCTTGCGACTTCTTCCATTAGTGTAAAGAGCCTTCTCGGTACTGTCGTTCGCTTGATTAGACATCGCTTTCCCCGCTTTGGAGGAACGTATCTAAGTATGTTTCAAAATGAATGCAATCAGGAATATTAGGAGCCTTCCTTTTTTGATACATATTTTATTCCCTTTGAGAATTCAAATGAGAAACTCCCGGTAGTTAACAAAATGTCGAACGAGTTTGTCGCGCAAAAAAATGTGTTTACATTTAAAATTAATGTGAACTTTATGTACAGTAGAAGTATGTTAGGATTTGTTTGGAGGAGAAATGAGAGAAAAATAAACATAGATTACACGTACTTATTGTTATAAAATAAGTATATATAGAAACAAAGCCTCTTTTCAGTCTTTATATCCCTATACAGTATGCTTAAATTATCAAAACTTCGCAACGTATTTTGATGAAGTTTTTTTAACAGATAGAGTGATTAAAGTGGTACTTTTATACTTACATCAACAGTGTAAAAATTTTGTGTCAGCATTGCATCCGTGGGAAGTCGTGGCGGGTCGCTACAGTTCAATAAATAAAACAAATAATTACAAAATACTACTCCCAATAAATGTTTTAACCGAAACACATGTCAGCCACACACAAACATACTCCGACGCACATCAAACTACCTCGCAAAACCACGCAGAAACATCTTAAGCATAATTAAGTAATTAATCTAACATCGAGCGATTACGTCACACTTATCTTATTTATAAGGCAAATGTCTTCTAATTAAACCGCATGAACCGAGTAAAAAGTTGCAATTATGCAGGCCTGCCCCAGAACAGATAACTGGCAATTTAGTCGAGATTAAGTCGTAATGTTTACTGGACTACCGCCGTGGTTCGTGAGGTGACCACATTTTGTAACGCGTCATGATATAAAAAAAAAACTAATTTTATGCACAATAATAGTGTAAACTCGTTGGTATTCAAATTTAAATGTAGAACAAGTCATTCACATTATCTTAAGAAATGACGGAGAATACGTTTTTTTCTAGAAAAATGTACAGCAAAAAATATTATTATTTATGCCTAATTCGAGTATAGCGAATTTTGATTACAAAAATAGGGTTGGGTGACGATTAAAACAAAATTGATTTAGCGATGTAAATATTTTCCACAACGTGATTGATTTAAAATATATCAAAATGAAATTAAATTGTTTTGAAATAAGAATAAAAATTGTAGCGGCACTATCACGTCGCTACATTACTTAGATACGATAGAGATAAGACATACATGTTAATTGTTGCACGTTTGTTAGGATAGCTAAATCTGAAAATCTCACGCATCTTCTTAGTATATAAGCACCAGCAATTAAAGTAATAAACAGACCTTAACCATCTACAGTCTCATTATTTACCTTGCCACGAAGTCTGGCAAATTGGTGACCCGACGAAGAACAATCAACATGACTCATTCACCCTGCAAATCAAGCAGCAGCCAACAAGAAGCCTTGGAGATATCAGCCGGAACCGCCATTTTATCCCGTATTCCGGAATTTTGGAGGGACCAACCCAGATTATGGTTTAAGCAACTAGAAGCCATAGTAGCACCACAGAAGCAAGGAGACGATTACAAGTACTATACGGTCATTGCAAAACTGCCAAAAGAAGAAATAATACAGGTTAGTGACCTCATTACTTGCCCACCGCCAATAGAAAAGTACAAGGCTATCAAAGAACGCCTAATCAGTTGCTATGAGGAATCAGACCAACGTCAGCTCCAAAAATTATTGTCTGAAATGGATCTCGGCGACCAGAAACCATCACATCTTCTGCGCAAGATGCGGACCCTGAGTAACGGAAATATCAGCGACGAAACCATCAAACTGCTATGGTTGAGGCTTCTGCCACCATCAGTGACTTCGGTTCTAGCAGTCACAGAAGACATAGATGTGAACAAGATGAGCCAGATCGCGGACAAGATATTAATAAATTCAACACGTACAGAGGTGTCAGCTGTAAACGGAAACAAATTTTGCTCACAAAACTTTTGAAGGCGCTCAAATATGTCACTATCTTTACCCCAATTGTGGAATACGTCCAATGCTCAAAACCCTAAAGAATAAGGTAGTAAACTACACAAAAAATGATTATCTCATAATTCTTATAGGTGAAGAAGATTTTAGAAAAACAAATAATTACTTTGACTTAGTAATAGAAATTAGAAGCGCCCTACAGAAAATTGACAACACAAATGTAATTTTATGTCTCCCTACGTATAAGTGCAGCAATTATAATTCGGTATTTAATTGGAGAATTGAGACTTTTGCATATTTGCTTTACCTGGACGTGGACACGTATGACTATGCAATGATATTTGACTCAAATTTGGATTTAGCCTACGACCATACAATGTTTTCTCAATATACTGGACGATTACTTAATGCAGGAATGAAAAATATATTTGAAAATATACTGTTAACAATTGAACAACTTGACATTGAAAAACATCAACCTACAATGAACATTAATAGCAATGAAGAATGCGAAATAAAAAATATCTCGTTTTTTCTGTGATGCATACCTACATATACTCCATCAAAATATTGCTGGACTTCTGAACAAAGCAGACAGTCTCGCCGTGTGCTTGGATGAATTAAAAGAAACATGCATTACGGTAGACGTAATATGTGTTACAGAACATTTTATTAAGGCAGGGTTAGAGGAAAATTTAACTTTAGCTAATTATCAATTGGCAACAATATTCAGCAGAAAAGACAGTAAGAGAGGAGGTGCATGCATATTGGTCAAAACGGGACATAATTGGATAGAAAAACAAGAAATTGCCAAAATGTCATTAACCGGAGTATTTGAATGTTGTGCTATCGAAATGACTTATTGTAGTACCATTATTATCTGTGTGTATAGAGTTCCTAAAGCAGGTAACTTAGGTATTTTCTTTGAAAGACTGGAAAGTATATTGAAACTTGTTTGCGGTAAGTGTAACAAAAATATAGTAATAGCAGGCGATTTTAACATTGACATATTGCAGAAAAATAAAGCCACAATAGAATTTGAATGTCTTCTAGCACAGTATGGACTAATGTTAGAACTTAAGAGCCCAACTAGACTTGCTAGTAACACGTGTATTGATAATTTCATTCATAATTTTCATAAAACTTGTAAAGCATCCATAATTGAGTTGTCACTCTCTGACCATACTGCTCAAATAATGGAATGCCCGATAAAAAAACAAGGAGAGATTAAGTCATGGCGAGTCAAACAACGGGATTACCATGCAGACAACATAGAAAAATTTAAAACATGTCTCAACAGTCTTTCCTTTGCTGAAATGTATTCTGCAAGTGATCCGAACGTAGCTTATGACATATTTATGGAAGCATACGCGTTGTTCTATAACCTATGTTTTCCACTAAAAACGGTCATCATTAAATCTACAAGTAAATCTAAATGGATATCACGTGGTATAAAATTATGTAGCAGGAATAAACGGAAATTGCTCTGGAAATATAGACTAAACCCAAGTAATTCAAATAAAATGGAATATAAAAAGTATATTAAAAAGTTTAAGCTTATAATAAAACTTACCCAACGTGCTCAAAACATTCACAGATTAAAATCCTCAAATAATCTCGCTAAAACTACATGGAGTATAATTAACCAAGCTAAACAAAAACGTCCCGCGGATACTATCTCTAAAATAAAAACTAATGACTATAAGACGATCACAAAGCCGCAAGAAATAGCAAATGCTTTCAATGATTTCTTTGTAGACAAAATTGTACCTATTCCAGGCCGCGGCAAAAATGTCACGAGTCATATTGATAAAATAAATAATTCCATATTCTTTTCACCTTCTGTTCCATCTGATGTTATAACAATTATAAACACACTAAAAAACACTAAAAGTGTCGGACACGATGGAATATCCACCCACATCATTAAGTCAACTAGCCAGTGTATAGCAAAACATCTATGTCACATAATTAATTTAAGTGTATCAACAGGTATTTATCCCGATCAACTTAAAATGTCTGTGGTAAAACCACTATTTAAGAAAGAAAATAAGGAAAGAATGGAATTTTATAGACCTATCACGTTAATACCCATATTCTCAAAAATTTTTGAGAAAGTTATTTATAAACAATTACATTGCTACTTGGAGAAAGAAAATGTTTTAGCGAATGAACAAAAGGGGTTTAGGCCAAGGAAAAACATAAATAGAGCAATTTACGATTTTCTGGATGTAGTTGTGACAAAAGTCGACCAAAAGGTTCCAGTAAGCGCTATCTTCTGCGATATGACGCAGGCATTTGATTACGTAGATCACAGTATTCTGCTAAAAAAACTTGACTATTATGGTATACGGGGTAATGTCCTAAATCTAATACAATCATATTTGACGAACAGAAGACAATACGTTGAAATTAAGCGAATAAATGTTACCAATAAGACGGAAGAGGCACACAAATCACATATACGTACAAATAGGTTTGGTGTGGGGCAAGGAACCGTCTTAGGCCCATTACTATTCATTTTATATATTAATGACTTACCTAGGGCAACTACCCATCCAGTAACATTATTTGCTGACGATAGTACAGTTACCATAAAATGTACAGACAGAAATTTGTACGAAAATGACATCAATGCTACTCTAATAAGTATAGTAAACTGGTTACAGAACAATAATCTCAATATTAACATAAGTAAAACTAAAATATTGCAATTTTCACAAAGACTGACATATACAAATTTGGACATTAAATATAATAATAATAAAATCATCCAGGAAAATTTTACAAAATTTTTAGGACTCATTATCGATAACAAAATTGACTGGAAATCACATACAGAGGCGTTATGCAAAAAAATTAGTAGTGCAGCATATGCCCTCCTTAAATTGGCTCCTAAAGTAAACCACACTGCCCTACTTACTGCCTACCATGGTTCGGCTGCATCGCATCTTAGGTATGGTATAATTTTCTGGGGAAACTCCACAAATAGAGATATGGTTTTTAAAGCTCAGAAACGGTGTCTAAGGGCAATGTTTAATCTTAAAGTAAGGGACAGCTGTGAGACATGTTTTAAAAAATATAAGATCCTGACACTGCCTTGCCTATACATATATGAAGTTGCAATATTCATAAAGTCGAATCCGGATCTTTTTGAATCTTTGGCGGACACAGTCACTCGTAGCAGACGTAATGTTACATGCAATAGGCTTCGCATACGCAAGGCTAACACAGCCCTGCTTCACAAAAGTGTTTTCTGCATGGCTCCAAGCATTTACAATAGAATACCTAATAATATTAAAAATTTAAGCATAAACTTATTTAAAAAATATTTACATCGGTTCTTGGTAGATAAATGCTACTATAATGTTCAAGACTTTATCTCAGGAAAATAAAGTAGACATGTGAATTACGTTTTGTGAAAAGCATACAAATTATGATTTGATTGACTTTGATGTTTAAAATTAATTAATATATGACTATTTGGTTTTCATATTATATTCTCTATACTTTTTTTTTCGATTATTTATGTATAATTTTTGTGACTGATTAATTGATTGGTTTAAGAATGTGAAAATAATTTATTTTTGACCCATACCTATATTGACTGATTTTGTTAAATTAGTACGTACAATATGCTGAAACATACCCAATATTTGCATGCCCAATGGGTAGAACAAAGAGATATGTAACTCAAATAAATAACATCTTAGTCACTAATTATGTCACTAATTATGTACTACACCTTTGTTCGGCAAATAAAGCTATTTGATTTGATTTGATTTGATTTGATAAAAAAATCTGGCGACGATACAATGTCATGCATACTAGCACAGTTAGCAGAAATGCAATTGGAACTAAATGCAATTCAGCAAGGTCAAAAAAACTATCGACGCAGCACTCAAAGTTATTCCAATCGTCGGCATTTCCTACCACAGTCAAGTTCAAGAGAAAGAAGGCACTTTTGTTTTTACCATGGAAGATTTAAAAAATATGCACAAAAGTGTGTTCAACCTTGTGATTGGAAACAGGATCTCAACTCAAGGAAACAGGGAAACTAATTGAAGCACGGACAACGGCGGAACTCTGTGCTATTCACCCGTCCAACCGCCTCACTATTACCGACCGAAAAAGTGGTATGAGATTTTTGATTGACACGGGAGCAAATATTTCAGTTATTAGCAAGCCACAGAGACATTCACTAATACAAGATGAACAATGTATACTTTATGCCGCCAATGGTACAAAAATTAAGACATATGGTGAAAAAACACTCTCTTTAAACTTCGGGCTACGAAGAAACTTTGTATGGAACTTTGTCATCGCCGATGTAACACAACCGATTATTGGAGCAGATTTTTTAGAGCATTATAAGCTATTAGTCGATATAGCTGGTCGAAAACTCATAGATAGGGTAACTGAGCTGACAACGCCCGCAACCCTGATCAAATCGACGCAGCAAACAATCCGCACTATTAACATTGAGACGAATCCACGCATTACTCAACTATTAAATGAATACGAGGATATTACGAAACCAGCCTCCCTCCACACTACTCCAAAACACAAGATTAAGCATCATATTATCACTAAAGGACCACCGGTATCAGCACGTGCAAGACCATTACCTCCTGATAAATATCATATAGCAAAGAAAGAATTTCAGACTATGATGGAGCTTGGCATTTGTCGCCCTTCGGACAGCCCATGGGCTAGTCCTTTGCACATGGTTAAGAAAAAGAAGGGTGAATGGAGACCATGTGGAGATTATAGAATGCTCAATAGCGTGACTGTACCGGACAAATATCCACTTCCACGACTAACTGATTTCACTTACATACTAGAAGGGAAGCAAATCTTTTCCAAAATTGATATTCGAAAGGCGTACCACTGCATTCCTGTAGAAAATGTGGAAAAAACTGCTATTATCACTCCTTTTGGACTTTTCGAATTTCCAAAAATGCCTTTCGGTTTACGTAATGCGGCGCAAACATTCCAACGATTCATGGACTCGCTATTCAGGGATTTGGATTTCGTATTCATATTCGTCGACGATTGTCTTATAGCATCTGAAAACGAGGCTCTACATTATCAACATTTGGATACGGTTTTCAAACGTTTACATGAAAATGGATTAACAATTAATCTCGAAAAATGTGACTTTCTTAAGAGTGAAATAGATTTTCTGGGTTATCATACAACACGTCGAGGAATACGACCAACGGAGGAAAAGTACAAAGCAATTATGGAATTTCCTAAACCTACGACAATCAAGGAGCTAAGAAGATTTTTAGGAATGATCAACTTTTACAGAAACAATCTCCCTCATGCCGCTGAATATCAAACTATCTTAAACAACTACCTGCACGACTCTAAAAAGAATGATAATTCTCCAATTTCTTGGACAACAGAGGCCGAAAAAGCTTTTGATAAATGCAAGGAAAATATAATGAACGCAGTATTAACAGTTCACCCCTCTCGCACCGCCCCTTTGGCACTTATGACGGACGCCAGTTCGACCTGTGTTGGCGCAGTTCTGCAGCAGAAGTCAGGACGTAATTGGGAACCATTAGGATTCTTTTCAAAGAAATTAAGTGATACTCAACAAAAATACTCGACATTCGACAGAGAGTTGCTCGGAATATATATGGCAGTCAAACATTTTCAAAGGTTAGTCGAAGGAAGAGAATTTACTATCTTTACAGATCATCGACCTTTGACTTACGCATTTTCCCAAAAACCGTCATCTAATGATACGCCACGGCGAATACGACAACTGGATTTTATTTCACAATATTGTACCAACATTCAACATATAGAAGGACGTGACAATATTGTAGCAGACGCATTGTCACGGATAGAACAAATTGATGTGCCATCACCGATTAATTATGCTGATTTAGCAAGATGTCAGCATGATGACCAAGAATTATTACGACTTCGTAATAACAAGAATTTAAAATTTTCAAATATCAAGGTTCCGGGTTCTACTGAAGTCATCGCCTGTGACATATCTACAGGAAAAAATCGCCCCTATTTACCAGAAAAATTTCGGAGACAAATTTTTAATGTCATGCATGGACTGAGTCATCCTGGGAAGAGAGCTACTAGGAAAATGATAACTCAAAGATATTTATGGACAAGTATGAATAAAGATATAAATGAATGGTGTAAATCGTGCCTAGCTTGTCAAAAATCAAAAGTGCAACGCCACACTATATCACCTGTCGGGAACTTTATGCCATCTCAACGTTTTGAACATCTACACATCGATATTGTTGGACCGTTACCTGTTTCTCAAGGAAAGCGATATTTAATTACAATGATAGATCGTTGTACTTCTTGGCCGGAAGTATTTCCCGTTAAAGATATCACAGCCGAAACAGTAGCGCGCATACTGTATGAGGGATGGATAGCAAGATTCGGATGCCCATTACGCATTACTACGGATCAAGGTCGACAATTTGAATCAAGAATATTTGAATCACTTTCACAATTTTTAGGAGTACACAAAATTAGAACAACGCCTTATCACCCACAATCAAATGGAATGATAGAGAGATTTCATAGAACTTTAAAAGCGGCGCTAATATCAAGAGAATCTAATGCTAATTGGATGAACGAAATTGCTTCAGTTCTACTTGGATTACGAAGTTGTGTACGCGAGGACACAGGATATAGTGCAGCAGAGATGATATATGGCGCACCTATAAGGCTTCCCGGAGAATTTTTTGAATCGTCACAGCCTTCGACATACGAAGAATTTGTCACAAATATACAAAAGGACATTTCTCGTATGACATCAACATCAAAACGCAAGAAAATTAAACAAACAGTTTTCATTCACCCCGAGCTCAACAAATGCTCACATGTATTCGTGCGCTGTGACAGAATAAGAAAAAGTTTAACACCACCATACGAAGGACCATTTCTAGTGACAAAGAGGATAGATAAGACGTTTATCATTAAAATTGGGGACAATGAAAAAGCAATATCTATAGACCGATTAAAACCTGCATTTGTCTTCAATAGTGGAACGAACGTGCCAAATTCAGAAAATAATCACAACGGGCGGAACACGTACATCACGAAGTCAGGACGGGCGGTTAAGCCGACAGTACGATTCGTCACTTGCTGACACAAGTAATCAGTCCATTTAAATACTCACCGTATTTTGAAAATACCATCATATACCGTCAGTATCTACGAGAGAACAATGGGCAACCAAAGCTCCAAAGATCAAATCGTATATAACTCCGACAGTTGCCTTAATCAAAATGAAGCCGACCATCTCAAAAGTCTTGTCCTGGAAGAGCTACGGTGGACGAGAAACATTGCAATTGGACAAATCCTCATCACAATTGGCATCCTTCTTCTCTACGGAATACTGAAGACCTTAGACAGAAGAGTGAAAACAATAGCAAGAAACAATCAGCACAAATGCAGTGGATAGTTCATCGACTGCCGCCGCCGTCACAACAAAGGCAGCAGTTTTTATTTCCTTCGAATTAGCAACAATGACATTACATTACGCATAGGATGTAATTTATCAGCAAGGTTAAGTTATTATATAATTAGGTACATACTAATTTTTTTCAATTTATATGTTAATTATTTTTAAAAGGGGGGAGTATATGTAGCGGCACTATCACGTCGCTACATTACTTAGATACGATAGAGATAAGACATACATGTTAATTGTTGCACGTTTGTTAGGATAGCTAAATCTGAAAATCTCACGCATCTTCTTAGTATATAAGCACCAGCAATTAAAGTAATAAACAGACCTTAACCATCTACAGTCTCATTATTTACCTTGCCACGAAGTCTGGCAAAAAAATCTATATAACTTAAATCGCAAGACGTCTTGTCCTAAGCCAACCTGGCACTTGGTCACCGTAACGCACAATCTAACTTCCAATTTACTGTATAATCCACAGGACGAGTTTATCATTTACGACCACCGGTGTGCACTATTTGTGGGAGACTATTTATTATACTTCGGATAACTCTGTACGGTACACTTCCTTACACAGTTTGAAGAGAACCCTCAAGCGCTAGATTGAATTAATTGCAAGATTTCCTATAGAACTTAGATAGTAGTTTTATCCAGTATCTCAAAACTTTAGACTATGTTACAACAAATAACAAAGGAGAAATCACCAATGGGTAAGAACTATGGCTTCTGTTTATTTATATAAAGTATCGATAGTAATACCCCAGCAATATCCATCTGTCAATATCTTCCCCAGCCACAAAAGCTCAGGTATATTGTGACATATATCCCTATACGTTTGCAAAATCCATTGCAAGTACACAAAGGCAACCAATTTTCTACTGATCCCCCAGAAATGATCGCCTATAAAACCAAACGCAGTTCCCTGTGGAACCCTAAAAAATCGAATTCGGAGCCACATTGTGCGCAGTGCATACGCTAAATGTATCTAAGAGAGAGAGCACACTGTAGGAAATCGCGACTATTCGACCCAACGATAAATTTTCAAATAAAATTTCAAATCACAAAAGTTTCCATTGCATTTCACTAAAGAGACTACCATAAAGTTTTATGTCCAATTTCAATTGGTTATTTGAAAAGTTTATAAAGTACCCAATAGAACTGCAGTAAGCCCATTATTCTCATTTTTATTACGGCAGTCATTTATTTGTCTTGGTCATACTTTTGAGCAGCGTCCATTGAATACATAACTAGAGTATTAATTTGCTTTAATATTCATTCTACAGCTTCAATTCTATTATTCTATATTTTGTAATACGATTTCATCTTAATTTGTTGACGAAGTTTAAAACAATAAAAAAACAACCATCCATATTAAATCTATCTTTTACTATTTCTAATGTTGTAAAGTTCCAAAGAGCGTTTGAAAGCTTCCAGAAAATTCCTTTACATTAGGTACACGATCGGCTGATGGTAATCGGCGAATGTGTAAACACTCTAACTACGGTCTACAACGGCCATATAAGGCGACAAACGGACGACACGGCGGGTTCTCGACGCGACAAAGTGAGAAAAATATGGTTGTTCAATATTTATAGGATTTTTATTTCCGTCGTTTAGCCTCAGATACACGTCGACAGACGGAGGTAGGGGACAATGTTTGAGGACATATAACAGTGCTAGATGTGGCAAATATTCTTTTTAGGTACTTTTAGTCTTGTTAAGATTTTTTATTGGAATGCATTCGACTTTTTTAATCTATTAGGATGAAAGTGAAACTGATTAACATCAACATTGAGTTGTCAGTTTTGGGATTTTTATTCTTAACATTGATCGTGTTCAGAAGTTCTTAATAGGGTTCTTAACAGTCTAGATATTACTATTAATTTTTTTTCATCGGTATTGAGATACAAATCTTTTCATCACAGTATAGCTAAAAGATCTACAAGTAAAATGACCAGTTTCATGATTTCAATTATTATCACAGATTAAGATCCAACGGAGGCTTCACTAGTTTTTTACTACGCATTCCCTTCCAGCGTCATGTGGTTCCTCTGTCTCGTGTGTGTTGTTTTTCTTGGCTGTTGCATTCATTTGGGCGGGCTTAGGCGGATACATAATGCATACGACCACGGGGGGTCATCAGTATTCCGCGACAGTAGTTGCTCTGACGATGTCCAACCTCGTCGACTTGTGTTACCGATGTTTGATTTAAGTTTAAATTACTTTAGCTTTTATTGAGTTTTGGATCGTGTTGGATTTTTCGAAGATTTACTGATATTGTTTCGTTTTTGGAGTATTATGTTTACTGTTATTATTGCCTATTATTTAGACGGTGAGCAAAATATTGTTCAAGGACCCTTCATTCTTCATAATACTTATTAACAATCACTGCCAACTTGACTGACCAAGTTTGCAGTGATTAAAACCACAAATAAGCTTAACAAAATTAACAGAAAATTCCTATTACGCTAATGTAATGGCAACGTTTTGTTCGAAAATATTGGAGGCATAAACTGACTTGGTGCTAAAATAAATACTGGTAGGTAACAAAGTAAAACAATAAGGACAAAAAAAAACTATAACATTTTTTCATAGTGCGGCACAAACGAGGTATTAATTAATTAATGCAGATTATGTCCAATTCGGAGGGCAGTGCCGTATGTCACCGTGATAAGTTAATTCTTGCTGACGAATGGCAGCCATTTTGTTTTGTAGAAATATTGTTCGCGAAGGTGGGCCTTGACAGCAGATATGGCGGGGTGCGTGTTGCCGTGCCAACATTATATTGTGAGGTACAAAAGCAGTGAGTGTTATTATTTTTAGACCAGTCAGTCATTTGTAAAATCTTATAAGTAACATATTCTTAGAAATAATGAGTTTTATTTGAAATGAAATTATGGACCATATGTGGTTTATTTAATGTTAAAACATTTTTATACCGTTTTTACCAAATTAAATTAAATCACGAATCGTTTTGTTTCTAGTTTCCTTATTATACGAACCACTAAGGGGTGGTAGGTATTGCTTAATATACCACTTAGTTATCTTTAAGTGCCTGGGTTGCAGGTCAAGTTTTATAATGTAACGCGGCCCTAGCCCGTTGTATGCGTAAAAACAGGGTTGTTTTTAGTCAGTAAGAGTCCGACACTATCTCTTATCCTACCTAGAGATAGAGAAGTCATTTATTGATTTTCTCCCCTCAAAAAGGCATCTTCAATTCCTGAATGAATAAACTGCTCAAAGACAGCTGCTCCATCGTCAGCCGCGTCATCGGTTACTACCAGGAAAGATGATGGCTAAACATCATAATATCAAAAATAAAAGAAAATCAAAAGTGTAATGGTAGCAAAAAAAAAATTAAACATTCAGTAATATTTTTTATTGATAGAGACATCGCTCTACGTGCTGCTCCTGAAAGGAAGGACGATAGTATGGCACAACCCATCCCGTGTGTCGTGTCGTCGTGTGGTGTCGTAGTGGTCGTGGCTGTAGCTACAGCCACGACCACTCTGCTAAGAGTGTAACGACTAATAAGACGAAGAATCAATTTTTAAATACTCAAATTAAAATACTGAACAATATCACTAGGACAATCTGCAAGTTATACATTCTTAAAGCACAACTTAATAATAAAACCATTGAATCACAACTTAAAGACGGCTTCATAAAATATCAAAACAAAAATGGTTTCCGTTCAAGAAACAATATAGTTTGAAAGCACCGTCAGCTGGTTATTTTCACTTAAAGTTCTAAAAGTTGTATCCTGTACCTAGAACTATTCTTAGTCGATACGTAAAAAGAGCTTGCAAATCCTTGTAGTTCGCTACTGTTGGCGAAATAGTCGAGAGTGTGTGATAGCTTAGCTGAAACTTCCCCTTTTAGAGTGGCAGATTTTGGAAGCATGCGATATTGTGTTGAATTATTTTTTGAATCTATTTTAGAAAAATCATGTTAAAGGTTTCACATCATAACAACATTGCTTTTACATGTTTTTAGAAATAATCTTGTAAGATCACTCAATTTTCTAAAAACTCTCATATGGCCGGTAACGTCGTTACTCCTCTGGCATTGCAGATGTCCATGCGCGATGCCGATTGCTTACCAAGAGATGAAATGTCTATTAGTTTGCCGCTGTACATCATAAAAAACGGAAATGTCTCACTAATTCTTACAGGTAACAAAAAAAATCTAAAATTCTAAATTGCTTATCTGTCTAGAAAGTCCGCAATAGGTACCTATCAAGTGTTCAAGAAATTGGTATCGCAATTACTCAATAAAATATTCTAAAAGTACCTATATTCACTAAACTACAACTTTAATGCAATTATCGCAATGCCATTTGGCGACAGAAAAAAGAAAATAAAAAACCATGTGATTCCACCAGCCACATTAAAACTAATAAAAACTTTGAGAATACACCCCTTAGCCCCAAAGGAGTCCACTTCCGTGCCATTCGCTATTTACTGCTTTCGTCTCGCAAATCAATATTGCATGTCGCAGATGCTTCGATCCTTGAAAATGTTTATACCAAACAAAATTGTCGTCGAATTTTCGAGTTTTGTGGGCAATTTATAAATCTGTTCTGAGTTTAGGTTTCACCTTAGTTGGGTTTCCTAAAGAAATAAATTGGTGGTTTTGTGAGAGAAAGTATTGTTAAAAAGGAACATCATTTTTGGGTGTTTATAATTAAAATTGCAAAAATATATTTACTAGACACCTTTGTGAAGACATTTTTTTGGTAAAATCTATATTTCAAGAAAGAAGAATCCTTATCTCGTATACAGGTTAAAGTACTATGAACAATAAAACTTCAAAAAAGGAAACAAGAAATGTTCAGTATTGCAGATAACCTGATTTCGATACATAACATAACATTTAAACTCTATCAATTCAACACAAACATACCCGAAAAACGAAAAACATCAAAATGTAAATTCTCTTTTGTTTATCGTATGCACAATACATGTGTGTGCAGATAAAACAATGGCACAACACGTAAATGATAGTGTAAACGTTGGTTATTTTGACGAGGAGCCGACGGAGGCATGTCGGAGGCGTGCCACGAGCGCGGGGGCGGAATAAATAAGTTGTACACACTTTGAATATTGATCTGTGCATGTGGTCGATGATGTGGAAAACTAAACTGGCATATTGTGTTCAAGAAAGGTGTCATGAAGTGTATATTAGCAATTATAAGTAAAGGTAGTTTTAATAAAAGGTGCAGCGCATCTCTGCGTCGGCGAAAAGAAGGCTTTACATAGATAATAATAGTCACTTGACGCTTATAAGAGAGCATATCAATGTTTAGAACAACATTTGGAAATATTTTTGCTTCAAAATATTTCCAAATGTTACTGCTCTATAACTTGATTGAAAAGTTGGCGTTGGAGCTAGGTACCCGGTCATTGTGCAACATGTCGAGTGTAAGATTTCCGCACCTGAATGTGTGTGGGAATTGTGTGCTAGTAACCGTACCGCAGATACAGAAAAAAATCATGATGTTGAGCAGCATTTTTAATATGCAGACTCTGTAAAAAATATTAAATCAAGTACCTATTTCAGTAATCTTAAATCGAGGTTTATATTATAGCTTGTGATCTATACAAATATTAAGGCATGCTTCGACGCAGACGGCTGAACATAATCCAGCCTCAAATGAAAACTAAACACAAGTTGTGTATCGTGCGTCTGTCTAGACTTTAAGGGGCAAATTAGATTTCAGTGTAACAGAAAACCTTTGTAGCATTTTAACGCGATGCTTTTAACTTAAACAAGCCTTTTTTGCAATTATTTTTTGTCAGTGGATTTGGTATATGTGTTTGTAACCTGATTTTGTTTTAGTCATAATCATCTCCGCCCATGGACACTTGTAATATCAAAAGGAGTTACTACAAGTGTATTGCCGACTCTTTTGGGTTATTAGGGATTTAAGGATAGGGGATTTGAGGATTGAGGATGTGGGGGGAAGGATTGGGTCTTCAGTAACCTCACTCACCCGACGAAAGGCCACGTAAGTTGCTTCAGGTCGGTTTTTTGTCAGCCAATGGTATCAAAATGATCCAGAAGAAATGGGTAAAAATGTAATCATTACTTTATCTCGCTTACTGTTTAGGCGTAGGAAATATAAAGATTTGATAGATCACGCAATTCCTGCTATTTATTTCATAGAACGCCATGAATAAAAACGAGGAAAGCCTTAATACAGTTGCGAGACTATTAGGAAGTACTATGCTTAATGTCAAACACTGTGTTGTTAATGTAACTTTTTGGAAAATAAAATAGCTGACTTCAATATTACACAAATAATATGTGTTATAAAGTTGCGGTATGCAAGTTTACCTTTAATATTTTCATATCATTTGTTATGAGAGGTAGATAAATCAACTGTTTACATGATTAAATATTTCTTCGAATTTTCAATTTGCGATCTTATTTAATACTAAGAATTCCTGAATCATGTGTAGAACAATCATAGTGATTAAAAATAATACCAGAAATGATTCCTAAAACTTGATATTTTTGCTGATAAAACATTTTAACTCCATAATTTTGAATACAAAATAGGCCATCTTTTTATTTTGTTTGTGTGAAAACTCGCAGAGGCCCGTTGAACATTTTTTTATTTAAATGTGATGGTATATCAAATGTTGTCATGGTGTACAATAAAGAATATTCTATCTATCTATCTTTTATATTTGGATGATGTTTACTAAATCTTTTGGAACCAGTTCACCATCTTTTCCCAGCTACTGTTATCGTAGAAACAGTTGACAATAATAATTAAGGTGCCGAAATAAAAATTAAGGGACTGCAAATCCTTTGTGTACTAATCACTACTTCACCGGTTAAATGAAAAGCTTGATTCCTTGGAATATTATCGTCGTTAACTATAAAGACACTATTCAACAATATTCAAACAATGCGTAACTTATAATCGCATTAGAGTGGTGCACACGACTGGAGCTTATCCCGGATTAAATCGTCCAGCGTGAAGGGAGATCGGTCAATTCAACCATGTTTACTTATTATAGTGTATGTTGATCTAACTTTGTTGATGCCCAGATGTAAAGACGCCTGCTTCTTATGCATAAGTATGCGGATTTGATTTGAAACCTGACATATTATTTAAAGTACTTATGAATTTATCCGAGTTTATTTTAAGACACCATTGTCACAAGGTGGAGGAAAACATTTTGAGGAAATCTGGACTTAATAAAAAAATGGGTTTGATATCAGCTTTGAGCAAGCGTGGTAAATAATGTTCAATCCTTCTCCATGTGAAAAGACCTATGCTCAGTACTGGGCTTTTATACGCTGATGTTACGAGTGACCTGTGTGGTCTAATGACTAATTGTTTGTAAAAAAAGTTTTATGATGACACACTTATTAGGAGAATGTACAATTTATTATTTAAAGTTTATAACATAGTTACAGGTGTCCTAACAAAACAGAGTTTCGAACGGCAAGCCTTTGCCCCATGACGACTTTGAAGCCTGATATGATATAATTAAAATAGACATATAAAAACATATTTTTATTTTAAAAATATATTATTTTACTCTCCAGTATCAGACTATGTCCACACGGAACGTACGTACGTAGACGACAAAACGTTTAATCTTAAAGAAAGACAAGGAAACAAACACAGAGTAAGTTAGTAAGGTTGAGTGTGACTGTAATAATTTTATTCTTAGTTATTCAACATCTGCACGGTTGGCGCGGTGGCTGGGCAACTGGCTGCCGCGCAAGGTGTCGCGGGTTCGATTCCCACACGGAACAACTCTTTGTGTGATCCACAGATTGTTGTTCCGGGTCTGGGTGTGATATGTAATTGTGAATTTGTATGTTTGTAAACGCACCCACGACACAGGAGAAAATCCTAATGTGGGGCAACGTTTTTTTTTTAAAAACATCTACATAATTCAACTTCATAACTCTACATGTCCTGCCATTACTAAATAAAAACAACAGGTACTTATTTTATTTCCACGTAACCATTTCTTACCATAGACAATTTCGATGAAAAATAAAATTCGAGAACATTCGTTCGTTATATATTTCAACTAATTACACGTACGTTCTACGTAATCTGAAAGCCATTTTAATTCGCCAAGATTCGTATTTCATTATTTTAATTAATTTCGTTATAATGTTGAGTTGAAATAAGTCATGAATTCCGATGTAATGACGTGTTGGTAATTTTATATTCTTGAAACAAATTGGGTTGGTAGGTTTTATTATGAATATTAATTTAAAGTTTTAAAACATAGAGGGAGTTTGATATGCTTATTTTACTTATTTATATAATTAATAATTAGACGTCGTGATGGCCCGGAGGTTAAGGAGCCCACTTCTCATGCATTTTCGGTGGCCATGTGGGTTCGAAACATTGCAAGTACCAATGTGACTTTTCTGAAGTATATGTACTTTCTATGATTATTTAGACACCACTGGTATACGGTGAAGGTAAACATTGTGACGAAACCTGGACTTATAATTTCTAATTATAAGTTTGAAATCGCTAACCCGCATGAGAATAACTCCGTGTGAGAAGAGGCCTTTGCTCAGCAGTGGGCACTTATGGGCTGATAATGATGTATGTATTAATAGGCAAAAATCTTGTTAGTTAGGTTTCAAATCAATCATTTGGGCGTGTGAAGTACCTACATTTGTTCAACGCCGTGGTGAAGTATTATTATTTATTGTAGCATTATATGGGTTAAAAAAGCTATTCAAATTATTTTTATTTTTTTAGATTAGTTTCAAGCCTCATCGGGTTTGTTATAAAATAGAACTTTTCGTGGCGAATAAAAATGTATTGTAATATTGGTTGGTTGCTAACATTATTCGAAGATGGTGCATAACTTGATTCCCTCTAGTCCTTTCCATCATCGTACAATCGACAAATCGTCACCGCTACATGGTGGATATCCCACCTACATGAACGAAGCGATCAGCTTTCGGTTTTATCATCAGAACCGCTAAAGAGTGGAATTCTTAGCCGGAGTCTATGTTCTTTGATGGGAACCGAGCCATAATACAAACACTTGGGTGACTTGAGTGAAAAGTTTGCTTATGGATAGGCTTACCCGAGCGTACGGCACGTAGTGTTTCGCCGAGACTACAACAGACGGGTCCCTATATCGTGATGTTTAGCCGGGGTTGCGGAGTAAGCGCAATGAGGCACCGCGGCCTCAGCCTAGAGCAGAAGGAACGGAGGGTCTGACATTACCACTCGCCTGACCCTGGGCGGGAGAAGTCATGTGATGGGTAAAAAAATGGGTAGGTGTGCTCCATCATAGGTCGCATTAGCGCTCATCACCAGGCCAGAGAGAGTGATTGCGATCAAACGAAAAAATTGCGTTGAGGTGGTTTACGTGATTTACTTTTGAATTCTTTTTTAAACAAGCCTGAATTTATTTACCCTATCGTGCGTTCAGTTCGTTCCCTGTATGGCTTTGAATATAACTGGTGTAAACTGAACTGAACTGAAAATAATATATTCTAAGAAATATTTATTTATTTATTTATTCATATTGCACAATGTACATATAATGTCAAGTATAACATACAGCCAGTACAGTACATTACCCTGTTAGGGCGCAGCAATTTAACTTATAACTACATAATAATAACATGTTATATTTTTTATTACATTAGTTATCACTTAATAAACAATATATGAACTTAATTATTAACTTTTAAATGTATTATCACAAACACTTTTATGCATTATTATAAAAAGTCATTCACATTAACTCACTACGTAATTAAAGTTAGCCAAAAATTATTACTACTTCTTAGAGCTATAACTGTTACCTATACATATAATAACTATTCTATAGTATTATCCATATAATAACTATTACCTAACTATTACCTATATAATAATATATTTAATAATATATTAAAAAAATATCACAAGAATTACTTGGTAATCGTATTCATCCTCAGTTAATCGTAGAAGTTTGAAGAACTTTTCTTCATTTAAAATATTAAAGGAATTAACGACTACATAAAATGTAATAAACAAGGCTCTTACGTTGAAAGGAGTTTGAAAACACCTGCGTCTATATAGTCTTTGTTGTTAGTCTTAAAATACTTACATCTTAATCAGATTCTCGTTTCAAATGAAGAGAGTGCCTGTTTGAGTATCTCAATATCTTCCAGGAACATTGTATTGTAATTAATTTAGTACTTTAGATACCAACCGTCTTTTTCATCTTTCTCATTTCAATGGGTTTTGTTTGTATACATTTTTAATGACGCTAAGCTTAATTATAAAAGGAAAGGCTTACAAAATTTTACTACCAAGTTGATTTTAATGAATAAAAAAAACGCATTAGAGCATATCTTTCTTTAAAAACGACATACATACTTAAAAAGACAGCTGTAATTATCAGACTATAATTGCTCACTGCCTAGCAAAGGTTGCTTCTCACACGGAACGTGTATGAGCACTAATCAAACATTTAATATCCATAAGTAAGTCTTTGACTGCCGAGAGACATCATTGAAGGCAAATCCTCCGCTACCGTAAGTAACAGGTGACCTACGTGTTAAGAATAACAAGTTCACGTTTCTTTAAAATAATTTCCTTGGCTATGTCAGCGGTGTCCAAATTAAGGAAAAAGTCTGATTGGTACTTTTGATTGCATTAGGGTACGGGTTGCATCGAATCGTGAGCATACGAAGCGACTGCTTTACTTAACCTTCGAATTCATTTCAGAAGGCCATAATCAATAATTATGGAATATTTTGTCCTCAATTTTATACTTATAATGTTATAAATATGGTGTCAAAAAAGACATTTTCTTTTAAATTACTACTTGAAGTTTAACACAATGCGTTATCACTCATATAAACAGCACCACTAAAAAACAGAATTATCTTAAGACCTGTCTTCGTAAACCAAAATCAATGGAACAAGACTGCATGTTTCCAAGACAGTACCGAAGCTGAATATGGGATTGCTGCTCGAGACTAATTATCGAGCCTTTCAAGAATGGCGCTACTGTCCCTACAAGTTGAAATTCCAATTTGTCATACAACGTATTACGTTGAACAGTTGAATGGACGCAACAAAAGCCTGGTTTGTCTTGCTTCTGTAGTATTGTAGGAAGAGAGAGCAAGAATGGAAATACTAGTACGGTTTTAAAGTTGAATTTTGACAGTTTTAAGGATAAAAATGTTGTTTTGTTAGAATTTAGTAATTGTGTCTATATTATGATAACTATCTATATAATATTTTTTTTATAATACTTGAACAAGGTTATTAGATTAGATTAAAACAGAATTGACCTTGGAGCAACTAGTAACTTAACCTAACCTAGTTACTTATGCGTGACATTGGTATTTCGAAGACGCAAAAATGTTCCTTCAAACTCAACTATCACTTTGGCAGCTTTGCGGCTGCAAGCTCAATTATGTACCTATGTATCGTGGCATCGGTCCGGAGCAGGAGAAGAACGAGGTGGTTTTTAGTCAGTAAGAGTCTGACACTTCCGCTCGCTCCACCCAGGATGGGAGAAGAAATATTAATCATTCCGCCCACAAAAAAAAGGTTTGTACTAAAACCACTAATAACTTGAATATCGCTGTAGTGACAAAATTATATTTTCAAAAAATATATATTTAAGAACAACAAACAGCGTTGACAACCATGTTGTACATTACAAACTCTGTCCATTCTAACCCCCGCCTGCCTTTATATGTTCTTAACAGTTGCTTTCATTGTTGGGGCTTCATCTGCAGACCGGAGATGCGGGCGCGATACAAATTGTACCCTTTTCAGCTCTCTAATAGGATTTGGATTTTATATTGTGTTACACTGTAATTGTAACGCGGTTGTCTCGACTGCAACGCTTTGGGAATACAATTGTGAACGTAATTGAGTAAGGAATTGTGCAAGATTGTGGTAATCTTAGGATTAAATTATATTCATCATGTTTATGATGTAATCCGTCATTTATCGGGATTACGGAGATACATATAATAGTCATTTAAAAAGAAATTGTTTTGTGATTCAACCCAAAATTTAATTGAACACACGTCAAAACAATAACAAAACCTTTTATCTTGCGCACACAATATAATTACCAACACAATAATGCGCAAATGTTGCTCTCAGCCCACTGAATATGGAAACGATCAACTTATTATTTTTCGATTCAGCACAACAATGCGTGTAATCGTCTGTTTATTTGCCACTTTAACCTTTAATTATAGGCAATAAGGTCGTTAATTGCTCTGGCTCTCGATTCACAATATCACAGGTTACAATACAACCATAAGCTCCAATAAAGCTTTTGTTTGTTAGGCTGTGCACCCTTTCTCATATTGTTCCACACGAGTGGTTTCATGTGTTTGCTCAATCTAATTGCTACTCAGTCATTGTGGGTATCCATCTGTATGAAATCATATTGCGAATGGAAAACCCGTGCGCATTTGTTAGCATGGCGGCGGCGGCGGCGGCAGCGCGGGCGGCTGATACGGTTGTATTAAATTTTGTAATAGGAGCAGCGTGCGTAACGTGGACGTGGGTGGTGTGGTTTTCCTTTTGTACACTGAATACTCCAGTACCTATATCTACAGGCCAAAAGAGAGGGCCGCAAAGTTACAAAACTATTGGACACTTTGTCTTAAAGGTTGCCCCTATAAATTCCACAGAACTTTCCCAACAATGTAGATGAAAAAGTACGGGCATAGGATTAACAAACAAACTGTTTCTAAGGTCAAACGTTGTTGTATCAAGGTTTTGGATGAGCTGTGAAGCATAAATGCGTTGAAAAGGAATTATGCAGATACCTCATAATTTTCAAAGAATAACTCTAAAGAAAACCCTGCAAGAGTGTCCAGGAAAGGGGAGTTAAAAGTTTAAGAGAGGAAAGTATGAAATAAAGCATGAATAAACCCTATTCAGAGGAGCTCAGTTTCTAAATGAACAAGTATGTTGAATGAGGAATTTAATTAAAAATCAGATTCCATTCAGTATAAGTTTCTACTTGAAATATTGTTCGTGTTCTTGATATAATGGTGTGTTCAGTGGCTTGGCTTGTACGCTGTTTTTTAATATCGATATTTTCTCAGACATCTTTTGTGTGGCTTAACAACTTTTTTAGACTGCCTTATTAGTGAAGCTGTGTGTTTTGTTTTGTGGTTTTGTTACCAAAGCTTGTGTATCATTTAGATTTATTTTCAGTAATAGGCGATTGTCTTGAGTTCTATTATCTATAAGTATTGTATAAAATGAATCGCAAAATATGTAAGTTAACGCATGACTGAATAGAGTCTGGACCAATTATATCAATTCTTTTTTTGTTACATATATTTGTTATTTGGAAGAAGGTTCTTATGGAAGAAAATTTTAATTAAGTAGAGGGGAGAGTTGGGAAATAAAATCATCGATTAGTTATCATCGTTTTTATTTTGATTTCTCATAAATTTAAAAAACATTTGTATAGAATTTGTTACGTATACTATTGGTGACTGTCTATATAACTATATGTATATTATATAATTATGTAATATGGATATAAGTTGTTTCACGGAACTATAATAGGATTTTGTGGCGATTAACATATGCCGAAATTTTTATTGTAATCAAATACCCAGACTGTTACGCTTGGATGCTATCAATTTAGATAAAATCAGATACCTATTAATGACGATAGGCCTAATTATATGTTATTACAACTATATCAGTAATCTAGGAGATTATGATTTACGTATTAATTGTATCAATAAAATGGAAAGGTACTATATGCAAACTATGAATTTGCATAAAATTATGCATAATGAGCATGCGAGTATTCTTTAATGTGATAAAGATTCATTCAATGATATTTCGTTTTTGAAGACATTTTTAAAATCTAGATAAAAAAAACGTACGTAGTCGGTTTTGATTGCAGACAAAAACAAGAATTGAAAAAAATAAAGCAACAATTTTTGGTCAATATTTGAATTTGGCTTATAGAATTTCTAATATTACCCACATCAATCGATGAGTCAAAAATCTTTTTATAATTAACTTATCCAAACATTTTTTTGTGATAGAACCCATTGGCTCGTTCCATGTTTTCTTTATCTTGCTAGAACAGTATAGTTTAATACGTTGCATTACATGAGTGTTTCTTGGAATACTGACTTATGTCTGAACTATGATCAGCTTATATTAACATTGTTGCAAAGACCATATCAGGGTCTTTAGCTGGCTACAGATTGTAATAGTGGACAATATTACTTTTAAGAATCGTTTAACTCAAACTATTTTATAGAAAAAACAATTTTAAGGCTACATGGTAAAAGAGGATACTTAGTTTCTCGTTAGTGTTTAGTCTTATAGTTTATTTTTCCAGGAACAAATAATATATTTATATTAATTTATTTTAGTGTTCTTGTGGTGACTGGGTCACTGAGACTTTGTGTTATCCACAATTTTTTTTATGTGGTATACAACAGACCAACTTATTTTTTGATGGTAAGTAATCGGCGCTGACTATGGACACACACATCGCGTTATGGAGATTAGGGGTTTTTGGGGATTTTAGGATTGTGTAGAAATGGGGGGAGGAGAAAGATTGGGCTTCCGGTAACCTCACACGATAAATAATACTCTGATTGTTTCACGTCGGTTTTCTGTGATACCCTGGTATCACTCCGGTCGAGCCTACCCATTCTTGCCAGACTCTGCCACACAAATATTCCAGGTTAGCTGTTACAACACAACAAAATTCTATTGAGGGACCAAGTCTATTTTTAAACTGATATTTTTATTTATTACCAGCATAATGTTAATCCATTACTAATGTTGATAACCAAATCATAATACGTACATTAGTATATATTTCTACCTCTAAAACCACGCGCGTAACCACGCGCGTAACCACTAGCTCCATTAGCCAGACAACGATTACGTATGCTCTATATTTCTCGACGATTAAACAATGCATATTTATCGGGCATTAGCAGGCGTATCCACGTATACCATTACGGCACCCTTAAAGGGACAAGTCATACAGTCTCTGTACAAACAGAGGCCCCTCATATTTGATCACTTTAATTGGATCCCCTCTTCCCGTCGTCTGTTAATGAATAAGGAATGATATCGTTGAGACGGAGTATGAAATAAATGGAGTGTTAAGGTCTTGATTGGCGTGAAACAGAGTAACTGGATGACAGTGCCTATACTCTTGGTCACTGTCCTGGGTCAAAGTGGTCATATATTAAATATTTTTCCTATGTTTTAAGACCTTTGAAATAGTGCAATTAAATTTTTATCTTTTTTGGTACCTTATGATAAAATCTTTACCGAAACTAAAACACAAGAAATGCAGTGATATTTTTTATCTATGTTCACATATACAGCACATAGAACCAGACATTTATAAAATGTATAGGTTGAAATTATTTCCTGCATATCTACTTTCAACACCTGCGAGAAGAAAAGTAATTAAGATACACGACACAGTGTTTAACAAAATAAAATCACAAACGTGAACGTTTCTTCTTCAATACCACAATGAACATTTTATGTAAAAAGGTACTCAACAATAACAATCACGAACAATTTTTTCGGACATAACCTCTATTTTGTAGCGTTGTGTCTTGTCATAGAATTTTTATTAAGTACGTCACAAATTACGATAGCTATGTGCTGGTCACTCCATTATCTACATACTCCGTGAACAATATACAGAGGCAATGCGT
Organism: Spodoptera exigua; assembly: GCA_902829305.4. Taxonomy (NCBI): domain Eukaryota; kingdom Metazoa; phylum Arthropoda; class Insecta; order Lepidoptera; family Noctuidae; genus Spodoptera; species Spodoptera exigua. Next base: position 4,008,909 of record LR824614.2, read on the forward strand.
GTTTAATGCACAAGTAATTATTTCGAGTTGTTAGCAATGTCAACATAATTCAATTATTATGAGTATGTTGAGACGAACTGAAAATTGTTATTATGTTTGCCGTAAAGACTTTTGGAGGGTTAATGTTCACTCGCGGGTTCAGTATCTGTGGTAGTCGGAAGTAGGAAAAGGAACAATCGTACAATATTTGCTTTTTGATGTATTGTATAATTAAATGTATTTAAAAGATGTTTCGTATGTAATGAGGTTCCCATTTGACTTTATCGTTTAAGAAAGTAAAACAATAATTTTACTTCATAACGTGTTCAGTGAAAATAATAAACATGCCATTTTCATTATTCACTTCCATTATTAGTTTACTTCAGAAACATTTTATTTCTAGTTTTTTTTTATTTGGTTCTTAAATAAATAAAATACCATTCAGGATTTAACTTCATTGGAAGTCAACTACGTCCAAAATGTCAGAAACATTTAGCATTACAAGAGATTTTGTTTGTGGCTTGGTTGACTGTTCTGCCCTCTGCCAAGAAAAGGCCAGAGGGCCTACCATGACCAGTAGGTCTACGCATTGAAGATTCACGCTTTCACACGTCATGGTAGACCTACTGTGTTCGGGAAAGATACGAGCAATAATCAGCTTTTGCTTTTGCTCAACGCGAATTGACGATTGCCAAATTCCAGGTTACCCCACAACGTTTTTTTCACCATAGGTACGTCAGTGGCATCTTCAACCTATAACCTTAAAAATATAAATATATATCTATATTTATATAAAAAAGTAGTCATAAAAATATACAACTCGGTAAAAGTCATACCCCTACTTGCATATGTACTTGCATATGACACCGGCAAAAGAGCGACTATAGGAATAACAAACACTTATTTTATCCAACTTTAAATAACTAAAAGCATGTATCCCACTCTAATAGGATATAAAATGTATTAATATTAAACACAGTTGACAAAACTTAAGCAGCCCAACTTTGTATCTCTTAACACCCAATTATCGGCACTACGTCACTATTAATATTAACAATCTGGAGATTATGGGGGCCGCTGGTGTAGCTTTAAGCCAATGGGCCGATACCCGGCAGGATTGTCCCAGGCTAATCGGTAGTCTAGTACTTAATCTCAGATTTACGTACGACTGTCGCCTTTGAAGGAAATTTAGTAGTGCGTTGGTTCCGTGTACCGTGTTAATTGAACTAAGATTTATGTGATCATAGGAATAGTATTTGTAGCTCAATTTACATTATAATAGTCAATATAATAGTTTATTACTTTTTAATTATTTATTATCGCACACATAATATTACACATAAATTATATCAAGAGGTAGTTAGGAAAGTCAAGAAAAGAAGCTTAAACTTAATCATTCATTCTTAAATCTTTCTTATATTATAAATGTGACAGTTAGTGAGAATGTATGGATGTATCTTTTCTTTCATGCAAAAGCGGCTGGACCGATTTGCTTGAAATTTGGTATGTAGACAGGAGATATTCTGGCTGCTTTTGCAGGAGAGCCGAGCTTCGAAGGTGATACCAAGGCCTCACAGAAAACTGGCGTGAAACAACACAGTGTTGTGTTTCGCGGTGTGAGTGAGGTTACTGGAGGCCCAATCCTTGCCCCTCCACCCATTCCTTCCCAGTCCTTAAATATCCGAAACCCTTATCCCCAAAAGGACAACAACGCACTCGTAACTCTTTCGTAATGGTGTTGCATGTGTCAATGGGCCGATAGCTTACCATCAAGTAATTTGCCTGCGCGTTTGACGTCTAATCATATCGTCTAAATTGAAATTGCTGTGTAATGCAATATCACACAGTCATTCCGGAACCTCGTAATACTTTATTCATATCTCATATCAATTGTACTCAATCTTAATAAAATAATAATTAGCCATAATTCCGGAGATAATAGATTTGGAATAAAGATACAAATGTGTTCTTTAAAACTATTAAAACTCAAAACCCTAAAAAGGTTTGTATATTTCTTTCGTATCTTAACTTTTCTTAGAAAACTCATACGAAGAAATAAATAAGAAACGTAGGTTCTTAGATAAAAGGGGGATCATTAGCTTCGTATGTTTATGATATCATGTTTGATCTAAAGGTTTCCTTTGCAGACGTTTTCTTGAATTTTAAAAATAAACTTAAAATGTTTTTCTCTTACACGTGCACGTTAGAAAGTAAATGTTTCTACTTTCTGCGCTCCACGTGTAGACTTGACATTTACTCATATCTTATAATTTAATATTGAATGTATGTAGTTATTTGTGATACATTTCTATTTATTGTTCATTTTATAACTGTTAAGTAAAATAAAAATAGAATGCTTTCGAATACAGAGGAAATCAACACAAAAACGTTAACAGAAAAAAAACAGACGAAAATGTTTCTTTCTTAAAAAAAATTGTTCAACTATAATTAATTCTGAACTCGTAAGTTGGCTAGGGTAGAAAATACTTACTATAAATAAATATATGTATTTGTGTACAGACGACGCGCAACGTGACGTTTGACGGGACATTTGTGTACTCCAAATGTTTAAAGGTCAAATCGTGAGCAAATAGAAAACGCCAACAGTTATATTTCCAAGTAGAAACTGGTATATCTTGTATCCAACCCTGCTTTGGGTAGCGGTTTTCTTACACACACAAAAAATAGCATGCATGGAAAAATAAATAAAGAAGCTCAGGGTCTATTTCAGATGTGTAAGTTCCTATATTTTAGCCAAATAATCGTCAGCCAAATTAGTATTATATTAATAGCAGTATTGATTATTTTGCAAACTTAGTATGTAATACGGAAAAACATCCTTATATTATAAATAATATGGTTTTGAGCGAGTAGGTACCCTACCTACTCTTTATTTTCAAGACCAAGACGTAACTTTCAAATATTAACAGACTGAATTACGTAACACACACAGTTCTCGGTGCCACTAAGCCTAAGCCATCCATATCAGCTACCAGAATTCCCAAACCCTAAAATTATCACGTTATTATCCTTGCCATATGTTACGACATTCAAGCATACCGGGAATAAGTTTCCAAGTCTCCTTCAATCCCAGATTAAAGTGGCTCTAGTGAGTCGGCCTTAACTTGGCCTGGCCGTGTGCCTAATAGTCGGGTGACCATTATGGCTTCTCTGCTAGGATCACGCGAGGTTCGAGATAGTTCGTGCGTTCTATCTCAAAGCTTAAAGTTGTCCGCCACTAAATTCTTCGAGAGAAAGGTACGGGATTATTTCCTCTGACGTTTTACGGGTTAATTGCTGAATCTGATCGAGTAACTTTTGTGTTTGTAACAAATAGTTGTGATTGTATAACGTGCTTGCCACTCTCACTAGTTCGTTTGGGCCATAAATTAATGTACACAGTGTGGTAGGTCTATCTAATATTTTTGTAGTCTTTTCAAACCTTCTATTTTAGGTGTCGATTTTTTCAAAAATGTTCTGTGGTAAACCAACGCGCAGATCTGCTCGTGCCTTATATTGTTTTTATACATATTCCAGGAGCCATGAGATAATATGTCTATAAGTATATTATCAATTCTAAATTGATTGATATAGACTCTTACCAATATCTGAGTCTTAACAAAGAATTATATATCCACCTTTTTTGTCAGTGCCTGGTTTCAGTGAGAATCCAAGTAACTTCAAGTATGGCTCAAATTTCCATTTTCGGTTTCTCAGTATTATAGTTTAGTGTTTGCCTATTAGATCGTTCTATATAGCCTATTACTGGAGTGGGTGTACTTGGCAAAACTGTTCGGGGAAAACAGACAAGATATTATAATCGAGGTTTATTTCTGGCAATTCCTAGGAATATTCCCAACTATTATGGATGCGAAAAGGCAATGTACTCCCTCTTTGTGAATCTATTGGGTATGTACTTACTCGAATTTGTAATTACGGTAAAAAGGTTTTATCAGGCCCTCACTGTTCAAAGACTAGGCAGAACTGGGTATAAAAGTCTGTCCGTTTAAAAGTAAACTTTGAACACAAGAAATAGTTAGTTGTGTTGTATTTGATGCGATTACTTTCCAAGACCAGAAGTTTTTTTTTTATGTAATAGGTCGGCAAACGAGCCGACGGATTACCTGATGGTAAGCAATCAGCGCCGCCCATCCGAGTGTCCATCACTCGCAACGGAGGAGTTACGAGTGCGTTGCCGACCTTTTAGGGATTAGGGATTTGGAGATTTAGGGATTGAGGAGGGATTGGGGAAGGGGAAGGATTGGGCCTCTGGTAACCTCATTCACACACTCACTCACATTCGTGCCGAAGCATGGCTCTCCCACTCTGAAGTCTGAAGAACTGAGTCCAAGTAGTTCTTATTTTTTTTATTTACTACTTGTTCTTTTTTCAAATTTTGTCGTAAAATAAACGTAAAGCATCCATATGTTTGTAGGAATTCTAATTAGAGACAAATAGCAAACACATACATTTATAAAATAAACAAACACGAAGAAATTAATAGAGCAATTTAAATAATTTTATTAGGGCTGTCCAAATACAAAGCGGGTTCGGTGCAGCGACAACTGCAGGGCGGACGCATGAGCCCTCTTTGTATGCTAATAGCCTGTGTTTTAGCACAATAGGGCTGCCTCATAAATACTACACGGTCACTAAACTTTATGTTCCTGACTGTCTTTTTAAATGTCCTTAATAATTGTTTCCTTTTTTGTTTTTAATTGTGTAGTTCTTTTTTTTATTTTTAGGCGGGCTTATTGAAGGTCAGGGTTGTGGGAAATTGAAGAACTGTTGGTTTAGTCATCAGTAAATGCATAAAAATATCAAATGAAGCGTATTAATATTATCATACATACTTAACACTTTATTTCATTAGATGAACATTGATTTCTTACGCTTGTAATTGAGTTATGGACTGGTTGGTTATGGAATGGTTTTTCTTAAGGAAACATGAAACGCGGTGCTTGGTTTATAAAGAAACCTTAATTAAGCTCTCTTTCTCTCTCTCACTTTTACTTTGCTGTGGCAAACATGACCCACGATGATCTCATAATCTTCTACCTAAAAATTACATTGTGGAATGCAATAAATCATTGAGTATTGAGTATTTATGCCAAGCTTGGTTACTTTTAATAAAGCAATGATTTTTGCCAGTTTATAAATATGTGGCTGGTCTACATCGCTTAGAGTTTACGTTTTTGATTTTGAATTGTAGGTTGTTTTTTACACAATAAATTATTTGGAATGACAGAAGTAGCTATTCTATACGAACAGAAGAAATTTTTGATAGGTTATATATATATATTATATATATAGAGGTTATATATATATATATATATATATATATAACCTCAGAATACACATTAATTTCAGAGTTTGTGACATTAGTTATCGATAAGTAAAAAACGAGTTCAAACTTTCTAATTTAAATTGTTCTTTATATTATTAATTACGTGGCAGCCCTACTTTCTGCCGCCTTTTATGCGAACTAGGATTGGTTACATATGAATTTTCGTTATTTTGAATGCGTACAGTAGAACAATATCAATGCATATTTGCCTTTTATTTTGTGTTCATTTCTTTTTTAGTTATTGTGGTTTTATGGTTACGCATTTAATATACCTATATAATAGGTATGAAGGACTTAATTGCAGTTGTAGCTAGAAGAATTAAATTAACTAATTGTTATAAAGTTACTATAGAGGACGCACTTTGACTGTCTTATTGAGTTACTAGCTGTGACCTGCGGTTTCATCCTGACACGTGGTAACTTTTTTCGTTGTTGACGGACAAGTAGTTTCAGACTCTATTCAATGCGAACAAACAAACAATCAAATCAGTCCTTTTCAGAATATTTGTCTAGACATACATGTCATGTTACGTACCAGTAATATAGGTAAGTATATGTCGAGTAACTAATACTAAGGGAATACATAGATCACGTAGTGATACTTCGTATTCTGATCGCGTAGTTTTGGTGGTATTTATGGCTTCTAGTCATGTTAGGTAGTCTAAGGTTCTCAATAAACATGGACCACGGTTTACTTCGAAGAAGATTTATTATCAAAATTACTCGTAAAACGTATAGGTACTCTTTTGGTAAAATGTTTAAGAGACTGTCTAATGTTAGTTAGGTTGATATATAGAGCCAGCGGTGGATGGCTGAATGCTGAACGTTATTTCAATAGCAATAAGGTTTAACATAATATACATACATACATATGGATTATGTTTGAACTTCAGTCACCTCATTAACACTGGTACAATGAAACTTAATGTTCTAATTAGCAAAACAAAATAAAATACACAATAAAAAAGTAAAAACAATTAAAGTCATACTACTAAAACAACAAATATTAATGAAAATCTATTCATCTCACGGTAAACTGGTTAACTGATTAATTTTGTACGTCTTGGTGAATAATGTAGACACACTAGATATCATTAAAGCTAGACACGTAGCTAATCAAATTAATCATGGGGTTTGATAGCGTTATATGTGATTTAAGGGGTCATATCGAACGGTACGTGAGCCGGTTCTCGATCACAATTAGAACGCCTTTGAAAACATCCCACACATACACAAGTAAGTTACCATTTAACTTTATCAAATAATATGTTTTGAATATTTGACAACAGTTAGTTACACGGAAAATACACCTTAAAATGTTTTATTCTAGTATTTTGAAACAGAAAATGAACTTAAAATGTAAACTTCCCTTCAAATCTTCACCAATTTGACGCAAGATTGATTCAATTGAGTTCCGCCATTTCCATTTTGTATGCAACCGGATAATACTTGAAGAGTTTCTCTTCGATGTCCCCACCATCATAACGAGATCTCTTACGGCTCTAACCGTACAAACAGACACAACATTCGAATACTAGTAACTAGTGATTGTTGGAGTTCTTGCTCAGTTGGGTGCTTTCATGTCTCTTGACGTTTGAGAAGCCGAGAATCGCCCAAAGCGGACCCCTTTTTAGGGCGTGAAATTGAATCTTGTTGCGGGTGGAGGGTGCACAGAAAACTTAAATATTTAAGGGGAAATTACCATCTAGAGAGGCAGCCCGACGATTCAGAGGTAAGGTATTAATTTTACGATCCCCATTGTAACCGTCGACGAGGATGTATGAACTCGTTAAGTTCTAACAGTCGTTTGTAGACAGGATTCAGCTTTATGGTCGAGGAGGGTGTTTAAGAGTTGACTTTCACAGTGCAGTTTGAATTAATTAAAATTAGCGAGATTTCGTGGGTGTTACACATTTCCCTTGTGTGCGACACAGCTGATGAGATTGCGTGGTCGCTCGTAAAAAGTTTAAATCAGATTGTGTGAGAGTGCCCGGAAAAGTTTTTCATAAGCCGTATTAACTTATAAACTGCGAATGTTCCGTGCCAGCTGATGAGCTCGCCATAAAGTGATTTGTTAATTCCAAAACTTTTCAAAGGCATTTTATTTGGGTTTTTCCCTCTTCTATTTTTGTAACTTTCATCGCCATTATTTCAATGTTGGTTTCAATTAGTGCGTTAATATCTCAAGCTCCGCCCTTTTTGTTGATTCCATTATCAATATCAAGTTTAGAAATTTCGAGTTTGGCAGCAACTCGTTAATTTGGTATGGTATCGATACCTTTGTCTTTATCCGGGAACAGGGACCTAGTGTAAGGGGGGACACGTTCCAAGGGATCTGCGGTTCTATCCCGGGGGAAGTCAATTTCATTAATACTGCGGTTGGCACCCTTCTAGGGAGGCGTACATTTTTAAACATATTAACTGTAATTGAATACCTGCTTTCTGTGCAATGAATTAAGATTAAGGTGTCTTGGTCCAGGTTTTTTCCTGTTGGGGCTATTTATTAATTACTTAGGCAAAAGTAGAAAGTTTCCTTTGAAATATAGCTAAAGTTTATCTTCAATGATAGCATGAGCATGTGGGCGGTGCGGCGCTCTGACATTTTATTTAATTAGTGTGTTATTTTCAAGCTAAAATTGAGCTAAAATGATGTGTAGGTATTTTAAAAGTTCGTTAATTATTTATGTAGGTATATACACAAACAACAGGTAAACACAGTTATGGAATGGATGGAAATAAATTTTGTCGTTGGTAGTTTTATAATGATAAGTGTGTCATTATATTTTTTGAGAAAACCAATTAAATATTTTTAGCCATCTATGTTCTCTGTGTTTCAGTCTCTTTCGTTATAATATATGACACACATTTTTTAAAGCTGATAAAAGTTTCTTTACCAATAAATAATCATTTAAAGGGTGCCAATAAAATTCTTTTCTTGAATATGAGTACCTAAGTACATGTTTTAGTTGATTGAGAAATAAATATATAAATACAAATAAACAATTTTAAATTAAATTATTCTATAAAAACAGAAGTTCTTATTGCAACGTTAAAAATAAACAATAAATTACTGGAGGGTTCTCATTACGGATCCCTAATAAGACGCCGTATACATATTTCTTCTTAGAAAAGTTAATAAGTTTCTTCTGTTTATTATTCTAGGCGGGCCACTTGCTGCCACAAAAACATATTTTTCGCATAAAGAAAATATGGAGGCTTAAAAAGAGTTCGAATTTTTTGTGATGTAATCTTAAGAGATTACCTTGAAATTCTTTCGGAGGGGAAACGGAGGAAAGAAAATTATTTTACAGTTGTTTTTATTTGCAAAATTTATTATAAAATAAACAGGTTTCGGTAGAGTTTGATACTGCTAATAGTTTACCTATAGCTGCTGTAATAGATTATTTCAATGCTTGAAGATAAGACTTCTTACGTTATCATGTGGTCAGCGTTGAGATTATATGATTGGACATTGAAATAATCATTTCAAGATATCGGCGAGTAATAGGTAGCCGAATAGTACCAAATATCTATTTCAGTTTTTTAATAGGTGTGCTCTATGATAGACGTGATGGCTGCAAAATATATTATTTTGTTCTCCGCGTGCTTTGTGCTAGCCTTAACTGAAGATAGTGGATTGCAAACAGTTAATGGAAGAATTAAGATCACTGTAGGTACCACGGCAGGTTGTTCTGACACAGTAAGTTTTATTAACAATCAGCTGATACCAACTGTTGAAGCATATGGAGATTTTCTTGATATTGAATTTGTACCGTGGGGGAAGACAAGTTGGGTAGACAACGAAATCTCATGTCAATTTGGTGTCCCCGACTGTTGGGCCAATCGTCTACACAGATGCGTTCTCGACAAACTGAAGAATAATCAAGCCGCCCAGCTTCACTACATGGCTTGCGAGTTTTCCTCGCCACGCCCTTCATATCTGCGAGGAACTTATCTCTGTGTTCAAGCTGTCGGCTTAAATTTGCTCGATGTTGACTACTGTGTCGCTAATCCTAAAGACAATTTGGATAGAGAAGCTGCAGCGGCTGCTTTGGAGCCAATAGCAGCAACGAACTTTATTCCATACGTTATATTCAATGACAAATTCAATATGGAACTTCACCAGAACGGTTATAGAAGACTGGCGAGTTTGGTCTGTTTTGCTCTGGCGGAGGATCCAAGTACTGGGGTAACTAACTGTTCTATATAAAATAATTTATTTCAACTTAATATTGCGAAAGCAAAGAAAAAAGAGAAAGAAGAGATTTTGTAATTTAAGTCTTAGTTTTGACCACGTTTAAATGACAAACATGTATAATTGATTAATCGTCGTCACATTGTTATGAATAATGACTCAGTGAAATTTTATGTATTATAGGGATAGCATTTTAAAATCGGGATTTATACCAATCGAATTGTAATGAAAAGAAAATCAATATACTGATATGAAACAAATTATGTCAAAGTTTATACTACATCTGGTATTTGAAAATGTTTGTGATAAGTTTTGCAATAAATAACAATATTTTGTTGAATTTTTATCATATTAATTTATCGAAATTTTGATTATTAAATTAATATTGTTGGGTCAATGAAATCACTGTTTTGTGTGAAACGATTGTCCTCTATCGGTTACCATTCGTCACAGGTGTATCGAATTTAGTTATTTTGTCCTGTAACAAAATCATCTGATTTATTTCATCACGTCATGCTTCTTGCAACTTTGCGAGCAAGTAACAATGTGACTTTTTCGGAATAAATTTTCCTTTCGAAATTTGTTAAGGCAACGCAGCAAACACACGGAGACTGAATATAGCGAGGAAATCTGCCTAAGAGTTTGTAATTATGAGTCTAAAATCGCCAATCCATTTTAAGCTATAGTGGTGATTAGTGGTCATTCCTTACCTGTACAAGAAAGAAATCTATAAAAATTGTGTAGGTACAGAAAAAAAATTGCAACTCATTGTTACATATAATAAGGTCTTCTCGTTTATTTTATATTACCTACCTGTGTACATTTCTATAACTATTTTTGATAAATAAACTCTTGTTATTATTTTAATATTTGTCTTCACTTAGCTGTGGGCACTTATAGACTGATGATGATTATTTTTAAGAAGTTATTCATGTCCCTGAAATTCGCCCAACTTAAATGTTTTAGGTTTTATAGTTGTGTCTACTGTAGACTCTTGTTTTGGAATTTTTTTTTATTTTTTTTTTAATAAAAACGTTGCCTCACTTCATGATTTTTTCCTGTGTCGTAGGCGCATTTACAAACATACGATTTCACACACACATGACACCTAGACCCGAAACAACAATTCGTGGATTACACAATGAGTTGTTCCATGCGGGAATCAGACCCGCGACACAAGCCAGTTGCCCAGTCATCGCGCCAACCGTGCTATCAGTCTAAGGTGTACTGATTCAGGGAATCTATTGTCAGATTGCTTTAGCCTGGCAATTAGAAGGAAAGATGTAATGTGAAGAAATGGATAACATGGTTTCAAAACTATGTATAGCCTGTTACCATGTAAAATAATAATTTGTAAAATAATGGGAAGAAGTCCATTCTTATCTTATCCGATGCGCTTAAACCTACTATGCGCTAACCGTGCAATTATTCTAGAATTGTGCGTAGTGAGTACTTGGTAGTTTTGTTATAGCGTAGGACATATTTCGATAACGAACTGAGTGACTATTTTTCAGTACATTGTACTTTATCATGCACGGATCTAGATTCCGTATTATGTAAGGACAAATAAAAATTCAATTGGACTTTACTCAATCCGAAATTCAAATTAGGTAGTACATGCATAATATATCAAAAAATAGAAAATTACTTACTAAAATAATTGAACATCAAAATAAATTAAAAATATTTGAAATTATTTCAATCTTATCAATGTTATCGATAACTCAGATAGCAATAGCAGCTACAGGGTGTATTTTTACTCTAATTTTTTTTAACGTAATATTTTTCAAAGTACATCGTACTTTATTACATTAACCATGCAATATTAACAGTTTGTGTTTTGTCGTGCGAGTTAGGTTACCGGAGGCCCAATCCTAGCCTTCTTCCAATTCCTCGAACTCCAAAATCCTTATACTCAAAAAGCCGGCAACATACTCGTAACCTCCAGTGTTCCAGGCGATCATGTGCACCGATTGCTTACCATCAGGTAGAGATATGTCTTGTTTGCCATCTTATAACATAAAAAAAATTGCTCATCGTCACGTGCATCGTGGGTACAATAGGCACGCAATACACCGGATGCACTCCCGATAAAATGAGTAAACTCTTCAACTCACGTGACTTATTTAGGTAAGCTGGTTGGTTTTGATAGGTAAGTGCTCTCAAAGTGTCTAGTAAATGCGTTTACAGATCCAGAACAGATGTTTTGTGCGGCAATCAACCTCACGACACTTTGCTCGGCAGCTATTTGCCCAGCAAAATCTGTGTAAGTAGTGTAAGTGCTAATTATCATTAGGTAAATTAAACCAAGCTGAAGTGGCAGTAGGTACGGCAAAGTCTGTAGACCATCACAGATGGGACCCAACAAGGCCGCCGTTCCAGCCGGGGGTACCACGACTTAGAGCAAGAAAAGGAACGGGTGTTTTAAGTCAATAAGAGTCTGACAGAGAGGTAATTTTGTGACTTTCCCTCTCAAAAAAAAAGCATGCATGGAGGTCACTTCCAATCCGCCGATTTGGCAGTCGTTGTGTAACGTCTTTCTCCAGCAATCGAAGTGCTTTGCTGATGATGTCGAATTTAAACCACGTTATAAATTGCATTGCCCCTGTATATTATTTTTAGATAATGCAGATATAATACCACATTAATAAAGTATAAATAATCACATGAGGTATCAGACTTTAAAAGAAATATCCCCAAAAACTCAGTATTTGTACATTTGCAATTCAAAACAGACGCAATGGCGGTAAAATATATAATTTTGTTTTCCGCTTGCTTTATGCTCGCATTATCTGAAAATAGTGGATTGCAAACAGTGAATGGTAGGATAAAGGTCACCGTGGGTACTTCAGCAGGAACATCTGACATTCGAAGTTTCATTAACAACCAGCTGATGCCAGCAGTCGAAGTGTATGGACAGTTTCTTGACATCGAATTCGTTCCGTGGGGAAGGACAACATGGGCAAATAACGTTATCGAGTGTGATCATGGTGTTGCCGACTGTTGGGCCAATCGTCTACACAGATGCGTTCTCGACAAGCTGAAAGGCAATCAAGCTGCCCAACTCCACTATATGTCTTGTGAGTTTTCCCATCCATACCCATCATTCGGGCAAGGATCCTATCTCTGTGTTCAAGCAGTTGGTTTAAATCTGCTCGATGTTGATTACTGTGTCGCTAATCCTGGAGACGATTTGGATAGAGCAGCTTATACGGCTGCCTCCGAGCCTATGAAGCAATTACAATTCATTCCATATATTGTTTTTAATGACCAAATCAATGTAGAACTTCACGAGCAAGGTTTAATCAGGCTTCCAAACTTGATCTGTTCGGCTTTATCGGAAGACTCGACCACCGGTGTCACCAGCTGCTATATATAAAGACCACTCCTCAAGAAACAAGTGCGATATCAGAGATCACTTCTTAAATCGACAGATTGCGTTTTCTTATCTTATTAGCCCATGCTGGTGCTAGATTTAGACAAAATGTCCAACTTTCGCTCGTGTTTTAATCTACAAACTTGTGAAATTGAACAATCGTCGAGTGAGATATGGCTAATAACTCTGTAAAATGTTTTATGATAACCAGTGACACTGTAACGATAGTGTTCTAGTGAAAAATGTTTTTGATATCGTTGTAATAAATGATAACAATATAATGTCATAATTTATAGTGATTATTTTAATTGTTATTATTTTGTTATACCTAGTGTATCGATAAAAGAAAATAAAATTCCATAAAAATCTTGATCTAGATATTAAAATAAAAATAGTGTTTTGTCTTATATATTTATGTGATTTTGTCATCAACTACTGCATAGAGTGTCATACTTATAATCCTATTGTGGAGTAGTTTTTTTCAATTCCCAAATTTTAGTTTAAGATCCGAACCTAGACAGTACCCAGAAATTTAACTCACGTTACGTGTGTGTGTATGTATACCTATGACATTGTTTAGGTATCTACAAATAAGGAAACGATTCAGTGTATAGTTACAACTATATTCGTAAGTTGAAAATGGTGAAGAAAGTGAAAACTTAAATGTCTTTCTGCCTTTATTTAGGTATTATTGATCTAGGGCCAAAAAATGGTTGGATGCTGATATTTTATGAACCCAGTGACCTAGTTTCTTCTATTAAGCTTTTTTAAGGTTTCATTTAGAGGTAAAATTTAGTAGCATCTGCCAGAAGATATTAGGGAAAAGTAGCCTATGTGTTACTGAATCAATTTTAGGAGTGTATTTTGTGTGACTCGTTATTTTATTTTGTAAATGGTTTGCAAACGATCGCACTAACTGCTTGTCAGTGCATTGTACAGCGGACATTGTAGTGATACCATGAAATTGCAAGAAATAGGACTTTGCAAGCAGTGGCGGGGCAAGCAAAATTTTAATGTGGGCAAGACAGATTTTGCCAAGGCCCTTTTCTATGGTGACCTGAAAAGGAAAAATAAAAATTCTGGAGGCGCGAGGCCCCCTGTACCCCGAGGCCGTGGGCGGTGGCCCATGTCGCTCACGCCTTGCACCGCCTCTGTTTGCACGACTACTATTAAAACGTTAAGATTGTTAGTTTAAGATTATACTAAATAGACCTTTTTAACTTCATTTAAAAATAGATAAAGTGGAATCCCACCTGTAATTGGAAACTACCTGGAAGCTACCGGTGGTAAGGACTCTCTTAAGGACAATACGCGCCGTGTCTAGAAGTACCGTTTTCAACCATCTAACGTAAGCCTACTCAAGTATTGGTCGAGGCTTTTATCCTCAAAGCCATTGGCACACACGACTATTTTCACAATGATTGCTGGGTCTGCATCCTACATGTCGACAATCACATGAGCTAAATCAAGATATTTACTCGCTGTATCTTTTTCAGCTTTCATAAGTAGTTCGTGACATTAGACACACAATTGGAACCTTAGACTGCTAGTCAGTCGTAGAAGACCTCTTCTTGAGGGAGGTGTATCATCTAAGGACTTCTCCCACCCTGAGTGGGGTGGAAATTTCTGTTACGTGTGATTACGCTCGCAACCCTGGCTACCTCGTATAACCTTAACGAACAAGACACCACTTAACACTATTGATATTATAAATATGTTGAGAGATTATCTTAGGACATTATTCCGCTTCAATTACATAGGAAATGAGCTAGTACACAATAGATATTAGATGCCTATACATTTAATCAGACAATGTCGACGTATGGTGTAATCTTAATTAATCTGGTTTGGCTTACGGATTACATACGCACGCATTGATACACCGTGATAGCTGTTTGCCCAAGTCAATTAGCAGTGATTAAACAAATTAGTATCATGATTAAACATATTATTATTAATTTAGTAATGAAGACCACATACAATTTAATTGATTTAATACAATTAACTGCCTTAGAATTCCATGAATTTACCGATCATACGAGTATATACCTAAATAAAAAAAACCTGTGACTGTCTTATGCATAAAAATTGTTTCTAATACTGAGTTTTGTAAGTATTGAACGTACACTATGTAAATCGAATTATATGAAAAAAAGAACAGGTTACAAAAATCTTAACAATTTAGAGTCTGCCATCTGTATTTGAATAAACACAATTAGATTTTCTTATGACATAAGTGGGAAAATGTGCAGACAGATTACCTGATGGTAAGCAATCAGCGCCGCCCATGAACAATGGTACCAAAAGCAGACACTATAAGTGCGTTGGAGGAGCATAAGGATATTTGAGGATTGATGAAGCATAATGCCTCCCACAACTTCAATCACACGATAAAAAACAACGTAAGTGTTGCTTCACGCCGATTTTCTGTGAGGCCGTGGTATCACTCCGGTCAAGCCGGCCCATTCCTGCTAAAACATAGACCTCCCATACTTAAACAATAAATGTTGAATACCAAAAAATTAAAGACAGTCTTCAAATGCATATAAAAGCAAGGCACCCTACTACATTATTCCGCCATGGACGGCATCATGAGCCAATAATGCTGCACCATTAAGCGATTGAAAAATGTCATACACCACTTTGCAGCGCCGATGCGCTACATTAGCTACGGTTTGGAAAGGGCGCATATTCTATGAAAACCGCTGCCTTATGATGGAAACGCTTTAGAATTATGTCCCTGGGACATGTAGTAAAATGAACTGCGATATTTTCGCCAAAGGACATTTTTATTGTTGATTTCATGAACACTTTCAATAGTATGACTTTTGGTTCCGAATTTACTGGGGCTTTTTTGTGTGGGAAAAATCTTCAAATGAGTAGTCCCCGCCCAGGGTGGGGCAGGATTGCTGGCTAAAAACCCTCCCGTTCCATCTCCTAGGCCTTCTGCTCTAGGCCTAGGCCACGGTGCCTTATTGTGCTTGTCCCGCCACCCGGAATTTAATAGGGCTGGGAAGAGTATTATCATACCTAAAATTAATTGTTTTTACAATCGATTTTAACATTTTCATATTGTTATCTTTACTTTGTAGTTTTATCAAAGCCAGTCGTATAAGTAGATTAGACAATGAAGTAGACATCTATGAGTGGAAATCGTTAGTTTATACCTTTTTTGCTTCTTAACTTTCTTTATGTTTATCAGACAACTGTTTATCGAATTAACTCGACTTCAAGCTACGCCAGAGGCTCATATTCATGAGGAAAACTACGCTACACGGCACGATGAATGTCATACTGTCAATTCTACTTAACATAACATTGAGAAGTATAGTAAAAGTATTAAAATTTTAAATTAGATTGTTGACTATCTACTAACTCGCTTGAAAAAATTTACTATCTTACACAATCCTGTTCAATTCAGTAATTTAGCAGATGAGCACGTTAAAACCAACTCTTCCCCTTTTCATAAATATAAAATAAGTAATAAGTGTATATTTATTGTTAAAGTCGAATTTGCTACGAAAGGATCCCATAACACAACATTGTATATCACAGTATAAGCGCGGCTATTAGCCGTATTATGCAGAGCGGGTCGGTAGTTGTAACGGTTATTGAGTTGTCCATGCAGTTACCTATCGTTATTGGCGTTGTAACCGCTTACGTTATTGCTAAATGTTTACCCAGCCCCAATAGTGTTGCCGTGTTGACAAAATTTACCCTGTTGAAGGGCTTTTTGAATAGGCTTAGTTGCAAATTTCGATACGCGTTTTGGAACGAAGTTTATCTTAAATACGAGGTATAATGCTAGTTACATAAGTTTCATGGTTAATTATTATGTGTATATTATACTTCAGGTAATAATTAAGATTAAACTTTATGCAAATCCCAGGTATGTTATACATATTACCTAAAGCAGGATAAGGAATGGGGGTTTTTTAGTCAGTAAGAGTCTGACACTTCCTCTCGCCTCACCCTGGGCAAGAGAAGTCATTTGATGATTTTCCCCTCACAAAATTATAAATGTTATATTAGTGAATATATTGATTTTATTTTGCTTAAGGCAGAGTATATGTGAAACTCATTAAGGGCTAAAATAAATTTAGAATATTCTTTTGATAACAAAAAAACGATTTATGTCACTGAATAAAACGCTACACATTTTGTATTCAAATTCGTAAAAGTTCAAGTTCTTCTATATCATTATTCATGTCTCAATAAAACAGTACGATATTGGGAAGCAAAATATATTTTTATTAACATTCCCACAAAGATG
The DNA here is from genome assembly GCA_902829305.4 of Spodoptera exigua. Lineage (NCBI taxonomy): Eukaryota > Metazoa > Arthropoda > Insecta > Lepidoptera > Noctuidae > Spodoptera > Spodoptera exigua. The sequence goes on from LR824614.2 coordinate 4,026,079, forward strand.
CCCTCGGACTCTACGACAAGGACAGATGATTTCTTCAAACCATAAAAGAGGAATAGCAATACACTCAAGATGTAACAAACGAGTTTTGCCGTGGAAGTAGGCAGCTGAATAATTGAAGAAGTATGGTCCCTGGGCGTGTCGGATCGTCTAGCCGTTCGATCGATACTGGCCGAAATGTTACCTGTATACAATGAAGATTTTTACAGGAACACGAAAATGTTGCATACGTTATTCTGCAAGACTGTACCGCACTCCAATTTGTTATTTCATTTTCAACCTAGAATTCCGAGCGCTAAGGATGAATGTCGATTTAAATTTTATTTTGCTTCTGCAAAAATATTTTTATGGCGGCGATAATTGCGTCGATATCAATATCAGTGGTGTGCGACGACATATCTTGTGACAAACATTTCTTATCTTCACTACTATTGATAAACCGAACTACACAATCTTAGATTGAACCCAGGATATTGTAAGTATACCGGACCTTGGGCCTTGATCTTATAGCTGCTAATTATAATATAAGTATATCATTTATTTACTACTTATACTGAAAATACACCCTTGAATCATTAAAAAGTTATAGCTACTAAATTCTTTGTCTATTTTTTCTTAGGTGTGATCTCTGTTTCGATAACAGCCAACACTTTTTTGCTATTAAATGTCAACTCTAATTCAATTGTAATAAGGTGGTATGCACACTTAATTGAAAAATATAGGCCACTAAAATGTTCACCCTAGCCCTGAAGATAGAAACTGTATAATTAAATTACCATTTCTGGTAATAAACCGCTCAGCACGTGGCATTTTATTACTACATTTTGGAGACTTGATCATAATTTATTGCTATCTGTGAATTATCAAATACATCGAGTTTTTATGAGTGTTATGAAAATTTTAAGCGTTGAAAATATCCTATTAACTTTTGGCGGTATGAAAATAATACATGTATAATATATAGGTATTTATAATGGTTTTAAAATAAGCCTCATTTAGGAAGCCGTCGTAAGTCGAGCGCTGCGTTTTGGGTTTTCGTATATTGTAGGAGAAGACCGTGACATTGCTTGCGGAAAGAGGAACACATGACCAATGTATGATGGACCGTACAATGCGCCATGTCTCCGCAAAGAAGATAGCAACAAGGCTCATGCTATGAAGTTTGAATATGTCCACTCAACTCCAGCAGGGAGCTCCTACGGATTGTTGATGATACTAATGAAATTGCAGAGTCCTTTAAAACAGATCTGAGTTCCCTGAAATCAAGACACCAATAAAATTTACTGACAAAATCAAAATTATTCAAGGATCTCAATCTAACGAAATTCGCTTCAGACTCTCAGTAAAATTTGTTAAAGACATTTTCATTTGCCAAAGTCTTTGTAGAAACGATGAAAAAAGGGACGTCGATAATAAAAAGAGCGAACTTCTAAAAGATAAAACTTGTTCGAATATCAATACTGACAGTCGCTGAACTAAATTTCAACTTGGTTCATAGATTCTTATCGAAGGAAGTTCGAGGCCCCGTCATGTTTTGCAATTAAAAAGGTCTGACTGGACTCCGTTTCTATTTTTGCTACGAGTTTATTTAACTTTTATTTTCACGGTTATTTTTGCTGTTGCAGTATCTTTTGAACCGTTTTGGTAAATAGAATAATTGAGTTATTATGTTTCACTAAAATTTTTACTAACCGCACTATATCGGACAAAAATTAAAACCTATAAAACTGAAATCAAATATTCTTCTATACTTTTAAAATTGCGTCTCGCAATTGCTTTTAGAAGAATACTATATAAAAGTTACTGTTCTTCCCAATTATATCCAGCTTCGTCGTACAATCTCCGTAGTCCAAGATTGCAATTCATATTTGCAGTATAATTTGATTACGGATAAGAATAATACACAATATAATAGGGGCAGTAACAAACTTATTTCTCATATCAACAATATTCTGAAACGACCGTCATTTCATGTTTATTACGCGAACAGAAAGGACCAACAAAATACTGCAACTTTATATAGAAATATTATACGGTTGAATGCTCATATCCACAGTAACTGGGTAGTAATAGTTTCCAATAAGCAATATCTTCCGAACGAGCGAACTTTGGCCTAGCTAATTTATTTACAAGTGTACCAAGGATGTTTGAGACAAAAGGTAAAAATGTTTTAGTATATTCCGCAGGTGAACCAGAATGTGCTGCTTTCAAGATGGCGTGAGGGTTGCATATTTATATTTAAACAGTTAAGAAATAGCGTCGGTTATGAGTTTTACATTTTAATTTTGCGAGAGCCTCTCTTAGACACAAATGGGCCGGTTCGACGGCAGTGATACCACGTCTTTACAGAAAAAAAAAGAGCAACACTCTTACGTTGTGTCACTGAAGGTCTGATATTTCCTCCGAAACATCCCCAATCCCCGAAGAGTTGTGAACTCTTAAAATCCCAAAAGGAAAACAACGCATTTTAACTCCTCATTGTTGCGGAAGTCCAAAGGCAGCGCTGATTGCTTAACATCTGCACGCCGATTCTATAAAATTTGTCTGATTTTGAATCTTGTTCGAGTGCGAAGTGAGTGTCGAAGTGACGGGGTAATTAAATTTTATAATGCCACTTTTAATGTCATTTCATACTTTATCTATCAAAATGTTGCTGTCAATTTAGTTCAACTCGCAAGTGTAGCGCTAGTGTACTACTACTCACCGCGGATTCAGATTCGAAGTTTAGAATGAAGTCTTAGAGAATCACACCCCAGGTAATCCTTCTCCTCGTTCTTCGACTTACCCCATAAAATCCAACGAAAATGAGTGTCTTTATGAGTTAAGAGTATGGAGTTGTTACCGAAAGTCTTGTGTTAATAGTTTGTATATGCGTATTAACACTGTCCTCAAAGTTCTGAAAATTTACCCAATACATCATATATATTTGCAATTACGTTTACGTACAGGAGTAAACGAAGAGAGTATTTGCATACAATTAATTTTATAGTGTAAAATTGTATTTTGAAATGACAGATTATTTTATGGAATTGCCTCCTTAATTATATGTTTCTTTTCATTACTCTAAAGGCAACCAAAATGGCTGCAGAGTTCAGATTACGTTTACCCACATATAAGATGCGCTAAAACGAGATGTTTTGTAACGACTCAAGAATTCAATTAGTGGAAAATGACAATTCTTAATTAATAAGTAGCGATTAAAATCGCTGTTGATGACAGGCGGTGGTTATTGGAGCGTGGAGACAAGCTCTGCGGTTGTCAAGCGCGGTGTTGATGGCAGTGACCTATTTTCTGATGACGTTGGCAAGAGATATAGAACAGAAGGTCGTGATATTAATGTGTCGAAAAGGCAACAATTACGTTGAATGTTTTTAAGAGGTTTTTTTCGGGATAGGATTTTGGGTTAATAGTAACGAATCGGTATAAATTATATCCTATTCATTTTAGGAATCTTATTCAATACGCATATTACTTTGTGTGACATTTTTCCAAGACAAGTTTCAATACCCATTTTAATCAAAATCCCATTTTAACAAAAACCACATCCGAAAATCTACATACGTTTCATATTAAAATCCAATCAACACCACGACTAATTTGATTGCGTTTAAATCATACGTGTAATTATATCTTAATAATTGAACGTCCTAATTAATCGGCAAACTTCGCGTTTTGAGCGCCATATCGAAATAATTTAAGATTCATAGAGAACCGGGCCGAGCGTTTAGTGCGCGATTTTGCCTCAATTTTCCGTGCCAATAGGCCCCTTGGCACTCCGGCACGGCGGATCTACTGCCAATAAACAATATCTTCCAGGCGAACGAATGTTGAACGAGGTACTGCTAATTAGGGCCATGGAAACCGATCAAAAGGGAGCCTTTGATGCGAAACTGAAAAGGTGACAACGACGCGAGTCAACCGACCGTGCGGTGACGATGGAGTTACCAATGTTTTTGGTTCTGTAAAGAAAACTGAAGGAGATATGAGATGATAAACGTTATTAGTAGTTTTATTTTATCTATTTATTGTTTATTGATAAAAACCAGGTACTTACTTTTTCATGGTTCAGATATAATTAGCAATGTAATAAGTATGTTATCAAGCCGGATTGCGGGTTAGTACAAACAACACGGAATTTGTATTCAATGCTCTATATAGACAAGGAATCCTGGGTTACTCACATGTAGTTTACAAATCAATGTACTGAACGCCTTCATTCTTTCACGCTAACACAAGCAAGCGAATGTTACCTCATAATAGTGCTGTGAAAAATCTCGGATACCAATAGAAGTCGCGGAATCGATTTCAATAAGCGATAACTTCTGCATGACCGGTCAGCTATCCTTCACTGAGAGCATTTGCGGATGCCACTGATCAAAGCGGTATTCCCAGATCCGCTCAGAACTGTACTTGTTGCGGATTGGAATCTATTACCCTGGATATATGACCTAATTTCATTTAATGTGTGGGGCTCTGCATATTTTTGCTTCGCGTAACAAAATGATTTGATATTGGGCCTACTGTTATTTGTTGACAAATTAAGTGAGTTTATTTGGAGATTATCTACGTGAAGAAATTTATATAAAAGGAATAAAAATTTATAGATATGGCTACTTTCAACGGAAAAGAATTATTGAAGAGTCGGTAATGCTTACATTGTTTTACAAAATGTGACCAATATAACAGGATTTACTTTTATGTCTTTGTTCCATTGGATTGTACGAAAATGGAACCAATAAAAATCTACTTAGATTTTACAACTGGTTCGCAGATCCGTGTTAGAGATAGGCTGGAAAGTGGAAACTTAGGCCAGAGCTATAAACTTAGTGACGGATATACGGGGAAACCATTTAAAGCCATTGTGTCGATGAAGTCTGACGTAGAATATGCATAAATATAAATACATTATAGAATGAGACCTAATACATAGCTTTATGTTAAATGTTAAGTTTTTGTTATATATGAGTCTGACAACGCAGTTGTAATTTATTGGTGTGACTTTAAATGTTATCGTGGGCTGGAGGTTGGGGCACCGGCTTGTCATACATATGGACGTTTTTTTTCTGTTATACATATACTTTCTAAGTTTATTAAGACACCACTGATACAATGCGAAGGAAAGAAACGTAAGCAAACTTGGACGTGGTGATTAATTTTCTAACCTCTTCTATACTTCTACGTTATGTAACTTGATGATTGATTGAGTAAATTCTAAATCAACTGCTACTCATAGATTCTATTGTTATTAACAATTGATCAAGTAAGTTTCCATTTTTATATAAGTTATTAATACGAATTTTAAGTGTGTTGCTTTTGGTATAACAGTAATAGAGTTTTATTTACCTACATAATATTTATATAGAAAACTACTGTATACATAATCATCTATATTAGATATAAAAAATTCCAATGTGTTGTTATTGTTATCAAATTCCGCTTTTACGTTTTATGTTCTAATCAATACCTACTATATGTTTTATGTGACAATTGTTTTGAATACATTTTATATAAGGTGTAGTTTTCTTAGAAAAATAGTAGTTAAAAAATAAAAAAAATACCCTTTTTTGTCAGAGGAAAATCATTAAACGACTTCTCCCGCCCAGCGAAAGGCGAGAGAGAGTGTATGACTCTTACTTATTAAAAACCCCCCGTTCCTTCTCCTGTGTTAGGCCGAGGCCGCAGTGCCACATTGCGTCTAACCCTTAACCCCAAAATTTACATACCTATAACCTCTTCTCAGTAATCAAACGCTTCTAATTGAGGTTGTAACTAATAACAAAAAAAAGTGTAAAAAATCGTCACATGTTTTTAAAACTAGCTTCTGCGATAGTAATGCGTCTTATTCTAAATTCAAAAAACAGGGGAGGCGTTACAAGAAATACATATTTTACTCTTTTGACAGATGTCCCCCTTTAGATTTATTATTCCGAGGATATGAAGTAACGTACCTACAACCGTGTAGGAAACGTGGATTTTTCGTTGTTTTCTACGTACAAAGATAATATTAAAATGCTTTTCTCATGTCCCGTCACTCGGAAAGCGGTCTTGAAAGTATAAATCAAATCGTTTTCGTTCGTATAAAGGTTTTGGGCATGCTTGAGTGAACTTGTTCTCGTTGAACATTGCTTATGGCTTAGTGATATGCGGAAACTATACGGGATAGAAACATTTTGGGTTGTGTACAAGTTTTTTTTGTTTTGTTCGTAGTTAAATTATTGGGGATTTTATTTAGATTGTTTAGTGTTTATAACTTGAAGTCATCTTTGCTTTTTTCTTATATATGTACACCGTGTTAGATTGTCTGTGTCTGTATGTAAAGTTAATAAGTGAATTAATGTTTTCGGTCATTAATTTACCTAATATTACTTGATTACTAAGGCCCAATCCTTCCCCTCCCCCAATCCCTAAATCTCCAAAAAGGGATTAGGATACTTAAAAGGTCAGCAACGCACTCGTAACTCCTCCGTTGCGTCTATCCGTACAGCCGTCTATGGGCGGCGCTGATTGCTTAGCATCAGGTAATCTACTTAACAATACAACCAAAATAGTAATTTAGGTTTTAAATTTGCAAAATAAGCAGTTGTTTACGCATCTAGTTCACAAACTGTCTAACTTCGCACGTACCCCTCCATTCTTTCCTTAAGAAAAGTATTTATTATCCATGACTAAAGTTCTTTTCCGACATCTTTCAAAACTCTATCGACCGTTAAAGATGTATTTTACCAAGTTTCCCTCGTGATTTCCTTTAGTTATGTGAGTTGAAGGGAATTTTCGTTGTTGTGTTCAATAGAACTTTTTTGTATGTTAAAATGTTAAGTTGAGTGTCAGAGTTATGTTATTTCTATTGAAATGATGATGGAAATGAATCGAGTTTTCTAAGTTCTGTTGTATCTTGATACTTTTAGTTATCGTTGTAAAAAAAATGTATGTGTATTATATTGTTTTTTTTTTATCTGTACTTATAGGATAAGTACTCAATATTAAATTATATTTTTTTATCTTCAATGTTCAGAACTAACACCTAGTTAGTTGGTTCCTTATTTAAAATTCTACCGATTCGATTTTAAATGTAAAACTATGGTAAGTGTGGGATAGCCACTTATGGTGTGTAGCCTGGAAAATGTAAAAAAAAACTGACAACAGACAGAAATATGAAACACATTTTTTTAATTCGCTAGTTTCCAACTCGTCAAAATCAACACTTTTATTGAAATGTCAAAAACGATACTTTTCTACGAATTTTGTATGAAATCGCAATATATGACGTCATAGTGTTTTGACGTCAAACGATTTTCTTAAATTTTAAAGGTTAACTGGAAAAAATCCAAAATTTACACGTTGGACGTCATAGAGCAACATATGGGTCACGCTAGCGGCGGATTATATTACAATACACATTGTACTGAAAAGTCAAAATGATTTATTTTTGACGTAAGAAAGTACCCAATTGATCTGACGTTACATACTGAAGGAGTCAAATGTTCATTATTATCCGACTATCACTTGTCTAAGTTTAACTTACAATGTCACACCTTGGTGATACGACAGTCGCGACTGCTCGAGCGGAGGGAAATACGGCCTAACCGTAAAACCGGCTTGAAAAAAATATCGCCATGTGAGAGAGGTTACCGGAGGTTCTATACGCCACTTCTCTACCACCATCATCTAAGGTCATTGCTCGAGTTAGATTGGTTCGGTTGGAATGATAATTTATAGCTTTTTAAAAGTCTCCATTATTCCATTACAATTTCTGTATATACAAATCTATTTTCAGTACCTAGCTAAGGAAAATTGAGTTATCCAAAGCTCTTGAAAATGTTTCACAAGAACTAAATAAAGTTTCTCAAGGTCTGGCCATCGTCGTCATAGATATTAAGTTTTTTTGCTATTATCAGACTCGACCAAGGACTCATAAATTGTGGAAGCCTACAACTTTATTGCGAACGATAGGACCACCGCCCGAAGGAAGGTAATGAAAGCAAAATTGTGTCTCTTCTATTTAAGGTTAATATTTGGTAGTTGACAATTTTCATTTGTGTTGATGGAATGTTTTCAATTTTTCAACGTTCTTGGGAGTTAATAAAGTCCTTAATCCTCTGAAACGAATTCTAGGAGCATTATTTACTTACACTGAATTAAATAAGTTAAAACGTAATAAATGTTCTTTGTAGCCATAATAACAGTTGAGAGCATTAGGAAACGTTAAAGTTTTAGTGATTTAGAAAAAAGGAAATGATAGTGAAGACTTTCTAATCTGTTGACTGTGCGACGCGCACGCTGCCCATAAATTCCAGCCCAGTTGTGACCTGAAATTAGTGGAGCTTAGTAGAGCAGTTAATTCATGTGAGTAAGTCATTACTTGCAATTAAATAAGATAATGTAATTGTAACTATTGACTGTAATTGTAACTATTGACCATAGTCATATAATGAATACAATACAATATAAAAATATTCTTCATTTTATGCCAATATATTCTTCAATCTATAGTAAGAAAGTTAATCATTAAAATAACGACATATACCTCTTAACTACACCAGTTGCGTCCGGTGGGAGCTATTCGAAAATGTCTGCGATCTCTAATAAGAAAAGTTCGCCGGTAACATGTCAGTAATTTAAGAGAGCCCATACAAAGTTTTGCAGCAAAATTAAATTTTTTGTTGCGCGCCTTACGGTTTGATATGTTAGGGACTTCGACTTTTTAGATTTCTTTTTAGGGTTATAGACTTAAAAAAATTGCAGGAGTTTAAATTAATCTAAGGTAGCTAATCTAGTTGCAAGAAAGCTATAGTTTAAAATTCAATTGAAGAATAAATGTCTTATCACAGTGTATCACAAATAATTTTATTGTAATAGAAAACAATTAGTACCTACTACCTATCTTACCTTACTAAATAATATTAATACGAAAGTTACTATGTGTGGATGTTTGTTACATAATGACGCCAAAACGACTGGAAGGATCTGGATGAAATTTCGCACTAGCATAAAATACACTTCAGAATAGGACATAGCCTACTTTTTATCAACATACCACACGGGCGAAGCCGCGGCCGGAGGCGCGCTATAAAGAGCCAATAGACCGCCATAGATGGGATCCTACATGGCCAATGTGTAACATCGAAATGAGGTACCGAGGCCTCGGCCTGGAGAAGGAACGGGAGTTTTTTAGTCTGTAAGAATCTGATATTCTCTCATGCCATACCCGGGTTGAGAGGCGTTTGATGATTTTCCCTCCGCAAAAAAAATAAAAAAAATTATGTACATATTTTTACCAATCTACAAACAATAACATTTTCCTGCAACATGCCCACAGAAAAACAACAGCAAACAAGTCAAATCTTCTCAGAAAAATAATAATGACAATAAAATAATATTCGATACCATTTCATTACCTTCGCTGTACAAACAGTACACCTTAACGTCCTTAGGGACAGAATAATGCTTTCAAAATAATGAATACAAACAAACACGAAGGGTTTTTCTCTCGAACAATAGATATATAAAGAACATTTATATACATATAAATGTATGCACATAATTTAGGGTAGAATTGCGTACCCCTGTCACCTAGCGACCTCTATGAATTATACAGAACAATTTGTTGGTAGATAAGTTATCAGCTTCTAACCGAATATAGATAGGGTATGTGATGTATGAAAAAATAACGGTATAGGTACGGTCAATTTGGTCGAGATATTTTCGTTTGTTTTTTTTTTGGTAATATAGGTCGGCAAACGCAGCCCGCAATACCTGGTAAGCAATCAGCGCCGCTCATGGGCACGCGCAACAACAGAGGAGTTACGAGTGCGTTGCCAACCTTTTGGAGATTAGAGATTTGGTAGATTTAGGGATTGGGGAGGGATATGGGGAGGGGGAGGGATCGGTCCTGCGGTTATCTCACTCATACGGCAAAACACATCACTGTATTTATTTCACGCCGATTTACTGCGAGGCCGTGGTATCATCCCGACCCATTCGTGCCAAAGCTTGGTACTCCCACACTTATTTTATTAAAGATGTTTTCAAGCAGTTAGATTTTTTTTTAATTTCCTAATAATTCAAACAGGTTATTTATTACATAAAAAATTACAGGCTGGAAAGGTCCCATCATAGTCACAGAAAAAAAACATCGACTGAATTTTTAATTGAAATTTCCAAAAGAGAATAGAATATTAAACTTTCCAAATGACACCTACACTACTAAACTTGGGCGCGGATATCAGTCGCAGCCCGATATAGGAATAAATAATATTTTAGCTTAAAATTAAATAAATCGGTCATTAATTACTGTTTACTTAAAATATCTAATAAAAACTATACCTACTTGGTACCGTACCGATAAAAAATAAAACGTATTATTGAACTATCAATTTCAAAAAGTAGTTAGTTAATGAAATTACTTTACCACATCCATTTCAACAAGGTATAAAACAAAAGCGTAAAAATGAATTTTAATTTCGAATTTCGAGAACACATACAATTCATACGGAAATTTTACAAAACATTGCAAACCAAATACAGGTTAAAAGTAAATGCTTTTACTATTTGATTAAATTTTAACTCACAATTGAATTTCTCAAAAAGTAATAAAGAGTGTATGCACGTAGGTACGCACGGGTATGTAAAACAGTGGCCAATATCATTATACGAAACGGCCACTTGGAATGTCCGAAAGATGAAAGCTTTATTCGATAGTAAAAGGGTAACGCCATAATATCGATAGTTGAGGATCGAATAGGATTATTCGAGTACGCTATAATTTTATTAAAGGTTTTATAGATGATTTATTGTGTTTAATATAATTTTATGTCTTTATTTTATGTTGAAAGTTAGAAAGGGAAGTATATAGAGGTTTTTTGTAAGATAACTAGTATCTTATTAGAAACTACATTGTATCTATGTGTACATAAATATATTTAATTTATATATTTTTATGCGGTCGGTCGGTTAACAAGCAGGCGGGTTACCTGATGGTACTCAATCGGCACCTCCCAAAGACCACAACACCAGAGGAGTGCGTGACGATGCGTACTGGCCTTTTGGGGATTAGGGTTTCGGAGTGTTAGGGATTGGGGAATAGGATAAGATTGACCATGCTGCTAATCATAAATGGAAAAAAATAAACAATGCCTTAAAACTTTTTTAAACATGGAACGATGTAATGTCTACTTCTTGATCATCTTATTCCATATCTAAATTCTACTCAATTTATAGTTTAGACAACAATCTGAGTATAGGTGCTACATAACATGTTATGTAAGTATATAGTAGTACTGATTTTAGATTTCATATGTGTTCAATTTCCTCTACCAGTTTATCAGTGGCTTTTCATCTTAAAATATGTTATATAAAGGTGTGGGCTAATAATGTATGAACTATGTGGTACTAGAAATAAAGTTCAGAAGAACTACTTGACCAAATACTGTGCTACAATAATATAACTTTATATTTAAAGCAACTATTAATAGTGAGACATACTCACGTGAATTAAATGAGAACAGCTCTACATTTTTAAAGCCATAACGGAACCCTTTTTTAAAATTACAATAAATGTGAGTTTACAGTAATATTTTCCTAAATATTATTTATTCTGAACTCGTTTTGTCTTTGGCAAAATAACTTGAGTAACTTTCTCAAAACAAGCGCCTTCTAAAAAATATATAGCAATAAAATTTAAACAAAGTTCGGTAAAAATCCGGGAGACATGTAGCTAGGGCGACAGCTGCCCCTGAATGATGGAAAGCTTAAGGCGATTACAAGACTTCCTCCCAGTTCAAGTTTAATATAAAAATAAGAAGATAATGCCATTTTAAGTGTGTGTTCTTTTGGTACAACGTCATTTTGGAACTTTCTTCGAACGTAGCGACGTGCCGTGTTATTGAAAATTTTATCCAACTGCTATCCGAGCGGCGGATATCATTTTCGGTAGATGTTTTCTATTCTGATTTACATTAACGATAGCGTGGTTGGAATAAAGTAGATCCTCAGTAAACGACACTAAAGTAGTTAGTGCAGAAAATATTTTAAGCCAAGACTTCAGATCGTTCACCAGGAAAAAATTTACATTTCGTAGAAATACCTATTTAATTTCAATAAAAACTCCAATAGTTTTTTGGAAAATGTTGCGGATATATTCGGATATAACTTAAAAATGCTGCATTGCAAAATCGGGTGTAAAATTGGCAGAGGGGAAAAGAAAATACTCAAAGTAAATGTTAATATTTGCTTAAGCCTTGCACACACGGTGGTGACAATGGAAAACGCATGTGTCTGACACAAACTTGTCACTTAAGTTCAGTTGTAATAGAATAATATTCTTAAAAAAATATCGAAGGGAACTTTCCTTGACATTTTTTAATCTTAACATACTTTTTTGATGTCGTGTTTTTCGCTGTGGTTAGTGCTTAAAGTAATTCTCGTAAATACATAATAACCCTCGAGTAGTAATTGCAATCGTTGGCCTGTTTAATTTTTATGACAACAAAGATAAATATAAACTTTTAGAGCTCAGCTGTCCAAAAACTTTTCCGCAAATCCTCAGTCATAAAAGATCTCTTACACAAAAACCTCATTTTCCTCCGAAAATGCTTTGAAGCACTTCTCACACATTTCAGCCTTACAATAATTTTTACGGCAACAACAAACAAGTACTAAAAGAGTAAGTACTTTTTACATTTTCTGTGCAATGGGTACTTCGGTACTTAGAATTGTTGGTAACATACCACTAAGTTTAATAGGCTATTATTTTCTTCGTTTTATGCCCGGACAGGCGGCCTAGATTGTTGAGTTATGTTAACAAGTCTCTTTACTTAGTCTTATGACGAGAACGGTCTGTCACTTTACAACTTGATTTTTTAGATACCTCTGCATTTTTTATATTATTCTTCTGTTTTATAGAGTTTTTCGATGTAATTTGTAGCGGCACTATCACGTCGCTACATTACTTAGATACGATAGAGATAAGACATACATGTTAATTGTTGCACGTTTGTTAGGATAGCTAAATCTGAAAATCTCACGCATCTTCTTAGTATATAAGCACCAGCAATTAAAGTAATAAACAGACCTTAACCATCTACAGTCTCATTATTTACCTTGCCACGAAGTCTGGCAAATTGGTGACCCCGACGAAGAACAATCAACATGACTCATTCACCCTGCAAATCAAGCAGCAGCCAACAAGAAGCCTTGGAGATATCAGCCGGAACCGCCATTTTATCCCGTATTCCGGAATTTTGGAGGGACCAACCCAGATTATGGTTTAAGCAACTAGAAGCCATAGTAGCACCACAGAAGCAAGGAGACGATTACAAGTACTATACGGTCATTGCAAAACTGCCAAAAGAAGAAATAATACAGGTTAGTGACCTCATTACTTGCCCACCGCCAATAGAAAAGTACAAGGCTATCAAAGAACGCCTAATCAGTTGCTATGAGGAATCAGACCAACGTCAGCTCCAAAAATTATTGTCTGAAATGGATCTCGGCGACCAGAAACCATCACATCTTCTGCGCAAGATGCGGACCCTGAGTAACGGAAATATCAGCGACGAAACCATCAAACTTCTATGGTTGAGGCTTCTGCCACCATCAGTGACTTCGGTTCTAGCAGTCACAGAAGACATAGATGTGAACAAGATGAGCCAGATCGCGGACAAGATATTAATAAATTCAACACGTACAGAGGTGTCAGCTGTAAACGGAAACAAATCTGGCGACGATACAATGTCATGCATACTAGCACAGTTAGCAGAAATGCAATTGGAACTAAATGCAATTCAGCAAGGTCAAAAAAAACTATCGACGCAGCACTCAAAGTTATTCCAATCGTCGGCATTTCCTACCACAGTCAAGTTCAAGAGAAAGAAGGCACTTTTGTTTTTACCATGGAAGATTTAAAAAATATGCACAAAAGTGTGTTCAACCTTGTGATTGGAAACAGGATCTCAACTCAAGGAAACAGGGAAACTAATTGAAGCACGGACAACGGCGGAACTCTGTGCTATTCACCCGTCCAACCGCCTCACTATTACCGACCGAAAAAGTGGTATGAGATTTTTGATTGACACGGGAGCAAATATTTCAGTTATTAGCAAGCCACAGAGACATTCACTAATACAAGATGAACAATGTATACTTTATGCCGCCAATGGTACAAAAATTAAGACATATGGTGAAAAAACACTCTCTTTAAACTTCGGGCTACGAAGAAACTTTGTATGGAACTTTGTCATCGCCGATGTAACACAACCGATTATTGGAGCAGATTTTTTAGAGCATTATAAGCTATTAGTCGATATAGCTGGTCGAAAACTCATAGATAGGGTAACTGAGCTGACAACGCCCGCAACCCTGATCAAATCGACGCAGCAAACAATCCGCACTATTAACATTGAGACGAATCCACGCATTACTCAACTATTAAATGAATACGAGGATATTACGAAACCAGCCTCCCTCCACACTACTCCAAAACACAAGATTAAGCATCATATTATCACTAAAGGACCACCGGTATCAGCACGTGCAAGACCATTACCTCCTGATAAATATCATATAGCAAAGAAAGAATTTCAGACTATGATGGAGCTTGGCATTTGTCGCCCTTCGGACAGCCCATGGGCTAGTCCTTTGCACATGGTTAAGAAAAAGAACGGTGAATGGAGACCATGTGGAGATTATAGAATGCTCAATAGCGTGACTGTACCGGACAAATATCCACTTCCACGACTAACTGATTTCACTTACATACTAGAAGGGAAGCAAATCTTTTCCAAAATTGATATTCGAAAGGCGTACCACTGCATTCCTGTAGAAAATGTGGAAAAAACTGCTATTATCACTCCTTTTGGACTTTTCGAATTTCCAAAAATGCCTTTCGGTTTACGTAATGCGGCGCAAACATTCCAACGATTCATGGACTCGCTATTCAGGGATTTGGATTTCGTATTCATATTCGTCGACGATTGTCTTATAGCATCTGAAAACGAGGCTCTACATTATCAACATTTGGATACGGTTTTCAAACGTTTACATGAAAATGGATTAACAATTAATCTCGAAAAATGTGACTTTCTTAAGAGTGAAATAGATTTTCTGGGTTATCATACAACACGTCGAGGAATACGACCAACGGAGGAAAAGTACAAAGCAATTATGGAATTTCCTAAACCTACGACAATCAAGGAGCTAAGAAGATTTTTAGGAATGATCAACTTTTACAGAAACAATCTCCCTCATGCCGCTGAATATCAAACTATCTTAAACAACTACCTGCACGACTCTAAAAAGAATGATAATTCTCCAATTTCTTGGACAACAGAGGCCGAAAAAGCTTTTGATAAATGCAAGGAAAATATAATGAACGCAGTATTAACAGTTCACCCCTCTCGCACCGCCCCTTTGGCACTTATGACGGACGCCAGTTCGACCTGTGTTGGCGCAGTTCTGCAGCAGAAGTCAGGACGTAATTGGGAACCATTAGGATTCTTTTCAAAGAAATTAAGTGATACTCAACAAAAATACTCGACATTCGACAGAGAGTTGCTCGGAATATATAAGTATATGGCAGTCAAACATTTTCAAAGGTTAGTCGAAGGAAGAGAATTTACTATCTTTACAGATCATCGACCTTTGACTTACGCATTTTCCCAAAAACCGTCATCTAATGATACGCCACGGCGAATACGACAACTGGATTTTATTTCACAATATTGTACCAACATTCAACATATAGAAGGACGTGACAATATTGTAGCAGACGCATTGTCACGGATAGAACAAATTGATGTGCCATCACCGATTAATTATGCTGATTTAGCAAGATGTCAGCATGATGACCAAGAATTATTACGACTTCGTAATAACAAGAATTTAAAATTTTCAAATATCAAGGTTCCGGGTTCTACTGAAGTCATCGCCTGTGACATATCTACAGGAAAAAATCGCCCCTATTTACCAGAAAAATTTCGGAGACAAATTTTTAATGTCATGCATGGACTGAGTCATCCTGGGAAGAGAGCTACTAGGAAAATGATAACTCAAAGATATTTATGGACAAGTATGAATAAAGATATAAATGAATGGTGTAAATCGTGCCTAGCTTGTCAAAAATCAAAAGTGCAACGCCACACTATATCACCTGTCGGGAACTTTATGCCATCTCAACGTTTTGAACATCTACACATCGATATTGTTGGACCGTTACCTGTTTCTCAAGGAAAGCGATATTTAATTACAATGATAGATCGTTGTACTTCTTGGCCGGAAGTATTTCCCGTTAAAGATATCACAGCCGAAACAGTAGCGCGCATACTGTATGAGGGATGGATAGCAAGATTCGGATGCCCATTACGCATTACTACGGATCAAGGTCGACAATTTGAATCAAGAATATTTGAATCACTTTCACAATTTTTAGGAGTACACAAAATTAGAACAACGCCTTATCACCCACAATCAAATGGAATGATAGAGAGATTTCATAGAACTTTAAAAGCGGCGCTAATATCAAGAGAATCTAATGCTAATTGGATGAACGAAATTGCTTCAGTTCTACTTGGATTACGAAGTTGTGTACGCGAGGACACAGGATATAGTGCAGCAGAGATGATATATGGCGCACCTATAAGGCTTCCCGGAGAATTTTTTGAATCGTCACAGCCTTCGACATACGAAGAATTTGTCACAAATATACAAAAGGACATTTCTCGTATGACATCAACATCAAAACGCAAGAAAATTAAACAAACAGTTTTCATTCACCCCGAGCTCAACAAATGCTCACATGTATTCGTGCGCTGTGACAGAATAAGGAAAAGTTTAACACCACCATACGAAGGACCATTTCTAGTGACAAAGAGGATAGATAAGACGTTTATCATTAAAATTGGGGACAATGAAAAAGCAATATCTATAGACCGATTAAAACCTGCATTTGTCTTCAATAGTGGAACGAACGTGCCAAATTCAGAAAATAATCACAACGGGCGGAACACGTACATCACGAAGTCAGGACGGGCGGTTAAGCCGACAGTACGATTCGTCACTTGCTGACACAAGTAATCAGTCCATTTAAATACTCACCGTATTTTGAAAATACCATCATATACCGTCAGTATCTACGAGAGAACAATGGGCAACCAAAGCTCCAAAGATCAAATCGTATATAACTCCGACAGTTGCCTTAATCAAAATGAAGCCGACCATCTCAAAAGTCTTGTCCTGGAAGAGCTACGGTGGACGAGAAACATTGCAATTGGACAAATCCTCATCACAATTGGCATCCTTCTTCTCTACGGAATACTGAAGACCTTAGACAGAAGAGTGAAAACAATAGCAAGAAACAATCAGCACAAATGCAGTGGATAGTTCATCGACTGCCGCCGCCGTCACAACAAAGGCAGCAGTTTTTATTTCCTTCGAATTAGCAACAATGACATTACATTACGCATAGGATGTAATTTATCAGCAAGGTTAAGTTATTATATAATTAGGTACATACTAATTTTTTTCAATTTATATGTTAATTATTTTTAAAAGGGGGGAGTATATGTAGCGGCACTATCACGTCGCTACATTACTTAGATACGATAGAGATAAGACATACATGTTAATTGTTGCACGTTTGTTAGGATAGCTAAATCTGAAAATCTCACGCATCTTCTTAGTATATAAGCACCAGCAATTAAAGTAATAAACAGACCTTAACCATCTACAGTCTCATTATTTACCTTGCCACGAAGTCTGGCAAATAATTCTTTTGATGTTTTGGTTTAATTTTTGTTTAATTTCATTAAAAATTTTTGTAATTAATTTTCTAGGAAGATTCGAGTGTAAAATGCTTAACTGCTTACAAATTTCGTTGGAAACTAAACATGAATTTCAGTAGAAATTTGCTCTGCTATAATAAAATGTAATTTTTAAACATTCGTTGGGCCTTTTTCGTTGCGAGAAAATCATCATATGACTTCTCTCGCCCAGGGTGAGGCAAGAAGGAGTGTCAGACTCCTACTGATTTAAAACCACTCCGTTCTCTCTCCTGCTCTGTGCCGAATTTGCGATATCCGTCTATGGTGGTAGTGGTATGGTGATGTGGTTGTATGGCGGTGTCTTATGGCTCACATACGAACACTCTGGTCTGGTTCTGGTCGGGCAGCGAGCTACCCATCGTCGCCGTCCGCAGATTTGAGCCGAGTCGATCTCCTATCAGAATGTCTCTAACTGCGGTGGCTCGGGCCTAAGAAGGATAGTTCTCTCACGTGTTCCGCCTCTTTGTTTGCAAGATGCAATTTTTAAATGTTCTTGGAGCAGAACCTCATTTATTGTTCACTTGCAGCCAATAAACCAAATTACAAAAAAGATCTAGTTTCATTTTCCTCTGCAAAAATATCGAATGAATAGATAAAGATAAACATCGAGCACGCTGTATACACAGGTGTGAACATTCAATACATCCTGTATACAAACTGAATATGTGAGTAGTTGCATTCGTGAGGTAGCTAGGTATTCACATTCCGCAGTTTTCCATATCGCGACGGTTTATCGCGATCGCTCGCCCCCCGTCGTCTCGATGATCCATCTTCGAGGGAGCTTCGAATTTGTAGACGAGCGTTTAGGACGTCAGACATGTAGAATTTGTGCGAGATATTCAGATTTTTTAAAACACATTATTCCGTGTGGTGATTTGGTATATCCCTCCTCGTTGCGCGGATGTCTTAAAAACTGCAGGCCACAATACTTCTTATAAACTGAATTATTCAAACTATTGCCTCCGACCCGCCTACTAAGTGTGAAGATTTACATAAATTATTATGTAGATAAGACTTATACAGTGGCTTGTCACAATTCTGTTATTTGTTTACTATATTAAAAAAAAATATCTTATTTAAATTAATAAAATTGTTGATATCAGTTTGCATACCGATGCGGATGTAACGCGAATCAAGCAGCTAAAACTCAGAACTATAACCGATGCAGGCTTGAAAAAGACGCGAATCGAACGGTTAAAACGCGGCGTGTCAATTGCTGGTCTACGAAGAAACTTGTCGCGCGTACCAATGATCCATCTTCGTGAAAACACGCGCAAGCGACGCGTGATTCCACCAACAAGGGTGCAGTAGGGCCGTGAAATATTTACTTTTTTCTCTGCTTTCCCTTCGACGAGTAAGTTTGGTGTCAAACTTAGGGCTACAAATGGTGGCAACGGGCAGGGAATGTGCGATGCTTTGTTAACGGATAAACATTTCAATGGCCTTGTAGTCTCACTTGTTTGTAGTTTTTCGTCTTACTTTTGTTGTGTGCTTTAATCCCTTTTGGGGTTTGTAAAGTGTCACAGAATGTGACAGGAAATAGATGGGAACGTTAACTTGTACCTACTCGTTTGTCAGACGACGTAATCGACGTTCATAGTATATTTATACACATGAACAATACTAGTGTTATAAGTATAAACAAGTTTCTATATATCTAATATACTTATATAGGTAATTACGCGATGTACCTATCAGCCCAATTTCGATAGGTAATTTTATTTCCTCAGACTTTTTATTTCTTGTGACAAACTTTTATAATTACTAGATGAAATTCAAACGTAAAAATAAAATCAACTTTTTCAGTCAACATTTACAGTAGAAAGCTTTGATCAGTATTAAAATATACAATGTTTTGTAACGTCAGTGGTGCACGCGGATATCACCCCGGATGCGATGGGGAGCGTCACGCGAAGTGCGAAGCTTCCCCTTACCCTAGCCGGACAGGTCGGCACTACGTATCATTTGAACATAATCTACGGCTGCGAGTGAAGCGATGCGTCAATTCGTTGTGTGTGTTTATTTCTGATAAAATTGGTCGTGTGTTATGCCACCTACGTGATATATACAAGTAACTTTATTACACATAGTCAAGGTTACCTTTCAGTAATGTTGCAGTATCTACAGTATATGTATTATTTATCATATCCAAAACCAAACTTTGTATAAAGAACGCTAAACAACAGTTCGAATCGTGCCACGCTAGTTAATAAAAATGACGTGCCAACCGCCACTATAGGCAAGCCACTAAACAGGTTAGGCACATAACATTCCATCGTCGCATTTATTTACATAATCTGTGAAACTTTGCCTCTACGTCAGCAATGTTACCCCACGAAATAGCGATTATGATCGTATATTTGTTACACAAAACTGCGATAAACGCTGAACAATCAAAGTTTCAAGTAACCGTATTGTCGGGTTATTAACCAATGTTCAAGTAACCTAGAAAATGGTGGGTTTCAAGCTGAATACATTTTTGTAGTCGATTAAATCGTAATTGAAAGTCACGCACTTTAATTTCGCGACCCCACTTCGGAATGGGTAAACACATTATACCTACGATTTTCTTTTACTGCTAACGTTTATACTAACAATGTTTTGGTGGAGCTTGGTCAAAAAGATATCGAGCCGTTTTAAGAAGTCATCTTGGTCTTTCCAAAGATATTGCTTGTTGCACTTTTTGGATGACTAAAGGTATCTTTGAGGGCTTCGTGATAGCAGTAATAATTGGCCTTCATAAAATTACAATATAATGTTAAACACACATACATATTTTTCGCACACTCCACTAAAAGACAAGAAGTGATAAACCAACACATCTTTAAAAGACCATAACATTTATTACGCCACCCTTACCATGAATCATTAAAAAATACATTAGGCTATTTCCTTAGTAAGTATATTCATCATTTTTTGTTTATTTTGACGTGTCTAACGAAGGTGAAAAACAGCTAGATCAGTGCGTAGTAGGGGAGGGTGCGTCGTAAGTGAGCCGTCAAGGGTCGATGGAAATTGATTTTCCGCCATCAGTCATAAGTTGTATGCGTTCGTACTGGAGACCTTTGTGACTTTTCATACGTTGTTTTGAACAAAGGGAGTCGGAGGAATATTGATTTTTGCTTTCTGAACGCTTAAAAATATACTTAGTTTTTTTTTATGTGCACACATATTTAGAGATTGGGGGATTGGAAAGGTTGGGCCTTTAGTAACCTCACACAAACGGCGAAACACAACGCTGTGGTTATTGCACGCCCGTGGTATCATTCCGGTCAAGCAAACCCATTCATACCGAAGCATGGCTCTCCCACACTAATTTTTAATGTTTACTTTATTATGGCCGCTTACGTGGCCGTTGTTAAGGCTCAGAATAACACCAAGTTGTTAAAAGTACTACCGAATGAAACGTGGAAATGCGCAAATTATTATTATATACTTTTTGGCTTAACGTGTAGTCCACGTGCTCACAAAACCCAGCAAGAAATGATCAACAGTTCTCAAAAGTAATTTACTGTGTATGGGTGGACCTGATTTTACCATAAAGCGATCCATATGCTCGTTTAGTCGTTTGCTACCCTATACCATAAAACATCATCAGTTTCTTCTACTTTAAGGGTACATTAACATATTAAAACAGTAACAAGTAATCTCAATTACTTTAATACAAGAAAATGACTTTAACGTATCAGTCCACAGCGACTTGTAATGACTTCTAAGCAGTCTATAATGAAGGCGTAACAATTCAGCCTATAGCGTTCTACTCATAAATACGTCATGAGAAAAATAGGGATGGGAAGTGAGTTACTCACCGTTTTTCTCAACAAAATGTGTATGCTAATTTTACAAAGTAAATGAGTTTACTTAGTTGACAGTTTAAATAGTAGGATGTGTAATGATTAAAGCTTAAATATTAATGGCAAGAACGTACATTAGCCTATGCAATAATCGTTTTGAATCGAGTCAAATATAATTAAGTAAGTCGAACAAAGCCCTACATTAATTAATTCGTATTAACCCATTTTCGTACTGATTATAGTGACGCATGCTAAATTTATTGTAATAAAAAACTTTTCACCTGACGTATTTTGTTAAAAAATTGTAATCTAATTGAAATTGGCTCTACTAGTTTCAAGTCAAAACGGGGCTCTTATTTATGAGCAAACGCATCGCTGTTGAAATGCCTATTAGTAAAACTAATAAAGCTTTTATCATTTAGTATTTTTTTAAAGCCGTATATTTTTAAAACATATTGAAACATTAACAGTATTTTAACAATACACTTATTAACCCGCAGTATCGGCAAATCCAAGCAAGACGCAATGTTTTTTCTTTTGCGTCTAACTAAATACACGAAGCGACAGACAAGAGGTATACCAAACCTTAATTCAATCTTCCAACATCAACAACAAGTTCTATCGTATAACAACGCTCAATTTCACATCACTATACTGGCCAGCTCTCTATATTGTGGTACGAAGTTAGAGCTGCACTTACATCGGCATGGAACCAAGCTAATGGCTGAACACACAAAGTAATAGGTTATCCAATTGATTTATGATTTCAATGCATGCGCCGCAAACTCGCTGATTCAACTGATCACTTTTGATTAGACCTTGCTATGGAGTATGGACGGGTTTGCGTTATTCGATGTTTTTATGACTAACAAAGAGTCTATTAATGGTGACTGTTTAGGAATAATTTTATACTGATGAGAATTTCAATTGAATTGAGTGTTTGAAGAGAGTGTTATTTACCTAGTGTTTTGTTAAATAAAAGTAAAAAATCATTTATTCCAATTACACCCTTACGAACAGGCACTTTTGAACGTGGGCTGCGGGGTAAGCGCAATCGCGACCTCGGCCCAGAGCAGGAGAAGGAACGGGGGGGTTTTTAGTCAGTAAGAGTCTGACACTCTCTCTCGCCTCACCCTGGGCGGGAGAAGTCATTGGATGATTTTCCCCTGACAAAAAAAGGCACTTTTGAACTTCAAATAAAATAGGTTTAGTTAAAATGTTTGCGTTTGGAGATGAAACTTTTTTTGTTTTAAATAATGCATAATATTGTGTTTATACATTCATTGCAAGTATGATCGCAGATTCAACCGCGCGGGCGACTCGGTAGATAGGCCGGCTGCTGTGCAACGTGTCGTGGGTTCGATTCCCACACGAAACATCTTTTTTGCTGTCCACAAACTGTCGTTCCGGGTCTGGCTGTGATGTGTATATGCTTGTAACGCATCTATGACACAGAAGAAAATCCTAGTGTAGGGCATTTTTTTTAACGGAAAACGAAATGAGGTTGTAGTTATTGATCCACCCAAGGTGCACAAAAAATACTAGTATGAGACACAATTAATGTTCACTATTTTTTAAGAAATAAAAATTGCTTTTATTGTTGTTTGATCCATGTCAATCTGCTATGTGTTTAAGTATTGCCTGAAATAGTGAATATTTAATATAATTTGTTTTATTATTGCTTAGAGGACCCAAAGTTTCTTCATAATATCTTACAGGAAATACAAGATTACCAACGTCTTAAACCTATATTTCACGTCCTATGTAGTAAGATCTAACTGATCATAATTTTCCTATCAGATTAAGCATTCAACCAGTACGACAGAACTGACAAATGGTAAGTATTAATTTACGACTATCTATGATCTTGGAACGACTCAAAATAAAATTTTATTTCTATTAGGTAAAATGTTTTATTTTTAGTGTGAAGTTTATTAAAGGTTGAATGATATGGTTTTAAAATGTATATATTTGAAATTAGGAATTCTATTAAAACATATTTGTCTCGAAATTAGATTTAGGTACATTGAAATTAAATTAAATATATATCTTCTTATATATAAAAATGGATCGCAAAATGTGTTGGTAAGCGCATAACTCAAAAACGGCTGGACCAATTTTGCCAAATTCTTTTGTTTTTATTATTATTGTCAGGAGAAGGTTCTTATGACAGAAAATATTTAAAAATTAGAGGGGAAAATTGGAAAAAAGGCGCCCTTTCATTGTTAGCGAGAAAGTTGGACCCGTACGAAGCGGGGGTGGGCCGCTAGTAAATTATAAAAATAACGCAACAAAGAAAAACAAACAGGTATAAACAAAATTAACTAAAATTCGCGGGTTACTCACGTGTAAATTTTGAGAAAAGCTCTACTAGTTTCGAACCACAGAGGGGTTCTTCCCACAGACAGTAGGCTGCGCGACGTCGCCGCGTCCGCGCACGCTGCTCATGAGGAAGAACCCCTCTGTGGTTCGAAACTAGTAGAGCTTTTCTCAACATTTACACGTGAGTAACCCGCGAATTTTAGTTAATTTAGATATAAACAATTTCTCATTAAAATTACTTTCCAATTACGAATTTAGAATTCATAGCCAACCTCGGACTTAACAATAGCATTAAGCAAAAACAACCCTTAATAAAATTGTCTAGCAAACAAAACACGAACGGTTGTTAAAATGTAGTTTATATCAAAATAGCAGACACGCGCGAATGACACCAATTTACCGTGTTACACGATTGACATGAAAATCAAACGTTTATCCGTTTTGCTTAGTATTTTTGTTCATAAAGACCATTTTTGCTTGGATCCAATTTGGTTTAACTAGTTTCAGCATGTGAAGTTTGATGTAGGAATTTAGTTTTTAATTCTAACTAGAATAAAGTATTAATTTATGTGTTAACAAATCAGTGTTTAAATATTTTAGTTACATAAATAAAACAAAGTCATATTTCTTTTTTATTGCCAAGTGCCGAGTTTTTGATTTAAATTCCCTTCTAATTCCAATTCTAAAAAGTTGGATTCAATTAGCACGGATTTTAAAACTGTGTCCAATATATGAAAAAAAGAACAAAATAAGATCGTAACGTATTTCTTAACACATAAGGCAAAAAATTGAATGACCCCTTTTAAATGTATTGCTTTGCGTATACATCGGAAATATAACAGTAAAGTATGACGATATATATAGAACTAATATTAACTTAATAATTCAAATAAATACATAATTTATTTGTACATATTTTATTCACCGCAGTGATCCGCTTATAAAACAGCGGCTCGCGCAGTGGTTCGCTAATGGCTGAGTATGCAAAGCGAATGCAGTCTCATTGATTTACGATTGAAACGCACGCTTGCCCATCGTTGCGTGTACAGAAACGTCGATAACTAGGGTAGTTACCCGGTAGTTATGTCTCAAGGGTACTCTATTTAGCGTTCTCAAGTAGGGTTAGGTACCTACCCATTATATTTTGCACGTAATTCTTATTATAGTGTGATAATAATGTTCAATTTTAATGATTTTGTTATTAGCGACTTTATTTTAATCGTTGATGAAGTTAAGCAAATAGTGAAATAAGCAGTTAGTGAAATAAGTAGAGCAACTAATATGATAATTATTGTGAAGGGCGTTGTGCAGTTCCAGACTTGTTGACGGCTTTTTTTTTTAATTTTTAGATTTATCTGGTGTTTCAAATTAATTTACTAATAATAGTTTTGGGCACTTTTTAAAAGTAGGTACATGTACCTACTTTTAAAAAGTATATATTAAAGTATATAATTTCGAAAATAGAAAGTGGAGGTTAAACTTTCTTTGTCTTTAAGTTCCACATTTGAAAATAATAAAACTGAAAAATAGATTCTCCAACTGTTACTATGCACATTAAAAATGACGAAGTATATAATAAATAATCGTTAACAATATTACTTTCTACCATTTAATTTAAGTACCCAAAACGTGTTCATTTGTTCCCACTTATCATTACGTCTACATAGTTTTTCCTCGCGTTTTAATCTTGTAGCGAAATTTCAAAGCATTTTGAGGTCGCGACGTCGCTCAAGTTGTTCTTTGTTAGTAATTTAATCAGCGTATTCATGTTGAAAGGGGTTGACATAAATGAGGGAACTTTTCTTTGTCATTTGACCTTGTGTTTACATTCAATACTTAAGAGTCTGTTTGTTCTTTGTGAATGTTATTGTGACTGTACGAAGGTATATTGTTGTCTGTATTTTTATTTATCTATGTATAATTAGTATAAAAATCAATGCCGCTTTTCGTTGTAATGTTATAACTCAACAATGCCTTTACCGATTTGGACAATTTTGGTCTTGAATTATTCGTGAAAGAAAAGAACAATTAGTTATGTTATGGCAGGTTAGGCAGTAGTTATTTTTTGAAAGATTATTTACATTTCTTTGGTTAGACTCCATGAAATTAGTATTATGTATTTGACAGCCACATGATAAAGGCCAAAATTTCGTCATCAATTTGAAATTACTTTTACTTATTACTATATTTGCAATGCATTTTATTATAAGTCAATTGAATGACGGATTGTATTACTCAAATGGATTCTGTATCGTGCCGAAAATAGGATACGAAATATATGTTCAAGTATTTTATTGAAATATTTTGCAATTAGTCGACCTCTTGGTTCCTGTTAGTAAATTCTATAAACAATATAATACCTAATTTATATTGACATAAAACATTTTTCAAAATTAACTTCAATAAACTTTTACATAAATATAATTAATATAAACATACATTTTCTTCGAATGAAATAAAAAAACAGTGTTATCTTTACGATTAAATACTTGACGCTGTCCATATAATGGTCACACATTTTATCTATACAAAATGAAGTAGAAAATCCAATTAGAAGTTCTCACTCGGTTTTCAATAGCGTGCTCGCGATGCAATACTGTGTCGAGACACCGACAGAAGCTTTACAACGCATTTTAAATCTCTACTGACGATAAAACTGTTATAAATCGATTCCGGCAGGTTAAAGAATTAAATGGATCGTAAGAATTAATAGGTTTCAGTCGTGCGACGGATCGTCTGGGTACAGGAGGAATGGCACTTTCCCACTTTATGAATTACTTGGGGACTTTATGACGGCTTTGTCAGAGTCGGCGTTTTTTCGGCGTCACGTGTTGTCGACGGATGCGAAATTGGATTTTTTAGATAGAGAATGGAAGAAATATTGCGAGGGTTTACTTTGGAAATGTTAACTCGTTCTGTTTGTTTAGAGTTTTCGATCCAATTATTTGGTCTCGTTTATTGGAATCCTTTTTTTTTCGATAACACAATACTTCGTTTATAAAGGCTAAGGTTACCGATTGGTAATAAAGTCAAAGTCAAAGGATTTATTTCAATTAAATAACTTTTACTACATAAGCTGAACTTGCTAACTTCTGAATCTGAACACACGTTAGAAATTATCCGTATAAATTAATATCGCCTGCTCTTTTGTTAATGGTAACGTCAGAGTTATAAATACAACATGTAATTTTCATCACACTCAGCTAATCACAACCCCAGTATAACATTAAAGTTTATATGTAGTAAAATGAACTCTATCACTTAACATAAAAGTCTAATGTTCAATGTATGCACAGTACATATTAGTGATGTGGCCCAGTGCACCAGGTTTACATAAATAAAAGGAAAACACATCACATTCGACCTTTGTAGTGTGCACTCAACCGACCTCCCGTGGAGTTGTGCACGCCCCGCGTAGCAACTACTGAAACGGCGAATGAAATGTTTTAATATGCACAACGCGGGAAATTTTCGAACAGCTATTTACGGCGGAGTTTATTTCTCCGAGTGAGCGGTCTTTGGTTTTCACATTTTTTTTAAACCCTGTTTCAAGGGCTTTGAATTTTGGTTTTATTTGGTAAAAACCCATTTGATATTTCACCAAAGCTATTGAGGCTTGATCAGACGTTGTTTACCTTTCATTCGAATGTTTTGAAGTCGTTGATTTGAAATGAGAAATTATTTTAACTGTTCATCGGATTCTGTTTTTGGAGTAAACGTGAATCGTCGACCACACACACGTCACAGCTATCAGTGGAGAGATCTTCTGTCTATAACAAGAAAGTGATGTTTTATATCAGTCTGTATGTAACCTTAATACCGAAAATGGTGTCCACGAAGGAAGGCGTGTATCTACAGGGGCATGGTGAGATGCCGCCGGCAGTGCTATAAACTAAACGCGACATGAGCGCGATTTGTGCGCGGCGAATGGCCAAGCGGTCACGATGTGCACCTAGAGGCTCGTCCTACATTGCAAGCGACGCGAGTAATCACCCGATGTCTCATAAATTCGATTCTATCTGCTCAGTAGTGCTTCGTCATTATTAATTCATTGCCTGGTGAACCATTTATGTCATTTGATTCAATTTAAAGGCTTTCTGCCGCTCGTACCATTATAGAAATAGACTATCTTTATTAACTTGCAAATAAACAAAAGGGTTTTAGGAAAACCTAGGAAAGCTTTATTAATAAGTGCTATCAACGAAGGAGTCGGTGTAAAACGAAGGTTTTGTATTTAATAAATAGTTTGGTACGATTTCAAGAAAACAAGTCTTTGCCTTAATTATTTTCCTTTTGTTCTACCTATAGTTAGAAGTTTCTTAAGTCATTAAAGAGTATTACAGATATTTAGTGTTTATGTAGTGGAAATACTTCTCCAGGAATAATAATCAGCAAAATAGCATGGGAATTATAATAAGCATTCTTTGGAAGGACGATAAGAGGTAAAGTATTAGTAAAGTACAATTACTTATACTACCCGGCATTTACTAGCAACACAGACCAATTAATGGAGACACACACACACATCCCCAAATCCCCAATCCTCAAAACCAAACCAACCTACAAAAAGCACAGTACAAACAGGCAAGTAACGCACTTCAAACTCCTTTGGTGATTCGATCGCTTACCGTTACGTGATCTGTCTGCACGTTTAAAAACCTATCGTATAAAACTGCTATGCGTTATGCCCAACTTGACTCCTATCAAATGTGATCTGTTAACGTCCAATTGTTCAATTGATTTTATTTCTTCTTCTTTTAAGTGTGGGAGAGCCATGCTTTGGCACGAATGGGTCTGCTCGACCGGAGTAATACCACGGCCTCACAGAAAACCGGCGTTAAACAACCACAGCGTTGTGTTTCGCCGTGTGAGTGAGGTTACCGGAGGCCCAATCCTTTACCTTCCCCAATCCCTCGTCATTCCCAAAATCTCCAATCCTCAAAAGTTCGGCAACGCACACAAAACTCCTCAGTCGCTGCGAATGTCCACGGACGGCGTTGATTGCTTACCATCAGGTAATCAGTTTTGGTCGACTGATGACCTATCACATAAAAAAAAGTTCTTCTTGCTATCTTACGCCTAGCTTTAGTATTGCTTAGCTAACAGAGGAGGTACCACACTCATGTTAGTCCATACATGGTTACTGATCCCATACGGAGTGCTCCGTTTGATAATGTTGCAACCTAAGGTGGCTATGAAACGGTATATCCGCAACATACTTTGTCTACTATTTACAATATTTAAGAGACATTGTTGTCAGTGCTCAATACATACATAGTAACCAAGTCTGAAGTAACTGTGGGAGAGCTATGATGTGTCTCGAAAGGATCGGCTTGATCGGAGTGATACCACAAAATACCACAACAACCACAGCGTTCCACCTTTCCACCTCCCTCCCCAATTCTTAAACACCAGAAACCCTTACGCACTCTTTACTCCTTGTGTCCATGGTCGGTGCCGATTGCTTACTTACGGTAATCCTCGTTTGCTGACTTATCTCATAAAAAAACCTACAGCTGAATATCAAGAAAGCTACTGTTAAACACGTAAATACGTGCCATATTAATGTCAAGGACTTATATCAAAGTGACAAAAAATTGCCAAGATCCGTTATAAAAAATTTGAACGCAAACATGGAAAAAAAATGATTAGGAGCAAATAGGGTTTGAAATCAAAAACAACTTAGACGGTAAGCGACTAAAATCTGAACCAAATCAAAGTACAATTATCGACACACTAGACATAATTTCTGTAATCAATTCGACTATTTCTGTACATTGGCTTATTATATACAATTATTGAGGTTTTGTCATAATTTACGGGGGCGATTTCAACCTCAATGCCAGTTTACGGCGACTACAAGAACAATTCACAGTAGAACAATTATTTGGTGATTGGTGTGATTGTGTTCCGATATTATTTATTAAAAGAAAGGTTTAAAATTTATTATAGCAGGTTTCATTAACATTTTCTTAGTGTTCGTAAATGATTTTTTTATCATATAAGTACGGTTGAATTTTCTTAAACAAAAAACATGATTTCGGCATTAAGTCCGCCATTGTCTATCAATTGTGCAAAAATAATTTAAATAACATACTTACGTTTACACGTTATACTTAACTTACTGACAGACTGTTTCAACGACACAGAAGAAGTTATAGTAATTAAAATCTTACTTACCATATAACTATTAGTATCACTTATCCTTTAATTATGCGAGAAATATATCGGTCAGATAAAAAAAAGTCTGACTTACTTGAAGGCCTGCTAATCTCTACAGCAATTTCAGCATAGTAGGTATGCCTCAAAATGATATAATTTCGTACTCTAAATATGTAAAATTAGTGAAGACAGATAGGTTGTTTTGGTAATAAAAATGCAGAAAGTAATAAATAAAAAACACCAAACCTCATTTGCAATACGTTTTACAATTCACAAACAAGCACCGAACTTCCCGATACTGTCACTTAAAAATTCTCCCAAAACCTTGATTTGGGTCGTAATCAGCATTCAACAGTGACACCTTGTGGTTTAATTCTTGATCCGGGCTCTCTAAATAATTCCTTCGTTTATGTTTAAAGACGAGCTTACGGCGGTAAAAAAGTAGAATCAGCCGAGCGTCGTTGGATGAGCCGCGTTTGAATAATTTACACCTAAAGACATGGAGATCTTTGTGCACCAACTAAAACGAAATCATTAATAACGTTGTCCTTTATAGTAAACACATTAAGAGCTACATTCCAGTAATGCACAGAGTCCTTGCAAGCAAATTTAACTTTGTTTCTTTATATCTTGGAATCTCCGACTGTCACAGAGCGTCTTCTTTATTCGTATCCACATTTCGATGTCAGTTTTTGTTGCTTCTGTGTTATGCCGTTTCGATTTAAGAGCTTTTTAATACGTGTCTTATTAGCTTGAACTGGTTCAAGGAAAGAAATGGAGCCTGCATTTAAAGGCTTGACTGGCGTAAATTATAATTTGACAATCTTGATTGACGATTGCATTACGGATACAGGATGCAAGATTGCTTTTGAGAATGACGTGAATTTTTTGACAAGCGTGACCGCTGAGAATATTTTCGAGTTTATTTTAAAATTAAATATCACACTAATAAGGTACAGCATCCTTATCTGATATTTTAGTAGCAAGAAGAATAACAACATTAAAGAAAAAAACAAAAATAAAAATTATTTTTAATTTACGAAAACGTTACAGTCATAAGTGGTTTGTTGCACACAAATAACTTTAAGGCGCTAAACACCCAATATTACTAACGACATTCCACAGTCTATCAATAAAAAAATCAGGCTTACAACCCGTCCAGTTTAACACGTAATTACCGAAGCAAATGCAATGATGCGGGCGTAAAATTTCATTACTGTCACACTTGACACCGTCCGTCAATCCGTCAGATGATTGATGACATGTTGAAACTTGTTTAGCTCTAAATGCCTGTTTGTTAAACATTGGATTTTTTCCTTGATTATATCTGAGTTAAGCTCATTATATTTTGATTGCTTGTACTTTTTTGTTCTTAGGGCTCGTTTTCTTATACACTATAATGTTCGTCCGTTGCATATGTAGTGCGAGGTTTTTGTTCTTAAGTTCCAATAATAAGTAGGTAGTGTTGACTATTTTTTGCTCATTTATCTACCTAGTTAATCATGGACCGATGAATTTTATTATCAATTAATTGTGTTATTGGTAGAAAAATAATAGGCAAGAAGTTTATATTTCTCGAAAAATAGACGCCAATTTGTTTAACGCCGAATCTTTGAAGATGGCTCTGTAGTAGTTTTATGTAGCAAATTATTGAAGTTCGTCTACGTAATTATGTGTGTGATTTATTTGCCAAAGGACTTTAACTTTAACTCACTAAGAGTGTGTTGGTGTGCATACATACCTAGAGTCCAGAGTAGTTTGAAATATATCGCCGACTTAAAATATCGTACGTTAAAAACTTTTGTAATTTATCTCCTACCCTCATCCTCACCTATGGTCTTAAATAGATCTTAAGATGTAAAATCCCTTAAATTATCTTTGTACAGCAAAATTTACATATAAATGGGCCGTTACTTGAGTTGGTTAGTCTCTCCTAATGGTTGTTTGTATTATATACCGCAGTTCATACCGCTCGTAATCTGAATTTAGGGAATGATAATAGGATACATAATAATATACATAGAACAGTTTGTTTATATTAAACTTAGTACTTTTATCCCTGGATTCTACGAATTCAGAGCTAACTCCGTTACGTAATGAGATGGGCTAGATATTGTTATTTTGGGCATAATGTAATATCCTAATTTTATTCAGAATCTTTTTAATGGACGTTCTTTTTCTGTTTCTTATTTTTATTTTAGGACACAACAAAATATTTCTGGGATTACGATTGGAGTTTTGGGAAATTCGTTGGCTAGAACTGATACAAAAGATCCCGTCTACTGGTAATCATCAGCCTATTACTGTTAACAAGAATCATGAAGATGTTACTAACGACTCAAAATACAGAAATAGAGGAAATAAACTTAATGCATGCCATAGAAAAAGCACTTTACTAAGTTAATACCTAATTTTAAAATTCGTCATGTCATCCACCTCAAGCAAAAGTCTGCAAATTGGCATAAATAACAACTTACTAGAAAAACATAGGTACTTTCATACGATCGTTTCAACTTCCTAACCTATTTTAAAATGGTTGCAGAATTCCGTGGAAGCTTTTACTCAGAAAATTAACTAACAATTTTGCTCTCTAGCGTGCACAAGCAAGTTCGTATGCTGTTTGATGCATTTTAACTGCAGCTGTACGCTCACTAGAAAAAGAAAGCACAACACAACTTAGTTCGTTTTTCATTTTGAAAATACCATTTCTGAAGTATGTCCTCGTAATTTTGCATGCCAGGAAACTTTTGGAGTTTTAAAAATTGTTGAGAAGTTTACCTGTATGTTGGGTTCTGTATGACTTATTATTCGACTGCAAGTATCTTTTTCATATGTACAAATATAATTACATTACTCATGTATACGTTTATTTGAGAATTTACTAACACGAGAGCTTTAAATCCATTGATTGAATTGCCAATACTGATAAACTTATTTCATTAAGTAATATAGGAATTTTACAATTAACGGAATTAAAAATACACTCTTAAACAAGTGACTAATGATGTTAGGTTTCTTGTTAATAACGACTTTATCTCACCGATACAGGAACACGACCACACACATTACCATGACACACACAGACCCCCATCTTAAAGCTGACAACTTAATTTCAAGTCACAATCTCCCAAAATAAAATCAAAAGACTAAATACTTTAGTGATTCATTTCGAATAACTCGATATTTTTTCTAAGAATAGGTGAAATATAGAACATATTTTCTCATGGTTATTAAGATTGATATGTTTTTAATACCTTATGAATCAACTTGCCAGCTTTTATAGTTTATGAGTCATCCTCCAAAATGATTTATATCATGTAGATTAGTCCGTTTTTCTTTTTTAGTATTAGATAAGTTTTATTCTCATGATTCTATTATTTATTTTCTTTGGGTTTTGTTAAAATTTTTTTGATTGACCTGATTATGAGTTTTTGATTAATTAATAAGTTCAATAAATAGAAATTACCGCTGGACTTCTGAGGCATTAAGTGTGCTTTGGCACAAATGGGTCTGTACAACTGGCATGAAAAAACTCTGTAAGTAGGTGTCCATTATTTATCATCATGTTATTCGTATGTTTTTTGCTACCTTTAGCTTTGAAAAAGGGGACAGGGCTGCAAGTACAATAATGTACCGTGGCCCCGAAACAGGAGAAGAAACGAGTCGGTTTTTAGTCAATAAGAGTCTGACACTGTCGCCTCTCATATCAAGAGAGAAGTAATTTTATGATTATCGCCCTTCGAAAACTACCCTTGGAAACTAAATATTAAAAGAATTACGTTAAAAAAAATTATGATGGTGTCATATGTAACAATCATATTTCTGTTAATCTACAATTTTATTAGTTACTAGCTACTCTCGCGCGGTTTCACCCGCTGCTCGGCTCCATTTGATCGTGATGTTGTACTTATAGCCTATATAGCACTCAGGAACATTGTAGCTATCAGTGAAAGAATTTTGGCAATTCGACCAGCGGTTCCATAGATTACCTCCTACATACAAACATACAAACTTACAAATTTTACCTCTCTATAATATTAGTATAGATAAAATAGTCCTTTTTATAAATTTGTCTTAGGGATCCCAAAACAGTTTGCAGTCCTCATGCTCGTCTTACATTTCAGGCATCAAATGCACATACATTCATCTTGCTTTTCTGAGAGATTTGAACCGTTGCTTAAAAGTTTCAACAAGTCGCTTTCATAAATCACGTATTTTGCTTGTTTACCAGTAGTCAGTATGTTAACTCGGGTTAGTATGACGTAATGGGTCACCTGAACTTTGTTAAACATCTCCTACTTTGCAAAGGTACAGCTTGCTAATTGGCAAACTTTATTTACTGTCCAATTACTTCCAAATTAATAAATATGGGCTATATTTTTCTACAATAGCTATGGGGTTTACTTTTGATGTGTCAGAACGGGGATCTACGCAAGACACAATACATTGTCCATTGTCTCTAATAAACCGGCAGGCAAACGTCTCGACTTCTACTATAAAGACAATCAAACAAATATTTTGCAAACCTTTACAATTCTTATTATCTTTAACGGAATCTCCGGTCTAGCATAGTAATATTTTTGTAACTGTCGAGAAACCAAGCCAAAACGATTTATAACTCAATCAATAATTATTTGTACCTAAACTTAGTTCAATAAACGTTTTGACTTTGACTTTGACTTATTTTATAACAAATAACTGAATAATATAATTGCTTATCATCGATCTAGCCTCTATCAACCTCTATCAACACAAAGACTGGTCCTATTCTAAATATGTGTATTCTACGTGTATTGTACCTAGTCGTGATTAAAACCAGTCATTTCCCTATCAAATTAAAGCGTAATTTGCCATCATATTTGTTCGCTCGCTTGGCTGTAGTGCAATACTAACTAAAAATGCATGAGTGCGTTGTTTTGCACAGAACCCTCGGGAGTGGAATATTTAAACAGTGACGGTCGTTTAGGACCATGATTTATTTGTTCTGGTTCAAATCAACGTGTGGTTACTCAGCTATTATTATGTTGTACTAGTTTGTTTGGGTATACACAGTATGTGTGTAGGTAACATTTGAACTTCGACCAATAATTTGATGGGACTTTTAGTGATTGAATGTTAACATAATTGACATCGGAGAAAAATTTGCTGTGCTCATTTCTTCGACGAGTGAAGTTTTGCATCATGACATTTTTATTATACCGCCTGAAGCTAATCAACCTACCTATACAATACAAAGATCTTAAGCAACCGATCAATCAATCTGTTTCTTGAAAGATACAATATTGAAACATTTTGTGTCATGTAGTACTGTCTTCGATCTATCAAATAATCTATGGAATACAAGCTGTGCGATTTTCTCATATCTTCAGAGCTGGTGATCGATATGCCTTCCTAAAAAGATACAAAGTTGTCCCAAATTTGATATGAAATATTGTTCCGTATTCCATCACCAATTGGGCACCTAAAATGTTTCAGGATATAATTTCGTGTATTAACGGCCTGAGAACCAATTATGTATTAGGTACTTATTGTTATTAAATAGTAGATCAATACTTCAACTAGATTTGTGAAGTCTTAGTTTATTTTATTTGAATTAAACCATTTCAGTAAGGTCTACCTTAATACATGAACATACACCTTAAAGCATAGTGGGATCGTGGTTTTATAAATGGTGAACTTACTGTACAGCATTTTATTTTTTCATATTTGAACAAGCTTTACGATAAAAAGTGCTATTTTAGCGCTCTTGCCACGTCACGGCACGTCCATCAATAACGACTTGGCTCTCATATTGGACGAAAAATTCAATAAAATTTCGTCAGTCGTTTCCATAGTTTGTGTGACCAGGACTCGGCTTCATTTGTTGCAGCCTAGACTTTGAAACGACTGTAACACGTGTTCCTAATGTTATTTTAAGTCAGCATCTATAGCCAATGCCCAGAAAAATGAATAGCCTTTAAGAATCATTTTATACCTCCAGGCTATACTTAATTGAAATGAATACTTTTAATATTCACCTTTCTAGACCATTTTCTGAGATACCTATATTAATTAGCAGAAGACACTTTAATTACAAGTAATTAGTTCTATAAAACTTACCTTTATTAACGTTTTAAGTAGAGAAAAATGCTCGTTATTGATTATTCAACTTACGAAACTATATAAATCAAAATCTATTCTTCTACGCCTATACAAAAAATATTCAAGCTTAGAAGGAAAATTTTCACGGCGTAGTAAAAATTCAATCGAGCGTGCGAACCATAATTCTATACCGCGAACTTTAAAAGTCACTCCAACATCACAAAGAAATCTTCGGGGCCAAAAATTCTGGAAACCCTTGAAAGGAATGCAGCCCAACTCGGATGAGGGGTACATCTTACAAATAAGGAGGGGGGGGTGTATTGTGCAGAACCTTCAAAACCAGACATCCTAATCGACCCTTTTGAAATTTCCAACTAACGGGAAACTCGTATTTCCATGACAATAAAAATGTGATCCGAACATCTAGAAATGCCTGCGCGATATTCACGGATCATAAAATCGCACTCGCTCTTTGAATACAACATGACTGATTTAATTTGACCCCCGTAATCTCACTGCCGGTGCTTTGCTAACATCAATTAGAGGAAGGAAAGAGGTGTCATTATATTTTGGTTCTCATATCCAAAAGTGGTCGTTGTCGCTTATGTTTGGACGATGCTATTTTATGGGCCCGACGGCAGCTGTATTTAATTTAGTGGAATCGTCTGGTGTGTAGTGGATGTTCAATCAAATTTAAATTTGTTTTTAAATATAGATGAATAAAGGAAGCGAATCTACAACACATAATATACCAAAGGGATTCATAAAAAATCTTTGAGTTTGTTTTTTAAAGTATAAAATAATCTAGATAGTTACAAATCATCCCTTAACAGAAACCTTTTTTAATTTGTTCAACAATAGCCTAATTAAGAACATCCCAAAACTCAAAACGAAATGTCATCAAGTTTGCAAGTAAATAGAACTATGACTACTAATACAAAAATAGCAAAATTAATCATAACGAAATAATATATCATAACGTTACACTGAAATTTCAATCTAATGACCTTTAGAAATGTCGTGCGATTTCAATAACAAAGAGTTCTAAGAAAAACATAGGGACGAAACATAAAAATATAAATACTTATTTTTTGCTAAATTCACACACCCACTACAGATCCTAGTAATCGAGTCTGTCTACAAATAAATACGTTTATCAATTAAATGGATAATATTCCTGGATAATATTCCTTCCTAATATTATAATATTCCTGATAATATTCACACTTCAGAAGAACAGACCATTTAAAAAAGGTAAAATCAAATAGGCAACAGTCACTACCCCTAGTGTCTGCCAAAAGTCCATTTATGTAAAACCTGCCAACTGTTCAATTACATTTTACCAATAAGACAGTAGATAGTCAAAAGAAAACAAACAAAACAATATAAAACTGTTGTTTACTCTAAAATAACAGTTATTCTACGTACTCGCAGGTTTATTTCGTCCCATAGGAGTGATCCACTACGACTATCATGCCGTTTGGGACCAATTAGTTTCCTAGTTATGAACTTTTCATCTGTCGGATTTATACATCCTCGGAATTGGGAATTACTCGTTCAAATATTTACGACATTTAAAACTATCTGGGCTTCGTCCTTTGATAGTTTATTTTTGTACTTCACTTTTTATTTGTGAAAATTCTGGCATGTAGTTATTGCTTTTTACTTAAAAGCGTTAAATGTATGTAATTTATGCTTTTCTGGATACTTAGGTTAGGTACACTTAGAGAAAATTTAGGTAGGCAGTTGTCTACATCAAAATGAATCTAGATATATCGCTCGTCCATCGTAAACTGTAAGCCTCAATGCGAGCCATTTTGTAGAAATTTAAAATATCGAATACTGTGTTAAAGACATATTATGTTAACATCACCTCTAAAAAATGAAACAAAAAACAAAACAAACTAAAGCAAAGATAATCCGGAAGGACAGGTTCAAACATATTTCACAAATGAGTGACAAGAGTGCGACATCCGACACAATTTATAACGATTCGAAAAATTGTGACAGGCCAACACATAGAATGAGGCAATCCACTGCACAACTGGGTCAGCATGGCATGAGATCCCCTGTCAAATTAACGCTTCCCTGTGTCTCAGGGTGACAAACGACGCGAGCATAATAAAAACTTGCTCACGAACAGTATGAGTTGAAAATAAAGCTATTTCACTGACATTTACAGGACCACAGGGAGAGAATGGAAATTATAAGAGGAAATTAAAAATTATTTACACGGAAATGAGGCACGATGGCGGCGAATTGTAGGAGTTGTACAATCGTTTGATTGTCATAAGTATTATATTGTTTTGGTTTTATTTGTCGGGATTTTGTTTTCGGGCTAGAGTTTCTTCCAACTGTTAAATTAATAAAAAATATTACGGAATATAAAGGCTATGCAGTTAAGATGTGTGCAACAGAAAATGATCATGCTAATGCTGATCAATGGGCAGTTTTGAGGTAAGCTGAAGCCAGAAGTAGACTAATACATTTATTATTGTTTTCATGAACAGAATGTAATATATATTTTTTATAACACGTATGAAGAAGTAATACTCTATGTACGTCAAATAATTTCACAAGAAAAATAAAAATCACGCTACCATTTTTCCGAGAAAGCAATTTGAGGTAAACCTCTTAGCAATATAAACAGTATTAATCTCAGTTCCCTCATAAGTTGGCCAGTCCACTACATCAAACTTAAGAGTATTAAATGTAAAAAGACCAATAGTTCGGTTGGCTTCCAGCCAGAAACTGCCTGATGCCTTCGGCTGGAACACCATAAGACCAATGAAGTAAATTCGATTTCTTCGTAATAAAGTTTGCGGCGTAGGCAAAGTTTGTAGGCATCGATTCTAGTAATGACACTTTGGTAACTTTTCAACTACGGTGGAGTTTGGTAAGATTTCTAATCATAGTTTGTTTTGATATGAGGTCGCAATACATAAATCAATTATATACAGGTGGTCATAAAACAGCTCTATTGAAAAGGAATATTTTACACATGGGTCCTCTCATTTTCAACAAGATTCCTCAAACTTTAAAAGAGTTGCCCATAAATAGGTTAAAAAACCAATTAGTCAAACTGCTGCAAGATAAATGCTACTACACCATAAATGATTTTTTAAATGATAAAACTATAGATTATATGTTGTGTTCATTGTAGGATTTTTTCTGTGTGTATTTGTCCTTTTTAAATGTGAGAATCTAATTTTTAATTTGGTCGATTTGTGTTATTTATGATAAACATGTTTTGTAGTATTGAATTTTGACCTTTTATGATGTAAATAATTTTATTAAGAAGTTTGTTCAATTTGTATTCTTCTTTGACATTTTTATTAATTTAATATTTGGTACGATAGAGTATTTAACTCTATTATGTCAAAAAAATCTTATTAATTTGTGACTAGTTTATTAATTGTAAATTGATACTTTGCATACCGTAAGGTGAAATGTATTGAGACCATATAAAATTGTCCATCCTTTTTTGTAAACATACATTTTTGCAAATAAATGATTTCTATTTCTATTTCTATTTCTAAAGATACTTACATATTACTTGTAACAATTTTCGTAACTTTATTGACTTGTAATATATCCGTTGGTATTTATAAGTATCACATTCATTTGATCTTTAAATGTTTTCGGGGAACACTGAGGTTTTTTTCTAACTTAGGTCAATGGGATTTTGTGGAGAAAATGATTGCTACTTAATTTTCATTTTGTCTTGTATTAATGTGTTTACCCGTCAATAAGGATACCTTGATAGTATTTTCTTCTTATATGATATCATTCTAATAGACTTTAATGTTTTGTTGTGTTTAGAAATAGTTACTCCTGGTTTGTACCATTGAATTTATTCCAACACGATAATTGTCTTTCTGAATTTTGTACTTCATTCTTAATTTTTGCAAGTACTAGCAAATTTGTATTGTACTTGTATCACAGTTCCATTGCCTGCGTCGAGGAATTTAAAATATCCACTAAGTTTTATTCGGTCCTCGTGAAAGAATAGCTTGCTATTTGAAATTTTTGTCAGGAATTCAAAAGATATTAGTTTGTAATGTAAAATTAAATTCTATTGCTAATGAAATAAAAACTTATTTCATTGCCATTTTGTAAGGTGCTTAGTATTCCTTAAAAGTTGGGTCTAGGGGTAATTGATAATTTAATTTTATTTGAAAAAACAGTTAGTAGGGTTGCTATGATACGTCTATTTTATTTGAATAATATAATTATTACTTAGAATTTCATTTTTATTCAAACTAAATAGGATTACTTCAGGTTTAGAAGCTTGAAATTATATAAAAAATGGCAATAGTACCTACCTTCTAATATTTCAATGACTATTAAATTTCAATCTACCTACTATAATTTCCTACTAATATACACTACTAGCTACTCTCGCGCGGTTTTACCCGCTGCTGCATCGTAGCGTGATGTTTTATAGCTTATAGCATTCAGGAACATTGTAGCTACCTATCAGTGAAAGAATTTTGGCAATCCGACCAGCGGTTTCAAAGATTACCCCCTACATACAAACTTACAAATTTTACCTTTTTTATAAAATTAGTATAGATAAAAGTGTACCAAGGACATTCACCGGTTATTGTCGAATATGTTATGACTTTGCGTACATAGTGACTTCCCAGGAGTCTGTCAGGGCCGGGGCCAACATTTGGCTACAAGCTACCTTGATTATTATTATAATGTCATTTTATGTAGAAAGAAGGGTCTATATGTTTATATCAAGAACACTTCAAAACGTTTATATAAAAAAAACAGAAAGCCTACCTACTTTTTTTTTTGTTAATAAATTAATACCAATTCTAAAGAAGATTTACTTTCATTCTTCCATCGAGAGATATAGGTATTTTTTCTATGCTAAAGCCTACCTAAGAATGTAATACAGGTTACCTAAAACCTTAACAAAAGAAAGGGCCATTGAAAAATTCTTAATAAACGTAAGGTAAGAAAAGGTCACACCAGCTTGAAAGGTATCTTATTAAAATACCGCAGAATATCATTGGCCCAGTTACACAAAAGACGAATAAGTGATATCGTCCAAAGAAATCGCGGGTATCAAAAGGAGCAACAAAAAATAATGTCTCTCCAAATTGAATCATTTGTAATATTCATTCTTTTTTACTCTTGCTTCTGTGGACGTTTTACAGAATTTTTGACAGCGATCTACAAGAAATGGAAGGTGCTTGTAGGAAAAGACTATATTGATATTTATATAGAATGGTACCTACCAAGCGATAGATGTAGAGGGATAGGCAGCATCATCTTTAATTTCATTCTGTAACTGTAAAGCTCTACACCTACCAGCCCTGTTTAGAAATTATGTTGCTTGAGAAGTAGTAGCTTTGTT
This sequence comes from Spodoptera exigua, assembly GCA_902829305.4. Taxonomy (NCBI): domain Eukaryota; kingdom Metazoa; phylum Arthropoda; class Insecta; order Lepidoptera; family Noctuidae; genus Spodoptera; species Spodoptera exigua. The sequence goes on from LR824614.2 coordinate 4,067,619, forward strand.
TTTTGTGGAATAGGATGATAACAGGCAGAGATGACACTAGATGGTAAGCAATGTTCGCTACAAATGAATATTTCTAACTGGTGTTCAAGTTTCTATTTGTACAACACCAAAGCATTCAGACGTGAAAGTAATTTGACCAAAGGATACCGCTGCACATGATTTAAAGTTTTGTTGTCACCTGAAACTAGCAAAGCTATATTCATTACATTTAGGCAAGTCATTAATTTTAAATTTAAAAAAATATTAAATAAATTTTGAAAATATAAATAGATTTTCACATCTAGTATTTATTTACATCTTTGAAAAAGCAAGCTTCGCTCCTTTATGGAACTCGTTTCGATAATCAACTGTCTTCAGAAATCCGCGACGTCACACTGCCGGGATGGTGTTAGAGTCGAATTAGGATTTTCCTAAATACCTTTTTTTGTATATTTGGCCTGTTTTAAATAGGATAAGATTTAATACTTAAATTTTTAAACGGGCTTTATTTTGAACTTAAATATTATTATGTTTTTCTTTAGTAGTTGTTTAGGTGCAAATTGCATGAAATTAAATGTTAAATGGTAATATTTTAATATATTATTCAAAAAACTTTTTATTAAACTAAATTATCGAGCTTAAACGGATACCTACGTAAATACAAATATAACACGTCAGCAAAATCATGTTTCATTTTTAAACAAACTTCATTGTTCAACACTGGGTTACTAAAAAGGCACAAACAAGTCTGATTTCTTGTTCTTGTCTCGACTTAAGGGGAAATAAAACTGTCGTTTCATAGTAAAACGGGGTCGGACATGTTACTGTACTCACTGGTATGCGGGGTTCTAGTTGACCTCCCCCTTTTGTGGAGGGAAGGTTCCCCGAGCAACGTCACGCGCGATTCCGAGCCGCACAAATCACGCTAGACGTGCACGCGACCGGATCCCTACCGCGAACATTAAAAAATCAATTATAAACGTTGCAGACTCACCACAACCTATTCATTGCTTGTTTTGTTCCAAAACGTATGCAACTGCTTTTAAATGAACGCGCAATGGAAGACAAAAGCTCGATTTGCGGATAAAAATTCGTTTACGCTCAAAGGTCGGGCACAAAGCCCAGAGCGATATGTCAATAGCTCTGTTTATTTTTCCAGTAAACGCCTCCTTTTTCTAATAAAAAAATACCGTTGAAATAATAACTTAGCTGTCGCGGACACAATAGATGGCACGCCACATTCTTTGTCAGCCAGACAACACGAAACCCTATGCAAATGTTACTTGTACGGTTTTAAATTTTTTGTACCTTTAGGACCTCTTTACTTGGTAATTGTATTTTTTGATATTTTAATGGCAACATTAGTTTTGGTGGTTGATTTTAATACTCTATGTCGCGTGAGTAGCACAGATTAACGAACAAATGTTGTAGATTAAGGGTAACTTTCGATTCCCGTTATTAATAGTTTCGTGTTATCTGAATGGAGACCTGAATTACCATTTGAACGAAGAATTATGGCTGACGATTGTCAACTGATTTAATTTTATTTATTCCACATTTACAAAAAAAAAACATTTCCTTTAATTTATAGAAACATTTTTGTAAAAAAAGAATCGAATTTGGTTAACATAATAAAAATAAATAAATGTTATCGGAAAACTCAAAAAAGTAAATGAAAAGTAATAACCATTGTAACAAACAGTAGCTTTAAAAACAAAAAAGATTTCAATTTAAATATGTCCAGCTACAAAAAGCCGTTGAGATTTTTTACTCATAATAATACTGGTGTAACGCATTCCGCCCACTGTCACACTGAGGGCGGGTGGCAATTTAAAACAATAAGCACGCTTTCATTTCTAGGCGATACTTTATGCTTGGCAAGCACGCAACCAAGCTTATAACAGGACTAGCCTGAATGAACTGGCGATTAGGCGGCAGATTAAAAATGCGGTTCATTGTTTAAAAATCTACATGTAAGTATAGGTATGTACGTAGGTATGTAGGTACTTATCGTCGCAGCTTTTAAATAAGAAAACGGTACACACCGTTTATTGACTAAACACACGCTTGAGATTTTTAAATATACCAGATAGTGATCTTTGATAACTTTGCCGCCATAATGTCCCCGTTAAATGTTATAAAATTGATAAATTTAATATATTGATTCTTAATAGTCCATAAAATGCATTTTATTGTTTTGGTTTCATTGCTGCAACTATCCTAAAGCAAGCATCCCTCTGTTTTATTAGAGTGACCCAAAATTTGCTCACCACTTATCCAAGCAGCCATCTCGTCATCACAAACCTTAATATGTAGCATAAAGTTCAGCAACAAAGTAGTATATACCATTACGGAAGTTTACGCGTTCATCGTAAACTTAGGGCTATCATCGGCCCAAAGTTTGAAGGGCTTTAAAGATTAAAGACATTAAATTTTTATGAAGACCCCTGTCAGTGACGCGGCAATACTTACGATAAGGAACCCTGAGTCAGTACTTTAGTTATACTTCCACAGATACAACGCCAGTATCTACACGAACTTCCGAAACTGAAATTTGTTAAAGAAAAGTGTTATTTATTATCTTCGAGATAAGGTTTACGAGTTCGTGCACCTTTGTGAGCGCTGTAATGTCACCGTAAACAGAATTGCTTTTACGAAAAGTGAATTCAAATATCGCGGTGTTTTTTTTAGGTGTAAATGTGTTGGATTCTGTTTATAGGGTTGGAATACTGCGCAATACGTGCAGATTGTAAAAAGTTACAACACATGGGACTTATTTTATGCATTTGTACTCGTATCAGTATAGGGAAACATATTGATGCAAATAAAACAGTACTTACATATCTTATCAATGGTTTTATTTTTGAAATCATACCTTATAAACGTCACCTCATTATGTTGTAATCATTTTCCAATTGCCAGTGAAATGTTTTTATTATACTTACTTCTGTTTTGAGGGACTCAAAGTTAGATACTACTGACTATACCATGGTAAAGTAACAAAACATTTTTATAATAACTATCGTGAGACATACTAAATTAACTAAAATTCGCGGGTTACTCACGTGTAAATGTTGAGAAAAGCTCTACTAGTTTCGAACCACAGAGGGGTTCTTCCTCATGAGCAGCGTGCGCGGACGCGGCGACGTCGCACAGCGTACTGGTTAGCGTTGGCGCCTGCATAGAATCGATCTCATGAGGAAGAACCCCTCTGTGGTTCGAAACTAGTAGAGCTTTTCTCAACATTTACACGTGAGTAACCCGCGAATTTTAGTTAATTTAACAAAACATTATACAAAAAAGGTCATCGAGTAAAAATCGACTATCCTAATACTAATAACTGAGAGAACGATCAGATAGTATTTTGTTCGACTTTAAATAACTTCTAAGAACTAAAACATAAAGGTTGTACTAAGCTACAGTTCTCATTAATTTCAATTAAAATGTTTAAATATAAATAGTTGAAAGTCCAGCTTATTAACTTGCCTTTATTCTAATACAATAAAACTTTATAACTTCATTTTCACTTCAGCAGAAAATCAAGTATTAAAATTCAGAATCTTATTTAATTTAGCTGTGTAGCAATGAGAATAGTTTCACGAAACATCGAAATCCCGAGTCTAGCGTCGTGAATTAATTTGTGACTGTGTTGTATTAAGTAGATTCATAGTTCCTGGTAAGGACTTCAACATGTTTTTATTCCCCAAAATGAGTTAACCAAAATAGTGTAATACTTATTAAGTCACTTAAGAGTAAGTAATAATTACCTGTAAAATCCACAAACAGGTACCCTCTCCTGTTTGTAGGCTTTACAGGTATCATAATTAAATCATTAAATGGCTTCTCTCGAGGCGAGAGGAAGAGTCAGATTTTTACTGACTAAAACACCCCCGTTCCGACTCCTGATTCAGGCCGAAGCTGCGGTACCGTATTGCGCATGCGCCGAAAAACGAAAAGTATACCTAGAGTTAAATAAAGGTTGCCAGATTGAAGCCGAATTCATTGCGGGAGTGAAGCAACGGCTATATTAACGAGTTTTTTGGTCACCAAGAGTCTGACACTAACTTTATTTTATTTTTATTTTTTTATTTTTTAAAAAACGTTTCCCCACAATAGGATTTTCTCCAGTGTCGTGGGTGCGGTTACAAACATACAACTTCACATACACATGACACCCAGACCCGGAACAACAATTTGTGGATCACACAAAGAGTTTTTCCGTACGGGAATCGAACCCGCGACACGTTGCACGGCAGCCAGTTGCCCAGCCACCGCACCAACCGTGCAGTCGAACTAACTGAGTTATCTAGCCCCATCCTGTGCGGCAGAAATTATTGAATGGTGTACGTAAACGTAATAACGCATGTAATGTATAATGCGTTTCTACTGTCTCATCGATAAACTGTGTTTATGGTACCCTAAGTAATTAAATCTTAACGCATAAATAAGTAAAAAATTCATTTTTTTATATTGTCACTTGACACCTTGATTAAAGTCTCACTCTTTCTCAATGTCTTTTATACCGAAATAAGCTTAAATAAAATAGAAACCTTGAAAAAGCTTGATGTAAAATAAAATTAATGCATTTGTATAGAATATAGTGCAAATGACTATCTATCTACAATTGCTTTAAAATTCTCGTCGAGAGGACAGTCTATTCACAGACTCACAAAGGTTTTGGACCGTCAGGAGAGAAGCTTGAAATATACAAAGGGTGTTGGTAAAAGAATTATTCTTCTATTTTGGTGAGATCTCGTTACTGAGACCTGATTATGCGGGCGACCGACACAGTAGCATTCAACATTCTTTTGTGAGTAGTTTTTCGACTTAGGTCACTGAATTTGAACTGTTGCAAAGGTTGAAGAGAATATGTTTTTTTGTAATATTAACTTAGGTCTCTTTTTATAAAATAAATTAATGGAACAAATGAAATAAATCTGGCTAAATAATTTACTATCCCAATTTCAAAATTTAAACCTCAGGGTTTTGGTAAAAGGTCTGCACAGGTAGGATTTTTTCAATTCATCTACTTTTCTTCAATACCGCAGATTTTTAAACAAGAAATAAATCTAAGACCCCATTATCAGTACTCACACTAGCATAAAGTTAAGCATCCTACATACATTCCACTTCAATCACCTGTCGGCATCTCGTTGCAATTTCTTTCCCAGAACCCTTACAAATTGTGTGCTCTCTACCTTGAAGCTACGTCGAAAATTATTGAGCTCAGTTGCTTGCTTAATTCTCTAAGCCGTTCCAAATTAAATGGATCCAGCCTTGACAAACTTTTGGACTCTCATCAGCTAATGCAAGTTCAAAGCGATGTGATGTCCGAAACTGTTTTGTACCTCGAGTCCACGACAGATACGTAAGTGTTTGCAGTGTAAAGTCTCGTATGAAGACATACAGAAGGTTAACAATTACGGTTTAAGTGGAGGGCCATGGTTCGGCACGAATGGGCCTGGTGACTTGACCTTACAGGACCGGCGTGAAGCAACGCTTGCCTTGTTTCGCTGTGGTCTCTCCAATTTCCAATTTCCAATCCTCAAATTCTTAACATCCCACAAAAGAACTACAAGAAGAAGAAGACCGGCGATGTGACGCGTTTGTTCATTGACAAACAGGTCACCTAATCCTACCCATAAAAAACGTGGACATGGTTGCCAAATAGTGTAAAAATCCAATACATATCTTTAAAATGGATTCTTGTTCTGGAATACTTTGACGAGTAGGTTATTCCCATTAAGAATGATGCTACATAAGTGCCATTCTGCAGATAATACTTTAATTAATTTCGCAGGTAGCTGAAAAATATGTGTTTTTTTTTCTTTTTAATACTTTTTGCACAACTGCACAATGTGGGACTTAAGGCCAAATACATTTTCTACCAGTCCTTAGGGTGATACAAATACAGAAAATATTTTTTAGTTTTCAAAATATAAAAGTGCCGTAGCACTGTTCAGAATAGACCTTTTGCCTTTACTCCGAATGGTATGAGCTAACAATACACTTGTCCGGAACGTTGGCCGGTGCGGAGACAGACTCCTTATTATGGAGCTCCTTTGAACCAATCTCATGTGTGTAGTTTGAAGAAAAACGTGATTTTCTTCATGTTTTCTTGCAAAGAAACGAATGCTTTGTTACTAGTACGAACAGGACTCATTATAATGTATATCTTTTACTGAAATTGTAAGGTCTGGTTTCTTTATTTTGTAAGATTTTTTGTATTGATATCTTTGTGTAATGAGCTTTTGTTGATGGAGAATTTAGTTTTCAGTATCGTTACATAATATTCTTGTTGTCTGTTAGACATGAACATAGATGAAACAAATTCAGACTTTGGTTGGTTGTAATGGATATTTGTCTTACGAAATACTTATTATTGAATCATGATTAAAAGATAAAACAAGTTACTATAAGTGACCTGGAAGTTACAGCTATCCTATCTCTTTTAGTATAAGGTAGCGGTTTTGGGTTTGAAAACTGATAATGATTATTAATGTGACTCTTTCCGAGTTTTATGTACCTATGCATTTTTTAAGATTATTTAGACACCATTCAACGTCTTGAGTTTGAAATCGTCAATTGCCTTGAGCAAGGGTGATGATTAATGCTCAGTAGTTATCTCTGTGAGAAGAGGCTCAGAATGAGGTATTTACAGACAGAAGATGATAATAGTGCAACATATTCATCTATACTAATATTATAAAGAGATAAAGTTTTAAGTTTGTATGTTTGTAAGTTTGTATGTAGGGGGTAATCTTTGGAACCACTGGTCGGATTGTCAACATTATTTCACTTATAGATAGCTACAATGTTCCTAATCGCTATAGGCATAGAACATTACGTTTCGATTTAATGGAGCTGAGCAGCGAGTGAAACCGCGCGGGAGTAGCTAGTTATATTATATTGCTATTCACAATTGCATAACAAACTCGTTATATTCTGAATGGTGGTTAAGAAAATAAGTAAAAACTCCATTAAAACCATATTCCCTTGCTATGTAAAAACTACGTTAGTTGCTTTTACGTTTCACACTTTGATCCTTTAATGTTTGAAAGCGTAACAGGTATTAAGCGAAAATAGTACTAAAGTTTTATTCGACTTTCCCCCGTGGGATAAAGTAATGAGTGTTAGTGTCAATGTTAGGATTAAGACTGGGAATACCTCGCAAATACGAGTTTTTGCTAACCAATGTAGGCGGAGAGGATTATTCGATAAAACTAGTAACTAAAACTGACGGGTAATTAGACTTCTTTGCCTAACAGTTCGCCCACGTGAAACTCTGAAAGGTTGGGAGGGATTTAGGAATTATTAATTTAATATTTATATATAGATTTTCACTTTTGAAAATCAATAAAAAAATTGCGTTTTTGGTTAAATACGTATTTTTTTATAATAAAAAGGTAAAATATGTAAGTTTGTAAGTTTTTATGTTTGTAAGTTTGTATGTAGGGGGTTAACTTTGGAACCGCTGGTCGGATTGCCAAAATTCATTCACTGACAGATAGCTACAATGTTCCTGAGTGCTATAGGCTATAAAACATAACGCTACGATTAAAAAGACCCGAACAGCGGGCGAAATAGCGCGAGAAAAGCTAGTTACTATTATAATTTTTTAAATTTAAAAAATTTACTTTACGGTTGGCGTTGCTTAACTTATTTATTTTACTTTGTATTCTCTTTTTGTGTGTGTGTTTCACATATTCATGCCTTCTTCTTTCTTAAAGTATTAGTAGTATTGAAGTTGTATTGGCATACTGAATGCAGGTCGCATCTTACCGGCTGATCTGAAAGTCAAAGTGGAACGTCTCATTGTCTATCACTTAACGCTATTAACTGCCATCCTGTTCATAATGATGGTTTCAAATCTTTTATTAAATATAACTGCAGCTATTTACTTATATATTTTACCTAAAATATTCAGTAAATGTTTGTGATCACATAGAAACTGGGTCGTTTCAATCGGCTCGCTTTCAAATTCGTATTGGACATGTTTTCACTGTGTGTATCGGGCCAAACAGTGTGTAGCTCTATCAATTACTTTGATCATATCGCGTTGCACAATCGACACTCAATATATGGCCTATTTTGTTAATAAATAACACCGTATTTTTTGTACAAAATGTTTAAATTAATGTTGAATATTTTTGTTAGCGGTACGTAGAAAAAAATACGAGAATAACTTACTTCTATTTATTGTTTGTATGCAAATATTCGGTTCTATTGTTTTTAAATAAAGTGCTTGTCTTTTGTTTAATAGTTGTACAATACTTAGGTAATAAAAGAAACTTTAAAAGCAATTAAATTTATAATGTAAAAGTTCTTAGGTAACAGGTTCTTAGGTCCTGTATTCTTCCCGTTTATGTTATAAGCAGTGATACTTACTTTTCTCCAGATATGTTATAAGTCTCATGTAATAGGGGGTGAAACTACCATGTAATGGGTCGACTCGATCGGAGTGATACCACGTCCTCTTAGAAAATCAGTGTGTAATGATCACAGCGTTGTGTGATCGCCGTGTGAGTGAGGCTGCTGGAGGCCCAATCCTTTCCCTCCCCCTATCTTTACCCAATCCTTAAATATCCATAACCCTAATCCACAATGTGCATGAGTGCTGCTATTCGAAATTCTCTAAATTTTGTCTAAAGAACGAAAAAATGCAGTCGAAAAAAGGAAATTGTTTTTAATATTCTACAATTTTACGAGACGTTCCCGAATTAAATAAAATTGCAATAGAAACATCAAACTATTGCATATACCAACACAAGTGAAATGCACAGTGTGCACACCTGCCATTAAATATGCAGAGCCACGCTTCTCATCAGTGTAAATCGGCCTTATCGATAAGTTTAATAAGCGCGCGGTAGGCGAACGTCAAAGAGCTCGCGTTGAGAACGGCCGCTGATGTATGCATGCCTTAATCAATGGCCAGATAATGTCAGTTGCGAGATTGAAAAATTCACGTTATTACAAGCCGGTTTAAGGCTAAATACAGCTAAATACTCCAATCGGCAGTGCCGCATTAATTTACTTTTATAAGGATAAATTTAGTGGAAAACAAATTATATTTTGATTGGGTTACGGTTTATAATGAGTTTTGATGTTCTTTAATGTGTATGTTTAGGATACTGGATGCATTAAGATTTCAATTGAATGAGTCATCGAGAACATAAGCCTTAATTACTTTACTTGAGTGTTTACTTGAGTATTATATTATTATAAATAATATTTATTCATATATTTATCCGTTTTAATTTAATCGGAGGCCCAATCCCTCCCTCTTACCCCATTCCCTTATCCCCAAAATGCCGGCAACGCACTCGTAACTCGTTTGGGGTTGCGGTTGTCCATGGGCGGCGCTGATTGCTTACCATCAGGTAATCCGTCAGCTCGTATGCAGACCTATCCCATAAAATAAAAATAGTTTATTGTAACTTTCACGAGTCATATTAAATTGATTAAAATATATTTAATAGCTTACAGATGTTATCGTTAGGCGAGAAAACTCGAATAGTCTCGAGCCTCTTTCACTTAACTGCGCGACGTTTCCCGCTTCGTGTGTCGAGCAATGTTGCTCATGAATCTAAGCCTCTAGGCTCGCCAGTGAAATGATTAAGCCGTTAAAAATATTATTAGACTTTATCTTTATAATTTGGAAGTTAGTTGTTTTTATTTCTTTTGGCATACGATATTTCAATACGTATATTACTTATTATAGACAAGGAATTACTATACTTGAAATTGTATACAAAAAAACGTGTATATCAGTATCAACTGTAATTAAATTGACACATCACCTAAGAATTAATTGGATAGGTAATTATAACTCTGTTTAAGTAGTTGATCCTAGGATTATACTACTTGGATCATCCCAGGATTATCTGCTTCGACGGTTAAAACAAAAACACCAACGCTAAAAGAGAAAGTTCTCGATTAAAGTCGGGTCTTAATTAAGATCAATTTATTCATTTATATCGTATGGTTAAGCAAAGATACGATACAACTTATTATACCCTTTTAAAAGTGCTTAAGGGAGATCCCTCGATACCACTGATTTATAACTTAAGCAGGGAAGGTATTCAATGACATAATTAAGTTATTGCTAAATGCAAATTTAAATAAAAATTAAAAAGATTTAATCTTCATGCTCGTCCTTTAGCTTTTAAGATATCTCCAATCGTTAATTGTACGCTTTCCAATTTAGTGAATTGAGATTATTTGTATTGATCTTTATTGTTTATTTTTTTATTGGTTAGGGCGAGAAACGACCGTTTTTGAAGGCCACTGTATCAGCAGACCCATTTGATTCTGATTGTTTTGAAAGTTGGTCACTTTTGGACTAGTTACGTTTTTAAAAGGCGCAGGCGTAAATTCGAAGAGGATTTCGATTATTGACGTTATTTTTATTATTACTTATTTTTCTTTTTTAAACAGGCGGTCTTCGCCTCCTTGGTTTCAGTTCTGACAAAAAAGTTTCTTCAATATTTTTCTTAAAAATATTCAACGCATTCATTCACAATGCACGAATCTAAACATTAATATTCAACAATATTATTAATTAATATTAATATTAATATAAAGAGGTCGATATACTCAAATGAGATTATCATCATTAATTTATTTGTCACAGATACAAATCTAATCCGGAACATCAAAATCTGAAACAAAATTTTAATTATAATTAGTAAGCACTGTAAAATAAAATAAGTAACATAACTCTAAAATATTTACCGAAAAATTTGAACTGAACGCTTGAGCAAAATCAAAAAACATTGCAACTTAATTATAAGGTTCAAAAATAAAAACAGTTCACACATCCGTACGAACTTCAGCCATCTTAAATGCTATGAATAACTTCACTCGGTTTATCGATCTCAAGTATTTCAATATTGATGTTTTAATTAAAACCTTACTGGCCATTTCGTTTTTGGCCCTTTTTGCGAACAACTTGTATAATAAATGTTCTTTTATGAGTGGATTTCGACTGCGACTGCATTATTAAACGAGTTTATATTGAACTACTTTTTACTTGTAGTGCAGTTTTGTTATTGTATTTATTATTTTTAAAACGGCTTGTAATTCCAATGGCTGGGTATAACTTAGGTGACTTGTAGGTAGGTAAAACGTTTTCGTTTTACTATGCAGGTTTAATGAATGTGTAGTTTGGTCATGTACCTAATGTGGAATTAACACAACATTGGCGAGAAGTGGTAAAAGCATCACTATCATCTAGTATTTCACTTCGTTCAGAGACAGAGACTAACGTCCTGAATGAAATATGAATAGATCCTCGAAAAGTGTGTTTAGTGGTTTGTCAGAAAGAAGTTTTGTACACCCTTTTTTGTTTTTTTTTTTTTTGTATTAGTTAACCATTTTCTGCTACCATGAAGGTTTTTACGATGTAATAGAACAACTATAACGACTCAATATGAGTGAACGTATTTTATTCTATTACTAGCTGACTCGGCAATCTTTTTACTAAGTACCTAATAGTCAATGAATAGTTTTTTCTCACTTTTAAACCTTCCCAGGACTGTTACATATATTTCCAGATCAAAATGAACCAAATCGGCGCACGCCATTCTCGAGTTTGATCGAGATAGATAGTGCATGAGTACAAAGCGGGCAGTACACATAACTGACAAGAAGTAAAAAAAAAAATACCCACATAATGTGCTTAGAAGCAGAATAGGCAAAATAAAATATTTAATATTAAAAAAAATATAGCTGCGTTCTTATTAAGTAACATTTTGTACAAGAAACACAAAAAATACAAAAAAGTCGTCTAAAACGAAATATTTTCCAAGAAAAACTTGCCAAATGGCATTGTCGTGTGGGCTATAAAATCGTTTGCTAAACAGAAAAGAGGCCTAACTCGAAAAATAAAGTATTTCAAACTTAAAAATTATGCTTCAATAATAAGGTTCAATTTTGGAATATCTTCATTTTTGAGTTAGTCCTTTTTTCTATTTAACATGCGAAATGTATATGTACATACATAACAAGTACATTTATATATCTTACACTAATTTAACACAAATAAAATATTTATTTGACATTTTGTTTTGAACTTTTCAATGAGCTTAAAACTAAAAAAATAGAAGTCAAATATAGAAATAAATTCGTAATGAGAGTCGTATTTTTCTTTTAGTTTTATTTGAACATTTGAACAGATGACTCCCACATTTTCAAGCGGCTTTAATGAATCGCATGAGAAGATTAAAGGCTCCTCCATTTTGCTCTTTGTTTTGTAAAACATAAAAAACGTTATATTAGGCCCGATTTTTAGTGTAAATGACATTTATTTGATAAAATGTGAAATGTAAATATGTGTGTATTGTGTATTTACAAAATGTTGGTTTGCTCATATTGCTACATGATAGATGAGAGATTTACCGAGTGAGCATGCTAGAAGAAGTCGGTAGTGGCCGCTCTAACTGCAAATAATATATCGGCCATAATATCGGTCGACTCACGGTTGGCGCGGTGGCTGGGCAACTGGCTGCCGCGCAACGTGTCGCGAGTTCGATTCCCGCACGGAACAACTCTTTGTGTGATCCACAGATTGTTGTTCCGGGTCTGGGTGTTATGTGCATGTGAAATTGTATGCTTGTTAACGCACACACGACACAGGAGAAAATCTTTTTTTTTATGTAATAGGTCGGCAAACGGGCATACGGATTACCTGATGGTAAGCAATCAGCGCCGACCATGGACACCCGCAACGGAGGAGTTACGAGTGCGTTGCCGACCTTTTAAGGATTAGGGATTTGGAAATTTAGGAATTGGGGAGGGATTGGGAAGGGGAAGGATTTGGCCTCTGGTAACCTCACTCACACGGCGAAACACAACACTGTGGTTGTTTCACGCCGGTTTTCTGTGAGGCCGTGGTATCGCTCCGGCCGAGCCGACCCATTCGTGCCGAAGCATGGCTCTCCCACAATTAAAGTGGGGCAACGTTTCTTTTTAAAAAAAAATATAATACATTCGATATTTTTAAAAGATTTAAGATCATAAAGATAGAGGAAGTGAATGAATTATATCAAAACAGTGCCATTTGGCGTTCACTATCTAAATATGTATGTTTGTAGGTATGCTTGATTTTTATGAAGACTGGTAATGTATATGTCAAACACAACTACCTTAAATAGCCATACAACAAGCCAGCTTAAATAGCCATAGGACTGATGGCCTGAATTTCACATTTATGCGTTGTCATAACAATTATAATGATAGTTTATTATAGTTTATAGCAATAGGAAATCACATAGAAATCAAATACCTAGCAGAAATAAATAGCTACCAAATTGTACTGCGATGCGATATTATTTATTAACCAACCTAAGCTGTTAAATTGTTTATAAAGCTAGCTGACACCATATACATACGTTTCTGCCTACTGTCTCGTATAGTCACTTAGACGTACGGCTTCTGGAAAGTCGTTCAAGTGAGAGGTCTTAATTAAAGACATCATATCCAGACGGTCGCAGATGGCAGTGGACAACTCTGAGAGCAGTCTGTTCCTTACTTGCCGTATTATATGCTGCGTTTGAACGTTCAAGTAACACTTGAATGGTTGTGATGAATTGTACTCATGTATGTAGATATGTATAATGATAATATATAATGATAACATGTATAACTATTTAATCTGTTTTAATCCATACTAGATATTTAGGTACGCGAGATTTAAAGATTATAAATTTGAAAGTATGTAATTATGTTGGCTTGCAATACATACTTTTAGTTTTTAGTTTTTTTATTTAGGGGACTAAAAAGTGCTACAACCTACTTTTTTTCATTGATCAATGATTAGAGACAAAGCTGCAGTTATTGTTATAAAAACGTGCGATTATTTTGTTGAATTCGAATAGGGGTTAAGTATACAAGATAATACATAGAATAATTGTTGTTCTCCATACTTTAAAATCCTACGAATTATTTAAAATTTGGCGACACATATTTCGCATTTTTTTTCAAATTAAGGACAAGCTTGTGTAATTCATATTTGTGATGCGTAGAAGACAATGTCGCTTAGCAGTAAATTAGACAACTAGTGTGTTGTAGTTTGAATAGTTCTGTATCAAATAGTATCTATGTGGCTATAACTGCGGGTAGAGTTGGTGTACTTATACGTCTTGCTCAAACTATTTCATAGTATGTAGTTAACAGTAGGACCGAAATTGGTCCTACATTATTATGACTACAATTTCGCACACATAAGAAACATTTATGTACATATTTGTCGCTTCACAAATGTTAGCATTGTACGTACACCTATAAAATAAGGATCTACCCAAAATGTACAAGAAAATTCATCTTCATTTTTCTATCGTGAATTTTTGTTTAAGTAGTTTCACAATAGTCTAACTTTTCCGAAGACTTACAGGGAATAACAGCCGCTGTCTATTGAACAGAAAATAATGTTTTTTATTTCTCTTCTACTTTATTTCCTTATCATAAAACCTTCTTTCCATCATACAAATATAAAAATCTGCTTCATTTCTAAGCGGCAGTCGCATTTTAGTTGTAATTTCTTTACTCCCTCGCGATGTTCAGGTGCTGTAAATTTTTCACCTTTGAACACAATATCAAAGAGGTGGGCAAAGCAATCTCGGTGAGTAGTCTTACTGTGGGTATTCCCCAGCGAGTAAGTTGCAAAGTCAAAGCGCCGATTGCAATATTTCTCGGCAATTTTTCAATATCATCAAATCGGGGAACAACGGAATGGAAAAGTGCATTACGAGAACGGCGAAGCAATGATTTAAGAATTTAGTAGGACTGTATTTTTTGCTTTGATTCATTTTGTTCGATGTTGAAATTAAAAATCGCATTGCGCTTTTATTGAAATGATACTATTTTGTAATAAGATAGAAATAATTGATTACTGCCTATTTTATTTTTGCAAAAATGCGATGTAGTAATATCCATTGTCCAACAAAGACTAAAATTGGAAATGTGTTCTATTCATGTAGCGTTAGGCGTCGCTACAGGATCTTGACTAAAAATCCTACCTAATATTTACAATGTTAGATAGGATTTTTGTCAGTTCAAGTCTTGGCCAAACAGAGTTTTATATTCCGCAACCAATATCCCAACATTTGTCCAAACATTTCCTTCAACAATTTGTCGCTGTTAACCCGACACATAAATAAGAGGAGGGGTTATTGGAAACGTACAAAACCCAAGGGGTTCCCTATACGATATGGCGACAGAAAGACCGTTTCCCATTTAATATTCTAACATTTCAGTAGAACAACTCGCGAAGGGGCGTCTGAAAAATTTAATAAGAGTTCAAGAAAATGCTTCCTTTTATTGGACAGTCAACTGTGACAACTTTTATAGCTCTACGATACTTTGTAATTTATAAAAAGTGTCTGGAGGTGTTGCGGAGTTCTGTTGTTTCTTTAGTGCAGAATAACATGGTCAATTGTATTCACAGACTTATCTTTTCCTGTTCTTTTAGAAAAACTGGCTCATGCAAGTACTGACCAATTATAAATTTGGAAGATACTGGTAATTATGAGAATTCGGCTTTTGTACCAGTAAAAGTTGCTATTCTCTACCACATATGTGACATATTATTTCTTTAAGGACTTTGAAAGTTAAAATGTGATACAAAAGGTGTGATGCGATTTAATTGGCATATCGTGGTCATGTCTAATTCACATGAAACTGTCTACAAAGGATCTTGTGAGAAGAGCCCTATAAAAGATTAATTGATAGTATATAACAGGTTGCGCTAAATCTAGCCAACTATTTATTATCTCAGGCGTCAGATGTGACTAGATATGAGATTTAATTAAGCATGCCAGGCGGCGTTCTTATAAATTTTAATACAGAAACGCCACTACAAAGAGATTGCGTTTGTTTTAATATTTTAATAAACTGGTCGCGGCAACGGGTTCCATATTACATTCTTGGCAGATGGTTTTATTTATTATGTTGGTACTTGTTTCTCATATTCTTCCATGTCGTTGTGAATTTGCAGTCATATCTTTACTATGTTACCTTTATTAGAAATAAAACTATTGACTGATCAGCTGATGTTCAGCCGGATTGCGGGGTAAGCACAATGAGGCACCTTCGCTTCAGTCTAAAGCAGGAGAAGGACCCCGTTTCTTTTACAGCTTTGGGTTTTTAGTCAGTAAGAGTCTGACTCTCCCCCTCGCCTCATCCTGGGCGGGAGAAGTGATTAGATGATTTTAGACTTTTATTTTTTTTAACAAAATAAAAATAATGCTGAATTACATACAATAAATGAATTAAATGCTTAGATCAATTAACTGAAATAAGTTCCGCTGTGTCTTGGAAACTAATAGAGCTTTTCTCAGTTAATTCACGTGAGTCTGTATTATAATAATTTAGCATATTCAACAAAGAAAAAATTTATGACTGTTGTCGAGTATAGGCACCTACTGATAGGTATGTTGATTTTAATAGCATCAAAATCCAAACAAAATTAACTCATGAAAGACGAAGGGTTTCATCAGCCCAATGTAAGGAAATTAATTTATTAACGAAAATCTTGACTTTCCATAATTTAATTGTTCCCGAGATAATTATCAAAGTTTCGACAGTTCAAAGAAAATCATAGTAAACCAATTACGATATTGATTGGAGAAGATAATCCAATAGTGTGCTGAAGGAACTTGGTTTATATTTTATCTTGTTTATGAAACGTAATTACGTAATAATTTACTGTGAACAAAGAAGGAATTTGCTTAGTAGAAATTTCGGACGAAGATTGATATAGGCACAATACGGTAGTTTCCAACTAATCAAATTCAATAATTTTATTCAATAAAAGTATTTTCATAAGAACATGAGTGTTGAGAAAGAAGAATAAAACATATTTCCTTGAACATAATAGGTACATAATCTTATTTATCAAATCGTACAGACATATGTAGAGTTACAATTAGCTTATTCATTTACAATTTCGGTTTACAACATCACAAAAATAAAATTATTCTTGCATGGCAAAAGCACACGCGCATAGTTGACAATATATAGTATGTTTGCATATTTTTGGAGGACAGCCATGCTTCGGCACGAATGGGTCGGCTCGACTGGAGTAATACCACGGCCTAAATCTCCAAATCCCTAATCCCTAAAAGGTCGGCAACGCACTCGTAACTCCTCCGTTGCGGGTGTCCATGGGCGGCGTTGATTGCTTACCATCAGGTAATCCGTCTGCTCGTTTGCCGACTTATTACATTAAAAAAAAAAAAAAAAAAAGATACAATAAATTACAAAAAGACAAAAATGTACCTTAACATACCTTATAACGGAGTATAATGGCCTATGCAATGTACGCACTGGTTAATCTCATATCAACTTTCCTGGGACTACAAAACGGGACTAACTATGAATAGGTGCTTTTGATAGGTAATTGATGCAGAAACAAGCTAAAGGATGGTGTAGCGCGAACCTTATAAATTGCGATACGCAAAGGGCGGGGCACCTCGTCATTCAATGTCCATACTTTTTTCCCTTCATTAACTTTTTGCCGACGCATTTAGAAGATACAAGTACAAATTAACACTAGCCCGAAGTGTGCAAAGCTTATATTGTTACTGTTTTGCATACAATTCAGTTGCATATTTTTATTAATGATTCCCATTAATTATTTTCCCTTTACCCAGTTCAATAATGAGAGTCGACACACTGACGCAGCACAAAAATAAAGGTCAATTTCGATCATAACAAATTAAATAAATTTGTATTGTGCTCAATTATTATTATAATAATAAATTGTTGATTTTTTAGCAGTTTGTAATTGGATGAAAGTGTAAATTGGGTGAGTTTAATTAAAATGCGTAATTATGTACTCATTACACTTAATCAATGTTCCTGGTGAACATTTTAAATGCTTATTAGTATCATGTACACCACATTGATATCCCGGGGTCAAGAAATACCGGCGTAAAACAACTACAGTGTGGTGTTTCATAGTGTTATTTAGGTTACAAGAGGCTCAATCGTCTCCCTTCTCCCATGCCCAGTTCCCAAATCCAAAATCTCAAAGCCCTTACCCCAAAAAGCCGGCAACGCACTTGTGACTCCTCTGGAAGTTAGGGTTTCTATGTACCAATTGCTTACCATTAGGTTTGATCGTTTGCCAACCTATCATGATAATAATGGTAAATGTCAAAGTTTTAAGACATTGTTGAGTTGTTTTGTACCTAGCATGTGAAAAAAAGAAGCGAAGCACACATTTTCAAACGACATTAAAAGCCCAGGCCTTCTAGAAGCTGGTTGATGTATTAAAAAAGTTATATTAACGTTTCGAAACTTAAATAAATTATTCACTAGTACTGAAATTGGCTAAAAACGACAGCAGCGCCGCCTGTCTGCGAACTTACATTACTTCTAACGTACTCGGCAAGGGAATTCAGAAAGTTTGCTCAGCCAATGGAACCAATTTCCTGAATTTGTGACATCCGTACATACCGTCTAGTTCCGAATTAATATACCCGATACATTGTATTCTGTGTGTTTGTTTGTACAGTGGTTTGTTTGTTTGCCTGAGGCAGTATTGCGGCGGCCTTGTGGGTCAAGTTCGATACGCGCAAATAATGAAATAAAAGTTTTCTCTATAATAAAAATAGTATCAAACAAACAACTCTGGATTTTATTTAGTGCTCATTTTATTTTATAATATCTGCAAATTATTTCTATGCGCAAGGGTTACTGGCGCAGACATTAGACTTGGCCACACACATAACATCTGCATACATAGCTAGTTAGGGGCGTGCAGAAAGTCCATTGCTTATAAGAACCGTAATAACACTCTCCCCTCAGTTGACTTTTGCCTCTGTTGCAGGTTGATAAGCGCCCTAACATAAGGTGTGTTGAGATTTTCTCTACCATATGCGTAAATTTTAAATCCTTAGAGAAATATAAATTTGTTAAGCAAGTTTAATAGTCGTCGAGGTCGTGGTGGCTAGGCGGTTAAGGAGCCCGCTTTTCATGCATGAGGGTCTGGGTTCGAAACCTGGCAAGTACTAATGTGACTTTTTCCGAGTTCATTAAATTATTAGTTCGTGAAATGATAATCATAAAAAGTACATATTACTTTCTATGATTATTTAGACACCACTGATTTACGGTAAACATCGTGAAGAAACCTGGACTTATAATTTCTAATTATAAGTTGAAATCGCAAACTCGCATTGAGCAAGCGTATATTAATGCTTAAAACCTTCTACATGTGAGAAGAAGCCTTTGCTCAGCATTGGACACTTATAGGTTGAAGATGATGATGATGATGAAGCAAGTTTACCAAAAATGGAAGGCTACAAATGCTAATGAGCTGCACAGCTCTATTATTTAATTACCCTTACAAAACTTTAGAAACATTAGACTAACTTAGCAAATCCAATCTAAAATACCCTATTACTTGCTTGCACAATACAATAAAAGTTTTAAATATCAAAAACTCATTAATTTACATTATATTACGTTATTCGATCATTAAATCTAAAACGAATATCGAATATCACATTCTTTCTTAATTTTACAACATTTTCATTTTTTTATTTTTATTCTTTATACAAATGGGATATCGTTTTACAAATTAAAAAGTATAATAACCCGTATCAGATTGTTAAGTCAAATCGGCCGTCATTGGTGTAATGCACACCAAAAATTAATTACTACGAAAGAATCTAGATAAGGTCAAAAAGGCGTGTGGTCGTTAAAATGTTCTAAAAACTAGATATTCAATCAAAGTCATAAAGTATGGAGGTTTTATGGTCCATTGAGTCATGGTGTGATTCATGGGACGTTGAAAGTATTTAAGCAAGTTGGAGATTTACGGGCGCGGATATATGATAGCGTGAGATCTGTCTCTTTATGCGAAATGGTTCGCGATAGTTTTGTGAGCGATGCTGAATGTTCTCTCTCTAGCAATGAATGAGTGGGATACTCTGTAGATGTTATCGATCACGCAGTAGTTATTAAAATACCAAAACATGTCTAGCGTACGTCACATATGTAGGCAACTTTGATAACTGTCTTATTGTTGCATAGTTGAATTTCTACTGTCATCATCATCAGCCTATAAGTGCCCACTGCTGAGCAAAGGCCTCTTCTCATACGGAGAAGGTTAGAGCATTAATCACCACGCTTACTCAATGCGGGTCGGCGATTTCAAACTTATAATTAGAAATTATAAGTCCAGGTTTCCTCACGATGTTTACCTTCACCGTATGTCAGTGGTGTATAAATAATCATAGAAAGTACATATAACTCGAAAAAAGTCATATTGGTACTTGCCAGGTTTCGAACCCACGCCCTCATGCATGAGAAGCGGGCTCCGTAACCTCCGGGCCACCACAACCATCACCACCGCAACCGAATTTCTACTGTACCGATTTTTAATCAATGAAAGTATGTTTAAGAAATCTAAATAATATTACAATGTTGGAAAACTACTCTATGACAATAGCGACATGGTGCATATTTGTATGACAGTATCCGAATGCAGCTCTTGCGGTTGACCATTGCGAATGCCAAATAAATTTGGAAACGAAATGCTTCCAGAGTTCATAATAAATTTACCAATATATCAACGACCACACACAAGTTTAAATTTACGACACGGTCGTGTGAAATCCCATAAATTGTACCCACAACAATTTTTCTTAGATATTCGAAACTTTCTGCCGCATATCCTGCAGTGACTAATTTCGTAAGCACCTTTAATGTGTTTTGCGGTTGTCATAAATCTCAGTTTTATTTACGTAAGTGGCCAAGGATTAAGTCGCGATTGCGTTTTAATTGCTTTTCTAGGGAGATTTTATAAGAATGACACTTTTATTCTTATCAAATTTATGTGCAGGCAAATTTGACTTCGAAGAAATCGTTCTTACTCAGGTGATTCGTCGGTTAAGGAAAATTAGTAAACAAAATATTTTGTGTTTAATTATCCTAAGTTTGCTCTAAATCACCACATTCGTAGATGGTCATATTGCGTTTGTTGATATATTCATGATTCTTGGTACAGCTTCATGGAGTATATACGTACAGGTAGTAACTTAATAATTCGATTTGTTGTTGATTAATTCACTTATTAATAGTCACGTATTTATCAGCTCAATTTTGGAGATTGGTAATGGTTTCGGTTTGTGCTGCCAAAAACATTCGTAATCGAACAATTATCGAAGTAATGATTAATTTATATAAACCACAGGCACGGATTCACCATGACGATTTATCACCGGCAATCGTATAATAATCGATTTCATTAACGCTTTCATCCGCAGGGGTCGTGCAAACAGCAGGGTGCGAGCACAATGGTCAGTTTTTCCAGCAAAACGAACGGAATTTGTAACAAAACTAAGATTACGCTAAGACAGGAAGAGAACAATACCACATTCTAAAGGTTAAGAAAAAAAAGAAATATATCATTCATTTCTATGTCCTTATTTATATGTCCAAAAAATGATATAATTTTACCATTACAATAGATTTCATTTTATTCTTCAATGTCGTGTCAAAAATACCTCACATTAAGACGTCAAACCAAAAAAGCCATGTTTGAATCGAAATTGATACTGCAGAATTTAGAAGATAAAGTTTATGAAAAGTTAAATGGGAATAAAAAGAATAAACGCTATAGGCACCTGTGTCTGTTAGGAACTCAGGCGACTTGTTCAGATTTATTGCGTCGTATTGTGAACCGTCGCGTCGCTGTGAACTATGTCCGATAAACATGCAGTAAACTTCATTATAGTACTCCAAACAACTGAATAAAATGTCCATGGTTTAGAAGCCATTTTAAGGTTACGATTTGTAAATAAAAACCGCTTAAAGAAATAAGTACAGTCGTGATTTTGTAGATGAACACGAGAGCTTTTATAGAACATCGTGTACCACAATTTTTTTTTTAGAACCAATAAACAATTTTGTGTCTTATAAACTAGCGGCCGTCCCCTCTTCGCTCGAGTCCAACTGTCATGAAACTCTTTTCCCCAATTTTCCCCTCTACTTTTCTAATATTTTCTTTCATGAGAACCTTCTCCTGACAATAATAAAAACAAAACAAAAGAATTTGCCGATATTGGTCCAGCTGTTTTTGAGTTATGCGCTTACCAACACATTTTGCGATCCGTTTTTATATATACCTAAAGATAATAAATACTATCAGTAACAATGTAACTACAAGACTACACTTCAAGATAACTTACAAGATGATAATGAAAAATACTTTTAAGTTTCGCTTGATTTCCTTTTATGTTCTAATCGTATACTTTATAAACTATCCAGTGTTTGTTTATTCCAGCTATAGAATAGTTGGGTTTTCGTCCAGGTTTCCGGTAATGAACGGGCGAGGGAAGTAATGGTGAGGGGCGATTTCGGTGGCCGCCGCAGTTAGTGGTTACCGGGCGAGCGTTGCAATGAAAAACCTACGTACACCTATAGGTAGGTAGCTATGGTTACCCTGTTAATGACATTTATTGCACGTGATTTAAATGTATTTACAAATTCTGTAAAAGGATTCCTGGTGGCTGATGTGGGATCGTTTTAATGATGTGACCATATTTTATATCGAGAGCAATTTTATATATTGTTATGATTTTTTTTTTGCTAATTGTTCATAGACATCCTTAAAATAAAAGAAGCAGAGGGTTCGTTTTAATTTACCTAGGCTTTGGCCTAAAGAAGGAGAAGAAACGGGGGCTTTTAATTAGTAAGAGTTTGATACTCCTTGCGCATCGTGGCAAGAGAAAACATTTTTGATGATTTTCCTCTCCCGAAAAGGAGGATTGGAGATTGCGGACGTTGGAGCGAGGAAAAAATTCAAAAAAGATCAGAAATGAAAGAAATAGTGGGCATATGCCTTGGGTTTCAAATTAAAAGTTTGAAATAATCCAAGTGGTGCTTAATGCATTATCTGCGATGAGAGATCTTTTTTCTGCAGAAGGACTGCTACAGACTTACATTAACGACAATAATCTTTTTTAAAGCAGAAAGGAAATAGAATTTTACATAAAATCTACTTTCGCAGTCGTGCGGGATAAAGTTTATGTTTGTTACTGGAAGAGAACTTAATTTGAATTTCGAACATTCGAATGTTGAAAACTATTGGATCATTACTAAAACCTGTGAATACCTAACAAGTAACAACAATGTAACATGAAAATACAAAACAAGATCTGACGTACATACGAGTACATACGTCGGAATCGTTTTCCCGGAGCATTCTCGTCCACATTTCGCTCGTTTGGAGCACTCCTAAGGGCGGACAACTCAATCATCCAGCTTCTATATCCCGAGCGTTCCGGAAAATTGGAATTTTGTCACCCTTTTTTCCTGACTGATCTTTCTCAGCTTCGTACAATTTGGGAACCACCTTTGATTGGAGTGCGTAACCGGATAACCGTTGAGGTTATCGTTTTCTTCGTCAATTGAATGAATGAATCCCTTTATCGTATTTCAGGTGGGCTTTGATGTTCTGATTCATTTAGTTGCTCACGATGTTTGGTAAGGATTTGTATGGAGTATAGTTTTGATGTTTATGTGTTCCTATAGATATTTGTCGTACACTACCATTCATCACACACCATCCATTTTGTCAGTAAATCTTAATTGTTGAAGTATGGATTCTTAGATTAAAAAGACCTAAAGAGGCATCCGACTTATAGTTAATCAACTATCCCCTCATAAGTACTAAATTAAATAACTCCTTTATTTTAGAAGATAGATCCAGTTTGTCTATGTTTATCTTAAGTTAATATCATTGAATTATTCTCTTTTTAATAATATAATTGAGAGTATTGTTTGTTATTTTTTCGTTCTTATAATAAACTAATCAGGGCTATTTTAAACTCCTGAGACGCTAATAATAAAAATAACTGTTTTGATAGGTACAAAATAAAATATTTATTTTCGTGGAAGGACACAAAAAAATAAAAATATTCACTGAATCACTCGACTACTTCGTAATTATTATATTATTTTTGTATCACGACAAGTATAAATATACAAGCAACTACTACATTTTGTTATACCGAACAGAAATTTTATTTAATTTTTAAGTTTTGATTTGTACTTACAAGTAAAACTTTCCATCTGATAAGACTTATAAGCCTTATAATTGTACTGCCTATAGCGGTGACGAAATATAAGGAATGCCATATTAAAATACGCTAAGATTGGAACATAAGACTGCATATTCAACGTTCGTGCAAGAAACGAGCGTTCACAACATTTATGACAAAATCACCCATTATTACAAATCAATTGAATCTCATAAATTGAAACAAATAAATGGCTTGGCCAATAGCCTTTCATAGCTAGCTGGTACTATTCAGAATTGCTACGAAGCTATTTTAATAGTTTTAAAACACAGTGGTTCACGTTAGCGTTTCCATAATGAATAGTTCAGCGACATTCAATTTGTATAATTGCAACTACGGAGTTGTGGTGCACTGATTTTATTGTTTAACCGCTTTCCTAGAGAGTTGCGTTCGCAGCTCTAGATTGGATGTTCCATTTGTTCAGGATTTGTAGTTTAATTTATTAGTGTTTATTTACAGATGGAACGAATGGAGGAATTTTGTTGGCCGTTATTTTAATGCTTTGGCTGGTCAGCCAAGGCTTGGTCTCTTGATGTTTTTAGCATTAAATTAGAATGTCTTATGTCTAGACTGCAGTTAAGGTAGTTGATCAATGCGTGGCATAAATGTTGCTTCAGAATTACTGGGGAATAAATTTTATAGGAAAATGAAAAGTTGTACTTTAGGTGATTGTGAGAAAAGTACTCAGAATAAAAGCGTTGAACAACAGCAACGTTGTGCGTACTCATGTGAGTGAGATTATCGAAGGCTCAATACCCCCTAATCTTAAAAACTCTTACAAACGTACTTTCGACGTATAATGTACATACTTTCTGTAGTATTATCTGTAATTAGTAATACTAATCATTGTCGCACTAGAACTGTCATTGTCATCATATTATTTAGACAATGTAACTCTGGTGCAGTGAGCTGCCCGACTGTGCACTGTGCTATTAAAGTCAAGTATCTAAGATCCAAGTCTTTTAATCATATAACTTAACTTAACTTAACTTTTTTACACTTTCGCCAACGTTAGTAACTTTTTTAGTGTTATGACTGTCCATGGGTGGCGCTTATGGCTTATCGTCAGATGATCTGTATGGCCATTTGCTGACCTATATGGCTTTAAAAAAATTTTAAAAATGGGAATTTGTCAAGGCTTTTTTTGGAAAATCCTTAGTATCATTTTATTTTTATCTTTTTCCATCTTTCATGCCGAGACACTTTGTCGGTAGTAACATTCCATTAAGTTTTTACTTTTTAATTCAATATTTATTTCGACAACATGCAACTTTAATCCTGGAACATCGAAAATGCATAAAATTTAAGTAAAATACACTGTTAAAGTAATTAACCGGGTTATAAAGGTTTTACGAGGTTTATAGTAAGTTTTATGAACATTGGACAACGTGAAATAAATAACAATTTTTCAATATAAAATTTTCAAAGGGTAGGTAATTGTTTTCTCCCTCAAAAATTGTTCTGAAAAGTCACATTTTTTATATTGCAAACACCAGTGGACAAGGTTATTCTCATTACGGCTACTATATTAAACTTTCTGCTAGAAGCTTCTTTTCCGTGTGTATCATTTTACTTATCAGTTTCAAAAGTAATCGCGACCCAGCCGACATTTTTTTGTCAATCAAATGAAATTATGTTCATAGTAATAACAACAAGTCATTCATAAAAAAAAAACATTATTACAAAAAATAATACAACAACAAAAACACAACTGTTTACAAATTCATCTTCGTAAATAATCAACTATTATAATACATATACTACTACTATAAAAAAATAACAAAAATGATTAATTGATAATTGTTAACCCTATTACAATGCATTGCAAAAAATGGTGTTGAATGAGCTGACATTTGTGGCAATACGCTGCCCTGTAGCGAACACCGGTGGGGTGCGTCAGGCGAATGACATGTATGGCACTGATTGGTTATTGTGAAATAATAGCCAACCCATAAAACCATGCACCATAAGGAGAATTTTCCAGGGACAATACCCATGTAATCACTTAGATTTTATTTTTCGATAAATTGGGAAGATTTTTGCCACGTGTTAGCTCGGCTCGTTAAAAATAATGAGATCGGTTTTCGGCGATAAATAATAGGTTTTGCGGCTTCTTTTCTCGTTAGAATTTAGTTGGACCCTTTGTTCCTATTGTGGACTGTTTGCTGTATACTAAATTGAGCGTAAATATGGATTTTTTATGAAGTGCCGACTTTTTTCGTGTAAATTGGAATCGGAATTGAGGGCGACAAAATATTGTCTAGAATAAACAGGATTGTTATTTCATACGATGAATATTTTATTTCGATCTGCTTTTGTATTGCGAAGAATAACCCCGATTGTTGGGCCGCTCTAGCGCGCTATTTTCGAAATGCCAATGCCTACTTGACATAATTTTGAATATTAATCCTTTGTTGATTTGTCTTCGATGGTACCGTTTACTTTTAAAGTACAATCTGCTTATAATGTAGTTTCAAGTTTTACAAGCATGGCGTATGACTGGATCGAAGTCATGTTTACTATATATACTACATGTGTCAATGAACGTAATTTTAGTTAAACGTCCAGCTTAAATTTCTCGTAAATTAATTGAATAAAAAAAACTAAGTTAAGGTCTCTTTAAATATACTTTATTGCAAACAGATTAAAGTCTATTTCTTGTCATAAACACATGAATATCACATTCTCGACTGAAATAGCAAATTGCATGTTCATTTCTCAGAAGGCATAAAATCAATGTCTATTTTCACACTCATTGTTATCGATTGGAGTCGCAAGGAAACACCAATAAATCACTGTAAAGGGCCGTAACAAATAAACGGCAGGGATTTTCAAATAATTTGCCGATGCCTTAGACCAATTTACGAACACGCGATGCAATTTCAAAGCTAGAAGCTCGCATGTCGCCATAGTGCCCTTTACCGAGGGTTGTGGAAGACCCCAAGACATTTAACGGTCAAATACCAAGTATCGTTGTTATTGAAGTAATGGAAACTATATTTTTTCCTATTTTCATTTTTGTTGTGTCTGCACAATGTGCGGCATGGTATAGGGTTAAGATTTATGTGTTATTTTTTGTTCTACACTTTTGTGAGTTTTGAACAAAAGTTTAGTTAAAACGTTTAAGGATTTCGGAGTAACTTGCAAAACGTTATGATAAGAAGTTGAATGCCATGTAGTCTAAGTCTTCAAAATATTAAAGTACCATCTATTACCAATTTACAAAACGTAAATCCAAACTAATATTATAAATGCGAAAGTAACTCTGTCTGTCTGTCTTTTCTTCACACATAAACTACTGAACTAATTTCTATGAAATTTGGTACAGGCATAGTTTGGAGCTCTAGAAAGGACTTAGGATAGTTTTTGAATCAAAAATCTGCAGGAAGTCAGTATTCCACGCGAACGGAGTCGTGGGCAAAAGCTAGTAATACTTAAAAATAACTCGAATCATTGTTGCTTAAGTCCTTATAATTGATTTATCTTATTGTTAGTTATACCTCAAATTGTACCCTACTTAGAACACAAGGTTCCAAAGTTCCGAATCGAATTGCTAAATTGTTTACTCGTCGAAACTCGATCGTTACTTGTATTAACTGTATTCGTGAGGGGTGGGAGCTTAATAATAAGTGACGATTATAAAGGGGCTCAGCAGATACGGTAAATTTTGTTTGTTACAAATAGTTTAGGGCAGCGATTTCTCGATTGTGTACTGAGATTGGATATGACACGTGTTTATTGCAGACTATAGTACAGTTTTAGAAATCACCTATATAAATGCTGGCAATCATAACTATGCAAAAGTTTCACAAATTATCCATAGTAATATTTTAATACATAATATTTTTACTAAACATAAATTAATATGTATGAACTGTTTATCAATATTAGATTTTAAATCTTCTCGATCAAAGTTCAAATTGAAACAGTTTCACATCACAGACAGATTAGCGAGAAACAGTAACTTCCCCGTATGTCTTCGCCCCTACACTTGATATTCAGTTGGCAATATCTTTGTTTAAACTTGAGACAGTCTCCGGATTAGGTTAGATAAATTTTGATGGACTGAACATAATGGTTTAGTTGACAGGCGGCTTAAAGGGCGAAATTATTTCATAATTTTGAATTGTTTTAATTAAAGTTTTGCATTAATAACAGGGGTGAGGGAAAAGCGTTTCGTTGACAAGGGATTTGGAAGATGGATGGCTATTAGTGTATTATCTTAAAACACTTAAGTAATTTATTTTTGGATAGCTATTATAAGATATTTTATTGTCGTTCTCTTTCGAACAGTTTTGTTGTAAAGCGCCATCTAGCGTCGAATAGCATAAGCGTAAGTTTAATATTTTTTTCATAGATGGCGTTACGTGTGTCGTGCGCAGGCGCATACGATGTTTTTTGATACAGGTGAAAACTCTAAATAAATTTATAATAAAAACAATTAATATATTAATTTTTAATTCTTTAAAAATGAATAAGGGATTGTTTTATCCATATTATTCAGGAATGCCAGTAATGAATGAAATAAATTAGACCTTACTTCATAGCAAATATTAAAAAAAAAAAATATTTTTTTTAATAAAAAACGAAGTAATGCGATTAAATTTGAAAGATTACGGTAACTTGTTTTATTTATATTTGTCATTTTATATGCACTCAAATATTTGGTAAGCATAAATCGGATCTGACGTCTGCTCTCAAATAATTTCGCACTATCTCAAATTAAATTGACATTCATAAACGGATTCCGTTCCATTTTTAAAATTCAATGTCATGTTTGTTTTTTTCTGTTAATTTTCGAGTTCCGCCGTGTGTAATTGGATCCGAGCCGTGTGGCACCGTGAAATCACTAATCCGACTAATTCTGACAGCCATATGTCACTGTTTAACGACTACACTGCCATGCCGCAATCTTGGGCATGACTTAGTCCCTGCACTTTTAAGGACAAAAGTATGATTTACTTTTGTTAAATTTATTAATACAATTAGTTTTAATAAATTTCCTTATTATTTCGTTCATATTTGAGATTTTTTAGTTTCCCGCATTTATACAGATGTCTATTTACCATTGTCAGATTGTAAATATATTTTGTAATCTATGCTTCTAAATCATTTTCGTCAAGTTTGGAGTTCGTCAAGTCAGATAACGTGCTAAAAGTACATTCACTTAAACCCTGATTATGAGAAAATAAATTATATCAAATGTCGTTAAGTGAATGAAATAAAAACTCATTTCTATTTACAGAAAATAAAATACTAAAATAAGAATTTGTATCAACCCTAACTGGTTATCTTTTTAAAATATAATACTAAAAACATCTACATACAGTTGGCACATGCATGATTCAGTGCAAATGGCTTGCCAGTCTGTATGGAGTGCCATAAACATATTCGAGATTCAAGAATTCTTATGCATTTCTCCGAAACAAAGATACAGAGTCGGTGGCATGTAAAGCTAAATATTTACACTGGAGATTGACCTCTTACCACCTAAAATAACCATGTGAATAGAGGCCAATTTATGATGGTTTAATGTAGTTTTATATGCTGTTGTCTGTACCTAAAGGTTCTCATTTTAGATTGATATCTCACGTTGGCTTGAATGACAGCCGTGAAAATGCTAATGTGGAACGGCTTAAACATATTTAAACGCGATATTATTAAGAGATAAAAATTTTATGTTCGTATTAAGGTACTTTACGGATTTCAATATAAATTAAATCTTTAATAAACTTTTTGAGACTATGAATAGAATCAAATTAGATTATGTACTTTCTTAACTATAAATTAAGTTCATAGATTTCTGAATAACAATATTTCAATGGAAAAGTCTCATATAACTAGAAGTTTTTAAGCATCGAATCTGTTACTGAACAGTCAATCAATGATTCTTAGAATTATTTTGTCGAATTACCTACTTAAGTAGATTGCCAAGCAACGCATTATTGTTATATTGATTTCTTAATATTACCAACAATAAAAATATGGTGTATGTGAATAATATGTTAAAAGTTTTATTATTTTATTTGGTTCACTTATTATAGATATTATTTCACTGTTTTTTTGAAGATATAATAAGAATATAATAAGTAAGTATGAACCAAGTATTTTTTTATAGTTTTATAGCCATTTTGTTCGTAACAATTTTCTTTAATTGCATCAAATAAATACTTTATTTACTTATATATACCAAGCACTTATAAATACTTTATTAAAAGTACTGGGTACTTCTGTATGTAAATGAATATAAAGTTCCAACTCGAAAATCACAGACAAAAAAGTCACGGTTCGTCGCCTGATCGACTTGCAAGCTTAAAACTTGGAACACATGTCAGAGACGGTAGCATATTTCAAACCTGCACTAAAGCGAGTGATATATCGAGAGGACAGATGCAGCATTACACGGATTATCTTAAATAGGAACACCTGTTTTCAGACACGACACTACGTGCCCTTTTCAGAACGGATACATTCATTTTAATAATCTTGAATGGGATTGTTCGCGATTTATGATGTGTGGGGCTTCGGGATTTTGGCGCTGGCTGTCTTGAATTATTATAACGTTTTTGTTCCTTCATAGTTTGTTAATTGGGTTTGCAGGTCATGGTTGCGAGTATTTATTTGAAGGAGGGAAAAATCATCATACATCTACTGACCTAGAACCATCCTGTTCCTTCTCCTGCTGTCTTCTTATACTTCTTCTGCCGAACATCGATCCCATTGGGCCTAACTAATCGGTCTTTGAGGCACGCATGAAACACTACTCGCCTAACGCATGGATCTGGTACGGATCGGATGAGCTATAAAAGTAAGTATTAAAGGAATACAGTCTCAAATTGTAAGACAATTCTAACTGGATTTTATTATTCAAAGTTATAAATACTTTTAAAGTCTCAAAAGTATTTATAACTTTGAATAATAAAATCCAATTAGAATCAAATCAGATTTGACTTTAAACTTCAGTTGTTTGATTCAATTTATGATCTCTGTTTTGTTCAATGTCAATTTTGTTCAAAAATAAATCCAAATTTATGTTCTATTTTCCTATATGACTAAACACGTTATTGTAAGTAATTATAATATGCAAGAATTAGCATATTTCTACTTACCTATCGTATTGTGAATAAGTTGGTTTATTTGCGATATGTACTCCATATATTATGTATTGTATTTGTTTTTGAATCAAATGTAGGTAAGTCTATAAAATATGCACAATTGTTAGGCAATAACATACTTTTCCTCGCTTCTTGCAGTTTTTGTTGACTCCTCTTTGCATCAGCCAAAGATTTGATTTTCGTTCCCATCATCATTCGCCACTAAAAATAAAAACAATAAAATTTAAACAGATCTAACTGCTGAAATACTAATTAGGTAAATTCAAAACGTGACAGCAGGAGACCACGACACAGGAGAAAATCCTATAGTGGGGCAACGTTTTTATATTAAAAAAAGTACCATGTGGTATATAATTGTTGTGAAAATAGAAACACGATCATTACCTAACTAACTATTCATTTTGTTGTACCTACAATGTTTTAAAGATGTATTGTGTAGAATAATTTATTAGAAATATTCAAGATAAGTCTATCAGACATTCTAACTCATAATGCAATGAATAAGTTAATCTTTATTTTTTATAAGGATTAACTTATTCCAAATTGTACGTGTGTCTTTAATGTATTTATTATTATTGCTGTTTAAAGAAGAAGAAGTTCGTAATAGTTAATTAAATTAAATACTTGTAAAGTAGTTCGTGCGCTTTTTTAATGATATAACATACACAGGAATCAGAATATTTTAAAAATAAAGTTTACAATGGAATCTAAGGTACGTTTTGTGTTGTTTTATTGCACGGTTGGCGCAGTGACTGGCCAACTGGATACAGTGCAACGTGTTGCATGCTCGATTCCCGCACGGAGCAATACTTTGTGTGATCCACTAATTGTTGTTTCCGGTCTGAGTGGCTTGTCATATATACAGAATATACAAATTCCTCATACGAATTTGTATATTCTGTATGTGTTCACCCGTAATACTATTTATTGAGGCGACCTACAACAATAATTATAAAAAAAACCAACAAACATATATTTTTTATAAAAAAGACATTTAAAAAGACAAAAGATCTTAAGCACCATAGCAATAAATTCATTATTATCACCCTTATGTAATTTAAAACACGTCATAAGCTACATCCTCCTGTCATTATCGTCTATCATAGTTAGGCCTGGCTTAATGAAGCTTCCATTACCAGCTCCTGAGAGGAAATAAGGGGAAGATTAGATAACTTGCAACCGCTTCGGTAATAATCTTGTTAAAACGAGTTTTTATTGCACATGTTCATAGCTATTTTGAGGTTATTTTTGGATGTTTAAGTAGTTCGGTTTTTTAGGAGTGTTGAAAAAATATACCATGTTTTGAAACAAAAAACTTTTTATAGATTAAAATACAAAAGAAAAACATTTTATAGATTAAAATGTTTTTTATTAGTATTTTATTGTTAAAATGCGTAATATTATAATATTGTTGCTTTATGAAATCAAATATAAATTTACAAACTGTGAATAAATTTTTTATATTTGTAAAATATATTTTTTAATCGATTTCAAAATTCGAAGGTAATATTTAAAAAGGAAAGTCAGATTCTTTTTTATTTTACACAATAATCTCTTAGGTAGGTCGCGGTAGTGTTAGGTGTATAAGGTAGAGGGAGGAAAGGCGAGAATGCACATAATATTATTTTAACCGGCTTCCCCTTTTTTCTACTATATTTTCGTAAGATGGGTTTATAACACACTGTGTCTTGAAAACTTTCATTCAGACTGGTGATATAGAAGCTAAATCGTTTTCTATTCAAAGTCTTAGTTTAATGACATTAGTATCTAACGAAAAAATAAAATTTTAAGTGTGGCGCTTGACATTTTTTATTACATACATTTTTTTTCGAATGCCCTTCGAGGATCTTTCTGAGGAAAAAGAATAGAGGAGAATTCCAGACTTTGCTTTCCAAAAATAGTCCTGTGGTTTACTGTAAGGGTTCCGGGTGCTCTAGTAAACTTGCTATGACTTCTTTTGGCTTAGGGTATGGCGAGAGTGAACGTCAGACTCATATTGGCTAAAAAACCTCCCGTTTGTTCTTCAGCTCCAGGACGCACCGCTTGACTCGCAACCCCGGATGAAATCGGAGCACCTAAAGTTATAAACGCAAAACAAACTCGTGCTAAGGTCCCTATTGAAGCTTACTTTCAGTTGGTTAACGCATTTCTCATACAACAACCCGCCTTCTAAAGTCTCCACTTATTTACACACGCAAGAATGTGTTGTTAATTTTCACACGAGATTTTTTATTACACCCTCGGGGCCAAAGCTATGATTGAATACAATCTGTGAGTTGCGGATGTCGGCCTTTCAACTGTAACTCGGATTTTTTAATAAAAAAATAGTGCGCTATCAGTGTTTTAGCAGTGTAAAAACACCTTTTAAAAGTGCTCAGCGATGATGACTTTGTCGGTAGATCGTTTTTTGTTTTAACTGAACCCCATTTTAATTTGAAGACAGGGAGATACTGTCACCGTGTTTTGCAGCGGAATACTACTAAAGTTGATTAATGTAAATATGTTTACAGTACTCCATAACGAAAACGGATGTACGCCGCTGATTTTTAAAATAATTTTTAGTTTCTTTCTTCCCGATATTCCATTAAATATTTTCAACCGAACGAGATTCTTTCCACAGCTTCGTATTTCTATCCTCAACACTCGTTCTTTACAAAATTGCAGCAGAAAAATCCGAAATCCAATAAAAATGAACAACAAAACGGAGCCTATTCCCTCTTCAGACATCCAGTGTCATTGAAACAGCCTACCTTGTATTCATATCGAAGCTTTGATTTAGTACTAATTAACCCTCTACTGCAGCGTACTTTTTGCTACACGAGAGTCCATTGTTTAAAGGCAAGAGGATGCTATAAAAACGTTGCTTCATGTCCCACTTAAAGCGGCACTTGAAACCTATTATACTTTTAACTAAGAACGCCGACCGGCGCGGGCCAAAATAAATTGTCGGCCTGGTGCATATTAGGCGTATTTTTTCGCCCTTTCCTTTCGTCCAGCGACCTTTTATTGGAGTTAATTAATTGTAAACAAATTAGCGAACCTGCTCCATTTGCTTGCGAAGGGTTTTGCAAACGAGGTGCCTAATGAAAGTTATTGTAATGAGAATTTTGTACAAACATTATACATAATATACGATTCATTTTGCTATAAATTGGTCAGTATTCCAGTGTTGGTTGAATCTAAATGTTAATTTTATTTTAAAAGCTGTGCGCAGAGTATTTATTGTAATGTGAACTTAATGAGGGCTACCAATTAAAGTAATTTTATTGTAAACTTATTTTTGTGCATGGTATTGTGAAGCATTGCGTTTATATATATTGGATGCTAGTTTGTTATTAGTGATCGTATGTTGTAACACATAATTGTAATTTGTGAGATTACCTACACACGAATTGATTTCATCGTTAAACTTTTACGCCGTTGTTTATTCTAGGTACAAAATCAAACAACAGACCGTGCTAACTAAACGTGTCGTCGATGTCAGTTTTAATTTAAAATCGGCATTCGCCGCCAACTGGATGCATAACTCAATCAACATCAATCCGAATCGGATTCGACATGGATTTAACAAGTAACGTCACTGTTCGTACTCGTTCTGTGTTTGCGTATACTCCGGTAACGTAACGCAATTCGGGAACCGAGTCGTGTGGTCCGGCCCTAGCCGAACAAGCTTGTCACTGCAATGAATGTGCCCCACAAATCACCAGTTCGGTTGTTGGGGCATTTTTTGTCGTTTCGTTCATTTCGCAGTGAAATTGAGTTTGGTCTACGGTCGAAAATTTTTGGGCCTGGACACGGTAAAAAGTGTTTGTAAACAAAAATATTCGACGCGATTTATCAAGGACGGGAAGATGAGATCCCGGTTTCCGGGCTCGTGTCCATTTCTGGCCATGTGTTTTAGAGGGTTACGGCAAAAAATGGTCGACTCGAAATGATTGACGTTACAAATGGTTTTTTTCACGGGATGAATGGTGGCCGACTATGGATTTTTGGGCTTTGAACATTTTTCTTAGCCAGCAGTATTAAATTGAACAAAGATAACAACTACTATTCAGTCGTAATGTTAGTTCCAAAAACACATAAAATTCAGAAGCATAAATCCTTATTGGTGTTAAGTTTGAAAGAAACAATAATTCAACTTTTGACTCAGCCTCGCTCGTCAATTACATACATCAAAAATATCATCTCTTGTGTTATCGTTTTGAATACTCAAAAACCTTCCATCAAAGGGCAAACTTATAAAAACAAATTTATTATAGGTGGACTGTAATTTTAACTGGCAAGTTATAATATTTCAAAAGTATTTAGTCGTAAATCTTAACGCATTTGATTTTATGAGACGTCCAGTAATATTTCTCTCAAAAAATATTTGTGAAATATAATAGTCATAATGTATTATTTTATTCCAATTTCAAATATTATTTAATTTCTATAAAAAATTGTTTTAAAACTCAGTTTAAGTATTTTTTTTAAATGAGATAGAAGGTTTGTATTTCCAATGGTGATCTGTAGTTTCTTTTTTTATTTCATATTTGTTTCTCTTCAATTTCAATATTAATTTAAAAGAGGTTATAATTAAAGATTTTATCCTTGACGACTAATAACTAATGACTTATAACATCGTACCATCTAAAGTTGCAGTCAATTAACACGAAAAAATATAAATTTAAATAAAAATGCAAAATTTAAAACAGTTCACCTACGCAACCTTGACTTCTAACA
This sequence comes from Spodoptera exigua, assembly GCA_902829305.4. Classification (NCBI taxonomy): domain Eukaryota; kingdom Metazoa; phylum Arthropoda; class Insecta; order Lepidoptera; family Noctuidae; genus Spodoptera; species Spodoptera exigua. The sequence continues at coordinate 4,103,527 of LR824614.2, forward strand.
ATAAATCATGATCAGTGAAACTCATAATTAAACCGAAACTAATTTACATTAACGTCATTTGTAAACTAAAACGGTTAAAACCAAAAGATTGATGGCACTTTCCAAGAAGAATAGCTTTTTAGTTAATTTTTAAACTGAACGTTATACATAGTTTGCTATCTAAATATATGTATGTACTAAGAAGACCTAAGACCAGATGGACTTGCGGGTTAAGCATAAAAATGTACGTGGCCTTAGCCTAGAGGAGGAAACGGTTTTTAGTCAGTAAGAGTCTGACACTCCCTCTCGTTCCAATCAAGGCGGGGGGAGACATTTTATGATTTCAAGAAAAAAAGACTTTCAATAGGAGATAATGCTATAAGTATAAGTATTAATTATGCTTAATGGCATACTCGCAAAACGTGAGGTAACTCGATTAGTTTCAGGCCATACTACTACCACCATTCATGAGCAGCATTACGCGACACTCGATACGGCTAACGTCGCACAATTGGTTACTATAAAGGTTGTGATACTTTTATAATTCCAACAACATAAAGAGAATCTGTGATGTTAATGTTTTCCTAAGAAAATCTATGTTTTTTAACGGTTAAAAAATTAGTTTATTTTTATCTGTAAACGTAAAATTGTCTAAAATGAACATAAAATTATATGTCTCTCAAGAAACACTTATACACATATTTTTATTTTTACTAAAACAAATTCCATTTCTATATTAAAGTCAAAACATTATATTTCTTCAAACGAGTCGTCTTCAAAGAGTCATATTTCTTAAAACGCTTTAAAACTAACGAACCCTATCCAAACTATAAATCTATTTTACACTCAAAAATTATGATGTCGGAACCTTTTTCAAACTCAATTAAATAGCCATTCATTTCCAGTATCCAGAGTCTGGCGGTCCATCACACAATATGTTTGCCAACAAATTAGCGAGCCCACAAACTCTGAGCGCATCTGAGTCAATTTAGGTAGTCCTTATTGAATTACAGGCCGACACGTTACCGCGGCCGGTTTTCGTGTAACCAAGTTTAAACCGCGCACGTTTGAATACCAACCTTGGCTTTCACATACAGAGTATATTTTTGAATGAACTTATAGTAGTTATTAAGAATAACACGGCGGTCCAATTCAGACCGTATAAGGTTAATGTTAGAGTTGGAATTAAAAGGGGTAGTGTAAGGTGTAATAGTGCAAAGGGCACGGTACAGGCAAGAGCAAAAGGGCGATGAATGATGTGACGTACGTAGCCTCTGACTCCACGGCATCGTGCGATCGACTGTACCAGTGCGCTTCGATGGTAGTTATTCATAGTCCTGTTTTAAAATATTTTTTATAATTATCATTAATCAGTTTATAGTGAGATTTATAATGAAGTAATAAGTTTTTGTCTTTTACGGCTGGTTTGTATAAGGAATGGTAGCTCGAATGTGTTATGGGGATCATAAATCCATTTAAATATAGTGTCAACATTCCTTTATTATTATTTTTTAGCAGCTGCATTTGTGTAAAATTTTCCCACTTTTAGTTGCATTTGTCCTCTTTAATGTCGTGAGACTCTGTTATTGGCTTAAGAGATAATTTTTGTCATCATTTTGCTATCACTGTTCAGTAAGTACTTTAAACTGTTCATTGATAGTGAAGTGAACACTCAGAACTCATGTAAATTAATAATAAGCTGTTGAGTTTCCATATAAATAAATAAATAAATAAAATGATTAATAACTTTTCGAATTAATAATAATAATTGAGTCAATAATAGCAGTGCTTTTCTTTTCTACGATAGTAAACTTAACAATGCTTTGTTGTATTTGTTTAGACATTAAAAGAAACTTAAATTTGTGAAACAGCCAAATTTTTGAATTTGTCAGACATATAATTTGTTTATTACTTTTATGAAAATAAATTTACTATATTCAGTATTCCATTTTCTATCCTATGGATAAGGTATCGGTGCATCAAACGTGAGACGTGGGTGAGATGCGCCACTATTGTTTACTAGCTCGCGAATATTGTGCCACTCACTTACATTCCATACACTTACGATACGTCATATTTATTTATAAAATTAAACGTAATAATTAAAATAGAGTCTGACGAAATAAGATGCTCGTTCTAATAACATAAATTCATAAGGTAATAATAAAAATATATTAATATTATTTATTAACAATTACCCATAATTGGATGCTGATGGCATGGATGGATAATATATATATGACGGGACGTCCTCTGTGGTCAGGTTCACATGTGCATTTCTATCATCATCCATCGTTGCAGAATTCAAAAATAAGGCTCCTGATAATTGTACAGCACACGTATATTCAATTACCAATCTTAAATTATTTAAATAACAAGTCACACCCCAGATCTAATCGGATTGACAGGTTCTTCAGCTTCGCATTCAAAAGTGACCGTCCATAGATGCGCGAACGAACGCACCAATCATCGCTGAATGATTGAGTAGTGAGTGAAGTCGCTGTTATACCGACAGTTACTAACAATACTATAAGAATAAAACCTTACAGGGCCATCTATTTTGAATACTTATAAACTAAAATTAGTTCAACGTGTTGTTAAGAGATGACGTCGTGAGCGTTTTGTTATTAACACTGCGACATATATATTCATCCAATATGGTTGATAATAGGCTTCCTCCACAATGTCGTTCCTCCACAGTTACTCTACATGTACAATTACGACAAGATATCCATGTTGCGTCGTGTGAGTTAGAGATTGTAGTTTCAAAGGTTCGGGTTTAGCAGAGAGCGCTGTTGCCCGATTTCAGCCAAATGTATAATACCTTTTTTAATAGTTTTTTCAGGTCGGAATATCATCAAATGAATCCTCCTACCCTGGCTAGAGCAAGAAGCAGTGTCAAGCTGACACTCTTCAATTTCTTCAAGGCGGGCCACGATACACTACGGCGTGTGCAACCCCATTTGAAAATTAGCCCTATTAGGCCTTTTCTGTCTACTGGGTTGCGAAATGCTGAGCACCGTGTATTCGAGTCTGGATTTAGTACCCTTGTTCGCCTTAATTAAATGAACAAACCCTTAATCGACTCTTTAAAAATAAATGTCGGATGCAACAAAACAATGGACACACGTCCTCATCTGCCTGGATATAATACGTCCCTGTAACAAGGTTGAAGTGTTGATAATAATGACGTGTTGGGTTTATTAAACATCTAATGGCTGCTTTTGTGTTGGATGGATAGGAAATTCACTAGCAGCTTTTTCATACAGTAATTTAGGCAACATATCTGAAGGGGTGGAGGAAAGACGGCAATACATCAACACTCACACAATGAAATATTTCACCAGTCTTCTGTGATAAGGTCAATAATTCAATTTGATTCTTGTTTTTTTTTTTATGTAATAGGTCGGCAAACGAGCAGACAGATTACCTGATGGTAAGCAATCAGCGCCGCCCATGGACACTCGCAACGGAGGAGTTACGAGTGCGTTCCGACCTTTTAGGGATTGAGGAGGGATTGGGGGAGGGGAAGGATTGGGCCTCCGATAACCTAACTCACACGGCGAAACACAACGCAGTGGTTATTTCACGCCGGTTTTCTGTGAGGCCGTGGTATCACTCCGGTCGAGCCGACCCATTCGTGCCGAAGCATGGCTCTCCCACACTTCTTTTAGGAAAACGTTAAAAATACCTAAAAAAAATCTCTAGAAATTTTTTATCGGAATACTACATTGTGAAGTCATCATTTTGATTTGACTGAGTCATCATAACTATTATAATTTCCGTTACTTTTCGTTGTAACTTTTTTTTAATCAACACATATAAATGCACGGCTTGTCGTCAAATTGCATCCACCTTAGTCGTATGAGCATCTTAGATCCCTTCTAAGGTCATTTCACTAAGGTCAGTCGTGTATTTCACTTAACTTTTATGACATGCGAATACCCCTAACCTCACATTGTTGTTCATGTAAATTATGAGAGGTTAAGTGATAGCAACGGCTATTACACCTTGCACAATGCTTTACGAGTATCGTGACGTTGAAGGCGTTATGGCATTTCAAAGGATCAATCAGGATTGTGTGAAAATGAATAGACCTGGAGACAATGTACAATAAGCGAATGATTTAGGTGCCTTCATACTTTTTCTTTTTTTATATATTAAGGCGACAAATGAGATTACGGATCAGCTGATAGTAAACAATCGGCTTCGTGCAGACGCACCGCCAGAAGAGTTACGCAACGCAACCGTTGCTGGCCATTTAAGGATTAAAGATTAGGTTGGGTATTTTGGGGATGGGCCTGAGGAAATGGAAAGGAAGGAGGAAGATTGAGCTTCCCACAGTCACACTCATGTGGCAAAATACATAGTTTTGGTGGTTCCAAGCCTATTTTCTGTAAGACCTTGGTAACTTTTTTATGGAATAGGAGGTAAAAAATCAGGCGGGCTTCCGCAGTACCAGACCACGTGCTGCACGCTCGGGTCTGGCCGTCCGCAGACCCGCGCTCCTGCCTCAATACATTACCATACATTGCAACTCATAGGTAAGTACGTGCACGCTTATGTCTACGCACAAGCAAGCCGTCTACTTTCGCCTTTGAATTGTGGTTAGTTTTAGAATAGCATTAAGACAATTGAAGAGTTTAGAGCTAAGTTTCAACGACATGAAACTGCTTAAGCATTTAGTTACCTAGTTAGTTTAACTTGTTGAAGCTAGGATTCTCTTGTTAGTATTATATCGTTACTGTGAAGTATATTGATATTCTATTATTTCTGAATCTTCAGAATCCTGATTTTATACTCATTTTTATTTTTAGTTTTAGTTAGTTCAGGATATTCAATTCAGGTTCGTACCTGTATAATGAATATAACAATTTGAGATTCAATAGTAATGATGTGACCGCAGCACTGATATGAACTAACCTATTTGTACTATAACAAAAATATATGAATTTATGATAATTTAATCGTCAAACGTCTTCCTGAATCTAGATACATTGCCTATCCAATTTCGTATTGTCACATTCTAAATCAAAATTTTATTGTTCTATTCCATATATCACAATGAGTAATAGAGCTATTTGTTAGCTATCACACATTAATGGCCGACAAAGCTATTAAATAAGTTTTTAATCTTGTCCAAATCAAATGTAAAAAAGTTGACGTAAATTAAACTTAAGTATCGGTCCGAGAAAACAATTCAGTGGAATTGGTCGTAATTTTGTATTTATGCTAATAAGTCGCAGACCCACACGCTTACGACAAACTGTCTATACCGAACTACGGCTTGTACAGACGAACGTTTAAATCGTGTTTTTTACACCAAATCCGAGTACTAGTAACGGGCCATTATTTTTCTACACAAATAGGGTAGAAATATAGTGGTATAGCTTAACTTTAATCCGATTATGAAATATGGGACGCGTGTTTTGAGCTCAGTTATATTTCTTTTTTTTGCAAATGTAACACATGTTTTTTTCCTAACAGTTTGCCCAACGATTATTGTTTATTTAATAAAGAATGAAGATAGTAATAGGTACTAAATAGGTTAAATAAATGACAAATAACTTTGAATATAATATCTTTGATTTTCGCATTAAAATATTTTTAATCATATCAACTAAACGGCGGCACACCTGCTAGTCTGATCCGGTAATAATCAAAGTTATCCAACCATGGCACTAGCCAATAGGAGCTTATTAATTTTTAAACCAATCAGACGATAATGTTAATAGCACAAAAAACAAATTAAGACATATTTTGTTGTATTTAATGGCCTGTGTTCATCTGTAAATCATTATTTGATTGTTTTTTTAATTCATTAATATATTTTTGATACATTTGGTGCTAGCCATTATTGACTGGTTGTTGTTTTTAATAAGGATATTTGACCTTTTCAATGAATATTTTTTGTTAAAATCTATAGACATATCTATAGAATAAATTGGAATCGCTTGGATTTAATCTTAATCTGAGTAACTACGTTTCTGAAAATTCCCTTACGTTGACATTACAAATCCTTAGAGTGCTGATACACAAAAATCTAAACGCTGACAGGAATTGAGGGAGCCTCCCCTGGGTTTACAAAATTAATTTTCTTGGGGCCATAGTTGCAGTTTAACGTATAAAATAGATTTAAACCTTTGATAATATTTACATGTTGTATTTCTGCATTTCTCTAATGGAGCCAGTACAACTCCTAGTGGTAACCCATAAAGTATTTGCCAAGAGTGGCTCAGCATAAACGGGTATTATATTATTTTCTTTAGATATGTTTAGCAAACAAACATGGGACGCGTCCTATTATTTGGTATCTCTAAATAATGAACTCTATAAGTAATCTCTATAGGATAGTAATATTTTGATGAAGTTTCAAAAGCTTCTGATTGATCTATAAACTCTTTCTTCTACATCTGTAAAATATGTCAGAGATGATTATTATGATATCTTATAGTTACGTTAGTCGAATTTGCGTAGTTTTGAAACAGTAGTCCTAAGTTTTTAAGTGTTGATCTCAGTGGTAATCCAATCAGAAACTCATCAGGAGAGCGTTGAGTCGTGAACGCGCATTTCAAGTCGAGATAAAGGCCCGGACACATCAACGCACGTGGCAAGCGCGTGCTTCACCAATATGCTACCAAATGGGTGCAAAAACATGTCGTCCCCTAGAATTGGGGTGTCCGTCACACCGGGACCGCCTTGATTGGTTCCAGATTGCCTTGTTATTGATTTAGCTGGTTATAAAGATGTTCTAAATAACATGAAATGTTATATATTTAAATTTTATTTCAGAAACGGTATAAAGATTTAAAAGCAAAGTTAGATTCACAGAAAGGGAAATCAGAGAGATTATTTGCTAACGTAAATATGGATGATAACAAAGTACGTGAACTTTAAAAAAAAACTTGAAAAAGGTTATGTAAATAAAATTAGCATTGCTCTATTTTTGTTTAAATAAGGAATCGTAAATTATTTTATATCGTAACTAAAGTAGGTACATTTGGGCGCAACATTTTTATGCCAAAGTTACACTTCGGTGTTACAACCAAAAAAAGAACCCCAAACGCGTGCCCAAAAATAAAACTAAAAATAAACCCTCCATTAACTAGTTAATGCGCTAACAATGTTCGTTGAAAAGGACAGAACGACTGCACATTTGTATGAGTGGAACTGTCCAATCAAGGCTCTTCAGCTTCCGAGCCCGATATTGTCGTGTAGGGTACTCGTACTGTGGTTTTTACTTTTTTCGAGTACAGGTGAAAATTGCTGCTCCCGCCGCTGCGGCCGTATTCATTTGCGGATAGCAGTGATGTGGACACGCGGCTTCACGATTAAATGGATTACTGAAACTTGAATAAATTATGTTCTCCGTACTGTTTAAAAGAGAGCTAGATTTTTGAGTAATTTCACTGTTATTTTTTTTAATAGGTACCTAGATCATATCCCTTAAAAGGTGGAAATATCTAAAACTTTATTTTACGATTACACGAATAGAATCTATTTATTTTTTTTTTTGGTTGGCTTGTCATTTTTGTAATGTGTTTTTTTTAAATAGTAAATTAAGATTTCGAAATAGGACAACCAATTAACTCTTCGTTTCATTTTTAATGGAACCCTTATAATAGTCATTGAGCGTATAAAAAAAGTTCAAAATATGTAAAACTCAGCTATGTTTGGATGTGGAAATACGCAAAAACAGGTTCAAATTTTAACAATTTCCACGCGAAAACGTGCGAATATGAGTTGCAAACTGCTTCTAATGAAAACCGCAATTACACTGGCACACGTCAAGGGGATGAGTTCGCAGGCTGGCAATAAACGTTTAATTAAAAATAAAAAAGCGGTCCGACTCCCGTTTCACAGATAGTTTCTCATTAAACTTAGTTTCAAGCAAGTATCGTGTTTCAAAGCGTCTAAGTCCCTCACCCCGGTGTGAATTAGGCCGAAGTTATACCTTAACGGTGTCATATCAAACCTTTTGATCATTTTGAGAATGTCTTCAAGGCGTTCCACTGTGACATTCCCCAGATTAAATTTTAAGTGGAAGATAAAATATGAAATGTAAATAAATAATGTTTTCGTGCTATTTGTGGTATTTAAGATCAATTTCAAAGTTATTTCATTAGTATTTTAGTTTGTCTCAATTACTTTTTGAAATGTATCTATCTTAACGATTGTTCCTATTTGAAAATTTTGTTTTGAGATTTATTTGTAGTGCCAATTGGTTTTAACATTCATATAATTTACACTTCTATAAATGATTGGTTTTACCTTAACAGTTTTAAACAAAGATAGAATGGTCTGATTGTTCACGAAATTGCTTCTAAAATGTTACTCACGGACAACGAAATCAATCACATACAGATTACGATCTTCCATCATTTGTTCTCGTAACTGCTACCTATTTGGTGTCATTGAGACCACCGATGTTCATACATTGTCTTCTAAAGACGGAAGGGTTACATAATAATGGAGACTTGATATAAAATAATGATAAAAATCACAAGTAAAAATGTCCTTAGTTTTAATTTTCGAAATATAATAAGGGCATTGTCTAGTTATAATAAAACGAGAACGCTTTCTTTTCAATTTTAGAATTACATTTTATAGATTGGATTTAATCGATAATTGTTTTGTGAAACAAACAATATGAGTTCAAAAAGACAACATTAATAAGAATCGTGCGCACGCACAACGTACCGCGAAAGTAGCCCTCGAATCTCTATTTTTAAAGTTCCGCTTTCGAGCTTGGTTCATACCGAAATAATACGAACTTTTATGTTCGGCCATAATCACATCCTTTCGTGTAAAATGTCTCAATTAGGTACGGGAGGATGTGTGGAACGGTTGAATTTAACGACTTTTGAATACGAGGCTTTTGATGGTCGCGTGCGATTCGTGAATGTGATGATTCTGTTATCGCTTTGTTCGACCGTTCATATGTGGCCGAATGGGTGTGCCATACAATATTTGTGGCGTGCGTTGTATTGTATGATCATTTCTTATTTAAGTTTAAGTTAGAATTTTGTAAAACGTAGTTTATAAATGGTAGTTTATTGTTTTAATATTATTGTTTTGTGTGATAGACAGTTCTACCGCTACACAAACAAGTACAGATGGTTCATAGTAAGCAATCGACGTTGCCCACGTGCTCTTCAATTCCATGCTGGCTCTGATGTCGTGGGTAGATTTGAGGATTCGGGATTTTAGGGGTTTGGGGATGGGAGTAGAGTAACTTCACCCATAGTAGTAGTATGTAAGCATTGTTTTACGCTGGTTTTCTGTAAGGCCGTAGTATTACACCGGTAGAGCGAGCTCATTCCTGAAATGGGAAATAATTGCAAACATTTAAGTATTATAAAGGTTACAATTACTTTTGAAGTTATAATAGAGTTGCAATTATTGGCAAGTAGTTTAATAGTCACAAATGAGGTTATTACACAAACGGAACATATACGAGTACAATATACGTATAATTATGTACGAGTACTTAATATGTGGATTCAAAACCTGGCAAGTACCAATGTAAATATTTCCGCGTCTTATGAACTTTTTAAGTTCATCAAGACACCACATATATACGGTGAAGGAAAACTCGTAAAGAAACCTGGACTCACTATATATTTAAAAATTATAATTTATAATAACGATTCGCCAAAATTTATAATTTATTATTTCAAATCGCCAATTTATTCGCCTTGAGCAAGCGTGGTGATGAATGCTCAAACCTTCTCCGTGTTTAAAAAGGACCCAACAGTGCTCACTTATAAGCTAGGACAAGACAGAAAGTTTTATTTGTCTGCGAGAAATGTCCTAACACTTGTGCCCTATATTACAAACAAAAACTCAAAAGACTAGTACAGTCTCACACAGTTCATTTACCTGCAACAATGAAGTTATTTCGCCCCCGCATTGATCTGTATCAAATCTATCGACACCTACGTGTATTGTCGATCTAATGAATGTATAATCAAAGCCGATATGAATATAAATAACTCAAAATGAATATTGTCGCTGAGATGCTGAGTTTGATTGTACATCGGTATTTGTAATTTCGATCAGTATAGTTTATTGAACTTTTAGGGCATTCATGAATTCCAAAAGGAATTAGATTATAATGGTGTATTATAAAAGTTAAGATGGACTGTGAGATTGAGATAAGCTGTTACCGAACTCCCAACGTGATAAGTAAGCAACTTATTTTGGGAATTTTGAATGGGAAACTTAACGTCGTAAATATTGGTATGGAAAATTCATTATGTTAAGTACCTACTATAACAATTTGGGTAATCATGTGGGATTTTTTTATTTTGAATATCTCTATTGTACCATACAGTAACAGAAGCTATCACAAAATTTTCATCTCAAATGAAAATTCGACTTTGTTAAATAATTATAAAGTCGGAAATCCGTTAAATGACCTATCGATATGTAACAATAAAACAAAGACGCGAAACATTAAAAAAAGTTGTTAACAAACGCGAATCGGTGTAATAAATCTGTAAATAAAATAAAAGTCAGGCCACTCTGTCGCCGCCCTCCCACGTAGGGTCAAAATAAAGGGCCTAATGAGACCGCTCATGGCCTCAGTAAGTTATTCGTGTTACTTATTTAGTGCTTTTATTACTGTTGGGGCCTTCCTGCGGATTGAACCTCATTTGTTTCTGCTCTTAATTTTATTGCAAAGATGATTTTGTTTTATGAGGCCCTGGTCCATAAATATGGACAACCTTTATACATTTTTATTGTAAGCGCCAGTTCGAACGAAATAATTTTTTTTTAAATATTTATAATGTTCTAAAACAAAGACCAAATTAACCCGAGGAAAAGCTGATATTTTTTTACATTACGCGTAACATTTTGTAGCTTCCAAACGAAAAACAGCTATCAAATAACCCAAAAACTCATTACATGAAACAATATTTGCCAAATACGAAACGCAGAATCCTTAATAAGCAAACAGATATCATTGTTTCCGTTTTAATAAATAATCTCATTTGTTGTAATGCTGACTTGAAAACAAAGCGAAAGAAAAATCCACCCACGCTTTCCGCACGAAGTAACCGTGTAGTGCAAGGGGGACTAAGTTTTAACACGAGACGACCTACAACTCTAGTGCTCTGGCGACTCATTAGGGACCCCGCTCTGCGAGGAAGGGGCCTGAGGGGACTCAGCCCAAGCAAAAGGGGTTCTTCAGCTTTCGAGAGCCATCCGTGAGCTCGTGTAACTACTACGTCGCTATATGTCACAGTCTAACAATTGTTGCTTCTCGAAATTGATGCGCTGGGTTATTCGGTCAATTTTTCTTCTTATTTATATTATTCTGTCGTGCACAGACTAGAGATGTGATCGTAGTACGCAATAATAGTACCTGTCCTCACGGCAGTTAGGTCGCGAATTTCTCGCAATACAAGAACGTTGTGTTGCTACAATTCTCCACTCACATATTTCAGACTTTGCAGTGTCTGTTAATTTGAAATTGTCTTAATTTGTTTTGTCTGAGAGGCACATTTGTTTCTTGGCCTCTAGGGCGTTTGTATTTACAACGGAACGTGGTCTCTGTTGTCTTAATGTGAAGTTTATGCTTTAATTAAAATTAATACAGTTCCTTTCGTTATTTCATGTTGAACCCGAATTCTTAGACTTTATGTCTTTGGTTACAATTTACGCAACAATGCAAAGTTTTCTACTAGGAAAACTAATATAAACTACATCTATTTCACTAATACAAAACATTTATGTAAGTTGATGACAAACATGTAAGTATGTTAGTTGGTAATGTGACTGTTTTTGAAACCTATTTTAGCCGCGGAAATATAACGTTTATTTTTATGACATTACATTTCAACTCAATATAGTTTTGAACACAATACTAAACAATCATTATAACATCAACGGTTTATTTAACACAGTCCACACTAACAACAAATTCAACACGTTACAAGTAGCACCTCTGATTATCCCGATCGACCTCGTAAAGTTTTATTTAAGCCATTTCTATACGCTCTCGTTAGCTTGCGTCTTGTATTTTAACTGAGAGGCTTTGAAACTGAGTCTAATATAGGAAGATATTGTCACATAAATTGTCACTTTAAATGCCCTTAAGAACATGCTGTGCTTATAAAGAAATGTTTAAGAGACCTTTGTGGTTATGTAGACAATCTGGTTCGAGTAGGAAGTGTTACCAATCGCTTTAGTTTATCTACCGTCTGACTTGGAACTGTTACTGGAATTGATATTAAGATACATAAAGTCTTTATACAACTGTTTATGGTGTTCTTGTGTATTTGTGATGTCGTTATGTAGTTCAATATTATATTATGTGCTGTGGTTTGAGGGTTTTGTAGTGTTATGTAGAGTATAGGTATATAGTATAAAATTTGTAATGTTTCTAGCTTTTGCACGCGAATCCGTTCGCATGAAAGAGTGATTTTCTAAAAATGTTTGGTGTAAAAACTATCCTATGTCCTTTCTCGAGAAACTTTGTCTGAACCAAATTTCACAGAAATCGGTTCAGTAGATTAGGAGTGAAGAACTTTCGCATTTATAATATTAATTTGGATGTATTAATAGGTAAACCAGTTTTAAATTTGAAATTAAACAAATTTAACCAATACTAATTCTGGTAATACTAAATTAATTTACTTACTAATGCGACTTTTTGTCAAGGAACTCAACTCATTATAATTTATTTAATATATGTCTATCGAAGATCGTAAACTTTAGAATTAACCATTAAATTTTCGATACTAACTTCTACACTTTCTAAATTCTAACACACAATCTCGGTATACGCAACGACATTGAGACGTTGGACGATATGGAGATACCCATAACACTATATCCAAAGCAGACAACATTGATCGAGTACTCCATGGAGTAAATATTCAGTTTCAACAACCCTCAAGCTTCCCCTACAGGCCATCTATCGTTAAAGGCTGAACCTCAAACAAATCTACATTTGGTCAGAATCCCATCACTCTTAATAATGAAGGATCATGATGTAGATTGATAAGCAAACCCTTGGGCCTAGATGTAGAGGGCTTAATTTCGTAGATGCGGCCGGTCGAAATGATTTGATTCCTCTTTGGGTAAGTGAGGTATAAATAGATGGTCTGTTCTATTTGTAAATAAGGTTTTTATTTGTGGGTTTCCTGATTCTTCTAGTTGATCGGCCTTTTTGAACAAAAGTGCATCAATCAGAACCAACATAGCTATTTTACTATTGTTTTGAGAGTCTTAATTCCTTAATTCGCTTTAATTTACTTGTTTTTAAATCATTTATGATTTAGAGAGACTTAAATATATCCAGAAATCAAGTCAATAGAAAGACACTTATAATGATTTGAAATAAAAATAAAATAGGTACGGAAAAGGAAAATACCAAAATATCTTATAGGTTTTGTTAGTAAAAAAAGTAGGACAAGACAGAGTTAATGGAATGCAAGGTTGTTATAGAAGCCATAGATGTTACATAGGCGACGATGCCAAAAATATCGAGTTACTTGTGTTACTAATATCAATTCTTTGTCGTTTACTTCGTTCATTTGACGATGGATAAAGTAATTTAGGCAAGTGTCATTACTTATATGGCTATGAAAATTATAGTTGTCCTGATTGATATATTTGTTTTGAACCATATATAGTGACTCGATTGTCATTTCTAGTCACTGTGTATTAAATTAAAGTTGTTTGTTGTAAAAGATTTATACTTTAGTGCTTCCTTTGTTGAAGCTAATGCTGCAAAAATAGCAAGACTAAGCGTGGAAAATATTGATTTACATTTTAATATTTGAGTGATTTAGGAATTGAAGAAGAAGAAGAAAATTTCTTACAAATATTTTAATTTTTTTTAGAATGTTAAACCTTTGTAGTAAGATTTCGTTTAAAACTTTGTAACATTTCCTAAGTCTGTATTTTGTACGTACTCATTACATAAAAAGGATTTAAATTTTATCCAACGCAAGGATAGAGCTATCGGGTGCGTTGCTGATCTGTTCTTACCCCAACTTAATGATTGATGCGTTGAGGAATTACTTCAATGTCATTAATGATTATATTTGACATGGGTACTCTTATTCCCCAGTTATAATCGTAATAAATCCACACAAGCTTTTAAAAGAATGGTACGTTTTTTAATAAAGTAAAACATAAACATCAGATATTTTTTTACTAAACTTATATTATTTTCCATACCCATCTTACAAATCCCAGTCAAAAAAATCCCGGTGAAAAAGTCACTCGGTAAAAATTACTCATCATAAAACACATAAAATCATCGCTCCGACAATCAGCCAGCCGGAAATTGCTTTAAAAATATTGAATTTTTATGTGTAAAATTCACTCCAACACCGTTTCATTTCGGCGGACGGTAATCATCTTCAAACATTCTTTGTTTTAAGATTACCGAGAAACCTTGTTCAGCGGTTCAAGAAGCGTAAAGCCATTTAAATTCGATAAAATGTAATGGAAACGCAAGTACGTAGGTACATCGTTAGTGACACGTGTCTTTACTGAGGAAAAAACAGGAAAAGGTGGTCGTTAAAATTTCTGCATGGGTCAACGCGAAGGTTAGGCATACGAGGGGACAAAGGACATGGCCAACTTTTGTATGGGCGTTTGCATAGTTATTGAATTCAATGTACATCCATGATTTTTGGTGTTTACATTCGTTAATATTATTAAATTAAATTGCAAAAAATAAAACACATGAAGAACTCGTAATTATAACAAACAAGTCGAAAATAGTTTCACTAAACCTTTAGTCAGATTACTGGCCATAAGTGCACGAAATAAGATTTTGCTTTTAAGAACCATGGCGTTTTAGTTATTTATTTATTTATTTATAAAATAAAACAAAAGAATATGTATAAAGAATAATGATTTATTTATTAAGGAGAACAAATAAAATAAAAAACGTTATAATTCACTTTTATATTTTTATTATAAAGTGTATTTTATTATGTTTGTGTATGGAATGTACGTTTCTTTAATATATATTTTGTATAATTGCGTAATAATATGGTAGTACTTTCCATTTGAAGCGGCCTGCTTAAAACAGGTGGTAATGGTGGTGGCTCTGGTGGGCTAACCACTTGAATATAAGGGGCTACTGCATTGTTGTCCGAACCCAATTCCTGCAAGTTTCGTGATAAGTCCTGCACTGTCTGTCTATTTGCCCGCATACAGCACACATGACAAACATAGTTGCTTCTTGAGGTCTGAAAATAAACCCCAGTTAGAATAAACACATGTTTTCAAGTTTTATGTTATTGTACAGTGAGAAGTATTATGTTACAACATGCCTGTTTTAAAGAAGTCTATGCAAACATGGAAAATACATAAAGATAGATATTATAAGCACACATACCTACTATGAGTACTTTTTTTATAGATTAATATAGATAAATACAAGTACATATATAAAACAATGAATAAAAAACAAAATGCTTACCTCATTAATAGTATTTTGTGATATTAGGCCAGCTAGCAATGGAGAGTCCATACTGACATTATGGTGTCTTATTTTTCGAACCGATTTTCCACAACCAAGGCCAGCCATGTTATGCCCCAGTATTCAATAATAAGAAGCGTGGTTGACAAATGAATGTCCCCAGAGGCAACTTAAAAAAAAGATGCACTATTTAAAATCATACCATGATAAACCATAAAAAACAGACTAAGTATTATACTATTCCGACTTCATACCTGGGTTTGAGCTATGGTTAACCAACGTGAAAGTTTTGTTTGATGGTGTGCAGAAAGCGAGGATATAAGACGCCTCTGAAGCCTTTGTACGCCTATTCCGCACTTGATGCACCTCATCGTAATCCACAAAACAAATCCAAAACGCAAAACAGTTACTCCAGTATTATTAGCAAGGTTAACAAAAACACGCTGTCAAAAGTGTCAAACACGTTCCGTTTCGTTTAAGTTTTTTTTTTGTGAATTGTATAAAAATAAAACATAACATTATTATAATATGAGTATATTTTAAAATGAAACTAAAACCAATGAATACAGTTTCGTATGAATAAAATGTTCCTAGTGTAATGCATTTGTCGATCATATCACAGGTTTTCTACGAGCGTAGTTTAAGACACGTGGTTTGGAATTGGAACGCCTTTTTATTTATCTTTCTCTATGGACTATTATGGCGAAACTTGACAAACGAAGTTGATTTTGTTGCATTACTTTTACATTTTTTTAATAATAATTGTCAGGTCTGGAGAGGCTGAAAACTACGTAATCATTCATATTTCTATTTGTATTTTACAGTGTATTAATTTTGTTCGTGTACGTGGAATGTACTTTTTTGGCCATGTCCTTTGGCGATCCATGGACATCATTATCGTGCCTGCAATACAACGGATTTTATATAATATAGCACTCAACAATACACTACAGACGATTGAATAGAGAATAAAAAAGGAAAATTTCATACTTGACTTTATCGCTGAGATTCAGAATTCAATATTTTTTGTTGTCTCCTGTGAATTGTGAACAAGTGACAGATTTATTTGATACTAAAATGAAGCTTCGATATATTTATTCGGTATTCTGTGGAGATCCTTTTGAGAATTCACTGTGAATCAAATAGGTTTTTCGGTTTTCGATGTTCAATTGTTCACAATACCTTTTCGGATGATCTAAACTTGTTATAAAATAAACATTGAACTGTCGCAATTGAATTTCGATTAGAGAGTATGTGTGATTTGAGTACTCTAGCACTTTTTTATTTCAAAATAATAAAAAACCTTTCCAAATATTTGTACTCTAGATAGGACACTAAATTGTTTCATACCCATAAACGTAATATTCTTACATAAATTATCAAATGCAAAATTACATGACGAGAGTATACACAAACTGTGTGAAAACCCATCCATGATACAATAAGAAAATAATAATAACGAAAATAAACGATATTAATAGAACCAAGGAAACCCTCACTTACGACGCGATTTACTAAACGATCCAACGTTAAAAACTGTGATCAAGTAAATGGTCCAAAACGTCCATCGATTTGGCCGGAAAGCGGTTATTTCGATGCCCATTTCTTCATGGAAGGGAAAAATACTCATTTGAGACATCTACCAGGTATATGGAGCGAAAATACTATCATTATACCCAAAGATTTTTGTGAACCGTCCAAAATATATGTTAATTTCATTTAATTATTTTTATTATAGAACATTTTGGGCCTTGGGAACAAATCCTTTATTATTTTACGTTCTAAGATTGGGTTAGGTACTTTAAACTTGTTACCTTCTTTTGTTTTGAATTACTCACAATTATAGGGCAATTTGCCTGAAATAACGTTAGGTTATACAAAGAATTAATTTTCTTTTAAGGGGTCTGTGTCAAGTGTACTTGGTGGCGCGAAACGTTTATTTTCGCTTGGTAAACAACAATGTCAATAAATGATACAAAAACGTTAAACTCTTCGACGTTTAACATTAATATCATTATAATAGTTTCTTTTATAATTGCAACATTTATTTACTCAGTATCCTTAACATCTTTGAATGAAAAACTTACCTGATTGATATTTAATAGGCGACCGTTTGGCGTCGTGCGGACACCTTGGCCTCCACGATAATTTGATCTAATAAAAAATTAAAAGCATTTCGAAAACATCATAATGGTAACAACGGCATAATTGCTTAATGGCAACCCTAAATTGTGATTCCATATTATTTATTCATGAGTCGAACATCGCCGATCTTCACATGCGATCGAGCGTTTGCACCGAGCCCCGAAATTACCTATCCCATTATGTCATCAACCGTTTTATGAAACTAAATTCTTTATGATACGAATTAAGTATCTTTTTATAATGGACCTTGGTTGCTTACACCCTCGATTAACTGTAATAACCGTTTAACAGTCCAACAACTGGGTATGGGTACATGTATGTGATCTTACTCATGCCTAGTTTATTAAGTACAGATCGAAAAAATTGAAGGTCGATTCCGTGAATGAATATCACCTAAGCGCGTTTTGATTACAGTAATCATGAAGCAGGGTGTATTTAGCGAAATAATTTAAACATAATATGTTGATGCTCAATATTTTCCAGAAATTGATATGAATCACAAAGTGCCCATGATAATGCTAATGAGGATCATTTACTTGGGATAATTTTTATAATTAGGGTTTGGTATTCGGGGAGTCACAAAGGATAAAAAACATAATTGGTGGCGGTTACAAGGATAAAATCTTTTAATTTATGAATTTTTGCAGTCATGTGTTAATCAGATGTATAATCATACCTACCTTTGTTTGCTTGCCAAATATTTATTATACCAAAATTCTCTACTAGTTTCATCTAATTTTCATGAGTAGGTACTCAATTTTAGGTAGAAAACAAAGTTTTAACAAAACAATGTAAATTTAATGATTGCGAACCTTCAAACTAGAATATAATAACAGACCTATTCGAACAAATTCCCACCGTCGTTAAGCAGTATCACTTTCAATTAAAAAGCAATTTTGTAAAAATATAACCTCGCAGTGTACCTACTTAGTTCAAGGGTTTAATAAAGATCAACTCGTAATGATTTAGAACACGATGAAAAAAGCATTATACCATTAGCTTTGAGATAAATATTAGCAGATGATTATCTTAACTGAAACCATTCTCCAACTTTTTTCGCTCAAAAATTGCTAAAAGCTAGTAGAAGTCTATTGACTAATTTCCTATGGGTCACACTATACAAAGTAAATGTGAGTGATACATTTAATGCCCCAGAAATCACATTAAAAATGTTGTATTGCTTAATAATACTTTGGCTGACATAGGACTCCACCGACCAATAAGGCATTTAACAAACAGGGATAAAGTCAAAATTGTTTCTCAACATAACAGTGAGACAAAAGATAGTAATTTTAAAGTCAAACGTTTGAGAACACATCAAGTTCGACATCACGATCGTTGGCCCGTAAAATTAAATGCTAATACAAATTATTATATTCAAACTAGAATGTGGCTAACAGCATTATAATAAGATACCTCGGGAAATGAGATCGCTCGTAGCGATGACTAATTTTAAGTAATTCGAATCTTGATTTTTTGCCTACAATACCCAATTTTGTACACGGAACTCGCTTATGTGTAATTTAGGAACGTACTGTGGTAAGTAAACCTCCTTTTTGATGTTTTATTTTAATTACGAACGTATTGAAAGGTAGAGTATCGCTGTGGAAATATTTATAATTATTATTATCATGGTCGCGTTTTGTGTTGTTTATTCTACCGCGGGCACCTCTCTTGTTATTTATACTGCTAATTGTTTCAAGTTGTACAGAACATAAATTTGCTGTTTTGGCATTTTCAGTTATTTTACCTTTTGTTTTTGGTTTATTTTTAGACGTTGTTTTAATTAGTGCTGAGATTTCTTCATGTACGTTATAATTATAATTTAAACAATGTAATTCAAGAATCGTATTCAGCTTTTTTACCATATAATTATTCATTCTGATATGATGATAATAATTCATAATTCTGTTAAACAATTTCGGGATATGCTTTCATATTCTGATATTGTACAGTTTTTGGTAAGTCAGAGTAAGATGAACCTGTCTGCTAATATCAAAGAAAGATATTTGTGATCTCCTTTTTTTTGTCACTGCATTACTTCTCAAATCATATACATTTTTTGGAAAAGGCACCAAACCCATCAGAAGTTCTGCAATATTTACATTCAC
Source organism: Spodoptera exigua (assembly GCA_902829305.4). Classification (NCBI taxonomy): domain Eukaryota; kingdom Metazoa; phylum Arthropoda; class Insecta; order Lepidoptera; family Noctuidae; genus Spodoptera; species Spodoptera exigua. The sequence continues at coordinate 4,123,216 of LR824614.2, forward strand.
ACATACATACTCATATAATATTCTAGCTTACCAATATGCGGCCGGAGTCTGTCATAACATACAGAAATCCAATATTGAAGATACACAAGACGGGGCAAAGTGGAGGAGGCTTAGGGCGAAGAGCGATATCTGTCGCGCTGCAAGATGGTTAGCGAGTGCCATTGTATCTATATTGATTTAGGAGTGTTGACTAACCAGTGTCATGGTTAGACGTAGGCGCCTAAAATTATTGAATATTATCACAGTTTTCACGTTCTAAACGACCTATTATTTCAATTCTCTTTTTTGCTTAATTCTCTGAAAAGAAGTTAAATTCCATGTATGACACGAATATCAAGTGTCATTTTATTATAATAAACCTATTTGTCTGAATCAATTTGTTATCTTACTAATCTTACTTCTTACTATAATATTAAAAATACGAAAGTTACGGTGTTTGAATGTTTGTTACTCAATCACGCCAATACGGCTTGACGGATCTGGATGAAATTTGGCACAGGCGTAGAATAGAATACACTCCGGAATAGGACATAGGCTACTTTTATAAATCCGTTTTTCTATCACATCTGATAGTTGCGACTATGTTGACCCCACTGTAATGCTATCCGGCAGTAATTATTAAAAGATTTTGAACCTTGACTCTCTGTAAGTAAAAATAATAAAGCATTCTAACAAAATGATTTACAACGAACCAGTCTTAGCCTATAACTTAACAACCACTAATCAGGAGATGACATAATAAAATTAAAAAAAGAAATCCCTAACATAAATATTCGAACAGGGATTCTTTCAGATGACGTCGTGCGAGCATAAATATTCTCTGACTTCAATGAAAGCGGGGATGTGATGCCGTAACTTAGTGTGTAGGTATAGAACTTTTATGAAAACAAAACTTTTGAAAATAATTCTTAAAACAATCGGTTGAAAGTTGTCAGGTGTTGTGAAAGGGAAATCTTAATAAATATATTTAAAAAGATGTGATAAAGTTTCCTTGGCTAGCTATACAAAAAAGTCGTGCATTAAGACATTAGTGAAATGCAAGTGTAGGTTTTAAAGATTGGTTTGTTGAATTTTTGAACGCATTTTAAAGTTTACTTTCCGAAAGACACCAAGTTAAAAATAACATTTTCATTTATTAAATTTTTGTTCTAAGGCATCTATCGATAACTTATCCTGTCGCTGCACGTAGCATTTAAAAGCAAAGCCTTAAGTGCTAACCGCCGATTATCCAGATTATATGACCATTGTAAATCATCTGATACTTAGCCCTTTTCTGTGCACTTCAATATGGGCCTATGTGAACTATGAACTATAAAATTGAAGCATTACCTTTATCACACAAAAGGCATTATATCTTGTTATATAGGTCTCAACAATAGGGGTCTGCCGTAAAAATGCAAATAAGCCGGTTTTTATTATGGATGGGTTCTAGTAATGAGATGGACCGACGAAATTTATTATACCTACTAAAAATGAGTAATATCAAATTTCTATATTAAGGTTTTAGTGTCAGCTTTGGAAGCAAAAAATGTGCTTGTATGAAAAGTCGTAAGTCATGATGAAACGTTGTGATAGCGATAATTATTTAATTAGTAGCTGCATGCAGAAGAAAAACAGCTAAAGCTTTATGATTGAATTTTATTAAATAATAAAATGTGGCAGAGTCATGCTTTGCACAAAAATGTGGCACCACAGTCTCTCAGATACCTGACGTGAACCAATCATAACGTTGTGTTTCACCGTGTGACTGAGATTACCGGAGGCGCAATCTTTTCCTCTCCCATTCTTCGCCAATTCCAAAATCTAATCTATAAACCCTTATCTCCAAAAGACCGGCAACGGACTCGTAACTACTTTTTGTTGCAGCAGTGTGATTCTATAAGACTTCATTCTAAACTTTGTATCTGAATCCGCTGTGAGTACTACACTTGCGAATTGAACTAAATTGGCCGCAACATTTTGATAGATAAAAGAGATTAAAGTATTTATTTTCCCCGTCACTTCATACTCAAACGAGATTCAAAATCAAATAAATTTTATAGAATCGACGTGCTGATGTCAATGTCTACTTGTCCAGCGCCGATTGCCTACCATCAGACAATCCGTTTTATCATTTGGAGCCCTATTACATAAAAAGCTTAAGCTAGCTAGAGAAAAAATAAAAGGTAAATAAAATATGAGAACCATGACTGATGAAGTAAATTGGAAAATGTGTTCAAATTTATCTTTATTCTGCAGATACGTTTTATAACATTGAACTCAGAGCTTTATTTTAGATTTTGGTATGCTATTATTCTAACACATAAGACGCTTATCGTCTCAAAGTAAATAATACATAATTTAAAAATATTGTAACTATTTTCATCACAGCCTTAGTAAAATATAAACCAACACATTTTGAAATTATCTTTCAAAGGCGATTGGACTTTACAGACATTTTTAAACAACACATTTTTTAGGGTTCTATAAGCAAAATGTAAAAACCGAACCCTGTACGGGTTCTCTCGTTATGTCTGTCTATCTGTTTGACCGTAGTTATTTTTTTTAGAAACTATGCATTCTGTGAATCACTTTCTGATTTTCCCCAATATTGTAACGAAAATTGGTTAACAAGAGATTTATTAAGAAGTTGTTTTTAATACGTCATAAATCGTGACTGTTTTGTGTCTGACTAAGTATTATAGTCAAATTCAAATTATAAAACTATGAACAAGTCATTTTAGAAAAGTCTCATAGTAAACATCATTTATTTTTATTTTCATCTATGCAATAAGATCACCTGATTATAAGCTAAAGAACAAATGTGTCTTCTAACTCGATGATAGTATGAGCAATACCACGCTTGCTTAAGACGGATTGGCAATTCCAAATCATAATAAGGAGTTATACGCTTGTGCATTGAGTGTATTAAGAAAAAATAATAGTAGAAATTGCGAAAAATGGCACGTTGTTACTTGTCATTTCTAACTCGCATATTGCGTGAGCAGTGGGCGCCACCTTCGGTCCGCCTCGATATTTGTATCGGAGCGGTATTTTTGTTCAGTTATAAAAAGTTTTAACGTACCTTATTTAAGATATATAAAGAAAATTCAAAATATTATATTTAAGTTTGAAATCATTATGAATTAACAAGGTACTTATGGCACGAGGTTCTTCACCATTTTCAAGGACTTTCGTTCCGTGGACAACCAGACGATTGCTCCCAAAGTCTAGACAATGGAACGTTAGGTGCCAGTAAGAACCCTTGTAAGCCACGAGTGAGCCTTATTGAAGACTGTTTGCTAAGAAAACTGACTCCTCACTATAGAAAAGCTGTTGAAATTATATTTTTGTAGAAAGACTAGCTGACCCGTTTTTGGCTAATAAAAAATAAGGGTTGATCGAATTTTGTATGTTGTATCATAAAAAAAAGGAAATTTAAATTGTTGCCTAATAAGTAAAAAAATAAAATTTAGGGGTAGACTAGCCCTAACATTTAGGGGGATGAAAATTAGATGTTAGCCGATTCTCATAGATACCGGATAAGCACAAAAAAATTCATCAAACTCGGTCAAGCCGTTTCGGAGGAGTATGGCAACGAAAACTGTGACACGATAATTTTATATGTTAGATACTTAGTGTATTCTTAAATAAAGTTTCTGAGAAACATTACATTTAGGAAGTTAATGAAAGAAAAGAAACTATGATGAGTATATTAAAGCCCACATCAAAAAAACTGTTTTAGCCACCTAACATTTAGCTTAGGAAAATTTTATTCAGCATAATTTCACGCCACAGCTTTTGCTTCGTATATGCAATATTTATAAACGCACGTATTATGAGTGCAGCTTCTGAAACCCTTTTTTCACGGATTAGACAACGACTGGCGTGGTGACATCGCTGGTTTTTCATATATTATCACCATGAAGTTTATCATGTATATGCTCGTTTCCTACAAGGAATGCAAAAATCCCATAACACATTAAAGTGCTAAAGGCAGGTTTAATTTATTAAAACATTCTTTTCCATACACTTACACAGAATATCCACACATACCGCAGTTTTTAAAGCGAAAAACCGCATCTTTAAATGGTGCCGCGCTGCCAATGACGTGGTGTTTCCAATTACCACCAATGTGCAGTCAATCACTGTGCTGGCAGTTCATTGGACGTCACATCCTTTTCACTTCTCATACCAGTTTATTGGTCGCCCTTAAGAGTTGCAAATTATATCCCTTTTTCTTCCAACGTAACGGTGTTGTAAATTTGAAACGTTAAAATATTAGACGTATCCTTAAAAGGGTTTTGAAAATGTATTATTGTATAATAGGGATGTCTCCTGGGTTAAAACAAGATTTTAATAAGTCCGTCAGTTAGATTATAGAAAATACTCGATACATATTTTTTATTTGTCCATACGACTAATATTGACAAAGATACAGCACATTCAAATTCAGGAGTGGGGGCTCGTGACGTCACTTTTTCGTAAAAATTATTTCGCCGCTCTGTAACTTTGTTATTTTAAGTTTTAGAAGCAAAAGAAAAAATACATCTACTATTTTCTAGCGTTCTAAAAAATTAGCTAATTATTATTTTCCAGTCGTCATCCCTATTTTCTTGTCTTTCTGCCTTTTAAAATATAGTATTAATTATGGTTTTTTATATCTCGCGTAATATTCTAATTTCTTGTTATCTTTTATTGCTAAGTTAAAGTGCGTAAAGAAAAAAAGTAATACATAGGTACCCAGTGTATCACTGCGTACCAAATAGAGAAGAAGTTTTTCTATGACAATCCTTGAGAAGTCCCACTGTCCGTGAAGTGGACACTAGAGAGGAGTTTTTTGTTCGTTCTTCTCCAATTAAATATACACTTTGGTTTATTACGAACAGACAGACAAACGACAAATTATTGTATTTTTAACGTTTCAAAACTACTTATTATTATTTTTTGGACTTTAGCTTTTACACTATTACCTACAAGAAGATCTTGTTGGAAAAATAGTATTAGCGATTAATTTATAAGTATTATCTTAATGTTGTCTCAAAAAAGAGACTTAATTATTATATTAAAACCCAGCTCTGTAAAACAGAGAGAACAATAAATGTTCAAATTTGCATGCAATAACATCTGCTATTATTTCAGGTGGAATAAACAATAGAGTTCGTAACAATAATAGAACATTTTCTCTTTCAATGCCAATGTGTATTGAAATAAAATGTGGAAACGTCACCGAATTTTGATGGCTTGTCAAAAGATTTACTGCACGATTAAGTCGATTTTCGCTTGAATAGTACGCAATAGAATATTCTTTATATAAGGTGAAATCAACAAGATTGCCGCTAAATAGTCAATTGAAAGGGTTTATGCCTACAGACTTCCTATTGTAAACGTCTTTTAAGCCGAAGTTTATCATAATATCAAGAAGAACATTATCATCATAAAGACTTACTTTGAAAAACTGTCGATACATAGATCACGTTTAAAAAGAATAATGATAATTTATTTTCAAATTCCATACGATTCAGACATTTATTGCTAAAATCGTATGGAATAATTTCCTTTAACGGGACATCGTACACAAATATACGATGTTTTTCGACACAGTTGCATGTAATTGGAATGTTTTATTCAAATCTTTTTAAAAATGGAATTTATGCCGTATTTCATATTTAATTCAAAGAATATTTTATTCTATGATGCCTGTTTAAATAATTCTGTGTAGATGTTGTTGAAACGATCGATTTTTAAATAACATTTTGTTTGTGTGACCGTGTCTTCTATTTTTGATTGGGCATATCATAGGGACTTCGAGTTTGATAATAATGTTACTATAGTTTGGTAAACGGCAAAATAATTAAAGGCTATTTTTGAGACGGACAAAATTTTTTTACAGAGACACTGTATCGTATTAGTTGTTTTTCTTGCCCACAATTTTATTGCTATGTATATTAAAAACATTAAATAATGGTTCTTTACGGTATTTAGTCAACATTTATTTACGTATAAGTACTATTTACATTTTTTATAGACTGTAAAAATATGTCTCAATAAATAACACAAATTTACTATCCATTTAGTATAATAATCTCTACCCTTCACTATTTACGACTTATTCATAGCATAAAACACTTATCTAATGCTTTCATTACTGACTTAAAAAGCTTTTCACGTCGCTAATTCGCTGTCAAGTTCCATAAAAAAATACACGAATGCTAGACTGTACTCATATATTTATGCACACGTCCCCTAATTTAGTTCAAAGAAATATCAACTTTAATTACACGTGGTATTGAAGTTTAGTTCCGAATGATAATATTGATTGAAAAAGTCATAACAGTCTTTTTTTATTTTGTATACAAATCTGCACCTTCTTTTATAAATATTAAAGTGTGATTTTGTGTAACTGGTTAAGTTTAAATTTCAACATAGCAAATGTCTTCTTCACTAAGTGTTATAGTTTCCATTTAAATATCTAGTTTCGTATAACACTAAATTCAATTATAACCGCCATTATACTTGAAATAGACAATAATAGATATGGATTACATAGCGCTATGACGTTTGTCGTAGGGTAGAAAAGTTTTTATTTCATATAATGTAGCGGTTTTATTTTTATTGTTAAATACCTTGTATCTGATAAGTTCCATACTTTTCTTGGGCGGCTAATATTTTTTTGTAACGAAGCTTTAAAAAAAAGTGAATCGAACTAAGATATTTTTCTTCTTTCTTTTGTTAATTTATTCTGTGAATCTTATACCTATATTATGGTTATAAAAAAATACGTAAAGCAGTAGATTGTATTTGAATTCCTAAAATTTATATAAATTTTTGAAGAATTCCTTTTTGTTGTGTCTGTTGTTTGCCTGGCTTTGTGTTTTAAGGACACAATAATTCTTCTTGATAATCACAAGTTGTTATTAACCTGCAAGCTTCCTTGCCGTTCTGTTCTTGATTGAGTAACTTTTGACTTTTGAAGACCGTCAACTGCTCAGCCAGGGTAACGGTCAAGGGCGATGATGTATCGTGGCCCAATTTGGAGTAAGAGTCTGGGTTTAGTTAATAAGAGGTTGATACTTCCTCTAGTCTCACCTCAGGTTAGAGTTAGGAGCGATAAAAATTGTATCTTAAAAACGTTATTAAAATAAATTACTGTAAAAATTTAAATTTTGTAAATTAAAATAAATTTTGTATTTAAAAAGGGCTATCAATTGTGAAACACATTTTTATAGATTGCGAATGCAAATTACTTAATTTAAAAAAAAAAAACTTAAATATCAATCTAACCGGAGGCTCAATCCTTCCTCCATTCCACCCCAATCTCTAAACTTTCGAAGCCCTAATCCAGAAAAAAGGTTGGCGACGCACTCGTACTCCACTGCTTCGGCATCACACACACACAACAAATTAATCTAACTCGAGGCTCAATCCTTCCTCCATTCCACCCCAATCTCTAAACTTTCGAAACCCTAATCCAGAAAAAAAGGTTGGCGACGCACTCGTACTCCACTGCTTCGGCATCACTTACACACGACAAATTAATCTAACTGGAGGCTCAATCCTTCCTCCATTCCACCCCAATCTCTAAATTTTCGAAACCTTAATCCAGAAAAAAGGTTGGCGACGCACTCGTACTCCACTGCTTCGGCATCACTCACACACGACAAATTAAAAAAAAATGTCGAGATTAAACAAATTCAAATCAAAATCTGTTTATGCCACAGAATTTGGATATAAACGTTGCAGTGGAACTTAAAGCACTATTACTTTAATTAAGTGGGCAAACCCAGGAAGCTAACGTAACTAGCCTACATACATTATTGTTGCGTGTTCGACTCGTCAATTAAATAATAATTTAGAACGTTTATTCAAACTGCTATCTGGTTCATTAATGCTCAATTAATTGCTCTGGTAATACTTCTCATGATTTTGTTTTACATTTGAAAGTATACTTAGCTAAGATAAGCGGCGAAAGTGCATGGATAGTGCAGAGAAAAACTTATTAAGGATAATTCTATTCAGTTTCATATGCAAAAAAAGAATCATTCAAAAAGGAATCATTATACAATCAGGTAAGTTGGAATTTCTACTTATAAATTGGCTTATTCTAGCTCTTTAGCAGAGAAAATTGTTCACCAGCAACAAGCTGGTGCAAACCCATTAAGGGAGCCTGGAGTACGAGAAGGAACAGGGTGGCTTTTGGTCAGTTATAGTCTGATAGTCGCTCTTGCCCCACGCAGGACGGGAGAAGGAATTTGATGATTTTCCTCCCTCAAAATAAGTTCCCCCCTTCCGATGAAATCCATATTATGTATATATTTTATTGAAAACATGATATATACACATTTTGTTAACATAGTAAATGATCCTGTACTATATAGTATCAAACCATATTTTTAAATAATTCAATACTTTTTACCGCGTGTGTTTCGACGCACGAACATGAGAGTTATTCATAAATCGTATCTTCTGAGAATAATTAAATACTGCAAATAACACGCCACATAAATATGTATTTAGCAGAAATTATGTTTGAATTACATTGTTGTTTATTGAGAGTTTTTTTTTTAAATAAATCTTTACTTAAACATTTAAAATTGGAACAAGCGTTAACGAAATAATATTGGACGAAGTTATACAGAATCGTAGTTAACCTAGCTATAGGTAGCTAGACCGGATTGCAACTAAAAGTTTTCGATTGAAAACTGCAAACCGCCGGGCGGTTGCTGCGTAGGACAACCTCTAATTAGTAACTACTGCGGACTGTGACCGGGTTGCCAGCTACGTTACAATGTTACCAGTCATTATTCGAACTAAGGGTCTCCAACTTTTCCTCTTTAACAATGTGAATTTTAAATTGTTGATTTAAATATTGGTATTATATTCATAGTAGTAGTTTGTGCATTTCTGCGAATGACGTTTCATTTGAAATTTAGGAGTACTTAATGGGTAAAATTAAAACCTACATTTGATACGGTTTAAAAAAATGCGAAAAATAGCGTATATCAAGCCGCTTTATTGCGGCGGAAAGAACAATGTTCGAGCTATGACCAGGTTGCCAACTGTGCAACATTCAAATACTACTTTAAGTATTGATGATATAGTCAAGATGATATGATATTGATCGATATTAATTTTATTCTTGATATATTATACATTGATAGTTCAATGTTCAATCAACTATCATTATACATTGATAGTTGGTGATGGATTAAAATGGTCTAGTCAAATTGAAAATACTGCCTCCAAAGTAAGGAAAACCATTCAAATTATGAAATCCTTGAGGCACTCTGCAGATCTACAGATTCTTAAAATGGTATACACTGACCTCTGTCACTCCATCGCCAGCTATTGCATCTTAGCATGGGGTGGTTCCGCCAAGACAAAGTTCATGGAGGTGGAGCGAGCACAAAGGGCTGTCCTAAAAGTAATGTTGAAAAAACCTTTCCGGTATTCAACACATCAGCTTTACTCCGAGCATAAAATTCTTACTGTGAGGCAGCTCTTTGTGCTCAGGGCCACTCTATGGCAGCACCAGCAGATACCACCACCAGACCCAGGTGAACGTAGGAACAAGACAAATTGCCCCGAGCGTGTCGCATAAAACAGCCTTTGCTAGAAGACAGTTATACGTGCTGAGCTCAACAGTCTACAGGAACATAAATAAATCTTTATCTATAACTAGATTAAACAAACAGGCTAAAAATAAATTACAAAATCTATTGTATCTTCTTAACTATGAACAGACCGAGGAGCTGCTGTTGCCCATTACTTAATTATACTAAATTAAATTAATACAATACACTAACACTATCCTACCTTCAACAAACATTATATAAACTGCATACGCACACACACACCCACACACACACACACACACACACACACACACACACACACACACACACGCGCGCACACACACACGCACGCTCACTCACTTACTCAATTTTTCATTTTTGCTTTGTAATCTAGTCTCTAATATTACCTTGCACAATGTACTGATTATCTGATAGGGTTATATTAAGTCCAAGCGACAGTGGAACACTGACTCCTAAGACACAGGGTATCCTAGTTTAGGAGGCAGGGTTTAATAAATTTGTATACCTTCCATAAATTGTAAATTAGATATTAAGCAAAAAAAATTGTAAGGTCTTTGGTTCAATAAAGATATTATTATATTATTATTATTCTAAATATTATAAAAAAGGTTATAAGTCTGCTCGACGTTATTGCGACATGCTCAAACTGCTCATGAACCCTTTGTTTCCTAGTTAATTCACATAAGTAAATAGTTATTTTAAATTAAAAAGAGATTGAAGTTATTCAATGAACTTCTCATTGATACTAATGGTTATCTCGAGTTAAAATCGGTTTCAAATTAAAGACGAAAACCGTAATTTGCATGAGAGAACAAAATAATAGAACACCCTACATTCAGTTTAATAAACAATTTAGCTGAATTGTCGAAGTCACAAAATTACACCACTAATACCCAAAAATACCAGACATCGAAAAAATAAATATAAAGTTTTGCTATGTGGGTATAATTTATAGAATCAGGCGTTACTTTGCGGAAATCCATGACATTAAATGTTAGGGAAAATATTTAGTTATAATTCCGCGACAAAAATCCAGGCTTGTTGCAGGATGCAATCCCACTCCTATGCAATCATGCATATGCACATGCAGCAAGGGTCCCACCCTCCCGCCCACATGCATATGCACACATCGCTCGCGGTCGCTTTCGCAGCCGAGCGCTCGTCGAGTCAACATCTCCTGAGGATGCCCTGTGGAGGGGCGAAACACGTGTCGAGTATAGGTTTGATTGCGTGGCATGTTTTTCCGTTTTGTGTATGTGTGCATATGCATGTGGGCGGGAGGGTGGGACCCTTGCTGCATGTGCATATGCATGATTGCATAGGAGTGGGATTGCATCCTGCAACAAGCCTGGATTTTTGTCGCGGAATTATAACTAAATATTTTCCCTAACATTTAATATGTGGGTATAATTAGACGGTTTTATTACACACTTTTGGGAACGACGACGTTGGATATTTGGCTGCAGACTTCGTTAAGAGAACGGTCTAACCAGAGCCTGGAGTTTATTTCTCATTAAAAATAACGGGCACTCTACGAGCAAAGTATTTAGGTACCTTTAGTCCCACAAGTTAGGTTTCAGCTTGTCGTTTTAAAGATGACCTGCTTAGTAATAGACTTAGTAGTAGTTCTAGATTGATGATCCAATCAATCTTGAAAGAGCCAGAAATATTCTTTTTTTTTTTTAAAACTCCGCAACACATTATACTAAAGTCTACATCGCAAATATTTCTTTTAGTATTTTTAAAAAGATAAGCCACTTATCGTTCTATAATTTTCTAAAATCCATTATAGAACGCTGCGTCATAGAATTCATTTTTCACATTACATCGTGGGAAATGCGTAATGTATGCAAAGTGCTGACAATTTCACGCTGCATCGATCTTTTATACTATAATCTATCGGTGACTATCAACTGTAAGGAATAATAAAGTCGGTGCAAGTTTTAAAGAAAGTACTAGTCACTAGTCTATTTTGCAAGTTTATTTTTGATCGATATCGATTGACTTGGACGGACCATAGAAACAATACCATTGTTTTCTATAGTTTATTTACGTATATCGTTTGTTTCATACCAATTTGAGGGTACTTTCTTTAAGGTGGATATTGTATACGATGAATTTTCCCAACATGGTTGGGCTCATAGGAAATGTCACTCTATTTTTTTTTTAATCTTGGCCCTACACTAAGATTATGTCCTGTGCCGTGGGTGCATTTACAAATATACACTTTCCCATACACACAACAATTTGTTAATCCCACAATGAGTTGTTCCGTGTGGGAATCTAACCCGCGACACATTGCGCCGCAGTGAATTGTCCAGCCACCCGCGCCAACCGTGCAGTCCAACTGACTTACTGACTAAAATCCACCTCGTGACATCTTCTGCTCTGACCCGTACCGATGAACACTATTGTTCTTGCATCCACAACCCATGCTGGACATCTGTCCTAGTGGACCCCCTCCCTAATGTGGTCTCTTGAGTCGCGGTATAATACGTATGTGTGTATTTTAGTACCATGTTTATAGCCCTGATCAGGACAAAACTATGAGTTATCATATTTGAGAGACGCTACTTTGCCCTACTTAAAAACTAATTGAAGTCAATTATAGAACAGTTCCGGTCGTTAACAAACTTTAACCCGGCGGACATTTTAAATAATCTTAATGACAATAAGTATTCTCATATATACCAATCATCAGTATGCGGAAACGGGACATAATACACCTATATATTACAGTACATAGAGGTAATGTGGGTTGACTTTCACGATCAATGTTTGTGTAGGTAGAAGAAATAATTACATAAATAGTCTGAGATGCCAGTTTCACCAAGCAAACGACTCCATTTCCCACATAAAGCTATCTTCACTGAACTTTCTAAAGGATCTACGAGTATGTTGTCAAGCAAAAGTAGCTAAACATGCCATAGGAAGCAAAACAAAGGAAAACCACAGTCCGAACTCCAGACAGTGGCAAGGTGAACGATTCAACACGCTGTCTCCCACCGCAGGTCAACCGGGCCCGTTCGAGAACTTTCTATTGCACTCAGCAAATAAGTCGGGGACTAATTAGTACATTCGGTAGAACCGAACAGAACCCGACAAAAGGGCCAAGTTTGCGATTGCGACACTATAACGAGCGATGCTTTGTGTTCTGTCCCATTCTATTCTGCACTGAGAGACGCTGCGGCCTTTTGTTGGTAATGTTTAAACTTTTATTAATTTGTATTCTATACAAGTTTCTTTAATTAGATCCGATAAAAGTTGTTACAGTTTTTTCTCTTTGTTATGGTTATTGCTTTAGTATTTTTAATGTATTTCTTTACAGGACCGATGCTTTTTGCAGTAATTAGTTCTTCGTGGGCAATGTTTTAATTAATAAAATATACATGAGAATTCAAATAACAGCTTTTACTTTTTGTCAGAGATACTGGTGTATACGAAAGAATTCTTAAAAATAAAAGAGAGTGACTCAATTTCACACCTGGTTTGTTCCCTCTGCGTCCAAAGTTTCCTATGGGAGCTAGAAACGTGTTTCCAGTGACGGTGTCGGGTGTCAGCTAATTAGTGCATGCGTTGACGCGGAATGAGTGGTGATGGAACGAATGCAAAGGTGTGGAGTGAAACGCTACGGCACAGGCACGTATGGCTCGCTTTTTAGAAAAAAAATGTTGAAATAACGCTGGGTCTCGGTACACTAACGTGGCATTGGCGATTTTCGTTTCATAATTTGAGTACGAATAGCAGGGCATTCCGATCTTTGACAATAATACACTATATTTTTTAAAGGACGTCGTTTACTTCAATACAGGATTATCAAAAGTAGCCAACTTAAATTTAAATAAAATTTTAATATCATTAAGTCCGTCACGTGCACTCTGAAACTAATGACGTATCATTAGCAATGAGGGGAGCCCCACAGAATAAAGATACGCGAATCACTCTCAAAATGTCGCTAAAGCGTGATAATACGCAAACTCAGACCACATGTTTTGTTCACATCGGAGAATAATAATACATTTTTGCAGGCTGCCAATGTCGCTTCCTCGACCCTTGTGCCACAGACTAAAAATATACCAAACAAAGTTTCGTAGCAAACTGCAGCATGTAAGTTACAGTGTACGGGATTAATTTTACCAGTGTAGCATAAAGAGGGTTGAACACTCTATGAATTAGGGTAAAGGGTCAATAGTGGGCCAGATAAAGATGGGCTGCAACAAATTGTGTGCTCTCCGGCCTTTTGTTATCGGTCCCTGCTGTACTTAATTGTGCTTTTGTCCGTTGTTAGGGACCGTCCCGTGATTGGCCAACTTCCACTGGATTTGACCCAGGACTAAAATAATATACATGCGAAATGGTACGTAATTGATTTCATCTCCGTTCCAATCCCTTTCATATTTTGATTTTGTATTCAAGGTGTGATTGTAATATATTTAATAATATATATTTTTTTACAGAAAAATCTCTGTAGTTTTTTTAGTCAGTAAATATTTTGACCATTAAATAGAGATTTCGCCAATCTCAACGACATACATACATGTGTGTGAAATTATCAGTTAGCCTAACTTCTTAGGGTAATCAAAACAATATTATGTTTTCATAGAAATAATTTATTCACCAAATAGAGTATCCAGATGGTCACAACATCATGTGCGTCTTCATTGCGTGTTAGATTTCTATGAGAAAATAGACAAAAATAACAATATTAAGTATAATGTTGCTATCTCTTTTTTTTTACAAACAGAAATGTGGTATAGAACTATCTGCTGTCTCCACCTTTGACTGGCCACATGTCGGATAGTTTTCAACACATGTTTTAATATTAAATAATTGGCGTCCATTTTTTTTGTTGTTGGGCCAGCGATAGTCGATGGTCGAATACTTTTTTTATACTTCTGAAATTCGTCTTATTTCGTTCCTTTTTTGAATTCATGTTATGAAATGAGACTTTTTTCTGTAAACTTTTTTAGTCATTTTATATTCTTTGTTATCAGTTACTCATTGAACAGTGATTTGAGGCAAAATATAAGTTAATTTCAGTCCATTTTATATCTTAATTTTTCAAACTTAACTCTTTGTAATGTAATTTACTGTATATCCAAAGTGTTCTCGAAATATTTTGAAGTAACGCAATAATGTACAAACATTTTAACACGTAATTAACTGTCAGCCTATTTGAAACCTGTTTTTGCATAAGCCACGGTTCCATATTAGCATAAGCGTCCATATGAATTAGAGCTAAGCCTACACTTTAATAGCTTTGAGATGTTAACACCCACAAAAGGTCGAATGAAATTAATTCGCGCACAATGTAATTTTATTGTCATTGAAAATTGTGTTTTACGTTGTAAATATTTAAGTTAGACATTACAAAACCCGCAGTCAAATAGAATTGGGTGAGACATGTTTGCCACAAACTATGCAAGTAATGTTCACTTTACGAAGTGATTCTTATTGTGCTAGTAAATAAGAAGAGTTTAGTTGTAAAATAAATTATCTTCCTTATTGGAAACTTTAAGCCTTAGTAATCTACTCTTAGGGATTAATTTGGCTCGACTGTATTATTCGATATTTCGTTCACACCTTTCGGTAATTTAAATGAAAATTCTTCTTTGTTATACTTAGTTTCACTTTCATGAATGACGTCCTCTTCAGTGTTTTGTGTTTTAATTTTGAATGGAAAATGTCTCAACATGTCTAAATTTGAGAGATGTTAAAATATTTCAGTAATTCGATACATACTTTACGGGTTCGTCTGTATGCCAAAGTAAACAAGTTCGTAGTAAGAACATTAAAATGTTTTGGCGATTATTAAAGTCAACTAGTATGAATGTGGACGTACAGGCATGGTTTATAACATACTCATAAGTTTACCTAACGTCTTCATTAGAAGTTTCAAACAGCTACCTACTTAAAATGATTTCATGCGAGCTAATTAATATACAAAGGGGCCAAATCTGATAAGAGGCTTAATAAATTTACTCTTTGCTACCTCCGGAGCAACTTCAAACAATATGCAATGCGGTCCAAAACAAAATGTGTAGTCAACGTTCTCATTTAATTTTATAACTTCATAAAACCCTTCCCGACGTTTTATCGGATTAATATCTCAATCGCCCCTGTCATTACCACAATGACCACTTCTGAGTGCTATCAGCATATCATTTCGCTCTCCATGCCACTTCGTGGCTAACGGACAATCGCATTAGAGTACGCCTCAAAAACAGGCTTTTACCGCGAATCGCCATCCTAAATAAACAATAGCTAGAAGGGGGCACAGCTTTTAAACGATCTCCAGCAGCTCAGCTGACAGATTAGCTCACCCTATTAGCAAATATATTTCTGCAGTTCATAATTAATCACCAGAAACTGTATGTCATATGCAATAGAGTACATTTTAGTGTGCATTACGCAGCGTTAGGCAGAATTTGATGCTGTATGCAGATGGGTATGTCCGATAGGTGGTTATAGAATTTTTGAGGCGACAGAGGGGTGTGATTCGACCACGTGCTAACGTGGCTTATGAGTTTGATCCTTTTTATTTTTAACACAAAATGATTTTACTTTGATTCGGGTTTTTTTAAAGGAGGTTTTTTAATGGCAAAAATGAATGATACTTCTCAGAAATACGCAATTTATAGCATCAAACGAATGTTGTTTAGAGTGTTTTACTGAATATAAGACACGAATAATTCCCCTTTGATTAAGTAGCTCTTAGCAGAAGCAAATTGAAAACAAATTCGAAGAAATGCCTAAATAATATTACGAACAGTAATGGAAACGTTTCTGCCTAACTCTTGACGAATGATTATTCAACTAGAAACAGTAAAAAAAGTATACAAATACATATAGTTAAAAGAAAAGTAATTGGAGTAAGTAGTTAACAAGAGAGTAAAGAACAAGTAAAACAAAATAAATTAAAATAATTTAAAATTCAATTGAATATTTCACACACGGACAACAACGCTACTCGTTAAGTTCGTAAGATCCCCGTGGGACGCGAAGCACATGCGTCTCGTTATAATTAGCGAACAATGTTTGGCTTTAGCAAATCCCTTCGGGGCGTAAATTAAGAGATTCTGCTCTCCGGACGGCTTATGGATACATTTGCGTTAAAACCCGTAGAGGACACAAACATGCACGATATTTGTTCGTATCTGTTCTGTATTTGCATGCTCTTGTTCCAGCATTAAGTCCGAAAATTATTTATCTCCCTTCCATATATTTGTGTTTTAATTTCGTTTGAAAGTAAATTTTCTTTGTTATATGCACTGCTATAAATATAAGTTGTAATGTCTTCGTGAATCTTCACTGTTGCAACGGTTCGATGACGCACAACTTCGTTCTTAATTCGATGAGTTCAAGAGCCATTTAAGTCTTCTTATTACGTAGGTAGGTAGTTTAATTACACCTGAGTAGTCAATTATTGGCCTCAATTGCAATTCATTTTCAATTTATTCTAATGATTTTGCATTGTTTAGAATATTATGTTCAATGTAAGATGAAACATTTAAGTGGAGCTTTTGAATTTTGAAGATTATTAAAGTAAATGTAATTTATTATTTAAGTCGTAGTGGCCCGTAGGCTAGAGCGCCTGCTTCTTATGCACGAGGATGTGGGTTAAAAACCTGCCAAGTAGCAATGTGACTTTTTTGAGTTATTTGCAGTTTCTATGGATTATTTTGACACCATTGACAAACAGTGAAGGAAAACATCGTGAGGAAACCTGAACTTATAATTTATAATTATTAATTTATAAGTTTGAAATCGCCAATCCTTCTTGGACAAGTGTAGTGATTAGTGCCCAAATCTTCTCAGTGTGAGAAGAAGCCTTTGCTCAGCAGTAAGCACTTAGAGGTTAATGATGATGGGAAATTTGTTATCATACAAAATCTTATTTTCTGTTGTGACTTATATATATTACTCGTGGTACATTTTTGTAAAAGAATTTATGTAATATTTTCACATGAGTGCGCAATAAATTTTAATGTAGGTTAAAGTATTAACGGTCGCATAATAAATTATCCGTTCCTTGCAGTTTGCGTGCATCAACGTAATGTTCTGGATTTTACGTTTGACCAGTCATGAAAATTTTATTTTTTATTTAATACGACATTTGAACTTTAAAATTGGAACGTAAAAAGAACGCGTTCTTCGTTCGAAATATGATTGTCAAAAGTTATATCTGACGTTGATTTTAATTGCCGTCGGAGTTGAAATTTGATAACACAATGAAGATCCGAGTTCGGATAACAGTATAAATATTTTATGATCAATAAAGATACAGAATACAAAAGCGGAATTGTTTTGGGTCACATTCGTGATCGCACATACAAAATCACTTCATTATCTCTGTACCTAGAGACATGCATTGCAACAGCCATGAAACCTTTTCTAAAGCATGTTTCCCTTAATTATATAAGAGTTACCGCTGAACGGCAATTAATTTCTGTATTAAATTGTTATTTAAGTAAGCCTAATCTTTTAATATACCCCTATAAATCAAATCTTAAAGCAACCTAAATCATTATAAATCCTGAGTGCTTAAAATTTTATAAAATCTCCTAACCCTTTCCTAATGTTTATTTTACTTGGGCCTTCTCAGATTTATGAACATTCACATTTCGTCTGTCAACGTTTACACACGTAATCTTGTTTGAATATCATCTCTGCTGGCCGCTGTTATTTGCATATTTCTATTATTGTCGTTGAGGTCTATACGACCCTCGTTTGCTCCAAAATCAACACGTGGCGTACCGTCAGATAGGTTATTGTGGAACCGTATTGTATAATGATATTGTTGCAATGCGATGTGGCGTGAATTTGCTGCCGGATTAAAGGGTATTTTTTTGGGTCACAATTTTTGGGGATATTAGGGTTTTTTCTTTGTTTCGATATATTTTTTATTTATTAATGGTATTTAGGTGGTTCAATTAAGATTTTTATTATAACAGTCAATATTTGGACTTAATGTATAAAATTCTCATGAATAGTTTGGTAACGTTTAAATACAGCGTATAAAAAAGTTTCAGTAATTAAACGATCATAGTCGGTAGCTTGACAAACAAGTAATTGAAGTAAAACCTAACAAGGACGTCCCGCGTCGCGACTGACGGCTGTCGAACTTTTTAATTAATGACACCTTTTTTGACAACTAAAATCTTTTGCGGTGTGAACTAATAGAGGACAAGGAGACATGTTCATTAACATGGTTTGGATTCCTTGGCTTCCATTAGTCGGATATTTTAATTGTTTGTTGGTTTCGGCGGAGACTTTGCAGCTGTTATCCGCCTACCGCGTCGAGTTATTTACAGACAAATTGCTTTTAAGTTGCACCACTGTTTCCCTAATACACTACATTTAAAATTTATTGGAAATGCTCAGTTTTTGCCGCTGCTTTATAGTCTTATGCTTTCAAAGACATTTGTTGGGTTAATGTAAATGTGTGATGTGGCGCCGATCAACTTGGCGTGGGTCGGTTTATTCATAGTCTGGTTATATTAATAGAGTCAATTTCAAGCTTATTAAAGGTTTCTTTGCGTGCCGTAGATGGAACGAATATAATTTAAGGAATGATAATATTTTCTTTTTTAAAACAAAACGGAATTCTGCGGATGTTTTAAGGATACCTCATAGGACTTTATGTTCGAAAAAAAATATATTTCACATGGGGATTAATATTTTAAAACATTTATTATTCATGAGCAGCATACAAACAGGCAATCACAGTACCGAACATTCGTTTCCTTCAACATCAAAGCAATAATTCACTTTATCTAATCAAACGTTCCCCAAAACAATTTCACAGCGATTGTCTGCACCCCGGATTTGAGTACCACCCCATATATCATATTCAAATGATAATTCAATACCGTCGTGATTTCTGACCCAAAGGTTGGGGCGGCCGATAAAAATACATAACATAATCCGAATAAGCATAAAATTATTACAAGGGACGGCTTATTTAACGCTAAATAATTTATGCTTTCGTAGATACAGAATATAAGCCAACCAGATTAACGATTAGACAATCTAATAGAATATTAAATTAATGTGCGTGCGGTTCCTTATCTCTAATGTGAGAAGCCGCGTGTCTGATAGACCGCACAAACAATTTAAACCTGATTACTGAACATTAGAGTCCAAAATTGAATTAAGGATCGCAATTGTCACAATACTATTTCCATAATACAATTTAGTGGTTCTCGAAATGAAAAATAAATTAGATTCCAGTATTCGCTAAGGGTTTTCTATAATCCAAAATTTAATTAATGTCAAACAATTCAAATATTTTTTATCCCATTAAAGTTGTTTCGTGTTTTTGTCCATTGAGAATTGAGTAGGCAAATTCAATAGTTTTTATTAGTTTAGGTCTATTAAAGAAATAAGTTTCTTTTGAATTTCTGTTTTTCATTTAGTTTTATGTTATAACAGCTGATTTTGAATACAAAACTGTTAGTAATTCTACTGGAATAAATTATGAAAAGCATTAAATATTAACAATTTTTAACTGTAATTTTGAATATAATATGAATTTGACAAGAACTTAGTTAAAATTTATAATTCGCAGTAAAGCGAAGTAAAAAATAATTAGGTAGGTACTAAATTTTTGTGACTACAGATAATCCAAATACCACTTTTCATGCAGTTGGGAGAACAGTAGGTTAATAAATTGTCTTGTCGTTTAGAGTTTTAATTCAGAACTTGAATCGGTCGCTACATTACGCGTTTTAAATTTAATTACATACATTGATACCACATAGATGGTTCAGAAAAGAAAATAGAAATTACTCACTGAATTGCGTATGTAATAAAATTCATATATGGCATTTAATATAACTACAATTTCGGTAACTTCAAATACCATTTTTAAAAAGAATGTCGAAATGAAATGGAGTATTGTAAGATTATCTAGAATAACTTTATTTTTCGGAATCATAATATTTTTTTGTAAAAAAAAGGTATGTGTGGTGGTACAGGTAGGTAAATTCATTCCAGAATTCATTACCAAAAGCCATTAAATACAATTCGTATTTTTAAACGGTTATTAAACATGATAAAATCTTGTTTAAAATTATGTATAAGACAAAATATAAAAAAAATCCTTCAAGAACCCATTTCCAGTGACACAAAAATATTGTACTATTTGCGGACGCTAAATAAATAATAAAGTGGGACGTTATACTGAGCTTCTGTCTGGAATATTTAGTTACACCGTCCAAACACGTAACCCATCAGTTTAAGTCTCAAGTTACAGTTAAGTGACCGACCAGTGACTACCATTAAATTGTTTTCTTTGCACACAATACGTTTAGCACAACAAATAATAGTTCTTAATGAAATGTGGTATAATATAACACAGTTTTTCCTCGAAAGGATTTGCAAACAGGACGGACGTATATTTACAATACCTACAAATATATTTTCAGTTATATCAATTTTGATGTTAAACACTAGTGAAAATTATTGCCGAACTAGCTTCTGCCAGGTTTGCCTGAAGTACCAGGTTATAAAGTTATTCCAGACTGTCGTCTGGGTAATTTTTTTTATAGGTAGGTTAATTTGGCAAACAAGTAGTCGGACAGAAGTTGACCTGGTGGTAAGCAATCGTTGTCCAAGGACACCCACATCATCGACGAGTTACAAGTGCGTTACTAGCTTTTTAGAATTGAGGATTTAAGTAATGCGAGATTTGTTTGGAGGAGGAGCTTTTTGTAAGGAGGGATGAATTTCTGGCTCAGTTCGAGCGAGCCTACAATAGACTTACAGTACAAGTACCAAATTGTGTATTTTTTGCTATTTGTGCCAAATTTCATTCACATTCGTTCAATTGTTTTCAGACATCCAACTATATTTACAAACTATCACGATTGGTACGAAAATTTAATTTATTACTTATATGGTCACTTCGCCTAACCAAACTAGAGACCATTTTCCTTGCCGGTTGATTCATGACTGACCAACAAACAAGTCAGAAGCTTAATGGCGTCCAAGATAACGAAGAAACAATAATACTTGAGAACATTGTAACTGTATGGTAATTAAGTGTGTGTTAACAAGGATATTAGATAAGCTGTAAATTGCTACGGATCCTCATTGGCTCGAGTGTGGAGTACCGTGACGGTCGTTATCATTAAAATTACTGAGACAAGGATTAATTACAAACAATGTAAGGCGACGGTAGCGTGCGTGTGATGAATGTAAATACGGGAGCTACTATGTGTGGGTATGGCCATACTGATCGAGTTTAATGCCCACTTTCAGCTATAAATCATGAAATGGTTTGATTTCTGGGTCTTAAATGATCAATGAGCTTGAAATTGTAAGGGGATTCTGATTCAAAGCCTATTAAACATAACTCGTGCAGTGTGATTTTAGGAGGCTCTTTCCTTTGTACAGCAGAAAAACACACCAGTAAGAGAAGAAACAATATAAAAGAAAGATAATAAAAAAAATGAAACAAAAACCTAACTTATAAAAGAAACAAAACTTCACAAACGAAATAAAGACAAATTGCTTAAAGAAGTTAAAAAAATGTTCAAAATTCGAACGGAGTTGACTAAAGAGAATAATGATTGGTTGTTCGCCCTTCCGTCTCAACGAAAATGGGTTAACGATTAAAATGTCCCTAATTAATGTCATCAGACTGTTGCTCTTAATAAAGCTATAAATAGAGATGAGAATGCTGTGAACTAATTTAAAGCAATAAGGATTATAATTGTAAAACACGTGTTTGTTGATTTGGTTCTCATAATAATAGTAAAGGAATGTTGAATTTATCCCATGTTTATGAAGCGTCAATATTTACAATTTGCCCTGTTTTTGAATGTGAGATCCTTCGTTTGATACGATAATTGATAATTTATTGTGTTATTTTATGAACACGTGTTCGTAAGAGAAGTTCAATATCCTTTCCACCCCAATGGGAGGAAGTTGGTGCGTTCATAATAATATATTTGGTGCGACTTTTTAGATACAGGTTCGTTTGATTTGGTAGCCATTAAAGATATTTGGTTTTTAATATTCGTGAGTGCTGTTCAATGTAAAGAGTTATTTTCTGAAATAGTGCTTCGTATCTCTACTAATATTATGCAGGTTCTCATCTTCTTCTTTTTTGATTTTTCTTATAATCTCTCTCAGGACCATCGCGAAATATAATAAATGTTATTATTATTTTATACCTGAAAATGTGAAAACAAAACATTATTATACAAACAGCCATCAGACACCAATCAAAAAGTAATCCTAGAAATCGAGTGAATTAAAAACTTTATAATTGATTATTTAGTATTATAAAAATAAGAAGTTAGCGAAGAAATTACATTTGTATATAAAGTTTGAAACACAATTAAAGAATAAAACAAGTGACGTAGTCTCAAGATAGAATTTATAAAAGTTTGTATCACAATAATTTATAGGGTCTGTGTCCTACAGAATCAGGAAAACTGCCTTGTGGCAGTAGCAATAATAGTATTAATAATTCCTAATTTGTGGTTGGAAAATCAACTATGTGGACCGAGTCAGAGTCTTACTCTTACTAAGACGTGGTTCAAGGATATCCTCCTCAGAAGCGTATGCTTGGTTATGGTTCTGATTAGACGGCGAGCTGTTCTTGCTTGCAGTCTGTAGACTCGGTCTTTCTTTGGTAGGATGTCGTTGATTATGGGGTGCTTTCTACGCTGTATCATTGATTCGTTTATTAATATAGGTTCATTGTTAATAGCAAGATAATGACTATGAGCCTTCTTCAAAATCTTGTTACAACCTTCACACTTTTGCAAGCCGTCATACTAAGTATGTTTCTTATAATTATCTAGGCTTTGAATCACATTAATAAACGAGTTAAATTCAAAAAATTGCATTCATGATTTTAGTAATGAATGTTTCTTAATTTTGAATAGAAATACTATTCATAAATCATCCTCATTATTTGTATTTCTGTTCTACAAAAACGATATAAAACATTATTGGGCACAATTCCAAGTTTTGGATCGATCATAGTACCTATCAGAAACCGCGAGCCCCGACCGATTAATCATAATTAAGTAAATCATTTGTCTATTAATCATTCAGTTCCACAATATTTATCAAATCTGACAGTTGAAAGTGACAAAATTAATACTTCATTTGACACGGAGTTTGTGGAAATATATAACTCTTTCTAATTAACGTTAATGAAAACAAATTTTATCGTTACGGTGATCGAGAAACGAGATTCCTGAGATAAACTGTCCGATGCTTATCTTGGCTTGTGTCAACGAAGGTAACCTTAGAGTTACTTTCTAAATACACGCAATAATTACTTAAGCCTTGTACCTGGTTTCCCGATTTAATTTATATCAAAAATAGTAAACTTTGGCTCTATGTTTAAAACATGGTCATCTAGAATCATTCCGATAAAATGTAAGATTTCAGGAAACTGAATGCTTTTAGAGTAAAGTTTTTTTTTTAATGTATTCGCCTTTCAATTCATATTTGTCAATTAAATAGTCAGAAGAAAGATAAATGTTTATCAACATACAAACCTAACCACCTAAGACAAAATTGAAGTGACAAAACAATAATGAAAACTAATTTTATCTCCCTAACGATCTGGAGTTGTTATATCCAACAGATAAACTAAACATAGATGATCAACAATATTCATTATTAGTACTCGTTCCGTACAATTGGCTCGTTAACTTCGCTTGACTATCGCTAATTGTTGCAAATGGCCGGCAGTTAGATGACAATAGAAGACGCTTCTAAAGCCGATGCGAATGCACTTGTTGTATCTGGGGCATCGTTATTTGCAATTGCTGTTGGTTCGTTGGCTGAATTGTCTTGTGTATATGGTGGCTTTTCTTTTTTTGAATGTTTGAACTGAGGGTTTGATTCAGTTTAGGTGTTAAACTTCTGTATGGTGTACCCTGTACAGAGTTTGATAAACTTGTTTATTTTTTTGTTTAATGCGACGTTTTGTTTGAGTCATCTTGTAAGCAAAGATTTACTTGGATGGGGTTAATCCAATCTTCCAGTTTACGGTATAAAGATGAGAAATGAATGGGAGATGCATAATGCTTAAAAATATTTTATATTAAAATCATTCAATTGAATATAATACGAGAAAAAAAACACAAGAAGTAATAGACTGTGTGGACAACACCGAGAAATTTAAAAAATGTCATAACGTCCTTAGTTGTAAATAATAGGTCTTCCACCTATGAAATTGCCGTTCTGCAGTACTGGCCATTTCAAATCAAAATAGTTTTTGTTAGGCTAAGGCTAATTAATTTTGTTTTAAAAACATGGGATTCTTTTTCCAAAAGTAGTCATTTGTTTATTGATTAGTGTTACATTTTCATCGCATTTCAAATCAAAAAATTCTTTAAATTTTTTCATGCAAAACGGCAATTTCATAGGTAAAGACCTATTAAAAGATGACAACCTGAGCCTAACCCAAGTAGGTAACTTGTGCAAAAGACTTTGCGTTGATCAAACAATTTTTTAACAGCTTATAGTATTATAAGGTGTTAAAAATTTATAGGTAGTCTAACTCCAGCTATCGTAGGCTGTACTAAAACCTTAATATACAATTGTATGATCTCAGGAGAATAATAATAATCTCAGCAGTAAAACGTCCTATCACGGTACAAATCTCAAAATGGAAACATTAAACGAGGAAACAGTATTTGTAGCAAACATCTGAACTCCAAAGTTCTAATTAATAATAACTTTTCCTATCTATTAAGTTAAGCCGAAAACGCTTGAAACATTTTACTCCAAAATATTGTAAGACCCTTAAGATTAAAGGAAAGTACCATTGAAGTTTGGAACAGCAATTAACTTGACAACATCAATATTAAACAAGAATTAATGTAAATATATAGTTTTAGAAGATTTATTACAAAATTATAATCGAGAGCGGATGATGTTTGAATTTTGAGTGATCTCTATATATTTTAGCAATTATATAAACATAACGAAGTTACGCTTGGGTTTTCAAGGGCGTGTGTACTGAAAATATCAAAGGTTTGATGAATTCAAAGTCAAAGACAAATTGTTTCTTTCAAATAGACTAATTGAAGTACTTTTGAATGACAAACAAAAAAAAAATCACAAAATTGACAGTCTGCCGGTGAGTCCTCTAGTGAAGCTAGATGCTCGTTCCAAAATGTAAATTCTAATGAATACCAACGAAAAGAAACTCCATGGGGTTACTCGTTTCCAATCAGTTCCACGATTCGATTCTTTTTTACATCATTGTCTGTGACCAAGAGAGCTTGCTTTGGCACTGATGGGTTTGCGCGACCATAGTGATACCACTTCCTCTACGGCCGGCTTCACACCGATATAATACCGGCGTGAAGTAACACTTCTCGCCGTTGTGCTTCGCCGTATGGGTAAGATTAGGGTACCGGAGGTTGCTTTCACCCTATCCTCAATCCTCAAATCCCCTATCCTTAAATCCCTAATAACCCACAAGGAAGCATAGGCTACAAGGATAGGCATGCAACGCACTGGTAGTAACTCCTTTCGTGTATTACGAGTGTCAATGGGTGGCGTCGATTGCCTACCATCAGGTAATACGTCTGCTCGTTTGCTGACCTATACCAAAACATCACAACAAACGCAAAACAAATTCATTTTAATACACTTGCCAATCCAAAACACATTACAAGTCATCACCATCATTAGTAAGTGCCCATAAAAATTCTACAGTACCTACTCTTAAATTCTAAAAAAGTAATCTTCAAAATTATACTCCAAGTAAGTTACTCAAGGCAAAAATAACAGGGAATAATAATAATCCCATCTTATTACACAGAGATTCCGTCCCGTTGCAAACAATACAAAGGACATTTTTTCAATTACACCCAGCCACCGCGAATGCAATCAGATTTTCATTTATTTACCCGTAACTTGTAATTTTGATTTTGTTTTCTCTTTTCTTATGTAATTCTTATTCAGCTTCCATTTAACGTATCTGGCTTGTGTGGTTTTATATATTATATTTAGTTTTACTTTTACGTTTATTTTCTTTATTGTCTAGATATGACTTGATGGTTTTTTTTTTATGTGTGTGATCTTCAAGCATGCAGTTTTAATTTCAATACTATTTTAAGAGACAGGAAAAGTAATACCTAGTTATACATATATATATATCAACATGAATAACGGGCCTTCCCTTTTTAGGGGCTGTCGCTTGTCTGGCGAAATTTTTGTAGTTCCTCTGTCCGAGCTTGCTAACTTACTTACGAAGAAAATATTTAGCGAAAAATCATTTAATTCAACTTTACCTTTACCACATGTCTGCACAGAATTATACCTACCGACAATTTAGTTCTATTAGGTATGCAGAGACCTCGAAAATTCATATTTTATGTATATTAATGTGCACAGTAATGATTACCTTCATTAGCCCTAATGTTTTAAGGAAATTGATAAGTCTACGCAATGCACGTGCGACAATGCACTTCAATAATCATAAAATCATTATGTTTAGATAACTGTTGGAGGCTATGCGAGCCAACATCTTAAGGATGGATATAAATGGGAATAAAATATACTCATAGTACATTGTTGTACAAACCTATTTGTAAGTGGTTTCACGCTGGTTTTCTGTGAGGTTGATTTGAGCTGACCCATTCGTGCCGAATCGTGGCTCTTCCACACTTAGAACTAAAATTTAATCTAAGTTATGAAAATAGTTACTGTGCCAATGAATTTTTATTCATTTAAGTGAAATTATCCAATGAAAAACGATCGTAATGATACGTTATTATGTTTAATTCAGTAATTTGTATTCTCATTATAATTTCAAGCGGAACACTAAATTAGCAGCTCAAATCAATCTAACCGCATAAAATGCTGTGATAAACATTACCCTTTGTATAATTAAAATCAAATATTTGATGTATTTGATTTGATAACATTATTATTAACTGCTGATCACATTCGTTGTGTGGTTTGTCATTATTGCAAAATTTATTCACTCCATCAGTATCGATAAAATGTGACTCATATACTCATATATACAAATAAACTTGAATTGAGTTCGTTGATGTTAATATTCAATTTATTTCGTCAGTCGTTTAATGTCACTGATCACTCAGAAACATCTAATGTATTGATTATGACTTGGATAAGTGTAGGACAGCCATGCTTCGGCACGAAGGGGCTGAATCAATCGAAGTAATACCACGGTCTCACAGAAAACCGGCGTGACACAAACATGGCTTTGTGTTTCACCATGTGAGTGAGGTTACCGGAGGCCCAATCTCAAGACCGCGACAATCCCTGACTCTTCAAAACACTAATCTCCAAAAGGCCGGTAACGCACTTGCAACTCCTTTGTTGTTGCTAATTGTTTTCTATCAGATAATCCGTCGGCTCGTTGGCAGACTTAAAACCGAGGTTCAATAACTATTAAATAATGGCAATAAGACAATTGGTAAGTATATAGGTTCATGCTACATTAACCCATTGAGGCCACCGAGGATGATAGCTTTAATCAATGCTACTTTTGCAATGAAAAGGATTTAAAATTCGTATGTCCAGATCTAAAGATACGTCCACTTTAACAAAAAGAGTTTTATTGCCAAATACAGCTTCCGCAACAAAGACTAAAAGACGAAAACATTAAAAAGTTAATTGATGACGAAAGCCGTATAGAATTATTTAGTCACACGTTTCCACACAACGGTGTTGATATACATCCGAAGATAACCCACGTAAATCAACCATTAAAACCAAAACAACGCGGCACATAATCCGGGATTAATAGTCTATTAATCAACAGAGGCGACATCTAGCTCCAGGCTTCAAGCGTTCAAAATTAGCGCTATTTGTGTTTTATGATAGTGAAGGAGTTGGTGTGGATATTCCGGTGGGAATGATTGAGATATTCTGATATTGTTTAGAGAGAGAATTTGGTGAGTTTCTGATGAAATTTGGTTATTTCAATGGTCGTCGTCGAGTTTAGTTTAAAGACATTATTGTTGTTAATATCAACAGAAGTTACTATATCGTTAAGTAAAAGTATACATAAAAAAATCACTAAATATTGAAATGTAGTTCTTACTCAAATCGCGAATCATTTGGAAAACCATAACCTACTTTTAGTTTCTCCTTTTCTCAATAAATTTCGGATTGGCATTAAGTGTTCATCAAATTAGTAAATTTGAAGTTAAAAGGCATATTAATAGCTCCTTATGTTTCCAAAATGTTTCTGAATCTTTATTTTAAGAAACCTTCAAATCCAAGCTATACCATTCAAAGCTGGTACAAGAAACATGGAAGATTTACCGCTTACCCATAAGGCACTATAACTCAGTTCCTATCGTGTCTTGTAACTATTCATAATTACCAGTATCGACTTCTTTGAGCTCCCGACCATGCAAATGTATAGCAGATTAATTTATTGTTCTCCACTGCGTAAGTACTGGCATGATTTCCTATTGGTTGGTTACATGAAATTATGTGTAGGACTTGAAAAAATAACAATTTTATATTTATTTGATAGTTCGGTTTTCTTTTTATGGTGAACATTATTTGCTTTATATTTTGGACAATTAATAAATTCAGTATAATGATAGTAGTCGTTAGTTTAGAATGATTTTTTTAAATTTCGATATTGTTTACCATCGGTACCAAAATTTAACAAAGTAATTGTCTGTTTTTTATGTGACAGGGCGAAAAACGAACAGATAGATTGACACTATTTTATAGGAATTATGCGTTACCGGCCTTTTGACGAATAGGGTTTCGGAGATTTAAGGAGTGGGGAGGGATGGGGGTAGAGATTAGGCCTATGGTAACCTTACAGTTCGAAAACGTAACAAAGGCATTTCTAATGATATCTCTGTTAATAGTAATATGGCAAAAATGACGTGACTTAAAATACAAATCACAAAACACGTGGAATACAAGAATCATTCAATCAAGATTGCTTTTTTATTCTACTTCTAAATAATTGGATTTTTAAAGAGGTTAGAAATCGTTTTCAAGCACGTGCAGAATAATTGTTTTTTACTTACTTAAGTATTTAAGTAAAAAAGGTTTTGATAATTCAAACGTTTATTATCAACACCTTCAACACCTTACTTGAGAATGTATAACATTCTCAAGTAAGGTGTTGGACTCAATAAAGTAATAAACACGTAGCGTACTTTTTCTCTGGATCTGCGGGCAAAGCCTCTAGCAGTAACTAGTTATCTATAAAAGTACGCACATAATTGTGTCCATCATAATGATGCAGCGTGTCTAATCCGATACATTTGGCACCGGTTCCTAAAACACTGTGTCGCGCCGTGTTTGTTACGGGAAACATGCAGTGTGCCGAGCGCACTCCATGTTTTACGATAACTTGTAATTAATGTCGTTGCATAGTGCTTTATTGTCCCGAAGTTTGTCGGCTCGCGAACATCGGTATAAATTATGAGTCGACTTCGTCGCGTGTGAGCTTATACACATAAATTATTGAGAAAAATGTGTCAGCGTTTATGTTATTAAATCTCTTCGGTGTTCAGTTCAAAGATGCAAAGGCTAGAAGAATAAATCTTAGGGACAAGTTGTAGTGTTTGTGAGCATGATTTATCGGTAATTGTTGAGTAAAATGACGACGTAGAGTGTCCTATGAATCGTCTAATGAGATGATTTGGCGCCAAATATAGCTTTGTGCATAATTTGTAAATAATTTGTTCGAGTAATATGAGCCTCGTTAATATTTCAACTTTTAATCATAGTTAAAATTTAAATATGTTATTTTATTCTACATTGGTGATTCGGTTTCATTAATCATTAGATTCTGGATAATGTTGCAATGATTGGATCGTTTATGCAAAATCATGCGGGACGCTGAAGGCAACGACCTTACTTATTCTTTCATTTAAAAATCCGTACCAAAGAATTGTAGCAAGACTTAAAACTGTACATGATAATCACAATCTAAACTTTTATTCGATATTATATTTATGAAAAAAAAATGTTTTACTTTTTCCAATTTCGTGGGGTTTGTTACTGTAATATCACTGATAATTAACCCAACGTATATTTAGAATATTCATTAAAAATCCCGACACACATGTAAAATAACCCTTTTGTTTCCCAGCTATCATACAATTAGAAGCATTACGTTGCCCTCATTACCATACAACAGAATTACAATTAGAGCCATATTTTTATGAACAGTTCTCACATAACTACACGTGTTTTGTCAAAGTGGGTTACAGTACAGCTGCCAAGCAGATGGCACGGGCGTTATCATAGCAAAATATTAACCGCTAATGCCAAACATTGCTGTCGTATGAACGCCCTGGATAGCACCCAAATGTACTGTTCTAAAATGCTTTTGAAACAAAACTGCAGCTATTCTATTTGTTCCTGTATAATATTACGTTCTACTCATGCGCTAACGGTTTTTAATAAGGCCACACCAACTTTGATATTACGGAAAATGTTATTTGGTGCCTTTTATGCTAGTAGTTAGTGGCTAGGGAATTTTGTTTTTATTGGCACTTTTTGATTATTCTGGAATGTAGGTACTGATTATTATGCGTTATCGTGTTTCAATCTTATTAGGTTTTCTTGTCGTGGTAGCCCATTGGCTAAGGTGCATCCTTCTTATGTCTAACAACCGGTTTCGGAAAGGCCGATCAATGTTAACTATATAATGTACTTTCTAAATTTATTTAGATAGGTACCACAAAAAACCGATTCAGGAAAATATCATGACGAAATACGGACTTTTAACTTCTAATTCTAAGTTTGAAATCGTTATCCGCCTTGAGCAAGCGTGGTGATAAATATTCAAACCTGCATGTGACAAAAGGCCTTTGCTCAGTAGTGGACACTAATAGGTCGATGATGATGTTGTATTACGTCTTTATGTATGGTTGCTTTAATTGCGTAGGTGGTATCTGAGGTATGGTCTATATATGTAATATTCTTTATATATTTGCATACAGGGATAATGTATTTCAAGTCCTTGATCGTCTTTTATATGAAAACTAAGATGCTTCATGTACTTGGACGTAGCCTTTATTGATTTTGAAACCTAATACATTAAAAATAGATAACAATAAATCAATTAGAAACGTACAAACGATCTACCTCGTTAGTCTAGAAAAGTTTTGAACTAACTACATTTATCCACTTTGCATTCATAATCAAGTAGTTACTTAGATAGACTTAATTCTTTCTAGACTTTCTAGGAGTAGATGTAGTCAGTGTACAAGATCGAAACAATGACCAATGAAAACATTTTATAAACATCTACCAGCTATCTTAGCATCGAAGCTTGGCGTTGTGTTTTATTTTTATGGAATAGTGCAGGAAAAGAGCAAACCGTCCTAAAGTTTTTATCATTTATTAGTTTCATTTGTTTCATCGTTATCTTGGATCCCATTAAGCTTTTCTGGGTTAACTTGTGGGTCAAGAATTCATGTTTTTTTTCTGTTTTATTGTACAGTTTGGCGAACGTATAGGCTGGCCAGCTGATGGTAAGCAATCGGCGCCTCCCATGGTTACACACAGGAATTGCAAGCTTGAGGAATAGTCATATTGACGGGGGTTGGGCCTTCGGTAAACTCACTCACACAGCGAAACCCAACTCAAGCTTGTTATACGCGGGTTTTCTGTGAGGCCATCACAGTTCGATTCGATTCCGATCTTAAGTATACTACCTACTGATCGAGCTGGCTCCTCATCGTGTCGAAGCATATTTAGGTCTTCCAAATTTACATTTACATTTTGAGAACATATCTAATTTTCACAAAAAAGTCTTTTAAGTTTGTAAAGACTCAGTTTGATCTGATGTTTGATTTCATTACAAACTGTTCACACAGTTCAATGAACGTTTTATGTTATTACAACATAGGGACACTGCGTATAAGTATTATACAATAATATTAAATCAATACCATAATATAACAAGCTAAGCCTCTGATATTCTCAAATATTTACAAATTCCAACGGTAGTAATATAAAAATATTATACTTCAAACAAAAAAGACTTTATTAGTTTTCTGATCGTATATTATCATTAGAGATTCACACAAAGAACGGTTGTGTTGGGGCGTTCCCCGGCCTTTGACATCTTAAGCATTCTTTACAGATTATTTGAATTAATACTACAAGTCCTGTTTTAGTAGGTATATTTGATTTAGGTCTTATATCAAAACCGGTTTCATTAAATTTTATTGACATAATCATTGATTTTGGAAACATATTGTTAAGCAAGACAATTGTTTAAGAATTATATTATTGGCTCTCAAAATAGCAATAATTATTTCTAAAACATAATTTTCACAGCAAAATTTATTTCATTGGAAATTTGTCCATTAGTTTTTAAAGACGAGACATAGTTAAGAAAATCTTTCTATGGGTTTATTAGAACGATAAGTAAAACTAGCCGGACATAATTGGCCATTTATAGACGTTGAATGAACAATAAATTAGAAGAATTCAACGCATTTGTTCGGCTCACCTACGCGCCATCTTTCGAAGTCCACTAATGATGGTTAATAAGTAAACCTTTGTATGGTCGCCACGTTCTCTCAATAGCTACGTGTTGATACAAAATAGGAAATTACACACGTTCATGATTTGTAAATTGTCCATTTTATATTTGATTTAGCTACTTTATTTTCTTACGTTTTCCTTAAGACCAGTTGGGCCAATTATTAGCATACCAACGCGAGCGTTTGGGAGTCATTGTGTGCTTAATATTTTCATAAGTATAATTTTATTACACTAATTTATATCGCTTATTGGAATAGGCGTGGTTCGATATTTTATTAGAGAGCTATTTAATGAGATAAAGATAATAAAAATGTTGTGCTTAAATAAGGCTGCTGCTGTTTTTTTTATGACAAACAATTTTGATAAAAATTTGCTATATTATTATGCGATGTTAAAAGGACAAGGATACAATTAAATATACGCACCAGAAGGATTGGCGATTTCGAACTTGTAATTATAAATTACTAGGCTACTGTCCCGTAGTTTCATCCGCAGCTCGGCTCTTACAGATCGTAGCGTGATGTTTTAATAGCGTTCCTTGATAAATGAACTAACAAACACAAAAAATATTGTTCAATTGGAACCAGCAGTAACGGAGATTAGCGCGTTCAAACAATCCAACTTTACAGCTTTATAATATTTTCAGGTTCACTCACGGTTTTTTCCTTCACCGTATGTCAGTGTAAGTCTTTTGTAAGGAAGATGTTTAGTGTATTATTGTATCTTATAAAGAACATGTAACTGAGATATAGCCACATTGCTACTCGCGAGGTATCCAACCTAGGGCCACCACGACGTCGTCTACAACAAATCTTTGATATAAGTATCTTGCAAATACATATAACCCAATCAAAGAACGTCAAACGGAAATATGCAATCCTGTCTTGATTATCTCTGTGCATGAGTAATAGCTCCAGTGTGGGAAACGGATTACTAAGACTATGTAGATAGTCCATTACATGTATTACTGTGTATATAAACACTTCTGATCTGAAGTTCACACTATCCGCATCGAAATGAAAATTAATTCGAAGTATCAAACGAAAATTCTTTTCTACGTAGTAATTATAATATTTAAATGTGAGAATGCCGTTGGGAGAGCGGATGTTCGCGTGTGTACTTCACTTTACTGCTTAATACCCGACCGGTTGAAAAAGTCGTCAGCAAGACTTGTTTAGTAAAAACGTTAACTTTGCTAATAGCATACAATTTATTACCATTTAGTCGTATAAGCTATATGTATATGCCTAAATCCTTAGCGTTAATATTATGCTAAGAGGATTAATTATTATTTATGGGGAGTAATGTTTCTTTACTGTTACGTTATAATGTCATAATTTTTTAGGTTCGTCGTCGAAAAAAATATTTATTTATTTTATTAATTTTTCGCAAATAAGGATTTGTCATATTTTGTCGTTTTTTTTACTAAGTGATTTGACTCGGTTAATAATGTTTGTAAGTTTACAACCTCATTTCTGGTCGACTAAAGTTTGAGCGGATTTGAGTATAATGTTTACTAATCCATTTTGAAACAAGCGGCCGACGATAATATCGTATACATAGCTATAAGTGGTTGGTAAATTGGTATAGAATAAAAAATCCATTTTTATTAAAAAATAATGGAGTTATCTGAAAAAAAAAAACATAAAGACCCATTATAATATTTTTTTAAAACGCTACTTACAACTCTTCTGGTGTTGCGGGTATCCATGAGCGGAATTGAGAACCACCTCCTTTTTGAAGTCGGTTAAAAAAGAAAAAACATATACTTATCACATTCACGTCATTCAGCCGGTAAAAACCATTTAAAAATCTCGCTGCACGATATGCCTGCAACATTCTTGTTGTAAAAAAATCGTTGAACACTACACATCAATCATTCATCTTAAGATTAATTTTCGTACATTTATGAATGCTAATGAAGCTGGCAAAAAACAAAATGAGTGTGCAAATATGTAAAGTAATTAACAGAAAAAGTGTTGAAACTTGACTGTGCTGAGTGTATTCATTGTGTATTCTATAAGACTCACTTTATCAAGGCATATCAAATAAATCTGCAAGGGTGGCGCGCACGGTGGAAATTTTAATGATTCCACACCGTCCATTGCGACGCAGAGAATTAAAAAGAATGGCAAGGAAGCAGAGCCCGCTTTGCTTTTTAATTTTCCGTTCGCCGCCGGCTGCTGGGGCTTTAACAGTTTGCGGTTGATTCAATCTTGCAGCGACATGAACTCTTATTAGAAATATTAAACTAACATCGATTTTATTCCATCGACCGAAACCAATGTCTGTATTGAATGTATTTTCAAAGCAAAGCGTAATTCAGAAAACGGTAATGACGAAATACCTCATTCAAAGTTCGATGGACATTGTTTACCACGAGAAACTTGGAACTGAAGATTCCGGGGCCGAAGTTGGACGCAACATGTAAAAGCAGCCCCGACCGGGACGAATGTTCAACTGTAATGAGATTCCTCCGATGTTATCTCGCTTGACAACGAATCCCCAATTTGTGGTCAGTCAATCTTCTCGAGGAGATTTTGTGGAATTCAATTTGCTTAGACAAAAGTAATGTCTTCCTCTAAAGCACCATTGAATTTATAGCTTCGAACGAAAATTTTGGTTCTCGTAACTTTTGTGCGAATTAAACGAGTTGAATGCGTAGATTTTAAGCAAGAGCTTGGTTTTAAAATGTGTGAGGCGTTTTCAAATTGTATTGTTTAAGTTAATGATTCATTTTAGTGGATATGCCTAGTGTCTTAAGGCCACCACATCAAAAACTTCAATTCGTCTTTATGTGATATTAATTATTTTGACATCAATGAAAATTAAAATCTATATTTTCTTAAAATGCCAACCCTCCTCTGCTACTTTCTGAGCCGAAACGAAAGGAACTGCTTTGAAAGCATAAAAAAACAAATTTAAATTCACAACAAATTTACAGAATTGCCCCCGGCCAACGTTAAAAATTCACACCCACCAAATTTTATAGCCTTGGAGTAACTTCTTAGATACTTTCACGTACTTTAATCGTTCCTATCGGCCACACTTTGCTTCGGAGGTGTTGACATAAACTAATGTCCAATTAATATGCCGTTTTATTCGAAACCTCTCTAATTTATTGTGTACCAGGTCGGAATATATTCTCATTAACTTGACACTCACAGCCTATTATAAACTGACTGATCATTAGATGCCGCTGATAAATATCGATACCGATAGCACCGCAACGAAATAGAGATATTCTGTCTATAAATTCTTAAAGCTACCGTTGTGATATGGTCAGTTTTATATTCCTTTTATTTTTCGGCTGCCAAGTCCCTTATCAGATGTTTGAATGCAGTAAAGCTGTTACGTTTTAAGTGAGAGTGCTTCGGAATTAGTGGCGGCGGCGTTTCCTTTTAATTGCAGGTCTTTTCGTATTTAATGGATGGTGTGAAACAAAACGTTAATGGGTCATTAACGACTGTCGTCCTGTGTGACCATGAACCGGTGAAGACAAAATGGGCTTTTAATTCACCCCATAACAAAATTTTACATTTTAAATGCGCATTTGATATTATACCAAAACAATTTTCGATTTCAATAAAATAATAGTGTTTATGTTATTTACCGAAATATAAGTACAACTATTTAGCTGTATGTGGTCCAATAAAACCCTGGACATTTTATTTTACTCTTTAATGATGATCTTGTAAGAAAATAAAGTAATCGATTTTTACGACCGTGGCGAGGATCAACCGATGGGCCGTTACGTGCGTGTCCATTCCGAATGAGCATCCGCGGGGATCGACTAGAAAAGTCTCGGAACAAGCAGAAAAGGACCAATAAACAGAGCAAGAACAGTTTAATTCTTAAATTATTGATGTAATAAAAAACAACTCAGCCGTAATGTATTCAAACTGTGACCGTGGAGATGTTTGGAACGCTATCGAATCGATGTTTATGTTAATACGTTGCTCCAACTCCTTATATTGAGACATTCTGTTTCTTTATGTCTTCTCCTTTCGATGTAAGCATATTTAAAGACTTAATTATTATACTGTTTTAATTGCATTGGCATCACTGACATGACAATTAAATATTTCTTAGCATGTTATATTTCTGAAGTCACGTAAGGTTGTCTATAACAAATATTAATTCAATTAAAGTCACAAAGTGAATTATCTATTCACTTATGATTCTAAATCGGGGTACAATAGGGCAATTCTACATAGTCGACCCATTTATTAGAAATAACATAATTGTCGAAACGACAATACTACCATCAATCTTCTGTAACTTCGAACTGGACAATATGGACAAATGAATCGGTCGTCACGCATCAATTTATGGGTCATTAGGGCAATAGACCCTTTGGAGCCAAGCCACCCAGGTAATAGAAACGTGCCAAATACATCTCAATGCTGTAACAATAAAAGTCGCTACTGTTTCGGGCAAACTGTGGCACGCTTCCAAATCTCAAAGGCAGTGTATTAAATGCAGCTAGTAGCAATTGTTTCACCCAGTGGGATCTCATTCTACTTCTTGGAAGATTGTAAAAGACAAAAAGTCTGTATTCTGTAGTGTCTTACAATAAGTTTTGAACAGTGACGCAAATAGAGACAAGTTTAACGCCAATTTTAAGTTGAATTCGGTCTTTGGAAGTGTTTTGTTCCTTTTCGCTTTATTGTCGTTTAAGTGTCGTGAAAATGTTTATTGTTATCAATTTTCAACACGTATTAAAGCCACTTGTTATTTTCTTTACCTATTCATTACATTCATGTTCTATAGGCCCTAGGGAAACATCAAAACGATTCACTTGAACAAATATTTCTATAAACTAAATCCATATACATAAATGTAGAGAGACTACTTGGAAATAAAATAATGTTATTAGTTACCTACCTACTGTATTTTGAAGTTCAAATAAAGCGAATGAAAATCGACCTTCCAGTCGCAAAGGTAAAGTAATCTAATGAATAATATATTTTATAAATAATATATAGCCGAAAGGCTTTTACTGTTACAAATTGAAATAATACATTATGTAATTGCTTTCGACTGCTGGTTTATAACATTATTTTAAATCGGCCGTTAACGACCGCCCTTCGAAAGTTCTCTAAACGGATCAAATTATAAGTTCATATGTAAATTATAAGCCTATGTCAAACAAATAAAGGCGATTAGTATAAGACGCATCATTTTGGACGTCTGTCTTAACCTCCGTCATATGTCAGTGTAATAGGATTAATATGACGAATCGTAGAATTCCAATTTCGGGTGTGAGTTTTTTTGCCCACAGGAATCTGATGTTACCCTACTGGGAATCAATGCTTCTATTGATACGATTAGTAGAAAAAGCAGAGGCCACACAATGTTACGCTGGCTGAATAAAAGTTTCGTTTAAAAAACTAAGAGAAAAGGGCGCAGTTTGTTTGGTATTTAGTGATTGGTGGTATGAAGTTGTTCAGGAGAGTTATTGAGGACTTGGGTTTACACATATGGAGCATTTATTACGTCACATCGAACTGCAATATAGCTACGACATTTATACATACATGGAATTAGAAAACGGGAAGGGGCGAAAGATTTGATTAGAAATAAATTATAAGTTTATCATACGTGAATTAATTACAGACATAGTAACTAAGAGCCGCTAAGTAAAAAAAATTACGTCTTTACAACCAAAGTTTAGTTTAAGATCTTACTAAAATGCTTTGTAGTTTTTTATCATAACTAGAAAGCTGTTAATAGAGTAACTTACGTGTTTTGTGATGAGATATAATTGTAATTAAAATATTGAAAAAACAAATTCAACGGATTATCCATATATTATTTAAAGGCACATCGTTTAATAACTTCATAGAAAATTATAAGATTCTTTGACCTTTCTAGACAATATTTAACATCTTTAACGTTTGGTGCTTGCCACAATTTACCGACGCAATACTACGGTGGCTGAGTGCTTGTGATTAAACAATAAATCGTAGAAGGGAGCGGCGTGGCGAGCCGGGTCTTAAGAATATTCCGGCATATTAGCTTTGGGCCATGTTGTTCTAATATATTATATCGATGTATCCTATACGCAATGTGTTTAGTAGGAGAAGATTGAAATGCGTAAATTCCATAATTGTTTTGTTGGCTTAGTTATGTTCTGTGATAGTTTATAAATTTTATTCGATTATAAATTTTATTTTGTTACTTCATTAGTTTTTTTCGCGATGAAGTGCTTGAAGAAAATTTATAATCTATGGAACAATAACCTCGCAGTACAAAAAATCCACCTAATTGTGATTGACAACCGTGTAAAAATATAGCAAAGCAACAAAACGGGAATTAAATGCACATCTCTTCAGACAACAATAGCAGAATTGGCCCACAGTGCTAGCATGCCGCCCGCTGATCACATCCTTTGAACAAAATTATTCCGTGTTTTGAAAAAGTCAAAAGCGATTCATAATTAATTAATGTACGCGATGCGTATCGGACGTTCTGGGCAAATGGGACGGATGCCCACATTCCATTGTCGTGTAACTTACGCACATCGTTCATCAAGTTGACAACCGTTAATCCAGTTTCCGGGATATTACTAGCAGTTTGGTTGTCGATTTCGGATGCTGCGAATTTTCGACATTGTTTATCGAGGCTTTGCGGTTTGTCAAACAGAATATTCAATATTGGAGGGTCGTGAGATTAGATTGCCTCAAAGAAGGTTTTGTGGAACGTTTAACTACTGAATTATGTAAGAAATAGACAGCTGATTTGGATTCGCTATCGACGAATTAAACAATGACACATCAGTGACAACAAAAGCGAAAATCAAAATATTTGTGTAGCAATTTTAGTTAGGTTGTAAGATGCTGCTGATATAAGTGTGATTTATTTAAAAATAGCTGTTCCAGTATAACTGCCTGAGAACCAGTCGTAGGGATCAGCTAAAATGTCCCGCCCCTGTACCCCCGAAATCTCGATGACAAATCGTTGCGTAAATGATAGTGTTCGTTCGCTCGTACGGCCGTTGAGAGCAGTGTTTTTGTTGTTTGATATATGTCTGCGCTTTGTTGCATCCATGTTCTATTGTTCAGGATTAGGTTGCACAGTTTTTGTGACACATCATTGAATTTTCGCTGTCAGGTTGTCGTTTTCGCTGGTGAGCTATTTTAAAATTTGTCCGCTCTTTGTAATGGTACAAGTTTTTCTAAAGCAATTTTTGAATTATTTTGATAACTACTATTTCATTGAGCTAGGTTTGAAAATGTTCAGCTTATTTAATTTTATTTGTCATTTGAAATCTCCAAATAACTATTTCTTGAATTGTGAAAAGCATTTTAAATTTTCAATTACACGAAATCCTTGACTGATTCATCTCAATTGGACATTCAAAAAAATTAAAAGTGAGTATAAATATTAAAAATTATAGTATTTCCTGCCAACCACTTCGACAAGTTAGATATCATGTTAGTTTAGAAAAACATCAATATACAAAGTTTCACTTAGTTGTCCAAATTTAGATCCAAGGTCTTACACGACCAATCACGCAACGCTCTTCTATCTCCTTAATGGATCAATTCAAATCGTTTATCGTATTTATCCAAATAGCTTCCATGAAACTCGATTACTATTTACACCACGTCATTTAACAATTATGTTTTCAAAACTACGTAAGTACTTTCAATTGTTTCGACGACTACTGGCCACGAATTTGAACCCTTTTACTTTACCATCAGATAAACTGCACCTGGAGATTAAACTGTCGGGCGGACCTCGCCATGTGGATGGCCGATGACATGGACTAAATTATAATAATTAATCATTATTTTATACTGGACCCTTCGAACAACAGGCGTAATGACGATTGCCTGCGGGTGGGTTTTTCTATTACCATACGTTTCCTGTCTCGCGTTGAAAGTTTCATCTATTAATCAATAAACCACAATGAGAGGGTAACATGTTTTATGATGTTTTGTAGACAGATTGTTTTTGGGGTTTTTTATGCGCATCCTTAGGTTGTAATAGAAGGAGAAACTTGTATTGTATACGTGATTGTGCTGGGTTTTAATTTATATTTTCATCGTGTAGTCTTTGATTTCTTGGAGTGATTCATCAACCGAATTCGATCATCGTCAAGAGTTGGAAAACATCCGCTACCGAACATACGTTTCCCCATTAAAGGGGTTCCTCACAAATGGATCAACAATTTAGGAAACGCTGCTGCCTATCTGTTTAAGGATATCTTCTTGTCTGAGACTATAACAACAACTCATAGTATTGGATCACATTTTATCAATCTCCAAAAAATCGTGACACAGTACTTGCGGTATTGTTAAACCTCTACAAACCTTTGAAGAGAATAATAATAGACGATGTCTCGTTTCGTTTTCTACATTTTTAAACACAAAAATGATCTACTTGAAATAGATTTTTCAAGACAACGGCGACACTCGAAGCTATCGAGGCTACGGAATTAAAAAAAATAATAAAAAATACACCCTCGAGGGCGTTGTTCGTATTTCAATTACCGACCAACATATTCACGGGATCGTGTTTTGCTTTCATTCATTTCAACCGAAATAATCTCCACCACAAACAACGTTTGTACAGTCGACTTGTCAAATATAATGCTCCTTTTGTACACCCAAAAATCGATTATGGCCTTTTTGTTGTCAAAATTGAGGTTTGAAATTCTCGAGTTTCAATAGTTGCGATGTTTATCTCGCCAGGTGCTGTTCTAAACGCATTTTAATTGAGTATAACGGAAGATAATCTTGCCCAACTCCAAGATGTATGGAGAGGTGTTATTTTATAGAATTATTGTTTGTTATTCTAGTAAAAAATATCTTGAGGCCACGAAAATAAGCTTTGATATTAAATCCTACAACTAGTAGAAAAATAAACTTTAAGCGCAAGAAAATAGAATCAAGTTTTATATGTAGCATTTGTATGTGTACTTAAATCTGACCCTTTTAACAGCTGAAGACAAATTTGAAATATTTTTTGAGTTTGATTTTCATAACCTAATCTTATTCTCTGTGATTGGGTCTTATTCAGTAGGTATTAGATAAAAATATTTTTGTTACGATTGAAAAATAACTGATTTTACATTGTAAACGTGAGAATAAAAAGCCTTATGTGACATTTGTTACCTGGAAAATTATATTATAATATTTTTTCGTTTACCGTACCTGCAATACAAATCTTATTCGCTTGCATTTTTTTTTCATAGCATTACTTGCTACATTTTTAATGTACATCCACTTTTCACCAGGTATATTATCATCACTGATAGGAGAGTCATGCTTCGGCACGGTAAGGCAGCCTTTACCGGAATGATACCACGGTGAGACAATATTTTATTTACCTTAGTGTTAAAGAGCTATGCACTCTTATCATGCATGGCTCCCGCATGAAGTGCCTGTTAAGGGTGACACCATATCCTCGTAGAATACCGCTAAAAACCACAATTACGTTGTTTTTCAGCGTGTGAGTGAGGGTAGGTTATCACACTGCGTCCACCTCATCCCTCCCTAATCCTAAAATCTCAGAAAACTTATCCCAAAAGGCCGGCAACGCACTTGTAACTGCTCTGGTGTTGCGAGTTACCATGGGCGCCAACAATGACTAACCATCCGCTAATCTGCCAGCTCGTTTGCTCGACCTATTTCATTAAAAAAATACGTTGTGTTTTGCTATGTATATGTAATTATAGGGACTCAATATACGTCTTCTTAAATCCCTAACTATATATATATATATATACTTAGGGACCATTTCACAAGGTGAGGCAGCCAATAAGGTTCATTATAGACGTTCTTGATGTGGCTACATTGTCATAATGGAAGCTCTTATATTTATTTTACAATTTATTTTCATTAACATTTCATTTTGTTAGCTTTATAAAAACCACTAGAATGTGGTTTGCTAGTTCACATACATCTACCTAATAATTCTTTCAAGTATTTCATTATTAGTACCAAAGACCTTTACAGATTATTTGACAAAATGAGAAAATGTTTTCAAAGCCATTTCGGTAGACAACTTTGATGCGCTAAGCCATTTAAAACTTATGTAATCTGACCAAAAATGTTTTAATGAAATAAATTCTGATGGAGTAACCTTGTTAGATTTAGTTCGTACATTTGTTGTTTTTTTCAGAAAATAGTTGGAGCTTAAATGGGGATAGGTAAGTAATGTTTTATCATCTAAAACGTGTCATGGATTAGATTTCCGTACGCAACAACACTTTTTGTGATATCGACAAGTCGCTGTTTCTGGTCTGGGTGTAATATGTAGGTTAGGTTGTAATAGGTAGGTATTTTGACAGATGTAGTATTTGCATTTCTTGTTAGTGTAAGGACCGTGTGAGTATTTGTGCGACCTATACCTACAACTACAAGTGTTCTTTTGGTTGGTATTGTTCGTCGGACAATTTAGCAACACCCGTTAGTTACCGTCAGAACTGGTCTACTTAAACTGGCGTGGTTATTTCCTCAAAAGACTGCTACAAAATGAACTTGCTTGGTTCACACAAATAACTATTACTATAGCATAGTCTGGATTTAAAAAGAGATAGATTTCTGAGTTTATTTTGGCATTTCTTCTTAGAGTATCCAACAGGAAAGCTGACTTTATCTAG
The DNA here is from genome assembly GCA_902829305.4 of Spodoptera exigua. NCBI lineage: Eukaryota > Metazoa > Arthropoda > Insecta > Lepidoptera > Noctuidae > Spodoptera > Spodoptera exigua. The sequence goes on from LR824614.2 coordinate 4,166,908, forward strand.
ATTTTTTAATACATAACATAGCTTGGAAAATAACTGTCTTTTGGCCTATTTGCAAAAAAATATTAATTATTTCATTATTTCTAATCGGCTGTTTGTAAACTCACTTACAAATTAGGAGAAGAACCATTTAGTTTTTCTCTTCCCATGTAGAATAAAATGAAACAAAAGTAAATGAAAAAATTGACTATAGATTAACAAACACTATTCTCCAACAAACAACGAAGTAAATGCTCGTTTGGCCCTAATAAGATAATTTTGACTCTATTTACGTACACACTGCCGGACAGACATGGCGTTAAATTAATTATCAGTGCAAGTGTACCAAACGAAACCACCGCGACCCGCGGCCTGTTAAATGCAGGCTGTACTATAGAACTAAGAGGGGCGATTTAATAATAAATGTTTACTCTGTTTACATAGTATGAGAGGGCCAAGCTTCGAAACGAATAGTTCGCCTCGACCGAAGTGACAGAAACCTGGCGTGAAACAACCACAGCATTGTGTTTCGCCGTTTGAATGAAGTTACCGATGGCCTAATCCTTTATATTGAAGTCACTATAAAGACAACAATAATTATCTCTTCATTAAATTAGATCCAAAGTAATTGGAAAGGACATTAACTGTTTTTTGTTTCATTTATTTATTATTAAAAGAAATGCCAAACTGCACACACAGGTAAAGGTTAAAAGTTAGTAAATTCCAGAAATCATAAAACCAGATGTAAACTAATCTTTTATGACCATAACTGTAGTATAGCTTCTATCTATCTAAAAATTGGCAACAAAACAAAACAAAAGAATTAAAACATCATAATTTCTGTTCACATACACAACTAAAAGACGACACATTGAAATTTCAATAGCATATTAAAATATAAAATGACAAATGACAAATGACAAATGAAACTGAAATACCTTAGATTATAATAGTCCTTTCGTTTCCTATCCATTCTTAATAGACAAAAGGCATTACAATAAAGAGTAACAGTTACTTTTGTCTTCAAATAATAAACCCTCCCAGGCAGAAGAATCATTGAATACTTCACAGCACGCGCGCAGTCCGTCAAAGGATCCAAAAGTAACAGTAATTTTAGTATAGACTGGATGGTTCTCATTATTTCATCGATTGTGTTTTGTTACGCATGTTTCTGACGATTGTATTGCTTTGTGTATTATAGTCCTTACATACAACTTTTCTGTTTTGGCTTTATAGAGAATATATTACTTGTAAATAACATATAAGTTATAACATGACTAAAAGCTGATACCTTAATATTTCTTTTCTTGATTAGCTATAGGTAAATTTGATGCGGGTTTTTTTTGTGGTAAATCATCAAATGACTTAGGTCATCCTCGGGTGGTGTACCCCAATTTGGTTAGAACTAGGAGTAAAATGGGTTTGTTCATAGTAAGTAAGTCTGGCACTCTCCTTCTCGCCTCACCCATGGCGAGCTAAGTCATTTGACATTTTGCAACCTTAAAAAATATACATTAGTAAATTTAAAACCTTCTGTTTCACATAGTTACAATAGATGTAATTAATTGTATTGTAAATGTAAGCATTACCTACAATCATACTCAAATTCTCTTAACGTCAATACATTCGATCGAACCTTATGACACTCACGCAACAGTTCTTGACAAGTGACTAGTAGTCGTAATATAAAGAAGGCAAGTTATCTCGTAACATCCTTACCGTAATCCACTTTCTAGCATAATGGCAACGATTGAAGACCGCTGCGACCATCAATAAATCATCGGCCACATAAAGCCGGTTGCAGACAGACCGGCCCGACGACACGGCCGGCCTCCGGCCGACAAAGCAGCACCAATTTGCAGATTAGCTGATGCGTAAATTGTTGCATTAGCCATACGTTCAACAGTGAAGGTCCGACCAATTATGGTGGTAATTCGATACCGCGCTCCAACGTAATCCGATGTTATGTACGCACCTTTATGTTGTTTGTAATGTTAATGTACCGTGAATTTGTATAGTGTGTGCAAAGACTGTTTTAGTTGTTAAAGAGTTGAAAACAGAAATTTATTATCGGTAACAAATTAAAATTTAACAATAACTTTTTCGTATAATAATGTTTTGCTATACGAATAGGTACTATGTTTTACTTATTCTGTTTCCATGTTACGAAGATTTACGTTCATCCAACTCGGCGTACGAGATTACGAAATAGTCTTGTGCTTGCATGACATAGGAACAAACAGTGTTAGACAACATAGACATAGACTTGAATATTAATATGACGGATATTTATTCTCTTACGAACATACGAAATAAAATACGAGTATGTAGACATGAGTAGCTCGACGAAGAACACGAAATTGATACTGTCAGGAACACTGACCGAAATTCACACAAAACGTGTCTTTATTTCAAGGTGGATAAAATTCAATTTCCTTTCAACATTTTTAGTTTCAGGTTGTATTAAAAATGGTGATCCGTTTCATTTTATGTAAATAAACGGGCTAATATTATGTTCTTTTGCAAATAAGAGAACGTTCCGTTATTTGTGAAACAAATCTTGGTGTGTGGATATTGAAGAGGAATGGGCGCTTAAAGTGAAATATTGGAGTAAATAATAGAGAACGGAGAAAAGAATATTATTATGTAACTGTGTATCGTTTTCATAGGTATATTTATGACCTAATTTTGGTTCTGAAACAGTGTATGTACCTAATGGCTGGCAATCTAGTCCGTTACTAATTCCACGTTCAGCGCTCCCGCGTCAGTCTATCTGTAGTCCAATTAGAACGAATTTGGTGTTTATTAGTGTTCGAAATGACAATACGAACAGGGCGTCAGAAATAATATTTATTTTTTGGCAAAATTTTTGTTTTGGTTGCTATGTTACAGATTTACGAGTACGTCTATATTGATTTATTCTCTTTTGAATTCGATAAACTATAATCAAGCAAGCATGTTGAGCCTTTTATTTAATATTTTGGGGGGAAATTCATGAAGTTATTTCTCCCGCCCAGGGTAGGACAAGAGAGAATGACAGATTCTTATTGGCTAAAAATCACCCCTTTTCTTCTTCTGCGTCGGTTCAGGGACGCGGTACTTTTTTGCAGTTGGTATCACCGAACGGCATAGAGCTTTGCTTTAGTTTATGAAAATTATTATATTTAGTTTACAAAAGCATTAAGATTTTACACAGCATAAAAGATTTTATGTAATTTATATCTAACATAGGATCAATTTATACCAAAAATTTGTAACATTAAAATCAAATTAATCAAAAAGCAACTACGGACTTAATCAAACAAATATTGACTTTTACTTCATAAAAATAATTGGTATACAAACTATATTGTAAAGATTGGACACTATTCGAGATATAGGTACCGTTTTTTTCATATACCCTGATAGCAATCACCGAAGAGGTTTATTACACCACTAAAATACAATTTACTGGCCACAAATAAGTGAAATATTTATGATTGAATGGGCTACATACGTTGATTGAGAGTTTTGTTGGCTTTTATATGGCTTTAGTGTATAATTTCGTTAAGTTAATAGACTTAGGAATAAAATCTATTGACAAGTAATATGTAGGTACCATAAGAAATTGGTTCTTTATTAGTCTGAATTCAATACAGTGAGAAAGTGTAATTTCTAGGAAATACGCTCTCAATAAGTAAAATAGTTTATATTCAAAACATTTAAAATTATATGTACATTATTTTTTATGTTAGGTATACATACATACTTTTGGAGGTCAAGGAGTTTTGCGGATTATAGGTTCGGAGAGACCTACCCCAAGCTAAGAGACGGAGTATTGGGCCCCCGGTAACCTCACTTACATGGCAAAACACAACGCTAAGGTGGTTAACGATTTGTGCCGAAATTTAACTCTCGTTCTATGTTTAAGGTCTTTGCTGTAGAATTGTAATTTAATCCCATGAATAAAAGATGTCTTCATTAAATATAAATTTATCTCAAAGATGTAAACGTTTGCATATTATTTTAATATCAAGTGATGGTGCACCAACATTTCACGATTCATCAATATCGCGAGCCGGTGATATTTTATAGATCAAAGGATTTCTATTTCTATTTGAATCCCAACTTCTCTTTGACTAACCCCGGCTAAGGCCAGCCACCGTAATTCCTCAGTAATTTCCTCTAGACTCTAATCTCGCCAATGGGTTTGCTCAGAAAATTCACGCCCTAATAAATAAGTACTCTTTCACTTCCTGACTTCATTTTAATGAGGTTAAATTGTTTAAAAAAGACTTTAATAGATATCCACTAATCGATCTTAAAGAACGAAACGGATTCACAAGCAAAAAATGCGAGCAAGGGAAATCTGGAAATTCGTTCGAATGAGAAGAAATCGCTCGAAAGACAGATTTCATGTAGGTACATAGCAAAAACTGAACATTTCAATACGAAAGCTGAACGACTTTAATTTGCTATAGAAAAGAAGCTTTTAAGGAAAATTGGTGATTATTATTAGGGCGACAAAGTGAAATATCGCAGAACGTTTGTTTGGATAGCAGTAAATAAGTTTTGGGTATAAATCACGACGTTGAGGGATAAAAACGAAAGTGTGCGTTCGGGTAGAAAATTTATTTCTTTCTTCCACATTTCACTGGCTCTTGTAAAAGTTTTAATTATTTGCCGGATGCGGTCCGACGCCGCTTCGGTTGGGATAAATGTACTGTTGACGTTGACTCTTTAATTTTGATGCTTCATAGCAGACACAAATTAAATGTACTTTCTTACTTTTTTCGACCGTGATTGTCTATTTAAATGTTTTCAATTTGGTTACGGATCGAAATAAATCATCATTAACGTAGATTTCACATTGATTGAAAGTTTGTTTTTCTAGGGGTCTTTTATTTTGCTACACCTGATTCGTGACAAAATAACATCACCACCTTAGTAAAGGTTCGTTTTTGTATTGATGTTAGTCAGTAAGGGTATTGATGAACATTTCAAAGTTTACCCTTTAACAGCTCCAGAACAAATAAAAAATTGAAAAATGCAATAATTATTATTACATCATCTTAGGATCAAACACAAAACAGATCATAAGAACATTGATAAGGTGTTAGAGACATTAATGCGTTAATCTATTAAAAAAACTCTTTTCTTGTCATACTACTAGATACTTTTAGAAACAATAACAAGGGTCAAAATTTTACAATAAATATTGGCTAAGTTTCCTTATCATGTTGTTGAATCCACATTATCAATAAACGTTTAATAAACTCATGATATGTATCTAAGTTTAGATTTTTATTCCTTTTCCACTTTTGGCTGTAATTATTAAAAAAATATTCCCATATTTCGGACACAATTTCGTCACTTAAATCTTAGCTTTTGTAGGGGATCTTTCCAGTATAATAAATAATTTTTGTCCGGCGGTAACGTGATAATACCTCAAACCAAGTCTGTCAGAATTGTCATATACATAAGTATCCTATGTTGAATATGGCGAGCCAAAATTGTTGTTGTCCTAAAACTTTCGTGAGCATGAAAAACGAGCCTTTGCCTGTCTGGGAAAGTCACAATAATAACGTTTTTAATAATATAAAGGGATTAGTAAAGTTTTATTGCAATTTATTTCGGCTTAATCTCTGCGTGTTACCGCGTAGAATTATTTGAATAAAAGCCTTTTGGATTATTGTGTTAAGCCTTTCTGTTGCGTATAATAAATATGTATTTTATTAGTAAAAAATATAAATTTTTATTTTTTTTTATTTTCGATATGGAGTTCGAAAATTAATGTATGACAAATCAACGACCATAGTGAAATAAGACGCCTTGTTGTTTTCAATCATTGGTGAAAATCTCTGCCTGGAATTAAATAGAAGTAAAAATGTCTCCTTTTTAAGGAAGTAAAACCATCCAAATGACTTCTCACACTCTGACTGGGGCAAGGGGAAGTGTCAGACTTTTACTGACTAAAAATCATCCTGTCTCTTCTCCTGATTCGAACTGTCAAAATAACCTTTGGGATGGTATAACTAGGTACGAAGCGTTGCGTTTCGCCCGCTCCACAAAGAGCCAATAGACCATCACAGATGGGGCCCTACATGGCCGATGTTAGCCGGGGTTGCGAGTCATACGCATTAAGATACCGTGGATGTCGCCTGGAGCAGGAGAGATAACGAAGTTGTTGTTTAGTCAGTAAGTACCTCTCTCCCAGGGTGGTTAGTGGGTTGGCCTGGTTGAGAGAAAAACGTGAAGAATTTCTCCTCTCAAAAAAAGGGTCGTAGCACTAAACATTAATACTCCGATGGATACTGCGACAGAACTAGCTGCAATAGACATGTTCTTGCCGAACCAGATTTAAATGGGAATGCTTCAAACAATTTGTACCACCATTAACAATCTTATCTCAGTACATTGCGACACTATTTTATGTAAAATGCAGTTTCAGATAAGATTTTGAAAGCTAATTTCAGGTTTGGGTGGGAACAATAAATTGTTCAAAGTTATTAGTAAACATGTTTTTCTATAGATTGCTTTGTTTATTTGAAAATAATGACTTAAATACAAGTGAATTAAGGCGACGTTGCGAAGCTGAAGTCGCCTGCGCGACGTCCTGTCGTAATTTGAAACTAAGAGCTTTTCTTTTCACGTTCGTTCTTCTCATTCACGTAAGACCTTATTTTCATTTTCATATCTCACCATTGTTATTATGGCTTTGTAAATTTAATACAGTGGCTATAAATTTACAGTTTATATTACCATCGACAATATTAGAATATGTTTTATAAACTTGTGATCACCAGATTTCTGGATTGCATACATACATTCATTATTATGTAAGCTTCACTTACATACTTTATTTGCATAACGTACCTTTCCTCATAATATAATCCCGTGCCTTGCCTAGCTGGTTTTTCATCAGAAAAATACAAACACGTTAAAACTGACCTACATTTACAAGCAGCTCTTTCAACAAAAGCACTGTACTGCAATTTAAAACAGATTCACTTAGCTTTCGAGTAAATGAAAATTCGCCACGACATTTATTACGTCATCCAATCTTCTCACCTGTAATTTAGAGGCTCCTAAATTAAAACTATAAAACAGAATTTTAGACGTCCGCTCGTTTACATCTCTTGCCGTCACTCCAAATTGTGTCGTTGAAGGAAGCTAAATAAAAATTTTGTTTTGTTCCTGGAATGAAACTGCTGTTGCTACCTTAGTAAATAGGGATGTTACTCGTCTTGTTTAAGTACTAAAGTTTATTAATTAAATGTTCTATATTGTTAAAAAAATAAGAAAAATGTTTTTTGTTAGAAAGTCAATTGTTGACCAACAATTACAAATTGGGTTATCATAATTATAATGACAGAGCATCTAATGTCAATAAACTGAATAAGTTCTGAAATATCTTCTGGTCTATTCAAAGTCGAAATCATACCATTTATTTTAATTAACACTATCGTAAGCACTTTTAAACCTTACCTTAACTTGAATTGTCCGTCAGTGAAGCTAGCGTTTCTTTTCAAATTGTAGTTAACGTATTAGATATTATGGTAAAGATTGAGCTAGAAATTCAAAGGTAACTCTTAAAACAAATTGAGATCATTCGCTTTTCTAATACTGTTGGTATTATTATAAGAACGAACCCTTAACAAGAAACCAAAAATAAAAATCACAATACCAAAAACCTATTTCTGTCTAACAACAGATTTTATACAATAATTGAACATACCACAGGCTAACACGATTACACCAAATACCACACAGAAGAAATAGTCTAAGATTATATGTAGAAGTGTAGCAGTCATTATGGCTATCCAGACGTCTCCATTGCCGTCTGGCGCGTAGGCATTGACTATCATTCGATAAGGGTTAAGTAAGCTTGCATTCATATTGACCGTATTATGCAAATAATTTTGTTTTTTTTTGTTATTTACCGATAAAATATTTTGATCATAGTTAAAGACTCGTTCCCAATTATTTGCACCTTATTACATTTATGCTAATATTATAAAGAAGTATGTAGGGAATAATCTTTGGAACGCGTGTCGGATTTCCAAAATTCTTTCACTGGTATATAGATAGCTAGAATGTTCCTGAGAGCTATAAATTACATTTTCAAAATTACTTACGCACTTAAAGGCTATAAATTATATTTGATTTGAGGATTTTAGTCGAAATGTCGCTTTAAACGCCGCTGTTTTTAAAATTCCAGGAGGATTTTATACTCGTGCGAAGCCATGGGAGGAAAATAGTAACTATTAAAATTGGTTGTTGCATTTTGTAAATAATGCCTGTCTCCTTAAACCCTTAACTCAATACACGGATTTGTATTATGTAATGATTTTTCTTAACCACTATCGTATACAGGAATTGCAAAATCTTGACTAGCAACTTGCTTTAGCAGACTCGAAAGTGTTAGTCTTTCTTGAATATGAGGTACTTATTGTGTGAGCCGTTACTTCAATTAATATAACTAGATATGAATATCATAGCATGAGTAACAGCAAGGTAGGCCCACTTAACGTTCGTAAATATTTTGAATTATATTTTGTGCCTGTATAGACAAGCCTTTATAATGGTCTTTATAAATCAACGATAAAATGCAAAGAACATATAGAACAATATTATTATCTAAATCTTGTATTTGTTTTAAGTTATTTTTATCGGTTTTCAATGTACATCCATTCGTTTATTAATAAAATAACTTTCTATATTTAGTTTCAATATTCTAGAAATTTGCTAATAGTGTTATTGCTAAGATAAATCTGGAAGTTGACGTTATTAAGTATTTTATTGACCAAAGAAAAATGAGGTTCCATTAGTTTTTAAAATAGCCTTTGGACATTATTTATAGAGGTTTTCAAAATTATTAGCACTTAACGCACTAAAAAGGCTTTCCGAACATCATTATTTTTATTTAGTGCAATATTAAAGCTTTTAAAAATGAAAAATCCTGGCTAAAAATCTCCAAGTATATTCATTCCCGTATACTCTTTGTCAAGTATGTCTTTGGGTGCTCAATGTTTAGTATTTTTTTGTTTTTTTTTTTATAATAAAAATCCTTACAAACGATATTATATATTATGTACACACTCTACTAGTCATTCTACACAGGAAATCGTACCACGTAACGGTCCTATTCTGTGCTCGTCATTAAAAATAAAAAAACAACTATTATTAATATAAAATTACACAGCCGAACGTTAATCACGAATGAATCAAAGTATAACTCAAAACAAACGAAAATCAAACCCAATCAAAAAGTCCAACTAAGCAACTTCCAACTTACAAACATTGGTCTGGACTAACAAAACAAAACCTCACTATTTCAAATGACTTTATATAAGAAACAAACATAAGTCCAGAAGTCTTAGGGCGGCCGTGTTTGTCCAATATAATGGGTCCAATGTTTGCAGTTGGTGATTGATGCCGGCCGGGTTAATGGATCGATATCCGTCTAACTTATCCTTGGTCGGTCCTTTGGTGTAGTTTCTGTGTTCTACTTCAACCCGATCGCTGGCGTATGTGCTAACGAGGGCTAGTTATTGGTGATTGATTGTTGGGACAAAATCTGGGACCTTGATGACTCTATTTTCTTTGATAACGACTTTATTGTTTGGTTTAGTATTGCTTTTGTTTAGGACTGGGATAAAAATCTTTGGATATTATAACATTTCTAAGATGGATCGTGTAGTATTTGTGTATATATTTGCAACCAATTCAAATACTACATTAATGCATTATATTTTAACAACAAATTAACATAGAAATGAGAAACAAACACTACATAAATACACTGCCTTATGTTTATTCTCCAAAACATATTTGCAAGAGTTTATTAAACGCTTCCAGAGAAATTCCTTTACAAGCAACTTTGCGATCAAAGCAAATGAACATCGAAATTTTAAACTTCGCTGACTAAGCATTGATTTGTTTCTTTACTGAATTGCTTTTAAATTTATTCAAGTTGGAAGTCGATATAAGATCAAATCAATACTCAACTCGATTCATTAAAATTCGCTAACTCACTGTAATTGGACAAAATGGTTTCATAAAGAGAAGCAATTCCAATGATCATCATTTAAGTCAGGAGATGCTAAATGACAGAAGAACATAAGTTCGTATTGTTGACTTCAAGTCTGTTTTAATTTACGCGTTGTATCATTGCTAAAATTCATTTAATTGAAGAATGAAATGGAAAGATTCTTGCATACAACCTAAAGTTAAATACTGGTAACATTTCAAAAAATATACTAAAAAAAAATTGACATATAAATTGATATAAAAAATAACTTATTTTGAGCATTCATATTGACGACCACTCCACTTAGAGGCCGACGAAAAATTGTTCTATTTTTGGAAACGATAAAATCTTAATTGTTATAGATTCATACATTTATCGGCTAAACTACAGACCTTCTCGCTATTTCAAAAGGCTATTGTGATACTTATTAAAATATAACTTATCATGTGGCTTTGTTGCGACTAAAATACAATGTGATTTGAGATGGATTATGATAAATAATTTCTAAGTTTACTTTGATGATTTGCCAAATATTAGAAAAACTATTGTATTATATACATAGGTATTTTAAACTGACACTTTCAATAACAACACCAAATTCTTTCAAGTAAAGCCAAAAGCATACAAAAGGCGACCCAAAACACATGCTAAGTCCATTTAAGCGACTTTATCGAACAAAAGAAAAATAAAAGTGACATTGGTGTTTTTATAAACACACTTGTCAAAATAAAGAGTGCATTTTGCAGGGAATTAGAGGAATAACAAGGCCTTCTGTCAATCAAAAGACCTCGTTACTTTTATTTCACAATATTTTGAATTCAAGTTTTTATTCAAAAGGATGCGAATATATTATGAGCTGTATTTTTTATGTGAAATTTGCATCCATACTTTGTTTGAGAAAATCTTTGTGTCCATCTGTGATTCTGATTCTCTTTGCTTTTGGAATTACTATTGGCATGAAACTTGGTTAACGTCTTGGTAAGAAAGCAATGAGTAGGTAACGTTACTGGGTGATTTGATGTTTTTTTAACATTATTAAATCAAAAGATATCTTTAAAGTTTTTAAATAAAGATTTTTTCGTTATTGTCTCATATATTAAATTTGCAGTATGTTTCAATGAGAAATCGCAGTACTATTTTGTAAACCCGACTTGAATGGTAATTGTTGTAAGTGTGAATGTAAGATGCCTCCAGCAATAATGTATTTGTGTAATCTTAGAAATATTGCTTCTTCACTTCCGTAGATGTCGTAAAAGGCGACCATTAAAACTGCAAGAGATTTCAAGTGTCAGTACGTACTTGAGATTCAGTACTGATTGACGACAATATGTGAAAGTTAACATTAAAAAACTAAGATTATACTGTCGTACATTTATGTTTTTAACCACAAGACTTGAGCTTGACAATTTTGTGGTCAAAAATATTAATACTACCAAGAATATTATCACTACGTGGTTTTGATGCTACTTTTTTTTGTAGATAGACTGATTGAAGAGGAAAGTTTATATGTACCTATTATAACATCTATTTAAAAGTGGAGGAATCTTGTCAGTATTGCACCAGGGTGAAGCAGATGCGGGTCGGTAGTTATACATATCTAAACAAGTGTTATCAATATACTTTGTACCTATTAATATCTATAATAATATATATTTAACAAATTATGTTTTGGTACTCGGCTGTCCCTGTAATTAGTTACAAGTTAAGAAACAACAGATTTTACAAATATATTTTTTTCTGGACAAAAGTAATCTTTTTCACATCTTGCCAGTCTGTATTGAAATGAAGAAACTCATTTAGCAACTTAACATAGAATAAATAAAGGGTTGTGCAATAAATAACAATATTATGTTAATACAAGTTTATATTCAGCTTTAACGAGATTCGAACGAGCGATCCAACTTGAACTACTCGTTATGGTGGAATCAAAATATTTATTATGAATCTATTTACATAAGTAGTAGGAAATAATTATGCATGTTTGAGGCTTATAGCAACTGTTCGTAGTCAGTTCTTGCCGACTTTTAATGTCATTTTATTACACTTTACGACTATGCACGCTTACAATGTTTTAAGAATAATATTTATGTTTTAATTAGTAAAAAAATCAAATATATTTTAAATAAAATGCTTTTTTATTCACGTTATAAACATCACCGATATTATGAAGATATCTGTGCCTGATTATGGAAATTCAGAAAGACATTTTTCTACGATTATGTCGTCTTAAGAAATTAGTATTTTACAAACAATGTTTTTGGTAGTACTTACATAGATATAAACGTTTGTGATTAAGTATATGTAAAGAACTGTGTTGTTTCTTAAATAAATTTCGTAATTATGATGACTGAATAACAAAAATACATAGTTGAGAATTTTATACGTATTATTTTTGTGTGACACAAAAATAGACAAACAAAGAAACTTTTTTTTATATTCCGTAAGCATTTTAAGAGGGCCAGATTACTCTAAAGATAATAATCATAGGGGCCAAATTTGAATGCGGCCCTGCAACGTCTGACACAGATTCAGACTTATCAGACATAACAGCCACATATAAACGTTTGTTTCCTTTTCATCGGTAGCTTTGTTTCTGTCTGTATTACATTATAATGTTTTGCCAAACCCACATTGAGCTGTCAAATTCCCGTCAGAGAAGCAAGAGGCGTGTAATTATTTCTGTGAATGTACCATTTAAATAAGTAGAAAGTATTAAATTACATGCTCTGCGTTGTTCTTAGATAAAACCTTTTTGGAACGATTTTTCACACGATAACTACTTTTTTTTTAATGAGTGTAACGTCTTTATTGTTTTGGTTTAAGTTTCGGTGAAGACATTATTTTATTTGGAATTGTTTCGCTGTGAGTCATTGGACGGTTCTCTTATTTGATGTTGACTAATCTTTTTGAGTCATTTGCATATGAGGTATTATGTTTTTTTTTATGTAATAGGTCGGCAAACGAGCAGACGGATTATGTATTGGTAAGCAATCAGCACCGCCCATGGACACCCGCAATGGAGGAGTTACGAGTGCGTTGCCGACCTTTTAGGGATTAGGGATTTAGAGATTAAGGGATTGAGGAGGGATTGGGGGCGGGGAAGGATTGGACCTCCGGTCACCTCATTCACACGGTAAAAAACAACGCTGTGGTTGTTTCACGCCGGTCTTCTGTGAGGCCGTGGTATCACTCCGCTCGAGCCGACCCATTCGTGTCGAGGCATGGCTCTTCCACACTTGGGTATCCGTGATGATATACGTTGTATGTACACACACACACAAAGCTTTCAGTAAAAAGAAAAAAATATAGAAAAAAATCATGCGTGTAGTTTACCAAAACAAACGATTTCGTTTTCACATTTAAGTGATAAATAAAAAAATCAAACTCAAGAACTACACAAAATATGTATAGGTAGGTTTCGTAATTTTTTTCATTAAAAATAAACTTTTTTGTTTTCAGTCAGACCATCCACCAGAAACATCGATTGATTTTGGTTTATTATTTTAGTGACATCGTATTTGAGAATTGTAGGTAGGTACTATATTATTCAACGGGTTAAAATAATTTCATTAAATCTACAACAAAAATGTTACTGAACTTACATTATAAAACAAATGTTGAACAAACACTACATTGCCATTTATTTAAAAAAAAATATAATTAAGTATTAAAATAGCTTCAAACAAACTAATATTATATATATAGGTATATTTTTAACAATCTCAAGTAAGTTTACACGAGGTCAGACCATAAATCCTGGAAGTGTAGCGACTATAATGACAGTGATGATATCAACAGAAACTTAAAACAACCTAAAACTTGAGCCATCAAAACTCAACCTGTTATAAAGACAAATATTAGCTTACCAGGAAAAATGGGGCATATCATACAAGATGAACCTTTATTTGCTCATTGTAAACGGTTATAGACTTTCACTACTTGGAAATAAGGAAGAGAGTAATAAATTATGAAGTGTGGACAAGTCGACGTGTTCGTATGATTATTTTAGGACCGCGGTACACAGAGAGATTGACGGGCGCTATGAATTAGATGACAGGTTGAGGGTACAAAAACGCGGTGAGCGGTAGCGTAAGCGATCTTCCATATTTTGATTATGCTTTATGTTGGTCTTCATTTTTCATTTTACAGGGACGTTCCCGCGAAAAGTTTGTTTTTTTTACAGAAAAGCATTCTGTTATTTTAAATGTTCATTTTTATAAATAATTTTAAATATCGTGTATCAGCACACAAGTCTTTTTTCATTAAAATTAATATTTTATTTTTATTTTTATGATACAACAATTTTCCAAAAGAATTACTTGCAAAAGGCGCAGTCCGAAGAGAATAAGGACGATTTTTTTTTATGATGAGAGTATATCCAACGACTTCTGAAATTTCAAACTGTCATTGACTCAAAACTACCCTGTTCAATCTCTTAGTCAGAGCAAGAACTAAGCAATTAGTTCTTGCTCTGAGCCAGGCCGTGGTATTTTGCTGCCAGAGCCAGAAAAGGGCCAGACCGCATTTAGCAGCATTTAGGACAATCATACTGCTAATATATTTTTATAAGCAAACACAGAATGTAAAAGGAGCATCGGAATATTTTTTTAAATACATACAATTCTTTTACGATAAAAACTACTTTTGTGTGTCAAACCCTTTTGTGATAAAACTAAACACACCTGTTAATGTAATGTTTGTTCTGTCATAATGAATGGAATGCTTTGACTAAGCTCGTGTTAATTAGATGGGATAGAAAGTTAAATATATCTATGTACTTTACTAGACTCTTATCCCGGTAGTGTGAAATTAATAGGTATGGTGGGAATATGGAATGGTTTTGATCGTATGTTTAGCAATCAATATGTTTGTAGTGATCGATCAATCTTACAGAAATTGAAAATTTGAAGTTAAATTGCTACATAGTGCACCTAAAGTTTGCACGTAGATTTACACGAATTCTCATCGAAAAATTTTAGATAAGACCTACAAGTTAAACACGCGTGGAGTATGATCCTGTCAGTCTAACCAGGTATGATCATTTAGCGTGCTCGAAAGATTCTTCTCCATACATTTTAAAATTCGGTAACGACAAACCACCGCATTGTTTTAATTTCATTTTTTATAACGCCGTGGTATCACTTAAGTGTGGGAGAGCCATGCTTCGGCACGAATGGGTCGGCTCGACCGGAGTGATACCACGGCCTCACAGAAAACCGGCTTGAAATAACCACAGCGTTGTATTTCGCCATGTGAGTGAGGTTACCGGAGGCCCAATCCTTCCCCTCCCCTAATCCCTCCTCAATCCCTAAAAGGTCGGCAACGCACTCGTAACTCCTCCGTTGCGAGTGTCCATGGGCGGCGCTAATTGCTTACCATCAGGTAATCCGTCGGCTCGTTTGCCGACATATTAGGTACATAAAAAAATTGGGGCCCATTCTTATCAAAGCATAGGCTCACCCACACTGTCGAAGCATGTTTTCCTTAAATAAAAATATATCAATATTTTACTTATCTAATTTTCATACACGCTTAAGGATTCCCACGTATTCTATTTATAAGATTTAAAAAAATATATTTTACTCAATAAGCGTAGGTGGTTTTCAACGATATGTAGGTATTAATGATACTTTGCATTATACCAGAAATTACTTTGAACCATCTCTAGTTACAGAATTCATATCTGCCCTTTAAAGTTCAAGGGAACAAGGCAAATTATATTAATGACCATAAAATGTCAAAGGTTTTAATTCAGATCACCGATACTTAATTTACTTAAAAGTTTTGTTACTATCCGCGCAAAAAGAGGTGGCATTTACACGCTGGACGCTATATGAATACAGAAACCTTACTTGATGGACATGGATAATTAAATAGCTTTTGAATTGATATTAGATACTTTTAATATATTTTCACATCTAAGGAGTTTAAAAGATTGCCAGTTTGATTGACTATAGTCAGATTGACTATAGTCACCTTGATATAAAATAAGTGTGTTGCTAAATGAAGAAGTTGGTGGCTTGGAAGTTAAGGCGCCCACTTCTCATGCATCATGATTAATGCTCAAATCTTCTCCATGTGAGAAGAGGCCATTGATTAGCAGTGGGCACTAAAAGGCTGCAGATGTGCTGATTAGCAAAGGCCAAAAACTGTTTAAGCAATGGAAAATGTAGCCTTAGTTAGTAGAAGTAGTGTTTATTTCATTAATGTAATTGATAAAAAAGACACATTTAAATTTGATTTTGTGTATCAAATTCCAGCTTCATCTAGTTTTTCACATATAAATTGACGTGTAAAAGTGCCGTGTTATGGACTATTAGCAAAAAAAAAAAAATACATTAGAGGGATGATCTGAAAAACCGTCGTATTTTCTCTGTAAATGTTCCGGAATCAGCTGTAAAGTCTCGAACGAGGGCGAATTTATAACGCAATGAATGAAAACCGCGAAAGCATAAATCACGAATTTAATGAAGAGTTTTATTTGGTTAATACGGCGGCGTCTTTCACTTGCAAAATTCCGGTATTAATTTAATGACATTGTTGTACCAAAAACATTGTTCGGTGACAAAATTTTCTGGTAGTTTGCTCTTAATTACTATAATATCATTCTCCCTGGTTTGCTTGGAAGCTTCTATTATTTTCGTTCACGGTTTGTTGAGCACCTTAAATGGGTACATTATTTCACCGTCTAATTTTCATTTGTGCGAATTTCATTTGGTTGGCTGTGATACGGCTTGCGTGGATCCCTTTCTTACCACATATTAGCCGTTTTCGAGTATTCAGTGCTTGTTGGGAACAAAACGACACGCTTTACCTACTAATGAATGCTTGTGTCGTACCAATGGAAAACTTGAACATTTCCTTTAATTAGAATCTAATTTTCGCGACGTTTGTGTTTGTTTTGTTTAATTAGTTGCTGCGGTATTCGCGTAAGGGAGAAATATTTATTTTATTTTTCGTCGAATAAATTTTGTACGGTTCAACTTTGTAGCGTTTTTAATTACGAGTAATCATGTTTGTACATGTTTTGACTGGGTCTCGTATGTGGAATTTAATATTAAAATTCAGATTTTTAGGAAAACTTGCCGTTATTTTACAGTTATACTTTTGGCGATATTCAAACATATTAACTATATGAGTACACATTAAAAAGTTTATATTTTAACCTAATTTAAAATTGTATTCAATTCTCTATTTAGCATACTTATACATACCTCTGGTATTAAATAAATAATATTTCATCTGCTCATATTCGCAGCAGATCGCAAATTATAGCCCACCCTCACCGCACACCTTTAGATTTGACATTATACGTCTATATTTAGACGTCCAACGGAAGACATTTAATTTAATATAACAGATGTCCCCATCTCGAGTGGACACGCTTCGCAGAGAATCCTTTGAGTTTGTCACGGGCAGGCTCAAAAGAACCATCAACAAAGGATTGTTATTCCAAGTGTGTTCAAAGTTGTATAAACAAGTTTGACAATTGAGCGTACGCTGTACGGCTTCGAAGACTCTTTGAAATCTTATCAAAAGAAAAAAAAATGGGATTTGTAAAATAACGTGACAATGAACGGGTCTCGGATAAGGAAAGTGATTTTTGCTAATTCAAATGTGTGAAAGAATTGAGAAATGAAAAGAAACAGTACCTTGCTAAAACGTTTCTTAAAATCCTGACGGTCGATTTAGAAGATAGGTGTCTTTTAGCAGATAAAACACAATACTAGCACAATCGTTCTCTTATTGCTCAAAAAGTAAAAAAAAAAAATAGTCTTTCTCACAGTCGAATAAAATCCCCTGAAAATATGCACTCTTTCTGGTAACACGTTCAATGCATCGATGTTTGTTTCGTTTTACGTTCAGAAAACAAATGGTTGAGATGGATAATTGAAATCCGAACTAGGGCAGACTTCCCGGTGGCCGTCCGTAGTGAATACCGATGGAGTCCTCTTTAAAACTATTTTCTATCTCTCCACATACCCCCTTTTTGCGGGCTAGAGACCGGCAAGCTTGTGGCACTGCGAACAACTATGTAGAAGTCCCATGACCCAATTGTGAGGCAAACGAGGCGAAATTATTAAAGGAATTTTAATAAAAACACGACATGTTGTTTACGACAAGGTATGTATGTTTAAGGTTAGAATGGGCTTCGTGAGTCGATTATGGAAATTGTCGAGGGTAGTGTGACGTCATGGGGAAGAAATATACGATTCTGTATGTTTAGTTCTTTTTGTCGTCACTAGTAGCTCGGTTCAATATTATTTGGCCTAGATGTTTGAGGTTGTTTTTTTATATTTTGTTTGACCTTTTGCAAGGTAAATCACTAATAAGTGTCCGCTGAAAAAGCATGTCATCAATAGTTGCTGATGTAAAGCAAATTTTGATCATACCAATACCTTATATTAATTAAAATTCCTACAAGTCAATGATTACGGAATGTAAAATACAAACGATAATATTTAAACGCAAAATGTACTTATAAATCGAAAACCTATTTCTGAAACATATTACATAACCGATTATAACGTAACATAATACAAAACAAGAACAAATAAAACTAAAATAGAACACTCAAACACAAAGAAACCATAGAACTTTCAAATAAATAGTCAATCCAATTCAAATGAACGTGTCTTCATAAGTCAATAATTCACACTGATGTCAAAAGTCACTGTGAGTGTTACGTCACGTTTAAAGTTTATTACGAAAAGAATCATCGTGAGTGACAATTTAATGAAGTGTTGGCCTATTGTGTAATTAAAATCAACGTCATTAAACTCCAACTTGCAACTAATGAATGGAATCGTGATGATAATGATAAATCGGATGAGAATTTCGTAAGAGAAAAAAATTATGTTGGTATTGAAGTAGATACTGTATACTGTAGTCATATTAAGTTCAAGTTGCAATCGTGCGTAACTTTTTGTTGTTATTGTTACGAAATCTACGGAACTGCTGCCGGTTAGGTAATAATAATATGTCACAATGAGTTGCCAATAAAATGGTAGTTACAATTAGTTTCTTATTACCATGATGTGTATTTTTCGTCGTATAGAGGTGGTGAGGTGGTGGCTTATTGTTGGAAAAAAGTAACTTAAGAATCTCGAAAAAAGAAATTACTAATTATAACATAGATAAACAGGTCCAACTTAATTCATGAACTGTTGACAATTTACCAAAGGCAAACGAATCGACATACAGAACTACAAACTATATAGTCAAAGTCATCTGGAAACGCATTACCGAAACAGGGTTTCATGTTATGATTACAACGTATCTCAAACGTGAAATTAATACTGCGAATACAGACATCTTTGTTTGTATGACAATTACAAACACAGTCCTAACGTTTAGTAGGATTGTTCTTACCGAAATTCCCATTAGCTAAGTGTAATCAATCAGGTTTAACAAGAATGTTCATTGCTTTTGTGTTGTAATCGTTGAATTACATTCGTCCTTCGCTATCTCAGTCACAATTATTTGATTAATTAGCGATTTGAAGCTTGTGTGCTGAACGTTCGATTGTTTGTTGTTATCTCGAATACTCTCATTGTTTCCGCTAGTTTAGTTTACATGTAGGTTAATGTTCTCACAATATTGGTTTCCTTTTGCACTTATAATGTTGTTGAAAATGTTCCTTGTCTGTTTCTTAGTCTTTTTGTCATTGATGATTAGACACTCCGTCTACAACGTAACTCAGTTTTTTGTTTATATATACAATATCACATTAAACTTTTCTTATGATTATTATATGATTTAAAAAAAAATTAAACGCCTCGTATTTTTTCTATTTTACTAAAAATATGAGCCATTTTTCTCAATTTACATTTTGTCATGTCTTATGTAAATATAATCTTATAATCAAGGTTTAATTTTACCGCATGTCTATTTTCGTCATCTATATTTATATGAAGCGCTGCCTCTGTAATCTCGCACGTAGGAATGATATAATTGAAGGAGGCACGTTATTCGCATATAATCAAACATCCATAAAGGTAATTATTTCGACACAGTGCGATGATATCATAGAGACATCGTTAGCGGTTACATTGTACGTTTAAATGCGGATTAAGTTCGTCTTGATTGATTATAGCGTAATGCGAAATTGTATCTTTACTTAATGTTGCTTTAAAGGTCACAATGTTTTGCGGATAGATTACAAATAATGTGATCGTTAATAACATTGTTTATAGCACCTGAAATGCATGAGCAATAAAATGCGATGTCAAGCTAGTTGATAGTTTATGATGGTGATGTTAAATCGATTGATGCTGTTGTGCGTAGGATGGTACAATTTAATGGGCATCATTCGTGACTGGTTTGTTTGTTACTGACAACGGGAACTCTAATGACTGCAATATTGTTGAACAAGGAACAAAAGTTGTAAAGGACATTTTATTGTGATTCCGATTGTTCCACGTGAATTTCTAATTTGCGCCGTAACGCGATGTAAAAAAAAAAACAAAAGTAAGTTGAGTAACACACACAAAAAGTGAAAGAAACCTGTTGACAGTATCATGCAGTGAGGAAACTTTTTCCAAAACTGCCAATCAACATGGGTCCATTGTTAAAAACAATGAGGATAATAAAAACTAAGAATAAGACAAAGTAAACATTTTTGCGTGATATTTATGGAACAAAAAAATATATAACAAAAGGTACGGACGTACTTAGGAGAATTTATGTCATGGTTCTAAGACCGTTTTATTACTGCTACCGTATTTATGTCAATAGGGAGTCAACAATGAGTCATAACCTTCCATGTGTTTTATGGGCATTTGGAAACTTTTTTTCTCTTTTATGCGTTTTTAGAATGTTACTACTGTGAATATTGAAGACAATGAAATTATACATCCGTCCTGTTGTTGTTTTTTGTTGCTGTTGATTTTAAGCATGATTGTGTATTAAGTAGGTGTATGTAACTTTTTTCACACTTATTATTTGAAAGAAATAAATTTATATTTCTTCTGAATTACTCTTTCTTCTTTAATTATTATTTCCAAGATTTTGTTTCTTTATAAATTTTAATAATAAAATATTAAAAAACAATTTAAAAACATTTATTTCAATTATTTAATCTGAACATTTATTGAGATACGCAATTTCATTGTATTTCAATTATAGAATTAAAATTTTAATTTTTGTTTGCAATATAAATATCAAAATTTACTTATGCGTCACTTAATCTTGAAAGGATACAAACAAATTAAATTAATAATTTGGTAATGGATAAAATAATAAAGAAGAAATATGTTTATTGTGTTAACAATTATTCGCTTGAGGCTTGAGAAATAAACAGTACGTTAATAGCAGTAAGTCTCCGTGGGTGAGATACACTAATTGATGAAATAAGTGAAGGAGTGGGTGTTAATGGCCACTATCATTGTATGACAAATGTTACATCAAATTATTTAGCTTTCGTCAGGTCTCCCACAGTAACTCTTAATGATGATGCTTATTATGTAATTCTTTGGAAGAATGGATATGGAACAATAGTGCAGTGTTAAGTATTATCAATTGTTTTGGCTTCAAAAATTATAGAATCTTCGAATGTGATCTTGTGTTACTTATTTAGATTTTGATATTTATAGTCACGTGGTTAAAGAAAGTGATCTTTGGAAGAGTAATTTTTATTTTGTCAGTCACGTTATGGTGGGATATGGTAGTACAGGTTTGGCAGTAAGCGCAACATGGTGATTTTTAGTCAGTACGACTCAGACTCTGTATCTCCCCTCTAAAATAACAATACATAATAATGAATGACGAAAAGAATCAGAATTTCTAACTTTATCTGACTCAAACAATCACGATTCTACTTCAGTCGATATTTAACTTATTGCTAGAAAATTCATGAGCAATATTCAAATATTTCTGAGTAGATATCGATATTAAGTCTGCGAATATAAGTTATGACAAATCAATATAACTAAGTACTGATATGACTACATGTCTTGAATCAGTTAAGTAAATATCGGAAGTCACTTATCATGTCCCTTATCACTGTTCAAATGGCATTTCCTTGTCGAATTTGATACTTGATCAACTACATTACGCACATCATATTTGCATTCTCGAATGGAATACTCGGCTACAAAATAAAGCTCTATATAACTAGTATAGTACTAGGTACCTACTAGTTAAAAGAAATTATTTATTATGTTTTCGGCTTACTCACGTAATAATTTGACGAGATACTCGACTAGTTTCACACACGCGACTCGGCGACTGTAGTAGCAGCTACTACTGTCGCCGAGTCGCGTGTCGCGGAATGCTGCTCATGAATATGGGCCTCTATCATGGCTTGAAAGTAGTCGAGTATCTCGTCAAATTATTACGTGAATACTTAAATAAATGATTTAGAATGTCTCACGAAAGTTAAAAGAAATTGCTTAATATGTACAAATAAACGAAGTTTTATTTTAAAATTTCTATCTGTATGCGAGTCGCCTATTAGGTTATTGACCCTTTTTAATTATTGTTAGTTTTTGATATGGAAGGTGGTAGTGTAAGAAGCTGTTGAGATTCCTGAATCAATCTAAAAAATTGTATGCCCCTAGTAATAGATATTAAGTCTTTCCATACACTGGTCATATAATATCTTTCTTTTATTGGGACACGCCCGCCCCACAAAACCGCTGCAACTTCTGTGAGCCATGATCTAGAGTATTATACAAGCATGAAAACACCGGCACACTGAAGTCCGGTGCGTCCTAGGGACATGAATGACTGTCTATATGTACTATAAATTAGAAGATATTATTTGAGGAGAAGGGTCTGGTATACTAGACCAGTCATATAGATATGACTAGACTCCTTACTTTGAGTAACCCAAGAATTGAACTATTTGGCAGTGTGTTGATTGATTGATTGTTTTGTTATAAAGTTGTTTTATGTTATGTTTATGTATAATTATTGTGTGAGGCGAATAGAATAGTATAATAGTATCACACACAAACCCGAGAGGTTTAAGTGATGCTGAACCAGTTAAAACCTGTTATTATTATTTTTGATAATTTATAAAAAAAGAACTGTTCTATGATCTAGTTATTGTTTGTGGCCTTAATCTCACTTGCAGAAACACCTAACCTGATCTACGGCATAATTTCTATACTTTACCTATTTTGAAAAATTTTTCTCTTCATGAATTGGTCTCAATACTTACCTCCTTATACGTGCCACTTTGAAACTCTGAATCATTGCTATCTGAGACACATCACAAAGTCATAATTTCTAATTAATCGCTTGATGTCGTAAGAGAACTGGATCATGGCGGAGTTAATTTAGTTCACATGTTTGTCACCAAGATATTAGGTATATTTATTCTGAGTCACTCATTGTTGACAGGATTAGATGGTTACATTGGCACGTGTTATCTATGAATCATAGGTTTGTTTATCCTCAAAATCTCATAGAAGTGTTGGTTTACCCCTACGTATCTTATTATAATTAGAGCCATTCTCATAATGTCTTATAAAAACGCTGTAGGTTTAAGCAACACATTTTGTGTCACACATTCTTTCGGAATGTTAAATTATCGCTCCCGAAGTAAAAAAGTTCTTTCAATGTAGGCTGCCAGCTCCAAGGAGTCACCTTTAAATGTGGGAGAGCCATGCTTCGGCACGAATGGGTCGGCTCGACCGGAGTGATACCACGGCCTCACAGAAAACCGGCGTGAAATAACCACAGCGTTGTGTTTCACCGTGTGAGTGAGGTTACCGAAGGCCCAATCCTTCCCCTCCCCTAATCCCTCCTAAATCCCTAAATCTCCAAATCCCTAATCCCTAAAAGGTCGGCAACGCACTCGTAACTCCTCCGTTGCGAGTATCCATGGGCGGCGCTGATTGCTTACCATCAGGTAATCCGTCTGCTCGTTTGCCGACCTATTAAATAAATAAATTAACAAGTATTCTGAGAATTAGAATAGTTTTTATTACCTGCTTACTAAAAAGAAGGGTCAACGTCCTACAATTTCAAGGAGAACCAAACCAAACTTTTATAAATAGTTTAGGTATACATAAGTCCAAAACAAACCCAATTGTCTTCAATTACATTAAGGTAGAACCTATCACAGCTTTAATACCAAAGCAATAATGTAGTAAGATTGTCTCATACGACGATGAAGACGAGATTATCCAGCCTAGAGTGTCTAGACCCACAGGTTAATTCCCTAGATTCAATTGTCTGGCCCCAGCCTAGGCAGAACTGTATTCAATTAGATCTATTTGTGTTGATTCGAATGGTAGCTTGTGAATATGCGTGTGATTATTTCTGCAGTATGTGAGTCATGGATATAATATATTTGACTTTTAAACTCTGTGGATTACTTCCTTATTGTAAGTAATGAAGTGTCAGTTACAAAGTTAATTTGCCTCATGTTTTGCAATAGTTTAGTCGGTTATTAAAATTGGCACCATGGAACCAAGCACAGTTATGTACCGCGGCCCTGCCGTGGACCTGGAGAAGGAACGAAATGGTTTTTAGCAGTAATACTGACACCCCCTCTGACCTCACATAGTTTGGAAGAAGTTGATGATTTCCACACTTAAAAAAAGCACATTAATATACTGTAGTCTGGCTCGGAATAGCAGTAATTTTTATTCAGTAACATTCTGACACTTCCTTTCGTGTTGCACAGTGTGATACCAGATATTCAATAAAAGTACCCCTCAAAACAACTAAAAGTGATGTAATAGCCCTTGAACGATTGCTATCTGCGGAACATCATTTTAAAATCCTATCTATTACTAATCGCTAGTTACGGCCGAGGTCAACGAGCCAAGGGCTTGGATATCCTTGGATAGTGAATGGCAATATCATCCTCCAGGGACAATATTGACAGTCAATAAGGAACTCATTAAACTCTGTTTTAATGGTACTAAAAATTTTGAATGTGGTGCGTACATGATTACTAATTAGCAATCACGCTTGCAATAAAGTAACATGAATGGTCGGTTTTTAAAAACAAAATATTCTAATCTCACCAGCATAATTATAATCAATCAAACAAAAATGTCACAGAGATTGATGACTCCATTGTGATTGTTTGATAAATAAACAATTGCCAAATAAAAGATCGCGGTCACTTCCACGCCTATTCGTCATGCTAATTTAGTCACTGAAACCAAACATAACTAAATTATCACTACGAAAATGTTCCCAGCCAATAAAAATTAATGGACTTAAATAGGCCAATGAAGCAGATGGGTGTCGTAGATATTGCATATTTAAATTGTCCTTGACCAGCTAAGTTCTATCAGTATTGCTTGGAAGAAACCTCAGCTGATCAAGAGGTTATATTTGTTTGGGACGAACCAGATGTGTTAAGGATTAACTTTAATA
This sequence comes from Spodoptera exigua, assembly GCA_902829305.4. NCBI lineage: Eukaryota > Metazoa > Arthropoda > Insecta > Lepidoptera > Noctuidae > Spodoptera > Spodoptera exigua. Next base: position 4,192,238 of record LR824614.2, read on the forward strand.
ACTGCACCTAATACATTATGCAAAATAATTATCTAACTGTTTTTTTATTTGAAAATCACTTTAATCTGTAGATCTCTCTTGATTGACTTTAAATATTAACTAATCGCACAGTGTCATAAGGACAAATTATTATAAAAAACTGCTCCTGTATGTGAAGATGATTAATAGTGACCCAGCTTCTATTAATAAACAAACGGTAGATAGTGGAGATTAAGTTAAATTAAATAGTGACCTAGTTTGTATATACAAAGGTAGGTAGGTAGTTTCACAAGAAAAACCAATTATACATATACATCCTACAATTACATAAATTGATTTATCTTGAGACCGTGAAATGAAAAAAAAACTGTTAAAATTAAAACATTGAAAAGGCAAAAATTGTTGAAAATCTCTTCAACATGATGGAAGAAAGAATAAGTATGATAATGAAGTGAATTCGTCCACGGATGTCGGTAAAGTCAAAAGACGTTTGTTTGCTTTGGCTCAGCTATAAACTTTTTAACAGTCTCTGTTCAAGTTTATTGTTTTAATTTTTTATGGCGTGAAGGGAATAACTTAGTGGGGTGCAAGGATTTTAGAGAGACATCCTGCTGAAATAAGTTGCGCATATAAACGAAAATAGACAACATAATATTGAGTAAACATTTTTTTCTTTAATTAGTAAATAGGTTTTCACCGTCCCCTACGGAGGTTGATACATTTGAAGGTGGTAATACGTTACTGTAAGTAACTCTATTGTGGAATGGTAGAGGCGAAAAACCTGTACGTAGCGGCAGGCTATTCCACACCATTCCACAATAGAGTTACTTACAGTAACGTATTACCACCTCTACCATTCCGACTTCTTGTGTATTTTTTTGAATTTATAACATCTCACATTAAACATTAAATTTGTATAAAATGTACAAAAAAGTGAAATATATTTCCTTATAAAATCTGATTATGCTCCGTTTTCCTCTGAGGCTGTTTAAGGCGGATCTGAATTTAAAATTCCGTCAGTGAGTCCCTACGATTATGATATGGCAGAGATGACCACCATATTCTTGTCACGTCTGCCAAGCTTTGTCAGATTTGGCTGTAGGTAGCTTCCCCACCCCTCTATCTATTTTGTCTTTTTCATTTCCAGTGATTTTAAGAAAACAATTTTTTATTGATACTTTCCTCATAAAGTCTTAGAGATTATAGAGGCAAAAGTTATATAAAAAGTTATGGTAATCGCAAAAAATATTCAAAATATTACATTTAATCATTTGTTTTCTTTATCAGAAAATATATATGTAGGTATATATAGAAATATATACTTATTTAAAAAAAAAAAATGTTGCCCCTCTTTAGGATTTTCTCCTGTGTTGTGGGTGCGTTTACAAACATACAATTGCACATACACAACACACTGACCCGGAACAACAACTTGTGGATCACACAAAGTGTTGTTCCATGTGGGAATCGAACCCGCGACCCACAGCAGACAGTTGCCCAGCCACCGCGCCAACCGTGCAGTCATACTATATAGGTATATAGAAAATATATATTTTCTGATAACGCTTCAAAACGAGTCGCTATCTCTGATATATAAACATCACATGAAGTGCTAAAACCTATACCACCCCCGAAACAATAGTAGATGGACCTATATTTTTTCTTCTTTATCGAAAAACCTTCAGACCTCCACGCACGAAACCTTTTTGGTCGTAATAAGATCGTATTACTGCGTGGCGTGAGCTACCAAAGTTTATACACAAAACTATGCCAACTGTAAGTAATCCAAATTAACACGCACTTTTGTGTGTACAAAATGTTATTTGTATATTTCTAATATCATGAAGTATTTATATTATTGTGATAAACTATTTGGAAGTAGGGCAAGTTATATGTGGTACTTTATGAATGTTTGCCAAACTCGTGTTAGTTGATAAACGACTTTATACGTTCGGGACTAAGACAAATTATTACTTAATAACTTTGATAAGATTTCTCGATGTTTCAGTTGTTGTTTAAGAAGTTATGAGAGATACTAAATATGAAAAGAAACATTTACTTACTTGTAAATATTTATGCTGCCATCTGCTTAGCCACTGGTGTGTGTGTGTGTGTTATGAAAGGTTTCATGTGTTTTATAACTAATTATGCAACTTTGTGAATGCAGGTTTATAGTAACTTTTGATAAAGAGGTTTTAATGATAATCAGTATCTATAAATTGTAACATAACAATTTCATACTTATTACTCTGGTAGTTGTGTTAGCCTAGTGTTTACTAATTCTTGGTGTAGTGTCAATTAACATGTCAATATTTCAGAGTATAATGAATCATTAAATTTTTCAAGTTACTCATTCATAGTTGTGTGAATTAGGGAAAAATAAAAAGAAATTTATAGCAAAAATTATCACAATGGCTTTATTAAAATACATAAATAGTATACTCGTGACTTATATGGACATTTATTTACAATCTATATACAAAATTCACATAATAATTTCTACAGCAGTCTTATAGAATGTATTTACACCGACATTATGAAACGCCCTTTGTAACGGCGAGAAATTACAAAAATAGATTAAAATCTTAATTATTTGGTAAAGCGCGCGTTGCGGTAATACAAATATTCACAATGAAGCTTTGACTAAATGGTTTTACATGAGAAGCGAAGACTAGACGAGGTAGGCCTGGCCCGAAGACTGAGTGTCAATTAGCGGCGGAGGAGGGGGCCAGTGCCTGAACTCTCGTCTCCTATTAGGATTGTTTGCACCTAGCTCTAATGACGAGTAATCAGAATCTATAGAAGAGTATATATGATCTGAGGGCGGTCTACCGTTCGGTTCATACGTTCCAGTCTGAACTTGTTGCGGACGATTTTCCACAAATTCAGGCGTTGTACTAACACCATCCGCCGATCCTCTCATTTTCTCCGTGAAGGAAAACGACCTCATCGTACCGTTCTGCATACCACTCCTCATTGTATAAGAATTGATATTGTTTCTATAAGTAGATGATTTAGATTTATATTTCTGATCGGGCATCGCATAACGCAACTTTTCCCAGAATTTGTTTTGGCCCCATCTTATCCTTGAACTCGTTTTCAAATATGGCCTCAAATCGGGATCACATTCGGCTTCAGGCAATACGGAGCTTTCTTCTATTATAACTAAGGTATAAATTCGAGGCTTTAAGATTTCGTACAATGCTTGGCGAAATTCGAATCGAGACCATTCCGTTTCGATGAAGTTCCTTGTGAGGACGATTATGATGCGTTTAGATGCTTCCGCAGCCTCTGGGAGGGGTAACGTGCATTGCATGTATGCTACATTATGTTGCGGTATATCTCTGTAGTGTAAACAAAGATGATATGAAGGACTTCCATTTTCCAACTCAGCTGCCAACGTTTGAATAACAAAATCATCGTCTTTAGGGCTGTAGCAAACATAAGCATCGTATAATTTATCAGTGTCATCGTACGCTCCAGTGAATGGGAATAATCTTATACCGCAACTTGTATAAAGCCATATACGAATCGTGTCTCTGAATAAGAAAATCACAAGGATGACTAGCATAATCAACATGAATCCGGATAGCGTTGTCAACATCATGGGCATGTAATTTGAGACCAACATGTTATCTATAACAGAATCTCCCGCGTAGTAGTCACTGCAGATTGTGCCATTCAAGTTTAGTTCTTTCTTTTGTGTAGATTTTGGATCAGTGTTCCAACACCACACATCTGTTATGTCCACAATCTTAGCGACGTTATCAGATATGTACGATGTGAATTTTTGTAAATATCTACATTTGCAAGACCACATGTTATTGCCAAGGGTAAGAGCATTCAAGTTTCTATTAACACTTAAACTCCAAACATTAAAATCAACCAATCGATTGCCGTCTATTCTTAATATTTTCAATGAATTCAGTGTCAGGAACGTCGAGTTAGCTATATGGCTGATAAAATTGTCTTGTAAGTAAAGCTCGTTAAGCTGCGTCAGATGTTCGAACTCGTAGCCGTTTAAATGCTTTAGTTTATTGTTACCAAGATGCAGCGTAATGAGGGAGGATAAACCAGCAAACGTTCTATTCTGGATGTTTTCAACTTCGCTTGCATTAACATACAGAGATCTCATATTTTTGCGACCAATGAATGCATAATTCTGCAACTCTTTGAAGTCATTACCGTCTAAATACACTTCTGTTGCGTCCATTGGAATTTTCTCGGGTATTTCAATTGCACGTTGGCTAGAACAATCGACCACGTTTTTATTCCATGTCGGATCGTGATAACAGGAACAATTATTCGGGCACGTCATTTGGCAATCGCATGCTACGTAATCGCAGCAGCGGCATAGAGTGAAACAATGAGTCTCGTATGTGCACAAGAAATCGGTTGACTTTAAGTTGCTTAATGGAACGTGTGTTACGCCTCTGGTGTGTGTCATTTTGCACAATACGTTCTCAAGATCCATTATTCTTGGATGCTGTCTCATTGCAGTCATATTGTTTATCAAAGGCAGCCATTCCATGGAGCAATCACAGTTAAACGGATTTCCTCCGATGTAGAACTCGGGCAGCGACTTGTTCAGAGGAACCGGGGACAACCGGAGGCTGTTGATATCTAAATGAGATATCTCATTTGCGTAAATATCAACTCGAGTGAGATTGCGTTTCTCCATAAACGTATTCACTTGGATACTGTTTATGTGGTTATTGTTTATAAACAGTAACTCCACGCTGTTGGGAATCGCCATAGGCGAAATATCGACAATACGATTGTGGCTCACGTCTAAAGTTTTTATATGAATTTCGTCTTGGAGTTTGTAATAGTTTCCTAAATGTTCGATAAAGTTTCCGTGAACGTCAAGCCATTTCAGATTAATCGGTATGAAAGCGTAATCAAACCAAACTAAATGATTCTCTGATAGATTAAGCCAAAGCAAACTCAGTAAGGTTGAAAAAACTCCGTTGATATCTGATATGAAATTGCCGTCTAATCTGATCGCCTCTAACTGTTTATTGTTAACAAAGGTGCCTCTTTCTACGGCTTGAACTTTATTTTTGGCCAAATTAAGCACCTGGAGGCTTGGCAAATCAGAAAACATACCGACTGTAAGGTTTCCAATTTGATTATCAATTAATCTTAAACCGGTTAATTGGTCTAAGTTTTTGAAGGAGCCGTTTTTGATATCTAATATTTGATTCTCACCGAGATCCAAAGTCTTTAATAGAGATAACTCCCAAATTGCTGATGGAACCTCTGTTAACTGGTTTGAACTCAAATCTAACTCTTTGAGGTCGGAACAATTCTTAAATGCCTTCAGATCTATATTTATAAGTAAGTTATTATTTAAGTTTAATTTACTAAGTACAAACAATCCATTAAATAGGAACTCGTCTATCGTATGTAAGCGATTTTCTGCTAAATTCAATGTATGCAAATTATACAATGGAAGAAAAGTATTCTCTTCTATATAACCTATAGAATTATTTCTTAAATCTAATATTTGCAGGAAGAACAAATCCTTGAATGTTTTGCCGTCTATTCTCGTCAACGCATTGTTAGATAAGTTCAGAATGACTAAGCGTATAAGGCCAATAAATGTACCACCGTCTATATGAGCGCTCGAGAGCTGATTATTCGATAAATCTAAGACAAGCAACTGTTCTAATCGGTGGAACACGCCTCTGGCTAGTTCAAATAACAAGTTATTATTTAAATATACCTCTCGCAACTCCTTCGTGCTTGCGAACGTACCCTCTGGTATAAACTGAAGGTTGTTATACGAAATATTAAGTATTCGTAGCGAAATAAGCCCATTGAACGTTTCACCTGAAATATCAGTGATATTATTGTGTTGGAGTCTTAATTCTTGAAGCCGCTTCAATCCCGTAATTTCCGATTCCTCGGAAAGCGTCTTAAGTTCATTGTGGCTTAAATCTAGACTTCGCAGTCCGGAACCACAGCTTTGCCCAAAGCCAAGACGATCCACACTTTTAATCCTATTATGAGTTAAATTTAGCACTTGCAAATTATCCAAAGGGCAGAAGACATCCTGTGGTATCGCCTTCAAGTTATTTTCACCCAGATCGAGTGTTTGCAATTCCCGCAAACCGTTGAAAGTTCCGAGTGAGAGTTCCAAGTTTTTATTCGGACTCCAATCGTAGTTTTTAGATCGAACCGACAACTTTTTCAGTTCTCGTAAGCCTTCGAATGCGTTGCCGGGTATTCTCAAAAGTTTGCAGTTCTCAAGTGATAGTTCAGCAAGCGTTGAAAATCTTTGAAAATAGTTTGCTTCCAGATAACTTTCAAACAAGAGCAGCTGGTTGCATTCTACTGAGAGCCGTTTCGTGTTCTCAGAAGATGCAGATGTCAAACTGGATCCATCAGCGTCTAACGTGCGCACCCGGCACAGGGTGCCTTCATCACCTTTAGTAAGGCGATTGCAGTTATCAACACCTTTCGGAGCATAAGCCGCATAAACACTCAAAGTCACTAACAAAAGAGTCAGCAATTGAAACATTTTCTACACTCATTTGTCTTTACTGATTTAATAAAAACTGTAACTGGAAACGGTCACTGAATTTAAGTCAATGTTGTATCATAGAGACATTGTTAATGTGTCACTTCACAGGTTAATGTTTACGTCGCGGCGCACGTACGTTCGTTGTTGGAGGCGACGCGGACGCGTGGCGTCCTCATCGTGTTTCGTATGCGACTGGCGAAGCGATCGGTCCGTCAGTTCGGCGAGAGTGGTGGCGTTCATAGCCGCCCCTCTGCGAACTCCCCCCGCACCCTCATCACCCCCACATAGTTACACGTTCCCTCGCATGGCGCCACTTGCGCGCCCGACAGCTCTCGCACAATTATGTAATGTTTTCTTAATCGAGCCACCGCATCGAGTTAAAAAAGGAAACCTGCGCACCGTCTGAGAAATTATGGTAATAGATGCATGAACGTGTCTTTCTTTGAATGACCGATGAGTTATTGAATAGTTTATGAAAGATATTTTCTACCGACTTCATTTTGATGCGCAATGTGTTCTTTATTACTTTTATTGTAAAAATAAGTACTTACATTTGTGGTTTTATGCGAGATAAATCGTATTTCAATGAAATATCTTACTTTTTGTAAAGTTTTTGACCAACAACAAACATCAAAGTGACAATCGGATACAAAGTGCAAGTTACGTTATCGCGGGTAACCCTTAATTCGTTTCACTGTCACTTATTGAATTCCCAGCTCGCATACTTTGGCGAAGATACCCAATAAAGCTTGTTTGGCGTTGCGTGCCCCTACACATATTTTTGTCTAAAGAAACGTACAGAATTTTCAAATAGTGAAGGGCGACCGTTTTAGGGCAACAAATTCCGGTATCTCGTACGGGCTGGAAGAGGTGCGAAGTTGGTAGGAGTTGATAATTTGATTTCCTTGTTCGACACGTAAAGTCGTTTACGGGTCTAACTGGAAGTTAGTTACGTACAGAATACGGCCCGAGTTTGGAGGCAGGCGCCGGGAATAAAGATACCAAAGTTGTTTGTTCTCAATATATTAGCTTTGATACTATTATGAAGTTGCAACCTCCATGCGAGAATGTTAAATCTTGGTGTAGTTTACTAAAGACACTTCTTCAAAAAACAATTTTAAATGTTGAAAATAAGGATTATAATACAAACGTAAAAAAACAATTTTTGAGACTTAGAAGACTAGTTGCATAAACCAAAACTACAAGTTCCTTTATCTAGGTCGCGTTTGACACGACAGCCGCAAGCAAAAACGTCAGGGACGTTAAGAGGAAAGTTTTCGAGCTTAAGTGATAAAACACGTTGGAGACATCCTAAAAACACTCCGAGTACTACGATATCCTTATTATTAATGTCTAGCGCCGGCGTATCCTGTATCAAAAGTTCTCCCTGTCGAGAGTTCTTAGCGCTAGCTTGATAAATGACTTCGCCCACTTTTGTGAAAGTTGTTCGTGTATTATTTTTTTCTATATCTGGAGGCTGTGTCACAGGCTGGTGTAAGACGTGCCATGACTGCCGATGACGTTTCACTAACGCGACCCGCGTATTATCTCTTCCTGTTATTTGGATCGGTGTCGTTTTTAAAACTTTTTCTTTGTTTTCTTTTCTCGCGAAATATTTTGAGTTGTTTCTAAAGATTTGTTTTGATGGTCGCATTGTTGTCTCGTTTACTTATTTTTTTGTTTACTTTTGCGTTCCATTCATTGACTATTGTTACGTGTTTTAGGTAGTACTTATACACGTTATTTTGATAAATAACTTTAAGCTTCTATTTACATGCGTGACAATAAATACCCATTTCAGATTATCCTTGTAGCACTGTCGGTTGGATCTCACATTATAATAATACAAGGAACTCCTTAATGCGATCAATTAAATAAAGCTGAACAACTTTACTGCGCTATCTTCATCTCAGAACTCACAATAGCAAAATAATCGTTTAGGATTTTATCCGTACCATTAAGAATAACGACTTCTCCTTGCATAATTCAGAGGCAAGTAAATGTAATTAAAATGCACATTATGCGAGGCTTAACAGTGTTTCTTCTTTTGTTATCTCTGTGTCGAGAAAACTGTTTGAAAAACCTTAGCTTTTTGTATTGTCTTTGAAGTTTTGAATGTGATACTAAGTTTTCTAAAATGGATAATTGAGATTTTTATTGGCTGTTTATTAGAGTAGAGTTGTGTATATACAACACTATTAAACGAAAAATCTTGGGTGAAAGACTTGATTATGTTCCTCGGGTAATAAATTTACGACACGTCATCATCATCATCATCATCATTGTAACTGTTCTTTTTGGTTATTCATATTTTTTAAAAATTGAATCAACCCTGAAAGTTTAGATGCGGAACAAAGAAAATCACAACGTCAATAAATCGTGGACCGGTATGATTTAGGAATATCAATAACCTTAGCTACTTTTTTGGGTTATTTGGACCTTTCCAAGAACCTTCTAAGGACCGATACCGTTTCAAGTTCGTTATCAATAAGACAGTTACAACATGGAATATGATTTTGAAACACTGGCAAGCAACAATACTACTGGTAACCAAATATTATGTTACAAACGTTACATAATAACGTAGAACGCGTTGTTTACAAAAGTCACAAGTATCTATTTAAATAGAGAACGATTCTACGCAGCACATGTATTCGTGGTTTGAAACTTTTTGGTACGTAGCCACAATACATCTATCAACCTCTATTTCTGAAATTATGTGTTCCTATATACTTTTTCTATACTCTATAGACTTTTTCCTATAGTGAAGGTAAACATCGTGAGGAAACCTAGACTTATAATTATAAGTTTGAAATCGCCAACCTGCATTGAGCAAGCGTGGTGATTAATGCTCTAACCTTCTCCGTATGAGAAGAAGCCTTTTCTCAGCAGTGGGCACTTATAGGCTGATGATGATGATGATGATATACTGTTTTTATGCGTGCGTATAAATAAAAATTAATTGTTAATTAAGGGCTGATTTTTCAATGGTTAGATAAAAATTATCTGGAGAGTAATTTTAATGCTGTCGCGTCAGAATGTTTGTATTAAACAGTGACAGCAATTTTATTCCTCAGATAACATTTATCAGCCCGACGTGTAGAAGAGCCATACTTTCACCGAAGGGCTGGGCTCGATGACAATTATACCACGGCCTTACAGAAAACCGACGTGGAGCAACACTTACGTTGTATTCCGCAGTGTAAATGGGGTTACTAGAGGCCCAATCCTCCATGCTCTCTATCCTGTATCCTCAAATCCCCTATCCGTAAATTCCTATCAAACCAGAAAAGTCCGGCAACGCGCTTGGTATTACAAGTGTCCTTGGACAAAAAATGTGCTAAAGATAATTATTAAGAACTAATATTGACTCTCGGTCGAAGAAATTTCTATTGGGGATTTTTCAAAATTTCTATATCTAGGTTTACTGACTCTAATTTGGCTTTCCAATACCGTATCGTACCGTACCGTACCGATGTTATTTAAGTAGTAATGTTTCTTATTTCACTTCGATCAAGAAAGGTCAATACCCTTGTAAACACAGCTATACAGAGCTACAGAGGTTCTTGCCATCCAATTTGTACCCAACACTATCCAAAGTTAAATAGCATCATAGAGCTGTGTGAAGTTGCGTGTCTGTATCTATTCAGAGATCTGCTCTAATCGTCACCTGAGGCCTATTGCAGATACAATCCCAATGGGTGCCGCGACAACGGCCGATAGCGTGTCCTATTCAAATCGCCGAACCGGCTTTATACGAGGACGATGGAGTCAGTATTCAATACTCTATTTTGGTAGGCAGATGTTGATAAGGTCTAAATTAGAATAAAATGAATCTTTCAATTCCACGATAATTTGGAAGATGTTTGTTATTATTATTATTATTCAGTAATAGTTAACTATCAAGCACAAATAATATTCACCTTTGTAGTTCCAATTAGATAATATTCTCATTAGCTTTTAAGGTGCTCTTATCAGTTAGTGGTTAAAGGGGGTCTTGTTGCTTTTTATTATTGCTATTTTTACATTCTAGATAGATTTTTCGAAAAAAATATTACCATATGGTAGGAAACAATTTGGCAACGTGTGTAACAATATGAATGGTAGAACTTAGTTTAGATAGTTTTTAAAGCAAAGGATACAAAAAGTTCTTAAATATTTTATTAAACTTGTCTGACTAAGTAATTTATGTAGATTTCCTTCTTATTTTTACGTTTTTATCTCTGGAAAAAGTCTCTCAGGAAGGAAGTCTTCACAAATTTATATTTCAAGGACGTCTAAGAACCTTTTTATACAGTCTTGTTTTTTGTTTTCAAAATTAAAGGTTGAGTATCTTATTTATCTTCTTGCTTAAATTATTTAAGAAGCTCTCTAAACATTTTAAATTAAATTTCTTATTTGAAATAAAAATAAAAAAAAACAAACATCATCCGACACCATCCTCCTTAGTCGATAAAAAAAAAGCTTACGTGACCTTTAAATATTAGACTTGTCAGAAACATTCGTTTACTGTTGTAGCTTTGTTCCTAGACATAAACAATAAATTAACAAAACATTCTTTCAAAAAAAAAAAAATACTAGGACAATAGCCTAACCGTATAAAAGGAAAATCACACTCGACATCACAATAAAACATGAATACCGAATTCAACACTAAACCGGACAAAGCGGGCGAAAAAATTTAGAACCAAATATTTATTTATTTATTTATTAAAAGCTTCATGCACAAGATACTGTACACAAGGTGGACTTAATGCTTTGAGCATTCTCTACCAGTCTGACCTTTGGGCGATGCAGAGAAGAATTCCAATGGCAGATGCAAGAAGCAAGCATGGAATTTATGAAATAGTAAAAGGCTGAAGAATATATATACCACTATAATAAATATACACAAACAATACATACATATATATATATATATATATATATATATCATTCATTACCAAGTAAATACATATATGTATACTTACATAAGAACTTACATATAATATTACATAAATACATATAATCATACACACACTATATATATCATGTCATGATCCTGACGACTCCGCCACTCTCTTTAACAGGAGCTCTCGAACTTTCCGCTTGAACGACAAACGACTGGGTGACAACCTGATATCGGGGGGGAGCGCATTCCATAGAAGAATAGACTGGACAAAGAAAGAAGAATGAAGAAAATTTGTGCGATGAGTAGGGCAGTTCAGAAGACGGTTGGTAGATGAACGAAGATATTTGGTGTGATTTGCGCATGTGTATTGGAAGTACGAGGATAGGTAACTAGGCAAATAAGGAGTATCAAGAAAGGAAAAAAGAGTGGTAAGCGCCCTTTGCTCCCTGCGCTGGCGTATGGGCAACCACTTCAATTGCAGCCGATGTGCAGAAACATGATCATATTTACGCAGGTTGAATACGAAACGAATGCAGTTATTTAGAAGGCGGTCAAGTTTGTTGAGGAGATCTGCATTCAGGTCATAGTAACAGACATCAGCATAATCTACTACAGGGAACAACAAGGCCTGCACCAACATTGACTTGGTGATGGAGGGAAGCAAGTTTTTTAGCCGATAAAGGGCCCGCAGCGATCCGGTCACCTTTTTACACACACTAGTGACTTGTGCTTGCCAATTCAGGTTGTTGTCGATGAGCAACCCCAGATCCTTTACTTCACCACTGAACGGAATGACCGCACCGTCGAACAGAACAGCTGGTAATGATGAGCTGTCAGCTTTATTTAGAGAGCGAGAGCTTCCTATGATAATTGCCTGACACTTGTTAGGATTTACAGCAATGCCGAACCTTTCCGACCAGTTGTTGATGGCAGCTAAGTCGCCATTGATTTTTGTAATAGCATCAGGCAAGTTATCTATACTGGTTTGACAGTACAGTTGTAAGTCGTCAGCATACAGATGGTACGCACACCGAAGGTCAGAAGTAATGAAATTAATAAAAATTGAAAATAAAAGAGGTGATAGTATGCCGCCTTGAGGAACGCCAGCTTTTAATTCGCGCCAATTTGATGAAATATCACCATGTTTGACCGACTGTTGACGCTCCTGAAGATAGGAAGAGAACCAGTGCAAAGATTCTCCAGAGACTGTTAGATGGGATAGGATGGCTAAAAGGATATCATGACTGACCATATTAAAAGCATTCGAGAAATCGACCAAAACCAATACTGTGGCTTTAGTATCCTCAAGGCCAGCTCTAATATCGCCAGTCACTTTAAGGAGGGCGGAAACAGTGCTGTGGCCTGGTCTAAACCCGGATTGGAGAGGGCTGATTAAGGAATTCCGGTAAACAAAGTTAGACAGTTGTTTGTGGACACAGGCTTCAAGCACTTTGGACAAGAAAGGAAGTATGGATATTGGGCGAAAATGATTGGGAAGGGTGGGAGAAGCGACTTTTGCAAGCGGGCGGACAAAGGCTTTGCGCCAGATGGATGGGAAGGTTCCAGAGTAAAGGGAAAAATTTATGACATGGGTTATTGCTGGTAGGATGTGATCCAAAATAGTCACAATCATGTCTCGAGAAATATTATCACATCCTACCGCTTTGGATTTTATTGAAAGGATAATCTTTCCAACCTCTGTCGAATCAACTGGAATAAAGCGAAAAGAATTAGAAATATTAGGACGCGTCAGACCAGAGATAAATGTTAGAGTATCTTGTTTGACTAGACAATTCATGGCGGGGACTGTGGCGAAATGATTGTTGAGATCATCTAGACAAACAGTGTGGGGAAGGTCTGAATGTTGCGTTTTACCAATACCTAGAGTTCCAAGGAACTTCCAGATATCAGCAGGAGGGGAAGAAGAAATGTTTTCAAGAACATGGCGGCGTTTGGCGTTACGGACCATCTGATTGCACCTATTTCTAGCTATCCTAAAGTTTTCCCAGTTTTCGTCAGTGCGGTCCCTTCTGTATTTGCGAAAAGCGCGGTCTCGACGACGCATAGCCATCTTAATTCCCCGATTCATCCACGGCGCAGGCAGTCGCTTCACCCTTATCTTTCTAATTGGGGCGTGACGGTCGTAGAGGTTAATCATCGTTTTATTAAAGATTTGGACCTTTTCATCCACTGAGGACGCCTCCATTAGAGGTTCCCAGTCTATCGATGCCGCGTCCTCCTGCAATCTTGCTCCATCCATCCTCCCAAAACAACGTCTGTACAAAACCTTGGGCTTCACCTTCAAATATCTAGTATTTGAATGGAGATTACTGAAATAACTATAAATTGTTTTATTTTTGGTAGTTTGAGTGGTAGACAGAGATACACTTAAGCACGACAATATTTGACTGCACGGTTGGAGCGGCGGTTGGGCCACTGGCTGCCACGCAACGTGTCGCGAGTTCGATTGCCGCACGGAACAACTTTTTGTTTGGTCCAAAAATTGTTGTTCCGGGTCTGGGTGTGAAGTGTCAGTTGTATAAATTCAATATCGAAAACAGGTTTCAGTAGTTATTATATTTGGGAGTTAAATAGCATACTTTTATTAAAATAGTAACCCATATATAAGTACGTCTCAACTAAGAGACCTGAAATATATCGTTAAACCAATCAATCTGATAAAAATATTTTTATTGTAATACAATTTTGAAGGAACTGAGGTTAGCTCCCAATTTCAGACCTTGTCTTAAAACTGAGATTTTTTAAATGACTGTTACAGGTATCTATTATTCAGATACAAAAATAAAGAATGATTCAATATTCCATTATATTTTGCAAGCGCTTAGCACACCTGTAAGACATATTCACCTACATATATTAGGACCTAGGAATCAGGCAAATTTTCGTGTAATTGTATTTAGAGGATAAATAGTTGGTGTATATTTTGTTGATACAAAACACATAGCCATTATTAATTATTTCAGTATGATCATTTAATTTCTAATAGCTATTTATTTTGTGTCAAAATGCTCACAATGTTGAGTGAAGACCATCGTATTACTTTTATCGCCCAGGGTGAGGAAAAAGAAAGTGTCAGACTCTCACTGACTAAAAACACTCCGTTCCACCTCCTGCTGCAGGCCAAAGCTGTGGTACCTAATTCTGCTTGACCCGCAACCCCGGCTAAGCATCGGCCCTATTGGGCCCCATCTGATCCATGGCCCTGACCAAACCATGGTGGTAATTTGGCTCTTGGAGGCGCGCGTGGAATGCTACGCGCCATAAGTTTTTCATGGACCAGTCTTTCTATACGTCAATAGTCAGTACCTATTCATTTTCTGACCTGAATACATGTTTCGGTTTGGTTAGACTATATGAAGGTATATTTTGGTATACCTAAAGGCTCAACGAGATGTTAGTCTCTTCATGTATGTGAGGACTCCGAATTATGTCTACATACAGACTTGATATTCCTATTAAGGACCTGATACCCCTGAATTAAGAATCCCACACTACCTAGCTTTTTTCTCTAAAATGCGTGGCGCTTTTTAAAGGTTTTCATAAAATGTAATGTACATTTATGTACTAAATTTTTGTAAGGCTTATATTTTTTGTACTACCCGAATAAATCTAACAATAGGCTATTCGAATTGATACGAACCAGAGCTTGATTTGTTACTTATTTTTGTAAAAAAATATGTTTTTTATAATTTCAACTTTTATAAAGAAATGTTTTCAACGAAAAATAAAACAAGGACTCTTGTTGTTGTGGTTGTAAATTATGTGTTTTTAGAATAACTATTTAATCTATACATTAAATGGGAAATCCATGCTTTGGCACTAATGGGCCGGCTTGACAAGAGTGATACCACGGTCTTATCGAAAACCGGCGTGAGACAACAGTCATTTTGTGTTTCGCCGTATAAAATCACCATTAAAGGCTCCATCCTTCCGCCACCGTAAGCGCGGGTCCGCGGACGGCGAGTAAGTATAGCTCGCCGCCCGACCAGAACCAGACCCGATAGTACGGCGCGTAGCGTTCCGCGCGAGCCTCAAAGAGTCAATAGACCACTACAGACGGGGCCCAATAGGGCTAATGTTCAGCCGGAGTTGGAGGGTAAGCGCAATGAGGCACCGCGACCTCGGCCCAGAGCAGAAGAAGGAACGCGGGAGTTTTTAGTCAGTAAGAGTCTGACACTCTATCTCGCCTTACCCTGGGCGGGAGAAGTCATTAGATGATTTTCCCCTGACAAAAAAAGGCTCCATCCTTTCAGGTGAATCACTTACCTCCAAAAGGCCGGTAACGCACTCGTAACTCCTCTCATGTTGCAGGTGTCTATGGGTGGCATCGATTGCTTGACATCAAGTGCTCTGCCTGCTTGTCAGCCGTCCTTTCATATAAAAATACGCTTGAATTGCTTGTAACAAATTATATTTCAATTACAATTGTGGTGGGTTATAACAAAATATGTTTTAACTCCTACACTACAACCTCTGTTTACTTTGAGTGCCTACTTACATACTGATTCCATATAACGTAGTTTAACCGGCAGACTACGTGCTGGTAGCGTTCGTATTATGTTCCTGATTAGATATAAATAGCAAAACAATGTTCTTGAGTTTTTTTCTTTTAAGCATTCAGCAAAAATAATCTGTAAAGTATGGATGAGCTATTTTAAATGTATGGGCAGACCGATCGCAGTGATATTACGACCTTACATAAAAGATTAGCATTAATCAATGCATGTGTTGTATTTCAATGGGAGAATGATTTCCGCCCGGCTTCAATCACCAATTTGCCAATTGCTTACCATCAGGTGATCTCTCTAATTGTTTTACTGAAATAAATAACATAGGTAATAAATCTATTGAAAAACCGCATACAATAATTCTTCCATAGCGTCCCAATTCCCTCAACTCTTACAATCCTCATGTCTGAAAACGCACAGATTATCACGGAAGATCGGATCGAAAACAAATAGTAACATGCATTGTTAACCGGTAAGCTTCAAACTGCCTTACATGAGGAAATTAAAGGCTCTGCCGTATTGTAATTGAGTTCTCGCGAAGGATATTAGTTGAAGATTGCTCGTCTACTCGGGTTCTCGCTTCAATCACCTCGAATAGTTCCAATAGTTCCAATCCGGGGCGTTGATTAAACGGAACCGGTTCACTGGGACAGCTTAGTGTGTCAATCGGTATACTATCTTTATGTATGTGTACCTGGTGATTTGTGAGAGGGATGATTTCCTTATTCGTTTTTTAAACTTTATTGTTGTGTGTATTTCCTAATAATTACTAATTGTCGTCATATATTTATCGTCATGTAGTGACGTCATTATACGTCAATAACATTGAGTGAAGTTGACCCCAACAAATTTGGCGAAAAGTATAATGTATCAGTTTTTCGTTTCGCCACCTGGACTGGAGTAATACTATGGCTTCACAGAAAATTAGCGTGTAACGTAGCTTAGGTACGTTGTGTTTCCCTGTGTGAACGAGGATGCCCTTTCATTTTCTATCTTTACATTCTTAATCTTCAGAAGGCCGGCAATGCACTAGTAACTCGTCGATTGCTAAATATAGCTTGACCTACCTGCCCAACTGGCACCACATCAAAAACAAATTCTTAATATATAGAGATATTAAGAATTTGTCCATTCATATTATGTTTGGGCGATGAAGGAGATGAAGGAGAATCGTTGTGGTGCTCTATCACCACAACGATTCTCCTTCATCGCCCAAACATAATATGAATGGAAACATCTGGTTAGTAACAAATCCTACTAGATTTACATCAAGCAAAACTTATGTCTATTTAATCGCAGTCAACATAAATATATGATTGAATAACATAAACAAATATTTAATTAATGCTTCTCTCTACCATGTTTCGCAGCACTGTATTAAATATTGACTCAAAGGTTATTTAACGGGTTCGACATGATACATCATTAAAACTTTGTAGGTAAGTTATCATCACTTTCGGTACCGACGCGCGTTTTATTTGCTAACAGAATTTATTTCCTCATTACAATCTTATTAGTTACTCATGTGCTGCTAAAATGTTACGTTAATAAAGTTTTGTGTAGAAAAATTTAATATTGATAGGTATATTTTAAAGGAAAAAAAATATGGAATTTACACAATAAACTACCTATTATTTAAATGGAATAAAGAAATGGGACCAAAATGTAAAAAAATACCAGAAGCATTATCAAGTTCTATGGTAATACTTATTCTCTGTCCAAAGAACAAACCAGATCTATCACTAGATGCATCGCCTAAGCGTTTCTCGTTTTAAATAAAATAAGAGTAATCCAGGAGTCCAAAAATATCTCCATTCCCAAAAAATTCAATAAATAGAACACAACAATTTTTCATTCATTCATTTCATCATCAGCCTATAAGTGCCCACTGCTGAGCAAAGGCCTCTTCTCACACGGAGAAGGTTAGAGCGTTAATCACCACGCTTGCTCAATGCGGGTTGGCGATTTCAAACTTATAATTAGAAATTATAAGTTCAGGTTTCCTCACGATGTTTACCTTCACCGTTTGTCAGTGGTGTCTAAATAAACTTAGAAAGTACATATAACTCGGAAAAAGTCACATTGGTACTTGCCAGGTTTCGAACCTCATGCATGAGAAGCGGGCTCCTTAACCTCCGGGCCACCACGACACACTTTTACACAACAATACCGCTATTGGAAAATGAGAAAATGCAAGGATTTAGACGCAGGCTGCGTACCACATCAACGACTTTCTCAAGTTCATGAGCCTTAGAAGACATGCCACCAGATATCATAATAATATTGTTAAATGATTGTGAACGCTAGCATTATTTAGTATTTTTAAGATTGTAAGTACGAGTTCTGGCACTCCGAAACTTATCGATCATCGATGGTATTTATTTAGTACTTTAAATTTTAACACACTATTATCTTATTTTAATATTAATTATTAAATATTCATCAACATTTTTTCAAGGGCATTTTATCGGCCCAAACACGAATCTGAATCAAGTTCGCTGTAAGCAAACGGCGAATCCGATAGATATTATTTGCTTACAATTTTCACTGATACCTCAGTGTTTGAGTTGTCACCGCTACAGCGTAGTGTTTGAAGTTAATTATGGTAATGGACTGCAACGCAAACAGGTCTAGGAACGGTCTACGCAGACCCAGTATTTGAGTTTCGGCGTTTGTCGAAAGCAGCATTTTAGTGTTGTGAATAGAATCTGACTGTTGAATGTCGAGTGAGATTTACGGTAACTTACTTGGGTATTTGCATAAATCTTACTTCAATTTGTTGTCGCTTTACTTGATGAAATGTTGAACTAGTGACGGCCGGAGTTGAAGGAAAATAAGTTCATTTTATACGCCTTGACTTGTTTGTTAATGCATACTTTGAAGTTAGAGTCTAAACATGTTAGGCATACAGGTTGAAGTCTGATATTAGCAATCGATATATTGTCATCATCATAGTATTATTGTTTCTCTAGATATTTTATTGTACCTAAGTAAGTTTAAATTGTCCATTTTTTTCCAGTTTTGCGACGGAACGTCCCTTGCCGTCCCGTTATGTCTTCAAACCAGTAGAGCTTTTCAGATTACTCAGGTGAGAAAGCCGTATTTTTATTACATTTAATTTATTTCACGATAAATGATATAAAAAGATGTGTTTATAACATATCATTTTTAGTCAAAGTAGTTACCTAATCGCTTTATTTAAGTATTAAATTACATTATCTTCACATTTGTAACTATATTAAAGGATTTACAAACATACAAATATCAGAGGTTATCACAGAACGAAATACCTTCATATTTATTCATACATATAGTATGTAATCCTTCGTCGCCAGTGAAATTAATACCTCTACCCAGTAAGCATTAGAGTATTAGACGGATCAAAAAGTCCAATTGTAACTAGATAATACCTAAGTAATTCATACCCACAGCAGCAACGATATCAGTAGTTATTAGTGTAAATTTATGGATATATGAAGGGTTTAGCCCGGTGTTAGGGATTTTGGCTTATTTGTTCGGCTCTCACAGATGAAGTTAGGCTAGCCCTAAGTCCTGTAAATGAGTTTGGTAGCTAATATGGAGATCTACATACGTTCATTTTGAGTCTGGAGACCTATGACTTTTGGGCTTTAATCCCCTTATAAATGTTTATTTTTAGCAAAGACGCAGTTGTAAATAAAACAACGTATGAACACAATGGTGGGTTAAGAATTAACCTTTCATCACTTATTTTATGCAGCTCATGTAACAATGACCTTGCCACACATCAGGGACAATTCTAATCACCATACCAAGAATTACAAAAAGTAATATCCAATAATGCGAAAATGTAATGGAGTAAGGGTTCTTTTCCTCGGCAGGTGGCACTAGTGCGAACGTTTTATGTATTCGCAAATGAAGTCTGGTGTCACACTATTTTGACAGTTTGACAGAGTTTTAACTATTGACAGTGATGGGAAAAATGCATTCTTGATAGATATCAAGAATAAAAAAGCCGTCAGATAAGCAAAACCTTCAATGGGGCTTTGATCCAAACTTATATTATAAAAGCGAAAGTAACTCTGTCTGTCTGTCTTTTCTTCACGCCCAAACTATTGAACCTATTTGTGTGAAACTTGGTACAGACATAGTTTGGAACTCGAGAAAGGACATAGGATATTTTTTAAACCAAAAATGTGCAGCAAATCACTATTCCACGCAAACAAAGTCGCGGGCTAAAGCTAGTGTTAAATATAATATATCAGTTGAAGCAGCCATGGTCGTAAAGATAAACGTAAGAGAACTATCCCTTTCAGTCCCAAGCTGCTGCAGACCGGCCGTTGCGCGAGCGCCAACGCCCGTAGTGTCTTTTATACTACGGCCGTTGGCGCTCGCGCAACGTCCGGTCTGCGGAGGATGACCAAGGCTAGGTCGCCGCCTAACCCGAACCACAGATGAAGCCTACTAGGGCCGATATCCAGCCGAATTTGTGTGAGGAAGTAATGTACCGCGGCATTAGCCTGGAGCAGTAGATGGAACGGCATAGTTCTTGGTCATAACTAAGGGTCTGACACTACCCCACAAGAAAAAATATTTTTACAAATTTAATTAGATTTACATAAACACACACCTTGCAGGTTTAATACAATTAAAATCATATATAGATCTACAACATGGAACATTATAATATAAACAATACCCATGCATGATAATTAGTAATATTTGCATACAGGTATTGGTATTCAATTCCATATTAGACGCCACTAATGTTATGGATAGTAATATGCGGAAATGCAAAGTTAATTTGGTTATTATTATTATATATCGATTAGTTAATATTGACTTGTATTCGATTATTAATCAGAAAATAGGTAATATGTTAATGATACTAATTTTTATAAGGATAGGTTTAGTTTGAAAACCAATCCTTCCCCCAATCCCTCCCAATCCTTCCCCTCCCCCAATCCCTAAATCTCCACATCCCTAATCCCTAAAAGGTCGGCAACGTACTCGTAACTCCTCCGTTGCGGGCGGCGCTGATTGCTTACCATCAGGTAATTTGCATGCTTGTTTGCCGACCTATTAAATAAAAAAAAAACGATCATTGGTGATTCCTTACCATTATCACTTTTACTTAACAAAACTTAGCTATCTAATTAACTTCAACTCAAAGTTAGTATTTATTTCTGCTGTTTGAAACACGAATTCTGATTTTGAATTAAATCGTATCACTTCCAATGAAAAATATTAATACTAGTTATTTAAACTAAAATGCTTTACAAACCGAGAGGAAAAAATATTGGTAATTAATTTTAGGGCTTTTCCAATTATCACTCGGGTATTCTATTTCTTTTTTCATATATTTTGTTTTTTTATTAATTTACTAACATAAACTAATTTTCTGTTTTGTGCATAAACTCATCCTCTTTATGAAATTTGTATCAGAACATTTGTCCATAGGGTGTCCATAGGCATGGACACCCGCTACACTAGAGGATGTAGAACTACATTGCCAGCCTTTTAAAGATACACATCTGGATAGAATTTGATTGCAATAATTGAGCTAAAAAAAGATTATACACAATTTTTCCTACACACAATGCATGCCAAGCAAAATTGAACCCAAAACACAAACACATAAAACTCAACAAAATGTAAACGGTCTTTCATATCAACGGGTCCGAACAAGGTTTTGATTTATATATTAACGCTTTATAAACGCTACTGCGCTCATGGCAGTTTTGCGCCATACATATCCACTATTCATACGTTTACACATTCGTAATAGAAAAACTTTGGAGTTTCTTTTCTTTTTTCAGCCTCTTTTTAAAATTAAAAGGTGCCTGTTTGTTCTTTTTTTAAATTATTGTATTTACTTTTATTTTTCTTTTTAATTAATTTAGAACGTAATAAAATGTTGTTAGACTGTAACACCTTTGCGATGTTTTCTACAACTATGAAATGACATGTTTGTAATATCAGTACTTTTCCAAGATAGTTATTTGAATGTTTTCTTATTTTATAACTATTGTTTATTTCGTGTGATTTCATTGATATAACAGTAAATTATGTTGCATATGTGTAAAGTGACATGGCATGTGGGTAAAGGCAAAAAAATGTAATGAAAAGTCTCTACTCCTGTCTGTGTTCACGTTTGGCAGAGCGCTGACGTTACGCGGTGACCGGCTGCCTGTGACGATGAAATATTGATCGAAAACTAAACAAATCTACACACGAACATGGTTCTAACCAATCCGCTACCTTTTATTTCATTTCACCTCAAACTCAGAATTCATAAATGTGGACAAATCCGTCAACACTGAAAAAACATGTCCAATCTCAAATTTCACATTTGGTGAATCTCATAAAAATAAAATCAAACAATTGCTATTCCTCGTAAAAAAATAATACGTAGCGTCATTATTGTGTCTTGCAAATACCACCAAACATGGACGAATGAAGTATACAGACCCACAGCAAAAATAACAATAAAAATTCATTCGCATTGTTCCGATTCGTTTACAAACAAAGATTCGTGAAAACAGTAACCACCCAAAAAACCTGCATCGATATAAACCATGTCATAATATATCTTAGTTACTGTGGCTCTCCGTAAAGTGTGAAATATACTGTTGTTCAATATTTATAGGATTTTTATTTGTGTTATTTATTCACAAGGCACGTTTGTCGTTGAGACAAAAGGCAACTCTGCCTCCGTATCTTATTTTTCGTTAGTATCTGCATTCGTTTTGGTCGTCTTAGGGCGTATAAATAATGCATTATCACGCGTTGGGTCTCGCCATGGGACCGGTCAGTAGGAATAAAATTATTTGTTGTGGCTTAGCACTTTTACAACAAAACAATCCTCTGTCGCACGTTGTATGAAATAATTTTATTGGGCTTTTAAAAATAAATTGTTAAGCTGGTGTAGCGAAGAAAGTCTTCGCGCTAATCTCTACTTTGAAGTAAATCTTAGGCAACAAGAACTTTGGCGCAGGTACTGAAGAAGATTTAGGTCAGTAAGAGTGTTTGTAGCAGGGGCTCGAAATATTATTTTATACTTCGATATAAAGTTGACCTAAAAAGCGGGTGCCGTGTTTTCATGTCATGGATTTTCAATGCGACTAACTCACTATTAAATATGAAAAATTAAGACCAAAACTACGTATGTATCTATATGTTTCTTTCACAAAATATTGTCATAGACGTTGCCGTCCCTAGACAATATCAAAGTTGCCTCTCACGACACCTTCCTAGTCGGGAACCACAAAGCTTCACAGCATATTGTGAAAACATCGCTTTCAATTCAGGGTCGTCTAATGGCGTCGCTTCGTGAAGAGCGTCGTTAGCTTCTTATTGGTTGTTATTTTTGCCAAGTTGATGTACTCATCTGTGAGTCTTTGTATTTCCGTGTTTGATAGTTTGAGTGTCAGGTCGATAATAATATGACCAATATGTTAATGATAACGTTTAATATAATATAATATATAATATAATGAAATAGTTACGCATTTTCATGTACAGATACTGAGAGTTTAGGGTGAATTACCAGATCTTTTTTAATTATATCGAATCTGAATAAGTTGATATTTTTAATTTAGGAATTTCCTAACGTAGTTCTTTATTCAGGCTTTAATAAGAAGTCTTGCGACTACACAGAAACTTTAGGTAAACAAACTGAAGTACTTACAAGAAGCAGCCAGTATTTACAAAATAAGCCAATACCGGTGTCTTGTTTTAATTAGAATGCAAATTTAATAGCCTAGAGGAATTTACATGTCAATGGTTGCCTAAATAACGTAATCTAGAGTACAAAGGATTCGACTGGCGTAGTACGGCCAGCTTACTGGCTTCGGCATATTGATCTACAGTTTATGAGCCTCCCAGCGCTTATGAATGCCAATAACTGTTATGAGTACCAGCAACCTTGAATAAATTTATCCAAGTTGCTTCAGAACACTTTGGCTACCGCCATCGAAGCTTGCTAATATGTTTGATTGATTGCGTGTCCCTGAATACAGCACACTGAAGAGATTAAACTTTTATGGTCACATTTTATGATGTAGATGAAATGGATTTTATGCGTAAATCAGGCTTGGATTGAATTTTGATGTTTCGCAGTATCGTTTACATCCGAGGGTGTAGGTATCAATATTTATTAGAATTGGATTTTTTATATTATGCAATTTATATAATGCAAAAAAAAATCTCTATACATAAAACTGATATTGATGACAAATTATTTTACCTAGTGACTAATCTAATATATTAATGTTACCAAATTAGACTCATTCATCAAATTATATTTTTAACAAATATTGTAGTGTGGAAGTAATTTCAATTGCCCAAAGAAAAGCGCCACAGTGATAATGACTGTGCTCATATAGTACGACTTTTTTATAACACGGATCTATGTATTTACAGTCGAAAATTTTAACGTAATATTTCTTATTGACTACTCACCTAGTAATGAAAATCTACATGAAAGTTGAAGTTAGTCGAGAAACAAAAAAAACGTGCTTCGATATTTAAAATTTGTAAAAGTATGTTTTGCTCGAAACTAGAATGACTTCACCTGATTGGTTAAATTTTGAGTTGATCGGCCTTTCAGAAACCAGGGTTTATTTATTCACGTTGTTTTTTTTACTTACAAGTATTACTTTCGCACGTGCTAAGTCACCAATTCCTCGACTCTAGTCTCACTGAACGATCTTCTGGAATCCAATCCGACCATTGCTTTCGTTTGCAGATAGATGGAAGGAAATTTTACTAGAGTGCATGAGATACTGCGAGAGTAACTTATGTTATTTCTCATCGACTTTTGTTGTAATGTAAAGAAGAAATAGACAATGTAGGTTTGCTCTTGTTTGTTTCTAAGAAAAATATAGTTTATTTGAAGATTTCGCTGCAGTTTTCCAAAATAATGATCACACAACTTTTGTAATTGGATTTAATCTATTTTAACATAACATAAATAAAAATAAATTACAATAAATAAATACATTAAACTATTTAATGAACGTAACATTGTGTTTAATTTAGTAATTGTTTTACGTAGTTCGAACGTAATAGTTAGCGGAAAATTTCGTCATCTATACATATAATAAAATCGTAGGAAAGTCAAAACTGTACATTGAATATATTTTTGAAATAATACTTGGGGCGTGATGTACAATCGATACTGAAGCCAAAAATATGGTTTTTAGAATTTTTGTCTGTTTGTCTGTTTGTCTGTTTGTCTGTATGTTTGTTACGGATAAACTCAAAAAGTACTGCATGGATTAAATTGAAATTTTGCATGAACATAACTGATAGGTCGGTTCAACACATAGGCTACATATTATCACGCTATCACCTACGGGGGATGAGTAATGAACCTTTATATCTGTAAACCTTACTGAAGCAGCATGTAGTTTTACCTCATACACATTTAAATGACGTTTGTAAGCAGGTTGTTTGACAGGACGTGCTATCACAAACCTAGACACAAAAAAAAAATGAAATATAAAATAAAACATAGACTTATATTGGTAAAATTGTTGCTTCGGAATTCATACAATATTTTTGTGTATAATTATAAACATAGGTGTGATGAAGAACTAGCATTTTTTTTTTATTCATATGCGGTTACGTTTTTTTCACGTTGAAAACGTATTCAGTCGTAATTGAGAAATTATTATTGTTTACCATATAAAAATGTTTCCATTTTCCTAACTAGATGGTGTTGGCGTCGAATTAGATCGCGCTATGGTTTCGTTCACAAAAAGTGATGTTATGAGTACCGATGTCGCCGCTTCAACCTATAGAAACGGGGGTTACCTGCGTTGTTTATAAGTTATCGAGATTCTCAAATTATTCTGTTTACTTCGTGTTAATTGGTCTTTTAGTAGTAAAAATGCCCAGAAAGCGGTCTAATCTATCACAATCGTCATACCATTCGCGAAAAAGAAGGTTAGCTCGATCCCTTGAAACCGCTGACGAGCGTGAGGCCAGGTTGACTGCTGTTCGTGAACAAATTGCAGAGACTCGAAGAGGAGAATGTAGTACGGCGCGCCAGTCGCGATTAGATACCATGCGCACTCAAAATGCATTGTCGCGGTCTCAGGAAAGTGCAGAAGCACATGAGATGCGGCTGTCAATTGACCGAGAGCGCCATGCTAAGTCACGCGCGTCAGAGACGTTCACGCAGCGAGTGACGAGGCTGAGTTCTCAGCGCAACCGCACTGATGTCGCTCGATCTTGTGAGAGTGTTGAAGGACGACAAGCGCGTTTGGAAAGCGATCGGGAGCGCCACGCTGAGTCTCGCGCATCCGAGACGTATACGCAGCGCGAGACGAGACTAAGTTCGGAGCGCAGTCGCACTGATGCCGCTCGATCTTACGAGAGTGTCGAAGCGCGACAAATTCGACTGGAAAGTGATCGGGAGCGCCACGCTGATTCTCGCGCGTCTGAAACGTACACGCAACGAGAGGCGAGGTTATGTTTGCAGCGGAGCCGCGCTTCTTTTTCTCGGTCGATTGAAGACGATGAAGAACGGGAGACCCGCTCAAGAAGAGACCGCTCTCAGCATGCCCTGTCACGTTCTTTAGAGACAGATGAGCAGCGTGAAGAACGTCGTGCAGCTGCTCGGCAGCGGTACCACGAACTGCTTGGAGATGCGTCTACTCATCTATCACAAGAACGGGACAGAATTCAAGAGATTCGGGGAACTTGGTCGGACGAACAGCGTGCGGCACAAGTAGAACAAGATCGCCTGCATCGTAACGTAAATCAGCTTTCAACATCTGATGAGGAATCCACGGTTTACGATATCGAAGAGCAACCATGGCTAAACAAAGAGGGAAGTGGATTTATGTACAATGTTGCGATTAACTACGCCGCTTATGGCAATATTGGTGCCTTAGAAGAAGTGTGTGCTCACTGTCATCATTCATTCAATGGAAAGGGGAGCCAAATGGGATGTGTTGTGCATCTGGTAAGGTCCGCTTGGACTCTATGCAGGACCCGCCAGACCTGTTAAGAGTCCTATTAAATGGCGAACATCCAAAGTCCAGCCATTTTTTGAAAAACATCCGAGCTTATAATAGCGCCTTCCAGATGACTTCGTTTGGTGCAAATCAAATCGTTGAAGCAGGATTCATGCCAACATTCAAGGTACAGGGGCAGGTTTATCATCAAATCGGTTCTTTACTACCAACAGACACGCCAAAATTTTTGCAAGTTTATTTTATTAGCGATTTCGATGAACAAGCCAACGTGCGAAGCAGACACATCCCCAATTTGGACTCTGGTCTGGTCAGGGGATTGCAAAGTATGTTGCATATTGTGAATCCACACATTGAGAACTTCAAAGCCGCCCTGGCGTCGGTGCCTGAGAACGAGCGCAACCGCTTTAAGTTTGTCATCAGCGCAGATAGAAGACCGATCGCAGCCCATCCCGGGCGGTATAATGCACCAACGACGAATGAGGTAGCCGTTCTCTTAGTCGATCAGGAGTGTGATAAAAGAGATATCGTTTTGCGCACGCATGATGACCGGCTTCAAAGGATCAGCGAGACACACCGCGCTTACGATTCTCTTCAATATCCTCTTATGTTCTGTCGCGGAGAGGATGGCTACCATTTTGCCCACTATAATGTAGATCCCCAGACAGGCTCCCTGAATTACAACAAAAAAACGTCCGCTATGCAGTTTTACAGCTTCTTGATCCAGCTTCGAGTAAATGACGGATCTTATCTCCACCGTTACCGAACGCTCTTTAGTCAGTTTCTGGTGGATATGTACGCCAAAATTGAGACAGAGCGTTTGGTATTTATAAGGTCCAACCAAAGAAAGCTGAGAGCTGAGAACTACGTCCATCTCAGGGATGCCATGCATCACGATGCAAATGCTCAAGATGTAGGAAGGATGGTCATTCTACCCTCCACTTTCACAGGAGGTCCGCGGTACATGCACGAGAGGACGCAAGACGCGTTTTGTTACGTGCGAAAGTTTGGTCGCCCGGACCTCTTCATTACCATCACTACTAACCCTAAGTGGCCTGAAATCACATCTGAACTCCTTTCAGGACAGGCTTCGTACGACAGACATGACTTGATCTCTCGCGTGTTCCATCTAAAGTTGAAGTGTCTCATGGATCTTCTCACAAAGGCAAAGGTGTTTGGTGCAGTCCGATGCTATATGTATTCTGTGGAATGGCAAAAACGCGGCTTGCCACACGCTCACCTGCTTTTGTGGCTGGAAGAGAAGATCAGACCCAACCAAATTGATCAAGTCATAAGTGCTGAGCTCCCGGACCCTGACATCGATCCTGTTCTGCATCAGATTGTGAGAAGTCACATGGTTCATGGCCCCTGTGGCACTTTAAATCCAAGTTCCCCATGCATGAAAGACGGACGATGTACAAAAAGATTCCCGAAGAAATTTACCAATGTTACCATAACAGGTGAAGATGGATATCCTTCATACCGGCGCCGAGCACCTGCAGAAGGCGGACATTTCACTGAGCTGAGCGTACGTGGCCAGGTGCAACAGGTCGACAACAGTTGGATTGTTCCATACTCACCTGTTCTGTCCAGGACCTTCCAGACGCACATCAACGTCGAGTCGTGCACCAGCGTTGAGTCGATCAAATACATCTGCAAATACGTCAACAAAGGGAGCGACCAGGCGACGTTTGCTTTACAGAGCACTGATAGGGACGAGGTGACCAAGTACCAGTCTGGTCGCTATATCAGCACGTCCGAAGCGGTTTGGCGGATACTGGCGTTCTCTATACATGACAGGTATCCTACGGTCATGCATTTAGACGTCCACCTAGAGAACGGCCAGCGGATATATTTTGATCCCGACAACGTTGCAGAGCGCTTGGAAAATCCGCGCCAAACAACGCTCTTGGCATTTTTTAGGCTCTGTGAAGTCGACCAGTTCGCGAAGTCGCTCACGTATGACGAGGTGCCGTCGTATTATACATACGACAAGCAAAGAGGTGTATTTAACCGACGTCGACGTGGAGATGTAGTTGAATGGCGTGCTAATGAAGATGAAGTCGAAGTAACTAATGGACGCGTGTTGAACACCTGTCTCAGTTCACTTCAAGACGTGGTCATTTCTATCGGCGGCAATCCACTGGTTGAATACGGGTTACCAGCTCCCCAATCACCATTACGTCAAGACCGTGGAAATCGGGAGTATGCCGCTGAGACACATTACGATCCGGCCGTAATGACCACCATACGAAATGACCACGTCGCTTTGTTCTCTTCAGAGCAAAAAGAAATTTACGACATCGTCCTTGAAAGCGTTGGGCTCAACCAGGGTAAAATGTTTTTCTTGGATGCTCCTGGTGGAACAGGAAAAACATTTGTTACCACTGGCACACTTGCAGAGGTCAGGAGGCAAGGCAAAATTGCCATTGCTGTAGCGTCGTCGGGAATCGCTGCTACACTACTTCCTGGTGGCAAAACGGCACATGCCATGTTCAAAATTCCCATCGACTTAGAGAGCACCGAAACTCCTGTTTGTGGTGTGTCACGCAACAGTGACAAGGGACACGTGCTAAAGGATTGCTCTCTGGTCGTATGGGATGAGTGCACGATGGCGAATAGGAAGGCAGTTGAGGCCGTGGATAGAACCCTGCAGGACATCCGCAGGAACGAACACTTGATGGGCGGTGTTACAGTTCTGTTTAGTGGTGATTTCCGACAAACGCTTCCCGTGGTAACGCGGGGATCTAGGGCTGACGAGGTGAATGCTTCGTTGAAACGATCTACGTTATGGTCACGCGTTCATACGCTGCGCTTGACCATCAATATGAGAGCTCAGCTCGGCGCCAATGCACGCGCTCAAGAATTCTCTGATGTCCTTCTAAGTCTCGGCGACGGTACTCTACCAGAGGAGAGGGGCGGACAGGTGGTGCTCCCAGAATCTCTCGGTAGAGTGGTATCCACCTTAGATGAACTCATTCGCTGCGTGTACGGGGATATCAGGCCCCAACAGGAGGAAATGCTACTGTCGGTCCCACAGAGTCCGGGAATGTAAGGACTTCTTTGCGAACTCATCGCCGGATCGGCGCTTGGAACGTCCGTGGTCTTCTTGGGGCGGGTAAACTATCCATCGTGGAAAGGGAAATGGAAGCTCATAACATCTCCATACTGGGACTCAGCGAGACGCACATGCGCGGTAATGGCCACTTCACCACTGCGGTGGGGAACACCATGTACTTCTCGGGGTGTGAAGATTCAAGCACGAACGGAGTCGGAATTATATTGCCGCCGCATTTGAACAAGTACGTCCTCGGCTATAACCCAGTGTCCGATAGAATACTCACTATGAAGCTGAACACCAAGCCATGTGTACTGAATATAGTACAAGTATATGCGCCAACGGCACAGGCGCAGGAACAGGTGATTGAGGACTTTTACGGGAAATTAGAGGAAACGCTTGATTCGATACCAGGTCGGGAAACAAAAATAATCCTGGGTGACTGGAACGCCAAGGTCGGTAGTACACTAACTGATGACCACATCAGAGGAACAGTTGGTAAATATGGACTGGGCATCAGGAATGAGCGGGGTGAAAAACTGATCGAGTTCTGCATAGACAGAAATCTCAGCATTATGAACACGTTCTTCCAACATCATCCGAGACGGTTGTACACGTGGAAGTCTCCAGGCGACAGACACAGAAATCAAATTGATTACATTATCTTGGATACCCGCTGGAGATCTTCTGTCACCAACGTTAAGACCCTTCCTGGTGCGGAATGCGGTTCCGACCACAACCTGATCATAGCCAACTTCTCGCTGCGGTTAAGGGCGCCTAGACGTCAGCCACCAAAACCCAAAAGCTTGGACCCCTCCGAGCAACCAGCCTTCCGGGAAACAGTAGAGGCACATTTAAGAGACTCCCCAGTGCAACCTAACGCTAACGCTGATACTCTGTGGAAAGATCTGAAAGATCACATTAATGCTGCACTGGACGAAGTCACGAAAAAGAAAAAGCCAGAGCGGAAGAAAAAGTGCTGGATTTCTGACTACTCATGGGAACTTATCCAACACAGAAAGGACTTAAAAGCTAGAGGACTGCAGGATGGCGCAACGGCAGAACTCTCCAAATTAAACAGAGCAATCCAGGCAAGTTGTCGCCGCGACAAAAACAACTTCATTGAAAGTATTTGCAGCGATATTGAAAGTCATTCTAACAAGTTGCAAACTGCAGACCTTTTCAAGAAAGTCAGAGTTCTTTCCAGGCAGTTCAAGGCTAAATCATGGGTAATAGAAGATTCGGACGGCACTGTTTTACACGAACTCGACCGTATTGCTGAGAGATGGCGCGCATACTGTGAGCAGTTGTACGCGGATTCCCACGTTGCGCCAAATGCAAAAACGGAATGGAAAGATCTAGAGCTGGAACCCATGATTTTGCCCTCTGAGGTAGCCACTGCATTAAGGTCTTTGAAAAGGAAGAAGGCCCCAGGAAGCGACCAAATCACGGCAGAGGTGCTTGGTGCTTTGGGAGATTTGGGTGTTAAGACACTTCATAACATCTGGGCACATATCTGGCAGCACGGTGATTGGCCGCCGGATTGGTCTGAATCCGTCATTTTACCACTGCATAAGAAGGGATCGACTAAAGACTGTGGCAATTACCGTACTTTGTCCCTCATCTCACATGCCAGCAAAATCTTGCTCCACATCATCAATAACCGCATCCGTTATTACCTGGATTGGCAAATCCCGCAGGAGCAAGCGGGTTTCGTTAAGGGCAAAGGTACGCGTGAGCAGATCCTCAACATCAGGCAGGTTGTTGAGAAAGCGTATGAATTTGATACGCCAGTGATAATGTGCTTCGTCGATTACAGCAAGGCATTCGACTGTGTCAACTGGAGTTGTTTATGGAAGGTCCTACAAGAACTCGGAGTGCCGCATCATCTCGTCGCTCTATTAGGCAGGCTTTACAGCTCAAGCCAGGGAGTTGTAAGAGTCGAGACCACAACCTCCAAACCTTTCAAATTGAAACAAGGTGTGCGTCAAGGTTGTATACTATCGCCCATTCTATTTAATGCCTACGGGGAATACATCATGAGACGTACCTGCGAGAACTGGGAGGGTGGCATCGCAGTTGGCGGCGTAAAACTCACAAACCTGCGGTACGCCGATGACACCACCCTACTCGCAGCAAACGAGTCGGAAATGGTTGCACTCCTGGGCCGAATGGAGCAGATAAGCGAAGAGATGGGACTTTGCATAAACAGGTCCAAAACAAAGCTAATGGTGGTGGATAGATCCGGAAGATTGGAACTCACCGGCGCTTTGGATTTAGAAGTGGTGGACAACTTTATCTACCTGGGTTCCAACATTAGCAATAACGGTTCATGCGAGAGAGAAGTGCGCAGGAGAATCGGAATGGCTAAGGGTGCCATGACCCAGCTTGGGAAAATATGGCACGATCGAAACATCTCCACTAGGACCAAAACCAGGCTGGTGCGGACCCTGGTCTTTTCGGTCTTCTGTTACGGCGCGGAGACATGGTCTCTTAGGGCAGCGGACCGCAAACGAATTGACGCCTTTGAGATGTGGTGTTGGAGGAGGATGCTCCGTATTCCCTGGACGGCATTTCGAACCAACGTCTCAATTCTGCGTGAACTCAAGATCTCCTCACGACTGTCATCCGTGTGCCTTCGTAGAGTCCTTGAATACTTCGGTCACATTGCAAGAAAAGAGGGAAACAACCTGGAGAGACTCATTGTGACCGGAAAAATGGAGGGGAAAAGGCCTCGTGGTCGCAGCCCGATACGTTGGTCCGATCAGATCCGCACCACTTTGGACTCTACCATCCACGGCGCCCTTCACACCGCCAGAGACAGAATTGGATGGAGGAAGATCGTACGGGAGAAGGTGATACCGAAGGGAGGTCACGACCCTCAGCAATGAGGAATGCGAAGCAAGGAGGAGACGGGGATATCAGTCGAATACCGCACCAGCCGAATTCTTGGGCATGCGAGCGGGCCATTTTGACGCCTAAAAATGATCAAGCTGCAGCAATCAATGAAAGCATTCTCTCGGAAAGTGAGGGGAATGAAGTGGTGTACACCTCCATAAACACCGTAGTCGAGCAAGATGACGCCACACACTATCCGGTGGAATTTCTCAACTCCCTCACAGCAAGTGGACTTCCAGCACATAACATCAAGCTGAAGGTTGGCGTCCCGATCATGCTTCTTCGGAACCTGTCTCCTCCGAAGTTGTGTAACGGGACCCGCCTTAAAGTCATCTCACTGCATAGAAATATTATCGAGGCGGAAATTTTGACGGGTTGTGGTGTCGGCGAGGCAGTGTTTATACCACGCATTCCCCTCATACCTCATAACTACCCCTTCCAGTTCAAGCGCGTGCAGTTCCCTGTGAGTGTTTGCTTCGCGATGACTATCAATAAGTCACAGGGACAGACACTGAAGGCTGCGGGTGTCGACCTAAGGACGAGCTGCTTCTCACACGGACAACT
Organism: Spodoptera exigua; assembly: GCA_902829305.4. Lineage (NCBI taxonomy): Eukaryota > Metazoa > Arthropoda > Insecta > Lepidoptera > Noctuidae > Spodoptera > Spodoptera exigua. The sequence continues at coordinate 4,225,650 of LR824614.2, forward strand.
GTACGTCGCTTGCTCCCGCGTCACCAGTCCTGACTCTCTATACATTTTGGCTACTGAGAGCAAAACTACAAATGTAGTTTATAGAGAAATTTTATGATTGTGTTCCTTTAAATTCTGTTATTCGTGGGATGTAGGAATTAAACCATATTCAAAATTCACCTGCGCTATGAGAGGTACTCATGAGGTGAAGTTATACTGCAGCGCCAACTGCAAGGGAATGTGATCTTAAAAGTTGCTCACTAAAAAACTACACTTAAAATGACGCAGGCATAGTATTTTTGGTGCTTCACGGCGTCCGCGCGGACGAAGTCGCGGGCAACAGCTAGTTAATTTACTAAAATAGTATACAAGCAAATTGAACGTCGACCTATTTCACTGTTTGTTTAATTTACGTGTCAATCGAATTGGATTTTTCAGAACCGAATAGATGACGTCTGTTTGGGACGTCAAAATTGACATGTAACTAAGTAAAAATACCAATGCATATAAGAAAAAAAACTTTATGCTGTACAGTATGCAGTTTATTTTTTAATTTGCAAATAAAGCGAACGACCTTATGGTAGCAGTTAGCGTTGCCTACGAACACTTGCCACAACAGAGATGTAACAAATGCGTTGTGAGCCCTTTATGAATAATATATACTCACTTTCTTGAAGGTCGAGTTGGTTAGGTATCATTGACGATAAATTGTCAATTTCATAGTTTATGCAAAACATGTGCAAAACATATGTATAGGTTCATGAAAAACGCATGGGGAGTGCCTGCATGAGACGCTGATAGTGTGGTTGTGTAGAAATGTTATCGTGGTTGTGAGTGGATGGCAAAACAATGCAGCAGTCAAACCAACAATTTCATAATTTTTGTTATAAATTTTGTCAACGTGTGTTTGTTAAGCAAATAGGTTTGAAGTGACAGTTTATATACAAATAACTACTTCAGGATAGTAAAATAGCTTTATGAGATACATAAAAATACCTGAAGTTATTGCTTTTACAAATAGCGAAAAAGTTTTTAATACACATTACAATTAAAACAATACAACACTCCTTAATAAATAACAAGTTTATGAGATGCTATATAATAAAGACATGCGAATGCCATTAGTGTTATTACACTTTTATAGCGGCTTATAGCAGGTGTATCAAATGCAGGGATAACAGTGGCGACGGAAAATCTCATTACAGTTGAGGTGCAAAGCAACAGGAGGAGCGATGAGCGATTTGTACCGACTAATAATTTTTTTTTTTTAACAAACGCTATTTATTAAACACTTTGTACGAAAGAAAAAATACCTATATAAAACGTTTTTTTTAAGTTTAAATAAGACTGGTTATAATTATCAGCCGCGTATTACAGAATAGTTCCAAAAATTCAGGTAGCTTAATTAATATTTTGTGTTCTTTTTGCCAATATTACATATTTTACTGGTTAAACAAAGTCGGATTAATTTAGGTGTGAATCTGAATATATCTGTAGAAAATTACTACCAAAACAAAAAAAAAATATAATCGCTTCTAGCTCAAGACTTGTCCGATAAGCCAAGCTCATGGTATCGCTGAGTGTCAGGAATTAGTTTTGTGAATGATACTTGATTATATGGGAGGAAATGATTCAGTGAAAATTAAGTACAATTAGGTTTCGTTCGCAGACCTGTGTCCAACAAATTATATGGTGCGATGTTATTTCTTGATAAGTTTTTATCACGAATGATGAGAAGCCAATTTTAATTATGATTAGTTTGTTGTTACATTAAGGTGGTGCTCAGTTTTTGTTGTTTAGCTAATTATTTTCAATTAAGTTATGCATGTTTTTAATTTGTAGACTTTTTTCTTTTTATTCGTAAGTGGAATTGTGGTCCACATAATTTTGATTATTATATTGTTACGTGCCTGACGTCACGTTCCTGACTATGCGGGCTTGGGTTACGGGATTGGATAAAATTAAACACTAATACCGGTTTTCAGACTTTCTATTGCACTTAAATGACAGTGTCCACCGAGTTAAGTTTTCGGCGTTCCTTTCCAGCAGAGTCCGGGCCTCTGACACAAACTTCCGTTTGCCGCTCACAGTTCACGCTGACTTACACTTAACTCACTGCACTTCACTATTTCACTGCACTTCACTATTTCACTCACTTTTCTTCTTTTTCACTTCTTCCTTTTCTTCCGAATCGCTTTGGACTTAGAACTCAACTGCCAGCGGTGAGCCGCAGTTCCGCTTATATACCCCCGGTCAGGTTCTGGAACATTCAATTTCGTTATTCTTTTTGATCGTCATGCCTCCAGAACCTTCCAATAATTTCGTTATTCATTTATATTTATTCTCCTTCTCGCTCTTTAATTTTTCATTTCTTTCACACAAATAATTCCAGAAAGTTCGACAAAACTTCCATCAACTAAAAAACTTCATGTTTACGGCGGGACTCGAACTCGGGGTCTCTGTGGTGTAATCCACACGCCTTACCGATTAGGCCAACTCGTGTTGAAAATTCACGACGAAATTTACAATCTCTAGGCAACGTTTGACAACCATCCATTGACGTCATGATGTCAAAGAGTTTGAACCACTTTTCCGTTACACTGCCCTCCTCTTAGATTTGCTCGTCCCGAGCATCGTTGCTGCCGTAATACCTCGCCAACCTGTCTATATGGACAACTTTCAAAGGGCTCCTTAAAGTCTTCCGAATTCTGTAAGTAATGTCATTGATCTTCGTGACTATCTCATAAGGACCTTCCCAACTCGGTTGCAGCTTCGGAGATTTTCCCTTCCTTCTGACTGGATTATGAAGCCAGACCAATGACCCCTCTTCAAACCCGACAGAATTGGCTCGTCGATCATAGCGCGTCTTTGCGCGATCACTAGCTTGAAGACCGGCCTCCCTGATCTGCTCATAAATGTCCAACATTTTTGCCCTTAACTCGCTTATGTAATCGCTAAACTCGGTGCGAGAGTCGCCAGGTGGACAGCCCGATACAAGATCTGCCGGTAATCTCAATTCCCTTCCCAAAATTTGCAAATGCAGGCGTCTTAGCGGTACTTTCATGTACAGCAGTCCGATAGGCAAGCAAGAAGAGAGGTATGTAAGTGTCCCAATCTCTCTGATGGCTGTCAACCACCTTGGCTAAGTGTCGCTCCAATGTTTGGTTGAAACGTTCGACCATTCCATCTGACTGTGGATGATAAGGGGTCGTTCGAGTCTTATGGATTCCCAAAAGTTTACAAGTTTCCTGAAAAACTTGGGATTCAAAGTTCCGTCCTTGATCACTGTGCATCTCCAAGGGCACTCCGAATCGGGTGAATACCTCGTTTACCAACTTCGTGGCTACAGTTACTGCCTCTTGATTCGGTATGGCAAAGACCTCCGGCCATTTTGTAAAATAATCCATAACCACTAAAACGAAGCGATTGCCCGAATCAGTGATTGGAAATGGTCCAGCGATGTCTAAGGCTATTCTCTCCCAAGGCATACCAACATTGTAGATTTTCATCGCCCCTCTGCTTCTTGTTTGTGGACCCTTGACAGCTGCACAACTAGTGCATTTCCGGCACCAATCTTCGACGTCATATTTGCAATGCAACCAATAAAACCTCTCCTTGATCTCCACCAAAGTCCTCCTAATTCCCAAATGTCCTCCAGAAGATCCATCATGGAACGCTTTTAATACATCCCTTATTTTTGAACGAGGCACCACCAATTGCAAATGCTCGCCCTTGCCGTTTGTTGATTCCCATTTCCTGCACAGAAGTCCGTTATGCAGCGTAAGGCTTTTCCACTGTGCCCATAAACCTTTCGTTACCGCGCTATATTGGGCGACGTCACTCCAATTTGGCTTGTTACCACTTCGTAGCCACTCCAGTATTGGTTTAATATCTGCATCTCTTTCCTGTTCTAATTTCATCGCATCATCTCCCCATGCCTCGTCAACAGTATCAGTCCTTATCACCTTAAGAAAAGCAGTTTCCCTCTTGGCACAATGCTTGCAATCTTCCACGCATGGGCGTCTCGATAATGCATCTGCGTTGCCATGAGTTCTTCCGCCGCGATGTTCAATTTCAAAGTCAAATTCCTGAAGTTGTTCCAACCATCTGGCTACTTGGCCTTCGGGATCCTTAAACTGAAGCAGCCATTTCAAAGCAGCGTGATCAGTTCTGATCAAAAATTTCCGTCCCAGTAAATACTTCTTGAAATGGTGCAGAGTTTTGACTACGGCCAGCAATTCCCTCCTGGTCACGCAATAATTCCTCTCCGGCTTGGATAGTGACTTGCTGAAGTAAGCAATAACCTTCTCCTGCTCACCATCGCGTTGTGAAAGGACACCTCCTATTCCAATATTGCTGGCATCCGTATCAACTACGAATATTCCTTTCGCGCTGGGGTATCCGAGAATTGGCGTGTTACAAAGCCGTTCTTTTAGTTCTCGAAAGGCCTGCTCACAATCCTCGTCCCAGATAAAGGCACGTTTCTCCTCTGTCAATCGATGCAAAGGCTTGGCAATGTCCGAGAATCCTTTCACAAACCGCCGATAATACGAGCACAATCCAAGAAATGCGCGAACTTGCATTTTGTCTTTAGGTGTTGGCCATTCCTTAACAGCGACAGTCTTGGCTGGATCAGTCTCAATTCCTCTCTCAGAAATAACATGTCCTAGATAATTCACTTCACGCTTGAAGAAAGAGCATTTCTTTGGACTCAACTTTAAATTAGCTCCACGCAGCTTGTCGAGTACCTTTTCCAATTTCCTAAGATGATCGTCAAAATCCCGTCCAACAATGATGATGTCATCGAGGTAAACTAGGCAGGTTTCGCCCAGCAGTCCCGCCAGCACCTGTTCCATCAAACGCTCAAAGGTTGCCGGTGCATTGCATAATCCAAATGGCATCACCTTAAATTGCCAGAGTCCCTTCCCAGTTGAGAATGCGGTCTTTTCCTTGTCCTTGGGATCCAAATCCACCTGCCAATAGCCGCTTTTCAGATCGAGCGTTGAAAACCATTTCATGCCACTCAGTGTGTCAAGTGTGTCATCGATTCTTGGTAACGGGTAGCTATCCTTCTTGGTTACATCATTCAATCGTCAATAGTCTACGCAAAACCTCGTTGAACCATCTTTCTTCTTGACAAGCACGACAGGTGAACACCAAGGGCTAGAAGAGGGCTCTATCACGTCATTTTTCCTCATATCGTCAATCATTTCTTCAACCTCTTTCTCACGAGCGAATGGTATGCGTCTGGGCCTTTGATGAATTGGCATTGTATCACCTGTGTTTATTTTATGCTTCACCAAATCAGTTCGGCCAATATCACCATCGCTTCTTGAAAACACATCAGAGAATCGAAGAAGTAAGTTTCTAGCTTTCATAGTCTCCACTTTTGTCAGACTTTTGTTTTCGTCTAAGATTTTCGTTACAAAGTCAATTCCCGTACTGTCCCTCTTCACAAGATTCTCCGAGCATTTTCTTATCCAGGCCACTTCTTCCAATACGCCCACAGGCTCTCCTTCTTCAATCGTAATTTTTGAATCACTGAAGTTGAATACCGGAATGCGGTTGACATCAGATGACCCCACGACAGTTCTTGCCGGTAGCCATGAGCTTACGTGTTCCGATTTATCAGTCACAGGGCACCTTCGAGGTAAACTTCCTTCCTTCCTCCTAGGTAATGCGATTGGTACGAGAGTCTGTGATTTTGGTGCAAGAACAGTTCTTCTTAAACAGCAAACTTTTCCCAGGGTTCCACCCTTCATCGGAATTTCCTCAGTTCCACATACTAAAACTCCAGATTTTAAGTCGATGTTACACTGGTGCCCTTGCAGGAAATCAAGTCCCAGGATGCAGTCATCCAGAATTTTGGCCACAATAACCTCATGTCGATAAACACGTTCCCCAATTTTGATTGTTACATGCAGTTTTCCACTTATCGGTATGCACTGGCCGGTAGCTGATTTCATTTGTAGGCCAACAATTGGTTTAAGGTGTTTCCTGATGTTTTGCTCGAGCAGCCGAACATTTATCACCGTCCTTGAAGCTCCAGTATCTAATGTTAGCTGACTGTTTTTCCCATTTACTTGACCGTCTATTACCAGAGTATTTCCATCGTTGGTTTGCTTGATGTAGATTGTTGGGGTTGTTCCACTACCAGCCAGCGCCCACCCCGCAGACCTGGCTGTATTTAAGTTTCCCTGCTGGTCAGAAGTTGAGACCGCCGCGTCCTGGCGGTTCATCTTCTTCGGGCAGTCGCTCCGTATGTGCCCACGCTCTCCACATCCATAGCACATGAAGTTCCGACGGCGTGGAGGTACCTGCTCCGTCGTCGTCATTTCCCGCAGACGTAAGGTACGGGAGTTGCCACGCACGGCTTTCACTTCCAATGCATGGGCCAGAGCTTCTTTCATGTTCTTGTGATGGCCCAGATGAACAGCAGCTCGTACTTCGGGGTCCCGAATACCGTCAATGAACGCTTGGAGAAGCGTGCCTTCAATCATTGACGGTGTCGACCGGAAAGCTCGACGCACAAGTTTCTCGATTTCCACGGACCATTGCTGTAGACTCTCATTAGCACGCTGAGTACGCTCTTTTAATTGCGCTCTGTACACGTGTTCGAGGTGGCTGTCTCCAAAACGTGCCTCAAGTGCGTCGAGGAGGGCACTAAAGCTGAGATCCCCACATGCGCCGATAGCTTCCAGCACTGAGAGCGCTTGATCACGGAGGGCCAGGGTGAGGGCTGACTGTGCTTCCTTCTGAGTCCAACCATAAGCCTCCATAAGTGTCTCAAACTGTAGCTTGAACGCGTTCCAGGATGTTGTTCCGTCGTAATGGGGAATCTTGAGCCCTTGCATTGCGCTTGAGGCCACATTTGGGGCGTCAAAAACGGCTGCAAGACGGCTTCGGCTCTTCAAAGGGCTTGGGCTTGTCACTTCCTGCTTGATTTTAGAGATTTCTTCTTTCACTCTCTCCTCTATCGCCATGACGCGATGTTCCAACTTGCCTAACCCTTCCTCCACTTCTTGTACCCGTTCGACAGCCTTTTGCAGTCCCTTCGTGAAATCCTTATGCTTCTCTTCCAAGCGACGCGCTTGCTCCTCTTGGCGGCGAGCTTGATCCTCTTCGCGACGAGCTTGATCTTCTTTCAGCTCCCGTAGCTGTTCCGCCTGACAGCGTGCTTGCTCTTCTTGGCGGCGCGCTTGCTCTTCTTGGCGGCGCGCTTGCTCTTCTTGGCGGCGCGCTTGCTCTTCTTGGCGGCGCGCTTGCTCTTCTTTCAGCTCCCGCAGCTGTTCTGCCTGACAGCGCGCTTGCTCTTCTTGGCGGCGCGCTTGCTCTTCTTGGCGGCGCGCTTGCTCTTCCATCATTTGCTGCAGCTGTAGCAGAAGATCCACCTGCACAGGCTTGGCTTCTGCATCGCTGGTTTGAGCTGCAGCACCCTCTTCCCTCACACGGTGCGCTTCTGACATTGCACGGGTACTCACTCCTCTTACGTCCTGCGGCACTAGCGGCATTTTTCTCCAATCCCACTTCTGACACCAAATGTTACGTGCCTGACGTCACGTTCCTGACTATGCGGGCTTGGGTTACGGGATTGGATAAAATTAAACACTAATACCGGTTTTCAGACTTTCTATTGCACTTAAATGACAGTGTCCACCGAGTTAAGTTTTCGGCGTTCCTTTCCAGCAGAGTCCGGGCCTCTGACACAAACTTCCGTTTGCCGCTCACAGTTCACGCTGACTTACACTTAACTCACTGCACTTCACTATTTCACTGCACTTCACTATTTCACTCACTTTTCTTCTTTTTCACTTCTTCCTTTTCTTCCGAATCGCTTTGGACTTAGAACTCAACTGCCAGCGGTGAGCCGCAGTTCCGCTTATATACCCCCGGTCAGGTTCTGGAACATTCAATTTCGTTATTCTTTTTGATCGTCATGCCTCCAGAACCTTCCAATAATTTCGTTATTCATTTATATTTATTCTCCTTCTCGCTCTTTAATTTTTCATTTCTTTCACACAAATAATTCCAGAAAGTTCGACAAAACTTCCATCAACTAAAAAACTTCATGTTTACGGCGGGACTCGAACTCGGGGTCTCTGTGGTGTAATCCACACGCCTTACCGATTAGGCCAACTCGTGTTGACAATTCACGACGAAATTTACAATCTCTAGGCAACGTTTGACAACCATCCATTGACGTCATGATGTCAAAGAGTTTGAACCACTTTTCCGTCACAATATTATAGGTAGTATGTTGAGAAAGTACATAATATGTATTACTTAATTTTTTTCTTATTTTTAATATCTTGGTTTTCATTGAGCCAGAATCTAACACTCTCGCGCACCACCCAAACTGATTATTTTCCTAATACCTTTCTCAACCTAGGTCCTTCACCTGTTCCATAATGGGCCGCAGTACATCATTGCGCTTGTACTCGTAACTCTAGCAGAACATCGACACTTGTGGCACCGGCCCGGTGGTCTGGTGGCACTTTAAGCTTTCCTCGCTCACCTCCGGAGAACTTCGTGCATCACCTATACCTGGAGTTTCTTCTGCCTACATCTGCAACTGGACCGTGAGGTGGATCGTTTCCTGATACGGTTCACCTTCTCCTTTACTAGCATGACTGCTCCACAACAGGAGACGACGGCTTCCCAGTTCTTCTAGCATGTGTGTGTGCACCACAAGCAGAGCACAGTACTATCGTTTGCCTTTGCGCCACCTCTTGGTAGTCCCTGCAATGACGACACCTGGGCAATTCGATCCGTTAAATCTGAAACAGATATTTAATACAAGATCACGTACGTGGCTAAACATTTTTATAAAAATAAGAGTTTTGAAAACTTAACCTCAATAAATGTCAACTAAATATAAAACTTTATTCTACTTTAAAGATTTTCCACGGATTCCAACCATTTTGTACAACGTAAAATAAAGTTATTAGTGCAGAAAAATATTAATACAGAACGTCACGGAAAATGTATCGCGCAAAGGTGTACGTAAATTCGTTTATAAAAAATAAAAAAAAGTTGTTGTATTTTTTGCGAAACTAGCAATAAAATCAAATTAACGGTTGACAGCACTTGAATTTTATCAGTAACTTTGTGTTTATAGTGTGAAGATTTAACTTAAATCCTTTTATTTATTTGGATTAAAATATCGATAGGTTATCAATTTATCGGTACCGTTTTATTTTTCGATAGTCACAAATGGGATTGCTAGTTTTAAAAATCAGGTAAATATTGTACAAATAAATTAATTCCACGATAGACAATATAAAAACAAACTCTTGAAAGTGTGTATGTTATAAGCATATCGGTTCCTGTAGGTATCTTGGGGAGTAAAATCTTTTAATATATTAAAAAAGAAAATTGTGACTGTGAAAAATTTTCTTTCACGGCATTTAGCAATGATTTTTTCAAGCTGTAAAATCACTACATAGCACAAAACAAAATTGCTTTCTCTGTCCCTTTGTCGCTGTTACACCTAATCTTTGAAACTGAGCAACTGATTTTGATGCGGTTTCTTTTAATAGATTGAGTGATTGATGAAGTTTGCAAGTTTAATCATATCCATAAAATAGTATGAAAATTTTGTATTAGCATGGCAGCAGTGCAAAACCATCGGCGGTCGTATAAAAATTCATTATTTTTTAAGTGAATTGACATGTCCCTGGGCTTTATTTTATATCCTCAGTCTTTGTAAGTGTTTAAGTGTCCCTCTTGTCAGTAATGCCCCGTCCAATCCATCAATCAAACGGTCACCCTCTGCGTTCGTGGTATCGATACCATTTGTGTGGGATTAATCACCATGAGATTTAAGTATACACATGGATAAACACTAATGGAAAATGGCTGTCTGGGACGGTGATTCTGTTAACACTAGTTAGCTTTTAGTAAATATTTAAAATGATCACACACTCTTATTTGTTGATTTAACTACAAAAATTTTTAAAACATTTTTATTTTACTAGAATTTTTTAAATATATTAGATACCTATTGTTAGGTCACGACATTTATTTAAATATTTGAAATTATTCTACTTCAACTGTTAACACATTAATTTAAAAAGGAAATTGAATATCTGTATTAAACGCTTTACCTCACGTAAATAATCATCCTCCAAAAATATTACAAAAAAAAAACAAAACAATAAAGGTCAGAATTGCTCAAACTCTTAATTTCCTGAATCCAGTATTACTCCACTTCTAAGCTTTCTCGACTCGACAACGTCCGTACACCGATTCGATTAAAGACAACGATCGCGTTTCCTATTAGGTTCAGTTGCAACGGCTCGTGCCGTCACGCGCTTCCCTCGGCGGTACGAAGCGTTTTTTCCAATATTCTTTCCAGACCACTCGAATGCTATACCCGTAATTGGAGTACTGAATATTGTTCCGTTGAAACTTCATGAGTTTGAAGAGCGGTATTGTCTACTCTTTCGGCTATTGAATGCACTTTTCGAAATTGCTAACTGTAATTTTATTTAGTATTTTTTTGTTAACTGGACTTTTTCTTGGGAATATGTGTCGATTTCTCCTGTATTTTTTTTATTTGCGTTCCAAATTTTAAGAAATTAATACTATGAATTTTTTCTCGAACTGTTTAAAGACTGGGTCCAAAAATTACGTTTGTATAATAAACATGAGTCATCAAACTAATAAGATCAGAGCAATTTCATCTTAACTACTCTGATAATTGTTAACAAAATCAAATAAACCTTCTAAAAGCATTATGCAACAAACACAATCAGAGCACGACATAAGCTTAGCACACGGATACAATAAAGGAGGAAAATTAAAATAAAACACATCTAGGGAACCACAGGCGTACCACAGATAAGCTAGAGTAAAAAGAGATCTCATATTATACGTCCCCATATCGTGTTATTACAACTGGTGAGTGCTCATCGAGATGCGAGTAGAAAAGAACACAGTATGTGGCTTTAAAATTTAATTAAGGTGAAATTCTAAGAATAAATTTAAAATCGTGGAAAAAAATTATATTTTCTACTAATAGCCCGTCCCTGCTTCGTAAGGTTATCCAACTACTTTCCCGATGGCAAAGTTCCGATCTTACCTTATAATTTAAAAAAAAATACGTGACTATAATAAAAAAAAATAACAAAATTGGCCTAATCTTTGTTGAGACATGCGCTTACCAACATTTTTTTATTTATAATAAAAAAAGGTTTTTTCAAATGTTTTATTTCATTTTTATTTGTATAGCTATAATGTTTTTATATTTTCACATAATATTAACGTGAAAAAACATAGGTATGGTTTCAAATACGGCTAAAAGAATACAATAGGATTGGTTATCTCAATATTATTTTAGTTGAGTAAATCTCTACTGAAATCGGAACGATATGTACAAATAGAGGATGCTTGAAATATTGGCCTCTTTTTTGAACTGAAAAGCTATGCGGACTCGTTCAAAGTAAATAAAGGATTTAAAAAAAGAACCTACGTGATATTGCGAGGACAATTTCCACCAATCAGACTTGAAAATTTTAATGAAGTATTTTTCTCTCAAGTAGGACTCGTAGTTGATTTTTGTCTATGAATTTTATCACTCCCATTAAAAAGCACATCGTTAAAATTTTTACCAAATTAACACCATTAAAAACTTTTCACTTTGCGCAGCAGTAACTGTTGAATGTAAAAGTGAGCTATTAAAAAAATGAATCAGGATTTTGATAGCAATAATAGAAGGGAGAAGACTTTTAATGGTATTCTATTTGGTTTTATTTTTTGCACTTTTTTTAATATAACGAATAAAGAATTAATGGTTAAAAATGTATTGTTTTTTCTTATTGTCGATCCCTCATATCTGAGTATCGTGGACTGCATTCGGGCAACATCTTGAGCGGATGATCCGCCTCCACCGATTTCGATCCAGGGCATCTCTCACTACAGCGAAGAATTTGAAGGTCGATGAACCTTTCACTTGATTAGCCCATCTGGTTGGTGAACGACCACGCGATCTTTTGCCTTCAGTGTTCCCAACGACAATTACTCTTTCCAGACTTTTATCGACTCTGCAATACCTTTAAAAATTTATATGAAATAGGTAAAACATTCAATTCATGCAATTCATATCCGATATTCGTCGGCAGAAATGTATATTATTATTGTAATTCACAAATATATTCACAATTCGGCAGAAACATCAAAAACTGTCCCACACAAAAAAAAATCGAGAGCTCTTGTCATGCTTAACTAACAACAGTATCATCGAAAACAAAAGCGAACTCTATGGAAGTACTTTGCTATGTATCATCCGATACTTTTTTTTATATAAAAGAGAATTTGAATTGGTTCCTAATATTGGATGTGGTTTCACGAGAATATTGATATGATTATGGTTTCACTAAAATATAAATCAATTATATTTTTGTACTGTAAACAAACATGGCAATGTAATAGGAGTGAAAAGGAAAAAATAAAAAAATAAACATCGGGAAAATTCTTGGCTCTATAATAGTTATTTTACAAAGATTAAAAACAGCAACAATTATAATTTTAAGAATAATAGGTATATAAAAAATAAATTAAATTTAATGCAAGCACTTTATACCGTTTACTGCGTTCTAAATCACAACAAGCGTCGAGATGCGAAGCTTACCTCGCGCCAACGCAAAGGTTTATCTAAGACAGTAATGAATATTAATCTAGAACTACAAACCCTACCAACAGTATTTGCTATTGAATTTTGCCTTTATAATGAAAAACTTTGTACCTTTTTTGTGTTCTATTATTTTTAACGTCTTTTTGAATATATGCATGTAACTTGACTACTACTTACACGATAAAGATAGGTTTAACTAAAGAACAATCATGTTCTTATTTTTCATGAAATAAACAAGAATCTTATTATAATTATGTTTGAAATCGCCAATCCGCCTTAATAAAGCGTGGTGATAAATGCTCAAACCATCTCTGCGTGAGAAGAGGCCTTGGCTCAGCAGTGGGCACTTATAGGCTGATGATGCGTTGTGTGATGTAATCAAGGAGACCACCTCATGGAAAGCAGTCGGCGTCGCCTATGACCATCTGCGACTACGAGGTTTTGCAAGTGTGCGCCGGTCTTTCTTGGTTAGGGTGAAAATGAAAGGAGGAAGGATTGGGCTTTCGATAACCTCTCATTGAAATACAACAGGAGTTTTACTTCACGCAGGTTTTTTGAAATTTGGCTCTTCCAAACTTAGAAGACATCATAAATATAAAACATCTAAATAATAAAAAATACTTTTTTTGAAATGTCTTGTGTATTTAATATCTACGTAAAACAAATATAACATTTCAATCTCTAAATAGAATCAGTATATATCAGTATGTCAGAACCTTTACTTACTATTTCTCGTAAATTCAACTCCAACTACTTTCAAAAGACCTGGTAAGTCTTGAAAGTTTCATTTCTACGATATTTGTTACTACGGATCAGTACAAATCTTCTAGTTACTGATGAGAAACTGTAGTTAGCAAACTATTCGTCGTCGATGAATGTCTTCATTGCAATGCTCTGAACCCCTTGAAGTATTAGGGAGACAGTATAATTACTGTACAGTAGTATAATATACACTATCACACCAAGATAACCTAAACGATAAATTTCTTCAATCGATTTTGGACTTTATTTAGCCAAATAACACAACTCAAAATTAATTATTTCGGTTCCTATTGTCTGCTCATGTAATCAATGATTCCAGGTAGACAAACAAATATCCTTCGAAAGGGTAAGTTCAGTCTAGTCCCCTTATTTTAATATAGACTGGTTCAGCGGTCACGTGGTTTCGAATACGACTACCAAGTAGGAAAACTTGCATCCGATCCAATATCCTTTCTTCCTTAGGGATCCAATCAAATCGTTTAAAGTACTATTAGTAGATCTATCAAGAAATTTCGAATAAAAGTATAGAATAAAAAATTTGCTATTCAAACGTGTCTTAAATTTGTAGAAACATATGCATATATCACCTCCTCATTATTTGTGAGCTTAATTGCTTCGCAAAAGGAAGAGACGGCTTCACACACATAGTATCGCTGACTAACATCGACCTTTACACGTTTGCAGAAAACTGATGTCATATCTTGTTAATGACGATTAATTCTAGTACCTAGTAAAACGAATGCCGTCTGTTAAGTAATTTTTAGAATTAAAATGTCGTTCAAAGAATTTCGTAATACAAAGTGACGCAATGAATTTTACCGGAACGGCACCAAGGAGAATAAATAATTTATAATAACTTTCCTTTGTGAATAGAAACCATATAAATGAATTTGAAGTTTATAAAAATTCACTAGAGAGTTTAAAATTAGCTTCAAAAGTTCACAGACTATTTTTTTAGTTTTAATTTTTCTATGATTTTCTTCCATCACATCAACTCAATGAACGTCATGATTAAAAAAAAACCCAAACGTTTCCCAATAAAGCCAAGCTTTTGTAATCTAGACTCCATACATTATAACCCATTCTCACATCTCGGTCTTCTGATGAATTTGCGACAGCACTGCCTGTCGATTTGTCTGGACTGTACTCCCCAGGGGTGCAACGTAATGAATATTAACATCCCGACCGATGCGACGGTTCCAGAAGGTTGCGTTTCTCTCGATGCTGTTTCACTCTATTTAAAGTTATGCCTATTGATACCTCGACAACAGGCAAGGGTTTCTACGGTATTCGCTTTGTCTTCAACATAGATAGATCGGGCAACTTATCGCCCAACCAGTCAATTCACTACGAACAGTCAAAGGCTCTGATCTCGAATCCTGAGACTGTCAAAGAGATTTTATTGAAAAGAATTTTGATAAAAGTAAAAAGGTGGTCGTGTAATGGTATGAAGTTGGAAAAGCTTTTTAATGTATTGATTTTCAAATGAAAATAGTTGTTTTTACCTCTGTGGTTATATGCGCGAATGTATAGGTATTCTGCTCATGTAACATTTTTATATGATTTTTAAGACAAAGCTATAGCCAAGTTTATTGTTTTTATCTCAAAATACCTGTAAAGATATAGCAAATAAGTAATAAACGTAAAAGTATGACATTTGCCAATCTGAAAGATTGATGTTGGATTTCTTTATTTTCTCTAGTTAAAACCATACCTGCAATAACAACTTATACTTAAATATTTCAGGAACTCACATTAAAAACGTAACAGGATTAACTGGTAACGCTCGTGTTAGCAGACTGCAGCTGCCGTCGCGTCGCATTAAAAGAAAATTAACGGAATTTGATGCACAGATTATGCAAATCGAAGCATATCCGCCAACGTTCTTTGTTATCACGTACACAAAATGAGTTTTGATGGTAATGTCGGAGACAATTTGTGTTTCTTGCACTAGTTTTATCTCGACGTTAATTAATTTTCGAGTTGGTTTTGTGGATTTGTGGAGCTTAGCTCTCGTTTGCTTTGTTAGACTGCTGAATCTCTGAGTTTTGGAAATAGAATTCTCAGAGCGAGTAAGTTCTGGGGTATTTTTATCATAAGGATAAAGAATAAAAAGTTTATATCCTAGCATTTATTTATCGTCATAATCCTTTTGTCTCTTAGAGTTAAATAATTTAGCTGTATACAAGCTTTGTGCATGCAGTCCCGTCTTTGAATTCGCAGAATTGGCAACGAGCTTTGATCACAGATAACCAACCTCAGTTGTGTATTGAAAGCCATTAGCGTCTGTTCAGGCTTTGAATTCATAACTTCTCTGAATTGAGGTTTGATTTGCTCCAGTATTATTCGATAATAAATAAAAGGTTACTAGAATGTCTTTCATAGAAAGATATATAGAGGAAAACGACAACAAACAACTTTCCTGAACAAAACAGTCCCTTCGAAATTACGGTATCGTAAAACAATGATTGAAAATCTCGATATCAGTCTTATATTTCCATTAACGTTGGGGGAGTGAGTAGTCATGCAACTGTTTATCAAACCAGCTATCTATAACTTGATTTGATAATAATAACTTGCAGCCGGGAAATGTGGATATTAGGGGGCGAGCCCGAGTGGGGCGTGAAAATGTTTATACACTTTCATAATTTTGAGGGGATGATATCGGATACAGTACAAAGAGGGGTCGGACAAGGAAAGGGCTTTCAACAAAATACTTAATACGGAAAATACGGTTATTTCTAGCTGATGCTATTATTTGGGCGTTGATGTTACGCGAGGATTTGTTTCCAAGTATTGCATTACCATATTTTGATGGTGTTCCTCCTTTAGCTTTTGTGAATGCGTCTGCAACTCTGCATTACTTTTAACATTATTTGTATTTCGTCTTTCTGTCTACATAAACACATTATAAATGCAAATAGCTTAGTTGTTCAGCGCCATACGTTGTTTGAATTCGATAATGATCTAAATTGTTATCAGAATTGAATATTAATTAATTTATGAAACGTTTTATTATTCAGATAAAGCTTCATAATCAATATCAATTATAAACGTTTTAATAGCAAAATCCTTGATCAAATTAAATACCACAATGCAAGTAAATCAAACAATTTAAATGGCTATTTGAATATTAAAATCACAACAAATTCTTATCAGATTAATAAGTAGGAAGCAGTACATTGGTAATCGTATAATTTGCCATATCCCCTGTTATCGTTATATCTTTATCCGAAGTACCGGCTATGTTAATGTAAACAAAGCCTTATCTCAAATGATTACCAAATTCTTTTTTTAATTAAAAGGCCGTTGAACGAAATTGGATCGGCACTCTTTGTTCTAAGGCTTTAAGGATATTTATTCTTGTATTTTTTGCACAAATTATTCAAGCTTATTGAACATTGGACGTCAGACTGGGCTATCTATCACAGGGATAGACGGAATACGAAGCCTTGTAAAGAAAACTCGACCCGAATAAGTGGGTCACAAATCCTTTAGAAGTTGGACCTTTAAAAATTGGTTTTATTCGATCGTATGTTTTTGGATTACGTAAGGTTGATATGACTTATGAGGTAGAAGGAAATATTTGAAAGGACGGCGGATATTTGTGTTGTTGCAAAAGACATACTATGTAGTGTAAGTAAGTACAATGGACCTATATGGTTTTTAGATAGGTATCTCGAATAATATTTAACATTTATTTGATGTAAAAATAGCAAAAAAAATGCGTTTTACTACTATTCACTTATTCTACCGATCTTATTGGCGTCTGACTTATTTTTGACATTTGTACAGAATACATCGTAGGTGAAGTAGGAGAAGAAACGGAGTAGGTTTTTTGTTAGTATTAGTCTGACACTCTTTTTCGTCTCACCCTTAGCGAAAGAAGATGATGATACGTTATATCAAAACTTAGAAATCCCAACCAAATTGACAAATAAAATCAAGTTGCATTCTCCTAAAATTAGCAATTTCTCTATAAAAAAGCAAAAGTATTCATAAAAGTTCTACTTCAATGTTCGCTTAACTCAGTGAGAATAATTTTAATTAACATTTCAAAACCTTGAGTCCCGTAAAGGTAATGTAATAAAAGCAAGGTGCTACTAAAATTTCATAGCGATTCACTATGCTGGATATGAATCACAAAAAGTACATGAAATGTCAGTTTTTATGGAGATGCATTCCGTTTTTAAGCTAACTCAACTAGTGCAAAGAAAAACACTTCCATCTTCCATGTTTTTTACATTTTCAGTACGTCATTAATGTGTAATTTTTCATCAAAAGCAAACGCGATTATTACTTTAAAAATGTATTCAGATTTCAGTTTCCACGAAACAGATTACTTTGATGTCACATAGAGAATATTTTTCGTTACATTTTCAGCTTACTTCTGGAAAATAAGTGATGTTAAGTGATGAATAAGCCGGGTTGTGAGTCAAGCGCAATAATGGAAGTAAAAGAAGAAGCAGGAAGTTTTCAATTATTTAGGGTCTAATACTCTATCGAGAGAGAGAGAGAGAGAGAGAGAGAAAGAAGGAATTAGATAATTTTTCACCTTCAAAAAAGTTATGATAAAACAAAGCAAGACTTTCTATACCGATGAACAACTAATAAATCTAGACTGGACTAAATTCCTAAAAAAATATATAATGACCAAATCTAGACCACTTTAAGTAACACCCTAAATTTCAGGCCTGATTCCATAAAAAAAAATCCAGTCGCCGCGACCGTCCACGACTAAGAATCAATCTCCATTACATCGTAGTGGCGTCATTCGGGAAAGCAATCCGCGGACATAGGAGATTACCTTATACGGTATAGTGGTTACATATCAGAGATTCACAGGCTTCCATCGACCCTCATTCCCTTCGGATATCCTGGGACCTTTTATTGCCACTGTAAAACATGGAACGACCCAAGTAAAGATTTCGTAGCAGGTAAGCCGTATCGAAGAGATTTTAATTTTTGTTAAGTGGTTTTTGATACTGATTGGATATTATATTAATAAATTATAGACACGCCATTGTAATAATGTTTGTCAAACATTTAATTACAGGAAATAATTTTAAAAATTTGTAGTCATACAAAAAAATTAGAAAGCAAATCTGTTTTATTGTTACGTCTGGTTATTTTTTTTATTGCTGTTCGAAAAAATAAGTAGAAGAATAATTCTAACCTCAATGAAGCATACCTATCCTATACAACAAAATAAAAAAATATTTAATCATACATGGACATTATTTAAAAATGACGTGATGCCATTTTGACACGTAATTTGAAAAAGCTGTTGTTTTTATATGTGCCAGTAGTCGCATCTTTACATCCAATATACCCGTATCCCATCTAGCTTAGGGTCAAAGGCGAATGGCGTCCGCACTGGGTCGCCGGACATCTAATAAGGGAATTGCTGGAAACAATTTTTCCAATCTCTTTGTGCGGGCAGCGGAGGCTCGACGATAAATTTTATGACAAATTGAAATCCTTCGGCTGTGTCAGATTACGACTTCGCTTAAGTTAGAAGCGGTTCGAATGACGGTGTCATAGTGATGTGGTAGTGCTAGGTTTAATTTCAACAAAAGTTATACAGGTAAATTTTAAAAGAAATATAATAATAATAGGTATAATAAAAGTATTCTAATAAGATGCGGCAATGTTTTTGAGATAAAAATATACTTTTATGTATTCTAAAATATTTTTACAGCATCAAAATTATCGAATTTATATAATGCAGCCATTATAAGGTGAAATTAGTTGTGCAGCGCGTGGTTTGATAAAGATTACAATAAACTGGGCACCATATGCACTTCATAATTTAGGTGCAAGTTAAAGGTAGAGTATTACGTCTTCATCGCTCGTACCTTGGGCTAAGTCACATACGCAACCGCGTGTCTCTAAAACGTGTTTTATCTATCAAAGAAAAAAATAATACATTTTATTTATTCTCTGCTTGAATGATTCCTGTGGAAAAGGATCTCTTTCATTGTCGGTTATTAGGTAGAAATATTATTAGAAATGGTTCGTTTTACACGAGTTACGAGATACTTCTTCCGTAATTGGCAAATTTGGGAAAAAATTACAAATTATTTTGTTTGTGTAATTTTAGAACTCTTTCAAAAGAAACACAACATATAATTCAAAAATGAATAGAAAATAACATATCTGTCACAAAATGTTTTCTTTTTAACATGGCCTAGACATGAAATCATTGGTCGTGAAGAAAATAAATGAAAACGTGACATTTTATAGAAATAATGTAACTCGGATAGATTTAAACTAAATCATTATACTAACTTATTAATCCCATAATCTATACGATTAATATGAAGCGCAAAAATATTATTACAACTTACTTAATTCTAGCAATTTACTCGTCTGTAACTTATTAAAACATAAAAACATGTTACTAACTTCTCAAAACTACACAATAAAAGAACATAAGTTTCTCGGCAAATCCAAAACAGATTTAGTTAATTGAAAACGAGAATCGTTCAGGCATTAAATTAGAGCCAGCTGGAATTTTGGAGCCTAGACTTTGAGACTTAATGCTGGGACTCGGTGTGTCTTTAATTAACTTTATGAAGGTTACATTCTATATTCTTGGAATATGGCAATGTATCGCAAAATCAGTTTCTAGCTTAGTGAAGCATAGCATTTA
The DNA here is from genome assembly GCA_902829305.4 of Spodoptera exigua. Lineage (NCBI taxonomy): Eukaryota > Metazoa > Arthropoda > Insecta > Lepidoptera > Noctuidae > Spodoptera > Spodoptera exigua. The sequence continues at coordinate 4,245,680 of LR824614.2, forward strand.
TTCAAGGCATATTACTTACACACACATAAATGTGACTTAATTTTATTCTAGGATCTCCGACATTTTGTAAGCTAGTCGAAATTATTATAGAAGTTCATTTGGTTAGGTTATAAATTATGAGGGTAACTAAATTAAGATATATAATAATATATCTTGTGTTTAAGGTTTCAAATTGAGTAATTTATTTAATTTATAATGTTCCAAAATTAATTACAGTATATGAATATGAGAACTAGTAACTTTTTATGTCAATCATAATTTTCTACTTTATGTAGAAAATTATGATTGACATAAAAAGTCGCTATATCTTAAGTAAAAAGTAAATTAAATAATAGAAGCAAAAGTACGTGCGAAGGTAATGCTACCTCCGTATTTCAAAATGAAGGATAAATAAATAGATAAAGTAATTACTCGATTCAAAATAAAGGAAAATCAAAGAAGAACATACCACAAGACTACTCTAAATCTGTAAAGGTACATCTAATTCTCTTAAGTATATAAAGGTTAAATCAATTGACATAAATAAATAAGCGAATCAATTATCTAAACATAAACTCGTTAAAAGTAATTAAGATCTCAGCTTGTGGCGGTAACAGACTCCAATTACCTTTAACTTCGTGAACAGATTAAAATTCCATAATATTTTATCCAAAGATAAAATACGTATCGGCTTCCCAGCATTGAATTTTAATAGACACATAATCAATTGTTATTAAAAACCCGTATAAAAATATTAAGAAATTTAAAAAACAAAAACACGAAACTACATTAAGAGACTAAAGCATCAAAGAAAAATAAAGAAAAATGGAATTAGCATAAACGAAATACATTAGAGTGGGACCCACAGCGACTAAAGAAACAGAAGGAGATTTCAATTTCGGTACACAACAGTGCACCAAATTCTTTTTGTGGGGTGCAATGCTTTTGTTAACAAAACACTCGAGTTGGAGTGTATTAGCTGTAATATGTTGGAGAATTGAGTAATGTTATTTCCCACTTTTATGAAAATGTTGTGTTTATTTATATCATTATGAATCAAAGGCCACTTGGAAGACTCTGAGTCTGCAAAGACTCGCAATATCAAAGACAGTTAATAAACTCGAAAGAAGGTTGTGCTAGATGCATGGTTCAAAGCAATATTTACTTTTCTACACGCACCAAAAAATTCCGCAAGACCACTTTTGTATGCATCATCTAAATAAACAAACTACGGTAAACAGTAACCCACACTGGTGTTTACGCATGCCATAAGAATATGATGCGAGAAAAAGCTCGTTGCACTCAAGTAACAGTTTTCTTTGCGCCTTCCCCGTCTCGGACGCTCTTAATGCAAATTTTATTTATTCATGTAAATTAATATCTATTCTCTGGGACACCCAGTGAGGCGAGAAATTGAGTACGTGCAAAAATAATGCTGGCTAGCACCCTCCCGGCTTATGCAAACTCCGTCGCGCCGATGGTTACCAATTAGATTGTGTTGTGTCGCGGTGTGTTTGTTGCTAGTGCATTAGGAGGCACTATGCCGACACGGTCCTCCCAGGGGAGCATAAGTTTCGATGTTTACGTTTCAATCCCATCTTAGAGAAAATTTGTACCACCACGCGGGGATTTGGAAAGCAAATTTGCGTTTTTTTGTAGCGAAATAAAAGATTGATCAATACACATTAAGATTTGATAATTAAGAGAAATGTTTACATTGTAACTATTAACGGTAAAGAAGTAAATAGTAGTTGCTTAAAAAATACAACATAACAGTTTCTAAAAAAGAACTTCACGGAATAACATAAGAAATCCAATCTCCGAACCCTACCTTGATAAGATAAGGTGACAACGACATCGTCGCTATTCCGTAACCCATGCGTAACCTCGATAATCGCGATATCTGAACAAACAACATACAAAATCGCGAAGAAAGTCCCCCAAAGCAAATTCAACACAATCATACCCAACATACCGACCAAATAACATGACGATATGATAAACTCATAGCTGGATGACTTGAGAAGTTTTTCCTCGCACCATTTACCGTGGAAAGGGAATATGAAAAGGGTTGGGAATTAATTGTGATGTCGTGACGTCATCCGCCTCGGTGAGCACCTTGGGACGCGAATTTGGGTCTTTCTAGTCCGATTATTGTGACAGTTTTGTGTAGGTAAGCTTGAGTATGTACAAATATAGAAACGTATTAGGTTTCCTTTTTATATACTCACAAAGATGTCATATGAATACTAGACATAATTCACGGTTTGATGTAATGGAATTTGTTTCCAAGTGTCAAGTAAAAATACAGAATAAAATAAGCGTACATATTTTTTGTTTACTCTTAAAATACCAGTCCTAGGTCTTATTTACACGTTTTTGTTTGAAGGTGGCAAAATCGTCAAACAAATTCTTCTAGGTCCGGCGAAAGCGAGTGTCAGACTCTGATCGACTAAAAATCACTCCGTTCCTCTTCTTCCTTCAGGCCGCTGACGAGGTACCCCATTGCACTTGACACAGTAGCCACGTGTTTGTTGCACATTAAAGTTGGCTTAGAATTTTTGGTCGAGGGAAATGGAAAACTGGTGTTCTTTTTTTGGTTCCAAGACCACCAATATTGTACTCGAAATAAAATAAAAACAGAAAATAAATAAATATCGTCATTTTGAATTTACATCATTTGCTATGCAATAGTAACGTGAATAATACCTGCTAAACTTGTACTAATACTTTTATTTCGATACTTTCAATACAAAATACACGCAGAATACCAAAACATCAAGACTTGAAACAACCCCAAAGTTATTATGAAATAGCAATCAATATTATGACAAATCTAATTTGCTTCCTTTATTGAATATCGACGCTAATCAAGCTCAAACTGCGGATCAAATGCATTTTCGAGCAAATACTGCAGACGGCTTAATAACCCTCAACACCTAATTGATAATTTGATACACGCTATGACATTGAAACAACAAGCAAAAATAAACCTTAAACCCTCGCAACATGGACGTCGGCAATGCAAATAAATAGGAGCAGACGAAATGGGGAGTACTAATGGAAGTGTGAAATACGATAGCATTGAGCGAATACATTATTCAAATTTAGTAACAAGGTTTTTTTTATTGTGTATTTCATTTTTGGCACGGTAAGAATGTTTGGAAGTATTTTACGCTCGTTTTCATGATCCGTGTAAGTACGAAGAAAGTGACTTGGGTGGCTAAATCGTTTGTGCTTCCATTACTCGTATTACTTATATGAAGTTTTCCATTGACATACAGTAGGAATGCTCTTTAACGTCATGGTGGCTCGGATGTTAAGGAGCCTTTGTCTCATGCATGAGTTAAATTTACGCTCTTATAGTATTCAGACAATACTTACATGTACACTGAAGGAAAACATTGTGAGGAAATCTTGGTTTAATAATTCGAACCACAAGTTTGAAATCACAAATCCACCTAGACCATGCACGGTAATTAATGCTTATTCCTTCTCCATGTGAGCAGGAGGCCTTCATCAGCAGAGCCCTTATAATGATGAAAAATTCTCTATACTCTGTTTCTAGATGGTTATTCATTAAATGTGCCATGCTTCGGCACGAATGGGTCGGCTCGACCGGAGTGATACCACGGCCTCACAGAAAACCGGCGTGAAATAACCACAGCGTTGTGTTTCGCCGTGTGAGTGAGGTTACCGGAGGCCCAATGCTTACCCTCTCCCAATCCCTCCTAAATCCCTAAATCTCCAAATCCCTAATCCCTAAAAGGTCGGCAACGCACTCGTAACTACTCCGTTGCGAGTGTCCATGGGCGGCGTTGATTGCTTACCATCAGGTAATCCGTCTGCTCGTTTGCCGAACTAATAATTTAAAAAAAAAATGTAAGTCGAGAGCGACGGACATGACGGAATCAACGGAGTTCTGTCTCCAGTGGAAGATATCTTGCACCTGATGACGACAATGGCAATATATTAAAAATAAAACCGTTGCCCAACACTGGGATTTTGTCCTGTGTCGTGAGTGCGGTTACCAACATACAATTTCACATACACATGACACCCAGAACTGGAACAACTATTTGTAGATCACGCACATAGTAGTTCCGTGCAGGAATCAAACCCGCGACACGTTGCACGGCTGTCAGCGGCCACCGCACCAACCGCTCAATGCGTGCAATATGTAAAGCTTTAGTGTCTGTAACAACATTAAGGAAGACAGATTCTTTCATAAGTTAAGAATCCTTACACAAGTAAGGATCTATCTTGAAATATCTATTTATATTTTACATAGAATCGTCTAAAGATTTGATGACTGTGTTTCTTCGAGGAAACTTAAATGAAAATTCTTGGACAAAGTGAAACTTTAAACATTTAAAGTTACGATGAAAACGTCCCTATAAAGTTTTAATAAAACAATTATTCTAAACTAATTGGCTGTGCTAATGAAACTACGAGCAACTTATATTAGTCTTTAAATTAAAAGCGTATTTAAATAATAAAAATTAAAACAAAGATTTCGTATTTTATTTTATTACATATGTATATTTACTACCAAACCCGCGACACATTGATTGCACGGGCGGCAGCCGGTTGTAGGAGAAGTTTATAAAAAGTTTGTACTTAGAAGATTTTTTTTTCTTATTTAAATAGCTTATGTATTTTTTTTATTTGAATGGTTTTATAAATCTTATCTCCTTAATAATCTTTCTATGTTTCTTACTAATATTATTAATGCGAAAGATACGATGTTTGGATGTTTGCTACTCAATCACGCCAAAACGGCTAGACGGATGGGAATGAAATTTTTCGCAGGCATAACAGCTGGATGACATTTTGCACAGGCATAAGTATACACTCCGGAATAGGACATAGGGTAGTTTTTATTAACATACCACGCGTGCGAAACCGCGGGCGGAAGCTAGTTAATTTTTGTGCAATTTTGTGACTCTGCATGCAATCTTTTCCACGATTTTCACCAAGTCTATCAACATAACGTATTATATTTGCATCTTTCTTTAGACATGATTGTACGTCTTGTCATGAGAAAATCCTCACAACTCGACGTTTCAATGTCACCGGCTGTTTCTTCCGTCATCCCATTTTTTCTCACGTCAACATTGTCTGTTTGTTTGGGCCAAACAAAAGTATCTGATATCCCTTTGTTTGATAACAAACACAGTTCCCGCGGATATTCTTCGAAAATACTGTCACATCTCCACATTTTCTTGGTAATATTAATTGCTTTTATTCTTATGAGGTATGTGTATACATATACATACGTTTATTAGGTAGTCAGTTTTCCTGTTAACTAATTATGTCCATATTTTTGTAAATATTATTACCTATTGTTTTTTTTATATCATGTATATTCCACTAAATAAAAAAGAAACTTGATAGGTATTTCAAACATTACCTATAAAATTATTTTCAACCTACCTAACATCTTTTTATATATTATTATGTGTTTCTAAAAAGTAAGTTCAGTTTCATAATACAATGCACAAAATTGACAAGAAAATATCAAGAATACGCATGTATTTTTATTGTGTACTAGCTCACCTGGTGAATGCCGCACCGCCTTAGATATATATAAGTACCTATAAGTGTAATGTTCTGACCTTAAACCTACGTTGAACTCCACTAAATATTTTAAGACCAAAATAAAATTATCCATAACACAATGATTTGGTGATTAATGATGAATGATCCAAAACACATGGACCAGTCATTCTCCAATTTTAGCGAGAGTAAAAAACAGCAATTCATTATTATATATTAAGATTAGAAAAGTAAATAAAGGGTTAATTAAAACCCTAACCATGTCACGGAAAAATGTAACCGTTTAACATAATATACCAACACAAATAACTACATTTGCAATTCGGTCGGCATATTTATTTCATTTTCTAGCGTTTTCCCCGGAGGAATTATCTCATTAATGGCTACAACACGTGTGTGCATTGCCGAATATGTATCGTTCCTACTAAACAGACAACCATTCGAATTTAGACTCTATTTTCATGATGTTAAAAACCTCGAGTTTTGCTTTAGATGAATTTTAACGTAACTGCGTTGTTTGTTGTGGTGGACTAATAACTTAATACATACTGACACGCAATATCACGTACATTTAGATAAGTAGGTAATGTAAAATATGTATTATTAAATAAATTGAAGTCTTTAACATTTTGTGTTAAAATCATTGTGTGCCTTCTCCATTATGTCTTATTAGAAATTTTAATGTATGGAAAACTTTAACTGTATCTATGTGTATCACGCTAGTATCCAGTTAACAGTTTGAAGTTTCGACACATTTCTGTATACGTTAAATATCTTGTTATTTCTCGAAGTTTTTATTAACTGACTGTTTTCAGTTTTACCATTTCTTTAGCAATATCACTGTGGTATAATGTTCAGCTGCTGCAGTTATTAAAAACAATCATTTATTTAAAATGATAAAATGAATATGGGGGTATCGTCCTGGTTGGGGTGAAAACCATCCTGCTCCTTCTCCTGGTTGGGGCCACGGTCCAGTATTGTGCTTGCACTTGCAACTAATTCAATAGACGATCTTCGGCCACCGTAAGCGCGGATGGCAGGTAAGGGTAGCTCGCCGCCCGACCAGAACCAGACCCGAGCTTACGGCGCGTAGTGTTCCGCGCGCGCTTCAAAGAGCCAATAGACCACCACAGACGGGGCCCTATAGGGCTGTTCAGCTGAGGTTGCGGGGTCAGCGCAATGAGGCACGGCGACCTCGGCCTAGAGCAGAAAAAGGAACGGGTGGGTTTTTAGTAAGTAAGAGTCTGACACTCCGGTCCGCCCAATCCTGAGCGGGAGAATCATTTGATAATCACCAGAAGAAGAATTGAAGTTCTTAATACATACTGCTCTACTCCTCATGCAATTTCCATCCTATACAGCAGTGTGTTTCATAATATAATTTAGTTTGTCATACAGGAACTTATTCCCCCCAGTAAACATGCATCAGTAAGTGTTAATGGCCTGTCATTATAAGTGTTTATTTTAGCCAACACCGACTGTGGACATAGTATTGTTTTGTTTAGTTTTACTTTTCAAATTGGATTATTTTTTTAGGTTAGACTTTTTCGTTTGTTTTTCGAATGCGTCATTACTGTTATAAATCTTATTTTTTTATTTAACAGATTATAAAAATAATCTGATGATATATTTAAAAGTTAAATATTATGAAAGTGTTTTCTAATTGAAATATTATAGTAAAAAACACACCAAATTAAAAAGAAAACACACAAATGAAAGTATGATTTAGATAAATTATTTGATTAAAGAGACAATAAACAGGTGGTTTCGTAAATTTTGGCTCTAAAGACAGACAGAAGGCATACTCCGTTTTTGGAATAATACAACTACGTTGTCTATGTAGGTAGTTCTAAAAGGCGAAAACAGAACATTTATACCCATTCTATTTCATTACTAACAAAAATATTACGAAAAGCTTTGAATATAAAAGTAAGTATGATTTAATATAACATAATGTGTGTCAGTAATATTTAAAAATGATGAAAACCAAACGATGGTACTAAATCAAAATGATTGATTACAAAGATTACCTATAAAAATGAAGAATCCGAGTGTGAAAATCGAAATGAAAAGCATCGTACAATCGCTATGTGGAAACCAGTACCATCGTACCTAAGATGACTATCAAAAAATTAAAACGATCCCCGAACGATATAAAGAGAACCACGCAAATTGTATGCAAAATTCTCGAATGTACAAAAAAGCATTCAATATTATCACGCAACAAAATCGTATGGAAACAATAGTAAATATCGAAATAGTTTCTTACAAGGAACATCGTGCAATATCAATGCGGTGCACGCCACGAATCCGATTAGATGCTTCGATAAACCAACATTTTGCACTAAGTTTCACACGGCACGATCCACTGTATGTTTAGTTCATTGTTTTCCATACTAACTTCCACCCTTTTGTAATGCTTTGTTGCATAATTCAAGGGCCTTTTATTGGTGCTACCTGTTTCGTAATATGGTGGTAATAGCGAAATTAGATGTGATATGCTATCTGTTTCGAATTACCATCGTCTGTTGCGTGTAATGCGGTTTTTTGTGGCACGTGTTTTTATAGGAAGCTATTATGTTCTCTAACAACATTTGAACGCACGTGTTTTCGTGTTGCGCAACACGCCAAATGTTGTTTAACATTCGTATTGTTATGTATAATATTTAAGAAGTTTGTTGTTCTGTTGTGTACATTTTATTTATAACAAAAACATGAACTTTATTTCCGTTGCAAAAGGTTGACATTGATTAACGTTTGTTTCCTAAATCTATTTATAATATATTTAGCTGCTAAAGATAGACGAAATTGTAAGTAAACTCTCTATCGCTCTCTAATATTATCTAATAACTTTGTCTAGAAATAGATCAGTGATTCAATTTGCTTATAAGTTTCGATCAGTTATTTGTAGTTAATTTACGAAATTGCTTTCAGTCCAATCTAATTTTCCTTTTTGTACAAACTATGTATGTGACTTATTCGGTCTGACTATAAAATCCTACACCCTGCGATAGACCGTTACAACCCCCCAGTGCCTTCATATGTATATGTATAATCAATGGATACATCCATTATTAGAGGTTAAAAAATTCTATACAAAAACGACAAAACATCTTTCCACAATCACAATTAAAACATAATATAAAAATGTTATGATCCAAGCACCTAATTTATCAAGACGGTAAGCGTCCATAAACCCGATTTAAAGTCGCAAACTCATTTCAACATTTTCGCGCCACTGAGCACTAATCTGCGAAAGGAGCCATTCTCTTGCTCGTGACAGTAACATCAAAAATAATGTCAATAACAGTTACGTACTTGGTTGTCATTCGCTCTCCCTTTCTATTCATCACAATAAACTCGACATTAGGGCTCGAATTAAGTGCCATTAGTTGCGAGTTTCTGTTCTTTGAAAAATTTCTCCTCACTAGTTACGAAATCACGTAAAGTATACCAACGTTATTTATTGCACCGTTTGTCGTTTCACATTCAACCTCCATAAATTCAAAGTTTTGTTTTTTTTTCTGCTCTAATTTGTTTCCTTTTGCATAATGTTTTGTGTTAGCCGGCTTTGCTAGGTCTTGGGCATATGAAATGAGGGAGGTGTAATCAGTTATAGCGGTCCGTGTTTTCTTTAATGTAAAGTGAACCTTGTTTTGTAGTCATTAAGTTTTAGTTTAGTTATGTGAGATAAATATCTATTTTTAAATTAAATTGTAATAAAAAATATTATGTAACATCATTTAATCTTAAATCACGAAAAGAACCATTAGGATCCTATTATAGAGTTGGTTTTTCAATATCTTTTCAAGGGCTCATTTTTAGGCATAAGTTTCTAATTATAAAAATTAGACTAGGCACATTTACATTTTTTCTTAAAAAAATGCTACAATAATATGTTATTCGAATCGACGATTTCCTAATGCCCGGTTCCTATAATTGAGAAACGATCCGTTTTAGTTACGAATAGTAGTTTTATCTAAGACTCGTAAGCTAAAACCGTTCCTATAACAAACGTCTCGTCGTGCAACTTACTGACGGTTTGCAACTAACGGATGTCGGTAAGCGAATTGTATGGAGATCTATGGTGTATGTGGTGTTCCTATAAATATTTTAACCGTCAGTAGACGGTCAAGATAACTATTCGTAATGTCATTTGGTCGTAATGCGTATACAACGACGATTCGTTAAATATAGGAACCGGGCATTAGACAAGACAAAGCTAAAAAGTCATCTAATGAAGGATCATGCCAAAAATTGTAGGTATATTTAATTTGAGCTGCCATTACCCGAAATCCAGTAAAGTGCGGTCACAAAGAAAACCTTATTCTATTCGTCCAAGATATTTATACGGGATCCACTCTAGTGACTCATTATGCAAAGAGTAGAATTCCGTCCCATAATTTAATTTCTTTGACGTACGACCACGGTCTTTTTCTTTCATTACTTTCAACATTCGTCCATAGCTCGACGATATGTTTACGACTGCAGTAATGGATGATTTTGCTCGTTAATACAAACGTGATTCTCTTAAATCGCACTAATTGCTGTTTATAAATCATTGGATAAGTTTCTTTTTTTTATCGCTGAATGAATTTATTGTGGCACGTTTTGAAACACTTGATTTGTTGGGACGTTGATAGCGTTAGATGAAGGACTAAGATTTGTATAACGTTTTAGTGTTTTTAACTAAATTTTAGCGTTTCCGTCTAACAGGGCCGATATTTAACTCGGGTTAGGCAAGCACACTATGACAACACGGCCTCAGCTTGGAGTAGGAGTAACAGTGTTTGTTTTTAACAGTAGGAGTAACAGTCTGATACGACACACTTGTAACAGTAGGACTCTTCTCGCTTCACCCTAGGAGAGAGAAGTCATAATCATGATTATTTATTTACCTAAAAAAATGATCGAAATAGTCATAACAAAAGTTTTTGAAAAGAAAGCATAATATTTTAATGCCACCTTTAGATACCCCTGGAATCAAATGCTTGATATTATAGTATAATAATATTATAGAGAAAAACAATTTTGTTCTGCGATACATTACACACTTGTACATCTTTTCACCTTGTTTCTGTACTGTGCATTCAAACAAAATTTGAAATAGAATATTTGGACTACTAACTTGTGCCAAGTGTGTGGTCTTAGCTTAGAATAGATCCTTCTTGAGTTACATAGTAGATTCTTGCGTTCTAACCTTACCTGCTTTTAAAGCGTAGTAGCTAGCTGTTCTGTTGCTTAACAGTTTGTGGAAGTAGTAGATTTATGTTCGCTTTTTACGTTATATATATACATAGGTATAACGTTCATATTTTTTATAAAATATATTTGAAAAATCGTAACAAACATCGTTTTTACTAAAAATTTATTGTTTTATTGGAGATCTTCTAGTGATATGTTTTGTATAATCAAATTATCAAAAGTCAATATAACCATAATAAGAATAAGGTAGTTATTAAAATAACGGTTATTCAAATTATAATTATCTTAATACTATCTTATGGCATCTCGGAGCTACCGGTCGCTCACTAATTTGGTAACTCCTACAATATTATCTGCCTACGCTTATTAGTACAAAGAAAAATATTTAATACGACAGCGTAAACTTCCAAATATTTTAAGAAATATTCAAATATAGAATAGAGGCGCCTATAACCTAAAAATACAGTTAGAACAGAATTGATTTTGAAAGTAGTAAAGCACGAATCACCATAGAGCGGCATAAAAATGAAATCGTAACTTAAAATAAAACACAACAAAATTCACTTTGTCGGTCATTTCCGAGTCATTAGAGCTATGCGTAAGAATTGGCTTCTTAAAGTCCCGCTTGATAAAGCACGCCACATGGGACGTTTTACGACGTGGCTGTAAAAGTATATGTCGTCTTAAATGAGACATAAACACAGGGACGTGTAAACGAATGTCGCACATTTATTTTATTAGCGTCATTAATTCCTACGCTTTCGTCGCGGCCGAACTGTCCAACGCAACATTGATACAACGGATCTCGTTCTGATTGTGGCTCGGTTTTTGTGGAAAAATATTGTTCTAGATATTATGTGTAAGATGATTTAAGAGACGAATAAACATATCAGTGAAAGCTTGCATAGTTCGTTTTACATTGTTCATTTTATAATGGTTCTTTTCCACTCACGGGACCACAGGGTCCCGGACTTTTGGAAGGCGTACGAGGGGCCGAAGCCAACTCGCAGAGGCCCTTTAAACAACTTTAATATAAGTGAGATGGGACATCAGCCGGCAATTATCCCTGTATGCACTATGAAAGTGCACCCAAGCACAATCCCCGGTTGATGCAGGACTATTGCGAAATGTGGTAAAAATTTATAGGGTTATGGGTATGGGTTGCTATGGACTGGTGAATATGATAACTATGGAAATACTATGGCCCCTGCCCCTGACCAATATTGATACATACGGATAAACAGGCAGGGGGTGACTGGCAAACTCAATTAATGGGCCCCCGGAAACGGCCGCTAGCATGTAGCGACAAGGGGGCAACATACGTTGAGCTGCTTGGGGAAGGAGAGGTATCCCACGGCTATCAGAGCAATCCCGGAAGTACGGTCAAGACCCCTACCAGCATCTTACTGAAATACATCCTTCCCCCGAGTCTCCTTCAACTCCTACTCTTGCGAATCTCCACTCAAGCCAGCCAATTAAGGCAAGAATGAGGTGGGAGTGCTTGTTCCTCATCAGTGTTCACTCCAGCTCGTCACGAGGACTAACCGGAGAGAGAAGAACAAGACACCTCCCGGGAGTCAGGTCCGTGGGGTCGCCACTGCCCAACAGCTCGCCACAAGCTGCCTTGCGGACTTAGCCTTATAATGGTTATTGTTTAAGGAATAATAATAATATAATATTGATAAACAGTTCAGTACAATATTACTTTTGAGGACCATGGGCCTCAAAAGCATTTCATGGGACCATAACTAATTGATTCCAAACAAAAATTTAAATACCTCTGAGAACAACTTAATTATTGTCTAAAAAGAGAAACAGTAAAATGTAGCAATGATCCTGAGTTACAAAGTTGTAACCAGCTTCATGGTGGACAGATGGTGGTGAAGTGATTTAGAGACTGTGGATTGGAGGATTAAAAATGGGGGAAAATTGAGCTTCTCGCATCCCGAAATCCAAATGAGAACTGGTCTCAAATGTCCAACCACCCTCAAAAGGCCGGCAACACATTTGTGCTTTTTTTGTCGAACTAATCCTTAAACAAAAAAGAAACAAAATTCGTCTATTCTAATAAGACCTTTACAATTTATAAATGGATAAACAACTTATAGTAAAGGATTTATGTTTTTTTTTATGTAAACGATCGACAAACGAGCAGACGGATTACTTGATGGTGAGCAATCAGCGCTGCCCATGGACGAAGTGCGTTGCCGACCTTTTAGGGATTAGGGATTTGGAGATTTAGGGATTGGGAAGAGGAAGGATTGGGCCTCCGGTAATCTCACTCACACGGCGAAACACAACGCTGTGGTTATTTCACGCCGGTTTTCTGTGAGGCCGTGGTATCACTCCGGTCGAGCCGACCCATTCATGCCGAAGCATGGTTATCCCACACTTAAATATGTACATAAAAGAACACCCACAGAAAAGATCATCAAAGTCTTTTTTCGTTATATAAATATTTTCTAGCCTGTCTGTCTGTCATATTCCTACTTATTGACGCGACCTCTATAATTCGACAGTCATTTATTTCTCCTCATGTTTGTTTTATGGGCATGACCTATTTTATATTTTCACTTATCTACGGCTCGCTAGGTATATTAAAATAAAACACGTTCATACGTGCTCGTAAAAACTCCACAATGTTAACAAAACTCATATAAGGAAAACAGGCTAAATGCTAGAGAAAATACTACGGCTACAATCTACCCTTTAGCCTCTAACAGTATATTTTATGTTGTTTCTTTTAGTTCAGACGAAACTTGGCAGTTTTCAAGTGTCCTTTAAGACAGCAAGTAGCGAAATCCACAAAATCGCGTTACATCCGTGTCTCTATTCTGGTTTGGGAACATTTTGGATATTGTTTTGTTTATCTAGTCGATTTAAGTTAACGTATTTGTAATTTGAACCCTAATTCATCGATCTTAATGATGGTGAAATTTTGTTATGTGAATATTGACTGCAGCAATAGTTCTAAGTCTTGTTTGGATTGCAAATAATATCACACCCGTATGTATGTAGGTACTCCATATACCTACATATGGAGTTCTGAAAGTATCAACATAAAAAATCTGGAGTATATAATAATTATGTTTGTATACAAGTAACTTTTTATTTTATTGATGACACTATGATACTCTATTGTGGTTGCAGTTGCTATAAATAAAAGATCGTCAATTAAATATGTCAAGCCACACGTACGTAAGCAGTAAGAAAGGCTTGTATGACATTAAATCCACAACTATTGCAGTACTTTCTATTGGTTTACCAAACTGAGAATTGATATATTAATAGTACGTGCCTCAAAGAGTCAACAGTCTACCACGATACCCCTATCGTTTTCCATTAGGACTGATGTTATAACCAGCCGGGGTTGCAGCTGCAAAAACAATGGTGTACCACGACCAACCTCTGAACAGCTGAAGGAACTAGGGCGTTTTTATTTTTGTAAGTCTCTATCGCTCAACTTAGGATGGTAGAAGATCGGTTACAATATCTTCATTTATATGCATTATAGAAATGTATTACATAGATCATAGAAATTGTATTCCCAAATTTATCTGGGCTCCACAAAGCTATTCAGACATTTTTTAAAAAGCCCTAAGTGAATTTGACTGCACGGTTGGCGCGGTGGCTGGGCAACTGGCTGCCGCGCAGCATGTTGCGGGTTCGATTCCCGTACGGAACAACTCTTTGTGTGATCCACGAATTGTTGTTCCGGATCTGCGTGTGATGTGTATGTGAAATTGTATGTTTGTAAACGCACCCACGACACAGGAGGAAAATCGCAGTGTGAAGCAGCGCTTTTTTAAAAGAAAAATCACATTGATATTATACCTACTACCAGCTTGTTTTCAGAATACAACCCCTGGATCACTTATCTCCGAGTGAAGATCGAAACTACGAGGACAAATGCTGATAATGCATCCACCTAGTCGTGAGTGCACTCTGTTACAAAGCTTTTTTATGGAGTCTCAAAAACTTTGGATTTTGTTTATAAAATTTTAGCATTCAATTTTATTATTGTTGAAGAGTACGAAGTAATTTCATTTGTAAGTATTGCGTTGTTAAGAATAACAATACAATACGAAAGGGTTTTTTGAGTGTCTGCTCAGAAAATATATTTGAATTCAGTGAACAGACAATAATCAGACATTGCACTCGTATTATCTTTATAAGTGTTTTCTTTTTATTTATCTCAATGTCACATTGTATAAATCTGAGCATATTGTTTATTTTGCGAAACATTTTTTTTGCATTCGTTATCCATAATATAATAATGTAGATTCTACAGCACATCTTTCTTTATCATTTCAAATGAAAAGAAAATTATATATAAGATACTTTCAGTATCGTCTAGTTTTTATTAGAATACTAGCTACTCTCGCGCGGTTTCACCCGCTGCTCGGCTCCATTTAATCGTGGCGTGATGTTTTATAGCCTATAGTACTCAGAAACATTGTAGCTATCTATCAGTGTTAGAATTTTTGAAATCCGACCTGCGGTTCCAAAGATTACCCCCAACATACAAACTTACAAATTTTACCTTTTTATAATAACCAATAGTATAGATCTTGTGATATCCTTGGTTTATATGTATCAATCTGCTAAGGGGCTACTTCGGAATGCTAATCGTAATTGAAGCTAAATAATTTACTTATTAAACGATTTTTTTGAGGTTTCTGATGTAAATAAATCAACATCAAATTTAATTTATTATAAAATTAAACGTGATAAAATCTAAAAAGGCTACTTAAAGTATTTTTAACTCCGAGAAATAAATAAAATATTATAAGTAATACAACTACTTACAACCTTTCTCAAATCTTAAGATTGGAGAAGATGCCATCTTTTCAATGGTTTTTCAATATCTATCCACACACATCATAATAAATCCTTTTAAAATCAAGCAACAAAACAGCAAAAGCCCACACATAAATGATACACCTACTCTGCTTCATAATTTGTGATAAATATCGCGCTCGGACATAATCTTACACAGCGTTCCCCAAAGTTTAATTTATGGTCCCAAAGTTTTTTCGTTACCCCTTCATTACCTATACTTTAAAATTGTCAATAAGGTACTTTGTTAAATAATATATAATTCATTACTAAATTAAATTAGGAATTAAACCTAGAAAAAAAAAAAACTAACCAACCTGAACCTTTTAGACTGCGATTTACAATCTATCTGCCAAGCTTTGAAAATACGGCCTTCTTGAGTAAAAGAACCTGTACACTTACAGTAAACTGCCACAGGATTTTGATAGATCTGGGTCTCACGAGTGCTATTTGAGAAACACTGGTCTAACAGATTTATATTAGCAGATGAATCCTCTAACGAAGTTCATACAATCGCGTGCCACGACTTTTTGTCCATACAACGCGCATCGCTCGTGAGTTCTATAACAGCTTTGGGCTTAAACACAAAATATTTACCTCAGTCTATAAACAACGATACGTGACCCACCGTGTTTAAAATATCCACATTTTTAAAGCTTTTTTTAATGGCACTTATTGAAAATGTCAGTTTTATATGAAAATTGCCAACATTTTTGATGATGAAGTATTGAATTAATTGACATTATCGGGTATCATTATATTTTTCGTAATATTTTGGATGATTAATTTGGTTGCTTGATATAAACGTGATTATGTGAAAGTGATTTATAACAGGTCAATTGCTGTCTAGTTCTATTAAAACTTTGCAATGAATTATGGCTGACGATATATCTGAACCGATATGATCATTAAACCATTCAAGAGAAGAATAGAAGATCATGTAAATCATCTGCTCATTTCACCTTTATTGCCTGCAAAAGCTAACGTAAATGGTTACCTATGAAATTATATTCAAGTTATTTCTACTCAAGTACCTTTTGAGACAATAACTAGTCCAGCATACAGTCAAATTATAAAACCCTTATCGCTAAAATTATATTCTCACTTACCAAAGACCTTTGACCTCGAAAGTAAACCAAACCTATATAAATATATATATAGGTATATTTCGGATTATATTATGCAAAAAGTATCTGCTTAACTAATGATATACATTATTTTAAGATATTCTCTTTACAATGCAGAAACTCCAACACTTTAATACAGAATAATAAATTAAATGCAAATATGAAAAGATACATCATTACTATGCATCTTCTACCCTTACCATTTCCTTTCAACGATTATCTGGAAAACAAGTCGGAAAATAAAAAGTCACCGTTACTTTTACCTTACGTACAGTAATAATGTCAGAAATATGACACACGATATATCAGTACAGCACCCCACTATATTAACCCTGTAACGCCTGCATCGGCTAAGCCTGGCTTATTTTTCAACGTCATTAGCCCCGTCAGAATATGAAAGGATAACGCATTATTTGCTGTAACGTGATTATTATATGCGTTACAGGGTATGATGGAAAACGGTACCCGTTTAGAGGGTTGATTTTAAAATAAAACTCAGCTGTTTTGTGTATTTGAAATTTTGCCCGTCATCGTGATAATAAAGTCTTGAGGAAACGTGGAAATGTGTTTTGTATTTCGGAAGCAAATCGTAGGTTGAAGCTGCCTTTTTATTTCTTTGGTATGAAATTGTTTGTGAGAAGGCTTTTACGATGCAAGCCGAATACGATAATAAAATACTTATTGATCAAAGATATGATTCAGAAAAACCAAACAACATAAAATATACCTGAATAACTTACATACTTATGACTCCGTTGATATTTACTATGAATGTCCTTTTGGTATACATAAATGAGATTTCGTAGATACCTTCTTATGACGTATCTATCGTCATAACTAATTCCCGATATGACGAAGTCTCTGCCGAGACAATAAAACACCGATAAAGCTACCACCTCTTTCACTTCGTCTATATTTATAATTACGGAATGACTACAAATAAAATCAGAAACATCGCATACATCGTAAAACAAATTCAAAACAGAACTTTCCAGAATTTATTAGTCGCAAAACTTAAAATACTTAATCAAAAAGCAAGTTGGCATCGCGTGTTCCATCCGCAATAACACTAAGTAACATGAATGTTACATTCATAAAACACTACGATTTCTGTGCAGGCTCAATAATGTTGTTTGATCATGCGAGTGCATTGCTATCCGTAACGAGGTGACAAAATTTATAGGAACGGGGTCGATGACCTGCCATTTTTCGTACAAAAAATATTTTATCCGGATTGTTTATTTCTCACGCGATTTTTTGACGTTGATAAGTATATTTTTGTTAATACATGTTACAAACAAAGGTTTTTGTCTGGAATCCCTGCTATGTTTTTCAAACCTGAATTTAGTTTTGTTTTGTCGTGATGGAAGAATTCTTTATTGGATACCCACCTAAGATAGGTACAACTCAGATCTCTAAAGATAGGTACTGGCTTTACGCAGGCATTTTTTTCTAATTTATCTATTAACCATTACTTGTAAAAGTAGTAGTAATGAAGTTAAGGTTCTAAATGAACGAAAAAATAAGATATTAACTATGATTTGAATTCAAACTCAAAGATCTTTATTGTGAGTCAGTTTGATTTAGTAAGCTACTTACTTTTTAACTCATAATAAGCAAAACCGCAAGCAAAATGCTAGTAGAAAGTAAATACAAAAAGGTTTACGTGTTATTATAGCTGTATTCCTTCACATTTGTTCCAGTTTGCACCGTGTAGCCGCTCATGTAATTACTGGCACGTGAGGACGTTTCAATTTTATCTACACTATGTAGTTACGTATGTGTTTAAAATGGATTTTAAACATTCACAACGTGTTTTTGATGCAAATGTTTATGTTTTCAAAATTTTTAATTTGTTAGGTTTGTAATATGTAGTAACTATTTCGTATTAAAGCTCGAGGAAACCTGGACTTGTAATTCTTAATAAAATTGTAAGTCTAGAATCGCCAGTGTGCCTCAAGCAAGCCTAGTGATTAATCCTCTCATATTCTTAATGTGGGAAGAGGCATTTGCTCAGCAGTGGTCACTTATAGGCTGATAATGTATAAAAACTAGCTCAAGTGACTGTTTGAAGAAGGACTTGTCTAGTTTGCTAATTCTAGTTAAAAGTAGGTAGGTTTCATAATTTTAGTTAAAAGTAGGTTACATGCGACCAATACAAAACATACGAAAAAGTCAAAAGTGGGTAATTAAATCCGTTTAAAAAACTACTTAAATTTAAAATATACGATCTGTAAACACCACGTTTACCTACAAGTTAAGCCCTGTTTACGTTTCCCTTTGACCGAGCTCTGCAGTTATTCTTCTTCAACCTAATCTGGATTACGAAAAACATGTCTTCACGCTTGCTACTTTACCTACTGTGTAGACAAGCGTTTTGAACGATGAAAAATATATGGTATTTGAATGTTTTATTACGAACTAGCGGTCACCCGCGATTCCGCTTGCATGGATGTCGATTTTACAACGTACAATTTTCTCTACGTACAAACTTTCTCCGGACTTCCACAAATAATTTATGACCAAAATTCGCCAAATCGTTAAAGGCATTATTGAGTTATAACATTACACTCTTGCCCTGGGTTGGGCGAGCGACCAACGGAAGATAATATTGGGGAAAACATCGGTTGGCGCGGTGGCTGGGCAACTGGCTGCCGTGCAACGTGTCGCGGGTTCGATTCCCGCACGGAACAACTCTTTGTGTGATCTACAAATTGTTGTTCCGGGACTGGGTGTGATGTGCATGTGGAATTGTATGTTTGTAAACGCACCCACGACACAGGAGAAAATCCTTAAGTGGGGCAACGTTTTATAAAAAAAAAACACAGTACGTGCTGACTGTTCAGGAATAACTATTGTCATACATTCTAGAGTAGGTATAGTGAATGCCAGGTAATCAGTCTGAAAACACAATAGATTTTTTTAATAAGGGCCTCAAATTTTCTTTATTTCTTACCTTATGTACTCTAAAACGATCGTGTACACAATAAGAATTCTAGTGCCAGAATTCTTCACAACAGCCACTCGTATTCCGCATTTTAGGTCACAACCACATTGAAAATACTAAAGAAAATGTGAATAAATAAAGAACTGCGTTAAATACATTAATTAACATGCGAAGCTCGTTATACATACGAAGGAAAATAATATAAAAATATGATTGCAGTACAAAACGAGTGTGGTTTGAACTCTTTGCTTTGTAGAATATTTATATTGGTTTTCTGAATTGAAGATTTTGTAATTATGTAGTTGCTATTTGATTTTTGCTTGATGAAGTCGTTGCGTAATTGGTAAATTATAAGACACTAGCGACTCGCTTCGGCTTCGTCTGTGTACAATACTGATACTTATATATTGTTTACTGTTTATTAATGTAATAATTTTTTTTTATGAAACAAGTTGGCAAACGAGCTTACGTAATACCTGATGATAAATAATCAGCGCCAGCCATGAACAACGGAGGAGTTACGAGTGCGTTGCTGACCTTTTAGGGATTAGGGTTTTGGAGATTTAGGAATTGGGTAAGGATTGGGTAAGGGGAAGGATTGGGCCTACGGTAACCTCACTGACACGGCAAAACACAACGCCGTGGTTGTTTCATGCCGATTTTCTGTAAGGCCGTGGTATCACTCCGGTCGAGCCGACCCATTCGTGCCGAAGCATGGTTCTCCCACACCTGAAATAATGATTATGCTTGCATATCAATTACATATTCTTAAGTACTTCATAAGTTTTGAGATTACAAACCTTAAAAATGAATCTAAAAATGAATGACATACATAACAAAATATACTAATTGAAAAATAACACAAATTACAAAATGCTCCCGAAATAACCTCCCCCTTTAACTTAATGATTCTCCTCTAAAAACCCGGCTAATTTAAGCTCTGTGCAAATTTACTTTCTTTAAAAGGTTAATATTATAAATGAAGTAAAAATTCATAGTCGTTTATAATACAAGAGATAGGTATTATATAAACGAATTATCGTTATTTCAAAGAGGGCGATGGAAGAAGGCTATATAATGGTATTGCAGGGGTGCGTCAAGTGACTGTCTCGATGCCATCCATTATAACTGTGTCCCTATTCTGAAAAAGACTGCGTATTTTTGGACCTGTATTGTAGTAGACAGAAAAATAAATTTATTGAAAATATCTATTTACTCATGTAAATTAACTAAGAAAGGCTATACTATTTTCAAAACAGTATGTAATAATTTCAAGTTAATAAGCATCCCGTCGTGACTTGAAACTAGTAGAGCTTTTCTTATTAAATTTTCACGAGTAAGTCATCGTTTTCTATAAATTTTGTATGTTTCATGATAGTTACTATTCAAAAATAGAAAATAAATATTCGTTTTCAAACAAAAAATGGTTTAATTTTGTCATTTGTGGTAAACATTACCAATAGTAACTAACTCAAGCTTCAATTAGGCACACGCGCATATGACAATGGCTATGATAAATATGATAATAGAATAAAAATATATAATTTCTTTCCTTTACAGTAAATAAGGTAAAAATATAAGTCTAGATTTTGGGCGCACATAATTTTACTATATAAAAAAATAAACATAGTATATGTCTATTTTTTATTGGCTTGTTTGTTTCAGTTCTAAGAAGTAATAAATTATTGGTAAATGTTATATCTATATGTCAAAGAAGTTTTTCATAGACAGACAACTGTTTGTACTTTACCACAAGATATTTCATATCAATATTATGACATCGTTCTAAGTAATAGAAAATCA
This sequence comes from Spodoptera exigua, assembly GCA_902829305.4. Lineage (NCBI taxonomy): Eukaryota > Metazoa > Arthropoda > Insecta > Lepidoptera > Noctuidae > Spodoptera > Spodoptera exigua. The sequence continues at coordinate 4,267,139 of LR824614.2, forward strand.
TCATTTCGCTTATAGCTAAATTGACTTTTTAATTACGCTTCCAGAATAAGGACGGATAAGACGTTGCGTACACATTGCCAAGAGCTGCATTCATTAACTAATGTATAGACTTTCAAAATATTTGCTCATAAATTTTGCTTAAGGGAAGGGAAAATTTGGCGGAAAATGTCGAGCGTGTAAAGTATGGTTTTTACAGACTGTCTTTTTTAATGTTCCTAGATTTTAAATCCAAATTGAAATTTGAAAGGATTATTTTAATATTCGTTGGGTAAAAAGTCTGTAAATAACGAGAACTATGAGTAACTATGACGTTTCTTGCTTGTTCTTCTCCATAGCAATCTACACTTTGGAACGAGCAAATAGCTTCACTAGAAGACTGACAGACAGACTAACACGATTAAAGTTAAAGCTCCTGAAATATGTTTAATTTTTTGCTTGTCGTTCAAAAGTTCCTACTGTTATCAAATTTAAATAAATGATTTTTGACTTTGGTTTGAGAGAGAAAATATTACTAGAGAGATAAGATTTATTTTAGTTAGCTTAATTTTTAAGAGACTTGCTACTTAATATTAGTTAAACATTTAATCCAAACCAACACAATCAGGGTCATTCTCTCATAGAACATCAGATTAAAGTAATAATGACATTTGTTGAGTAAACAATTCATAATTTTATGGGACAATGTCTATACATTCTTCCACCGCTGCTACTTCTGTAAGCATGGAACTTTAGTAGCTATAACAATGAAAATACAATTTATATTTCCTGAAATTAACATAATGCCCCTTCTCTTTCTAACACGTTAAAGTATAATTTTTAATCATAATCTTTTAATTCCTCATGAATTGAGTTAAATGGGTCCGTCAGAGACACAAAGACAAGCTTTAACCGCGGTTTTAACTCAGATAAAGCCATTTGGAGTGCACATTTTAAAACTACATTAATAACCTGCTAGAACGAGACGGGAAACAATCTCCAACTCAGAAGTTTTATACAGATGATTTATGATACTAGATGTGGCTACTTATTTGACAAAGTAGGTCTGTAGTTTTGTCATTTTTTAAAACTGTGTGTTTTATTACATGGTATAAGTAAACTCTTTTGTATTATATTTAAAATTCAAAATTTGACACTTGAAGTTTTGTACACTTATCTTACGTGTAATATAAACGCTAAATCTTTTAGGTATGAATCGATCTAGATGGTAAATAAATGTCTAAATGTTTGGTATTCTTTCACGTAAAAACTACTAAGTGGGAATGAGTGGATTTTTGATTTGAGATCTTAATCTAGAATACGACTGACTATTTTTTACTCCGTAAATTGCAATAAAATTACAAAAGATTTTTTTTTTATGTAAATTTTTTCTATACCTAAGTCACATTAAATATTTGATAAGGAACAAAAATCAGCCACAACTAAGGTCTGAATTATTATTTTAAGGCGGTAAAGAGTTTGACGAGTCAGCTAGTTCGTATGTGTTATTTATTGCTATTCATGTTCTTATTTGCTCGCGTGGTATTCATACCCATATCACCTATCAAATATCAACCAAATCGGTCCAGCCCTTATTGAAAGAATAACAAACACAATATCACAAACTTATACATTTATAATATTAGTTTAGGATAGCTGTAGCAGCTTCATTTCAGTACCTACATATATTACAAAAACATAATTATAAGTACCTATAAATAATGGATACAAATATGGCCTACCAAATAATAGAATAAAAGAAAGACCAACACAAAACATACTAAAACTTCCCTAGAATCCAGTTCAATTTTCCTTACTATCCAGTTCTCCATAAATAAATACCGTATAAATTAGCCAACATTTCTAGCAGTTTAATTCGATGTTTACGAGAAACTGCACAGAGACAGTGCAAGTCTAATATCTCAGGGCGTCGAGACAGCGCGGTGCAATCACAGCGCGTCCCTGACGTGTCAGCTCGACTTGCTTTGTTGCCTGACATTTTCTTGTTAACAGCACTTCGCTTACTGCGCCTTCCAGTTATGTTTTACAACTATCCTGGCCATTTGTATATTGTAATCGGAAAAAATATGAAAGCATAAAAACTTAATGTTCCAAGAATTAACCCTAAACTGTATTTAAAAAAAAATACACAACATATAAAGCAGGTTATATTAAGTATTGAACGAATTTTCTTTTATAAAGTAACCTACACTTAAAAAACCATTCAGAAAGTTACTGTCGAACGCAACTAATATCGTACTTTACATATATTAGAAAATATCAAACTTCAGGAGATAGTTCCGAACGAATCCCTGCGGTATCAAACATACAAAATGAAACACGAACCCGCCTTGTTATTCAAGCAAGTCTTACAACATCATTTTCTATCATAAAACCTCGGCTCATTTAATAACATGTTGTGATATCGTAATACGGCATTTCCCGTGTCAGCCATGTCAATTAAAGTGACGTTACAACGTATACAATGACGTCACATCACAACAAATCCCTCGTTACTTACCGAATACATTCTCCATATAAAATGGGCTTAATTATTTAATATTCAAAGCCCCAATGCCTTGACGTCACGAGGTATGTTACAAAACGTAACTTGTACATAAATCTAATCAGCAGACATGTAAACCTAAACAGTTTTTCATCGTATGTCATCTTCACAAATTATCTATCATATGTTTTCAATCCATGTTACGACAAATAAGATAGAAATCACTGTGCTAAAAAAATCCCGAATACGAGCGTATTCGGGATTTTTTCGTGTAACAAACACGTTGGAAATCCAGTTCAGCGAAATATTCTAATAGAGTAACATTTCAATTCACCATAAAAAGCTTTATCTTTTCTCACTCGAATAACCCGTAAATGCGGATGCGGTCGCTTCTACCCGCCGCACGCCGCTTGAATGAATGCCGGTGGCAGGGCAGTCAGGGCGGTGGCATTGTCCGTCACTCCGCGCGAATACGAACGGCGCGGTCTTGGACGTCGTCTGAGGCGCCGCACCGACGTCCACAGACGTTATTTAGGGCTTCATTGTGCCATTGGCCATTCAGACCGACAGTCGCGATTTGACTGTTGATAAGCGCGGATTGTTTCGACTGATGGACTGTCACATTATCTCTTTAAAAAGCTTATTCAAATAATGAAGAAAAAAAGCAATTTACGATCTGTTTAAGCGTTTACGAGACATCATTTAGCCGTCCTCATCGAATATATTTAGTGTCAAATTAAGCAGCAAAACACATCATCACTAGTGAATTGATTTTACAGGCTCATTCATCAATCTTTTCGACTTATTGATTGATGATCGCGCGGCCAATTGACGGAAAGTAATTAAAAAAACTATGTGCACAGCATATCTTTCTACGATGGTCCGTAGAATGATGGCTGGTATAAAATGATCCGTGGTGGGTTTTACAGTATCTATCTAATGCTAGAATTTTGGTCAAGTGAGAGTTCAAATGACGTTGGTGACTCTGTGCTTCGGAGTCAAATTATTTTATTATCGGATTGTACAATCGAGTAACGTGTACGTTGCCCATGCCATTTTATGGTGACAGGTTATTTATTTTGGAATACACAATGTGATATCGGTTAAGGTCATTTGAGATTGAAGAGGTCTTCACTAATGATCTGTTATGACACATTCTGTTTTATAGAATTCATTATTGTTTTGTTGGTGTGGCCATCTATTACGAAAACGAGATATTGCACAGCGGTAGTGCTGAGATATTGCTGTTAAGAAATATAGTGCACCTTATTTTAAATCGCTACCGGGTGCAACTTACTGCAACCGGTCAACCTTAGGTGTGACTGCTATTACTGCTAACAATATTGAAAATGGGGTTACGTCACAACTAATTGGTAATACCAAGTAATACCAGCGAATTGTAGTTCAATTTTTTACTTTGAAATTTTAAAAATAGAATATTCCGTAATTCTTTTTGCTGATTGTTTTTATTTTTATTGTTCGCTATTTTTGTGATAAAAATAAAACTTATAGATAATAAATACTTTTTATTATAATTCAAAAAAAGGTTCGTTAATAATTCAGTCGAATTTTCCAACTTTTTAAGAAACTTAATGGACAGTTGAAATTGAATTTATGACAGGTGTTAACTTATTGTTAAGAAAGTACGTAATATGATAAGCTATTACTTGTACGAGTATTGATGAAAATATGATGGTTTTGACGACTTGGGCTATTTATAATCTTTGTGGAATTTTGATGCCAGATATTAATTTAATTATACATCATGTACCAGGCAGTTGTGCAAAATAAATACACAATATCAATAAAAAATAATATCACATTTCATTCTGTGTTATTGTCATCATTAATAATGAATGTTTACCCTAAAATCTCCTTTAAAATAATCAACCAAAACTCTATTTGCTACCGTGTATACCGTTATCTCTTAACATGCAAGGTAGGTACTATTAACCCAATACGTGTTCCTATTTATTACGTAATGCAACGGCTTACTCCTTATAAAAGGTTGTTTTGATAACAACCAGTGGAACTATAGACTCGTATTCAACTGCTCGGCTTATAGTAGAGCTTTGCAAACAGCGATTTAAAACATGATAGTTTGTGCAAAGTGTATATAATTGTAATCAAACAATGAAGTGACTTAGGTAGGTATTGGAAAAAAAAAATAACTTAAAATTTTTAAATATTACCTTAACGTGAATTTTACTTTAAGTCGTTTTAGAAAAATATAGCTTTGATTGCAGGTTGATTCGAAACATTAATTTTGAATCTTTTAGTATTAGTTGGCTACGCGACGTTAGCTACGTCAACTGTCGAGCAAATCTGTTCATGAATATGGGGCCTAGCGTAGCTTGAAACTAGTCAAGTTACGCCAACATCAATCAGAACCGACCAGAACACGTCATAAGCAAGTATGTATTTGGTTTGCCGTCTTTAGCCAACCATGGCATTCAAAAAGTTAACATGATAATGTGAAACAATATAGCACAGAGCCTCGATAACAAATAAAAAGTTTTCACTAAACAATAAACTAGTCAGACAATAATAAATAATTCCAAATTCCGAACTTTAAAACTTAAATCAAACTACGAAATCCAATCGTAATTCAGCTGTCTCAGTCGCAATGAAAACCGCTGTTTTCCCCGCCCCACACAACACCGGTCAACCGCCTCGGCCGTGTTCAATTAAACCAGTGGCGAGATAGCGACCGTCACGTACTGGGGTTCTGACGATTGTATCTTGTCACATCTCTAGTACTGTATGACCTCCAACAGTTTTAATTAGTGCACATTTCCTACATACATGAGAGGTTGAGAGCTAATGGCAAATCTGTTTAGGTAATTAATTAATGATGGCTGATTTGTGTTTTTAAGCTTTTTTGAGAGATTTGCGTTGAATGATGGTAGTCAATGCAAACTTATAATGCGTCTTAATAAATATTACTTTATGAATGTAATGATAATAGTTTATTACTATACCGAAGTTTACCGGATCGGCAAGTAACGATCCGGTAAACTTCGGACAGCTTGATTAGTCAAGGAACCCCTTTTGTCACCTTTTAAACCTTCCTAGGACGATTACAAGCATTTCAAGGACAAAATGCACCCAATCGGCAATTCTTGAGTTTCAGTGAGACTAATGAACAGTTATTTATTTTTTATGTAAGATAAAAAGTAACAGGCATACCTATAATTAAACAAACGAATTGAATAATTGCTGTATTCCAAAATAGTTCTATACAACAAGATTTGAATAAAATAAAGAATTATGACGAAATGAAGAAAAATGATATTTAGTATTTATCTTACATCAAATATTTTTATAATTAAATTGAAAACGATACACATACAAAATGATCCTCAGTTATACAACTTCAAAACCAACGAGGCAGTGGAGTTCAAGTTTTAATTACAGTACGTGGTCTTATTAGGAGTTTCCGTTCGACGATGTACGACAAGTTTTTGCAATATTATGTTGAATGAATCGAATAACTGTTACTGTTTTATTCAATACAATTTTGCTATTTATAAATTGTAATAAAAACAGCTATGAAAATGATTGGTAATAATCTATCGGTCGTTGAATAAAACAGCGTTAATGCTATGATCGATTAAGTAGCTCTGATGATGATTTGAAGCCTCCATGTTTCATAATCCAAATCCAAATTAATATTATAAACGCGAAAGTAACTCCGTCCTTTCTTCACGCTTAAACTACTGAACCTATTTGTGTGAAATTTTGTACAGACATAGTTTGGAACTCGAGAAAAGACATAGGAATTTTTAAACTAAAAATCTGCAGGAAGTCACTGTTCCGCGCGAACAAAGTCGCGGGCAAAAGCTAGTTTGTAATAATGTCTATAAAAATATCATTCAATCTAACCCTTGCCTAATTTTAGCGACAATTTTAAAAGAAGATAAGCCACTCGAAATTTCGCCAATAAAGCCAAATCTTTAAATAAAATTACGAGAAATTCTAAAATTGCTATTCAAAAATAGACAAGAAGAGAACCAATTATTATTGAATCGAATAGATTGGTTATTAACCCTAACAATGCTGATTGGTCGTTATCAGCTAGTTTGCAAGCAAATTGCGTATTTAATTTTATATTAGGTTACGACTTGGATCGATTTAAAAAGCCAGTAATTGTACTGTTCAATCTTGTTATTCGAATTATAAATTGTTTGCGATAAAAAATGTTTTCGTTTGTATTGGTGATGATAAAAACTTGGGTGGATTTTAATCAAATGTTCTTTTTTTGTGATACTGTATGTACTTAGATACATTGTATAGTGGGCGTTTTGCTGATAGTAACCTACGGATATAAAGGGTAAAAAAAACTAGAAATAACATCAAAATGTTTGACTGTTCAGTTTACGTGGTGGCTTTGGAACTAGCTGTCGTGCATCGTGTCGTGGGTCTTTGTGTGATCCACAGATTGATGTTCCGAGTCTGGTTTGATGTATGTGAAATTGTATAAAAACCACATCAAAATCTGTTTAAAGCTGTTTAAAGTTTAGCTTATTTTATACCATGCAGTAAGGACATTTTTGTCATTGACAATTAAGTTCAGTTACAGATACCAGTTCGTACGTCCAGTGAAATAATTACATATACTTCGACATAGCCCAAAGGATTAGAAAACTGAAGTGGCAGTGGGCAGGTCACATCTGTCGAAGAACCGATGAATGCTGGGGTAAACGCGTTCTAGAGTTGAGACCACGTCTAGACAAACGTAGTGTAGGGCGCCCTCCAGCTAGGTGGACTGACGACATCCGCAGGGTGGCTGGCAGTGGTTTGATGAGAAGAGCAGAACGTCGAGCTCAGTGGCGTGCAAATGTCCAGCAGTGGACGATAACAGGCTGATGATGATGATGATGATGATGATGATGACGTCCAGTGAAACTAGCTCGTTTAATAAAAACTTTCATAGTGAAGAACGAGCAAGAAATTCCATGGTTACTCATAACATTTTCCACACTGACATTTTATTCATAACGATGGCATGACAGAAATAGTAATACATTTCATAACTTCTACAACAGTACTAAAACATTTTACATTTCAAAAGAAAGAATAGTAATATTATTTTTAAAAGGACAAAACTTGGCTTTGGACAGTTTTATAGGCGCTTTCACCTTAAGTCAGTGGCTAGATTTTATAGCTACTACACCAGCAGTTTCGTCTGCGAATATTTCAATTTTACTTTTACTACTGATTTTGTATTTTCTTTGGTTGTAAAGCGCTTTTTGTTGTGTTCCTTACGAAAAAAAAAATGTTAAGAGAAAGAAAATTTTTAGTTTTTTGATGAAAGTAACTGAGTAGAATTCGACTAGTTTCAAGTCACAACGGTACTCTTATTCGACGCCACGAAACGGGTAGAGCATTTCTCAACAAATTCATGTCTAAGTCGTTATATTCTATTACTTATGTCTTACGATGACTACTATTATATACAAACATCGTCATTCAGTTTCAATTATAAATGTTTGTTATTATTGCTTGGAATAAACTTTGAAGAATTCTTGTACGAATGATTTGATAGTTAAGTACGATTTTATTTTGTATTCTTTGTGTGGATTGCACAACATTCACACAAAAACGTTATGGTTCACTATTAATTAACATAAATAACTAAGTACTAATAAACATAAATATTTAAAATATTTAAAGACTTAATATAGGTGTATTAGCCTGCATAGTCATATTTGTACCATGATTCTTATAAACTGACCGTGTCAGTTTTATAATGACTGTAATGTTTCTTAAGTTAAATAAAAGAATTTATAAAAAAAAAAATAAAAAAAATCTAAAAAACATAATATATAAATAATTTATAGATAATGACGACTAGAATTTTTATTTCACAATAATTAGTATTATGTACAAACATCGTTTAAATGTGAATTCACAAATATTTTTGTCTTTACTTGTCCTGAATATTGTTTTTACATGTGGTCTACCGTTAAATATTTGAAATAGCTTTTAAATGGAAATATGTCTGAGAAAGTACAAGCAGCCTCGGTATTGTAGTACCTAATTTTATTTTGTTTCAGATTATTTGGTTTTAGTTCAAGTATAAACAGTCTATGGATATAAAACGTAAGGGATTTTAAGGCGGTCGTATTTTTGAAATATTCGATTTTTTTTCGTACTGAAATATAAACAAGGAATTTACGTTCAAAAAGTCAATAAACTCAGTTTGTATGCTTATGCAATGAGTATTACTTTCATGATACATTTACATTTAAAAATATATAAACTTTATAGTACTGTACAAATGGCAAGCGTAGATATTGGTTATCGAAATCTAACTTTTTTATTTTTTTTTATTCTACTTAAACGAACTTTTCTAGGCTATATTAAAACATAGGAATTGGTTGACTGCTTAAAAACTAACACTACTGACAGAAGACAGTGTTTCGATACAGGCAGTTTACTTCATGTTGGATATTCTATCTACTCGTATGAAGCGATTCGCTTTCAGTTTTCTCAACAGAACACCGCTCAGGAGTGAAAAATTTTGTCGATATCTGTGTTCCCCGAAGGGTATATAACTTGGATGTCTGCAAGGCCAAGTTGATAGGTTGCTTATGGGTAGACGTGTTCCATCCTAGATCACATCATCCATTACCACCAGGTGAAAAACACGCCGATTTCATCCAAAAAATGAGGTGGCAGAATAAAAACAAAAAGCCAAAGGTCAGACCGTCCAATTTCAAAGATGCTTCATTCTGAAACATTTTATTGCAAAGATCACTCTTAGATTAGGCTATTAAAGAGCAGTACATAAGAGAAACTGATATGAGAAACTAAATAAAACATACATACATATGTGCCGTTAAAGTGCTCATAAAATTCAAGCGCCTTTTTGTAAGCGGCCCACGTTAGACAGTATCTTGAAGATGGCGGGTTTTATAGTTCACCGTGTGGTTATCGTGGAAATGTTGCCACAGTACGTATATAATAGAGAAACTCAAGGAATTTTATTATTTCATAGGAATAATCATCCGCATCATCTGCTACATAAGCGTACTACTGGGCAAATGCCTCTTATCATACTTGTTCAAGTGGAATTGGCGATTTTAAAGTTTAACATTAACGGTCAAGGTTTTATTATCTTCTTATCATTTTAAAAAAGTTATAGGAAAAAATAATAATTTAGTAGTTTTCATATCGTGTTTATCCTAATATATCCATATTGTATGATATACCAACTCAAATATTCAGTAAAAGCATGGAAAATTCCATGCTTTATGTGATTAGGCGAGAGAGAAAACTGAGGATAGTAAGGAGAGGGGAGAAATATGACTTTCACTAACCACATGGCCAAAGATAACGCAAACTTTATTTCACGCGAATTTTCTGTGGGGCCTTGGTATCAGTTTGGAGTAGTTCCCGGTATGTAACTATATGCCTATGTATTTGTGTATGTACACATTATGTGACTTCATGTATCATTACACCTATATCTACCTCTTCAGAAATAAAAGGCAAAACAATATAAAAAATAAGCGATTGGACATACCAACTCCCGAGCAAAAAATAAGAATTGTTAGTTCTATGTTATTTCATAGATATACAGATGTTGGCATGATATTAGTAACATACCACGAAAGGGGGTGATTCTAAGTTATGAGGAGGGCAACAACCCCTTGGAACTTATGGGAAAAGTTTCATGAAACATGTTGTGACAGCTACATCTATATCTACTCGTGTTGTTCTGCTTCGAGTTTAGTTCGAGTATAGAATGGAATATGATAATATAGATCGGTTTAGTTTTGTAGAAGAAGAAATAATAGCCAGTTTTCTAATAAATGGTATAGGTATATGTTTTGTATTATAACTAAACGATTTCTACTTAATTCATTCATCTATACTTTATTTTATCATTGTTGATTTTTGTGTGTGATTTAGTTGGTTAATGATAAACGACTATTCTTGAAATTTGGTTCATCATCATCATCCACCTATTAGTGCCAACTGCTAAACAAAGGCCTCTTCTCACACGGAGAAGGTTTTAGCATTAATCACCACGAGTGCGCAAGGCGGATTGGCGATTTCATGCAATTTGGTTGCTCTATTTTATTTTCCTAAGTGTTTAGATTAGGCATTCATGAGCATTCCTTAAACAAATTATTATAATGAATAGAACTACAAATGGAAACAGTTTACAAAAAGATCAACAAATAACAAGGTCGATGACACTCTCAACAATTCAACAGCTAATATACATAATACAAAACTAAAAAACTGATAACAATTATTAAAACCATAAAACCACAACAATTACTTCGAACAATACACAACAAACGGAGTCATTAAACCAAAGTACGGGTCTGCAGGCCATATCAACTTTACCTAGCATGCTTCCACCCAGACAACATCCATCATCCAACGTACACTATGACGTCAGAATTACAAATTCAAATATTATTTCAAGCGAAAACTTTCACAAATCCACTTTGCATGAAAGCGTTCTTTATGACACGCCACGCCACCACCCTAAGGGTGAAACACCCTTAGTTTTCAATATAAACATAGATGTAGGCATCTTATTATTTGCCGCGGTTAGCACAGAAATTGCTTTTCGTTGTATTTTCTCAACATGTGAGAGATTGCTATGGAAATAAGTTACTGGATTGTGAAGTTTCAGTACTAGGAATACAGATGGTGAGTTTTAGTTGATGGTAAATGTTATTATTGCTGTCTTGGATGGATTTCGATTTATTTTCTTTGGCATTTTAGTTGCGACTTTTTGAAAGAGAAAACCATATTATGATTCTCCGTTCCTTCTGAGCTAGGCTGTATATAATTGCGCTCATCTGTGGTGGTCTGTTGGCTCTCTTTGAGGCCTTCTTTAAACGCAACACGCTGTACGCTCGAGCCTGTTTCTGGTCGGGCGGTGAGCTACCCTTCAATTAATACTGGGACGAAATATTTTGTGCTTTTCCTCGTTGCTATAGGGGCTAAGTGATTTTATATTTTATAATTCTTTAAACTGCAATCATTGATCAAATCTGTGGTCCCAAAATGGCCAGTCAGATTGTCCCAAGGTTATTATGAATTTAAAAATACAAACACAAGATGATGTCGCAGGGGTCCTGTATTATTGTCATATTATGAATTTATGTGATTTTAAGGTATTACATTTAATAAAACTAAGTAGCTATCAGTTAGACGTGTCAGTTATTACCAGATAAAGCTAAAATCACTGTCGAGAAAGTCATTTAAGCGAAATCCAATGGGACATTAATTTTCTAAGAATAAAAGTAATTGACGACCATATGTCGAAATCAGATCAGAATCAGCAAGTCATTTAGAAACGCCTTAAATGTTTTTTGTAATTAATGTTTGCTAAGTTATGAAGCTTAAAATCGCCAATCTGTCTTCAGCAAGCATAGTGAACGTCTGAATGTGTTCTTTGTGTAAGAAGAACTCTTTACAGAGGTGACGACTTACAAGTTGGTGATAATGATCAAGGTTTGAATGAATATAGTTCGTAACATTATATAGGTAATTATTATCCACCGAAAAGAACACTGATAAAATGAGAGTAAAATATAAGTAACAATTTTAATGATTCCTACCTTCCGTCAGCTAAGACTAAGACTAAGACTTATAGACTTATAGTATATTGGTACTTGTGTCAGTTGGAAGTTGTCATGCTCACTCAGGAGTCTCATTGGCGGTGGCACGGGCACTGGACCGCTCGGTTCCCTATATTATGGTTGAGTTGGACCGCCCAACTCAACTGGTGTACACGACGTGTCATGTTCGTGAACGGACGCCGCCTATTGGGACTGGTCAACTCGAGACTGTCTAAAGTTGCTGTCCCTGAGGTTCATTTCTTTTTCGGATCCTTTGGTTAAACACTAGTGTTACACTGTTCTCACATAATAGCACTATCTAAATTATGTAACAATGCATTGTAAAAAGTGATTGAAAAAGAGTAACCATGGAGTTTCTTGCTCGTTCTTCTCCATAGGAATCTACACTTTGGAACGAGCAAATAGCTTCACTAGAGGACAGACAGACAGACTGACACATATAAAGTTAAACCTTATGATATCTTTTTTGCTTGACGTTCTAAAGTGCCTTTTTTGGTCTATTTGAAATAAAGAATTTGATTTGATTTGATTTGCTATCCATCGTCAATCAAAGATTTGGTAAATTCTATTGAATATACTAAAAGGAAATTTCAACAAATAATAATTCCCGTATAACCAAATAAAGTCTTCAGTGTGCCTGCACGGTGGAACAGGTTGAATAAATAATTTTCAAGCATAAACCTTTGACTGCAATTCCCTGCGGTTCCCTTTGCTACGTAGTTGGTTTCTGGCTTCCCTTTAGAGTCTCGCGGCTTCAGCAGTTCATTGTTCATATACTATTGTAGCTATTTATACAGGCTTAGGATAAATCGCTGTTCATTTAACAATATATTTAAAACATTATAAATATGCCTTTGCCTTTTATTTTGGTTTCATGGCACCACTGACGAACAGACTGACAAACTACTTTTCTGTTTTGACGTTTCAAAAGTACCTATTTATGGTTTAGTTGGAATAAATGATTTTGACTTTGACTTTGACTTTATACTTCAAATTCAAATTCAAATTTTGATTGCATTCCATAATGTTACATTAGGTGTTATGTGTATAGGTGTTTAGTTGTATACTTGTAATGAAAAAATACCTAAGGTGTATACTTGTAATGAAACAATGCCTATCTGACTACCAACCGTCATTAAAATAGGTTTTAGTATTTTTTGAATATGGAATTACAAATAATTTACGAAATTGTACATAATTATCGCAGTTTCAAAGTTACAATTTGCACAGAATCGCTAAAAAGTCATAAAAAAATAAGTAAATAGGTAGACACGTGAGAACCAATCGAAAGTTCGAGGTGCAAACCGTAGGAGGCGTCGGGTGTCAACTTTAATTGGTACTGTATTTCAAGCCAAGCAACAGTTCGTGTCCGTGCATCCAGCGAAAGGTATGGCTTAGTGATAGCGAGAATTGTTGTGAACGCCATTTTTATGTTAGTCTTATCTCGCAAATTGTAATTTTTATTTTGTTTTCTATTGGCAGATACAGTTTTTTTTTTTGATAAAAGCTATATCCTGAATTGACAAGCTACTGCGATTGCGACTGTTAGGGGTCATTTAAAGTGTATACTTAGGGTTCATACTTTGCATTGATAATATTGAGAGTATGTATTATATAAATTCCAAATTAGCTTATTAAAATGAAGTTATGTCAGAACAATTTTGTTAGCACTTCGGGAAATAGGATTGCTTAAATTATAAAAACACTTTTTTGTTTAAGTGGCTTTAAGTAAGACTCTTTATGAACAAAAACCCGTCACATCTCCTATTTCAGGCCGAGGACATGGTAAGTTGGAACGGTCTGGGGCCGCGCTCAAGCGGCTCCTTCCCAACCTCGGGGGGCCAAACGCCTCCTGCCGGAGGTTGTACATGGGGATTGTGCGATCCATGGCCCTCTACGGTGCCCCTGTGTGGGCGCCGGATTTGAAGCGGCGGCCGGCTCGTACGCTGGTCGCGTCCCAGAGGGTCATGGCTATCCGAATAATCCGCGGATATCGCACGATCTCCGGGGAGGCGGCGAACCTCCTTGCCGGATCACCGCCATGGGATCTGGAAGCGAAGGCGCTCGCGCGCGTCTACAGTTTGCGCGCAGACGCGCGTCGCCGGGGCGAGGATCCTCTGCCGCGCCAAATTAGTGCGTGGCGGAATGAGCTCCGGCGAGATCTCATGGCTGAGTGGAAGCAGCGACTGTCGCAACCGAGGGCCGGGCACGCTACTATAGCAGCGGTAAGACCCCTCTTTGAGGAGTGGCTTGAGAGACGCCACGGCGTCCTCACCTTCCGCCTGACGCAGGTGCTTACCGGGCACGGCAGCTTTGGTAGGTTCCTGTTTCGGATCCAGCGGGAGGAAACGCCCGAGTGTCGTCATTGTGAGGATCACCTGGAGGACACGGTGGAGCATACGGTGGCGGAGTGCCCTGCTTGGGCTGAGCACCGCCGTGTTCTCAGGGAAGTGATCGGCGGCGGCGACCTCTCGCGCCCGGCCTTAATCGAGGCCATGGTGCAGCGTGAGAGGAACTGGGAAGCTATCTCCTCCTTCTGCGAAGCAGTTATGCTCGCAAAGGAGGAGGCGGAGCGCGTGAGGGAACTATCCTCCTCGCGCCCCAGCCGCCGCAGAAGGCGACATTCCGGACGTCGGGGATCGAGGGATGATCTCCGGCCACCGTAAGCGCGGGTCTGCGGACGGCGAGTAAGGGTAGCTCGCCGCCCGACCAGAACTGGACCCGAGCGTACGGCGCGTAGCGTTCCGCGCGCGCCTCAAAGAGCCAATAGACCACCACAGTCGGGGCCCTAAAGGGCTGATGTTTAGCCGGGGCTGCGGGGTAAGCGCAATGAGGCACCGCGACCTCGGCCCAGAGCAGGAGAAGGAACGGGGGGGTTTTTAGTCAGTAAGAGTCTGACACTCTCTCTCGCCTTACCCTGGGCGGGAGAAGTCATTGGATGATTTTCCCCTGACAAAAAAAAAAAAAAAAAAAAAAAAAAGGCCGAGGACATGGTACATTATTCTGTCCGATACCTTGGCTGAAATTATAAAACCTGTTTATTTTATTGCATCTCTAGCAATGAGACCACGCCTCATGAATTTTTAACGTGCGATATCGAGGGTTCTATTGTACGTTTTTTGAGTTTCACTCGAAAGTGCGTCTAATTGGACGGTCGAGAGCTGAAGAGGAAGGATTTCCATTTATCTTTTAATTCCTTTTTTATCAAAACAATGCCTCAAAATCGAGGCGAACGTGAAACTTCACCGTGGTAATTTTCCTGAAGTTATACAGACATTGAGTTGGGTTGAATTCGTTTCAATTAGCGATTCTTGATCATTTAAAAAATTAAGAATTATTATGCCATTTGTTTTCATAAATGAATGAAAGAGATGTTCTGAATAAAAAAATTTCTTTATAGGTATCTATTTTTAAGTAGGCAATTTTATATATTCAAATCTGAAATTGCCTTTCTTAATACTATTAAGTTACGATAAATAAAATGATAGATGGCCGATCAATTTTCATTTCAATATAAAATTCTTGGTAAAGTAAAGCAGTATTCGAAGAACGAGCGTTCACTATAAAAAATCTTTTGCACTTTATTACATAAAAGGCATCAAAAGTTTGATTAAACTGGCAGGTCAGTGAGTGTCGTAATGCTCCCTTAATTTTCGTTCGAAAAGCGTCCAAAAAATCGTGGATCCGATAACTCTGTTCACGGGCTTATTTTATATTAGCTTAAGAACATTCGACTTTTCTGCACAGAAAAAGTAAATCTGATTTCAACTTTGTTCATAATAACATAAAGGTAACTATCGTTTGTGATGGTTAAAAGGATAGAGCACAAAGAGATCACTGAGCATGTTTGCAGGCTTAAGCTTTAGCTGTGAAAAAGGTTACCGAGCCCGCGATGGTGGGAATATTGATTCGTCTTATCAATATTTGCATAATGTTGCGTGTACGATGTTTACTTTTTAAAATTTAAAGGGTTTCGAAGACAGGTGTTATTTAATTTGACAATGTGTGTTCATTCAATAAAGTGTAAAGATACTTTGTTTAAATTTGCTTAGGTATTTTCCTTGTTAAATGTTTTGATATTTAACTTTTGTATATAAATGTAGTTCTTGTTCTAGTTTTTTCAGGCGTGTAAGTTAACGATATACTAATAATTTGTTCGTAGAAATGTGTATTTTATTTATTATCATATTTTATACATTCATACAGGTCACACAAAGCAATCGTCTCTCATCATAAATTATAAAATTTCTTACACGATCCTTCAAAAGCTACTAAAGTCATAAAAAATAAGAAACATAAAGAACCTCATTATTGACCATGGTGTCATATTTTTCTTTTGGTTTTTGCTTACTCATAAATTATTTTGTTTTTTATTACGATTACTTAAATTAGGCTTAACTTGTAACAAAACTAAATACCACAGACGAATCGTATTTCCTATATTGGCACAAAACTATCTTTATCTTAAACGTATAGTAAATAATGCTTCTATAAGATATATTTCTGAATATTAATTCGACTTATCGTAGGGCTTGTCCTCATTAGCAAGAACCCCGGAGAGTCCCTTCGTCCGTGATATTGCGTGTTTGTGGTTACTTCCGGAAATTATTGACGTTCAACAGATCGGCCAACCGCTAAATGTCAAACGGAAACTTGGTCGGATATGTGCCACCTGGAGATTAACTGGCCTTAATAAGCAGTGTGTTTAGTAGGCTTGTAAGTAGGCGAGTTACTGGCGTGACTCAACATCATCTAATTAAAATATAACTGACGTGGTGGCCCGGGTGCAGGTTTGAAACCCGGTAAGTACCAATGTGATTTTTCCGAGTGATAATATATATTTTCTATTATTATGGAAACCTGCACTTGTTATTTATAATTATAAGTTAGAAATCGCCAATCAAACGAAATGAGCAAGCGTGATGTGAGAAGAGGTCTTTACGTAGCAGTGGGCACTTATAGGCTGATGATGTGAATTACAATAACGCAAACGTTTTTATTAATTAGACAGTTCTGTCCTTTTACCTTTTGACCGCCATTGTTTGCTATAGACGACACACATAATATTTTTGATATGACGTTTTCACGACACACATAATATGTTTTCTGATCGGCTATGCTCGACATTGGCGAAATAGCTAATTATTCTTTTGTCGTCTATAGCCGACTTTGGCAGTTAAAGGGCTTAAAATTGCAATGGCGATTATCTTCCTTAGCCTTAGGGACGAAGAGGGGTATGAGGGACTCTTATCGGTTAATACCACGGCAATGTTTTTCTTCTGTCTATGCCGTGACCTAGTACGCCCTGCTTATGGACTCACCGCACCTGACCTAACATCGCAAATAATGACTTCGGACACAACAGTCATATTTATGCCTATGTTGAATTTTTTGGAAAGTAATATTTTAAATTAATTATTATGTTTTTGGCTTACTCACGTAATAATTTGACGAGATACTCGATTAGCTCATGAATATGGGCCTCTAGCATGTTTTGAAACTAGTCGAGTATCTCGTCAAATTATTACGTGAGTAAGCCGAAAACATAATAATCAATTTAGAATGACTCACGAAAGTTATAATAAAAATTAAGTAATATTTTGTAACAAGTTGACAAATATTATTTTTGGGATTGTTTGAATGTAATGAACCTTAAACACCACCGAGATTACAATACTAAACTACATACTGAACTAAACCCTACCTTAAATCAATATATTTTCAATTGGCAACTGCCCCTCATAAAGTAAAACATTGTAAGCCAATAAATTTCAATTTAAAATCTAAAGATGCATAAAAGCTCGGTAACGGTGTGGCCGTAGCGAGGTGTTACCGAATAAGGCGCAAAGTGTACTGCGCAGTCGTAAATACTACGTCTCTCAGACATTAGTGGCGAAACGTGAGACTGACGTTAGTAGAACCGAAGCGTGCGCAATTTTTTTGTACATTTCCTTTTGTTCCTATTGGTAATTGGATTAAAGTTAATTTTTGCATGTTTCTAATACCTACTGCGTGATAAATATAATATTCACAAAAATATTCGGAAGAAAAAATTAAGATATATTTACAAGTCACAAGATATGAATCGTCTTAAAAGATTACTTCAATAGTTTCGTCCTAAATTTAGAACCGAATACTCTATAAACAATAGTTTATCGATAAACAATTTATCAAGTCTAATCCTAGCACATTTATAAATTCTACAATGTTTGAAACAAAACACAATTTCAATAAGCCACGCCTGATTTAGTCGTTCCTACCAATAAATCGAAGGTTCGATGTAAAATGGCCAACGTGCAACGATACGGCCAACTCGTGAGCAAAATTCACGTGTTAAAAACAATGTGAATTCTTTTGATTATTATGAATAAGTTAATCTTCAGTGCACGCTTCCCCGCGGGGTTGATACGGAGACTTTAAATTTACGAGTAGTCATGCACAGTTTGTGAACCAAATTTATGGTAAGGATTTGTTGTGAGTCTGTGTTGACTGTGAAATTATTTTGTTGTTTTTACTGCGAGTGTTCGTGCTTTTTAATTTTTTGTTGATGCTTATGATATCAGTAGTTTGACTTAACTTAATTTTAATAAGATGTGATGAACATCTCAATAATGTGATTTAATACAGTCTCAGTTACTTATTCAATAAGTCATATAAATTAGGATAGAGGGCCTTAAAAAATGTACTTAATGTGCTATAGAAAAAATGTTACTATATCATTATTCTAAGGTTGAAAGTAAAACATTACAATTTAGACAGCGAACTCGTAGGTAACGGGTCTGCGCACGTGCCAGAATCTATCAACACTTTCGATCTTCTACTGTCAATTCAATTACCCATAACTTCACGTACAAACCACCTGCATTATATAACTCTTTATTTCAAACTTACGTAAGTGACAAATTACATTTATCATCGACAATAAACGTTTTGCCATCAACACAAAACAATAGCCGAATGAAATGAATTTTCGAATCAAAATACTATCGTTTCCTATCACATTACCAGCTGTACGACGATCGATGATTGCCATAATCGATTCAGCCGAAAGGTATCGATTAATTGAAAATATTTGACGATAAATGTAGTAATTTATCGAATTCATGATCCAGTAATCACGGGTTCGATCGCAACTTTCTTCAGACCGATATAATTATGTTTTTTTAAAAAGTCGGCTTTAGATGTAACAAGTTCTGAGGTAACTTGAGAGTATTTCTAAATAACAGAAGATTAGAACTAAGTTAAAAGTACCTAACGTCTGACTAAGTTTAAGAAAAAAAGACTGGCCTACAGACTGTATAGATACCTAATCATTACACGTTGGATTTTAAATAGATACTTTTCACACATAATAAAATGTTGGCATATTTAATTAAGAATTCTTCAGTTTTCACTAAAAATATATCTTTATCTTTACATGATTTTATAAATATTAAATTACCTACCTATTATTAAAATAGTATAATACTTATTCCTGATTTGACTTGACCAAGATTCCTACTTTAAAGAACAAAAAGTTGACCATTGATATGCCTATCACTTTTAAGTTATTTGCAAAAATATATTAATATAAGTAGTCAGGTATTACCTTTACAGGACTGCCGGGAAGATCAAGAAATTGCAAGCGTGACTGCTGAGTCAGGGATCTAGAAAACGACCTCTTGATGGAACAGTATCATTGGGGATATGTCAATGATTGGGACCATTTTGGTGGATATAAGGAGAAACAATGAATGAATTTTACCGCTCTTGGTGGGGGAAAGTGTCAGATTTTATAAACATAAAAGTAACCTTGTTCCTTCTCTTACTCAAAGCCGCTTCATAACCTGCTGATTGTTGATATTATTACAAATCAAGTAAGTACGAATCTATGTCCGAATTTATGATGATTACCAAACCAAAACTGGGCTTATTATTTCGACAGTTCATTGTTTTCTGTTACGATTTCATAACTTTACATCAGCATACGGTTGATGTAAGTTTAAGATTACTAGTTGTCGCTTATTATCTTCGTTCGTGGTTTAAAACTGTATTTCTGTTTTCAAGGACACTTCTAAGCAGTTATTAAAGTTGTGGGTCAATGGAGAAACAATAACAGTATTTTAGATACTTTAATGAAGGGTTTTAGCCACTTGTGTCGTGTTTTTGCTTTCTATGTGTTCGTGTTTAAACATTGGTAGATGGCCTCTAAGGTTTCTGTTTTAGTTTAAGTTGGTAGGTACTCTAGACAAAATGCAATGTGAGATGGGGCATTTTAATTAGAACATTAACTAAGGCTTTTGCTGTCCCCCCAAGTAGGTATGATGGTAACTAAAAAAGTTTTATGACTTGTGACTTTTTCCATTTTATTTGTACCTACTTTCTAAAATTATTTACAGATCCCTGAATGTTGAGAGCCATTCGCCTTAAAAGAGCGTGATGAACACTTTCAGTCTCTTTCAGTGCGAAGAGCCATTTTTTATGTGATAGGACGGTAAGCAGGCCATAAGACGTATTACCTGATGGTAAGCAATTGGTGCCTAACTGTGGAAGGGAAAGGATTGGACCTCCGGTAAAATCACTCATACTAGAAACAATACTGTGATGATTTCTGTAAGGCCGTGGTAATATTCCGGTCGAGCTGGCCTATTCGTGAAACATGTGTCTTCTACAAATAAATTTTCTTATCGGGGGTTGTTTATATGTTACATGTAACATCAACAAGGCCCATTGTTCAGTACTATATTCACTTACCACTAGACACATATAAAGCAGACAGGTTTTTAATACAGCCCTATATTAATTTCGAAACATAATACATACTACATACACATATTTTTCATAACACCACACCAATTCCGCTAATAAGACAGCAAAAACGCTAGAAGGAATAAAAAACACTTAAAAACATTAACCTTTTTTGAGGCACGGTATAAAGGAACGTTACTTCGGGCACTAAAAATTACATACATTGACATTCGGTGAAGCCATCTGCGATACCTATGTTAGCAACTGGTCAATGAGCAGCTAATAATACGCTATTAGCTGTTATAGCCTAAGAGCATAGCCTAGATAGTGGTTGGTTGCAAATTGTGCAAAAAGCAGCTGGTATGACATCTGTTTAAATTCAAGGTCAACCCGAAAAGTTCAGTTCGATAACTTCAAAAGAACATGACAAAGTCGTTTTTTGCCTAAAGGGTAGTCAATGGTGGTAAATGCAGTCACTTTGACTTGTCATTAAAGTAACAGAAGGCTAGTGATTCGGTATTTACCAATAATTTCATAAATAATTACAAAAGTATTTTTGACATAAAAGCAGTTTATTTCAACAGACATTAAAAATCTATGATGTTTAGAACTACTACAGCATTGTTTGAAAAATATATATTTTTGTCGATTGATTGAGAAAATAGATTACTTCTAAATACCAGTAGATGTTATGTCTATTACGATAATATAATCGTTAGCATGATCATGATCAATATACGTAATTGATAGACTAAATATGCGTCCCGTATGCATTGTATTCTTCACCTATATATAAAAATAAAATAAAAAAAGCTTAAAACAGCTACACATTAGGGAATACAAAATCATGAATCATGTTCAAAAATTTAATCCTATTACAGAAGTAACAAAAATATGAAATTCGAATTTAATTTTAAAAGTGGAAAAAAGAACGGATCCGCTTAATTTTCGGATAGCGCGTTACGAAATGGAAGTTACATCGACGAGTTTTTAAATAGTGTCAGGTGTTTCCGGTCATCTGTGCGTAAATGACGTTCGTTTAAAAATACTCATATCCAACGTTTTATGTCTGGATAACTTTATATTGTAGTGAAGTTGATTATTCCGTACCTTTTTTGTTTTTTCTTTCACTTTAAGTTTTTATTACTATGATCCACAATGATTAATACACCTATGGAATTGAGAGAAAGTTGTCCTTGAAGTTTTGATTACTAAGGTGACATACATAATTCACAGCTGCAGATTATTTGAGAGACATTAAGCTTTCCAAATAATTTAGTAAAAATATAAGTATGTGAAATTTTATTAATTTACAAAAATAAAAGAACTTTTGTTTCTGTGTTTTAAAGGCCACAACGTTATTAATCATATATAATACATTTGAATGGAGTGGAATGATCTTTAAGAATCAATCGCAATGCACGAAATATTAATATCCCTATCAACATTAATGAAGTTATTCGCATACTAAAATGAGGTAGGAATTTAAAACGAAAGGATCTCGTCCATCCAAGACAGATTCCATCATGGATTGGCGATGAATACTTCTAATTCGTCTCAGGTAATTAATTATTTAATTCCAATAAGTCTTAGTAAAATTAATATCCTTCCTCTGTGCAATATCTAAGCTTGGTTTCCATGTCCGTGGGTGACTGTTGATTTAACAATAGCAATTACGTCGGCTGCACTCGGCCTCAGGCTCCCGACTATTCTTTAACATGACAGATGCCAGCGAGATTAATTACCCCCATTTGTTACATGGGGGAAGTATTCGTGAATTAGTCTTGTAAGTAAATTCTGGATGTACTACCTTATCTGTGTCGCGATGTTCTTAGTTTTGTTTTTGATTAATTACTCCTTTATTGATTATTATGTAGGTGTCTCAATAGTGTACTCTTTACTGTTTAAAGCTTTTGCAACTATAATAGGGAACAAAGTATTATCTTTGTATTTTTATATTATATCGTGTTTTGTTTGACAATGAAGAACATGTCACAATTTATATTAAAGAGCCAACTTTAGCATCAAACAGAACAGAAATGTTTAAAGAGCAACAAATTTGTTTTTATTTTATACAGTACATTGATCTCAAAAATTTATTTAGCTATCGAAAATAAATACCCAAGTGCAATATTTGTTGAAAAAAAAACTTTATTAATAAACACTAAAGTTCTGAAATTTCGATCAACCTTTAGGTCCAATTTAATTTAGAATTCTAACGAACAATGCTAACTTGTAGTTTGCAATAAAAACTGAACAAACATTTGGACAGCCTGAATAAATATCAACTTAATCTAATCCTGAAAGCACACATCAGCGCTGTGTGTTAAAAATACAATTTTGTTTTAAATTAGAACGCTGTTTTGTTTGTGTATTGGTACAAACAAATTGGCATAAACAACATTGTTTGGTATAATTCTAGGAAAGGCATGTTTTAGCTTGTATCCTAAATAGCGGAAAATAATATGATGAAGCTAATTTTGTACGAATTTACGTAATTTGTCATAATTATATCATATTTAAAACTCGGTTATTATACGGTAGTTTTTTATCACAAAACTATGTAGTATTTTTATCAAAAATATTTCTCCATTTTCATCATTTATAAGACTACAATATGTATTTTATGGTTTTTTCTTCATATATAAAATACTAATATTTTTATTGTGAACTATATGAAATCGGGTTTACGAGCAGAAATTTTTTTTATGTGATTCTCACATTTAAAACATACGCTCAAATTTTGTACTCTCATGAGTTCCATGTATTGTAATCTATTCAAAATCGACAATCATACATAACAAAGACTGGCATAAATAGCAAAAATTCCTCCATGACCACTGTGAAATATAAAACAATACATCTCTAGAGTTGCCATAACCATTCGCAATATTTTAAAATATTATAACAATTTACTGCGAATATGAAAAATTCCTCGAATGGGTGCGGAATATAAATTTCTTTGTGACCCATAACTGGGGGGTGTGTTCACTCATAATTCCTTTTTCATTGAGACAAATATTCATATAAACGTGATATTAGAAGTGCGTGCGTTCCTCGCATGTGAGCCGCACTGAGTTAGTGATAATATTGAATTGAATTATGGAGATTTTCCGTGAGATGAATGTCTTTATTTATTCTAATTTAGAGCTATGAATAAAGAATAGGGTGTGTTTGTAATAATGAACTGGGTTATTCAGTTCCGTGGTATATTTTAGTGTAGTACCGTCCTACTATTGTTTTTTTACAGCTGCTAAGAAATAACTAATGTTTAATTTTACATGACATGTTGAGTGCTTCCTGAGTGGCAGGCTAGTGTATCCATGATATTTTTATTCCTCGATTACAAACTAGATCTCAAAATGTAGTGAGT
The DNA here is from genome assembly GCA_902829305.4 of Spodoptera exigua. Taxonomy (NCBI): domain Eukaryota; kingdom Metazoa; phylum Arthropoda; class Insecta; order Lepidoptera; family Noctuidae; genus Spodoptera; species Spodoptera exigua. Next base: position 4,291,335 of record LR824614.2, read on the forward strand.
CCATAAAGAATATACCTGAAATTCTGATTCAACTGAGAAAAGCTCTACTAGTTTCAAGGCACAACGGGACTCTTATTCATGAGCAGCGTGGGCGCCGCAACGACGTCACGTAGCCAACTGTTACTATTAAAAAATACCTGAAATTATTCTAGCCATATTTTCACTATACCGACAAAATACAGTAACTGTAAAACATATTAACACAACCATAACGTAATAAAAGTAATTGCTCAATCTAACAAATTTCAATGTTTAATATGAAGAGATGAGAACGATACTTTAATGCTTTGTTCATTTCACGTTACTCGATTCTAGAGTACGACTCGACGCCTCCCATGAAAACGTGACGTGTATGAATTAAGAAGCTGCCGTGAATAAGGTTACTTGGACGTATGTGGACTAGATGTGGCCTTTTTTGCTGGGGCCAAATCATCAAATGACTTCTCTGGTCCTTTTTTTTTGTCAAGGGAAAATCATCCAATGACTTCTCCCGCCCCGGGTCGGGCGGGAGGGAGTGTCAGACTCTTACTGACTAAAAACCCCCCCGTTCCTTCTCCTGCTCTGGGCCGAGGTCGCGGTGCCTCATTGCGCTTACCCCGCAACCCCGGCTGAACATCAGTCCTTTTGGACCCCGTCTGTGGTGGTCTATTGGCTTTTTGAGGCGCGCGCGGAACGCTACGCGCCGTACGCTCGGGTCTGGTTCTGGTCGGGCGGCGAGTTACCCTTACTCGCCGTCCGCAGACCCGCGCTTACGGTGGCCGGAGATCATCTCTCGATCCCCGACGCCCGGAATGTCGCCTTCTGCGGCGGCTGGGGCGCGAGGAGGATAGTTCCCTCACGCGCTCCGCCTCCTCTCGCTGTGAGTAGTGATATCTATAATATAATTTGCCAATTTTCTAAATTTAACGTCATCTCATACTTTCAATCTATAAAAATGTAGCGGTCAATATAGTTCAACTCGCAAGTGTAGCGCTAGTGTACTACTACTCACAGCGGATTCAGATTCGAAGTTTAGAATGAAGTCTTACAGAATCACACCCCAGATAGTATTTTTAGTTATCAATTTATTGCGTCTTTGAAATATCATTATGTTACCAGAATTAAAGTGAGAGGAAGGTCAAACTCATCCTGACTAAAACTTATTGAGTTCTGACCTCTGCTCAGACCTAGAGCCGCAATTACTTAATGAAATTTACCTGCAACCATTACCGAAATGAGTAACACCTAGATTTGTTTGTTAACTAAATAATATATCACTTACCATTCTACTGAACTGGATTCTTGAATTAGAAAAACCGTTGAAAAACGAACAGTTTTTAATATCCACAAAGCCGCCGACACACAAAAGCGAAATATGAAAATAGATTGAAACTTACGACACTAATATTAGAAACAGTTGTTGAATATTTAGTCCAATATACAAGAAATATGTTAACATTCAGAATTTCATATCTCAACTTTATGTTTAAGCATAAAGATAAGCTTTCCCTCAGATAGGATTTAGACGCTTCCAGATTTAACAGCTCCAAACATACGCCCGAATATTGTAGGGAGGTGTATCCTCATTTTGGAGTCATTACACGAAATAGTATCACCGTATAAAGTCCCAAGGGAGGAGGGAGTGACTTTGTGGCTTCTGTTTGTTTATACACTCCCATATATATTTTGGTTAATTAAGTTTTTGTGCGGTCGCGGATTAGTGGTTGCAGGTAGGGGAACGGAATCGGCAAGACTAATCGTGATGTAGTGCGCTAGAATGGTCGCTGGACCGCAAATTTTTGGTGGAAAATGGGGTGGATTTTCTTATTAATATACTTCATTAGTAAAGCTGTGTTGCTATTTATGTCAGATACTGTATACTTATGTAGTTATGTTAATTTTTATATATTTACGTCACTACAAAGTATAAAACAAAGTCGCTATCTTCGTCGCTACCTTATATCCTTATGTTCACAACAGATTTTGATGTGTTTTTTTTCATGGATAGAGTGATTCAAGAAGGTTTATATTATTGTGTGTAGTAATAGTGCAGAAGTTTTGGTATCGCGCTTGCACTTGTACAAAGACGCAGCGGGTAGCTATTGACGTTATATATTTTGTACGTGAAAGTATAAATTTAGTGAATGAGGGTGCAATGGCTGAACACATAACACAAGTAATACTCAACATTGAATAGAAATCGCATGCACTTCTCTGAACCGTCAATGTTAGTTATTATCGAAATGTACATAGCAGCGTGTAGGTATTTAGAATCCCTGTAGTCTGAAAATATAATATAGTTATAATATAGACTGGTTTACATGAAACTGCAATTTAAATCTATTACAAGTCAATATTACGTCATTGTAGCTGGAGCATGGGCATGAGGATGTGGATTCAAAATCTGGTAAGTAAGTAAAATCTCAATCATGCATTTTCGAGTAATACGTACTTTCCTAAATTATTAATATATACCACTGATAGCCGGTAAACCTAAACTTATAGTTTTTAATTATACGTTTGAAATCGCCAATACGCCTTAAGCAAGCGTAGTGATTAATGGTCAAACCTTATCTGTGTGAGAAGAGACTTTTGCCAGCATACGATACTTATAGGCTGATCATTTTATATACTTAACATGTAACGAAATACGTGTTCAGAGATACATATAGATGTATTGCGTTCTTTGTAGGCCTAATTAATTAAATACTCAAAAGCTCCAGTTATCTTGCGCGTTTCTCGGTAACTTCAACTCTTTCAAAAGCCGAATATTATAAGGACTAGTCACGCTCGTTCCACAGGATGCGTACGTAAATAAGCAAAAATTTTCCATTTACTTACCGTTGTACGCAATTACCGAGTTTCCCGTAAGAGATTGAACATCAAAGAGTCTTAATTAAGCCTTAGAAGGGCCATAAATAGCGTCCAAAGTAACACTGAAATATTTACTTGGTCCTGTTAATGTTTTAATTGAGACTAGGAAAATTTCTTGTTGGCGCGCTTTGAACTCGACGTTTTGGCGATAAGCATTCCGGGTTCTAAGCTGTAAATCAGTAAATAAAGTATATTAATTAATATATTCCGTGTTATACGATACTGCCAATTAATTCACGCTTGATGAATTATTGTTTGTAGAATTATGGCTCGAACTTGTTAATTAGTAATGATGGAATTATTTCAAGTAGGTTATTTTATGTAAGTCGCCTAAACATGACGTAAAATGTTGGTTGATATAAGTGCCATATGGTAAATAAACAATAACCTGGATAGCAAAAACATGTTTCTTTTAGCCAGGCCTCATATAAATTGTCAAAAATAAAAACCTTTAAAATTTAAACAACAACATTGTAATGCATTTATTTATTATTTTAGGCATTTCGATGCCCCATTCACTACATTTTCTGTGTTTTATTAAAATAATAAAAAAAACAATCAATCAAATCTACGAAACAGTTCCAAGAGTAACAGCCAAATAAACTATTAATAAGAGAAACAACCTTTAATACAATCGAAGTTGGTGTTTTTTAACGTATTTCGTTTCATTATTGGCCGTTGACCTATGGTGTAACACACAGTTTAAATTAGACGATACACTCGTCCCACATACCAGAAAAAGGTGTGAACATAATATGTTTTTAAATAGTCTATTAGTTTTGACGAATTGTGATGTTGATTGCAAGAAGGTTTGTTAAAAATACTGTGTACTTTCATCTTGTGTAATTATTTGGTGATTAAGAACTAAAGAAACACCAGATGTCTTTTTATTTTTTTTTGAGGGAAAGTCATCAAAATGACTTCTTCCACTCAAGTTCGGGAAGGAAGTGTAAGACTCTTACTGAAGGGGCAGACTAGTGGAGAAGGAGCGGGGGCGTTACACCCGTTCCTTCTTCTGCTCTGGGTCGAGGCTACTGTGACTAATTGCGCTTATCCCGCAAACCCGGCTGCATATCCCGCAACACCGGCTGATCGCCAGAAGACTTGGTTTTTCGACTTGGTGGTAGTCTGGCGTAGTTGCTGAACATCAAAGTGCCGTGTAACGTGTCGCGGGTTAGAATCTTTATGTGATCCACAATTTTTAATACCCGGTCAGGGTGTGATATGTACTTGACTAGGTCTCTCATGTCAAAAGGCTAAATCATAGTAGGGGTCAACGGAATTGTTTTAAAGATAAAAGAAAATTATTACTTTTGTTTATCAATGTCGAATATTGTCCAATAAGTTGTTATATGATCATGTGGTTAAATTATATGAAACCTTAGTAGCACTCTAGAACGAAAGTCTATCAAAGAGAGACTTGCGCGAATATATATTTTTTTATTGTCAAAACATTTTTAATCTGTACATTTCAGCGACATCACATCAAAGTAGTGAGTAGTTATAGTAGGTACACTCTTTTATAGTTCAAGTACAATAAAAACCATCTCAAAGAACTCCAAACAAGAATTCGTAAAATCTAAGAACACTCAGACTTGTCTGTAGTTAAACCCTTTGTTGTCTAGGTTCACATCAAAAAGATTCATTCAACTTACTTACTGAACCGCAAACGTCTCAAAATGACGGTATCAATTTTATTTGATCGAATACTGAACAATCACGGATATGATTGAACTCGAATATTGAAGTCTCACAAAGTCATTCGGTGAAGCGAAAGACTCTTTCGGCTAAGTTGCCACTTTTATAACTAGAAGATATGGCATATAAGAATATCTTCGTATCTAACTGCCCGAGGCATTCGGAATTTTATTAAAACTTCTCCCCTTGAGATAACTTCTGTTTGATAGAAGCAAGGAGGTTGGGGACAAACGCCCCACCTCCTCGGCCCGACAATTAATGCCACCATTTACGAAATTTTATTTCATTTGCGATTGCGAACTCCCGTTATTTGATTATTAATAAAATGAGTTTTATTTTGTTGCTCATTTGCATAATTGTTTCATTTTCGTCTTCCCGTCTGTCGTATTCGATGAAGTGAGCTCGCCAGGAATCTTTTAAAAAGAAATTAAACTCGAGTTTGCTGAGGCCCCCGAGATTTTTAGTGTTTTCTGGACTGAAATTTAATTTTTCTGCTTAGACCGGGAATTGTCTTGCCACTCATTTAGATAAATTAGGTTCTTTATCTTTTTTTGTTGAACCGTCTTAGCTTAAAATAGAGCTAATTAGACCACGATTGAGTCGCTATTAAATTATGTGGTCTCGTCGTCAATATTTATTGGAACTAAGAGTTTTTAATTTCCTGTCAAGTTAAAATGTGTTTGGAAGTGTAATAAATGAGTTGTGATGCAAATTATTCGTGCCAGATCTCGAAGGAAAATGTTATTTTTTTAATTATTATATATAAAACTAACATAGTTTATTGCTTTTTTGAACGTTGCTCGCACGCAACTAGGATTCTTTAATGTGTCTACGTGGCAGCATTACCCTTTAACTTATGATTTATCTCACAATGTGTTAGTAATGTTTTGCCGGAACGAACGAATCCGCGATACGTTATGTATACGTAACGGCAGAATTAAAATAAGCAGCAGCATATTAAAATAAGCCGTTCTTCCAAAGTAGGTAGGAAAATATCGTAAAGTTGCAAAAACTATCAAGAGATTAGAAGAATAATTGCATTATTCTTTGGTTAAAACAAAAGGACTGTCTTTATAGTACACAGTAAATATCAAATAATAAAACGCTTAATATTGAGTACAAAACGACCAAATTCCGTCTCAAAGCGTATCAGTTTCGTACTCAAAATTATTCTCAGACACTTATAAAATATAATCAGACAACGTTATTCCAATATCTTTGCTCAATAACTTTCGGAATGTTGCACTATAATTTGAATTGTATAAATGCAGCCGACAACTGGAATGTGGTGCGAAACTTTCATGTTGCACAATGAGATAATTTTCGATTTGTTTGGAATCTTGTTTTTCGGAATGTCTTGGTATTTGTGTTTACATTTACGAGAGATAGGATAGAAATAATATATTTATTCTTGACTATTTCAACCTCCTTTTTGAAGTGTGGGAGAGCCATGCTTCGGTACGAATGGGTCGGCTCGACCGGAGTGATACCACGGCTTCACAGAAAACCTGCGTGAAATAACCAAAGAGTTGTGTTTCGCCGTGTGAGTGAGGTTACCGGAGGCCCAATCGTTCCCCGTTCCCTGTTCTAAAACTCCAAATCCCTAATATAAACTCCTCCGACGTTGCGGATGTCCATGGGTGACGCTTATTGCTTACCATCAGGTAATCCGTTTGCTCGTTTGCCGTACTATCACATAAAAAAAGATTGCATCGTTTGCCTTATTAGTGAGTGCCGTGATTTGCTACTTAATTTATAAGGTTTATTAGAACCTATCATTTGTGCTATCCATTCGGCCAAGGATAACAAGTGAAAAGTAACTATTCGGAAGAACATTATCCCACAAGTAGTAAGAATCACGGCACTCACTATATCCTTATATTCTAAACTTGACGAGTTTGTTTGTTTGTACGAGCTAATTTTAATTTTCTCTCAATAAGCTTTAATCACACATATTTTCGTACATAAGCGGACTTAATGCCGTTGGCAATATCTACCAGTCTTACCTTTGGGTGATGCAGAGATGTTTAAAAAAAGCGGAAAACAATTTTTATACTAAATTTAAAGATAAAAAACTCAATATGTCTTAAATACAACAACAATATAAATATTGAATACTCATATAAATAAATAGATATAGATATCACTTATAAAAGTATGTTTAGTTGTTTAACGTGATGATTCAGCCAATTGCTCCAAGAGAGCATCTCTTCACGAACTTTCAGCTTATATGTAAACCGACCTGACACTATTCTGACATCCTAATCTCCAGTACTACTGGTTCGTTTTATTTTTCTGCCGGATAGTTCATTTTTTAAGATGCATATAAGTTTAAAAAATATCCCCCTAAGACCAATAGGACTCGGTAGCGGATTTAACCAGGTCGGAGTAGCTAGTATCATATTAATATCTCACTATAAATAATTTTCTTTATGATGATGTGTGATGCCCCTCAGGTTGAAGGGTAAAATCTACAAGTCAGTGATAAGGCCTGTCCTACTGTATGGGTCAGAATGTTGGGCTCTGAAAAAGACGGATGAAAAGCGATTGCATGTAGCAGAGATGAGAATGCTGAGATGGATGTGTGGTGTGACGAGATTGGATAAAGTGAGAAATGAGTATATTAGAGGAAGTTTGAAAGTGGCGCCAGTGACTGAAAAGTTGAAAGGGAACCGTTTGTCTTGGTATGGCCATGTGAAAAGGAGGGATGAAAAGCATGTAACAAAAAAAGTCATGTGTATAAATGTGGATGGATGGAGAGGCAGGGGGAGACCAAAGAAAATATGGATGGATTGTGTGAGAAGTGATATGGAAGACAGAGGAGTTAGCGATAGCGTGACGAGTGACAGGACAGAATGGAAGAAAAAAACATATTGCGCCGACCCCAAATAAAACGGGACAAGGGCAGGAAGATGATGATGATGAAATAATTTTCTTTATAACAAGAACGAGACAGAAAGTAGATCGTCTGGAGTTACGCCAGAAAGACTATACTTATAAAATAATTACTGATAAACAAGTAAATAAAGAAAATTATAATATTAATCCGAAAATTCGCCTACATCCACCCACGCTACGTAAAAGGATTTTCCAGACTGGAAATTTACAGAAATAAATGCGTACTGTAATACAACTCATCGCAATTATTTTGTTTAATATTTTGAATAACAGACGTCTATTTCGAGATTTGGTTTCAAACCGTTATAGAAATGTAACAATGTTAATATTTTTTTTCCATTTCTAATAGTTTTTATTCATTTTTCCTATTTTTTCGTAAGTATAAACAAACGACGTCGCTCATTTGACCTGCAACACCAAATAAGTGATACGTGTGTGGTCGACTCTTTGGGGGTTGTAAGGGATTTGAGATTTGGGTATTAGGGATGGATTAAAAAGGATAGGGTCTTCAGAAACGCCACTTACTCAGTGAAACACAACATAACTGTTGTTTCACACAAGTTTTTTGGGATTTCGTGGTCTCGCTTCTTTTGAGCCGTGCATTTACCTACCAAATATTATAATTATAGAACTAATATACGCACGAGTGTTATTAGCACCGTCTTAAAAGTGCACAACATAATTGATAATGGTTTTTGAATGATAAATTCTTACGCAGATTTTTTTAAACAAAGAGACATATCTCTTGCTTTTAGTGCCATTATTACACTGAGTCGACACTCGTAACTTTCTCACAGCAGGAATTTATTATTATCACCTAAAATTTGTATAGATAATAGCTCAGTTTGGACTGGTTTTATAACGGCAGCTTATGCTTAGAATTAGAAGGGAACAGGACATTTTGCAACTGCTCCACCTGAGACTATGGTGAATAATGCAGGCACGGTCACTGGGCAGAATGGGGGAGAAGATTCAGGACCAAAGCGATACGTTTTGAAATTCGAATATAGAACAAACGAATAAAAAATCTTTATTTTGATGTTATCATTTTTGGAGCAGGATTATTTTGAACTAGTCTTGATTTTTGAACTACTTACCTATTGCTTACAATTCCTACTGTTTACCGAAATATGTAGAAAGCAAATTATCAGTTCATATAAAAAAAATGAGATTTCTACAATGGTTTTATGGAAAAAGTTGTTTTATTTAGACCAGAATCAGGTCCTTGAATACCTCGTTTAACCTAATACACTGTATACTTATATTATTTTTTTACATATTTTTTGCTATATACATATTTATCTGATAAACTATACTTATTTTTTAATATGAACGATAATTTTCTTTAAATGTTAGGAAAAATATTTTATTTAATGTCATGAATTTCCGCAAAGTAACGCCTGATTCTATAAATTATGATAATTTCTTTTTTAAAAGTCAATAACCAAGCTCGATTCCTTCATATCAGTAAAGTTGTGCAGTCTTTACCTTTTGATAATTTAATTTTACAGTGGCAACAGACGTCTTAGTGCACGGTGTAAAATGTATGCAAAACTTGTGATCATAATTTTGGAGCATAACTGGAGTTGCCTTATACCAGAGTTGTACGGATCAAGTTATTTTAAGTTGTTAACTTAATTTATTAATAACGTTCTTTCCAGAAAGAGGAACAGTAAAGTTTAATTCTTGAGTAGACCAGTAAGTGGGTCATTTAAAAAGGTATGTATTTTTTTGAATAGAAAGTATTATGACGTCATTTAAATGAAATTAATTTGTCATACTACACACTGGTGATATTTTTTATGTAATACAAACCTGATGGTTAGTAGTCGGCACAACCCATAGACGGGTGTCCATGCAACACCAAAAGAGTTACAAATGCATTGCCAGACTTTTAGAGACACGGGTTTCGGAGATTCGGGAGTGGGTCTCCGATAACCTTACTCAGATGGCGAAACACAACGCTGTGGTTGTTTGGCGCCAGTGGTATCACTCTGGTTGAGCCAACCCATTTAAGCCAAAGCTTGGCTAACTAAGTAATAGGCATGTAGTGATTTAGTTGCTTAAACTTGGAATCAAAGTTTACCAATGACATGCTTTAAACTGCAGCTTATGTATATATACCCTTGCCCTTATATATACTTTAGGCTAATTATTTATAAATACTTACTTATTAGACCCACTAATAAATTAATTAAAATACAAAACACAAAACATATGTCTTCATGTCTCTTGCAATGCTTTTGGTTTGTAAGGATGACCGGAGCCTCTTGACACAGGCATATTTACATGCCTAAAAGGAAACTCTAGCAACTAATTATAAGAATAAAATTTTGTTAAAGTAATAAAGATTTTTGTTTTTTTGTTATTTAATTCTGATCATAAAATTTAGGATATTTCGATGGTAAAAAATCAAATAAATAAAACAAGAAAGCATGAAACGATGTTCCTTATAGTTTTAAGAAGACTATCTTAAAATAATTATGATAGATTTAATGACGCCTTCCGTTCGTCGTACAAGATCCCGATTACCAGATAAACAACATACGACCGAACACCGAAAATCATGACTTGACCTTAAAATCTCTAAAACCTGTACTAAATATCGATTTTTATAAGCGTATACATCATGTTGTGACAATCAATTACTCACTGAGACCGACGTTACAAATAACATTAGTATCAATCAACGTCGCATTAATTAGATCAGATACGACTACACCCACTATAGCGGTGATATTGTTATCTATTTAGACGTCACTATGAGACAGATTTACTTCAGGTAATGGTATGTAAATCTTCGGGAGTAAATTTTTTAGTGACTTCATATAGATAGATTTGTTTAAATGAATAATGAGCAATAAGAGAGGGATCTGTGTTGACAAAACAAAGATAAAATTGAACGATTTCTATTTTTAATTATCTGAAGATATTCAGCAAAAGTATGATGATGATAGATAGATATCTCGATAATGCATTATGGCACGAATGGACCAGCTTCTTATTAAAAAAAAACACTGCCCCACTGTAGGAATTTTATTCTTTATGTAATAGGTCGGTAAACGAGCAGACGGATTACCTGATGGTAAGCATTCAGCGCCGCCCATGGACACCCGCAACGGAGGAGTTACGAGTGCGTTGCCGACATTCATTCCTCATCTTCTGTGAGGCCAAAACATTCTCTTCTTTTATAAGAATATTATCAATTTTAACATAAACTATCTTTAGATACACAGCCCTAAAATAATCTGAAGTAACAAAGATAGTAGTGAAAGCAAATAGCGAATAAATAGCACAAAAGGCCCAAGTTTAAGGTCAAACACATTAGTGGAACTAAGTTCTCCCCTGTGGGGTGTGTCAATTAGCATTAAATGTATAGACGACCCCACATTAGGCGATTCTTTTTCTTCTCTATTTGAGCAAATTTAACATGGCTTGTAAGTGGTATAGACGTGTCAGCCTGAAGGTTGGAGCGCCCACTTCTAACGTGTCAGGGTAGGGATTCGTACTTTACAAGTAGGTATGTACATTTGTGATTTTTTTCCCTGTTTTATGTTCTAAGATTATTAAAAAAATACTGGATTTATCGTATGGATAAAGTAAAACATCGTGAGGAAATCTGAACTTACATAATTCTAAGTATGTAATCGCAAATGTGCCTTGAGCAAGTGGGGATTACGGCTCACATCTTTTCCTTGTGATAAAAGGCCTTTCAGCAGCAGTAAGCACTTACAGGGTTATAATGTGGGATGATGATAATGATGAACTTACTTATACTGTTTACTTTACTTATACTTATCAAATAATACGCCAATCGATTATTGTATTATGGCTCTGCATTTGGAAATCTATTCATATTAATTTATAACCTTCCCCCAGTATAAGTTGACCTTCAGCTACATTGATTTTTTACACAGTCAGAGTTCACTCACAGCTTCTATCTGATTTTGGACGAAATAGTAGCATAATTTTGTAAAAATATTCTGGCCGTGTAAAACCAAATTTAGATATCAGCGGTAATTTAATTTTTCAAGTTTTATCTTAAGGATTCTTGGGCTGGCTTTAGAATTAAAAATAGAATATTTTAGAACCCTCAAGATTGGCTTACAGGTAAAAACTTATCTTTGAATAATCTTATTTAACAATTTATATACAAAGGAAACAGGGAAGGTTGAGATATTTTTATAATAAACATTTTTAATTTCCACACGCTGTGTTTCGCCAATTAATACATATATTATTTAGTGTTATATTTTAAAAATACTTGTCATTCTTAAGATCGGTTAAAGAAATTATTTTTTATAAAAGCAGATAATTATGCTAACAAAATAATAGGTTAGGTTATGTTAGAACAACGACCCCCACACAAATCACTATCACAAATAAACAGTTACGTAGTAATTATGCTAATAGTCAACTTAAAATATGATTTCATAATAAGTTGTAGAAGAGCCAAGCTTCGGCACAAGGTTTGACCAGATTTGTTACCCCTACTTCACAGAAAACCTGCGTGGAACAACCTGAGCGATGTATTTCGCAGTGAGAGTGGTGATGTTACCGAAGGCCAATCCTTCCCATTTCTTCAGTCCTCAAATCTCCAAAACCCTAATCCCAAAAGAAGGTACTCTTAACTCGTCATGTATTGCCGGTGTCCATGGGCAACGTCGATTGCTTACCATCATGTAATGAAACAGCTTGTTTGCCGTCCTATCACATTAAATGAAAAAATAATCACGACCAAAATACGAAAGCTTATTAAGGAATCCGATTAATTTCCTCAACCCGTAAATGACGAATGAATAAATAATTGCAAAAAATACTCAATCAATGTTCATAAAATACATTTCCAACTGCATTGTTCCCTTCTCAATGCATTATATGAGAGTGCTTAATTACGATGCTTGGTAATCAAGCGGGTTCATAAAACCTCTTAATATTTCACTCGAACGACCAAAAATAACCAACAACAATGTGAAATTCAATAAGGTCCTTTCAACCGTGTCTTGTATGTGCTTTATGTACGAAAGAAATTGTGGATATTCCATTGAAAATATTATGAATTTATTCCATGGAATATCGAATGCTCTGTATTTACTAAGTTTAATTTCTAATGTGAAAATCTTTTGATAAATGTTCGTATTATTTCTTTAGGTTCAATTCATAAGTAGGATACATTTGTAAAAAAAATGTCAATGAACAGGCACTCGGATTACCAGATGGTAAGCAATCAGCGCTGTCCATAAAAATTGCAAAACCAAAGAAGTTATAAGTAGGTTGCTGAACTTTTGGGATTAAGGAGTTTTGAGGATTTAGGTATTGGGGGGAAGTATTGAACAACCGGGAACCTCACTCACACGGTGAAATAAAACGCTGTGGTTTTTTCACGCCGGGGTTCTGTGGGGCTGTGGTATCACTCCGGTCGAGCCGGTCCATTTGTGCCAAAGTCAGGCTCTCCCACACTTCTACACGATACAATCTTTACAATGATTTTAAAAAGTAAAATTCCAAATCACTTCAAAAATATATTTGTTAAAAGTCAAAGTCACTTTTGAAACGTCAAAATAGAATAGTAGTCTGTCAGTTCGTTCGTCAGTGAAGCTAGGTGCACGTTCCAAATTGTAGATTCGAATAGAGAAGAGAAAGAAACTCAATCGTTACTCTTTTAAAAAAATCCATACATAAATACCTACATCGCACTAACAAAAGTTAATGTTTAAAAAATCGTCTCATTCCAAATCTCGAGCCTGCTGTTTCTCAAAAGGTAACTACGCAATTTTTATGACTCCAGGAACAATGGCAGTGTTTTGAAGAATTAACCCGTGGATTAATTAACATGTCCACAGACCGTATCTAATTACCGAGCCTTTTTAATTAAAACTTTAAACTTCTACGCTTTATTAGCTACCCGACCAATGAAGGGTTGCGATGCCGGTTTTAGACCTTGGCCTTTTTGCTGGGATTCAGCCAGGCTTTTTTTAAATCCTAACATAAAACGCGGTTCTAAATTTCTTTGAATTTTGCTTAAGATTGTAAAAATTACAAGATCTTGGAGATGGTGAGAGATTTTTATGAAGGTGCTCATTATTTTATGTAATTTGTAATAAGTATGTAAATGAACAACAAACCATAATTAACAGATACCCGAATAGAACACGGTGGTAACACAAAACTATTACTAACAGAATATACATTTATAGAAGATTACCAACAGAATATTTTCGTTATATGTATATAATAATTATCAGCCTATGATGATAGACCTATGAGAGTTCACTGCTTAGCAAGGGGAAGGTTTGAGCACTAATCATCTAACATTATAATGTTAAATTAAACACATTATAATTAGAAATTGTAAGGTAAATTTCTCCTTTCTCTTTGTTCTAAAGATATTTAAAGTAGGTATACAATACTCGAGAAAAGTCACGTTCCTGCCAGGTTTCGAACACGCGCCCTTATTCAGAGGCGGGCGCGTTAACCTTCGGGCCACCACGACTTACTTTTGTTGTAAATATTTTTTTTAAATAAATTACTTTCTTATATTTCAGTATGCCTTTTTATAGGACAGGTTGGTTACCATCAGGTAATCCATCTGCCTGGATTATCTGATGGTAAGCAATCGACACCGCCCATGGTCCTACAACACCAGAACAGTTGCAAATTGCCCTCTATGGTATAGGCTTTACGGTTGTGGGATTTAATGATTGAAGATGAAGGGGAATCATTGTCGTCTTCCGTTAAGGTCACTCACACGGCGAAACGCAACATCGGTGTTTTTTCACACCGGTATCCTGTGAGGCCGTAGTATCGCTCGGGTCGACGTATGTATGTCTCCTACACTTACTTAAACTAGAATTCAGCACACCTCACAAATCAACTAGCCCACAACTCAAACCAAGTTTCCTTAACATAACTACAGCAACACAACAGTTGATTTATATCGCTTTCTCAAATGAACAGGTAAACAAATGAAGCGTTTACCAAGTCTGTTTTCTAGTCATAATAGCATGTTGGACGGTATACATTCTCCATTGAATATGAGGCAAGAAAATAGCTGTAATCACTATGTGTTTTCTCTTAAACAACGGAAACGAGAATGTGGAATACCGTATAGTACCGTAGTTAAAATGTATGCTATGACTGTGACACTTATTTTAATGTGTAACTGTAGATTTCCACATGTTAACACTGTTTTAGATACGTATTGGTACAATTTACCAGACGACTACAATTCCTAATGTGCTTAAAAGCTTATTGCGATGTATATGTCAAATTGTATATCAATTATTAGATACTAATCTAAAAATATATTTGTAAAACGTACAGGAGAAAAAAGAGGTGAGACTTTGGTTAAAAATTAAAAAAAAAAAAAAAAATAAAAGCCTGTGTAAGAAAGATTTTGAGTTATTTTAAATTATTAAACCTTAGTTTATTTCAAAATATTTTTAGTAGTTATATTTAATATAATTTGAAATAGCTGTTATTAGAACTAAAATTTACTTTGCTTTGCTCTTTTGTACCAGGATTAGATACCTAGATTGTAGTTAGTGGCATGAACTTCAGATTTATATGTGCACGTGCCATGTGTAAAGTGGAAGAACGGTACATGAGAGAAACATGTATATCGTGATGACATGTTACGTTACATTTATCAGCACTACATCATAGGAATTACACACATAATCTTACAAATATAAACCTACCAACATGCCTTTGCAATACTTACTTTATTCGCAAAACCCCTAGTTATTCAGATCTCTCCTATACTTAGATAGATAAGTTAGACGGATAGCAAGGTTCGCGATTACGTCAATTACCTCCCGTTGTGATAATAACATCAATGAGAGTGGCCTTTTGCCCAGCAGTGGGTCAATAATAGGCTACAACCGCGCCTCTTTTGTTATAGCGAGGCTTGAGAATTAGTGCTTTGAGTTCTTGTTTATTTTAGAACCTATAAATGCGAGTACATCGTGTAAGGGTTGTTTTTTTACAATTCAAATTTGGAATGCACAGTTGGCGCTGTGGTTGGGCAACTGGCTGCTGCGTAATTCACCTGAAGAGCTCTTCGTGTAGTGTGTATGTGAATTTGTATATTTGTATACGAACCCACACTAGCTGACAAGTGCTTAGATGAGAAGAGCTGAACATCGAGCTCAGTGGTGTGCCTTTGAAGAGGCCTATATCCAGCAGTGGACGAAATCAGGCTGTTGATAATGATAAAACACATGCACGATACAGCATAAGGAGCTTTAGAAAAAAAAAATAGAATTGTAATTTAATTGTGAATTGACTGGTCTTTGGCTCAACCTTTAACTCTATGAGGTGATTTGTCAAAGAAAAGAAAGTATAGCGCAATAATGGTTTGATTTTTTCAAACTTAGAAGTTGTACTGATACCATGCGGATTTCGAATATTCTTATGCCTATGTTTAGGAGCATAGCTAATATCAGATTACGAAATGTGTTATGAGAAAAGTAAAAATTAGCTAACACCACGTTCGAATATTTTACTGACTCATGTTTATATTTTCCCTAAAAAAATGAGGTAAGTCTGTTTCAAAACTGCGTATTACTCATAGTAGAAAACAAAATTAAGTGTCACCGAGATCGTATGGCAGATAAGTTGATTACGGACTAAACCAGGA
Source organism: Spodoptera exigua (assembly GCA_902829305.4). NCBI lineage: Eukaryota > Metazoa > Arthropoda > Insecta > Lepidoptera > Noctuidae > Spodoptera > Spodoptera exigua. Next base: position 4,307,425 of record LR824614.2, read on the forward strand.
TTACTGCGACATTCTTAAACGTGGCCTAAAAGACCCGACGTCAAATTCAAGCGAATTTTAAATTAGTCACCATACATTAAAAAAGCCGTCGTAAAATGACCACAGGATTTTAATATCTTACTTTGATACATATTACTCATTAATGTAAGTCAACCTCATTTAATTAGTCACATAATTTATGGCTTAAGGCCTTTCTACAAAACTTGTCTTGCAGTGTAGGCGTGATATATGACGTCATGCGATATTTCTCCAATGCCGTACCTCCTTATTATCATATTAACAGTTTAGTTCATAATTCAAATAAAGTTAATGTTTTGGTGATAAATTAGAATTAAGAGAAAAAATTCATTGATGATCTTCATTTTTTTTAGGAAATTCTCTCTACTTTTCTCTTACCAACCTAACATCGAAACTAGTTCCAGAAACCGTAGTCCGAAAAATACTAACATCAAAGACACAGATACCTCATTTATTTAAAAACTAGACTATTATAATCAATACAAGATCAAGATCCCGAATTGCTCGTGCCAAACAAAACCAAAAAAGATCCTTAAAAAATGCCACCACAGAAAACAGTCGAGCAGTTTCTAAAGACATTAAGGACAAACAAACGAACAATTAAAGACAAACAACTGTGCAATGTAGAAGACATTAGGTAGCAGATAGAAAGATAGCGTGGTATCGAATATCAGATGTTAAGCGTGCTAGGACAGGCAACCAGCATTCCGACCTGCCGGTATAATGATGGCGATTTGTATAGAGCTGATAAATTACTACGCCGTCCATGTTAAATTGTTATTTTTTGTGGGATTCCAACTTGGTTAAATGATTTCGGTAGTCGATTAGGATGTGAGTTATGTAAACACTGATTGGATTTGAGAACGTTTATTAAGCGAAGTTTTTTTTCTTTTTGAAATGTAGAACTACAAGTGAAGTGTTAATAATTAATACTCATAAAAGTCTGCAATAAGCTGATTCCAAATATAAATTTACTAATTTTATCTTTTACAAAATGTAATAAGTGTACCTACCTACTTTGATTTTCTAGTTTTTGAGAAGAATATCAATACATCCAAAAGTTCTAAACTTTTTATCCTCAAGATCTTTTCCTTTTTATCTAGTGCTGAACTATTCCAACAAGATCGAACCACTCTTTATGTGATTCACAGGTTTTAGTGTTGTGTGAGGTATTTTTTTGATTGAGTTTTTTTTTATAAATGCACATACTCACAACAAGATGTCATAGTTCCACTAAAGAAATAACCTTTTTATACAAGTCTACAAAATAAAATTATTCGCATCAACAGCTCCATATAAATACAGTGTTTCTCTAAACTACTAGAGATATTATACATAGAATTGGAGCGCAAAAGCAGTTTGCTGGCTATTAAACGTGAATGCGATTCAATACCACAGCGTACCTGTATCGAATGTGAGAAGATCTTATTTGCTTTTAATGAAAAATAAAATAATGACGTGTAACATCTTTGCAAGGTGAAACTTTATCTAGATCATTTTCATATCGATAACTAAAAGTCACTAGAATAAACTAGTTCGTGAATTCTAACAATAAAATATTTTTTGGGTCATTTTTTGTATTTTTAAGTATAAGCGTGTGGGATAGCCAGGCTGCGGCACAAACGGTTTGGCTCAACCGGAGTGATACTCGTACTACGGCCTCACAGAAAACTGGCGTGAAACAACCACAGCGTAGTGTTTCGCCGTGTGAGCGAGGTTACTGAAGGCCCAATCCCTCCAGCTCTCCCTATCCCTTCCAAACATATCCCCAAAAGGCCGGCAACGCACTTGTAACGCCTTCAGTGTTGTGGGTGTATAGGCGGCGCCGGTGCTTACAGCTAGGTAATCTGTATGCACGCTTGCCGACGTATTTTGTTATTACGTATTATATTATTTTTTTACACGGTTTTTGTCTTTGATAAGCATGTTTTTTACACGGATCACCTGTAGGTAAGCAATCATAGCCACTCATGGAACTTTGAAACACCAGAAATAAGGAATTTAGTGATAAAGGATTTGGAAAAGGCAGCAGGATTTAGTGATATTGTCATAGGGCGAATAATACTTGAAACGTCAGATTGCGCTACACTCCTAGGCCTATTTGTGCCGCATCATAGAACCTCCACGTTTGAAATACTTCCAATGCAACCTGATACAAACTGTCGATGAACACGAACTATAAATAAATTTTATCACTGAATAAAATATTGCTCTAGTTTAAAACACAAATATCATCCACATATGCGCCAGCTACCATCCAATCTATTCGGTTTCAAACTCCCAATTTGCATAAAACTGGTAAATATTAAATGTTTTATGTTCTGCACTAAAAAGTACTATTCATTCCATATCGAACTAACTTGTGTTCTGTTTAGCTTTTATTGCTCAATAGCGAACGTAACACTTACTTGCAATATCAGGTAGTAAAATAAAACGATAAAATATTATTACACCTTTAACGTACATTGTCTATTGTATTTCAGTGCTGCGAGGCGCAATGATTTCTAATATATTATGATATAGCCTCCAAGTTACTGCCACTTCAAGTTCTACTATTGTCTTACTCCTTTTCTAAGACAGAACTTATCGGTTTCATATTTAATGATTTCTATCTGCAACTGGGCAAAAATATCAATAATTAGGCGATTCCTGCACGGAACAACACTTTGTCTGATCTACAAATTATTGTAGATCGATACGGGATTTAAGGTCTGGATATGATGTGCATGCATTTTATTTTGTAAATTCTAAACGCACCTCGATATTGGAGAAAATCATTACGTAAAGTAACGTTTTTAAAAAAAACCTTAAAGCCTAAAAGTTATAATAAAAACAAGTCTTTATGTAAATACAATCAGAGAATCAGCAATTTTTGTGCACGAGTCCGATTTTCACTTGGTCAGTTTTTTGTGATAAACGGTTTAATATTTTCTTCTTAGTATAATTTGCAATTAACTTTTGAGACTTCCTGTAGTAATAAGAGCTAATAGAATATGTTCTGCTTCCATTAAAATTTAATATAAATTTAATTAATTTATGGCTCGTTTCATTCCGTGAAATAATTCTTAATGCATTTTCAATTTATTTGTTGAACCTTGCGACTGACTGTGGTGGAGGTGGAGGTGTCTATGAAGCGGAAACAATAGTTTCCATTTTACAAACAAATTGATTAATCACTCATCACAACATAGTATTAAACAAAGTCTCTTTTTTGCCCCTTTATCCCTATGTTTTGTAGGTTTAATCATTTAAATCTTTAAAACTATGCAACAGATTTTGATGAGGTTTTTCTAAATAGATAGAGTGATTGGAGAAATTGTCGGTGTATAATGACACCCATTATAATAGTCAAGATATAGTTATAGATAAATATAGTATCAGGATTACAATCCGTGCGGAAAGATATGACACTTAACATGTATGGTACATTTTTATTTTAAAAATTAACCTACATATTCCCTTGAATTAACTGTGAAGTTTCAAGTCACAACGGGACTCATATTTAATAAAACTTTAAACTACACTATTAGCAACAGTATTGACAATATGACAATATTAATTTTTGTTAAAAATATTTTTTTTATTTTTATTTTTACCTTCCTTCCACGGTTTTTTTTAGAAAATTTAGGTTTTTTTTGAACAACTAAGTCTTCACCATCGAAAAAGATAAACAGTTGGAAAATATTTCTAACAAGGAAATAGGTATATGTGTCGTGGTGGCCTGGAGGTTAAGGAACCCGCTTCTCATGCATGAGGCTGTAGGTTCGAAACCTGGCAAGTACCAATGTGACTTTTTCCGAGTTATATGTATTTTCTATGATTATTTAGACACCACTGACATATGGTGAAAAGTTTGAAATCACCAACCCGCATTGAGCAAGCGTGGTGATTTTAATGCTCTAACCTTCTCCATATGAGAAGAGGCCTATGCTTAGCAGTTGGCACTTATAGGCTGATGATGAAGGAAATAGGAAAAATCGTCTTCTAATATTATTGAAGTAAACCTACTGCCAGCTTGAACCACTATGCAAACATAAATACAGTTGAGCACGCGACTAGTAAACCCATAAATTCCTATTCAATTAACTTGTACGAAGTGGTATTATATTATTAATATATATTTTGATTTCACTAGCGTAGGCCGCTACAGTTATTAAACATTAGCCGTATATAAATTTTAGTAGAGGCTTATTGCTAGCGCCAGAACTGTTATTCGTACGAGCCACACACATTTCATGATTTCTCTCGAAATTATGGGGAAATGAAAGTAATGTTCGCTTAGCAATTATATCAATCCCCTTCCCAATCCCTCCCCAGTTCCTAAATCTCCAAATCCCTAATCCCTAAAAGGTCGGCAACACACTCGTAACTCCTCTCTTACCGTCAGGTAATGCATCTGCTCGTTTGTGCCGACCTATTAAATAAAAAAAAAAAAGCAATGAAGCAAGAACATTTAAACAACACAAGTACCAACTATATTCCAATTCTTGGGAGTCAAACATTATGTTTTGACATTGTATATTTTAAGCATTTTGTAGGTCAAGTAATAAGACATTTGAGAGTACCAAAAATAGATACACACAAACATGACATTTAAATAAAAATACTGAAAACTATGTAAGAAAATAATAAATAGGTCAACTAAAAAATAAAATAAAAGCTGTAGCCAAAAATAGTATCATCCATTTAGGTGGGGGAGAGCCTTGCCACGACATGCGGAGTGTGTCCCACGGTTTCACAAAATACTGACGCGCTGTGTTCTGCCGCGTGGCTTAGGTTACTTCCTTTCTTTCATACTTAACACTCAATCCACAAATCCCTAGAAACCCCCCCCCCCCAGAAGGCAGTCTAAGCACTTGTTACCCCTTTGGCGTTGCGGATGTCAGTGGACGACTCCGGTATTAACCCTCATCCGTCCACATTCCTTGAAAAATCTAGATTGGAATAAAACGAATAATCCTTTTTAAAATTCCAAGATCACGTGAAATAAAAAACAATAGTAATAATTTTGGACTATCAACCTATTACGTTAATTTGAAGGATCAGATTCTGTGGATTTATAGGATAATAATAAATATTGGATTTATAGAATGAAAACAGGTGTGCTACATCTTAAATACTTAAGACACGCCAACAATCGGACCACACAAACATTGATATGGAAATTAGAATAATATTATAAATACGATCATAATAATATTACATAATTGGATCTGATTTTTTCAAGTGATACGAGCTTATACATGGCATCACCAGGCCGTGGCATCACCAGGCCCTATCAGAATACCAGCGCTGCGTTATTTAACATTTGTTTAATATCGCAGCTTATGCTGAGATAGGAGCCTTTTGGCCTCGCACAGAGCAAATATGTTGTAATTATTGTTACGTTTAGTTTTCTGTTTTTTAAAATAATTTGTAATCGTGTATGTTAAATTTTTATTATTTATTAATTTTAGTTTTCTGTTTTTTTTTTTGTTGTCGTAGTTACTTTTTTTAATTTTTATTAGTGTTGTTGTCCTGTGCGAGTCTAAATAAATGTTTTTTCTTTCTTTTCTTTCTATACATATAGATCACTTGATGAAAGATCCGCAACCCCGCAACACCAGAGAAGTTACGAGCGAGGCGATGGCTTTTTGGAGTTTAGGGTGTTAGAGTATTTAATTGGGGATTTGCTGCATAATAATAGGTCCATATGAAATCTTTCAATGTGAATTAAAGAGTGTGGGGAAGTCAAGCTTCGTCACTAAGGGGTCGGCTCGACTGAATTGATACCACAACCTCACAGAAAATCGCCATGAATCAACCACAACGTTGTGTTTCACCTACATGGTGATGGTCGATTGCTTACCATCCGTAAGCCCGTTTGCTGCTCTATCATATTTTTATTTTATGGTATACTTCACTGGTATTTTAAAATTGGTTTAATTTAGGTATAGCTACAATATTTGTTTACAACTATTTAGTTTTCATCGTTAATAGTTTGTTTCTTCGTGGAAATCACTAACACTAATTTGTACATTTAATCGTATTTACAGAATTGACGGTAGTGGTATGAATATTATAAACGCAAATTTTTGTAAGCCTGGATGGATTCTTGTTACTGTTATAAGTAAAAAATACTGAATTGATAAGAATCTGATTTGGTAACGCGGGCAAAGTAATAGATAATCTATACTTATATTATAAAGAGGTAAAATTTGTAAGATTGTATATTTGTAAGTTTGTATGTAGGGGTAATCTTTGGAACTGCTGGTCCGATTGCTGTAATTATTTCACTGATAGATAGCTACAATGTTTCTGAGGGCTATAAAACATTAAATGCTTACCATTAAACGCTACGATTAAATGGAACCGAGCAGCGGGCGAAACCGCGTGACAGTAGCTAGTATATTATAATTCCTTAAAAGTAGTTTAGTGTTTTTTTTTCTTTTTTACTAGAGCAAATTTAAAAAGACTTCAAAGAATTTTCTAAATACGAAACATAAAAATATAGATACACTTGAAACCCAACCGATACATCAAATCCTTAACGATGAGATAAAGAAGCAAACAGGCCTAATATCGAACATAAAAAGCTCAAACAAGATATCACACTAAGATAACCCCATGTTTACAAAAGTATTAGCAGTCACTTGCACTTCGGTAAACGGAGAGGTGTCAATAATATTTGTTTTCATTCAGTGGACGATCACCGTGTAAATACATTTTGTTATCTTAAGTAATGGTTTTTTTGCTGGCTATGACGGAACGTGGATGTTTTGTGTTAAGATGTATTTGTTCACAAGGTGCGACATGCAGTAAGATGTTTAGGAAAGTCTTTGTATTCCGAAGAGTGAGTTCCCGTTATATTTTCATTTCCATTGTCAACTTTATGATTAACGAATAATATGTTGTTTGAGTGTTAACGTCGCTTAAGAGTTATGGCGCCAGCGATTGAAGTGCGTGGTCTAATGTCAATGGGAGAAAAAATGCTAATTTGTTTCGATTGAGTATGGTTCAGAGCTATATATTACAAAAATGGAATTCATTTTATTCTTTTTTGTTTCAAAAGGTCGAGATGTTTGCGTTCTAATTTCAAAATTCATATTTTTATTTGAAATGAAATAGAATGTATTCATTTTCGGCTCAAGACGTGAACGCCTGTACAAGAAAATATATTAAAATAAGATAACAATAAAAAGTATAAAAACAAAGAGAGAGAGATAGAGAGAAAGAGAGAGAGAAGATAATAAGCTTAAATAAAATACTAAAGCCAAATAATAATAGATATAACATATTATCCAGTGTTTGCAGACATGCCCAATCCGCATGGCATCCAACTAAGCAAAAAATATACAAATATATTTCATGAATCAAATTAAAATATAAAATTAGTACACACTGTTATAATAATCTTCAACATCTCGCAAAATAGAACATAACATGATATATTATTATGAAGTTATTACATTATGAAAACAGTTTAACACTTGGAAATAACTTTAGCATACACTTAAAAGTATTTTAAGAGCCAAACTATACTGCTTTGTGTTTAAGTTCCGAGGAACTTGCTTTATTAAGTTAGTCTTGAATACTTAGACTGAAGCAGACATTCAAGATGTAAAGCGGTCGTTGCCATACTTCCTCTAACACGATATAAAGCAGTGGAACGTTTGCAATTTCTTTCAGAATTAATCTTTAAAAGTTACACATAACAAAATATCCAAATATGAACTTTTTCCTGGAAAACAAGACTGTGCATTACTTAACCATTTAAGATATTCTGTCTTTCAATGTTCTCATTGGCAAAAAAACACATTCAGTCTTGTTCTACTTCATCGAACTTCTAGATGATTGAAATATGTACTAAGTAGATATTTGTGTTAAAATTAAATAAGTTTACACATATCTTTACACTCATATTTTTGTGATATAAAAGTAGAAAAACTACCTTACGCTACATATTAAGATCCTTTTACAATTCTAGTGACTCTATGACATACAACTCACCACACAAGCACACGAGTTAAAGGTGTTCTTGATATTTTTTGTTACAAGTTACTTACTTATAGTGTAAAATGTCACATAATTTTGAACACACCCACCTACTTTGTCATGATTACTACAGATCATACATAATTACAAGTTCTCTTGAACTAAATAAAACCATATAATTGTGTCAAATCATATGCCTACGGAAACAAAAACAAACATGGTGGCTAGCCCCAACTGAGCTATAGCATAAAATTAAAAATTTCGAAAAAAAATTGAACAAAACAAAATTATATATCATTATGAGTTCTCATCTCATATTTACTTGCACCAAGTTTAAGACACCGCAAGTGACACAGGCGATTCATTGCGTAAACTGGAGCTTTGCCTAAGGCAGCATTCATTAGTCGACCAATTACGTTCTTCAAAATGTCGGATGATTACAGAGAGTCTCTGCCGGAGGCTGGACGTTCAACAGATGCCGTTCGCTCTTTGTTTCAACGGTCCTCTCTTGAAACTGAAATTTTGACAGGCTTTTGAAATACGAGCTTGAAACGGGGACGCCGAGGACAGATGGTGTCCCGCTAAATAGAGCCACACCAATTTCGGGTTCTTAAGATATAAATTGTTGTTATTTTGTTCGCTCTTCACTAGAAATTTCTTTAAAAACATTCTAAAGTAACTAATGAATAGATAAATTGTTAAAAATTTTCTTTGTTTGGAAAAAGTTCAATAATTCTTTAGGAAGGAAACAATATTCTTACATAAATGATGTAGCAAATAATATACAAATTGTAAACACACCGTACTCATCGTTAATAATCATAAGCAACAATTAAGCTTTAATCACAACAAGAACAATCATTTATAAAATTAGTAACTTTCGCATATGACATTTGCACTTACTCACTTATATAATACAAACTTTCAACAATTACAACAGAACATATCAAACATAATTAAAATGCGAACCAATTAATAATATAAGACATTACTGTTGAAAGGAAAAAAGCAAATTAAGAAGTTGAATGTTTACGAACATCATTGACCCAGAAAGAATTCCCGTTGAAAGGTTGCTCAAACAATTAATTTGAAACGATAATTAATTTTATAGATCGAAATCAGACATACTATTGTAGTAGCATCGATTTTTATTCGCTGCCTTTGACAGCTACGTAATTATTTCAAGAACTGTGGTTGGTACGCACGTACAAAGCTATGATGTAATATAACATCGCTTTGTTCTACGAAAAAGCAGAGTAAGGTAAAAATATTGTTTTGATTAAATGTTTTGTTAGGTACATTTATTCTTAGGAAAAATTGTTATGTGATTTGTTTTATACGTAAGTTGTTTTAATACTAACAGTTTTGGACCATATACTAACAAACAGCTCAATGAAATAAAACAGAAATATTGTTATACTGTTTCTAAATTTGATTACCACACTGTCTTGAAAGTAAGTGAATAACTCGATATTTATACTTTTTAAATGGAACTCATTTATGGTTTCTCTCAAGTCCAATCATTAAATTCACACTTACGTCGACTTGAATAATAGAGACTGGCAGGCAAAATAATCGAAATAATAATTTTGTCATTAAATAGTAACATTATAAACTAATTCAAATGTAATACTAACTTGTGTTCAAAGTTAACCTATTACACAATGAAAGTAAAAGTTCCGCAGCAATTTGCACGTATTTCAGTGCTAAATGTATTTTTTCTTGAATGAATGGCAACTTTTGACCTTAATTTGAAATCAGTATATATTCTTATTTCAAAATGTCTCTAAAATTAACGACTATACAAGTATGGTGAGCCATGCTTCAGCACGAATGGGTCGGCTCGAGCAGTGTGATACCACACAAAAAAACTGGCGTAAAACAACCACAGCGTTGTGTTTCGCCGTGTGAATGAGGTTACCAGAGGCCCAACCCTTTCCCCTCCCCTATTCCATCCTAATCCTTATATATCCGCAACCCTTATCCTCAAAAGGCCGACAACGCACTCGTAACTCCTTCGGTATTGCGGGTGTCCACGGGTACCATCAGGTAATCCGTTAGCTCGTTTGCTGCCTTATCCCATAAAAAAAGACTTACGTGAATTAACTAAGAACAGCTCTTCTAGTTTCGTGCAAGCAGCTGGCGCGTCGGGGCGTCGTCGCGCAGACGTTTTCGCAACATCAATGACTAAATACTACTCATTGCACGACAACGTCTCGATGTGACTTGAAATTTTGTAAGTAAATGGTGTGATATCTATTATATAAAAATGAATCGCAAAATGTGTTGGTAAGCGCATAACTCAAAAACGCCTGGACCGATTTTGCCAAATCCTTTTGTTTTGTATTTATTAATGTCAGGAGAAGGTTCTTATGAAAGAAAATATTAAAAAGTAGAGGGGAAATTTGGGGAAAAGGGACTCTTTCGTTGATAGCGAGATAGTAGGACCCGTGCGAAGCGAGGGTGAGCCGCTAGTATACTATAAATTGGCAAAACTTTACACCTCTACGTATTACTTGCACGGACGGTATATCACATTAGCTGAATTTATATCATTTTCTCTCAAAACGATGCATTTCATACATTATTTTCTTGTATCAACCAAATTTAAGTTCATCACTATATTATTAATACCAATAGTTACTTACGTAGGTACAAACGAACTAGCTTAGCTATTAAAAACGAAACAAAACAAAACAGAAAATCAAATCAAAAACTTGAACCTTACAACAAAAACAATAACAACTAACTTATTCACTTACTACGATATTCACAGTACAATATTTTCTGAACAAGAGCTTTAGTAACGAACAAGGGAATGAAAATTGAATTAATTAAACTACGATCTAACTAACAAAATGTACTTCGAAATATAAATATACATAACGTTAGAACAAACGAAACATTTTAATCACGGATCAACTATTCGTAGAGAGATAAAGATTCATTGAGATAATACTTTACAACGGAAGATATGTATACAGGGTGTAAGGGACAGCCTTCCGCAAACTGATAGGGTGGATTCAGTATATCGTCTTAAGTTGACCGGTACATGAAATTATTTCAGGAACGTTATGGGAATCCAATTAAACCGATTTGTTTCATTACCTTACACGCAATGTATCGCTACCACCGCAAACGCACGCAGCGAACGGCAGCGCTTTTAGTATTATTACTTTACACTATGGGCAGCGCCGCGACCTTACCTTTCGGACAAACGGTCGCGCTCGCGCCACGTTTTAATAACAATAACTTATTATTTACAAGATAGCCGCATTACTTACAAAAGACAATTTAATAATCGCGCTCGCGCCACGTTTTAATAACAATAAATTATTATTTAAAAGATAGCCGCATTACTAACAAAAGAAAATCTAACAATCATAACATGGTAACTGATAAATGATAAAAAAAGAAAAATGCGTAGGTACCTTAGAATCGCTCCGGTTTCCGGCTCTGGAAAGCATTTGTGATGCGGTCTCGCATTTCGTACTCACTTGCACACGCACTCACAAACACTTTTTCTTTTACGTACAAAAAGGTGTCCAAATGGGTTACGTCTGGGGATCGTACTGGCCACGGTTGCGGTCCAAACCTACCTAAACTACGTTTAAATAGGAAAGCACTGGTAAGTGGTAGCGTCTCGTTACGTTAGCGAACCAATTCCAAAATCCACGTAGGTATTGGTCTTTCGGCGCCTTTTTGTCTGGGAACAATGGGCTGGTTTTCTAGCAAGCGTTGATAGTCACCAGTAATTATCCTGGAGTCTGATGGATGCCGACGGTCAGGATACCTACACTACTACAACACATTATCATCTCCCCATAATCACGCGCGCTAAACGTACCTAGGTAGTAATTTCGCACAATTTCTACAACAAAACTTCACTACACTTCACACACTACATAACTAATAAAACTTAACAACACTACTTATAACAAAACTTTTAAGCCGAATGCGCGAGCGATCCGTACCAACACACGCTCGCGGAACATAAACAGTAGGTAACATCACAGCAAGGCACAATGGCGACTGCCTGTGATGAGACACACACAAACATAAATCTGTTGTTGCCAATTACACGAAAATTAGGTACAAAATTTCGGGGTAAAAAATTAAAAATTATGCATGGTCGTAATTTATCATTCTGTTATTTTTTGTAGAGAAATGAATTGATTAAATCAATTTAATTCTAATTTCATTGTTTAGTTAATTTAGAATAATAAAAGTGCAGTGTGATAGAAAGCTGTGCTTCCATTCCAGGGAGATTGTGTTTAATTTCTGGCTCGACTATCAATTCATGGCTATTGTGAAGCCATGTAAATCTGTAAGTAGTTTAATGCCAGTAATCGCTTAAAAAGAACAATCAATTAATAAATTAGGTAGTATTTGTAAATGCTTTAAAATTAAAACTAGACTAATCTTTATTTATTTTTTATTCAATTTATGTGCGCGACAAGATTTTCATTAATTGATTAATGAAAATCTCATCAATGTGATTATGAATGCAAAGGAGTTCTCAAGTTTTAGATAAATTTCGATAGTTCTAACATTTTCGTTTACAAAGGTAGAAAGGTAGAAAGGTAGAAGAGGTAACAAAAGTTAAAAGTTGGCAACACTGTTTCAATCGACAGAAAGGGACGCAGCTATTCTGTACGTTGGACGGGATCGTAGGTATACCTACGGCGGCGCGGCGATCGGCGCGGTGGGGCGCCGAGCCGCTGCGCCGTGACCGCGGTGCGGTGAGTTCAAACGACTCGCGCTAGGTAGAAATTGAACAGCTGATTTCATGCGTAGTTCTTTAGAGAATTCACACAACCATTGCGTATTTTTTTGTTTTAGCTGTGTTATTTACATTAATGTTATTCTTCATACATAGAATGTAATTATACATTGAAATAGAGGTGTAGGAACTGAAAAAACGAAAAAAAAATTGAAAAATTTCCTGAAAGAATTTTCACTGGAATATGATTCAGAATAAGGAGCTGAATGCACCCTGTTAATTTGTGGAGGGCTGTCCCTTACACCCTGTATAAAGCCAACTAGACATATAATCGAAATTTCTAAGAAATACATATGAATAATAAAGTGAAAATAAATCTTGGTTACTTGATTACCTACTATTATATTTAAAGGCTACACCTGGTGTATTGCAATTATTAAAATACTTATATTTTATGTCTACAGTAACAAAAAGTACAGTCAGCTCCAAAAGTCGATGAACAGAATCAACTTACCAAAACACCTGTTCACAATAAAACGCCATAAGTTATAGTCGCAACTAGGAAACAAAATAGCCTGTACACCAGAAATTTACAAAAGTCGTTACACACGACTAATTCAAAAGTATCTGTGCACTAGTATTCCTAAAGTCGCTGTACACCTTCAATCCAAATGTCGCTGAACATCATTGTATCAAAAGTCACTAAACAGTGGTAAAGACAAAATTAGGTTAACAAAGTATATGTCGTCGCACTGGCCATCAGTGCATGTAAAACCTCTTTGTTATACGTCGATGTCAAACTTCACTGTCATAATTATTTCAAGTCCATAGCGAACACCGAGCTCTGGTGAGGCGGCCTTCTTGTAAAACAGGACAATTAGTGTTGGACCTTCGTAGAATACGCACGCGGCCACGTGTTCGGTGGACGTTAAGTTCAAATTCAACCTAATCTTAAATATCCTTAGTTAAATTGTAATTGTTGTAATTGTAATATTAAGAGTTGTAAGAAGAGTGTAATCACTCTTGACACACTAGCAACAGATATTTTATTGAAATACTGTCTTCCTGCCCAAGCGGGGCACATTTCCACCGTATATTCTACCGTGTCCTCCGGGCGCTCTGTGCTAGGTGACACCCGAACGTTTCCTCCGAACAAGATAAGAAAGAAAACAGCGTTTTTCAGCGTCGGTGTTTGTCGTAGTTGGGTTTTAGTTTTTATACTCTTTATTATTTGTACTATTTTGGCGTTAAAGTGTATTTGTGTCGCATAATATCAACAAAAGAATGAACTAATATTAAGTAGTAAAAGGTATGAACGAAAAGATGTGAATTATATTCAATCAACACATGAATACAAGCAAATTCACCAAAAAATGCTAGTAATATATATATTCAAAATGTACAAGTAAAGCGTTTTAAAATGATACCAAACACGGTATATTTATCTTAACTTTATTTTTTTACTCTAGTTGTTTTGTCCGCTAGAGGACGCCGCATTAGATTTTGTAATCTATAATATAAAAATGAATCGCAAAATGTGTTGGTAAGCGCATAACTCAAAAACGGCTAGATCAATTTTGCCAAATCCTTTTGTTTTGTATTTATTATAGTCAGGAGAAGGTTCTTATCAAAGAAAATATTAGAAAAGAAGAGGGGAAGTTTAGGAAAAAGTGAAAAGCGAGATAGAAGCGTGCGAAGCAAGGGCGGGCCGCTAGTACATCATATAACTTATAACCAGCGGACAATTAAGACGTTTCTAATGATATGTCATTATGTCGAATTCTTTAAATTTTAGCATTGCCGTAGTCGGGTAAAAATAATAAATTAAAGGAAGGTAGGCTTTGTAAGATTTACGCAAAGTAAATTACAAGTACCGTCACAAAAATCACTTCGTAGATCATTAGAGTTATGTTTATGTTATTTCATAAATTATAGATTAGTATGATTACTGACAATAAAATATAATTTATTTGTAAATAAGTTTTGAAATATGTACCTAGATACTAACGTGTTAACATACATTATTAAGGTCTAGCAAACACTGTCCCATAAGTAGCTGAACAACATAAGCGTCAAAAGTATATTAACACGGGGCAACATTAAAAATATACTTTGTTAACCTAATTTTGTCTTTACTGCTGTTTAGTGACTTTTGATACAATGATGCTCAGCGACATTTGGATTGAAGGTGTACAGCGACTTTAGGAATACTAGTGCACAGATACTTTTGAATTAGTCGTGTGTAACGACTTTTGTAAATTTCTGGTGTACAGGCTATTTTGTTTCCTAGTTGCGACTATAACTTATGGCGTTTTATTGTGAACAGGTGTTTTGGTAAGTTGATTCTGTTCATCGACTTTTGGAGCTGACTGTACCTATATAATATAAAAGAATAACCATGGAGTTTCTTGTTCGTTCTTCTCCATAGGAATCTACACTTTGGAACGAGCAAATAGCTTCACTAGAGGACAGACGGACAGACTGACACGCTTACAGTTAAAGTTCTTGAAATACTTGACGTTCAAAGGTGCCTAATGTGGTCTGATTGAAATAAATGATTTTGACTTTGAAATCCAAGGTACAAAAAAATAACATTGAAAAGAATTGTGCTCAAAGGCATTTTCCAATTTAAATGACACCGAATTCCAAGTTAAAAAAAAACATAAAAGGAAGTTTCATCAATACCCAAACCGCAAAACTTCTTTAAATCACTAAACTACATTAGTCATATAAATGGCTTAATAATCTACATACTGCCTACTGTAATAAATATCAAAAGTTTCCCCGAAGTCATAATTCCCCATGACAATATACAAACCGCAAGCTGGCCATAAATTGTTTAAATTAAATTAATCATCGCGAAAGTTGGATGTAACACCAACATAAACGGTTTCGCCTTTGCCATTTACACTAGCTGAATCACTATGGAGTGAGTAAGACTGAAAATTTGCTTTAAAACCAGCCTTAAACCAGTAGGTACGATAGTATTTTTCAAAACACTAGTCAGAGGTTTCGTTACATACACACGGAGTGACTTGCAAAACCTGATTGAATTGATGAATAGTCAAATACAATAAAATACTACTTTTATTTTTTGTATGATGTGATTTTTCTCACTTTTTTAATTTGATCGCCTTAACATAATGTGTCTGTTCCTTTGGACCTTCAGCTATGTTAAACACATGCAACATGGCTGAATCCAAAATAATTCATTTCAACTAGACAGGATAGGCACTTTTGAACATGAAATCTATATAACCCATGTATGTCGTCATGAATCGGATTCACCATTTCGTAAACTCGATATTCGCCATTGCTAAAGCCAGAATAACAAGGTAAATCTGCAATAAAATTAATCAAAATACCTCGTTAACAATTTTCCCACAATTCTGTGACAGCGACTCTGGTCACATGGATATTTTCGTTCGTTATTACATGCCGCAATGTTACAAAGCTTAAGACATTTGTGAGGACATAAAGGCACTACCAAATGGTTGTGGACGGCTTTAAAGTATGGTACAAGTTTTTAGGCTATAGCGTCTATTGCTCGTACCTCCTGTTGGTACTAACACTACATTTATTTATTTTATTCATAACAGAAGCTTTAATAAATTCTATTTTAATTTAACAGATCAACAAATGTTTGCAGTAGAAAAATACAAAAAATAATTTTTATTTTGTTTAAAATAATCTTAACGATTTACGTTTAAGCGTAAGAGAGATTTTGAATCGGAGAATATTATGAATATTGATAATTTTTAAATTTCCACAAAATGCATAATGAGCGTTAATTTACGAAAATAATAGTACATTTGCTAAAAAGAAATGTGACGATTCATTTATATAATTATGGAACATTTCAGCGATAGGAACATTTAAATCACGTTTTGAATTTTAACTATTATATAGGGTAAGAATGGGTATTACCGGTCACTTAAGGCAAAATGATCACAAATCAAATAATTATAAACATTTCTTTATTAAACCTTTTAACAATCAAACTGTAGGTATTCTTCTATCAAAATCACATTAATTCAGATCAATGATTTAAACAAATTTAGCACAATCAGCATTTAAAAAAAAATCGAGTTTGACTGGTATTAGACACATCGGCAGGTAATACCAGTCAGTAGGTTGCTAATGCCGGTCAAGCTTTGTTCAGGCATGAGTCGCAAATGAAACCCTCAGGAGAGTCATAACCAGAGCACTCAGAATGCGCCCAGACACCACACAGCACACATCTATACCAGAGCTCGTTATCACGTCCATAATCATCACAAATTAAACATTTGTTTTCATAATCTTCGTCAGCATCGGTGTCTTCGTCTTTATGCAGGTCTGTCATTTCTACTTCTGAGTCCGACGTCCTCTCATTTCATTTGTTTATATCTTGGAGCACTTTAGCACTATCTTTTTAGCTTTTTTTCACTTCCATTGATTTTCCTTTTCTTTTATCAGTCGTTTTTTCGGTTTTTATATTAAGAATTGGCTTTTTCTTCTCCTTTGTAATTTTTCTGTTTTCTTTCGACTAAAGCTTCTTTGTCAGGAGTTTCTGTTAATACTGTTTGCGAGATCGTATGTTTTTTTCTTGTCCCTCGACTTATTTCGTAGTGGCAAAAGATCCTTAACAGTGACAGGTTAACCAATGCTGGAAATAGAAGGAACGGGGTTGTCATAATGTAGTTGTTTCATTATTTGTCCCTGTTTAGTTGCTCTTGGCTCCACGACGCCTTTGAATTGGGTTGGCTTCTTCTTTTAGCCATCCTAAAATAATAAAAAAAATCAATAATAGTAAAATAAATTATACCTGTGTTTACCAATTTTACTTGTGGTTAATACCGGTCAGCATGACCGGCATTGCCCGACTCGCAACATCTTCACAAAAAAACTTCTAGATATTAAACCTGACCAAATAAGTTAAAAAACGATTATCACTCTGAATGCTAAGTAATTATGGTGCAACAATCCTAGGTAACAATGTAAGAAACGTGAAATTATAATCACTCACCTGTTATTGTTTTATCCCGAAAATTTACATCAACTAGGCGCGAAAACAATCGACGTGAATTCACCCAAGAAGTCGCCTGCGGAATTAAGCGGGGACCGGGGCGTTGTCGCTCGGCGACATCACGCCACTCGCTGTGTATGTGTACTTGCGTCGGAACACAGTAGTTTTTGAGATTTTAGATTGACCGGTAATACCTCCTGACCGGTATTACCCGGTTCTACCCTAAATATTATATACGGATGACTCGATGGTTGGGCATCAGCCGATGTTCAATTTGCGTACGGAACTTTTTTCTTATTTCCTTACCTACGACACGACGAGAAGTACCAGCATTTTATATAAACGATTTAACTTAGAAGAAAATAAATTTCTTCTCGATTGCATTCTCACAGCGTACTAAATTCCGCTGGTTTCTCATCACTTACTCCTAGTTACAAGTGGCAATAAAGAGGTGGACAGCCTGCAGCTATTGTTAATCTCGGCCACGGAACAGGTTCGAAGAGAGAACTTTAAAGGTTGTAGATAAGAACACTATGTGAACGTTTTTTGATTGCAGCCGTTATACCTTGGTTTATGTGGTCAAACCATAAACTTTTGTTTTGATGTGACGCTCTTGTTTTATTGTTCAATTTTATATATTTTTTATGTAATTCTCGTATTATGTGTAAGTCATAAAAACATGAAATTGTTTCACGTTACTTTGTATGTTTTGTTAGTCAAGTATTGTTCAACCACAGTTCTATATTTGAATTATATAAAAAAAATTTTTTTTGTACAATTCTTTCCTTTTGAAAATAGCGTGCTTGTGTTAAAAATACTCTTATTTTAATATTATTCGATGACTTTAATTACTTGGCACATATAATGTAAACTTATTCACCGTATGATTAAATACATAGTACTTGCAAACAAGCATACATAACTCAATATCTGAAAAAGTATTCAACATAACAAAACAGTCGCAAACTCTTCCTTGCAAGTGTCCTTCCATTAAAAGTTCAAGAAAAGTTAGTGTCCTTAAAATCAACAATATTAAGAAAACGATGTCGCTGTACAAGCTAGAATTATTTGCTTACAATTCATAACTCAGTCTGTCTGACAAATTCATGTAACGTCGTTTAAACTTAAAGCAAGCCCAACTTGCTTCGAGTAATCAATGAAAAGTTCCACGTAGGTAATGGGCATTCAACTTACGAACGATTTGCATAATATTTCCTTTCTTTATTAGTATTCTTAATTCTAATACTGATTGTCTCTGTGTTTTATTATTTTTTAGCCTATTAACTATGTTGTAGTCAATTTTGATTGATAGAAAGGCGTATTATGTTTGCTTTAAGACTTTTCATATTGTTTTGTTACCCATTTCTCTCAACAAATTACGATACATTCTATAAAACAATTCTTGTGTTGTGTTTTGCCATAAGAGTGCCAGCCATGCATGTTTTGCCACGAGCACTAAAACATTAAACTGAAAAGAACATTGCCTGTGTTTTAGGTATGGGAAAATTGGTATTAAAAGATTTGGAGACTTAGAAATGTAAAACGAGGGAAGTATTAAGCCTCGGATAACTTCAGTCTCCCAAAGAAACACAATTCCGAGACCGCCATTACTTGCATCATCAGCTTATAAGTGGCCACTGTTGGGTAAAGGCCTCTTCTCAAACGTTTTGAGCATTAATCACTACGATTGCTCAATGCGGATTAGTGTTTTCAATCTCGTAATTAAAAATTATATTCTTTCCTCACGATATGAACCTTCTCCGTTTGTCAGAGGTTATGTTTATGGAATAGGCGGTAAACGAGTATAAGGGTCACCTGTTGGTAAGTGATCAGCGACGCTCATGGACACTGGCAACTCCAGAAGAGTCATAGTGGTGTTGCCAGCCTAACAACAAGAAGAACGCTCGTTTCTTGAAATCTTAATAAACTTGAAAAGCATCCAAATACAGCCTTAGCCAAAAGGCCTTACACCTTTTTACAGGGAGAGGCGAGAAAGAGTGGCAGACATTTACTGATTAAAAACAATTCCGATCATTACCTTATGACGGGCCACGGTACCTTATGACGCTTGACTTGCAACCCTTTCACGGTGGTGCATTAGTATTTCACATTAATTTGACTAGGTACTTTATTTTTATCACACATGGTATTAATAGATATTCAGTACAATCCTCTTATCACAAGAGACAAATCCATTTGACAGTTACCTTCGAAGCAACATTTCAAAGCATACTTAAAGCTATTTATGCAAATATGTGATAGTAACAAAATGTCAACCGTAACGTAACGTCGATTTGTAATAGCTCTGAATATATTCAATGTCGCAACAATGCTCTAATAAAAAATAAAAGTTCGACAGCCATTTTGTATTTGCGCAACTGAATCTGATATTGGAATTAGATCGCAGTCGATAAAATGAACTAATTGTTGATAGAATTATGTTTCTGATCGACATTCATTTCGATTTGACTTATAAAGAGAACTTTTGGTGTGAGCAAATAATTTTGAAAAAAGAATTGATCAAACATATAGATACTGTAATTTTGAATAGTATATCGAATCTTTCGTTGATTTATGTTAAATAAAAATACATGTAGAAATAAGCCAGTGTTACGAATCGAATCCAAAGAGATTCGAAATCATTTTAAATTTGGTTTCAATGTATAGCAATAATCCATAATTTTATTTTGTGGTCGCTTGTTGCTTCTTTCATATAACAGTTGATGTGTTGCCCCGGCAGTATTCTTCTAATCAGTTTTTGAATCTTTAAGGAGTTAGATTAGGTAAGTGGATTGTTTTCTAAGTGCTTGTAGTTTTAAAATTCTGATTTTTTTTATTATGGTCCTTTTAACTGTTTGCATGCTTAAATCTTCAAAACTATGTTTCTTTTTAATTAATAGAGTAAATGAAAGTTAAGGTTTGGAGAAAAGTATCAAACATTTGTAAACCCGATATTACGATATTTTTACAAACAAAAATCCTTCCTGCAAACACTTAACCTCAAAACGGAATAAAAACTCCTTTAAGATACCCGGAAACCATTCACAGCATGCCAGTCATCATTGTCAATGCGCAAAAAAGAGATTAACAGTTATGCACTTCGACTGAACCAGTGAGCGAGGCAAGATGATGACGTGTTCTTAATGTAATCATTATCACTATCTCCAGAATCAATATAGAAAAAAAAAGACTAATTCTCAACGTTAACAATAGAATCTGACTACCGCTACCGCGTTGGAATGCATGTGAAGTATTACGAAATATTTTCCACACTTTCATATAATGATAGTTGTTTTCACGCACCGATGTAACGGCACGCCTTGCACACGATATTGCTCTTTCATTAATTATAACTTTTAATTAATCACATCAAATAATATCTCTGTTGGGACTGGCCGGTAATAAATGAGCTTTTTATTTGATCATTGCTTCATATCATAACGCATATTTATTTATAACATATCTCTTGATGAATGTTTATTGAATTATTTTGTGAATTTAATGCGATCATCGTTCGGAATATTAAGTTATATATTATTATCGGTAAAATTTTAATGGTATATGGGGGTAAAATTATTTGCAATTATCTTATTTTCGGTTGCAAATAAATGCTAAACGTTTCGGAGAGAATCGGGTCAGTTATTGTTAAGTTTGCTTATTGTTAAAACGAAACCAATTTGCATTGAAAAATAATAAAAAATATTTTTCATTTTGCTATTACATTTAAACATATTGAATGAAAGTACGTTACACACGAATGCCCCAGTTACACTACTTTCTTAATTGCTCTACTTAAGCATGTAACTATTATTGTGGCATAAATAAATGGTTATATAGCCCTTAACATTGCTCCATTCACGTTTGTATTTGTACAACTACAAATTTATAGATTTCACATGTAGCTGGCTTCGAATGATTTAGTATTAATTATGAATGACCATTTTGCTCTCAACAAATGTGATATTTGTTTTTAACTTAACTAAGATATATAAGTATCAATGATTGAACTGAAGGTGCCCATCAAATATTAACACATGTTTTAAAAAATGGACACTTATTACGTGTGACGTTACGTTACTCGAAATAACATGAAAAGCATGCAAAGGTTATCGAACGAGATTAGCGAACAGTAACAGCATAGAAAAGCAGTGAACTATACATTCCAGTTAAGAATAGTTTCAAGGCAAAAGCAAACTATGTCGTGGTGGCCCGAAGGTTAACCTTCCCTTTGTCATGTTGAAGAATGCAGATTCGAAACGTGCGAGACTTCTCCAGTCTTCTTTCCAAAAACATTTAAACTCTACTGACAGTAAGGAAAAATTGGCAAGATTGTGAGGAAACCTAAAATTGCGATTATAATGCAAACCTTCTCTCTGTAAGGAGAGGCCTTTGCGCAACAGTGGGCACTTATTGCGTGGTGTTGATGATGAATACGAAGATGAATAATATGAGAGATCAATGTAAGTTTGGGAGAGCCATGCTTCGGCACGAATAGGCCGGCTCGACCAGAGTGTAATACCACGGCTTACGATATGTTTCGCCGTGTGCGTGAGATTACCGGAGGCCCAATTCTATCCGCCCCCATGAATCAATCCTCAAATCCCCTATCCTTAAATCTCTGATACTCCACAAGCGGCTGGCGACGCCCTTGTAATAACTCCTTTGGTGTTACCAGTGTCCATGGGCAGCGCTGATTGCTTACCAGGTCACTCGTTTGCTCGTTCATCGACCTATGACATAAAAAACAGAATAGACAAAGAAACCAACCTACAATAATATAAATACCTAGAACTAAATATGTATGAATTAAGAGCATACCATCGTACAACCTCTAGTTATACCTGCTAAGTACGTCCTTTGTCTGACAGTCATGTTGTCTTGCAATTTATGGATTAGTCCCTTTGTTAGCTGTCTCTAACATATTGACATTCGATTGAAGATAGACCGTGTCTGTAATGGATGGTCATCTAGTGTGGTAATGTCAATGGCAATTAATGTTTGAGCATCTACGTCTTCGATGATACGATATATTTTGCTTTGAAAAGTTCTTGAAGCTAAGAGAAATCAGAAACTGAAAATGGTAGAGATTTTTCCTATGTTTTGTTTACCCTACTAAGAGATTTTTGAATTTTGGTGCTACAACAGTTCTACAAGTACTTAAGTTTGAATAAATTATTGAAGCAAGCTACGTGAGAATTTTAAGTAGGACGTATTGGTTGCAATCGAATTTATCTTATACTAGCTTCCGCCCGCGGCTTCGCCCGCGTCAAATTAGTTTTTGTCAACCCTGGTCCCTTATGTCTAAGAGACTCTTACAGGGGCCAGCCCAGGAGTACCATTTGGTACCATGTGGAATTTGAAAACGGTACCCCTCTTGCTCATTGCTAAACATAAGCGGGTACTGTAGTGCGTCATAAAACTCGAGCTTGGGTGTGTTGAGAAGTCTCAGCAGCAGCAGCTCTTTGATCCGCGTGACGCTCGGCATCAATGATTTGGCGAGGTTGGGACTGTTGAGAGGTCTCAGCAGCTCTTTGAGCCGCGTGACGCTCGGCATCAATGGCTTGGCGAGCTTGGGTCTGTCGAGAAGTCTCATTCCAGTGATCTGGCAAGTTTAGCAGCCCGAGCTCTGCTAGAGCTTTTAGCTAAATTGGACTTTCGTTTGCGAGGCATCGTAGAACAACAAAAATGAAATTAATAGAACAAAACAGATGTACAGATTAAGATTTATTATATTAAAAAACCTTTGTTCACCCTACCTGCACCTACTTGAATAAGTACTTATTTACAACCATTGCAAAAGTAGGATGCTATTAGATTAATTGAATAAAAAAAGGAAATAAAAGCAAATCGTATTTATTTAAAGTAACGCAAACTATCTTACCTACTTGTAACGTTGTAACTATGAACTAAAAGAAATATAAGTATGTGCAAAATTTATTTACAGGATTTAATTAGGTAATAAAAAACACTTAAAAGTTATAGACGAAACAATAAAATAATTTTACTGGATCGAAAAATGTAATTCTCTAAAGCGCAAATTTCTCTTATCGCACCCGACAACGACCTCTGTCCTCACGTGTCTGTCCGTTCGGGTAGACATAGTTAGATTCGTGCGCTTCCCCACCACACGACAGCGCCGCGCTGCACTTCGGCGAATGTGCGCGACGCCGACGGCAGCGACGGCGATGCAGAGTGTTCATTAAAAGGAATTTATACTTCGAAAGTGAACTATTTTGTAACTTGATACACCCAGAACCCTTCTAAATTACATGTTCCTAGGTTCAATAGTTAAGATTTCGTATACCTACATAAAGGTTGGTTTTGTAGATCCCGTTCCGAATCCGTTCCGGGCTTATCTTCAATTCATCCCCTATTTCACTACATATCACACTGATAAAATTTTCAAAATGGTAGTACAAACGATTTTTTGTTTCTTATGACGTGATATTTGACGAAATTGAATACTAACTTTCAACCCTTATTTCACCCCCTAGCTGGTCGAAATTTCAAAAATGCTAGAACAAATATTTCATATTTTCTAATCAAGTGCTTAAATACTTATTAAGTTTTATGGTTTTATCTTTAAAAAATAAGAAATCCCATACAAACTTTTAACCCCTATTTCAACCCCTTTATCACTGTTTTTCGAAAAAAAAAGTAGCCTATGTTCTGTCTCAGGGTCTAAAGATTGTCTGTACCAAATTTCATTAAAATCGGTTGCGAGGTTTAAGCGGGAAAGCGTAACAGACAGACAGACAGACAGACAGACAGACAGACAGACAGACAGAGTTACTTTCGCATTTATAATATTAGTTAGGATTTCAGCTCACCAAACTAAACAAGACAAAACCTTACTGTAGTAGATATTTTCTATTACATTTAACAGATTAATTTATCAAAAAATATCTTTTGTTTGTCCTCATCAAAAAATTAAATTACCTACTAAATATAATAGTAAAAATAGTGACTTCTATACCTTTTATCTGTACAGTACAACTATATTATAACCTAAAACGTTATCTACTTCATAAATCCAATAAATTCTTCGTGTTAAATAAACGATTATGACCTTCAAACCTTCAAGAAATGTGCTGACTCCTCTGGTGTTGCAGGTGTCCATGGGCGGTACTGATCACTTATAAAATAATAAAAATTGGCTTAAAACAAGTTTTCGTCCTCCTTAAGTAACAAAATTATGCACATAACCGTTAGCGTGCGACCATTACAGGAATGCTCAATGTTCGCAGCATACACAGTTCGTCCCACACAACCGGGATTTACAAAGCATCTGATATTTTCAAAACTAAAATGTCTTCCGCTTGCGAGCCCTCGATTTATAGCATTGTTGGCCACGACTCGAATAAGAGCTTGTACGACAGTTATCGCGAAGCAATGCCTCGAATTGTGCTCAGCATTGTTAGCTTAACCTACTCAAATTTATGTGGTGTAGCCTTTAAATACTTGTATTACAATTTACAATACAGAAATGGCTTTGAATAGATTGGATTTAGGATTATTATATTGAAAGGGGTTTGGGAATGAATTTTACTTACATTGTTAACAAATAAGAGTTTTCTTAGGTTGTTTATACTTGTTTTTTTTTTAACTTTTGTTGTAAAGACTTTTCTGTTCTATGTTACTGGAAAGCATTATAATGACTGAAATTAAATAGCAGGAAAATGTTTATGATTTTAGTATGAGGTGGACTTTACCGGCCTCGTGGTGTTAAACAATGCTAGCGTTGTTTTAGTCCGCCAAATCTCCTCAATAATTT
This sequence comes from Spodoptera exigua, assembly GCA_902829305.4. NCBI lineage: Eukaryota > Metazoa > Arthropoda > Insecta > Lepidoptera > Noctuidae > Spodoptera > Spodoptera exigua. The sequence goes on from LR824614.2 coordinate 4,332,922, forward strand.
TAAAATCCCTAATATCTGAAAGGCCGACAATGCATTTGTTACACCTTTGATTTTGAGGATGTCCATGGGCCGCAACACGATGCCAATTGCTTATCATCAAATAATAAGTTCCCTCTTTTCACACTCTTTCAAATAAAATAGGGAATTTGTAATATAATATACCTAATGCTCAAACATACCACAAGATCTATTCAAGTTGGAAAAACAAAGAAGTACAGCGTGACCTGACACCAGCCTGTCTTATTACTCCTTTGTAATACTCGTATGAGGCGGGATTATTGTTATAATGAAAACAGAAGGGAATATAACAGAAAGATATTGGACGTAATAACATCTTTGGTCTTAAAAAGTACTTACTAAACAATAGTTCACATACCGATAGATTTGTCATTACATCGGGATTGCCTGATTGTAAACAATCATTGCCAGTTTTGGCCAGATGAATGAATGACGAGTGCATTCGTTATCTACCTTTAGATGATTAAAAAAGGTGAGGGTTGGAAACTCTTTTCGGAAGTTGGAGATAGAGAGATTCTAATAATCTCAGTCACATAACCCTGGTTTTCTGTGAAGGAATGGTATACCATCGAGACGATCGATTCGTGCCAAAGCATGTCTTAAATGTTTATCCTGTTCAAATAGACAGACATGGCACATATAACTTTTTTAAACATAGATTAACCACAAAACTGAGATGTGCAACTTCGATAACCTTTTTCCTTGAAATTTCAACAAAACTTTACCCTCGTTAATGTATCGCAGAGAAATTAGTTGACGTTTCTAGCATATTATATTAGTCATATATTTTTACTACCTACTAACGGGCGCGGCTCTATCAAAAGTTCAATCCGTGCGATCAAAACTGTTTCAACACATGATTATGACATTTAATTTGAAATATGAATCACCAACATCCTTCATCATAACTAGATCATCGACTTTTTGCTTTTATAAGTTCAAGTTACGAGTCTTCTTGGAAATATTATACATATTGTAACCACAAATAGCTCTGACTAACATTCAGATCCTAAGATATATATCGGAATTCCGAAACATACATAGAAACACTTAATTTAATTACCCATAATACAGGCAAATTACATCCGTTTTGTACTTAGATTATGTTATGAGCGGGATGTTAAATAATAGTCTGTAATTAATACGTAGTTATAGTACAAATTTATTTCTTGGGATCATATTCAAGGCCATACCAAGTTTTACATTTATAAATGTGTCTTGATGATGTCCAAAATATAGTCTCTCAAGTTGTAGATGAAAAATTATGTTTTTTAATATAAGTTTTTATTCTTTACAGACTCGTGGTCCGAGCCCTTGTCATAAAATTATAGATAAAATTTGCGTGTCATATATAACATTATTAAAATAAAATATTAAAAAACACCGATACACAACTACAACTAACCACTAGTATAAAAAAACTACAAGTTAAAAATTACATATAATGTTGAAAGTATTCATTTATACACAAAGAACACAATCTTTTTTCACGAGAATGACTAGGAAATCCTAAATTTTTTTTAACAAAGACTCGCACTTAACATAAAATTACAAAACCTTATCCAAATTCATCAAATCTAAGAACGAACAACAAAAACTAGAAGAGCTACAACTATTTTATTTCAATGTTTAATTGTTTTCATTTTCTTTTCACACAGTTGGTGGGCAAAGTAAAGATCCATAATTATATAGTGTATCAAGCAAATATGTAATTATTTCATCAGCCTACGTCGCTGGGACTTTAAGTAAGACCATTATGTCAGTCCGTTTCATTTTTAAGGTCGCCCATTCGATTGCGAGTGTACGTGAAATGTAATTACAATATCTGTGACAGGTTTGCTTCGCCTAGAGGTGAAATTTAATAGTGTATGATTAAAATTCAAATTTAAGGTCCACTGTCACTGTTGTGTGACAAATTGTTCTGGAATTTTATACGTGGAACAAGTTGTGTAGTGACTGGTAAGTACAGGTCGACATAAATGCGTTACTAAAGTGTATGTTTCAAAGTAATTGTTTTATGTCAGGCAGCGGTATTTTTATAAGGTATGTGTGAGGGTTCGTTGCTTGCTTTGCTCGTCGTAATCGTTGTAATATTGTCTTTCGCTGTCGCGGTCTTGTAAGCAAAATATTACTGTTGCTGTTACGGGTTAAGTTTCTTTTGTAAAGGTAAAAAAGTTGCTTTGGCTATGATATAAATAACGATTTATTGACTTAATATACAGTTTAAACATAGGGAATGTGAAACCAAGTCTTTCAATCATTATTATTTGTAGTTAGCTTGTGTTTCACCTTTACTCTTTGTACCAAGTTTATTTATTTATATATTATACTATAAAAAGCTATACAATGTTATTAAAAAGTCAGTATCAGAAAGCCAAAGATTCTATAATTTCAAGGATACACATATTATCATCTACAGATAGTAAAAAAAGTAAATATTATTCTAAACTTTGTTAAATCATAACCAGACTACGACAACCGTTGGCTAAACGATTACTTGCAAACGTTCTACACAATGTCTGTCCGTCTATCCTACAGAATTTTCCACAGAAATAATTTAATAGTTACATTTTTATTTTCATTACACCCATAAATGTTTAAACCACGCGACCGACGTATCCGATACCTATCTTTCCGCGAAAGTAGTCGAGTTGATGAAGAAAAACAAGTTAGTAGAGTACTTGGGCAAGTTGCTTGCACGTAAAACTGGTACTTTAATATACAAGACAGAGCCTTGTTTGGACTTTGTAAATTATTTAAGTTCGCATGCATTCATTGTATGTACCTGTATCGTTTGCAGTTCGGTAACAATAGAGTTTCTGGTTCAATTGACTGTATGTGTACTAACTGGTACAGTTATTTTGAATTATTTGTGTTCTATTCGGTACACGGGTATGAACTAAAACTTATATTAAACTCTGCAGGTTGTAAGCGCAATGAAGCAACAGCCTGCCCGGCTCATAAGCTGACGAAGGAACTAGGTGCTCTGTTAGTCAGTAAGTCTGTCAATCCCTTTTGTCTCGCCCAGAAAGGAAAAGGCCATTTTATGAATATGCCCCAACAAGAAAAAATTGTGATGTGGCAAATTTCGTATTCTATTTTCAACTAGCTTTTGCCCACGACTTCGTTCGCGTGGAATAGTGACTTCCTGCAGATTTTTGGTATCAAAACCATCCTATGTCCTTTCTGAAGTTCCAAATTATGTCTGTACCAAATATCACATAAATCGATTCAGTAGTTTAGGCGTGAAGGAAAGACAGACAGACAAACAGACAGAGTTACTAGTTTGGATAAGACAAATACAATATCTCCATTATAATGTACACTATTATTTTATAATAATATCTCCACATAAATTTATATCTACACACTTTATTACCAATTAATCCTGCATACAATTTATCTATTTAGTTTCAAAGCCCAATAGTGCAATAAAATTCAAAACCACGTGTATTTACATGACATTTATGCAGATCATGAATCTAGTCTAACTTATACAGTTACTAACATGATATTCGCAGTATAATAATGTCGTTGCAAATATTAACTGCTCCAACCTAGATTGGATCCGGATTTGCAAAGTTAACTACAATAGCAAGATATTTGAGAAACGCCCTATCCATGACGTCATTTTTCTGAAATAGGTGATTAAAGAGTTTTAATAAATAATTTTAAGATTGTGCTAGGCGGAGGTTTCATCTCTCAAGTGTGAAGGTGCAAATTGGAAGATATTTAATAAGTGTGGCAATTTTCGAATTATATTTACTTTCTATGGTGGTATTTAAATAAAACACAATTGTCTTAACAACCTGAACTTACCTTACCTATATTTTTTATTAAAATTTTGGAAACGGTAAGTCTTCAAAAACATACGTGGTTATTAATGCTTATTTTTCCACCATGTCAGCAGAGACTTTTTCTCAGCAATTTGGTATTTAAGGTTTTTAGTGATGAAGACAATTATATTTTTATCCCGAACACACCCTTATTGTTTTTCCATTCTATTTAATACATTTTCTTTAATATAAATAAGTAACTGTATATCCATACATTCAATTAAACCAGCTGTCACTTTAGCAAATAAAGACCAAAAACAAATGCTAATCGCAGTCTTAATTGGACCAAAACTTACATAACAACAATGGAATCCGTTGTGCAATGCAATCTTGATAACGAGAAACAAATAGACCGAGTGAGATACGACAAAAGTCGAACCGAAGATTTTATCGGGCACCTCAAGTAGCGACCAGTAATTAGGAACAAAATCCAACATCTTTATCTTAGCGATCGAATGCAAACCTTGGATATTATAGCCTCATTAAACTATATCGGTAGTGATTAGAAAGCAAGGTCACTGTTTTGTACGCTGTATTGTTGTTAGGTATATGGGGGCTTTTAAAATGGTCGCAATGTTTGATTTAATTTCGGGTTCGACACAATTGTCTGCAATATTTTTAAATGCAAAGGATTTTTTTTATTTTGTATCAATAATATTTGTATTTACCTTCAAACTTTAAAGAAACGGGTATGCTCCTACTTTAAAGCCTGCAACGTTAAGCGGCGCTGATGCCTTACAAACATTATACGACTAAGTTACTTTTATCACACATACTGTCTCTTTTTTTATATTTCTCTAAAAATATATTAGTGTTACACTGTTCTCACATTGATAATTGAACCAACTGTTTGTAAAAGGAATATGTATGTGAAATTGATTTAAAAAGAGTAACCATGAAGTTTCTTGCTCGTTCTTCTCCATCGCAATCTACACTTTGGAATGAGCTTTACTAAGAGGACTGACCGACAAACTGACACTATATCTTCTAAATTTAGTATGACGTTCAAAAGTCGACGCCAGTAAGTGTCTACTTGGAATAAAGGATTTTTGATTTTTTTTTTACTTTTTACTCTTTTCATTATAGGTACAATTATCCAAGATGAGTCTAAACATAATTTCGCAACTAGTACAAAAAACAGGGAAGCACCTTAAAGCCAATCATGAATGATATTTTTTGTGATTTTTTTATGTTCATTCATTGATATTATTTATTTTATATGTAACAAATTCCAAATGTAGAAAGAAATACAGCTTCATGTTTTTACAGCTTGTCACTCGTTTAACGAAAAGCAATCTTAGTAACATCCTCGTTGAAGTGACGGATTGCAAGACGAATGCGAGATACTGACTGGTACCGGTAACCGCCCCAGTTCTCAGGCTTTGTCGTCTAGCCCCTTTGTGACTTGACTATATCTGGATCACGGAGCTACCGCCACTTACGCGTAACTTACGGGTTGCAGCGGTATTGTTGGCAACATGTTTTCATTTGGATTTTAGCGCAAAAATGTTTTTAAGTTTCCTTAATTTTCTTTTTAGACTTGTTTCATTTTCTACTAGCTGTTTTTATCTTGTCATTGTGGTTAAGGTTGCTTTAGTGCTGTAGTTTTGTTTTAAGCCATTATCTGAATTACGAAATATAAATGTGAATGAATTGACTTGTTAGCAGCATTTGTCGAATTTCAACGCTGTTTTTTTTATTTTGAGAAATGTTTCCCATCACAAGTATATTCTTCTGTGTCGCGGTACGTTTACAAAAACACAATTACATATTGTACTCATATCCGGAACATTAATCTGAAGAATACATACAGAAATGTTCAATACATATAGTTGGTTGCCCAGCTTTACACCAACTATACAGTCATTAAAGTATTTTGTGTCTTTTCAATAAATCAAACTACAGAACTCCAATTCATCATGGTTTAACCTTAAAAAGGCACGTGCTCCAAAACCTTGGTAATAAAGAATAGGTATAATTCATTCCAAAATGCCATAGGGACAATAACATTAATTAATATGCTCTGTAACTGATTAATAAACTGGTTCAGTGTAGGCAGTGCCCTGTTTTGTTTTAACCAATAAACAATAAGCCTGATATTGTGTAATAACCTTGTACTCGCATAAACTTGTTCGAGAGTAATGTTTGAAAAGTACCTAAGTATGTATATTTTGCTTGCGTCTAGACTACATGGTATTAAGTCAGTAGACACTTGTTTTTTTTAAATCATGTCGTTAGTTTTTTTATTTCCATGTTTATGATGTGTGCATTTTTGTTTGTCCTTTCTAATGTCAAAGACTCCGTGTTTTTATTGTGAAGCGAAAATCATGAAATGGCTTCTCTTGTCCAAGGTGAGGCGAGAGGAAGCGTCAGACTCTTACTGACTAAAAACCCCATCAGCCTCGCAGACCCCGTCTTCACCTGAGTCACAGGAGTCTGATAGTCAATTTTGTCTGAAACAGGGCGTTTCAGACAATAAAGACTATCAGACTCCTATTGACTAAAAACCAACCAGCTCCTTCTCCTACCCCGAAATAGATCCATGATACATAATTGCTCTTGCATCTTCAACGCCAGCTGGACATCGCATCTCATAAGCCTCTTCTTTGGTTATCCCATGGCTTTATAAGTACGCTCGAGTCTGGTTCTGGTCGAGCGGCGAGCTACCCTTGCTAACTAATGACGTAATTTTGTTTTTAATACATCACTCATATCTATGATTTTGAACATAAGAACCGAGCTTCCAATAACAATTAAAATATAGTCTTTTAGGGACATCAACCTCCACTTTCCTTGATAGGTATTCATTACCATATTCAAATAGAAAACCGACACTTACTTTAATCCTCGTAAACTAATAACAAGCTTCAAATTCTCAGGTAGTTGCCCTTTCTAGCTATAAATAAGCAAATGATTAGGTAGTTACGTGACATAGCACTTTATTTTAAACACCCGATATACGCCTTATCAGCGAAGGGTCAAAGGACACAAAAATAGATTACTTTCCATTGATTTCATTCAAAGTAAACTTTCTACATAAAAATCTGATTTTTTATACAACATAAGTTTTTTATTTTCGGGAGTCTATGAGTGGGAGTAAAATTAATTAGAAGTTAAAGTGAATTTTATTGTATCATAAAGGTCAACTTCCTTGTTTTACCCTTGTAATAAAATTCTGTTGTTATAATTAAAACAATACAACTGATTTTTACGTGAATTGAGGAAAATTTTCTCATTTAAACAATTTTAGGGAATTTGGGTTTTTTCCTATCAATTCAATTCATATGCATTCATCCTTACTTTGGTAATGATAGTCTAGATTGGATGTAAGTGCTCAAATTCTTACACAAAAGCAACTACAAGAGCTGAGGTCAAGCTGTTCCAGTCTTTTAAACAAAATGGCTGTAACTGTCACATGTCCTGTACGTACACTGGTTCTGCAGTCAAATAGATACCGATACACTGGACTGATGGATTGATTGATATTGACACCGAGTATCGATATGACAGACATACAACCTTATTTGAATACAATACAAGGACTGGTAGGTGATATTGTACAACTCGAAATGCAATTGCGCGGATTTAAATCAAACCTGTTCCGAAAAATAACAGGTAAAATACCTGTTACATTTAAAAAGCAAAATGGGAATAAACAATCTATCATTCATGAATATTATTACATTCGTTCACCACTTAGCCGGGTACAGCACTCGAGGCGTTAAATTTATAAAATCTTTGCCGGCAATATTGGAATTTGCGGTCCGATTTATGCGAAGCTTGCATGACGTGAATCGTAATGAAGTGTGCGCGTTAAAATGCACATTTTTCAATAATTCCATTATGAGGGCGCGAAGTGGTCGGAAATCATTGATTTATTGATACCAAACACCTTTTGAATATTATTTTCTTTCATACAACTGACGGTCGTTGTTCGAGTGTGCGCAGCCATGTTAATTTGTCAAAGTAATAATATTATGTACGCAGTGTGAAATTGGTAGGCGTTAAATGGATGGGGAACATAAATAACTTGATTGTTTCTTCTGTTTCTTTAAAAGGATATGTGGCCGTTTAGATTCTCCTACATAAAAGGTATACAGAAATGCTGTCGTCTTATTATGAAAAACCAAAAAAATCAAACATATTTTGGCTATTTGAAGGAAGATTGTCTACTTACCTATCCAGTACATACATATAAATGATAGAAACAAAATACTAATTAAGACTTATCTAAACATCGCTTACAAATAAATAACAGACGTTACAAGTTCTTGTATTAATGTAGTCATTTTCCTAGTTGTAATTGCTTTGTTAGGACGTAAATGAAGATAATTTGTACCTAGGTAATTACACATTACGTCGCCAGAAACAAAGATAAGTGCAAATTTCACACAGACCCGTCTATTAGACGATTTGTAATGAAACTGTTGAAACAACAACAAAGACATTATTTTCTCAACATTAAACATGGTCACAGTTCCCATAGCACAACGCGAATTAGACAAAAACCAATGTGTTTTAACTAAAACAAGATTACATCCCACAAATATGTGGCAACGCTGCAATCTACTGCAATTAAAACTTTCGTAAAGTTCGTGTATGAGTGCACCTTTCGCCCAAAATTCGCCAAGTTGCCCGAGTTTCACCAAGTTTGTTTTGGCGTTTATCACAATGGACCTGGAAGTTTGCCGCCCCGGGACGTCCTCGAGGCGACTTAATATTGTTTGAAACTTGGAGAAATATTGTGTCATAGGTATTACGATCGGAGACGGTAACGATCAACTTTATGGGCCGTTAGAGAGAAATTAAAAAATATATACCGTGAAGATAGTTTACAAGACTGATAACGTTCCTTTTAAACTTTTAACATGTGATATATTTTTGTGCACGTAAAATATTGAATTGTAATGTAAAGTCTTTGTTTAAATTAGAAACCTTAAACAAGTAAATTTGAGACTGTTACGCCTAATACAATAGATATCTTAACTATCTATAAGGACCCTTTACAATTTTGTCTCAACAGAACAATAAATAATAACTGAATGCATACTTACCGAACTAGTCTCGTTATCTAAATTGCTAAGACAATTAATAGGCACTCGAACTCCCAAAGTCCTTTAGTGTTAAAGCAGGGGCGTATTAATGCACTTACAATAAACTACTTAGAATGTACTCCATTTGGCAAACTTCTTCAGGACTCCAGAGACTCGAAGAGTGCTTCAATATTGCCTTTAAACTTTATAAAATATTATCTTCATATATTGTCTACTCTTGCACCGCGTGCGTCCCTACTTTGAGAATTTATATCAGCTGGTGTACCCTGAATTATAAGAACAAGTATCTATTATTACATGTCGTAAATATTCATGGCTTGCTTGCTTGCAGTTGCTTGATGTTGCATGCGATGTAATTCTAAAAGTTTATATAAAAATAGGACGAACTGTGTTCGTCACGTGGCCGCAAGAATAATAAGAGTATATTTGGAAAACTTCACCTAACATTACAGATTAATTTTTTTTTACAAAATGAAAATTAATTTATACTAATTTTTATATGTAAAACGCAATGTGTCGTTGTCTAAAAACCTTTAGTACTAAGTACACTTTCGAAATATTCTTCAATCCAGCAGCTCTTCCTGTCTCTCTTTTTCGATAAAGTACGTAAGTTTGGTAAGTTTTAGACCATGATTTATTATCACGTACGAGAACCAAGTTTCATTAAAATAATATAGGTATGTTCAGTAGCTTCCATGGAGATTGACTATAAAAACCATAGTGTGGCTTAAACGTACCTACTTAAAAGGCGTGAACTTAAATAATATGTAATCTACATAGGATTTTCTATTTGTTTGTCTTAAGGTTATCTATCGATGACAAAAACGTAGTTAAAAGTAGTATTAAAGGCTTTTAGGTGTTCCCGCCGGAGTTGTGGGGCAAGCGGAATACTGCGGTCTTGGTCTGGAGCAGGATAGGTAGGGAAAAGTATTTATTTAGTAAGAGTCTTACACTCCCTCTCGTCTCATCCTTGGCAAGAGAATTCATTTGACGATTTCCGTCCTTAAAAAAAGGCTTCTAGTTGTTAAGTTACTGTAGTCATAAGAAACACCAAACTTAGCTAACTTTAACTTCGTAATTACAAAAGTATCAGCAACAGACAATGTCACATACGTTCCCGAAAGTAATACACGAACAGATAGCCCAAAGTCTAAGACGAAACACTAAACTACACTAAACACACGAAACTATTGAACGAAACTTTGTCTTGACTCTAATCTTAGTTGCTAACTACTTAGACATAGACATCCAATCAAATATAGTACCTATGGTTAAGCAATACCTAACGATTGTCAATGATAATTGACTAACCTTTTGATTATTATCGATGACTTTTCAAGGTATTCCTTGAAAACGTTAAGATGTTGTGATAAAATTGTCGAACAAAACAAAGCGTGAATATCTAACATCTATTCGATTTTGTATTGTGACTTCGAGGTAAGTAAATGGCATAAGTCGGAAAGTTAAGGAGTGTGGTTCTGTATGAATTCTTATTGTAATTTAATTGATTTTGTCAATCTTGTTTTTTGTATTTTTTTTATGTACAGGACGCATCTGTTTTCAATAGGTACTAAATAAGCAATAAATTATTTTTAATTTGATACATATATCTGCTTGACGTGTAAAAGTACCGTTTTATGGCCTATTTGCAAAAATAGTTTCATTGTTATAATTTCATTCAATACTTTCACTGCCACTTTTCTTTTTCAAGTTATTCAGTGTTTATGTGAATTTGTATGTTTGTTAGCGCACCCACGACACAGGAGAGAATATCCTAGTGTGTGGTTTCGTGTCAAGGGTTAAAAATATGTAAAGAATGATTTTTAACATTATATAAAGCTTATGTTAACATTTTATACCGTTTTCTCAGTAGGCGGGAACTCCGTCAACCCTACTGAGTTTGTTCACAAATGCCAGCGGTGTCAAACAAGACGTGACAAATAAAATGGCGACCGTGCGATTGTACGGTCACCTCTCACTTTTGTATATTAGGAACGACGCACAGAGCAGTATAAATATGATTACTTAGAAAATTATAATAATATCAACATCAACGAAGAGTAAAAATTGTTTTGATTACCGAATAAGAATGATGGTGTGATGTTAAATTGATCCTGAAACTCACCTACTCTTGGCTATTTTGTATCTAGGACATTTGTATATTGGGTTGCGTGTGACGACGAGTAGGCGAGGTAAGTTAAACACAAGTCGGATATTTAGTCTGCTACCTTTTACCGAGTCGTTCTCAGACGGCGGCGTGACGCCCGACTGTTTTTGGGATACCCGAAAAAGGGTGATGTACAGGCTTCATCATAATTTTTATCTAGTATTTTTGAGCAAAATGGCAATTTTTACCCTAACTGACGATCAATAATATGAATTTTGAAAAATAATTTTTTATAGCAATTTTTCTGGAAAGCCACATTGACCAAATTTTTGAGCATCAGCATATGTTAGTTTGAGCCAGAAAAAGATTTACCTGACAAACGTTACCTAGTGTAAGTTCCTCCTTAACTATCATAGTTAGCAGACATTATTATACATAGTTTAGAGACATTGAGTAAGTCAAAATTTTCATAATAAATCGATCAGTTTTACTGTTAAGGTGCAACATAATCATTTATTATGAAATCGAACGTGATTGCTTTTTGTAACATCAAGATAATTTGTCTTGTATTTGACATTCTTAATCAGTTTGATGGTGTCTCGATTAAATTTGACTTTACATAAACGCTTGGAGGTTAAGTAATGATTTACGTTTCTTTTATTAGGATGTTAACTTTTTAGTCTAGGATTCGGGCTACGCGCAATATTGTAGCGCGTCCTCAGTCCTCAGTCTACAAGAGTCTACTAGATACTTCTTCTTGCCCATCCAGGGAGAAAAATCGTCGAGAGATGATCTCCGGCCACCGTAAGCGCGGGTCTGTGGATGACGAGCAAGGGTAGCTCGTACGTAGAGGTGCGTACGGCGCGTAGCGTTCCGCGCGCGCCTCAAAGAGCCAATAGACTACCGCAGACGGGGCCCTATAAGGCTGATGTTCAGCCGGGGTTGCGGGTTAAGCGCAATGAGCCACCACGACCCCAGCGCAGGAGAAGAACCAACTTCTACTTAAAAAGTTTTCACTGCTACTCAAAAAGCACAAGAAGTTAATTAAGACCTTTATGCTACTATGTGTGGAATTTTGTAGTTGTTGTCATAGTTTTGTACTTTTGTTTATCAAATGTATGCTACTGGCTGCATATGAAATGAAATAAACTAAAAAATAAATTTATTATTTTACTTGTTATCAAGTAAGAAATCTTATACGATAATAACTTGTTTTGTAGTCATATAATTATACATTATTGATATTCGCAGATCACTTATTTATGTCGATTATGAAATCAAATTTGTGCCTTATTTCTATAAAGATAAGATCTCATTACCAATTTTGCAATGGCATCTGATCGGTACTTTTGAAATGGTACTAAGTTATTTTTATCTCTTAATCAATAATTAATTCCGACTGTCACATGATTATCTGTGACACTCGTCACGCCATGTTCGGATATTGCTTATATTTAGTTCTAAGATAATATTGGTGAGTTGCTTAGAACAGTTTTATTTGATTTTGCAATAATATTAGGCTTATTTCCCAAGTCCTGATTAGTGTAGCGTTGTCGTTTCGTACCAAGAGGTAGATCTAAGTTTATCAACACAGAATGGTTTATTTGAATACAAATTTTAAAGAATGAAGAAGAACAAGTAACTATAAGTGTGTAGTAATTATGAGATATTATACAAAAGTTTTTTATTTTTGATGATTTGTTTAAATAATGATATGCAATAATTTGGTTTTATGAGCAGTATTATAATTAAAACTGCTCTGGTAGTCAACATGGAACCTTTTAAGTACCTGATCCTCAACAAGATTTCAAATATTTTACTAGACCCAGGAAAACACTGACTTACCTTTTTTTAAATTTACAACCACTTTAAAAAGTAGGGCAGGGTAGTGTTAATTTGTCACCGATTTATTTTTACATAACGAATAGCCATGATAAACGTACCTATTTGTAAAGGCTTTTAAAAACATTTATAGAGTTTTAACAGAGATGAAATCGCTCTGAATTTGCAACCCAAAACAGTGATTTATTTTTGAAAACTGCGTACAAATCCTACATTCGTTTCAATCTAAATGTGTGATGTAATTCGTTGCATTCAAATTAAAATTCATTCATTACGTAATACGTACCGTAATGGGTATCTTGATAGTGTAAAAAAATAGAGTATATGTATAACACAAAGCGTCAAATTTTGAACTAATCGTGTAAATTTTGAGAGTGTCTTAAATTATGTATGTAATCTTCTTTACTGATTAAATAGATGTTTTGTTTTACAAGTCACTGCTATAACAATCTCGCAGTAATAAAAAACATTGGTGATGTAGTTTTCTAGTGCTTGAATCTTATATTGTACTCTATACGACGGCGACGCTTAACTAGTCCAAAACTCAAATGTTTTGGACTTTGATGCTAACTAAGCGTCATATCAGTCAACGTGATTTTCAGATGTATAGGGAGAGTAAGAGGGCGGACGCAGGTGTGAAGGATCCGTCCATTCGCTGGGCCGACAATTTGGGTACTCACCACATACGGCTGGCATAATTCACAAAATGCATTTATGACTGGATTTTGCTAAGGCCCGTACTGAAGTTGTAACAATTTAGTCACTCATTGACTCTTTATAAAGTTCAAATTAGCACAACAAAAAAATCGTGGTTCGTACTCAAAAAAATAACTTTTAAACTAGGACCAGAACTAGACATAAATGTAGCTTAACAATAGTTTTCCATCAGTTGTCACAAGAGTATGTACTTCTATTTCTGATTTTAATTCTTCGCATTTATTTTGTTAGTTTAATTGTTTTTATAAAATGTATAATATGTCAAATTAAATTCCATTGATAATAATATGATATTAACAGTAATATGCTTGAAAATCCCAAATCGTCTATCGATTCTCATTCGAAAACATATCGAAATATTACCAAGTACTCATAGTAACCAATGTTGGGCAAAATTTATCGGAAAAGATTTGTGGGCGACGCCGATGCTGCAATTTGACTATCGGAAAAATATATTTTATGACGTCCACGGTACTTTGTTGGACTTAATGGTGGTAGCCGAATATATTTTTTTAGATATTCGACGTGTTGACTGCGTGATAGCTATTCGTTTGACTGGTTGATTACTTTAGTGGTTGCATATATTTATTAACTATTAGGTAAATGCGTATTGATCACCTTTTTATCCTAAATTCAATGTACGCATAGTAATGCATTGTCATTTAAAATTTTTTTTCTTTCTTATTTTGTTCATAGTAACATCTCCTTCCCGATTAAGGAACTGATTTCAAATAAAAAGATAACGAATGATCTGAACACTCATATCATCGGCCTTTAAGTTTTCATTGCTGAGCAAAGGCCTCTTCTCATATGGAGAAGGTTTAATCATGCAATTGAATTTAATTTAAACAACATAATTGTACTGATGCACACACTAAGTATTTCGTCAGTTATACAAACACAAACAAACAACACAACTTCATAAAAGCACGCAGCCGTTACAAACTAAAAAGTCTAAGAAATAATAAAACTCAACTCTTAATCACCAAAAACAGAAAACTTACGTTAGATCGAAAAATCGCACAAGTAATTGTTACACTATTATCAACTTTACTCAATGCACATAAAGGTGCTATTGATGTTGTGAAAGTGTATTCTTTTATGTGCACTTCAAGCAGATGCTGTGTACAACCTGTTAATTACGAACAACTTTTTGAAATAGGTAGGTACTAGTTTTGCAATAATTGCTCGACAGGGCGCGCGACAGAAGCTCGTAAAAAGCGAAACAAAAAGAAATGTTGCTTGTCTCAATATAGAACTTGTTGATTGCATTGGAAAATAAGTTCAGAGGAGACAGTTCTTTGAATTTTGTTTCGCCGTAGTTAATTTGTTGCTTTTAAAAAGTACAAATCGTACTTTGCCAGTGTAACGACGGGAATAGTAATACATTTTTAATTTAATGTTAGCAGTTCAGGGTTTATTACTTTAAATATGATGATCGCAGAAATTTGAATATTAACGTGTACCGTTTAGATAAATCGCTATGCTTTTTTTCCTCTTGCTCTCTCTCTCTCTACGGAATCGAATAGATGATTAATTCATTATATCGTATTTTTCATGTAATAGGTCGACGGTTAGACGGATTACCCGATGTTAAGCAATCAGCGCCGCCCATGGACACCCGCAACAAAGGAGTAAAGAGTACATTGCCGACCGTTTGGGGATTAGGGATTTGGAGATTTAGGGATCGGGGGAGGGGAAGGATTGGGCCTCGGGTAACCTAACTCACATGGCGAAACATAACACTATGGTTGTTTCACGCCGGTTTTCTGTGAGCGGCCTTCGACCCATTCGTGCCGAAGCACACTTTAAACGATTTAAAATATTATGTGATGTTACTGCTTTTTGTATTTTATACTATCTTATTTTAGTTCTTACAATGAGTGTGTAGAATTACGCTAATTATGAAAAAGATATGGTTAACATATGGTGGAAGTAACTCGCCCCGCCTTAACAAGGGCGTCCAACTAGCTTAGTGTCAATCACTTGTTTTATTTGCGAATCGCCACGGCAACAAAAGGTTCGCTTCCTCCTAATTTTCCCTTCTAATTTGCAAAAAATTTTTTTGGTAAGAACCTTTTTCCGACTGTGCCACATCACTTACTCTATGACATATTCAATGAACATACTATGGCTCATGGTCCGTCAGCTGCCATCAAGTACGGCAAATACTTCGAAACAATGTAGCCCACAATTAACCGACCACACCACATAACCTAGACACTTGACTTAAAAACAAAAAGAACAAAATAGATTCCATTTAAGGACATCGGGGGATCTTGTTTAACTGGTTGTGTTTGTTGTAATTATTATTACAGTGTCGTATAAACAAGCAGGCCGTGACGTCATCTTGCTAAATTGCGCGTGGCTGCTAATAAAAAGATGTGTTCGTGTTTTAAGTACCATTTAATTTGAGCCTGTTTTCATGTCGTGACCTACAGTCCTGTCACTTGAAATAACCGAAGCTCAAAAAGCATTACACGTTATATCCAAAAATACAGAGAAACAGCTGAAGTATCGTGGAAAGATTTGTTCAATTGATTAATGTTAGCTTATAGTTATGTTTGATAAAAACAAAACAATTGAATATAATAGAATAGTACCACTTTTTGTAACGTTCCTAATATAAACATGTCCCATTTTTCATTACATGTTTCAAATATTTACTAAACAGTCTTGTGACAAAACTTGCACCAAACTCTAGGTAACTCACAACAAATTCTATTTAAGTGCTTTACATTTTTTTTAAATAATTTATTCAGTAAAAGTTACAAAAATGTGTCCCTATCATCTAAACTCGCCAAACTTTAACGTTTGATGGCGAGAGGCGCTAAAACAAGGGTCAACAAAAGCACTTGATTCCATAATACAATGCAAAGAATGTCTATCTATTAATAAGTTAACAAGTCTAGTAAAGCGCATGCTTGATTAAAAGCCTTCAAATAAAAACGTTGCTTATCATCCAACGCAATTGTTGAAAAATCTGCCCCAACTACCACCTGCTCGATAAAAATGGCCATGCGACATTACTGCGTCACCTATTAAAATAGTGACTTTGAAAGCTTTTTTATTGGACAAGTCTACCACTCATTTTAAGTGAAGAATTTTATACGGGACGGGATGAGAATGGGATGTTAAGAGATAAGTTCGTTTTATGTCTTCAATATTGTTGAAGTATTTGCACATGATCCCGCTTGAATGTCGGTGGCATTAAAATTTTGTTTACGGCTCTTTTTGGGCTCGTAACTCAAGGCTTTTTATAGGCATCGTTATTCGTATTACTAGTTCATTTAATTATAACATAAACGCATAATTGATATTTGAAAAAACGAACTGAACTTTCAAGCCTTTCATCTAGATTTTTGCCTCTATGTTGACGCGTATAACAGCACGTTTTATACGCTATTTCAAAAAATTGATGTATTGTTTCATTGATACAAATTTTGTCCAATAACTTTGGAGTTTTGTAATCAAAAAGTAAGTAGGGATATTGACAAAAAAACTGACACAGTGAACAAAATATTAAATATAATAATAGAAACCTTCTTATATATAAGTCGTATCCATATCGTGCATCCCTCGTCCTCTTCAAATGGCATTCTCATCAATGTCAAACAAAGTTGACGGTGCAGTCATAAAATACTTGTCTAACTAGTTATCACCAGTGCCAGGTGTTGCTAAAAATAAATCATTATTGCTATTCTGAGAGCACGCTTTAATTTCCTTTGGACTCGATTAATCTGCAAACTGCCATATGTCATTATGAAAATATGTTTTATAGTCGTCCTTAATGCCAATGTACGCTTCGTGATTAAAAACTAGAATGTAACATGCCGATAATTACTTGATAAATATATTCAACTTGTTTAATTTCCTTTGGTCCCGTGCTACTTGATTGAATAGTTGAAAGAACTTGTCACTTCGTCCAACATGGAGATCAACACTTTATCTGAATATAGAAATAGTTGCATATACTATGAATATATCATGAATGTTTGTCAAACATGGTCAAAATAGCAATGACACGTAATGGTAATGTCTTTATCTCATTGCTATTTTAAGTCATAGTTAGTATTCTAATTCTTCTACTGGGTTTGTATGTGAGGCTAATTCTAATAATATGCCACGGCTGACAGCAGAAGTTAGAAGGATGTAACTTTTCAGTAAGAGAGTGACATTTAGTTACGTCTGGATTGGAGAAAATAATCTTTTGGTGACTCATACAAGTATAAATTCTAATTCGAAGTTTCTTTTTATCGAAGCTTGTTGCTTCCCCATGTTTTTGTTGTTGATCAGGAAAATTATAATTATATATCTTTTGCATGCCCAGGATAAAGTAAGAGTGAGTGTCTGACTTTTACTAATTAAAACCCCTCCGTTCCTTCTCCTGCTCCAGGCCCAGGCCACCGTCTGCCTTATTGCGCTTAAACATCGACTCTGTTAGGCCCATCTGTGTTGATGTAATGACTCTTTGAAGAGCGCGGAACGCTACCCATGAAAATGAATTTGCAAATTATCAGAATTACAAATTATGATATCTAATACATTACATCAGCTTAACATTTCCGCTAAATTAACGAACAATTCTCTAACCACATAAATCTGCAAAGTAATTCAAAATAAGATATTGTACTTTTCACCACCCACCTCGCAAGCTATGATACATAGACATTACAAGTTCGCGCCACAAGTTAAACATATTTTATTCAATAGAATAACTAGCAACATTTCTGTAGTGCCCGTGCCACAATCCGATATTTAGGTTACAGCCAAACCGAGTCTATTGTGCAAAGTGAAACGTTGCCGTTTAATGTATGGGACAAATGATAAGGGACTTGCGAATAGGTCTAGTGGACGAAAAGAGGTTCTTACGTATGCAGTTAAGTCTCAAATTCTCACAAATGGACTGATAGTCGTATACGATCTAGAAGATTTTTGAAATTTAAGATTTAAGGCCTTCGATTCATTTCAATTCACAGCCTTCTTATGAGTAGTCGATAAACTTATAAAATTTTATCTAGGTACTACATAGTGGCTATAGATACCTACATAGTGATTATTTGTAACCTAAAGTCCTTTAAAATGGCGAAAGTCATTTCTGATAATATTTTCGACACCGCATCAAATTCTTTCTTTTAATATGTTAACTAGTAAGATTATTATTTTAAAATAAAGGTTGCCAAAGGCGCTACTTGACATAACGTTTATAAACATCAGATTTCCAAGACAAAGCAAAAAAAAACTAAACGTTAAAGCTTAGCCAGATTTGAATTTATTTCTTTACGCACTTTTTAACAAAAACCTCTTCATCTTCTCCCTCAAACCTCATCTGTGCGATGTTTTATTCAGACGCGCGACTCGTTAGCGTGGAGCATTGTGGTCGCTAAACAAACCGACAGACCACGGTCCCTCAATGCATGCTTGATTTTTCAACAATAATATAATTCCACCATCGCTAAATCCGCCAAGAATTTGGCTTGGGGTTCCCGGCTCACTGATGTCCGGGGAAGGATGGTCGAAGACTGGGCTCTGGAGACAGGCCTAGTCGTGCTGAACCGGGGTTCTGTCCCCACGTGCGTACGGATGCGGGGCGAGTCAGTGGTGGACATTTCGTTTGCTAGCCCCGCTCTGTCATCGCGCGTTGTTGACTGGCGCGTCATGGAGGAGGTGGAGACGTTTTCGGACCACCGGTATATACGGTTCGACGTCTCCGCCGAGTCCGCAGACCCGCCAGTCAGACAGGCCCCGTGTGGCCCGCGTTGGGCGCTTAGGCAACTGGACCGGGAGCTTTTCCTGGAAGCCGCAGTCGTGCAGGCCTGGGTGATACCACCGGTCAGGCCAGCCGACATTAACGAGGAGGCGAGATGGCTCCAGGACGCCATGTCAAGGATGTGCGACGTGGCGATGCCCCGGATCCGACCGTGCCAACGCAAGCGCCAGGTGTATTGGTGGTCGCAGGAATTGGCAGACCTGCGCGGTGAGTGCACCGCAGCGCGACGCCGATACACCAGGCACCGCAGGCTCCGTCTCCGCCCTCTGGACGCTGAAACCAGAGAGGCGGAGCTATACGAGGAGTACAGGGCGGCGAAGGCCACCCTCAGGGTGGAGATCCGGCGGGCCAAAGATCGGGCCCGCGAGGAGATGTTGGAGACTCTGAACAGAGACCCGTGGGGACGCCCCTACCGGATGGTGCGTGATAAGCTCCGCACCTGGGCGCCCCCACTGACTCAGAGTCTCCGGCCGGAGGTCGTGGACGAAGTGGTTGGGGCGCTATTCCCCCGACCACAGATGGGTTACACGCCTCCGGCTATGCCCCCGCCCCCTGCGGTGCCCAATGCGGGCTACATCGACGACGACGACGAATCCGCTCCGGAAGTGACCGAGGTAGATTTGAGAGTGGCGGTGCGCCGGCTGAGCGGCAAGAATACCGCCCCAGGACCTGACGGGCTGCATGCCAAGGTCTGGGTCCTGGCCTCGGAGGCTCTCAGGCCTCGACTACTTGGTCTGTTCAGCGCATGTTTGGAGAGAGGCCAGTTTCCGCTGTCGTGGAAGACGGGTAAACTGGTCCTCGTGAAGAAGCCGGGGCGTCCTGCGGACTCTCCGTCCGCGTACCGGCCCATTGTGCTGCTCGACGAGGTGGGAAAACTGTTCGAGAGGATAATATCAGACCGCCTCGTCGGGCACCTGTCTGGAAGGGGGCCGGAATTAGCGGACGGCCAGTTCGGCTTCCGCAGAGGGCGCTCCACGGTGGACGCCATCATGCGCGTGAGGGACCTCACGACGGGGACAGCGTTGGCCGGGAGGCGAGTCGTCGTGGCGGTGTCTCTGGACATCGCCAACGCCTTTAACTCGCTGCCCTGGAGCTGCATTTTGGAGGCACTCCGGTACCACCGGGTGCCTGCCTATCTCCGTCGTGTAGTCGAGGCTTACTTGACGGACAGATGTGTCATCTACCCCGGTCACCGGGGCGTGTGGAATCGGCGAGAGGTGTCGCGCGGTGTCCCACAGGGATCGGTCCTGGGACCTCTCCTGTGAAACATCGGGTACGATTGGGTGCTACGCACCGACCTCCCGAGCGGCGTCAGCATTGTCTGTTATGCTGACGACACGCTGGTGCTGGCGAACGGGAGGTCGCATCAGGCGGCGGCCGACCTGATGTCACAAGCGGTTGCGACAGTCGTTGCAAGGATCCGGCAGTTGGGACTCGAGGTGGCGCTCCACAAGTCCGAGGCCATGTGCTTCTATGGCCGTCGGAGCGCGCCACCTCCAGGTGGGTCCCAAGTAACGGCAGGAGGAGTTACCATCGGCGTCGAGTCGGCGATGAAGTACCTGGGTCTCGTCCTCGACAGCCGATGGAACTTCACGGAGCATTTTCGTCGTTTGGCCCCTAAGTTGGAACGGTCTGGGGCCGCGCTCAAGCGGCTCCTTCCCAACCTCGGGGGGCCAAACGCCTCCTGCCGGAGGTTGTATATGGGAATTGTGCGATCCATGGCCCTCTACGGTGCCCCTGTGTGGGCGCCGGACTTGAAGCGGCGGCCGGCTCGTACGCTGGTCGCGTCCCAGAGGGTCATGGCTATACGAGTAATCCGCGGGTATCGCACGATCTCCGGGGAGGCGGCGAACCTCCTTGCCGGATCACCGCCGTGGGATCTAGAAGCGAAGGCGCTCGCGCGCGTCTACAGTTTGCGCGCAGACGCGCGTAGCCGGGGCGAAGATCCTTTGCCGCGCCAAATAAGTGCGTGACGGAATGAGCTCCGGCGAGATCTCATGGCAGAGTGGAGACAGCGACTGTCGCAACCGAGGGCCGGGCACGCTACCATAGCAGCGGTAAGACCCCTCTTTGAGGAGTGACTTGAGAGACGCCACGGCGTCCTCACCTTCCGTCTGACGCAGGTGCTTACCGGGCACGGCAGCTTCGGTAGGTTCCTGTTTCGGATTCAGCGGGAGGAAACGCCCGAGTGTCGTCATTGTGAGGACCACCTAGAGGATACGGTGGAGCATACGGTAGCGGTATGCCCTGCCTGGGCTGAGCACCGCCGTATCCTCAGGGAAGTGATCGGCGGCGGCGACCTCTCGCGCCCGGCCTTAGTCGAGGCCATGGTGCGGAGTGAGAGGAACTGGGACGCCGTCTCCTCCTTTTGTGAAGCAGTCATGCTCGCAAAGAGAGAGGCGGCCCGCGTGAGGGAGCAATCCTCCTCCTCACGCCCCAGCAGCCGCAACTGGCGACACTACGGGCGTCGGGGATCGAGGGACGATCTCCGGCCACCGTAAGTACGGGCCTGCGGTCGGCGAGTAAGGGCAGCTCGCCGCCCGACCAGAACCAGGCCCGAGCGTACGGCGCGTAGCGTTCCGCGCGCGCCTCAAAGAGCCAATAGACCACCACAGACGGGGCCCTAAAGGGCTGATGTTCAGCCGGGGTTGCGGGGTAAGCGCAATAAGGTACCGCGACCTCGGCACAGAGCAGGAGAAGGAACAGGGGGGTTTTTAGTCAGTAAGAGTCTGACACTCCCTCCTGCCCGGCCCTGGGCGGGAGAAGTCATTTGATGATTTTCCCCTCACAAAAAAAAAAAAAAAAAAAAAACCATCGCTAAATCCAAAAGTCATGCCAAGTTTTGACGAACTGACAGCTTAATGAAGTTGATACACATGTACCATCACAAATGTCTTGCTTTCTCTCGTTAATGAAAGTAATAATGTATTAAAATGATTAGGCTTTTTCACGGTCACGTTTTTGTATCGGAATTTTAGGATAAGTCATCTTGGTGAATACTTTAGTAAATATTTTATGAAATGAATAATGCTTTTTGCAGATTAACATTCAAGCAATTCTGAAATGGCACGATGCAGCCTTCAAAATTGCTAAATGATATGTTGAAGTTGAAAATTAAACGATCCTGCTGTTACTCGTACTTTATGTACCTGCAAGTGTCATGAATAGGAATGATTAAATTTTATTAGAATACTAGCGGACTGCCCCTGCTTGGCATGGGTGTCCGACTACCCCGGTGTCGGTCATTTATTTCGCAAGCGATCAGCCACGGCCACAAAAGAGTTGTTGATTCCTGCTATTTCCCTTTATTTTTCCAAAGTTTTCTTTCTTAAAAACCTTCACCTTACAATAACGAACATAACAAAAAAAGAATTGGCAAAATTGTTCCAGGCGTTACTGAGTTATGCGCTTACCAACACATTTTGCGATCCATTTTTATATAAATAGATAAATATATCACGAATTAACAATACAGTTGCTGTCAAATCAGGGATATGAGCCAAATAGAATCTAAGCCTTTTCAGAGTTATGGGCCAAGTGAGATAATTTACCACGGCCCCGGTCTGGAGCAGGAGAAGCCACTGGGTGGTTTTAGTAAGTAAGGGTCTGACGCTTCCTCTTGCTCTACCTAGAGCGAGAGTATCCAAATGACCATTTTCCCCTCTTAAAAAACCTTTTGTAGACAAAAGCATAGGTGGAAGAAAAGTCTACACATAGTAGTAATCCCGACATCTGTCAAAATTTACGTTCAGCCCATAAAAAGTGATGGAAATTGACCGACAGAAACTGGCACAAAATTCAATTCATAAATAATAATAGTGTATTAAATACACGAACTGCTTTTATACTTTAAAATTGTACACTAATAAAAGTATTTTTCATTCTTCTATATTTTTGTAATCGTCTTGTCACACAAACTGCACACGGCCCGCCCTTTAATAACATATTTAAAATCGCGAATACGTTTAAATTTCCGTTCTCAAGACTATTCTAATGTCATGTCATTTACAAAATCACCACATTGTCTCCCCTCTATAATCAAGTACTTATTGTCACTGGACCTAGAATAAACACCTGTGATAATCAAACTCATAATAGCACAGGTCCCCTTGCAATAAGCCTCTATTTCAACATGTAATTGCTTTTCACCCTACAAATCATTTGCACGCGGCCATTTTTTCCAATTCCTAATTTGCACAACCCTTTTAGTTCAACAGGAGCGGAAGTTTTAATTGCATAGTTTTGTATTTTATGCACAAATTCGTAACACTGATATGATGTGTACATTCGGTGACAAAATACTTCTCTAAGCATTTTTTATTTTGCAAATGAGACAAAGTAAAGTAGATAACCGTGCAGATGATTTCGATAATTTAAATTGATACATATAATTTGGTTTAATATTGTTTTTACTTCATAGTTCTGAGAAGCAAATAAATTATAGTATGTTTTACTAGCTTTTGCCAGCTGTTATTCCAAGCTAAAACTTATCTGTGTCAAAACTACTAAACGAAAATAATTTCCATTTTGTCTTATTTACGTAAAGCGTTAAACATCTATCCATAAATTCATACTTACAAAACAACGCGTTTATAATACTTACCTATTAATAGAATTACAAGTTCCTAACGCAAACCACACTTCTGCTTACAAAAAACAACGTTATATTTTACCTATATTATAATAAAGAATAGATTCTATACAATTTCAAAATTCTAAGAAACCACAATAAAAGCTAACAAGACAGCCATAATGACACATTTCAATTAATTCGCATTCAATAAATTATTTCGAGGAACATTTTCGCGTCGCCTGTACTTGCCTACAGTTGGATGATTCAAGAAATGTCCGACTAATTACAGACTAGCTACCATTATAAAGGTAATTTGCTTATTCCGGTTTTGTATAGCATCGACATCTGTGCAATAACTGCTATTAAAGGCCCTTGGACGTATTACGTTGGCTGTCCAGTAATTGTTATGAAATCTGGATATTTGATGGACAACGTCTCGGTAAGTATATGGACCATGGGCATGATTGCTGCCGTATTCCGAACAGATGGTGCATTTAGGCTTCAAGACATCTGCTCGTTTTCTTTCAGAGATACTTGTGTAATTTTGGTAACGTAATACGTTTATAACAATATATGTCTTTTCTTAAATGGTGGTTTTGTAAATGTGCAGTAGTTAAATAAAGAATCATACTCATATGTTGGAGAGCCATGGTTCGGCACGAATGGGTTGGTTCAACTGGAGTGAGACCACGTCTTTACAGAAAACTGGCGCGAAACAACCACAGCGATGTGTTTTGCCGGGTGAGTGAGGTTACCCCAGGTTCCATCCTTCTTCTCGTCCCACAATCTTTAAATCTTCGAAACCATAATCCTCAAAAAACCAGCAATGCAATCCTAACTCTTCATATGTTGCGGGGGTCCATGGGCGGCGCCGATGTATATACATAGGTATATAACCATTAGGTCTTAAAGTATCCGGTTAAAGTGGCAGTCGTATACTAACTACTACTTGCCAAAATCTCGACGGTATGTAGTATGATAAATGTGTCAGACAAAGGAATGAGAATAATAAGGAATGACATTAAAATGAGTAAAGCCAAAGTTCTCAACATAATGCAAAAATATGACCTACATTGCACAAAATGATTGGCATAATATGATTCACAAGTTTAAAAAAAATCAATAAAAATACAATCCCCAAACAGTTTAAGCGCTGAATAAAACATAATGGTAATTTCTAAATCACGATGTGTAATCGCTGCATAAATAATTCAACTCAATTCTATTTGATTCCAATCAAAATCATAATACATAATTAAAATCCATTATGATTCAGCTCAAATATTGAATATTTTACTATATAACAATGAAAATGCCAAGCGGTACGTTATGGACAGTATTTATTTGATTGAATGTTACAACATCGGTTATGGAGGCTTTTTGTAATTATATCTCTATAGTATGCATTACATCGGCCTTGTCAAAGTATAAAACGGTAGCTCGAATACAATAAGCTAATCATACGCTTGCAAGAAATTGTTGTAAGTAGTTTGAGACACACTGGCTGAGAGTTCAGCAAATAAAGTTTCCTTTATAAAAGTAACTGGTCAGGTGTAAACTATGTCTTAAAACTACAGCTAGGAACCTTAGATGAGTTCAATCTCCAAACACTAAGAGACATCGGGATTGCGGCCAGTAGAGTGGGCGAGGGGTTTTTTTCGTCAGGGGAAAATCGGCTAATGACTTCTTTCGCCCAGGATGAAGCGAGTGAGTGTGTCGGATTCTTACTGACTGAAACACCCCGTTCCTTCTCCCGCGCTGCCTCATTGCGCTGACCCTGCAACCCCGGCTGAACATTAGCCCTGAAGGGTTCCATCTATGGCGGTAAATACTTGTGGGAAGATCATTTTAGGAATGAAAGTTGTAAAAAATGCTTTTAAATATTGATTGAAATATTAAAGTAAGTATATTCCGATAATTATAGTTCACGAGTTGAAAAAATATTGTTATTATGAAAAGGTTTTTATACGCTACCGGTAAATATACCGATATTTTTTATGTTCCATGGTATTTGGTGGCCGAGCCTTACTATACTTTATCGAGCACTAGTGACCCACCCGGCGTCCCAAGCATGCAATGCCGATAGTAAATTCGTTCACTATTTTATGGATGTGGTTATACATTTAATCTTTCCTCTATACATCGCAACCGAGGGCTGGACACGCTGTTATTGTCTTCCCTGACGGTAACCATTCGGCGTCACCCATGGGTACTCGTAATATCAGAGGATTGCAAGTGCGTAGGTGACCTAATGATAGTCTGGGATTTGAAGTTAGGGTTTAGTCATTGGGGATGACCTCAACACAATCGGAGTTTCGTGAGGCCGTGTTATAATTCCGGTCGAGCAGACCAATTCGAAACATAGCTCTTCCACACTTAAATCATTTCTATAAAGTAATTTATAATAATAATTATTATAATTTAATTTGCTTGCCAAAATAATTTGGCCATATATCACGCTACAGCGATAGAACGATAGATGAATGGACGTTCCATTCACGTACGGCATTTCAATATTATCGCGAACCTTGTCAGGTGAACAAAGGCTCGAAAGCTGAGAGATGAAGTGGCGTCGTTAATAGGAAAAACCTTATGTATTCTTCATCACCCTTATGTAATGGGCATAGAGTCCAGTTTTGTGTAGTTTTTATCATAGAAAAGATAATTGTGTCAAGGATGTGTTACGGTCAGTTCATTTGACAAAGCCTCGGACTTGATGGGAACAATTTGATTAGGATTTAATTAATTATAGTAAGGTTTTGTTTTCTCTACTTTAGAAGGAATTACTGATTAATTAACAGCCTTGTGAACTTTGTTCATTCTAGATATTATAAATTATAGATTGAAATATAATACGTTTTTAATACCCAAATAGATATTAAGAATAGATTTTTTAAATAATTAATATAGAAGTGGGACATACGTACCTTGTTTTGAATAATAAGACGTGGCTTAAAGCAACAAGGTGGACTTTCCTTTGCAGCGAATGTTATAATAAATCGACCTTAACTGCACAATCTGTTTATACCTATTAAATAAAAATTGCTTTAACAAGTGTAAAATTAGCACTTAAAAGATAGCTTCTTTTAAATAACACGTTGGGCCTTATTATACACATATACATAATTGATCAGCGGTGTGGCTTGGTATATATCTTTACCTAATAACTAGAACGAAGCAAATGGGAGCTTTAACCTGTCCTATAATTATAAAAAGTATATTTTACGCCATTTTGTTTTCAATTTGTATGTAGAATGCGAATTTAAAAATTACTTCGGTTACAACATAATTTGTTGGTAAGTTTTTTATGATTGTGTGCAGTATAATTATTGTTTTACGGGAGTTTTTTAAGTGTTAGAGAACAAAACTTTGGCATAATGAGTCGGTTCACCTGGAGTGATACCACGGCCTCACAGGAAAACAGCGTGAAACAACCATAGCATTGTGTTTCGCCGTGCGAATGAGGTTACCAGGGGCCCAATCTTTTCTCTCCCACAAAAGGTCGGCATCGCATGCGTAGGTAATCCGGTAAGGTCTTCCGGGTGTTCATGGACGGCACTGATTGCTTACCACCAGGTAACCCAACTCTCCTGCCGACCTAGCACATTCCAAAAAAAAACTATATCATCTAAATCTTCTTTTTTTTATTTTGTTCTACATTTAATTGTATTTGCATCGAATCAGATCTACAACTCCATTATTGTGTTACTTACAAAAAATATCATTATGAGTTTTAGGTTTATTTTAAACTAGCTTCTGCCAGCGACTTCGTCCGCGTGGAATAGAGAGTTATGGCAGATTTTTGGTTTTACACACATAGTTCCCAATCTCATAGGATTTTCGGAAAGTTTTCCTTTTGAATCCCCATAATAAAAACTATCCTATGTCCTTTCTTGAATTTCAAACTATGTCTGTTCAAAATTTTATCCAAATCGTTTCAGTAGTTTAGGGGTGAAAGAGAGATAGACAGATAGCCAGACTTACTTAGGCATTGATAGCATTGGGTTAAAATAAACACCGCATTTTTAAACTACTTACACACATTGAAACAACTCAAAAACCGACTTATTATGGATTTTTGCGCGCCCCAAATCATATTATAAGTTCCTGGCAATCTTATTCTATTACTTATAGCTTCCACCAGGGGCTGTGTTGATAAAAAACAACCTATACCAATAGAACAAAATCGAAGTATACATGAAATGTGTCGTCTCATTTTTATGGGTACATCTGCAATGGGTAAATACTCTATTACTTACTAAGTCTCCGCTATCCGTCCGTCCATAGATAGAATGGTACGGATCTAACGAAAAGGTAAGTATTACAAATATTCCATAAAACCTATTATATTATATTATATTTTATAATGCATCGCATCGAGCGCGGCAATCATTACACAAAAATAATCCTTATCCTTATATTACCGCGCGATGGATTATTATCCAAACTGCTAAGCTATCAGGAGTTAAACGTGCCATTGTGAGTTAACCATAAAAGATAGAAATATGCTGTGAAACATTATTTTTTAAATAATTTTATATAGAATATTTCCGTGATACATAATTTTTATGTAAATTTAACCATTAAGGCTACACACGCGACAGAAACTTAAAAAAGGGAGTAACTTCTCCCGTTTTCCCAACATTTCCGTTCACTGCTCTGCTCCTATTATTTGTAGCGTGTTGTAAAGTATTCTATAACCTGCCCAGGAGTATGAAAAATAACTGTACCAAGTTTTGTAAAAATCCGTCAAGTTGTTTTTGTTTCTATAAGGGACATACAGATACACAGACAGACAAAAATTTGACTGATTTCATTTTTGGCATCAGTATCGATTACTTATCACCCCCTGGTAGTTATTTTGAAAATATATTTAATGTACAGAATTGACCTCTCTACAGATTTATTATAAGTATAAATGTTATTATAATGTACTTTAACCCATAAAATTTTCGGTTTATTCAATACAATTAATTTCTATATTCCCTAATGTATGTACATAAAAAATTAAAAAGTTTCGACTGTCAAAATATTATATAACGCAATAAAATACTTTTTATGACCGCATCGTATGGAAGGGCGTTTCATTATTTTTAATTAGAACATTCAAGTTTATATTTTTAATTAAGTATTGTGGTGCTATTAAATTTTACTACAATCCAACTATGTTTTCCAACTAAATAATAAATACCTTATAAAAGAATAAATAAATGTAAGCCCTTCAATTCTTCCATTTTATGCTATTTAATTAATATAAAGTTTTAATATTTTTTAAATATTTAAGTGTCATATTAGAACAAAAAACAATCGTCCGAATTAATTAAATTAAAACTATTTGATTGTTTTAATGCCATTTTTATTAGTATCTTTTAATTCAAAAAGTTTTATGTTCGATGTTTAAAAATATGATAGACAGAAACTGGTTGGCATGGCGATTAAGAGTTCGTTATTGAGGGTGATGTTGGGTTGAGAAAGGGAATTTTATTAATAAAAATGGAAACAAAACGACTTACAATAGTCATATACTATATGTAGGTACGTAATATGAAAAATATATTCCACGATTCAAATATAATGAATTTTAAAATGTGGAAGAGTCATGCTTCTACACGAATGGGTCGGCTCCACCGGAGTACCTCGACTCCTCACGCCTCATAGAATACCGATGTGAAACAACGCTTAGCTAATGTGAGTACCGTTGGCAAAGTCCAAATCTTTCTCCCTCCCCTATCCCCAAATCTATAATCCACAAATCCCTAATAACCACAGAATGGCCAGCAACGCACCTTTTACTTCTTTGATGTTGCGAGTGTCCATGGCTTGGCGGCGCCGATTGGTTCAGTCAGGTTACTCATTTGCTTGTTTGCTGGCCCATCTCAAAAATAACATGGTCTAGTATAAAAAGTCAATTGAGCAACTTTCTAAAACTTCCAAAATACAATAATCAGTTATTAATCATCTTACACAGTGTAAGACTAAAAACCAATTTCATAATAAAAAGCTAAATCATTTTTTTTAAACCGAAACCACGTTCCCATATAACAAAACACCGGATCCGACCACGTGCTAATCCCGACAAAATCCCTCTTATTCGCACTTAAATAAAGTTGTTAAAAACCCCTCAACAAGTCCACGCAATGAATAAATTTGGCACAAACGCTTGCAATAAATACCAAACATTAATAAACATGATGTGCGATATTTTACGTTGGTAGATTAAACTGATGTTGTGTATGAGGCCTTAGGGAGGCGTTTAACTAACTTAGTGCAGGCATAGAGTAGGGGTGGTCATAGTTTTGTACCTATAGATACGTTACTTGATTCATTCGTGTTCAAATTATGGGATAAAAGTTAGTATTGTCGACGTCTAACCAATGTTATTAGCGGTGGTGCTTGCTTATAGACTCGCCTGCTAACGAGGTGGTAATCGTTTAGGGAATTAAAAATGTTGTTTGAATTAAATAAAACACTTTTTGCCTTTTAAATGTGCACTAGTATGTATATACTTCGATGTGAATAATTACGTCATAAATATACAGGCACAGTATTGTCCGCAGGTATTAAAAAAGTCATATCTACCCTTCTTATTCTTTGGTATATTACACCGTACTAGATAAACTCAAAAAGAGTATAAAAATGTCTAAAAAAGTAGTGAATTGTCTGTAATGAGGGCAATATGTTACGTACTGTTAGCGACTTGTAAATTATACATCCCCGAGTGGGTCGTTTGAAAAACTTCACTCGTATTATGAAAATTTATGTAAGGAAGAATGCAGATTAGTTGCAGAATGTGCCGCCATTTTATATTCATTTTTATATCGGAGCAAATGCTCCGGGCATTATTTAGATTAGTGCATTTATTTTGCTTTTAGGTTACAACAAAAATTATAATGCATTCAATCTACATATTAATATTAGTCTGTATATTTTTATTATTTCTAGTGTATAGTTTATATTGTTCCATTTTGGTATTTATCTTTGAAGAAAAGTGTATGTATACCAGCAAATATTGTGGCATCGTGAAAGACTTATTAAAAACAATTGGCCCGTCCCAGCTTCGACCTTTTGCTATACCCCGATTTTTTTTAATGTTCAAATTATTCTTACATACTTACACATATTTTTCATTTACAAACTTTCCGTCAATGAACGCGATAAAAAGATATCCAATTTGGTGCAGTTATTCGATAATAATTACGAGCGTATATATTATATGCGATTTTTATTAAAATACGATACTTAAAATTTACATTTTTACTTTCTCAAAAACCTCTCTTTCAACTGTGTTGTATTCAAGTCATAGAGTGTTTATCAAATTGAATATCTCTTTAAAGATATTTTACCTTTCCAAATGAAGCC
Organism: Spodoptera exigua; assembly: GCA_902829305.4. Classification (NCBI taxonomy): domain Eukaryota; kingdom Metazoa; phylum Arthropoda; class Insecta; order Lepidoptera; family Noctuidae; genus Spodoptera; species Spodoptera exigua. Next base: position 4,364,198 of record LR824614.2, read on the forward strand.
TTTACCATTATCCACGTTTTCCTTCCACGGACATACTTTTAATGCGGAACAGAATTTCCAACGTGTTTGTTTCATACATGGCATTTTGTTGTTCTAGGACCTGGGCTACCAAAATACATTGACCTCCCACAGCTCCCTTGGGTACCTGCAATATATGAGCTGAGCGGAACATCAACTAGTTAGAGGGATCAAGGATAATTGGTTGCTTTATACGTGAGAGCATGCTTCATTTGTTCCTTGCTTCAGGCATCAGCACCCGTACCATTGTTTATGAGAATGGCCAATTATGTCTTTACAACACACTTTCTTTATACCGTGCATTATTTTAAGTTTGTAACATGCGAAGTATTAGATTCTTCTTCTCATTAAAACTTGAACCTATTTACTAATAGCCCTTTGTTTTCGTGCTATTATGTAATGAGCCTAGATTTGTATATAAAGTTATGAACTAGAGAACCAAGGCATAGTATATTGTTACCAACTAGGAGTATAACAATGTAAAGTACACCTTAGATAGAGACGAGTTCTGCGTTCAGTAAGTAAATAATACATTCGATGTGCTTAAAGTTTGTCTATTAGTTTGTTTTTGTTCGGCAAGATCTCTGATATGTATTTATGGAATCAGTAATCTGCTTAGACATAGAAACAAAGCGTTTTAAATTAGTATTCAGGAGTAATGGGAAAATATTTTTACTCATTCGCGTAATTTTAATATTTACACATTTTTTTTATTGATGAAAAGCAAGCATATTTATCATCTAATAATAAATGATCAACGCTGCCCATCAACACTGGCAACAAAAAAAAAATACAAAAAGAAAAATTGTATTGGTTCGAAAATACCGCTGCTGAAACGCGAATACATTTAAAAATAATAAATTATAATCGACTTTTATTATAGCGCTAGATTTGTTACAGTCCATTATAAAATAACAATACTAACTTACAGCAGCTATAGGTAGCAATAACTAAATAAGTGTACATTGTCTGTACCTGAACATAGTACATTACTATTCACTTTTAAGACATGACCAGTCATTCTACGTTATGTTATTATCCAGTTAATTTAATGCCACATAAAAATTCATAACTTGGATGCACACCTGTCGCGTTTCGACGGATAGTGGCTTTGCCAGCAGTGCCAATGAAAATGTATTCATGCATGTACCTACATATTGGTTATGATATGCACATTGTGTCTTGTTCCTTAAAGTGTGGAAGACCGGAGTGATACCTCAGTCTCACAAAAAGCCGGTGTGGAACAACCACGAGCCAGCGAGGTTACCGGATCCCCAATCCATCCCCTCCCCCAATTCCAAAATCTCCAAATCTCTTATCTCCAAAAAGTTGACAACGCACTCGTAACTCCTCTATCGCTGCGGGTGTTCCTGGGCGGCACTCGTTGTCCGACCTATGACATAAAAAAAAGTATGTGTGAGTATGTTGTTTTGATTGTGATACACATACAAAGGTATTATTAGTGGTTTATTTAAGATATCGCATTTTTATAGATCTTTTCATTAGTGAGGTGGAAAATAATTTACATTTTACACTTATTTATATTATGTAATTTGTTTTTTTTTTTTAGGGAGTACGTCCCCGTTCCTTCTCCTGCTCCGGGCTGAAACTGCAGTACCTATCATTGCGCCCGCAAACCCAGCTGAACATCGACCATCGGCTGCTGGGCCTCATCTGTGGTGGTCTACTGGCTCTTTGTGGCGCGCGCTGTAAGCTACGGGCGGCGAGCTACCCTTCAGACTGCCTATATGATTTGGAGGAGGCGCTATTTTCAGTGAAGCATAGTACTTATCTAACATAATGCAAAAACACAAATTATTACTTATTTTGAATTCAATTTCATTCTAAATATAAATTATAAAATGTAGGTAATTATTTTATTTGGTTCTCGATTATACACTCAAGACAACACAGCACACTTAATTATCTATCTCCTTACATTAAATAATTTAATATCTGAGCATAGATACAGCGAGAACACGATCCTCCCAGGAACATTATGTTAAAGATACTGTATATTAAGTTCCATACAAAACTTTTTAATAAACGATATCTCATATACAATTTGTAAACTCAACTGGAATTATTAAATATCATTTACGCGGTGTATCTGGGTCGGTACAAGCGCGTACAGAGCCGCAAGGGCAAGAGTGATTTTTCTAAATGCGTGCTTGCTTGTACCTTGCGGGGACAATTTGCGCGGGCCGACCGACCAATGTGATTGTTAACTATGGTACAAAGATTACAAGCTATCTACCAAGAGCACGATGCTCCAATGGCTGGCTTGAGGTCCGTCTCAATATTTTTACGACTTATTATTACGTAACCCGTTTACACTTGTGGGGAAATTATTGCTTGTAAAAAATAACTGTTGTACTTTAGCTCAAGATGGTAGGAAACGATTTTCGATCAGCATTTTACGATTTATATAATACTAATATTAATATTAATGTAGTACTAGCTTCCGCCCGCGGCTTCACCCGCGTGGTATGTTGATAAAAAGTAGCCTACGTCCTATTCCGGAGTGTATCCTATACTTGTGCTAAATTTCAGATCGATCGATCGATCCTTCCAGCGGTTTTGTCGTGATTGAGTAACAAACATCCAAACATCGTAACTATCGCATTTATAATATTAATATTAGTAAGATTGATACAGTATAATATACATAGATCATTAAAATATCTCTCCCAAACGAGCAAAAATCTTGGAAATGTCATTTCAATAAATAAGAAGAAATGAATATAGATTTTTGCCATAATTCAAACATTGACACTTCAAAGATTTGTTCGCGAGAAAATATAATAACTTTCGAGAAATCGTAAACAAAATCGATTTAAAGAGCAGTTAATGCGTTCGTTGTTTGATATTTTTTTAGTTCCGGCTGCGATGCGGTGGCACGTAACCAAATACCCTTCAGAAAGTGAACAAATATAACAAAAACACCATGAAATCACTAATCCGTCCTAATTTTGAACGCTATACGTCATATGAATAACGACTACAGAGCGTTAACTTGGAATCTTAATACGAATCGTTCAAAGCTCCTGCTTAAGCGTTTAATTGTCGTGACCGTCGTCGCCTCTTTCTGTACTTACTGAGATGCAATTGTTTTGTTAAATATATTTGTGTAGCTTTTCATGTGTACTTAAATATAATTGTTCATTATTATGCTAAAAAACCAATATACATGGAGGTTTAAGCACTTAAGCTTGGGTACTGAAATATTTTTTTATCTATAAATACGTTTGTAAAAATTACAAGATGTAAATTATCGCAAGACCGTGCCATTTTTAATACAAATTACTTCAAAAATATCTTAATGACGCTGTTTTATACATCTCAAATCGTTTAATTCTATCAATTCACTCGTGATTTTAACTGCATTGGCCACTAAAGAGCAACATCGAAGGATATCGTAAATTACTTCACGTCATGTGAGCGAAACGCTGACAAATGACATATGTTTGGTCCCAACGTTTTATTTTTGGACGTCCCACACAGGGCCGCAATCAGAAAACGTAGTAGATTCAAACAACGAAAGGCATAAGAGGCCGAACGAATTTTCGACGCGGAATAAAGACCCCGCTATTTTATTTTTATTTTTTATTTATTTTGCAAAAACATTTTGTGATTTGAGCGAGTAGTGGCTTTTTTGTTGTAATTTTAATTGCCTAGTATATTAACAAAGATACACGTGTTGTCATGTAGTTCAAGGTCCATTCAAAGCTTTTGTTTAATGGCAAACCTAATAGATCTTTTCAATTAATGTTGAATAATATATGTTATGTATTTGATTGTGACTTTTATAACTGAAGCACTAAAAGACATTTACCTATGTATATGAAGTTATCTAGTCAGAAAGGCTTGTCCATTGAGTTTCAAATCCTATAAACATCACATAGTTTCATCAATACCTATGCAATTGGTATGTGGTAAGGTACATTATATGAAATCAAGTCGCTTTCTCTGTCCATATATCCCTACGTATGCTTCAACCTTTAAAACTACGCAACGGATTCTGATGCGGTTTTATAATAAATATAGTGATAAAGAAGAAGTTTTCTATGTATTCATTAAATAGTGGAGAAATCTAGTATCAACAAAGCATTGCTAGTTGCTTATAAAATAAAATATAAAACATTGAGATCCGTAATCCAAAGTAATTCAAATATAACTCTCCTGATATTATTTACTCATAAAGTAAGCGTACTATAATAATAATAGGTCTAATAAAGACATAATTTTTGTTAAAGAACGTTAGATTTTTTGTGACCAGCTAATGAAAGACCATTAAACTAAGATCCCTCGAAACGATAAAATGCTTTAATGAATGTTTGAAAATTAAGTGTCTAGATATAATGGGTAATGTGTAGCGTATATTTAGTTGCTTGGGGCTATATCCCATGATTGTTGTTCATGAGGAAATAGAGATTATTTTTATATAACTTCGAGTATTTATGTGGATACATAAGTCAGTATTTGAAGTTGTATTTATAGTGTCTTTTTTCACAGTACATATATCTAGGAAGCACCATTCGGATCTTATTTATTACATCTATATGAATAGACTATAATTATTTGTTCTTTAGTTTATACTGCAAAATTAACTTTTAAGTTGTGCGTCGTTTAGTTTTCAGATTTTTATTATGACATACTTTGACTTTTTACGTAAGAAATGGTAAAATTTAACAATGGTAGCAATCGGCGGCGCCCACTGACACCCACGATACCTAAGGAGAAACGAATGCGTTGTCGGCCTTTTGGGATAAGGGTCTCGGATATTTAAGGATTAAGAAGGGATGGGGGAGGGGATGCGATTGGGTCCTCTCATTATGAAGTTCCCTACTTACCTAAATTGAAGGCAACATCATTAGTTTAGTGTTGTAAGTGTAATCAGGATTTTCTTGCCCATTCTTCTTCATAGGAATCTACACATTGGAACGAGCAATTAGCTATTCTAGTCGATAGACCGACAGATTGATACACACAAAATTGAACTTTTTTAATATTTTATCACTTTGTTTAATATTCAAAAGTCAATATTGGCCTATTACTTTAAAATAAATAATTTGACTTTAATAGCCTTCTACTTAGTTGTCTCGTAAATAAGAAATGCGTATAACTTAAAGATCATACATATGTATATGTAAGTCCAAAAGTACTATGCCATTATTCTGTTGTTGATGTTATTTTAATTTAGTAAAAAGCCCTAATTGATCAATGACTTCGTGAAACCACATAAAATACCATCGTCAGTTGGCGGTGCTTTAAAACGACACCTTAACTCACTTAAACGGGATGCAAATTTGCACCATCAATAAATTTACAAACACCAACCAATCATACGAAATTACGTCTTAGCCTCTTTATAAAAAGAAACATAATACCGTACACTGAAATTTATGTTTAACAAATTTTTCAACACGGTATTGGTGAAAGGATAGTTTGCCATTACTAAAATATAAAAACTTATTTAAGTAATGAGTTTTATGAATTACTTCACATAATATGAGATGTGTTCTTAAATCGTTTTATAACTACATGGTGGCACTTACCATGTAGTTGCTGTTACCTGAAGGCAGAACGTTACAGCATTACGACTGACGCTGGCTGCAATACAAATACATCAAGCTTCACTAACGGATAGACTGACAGACTACTATTCCATTTTGACGTTTCAAAAGTACCTATTTATGGTTTATTTGGAATAAATTACTTTGGAAAAAGTTATCTTATAAACTTGGTTGCTACAGTAGGCCTTGCTCACTTGATTATTTTTCGAGGGAAATGCTCAACTATTTTCAAGCCACGACAGGGGCTCGTAATCGGAAATGTTATTTGAGTAAGCCGTATTGTCTAATTAATAGAATATATAAAAATCGAAACCTAATTTCATATTCATGTTCTTAAATATATTTATCGAGTTAACATTTGTGTCCATAATATTACACCTGCGTTTCTCTAAGAGTTTTATTAAATTAATCACCTAAACATTTATAGACCTTTTTAGTTTAAATTCAGAGGGTGGAATTAATATGATTTTCCACACATTAACAAACAAATAATATTTGAAAATATTGTTCAAAATTGGTGAAATTAACGCATTAATTATTTAGTTTGAAATAGTTCTGAAGATTTTTTAATGCGAAAGAGGGTAATTGTTCTACATTTTATTGTTTTAAAACTAAGAATTATGAATAATTTTTGATTTAATAATAATTGTTTGAAATACTTTGTCTCGGATCAGAACTTAAATTTTTGTACAATTTATTGTGAAAATTATACGTAGGCGTTGATTATTAATACTAAAAATTTCTTTTGAACACTTTAAGAATTATAAGTATTTGTCTCAGATATGAATTTATCGCAGACACTGCCGTTCAATCAATCAGCTAGCTCTTTGATCCCAGTATTATTTGAGTAGCTGGTTATTTACGTGTGCGGTTCACACATATGTAGTTCTAACCTAATCCAACCTACTATTCTGATAGCAATTGGTATTCATGACAACCTCTTCGACCAAATTTCAAATTTAGCCATTCTGGATCATTCATGGTTGGCTTATTCAACTACTTGGCTGCGACATATAAATGCAATTCTCCATAAGGTATAAACAATATTCAAAATGATTGTCTGAGCTTTGGCTTTTTTATTATGAGTACTTTTCGGTAAAAATGTTGTTATTACATAATTTTTAATCAAATCTATATTTCATTACCAAAAAATAAATTAATAAACTTCTTTTGCATTCTAAGGAGTATTACCTCAATCAACTCAAGAGTTCATTCAACCCTTGTTCAATGAGATTGACATAAAATGTCTGATTATTTATAACTTAATTTGCCGAATCGATTAGTGCGTTGATTAATTTCATATTAATTTGCTTTATGTTCTTAAATTACAGAAATCAAATACCACATTTGCTTAGATTGAGCGTGTCTAATTGCAAACCCGTAAGTAATTTTGTACCGATATTTATAAAGCGTTTAATGAACTATCATACGTCATCGAACTAGTATTTTTATTCACAGAATATGTTGCCTTTGCTTGCGGCTAAGTTACATACATTAGTACCTACATATCGAAAACTAGTCTGTTCACTGTAGTATTAAATTTATAAGCTAGCTATAATTACTTCAAAAATTCATCAATATTGGTTCAGAAGTTCATGAATAGGTTCCAACAGGGGCGATGTTCAGCCAGGGAATTGGTCAAGCGCAATAAGATACCGCAATTACGGCCTAGAGCAGGAGACGGAACCAGGCGAGGTGTTTAGTCATTTGACGATTTAGCCTCCTCAAAAAAAGGTATTGATACAAATGAGTTGAAGGTTTAAACATTAGTCGTCACCTATGGTCACCCTCAGTACAAAGTTTACAAGTGCATTGCTGATCTTATAAGGATCAAAGTCGTTGATTCTAGCCGGCTCGTTTGTAAGTAAGCTTGATATATACATACGTATATTCTTTATCCATTTCGTTCTATGTGGTGGTTCTATTTACTAAATAAATTGTCCATCAATTATCCGAAATTTAATCCGCAAATTTTGAATAGGTAAGATTTGGGTTGGACTAACAAAATTCAAATATCTTCTATCCTTAAAATATTTCCTTAAAGCCACTGAATGAGTGGCAGTCTTTCGCCATGTTCTCGTTAGGAACACGGTCACTGCTCCACCAATGCTTGAACATTGTCTAACTGACCATACAGTGTAACGGACGCATAACTATGACCCCCTTACAACGTTTTACGCCGACATAAAGGCAAGGTCACACTGGGGCTCTATGACTGATGTTGACGCGAGTCGCCTTTGACTCCGAGTCGCTCAAACGTCGATCTAGCTTGAGGCAGAGACGTATCTATAGTCATGGTACTGGATTATTTTTTTCGTCAATTGCTGTTAATTTTGTGAATATTTTTGGTAAACTACTTTAGTTTGAGTTGCATATAATGTATGTATGTAGTGACATGGTAAGATATTCATAGATAGATACACAAACTATGAGATTGCTGATAAAGCATTTTTAAATTATTGTGTAAATTTAAAGAAATTGTAATACTAACATCTTGGTAGGTATGTGTTTTGTTTTATTTTAATCAATACAAAAAAAAATGCTGAAAATAAATTATGAATGAATGTACCCACTAACCCAAAGTTTAAAAAAATTAAATGATATTCATAGCAGAACAAAAACCACATTAAACTAACCAACCGATCCAATAAAATCCCAATATTTACTTAAAAAAACCTTCGTCATTCGAACACCCAAGAGACGACGGCGAAAAACGTCACACATCACCAGTTGTGGCGGAGTAAAAATAAAATATGAACAGTAAAAGGCCTGACTATAAATCGCGCACGCATCACATCGGTCGACACGCCGCTGCCCATAATGATTCATTAAGTGCCTCCCCGGGATTACCTTTTTGTAATTGAGCGATGATGCGAGAGCCGTATCACTGCTTCTCTTTTACTCGAGGCTCGAGGTTTAAACGGAGAGCTGGCGGTACATTTTGTGGTCTTTTTTTAAGGGACACAATATGAGCGGATGCCTAGACGTAGGTATAACTAATTCTTCAAAAGTATGGTGGGGATGATGACATTTTTTTCTTTTTAGGGAGTGTCTCATAAATGTAGATATGTTTGTCAGTAAGAGTCCTCACCCTAGTTGTGGCATTCATCGCCCTATTCCTTCTCTTGCTCCAATATTATTGAGCTTGCACTCTCAACCGCGGGGTGATTACGTAATGCGTAGAGGATAAATACTCAATGTTATTTTTTTCGTATTATAGGTAGATTATTGCCACTTATCTTCATATTAATTATACCATTCAAAGAGTTATCCACAGCATGTATAAGTGAGGGTACCGGAGGCACAAACTTTGGCTTCTTCACCTCCCACTGTCCCTCCCCAATCCCAAAATCTCCGACACTCTAAAAGACCGGCTACATAGGCTATATAGGCATATAAATAAAGGCTAGGTTACAACTCTGGACACATTTATGAAAACAATATAATATGATAATGTAATATTATGTATATCTCTAATTGTAAAGATTTATAGGTAAATGAGAATTACTCATACTATTTCTATTGTAAATTACAAAATCGCTCTCCGCTTTTGACTTAAAGCGAAACGTTTTAAAGTATTAAACTATCACATCGTACATTGACCATGACTGTCCATGACTCTGAACTATACGATATACATACATATGTACAAGCAAAACATCAAAGCAAATTCATAGTACGTAGGTAGGTTGCTACATAAGTAAGTAACTGTACTGTATTGACGGCACATGTCCATTTTTTGTTCAAACTTTAAATAATCAATTAAATAAATCTCCGCCCAATTAGCAGTACAATTTTGACATGATATTGTCATTGAATAATGAGTTTTAAGGCCATTAGATAAGTTACCTACATTTTTTGTGACGTTTATATAAAAAAGTATATTTTAATGTTTATTTTTAATGTCGTGTGTAATGTGCGTGAAATTATTAGATATTTATGTTTGTTTTAAAGTAATGGTTTCTGAGGCTTTTACACAAATAGGTGATTAATAATACATTAAAGACAACGCAAGAATATAATAATCTGCATAAAGACTGAAACACCCTTTGTTGGTGTGAGCACTTTCGTGTAAGGTTTTTTGATAACTTGTCTTGTACTTTTATTGAGTGCTTTAGTTCAATGACCTAATCCTTTCGACTATCAAGAATTTTAACTTAGATTTTCTTTTGTTTTTTTTAACAAGCTTTAATTTTTTTAAATCAAATTATGACACTTGCTTTTCACACACAATCATAATTATGTACATCATCAAAATAGTTTAAAAACCAAAAGAGTGATAATTTTGTTTCCACGCAGTCTTAGAATCTAACTAGTTATTGCTCACTTACATAAACTTAATATAAAACATATAAAAATGTTAAACGCCAACTATATGCCAAAATAAAACGCCAACTATACATAGTAGAAATATTGGAAAAAAGAATTATAATAATATTTAGACCTGTTTAAACCTAGATGAGCGCCATTGGAGCCAATGTTTAGCTGGTGTAGAAGATGCAAGGGCAGTAATCCCGCGCCGGAACAGGAGAAGGAATGAGGTCGGTAAAGGTCTAATTCGACTGATTCAAACGTCGACTACACGGTTGGTGCGGTGGCTGGGCAACTGGCTGCCGTGCTACGTGTCGCGGGTTCGATTACCGCACGTAACGACTCTTTGTATGACCCACAAATTGTTGTTCCGGGTCTGGGTATCATGTGCATGTGAAATTGTATGTTTGTAATCGCACGCACGACACAGGAGAAAATCTTAGTGTGGGGCAACGTTTAAAAAAATCTACCTTTTGCGCCATAAAGGCAGAAGAAGTCTTTGAATGTTTTTCCCTTACCATAATATTCAACATAAAAACAACTTTTAACCACAATCATCGCAAAAACGGCTGCCACAAAATACTTGAACAATCTCCATCAATCACATGTTCACATAATAACCAAAGTACATCATTAATGTCTGCAAAATTACACCAACTTGTACCAAAGTATATCAAACTGAGAACTTTCCAAGTGGTTTCAACTATTACTGACAACTTATCTCTATATAGTTACTTGAAAGTTTCGCCTCTCTATGTTTTCAATGGACTATTAAGACCACATAATATGTACGTATCATATTAACTTGTTTGAGACTAATAACGACTAATATCAAGGGTTTGTGGTCGCCAAGTATATATAGTTTAACTTGATATTTGTATATACGAATAGTTTTTTTTTCGAATGGTATTGGCAGTTTCGTTTTCTCTAATAGAGCATTGCATTTTTAATGGTTTTTAAAATAAGAACCCTTTTCCCTTTCCCCCTTTATATGGGATAAGAAGGCAAATGTAGATTGATAACCTGATGGTAAGCTCATTGATACCCGCAATACCAAAGGAGTTACATATGCGCTGCTAGCCTTTGAAAATAGTGTTCATTACTTTCTGCATTGAGTAGTCTATCCACTCCAACCAATAAACTATCACTTTCAGCTCCCTAACTATTCTACGACATATTAATATGTACAAATTTATCATTTCTGTGTCAAGACATCACTAAACATTAGTGTACACTATATCTATGTACAACAAAAAATGACTCCTACTCCATCTGCGGTGGTCTAAAGCTTGAACACACTGCATCAATGCATCATTACCCTAATGCTACTAATATAGAAAAGCTATTACAAATTTTCTGCATGAAAATGTTTCTCAATAGTGTTGCTAGTTTTGTAAATCGGTGTTACGTACCCCTTGACTGACCGTGCTTAGCGTGGGTTGCAAACACTTCCTTATGTTGCTTTGTGTGTGTGGTTTTTCTTTTATTCATTTTAATTTTTATGCAATAGCAGGCATACGAGCTGTCGGATCACCTGATGGTAAATGATCTGAGGCATCCATTGACACACATGAGGCACCGGAGGAGTCACAGGTGCGTTGCCGGCCTTTTAAGAAGGAGTACGCTCGTTTCTTGAAGGTTTGACGGTCGTATCGGTTCGGGAAGTGGCAAAAAGTTTTGCCTAATTTGCACGCTTTACAAAAAATTGAGGTAATGGTTAGTGACTAAACCCAACTGAGTAAACGATCAGTTGTTTTTGAAAATATATGGCTAAGCCGCTGGCAATTTTAATTATCTGTTTACGTAAATAGGCAAAGAAAGCGACTTTATTAGCTAATTTGCTTTTCTAGTCAAACGGACAAAATCTATCTTTATAAATAAATCCCTCATTACATAACACATCAAAGAGTTCAAATATTAACAAAACTATGCATATATTGTCCTTATTGTTCAGGATATTCAAACTTCGAATACAAAGAAAACACTATTTTTATTACAAAATTTTATTACATCTACGATTTGAAGTAATAAATTTCATTTAACACAATCCCTTTACGAAATAAACCCATTAAAAGTACCGTAGAAGAAATTGAAACATCAAATAGTAATAATATGTTTATTAAATAACATCGGAATGCTTTTTATTTGGTAAAACGTTTGTATTATCGTCAAAAGATAAGGGTTGTGAAGAGTTTTTGTATGGTATGTATTCTTTGTTGGGAATCCTTGTAAATTAATAAATAAAAGCATTGACTTCTTCAAAATATAGGTATCTTTTGCACGTGGTCAAAGCCGGAGTAAGGAATCCAGCAATTTAGCGAATTAATGTTATTATTGTGTTTTAACTGGCTTACATCACGATTTTTTATCATATAACTAATAAACTAAAAAAAAAGATAAAAGTTAATGGAATTTAATGAAACTTGATACTCGTACACAATTTATATTAAAATCTAAATTAATAATAAATAGTGTGGGAGAGCCATGCTTTGGCATGAATTGGCCGGTAAGACCGGAGTGATACCACGGCCGCACACAAAACCAGTGTGAAATAACCAAAGAGTTGTGTTTCGCCGTGTGAGTGAGGTTACCGCAGGCCCAATCCTTCCCCTACCCCAATCCGTTCCCTTTCCCAAAATCGAATTCCTAATCCCCAAAAGGTCGACAATGCACTCGTATCTCTTTCGTCGTTGTGGATGTCCATGGGCGACGCTGATTGCTTACTGACAAAATAAAAACTAAAATAAACATTTACAAAAAAGAGTTTATATATGTATAAAAAGACAAATTTAGTAATTAATTAATTCATTATTTTTAAACATCTTTAGTCTCCACTGAGCATACTAATAACTTATCCAAATAGGTCACTTTATTAGGTTTTTAAGCAACAAAAGCATATGAAATCCATAAAATATAAAATTAAAACGCTGCCCTCTTGTCTTAAGTACATTTATGGCAATAAAAAGCCAATCAGCTCCCACGATATTGCGATTATACTGTCCACCAAGTTACAAGCCACAGCAATAATACAAAAAAAAACAACTTCATTAACTGCAAAATCATAAAAACTTAAGTTTTCAATACGCCTTAAGTAAAGAGACAGTAAAATACATTTTTAATTTCATATCATTTAATTTTAAATATGAAAAACATTAACATCTTTATATTGGCTATCCTATAAACGATTTTATTATTAATATAATAATTTTAATAAAATACAGAATGTTTACAGACGGAATAATTAAGCAGGAGTAAGGGAAATTAAAAGCATCAATAAAAATCTTATTTTCTAGTAAAACTTAACCGTAGGTACTTTGCTTATTGAGCTGTTTTGAGTATTTGAAGAGGTTGAAAATATGCAAATTTTAATGTTATTGTAGATAATAGGTATGTATGTGCTTCTTGTACTGCCGTGGCTGTTTTTACTGCTGCTAAAGATACTAGATACGCTTATCATTTCTTAAAAGCGTTTACGGGGAATGGTTTCTCATAAACCCCTGGACCGATTTTGATGAAACTTGGTACTCATACGCTATTATATCAATGTCTATAAAGTTATTACCCACGCAAAAATGCTTATAAAGTTAAAAGTAATTTACCGGTACACCTTAAATAAAATTTTTAAGTGATTGATCATAGTACCTTTAATTCATAGTGTAAGTAAATACACAATAAGAAATGCAACTTATTCCCAAATAATTCAACAAGACATTTTGTGTTTATAATCCCCATAAAAAATGGTCTTTACTAGGTACAAACATCAAATGGATAACCAATAACAAGCATCAAAACGTGTTACAACAAAATAACCAGGATTTTATGATCATTTAAATTTTATCACGAATTTTTCATAATAGGATACACCAATATCTAAAACCTCCCTTTTGATTGCTATCGATGTACCTCTATAATAAAATTCATCGTAAAATTTTACTATCCAAACACTTTCAATTCATTTTTTTTTGACCATACGTGTTTAGTTAGAGTTTCGGAAGGATTAGTTGATCAGATGGACAAAGATGGCGGGAGTGTCCAATGCACGTTCGTGTACAACTTTACATCTGCGGTCAATACAACAAAAGTACTTCAAATGTGACTCTTATTTTAAAAGAATAAGAGTTAGAATAAAGATGGGTACAAATATCTAAGTGCAAATAAAAAAGTTGTAACCAAGTATTATAAAATTATACGATCCAGGTATTTGGAAACATACGTCCGAATCATAATAATATATTTGTATGGACATCCTGTTGTAGCTCACGTGTATAATTTTAACAGCCATATTAGCTTAAGCTTTCAGAACACGTAAACAAACGTTAAACGGTTTATGAGTAACGTAAAATGTTTTTGCAATAACACCTCTACGGGTATTATATTAAAGTTTACTACCGAGTTAATAACGAGGATTTAGTTAAATCATCTCTGGAGAATGACACATATTTTATCTATGATTTATTTATTTTATGGAGGTGGATAATTTGTTTGTACTTAGTAATTACTATTGGGCGCTGCGCTGGTAATTCGTTGTTATAAATTTAATTGTTTCAGGACTTTGTAGAGTATACAAATAAATATGAATGGGAAGAAAATTATTGGTGTTACAAGATTTTTATTTTATCCAAACTCTGTCTGTCTGTATGCCTTTTCTTCACGCCGGAACTACTGAACCTATTTGTATGAAATTTGGTACAAACTTACCTTGGAACTCGAGAAACGACATAGGATAGTTTTTTAATCAAGAATCTGCAGGAAGTCACTATTACACGCGAACAAAGTTGCGGACAAAATCTAGTACTTATTTAATAAAATAGAATTACTTAAAATAAGCTTTTTAACGTTCGTATTTGTTTGACAGGATTTTGGTTTTATTACCAGTTGAAATGGATATGAAAAAAAAACATCCCACGTTTTAGTTTTATTTAATCATTGTATAGTATAATGTCATGGCGGCTCAAACGCTTAGCACCCACTTCTCATGCCTAAGAAGTACTTTCTACAATTATTTTGACTAACCGCTGTCATTGACTTCTGTAAGTTTGGAAATTACTGACTGGACCTTTGACTTATAAATTATGAAATCGCCAGTTTGCCTTAAGCATTTTGTGATTAATACTAACACCTTCTTCCTATGGTGATTAATAATGATATTGTTATTAGTTTTGCACTGTGATACCTACTATTCGAATAAATAAAATTTTATTTAAAATGTTCTTCGATATTTATGAAAACAATCATAAATGTAAATTAAATTAAAGCATTCGTGAAAAACAAGAATTTTAAATTAAAACGTAAATGCACGGCCACTTACAAAGGATAAATAATATCTTCAATTCTTATGAATTTACTTAAAGCATATTAATTACACTGTCCTTCAATATTCATTAAACGTGACATAACTTAATTGATAAGTCCACAATTCTCATGGTGGGATTTAACAGATGTAATCCCCCCCTTTTCTGTGTCCTCATTACAGTTGAATTAATTTCTGCCATGATCCGCCAATTTGCAATTCCGCAACTCAGTAATAATTATATTGAAATATGAGAATTGTGTTCAGCAAGGAAAATTATAGTGAAATTAAAAATGGCTGCCTCAAAGTTTTATGAAACATACCAATATTAAACATATTTATATTATTTGAATTTTATAACTATTTTGTTCTCATGTACTTCATATATCTATTATTTTAATATAAATTAATGTTTTTTCGGTTAAGTATTATTTTTTGACTTGAAATGACTTCAGAAGAGATAGTGTTAGAATCTTACTAACTTTAAAAGTACCCTGTTGTTTCTTGTACTCCGAGGTTGCGTTACATATTTGTAATTCTTCTGTTCAAACCACACGACCTACAAGGCAGAAGTAGAATATTCATAATTAGCAATTTAAAACACCAAAACATATAGGTACATACTTATACAATAAACATCTTGAAAGTATATCAAAATCAAAATAAAAATACAACATTCAACCACTAAAGTCAAAAATACTAAAAAAACTCCATGCCATCAAAAATATGGATATTGAAAAGAATTTGTCTACTTAATCCCCAGCGCTTAATTCCTTTATTTCGCGGACAATTAAACACAGGATTTATGGCAAATCGAAAAACGTCTCTGGAGAAGTTCGGAAGCGATGGTAATATGCAGTAACTATTGATTTGCCATTATAGTTTTTTGTTCGTGTAAATATTCCAGCAGACGAAACTAACTGATGTCACGAAGATTATAATAGTCTTCTATGTTTACTTTTTAGATCGTAAAAATAATCATGTTTTCAAAAATAAATGGGAATGGTTTTTAAGTATTCCGCAAATTATATTTTTTTAATATCTCAATACAACAATAAACACCGAAATAATTAATGAAAGCTTTGAAACAAACCGTATGAAAGATGCTTAAGCAGAAATTTACACAAGAACTGAACATTTTATTATAATTAAATTAATAAATTAATAATAAAAAAATTAAATAAATACCTAAAGAGAATTAATACGATTTTCGATATCGAGCTCATTCTAGAAAAACAAATACAACTTTTATATAAATATAATTTGGTATAAAGGTTTTTAATTTTATAGTGGACCAGCTAGAAGACAATCACTAATGAATTTATAAACTTTGAGACGATGTATGGTAGAAGAGGTTCATAGGTACGTAAACATAAGAAATTTAATCCCAAACACAAAATACAGTTTAAGGGGTGATAATAGCTAAGATCTTCTAAAGAGCACGTTTAGTGAAGTTCAAACAAAAATTTTAGGGAAACAACATCAAATTTAATAGTAGTTAGTGTACTTGAGTTTCGATTGGAATTTGAAGATGAATTTTATTCTCTGGCAAAGAAAGTAAAAATTTACACATTGTTCCGTATTATTACTATACATGTCTTATAAATCTAATAGCTAAGATGCAGATTTTTTTTTATGTGACAGGTTGGCGCACGAGCTGACGGATTACCTGATGGTAAGCAATCAGCGCCGCCAATGGACAGCCGAAACAGAGAAGTTACGAGTGCGTTGCCGACCTTTTAGGGATAAGGGTTTTGGAGATTTAGGGATTGGGAGGGATCAGGGTAGGGGAAGGATTGGGCCTCCGGTAACCACTCTCACACAGCGAAACACAACGCTGTGGTTGTTTCACGCCGGTTTTCTGTGAGGCCGTGGTATCACTCCGGTTGAGCCGACCCATTTGTGCCGAAGCTTGGCTCTTCCACATCTATATAATATATCTATTAATGTTAACATATATCACAATCCTAACCTTTGCTTGAAATTTAAAAAAAATATTACTCATGTAATAAATATAATAAAGTTCAAGACTGATATTAGAGATCGATGAACCACAACACTGTTATGTACGATGTTTGCGATATCTTTGATTTAGCAGATGTTAGATTTGTTATTCCCAATAGTAGGTAGTAAAAAGATAGTGTAATCATACAATTCCATTCGCACTTACATAAGACTATTCACAAACTTTCTCCTATTACATTGAACGAAATAAAAACACTCCGATCGAGCCCGGAGTGTTCCCAGGGGACGATCAAATGGATACTAACTCCGGTATTGTTAAAGCCCGTTTTATACTGACTGACAGCATCAATTAGAACTTGACGTAGCGGTGTTGTGTTACAAAGAACCGATACATCGTACAAGCTTACCAGTAATGGACCATCAATATTAAAAGGGATATTTTTAATACAGTCGATGGAGGAAGAAATTAGTTAAGCACCTGTTTCAGATGATGAACCGTCGTGCGGTGTCATGTTCGTAATCGTGATGGGTGACAAGAGATGGTACGTAGCTTGAAATAAGTGCTATTAAGAAGGTTAATTGATTTTCATATGGTACGTACTTAAGACGTAATTCTTCACTGGTGTTGCTTTGAGCAGAATTTTGTTTTAAAAAATTAAGTTTAATCTATTTTTTTTTGCGTGCCGAGCTCCGTATGTCTTTCCCAGACGTAGCAGAAATCTAGCCAAGGTTTCAGATGCAAGTGCAATAAGGTAATATGGTCAGGAGAAGGAGGGGGATGAACAACAATGGATGATTCCAACACTGTCTCTTATTAATTGCGACAAATCATGGTAAAGTCAAAAAGTGTTTTGGGCTAGTATGGTGTCTTTAGCTATTAAATTTAAGAGACACACACACGACAATGTTGCAACGTCTAAAGTAATAATTCACATTCGAATGTTACTCGTATAAA
Source organism: Spodoptera exigua (assembly GCA_902829305.4). Classification (NCBI taxonomy): domain Eukaryota; kingdom Metazoa; phylum Arthropoda; class Insecta; order Lepidoptera; family Noctuidae; genus Spodoptera; species Spodoptera exigua. The sequence goes on from LR824614.2 coordinate 4,382,313, forward strand.
TCTACATCATCTACATTTACAACCAGATAACGGCTTTGAGTCATCGCACACAACTATATTTCAATCACCAAAATATTATTAGTCTGAAACCTAAATAAAACGAGCACTAGTTCCAAACATTTACATCTGCTACAGGCAATGCGAAATCAAACTCAGATCATACATCAAAGTAATAAATGAAGAGAGTAGATGAATATACATGTTCAATAGTTCAAGACATAAACAGCTATTATGTGGTCTCACCAGTTCGACATACAACTAACGGATTGTTGGCAATAAAATACTGATTTAATACTAACAGCTGATTCACTATAAACAAGTTATAAACTTAGAATAGGGTCATCACGTTATTTATATGACAGACTTGAATGGAATACTTTTTTACGGCTCGTGTGAGTGGCCTGAAAGAATTGATGGGAGTTTAAAGTGTGTTAAATATGTTGGAAATGTTTTATAAAAAGATATAGTTGTTTTGCGATGTTTTGAAGAAGAGTGGCGTTTTGTGCGTGGCGCCACTTATGTCTAAGGCATTACAGAGGTGCAAAGCTTTTAGCAAGCTCGTCTATTAAACGTCATAAGACTTTAGCATAAATAATTAAAATGAAAACCTACTCCTATTTTCTTATTTATGTATTTTGGTGATTTTGAATTCATGTGAATAATAAATTCGATATTTCAGATTTTGAGAGAGATACATACCTAGATTTAATATGTGTTATCAAACCATTATAAAGTTGGATGAAAAGGACAATATTCTACTCTAAACTAATACATTCTTAGTTTTCTACGACATTAATGATTTCGCCAAAATTTCTTTGTCATGCAATCACAACCATAATTAGGTGACGCTTTCAGAAAACAAAAGGCGCGCGTTTTAACCTCGAAATAAATATAAAATGGTGTGTCGCGTGCCGTGTGTCGTCACGCAATGAAACTAAAAATATATATATATTCCCGGGACGGAATTCTCGTAAAATATGTAAGTACTTACTGTTGCAGAGGTGAGCGGGTTACCGCAGCCGTCCAAATATTGCACGCTAAATTTTCTTGGAACAGACTAGCGGTTGCCACTAAATCCCATTTGCTTATCACCCAAGCTATGGGTCATTCGTGCAAATCGTTTTCAAGATATTTGCACTCAACGTAATAAGTGGGGGTTCGTACTTAAAGTTTATTGAGAAATTACTGGATATGGTTACCACCTTACTGAACTAATAAAATGCTCACAATACTACTCGAGATGATCACTTCGTTAAAATAAAATATTATTTTATGGGTTTAAAGCGTAAACATTCTAGAAAGATCCATGCAGTTTACTTTATGATGTCAAAATAAAATGAACTTTTGTTTTCGTTGCAATAAGGTGTTTCGTTTTAATATCAAAAAAGAGGAGTTTGTCAGTTGATATCAGTTGAATACCTACGCGTATACATAAAAATAAACACAAAACCTTTTTGCGCGTCTGTGTTATTTTATTATTGTTTTTAATAACATATTTACTTGAATTGAATATGGCAGTTTGAGAAGCAGTTGAACAACTTCGAAGGTGGCTTTCAAGATGCATCGATACTAATTTTACTTCCTACATGTAATCCTCAATGTATAGTATCATACCCCTATTTGGCAAAAGTATATTGATTTCGAATGTGCTATAATGCAACAAATAATGACAGGTTGCTTCTATATCACCCACGCGAAAACGATTGCAGTGTGGGCAGTATTATTTAGTGACTCCCATTTCATAAGACCATGAAATTCTCATAATTTACGCGAGAGGAAAAGCATACAGTGTAATTTAATATTGACTGTAACTGTGCAATTAATTTGGAATTATGTCGATATGGCACAAGTAATAACAGAGATTGTAGTGAACTAGTAGAAGTACCAACGATCGAAACACGTTACTTACGGGCAAATGGGATTTACATTAAGACGTAGGAGGTACTTCCTGCGTTTAACCGCTGCGTTTGAAACGTCCGTTTGTTTGTCCCGTGACCGCAAGTGGGCCAAACTCTAGAACAGATTAAAACTTGTGATGAATCGCTATTTTCGTTTCCCCGCACTCAAACTTCTGGATACGAGGAATTTACTTTATGTGTGAAAATGTAAATACGTTGAGAACTTCGACGCTTGCCAAGGAAATCGCGTTCGTCGAGTGTTGACAGAGACTTGTCGGCTTTTCGTACTGGATTATTTGAAGGATTTACTTAATTCTATGTGTTTGCTTGTGTAAAGGATTAACGAACGCTGTTTGCGTTAGTGATTACTACACACGCAGCAATCCATCGATGTTTTTGCAGCCTAATGGAAGTTTAGTTTGCTGGTAGCCTTTGGGATGATTAATGAACTGTGTTACACGGGCAAATTAAATGCACAAATGTCAGGTCACTTGTTGAAGGTCATTGTAATCAATGATATTTTAATGAAAGGCGATGATAGAATGGAAACTTGTAAAAAAAGTCCCGTTTTGTAACGTAAATATGTTGAGTTTGCTAGAGGTATTGTTTCATTATTATTCTACTAAACTTGAACAATCCAACCTTTAGTTTCAAACGTTAAAAAATTTACAAGGAAAGATCGAAATATAACTTCAAGTAAAAATATATTACGTTAGAAATTATTAAACGTATCATTAGCATGGCACAGCGTTGATACTAGCCTGGCTTTGTAAGGGCCAATAAAACTAAACTCATTTATCTACTCGCATACAATCCAAGCCCATTATGCCTCGTTGGAACTCATCCGTTGATACTCAAATTGACAGAAATAAACGGCGAACTATTTTGCTTACAATACCACATTCTTACTGGGGGCGTAGTTGCGGACATTAAAATAGTACAAAGGTACAATAACATGTAATTGCAAATGATGCAGTGTCTCATATAGGTACAGCATGTTCGTTGCACTACCATTTATGTCGACCCACGCTCGAGCGACCCCCAGTAAGATGTGGCGCACGTTGTACTTTTTCTGTTTTAACAGTTTTTAATTCGCTCAAGTTTATTTCAATTATATCAGACTTTGGCATACGCCTAACAAAAATTTAAATAGTGTCGGTGTTGGTGTTCCAAAATTCCCTATGTGGAAGAAAAAGCAAGAAACTCCAAGGTTACTCTTTTCCAATAAGTTTCACAATTAAAATTTTTGTGACATGATTAACTTGATTCAACCATTTTATTAGTTAAGGATCAGGATTGAACTTATTTTGTTATGAAATGAAATTAATACAAACAAATTTAGTTTTTAAATCATTTATTGAATTTGATGATGATAAAGGACAATTTTTAATTCATATTGGATTGAAATTGGTACCTAATAGAGATAAAAACGAATGTCACAAAGCAACAGAAATGCTAAATATTGTAAAAATATAACCACTTACTACGTCTCACTCAGTCAGTTTAGTCGTTCGACAAAAAATCGCAAGTTTAATTCCTACAGTGTGTGCTAAATCTAACTCACGTTTGTGTATTACCGTAATCTCAATTCATATTTTCGTTTGTTTATAGAGTTCGAGGCGAGCATTTATCGAGTTACCATCTATACTGCGCGATACATTTTTCCTTTTCAATACCTTTATTATACAGTTCACTTTATGATTAAGAATATTGTTTCCCTTATTCTATTTGTTCCAAAAAGTATTAACTTTGGTTCCAGAATCATGTTCAAATTGAAATAACTTTTTGTACAAGTAGGTTTGATGAAATAAAATAAGCAATTTGAGGAATAACTTTTAAGGAAAATGTTTTAATAAAATAATTTATATTATACAGATGGACAAGTAAAAAATATATACCATAGAAAAGTAACAAAAATGTCATATCTTCTATGGTTATTTAAAACTCTTTAGAGCCTAAAGCGTCCATCCTTTTATCAAGGTTACGTTACAGTTATTTATAAACGGTTTTAAGAGTGTCACCATGATCATCATCATATTCAGCATGTTTCCTTGTACTGCTGGACATAGGCCTCTTCAATTTCACTCCACTTAGCTTCATATTTAGCTTATCCAACCTCTGGCAGTCACCTAACGAATATCGTCATTTTGCCTTGCTGGCCCTTCTCTGCGTTTTCCTAGACGCAGTTCCCACTCCAAAACACGTCTACCCATACTATGGTCATCGGTTGTTAAGCAAATGTGACCTGCACACTGCTACTTTAGTTTTGTAATCCTTTGAGATAAGTTGATAAACTCTCACTTTCATTGTTATTAGAAACTGTATTTCGTCAAACAAATAAATGGTGAAAAGTAAAAAAAGGTACACAGGTCAAAATTAAATTATAATAATAAATTACCGAGCTTTTCTCTGGAACCCTAATATTATCAGCGAGGATCTAGTTACCAACCCTGGGGATCCTTTAGCTACAGGGATAAGGTTCTACTTTTAAAATGTTTAGAAATGGTAATTTATAAACATTATAACAAACTCGATTATCTTTAATTCACATGAACAACGTAGTCGACAAAAATCATACTATTATGAAAAGACTCCATTGTGATGTGAAACAAAGACAAGTCAACGTATTTAGAAAATAAGTATGGATTAAACATTCGTCGTCTAAAGTTAAAAGAGTTCTAAAAGTCATTAAAACAAATTATTGCTAGTAAAATTATAGATTACAATAAAGCCAAATCTGAATCGAATATTTACAAAACATGTCTAGCACATATCTTTGATCGTAAAACGTTATTTTTATCACCACAACCAAAAGACAGCGAAAGAAAACATTGTGTGAGAACCCACACATTAATAAATTAACATTGTTATTAGCGACATTTAAAATATTTCCCATTGTAGACACCTGCACGTCAACTTGAATTATTACGTTATTCGATTTTCAACTTTAAAGCATTGTCACAACGATGAAAATCTTTTGAAATACTTTGATATATTAGAGCAGGTTGACCTGCTCTCGCCTGTATGGACAAAGCTGTCAAAGCTAAGATAAATATGTTAGCAACAGACTTTTGAATGACTTTTCACCTCTCGCTTTAGTCGATTTCGAAAACAACTACAAATAAATGTTTTTTCTCTATCAAAGAGAAAGATTTGTTGATATTTTGGAATATATCCCATATTACAAAATATGAACTATTTGTTGTTAGTTATAATTAATTATGTATATACATATTTTATAGTCTGTTCTGATAGCTCTAAATATTTTAGTACTTAAAACCTTTTTAATACAAAGATCAAATACAAGAAATGAAGCTATATATCCTTGAAAATAAAGAAACTTCTTAAATCACCAAATAAATATAGTGCCAATGCCGAACCATTAAACATAAGTAATTTTACAACAACCTTTCATTTTGACTTGGACGGCAAAAACCTACACCAGACAGAAGCGAAAACGTTTTAATAAATGAAATATGTGACTAAATATTCAATTGTTAATATAAATTATTCTAAAATGTGATAAAGATAACGACTTAAAAAAGCTGGTCTGGTTTAGATTAAGATTTTTATTTCTATTTTATTTTAAAAGAAGATAAATGTGTATTATACTAATCAGACGCTAAAAGGTGCGTAAAATTTCAAATAAAGAATTTCAATAAATAAAACCAAAGATAAAATCGATTGTTGATAAATTCGTGAGACTATTTTAATAAAATTTTCAATTAAAAATCTATAAAAAGTTTATAAAACATATCATTTTTATCCTTTTATCAAATACGGATGCTACTTATTACTAAAATGTATCAATAATGTTGTCATAAAATCGATAACAAGATACGACAACTTTAGTAGCAGGTCTCCGAAATTTTATAAATTGTATTTTAATTAAGAGTCTGATAAATATTGTGTCAAATCTTTTTTTAAGAACGATCAAAAAATACTTTTCTCTGTAAAAATAAAGTGTTTCGATTTGTTTAATGGAATAGATTAGTATAGAAAATGTCGCTATCGTCCAACGATTTTGTAAACGTAAAAAAAATATTTATGCAATTTTATATATAACTTCTATTTTTCGGATTTTTTAACTTTAACAATGCCACGAGCTGTTGCGCAGGCTTATAATAATTTCCACAGCAACACACTTTCTAGTAGGACTATGTTCAAGAATGAGCCCCGAAGGGTAAGTCCAAAACGGTATCAAATAGATAGCTTTGTTAGAGCAAAACTGACCCTAATTACAATAAAACAAGACCTCCCAAGAACATGGACTTCACAATACAACGAACAAAGGTCAAATAATACTCGAAGCCATGCATGGTCGACGTTATATTCAATAGAATACCTGTCCTCCCCAATACTTCAGAGCGTACCAAATAAATAGTAGCGATTGTAATAACCATAGGCTTTCCCATGGTCGCGCCAGTTAAGGCTTGCCCACACACATTGGGTTAAATACCTTATTTATAGGTCACTTGGGCTGACCTTTAATGGGCAGGGCTCAAAGAGAAAATGCGTAAGTTAGAAATCGAAGAAAACGTAAGAGCATGGGAAGAAAATATTGAGACCGTAGTACTGTCGAAGTCGTATCTGACTAAAAAGGTTAAATATGAATATAGTACGGTATTAAAAATATGCGGTGTTAACTGATTTTATTATTTAGTTACGAATGACATTAACAAAACGTTTCATAAAAGTTAACTCAATTCCTTGTTCTATTTTTAGCCACTGTTCCTCTTAGTCTTGTCTAATCTTTTCTATCTAAAAGCGAGTTCTAAATGATACTTTAAAGTTTTATTTTGGTATTGTAGTTTCCAGAAGTAGTGTTACAAGTATAGATTTTTAATAATTCTTCAATGGCAAACAAAACATTACAGATTATTTATGAGCGCATAATAAGTATCAGTTTCTAATGGTTTCCAACTTGGTCGTTTCTCTCAACGCGTGGCTATTTCTAAATAAGGTCGGTCCCGAACAATGTATCGGTGCAAGGTTCGATATTTTGTTTGCTCTGACCATTCGGGTAACGGAAACCGGCGCCATATTGCAATCCACGGAAGTTATTCTTTATGTCGTTTATATTTTTTTTTTTAATGGAAGCTTTTATTACAAACATTTTAGTTTTAAAATGAACTCCTTCCTTGTTTTGAAAATTTTTATTTTCATTTTCAATTCTGGTTAAGAAATTGTTTTTTTATGGTGTTACTATCTAACAATATATGAAAAAGAAAGCAATAAAAATAAACGTAACCCAACCACTACTATTGTTATGATTCGAACATAAAATCTATCAATGACTCACAGATATTTTTTATTCAATATTTGACAAATACCATCAAAGAAAGAATTTCAAATCGTCCCACTAAGTAACTCTAACTCTCACAGAACAGTTGCGTATGATAGTAACGTTTTACGACATCTAAAACGAACTGTTACCTGCTATTTAAAAGTAATAAAACTGCTTTTTAAGGCACTCGCACTCTAAATATTAGGTGCGTGAAAATATGTTCTTTTAATAGCCAAATTTTTCTCAGAGCACCGGCCTGAGGCGCAGGTATAGATACATCTAATCATGTATCCGAGTCTATATTTTTGTAAAAAGCTTATTAAGAGCCGAGGTACAACTATCATGTAATTTGGAAATAAGTGATTTCTAGTATAGTTAACATACTTTATATTTGGTAATGTAATTATCATTAGCATTGGTATACATCTGAGTAAAGTATAAGTTGAACTAGTTAGAATCGAATTATTTCTCGATTTTCATTCTGCAATAACAAGATTATTTATTTCGTACACGTACATTTTAAAAGAAGCTTAGAGATTAATTATATAACGCTTAAAATCGAAAAGCAGTTTAAATAATTTTGCTAAATAATTAATAAGCGTATTGACAAAGCTTTCATTGATAATTGACTACTTCAAATACAATATTCCAAAGTCATTAATTTCAGATTCTCTTGATATGGAAATTAGACGACTTAAAATATTACCATCAAACTATTTTATGATCACAGTTACCTATTCAAAGAACGATATAAACCAAACCATTAAAACAGCAGCCTACAAATTCTTGTCCTTGAAACTGTATGATAGCAATGTAGCCAATAACTAAACTGGAAACTAATCAGACGAGGTTTTGTATTTGTAAGTCATCGAACCGCAGACAGTAAACAATCTAGCGAAACAAAAGAATTCCTTAATCAAATCGACGTGGAAGATCAAAAACTGTAGATAGCAGGAACGCAGAGCGTGTTCATGATACGAGGTCCCGTACACCTACTCATCGTGATGCAGCAATAGCGATGCATTTAATTGTTGTGTGATAGCACACTAATGCACCTGTCAAGGAAACAAAAGCAACTCTAGATAAGACCAAAATTGAAGCACGATCCGTTTTTGTTGGCGGTTGGACGTCTCAAATGTAAATGTTTATACTTTCTCGTTTGTAGCCGCTTGATTCACATCTCGGCTGATATGAGACGTGCCAGTCATTTGTCATGAACCCAATGAGATATTTGAAACATTCTGTTTCAATACTCGTTATGAAATTGCTTTACGTATTTGGATAGTCACAAAGCGTACGTGGGCCTTGTTTATAGTAATGACTCTTTGCATACGTATTCGTTAAGTGGTAAATATTTTACGAATAAAATAACCATGTACCAACAAAAGTTCATATTTATGTATAACAATGCGAATTGAAAACCATTTTCAAACAAAAGCGTGTTGTTATTATATTCCAATTAATGCAAATAAATTTGTATTTTACTTTTACATAAATAACTGTAATATTGTGTAGATACTTTATTTTCTCAAATTATTTATTGCACGTGGCATTGAATTTGACGTCGGGCAAATTTTTATTGATCTATATAATTTTACTTAATAGTTCCAGTGCATTCTTTCTGATACTCCCGAGTATGACAAACAAGGTATTGCTGCATAATATGCCTAGGTATACAAAATGTATCATGATTGTTTTTACTATCTTCAGCATCTATCATATTAGACCACGTTCGGCAAATTTGTATCGAAAATAGTATAGAAATATTAACAGCGCGTGCACATATAAAATATGCGTTCAATGCGTATCAGATATTGCGCCGTATAATATTATTAATAGCACCAATGCAGATAGGGTTTACGCTTAACGATTGGAAGCTCTGTACGTTTTACCGGGAGCTCGTAACGAAGTGGGACTTGTTCCTTACAATGCTATCTACCGAGACTGAAAACCAGTTATGATCCATTATCAGATCCTATGCCCGGGGTGGCATTAAAATGTCGGCTCGGCCCTGCTTTGTTTATTAAATTATGTCCACCGTCGCTATAAATATCGCTTGAGACGCGTTCATTTAGTGAAATACCGATCCGACCAACGATACTGCATGAGTTATGTCGCGTCCTTAAGAATAACGTATTAAAGCCGCATAAACAAGGTTGAGTAAAGAAAAATGGATAGCTATCTAGACCGCGTTGAAGGTTACGAGTGTAAACTTTACATTGTGACAATTTCGTAAAAAATAAATATCACAGCAATTTAATCTAATAACATTCAAGATCTAAAGCGATATTTTTATCGAATTAAAATTAGGAAGAGGAAAACAGAAAAATACAGGTCAGGACTTTTTCCCTCGAAAGTAGAACGTAGAGCTGTCGACCTCGACATCTCAAAAAAGATTAAGTACTAACAATATCCCAACGTTGCGATTCCCTTAGATTATGATCAGCGAGCATTAAAAGTAATTGAATCAAAAACAAACGAAAGTGGCGGTCGAAGAGAGAGAAATAAAGCTGGCAAAAAAGGGAACACTCGAGATGTAATGACGGAGATAACTTCAACCAATTACCGGGAACGCAGAAGTGCTGCATCTGCGGGATAAAAATGGACTCTCCGTTTGCAAATAATATGCAAGGATTGTTATTATTCCAAATACAGTGAGAAAGGTCGAAGAAACTTTCCTAGACATCTTCGTTAGCTCGGTAAAAGAAATTTTATAAGATTTAAGAGTTTCTAATGGGACTGACAAAAGCAATGTGTGGTAAAAGTTATTATTATAAAATATTTTCATAAATTTATCGATATAACATTTTTGTTCGTCAACATTTATATAGTAATGTCACTTTCCACATATATGATACAAGTATTAAATCAAACAAAACACATAGTAAATCAGCCTTTAGGAACGGACAAGCCGCGACCAGCCACGCTTTAACCGACGAGACACAACGATTTTATCTCGCTATAGAAGCTGAACCATTATTTCCACTGCTTCCACGGACTATCGCAACAATTACTCTCAGTGCTTATACGATTTGATTTAAAGGTATTTAGTTGTGTAGTTAATGAAACGACCATTCTCCTATTTTACTATTTTTTCTTCTTCAAATTGCTTTTTTGTTAACAAATCATGTCTGTGATATAATTGCTGTGTAATCTCAGAGATAACATCGCAACTGACTGTCTACGCTTAGTATGTTGAAGGTCAACAAAGAAATGCTTTGAAATAACTAAACATTACATAACATTTTTTGCTGCTTTGTATTACAACGAAGCTTATCGATTAGTACAATTTGATCCTTGTTTGCTCTTTGCCGAAAAGTCTTTGATAGTATCTAACATAGGTAATTTATATGTTAATGGTAGACTATTTAGTTCAAAAGCAATTGTCAATAATATTATACTATAATATATTTCAATGATGTCGCTTGCCAATAATAAGTAACCAACATTGTCTTTTGTATTATTAAAGCATTAATGCTATGCCATCAAGAAGTTATTGAAAGCATATTTTAAAATGTCCCACTGTCTGAACCAAAATTACCAAATCTTAGATCGATCAGTACAAAAGCAGTCACGATTCCTCTCTCAGTCAGGCATTCGCACGGACCGAAATAGGATCCTTTATGATCTTGACATTTGTTACAAATTGTTTCAAAGCCCGTGATTGAATTTGAATGGCGTCCTTCGCAAGCCCCGATATCATGTCATTAGGTAACTCTTTCTAGCCATCCGGTTGATCTTGAACTTTGTTCTATAATGGTAATAGCAATAGGAATTTCATGGCAAATTACTTGTAATTGCTTTGGAGCAAATGTGACTTTATCAATATTTATTTTGTCAATATACTTACTCAGAGAAGATAGCCGATTAAAAGAGTAAACAGTCCTATACAACAAAAAACAGAATTCAAAGAATTGGCCTTAATTATATTAACATTCCTTTGCCTTATTTGGTAGTGGCGTTTAAATGAAGATTCTTGAACAATATGCGCGTAGAAAAGATTTCCATACAAACAATGCCACCAGCACGATTCAAATTAAAACATGCTTCATTTTTTATCGAGAACAAAAGCACGCCGCCGCATCGCTGCCCTCCGAACAAAGCACAAATGTTTTTATTAACAAATAAGTGACAATAAAAACAAATGAAATGGGACCTGCAATTAATTGACACGCGTGTAGGCATACAATCGCATAATTAAGATCGGCGAGCGTGGGTGACGTGATTCTCGGTTCATACCCGTGCCCCAAACATTGCGTACAAATCGATGGAATTAATTTTTAATTCTGCCACAGTGCAGCGTCGTCCCTAACATTACACCACGCAAGCCTACAGTATGACTGAAAGTTTCATACAATTTTGGTGTCGAGAAATTCATGAATTGGAAATTCTCTTCATGTAGGTGGTTTGAATTATGAATGCAGATAACCGGAGTGGGGTTGCATTAATTAAATAATTATGACATATTGTGCGACCGTTTCAATCGTAGGGTGCGACTGATAAGCTTTTGGTATGGCAACACTCATTACTAATTCTGAACACCTGTTTGGTGAGTTATGATTTGGTATCTATAGAACTTTGAACCATTTCAATGTAATATCTATTCCTATTAAAATTTAAAGGGTAAAGTTATTAATAGTTGATATTGAATCTGTTCATAAATTGTGTGTTAAAATTAAAATTAGAACAGGATGGACTAACGTATTTAACGATAATCAACAGAATTTATTTTGGGCTTAGCTTTTTGTTTTAAGTTAAAATTGCTTTGATTGTAAAAATCTATATTTAAATTACGTTAAATATTTTTGCTATCAAAGTTGTTTTGTAGAAGGCGTCTAAATTCCCGATCCCTACATTTTTAAAGCTTGCTTTTTAAATGTATTGACGTCTATTTCTTATCTAAACGATGCATGGCGAATTTTACGGTAGCACTTTTGAGATGGTTAAAAATATAAAGAGCATTCCACAATAATGTATTTAAATAAAATACCTACTTTTGTGTTTTGTATTTACAAGCACTTGAGAACTAAACTTGTTTAAGCGATTAGTTCGTAAGTAACTCGATAGATGGCGGTGAATGTAAACCGACCAGTGTTTACCGTTTTTCAAATGTTTTTTTTTCATTTCTATCCCCATCCTTTAGGATAGTAACATATTATTTGTATGATTTATCACCGTACTGTTTCTGCATTTGGTTTCATACTTCCAAAAAGACATTATTATATTTAAGGTGTACATTACAGTTCACAAACTTTTGAAATGAAATATAAATAAAAAAACTTTAGTGTAAACTAATCCTAAGCACATTTTTTACAAACTTCGGTCGGTGTCCTCACGTCCTTATTTGCATTTTAATTGGTGGCTACTCGTCGACTTATGACGTTTTAAAGTACCATAATGGAATTTGTCCTAATAAATTTTATCTTGAAATGTCTATATTACCAAACAGGTATTTCTAACGTCTTATATAATATTGCAATAAATTGAGATTTAGTTTTTATTATTAGTCCCCTTTATGTCCTGAATTTAAATTCTAATTTGGTTCTTTTAGAGATAAGTGTATTTATAAAAAGTTGTTAGATATTTATGTGTGTTTGTTAATTTTGGTAGCTACTGATTCTATAAATTTTTGGATTGATATTTTGCCTTAATTGTGTCGGTTTCATTTAAATCAATTTGAAATAAAAATACTGAGGGAATCAAAGTCAATGTCCTGCTCTAATTTTCTTTAAAGAACGTGTGACCTTATCAAACAAGATAAGGTTGTACCTATACCACCATAAAAAAAATCGGTGATATATTATAAAATCTATGACTTATTAAAAAGTTAGAATGAAGGTGATAAACCAGCCAGCTACAATAATCGAAATAAAAAATAAATAGAATATTTAAAAGCCTCATTATAATGTAGCACGTGTTGATTACGTCGCCGCGTTTGAGTGATCACTTCCTTCGAAGACTTTTACCAAGTTATCATTTACCGTTACCATATAATAAACTCACTCTTAATACCTGCAAAATATGAGTTATATTATATGATACAGCTGTAATAATAATTGTAATTAGAAGTGTTTTGTGCAACACGAATCGCTAACGCTGTTCAATGCGGTGTGGTGTGAGCCTTAAGACGTTGCATGAACGCAGATTTATGTTAAGAAAAGTGCTATTGTTAGGAAAATGTGTATTAAATTAATTATTTTTAAATTAGAAATTGAAATTTATTCTGTACGTGCTATTAATGTGTTTGAGCTAGTGGTTCACACGTAAAACGTGTACAGGTTAGGTGTTAAAGAAAATAAAACTAGTAATGTTTGAATTATTATTTTACATATTGAATTATTAATTGCCTTAATCAGAAATTAAAAAAAAATAACCATGCATTTTAATTATTCTGGTGGTATAAATCACATCGTTATGTTGCGCGCGCCTCAAAGACCCAATAGACCACCCCAACAGAGCCGATGTTTAGCCAGGGTTGCGGGTGCAAGCACGAGGCACCCAGAGCGTCTCTCAAAAAAGGTGCCTATCATATTCTTTATTTTCAAGTAGGATAGTGAACTCATCGCAATATTATGTAATGACTATGAATATGGAAAAAATCAGTAATGATTATAGCGCAACACTTGGTGTGTCAACACGACACCGTGCAGATAATACCTATACCTAATTCATTCATAGTATTTTTTTTTTTGTAAACTTTTTATGCGAAATAATTCATCATGTTTATAGTACAGTTATAATTTAATTACGTAAACACACTAATAACAGAATACATAAGTGACTTAATTAATCTGAATCATAAAACACAATGATAATTGAAAAGCAAATAAAGTTGACAATTTCGGGTCATTTATTATTGGCACAGCGAAAACTGTGGAGTAGCCCGACATATATTAATTGCGCCACGCGGCCGCGGTCGCATTTGTGGCACCGATTGTGGTCACATGAATTTTTATGTGGAAAATATGTGTGACAGCAAAGTTTTGTTGTTTATTTCTAATTTTGGACATATTTTTTTCGGTGTCATTTTTTTGTTTGGTTTACTTTTTTATGTTGACTACAGTTTTTAAAATGGAAAATAAAAATGACAGACTAGTGACGGACGACGTATTTGTAAAAATGAACAAAATGGATATTACAACATTATTCCATAGCTATTTTTAGAAGAACCTCAAAAACCTAACATGACGTAACGTTTGGGTATCCGTTTCATTACTAACTTAGTTCAATGATTCGCACGTCCGTTAACGCACGCCTATAATAGCATGTTAATAGTAAATTAATTATTTAATAAATTATTATATAAAATATATATTAATAGTTACAACCGATAGTTCGCCAAACGTACAGACGTCACTTAAAGTTAAGCAAACAGTACTGCGATTTGGGGATTGGATTGGGGATGGGAAGAGAAAAAGGATTAGGCCTCTACTTCATTCAACCAGCGAAAACAACCTAGGTGTAATTGTTTCACATCTGTTTTCGATAAAGCTGTTGTATCACTCCGGTTCAACGAGCCCTTTCATACTGAAGCATGGCTAAATATACTATATACTGGGATATATACTTAAAAATTAGTTGTTTTTTTTTATGGAATAGGTCGGCAAACGAGCGGACGGATTACCTGATGGTAAGCAACGGAAGAGTAACGAGTGCGTTGCCGACCTTTTAGGGATTAGGGTTTTGGGGATTTAGGGATTGGGAGGGATCGGGGGAGGGGAAGGATTGAGGCTCCGGTAACCTCACTCACACGGCGAAACAACGCTGTGGTTGTTTCACGCCGGTATTCTGTGAGGCCGTGGTATCACTCCGGTCGAGCCGACCAATTCGTGCCGAAGCTTCGCTCTCCCACACTTAAAGATATACTATAATATAATAAATATACATTTTACATCATTTGAAGCATCTTAACTTCTATTAAGACCTAAACGCCAATTAATTAAACGTTCAATCCGCTTAATCTCTATTACTAAATATTTTAGAGCCAGCTCTGAAACTTTGTTATTCTAGAATATTCGAATCATTTTCGTGTCTAATTAATTGAAACGAACCAGTTTAAGGTTTTGGTTAACAAAAGCCTCTTAACCCATTACATGGTTTTATTATTTACGAAATTTAAAATTCAATTAAACTCTAGTTATTAATACGTGACTGAGATTAAGAAAGGACTAAACAAATATAACAATAAACAGGGTTTTATTCCTAGAAAGGGTAGATAATATTTTCAACCATTACATTTTTAGTGTGAGAGAGCCATACCTTTGCACGAATTGATTGGTTGGATCTGAGTGGTACAAAGGCCTTAATGAATACCGACGTGAAACGACGTTCTACGTTGTGATCCGCTGTATGACTAAAGTTATTGGAAGGGATCAAAATATGATTTTTTTCCTCCCAAACTGGTGTAGAAGGGAGTGTCAGTCTCTTGTTGATTAAAAACCCCCCGTTTCTTCTCCTGCTCAAGGCTGAGGCCGCGGTGCCTCATTGCGCCCGCTCCGCAACCCCAGCTGACTCAAATAATACTTGAGTAATCTATACTAATATTATAAAGAGTTAAAATTTGAAGTTTGAATGTAGGCGGTAATCTTTGGAACCGCTGGTTGAATTGCCAAAATTCTTTCACTGATGAATAGCTACAATGTTCCTGAGTCTATAGGCTATAAAGGTAAAGGTCGTGGTGGCTCGGAGGTTAAGCAGCCCGCTTCTCATGCATGAGAGAGTGGGTTCGAAACCTTGCAAGTACCAATGTGACTTTTTCCGAGTTATATGTACTTTCTATGATTATTTAGACACCATTGACATACGGTGAAGGTAAACATCGTGAGGAAACCTGGACTTATAATTTCTAATTATAAGTTTGAAATCGCCAACCCGCATTGAGCAAGCGTGGTGATTAATGCTCTAACCTTCTCCGTATGAGAAGAGGCCTTTGCTCAGCAGTGGGCACTTGTGGGCTGATGATGATAGGCTATAAAACATCACGCTACGATCAAAATGGAGCTGATCAGCGCGAGAGTAGCTAGTAAATGATAAAAAACAATACACTTAGCTATCGTTACTGAGCTTTTTTTAAAATTCAATTAGATAGTAGTTAAAACGTGACTGAGTTTAATAAAATACTTATACGTAAGAAGTTTTAATAAGTAGTTGTTTGTGTATTCCGAATGTGACTATTGGCGCGTGGCGCAACAAAAACGATTATTATTCACGGTATTTAGTTCCTTTGATCACATAAATTTATTTTTTATCACATTCATCAATTTTAATTTATGGGTTGAACTTAAAGGGGTAGCTTGAGTTGGTTGACTGTCGTAGGTTTTGACAGGTGTGTCATTAGTCAGAACGATATTTAAAGTGTAATAATTCTGTTATAACATACATTTTTTTACAATTCCACGAATAACATAATCGCCCAATATCATTTTTTTATGAGACAAACCCCTCGCTTCCTCCCAAAGCCGTTGCAACTCCTGTAAGCCAGAATCGAAAGTAGATACAACTATGAAAACACCGGAACACTGAAGTCCGGCGCGTCCCAGGGACATGAATGACTGTCTTGGATCCCGCAACGAAATAAATCAGAAGATATTATTTGAGGAGAAGCAAAACGAAATAGTTAGCCCAATATCATGGCATAACTTCGTCAAAGTTCTATAAACTGCACGAGGAAAATGATAAATCGGGCATTGTCAAAATATTTTTAAGGAGGAATAATTCTTCTGAAAGAGGTTTCGTGCTAAGTGCTCAAACCAAAACCTGCATTTAGCATTTGGGTGACGCGCGATAAAAAGTCGAGATATATTTTAAAGAGACAACATTAAATAAATACTTCACACTCGCACTATCAGTTTAAAACTTCATTACGGACACATAAATCACTTGAGAAAAGGTCTCACCGAATACTTTTCGAAAAGTTAAATGATTTACTACTCCCCGGTAGAATACAGGCTTTGTCGATAGTATATCGGTCTAAAACGACAAAAAAATATCCCTTTGTTCTTTGTCGCCCTACTCATATGCAAATGTGGTCGATCCCAGACTGATTTAGGGCCTGCATTACTGATTCACGAAAACGTTGAAAAGTGCATACTTTTTTGTATTGAAACTGTGCTAAATGATTTATATTTAAGTGATAGTTGGAGGGGTTTGTGAAGTGTTTTGCGTTGGCTGGATTTTGGTGTAGATTTCTGGTTGAAAATTTTGGAATGTATGTTTTGTGCCGCACGGGTTACAACTTTTTATAGTGTATTCGTTTTTCAAAGGCAACATTTTAGTTATTGGCTTATAGAATAGATTTATTGCTGAAAATGTAGTCCAAATTATCAATAACTAGCGACCCGCTCCCAACTTTGCACTGGTCCAATGCCGATGCTCAATTTCTTCACTAATTAATTATTGATGTTATTATAAATATAAACTTTCCTCTTCAATCAGTCTATCTATTAAAAAAACCGCATCAAAATCCGTTGCGTAGCCTTAAAGATTTAAGCATACATTGGGATATAGGGACAGAATATGCGACTTTGTTTTATACTATGTACTGATCTCTATGATACTGTACAGATATCTATGATACTGTTAAACCCGAGAAAAATATCTTTATCACATGTCGCTCTACCCATGGCAACTGCAGAAGTTATATAACGAATTTCCACACTGTCATAAAATAAAACTTAAATAAGTACAAATACCTCGTCATAAATAGTGGTATTTGTTACAACTTTTCTTTCTACTAATGAGGCACTCATTCAACACAATTATACTAATGATGGATAAATCATTCGAAAGATTAACGAGTTACAAATCGGTGAAACTTTTTTTTCAACTTGCATAAATCATGGCAATTCATATCGCAATGAAAAGCTAAGGGTCCGTACTAACTGTAAGTCAAAACACTTTTAATGCAACTCGTATAATATATCAGAGAAGTTACCATATTTAACACTTACAGTAACTTATGGCAGCTGTTAATGTCGTGCCTCTAATCGCTTGATTCTTTCTCGAAAACGCGAGATGTTAAATGCATCTTGCTTTTTGCTAATTATGTTTGTTATTATTCATCTTTTACAATACTCTCACTTCCTTGTTAAAAAAAAGTTTACATTGTTACCTATTCAATAACATATAGAAAATGATAGAAATCAGTGTAAAACACCAAAATTATAAGTACTTATACCGTGGTTCATGTTACATGCACGAACTTACTTAAAAGTATAATAACATCCATAAAAAGGTAAGAAATTTAGTAACACCATTGTACCCGTGCGAAGCTGGGGCAGGTCGCTAGTATTATATAAGAATAATATAAAAATGTTAATATAATATAAAAAATCTGATTTCTTATTATTTGCCGATTTAATGATGTTTTTTATTTGAGTTATATTAACATATTATAAATATATGTACGTATGGTAAGAATAGCTTAAAAAGTTATCGTCAAATAATAGTTAATTATGACGAAAAAGAATGCCATGTCAGTAAACTACCAAGAATGTTAATTCTTATAATTGTAGGTGACACAGTACAACTAGAGATTGAGGTTTTAAGACTTCTGAATCAACTTTAAAAAAAGGAACAATTAGTCCGTTAACCGATAGCATCATATATTAGTAATTTCATTCACTATCAAAAAATAATAATACATCTCTAAAAACAACCCATATTGAAACCTCTTTTCTAAACACGGAATCCACCACTCAGTATTACGTCACTAGGTATCAGGTGAGAGTTGCCAGCATTGCATTGACTTATGGCGTCTGATATCGGACGACAAATCGGTCGGCCCTCTCTTTGGACACAACATGACAGTCCGATCATATTGTTTTCTCTTTATCTACTTCATTTGGCAGGTTTCGTGTCGATGGGTACTGATTTACAGTTACGGAATTACCGAATGCCTTGTTTAGTTTGAAATAATGTCATTTTGTTGCGAGATAGCGTCAGTGTTACACAAATAAAAGTTATGCGCGTTCTGTGATACTGATATGCTTTTCGCAGTTTTGTCTATTTAAAGTCACGCTTGAATTTTTACCTAATAGAAAGTATAAAACATACAACGAAACCGTTAATACTTTTGGTTTATCAGCCAAGCATTTACAATTATGTAATTATACAAAAAGTCTAGGTAACAAATCTCTAGCTCAAAAGACTGCATGGTAGTCGCGGTGGCTCGGTAACTGGCTGCCACGCAACGTCTAGCGGGTTCCATTCCCGCACCGAACAAATCTTTGTGTGATTCACAAATTGTTGTTTCGGGTCTGGGTATGATATATATGTGTAATTGTATGTTCGTTAAAGTACCCACGTCACATGAGAAAATCAGGAAATATTAAATGGTTTTGAGGTCAACTAAAACTTAATAATGAAAAATGAATTGACAAAATACAAAATTATACTTTTTATATTTAAACAAAAAAGCTTTTTAGAAAAAATATCTCAAGGCAATAAATCTAAGAGAATCTACGTAAAGTAATCTATTTATCTAGCTGAAGGTAACATCATTACATCATCAACCCATAAACTTGGCTGGGACACTATGAAATATGGTCTGAAGAGACTTTCTGCCAAGCTAAACATTTTCGAAGCAAAACAAACGATTTTCAATACAGACATCATTAATTTCACCCTAGTTCCAACATGCTAACATTAAACCCTGCGTCCTTGTCATTGGATTTTGTACTTAATGTCGTAGCAATAGGAGTTACGTGATGTAATTCAGTTTGAACGCTGTGTAGAACAAATGGTCGAGTTCTGTTCACTTTTCATGCGTTTATTACATCTTAGCACGGTATGAGAGAACTATTGATTCTGTTTTATCATAATAATGTTACACTAAGTATGCTTGAGGTGTGTGCATAGGGAATTTATGGGATGTTTAAAGGGGAGACGTAGTTTTTTTATAGTCGATTACATATTTATGCATGTGTGTGGCTACAAGGATTATCACAGAGCAATTGTTTGGTCTGTATGATATTATTGTTACTATGCAATTTAAAGAGTATGTGTAAAAAGTTTGCATTACATGTAAGCAAAAATGACAGTAACAATTTTTTTATTAATCACATCATCATCATCATCCTAACTAACTTAACAACAATGTAAAATAATACAAAATGTTTCAATGACAAATCTTTGAAAAGTAATGATAAAAAATATCTCCTTTCATAAGAAAAAAATTGATTAAAAATAGCGATTTATTTCAAGCATATCGTACGAACCAACTCTCCTCATATACAACCTAGTAACAAAGAATTTAATAACAAGGCTACATACTTAGTTGCTTCGCCTGTAGCTGTGCAAAAATCAAACATTTTGATTTATACGTCCTTCAAGCATAAAGTCGAAAGAATAAAAACACTGTGATCCCTGCCCAACGTACTTACGCCTTGATTTATAGTGCCTCACCCGCCACATACATACAAGTTTAAGCGATAAAAGATGAATCACACCAAGATTAATATTGTTTTCCCGAGTGCATTCTTATCTCAGAACATTATGTTGGCAAATGGTTGCAAACTACTCAAGACAAATGTACAGGGTGTTGTTGAATTTTAAAATCATCCATTTCTGTTGTTATCTGTCTCTTGATTGGGGATTGATGATAAATCTAAAGATGTCTAATGTTTGTCTAGTGTTACTGGATTTATATGGAGGATTGTTTGTGAAACAAAGTCTATGTTGTTCCTTCTTGCACTTTACAATTGTAGCTTATGACTGTCTCTCTATGATTAATGACAAAGTTTAGTGTCCATTATCGTTACATAAGGGATTTAGTTTATAGATTGATGCAGAACCATGTTAAGCTAATACCTTCTCTATGTAAGAAGAGACGTTTGCTCATCAGTAGACTCTTAAAGGCTGGCTTTCATCATCTTCCTGCCCTTGTCCCGTTTTATTTGGAGTCGGCGCAATATGTTTTTTTCTTCCATTCTGTGCTGTCACCCGTCACGCTGTCATTAACTCCTCTGTCTTCTATATCATTTCTCACACAATCCATCAATATTTTCTTTGGTCTCCCTCTCCCTCTCCATCCATCCACATTTATACACATGGCTTAAAGGCTGACTATGATGATCAATAATAAATTACAGGGATATTTTTGTAGAACTTGGTCATTTTCTCGCCAGTTACTTATCGACAAATATAATACACATAATCAATCCTTTTCAATAAGGAACTAATTTGCTTTTAAATTTATCATTCATCAACCAAGAGCTTGAAAATAGAACGACGATTTTCACGCACAACGCAATACGATATGCATAATTAAGAGCCAAATCTGTGTCTGTCAAACCATGGCCAAGTAAAACCATTTACTTCCCCGCAACTATTTCTGCCACCAAATACGGAGTTCATAAGGTTTGCTTATTATGCAGTCGTTATGTCAATTGTCGGGGCGAGCACGCATTTATTAGCATAAGGCAGCCGCAAGTTCACCCAAACTGACAGTAATAACAAATTAGGGTAACTGTTCGAAACGTTGTCCAAACCACTATTGTACTTCTGTTCCCCTAGTACCTAATTGTGTTTTTGTTTGCTATTTTGCGGCCGAATGGCGCTTTAATATCGAGATTCTTGCGTTTTCCTTTCGTATTTGGGTAGTCTTAAATAATAAAGCTTTTATCTTGATTACACTCGGATTAGGTTGCGGATCAGTTGCGTTTTATGTTAATTGTAAATAAGCAAAATAAGCAATTTCAAGATGAATTTATAAACTTTTACAGTGGTTCGGTTTCCTACTAAATAGTATATTTCAATGTTTAGATGAGAATTCTCTTTTCCATAGAATGAACTTCAACATAATATTCAATTCGACATAGGTCGAATTCCTTGATACATATAGTAAATAGCGTATAATGAGATATAATCAAAAGCTTTATTGTAAATAGATATTATAATGGATAGAATTAAATAAAAAGAAGGCGCATCTAATGCAGACATGCTTAATACATAATATTGGCAATCTGTACTAAACCGCTCTTGTCGTGTCGCCCATATGGCAGAGCGTTAACAATGGAATTAGTCGTCATTCAAAGTACCGAGTCAAATTCACAACATATCTGGATAACATGTAGCAAGTGCACTCGTCTGCCAGGGGTGACACTTTGAGCCCTTCCGATACTGACATTATGTGACAACACAGAGCTAGGGGCGTCCGCTTACACAATGGACGATCATTGGTGCCTTCTCCCTATTCATGTTCACATTCACTTTTAGCACAGCTTTGAATATGAAATATAGTTGTAATTCCCAAACATGTGGTATCCAATTCCCGTTTAAATTAATAGATCAAAAATAAAATAAATTGCTTCGCAATATCAATTAAAATTCCCCGCCAAACCGTACAGTATACGCTGTTGCATTAAAAAAGAAAATCTAAATTGTTGATTCCTTTATTTCGTTTCAGGATTGGAGGAAGAAAATAAATTCGCCCACAAGGCGCGACTTGAAATATTCAATGAAGAGGTTTTATAAAGAAAAAAATCTCATTTGCATCTCAAAAGCGATGCGAGTTAATGGGACCATTTCGGATGCGCGGCACGTCACTATGTATATCCGTATTCGTCTCAACCCTTACACGACGCTCGGAGTAAGGACACACGAACTAATTGGCGATAATGTATGGATATATCGATAATCGATATCTCGGCTGAATGTATTAGTGGGTCAAGCGGTCGATTTACGATTCTCGGAAACCGATGTCCTATCTAATTGTTGAATGGATATGCACTTACCAGTGTCATTAATAATTGATGCAGATACGTTGTTTGTACATTAATGTATGTGGGAATATGTTGGTATACATTTTACTAATCAAATAAATTATTGATTTCTATAGCAAATAGGTAGGAAATTCAAATAGGTTCCAAACTAACTTTTTGCCAAAGCGTCGAAAAACTCTTTTATCAACAAGTATAAGAAACATGAAAATATTAATAATGTTGTAGAGTTTATAATTAAAATTACGGAACAATCATAGGTGTGCCCTCAAATGGTTGCGTGTACGATAAAGCGTCGTGCGACCGAACACATGTTGTTGAGAATTAGCGGCAGCCAATGACAAACTTGGAAAATTGAGCAAATTAAGAGACATAACAACCATATTTTATTAATGGCTTTTTAATTGTAACCCTTAAACCGATAGTGATAAGGATATTGTCGGCACAGCCATTTAAATAATTTATGTTTTTTTTATGTGATAGGACAACAGGCGAGCAGAAGGATTACCTGATGGCGCGATGTTGCTGACTTTTTCGGGATAAAGGATTTAGAGATTTTGGGATTGGGGAGGGTTAGGATTGGGCCTCTATTAACCTGATGCTGTAGTTGTTTCACGTTGGTATTCTGTGAGGCCGTGGTACTACTTCGAGAGAACCGACCTATTCGTGCAGAAGCATGGCACTATCACACTTTAAAAATCATTCGTTTTATTAATGAATGACTAATTTTTCGCCTTTTGTTTTATAAAAAAATGTAGCTGCAATAGTTTTAGAATTTGGCACTCGAGATTGGTGGATATTGTTTGTATCGCTTGTATCACATCATCATCAGCCTATAAGTGCTTACTGATGAGCAAAGGCTTCTTCCCACAAGGAGAAGGTGTGCATTGATTACCACGCTTGCCCAAGGCGGATTGGCCACATCAAACTTATAGTTAGAAATTATAAGTTCAGGTTTCCTCACGATGTTTTCAGTCAGTGGTGTCTAATTAATCATAGAAAGTACATATAACTTGGAAAAAGTCACGTTGGTACTTGCTAGGTTTCAAACCCGCACCCTCCGCGAGAGAAGCTAGCGCTTCAACTTCTTGGCCACCACGATGTTACATTAAATATTATATTTCTTAGAAGATCGACAGCAGAATGAACAACAACGCATATTTTCAAGAAACTATTACAATATGACAACATGTTTATTTTTGATGTTCAAAACAGGAACCCGTTTATCTCGCTAGGAATTATTTTCTATACAACTTGCCTTATTCCAGTAATTCAGGTTGTAAAGACAAGTTGATGCGCTTGAATCATCTTAACTTTAAACAGCTGCCTGCTATAATCATATGTAATAGAAACTCCTTTAGGTGAACAACTTAATTAGAGTTTTTACTTTGCTGCACAAATTTCTTTCGAATTACAACTTAAGTTTTTTTTATGTAATAGGTCTTCAAACTAGCAGACGGATTACCTGATGGTAAGTAATCAGCGTCGCCCATGGACACCCGCAACGGACGAGTTACGAGTGTGTTGCCGACCTTTTAGGGATTGGGGTTTTGGAGATTAAAAGATTAGGGATGGATAGGGGGAGGGGAAAGATTGGGCCTCCGGTAACCTCACTCACACGGTGAAACACAACGCTGTGGTTGTTTCACGCTGGTTTTCTGTGAGGCCGTGGTATCACTTCGGTCGAGCTTACCCATTCGTGCCGAGGCTTGGCGGTCCCACACTTAAGTATTTTAATATAACCTTTACGTTTCAACTACTTCAGCTTTTTAAAACGAGGGCTTAAGAAGTTAAGAAGCAATTTAGTTAAATTATTCAAAATATCCAATGCAAGTAAAGAAGCTGGCTGTTCGTGTAATATTCTTAAACGTAAAACTTTACGAATTAATACGGTTCCAACAAAAACATGACTGAATTATGCATGTGCAAAGTTTCGCCGAATGAATAAAGTAACCGTAAAACTACTCTGTAATTACGTAACATCGTCTGCCGATACGATCGGAGGCTATATCGATACTGAATCGATACATCGACCGTGCGATCGAGATCCGATTCGAACGAGCGCGACCAATTTTATTCACGAAACATTTAGCTTTAGATAAAATCTCACGGCGCGCTCCATAATGGCCTTAGCTGATTTTAAAACAATAAAATGCAAAGCCTTTAGAATGAGTGCGATTGTTAGTGTGAATCAGATAAATAGAATAGATATTGAATGTTATGGGATATTGTTTGGAAACACGGTTTATTTTAAAATTATACGCTAGGCGAGGCGTTTAACTTGTTCCGGTATAGACTGCTCTGATTTGAAAGTGTATTCCGCGATAACTATCAACCTTCAAGCGATGCCTTCCATCCGAGTTCCTTTATACTTCGTTTACACAAACTATGTAACAACGATAAACCTAGCTGACATATTTTTTTTGCAATCCGTACAAAATTCGCAGAACTGATATTGAATCTACGTGAGTTAACAATCTTAATCGCGCTGTCAAAAAATCTGAGGCGAGTTCCAATTATTAAAAAATCGTTAACGATAAAATCGAGTTAATGAAGAACGGGACTCGATATCTCGATCAGTGGTGCGCACTAACTCTGAAATTGATTTCATTCCATCGACGCTCGTCGATCGTAGCCGTTGATGTGATTTGCGGAAGTATTCCGAATTTCAAATCATACGAATTTAAAAATTCACAATGTATTTACAAATTAAGGTCGATTTTCCCAGAGTAGAAGTATATGCTGGAACTTGTTTGAATGATTTATTGCAAATAGAAAGAAGCGCTCTAGTTTCATGTCACAATGGGACGTACCCGTCGCAGTGCCGACTGTAAATAACCACGTCTCCCAATAGTTATTTTTTAATATCTATACTTCTATACTGATACTATAAAGAGGTAAAATTTTTAGGTTTATATGTTTGTGACTTTGTATGTAGGGGGTAAGCTTTGGAACCACTGGTCTGATTTACAAAATTCTCTCAGTGATAGATAGTTACAGTGTTCCTGAGTGCTATAGGCATTAAAACATCCCGCTACAATCTATAGGAGCCGAGCAGCGGGTGAAACCGCCCGATAGTAGCTAATAATACATATATGCATAACGTGCACAACTATACGAATAAAAAGTAAATCAAACTTCATTTAATCTTTGATAACTTGTTATACCAAACTATACTTACATTAAAATTTTACGCAAATACAAATTTTGATTAAACAAAATCGCAATCAAAGAAATGCCTAGTATATCTCAAAAAACAAGTAATTCACGCATTTTTACTAGCCCGCCTTGCCGAATTTGTGCAGTTGAATAATTTACAGGAATTCTGAATGTACTGAAACTAGTTTAGATATTATCTGGCTTGGTTCGTCTGAGTGGACTGTGTGATGAATATTTACTGTATCTTGAAGTAGTTTTTTCATATTACTAGGGATTTTAAAAAAATCTATAATCTTTACTAAAATATTCTTGATATAAATAAAGTGTGGGAGAGCCATGCTTCGGCACGAATGGGTCGGCTCGACCGGAGTGATACCACGGCCTTACAGAAAACCGGCGTGAAACAACCACATCGTTGTGTTTCGCCGTGTGAGTGAGGTTACCGGAGGCCCAATCCTTCCCCTTCCCGGACCCTTTCCCAATCCCTAAATCTCCAAATCCCTAATCCCTAAAAGGTCGGCAACGCACTCGTAACTCCTCCGTTGCGGGTGTCCATGGGCGGCGTTGATTGCTTACCATCAGGTAATCCGTCTGCTCGTTTGCCGACTTATTACATAAAAAAAAAAAATAAAGAACTGATTGATTAATACTTAACATACAAAATATCACTAACAATTTTAGCTCCAAAAGAAACACATTTAATGAAACAATTCTGATTATCTTATGAAACTGAAAGCAAATAGCTTCAATAGGATTTATCGACAGATTGACACTTTTTATCTTTAAGCTGTTAAGCTTTGTTTGATAATCAAAAGTGCCTAATTGAAATAAATAATTTCGACTTTGACTAATTGTTTAATTTAAAAATTATTAAATAAAAAAAATACATTTTAATTCAAACTGCAAAGGGCGTGTAACTATAATTTTTCATACAAAACAATAAATATTGTATACAATTATTGATTTTCCAATCACACATTGAATTTGATGGCGTCCCCCAACACTCCCAACAGTTGGTTTGTCAATAATAATTCAGAGAAACAGTATACTGTTGAATAAAATGATTAACCTACGCCCGGGAGTTGGTTGACCGGAGACTTTTACGTATAGGGTGTTCGAAATGCACGCCATAGATACATTTGTCAAAAACGTCAATGTATTGGTAAAAACATCGTGGAAGGACGAATTTTAGGTGAAATTGTAATTAGGGATTTTGGTTGCGTGTCGATGGTGACGTCATAATTGTTTTTGCTGCGGTTTGTGTGACTGATGTGGTTGTTAAACTTCGAATCGTTAAAATGCGTTTAAGTCAATATTCATTCTTAAGTTTGCTAATCTCAACCCCGTATGCTGCACTTCCATTCCTCATTAACAAGCAATAAGATATATTTTAAATTAAACAAATGCCATATGCCTTTGTGAAATATTTGATTGGCTTATAAAATTCATTAGTATCATTCATTTATGACATAAAATTTACTCGGGGCTAAATATAGCAATTAAGATACAGAAAAGTAATTATTCTTTCACAATTTAATTGAACGTGGGTGTATGCAAAGTCGCAACAATTAATAACGAGACGATGATCTTATTAAATGACCGGTATTAATTGATAAAAATTAATCGAGCGAAATTTTTTCTTGAATAAAATAACTTTGAAATCGAATTTACCTACTAAGAATCAGAAAAAAATCTGAATAGTCCAATTTTTTTAGCTTTCGTATTTTTGAACATAAATCACAGAAAATCGGCGTAAAAAAACAACAGCGTTGTGTTTCACCATGTGAGACCATTGTGTAACCTAATCCTTAAATATCAAAACCCTTATCCCTAAAAGGCCGGCAACGCACTCGTAACTCTTTTGGTGTTACGGGTGTCCATGGGCGGCGCTGATTGCTTACCATCAGGCAAACAGTCTGCTCGTTTGCCGAAAAAAACTGGTTACATAATTCATCGGTGCCATTAAGGAATCGCTAATTGAGCGACCTTTATCCGACATTATGATTTGAATACAAAATATCAAGAAACAATGAAACAGCCTGTATTGTTCCAATGGAAATGTCAACATTGAACTTGAATGTGTCGCGAACATTTTCGGAATATGACATAAATTATATCAACCCTTATTGGATGAACCGAATGGAATAAATACCATATGTATGCTGGCTCAAGTTACGTTGCTTGCCGCGTACTAATTCCCCGAGCTTAGTGGTGCAAGGTATAAGAGGAGCGGATAGGTTACAAATTAATAATTCACCTTACTGAAAAATTATAAAAAAATAAACATCCATTGATAATAAACCATAATAGCCTAATAGATTAGCAAGTTAAAGTGGCAATAGACCGCTCCCATTTGTCGAAAAACTGATCATTTCTGCGATAGACAAATATCTGGAGTTACAACCACGTCTATTGAATATAGGGATTCTGTCAGCTCGTGGGAAATTACTGAAATAGAAGTGTATCTGGTAGTAGTTGAATGCATAAAGCTGAAGGTCGAGCTTACTGGAGTACTATAGGAAAGGTCAGCAGCAGAAGGAAACAGTCTGATGCTGGTAATTGAAAAATAATATTATGATTTTCTAGATTCGCAAAACTATTAACAGATATAAGAATTGAACAGACTTACATTACGTCATAAACTTTTATATTAATACTCGCTATCATCAACTTTATTGAACTCGCCATCGCTTATGTTTCAATCCCTCGCTCTAACTGTCACCTATTGGTGCTGTCGCCCTACCGATTGTCATAGCTCGAATCGGTATGACATCTCATTGTGGAAGTAATTACGCCGTATTGTACATTTATGTTCACATATTGTTCATTTGGCGTGATCTTCTCGTCTATTGTTTGAGCACTTGTTTGTCGTTTGTTTTTATCACTTGATTCGGCTTTTGTTTCGTTTCGTATTGTTGTTTTGATTTCGATACAACTGTTCTAGTGTGTATTGTTAAGAGCAATACTTAAGAAATTGTATTTTTCCGACAAAATGGTTGATTTTAGCAAATACCTCATTGAAAAGTACCTACTGTGTCTGCATGCCAATGATCAATTATCAAATAACAATTTTTGCGTATCAAATTGATCATTAATTTAAATTTGAACGGTTCTAACACATTGAAAAGCATACCAAATGTAAATTAGTTCGAGGAGTTCCATATCCAAATTAGGTGCAAACGTTCAAATATTTGAAGTTCGTTATTTTATAATAATTTACCCAAAGCCAAACCCTTAAGGCTTGAAATCTCTAATTGCCTCAAAATGTTGGTTCACTTAAAAATAGTTTCAAGGCTAAACGTATTTAATTAAATCTCAGTTATAAATTTGACCCACATCAGTTGAGGAACGAATCGTAAGAAATCGTTCTAAAACACGCATGCATTACATTCCTCTATTAAAGCATCCGAAACCTGATTCCGAGTTCCGTGGACTAGCAAAAACTTGCATCGGAACATTTCTAAGTGGCTCGATAACAAACAAAATAAAGAATAAAGTTTAAGTTTTTATAAATATTCAATTGTAATGTATACTATATCAAATGACCGTTAAAAATCTATAAGAAGAACGAAGGTTATTTTTTATATAGGCTCAATCAACATCGTCGCGGCCAATTATATGGATTTTTAGTAGGTAAGCAAATGTATCAAAACCTGTTCCCAATCAGAAATAGTGAATTGAATATTGATAACGTTGTAATTGTTTTATTGGTGGCTAATTATGAATAACGAACTATCGTAATGATGTTATACGGTATTTTGAGAAGTGAATGTAATGGCGACAAACTTCTAATATTGGAATGTTCTAAACAACTTGACTAGTTGTGATAGATTTATACAGCATTGAAGTATTTTAGCATTCATACTGACCAGGAGTCTCGTGGTGATTGTGTTAATTATGGTCTTTATATTGTTGTGATTTTTAATAATATAATATGTTTCACGATACTTAATGTTCTACGCCAATGATTAAAATGTTCAGACTTCATTATTTCACAGTGTAGTTGAGAGTATTTCATTTATGTGAAAAGACGACCAACAAGCATTCGGATCATCTGATGGTAAGCAATCAGCGCCGCACACGGACACCCGCAACAACGGAGTAGGTGCTAGTGTTGACGTTCTTTTGGGAATTAGGGTTTTAGAGATTTAGGGGTTGAGGTCAGAGAAGGATGGGGCCTCCGATAACCTCACTTATACGACAGAACTGAAAGCTTTTGTTGTTTCATGCCAGTCTAACCGACCCATTCGTACCGAAGCATGGCTCTCCCACACACGGATGAGCTTAGAGTAGTTAAAATTCGATTTGAACAACGACCACCAGTTTCAACAAGTTAAATCCAATTAAAAAACGAACAAACCTGACCCATCAGAGTTCACTTCATAATTTGCTCACATAAATCAAGCTAACCAATATTGCTATCGCAAAGTTATCGACAGAGACAAACGAACGCGCGAATCGCGACACAATTATATTAATCAGCGCACATTTGTCAACCAAACTGTCGAATGTATCGGGAGGACGAGTGTTCAGCTGATCGCAGCGGATTTGCAAAAGCTATGAGATTACACTGATTGAATTACGAGTTTTAATTAGTTGTTTAATGAAGCGATTTAAAAATGGGTACGTTTTTCAATAGTTTATTTTATTTATTTATTTATTTTATGTATGGTTACATAAAAGTACGCCTTGACCAGCGTTGGCCGATTTGTGAACTAAGCCACTTTTAATGTGTTGTAAAGGATAGCTAATCATTATAAGGTATGGGGTTATTGATTCCACATTTAAACTGTTAAGGCTTTATTAAAGTCTCCAGTCTAACAACTGCCAAATAAATCTCAATTAAACCTCTTTAGCAAAATTTACAAACACATTTTTAACAAAACATTTCTATTCTAATTTAGTTACAATTATAAACAATTAGCTACTCTCGCGCGTTTTCACTCGCTGCTCAGCTCCTACAGATCGTAGCGTGATGTTTCATAGCCTATAGTTCTCAGGAATATTGTAGCTATCTATCAGTGAAATAATTTTGGAAAACCGACCAGCGGTTCCAAAGATTACCCCCTACATACAAACTTTCAAACTTACAAATTTTACCTCTTCTAGTATAGATTATTGCGTCCACATTTAACCTGGTAAAGTTTTATTAAAGGCGCCAGTCTAGAAACTGCCAAATAAATCTCAATTCAACTTCTTTAGCAAAATTTAGAAACACATTTTCAACAAACATTTCTATTCTAGTTTAGTTACAATTATAAACAATACAATATATTTACACACCACTCAACTGTAAAGCATAACAATTAAAATATAGCATTATAAATTTCAATCAGCTCAGTAATTCAGCATCAATAAAAACAAAATTAATACAGACAGAGAGTGAACTACAGCGTTATGCATAAATCCTATTGTGAGAAACGTCAGCTGGTCTCATTCGCTGGCAGCCATTTAACAAACTGTAAGTGCGTTCGGGTATTAATTTGCAAAACAAATGAGGATTGCGCATAACATAAATAAAACAATGTAGCCAGAAAACTGTTCAGCGTTTATGATGTCGCCCTAAAATCACAAAGGTAATTGGACCTTTATTTTTCGATTCAAACACATGCCATTTCCCGTGGATTGATGAAATTTTAACTCTAAACTTTGTGTTACTGTTTATTTTGGAGTATGCGCAGTATTCCCTGCCTAATAAACATACGATGGGCAGTTCCAATTTCAAATATAATTCTATTATAATTGCAATTTCAATCACTACGTAGTAGAAAACAAGTGAAATACAGAGTCGTTTTCTTTGATCCTATATCTCTATGTATTTTAACATAAAACTGTTCAGGTTTCGATAAGGCTTTTTTAATAGACAGAGTGATTGAAGGGGAAGCATTTATAAATCAAATCAAATCAAATCAAATCAAAAATGTTTATTTGCTAAAATACGGTACAAAAGGTGTTACAGTTTATTTATTTTTTTCAACGTATTCTGCCGTGTATGGCGTGCAAATCTATTATTAAAATTACACTACCAAGATCCTATCGTCTTATCTTCTAAATAGTCCTTAATACAATAATAATTCTTTGATATCAAAAGTTTAAAAAGCATTTTCTTAAATAATGTCAATGGTAAATCTTGTAGACTATTTGGTAATTTATTATAGATAATTATGGACATACAATATACATTATTCTTAAATAATTTTAAATTTATTCGTGGTAAACGAAGTCTGTCTTTATGTCGTGTTCTGCTATTTGGCCTGTCTTCTATAGTTTCAAATAAATTGTAATTTATTTTTACAAAAGTGCAGGTCTCAAAAATGTATAGACATGGTAAAGGTAAAATGTTTAATTTTTGAAACAGTGGCTTACAGCTGTCTAGAAAATGAGTGCCACAGATTGCTCGAATGCATTTTTTTGGGATTTAAAGACTCTATCAACGTCCACTGAGTTCCCCAAATTATTATACCGTACCGAAGTACGGACGATACATAGCCATGGTATGCAAGCATTGCCGTCTCATGATTAGTTGTTTGTCGAATCCTTTTTAACACATAAACAAAGCGATCAATTTTGACAACAACTTTATCAATATGTGGTTTCCAGCTACAATTTTTGTCAACTGTTATACCTAAAAATACACAATTATCTACAGTAGTTAGGTGAGAGTTTTTGAATTGGATGTCTATATGTATATTAACATTCATAAAATAATGAACGCTATTCTATTCTAGTGGAGATATTGTGATCAGGATTGTATCCGTGCCAAGCCAGGGCGGTTCGCTAGTAATACATAGATAAAATTAATAAAAGTTTATTTTAGATATTGGTAATGAGAAGCAATATATAGGTAATGATTATTTAATAACAATAATGTAATAGATTCAATATTGTCAGAATAGTCATAGACCCAAAACTTCATAATTCAATGCATGTCTGCTTAAGAAACACACCGAGAGCTCACTCGATCAAGACGGCAATAAAATTTATTGGTAATACAAAATGAAGCTGTAAATAATTTTTAATCGTATGCGTGCATCGCTATGTAACAAATTTAATTAACATGAATATCTCATGAATAAAAAAAAGTAGTAAAATTATAATGAACTTCATGTAAAGCTTGATGCTTGGCATACAAATGTCGACATTATAAAATGTCAACATTTTTATTTTTTATTTTCGCATGTTTAAATTATAATTAGGTATAAAATAAATAATAAACGGTTAAGGTACTAAAATATTGATATCGCATTACAATGGAAAACCTTAAAAAAGCGACATATCAAAGGAGATAAGTGGGTTTGGAACCGTGTTTCTAAATTAATACGCGTATAAAATAATACAAATCTGTCGTGGGCAAAAAGGTTGAATAGACGACGAAAATATATTAAATTATAACCTCGTTTTAAACACCTACATTTAAATACAAAAAAAAAATAGTAAAAAATAAAATGTAATACAAAAAGATATTTTTTATATTCACTTTCACTAAGGATCGTATCCACGAAAAGACTTATCCCAATAAGCCTCTTTACATATCCTCACCCATACGAGTATACGTAACCAAATAAAGTAATATCAAAGAAAAGTTCCCGCTTTGAACAGAAACCAGCCGTTTTCCATCACGATTCACGTGTTACATAATTTTATTACATTTCTTCATAAGTGTACCTCAACTTGATGTTTATTGGACTGTATATTAATTTGTTAAAGTATTACTTGACATATTTTATGGATAAAATTCTTTCAAACAGTGTATTCAATTAAGTATTGAGGATGGACATGTTTGCCTATTACTATTACTATGTATAATATTACAAAGAGGAAGAAATGTAAGTTTGTATGTAGGGGGTCATCTTTGAAACCGCTGGTCGAATTTCCAAAATTCTTTCACTGATATGCATTGATACAATGTTTCTGAGTGCTATATGCTATAAAACGTCACGCTACGATTAAATGGAGCCGAGTGAAACCGCGCGAGAATAGCTGGTTGTGAATAAGAAGACACCAGAAATAAAAAATATACATAATTTGGTAGGTAAATAATTATATAAGGTTGGCTTTTTGAACGAGGGACATATACTCCAGGAGCCGATTTTTTTGTGCTCAATTACAACAACTTTTTCCATGGGACTAATATTGATAAATTTATTTCCCCCTACAAATCGCAACAGCTGATTGATCAATTTGCTTGTAGTGTTTTTTTTTTATCCTTTCTGTACTATGGCAATCTGTTCTAAAACAATAAGCCACTTAATTGGTTGGAACTACATGTCCTGGTTAGTTTTAATGGTTTTCTTCGAGGGCCAATCAATTGCTGAACTATCCAGCAAACCCTCCTTTTGGCTCAGTTAATGTGCATGGAGTGGTAAAAAATATTTTGAGATTTCCACATTGGTCTTATAGAAAAAAATGCTTGAGTAGATATCTACTCCCTCGTTCAAAATGCCACTCTGTATACTAATATCAGTTTAACGGGTTTATCACTACATACCTATTTAGTATAAAACAAAGTCGCTTTCTATGTCCCTACATTCCTATGTGTGCTTAAATCTTTTATTTTGATTTTAATTCGGCTTTTTATTAGATAGAGCGATTGAAGATGAAGTTATACATGTATAATAACATCCATTAAGAGGTGAAGGAATTTAGTATCAGCATTGAACCCGTGCGAAACCGGGGCGGCTCGCTAGTATATTATATATTGTCACATTGTGAATGACAACGAACTTCATTTTATTGTATTTCATGAAACTGGATACAGGACACAGCTAAGCAGCTAAGATGAGACCACATATTGCTCTACTATTAGGCCTTTTGTTGATTGACTACAAATGCAAATATACTCAGGCCAAAATTTAATATTTTAATAAGTATCTAATCCCATTTTATGAACCTTACAATATCAATATTGTTCCGCCTGACTCACGTCTTTTCATCCTTTGTATATAGTTTGTGTGATTGCAATTTCCTTATCACAAAAACTTTTTGGATGTCAGGAAATTGATTCTGCTTGCTGACATTTTCCCCGAAACCCTTTGCGATGGGTCGCCTGATCGTTCTAGAAGAGTTTCTATTATCACTCACTTTGTCTCTTATCGACTGTTTTTAGGCTAAAAAGCCTGGATCTTGTATGTTTTTGTATGAGATTATATTTTGATTGAAGACTGAAAAGGATCTATTACATTGAAAAATATGAAAATAGAATTTACCCTTATACCATATTGAACTTTAAGAATCTCAAAATTTTGGAAAGTACATATAAGACTTTCAAAGTAATCACACGATTCATCAGCTCGTATTGGAAGTGTTTTCTTGAAAAAATCACGATCTACAAAGGATTCGTTAATTGGTTTACCAACGAAATGAATGCTTAGTCTAAGAATCTGCGTACTAGTATTATACTTTTTGACATACAGACATTAAAACAGATGATCGCGGATGCCATCAGTCTTCTTAAAAATCCAATGTTAAGAATTATATTTACTAGCTATTCTCGGTTTCACCCACTACTCAGCGCCACTTGATCGTAGCGTGATGTTTTAGCCTATAGCACTCAGGAACATTGTAGCTATCTATCAGTGAAAGAATTTTGGCAATCCGACCAGCGGTTCCAAAGATTACCCCCTACATACAAACTTACAAACTCTTTTAAAAACAACACAAATCTCTCTTCATCAATCCATCACTTATATTTTATAGTATATATAATCGTCCCAATTCGAAATAAGCACTGGATTTCTGCATACACGTACTGAACTTGAATGCTATGGAGTTAGGTCATTAATCTCGCGAGCACTGATGTGCTAATCTATGATAGGTAATTGATTAATGGGTTTGAGCTAGTACTCCTGTTTATGTACAGGCTTTGCGTTTACTAAACAAATAGATTTATTGCGGACAGTTTATTTAAATACATTTGGTATATTAATATTTGTTGCTCTAATTTGCAATATTGAAGTTTTTTTAAATAAAATTGACTATTTGCATCATTGTTTTCTCTCATCTCCTCTCTTCTAAAGACGAAAAAAAACATTTGTTTTATGTAATACTAGCTTCTGTTTGCCGCTTCGGTCACGTTTTTTTTTTTATGTAATAGGTAGGAAAACGAGCAGACGGATTACCTGATGGTAAGTAATCGGCGCCGCCCATGGACACCCGTAAAGGAGGAGTTATGAGTGCGTTACCGACCTTTAAGGGATTAGGGATTTGGAGTTTTAGGGATTGAGGAGGGATTGGGGGTGGAGAAGGATTGGGCCTCCGGTAACCTCACTCACACGGTGAAACACAACGCTGTGGTTGTTTCACGCCGGTTTTCTGTGAGGCCGTTGTATCTCTCCGGTCGAGCCGACCCATTCGTGCCGAAGCATGGCTCTCCCACACTTGCTTACGTGGTATATTGTTGAAAAGCCAATCCTAACTACATGCTAAATTTCAACCAAATCGACGCAGCTGTTTTCTCGTGAAAGAATAACAAAAACACACATTCATACATTTTCACAACCTTTCACATTTATAATACCTATATTAGTAAGACTAGTTAGGAAATTTAAATTTGAAATTTTATAGTTCAATTAATAAGACATGCAAAAAATAGATTTCTTCTAATAGTCCATACAATGGTTTAATTCATCAAACATCAAGCTTATGGTCGCGCACCTATTGTTCTTCTATTGTATCTCGAATTATCATGATTGAAAGGTAAAGTCTAAATTTGTGTCAAGTGACTTCGACCCTTATAGTATTTGGGCTAAAACCTAAAATTCTATAAGTACATTTCAGACAAACTTTTAATAGAATTACAAAAATAACGATATAATATTTTAGATTCCATCCACATGTTATAGAAAAGAGGTAACAGGTTATAGAGCACCGAGTTCGCATTTTCAATTCCTTTGCAAGTTTCTCCAATATCTTGTATTCGATATTTACTATCGTGTCCAATACATGCATATAGATTGTTTTATTTCCAATACATGTTTCCAATACACATACGTCGCGAATTTTCTTCGCTCCAGTAAATGGGTCAGCTTCAACTTGATGACCGGTCGGATGGTCAAACGGAGCACTGAGGAAGTCAAGATATGGATCGTGTCGTCAGATGTTGTACTCAATATATATACCTATATATGTATATGATACATTTCTGCGTCTTAGTTTATGGGTAAGTAACTATAGTACAGGGTAGAGGATCTTTCGGTTCAGTTACTTAAAAAGGATATAATGAGAGCTCTTGTTTGTCAAGGAAGCGTTATGACATCAAGTCGAGGATCTAATTAGGTTAAGTTCCATTAAGTGTCTGGTTACTCGGAGAAATAAAATAGGGTTTATACTAGTTTTAAGTTTTTACTTAAGTGTTTGTGTTGATGTTTATTTTTATTTTTTTGTACAAGAATGTGTCAAATAAGTTTCTGCCTCTTGCTTCACCAATTTGAATAAGGCTTTGAATTAATAACAACATTATTTCTTCAACAGAATATTAACTAAAACAGGAAATGTTATAAAAAGACAAGCAACACAGACACAGTTCTCATAAATTTTACACTGGCCAATTAATACACGAACTCCTATTCAATCGAACGTCCCGAACGCACGCCAATAAATAACGCATAATTACGTCAAACATCTCTCCATAGCTACAAGCGGCTGATTTCCCACGACGAAGTCCCACTGTTGTAGTCCTACAATGAAATATGCATGCGTGACATTCACGCCGTGAAATAGCGTTAGACCGTGCTATGCAATTCGGGCCTCCCTATTTTGAAGTGGGCTCGTGTCCATTTTGACAAGCTATCCGACACGGGAATTGTACTTTATTGCGTCACACATAATGATTAAAAAGTATTTTTATTGATTATGACTGCTCAGCTCATGCAGACAATTGGGCTGTTTTGGTTCGGTTTATCGCTAAATTGTTGCACTTTCAAAAGCTTTTACGCGAATGGTGCCAATGATTTTTTCTTTTTTATGTACAGCATAGCATTCTACTTTCAAATTAAAATATGAAACAGATATTTTTTATTTATTTCGTCGTCCCTTTTTGTGGGTACACTGTTAAAACATAGCATATTTTCACAAATAAAATGTAGCAAAAAGTTCGGCAAAATAAATCACTCCTTCAAAGTTCAATCCAGATTTTTAATCCCAAGAGCATTTTCCAAGTAAATAAAATTGGATTCGTGTGATTCATTGATTTGTCATTAGCCGTCAGTCATTGGGATTGCGCATTCAGCTTTACATTGACGATAAAGTTCTGATATAATTTTTTGATATCACCAGAGGGGTGCTTTGACACCGCTGAGGCGTTTTCGATAAATTCGTATCAAAATCCAATATCGCCTTTATAAGTTGAGTCTAGAAAATTCTTTCTAGAGATCATTCCGATTGAAAATGCTCTTATGCTAATACTCATTCGTCGGTCTCTGGAAGCAAGATAAGGAATTACATAATCCAGATTATTGAATCTGTAATATTCTTTCTCGTTTCTGACTATATCTAGCTATCCCAGTAAAACTGTCACAATGGAAAGGCACCTCGATAAAGTACAGAACTTATTGGCAAAACCAGCGAAAGTAGGTACAGATAGATAATTTCATAAGTAAAAGAATTCCCTTTGCGCTCGTATGTGTATGTTGATTTACTGAAACGTCTTTATATTACTGAAAGAGTATTTGATATTTTATCAGTTAAATTATTCAAAAGCATATAGCATTTTTGCAACTGGATATAAAATGTGTTTTTTCTTATGGTATAGTTCGGCAATCAAGCACCGTTACCAACAACAGACAGATTACCTGATGGTAAGCAATCAGCGCCGCCCATGTACACCCGCAACAACAAAGGAGTTACGTTAGTGCGTTGCCGGCCTTTTAGAGATAAGGGTTTCAGATATTTAAGGATGGGGAAGGAATGGAAAGAATGGGTTTCACGCCGGTTTTGTGTGAGGCCGTGGTATTACTCTGGTGGAGCCGATCCATTCGTGCCAAAGCTTGGCACTCCCACACTTAAATGTGTACATTTTTAATGGTAAACCTTTAGATTGGATTGTATTCAGATTGGCCAATATTATCTCATCTTTAAATAAACGCACCAGTACACAGTGTAAAACAGTAGCGTTTCATGTAATTTCTTGAATTTCTTTATTCAGCTCCGTAAATATATGTATATTCTGCTATTCTCAACATTTTGCACACCCTTTAACACCTTTGTTTGTCACCAAAACAATGTCATTAAAATTATTTCCTTAACAATTTCCTCAGTAACCCGACAGGCCTATTGACGAAACTCACGCAATTAACAAAACCACAGCTAAAATAAGACTCATAAAATTTCTGCACGTTCTTCAAGCAAACGGCTTTGATCTTACTGCGGGTGGGTAAAATAAATTATGTAGCGAGTAAGTAAGCGGTGCCGCATATCTCTAGAGCTATAAACAAAGCAAACTAGCGGAGGTGCGGTAATGAAATGCAAATATGCTTGCATAGTCTACGGAAACACTTCTCGTGCCTAGTGTAAATAACAGGTGACTTCTTGATAAACTTAGGTTAGACGAACGTCTGTCTGTTGATGAAATTTTGGAGTGAATGAGGTCGTTCTTTTTCTAGCCGAAAAAGAGACTTATGTTCAAAACTTTTTACGTTAAGTTTGTCGTTGCTGTAGAGATCACAGCCAAATACTTGAGTAAAAATTAGTATCTAGTATTAATTCCAACAATTAATATTATTTATAATTGTAACAAAGGTTCATTCATTTCAAAAGACTTTACAGGTTTGAAATACCCTTCATTATAAAGATGCAATTAAAAACAACCGATACGACCTTCAAACTTTCAAGAAACTAGCTCACTCCTTACAAAGCCGGCAACGCGCCTGTGACTCCTCTAGTGCTGCAGGTGTCCATGGGCCGTGCAGATCATTTACCTTCAAGTGATCCTTCTCCTCGTTAGCCTCCTATTCCATAAAAAAAGGAAACAATTATATAATTAAAACAACTCGTCAAAATAATTACGAAAAAATACAAGATCTATTTTCCTACACTTTTCACTCTCGTCGAAATAATTAAATAGTACACCTGAAAACTAAAAATAAAATAAAAATTATTAAACATATCATAGCATAAACATTCTACAAGTAAAATTAAAACAACAAAACAAAGTCAACATGATTCATTGAGACAACCAGCATGACATAATTATGCCATTCAAAACAATATCACCACTCACACACAGACAGATAATGACACACCAATTAATTACCAAACCAAATTCCCATTCTGCTACAGTTCCTCACTAACTAATGCATCTAGTGTTTGTGTGGTCCTAACAGTATTATTCAAGCTGAAGACATATACTTTTCTGTTCGCATAAATTACCTTTCATTATGTAAGAAAATGTTTTATGTTGCAGGATGTCGTGATGAAGGCATCCACGGTACTGAACGAGTTATTTTTTACAATAGGACTTCTAATGTTTTAGAACTTTCAAATGCTTCGTTAGTTCTGAAGGGGTTTTTATTGGTGCCTTTTATTTGCGTCGAATTAGAATTCTCTAGTTTCCCAACAGGATACATTTAGCATAAATGTGAGTGTTACAAAAAACTCAAAGTTTAATCAAATAAATGTGAGACTCGTTTCTCTTGTTTTCATTATAAAAAACTTCATGCTTATCCTTTTGTTAGCTTGTATATCAGTTATTACGTTAAGGATTTGGACATTTTCTTCAACAAGTTTTAGTTTACTCGTGTCAAGTTTGACGCTACAAAAGATATCTTTAAAACAAAAAGCAAAAAATCCTTTAAAGTTAACAAAGGGTTTCCGAAAATTGGTTTAATTTAATTTCTTAGCTACAAAGTAAAATTTCCATCTTATAAACAACTCTCCGATTGTAATTTAATACTGTTTTAAGGGAATCTCTTGAAACACTTGGTGTAAGTACCTGAGTAAAGTATCGCAGATGTGAGATTGTTAACTTTACTTAGAAATCCTCCGGTTTCCTTCAAGCTCGTTATTCCGCTCTGGTACCGAGAGCATTTTAACGTCAAAGAAACTGCGCCCGCGCAGTCGCCTGCCCACTTTACGCCGGCATTTGTTTTTAGTGCCGGTTCCGCTGGTACATTTTTGTTTCGAACGTCAATATTTTTTTCTGAATTAAATTTAATTGTTACGATAAAGATATGGTTGATAAAAAAGTTTATCCGTTTTTTGTAAAAGACGAAAAATGTTCGTTTAAAATCAGAGTAATTAAACTGGACCACTTATTGAATTAACTTTTTTCGTACAAGCAGATGTTATGTACACCGCAATTTCTTAAAAAAAGTTCTTTAACTTTAAACTTTCAAATGTCTTATTGCTGAAGATAAACAAGGATACTCTTGTATAATACAATTTCAACTTTAGCTTCAACCACACAGGAACTAATATATCTAATCCTATACCATTTTTGCCGATCCTATCTCTCATGTTTCTTGTTACATTGTATTCAAGACAACCTGACGTGCTACGTCACACCGATGTATTAGATAGTGCTAGATATTTTGACGTGTGACGATTGAAAAAAAAAATGACATGAGTGGGTTAGATGTTTTGAGATAGTATCAACGCGTTTTAATTAGCAAGGTGTTAATAAAAACAGTGCGGTCACACGCAAAAAGGTTGTAAGGAATTAAAAAGATACGGGTGTTGATTGCGATAATTTTGTGCGGGAAATAATTGTATAGCATTCTACATGTTAGAAGTATCAATTAAGTCATAGCTGAGATGTTTATCGACAGTTAAGTTTTTAATTTCGACTGCTTATCATCAATACTTTATTGTAACCGGGATTTAAGGCGCACGTTCTTTTTATTTGTTTGAGGTTTCGCGCGAGTACACCGGCCATAGTCACAATAAGACTTTGACCGTGGCAAAGAAAACCAACCGGTGAAGCCTTTTGAGGGTTAGGAGTTCGGAGAATTGCCAATTTGGGAATAGAGAAAGGAGACTATTGGGTATCTGGTAACTTTACTAAATATGCAACAAAAAAAAATAGTTAAACTATTTGCTCGTTCCAAAGTTTCAGAGGGCCCAATCCCGCCCCTTCTCGATGCTTTGATCCGCAACCCCCATCCCCAAAATGCCGAAAACGCACTCGTAACTCCTTTGGTGTTGCGGGTGTCCATGGGCGGCGCCGATTGCTTACCATCAGGTTATCCGTCTGTTTGTTTGCCGACTTATACCCTAAAAAAGTGTAGATTCCGATGGAAGTGAACAACACTATATTTGTTCTACGTCAGCTTAATGTGATCCCTTTATATCATTTCAGACAAGCCTACCTATGGCTTTAATGCCATTTTTAATTATATAAAACATCCAATAAAAATATGATAAATCTTTATCATATCTGTGTAATTCGAATTATTGGGTAGTTTAGTCAGTGCGCATTTTTTGGACTAAGAAAATAAAAGTTATTATTATTAAATTATTACAATTATCACACTCTCATTCACAAGTTTTACAATAAAAGAGTACAAAAAAATACAGTAAAAAATAACGATTTTAAAATTTCGGAAAATGTATTTTCTCTATTTGTTTTGTTGGAAACTATTTAATTATTTTTTTATTGGTTTTAATTCTATCCATCAGACATTAATTCAACTGAATTTAGTACCAATACTAGTGTTGAA
This sequence comes from Spodoptera exigua, assembly GCA_902829305.4. Classification (NCBI taxonomy): domain Eukaryota; kingdom Metazoa; phylum Arthropoda; class Insecta; order Lepidoptera; family Noctuidae; genus Spodoptera; species Spodoptera exigua. The sequence goes on from LR824614.2 coordinate 4,425,028, forward strand.
ATGCATAACACTCCATGAATTAATAATATTATACAAGCCTAACGTGCATAATTGAACTACTGAAGCCTCACAGCATGTTAAACTGAATATACAGAATAATTATTCCTAGATCAAACGAACTGTACAATAATGAAAGTGTGCAAACTACAAATCATCTATATTGTAGGTACATGGTAAATAATTAATCATAGTTTCCCTTGAACACGGCATCACGCGTGATCCAAGCTTCGGCATGAATGAGTCGGTCCGACCGGAGTGATACCTCGGCATCACAGAAAACCGGCGTGAAACAACCACAGCGTTGTGTTTCGCCGTGTGAGTGAGGTTACCGGAGGCCCAATCCCTGCCCCTCTCCCGGTCCCTTTCCAATCCTTAAATATCTGAAACATTTATTATCAAGAGGCTTGCAACGCACACGTAACTCCTTTGGTGCTGCGGATGTTCATGAGCGGCGCCGATTGCTTGCCATCAGGTAATTCATATGCTCGTTTGCCGACCTATCCAATAAAAAGAACGGCTAGACTGATTGTGATAATTTATATAGTAGTTAAGGTGAGGAAAATATTTTTATAAAAGACTAGCTACTCTCGTGCGGTTTCACCTGCTGCTCGGCTCCATTTAATCGTAGCGTGATGTTTTATAGCCTATAGCACTCAGGAACATTATAGCTATCTATTAGTGAAAGAATTTTGGCAATCCGATAATGTGCTGAAGCCTTGTCCTAGGCGGAATAGGGTGGTTTTTAGCCACTAAGAGTCCGGCACTCTCTTTTGCCTCACCCACGGCGAGCGAAGCCAATTAATGATTTTCTTCCCTCAAAAAAAACCACAATAGTATTGAAACTAAATTCAACTTATTGCCGTACTCAGAGTAGTTTAATGTTTAACTAACCCAAAGTTGTCAGAACAAAATCGTTACTAAGGATAACTTTTAGTGTTAATTACCGAAGTAATCGATGATCTATGTAGCTTATAATAAGGTTGAAATTAAACCACTTATTACGCTTGAACTGCTGGTTCGTATATTTGAACTGATTTGAACTATGGATATGAACTATGGTCTGGACTAATTTGTACTATAAATCTGAACTGTGATTCTGAACTATGAATTCGAACCCTAAAAACAAAATAAATTACTCTCTTATAGTATTCGATGTAACGAAACCATAGCTTGAATTTAAATCGAGCAACGCCATCTATCGAGCTATGAGACAACTCGTTACAATAAAATATCCTTTGAACTAAACATACTAAACATATTATTTCATATCTGATGCTCTTGAACATACCGCCCACCAAGGACATTTAGTGGCGGAATGTCCTTCTTTACATTTGTCCTTGAACTTATAATAAAATAAATAAGTAATACAATTTTTTTCATAATAAAATTGTGCACATGTTTAGTCAAAATACAATTAATTAACGGATTCACAACCGTTGTTCTCAACATAACATAAAACTTAACCATTCTTAACAAGAGTATAAATGAACTTTGTAAACATAACAGTGAACTTAAATAACTAACAAAACTAGTAAATATAGTGAGCACAATCTTCACTAAAACTATATAATTATGTACTTAAAATAAACCTTAGAACTAATACAAACAATGTTTATAACACATGAGTGGAGATGAGTAAAAGCATGTAATTATAAAAATATACACTATTGATCTGTTACTGGCAATATGCACAGTTTGCTAGTTGGTCTCTTGATAGTGCTCATTTTGGTTTTTAATGTGACAACACGAGTGACCTTATCATCTCCTGGATGTTTTTGTACTACACGTCCTAGCATCCAACGACTGGGAGGAAGATCGTCCTCCTTAATTAGAACGACGTCTCCGATATTTGGTTCAGGAACAATAAGTGACCATTTATACCTGTTCATTAAAGTGCTTAAATATTCAGTAGACCACCGCTTCCAAAATGATTGCAGCATTCGCTGCACGAATTGCCACCTTGTTAGAGAACCTACTGAGACATTCTCATAATTGCAATCCGGTACATTAATTAACGGTTCTCCGATTAAAAAATGCCCTGGAGTCAAAGGCATTGGTTCTCCTGGATCGTCTAAATGAATAATGCTAATAGGCCGTGAATTCAAGCAAGCCTCGACCTGAGTAAGAAATGTACTGAGTTCTTCGTATGTGAGAGTAGATTCACCTAATACGCGCTTAATATGGTATTTCGTGGACTTCACTCCCGCTTCCCAAAGACCGCCAAAGTTGGGTGCATGAGGGGGAATAAAGTGCCATTCAGTGCCATTTGCTTCTAAACTTTCTGCGATTGAGGATTGTAAATTTAAAATTTGCTGCAGTTCCCTAGAAGCACCAACGAACGTGGTACCGTTATCGCTCCACAACTTTGAACAGTGACCTCGTCGAGACACAAATCGTCTAAAAGCAGCCAAGAATGCCTGTGTGGTCATGTCACTGACTACTTCGAGATGAAGTGCGCGTGTAGACATACACACAAACAAACAAATGTACCCTTTATACGATTTATGCCCCCTACCTTTAGTGGTTCTGATATTTATGGGACCAGCGTAATCAACGCCACTGTGCAGGAACGGTCTTGCTGGAGTGCAGCGAATAGAAGGAAGCGAACCCATCATTTGGTTACGAATAGTTGCTCTTTGCTTGGCACACACGATGCACTTACGAACGTGTTGCTTCACGAGCTCTCTTAAACCAATGATCCAATAAGCGGTTCGCAGATAATTAATCATTAATTGTGGACCTCCATGTAGAGTCTTACAATGAGCGTCCGCAATTAAAAGTAGTGTAAAGTGTGACTTCTTGGGCAAAATTATGGGATGCTTTACCTGCTCATCTAGTGGTGCTTTATCTATTCGTCCCTGAACTCTCATAATGCCCTTATTATCAAGGTAAGGACATAAGGATTTGAGTATACCTTTCAAAGGTAAGTCTGATTTATCATGTAATTGTTTGTATTCTGTTGAAAACTCTTTCTTTTGTACTATCTTTATACAACATTGTAATGCTTCATGTATTTCTTTATTTTGCAGGTAAAGTTTACTTCTGGTGTCTCTGTTTAGGAATCGACGACAATATGCGACGACCCTCAATAATTTTGATAATGAAGAAAATCTCTCAAGTAAGTCAAAATCATCTGTGTAATAACTCCTACGTGAGTCTTAATCGACTGTTCTAAATTGATCTCTAAATTATTTGGTCTGATATAAGTAATTTTCTTTTCTTTCAGAAACTGTGGTCCTGAAAACCACATTGTATTTTGCCTAAACAAACTTGGTGACAATCCTCGCGAAGCAGCATCCGCTGGATTATCCTTTGTCGACACGTGGAACCATTGTGAAGCCGTCATTGTGGTTAAGATTTCGGATGTCCTATTGGCTACAAAGGTTTTCCACTTACTGGGGTGACTGTTGATCCAAGCTAACACCACAGTAGAGTCTGTCCACCCTTTAACTTTATCTTTGGGTATATCCAATACCTCAGCAGTTTTCATCAACAGTTGTGACAATAGGGCACCACATAATTCCAGACGGGGAATACTGACTTGTTTTATAGGTGCCACACGAGTCTTTGCATTCAACAATGACACCTTGACCTCTCCTACGTTATTAGTAAGTCGCATGTATACTACAGCGGAATATGCTACTTTTGACGCGTCACAAAATCCATGGAGCTCTACCTCGGATTCTACGGTTTTGCCCAACCAACGAGGAATATGAACTTCGGTCAGTAAAATCAGTTCTTCGCGGTAAGTACGCCATTCTTCTGTTAATTCCTTCGTAAGTGGTTCATCCCAACCGAGCCCCGCAAGCCATAATTTCTGAATAAAGATTTTAGCTACAACTATTGTTGGCGCTAGCCAACCCAACGGGTCGAATAATCTAGCTATATCTGAAATTACTGTTCTTTTAGTTGCAGGTGTATTCTGAAGCGGCGGAAGATGGACGGTGTACTGAAAGGAATCTTCATTGCGATCCCAGGTAAGTCCTAAAATCTTCATCGTATTATCTGATTTCATTTCTAATTCTTTTTGATCTTTCCCTCTATTCTCATTTTCTTCTTTGTTCTCTACCTTTTGTTCTCTTTATTGTTAGTGTTCCACTTTTGAAGCTCGAAACCTCCCTTTGCTAAAAGACCTTTCATTTGTTGGTATATTTCGATTCCGGTAGTGACGTCATCACATCCGGTCATTAAATCGTCCATATAGTAGCATCTCAATACTTTCTCGGCCACGAGAGGGTAATCGTCGCCTTCGTCGTAAGCAATCTGATGGAGAGTTCTAACCGCCTGATAAGGTGCCGACGCTGTTCCAAAGGTAACTGTTACGAGTTCGTAGTCTTTGATCGGCTCGTTAGGATTGCTCCGCCAGAGAATCCTTTGAAACATAGCATCCTCATCAGCCACTCTTATTTGACGATACATCTTGATTATATCTGCTACCAGTCCAATAGAGTGAGTTCTCCACCTCATAATTGTGTGCCTCAAATCCGCTTGTAATGTTGGACCAATCATCAAAGTATCATTTAAAGATACTCCTTTATTGTTCTTTTGGGACGCATTGAACACAACTCGAACCTTAGTTTTATTTTATCTTCTCTGACGACGGCGTGATGTGGTAAGTACACGGCTATTTCCCTTTTATTGTCATTTTGATTTACAGGTCGCAGATGTCCTAAACGTAAGTATTCTTCTATTACATCAGAGTATTTTTCCTTCAAATCAGTGTTCTTAGCTAACCTTTTCTCTAATGATTTTAACCTGCTTTCAGCTATGGCGCGAGAATCACCCGCTGTGCACTGTGGATCCTGAACTCGAAATGGTAACCGGACTTCGTACCTACCGTCTGCTCTTCTTTTAGTAGTAGCCTTGTAGAATTCTTCACAAAGTTGTTCTTCTGGCGATAAAACCTTTTTTGTACTCATTTGATCTTCAATTTCCCAAAACTGTTTGAGAATTTGATCTAAATTGAACTGAGCGTGAGCTACACTTACGCATGGTTGTGTGTAACTTGAACTATTTTTATTTGAACTATTATTTACTACTCCAGAAAGAATCCATCCTAATGTGGTGTTCTGAGCAATTAAAGAAGTAGTTGGACTTTTGATCATGCCTGTTTTTATTATGCAACCATACACATCTGCGCCCAGTAACATATTGATTTTACTAGGTTGATTGAACTGAGGATCGGCCAACTGTAAGTTGGTGATATCAAGCCAATTGAAAGCATTTTTATTAAATGCTTGATCTGGTAAGTATGCCGTTATTTTACTTATAACATAAGCATTGAAGTTTAGTTTAAAGTTTGAATCTACCATGGATTGGACGGTGATATTTACCATATATTTAGATAATGTTGGCTTTTGACCTAAGCCTGACACCACTCCACGTATGGGGATTTTCTTAAGCTTCAACAGCTGCACTGTGTCCTCGGTCACAAAACAAGCCTGTGAACCCTGATCCAATAAAGCTCTTACTACCTGGTAGTTATCAGTCTTGGACTCAGCTTTTACTAGAGCAGTGGCTAGTAAAACTTGACCAGGAACAGGAATTGTGTTGGTAGATATGCAAGAGACTACTGGAACTGAACTAGTCGAAGGACTATCTTCAACGTCAGCAGGTTTTGATGCTGTATCACTCTTATTAGCACCGCTCAGATTTGGGTGCAGCAAAGAATGATGACGCTTATGGCAAAGTTTGCAAGTTGTTGGCTTCTTACAGTTTATGACCGAGTGATTGCTTCCTAAACAATTAAAACAAATGTTGGTTTTTGCTACAAACATACGTCTTTCCTCCAAGGGTTCCTTTGCAAATCTTTTGCAAAAGCAGAGCTTATGAGACTCATTACAATACTCACAACGTATGTTGCTTGAACTCACTACCATAGACTTAGCGACCTGAGGATGATTGGCCTGATTTTGACTATTTCGCTTAGGCTCGATGAATTCAAGAGCGCGGAATCGATTCTCTAAGAACGTAGCAAATTCCTCATAAGTTGGCAATTCATTGGAATCGTGATTACTAAGGCTTAGTTCCCATTGTTTACGCGTTTCTGAATCTAGTTTAAAAGTAACTATATGAATGATAATGGCATCCCAAGTTGTCACATCTATGTTTAGATTTCTCAAACCATTAAGGCAGTCGTTAGTTGTGTCTAGCAATTCCTTTAGAGAACTCGCTGACTCGACATGCATACGTTTAAACCCGAAAAGACGTTTCAAAATACAGTTGACTAAGTACTTTTTATTGCTGTATCTTTTCTCTAATTGTGCCCAACACTGGCTATAATTTGCATCGGACACCGGTGTTTGTCTAACAAGCTGTTCAGCTTCACCACTAAGATGACCTTTTAAGTAGTGCATTTTTTGAACGTTGTCCAAATTATTATTATTATGCACGAGTGACACAAATAAGTCTTGAAAAGTTGTCCACTCTGAGTATTTGCCACTAAATTTTGGAATTGATATTTTTGGTAGTTTTACAAAAGAGTTTGTACTTGAGTTATAAGAGCTACCAGAAGTACCAGGTTCAGGAATAGATGTCTTTGGAACATCATATTTAGCAAGCATGGACTTTATTAAACATGTATACGTAATATATGTGTCTTCTGTACTATCATATAATTCCGAAAGCATTTTATTCCCCTGTGTTTCATATTTTTCATGCAGTTTAGTATAATTGGATACAAATAAATTCCAATCGCGTTCTAATAAATCTCGTCTGGTTTGAATATAATCGAAAGACAACCTATCTTTAGGCGACTTTTTAAAATTAGTCAAGCCTCGTTGAATTACGTTTTGAACTTCCTTTAAAAGATTAACTAAACCTTCCATTTTAATATATATAATAATAAGAACTCTAGTAAAATAATCAAATGTCACTAACAGCAATACAATTTAAAATAAATTTCATAAACACTTTGACTCTTTTTTATGTGACCTAAGAGTAAAATTTTCTAAAAATTTTACAAGTGTTTGAACTTTATTTACTGGGACGGAAATCGGGTATAGGTTCCCCGTTCCCCCGTTTTTCATAAAATTATTCTAAGTCTAAGATGTACTAATTACTCTAAGATAAACTAAATTAAAATAAAACTAAGTCTTCTTGCTTCCGAGATCACAATTCGATAAAATATTCTAAGTTAGAAATTCCTTTGGAATAAAGTCCAAAATTTCTTGAAATTTCACTTGCACTATTAGCAATGAAAAGAGTACTTACAGTTGCACTTCACTTATACATACGACGATTCTTGGTTGAACTGATGATGTCACCAGCACAAGCTGCTAGTGGCGCCGTCTGTACTGCTAATGCTGTCCTCACTCGAAACGTCGGAATCTTCAAGTGTTGCCGACTTTGCGCTTCTCCAAATAGCTCGGCTGATGATCTTGCTGCAAGGAGTCCGTACCTTTGCCGCAGCAATCCACTGCGAGTACGGGAAGTGAACCCAACGGGCCACTTCGTTTTGTTCTTAAAAAAAAATATCCGGATCGTACGGACCAATGTTAATTACCGAAGTAATTGTTGATCTAATGTAGCTTATAATAAGGTTGAAATTAAACCACTTATTACGCTTGAACTGCTGGTTCGTATATTTGAACTAAGTATGAACTGTGAAACTTAAACTGAATGAACTATGATTCTGAACTATGAATTCGAACTAAGTGAACTATGGATTCGAACTATGGTCTGGACTAATTTGTACTATGAATCTGAACTGTGATTCTGAACTATGAATTCGAACCCTAAAAACAAAATAAATTACTCTCTTATAGTATTCGATGTAACGAAACCATAGCTTGAATTTAAATCGAGCAACGCCATCTATCGAGCTATGAGACAACTCGTTACAATAAAATATCCTTTGAACTAAACATACTAAACATATTATTTCATATCTGATGCTCTTGAACATTTAGTGATCATTTAATTCCTCTGGGAATACTACACTTCACATACTTTTCAGTTGCTTTATTTGAATAATAAATCTATTTTAATTTCACTTACCTATGCTAGGCCTTTGCCAGAGTTACTCGGATCAAATGTAGCTTATGTTTGCCCAAGCTAAAATTAATGTAATGACAGTTTTCATCCATAATCCGTTTAGTATTTTCTAGTTGAAAGAACAAATAGTAATTTCCATACATACTTGTATTTGTAATATTTGCAACATTACTTTTTAAAAGAAAAACCTCCTTACCCCTCACTATGATTTTCTCCTGTGTCGTGGGTGTATTTACAAACATACAATTTCACATACATATTACACCCAGACCCGGAACAGCTTTTCGTGTCACCGTAGCCACCGCGCCAACAGTGCAGTCACTTAAGAAACCACTTTAAAGAAAATAGTAGTTTTGTTACATTGATATCGTAATTAATATCACTTCTATTGTCATACAGACCACGAGGCAGGTTAAAGAAACAGTGCCACCTAATCACCGCGTTAATAATTACCCAACACAAAATTATCTCAAACGCCAAGTCCTTTATAACGCAATATTAAGGCTCGTATTCACACCTACATCATTTACTTCGTACACCGAGGCTGTCGTCTTAAATTCATAAATTACACACCCCGTAGTATGTTCTCATAAACATCAGAGAGACTTACGCAATATTAATTTGCAACTTGTTGATGATCAGACGGTGCTCCGTTTATCGTCCGTCACGGCGCCCCCCCCGCACATTAATCACGTGACCTCACCTCTACTGTGGCCAAAGAACATGCTGGTTGTAGAACTGACTAAACGTATGTGGTGATTTACAAGACTACAGTATCCTGCTTGTTGACTTATGTGTTTGTTGTAGAGGTGTTGTGGTCTAAATGCTTTGCTTGATGTGTGTTTCTACGTTGTATTCGGCTCTTCTTAATACTAGTAAGTTCTGTCGGTCTGTCTGTGTTCTGTAAAGTACATACGATGGCAAGAAAAAGAAAAACAAAGTAATACAAGTGTATTACTTTGGTTTTTTCTTGCCATTGACAGATAGATGACAATAGAATATGCTATCTTGTTAATAAAAGGTCAAGCGAAGAACTCATCATTTACTATTTAGTATGTTAACAATGACACAAAACAGCATTATCTATGAATAAGTAAGATATTTTTTTGTATTTTGGGGTCCTTGTGAAGATAACAAAATAATATAAATCCTCCCAGAAGACTAGAATGTTTTGAATCACATTTTTCATTAATCAATCATACTTATAACCCCAAAATATTTACAATTCATATCTCGTATCTCATTTGGTCTGATCTTTGCCTAAAACGACATAGCACTACCCTAAGGTGAGACGCGACAGCTTATTAGGGGAGCCTAGAACTTTAGGGTCGAATTCACCGCGAATGGGGAGACAAGGGAATATGTTTGTACGTCCAGCCCCCGCACCATATTATCTTAGCAGACCTTACCTGGATATAACATTAACTATCCCTCTTGTACTTTTGAAGAAGGAAAGGGACAGAAGAGTGTCGGATTACAGGCATATGTTTACTGTTTCAAAGGGGGATCACCATGAAACAGCCCAAGGCTCATGGGAAATATAAGTTGGCTCCATAAGCAAGGGCGAATTGTCAATCAGTACTAAAATTCGAAAGGGCTGCAGTATCGGGCGTTTTCAATTTGTTTAATGTCTGAATGTTACCTGGGGCGCAGTAAGCCGGGATCAGTGTAAATGTTGGCAATCACATGATTAGAATTGCCACGTGCGTTTAGAATATTTACTGTTCAATGTTCAACTAGAGTTTGGTCACATTAATTTGAAATAAGTAACAATCAATATTATTATTTATTTAACATATTGTTACAGTATATTATAATTCCATGCACTTAAACATATTCAAAAACAATTACAATAAACTAAACAAGTATTTTCGGAACACAAGCAAACAATGAATGATGACGGTACAAAATCTGATCGCAATATACCTACGTTCGCACCCAAGTCGATACGGTACAGGGCTTCCGAAGACACGCACCATTAGATCTGTAGCCAGACGTATTAATACCAGATCATTATTATTAATATATCAGAGATGAGAGATAATTTTGCCATCGATGAGACGGTGTTAATAAATCTACTATGTTCTGCAATGCTGGCTTGCAATACGTCTTGATATCGAACCGAATGTTCTGGAATTAGTTGCGGATACTCTTATGGTTTTCCTGCAAGGATAAGATATTAGAACAGATAGTGTTTATCCTTATCAAACATATTTACATATCACTACATCTGATTTATTTGATTTATTTAACTTTGACCTTAGTGCTTTGTCTCGTATGACAAATTGTCGTTGATAAAATCACAAAATAAATAGCTACTGTTTCCATACGGCTCGAATTAATTTCAAATATTAAAATGTGACATCGACAAAGTTCAGTAACCTTTTTAAATATTAATTAATTATTATTTATTGGACAAATTGTTAACTAACATTTAATGGTAATTATTATTCAAATCAAAAATGCAAATGCGTACGAATTTGCGTTATAAATTAGCACCAAAACAAACTTCGACATAACTAAACTGCCTAAGTGTCCAATTATGAATAATTATTGAAGTCATTAGAGGGTTGTTTCTTTATATTTCGTAACTCGTTTATGGAAAAAACTGTATGAATGGCTTGTTAGCGTTTTCCAGTGGTCTCAAGAGTGCGGGCGTGAAGCTAAATCGTTAAGGTTGAGATTATATTATGAAAGAAAAGCGGATTTGTATACTTGTTAGAAAGACAATTTATGAGTATGACATAGTAATAAATACGAAGCTACAGGAGTTTCTTGGTGATGTTTCACTTGATTGCATGAATTTCATTTAAAAAGGTCATTTAATGTTTAAATAAAAGTCGCTAACGATGTCATAGAAGTGACGACGAGACCTAAAAGCGGTATAAAATTAAATACCATAAAACGCACCATAAAAGTGTATAAAAGCGGTCAAATACAAAAACCATTTATAAAATATAATAGTTGCGTAATAAAATAAAATAAAAAAACGGGCCTATAATATAATATTTCTCTAACACAACCCTAAACGGTCATAATTTTCGATCGTTGACTCAGAAAGGGGATGGGGCGTGACTTGCAATGGGTTGCATGCAACAAGACATATTTTTCGTAATGCCAAATAGGCGTGGGGGCAGTTCAGAGTTGCCAATCCATTCGTTTGTATTTCTTTGTTATTTTGTTGACTGTTTTATTACATTTGTATTTTCTTAGCAAATTCGCTGTATTGTTATAAATGCTACTGTTAACGGATGAAATAATATTTAGGGTGCATTCTTTGTAATCGTTTGTACAGTGTATCTGGGTAAAAAGAGTTGGTTGTTTGACGGGTGGTAATATAGTCAACACCTCCCATTGACTCTTTTTTCGTTTGTTTTCAGGGGACACTTTCATAAGGTGAATAGTTTTTGAAGAAAAATATTAGGGAGTGTGGGTTTCTCTGGCCCCTACAACATCAAAGAAGCTTAAGATAAATTTATTTTATATACTTAGGTGTAGTCATACACAAACAAACTGTAGTGGTATAGTAAGTTTACCATTTAGCTGACTAGAGATGATGCTCAGCTGATACGATAGCTGTTCGGGAGATAGTAAATGGCTGTCGATACGTCCATGAGAAATATCCGTTACAGTCCCAATCAAAGTCTGCTGGATCCATCGAAGGTTTGATAGAATGATTGATGCAGCTAAAGATGATGACGTGATATAGTTATTGTCTTGATTAACCAAACGTACTTCATATACTTCACGCGCTAAATCTTGAAGCCGTTGATTGATAAAGGAGAATTGTTTATTCATGACGTTTTCATTACGGCGTAAAATGTTGAATTCGGATTCCATGATGCTGGTTTGATTTTTGATAAGATTTTGAAGATGTTTTTCGTTGTGACTGATCTGTTCGATGTCGCTTTTGTATTTTTCGGCAAACCTTTCGTCCAGTACACCGAATAGAGAATTTGCGATATAACCGACTCCATTTACAAGACCTCTTCTTAATCTCATAGGTGCTTCATTTGTATTTTTAAGTAACATGTCATAGTGTTCAATTTCACTAATTTCCTGCTCTAGTTGAACAATGATACTCTGATATTGTTTACTTGAATGAGTGATGCACATTGTTTTGATATGATTGACGTAACTTTTGATATCCGATAAGCCTTTCCAGTAGGTAGTCATATTATAGTAGACAACTAGACGCCATTCATCCTTGATGTATTGCAGGTTCGACAGTCTGTCGAAGTAAATTGCTTGATTTTCATCTAATGACGTCAGATTATATGATTGATGATTGTTGGTACTTTGTGCGTGAACAGGGGATAGCAACATGAAAATGAATAATAATGAATGAATGAATAGGCTCTTGAATGATATTCCTCTACGAGAACGTTGAGTACGCTCACTCTTTTTTTGTTGACATGATGATGGCGGTGATGGGTTGGAAGAATTTCCTTGATCGATAGCTTGATCTTGTGCCGTGTCCTCGTTGGTAGGTAATAACACGAGTTTGTTGACAGGACGTTTGATAATGTTATCACCTTTTGTTTTTAGACTGACCACTCTAACATAGTTGTCCTTTCCTGGATGTACATCTTGAATGCGTCCTAATGCCCACTTGCCAGGTGGTAGATTTTCTTCCTTGATAAGGACTACGTCACCAATTTTGAAATTTCTATTTGGTTTACGCCATTTTGATCTAGCCTGCAATTGTTGAAGATATTCGCTTGACCACCGCTTCCAAAGCTGTTTATTCATAGATTGAACGAGTTGCCATCGCGTCGAGAGATTGATGTGATCTGGATCTGTCTGTGGCCTGGATAGAATTGGGCCACCAACTAAAAAGTGTCCTGGCGAAAGAAAGTCATCGTCAGGGCTTTCAGTCAGTTGACAAAGTGGTCTAGAGTTGAGACACGCCTCTATTTGGTAAAGTAGAGTAGTAAACTCCTCGTACGTGAGTTTTTGATCTCCAATGATCCGCTTTAAATGATATTTAAGGCTTTTGACTGCTGCCTCCCAAAGACCACCTGCGCTTGGCCACGCTGGAGCATTGAAATGCCAGCTTACGTTCATGTGACTGATGTTATCAAATAGATCGGTGTTGATATTGGCTAAGATTTCTTGATACTCCTTCTTAATGATACGATTGGCGCCTACGAAATTTCTTCCATTGTCACTATACATATGACTAGGTGCACCACGACGAGCTGAAAATCTTCGGAAGGCTGCTAAGAATGCTGGAGTACTCAGATCGGAAACAAGTTCCAGATGAACAGCTTTGGTGGACAAGCAAACGAATACTGCTATATACCCCTTAACCGTTTTGATTCCACGTCCCTTATTGGCTTTTAACTCTACGTGTCCCGTAAAATCGACACCGGTGTGGGTAAATGGACGTGACGGGGTGACTCGAGGCTGTGGGAGATCAGCCATGATTTGATTATACTTTGATTGATTGAAGCGCTGACACTTAACGCAGGATCTCAACCTTCTCTTGACAGTACGAATTCCGCTTATGATCCAATATTTATCTCTGATATATGCAAGTGTCAGACGCGGGCCCCCATGCAATGTTGTCATGTGAGCCTGATGGATGATTAAGTCGGTGAGACGACTGTGGCTAGATAATATGATAGGGTGCTTTGATGAGTCCTTGATACATGCGTTTTTGAGTCGTCCTCCCACTCTAAGGATACTGTCCTCATCCAGAAAAGGATTGAGACATGATATTTTACTTTTAGGGTGCACGTATCCCTTTTGATTGATAAACTGAATGTCTTCATGAAATTCGTATAATTGATAATTCTGTATGATTAAATGTAATGCATTGTGCAACTCTGCTGACGTCAAAAATTCCGTCCCACCTGTGTGTTTACCTCGCGATCGTTTAATGAAACGTGATATCCAAGCGACTATTTTTACAATACGAGTTAATGAACTGTAATTGCACAATAGCTCTTGTATAACTGAAATGTTATTTTTATATAAGGCGGTGTTCACACAGTGTTTTTTGATCTCAATATTCGGCGATTGATAAGAAGTGACAGGTAATGTATTACGATCGAAATGAATTATCCATTTTGGACCCTGCCACCATAATGGATGGTTAAGTAGCTTCTGTGACGTGAGACCCCGAGTGGCACAATCTGCCGCGTTATCCTCTGACCGTACGTGATGCCAACATGATGATGGAACGATATTGGTGATTGTGATAATTCTATTAGCCACGAATTGTTTCCACCTATGGACGTCTCCTTGGATCCATCCTAGGACTATCATGGAGTCAGTCCAGGCATAAATTTCCACGTTTTCATTTGATAATGACTCCATAACCTTCTTGATAAGTTGAGCAAGAAGTAACGCACCACAGAGTTCGAGCCTTGGCAGTGACACCTTTTTAGCCAGAGGCGCTAATTTTGTTTTTGCGACAGCGAGTCTCGATATGCACTCGCCCTTATGATCTTTACTTACGACATATACTGCACAAGCATATGCCTTATCGGAAGCGTCACAAAATGCATGTATTTGATACAATTGGTTTGTATTACCAATGTATCGCGGTATAATGAATTGGTCAATGAGATTGAGATCACTCCTGAGATGAATCCAATCATCTTGAATTGATTGTGGAACATTTTCATCCCAAGATAATTTTAATGACCATGCGTTTTGGAATAGAAGTTTCGCTCTTATTGATAGTGGAGACAGCCAACCCAATGGGTCAAAAAGTTTCGATATTTCAGATAGCAACTGCCTCTTCGTGACGCATTGATTACGACACTGGACCGGATTTTGGAAGCTAAAGGTATCCGTTGATGGATTCCACCTGAGTCCAAGCGTTTTCTTCGATTCTGAGCACTTAAAGTCGAATGGGCTATTGAGCTGATCTGAGGAAAGATCTTTAAGTAGCTCCGGGTCATTACTGGACCACTTGCGCAGATTCATGCCAGCACCCTTCAACATCTCAATGAGTTGATGTTGTAGCTCCCTGGCTTGATTGATGGTATTTGTGCCTCCAAGAAGGTCATCCATATAAAAAGATTGGCGTAAT
This sequence comes from Spodoptera exigua, assembly GCA_902829305.4. NCBI lineage: Eukaryota > Metazoa > Arthropoda > Insecta > Lepidoptera > Noctuidae > Spodoptera > Spodoptera exigua. The sequence continues at coordinate 4,440,068 of LR824614.2, forward strand.
GTTGACGCTGCTAATGGGTATCTATCGGCATCGTCGATTGATAACTGTTTAAGAGTCCTCATAGCTAAATAAGGAGCGGCTTTAGTGCCGTAAGTCACTGTAGTTAAACGATATTCTCCTAGTAACTCTTGAGGTGATTGTCTCCAAACGATTGATTGAAGATGAGGATCTGATTGTCTGATGAAGAGCTGTCGAAACATTTTCTCGATATCAGCTGTCATAACGTACTTGTAAGTGCGCCAGTTCAAAATAAGTGTCATGAGATCTTTTTGGAGATTTGGTCCACAGCACATGAGGTCATTCAGACTTTTACCGGAAGATGATTTTGAAGAAGCATTGAAAACGACTCGAAGTTTAGTCGTTGTGGAATCTAATTTGATGACGCCATGATGAGGTAAATAGAAGGCTGGTTTTGATTCGTCGACATTATCGGCCTTACACATGTGACCCAGTTGTTGATATTCGGACATAAATGATTTATAACTTTCCGAGAATAATAAATTATTGCACATTTTTCTTTCCAACTGTTTGAATTGTGCAATCGCTTTTGATTTAGACGATCCAAGTTGATTTTCGTATTCGGGTTTCATGGGAATGCCAACTTCGTATCTGCCAGTATCTAAGCGACGAGTAGTTTGTTGATAAAACTCTTCACAATACTGCTCTTCACTAGTCAATGATGATGATGATGATGGTTCAACGTCTTCAATCTCCCAGTATTTTGAAAGATCCGATATATTGTTTGTCACGATATGACAATTAAAAGTACGAACGTTTCCCGATAAAATCCATCCGAGGGCAGTCTGCTGCGCAATTGGAGCTTGAGATGGAGCTTTGATAAGACCGTCCATGATGATCTGTGAATAAATGCTGACATCCAAGAGAAGATCGATAGGCTTGGAAACATTGTACTCTGGATCAGCTAATTGCAGATGCTGGAGATGAGGCCATGATTGTTTTTTGAACTGAACGCTAGGCAAGTTACTGGCAACCCGAGAGAGTACGAGTGCTTCTGTAGTGAAATTATAATCGCCGTAGATAGTTTGACAGTCGATAGATACTAAACCCTTACTTTGACTAGCACCTGAACCTATACCGGACACGGACGCATTGTAACGTCGCCTCTGTAAGCCTAGTCGTTGCACAGCGTTCTCCGATATAAGTGATATTTGAGACCCCTGGTCCAGGAGAGCCCTTAGGGTTATATAGGTACCGTCAGAACACCTTACATTGATCGATAACGTGGTTAATAGTAATTCTTCATCGTCTACTGCGACATGATTGGCATTAGGCTGTTTGTTGGGTGTTTTTGCGGACGGACCCGATGTAGACGATGATGATGAGGATTGATTTTTTTTTTTTTTTTTTTTTTTTTAAAGCTGTTTATTTCTATTAAAACACAGTTATACACAGTTCTTAACTTAATCTTAAAATTAAAAAGAAAAGATTTTACAGTTAAGGAGTTGCTATTTCATTACATGATGTTTTGATGATTGCATACACGCTTCATGGAGTATGGTATGATGATTGCCTTGGCAAGACTTGCAACGTTTGGTGGAAGTACATTCATTTCCGTCGTGAGAGAATAGGCAATTTTTACAAATATTTGATTGTGTAACTATTCTCATTTGTAAATCCGGAGTCATGTTAATAAATTTTTTGCATGAAAACAAATTGCGATTATGATTTAGGTTGCAAACTGCGCATTTCGAGATATGAATAGCTTGAGCTTGATAATTTCGATGATTAAAGCCTTTATAATTATTATATTTGTAATAATTATTTTGCACTTTTGGATTTGGGGTTCGTTTGATAGATGTAGCGGGTTCCTTATCATATTTGGTTATCTGTTCCAACGCAGTAAATTTACCTTCAAGGAATGTCATTAACTCGTCTAACTTAGGTAATTTTCGCGGTTCGACGCGTGCTTCTCTGTAATCAGTCTGGGTATCCGTATCCAGTTTTTTACATAGAAGGTGCACCAATAAAGGATCCCACGCATTAGTATTGACGCCAAGATTGTGAATAGCATGAATGCACTCCGTAGTAGTGTCATATAACCTTTTGATTTCGGATGATGATTGTTTTTGAATGTTGGGCTGATTGAGAAATATTTCGATTTGATGAGTGAAAAGAGCTTGCTCGTTGTTGTATCGATGGACTAAAATCTCCCATGCGGTATCGTAGTTTTCCGATGAGACATTTAAATGATAGATGAGTCGTTCAGCTTCGCCCTTGAGCTTACCCTTAAGATGTTGCATCTTTTGGGCCTTGGTGATGGAATTATTGTTATGAATTGTCTCGCTAAACAAATCATAAAAGGTTGGCCATTGACTATAATTTCCGCTGAACGTAGGTATCTCAAGTTTCGGAGTGACCTTTTCTAAATGAGTCGTAGAGGAGATTTTCCTATTTAGCTCACGTTTGATATTTTTGTAAGCTAACTCATGACGAGTGAATTCCTCGTCATACGATATATCTCCACCCGCAAGTATATGATCGATTTTCAAATGCTGAGCGTCGATAATTTTCCAAATAGACTGAACGCCGTTTAGCTCGTCTTCGAGTTCCCATTTATCCGATATATTTTCAACCTTGATGCTCTTAATAAGTCGACTAAGTGCCCTGAAATTAGTCCGCTGCATTGCTAACAATTCATCAACCTCCCCATCTGGTTGAGTTGATTTTGATGATTTTCCGTAAGATGATAAGAGGATGCGGACAGACTGATAAAGGTCTTTGCCTACCTGATAGGTATTTAGACGGAAATATTCATCTGCCTCACTGGCATGATCGGAAATTCTAGAATGATTTTGTTCGAACTCTTCCCAGAGAGCGTCTAGCGCGCCTAACCGTTTTTTGATGTATTCGGCATTTTTGCGGGAATCAGAGTCCTTATTAAAGTTGACCTTTATGGTAGTGATACTGGAGATGATTTCAGATTGACGGGCTATACGAGATTCCATGTTGAAAAATAAAGGAACAGTCTTACTTGATAAATGATGATCCAGATGCGACGTTACAGTAGTGACGTCCTACGCCCCTGCTGGTGATTCCAACGAAGCTGACAGCGTGCGCGACCTCTCGCGCCACAGATGAGATGAAGATGATGAAGTATCGCGATTCAATGAACACGACCGAGATGGCTTAAGCTAGCGATGCTCAAGTCGATGATGTGTGTAGATTACACTGGTGATCGCACGGAACTTAAGTCCACGTCACGTTGACGTACACGAGACACGAATGCGCGCGCGAGGTCAAAGTAACCGCGAAGGTCCCGCCACGATCCGGCTCGAAGGACCAAAAAAAATGTAGAAGATTCCTACACCTTTGATGATACGATATGATGAGGGGTTAATCCTATAAGGATATAGAAATAATACCACCCGATTTGAATGCTAGATTAACATTGATTTATAATTCGTTATAAAAGACACAAATTACATTTTGCATTGTTTGCAATATACACAAAACCTGAGTGTGCAGAACGCACGGGCGTGAGTAGTTAAAATAATGTACGGTTCCGTACACAAACTTTACAAAAAATATACATTTTATTTACATTTTTAAACTTGGTCTGGCAATTTCGAAAATGTACTAAAAATAATATCTAATAAAAGATACTGCTTGAATCTTCTCTGTAACGTGAGGAGTCCAAACCAGACTATACGCCCCGTCTCCAGAAGTATTGCTTTCGGTATCAGACCCTTGTCATCCAACCACCCATCTAACCTTAGTCTACTTAGATGTTGGTCGAGGCTTTAACCCATTTTTTTTGTGAGGGGAAATCATCAAGTGACTTCTCCCGCCCAGGGCCGGGCGGGAGGAAGTGTCAGACTCTTACTGACTAAAAACCCTCCTGTTCCTTCTCCTGCTCTGGGCCGAGGTCGCGGGTCCTCATTGCGCTTACCCCGCAACCCCGGCTGAACATCAGCCCTATAGGGCCCCGTCTGTGGTGGTCTATTAGCTCTTTGAGGCGCGCGCGGAACGCTACGCGCCATACGCTCGGGAGGCTTTAACCCATGAAGTGATAATTTACTAGCTTTTGACCACGACTCCGTTCGCGTGGAATAGTGACTTCCTGCAGACTTTTGATATAAAAGCTTTTTTCCTTTCTTGAGTTCCAAACTATGTTTGTACCAAAATTCACAGAAATCAGTTCAGTAGTTTAGGCGTGAAGAGACAGAGACAGATAGACATTAGCATCGTATAATATTAGTTTGGATTTGGATTAAATGTGATAGGAGGCAAACGAGCCGTTGGGTCACCTGATGGTTAGTGATCAGCGCCGCCCATGCTCACCTTATTATATTATAATGGAAGATCATTTTAATTTCATCGTTCTACTATTTACAAGCAAATAAAATTTAAGCTCAGATTATACTTTAGTAAATATAATTAGTTATTTAATATATTCACATTATTTACATAACCGAAAGCGAAATTCAGCAAATATTTACACCTAAACTGCGTTCAAACAGCAATTTAAATGTTTGAGTGAATGTGTGGGAAATATTTTCAAGGCATTTTTACGAGCGTAAAGTAAAGTTAACGTATTCGAAAGATTTAAGATTCCAAATATAAAAGCCGAATGACGGTTTGATAAACGCAATTAACCTTTAATTCACAAGAGTTGTGAATTAAACCTTATTTTCTCCTCTGTGTTTCATATTTTTTTTACTTTAAAAGTTCTCTAGTGTGCCCAAAAATCGATATAGGTATGTATAAAATGTTGACTGATGTTGTGTCAATAAAATAAAAGCTGTACTTATTTCAAGTCAGAGCAAGAGTTCATCTTTAGGAGCAGTATTCATCGATTTTTTTGTATTGTCAAAGACATAATTTTTTTTCAATATCATTTCACAAGCACTTTGCTATGTCATAGGTTTATTTTTCAAATATAACATCATTTAAGAACAGAGTCTAACACACATGTCATGAATGTAAATATTTGTATAAAACTTTTATATAATAACTGACCATTTCCCAACACAGTTGTTAATAAACTTCATTAATTTGTAGCGTAAAAATGTAAATATTGTAAAGTGCCACATAATTTTTGATGTTTATTATAAATATTGGATGAGCAAGCAGCCATGACGTTCGTACTATTAATCCCAGTCATTTGTTTATAATGAACCTAACTGATTGAATGTTATGGCTATCATAACGACACCAGCGTAAAATGAACTGTCGTACATTTCAAATACTAGTCCTTATTCGAAAAAGGTTTAAGGTGCTACGGACCTTTTCAGATTGGTCACAAATTTCTTGTTGATTATTGAGAGTTGGCCGATTTTTATGAAGTAAATGTAACGGCATATTAACTGCACATAACTGTTCGTGAACTTTAAATTCTCGCTTCAGTTTCGCTACGGTAATTTAATGGAAATTTGGATTAAATTGCAGTGCAAGTTTGCTGAGGTATTTAAGCGTATTATTCAAGTAATTGTAATTATTTTATAGTGGACCGAAAATAAATTCTTTGCTGTGCCCGACAGTGTCCATCCATAGTGATTCTGCAATATTTTTATTTATATGACCTAATGTACACTATGGTACGCAATAAAGTATTGAGTATTTGAGTATCGTGCATAATACATAGAAAACTATCGATGATGAAAGTATGGAAGTTTCGAATGTGATTTGTTATAAAATTGGTACCAAATTATGTAAAAGTAATCAGTCGACATCTACATTAAAAGCATTTACGTGGCATGAGCTTTCAGAAAAATTTTAAAGTTAAAAAACTTTGGAAACTTCTACACAGATTTAAAGGTCTATTGATAATTAGAAACAAAGGAAAGGAACATCCCTATTTTGTACTCTCAATAGCCTAAAACAAACCTTTTTTGGATTCGGAAAGTAATTTTTAATATCATTTTAGTAATTAGTTATTTTTAATAAATCTTGCTTTCATTAATGAACTAATACCGGTTGTAATGTACCAGGCTTACATAAAATTGAGCAGCTGGTGTAAATGCAAGTAAAACAAGCGGAGCCCGCAGGTGTCGCTGGCGTGATGTCAAATCGGTCACACTCGGCGTCGACGTTGAGTGAATCGACTACTTTATCGGGGTTCCTTGTTGTTATTAATTTTTGGCCAGCGTTACCGTAGGTATTATAAGTATAGGTATGTATATTCTACAGGCCTGTTCATTAGAGTAGGTAGGAAAAACTACCTACTATGACATTCGTAGGTTTAAATTTTTTCGAAACTTCATTTATTTTATATGTTTTTCAGATGTATAAGACTGTGTTACAAATAATTTTAATTGTATACCTAATGGCAATACATAAAAGGGATAGCTTTGTTAATATACTAGAATAGTTTAGTAAGGCTAAAGGGCTTTGATGTAGAATGACTTTATGGTTATTCTAGAAGTTCATTTTTTCTTATGCGTCGAAAGTTCTAGTTGACAAAAAAGAAAGAAACACTAATTTCAATCAACACACGGAACCACCAGTAGTCTAACACACGCTGTATAATATTTCTTATCCGCGCGCGCCACCTGCCGAGCGCCCATTAAGACCGGAACCGAATCCACGACTATCACTTCGAATAAATATAATTTATTTTGATTGCTCTCTCTAATGTCCGTGCACTTGTAAACTTTAGACATGTTATGTTTTGTTAGGGATTTGATTCAGTGTTGGATGTTGTTGGAAGGGCTTTGAATGATGCTCGAACAAGGTTGGGAAAAGAAAATACTGATAAAATTTTATAATACGAATTGTGAGACGATACTCGAGTTGTGGACGGAACTTCAAAACAAAATGGAGATACCGTGAAACTACCTATAACCATTAAATTTATTATTTTCAACCTTACAAAGTAATTAGGTTAAATATTTTAAAGTGTCTTACCTACTAGTGTCTTTCTTCCTCTTTTATATTATTATAATATATGAATTTGATATGGCCAATCTGCCTTAAGAAACCGTGGTGATCAATGCTCACGTCTTCTCCGAGGGAAAAGGGGCATTTTCTGAGAATTGGACTCATTCTTTTTATCTTAGACACCTACATTTTTAATGTTTATGGAAAAGCTGGTTTGCATCCGTAGCACGTCATGCACAAAGGTCCAGCTGAAAACCAGCGTCAGGCCCAAGTGGTCTGGCATTTATGCTGAACTGGACCTGTTTGGCGCAGCCGTGAGGCACACAGTTATGTAGTTTTCTTTTATATTAAATAACCTTTTTGTTACTGTGTCTGTGTGCACATGGTTTGTGTCAATAAACTTTTTTCTTTCTTTTCTTTCTTTCTATGGGCTAGTGAGGATGATGATGATGAAATACACAATTCATTACAAAACGTACCACCTATTTAATTTAAATATCTATAAAAATGTATTGTTTAAAAATATTCACAGCACAATACAGTGATACTGGATTTTGTTTCATAAACTTACTATCAATATCACACCTGCACGTAATAAAATAAAGTAATAACGTAGAACTATTGAAAAAAAAAAACACAACACGACCAATTTTTATCACATTATAGCTAAAAAAAAATGCTTATTGTTCTCTTAACGCACCAGAAAGGGGTCGTGTCAGTTTTATACCTCATAGTAATTATCATGTAACTATAGTAACGAAGTGTTGCTATCACACTCGCAATAATGCACAAATAATAACAGGTTTCAAACCCGTTATCTATAAGTAGAATTTAAAAACAGATGTCTGTTTTCTGTGTCGACGGTTGATGGCGATACAAACACCCCATTTCCTGCCTCAATTTATTGATGGCCATCACAGATCTTTGCGGACTCATTTTTTATTTATTTATGTATTATTTCTGACGAAATAATTAAAGAGGAGGATGTTGGGTATTAAATCCTGGCTGTGATTGTTGTCTGGATGTATACAAATGGTTAAATAAAAAGAGCTACTGCTTGTGTAAATAAATTATTATAGATTATTATTATATAATCTTACTATCGTACTAATATTATAAATGCGAAAGTTACGATGTTTGGATATTTGTTACGCAATCACGCTAAAACGTCTGGACGGATCTGGATGAAATTTGGACAGGCATAGGAAGGATACACTCCGGAATAGGACATAGGCTACTTTTTATCAACGTACCACTAAGATAGTTACTTTATAAAGGTAGGAAGTATGGCTCCTCACGGAAGAGTCATGCTTCGGCACCAATGAGCTGAGTTGACTGGAGCGATACCACGAACTCATACAAATCCAGCGTGTAATTTTTACATGTATTTTGCCAAATGCCTTAATAACTAAGACCTCTATATCAAAAGCTCCAAATCTTCGCATCCCTAAACTCCAAAAGGCCGGAAAATCTCTAGTACTGAATCCTTTAGGTGTTGCGTGGACAGCCCAATTGTTTATCACACCGTCAGGTGATACTTCTGCCTGTTTGCCGTCCTACCATACAAAAACATGTTCTATTCAATGTAAAGCTTTTATTATTGTGCTAATTTTTTTTCTCTATACACTTAATGGCGTTTCTATTTGACAATTAATATAAATAAAGTACATTTCTATTTCTGTATAGCTTTTCAAGGAATACTGCTTTATTGATGAGTACTAAGAATCGTGAACACTTTTAGACTGACTGAGTTCAGCAAGGCAAATATATCATGTTAAGTCTCAAACGCCCTCTATATTTCTATGGAAATTCTCATAGTTGAATTACGCATATTTTAGTTACACCCCCGTGTAACCTTTCTCCCATCATCTTATTATACACCGAGACGAAACACGATTCTCTTTCGTTTATTAACTTTAAAGTAATTCTCCTAATTAATTAAATTTCGACTGTGCTCCTTAAGTACGTGAGTTGATTTTGATACACTATCTGTTTGCGGGTGTCGTGTGACATAATTTGAGGACAGAATGAAGGTTGTGGATTTAAATTTAATACGCAATAAATAAATGTGAGGGTGATTTAATTCACTTTGATCTATTAAATCAAAGAAAAGATTCGGATTAGGATTAATTATGGCACTGTACCCAGGTGTAACTAAATCCAAACTAATATTTTAAATGCGAAAGTAACTCTGTCTGTCGGTCTTTTCTTTACGCCTAAACTACTGAACCGATTTCTGTGAAATTTGGTACAGACATAGTTTGGAACTCGAGAAAGAAAAAACTGCAATTAGTCACTATTCCACTCAAACGGAGTCGCGGGCAAAGCTAGTTAATAATAATCTTACAAGTTTTTCACTAAATTGGAAAAATGGAACAACTATCCTATGATACAATCTTTACCATTCAGTACATTATATAAGAATACTTATATATGAAAAGGAACAACAGAATTTATGATAAGTATTAACAGAGTTTTCATTAGATTTCACAAAAAAGTGACACTGATGTTTTTATATCTGAAATTGTATTTTAAATTGCAGAAAGATAAATAATGTTTTCTCTCTAAAGGAACAAGAATAAATTACTTGCAACTAAATTGGAAGCCATGTAACTACTTGTCTAAACTTATTACGAGTATAATAAAATTAATTTCAAACACTAATAACGTGCAACCACACTTTGCAACCGCATAAAATTATGACAGTTGTTACACCCAACCCTGCAAATGATGACGGGAAATTTTATCCGCGCGAAGCGATTTACGCGGTCTTTTACACCTAGACGCGGCCGACCAGTAATTACGCCAGCCTGTAGTTCTTTCACCGCTGCGTTATCTTGACAATTTATCTCGTATATCTTCGGTAGTAGTGTTTGTATGCTAATGGTTGTAGTACAGTCGGGTTCGTCTTTTTTTGAGTAATTAAGGGAAATAATTGGATAAATAATACGATGACAGGCGTGCACTATTTTTCATATGCATTTTGTTGTAGTTTTGTTTTAGTAATTGCTACGTTGTTATTTTTATCTAACAAAATACGTGTACGCTTAGAGTATCTTTATGCTGCTTGGTAATGTGTTTTTACTTTTAAATTTTATCAGTAATAGGTATCGGGTAAAAGTGTACTTAACCAACAAATAGATTGAAAGTAATTCAAATGTTAATAATTTCTTCTCTTATTACCTTTTGTATGTAAATGTAAACGGTAGTTCATTGTATTTTTTTAAAGTAACCTTTATGTGATAGCCTGTACACGGTGAACGCTTTCTAAACGGACCTATTATGATTGCAGACATAAATGGACAATATAATGAGACATTATGGTATTAAGTAGAAATATCACGTTCATATTTAAATACATTCTCTTTTATATAAGCGAGTTTATTCATAAAATCAACAAATCACTATCTAATCCATTTGAGGTTTGTATATTTTTGTTATTGTATACTACATAGTATACATAAATATGCTTAAAAAGGATTGACACTAATTTCTCAATAAAAATAATATATGCATTTACATTTAGTGACGCAATGCGTAACATCACTGCAATTCATACACTATTATCTGTATAACATCTCTAATTCATTCACATGTAATTGATACCCCAATCATGTTAATTTCCAATGTAACCTAACACGAGAACTTTCACCTCTGTTGCAAATATCAGATGTCCGTCATTTAACGAGCCAAAATCCACTCACGACACACTCTCACCGGCGCCATTATCTTATTTCGTGAGATTACTACTACGCAGCGGTCTATAATTTGACAAATAGAGAATAAGATGCATTAGTGCACATTTCCTCCGTAATGGGGTACTATGGACCCTCGGTGTATAATTTAGCGGTACGGTCGCGAAGATGGGTTGGTCGCGCGGCCGCCGAACGATAATAATATTTGATAAAAAGTTTTATTATTTTTTATTTGATTTCTATATTTGTTTAGTCATTTGATTTGCTAGAGCAAACGTTACTCACCTATTGCTCGAACAAAAAACGTTCTAGATTTGAAATCAGATTTATAAGACTTGTTTTTATGTCAGGAAAGGAGCTAACGGATTACCTGACGGTAAGCAATCAGAGCCGCCCATGGACACCCGCAACAATAGAAAAGTTATGAGTGCGTTGCCGACCTTTTGGGGATTTGTGATTTAGGAGATTTAGGGATTGGGAAGTGATTTGGGGAGGGAAGGATTTGGTCTCCGGTCACTCACGGCGAAATACAGCGCTGTGGCTACTTCACGCTAGTTTTCTGTGAGGCCATGGTATCACTCCGGTCGAGCCGACCCATTCGTGCCGAAGCATGGCTCCCACACTTTCATTTAATAATATGAGTTTATTGTTAAAGTTTATTTACCAAAGTAATGAAATCAGGTTAATAATAAATTCTAATTCGATACTAAAACATAGTTCAATTCACTCATTGTCAGCAAAAACTAAACAAGATGATATTCATAAAATCTTATCACATAAAACTTTGTTAGTAGTTCAAATATCCGCAGCGGTCACGAATACGCCTCAAAGTTACGCTTCCAAACAAAATGATCAACGTTAGTTTCCCTCAACTTCGTACATTTATTCAAGCTCATATATATCAGCTGTCGTAAACTCTTCATTCCATAATAAAACGCAATTTGTGAGCCGAGATTCTCAACTTAAAACTACAAGATCAATTTATGGTCAGTCGTAAACTTCGATCTATTTTACATCGAACTTTGATGTGACTTTATCTATTTTCTTATTAGATATAGATTCTCGTACAACCATATAACATCCTCGCTATAAAATTGTAATGATTGATTGTAAACAAGTTATAGCCTTGTCTGATATTGTAAGGGATATATTCGCTTTATTTATTCTTTATAGGGCCAGTAAATATGTTAACAAACTATAAATATGATGAAAACAAGGAAATTAATGGTTCTGTGAACACTTACTTAAATGTATCCAATATTAATATGGTTATAAAATTTTAGCGAGCTGTTCCTAGCTTAATATTCTCTTTATCTCAACTCTTAATATGTAACGACGACATGGTTTGAACGCACAGACTAGGTTTTGTTATAAAAGCACGTTGGGATTCGAAACATGAATTCCTTCTAAAGTACTCTACTCCATTATTAATGAAATAAATGACGATGAAAATTTGTACATGTGATACATTTACTATTATTATTACATACATGATTAATGCATTTGTTTAAGGCATTTACAACAGTCAACAATAATTAATTTGTAGCACAATAAGGAGACGTACTCAAACATTCTGTTTCAAGAGTGATATACCGCGGCTTTGGTCCTGTAGCAGGAGAACGAATGAGGTGTCTGCCGAACCCAGAGTGAGAGAAGTCATTCAATGATTTTCTTCATTAAAAATAATCGCAAAACTAGATAAAACCTTCAGAGAATCAACCAATCCAATCGAAATTGTCAGTAAAAAAGTTTTAATGCGAACACTTATGCGAAAAAAAAAATGTATTTAGCACTGATTTCTGCATATTAGAGTTAATAATATCGGCTACTGATACGCCGATCTCAGACTGCGATACCGTTAAAGGATTATCTTGAGTGACGGGGCCCGTAACACCCAATTAAATGGGCGATAAGTTGGACGCTTACTGGACGTATGAATCACGCCCTATCGCGTGCTCTCTCGCTGTTTGTGACGTATGATATCTACGTACACATACGCGCAATTTATACACAACTAGCTAGTGCATACGGCTTCGTTTGTTTAATAATAGGTCTTTACCAATGAAATTGTCGTTTTGTATGAAAAAATTTAGACGATTTTTTTTATTTGAAATGCGAAGAAAATGTAACACTAATCAATAAACATTTGACTACTTTTGGAAAAAGAATCCCATGTTTTTTAAAACAAAATTAATTAGCCTTGGCCTAACAAAAACTATTTTGATTTGAAATGGCCAGTACTGCAGAACGGCAATTTCATAGGTAAGGATTTATGACAATTTTTGTATGCGTTATTAATCATTCTTAAGTACTTTCGATGGAAATGTAGTGATTTTCAGACGTGAAAAATTGTTATTTTCCAGTTCTATACGTAAATCTTGTAACCATAACCAAAGTTCCCCTATTTATCATCTGATATACACGCATGTGCCTTTAATAACAGATCGTGCCATTCCAAATTCAAGACATCACATTTATGTTGAGACAAAGTTCTTTGAAAACTCATCTTTATTATAAAATAAGACCACCTAATCCTTTTGCCAAATACTTCTTTGGTACATTTCAACACATAAAACGTTATACGCGTACGAAACAGCACTTACAAAACATAAAAGTATGCACCTAACGATCAGATTGGAAAATATTTATTATTTATAATAGCCCCAAATTTGTTAAGCTACTCGAAATAATAACAATTATCCGAAATACATACGAAGAAATGGAATTTGCAACCCAAAAAGTGTTAAAATCCAGATATAAAAGCCCGCAGTCTTTGTCATGGTCACTAAATGAGTGCAATGCTCTGTAAATTGCTTTTAATTTTGTCGACACATTAAATTCACACTCGTTGTACAGTACTTTCGCATTACTTCGACACCGATTACATGAACCGTTGCAATATGAATACGGGTTTTTAAAAATGGTCGCATATTTTTTTATGTCTGCGTAGAAGCCTAAGTGGTTAATTAAAATAGGTAGGTTCTAATATTTCGCGCCTTTTTTTCCTATTAAGGAAACTTCGTATGTATTTTTATTTTTTTTACGGATTCGGATTACATGATGGTAAGCAATCAGAGCTCAAAGAAGGCAACAACAAAGAAGTTACAAGTGCGATACCGGCGTTTGGATATTCAAGGATTAGGGAGACATAGGGGCAGGAAACGATTGAGCCACCAATGACCATACTCGCACAGTGAAACATACGCTTTGGTTGTTTCACGCCGGTTTTCTGTAAAGCCGTGTTGTCACTCCTTTCGTGCTGAAGCTTGGCACTCTCAAATTTTTAGATCCTTTTTGATCCCACACTTTTATTTGGCAAAAGCACTTCAATTATATTAGTCCTTATTACAAATGTAATAAATTAAACAAATAAAGATCTATCGAAAGTAAATTTAGGAGAATAACCCTTTAACTATTTGTTAGGTTGGTAAACCTAGCGACGAATGCGCATCATAATGTTGGTATGACATGCGCGGGCTGCGTACCGCGCGTTCCCGCCTATTTTTAAAAAATAAATTAGTGTGCCACAGATTAGCGAGTTTGATTGACGTATTGCATCGTTCCCGTTTCCCGCGCAAATACATTACAAGTGGCGACGAGGGGACTCACATTTTGAAAAATGTCCACGGGAGCGACTTTTGGCGTTCTTACAAAGTTTGACCACTCATCACAAGAGTGGAACAACTTTAAGTTGCGATTAGAACAATGGTTTATCGCTAATAATATAAATTTTGAAACCGACAAGGCAACCATCAAGCGTCGGGCAATACTGTTAACGTCATTATGTGAATCGACATTCAAGCTTATTAGTGACCTGGCGTTACCGAACAAGGTGGAAGAATTGGGTTACGACGCGATTGTCAAACTACTCGACAGTCATTTTACACCGAAAAGGTTCGGGTTTGCAGAGAAGTCCATTTTCTATGCAGCGACCCAGCGACCAGGCGAAACGCACACTCAATGGGCGGCCAGAATTAGAGGATTGGCAGCGCACTGCGCATTCAAAAATTTGGAGGAAGCCTTAGTGGACAAATTCATCATGGGCATGGCACCGGGACGTGAGCGCGACAAGTTGTTCGTACAGGACCAGCAGGAGCTGACTCTCGCAAAGGCGATCGACTTGGCGGAGAGCGTGCGTTGTGCACGCCAGGCGTCGGCGGTGCCGGCGGCGGCGGCGGCGGCGGCCGGGCCGGTCGCAGCGGCCACAGATGGTGTCTTCAGTATCTCCAAGAAAGAGAAGTGCAGTGTGTGTGGGTTCACCAATCATAAATCCAGTCAGTGCCAGTATAAAAATTTCAAGTGTAAAAAGTGCAATATTAAAGGTCATTTGCGTAAAATGTGCCCTAACGAGGGTAGAGTGAAGTACGTCGAACAAGGTACTGTGGACGACGGTGGCGAAGACGTCCTTACAGGCTAAATATTATCGCGGTGTAGAAAGACCAGACTTCAAAGTGAACGACCTTGTCTGGATAACTAAGAATATTAATAACAACAAAATCTGTTGGCTCGAAGGTATTATAAGAAAAAAAATCGGGAATGTCATGTACGCTGTGTACGTGCCGCAGTTGAATGGTGAAGTCACCAGGCATATGGACCAAATAAGAAAAAGACTGCCTTCATCATCAATGGCAACCGGGGAAGAACAGGACTGGGACCCCGACGTGATTCCGGATGTGGCGTCGCCTGCTACCAACCACGACGAGCCTGTCATACAACCAGAGAGGGAAGGAGAGGCGACAACTGGCCCAGTACAAGCTACGGCCGAGCCGGGATCAGACCCTACACCTCCTGGGACGTCACCGGAGACCTCGCCGTGCAGCTCCCGCGTCGTTTCGCCCTTCAGGCGAAGGGCAATTAGCCCAATCTTTTCGACACCTTAGTCGACATAGGACTCTGGAGTTTAATTTTATTAAGTAAATTAAACTAGTACTTAGGCTATAAGCTAAGCGTTATATTCCCTATCTTATGGGGGAGAGATGTTAGGTTGGTAAACCTAGCGACGAATGCGCATCATAATGTTGGTATGACATGCGCGGGCTGCGTACCGCGCGTTCCCGCCTATTTTTAAAAAATAAATTAGTGTGCCACAGATTAGCGAGTTTGATTGACGTATTGCATCGTTCCCGTTTCCCGCGCAAATACATTACACTATTGTTTCAAAGTATAAATTCACACTAATTTATGTTTATTAAAACAGAACAATAACAATGTTTTCGGCGACCAAAGATTACAATCAAATAGCAATTCCACGAACACTATTTACCTGTCATCATTTCTCAATATAATTTTCCAATAACCAATTCAAAGGTAAGGAAGTAGGTACACATATTGTCACGAGAATGCATAGTTATCTGCGTCTGTACGTACAATATGGCCATACGACGAATGTGAGGTCTAAGCTTATTGGTCGTTCATTTCTATGGCACGAAACGCGCAAAATTCACTACTGGAAATTGGTTTCGAGACTATGTTTAGCTGGAATTGGACAGAAGAGAAAGAAACCTAGAAACGTTCTTCATTAGGATTATTGTAGTGTGATTGGGATCGGTGACAAATTTTATAACAAGATTGAATCATAGGAAAATATGTTAAAATATTTTTCGCTACCCTAAATTAAATTAATTGGAAACTTTTTGCTCATGATGAATTGATTAGTTCCATTTCAAATAAAACGCCTTGTTATCTTACATTAATATACATAAATAGCAGCTCACCCCTGCTTCGCACGGGTCTCATCATCTCGCTTACGATGAAAGAGTCCCTATAACCCAACAATTCCCTCCACTTATCTAATATTTTATTTGATAAAAACCTACTCCTGACAATAGCAAACACAACAAAAAAAGAATTAGCAAAATTGGTTCAGGCGTTGTTGAGTTATGCGCTTACCAACACATTTTGCGATCCATTTTTATATACATATAAGATTATATCTAGGTACTTACAGGTGCCCTTTCTAGTAGATGCATTCTTTGATAGCATTGCACCACGCTGAAGGTGATTCACACTTATGATCGGCCTACTTTACGTTTATATCTTCAGTCAAATGTGAGCGTATAATGCCGTTCCCAACAAATTATTCGTATAAGCTCAGTTAGATTACACTGATAAAGTGAAATTACTAAGTCTGGCACAGACTTGAAGTGAAGTTCAGTATTGCTATGTGAATATATGCCTTCATCAGTACCCATGATCGGTACTACCTATAATACTGAATTTCTTGTGTGTAATGTAATGTATTGTTCCTACATATTTCAAGATTTATCTTATATTTTTATTTCTTAATTACAATGTAGAAGCTTTTATTTAATTATTTAGGTAGAGGTCATATTTGGCTTAGAATGCTAAATGTAAATTTTTTACTTTAAGTGATGTTTATAGGCATTATTGAAATATTGTAACCGGCTAAATTGAATACCAAATACGATACTCCTTCCTTGAATTCTTTTCTATTGTTCATTCCTAGAAAACAATTTTCATTTAACCTAAAGTATAACGTAATTTGTTACAACACTTTGTGCTCCTCTGATATCATTGTTTGCACTTAAAAGATGCGGTCTCAGAGTAATTATATTAAGTAAAAACTGCTGCATTTTCTTTATTGCTGGCACGTTTTAATATTTTTTAATTAATTGAGTCTTCTTTATTCTTATAATATCAAGAATGATGCTAATTTTCTTGCTTTGTCTAAACAGAACGCTTGCGGCGCTGCGTGGAGTTTTGCAGATAGTATTACAATTAACCTTGTTTATAATTAAATAAATCAAATATAATTAGATGTTTACTGAATCAAAACACCTCAAAGTTTTTATAAAACTAATTAATTAGGCGGATATCTGTCCATACATTGAATCATTGAATCAAACTCCGAGAGCAAATTGAGCACAATTTTGACAGTCCACCAAACGTGACAGGGTTTTATCGACTCATCTGCGGTTTTTCGTCCGTGTGAAACATTTTGGAAATGGCACTTGGAATAATATACCGAAGATTATACTAACACTGGATGGCTTACTAAAAATGGTTAGGTTAGGTTAGGTTAGAACACACACATGACTGTTTTATTTATTCTTATTTTAAAAATATGTTCGTTTTCTATTTACTAGTTGTTGTTACTCTATTTAATGGATGAATCATCAGGTTTTTTTTTGTAAATATGGATCTAAATTTAATTAACATAATCTTACTTAACAAGATAATATCTTGTTTATTACATTTATTCAACATTATTTTGTTTAATACACTCACAGACTTCAACGCTGTCAGCCAAACACGTGTGCGCAAACGAATTACTTATCCATTTTATGATAATCCAAGAATTAAATGGGTTGTCAAAATTATTTTAATTATATACAGGTTTCGTTGCGGTCGTCGATACAGAAATGTCATCGGCTATATTAGGCCAGATGTCAACTCGATTTGATACTTACTTTTTGTTTAGTGGCCAATTTCAACCACAAGTTTGATACTCAGGTGTCATTAAAGAAACAGTGTAACGCCTTTCGTAACTATGAAACAGTAAATGGATACCTTTGAATAAAGAACGAGTAGTAATATGAAATTTGATATTGACGTTTGTAGAATTCCGAAGGTGGAAAGAACGTTGCTCTACAAAGAAGTTTTAGAAGACAAGTTGGAAATCGAATATTCTGCAACTTAGTTTTAAAAAAGATATTCTTCCTTTTATATTTACAGATATCTCATATGGCAAAGTAAGTATCCTTCTTGCTTAAGTTTTAAATGTGCCGCTAATTGAGTTTGTTTAAGAACGTGACCAAAAGAGACATGAGGTAAACAAATGGGACATAGTTTATAATAAGTATTGTTATTTATTTTAAATATAAAACGTTGCCCCACTGTAGGATTTTCTATTGTGTCGTTGGTGCGATTACAAAGATACAACAAACCACCTAGCCCTGAAACAATAAGTAATTTGTGGATCTCGCAAAGTGTTGTTTCGTGCGGGAATCAAAACCGCGACACGTTGCACAGGAGCTAGTTCATCAACCGTGCCATAAAAAAAACAATATTTAGGTATATTGCTAGACGGACTAGCAACCAGACAGAGCGATTCAAAACATAAAAAAAATAAAAAACCATAAAACAAACTAAATAAAATTTGCTTCACAGGGAACATCAAACAAATACAATACAACATTTTGTTAGAGATTAGCGTCAAAGTTTGGATCCAACTAAATTTAGCCGCCCACAATCATAGGATTACTAACTATTCAGAATAATCCTGAACCGCAATACAAGTCCTAGAATATTGGATTAATACATTCACAACAACGTATGAAATTGAAACCTACGAACAATAATACTGACAAAAATAAAACTAACGCAATTCGTAGCCAGAAAAATTCCGTTACATCTCTCTTGAACTTAATCGGATTACTAAGCACAGTTGACGGGAATCAATTTATTTGTATATACTTGCGCAAGACATCAGTCTGTATGACGTCGACATCATACTTGCACGGATTTATAGTTGAATAACATTTATAAGCCGCTTTTCATGCCTCTGCGGTATTTGTATCGCTTAGAACGAATTTGTAGTGGATGGAATGGTTTCATTAGGCGGCGCATTTGTTGGTTTCTCATTATGAATATTAGAATTTTGTCGTAGGTTTATATTCTGATTACTTATATCTTCATTTTATGTCGAATATATGTTATGTAAGTATATTTTAGCTTTTAGATTAAAGAAACTACCTTTTTGGTGTTTAGGCCTCCAGAATCTAGGAAAGCTAGCAGAAAAGCAGTTCTATATTATGAATGCTAAATTTAAAATGTTGAAAAAGACAATTAAGCAAAGAATGAATGGTGTAAAGAAAGATTTGAAGAAGAAAAAAGTTAGCATTAAAGCCACGTTTGATTGGAGAGCTTACGATTTTTAGTTAAACGAAGAGAGTTCGATTTAAGATGATTCTCATTGCTAACTAACTACCTACCTATTACTACCAAGATTAGATCCACAATTCGAAAAAATATTCTATCTTAATTATTCAATTCAGTTCAATATAAAACCATTATTTTCCTTTCGCAATTTCATCTGTTGCCATTTGAGTGAACTAAGCATGAGATTGTATTTACGACAAAGCAATTATAACCTATCTCTAGCAAAATCTTGTACCACGTTAACCCAAGCCAGTGAATGTATTAAATAAATCCAAACGACATTGTGTAAGAAAAGTTTCACAGAGTTTAAGCCCATAAAGAGATGTTAGAGTAAATTGTATTGTCTAAAAGTAATTCTACTAATTTTCTGGTAAGAAATTGCCCACTAAATAACTCTAGTCAGTTCTTCTGAAAATTTATAGACCATTTCTTTGGCTGTGCAATTAAGAACAAGACAGATTGAATAAATAAAATGTAGGTTAACCGAATCTCGGTAGAAAGAAAATCTAAAATAAGTTTTCGGGACGGAAGTATTCGAAATATTTATAAAGACAAGTATATTTTAGCCGTCTCTGAAAACCAAAATAAAATTTTAGAACTAAATGCTGTTTCCTCAAAATTTTAGTCGTATTTGTTTTCTTTGTAAATGTTAAATCAAAAGCATTTGGTATTTTATTGAAGATAGCATGGAATTTTATGAGTACAAATTGTCATCAAAGAAAAATTGGACCTTATTCATCGTTACTAGGTTCCTTTCATATCTATTTACTAGTACGTGTTGCTTTTAACGTTTAACTTTAAAAGTCGACATAAAGTTCAGTCTCTTATTTATAGCAACTCAAGGATCACTAAATAAGAAATAATATATTTTTTTTAATATTGGTTTTAGCTATCGATTTCTTAATTTCATTTGTTTTGGTAATGATTTTATTTATTTATTGTTTTGATCAACAGTATATTATATAGGCAGACTGAATTCTATAGGCATTCTCACCAATTGACTATAGGGTGATGTAGAAGAAAAGAAAATATGGTAGCCTTTGCGATTTGTCATCATCATAATTAATGTGAAGAGAACATTCTATTTCAAGAACATGGAGGAAATATCGGGTCGTATATACAAGTAAGAGTATATTGACGTCTGAAACTTAATATGACTTGCAGATGCATCGATATTTAAGTTAGAAATCTGACAGTGATGCTATTTCTGTTATGAATTAAATGTTAGAATAGAATTTCTAAATCTTTTAGAATAGCCTAATAATTCAAACATTCCCAACCTGATCATAACTTAACATAAAATGGGTTAAGTACTAGTTGCAAAATTGATTATTTTGTGAAATATTTGTAAATTTTCATTAGAGAAGATTAAAAGAGCCAGACTTGACAGGATCGACTAGAGTGATAGAAAACTCAGCCTCATAGAAAACAACAACGTGAACCAATGCTTGCATCGATCGATGTATTTTGCCATCCTAAGTAGGTTTCTGGTGACTCAATCTTCCTCTCGCTATATCTTGAATCCCCAAAAGATGAATAAGTCCTCTTTGGTCGGTGTTCATGGGTGGCGTTTGTTGCTTACCATCATTGAATCAATATAATGATAGATTGCTGAACAATCACATAAAAAGGTAAGAACAAAATTATTTCAAAACGATATAACAGCAGTTACTCAAAACCCGACCATAACTCGTACCACGCGTTCCTACTCCCTACAGTTCACACAGTCACATGAACTCATTACATTACGTAATACTAAAAAGAGTAGTTGACGTACAGTATAATTGAAACTAATAATCGTGCCGGTGTTCCGACGCGTTCGTTAATTTACCTAACGCGCCCCACGAAAGGTTCCAAAACCACTATGAAATTGAATACGTACAACTGCTACCCATTTGGGGCTACGGGCTATGTTAAGGTGTGGTTTTACTATGCGAGCAGGGAAACAAATGTTTTAAATATTACAGAACACTTTTTGCAGTCTCTATAGTTGATTTTAGTTTTCAATCATGGTAATTCGAGACACAATAGTTAGACAGTAGGTCCGCGAACGCCAGCGTTGGGGTTTGATTAATTAATTATTCTGGTGGTTATGCTTCAGCTGTTGGAGTGTCAAGTTTGTGTGGTTTGTGAAAAAAATAGTGCATAGATGATTTAAAGTATTTTGATATTTGAAACATAACTGCTTTGATACTACGCTGTGATACAATAATGCGAAATCCAAAACAGAAGGAAATTAATAAGAAAAAATACATTAGAAAAATTACTACCACGTTTTTGTCATGTCTTATCTTACTAGGTAAAAAGAAAATGTATTATACCGCGTCTACTAAGTCATTTTTCTAAAATAATAATCCCAGTTGGACACACAGTCGGGCAGTGGAACCAAACATTAACTTCTACCCAAACGGGCCACCTGAATCACACGGCTGTCTACTCCTATTAACTGTACTAATACATTTATCTGTCGACCGAACACTTGACAAGATTTCACAGTCTACTGGACAACTTTTAATCAAAGTGGTTACCTTAAAAACGTTAAAGAAATTATAATTGAATATTAATTTGTGAGAACGTTTTCAAATTAAACTAAAATGATAAAGAAGAATATGAGTATGACTGCTCCACGGATCGCGTGTTGTTACATGGGCCATGACTGGTAAAGCAATAAGATCTCCCTTATTTGAGGAATAAAATGTTTTTTATTGAATAGTGCGACAAATTAACAATCTATTGACCTGATAGTAGCCAATTGGCGTCCCACATACTTACCTTAATACTGCAAATGCAATACTAGTAGTTGTTGTAGAGAAGAAGCAAGTGCCTTGCTTTTTTAAGAGTTTCATCATCAGCCTATAAGTGTGCCGACTGCTGAGCAAAGGCCTCTTCTCATACGGAGAAGGTTAGAGCATTAATCACCACGCTTGCTCAATGAGGGTAGGCGATTTCAAACTTATAATTATAAATTATAAGTCCAGGTTTCCTAACGATGTTTCCCTTCACCTTATGTCAGTGGTGTCTATATAATCTTAGAAAGTACATATAACTCGGAAAAAGTCACATTGGTACTTGCCAGGTTTCGAACCCACGCCCTTATGCATGAGGAATGGGATCCTTAACCTCCGGGCCACCACGACACTCGACACACACACGACTTTTAAGAGTTTACAGCAATCAAAAACCTCTGAAAAATTGAGTCTCCGATAGCCTCACTTGTAAGGCAAAAACAGCACAAGTGCTGTTTCATGACAGTTTTCTGTGAGGCCTTTGATACGAATGGTACACCGTTCATTGGTGTCAAAGCATGGCTTTCCGAATTACTCGAATCTATAGTTTCTTATAAATATGACTGCCTTTGACTGCATTGGTCGCGGTTAATGACAGCCCAAGTCTGGTAAAAAAATATTTGAATCTCCCTCTTACGGAGAATACAATGCATGGTACTATGGCATGTAATGTCAGCACCGACTTTTGTGACATTGAGACCTATGTGTCCCGCAAATTCTTCAACCATAAAACCAATTGTGTATAAAAGAGAAGTAAGACGATACATGAATTTTCTCGTCGATAAAAGGACCTACAATTTGTTAAGGGCCCATAACAGCGTAATGCCGAGTACGCACTTGCCCGGAAAGCTATTGTCTGTCCACCCCTTAGAATAAAGCTGTGGACACACGGCTTTATTGTTTGCTTGACATAATTTATGTACCTGCTTGTTTTGATCCAAGTCCATTGTTCTGATAATTCAATAGTTAAAGTTTGTGTGTATAATAATTTTAAAAATTTAAATTCTAATACAAATGTTAATTCTTAATTCAATCAGATTACTATTTTAATAACTTAATTCCCTTTTTTGAAGGTCTTTAATGGTCTACGAATGAAATCATTAACACGACTTAATACTCCGTTGAAACAGCTACTAATTACTTCATACAACATAAATGACACACTCACAAATATACCTAACAGTTCTCACCTCCTTGTAGAGTATGACATCAAAATTAATAATTCCTAGTTTTCAATATATAATCAACGTTACCGAGAAAGTTCTGAACTATCCTTTAATTACAAGTCCGGTGATATATTCAGGTTAAGAACTCTTGATAGCTAAATTAGAGACTTAGAAACGACGACTTAATTGCAAAGCGACGTGACTGAAGGCCTTAATGGCGGATCTTGTTATACACAAAAAGATTCTAATTCCGTACAAAGTTGTAAAGGCATAGTAAACTTAATGAGAAATTATTTAAAGTCCCATTAAATGTTTGTTACGATTGCTGTGAATTTGGGTGCTATAATTTTTTATTCGTTTAATTATCTTTTTTTGTATATAGTTTCTACATATTTTACAAAAAAAAAATATTTATTAGATTAAATTTAAAAATTTAAAATTTTTATTAGATTTGACATGAAAATACAAATCTCAAATAACGGGTATTGTATTTAGTACATAATAAAATTTGAATAAAGTTGAGCCATGCTTCAACACGAATACGGCTCGATAAAGAGTAATACCACGGCCTCATAAAAACGGACGTGAAACAATGAGAACGTTTCATTTTGCTGTGTCACCAGGGGCCCAATTCTCTCCTCCTTCCCCCAAATCTTCGATATCTATATACCCCAGTCGTCAAATGCCTAGCTACCAAAAGGCCGGCTAACCGGCCGGCCGGTAACTCCTCTGATGTGGCGGCGCCGATTGCTTGACATTAGGTTTACTCCCTATCACATAAAAAAAAGTTTAGAAAAAGGTTTCAATATCAACTGATTGAAAATCGTATCCAATTATCGAATCTCTAAACACATTACTTTTAAAAATAAACAAAAAAATCGTCCAATCGTAATGCATTAACCCAATAACGGTGATGGAATTAAATTCAAATCTTATTTAATTAAGGTACCGTCTCGTTTGCACGACAAACATTCGAATACGGTCGTAAGCACCGCAAATCCCGCGTTCACGATTCGTTTTATCGTCTCGGACGCATCGGTGCACTCATTCAGTCAGTGTTTAATGTTCAACCGGTAATACTACACCGGTACACTGCTAATACGACGGCAAGATTGTGTGTTAAGGTTTGGTTCCTCTGCTGCGATTTTTTCGATTTTTGTTCATATTAGGAAAAGTTTAGATAGGTACTGCATTCAACTCCTGCGATAAATTGTGCAAGTTATTTATTTTTGAAACTAACGTGTAACGTGATATTAAGTTAGTCTTTCTTAAAGCTATATTTAGCTCCTGAATTGTTTACTATTTTCATTCAGTTCTACTCTATAGGCTCTTATCAAAAATGATAACAAAAATATATCTACTAAAATGTTAATATTATTAAGTTTTTTTTACGTCATACGGTTTCTAGATGTAGAATCATCATACGTCAGCTTCAAATGTACTAGATACTAACATGAAGAAGTAATCTAATCCAATCCATAAAAATCGCTGGCAATCTTAAAACGGAAATAACAAGTCGCTGCATTGGAACGTTTCCCTACTGCACACGTATGAGAGTACACTCTAAATCGCTGATAGAAAGATTCGTGACTGCAGAATCACAAACGGTAGCCGAAGTCGGAAATCAAATCCAATTTACTTCATTTGCTCGCCAGTAAAGTTCACATCTAACTCTTGAATTGAAAGGATTACGTTGTGAAATGAAGTTCCCAGTCCGACTGTACACGATCCAATGATAGATTTGTACACGTTTGCCGGTTTAACGTTTGATTTACTGGTAATCTTGATCCGGGGTAATGCGCAGAATCGAGTGATTTAGAACTCTTTGCACAATGTTTATATAGTCGCTATAGTTGGGTTTTCTAATATTTTTTTAAGTTTTGGTTTATGAGCAACGATATACATATATAGCAAAAACTATTACAAGTATGTTTTCTGAGAAGAAAGTCATCAGAAAATTCTTGGTGGAACCACCACCCTGGGTGGAAGAAGAATTTTCTTTTTCGAGAGAGAATATCTGACTCTTACCGGCTGAAAAGCCCCTATTCCTTCCTTTGTTCCTAGGCATAGGCCGCGGTGCCTTTTACGCTTGCCCCGCAACTCCAGCTGAAATTACAAAACAAAACTTTAACAAAACAATTTTAAACTTAATTTGACTAATTTGATAATAAAACGAGATGTCATAAATATTTCTGGAGTAAACAACGAAATGAATTCGACGCGTGCCAATAAAAACGGATATTTTTTAACAAATTAGTCTAACGAACAAATCAATTTAGCGATTCGATATAACTGCGCCGTTTATAAAAGTCATCAGTGTTCGGCAAATTAGTGCAGAACCCAATAAAACCGTTGCTAAAAGCACCGCGAAAGTGTAAATTAACTTCATAAATATCAATTTATAAATAATAAAAACGAATCCTATTTTAAGTAATCTGTAGGAATTAAATTTATCGTTGCTACGGTATTAATTTCAGCGATTTCGTTTAGCTGAGATTTTCTGTATTATTTTTTTATTTCATTTCGAATTCCATTGCATAAAAGTAGTTTAGGTAGTTTATGACTCATGGGAACAATTCTCTACAGTATTCTGAATGAAGATGATGTAGTTGTTTCAAAGAAGTATTTAAAAGAAGTAAGAATAATTTACCAAAAATTCACAAATCGATTAAAACATTTGATTTGAACATATGCATCAAATCAAAACAACCTCACCCGAATGAACAACAAAAAGTGCGCCAACAAACTAAAAATAGCAAAAGCAAATATTGCTAAACCGGCTCTTTTCAGATCCTACCATACGAATTCCGCATCAGCGCAAAGAAGCAAGCTTAGTGAGCCAGATGAAAAGTAAACACAAGTTTGATTTACATAGATTGAAACAGTAGTCTCGTTGAATAGAAAAGTTTTATTGGAATTGAAAGCATCATGCCACTTATCGTTTCCATAGGCAGACGAGGTTTCTTTCAAAATATATTCAGTCTCTGATGTCGAAGTGCTTTATCCGATTGAGTTACAAAAATACTAACACTAACAGTTAAGTTTGTTGAGTTCCATTTTGATTGAGTTTTAAACTACTGTCTATTATAGACTGCTTATGTTTCTTTTTAACACAATAATATTTAATGGAACTCTTTGAAGGATTTGTCATTGTACATATTAAAACGTTGAAGTTGCATCTTATAATTTCAGCTGAATAAAATGTTACCAAACTCACCTCATAAAACCGGCGTGGAACAACCACAGCGTGGTATTTCACCGTGTGAGTGCGATTACCTAAGGCCCAATCTCTCCCCTACCCCGATCCCCCCAATCCCTAAATCTCCAAAACCCTAATCCCTAAAAGGTCGGCAACGCACTCGTAACTCCTCTATTGCGGGTGTCCATGGGCGGCGCTGATTGCTTACCATCAGGTAATCCGTCAGCCTTCCCTTCCTTTCCCCCAATATCTCCCCAAATCCAAAATCTCTAAATCCCTAATCTCCAGTAAGTCGGCAACGCACTCGTAACTACTCCATTATTGTCGGTGTTCATGGGCGGCGTTGATTGCTTACCATCAGGCAATCAATCTGCTCGTTTGCCGTCCTATCACGTAAAAAAACCTTTGCTGAAGTAGACAACTTCAGTAAAGGTGAATTTTACATAAATTAATAATTGGAGTAACAGGGGTCCGACCGTATCGCGCGATTCGAATAGCAATCTTAATTATAGGAGCAATATTGACAAAATAAAGGTGCAAACAAAATTATTTTCAAACAATATAAGAACGCATACAGGCAGAAGTCATTCTTATTGCAACTATAAAAATATTAATTAACATTTACTAACGAACAAACTGTTGCATTTAATAAAGAAATGTTTTCTCAGTTGAAAACAATTTCATTTAAAAATACTCCTTATAACTAGGAACAGAAAAATAAAAATAATAATATTTAGTTTATTAAAAAGTTTGCAGGCTACTGGCAAGACTCTCTTAGTCTCAAGTGGGGAATAATCTCGATGGCTCGACGAAGTTTTTTATTTTTCCTCAGCGACTTATTTTAAAAAACGCTAACAGCATTTTAGTTTGGAACTTGGTTATTCTTCATGACGTTGAGATATTCTTTCAAATGTATTTGGCTGTAAAGTGTATTCGTAGCTTCATATAGTTAGCTTTCTTTCTTTTTTCCTTGAGAAACATGGTTATGTTTACGTATTTAAAAGAATTTTTGCCGCATTTTAGGATTTTCGCCGGAATTGGCAATGAGTATGCAATTATATAAAGTCATTTACACATGATACCCAGACCCAGAAAATCAATTTGTGGATCTCGTGACACGACGCGCAGCAGCGAGTTACCCTGCTCTTGCACCAGTCGTGCAGTGGATTCACTAATATCATCATCGTATTAAAACTAGTTTTTTTTTATCTAATAGATCGGCAAACGAGCAGACGGATTACCTGATGGTAAGTAATCAGCACCGCCCATGGACACCCGCAAAGGAGGAGTCACGACTGCGTTGCCGACCTTTTAGGGATTAGGGGTTTGGAGATTTAGGGATTGAGGAGGGATTGGGGGTGGGGAAGGATTGGACTTCCGGTAACCTCACTCACACGGCAAAACACAACGCTGTGGTTGTTTCAGGTTGTGTTGTTGTTGTTGTTGTTGTTGTGAGGCCGTGGCATTACTCCGGTCGAGATCGACCCAGATCGTGCCGAAGCATGGCTCTCCCACACTTACGTTTAAATTTATTATTGATTAGGTTTAGATGTGTCATATTTTACTTATACGACACAACTAAGGAATCTATTTATATTTTCCTGTTATAAAAAATATTGATATGTCCTTTGTCATTGACTCTTAGAAAACAATACGTATGAAGTCTCCAGGGATCAGTGAGGTGTACAAATTGATCGAGATGAGAACCACTTAGGTCCCCCTGGATAAAGATACCTTTACAAATTACTATTTCTTTTACCTGACGTCTCTTAGAAGTTGGACCCTCTTCAATTTACGTTTCATTTCCCCTTCTATAAAGTTACAATATTAGTACCTATTAAGGAGCACTGAATTCTCTTCGTCGTTGATTACAAAAAACCTTTTCTCGGAAGATGTCCTTGCAATAGTTCTATTGTATAAATCACATCACATCATCAGCTTATAAGAGCCCACTGCTGAGCAAAGGACTCTTCTGAGACGGTTTAAGCATTTATCACCACGCTTGCTCAAGACTGATTGGCGATTTCAAACTTATTATTTGAAGTTATAAGTCGAGGTTTCCTCACGATGTCTTCCCTTGCCGTATGTCAGTGGTGTCTAAATAATCATAGAAAGTACATATAACTTGGAAAGGTCGCCAGGTACCAACTTGCTAGGTTTCGAACCCACACCCTTATGTATGAGAAGCGGGCGCCTTAACCTCAGAGCCACCATGATGTCTAAACACGTCTATATTATCACTAATTTAAAAATAATCACTAGGTAAGTATTGACGTTGCGAATTACATGGTCAGCAGTACGAAATAAAAAACAGCAAATAAAGCTTTACCTTGTTGTAAAAACAAATAACGCGTAATTATGTGAATGTGTTTAGATATACGGTCTGTTGAGCACAGTCGGTTTCTAATGAAGTTATAATACCAACCGTAATATGTTTGCTAAATATGTTTGTGGCAAATTACTCCTACTCGGCAGCTTTCTCTTATGTTATCGTAAGTAGGTACTAGCCGTTAAACAATTGGTTGAAATTGGGTTGGAAGTCGCAAGTAAAAGTGTTAGATGGACTGTTATGTTTTCGGTATTAAGATATTTATTTAATGTGCTCTCGAAGATAATTGTAGGGTGGCTGTAAGTCAAAGGTTAACTAAGCCTCATTTTGTTAAAGGCCGTTGAATTTATCTTAGCGTTGTTTCGTTGAAGTATGCTACAATTATTCTAAACCGATTTCATCTAATCTTCTTCCGAAATTGTCTCTATTATAGTTTGAATATTAAAAGAATGATGAAATGAGATTTTATGATCCAGGGTTGCAAGCAAGCGCATTTATGTACGTTAGACCCTTTCCTGAAGCAGGAGAAGGAACTGGTTTTGGTTTTTAGTCAGTAAGGGTAAGGGTCTGATACTCCCTCTTGCCCCACCAAGGGCAGGAGAAAACAATTGGTTATGAAACCAATCCAATTTTCTCTTCATAAAAAAATTTTGAAAGTCACGTAGGTACACATCTGCTGATGAGATAGTGAGAGACAGAGAGAGATAGAGATCTCCTGATGATATAATATTAATTCAGTTTAAATACAGAAGTTCTTTTTTCAGCTCAGTGTTGTTTATTTTCAACAAACTTTAAATATTGCTAAACAGCTTCGCTAGCTTCGTTATTTAAAATATGCATATTTTTTATTGTGTAATCTAGGATTATTTAATGTCAAAGTCAAATAAAGTTTGTATGTTTATGACAGAATTATAGATAAAATCTGATGTAAACTAAAACTTCTAACTACTAACATTCTACTAAAGTAAAACAAGAGATTTCAATAAAACTAAATTATTGTAAACATAAGGACAATTTGTGAGCACATCGTATCATGAGTTCAAAGTAAATCGTCAAAGGTATTATTAAATAAGCCGACGGGCTCATTTTTAAATTTGTTGATGCTCGAGTCACGTTTCAAGGATTTCGGGAACTGCCTTAAAAACGCTATTAGGTTGATCGTTAAACTTTGAATGAGTGACATCTTTAACGAAACCAAGATATCTCTTCATTTTAAAACCAACTCTTACAGTATTATCGACCCTAATTCCACTGAGTGAAAGTCTAGTTTTAGCAATGAAATCTTTCTCAACGGTAAACGTGTGTTTGCATTTTATAAGTTGTCGACTACGCTGTCACAGTGTTCTTTTTGGGTCATCACTCGTATTTGATGCGTTTTAAGAAATGTGAAGGATTAATTTTAGTTTTAATAGGAATTCAGATCCTTTTGAAGACGAACCTACAAAGTTCAGAAATGGTTAAGTCCGATTTATAGGACTTTTATAGTGACGATGCGATGACACTTAATTAATTGCTTCGTCGGAAACCGGCTTAAGATACGCTTTGTAAGTTTAGAATTCAGGCATTTCTATTATTTTAACTTTGTTATTGTTTTTCAAAATAAATTTTATATCTGCTTTGTAAGGCTTTATCGAAGTATTCATTAACATTAAAATTCCACTCGATATTAATACAAATAAAATTTAATTTGATCCTCTATAACGGGATGTCAAAACAGAATTACAACTAAATTAAGTCACTGGTTTTGTTTATTTTTTATTGTGTTTGAAGGGTTTTATGTACTTTGTTTCCTAACCGTTTATTTATTGATATAGCGTGTAAGAGATTAAGCTATAAAGCCGGTATCGTATATGCTGGCGCGAAGCTGAGCGCCGCGGGAAGCGAACGGACAAGCATAACACATTTTACAACTATTAGAGAAGGCATGTGGGTTTATTGCCGCAGTACAAACGCGCACGCCATGATACCAATAAGCAAGAATCGAAAACTATAATATTACTTCTTTACAATCCGTCCTTTACAATGAATTATAAAGTAAAATACTCTTTGATTGACACTCAATTTAAATGACTGTTGAAATAAAATTAAAGTTAGCCAAAAGTTCGTTTTAGAACATTTGTTTGAAATAATCTTCTGTCAGTTAGTGACGTTCATTGATTGTAGAGTTTTAAAGTTTCAACAAAAATCTTCAAACTATATAAAAGTGTTTTATATTTTATATAAGAAGAGCCGTCTAATAATTTTTGAAAAAAAAAACTTTTTGTATCTCTTATTATTGTGATTGACAGAAGAATTGTAAAGAAGTAACACTCCATGAATCATTTTTTTAAACACAATACACGTTAAGGTGACAGAATAATACACCCGTAGACGAAATTTTGAAAAATCGGTCTAATATAATATTCTCAACAGATTTTTTTATAAATTTTAAAATAATTTCATTTACAAACAAAACCAAAAACAGACGCTTTTAATCATATTACATTCTCGTCATCAGGTGAAATGGACAATCATCAAATGAGCACACACTCGATATGTTTAATAGCCTAAGGTATCATCAGCCGTGAGTCGGTGAGCAAGGTCACCTCGCTACCTGGTCAGGACTAGACCCAATCATTCAGCGCGTCGCGTTCCAAACATCTCGTATAGCCATCAGATCAGATGAGGCGCACGAATTTATATCTGGAGCCATACCATTTAGCATGGTGACGGCTCTGACTCTAGACAGCGAGCAAGGGTAGCTTATCGCTCTACCCGAACCAGATACGAGCGTACAGTGCGTAGTGTTCTCAAAAAACCAAGTCATTCGACGTTCCTCCTCCACCCATAAAAAAAGAATTTAACAATCCATGATAATATTAAATGGTCATCTAATTGACATACTACTGCAAAGTTTCACAATTATAAGAATTTAATAAAAATCTCAACCTTCGATGTTACACGTTCGTTACGCGTCGGCCTAATAAAAACGTTTAAAAAAACCATGCCATATTCTAAGACATGACTGAACATTATCAAAAAAAACTTTCAAGGATCCCAAAAGCACTGAATTTCGCTTTGTGTTACAATAAAACCTAACTCGGTATCTTCAGTCGTACTTTAGGGATTAGTTGGGTATAAGCAGTTAAGTTATACGACACGACTATCCACTACACATACTCATGTATACACGAGCCAACGAGCTAACATAACGACTTTATCTTTTCGAATAATGCCTACTTAAGCACACATTTGAAGTCGCTGCATATTTAACGATATTGAATTTATGACGTTAAGGAATCGGCCGACTAAAAATTATAAAGATTCCAAAATTTATGGCCTTCCACCAACTGAGCGAGAAGTAATCCGCTTACCGTCGAACAACTTATTAAGTGTGGGACTAAATACTGATATATTTTTCTCGTTTGCTTCGCTTATACCGGCGCTGGTTAGGACGTGTGTTGGTGTCAGTATGAAATGTATTCTCGGGCAGCTTACCTCGTAAAATCGTGAGGCACTCTTTGAAAATCTTGGTAGTGTTTTTTTCTAAATAGCCACTTAAAGGGTGAAACCTTTTAAAAGTATTCCTTTTTTATTACTCAGACTCAAGTAAACATAAACGTTGAAACATGCAATTACAATTCGTAAATCATTTGAAATTTCGTTTTGAAGTTCTTATAGTAAAAATCTCTTTATTTCTACAAACTGCAGAAAAATAAACGTAAGCACCTATAAATACCCTTTGGCAGTGTATAGATAGACAAACATCTTTTCTGTAGATAAGAGGGCCTATGGAAATGAAACCATTATTATCCATGTAGTCTTTGAGATAGGACAATGATTTGCGAATCTGTGGCTAATGTAGAATAAAATTGTTACCTTTAATAATTGTATTGTAAGTCTTTAAACATTAGCAATTTCCAATACTACAATTTTGCATTATTAAGATTTTAGTAATTTTACTAATTATAATAGATTATTACAATTTCCATTTCGTTTAGATGGTCCTTTTATGTAAATTTTATTATTGCATTGTTCAATCACATAAAGCATATTTTATGTGATCGAATCTTTTCATCATCAAAATTGGATTTACGACCTCTTGCGATATCGTTCCACAGGCATCAAAATGAAAGATAGTAAAATAGTTCACGAATTACTTTAGGTTGTAGTTGTTTTTAAGGTCCATTTCATCATAGCAAGCCATCATTTAGAGAGACAAGGATTTTAATGACTCTTTACTGGGATAACTTTTACTTCTTCAATAAGTCTTAAGTGCCTCTCAACATTAACACTATTACCCTGAAGACATAAAACAAGGTTCTAGAAAGCTGCATTTACTTTTACGAGTTTGCATTGAACTTCTTATTTTTGTAATAAACTTAATTCATTGCTGTGTTTATGCTTACAAATATCATATAATTGTGAACGATTTTACGGATAGTTCACTACCATTTACGTCTTAATCTTAATCGGATACGAAACTTAAAACAATGATGGAAGACTTAGATAATCCAAACGGAACGCAAACGATAAAGCACCTGATTATTATCGACGCTGAAGTCGCATTCATCTAGAGACAAAATGACAAATTATAAATATAATTTGGAAGTAACCTTTAAAAATCTTCTTGAACTATCTCAGCTCATCGTTAGAAGATTAATATCTACGTTCGATGATCGTATAAACAAATGATAGAAATGAATGGTCAATGACCCGAGCTGTCAGATAGCTGTTCTTGTACTATCTAAAGTCCAACAATAGGAATCTATCCGCCGAATAATAACTCATTGTCTTACTTTTTGTTAAACTAATCACTTTATTGTTCCACTCTTATAATCAATTATTCGATTAAGTTTCATATAAATGACGCCATCATTCCTATCATATATCCGATGTAATTCATTAGCTTCATATGATGGAGGTATGTAAATTTATAATCAAATCATCGGCCCCGCTTTGTCTTTTAGAAATTATTTTGTTGTGCTTTCATTTGATAGTCATTAATAACGCGATGATCCTATTGGCATGTTTTTATAATAACTCTGACCATTATATGTGATCCAATAAATGCTAAAAACCTAACGGTTCATTTTCGATACTTCAATCAGTGAGTGATCGATTGCTTCGTCTGATTCTTTTAATTGACTCGGCTGTTGCCAGTTGTTTGAGGCCACGTTTTAGGGAACCGTCAAACCCAATTTTTGGTTTGGACTACCCACGTTGTTAATGCTTTTACAATCTTTACGCTCATTAACCGCCAATCCTGAGACGATTAAGTCGTAACATGTTTTATTAAACTTAGTTGTGTGCACCAATTAAAATTTATTTTCTATAAAGAGTCTCACGCCTGGCGTATAGATATGTATCTTTACGATAAGAAAAGAAATGTGTGCGTGTTTCATAATTGCTTTTAATGCTATTTGGGATGGTACGAAAGATCTTCGTTGTGATAAGTCTCGTTGCATAAATTTTCCTATTATGTATTTTGTTGAAGTTCCGGAATGATTGATGACGGCCAAATCTCTTTTCTAAACACACAATAAATATTCAACTCAACTTTTAATAACCGATATTTTAAATTCGACATGACGTGGGCGTTCTTTGGTATAAATAGGAAACTTTGATGGTACAAAATGTTGACAAAAGCAACTTGATGGCAATTTTGTTACTTCCAAAGCGTTCGACGTGAATTTTTTATTATACAAATTTAAAACTGCTATTTCTGAAGTCGAATACACCTTGTAGAGAACGCATACGGTTGAAATCAAAGAGTGAAAATGTATTTTGGTACCTTTGGACAGCGGCCGAGGAAAATTGGTAAGGGTGTAAGGTTAAAAAAAGTGTCAAATTGATCTGGCAGTACGGTCACGTTCGTTCCACCGCGCAGGGATCGGAAGTCTATTCCGTGTAACTAAACCAATCAGGCGTCCATTGTCTCTGATAATACCATGTATCGGCCTGTCTTGCCTACATGCTTGTTAGTTTGTGTCTGTATTATCAATTCGTTTTGCTTGTAGCTTAGCTTAAGGTCTTTAAAAAGGTTTAATTTGGTCTATCGTTTCAAGTTTTTTTTACTTTTTCTAAGCTTTTTATCATGGCTTGCATTTTTGTTGCGTATTTTATCTCTTGCTTGTTTGATGTCTTTTGTATGTTATTTTAGAATCACTTTTCTCGAGTCTTAGTTTACGATTGGTTGCAATTGTTTAGTAGTTTACAGTATAGCACTAAACTGCAAACTAGTGCCGTTCCTGGCGCCAGCTAGTGTTAACGTTTAAATATTTTGCAGGCTCGTAAAATATTTGTTGACACTTAGTTCCGAATGGCCAATTACTACTGCAGTGTGAGTTGAACATTTGTTAGGTGTGGCGTTTGAAAAATTGTGTTTTATTTATAGCTGTTTTGTAGGCATTGAGTTCGTTGTAAAATAACTATATTTTATAAAAGTCATGCAATTGACCAATAACTGTATTTGTTTACAGCAGTTTCTTTCATCTTTCATTTAAAAAAATTGCTTTACTTCCTCGCTATCTGGATTCGCATCGAATTCCAAGTGTTATTATTGAAATTATAAATTCAAAACTGCGGCAGTATTCACAGTTAATTAGTAATTTTCATTTATTTTACCCACATTATTGGGTGCTATCAATTTCTGATCCCAAATAATATCGCATGATACAAAGTTATTGTAATCAAAGGCATTGCTTCCCTGAAACTTTTGGTACGCAGTCCCTCCTATTGTTTCCCGAAGGATTACCCTTTTCCGACCTCCATCATTCTTAACGCTAATAACATTTTGAGGTCAAATGCAATATATTTAACTTAGAGTTCATTATGAATATCTTCATTTGTTTTTGTGTTGGCCTCTGTACACGCTTTTTTAATTAAAATTGCTTTATCATACAATGTTTTGGGTAAAATAGTTACGCAATTTTATATGTACTTTATCTTTCTCTTGATGTTGTATTCGTTTTCATAATGGAGAGAATTATTTTGTTTTTAATTAACTATACATATTAATTTACTATAGAGGTGAACACAGTTTACAGGTAATCGCCTTTGAATGTCCTTTCAATTCAGAGATTTAAATCGAAATGTAAACGAAAAAGTTTGTTGTGTGTACATTTTTTTTCACGTAAAATCTACTAAACGGATTACAATGTAATTTAGCATAGAGATAGGTTAAAGTCTGGAATAAGCACATGCATATCTAAGTTTTATCAAGGTAACATGTCACCGCTGCCTGCTAGATTAAGTTATTTGAATACTAGCTGTATTTAAATTATTAAATGGGAAATGTGCTTTGTGTTTCTTCTCATCAGACCCAGTCAGTGATTGGTCACTAAGCATTCGCAATCAAAAACTTTGTATCATTGAGTTGTATTGTTTAATACTAGACGTACACCATTTCATTCCTAACATCAATTCAAATAAAATAGGGGTAAAAATATAAAAGCACAAAATATAGCGTCCTCAACTACACGTATCTGGTAAACATACATTCGATAGTTTTGTTAGTTTGGGCTAGACCTGAAAAAAAGTTGTGACCTACTTCCAACGGGGCTTCCGATCACATTCATGTTATTAAAGGCAGTGGACCGGCAAACCTCTGGCAACAGGAACAGATGTATAGATAGATACAATATTTTCCTTGCTACGAGTAGTATATATGTAATTATAATACACCAACTTCCGAACGCGGCTTCACACGCGTATAAAAGTAATTTATTAAGGAATTTTAAAAACAGCTACGTTTAAAGTCATAGCTCCACTAGAATACTCAAATTTAAGTGTGGGAGAGCTTCAGCACGAATGAGTCGGCTCGACCAGAATGATACCATGGCCTTACAGAAAACCGGCGTGAAAAAACCACAGCGTGTGTTTCGCCGTGTGAATGAGGTTACCGGAGGCACAATCCTTCCCCAATCCCTAAATCTCCAAAATCACTAAAACGTCGGCAACGCACTCGTAACTCCTCTGTTGCGGGTGTCCGTGGGCGGCGTGATTGCTTACCATCAGGTAATCCGTCGGCTCGTTTGCTGACTGATAATACATATTTTCGATGATATATATACTGATTCGAAATATCGTTTTGACTTTACGATTAATAATACATTTTAGTTACTTACACTAAACAGTGAATTATTAATATTGTTTTCTTATATGACAATAACTCCAATATTTTTCATTTTTCCTTAGTAGTAACCTTATATTTTTTCAATTTTCAAATCTTTTTTTTCCTCAAATCCAGCCTTTAACTAACATAATTTGATCTGCATGGAGTCAAAAAAGACAGTCTTCGTTTATTTAAAATTTTATTAGCTACTTATGGTTATCTTATAATTTCTCTGCAACTATTTGTAATAGTTCCTTAAAGGACAAACAGTGCTATTTCATGTTTATTTAAACCTATCAACAACAGTAAATTGTATTCTGATTTCACAATATCTATCCACACTTTACTAACAATTCCTGTTTCAAGCACTCCACTTTGTCATTAGCTAACAATCGCAAGATTATTGTCACCATTAGCAATAAATGTACTAAGCAAAATTAATTTCCTTTACAAAAAGATAAATTCGTCTAAATGATTACCGCATTATTTAAGTCTACTATTGTATTTAACAGCGTGGCAGACAGGCCACAGCCTATTTATCTTGTCCAATGATCGTTTGGGTACTGAAACTATCAACTATATCTGACTAGATATTGCAAACAAATCGATGAATTATATTATCATACACAATAAGGGAACAATCGATACCTATGGGTTTAAAGCAATTTTATGTAGTTTCACATTTATAACCGACATTAAAATCTGAAGCTTTCAACATTTAACGACTGACACGAATTATTACCAGGTGACACCAATGAGCTCTTTTTGGTTTCATAAAATTTCAACTTTTGCTGTTAACATTTTAAATTGTAATGTGTTTTACTTGCAATTCTGCATTGTACTTTTATATTATATTCTGAAGTTGCTCATCAGAAGCGTATTTGATGTTTAGTAAGACTATTTAAATTAAAAAACTCACAATTTTAAACAAAAATGTACTTTCTTATTTGTATGATTTTTCTGGTTTTATGTAAAACAGGCTTATGTAATTGCTTTGGTGATGGAAAAGGATTAAATTCGTATTCAAATAAATAAATAAATTACTACTCTAAGTTGTGATACGACAAATTAAACGTAGCAACTTATCATAAATTCCATATCTCTTTGGTTGGGTCACTAATTGCTGTGTCGAGTCTAGATAATGGTTGAATTTGTTGATGGTTGGATTTGTGTAAACGCACCCATGACCCGAGAGAAAAATTTAGATGAAGCCATGTTTAAAAAAATAAGTCAACCTGCAAGGCCTTGTTTCAACAAGAGCAACAACAGAGTCTTTTCTTATATTTATGAGCTAAAATGAGATAATATGAAGGTTAATAATTACTTTTGGACCAAACCATCAATTTGTTGCGATTGCCGCCTGCGCAGTTGCCCCAAAGGGACTTGTACTTATTTTTGTATTATTTAACTACTTGAAGCTATTAATAGGGTAGTTAAGATGCTCCCTCAAGCCAACACTGATCAAAAGACGCCTCAGTATTGAATCAAGTCTTAGAGTTTACCTTCAAGCGACATAAATGGAAGGAAATAATAATTTATGAATTGTTTCCAACATAATTTTATGTTAAATATTATACAAACATTTTACTAAAAAAATTAATTGGTATAAAGAACGTTTGAATGGGTATGTTTAGAAAATCGTTATTAAATGTTATACACAATATGTATTCATATAACATGAGTATATTACTTTTTATTTTTTGTAAAGATCTTGGATTCTTTTTTCGTGATTGGTTAAGCCGCTGTATGTCAATAAAACCTCATTATTATTTATAAAAATAGGTAATACTCATTAAGAATAATTAAGTTGTTGAAATAAGTTGTAAGTGTGTAATAACACTAAAATAAGAAAATGTTAATTGGTGTGCCGCATTCGTATTTCTAATATCAGTTTGGACTGGTCAAATCTTAATTAAATTACTGTAA
Source organism: Spodoptera exigua (assembly GCA_902829305.4). Lineage (NCBI taxonomy): Eukaryota > Metazoa > Arthropoda > Insecta > Lepidoptera > Noctuidae > Spodoptera > Spodoptera exigua. The sequence continues at coordinate 4,479,005 of LR824614.2, forward strand.
TATTGTACTGTTTATTTTGTAAAAAAAATAGCATGAAAAGCGGTGGTAGTAGGTAAAAATGATAGACTTGGTAAAGAAACTGCAAACCACAACTGTATTTAATTCCAACAAATAAATTAAAAGTAAATCCAACTCATTTTTTATCTATATACAATTTAAAACATCCCAAAAAGCATTAAAATGTTCCCTGGACATTTGGCCGACTTAATTTTTTCGAATCACTGCAAAAATAAACCGTAAAAGTTTGGAACAGCGTCCATAACTTTAGGATGTAGCTCGGTGGAGCTGCGGCGAAAATATCAATAAACAACAACTGACAAATAGTGCGATTTTCCTCGCAGAGTTTACCTAAGTGCTGGCCCAAACCTGGCCCGGTCTCGGGTGCATTCGATATAAGGCTATTTAAATCTCACGATAAATATTCTGTAGAAACTTTAGGTAGGTACAAGTTATCTACATAGGAAAATTGTTTGATAGGATTACTTGCATTTTAGATTAATTGTTTTAAATCCTATACTAAAATAACTAAATGATATTACTTAAATAAATGATTTATATAATACGTAAAACATTAGCTTTATGAGTATGGAATTAATAAAGAATTGAGTTCTGACATCAATAATAATTTTTGATGACAAATTACATCACACTTTAAAACTATTTCATCGTAGCTTTTAAGTTTTTTTTTTATCCAATACAGTAGGTGTCAAATGAGCTATACTCCATCGTCACCTATTTGTCTATTACACGGGTGATGTGTGAAGTATTCTAACACCTATTTAATGACCCATCTACTATTACAATACCATCTTAAATATACAGCTGTCCATGTCGCTACTTTCTTTGCCAGATGCATTTATTTAATCATTTTCAAACTACATGGTGTTAGTTCCAACTTTATCCGTAAGTAAACTTAAATTGGTTACTTTACACACCGTTATTTGTAAGGTTGTAAATGAAACGAATTTGTAGGATTTTATTAGTGCTGTTGATATTAAGGTAGCGTTATATTGATAAGTGGTTTTGGAGACTCTAATTGGTTTAACGTATTACAAAATACCATTTATTTGATCAGTAAATCTAAAACAAATAGTTATTATCAAAGAACTTTAACCAACTTTGCTTTGAAGATCTTCATTATGAATCTCAGAAACGTCTTAATCTTGAAGTGTAAAAGTCCTTTGGGTGCTCGCATTGAGTATGGCTACATATTAGCTAATATCGAGTAGCGGGCCGAACGGCGCCTCCCGTCTAAATTTGTACCATTCCGAAATACGCTTATACCGACACATTATCCCGTTTTATGACCGATAAAAGTCAGGCGAAACGTACTACATTTGTGGCGCAGCCCTTATTTTCAGAACCTAATATACCGTTTTCTTTATTGGCCTCCTGTCCTTATATTTTATAGGAAGCATGCATAGATTTTTTTGGTGATTTGTGTATTTTACCGCCAAGCAATAAAAGCGATGTTTGTATGCTTTTTATTATGGGCGCGTGACGATTTTTCTAATACGGAACTTTTGTTATAATTCATAAAAGATTTAGTGTCGCTAAAAATGTGATAGAAAGCGGCTGCTAAACTTTTATGCGTCTCGTTATGTCTTGAAATTTATAGTCAATAAAGCATCCTTAATCATGCGATCGAGAAATTTTGCAAATATCTCCGTGGGCCTTTTGAGGACATAATGAACACTAAAGAACGTCACGAATAAAACATTACGATTTTGCTTTAGAAATGGTCTTTATTATTGCTGCTCAATTTCAAACTAGAATGAAAAATGGGAACCCATTGTTGATATTTCTGGGACGGGATTATTGGATTTGGAGCCTCAACGTGTGTCCAGTTTATGACGTTCGTTTTTCTAAGCAGTTATTCCTTATTTTTCCGAAAATTGTACGTATGAAAAGTCAATATTAAAGGATAAGAAAGATAAGATTTAAAGACACATAAAAACATAAAAATCTAACAATTATTGATAACTTCAAAGTTGCTTAGTAATACTTGAAAGATAAAAATCACAATTTTGCTGCTTTTAAAGATTTCTCATTTTTGTTCAGTTGCCAAATATTACTGCTTATATTTTTATCTAAACCTGCAGTTGAACTTTACGGTAGCCTGAAATAACGGTGAGATAGTCACTTGACCTAAAAGTCAAGGAGGTTCAAGCTCATAATTTTCTGTCCTCCGCTGAAACTGGATTAACCTATAAAGTCAAGCAATTGAAACGACTATAATTCTTATTAGAATTATAATAATGTTGATATTCGTTATTTTGTCATTATCATTTTTAGTGTGTTTATTCACAGTCATAGGCCAGGTCAGGGATCAAGTTCTAAATTTGAATCAAGATTCTAAGGAAAAGATTTCAAAATTTTATTCTATGTTTAAAATTGAGACTTAGAGTATTATTGAGGAAGTAAATAAAATATTACGATGCAAATAGAAAAATAAACATTTTCAATTAAAATTAAAGATGATTGATGATTTAAGGTGCTCAAATATATATATATATAGTTTTATTCAAAACATTAAAACAGATGACAAATCTATCTTCAACACCAAAACCAAATCCGAAAAGCAAAATATAATTTACATAATCTGTTTACACAAAACAAATGTATTTTTAAACAAATCTTGTAGCTTCTTAATCAAAATATCTCTAATTTACATAAAATCAAAATAAACATCCGCGAAATCGTTTTTTTTACTAACAACGACAAATCGTCCGCCATAACTCAAATTCCTCGCGTTTCCTTGTTTACCATAATTCACAAATGAACCGTTCACAAAAAAAAATCAGCGTCACGTCAATCTTAACCCTTCAATGGTCAGGCACCGTGGGAATGCAAAAAGCAACCCTAAACGGTCTCAAGTGCCCGGCCGCTCCATTCACGAATTTCCTGCACGCAATGAAACCGCAAAAGCGCACTACCTGCTACCACATGCGTATGACTATGCCATGCTCTCTGGGATATTTTTGCAGAACCATAGAACTTGAGGGTTATCTAAACAACGGGATCGTGTTTCAAAATATTTTCGCAACATAAAATGTGTTTTGTAAGGATACAATGTTTTGTCAGCAGGTCCGGCTCATTTTAACGAAATATTTTATGTATAACAGACATCGCGTGTTAGACATCAAATTACTCATATATGTTAACTTTTTCATTTTATGTTTATTAGTTTCTATACTATCTTTATCTATATATTATGTATTCCAAAACATTTCCATGAACATACCTTAATGATGGCAATCAATCTCCTTCCTAGTTCTTATCAAGAAGTCTTGAATCTAGGACTTTAGCGACACATATAAGCAAACTATTCTTATATTGACACAATTGATTATGTAAAATGTAATAATATTCAAAGGATATAATATAATATGAAGTTACTTAGCTAGCAAGCTCAAGGAGTATACTATATGCGAGTAGGGGTTTTTTTTAATTAAAAAGACCTTTCATTTTTACAGCTGGAAAAAAACTGAGCAACGTATATTGCATTTGATGAAAGAATTTGCAACTCTAGGTCTAGGACTAATAGCTGAATAAGTATGAACAATGGTATAAAAGTTCATATGATCCATTTACTTCTTACAACTATTTCTTCTTGACAGTACAAAATCTTAAAGAAATTGAAAAACTGTATTCAATTTAATAAAAGTTGTGTCATCTGTTCCAAATATCCCCTTTATACACAAATTCTGAAGAGAAGATGCAACCCCGTTGTTCAGAAAATTAAAATTGTCAACTTTTCGCAGCTTTCCCATTTTTAATCTCGCTTTGTTATTGAGAATTGCTAATAAACGCGACTTCGTAAGAAATGGGGACGAAATTAAAAGGAAGACATATTTTAGACTTTAATGAAATTCAATAAAGACTAAAATAAATTTGTCAAGTCTGTTTGGTAATTTTATTTATATAGTTATGAGGATTTTGCTCATTAAATGTAATAAGAGTTTATGAAACCAAACAGCAGATCTTGTGTGGTACATCAAAGGTTGAGTCAAAATTACCTTACCATAAGATAAATGTATACCTGTTTACGTCCATAACTTTCTACGCGCGTGATTTGAATAATAATTATAAAAAATAATGTAGGTAGAAACTTCGGTCCCTTATACAGCAAAAAATTAAGAACGTCCCAAAAATCTACTTATCTTGTTAAAATAACAGATATTCCATTTAGAGATTGTTGTTTTCCCATTTAAATGCAAAACACTTTTTCATTAACACGTTCAGCTAAAACCTCCCTTAAACGAATTAGGAGCTACCCTCGAGGGACGTATGAAATTAACGACACAGATTTAGCATCTTAGGATAAAATATTACTTATTTCCTGAGTCCTTAGTACAAATGTTTTAATAAACGGACCTGAAAGCCTATCAGAGTTTTCCCTGAAGACGTAGAAAATAAAACAATGACCACCATTTATTTATATTATCTACATAACAATAATTGTTATATATATATAGTATAATTGTTATGTGTATTGTTATGTATGTAAGTAATTATTATTTTATTTGTTACGTATGAAAATCGTCACGGTATAGTAAATTCGAAACCTCGAAGTACCAACGTGTCTTATTCCAATATATATGTACTTTCTGGAATTGTTTAAAAACCGCTAACATACAGCGAAGTAAAACACCATGGGAGAAAATTTTTGTTATAAACCTAATATTGACAATTCGCCTTGAGCAAGCCTATGTAATGTGAGCTTTTTTCAGTGGGCATTTAAAAGATCATGATGTGATGTGATATACGTATGAAAGTAAGACAAAGAGAAATCAGTACAGGTGGCATTAAAATTATTGTAGTTAAATAAACGTTCTTAAAATACATAATGAGTTGTCGTATAATAACAAGAGTCACTAAAACTACTCCAAGTAAGAAGCCAGAGAAATAAGTACAGGCGGCATTAAAATTATTGTAGTTAAATAAACGTTCTTAAAATACATAATGAGTTGTCGTTTAATAACAAGAGTCACTAAAACTACTCCAAGTAAGAAGCCAGAAAAAATAATTTAAAAATTAAAAATAACTACTGTAAAAAAAACAATGATCGTTAAAACAGAAGGACAAATACAAAGAAGTAAAGTAATATACAGCCTCAATATTAAAATATTCAACCGCAATGACCCGAGGCTGTATTCGGGGACCATTTGCCATTCGCCATATGCGACACCTCCAAGTAATTATGAAACTGAGTTAAAAGGAGCTCAAACTGTCATTTAATTCGATTTATTGCTGAATACTTAAACAATTTGTGTACAATGTTACTTTGTAACCATGCAAGACTGAGTCCCTTTACATTTTAATTTTTTTAATTGGGAACAGATGGTGTATGCTGACAAAGTTATAGTATGTGGAAGAGCCATGCTTCAGCATGGATGTGTGTGCACGGCTTCACCGAAAACCGGCGAGAAATAACCACAACGTTGTTTTTCGCCGTGTGAGTGAGGTTAACGGAGGCTCAATCCTTCCTCTCTCCCAATTCCTAAATCCCCAAAATCCTAATCCCCAAAAGAATCCTAATCCCTAATCGGCAACAGACTCGTGACTCTTCCGTTGTTGCAGGGCATGGGCAGCGCTGATTGGTTACCATCAGGTAATCCGTCTAATAGTTTGCTGTCCTATCAGAAAAAAAAAAGAAATGGACAAAATAATGATGTTTATAATTTTGAATGTAAAGCGAAACGAGTCTAGACTTATTCATTACACCATTTCAAGCATAAATCAAAAACAAACTCAGCATCTATAACTTCTAATATCACGTTTCTACGATTATATTACTTTCAAAAACTTTCCTATTTAGCAAACACTAACAACTAACATTAATAAAATTTAAATTTTAAATCTGAACGTCTGAGTAGAATTCGTTGTAGTTAATTTGCGAAGGGAGAGAGAAAAATCGGGTCGTGGGGGCTTCAACAACGTTTAATTTGTTCCCATTAATAATGATGATGAGGACATATTGCCCTCTGAGGCTACTAATTTTGTTTCCGGCGTTGGTATTATGCCACGAAAAATACTACTAAAAATTCGTTGAATTTTTACCGTTGGAAATTAATATAAAGCTGAAATAAATCAGGCTCTACTCAAAAAATGTTCTCATTTCCGAATAAGGTGGATCGTAGTATTGAAAATTATTTTCTACATCAATTCGTCAGTCAATATGACCTTGATAAAATACGTAACGTAACCGGTTAAAAAGCTTACAATAGTAGCAGCTATAAGCAGCATTTAATTAATTATCGTAGTGACCCAAAAATATTTAAGGACAAAAACAAACATCGGTCTATTAGTTATACAGCGACTGAATATACAACTGGGCCTTATCTACGAACGCCATAATAAACTTTAAGCACACCACTGTGCTCCATTCCTCTGGAAATTGATAGACGTAGAGTTATCATTTGACAGTGTGCGTGCAGTATTATTTTGTCACGCAATACTTTTGCCTTTGCCCTGCCCAACTCGACAAAGAGTATAAAAAAATAGAATAGAATTTTCAACTAACAGTAACATCAGTATTGAAATGCTGACATTTTTTTTAATTTATATTTTAAATTTTTCAGGTCGCAGAAGCAGTTTCTTTAGATTCATTTACAAACACCAGCACCCCGAAATAGTCTGCTGGGCTTTCTCGCCTATACCTCATCAAGGATACTTGAAGTTAGAAGACAAACCGGAACTTCATGATCGCTATCTAAATAAAAATACGCGGATTGATTACATTATATCACATCATTAATACACAATGAAGAACAAAGGACACCTCACGTGTGGAGGAGGTTAGAGAAACCAAAATCAAGGCGGCTTGGCGATTTTAAACTTATAATAAGAAATATAGTTTAGGTTTTCTCCTGATTTTATCCTTTAACGTTTGTCAATGGTATTCCAATAAACTTTAATTTATATATAACTCGGCAAAAGTCACATTGATACGGTACTGATTTTGAACTTTACCACTTATGTATGAGAAATGAGTGCCCGAACCTCTGGGCCACCACGACTCTAGCGGATCGATCAGCATTGTCAATTCATAGTGTTTTCAAGGCTTCGTTTGCTGCCTCCCCTTGGTTTCTATATCTATTAATACGTCATGGTTTAATTCAATAAATGTTTCATTATATTTTGTAATTTTATTTTAATGTAATATAGTCTTTATGAGTAGAACAAAATTAATAAGCTATCAATTTCGGGATTTACTGCATCATCTTCTGGTGTATTGGCAGGCAGACGCTATATATTTATTTAAATCATTTTGATGGAAACTTTCTTATTAGAAAAGTATTTGAAATCCAATTTGATTGTATTTCTGATTGAAGTTCTAATCTTTCTATCATATAAATATAGCTATTCTAATTCACAAAACATTGATTTCTTATTTGAAAATTTCTATGTTCTTTAAATTTCTTAAAACCTAGACTAGTTTATCCTTCATCGACTAAATACAGTCTAGATTTACGTTCGACCACTTTACCACGTGTATATAGTGTACTTGTATATGCATTACGTATTCTAGCATAACTTAGTTCGTCCCCTGGAGGCCAGACTTTATCTCCTTCCTGATGCATTATTACTTACCTGCCAACCACCTCGACTTGTATATTGTGTACAGAAGATCGTCTATATGTAGATACGTTAACTGTTTCAGAATTACAAGTTTGGAGTAAAATTGATCCTAAAATTGCTCTACCTTAAGGCTACTAATTTGTAAAAATTGCGTATTTGCTTTCTGCATCTTGCGTCGTAAACGAGCCAGAACATAATATAAAAATATAATTAAAATAAGTTCTAAAACTGCGACATAAAAGATAACATTAAAGTTAAGAACCCCGCATGATACACTAAAACTATTTCTACGAATGTTTCTTTCGAGCGTATTTCAGTGTTATTTTTAAAACAATACAATGAATGCACAACGGTAGTGCATACTTTCCGTAATGGCACCTCTCCCCTGTACCTCGTCTATTTTAAAACCTACTCTATGACATAAAACCGTAGAATTTTACGCCCTATTCGTCAACATGTCGTATGTAATAAAACTCGTTGTGGCCGTCAACGGGGCAAGGACCCTAGTTTTATACGTTTTTTTTTTACTCACACCCCTTTTTAGTATAAAAACTTTAAGAGATGTTATCGTATTCCAGTTAGAGCATTTTCAAAACTGGTATTTACGACCTTCTTATCATGTGTGCTTCCATTTTTAAATCTTTGAGTACAATCGACTAATGTGCGTGATGATATTTCAAAATTCCATCTGTTTTTTTAAAACAGTTATAAAATCCTTATTTTGGATTTCGAGTTCATCGCCGTTACTGCTGACCGTGACTTTGAAATTGGAGAAATTGCAACGTCATAAGACGATTTTAATTTTTTTGTTGTCTCGGCTTTCAGCTTTTTAAGTAATCCGATTATATGAGTTCTTTTATTAGAACCACTTAAAAGATTTTACATTAGTAACTTTTTTTATGAATTGTGTAAAGAAATTAAAGGGTACGCTTTCATTCTTGCCTTGATATTTACTATTATTTATTAACTCAAAAGTGAATAGACAGCCAGTTGAAGATCTGCATTTAATTAATATAAATTCGTTCACTTAATTATAAATTAGTTCAACATTGACCTTACATCATGACACAGCTTTACTTACCATTGATGGCCTTCACGCCGCGACCTAGATTAAAGTGTCAACGTGTCCTTGCAAGGTAATGTTGACTGGATTATGTTTATGTAATAGCACTTATGGATATATCTGGAATAAGGAAGGGTTTTATTCAAGGCGTTTGACCGTATTATTTATTAATCTATCTTTATAACTTTATATAATAAGCTAAGCCCTACAAAACCGTTGTAATGTGATTTTAAAAATTTATTCGTGTTACCAATACAATGTTTTTTTCTAATAAGAACAACATTCATGTAAAAAGGATGAGTTTTCGCGTATAAATTAAAGTGTATTAGATTATATGGGATTTGACTTCATCATTATAAAAAAAAATAGAATCTTATTCGAATACTATATTCAGATTTTGATCACAATCACAACTATTATATTGGAATATTTAAAGTATTCCTAATGTTCTAATAAGTAAATAAACAGATTTTAATTCTAATCAGGACCTTCATTGAATCAACGTCGGATAACCTTAATCACGTAAATGACGTCATTACTCCAAGACAAAGCAAAGCAAATGCCAATAACAGTGAAGTGGGTGCCGCCAATTACTATATTTTACGTAATTAAGAATTCAAACTGTCACCACGAGTAGTCACGCTAGGTGGCGTGCCTGTAACTCACCAATTAGGTCGGGTTTCTTATAAAAATACTGGAGGTGACCACACCGTTGTACCGCCCGATCATAAATACACTCCGGTTCAAAATGTCACAGGTATCAAATTCCTTTATTATCATATTTTTATTTGGCAGCTCATTCTATTCTATTGAACACATAAACAATGAAGATGATATTTTTTTGTGGCAACATTTGAGAAGGCAACGACTTATTTTAGTTAATATTTTATATAAAGATATTAAATGTAATCTGAGACATTTTTGGTTAATCTTGATATTATTAGATTGTTGTTAAGGAAACGGATGAAATAGTATTAAATGTTCACTTATTAATGGATTATCATTAAACGATATAATTGAAAACAAAATCAAGCTTTGTCTAGTAATAAGTCATCGGTTATTATCCACACATTTTGTTGTATAGTTTACATGTTAGTTCCTTATAAAACAGAACAGGAAACACAACCAGAAACGTTAGGTGACAGAGTGGCCGTATTATTTTCTTGCGCCCATGCTCTCTTTGGAAGATTTCGAGCGCCTCCTTTTAACGCATTCTAAAAAGACCTCTATATAGGCGCAAATAAAAACACGAGTAACCCTTTAGTACGGCGCTCCCGTTGTTTCTATTATCATTGCTTGCTTTTCGAGGGGTTAAAACTTTTTTCTCGTTTCAAAAAAAATAAGCAAGCTCCGGATATGGAGGCCGTTCCCCATCTGTTTTATTAAAACTGCGATATTGATCTCAATCGCCGTTTCAACGTTGGAGCTCTGGTGTTTTAATTGAATGATTCGATTCGAATCAATGCAACCGCGATTGTTGAATGTTTGACTTTGTTCAATTTATAGTCGTCAAAAGTTATGCGTTAACGCCTACCGCTGCCTCGGTGATTGGGTGCGCTTATCGGAACATCGATTCTTGATCTGAATGCAGCCGCCATCTTATTGGAATCTGTTAATAATTGGGCTTACTCAAACTGCAATCATGTTTGATATACCTCTGTTGAATTGCAATTCTTATTTAAATTTCAGCGGTACGAACATGATTTTTAACGTGTTATTTAAATTTTTTCTCCATTATTATTTATTGTTAATTTAATTTTGGCTTTTGAAATTATTTATAGACAAGATCACAATCGATGACACTTTGGAATTTAAAAAAGCAATAAATGCCTATTAAAGCATCGTTCATAGCTTAAAGATGTTTTAAATATTTATATTTAAGTCATTCTCCTATATTTGGGAACAGTTAATGCTTCGGGTGACAGTAAAACGAAACCCATAGGAATGTCAGAGGGCTTTTAGCTTTGATTGTCAGTCATAAAAAATTGGACAGCAAAGAAAAAATGTGGAGATTCATTGTCCTGGTTTGGGCCAAGTAAAAAGTTAAATTATTAATCATTTCCAATGTGACTTCGTTTTACGTTTACTTCAAGTGATGTAAAAACAATGGAAACTTTTTACTAGCAAAAAATTTCACCGAAGCATGTGTTTCATAAACAAAAAGGTACAGACAAAAATGAAGCTTATTTACAGCGAATTCAATCAATTACGCCGCCCGTAACAGGTCGCTACCGAAATATATGGGTACTTGACGTTCTGAGATGAGTTCGGACGCAGCAAAAAATTTTGCCGTCGTCGGTTGTCATCCGGTAAAAACTTCGACGGACCCAATAGCCGTCCGCAGCAAAAACCGTAGATGCCCAACGACCAGAATCTGACATAAAAAATCGGTACCTTTAATTGGATACGGTATTCCGCAACCTTACCAATTACGAGTAATTTTATACTATTGGAATTTTGTTGGAAGAGTAAATAGACGTTTCGGATTGTTCGTCAATTACTATGTGAAATTGGTACTATACCTTATTAAAGTAGAAATAAAATAATGAAACTTTTATTTTGTGGGAAAAGACATCGTGTCCATTTTATATATACTTTACTATGTTGAAGACATCTTTTATTTACCTTCAATATTGTACTGAAAGTTAACATAGGTACATGAGTTTATTTTCTCGTACTCCCATTTCCACACAAAGGAATTAATAAAAAAGTACCTACTACCATTTTCGGAACCTTTCTTTCCTTACCAACTGACAGATTTGTAATCGAAAGAAATTGAGGAAAAGAAGCGCTGAATCGCTTTTTCGTACATCAAGGACATCACTAATGAAATCGTGTAGTTATACCAAACAAGCGGCGATCGCATCAAAAAGCGCTTACTCCGCTGACGTTTTTTACGTCTAATTGTAAGTTATTTGACTCAAGGGAGTCGACGACTAATAGCCAGTATTTGCTATGTAAGAATAACATTACGCTTGTCTGTAATAAGTACGTTGTTAGAACTAGAAAGGACATTTTAATTAATCAGGTCTTGACTATGGTTCTGAAGAAAAGCGTGTGTTTAAAGGTTTACTTTTCTTAACAAGCTTATTTGTTACAGTTAATAGACATTAGGTAAACTGTTTCTTTGAGTAAATTCTTAGGTGTGTGGTTAAATTAAGATAGCAATAATAATAATTATGAATAGACGTTTCTAAAAGTTGGTACCTTTTTCATCAACTACTTCTAACGAGTTCTGACTAACTGCAGTTCTTTAGAAAAGCAGCTTATCACAAAAACGTTTGAATACAAACTGGAGCAATACTGTTCTTAAAACACGGTTTGTAAATAAGGCACACCTCGAGCATCTAAATTGGAGTGAAAGACAATTTCACAGCAATGTGGTGCTATAAAACGTTTGCACTAGAACTGCACCGCAGCCAAATCGTCACGTAAAAGACACCTGACCACAAACAAAACTGCACTGACTTCTCCTAACTGGAGCACGTTTGTTTTTACATAAGTGCACCACAAAAATAGGGTACGTCTTTGTTCATAGACCTCACTAACTGGGTCGACGACAAAACGAAGCTTGCTCTTATTAGGCCGAACAAAGCTAGCTGGTTTAGGAATTGTAGCAAGTAAAAACCTAGTGCAGAGACAACCCTAACTCCAAAACGGTGGTAAATTTATGAAAGAGCAGGACTGAAAGCAAGTTTTACTGTCACAAATAACGTTAAAATATTGTGGACAATGGCTAAATATTGACCACGTTCTCTGTAAGTTAAGGATCGTAATGTGCGTGGACAAGAAATAAGTAAGCAATGCGTGTGTGAGTGTTGCCTATGACCAACGGTGAGTGAACTATTTCCACATTATCCACACATCTTGATTCAAAGACACCGGATATTTCCAGTCTCCCGTTATCTGTTTTTGAAGGTTCACGCTTGACTGGCCCTTTGGCGATGGTAAAACTTTTTGTTTGAGTCGCTATTTTTCTTAGCCTCGTGACGGAAATCTAAACAAAGAGACGGAAAATAAAAGAAATCCAAATTGAATGTTGGGCTTGTTACAAAACTTGGGTAATTTTCGATGTTTTAGCCGTTTACTACGTATTTTTTTCATTTTATTGGTAATAGATTTTGGGCTATTGAAAATATAACTTAAATGCATCCATGAAACGGCGAGAGAAGCTAGTAAAATAAACGGTTAACAACAAATTCTTTCTATCAGTTTGCTGTTATTATTCCATACTAAAAATGAAAAATGCACAATACTGACTTCCTTTGTTTGGGATTCATTGAACCAAACATAATATTTACAAAAGCAGGGGCCAATTTCAGGAAATAGTGGTGAATTGAAAATATACGATACCAATGGCCTGCCAAAGATTAAGATATAAAAATAGTGAAGAGGGTCATGGATAACGATTTTTACCTAAAGTCATAATTTTGGACATAAAATCTTTAGAAGTTACTAATAAAATTGCCCGTAAAAATATTCCTCTGCGTCTCCTAATAGAAACTAGATTCTTTACCGAAGAAAAATTTTGCTTTCGACTTTTAGAGATCGCTTGTATAAAACAACAAGACATTTTAAAACGCATACGCAGACATTTTAGACACGCAATGCAAAATGGTAACCTATTAAAATAAGTTAAGCAAGTGCCATAAATGTCACACATTGTTACAATCGGCTGAGAACAAAACGTGAACTGGGACCTTTATCCTTTCTAATCTACTCTGTGGTGCCTGCAAGGTCGGGCGACGCGTGCGTCCAATCGACCGTTCCCGCCAATGATGCTGCAGTCATTGATATTGCGCGTTACGCCAGACGATTTACCACTACGGGCTATTTGCCTCCTACCGGGAAGCCGGGAGCCCTTGATGTATGTGTGGGTTCCTACTGACTTTTGTTTTAGCCGTAACACAATGTTGAGTGTGCTCCATCGATATGAGTTTCATGGAAGGTTAGCCGAGAGATGTATGGCCGACGAAATAAATATTGTTTTAGTTTCCCTTGGGGTTTCCAGCTTAGTGATAAAAGTGTGGTAATTTGAATTTATTTGTATTTCACATTATTGTTTGGTTTTGCAATACTTCTTAATTCATTCAAGAACTTACTCTGAAACTTGATGCTCAGAGGCAGTTTAATATTACAATTTTTGCATAATACGGTATCCATAGTTCTCATACCATTAATAACCATTGCCAAAAATCCGGTATCACTGATTTATGTGTCGCTGTAACGAAGTATGAAAACATAAATAATCGCGGTATTCTTGTATAAAAAAATATTCGAGTTTACACGCCGTGACGGTCATAACCACTTAATAAAAAGGTGGTAAGCTGTTAAACACAGCAATTTATGGTATAAAATTGTGCAGTTTATTGTAAAGCATATTTGTATTGTTTGAAAATCAGTGGGGGGCGGGAGATACGGTAACTTGAAAATTAATATTCTGTCAGCGAATGCGATTTTCGGCTCTGTATTTTATGATATCAATACGATTTGATCGAAACACTCGACGGATGATCTGAAGTGTTCGGTAAACAATTTATCAGCAAGTTTCTGTTTTGAGGGGCGTGTTTGTTTTGGAGTCGAGATCTCGCATCGGATTGTTTGGAAGATGAAACTTTTTCACGTGCAATACCTATATTTTTTTTTTTGTTTGTGTTGATTCAATAAATACTTGAGTATTTTTATTTTGTGTTCTTGAATTTAAACGACTTGATTTATTTCGATCACGCTTTATAGCAATTTATTTTTCAGAAAGAGAATAGAATGTTGTGTACTCTAAGTAAAGTTTGCTAAAAGAATATTTACTAATTACCAATATAAATTTAAAGTTTGACTATATTTTCTCTATTCCAATACGCAGCAACTCCTCAGTTAACATCCACAAAATGAATTGTTATAAAAGGTCTGAGTATCATATTTATTTGCAAATGTATATTTGTAAACGCACCCACGACAAGGATAAAATTATTGTGTAAGCAAAGTTTTTTTTTTAAAGATAAATGTAAATATTGATTTGACCATTCGTGGATACCTACTAACACAGCTTTTTACTAAGGAAAGTATTTTTACCCACCTCCACGATCGATATTTGAACTGCGTGGTCAACGAGGTCGCTTTTGTCTATAATTAATTTACGAACGTCGTAAAATCCTCCTGTTACTAAGTATTTAATTTACTGACTAGTTCATGGTTACCATAAAAGCTTTAATGCATTGACTTTGAGACTGTTTTCGCTTGAAATGAATTATTGGAGATGATATTAGATTTAATTTAATAAAAGAGATTATGAAATACCTAGAAATGTTGGACTTATTTATTGTTTGTTTAATTAAAAGAGATTTTACAAAAAAAAACACAGTACAGATATTTTGATTTGCTGGCACATGACTTTTTTCTTCTTAATACAATTAAATAAACATTGTCTAATCGATCAGAAAAGACGTTACAATTATGTTACGAACTGCTATATTATCATATTTTTATTCCAAAATAGGATAAGCTTAATCCTCCAATCGTGCTTGTATACCACAATCAAAAAGAAATGTAAACAAAATATGCATTAAGTTTATTATATTTAAAAAGTTTTATCCGTTACTGGGTAAGTAGAGCAGTAAGTGGTATAACCGCGAATCACGACGATGCCGTTTTTAACCGCAAATAGCTGTAATGTCGGTTTCCTAAGCAAATTAGTAAAGAAAACTCGACATCTATTTGCAAAATTATCGTGAGACAACATATAGCGTATTTCTTTTACAAATAATCCAACTACCAAATTAGAATACATAAGGCAACTATTACTAGCGTGTACATATATAATTATGTCACAGGCAACGAGCTTAGTTAGCCAGACATTCAACGGCCTGAATAACTAGATTTTCGATTAAATGACTCAATTTCTTATTTAAATGTGGGAGAGCCATGCTTCGGCACGAATGGGTCGGCTCGACCGGAGTGATACTACGGCCTCACAGAAAACTATCCGGTCTCTATCCTTTAGCTTAATGGGAAGATTAAGGAACACCCGTTTTATAAAAATAAGGCTTATATGCCTGCAATGAACTAGATGTGATAATAATGTTGATGAGTATGTCAATACAATTACTTTCATAATTTCAAATAATCAGATAGTCTATGTTCTATGGGATAGGATAGGACGCTTAACGTTCAGAATGATCACCTGATGCTAAACAATCACCATCCATGGACACCAAACATCAGCAGGTACAAATACGTTGTCAGCCCGCCAAGCAACTTGTAGGTGTTAGAGATTTCAACATAGGAAATAATGTGCATTTCTTGCTTGCTGGATTTATGAGCATTAAAAGTGTTGCGAAATTTAGATGACACAACCGTAAAACAGTGGTTGCATGTGAAGAGACAAACGTCGAGCTCAGTGGCGTGCAGTTGAAAAGGCCTATTTCCAACAGTGGACAAGATCAGACCGATAATGATGATGATGATGATGATGATGATGATGATGATGATGATGATGATGATGATGATGATGATGATGATGATGATAATGAAATTTAAAACAAAATTCTGTTAGACCATTTGACCGTGATCAATAATTCATTTTAGTTTTAATTTTACGTTTCCATCCTGCACTTTGGGATATGACACAACAATAACAGCTTCAAGATAGTCATTTGCACGTCAAGTATCCGGTGTTTTAAATGAATATTTATGATCTTAGTCTCCCGCCGTATCCGCAACAACATTGTTTTATAAAATCAATATTGAATTTGAATTTTGAATGGTAAAGGAAATATTAATGGCAAACTAGTTAGCTCGTGACTCATTTCCTTATTCAAAAGCTAATGAGCTAAAATTCAAATGTTTTTTCGTCTTAGCATATTCATCAATTACATCAGTGAGATTGCCGACACTTATAATTATCACCCAATTTATTATGTTTAATTAAATAGTTTTAGTTTTTATTGTAATTTATTGATTTGAGTTGAGGCTGGCTGCAAGCGCTAAAATGTTACTATCTATTAACATTTAGAACTCCAAGTTTCATTACGAAGTATTTTTGTTTTGAATCCACTTAATTGTTCATCTACAAAAGTCCCGTCTATTATCTTTGTGCCATAAAAAAGTCTCATTTAGGTCAAGGCAAGGCAATTGGTAGTACAATTACATTCACCATTGCACTTTGAGCCTTATTTAGTCCGTCACATAAATCAAATGATATATCATACGCATTAAGCGTCCCTGCTTCGGTCCAAACATTACCTCCATTTAAATATTTCATCTTATCTCCAAACTATCCCACAACTCGCACCCCCAAATTAATATTCACGTCATGAAGATTACCTTCCTCATAAACTTGGTTCAAGGCATTAATAAAACAAACAATCACATAAGATGGACTGATAAATCCAAAAACGTTAATATTATGCGATTCTGTTCCTTTTTCTTTATGAATTCGCGGTACAAGATTAAAAATTATTTTGGGACCGTCAGTGGCAACGTTAAAAATAAATGTACCAAGATAAGAAAGAGGTGCGACAAAAAGTTTTAATGCTAGTCGTATTCTCGGTAGCATGAACAAAATGGGCGTGAGAAAAACACGGGCTTTAGAAACAAATGTAATCCAATATGCTACACCTTATTAACTCAGATTGAATCGGTATACTTAATTTCCTAATTTTAATACTCATTCTGAGCTGTTAGGTATGCATTTTACTGTCACGTTATAACGGAGAATCTGGTGCATCGGCTTAATTTTTATGCTTTGATACTAATTGCAACGCTGGTGAATTTTTATACTTTTACGAAACAAACGGTGCGGCAAATTATATAGTTGATGTTATATCTTTAATGTAATTTGTGACGATAGAGGTGGTACAGTTTTTATTGCAAGCGGAGGTACCCATGCCATTTAAATAATATAATGTTAATTTTGTACAATCATTATTTAATTTATTTACCACTAACTTATCAGTAACGTTTATGGGTACCATGCAATATTATTTTTAAATTTCAAAAGTGCCTACCTTGTCTCTTTAGTATGGCCTATATAAGTAGAGAAAACAATTCACCTAAATACTTTACTAGATCAACTAAAGGTCATGGATAACCACTTATCTCTTGGCGCTGTTGCATTCTTGTTACAATACTATTAAGTTAGCGCAAATATTTCTAACCAAACGAAACCAGTTTATGTTGAAGTGATATTAAAATAACTCAAAACGCAAAATTGCTTATTTCAATCGAGCATCGACAAAAAACCATAATATTTTTTGAGAATTTCGTTTTTCTGAAAACAATAGAACTACAAAGCCCCAAATCCACAGGTTTGATAAGTAAAGAAAAATATTTCAAGGCCATGAAATACACATAACGAATTCCGTATTGAAATACACACGGTAAGCTTACTGCGGAGGAAGTAGGCGTCTTGGGCTCTCCGATCGCCAGTCTGATATCGCGAGGGCAATAATTAAAGTCTCTGACGCAGCTATAAAGAAGCCATGAGACCTAGTTTTGTTGGGTTTCTTCGATTTCCTATAAGAATACCTTGAATTAATTTAATTTAAGAATAACGATGATGTCAGAAAACAATTGGGAATATTGTATGAGATTATCAAACCTTGACTTCATATGTAGTTATGTCATACTAATACTGTAAAACGCGTAGAAAAGTTACTTCCTGCCGATTTTTGGTTGCTAAACTATCCTTTCTCGAGCTCCAAACTATGTCTGTACTGAATTTCACACTAAGGTTTAGTACTTTAGGCGTGAATAAAAGACAGACAGACGAACAGAGTTACTTTCGCATTTATAACACTAGTTTGGATTATACAGAAATTTGGGAAACATATGTAAAATATAATAAATTAATAAGGGAGGAAATTCCAATAACTTAGAGTTAACAATTTTTTTTCACTTTCACACGGCACACGCAATTAACACCTAGGAGATTTAAAATCCGCAGTTCAGTGTACTCGCAACGCTCAAAGCCGACAAAGTGAAGTGAAGGAGTTTCAAACTAAAATTCTTCCTTTAGTTTATAGGCCGGCAAAGAGCAAATGCATCACCTGACAGTAAATAATCGGCGTTGCCTATGGACACTCACGATACCAATTGAGTACAAGGACATTTCCAACCCATCGTGGATTGGGGATTTGAGTGTTGTAGATTGAGGTCAGGGTAAAAATGGATTGGGCTATAATGGTATTCGTGTGCACACGGTGAAATACACCCACCCCCACAAATGGAGCCCTATAAGGCTGATGTTCAGCGGAGGTAAGCGCAATGGGGCACCGCGACCTCGGCCCTGAGAAGGAGAAGGAACGGGGGCTTTTTAGCCAGTAAGAGCCCGTCCAATCCTGGGCGGGAGAAGTCACTTGATGATATTCCCCTCACAAAAAAAGCATTATTAAACGACAGTATTCTATGAGGCCATAGTATCACTCCAGTTGAGCCGGCCCTTTTGTATTGATGGCTCTCGCACTCTTTAGTGGTTGGATTCAAGAAGTTTCGATGTTATTTCATATTTTTCAAGAAACCAAGCAGTTAGGCGGAGTATAAGAATTATAATTGAGTAATAAAAGAATATATATAAATGTATTTTATTTATCTGTATTCTTAATTATACATACGTTGACATATTTTGTCGAATTTAATACTTTAAACAAATCATTTATATTTGGATGATAGTTATAATTGTCAAGAAAATAATGTTATTGTGTATTTCGAATTAGTTTTCCAATCAATGTTATTTATGACACAATACATAACAACTAAACAGGTATTCGTATATTATGAAATACATATAATAATTTAAATTTAGTAAACAAAAGGTAGCAACATATTCAATATTATCAGTACCAGCCAAAAGCTCGTAAAAGTTATTATATGGACCTTTCCATATCGCGATGTTTAGAGGTTAATATTCTATTGTTTTCTCTGTGTAGGTTATGTTTAAATCATCTAAACAGTTTTTATTCCTATCCGTGATATCGATTCCACGATCCCAATAATATATTCGATTAATTTGTAGTAAAATGGCCGTTGCCAAAATGTATCTCTATTGGATTAAGTTAGTTAGTTAACTGACCTTCGTTTTAGTAAAATAGAAACCATTTATGCAAAAAATAAAAAAAAATGTGATAAACTGTCTCTTTTTCATAATTCAACTAGCCATAAACATTATTTTAACACCTTTTTTTAAATATAACCACAAGCACAGGTCGTCGACGCTGCGGTGCATATTTACAACATTTTATCACACCAAAGCTAACAGCCACCTAATTAAACCGTTCTACACAAACGTTTTTATAAAACCTAACTCTTTTTAACTCGAAACTGGACTTCACACGTGTTTTTAGCTTTTTATTCACCGCCGCAAGATTTATACTCTTCTTTATAAATTACGGAATCTTCTTTTAGAATCGTGTTATATCTAAACAAAAGGATCTCGGCACGTCCCTTTGAAAATACACAAGGTATTCGACTCGTTTTATTAACGTGGTGAGATCTAATTTGTTATTAAATGAGGCATTATGCTCGTGTTTGTAGTCAGAGGGTGGGTTTCGGAATCCAATGAATTTTAACTTCTGTCATTGGGAACATTTAAATGTTTAAAGGGGGTCGTTATGCTTCCGTTGCTGTATAATACTGTATTTTATGCGTTCGACCAGCTTTTAGGTAACATTTTTTTTTGGATTATGTCTGTCGTTTGAATCCCAATACCGTTACGTAAAAAACAGGACGGATATTGAAAAAAAAATGTTGACTTTCATTGTCACAGAACAGTTGTTTTATACAAATCCCTACTAATTTGATGCAAATGTGAAGTCGATATTAATGCAACTGACTTTTTTGTTGTTTCTGTGATATCGTCTTTTTTATTTTAACCGTTACTTGTGCCGAAATTTTACACTTCAGAATACCAGAATCCACCCCAATGTAAGAAGTAGTAATATTGATGTGTGACGATCTTTAGACTTCTTAGTGAAGCCAACAGACTACGACAGTCGGGCTCCAACAGGAAAGCTGTTCATGGTTGCGGGTCCAGCTCAAAAATGTACCGTGGCCTCGGCCTAGAGCAGGAGAAGGAACAGGCTGGTTTTCAGTCAATGATTGTCTGATACTCCTAGACCGAGGAGTCACGGAATGATTTCTAAAAAAAAGACTTCTTAGTGAAAAAAATGTTATTTCTTCTTATTTAATAATTTTTATTTCTAGAACATATTTACCGGGTTGCTGTCGTCTGCTTTTTTCATGCTGCTGCACCATTTTGGGTGATAGGTAAAGTTCATCTATATTATTTTTAAGACTTTTTGCGGCCTTGTGTGTTGCGTATTTTTTGACTGGACATTACAAATATGTGTATATGTAATGGTAATAAATTGTTTTTGAAGCATTAAGGTTCTTATCCTCCACTGTCGATTCTCCTAAATCTTCTTAAACCTTCTTTGAAACGGCAAAGTACCGTTCAATAAATACACAATCATTTATCTGGATTATCATCCTTCGCATGAAAGTCTAGAGTATCAATATTATGCCCACAAAAACGTTACATTCTTTTCAATGGCCACTAATTACTTGAAGATGGGTGAGTAGGTAGAATATGTTGATCGTGAAATATTTTTTATACTGGGTACTTTCACACTTACTTTCGTTCACTTATGTGAATTGCTAATTGGTAAATAGTTTCTATTTATTTTTGCTAACAAAGCTCAGGTTTCTTAACTATACTCTTGAATATTAAAGCTACTTAATTGCCTGATGAGAAGTGCTACTCATAGTCTCAGAGTAGAATAGGCATTACGAGTACCAGTATATTGCCGTCAATGTAATCCTTGGACCATAATAATCACTATAGTTAAATATTATACCTACTCACTCCAACAGAACCTTATTAGGCACGAAAGTAGACCTGTGTAGTTTCTTTCATTGTCTATTCTATGGTAACTGCGCTCTAGAGTCGCCACACAAACGTTATCGCGACCGCATCGTAGGGAGATTAAGGCTGTGTGGTGGGAGGCGAATGCATCGTCATGCCTCTGTATGTGTGGTACAAGTTTAAAGAAAACGAATTTCGAAGAATAGATTTCTAACTTGTATACTAAATGTATATTTGTTGCAAATGAAAGTATGTATATATTCTGCAATTTAGATTCGAATGAAAAAAATGAATTAATAATAGATAATAAAAAATAAAGCTGCTTCATCGTGCCCATGAAGACACTACGGTCAAACAATCATATCATATCAGAATAATATCAGCCACAAAACGTCTGGTTCATTCTTGAAAATATTTAGGCCTCTTCCAATTATTTGCATATTGGCTAATTTCAATAGTTTCCAAAAATAAAAAAAATAGGAAATAGATATGAAAAAGTATAAAATCTGGTTAATTTTTCCGATAGCCATTTAAAAACGCAATGCGCTTATAACTTATAGAAAAAATGTAAGATGCTCTAAGCCTCAGGGAATGGACAAAATAAAAATGAACAGTCTCCTTGTTGGCTTATCGAAATAGATTACTTTTTCGAAATGTCCTCTGGGGAAGCAGGTTCGACCTCGGGGAATATTTTTTTATAAATCGTTAAACTTTCAGACAGATTTGTCATGTTTTTTTGGTTTCAGTGACATTTCAGGGTGATTTTCTTGAGTCAATGAAAGCCTGTTTTCACAACTTAACGTGATAATTTCTTAGTATGCTTTTTCCTTGTTTTTTTAGCCTGACTATTGCGTGTGGGCGAGTTAAAACATAATAACCACCATTTTACAAATACTCAGGGTTCGTTGCCTACCGCATACAGTGAAATGCATGTTTTCAAGTACCGACTTAACATTTCTGAGATTATTTTTAATACCAATCATGCTTTGTCCATTGTTTTCTTTGTGACATATTTACATTTTGTAAGCTCTCTATACGACTTATTTTCGTTGACGCATAGGTATTGTTTTAAGCTACACACATTGTTTCTAAAAAAATAATTAGTTCATATTACATTATTATTTTTTCTTAACATTCTTAAAATAGGCAATTTTATCCTCTTCAACTGTTTTGAGTTTCTGAATTCACATAAATCAAGTAACAAAAGAGGAGTTTAAAAAATACGCGTTATAAAAGAAACAAATTAATAGCATTAAAAAGCGTTTTCATATGGGCATCTTTCTAGCAAAAACTAATCATCTTTATATGTATCACATATCAGCAAAAACATTACAATAGAATCATCATTAATTGTATAGCGAAAAGTTTTTGTCAAACCTTATGTTGATAGAAATATGATAGCTTCATTTGTTCTTCTATATAATGTTTTATCTCATTATGATTCGCGACGGGACGCCGGCTCGGGTTTGCCTATTATACCTAACAATAGTTTCACTAAATTGTCTTAATAGAACCTCAAGAACCGCGAGTCATCGTGTTTTGTTGAAACCAAAACCTATCACCCCCACACTCATGACACCTGGTTTTATTAAAACTGTTATCTTGAGCGTTTTAATTACAATCACGTGTGGTGATTATTTGATGATGCAGTCGTTTAGGAGAATGTAAATGAAAACATCTTTAAGGAATGTCTGATACTTTGTTTAAGAATTGCTTTTAGACGAAATGTACGTATTGTTTTATACTTTAATGTATAATAGTCAGTGCAATACGTATTAGTGTTAAGATATAACCAAACTGGTTGCAAGGTTGTTTGAATCCTAAAATTAAACTTCGGCTAAACAGCTACTAAACCAACGAATCACTCAATCGTAAACCCTTAAACATTTATTTCAAAAACAAGCCCACCTTAAGACTTCTAAATCAAATAACCTTATATCAACAATCGTCTTGGGATCTTGAATGGCGTCACAGAGTTGAACATCGAAATCACTTAGTGGAGTAACCAAGCGGTTTCATTTGTGATTTAAATGATGTTTGTGAAGGTGCACCGCACTGCGTCATGGCGCATAGATGTACGACGTGTTTGTAAAACATGAGGGAATCGTGTGCCGTCTACTGATTATTTTGGTTTATTTATTATTGAAGGAGTCGGGCTGGTTGGGTGTCTTATGCGCTTTACCTGAGCAGTGAATTGTGGTTAACACAACATGTTAGCACGTATTTGCCTATGTGTATCAAGGGCAACCATTATGCGGCCATGTAGTGAATAATGTAAAACTACTTCACAATTAAAATGACACAAAATATAAAAGAAAAAACAAAATGCAATTTCAAATAAAGTAGAATCACATATTAATTCCAAACCATACATAATTATGTGAAGCTATGAGCGAAAGATTTTTCCTCTATTTTTATATCGAAGCAATTTTCTCGGTAAAAAGTAGAAAAAAGAAGCTTACCAACCTATACAAAACAAACTTATAAACAAACCCACTCATAATCACTTTCCCAATATCCTTCCGAACGAAAGCAAACATGGCGCTCAATAAGTTAACCTATACAAACACATCCAAACATGAGTAGCGAATGTATTACAAGCCTCTGAGGTCGTACAAAGACTTAGCACAGCTTACTAGGTCCCTTTACGAGAAACCATTGGACGGCGAAATTACCCCAAGACAGGTAAGGGTAAGCCGCTTTCTTTGATACATACGTCAGGAAGAAATATTGGAAGAAAATTGTCAGTGTCAAGTGTAAAATGGAAGATAATTCAACGTCTGCTTGAAAATTATTGATGGGTGGAGCAAAGTTGGTGAAAGTTAGAACGATTAGAGCAAATATGGGGTGACTGTTATGTTGATATTGTTGCCGGCAGCTAACGTAAATGTTGTACAAAGGTTTTGTTCCGAGAATAGTGTTGTTAGTTTCGAGGATGGTAGATATTGGACGGAGGCCAGCGCTGTGTACTAAATTAGGGTATTGTATTCTGTAATGCTATAGAACTATTGAGTAGTCTACGTTTGTGCTATTAACGTTATCGAGGGTATTCTGTGGTATAGAAATGCAATAACTATAGGAGTGACTTGTATGCATGTTAATCATATCACATCACATTAAGACCCCACTGCTGAGCAAAGGCCTCTTCTCACACGAAGAAGATTTGAACATCAGTTACCACGGTTCCTTAAGGCGGATTGGTGATAAAATTTGTAAAAAGTCCATAAATGAGTATATCGATGTACCTACTTTTAATTAAAAAAGTAAACATTCTATTTTGGAGTAAAAAGGTGGGTTTAAACAAGTATTATTTTATACATAATAATATATACCAAAACCAATGCAGGTGTTTTTGTTTATAAAATTCTTCCAAAAACTTTAACAATTGCATTTACGACGACTGCCAAAAGACATTTTTACATATTTGAACACGTGTAAATATGATACAATATTTCCGATGCATCGGGAACAAAATGTCATTTTGTATTCAAAAACAACGCTTAACAGTGTGCTACACAAATGCAGGTGTAGTTCGCCCACGTCACATTTTCCGGTTGCAACACAGAGAAGTCAATAGATGGAGTGACAATGTCGATGTAAAGAACATTGCAACTGTGCTGTGTTTGTTATCGGGCGGAGTTTGGATAAGTGGATATATCTAACTTATATACTACCTATATCATTTTGTAACGATATTTGGGTCCAAATGAATACTATTATTTTACTACTGATACTAGATTAAATTGCTATTGTTTTTGGAGTTCGATATTCAATTTTATAAAAAAGAATAGGGATGTCTCCTGGGTTAAAACAAGATTCTAATTAGTCCGTCAGTTAGATTATAGAAAAAATACTAGATACGTATTTTTTTATTTTTCCTTACAAATAATATTCAGAAAGATACAGCACATTCAAATTCAGGAGCAGGGGCTCGTGACGTCACTCTTTCGTAATTTTTTTACGATTTAATGACGTAGCGCGAACTTTCGCCACTCGCTAACATTGTTATTTTAAGTATTAGAAGCAAAAGAAATAATACTTATCTTCTATTTTCTGGCGTTCTAATAGATGGACTAATTATAATTTTTTGATCATCATCCCTATTGCAATAATTATTATGGAACCTCGCGAGCTTTCATAGAATTAGTCAAAACTAGAAGTAACCTTTTAAGCTGAATCTTTAACAGTGAATCCAATGTCTTTGAAAGTACGTATAAAATGTCACTTATTTAATAGACTTGAATAATATGAACTCTCCGTTTACTGACTAGCATGTGGGTAACATACTGTACGTGTTTACGGCTTCCCCGCTGATCTTACAACTTCATCTTGCGTTTGCCCATTCCATATTTATTTATTACTACATCCATGGAATTTATGTAAGCATAAAATTATGTCGAGAAAAAGTACTAAACAATTCATAATAACAATTCAAGAAATAGTAGCAACTGTTACGTACTATAGTAATAAAAAAAGTTAAAAGGTCGTGTCAGGTGTATAATATGTATGTACAATTATTTATGTGAACATTATTCAAACAAAATTAAAACAAATTTAAACATTTTTTAAGCACTTATTTTTTTAATCATGATTTTTTTCTAACCACATTAACTGTGTTGTTACTCTATTACCTCAGTGAGGTACTTGGCGATACTTTTAAAAGTAAAATTTGTGCAATATCGCCAAACCCCAGAATACCGGAACGCACTCATAACTCAACTGGTCTACGCTGGTGCCACCTTCCAACCATCAATCGATCCGATTCGTCTGCTCATGTACCGTCATATGCCATAAACCAGCAAATACACCAAAAACCCGCACACAAAAACTATTAGAAGTCTATGCAAATGAGGCTAACTTCCTTAATCCCGATACTTATTCGTAATGAAATTCCGCCAATAATATTCAACCGTGTCGTTCTCACTAGAATGGCGGCGTTTCGATGTCCCTATTCCAATTTGGCTGGCTTTAATTCGCATCTCATTCGCGTAGGCGTTATTACTGTTAGCCTCTGAGCACCATCGATTTAATTAGCTAATCCTTTAGAAGTTACGGTGCAAATACTTTAATTGTAATTTCCTTTGCGTTTAATTTAAACTAATAGTTTGTGCCTTATAAGCGTAGACGCAATTTGTTTTTGGTACTTTATGGGAACGGTTTCTTTGGGTTGTAACGATAAATTTATGTGTTCGTTTTATCAAAGGTTTACATGGATAAAGATTATTTCTCTTTATTTTTTATGAATTATTCAATAAATATTTTTCAATCGTGACGTAACAATTTTTTGTGAGGATTAAAATTACAAATTAAAACGTACATTCTAAACGATTATTTACAAACATGGTCACAACAAAGCCGTTTCAAATGTCTTAAATTAATCAACTTCAATATCAACAAAAGATTTTCCGATTATAAATAATTATCATCAATTTTTACACATGTATGTCGTTAGATTTTTTCTCTTTATTTCCCAAGCACACGTTTTTATTGAAAAAGATTAATTTGACCACAAACAGCTTAAGTCTATTGTGAATTTATCATTGATTGTAATTTATTCCAATATCTTTACATAGAATGTTGATACTATGAATTTTAAATAAAAAAAAACACGACTTATCTAATCAAAATCTCAATTACTTAACATGTAAGCTTGTCATTATAAATGCTTAAAATATTGGAAACGATTTAAAAAAAGGTGCCAAATGTTTTGTAAACTTATAATTTGTCAGTATCGTAGAAATAAATATTATTTCATGTTCACACAAAGCTATAATATTGCGCATATTTTTGTAACGGTATAGAGGCTTGTAAGCATTAATTAATGTCTCGATATGTTTATTTATGTACAGATTAATAACTAAAAGATCAAGTGGAAGGTCGTTTACAAATAATACGTGTACGAATATAAATTTGAAGATAGAAGTATTTACGAACTCACACTGTCAACGCCTTCGCAGTCGAACTGATAATTAACAGTGTAGGTACTCAATTATTAATTATGGACACACTAGGCATAGGCGTATTGCCTTTTCTATTTAGACAATATTAAAAATTATGATAATTTTAGTATAAGAATACATTTCTTAAAGTCACTATTTAATAAATTATGATTATTTTAGTATAAGAATACATTTCTTACAGTCACTATTTAATAAATTCTAAAGCTGACTGACTGATGACTTAAACGATTCTAATTGTTGTATATTAAATGAATGTAAATTCCAATCGTCAAATAAATGTTCGTTGCCTCACTAATTAACACGATTAAAACTGCCTCCTTTACAAAAACTTGCTTCTTACTCCCAAGTAGCTAGTCTAAGTGACATTCTTTATTTCAGTTGACAACTACAAATCTTGGAGAACCCCTCCCATCATGTCCGCCATGTGTCTAACACTCGCGTGTTACGCAGTCACACGAACAATTATTTGTTTTGTTCAAATATGGAGTTCGGATAGAAACTGGTAGCGATTATTCAATGCTGTAATATTTGTAGTGCTAATCGGTTTTTGCCAAATTGTATCTATGAAAATACGCTAACTGTTCCTAGGTTGCAATATCTAAGAAAAAGAAAATAATACATAATGCTCATAATTACAAAGATTGAAGTTGAATGTTTTCCTCGTTAGTATTCACCAATTTAAGATAATTAAGGTATTACGTATACGTCACCAGTAAGTACTAGCTGCCATTCTTTCCATGTAATTTTTTTTGAAAAAATCGATGCTACTGCATTTTCGTTTTCTTTCACTCGATGATTCGCTTAAAATCAATCATGAGCCGCTCATTAGGATACCAACTCAATATTACAGACAGGATATTCTTTACCCAATTCCCTTTTATTTTCTTCTCAACTCATCAGCACATCACTGTCGCTACTGCCTTTACCTTAAACCATTTTCTGTGTGTGATATTGTCCACCTATAAATAGGTCCAATCGATGAGACAATACTATCCAATCCTCTAAGAACAATAGCTTTGTATATGTATGAAGGCAAAGGACCCTAGTCTAGACATCTTGTTTGTAGCCACGTTATTGTCTTAAGATCGTTCGTCGATAGCTTAATCGAAAGTTCCAGAAGAAATGTTTGTAGATACGTATGAAAATCAAATTGGTATACAGATTGGATGGGTAGAATATGAAGTGGTTATGTTAACATACAATCAACTAAAAATTTTCTTGCAAAAGCGAAGTGCTTCTAAGATTTGCATGCTTTTGGTCTTTTGTTGACAGCCAATGTTGAGAGATAAACCATAAGAACCATAACATCAATTAATTAACAATCCCTTTGTTTAAAATAATCAAACAAAATTTTAATTATCATACCAACGACCTAATTTTTTTCTTAAAGAATAAAAGTATTCATTTCTTGACTAAAAATGCCTCATAAGCAGCTAAAACAGGATAATTGTCTTAAGACGGAAACAATAGCGTCTTCAGACCTTTGACTCTCCCTTTTGTTAAACTTCAAAGATAATTATAATTTTAAACGATTTTATAAAAAAAAACGCCAGAAGTAAAAAATAATACTCATGAATTTTCATTTGAGCTTTACTAAAATAGGGTTGTCAAACCCCCGTCATGTCAGGGCTGTCGAGTCTAAGTTTTTCTAACTTCTGTCGCCCCTCGTATGTCACTTTGATCTTTTTAATGTTTATTCCATATTTCACATGGGAATGTTATGAATAATGAATGTGAAGACAAATTTTAATTACATGCTACTGGCTGTTTCATTGTCATAAAAAGTTAATGTAACAATTAAAAACTAAAAAGAGATCAAAAAAACTGAAAGTCAATGAAATCTTTTCAACGCATGACTGTTCCACAACACTTGAAACAATAACACTAAGAGTATTACAATTGGTAATTGGTGTAATTAACTTAGCATTTCAGACATTTAGCGCTTAATCACTTAGCTTTCCAAGCCTATATCTCATCTAGCCAAGTCGTGTCTTTCAAACGACAGCAATTATGTCTCAGAACGTCTTAGTTGAAGCAGTGACATATACTTAAAGATTGATCTCTGAATAATTGATGAGAACTGCACGAAGCGACTTTGAATTACGACTTGGAATGAATAGGTCTGAAAAGTCTGGTTCAATGACTAACTACTAGCAATGAAGTTCATTTAAACAAGTGTAAGTTCTTTGGTGATGCATTGGAAATAGGCAAGAGTGGGGAATCGATGTGGAGTTTGAGAATTTCTTACTTAGTTTTGCATCAGAAGACAATTTAAAAGAAGGCTGTGATAATCGTTACAAGCATTGAAATTCGTTCAAAGTAATAAATTGTATGTCGATCATTTCAACACTCAGACTTTCAACAGAGAGATAATAAATCATAAGGACGTATAAATAAATAGACAGATAACTTTTAATAACTCGTGTGACTTTAAAATTAATAGTACGCCAAGTTATGGACTCATAAAATCTGGTGATGATAATAATGTTGGAACGACGAACGACATTCTTGAAGAAATAGGGGAACAAAGTATCAGAACTTGAAAGACATAAAGTCAAAATTAAAAGTATAAACTTATTTATTTATTTATTTATTTAACACTTTATGTGCATACAAAATAATATATACAAAGGCGGACTTAATGCCCGAAGGCATTCTCTACCAGTCAACCTCAAATTAAAACTTAATACTACTACTACTGATAAGAAGACTAAAATTGGGCGGTATTGAATTCGAAAATAGTAAAGATGTTACTCACCTCCGGCAAGTGCAGTAATGTACCGTAGCCTCAGCTTAGAGCAGTAGTAGTTAGTCAGTAACACCCGGTTTCTGAAAGGCTTGTCAACGCTAAAATTAACTAATCTCCTGTTAAATCTCTTGTCAAGTCATCTGATTGGTTGTTGATAATTCAGTCAACCAATCAGATAACTTTACAAGAGATTAAATTGATTTTAACATTCAACGGCCTTTCGGAAACCGGGTGTGAGAGTTTGACAGTCCGTTTAGCCATACCTAGAACGAAGCTATTTGATGATTTCCCGTCTCAAAAATGTGAAGTGTTCCAAGCATTGCCCTTTAGGAATGGTGCTAAAATGTCATGAATTAGCGGTAAAACATTTTGATGATTTCTTTTACAAAAATGTTGTTGGAAAAATGTATGTATGTATGTTTGTTGGAAAATTGTTCTACGTAGATATTTGTCAGACCTAAATCTTTCAAAGTCACACTTAGTTCAGGCAAAACTTTACAATTTCACGACTTCAACCAAGTTTTGAGTACGCTAAATAAATTTCTAGTGACTCGGGTAAGAACTGTCAAACTGGCTTAAGAAATAAATCGAGTGTTCGCATTTTCAGCGAAACGACTTTTGTTTTTGATATCAAATATTACTTTGTTAATACAGAACTATTAATTGTTATAAACTTGTGATTTTTTAAGACTTACTAATCACTTTTCGAGTAAAGAGTGGCGATAGATTGTGTAAGGATGACTTACAAGTAAATTACAACCCTATATCATTCTGTATAGGTACCTCATTTGTTTTGAATTTGCTTACTGGTCACATACGTTGTGACTATCGTGTTGGTAGTCAGGTAGATATCAGAATTGACAGTTACAAATACTTCTGTTATAAATCGGATTGCTTTACACAAAGCTATTGTTTTATCTTCACTGTCCATAAAATGATATCAATAAGCATGATGCACATACAAAAGGCGGGACAGTGGTCTGATTGATTCAGGTGCACTTACATAAGTATGTGGGAGGAATAATTTGTAACTTGCGAGCTCCCGGGACAGAGGGCAGATTAACAGGACTAGTGTGGACATTCCTTTCTATAATAATGTAAGTGTACGATTGATTTATTTTAGATGTAATGCTTTAACAATTTAAGTGAATATTATTCATTTATTTTTATTCATTTCACATAACGTTAGACCAATTTATTAATTTCTTATAAAATTTTGATGACAGAAATTAAATTCAATATAATAAAGATTTTCCTGTTATTTTTTTTTTTATTTTATAATTTTACGTCAACGTTGTTAATTTCATTTTTATGAATTATGAAATTTGGTTTACCTAATTGAGGACCGCCATACTCACCTAGCCTATCAAGATTATCAGGCATACAGCACACAACTCTGATTCAGTATTATGCCATGTCATCTCTTGAGCCTCCACAAGACAGGTTTACATTATTCAAATGCTTTCATTTCTATTCACACATACATTTTCGGATACCAAAAACTGAGCCCTTTGTTTCTTCATAGCATCACTATAAGATTCAAATTTGCTTGCTCTTAGAACTTTACGATGGTAGTGTAAGTTGGTAGGCATGACCAGTGTTGGTAACAAAGCTAAGCTATGTAGGAACACAAAGCATTAGCAAGATAGTTCAATGCAACACTTATGGTAATAACTATCACATTTTTCAATCCATTGAATCGTTTGTAAGATGGCTGTTGAGTCTTTTGAAGAGTTGAGTGGGAATGTATACAAAATATCAATGTGACAAATTTATAAGTAATTGTATGAACAAATTGATTGATATTCTTAAAAAAAAATAACATTAATGACAATAAATCCCAAAAAGGATGTAATAAAAATTTATTTGGAATTTTTGTAGATACATTGATGGCACCGTTTAAAACACCTTAATTAACCGATTTATACAGAATCGGTTTCCAAATTAATGAAACACTTAAATGCTTTGAATAAAATTCTTATACACAGACATAAACTAGATAAGCAAAGCTTAAAGAGAACATTTAGCTTCCAGTATAAACGTTGAATGGGAAGATATCTAAGCAACAAAATCCAGACCGGTTCCTAATAATATCTATCGGAGGCTTAGAAGCTTTAGACTTAATTATTCGATTGGTTTTGGCCTGTATTCTTAACAGTTTCCATGATACGTGTTCAATTTGATTACAAATAATTGCCAGCGGAAAGAAACAGGATTAGAAATAGTACAACTTTTAAACTAAGTAAAGATTTTTCAAATGTTATTGTAAATGACTAAAATAGACAAAGGAGGACATTTTTCTTAATGAAAAACAAAACTAGGCACTTAATGCCTGCTTTGTCCAAATAGCCGTATGAACCAGACATTGTAGATTTAAATAATTTAAATATAGAACTTGATTTCTGTCTCACGAACCACCGAACCACATTAGTTAAGAAGATGAGATGAAATAAAGAATATTATCAGTACTATTAGAACAAATTTGTAAATAAGTTGCTGCTTAAGTTCTGGCTAAGCATGACGTATCGGTTTTCCATGGAAACGTACGCAAAGGTCTTATTTTGTAGCTTTGGTCCTATCTGGGTATACTGCACATCCAAGCTCAGCTGACCATAAAGTAGCAGGATTAGTCTTAGGATGTAATGTGGTTCCTGTAAAATATGTTCTTATTTGAACAGTAGTGAAATGAGCTGCACCAATGAATTTGTTGAGTTGGATAAAATATGCATCTAATTGTATACATTGGTATGTACCACTACTAGTATGCTGACAGTTCTTGCTAAATAAATCGGCATTAGTTTCTTTACTTTAAGTTGCCCATTCTTCTTTGAAAAGCAAAGTATCTAATTTATCATGGGTGTCGATACCCAAATCTATTATTACACACTGACACAAAATTGCATTTCATTAAAAAACATACAAATAATAATTATAATTTTATTATAACTTTCGTGAGACATTCTAAATAAATTTTTGTCTTATTTTATAAAGCATGCAAGCACCGGAATGCTTAACCGCAAACAACAAACTATTAAACCAAAAAACAAAAACGTTTGTACATAAAACTTTTTGCTGTTTGTAAGAAACCACAAATATGGTAAATAAAAAGTATCGGCACCTTTAAAAAAATATTAAATTCGTATTGGAAACACGAGATTCGATAAACCGATGACAGAGCCGCCGCCACAGAATACTAATCGAGAGATTTGCGCCCGACCGCAAGCTAACACAGTAGACTGATCGCACGCACATGAGGTTCTGTAGAACAAACCTGCCATAAAGTTATGATACCCTGGTATTTCAAACTCGTTTTGCCCTAGATTTCCAACCGCTCATTGTGAAAAGCCAAAAGTAATAATATAAAAAATAGGAAAATATAGGTTATTGTAAATAATTAAGATTCAGAATATCTGTGTCAAATATAATATTCTTTTTCTATAGAGTAAGATTTAGTATAACAGGTAAGGTATACAATATCATACTCTGTAATAAAAAAATCTTTGTGGGTGGGACCTTGGCCCAACCCTTCGGAGAAATAATAGACGTGATATTGTGTTATATAATGAATGAATGTTATTATTTTAGACATTTTGATTCTCTTATCAGCCATTTAATTTTAAGTAAGTAAGAAGTTTCAATACTGGATACTCTAGCCGTCTGAAAAGTACCTACCTATTCTTTATTTTAGAAAAAAACTTTTAGTTCAGACTCATTTAGCTTCAAGTCACGTACTTCGTGTTACAATTGTCGACGTTTCATCTCGATCTCGAGTTTCATGCGCTTGCTGTATCCCTCTCCTTACAAATCTTTCTTACTTTTCACAGCCGTAATCCTTGTTATTTTATTAGTTAGGACATTTATAACAATCGAAACTGATAAAAAGTAACAAAACGTCTACCATGCTATTTTTTAGTAACGTGGCCAGTTCTATGCATTTCATTACAGTAGATGGCTCATTGAAAATCGAAATTCAAAGCTAACTCTGACAATGATACCGTTTGAACTAGGTATCAGGATTTTAATAATGCATGACTTGGCCCATTGCCCATGACAAACTGACCCAATTCAATTGCCGCTTACAAAATGCGTGTTGGGATACAAATAACATGAATATGACACGCAACGAACTGATCATGCATATTTCATTAATGTGTTCCATCATTTTTACGCCTTCCTTATTGAGATTTGTTCTTTTGTTTTGGTGGTGTTCTCAATCTGATGCCTCCTGTGGATTCTTCTAAAGAGGCGTCAAATTTATCTCTTGATCTTCATCTGTCTACCTCGGAGGTAAAGCGTGACGTTCGTCGTACAAGCTACGCCACATGTCACTTTTTTCATCAAAATTATGCCCCGTTTTAGTTTATCTAGGTAGATTGCGGGTTATGTTAACAAAAGTTTAGTTAGTCCAAAAGCTTAGACAAAACAGTGAATTTCTCCTAAAAATTCAAAAGGGTTGTGCAAGGAACCCTACAGTTAAACCCTAAAGCCATCAAAATTCCTTTATCGCCATAAACAAACCGCAAAAAAATCACGCGACCGTTCGGCTTTCACTAAAATATTGTAACAAAGACTTTTCAATTCAGACGAATATTTTTTCGCGAGCAAAAAGCATAGTGCGCACACCATCCGACATTTTAGTTCTTTTTGCGGTTAAATGAAAGTTTTATTTTCTGTTTTCTTTCCTAGTGACGTTTTCGTTATGAAGTTATTTTTAAACGATGGAAATTGAATTAAAAATTGTGTTTCATTTTAATTGTAACTCTTGTTCCCGTTTTAGTGGTCACTACGTATTTTTTAATTTAGCAAAGAAAAATATTCATACTGTTATTTCTCTTCAATTTTTAATTGCTTTTATTGGTAACATATTTCTTGTTTATAATACTCTGTACTGTATTTTTTTATGATTTGCTATAATTTTATAAAATAAACTTCACCTTAAAAACTCATCAGTAAGTTTTGTTTACTTTTTCTGCGCTCGATATTCGCCTTTACTCGTTCGGCCACTATCTACCTTGGATATCGTCACTTTACGTAGCTAAGCACTTAACGTTTGTCTAGACTGTAGAACATGTCTACCCTAACGTCTACTATTTCTATGACAAATATGACTGTCCCACTGGCATTTCAAATTGCTAATTCTTTGCGCTATATCAGTTTATAACGTTAGTGACCACTCCGATCACTCCATATTTCAGCCAGTGACATACCAATATTAACAAAACAAAAAAAAAAAAACATCAAACTTCCAATAACGTTTCAAAACAGCATACAAAGTATGCTTTATATAAAAATTAAAACCATAGAACCCACAATTCGGGCTATTATACAGAAAACAGGAGACGATCAGATAAGTATATTACAATGGTCCCGCGACATAAAGACATCATATCATTCTACGACAATAAATTCTCAAAAGGGCGGTTTATGGTACAAAAGATTGAGGTTTTGGGACAAAATTGTAGTTTTTTTAAGTGAATTTCAAGTTACACATCCCCATTGTACAATGCATGGGAACAAGAGGAGTGATCAAAACACATAAAGTTTCGTGTTACATAATTTATAGGTAGTTTTTACTCGTACAAAGCGAAGCCACTGTGACTTGAGATGTTGACGTACTCTGGGACAATTTAATAGTCATTTACCATTACACGTTTCATTGGCACAGGAAACCTTAGTAAATGCAATTCAAGTAAATTGTAAAAAGAATCGGAAATACTTTTTTTACCATGCATCGTTTAAGGTACTACTATTTCTGTTCATCCAATTTTTTGCACATTTCAATTAATGTATTTTCTTTTATATTTTATTTTGGTAGCATCTATGGGTAAAATTTTCTATAAAATTGATAAAAGAAGAAATAGAAACAAAGTAACAAAATCATATAAAGTAAATTTGTAATTATATTTTGAAAGTTAACTAACCTTTTTCTTACAAACTTCATAATATAGCAATCAGAACCATTTTTTCCTTACCATCATAGATTTTGATGACATTCCAAAAAAAGCAATCCCTGCCACAGATACAGCCGTAGATACTAAAATATTGTGACGGCTACCCGCTGTGATGTATTTGCCAAAATGTGGGTGCCTTATCAAGAAGTGGCATCGTATCTACGACATCTGCAGATGGTATTGTTGGCTATCCAACATGCACATTGCAGTTAGTTTCATTCACTTCTACATTATCTTCTAAAATACGAACAATGTCTAGTAGTTCATCATTTTTATTGTTGGGGCTAAGCCATTATATCTCTATTGTGCTTGCACGCTTAAATTTTTACTCTCCGAATTCAATTGTGTGTGTTTAAAATATTGCATTACAGTAGTTAAATCCATAAATTGTAGTTAGTAATTTATATTTTTTTCATAGGTATTTAACAGCTTCATTGGCTCCAGTATTGGTTTATATTTTAGGGCATGCTTTTGAATAATATTTTATATGATATATTTCTCTAAATTAATGTTTTTTTAGTAAAGAAAGGTATATATAATTTAGTTATCCTTATCGTACTATTATATCAATTGCATGCGCTTCATAATTTAAAGGCACACATATCAAATAAGATTAAAAAACGTTGATTCAGCGAATGAACGTGTAAGAATTTCTGCCTAGAGCCTCCGCGGTGTCGAGATAAAAAACATTATTTATTGCTGTTGTCCTCCTGCACGCGATCTAGACAAATTAAACGAGTAACTTGATCAGACGACACGTCAGGAATACGTTTTGGTAGATACGCACCTAATGTCTAAGAAGGGAATTAAATATTGTTATATCACCCGTGATGCAATACGATATGCGCAAGATAAAATAACTTAAATTAATCGAAACTTTAATCCGCTTCCAAAATATATCTTCAACACTTCCATTACGAAACCTATAAAATTCCAAAAATATAAAAATTTGATTGACTTGTTAATTATTTAATATTTTCGCTAACAATCTGGCAGATATCAATCACAATACAAATTAACAGAAAAATATATTTTATGAACGGAACCGGTTTTTAATGACAAGTGTTTACTTAATTTGTGTTTCCTAAATTTAGCCAATTAGGATCGAAATTAACCGTCTATACCAATATTAATTTGGTCGTTTACTATTTTAGGCTCGTAGACGGCGCGCCACTTAAAGTGGCCACAATCGTTCCCGGCCCCCACTTACATCACTTGAGCGTCAAGCAAAAACTGAATACAGAGATCGAGCATACTTCAGTGACGAGAAAAAAGCACCAGGTGCCTACCGAAAGCACTCATTGTTCCAGTGAACGAGAAAGATTAATAAATCTTTAGAGAGTTGAGTATCTGCGGCCGATCTCGCGGGATGCGAGCTCGGGCCAGGACGCGTTATTGCAAGCCTATTCAGATGCCACAGTTGAGGCCAAACAGCCCCTTTGTCATGACAAAGGTGTCGCGTAAAGAAAAAGGGTCCCTATCGACGATCTGCCTTATCAGATCCAGTTCCCTTCCGAGAGGTCTCAATAGGATAGTCTGAGTTTTGAATGCGGCGGATCTAATTCCCCCGGTCACAATAACGTACACGAATTCCAATTTAGTTGGACACAGAATGCACAAGGACTAAAAAGAGTTTGAAGGATGTTATCAAACGTCGGCTTGATAGGGCTTCGTATTGTGTTGAAATAGAGTTTCGTGATATGCCATTGTTATTTTTAATGTTTGTGCCATTAACCTCATTTTTGTGGTTTCATACTGCGGCAGTTAGTTTAAAACATACAACAATTTAATAAACATTATTTCTTCAAATTCTTTATCGATTCAAAATATACCTCAAATTGCAATGTTAATTGAACTAACATTTTGACTGTACATGCCATAAATAAATTGGTAACAACAATTTTGAGATCAATCAAATTAACCTCTGTAAAATAAAAGTTTATAAAATATTTTGTTTGAACAAAAAAAAAAATAGCTGTCATTCAAGTCACGGCTACACCAGTGCAAAAAGCGTCGACACAGAACTGACTTATGCCTCATTACGAACAATTTCCAATTGATCATCCACGCGTTTAAAACCGGTGGATTAGCCGAAAATGAACTGACGGCCGTTATGATTGATGTTTGTCCTCCAACCCTACATACTGTATACTTATTAAGCTTGATGCGCTTTGGCTTTCTAAAAATCGACAGTAAACACAATAGCAACAATTGGTCCGATCAAACGGAATATTAAGTTCGCTTGTCATTTTAACTATCATTTCTAACATCGTCACTAAGTACTGTTGGAAAAGTAACTTATTTTGTGCCTTCAGTTCTTGAAGCGAAGGTGCTTATTCGTTTGTTTTTGTTTTCACCTAGGAAGCTATGTTAAGAAAAGAGGTTATTGTCAGTCTCGTTTTATGGGTTATGATTTATGACCAATGACTCCCAACGGGTTTTAGTCTCGTGATAATCTTATTCAAACGCGCCTCTTGTGAGGTTCACAATGCTACCTAAATTAGCCAGAGCTGTATCATAAGCTATTTTGATGTTTATAAGAGGTGCGTTTGGTTTACTGAAGCGTGTGTGGTATGCATACACAAACATGGTAGGTACAAAAAGTTCTGTCGTATCATTTATGCTGGTTAAACTTTTTTGAATCACGATGTTCGTTTCCACACAATAAACAATGACATCGGCTCGCGCTTCGAACGGATTAATGATCATTTAATGAAGTAACTTTGAGTAAATTAGAATGTCTTCTGAATACTGATTTTTTAAAAAATACCATTGATGCACGTGAGGAAAAAATATTAAATGTTTGAGTACTACAAAATATTTCTGATGAAATGTTTTATAATTTTCTAAAATCAGCTTTTCCTTAAAATGTTTGCCACGTGTCTGTATTGCAATTGCAAAAAATGCAAGAACTAGACAAGTAATGACGGATAGCCAGATTACAGCCGACGGGTATCATCAATCTTTTCCCCTTGTTGACTCTTATAGCTTGTATGGGGAGGCTTTTAGTGATGTACTTGATGTTTTTGCAAGAATTCTCGAACAGTAGAGTGTGTAAAGACTGCACTAATGACATAAGGAAAAACTTACACAATTTGCCATTATATGATTAACGTAAGATGATTTATAGTAGCCAAGAAGAAAGTGAGTTTTATTCAATTTCACAATGTCTATAAAGCCACAAAACAGGTGATACGAAATTGCAAATTGTTGTTTGGCAATACAACGGCAATGTATTTTGTTTTGGAACAGATAATATGTCTGAGAATCTCTCTTAGTATAGAATAAAACCCAAGAAGTACCTTGAAATAAAACATGTAATCAAAAATCATAAGTTACCTGTAGAAAAATATATAATACAGTATATAGCATTTTCTTTACTTATCGAAATATCCGTTAATTGAGAACAAATTTGCCGAGGTTGAATTCACAAGTCTATAAAACCACCATTAATAATAATAATTCAAAATAATAAACAGACATCTTTTATTACGCCTGAGAACATCCCAGCGACCTAGCGACCATTTTTTACCCGCAACACGACCAATCCGTCATAGGATTCGTTTCCCCTAAGGTTAAAAAAAGTTCCCCATTATTCAACCCTTCCTATTGTAAAGGTAAGTACAGATTAGTTTCAAAGCAAGGGATACAATCTAAACGACGTAGAGCCGACGAACATTCTTCATACGAAGATTTTTATTGATAAGAATATTGTAGTCATCTATAAAAATACCCTACCTGTTCTTGCACGCAATGGGTTTGTATTTAAAGACCATAAGCCTGTTGTCAAAGCATATGAAGCAGCTGCCCTTGGCAATTTATTTGCATTAAGAAGATTAGGGGAATTGCAATAATAAACCATTAGTTTCTTAAGTTGTATCTTGAACATAATTAAATACAAATTTATTAATTTTATACAAGGGATTTTAACATTAAAGATCGCTGTTTATTGTGTGTTTTTATTTATAATAGAATGTATCTCCTTTTTTATTTTTATATTTTCTTTTTATGATTAGTTTTTCAGTAAATTGTATTAGTTTTTTAATTTTGCTTACAAAATACAATTAATATTAAATTTTATAATTGGAGGAGTAAAGTAAATATTTCTATAAGCCTAAAAATAATGCTACTAGTGTATAGACAGCATTTATTTTTAAGTATTCCTAAAATTCTTACGATTATGTCGTGCCATTGGAACATGAATAGAGACAGAAAAATCACTAACCAATAAAAAATGTAATGTTCACTGCACGTTATCTCTGATATAATTGTAATTAACAAATGTATCCTTTTTATTATATATCGACATTTATATTTTTAAAATATTTAAAACAACCTTATTTCTCGGGTTTAAGTTTCATATTAAGAATCACCTGAGCACGGAATAAATATCATATTCGATTTTTTCTTTTTTTTATTGTTAATAAATTCTGTGACAAAAGCCAATTGCAGATTTACGTTCGAGCCAATAAAATAGGCTTCCTCGGTACTCCTAACACATTGGAACATAAATTCGCTACTTTTAATATTTGATATAGGTCCTATGTCCAGATTTCATGCTTTAAGATGGAAAAGGCCTGTGGTTTAATTGATTTTCCTTTCGTCGGTCTGGATGAAGAAACTTAATAACCAAATAAATAGGATTACTTTGTTACAACAAAATTTCTTCATAAAACAACGAAATATTAATCTAAAACGTAAACTTTACTACTAATAATATAAACAAAAAACACTTAACTTTCAATATTTTAATTACCACTATCAACGGATGTCCTAATACGCCGTAAACTTTGATACTTTATTTTTTGTTTACACAGAGCGATATGGTTAATTAGCTGGACGATTAAAACGAATTCAAAACATTGTCCTTTCGAAGCAAACGGCGCGGATCGAGACCAGATTAAAATAAAAAAAGTGTTAAATTTTTGGTTTATTGAGGATAGGTACCATTTGAAACGAGCGACGGTGTTTATAATTCTGGGTTGGATATTTTATGTATTTAAATGAACTAGGAATGTTTTAACACGTTGTAATTCAACACCAGTTTAATTCCTAACAGGTTACTTTAAACCTGACTAACGGACAATTGCTCATTCATAACAACCAATTTCTTCTCATGAGGAAGAACCCCTCTGTGGTTCGAAACTAGTAGAGCTTTTCTCAATATTTACACGTGAGTAACCCGCGATTTTTAGTTAATTTAGTATATCTCACGATAGTTATTATAAAAACAACCAATTTCTTTGTCAATAAATCAGGCAATGGTATTAAAAGTACACTGAAATTAATATTGACATAGATTTATATTTTATAATAAAAAAATTATAGCTTTATAAGGTTTCTTGTATAACTTACAATATGTGGACTTTTATCTGAAAGAAATGTCATTCATTAATATGAATACATTTATAAAAAGCCATTATGAATTTAGATAAAGCGTAAGTTAATTCTCTACCAAAATTTAAAGCAACAATCCCTTCCACGTTACAAGCACTAGACATTAAAACAAATGTAACATTTGATTCAACCACATAGTTACAGTTGCAGTATCTAACAAGGATAGGAACAACTCCAGTTCAGAACAAGCTTAGTGTTCCCGGAATTAATTTAGAAATTGTTCGCCGCGAAAATTTAATTTAGCTTACTTCAAACGCAGTAATAACTGTTCCAAAACACATCCGGCTTCCTTGCAAGCAAACTACCAAAAATAAATTAATTTGAATGGGTCGCTCTATTCTAAATTAGTAGTTTTGTCCGTTCAAAGGCGAAATCAAATAGATGAGGCTTCATATTATTGTTTGAAATGAAGTCTAATATTTCCTTTAGAAAAAAACTTTGCTGCTACCGTAATTGAGTTATAAAATAGTAATGATAGGGTTAATTCATTCATTATGTACAGTTTGAACAGTAATTTGTGTTTCAGTAAACATAGTATCATTGCTGTGGCTATCATTTTGTTCTTCTTCTCTTAATAATGTTAATATCAGTGTAGAGAGTCTAATTAAGTTTTGATGTTCGAGGTGTATAATGGCTTTATTTTCTTTCGCATCGTTCTGATGCAGGGTAACCAAAACATTAAGAATTTCACATCAAACATTTTCTAATCAGGCTTTCATAGTTCTGTATATGATGTATGGATAGAATTGACATACTACGGTCGATATGTTTATAGGAAATGCACAATTCGTTGGTAATAACGTTCTTGTATTATGAATACTTGCATTTATCATGGTGATTGACATACCATTAAATATATTTTCCTACGCTATGGGAGTAACGGTAACGTATATACTTCTTCTATAATGTCTTGTTATTGTAGGAATGGTCAGATATACCTATATAAAGTTTCAACTCATGTTAGGACTAAATGGTTGATAGCAAGACTGGCGCAGTGGCCGGGCAATCAGCTACTATAAAACATGTCGCAGATTTAGTTGTCGCACGGAATAACTCTCGTTACGATCCTCAATTTTTTTATTTTTAAAGATAAAAAAGAGAAAAAAATAGTTTTTCGATTGTGGGTTTCATGTGTATTTTTTAAAAACACTCAGACAACAGGAAAAGCCTAGAAAGTGTCAATTGCTTGAATTCATTATTGGTTAATTGTTAACATTGATGTATCTGTAAGTAAAAAAGTCATTTTTTGTTCATGATCATTGCATTCGTTAAAAGCTTTTTTTTCTATTTTTTTGTGACTTTTATACCAATTACATGTCAGTCCCATCGTAGCTTATAATCTACTTAAACCTATTAAAAGGACTATAAAAATGTAATTAGGTTTAGACATCAGTAAAAGTTATTTGGGAGTAATCATCGTTACAACTAGAAGGGAATGCAAAAACTGTTAAACTGAATAACTCAAATTATCAGTCCGTATATAGATACATATAAGGGTTGTTATAC
This sequence comes from Spodoptera exigua, assembly GCA_902829305.4. NCBI lineage: Eukaryota > Metazoa > Arthropoda > Insecta > Lepidoptera > Noctuidae > Spodoptera > Spodoptera exigua. The sequence continues at coordinate 4,522,071 of LR824614.2, forward strand.
AGCGTGGGTAAGCACTAATGAAGAAATTCCCAAATTTCGAGAATGAGGGAGCCTGATGCAAAGTTGTGGTCAAAATGGAAGTTTGTTAACTTCTAAACTACCAAATAGTCATCATACTATTAAAAGTGGACTAGCTTTTTGCAAACACAAATTAATTAATAGGATATTTAGAATAATTATAATTTTGGGTTTAAAACCAAACTTCAATGATGGCCATGGACATTCACAACAACGAAGCAGTTACGAGTATGTGGCCAACCAACAACCAAGCCTGGGGATTAGGGTTAAGGAGATTCAGCGATTGACGAAGAGGAAGATTTAGGTCTCCAGTAACCTCACTCAAACTGCGAAACACAGGGCTGTTTTGTTTCACGCCGGTTTTCTGTGAGACCGTGGTATCACTCCGGTCGAGCCAATCCATTCGTGCCAAAGCATGGCACACCCATATTTCCAAATCTCCAATCCGGAATATTTCGCACTCCTAAATTGCTGGCAATGAGTTTTTAACTCTAGTCTTGCTTACGTCCATGGGTGACGCCGATTGCTTACCATCAGGTAACCCGCCTATAGTTCCCTTAGTCCATTATTTGTATCAAATATCTAACACCAAAAGAAAAACAGATCGTGTGAAATTCTCATCACATAAAATATCAGTTGAGCGTGGACTTCATAACAAGAAGCAATGGAGTAATATTAAGTAATCCATGACAGTATCCTATATCGGGAGACCACACAAGAGAGCTGACGAGCTAATGGCCGCAGTACTTACGACTAATTAAGCTTTTGAAACTTGAAACAGTATTGCTACATAAGTATTTGTGCCATCTGGTGCACTGATTCGTGAGGAAATTGATTTGTTCATTACATAATTTCCGGGCTGCTTTAGATGTGTTTTCATTGCTTCGATCGTAATTTAAGTTGATAGAGTTATGAACGTGTTTAGTTATTACTGTATGTGTAAGGGCCTGCTACTCTCATCAACTGTGTTAGTGGACTTGTGGAAAAGATTAAAAGTGTATTTACAACCATAAAAAGTAATATTTACAAAGCTGCAGTTTCGTAATATCTGACACTTATCCATAAAAACAAGCTTATGTATTGTCAAACAAACTCACACAACAAGAAGTGACACTCAAAAATTACCTAAAAACCGAAAATAAAATTGAGTAAATAACAAACCGTCAAAATTAGAGACAATTACTTCTAATACCTCACCTCTACAGACAAACATTTTAACGCGTAATACAAGAGCTCAAATGAAAACCGTCCGACCAGTTTGTCGAAGCAAATTGACCGCGTAGGAGCGACTGTGTGTACCGAACTTGAGTTGAGCATATCTCCACTTATCTATAGCTACCGGTTCCTCAACTTAGTGTAGTTATTATAGTCGGCAGCCTCAAGATACTGTTTTTTTTTTTGTACAAGACTAGAAAAATAATAGTGGTAGTTTCTATTGCGTTTGACTCCAGATCTTTAATATATTTACTAATCATCTTGATATGCAAGAAACTTTTTGTGGTCAGACTTTAAACTTGATTCTCAAGTGTTGTAATAGATAGATGCAAAATCGAGTATGCAGATAAAGATACTTGTATCGACTTACTAAATCTATCTGACATCATTGACGAAAAACAGCTGCTTGGATCAATAAAAGCAATGAGGTCGATTCTCAGTAAGAAATTACAAATACATCTGCCATCAAATATTTCACAACCTTTCTCAATGCGTGTAATTTAAAGAATAAAGAATAGAATTTGTCGAAACCGTTAAAAATAATGAATGTGTTATATCTGGGCATTAATGTTTCTCCACACACCTTATTTGTACAGCATCTCCAATTAATTTTTGCTTCCAATTAGAGAAATGCCAATAACGGTGACTTTCTTTCAACATTTTTCTACGATATTAACTTGTGTAGCGGACTGTACTGCGCTAACAACTTTTCATCTCAAGTTTCTGGTATGGACCGAGAGATGGGCATTAAGATATTGACTTTTTATTTATTGACATTTTCTAATGTACCATCGCGGCCATTCATCATGCCGGCTTCGATACCGACGCTTCTGATAACGCACCTCATTGTTTGCTGTACGCATAATGGATTATTGATAAAACACGTGGGTGTCCCTAATCTGAAGTCCGAGGGAAATCTACTCAGACGTCGATTCAACCAAAATATATTAAGGTAATGCTTTCTGTAATGAATGATCGTAGTCAGATATTAAGTGGACACGATTTATCGCCGTTCCGTCTTAATGTAGAAATTTCGATAGCGTGCCTGCTCAGTTAAATGTTGTAACAGTAATCAAATCCATAGGAACGTGTATGAAAACATTAGTCAATGTAACGATACTGGTATTTCGGAGATTAGCCACTGATGTTTAAAGCCGATCTGTAATTTCGTTTTAGTGAGGAATTATAAAGTTCAAAGTTTGTAATTTATCTACTAAAGTATAAGATAGAGCATGAGAAAAAACACGCTGAGTGACGAGTGAATGGTTGCAATGTTTAACATAAACGGTATTCATATACTTATTTTTTATTTCCGAAAAATAATGAAAAATCGGAATCATGTTTTAAAATTATTAACTTACCAAGCATAAACGCGTTTAAAAAACTAGTAAACACTAAAGATATATGTACTGACTGCAGGATTGGCGCAGCTGGCTGGGCAACTAGCTGCTGCGAAATGTGTCGCAGGTTCGATTCCCTCATGGAACAACACTTTGTGTGATCCACAAATTGTTGTTTCAAGTCTGGGTGGCTTATGTATGTGAATTTATTAAGTTGTCATTTTTAATAGCAATAAGGTTTTCTTCGTAGCTTTCCTTATTTTTGTATACGGAAATGTAACGTGTCATGAAGTATGTTGAATGACAAATAAAATGGAAAACATACATACTGATATACACAATATAAATAAAATGTAGATGTGTACATACCTAATAGTAAAAGTTTAGAGAGGATAAGAGCTGTAGTGATAGACTGTCTGACTGGGTAGTGGGCGTAAAAACAGCTACTTAGCAGTAAATACCAATGCTAGACAGAGATCGTCTTGGTTCACTGATCTTGGTTAGTCTTGTTGGTCTTGATTAACATTTTTAAATAAGTGAGGGAAGAAAATGAGGATTACCTAAGTTAAACATTTATATATTTTACATTAGATTAAACATTATAACGTCTCAAAACAACTTACGGTTTCATGTACGAATACTTACTTTGTTAATCATATATTACAAAAATAAAAACAATTTGTAACCAGTTCACCAAAATTTTCAACGACTTTATTGTTATTACGAATATTAAATATGAACTCAAAAACCAATCAGCGTCGATTAAACAAAAATGTTCGGCAACACAAACGAGACTGAACGGGAGCCAATATTGCGGAGTTGTATCTGGGGGTAAAGTTTTAAGTGAAGTCAGTTGAACTCGTCGTGGATTTCCCTGGAGCAATTATAGAAACAATAAACCTAAAATTGGTGCAGCCTCCTGAAACAGGCCGCGGTCACCGATCCCGACTTTCCACCAATTACGCGACTTCCCTACACCGACCTACTTTGCAGAATGGAAATTCATTAAGAGCCATTCAAGTTATCACAATGTGACTATTAGAGCCCTATTCAATTTTTAATTAATCACTAGAAGCGCGACTGGGGTAGCAGCATTGCCGTCGACGGTCTGACGACGCTGGAAAAGAAAAAACGAACATTCGAGAGCAAGTATGTTCAATAGTGGTTTCCCCGAACGAACTCTTTGATGTTTCCCTTTTATTGCTAGAATTGTGCAGTATTTATGTCTCATTTTATCGGAATTTATGTGCGAGCCGCGACATAGCAAAGTTTGTTACGTAAATAAAGGAGCCGAATGTCAAAGCGGCTGTTAGAAATAATAAACGCGTGACCGAACGCTTTGCATATAATGAAAGGAAGATGCCAGAATCGAATATTAAATCATAATATTTTGAATATGTCTGCCTGTGTAAATACTGAATATGATGTTTTATTTATAACGTTTAATATTTGCGGGATAGCAGATTAATTTAATTACGATAAAACAGCTGGATTAATATTGATGCCCTCTAAATTTAGCCTCATAAATGTTGTCGGTATTTATCAAATTAATTTATTAAAAATCATAATGAAATCATTAACACAAAATAAAGTTTTGTATAATACAGTATACAAGTATATAATACAGTAGTACAAGATAGAACTCATTTCAATCAACTTTTTTATCCAATCTATTCGTAAAAAAACGAAGCCAAAAATCAGGTAGATACCCAAATTGAGGTAAGACACAATCCAGCCTAGAATAAATACCAGAAACAAGTAAAGTAAAAAGACAAACGGCGAATAAAGTTTTCAATTTCATTGTACGACGTAACAATTTCAATCTAAAATTGGTAGCTCCAGATGTTCATGAGCAAATAACTTACGCCGACTAAAATGAACCCTAAATCTTCGCCGGGTGGATGGTCCCGCGCCAAGAATTGAATTTGCCTCGCATTCTCACACATGTATTAAGATGCCTATGGTGTGTTTTAAATTTAAAGTTCTCGGCTGGAGCTGACTTAAACTTTATAGCGCGCGGTGGAATTAAATTAAGTAATGAGTAGTTTGCTCGGTGATTATTGTCTGTGTAGTTATGTAAGTTCATCGTAATTACATTTGTTGTGATAGTATTTGTAAGTGATTAAAAGGTATAATTTCTTAAGACAACTGAAATAATTTATATTTAAATTGCGTGGTGACGGTAGATTCGAATACAATATTTACTTTTTTACGTCGCCTAGTCGTATATAATGTTCATACACAAATATTTGTGTTTGCGCAGGCGATGGCATGGTCGACTAGTGTGTGTGTAAATAAGGCCTAAGAGACTATAATAATAGATTTAGCAAGCTCTCTGATAAAACTGATGCTTCAAACGGCAATCTCCAATCCGATTGTCAAGCGTGGAAATTATGGCAAACCTCTTTTTTGTATAACGGGCTCGTTAGGCTCTAAGGGCGGCGACATTTAACAGCAGAAGGAGCAGGATGATCTTCAGTCAGTTAGAGTCTTATACCCACATTCTCAATCCACAAGCCATCAAGGCATAAACTGTCATTTTTTACTCCTCCAAAAATTTACAGTTGAATGAAAAATAAAATGAAGCATGTACAGTTAGGGGTCAAAAATGCAATTACACTCTACCAATTTTAAAATGACTAAAATTTCTTTGTAGTAAAAGTTCAATGGTTCACAACCAGTTTATTCAATAATTTAGATTCTATGCTATAAATTAAAGCAGTCTTCAACCATTGACTCTATTCTACAAAGATATTTTGGTAATTTTAAAATTGGTAGAGTGCAATTACTTTTTGACCCCTGACTGTACATATATTGGTACTCATTTATTATCACAATAACAATCATGATCATCGTGTGGTGATAAAAGCTTCCTGTTAAAAACAATCTTATGTTAGTAGGACCCAAACTGCAGTAAATGTAATAAAATAAAAAAAGAGCAAAGTCATGTTTTCCATGATTCGAATCTGAACTGGATACAAGACCAGTCTCACACAGAATGTCGACTAGCATCTCGCTTGAATTAAGTACTTGCCTATTCACTAGAGTGGATGTTAATTAAGCCTCTGAAAGCATTAGTAAAAAGTCCAAGTCTTTTGAATAAGCTCCGTAGCAATATGAAGTTGAGCCATGTATTTCAAATTGATGAAGCACGTTAGTCATTGCAACTTTGATCTCGCTTAAGCATCAGTGTTAAACTTATTTATATTCCTTTATGATATCAACAAGCGGAAATATTACAATACGTTGCCTTATTTTCTTTTTCTTTATCCGTATCAATATTGTCATTTCCTTTATCATCTACTACAATACATCTGTTCATCTGTAATGTAGTGGAGTTACATGTATGTTGTTAGAAAGATAATTTGAAAATAAAATTCACTCTGTATAAGGTCAAGTATGCAGCAGATATATACTTCATCTCCTACTACCTAGTGTTGTCCCCGGCTCGCTGCCAAGACTGTTTCCACCTAAATTTTGTTCGCTATTTACTGTCTGAAGCTCAGGAACACAAGTAATAATATTTTTATCTATACCTACTTTCAAAAACCAAATAAGTTCAGCGTTTTCCTTTCGTTATTAAATAACTTTCGTTTCCAATAACTAAGACAATAAGTAAATCAATATTATAAAATCGACTCAACTAATATCAAACTTCTCAGTAATCTTCATGTTAATTAATTTTGTTGTTTTCATAAAATCAAATCAAATTGGCCGAAACGAATTTCGGAAATCGAAAAGATCATCCGAAAGTTCCGTAAGATAAATGGACGTTACTTATTTAACTTTAAAATTTGTAACTAAAAGGAAAGTTTGAGTCGATCGGGGTTCAATTATGATCCTAAAATAACAGTTCGTTTCGGATACAGATAAATTGGTTTCACTTGTCCTTAACGTAACTCGTTCATTAGCGTTTAAATAAATTCATTAATAAACCTCTGTAGAGACAGCTAGTCAACGAACAGATCTATAAATCAAATAGTGAGGGAGTGTCAGAGACAAAAGGACGACAGAGTGACGTTATGGCGGGACACACGGGATCATAGAGCGACGAACAATAAAGAACAGAAGAAATTAATTTTAACAGAAATACAAATGGCTTGAGAAAATAAATAAAGGTCTTCGTTAAAACAAGTGCAGAAAAATTAGAAGCAATAAAATCACACGTTACTACTGCACCGGAATAAAATTTCAAGAAAATATTATAGTATTTTATATTAATCAAACGACACAAGTTAATAGGTTTGGTTTCTTCAAGCGTTTTATTTTGTCCTTTGAGCTCAGAGAAAATATATTTCAAGAACTTGTTAACTATATTTATTATACTCGTTACGAAGGGGATGACAGCTTTCGAGGTACATTTATTAATACAAACGTATTTACATATAAACGTCAATTCATTTAAATATGTTTATGAATATTATCTTTCATGTGCATGTGCACACCTGTTGATTGTGCATGTCTTTTATTGCTTCGTGTATCAAAATATACTTGTTTTGGCTCTTTTTGGGTTTTTTTTCTTAATCGATATTGAATATTGAGTTTCTAGGGAAGTATCTTGGAAGGCTTTGCTATGCATTTTCAAATTAAACTATTAGACTACTACTTCTGTTGTCCGTTTCTTTATTAAGTATCACAACTCATCTATACCATTTCTTTTTACCCATTTTGCATCTCCTTAATTTTTTTCTTCTCTATATTATATAGCTCAAATCACTATCAAACAACATGTATTACTGTGAACCACAAATTGTTCGTCCAACTTATGCTTGAGTGTCACCCACACTACTCCATTTCCAAACGCGGTTCCCACAAAGATCTTTCTACACATTCGATGTGGCACGCACATTAATCTAGGTAACGGACTTATAACAACGCGAAGCAACGCCCTCATGTTGTCTGTCTATTGTTGCATCCTATACATAATGTGCGCTTGACAACTTTATAACTCACGGCCATGTTATTTATGTATTTAGTCTGTTTTGTGGTGACGTAAGTTTTTAAAACTAACTTGATGACGTAGACTAGTCTTTGGAACGTAAATATGGCTTAATTTATGATCACAATACGTCATCTATTAGTAAGACGTCTTTCAGCAAACGAAGAGGAATTATTTTTAATAATAGAAGTTTAGAACAGGACAAACAACTATTTCATGATGAGACAAACATGCTTTCGTATATTGAAACTATCGAGTTAGTATTTTTTATAAGAAGCTCATATTTGACCTCCGTTATTGTACTTATGCATATCAAACGAGGCTTGATTTGATAGGTATGCTTCGATCAGTAATGTCAGTCATCAACGTTCCATTAATCATCAATCTGGTTATAAACTGACTATACCTATATGCGTTTTCCATCGTAGATACTACTGCCCAATCCATGATTACAAATGTTGTCCTCATAGTACACATTTATAAGTTAATAGATATAAAGGAGTCTTAGAACCTTGTGATTCTGTTACTTGTAAAACCATGAAATTGCATTATGTTACACAATGATTAGTGAGCTTGTTACACTTTTTTGTTTATAAACGTCGTGTTATAATAATTTTATTTATAACTCTTTCGCGTGCTGGCTAATTGCTGCACAGAAAAATTACCTCACAAGGAAACTAAATCAATGTAAACGCAAAAACATAATAATATTTTCTGGGTGTACACAGTACACATATGAACGAAACATTTTTCAAATAACCTTCATCAAATATCTTGTGTGAAAAAATGGTATCATCTCTCGATGTTTCAAACTTCCTTTGACACCGCACACCGAAGAAAATCACCTTTAACCCTAAACTGATTCCGCAGCAAAGGTCGTTAAGGAAGGCAATGTAGCGAGATGCCTTCCGACCGATTTATCTGTGTTAGCGTTACAGCCATGCCATCTATCGCACGTTAAAAATGACAGCTCCATGTATTTTTTTTTTCTACGACACATTGAATATCACGCCTGTTTACATATTTATCAATTTACCTTGATCGAAAGACTGTGATGCTTATAAATAAAGCTTTAAGGTGATTTGTTTGTGGTATGAGCTTGGTTTTAGGTGTAAAATTGAGATTCAGGGCGAGGATACGGATAAAGCTATTTAGGCGTATCAAACTTACTTTAAGTACGTTGGGTTTAAAAAATGTCAATTTTTAGATCATCAACAAAACATTCTGTCAATCTGTTTTACAATTCACAAGAGATAGCATTTTTTACAATTCAAGATTTACAAATATTTGTTTATTTGTTGCAATCAGAACAAAAAACAAACTAAACGTGGAACTAATCCTCAATTCGATAGACCCATACCGGATTACTAAATGGCATTAATAAAACCAAACGAACAGTCATTGCCAACAGATAGTTTTTGTGTTCTTTGAAGAAATTATCGCCGTCAACAAACCGAATGCAATAAAAGAGCTCACGGTACCATATCTAACTCAATCTCGTCACGATCCTAACAAGGAAACCCTTAGAGTTCCTACAAAACACTTTTATATCGAATGACTTGTCATTTCACAATGATGTTAGTTATGATATCTTTATGTAACTCTTTTCACCTAACGATAAATCGGACCCAAACAAAGTCAATAACTATCGCCTTTTGTTGGCAGAACGTGACGTAGAAAGTGAGTTTAAAGATTGAAAATCTATCTTTATGTGGATCTTTGAATTCGTCTTGGACAAAGAAAGCAATTTTAAAATGAAACCTGATAAACGAAACCGAAAGTCAATGAGGCAGCAATTGACGGGCGATTGAGGTGTGGTTACACCGGCAGCTAAGATAGATTGCTAACGGAAAGAGAGCACACTGAGTTACTCAAAGACATACTTGCTCAATATACGTAGTATCTTTAGCGTGGCTAAATTCAAAAAGTGTTTTAAACTCATAAGTTTTATACAAATGGTGGTGCAACTTTGAAAAACGATAAAGTATTGAATATAATAGATATTGGAATTCATTGTATAAAAATCGTAAAGACATACTATAGAATACCTATTCCAAATTCAGTAGCTTCAAATATAAATTAATACGAAAATTTTTAAGCTACAACAGTTAATATAGTTAGTAATTCTCATAGCATTGGACAAACAACTTTAAACCGCAATTGGAGTATAGCGTTTAAAATCATACTAGACAATAATAACGTTCAAACGTAAAGTGAAAGTAGCTACCCTGAAAAGATTCATTTTATCATGTTAGTGTCTCATAAACTCATAGGAATTTATAACAATTTACAACAAATTGAAGCATCCAGTTTAAAAGAGATTTTTTATTGCCTCTAGACAACATTAGTCTCTTTTTCTTTGAGACTGTTGCTAGAACCACAAAGCAATTTGTTCACTAAGTTTTTTAGGCTCTACTAAAATAATGTTTTCTAGAATACTTTGTCAATTTATTTGGTTTATAACATGAGTTAAATAAAAAAAAATGTTTCTGTTTGTGTTTGTGTTTGATTATTACAACTTCATTGTTTGTGTGTTTTTTTTTTGTAAGATAACGTAACGCATACGCACTTTCTTCCTAAAGCTTAAGGTTAAAAGCCAAAGTTAATTTTAGATCAAACTAGCTATTCCACTTGAGTTCATAAATTTCACCTTGACACTACAAGAATTGGAGACACCAAGATAGTTTCAACTTACAAAAGTTTATATCATCATACATTTTGTATTTTTTATTACATACACGATTTATGTACACGGGCGTTCGCAAAGACCCTATTGGTGGCAGCCAGAGGTCTTCTTGCGCCTCTATGATTTATAATGTGAACTCAAAAGAGGTTCCGCCATTCCGTTTAATATCTTTGATTTACGATAGAAACTACGCGCATAAGTGCCAGTTCCCTCGATGATATGTGGCGCGCCTGTTACGATTCACTCCTTTTTTTGTTTCAAGAATAATGACATAGTATAGTTGTTTTAATAACTGGCCTCGGAGTCTCAACGGCCAGTGCCCAAGGCGCGAATTTTACAACGATTTATTTTAGAATGCATTTTTATTTAGCGACGTGTTCGAAAACACTAATGTTACGGGCGCGGGCGGTAAAAAAGGAGCAATTACATGTTAACTTTAATCGTTGGATGTTTTAAATATACGGATGAGAAACATAGTCGGTTCGCTGGTTTTGACTTCGTTTATTTATTGGAGCGGTTTTTACATAAAATTAGTTTGAATAAAAATATTCCCTCTAAAATAAAAATGTCTAAAATTCAAACACAGGTGTTCTTTCTAGTTGATATGATACATGAACAGTGCCGTGACTTGCAGACGAAGACTTGTGTTTCAAGGGGATAACGCAATAACTCATCTTGCTACGAGACCGTCCGTAGAAAGTCACCAAGTTATTTCAAAGACAAATAGTTTTGATGTCACGACGAGAGGAAACCATCGATTGAAGAGCTTGCCATGTGCGCGCATGTTTGTAATCTCCTCCAAAGACAAACATAAGAAAAACATGGTTATTATTCTACAGCGTACGTCTAGAGGTCCCTAAATAATGTTTTGTACCATTTTGAACCTTATGCTTTTAACTAAAGATACGCTCTTCAAAGTTTTGAAAATAAATTTAACTTGGTTGCAGTACTAAAGAGCCCTCTATGTACATGACGGTTTGATTTTAAAGAGCTACGTTGTATTTCTTTAAAGTAATCAAGCAAACAGAATAGCGAACAAAATCGTTTGAACGAATAAATTATAAGATCATTTATTTAAGCACTTAAATCGGGTACCTATATTGTGAAATCCCAACGCTATATTTATTTTAGAAGCAAAAAATATATAACAAGAAACTGTCAATCGACTCATAACAAAGGACAATTTGTAACGGGTTGAATAACTTGTTTACATAAGTACTATGTGCAAAAATCTTCCGCAAGATTGAATAAGTGAAAAAAAGTAAACAGCACAAAAGCTAGTGTTTATTTAGTACCAGCAGGGTGCAGTTAAAAATACAAAGTTAGTGAGAATGACAAAGTTAAATCACAGAGCCTCGTTTTAAATAGTCTTTGTTATTAAGCTATAGAGTTCAAAATTCGTTTGAAGATTCGTAAACATTTGTGTATAAGTCACGTTGTAGAAAGAGACACATAAGCCTTTTTGTCATTTCTTGATGCCTGTCAAAGTTACCAATTGTTTACGGCTCTTTTCGGATAAAGACTCCGTAAATGACAATCTTTTGTACTTCCTTTTCTTAAAGATAAACATCGTAAATTTTTCGAATGTCATTTTGTTCACGTCAAATGCCACACAAATAGTTGACTATTGTATTAACATAATAATACATTCACATAATTATATTAAGAAAATATTTTGCACTGATGCGGATATTGTAGTAAAGAGAAAAGGAAGTCAAGAATTATTAGTTCACTACATAGCTTTCTTAAAAATTTGAACCGAATAGTTTTTGGTAATTGGTGATGAGTGGTGTCCCTCAAGGCAATATACTAGGTCCATTTTAAAACACCTATCCGTATTTAAAAGTATTAAAGTAAGTATGATAAATGTGTTTAATCCTGACAACAAACGTTTAAATCTTAATACCAAACGATATTTTTACAATAAAAAACTGAATATATTAGTTGTTCATCGTGTAACGTAAGTTATGACAGTTAATTAAGGGGAAATGAATTACTATCGCACTTATAGGTGATGAATAGACGATCGATCAAAAAATTATTTTGGAATGCTGATGTTTTTTCTCAATTGATCCTTCTGGTCTTAACATTTTGTAGAATATGAAAAAGAGCTTTATGAAATACAAGTAATACGTTTACTTTTAGAGAAACGGTTTAATGTTACCTCTTGTGTTAGTAAATTTCTAATTGTTGTTGGATTATCAATCTTAATAGCATAAATACTCCATCCATCATAATTTTATAATTTTCACTAATACTTTATGCAACCTCTCAAAACATTCATTAGGTGATTAGAAGAACGTCAAAGAAATTAATAACTCTTAGTATTTTAACTTAATACATCAAAGTATCCAGCAGCAATATTTCAAAAGCGAATCAATATTTCTTGTTATCAGAAGATTACAGGGCACACAATGGAAGTAAATAAATCATATAGTAGGTAAGAGGGATCATTTGAAGTTTTCCAACCGCAAACTTTTTTGGGGAAACGTATAGCAAACAATCAAAGGGCAAGTAAACCTTTTTACTCGCACGTTTCATTTTATACGCTTTTAGTGCCAATATAAAAAGTGGAACATGGTCCATGTAATCAATAAAACGTTTGGGACAATTTGAGGAAAACGTATCGAAGTCTATTGGGAAAACTTTGTTATTAATACACCTGAATTTGTTTTATATTGTGCTCGGAACCAAAGTGAAGTATTGATCTTATTGATGGTAAAAGGTATTGGTGTTTATGGAGAGCGCTTTTGCTATTGTGATAGGTGACAGTTTATCTTTACAGCATATACTGTATCTGTTTGTGCTTGATCTATCATTTTAGTATCAGTGTCAGTGTAATATAATGTAAACAATCTTTAACATTTTCAGGTTATACTGTTTCACAGAATGTGACATCAATCCTCGTTAAAATACAATTATTTAAGCTGTCCGTTTATGATAAATATACCACTCTGAGGTCAGAAAAAATAAATTAAATGTTAAGGAATTTTCAATTTAGTGAAGGTATTGTGCCTGTTAAAATGTATCAATGACCAAAATGTTTCTTAGTGAGGATAGCATAAATAAGGGTATGAGAGAAAAAAATGTACACATTTACATTCATCGTCTCTCTTCGATTCCAGCCTGAGGCACTCTAGACGGTAGGAATGAGTAATGACCGTAATCCGCTTGTGGTAAGCTTTAAGCGAAGGGTTAAGGCTCCTGCAAGCTATAACTTTTATATTTATTACGGCTAACTCGCGTCGACCCAGGACCCACAAATCCGCCAACTAAATGGAAAAATAAAAGTCCTTGTGATCTAATGTGAGATTTGGACGATGTTATGAGGTTTTGAAGATACTTTTATAAGTAATTATTTCCAAATTGTTCAAACCTCCTTTTTATATTTACCTAACTATATTATCTTTGATACATAAATTAAGTATACAGCGATAGATTTACATCTGACTATTTACAAAGTAGAAGAGAACTGCTCAATTTGAGATGCGATATTAATATTAACGAACTCAACCAAGCAAAGTTCGATGCAAGAACTTCAAAACTACAAAATTAGGATCTCTAGTTAGAAAACCACACGGGCAAAACTTTGCTTATAAATTATTATACGTGCCCATATCCGTTGCTAAGAAACTACGTACTATAGTTTTGAATACGATACAAACAAGTATAATATGTAAGCTGTTTTGTTTGAAATTACTTTGTTTTGTTCTGTTTTGCAGACTTGTTCAACTTATTTTAGACTAGCCCTCCGGGATTTTCTCTAACGTGGAACTTGTGTAGTGTGACAATTGTGTTGTAGGTTATCTCCATGATACTACGTAGTTGGTTTACTTTTGGAATATAGCATAGATGGTTATTGTATTTTAATAATTAGGTAAGTACAACATTTTAATGTGTTCTTTTTTTAAATGATATGCAGAAAACAAGCAGACAGAATACATGACCCTCGCGAAACCAGAAAAGATTTTTAAATCTTTAGGGGATTTGGGTTTCAGAGGTTTAGGAATTGAGGAGGGCTGGGGGAAGGGGAATTATTGGGGGCTCGACAACTTCAAAACATACGCCGAAACACAACGGTATGGTTGTTTCACGCCAGCTTTCTGTGGGGCCATAATATTACTCCAGTTGAGCCAACCCATTCATGTTATCACTAAAATATTAATTTATTTTCTTTACTTGAAAAAGTATTGTTTTAGATTCAATTTAAACTGTGTCATTGTTAGCAAAAGCTAACAAATTAAAATAAGTGCGCACTTAATTGATATTTAAGCAATCTCTACGGAAGCATAAAGAAACCTTTTTTAAATAGTCAACTATTAAAGTAAGAAAAACAAAGAAGTTAAAACCGAACTACATACATAATATACCGTTCAAAAATCGAAGTGATTCCGAATAAGAGTTTCGTGGTACGCATATTTAAAAACCTTCCAAGATAAACAATCGTCTAAATTAAGGTGACAAGGGAAACAACTTCGCCAAGGAAAACACACATTCTTGGTAACCAAACTCTTGGACGACAAACAATTTGTTTGAAAACCCAGTGATTAATAAAGCTTATGTTGAGTTAATTTTACTTTACTTTAGACGTTGACTATGAATAACAGGACGCATGTTGATACTTGTGTTTGTGTCTGTCTGTTTTCTTTTTAATTTATTTATTTTGTCTGATAGAAGATAGTGGTACTGGCTGTAGATTTCTTCTAACTATCTGATATGATAATATTTTATTTTCTAGCCTTTTTTTCAAAACGTTTCCCCAGATAAGGATTTTCTCTGGTGTCGTTGTTGCAGTTACAAACATACAATTTCACATACAAATGTCACCCAGACCCGGAACAACAATTTGTAGACCACAGAAAGAGTTACCCGCGAAGAGAAAACCCGCGACACGTTGCACGGCAGCCAATTAGGCTGGTAGATGCTGAAGTCTTGAGTGTAATAAAATATGAAGATAATATTTACGACGGTAACGTACAAAACGTTAAACTTATGTAAAAATAAATACAATATGATAAAAAAACAAAATAACTTGTGTATGTTACACGTTATGGAATGAATGGAACTTTTAGGGAAATGATGAAACTTTTTATTTTACTTGATGATCTCTGGGCATTCGTCTAGTGTAGTTAGTTCACCTAACTATAGGTATATACCGACATATCTGTCTGACCTTTTCATCATTCCAAAACAAGCAAATTTTAGAAGCAAATTATTTTTTTCTGATTTTAATATTAGCACTAGGATTTGTTCTGGTGATGTGGGTACCCCAAACACAGAACAACAATTATAACAATAAAATTATTACAACAGACAATATACAACACGGTGCACTCAAGCTAAGCTAGACAATGTTACGAAATAACTAGTAAATAATTGCTCATTTATTGTAAATAGGGACAAATATTACCAAAACTATTTAATGGTATTTAAATAGATATAAAGACCTTAACCGCCCTTGACCCCTTCGCCTCAAGTAAAAACTGGACTGAAACAAATTAAAACTAATTTATCAAATAATCAGATATGTAAAACTATGAAAAAAACTATGGCTATTAGAAAAACTCATTTAATATTGAAAACATTTTTATTCTGTTCTATATTAAATTCAATGGCTGCGTCAGATATATCGATGTACTAAAATATTTACAAGTTGCTTCAGTACATTACGATGTAGTTGACAGGTTATTAGGCTAACGCTTTTCATTTTGATGTAATGTTCTACCTTATATTAAAGTCAAGCTCATAAGTAATTTTCATATGCATTTACTGCAGAATTAACGGGTAAGTCACATAGTTCGCATTTTCACATCACCGCGTGGTCTCTCACGCGGGAGATCCATAAATATAAAACCCATGGTCATTGTAGATTTATTTCATATAATATGGAACAATACAAATGACCACTAACCTGTTTCAATAACTAAAAAACACGTCTTAAAATGTCACTTGAATTTATTCAAGATATCCGTACTTCCGTCTCAGAAATGCATTATCAAAGCGCTGTCGAAGCTAACTTGATTATGTTTCCTATCTAATTTATGACAAAATTACCAACACAATACATCGAAGTCCCGTCTGATAAGAGCCGAAGCAGATTAGATCTTCGTATTTAGACAATGCGGATACAACCAATTGAAGCTCGCCCTAAATCACGGCACCCAATGACATCTATAAATTCTCATTCTAATTATTTTAGAGCGATATGCTGACAAATAAAATAATATGGCTCGAGGCACTTCGAAATTGGTCTGTTTAAACTTTATTAAACCCGAAATTAGTTTATCGTAGACTACGATTTAATTTAAAGCATTTCGTAAGTTTTGTGTATAGGCAAATACCTTGTTTTTACATTAACACAAAACAGAATTGTTACTAGAAGATTAAGGGAGAAAAATAAAATTCTGATTACGATTTTAATGGAAAAAAATAAATACTGAAAAGGAAAAAGTTGAGGCGGAATTTATCCGCCGACGTTACGACTCAAAACGTTTAATTTGTAGACCATTGTAACCGAGAGAGGAGACCGGCGAAATTAATTACCGTTTGCTTATTTTTTAATTAAAATTAGATTTTATGAAACGACCGCCTACGTAATCCGTAATATTTCATAAAAGATGGAAATTCTAGTGGCGCCATATTGTGAGAAAGGGCATCCATTTCGACGATATTTTGCATCTCCTAGTAGATATATTTCACGGGTAATTTGACCCACTTTCTTGGATTACTCCTTTCCCTCATTTCACGTTGCTTGTGTTACCTTAATTTTGTTTTTAAAAGATCATTTTATTGTTTTTATTTTCTTCTAAAAAGTTCCCTCATCAAATTATGTTAATGAAGCTATTAATAAATAACCTTTATCCAATTTCACTCCGTAGACCTTCATCATCAAAAGAATCTTATTTAAATCGAACCTAATCAAAACGAATATCTCAATCGAATGAATCGAGTTTTTTTTTTCGGGCAATTTGTAAACATTGGACTGATCTTTGAGGCCGTCGGAGTTCAAATTCAAAACACGCCAACGCATAGGGAACCCAATCACTTAGTAGGTCATATCGGTTCTCTCGTAGCGACTAAATTAACATATTTTCCTTTATCGTCGAATATGGAGGTCCGACCCGCGCTTATCAAGGATGTTTTAACCGAAAATATACAACAAGGGTGAGTATCTCACTATGGTTCGTTTCGTACAAATGCGTCTACGCCCACGAGAGAAAAGATTACGGCATGTTTGAGAATAAATCTTATGAGACAGTTACGTACATTTTGTGGCTAGCTACAAATAAATGTCGTTGTCGGCGCTCCCCCAGTCTGCTTTTGGGCAACCGCACCCCAAAGGAGCACGGCTCGTCTTGTACACGACCATTTATAAAATCCTTGATACCACTTTGGTCATAAAATGCATTGTGATAACGTTGAACGTAAAATGATGTTACGTTAAGATCGTGTCTTCTTAATGACTTTCACAATAGTAAAATCGTTTGGATTTCACATAATTCTACAGTTCCAGTTATAACTAGCACTTTATCGCTCGGCCAGACTACGACCTTTTCACGGCTTTTTGATTTATGATTCTGTCATTCTATGAAGATTACTTATCTTTACACACGAATAAAGCTTATTTATCAAGGATATGGACGTCTAACGAAAACAAATCAATCTTTTATTACCATGACTGATGTTTATGTGATTAAAATGATTATACTATAATAGGAAACTGTTTTCCTTAATTACCGGACGGTGTATTTAAGTAAGATTGAAACCATTGTTATTGCGACAATGCTTTGGAATCAATTTTAATTTCAGGTTCATTAGTACGTTGTAAATTTTGGTTATTTTTAACCTTTCATAGCTTTTGTTATGTATGTTGAAGTTTATTGATCATTGATTGTTATTCAGTGATTTTTTAATGTAATAGATCGGCAAACGAGCTGACAGATTACCTGATGGTAAGTAATCAGCGCTGCCCATGGACACCCGCAACGAAGGAGTTACGAGTGCGTTGCCGACCTGGGATTAGGGATTTGGAGATTTAGAGATTGAGGAGGGATTGGGTTGGGGAAAGATTGGGCCTCCGGTAACCTAACTCACACGGCGAAATACAACGCTGTGGTTGTTTCACGCCGGTTTTCTGTGAGGCCATGGTATCACTCCGGTCGAGCCGACCCACTCGTGCCGAAGCATGGCTCTCCTACACTTAGTTATCAGAAGAGACCAAAAAAAGTACACAAGAAATCATTGGCAACGAGGTTTATTCATATTGATATTCCTGTGAATATCATTATTCTGAAAACGTATAACACAAAAAACAGAAAGAAATCACAAAAACGCTAATGCAAATAAATCTTTTAGTCAACAAACCGTATCAAAACACCCGAGGGGACACTTAGCCATAAACTGCGTCACCACAATCAAAATTATTGCTTTACCCATCCTTCACCCGCAGACTTCGGAATGAAATTATCATTGAATAGTTACTATAACAATAATTTGGTTGTGGCCAATGCAATTACAGTTCCGTTTTACACACCCCAAAATCTCATTGGCGATGATTGCATCAATTGTCTGGCATGCGGGTGGCGATGGCTTGTTGATCTCGATATAAATTGTGATGAAATTATGAAAATGTCATATTTATAAGGGTGATGACGTTGATAATGCTCGCGCCATCTGTGGTTACCATCTAAATTGATTTTCTATTGATAATTGCTAGTTTTTGGATGAAGACGATATATTACGTGTTTATGTACCCCTAGAGAGATGGAACCTGAGCCTGTATTGAGTATTGAGCAACGTTGTCTAGTCCCACGAGTGACATACAAAGTTCGCGAGAGACAGTTGCTTCGAAATTCCATCAATATAAACATGAACTATATTACTCTTTTGCCCTCGTAAACAACAGACCTTGAATTGACTTGACCTTGACCACTAAGGCTTCAGCGTTTCATTTCAATTCCAATATTTTCATTTGCTATTGTTTTGGGCAAGACCATTTCTTATTCTTTTGCAAAACACTTCGTATAATTTCGTGGTATAATAATATTTGAAAGCTTATTGACATATTTAGAAGAAATTATACGTAAAATTACGCTAAGTCACATAATTATAACCCCTAACTAATGATGGCGGAAATCCTGATACCATATTACAAGACCGTATTGATATTCCACCTTCGGGGAGTTTCAGATATGCGTACCTTTGTTTACAAACTATACATGTGACACCAACATGCTATCCTTACATAAAGTTGACAATATGGAACCCGAATTCTGTGTATGTCAAGTATAATAATCGTATTAATAATGCGTAGCTTTCGTGACGAAACGTAACTCGGTATTAAAGGTACGGTAGATTAAATTATTCAATTTATTTGTGACCCTGATATCCTTACATTTTAGATATTACTTGGGAAAGGTCAAAATATAAAATTTCATTAATATATCCTTGTGTAACTACTGTGCTATTCCGGGCGCTTTATTATATTGAATTCGTTGTGGATGTAGGTACATAAAGTACATATTTGGTTAACATTATTATATAACATTAATAAGCATTTCATTCTGATAGAGTAAGTTAGTCTAACAGTCGGACTAAAAGTCGGGGATCCGTGTTCTACGATATAGGACTTTTAGATATCCTTTAAGAAGCAACTTTTTATTTTAGAAAGTACAAATAGGCGAGGTAAGGTTAAGCTTTGCCTAATAACAAGGTGTTCAATTCTTATTAACAATATACTTCATAGAAACCAACTTTACAAGTAAATAGACACGACAAAATGCAACAATCAATTATTTTATACATTTTACTTAGAGGTCAAAATTGGAGGAACGAACGGACCGAACCAATGATGTCAATGTTACGATACGACCAAAGTCCTTCATAATATTATGATTCAGACGATACAAAAAAAGGTAATTCGAAAATAATTGAAATATTTCCATCTCCTAATAGATTAATGTTAAAATGTCTCATCGGCTTATCAAATGATGGGGGTCGTATTCTCGAAATGAAATGTCTCTTTCTTAATGCACGTTTTTCGAATACCGCTATTCTTTTCTTTCTCTTAAAACGTAATAAGATAGAAAGAGAACGAAAATAATTTGTAGAAAAACATAATATAGGGTTGGAAGCGGCGAGATTCGTGTCAAGTTGCAGGTAGATCAATAAAATAGCTGTTTCATTAGCTTTATGTCTGATGGCACTTATAAAGACATTAAAAACCTCAAGTTTGAGGAATATTTGGACTGTTATACTTTTCGATCCGTTTTTTCTTGACGCCCCATTTTGTTTACGTTATCTTTTACACATCTAACATCAGAAAATGTTGCTTCTTGTACTAAATTGCGTCTGATCATCTTGATATCCTCTTGGAGCAATCCGAGATTTATACACAGGTACCTTTGGAACAAACAACTAAGATTGCTACAGATTTCAATAGCAGGAAAGGAGAAAAGTAATGGTATAACTAATGGTTTTACTTAATGATCATCGGGAGCCATCGAGTAGGCAATTCAGAATGTTATCAGAGAATTACTGAGTCTAGATTAGATACAAAAGAGAATGTAGTGTTTCGTATACATTCTCTAATGAGACACTACTACGATATAAAGCTCCGTTAAGTAATGGGACTGGGCTGCGGTACAATAAATATGATCAAACAAAACGTGCAATAGAGGAAGCAGTACATTGCATAGATAAACGGCTAGAAACGCACTCATAAACATAGGAAGCCAGTAGTCGTTCTCGAAGCACGAAATTGACTCGAATGTTTGCGTGTTCGGACCACGTTACGTTAGTAATTGGCATGCCGATGTAACGCTACTCTGTCACTACTAAGGCCATCGCTTGAGGACTACAGTAGCGCTAGTCAAGAGGTCATGTTCATTGTCAGATTAGTTCCAACTGAAATTCTCTGTGAGCTACATGCCGGTTAATCGGACGCAAAATGGTAATGTCCCACTTGCACTGACGATTTATTGAGCTGGTTCTAGAGGTAAGTAGTGTTGCAGTTATTTAAGATCAGCTGTTTGATGTGTAAAGAAGGTATGTTAACTCTACAATGAACTTTACATTTTAAATACTTAAAGGATGATCCTCAAATTACATAAAATATGATATACACTAGAAACGTAACACTTGTTTTAGCTAGTCATGAGTCCTATATAACAGAAGAGAGCCAATCAGTGTACTTACATACTCACTTTCATTATATCAAATAAAATTACTTACTAAAGCTTCTATTGACACAATAAAAACAAAAAACGACCTTAAACTATCATTGATCCTCCCAAAATTCCGCCATTTTTGTCCTAGCCTGCGCAGCTAGAATCAAAATCCGTCGATCCGCTTTCAACACGACATTGGCCTTGTCGTTTATTTTAAAGCTCTACGTTAAGCCTTGAAGCGTTGTCTTTGTTTTCAGACAATAAACCCGCTTTGTTGGTGAAGAGGTATCTTCTGAAGTCGAGAGTCAAAGCCGACATTTTCTAGAATGATGAATGGTTTAGACACTGAGTGTACTCATGTGTTAGAAATCTTTTGTTTTCCAATGTTTAAGATTATTAAGGTCAGGAGATGTGAATGCTAGAGTTAGCTCTGATCTATTGCTGTTGACTGATGCATTAGTCTGAACTAAGTCAAATTAGCATCTGTTAAAGCTAGACTTGTTTTTGATGTTAACGAAAATCACTTACAATTGACCGAATTGGTGTCATTTGTGTTTTGTTCCTTGCTTTACTTTCTACGTTGTTTGTAGTTTTTTAATATATTCCAACCTTTCTTTTTTTTTTTCAAATATAAAAACTGGAACCCATACTTTGGATTGACATAAAACAAATATTGGAATATTTTGTTGGTTCCACGACCATTGGTAGTAAACCGATATGCCTGCTACCAGGAAATAGTATTGAATTTCAACTTACATATAAGTAAGACCATAGCAATATTCATATGGAAATTTCGGCGGCCGATTCTATTATGTTATTTAATTTTAAAATGATAGACCAGACAGCAAACTTAAGCCTCATATTTTTTGGCAATGAAAAATTATGAGTTCCATATATAGTATAATATACTAACATAAAACAACGCAAATATTAATATCGCACGATAAGATCTCTACAGAGAAAACATTAAAAATATTAAATTTCGCATAACGGCCTACGATAAATCTAATTAATATAGGATTCTATAGAAAACATTTCACTAATAAATTTCGTATCTTTAGCCAGAAATCAATTTCAAAATAAATATTGTCATAATATTTTTTAAGAAGAAAAAAATATATCTTATTATTTGTAATTATAACTGTGGAATTTTATTGTTATAAAAAAAGTGAAGTCAACGAAAAAGTCGCCCTTGTCTTAACATCAGAGCATAAAATAAGCATTTTTATAAATAATAAATAATTACCAACCTGCAAAACACTCGTAATTCTTTTATAAAAAATCTGCTTACTAAAATATTGAACTCAATTGTACTAGATTTTCGACGCAGATAAGGCTTAGTACTTAAAAATAAAATGCTACTCGTGCTCTCGATCTGATATGGTCACAACAAAGGCATAAGTAGTTGAAAATGCCTTAAAGTAGCGTAATGAGATCTCATTACACTTTGATACTGATTTATTGCCTTCAAAGAGAGTATTTTGTAACTTTTAACGTTACATTAGTATGCAAAACCGAATAGAGATTACAGAATGTATATGTATTATACTCTTATATTTAATTGCCTAAAGTTTTTTATAATTAAATAGCTTGGCCGGCGAACCCTGTAACGCCTCAGTAGTATTTCATTTTTTATTTTTTGTTTAGCTTCCATAATAATCCTTATCGGTCCAGCCTTTCTTGAGTTCTAGCAAAACTAACGAATCTTTTTTATATATAAGGCAAAGTGTACCTAACTATGTTCTATCTCTGAACAATACAAAATGAAACAAAAATATTGTTGAAAATTATTAATAAAAGAAATTACATATTTTTCAATACTAACCAAAAAACATTTTACATTTAAATAAAAAGCAAGCAGTAACAAAAATGTTATCTAAGAAGAATCGTAATAAAAGCTAATTATTCAGTGTGTGTGTTGCCACAACAGAATGATTTACCAAAAAAGTACAAAAACAAATTTATGTCTCTTCGGGGACGGTCGAGCGGTGTCCATTACACGATATCCTTCTTGATTTATTAACGTGAATATCTCGACGCGAATAAGTATATAATACTGTGAGGTCCAGTAATGAAATGTGGGAGACAGTGTAGTTAAAGATGGCCATATAAGACTTTATGGGTGCAGAACAAGAAATGTAAAGGTGTCTGTAATTAATTGATTTATTATAGCCACCATAATAGTGTTCGAAGAAGTATCAAATAATCAAGATTGTTTTACTCATTCTCAAGTTTACGAACGTGTATCTACGAGGCTTCTTTATTGGCGTAATATACGTATGTATATACAAACGTATACATACTGTATAGCCAAAAGCTGATTGCCAATTGTTTAACCTATAAAGAGAAGTCACTAATGACTCTCAGGCTGCAACAGGAGTTGCGGTAATAATTAATTAATATGTGTCGCAAAACAAAGAAGTAATGACTTCCAATTTTGGACAATTACAGCCAAAGTGTTCGGTAATAGTAGCTCATTATACCTAAATTAAAGGTGACAAACCTCCCAAAACTATACTTAACCAATTCATTTCTTCATCACATTATCCAAAATTTGAAACGAGAGAGGAAATCCAGCAACACATGTCGCCAATCCGAGCTTAATTCGTATAATTTACTTAGCACTCAATTTCTAAATAATAACACAGCTCGTTTGGATTATTGTGAGGTTGGGTCTAATATGCCATATGTTTAACGCCACTGTGTCACCTACTAATACGACTTTGATAAATAGGTCGTGACATTATAGCCTACCTTATACCAGGAAGCCCGTACTGAACGAACTCGACTGATTCTCGATACTTACATATACAAACTTACTATTATGTGGATGCAACAATATTCGACGTGTTTGAAAAATATTGAAGTGAAAAATAGAATCATTGATTGTACGATGAAAATTAAATCATCTACATAGATGATTTTTTCCTTAAGGTCTTACTCAATAATATAACAAATATCAATTGAAATAACTACTAAAATACAATTGTTTGCTCACGATACAAGGCTCTTGGTGAAAAGTTACACTTACCCGTATTACTAACTAAATCTATGGTATGAAAATATTTTCTCTTAATTTTCTTTCTATTTAATTGAGCACTCACAAAAATCAGCAATCTTTAGAAATAATGACACAATTTAGATTCTAGGCGACTTTCCAGTGAGTTCTAAAGACCGTGGTTAGGGTACTCTTATAGCGTGGTTTCAATTCACGCCCGTAGCATATGCTTAATGTTAGAATTTCAATTGATTGACACCACGTCTGGTTTCAAAGTCTTAAGTACCAACATATGTTTGTTTATTGCTCTATAAGCAATACATTAAGACTAATAAAACGTAATAAGCTCTTAAAGACTTTAGTGAATGAGAATACTGTTTTTGTACTTGATGGATTTATTGTTGCGAAATTAAGATGTCTTTGGTGAAGGGCTTAATATAATTAATGGTCCGGTCGTTTACAGATTAAATATTCATCGGTTTATTATATGTTCAAAGTTTTTGTTTTGATTGTGGTTTTGAGAAACCTGTGATGGTCTTAAGCCTGATATATGGTGTGTAGACAAAAAAGTCCCAAACTGATTACTGGTTCTGTTATAAAGTAGAAGATGTTTCACATTTTTTTTATATACCTACTTAAGGTAGTCTTCATGGTCTAATAATACTAATACAACTGGAAAAAATATTCTTTCGAATACAATATGCATTACAACTGTGTAGTTATGATATGGATTATTTTTCAGCCTCTCTTGCAGTTTCTGACTTTCTGAGTTTCTTTCAAGACTGAGCGTATTAATATATGTTTAAGAAACTAGGAAAAGAACCGTATCAAACAGTTCTCCCTTATAAGCACAACGACGGTACCATAGCAACGGAAATAAACAATTAAACCAAAAGAAAATTGAAGGAAATAACACGTTCCTTTACGGTTTCAATAAACATACCAGTCATAAGTTTTATTTTAATGAATTCTCAATACTTGTGTAGCTACTGAGTTCACCGGTAGTTCACACTTAAAGCAACAGGTGGCGCTGGTCGCTATATATGGCAGTTCTCAGGATTAGCGGGCTCACTTCCTATGGTTTGTTTTTCTTTCTTTCATTCTCATATCAATGGGATATTATGGGAACGTTTCTGTATAATTATTAAATTTTCTTTATGGATAGTGTAACTCAAAACAAGAAAAGGCCTGTTATAGATGTCCATTTCATTGTGTAATAATATTATAATATCACAATCATATAAAA
This sequence comes from Spodoptera exigua, assembly GCA_902829305.4. Lineage (NCBI taxonomy): Eukaryota > Metazoa > Arthropoda > Insecta > Lepidoptera > Noctuidae > Spodoptera > Spodoptera exigua. The sequence goes on from LR824614.2 coordinate 4,547,681, forward strand.
ATTTCCAACACCATAACATTTATGGTAACTTCCGTATTTAAAACAATCAACTAGGATGAAAGTTAATTTCAACATCTTTAGTTCATGGGAAACTTTGCAAACAATAAAAAAGGGGCATGCTGCATTCAATAAATCGAAAACCCTTTTCTCTTGATGATAAATTTTAAAATCCTATAAATAAATGAAAAATAAGAACTGGACATACACAGTTAAAATAAATTCATAAAACGATGTGTGATCTAAACAAAAGGTGCATTTACTAATAAAACTCACGATCAATATCATAAACGCATCAACACGCTTCAAAAAACGTCAAACAAAATCATTCATTCACATTAATCTAATCACACAGTCGGCTTCCGTAGCACATTCCCACAGTTACACCGTACACTGTATTACATTAGGCAAAAGTCGAATACAATGGTCGAACACTAGTTCATACAACACTGTGGGTGGTCGAATGTTGCACCTTGTACAATGGTCCACTCATCATATCATAACCAACCTCCTTATCCCGCTCGTAATAGCAATGAATACAGCGCTAATTTTACTTCATAACACACTGTTGTTCCACTTATCTATAATACACTAAAATAAACCAACCTTTGTTACATACAAAAATAACCATGCGGATATCACTAGCTTATCGACGTCGCACTAAGCGATACGCAATTTTGGCTTGCACGCATCATCCGGTATGGTCTAGTGGCTAGGATACCTGGCTCTCACCCAGGAGGCTCGGGTTCGATTCCCGGTACCGGAAGTCTCTTTTTACAGTTTTTGTTTCATGTTTTGCTTAGAATACTACATTGTGATTGTTAGCTACGATAAAAACGCGCATTTTATACGCATGAAGGAAGATTATTAACCAGGCGTCATACTGTTGGTATCGCTCATCTTTCTAAGCGGTAAGCAAGAAAAATAGGAACGAGTACCAACCACTGATTATGGAGATAAAAAGTGAGAATTTGAAAAGGTTTTTGCCATAACTTTCTTGGGAATGATTTTTCTTTGTTTACGTCTATTGTTATAAGCGTTGCGTCTACATTGGTATGGAACAGATTAAAATGTATGGACTTTCTTTATCCGGACTCGCATCTAATCTGGGACTTAACGAGACGTGCAAAAATATTATCGTTGCAGGAAGTATTAGGCCTGCTACCTTTTATCCTTTGTTCAGCCTCTCATTAACACGTTCCACAGAGACTTTTTTTTTTTTTTTTTTTTTTTTTTTTTTTTTTTTTTTTTTTTTTTTTTTTTTTTTTTGTCAGGGGAAAATCATCCAATGACTTCTCCCGCCCAGGGTAAGGCGAGAGAGAGTGTCAGACTCTTACTGACTAAAAACCCCCCCGTTCCTTCTCCTGCTCTGGGCCGAGGTCGCGGTGCCTCATTGCGCTTACCCCGCAGCCCCGGCGTTCCACAGAGACTGCAGACAACACTTGAGACCTTGTTTGGTTTATCTTCCGAATCATGGCGTCAGTTTTTTTATTTATAAAATATTCCTAAACCGCTTGCCATGAATTTTGTTAGACACCTGAATGCATTATACAAACGCATTCTATTTCCTGTTAAAGTTCAGATCGTGTTGAATTCTTCGCATGACTAAAACGATTGTTTCAAACGATTGATGTTTTTTTTTACTAAAAATCTTTCTCAGAATAGTTATTCGAGCAAGCGCAAAATTTGCATGAGAAATTTATTGGTTCCCGATTAGTGATGGAATTTTTCGCTCCTATGCCAGAATATAATTTAAATCTGTCCTTATTTTATATGGAGACATAATTTAGTAGGGATTCTAAGAATGTTCGTTCATTCAGATGATTTAAAGATATTAAAAATTCTAATATCGATATTGTTGAATCCCAAATCCTTGATTAGTCATTAATAGGATTTCGATTGTTAATCTCTAACAGTTTGAAATATGTTTCCAAACGTTTATTATTGTTTTTATTTATGACCATAGTTCCCCGAACAAATATGTATGTTTCATCATGTTATTATTCATCATTAGATTCATTTGTTTTATTAATACTTACTTTTTACGTTGAGTCATTTGAGTTATGTTGTAATGGGCTATTTGATGACGATGCTACCGCTGTTTGGAAATTAATGCGCATCTGGTAATTCATGTGCACATTAAACTTTGAATTTTGGAGACAATTAAAAACTGTTCGGATATGTTGTTACAACAAAGTTTAAATTTGTTTCTGGCATATTAGGTACCTATTAAACTTACCATTAAAAATGTCTTTCGTGGAACCGCTTATACTTTAGATAGGTAAATCTGATCCCTACTTAGATTTACGATCATGTACGAAATTTAACCTTTCGCGAAATTTATAGTGACAGATCGAGATAAATATAAAACGTAGTTTGGTATCCAAATACCTTGGCACAAATTTTAATGTTCCAGGAATCATCTCGTTCTAAAATTCCAAACATAACTACTATAGTTTAGCAAATACTGAGCGTACAAACCAGATCGCGTTCACTAACGTCAGTATGTAAATCTTTATCATTTACTGCACGCATTTCCTCTCTCAGACCTGTTTCATTATAACTGAGATCTTTCGCCGCATCTTATGTTTACATTATGGCTTCACTTCATACTGGTTCAGCTGATCAACCTATTTCTGCTACTTCTTATAAAATTATGTAATAAACATATTTGTTATTTTAACTCTTCTATATGAAGAGTTAAGATCAATATAAAGTGGTATTAGTGAGCTTTACGCAAATTTATTTGTGTAAGTTGTCTGACTACAGTAAGTTATATAATATTGTAATGTATGAGTACCTACCCCCTAATATTGTAAAGTTGAAAACGTAGATTTTTACAGGTCGGTAATCTCAAAACGTAGTTATTCGACTTAAAAAAATATTACAAGCTTTTCTGGTTACAAAATTGACATATAATGTTAAATATAGAACACCTACTTTATGTCCAAGGACGAAAGAAAAATAACAATATTGCGGATAGAGGCATAAATCCGATAAATTTTAAATTGGTTGGAGATAATTTCGTTCGCGTTTCCGTTACGACGGTGATTCATTAGGTATCTTAGCATGAACAAGTATTATCTTTTGTGTTTAGTAAAATATCTCCACGTTCCAAAATCTTTCTGTTCAACTATTTAACTAATGTGCGAGGAAAATCACGGTTCAATGTCTTGTCGTGCGCGCCACGCGATCTATTCATCACTCCCAAAACTTATTTTTTGGAAACAACAAAAGCAATGACGCTAAACACTTCCATTATTATGTCTTAAATAGACAAAGCAACTTTGTTCGAGACAAAAGGAACAAATAAAAGGTTGTCGCCATTAATTTATACACTTCTGACATTTGTAACGGTGCATCTTTTGTCATGTATTGTAACAACTTAACCCCGTGGAGGCGAAAAATTAGCGCTCTGCGTGTGTGCAGTCGGTGTACACTAAACAGAATTGTACAAAAGAATGCTCTTTTTCATTTACACGTTTCGCTTTCGGTATAATTATGAGATTTTTTTTACGAATCGAATTCGAATTAGTGACGGTGCAGTGTCACCTGAGCCGAAAGACGGGACCTAACAGTTAACAAAGACGCGTATTTTGGTCGACCATTCACTACTTATAATAAAATATTGTGCGTTCTTGGACCCCACGGGAACATGTGAGACCCACCGATGTTACTTTTTATGTTCATACCTCACATTATAATTGTGAGATATGATGGTTTTGTAATTATTTACGACCTTAACATCTCGAAAACATAATACATAGCCATGTTATTTATGTTCATAAAGTATTCCTAAGATCTGCCTACTAATAATGGATAGTAATTGCTCATGAGCGTTTTAAATAATAAACAAGTCATTGGACGAGATTTGAACTCATATTAAATCCTAAGCTTTAGTATACTTGCATTACTCGTATTACGTTTTCATTTCAAGTGTTGATTATTCAAAGTAGGTAGTAGTTCATATCTTAGAGACTTAACAAGTTCTGTAGTTTACGAGGTGCTAGGCACAATTCCATATGACCTCCGGCTTCACGCGCTCGTAACCATCCACAACCGACCTGAATGAGCTCCAGGCACGAACGTAGCTAACTAATCTTTTACACTCATAGTTCACTTGCCAACTGAATTATAAAAGAAATTATTGAAAATAAAGAACTGTCACCAACACTTGTATATAAAGTGAATCCAGAATGATTCTCAGAATCCCTGCGTAATGGGTCCAACAGTTTATGGCGTACACCTCAGAACAGTACAGATGAAATAATATTCATTAGGTTGAATTATGTCAAAATTAGTTTTCGAATTCACATGTTGACACTCACTTCAGACAAGAAACGTCACTGAAGTAGTGTTAGGAATTTAAATAACACGTACTTAAGAACATGGAAAATGTAACTGAAAATTACCTTTTAATGTTTAGTTTATTCAATTTAAATTCACCCTTTTACAAATAAAAAGCAAAAGGGAAAAAATCATTGGTATTCGTTGTAGGTTGATTTTTACATCCCGCTGGGTGTCGTTGTCGGGAGGCGTCGTCTGTACAAGACACACACAGCGCCAGCACAAAGCGAAGGAAACGCTTAACGCACACATTCTGGAGATCAAAGAACGCGCAATCTGTGTGAAAAAAATAACGTTTTGGTCCCAAAAGGGCGGACCCGTTTACGCGACCCAATTCACGCGAGCGGTTCGGACGCCGAAGAAATTGAATTGAAACCAGCTCGAACAACAAATTCAAACGCGTATCGAATTGTTTTACGTTTGACGAATTCGCATTTAGAAAATTTTAAATTCGTTACAATAGGCTATAATGATGCAGGCTCGCTTCTTTGTCCGTATCAGAATGTTGTAGGGCACAAAGAATTCGCGCTATGGCCTTTAGATCGCGGTCTTACTTTTTAAATATGTGTTCGATATCGATCGTGTGGCGATAGCTGGAATAAAGACCGCGTTTTTTGGGAGTTTGCGATGCCAAATTCTCTCTACGCTGTCGCCAGTAACGATGTTCGCATTCCCAAATTAATTCAACAGCATTCGTATAAGAAAATTATTTGAATTGCATTATTAAGCTCAGATCTGCGTTCAACGTAACTAAGTATAAATATGTATGTATACACAACTTGTGATGTGCCGTTGCAAGGATTTAGCTTCACTTTTCTAGGAACATTAATCATATCATAAAGAGAAAATTGCCTTCTGAGATCGTCGTACATTTTCTTACGATGTTATCAAGCTTCCAGCAACTTCCATTTGTTAGTGTCTTGTTTAGAAGATCACATCTGCTAAACTTTATTAGCTTACCTTTTGACAAAAGCCAAGTTGATGGAGGCGCGTATCAAATCGCGCGATTCAACGCGCTCCTTAGCGCAGCTGGTTTGGGCGAAGCGAATTTCTACTATTTATTGTTTGAATCTTTCTTATGCGTTATTTATGAAAATCTATAGTTCGTTTTGCCACGGTACTGGCAGACTGCTTTAAGAAAAGTGTGTCAGCTTGCCTAGAATTAGTTACGCGTTCCCGGCTGATGCATGGCTAGTCTTGATTTAACATTGTTAGTCCGTCACCTATGGTGATTGATCGTAGTCTTCTATTGCCGGTAATGGGACAGACTAACAATTTTTGCTATTAATTCGTTTTAGTGCTAAGTTTTTAATTCACCAAATTTTATTCAGAATCTTTAGGACTGTTTTAGCTACGCCCTGGTTAAATTGATATCGAAACATTGTTGGTTACATATCAGAACTATGTTTCTAATATTTAGTTAATTTTTTTGGATTGGAAAAAGATTACGAGCTAGCCAATTATAATTATTTTACAATTAAAGTTTAATAGAAGTTGAGATTACAAAATGAAGTAATTTCTTGTTACATGCACTTGCATTAGCATCGAGTGAAAGCCGTGGAGATACGTGGAAACGATCTGCCAAGTTCTCATCGGCTACCTTATTACGTCGCGTCGGCCGCCGCTTCACCCGTTACGTCGACCGAGCACATCCCAGATCGAAGTTTTTTGCCGCACGGTAGCTGCACCGATTTGATTGCTCCACTTTTTTCTCTCCTTTTCAAATAAACCGAAGTAATTGTTTGTTTTAAGTCCCGTAGATTGCGTCCGCTGTACGGATTTGTTACAGACATTTTCGGTGTTAGAAAATAGAGACTTCAAAACGGTTGAGCGAATCTAACGTTTCGATGTAATCTCTACGGTTAGCTTTGCAGAGTATTTCTATGTGATTCCGCTTTAAATTACAAAAGCAATGTTTTGATTTCAAATGTGAAATTAATTCTAAATTACTGAGCGACGTCTGCTTTTTGCTCCAGAGCAGGTAACAGGAAACGGGTTGTCTGACGTTAATCCCACAGCAAGCGCCTGTGTGCGTGTCATGTTGTGTAATCAAAGCTTTGAATGCGTGCGTGTAGTGTGGACGTCGCCTGGTTTTTATGCAGTTGAGAATCGAATGCCGCGGGGCTATCAAGTATCGTTCGACTAATCACATTATCGCCCATCTCTCTCCAGCTAGTTACTGAGCTTGAGAGAGAAGATGTGCAATCTATGAGAAGCCGTCGTCTATGATATCACGATATGTTAACCCCGCAGTAGGTTGTTTAGACCGCACTCGTTCATCAGATCGCTGCAATGTTCAGAATGAATCTTTATGATTTAGTTCCCTGGAGGCGTGCAACTAGGAGTTTCTCAGGCTACTGGCAACTGGTTTGTTTCCGACATTACTAAATAAGGCGTTCATATTTGCACCTCATATTTTGCAGCGGACGAGTTACGAGTGGATTTTATAATATACATTTTGATTTAGATTGAGTAAACCTGTGTGTATCTGTAAGAGTTGATCGTAGAACATGAAATTTAATGTCGGACTAAAAAACTAGTCGACGCGAGATATCGCCATTCGAGGTACTTGAGTGCTTACTACTGACATGTAAGCAACCTTTTACTATGGCAATTACATTATGTATAAATAAATAGGATGTTTGTACAGGTAATCATTTTCATTAAATTCAGGTTGATCAAATTGGTCCCTTCCGTTTAGCAAACAATATGAGGCCCCGTAATCCTCAAAAAGCGCAGGTGATTAATTGTGGATTGGTTAGCTTCATATCACTTTTCACATCAATGACGTGGTTAATCCTGTGTGAAGCAGGGTCGCCTTGACTGAAGGCTGTCAGAGGAAGATTATGGAAAGACCAGGGGAGAGTAATCCTCACTCCTCTCTCTGTCCTGAATGTTATCAGTGACAGTGTAGGTATACATTGGCTTTAGATATTTTCAATACCACACCTATGGTATCCATATAAATCTGTTGAGTTTATCCGTTTGTTTGAAAGCACTAATCTCCGGAACTACTGGTTCGAATTGAACAATTGTTTATGTATTTGTTACTCCATTTATCAAGGAAGGCTATAGGCTATAAAACATGTCAGTACGATCAAATAGAGCTGCAGCGGCGGTTGAAACCGCGCGACAATATGTGCTTATCTTAAGTGGTGAACAAGTTTTGGGATTTTATGTACATCTCATTGATTAAATCCCGCACCATCAGACTAATAACGAAAGATAACCTCATTAAGCAATACGTAAACAATTGTAACTGTAATTTAAATTAATTTAAATTACGCTGACGCCAAAATTATTTATAAAATAATCTAACAATGCCAACTATTGATTAGTCACAAAATTACGTAAAATTAGTACCTTCAGGGTAGGAATTCCGAAGCTAACGTTTAACCTAATTATTGGACGAATCCTGTTCTATCTAAAAACTATTCCCGGAAATTAGATTAGTCAAGTTTAATTATTATTACTAAAACATACCCTTAATGTTAGGGACTTTGTTTGCTCTATAATTAAAATAATGGCCATAATTTGGACCACTTCCAATAAGTTCTCCTTTTACCTGCGTTGACTGATTGGCTAATGGGCCTTTGGTTCCAAAAAAGGAAACATTTTTTTTATTCAACAAGGAGTTTTGTTATCCCAGCTTTGTTTTCTTAACGATTAAGAAGAGTTTAGTGTTTATCTGAGAAACATGCAGATAAGGTTTGTTGAGCCGACAAATTAATTTGCTTTTTTTGCTGGCCTTGTAAAACATGTGCCGGGGTGAGGTGACAGGGAATACGAGAAAAAAGTTGTTGACCCAAGGTCATTGAGCTCTTTCTGATGATTTCTTCATGGTTAAAGTTTGTTACAATTTAGTGATGAAACTAAACTGAGCATGGGAAAAAATAATAAAATACATAATAAGTAGGTTTTAACTATTAGGTCCATGCATAAACAATTCAACTAAAATTAAGATAGAATAAGTATGGAATAATAAAACTCAATAGGATAGCCTATTTGACCTTGTAACTTGGAAAACAATTAGTTAAAACAAAAAATATCGTTTTCTTACTGTTATCTACACTGACCTATAAGTGTTTGATTAAGATTTCTGACAGCAAACTTTCGCACGTAACATGGAACAGTCAAGCAGATGTTTCTATAACAAAATCTCAAGACGAAAACCTGAAACAATATTTGTTGACGAATACGTTCAGTATTTTATTTGCCTGTGAAATATCTTAATAAGGAGTTTACTGTTTACCTGTGAAATATGCTAATAAGCAGTCGAGGAATGGCAAAGAGAATCAACCAAAAATTTATTGTTATATGAAATAAAAAAGTTTTGTCCAAACCCCTTCAGATTTCAATACACGCTATTATCCTCGTGGTAAAAATAGAGCAGGATTATGTTTTGAATTATTGTTATCATAAATTATTTTAATATCAATGCTCTAGGGTTTTGAAATGCCAACTAGTTGTGACAAAGGTGGGATTTAGACCCCGGTGTAGTTTATTAGTTTAAACGATTTATTTATTGTCAGTAAAGACGTATTTACATATGTTTGTTGTGGTTCTTTAATACGCTTCTGTAAAATAGGGAAGAAAAAAAATATTGAAATTGTTTCCCTTTATTTATTGTAAGCTACCTGAGGAATTAAAAGCATTAATAAAATACATAAGACTGTAAGACTGATTATGTTTTATTTTTAATTTACAAAAAGGCCCTACAGTAACAAATGTTTTTCAAATTCAAACGTGAGCAATAAATACGTTAGTTCAGAAAGGTTCACTACACCCTTTACCTACATACCTCCAATAATTTCCATAAAATACCTACCTAATAACACAACGTCCAACCACAAAAAAGGTCCCGATATTAATCCAGCGAACGGCGAACAAATTCCCGACATGTCCCCCAAAAACTTACGGTAACGACATAATGACAGCGAAGCAACGTATAAAATGAGTCTCTATCCCAAATAGTCCTGGATTAATGTCGATTTAATTAAACCTGTATAATTTTGGCCCTCGAACGTGGAAACTTTCTGGTTGGAGGCGGCATGTTCTATCGGTGGTATTTGCACAGAACTACATTATGTTGTACCAATTCATTTGTTTTTTTTCAATCAAAACTGTTACCGTAGTTTATAACTTATTTTCTATATTAAGTTTTAATTCCAATATTTTCGTTAATTTCTTTTCATTTATTATTCTATACTAGGGCTCAAAACAAATGCACGTTAGGATTTACTGCTTAAGTTGGTAATAATATTTTGGTGTGTTAGGTTTGAGAAATGGATTTTATGCCAAGTAATTATAAACTTACGTTATCAATCTTTTGATTTTAAGTTTAACAAAAGAGACAGTTTCGATTTTAGGTTTAAATTCCCGAAGTAACACACAGTTGTTCTTAAATTTATTTTTCATTAACACATTCACCTCATAATGACAAGAAAAATAAAATAATAATAATCAAAATTGCTACATCTTTGGTCAAGTTCAATTTAAATAAAGTGATTTCTGAAGATTCTAATTTCTCCAAGCCACTAACTAATCATATTATAACAGTACAACGTCAAATAAACAAATCAACAGCTAAGGCAACACTTCACTTAAAAACTTATGAAAAACATCTCAACAAAAAGGGATCAACATTGCATTCTCACGCAAACTAAAACAAACACGAAATGCCTTATCCAAAATGACGCGTACAATGTTCAAACATCCTGCAATAATCGGAGGTTGCGTGGGCAACCCCAAAGAAAGGTTCGTATTGTAGGCGGTCCGACTTTATCAAATTACAACCTGTGCTGTTTTGTGCCGACAAAGGCTCTAGCGGACCCTAAGCCCACCTTTTGAGCCCAGCAATTTGAGTGATGCAAGTCGTTCGATACTTTTAATTTGGAAATGCGTGACCGCGTGCCTGTATTTAAGTTTATGGTTTTGTTCAATAGTGTCTCAATAGCGTCGACTGATAATACTCAAACAATTATACTGCCTGCGGATTTAAGACCCTGATAGGAAGTGAAAAAATATACCATTGTTTTCTTATGGACAAAATTCTTACACATAATGTAATGCTAATACTTTTTCATCAAACCAAAATGCATCAGATCTCTATGCTGTCGAAATTGAATTTCTTCTTAAATTGCACATGTCCACTGTGAAAATGCTCAGAAGGATGGGGTTTCTTGAGATAAAACACAAACTTTTACTAAGTATTATATTTAATTATACTACAGAAATACAATTGACGGACCTCTCCAAAAATCTCCGAATTCAAATCTGAATGGCGGACCGGGACAGTGTTGCAACGTTCGAAAAACTGAATCGATTTATGAATCGATTCAACATTAGAATTCGGGTTTTAAGGAATATTACTATTCAATAGATTAATGTTTGAAGTGAATAATATTAATAATTAGTAATATGGTAAGTGATAAAATTAATGACTGTTACAGTCGTCACATAAACGAGTCCCTTCGTTTAAGGTCACATTTATTTTAAAAACAAACATTAGTTTTAAATCATCTTTTAAGTAATTTTTAATCTTATTTAACAATTCCAAATATTTTTTTTTTTTTTTACTGAACAAGACAAATATACTTGATTCTACTGTTATACTTAGATATAGCCAACAAAAAGAGGTTACTTCACGTCTTTCACCATCAATTTGTGACTGCGTGTTATGTCATATCACTCATGCGTGGTTAGACTCTGCTTGAACTCTATGCTATGACCCTCTAGGCCATATCACTCATGTCCAGCTCGCATCTAATCAAGCTCTGTGGTATGAAACACCCTCACTGAACAGATCAAATAATTCTCATGCTAGGCTCGAATCTGCCAAAGCTCTCAATTAAGGTAAGTTGTACTTTTCTTAATACACTCATGCTCGGTATAAACCAACCGAAGCTCTGTGCAGGGTGTGAATCTTACGTTTCCTTAAAGCCAGTATTTCGTTTGTATATTTTCACAGTCGGTATTCAATGGTTCACTCAATTAAATTCTCTTACTAAGATAATCAGTTTCATTAAGAATACCTATTTTAAATTACCTATGCAGTAAAATAATGTCATATAAGAAGAACATTGGCTAAAGTTATATATTAGAAAGGTATAACATCAAACAAGGAAATTAATCATACTTCTATGTATTAACAAATTAAATATTATGATTTAAAACTAAACATGTCTATGGGAACATTGTTGAGTATAGCCAAATCTTGTTGGTATAATATGACAAAATCTATTATTAAGTGATCCGTGTTATTCATTCACAAATTAATAAAATAATGATCTTTATGTTAACTAGATACTTTCGTCACTAGAAGAATATGACGGTGCATCAAAGCTCATCCAGGGGTAAATTTTATCAATCGCTACCACATTCTCGTATGCTTTTCCCTTCCGTGTAAGCGGTGTGTCTACTATAATAAACCTGTCATTAGGTAAGACCTTTTTGATTCGATAAGGCCCTTGGCATTTAGATTCTAGTTTTTTTGATTTTCCTGAACCCGAAACAATAGCTCTTACTACCCTGACTAGGTCTCCCTCTTTATATTTGTTTGGTGATTTCCGATGACTATCAAATCGATTCTTATTTTTGTTTTGGTTTTCTTTAATGCGATCACTAGCGTCTGACCTAATTTGCTCTATGGGTTCGTTAGTTTCACTGATTAAAATCTCTTCAGAGACATTATTCAAAATACCTTGCGACGGGTTGCCTAATTTTCGCCCAAATAGCAATTCAGTTGGTGATCTTTTTGTGACGTCATGTATCGAGGTATTTATGCCTAATTGGATATCGGGAAGAAAGGTGTCCCAAATGTCACTGTTTTTTCCGTGAGTCATACTTCCCAAAGAGGCCAAAATCGTGCGATTATATCGTTCAACTTGTCCGTTAGCTCGTGGAGTCGCGACTGAGTTGAGTATATGTTTCACCCCAACGGACTGAACAAAGGTTTTAAATCTTTTACTGGTAAAGCTAGTACCCCTATCGGTAATTAGCCGCAATGGACACCCAAATAAACTAAAATACGTTTTAAAAACTTTAATACTTGCTTTTGATTTTGTGCTACGGACTGCAGATAAATATATATATTTTGTGAAAGAATCCACAATCACTAAAATATACATGTTACCGTGCTTGCTGCGTGGAAATGGTCCGAGATGATCAGCGTGTACGGTATGTAGTGGTACATCCACTTTTGGAATCGGATGTAACATACCCTCTTTAGAACCAGATGGAACCTTATGGTGTGCACACTCCAAGCACGCTGACACATATTTTTGAATAAATTTCCGCATCTTTGGGAACCAGAATAGGGACTTGATCCTTTGCAAGGTCTTCTCGAAACCAAAATGACCTACGTCATCATGGTTGGTTTTGAGGACCTGCCAGCGCACACCTCTCGGGACGAGCCATCTTAATGCTCCATCTTCGATTACCTTATAAACGCGACCATTTTTGACCCGATAATCTTTATGAATAGCAGCAATTTTGGCAGTGTCAGGATCCTGTAGGATTTCTTTGATACGCCTAACTTCTTCATCGGCGGATTGAACTGTTGAAATCCAATCATCGGTACTAACATTTAAAATGTCCAGCACGTGTATTGGTTCTTGTTGGTCTATGATTGCGCCTCTGCTTAAAGCATCAACATGAGCCATTTTCTCACCTGGACGATATTCGATACTGCAGTCGTATTCGAGAAATTGGATCCACCACCGTGATATCCGCGGGATCAGGTCTCGTTTGGTAAATGTCGAACGTAACGCATTGCAGTCAGACACGATGGTAAATTTTATACCCAATAAGTAGGTGCGGAACTTATTTAATGAGTTAATGACTGCTAGCGTCTCCAGTTCGAAGGAGTGGAGTTTTTGTTCATCAGTGCTAGTTTGACGGCTATAATAAGAGACGGGTTGCCATGTATTATTTCCGTTCTTTTGCATCAGAATGCCTCCCAAGCCGAACTTACTCGCATCTGTATGTAATTGAGTTTCGGCCAAGTGATCATATAGTGCTAAGATTGGTCTCTCTACTAGCAGTCTCTTCAAAGTATCAAATGCGTTTTCCTGTGACTCAGCCCAATGCCAAGCAATATCTTTTCTTAGCAGGTTTGTCAAAGGTTTCGCCACTAGAGCAAAATCCTTGACAAACCTGCGGAAAAATCCGGCCAGGCCAAGAAATCTCCTGACGTCACTTTGATTGCGTGGCACAGGGAACTTGGACACAGCTTGGGTCTTTTGTTCTCCAGGTCTGATACCAAGTTTATCGATTTCAAAACCTAAGAAGACTATTTTCTCTTGGAAGAAATAGCATTTTTCCATTTTTAGTGTTAACCCAGCATCCAGCAATAAGGCAAGGACTTGATCGAGGCGTTGTAAGCCTTCATCGAATGATCTCGATGGAATTAAAATGTCATCCATGTATATGATCACGAATGGTACTTTAGTTTTATTAAGGATTTTATGAATAACCCGTTGAAAAACGGCAGGTGCATTTGCCAGTCCAAAGGGCATACGATTGTATTCGTATTGCCCTTCGGGAGTGACAAATGCTGTCTTCGCTTTAGAAGCTTCAGCAATGGCTATCTGATGATAACCAGATGCAAGGTCAAGCGTTGTGAAAAGTGACTGCCCTGAAAGTTGGTCAAGTAAGTCCTCTATTCGCGGAAGTGGATAATGATCTCTTTTTGTGCGTCGATTGAGGGCTCAGTAATCCACGCACAACCGCTTTTCACCCGATTTCTTTTGAACGAGGACGATTGGACTCGCATAAGGTGAGCTAGATTCACGTACTATACCATGTTCTACCATTTCCTCCACCAAACCTTGAACATAGGCACGTTCTGAATGCGAAAGCCGGTAAGGCTTGTACACGACAGGCGTTGTGTCAGTTAAATGAATTTCCATTTCAGCCACGGATGTATAACCTAAGTCATGCAACCCTGTCGAAAAGCAACCCTTATACTTCGATAATAAAGCCTGACATTTATCCTTTTCACTAATAGTAAGTCTCTCTCCCATTTTGATAGAATTAACATGAGATTCATTAACCAACTCCGTATTTATCTGCAACACATCTAAAAGTCGATCCTGAGAAAAGGTCGTCCTAGCCCGGGAAACCAACGCATCCTTACAAAAATTAATTTTTTTAGAACTTAAGCTCTGTATTAGTACGCGGCACACTCCATTGGTCATTTGGTATTCACCAGGCAATAAATAGTATTCCCTGTCGGGTTTACCTCTTATCGAACCTCCAACATAAATGCTACCACTATAATTCGTTTTAGCTCCGACTGTAACTGCTCTAAGTCCTCCTATATCTAATTCAAAATCATCAACTGTAACAAGTAGAAGTTTAACTTCACCACTTACATCAACCTTTTCAAATCGTAAATCAGTGGCGGTCTTTATTATTCTTAAATTAGGTCGTTCCGTAAAACTGTGCCCGAGGAGCACTGGAATATTTATAAGTGAGTCATCAACTATTAAAACCTCTACCTGTTCCTCTCTTATATCCTGGATCTCAATTGTAACAAAAGTTTTACCTACGGGTACATAGGGAATACTGCCTAATCCTCTCAACAATGGGCCCTGTACGGTGTCCCACTGAAGACCAATTTTATGAGCATCGGCCTTACGGACAAGAGTAGCTTGGCTACCTAGATCAACTTGACAAGCAATAACTACACCATTTATTTTGATGCCTACTCTATACTTGTCATTGCTATCATCATTTATGGATACTTCAAGAACACTTTTCGGTTTATTATCGTTAATATTTTTACTAGACACGTTACCATTATTAGAGTTATTGGACCTCTTAGGGCAAATATATGAGTCGTGTCCTAAAAAATTACATTCAGAGCATTTGGTTATTGGTTTACGACATTGATAACTCATATGACCAACTTCCTTACAGTTGAAGCAAACCGCATTCCCTTTCGGTCGATTTCTAAAAGTTTTGTCTATGATTTTAGTTGCTTCAGAGTTGGTCGAGGTTGCAGTAAAACTTTGAAAGCGCTTATTATCTTTACTGGTTCCTTCTCTCCTAATACCCTCGCTGTACTCTCTAGGATGAGACTTAACTGTCTTAAAAAACTCTAAAGTTTCCTCGGGTTTGTTAAACTTCCCTGCTTGAGCACTTAATCTAATGCCTTTGTCTTCAATTCCAAAAATTAAGCAATCTACTGCCTGCTTACCAAATATTTTACATCTATTTAATAAGTTTATCTTGGAGAAATAGTATAATTCTAGGGAGTCACCAGGGCGCGCCCTTCTATTAAGCATTTCGGTCAGAAGTTCAGCATAGTTCTCGGTAGACGGGAAAGATTCTCTCAGTAAAACCTTCCACTCTTTCCACGAATGCCTAATAGTTGGTAAGCCCTGGTACCAGGTCTTAGCATGTCCTACAAGCTTGGGCAGGGCATAGTGAACCGTTTGACGGTCATTCCAATTATAGATTTCCGCGCATTCGTCCACTTTACTTATCCACATTTCTATGGTCTGTTCTCGAGAAAGTGGGTCAAAATCCGAAAGAACATTATTCAATACCGGAAACGATTCACGATCCCTGCCCTTAAAAATTTTAACAAATTCTTCAAGGAACTTAGCAGGCTCTACAACCCTTGGCCGTTCGGAAACTGGGTTTTCAGTGTCACTTCCAAGGGGGCTACGCATCATTCTGGACGGGGAAAACTGCCGTCGGTGGCTATCAGCTATATCATGAGATATCACGTTGCGGCTACGTTGTCTCTTCAACTCTTGCTCTAACAGGAATAGCCTCTCACGCAACTCATTATTCTCATCATTCCGTTTACGAGTACCACTGCGACTACGTCGATTGACTTCTCTGCGAGCATGACTACGGCTACGACGGCTGTTTCTACGTCTACTGCGACTGTGACTGCGTTGCTGATATCCATCACATATCTCCCGATTACGACTAGGTCTGTTCTCGAGTGAGTTACGGTTCATATTCAGGTTCTGATGTGATAACTCACGGTTACTGTGGTGGCTGCGTTGGGCACACTGGGTGCGGTGAAGGCTCCGGCTTCGGCTTCGAACTTGACTGCCACATTCGTGCCGCATGCGGCTCCGGCTCCGTCGCATGCCACTGCTGTTCTTCGCATCACGTTCGACTCCCATTGTTGGTAGTATGGGGCTCCGAGGTGGCATAGGTGTTTGAAGTCTACGACTTCGACACCGTTTCTCATCAGGGCTAACTCGTTCCATTATCTGAAACTCGAAACGAATTTCTTGTATTTCTTTCAGAGATTTAATTAATTTAAATGGAGCAAGAGGTTTTCGAAGGTTAAATTATTTTAAATCGGTGTTCATCACGCCAGGATCTTGAGTTCCTTGTTGTTATGCGTAGTAAAGTATTTTTCTACGCGCTCTACTATCAATTACGGGTATATATATATATTTTTTTTAAACTGATAGCAAAAATGCAGAGATACTAATTCAATCCAATCGCATCTCAGATCATGGCCTTTATTTTCAATTCTATAATAATCGAGATGAAAAATAAGTAGTCATAGAACTATTTAGTAACAGTATTTTATTTTCGATATATAAAAAATGTTGCATTTGCTAAAAAGCCTTTGTTTCGATTAAGAAAAAAAAATAACTTTGACAGCTGGCCTTCTGCGGCTTGACTTTTTATTGGTGCAGATTTAAAAGTAGGTATTTGATGAGATTTTTCGATTTTTATAAAAGCACATACGTTACAATGCACACTAATAACAGCTCGAGATATTCAGTATTCATTGTGATGACATTTAAATAAATATCTTCGTAGACAAGGATACGCCATTTTCCTAACTGTCGCATCGTGTCTAACGACGCGTTATTTATCAAATTTTAAACTAATATTGCAATAGATCTATTTTGCAATTGTATTCGTTATTATTCACCTCAGCTAAATATACCCTTTTGAATTATAAGACATAGTCATTACACGTATCGAGGGAAAAAAAATCATGTACATACCTTAGACGTTGACTTGTGGGCGTAGCAAAAATATATATTTTTGCTGTTATCCCACTTCTGAGCTGTGAAAATGCTCAGAAGGATGGGGTTTCTTGAGATAAAACACAAACTTTTACTAAGTATTATATTTAATTATACTACAGAAATACAATTGACGGACCTCTCCAAAAATCTCCGAATTCAAATCTGAATGGCGGACCGGGACAGTGTTGCAACGTTCGAAAAACTGAATCGATTTATGAATCGATTCAACATTAGAATTCGGGTTTTAAGGAATATTACTATTCAATAGATTAATGTTTGAAGTGAATAATATTAATAATTAGTAATATGGTAAGTGATAAAATTAATGACTGTTACACCACAATGTCCAGTCTTTTTACCTAAAAGTTATTTACATTTGCAAATTAAACCTTTCCCCAAAAAGGACAGACGAAGGCCAAAAGACAACACGCCGACAAAATAAGCAAATTCACTTTTAATAGCTTGTAGCCGCTCGTAAAACACTGCCAGGGTATATTATTAGAACTCATTTCCTTCGCAAAAATCTTTTTAAACTTAATTAGCTTCAGCAAATAAGATTTTTTGTCCGAATCCCTAATAGGTACCATTTCACGAAGACCCCACATAATTTAATATAAACAACAACTCAAAAACTATTAATAAATACACAAAAAAACGTTCACACCCAATTTGGACTGTTATTAGAGTATAAAGAATCTCTAAATTCGTTATTAAAACTGAGAACTACAACAAAAGGTTCTTCATACCTGTGAAGAGACAACAAATTTTTTCGACTACTAAATCTAGAGCAAACTTTATTAAGCATAAAATAAGGTGGATTTTTCTATGGACTTTTATTTTTTGGGTCGCAAAGTTCTTTGCTTTTCTATGTTGACCTACGTCTCGTCTTTTCTGTGAGGAATTAGTGTAAGGTCCCTGCCACACCGCAATGAGATTAGAGCGAGATCAATTTGTTTTACGCAATCTATACAGAATCAGTGACACGGAAATAATGGTTGTTCGCAGCGATTAGCATTGCTACGGAACACGCTAATTACTAACAATTAAATGTTCGAGCAAATGTTTCAGTAATCAGGATTGCGAAAAAGATTTTACGACTGTTATTTTGTAAGTAAATAAAATGCTGTTTCTGTTTGAGTTTATTTTGCAACTTGATATTGTTTTCTCCTTGTTTTTGTGTGGCAATTTTTTTTAACAATGTATCTACTTATATATTTAATATTAAAAAGCTAGAGAGTTTCTTTGTTTGAACGCGCTTATCTCCAAAAGTACTTTTTCGAATTGAATAATTCTTTTCGTGTTTGTTAAAACATTTATCGAGGAAGGCTTTAGGCTGAAACGTCACGCTACAATTTGTAGGAGTCGAGCAACGAGTGAAACAGTGCGACAGAAGCTAGTAATTAAAAAGGTTGTTTAAATTAGTATCTGATTTCTACTCATAGTCAAAATATTTTTAAGAAGATTTTCGCAATTATAGTGAGATAGTAAAAATAAGATGGTTTCTATTCTCTAAAGCCAGAGAACAAATTAGCCTCTCACGACAAAGTCCAATAGAATGAAGAAAGACCACTATAATACTAAAATAGAATTATTTTTATAACGAAAACAATAAACGACTTTATAACAAGGGAAATACCAGCAGAGGTGAGATAATAAAATGCATTAATGAGGCGCTTTTTATAACAGAACACATGAACACATTCTTAATTAAATAAACACATAATGAATATAAAGTTAACACTGTTATTTTTATCAAACCGTCTGTATATGTGTGAGAAATTAGGAGCAAATGTGCTGAATATGTGTGAGAAATTAGGAGCAAAGGAGCAAGTATGCAATATAAATGTGGGAGAGCCAAGCTTCGGCACGAATGGTTCGGCTCGACCGGAGTGATACCACGGCCTCACAGGAAACCGGCGTGAAACAACCAACAGTGTTGTGTTTCGCCGTGTGAGTGAGGTTAACGGAGGCCCAATCCCTTGCCTTCACCTATCCCTTCCCGATCCTTATATTCGCAACCCCTATGCCCAAAAGGCCGGCAACGCACTCGTAACTCCTTTGGTGTTGCGGGTGTCTATGGCCCCATGGGCAGCGCCGATTGCTTACCAACAGGTAATTTTTATAATATATAAAAAAAAGCAAAAATTAATTCTGTTCAGATAAACTTGTATTAGCCAAAAATGTACCGCTAGTTTGTATAAGAGTGAGGATTTAGAGGAGTAACAGAAATGCATGTTGTTCAGTGTAACTTGTACTAGCCAAAGACTCACTGAATCAAATTCGGAAGTAGTTCGAATAGTGATAAATACGACCAGGTATATACTCGTATTAGATGTCTCAACTGCCTGTCTGATTAAGTAGTAAAAAAAAATATAAAGGATTAATATCATGGTCCCTGGTCTCGGATACTATTTCCGAAAGGAACAATTCTTTATGCAATTCAAAAATTGTTCTTCCGTTTCTGTGTGGTTGGTTCACGCCACTTTTCTTTGAGGCTGTGGTATTACTCTGGTCGAACCGACCCATTCGTGCCGAACAAGTCTGTCCCCTACTATTATTTATTATTTAAATTTAATTAATCAAAAAATGTATTAGAGAAAAATAATAATTTATTAGTACCCAATTAAAGTTTCAGTATATTCTGAAAGTATTATGAAGTATATACGTGACACATGTCCATCACGATATTTCACAAGAGGTTTTAATAATGCACAAAACACACACTGCATTCTTATTCTGATACACGAAACATATGAATGCACTTTTTTTTTATCAAAGCCTATTGAATGGCTATACCAGATATCAGTTTACCAGTTAATTGAAGTAGTTAAGCATTATATTACACAAGTAGTAAGAAAACATATAGACTAAAAACGGTATACTCAATATCTTTAAATCAGTGGCTGCATTTTTGAGACAAAATCACACATCAAATTGAACTAGTAGTGGTAATTTTTGGTAAACTTTTTGATGATTAGATATTTTTCATAATGTAATTTTTTTGTGAGTGGAAGCGTATTTTCTTTTCGCAATCTTCTTCTAGTAGGTAGTCATAGTGTCATAGGCAGTACTGCAATATAAAATTAACATTGTCTGTCTTTGTTTGAATCATCGCCAAAACTTGGTAAGCGGCAATTGTTATTAGTGAAATCTTGCAATGAATTTCACTAAGCACTTTCTACCGATCTTTATTACAAATCTATTTGACTCTAAAATTTTATTGATTGTGATCGGACTTTCAGATTTGAAGTTATTCGAACGGCACTGTTTGATCGTCTCAGAATTTGGATATTAGTTCAGCCTACTTGAATTTCTTTAGATGACTGTGAAGATAACGTATAGAATTGCAGAGGTCAAAACGGTTATCGTTGAAAAACCGTTATCGAGTTATCGATATCATGCTTACGCTACTACTCAGTGACTACTAGTTCTTTATTTAAAACATCTAAATTTCAAATTCCGAACGGAGTTAAATTATTGTATTTGCTATTGTTTAAGGCATTTTCATTTCCGGGCTCAATGAACTAACAACACTACAAGTTCTTAAACATGCAGCTTTTGGACCGTAAATACATTTTTTATGTGACTTGTAAAATAAGTGGGCAACACGCGAGCTTCTAGTTGATAATAACTTGCATAATGGGACGCTCACACCTGCAGCTTGCACGTTAGATGCGAAGCAGATACAACTTCACAGAATATAACAGTACGTACAATTACAGTCCTTGTTTGCTCTTTAAAATATGCTAGGCTATTTATTTCGACATCTGTGAAATAATAAATATTTTTCCAAACATTTTTAATGAATACAATGTGTTCAGTTCAAGTGGAATTCGTTACACGCTTTTTGTAGCGCAGTGGGGGAGTTTTAACAAGACAAGAGCCGAAAGTCACTAAAAATTTTTCAAAATAATGCTTGATTCATCTTGTTACAATATCTAATTGGAGGCACGCACCGTCTTTGCAATAT
Source organism: Spodoptera exigua (assembly GCA_902829305.4). Lineage (NCBI taxonomy): Eukaryota > Metazoa > Arthropoda > Insecta > Lepidoptera > Noctuidae > Spodoptera > Spodoptera exigua. Next base: position 4,569,014 of record LR824614.2, read on the forward strand.
TTTTTTCATTCATTATTTTCATGTCAAGTACACTACAACTACTCCAAATAGAATAAGAATTAGTTACATCAAGCGGCGTCAAACCAAAATTAAATATTATTATTATGAACAAAACCTATGACCGTGTGTGGACATGTTTTATTAGACCAATTTCATTCACCTCTGTTGAACATCATAAGGAAGTTTACCCAAAGAGTTTTATATTTTTTTTACGAAAAAACAACATCAAGTTTCATTATGTTTTATCTGACAGCCCACATGATACGGTATTAATTAAACACGGCTCGGACTCATGAATTATCATGAGGTTAATAGTCACCAATGAGCTTGGAGTAATTATGTAGATGAACCTCTTGCGTACACGCAGTGGTGGGGAGACATGCGCGGTCTGTCTGCGCTGTGAATTGCCAAAGATTATAAATTTAAACATGGAAGTTGAAGGATAAAAACAATGATAGGTTTCTATACAATGAATGTATAGTGTGTACCTATTTTAGCGTAGTTGGTGACCAATTTATGGCGACCTTGAACATTACGTAGCTATGTATTCGTAGTAATTTAACTGATGTATAATTTTGACCACATTCAAATAGGTGGTTAGTAATAGATGAATACGTTTATAAATTTAAATTAATTCAATAAAAGGTTCCCATTCTCAGCAGTAGGTATTCAACAACAATCCAATTTACAACACACATCAATGAACTCCTGCCGTTAACTGTCAAATTATACCGTCCATCTTTGTTTCCATATTCATAATCTTTGACGCCCGCGCAGGAGGGCGGGCCCAACTCGACGCTTCGCGCGCATCGTTCGCGTGCCGCCGCGCGCGCCACCCAAGCTCGGCTACCGACGGTAATCTCTCAGATATACCCCACCGATGAATGACGTCATCTCACAATGTTTAGGCATTGATTTCTTTTAAGGTTATCGCGGAACATTAACATTGAATGATCAATGATTATTTTACAACCGGCTTAGCTGTGCTAGGTAAGTGGGTGACGTCAGTGTATCTAAGTAGAGATAGTAAATGAATAGAACACATTAATAAACAATGACACTACTGATAGGAAATAAAATAGAAAGTTCAAATTGGCTTTTGGAACTTCTGTATTTGGTTCTAATAATTCTGATAGACATGGGAAGTATAATTCAAAATAATCAGAGATATTAAAAGATAGAGAATGTTTTAACAAATTTACTACAAAATAAAAACTAGAGTTCACAGAATAAGACGAATGATATTTTTCATTTAAGAACTTTACTAATCATATTATAATAAAAGCCAGATGGTGTCGAGACTAAAGACAACAAACTGTTTCTAATAATAATATATTAATTAGGCTAAACAAACACGTCTCATGACGTTATAATCAAAGAATCCCCTTTGATTAGCAATACGGATGTTTTTGAAAGGACATCCTTTATAATAAGTTGGTATCGATATGCCACAAACAAAGCTTACATTAAAGTAGGTGCTATTAGTGACTGGTTTATTGCATAAGATCCGATAACAAAGGAACTACAGCCGAACATACGGGACCACCTAGAACTGACGCAGGTGCCCGATGAAGGCATTACACTGAATCGCCCATTATGATTAAACGGAATTGGCCGTAGTCTATGTTTGCAATCTACTAGAGTAACTCGGGTTTAGGGTTGTACCTCCTACAATATAAAAAGATCCTAAAACAATAACGTTTACGTTTAGATTCTAGGATTAACTTGAATTCCATTCGCTTATTCCCGAATGGCTAGCTAAACTTAAGTACTAAATTCGATTAAAATAACAATTGAATTTTATTTAATTTTTCTAGCCTAAGCAAACTAGTAGAAACCTTTTAATCTTTTACGTTTCTAGGAGGTTTTATAAAACGGATTGTGCCTACCGCTTTACTTATTTTTTTCGATGTTACTAACAATTTTATTTCCAAGAAATAAAATTAGGTCTTGTTAATTTTTAAGCCCTTTACGGAGAGAATTTTGAAGTAATCTTCTATTTCGCGAAATTTATTGGACTTACCCCCTTTTTGGTCCCAAGTGGCAGCCCTGTGGGAGCCCCCAGGGTTATTGATTAGTAGTTACTGTACTTAAATGATCACTTTACTGAGATAGAGTCCAAGTTATAATTATAATGTAAACGTGCTTTGAAGTTTGAGCGATAAGAATTGAAGGAGGTGACTGGATTAGATCAGCTATAACTTAATTGAAGCCTAGAGCTTATGGGAGATAGCCAGGAGTATTTTCCTGATAAGCCTCGCAAGAGTTGCTTTTCATTGAGCGTGATTCATGACTATATTTATTTGTTATATTCTTACATGTTAAAGATCCAATCCATTTTCAGTTTCGTGAATAACTTCCTAGTTTATTTTCACAAACATATATTTCGACTGCATTGTACAATGTACATGTCAAAAATACACATAATTTCATAGTGCCTCATACCTACATAATTGCCTAATAGAAACAACTTAAATGCATAGATGGTGTCTATGCATTTTTTGTAAAGCTGACTTTATTCGCCAATAAAATATATTAGAATCAAAATTAATTATTCTTTACTTCCCCTCCCCCTCTCTTCCTCTACCGCCATAAAATGGTCACGGAAGTCGTAGTATAGAAACGGAGAGGTGCAAAACTTAGCAAGTTTCACCAATATTTCAAACATGTACAAACTATGTTACTACGTGTAGATAGCAATATCTTTGAAGTAGATACTTGGAAGTTCTGTGAGGTCGTATTTACAATGTAAGCAATTTAATTGAAGTAGGTAGTAAGGCGACACCGTTGTATCGTTACCAAATGTGTTGGTATGCAATTATGTCTCAATGTATCGACTTTGTTGAAACCAATTGAATTGTGAGAGAGCCAAGCTTCGGCACATATGGGTCAGCTCGACCGGAGTAATCCATGAGGCCATGGCCTTACAAAAAGCCAGCATGGAAACAACCACAGCGTTTTGTTACGCCTTGTGAGTGAGGTCCATCTCCATCTCAATCCCTTCCCAATCCTTAAATATCCGATACCCTTATCCCAAAAGGCCGGCCACGCACATTTAACTCCTTTGGTGTTGCGGGTGTCCATGGTTGGTGCTGATTGCTCACCATTACTGGATGCTCATTTGCTAACCTATCCATAAAAAAACGAGTAAAACCATTATTCAGAGTATCACAATTCCTATGAAACACATGTGTTCTCAAGATCCTAAAAGGGGTCATTGTCAAAATTACGTTTATCGATCGAGAATCGAATGTATGTGTTTTATTTTTAAAACATTATGATCACCCACGATGCTAGGTAATAAATTATTTCAAGAGTACTTAAATTAGGTCAATGTGATATATAAGTAATATGTAAGTAAGTATATTCGAATATTTTGTGTGACTGGTGATCCTAAATGTAACCATCCTGTTTGTTTGTTGTTTTTGTTCTTGAGTATTTCGCTCGTGTATTTTTGCCGAATTCCAATTGGTCGAATTAGGTCGAATTTTAAACTTTTATATTTTCGGCTTTAGACTACACACTTGTACCCGGAACCCCGGCTGCACTTTGAGGGTTCGAATTTGAAACTGATTTTGAACTGTATCAAGATAAGTATGCAGATGACTAAAATACGTCGACGTTAAATATTCCCTAGGAAAATCGCAAAAAAGTTGCAACATATAATAAATTATTCAAATAAAAACAAACCACGATTCAATCTTACCAAAGATAGAGCAGAATTTTATTAGCTTTACCGAAAGCGACTACTAAGCCAGAGTCTATTTCTATTTACCTTTTAAGGCTGTGGTATTTTATGCAAAGATCTTCGTGAAGCTTATCAGACGTTACCGCGGTGACACCAGCCTCTAATCCTTCATTGTAACATATTAGTATCGACAAGTATCACTCCGTACACGGAATAACCGTATTAGGTGTTCTTAGAATATAGTACTACGGATATGTTACGTCCCTGTTTGAAAATATATGCGCATTACATAGGAATACATGCTGTATAATGGTTTGCGCTAGTGCCGGAAATGGATACTTGATTGCATAATAATTTAATTATTGAATGAAAATCGATTCTAATATGAGTATATTAGGTAAGCTTAACCAGCGTATACTCATATTTGTTAAAATAGGAGGAAGCATTTTGTGTTTATTTATTAAAATGTGAACGAAATTTATAGTTATTTTGTTTCTTCAGTGGCTTTTAAATGGGCCGCTTCGAAGCGATCTGCATCTAGCGGCTTCCAGTGAGTTTTAAAGTTGTTATTAAAATCAAAATTTTCTATTTTCATATATATATATTATGATACATTATATTAAATATCACTAGAGTATTTCCGGTGTTTTGAGGTGAAGTATTTGGCGATTGTAGGATTTGGGCATCGGGAATAGGAAAGGAGTAGGTTTCTAGTACGAGGTTATTTACACAAGGAAATGCATAGTAAGCGTTTCACAGCGGTTTTCTGTAAAGCCGTGGGTGGTTACCATATAAGCCGGCTCATTCTTACTAAGAACTAGTAACAAATTCACTGCTAACTTTTGAATCTCTCTTAGGTTATCTTTCTTTTTTGTATAGCTAGTAACCCGATCCAGCTTTGAACTGTTGCAATGCTATTACTAAATTTCACTCTGCCTTTAAACAAAAACGCACGTAAAGCTGTTATCTAGTTTTAAAGATTTAAGCATGATAGGGATACAGAAACATAGAAAAATCGACTTTGTTTCATACCATGTGGTGATGATATTGGAACTCTATTAATTTATATCTCGTATAAAGACATAGGCCTTTCTTAGGTGAGACGTCGTCGTAGATGGCACAAACAGTAACAAAACAAAAGACATTTGATTATATACAATAAAATAAATTGATATTGATTCAATGTTGAAACGGACCGACGCTTGTTACAGCTAAATTGGTTTGTTAAGTAGACATTTTATTTTCTGGTGGTGTCCATGTTTATTTTTGGTCATTAAGGTCTATTTTTGTTTAATAGAGATCTGTTTAGGTGTAATTGATCAATTTTCACATTACTTATTTAGAATTTTTATATTATATTATTCTTTATTCTATGTTTTACTGCTTTGGCAAAAATCATATTTCAAGCGTTCGGAACAAAAAGTTTATTGAAAAAACGCCTTACTCACGTGAATAAGTTTCAAGTCAAAGTTAGACTCTTATTTGTAAGCAACGTGACCTGCTATTCGCAGTTGGTTCACGTAAGGAAGTCGTAAGAAATCAATTTAGTATGTCTTATGACAGTGTTCTATTTAAAAACAGTAATCTACAAATAAGTTTCTTAATCCTCAAACCAACGGTAAAGTGTGGATACAATACCTGTAGAATATTCTTAAAAAAAAAATTAATAAATTATGTGTCGAAAAATCACAATTTGCAGATTTTGGTCGAAACTGTCAAAACTCAAAATATCTGGGTCCAGTATTAAAAGAGGCATGATTGTGTGTATATTAACAAGCTAGTGACCTCTTTATAGGGAATCGGTATCAACATGCATTTCCCTTCACAACTAAATATAAAATAATAACTTATGTATGTAGGTAAAAGACTGTACCTACTTGGCTACATACAGACATTACTCAGTTTACATTATATTTTAATAAATAAAAGTAGAAAAATAATATGAAGATTTCATGAAACACATATAAATTGTCATTATTTTTTGTAAGGATTGTACCAAGAAACTTAAAGTAGTAAAAGTATACGCTAAAGCCAGATCAATAAAGGAACATAAACGGTTTTGTTGATACCTTAAAAAGGTTTTCTATGTTCCATTTTGTAAATACAAAAGCAAGTCTCTCTTTTATAGCAGAACTTTTATTTTAAATCTTGTACTCTGTGGCAATATGTGACGATACGGTATACTTTTTTTGTAAGCTGTAGTAGATATAGGGTTTGATTTCATTTTAACATCTTTGTTGCTATTATAACTTATCACAGTCCAAATGTAAGAGAACTATATTTCCACGAACTCACAGAAAACTGGCTTGAAACAAAGCTTCTGTTGTATATATTCTTATGAGTCAGGTTACTGGAGGTGCAAACACCTCTCCAATTCCCAATTTCTACAAATCACAAATCCTTAATTCCTAAAAGGTTAATAACGTCCTAAATCTGAGGTTGTTCATGGATGTGGGCACCATCCATGAACAACTTACCATCAGGGGATTCGGAAAGTTGTTTGCGGCCCTTTCAATAAAAACTGCAAAAAAGAATTTGATTGAATTGAATAGCAATTCTTTCATATTCTGGATGAATTAGGCGTATATTGGTGAAGGCCAGCAGAATATTTAGTAAGTATAGAAGAAACGATCAAATAAAAAGTTACTTTTTATTATTAAGTCCTCAAACGAGCAGACGGATTACCTCATGGTAAGCAATCGCTGCCGCCCATGGACACTCGTAATACTACAATACTATAACTAAATACCTAAATAACTAACTAAATATCAATGTAGTTACTACGAATGCTTTGCCGGTCTCTTGTAGGTTGTTAGTTGTTTGATTGTAAAGGATGGGGGGAGGGGTTGGGCCCCCGGTAACCTCTCTCACACAGCAAAACATAACCTTAGTGGCGCATCATGCCCGTTTTCCGCGAAGCCATGGTATCACTCTGATAGAGCCAGCCTATTCGTACCGAAGCATGGCTCTCCGAAACCACTAAGCACTATTGGTAAATTCTCTGTAAGCATAAAACATAACGTTTCCCATATAAACGGGATCTAAGGCGGATACGATACCCGTTACTTGGAATGGTCTCGTATGTAAAGCGTCCGCACAAATTGCATAGGTCCACAACTCGACTTCATAACGGCTTGTGTCCACAATGAGAGCGACAATCCGGAAGACTCGATTTGTATAGATTGTTATACGTTTCACTAAGTTTACACTAAACATGTGAGTTGAATGGAGTAGTAACTGAGCTCTTGACTTTGCTCGCTAAAATAACTAGTGTTCTTTTTACGAAATTGGTATCTTTGAAAAAATGGGCAATGGTCAAAACAATTTTAGAGCAATGTTAACCATTTTGGACAATTCATCAACTATATTTTTATAAAGCATTAACCTTATTTGACCATCAAAGACCAGTAGGCTCAAAATAATCAATCCCTGTTTTCGCTTTCGCTACTACTGATCTGCTACACCAAATATTTCACAAGTTCCATTAAAGCAGCGTTTTCTTCAAGACCCTGAAATACTCCAACTATTTTCAAACTGAGTTAGTAAGTTGGAAATCGGTCTTTAAGTACTTAATAAGGAACAAGTACCTGTTTTACAAGCGTTTTTTTAATCAATACACAGACATACAAACAATATTCCAGCTTAGCGTTATTAGGAGCACCGTTGCTTGTTATTTATAGGCGTGCGTGCAAACTTTAATTTATATGGTGGGTGTCGAAGTGATTTGTAAGTGGGCTTTGTTATACGCTAGTACTGTTGTATTACAGTCTCTATAGATATTGTCTGTACTCGCACATGTTTCACATACTGAGTGCAGATCGTTGCAAGGAGGTTATTGTCGGCTGGGTATTATGTATCTTCGTTGAGGATTACGTTCAAGTGTTATTGATTGTTAAGCAGATAGAGAACAAGTGCGCCTTCTGTATCGGAAGTAGAAGTTAGATTTTTATTACTGACTTAATAAATATTAAGACAAACTAACATAAGTCATATAGGAAGTAACTTTAGTGTGGGAGAGCCATGCTTTGGCACGAATGGGTCGGCTCAACAGGAGTGATGTCACAGCCGCACAAGAAATCGGCGTGAAACAATTATAGTGTTGTGTGAGTGAGACCTCCGGTAAAGGTCTAATCCATCCCCTCGCACAATCCTTCCCCAATCCTTAAATCCCCAAAAGTTTGGCAACGTACTCGTAACTCCTTCGTTGTTATGGGTGTCCATGGGCGGCGCTGATTACTTACCTTAAGGTAAGCCGTCCAAATCATAAGATAAGTATTCCAAAAAAAAGTTATATAAGATTAAAAAACATTTTTTGACGCTCACAAAGTGCGAATTTACTTATAAAAAGAAACTTTATATTCCGACCCAGATTATTCCCGTGTCAATTCAAATTAACCCACCATTCAAGATAATTCCGCTTTTCCATTATCTTCAGAAGTTTATTATATCTTAATAGCACATTCCTTTTGTACAACGTACGCAGTTTAAAACCATTTTGCATCGGGATTAAATATTCCAGTGCATAATTAGTGACAGTTCACTATCTTATAGCCTGCGAGCTTGACAACCTGTTTCGCTGTAGATGACTTACAACTTGCTCTGAATATTATCTGAGCCAGATACCGCCTTAATTGCCATGCAACTATTCCACGTGAGGATAAAATTGTCACTATAGTTTTTATGTGCAGGAAATGTTCATCAAAATGTTATTTTACATTCGTTTCCCTTCAATTTAATTTAAAAATAGAACAATATAAGTTTCCATTTTATCTTTTAAATTCTAAAGCTTCAAGCTCTATTTACAAATATCAGCAGCGCTCTGTGACAAAATTGTAACTTTCAATCAATGACGACCATGAATGTTGCATATGCTGACGCTAGCTTGTAGTCCAGCGATGTGGATTGAGAAGTGTGGACTGTTGGAGACTAATTAATGACCAGTTGTCCTAAAAGTAAGTATTTAGAGTCACGCTTTGGCACGAATGGGTAGGCTCGACCGGACTGATATCACGGCCTTACATAAAACCGTCGTACAATAACCACAGCGTTGTGTTTCGCTATGTGAGTGATGTTATCGGAGGCCCAATCCTTTCCTTCTCCGACTTCCTTCCAGATCCCTAATCCTCTCAAAAATATCGGCAACGTACTCGTAACTCCTCTGTTGTTGCGGGTGTCTATAGCGCTGATTGCATATCCATGAGTAATTTCCCTGCTCGTTTGCTGACCTCTCAAATAAAAAAAATACGTGTATTTCCAAATTGAAACAACTCAATGTATTACGAAAAAACAATGACACGAGTCGGAGTCTCTTTTATCCCTATTTATTGAGCCTAGTAAATGGCCTTGCTAACTGATGACCTTAAACTTACCAATTGCGGCACGACGACTACATCAACGGACAAAACGGAATTTCTTTTTCAATCACAAAAAATGTTAAGTACTACTTTCAATCTTCCAGGTAAGGATAAATAGCATTTAGTAGACATTAAACGAAGTTCTTTCCGTTTATGTAAATTCAATACGCACTTACTGGTTTTTTACTTGTTTATAGACATCTTATCTCCGAGGGGAATCTAGGCTGGATTGAATGTGGTAAGTCGGTTTTTAAGAGCCTTGAATAAGTTGTTTCGATTAAATAAATAAATGAAACAGCTTTTGCACCTTTGGCTTTAAATAATTATGGCAATAATAGGTTTGCTTTTCTTCCTTTTTAAAAAGCTGTCAAGTGTGTCTCAATGATGGTCCGTTGCGGCTGTTGAATTTTTAAAACAACTTTTGACCATATTTATGTTTTTCATCATTATGAATAATCATAGCGACAGTAATCGATAAACTTGTGTAGACAAAACGATGTTAGTACATTTGATTTTTAAAGCAGGAGAAGGAACGGGAGAATTTTTAGATATTAAGAATCTGACGCTCCGTTTCGCCTCATCCTGAGGGAGAGAAGTCATAAAAAATTTTCAAACATTAAAAGACTGAAATTCGTAATACAAAAAAGGAGTTTAAGGTTCGGATTCAATTTACTTCTCAGACTATTCGTAAGAGACATTCGCATGGTCGTAAACCAACTGCGGTTCGTAAGCAATCGTGTAACAGATGCAAGCCGGGGTTAAACGATTGTTTGGCTGTAAACCGAAGCTATTACGAGTCTTTTGCATCCAGGACACTTTGATATAGAAACTCAAACGCTAGTGGTAGCTCCTACACTAGAGTATTGTGTTTTTTCTGTGCAAGTTCTGTAAAAGTTTTCTAAGTATCCTATTACGTTTTATGGGATGAAATGGTAAGGTGTCGCTCCTGATAGATTAGCGAGTGTAATTGAAATTGCTGTGTTAATAGTATGGTGTACTTCGGATTGATTTCGGATGTCTGCGTTGATTATGTGGTTAGGTTTTGTCTTATCGATGCTTCACAAATAAGAGGTTTTGTCATGGATTAAATATATTTGTCACTTTATCAAATAAAGTTTGAATTACTTCTGTTATGAGCTTGAGCAAACCATGTTTTGGCACGAATGTGTGGTGCCACTCCGGTCGAGAGCGGGCCGGCTCCAGTGATACCACGACGAATATATTTAAAATTATATGAGTCATTGTAAACTATTGGAGCTTACCATGACAACGAAACAGCCAAAGAACAGAGTTGTCCAAAGAACAGAGATCAATTATTTTAAGGTTAATTTAATGATATGGCAGAGGTGCATGTGTAACTGCCGACCTTTAATAAAATAATGTCTAATTCTCACCACTAATATATGTCTCATTGTAAACATAGCTTCGAAATCAAACATCGAAACCGCGATAGACATATATGATATAATTAACACATGCTTCTGTATTAACTAATACACGAAAGCCTATAATCCGCGATATTATATTACCGATAACCGACGGATAATCTCTGATGTTACTGATCACACAAGAATCATAATTATAAAAGGAAACGCAGTAAATCTACTATAGCTGATAATTAATACATTGCTTGATTCAGTTGTTATAATTTTTTTTTTAATCAAAACCTTGCCCCACTCTAGGATTTTCTCCTGTGTCGTGGGTGCGTTTACAAACATTACACAACACACCCAGACCCGAAACAACAATTTGTGGATCACACAAAGTGTTGTTCCGTGCGGGAATCGAACCCGCGACACGTTGCACAGCAGCCAGTTGCCCAGCCATTGCGCCAACCGTGCAGTCAATTAAAAGCTTAATGTATAATCAAAAAATGTATTCTGTGATTTAGAAAATGGAACTGCGTGATTAAGGTATAAGGGCACATACCTAATTTAAAAAAGCACTCATAACAGTAACAACCTTTTGTGGATAATTCAAAGTAATGTTCGGTACAGGAATTGACCCCGCAAGTCCCGCAACACGCCTTGGGTAGGGCGAGAAGGAGTATCAGACTGTCTGAAACGACCCCGCTTTTATCCTGCTCTGCACTGGGGTCACGAATTATTACAATTATACTTACAACCTAGGCTATACTAAACAAAGCGAAGTAACTATTGATTATAACCTATGTGATAATACATAACCGTTGTATTTACACGCACGTGAGCGGTATTCCGGCTCACCGTGGACAATGGTCCTTTCAGCGATGAACAGAAGCGCCGGCAGTGCTATCATAGGCCAAGAGCGTGGCTGGAATATTTATGTAGTGTATGCAAATCTTAAGACAATCCAAAATGTATTGAATAATAACATAACCGTCTCTTCAGCAATTGTACGTGAGTCATGGAGTTCTGGCGTGTAATAATAACTTGACGGTCAAAGGCCTTTTTGTTATTGAAATAGAACCAATTCCGGTAGTTGACAAGGTATCAATTTCTATTGTTTTTGTTTGCTCGCTATGTCATGTTATGTTGCTATGAATTTTTGTTTGAAATTGCAGACTGTGGATCAGATGGCCAGTACGTTTTTATCATCAAAAGTCTCAATGTCATTTACCTTTTTTACATTTACAGTGAATATGTATAATCATTATATTCACAAACAAGAGATAATGAGTCGTTTATTTCATTTTATTCTTTTCTTTTCTTACCAGGCAAATCATAAACAAACAAACAATTCACTGCACAGGTTTCAAGATACATACTCCGGACTCCTGTACCATCATAAGCATCATGTTTGTCCGTAATTAACGATGCATGTTCTTATAAGAACATTGTTTTAATGTTCCACCCCAGACGAGCTCGATAAATAATCACCACTTGTGTGGTAACGAGATCCGTGACGTCACACCCAAGACCAGGAGTTGCGAGTAATGGACAATTGATTGTTGTTCTGCAGATAAGGTATTGTAAACTTATGCTGACGCACGTTCGTAACTGTATTTGAACTACGGAACAATGTGCGGGATTATTGGAAGAATGTTTCAATGCGTTTCGTAAATGAAACAGTTGTAAACAAGGAGCAAGATAAAATAAAGTTAACAGCTTTCAAAACATCTTTATGAAGTAGCTGCCGATTACAACAAACACCAATTTACAATTTCTACAACTACAACTGACAGACCGCGCTTGTGAAATTTCGAAACGGAACCACTAGAATAATTTCTTCGCAACATGGAATTTCCCTTCTCAGTAATTCCTAACATTATATAAAACTGTAAGTAGGCACAGACCTTGAGTATAATGAACCAGTATAAGAACGGGAACGTCTAGCGTGTAGTGTGGCAGAACAGGGTAATTCCTTGTCATTATAGTATTATTTATAACCAGAGCAGCTCAGGCGGACTCGGGCGCAGTAGAAAGGCGAAGCATGCGCTGTAGTGCATAGACTACCGATGCAGATGCGCGATAGCTCTAAATTATGTTCATTAACATTTTACCTTGTTACTACACGATAAAATGTGTTTGTATAGAATTAAGTTGTAAAGAATATTTATTTGTTCAGATATTATCTCCTGAATAGAACATAAATATTGTAACCTCCTGTATTTTATATTGATAAAGTGTGCATACTCTTTGATTACGAAACCAATTACTTGCGGGATATCGTAAAATAAAAATATAAAATGTAGTATATAAGTTTTTTTATGATAAGTTTAAAAGCAGGTTTAACCTGGCTACCCTTCTACGTTACCTAATTAAAAACAAAAAACAAAACTTAAGAAGGCATTTTTACTAGAGATCTACAGTTTTAATTTAAACATGAATTAAAAAATATTTTTTAAACATTTTCTTTAACAAACTCTAAATTTCTAAATCTCTAGCCACATTTTGTTTTGGAATGCCAAGTAATACAACCGTTCTCATATGTTACTTGGTCTATGAGCACGTCCGTAACGCCAGCGGTGGCTTAACCTGTTCCAAGTGAGAGCAGTCATACGTCATTGGACTGCCTCAAAAATTATTCCTGCATTATATAATAAATCATAGTAAACCGGTAATTAAGTCAGTCATAACCAGAACTTCAAAATAAAAAGAGTTCTATAATTTTTTCACATTAAATATCCATTTCGGTGGTACCGCTCGGCCTAAACGATCATCGATAAAGTTTTTTTTTTCGAAGTTCGTTGCTTGTTCTTACCGACGGACGTAGGTACATTATAAATGAATGAAAATTAAGTTCCGTAACAATATTGAACGACTTTTGATCGTTACTGCACAAACTTTAACTAGTTATAATGTCTTGAAGTCGTTAACAGTTTTCGATTGTTGAAGTTGACGTTTATTTACATTAATTATGTAAATTATTTAGCTTAGTTCATTTTATATTTGGTGTTGGTTTGAGTATGATTTTTGATAAGTTTTATGTATTTGTCAATTATTTGGAAATAACGACTTACGAGAATTGCATGAGACAATTGGGACCTACTAATTACAAGTCACTACAGGACTCACATTCAAAAGCAGTCCCAGTTGGCCAGTAGTCGTCGACGAGACGTGCGTGCTTAATTTTTTTCAGTAAACTATGTACGATTTCACGATAGTTACAATTCAAAAACATTAATCGATGTTTTACAATATCAAGGCTTAAGGCAAAAAGAAGCCAGTACCTACGAAGTGAAGATACTACATCTTCACGATACTCTATTTCAAGCCAAAACTAATATCCAAGTCAAAAATCAAACAAACCGCACAAGAAACAGCTAAAATCAAACAACTGAGTTACGAAACAAAAAAAGAACACAATTTACTGCACCAATTACACCACACATCACTCGCTAAGTCCCACAAATCACTGAGAACCGCCAAAGATCAGTCGAGCAAGCAAAAACTGAGATAGCCCTCTATAAATCATACAACTAATCGAGTGCAATACAGAAGCTTCTCTAGAGTTTCAAAACGCCCACAACACATCATGGTAACTTATTACACACCTTCGGAATCGTTTCAATGGTAATTTGCTTTAATAACTTTAAAAACTCATTACGTATGTTTTAAGAAATCCGTTTTGTTATTAGACGTACTTTTTATTTTGATTTGAATGTTGTTTAAATTAGGTCAATATTATTTTTGGTACCATAAAATGTTTGATTCTAGATTTAAAATTGTACAACTTGTGTTTTCTTTGATATTATTGTAATAATGTTTTTATGAATGGAATTACAAAAAGATGAATTTCATTATACAATTAATTTCTTTCCATTTGCCAATTAAATTGCAAACCAATTTTAATCCTGGTTTGTAACAGCCAAATAAGTGAAAAGAAAATTTTAACGTACGCTAAATTGTCATCGACGGAAAACTTTGAACTGAATCTTCTTAAAGTACCGAATGTAAATGACTGGCTTTATTACACCGTCTACGCTAATGAATTCTTTACTCACGAATCACGACCAAGTTGGTTTACTGCTCTTTGCATGCGTAATGTCAAAGTTGAATAGAGTCATTCCCATTGAACACGCTTTATCTTTACGTTACGGTTATTATAGAAAGTGTGACATAAAATTTTATTAGACCCCGTCTATCAAGTGATAACAAAATTCCAAAATTACGCAAGCCCTAATAGGTTTTGGACATTCCCGTCCGATAAAAACTTTGGAAATAGATTATTTTGTTGAAAATATTTTTCGGTAATCGAATTTGTCTATTATGAATGAAATATCGGTTCGAAGTCACGATATCAAAAATATTCAGGTCAAGATAATTTTGTTGGGGTTTTATTTTGTAGGGTCATTATGTATTTAAAATAAATTTGTAGAGGTTTAATTTTATCAAACATTATCAATCGTTTCCATCAATAAAGTTGTTCTAGTTAACGATGAGAAACAAGCGAGAAAGTCAAGTAAAAGGTGTGAAAAAACTGCAAAGAATAAAAAATAAAACTGTTCAAACAGTCATATAAAAGACACAATTGTTAAACAAATAAACAAGAAAAGAATTAAAAACTAGAGCAGTAAAAGCACAAACTTAAACGGAGCACCTATTTACTTCAATCCAATACATTTACACTGTGAAGAAAAAAATATCGTAAAACGTAAAAAGCGGAATGGGACCTTTCGAAGTAGGCAAGTTCCAAGTTCCAAGGCTGATGGTTAAAGCTCCTGAATAAATTAGTTTTTGGAACGGCCAGAGCCAATAAAAGTTTTAAACAAAAGAATCATAAAACGAACAGCCAAACTTCGGTAGCAAGCAACAGGAGTATTGGAATGATTTACGATGAAAGTGGGACACAATTGGCTGGAACTTTTCAAATAAACTAGCAATGAATAGACATAAACATGTGTTTGCCGGTAAAGATTTCCCGCAGTTGTATGAGTTTAATGAGGGATAAATAAATATGTATGTAGTAATGTCAGAGGATGGTCGTTACAATTGAATTTTGGCGTCATATAAAAATGTGAGATTATTTTTGATAATTTCTACTTGCACCCAATAGTTTTAGTTCTCACTGAACAACAAACAAGAGTTTAATTACTTTTTCCATTAAATTACACACACATCAAGTTACATATTATAGTGTCGCATATATGAGACTGCTTCAAACATTCTGTAATGATTTTTGCTTCAAATATTACATTTTATAATTCAAATTTTATGTATTTATTAGTAATTTTGCAATGTTGATTCATAATTGTAATCCGGATTCTAAATTGTAATTTTTCTAATTGTTTATTTCTTGTGCATATTGATGTTATGGTACTCTATGGGCCTCGATGCCTGTCAATAAACGTTGATATTTTTTTTTTATTAAATATGTATTAAATGTTATAAATGCATTTAAATCCAAACTAATATTATAAAAGCGAAAGAAACTCTGTCGGTCTGTCTTCTCTTCACGCCTAAACTACTGAACTTATTATGTGATATTTGGTACAAACATAGTTTGGACCTCGAGAAAGCACATAGGATAGTTTTTAAACCAAAAATCTGCATTACGTCTACTATTCCACGCGAACAAAGTCGCGGACAAAAGCTAGTAGTAAATAAAATTCTTCCACCCTTTACCACACAAAAAAGTGTCAAGACCAAATCCCAACATTCCTCTCACGATTTCCTCAAAAGTTTTCTACTACAAGCATTTTTGCTTTACCAACCCCAGAAAACAATGGGCGAATTAAATTTTATTTGATGTGTACCGACAGCTACCGAATAGTTCGGATAGGGTTGGGATCGCTTCGAATCTGTTTGGAATAAACAGGACGTCACGAGTTCCTGGTGTTCGCTTCTGTACAATAAAATTTTCTAGAGCCATTGAAAAAGCGTTAGCGGCAAAAACAATTGAAACAGAAATAGCGGTAGCTTCGGCTTCTTTATAAAGAGAAGTTATTGTTTTTTTATCCTCCTTTACGACTTTATTACAGACTATTAAGTTTGTCGGCCATTTGTTTGGCCAACAAGACAATTAGATGCAATATTTGCAATTGCTTTGCTGTAAAAACTAACCCCAAAATTTCTTCGTATTTATTGGCTCAATAAAGTTAAAGAAGTTTTAAAATATGACAAATGTGTTTATTTTCTTTTCTTTTATATATTTAGTTTAGCAGGATAGTATAGTTGCCTTTATGCAAACTCCTTTTAAAATCGGTTTTATTGTTTATCGGAACATAAAATCCGAAGGAGATATGACAGCCATATGGCATGAACTCCACCGAATTAATGACGTCATATTAGTATGTATTCCAGTCGCTGATTTCAAAGCCGCTGTCAGATTCAAGCATGAACATCGGTTCTGGTCTGTCGGTTCCGCATGTGTAATGCTGACAGCAGTAAAAAAACCGATTAAACCACCCCTTACGACCTTTTTTGTCGTACAGTCTGTGGCGCTATCTTTTGAGTCTGGATAATTAAAACATACCGTACTCTTTACATTATTTCTTAGGAAAACATAATGGGTCAAATTACGATACTAAAGGTCTTAGTTTCTTTTCTCTACAATTTTAAATTCATTTAATCTTATATCCACATTATTTTATCACATAAAATAATGTGGAAGAAGTATTTGGATATAACTTAATTTGAAAAATACTACTGAGTTGTTAAAATATAAAACAATTCTAAAAAATAAATGTCAAAATTATGCAATTTATTTAACTCGTCTTACTTGAAAATCTCTCTCGGTGTGTACAATATAATAAAGACCTTTGACAGCATCTGCAAAACAAAAGCATAACGGCGAGTATCCCAAAATATCGCAAAGCTTTTGTCGTTCAGCTACTCATTATAAAACAGAAGCTGAAATTACCATTGTTCCGCTGTCAAAACTCATTGAATGGGAAAAAATGTTATGTGTAACAATGTCGCAATAAAGTTAGAAACGCATTTTACAACATCCCAAATATTTCTGCGCCGGTAGCTCTACGACTTTTGTCTTTAGATACGACGGGGCAGCGTTTATGGCCCGTTTCGCCTTATTCTTTCACGGCGCGAGCTATTTTATTTTTTGTCGTATCTCTTAAATAAGACATAATGTTCTTAGAAACGGGACATTAGAATGGACCCGGGCGAGGCTTTCTCTTTTTGTGAGGGACACGTACGGACAATTTTATGGTCAATTGTTTTACTTAGACGTCGACGTGGCAAAAAGACTGGTTGCTCAGATGTTAAAGTTGATTTAGCCTCGTGTGATGCGTGCGTTGCGCGTAGGTATTGGAAATGAACGTGTTTCACGCTCCGATGAACCTTTTGTACCAATAATGTGACGAGTGGTAATCACTTTATTTGATGCTATAAAAGGTGTATTAAAATCACGCTTGGAAACATTTGGGTTGTCTCGTTTTTATAGCATTGTTTTATTATGGCTCGGTTTATGAATGGTGTGCATCGAATCGAGGTAATACGTTGCATTGTGGTCAGAATTAATATTTAATGATCGAAATGTAACTGAATTCTCATTATTTTATTGATCATTGGCTTGTATTTTGTAAAAAAATCTTAGGTGCTCTATACCTTTTTAACCACAAGCGAACAAACGGGCCATATGTTGGTGAGTGATCGGCCCATGAAGAGACACATAACGCCATAAGAGTTATGAAGGAGTAAGGAATTTCAGGATTGGCGATAAAAGAAAGGTATTGGGCCTTCGTTGGCGGCGATGCATGGAAAGGATTGACTGCAATTTATATAATGTGAGAAGCAAATAAGTCTAGAGATTCGTAGAGGAGAGTGTCCTATATCATTATAATTTGTAAAAATACCAGGAAATTGTCCCCGTCAACAAAAATCCGCTTACTTGAAACGTAAATGCAGTTATTGTACATAAAACAATGTGTACATTCATAATTTAATAAAAGGTAAATTTGTTACTGTTCTGAATGAATTACCAAGTAAAAATAAACTCACCTACCGAAATGTTTTATCGAAATTTTAATTGTTCGAGTATTATTCCGAATACATTTCACAATACACAATTACTCTACCAGATTAAGGTGAAATAACCAGTTCATGGAACTAGGTGATTGTACATTTTTAAATATTAAAATTAATTGAACACTTACACGAATACAATTATATTACGATATTCAAAACTCGATACAAAATTAATTGAATTTATTTACATCTTAAATTGA
The DNA here is from genome assembly GCA_902829305.4 of Spodoptera exigua. NCBI lineage: Eukaryota > Metazoa > Arthropoda > Insecta > Lepidoptera > Noctuidae > Spodoptera > Spodoptera exigua. The sequence continues at coordinate 4,587,663 of LR824614.2, forward strand.
TATGTTTGGATTATTATTATCATTTTAATAGCATTAAGATGCAGATTCACAGCAATGGTTTAAGTACCTAACTCGTTACTAAACATTTGTATTCTTTAATAAGGCAAAATTCTTTAAATATAAAAATTGTGTATATTAAACTGTATCATCTCACAAAATTGCACCAAAATTATATTCCATTTCCTATATCCAATTGCTGGATATTAATATAAATGCGGAACAATAATTAGCGACAAAGTACTCTAAAATGTATGGAAAGTATACTAATGAGTGTCATTTTATTGTATGGAGAAAGTTACTAGATGATCGTTCCTACTGAACCGTAACAAATACAGTAACAGTTTATAACGTACATGGTTTAAATTTAAAAACCACAAAGTGAAAGTTTGGTCTAGATCAAAATAGTGAATATTTTCACAACGGTGCAAATGATGTGTGAACGATAAGAGCGGTTCATTGAATGAATGAAGCAGTTAATATGAATAATAGTTGTGAGAAAAAAATGCACGCGTGTCGCATAATTATTATATTACGAATGGTGGATACCATTCATTATGGCTGTGTGCGGAAAAAACTGAAACAGTATCACTTCTGCTTTATACGTATTGTTTTATATCCGTGGTACTTGGAAGTGAGTAATGATTGATGAATCAATTCAGAAGTGATAATTGCAATCACTGTTGCAACAAGCTTTTTCTGATAAATTTAGCATTCAAACACTATGATAGATTTTTGCGTTCCTTTTCGGAAGCAAAAATTCGCTTTTACATACCTACATATATTACCTTCATTATAATTTTTTATGCTAGCCTCTGCAAACATGTATTTAACCAGGGACCATGTATTTTCTCCCAACCACTTCGCTCTCCGTACAAGAGCAAAAAGTAGTTTGTAATTTGTTGTTTATGTTATTTCAGATAAATGAAGTTTGGCATAGCCTATACCAAATTTCAGTGTTTTTTTACGATAAAGCGAAATAACTACACTAACAAACTATTACATTTTGAATATAATTAAGTAAAATTGCTTTATATTTATGTTTTCAAAAAAACGCAACGCAAATAGTGACCCCTACAACAAATGGTAAATTTAGTAGCTCTCACTCACACACGCATACAAACTATAATATTTTTATTTGTCACACATCGCACTTACTAGAAATGCTAAGAATAATTTTCTAAATAGAAAGTCTATAAAACAGTCTTTAACGATAGGAGGTATAATGCCAAGTTTCCTCGTAAAAGTCGCAGAAAGTGTCAGGTGAGAGCACATTTGACAAAATTCAGCGCTTGAATCATGGTCTTACTTTCTGCAAATGGCTATATTAGAAATAATCAAGGAGTGTTTACAATTTGAATGTGTTAATGTTTTTTATATTAAATTTACTCTGATGGAATCCTATGACTATATCATCTAAATTTCCTTTTTTGAAAAACGTTTATTTGATGGTCAATATTATATAAAAAATGATTGCAAAAACATCGAATTAATTCTGAATACGTTAAAATTACTACTAAATACAATTGTATTTATTCAATACATAGCGTATGCTAGCAATTTTGTGCCTTAATTACACCTATGAATTGTAAATAAACGATAGAAACAGTATAACACCCACAACTAAACTTTATCGCAATCCACTGGTCAAACATTAGCGCTGTTAATTTATTGCAAACAGTTGAAATTGCTCTGTCATGGTGAAAATTAATGATTCGTTGAATCAACCTGCATTCATTGAACTAGCGTTGTTTTTTTTGTAGATAAATCTCAATGTTTAGGAGCCTGTGGAATTTAGAATATTTATTTTTGATGTGCTGTAACCTTAATTAAGATTGGGAAGGTTACATCAGGATCATATTTCAGTTCATTTCAATTTATTCCACCTTGTACGCAAGTTTTTTTTAGTGTCTTTTCTCTTCAAATTCATGAGATTCGTTGTTTCAGATGGATTTCCAGATGGTAAGTGATCAGCGCCAACCATAGACAAACATCACCAAAGGAGTGCCAAGTACTTTGCCAATCTTATTTATTTATATTTATATATTTTTATATCTACTTAATTGCACACATACACCAAGTAGCTATACATTGGATACTATGACCGAATGTTGTGATTACAATCTTTTAAGGAGTTCGCTCTTTTCTTGAAGGTCGAATCAAATTTCGAACGTCTTTGGAAGTTGACTTTAATATAGTAGAAAGTTTTTGCTTCCTAGCTCTTCTATTTAACACATCTATAATAATAGTACTCCCTATCTAGCTCTCAGGGAAAGGAATGTCAGGTACCGTCTTTAATAATTGCGTAGGCGAATAGTAATTACAAACACATTACACTGGAGGCCTTTGTTAAAAGTTCACATAATTAAAAATAAAAGGAACCAAGAAAAACGATATCAGCAAAGAACAATAATAATATGTAATTCTAAAGAAATTCGAGCGATTAACAAATTACTGAGAATTTGAAACAAGTTAAGTGAATTTTGTATCTGTTGTCATCAATTTCAATCAAGCAGCTACTTTTGACGTTCTTGAATTATTTGGAAAATTAATATTTTGTAAAGGAATTGCCTTTGGTTCGTACTCCTGCTCTGGCAAAAACAGTTGAAAATTATTTTGTTATTAATTTGTTGAGACAAGGTTTCTGAATGGTATTTGATTCCTATTCGGTGTCTGGTTCAATGGCACGGACTTTATTTAAATTGTTTTTAAATATAAAATTTTTGTTTTGGTTGTGGAAAACAGATAATTGATTTTTTATCTTTTTTAAACAAGTACTACCTATTATTTTCTATATATGATTATTTTTTTAATAAGTTTATGGTTCCGATCGGTATATAACCTTTATCAGTATCCTACATAATAATACTTGTTATGTCCAACTCATACTTTTAAATGTAATATTAAATTAGACTTTTTGAAAATGAGTCATTAAATTCGCCTATAGGAGGAGATACAGTCGCAAAATGTAATAAATTTTTAATAAAATAAACTATTGAAAATTGATTGTATGTTACCATATTTGCTGGCATTCTATATATATGTATACTTAAATAGTGAAATTGAAGTAGGTTTGTCTGATACACCCAAGACGATCAAGCTCACTGCCATTCTGCTTGTAAACTGAATAATAGACATCTACAGTCGATACAGATTCCATTATAAAAATACGTATGTTCAATACCTAAATAACTACATATAATAGTATGTTATATATAGACAACCTTCAGTAAAATGTTCAATGAAATCAATTTACGGGTCTCATATTAAATATCTCTTTTGTTCCAATAACATAAATATGAAATGAAAGAATTCAAATGGTACGAAATTAAATATTAAGTTACAAACGATTTGTATGACTTTGTAAACCGATACAGAATTTGATCCAAGTTAGCACATAACTTTTAATTATTTTATAAATCAACTTCGATTGTATTGTAGCACATTCGATTTCAAAAATGTTCCATTAAAATTTCTCGGCGATGGAATTGAAACTGTATGTTTGAAGCATAAAGTTCAGAATAGTGTGTAGTCTGGTAAGTGCTTTAGTAATGTGTGTCCAGTTGCATATAAACAACAACGTAACGGCCACTGGTAGTCTGTATTTTATAACACTGCCAATTGCAAAGTATCTTTGAACACGAGCTGTTATAAAATATTATTTATACATTATTTTTTATTCTTACTACTTATAGAGACTTTCAATCATAAAGAAATGCCTTCGTATTTCACTTTTAGAATGCTATTTTGAAACCGAAACGTATCTTTTTCATTTGAATTCCAAATTCAAAATAATTAAGAAAAAGAAATGTTTAATTCTTTGCAGCCAGTATCCAATCTTGATTTAGTTGATGGAAAACCAAATAGTTTCTGTTAAATATTTTACCAAATTTTGTTTTTGTTAATTAATTCAAAACTATTTTTTTTATGAAGAATTTTTAGATGTTATGACATCCGCTGATTACTCTCTAACATTTTTGTATGAAAGAGTCTATTCTTAATTTATACATAAACAATAATAACACGAAATGAAAAAGAAAACTTTTTTTTGCTTGCGTGTGCATAATTACGTTTTGATTCCTAAAGGTAGTCGAACGCGGCACGTCTCATACCAGAGAGTTGCTTAACCCTTAAATAAAAATATTAAAAAAGGATTAAAATATTAGGAAAGGAAAGGTTAAACATGTACATATGTACATTAGTATAAAACTTACTTCATTTTAGTTCTAGATTTTAATTACAAAAAAGTGTCGTTGAGAGCCTGTAATTGAATCGCGGTGTCGAGCTCAGTTCCAGTTTCAAACCTAATTTAAATCTTCTAAAAGGATTTTGACATTAAATTTATAACATTAATGCGCCTAGACATAAGGTGCAAAGTCGAATAACTGAGCATTGTAAAGGGAACTATTAGAAAAGAACGCGTTTAATATAATTAAGTAGGAAAGGTCTATTCTATTATATGTCTTTTTACATGAACATAAACTTTCCAATCCTCTCATAAGGAAATTATTATATAGGTATACATAGAGAAACAAACGAACGAGCTTATTGTTACGGATCTGCAACCATTTATATTTTACATAACTTTTTTGCCAGCCAATTTATAGACCGCTACAGATGGGGCCTAACAAGGCTGATGTTCAGCCAGGATTGCGCGGCAAGCGCAATAACATACCTTGGCCTCAGCCTGTAGAAAATTAACAGGAGAAGGAACGAGGTGGTTTTAATAAGTAAGAGTCTGACACTTTCTCTGACACCACCAAGTTTGTCAGGTCAAATGGTGACATTGCCACTTAAAAATTCTACAACAATGCCCAAGACCACTGTTATTACTAACTTTTATTCTCGTGATCTGTCGTCCCTTACTATATGCAATTATGCAGAGGTACCTACAATACTTTTTTTCAAATTTTCATTACTATAATGTGAAGATGTGAACATTTTTTTTCCAAAATAAAAAAGTCTACATATCGCGATCTACAGTAATTTGACTCACAAAAAGCCTTCCAAATATAAATATCTAATCTCCTTATATACGAATTACGTAATCCACATCCTTTATTAAAGGAAAAAAAAAGACAAAAAAAACAATCGATTAAAATTCACACTACTCACCAACAAAATGACTACCGTTCCAAAAACAAACCATCGAATTTCCAAGACGTGCATACATAAAACACCGGAGATTTACACCTCTTCCATCAGGAACTGGCAATCAAAATACTAAAAACAATTGAAGACCGGGACAAACATGTTAATTTATAGTCAAATCAGTTACTGTATGAGCTAATATAGCATTAAGCATTCAAGCAAGGAGTTTGTATTAAGCCGACTGCCAGAAGTGACTCTGGTCACGATCACCAACGGATGCCGCGTCCGGTGACATGAGACGGTAGAAAAAATACACTTATAGACTTTGGATTAATTTTATAAGGTACGTTTAAGGGTTAAGTTAGATTTATGATTGTGTTGTTATAGTTTTCATGTTGTATTAAGATGATGACGAGTTTTAAAGGCGTTTACGAAGGTACAAATTGTAAGTATTAAATCATAAGATATACCAGTACTTATTTTCAGAACTAAAGTATTATTTATTAATAATTGAATTCAGTTGTCTGAATGTAGGACGAGGTAACTGAGTTAGCTAATAAAGGATCATAGATAACTATGAAATAAATGATGCTATCTAAAAATTAAGTACCACTTTCTACTACGGCTATACCCGCGTGGTGGATAAAAAGTAGCCTTTGTGTTAATGCAGTGTATCACCTATGTTAATATCAAATTTCAACCAAATCTGTCTATCCGTTTTTGATAGCAAACATATATCCATACATTCACACAAACTTTCACATTTATAATTATTAATAGGAGGTACTAAAAATAAACTTAGCTTAATGCTCAAACTCTCATCACTTCAACAGATAAAAACCATCAATACCAACAACCTGAATAAAACAAAACTGAACAAAACACACTGCAAATCTTGCTTGGAGAGCCATTGCTACAGTGCTAATTAAGGCAATTTGTTAATCCAAACATTCCTTCGTCATTGAATGCACTAGCTCAATGAGATATAATTGACATAATCTACAGTGTCGGCTGGTACAGTTTGTCATCTAAACTCAACACTGCATCGATTCAAGTTTGTAGTCCGTTGGAATTTGTGTCACACTCTTGCATATACACTACAGTACATGCCACTATGAAAAAAGTATCTTATACAATTTTAAAAATCCATAAAAAGTAACGTTATTCTAGTTAAGAACCTGTAGTTTATACTTTCGCAAAGTATAAATAATTCTAAAACAATGAAATTAATGATATATTATATTTTAATTACGTACCAACAAAATTTGCAATAGTCAAACACAAAGTGTCAAAGTCAAAGTGAGATCATATATTCGACCATTATTGATACATTGTTTTGAACATCAAACAAAAATTTTAAAGAGGTTAAAAATTTAAATCTGTCGCTCTCTTCTTCGTAAAGCTATTTGCTAGTTTCAAAGTGTAGATTCTGATGTAAAAGAATAAGCATTAAACTCCAAGACAGAAGTTCGCCCTAAAATATTTGATAGTAGGTAAGTTATAAAGATATATGTTGTTAATAGAAGCACTGACAGGCGGATTACTACGCTGAATAGTGTTATCGCAAAACTCGACATATTAGGTACCTAAAAGTTACTAAGTCAAACACGTATCGTCGCGACTGGTAGAGCCATGTTGTTCCGCAGGTTAACGACCTTATAGGACTGTATTAATCGTCCTTTATTGAAACAATAGAAAAGTTTCGTATCACAAACGCAATATTATAAACAAACAAGGGATATGTTTCATGTGAAAGTCACGATATGAAATATCTAATATTATATTCGTTTAATAGAACTTTAGAAGCGAAAAGAAATACAAACAAAAATGATCTCTAGCACACAACAATTAAAACACAATTCAATACAAGCTGCCGCGTAGCTCGTTTCCCTAATTTTTGTGGCCATTAGCAGGCGGCTACGAAAACATTGTACTCATAGTGTTACGAGACAATTATTCATTCGTAATGGATTCGAATCTTACATCGCGTTATACTGGTAGTTTACTGGACGTCCGCCAGACTGAATTACCGATTATGGTGGGTAATGCGTTTATTTATAGCTTTATACTCTTGTTCGTGCTAACGGGGTTTTAATATGTATTACTTGATACAGCCTTTATTAAAAAAAAACCTTGGCGCTAACTATTTTTTTCTCCTAGATTGTGAGTTTGTTTATAATACTTATTACTCGTAGCTGCGTATGTGACACATTTCACTTAGAACCCCAACAACAATAATTGAGTATCACACAAAAAGTTGTTCCTTGTGGTAATAGTTAAACTATGTGACGAAATAAAAACTCTTTTTGAATTAATCGAATATCTCCGGTCCTACTACTCATCCACGTCAAGATTATAAAACTCAATACATAATTAACTAGGTACTCTTGCGCGGTTTCACCCGCTGCTCAGCTCCATTTGATCGTAGCTTGATGTTTTATAGCCTATAGCACTCAGGAACATTGTAGCTATCGATCAGTGAAAAAATTTTGGCAATACGACCAGCGATTTCAAAGATTACCCTACATAAAAACTTACAAACTTTACCTCTTTATAAAATTAGTGTAGATATGACGAAAATGAAAACCGAAATCTGTCATTAAAGAATTTTGGTAACAAATGTCCATTATTCCTAATTTGATCAATAATAATAATAAAAATTTTTAACAAAACTATGTGTAAACATCAAAGCCATTAGCAATATAACAACACAATATTTAAAACACTTAACAGTGATACAGATACGAAAGTATAACAGAAAAATCAATCATCTCAATCAATTTCATAGCACGTTATTATTTCACTATCCGAAATCCGACTTATCGAATACAACGGCCTCAATACGATTCAGTTCTCTTGTATTCGTCTCAAATTCCGAGAACCGAATGAAAACACGGAATCTCAGCCGATGCCGAGTGATATAGGAAGCTTACTGGCCACACGCCAAAGTGAATTTCCGATTATGGTAAATAATATACCACTGACAATAAAATGCGTCAATTTACTTCCCTTTGTACATAAATATGTTGTTTTGGTGTGTGCCTGCCAAGATTGTGTTTGGAGCCTTCATTCAATTTTTATATCGTTTTGAATTTTAGATTTGTACCGATTTTGTTAGAGATGTAGTGCAAAAATTACTTGAACCTAGCTGTTAGTTGGTAAGGCAATTGTAAATGTTAGGAACTTACATCCTTTATCTAGCAAAGCTTTGCTACAATAATATTAGCATTTGAATTATGCGGTAGATTTTAACCATGTTGTAAGTTACCTATATTAAATCTCAAAAAAGATCTAATTTATTGTCAACAGTAACTCAACAATATACATAAACCTTTGTAGTACCTTTAATTTCTAATAAAAAAATCATTCGTTTACCTACAGGGCATCCAGTAAATAGAACGATATCCTACAGGAGCTTACAGCTTCCATAAATACCTACAATCCCTTACAAGACTTTCACCATAATGTTACGAGTTTGGCTAGATATTAACACTGGTCTGAGCCTAGGCAGTAAGGGATCATGTATTTTCCAACACTTTATCTTAACAAACCTACGAATTTCTATCTACAAGCCCAAACATGGACATGCGGGTGCAAAAGTCTCTCTCTCTCTCTTCTCTCTCTTCTCTCTCTCTCTCTCTCTCTCTCTCTCTCTCTCTCTCTCTCTCTCTCTCTCTCTCTCTCTCTCTCTCTCTCTCTCTCTCCCTCCCAGGGTGAGAGAAATCAATTGATGATTTCCACTACTTAAAAAGGCCTATATTCAAGATAACAGTACTATAAATACGGTATCCCTATACATATATACCGTAGTATTGTTATGTTTATTTTACGCGTGAAATTCCTCTACACTGCACAACCTAACCGTGACATTAATTCCACTCATTAAACTCTCAAAGGAACGAAATCAGTTGAGTGACTTTCATTATATTATCAGCTCTGCCTTCAGAGCTTAAAGTTGAAAATAGAATGGACGGAATTTTGTTATCTTTTTGTTAGTGGTCAGATAAAATTAGGAATAATTATATAGGTATATGGAAAGAGAAATATTTTAAGAAAGCTTTTTTATGGATATTAAAGACTTTAAAACACAGCGAAATCAGTTGCAGTTAATATTTATTATTGTTTTCATATATCATCAAACGACTTCTCTAGCCGAAAATGGGGCAAAAAGGAGTATTAAACTCATACTGACAGGCTGGAAATGTATGTGGAGTACCCTTTTTCCTTATAAATACAACACATAAAAAACTGGGGAAAGCTAAAAGTTGTATAAAACCTGCTAAAAGTTGACCATTAAATTGTGAATGTATATGTCACGCCTAAACCATATCTCCGCACGTGTCTTACACATATAAAAAAGAATTAGAACAAAAGAGATAGCAACATTGTATATGTAGCTAATCAAATATTTGAAGCAGGATCTTAAAACAAGCAATATAATTATTACCTATATGTATATACGTATACCTTAAACTAGCTTCTGCCAGCAGCTTCGCCCATATTAAAGGAATGAAATGTAGCCTATGTATGTGTTATTTAAAACTTTAATCTATCTCTATGCAAAATTTCATTCGGATCCGTTCAGTAGTTTTTACGTGAAAGAGTGACAAACATCTATATATCCGTTTGTACTAACAAAACTTCGCGACTGTAATATTAAGTAGGATTTCTACCAGTTTCACACGAGCCAGATATCGGAACCTACGCATGTTAAGAAAAATTTGGAATACATTATAGAGAGTCTCATAAAAATAGGTGGTAGCTACCACAAAATACATTCATTAGAAAAACATGAATATCCACTCAAGCCCATTTGTATTATAAATTTTGTATTACAAATCTCATTTATATTATAAATCGAGTTGAAATGGGACGTTATGTGTATTTTCATTTTTATATTTTTTTCTTAAGAAATTTCGTTCAGGGACACGTCAATTTATTTTATGTTCGATTTTTTGTTTGTAATTTTGTTTTCTATAATGAAACTATTTGTTTCCATTCAAGGTGTGATTATTTGGCTGTCAGATCCGATAATAGGAATAGTTATCTTGTTTTTAAAAGAATATGAATTGAAGATAAGTTACTGTTTATCTATAATTGTGTGAGTGTCTAAGCTATACCTACATACAGTATTAGATGTGCTAAAACATTTAAAGATGATTCTTTATAGAAACTGTACTATATTGACGATACGGCGGATGTGGTGATTGACTGACCTCTCCTTCCATCTCAGGTATATTTCTCTTTATAAATAATATTTTTTTCTATTTGCGTTGTAAACTACTACCTACCTCTTTGATGAATAAAATGTGTAAGGTCATAATTCTAATATTAAACAACTAAAATTGATAATGATGATCGATTTTACAATTGGTCATCATTTTTATGTAGACCCCAAATAGTCAAAGATAATAATTGATACATATTTAATTTTGTTTTTCTAAGAAATTGGGTAATATTTTCAAATGTTGTGCTATATCATTCATTATAGACATTAGTATTTCACAGCTATAAATAACCTAGAGACTATTAAGCCAATTTTATCATCAGCTGATTAGTACGTATGTACGTATATTATTTAAAACTTACAAAATGGTGTTCAGAAATTTTGCTGACTCATACAGTGTACTATTGACGAAAGTAACTCAATTCAGGTACTTTTCGATAACTAAGAGTAGGACAACAATTCAATTGTTTATTCTAAAGAGAAAAAAAAACAAAAGCACTGTTTTGTAAATAAGATGTTACAGCGACATACCTTTTTTGGTGTTCCTAGAACTAAGTTGTTGTAGAGAAAGATTTCTTTGTGAATTTCACATGACAGCATATTTTACTGATTATTGCATTGTATACATATGTCATGTGGTCTATGTGTGTAGTTTAAATCAAATTTTATATAAATTGAATGCAATGTTAAACCTTTCATAGTTATTGAAATTCGCTACTGCGGAATTCTGAACGTGTTTTATGAGTACAATGATCAGATTTCCATAAATATGTAAATACTGTTTACATTTGCAGTATCATGATTGAAATATGCTGAGCTTTTTGTTAAATTAAAATTACTGCTACTCCATTTGTTTGGTCATTTACTTAATTAACTTGTAATGTGATTGTGTTGAGTATTGTCTTTTGGTTTAATTAACGTTATTGTTGCTAATTATCAAGTAATGCTAATTTCTTAATCAAATATGCTGAAGCTGTCAATTTATTATATGTATTGTGTGTGAATGTACTGTCTTTTGTAATCAAGGATTTGTATAAATAAAAATATCAAATTATAAATCTTTATCATTTTAATTTATTTGTATAAATAACCATTACTGATAATAATATAGAGTGATCACTTGTTTTTGCTATTTACAATCATATACTACAGCAGTCTTTAAAATTTTAATATCTATACACATGATAACGAACAGGCAATAATAGTTCACTTACATACATTTGGTATAGCACTTACATTCTAATAATTACAATATTTACAGCGCGCTACTAAGATCTACAATATTTACAATTGTGACTGGAAGTTGGGCAGGTGCCCGTCTAGACTAGGTAAGCTTGCACGGCGTTGCCCGTGTCGACAAGAGGGGGCGGTGGGGGCCACTGGCGCATGTCCCGTCGCCTGCCCGGGGCCATGCCGTGCTCTAGCGAGGAATAATCAGAGTCTATTGAAGAATAAATATGATCTGAGATCGGTCGACCATCTGGCCCGTATGCAACCGCCTGCGTCTGCCTCATAGCTGACGGCGACTGCCGCACTTCACTACTATATTCCGGCGGGGCACTAGCACCTTGACCTCCTCCCAACACAGGTGATCTTTCGGGAAAAGGTAATGTGCGGTTTCCACCGTTAGGCACCGATGAATCTAACGTATAAGTATTCAAACTTTTTCTATAGCTGTGACTCCTCGCCTTATGATTGGGCTGAGATTCCGGCATCATGTACCTGAGGCGCTTCCAAAACCTTTTCTCGCCCCATCGTAATCGCGACCCTGTTTTTAGATAGGGCCGCAAATCGGGGTCGCACATCGCATCCGCCACAACAGAGTATTCTTCTATTAGTACTAGCTTATAAATACACCCTTTCAACGCATCGTGCAACCCTTGTCGGAATTCGTATCGAGACCATTCCGTTTGCATGAAATTTCTCGTTAGTACGATGATTATCCGTTTCGATGCTTCCGCGGTCTCAACGACAGGCGGCGCGCATTGCATGTACTGAGCGCCGTGGTGTGGAATGTCTCTATAATGGAGGCAGAGCCGGTATGATGGATTCCCATTTTCTAGCTCATTCGCTAACGATTGTACGACAGATTCTTCATCTTTCGGGCTGTAGCAAACATAGGCGTCGTATAATTTTTGACTCTCCTCAAAGGCGCCCGAGAATGAGAATACTCTTATGCCACAATTTGTGTACAGCCACACTCTGAGCGAATCTCTAAAAAGGAACAGTACGACAAGGGCCAACAAAATTAACATAAAGCCGGTGAGTGTTGAGACCATCATGGGAACATAGTTGGACACAAGCATGTTTCCGATGACTGAATTATCGGCATAATAATCGCTGCAGGCCGTACCGTTTAAATTGAGCTCTTTTTTCTGTGGCGGCTTCGCGTCGCCGTTCCAACACCATACGTCGGTAATGTCGATGATTTTTTGCGCATTCTCAGCCAAATAAGCAGTTAACTCTTGTAAGTAGCGACATTTGCAAGACCACAGGTTGTTGCCAAGTGACAAGGCTTTCAAATTAGGATGGTTGTTAAAAGTCCATACACCAAAGTCAACCAGTCTGTTGCCATCTAGGCGTAATACCTCTAATGATTTTAGAGAAAGGAATGATATGTTGGCGATATGGCTTATGAGATTATTTTGTAAGAACAATTCTTTCAGACTACTTAATTGTAGGAATTCGTATCCTTTCAGTTCTTTAAGCTTATTGTTCCCCAAGTGGAGTATTTGGAGAGCATTCAAGCCAGCAAAAGTTCGATTTTGTATGCTATCAACATTGCTGTTGTTCACGTACAGCGATCTCATTTTCTGCCGTCCAATAAAAACGTGGTCCTGTAGTTCCTTTATATTATTTCCATCTAAAAATACCTCGGTTGCATCCATAGGTATTTTATGCGGTATTTCCATTGAAGATTGTCCGGAACAGTCGACGACGTTCGTGTTCCACAATGGGTCGTGATAACAGGTACAGTTTTGAGGGCATGTCATTTCACAGTCACACGCATCATAGTCACAGCAATGACAGATTGCAAAACAATGAGTCTCATACTTACAAAGAAAGTCTGTAGTCTTTAAATTAGTTAAGGGCACATGAGTTCCACTTCGAGTGTTCGTCATTTTACACAAAACATTTTCTAAGTCCATCACACGCGGGTATTGCCTCATAGCGGTCATATTGTTTATGATCGGTAACCACTCCATTGTACAGTCACATTGAAACGGGTTACCACCGATATAAAACTCAGGTAAACTTTTATTTGCCGGCACTGTAGCTAAACGCATACTGTTTAATTCTAAATGCACTAGTTCATTAGCATACATGTCCACTCGCGTCAAATTCTTTTTGTCGAAAAACGTATTCACATGAATATTATTTAGGAAATTGTTATTTATGAACAACAGTTCAACACTATTAGGTATCGCCATCGGCGATATTTCCGCTATACGATTATGGCTAACGTCCAATGTCTTTATACGGATTTCATCTTGCAACTTGTAGTAGTTACCCAAGTGTTCAATGAAATTGCCGTGAATGTCTAACCACTTTAGATTGCTAGGCACAAACGCGTAATCGAACCACACTAGATGATTTTCCGATAAATTGAGCCACAAAAGGCTCGCGAGCGTAGAGAAGACACCGTTGATGTCAGACAGGAAATTCCCGTCGAGCCGGATAGCCTCCAGTTGCATATTTCTACTAAAAGTCCCTCTCTCGATTGACTGGATCTTGTTCTTAGCGATGTTGAGCACTTGTAAGCTCGGTAAGTCCCAAAACATTCCGACGGAAAGGTTTCCAATTTGATTGTCAATCAGTCTCAGTCCTGTTAATTGGTTGAGATTTTTGAAGGAACCATTTTTGAAGTCAGATATTTGATTCTCTCCAAGATCGAGTGTTTTGAGGAAAGAGAGTTCCCATAGTGCGTCAGGAACCTCTAACAGTTGATTGGAGCTCAAATCTAACTCTTTTAAGTCGGAGCAATTCTTGAATGCTTTGCGGTCAATGTTAACAAGTAAATTGTTGTTGAGAGTCAATTTACTTAAAACAAATAAACCATTGAATAAGTTCTCATCTATTGTATGAAGTCTATTTTCCGCCAAATTTAATGTGTGAAGATTGTACAATGGTAAAAATGCGTTATCTTCGATGTACCCAATAGAGTTGTTCTTTAGATTCAATATTTGTAGGAAGAATAAGTCTTTGAATGTTTTCCCGTCGATTCTAGTTAAGGCGTTATTCGATAAGTTCAAAACTATTAAACGGATTAATCCCAGGAACGTTCCGTCGTCAATATGACTACTTGTTAGCTGATTGCTTGATAAGTCTAAAACAATCAGCTGTTCCAAGCGATGAAATATTCCTCTCGCTAATTCAAACAGAGTATTGTCATTAAGGTAAACTTCTCTCAGTTCTCTCGCATTAGCAAAAAGGCCGTCGGGTAGTGTGTGTAGATGGTTGTGCGATATGTTTAGAACTCTCATCGACACTAGTCCATTGAAAGCTTCACTTGATATGTCAGAGATATTGTTATGTTGCAGATACAAATGTTGCAAACTTCTTAATTTAAGTAATTCCGAGTCTTCAGGCAGAGATTTAATTTCGTTATGACTTAAATCCAAGCTGTGCAAATTAGATCCGCAGCCTTGTCCAAATCCAAGTTGTCCGACAGTTCTTATTCTATTATGCGTCAAATTCAATGTGCTTAAATTTTCCAGAGAGCAGAAGACGCCGGAAGGAACAAATTTTATGTTATTCTGAGCGAGATCCAACGACTGCAGTTCCGACAATCCATTGAAAGCATTCAGAGATAACTCTAAATTCTTAGTCGGGCTCCACTCGAAGTTTTTGGAACGTATTTTCAGCTTCTTTAGTTTTTTCAGTTCGTGAAAAGTGTTATCTGGTATTTGTAGTAATTTACAATTACTTATTGTCAGATCGGTGAGCGCCGAAACCGGGCTGAAGTAGTGAGCTCTCAACGAGCTTTCGAAAAGTAGTAAATGGTTGCACTCGATAGCCAGTCGGCTGGTGTCCGAATTCACTGAGACGATACTGCTTCCATCACCATCAAGAGTGCGTATCCTGCAGAGCACGCCGCCGTCCGACCCTCGGTCTGAGACCCGAACGCATTTGTCCGAGCCGTAGGGCAAGACCGTCGAGCCTACGTGCACCAAAGCACAGAGTACAGCTGTAATAGCGTACATTATCACAGATTTTTCATCACCACAAAACGTCTCATAAACACACCCCGTGGGTCGATATCACCATTTCCGAAACAAAGTACGTGTTACACTTGAGCGCTGAAGAAAAACTTCCTAGCATTTCACTGCACTGTAGTCCGTTATGTTTGTGGCGACAGTAGTCCTTGTTGATTGAAGTTGATTAAATTTTTCACTCATGAATTGTTGTTTATCGTTTGATATCAGTTTGTGTATTAAATATTTATTGCGAAAGTATAGACCGGCGCGAGGTGTAGCACGACCTTCCCGCGGCGCGGTTGCGTTGCGACTGTCAAGCGGAGCGCTTGACTCGTGGAAGTAGCAGTGGGGCGCGCAACTTAGTCGTCCCCGTCCCCCGCAACCCTCATAAGCTCTTCTCGTGTTTTGAGAGAGCGAGTAGCGCTATCTAGTAGTGAGTAGCGACATTAAAAAAGATGCATCATCGTCAGCTGTTACCGGAGCGCTAAGATTTTAATGTACATTTTTATACATTAAATTCGGGGCGTAAAAAACAATGCGGTTACTATTATATTTTATTTTTCATTAAAATAAAGAACAACTGTAAATCAGATTAAGTAAGTTGTAATGAATAAACATTTTATGTTATAATATTTAAAAAAAGCAAATAAGTTTATCTTTATATAAAAAAAATTCGTGTCACATGTTTGTCCGCGATGGACTCCTTAACTACTAAACCGATTTTAAATTTGATTTGCATTCCGTGTGCATTTTGATCCAAATTGAAAGATTTTATTACAAATTATTTATCCATATGTAATATGACTAGAACCTTAGCCACAGCAACGCGTGGCTGGGTCTGCGAGTATTATATATTATTAAACAATTAAATAAAACAAATATGTATGTGTAAACCTAGGAATTTGAAATCAGTATTCAAAGTTTTTGTTACTTTTTTCGTTCAGTTTATACTTCATTTCAAGTGGCACAATGCCAGAATATAACTTTGCGTCTGATATTCCCGGAAGACATAGACAGCTCTAGTGTTACTTGCTGGCTAAGCAGTGAAAAATATATATAATAAAACAATCTAGGTAGAAATTGATATTAACAATGCTTTTTTTAATCCGTTACCTCAAACTCATATTAGACGTGTCGTGAAATAATAACTATGAGACATCACAGAATTAAAATTATTGCTACTATCGATCCGCCCTGGCTTCGCAAGGATGTAATGCTGATACAAAATTTATCTACTATTTAATGAATGTTATACATATAAGCCTTCTTCTTTAATTACTCTATCTACTACAAAAACCGTATCGAAAACCATTGCGTAATTTTAAAGATTTAAGCAAACATGGGTATGTGGGGCCGGAGAAAGCGACTTTGTCTTACACTGTATAGCTTATCTAATGCTCGAAACACAGTACTAAACAATACATATGTATAACTATCTCGTACTAGATAAATAGTTCTAAAACCCCAGACTTGATTACGTCATTAGATATACCAACGATTTTGAGTAAAAAATTCTCACTGCATTCAGACTCTGTGCATTCTACTTATCAGTAAGAGTCAGCTGATAAGAATGTTGGCGATGTGCGAACAATACTGGGCTCTTTTGTCAATGAAACATTACCTGGTAAGGATTACAAAAGCAAAGCTGCAGTCAGGTTTTTGTGCGTGTCGTTAAAAATACTGGGTGATAGTAATTTCGAAATAGAAGATAGGTAAAGTTTAATAACGCCATGGGGTTTGACGTTACACAAAAATAGTGAAAATAAGCGTCGATAGCTATTATGGTGATCTATTCCAAAATGAGTATAACGAGTGTGCATTAAACATTGCCAAGTGTTAAAAACGATTCATAGTTTTCTATGAATTTCGTAAGTCATAGAATTCGATATCCACTTTTCGAGATTTTTTTGAGCATTGAATTTGACTATTTGTTAAATACCGTATCGTTTGGTTAAAGTAGCGTAGGCGCGATCTGTTACATGGGGCTTTATTACAATATCAGAAGTTGAATTTTTATTTTAATGTACATATATCTCTGAATACCCCTGAAATAAAAGGTTTGATGCATTTTACCAATTAAAATAATTTTTCTCTCTCAAATTCAAATAATATTATTAATCAATAATTCAATTATTATAGGAAAAATATTCAAATAATTGTTTTCTTAACCTACATACTTGCCACTTATAAAACTTAACAAAATAATATCAATATTGGTTTACGTCAATTTAAGCACGATGCGTAAATATTTTTTCAGAATCGAGTATAATAAGCTTACTGTAATAAAAACTCTATTTACCGCTAGATGGCGCTACCGCCGCGGAGATAAGTAACGCCAACGTAAATCACAAAAACACCCAATCTGCGTACATTTAATAGACTTTAGAATTTCCCTACACAAATTCATTGGTGTAAATCACGTTTGCAAGCTCATAAAAACCATTACGGAGGCACTTTCGAATTTTTTTTCACCGACACTCATAACGAAATTTGAAAATTCACGGAATGTTTTATTGTGTCCTAATGTTTTTATCGCAGTTGTGGCAATGTCTGACGGGATGCGAAGAGGAGGGAAAAATGGAAAAGTCTTGTTGAATGCGAGAGTACAGCGTGTATTCTGTTTCTATATCATTTACGTAACGCTTTTTATAGGTTCTCAGTTAATGTATATTTTTATATGAGTTTGTTTTTGGATCGGTGCTTAGCATGTCAATATGAGTGACAAGGGATACATTTGGATATTGCTGGCTATTTAAAAAAGAAATGTGTGAATATTTAATAAT
This sequence comes from Spodoptera exigua, assembly GCA_902829305.4. Classification (NCBI taxonomy): domain Eukaryota; kingdom Metazoa; phylum Arthropoda; class Insecta; order Lepidoptera; family Noctuidae; genus Spodoptera; species Spodoptera exigua. The sequence continues at coordinate 4,605,959 of LR824614.2, forward strand.
ATTATTTTGTGCGAAGGTCAATTTGACGTTGAACGTAAAATGTCATATGAAAATACGGTTACGAGCGAAGTAAACGAAAGACCTATTAAGAGCCTATACTTTTTCACTTCCTTAGAATTATGACGGACGCTAATTCATTGATTTTGACGATATTACCTTGTAATGAATGAACTTACAATTGAAATATTTTTTCTATTAATGGTTGCTCCTTTAAAATAAAGGAGCAACAATTAGCTAGCTAATTAGCTAGGCTAGTACGTTATCAAATATAGGTACTTACCAAAAATTTTATTTTATAGGGATTTGATAGAGTGACTAACGAGCTGTCGGATCACCTAGTGGTAAATGATTGGCGCCATCTTTGGACGCCCGCATCATCAGAGAAGTTACAATTGCGTTGCCAGCCGTTTGGAGGTTAGGATTTTGAGGAGTTGGTAGTTGGAAACGGATGAAGGCAAGGGCCTTCGATAACCTCATCAGCACAGCTCAAGTTTCCTTTGAGTTTACTTTATGTCCGTGGTATCACTCCGTTCGAATCGACCAATTCGTGTACACGTAATGAAATTCTATTCTTCATCAGATCTCTACACTACTTTAACGTTTGATTTTGATTCTTAACACATCTTATAAAAATGACACGAAATTCATTTACCAAATTAAACGAATCTTAATCGCTTTTAACAGCAGGACAAACCTATAAAAACTAATTCTTATTCGTTAATGTGTCAAACTGTGACGTCATAATGGCGTTCATTAAACAGAATGGGACAAAAATGGGACATCATATGACCACAGCCAGGTGGGCGGTCTGCACCACAAAGCGACCACAAGTGAATTCCTCTTTAAATACCTACTTCAAAATGTTACCACGTATAAAATTATATGTGGCTTACTGTAGCGTTCTAACTTATGTTGAAGAGAAAAGTTCATCGCAAAAAGTTGAGTCGTCCAAATATTTGGTTTGTGGGCCCCCTGTGGTAACAAATGAATAAATAGTAGGTATATTATATGTATATGTACGTCTACTTTTCTTTTCTACAAATGATGTTTTTTTGCTGTTTTAGTTAAGAAATTGGGGACCGTTTTATTTACGTGGGTTTGAAGGGTTAATGATTTATTTGAGTTTCAGAGTTAGGTAACTAACTTAATTAGTTTGTACTTGTAGCAAACAAATTTATGTAACTTTTAGATGTGTTTTTTTATGGATTCATGTAATGAAATAAACAAAAAACTCAATGGTTGAGAAAATAATGATCGTTTTCGACAGATTATTGGTAAATCATTGTAACAATTTAGTGCAAAGATAAAAATTCACTTCATAATTATTAACTTATAATCGACAATCTTGTTTACCCTACTAGAAACACGTCACACCATATGCGTTTAACATACACAATAATAGTCCCCTACTCACTCTCAGAACCTAATCAAATACACATCACAAAATTACCCTTCTAATATTAATTCAAATCCAACCGAATACTAAACGCAAATACGGTAATGTAGGTACATTTACAAGCTGGGAATGTTCGTCTGCAACCACGTAACGTGGGACCTCGCGACCACGACCAAAGTGCTAGAGAAGCTCATCTAGAACTTCTGCCGCAACGTTGGCAAATGTTAGATGCAATTATTTCAATTGATCTAATTTTCTAGGAAACGTGTTTTTGAGTTTTAAGTCATAGCTGTGTTGTATGGGGGATTTTATTAAACCCAGACATTTTGTGACTTCTATACTTGTTTTATATATAATAAATGATTGTAGAGCAAAATCAACACTTTTACTTAATGGTAAGAAATCGTCGTCCAAAGATACCGGCAACACCAGAGAATAATTTGAGAAAATGGCCACGTCTGGTAAATATTCACATGGCGAAACACGACGCAGGGCAGGTTTTTTTACGCTAATTTGTTTAAAAAGGACAATTTTATAAATATCTAAATAACCAATTTTGCCACCTACGGACACCCGCAAAACCGAAGAGAGACAAATGCGTTGCCGGCCTTTCGGATATAAGGGTTTTGAAGATTTTGGGATTGAAGATGTACGGCGGGTGTCAGAGGATTTGCCATTCGGTAACCTCACTTGCACAGCAAACACAACGCATTGGATATTGGTCGGTTATTTGTGCCTAAGTATGGCTTTTGCTCACTTATCTAATACTATCTCACAAATTTAGATTTTGAATGTCCACACAACAAATTTATTCAGTGACGACGATCTCTACATTTAATCCAAGTTGCTTAAAAAAATACACCATTTTATCTAGTACAAAAAGTTCTAACTTTCTACTTAGTTACTCGTGTTTCCTTTCATAGTATTCGTAATTCTTATTAAAACTTGCATTTTAATATTTAATATTATCGCCTTGACTGATAATGGTTCATTTTAACCCTCCATTAATGACATCCGGTGTTACACCACTACAGGTAGACGGCTTATCTAACCCTACATTAGCACTTCTTCGGACGGTCTATTGTTTTGAGACCATTTTAAGAAAATATTTACAATATCCTTATGAGTCACCCCCTGGGAATATTTTAATCCTTTATTCATTATCTACGGGTTTATGAGCGTTACGTAGTTTTAAAGAAAGAGTTTTTTCTCTGCAGGCAATTGTAATGGTGCCAAAGTAGGATAGATAGGTTTTAAAAATGTGTTGCTTAAAACTTGTGCTATCTTAAAAATGTTGGCTAAAGGTTTTTGATAGCTTCGAACTTGTTAGGACACGAATTTGGTGTAAAATACACATGAAAATTTCATTGAAACAACCATGGGTAAATGTCATTTTTTTATTTGCAGAGTGAACGAATAAGCATGTACAGAAAATAATAAACAAATAATTAAGCTTTATTTTATAATGGAGGACTTAATGCTAAAGCATTTTCTGCCAGTCATGATTTTTGGTAGCACAGAGATGAATGATATGTGGTTGGTAGTGGTGTGCAATAATGTATGCAAAGTAGCTATATTTGTCTTGTATTGGGAATTATATACAAAAACATATTTATACCCGTTCTTAACAACCTATCCGGTCACCTTATCCTAAAGGTCAAAAACAACTCCACAGAGAAAAGTTCTATTTCTAGCCTCACATATCCTAAAATAACTGAAATAATATATTTTAAGATTGAATTTCCTAGAGGTCGTAGGAAATTTATACTTGGAAAGTATTATTTTTGTTGAGGAACATGTTATTTTTCCCTATGTAAATTTAAAGTGTATTTCTATAGTACTATATAAACACGTGTGTGATCTACAAACTGTTGTTCCAGAGCTAGGTTATTGTATGTATGTAAAATATATTGTATGTATGTAAACACGTTGGACCTGTTGTTGTTGTGAGTGAGTCAGCGTTTTTGTTTTCTACATCATAGTTATGATTTTTTTATTACCTATTATTATTTAGTGAGATAAGGCGGCAAATAAGCAGACAAGCTACCTGATGGTAAGCTATCGGCCATATATACAGTAATTTGGAACACCCAATGCTTACTTTAATGTCTACGATTATGTTTTGTCAAGATTTCCAGACAATGCAAATAAACTTTACAGTCGTACCAACTTTAGTATCAAACACTAGAAATATAATCCAGCTGTTGCTCAGTCAATTGCCAAATATTTTGGAAAACTAGACTTATTGGAAACGCTTCAGACATCTTGTCCAAAGTATAATATAGCCCATTATTTGACTATGATGGAACTAAACTCTGATCGGATTCGTTAAAACTTTAATAACTACTTATACAATACTGGATTGTTGAGCTGTCTCTAAATTGTCTACTTACATATTTGCTTCATCTTAACTTGTCCCTTTTCTTACATGGTAGAAAATAACATAAAAAAAGATGGAACGTTAACCCCATAAACTTTAATCTACGTATCTTGAAGACGTATCCATCGCATCTCTACGTCTTAGTATACATTCCGGGTCTATTGTACCGCTCGGTGCTCGGGACACGGCTGTAATGTGTTGACATCATTATACGGCCGCAATAAGAGCCACAATGCAGATAAGATCCGTGTTCGAATACATTCAGAGGGTTAAGTGAGGGGTGAGTTTGAAGCCACCTTCGTTTGTTAGTTTCGGAGTACATGTGTTAAGATTCTGAATTTATGTTGGAGATAGGAAAGGTAATGGACAAAGATGAGAGTGTGTAGAAAATTTGTTATTAATTTTGGGAATATACACAAGGTTTGTGTTTGGAAAACATACTATTAATTTAGATTAAAACGTCTCGCCAAACGTAGTGTCCGCACTGTTCTGGAAGAAGCAGCAGGCAGTAAGTTGATAAAAAAAAACTACGTTTAAAAAAACCGACTTCAAAAACAAAAAACTGTCAAATAATTAAAATAGATATTTTAATACCACTCTTACGTACGCGAAACTAATACTATTAATATTAATAATAAAACACTATCAATTCTATGTGCTACCTATTCATAGGTTTAAAGTCGGTGCCAAGCCTAATACATAATATAATAAGCATTTGATTAATGGCCTTAGCGTAGAATCAGAAGTCTATATTGTTTCGTTACATGCGAAATTATATATAGCTCAGAAAGATATTTGGGTGAATTATGAATTCTGAAAGTTTTCTCGTACTAAACGTAACTCGTGGGTTGTTAAAAGTAGTAGTAGGTAGCTTCGTTGTTGGTTGTAGAAATTTCGTCCTTTAGCGGTTAAACAGTCTTAATTCTCATTTAGTTTTATTCTGTTTAGGGCTTGGCACCGACTTCAAACCTATGAATAGATAGCACATAGAATTGATAGTGTTTTATTATTAATATTAATAGTATTAGTTTCGCGTACGTAAGAGTGGTATTAAAATATCTATTTTAATTATTTGACAGTTTTTTGTTTTTGAAGTCGGTTTTTTTAAACGTAGTTTTTTTTTATTTTTTACTTTTTAGTGTCTGTTACAAGTTCTTCTGTAAACTATAGTAACATTTTAAATATAAATTAACATATTGTAGTATATATTTTTTTAAGTAGCTATGTGTAGGCGTGCGAAAGAAGCCGCTCTATTTATTTCTAAAAAAATATAGATCCCAAGAAATGGGAAAGTTCTCATCATCATCATCATCATCATCATCATCAGCCTTTTTAATGTTCCCACTGCTGGGTCACAGGCCACCTCTCTAGGAGAGGGAAAGTTCTTATAAATAAATTAAGTCCAAACACGAGATCGCTACTGTAAACCGTTGAGGAGTTCCCTAGACTGTCCTTCGTCTTCATCATCAGATCTCTAATGACAGTCACAATCCATCTAGATGTAAAGTTCTTATCAAAACGAATTAATTAAGCTCAAACACAAGGAAGCTGCTATGAATCGCTGAGGAATTCCCTCGACTGTCAATGGTCTCCATCGTCAGGTACACTGCAGACCTTCAGTTGTTATAATCCATACAGGTACAAAGTTTTCATCAATATAATGAATTAAGTTCAAACACGAAGTAGTTACTGTAAACCGTTCAGGAGTTCCCTGAGCTGTCCTTCGTTCTCATCATCAGACCCTTAATGACAGTTACAACCAAGCCTGGTGCAAAGTGCTCGCCAATAAGAATCATTCAAGCCCAAACACAAGGCAACTACTCCAAATAGTCAAGGAGATCCCTCGACTGTCTTCCAGCTCCAACATCTGGTCGACTTCGACCTTCGTCAAGTTGTAGTGTTGTTAAAGGCCTACTTAAACATCATACAAAAAAACTACTCGCTCCTACAATTTTCGAAAGTTCCCCTCGGTTTCTCCAGGATTTCATCATCAGGTCCTGACCTCATGACAATGGGACCAAATGGCAAGTATACCCTATCGAACAAAAAAAAAATTTTGCAAATCGGCCCAGGCGTCTTCGAGTAATCGGTGTACATACATAAAAAAAAAAAAAAAAACTCGTCGAATTGAGAACCTCCTCCTTTTTTGAAGTCGGTTAAAAAGTGATCGCGATGGAAGACTTCTATGGACGACCTATTCAGTTCGACATGAAAATATGTAGTCAAGAAAGTACTGCACCTTAGTCGTTTTAATTTAAGCACTGAGATTGAGTGTGGTGTTAGGTTCTCTTGATTTTAAACTACAAAATCATTGACACTACCTTATTACATGTTGATATTAATAATATCAACGGAATCATATCATTACATAGTGCAATCGGTACATTTTTATTTGTACTTATTATGAGGAGAAGTCGGTTAAAAAAGCAGTTACACTAACAGACAATACTATCCAAGGCAGGCTATATTGATTTCCAGCAAACTCAAAAAGGCTTTTATACCATCGTTCGTACATTGTATGTAATACAAGCGAATATGTGACAGCCTCCCTTCCACTTCCCCCCAAAATACTCAACGATACAATTCCTTATACACAATGTACTTACTTACTTAGTTGCTCTTTATAGACCGTCAGCAACGAGAATTATACCAACATTTTCCGATTAACGACTTTACTGAGTGCCGGATAAAATGTAATTTTATGTGCCAGACTCGCGTTACAGTTGTTGACTATGTTGTTTGCAACATATTTGTGTATTGGTTAGGGTTACGTTTTGGTTTCAATAATAGAATGGGGGGGGGGGGGGGGGTAGTCTTTGTAGGTTCTGATGTATAATTGTTATTGTTTCCTCAAAACAAATGAAAATCATTTTCGAACTTGTAATGTGTTTTTACATATTTCTCGCTGGTCATTTAGATAACTTACCACTTAAAGAATGAAACAGAATGTTATTTTATATTGGAGAGGGATTTCATTCTATTTTAAGAGTCGATTTTTTCAACCAAAGCGGTAGAAATAGCAAGTAAATGTAGTTCATTTTGTATATACCAAAGCACGATTTACAAATAATTCAGATAACATGCATAAGAGATAACCGATCGGTTTTCCAAGAAATATCTTTCACGGATGCTTTCAAAGTTACATGTTTCTGTTGTTTAGTCGTGTATATGAGAAAATCCAATTTACTTTTGTATGTACATGTAAGTATAATATTTACATGTACCTATAAGACATTCAAAGGCCTATGCAAATATTTTTACACAAAGATTTTCATGGTAAACATATCATAAAAAAGTCAAACTCCTTATGTCTATAAGTTCAAATTTTAGCAAATCAAGCCAGTAATATTGACTTACCTATAATCAATCTAATTTAAAAAAAAAAATTCAAGCTATGGTATCAACTAAACAAACTATAGGCAATTACAATGATATTCTCTAGATAAATAAACTAATCATTTGTATGCATTTAACATTTCTAAAAGTTGACTTAAATAAATGTTGTACGGAAAGCCTAGTTTTACTATTTTCTATATTACTATATACAAAACATTTAGTATATACAAAAAAATGCAGCATTGAAAAAACAAACTCTATTCCGATTAAAATTAATAACCCAAACAGGATTTTTCGTATATTTTATTAACCCATTAAACTAACAACGCCATAGGGTCCACATGATTTCGATAATATTTGGTTTTCCTGGTGAATTTGAACTAACACAGATTTTATAGTTTTATGCGCGAACAATGCGTATGATCTAAACGGTTTATTTATCAAGCACGAATTTTTCATGTTGATGCAAAGTTTTGCAAATATGCGACTATTTGCTCATTGTGACCATTCTTTGCCAAATTGCAGCAAACCAAATTGTTTTTCGCTGAGTCATAAAAGGTTTTTATACGCACATATATACGTATATATCTCGTATGTCATATCAGATTTAAAATAAAGCCGTTTGCTTGCTTCTTGCACCGACCATTGGCTCATCTCTGCATCACCAAGTTAAAAAATTAAAAACAAAAAACTAACGTTATTGTACTAATAAAAAAGGGAAAAAATTGGAATTCAAAATTAGTCTTCACATGTATAACCTGTAAAAAAACGTTACTTGAACAAGACAAATCCATCTAATTACAAAAACAAGTGAATTGTATCTTCAAACCCAGATGTTATTTGGACCCATACTGACGTCGTACTTCTTAAAAGACTGTTCTATACAAATATACTAAAAGTAATCTAACATAACAGTATCAATTCATCAGTTTCACACGAAAAATTATTCAGTTTCTTTTCACTTTTATATTCATGAAAAACATAACATGATTGTGTTAACGTAAACTTAAGGAAATAATTTTGTTTAAAGAATCTGCTTTATTATTATTACTAGCTTCTATCCAAGGCTACACCTTTTATCAACTTCAAGACAAGCAGGGAAAACAAACGACAATAAGTTTATTTTTCGAAATCTGGTGCAGAAATAAATTGGTTGCCAAAAATATACCACACCACTTATGAATGAATTGCCTAAATACTTGTTCTTAAATTAGAACGATTAGCTTCCTGGAAGAAGACCTCACAAATACGTCATTTATTTATCTAGGGTTTGAAGTCAAAGTCCTTTATCCACCCACAACCTTTCGACTTTCCTGTAATATCTGCGTCCCATTTAATAGCATAAGGACTTCTTTTAGATGTTTTTCCTTTTGCTCAATTTGCTAAATTTAAAAAAAATATTCAGTGACCTTTGAGCTAATTGCTCGTTGAAGATTTACCAATTATAACACACAACATCTGCGATTTACTTAGAAATTTTAATGTTGTCTATTTTTATATGTTTTTGCTGTAGAGGAAATAAATAGACTTGTTCCTACACACAAAATGAAATATAATAATTGCATTACATTTATAAGCTTTTTGGAAAATTTTTGTATGTTAAACGCAGTTAGGTATTCCTGATATATCCATCAAAACTATTAAAGAAGGCTTCTGACCGTCTACAAAATATCCTGTTTAATTTTTCAAGTGTTTCTTTGTTTGTTGTTCAATTTTCGTTCCGCTGCCATTGTAATCAAATTAGACCAACTAATACCGGCACCCTGTTAAAATTAAAAAAAAACAACAGTGGCCCCTTCTTAAACCTTTAATTAATCAAGATTAATAGCATACAGTTTAACACTAGGACCCCAAGGAATAACAATTAAGTTTGCAAAGACGGACAGAATCGCGTCCTTACTTTTTCTGCTAAGGGCGAAACATGTAGAGGAAAACAAAGAAACTCGATTTAGAACCCTTCAGGGGTCGTGGGGAGCGTATTAAATTTGCATTAGACGAAATTGAAATACGCCCTCCGATGACTCGTTACGAGGGAAGACTAATAATGTCGTCAATTCACATCGGGAAGATCTTCAAAGTCACGCCGTGACTATTTGATTAATTGAATCATTTTTTGCCTTTTCCCCTTTAAGAGGTATGGTGGGGAAATTTGTCAATACGCTGCGTTGTACCCTGAAGTATCTATTGTATTCAATAGATCATTAAGTCGTTATAAGGCGGGAGTTTCTAGAGGATGCGGATCCCCTTATTAGAGGACCTTTATCTTTGCAAAAATGTAAATATTCTATACTAGCTATTCTCGCGCGGTTTCACCCGCTGCTCGGCTCCATTTAATCGTAGCGTAATGATTTATAGCCTATAGCACTCAGGAACATTGGACCTATCTATCAGTGAAAGAATTTTGGCAATCCGTCCAGTGGTTTCAAAAATTACCCCTTACATACAAACTTACAAACATACAAACTTACAAATTTTACCTCTTTATAATATTCGAATAGACATAATATAAAAAGCATTGCCTTGTGTTTGAAAATTCTTAGAAATGTGTAAATATTATCATTTGTATATTTTTCACCACCTGGAAAAGTATTAATATAAGTAATAGGTAAGTTACAATTTCACTCATCAACTAGAAAGAAAGATATTTTTCGTTCCTTTCAAAATGTTTGTTTAAAAAGAGATTTATCAGTACATATTTAGGTTACAAATAACTGAATGCTAGTCATAAACATGATCATAGTCACGTCTCGTGGCCAGTACGGGCCTATCGCGCACCCATCGTTTTCGACCTCCATAAGTCCGTGTTGACATTTACTTCTAATTGAATTTTTGTGAGCTGTTAGCAGTAATGCGTATACCGTTATTTTTTATGACATATTTCGTTTCAATTCAATGCTGTAATTAAATTTCTTGACTTTTGCAATCGTACCAATTAGTACTAAACTATTTTTTATTAAGTTCAATGACTTAGTCGTTTACGATTTGATGTAAATTGTTTCGATGAATTTGCATTGAATAGAACTGTACTGTTTTTGAGTGTTAAACCACGAACTTATTTTTACGGTGCTTTAGCTAAACGGTGCTCATTATTCATTGCTTTTTAGAGGAGATCATCAGTACAGGTTGTGTCAGACTCTTACTGACTAAACACCACCCAGTTCCTTCTCCTGCTCCGGACCAGAATCAAAGTCAACAACCCCGGCCCAATTAGGGTCCATCAGTACTGATTAATAATGAAACAATACTGCAGAGAACTAGTATCTACTGAAAAGATCGAAATAAAAAGTATTATTTTTATTATTGGAATTAAACTATTTAATTTTATTGCTATTTTCGATATTCGATATTTTTTTCTATTTTCGAATCATTTAGCACTAATAAGTTAAGTTCCTCAAGTTACTATGTGGATGATATTATGTTTAATGTGTTACTTTTCAGAATTAAATGCAGTATTTTTTTGTATCATTCTTATAAATGTAGCAAAGAGTGAATACTAATCACATACTACATTCAAATTTATCTGATACACAGTGGCTATTAAACGGGCCTCAAATACAAAAACCTGAACTAAACTGAGAATTGAATGTAAATTTTTAATAACAAATTGTCTTAACACAAACTATGTCGTTCCACAAAAGAAAGTATTTCTGAAGACCCTTTCCTTCTGATGTTAGCAATGAAGAATGACAACACAGTATCTGCAGTTGATCCCTCTTATCAGTTGTTACGCGGACAGTCACGGACGTCGGGCTCACGTTTGCAGCACGTGCTGTAATCACGTCTGAGCGTCACGTAATGTGTAGTCGGCCTAATTTGGTGATCGCAGACTGCTCGACTGTACCAGAGAAATGTTGGAAACTAATGTTCTGTTCCCTGCTTCGTATCGTATGATTGTCGCAGGAAAAAATAAAAAGGAACTCGTAATATATTCCTCGGTTAGAATAAATTGAAACTATAATACCTCTATTATGTAGCTGGAAAGATTAACAGAATTTGTTAGGCTCTAAAATATTATAACTATTAAGATTTCATTTGATTGTTATACGTATATAACTAATACGAATTAATTAATTAAATAAATCATTTTAGTAAATTCAACAGTAAAATGACACCTCTATTCGCTTTTTCTTCCTCAATTCATTTAGCAAAAAATATGTAGGTCGAACTGCTTTCTCTTTAATTTAAGAATTCATTTTCAGTATTCAAGATTTGAGCAAAGCGTTCTTACCGTCCATTAATACCGTTGTAAGCAAAATAAATCGTCCCCAGTGTTGATGTCGCACTAATGAACATTTTATATTTTTATACGCACCAAAAAAGCGTCCGTTGAAAGACAGTACTGAGTGACAAGCATCGCTGTAGGTAAGGTGAAGGGCGTCCCTTAATGACATTCTCAGCATAATTCCTCGTGGATAGGGCTGTCAGACTTTGGTTGGACATATTTGGACTGTTTCGCGACATGTTTGTCTGGTAGGGCTAAAAATACTCAACCGGACAGAACGGAATTCATTCGCTGTGTTAAACATTATAACAACATGCATGCTGTTTGTAAAGTTTTAATTGATTTGTTGTATATATTACTTGTGATTTTTTTGTGTTGATCTTCTGAAGAGTAAGTTTTTAATTCATACTTCCCAAAATATGTCATTATTAATCAAATCTTTCTTTGAACATCACAACTTTTAACACTGCGCTGATCATTGGCCGCTGTCAATTTATTTTTCAAATGTAAAAACCTATGTCGAATTAAAATGGTATGCTTATTATTTCTAACATACATAAGCAACCCTACTTGATGAGTTTGAACGGCTATAGTAGGTACTGAGTTTCCTGTTTTATGATTAATGTTTCCGTCCTGTCGACACTATAGAAAGTACGAATCAATTTGTTTTATTAAGTGTGTTTCGAAGTTGTAAATATGATATTGGTAAAGGTTTTTCTAACATATTATTGATTTCATATCGCGTTTCGTTACGGTTAGATAATTTTTGAGATTTCAAAAGTGATTTTGTTTGAAGGTGGTATATCCTCAAATGGTTTCTACCGCTCTGGGTATAGGGGCGTGGGCTAGAGGGTATGCCAAACTTTTTCTGACTGAAAACCTTTATATTGCTTCTCCTGCTCCAATCTGGGGACGCGGGTTCTTATTGCACTTACAACCGCAACCAAGACTGCGAAAACAGTAATTTAGATTTCTTTACCAAAAAACAAAAATATTTCAATAATTTCATTTAATGGTAAATTTAACCTATGATTGGAATAAAGGTAAATCATAAAAGTAAAATGAATTAAATTAATTAAATTCTTAAAAACACTTGTTTAATTTGTAATGTATTGCTTGTGTAAATACGTAGTATCAATTTGATTTTCCCCGATTAATAAATATGTTATTGTATTTTAGCACGAAAAACATAAATACATATGTTTTTCGAGATTTATTCTCATTAAACTTTTTGATGCATTACTATTGATTCGATAGGAAGAACTAAATGTAGTATTGTACGTATATTTTATTCCAAGCAGAAAATCAAATCCATTTTCTGTAAGTGGAAGTTGGTTCACGATAAACCAACATTGTTTGTTTACATTCATCTGCAGCAGTTTTTATTGGATTCTTTTATTTATTTTGTATCCATTTTAAACGGATATTCTATTTGTTCAACCATTTTCTGTTCGAAAAGCTCTGCAATTGCATTGAGATTTTTGGATACATTTTAACGCATGGAAACATGGAATCACACTTTAGCATACCCCGGGAAGCAAATTATTGGGACACGAAGAATAATAATGAATTGGCATTGTTTAAAATCACTTATAATAAGTAATTGTACAGTCTGAAATTTTCCGCACTCAACGTTTTTCGGAATAAGAATAATAATATAATTATTTTCGTCGAATGATTTGTAGATGTGCAATTATTTTGAAGGTGGTAAATCATCCAATGACTGGTCTCGCGCTAGCTGGGACGAGAAGAAGTGTAAGAGTAAACATCAACCTGTTCCATCAGCCGAGGCCTCGGTTCAATGTTGTGCTTGATTTGCATCCTCGGTAAAACATCAGCCCCATCTGTGGCGGCCTGTTGGCTCTTTGAGTCCTGCATCATAAGACATATTATGTGTTAATGGGGCCAATATGCACAATCAACTGACGGTAAGCAATCGGTGTCGCTCATATGTAGATAACCGTAACACTAGAGAGGTTAAAAGTGCGTTGCCGATCTTTAGAGTCAGAGATTGGACAGCGATTAGAATTGGGATGGGGATTGGGGAAAGGGTGGTGGTTTAAACTTCCAGAAAACTCACAAATCATTCATGCTATATACTCACACACTTTAAAAATGTTACAGTTGGAACAGACTACATGTACAATAAAAAATCAAAAGATTAAAATTAAAGCATTTTCTCTACACATTTTAATCTGTTTACCAAAATAAACATACGAGTTTTATGATCGGTTTCAAACCATCCAATTAGGAAGAGTCCCAAAAGAAATTTATAATTATGAACAGTTTTAAAGGACTCCTTCGTCGATAGTTTGTTTACAACCATATAACTTTATTAGCTTTAAATGTACTGCTCGTAATTACTGATTAGGAAACTTGTACACTAGTCCTGTATATTTTATACACGGGAATTTTTTCTTATAAAAACTAGCTTTTGCCTGATTGGAAGATACCTAGATGAAATGTATATGTGTTATTCCAGACTAATTTGTATCTTTGCCAATTTTTATCAAATTCCATTTATTATCTTTCGTAAGACATTCTAAATTAATTATTATGTTTTCGGCTTACTCGGCACAGGGCGCATTTGGCGCGCGGACTCGAGTAGCCAGTAGCAGACGCGACAGTCGCCGAGTCGCGTGTCGCGGAATGGTGCTCATGAATATGGGCCTCTAGCATGGCTTGAAACTAGTCGAGTATCTCGTCAAATTATTACGTGAGTAAGCCGAAAACATAATAATTAAATTCCATTTAGTAGAATTTAAATCAAAGATTATTAGACAACCATCCATAATTACAAACTTTTTCATTTATAAATGTTATTAGGATTTATTAATAGGCCTTATTAGTGACCTAAGTCACTACTAGAAGTTAAGGGGCCTTAACTTCTAACTTTATTCTACAACTAGGTGGAGCAATGATATCCGCGAGATGGCAGGCAGTGGTTGGATTCGTAACCTTTAAAGAGACGATATGATAACGATGATGCCACAATTTAATTAAATATTTCTGTTTTTATAATGCTGAAACAGGGGTTCATAAATGGAAGATAAGTACAATATTAAGCGACCACAAAAATTAAGACAGAAAAAAATCTTACATATGTAACATAAATATACATACTTATATGAATGGATAAATAAACGATAAATATAATAGTTTTCACCATTCATTTTATGAGATTCAGTTAAAAGAGGGTGAAGTTATAGTAATAAGACACGCATATGTTTTACCCTAATCGAAAACCAATAATAGGGTTCCAATAGGTAAATTAATTGATAAATTTTGCACAAGGTGCTTCCCGTGGGAATATTAAAATTAGAAAGTAGGCGTCAGTTATTATTTTTTCAACACTTTCTCTTATGGGATGAAATTGTGCGTGGTTTTTAAAAACGTTTATAAAATGTGTTATTTAGATTTTTATCATCATCATAATCATAATTAACAACATTTGTTTAAATCAATCTCTATATTTTACAAATCGCGCATAAGAGAAAAATGTGATTTCTATATAAAATCATAATCAATACAGAGGCAGCCTTTGTTCAGTAGAGGAATGGTGCCATAATGATCAGACAGCATAAAATTTACAAAGCAGTTTTTCGTTGCAGAGATTTTCTGACAAATAATTAAAATATTTCCCTATTGAAATAGTCCCTTTGATTCCAATGTAAAATCTCCTCTAGAATGACGTGATAGTCCAGTCGCTTCATCAATAAAACATGATAAACATTGGAGAACCAGTTTAGCAGGCGTTTTGTAAACAAATTCTGATGCGTTTCATGCTCTTATTTAAACTAAATTATTTTATCAATAGCAACGAATGTGTTCGAAGTTTAAAATAATTTTATGGCTGTTATAAATAATTCAGGCGTTTGTTTTTGATGGAGAGCTTTAATGATAATATACTGGTTTATTGCTTTAGTCGGTCGAGTGGTCAGCGCAACTGCTACGCTTGAGGATTTAAGTCTGTTCTTCTATTTAGATTTTATTTTAACTACCAATATTTATAGAGGTATGGACGTCAAACTATAAAGCGCTCGACCACCACCTTCAGCTGAGATCATCGAAAATATCACATAGTGAACTGATTTTACTTTGCTATTTATAACAGTTCGGTGATAATCAAATTGTTATGTAAAGATGTTAAACTAGAAAACAGTGTAACATATAAACAACATATAGGTCACCTTTGCAGCATCAAGAAACCATCGAATTAGAATACAAATGTAGCGAACTGAAATCCCAGACACTGAAGAAATGAAGCATATTTCAGGAACGTTGTGGAAAATAAAATACTACGTAAAATTCAATGTTGAAGAATTTTATAGAAACCTCAAAGACATTCCGTTCTAGGTGAAAGAAAACTAAAATTTACAAGTATGAGAGTCGATAAAGTCGATCGTATGAATCCCTAGAGTGGTCCGGGCTCGATTCGTACGCCACTTACCAGAATGAATGCTGCATTGAACCAACAGCTGAAATTAGAATGAATCGATGCCTTCTACAGTCTTTTGTCGTTGAAAACTCATTTAATTTTAGTGTGATCGTATTTTCAGATGGTAGCGTTTTCAATCGTGTTGCCTTTATGGTAATATGAACGTGAGTAGCCATCCAATTTAGTCACTATTAGAGGAATGATATGAAAATATGTTGATAGCTTTGCTCTTAATGGAAAACATGAAAACTATTTAAAATCGAGTACGTAGCTGGAAATGTTATTTGATGCGATGTTTTTTTCGGTGAAACCTCACGTACGTGATTTAACGGCTTATTGGACGATTCGCACGAATTTAACTCGCACGAAACGTGCGAATTGACTCCTTTAAAATATATTATTTTTTCTGTAGTCGATTCGCACGAATTTCTTTTCTTGGCGTGCGAATCGACACCCTCACAAATATGTAGTAGGCTATTCGCACACATTACATTTTAAGGTTTAAAAAAATTAAAGTACAGTCGTATTCAGCCATCACTGAAATAAAAACAAAAAATAATCGAAGTTTAAACAGCAGATTAGAACAGAGAAGAGATTTACTTGAAAGTAAGAAAAGGCTCTATCGACACAGAAACATACCACTACAGATTAAAAAAAATTAGATCCAAAAAAGTTACAGATCTTATTATTCCTCCATGCTACGAAGATTTGAAGTTTGCTGAATGGATATAAGAAAACAAGAATTACACTTCTTGCAAACCAAAATGTTATAAAATATATTGAACCAGCAGAAAGCATTTTTTTGCGATAGGACGTTCAAAAGCTGCGTACCATCGTTTTTTCAAGTATAGGTACACGTTACATATAGATTTGGGAAGTACCCATGAACATGCATATTTTACCAGCCATATACACTTTACTACCGGACAATCAAGAAAAAACATACGAATTTTTTTATACAAAAAGTCGAATTCCTCACTTTTCTCCACGTATACGCTACCACAGATTTTGAAATAAGTGCGATGGCTGCTATTGAAAAAAAATTTCCTCATGCTCGTATTCAAGGTTGTTTATTTCATTTCCAAAAGTCTTTATGGAGAATTAAAAACTTTGTTTTAATTTTAATACAGATATAGTTGATTATAGATTGTGTTTTTATTTTCTATCTATTACGAGTAAAACATATTTGACCTTTCTACTTCTATGCTCAAGTGTACTTTATCTTAACTGCATTTCATAAAAAACAATATGTGTGCGAATAGCCTACTACATATTTGTGAGGGTGTCGATTCGCACGCCAAGAAACGAAATTCGTGCGAATCGACTACAGAAAAAATAATATGTTTTAAAGGAGTCAATTCGCACGTTTCGTGCGAGTTAAATTCGTGCGAATCGTCCAATAAGCCGATTTAATAATTTGTTTTTCCATAATTATAGATATCTACATATATAAGAAAAATATTGTTCAGTATGGTATGACTATACCTTTTTGTCGTCTCAAATAAGGATATTTTCTAAAATTCGTTATGTTATCGTTAACATTGAAGTGATAAAAGGTCCAAGATTAGTTCACACATTTATTCATAAAATATAACAGAACCTAGAAACAGTAATCAAAACAAACTCAATAAAACTAAGCTCGAACGAACATTGCGAGTACTAAGATAACATCCTCATTTAGACAATAGGAGACTCAGTCCTGAGCCGCGGCAATAGATGGTCCAATTTGCTTCTCCGTAATCGAGCGTTGAATGGACCATGCGCCATGAAATTAGATCATCGTGCCGCTTTATTTAAAATGTAATGTTTTTTGTATTACCTGTGTGGAATGAGGTGGAAGGATATTAAGACTAACATCTCCTATGTAGTAATGTTCTCCTGGTAGCTTACGTTTCATGAAATTATTTAGATAATGTTTTTTTGTCTCATATTTTTTTCATTCTTGCTTGGAAATGTTGGTTTATGATCTTAATATAGGTGTAAGTCAGGAATAAACGATTTTGATGGAAGTTTTTATTCAGAAAAATAGTAGGTATCAAAACATAACATAGTCGTAAAGTCTTTGTACGTGATTCTATTTTTCTTTAAGGTTGTTCTCATTCCTTTCTTTCGTAATCAAATGCAGAATATTCTGCGTATGTTTTTTTATTCAACATTATAGGTACTAAACTATTGATATCTCTATTTCAATTATTATACCGAGAACTGCCTACTGATTATAAAGTTACTTGGTGTTGTCACCTCAATAAAGTGAATCAATCATAAGTCAAGAAGTGTAAAGAAAATGAGGAAAAGTGTTCCGTATTACAGTCGTGTTGAAAAATGCTTTAAATCGACCATTTCCAACTCAAGGCGTAATAAAAAGCTTAACTTTTATTCAACCTTAGGGTATAATCACTCCAATTTTTATGTACGCCCTGGCCGAGCATAAGTAATCACACTTTTTGACTTGCTAATTTATGCCGAACACAAATATCGACATCGGAGCTCTAATAACAGGATTCAATATTATGAATTGTAAAACTCACAAAGTCCAATTGGACGCGAGCACGTTTCTATAATTCTATGAAAGTAAAAAGATTACTGATAATAAAAAAAAACTTTCTTCTTTTATTTACGCACGTCCTTCAGACGTATTGCCAAGGTCACGTTGGTCAGGTCATATAAAAATTTAAATGAAGAAGGTAAACTTTATTACAATCCCAACTCAATGTTTTATTCCAAACCTATTGCTATTCAGACTTATTAGAGTACTGTTTCATCAATAATTCAGTTTGTTAAGCCTCAATTAAGACAGACAACCTTAACGTCCAATTATTATCGGCATCCGTTTGAAGAATTTGTACCTAACAATTATTTTGAAAACAAAATTTCTTTGCTAAGTTCAATGTCTCATTAATAAGCAATTGGGTCTTATTGAAGATATCAGTTTCAAGCACAGGCTTTAAGTAAAATTCAAGTGAATAATAAAATATCTCTAAATATAAAACAATGAATGAAAACCCACATTGTTTAAAAACATGTGATGTATCAGTTCCAATAAAGCTGAACCGATATTTCGCACCCATGACTGAGCATCAAACCAATACCATAGGGGTACCGTAAATAATACTGATTAAATATTTTCCCACAAAAATTCGCTACAAAACAAATAGTGGACAAAAACTATTTTATTAAATTCCGTGACCCCACATAAATAAGGCGGGGCAATCACGTTTCGCATCGCAACAAGAGCAAAACAACTAGCCCAATTAAAATTGACACAGACAGCTCCCAGAAGGTGTCGCCGTTCGCATCACTCGCACGCGATCTCAGCAACGACGCCTGCTAATCGATACCATTAATTTTATTCTGTCGGATGTTGTTTGCTCAGAAAATATTCACCGGCATTTTAATGAACGAAATCTCCCGGGAAGATCCACCAACTGGCTGTACTGATCAAAACATAAGTATCCTTCCTAACCCTTGACTTGCTCCACATTTTGCTAAATATACAAATCTCATAATACTTAGGCACTATTAACATTCCTAATTAGAGACTCCCGAGTATTTTTAGAAAATGTTTTCGAAACAAATTGACCGAGTAATAACGTTTAAAATGTAAATTCTAAAAGGGGTAGATAAGTTTTGTGTGGGGTGCGTAATTAAAAGAGACGCGTTGTGCGACAGTCGTGAGGTGCATGGTGTCTTATCGGTTGGGTTTTAATTTGAGGCTGGCATGAGACACGCGAGCCGATCACGCGACAGAACGCATCGACCGGAGTACAACACTACGAGCGCTTTTTAAAATTATTTCTTTTATATCATTATCGAATGCTCTGACTGCCAGCTTTGTGCCGCGTATCGATTTAAAAATAATTATTTGGAATATTCGATCGCACGATGCAGGCCATTGACATTTTAAATGTTGAAAAAAGCATGTAACGATTGAGTAAGCATAGTTTATCAATCAGTCTAAAGAACACACAGGGGAACCCTTTTGTTTTTTTTTTAAAGTCGGGACAAAGCAAACTTAGGAAATGAGATTTCACGTTACTGTTTTTTGGAACAAAAGCAGGTTGCGTGTCGGATTGTAAATAATTAGCTCATTCAGCCGCACCTATAGCGTCGCCGCCATTGTTTGTTTTTCAAGCAAGAATTTTTCGAAAAAGTACGTCTTCCTTCAAAACTGATAGCAATTTGCGACAATTTGTTTAGTAGAAGTTAATTTATTTGTCACTCTATTGAGTAAAAATATTTTATAACGTGACATTGTCTTTATATGAAAGTTTTCGATTTTCATTACACTTTAACCTAAAACTTTATAACCTTAAGAAGACAATAAGCCCTTCGAGGAACTGACAATAACTCCGTCGAACTAATAAGAACCTATTAGTCGACTTCAAAGATAATCTTGATTCAGTTTTATTGCCAAGAATTCCGTACAGTTTATAGTTAGAGACTGAGAGAATTTAATGTTTCTAATCCATGATTAATTGAAGACTTGTAACTAGGAAGATAGGTAAGCTGTACCCATATTTTCCTGTTACTAAGTGTTTAGGTACACACTTGTCTTAAGTGCTACGATTGGTAAAATTATATAAGAACTACATTTATCTATTTAAACTTCATTAACTTCGGGTAATTCAATTTTTTATGAGATGGCTCAGCAAACGGTCACATATTCTTAACAATAAAAGAGTTCCAAATGCGTTGCCGGCCTTCGGAGTCTTTTGTTTGATTTGGAAAATGGAAAAGATTGAGCATCCAGTGATCTTACTCACACGGCGAAACATAACGCAAAAGTTACTTAATGGCCGTATTCAATGAAACCATGGCACTCGGGTCATCCGATCTATTCATGGCGAAGCATAGCTCTCCCACCATCTTCACTGGAAGTCTTCTTAAACACGAGTGACCTTTGATAATAGATAGTATAACAGTCTTCATTTTTTTGTGATGCACACTGTGTTTTTGTTTTTTTCTACTGAATTTCTTTTTCGATTCGTGGACAATAGTGTGGGTTACATGTATAATAACACTATTTTGCATGCAATTATATGTATTTGTTTAGAATAATATGTAAACATAAGGATCTGTTTGTATTAAGCTAAGCATGTAACTGTTTTTTGTCCCAAATAAATAAAATAAAATAAAAATAGTATTAATTTATGTCCTGTCATCATCGACATATAAATGTCCACTGCTGAGCAAACGCCTCCTTTTACACGGATAAACATGCTTGCTGAAGGCGGCGAATTTTAAAGGCATATTAGAAGTAATGTACAAAATTAAATAAATAAAGAGTTAAACGATATACGATTTATAACTTAATCGTACTCCACCCCTAACTTCAATATAATTCCAACGATACCTTTTTGAACTGAAGGAATCTTAATATCTTCTATTATTTTTTGTCAGGCCAAACTTTCTCAGCTGCTCAAAGAATTCCATAATAAATGACGAGGACCAAAAAATTCAATTAAACCACCCTCCGTCACAATATCAGATTGTTACCAACAGTAGCATATTTGTCACAAGCTATTGTTTATTAATATACAGTCACGAATGTCTAGGGGTGGGGTTATTAGTTTACAAGTGTATCAGACGCCCCCTTTGTTTATTATTGACTCAGTACTCGCGGGAGCACAATATTACTTCCCAACTCTTTCGGAAGTTTGCTTTTATTGTTGACATCTGCTACCTCCAGGAAACGTAGCAACCTTCAATAAACTTCATCGCGTATTAATTCGCTTTGTCATTTATATCGCTCTCATCGATTGCTGAGAATTTAATTTTGTGTTTATTTAGGATCGCTGTTATTTGGTCGGTATTTGCTTCAACAGGATCCGGTTGGTTTGCAGAAGATTTTATCTGTTCAACAGTTGGAACGAAGTTGAGTTGCGAAAATTTGATCTGCGTATCTGGATTTTGCACATTTTATTCAAATTGCTATTTACAAGTACATCAAAGTAATTTTAAACCAATAAAATGATATCAAGTGAATTATATTGATCCATATTATTTATTAACCTTTTTCAGTAAAGTACAGGTGAAACGAATACATTTTTGTTGCCTACAAAGAGACCAAAAAACAGAAATAGTAGGTACCTACGGAAGTAGCAAAAATAACAGAAACACGACTACAGTCGACAACAAAGCGACAATATTTCCACCAGCATTGATAAAAAACGAACTAAATCCCGATTATACCATCAAGCAAGTTTATGAGACTTAAAGTTAACATAATACCGCAAAACAAATAACAAACGCACACGTTTATGAGCCGTTGAGATCATAACAGTAAGTCACATTACCGTGATATATGTCATTTTGCCACCGTCCAACGTCGCAGCTCATTATGACCGACCTGTAAAGGTTGGACTACAAATCTGGCAAAATATGTATTTATTTATAGAAATAACATATAATGACGGACTACATAAAATGCGTTTTGTGTACCACTCAATATTAAGGAAGTTAGGAGTGATTATCCATTGATTGTTTACGCAATTTTGACAATCAATTTGAACTAAAATGTAGGTATAGAATGCATTTTTGCGGCTCTTAAGTCGAACGCAAGTCAAATATTTTGATTGTTAGAGGTTCCAGAAAATATTTTTGATGTATTATATATTATATTTTAAATTCCCAAATTAACTCTTATAGTAAACAAAAATTGAGTACTGTAATAAAATCCTACTAAAATCATCAATGTGATGAATGAATGTGTGGATGTATGTTAGGTAGTTATTCTTTCACGCAAGAAACGCTGGACCGATTTTGGTATTGGTAGATAGGTGACACCCTGGATACCACATACTGGAGCACATTGTGTATTTTTTATTAACATAACAGGTGGGTGAAGTCGCGGGCGGAAACTAGTTCCAACTATAGGTTAAATTTAAACAAGAAATAAGGTCTTCGATGCTTAATACAAATAGAAACAGTGACTTATGTAATACTGTCCTTATTTTGGCTCGTCCACTAATCTCGGCCACATTGGCTTGTTAGCACCACGCATCTATCTTTATTGGTGTTTATGGAAACCTTTGCTAAGGGATAAACACAATAGTTTATGTTGTCACGCGGACATTTTCCACCGACACAATATATAGAAATAACACCTTTCTTCAACGAGGATTTGTTGAAGTGTATTATTTTATTATGTTGGTTTACTGGGAGTTGGTACAGGTGGTACTTGGTAGTGTGAGTAGAAATGTAGTAGTTGTTATTAAACAAAAAAGAAACGATTTTTCATATATGGTCTTAAATTTCTTAAATTGAATGTATAAAATGAAAACACAAATTTTTTATTTAATTTATAAATGTTTTTTATCTTCTCGTGTTTAAGGTTACACTTTTATCTTGTTTATTTTTATTTTTTTATTTTTCTAATCATTGCAAATGTTGACGTAGAAAAATAGTTAACCATATATGGGCAAAAATTAGAAATTGTCACAACATAAACGCTTTACAGACGTTTTAATTAATTCTTCTAAGGTGTTGACCCAAACTTAACGAGTATCACCCAAACAATGCCATTGACGCCATCACCTTCAACAAAGATAAAACCACGAACCTCAATCAAATCGCCCTTAACTTTATCAAAGCAATTCCTCTCCCTCTATCTATCCATAAAACGCACCCAACGAAACGAAGCCCAGTTCAGCACTATTATTAACACAACATCATAAAAGTAAATTTCATCATCATCATCATCATCAGCCTATAAGTGCCCACTGCTGAGCAAAGGCCTCTTCTCATACGGAGAAGGTTTGAGCATTAATCACCACGCTTGCTCAATGCGGGTTGGCGATTTCAAACTTACAATTAGAAATTATAAGTCCAGGTTTCCTCACGATGTTTACCTTCACCGTATGTCAGTGGTGTCTAAATAATCATAGAAAGTACATATAACTTGGAAAAAGTCACATTGGTACTTGCCAGGTTTCGAACCCACACCCTCATGCATGAGAAGCGGGCTCCTTAACCTCCGGGCCACCACGACATGTAAAGTAAATTTACATTAACCTATCTTGGACCCCACCCGAAACCCTTAAAGTATAATTAAATCCTTTTTACGGTTGTAATAAAATCTTATGGGGAACTAACCAACATTTCCGTTATCATGTGTCGCAGGTCGGTTCGTAATTAATTAAGGGATTTAGTACAGGTGTAATCGGTGTAAGCAGATGCGGATCCCACCTTAGGGCTCCTTGTGCGAAGCCTGGGAATATTAACTTATTTCATTTTAAGAAGTTTTCACAGACTTTTTCCTAATGGGCTAATTCCACAGACTAGTCTACGGATTACCTAATGGTAAGCAATCGGCGTCGCCCATGGACACCCGTAACATAAAAAGAGGATACCGACTCCAAAAAAAAAAACGTGAAAAGCCAAAGGAAGGATAGGGTAACCTCACACGGCAAAACACAACGCTGTAGTTGTTTCACGCAGGTTTTCTGTCAAGCCGTGGTATCACTCCGGTCGAGGCTACCCATTTGTGCCGAAGCATCGCAATCTCGCATTTATAATAATTATTAAATTTATAAAAAATAGTAAGAGTCTATAATTAATAATAACGTTAAAAATATTCACCTTTAAGAAGCTAAATTGTAACTAACCCTAGAGAATATGCTAAATGTCACTTTAAGAGGTAATAAAGTGACGCCTTACTGGAAAAATCTTGAATGACAATTTATAAAAAATAAATACTACCTCAAAATGGTATCCAAAAACAACCCAGTTTATTACAGTGAAACCGGCGTGCTCTTAACCCAAATCCCCTAACACGTAAGGGTACGAAAACTTCACAGCTTTGCACATAAAACTCTTTAATATTAAATAATAATTCGCCCCTAATCCGAGAAAAAGGTGAAAACAAATCCGAATTATTTACAGTGTAGCTTATCCCTTTTTAAATTGACCGTATTCAAAAACCTACCTTTGTTTTTTTGCGCACTTTGATTTTGGACTCAAATTAGAAGATCGACCTGGCGACCTTTTGACCAGACAGACGATTTGGATAACGATCCTCTATATCACGGAATTGGATTGAGGGATCACGAAAACGACGAGATTATACCTTTTTTGAAGGACTAAAGGTCAGGTTCGGCTAACAATACATTATTCAGCCAGCAACAAGAACATTTCAAAATCTGCAAACATTTAACTGAACAGATTAGTGTCGGTATTGTGTGACAAAAACTACAAAAATATTATTGGTATACAGGATCCAGATTATTACTGCTTAAAAATTGAAATGTCGTGTTATATTTGTCAATTTATGGCGACGTAAAGAAGAACATAATATATTTAAACCATGCCCTGCATGCCCTACAAGCTGGTAGGTACGTGGAATATATAGCTTTTAACTAGTATCCACATGAAAAATAACATACCCTCAAGCAAGCGTATCATAAAATTAATTACCCAAGAACGAATTAAACAGAAAAGAACTAAGGAAGTAACGTCTTCATGGTAAACTACAATAGAAGAAAAAAATCCTTGCAAGATCACAACGTAATCAAACCCTTTTTAATTGTAGTCGCCATGTTATTGCTTCCTTTTTTATCCTTAGACCACCAAAGTTCTTCCGCAGGTTCGAAAAAAGCGTGAAAAAGGGGTACAAGGTAGCACTCCGTCCGGCATCGCAGGTGTTTACCACCAGATGTTGTCCGAATTTTGTTATAAAAAATACCAAGAGAACGCTCAATCGACGAACTTCGTTGCATACTACAAAACAAGTTTGTATGGAAAAAATATAAAAGGTACGATTAAGTAAAAGTAACAGTTGACTATGTGTAGTTATTGAATAAACAATTGACATGTGCTAATAATTCATTTGACTAGCGTTGACAATAGCAGCCTCGTCCTAAAAAAGGAACCAAAGCCCAGCGCCCAACCTTCCAATGCAACCCCAACTTATTAACGAGCCCTAACTTAAACCAATTACGCACAAGATTGAACAACTTCCTATAATTACCACAGTACACAGAATAGAAACAAGCTGAAATTCGACCAAAATTTGATCCTACTTTGTAATTATCGTACGAAACATCGCCCTTATACATACTCCGCCTTAACCCACGTTAGTTAAACGTGCAACTTTAATTAAACAGTTAATTCGTGCTGGTAATGCCTGTACATGACCCGTCCTACGTTGTTATACTCATATCACGCTCCAATGCCTGGTAATGGGTACCCTTATGTTACCAATATCTGTTGACAAGTGTCCCGTAAAACAGCCAGAGGGTAAGGCGAGACGTTAGTAATAAGACGGCCAACGACATCATATTCGTTCCAAAAATTGGAGATTTGAGCTGTTTTCTGAAATTAACAGTCATAAGCCTCTTGTTATAACTTAATATTTAGTAAATGAAAATGATAAGATTGGGCCGCTATAATGCTGAGATCAAAACTGGTTCTATGCTATTCAAACATTGATTATTATTTATCAAATTAAAGCACACAGACATTACGGTTACCAGTAAACAATATTTGAATTCCGAACTAGATCTAAATTACTACATATTGCTACCGCCTGCCCAACTTGTCATCCTGGTTTTCACGTTCCCAAACATTGTGGTACAGGGACATAGCAACCACAGTACCCGCGCTGTCGTCGTCCAAGCATAATATTGACCGCAGAATAACGCCGCTTGCACCAATGGCGTTGATGTCGTCACTATATCGTGTTGCCTAATTGGAGCAAACACCTGCAACATCAAAGCTCGTCCAACTCTCAAACCACAATTCTGCATGTCTTAATCAAAATTTGTGGGCTTTGCCACAATACAAGAGAATTAAGGCACCCCAAAATTTCCTCGCTCGTAAATGAGTATGGAATTAAAACGTTTCCGATGCAAAAAGTAATTGATGCAGAAAGGCCCATCGTTGCAAGGAAAGCAATTGCTTACGGCGCGCCATGTAATAGCTGGTAACCGCACCACGTGCTGTGAACCCGTTCTTTGACACTTGAAGTGTTCGCGAAATTCAACTGACAGTAGAGATTGTAAGCGATAAGTGGTATCGATAAAATCTTAACTTAATGACTGCAATTTAAATAAGTGTTATAATTATTTTAAGTGAGCGTCTTCATAATGAATATAAGTGGAATTTAAATCAATTTTTTCCATCTCTCGATTTTTTTGTTGTACTATAATATTTGGAATAGCTATTGTGTTTTTAAATAATAAGCGGCAAAACAAACCTGAAATCTGCTAAAATGTTTGTCAAGTTTTCATTTTCTTTTAACTGGAATATGGCATAATTGGCTTTTCATAATTTTTATGAACCACAAAAAAATGGAGATAATCTAACAAAATATGAATGTTTCTCACCTACTTAGCAAAGAAGCATAAGACTCATCCCATCCCTACGCAACCAGATTGACGCGTTGTTTGAACCGTTGCCAGCTAAGACGTAATTACTTCGCGAACAGTTTGTCAGCCAATTAAACACCTTTGCTTTATTAAGAAGCCGCACTGAGTGCTCCGGTAAATAGCGAATCAAAAGGCTTCCATGAAATTCTGAATACTTAAAAGGAAGTTCTCTGCGACGCTGTCTGCGGTTTTTGTACCTTGATTTTGATTTTAAAGGAATACACTGAAATAGACTGTGTTTTGTTTTCTCTGCAGTGTTTACTATTGTAGTTTTGGCAGAATAAGGGTTTTGAAACTTATGTGAATAGGTTGCTTATGTAAAAGTGTGCTTCATAACTGTCTAGGTCATCGCTTATCATACGCCTAGTTATGAATGCAACTTGTGTGTTTTAAAATTTAAATGATAAATATAAAACATAAAGTTAATACAAGTATATTAAATCATCTTAAGAAATGTTGATACTACCTACCTACAGCTACCAGCAGCAGTTCGACGGATAAACGCAAAATCACCAAGAATGCCAACAATAACATTGATAAATCAGTGACCGAATATTTTCAGAAATAATATCTCATTATACTCTCACGTACGTCATTCATGACCTTGGTTTTCCTACAAAATTCAAATCACCACTTATTCTCAACGTTATATATGAAAGAATAAACAAGGAAGAACATCAAATTATATGAAGATCATCATAAATACTTCACTGTTTAAGCCTGACCGTAATAGAAATAATGCTATTGTTAGCCTCCGAGCTAATGAGAGCGAGTGACTAAATTTGTATCTCACACGATTTTATTCTCGCCTTAATAGCATTACGAAGTATAACAAAAGACATAAAAATGAGTGTAAAGTCCATCCCACACAGATTTTTTTCGTCACTCCAAGATATGAAGACATTGCTCGACCTAACCAATTCAGAGTGGTTGAAATAAAGGACTGTTGAAATGAAAAGGATTATTGTTTTAGTTTTATCTTAATCTAACGATATGAGTCTCGGTGTGGGATGACGCAGGACAATGAAGCAGTGGAGTTAAAGTCAGTTTGAATATTTTTTAATTAAAAACATCTCAATGTGTCCTTGGTTGTAAAACACTTTTTTTAACAATACAATCTGTACAGTCACACGAGGCGTAAAATTAATTTCTCGTACAAATACATATTAAAATTCATTAGCGTTATTTGTATGAACTTTTGTTACAAATTTAAAGCAAATAATCATTTTTTATTTTCTAGAACTAAGTCAGGTAAAATGAATGGGGTCTGAAAAGAGTTAATAAAATTAAAACTAAAGAATGTTGCACATCCCTCTCAATATATTTCCCTATCCGATCCGACGCAAGACAGCGACATTTCGTGGACTGAGTCATTAATTATACGAAGCTCTTTGTCCCTCAGGCTCTGAGTCTATTGTGACAATATTCGGGTCGCGCTTTCAAACTGGCTCACAATGAACTTAGACAGATCATCGCTGCGATGGGAAAGCTTGCAGGTAACACTTAATAACACCGCATTAAATCATGGATTATTTTTTGTTAAAGGAATTCCGGGGATTAAATAGGTCAGGTGATGTAATGACCTCCATGTTTCTCTGATGAATATCTAAGGAGTATTCATGTTCATTTTAGCGTAGGCACATTCAAATAAGAATCATTTAAAACATTCATACATTAATAATGTCTTTCTGTTTTTATTCACAAAGTTCAGAGAAACATACTATACAAATAAATCACAAATAAACGATACATTCCATTAAATTAAAAAAAAAAGTTATTAATTAATCCAATACAAGACAAAAAGTAAAATTCACTTAAGACTTGACAATCAATTCACTAGCACATTTGTCAATAAAGAAGTTTCATAAGAAGAACATAAAAAATGGAGATCGAACAAATATTTTATGTCTGTGATACCAAGAATCGGAAGGAACGAGTTTTCCCAATCACCGCCGAGTTAAACACTTAGATCTGATTACGACGAGACCAATCATAACTTCTCCAATAACAGAGGAAATCAGAAGTTTGATATTATAAGGATATTATGTAACGATAGGGTGATTGACCGTTCATTGGAAATTGGTAGGCAAAATACAGCTGATACAGCGGTAACTTCAAAAATAAATACAAAGAACCATTACTTAGTTACGGACCGGTGTGTTTCTACGGTTCGGGCCGAGTTTGTTAAAGTGCGTATGTTTTCTGCTATCGACGAGGAAGAAAAAAAAATAGGATTGTGTTAATTTGTTTTCAAACAAATTTGAATTTTAATTTATTTAAGTAAGACCTATTTTTCGATGTCCGTCCAAAATCATCAAATAGTTTCTGTCGCCCTGAGTACGGTGAGAGAAGTTAGAAACTGTTACTGCTATCACCCTGTTCCTTATCAAGTCTGGGGCCTGAGCCACGATACCTTATTGCACTTGCATCCGCCACCCCTAAGTAACTTGATCAAAATTTAGACAAATATCAACCCTATCCTAAAGCCACCTCCCGAGCATACGGCGCGTAGCGTTCCGCGCGCGCCTCAAAGAGCCAATAGACCACCACAGACGGGGCCCTATAGGGCTGATATTCAGCCGAGGTTGCGGGGTAAGCGCAATGAGGCACCGCGACTTCGGCCCAGAGCAGGAGAAGGAACAGAGGGGTTTTTAGTTAGTAAGAGTCTGACACTCCCTCCCGCCCGGCCCTGGGCGGGAGAAGTCATAAGATGATTTTCCCCTCACAAAAATAAATCCTAAAACCATCTAGCTAAGGATCTGAATAAGTTTACCTTCCCAATAATAAAAGTAATTGAAATAAAAAACCTAACCAATTAATTGAAACCCTTTCATCACTTATCGTACCAATCACCCTTACCATTTCAATTTCCATTCCCTTCAATTGGAAATGCAATGCTGTCATTCAATTATCAATATATAAAATTATATTGATTCCAATAAATTAAACCAAACAGTCGATAGTCCCGTGCACTGTAAACTAATCAACATGGACGTGCCATTGTACTTCAGTGTGATGGTGTTTGTTCCCATTATAACGTTTCGTTTATTTTGGTAATGTATTAAGTCGGGTTTTAAATAAAAAAATTACTTGTATCTTACAAATCAAGGTTCAAATTTAAACCACGTACCTTAGTTAATAGGAAATTTCTCATAATTTCTTCTTGACTATAAAAACCAACTTCAAGTCTGTCTAGATAACAATCTTATGAAGCCAAAATTGAAACATAAAACAATTGTGCAGTTGCGTTTAAATTAAAATTGAATACTGTTTATTCTTAGTAAAGCTAACTGCTCTTTGTTATTTTTAGGCGCTAATACGCTATAAAAATAAAATAAAACGTAAAAAATTTGATACTTGATACTGTTGTGCATTTAAGCAATCATTTGCTAAATTATAACTTGTAGGAGCACATACTAACGATTTTATTTTCTATTTTGTAAGAAATTAAGTCCAAAATTGCATGGAGTTAGGTATATCCTTCACATATCCCATGTAATAGTTTAAACCGAATTTTCATTTTGTTTCCAGCTAAGCAAACCTTTTTTTACCAATATCATTAAAACGCATTTAAAATTCCTACACACAATTGCTATTACAACTGGGCAATATTAGTCATTGACCAGAAACGTGAGACCTTCCTTGCCTCCCGCATAGCAACACAACATTGGAGCAAATGACTATAGAAAGTCTGTCGGTATGTTTCAACTTATATTGGGCATGTTTGTACTCGAAGCACGTATGACAATTAATTCGAGTTGCGACTGGCCGGTTCATTAGAGAGCACAATTGCTGTATGCCATTCAGTAAGTTAATTAATAAGCCTATATATCACCTATACAGTCGTAATATACAAGATCAATATGCAGTATCGCGTTCCATCAGTGTTTGTTCTAGGGTCGTGAATGGTTCCTGTATTGTTAACAGATATATCATTATGCTTGTGGCATTTAAAGATTAAATTGCGTAGGTACGTATGTATTAAGCAATACTTAGTAGATACTTTTCATACAATATTAATTGCATTTGGTACCATTTTTGCATTTTTATCACCGATGATATCTCTCGATATCTTTTGATTTTTTTTATTATTTTATTATTGTGACTCAAATCGGAAAGTATTCAATGCTTTACGGCTTAACTAAGAACTATCACCTTCTCCCGCGTGGTGTCCCTCAATGTTCGGCTCCTTCAGATCTTTCCGTGATATTTTATGGCCTTTCTCGATAAATGGACTATCTAAAACAAAAATATTTGTTGAATTTAAACCAGTAGTAGTGGAGATTAGGGCGTTCAAACAACTCTAATTATTACTTTTACTAAGAAAATGTTATTTTAACAAGTTAAATAAGATAGGTAGAAAGACTTTTACTGTTACACATTTTAAAGACATGTAAGAAGACAAATCTGTTTAAATTGAAGTTAATTCTAAAACGAGAAAAACTTTAAGTAGGTACATAATCTAAAACATACGTTGTTTTGCTGTTAAACTTACAAACTAATCTGGTTTAAGGGTGATGTTGGAATATAAAAAAAAAATAAGTTTTTAACTACAAATAAACCCACGTGGCCATCGTTCTATTAATATCTACTTTTATTTTTCCACTGCAGATGCTCTCTATTTTTAATCTATTTTTAAAATAAATACCGATTAAAATTATACACAATATAATATTAATTAGATGTAAAAATATACAATATAGTAAGTATATATTTTAAACAAGGTAGTAATTAAGTGTGGCGGTCACCGTGACTTTCGAATATGGGTCAAACGGTCGTAAAAAATAGTAAATGATTTTTATTCGGAGGGTTATTAAAAAAAAAGTAGTAAAACTTTATTCTACTCGTTACTCAAAAACAAATACGTCTTTGAATGTTTCCGTTTTAATTTACACTACAATTGGGGTTCGTAAATTAAATTTATGTGCATTGAATTTATATATTATGATTGTAATTGTAATTTACTTTTCATGAAAGTCGTAAAAGTGTAATTTTTTATGTTTTTTTTTATAGTTTTTGTATTGAAAATGTGTTATGCAAACAGTAGGGCAATACATTTCTATATTAGTTCAGCTAGCTAAGTATTGTTTTTATTATGTTATAAAACGAATGTCATTATTATACTGAGATCAATGTTTTGTAATATTCCTTTATGTATAATCAGAATAAGCAGAATCTAAAATTATGATAAACCTTTTCCTACAAACCTACCTAGTATTTATAAAAAAATCGACGTATTTTGTTCTAAAGAAAAAAAACGGGGAAACGAAAAAGAAAATCACAATATTTTAACCTAATTGTGGTAGTTGCAGGTTATGGCCGTTGTGACACGCAAACTATAGAGGCATTCCAACAGCGGCGTTAGCTTTAAATAAAATAACTCGTGAACATAAAAATATAATCTTTCACTGCCGATCCATGATAAGGTTTATTTTTAAATGTATTTTACCATATAATATTTATTTCATAATTATAAAATAATTGCGAGAATATTGAAACTACTAGCGTGAACTGTGAATATTTATATTGTATTGAATTAAAAACTGTTGTATTGTATTATTACTTGAAAATCTGTGATGAAATGTATTTGTGGAAATTATTGCTTGTTCTCTATCTACACTTTGGAACGTGATCCTTCACAAGATTCACAGACTCTGACGAATAGACTGACAGACTATATATGTATTTATATCGATTTTAGCGTTTCAAAAGTACCCGTTTATGGTAACAAAGTTAGAATAAATTATTTTGGCTTTAACTTTGATTCTGATTAGGCTCTCTCTCTGTTCATTGTAGCTTGAAGAATCTAATTTTTTTATGTTATACAGTAACAAACGAGCTTTCAAATATTTGATGTTTGATGGTAAACATTTAGCGCTGCCTGTAAACACACTAATACCCGAGGAATTGCAAGTGCGTTGCCGGTCTTTCGGGGATAAGGGGTTTTGGGAATTTAGGGATTGGGAAGGGGCTGGAGGGATTTGGGAACTTTCTCAGATCATCCAACCCATCCATCTTAGAGAAGGCCACGTGTGAGATGAAACGCAAGGGTGATTTTTATTCAGTAAGAGGCGGTTAATTTCGTCTTTTTGAGGTGAACTTAATGAAAATTTTCAACCTTCAAGCAAACAAAGATATTACTAAAATACAGTAAACAAAAACCCAGAAGCAGCTGCATTAATTAAACTCTCAACACGTAATTTTGCATCTAACTACTGAGACAATTGTGCCACTAAATTGAAGTGATATTGGCAAATTAATGAAGGACCTTACACCAACACGACCAAGTTCTGTAACTCAACTTCGCAATAATTTTCACATCAATCCAGCTTAATTGATTTATTCATGCTTCTAATGAACGCAACGAGCAGTGAGTTAAGCTCAGAGATCGGCCACTGACCTGTGCTAAATCAATTGTTATTAAACTTAGCAACTTTTTTTAAATCGTGTTATTTTTTATGTTTCCTGATATATAAGTATAAGTATTATCAATTTTTAATCCCCTTGTTAAGTAACATTGCGTTGTCATTTAAATATGTATCCTATTTATTCGGCTATTAGTAACATTTTTGCATATCCTACACATTTCAGAATTTTTAATTTTCAATTATACAATTCAATTGAAGAACAATAAAGACATTTCATTTGAAATTACATTATGAATCAAATTAGAAAAACTAAAATGGCTGATTGTCTTGTCATTATAAACCTTGATTAAAACTTATTTTGATTTCAACTCAATCAATGCTCCAATCGCTGTACTAACTTCGATATTTTTTGGAGTTCCTAATTCGTACCAAGATTAGTGTAAAAAAACTTTAACAACAACTTTCTTTACTTACATCCTAAAACCTCATACTAGCAGGTAGCCGAACCGATTTGTAGAAATTTGTCAAAGGAATCTTTGCAAACTAAGAATAAATTCATTACGCAAACATCTGTTGGTTTTCGAGGAGCGAGCTGAACTGGCGGTCGGGACCCAAAGCTTTCATACTTCGATTAATCCGGATGATAAGAGCCGCAAGGACTTACAATGTGTGCCTTACAGATTCCAGAATGAAAGCCGATAAACACATTTGAGGTAGAAAAATGTTTTTTTGAGCAACTTATCAAGAATCTCGTCGGTGTCTGTCGGAGGCACGTGTTTTGACTAGATATTATATTTTTGCAAGCATACGCGGCTGTCGTCAATTGTTTGGTACATTTTTGTAGTGATGCTATCGCTGTGTCATCTGAGGTTAAGTACATCACTGTGTGGCAAAATTCATGTCATTTTGTTACTAAGTACTCTTGGGCGCATCACGCAATATGTTGCAAAGATAACAGTGGGCAATGCAATGAATGTGAAGGATATGAAATAGGTTTATATGTTGTTCACGGGCTACTGGAAGACATTGTTTGAATTGTTGATTCGAATGACCAATTATAAGTTTATTGCCCACACAATCTATGCTATCTTCATAACCAAGAAAATAAAGACGTTTATATATAAACTTATTCGGTAGTTACTTTTTGTTATTCTATAAAACCTCATTTTTCAGTCTAACGCGCAAGAAACCCTTAGCCTATAACAAAGATTCTTGAGAAAAAAACATTCTGAGAACGATGCATAAACACAATAACATTACACCCGCGTAGATGCTTAGATTAATTGCTAACAAGGACGAAGGCGTCGTGTGTGGCTGCCCTTTGACGCATCACTGATCAAAATCACGATAATGACCCAAAACCTAGAGAGCGTTATAAAATTCCTTGAGGTTACGTCACGATGTCATTACATGCCAGTTCTTTTGTCCATTTCATAACATACCTTGATAATCTAAATGCGTTTGATAGAATGTAGGATTAAAGTACTTCAAAGTTCGCCTTAATTGTTCATTGTGACTCATATTTAGTAAATTTTGTAGGTGTCATTGTTTCAAACTGACTCGTACATATTTAAACTAAAATTGCTTGTATTGAGAGCTAAATATTAATTATGGTTATTTTGGTGTGAGTCCTATTATGGATATGTAATTTTTGTTCACTCTTCTCTTAACCTGGAGAAAATATAACGTTATCTTCAAAATATTTCGATTACAAGACGAATATAGGTACTTCAAGATTTCCAAGAACATGAATTCATAAATAATGTTATTTATTACGAACAACATAGGAGAGATCTTCAGAAAATATTATCAAAGTAAATAATGAACGATTCGTTTAGACATGACGTCTCTTTTCTACGTGTTGTTTAGTACGTTATTGTGTTCGAAAATACAATTTTTGGTTAAAAGGAGACGTTGAACTGAATTGTGTGGACCGTGCGGTTGACAGAGTATTTATATAAACAGTCCAGCCCCAGGCCTATTGTCATTGGCATTATAGACCGTCCTTTAATCTGCCGAAAACAATTTCGCACGAATCGTTAAGCTGTTATTGTGAATATTGTTTGTCTTTTGCCCAATCGGCTGGTCGGTTTGTGAATCTGTCTGGAGGATTATCTAGCAGATAATAGCTGTTTATTGAAAATAATAGGTGATTTTGTACACAATACCTACTCTTTGAGATATCTGAAGAATTTAAACTGGTCTAGAGGGCAAATAGTGCAATGATAGTTGAAGATCTTTTTACCACATCTATAAATATTCTTAAGGCCATCAAGTTCAGTTTGTAGGGATGATTGAGAAGCATAACATTAAATTGCTGCGAATCTTTTTAAAATGGTTGCTTTTGATAACCACGTGCCCCGCTTAAATAAATTTAAACCTGACAAATATCCAAATCCTCTTTTATAAAATAAAAAAAAAATACACACGCCAACCTTTTTGGTATAGAAAACACAAGGTTTTATCATCGAATTCTATATCGGCGGATAGCTTTTGTCTCTGTGTGTTCAAAATTTTGATAAAACAGATTAAAATCCAAACATCCACACACAGACCACACTTTTGTACAAAGTGGGCGTGTTTTATTTATAGTCTGTTGTGATCATTGCACAATTGTATGAAAAATGTTTTTGTGAATCCAGTGACGGGAAATAATGGGCGTTTATTGTAGGGATATTTTTTGCTGCGTTTTGCCAAACGGTGGTCGAAAGAGCAATTGTGTTGTAGGTTTTGTCTACAAATTTTAGGCACGAATACTGGATTTGGTGACGTTCTGTGTTCAATGCAGAATAGTGGGTTAAAATTTGTTGTTTTTATGGCATTGAACTATCGGGTATAGTCAATGGCTCGGAAGCAAAAATACAAGTATCAAGTCAGACTGAAAATAAAGATGCTACTGAAACTAGCTTATAATGAAGCTATATTAATATGTTTGTCATGTATTTTTTGGCTAATCTTCATAGAATTGATTAAAAATGCTGTTACTTATTATTTATTTACCACAGCTAGTTTCTGAACCTATGACCAATAATGGTTGTATTCAGATCCGTTTAACATCCCATATTTAAGAGCAACGGTACATTCACTAATCTGCTACATAATTACATGCAACACGTTTTCTTAAAACCTTCACAAACCATTGCTCAACCATTTCTAAGAAAATTGTCGCAGAACCGTCCACTCTAGTTCAATATCGACGCGAAACTTCAATAATCGCGTCGTCCATTTTCTATAGTATTAATAGAGTGGGCCCTTGCAACGATAATAATGCCTATTTGCTGTACTATTGTCGACGTGGTTTCTGAATGGAAGGCGGAGGTAGGCACGTCATTATTCTGTCAGCCGAATGTGCTGGGTTCGATAGGGATTGTCGAAACCAGGTATCGATGTTAAATTTTGTCCATGTTAACTTTTTTGATAAAACATTGTTATTTTATATTTTTGGCTTTTTTTAGGTTATATTCGACACAGGCACATACACACACCTTCATCTCCATCATATGGAGTGTTGGATGTTCACGAAACGTTCTGCCGCGCACAACTTTGGAAAACTTTGGAATGATCTTTTAATTTGGCAGCTGTATTTCCAAGCCGACCTTAATAACATCAAGCATTGATCATACTTATTCGTAAAAGACTGACAATATGCATGGCTGCAATTCCTCTCTTAGTCATGGGCGGCACTGATTGCTTATACACTCCAATTTTGGATTTGTTATGCACTAGGCAAATCCAAAATTATAATCAAAACTGGTGAAAGATAAAATTGACGATATATAATATTAAATTGGTGCCAAATGATTATTATAAACAACCAATAAAACAAAATATTATTTCAAGAATCAAAATGTAGAACCAATTGACATTTAAAAATAATATATACTTGCAAATCATAGCACATCGATATAACTTTTTTGATCCCATCCCTAAATTGCAACATTATAGTTCCCGCATTTTTTGCGCAAGCCCGCAAGGATTACCAAACAATGTGCGTAGACGCAGGCCACACATCATAGCAACGAGCGAAGTTTTTGCCGTCACATTTAATGGGATTCCTGACTTTATTGTACAACTTTTAAAGAAATATTATTGTAAGTTTAATTCATACATCAGTTGGAAATTATATAAAAATAGATTTGAAAGTGATTGAGTTTAGGGGATTAAAGATGATCGAGCGAATCACTTGGCCGTTATTTTATTATGTTTTCAAATAATATTATGTTCACTCCGTCATTTATTTACCTGTCATAAGTTGGGTTATGTCGAATAAGGTGCTAAGTTTAAGTCAGATCAGGCACTATTTAATTACTTCCTAGATATCAGAAGACTTTTAGTATCCACCTAAAGTATGTAAAAGTCATCGAATGTTACATAATTTAATGTAAAAGGACACTACTTGTAATCTAGTACAGTGAGGTCGGTTAATATTGTTGTTATTATCCTTAATCATTGGAACAATATCAGTCCGTATATTTTTATCTCTATGCAGTCTAGGATAGGTAATTTAAGAGGATATGACCATTCATTATTCGATGACTAATTCTATTTTTACACTCATGTACTAGGGTGTGACATTTTCGGGTTAAAATTAATTTGTAACTGACAGTGACAACAAAAGTTTAAAGGGGCAGTACAAGTATTTACTTATAAAAATATATTTACAAGTTGCGCTAAAAATCTTAGTGCTTTTAAAATCCTTATCAAATTGACTATATATCATCAGCTAAATAAATGATTTGGTCCTTTAGTAAACATTCTCCAAATCACAATTTCTTATTGAATTTTGATCTCTGATTTGGCACACATTATTGTCAATAAGGTTATACTACTTACATCGCTATACATAGAACGTATTAAAGTGTATACAAACGTTATAAGCATTAATCACAAAGCAGGTATAATTTGACATAGACGCAAGTGATATCACATAAATAGTAAAACAATCATTTATATACTCATTACTTAACAGTGCAAAAACATAATATTCTATACTACGTTAAAAACTAAGTACCGTGCACCCATATTCTACATACATTATATGTATTATATTTTTTCTTAGATGGTAACCGAGTTGTTACACAGTGTTACACATGTGTCCCCCACTTGATTCTTTTTGGAAACAATTTGCAACATTGTAGGCTTTCGGGGCTAGAACTTCGGCTGCTTAGTAACAGATGGCGCTGTTCTACATTTGATGTCTTCTGATCGCAAACGTAAGAAAATAGGTCTTTGTGAGTTTTGTAGGCTCCTTGGTATCAATGAACTATTTTTATTTTGTTATAAAAATTGCTGTATACTTACGTAGTTATAAAATCTGATTATTCAGTTGTAGGTATGAGATAAAACATGGGGAAATTGATCGCCAAATTAAAAAAAAATTAAGAGAACCTTATTATTGTTTTCTTTTTCTTTTTCTTGATAAAATACTTATTTGTAGAGTATAAGTAATTACACGATCGAGTTATGTTAAAACATCTCTTTAGTGTAATAAAATACGCTATCAAAAAATTTGGAATACAAACGGTTTTCGACTTTTGAACATCACACTAAACAATATTAAACCATTCATAAGAGATTTTCATAAAGCTCAAAACGCAAATGAAGCGCATTAATATAGTAACAGAGAAACATATAGAGTCGAATTAATTTAAAAGCAATTTTTAGTTTGCAGTGATTATGTTTGCTCAGTAAAAAAGGAACATATTATATTATTTCGACTGCACGGTTGGTGCGGTGGCTGGGCAACTGGCTGCCGTGCAACGTGTCGCGGGTTCGATTCCCGCACGGAACAATTCTTTGTGTGACCCACAAATTGTTGTTCCGGGTCTGGGTGTCATGTGCATGTGAAATTGTATGTATGTAACCGCACCCACGACACAGGAGAAAATCCTAGTGTGGGGCAACGTTTAAAAAATTGATTTGATTATATTTATTTATCTCATTATTATTATAAAAAAAAACTCAAACTTATATTAATATTCATTTTGTTACGTAGTAATTTATATGGGAATTCTGATCGCCATAGACACTTTCAGGCTACAAAAACACGAGTTTTTTTTAAACAGGTGCTTTTAAACTTAGTTGGCCCTTGCCCAGCATTTCGAGTGTTTGACCTAAAAACTAAATTCCTAAATCTAAAACCCTTAAACCATCTTCCAGTCTGTCCAGTCTGTCGACCTAATAATCGTTTGCCGCCGAAATTAAATCATAATATTCGCTAAACAGTTGTATAATATATTAATATAGTAAAATTTAACTTTGTATATTCTTAGTTTAGATTATTGCTTTTTAGTATTTTGTAGGCGTTTATCTATGAACATAAAAATCAAAATGTTTTTAACGTATATTTCTTAGCTACTGCGTTGGCCATTTTCGGTCGTATTCAAAGTTAAAATTAAAGTGTATGTATTTATTTTTCACATTGGCCAAATTGCAAGATGTACGACGGTAGGTTGGTTACTGCATAACTCGGTAACATGTCAAAATATTGATTATCTACTGTAATATTTTTATTTTGAAAGAGAACCAAAGTCATGTCCATATCCTCTTCTGTTCTAAGGCATCTTTGCAGCCAAGTTACCGCGGATTCCTGCAGCGTAAAGGCGGGATTATTTGACGCCTCGTTGGCTACGATGGCTAAGCAATCCACCCGGATTATGACTACGACTACGTATACGACGGTTACGTTAGAACATTTCCTTTATGTGAACATCACATTTTCACGTCCAATGAATTGAAAACTTTATTTTATTTTTAGTAAAATTTATTTTGGGTTTAAGCAGGTATCAAAATAAAATCAAGAACCGAAATTAAAGCTGCGTTTAAATAATTTTCACTATGAATGTTACTGTTGTGGCATACCATCGTCCCATCCATTGGCAGCCACGACCACTCTGCCAAGAGTGTATCCACTAAGAAGATGTTACTGTACAACGGTAACAAACATCTTTAATAATGAAAAGTTGTGTTCCTCTTAACTACATCTACATCTTACTAGAAACAAATAATTATCTTAATCAACACTAATAAATCATTCAATCTTTAATCATTTGAAAGCAATGTGTGGACGTCAAGGGTTAAAATCCTCACCTTAATTTAATTAAACCTTAAATGTTAAGAAAAGTTTGGGTAAAAGAAACTCCTTAAAATGTGTTACGTTCAACCAGATTCGGCTTGAATCTGATAAAACTCGGGCTCGATCCATTTCAAAACTTTCCTTTTATCTGGCCACAGAGAGGATGGACCGGAACGCCCAAAATTTGTATACATTTATTGCTGAATGGAAACTTCGCTAAATTCTATTTTATATTCAATCTTTCAAGTCTGTGTTCATTGACGATAAGGAGGAACGTCCTTCTTCAGTTTTAATCTAACGAAATTAGGTTTGTTTTTGACTTGGAAATTGGATCTTATGTTTTAGTGAGCTTATTATACAGATTGCTGATTTGCTTATTTAGGATACTTTATGGACTTCTACAGAGGACTTCTACATAAAATGGATCGCTAAATGTGTGTTAACATCAAATCTTGAGAACAGCTGACTGAATAGGGTAGGCTAACCAAATTTTTTAGATAGGTTGGCAAACGAAAGAGCGAATTACCTGATGGCATGCAATTAATTAGCATCTCAAATAGACAATCTTAATACCAAAGGTGCTACTACTACTACTACTACTACTTCGTTACTCTTAATCTAAAGAAAAGAAAAGAGAGGCCCTGGTATCACTCGGTATCAGTCAGTCGGCTCTCCCACACTTAAATTAATTAGATTGGCTTAGAGTACGGTATAGTGGAAGCGATACCACGGAAAAAAACTAAAGGCTGTATCAGACTCTTACTGACTAGAGACCACCCTGATCGTTCTCCGGCTTCTTCTTCTTCTCTAGACCAAAGGCTGCAGTACATTATTGAGCTTGACCCTAATTCCAGCTAAATATTGGCCCTGTTGGGCCACATCTGTGGTTGATGGACTCTTTGAGGCGCACGTGGAACGTGCTTCTGATTCGACAGTAATATGAAAAGAAATGAATAAGATTACGATAAAAATATTATTGAGGTTAAGAAAGTTACGCAATTTTTAATTATTGATTATTTCATTATTATTAATTCTTATATAGGTAATTGTATGTATTTATGTGTAATTGTTTTAAACTGTTTATTTTCAAACATTCATCTTGTACATTCTCTGATTTATTATATAAAAAACCTTTATAATTTATGAAGTTAACTGCTTATAACTTATTTTGAAATTTATTACCAATTCATTATTTACCTTTAGAGTAATTGTTTTTGCATCACATTTTTTTATCATGGGCACTTTTTTGGTTAGTTTTAAACTATAAATGCATTAGAAAATGATGATACTAGCATTCCAGAATTTGAACCGATCAAATATGGCAACAGCAGCGTTCTTGGTTGTAGTTGGACTATTTTGCTTTGACAGCGTTGCAGGTAAGGGATTTTTACCGTAATTACTATGAATCAACAATACTTAACCACGAGGAAAATTTCAGTAGAAAATACTGAAAGTCTCCCTAAACAGCTTTTTGGTCGGTTTTGGATCATTTTCATCAGCCTATAAGTGCCCACTGCTGGGCAAAGGCTTTTTCTTATACGAAGAAGATTTGAGCATTAAATCACCCCGTTGCTCAAGGCGGATTGGCGATTTCAAACCTATAATTAGAAATTATAAGCCCAGGCTTCCTCACGTTGTTTCCCTTACGTTATTTGGGGGATATTTCCTGACTGTATGTGAGTGGTGTCTAAATACTCGAAAAAAAGTCATGTTGGTCTTTATCGGGTTTCGAACCCAACCACGACATTTTAGATGATTAGTGCTAGTCCACTAAAAACAGATGGGGATTTGACGATTTGTCGTTTAGGAGAGATTATATATCTTATTATTAAGGTATGGTGGGAAATAGGCGAGCCTTTAATGGAACTAAGGAACGCATTGCATCTACTTTCAGACTTGCAAGATTGATCAAATATTTTAGTAAAAAGGCCGGACATAAGAGATTGTGTAGTGATCTCAATCCACGCAAATTTAATGTTAAATTCACAAAGGTCGTAATTTTGGCCTATGAATAGGCAATCAAAAATTCTAACTTTACCCGGTTTTAATCTCTTAACATAAGTAGGTCCAGCTTCGACTGTCAATATTTTATTTTACATAAACGTGTCGATTTTATGTTTCATGAAAATCTTATCATGTTAACGGTAAAAGGAATACAGAAAATTATCCAAATAAATTTTGTTATTAACAATTATATTTGAAAGTATTTCATTAGTGGAAAATCTACTCTAAATTTTAATTACTTCTAATTCCAGGTGCCAAGGTCCAGTGTGATTTGCATGACAGTGACTGCGTCACTAAAGTTTCTAAAGTAATATTTCCTGAATTCGTTAATGGTATTCCTGGTGTAGAACCTTCTGATCCTTTGCGCCAAGAGTTGATTGTAGCCGATCTTCCTACAATAAAATACACTATTAAGAACGGTGCTTTGTCTGGATTTAAGAAATGTGGAGTTGAATTAATAAGGTTAGTAATAATAATTTGTCTTTTTATGTACCATTTCATTCCTAAAATATTTTAAATTAAGAAAATTGTTGAGTACCTAAGTAAACTTGGAAAAAATAAGGGTTGGGTATTTTTTTTTTTGAAAGTCAAGAAGTATGTACTTCTCAATAAATAGCATGGCAAAATAATATTATATGAACGTCAGTTTGATATCTATGTAAAATCTACTATATGTGAAATATTTTACAATTTCAGATTCTCGAAGGATTT
This sequence comes from Spodoptera exigua, assembly GCA_902829305.4. Classification (NCBI taxonomy): domain Eukaryota; kingdom Metazoa; phylum Arthropoda; class Insecta; order Lepidoptera; family Noctuidae; genus Spodoptera; species Spodoptera exigua. The sequence goes on from LR824614.2 coordinate 4,649,255, forward strand.
AACATACGAATATAATATAAAATGCCCACTAGTTACTATCGAAGGCGAATATGAAATAAAGGGTAATATAGGCAAGAATTATATTGAAGGCAAGGGTACTTTTAAAGCTGATCATTGTAAGTAGAGTTTTTAGTAACGTATTTTTTTTATATATTATTTTTCCAAAATGATAAACTAGTTAATTCAATGACGATAAAGAATAAGGATCTCTTAAAAACAGTAACAACCTAGTAAAGGTCACTTTTAATAAATAATTGATCACCACGCTTTACTCTAGGTTTTTTTTTTTTGTGAGGGGAAAATCAAATGACTTCTCCCGCCCAGGGCCGGGCAGGAAGGAGTTTAAGACTCTTACTGACTAAAAACCCCCTGTTCCTTCTCCTGCTCTGAGCCGAGGTCGCGGTGCTTCATTGCGCTTACCCCGCAACCCCGGCTGAACATCAGCTCTACAGGGCCCCGTCTGTGGTGGTCTATTGGCTCTTTGAGGCGCGCGCGGAACGCTACGCGCCGTACGCTCTGGCCTGGTTCTGGTCGGGCGGCGAGCTGCCCTTACTCGCCGACCGCAGACCCGCGCTTACGGTGGCCGGAGATCGTCCCTTGATCACGCTTTACTCTAGATAGATTGGCAATTACTCACTTATGACAATAAAATTAAAAAATAGTTTGTCACTTCAATATTAACTAAACAAGACTTCGAAATATACAAATCACCAAAGTCCCATGGGTCTTTACTAAGCATCGAGCGTTTTTACAAGCTTTCATTTGTGAGAGTTGATCTAAAATAATGAAAAGTTTTAATCTTCCAGACGACTATCATTTCCTCTTGCATGGCAACTACGAGATAATGAAACGCGATGGAAAAACATACGTACGTTTTACAAGCCATACGCTCAATCTGGATGTGAAAGGAAAAGTGGTATATAACCTCAGAAATCTGTTCAATGGTGACAAGCAAAAATGTAAGACTATATTAACAATTTTATTGATTTGTGTGATAGGCCGTATAACAAGCTGACAGTTTGTATTTGATGGTAAGCGGTCGTCGCATGGCTACTCACAATACCAGAGATCCAACAAATGCGTTGAGGGCTTTTGGGGATCTGTAAGACCGTGGTATCCAGTCAGCCATAACCAATCTAATCATGCCAAGGCTTGGTCTTCCCTTGTATCTCTATATTATATTAACAATTCTTTGTATCTATGCAGGTAAATTGCTCATAATCATGTATGTTATTATATCTACTATTTCAGCGGACGCTGCTCACGAAATGATGAACGAAAACTGGAAAGAAGTGGACCAAACATTGCGTCAACCAGCCATGGAAGCATTTATAAAAGTATTTAAGAAAAATCTCAATGAGTATACAAAAATAAAAGCTGTTGAAGATGTGCTTAATTATGATGAATAAAACTGTAAAACGAAGACCGATGTAATTAAAAAGAAAATAAAGGAAATATCAGCAACAAGGAAAGTTCTTTTATTGTGTGTTGTTTTGCTGGACTACCTCGTTCGTTGAGTGGTTGCAAGAAGTTTTAGGTCTAATCCTCTAGCGTTTCTATTATTATGACATACGGTAGCAAACGAGCTGCTTAATAATCTTATAGTAAGCAATCGGCGCCGCTCATACAAAAACACAACACCAGAGGATTTTTCCTAGTGCGTTGCCGTCCTTTTAGAAATTAGGCATTTGGGGAGTCATGGGTTAAATTTGAGCGTTCTGCAACCTCACTCATATGGCGAAATAAAACGTTTTTTTCTTTTGTATATTTGAAAATTATTTATGAATAAACTGCTTAGCAAGGAAGTTATCAATCATAACACGATATTGCACTTTAAAGAATAGATGATTAAATTAAATTATCGATCTAGTCAATTAACTAAATTGTGATTCTCTGTAGAAAGAAATTCTAACTTTCTACCTACGGAGTATACATACATATAAATAAAAAGAAATAATATTTTGTGTATGGAACGACCTCTAAAAAAATGTGTTAATTTTCCTAATAATCTCTTAAAAGGAAGGAAACGGAACTCTTAGAAGAGTTTAAGCTCCACGGGCTTCCATGCATTCTTTTAATACCATAATTATGAATCTCAGTAATTTAAATGAAACTCGGTACTCGTACGGATTGTATCAATGTCTTAAACCTTAAGTACATCTTCGAAATTTTATTAAAGTGAACAGTGTAAGTTTGAATTTCAAATTTCGAATTGCCAAACTGGAAAAGACATTAGTGAGATAACTAAACTCTTTTCCGAAAATGTACTTTATTGAGTTTTTAGACTTTGGTATATTTTGTCTATCCGTGCCGTGCTTTTAACATAAATATCAAAAACAAATTATTTGCTAAATTAACCAGAAATTAAACACTCGTATTGGGTTTCATAAAGACTTTATTACGATATATTTTAAGTACTCTGTATTAAGTTTTGATTAGGGCAAACTACTAAAGTTTGTTCCTAATGCCCTAATCTAAAACATATGATATGATTCAACTAATTTTGGAGCGCAGGACTGACAGGAGTCCGTTATTCAGAAATGGACTTTCAACTGACGACTTTCAATCTTGATAAAATATATCTTCCATTGGCTTTTTACTTAGGTAGTTGTTGACATTCTTGATGTATTTTTTCATAAACGCTTCCATTACTGGTTTACGTAGCAGTATATTCACAAAATGCCAGTGTTCGTTCATAAAGTCTTGTACTGCAGCAGCTAGAAGTATATAAAATAAATATAAGTATTTATATCTTAATGAAAAATTAACACGGTATGTCACAAATAACGTTATTCTAGATATTATGTGTCTTTGCCAGTTAAGAAGTGAACATGACATGACTTCCTCACGGCCCATACAGAGAGGGAGAAATAAATGATGATGAAAAAAGTAGGTAAATCTTAACATATGTAGTAAATACGTATGTATTTGAAACTGGCCATGAGGCCAGATATTATTTTCCACCCCATGACAAATAGACATTCAAAAATAAAAAATAAACTAATATTATCTTACTTTTCTCTTTATTCCCATTGAAAAGGTTTTTGAACTCGTACACCACTTTCCCCTTAGCTTCGATTTCCAGATTACTTGTTAGTAATTCGAGGTAAATTTTATTGTCAGGCCTAATTTTTCTGTAAATATCTCCATTGAAAAGGAAATTGTAGTCATCTGCAACAAAAATAATTAAGTACTTTACTACAATGTAGTGAATGTAGTATAAAATCTAGTTAGTAGTTTAAGTTCTATGGTCTATTCATTGTTAACAATCTTTACTATTAGGATAGGAACATCCATGTAAGTCGTTGAGTTTAGTCATTTCATAATTCTCTTAAGGGTTGTAAAAGGCATATAATTTTTGTCCTCACTAAAAAGAACTCTGAATTTGAACTGAACCCTTCGAAAACAGAGTTGAACTGCTTTATAAAAATATCGGGTGAGCAAAATGTATTACGATCAATGTTTTTTGTAAACAGACAATTATATACTTACAATGGTCAACTTTACATGTCGAGCCTTTGCCCTCAACGTACTGAGGACCGATATTACCCTTTAATTCACATCTCGATTGGAATACTAAATGTGGACAGCAAACGTGGTAATTGTACTTCTTTTCTTTGCTAGATATTCTGAAATAGAAGAAAGGCGTATTTACAGTTTTAGTTATATTGATCATATCTTTTGTAAGGTCAGCAAACAATCAGACTTATTATGTAAATGGCAAAGAACAGGTGCCATCGGCATCATCCTTGAGCATACTAAACACCAAACAAGCCGTTAGGGATTTAAGGATAAGACATTTTTGGATTGATGGTCGCACTTTGGACTTATTTTAAATCTACAGGACTTTAATTTTTCCAAGCAAATTTACCACATGTCGCATACCCCGAAATAACCATAAAAAATTGTCAATAAGTGAAACAAAACTTGTACTTATCACAAATTATCCTTGTATAGAGTATAAAAGTGCAGCATCATTACTATAGTTTTTTCGGAATGCCTACCTATCACAAATAGTTTACAAAAACAAATTTTATGTACTTACTTGACCAATTCTATCTTACAATCACTCATGCCAGCAAGTGAGGCTCCTGTCAGCTTATAGGATATCGTTGGAAGGTCGACTTCGAAGTAATCTAGACGTAAGGGGTCTGACGGTATATTTCCAGGTATACCTCTAATGAATTCTTCGAATGATCTTTCAGCACCTTCTGTCAGGCATCTGTGGTCATCTATATCACATATTATGGATGGTTTAGCTGAAATTTAAAAATGAATTTAAATCAATATGTTTTTGAAACTGGATTTGGAAATACAGACGATTTTAGTCCTAGTGTATTCGATATTTTTATATACTGTTATCTATTTGTACACGGCTTGGCAAGGTTTTATTTTGGTGCTACTCTTTATGTGTATAGGAGAGTAACTTCTTTGAGCTAAAATGCTAGAAACTTTAAGTCTCATTATTCTTCAGCAAAAATCTGTATCGATAAAAAATGGCTTATTTTTAACAAAAAATCTTTTTTTTGTTTGTTTCAAGTTTTCACTTTAATTTAATATCACTACTCACAGGTTACACTGCTTATAAGAACTATACTAAGGATAAATATAATATTTGAGTACATTTTGGTTACATTAAGCTTAATTTCTAATCTAATGCAACCGTCTCTGAGATTCTACTGAATTTATACTTTTTTGAAATAAATTTTGAATACACGGATGTGGTTCCGCAGAACTAAATGTTTTAGAATTTAGACTTTTGAATAGAAGAATAGTTTCTACTACTAGTATACTATGAGCTATTACAGACTTTAATCTATCTTTGGGCTAGTTGTTATCAAAATCTCAAGTAGTTTTTGCGTAAAGAAGTAACGAACACACATACATCAATCCATCTACCTACCAATCCATCCCACCTATGCATTCATACAACCATACTTACAAAATTTTAACTAATATTATTAATTGGATTAAGGTATTGGAAATTGCTTCTTTGTTGAAGTCAAATTAGGCAAAACGTATGAAGATGTTTTTGTTATTTTTTCACGACAGCTGATCTCCAAAAGCTTATTAGCATAAGTCAAGCAACTTAAGAAATTAAAATTAAATCAAAATAACGACATAAGGGTCATTAACCTCATAAACAGAGGCAAATTCAAAAAATGTATTTCTGCAGTTTGAAGCAAAAATTAACAGAAATTATAACTAAACTTATTTGTGTTTTTTTTTTTACTTTACGAAAATTTAATCTGACAATGCCTACACTTGCAAGCTTCATATCTTCATAATTACATTTTGGGCATAAGGGTTTTGGATATTTAAGGGTTAAGAAGGTATAGAGAGAGGGGGAGGAATTGGGACTCCGGTAACCTCACTCATACGGCGAAAACACAACGCTGTGGTTGTTTTACGCCGGTTTTCTGTGAGACCGTGATATCACTCCGGTCGAGCCGACCCATTCGTGCCAAAACTGCCCCCTCCCATACTTGTCGTGACAAGCTCTTGCTGATTAAAAACCAGCCTATTCTCTTTTCTGCTGCACTGCTGCAAGCCAAGCATGTACGGGCGCTTAACCCAAAATCCCGAAAAAATAGATTTTTTTCATTTTCCGTAAGTGTGGGAGAGCCATGCTTCGGCACGAATGGGTCGGCTCGACCGGAGTGATACCACGGCCTTACAGAAAACCGGCGTGAAATACAACGCTGTGGTTACACAGCGTTGTGTTTCGCCGTGTGAGTGAGGTTACCGGAGGCCTAATTTTTTCCCTCCCCCAATCCCTCCTAAATCCCTAAATCTCCAAACCTAAGAGGTCGGCAACGCACTCGTAACTCGTTGCGAGTGTCCATGGGCGGCGCTGATTGCTTACCATCAGGTAATCCGTCTGCTCGTAGGTATCGCCGACCTATTAAATAAATAAAAAAATTCTGGCCCAAACGTCAATGAGAATAATGTACCTGTGTAACCTTAGATATAATGAAAAAAAATAAAAGTAGGTGATTACATATCCGCACAGTACAAAATATGCTAAATCACGATGATAGATAAATTTCCCAGTTTCTTCTGCTAAACAAACCTAGTTCAAACAAAGGTTAAAATGACGTTATAGTCATGAAATTCATTAGGTTACTTCAAACCCTGCCGGAAGACTTGATTTTTTTTATATTGTTGACCTTGAACGTATTTTGCAATGCCACTATAAACCATTTTGTACGAGTATGATATATATTTATACTAATAACAAACAAAAAACGAATTGCAATGGATTTAATTTTGAAGAAATAGTTTTTAGACGAGTTTCAATTCAAATTATTTGAAAACTGTCCCACGGGTCGTCAAGAAAATTTTGTTTAACCTGTATTTTTATCGGTCCTGTAATCTCGCATATATTCATTCTTGCAATTTAATTTTAAAATGTAATTATCAACAATAAATACCACGAAAATAGGTGCTCTACTGCCTTTTAAATTGTCCCAAACTTAAAAAAAAAATCTTAATGAATATATTCAAGTCAAACATTTTTTGTCCGTAACTTAGAAAAATGCTTTTTTCGTATTCCACAAAATACTTAAATAAAAAAACGTGTCATTTTTTTTCATTATCTGACTGACGAACGACTTATTAAATGTTTGATTTTCATAACCTATTTATTTTACTCTTCTATGCTATGCTCTAACCTTCTCCGTGTGAAAAGAGGCCTTTGATGATGATGATGATGATGATGATTTATTTTACTATTTATGGCCATTTCTTCATATTTTCGAGAACAATTGAATAGATCCATGTCATATTGTGTTTAATAAAAGTAAAATTAAACAATAATACAAACGGTTAATGTGAAGGCAAAATAAAAACTCATTAATATTTGAGGTATTTAACCAAGCATTATAATAAGATTTTAATACAATAAACGCAATTTTAAAATAATACTCAATGGTTTGTTTACCATATAGATGAGTCATTCATCATCACTGATAGTAACTTCTTGACGTAATTCACAATGATTTATTTAATGGGAATGAATTTTATATTATTTGATTTGAATATTTTATTCTTAGCTACATCCCGTGGTTTCTTCTGTCTTTTAGTCTTATTTTGTTGGAGTCTGCAGCAATAACATTGTTTATCAAGAATGGGACTACCTACTGATATTTCAAGAAAGTTACCAGAATCATATAATCTATACTATCTATTCTATATCTATATATATACATGCGAATTTGTTGAAAAATTATAAATGAGAAAGTAACTCTGTCTGTCTGTCTGTCTGTCTTTTCTTCACCCCTAAACTACTGAGCCGATTTCTGTGAAATGTTTGATACAGACATAGTTTGCAACTCGAGAAAGGACATAAGATAGTTTTCATACCAAAAATCTGCAAGAAGTCATTATTCCACTCGGACGGAGTCGCGGGCAAAAGTACACTTATAAATTTTATTATCGATTCGGGAATCGAATCTGGAGAATCTGGGAATCTTAGGCTGTATCAGTAGCCTCATAATGCTACAAACCAAAAGAGATGACTAAGTAATTTAATAAAATGAAACAACAACACCACAGAAGAATACTAACTAATAGAATGAAAAAAAAACTAGTTTTTTTTATTACAATGTACAAAGTGATGTGTATTTTGAAAACACATGTAGGTTAGTTTAGTTTAGTTGAGAACGATTAAAATTGTTTTTATTTTGTTTTGCGAAACTGCAATTGTTTTAGTTTATCAAAGTTAGAGGCTTATTTGTTCTTTTTGAAGTTTGTTACTCTTCAATATAAAACTTGCAATCCGAATGAATTTTGGCATAGAAATAAATAATATTCTGGAATAACAAAAAAGGTGGCGGTAGAGGCGAAGCCGAAGAAGCTAGTGAAAATGTATAATGCGACTGGTAGGAGTTTTTATATGTTGATCAACTCACAACTAGCGGTAAGTAAGGATTACTTTAATACTCGGTATCCTCAATATACATATAGTAGCACGGGGTCTAAAACCAGCTGCAAAAGGGTATGTTAGTGTCGATTCTGTTGCTGCTAAGTTTTTATAAGATACCTGATGGAGTGTAATCAGCCTTTCTTTTTACTAATACTTTTTACAGAAGGATAAAACATTCGAAAAACTATGGAAGTGCCATGCCTCGGCGCAAATGGGCCGGCTCGACCGAAGTAGGCATCACGGCCTCACAGAAAACTGGCGAGAAGCATCACTTTCGTTTTGTTTCGCCATGTGAGTGAGGCAGCTAACAATCACTATCCTCAAATCACCTATCCGTAAATCCCTAGCAACCCTTAGGACGACAGCAAAGCACTCGTATTGAAACTCATTTGGTATTCCAAGTGTCCATGTTCAGCGCTGATTGTTTAAGATGAAATCGGCGCAAAATTTTTATATAAGTATATAAAAACACCGTTACTTTATAAAACACCATTTTCAAAAACGTTCAAAAGAGAAAAGGGTACGTTATAGAAGAATAGACGTACATAATTTTGATATTGCGTTGTAGTACGTAGGTATGTGAATAGTGTAATTTTTCATCTTAATAACAATGTATGAGAAAACCTTTTTATCAAACTGGCAAATGACGTTAGCACTTAATTTGGTTAATTAAAATAAGCAATATTTATTAAAAATATAAGACGGTATTTTAACTTATTTTTTAACATACAAAACTTATGTATATGGCTATAACATTGCTTGATTGAATAGATAAACATATTGTGTGAAGGTTTATATAATACCGCTTTAACAAAATTTCGCCATTTCATCTGCATTCATACAGAGAAAATGTTGTCAGCATTATTAATTGTTGTTTTATTGTTTTGCAACTGCGCTTTAAGTAAGTGAAGTGTCGTTTTGAATTTGCTCATACTTGGAGACATTATTGTGTGTTAAATGTGATAAAATATAAAGCAGCAAAAGTATATTACATTTAGGATCTGAACCTTAATTCATCAAACCCCAAACGAACGCCGGCGATTGGATATCTATTGCTCTTTTATTGTGTCCGAAAGACCACCATTAAAAGGTTAAATCAATTGGTAAAACAAAGCAAATATCACTTTACTTCCAGGTGAAAGAGTGCCATGTGCCTATACAGACGAAAAATGTCTTACAGAAAGTTGTGACCGATCCTTTAAAAAGTTCATAAAAGGCAAAAGTGGAGCAGAGTCTTCCGACCCATTGCATTTGGATCCAATTACGATTGATCTGCCTAAAATGAAATATGGGACAAAAAACAATTTCTTTTCGGGAATGTCGAATTGCCATGTCGCGTTAACTCGGTAAGTATTTTTATCATGGTCATAACATCATGATTTGAGCTAAAATCAAAGTTTTGAAAATAGTGAAGTATAAGTAAATTCTTGTCAAGCAATAAAGGGTTATGCCACCTAAGTAAATAGTGTTAAGACGGAGAAAAGGGCCATATCGTTTAGAGTTCAAAAAGGTAAAATAATACAGGTATTAAGAATAGTAAAATATTTAACACTATATATTCTTTCCAGAATATCAATTGAGAACAGTAAATTCCAGTACAATATCGCCTGCCCAAATCTTACTATGAAGACCGATTATGATATGGAAGGTCAATTAAATTCTAAGGATATTAACGAAACTGGAAACTGTGTAGTCAACTTTGGTTAGTAAATAAACAATTATTATTAAACTAACAACATCTATACAAACAATTATGTGAAAATTTGGATATGACAAAAAAACACATTAAGAATAATGTGTTTTTTTGTCATTTCAAATTTATTAAAACTTTTTCTTATAATAAGATTTTCTTCTGTATTCTTGTATTTTTTTTTAATTTGTACTTTGCCCCACACTAGATCTGTCCTGTGTGGTGGGTGTGTTTGTAACCAAACAATTTCACATACCGACACCCAGGCACAAAACAAGGATTTCCGTATCAAAGTAATAACTTCCTAATCTTTACAATGCTAAACACCGGCTTCTATTTTCAGACGATTATCTTCTAAGATTTGAAGGAAACTATGGCCAATACAATGGTGTGGATAACAAGATCCATCTTCAGGTTAAAACCTACAAATTCACACCTGATAATAAAGCAAGAGTACATTACGAATGTAAAAAACATTCCAGTGACGATAAACAAAAATGTAAGAACATTTCCCTGATTTATACTAAGTAATATTATAAAGCACGATGGACACACATTACACCAAAAAAATACATTACGATTCACCGTTGGGGCTGGGGGTGAGATGATAGTGATTGGGGTTGGAGGGGATAAAATTCTACCCGAGTTGAGCACCCGGGGAGAATTTTCACTTTTATTAAGGAAGGCACGGCAATAGACCATCTTGCTGCAATCAAACACAGCCGAGCAGCAGATGAAAGTGCTCCATCATAGCTAGTTAAGTCATATTCACAGATTTTTTGAATTTTATTGGTAAAAAATATTGTGTTTATAGAATAGATTCTTAAAAATCTGTCATTCAAGCAACGTCAAGTCCTCGTAACCTTACCCTAATTCGATTTTGATGGGGTTTTTTCTGAGAAAATGTCAGTCAGCAAATTTATTAATTTAACTTTAGCACTTATAAACACACGTAAACAAATTATTCTTACTGTTTATCATCTAAATCTTTTGTATCATTCTGGCATCCACCATAATAAATGTTGAATTTGCCTAACAAAAATATTATTATAAAAGGTGTATCTTTATCTCTTTTTCAGCTAATGACTGGCGTGATGCACACCAACAAGCCGCTAAGTATTTACTGATTAGCTTTATGGAAAAATATATGACAAACGTCAACCGATTTTTGGAACGCACATCGAATGAAGATCTGTTCTACCAGGAGTGAATATAATTATTTGCCTTGTGATAATTATTAATTATGTATAGTGTACGGCTAAATTATTAAAAAACTGTTTTGTTGCTGTTTTTAAGTATTGTTTTTATTTAATCTTCCACTAGGAATTACTATACATTACATTTCCTACTAGGATCTCGCACAACCATTTATAGAATTAGATTTTCAATGAAAGTAAAAGCAGCAGCAGACGGATGACCTGATGGTAAGCAATCGGTGCCAAACATAGACCACTGCAACGCCAGAGGAGTTACGAGTGCGTTGCTGGCCTTTCGGGCATTAAAGTCTCGGAGATTCAGGATTTAGGGAAGGAAGCTTACAAAACAAAATGCTGTGGTTGTTTCACGCTAGTTTTATGTGAAGCCGTGGTATCACTCTGATCGAGCCGACCCATTTGTGCCGTATGGCTCTCCCACACCTATTATCTCTATAAACATACTACTTAAAAAAATTAATTTAAGACAACTAAATAAGTGTATTATATAAATATAGTTAGATTTCTCCTACATATAGGTCATCAGTATAGGTTACTTAACGTAAGGTAAACTTAAGGCAATCCTGGCACAGTCATAAAATTTAATAAATGTTGAACAAGCTTTTTTTATGTCAAAAGTCGGCAAGAGTTCGGACGGTTACCCTGATGGTAAGCAATGAGCACCGCCTATGGACACTCCTAATACGATAAGTGCGTTGCCAGGCTCCTGTGGGTTATTAGGGGTTTAAGGACAGGACATTACAGGCTCATCGGTAACGTCACTTACACGGAAAAACACAATGGTGTAGTTGTTTCACGCAGGTTTTCTATGAGGCCGTGGTATCACGCCGATCGAGCCTGCGCATTCGTGGCGAAGCATGGCATTAGACTTTTCAACGTTATGTATTTTATGAGTTTGCTTATTGATGTGTGATAAAAAACTGAGTCCCAATTTCCCTTAGTCACAACACGTGAACGATTAGACCATTTCCGATAGTTTTTATTGTCAGAAAAAGGTTCTTATGAGAGAAAATTGTACATAAAGAGGGAAAAGTCAGAAATTGACAGACTTTTTGATGCCATGGTGGTTCCCTAGCAAAACAAATGACTAACACCAAGACTACCTCGATGTTATGTTAGTCACGCGGACAGGCCGATAGCAATATAATTAAAAGAAAAAGGTTGCATATTATTTTTAAATTAAGAACGATGTGAATAATAAATTCTGCTCACGTCATTCCTAATTTATGAAATTTAAAATAACACAAAGAAAACTTTAAGAATAATTAGCTTAGATAAGTATCTTATTTTTATCGGGTTTTTGACTTCAGTTAAACACTTACTTAAAAATATTATTAACGGTTAAGATAAGGCAATGTACTTACTTATACACGGGTGACAGTATTTTTATGATATCGCAACAAGCAAACGTGCAGACAGATTACCTGATGGTACTCGTAAGCACCGCCCATAAGGACACTCACAACACTAAAGGAATTACAAGTTCGTTGCGGACCTTTTAGGGATAAGTTTTGGATTTTAGAGGACTGAGAAGAGGTCGGGGGAGGACGAGAGATTGGGCCTGCGGTAACCTCACTCACACGGCGAAACACAACGCTGTGGTTGCTCCACTCCGGTTTTCTGTGAGGCCGTGGTACCACTCCGGTCGAGCCGACCCATTCGTGCTGATCCAAATTTACCACATAAATAAGAAAATAGCTGTCATTCTCAAAGACATTCCCTCAAATTTGTGAGAATTTCAACTCCGTGTTGGTTGGAGCCACGACGAAATTTTATATTTGTCGTATAAAATTTGTTAAAATAATTCAAACTACACCTTAAATTTTAGGTCCCGTTAACACAGGTTAAAAAAATCATATAATTACAATATATTTTACCAGTTCGTACATTAGTCTCTGGTGTTCCAGCTAAGTTACAACATCAAGATGTTGACTTTAAAATTGTTAATAATTTCTATTATTTGTGTAGAGAATATATTTTGTAAGTTGATTTGTGATTAATTCCAATATAATAGAAAACAATATTGATCGATTTACAGACAAAATAACAATTACTAGGATGAATATATTTTATTATAATTCAGTGGTACTCCTAATTATGCACTTGTTATAAACGTCACAATATATTGTAAACATTATGTAGCTTATTTAGACCGCGTTGACAAAAAACTAATTTATTATTTATTAATTGCACTGACTTTTGCTTATATCACTCAATAATAAGGGTCTGTGTCAAGTTTTATTAGTAAACTCGATTACGTATTAATAGATTTTCTTACATAGAGTAAATGACCTGATGGTAGGTTATCAGCGACACCCGCAACAACATAGGTGTTACGGGTACGTGGCCTTTGTGGGTCGTTAAGGATTATAATTATGACAATATAGTAATCGCAATATTAGGTACCTAGTCTACCTATGTTTATTCAATTAGGTACCTACATTTATTCCAAGAACACTATCTTTTAGAATGCAACATGTATTTCTAAGTCATTCATCACCATCATCATCGTCATCCAGTTTCCGTCCACAGCTGAGTATAGGCCTGTCCAATTGCACGCCATTAAGCTCGATCCAGCTCTTCTCATCAAACCGCTGCCAGCCACCCCACGGATATCGTCAGTCCACTTAACTGGAGGGCGCCCTACACTACGTTTGCCTAAACATAGTCTCCACTTTAGAACACGTCTACATCAAGGGTCATCGGTTCTTCGACAAATGTGATCTGCCCACTGCAACTTAAGTTTCCTTACCCTTACAATCCTTCTTAATAATTACAAGTACTTTCTCCTTTAATCTTAATTTTGTTTATTTTTAGGTAAGAAAGTCTTCTGTGATCCCGATGACGACATTTGCCTCTCAAATGCAGCCAATGAAAGGGTCTTCCCGAAGGTGATAGAAGGGATCCCTGGAGTTGAACCATCGGAGCCGCTCCACTTGCCTCGGTTTGAAATAGTTCTTCCCAATTTGAAGTATTCGCTACTCAACGCTACAATGTTTGGAGTGAAAGATTGCAGTATAACTTTCAAGTAAGACAACTTTTAGTTTATATTAATGTTTAAAATACCTATTATCACAATACATATTTAGCAATGCTTTAGGTTATAAGATATTCTATGGCTTTAGTCTTCTTGTCTTGAATCGGCCTATAGTCATCAAACGATTATGTTTATGTGATCGTGATTTGATCAAACAGGTCAAACTCAATTATCGCAAAACAAATTTAGTATAAAAGGCAGAATTAAGGTAATATTTAGTTTATCACATTTTCTAATCATCATCATCATCATCAGCCCGATGTCGTCCACTGCTGGACATTGCCCTCCCCAATTGCACGCCACTGAGCTCTATATTCAGCTCTTCTCATCCAACCACTGCCAGCCACCCTGCGTATTTTCTCACAAAAACGATATATTCCAATTTTATCTCATTTTCCAAATTTTAAAGTAAAAGATTCTGGCGATCTTAGGTTTCGTAAGGAGTTGATCGTGAGTATTTTTTTAACACGCTTTTATTTTCTTTACAGAAAACACGTTAAAGATTCGAAGTTTGAATATGAACCATGCTGTCCTCGTTTAACAATACAATCTGAATATGAAGTCGATGGCAAAATCGATACAGTATCGGTTAGAGGGAGAGGGACATTTAAAATCACTTACGGTGAGTGCGCTTCATATAGATGCATATATGATATTTACATTTATACGGTAGAAAGGCGATTTAAATGATATCTGGAGAAATGTTAACATGTAAATCACTACATAGTATAAAACGGAGTCGCTTTCTTTGTCCCTTTTTATCCTTATGTTTACTTAAGTCCCTTAAAACTACGCAACGGCTTTTGATGCAATTTTTTTCCAATAGATATATGTATATTGTTTGAGGAGAAAGGTTTATAATGTATTATGATATTCATTAAATGTATATTAACGATAGGGGGAAAAATTTGTATAAGAATTGCTTCCGTGCAAAGCTGGGACGGGTCGCCAGTTACAGACTAAAGAGTTCTTTTTTTGTTCTGGTTACCAATTCTGTACAACAATGTAGACACATACCATATTGTTTGCCTTGATTCTCAATCATTAAAACCTTTTTTGTTTTAGTTTTCAAACGTCTCTAAAGATATGGAGACGGGCTTGAAACGGCCTTAGGCTTCATATGACTCTAAAATACTGCACTGCACGGTTGGTGCGGTGGCTGGGCAACTGGCTGCCGTGCAACGTGTTGCAGGTTCGATTCCCGCACGGGACAACACTTTGTGATACACAAATTGTTGTTTCGGGTCTGGGTGTCATGTGTATGTGACATTGTATGTTTGTAAACGCACCCACAACACAGGAGAAAAGCCTAAAGTGGGGCAACGTTTTTAAAAAAAGAAAAAAAAATTGCTGCGAAAAACATTTTTACTTTAAAAAAAATTATATATACCCAATTTTGCTGCATATTTCGCAGTTGATTAACTAACTCTTTTGTTATTTTACAGAGGAATTATATTTTCACATTTTAGTAAATCAAATAAAAGAAAAATTACCGGACAACAAGGATCATGTTCGTATTTTAGACCACACTACGCAATTGGATCTGCGAGGGAAACACACTTACGAATACAGTAACTTGATATTTAGTGAAAGTGGCAGATGTGTGAAATGTAAGATAATTGTGTATTTTCTTTTGTGGTGGTTTCGCTTTATATATTTTCGATTTTAATTCAGTGCACAAAAGTATTTTTTATGAAATAGGAGAAAAAACAGACAGACCCATAATTTAAAACATATTGTTTTTCCGTAAATAACAACCTTGAATAGCTTGTTCATACTTCATGTGGAATGGTGAGTAATCAGAGCCATCCATGGATACCCGCAACATCAGAGGAGTCACAGACGCGTTGCCGGCCGTGTTTACGAGAGAGTATTGATATAACGCCATTCGCCAGTTAGTAACGTTTGTTAGTTGTTGCACATGCTTGCCTTGTGCAGCTTTTGCTAATTTTCCATTCAAACTAGGTAGTGTTAATTGATTAACATAAATAAATAAACGCACTTGAAAAACCAGTCCCTTAAAATTAAATATTCAGTCACATCAAATACAAACGAGTTTTTCCTAACCACGGAATAGAAAATTAACATTGGTTTTGTGTTTAGTGCCATCTATCTTATTTGTGTGAAACTACACAGAGGATTATATTTCTAGGTAACCCAGCGGTGAGGGAGAAATATTTTGCCAGATTCGAAGAAATCACCCGAGACCCACTTGTGAAGGCTTTTGTTGACAAATTCATGGAAAATGTTCGAGATTTTCATGTAGCGAGGCCCGTTGAAGAATTGTATTATAAGTATGTTTAATGTTTGACCGATTAATTAAACCAAGTGGAGTAATAAAGCGATAAAAATACTTATAGTTTATTATTTATCTAGCTATTAACGAAAAGTTGGAGCTTATTACTTAAACAAAATTACAGCTCTACGGGATTGTTCCAAAATGATAACTAGGCAATAAATTACGAATTTAAAGTTATAACTAGTTTTTAAAACTCGTAGTTATCGTGTCGTTGAGAAGTTGTTTCACGCCGGTTTCATTCCGGTCGAGCCGACGCATTCGTGACCAAGCTTGGCTCTCCCACACTTAAACACATTCTCAGGGTCATAATACTGCATTTCCTAAAACTGATGGGCCAACAGCCTAGCAATGCATTAGTAACTTATTTGTTGTTGAAAAAGCAAACAGACAGTTACGACGAAAAAAGCAATTGACTGATGAGAAACTATATAATCTCTTTCTCTGTTTTTTTTTTCGGCAAGCCGCATACCACATAATATTATAGCTATACCTACTACACATAGTACTACGAGTCGTACTTAAGGCATTGTCACATGTCAAAATTAAATATTATTGGCTAGCTCAGACATAGTTTAAACATCTATCAATGAATCTAATAGTTTATTTACAATTCCAAAGAAAAATAGACCTTTATACAGTACAGTAAGAATAAAAATTTAAGCAATATATTTCTGTAAATTTATATTATATTAATTCCAATTCAACGCTCTAGGTACTTTTTTTCAATTGTTTTTCTATAAATTTTGTAGGTATGTATGTATGTAGCTGTATGTTGTGATGTGACGTATATTATTGCGTCAATTACCGTACTTATTTGATGAAAAATGTTCATAAAAATGCTAATTGGTATGAATTAAGTATATTCTAAAGTCAATAAATCAATGTTACAATTAATTTAAATATATTATTTTACTTTTTTGACTTAGCCATGAATTCACTTCTTAAAAGGTAAATATTTTCAATTTAATATGATTTTATAGATTTCATTTAAAATCTTTAAATGAAATTTATTATTAATTTATTTTTCGAAGGTAAACAGGTTTAATTTTTTAATTTTATTATAACACAACAAATCATTATCCCACTATAGGGGTTTCTCCTGTGTAGTGGGTTCATATACACACATACGATTTCACATACGTATAATACCCCGACCCGAAGGTTTTTCCATGCGCGTTTCAAACTAGCCGCAGCAGTATAATGAACTATGTATACTTAGCTTGAACTTTAATAAAATTAATATTTTATTATATGTGATGGCAAAATTATTACTTAAGTATATTGAGTAAATACTATTTTAATGTGATTCCTTTGGCATAATAACATATCTTTGTGCACTTTAAACTGGTTCATTAAAAGGCCCAGGCTGTGGACTGACTTACTGAAAATTTAAATTAAAAACATGAAAAAGGCTTTCATGTAAACAGGTCAATTGATGAATAAGTTAGGTATGTAAGTTACATACATACAAATGTAGGTATGTGAGTACAAACGTAATTCATAGTAGAATGTCCTTTTAAATTTTTACACACATTATACAAATATTTTTCTGTTCACAATAAATTTACAAAATGCATAATTTTCAAATTAAATTATGTTTATTTCATACGAAATAAAGAAATATAAATCTTTAAATTCACATAGTTTTAAAAACACGACTAGATTAAACAAATGCGATAACTTATAAGCAAATCAAATTTAATGGTCGTTAATTCTGTGTTTTATAAAGTTTTTTATTTATTAAAGTAAGTAAAATATTTGCAATAAAGGTATCATCTTCAGCCTTAGCTGTGATCAAGCAAAGTCTTCGCTAATATCCGTCAGCTGGAACTAAAGGTGGCTTTCCATACGTTTGAGTTCATATCCATGGCCATTAATTGTCCGTGGCATCGGTAGGTTGTATGTACCTGTTTGTACCTAGCTCTCGTCCTCTGCAGCCGGTGAAACTATGAGGAGCAGTTCAGACATTGGGCTTCCAACGTTAGAATGGATAGTACAAATAAAAATAAAATCATGATTGATTCTATGACAAGGTACTTAAATGTGGCGTCAAACAATTTAATCTTAGTCTTAATCGTCAAAAATGTTAAGTGTGAGAGAGTCATGATTTGGCACGAATGGGTTGATTCGACCGGAGTGATACCATGGCCGCCGAAAACCGGTGTGAAACCACCACAGCGTTGTGTTTCGCCATGCCGGTGAGGTTACCGGAGGCCCAATCTTTTCCCTCTCCAAATCCCTCAATCTCCGAAACCTAAAAACCCAAAAGGTTGCTATCGTACTTGTAACTTCTCCATTGTTGCGGGTGTACATGGGCGGCGTTGATTGCTTAGCACCAGGTAATTTGTTTGCGCATTTGCAGCCCTATCACATAAAAAAATCTAATTAGTTTCGATGTTATCTGTACTAGTCTAATGTTATTAAATAAAAAAAAATGTTATGAGAACCATTGATAGACTTATCTTTGATTTGAAGTTGAAACTATCTGCAGACCGTCATTAAAGATTATGAAAACACAGGGAGGATAATAAAGTTGATTTGAATAAGCCTTTAATTGCTCAAGGTAACAAATGTGTGAAAAATTTAAATTTCATAGTATATAATTCGTGTTAACGCCTACTCTACAAATATTTTATAAACAGCAGTTTGAAGACACATTTTGCCATTTGATCCTAAATGATGATGTGCACAGTACGTTTTTTGTTCGTATTATTTTATTTTCACAACAATGCCTTCGGTGAGTACTTCAATAAATATAATTTTCTATTTTAATATTCTATGCCTTGTGTTTAAATTACCTCAAAACAATTAAGCAATTTGGCTAGGAACGACATACGGCTATGCTACCCTGATTGCTGCTACCGCATTCCAAAGTAGGATAGTCTGGACAGATAATAATGAATGGAATAAAAGCTGTGAGAAGGACAGCAGTAGAATCAGAGGAGCAGAAAAGATTTTAACATGGTTTAAGGGAAGCGATTTTATCTAGAAATTTATTCATAACTTATTTGTACTCATTTCAGCGTGGAGGAAAGAATTGTGCAGCCCATTAGACAATGATTGTCTTACCCAAGCAGTAAAAGAACATGTTTACGACAAGTTTGTCAGAGGTTTAAATGGAGTGGAGTCTTCAGACCCACTATATACGAACAACATCATTATTAATCGGCCAAATTTTAACTACACTCTTTATAGACCTACGCTATTAGGAATGAGGCATTGTAATTTTATGAAGTTAAGGTAAGATAATAAATTTTATTTACTAGAAGTAGAAGGCAAAATAAATTAAAAAGACAGCCGGTCTAATCAACAATTTTATATCAAAGATAATTTTGAAGGGTAGAAAACAAGGTCGCCTAGTACATAAGCACGAAACAATTGAATGCACTACAACTACTAAACTAGATTAAACTGCACTAAAGGTAATAGAAGTGCATATATTGAGGATAAGAATGCCTGGAATCATGTTGATTCGGCAATACTCAAAGTTATAGTCAGTAGTTACTAAAATTCTCAATATTAATGAATCCTTGAATGAGTTTATATGGAAGCATTCTTTTAGATTGTGAGTACGCATATGTGAGCACCATGTTCGAGACTATTACTAGTCTTAATACTTACGTATTGAAATTTACTGATAGATCCCACCATTTTTTCTTTTTTATATTCAACTTGTCTCTGCAGTGTTCTCACATAGGGTTACAATAATGTGTTATTAGAGAATTGTAAAACAAATAATATTTTTTAAAAAGAATACCGATGGAGTTTCTTTCTCGTTCTTCTCAATTCGAAACTACAATTTGGAACGAGCACCTAGCTTCACTGACAAACACTGACAGACTGCTGTTTTATTTTGACCACGATTTTGACGTTTCAAAAGTACCTATGTATGGATTACTTGAAATAAATGATTTTGATTTGATAATCTAAGTATGTAGAAAAAAATTCAAAGTAAAAAATTGCTGTAATATTACGAGCATGTTAAGATTCTCTAATAACGTTATATTTCTATTTTCGAATTGCCTCACATATTTGACGTAGGGTACTAAACTTATCGAGTCTGCTTGCCAAATTCCGCATCTTGGTTTTCAGATTGACCCAAGACGAAGTTTCTAGGGTAACTTATGAACTAGAGTGTCCAAACTTGGTTCTGAAAGCGAGTTATGACGTGAAAGGAACTATGAACAGAATCCAAGGAGAAGGCAAAGGTGTCTGTGAAATTTCATTTGGTACGTATAACTGAAAAATAAAAGTGACGTCTGACGAAACAAATATATTGTAAAAAAACAAAGAATTAGTGATTATAGTTTCTTTACCTTTCAATGTTAAATTTTTCAGTAGTTAAACGTTTGTTTTAGTTTCAAATGAAGCCATAAATCATTAATTTTCGTTTGCTATTTATCAAACGTACCGAAAATGACTGAAATTTATATGTAAAAAAAATCGACCTCTCAATATAATTAATTATTAAAATATATTCACACACATCTAAATATTTCGTTCATTGACAATTTAGCTACAATATTAAAAAATAATGTTTAGCAAATTTTGAAGGAACATATATAATTTTGGAACAAAAAAATACTTTAAATTTCATATAAACTTTCAGAAAATTCCTATTTTTTTTTCTTAAAATACCGGTTACATATTACACTACATACTCAGGTTTTTGATAAACTTAAAATAGATTAAAACTATCTATCGTAAAGCTTTTAGTCTAGGAGAAATCTATTTTTTTTACAAAAATGTATTTCATTACAGACGTCTACAAACTAAACATAACTGGAAAATATGAGAGAATAATGGAAGAGGACGGTAAACTGCACTTCCATATACTCAACTACAATTTAGAGCTGGATGAGCATGCAACGTCATCTGTCATGTACCACAATCTGTTTACTCGTCCCACTGGAATGGGTAAGATGAATTCAATATATTATACAGAATGCATAGGACAATAAACGATAAAACAAATGAAAAGATATCATTATAAAAGTGCAATTAAAATTATTCGTTAGTATTTAAGTGTAGCCATGCTTTGATGCGAATTTTCCGCCGGAAACGGAATAATACAAAAGCCCTACCAAAAAACTGGCGTGGAATAACCACAGGATTAAAATTATCGGAGACCCAATGCTTGTCCAATCCCCGTCCTTGACGATGTTCTAAATCCCCAATAGGTTGGCAATGCATTTGCTACTCAGGTTGCTCCATCAAGCAGTTCGTGTGGTAGTTTGCCACCGTATCACATGCCACAGCTACTTTTGATACAGGACTATCCTAACATATTGAAAATTTATTGTTTAGTAATTAGATCTCCTCTTCTGATTCCATTTCTATCATGAAGTTTGTATGCTGCATGTTGCTTCAGCTTTTTAAATTTGTCCTTGTCATTGGCTAAAACAAAAGCTGTTTAGATTAGTTTATACTTTATCACTATGTCGTATAAAACAAAGTCGCTTTCCCTGAACCCTTATCCCTATGCACGCTTAAGTTTTAAAAACTATGCAACGGATTTTGACTTAGTTTTTTTAATAGACAGAGTGATTGAAGAGTGATCGTTATATGTATGATAATATTCATTAAACAGTAAAAAAATAGTAACAGATTGTACACGTGCAAAGCCAGGCTCACAAGTTCTTAATAAAAATAATTATTATTATTTTCCATATCAATAGTTGTACATAATCGAATCTCACTTTGGACAATATTAACCTTTGTGTTTATATTTTTCAGGTGAATATTTTGGGAGAGCGTTGGAGAAGCAGACACGAGATTATGTAATGAAAAAAATGTTGACCAAATACGTTCAAAACCTTAAGGATTTCCAACGAATCGTACCAATAGAAGAAGTACATTTTAGATACGTTGTCTGAGTTATAATATTATAAGAAAAAAATTCGTTATTATTGTTATATACCTCTTATTGTTTAATAAATTTTAAATTAATTTTATTATTCATATTGAAACATTCTAAAATTAAATGTTTATAATTATTTTTGTGTTTTTCTATGTGTATATTAGAACAACAGCATTTAAGAGACTTGTTGGTAACTAAGTACACGAGCCAGGGTTGCCGGTATAAGTGCAATGATGCACCGCGACCGCTTTCCAGAGCAGAAGAAGGAACGTGGTGTTTTTTAAGTCAGTGAGTTTCACACTTTTTCTCGCCCAATCCAGAACAAGAGAAGCAATTTGATTAATTCCCTCTCGTAAAAAAGTAGGAACACGTAATAAACTGCAATTTGTTAACAAAACAAAAAGGAACATCATTATTTTATTTCTGACTAACAAACTAAATAAACTTTTTTTCATTTTTCACACCTCGAATTGCTGATTTTGGTCACTATCCTTGCCTGGTGGTAAGCGATGATACGACCTATGATGGAGAGCACACCTATTCCCGACCAGACAGGTTATACCTTCGGGGAACGTAAACTCCAGCAAAGAATTCCACTCAGCGGTTCTGATGAAACAACTGGAAGCGAATGACTTACTACCTACACAGTTAGCGAGGTGGCTGCCGCGCAACGTGTCGCGGGTTAGATTCCCGCACGGAACAACTCTTTGAGCGATTAACAAATTCTTATTACGGGTCTCGCTGTAGTGTGTATGTGAAATTGTATGTTTGTAAACTTACAAAGGAGAAAATGCTTGTGTGTGGCAAAAAAAATTACGTACGACCCGTACGAGTGGGATATGCCCCGTGAATCAGTGACGTTTTGTCGACTCATCCCGGTAGTACGGTTGTCGAAAGGGCTAGGGGGAACCAAGTTTTGGGGGCCCTAACACTCAAAGAAATATATTTGATAAAATACCGAAGACTTTGCTCCTGTCTGAATTATTTAACTTACTGCCATTCACTTACTTTTCGCCATAAATTGTTTTAAGTATGGGAGAGCTATGCTTTGGCATAAATGGGTCGGTTCGGCCCATCGCCGCCCCTCGACCGGAGAGATACCACGGCCTCACAGAAAACCGGCGTGAAACAACCACAGCGTTGTGTTTCGCCGTGTGAGTGAGGTTACCGGATCCCCGATCCCTCCCCAACCCCTAAATCTTCAAAACCCTAATTCCTAAAAGGTCGGCAACGCACTCGTAACTCCGTTGCGGGTGTCCATGGGCGGACTGATTGCTTACCATCAGAAAATCCGTCTGCTCGTTTGCCGACCTATTACATAAAAAAATCATGTCCAAATCATCTTAACACTTAACTCAAGAAGAATATTGTGAAAATTATCTTCTCGAAGATTCTCAGAAGAAAGAAAGAAAGAAAGAAAGCATTCTCTTTCATACATCTTAGTTACTAAAACATTATAAATAGCCTGTCAAAGCTTTTAGGGATCGTAACTGATTAAAATTTAATTTGCTGCAAATTTTCATTGTTTAGTAAATATACATACGTGCACTCACTCACTAAATTTGGAGTTTGTTGTTACCGATACGAACTTCAAACCTTCAAAAAACGAGCGTACTGCTTCCTAAACGAAAAAATGATGTGTGGCTTTTGTAGAATAGATATTAAGAATGGATATCATTTTAAAGCTTATGTCACTTTAAAATGTCGCAAAATGCGAAGAATAACCTTACAAGGAAAGCTGGAATTAGAATTCTAGTTTTATTCTGAAAAAAGTGTGGAGATTAATGCTGATATTATCTGCTTCGCATAAAAAGACGCATTTGCTCTGCAAAAAAGATGAAGTGTTATGTTTCGTTTTACCTAAAAAAACTGACAATTAGGAAACAAAAGCTATTTCGTATTAGAAATTGTTTTATTTTCATTAATAATTAATTCTTAGTTGTTTTTGGACATCACACAGGAGATTTGACAATTAAAAGTTACAAATGACGTCACAAACCCTACATCGCACAACTGAAGATTTGCGCAATCAAAACAAATAATAAACTCTCATCCATTGTTTCGACTGTCGCCCAGCTTGCATGATCGCTTTGCTTGGCCAAAGGATCTTCAGTTTTGCGATTTTAGATAAATTTACTCTCTATTTCCTTAATGTTCGGTTAGGTATCTATTTAACAATTAAGCCATCACGACGCATAGCATTTCATTTAAACAAAAAAAACGTATTTGTATGTGTGAAATACCGACTTGATGACGCTGCATTAGGAAGTTTAAAGAATTCAAGATTTTCGAGGTCCAAATCGTTAATTTACTATAATTTTACAGCTAAAATTATCTTTTATTATTATAATGTCCACTATAACGTGATTTATTAAAATTATAAATACCGAAACCTTTTATAACAATAGTTATTATTTTCTGAGAGCTAAAGCCAAAATGTTCACATTGAGATTGATGTATATATTGTTGTGTTTCAAATGTGTTTTCTGTGAGTATATTTTGTATTTTATACTATTTAACCAAAAAAAATTCGACTGTTTATACAAATTAACATAAATCTATGAACAAAATACAAAAAAAATACTTGTTTTCGATGTTATTGTTTGAGTGTTTAGAAAAAGTTTTTTTGCTTTTTCTTCCCTTCAGAATTAAAATTTGTTTATAAAACGTCTATCATTAGGTTGTTTTTGTGGAAAATATTATGTACGTAATCAGTATAATAAAAGTCATTTGTAATCTGTACTTATATTTCTCTAATATTACGAAGTAAGAGTTTGTTTGAACGCGCTTCTTCCCAGTTACTGATTTAAATTGAACAATTCTTTTTGTATTCGTTGGTCCATTTATTGAGGAAGGCTATATGCTACTATAAAACATCTCAAACGATCTATAGGAGCCGAGCAGCAGGTGAAACGGCACGAGGATAGCTTGTCGTTTCGTATAATTTTAACAATTCTTATTCCAGCTCTGCAAAAACAACTTTGTTACAATGACGATGAGTGCCTAATAAATGCGGTGATCGAGAGAGTGTATCCAAGGTTCGTGGCTGGAGGACATGGAGTAGAGTCCTCAGATCCTCTTCACATCGACGCCATTGTGGCAGACCTGGCAACCTTCAGATACGGCCTGTATAACGCTTCAATGATTGGCTTCAAGAACTGTGAATTCGTCAAATTTAAGTGAGTTATCTTTTTAACAACCCTTTTTCTTGGTGTTTTTTCTTACTGTCTTTTTATAACCGTTTTTGTTAGTAAAATCGAAGTTTTTTAATAAGCTACATTTCTTATGACGTTATTTACAACATTATAAGCAAGCAAGCCGAAGTTCGTTTGTTGCATAAACATCTTTTATTTTTTTATTATAAACCAATTCCTCTGGTAACAAAAATAATTATCGAAAATTAAAGCATTGTGTTTAAAAAAACCAAATTTTGGTGTACTAAACAGATATTTTTTTTTTTGTAAAACAATTAAGTATATTAACAGCCCTTTTATTTGCTTTTTTTCAGTAATAAACGGCTCAATTCATACACTTACTTTGACTATGGCATATCCTGCCCAGTTCTCACTCTTCAAGCACGGTACGACCTCAATGGCATCATAGACTCTATTCCGGTTGAAGGCAGAGGACAATGTAAAATTGTTTATGGTAAGTACTCTTTGTTTTTCTTAAATGGCAACTTTGACTTGCTTAGCCTTGTAAACATAATACTAATAGAAGGTCGAAAATGTTTTAAGCCATTGAATAGGGTAGACTCAGTTTGTTATCATTTGTATTTGATCCAAAATACAACACAATTATTATTATTATTATTTGTTGATTAAGAGAGCCAGTTCTGAATCCGTCCTCTGAGTCCATTCAAAGTTTTGGCCAAAAACATTTTATCCAAATAGATAAGTATCGAGTCAAGCACCGAAGACCAATTACATAATTTGACAGAAAACCAAATTAAATAGGTACTACAAATTTATTACAGAGAAATACAACATATCTATAAGTGGAAAGCATGAAAAACTAAAGGATGATGAAGGAAAAGAACACGTGAACATTTTAGAGTATAAAATCGTCTCTGATCTGAAGAATGGGAGAGTCAGAGATCCTGAGTACACAGACTTAACTTTTAACCAACATGACAGTTGTGAGTATTATACTATAAAGGTTTATTTTATATAATAATACATAAAAATTATTTAAATTGTCGTTCAAAAACTTAGGTACGTGATGAAGTCTAAGAATTGAAAAGAGCGCCATCTATGGATTGTCGACAAAACCAAGTACTATGGGTAGGCAGCGTTAGTGAACTACACAGTACTGCGTAAACAACTTTTTTGGCATGGAATATAATTATTATAATGAATATTAAAATCTACATAAAATATTCCATGAACTAAATATTAAAATGTACAAAAACAGCTGTAGCTGTTTTTTGCACAATAAAATGTATTTATAATCAATTTTATATTTTAACTAACAACTCGTTCGTCATTAGAATTATTGAATTTCGTCGATGTAGATACAGCAAATCTATTTATTTACACTATATGCACATTGTATAAACAAAGTGAATGTCCTGGTGGCCCGTAGGTTAAGGAGCCCGCTTCTCATGCGGATGCGGGTTTGAAACCCGGCAAGTACCGATGTGACTTTTTCCACGTTATTTGTACTTTCTACGATTATTTAGACACCACTGACATCCGGTGATAGAAACATCGTGAGGAATCAACCAACCCGCCTTAAGCAAGCATGGTGAATTGATGCTCAAACCTTCTCCGTGTGAGAGAAGGCCTTTGCACAGCAGTGGATACTTATAGGCTGATAATGTAATAAGCAAAGTCGAAAAAAATCATCTGGTGTTGCTTATCATTGGCTAATCCGTTCTCTCGTTTTCCGTCCTATAACATGAATAATGATACTTTTTGCATTAAAATTTTGCAAGCTACTTATTTAATAGCCTGTAATGTCCCACTACTGGGCAAAGGTCTCCCCATCTTGCTTTCACACCTCCCAATCCTTCGACAGTCTCGACGATAGGCGTCTAGATCGACACGCCATCTTATCCGGGGCCTACCCCGCCTGCGCCCTCCTTCTTAATAATAATTAATTATTATAATTATTTAATTTTCAGGCAGTGACCCTTTGAGAATAATAGAAGAAATGACCCGGGATATCGTGATGGATGTCTTTCTCAACAAATACATACAGAATCTAAAGGATTTCTACGAACATAATTCTGTTGAAGTCTTACACTATAAATATGTTCGATAAACGACTGGAATACCAATATGTTTTGTTTTATTTTATTTATATTTTATACCTGAACATTAATAAGGTGATGTAACGCGACCTTGACTCTTTTGGGCACGCTGTTATCGCAGTGGTAAGCCTCTCTTTGAAGAGTTGCTAGAGAGACGCTATGGCGTCCTCAACTTTCGCCTAACTCAAGGCTTTTGTAGCTACTTTTTTCGGGTCAAGCTGAAGAAAACGCTGGATGTAGTCATTATGAAGACCACCCGCAGGACACAGTGGAGCATAAGGTGGCAGCGTGCTTGGGCTGAGCACTGCCATATCCGAAGGGGGGTCATCGGAGACGGCGACCTCTTCGCGTCCGGCCTAAATCGAAACTACTTTATCTCAGTACCCTGGGCGAGACAAGTTATAATAATATGATAAATTACACCCTCAAAAATAAACAAGGCTTATTGTTTATTTGAATATTTTTGACTAATGTGGAGAATTCAGAGTTTTATTGTACAATTAACAATACACTTTTCATACCTTAAGAGGTATATAACCCATAAAAACATTAAACTCAGTAAAACTAAATACATAGTGGCGTATTGTTTTTATTTATGAAGTATTAAAGAAAAATAAGAAAAATATCAAGGACCACTAATTACTAAATCATGACAGCTATCATATATGCATGTTGCATATAATTAAATATGTAAATAATTAAAAGCAAAATTTAATTATCTATTTTATTAACACTGCGTCACACAAATATCCGATTTCCTTACTTATTTGTTTGGATTGCGACCTGGCATGGTATAGCAGGACTGGCTATTTTATAGGTTCCTTCTCTTGATCTTAGCAAATACTGCAACCAAATTTCGTTTTTTTTTGTAACTTCTCCCGTCCAGGGTCGGGCAGGAGGGAGTGTCAGGCTCGTATTGACTAAAAACCCACCTCCGTTCCTTCTCCTGCTCTGGGCCGAGGTCGCGGTAACCGCGGGCGGGCGCAGCAACCGCGGCTGAACATCAGCTCTATAGGGCCCCGTCTGTGCTGGTCTATTGGCTCTGACGCGCGAGCGGAACGCTACGCGTATACAATACAATCAATAACAACACACAATCCTATTACAACAATCCTATTCATTATTTATTCCACACCTACATCAATCGAATTACTCAACAATAATTTATTTTGAAAACTATACTACTATACTATAATATTACATATATATTCTGATTATAATAATTAACAATTTGATTATGACTAAATGTTTTTTTTATCTATTCTTTATTACTACAATCTGTCTCCTTTGTGGGAGATACAGATCAAATGTTTGAATAGCTTTATAACAACGCTACAACCTCATCAAATTTTTGACGGATTTAATCACAAAAAGTGTTCTGATTTAAATATGCTGATTGCGTTTTTATTTTTGGGGTTCTTAGTACTAATTAGTTTTGCTTACCTATGTAAAAGCGTATACAACTATGAGATTAGAAAATAATAGGTTTAAATGTGTATTGTAAATAAAACAATAAAGAATTATTGTTTCCTATTTATCCTTGACCATTTTTATTATGGTTAAAGAAAATACACTTAAAATAGAATAGAATAATATTGACGTATCCGCTGTACAATCTGGTGTCGTGCATAGAGTTAGATTCTCAAGTTGAGCAAAAAGTTTATTTAAAGTTACTATATTTAGAGACTCATTCGGCCTTATTACAAAACAAGGTTTTACTTTAGTCTAGGACTAAACCATTGAGTCAGTTTTCGTATTTCGAATTGAAGGCAGATGACAATAAGATTCAAAATTCAAAACCCGACTCAATGTTTTAAACCTAGACTAAAGATAAACCTTGTTTTGTAATAAGGGGGTTATAGTATAATGACTATATGACAGTCCTATCGTATCGTTTTCGGCAAAAAGTTCTAATGGATTATTGTTATTAACGCTAAGATTAGCTATCAGCAGTTGTTTGAACTTAAATAAGGTGTTATAACAGCTTTCAATTTACAATCAAAAGCATTCAAAATCTCGCAATGGATTACCAAGTTTACTATTGACATAAGACAGTGAATAACCAAAAGGTCATGTTGGCAATAGGAACCTAAGGGATAATAAGATTAAGGTAACTGTATCTGCTCCTTCTGACAAGTACCAATTTTATTTATCCCAGTTATAAAGATTCTAAGATTATTTAGACATCAGTGAAGTACAAGAAAACACCGTGAGGACACTGGACTTATAACTTTTAATTATAAGTTTGAAATCGTTAATCCACCTTGAGGTAGCGTGGTGATTAAGTATAAACCTTCTTCGTGTAAGAAGAGGCCTTAGCCTAGCAGTGGGAACTTATAGGTTGGGGACAACGATGACGTATACAATAAAGGGAAAATTGTGAGGTAACCTTTACTTATAATTGAGCAAAGTACGGTGATTAATAGAATCAAAGTTGTTGTTCAACAGTGATCACTTTATAGGCTTTTAATCATGATTATAATATGCCAGTCATGATTTAAATTACGTAAGACTCAGTCTCAAGACAGAAAAAATAACCAGTAAAAGACTAGGACACCTAAGTGTTCTTAAGGACAGTAATTCAAATACCAAAATTGTTTATTATCTACAGAACCAGACAAAAATAATAACAAGATTTTTTAATGTTTTAGACAAAAATGTTTCTTTACGGTTCCTTGATTTTGTTTAACGCATATAAATACATTTTGCTTGTTATTAAGTTGATTTTGTCTAGAACGCCTTGAAACGCGGCTATCATTATGTTTGCGATACTAATTCTATTCTTATTTTCTGGCTTAATTGGCGTACAACCCGTTCCAAGTAAGTACCTATATTGATTTTAAATCTTATTTTCTGTGGCATTCGTTTAAATTTAGCAAACATACTTTGGCACTAGTTCTAAAATAGAATAAAATATAAATAGATTGATTCTTAATATTTAAAATGTCGTCGCAGAATTGATATAAAATTAATAAATTGATTAGGTATGTCCGTTCAATATTTATTGTATTTGAGAATCAAGCCTGTTATATTAACAATTAAGTACTGCATATTTTGTTAATTATAATCACTTTATGGCAACGGACTGACATTGAGATCTTTAATTCCCACACGAATAAATTCTTTGTTCTTCTACTAATTATTATTCAGAGTCCGGGTGTGATGTGTACGTATGTGAAAATAAAAGAAAATCACAGCGTAGGATTACATAATGACACAAAAAAATAATAGTAATTTTTTGATATGACATAAAATGAATTGTAACTTTTGTGTCACATCACACCCAGACTATGAATAATAATTAGTAGAATAACCAAAAATTTATTGGGAATCGAAGAACTCAATGTCAGTCCGATGCCTTAAAGTGATTATGTGCCATAAGGTGTCTTGGTACACGGATAGGCGTGTACCAATAAAAATAATCTAATATGATTTTTTTTTATGATTAATTGCCTTTTTTCAGCTCCAGCCCTTCAAGCATGTAAAAAAACTGATGACGAATGCCTGAAAAGCAATGTTAACACCATATTTAAACATTCCATAAAAGGAGATGCGGATTTAGGTATCAAAACTCTAGATCCAATGCATCATAAAGAAGTTGATGGACAATTAGGTGTCATTGAGTATCAGTTATATAATAGTACTGTTGATGGATTCTCAAACTGTGACGTGAAGAATGCAAAGTATGTATTGTTTATATATTTTTAATATGATAGGTTTGAAAACGGCCTTGGCGACCTATAATATCAAAGGAGTTACGAGTGCCTTGACAACCTTTTGGGGATTGAACATTACCAATTTAGGGTTTAAGCCCTTAGTGACGCGGCAAAACACAACGCTTTGGTTTTTCCACACCGATTTTCTTTGAGAGGTGCCGAAGCATGACTCTTCGATACATAATCAAGTTACGCTACTCCTAAAATAGATCTAAGATCTTATAAATTAAATTCATTTTGTATATAACTTCTTTTCTGCAAAAATAAGAGGAGGACCTCCGCAGATTAGAATGCAGATTCTTATTTTTATTTTTCTTAATATTTTATTTAAATTCTGTTTATATAATTTAGCTTATTTATATCTGTGAAAATAAATGTTCTAGAAAAGTCCAGAAATGTATGATGCTAATAATAATTTTACCGATTTTATTTTTAAAATTAATATTATTATGTTTTTTTATATTGGTACTCAGACATATCAAAACATTTTAAGTGTGGGAGAGCCATACTTCGGCACGAATGGGTCGGTTCGACCGTTGTGATACCACGGCCTCACGGCGAAACAACCCAGCGTTGTGTTTCGTCGTGTGAGTGAGGTTACCGAAGGCCCAACCCTTCGACTCACTCAACCCTTTCTCAATCCCTAAATCTCCAAATCCTTAATCCCTAAAAGGTCGGCAACGCACTCGTAACTCCTCCGTTGCGGGTGTCCATGAGCGGCGCTGATTGCTTACCATCAGGTAATTTGTTTAAGGCACAATTAAGCTTAAGTTTAATTTCAGGCTAGATTTAGAAAAACGTGAATTCAATTTCCGCATACTATGTCCAGTTCTAACTGTGTATGGAGTTTATAAGATTAATGGTACACTTATAGTAATGCCAATAGAAGGACATGGAGATTACAAATTAGTTTGCAGTAAGTTTCTTTTTTTTTATTATAGCACATTTAAAATACGAATTACGGTACAAAGCAGACAATTGTTAATGAAAAACAAAAGAAAACAGAAAAAGTTTCTAGAAAAGAACGTTAAGATCTTTGAAAACTGGTTAAGTAATTTTTGATTTAGTAAAATAAACCAGCACACAGTAAAGATCGATCGAGGAATCGATTATTGGAGGTACACAAAGGAAGTCGCACACGTTCCTAGGAGTGGTAGTCGAAGTGAAAATAAACACCATTTTTTTTTAAGAAAGACGACGTTTTCTGTTCTGTTAATGATTAGCATGCATGCACGTAGGTAGTAACAGTTACTGTTAAGCTTCCACATATTAGTACCTATCAAAACAAGTACAATGTGCATGCATTCAACAAAATTGAAGAAATAAATATTTTGCATTGAAAATCTCCTATTTTTTGAAGTCAGTTAAGCCTTTGACTACCGACAGAAAACTTTTGAAGGCAAATCCTCCGCTAGGCAGTCACCGGTGACTCCCATGGCGTTTAACGTGTGAATAAGTACATACTAACAATTATGCCATAATGATT
This sequence comes from Spodoptera exigua, assembly GCA_902829305.4. Classification (NCBI taxonomy): domain Eukaryota; kingdom Metazoa; phylum Arthropoda; class Insecta; order Lepidoptera; family Noctuidae; genus Spodoptera; species Spodoptera exigua. Next base: position 4,681,738 of record LR824614.2, read on the forward strand.
GTTATTGAATCCTTTAGGAAAAACCAAATATCTAGAAATTCAATATGTAGAAAATGCTAATATCAAACAATTATCTTTTAACTAACAATTATTTATATCAAATTACAGAAGGCTACGATATACAAGTTGAAACTGATATAAAGATAAATCAAGATAAAGATGGAATAAAACACATGTCGGTGAAATATTTCAAAGCTGATGGTGATCTGACTGTTGGAATGACTACTGATCTACAAAATCTTTTTGATGGAAAACAACCACAATTAGGTAAGCTTTTATCCAAACTGAACTGCTTTTGGTCTTGAAATTCCAAATGCAAATTGTTAACAAGATATGTGAAGGGCGCAATAAATTCCCGGTCTAAGAAATTATGGCAGGAAATAATTCTTAATAATAAGTTCGGGACAGCCAGCTTCGGCACGAATGAGTCGGATCGACCAGAATGATACCACGGCCTGTCACAAAACCAGCGTTAAACAACCTCAGCGTTGTTTAACGCGTTGTTTTGCCGTATGAATGAGGTTACCAGAGGCCTTAATTCTCCACATCCCCCATCTCTTCCCAATCCTTAAATATCCGAAACCCTTATCCACAAAAGGCCGACAATGCTCACAATACCTCAATCCCTAATCTTCAAATCCCTAATCCCTAAAAAGTCGGCAACGCACTCGTAACTCCTTTGGTGTTACGGTTGTCCATGAGCGGCACGATTGCTTATCATCAAGTAATCCGTCTGCTTGTTTGCTGACTTATCCCAATAAAAAAGAGTGTGAAAGCATAAGAAAAAAAAGATTCATTAATGTGTACTTACTTTTTTAATGCAACTTAAATTCAAAACCGTTCTTAAATCTATATTTTCCATAGCAAGAAGTAAGCAAAATTCTAAAGCAAGAGCCAGTTCAGAGTACTTCGTTAGTTTCTAACTAACGGCAAATTAACTCGTCTCATATTTCATGGTGCTAACAACACTGGCGTATGGGTACAGCTGGTACATATTGACAAAAGGTGGAAAGGCTGACCTTTTGGAAAATAGAGGCTGTAACTCGAAAGCATTAAAATCTAGATTGAGTCGAGTTTCAGAAATGTTAACTAGAAACGAAGAAACCTTACTGCTAAGATAATAAGGGGATGTTTTGTGTTAAGAAGATTCTTTAGCATGTCAATCTAGGAAAACCATTTATACTATTAAAATCAAAATTATACCCTGCATTTTCATAGCAAAGGATATAAACAATAAATTGTAATATTTATCCCATCAATAACGTTAAAATGTTTTCTAAATTTCTCTCTTGATTCTGCTTATTCCTATTTTGTTCTAAAATAAACATTTCAACTGATGCCTGTACCTAATCATCCATCATTTAGTGATTAGCACGGCATTTTGTTCTCGTTACTTAATTGCCACTTACCTTAACTTAAACTGAGCCCCTACATTATTTGGGTCAGCGGTTTTCGTTAACTAGGCCATGCCAAAGATCCTGTGGCTTTTCTAATAATATATTATGGGTAGCCAGTCCAGTTTTACGGCAATAAATTGGATTAACTGAAGTGTAATATACTGAAACGAAAACTTTTCTGTGACTTTTATTAGTATTAACTTTTATTTAAATTGTTTGTTCAGCAATTATTATAAATGGCTGCCAAAGGTTGCAGGTTTTTCTTCTCGTATTTTGTTTTTATTATTTTGTTGTATATTTAATAGGTGAAATATTGCTATAATGTTTTAAATTCTAAATCAATAAAATGAAAAATATGATATTATTAACAGTAATTATCTATTTATTATCTGTTCAATATTTTAAAGACATTTGGAAACTATTGTAAAAAAATATGACTTTTTTCCCAATAAATTCCAATTATGTTTCTATAATACGGTAGTTTCCAACTAGTGAAATTCAATACTTTTATCCAAACGTCAAAAACGGTACTTTTCGATGAAATTTGTATGAAAAACTGAGTTATGACGTCATAACATTTATGCGTCCAAATAGCTTACTTATTTCTTAAAATAATTATTAGCTACAAAAAGTCTAAAACTTAGTGTATCGGCAGATCGATGAATAAAAGTATAGTCATTTTTCAATATTTTATTGTATTGAAACGTCGAATTCATTTATTTTTGACCTAGGAAACTACCTAATTCATACATTTGGAACTCTGACAATGTTCTAGTCACTGTAGACATCTGAAATCAAACGACGGAAAAGAAAAATGTGTTAGTGCCTTTATGCCTTTATTCAAAACCCCTACTACTTTTACTTCTTCAATTTCCTTACTTTTCCCCATAAATCAAACGCACGGACTCACTGTCTCAGCATACATAAATAATTCTTTTGCTTAATGGACCTTAAGAATGTTTATGACTTAAGTTTTATGGCTTACGTTATTCAGTTCAAACTGTTCCTGCCTTACCATTTTGCTATGAATAAATATAATGGATAAGGTATTTATATAGTAGTATTTATATAAGCAAACGCTAGAGTTATAGAAAGTTTACCTACTGCGAATGCCTAATTCTTAAAGATAAAAGATAAAATATAAAGTATATTGGAACCACTACATAGTTATCCGGGGTTATATTAATATGGTTACGGGCAAATCTTAAAGACTTACTGGCAACCCAGCTCTTTTCAGAAGATGGATCCGGTTGGATTTTAGTCAGCGAGAGTCTGACACTCTCTTTCCCATCCAGAGTAAAGGGAGTCAATTAACAAAAGAAATGGCGAAATGCAATCAAATTGATGGTTTTAATTTATTACAATCTTACTTAATTCAATATTACCTTTGAAAATATGCATAATGTCTAGTTTAACAGGCAGCGATCCGGAATAATAATATAAATAATATAATATAGGTGTCAAGCAGCTAGTCTAGGTTTTGTTAAATGAAATAAAATTTAAAATGTTCTAATGTTCTAAATGTATAATTTCTTATATTTACAGCTAAAGATGTTCTTAAATTTACAAATGAAAACTGGAGTCCAGTAGCGAAGTTGCTTCAGGGGCCCGTGTTCAGCGCGAACTTTGAGAAGATTATCAAGAATATGAATAAGTATTTTAAGCATATTCCTTTAAATCAAATTATAGAGGAGTAGGAGAGTTATTAATATAAATTAAATATAATTAAGATGCTTTCTTTATATTTATGTGTGTTTTTAGTTAGAGAATAATAATAAGAAAAATATTGTTATTATGTAATGTAAAGGTGTACATAACTGGATACGGCTGTGTCTTTATTATTATTCTGGTCAATTTCCTGTCAAACAAGCAATAAAAATGTCAATAAAATACTTATTGTGTATTTTCCATTTATACTCGTACCTACTATTGAGTTACTTCTGAGTTTGTTTCGTCATCTCTAATCAGAGTAGTGGTATATGATCAGAAAATCTGTTTATAACAATAAGTATGTTTGTTGAATTCAGGAATCAATAATATTTCTGAATTGTAAGAGCGTTATCTGGTTTATTAAACAAAAATCATTAATTTAAAACTTACTAAAAAATCAAGCACTCAAACATACCTATCACTCCTTACAATTAAGAAACCATTATTGAGAAAAAATATCTTTAACAAAATAAAAAATGTCTTCTATAGGTACTAATATTATATAGAGTTAGTAATCAACAAATATACATATCAATAACAGTAATATTGAGAAATATTCAAGCTGAAAATATTTTTATTACTTTATTTAATAAATATTCTAATTAAAAATACAATCTTTTTACACCCAAACCATCATAACAACATCCAACACACCTTTATTTTTTGCAGCCGCATATTTGTTGGTACTTATTAAAGATAACGAATTAATGACTTAAAAACAGTTCAAATTCAACAACTTGTATGTACTTGTGTATCCGCTTACCATGAATAATATTTCAATAAATAACAATAATTTTTCTTTTATAAACTGGAACGCACGCCTTCCAAGTACAACTTACAGTCGCCACACTATTATTAAAATAATTATCTCTTCGTATTACTGTCCTTTAATAACACTTAGATATCTTTAATAACAAGTAATTTTCATAATTCACCACTTTTGTACTAATAATACGGTTTAATCGTCGTCGTGTGACTTGTAATTAATAAAAGACAGATGTAACAAGTGACAACAGGGTCCGTGAACTGAATTTTAGTGATAGCGTAAACACTTAATCTTTTCTTTCTTGTACCCACAATTCACCATTCTGACGTGGACTGGTCATCTGGAGTTGCGGGGTAAGCGCAATGAGGTACCGGGGCCCTCGGCCTAGAGCAAGAGAACGAACGGGGGAATTTTTAGTCAGTAAAAGTCTGAGACTCCCTCTCACCTAGCCCTGGGAGGGAGAAATAATTTGTTGATCTTCACATCTCAAAAAGAAGGTTGTAAGGTAGAAAATGCATTCGGCATTCAGTCCACTATTGTGCAAAAGTATTAAAATAAATAAAAAAATGTTATGTTTAAAACCACGAGATACAACCTCTTTTGCGAAAAGACCGCCACAACCTCCTAAAACCGCTGCTACTCCTGTAAGCCAGGATCTACGGAAAAAGCAACCATGAAAACACAGAAACACTTAAGACCAGCACGTCCCTGAGACATGAACGACTGTCTAGGATTCGAAAACGAAAGAAATGAGAAGATATTGTTACGTGCCTGACGTCACGTTCCTGACTATGCGGGCTTGGGTTACGGGATTGGATGAAATGAAACACTAATACCGGTTTTCAGACTTTCTATTGCACTTAAGTTACAGCGTCCACGGAGTTAAGTTATCGGCGTTCCTCTCCAGCAGAGTCCGGCCGACTGACACAACTTTGCCGTTCACGCTGACTTAACTCACTTAACTGACTGCACTTCACTATTTCACTGCACTTCACTATTTCACTCACTTTTCTTCTTTTTCACTTCTTCCTTTTCTTCCGAATCGCTTTAGACTTAGAACTCAACTGCTAGCGGTGAGCCGCAGTTCCGCTTATATACCCCCGGTCAGGTTCTGGAACATTCAATTTCGTTATTCTTTTTGATCGTCATGCCTCCAGAACCTTCCAATAATTTCGTTATTCATTTTTATTTATTCTCCTTCTCGCTCTTTAATTTTTCATTTCTTTCACACAAATAATTCCAGAAAGTTCGACAAAACTTCTATAAACTAAAAAAACTTCATGTTTACGGCGGGACTCGAACTCGGGGTCTCTGTGGTGTAATCCACACGCCTTACCGATTACACCAACTCGTGTTGACAATCCATGACGAAATTTACAATCTCTAGGCAACGTTTGACAACCATCCATTGACGTCATGATGTCAAAGAGTTTGAACCACGGAGTAAGAACAAAGAGGAGATGTTGTAATAAGATTTCTCTAAGAAACATCGCGTGATATTTTGCGGGGTGAGGGGGTATTAGACTCCGCCCATTTCCTTATTTGCCATCTGCCGGTGTATAGCCAAACTACATGCTCGTTCAATTTATTTAGTTTTTTAGTTATGTAACTATTTCACAATAGATGGCACTAAATATAAGATGCAACAGAGTCGTACTCAGAATCTCCGGGTTTTGTTTATTTTGATGAATGAGAATCATTCTACATTCAATAAAAACCTTTTTATTGAAACTTAAAGTGCTGTATTGGTAAAAAAACACTTTTATAGATTGTTTATGAAGCTATTTCAGCTTCATAAACAATCTATAAAAGTGTTTTTTTAATAATAAGAATTGCCTGATGAGTTACTTTTGTGCTTTAATATGTTAAACGCTTCTGCTGTAAATCCGGCTTCACCATTAACACTTTCAAACCATTTAGAAATAGTTCTTGGATGCGGTAAGCAAGTGTCGAAAGTTTTTCTGACATATGTGTAAGCATTTGGTGAAAAATAATAGAGTGTCAAAGCGAATGATCGGAGAGCAGGAGAATAAGTCTTCTTCATTGGTTTTTTTTTATGTTTTGCTAACTGCCGCCCAACCAAGTCTTTCAACTTAACATTTATTGATGTTAAAATTTCAGATTCTTCTCCCAACAAAAAACGTTTGCTTTCCAAATCTTTAATTAAAGCACTTAAGTTTTGAACCTAAAACAAAAGAAAAAGTATTTGATTCACAAAAAATCTAAAGGACTGCGTGGGGTAAAGTAGCGCCAGTACCTTTTTCTTCAATCGATTAACTTTCATTTGGAGTCTCCTGATTTTTAATCTATCTGCTCTTGCTTTCCAATGAAGTTGTGCTATTTCTTGCTTTAGCTTTTTCTTTTTTGGCGTATCATTAAATATCAGAAATTCATTTAATTCATTAGTAGGTGTGGTAGGCTTTGGAGATGACATGGTTGGCTCATTTAAGTAATTTGTAGGTGTGGTAGGGTGTGGAGATAATTTTCTTTTAAGCTGTAACATAAAGGATGAAACAGTCATAAAACAATTTAAATGAAATTGATTCATTCTCCCAATATAAATAAGACTAGTAAATACAAACTACATTGAAACAAACCGACAAATCCAGATTCAAACAAGGTAAAGTTCCCTTCTTTAATTTTCTATGCCTTTTTTTGGTCACTATGAAGTCTTCATTGTTAAAATGGCAAGAACAAATTTTGGTATATTTAGTGGGAGACCAGTCTTCTCTATGAATTTTTTTTATCCATTGTTGACGTAAATTTTCTTCAGATGGAAATCTAGAGCATACATCATTAAAAACAATTTATTTATTTATTTATTTATTTATTTATTTATCAAAACTTATTCTATCTTTACAGGGTTTTCCCTAATGCGACAGATAAGACCTTAAACTAAACTTAGACTAAAATAAACTTCATACCAAACTATCGAAACAAACTTACTTAATAATAAACAATTAAATTATAACAAATTATGAGACAAAACTATTTTATACATACCTACGTAAATACTTATTTCAAACTTAAACTACACTACGTTAGAGCATAAATTTGTAGATAAATGTTTTAATATTAATAAATTACAAATTATTTCGCTTGTAGCATAATATATACAGTAATAACCTTGTGAATTCACCCAATGAACACGTAAACACATCGATCTTTGTTTGTAACTCGTTTATGATACGGATAGCTCTGGTAATAGGTGCCCTGGCAAGTAAGTTGGTTCTGGCTGTAGGTACCAGCAGCAGAGGCGGGGACGCGCCCCGCCGCCCACGTAACGGTCCGGCACACACCAGACTCAAGCGCTGCAATACCCCGGATTACTCTTAATTCCACGAAGCACCTTCACTAAATAGGCACCTAACGTAAACTCCCGTCGGACATGCAACTGATTATCGCCAACCATGCCCAGGACAAACAAAGTGGGATACATCAGTGGGTAAAATGGATAAACCCCATATAATTTCTGATATAAATGGCGCGTGAACTTGTTCTGAATGCGCTCCAACATCACCGAAACATTTAATGAACTTGATATTTTGAAGTACCTTAAATAAATTATTGTAGACTAGCAACTTAGTTTGAATGATTCCCTTTCATTCGCGACTTGAATACAACAACAACAAAAGCTTTAAAAATATATGGCTCCTAAGTACTGCCCTGTCTTTTTGCTACTATTATGTTTGTCATACTACTAGACAATAGATGGCGGCCTTTTTATAAAATAATATAAAAACTACAAAAATAATATTTTGCCGATAAAAGGATCTGTAGGAATGTATGTTAAACAAATTACTGTACAAATCAGTATTTGGATACATCAATACTGAACTCTGTGTACCTATATATTATATATTCAATTCCTTTAACAAAGTGTCGCCATCTAGTGACGGGTAGAATTATGTTTGGAAACGCTGAGTCTAGGTGATTTTTCTAGAACAATTTTAATAAATTACGTACAAAATAACTTACACATGAAAAGTAATGCCATCCATAGCACCGAAACGTTTGTCTGAGTAGTTTTTACAGGATAAAACACAACACTTCATTTTTTTTTGCTTCTGGACTGGATTATCGTGGAATTTATCGGAGTTCAGTACAGAAGCAACGACAAAATTACACTGATTTAAGCCACGCCCACCTTGATGACGTGAGGGCCGACTTGTGTCACAGGGCCGAGTTGTTTAGGCCGTCTCCTCTTTGTTCTTACTCCGTGGTTTGAACCACTTTTCCGTCACACTGCCCCCCTCTTAGATTCGCTCGTCCCGAGCATCGTTGCTGCCGTAATACCTCGCCAACCTGTCTATATGGACAACTTTCAAAGGGCTCCTTGAAGTCTTCCGAATTCTGTAAGTAATGTCATTGATCTTCGTGACTATCTCATAAGGACCTTCCCAACTCGGTTGCAGCTTCGGAGATTTTCCCTTCCTTCTGACTGGATTATGAAGCCAGACCAATGACCCCTCTTCAAACCCAACAGAATTGGCTCGTCGATCATAGCGCGTCTTTGCGCGATCACTAGCTTGAAGACCGGCCTCCCTGATCTGCTCATAAATGTCCAACATTTTTGCCCTTAACTCGTTTATGTAATCGCTAAACTCGGTGCGAGTGTCGCCAGGTGGACAGCCCGATACAAGATCTGCCGGTAATCTCAATTCCCTTCCAAAATTTGCAAATGCAGGCGTCTTTGCGGTACTTTCATGTACAGCAGTCCGATAGGCAAGCAAGAAGAGAGGTATGTAAGTGTCCCAATCTCTCTGATGGCTGTCAACCACCCTTTGCTAAGTGTCGCTCCAATGTTTGGTTGAAGCGTTCGACCATTCCATCTGACTGTGGATGATAAGGGGTCGTTCGAGTCTTATGGATTCCCAAAAGTTTACAAGTTTCCTGAAAAACTTGGGATTCAAAGTTCCGTCCTTGATCACTGTGCATCTCCCAAGGGCACTCCGAATCGGGTGAATACCTCGTTTACCAACTTCGTGGCTACAGTTACTGCCTCTTGATTCGGTATGGCAAAGACCTCCGGCCATTTTGTAAAATAATCCATAACTACTAAAACGTAGCGATTGCCCGAATCAGTGATTGGAAATGGTCCAGCGATGTCTAAGGCTATTCTCTCCCAAGGCATACCAACATTGTAGATTTTCATCGCCCCTCTGCTTCTTGTTTGTGGACCCTTGACAGCTGCACAACTAGTGCATTTCCGGCACCAATCTTCGACGTCATATTTGCAATGCAACCAATAAAACCTCTCCTTGATCTTCACCAAAGTCCTCCTAATTCCCAAATGTCCTCCAGAAGATCCATCATGGAACGCTTTTAATACATCCCTTATTTTTGAACGAGGCACCACCAATTGCAAATGCTCGTCCTTGCCGTTTGTTGATTCCCATTTCCTGCACAGAAGTCCGTTATGCAGCGTAAGGCTTTTCCACTGTGCCCATAAACCTTTCGTTACCGCGCTATATTGGGCGACGTCACTCCAACTTGGCTTGTTACCACTTCGTAGCCACTCCAGTATTGGTTTAATATCTGCATCTCTTTCCTGTTCTAATTTCATCGCATCATCTCCCCATGCCTCGTCAACAGTATCAGTCCTTATCACCTTAAGAAAAGCAGTTTCCTTCTTGGAACAATGCTTGCAATCTTCCACGCATGGGCGTCTCGATAATGCATCTGCGTTGCCATGAATTCTTCCTCCGCGATGTTCGATTTCAAAGTCAAATTCCTGAAGTTGTTCCAACCATCTGGCTACTTGGCCTTCGGGATCCTTAAACTGAAGCAGCCATTTCAAAGCAGCGTGATCAGTTCTGATCAAAATTTCCGTCCCAGTAAATACTTCTTGAAATGGTGCAGAGTTTTGACTACGGCCAGCAATTCCCTCCTGGTCACGCAATAATTCCTCTCCGGCTTAGATAGTGACTTGCTGAAGTAAGCAATAACCTTCTCCTGCTCACCATCGCGTTGTGAAAGGACACCTCCTATTCCAATATTGCTGGCATCCGTATCAACTACGAATATTCCTTTCGCGCTGGGGTATCCGAGAATTGGTGTGTTACAAAGCCGTTCTTTTAGTTCTCGAAAGGCTTGCTCACAATCCTCGTCCCAGATAAAGGCACGTTTCTCCTCTGTCAATCGATGCAAAGGCTTGGCAATGTCCGAGAATCCTTTCACAAACCGCCGATAATACGAGCACAATCCAAGAAATGCCCCGAACTTGCGTTTTGTCTTTAGGTGTTGGCCATTCCTTAACAGCGACAGACTTGGCTGGATCAGTCTCAATTCCTCTCTCAGAAATAACATGTCCTAGATAATTCACTTCGCGCTTGAAGAAAGAGCATTTCTTTGGACTCAACTTTAAATTTGCTCCACGCAGCTTGTCGAGTACCTTTTCCAATTTTCTTAGATGATCGTCAAAATCCCGTCCAACAATGATGATGTCATCGAGGTAAACTAGGCAGGTTTCGCCCAGCAGTCCCGCCAGCACCTGTTCCATCAAACGCTCAAAGGTTGCCGGTGCATTGCATAATCCAAATGGCATCACCTTAAATTGCCAGAGTCCCTTCCCAGTTGAGAATGCGGTCTTTTCCTTGTCCTTGGGATCCAAATCCACCTGCCAATAGCCACTTTTCAGATCGATCGTTGAAAACCATTTCATGCCACTCAGTGTGTCAAGTGTGTCATCGATTCTTGGTAACGGGTAGCTATCCTTCTTGGTTACATCATTCAATCGTCGATAGTCTACGCAAAACCTCGTTGAACCATCTTTCTTCTTGACAAGCACGACAGGTGAACACCAAGGGCTAGAAGAGGGCTCTATCACGTCATTTTTCCTCATATCGTCAATCATTTGTTCAACCTCTTTCTCACGAGCGAATGGTATACGTCTGGGCCTTTGACGAATTGGCATTGTATCACCTGTGTTTATTTTATGCTTCACCAAACCAGTTCGGCCAATATCACCATCGCTTCTTGAAAACACATCAGAGAATCGAAGAAGTAAATTTCTAGCTTTCATAGTCTCCACTTTTGTCAGACTTTTGTTTTCGTCTAAGATTTTCGTTACAAGTCAATTCCCGTACTGTCCCTTCTTCACAAGATTCTCCGAGCATTTTCTTATCCAGGCCACTTCTTCCAATACGCCCACAGGCTCTCCTTCTTCAATCGTAATTTTTGAATCACTGAAGTTGAATACCGGAATGCAGTTGACATCAGATGACCCCACGACAGTTCTTGCCGGTAGCCATGAGCTTACGTGTTCCGATTTATCAATCACGGCGCACCTTCGAGGTAACTTCCTTCCTTCCTCCTAGGTAATGCGATTGGTACGAGAGTCTGTGATTTTGGTGCAAGAACAGTTCTTCTTAAACAGCAAACTTTTCCCAGGGTTCCACCCTTCATCGGAATTTCCTCAGTTCCACATAGTAAAACTCCAGATTTTAAGTCGATGTTACACTGGTGCCCTTGCAGGAAGTCAAGTCCCAGGATGCAGTCATCCAGAATTTTGGCCACAATAACCTCATGTCGATAAACACGTTCCCCAATTTTGATTGTTACATGCAGTTTTCCACTTATCGGTATGCACTGGCCGGTAGCTGATTTCATTTGTAGGCCAACAATTGGTTTAAGGTGTTTCCTGATGTTTTGCTCGAGCAGCCGAACATTTATCACCGTCCTTGAAGCTCCAGTATCTAATGTTAGCTGACTGTTTTTCCCATTTACTTGACCGTCTATCACCAGAGTATTTCCATCGTTGGTTTGCTTGATGTAGATTGTTGGGGTTGTTCCACTACCAGCCAGCGCCCACCCCGCAGCCCTGGCTGGATTTAAGTTTCCCTGCTGGTCAGAAGTTGAGACCGCCGCGTCCTGGCGGTTCATCTTCTTCGGGCAGTCGCTCCGTATGTGCCCACGCTCTCCACATCCATAGCACATGAAGTTCCGACGGCGTGGAGGTACCTGCTCCGTTGTCGTCATTTCCCGCAGACGTAAGGTACCGGAGTTGCCACGCACGGCTTCCACTTCCAATGCATGGGTCAGAGCTTTTTTCATGTTCTTGTGATGGCCCAGATGAACAGCAGCTCGTAATTCGGGGTCCCGAATACCGTCAATGAACGCTTGGAGAAGCGTGCCTTCAATCATTGACGGAGTCGACCGGAAAGCTCGACGCACAAGTTTCTCGATTTCCACGGACCATTGCTGTAGACTCTCATTAGCACGCTGAGTACGCTCTTTTAATTGCGCTCTGTACACGTGTTCGAGGTGGCTGTCTCCAAAACGTGTCTCAAGTGCGTCGAGGAGGGCACTAAAGCTGAGATCCCCACTTGCGCCGATAGCTTCCAGCACTGAGAGCGCTTGATCACGGAGGGCCAGGGTGAGGGCTGACTGTGCTTCCTTCTGAGTCCAACCATAAGCCTCCATAAGTGTCTCAAACTGTAGCTTGAACGCGTTCCAGGATGTTGTTCCGTCGTAATGGGGAATCTTGAGCCCTTTCGTTGCGCTTGAGGCCACATTTGGGGCGTCAAAAACGGCTGCAAGACGGCTTCGGCTCTTCAAAGGGCTTGGGCTTGTCACTTCCTGCTTGATTTTGGAGATCTCTTCTTTCACTCTCTCCTCTATCGCCATGACGCGATGTTCCAACTTGCCTAACCCTTCCTCCACTTCTTGTACCCGTTCGACAGCCTTTTGCAGTCCCTTCGTGAAATCCCTGTGCATCTCTTCCAAGCGACGCGCTTGCTCCTCTTGGCGGCGAGCTTGATCCTCTTGGCGACGAGCTTGATCTTCTTTCAGCTCCCGCAGCTGTTCTGCCTGACAGCGTGCTTGCTGTTCTAGGCGACGCGCTTGCTCTTCTTGGCGGCGCGCTTGCTCTTCTTGGCGGCGTGCTTGCTCTTCTTGGCGGCGCGCTTGCTCTTCTTGGCGGCGCGCTTGCTCTGCCATCATTTGCTGCAGCTGTAGCAGAAGATCCACCTGCACAGGCTTGGCTTCTGCATCGCTGGTTTGAGCTGCAGCACCCTCTTCCCTCACACGCTGCGCTTCTGACATTGAACGGGTACTCACTCCTCTTACGTCCTGCGGTACTAGCGGCATTTTTCTCCAATCCCACTTTTGACACCAAATGTTACGTGCCTGACGTCACGTTCCTGACTATGCGGGCTTGGGTTACGGGATTGGATGAAATGAAACACTAATACCGGTTTTCAGACTTTCTATTGCACTTAAGTTACAGCGTCCACGGAGTTAAGTTATCGGCGTTCCTCTCCAGCAGAGTCCGGCCGACTGACACAACTTTGCCGTTCACGCTGACTTAACTCACTTAACTGACTGCACTTCACTATTTCACTGCACTTCACTATTTCACTCACTTTTCTTCTTTTTCACTTCTTCCTTTTCTTCCGAATCGCTTTAGACTTAGAACTCAACTGCTAGCGGTGAGCCGCAGTTCCGCTTATATACCCCCGGTCAGGTTCTGGAACATTCAATTTCGTTATTCTTTTTGATCGTCATGCCTCCAGAACCTTCCAATAATTTCGTTATTCATTTTTATTTATTCTCCTTCTCGCTCTTTAATTTTTCATTTCTTTCACACAAATAATTCCAGAAAGTTCGACAAAACTTCTATAAACTAAATAAACTTCATGTTTACGGCGGGACTCGAACTCGGGGTCTCTGTGGTGTAATCCACACGCCTTACCGATTACACCAACTCGTGTTGACAATCCATGACGAAATTTACAATCTCTAGGCAACGTTTGACAACCATCCATTGACGTCATGATGTCAAAGAGTTTGAACCACTTTTCCGTCACAATATTATTTGAGGAGTAGAAAAAACTATACTACTGCCTCACACGAGTCACAAGAACGACGTGAAACTACGCTTGCTTTGCGCGTCGCTGTATGGGTATGATTGTCGAAGATCCAATGCTTCCCCCATCCCGTTCCTTCTGCAGCTTCGGGACGAAACCGAAACGTGACCGATGCCATTAGAATTAACTACACTTCCATTAAATATTAACATGAGGGCAAAAGGTTAAATATAAAAGTGGTACGTTAATGAAGTGATCAACTAACTACTCTACGCAGAATTTTTAGATGTTAAAACTGTCTAAAAATCTCCTCGAAAATGGAAGAACTTATTTTCGAAAAAAAAAATATATACTAAAAACCATTGTCTTCTGACTGCACGGTTGGCGCAGTGGCTGGGTCGCGATTCCCGCACGGAACAACTGGGTCTCGGTGGTTTGTGTAGTACGTGAATTTGTATGTTTGTAAACGCACCCACGACCATAGGAGAAAAATCCAAGTGTGTTGTAACGTTATTTGAAAAAACTGGATACGGAGCCAATCAATGATCTGATTAGGTTGAGAATACGTGGATATGACCTAGTTAAAAAACAACAAGCAAAGACTGCAATCGCTGTACTCACTGTATCTTTATTTTCTTACTTGCATATCTACCTATGTATAATTGAGCTGACTGCATACAAATGGAAATGGCAATACGCCACAACTAGTGCCATGCGTATAAATAATAGTCCAATTGTATAAATAATAATAATCTTCGACACTATTTTTGTCGAACAACAAAACCGCACTTTTCGTGCCCAAGGAGGCAGAGATTCCTAAGGTACGGGACCCATACAGAAACACGTGTGATTTAAATTATCTTTACTAGTATCTTAATTTCAACAAGCAATTAAATACGCTGACTTTAAATTAAATGTGTTGAGAGTATTTATATGGTAATTGTAATCATTATGGCTATTAGATATTATACTAGTATAGTACACAATTAATTTAATAACTTTATGTGAGATTCTTGCTAATGGTTTTGGGTTCCATACTCAAAAAAACTTGTTTATTTTTAAATTGTTCAGTATATTTTTCAAATAATTATTAAATTGTAATAAAAGCCTTGAAGGCCGAGCCGAGGCTCCGAGCACCGTATGCGCAGGCTGCGAACGGTGAGCAAGGATAGCTCGCTGCTCGACCAGAACCTAACACGCGAAGCATAGGGTTTTGCGCTCACCTCAGAGAACCAATAGACCAAAACAGATAGGGTCCAATAGGGTTTAGCCGAGGTTTTAGGTCAACCACAATAATGTCCCGTCGCCCCCGCCAGAGACAGAAGGAACGGTACATTCGTTATCGCCCCACCTAGAGCGAGAAAATTCATTGGACGATTTTCCCCGTCAAAAAATGGCTTGAATTTTGATATTGACTTTCTTTTAAAATTGAGATGTTATTTATATAGATTAGTGTAATTTTATAATACCCAAAATTCTTTCATGGTTCCTTAAATCAGTCTTTAGCAATTGTTTTCTGCTCAAAGTTGGAGTACGACAATAAAATAAATAAAGAAAAGAGTTATCCAGTTTTTCTTTTTTGGGGATCAAATTAAATTCGTTATTTATTTTTAGCTTTATATTACATTCAACAAGGAAATAACTGAATGTTACTTCAATAAATAAACATGAATTCCTTTAGTCTTTTGACTGATTTTATTGTTACGCAAAATATATTAGAATAAATGCCAGTAATCATATTTTATTTAGATTTATTCTATAAATTCAACAAGCTTAAGTCTTTAATTGTGTAGATACTAGGAAAAGAAAAACTGGTTTTAATTATTTTTCTTTTTTAACTAGAACTTTGTTTTCTAAAATAAAGATTAGATGGAGATGTCTAATTTTTTATTGTATGTAATCTCAGAAGGACGATTATATTGTCTGAAAATATCACGAATTTCAGGAAATGTAACTTTAACAGGTCCACTTCTACATAGCGGTTGTTAATTAACGTTTTTTTCGATAAACCCTTTACTATTAACAAATCGTTATGTCAAAACATTTTGGCTTTTCATATTTTACTTAAGTAACAATATGTATATATTATATTATCTTACATCTTCGCTTGTACTACAAGAAAATAATGTGGTAGGTATTTTCTTTCCTTAAATAACTTTTCAATCTTCAAGTGAATTAAAAGCTTGTTTACATATTACTTATTACTCCTATAAAAATGTTTATTAAACTAACTGAAACAAACACTAAATTATTGGGATTATTCTTATATATTTTGATGTAAAACTTGAGCAGTGCAACAATAAAATAATTAATGTGTTATTAAGATTTTCTATAATACCTATTTATAAGTTGTTGACCTTCTGAGAACACCTCAAATAATTACAAAATTTTTATCTTTTATTTTTCAAAAAACATGAAATACACAATTTCAGTGCTTAGTTCAAAAACGAATTACTGAATAAATTAACCGACCATTGTATTAAAATTAATCCTGTCTAGGAAGGAATAATCATTTCTAATTGTATTTGGACATCACTTCACTACATAAGCTACGGTACGGTACGAAGGAAAATCCAGATGGGGTAGTTTTAGGCGACTTGCACCCAGAAGGCCTTTGCACCCTTAACCAGGTTGACAGTCCAGCTCGTAGTAGTACGTCCAGGAACGTCCTTGCGCTATGCTTGACAGTATGAAACCGCTACTTTTAAGAACCATATTAGTCCATCGACCATCAGTATTCCGTTCCAGAGTCCCACAACCTGACCCTTCATTTTGCTAATCCACTGCACACTGAACATTTTCTTCGTTATCATCGACACGACCTTAAGCAGGAGAAGGAACGGGGTAAGTACTTAAGATCTAACTAGGTGTCAAATCTCTTGTCAAGTCATCTGATTGGTTTTTGATAATTCAGTCAACCAATCAGATGACTTGACGAGAGATTCATCTAGTTTTTCACATATAATTTGACGTGTAAAAGTGCCGTTTTATGGGCTATTTGCAAAAATAAATTCATTGTTTCATTGTTTCATTGATTAAATTGATTTTAACATTGATCGGCCTTTCGGAAACCGGGTGTAAGTAAGAAGAAGTCATTTAATGAATTCCCCGCCATACAAAAATGTCCTTCCAGTTCCAATAGTAAGCACACAACCTGATCCTCAGTTTTATCCAGCATTATCATCTTATATTATTCTCTCTAAAAGCTAAAGTTTATTTTGATCCACTTGGTCTGCAGTTGGCAAAAGACCTGTCCTATATCACTGATCTCGATTATTTGCTGCGATTCGCAATGGCTACTTAAAAGTAATCTTAAGTTTGGTAATTGCCCTAAAAATCATTGCAATAAACACAAAAAAATATTATCTTTGATATCATTATATTAAATAATCTCTTTATATGCTATATTGATATCTTGGAGTATTTTAAAATGTTAATACATGCGTATGTCAAGTTTCTAGGTCATCGGGAAGTAAGTTAGGCAACGGAAATAATTTTGCCTCGGTGAAATTTTCAAATATAATTATTATTTTTATAATATATATAAAAGAAAGTCGTGTTAGTTACACCACTTATAACGCAAGAACGGCTGAACCGATTTAGCTGAAAACTTTCAGGGAGGTAGTTTAGAGCCAGGAGAAGGACATAGGATAGGATAGAGTAGGTAGAGTAGGTTAGGTACAGTGGGGTAGGTAGAGTAGGGTAGGTAGAGTAGGGTAGGTAGAGTAGTGTAGGTAGAGTAGGGTATGTAGAATAGGGTAGGTAGAATAGGGTAGGTAGAGTAGGGTAGGAAGAGTAGGGTAGGTAGAGTAGGGTAGGTAAAGTAGGGTAGGTAGGGTAAGTAGAGTAGGGTAGGTAGTCAAATGACGAGAGCGACGCCGCGGGTAAGAGCTAGTTTTTATATATTTTTATGATTGAATTTGTATGTCTTTACTAATCACGGGACCACAGGGTCCCGGTCATTTGAAAGGCGTACGAGGGGCCGGAGCCAACTGCGCAGAGGCCCTTTAGATAACTTTAATCTAAATGAAATGGGACACAAACCGGCGACTATACCTGTATGCACTATGGAAATGCACCCAAAGACAGACTCTGGTTAGTGTAGGACTATTGCGGATAATGGAAACAAGGGATAAGACTATGGGTGTGGGTTGTTATGGACTGGTATGATGGGAACTATGGAAGGACTATGGCACCTGCCGAAACAATGTAATAAATACACGTAAAAATGGCAGGTGGAGACTCGCCAACTCACCGACCGGACCCCCGGGAATGGTTGCTAGTAATAGCAACAGAGGGACAACGGAAATGTGAGTGGCTGAAGGGTGAAGAAACTGCCACCAGCTTTCTACTCAGATCATCTGCATCTGCCTAAGCATCCTGCATCACTGGCCCACTCGCCGCTTACGAACAGCTTCCACCCCCCGAGCAGGATCACTACTCTCGCGACTCCACTCTGGACGGCCAATGAAGGCAAGCCAGAGGTGGGAGACCTGTTCCTTGTCATCGTTCACTCCGGCCAGCCAATGAAGGCAAGCCTGAGATGAGGAACGGTGACTTCTCCCTGGAGCAATCGGGATAATGGTAGCCCGCGGGATCGCTAATTCCCGTCACCTCGCCTCAAGGTGCCCTGCGGACTGATTGAATTAATTATTATAAAAAATGCCTACAATTAAAATTATATGTTATTTTCCCAGTGGAGGTACGGAACTCTAAATATATAATACATATTGAAGTAGGTATATAATATTATAATTATGATATTATATTGACAATAATAAAAACAGATGGATTCTTTGATATTCTGCATACGGCTATCAGAGACGGATGTCGTCGGAGGCCAAATCCGTGTTAGCCATGCTATCCGTACTTCTACTTTTATTTTGCGCCGTTGTCAGCGTCCTGTCAAGTCCAGGTGAGTTATATTGCTTTAAATAAGTATAAAAACAAATATAATTATATTTGAATATTGAATAATTAGCTAAAATTGTCATTTCCAGAAGTCTCAGTAAGTAATTAAATGAATTGACTACCTAAGCAAATCTCATCGTTCATCATTCCATAGATGCCATATTTGCTGTCCATAAAAATATATAGTATATACTTATTAGGTATACCAAATTGTTATCTCCGTCCAACCATTTTAGGTAGACCAATCTCATTCGAAAAAGTTTCCTCAGTCATAAATAACTTCGACTTTTAAACGCAATGAAATATAAAAAATACAATAAACAAAATTATTGATTTATTGATCCAAAATTGAATTATTATATTTTCTACCAATACGTACATTATAAAAGGAGGTTATATACATTTTACAAAATTCAAAGAAATTAAATTACGTAGTGTTTTTTTTTATTTTACTTCTAACCTATCGACGATCTTAATAATAAAATGGTAATTGGCCATACATACATACATACATACGTATACGAGTACTATACTCGTATACCTATGTATGGAAAATTCTATACACGCTTAATAAATAAACTTAAACATAAAATAAAAATCAATATCACTGACATTTAATTTTAATTTCTTTTTATTTTTGTCAGTGAGGTCGTGGTCAATAAAAATAGTCTTTCTAGTTCGTGATTTTCTTTTTTTTCATATTCCTTTTATGTTTGTTATTTAAATGCGAATAAAAATGAGCTTTCAGTACACTTTTGAATACTACAATTACGATTATGTAGATGCTCGTACAATTCTGAGAAAAATACTGAGAAAAGCTCTACTAGTTTCGAACCATAGAGGTGTTCTTCCTCATGAGCAGCGTGCGCGGACGCGGCGACGTCGCGCAGCCTACTCAGTGGTTCGAAACTAGTAGAGCTTTTCTCAGTATTTACACGTGAGTAACCCGCGATTTTTAGTTAATTTAGTATGTCTCACGATAGTTATTATAAAAACATATTTAATCATATCCAAAAATATAGCAGATAATTTTTGTGAGGTAGTTGAATTAAAATAGAATGTCGCATAAATTAATTACAGATCGTATATTATATTATTCCTAATTTGACGACATTGAATTCTAAAGCCATTTTTATTAATTGTTGCTACTATTTGTAGTATCTTAGCTCCTGCCAGCCCGATAGTACGAGTATACGGTTACCATTTTGTTGATATATTAGATTACTAAATATCACAACACCTTCAACCAAGGTTTTTTTTTACTGTGGAAGGAAATTCATTAAGTCACTTCTACCAAACTGGGTGGGGCGAGAAGATCAACTAAATACTTTAACTGCTCTGGACCGGGGTTGCAGTATATAATTGCACTTGTGCAGGCAAACCCGCCCTTGCATCCTCCCTAAGAGGCTTTTTTTTGAGGGGAAAATCATCAAATGATTTCTTCCGGGCGGGAGGGAGTGTCAGACTCTTACTGACTAAAAACCCCCTGTTCCTTCTCTTGCTCTGGGCCGAGGTCACGGTGCCTCATTGCGCTTACCCCGTAACCTCGGCTCTCCCTAAGAGGCTGGAGCAAACACATTGCCAATTATTAGACAAAAAGCTTTACCTTATTCCTAGTACTTAGTACTAGCTTTTGCTTACCAGCTCGCGTGGAATAGTGACTTATGTCCTTTCTCGAGTTCTAAACTATGTCTGCACCAAATTTCACACAAATAGGTTCAGTAGTTTAGGCGTGAAGAAAAGACAGATAGACAGACAGAGTTACTTTCGCATTTATAATATTAGTTTGTATTATTTTGGATTTTATTATTTTCCAGCTATAAGCCTGACCCAATGTAAGACGGACGATGACGTTTGCACTACCAAAGCAGTGAATTTGGCGTACCCATTAATCCTGGAAGCCAATCCAGAAATCGGAGCTGAATCCATAGATCCCTTATTTCAACCAGAAATTGAGGGAAATCTCTCCATTTTGAAGTTTAAGCTTTTCAATACAACAGTGACGGGATTCAAAACATGCAATGTTGAGAATGCTAAGTAAGTATTTTTTATATCTTTTGTAAGACATAGTTATAAGTAATAAAAAATAATTCGTCATTAATATAAGAATTTATCTGGAAGGATAGGATACAAAAAGGCTGGCCGAAACTACAAAGATCGCTCAAAATAAAGTACAATTTCATTTTTGAAAAAAAAAAAGTAGTATATGAGATAGTCCTGCTTAAACAATCTTAATAATATGTCATTGTTAAAAATTAAAAAATAATACGTTTTGTGTCATATTATTTTAATACCTGTGTAAAAAATGTCTGATGGCACAAAAATAACAAAATAAATATGTATGTGCAAAGCCTGGCCAGAAAGAATCCTGACTCCAATTTTTCCCAGTTTTTAATATCTTTCTTTATCTATATTCCAGATACAACGATGAGCAACAAACTTTACGGATTGACGTTGTGTGCGGCGCATTTACTTTGAGCGGCACTTATGACATCAACGGCCAACTTATCGTACTGCCGGTTCAAGGAAATGGAGATTATGTTCTTACAACAAGTAAGTTGATTTTCAATAAACTATGACTTAAAGTAAAAACTATGATTAGAAGGTATATAGGTTAGTAAAAACTATTTTGGGTCATACACTTACACAATGTAACACCCATTTTACATCACTGACATATTTCTATACACTGCGCACTACAACTACAACCTCCGGTGATACAATGAATCTTCGAAAACCAAAATAATATACAAAATAAAATTCTTATTTATTAATATTATTTTATGTCAATATTAAATACATTTTACAATTAAATATTTCATACTAAGTGTCGATTCACGTCTGACCAAAGATTCACGTCGCAAATTCACAATCTCCTAACGTCAAAACATACTTAAACGAGTAAAGGCAATAAAACGTTCAACCTCTTTTTATGGATTGCTTGGTTATCATCAGCGTTATGGATATAAATACGCGCCATACCAGAGAAATTACAAGTGTGTTGCTGGCTTTTTAGGGTGAGAGATACAAGGATTTGGAAATCAGAAATGGGGGGAGGGGGAATTGATACTTAGCACACGAACGCATCATCGGCTACATGGTCCATTGTTATGACCATCGTTACGCAACGCACCTTTTGCAGATCGATGCTTTTGAAGTTAATAATATATAAACCGTTAACCAAAACTTACACATGTTTATATATTTTTACAGAAAAATACCGTCTGATCATTGACGTGGAGCTGAAAACAGTTACCGGAAAAGATGGTAAGAACTACAGAGCTGTTAAGAACTTCAAAGTGGAAGCAGATCCTTTGGAACCTGTGAACTATGATTTTAGGAATCTATTCAACGGACAGAAAGATCTAGGTAAGATAAATATAAAATTGTACTAATTTAGCTGATCATAATCTTTTTTTATATATATCATCAGAAGCAATGAAATAAAAAAAATGTAAGCCTTTATTGCTAGTTGCAATTTGCTTGTAAATGATCTTCTATGACTACTTAGTATGCCTTACATATTGTTTTAAACCAACCACGTTCTTTCTCGTACACCAAAACTTATTTGCGCCAGCAACCTTGGCTGGCCTTTGCTAGGTCAGTTGTCTACCTAGTCACCTCTATAGATAAAACCGTTGAACACTGTTTCCAGACAATACTATAAAATAATGTCAAGCTAATACCATAAAATACAACTACGCAATCCTCTTAAAATGCTATAAGGAATGTTATCTATTAACCCATACCAAGACAGTACATTTTCCCGATCTCTCAATCAATTCAGACAAAATAATTTTCACATCGAAGTTCGAATTTGTCTCCATCTTGAAGGACGATCACAATATTACAATTGAACTTTGAAATTGAGATTCGATCTATCAAATCTCGTTAGTGTCTTCGAATTTTACGATACCGTTAACCCTTTCTCGGTCCAGTGCTTACAGAGAGTTCACAACAGTCATCTGACTTAATGTGTCTGCTTCAAGAGCAGTTACAATCGAAGGGTTGATTTATTTTACGACTGTAACGTTATAGATTCTGTCTATTCCATTTCCAATATTACACAAAGTTGCTTCGTTTAGATCAAATTGTTTTACGCTATATTTGAAATGGCATTCAAAATATTGTTTTATAGTTTACTAGCGACCGGCCCCGATTTCGCGCAAGTGCAAAGCTGATACTGGCTTATTGCTTTGTTATCATACTCATAAACCTTCATTTTTATTCACTCAAAAACAAGTGAAATTCATACATAGTACGCTTAAATCTTTAAAACTACGCATACGCGCTACGGGTATAGAGACGGAGAAAGCGACTTTGTTTAATACTAAGTAGTAATGATAACATGTTAACGTCGGTTAAGGATTGTACACAATTATATTATAAAACTGGTAATGAAAGAAATGATAAATATTTTATTATCTTTTATACACTACATTTCTATGGCAAACTTGTAACTTCTATTTTTAAAATGAATAAAAAGTAGAAATGAATGTAATTAAATTTATTATATAGGTAGGGCTAGTCTAGCCCTGGTTGCACGTGCAAGCGAAATAATGAACCACGGCCCTAGCCTGGAGAAGGAAAAGGAACGGAGTGGTTATTAGTTATTAAGAGTCTGGCACTCCTTCTCGCCCCATCCAGGGCGAATATAGTCATTTAAGGATTACCCAGCCTTGAAAAAAAAACATGTCAAACTGAACGCTTTGAAACTTGAAAAACATTGTACAGCCTTTTTACTTCTGAATAAACTCTTTCCATTTATGTATGTAATTTTCACTTAAGTTCTTATATCAATATATTCTTGAATATGTTACTAAAATTAAAATTACATATAATAATCAACGAATGTTTCGTCGACCTTAACCTATTTAATAAAATCTAAAAAGATAGCTGGATATTTGCTAAGTAAAATAATTTCTTTTTTTTTTCTAAACTGTACCTACAGTTTGCGCGCGAGCCGGTTTCATAGTAGAAAGATAAGTGTCTCCTCCACCTAATTTTGTTTAATTTTTGCTTTCAGCCGATACAGTTCTGAAGTTCGCAAATGAGAACTGGAGAGAAGTCGCTCATGAAGTGCAGAATCCAGTGTTTGTAGCAAATATAAAGAAAATGGTGAAAAACGCTAACAAGTATTTGAAAACTCTACCAATTGAAGACTACGTACCACAGTAATAATATAATTTTATAAATTTGTTGGAAAGATGGGTAAAACAACTTATGGCACAATGACCAAAGGACATGCATAAATTTATAATATATTACGTAAAATACAAAAATTCAATAACAAAATAGAATTTAATAAGAAATAAATAAGACTTTATTGTTGTTTAATTTTCTTTCGTTTCGAATATTTCATTCTTATTATTAAAAAAATATTGCAATAAGTGCTAGGGAATTCTCAATAGATGTCACTAGTCTAGCAAGAATAGTTAATTTCATCAATGTAGCTGTTAAAAATTTGACATCCAAAAGTATTCTATTAGTTTATTCTGAACTTTGAAAATATTGCTAATGGATGAAATGACAAGATACACCCTAGTTGTGTAAGAGACATACTCGTACTTCGGCAAAAGACATGAAGCAAATAACCGAACGCATGCGGTATGAATAGGTATAACATTATAGAAAAATAATTTATTTATTGATTAATTAGAGGAGGAAAAAGCCAGGCAAATTGATGATAAAAATTACAGTTTTCGAAGGCCTTACTGAACCCAAAATGCAAAAATCAAAGATGTCTGTTACAAATTTATGTATCAATTCTTTGTCATGAGTTTTTTTGTTATGGTTTTGTAGTGTCTTGAAGGTAGTTTGATCAAAATTATTGAAAAGTGTGATAGTTGCATAAACCGGGGTTAATCTGCTCAAAAGGGTCAAGAGGGTAAAAGATCTCCATATTCAGGTGGCCCGCACTATGGCCTACCGCCTGAGTCTAGTGCAGCAACTCATAGATGATAATTATAAGAAAAGCCTGTTCCAAACTAATACATTCTAACAACCAATGTTTATATAGTTTCTTTTTTAATTGAAATAACTTAGTGCTTGATTTCCTTTTTATAAAATCTACATAGTTTTATTACACAATTGCAGCAAGAGGAGTTACCATCGGCGTCGAGTCGGCGATGAAGTACCTGGGTCTCGTCCTCGACAGTCGATGGAACTTCACAGAGCATTTTCGTCGTTTGGCCCCTAAGTTGGAACGGTCTGAGGCCGCGCTCAAGCGGCTCCTTCCCAACCTCGGGGGGCCAAACGCCTCCTGCCGGAGGTTGTATATGGGGATTGTGCGATCCATGGCCCTCTACGGTGCCCCTGTGTGGGCGCCGGACTTGAAGCGGCGGCCGGCACGTACGCTGGTCGCGTCCCAGAGGGTCATGGCCATCCGAATAATCCGCGGATATCGCACGATCTCCGGGGAGGCGGCGAACCTCCTTGCCGGATCACCGCCGTGGGATCTAGAAGCGAAGGCGCTTGCGCGCGTCTACAGTTTGCGCGCAGACGCGCGTCGCCGGTGCGAAGATCCTCTGCCGCGCCAAATTAGTACGTGGCGGAATGAGCTCCGGCGAGATCTCATGGCTGAGTGGAAGCAGCGACTGTCGCAACCGAGGGCCGGGCACGCTACTATAGCAGCGGTAAGACCCCTCTTTGAGGAGTGGCTTGAGAGCCGCCACGGCGTCCTCACCTTCCGTCTGACGCAGGTGCTTACCGGGCAAGGCAGCTTCGGTAGGTTCCTGTTTCGGATCCAGCGGGAGGAAATGCCCGAGTGTCGTCATTGTGAGGACCACCTAGAGGATACGGTGGAGCATACGGTAGCGGTATGCCCTGCCTGGGCTGAGCACCGCCGTATCCTCAGGGAAGTGATCGGCGGCGGCGACCTCTCGCGCCCGGCCTTAGTCGAGGCCATGGTGCGGAGTGAGAGGAACTGGGACGCCGTCTCCTCCTTTTGTGAAGCAGTCATGCTCGCAAAGAGAGAGGCGGCCCGCGTGAGGGAGCAATCCTCCTCCTCACGCCCCAGCAGCCGCAACTGGCGACACTACGGGCGTCGGGGATCAAGGGACGATCTCCGGCCACCGTAAGCACGGGCCTGCAGTCGGCGAGTAAGGGCAGCTCGCCGCCCGACCAGAACCAGGCCCGAGCGTACGGCGCGTAGCGTTCCGCGCGCGCCTCAAAGAGCCATTAGACCACCACAGATGGGGCCCTAAAGGGCTGATGTTCAGCCGGGGTTGCGGGGTAAGCGCAATGAGGCACCGCGACCTCGGCACAGAGCAGGAGAAGGAACAGGGGGGTTTTTAGTCAGTAAGAGTCTGACACTCCCTCCTGCCCGGCCCTGGGCGGGAGAAGCCATTTGATGATTTTCCCCTCACAAAAGAAAAAAAAAACATCATAATTGTTACTAATAAGTCGAATAATTTAATGATATCGATATATATTTGTTCCCTGAAATATCAGTTGTCATTTGGCTGTCATTTCATCGTCCAATCACAGCGAGCGAAGTTAAATTCCTCCCTACCGTTGTCTGGTGACATTGATTTCAAACATAAACGTACCGATGCTCACTCCACGGGTTGTTTCATATCATCATCAGCCTACAAGGAGAAGGTTTAAGCATTAATCACCACGCTTGCTCAAGGCGGATTGGCAAATTCAAACTTATAATTATAAATTATAAAGTCCAGGTTTCCTCGCGATGTTTTCCTTCACCGTTTGTCAGTGGTGTCTACATAATCTTGGAAAGTGCATATAACTTGGAAAAAGTCACATTGGTCGCCTTAACCTCAGGTTGTTTGCTTCGCTGTAATTGGTCAGGTCAGCTAGAATGATATCAAGGCATCACAGAAACCGGCGTGAAACAACCACAGCGTTGCGTTTTGCCGTATGACTGAGGATACTGGATTTCCAATTGTATCCCTCCCCTATGCCAATATTTGAATCCTCAAAACCCCTTATATCTAAAAACAAAAAAACTAGGGCCAACTGATGAACAAGAGAACGGTAGCCCCCGATACTTCACGAGTAATTTAACTTTGTCTAAGCTTTGCGACCTTCCTTTGCATTTAGACTATTCGACTATCACTAATGCAATTTTTGATTTTCTTCGTTTCTTTTTCGATTTTCTGTGTCGTGGATGTGTTTACAAACATAAAATTTCACAAACACACGGTTGTTCCGAAGCGAATCCGCGACACGTTGCGCGGCAGCCGGTTGCCCAGCCAACGCGCGACCCATGCGGTCAATGTCATGTCGATTGTTTAACATGAATGATGATCAAATACAGTTTCACCACTGTTAGCATTATTTTTTTAATGGATGTTATCTGAACCACTGACGGGTGGCTAATAATTGTGCAAAGTAGAAAATTATTGTGTAGATGTGATTAAAAAAGGCAAGTATTCAATTAAGAACCAGTTCTTAGTAAAAGACATTCAGTACAGAAAAAGCGTATCTATAAACAACAAAATAAGAAGGTAATTAATTCATTTTGTTGCATATAATATTTTATTATATGTATTTTTGTAGCTTACAACTTTAAAATGACCTTAACAATATACATATACATCTATTATTCTAAACTAATGCAATTAATATTAAAACACTAAATTTTTTGTACATGATACTTTTGTTAGATAGATGCAATAATAAAAAGCAGTCACACCTGTAGTTCTGCCTACATGAGCTATAATTATAATTAAAAATAATAAGTTAAGAAAAACGATACAAAAAACTGTGTCTCAAAAAACTGATCTACAACTGTAGCTAAGTGGTTCTGTCCCACTTAAAAAAAAGATTCGATAATAGTTAAAAAGAAAACCAGAATAATTCGTCAGACAATACTTTTTAATATATAACAGGACGATGGAATGGGCAAACGTATTTATTACCTGATGGTAAGCAATCAGCGCACCGCGTCCATAACATTAGAAGAGTTACGATCTTTTAGGGATACTAGTTTTGGAGATTTAGCCGTACGGTCGGGCGGTGTGGCTCGCCGTCCGCAGAGCTGCACTTACGGTGGCCTGAGATGATTGGTTGATCCCCAACGCCCGGAGTTTCACCTACTGCGGTGGCTGGAGCGTGAGGAAGATGAATTCCCTTACGCGCTTCGACTCCTCCTTTGCGATCATTAGTGCTTCACAGAAAGAGGGGACGGCTTCCCAGATACTCTCGGCAGTATGGCCGCAACTAAGGCCGGATGCGAGCAGTCGCCGCCGATCACTCCCCTGAGGAAACGGCGGTGCTAGCCCGGGCAGGGCACCGCCGTCCGTTACCGTATGCTCCACCGTGGCCTTCGGGTGGTTTCCTCCGATCGGAAACGAAACAGGAACCGACCGAAGCGCTCGCTATATGCCCTATAGTTTGACTTTGCCGGCAGATCAATATAATTAATCTTCTGACCGACGTTTTCAAGATAGTATCACTGATAAAACACATCTAAGCAATAATTAGTAGTGTAGGTGTGTCATGTACCAAGGCATTCAATTGTTTGTTTGGGACAGGACTGATTTTAAACAATCGGTACCGCTTCTGAACGGCAACTCCAGAGGAGATACAAGTGTGTTTCAGGGATTGGATATCCGATAAAGTCACTTACACAGTGAATAACCACGCAAGCGTAGTTTCACGCCGGTTTTCTGTAAACCGACGCCATTGGTAACATTTCAGTCAAGCCAACCCCTTTTTTATGTGATACGACCGCAAGCAAACCCACGGATTACCTGACGGTAAGCAATCACCACCGCCCATGAACACTTTGGGAGAGGGGAAGAATTGGGCTTCCGTTAACCTCACTCACACGACAAAATACAAGGCTGTGGTTGTTTCACGCCGGTATTCTTAGTTAGGCCGTTTTATCACTCAGGCCGAGCCGACCCATTCGTGCCAAAGCATGGCTCTCACACACTTGCCCATATTAATGCCCTGGGATTCGAATGCATTTTGACTTTGCAATAATTCATCGTACCTAAGTTCAAAAGAAGCATTTTACATAATATTTTGATAATTGATATTATTCGTTATTTTTCCCGCCAAATGCAATTAATTTTGCAACAAGCATGCGGAACAAGATACGCGGTCGACTTGACAAGGCTATTTTATTTCTTTTTTTTTTGTTGCTAATAACGTTAAATAACACTTAAATAATAATATATAATATACTGTAACGATGTTTAATTTATCTATAGTTTATTTATACTTCTTAACTTACTCTCGACCGCTGTTTTTCCTGTTTGTATTTGTCGTCTAATTTTTAATTCGTAGAAGATGTTCGTTTACCAAGAATTAGGTTATAAAATTGGAAAAATATTTGTTTGTACAAATTGCTCATGATGATGACGCAAAAGTTCCTAGCTATTGTTCGTTCCAGTTATTTTACTACACCCAAAATAATTTCTGAAGAGCTAGACACGCAACAAAATTAATACAAGTTTTAGAGAAAACTGGCAAGTCATTTGACTGCAAAAACCAAACTACGGTAAACGCAGTTGTGTGATCCGAAAAATTTAGAAAATTCCAAAAATTCAAACGAGAGGCACAAAAGAGACATAATATAGCGCGAGGAAACATTAAAAAATCAGCGTGTAAAGAAGTTTAAAGACACAAACAAACGCACATCGGTATTACTTGAATATACAACGTACAAAAAGAAAAATAATAACCATAACTGACCTTTATTTTTCTGCTTGATTACGTAAATTATGACAAAGTTTTTTTATTCGCAAACGCAGGCATTTTTTGTTAACATATTATTATCTAATAAATAACATTAAATAACAGATTATAAAAATAGCAACATTAAAACGAAACATCTAAGATTATAATGCGTTTTCTAAGTATCAGATTCGTATGACGAGGTTTAAGTATACCTTAGGGTTTATTTAAGGTTCTGTATTATTGTAATTTTTTAAGTGAAACAGTGGCATTCCAGCGTCCTATAGCCTAGTGGTAAGCAATGGCGCCGCCCATGTACTTCCAAGGAGTTGCAAGTAAGGTGTCGGTCTTTCAGAGATAAGGGATTTTGGGGCATTAGGGATTGGAAGAAATGGACAGGGGAACGATCGGGCCTCCGGTTATTTAACCGACACGGCGAAACTCACCACTGCAAGGCCGTTGTATCATTCCGGACGAGCCGGCCTATTGGTGCCGAAGCTTGAGATGTTTTTATATTCATCATCATCGTCATATCCATCACAGGACGTCCACTGCTAAACATATGCCTTTCCTCTGTGTACATATCGACCGGTCGGTAAGTATCCGCCCCGAAGCAGGAGAAGGAACTGGGTGATTTTTAGTCAGTTAAAGTTAGACACTCCCTTTCGAACACCCAACTCGGTAGAAATAATCTGATAGATGTCGAAAACGTCAAAAACAAAATTACAACCAGTCAAATTGACGTATACACCACAGCTAAGCAATAATGTGCAATAATTTGTGGTGGATCAAGAAATAAATAAATTATTACATAAGACGGTAGTATAGCTGTTGTCTACCGACAGTATTTTTTTTTTTCGTAAGAAAACTAAATCAATATTTTACGCTGGTGAAATTACAGGACAAAATTCGTGAAATAAAAATAATGATAGTTAACAATTCCAATCTCACATCTTGGTATGATTAATGATCAATTGACCATCGTTGCTCAAGGAGGATTGATTGATATAAATATATATGTTAACAATAATAGCATTGTATATGTATCAATTAGTACTGTCAATTACAAATGCACGTTGCACGTGCGAGAAATCTATACTATATATTATAAAGCTGAGTTTGTTTGTTTGAACGCGCTAATCTCAGGTACTAGTACATTTATTAAAGAAGGCTAGTATAGCTTATAAAATAACACGCTATGATGGAGCTGAGCGCCGGGTGAAACCGCGTGAGAGTAACTAGTGATAATATATATGTATGTACGACGACATCGCAAAGAACTTGTCAATTATTTTGCTTATTATTTTTTATGTGATAGGTCGGCAATCGTTCAGACGGATTACCTGATGGTAAGCAATCGGCGCCGCCCATAGGGACCTGTAACACTAGCAGAGTTAAGAGTGCATTGCCGACCTTTTGGGGATTAGGATTCGATATAATTTAGGGATTGGAGAAGGGAAATCCTTCCCTTATTGGGGCTTCCTGTACCCTCACTCACACGGCGAAACATAAACAAACATAACGCAACAAATATTAATAAAAATACTTTAAATAATAATAAATTGTGACATAAAATTTATGGGTCATATTCTTAATTATATATTATTTTACTGTTCCAAGAAACATGACTAGATAATTGACTCCCATATTTTTTTTTCATAAAAAATATTTTTGTCATCTATTTGAATTCCATCGGAACCCTTAAATTCGAATTGTAATTAAATATCACGCGCGTTAGACGCATATCCACAATTTTATTCTGCTAAAGAAATGACGGCGATAAAAACACTTAAAAAAAAATAGACACGTGACGGGCCGCAAGATATTTAACGATAATTCGTGTACATTGTTTTTATCGAGTTTTTTTCTTATAGAATTATAAACATATTTTTTATTAATATAATTAAGCCAGTTATAAAATCAAGATACCAGACGAACGAAGCTGCAGTTTAATTCAACATTAGTTTGAAATACGCCTTTACGTACGAACCTGATTTAGGTATATCTTTGTATATATAAAAGAGGACATTGCTTGATCAAGGAAAATAAGATTTTGATCCTATTGCGGTCAGTCGTGTCTTGAAGTAGGTCTAGTATAAATAAATTATAATGTACGGCAAAATTTGTATTTTATTATTTATATCGTGCATTTATTTCGCGATTGCGGATCCAGGTAATTATTTACATTTTTATAATTGTATTTAATATTATTCGTACTATTTTCATGGAATATATACTATAATTTACCTAATTTTAATAGAAATACATTCCTCACTATACTTTATTACTACTGTTTTAAAATATAAATGTTTTCATAAAATTATTTAAAATATTATTTAATTATTAGCAAAATTTATGCGACTAATTATGTTTATTTTGAATTTTCAGTGCCATTCATAACAAAATGTAAATGGGACGATACCAAATGTAATAAGGAATCGAGTCAGGCTGTCGTAGGAATATTTTCCGCTGGCCTACCAGAGTATAATGTAGAAAAATCAGATCCTCTTCAGATCGACTATGTAGACGCTAGTTCACCAAACATGAAACTGATTGTCACCGATGTTGTGGTTACTGGACTCAAGAACTGTGAGGTCAAGAAGATGCAGTAAGTATTTTTTTATTGCTAGAATCTTCACGAATATTAAACTTAACTATCAAACTAGCTAATGTCGCGCCTGTTCAATCGCTGCTCTGCTCCTATAGATCGTATAAATCGATAGCCTATAAGACTCAGGAACATTGTAGCTATCAATCAGTGAATTAATTTTTTTTTTTTTTTTTTAAATATTAGTATAAATTTACATATGTAATATTACCCATGTAGTTGATGATTTCAATCTTTAGGTAATCCAAAATAATTCACAGAATTTTTATTTTCGGGTTATTTCATATTTAATGTGGTAGGAAGTTATACCCATCTTATTGTCTATTCGACGAGGATGTTTTTATAGCATAACTGCGACTAATCCCGAGGCAGGGGTAATATCCCTCCAAAAGTTGTTTGTCAAGTACGAATTAATTCTTATTATTTTATAGATAATTTTTTATAGAGATTTATTTATATTTTTATACAATGTAACGAATTTGACACTATTTTGTGGGAGAGCCAAGCTTCGGCACGAATGGATCGGCTCGACCGAAGCCACGGCCTCACAGTAAACTCGCGTGAACAACCACAGCGTTGTGTTTCGCAGTGTGATTCAGGTTATCGAAGGCCCAATCACCCTTCCCCCCATCCGTTTCCAATCCTTAAATAACTGAAACCCTAAAATGACGCCAACGCACTCGTAACTCCTTTGGTGCAACACTATGGTGTCCATGGGCGACGCTGATTGCTTACGTAATCCGTCTTCTCGTTTGGCGATCTATTCCATAAAAAGCTATGGATATTTAACAAGTTAAAATCTCTTTAAAAACGACGAGCCAGACGTAAATTTTACCTACCTTCTGAGGCACGTCCAAAATAAAGTATAGGAAACCCTCCTTTGTCCGCATGCTCAACAAACTTTTAGAGGGAGTTAGGTCAGTACCAATATAAAAAACAAATGCTATTCATGCCTCAAAGTTTTGTTGCAGTTTTACGACAAACATACGCCAATAGACCATTCGTTGTGTATAAATCACCTCTATATTGTACTCAAAATATTTTAAAACAGGTTCTATTTGCGTCAATGTTAAAAAAAGCCTTAGATAAACCAACTGACCATAATCAGAACTCGACTCGAATTTATGGAATATTTCAAACCAGTTATGCGTGATATCAAAAAAAGGCAACAAAAAAGAAAGATCAAATAGGTACTTTTATATTCTTATTACCGGTTTTTTTATGGCAATCAGCCCCAAAATCTAATTAAATATTCTACTAGATACGTTTAGTTAGGTTGAGATAAAAAAGACAGACCCATATAATTTATCATTGGCTGAACAAAGGTCAAAATCCAAAATCAGACGAAAATACAAAATGACAACTCAAATATTTTAAACGACGCCGCGATGTTAACTTTTCCTGGACAGCATTTCCTTGAACTTCAGATGATTACAGATATACCTAAATGACTTTCCTGTGTTTCTATCTGTCTGTTTTTGTCTTCTCCGAGTCAGTTTAAATTATGATAAAGAATTAAACAAATACTTTTGGGTAATGTCGAAAATACAACCAATTTAATATGCATCATAAGAAAAATAAAATATTAGATTAACTTGACATTAATTATAAAATTATGAACAAAACTGAAATGCAATGTTGATATACAAATTCTTATAATGTAAGGAATCCTTAAACATCGGAAAATAGTATTTGGACCCGAGTGAATACTACAATTTACATTTGACATATTTCATCAAATGTCAATGTCAATCACTTTCATTATTTTTTTATATTATTTATAATATAGTATAAATTAGATTAATAGTATCTGGCTCACGCGGGTCGTAAATAAAGTAAAATAAACCAAGTGTACCATACTCTTTTTAAATCATCTGTAATTTAACAATTTAATATAAACCTTCTTGGTCTATTTCGAAGCATTAAAATATAATATAAATTATTGATTAAATAATATATTTTCTAAAATCTACTAGGAATAACCATGAAAAACATTGAATATTAAAATAAATAAGCTTCCCTAAAAATAAATTAATAAATCATAAGTAAAAAGAGGAAATATAATAGGATATTTTCAGTAATATGACTCGCTCTTTAAACCTTTCACGAGCAATAAACTGAAAGAATTTGAGTAAAAGGTTGTTGTTTTTAAATAATTTTATATGTTTTGACTTTAAGCAATTAGCACAATTAATATTATTTGTGCTTTTCTTTGAGGGCGGAGAATCATTAAGTGTCATCTCCAGCTCACCGAGGGAGATAACATTTGGAATTATCTGACTCTTACTAGTTTAAAACCTCAGAATACAGAACAAACTTAAAACCACCCATCCCTTTTCCTGCTTCGAGCATTCATTTATATATTTTTTTGCAAAATATCAAACCGTTTTCAATATAGAAAAAAAAAACAAGGAAGAACAAGATTTTGCCTCATGCATAAATATTTATTTAAAAAAATCTAAATAATCTAAACTAGTACCAGGAAGCTAATAAAAAAACAACTATAGACAGACGGATTTTGCATTTATTTTTTTGCCGATGATATTTCTAAGAATCAAACAAACAGGTCTTTATAATTACTGGTAATAATATGCTAACATTATGAAGATTTTCTACCATTATGTCTGAGTCCTAGACAGACCAATTATGTATATCGTTTGACATGTAGGCTACAAGCCATTATAGGTAATTGTGTAGCTCTCGTTAACTTTATTATTTAATGCATTTTCCTTCTGCGAAGTTAACCTTTCATCTGAGGCTGATAAATGAGCGTATAATCATTTTATATTATCAAGTAATTTATAGCGTTGTCGCTTAGAAAAAATAGACACCAGAAAATCTTTTAAACGTCTCAAGATTTTACAATTTGTTTGAAGAAAATTTTTGCTTTTTTTTCACGACCTTAATTGTTTAGTAGTATGAAAAAAAATTAAGGTTTTCTTGGCTAATTATCGTTGTTGGATGAAAAGAGCTGAACATCGAGTTCATTGTCGTGGAATTGGGGAGGCCCTTGTCCAGCAGAAATAAATGAAAATCCATCTAGATTTTTATTTATTTTAAAATTCGTTTTTGAAAAGTTGAACTTTGTAATAAGACGTCAGAGCTCATATTAGTCAGATACAAATTAATAATTCTATGACACAATATAACGAATCATCTCTTGTTGTTACCTCAAACACGTTTGGCAAGGCAGTTAAAAAAGAAATTCCAATAACTCTGATCTAAAAAAAATATATACCTATATGTATATAAAACTAACATATTTTTAACGTATAATCTGGATAATTAATTAGGTTGTTTTTCTGATTCCAAATTGAAAAATGAAGTAAAATATAAGTTTCCAGAAACATGTTCTTAACACGAAAAAATTTATAGGTAATCACAATATTATTTCTAATTATAAAAACAATCCCCTTAAATTTGAGTAATAAAACCTTTTCGCTGTGCATACCAAAACAAAAATAAAAACTCTTTCCATTTTTAAAATAATTCGAATAGTTATTTTTTTAAATCTCACTTTCGGCGGGAAATGGATCTAGAAAAGAAACCTACGGAAACTTAGTCACACCAGTCATATTTATTGTTGCCTAGGTCGAAACCACTTCTAGGTGATTTCAAGGCTTGTTTAACTAGATATATACTCGTACATCGATATCATTGCAAACGCATACCTATTCTACGTAACTAAGATGGTTCGATAGGTCAAGGCTTACAAGACACGTGTTGTTAATAAAATCCATTATACTTTTATAGGAATGGATTTAATTTTATGTGAGTTTTATATTGCATCTAATTGTTTCCAGCTCCCTAATCATAACAAACAACTTGACGTTTTTCCTTAACGTGTTAATAGATATTTATTGCAAATTGCATTTGAAAATTATTGCAGAATACCTAATTTTATTTATAGCTAAAGATGATCACATAATCTTTTTTCCTTTGCTTTGGATTAGTGTTATGAACTTTGCATATTTTCTAAGAGAAATCTTTTATTTTAAATCGATATTCACGATCTGATCGGGATTATCAGAAAAATAAACGTTCAACCAGTTTTTTTTTAATAAACTAATTGACTTACATTGTAAAAACAGATACTCTGTATTAAACATAGAGGCTATAAACTATTGCTCACTGTCAAAAAAGAATGAAAGATTGAAGATTCTCAGTGACTTTTTTAAAATGTTCTTATTTTAAATTCTTTCTGGCCTTGACTTTTAAACATAGTAGGCCAGGTTTATCTCATTGGCAACTACCCGAACAATAGTCAAACATCGCCAACAAAAAGATTTGTCACAAATATACGCAGTTTTCCACTAAGACGTTACTAGGTAATGGAGATCCCTTGAATTATCTGTAAATGCTAGCTGGTTACTAAGAAGGCTATTTGCTTGAATTATGAGACACGATAAGCTTAATAGTAACACCGAAAGAGTTCACTAGCCCATAACGACGGACGGTATGAGGACTTGAATAAAATTACAATAATATTATGGAAATGTCTTTATGTTTTATATACAACATATTTGTACTACTTTTTTATTTAACTGTTATTATGTACTTACTTGTTTTATGTATGATGATGGAACAATAGACACGTGGACGGAAACAAATTGTAAGATAACATCAGTACAAAAACGTCTGTTTCATTGGTCGAGTTTTCTGAAGGGACTGTCAAGCAAGAAGTTTTTGACTCGTGTACAGAATAAAAAAAATACTTTTAATTAAGTTTTTTTGAATTCGAGAGTGGACAAAGTAGGTTGTATTCTATTACAAGGACAAACAATAATTATACCTTTATTACGTTTACATCGTATTTTATACATCTACTGAAAAGTGTATGCTATTTTATTCTTGTTATATTCGAGATAACTCCTCAATGTGACAAACTAGGTAATCTTAATACTACATAATTTATATATAAATACATGTATATTTAGTGGGTTGTGTTTTGTTATACTTTTAAGTACATTACATTTGTGTATAACTTGTATAATATCCGAAATGTCCGACATATGCCACAAAGATTTTAATTTTTTGTAGATAATATTTTAAATTACTTTTAATGTTACCTCCTTGACCGCAAAAAGTATAATGTTAAATTATGTTTATTTCCATAATTACCTAATAACATAATATTTCTCACGCATGGTATAATTTAAAGACAACAAGTCCAATTAGTAATGATACGGCTTAAAGAACAACTTACAATATTATATGTCCGTGACTCAGACTCAGGGCATTGTCATTGTCGATGAAAAACATTGAAAAATTTAAGGTCTAAAACCCAGAACTCAAACTGGAGTTGCTAGATAGCAGCATCTCTAAATGCTAGCGGAACGGGTAAATAAATACAGTCTCAATAACGGAGACGCAGCGTTTTGTAGCGCGTCAAGCGTTCTGTCATACATTGATTACAATGTTCATAATGTTTGTTTCTGTACGGTCGATGACACGAACTGCACCTGTAATGTATGACATACGCCGTACAGGCAGCGTTTTTTTTGTGATAAGAAAATCATCAAATGACTTCTCCCGAGCCGGCCGGGAGGGAGTGTCAGGCTCTTACTGACTTAAAACCCCCTGTTCCTTCCGCAACCCCAGTTGAACATCAGCCCTATAGGGCCCCATCTGTGGTGGTCTATTGGCTCTTCGAGGCGCGCGCGGAACGCTACGTGCCGTACGCTCAGGATGCAGCGTGAGGTCCCGAGTTTGCGTAAACACGGGCTAAATGATGTGGACGTCCTTCTGATATACTTTTTTATGGCGTTGGTCAGTACCTAAACGAGCAGACGGATTAACTGGTGGTAAGCAATTGGCGCCGCGCGCTCGTAATACCAAAGAAGTTACTATAAGTGCGTTGCCGGCCTCTTGTGGCATATTAGGAATTTAAGGCCCAAATCTCCTAGGATTTGAGGATTAAGAATAGGGGGAAGGATTGGGCCTCCGGTAACCTAACTAACACTGGGAAACACGACGTTAGTGTTGCTTCAGGTCGGTATTCTGTGTGGCCGAGGTATCTTCGATCGAACCGACTATCAGTATCCGGCCGGTATTCTGTGCGGCCATGATGTCCTCGATCGAACCGACCTATCCGTACCAAAACATAGCTCTCCCACAGTGACTTTTAAAAACCTATGTCAAAATTTAATTCATGAGTATTCACTATTCACTTATTCAAACGTTTAATGCCGTCCGTCTAAAGGTGCATAAACTTTAGCATTCATTTCTAAAGAACATTCTTGCAAATGTTACCTACATTACAGAAATGTGACGAGAACTTTCCTGTGAGGATTTTTTTATCAAGCGTTCTGACAAGAATACCATAGAGCGTACTGGCGAGCGTTCTAGAGTAGGACAGTTAATTTGCTTCGAATTTTTTGAAACTTTGCAATATTTTGTTTTGCTCATGAAAATGTTTGTAGCAATGCTCTATGCTTTGCTCTGCTCATTGTTCAGTGAAGACGAAAATAAAATTTTAAAAATGGAATCTGTTTGAATTATTTATATGAGTAGCATAGCATTGGAATTCCTTGTTTCAGATCTATTTTTAAAACTATTTTCTTTTTTAGAACTTACGTAATAAAATAAATATATTATAATATTAATGTTTTATCTCTGTGACATTACAGGAGATTCGAAGACAGCTCAAAGTTGATCGTCAAAATCTTGTGCTCTACTGAATTAAAAGGAAAATACGACATGAAAGGACAGCTCTTTGTAATTCCTATTGAAGGCAAGGGTGACCTCTACGCCAATGTCCGTAAGTATATTTTGATTGTGTACTTTGACTTTAAGTAAGGTGTAACAGAAACAAAGTCGAGTTTAAGTCCATTTGTTGTTACCCAATACACTCAGCATATTATGTCGTGGTGGCCCATGTTATTGTGGCCGCTTCTCTAGCATAAGTTCGCGGGATCGAAACCTAACAAGTCCCAATGTG
This sequence comes from Spodoptera exigua, assembly GCA_902829305.4. Classification (NCBI taxonomy): domain Eukaryota; kingdom Metazoa; phylum Arthropoda; class Insecta; order Lepidoptera; family Noctuidae; genus Spodoptera; species Spodoptera exigua. The sequence continues at coordinate 4,720,526 of LR824614.2, forward strand.
ACTATTTCCGAGTTATATATAGTAAAATACTTTTTAAGATTATTTAGACACCACTGATATACGGTGAAGGAAAACATCGTGAGGAAACCTGGACTTATAATTTCTAATCATAAGTGTAATATAGCCAATGCGCCTTAAGCAAGCACGGTTATTAATGCTCATACCTTCTCCGTGTCAGAAGAAGCCTTTGTTCAGTGGATACTTAAAGGCTGATGATGTGAATATATTCAGCAATACATTTTAAGGGTTCCATTTTCAAGGTTAGGAATAGGAGTATCTTTTTACAACTCCGCTACCCATCCGTCCATTTGCGTGCCTGTCAACTTGCAAAACTGTGATGATGATGAAATTCTGTTGATGAAATTTAGATAGATGGCCCAATCCCTCCCCTTCCCCTATCCCTTCCCAATCCTTATATCCGCAAACCTTATCCCTAAAAGGCCGGAAACGCATTCGTAACTCCTTTGGTGTACCGGGTGTCCATGGGCGGCGCCGATTACTTACCATCAGGTAATCAGCCTGCTCGTTTGCCGACTTATACCATAAAAAAATGGTGTACTTCTATTGCTACAATAACAATCAATAATTAAAGTTAATGTTAAAGGGGTTGACAGTGTGATTTTAGTATGGAACCCTCCGACTCCTAATCTTTCTAGGGATAGCAACTGGCTGGCATGTCACAACAAATTATTAGAGAACCTTCTTAAACTGTGTTCATTTTTGACTCCACAATCTAAGACCGTAATAAAATTGAGATTTAGAGAGTAAATATTAACGCTAAAAGCAAAAACAATATATTTATTAAATTATTTCGATTAATTTAAAAATATAAACGTTACTTATTGTATAGCTATAAATTTCTTAGCGATACTCAGTTTTCTGCATTTCTTAAAAATATATCCTAGATCACTAAAACAACCTTAATCTAATTAATTATGTCCTTTGTAATTGTATGTAGCAAATAATGTTGATTAATTATAATTCGGTCAAAAACTAGACAATAGGGTTGAGGATATTTAAGCCATTTTAAAGATTTCAATAAAATTTTCATTTCGAATCTGTAAATTACAACGTTTAAATAAAAAAAAGTTTTCAACTTTATAATAGCGTACACAGTATATAAATGGTCAACTAATTGATTAAATTCATAAAATTTCAGCCAAGATCCAGATCAACGCGGAGGTAGATCTTAACATCAAGAAAGGCAAAGACGGCAAGGACCGTTGGTTGGTGAAGTCCTGGAGACACACTTTTGACCTGAAGGACAAATCCACTGTGAAATTCGAAAACTTGTTCCCTGACAATGAATTCTTGAGTAAGTATTATATATTTACTTATTTTGATATTAAGACGGATCTTCGCTCATGCATGAGGGTGCGTGTTCGAAACCTGACAGGTATAAATAACAAACGGTGAATCACACCACCATCTACGGGAAATTTCGTGAGGAAACCTGCACTTATATTTTCTAATTATAAGTTTGAATTCGCCAATCCGCCTTAAGCAAGCGTAGTGATTAATACTCGAACCTTCTTAGTGTGAGCAAAGGCCTTTACTCAACAGTCGACACTTATAGGCTGATGATGATGATGATGATAATGGGACGGATCTTCTACCGCTAAGCAATTGTTTCCTACTGCGTCTCCTACGGCTTAGCAATTAAAAAAAGACAAAAGTGGGGGTGCTGTGGGTGTCTATGGGCACCCACAGCACCCACAGTTTTGTCTGTATTGCTTTTGATAAAAAACATTGAACCTGAGTCTATATCCAAAATTGGTCAAAATAATACCTACTGAATTTTAAAACTTTTTGAACCTTTTGCCGACGAAAACTAAACGAATTATGTTATACTACTATACGTAATGAATAGTTTAATTCTAACAAAATAAATTTCGAGAGAACAGTTCAAAATACACTTAGTGTAAACGGTTCAGTAAAGGATTATTTTTACAGCGTACTCATTACATTTTTCTACTTTTCAGGAACATCTACCAACGAACTGATTGCTCAGAACGGTAACGACGTGATCATCGAGATCGGAGCTAATCTCATCAAAGCTTTAGTTGGTAAAGTTGTAGAAAACATCAAGAAATTCTTCCTCGCAGTACCAATTGAAGACCTATCGCTTTAAATTAAAATTGATTCCCAATCTTAGTACAAATGCACGTTATGATTTAATTTACAAACACTACACTCAAACACTAAAATAAATCTGATTGTTTTTATAAGATTTGTCCTTTTATTTCATACAATAATTGCTTTACAAATTGACTGCACGGTCGGTGCGGTGGCTGGGCGACTGGCAGCCGTGCAACGTATCGCGGGTTCGTTCCCGCACGGAACAACTCTTTGTGTGATCCACAAAATGTTGTTCCGGGTTTGGGTGTCATCTGTATGTGAAATTGTATGTTTGTAACCGCACCCACGACACAGGAGAATATCCTAGTGTGGGGGCAACATAGTTTTAACAAAAAAAAAAATTCCTGACTTAGTATTGTTATAAGCAGACCAATATTTTAAGCATCTAAGATTCTCAAACCCGCTTGGGCATCGACCCTACGGTGGGCACCATATATGGTGGCCTAAAAGCTATGAGGGCACGGGAGAGCAACGCGCCGACCCAGGGCAAAGGCACTTTTTGATACACAAAATTTCTAAAACTGTGATTTCCATTCCGCTTTCCGAGGTGACGACAAACTCTTTTGTGAATAGTAAATAAAAGAGTATGTACAACGATGGGCTCAACTGGTGAAAAAAAAGTAAAGACATGTGATTCTCTTGCCAAACCCTTCGGGGATAGAACGCTGTCATGAAACAATGAATTTATTTTTGCAAATAGGCCATAAAACGGCACTTTTACACGTCAATTTATATGTGAAAACTAGATGAAGCCGGCATTTTCTATCTGACTACTCTGAGAAGAAATGCCGAAACAAACTCAGAGGTCAGAGTATACATATAAATGTGTTTAATTGATGTAAACCTGTTGAAACATTGAAAATGCTTTTTATGCCTGTTATGGACAAAAAGTTTTGGAATCTCCTGTGTTAGGAAGAATTTCATAAAGACTTGCTCATTGTGATCCAGTTATAGTTTTGTTTAGATTTCACGATAAAATACTTTTACCAATATCTAAGAGTTTCCCTAGAGATTGTATTACTACATTGTTACATTACTACTACAAGAAGGAAACGAAACGTCGATCAGTGTTGATCGTTCCTTGTTAACTATATTAATATTTAATTATGTTTATTTTCTTATACGCGGCATTAAAATTAATAATAACATATTAAAAATGTGCTGCGGTAGGTATGGGTACGGTCTATACATACATAATTACTACATTACATGGATTACTTACAAATATATATTTTGATATTTTTATACGCTTATAAAGATTTTGAGAGATCCTACCACATAAAAAATATAGATTCGGGAGGTACGAGGCCGAAATGTACGGCGTGTTAAATTCCACGTGGCCCTCAATAAGCATCAGACACATACACAGAAACTACTAGGGCCACTAGAGTTTATGTCCAGGTGTGGTTACGAGGACAAGGACTCGGAGCAGGAGAAGGAATGGGGTGGATTTTAGCCACGAGAGACAGGCAGAGGCAATTTTTAGTTTCTATACAAACATAAAATCGTGCGTGACTGCTGGATTAAAAGTTTAATTTATTCGACAATGTACTTAAAGTTTTAGACCGTGATACACTTTACTTGCGAAGAGTGTTTAATATTTCCAATAATGCCTTGAATCGAAATTCGAAAGACCACTGATGGAAAGGATACTCTCAGCTCTCACTCTACGCAGAGCAGAAAAAGCATAACAAAGCATTGCATAATGCCAGGTGTAATTTTGATCGAGAGACGATCTCCGGCCACCGTAAGCGCGGATCTGCGGACGGCGAGCTACCCTTAGCTACTCGCAAGAACCAGACCGCGTGCGCCTCAAATAGTCAATAGACCACCACAGACGGGGCCCTACACAGGGCTGATGTTCAACCAGGGTTGTGGGGTAAGCACAATGAGGCACAGCGACCTCAGTCCAGAGCAAGAAAAGGAACGAGTGGCTTTTATTCAGTAGGAGTCTGAGACTCCCTCCCGCCCTCCCTTGGCGGCCTGGCCTGTAATTTGATAATATTAGAAAGCTAAAGAATTTGTTTGTTTCCTTGTGATCTCCGTAACTATTAATTCGAATTGAACCATTCATTCATATAGGCTATAAAATATCAGGCTACGATCAAAAGGAGCCGAGCAGCGGGTAAAACTGATGAAGCCTTCCTCGTTGACCGAATGGTTACAAACATAAATATCGAGCAAGAGGTCTCCGGGTCAACCTGCATCGGGCTTTGGGTTTGAAATAACTAAGTCATTTTTATTATTGTTAATGTGTTTGACACTGATGTCCATCATTACATGTAGTGACTTAAAAATAAATTAATGAGAAAATTCTACTTTAAGAACAATACTTGTAAAATTGTTTAGTTAATAAAACCTTACGGACCAATTAACTCTTCACTGTACCATGATGATGATGATGGATCATCATATCTGTCACAAGAAGTCCAGTACATAACATCGGCACACCTAATGACAAAGCGATCTTCAGTGGTTCCCAGAAATCTTACCTAGATTCCTTGATGTCCACCTTGTGGGTAGAGCTTGCGTCCTGCGCCAGTCCAGGCAGTCTGCCCAGAACGGAGATTGGCAAGCTATTACCATAAAGCTCGTAATGATCGGTGGGAAGCTATGCACACTGCCAGCGACAGAATAAGTAGGATCGTGCGAGAAAATGTTACACATAAGGGTCAGAAATGAGGATTACGATATACGTTAAATACGGAAGTTATACATATTTTTTTATGTGAAAGGACAGCGAACGAGCTCTCGGGTTATCTGATGGTAAGCAATCAGTGCCACACAGGGACCCTCGCAATACCAGAGGAGATACGAATGTATTGCCGATCTTTTGGGGAAAATACCCTACGGTTTATAGATTTAGCAGTTGAGGAGGAAAAGAAGATTATGGCCTCAGGTACTCACACAACGAAACACAACGCTGTGGTTGTTTCACGCCGTAAAGCCGTTTTCTGTGAAGCCGTGGACACTCCGGTCGAGACGACCCATTCGTGCCGAAGCATGGCTCTCTCACACTTGAATATGATGATAATAATGATGGATATCCTTTCTTTACTAAATAATTATTTGATAAATAATTTAATTATTTGATAATTATTTAGTAAAGGATTTCGTGATACTAAAATAACAAGCAATTGCCATACTATCTAGTAGTCTTTAAATAATATACCTAGTAACCTAATACATGGCAACTAACAGCTACAACAACTGCTGGATTTGTTAAAGTTTCGGCTACACATCAAACTATACAGAACCAGTTTTTCATTGTCTCGCAGTTAATAAACTTTCCATTGATTCAAGAGTCTATTTATACTGGATTTTAAAATTAGGATAAAATTTTAAATTTTATAATGGTTGAGAGAAGAAGGATGCCAAAGTTGAGTTTGAATTGCGTGGGCGTTTATTCCGTTATAGATTCTATGTATGTTCGATCATTCAGAAACATGAATTGGTTGTTTTTCAAGTGTGATAGTTACCTGTATAGTAGTGCTTATGCTAAAAATCTCTAGTGCAATGCATTATTAGGTATTACATTTTATTTCATTTCGTTATTTAATATTATTTCCAAATAAAGCCTTAAATAAAATCATATTTGGCTAACAAAAGACCAAACTTAAATGACTACATACCTATTTGTTTAACATGTTCTAATTTTTACCCAAACCAAAAATGACATTAACGCTTTTAATTTATTCAAAAAATAGAAAGATCTACCTACGAATTTAAATTTTCTGGAAACATCGACAAAAAACTAGTTCGATTAATACAAAATCACTATAAAGAGGATTGGTGTCAATGTTAGACATTCGAATCATATCAAGGTCACATTTTGAAAACCTAGAATACAATGATGATTTTACACTATCCTGCTAATTCAGCAGTCATACGTGCCTCTTTTATTCAAGGAAGCTGTGCTTCGGGCCGAATGGGTCGGCTCGACCGGAGTGATACCACGGCCTCACAGAAAACCGGCGTGAAATAACCACAGCGTTGTGTTTCACCGTGTGAGTCAGGTTACCGAAGGCCCAATCCATTCCCTCCCCCAATCCCTCCTCAATCCCTAAATCTCCAAATCCCTAATCCCTAAAAGGTCGGCAACGCACTCGTAACTACTCTGTTGCGAGTGTCCATAGGCGGCGCTGATTGCTCACCATCAGGTAATCCGTCTGCTCGTTTGCCGACCTATTACACAAAAAATCGGTTTCGATTGATAGCTTACAGTTCGTCCTACATTTGTTTTTATTGGAGAGGTCGGTAACCGAGGATTCCTATCACCTGTGTCAAGCAGGAAAAGGAACGAAATGGTTTTTAGTCAATAAGACTCTCCTCATTATCCAGGGCGAGACGAGCCATTTGATGATATTCCACCTTACAAAAGGCAGTTTTACCACGTTCGTTCGCTCGAAACGCTAAACGAGTTAAGTGTATTGCCAGATTATCAGGGCTTGGGGAATTGAGAATGCGGTGGAGGAAGGATTAGACTTACAATAACCATGCTCATAGGGGGAATAATCTCAAACTGTATTAGAATTTTTATATATTAGAACTAAGAACTTTCAAAATATTTATATTCTCCTGTAATGATACTTACTATTTTCGTTCTTTCGTAGATCATTGTGGCTTGTCTATACATGACATATTAATTTTGTGTCTGGTGATACATTTATGACGTTTGAGAGTTAATAAGCTGATGAAACTACCTGCAGTACAATAAATAAAAATTTGTTACTATAGTAGGGGAGCTCAGGATGCTAAATTTGTAGTTACTCAAGCGTAGAAAGAAAAAAATTCTCAATGACATTTCAATCCTCCGGTGGGGGAAGGGGGGAATGACAGTTTACCAAAATTGTGAGATGTAAGTTTTGTTTTAGTGCACGAGCGTGACAGATATTAATAATGTATATTCTCCATGTATCTCTGACAATGAAAATATTTTAATCTGCCGAATTGCGTGGTGGGGTTGGCTAACTAAGGGGATAGAAACGGGACCGTTCAAAACTCTATTGCTGTTGTAAACGACGATGAAATCGGCAGATTTTTTAAACGCCTTTTCTTTGACATGACGCCTACCTTTTTCCCCCTAATCTGACGAAAACGACTGAATTTAGTATTTTTTTATATTGTTATCCCCCCCCCCCTCCTCTGTTTACATTAAGTATATGATGGATATATTCAATAGGTTACTAAATATTCCCCATATGTTAATCTGACGCGCTCGAGTAACTACCGAAATTCCTTCCTGGGCTCCCCTACTACTATCAAAAATCAATATCGGTCTTTAGCACATCCGTTAAATTTCTGTCAAAACTGAACTGCCATTTCAAATTGATATCAGTTTCCAATCTTGCATATACTTAACTTTTTATCGGTATAAATTTAATATGTGTTACTATGGCTTCACAATAGGTACCTAAAGTCACAAAAACTTAACTATGGTAAAAACTACTTACTTTATATTATGAAATCGTCTATACCATCCTAAAACTCGTGTGGTGAGTTTGGACGAAATTTTAATATGTATTCTCGTACCTTTTGAATAAGTTACACAATTCATCGAATTGATTTCGAAGGTTATTCGATACCTTTTTTTGTAGAGAGCAGAAAGAAATAAAAATGCACAAGTATATAATTATGGATCTCGTATATAAAGAAGTATTTGGTTTGCTAATTTAGTATTAGTGATTGTTGATCGTAGGTAAACACATTAATATGGTGCCGTTATTAATTTTAGTTTCAAGTGTTGTGGGGTTGATTGGTTATACGAATGCTGCGTCAGGTAATTTTTGATTTGATTAATATCGTAATTATATTATTATATGTATAGTAATTATCAGTGTAAATTGTATTATTTTCTTCATATATATTTTAAAATAAGTGCTCGTAATGCCATAATATTACAATATAACTAAATCTTTATTTCAGTATAATTTTAATTTTAATTTCAATTTAGAACTAAATTAATACCCAGTTAGTGTTTAAATTAAAACAATATTCTAGTTCTCCTAAATGCAGATTCTCTCAATGTCGATAGTCGTGAACGATATAATTAATTGTAAAATTCCATTTTGCACTGTTTTTGCGATTTTTGTCAATATTGTCTAATTTTTATTTATTTTGTCAATATTACAATATACTGAAATAACTATTTCTTTAGGAATGCCATATTATTTATGATATTATTATCCTGTCCATTTTATGTGATAACAAACATTTTTTAGATCATAAAACTTTTAACTGCTTAAAGAAATTACATATGATAAACAAAAACAACGCACTATGCTAGACTCCAGCTAACCTTGACCTATTGAACTGCCAGGTCAAGATCAAAGTTTGGTTATGCATTAAAATAATTATTCATAGTGCTTTTGCAACGAATATAATTTACATATTTTATCGCGTTCTTAGATAATATGAAGTCTAGATGTTTTTATAAAATATTTATGTGATCCATTTTCTTGTGTATTGTGGAGATAACGAAAGCATTATTTTTAGAGTCCGTCATTTAGTTTAGTTTACAATATTCGGAATGTATTTTTTGTTGCTGGCTCAAAAATTTTTTCATTATAATCTATACTAATATCATAAAGAGGTAAAATTTGTAAGTTTGTAAATTTGTATGTAGGGGGTAATCTTTGTAACCGCTGGTCGGTTTGCCAAATTTCTTTCGCTGATAGATAGCTACAATGTTCTTGAGTACTAAAGGCTATTAAACCATCACGCTACGATCAAATAGAGCCGAGCAGCGGGTGAAACCGCGCGAGAATAGCTAGTTTTGAGAGTATCAAGTGATGTCACGATTAACTACCTACATTTTATACTTAGCACTGAGGTGGAGACATCCACTCTTTAATTTGTTAGGCTTATTTAAGTATTTATTCATGTAAGATATTTTAAAAATGCATCTAAAATTTATAAGTATATTATTATCTTCTTAACATCCAGTTGTAAAGTCTTATTAAATTTATCTATTTCTTTATACTTACAGCGTCGTTCGTCGTACCGTGCCATGCAGCTGATGAGAAATGTTTACTTGACAACCTCGAGAGAGGTATCAAGATATTCAGCAATGGCATACCAGAGTTGGGGGTGGAAAAACTGGACCCATTACACTTCAAGGAAGTAGACTCTAGCTCGCCAAGTCTCAAATTTATACTCAGGGATCTTACAGTCACTGGATTACAGTCTTGCAAGCCATTGAAACTAAAGTAAGTTATTTACATCATATTAATATTATAAAAGTGCAATTTATGTATATGTTATTCACGCAAAAACGGCAGGATCAATTTGATTTAAATTTGGGATGTACGGGCTTTTTATCAACATACCACGCGTGCAAAATTGCAGGTGGAAGCTAGTCAAACTAATATTATAAATGGAAAGTAACTCTGTCTGTCTGTCGGTCTGTCTGTCTGTCTTTTTCTTTACGCCTAAACTACTGAACCGATTTTTGTGAAATTTGGTACAGATATAGTATGGAACTCGAGAAAGGGCATAGGATACACTTTTTATACCGAAAATCTGCAGGAAGTTACTATTCCACGCGAACGGAGTCGAAGGCAAATGCTAGATATATATATTCCATAGTAGCTTCTGTCCATAACTGCGTATAATAATGACTAGGAGATATTTTATGTTGTTTCAAAGTCCAAAATACGTTTTATTTAATACATTGCTCTCATGTATAAGCAAAACAACAAAAAGTTTCACTCAAATCCATTCATTAACTCCGCGTGAGAACTGAGAACAATACTGTACCTATATTTTTCTACTTCATTATCACCAACACTCATATTTAAATATTGTAAAAAAACATAGTCTTTCCATCATTACTTCAACAGTAAAAAAATACAACTAGTTTTTTCATAAAAGGGCTACGTAGAAGAAACAAAATCTTCACCAGACAACATTTCATAATATAAGTTTTTGAAGTGAACACAATCGCCACTGGCGAGCAAAAAACTTCGGCTTCGATACCGAATAGATATTTCTTCTACTTTTCAATTTGTGTACGGTACATGACAGTAGTATGTTCAACCCGTCAACATATACGGCTAATTTAACATCACTTAAAAAAACAGAATGTTACATTGTAAAATGAAGCATACCCTTTTTGAAAATAAAAAAAACGTGACGTAAAGAAATTTTTTTCTAAAAATAAAAAAAAATAATTAAAAATTTATTCAATTTAACACATCACAGATGCGTATTTAATGCAACCTTCTTTGAGTATCAATTGTAGCACTTGTGCGATTATTTCTTGCGTCAGAGTTTAATGTATTTGTTTTTATTGCATATTTATTCAATGCACTTTAGAAGCAGGAAATCTAATTGACCTTTTTATGTCATCGTTACTTCAAATAAACAAACACGGATGCAACGGATGGTCTCATTTTGTATGATCTTTTCGCATGTTTAACGGTCAGATTATACTGGTTATGTATAACTTTTTTTTGTCAGGGGAAAATCAATAAATGACTTCTCCCAGGGTTAGGCGTGAGAGAGTGTCAGACTCTTACTGACTAAAAACCCAACCGTTCCTTCCCCTGCTCTGGGCCGAGGCCGCGGTGACTCTTTACGCTTAACGCGTAACCCAGACGATAATAATTATGCGAATCAAGATTAAATAATCATATTCTGATTGAATTGCTTTAAGATTTTTATAATGTACTACTAACAAGGTGGAGGTACCTCATTTGTGTGTATATACCTCAGTAGCACGTAGTTTCTCCCATTGCTATCAGTTCTAGTTGTATGTTGTGTAGTCGTTAATTTTGACCTGATTTTGAATTTTTTATGAAAATAATTTTGAATTCCTATTACCTGATTAGAATAATCCTGTAGTTTCCAACTAGTCAAATACAATAATTTATATGTATTTTATTGAAATGCTACTAATACTACTTTTATCTAAATGACTTTTCTATGAAGTTCGTATGATATCGCAACTTATGACGTCATAAGGTTTTTACGTATTTCTAAAAAAATTATTATCTTGAAACAATCTAAAAGTAATATAGTTATATAGTAAAATCAAACAATGAATGTATATTATTATAAATTAACTATTCATAGTATTGAAAACACAAACTAATTTATTTTTGACCAAGCAAACTAGACAATTTGAGACCTGAATAATAAATAAATAAATATTCGGTACATCTTACTTCTTACTAATATTATAAATGCGAAAGTTACATTTAGTATATTTTAATGTTTGTTACTCAATCACGCCAAGAAGGCTGAATGGATCTAAATGAAATGAGCACAGGCATAGGATACACTTCGAAATAGGACATACTTTTTATCAAAATACCACGCGGGCGAAACCGCAGGCGGAAGCTAGTCAAAATATAAGTAAAAGTATGGTGTCTATGCATTCTTTATTTAAAATTTGTATTACTTATTTTCTAGGCGTGACCTCTCAAAATCAACAATTGTCATCAAACTTGAATGTCCTGTAAAACTCGATGGCGAGTATGAGCTGGATGGACAGGTTCTCGTGTTGAAAGTCGGTGGAAATGGAAAAATTCATGTCTTCCTCAGTAAGTATCTATATTGTTTAAAGTATTGTTTAGATTAAAAGTTATTTTGACTTTTAGATTATTAGTTATAATTAGATCATTAATGCAAGATATAAATATTTTTTGATTTGTAATATTCTCAAACGACTTTTCTCATCCTGGGTGATGAAAAACTATCCTGTTTTTTCTTCTGCTCTTGGCCGGGACTGCTGTACTAAGTTACGTTTGCAACAAATCGTGATTTAATAAATCGACAAAACAAATAACAAGATATAAACACTTTGAAAAAAAAGATGTGGGGTATAGGTTTAAATACTCTATTTTTAATTGACAGAGTTCAAAACATTCAACACTACTTATTTAAAACTGCATCAGAGGCACTATGATCAAAAACCTTATAGATGTTTTAAAAGTTCATTTTTCGTAACATATCAAAAAGTCAAGGCACCGGATCGTTAAAGACTAAGCATAACATTCCAAATGCAAAATATTAACGCATAGATTTATTCTCTTTTCCAGAAAAATTGGTAATCGAGGTTACATTGGATATGGTAAAAAAACAAAAGAACGGCGAAGAATACATGAAGGTCAAAAAATTCACTCACACCTATGAGCTGACAGAAAAGTCCGAACTTGTGTTTGAAGGTTTATTCCAGAAGAACAAAGTTTTAAGTAAGTTTTAAAAAAAATGTCATTGGCCTTCTATTTTTAAACCTCCTTCTAAATTTAGTAAACTTGTACACACAATATATTTCATAACACAATATAATGCAAAGAGGTTCTTCCAAAGCCAACGGCAAAAAAATATAACATATTTCCAAGATGGTATACACATGTCGTTGTGGCACCTGAGCAGTGTGATTTTCTGGTTAAATGGCCAATTAGAGCATCGTGAGGCAACCTTAACTTACAATTTCTTATTATCAATTTTTAATTACCAATCCACCTTGAGCATAGTGGTTAATGCTCATACCTTCCTCGTATAGTCTAATAATTATGGATGACAGCATTACAGAACCCATAAAACATCCGCTCCACAACTGATGACTTAAGAAAAAGTTGTCATACTCTTGGATTTTCTCTTGTGTGTACTACACACATCATACCCAGACTCGGAACAAAAGTCTGTGGATCAACAAAGTTTTGTTCTGTGCGGGAATCAAACCCGCGGCACGTTACACAGCTGGCAGTTGCCTAACCACCGCGCAAACCGTAAAATTACCAAATCATCATTCAATTGATACCTTAAATATGAAATAATAAATATTTATCATTCCAGGTGAAGCTGCTAATGATTTGATCAAGAACAGTCCAAATGAGATCGTCAATGAAATCGGAGGCAAAATGTTCGAAGTTGTTATCACTGAGGTTGTTAAAAACATCAACAACATGTTCTCTCATGTTCCCCACAATCAACTTGCCCTGGATTGAGTGTTGTTAATTATTCATTAAAAACATCGGCTTTGTTTGTTAACGTTAGTTTTATTTCTTCTTTTCCTTTACCGATTTTACCTGTTGAAATTTTAGGGGTCTGACCTGCTGCTCTGATCCGGCTTCATCTAGTTTTTCACATATAATTTGACGTGTAAAAGTGCCGTTTTATGGCTTATTTGCAAAAATAAATTCATTGTTTCATTGTTTCTACATAAAATCTGGATATCCATTTGTCCATTAGTAGCTCCGTTTCCCCAATTTAGAACTTCTTTCTGCAGTAGCTATTTTATTCTAATCTATTATATTTTGCCTATTCGGAGATCAAAAGTAATGTCTCTTTTTAACCATCAACCATATGACTAACAAACATTAGAAGAAAATTCTAGAACAAAAAAAAACAAACTTAAAACATAAATTCAAGGTCATTTTGAGTTCAATGTGGCATTACTTACTTGTGACATTTTGTGTTTAGTAAAAATATACCGTTTCTTTACCTACATTGTTTAAACACTATTTGTTTATTACATTACATTATAAATTATTGTTTATACCATTGTGATTTTTTCTATTAGGATGATGTTCTTAGAATTAATTACATGCGAACACTCTTTCCTTTGTGTTATGATGGAAATAGATCGTACATACGGCCATCGATTAAAATTCTTATATTATTTCTTAGCTCTCATAATATTCATGATAGAATGTTCTACAATGGCCTAGTTTCAAACTAATGCAGTGAAGTCGAAAAGTCCAATTAAAATTGACTATTGATCCTCCATTCTTCTCTATATAGGTATTGTTAAACTTTATTAGGGGAAGAGATTATACATCAACTGACTGTCTGGATGGAGTCATAATAGATTTCATAATATTTACAAAATTTCGCCTCTTCCTGATTGGAAAACGTAAAATCCACGCATGCATTGCAGCTTACGTATTGATTTTTTCACTACCTAAAACCGAAAATGGTATTTGTAGCCCTCTGATTCGCAATTGAAAGTGAAGTATAAATAAATAAACAGTTAGTATGTGCAATACTAAAGATGCGGCATTTGTATATTTATTTAGAAGCAAAAACTTTAATTTGTTTTATTACGTCAATTAAATAAAAATCTTTTAATACAATAAGTCAGTCAGATTATCTTTGTATCGAATAGATATAGAGAATAGCAATAACCGCACCAGTCATTAGGCGATCAGCTGCTGTACGTGTAGCGAGTTTGAGTCCCGTAAGACACAATTCTTGAAGTTTTCCACAAATTGTTGTTTTACGTCTGGGTGTAATGTGTATGTAAAATTGTATAATAGAAAAGGCACTCACGATCACTAGATATAATTGTTTAAAAGGAAAAGAATTCACAGCCTTTAAGAAAAAATATTAAGTATTATTCTTCCCAGACTTAGCTCCTTTACCCTGAAGTTACTGTATAATAGTAGCTTCTAGATTGCTAGAAACCGAATCAACCAGAAATATAATAAAAAAACAATAATAGACCTTATAATGCGTTTACGTATGTATACCAACCGTTAGAGCAATAAAAGCATTTAAAACTCATACTGAATCTTGTAGGGTACATATTAGCGTCAAGGTGATAAATAGCAAACACATTACCTTTGCGGTCCAAAAAACTTACTTAACGGGGTATTGAACTTTTGCTGCAGAATCGACCTAGGCGTCATAATTCGCAACACTTTTTTCAGGTTATGAGGTAACGTTTTTAAACATGCTATGAGAACTTGGCTTTGCTTGTCTAGTTCTTTTTAGATTTTACATTTTATGGAAACCTTTTTGCACCTTGGAATTCTCCTGTACAAACTTCGAAATCACCCAAAAAAAACATTTTTTGGATATCACACACAGAGCTTATCTGTTCATCCGTCAACTGTATAATCAAATTAAATTTTAAATTTTGACATTGAGTTTTACAAAAGTAGGGCTAGGGATTTCTAATAAGACGTTCTAAAAGTTTGTTTCTTTGGATGAAAAACGTAGCTTATCATTTACTACTCAGTCAGACCGGAATTTACTCAGAGTTTGCTAGGCCCCTGTTTAGCGGTCTCATAGTGAAAATTACCTATTGGTGATCATTCATAATTATGATATAGCAATATGACAGCCGATCACTCAGGTTTCCATCGGTGACCCGATCAATACTTACTTACATAAAAAAATATTACTTTTTGGGACGTTTAATTTCAAATCTACCAACATTTATAACGAGCTTAACTTTATCTTACTATAAGTTTACTTATTTTTGATTTCGAACCAAAATCGGAATATCATAATATATTGGGTTCCAATAATTATTAACTACTTTGTGTTATAAAGAAACCAAACAATTTTTCAATTATAATTAAAAGAAAAATATTTTACTCCCTCAATACTTGCCAAATTAGAAAGATAAATACATTGTCTTAGCACACGCAATCAATTGGCTAAAATAGGTCCTTAAAAAAAACTAGTCCCTAATTCAGAAATTAAAATTGGAATGTTCTAATTAATTTAATCTAAAGTATAAAGTACAGGTAGTTAGTAACTATTAATTTCTTTGGCAGATCTGTTTGCCGGACTTAATCATTCGTTTCATTCTTGAGCTTCCCTGCAACTCCTGCAAGTAACCTGATATCCACTCATATTTTTCACCAATACCAAAACACTGCAAAATAACTAGGTATATGAAACTTACACACAATTACAAAAAAAGAAATGCTTTCACGTACACATTTTTTCACCAAATGAACCTAAAAAATATCTATGTCAATGCACTATTAAAATATTATTTATGATGATCATGGTATTAAGGCTACACAAAAGAAACTAGGTAACCTACCGTATACATGTATGTATAGATACGTTCAAATACCATATATGTGTATGTACGTGGGTCTCAAATATATATACGCAGGCAGAACTCGGAAGTACACAGTTGTGCTCAGTCAACAATTTCATTTTGAAAAAAATGTATTCAAAATATTCTTTTGTTGTACTTTTAGTTTGCGTTGCATACACGAATGCAGCATATGGTACGTATTATAATTTCTACATAAAACATCAACAACAATCATTATCAAAACAATAGATACAGAAAAAATTATAATAGATTTTTTTTTCTCATATCGTAAATGTTTTATACTTAAATTAGCATATTATGTAAAAATATTTTTTAAAAAACTACAGCCTTCTTCAATATTTAGGACCGATGAACGTTATCAAAACATTAGTGTTTTTTCCTTCTTAGTTATGCAATGTAAAACATGTTAACATACCTATCCTTTTTTACAGCACCTTTCATCAAAAAATGTAAATGGGACGATTCGAAATGCATGAAGGCGACGGCACAGAATGCTATCCCGATCCTTGCTGCCGGGATCTCAGAACTAGGAGTGCAAAGACTGGACCCCTTCACTATGAAAACTTTGGACGCCAGCTCTCCTACTCTTAAGCTGCTCCTTTGGGATGTCACAGGCACTGGACTTAAGGATTGTATCGCCAAAAAAGTACAGTAAGTGCAACCTCAAAGAACCAATAGATCACCCCAGACGGAACCCGGGTTACGGGACAAGCGCAATATTAGGTACCGCTGCCTCGGCCTGAAGTAGGGAAAGGTACGAGGTGGTTTTTAGTCAGTAAGAGTCTGACACTTCATCTCGCCACACCCTGAGCGAGAGAAGTAACTCATTTCATAACTTTTTCGTCTCAAAAAAGTACAACTTACCCTAAGATCCTCTGCCGCGCCAAATTAGTGCGTGGCGGAATGAGCTCCGTCGAGATCTCATGGCAGAGTGGAGACAACGACTGTCGCAACCGAGGGCCGGGCACGCTACCATAGCAGCGGTAAGACCCCTCTTTGAGGAGTGGCTTGAGAGACGCCACGGCGTCCTCACCTTCCGTCTGACGCAGGTGCTTACCGGGCACGGCAGCTTCGGTAGGTTCCTGTTTCGGATTCAGCGGGAGGAAACGCCCGAGTGTCGTCATTGTGAGGACCACCTAGAGGATACGGTGGAGCATACGGTAGCGGTATGCCCTGCCTGGGCTGAGCACCGCCGTATCCTCAGGGAAGTGATCGGCGGCGGCGACCTCTCGCGCCCGGCCTTAGTCGAGGCCATGGTGCGGAGTGAGAGGAACTGGGACGCCGTCTCCTCCTTTTGTGAAGCAGTCATGCTCGCAAAGAGAGAGGCGGCCCGCGTGAGGGAGCAATCCTCCTCCTCACGCCCCAGCAGCCGCAACTGGCGACACTACGGGCGTCGGGGATCGAGGGACGATCTCCGGCCACCGTAAGTACGGGCCTGCGGTCGGCGAGTAAGGGCAGCTCGCCGCCCGACCAGAACCAGGCCCGAGCGTACGGCGCGTAGCGTTCCGCGCGCGCCTCAAAGAGCCAATAGACCACCACAGACGGGGCCCTAAAGGGCTGATGTTCAGCCGGGGTTGCGGGGTAAGCGCAATGAGGTACCGCGACCTCGGCACAGAGCAGGAGAAGGAACAGGGGGGTTTTTAGTCAGTAAGAGTCTGACACTCCCTCCTGCCCGGCCCTGGGCGGGAGAAGTCATTTGATGATTTTCCCCTCACAAAAAAAAAAAAAAACCCTAAGTTGAGAAGAATGCGATGAGAGACCTATAGATTTTTATGGTGGGTTAATTGGTCTGTATCTTAGTTAAACGTAATAAAACAATGCTAAACAAGTTTCCTTTACCAGGTATAAAAATGGTCATGAAACAAAATATGAGGACTGTTGTCTAAAACCTTAAAGATAAAATAAAATCATCATGTCAGTTATTTCTTCCCATCCTTAAACCAAAAACCAGTTTAAAGGAACAAAAAAAAAATGCTAGAATTTGTATATATATTGTGACGGAAAAGTGGTTCAAACTCTTTGTCATCATGACGTCAATGGATGGTTGTCAAACGTTGCCTAGAGATTGTAAATTTCGTCGTGAATTGTCAACACGAGTTGGTGTAATCGGCAAGGCGTGTGGATTACACCACAGAGACCCCGAGTTCGAGTCCCGCCGTAAACATGAAGTTTTTTAGTTGATGGAAGTTTTGTCGAACTTTCTGGAATTATTTGTGTAAAAGAAATGAAAAATTAAAGAGCGAGAAGGAGAATAAATAAAAATGAATAACGAAATTATTGGAAGGTTCTGGAGGCATGACGATCAAAAAGAATAACGAAATTGAATGTTCCAGAACCTGACCGGGGGTATATAAGCGGAACTGCGGCTCACCGCTGGCAGTTGAGTTCTAAGTCTAAAGCGATTCGGAAGAAAAGGAAGAAGTGAAAAAGAAGAATAGTGAGTGAAATAGTGAAGTGCAGTGAAATAGTGAAGTGCAGTCAGTTAAGTGAGTTAAGTCAGCGTGAACGGCAAAGTTGTGTCAGTCGGCCGGACTCTGCTGTTAAGTGCAATAGAAAGTCTGAAAACCGGTATTAGTGTTTCATTTCACCCAATCCCGTAACCCAAGCCCGCATAGTCAGAAACGTGACGTCAGGCACGTAACATTTGGTGTCAGAAGTGGGATTGGAGAAAAATGCCGCTAGTACCGCAGGACGTAAGAGGAGTGAGTACCCGTTCAATGTCAGAAGCGCAGCGTGTGAGGGAAGAGGGTGCTGCAGCTCAAACCAGCGATGCAGAAGCCAAGCCTGTGCAGGTGGATCTTCTGCTACAGCTGCAGCAAATGATGGCAGAGCAAGCGCGCCGCCAAGAAGAGCAAGCGCGCCGCCAAGAAGAGCAAGCGCGCCGCCAAGAAGAGCAAGCGCGCTGTCAGGCAGAACATCTGCGGGAGCTGAAAGAAGAGCAAGCGCGCCGCCAAGAAGAGCAAGCGCGCCGCCAAGAAGAGCAAGCGCGCCGCCAAGAAGAGCAAGCACGCTGTCAGGCAGAACAGCTTCGGGAGCTGAAAGAAGATCAAGCTCGTCGCCAAGAGGATCAAGCTCGCCGCCAAGAGGAGCAAGCGCGTCGCTTGGAAGAGATGCATAAGGATTTCACGAAGGGACTGCAAAAGGCTGTCGAACGGGTACAAGAAGTAGAGGAAGGGTTAGGCAAGTTGGAACATCGCGTCATGGCGATAGAGGAGAGAGTGGAAGAAGAGATCGCCAAAATCAAGCAGGAAGTGACAAGCCCAAGCCCTTTGAAGAGCCGAAGCCGTCTTGCAGCCGTTTTTGACACCCCAAATGTGGCCTCAAGCGCAACGAAAGGGCTCAAGATTCCCCATTACGACGGAACAACATCCTGGACCGCGTTCAAGCTACAGTTTGAGACACTTATGGAGGCTTATGGTTGGACTCAGAAGGAAGCACAGTCAGCCCTCACCCTGGCCCTCCGTGATCAAGCGCTCTCAGTGCTGGAAGCTATCGGCGCAAGTGGGGATCTCAGCTTTAGTGCCCTCCTCGACGCACTTGAGGCACGTTTTGGAGACAGCCACCTCGAGCACGTGTACAGAGCGCAATTAAAAGAGCGTACTCAGCGTGCTAATGAGAGTCTACAGCAATGGTCCGTGGAAATCGAGAAACTTGTGCGTCGAGCTTTCCGGTCGACTCCGTCAATGATTGAAGGCACGCTTCTCCAAGCATTCATTGACGGTGTTCGGGACCCCGAAGTACGAGCTGCTGTTCATCTGGGCCATCACAAGAACATGAAAGAAGCTCTGGCTCATGCATTGGAAGTGGAAGCCGTGCGTGGTAACTCCCGTACCTTACGTCTGCGGGAAATGACGACAACGGAGCAGGTACCTCCACGCCGTCGGAACTTCATGTGCTATGGATGCGGAGAGCGTGGGCACATGCGTAGTAACTGCCCGAAGAAGGTGAACCGCCAGGACGCGGCGGTCTCAACTTCTGACCAGCAGGGAAACTAAATCCAGCCAGGGCTGCGGGGTGGGCGCTGGCCGGTAGTGGAACAACCCCAACAATCTACATCAAGCAAACTAACGATGGAAATACTCTGGTGATAGACGGTCAAGTAAATGGGAAAAACAGTCAGCTAACATTAGATACTGGAGCTTCAAGGACGGTGATAAATGTTCGGCTGCTCGGGCAAAACATCAGGAAACACCTTAAACCAATTGTCGGCCTACGAATGAAATCAGCTACCGGCCAGTGCATACCGATAAGTGGAAAACTGCAGGTAACGATCAAAATTGGGGAACGTGTTTATCGACATGAGGTTATTGTGGCCGAAATTCTGGATGACTGCATCCTGGGACTTGACTTCCTGCGAGGGCACCAGTGTAACATCGACTTAAAATCTGGAGTTTTACTATGTGGAACTGAGGAAATTCCGATGAAGGGTGGAACCCTGGGAAAAGTTTGCTGTTTAAGAAGAACTGTTCTTGCACCAAAATCACAGACTCTCGTACCAATCGCATTACCTAGGAGGAAGGAAGGAAGTTTACCTCGAAGGTGCGCTGTGATTGATAAATCGGAACACGTAAGCTCATGGCTACCGGCAAGAACTGTCGTGGGGTCATCTGATGTCAACCGCATTCCGGTATTCAACTTCAGTGATTCAAAAATTACGATTGAAGAAGGAGAGCCTGTGGGCGTATTGGAAGAAGTGGCCTGGATAAGAAAATGCTCGGAGAATCTTGTGAAGAAGGACAGTACGGGAATAGACTTTGTAACGAAAATCTTAGACGAAAACAAAAGTCTGACAAAAGTGGAGACTATGAAAGCTAGAAATTTACTTCTTCGATTCTCTGATGTGTTTTCAAGAAGCGATGGTGATATTGGCCGAACTGGTTTGGTGAAGCATAAAATAAACACAGGTGATACAATGCCAATTCGTCAAAGGCCCAGACGTATACCATTCGCTCGTGAGAAAGAGGTTGAAGAAATGATTGACGATATGAGGAAAAATGACGTGATAGAGCCCTCTTCTAGCCCTTGGTGTTCACCTGTCGTGCTTGTCAAGAAGAAAGATGGTTCAACGAGGTTTTGCGTAGACTATCGACGATTGAATGATGTAACCAAGAAGGATAGCTACCCGTTACCAAGAATCGATGACACACTTGACACACTGAGTGGCATGAAATGGTTTTCAACGCTCGATCTGAAAAGCGGCTATTGGCAGGTGGATTTGGATCCCAAGGACAAGGAAAAGACCGCATTCTCAACTGGGAAGGGACTCTGGCAATTTAAGGTGATGCCATTTGGATTATGCAATGCACCGGCAACCTTTGAGCGTTTGATGGAACAGGTGCTGGCGGGACTGCTGGGCGAAACCTGCCTAGTTTACCTCGATGACATCATCATTGTTGGACGGGATTTTGACGATCATCTAAGGAAATTGGAAAAGGTACTCGACAAGCTGCGTGGAGCAAATTTAAAGTTGAGTCCAAAGAAATGCTCTTTCTTCAAGCGCGAAGTGAATTATCTAGGACATGTTATTTCTGAGAGAGGAATTGAGACTGATCCAGCCAAGACTGCCGCTGTTAAGGAATGGCCAACACCTAAAGACAAAACGCAAGTTCGGGCATTTCTTGGATTGTGCTCGTATTATCGGCGGTTTGTGAAAGGATTCTCGGACATTGCCAAGCCATTGCATCGATTGACAGAGGAGAAACGTACCTTTATCTGGGGCGAGGATTGTGAGCAAGCCTTTCGAGAACTAAAAGAACGGCTTTGTAACACACCAATTCTCGGATACCCCAGTGCGAAAGGAATATTCGTAGTTGATACGGATGCCAGCAATATTGGAATAGGAGGTGTCCTTTCACAACGCGATGGTGAGCAGGAGAAGGTTATTGCTTACTTCAGCAAGTCACTATCCAAGCCGGAGAGGAATTATTGCGTGACCAGGAGGGAATTGCTGGCCGTAGTCAAAACTCTGCACCATTTCAAGAAGTATTTACTGGGACGAAAATTTTTGATCAGAACTGATCACGCTGCTTTGAAATGGCTGCTTCAGTTTAAGGATCCCGAAGGCCAAGTAGCCAGATGGTTGGAACAACTTCAGGAATTTGACTTTGAAATCGAACATCGCGGCGGAAGAATTCATGGCAACGCAGATGCATTATCGAGACGCCCATGCGTGGAAGATTGCAAGCATTGTGCCAAGAAGGAAACTGCTTTTCTTAAGGTGATAAGGACTGATACTGTTGACGAGGCATGGGGAGATGATGCGATGAAATTAGAACAGGAAAGAGATGCAGATATTAAACCAATACTGGAGTGGCTACGAAGTGGTAACAAGCCAAGTTGGAGTGACGTCGCCCAATATAGCGCGGTAACGAAAGGTTTATGGGCACAGTGGAAAAGCCTTACGCTGCATAACGGACTTCTGTGCAGGAAATGGGAATCAACAAACGGCAAGGACGAGCATTTGCAATTGGTGGTGCCTCGTTCAAAAATAAGGGATGTATTAAAAGCGTTCCATGATGGATCTTCTGGAGGACATTTGGGAATTAGGAGGACTTTGGTGAAGATCAAGGAGAGGTTTTATTGGTTGCATTGCAAATATGACGTCGAAGATTGGTGCCGGAAATGCACTAGTTGTGCAGCTGTCAAGGGCCCACAAACAAGAAGCAGAGGGGCGATGAAAATCTACAATGTTGGTATGCCTTGGGAGAGAATAGCCTTAGACATCGCTGGACCATTTCCAATCACTGATTCGGGCAATCGCTACGTTTTAGTGGTTATGGATTATTTCACAAAATGGCCGGAGGTCTTTGCCATACCGAATCAAGAGGCAGTAACGGTAGCCACGAAGTTGGTAAACGAGGTATTCACCCGATTCGGAGTGCCCTTGGAGATGCACAGTGATCAAGGACGGAACTTTGAATCCCAAGTTTTTCAGGAAACTTGTAAACTTTTGGGAATCCATAAGACTCGAACGACCCCTTATCATCCACAGTCAGATGGCATGGTCGAACGCTTCAACCAAACATTGGAGCGACACTTAGCAAAGGTGGTTGACAGCCATCAGAGAGATTGGGACACTTACATACCTCTCTTCTTGCTTGCCTATCGGACTGCTGTACATGAAAGTACCGCAAAGACGCCTGCATTTGCAAATTTTGGAAGGGAATTGAGATTACCGGCAGATCTTGTATCGGGCTGTCCACCTGGTGACTCTCGCACCGAGTTTAGCGATTACATAAGCGAGTTAAGGGCAAAAATGTTGGACATTTATGAGCAGATCAGGGAGGCCGGTCTTCAAGCTAGTGATCGCGCAAAGACGCGCTATGATCGACGAGCCAATTCTGTTGGGTTTGAAGAGGGGTCATTGGTCTGGCTTCATAATCCAGTCAGAAGGAAGGGAAAATCTCCGAAGCTGCAACCGAGTTGGGAAGGTCCTTATGAGATAGTCACGAAGATCAATGACATTACTTACAGAATTCGGAAGACTTCAAGGAGCCCTTTGAAAGTTGTCCATATAGACAGGTTGGCGAGGTACTACGGCAGCAACGATGCTCGGGACGAGCGAATCTAAGAGGAGGGCAGTGTGACGGAAAAGTGGTTCAAACTCTTTGTCATCATGACGTCAATGGATGGTTGTCAAACGTTGCCTAGAGATTGTAAATTTCGTCGTGAATTGTCAACACGAGTTGGTGTAATCGGCAAGGCGTGTGGATTACACCACAGAGACCCCGAGTTCGAGTCCCGCCGTAAACATGAAGTTTTTTAGTTGATGGAAGTTTTGTCGAACTTTCTGGAATTATTTGTGTAAAAGAAATGAAAAATTAAAGAGCGAGAAGGAGAATAAATAAAAATGAATAACGAAATTATTGGAAGGTTCTGGAGGCATGACGATCAAAAAGAATAACGAAATTGAATGTTCCAGAACCTGACCGGGGGTATATAAGCGGAACTGCGGCTCACCGCTGGCAGTTGAGTTCTAAGTCTAAAGCGATTCGGAAGAAAAGGAAGAAGTGAAAAAGAAGAATAGTGAGTGAAATAGTGAAGTGCAGTGAAATAGTGAAGTGCAGTCAGTTAAGTGAGTTAAGTCAGCGTGAACGGCAAAGTTGTGTCAGTCGGCCGGACTCTGCTGTTAAGTGCAATAGAAAGTCTGAAAACCGGTATTAGTGTTTCATTTCACCCAATCCCGTAACCCAAGCCCGCATAGTCAGAAACGTGACGTCAGGCACGTAACAATATTTTTTATAACTTTTATTCAATTGATCATCACCGCCATCAGCCATTGCAAAAAAACTTCGTTCTGTGTTTTCTATATCGTCCATAAAAGCAAAAATTGACAAACATTTTTCGTTCACAGACGTGATGTTGAAAAATCGAAAATTACTGTCAAACTGCAGTGCACCGTCGATTTCGTCGGGAAATATGAGATGAAGGGACGTTTACTCGTTTTGCCTATTGAAGGAAAGGGAGACGCTCACGTTGTACTCAGTAAGTTGGAGTATTGTATATATTATATATTGTTGGTTACTCTTTTATGCAGGAGTTTCTAAATGTTCTTTTCTAGATGTAATTTGGCATAGCGGTTTGTTCTGTATTCTGAGGCATTGCGATAGATTACAGTCGGGAAAACACTGAATTAAGTTGATTAAGGTATCCTAATGAAGGTGATGATTCTAAGCAGGCTGATTAAGATATGCTAGTTGACTATAACTTGTACTTCTTAAAGAGTATAATAAGTGCCATAGTAAAAATATTTTTAAATTTGACGTCTCTTGAAAAGAAATAACCTTTTCTTTGAAGCGATGAGAATACAATTGCCCAGAAAAATATTTTATATTTATACTCTTTTACTGTTATCTAGGAAAAGTAGTGATTACCGCTGAAGTTGATATTGGTGACAACCTGGGTCGAGACGGACAGAAACACTGGACTATCAAGAACTGGAAACACACATACGACGTCAAAGAAAAATCTACCATCGAACTGGAAAATCTCTTTAACGGAAACCAAGTTTTGAGTGAGTACCCACAACTTGTTTTTTTTTACGTGATAGCATGGCAAGCGACCTGACGGAATACGTGATGGTAAGCAATCGGCGCCGCTCATAGACACACAACGCTAGGATTGTGCAGATTTAGGATTTGGGGAGGGATTGTTGGAGGAGATTAAGGATAGGGTCTCCGATAAGTCACACACAACAAAACACAATGGTGTGGTTGTTCCATGCCGGTTTTCTGGGAAACCGTGGTCTCAATCCGGTCAAGCCGACCTATTCGTGCCGAAGCATGTTTCTCCCGCACTTAATAACCAAACCAAAACCCAGTCCATGAGACTCCACTGCTATGCTATGGGTCTATTCTGCAAAAGAAATAGTTTGCTTAATTTATATTCCCCATGCAAGCAAGCTGGTCAAGTTGCAAGAATCAACAGAGACAGTACATATTGACCGAAATATTTTTTATATTGAGCTATAAAATTTCGTTAATTTGCCGTCAAACCAAATCCTAGAGGTTTTATGACCAAAAATTACTGTTAAAACCTTTTTTCTTCTTTAACCAAGTTCTTTGTTATTTATTTACTTGTATAATGTTTTTTTTTGTGTAATATTATATAATATAATTTCCTTCCCATTAAATCATATTAATTTCTCAGGTCGTGCCGCCCATGAGATGATTGAATCCAGTAGCAACGAAATAGTGAAGGAAGTCGGCCCCCCACTTGTCAAGGCCATCGTTGGCAGGATCATCGAAAATGTTGAGGAATTCTTCAAAAACGTTCCCTCCAGCGAATTCACAGATTAATTAATGTTCCTAACGAAATTTATATCTTAATTTATTATAAAAGGTTCATTTAACGAACGATAAATTATATCTGTTTCTAAATTTGATTGGAAAGGAATAATAATGTGATCTGTAAGTGGATAATAAACAGCTATTTATTTATTTTAAATTATATGTTGGTTTTTTTCTAAGAATCCATTCCATTAAATCATACAGTGACGATCTAACCACTGACCTAACAACCTACAGTACCCTACTGTATTAGTTGAATGTATAATGTTATTTATTTGATTAGGAACCACTAAAAAAAAAAATAAGTTTGCAAACATCATTAGCGTACATATAGGCGGACCGCTAAGCAAAGGCGTTTTTTCACTCGAAGGTTCAAACATTAATCACCGCGCTTGCTCAAGGCGGGTTGGTGAATTCAAACTAATAATTAGAAATTTTCAATCCAGATATTTTTCACCGTTTATCAATGGTGTCTAAATAAACTTAGACAGTCCCTATTCCCTACACAGTACAACTACGTAGGTACTTTCTAGACATAAAAAAGTCTCATTGGTACCTATTTGCCATGTTTTAAACCAGCACCCTCGTCCTTCAGAAGCGGAAGCTTAACCGGGCCACCATAACCTCGACAAGTGCAAATATTTCAAAAGTTGAACCGAAAATAAAAACTATACCAAGTCTGTTTGCAGCAACAACTCACATGTGAGAAATATCAAGTAAAATGGAAAACTTTAAAATAAGTCTTACATAAAAAAAAGAAACACCAAAATCACCACCCGATACCTCTTATTACCGACCTTATAATCGAGAATATTCCACAGACAAGAACGACAGACGACCAAAAAAGAAAATATGAACCAACTCGTTTTAACAGCTTCGAATAAATAGTATTATCATGTCGTCAGGCTGTCATCGAAGCTAAACACTGCGTTGGTAACATAATAAACCATAAAAGTACAATTATTTTGGATCTTCACACGGACTTGAAGAATATAAAAACGTCAGCAGAACACTGAATGCAAGAAACACATGGTAGCAATGAATGTCACCCGTTTATTTACAGACAAAAGGAATGCCGCTATTAAAATCTGTTTCTGTGTAAAACGATCAGACTTTGATTTTGATACAGCTAGCTTCGTATTGAAGAAAGAGTACACAATCTTCAATTTGTAAAATTTGTGCATGTTTATATGTAATTACCATCTTTTTCCCGTGACTCCATTCGCGTGGAATAGTGAGTTCCTAGAGCAAAATTTTGGTATAAAAACTATCTTATGTCCTTCCTCCAAACTATAACCTTGACGTTCAACAGTGCCCACTGTAGCCTAATTGAAATTAATGACTTTTGACTTTATGTCTGTACCAAATTTCACAGAAATCGGTTCAGTAGTTTAGGCGTGAAGAAAAGACAAAGAGACAGACAGAGCTACTTTCGCATTTATAATATTAGTTTGGATAGAGACAAGATTATCGTGACAAGAACAGAGAGGGACAAGATTATCGTGAAAAGAACAGAGAGGGACAAGATTATCGTGAAAACAGGACGAGGGATGGAGTAATACACCTTTTATAGCTCCATTCTTCTTTCTCGCCCGGAAGATTCACGCTTTAACACTTCATGGTAAGACCTGCAGCTCACAGATCGTTATCGCTTTAGGGATGAAATAAATGCCTGCATTTCTGAAGGTCATCGATAACTCATATGGTCAACAGATGTATTCACATCACATACATTTGTTTCTATTTATAACTTGTCAAAATACACAAATACAAAAAAAAATAGAAACAACCAACTACCGGCGTGGAAAAACCACAGCGTTGTGTTTCGCCGTGTGAATGAGGTTACCGTAGGCCCAATCCTTCCCCACCCCAATCCCTAAATCTCCAAATCCCTAATCCCTAAAA
This sequence comes from Spodoptera exigua, assembly GCA_902829305.4. NCBI lineage: Eukaryota > Metazoa > Arthropoda > Insecta > Lepidoptera > Noctuidae > Spodoptera > Spodoptera exigua. The sequence goes on from LR824614.2 coordinate 4,748,168, forward strand.
GGTCGGCAACGCACTGACTCGTAACTTCTTCGTTGTGGGTGTCCATGGGCGGCGCTGATTACTTACCATCAGGTATCCGTCTGCCCGTTTGCCGATCGATTACATAAAAAAAATTTAAAATTACAATTTTAATATGTCGTCATATCGAAAATAAGTGATCGATTTAAGATTTGTTTCGGCCGTACTATTTCAGAATATCGAGTAAAACAATTTAAGCCCAGCACTATCTACATAATTATACGTAACAAAGTTATCTACCTATAGGTACATCTAACAATCGTATTTCTTTCGACATTTATCTCTCGAACGAGATTTAACTAAGGGAAAAGGTATAACTTACGAGGGTCAACGAAGGGAAATTCTTTGGTGTTTGCAAAGAGATTTGTGTTCGAGGTCCGGAACCCAGTAACCCATAAGCTAGGGGTACAGTTAATAAAATATATTAAATGTATTTCGTTAGTTTGTGTGGCTTTGTAAATCTGTAGACTGGATTCTCTAAATTGTATCCCACATTTAAATTAATACACAGCTGTATGCCACGTCCTTTTTGCTTTTTTGAGTGTGTGTGTGACTTGCTGATTTCAAACCATTCCGTACCTTTGCCTGCTCCAGGCCGAAGTCGGGGTACATTTTAAAGTGTGGGAGAGCCATGCTTTGGTGCGAATGGGTCGGCTCGACCGGAGTGATACCAGGGCCTCACAGAAAACCGGCGTAAAACAACGTGTGTTTCGCCGTGTGAGAGAGGTTACTGGAGGCCCAATCCCTCCCCCTCCCCTATCCTTACCCAATCCTTATATCCGTAACTCTTATCCCCAAAAGGCCAGCAATGCACTCGTAACTCCTTTGGTGTTGCGGGTGTCCATGAGCGACATCGATTGCTTACCATCAGGTAATCTTTCTGCTCGTTAGCCGACTTATTCCATAAAAAAGTCAAAAAGCAGAGTCCTGCAGAGCATAATAGACATTATACTAATTGCATTTGCGACTTATGAACGTACCTATATTTATCGATTTATAGTTTCATTTTTATAAACTTAACACATTTTATTTAGAACCAAAGTTTACCATTAGTAGAAAACACATTATTGTTGGACCGTCTTCAAAATCTAAACAAAACATAAAAACTTAATGCAACAAAGAAAAAAAAACAAAGCCAATCAAACTAGGTATTATCTTATAAAAAGATAAAATATTTTGACAAACGATAATTAACTTTCGATATTGATACGTAAGAGTTGTAATTGATCACTCTGACTCAGCAGAACTTCGTTTACAAGTTGTTGGGGTAAGATTCATTAGTATGGGAAGTATGGAAAGAAATATTAATATTACGTTGCCAGCTGACTTAACAGAACACTTGGGTACTTTGTTTCTATATCTATGACTACTCTAAGTATATTATTGATCTCATAAGAAAGATCGTTTTTAATCCTGTTAATTGTCTTAGAGTGACTTATTCACGTGATTTACCTAACTGAGAAATTCTAAGTCAAACACTACTGCCTAACAACACAGCTAAAAGAATTCTATCGAAATAAGAACAATGAATCACTCACAAAATTTTCCAAACAGAAGTAAAGCAAACAAAAAACTGGACAAACTTGACTGTTACTTGCGAAATAGATCAGGTTTTATAGTGAAAACTAGCAGACCCAGCCACGCGTTGCTGTGGCTAAGGTAAATAATATGGTGACTATAAATTGAGATGTAAGCTATCCTATCTTTCAAGTTGGAACAAAGTGCAGACGGAATGCAAATCAAATTTTAAATTGGTTTAGTAGTTTAGGAGTCCATTGCGGACAAACACGTGACATGAAAATTTTATATCTAAAGATGTAATATATCTTATCTTACTAATAATTAAATTAATGCGAAAGTTACGATGTTTAGATGTTTGTTACTCAATCACGCCAAAGCGGCTGGATAGATCTGGATGATATTTGACACAGGCATAGGATACACTCAGGAATAGGACATAGGCTAGATACATATATAAACATTGAATAATCGAAAGTCAATGACAATGTATATTTTTGGTACCCTTCGTTAAAGCCCTTGCTGACTAAAAACTCCCCGTTCCTTTTCCTGCTCTAGGCCGAGGCCGGTGCTTTATTGCAAGGTAAAAAAACAAAATCTAGGTTGATGAAATCGCACTACGTTATCAAAATACCAAACATATAAAATTGCAAGTCAAAATCAAAATCATTATTTTACTTTTGTAATGAACGTTGCCTTACGCCCTATAAGTACTTGTACTAGGTTTTTCTGTGTCGATCACATCATTACAAATTCACAAATATAATCTACCTAGATATGTATACCGGAAAACCAATTTGTATATCACACAAAGTGTTGTTCCGTGCAAGAATCGAACCCTCTAAACGTTGCCCAACAGCCAGATGCCTAGCCTTTGCGCTAATCATGTGTCTATTATAACATTATACGGCACTGTTGAACATCAAATAAGGTACTATAAATAAAAAGTGTCAGTCTGTCAGCCAATCTCCTAGTACAGCTATTATAACCATATTAATTAAATACACAAACAATATTTAATGGGAAACTTTAATAACAAAGCAATAAAACAAGCTGCAATAGAACTTTATCTTTAGGAAACCAACGTTGGGCTATCATCGAATCGCTAAGATAACCTCACAGTCATAAATCAATGGAAAGTTGACGTCAGAGATTAGACATTCATTATTTATTAATAGTTATGATCAATGTTTCCTGGATTTTAGGGGTCAATGTTCTAGAAGTAACAATACAGTGATCAAAGATTATGTAGATACAAATTCACATTACATCATCAACCTATAAGCATTTACTGCTGAGCCAACATTTTCATCTCACTTGGAGAAGGAAAAAAACATTAATCACCTCACTAACTCAAGACTGATAATCGAATTCATGCTTTACTTTGCGGCATGTAGATGGTGTGTAATACTTAAGTGTAGGTGAGCCCTGCAATACAAATGGGTCGGCGCGACCGGAGTTATAGGCCTACCACGACCTCACAGAAAACCAGCATAATTATAACAACCACAGCGTTGTGTTTCGCCGTGTGATTGACTTTACTAGAGGCCCAATCCTTCCCTTCCCCTATCCCAAAATCTCCAAAATCCAAATCCCTAATCCCTAAAAGGTCGGCGACACACTCGTAAATCCTCCGTTGTTGTGGGTGTCGATGGGCGGATGGCATATTGCTTACCATCAGGCAATCAGCTCGTTTCAGGCTCGTTTGCCGTCCTATCACATAAAAAAGTATGGAATAAGTACCTATGTATCTACACCATCACCACCTTCTTCGACTAATAAAACGCACATTATAGCCTATAAATCAATATTATTTATGGCCCCATTTACTAGCCATAGAACTAGGAAATTAATATCATTTGCAAATTAATTAATTATTCCACGTGTAGTTGTTTTATTTACACAAATGGCTGAACTATTTCTTTATATGTTTTTTATATTTCTTTTTTGTCATCCCTCATGCTTCCTTATCTTATTCTTATTTAAGATAGTTTTAAAAAAAATCCATTACCTTTTTTGGGTATAAAATTAAATCTTGACTGATGTTTTATACAAAACAGATTCACTTAAAATATCTATCAGAATTGGCAAATTCCTATTCTAAAAATATACTAACTTTTTGTTTAAATAAAACCTACTTACCCTTATAAGCAATTCAATTCCCAATTCTATTTTCAAAAAGCAAACTTACAACCCTTTCATTTTACGGTTCGAATTATTTATTATTGCAACTGAAAACTCCTTGGTGAATTCTCACATACATTATCATAATGTAACATGAGCCCCCAAATGAGGAAGAAAACCGAATTAACCGGGGCGTTACTAACTACCAATCAATAACAAACTGATTTATTCCCGAGGGGTGTTGATATCAATGAAAAAATCTCTAACTACATTTGGGGTGTGGCGGCAGTGTCAGCGTATTACGATATGACGCGAACGTAAGATTACAAATGCGTATTTAAATTTATTTTAAACAAAAATATTTTCCTAAAATATAATTGAAGATTGTTTTTGTGTACCTAGTTTTTGTAACTTAAAAATTAATATTATTGGATACGGATACTGGGCCTCGAAATAATTCACAACTCAATCATTAGGTTAAGTGTTGGTAACCAGTTGTGAGCACAAGGTACATGGTGTACTTAATCAATGGTATAATTATAAAAATCAAATATCCTAATAATCTTTATTTTTAATAACTATTTTGATCTCGCAATGAAATCCATGGGCGATGGCGATGGCAATCAGAAGATGTTAATATTCAGTACTGTAATTACTACTAAATCTAATATATTATATTAGGGTACGAAATTCAAAGCTACTTTCGATATCGCGTTTATAACAAAAATCTCTTAATAATACTACCCTTTGTTCATAAAAACTGCAAAATTAAATAATGCCCTTACAAATTACTCGCTAACACAGGCACCGCGCCCTTACCCGCGGTATCAAGTAAACAGCAAAACATTTTACCGTTATCGTCATGGGGCGGATGACACGTGCCGAAACCATTCGCGTGACGTATCGAGATGTGCTCTTGTAAAACGACTAACGAATGAGTTTGAGGTTTTGTTCGAATTTCTAGGGGAAATAGCTTTACGAGTTGCTGGTATCTGATTGTATGGGAAGGGAATAAATTGCTAGTCTTAGTGAGCAAATAGGAATGATGATAACAAGAAAAAATTATAATTAGTTGTGTGAATTTCTAAATCGTGACGTCATCATTTTCGCGTCCAATATCATGCTCATTTCTCTTTAATTACTTAAAAAGATACTAAAACTAAGTTTAAAAAGCCAAGAATATTTTACGTACTTTGATTAAGTCATCATTTGTTTTAAAATAGTCATCTATTACTTATTATGTAAATCACGATGGACGCTGAAAAACCTCGAAATTTATAGGTATTCAAATGCCTAAAGAGAAAACACATTTTTGGTTAAGAATTGAAGTTTGGTTCTTAATAGGGGATTGTTAAAATAAGGAATTTCGGTAATATTCTTTTTAATAAAATAAACGACAATATACGTAGATAGGCTAAACTAATAATATTTACAATACGCAATTTAAGTTGCTACTGCCATCTGTCAGAAAATAAGGAAAAATAAAACCAATCGCGATTTTCGACAGAGGTCGCTACGTTTAAAACTCCTTACAATAAAAAAAACAAGTTTTCAACCAGTCAAGTTCACGAATTCAATCATTCCATAATTAAAACATTTAAAATTGGAATAGATTTTTTTTCAAACCGATAAAAGACCTCTTTGGTCTCTCAATAGCTGTGAGTCATCACTTTTTTTCTCTTTAATGTAATTTGGAGGGTTCTTATGTTGGGTATCTATGTAATCCGATGATAGATAAAGCTAATTGAAGCCAAATGACGAGGGAAAATATGAAGAACTAAACTAAAATAAAGTTACTTTTTTATTAAATTTGAATTGAACTGAAATACTTTACCTAAGGGATAATTTTTAATTTTAATCTATGGTGTGTACAATATTGTTTCTTCTTGGTTGCTTGATAATTATTGGGCAGGTCCCTTATTCTAACGCAGTTTACCATGTAAATTATTATTATTTAAACAAAACAAAAATATGATTTATATCCTACGACATATTATAAATTAAAAATTGTAATTTCGGTGTAGCCACAAACGAATAATCACGGCCTTAATTAAACTTCCGTTATGCATACGCGTGTCATTAATTAACATTATTTAAAGTTTAATTTGTCCCTAATTAAATATTTCTTTTTACAACGAACAATATTTGTGGTACACACGAACATATTAAAGGACAAACTTATATTTTCGTTGTAAAAGGTACTTATGACTTGGGCATACGTTTGAAATTGGTTTAAATTGTGTGTATTGGTTATGTTGTTATATTGTGATTAGTGGTTGTCACACTTTGCAGTTGACATGCATTGACTGGAGCTTTGAAAACAGCGATTAACTTGAAATTGGACCTTTTTGGTTAATTGTATGAGTATATTAGACTGGACGAAAGCCATTAGAGACTGAATGGACAAACACAATATATATCGACTATGTGAAAATAATGACTATTTTGACGTTAGAGACGATAATCACTATTTAGTGTGGGAGAGCCATGCTGCGGCACGAATGGGTCGGCTCGACCGGAGTTATACCACGGCCTCACAGAAAACCGGCGTGAAACAACCACAACGTTGTGTTTCGCCGTGTGAGTGAGGTTACCGGTGGCCCAATCCTTCCCCTACCCCAATCTCTTCCCAACCCCTAAATCCCTATCCCTAAAAGGTCGGCAACGCACTCGTTAACTCCTTCTTTGTTGCGGGTGTCCATGGGCGACGCTGATTGCTACCATCAGGTAATCCGTCTGCTCGTTTGCCGACCTATCACATAAAAAAAAATAATTTAGATTAGACTCTGATTGACCGTTTTATAGAAAAAATTTATCGTTGTTATAGTATACTTACCTACATATACCTACAAATATTTCTTCAGAAATTTTCTTTTATTCTATATGATGTTCCATAAGTTATTCAGCTAATGCGTTCCAAAAATTTTTACGCTTAAGAAGAACTTATTTTCTTTAGTTTATTACATTGTTATGTGAAACCCAAACTTTTCTATAAGAATTCGTCTCTCTCCGCTGCCTTCAAAGCTTGATTTAAAAACGAAAATGAAGCCTATGATTAAGGCCGTAAGTATGAAATATTAGAAGAAACAATTTCCAAGTCAAACTCTAGTAGTTTCATGGAACACGCCCATTATGGTAACAAACTGACTATCTGATTCTGGGTAAGTAAACAAACAGTACTTATGTATTCATTAAAAATCAATTTGCGATACAAAACAACTTACATAGAAATAGCATGAAAGAGGTAAGTTTTAATTTTAAGCACATATTTAGAAACTATGTATTTTTTCTCCTTTTTTTTAATTTGTTATGTGTACGATTTCTTTGGTTTCCATAAATGATGTGAAACGGTGCTATTAGTTAACGTAACAACGTCTTATCGCCAGTTTTGTTACTACTCACATCTTTAACATCTCGTCCACTTTTTACACATTTTATCATACGGCAAGAAAGATTATATGTAAGATGTAAATTATTCAAAAAAACAAAGTACTTATTTCGAATTAGGACAGCTCCGGCTTAAGATGGCAGGTCAAGCTGGTTGCAAATAATTTAAAAAAACCTTAGGACAGATTTCTGAATTATACCCGCGATTCTGGAATTTTTGAATAAGTACAGCTTCAACCAGGTTTGCAAGTCACCTATCACAAAAAAAAACTTGCACTGTACTTTTACTACTTTTGCAGGTTATTATCTTACACCTTCTTCTCTTTATATTGAGATTAGCCTTTAACCATCACCATGTTCACAAACAGCAGCATTACCATTGCGATAATAAAAAATATATGTGCTTACTTATTATCTGCCTAAAAACAATTTTCATTTCTTAATACCACATAAAACCGCGTCAAACATCTCGTTTGGTACCCAGATAATGGGAAATACTTGACTCATATAGAGTTCATAAGTCATCGTAATCTATAGACATGACATTGATTGAAAACAGCTTCTAAAGATGCGTTCACATTGGATTGGAACACTCTACAAAACGTTTAGTCTGCATATTAGTAATTGATTTCATTATAAAAAAAGTAAAAAATAAACATTGAATGTTAAAACAACATGTTTGTTATTCTTCAACAATGAAAGTAGAGGTGGTCATAAAATCATAGAACATTTATTAATGAGCTTCATTTTGCTCAAAGTAGTAATAGTATGCAGTTTCCAATTTTTCTCGTTAATACCTAAAATTACCAAGGTAACGCAAGAATCGAACGATACAAATGCAAGTGCAATGATGTATCATGGCCCGGGTTCAAAGCAAGAGATGGAACGAGGTGGTTTTCAGTCAGTAAGGGACCGCTAATCTCTCTTACCTCATCTAGGATAAGAAGAAGACAGTGGATGATTTCCATTCCTAAAAGTTCATCAACCATCCTTGAACGTATTTGTCGCAACAATAAAAAAAACTTAAACTACTAACCTAACAACAGTAGAAAGCGAGCTACTACGCAATATATTAACTTTTAATAGCATTATAAACTTAATAGCATACCAAATTTTAACTAGACTTATTACCAATAATCACAATAATCATAAATATGAAATTTATTAAAGAAAATGTTATTTTTACCGACCCCCTTTACCCTTTCATTCCCTTAATTACAAATATTTGTGTAATAATCCAAACAAAGTTCCGACAAGTACACCCCATTAAAATTGTATTCAATTTCCTATAATTTATTTAACAGACGTTAACCCTTTTGAAATTATTAAAACCTTTTTGACATGCATGCATTGTAGGCCATTACCAATATTGTGTCAAATATTTGTCCATAGTTTGTCGAGTAAAATAACGTACGCGTATCATTAACACAAATCTAAATTCCATTCAATCAAAAATCATTAAAGAAAAAATACTTATCCTAGAGAGCCAAAAAAAACCTTTCTACCAGCTTCTTACTACACACTTTTGTCATTTTACCTTCTTCCAGCAAAAACTACTTCTTCAGTTAATAAGAATACAGGAATTGTATCCCAACATTGGTTCCAATATGTGACGCCAACATTTGCAGGCTCGTTTAGTTGTTTAGCATGATGGGACCAAGCGTTCCCCTCTCTCAATAATTCATTGCCACCGCAAATCACGATAAGTAAGCAGTGACAGGTCGCGTGTGTTAGCTACGATGAGTAATACTGTGAACAGCCGTATAATATTATACGCTATGTACATATTTAACTAACGTAAATAAGGGCTTTTATTGATATGTAACAATGTAGCACAAAATTTCTGTGTACATAAGAAATTATTGTATATATACGACACGATACTTACGAAATATAGAAGAAAAAAAAAATAACGTTCTAAAAAAATTATTCAAACTGAACCCATAAACAAGGTAAGTGTGGAGGGCCATGATGCTTCAGAGCTATCGAAATGATACGGATGTGAAGCAACCACAGCAGTTTCGCCATGTGAACAAAGTTACCAATCCTTTCCCTTCCCCAATCTCTTCCCAAATCTCCAAACCCCCAATCCCCAAAACGTTGGCAACTCATTTGTAACTCCTTTGGTGTTGCGGGTGTCCATGCTTGCCATCAGGTGATACTCGTTTGCCATACTATCACGTAAAAAACAAACAATAAAAATAAAAACTTAAAAATGTTTCCTAAGCCAGTCCCCAATATAAACACATCTTTACCCATTGAACTTGACCCGCGGCCACCAACTCGCCTCCGTTCACCAAGACATCCATACATCACCGAAACATATCGACGATCACGGGTCACTGACCTTGTAAGCTTTCACCTATCTGATTGGTATGCATTGTTTATATTAGTGCTTATTATAGCAACCGTTTGTTTAAGAATCGATTGTCTGTGTTCGAATTTAAATCGAATGGATTTATGTATATCGATATGTTTCTGTTTAGAAATGGGAAAAAGGTTAGTTTTAAAAATAGTTAAATAGTAGCATAGAATTTATGTTGCAAAAGTAAATTAACTTTAATTTTCTGTCGGTAGATATTTGATTTTTGGCAATAGCACAATATTAAGCATTTTGGTTAAAACGTCTATTCGTACTGAACTGTGTTGCATTATGGGCTACTAATTACGTCTGCGGATGCAGAAATGTGGGAGAGACATGCTTTGGCACGAATGGGCCGGACAACTGGGGTGATGTGTACCGCGTACATCGAGGAATTGGAACAGTTTGCCGGCTGCAATCTTTCCGTCCAAATATAATTTAGGTGTCTTCAAGGCTAGAGTGAATAGGCTCTTAATAAACTAGTGCGCCTTACCATCAACGATTATCACTGCGTCACTGCTTACCATCAGGTGGGATCTCAGTCAAGTACTAGTTTATAGCAAATAAAAAATAGTAATACCAGGACATCACCGAGTACCAGAGAACTAGAAGAAATAACACTTGTGTTATGTTTCGCTGTGTAAGCAAAGTACTGGGGAATCGAATGCTTAAAATAATTTACACATGTCCATAAAATAAGGAAGCAAGTCCATCTGGAACAGTATATACCTATACCTAGGCTATGCTAACGTAGCAATAACAAAAGCTATCCAACACAAGGTCACATTTTAAGTGTGGGAGAGCCATGCTTTGGCACGAATGGGTCGGCTCGACCGGAGTGATACCACGGCCTCACACAAAACCGGCGTGAAACAAACACAGCGTTGTGTTTCGCCGTGTGAGTGAGGTTACCGGAGGCCCAATCCTTCTTCTCCCCCAATCCCTCCTAAATTCCTAAATCTCCAAATCCCTAATTCCTAAGAGGTCGGCAACGCACTTGTAACTCCTCCGTTGCGAGTGTCCATGGGCGGTGCTGATTGCTTACCATCAGGTAATCCGTATGCTCGTTTGCCGACCTATTAAATAAAAAAAAAACATTAAATATAAAAAAGTATTACTTTGCTAGCAACTGGACAGATAACAAATCGATTCATCGAATAAAAGGTCTAATCACAATGTTTCATTTGCGGGCAAAGATAATACAATCGAATGTACTTAATAGACTGTCAATCTTCGACAGTCGTGTCTGGATTCTGTTATCAGAGTATAACGAATCCCCGATACGATAGTTCAATTTATTCTGGCTGATATATCTATGATATGTCATTTGCAGATCATTAATCATAGATTCTAGTTAGTTAGGTAAGCTGTGTGTAAGTCCTTATCTAATATGAGGATTATTACAATGTTCTGGATTTTGACTAAGACCTGATCGCAAGACATCGATACGATTCCCATGTTAGAACGTACCATATACCTACACAAAATTAATAATAATGTTGCCATGCAGTCATTTTAATACATAAAATTCATCATCATCATCATCATCAGCCTATAAGTGCCCACTGCTGAGCAAAAGCCTCTTCTCACACGGAGAAGGTTAGAGCATTAATCACCACGCTTGCTCAATGCGGGTTGGCGATTTTAAACTTATAATTAGAAATTATAAGTCCAGGTTTCCTCACGATGTTTACCTTCACCGTATCTCAGTGGTGTCTAAATAATCAAAGAAAGTATATATAACTTGGAAAAAGTCACATTGGTACTTGCCAGGTTTCGAGCCCACACCCTCATGCATGAGAAGCGGGCTCGAAACCTCCGGGCCACTACGACATTTTTACATAAAATTAGCTATAGGTAAATGCGTTTGCTGTAGCGGTCGGGAACTTAACTTATTGGCTCATAAGATATCGATTACTTTTGATTGCACTTATGTATATACTAATAATATTGACTTTAGTAATTCAAGAAATAATGTTTTTTCTAACAAACAAAATTGCAGAAAACGAAACAGTAACGCTTTAAAGATGTCAAAGAAGTCAGTAAAAATTTTCCTTAACAGTTTTTCATCACCCCATTTCCAATATAAACGTCGTATCGTGTGGAAACTAGACGACACTAATGATGTTATTCCATACATCACATATGTACATCTGTGTACAAATTACATACTTAAAAGCAGTCATCGAACAACCATTAGGGTATTATCTCAAAACGTCCCCGGAAGGACACATCGCTATAGTAACCGCATCTAGAAACATCGACATGAAATAATAAATTATTGTCTGTAGAATATGAACAATTTGGACATTTAATAGCGTCAGCTAATGCAATGCCAGCTAATTTTAATTTTGTTATTAAAATTGCTTTTTTGAGATCTTTGTTTCACCACAGCTAGAGACTGCCCTCTTATCAGACTTTAGCTAAAAACCACTTCGTTCCTTTTCCTGTTTTACTTACAAGTACTGTTTACTTACAAGTACGTCGACCGAGGCAAATAGTACATATTTTCATAATTTATCTGTCACTAGCTACTTCCGCGCGGTTTCACCCGCTGCTCGGCTCCATTTAATCCTAGCGTGATGTTTTGTAGCTATCTATCAGTGAAAAAATTTTGGCAATCCGACCAGCGGTTCCGAAGATTACCGCCTACATACAAACTTACAAATTTTACCTCTTTATAATATTAGTACAGATTTAAGTCGAAATTAAGTCGAACTATTCGCGCATACATTGTTCTTCTACTGTGTATCGAATTACCTCGATTAAAAGATTAATTAGACAAGCCAAGGCAAGCTTCTAATAATATAATTTAAACAAATTTATAATGAAAGTTTTTATAATACTCGTATACCTATTGGAGTAATTGGATAGCTATAATAGATTTTCAACCTTAATTCTTTGTAAGACAATTTAAGATTTAGATATTTTTAAACATCATAATATATACGAAGGCAAACTCGTCAGTTTCAGTTTACTTCCACGTTCATACCTACATACATCTGAGCTAACAATTTTCTTCAAACTTCTTGGAATAAGTACGCTTCACTAATTACCTTACCTTGGCAACTGAATAATGCTATCTAAGTAAATAATTTCCAAAGCTAGGATTTGAATATAATTATGATGAACGTATAACCACACAAATCAAGAAGAAAAAAGTGCCTACGACTGCAAAGAATTTATGAAGTTGTTGTTACTTTAGCACAAACGGACCGGCTCACCACATATCGATACCGGAAATCTCCCCAATCTTCCTATCCTTGATCCTCAAATACCTTCTTTCGTGGCTCCATCAGGGCAGCACCGATGGTTGCGGGACAAGCTCAATAAGGCACCGCGGCCTCGACCTAGAGCAGGAGACGGAACGGAGGCATTTTAGTCAGTAAGAGTCCGTTACTCCCTTTCGCCTTACCCAGGGTGGGAGAAGACATTTAGTAAATTTTCCTTCACAAAAAAGGGGCAGCAGCAATTGCTTAACATCAGGTAATCAGTCTACCCGATACATTCCACCAAAGAAAATACTAAAATGTATTCTATTTTAAAATTGGCATCATATCCAGTTTGCTTACAACGTCCATGTTACGCACATTGATCGCCTGTGCCATGAATAATGTGTTTTGACAGCAGTCATTACCGCTTCTCCAGCTCTGCCTGCTCAGTATCATTAGCATTAACTTTCATGTCTCTTTTATCTTCGACTATTACACAATATTTGAAGAATCGTAATATTAATTTGGATTTATATGAAAATGTTAATTTGTTACACAAAAAAATATTTAATTCATCGCACAGTTGGTATTAAAACAACCTCATTTTGATAACTTATTATCTCTGCTATTATATTATACTAGCGACCCGCCCCAGCTTCACACGGTTGCAATGCTGATACTAAGTTTCTCCACTATTCAAAGAATGTTATTATACATACAAACCTTCCTCTTTAATCACTCTGTCTTAAATGTCTCTTAATATAACTTAAAGAAAAAATTCTCTCTATCTATGAAAAACCACTAAGTCCGCCATAAACAAGTACTTTTTGGAAAAATAAATAACATGAATGACCATGAAAACAGACTAATGTCAATATAACCACCTCGTAGACACTGACCGGTTGACAAAAATTCTATCCAAGTCAAAGTCAATAAAAGTCAAAATCATTCATTTCAATTAGACTCATACAGGCAATTTTGAACGTCAAACAAAATTTTAAAGATAAAGTGTCAGTCTGTCGGTCAGTTCTCTTAGTGAAGCTATTTGCTCGTTCCAAAGTGTAGATTCCGATGGAGAAGAAGAAGAGTGTCACTAAAGATTCTTTGATACATTATTTAGTGAGAACAGTGTAACGCAAATATACAGAGAAACATAAAATACATATTATATATAAAATTTTAACATTTTATTTGACAAACTTCACAATGTGACTTCATCACTGTACTAAAAGGTAATCTTTCTATCAACAGCAATCTAATTTAAATAGTAGCGTTAAATCCTACCTTTGAGTACATGCCCATCTCGAAACAATGGCGGCTTACACGCAAACTAATCTACCATTTATTGTTTTAGATCGACAACGTCTAATCCTTCTGTTTATTCGATGGCTTAGATTGCTCTATAGCGATTTAATTGGCGCATTTCCCATACAACCTTGTACTGTTAGCCCGAGATACAAATCAAATAGCGGTATAGAAATCAACATTAATTGTTCAACGTGATTGTACAGCTCAATGAGTTTGTTCTACCATGAATTAAGTGTACGCAATATCATGCATTATTCCTATTGGTTTAAGAGCTGTTCTTCTGTGTTTGGATTTGGTTTTGTGTGTTGCTTCGTGTGGTTGGGTGTATGGGCCTCATCAACGCCTTTAATTCTCCTGTTATTGAACTAAATAAAAAATGGTCAAGCGTGGGTTCGTATCGTGGAACACTGCGTCTCATTCGTTTTAGAGAGACAGAGAAAGAACATACTTCGTAATTATTCCTTTAATTACTACATTTTTCATTGCTTCAGTCTTGCCAACATTTATTCTGATTGTGATGTAAATAGTTCTTAAATCTGAATTCGATTCTATTTGATGAAGGGGCATTAAATGCACCTGTGCTATGATACCATCTAACTGATATCAACTAATCCATCTGTCAGGGGTGATCATAGGATTATCAGCCTTGATGGTCCACAAGCTGTACCTATATAGGGGGTTACCTGAATGAGTTATTGCGATTGTATTTATGGACACAAAGTCTATTTTAGAATGCGTATAGACAACTTACCATAAATTTGAATACCAAAAGGACGTATAAGCAGTTTCAGAGGAATATTTTTATATCAAAGTTTAATTTAAGAAATTGTTACCATTCATTAGATAAAGACATTACAAATACAGAAATTTATAATTATGACTTCATAGCAGACAGAGGACAGACATTTGATTTCTCCGTCAAGGTAAAGTCGAAGAAATTTAATCTTACTACACTGATTTTAAATTAGCAGTCTAGACCATATGGCTGTACCGCTGATCTCCAAATCGATAACGAACCAGCATACAATTGCGGCATGTCATCTTAGAAGCAAATCGATTAAATGCCTGTTAGTTTAATGATTCGTCATCGTCATCAAGATATGTTTTTTTTCTCAAATATTTGTACTGGCAACTTTAATTGATTCGAAATGCTAGTAAAAAGTTCGCTCCCGTATTCCAATTATTCATTTTTTCTTGTATGTAAATTGAATTGGTATAATTGATGTAATTACTTAGAGCCAAGATACGTTTAGGGCAAAAAATAGGTTTAAACAGACAAAAAGTACAAATACAAATGAAATTGACGATAGCATAAGAGAAAGAAAAATACTTCGTTTAATGACGTACGTTAAAATATTATTTCTCAAAGCCACGAATAGAAAACAAAAGCAATCGCACCACAATAAAAAGTAACTATAAAATACAAAATACAAAAGCCACACACTCTCCTTTATCGATATCACAAATTGAGCACTAAACAAAACTGTATCACAAGAACGAGCTACATTCTATAAGGTGGTAGCTATCACTCATGACTCCGCTCGCACCTGACTACACGGGAAACGATTCACTTCTTAAACTAAACCCACATATAAGCACCAAGTTCTAAAACAAGACAACGATATTCATATCAACCGCTAAACAAATGAAGGGCCATTACAAACGTGTTCGTGCAACATGCAATCAGTTACAGCAACATAAGTGATTGCTGCAAACTCGCAAACTGTGCTTGCAACACACGTTGCATAACGACTCATTAGTTTTCTATTTGCTCTAAATATACGTTGCTCGAGTTCGTGTATTGAAATATGAGATTTTGTTTTCAACACTTAAAGTTGAAACAGCTGGTGTCCTATATATCAACATTTATTTTTGGGATGAAAGGATTTTACTTGACGTGTCAGTCTGATTTTTATATTTATGGCATTTTAAGTAAAGGGTAAAGTTCATTGGCTGAAATTAAATGTGAAAAATAGGTACTTATTATAAAATTGTTAGGACGCTGAATGAAAATTGACATAACAAAACATTATGGCTTATCCATAAATGTACAAATGTTAAAGTGCGATATCGTATTCAGTCTCTTGCTGGAAAAAAAACAGGTTCGAAATAGTTTTTGACCATAGCCTTCCAAATTTATTTATCAGTGAAACAATAAAAGCAACAAATTTTCTGCCTAAACAATTCTGTCCTGTAGAACAACTAAATGATCCTATAGTAATATAATGAGACACTTCTTTAGAGAGGATGGAATTCTCGGAATTTAAAGGGAACATCCCGCTATTCCTTTGATCTAGTGTATTTACGAAAGCTAAACATAGTTTGCGACCAATACGCTATTGAAAGCAGTCCTATCTTTACAACCAATAAAAATATGAAGTACGTTATAATAAAAGCCATCGTAAAATATTCATTACGATTACCTCATTCAATAGTTACGGTAGCGATATGAGGAAATATGTTATCGATTATTAAATTTTTCTCCATATTTTTGGTCGAAAACTTCCCTATTATAAAAACGGAAACCACTGAATGCAAAATGTTCATGAATAGCCCCAAACAATTTGCGGTACTGTTGTTTAAGTCATGAATAAATTCCAAATTGCTAGTACGCGACGCGACGTCGTAAATAGTGTTTATCAACGTAGATTCTTGAATTAAGTAAAAGACAAAATTATACTACAGTCGTGGCCTTTTGCCATGGTCGTTGAAATCACCATATAACCAACAGATTATGTTAAAGTAGACAATACCATTATGAATAGTGTAGTTTATCCACTTTTCGCCATTACATCATTAGTTATTTAAATAAAAGAAACCTCCAAAGACTATAATCAAACATTATTTTACGTTCTCTCTGATTTAAGAAAATACTATTGAAGAATCTCTTAATTAAGGCACTTCTTATCATCATCATCAAATCAACCACTAAATGTTACTGTTGAGCATAGGCCTCTCTTTGACTACTTGCGTTCGCGTTTAAAGACACACTTGTTTGCGAGTTACCAAACGAATAGTGAAAGAAAGGAAATCTGGATTATTTAACATAATTACAGTGCTACATATGGAATTTAGTGGTACAATAGTACTATTGAAATAGGGCTTGCGCTTTGCAAGGCAATTCATTCTCAACGTGTGACAATTCAACTTATTCAGCTCTGTACGACCTTTAACATGTCATCAAACGTCCACTACACAAAAGCATTCGCAGTGGCATTCACAGGCATATTGCAATACGCCACGACGATAGCCAATGCATTGATTTTTCATCGTATGACCCAGTTTTTGTCTATAGCTATTTGATTAGAATCACTACAAACAATATTGCATTGAAATTCCTTTACCGTGAAATCGCAATATGTGAAATTGAAATGCAAAGCGAAACTGTTACGGAATCACCACTATTTGTGTTAAAGGGATGTGTTTGTTTCGTGTTTTAAAAATGTTATCGTCAAAGTTTATAGTAGGAAAGTTGGGATTGTATTGTACGTGGCGTAGCAAAAAGTAAATTAAAGAAATGTATACAATTTGGTTCTGAATTTTTTGTCGGCATGAAATTCGTATTACTTTATACGATTAAACAAAACATACTAAAAAAATATAAAGCATATTAAGTACCGTCAAATAAGGAATATTATTGAAATCTCAAGTCACAAAGTTCGAGTAACATTTTGATCGGCTACAATTCAAATGTTAATTGGTTCTTTACCGATTCACAATTGAATATAACCAGTCTGTTTATATCTCCACTTTCCGGCTATTCCTGGAAACCAACAACAAAATCTCAGACAAGACAAAACAAGAGCCGACCACAATCCGCTACTAAATTCGAAACCCGTAATTATAAATCGTGAACTTCGCTCGGAACTTATTACACATGACTAATGTCCTCTCACGTCGGCCGTCCTTTACTCCACTTATATTTATTTTGCCGATACATCACACACGCTGGAAACGCATTAAAATACTTGTATGCCACGATAATTCATAAACTGTTCTCCGAAAGGTATATACGGCTTTGGGAGTCTTGGCACGGTATTGACTAATAAATTGAATTAATTACTTGAGCTTGTGGTTTTATTTGGCAAAGGATAATTTTGGTGGAATTTGCGACTGGTGTCTCGTTTGAATTGCTTTTGTGGGTATTTGAAACAGGTGTGGCTGAAATTATGATGTGTTCTGAGTGTCAGTAATTATTGTCGCTACGTGCTTCATGTGTTTATTATATTACCATACCGCATAATCTCTTATTAATAAACAGGTCAAAATAAATTTTATCACTCTTATTACTCCATTCAAAACATTTTAATTTATTTTGACAAACAATATCGCTAATGATGCTTCATTTACCTCCAAATGATTCGCAACATATTACGAAATGCACTAAGCCGGCAAGCCGACGAATCATTACGAGCCCTCTCGGTGAATTAACCCCCGGAATAAACCTTGCGGAACCCCACTCGAAACGTCATTCCATGATACTCGGTTATAAATGACAAGGGAAGATAAGACCTCTGGATTTGAGGTATTCCACAGGGACCAATAATGGGTCCACCTCAATAATACCAAGTACTTACATATCGATAGATGAATAGATATTGCAATGAATAAAGAAATAATGGCATTAAAGATCACAGTCCTCAATCTGTTGCAAGAAACACAATTACTTGTACCTATCACATCATCAGTCTATATGTATATGCCCACTGCTGAGCAAAAGACTCTTCGCACACGGAGAATTTCACTTTTATTAGCGCGCTTGCTCTAATTTACGTAAAAAATAAGTCAATGTGATAGGTGATTATATTATTATTAGCATTAAATATTTTACAAATTTTTGTTCATTGGCTATCATTTGGCTTAGCATTCGTAATAATCCATTTTGTTTGACACAAACGACACACACGACTCATTTAAAACATTTATTAATGTAATGTGTAAGTTTAAAATATTCACGACAATTATGTTGATGTTATTTTTAAGATCATTGAAAATTGCTCTTGTTATAGGTACATCGAGATAATTATCTGAATATCTCCTCGAGAATTGACAAGCATACTAAAGTCATATACGTTATATACGTGGTATACTATCGTGGTAGTATCGCTCGACAACAAGCTACTGTCAACGTATCTCATCAAAATAGGCCATCAGATACGGCTTAATGGTGTCATGGCCGCTCTGAAGCTAGTGTGAATCGCTGTAATAATTTCCACATTGCCTTGACTAATTTCACTATTGTAGGTAAAATTACACACTTCTATGATAAGAATAATGCCAATAGATAGATAGAAGTCTTCAGGTCTGAAGGGATAAATCTATTACAAAAAGAACTTTTTGATAACAATGTTATTGATAAATAAATTAAAAACTTGAAAAAAATGGGTTATGGGCTTAACAATATTAAAAACTTGAAAAATATATAGTATGTCGATCAACCTGGGGCTTGTCGACTGCAACGGTACTATACTAGGTAAATTATAAGTAGGTATATCATGCATGAGCTCTATTATTGCTTGGTGCTATTATTGATCACTTATTCAAAATTAATAAAGAAATAAGAATACTTTTCCTCTTTTCCTTGTGAACTCTAAACTCTAACAAGAGAGAGAGTTTAACAATGTGCAAAAATAATGCAATATCAACCGGAAAACTTTTTCCAAGTAAGAATCTTTGCAATTTCGTTCTAAAGCCCCCTTGGTTCAGTAGTTTTCTACTCGGGACAGAAGCCATATTTCCTTGGAAGTTTAATTCTGTGTCCGCGTCCCTCCCACCTGACTGCCGCCCGTAATATTGAGGAAGTAAATCATCTCGGCCTCCTGACCTCTGGACTAAAAAAATGCTTAAAACTGCTCCTGAAAAGCAAAGCCCTGCCTTTGCTGTTTTACAGGGTGTTATGTAGGTCAATGGGAGATTTTGAGGGTTGCCTTTACTTGCGTGAAAATTTTAAACAAACATATTAAAATTTAGAAATGAAGTCCAGAGTTCGAAGAAGAACTCTGGCACGTTATTGTAAAAGAGACCAAATTATTATTAAATAATTTTAATTACAGACATTTTGGGACAGTCAATAAATTGTTTTATTACACTCTACTATTAAAATGGGTAACATGCTAAAATTCAATGTTTCATCAATATCAAATCTGGTTGGTATGCGTGCTAAAAAACAGTGTGCATAGAAAGCTGTTCATAACAGCTTCCGAAATAAATTAAAATGGTCTTAATTGGTAACAAATAACTCACAATAATAGTAGTCCGCTATCAACGTCCACAATGCAAGCATCTAAGCACATAAATAATATCACACGCATAAAACTCCTTAATTCAACACTTAATAAATAGTAGGCATAAACGTAAACTTACAACTACGTACCAACGTACCAACGTTTTTTAACGCACTTACATAGGTACCAACTTAAAAATGTTAACGAAAAATAAACGTGGCAACGGAAAAAAAACGAAACAATTCCGCTTTATAGCTTCCGCCCCTCGCATTATGAAAATGAAGTTTTTATGTTCAAAAGAGGTACAAACACGGATTCTTTGGATTTTGCTTGAAATTAACACCAGGCTGTGTTTGCGATATTATTTATTTAGAAAATAACTATTGGAGCGTTGATCTTCATTTCTTTTTTTGGGTTATAAGACAATGGTAAACTTGATTTTTTTATCTTCAATACGTCTAAATACACTTGTACCTAAATTCTTCCTTAGAAACAGCATGACGATATTAGTAGTGTTTCAAAATGTTTACCTACTTTAAAACAATATGACGAGCAAAATATTGCTGTGCTTAATAGATAAATGTTAATCTTCAAAATGTTAAGAAGTCCTTTTACTTTATTAATTTAACCTAATTTTGTGTGAGAGGGTACGGACTTCACTTCACCGATGCCAGAGGAGAAGTAGGCGAGAGGGACCCTAAGAGATAGAGACCCCACGCCATAGGATGAGAGGGAGCTTGCAGTGTCCACTTTAAAGCTGCCTGCGCTGGGATAACAGCTGGTTTGAGCTATCGCCCGCTGACCTATGCTCAAGGGGGTTTGATATCCGCCTTAATCATGCCCACACCATTGTTCTAGAGTGCCTAGGGCTACAACGAGGTTACTTCGATGTTGCATCCACGCAGGACACACCGCCAGCGTTTGGACATGGTGTTCTCAGAACAGACCAAATAATGGCAGTCAGGCGTTTGTGAGACTTTTGTTCAGCAGTATATTATCATATATAAGTAGGCAATTATGATGAATTCATAAGTCACTAGGTAAACAATTCCAAGATCTGTGTATTAAATATTCGACGCATTTTGTATTTACGGTAAAAATCAACTTTGATTCTTTAAATTAATCAACATCGGTTTCATGATAAACTTGTACCATAACTATAAAACAATTCAATTGCTCTCAGACCACCAAAGCATATCATCATCATTCAGTAAATTACACTCAGTATTTCGCAAAACAAATAAAATATGCAATTTAATTTTTTCCTCTACTGAACTACATATAAATTGAAAAGCAAACTAAATAATGAACACCTAGAACTTCATTAAAACTGTAAACGTAAAAAGAAATACAATGAAATATGACTTTAATTTTGCAAAAGCAACTACGACTTGCCTACGTTAATTCCACAAAAACTACAAGCAACTCAACCGCCGTGTGTGCGGATGTAAAAACATTCCCCGATCAAAAAACTCTCATTACTGCAATATGAAAACGCAAACTATCACTAAAATGTTGCTCTTATAAAAATAGCTTAGCGACCGCGGAACGCTGCAAATGTATACTGGATACGGCACACAAATTAAGCATCGTGGCTCATCCAGTGAACATTGGTAGAAAATAGAGGCAATTAGTATTTTTAAGGGACGGTAGATCTAATCTTTATGTCGCACACCATTTTGGATACCAAACTGTTGCTTGGGTTTACATATTCGCGGATATTCAACTATCGGTCTAGACCCAAGACATAATTATTAAGAGAACATTTTTTATTAATTTATTTGGTATTCCAAAGACTGACAATAATATTCATAATATGTTAAAATTATAATTGAATGACACAAAATAAATTTAGACGTTGCAAATTGAAGTAGGCATTAATTGAATGAATGAGAAACAACATATGGCCGGAACATTGTACAGTAGAAATGGCACGTAGCAACGCGAGCAACGTTAGCAAAATAATTTTCATGTGAAAACACAGAGCAGTTTACTTAAACGATGTTAGCGAGTTGAAATAACTCTCCCACACGCTGACGCCTAGGAATTCTCTAATTGCAAGGAGACAAACCGTGGCACGAGTAATTGCTGTCGAGGCTCACGCGATGCAGCGTCAAGTGACATCGTACATTTACCGACGACCTAGGAAATTACTTCAACGAAACTCTTTAAAGGCCCCTTAGCGATGAAAGTAATAGTCATATTACTCCTATCCTAACAGGTGTTTGAATTTAAGGCAGATATAACTAAGAGGTTAGTTGTTTATTACTTGTAGTCGCCAAGCTATTTTGTAAGAGCAATTAACTTATTAAGTACATTGTTGCTCGGATATGAATACACACTTAGCTCTGTTTCATAAACAATTTTGTCATTAAGGAGTAAATTCTACAGTAAGAATACAAGTTTACCTATGAACCACGATCGTTTTCCACATGCATGAGAGTGCAGGCTCGCCACCTGTCATCGGCAAATATGACTTGTTATAGGATTCTGCTTTCTATATGTGCATTTACGAACGACTAACATACATTGATGAAAAACATAGTAAGGAAAGCTGAGAGGATGATTAACGCTTGAACCTTTCAGTGTCAGAAGAGACACTACTAATAATATTGTGTCAGAAAAAAAATTAAAAAGTTTACAAGGAAATGGTGTCAAAATTATGTTTGTTGTTATTGCTTAGGTATTTTACGTAAAAAGTGTTAAAAAGTAATGTTTGAAATTTTTCTAAAAATATTCCTAAAAAATAATGTTAGGCAATAAATTTTCCGATTAACGTTTCTACTGAAGTGTGTACCGTTTCTTTTTCAATGTCATTTCGATGTACAGTTAGCACAGAATGTAAGTACTAGGTAAATCAAAAGGCAATGGCTCTCGCAGACAAAACAATAAATATTTTGCTGTCACAGTGTCTGGGAAGCCTTCTGTTACACCACCGGGTCATGAATCATCGTTATTTAAATTTTCTTTTTTTTCGTATATTATTTTTGTATAATGTGATGGAGTTTTTTGAACTATAAATGTTTTATTTTTGTATATGTATATTAGTGATAGAGTATTTTCTGTGTTTATAACAATATGTGGGACGTGAGTAAAAATAGAAAACTAATCCATGTGCATTGTCTTTAAAAGCTGTCCCACACCACACTAACATTTTAGATTAAGTGCAATAACATATACTGGTCCCCAGGCCCGGAACAGGAGAAGGAACGGGAGGGGGTTTTTTAGTCAGTAAGAATCTGACACCCCTCTGGGCGAGAAAAGGCAATTGATGACTATCAAGTACTAGAAGTGTCTGCTGCGTTGTTTGACTTACTCATAACACCCAAACTAGGAACAACAGTTTCTTGATCACATAAAGAGTTCTTCAGAAACAAATCCGCGACACAGAGAGAACCATCACCTGCATCAACAATGTGGATACTGTATTCGATATTTAAAGAAACAGATTTTGACCGTGTAAAAAGACAGGAGCCCATTAAAAATATCATGAAAAACATTAATCTTACAGAAGTTGGTTAATAAAAAAAGAATAATAAAACAATATCAGTCAAATAAAAAAAAACTCACCGAACTTTATAAACATAACGCCTGATTTCGTAATTAACTTAAAACTCACAAACTACAAAATGCTGTGTATAATATTAGTGGCGCCTGAGTAAATTAATTAGTGAATATTTACGTAAACTGACTTTGCCACAAATTATAGTTTCGGTTCCGGGTGCTCAAACGCTTCATGACAACAGATGATTAAATGTGGTCAGCAAAAGTTCTTTTTTCTACATTTAATAAGGACTTAGTAGTAGCACTACGTAGTATCAAGAACCTTTCAAATAAAATTCACATTCAGAGGCTGGGCCGCCAGTAAATAAAAAAAAAATTACAAGCGGCCCTGCCCCTGATCCGCACAAGTGTTCACTATTCTGCGTCTGTCATTTGTTTTATTAGTAAACCGCCACATCATCGGAAATTTAAAACGCTTGCTATTTCCAGAATTTCCTTGTATTTTACTAAAATCTTCTTTGATACAAACCTTTTCTGGCCAGTAACAAATACAAAAAAAAATACAGAATTAGCAAAATTGTTTCAGGTATTGTTGATTTATGCGTTTACCAACACATATTTTGTGATTCATTTTTATATTATGGATAATTAAACGATCCTTTAACACAATTAGTAGGACCAAAGAGTAACGACAGTAAATATTTTTATTATTAATAACTATCATAAACTTCACCTATAAACGTATCAAAAGTGCAATAAAATTGTTTTTAAAAAACTTATCAAAGGCAATCTAAGCTTTCATTATAAGTTTTACTGTGTTTTAATGTCTTCAATAAATAAAATTTGGATATCAACGGTTATCGTGGCAGGAATAATTAAATAAGGAAGTGTGTTGATCATAAAACCTTCACGTTTTAACAAAACACAGTGTCACGCTTGTTTTTACTCGTATAGGCATATTACCTATTATACTACTATGCAACAATGGTATAAAAACTTGTAACTTCTTATTTTTACAACAAAAAGAAGGCTGTTAGTCTGTTACACAGCATATACTAGCTCAGAGACATTATGTATGTACATTCACTCCGTCTCAATTAATGCATTATTATATTACCTGATTTCTTATTATAAGCTCAAAATTTGCCAATCCGTCTTGAGCAAGCATGGTGGTAAATGCTTTTTCATTTTTCGTGTGAGAAGAGGCCTATGTAGCTCATAAAAGCATTGAAGAAGAAATTTTCCCAGTATAGCACGAAGTAACGCATCAACCTATAGTCGGTGTACGGTTATAGCCTCGCCTGGAAAAAAATTGGAGGACATAGGGAACTTTAAATGTTGACAACGACGTAGTAATTGTAGTCGGATACTTCTTATTTAAAACATCACCCTCTATTAAATTATCCATAGCAAAAATAAGAACAAATTAATTTAAGTAACATTGTCAGTTGCAGTGTTTCTCAACTAATTAAAAACTACATTCAAAGTTATTACTCTTTTATGCTTCAATAACTCTTTGCCTTTATAAATCCTTGAAGACATAACCATAACTAAGGAGTAGCCATTTTTATTGAGGAATCAGTAAAATAACAATGTAACTAGGATTTATAATGTTATAAAGTTTGCGTAATTTTTAACAACTTGTTAGAGGAAACACTAAAAATCATGTTGTTCTGGGATACTGATGATTAAATTACGATTACAATGTTGATGGAGGTGTTGCAGAATGTTGTAATAATCTGCAATGTACAAATAACCTTAGTTCCAAGACAGTATCTGAGCAAAAAATAAGTTCATAATGAAGAAAAAAAGAAACAGTCGCAGTCGCCCTTGACGATCAGGGCTGTAGAAAGAAAGCACTGCAAATATGTCGACTTCCAATTTTGAAGGCATTCAAAAGACCACCCTTTAAAAATGGCACTCGAAAAAGTCACCATTAAGTACAAGGCAAAACAGGTCGTTAAATCTAACTACCAATTTCACTACAGGATGGCCATCATCTACACATAGCGAGGAAGGGGTCCCAGAATTTGGCTGTGACCCCCTCCTGTGTTACACCATTAGCACGTATGAATTCTGTTTCCCAATAACGAATAACAAACTATAATTAAGGCCAAAAACAAGCCTTCACAAAATTCATCGTTCACCCATTTCGTTAACTACTTTAGCTGCAGGAAAACTTTAAGCTTCGTGTAAAATAACACTTACAACGTTCCTTAATTATTAATTAGGAGGTCCATTAGCGTGAAGTGAGATAATCTTTATGGTTTCTCAGAAGGATAGCGCCATTTTAAATCACTGCTGATGTTATCACCATTGAGGTTTTCACCTTAGTGTCGTCCTTTAGTCCAAATATCACGTATCCCGCGGATAAGTATGATGTACGGCGGAGTTTATGTGAATTTAAAATTTTACAAAATGGAAGGTAAGATTAGTTTCTTGTCTAGTTCGGTTAAAAGCTACCGTTTAAGGGGTGTTTTTGTAGATCGAGCCATGTAGATATGGAATACTTTTCTTCCGTTTGTTTTTCGCCAACTCCTCCAATGTTTTGGTCCAGAATGTTATTATTTATTGCGTTGGAAAAAAAATGTTTATGCTAAATTGACGCTGCAAAATATTGAAACTCTGACTGACACGGGTAGACCTTCAAAGAAATTATTCATAGAAAAGTAACACAACAACACTTATTCAATAGCAAAAGTGCGAAAATCTCGATAAGCGAAAAAAAAAAACAATCGAAACACGAGTTCTCACTATTCGACCGAAGCGTTGCTTTGTTCTTATCTTAGAGGCTATCGGGAAAGAAAGGCTAACATTAGCCTGCAATTAACACCACGGGCGAAAGCCTTGCGTTATCTTTAAAAGATAAAGATTTTGTTTTGTTACGGTCCTACCGTACGATAAGGTAGTCCAAAAACAGTCTCGGTGTTTTGTCGCCTGTACCAGACGCAGGTGCCAAGCCTTAGTGGTACATGTCACAGAGTATGTATGCTAAATACTGATACAGCATTAAGCTATTAGAGTAATAAGTTTTTTCGAATAAGTTTGTACGTAAAAGTGACATGTTTGTTTGTGCGGCAATAAAATTTGGTGATGAGTCTTTGCAATGCTAAATAGATTAATATGTATGTATATATAAGTATTAGTGTTACGATTTCTTCTAAACATATATATAACAAACATATAAAGAGCAATTTTTTATTGGATATGACAGATTAAAAATGTGCCTAAATGTAAAAAGGTAATGCAAGATCAGGTTGAATAAAGAAAGAAATGGATTGTTTAAGTTACTAAACCAACGAATTGGACCTTTAGTCTACATAAAATAACTCAAACCAACGTCCATTGTCATTTTCATTTCACTACCGGGACATTTTCATCCACGAACAAAAAGCTTATTAGGCAGAATTTATGTACATAATCTATGTGAGTTGCAGCCTGTCCAATCAAGCACCGCATTCAACCAGTATCAATATCGGTGTCATGTTAAACACCTGCCACTCGGATTGCGGGTGTTTTATCTTCATTTTATTGTTTTTTGTCACCCACCTACTGATGTACACATACACCTTGCTCCCTTTCGGCATCAGTTAATAAATCAATACATTTCACGGTTTCATAAATAACTTTTTTATGCGCTTCATTAGAGAATGTAAAACTTCAAATTCTTTGTCACGAGATGGCGCTTTTAGTGTAATATCGTCTAAAGAGTTTTGGTTTGCTTTGATATTCGTTACCAAACCGAATAAATTTTGGGCAAGAGTTCATCAGAATCCCAAATAAAAAGCGCAAAGGATCTTTGGAAGCTATATAAACATTAATTGAAGAATAAAATCCTAAAATTCATTATAAATTCAACTCACTACTGTAAAACAAAGGTTGTTACATCATTTCGGCTATTAGAATTCACTTAAAAATTTTAGTGGTGTCATAACACATAATATAAAACTGTAAACACATTAATTATTTTGATTTAAAACCTCTCATATTGCACAAACATCACGTTTGTGTAAATCATAATACATCACAGAATGCATTTTACGTTCCTCCACACTTCAAAAGACCAAAAATAAAAGAACTGTCATATCAACGTAAAGGCTTCCCGGTTCTTGAAAAGAGAAGGGGATTTGCGAGTAATGAAAGCTCTCACTGACTGGTTGCTTAAGTCTGGGAATTCAATATCAAGATTCTAAGCAGGTGTGTTTTAAGACAAGGCGCCTATATAAGCGTGACATACTGTCGTGGAAAATGAAGAACATAATTACCCTAACACTGATAAAATTTTAAAATTTCTCTCACATACACGTAATCATATTTCTGAAGGACTTTGGACATTATACTTTCAATCGATTACCGATTGATGATGACATAACGTAACAAAACTTAAACAAAGAAGACAAAAAAAGTAACGCAGAAAGTTCTGTGAACGACATTGAAACAAAATACATAAAAATTACACCCGAGCCAAACCCCTAAAATTGTCATCTACAAAATCTGTATGTCGAAAAACCCGCACGCCATTCATAAAATAGCAAACGCAAGCAATTATACCGAGATTGCTCAACCACAGACACTGTATGTCAGATGGTTCAGCGGCAACGTGCAAGAAAAAACGTCCGGTTGGCATGAACGGCGCGCCGAAGGTCCCTCGATGTCGTCTGCCCAGCTTTGTCGGCATTTTTTCAACCCGTGACTGTTTTAGTAATCGGATAGCGATCTGTTTGACTCACCGAAGACTATGATCAGGTAGCGATGAAGTAATAAAATATGAAGGAAATAAAAAACAGTTGGTAATGAAATTTCATAATCCAGTCTCTTCTGCTTTATTGCATGTTTAAATTGATTGCGTAGGACGCGTATTAAGTAACCTGTTGGCTTTTTTATGACATCGTCGTATTTATAGGACGGTTAGATGAGTATTGAACAAACCGCAGAGCAGGCATTATTTTTAATCAATATTTATTGATCTTTGACGCACGTCTTAATAAGTTAGTTGTGGTAGCTTTTATATGGAATTCATTTATCTTTTTTATTTTTATCGATTTTAAACTTGGAAGCATTTAAGACTACCCAGTATTCATGCTCATAACATAATTTTATTTAGAAGAGATATTTTCGGTTTAAAAATGATAAGACTTGTTTACTAAAGTACCGAAATGAATTTTGATAGTTTGATCTATCTAAAAGTAAAAGCTAAATGCAGCTTTAAAGTAACCTAAATATTATACGGATACTACCTTAAAAAAGTTTCCACATGTTAAGTGTGTTATTTTAGTAAAATAGTGAAGACACAAAAACTCATGTCATTTTACTACTAATAATAACGTTCGCAATTTTATTTTTGTCCAATGATTATTTTACCTAAACAAATATTGAAGGTGTGCCTTACAGAACACGGACTAGTATTTTTTAAACTACCTTTTGTGAAGTGAACGCTGTTAAGCCAATAATCGTACAACTGACGCCATCTATCGTGGAGTAGAGGAAATAAATAGTAATGTGATGTCTTGTGATGATTGCTTTTGAGTTTGTAACAACAAATTTATCAAAATGATTCTTAAATAAAATAAACCTACATATGCATATGTCGGAGCGACGATTATTTAAATTGAATTTTGATGGAGGTTTTATTACAATTCATCGGACGAGGGTACCATAAATCGTACTCTGGCGGAACGTCAAACTGGCAGTTTTGCGTGCGCATTATGTTGGAGAGCGAGCGCTGTGACTGTCATCTGAGACGGATCGCCGACGTCCGTTATTTTTGTAATTTATTCGGCCTGATTATAAAATCCTACTCCCTGCGATGGACTGTGAAGACGATGATCGGGATGTTGATGTTTGTACCAACCCCCCGGTGCCTTGATCAGAAGTGGGATTTGATGGGAAACCATCTGATATTCCGAAAGTACGACCTGTAACTGACGCGGATGAAAAAGGGGCACGCAGTCATCTGTTTTTCATGCCACGTTTCTACTTGGAGAAGAAGACAAGCTGTGCAACATTTAAAGAAGTCAACACACTTGCAACCATAGAGCTTCTTAAGTCGTGTTGGAGACATCTACGGGTGAGAGAGTTCCTTTTCTTTGTGATAAAGGGTTATCATGCTCCTTATCTGCGTGTTCATATGATTGAACTAACGATTGTCGTTATAACGAGTGAGATAGTTCTCAAATTACTTAGAGATTAGCGAGTTGATGGTTGTACCTAGTTTCATCTGGGAAACGTGAGTGTCTGTGAATATAATTGTGCTTTGGCGAAGCTGATCGTTGGGAAGGATAGTGACGTCCGGTCTATGTCACGTGGTGTCTAGTCGAAGGGACGCACTAGTCTGACCCAGGCAGGTGATGTGGTGAGCTGGTCGGAGGGATGATGTGGTCTTGCTGGAGCATGTTGGCTGGTGGTAGAGGCGCATACATCCGGTCCATGCATACCAATCGCTGAGGCTGTATCAGTGTGGTTTGGGAAAAGTTGTTTTGGAAGTAGGTACAACTGAAAATGATGATAATGTTACATCGATGTTGATTGCAGTAACCAGACGATGTTGAGAAAGCGCATGCTAGTCAGGATGAACGAGCAGCGTGCTATACACGTGGAATCTTTCTTCTGTTCCAGAACTACACAGAACTAAGATCGCTCGAGGACGAGCGAATGTCAGTCTGGCCGTGTCGGAGCGACGATTATTTAAATTGAATTTTGAAGGAGGTTTTATTACAATTCATCGGACGAGGGTACCATAAATCGTACTCTGGCGGAACGTCAAACTGGCAGTTTTGCGTGCGCATTATGTTAGAGAGCGAGCGCTGTGACTGTCATCTGAGACGGATCGCCGACGTCCGTTATTTTTGTAATTTATTCGGCCTGATTATAAAATCCTACGCCCTGCGATGGACTGTGAAGACGATGATCGGGATGTTGATGTTTGTACCAACCCCCCGGTGCCTTCACATATATGTATGTATTGCAGATACTTTAGTTAGTACGTATTTTCATATTTGTTTTTTGCAGCTATCACGCACAAAGGAATCGCTACAAAAAGAGCGAAAATATTTCAGTATAAAAGATTAATAACATTTTTTATGTAGTAAGAATTTATTTTCAGAAAGTACCTACTTAGCTTTCAGTACAGGCTCTCATAATGCCAGCAATATTACCTAAAATGAGAATATGAATAATATTCTACTAACAACACAAAGTACCTTGGCAAGTAAAATTGGAAAAAAGAGTAGACTTGACCTTATTTACAACGCCTACATACATTCACAAGATTTCGGCTAAACTATAGTTCAATGTATTGAAACAGAATCCTAGTAATATTCTACTTACCTAATCTGTTTTATTATGTAACAATGTAGTACAAGACAAATTTGAATAAAGTTTATGGATTATGTACCACAAAATTCTACCACATACGAATCAAGTGCTTAGAATATTATCTAAACTATCAAAAAAGGTTTTAAATCAACGAAGTCTCTTTAAA
The DNA here is from genome assembly GCA_902829305.4 of Spodoptera exigua. Classification (NCBI taxonomy): domain Eukaryota; kingdom Metazoa; phylum Arthropoda; class Insecta; order Lepidoptera; family Noctuidae; genus Spodoptera; species Spodoptera exigua. Next base: position 4,779,305 of record LR824614.2, read on the forward strand.
GAAGTTCACCGTGATAAATGACGTATTTCTAGTTCAGGAAACCGAGGAGCTTACTAACCGAATATGCTGTGCCAAACACAACCCCTTCTATGCAAAAGTATTAACACCGCGCTTGTAACTTTAGTTGGACTGGGATAGTTGACTGATTTTCTAATCAAATCTTTACTAAAAAATATAACCATCACTGAAAAATTGAATAATGTCAAGCAACATTTAAGATTAATACTTATACATCTTTAATGGCGGTCCACTACCCTATTCCATGCGTAAATAGAACGTGTTTAATTTAATTAATTTAATAAATAAAAGTGTTTAGTTAAGGTCGTAGTTAAACCTTGTTACTTAACATAAGCGGTGTTTACCTTTAAGTAATTGCTACATTGTTACTAATTATATTCAGCATGTATTAGTTATAAGTATTGATGTAAGCAATTGTTGGTGAAATAAAATAAAATCAAAAATAAAAATAACCTATCTGGTTATGCGGGTTTCTGAGTGACGCTGATTTGCTTACCATCAAATGAACTATCAATTCATTTGACCCAATTCTCACTAAAAGTACAACAACATTCCTCAATCCAAATACCCAAAGAGCGAATCCGACGTATCATCACATCATTTTGAAATGAGATCCCATCTCATTAAGGAACAAACGTGGCCTTTTTGCAATTAAACCTCTTGTACATCATTATTAAGATTCTGATAGCTAAGCAACCTCATTATCTACTGTCTAAGACGGGTAACATTTCATTATGAGGAACTGAGATCAAACAATGTTAAATCTTAAAACGATGACGTCACAGTTGTCTATTTCATATCAAGAGCTGTAAAGTGGTTTTAAATTGGATTGTGTGTTTAATGTGATGTTCAAGTTTGCATTTTGAGTATACATATGAGTATAATAATGTACTTATGTAATTATTAAAAAGGTTTCTTTTACTAAGGAGTTTTTAATATAGTATATAGTTTCAATGGACTAGTAGGTATTTTTTTACTAGCTCGTCCTGCGCAGTTTCCTCGATAAAAGGACTATCCAACACAAACAAATTATCCAATTCGAACGAATAGGTAGTTCCAGAGATGATCACGTTCAAGCCGACAAAGAAGCAAACTTTTCAGCTTTATAAGTACTATTATTACAGACGGACGTCGCGATTAGTGACAATTTTAGGTAGCTGTATAATTAAATTTACACGAAACTGATTTCAATGAAATTTCTTTTGTTATGGATGACTAAGAAACTAAAGTCCCGTCTTATGGCAGATGATGAGATCTACTCATGGGCACCCTCAACACCAGAGGTATTCATGATGCTTTTACGAGCCTTTTGAGGAAAAGTTTGGGTCTCCAACGACCATCTTACTCACGGAAAAACACAACGTATTTTCTTATCATTAGGAATCGAAATTCAATGAGGCATTTCAATTTTTGATAAATTTTGCGTCAGATCAATGACCTTACATAAGTATAATGATAACACTCAAATAAAGATCAAGCGCGACATATTAATAAATGTCGCCGTCAAAGGAATAATACTTCAGCGAACAACTTGACATTTACCAAAAGCATTTAGATACTATAGGTAGGTAAACAATCGTTATTTATTTATGCAAAACAGAAGCAAATTCTTAAGCTTCACCAGAATGTCTCCAAATATTGTAATAAAATATTCAATCTCATCAATATTCCTAAATGAGATGTTTAATAATTTTCCAGCAAGACTTTTAACTTTTTACCATTTTTTTGGAATAGAGGGCAAACGAGCAGGTCGGTCACCTGGAGATAAGCAACCAGCCGTCCATGAATCGACCATTCCCGCAACACCAGAGGACTCACTTATGCATTAATTGCCATTCAAGGAAGAATGAGCTCTTTTCTTAATATTCGAATGTCGTCTAGTGGTCAATATAGATAAGTGAAGGAATTGTTTGGTAAAGGAACCCGTAAGTAAAGGTGGTGATTAATGCTTATACCTATATGTTGAAAAGGCCTTTATATATTTATAGTGACGATGACGATGATGATGAATTTACTAGACCATATTACCCGCTTGTAGCCATTAGACCATCGACGCTGTTAATATTTTAATAATTTACAAGCAAAACCATTAAGGTAAGGTAAGAGGTAAAGAATATAAACAGGTTTTCAATCAATGCGAAAATGGCTGACACACTAAAACGATGTAAACGGAAAGATTTTATTGTGAACGGAGCGGATGGATTGGGGAAAGATTCTAACGCTTTCGTCCTTTGCAAAGTTGGTTGTACGGGTGTTAGGAAGACCAAGAATTCCGATTAATAAATACTTACATAGACTTTTTTGGATAAAAACTGGCAAATTGGTTACTACTATTTAAACCTTAACTACAGTTAGTATACTAAGTAATCACCAAGATAGTTAATAAAACCATTTATTTTTATATCGAGAGCGAGAGCACATTTGATCAATCAAAAATTCATAATTATTTTATTAGTAAAGCAAAAAAATTACGTGTTTTTAAAAACTAGTCAAACTAGTGATGCACTTAAATACTAACTGTATAAACATTTATTTTAATATAAATGTAATTTAATAAGGTACGATAAAAAGCCTAAAAGTTAACTCAATTATAAGCTTACGAGCCATAAGCAAATGTGGAGTTCCTTTTCAGTATAATCTAAATTTTAAGAAGGAAAATGTCCGAAATTTTCTTAATACCATGTTGACTCCAAACAAGCAATATGGCGAGACGGTCCGCTCGAATCCAATGTCCCATCGCTCGCACCGATGTTTACACAATACCCACAAAATTACTTATTCAAATCTCTATCCCATCCTAATTTCAAAGCATTTTTCCCAACATTCAGGTACCTGTTTGCTTTCCTAAAAAATGTTTTATCAACTGATATTAAATAAAAATTAATATTACTTGATTATGTTTACTTCTTTTATTTAAATGTAAACTACAATAATAAAAAGGTGAAGAGTTTGTTTGTTTGATTGAGCGCGCTAATCCCCGAAACTGCTGGTTCGAACTGAATAATTATTTTTGTGTTGGATCGTCTATTTATCAAAGGACGCTGTAGGAGAAAAAATATCACTCATTTAAGTATAACTACGTAGTATACCATGTAGTTTGAATCTATAGGCACAAAGGGTAAATGAACAGGCAATTGAAAAGAAAGAAACTGTTTGACCATGCAGCGCTGCCCATGGACATCAGCATCATCCGCATTGCAAGTGCGTTTGCTGGCCTCTGGTTGCATGGGCAAACAGTATTTGCCCATAGTAATTTTTACTTAAGAATCACCTTCTGCCTTCCTTAGTCCTTACAAACTATTTTCCTCTTATTCCAGTCCATGTTCAGTACATGACTGAATGCACATAAGGATAATAATATGCGATTAGCAATGACCAAAATTCAAAAATATCTATCTGACAGTGCTGACTTTCCCAATGAACTTACTTTTACAAGGCAAGTAAATTAATTAATAGATGTCACGTAGAAATATATTTTTTTGTCATGGAAGCTACAAAGAAATAATATAGAGTTTTACTCCACGATAAAAATAATAAAGATTTCTGTACACAGATCTCGTATAGCACACAAATTTAATTGACTATAATGCCTTATTTAAATGCAAAGCCCGCAACAGAGAGTAATTAAGACTAAGAAACTGCACTTAAATGTACCAATTATCTACATTTTGTTATTCCAGTTGGAACACACTTAAGTTATATAGGTACATATAAAATCGATTTAGTTGTTAAAAATCGACAGATATCAACATAAGTGTAGGAGAGCCATGCTTCGGCACGAATGGGTCGGCTTGACCGGAGTGATTTCACGGCCTCATAGAAAACCGGCGTGAAACAACCTCAGCGTTGTGTTTCACCGTGTGATTGAGGCCCAGTCTTTCCCCTTCCCAATCCCTCTCCAATCCTAAAATCTCCAAATCCCTAATCCCCAAAAATTTTGCAACGCACTCGGACATCCTCCGCTGTTGCCGGTGTCCATGGTTGGCGATGATTGCTTACCGTCGGGTATTGAATGGATCAAAAAAGAAAAGACCTATCGAATAGGTATTTATATAGGTACTGTTACTATTTGAAATAATTACGAATGTTTTCTATAGTTTGATGAGTTATAAACCAAAAACTACATCAGATATTGCTAAGCACCATTTAAATTTCCCGAGAGAAAATTGCTAAGACATCACTACTGTAACTGACACTCAATTACACCCTGGAAGGGACATAGCAATTTATTAGCAATAAACGCATATAATCTTTAAACGTTTTAAGGCCGACCATGGATCATGTTGTAGTTCAGCGCCATCTATGAACACCAACCAAGCATCTTAATATTGTTCGATACCTACTATGGGCAATCGACGCGTCGTAAAGTATTTATCGGCTGCGTCATTATTTTACTGGCTAATAACCCTAAACTTTATTTTGTCAGCAACCTGTAGGCGTAATTGCTAGAGAGGAGAATACAAGGAATCCCACTGTCCCCTTTATCTGAATAATCTTTACTTACCTACAATTCTAAAGACGAAAGATAAATTGCAACAAAGTGCACATCGCTAACAATATTTCTAACAATTTCTATTCAATTTGAATTATCAGATTTGCTGGCGATGCTTCGATAGAAAAGGTAATAAATCGAGAAGTGTATAGGTTGCTTAAGACAAGTTGCATTTTATGAACCAGATATGCGAGCGTCATTTACGTTTTATTTTCAAGATGGCCGCTGGCGATAAGTCTGCGTGATAGAACGCTTTCCTGCTAGCGACATAGTACACATTAATTAACACGGAATATTTATAGGCGACTCCAGGATCGCCTGGTGTATATGAAAGGTTTCGTGGAAGGCAATTGCTTCATTTTATATTATGAGATTTTACCTGAGATATAAGCAAACATTTATTATTTATTCACATAACATACTACTCTATTGGGTTTGGTTGAATATAACAATAGACTATTCTAACAGGCTGTTGATTTTCAGAATAAGTACTACTACTGGTGCATATTCAATTTTGAAAATATTTTTTAAAATGTATAAATTTAATAAATTAATTTTACAAGAGATATCTAATTTGTATTCTTATTATCATTATACAAATAATAAATCGAATCAAAAATTACAAATCAAAATAATCATATTCAAATCATAACAAAGACTGCTGAACCAGCTGCTATCAATTGAATTCCTTCAAAATCTTTTAGATCATAAAATTTCGGAAAGTTTGTAGTTGTCGTAAAATTTTCATAAAACAGGGATTCTCTCCATACAATGTGAGCCTGAGCTGTGTGCCTTCGGGCTTCTTAATACCACTAGGAAAGAGTCAAGTCTATAATATAATATTAAGTTGTTCAACGTACTACTAATTGAAGGCTAGCACGAATTAAATATTACTGCTGTTTAGTATGCAGGTGCTTTTTGCTTGTTCAGAGATTTCTTGCATGATGCGATCACTAGTTGTAGTGTTTTCTTTCTAATGGTATCCGTAATTAACGTATCCAAAGTTAATGCTTCTTTAAATTTTAAAAGATCTTTAAATTTTTCAGGTGTGGGAGAGCCATGCTTCGGCACGAATGGGTCGGCTCGATGGCCTCACAGAAAACCGGCCGGCGTGAAACAACCATAGCGTTGTGTTTCGCCGTATGAGTGGGGTTACCGGAGGCCCAATCCTTCCCCTCCTCCAATCCCTAAATCTCCAAATGTCTAATGACCAAAATGTCGGCACCGCACTCGTAGCTCCTTTGTTGTGGGTCTCCATGGGCGGCGTTAAAAAAAAAGATTCTACTTATACTGTACACTCTGGTATAGACAGGACATATTCAACAAATACCTAGGTACCTCTAGCACTTCTGTCAAGCATGTAGATTGTGGCAAACTTCCTCTTGTATGCCACAAAGAAATAATAGACCACCACTGAAGAGCCCAAATAGGACTGATCTTCAGCCGGGGTTGCGGGATTTGCGGGGTAAGCGCAATGAGGCTCCGCGACCTCGGCCCAGAGCAGGAGAAGGAACGGGGGTTGTTAGTCAGTAAGAGTCTGACACTCTCGCCTTACCCTGGGCGAAAGAAGTCATTGGATGATTTTCCCCTGACAAGAAAAAGCCAGGGTTGCGGTATAAGCGCAATAATGTACCTACTTCAGTTCCAGCCTGGAATAAGATATGGTACGGGGTGGTTTTTAGTCAGTAAGAGTCTGACACTAACTCCTCTCGTCCCAATCAGGACAGCAGAAGTAATTTGATAAATTTCCTCCTCCTTAAGAAAACTCAAATGAAAATGATACGTAAATACAGTTCTTAACACATAATAATATTAAAGGAATCCGTATGTATCAATATTGGTCAGGGGCAGGGGCCCATACCCATAACCCTATAATTTTTACCACATTTCACAATAGTCCTCCATCAACAGGAGATTGTCCTTGGGTGCACGTTCATAGTGCATACAGGCAGCATACATAATTGCCGGCTGATGTCCCATCATATTTAGATTAAAACTGTTCAACAGGCCTCTGCAAGTTGGCTTCGGCCCCTCGTACGCCTTCAAAAGATCCGGGACCCTGTGGTCCCGTGATAGGAAAGAACAAAGGAATAAAAAATATGTGTAGTATAAGACAACTAGATGTCCATGCGCAACATTTATTTTAATGATATTTATTATATTATTATATATATTTCTCATACATTCAAACAGTTTTATTTAAATAAATTAACATAATAAGAACACAATATAGGTATATACCTTATTATTAATAAATTATGGTGTGTCTTATTATCACAGTCACAAATCTTCAAACAATGATACATTAATAATAATTCATCGGAAAAAGACCTTGATTTAATATAGTTATTATTATTATTTAAGTCAAATATCATAATTAAGTCGTAATATTATGATAGGGTTTTATAAAAATAATAAACGTTGTAATTAAACCGTTTATACTCAATGAATTTACAGGAAACAATTAATGACTGTGAGAAATATGTCCAGCAATGGAAGTAATGAGATGATGTACGAAATAGTAAAAATGTTCTATGGTTTCTGTTTGTGCAAACCAAACACAGGTAAGTTAGTGTTAATGTATGATAATGTTAAAATACTCGAATGCTTTCGGGAAATGACAAGTTAGATATGTATATTTACACGACTATTACTTTTTACAGTTTTATGATCAAATAGTAATAGGGCTTCCACTGGTATTATTGTATTAATTGGTGAATTGTAAAACAAATATTTTTTTTAATAGAGTAACGATGGAGTTTCTTGATCGTTCTTCTCCATTCGAAACTACAATTTGGAACGAGCACCTAGCTTCACTGACGAACTGACTGACAGACTATACTATTCTATTTTGACGTTTCAAAAGTACCTCTCTACATATGGTTTAGTTGGAATAAATGATTTTGATTTGATTTGATTTGAAAGCACCATTTTTTTAAATAAAACTGCTTCACACTACGATTTTCTATAGTGTCGTTGGCGCGTTTACGTTTACAAACATACCATCAAATATACATCATACCCTGACCTGGAACAACAATTTGTAAATCACATAAAGAGTTGAATCCAAGAAACGTTGCTCTGTACTCAGTGGCCTAGTCCACTGCCAATGACAAATAAAGACCCTAAAATCAAGAGGGATGGGTGAGATTGCAATATGCGCCTAAAATTTCTCCTCTAGTTTTCTCTTCAGAAGTAATTATACATTATACCTGTTAAACATCAAAAAAGGAAAAAACAAACCCAACTCTGTTTTTTTATGTAATTGGCCGACAAATGAACAGACGGATTACCTGATGGTAAGCAATCAGCGCCGCCCATGGACACCGACCTTTTAGGGATTAGGGATTAGGAGATTTAGGGATTGAGAAGGGATTGGGGGTGGGGAAGGATTGGGCCGCCGGTAACCTCACTCACACGGCGAAACACAAAACTGTGGTTGTTTCACGCCGGTTTTCTGTGAGGCCGTGGTATCACTCCGGTCGAGCCGACCCATTCGTGCCGAAGCATGGCTCCCCAACACATTGTTTACCAATCTACGACAAATACTTAATAATATTCATCTCATTATTCAATAACTTTATATAAAACTCCCAACGAAAAAAACTTCTTGTATTTCCGTTGCTCAAAAGATGGCGCTACTGTTAACGTGCCGACAAACACGATAAGTGGACGGCTATCACGGGCTATCGCGGCTATTCTCCAAATGGGAAGCAATGCAGTTTTCTCTCGAAGTTTTATAGCATCGAAATCGACTACAATTTACTTGAATAGGTCAGTTCAATTGAGACTTGCAAACAATTGAACTTTATTTCGTTTATGCAAGTTCTATTTTTGTACTGGAAATTAGGTTTTGGCTACAATTACTACAGGCAGACTTGTTTGAAATGTCAAAATATATTTCGAGTTATTCGGGATATACGTCATACATCATACATAAATGCTTACTACTGAGCAAAGGCATCTTCTCTCACGGAGAAGGTTTGAGCATTAATCCTCACGCTTGCTCAAGGCTAATTTGAAATTTCAAACTTATAATTAGAACTTACTAGTCCCGATTTCCTCCAATGTTTCCCTTCACCTTAAGTCAGTGGTGTCTATATAATCATATAAAGTACATAATATAACTCGGAAATAGAACAACACATTGGTACTTACCAGTTTTCGAACCTGCACCCACATACATGCATGAGAAGCTGGCGCCTTAACCCCGGGGTCACTTTTTTTTATTAAAAATAAACACATTTTCCAATTTCTCGTGGACGCAATAAAACAGCGATTTTATTTTTATAAAAAGGTTATAAAACAGCACTTGTAAACATCAACATTACATACATATATTAAAAAAAACAAGACAAAGCTAGTAAGCATTTGATTTTAATTACTCTCAGAAGAAATACCCGATACAAACTCAGAAGTCGGTGTCTTTTAAAGTCCTGACAATATAAAAAACAATGTGCGAGAAAAGTGAAAAAGTCATTGCGAACCAAACTTGAGTTGAAACTCAAGTTGAAGAGGTTTCTTCCGCAGGTTTTTTTTAGTTCTCAGGAGTACCTACATATGTGTATGTGAGTGTCTAAGAGTAATGGCAGTAGGCTCACCACTTATCACATTCTGCTCATTAACCATTAGTGCTGACAATTATAATTTTTACATTACCTAATACCTGTGTGTTTTAAAGTGCTTCATGCTTTGGCACGAATGGGTCGTCTCGACCGGAATGATACCACGGACTCACAGAAAACCGGCGTGAAACAACCACAGCGTTGTGTTTCGCCATATGAGTGAGGTTACCAAAGGCCCAATCCTTGCCCAATCTCCAAATCACCAATCCCCAAAATAACCGTTCTGTTGTTGCGAGTGTCCATGGGCGGCGTTGTTGTTACCATCAGGTAATCTGTCTCCTGAACATGAAAAGCGTTAGAGTTAAAACAAACTTTATTAGTGGGACTACAAGGCATAAAACTGCAGCAATAAAATGTACTTATAACCTTCTTCTATGTTTTCACGGCTAATTCAGAAGCAACATAGGTCATTTAAATACTTACATGATAGCTTTATATAATATTTACATAGATTTTGATTAAAAATTGGAATCGTGACTAGCCGTGCATGTAAATATTTACTTATAAAGATTAATTGGACAAACACATTTGGCCTCTGTCTATTTGTTCAATATACGATTCAGTAGCAGTTGTATTGATGTCACATTTTTATTTCATGCTTAGCATATTATTATCCTGTTTAGGTACATGGTACTTGAGAATATGTTGGTAATTTTAAATGTCGTACACAAAAAATAAATAAAAAACAATCTAATTTAATAGTAACTCAGACAAAGACTTTTTTTTAAAGAGGTAAATGATATCTGAAATTCCAGACTCTTATTGACCAAAAAACCAGGGTGTAAGTAGGAATATAGAGGTTTTTAGTCAAAAAAATCTGGCACTACCTCTGGCCCCGGATTTGTTGATTTACTCTTGTTGAGTACAAACCATAAAAACCGATTTCTTTGAAACTAAATACCATCAATCATTCGTACAATAACAAAGATTGAAGATAAAAGTAAATAATAACTATATACATGGGAATCTGATTCGTATCATATAAATAATTATTGGATGCTTTCACTAGCAACCTTGAGCTGTAAAAGCCATCATTTAAAGGCTATTTCTGTATGAAAAGACTCACACAAATGAAGTATATCGAGGCTAGTTATTGTTATTATATAATTGCAGTAGAAATGTATATAATAACACAATGACTCCATTTTTTTAATGTGTATTTTGTTTTGTATATAGAAACATATCCCAGGAGATGGAAGTGTTTTGATTATGTTTTTATTTATTCCTTTTGCCAAAAATCATTAAAAACCTTAGTTACCTTACTAGTTCTTGTCCAAAGATATATTGGATCAGCAAATATGAACACTTACACAAGTGTGGAGAACCTTGCTATGGTAAGAATGAAAACACATTTTACTGAGGTTATCGTAGACTTAAACGTTTCGGGAATGGATAATAAATGGAGAAAACCTTCAAATACACTAAATTCTCAAATCTACAAACCCATAACAAACGCGCTCTTCTAGTCTTGTGGATGTCCAAGAGAGGCAATCATTGCTTACCATAAGGTGATCCCTCGTTTGCCGGAGTTAGCCGGGGTTGCGGACAAGCGCAATAAGGCACTGCGCCCTCGGCCTAGAACAGCATACGGAATGGGGGGATTTTTGGACAGTAAGAGTCTGACACTTCCTCTCGCCCTACCCTGGGCGAGAAGTAATTTGATTATTTTCCCTTCACAAAAAAGGCCATAAAATATATCTTCTTAATTTCCCTATCAGACGTTACGAACGCGACACGACGAAAACACACATTATAATTTCATTCAGTCTACTTTACTTAGGCAGGCTACTTTATTTAGCAGTGAGGCAGATTGTACAGAAAACCGAAGAGTACAATCTGCCCTTATGCCTGGCGTTTGTGGACTACGAGAAAGCCTTTGATACTGTCGAAACCTGGGCTGTTCTGGAGTCCTTGCAACGGTGCCAAGTCGACTGGCGGTATGTTCAAGTGTTGAGAGATCTATATGATGCTGCCACTATGGTCGTTCAAGTACAGAACCAGCAGTCTGAACCTATCCACCTGCATCGGGGCGTAAGACAGGGGGACGTTATTTCCCCCAAACTGTTTACTAATGCTTTGGAGGATATGTTCAAGACGCTGCGCTGGAAAGACCGGGGCCTAAATATTAACGGCAAGTATCTCTCACACTTGAGATTTGCAGATGACATTGTAATCTTGGCTGAAACCGTGCAGGACTTACAATATATGCTGAACAGCCTGGCTGATTCCTCTGCTCGCATCGGACTCCGGATGAACCTACAAAAAACGAAGGTCATGTTCAATGAACATGTTCTCCCGGAGCCGATCACCATCAATGGATCTCCTCTCGAGGTTGTTCAAGAGTACGTCTACCTCGGGCAAACTATCCAGTTCGGTGGAAACAACTTCGAGAGGGAGGTTCGTAGGAGGATACAGCTTGGCTGGGCAGCGTATAGGAAACTCAGTCGGGTATTCTCGTCAAAGATACCGCAAAGCCTGAAGACAAAACTCTTCAATGAGTACGTCCTACCCGTGATGACATACGGAGCCGAGACGTGGACACTTTCAGTGCGACTGATCCACCAATTTAAAGTCGCTCAGCGAGCTATGGAAAGGGCTATGCTTGGAGTCTCTCTGAAGGATCGTATTCGAAACGAGGTGATCCGACAGAGAACTAAAGTTATCGACATAGCCCAAAGGATTAGCAAACTTAAGTGGCAGTGGGCAGGTCACATCTGTCGAAGAACCGATGACCGATGGAGTAAACGTGTTCTAGAGTGGAGACCACGTCTAGGCAAACGTAGTGTAGGGCGCCCTCCAGCTAGGTGGACTGACGACATCCGCAGGGTGGCTGGCAGTGGTTGGATGAGAAGAGCTGAACATCGAGCTCAGTGGCGTGCAATTGGTTAGGCTTATGTCCAGCAGTGGACGACAACAGGCTGATGATGATGATGATGATGACTTTATTTAGCGTAATGCCAAAAATGTATAGACAAATCAGGCTCCATTTTACAGACATTACAATTACTAGGAACTTGGAAAACAGCAACTGCCTAATTGTAGGCAAAACTTTATCCAAAATAGTATAAAAAATACTCCAACTCTCACACATGATATCCTCATTCACCAGTTCTGGTAATTATCAACATTTAATTTTGATACACTTATCCAATCTGTATATAAATCTTTAAAGCTATAGAAAACGAGACAAATAATTGGGCATTTCATCGTCGTCATCATTGTCAACCGAATAATGTATCATTTTGTTTGTACAGCGAAACGATTGTAGACAATCAACTTGGGTACAGATACAAGTGTTTCTGCTATTTTAGTATCAAATTCAATAAGATTTGCTTTCACTTTCGCCATTCTGGCTCCTCAAACAACTTAGTTAGATTGTTCGTCGAAACAATACACACATACTGAGTTTCACATTGTCTTCACAAATCCACTCATTAATCTTTAATGTAAACACATCGCTGGATTGTAAAGCAAATTGTCTTGGAACGGAATGGTATAGAGATTCAGTTCTAATGTTAAACATTTGTAAACATGTTATATGAAGTTAGTTGGTTGTTTTCTAGCTTGATTAAGTGTGGGAGAGCCATGATTCGGCACGAATGGGTCGGCTCGACCGGAGTGATACCACGGCCTCACAGCAAACTGGCGTGAAACAACCACAGCGTTGTGTTTCGCCGTGTGAGTGAGGTTACCGGAGGCCCAATCCTTCCCCTTCCCGGACCCTTCCCCAATCCCTAAATCTCCAAATCCCTAATCCCTAAAAGGTCGGCAACGCACTCGTAACTCCTCCGTTGCGGGTGTCTATGGGCGGCGTTGATTGCTTACCATCAGGTAATCCGTCTGCTCGTTTGCCGACCTATTACATTAAAAAAAAAATATTAGAGTTCCTATTAATGTTTATTAATCCCGTGTGTCTAGGGTCAGGAATTAAAAAATCTCAGTAGTAGACAAATTATAAGTAAGACCATATTTTACACAACATTCGATGAGTAATTATCTATTTATTTCTTAGCAATAGTTCGACAAACGATTAGGCGTATCACCTGGGCCTCGCTTATTGGCTCGTTCAAAGACGAAACAACTGATTAATTCGGAGATAAGTAAAACTTTTTAAATACGTGAAACATAAAGATTATATGATATTACCTAATTTATTTACATTCAAGCATTGATGTTTTATCTATTTATTAATTTTTTATAATTATGGTTTATGGATTTGATCCAGTTACATTAACACAGATATAATAAAGGAAAAAAAAAACGAAATATAAAAAGATGAACTTAAAACAAACAATTAAACAAACAAAAACAAATAGGAACTAATCATTTAGATTTCAGAAAAACTCAAACATATACCTCTAATAATATTCAATTTATCTACAAATACATCACAGTCGGGATAGGCCTCCACGGGGCGGACAGCGCTCTGGAAATAGGGGATGATGCACGGGCTACGGTACGGCATGCGGGCACGGCTAGTAGACGGTGCCGACGAGCACGAAGGTAGTTCTGTGGCACATATATAATCGGATCAGTTCACTGTGGAGGTCGGGAGCATCTATGATACCTCTGCAGATTTTGAGCATGATGTACATCTGACTAAAGGCTCGTCTAGTATCCAACATGTTATATCCTAAGCATCCATTCAGATACTTGGTTGGATACATGTAATCGTGTATAAAAAAAAAAATACAAATCCAACGTTTACTAATCGCTTAAAATCATCAAATACATAGGTTGAACAACAACCGCAAAGCTCTAATAATACTAAGCACTAAAATAACAGATGAATTTGACAATAGATTACATATCACTAAAGCTTAGTTTCAACCTAAATATTAAATGGCGGCTTACGTAATGTAACATCATTAATAATGGCAGAGTAACTGTTGTGTATCAGGTAATTACAACATGGAATGATTTGCTCAGTGAATTAATTAAAGAATAACTTGTAACTAAGTATCTAATATTCAAGTACAATATTTAGGCTATATACAGAATAATATTGTAGTCTAATATTATATACAGTTATTTTTCTTATTAATATCATACATCATAAGCTTACTCGTATAGGTAAGTGCCGACTGCTGAGCAAAGGCCTCTCCTCACACGGAGAAATTGAGCATTCATCACCATGCTTGCTCAAGGCGGATTCACAAAATCAATCTTTAATTTTATTAGAAATTATAAGTCCATGTTTCTTCACGATACGTTTGTCAGTGGTGTCTAAATAATCATAAAAAGTATATAGGAATATCTCGGAAAAAGTCGTAGTGGAACTTGCCAGGTTTTCAATCTACACCCTCATACCTGAGAAGCGGGCGCCTTAACCTCCGGGCCGCCACCACAGACATGTTATTACAATAGAAATAACGACGAACTTGCCGATGAAGAAAACGAAAATATAAAATTGTGAAGTTGTTTAGTGTGTATTTCTGTAGTACGTTAAAATCATAATGGACTACTATAAATGAGGAATCCGTGGTAGCCACTAAGAAAAGCGTAATAGGTATGATAATCGCATAGCACAGCGTGAATTTGATCCTCCGGTCCGTCATTCGATTATTACTGGTTCTTGTTTGTTTAACAACTTCCCGTCTGTTTTAAAGTATTCAACAAACATGTCGCTTGTAAAAAGCAAACAAATACATATTTACGTATTTTATCTGAAAACAGAATTACAAATAGAATTTGAATAAAAGAAACACCGAAAACAGCATACGCTATTTGAAGTGCCAAATATAGCCCCCTTGACTCTTATACTGGAATAAAACGGTAGATTCCAAATTAGACCTCTTGTTTCACAGTCAATAACTCTATTAGACCCCGACTGTGCCCACTGAGTTTTGATTTAGCGCACCACGGAGGGCCAATAAAGAGTTTTACACTAGATATTTTACTATACATGTAGAAGAGAATGAGAACAGTATTTTGATGAAAGAATTTTAGTACTCAAAATATTGAGGTAACAAATGCATAAAAATACTGCCGTCGTCATTAGGAGACATCTTAAAAATGTCGTATGTCTGAAAAGGTTCAGAATAACGGCGGGGGTCTTGGGTGCGTTTACAAACATATAAATTCACATACCCACCATAATAATACACAAGCCCGACGACTCAGACCCGAAATAACAAATTACGTTACAAAAAATTTTGTTCTGTGCGGGAATCAAACCCGCGACACGTTGCACAGATGGCAGTTTGTCATCCACTGCGTCAACCGCGTAGTCAATAATAGAATGTGTTAAATTTTGTGAATAAAAGGTTGGTGTTCTTACTTTTAGTAAATAAATAAATAAGTAAGTTATTGTAATATGTATGTATTGTTAGGTATTCGTATCAAATAAGGGCTACTTACCTGCAAAAATAAAATTGAAAATATGTAAAAGAAAAAACTTGTAAATACTTCAAGTTTAAACCGCTTTGTGGAAAAAAATTGGGGCTAATCGGCCACTTAAGCTGTTTTAGCTTCAACGCTTTATATCCTAAGTATAGGTACCTACCTACATTATAAACAAATGTACATTATATTTTTCTACTTCAAGTTAAACCCTTCTTAGTCTCTCAGTGTATATTTTTTTAAACCTTTGGGATTCGATTTAGAAGTTTTTATAGGACTTCAAAATGTTTTTAAGGCCAGTAAAATCTTTTGACTTTCGTCCAAAAAGGTCGAGTAACTAAGTATCCATTTATAAAATATTAGCAAAATAGGTTTCGACACAGCTGCCTTTGAAATATTAAAACCAAAAATTGGTAACTATTTTCGGCGTACCATTCTATTTTATACGATAAACTTAGACTATTTTACTTATTAAAAACATAAAATTTATTTTGTGCATCGTAAATTGGACTAAAGTTAACCTATAAAGTTATTGAAAATGTACCTAACTGTTTTATTTTCTTAGTCGTAAATAGGTCTAAGCGCGTTGTTTAGTTAAATCATAATTTAATTAAAGCTAATTTATAAAACATGGTTAATTGAAATACACAATAAAACCAAGATGTTTTTATGTTGATCTCAAAGCAATCGCTTCAAAAGTTTATGGTTAAGTTAGAATAAATGATTTTGACTTTGACTTTTAATCAGCGTCAAAAGACACCCGCAAGACCAGAGGAGTAACTAGTGTATTCTTCTGGGGATGGCTAAAGATCTGATGGGATTAACCTTTATTACTCACATGGCGAAATAACGCAGGCATTAGTTCTCGCCACATATTCGTATCAAAGCATTCCTATCCCATAAACCCTCAAAGATTCCAAAACTTATTCTTACATGGAAAAACATTCTTATTTTTACTTACATAACGAACTTTGTGGTAGAGCCATACTTGGCATGGCACGAATGGGTCGGCTCGACCGGAGTGATACCGCGCCTCACAGAAAACCGGCGTGATATAACCAAAGAGTTGTGTTTCGCCGTGTGAGTGAGGTTACCGGAGGCCCAATCCTTCCCCTACCCCAATCCGTTCCCTTTCCCAAAATCTAATCCCCAAAAGGTCGACAACGCACTCGTAACTCCTCCGTTGTTGCGGGTATCCATTAGGCGACGCTGATTGCTTACCATCAGGTAATCCGTTTGATCGCTTGCCGACCTGTCACATGAAATAACACAATTCGCCTTTACGCCTCCTAAAAACCATCCATCCACCTCTTTTAACTTTTACAAACGTATACAAATCGCCAATCATTACTCTTGTTCTAAACACAGTAAAAAACCCACAAAGAAGCGACTCCAATAAAAAATCCTAAACAACAAGATCTAAGTACAGAGAGAAAATCCGCATGAAAAAGCCAACAAACAGAAAAAGACCTATCAATTCCAAAGGATAAAGTAACGTTAAGATTGCAGGTGGAACGATAAAACAGAACAAACAGCGTATGTATATATGTATGTATATGAGCTTGAATTTTACGAGGATATAAATCCAAACGACTTTAATTATTACGAGCCAACAAAAGATTGAATTAGTTCAAGGATATTTGCCTAACACCCGAAAACGCTACGAATTATAGTCCATTTACTTAAAGCAGTCAATTAATACAATTATATTTGCTATGCCCCATAAAATTTTAATGTAAATCGTGTGTTTATTCCTTTATTGTCGAATTTAAACAGTCATATGTAGAATTTTTATGTACTGCTGTGAAGGCAAAATATGAATTGAAATGAGAAAACAAAACAAGTTTCTTAGTAATAAAAGTAAGTCAGTAAAGTAAGTCGACACATTTTTTTTCTCTGAAGAGGGAAAACCACCCTAGAGAAAATCATCTCTTGCCCAAGCTAAGGCCAGAGGGAGTTACTCTTACTTGCTAAAAACGTTCTTCCTACTTCTACTCATGGCCAAGGCCGCAGTACCTTATTGCGCTAGTCCCGCTGCCGCAGCTGAATATCAGCGCTGTTGGGCCCCTGTGATCTGTGATAGTCTATTGGCTCTCTCTCTCGTATCTCGTATCTGATTCCGATCGGGCGGCGAGCTACCCTGGTGAACCTTGAGAGGTTTTCGTTGTTCATCAATAACATGGTTAATATAGAAATTGCGAAATAATAAAATAATAATTAATATTTTGAAATGGCACATCTATTAAGATTTGCTATCGTTGCAGCCATCATTTCACTGTGTCTTTACCCCTAATGCGTCAATCCTCAACACAGACGTGCTACGACAATTCTCCATTAAACCAATTAAGTGTAAAATTCGAAGAGGGCGAATTGTACAGACAATCTCAACACGCCACGTACTAAATGAAGACATACTAACCCTTACATTGTGTGCGTAATCAAATTCCGATTCGCATCAGAATCCCCACAAAACAAAACAGTAAGTATATTTAAGTATTCAAGAAACGTTCTTAAATCCATTATTTTGTGACAAACCCAGCTGATCCGGTACCAATAACCCTGCACACAAATTAGATTCGTAAACCGTTGGTATAATCAAGGCAGACACTTGCTTGCACATCTGCGTCCTACGGGACCTTATAAATGTTATAGAATAGTAAAATTTCAACTCTATACACTCGTAACAAGATATAAAATCACATGTGTACAAATTTTCACATCGGCGTTAAAAGGATTACGACTGCGACTGCGTGAAGATGTTCGATAATGTACTCTGATTATGGATTCTATAAAACTGCAACAGATGCGACATGCCTTTTAAAATAAGAGTATTTTGCCTACTTTCCAGATGCAAGTCTAAAGAACGCAACGTCGAGTTTTAGAGAATAGAACAATGATAATTATTTTCTACATCAATTTGTATTAAAACAATGTTATGTGAAACTCAAAAATACACAACATTAGTATATAAGCGTTTACTGGCGCCTTCTGGCCACCTAGCTTTAAAGGAGTGAAGTAAAATGCAAAAGATACCTCAATCATTTCACCAGTCATGTTTCGACTATAATTTAAAGGGTCTCAAAATATTTATATTGCTTTAAAAATATTTTTTTAAGAATTATAATTCCTACAATTTTACATACGTTTCATTCCTTATAGCGATTGTAGATGTAAAGGCATAATACAGATAAATTTTCGTCTCATCTACACTACTTACTCTTAGCAACCGCATTAAGAAACAAAGTCTGCACTAATCCCTATGATTGGTTCAAATGTAAGTATTAGATGTCTTTATAAAGGGGTGAGCACATTTGAAGGGTACGTGATAAATGGCTTTACGTCAATTTGTGACACTTTAGTTATAACAATTGTATGAGTAATTGGACACCCGTCCCTAAATATTACTCTTAGTAACATTAGACGATAAAACTATGCCCGACTTATTACTTAAAGTTATTTTATCATCATCTTCAGCCTATAAATGCTCACACAGAGAAGGTTTAAAAGCATTAATTTTTATTCAATTATTACTCAAGGCAGATTGGCGATTTCAAACTTATAATTGGAAATTATAAGTCCAGGTCTCCTCACGATGCTTTCCTTCATCGTATGTCAGCGGTGTCTAAATAATCATAGAAAGTCATCGATAACTAAAAAATTTTAGTGATCGATGTAGAAAGTACATACATATCGCAAAAAGTCACATTGGTACTTGCCAGGTTTCGAAACCTCATGCATGAGAAGCGAGCGCCTTAACCTCCGGGCTACCACGTGTTAAAGTTATTTAACAATATTATTTATTTATTTTTCGAATAATGTAATGAATATGGCAACGGCTCTCATGAGAATATGATACTTAATTACATTAATATACCATAAAAAGTTATTATTTATTTAAATGTGTACTTAATAAAAAAAACAACAAATAATTTTGTTGGTACTAATGTAGTTTATAAAAATTTGATAATTAAAAACCTACCTATTGTCTTTTATAAAAAACTATATAAAACAAGAAATTTTTTACCTTATTCATACCTGCCTATAATCATGAGAAATGGCCAGTGTAATAAATAATTATATGATTTTATTAAAAATACAAAATTTAACTTTGGAACCATTAATCAACATGGATTATTCTTTTATTTAAACAGCTAAGTCTTGTCTCCAATCATACCTAGTTCTAATATATAAATGTCGCATTATTTATAAAAACAATTTCTTTATTTTATTATTAATTACATACCAAAGCAAAAGTAATTTTAAATTGTAGATATGCAAAATACAAAATTGAATAAACGAAACCAAATGAAAAATGGACAAGTCCAAAGTAATATAGGTACGAATTCTTAAAAGTTTTTAAAAGTAATTTATTTTTTAGTACGTACAATATTTATGTAGGTATGTGTATTTTTTTATTTGAATGTTCTATTCAACCGATTATAAAGTAAAGACTAAGGTATACATCTCAAATGAAAATTATAACATGAACTAACAAAAAGTTCTAATAGTTTCAAATTGCAACGAGATTATTATTTATATACCTAGTCTAGCCATAAATACTGTAACAAATTAAAAAAAATGTCTATTGCAAATAACATTTATTACTTTTACTGTTTCAAACAATTTAAAACATAAAAAGCTTATTCGAAGTGGTCTCCATTGGCTGCAGTACAGTCCTCCTCAGTCGTGGCAGTGAAGAATTTTCCCATGGAAAGAGTGCGAGCTTCTATTGATAACTGGCCTCAACGTTTAAAGGACTGTATTGCAGCCAATGGAGACCACTTCGAATAAGCTTTTTATGTTTTAAATTGTTTTATATTTATGTATTAAACTTACATACTGTAAAAGTAATAAATGTTATTTGCAATAGAAATTTTTTTTTATTTGTTACAGTATTTATGGCTAGACTAGGTATATATTTATTATTATATAAACTTTGTGTTGTATCGTGTGAGTGAGGATACCGGAGTCCCTATCCTTCCCCCACCTATCCTCAATCCTCAAATCCCCTATCCAATCCAAGAGGCCGACAACGCACTAGTAGTAACTCCTTCTGTATTACGAGTGTCCAATGGCGACGCTGATTGCTTACCATCAGGTAATCCGTTTACTCGTTTACTGAACTATGAGATAAAAACAAATCTATTATGCCGATACCTAGCGATTGCTATAGAAACAACATCTTGATAGAATTTGAGGTGAAAAGCGAAGAATGTCATGTGAAATACATGTTAGGTTAAACTAAACTGCATGTATGTTCCTATTACGATGTGAAGTCAAGAACGGGAAACTAGTATATTGGTCGTCAAAACAACAACAAACTCAAAACCACGTAGCCCGATCAATCTGTCCCCAGTTTCAGCTTGAATAACTTGACTGTACGTCCGAAATAAATTCTCCTAGTAAATAAATAAAGTTATTTATGTCCGATTAATAATAATAATCCGGATCAGTGGGTCATTTGATTGGATCGGCGTTAAATAAGCGTGAAAAACAATGATATTTCAATTTGCTACTTTGTGTATTATATATATGTACTTGTCATGTGAATGTATTTGTTATTTGTTTTCTATGATTCCTTGCCAATATTGTAAAAGTGTTATTTTTGTCTTTTGTGACGCTAACGGATCAATTCAGATTCAAAATTTGACTGCACGATTGGTGCGGTGGCTGGGCAACTGGCTGCCGTGCAACGTGTCGCGGGTTGGGGGCAACGTATTTTTTTAACGTATTTTTCTCAACTTATCGTGGACCAAAAACCTATTTATGGTTTAGTTGGAATATACTTTAATGACTTTGACTCCGGATAAGGCAACACTTCAGAAATAAGGGACTGATTTTAAAAGCTTTTTTATCATTGAGCTTGTTTTTGGGAGTAGTGTATGCTACTTTTTATCCCGATGTATAAAGTAGATCGTGACATGTTAGAGATTATTTTCTTAATCCGACAGGTTTACAGGTAAAACCACTGACGGGAAACTAGTATTCTGTATTCATTTATTTGTTCATTGATTTCAGTAAACCGCTCCGTATTTTTGGTATTCTGTGACGTTAATCAATCGGTTTAGTGATGTGAATGTGGTAATATTAAATTAATAATGATTATGATGTTTATTAAATTTTGTTTGTGGGTTTCAGTGTCAGTGGTTAATTAGGATAGGGTTGTTGTTTACTGAGGTACCTGTAATAATTAAGAGTAAGAGAATCATGCATCGAAACGAATGGGTTGGCCTGATTTAAGTGATACCTCATAGAAAACTGATTCACCGTGTAAGGGCGGTTACTGGTAACCTAATTCTTCCCTTCCTCTTTTCTTCTTTAATTTCTAAACCCCTATGGGTTAATCCCTAACAACCCACTGATGAATGCAGTTGATCGGGCTGCTCGTTGCCGAACTATTATAGAGTTATTTAGGTACCTTTATAAAAATAATTGTAATAAGGTATTTGTGTAGGTAAGTTTACAAACCAACACACTCAATAATATCCTTACCATAATTTCCAAAGAAGATAAGAAGTCCGCCAATCAGATACTTAATAAAAATATTGGACAATTTCTTTTTATTTGTTGTAAGAATATAAAAAACATTAAGTTGATAAAACAAATTTATTTTAAACATTATCTACCAATTACCTCACCAGTACCGCTCAGAACAAAATGTACCGAGCTGCGAGTTGCGACGTGACACAATATTTCAAACCAATATATCGTCAAAAACTAAAAAGCGAACGTCAAGTTAAATCATTCACTATCCCAATGACGTTAAGTCTGAAATCCAATAAACTCTTTCTAGACAATACATATTGTAACCTTACGCACAAGTTCATTCCCTGGTAGAATTATGAACTAAATTATCATTTCCTTAGTTGACTAACAAAGACTTGGAAACGTCATCTTGCTAAGGAAATGGATCGTTTAGCCGTCTCTATGACAAATGCCGACTAGTGTCTAATTTAAGATAAGCTGTATACCCGCAATATAAGTGTATCTTCTTTCAGTTGAATCATCAGTTATGTAGATCTTTTGTCTATTAATATTTAATTGGTATTTTCCTTACCTTTTTTTATTTATTATAAAAGAATATCTCTCACGTCTTCGATAGTTTTATCAGAGAGAGAGAGAGAGAGAGAAAGAAAGAGCGAAAGAGAGAGAGAGGGAGCAGATTTTCGAGTAAACATTTTCATAATCTCATAATATTACATGAAGTCTCTATTGCTTGTGATTTAAGGTAATCCAGAAAGCAGATTTATGTAAATTATTTGTTTGGCATGAGGCGGCAAAATATGCATATGCACCCGCAGCACCAGAGGAGTTGCAAATGCATTGCGTTGCCATTTTTGCGGTTAATGATTTGAGGACTAGCGACAAAAAAGAGAGTATTGGGTCTGATAACCTCACTGTCACGGCAACACACAACGCAAGCGTTATTCCACGCCAGTTTTTTTACGAAACCGTAGTATCATTCCATTTGAGCTAGTCCATTCATGCCAAAGCATTCACACAATTACCTAGACATTCGATCTCTAACAAACAAAACAACAAACAAAAATGGACCTTAAAACGTTAGTACTTTAAACAAGATATTTTATAGCAGTTTCTTTGATCTGTGAACCTTTTAGCTGACCGCAATAAATGCCTCGCTTACAGAGATAAAAGTTAGATTCCTTTGTAGAAACTCGGTCAAATGACTTTAGTTGTAATGAAAATCTTTAGGTGCGCTAGGGAAATTTATTTCTCCAATACCACTTTGTTTATGTTTCACTCTTTGTAGTTTGTACTGTAACTTGATTGGTTCGTTGTAAATCTTTTTGTTGGCCGTCTCCCTGCGTTGTTTGCGTACAATTGTATGACTGAGATTGGAATAAAGCTACGGAACTGTACGATATGAAAGCCATTATTTGGTTAAGATATATTATATTGATATGTCATGTAACTTGGATTTATTTTCTAAAATTATAATAATATCGTTGTTATTCGTCGAAAGATAAGTGAAAATTAAATATTTATTGATTTAAAATTATATTTTATATTGATTTGCAAATGTTTAATCATCATAATCATCATCATCAGCCTGTAAGTGCCCACTGCAGAGCAAATTTCTCTACCCACATAGAAAAGTCGATGTCGAAAAGTTTTGTTGCGAACACATCAGCCTTACTGACGGACAATACAAATTCGAAATAAAAATATATATTTAATATTACTTTACTTTACGGGGTTCAAAGCAAAGTTTCTTTTCTCGTCTAACTCACTCGACGACACATACACGACCACAGTCACTCGGTGAAACTACACAAAACATAAAATTCTCGGTAGCTGAGAGGATCATAGATATGAGCCGGGTTTATGGCACCATGGTTCCCTCTATTACATGGAAGTCATAATAATAAATGGAGAAATTCTCCCAAGCCACCACATAAAAATGCCCCAAAGAAACTGCCCATCGAAATATTCTATGAGTATTATTATACTTTAGAAAAAAATACCATAACTTATTGGTAAATTGATAGATAAGCATTTAAATTCACTAAAGCTGCATCATATTGTTAACTTTAGGTTCTAGTCCATACAACTTATAACTACAGATGCCGATCGCAACAGAATCCCTTACTTCAAGATAAAAAGTTTAGGTTGTCCTCCTAAATATACCGGCAACATGCTTGTAGGTCCTCAGCCTGGTGTTTCAGACATCCAAGTGGTGCTGATTACGATTAATGTTTTCGATTCAACAAAGAATATTTATTTTATTTTAAACGACCCACACTAGCTTCGAACCGTTGCAAAGCTGATAAAAAATATCTCAACTATTTAATGGATGCCCTTGCTTTGGATGCTCTTCAATAACCCTATCTATTAGAAATTACCACATCAAAATCTGTTGCGTAGTTTTAGAGATTTAAGCATACACAGGGTCATAGCGATATAGGGAGCGACTTTGTTTTAGTACTAAGTAGTGATGAAGAGATTTTACACAAAATTTATTTGTTTAAAAAATGACCTATAATAACGCTTTTACATTGATTCAGCTGACAGCCAACAAAATATCCCGCTAGCACATTTACTCAGCGAGCAGAAACTTGATTACATATTCCCATCGCTTACGTATGCATTTACTATATAGGCCAACTAAAGTTTAACTGTCCCATAAGAGGGAGGAACGTGACAATACATAAATTAACATAATTATTAAAATGAAACGGGTCATTTCATTGTGCAACGTGGAGCTTGCACTGTAGTAGGTACTTGGACTGGGTATCCGCATTTTGTTAACACTAGGAAGACCGAAATTTTGAACTACCTATAAAGACCAGGTGGGGTCAAATGACCCATTCATGGGTTATAATGTTTTATTCATGTATTATGGTTTTAAGTTTTATTGATTAACATCTTATAGTAAATAAAATAACTTAATAGTGATTAAACATACATTACGTAATAAAAACATAAGAATATTAGGCACATTTTTGACATTTAATTGTTTACATTACAAGAGCCACACAAAAGCTTTTTACAACGAATTTATACGATTTTTACGATTTATTGGTTTGCTATTATCAGGCTGTGAAGTAGATGGTGTCATCAGGGAGTGGGAATCTTGGCCGACTAACTCCCTGGCCAAATCAAGAATGAACTTTTTTGTACTGATTTTTTTCTCGATAGCTTTTTGTACAAAATCCAAGAATCATTTGCTGTCAAATCCAAAATATTATTATAAAACACTTGCCCTGTGTTACAATTAGGTTTTTTGCCATATATTTTTTACACTGGTGAAAAAAATATCAGTAGTTACATTTCGACCAGTGGGTCCATTGGTCGCAATACGACCCACTCGCCTGAACTTTGATTTTGTCGACGGCTTTCATTTCTTTCTAAACATATGGGACCTCGACCTCTTCTTACGTTTTGCACTACGCAAAGTCGAGAGCTACTGAATCTGAAACAGTGGAGTAAACGCTAATAAAATGTTTCCTTTTCTCTCAATGTAAAAAAATATTATTTTATTTACATCAATATACAAAATAATATACACTTACTATCAGAATCGGAATATGAGTGGGATCATCACCCCTAAAAGAATCTTTTTGTGTAATATTGTAAACACTTTCTTGACTTTCTGAGTCTAAATGCAAAATGTGCCTCACTTCTTCAGTCGATTCACAGTCTGATTGATCGTCCGGTAAATTTTGCGACACTTCCAGTTTTTTTGAAGGGCAAAGGGAACGATAATGAGCCATCATATTATTATGGCGAGCCATGATATGTCTTTGTTTTGACAAGAATAAAACAAGAAAAAAATATTTTATTTCAACTACTCATAACACAAGTATATTCCACGAAATGTAACTAGCAAGCACGCTGTGGTGTCAAATGACCACTGCGGTCTCTCTAGGTAGGTGATATTTTTTTAATTAGTATTTATCTTGCTATCGGTATACCCATATCAGAATAATGTAAACAATGACGAAATATTAAAAGTCATAAAACGACAATGAGTTCAGTGCTATGGTTTTGATAATATGATTGATCAAAAATTTTATTGGGGTCATTTGACCACTCTGGTCTTTCTAGTGTTAATCGCATTATTGTAAAATATTTGTATTGTATCCGTTTTTAATGCTTTGTGTTGTATCTATGGATTCCATGGATTTTTTTTTTACGCAACACAAAGCAAGTAATGGATTACAAAGGACATTCATTTTATCATTTTATTTTTTATTTTTAATGTGTCGTATATTTATAATGTTTGTACCTACCTACTTATGTGGCGTAAACAGTGGTCCATCGTTAAGGATCCGATTTACCAGATAATTTCAACTATTTATTAATAGAGCTATCGTGAATGGATGTGTTGTTTTAAGCACATTACAAATTTATTTGAAAAACTCTATATTTAGCCCATTTTATGTTCATTGTTTGCCGTCAGCCACGCTGGTACTCTTGATAACCCGGGGAGGTTTAGACGTCCACTTATCTTGTTTGGGGGTGTCTAATAAGTCAAACTTGGCAAGTCCAAATATGGCTTTTTCCGAGATATACATATGGCACGGTATTTCTAAAATCATTTAGACATTATTAGCAAACGGTAAAAAAAACATTGTGAGGAAACTTGAACTTATAATTTCTACTTACAAGTTTGAGATCACCAATCGGTCTTGAACAACTGCCCCTGTGAGCCCACTGGTGTTGCGGATGTCCAGGAACATCGATGATCACTTACTATCTGGTGACCCGTCAGCTCGTTTGTGATTAATGCTGAGACGTAATTTGAGATGGCAAGGCCAGGACTTAAGAATTTACATTTATCCATTTACAATCACAATACAATTTAACAAAAGCCCATCAAATCTCGCTTTCATCGCCACAGACAAAATCAAATAACATCTTACAATGTAGTAAAGCAGACCGTAGAAAGTTGCAATTCTCGATATACTCGTAGAGATCGTCAAACAAATTGGTTTTCGGCGATACATATTCAGATAGCAACGTCCATGCATTATAAGTAGCTGACCTGAAGATGGGAACTAGGCCGAATCGAACTGACGCGACGGTCAAAGGGTTTGAATTGTATATTTCTAGTGTAAATGCCGTGAATATTACATGAGTTTCGATTATTCGTTATGGTATAGTTTAATTAGGTTGTTTTTCTTTTTTTTCTTTCCAGATTTGGATTTTGGTCTATTTGTATCTGGTGACTCGCAATGCTGGTTAAATAAAATATTTATTTCTAAACACTACCAATTTTACTAAATGGATATTATAAGAAGTTTTGATCAAATTAACCTGAAAGGTGTCTGTGTTTCGGTAATCAACAAAAAAAGTATAAAATAAAATAAAAATACCTTTGATGTACTTTTTTAAGTGTGGGAGAGCCATGCTTCGGCACGAATGGGTCGGCTCGACCGGAGTGATACCACGGCCTCACAGAAAACCGGCGTGAAATAACCACTGCGTTGTGTTTCGCCGTGTGAGTGAGGTTACCGGAGGCCCAATCCTTCCCCTTCCCCATTCCCTCCTCAATCCCTAAATCTCCAAATCCCTAATCTCTTAAAGGTCGGCAACGCACTCGTAACACCTGCGTTGCGAGTGTCCATGGGCGGCGCTGATTGCTTACCATCAGGTAATCCGTCTGCTAGTTTGCCGACCTATTACATATAAAAAAAAAAAAAAAACTATAATCTAACAATAGCAATACCTACCAAATCCCAAAATGTAAATTAAATATCAAAACGTCTTGCTATTCTCAATTTGACAAAACATTTGTTGTAAATTCCAAATCCCTCATAGGTTAAAACTGAAATCAGACATCAAAAGAACTTACATACCAATGTTAAATAGAAAATCACAAAACAAAAATACCCTTAAACCACAAATAGAATGAAACGGTAAACAAAAGGAGAAACTCAAACAAAAACATGTTACATCTCATAACAACAATTGTTGACCACAAAACAATGTGACCACAATGACGTGGTCAGTACAAAGTGCCAAGATCCTGTGGTTCATGCGAAATATTAGAACAAACACTGCTGCGGTCCAAATAAGGGGCACGAGGTCAAAGTACTACGCTCAGCACCTAAGTTTGCCGCGAATTTTTGGTGAACTTAATTCCGTGGGATGGGATTTGCGGAAAGTGGAATGCAAAATAATATTTTTCGGAAATAGGTTAAGTCGATTAGGCGCGTTTTCTAGGTCGTGTTTCTAGGAATTTAATGTGTGTGATGGAAGGCTTATTTGAAGGTGACATGAGATAACGATAAGTGTGAGAGACCCATGCTTGGGCACGAATGGGTCGGCTCGACCGGAGTGCTACCACGGCCTCACAGAAAACCGTAGTAGTGTCTGCTCGTTTGCGGAACTATCATATAAAGAAAAAAATGTTACAAAGTTTCCATGGTTCACGTTGTTCACTGTTGCCCGATGTATCGCAGTGTTGTTTCCCGCACCGGACATCTATTTATTACATCCATAATTTGTTTCGTGTTTGGGTAGTTGATACTTATTATCAACTTCTATTATAGTTGTCTCACCCACGACATCAGGGAAATTCCTATTGAGAAAACTACTCACGGCATTACTTTTGTATCCTTAGAAATGGGAATAAAACACTAGAAGTTGTTAAAAAAATATTGTTATTGTCTTATTTTATTAAGATCACATTCCAGGGCCTATATTACAATTTCTAAATCATCGCTATATACTAGATACATTTAAAAAAGAACGTTATTCGTATAAGTATACCTACTAAGTGTTTAAACAGGTAATTAATTACTCTTTGAGTCTTAGCATAATTTGGAACACAGATTGACTTGTTCTTATAAATCTAATTATATAGTTTGATACTACAATTATCATTATTGTCATATTTCATATTATTATCATATCCTTTACGTGTACACTAGTGAATAAAGGCCTACAGAGAAAGATAGAGCATTAATCACCACGCTTGCTCTAGCCAGATTTTCTTGCAGTATTTTCCTTCACCTTATGCCGGTGGTGTGTAAATAAACTTAGAAAGTACCTGTAACTCGGAAAAAGAAATATAGAGGTACTAGCCAGGTTTCGACTCCGCACTGCCAGACCTAAGAAGCGACTGCCTTAACCCCCAGGCCACCACGATACATATCATTTCTTATTATTACTGTGATACTTAGAAAAGGTTACTTGATTCTAACCATACCGAAGGGCATGGCAGAGGTCTTTAATCGATTTCCGGATCGCGTAAAGGGTTAATGGGCTGTTCGATCTCGATAATCTCATTAGTAATTAATTTTCATTAATCCTCATTTGTAGCACGGAGTGTAGGGTATGGCCATAGATTGAACCTTATTGGTTAACGTGGGTCTATTAACTATAAATAAAACAGTGATTTATGTGTGCTGCCATATCCTTTGTTAAACCTAAATGACTGTAGGATTAGTCCCTTAGCCATTATAGCTTATTAGTGACCTGTACTCTGATATGTATCTTATTATCTATATATACTAATACTATAATCCTGTAGCATTTTTTTGTTTGCTTGAACGCGCTATTATCAGAAACTACTCGTTCGAATTGAACAATCGTTACTAGCACTACGATCAAATGGAGCCAAGTAGAGGGTGAAACCGCACGATGATAGGTAGCTAGTGTAGCATATAGAACTGTAATTTATATAAATAAACATAGTATTGACAAACTTTTAAATGTAACAAGATCAACCACAGTTGAATAATATTTCCATCAGAGGTGCATAGGCCGTCAACCCCTCGCGTCTTACATAGGTCACGAGAAGATATTCGAATTTTCAAAAAAAAGCATATGTATAGGCTACGGCAACTGCTTCCCATTACGCATTTTTTGCGTGTCATCATTGTGACGATCACAGGCAGGACACGGTGAAGCACACGGTGTCGGTCCTGCTTTAGCTAAGTTGCCCTGCTTAAGCACAGCAAAAGAAATAAAGGGTTGGTTTTTGGTCAGTAAGTGTCTGACATTCTCTCTTGCTCCATCTAGGGCGGGAGAACTCGAAATTGATGATTTCTCCATCAAAAAAAAGCATTATTAAAAGTGTTAAAACAAATATCTATAGAGAACATAATAGAGTTATAAATTATTAATTTATTTCTTGTAAATAAACGAATAAATGAATTTTTGTTATAGACAACGAGACCTCATAAAATCGTCAAATAATTTTCATTTTTATAAACGTATTGACATCACATAAAAGTGTACATTTAATTTTCATTTTTCATTCGATATTTCACCGATTCAATTGTTATCGATAACCAATCGAGAGCTCTCGTTTATCGAGTAGTGTAAACGTAGCATTGTCTTTTCATTTCCAATTACCTGCGGCTATCTTTCCAATAACGTTTTCTGTGTTATATTAATTTGGGATGTAATTTAAGGATTAAAATAAATTTCGTTATTTTTTGTATAAGATTACGAAATACTATAGATTGGGACTTGCTAGATATCGAATGTCATTTTTCTTTCCAATTTTATTAGAAAAAACTGTGTCGCAAACTCTTTCAAATTTTCTTTACACCGACACTAGTCGACTATCCCGTTTTTATAACCTCAGAAGGGAAGACCAGTTGATAGGAAATCAATAATATCTTTACCGAAAGCTGATATTTATACGTCGTACGTTGTTTTTAAAGGGATAGGGTGGCAAATGAGCAGAATAGTCACCTGATGGTAAGCAATCGGCACAGCCCATGAATATCTAAGGGTGTTAAAGATGCGTTGCCAGCCATTTTTAAGGATTTCGGATTTGAGTACTGGAAATATCGGAACACTGTTTAGAATATAGGAAAAGCCAGTAACATCACTCACACGGTGAAACGCAACACTCTTATAGGATCATTTTGTTTGTGCTAATTGGCCCATACGTGTGGAAACCCTTGGTTCTTCTAAACTTGCAGACAAAATCGTGCTACATACTACGTACTACAAGAAAAATCTTAAATTTGACTTAAATTAAAATTACTTAATAAACTCCTCTCCAATTACAATAATAAGGTTTTAACACAAACAAACTTTCTTAGTATTAAAATAAATATTTATAAATATGTTGTTTCGACTTTGTAGAGTACAATAAGCGAGGTTGCTAGCTCTGGGACGTAACGATAAAACGCTTAGTCAGTACATCTGAAGCTCGACGGAGAAGTTAGGGCTTGTGGTGGATGGCTCAGCAGCTCAGGCTTATATCGCGAGATAAAGACGAAGTTGAAAGCGAATTGAAGTTAAACTATTCGCATTTCTGACACCAGACTTTGTGACTAAGACTTTAAGACTTCAATTAATGCTTGATTTTTTGCAGAGACGGACAAATAATTTTGATCAAATTAGTAAACTTAAATATAGCCCATAAATCACTACATAGTACACAACGTGGTCGCTTTCTCTGTCCCTATGTATGCTTAAACATTAAAAACTACGCAACGGATTTTGGTGCGATTTTTTTGTAAACAGAATAATTGCAGAGATATGTTTTTATTATACATAATATGGTATATCCATTATAGAAATTATGTATATGTAATGTAGCATTGCACCCGTACGAAGTCGGGGCTGGACGCGAGTAAATCATAAATTTACTAATTTAACAATAGATTCGAAATGAAAATAAAGATAGAAAAGTTGATAATAAAATTAATACAAATTAATAAGTATAAGTTTTCCATTTAGTTAGTTGTAAGTTAAATTACTTATAACAGGGTACTTTGTCGTTATTTACCTAATACGTAAATTTAATGTTCATTATATTAATTAATTTTATTAGATAAGAAGTAACCTAGTAGCTAGTAATTTACGTCTATTGAAACTAAACAGCCTGAGAGACAAGTACATAATATATTAAATTTGAGGACAAAATATTAAAAAGATTAAATTCAACATTTGCCAAAACGCATTGATAAAATTATTTAAGAGATAAAAATGTATTATCCCTAATGATAATCGTAAGCATTTTTAGGGTCAAACAACATCTCTAAGAGCTTTACAAAACACGAAAGATTAGAGGCAACTTATGAATGGTACTTGCCTAAAAGCCCTTACATAGGTAGTCTGAAAGGAGATTTCAATCTAGATAAGTTTAAGTGTTTCGCCGTGTGAGTAAGGTTATAGGAGGCCCAATCCTTCAACCAATCCCCATCCCTTCCCAATCCTTAAATATCTTCAAAAGGCCGGCAACGCACTCTTTGGTGTTGCGGATGTCTATGGGCGGCAACGATTGCTTACCATCAGGAAACCTGCCTGCTCGTTAGCCGACCTATCTCATAAAAAATGGTAAATCGCTTTAGTTTTTTATTTAGGGCAAACGGCAGACGCCTCCGGTAGCAGCCTTGTTGCCTCGTTACTCGGAGAAGCAAGCGAATAAAGTTTTCTCTGATGTATTTGCATTGACTGTACACCTTTGTGTATGAAGATCTCTTTAGATTCCACAGCTTAGCTGAAATATAGTAAATATTATTATAATAATTATGTTTTTCTAAAGATTTGCAAGATACAGACATTTGGAACGTTGGATGTTGGATGTGTGGATGAATTAAATTTTACACAGAGAAAGATAATTGTCTAGAATACCATATGAGGTACTCTTATTTCCAGTAATGCGAGCAAAGCCGCTGAAATTAAGTAGTAAATATTAATATAAAAAATTATGTACCTATAATATTACATTTTAATCGGAATGGTGATTTTAATTCTTCCGTTTGTTGTGTTAAGGAAACCTTCAAGGTTTCCAAAGCTATAAAAAGCAGAAAAATCTTATTTGTTTTCGTGCTAAACAAATAATCAGGCTATTTATTATTTATAGAGAAAAATATCTCAGAAAACTATACTGCCAATTTGTACATAAAATTCATAGTAGTCTTTTTCCAACAAAACGACAAGGATCAATGCTCAATTTATTTTAATAATCATCTACATTTTTAAAGCGTTTAAAATAATTGACTATTTATCGAAAACCACAGAAAAGTCCAGTACAGAGACCGCATTACAATCATTATCGGTTTTACAATAAAAATGCATCTTACTCCCACACATAACAACGAACCTTTAATTTTATTCGGACACTTAAGATCAGTTAAGACGGTAATACATCAGCCGGTTGCGAAGCGCGGCGTTGATTACAGCATGTAGGTCTGATATGCATCACGCTACTAATGCCACGCCTACCGTCAATCAAAACCATAGAATAATGAAGCGAGAGAATGCTCACTCTCTTTCAATAGATGATTTTTTTCTACTAGCTCCAGCCAATGGCTTTGATCGCTGTAGTAGTAGTAGTTTTTTTTATGTAATAGGACGAAAAATGAGCAGCCGGATAACCTGATGGTAAGCAACCAGCGCCCCCCGTAACAACGGGAGAGTTACGAGTACGCTGTCGACTTCCTAGGGATTAGGGTTTTGGGATGGATTGGGCGTCCAGTAGTCTCAGTTACGTGACGAAACACAACGTCGTGGTTGTTTGACGCCGGTTTTCTGTGAGGTCGTGGTATCACTCCGGTCGAGTCGACCCATTCGTGCCCAAGCATGGCTCTCCGATATTTAAAATGATAGATGTGTTGTTCCAGACGAAAAACTATCTTTATGCCAAATTTCTTCCAGTTCAGTTTAGTAGTTTTTACCTAAAAGATTATAAAACATCTATCTGTCATACTTATAAACTTTCGCGTTTAAAATATTAGAAGGATTGATTCTATTTAGAGTACAATTCTACCATTCCATGATGTTACACGAAGGAGTTGGATGTTGTTTACCAAAAAAAGAATATGTAAGATTAGTTTTAAAATAACCAATTACTGAACGATGGTATTCACTAAAAAGTAATTTGAAAAGCGTAGATGGAATATTAGACGTGAGGGCTCACAAAAATAGTTTCATTTACTCGTATACTCTTTAATTCATGTTACAAACGTTAGGTAAATAATTTATTGTAATCAAGAAAGGACTATTATCGATTCATAAACCTAAATCAGGCAATCAGGTTTCCGCGAGTAAGTGTTTGCTAATCAAACACACACATCTTTTTTTAGATTTTAATCTTTCTTTTTGCATAAACTCAAAAAAAAAGTTCTTACTTAAAATAAAATACAAATTCGTAAAAAAATTTTTGAGTATGTTTTGTTAAAAAAGCCCTCCATTGTTTACATAATCCGTGTTCTAAATATTGCTGTGTAATGAAGTTATTTTCTCAAGTTTCGCGTAGGTGTACGTTCATTGTTCATCTTGATTTGTATACCATAACTATAAGGTATATAAATAATTATATCGATACAGTTTGCAACAGAACAGAATGAATTTATAGCAAGATTATTGTATTGCTAAAGGGCAAGATATTTCAATACACTTCATTTAAATAAGACGGAAATAAAATTGAAACTGATAGAAAGCTGTTGGTATATTCTATTGACTTTTTTGTTACTAAGAAAAACATTTGAAGACATGATAAGCTTATTTAGAAGAGGAAATAAAAATATCGTGCCTATAAGGGCTATAAGGGCCTATGTCCTACATTTGCTTTTATTATAAAACTGTCTTTAACGATATTAAGCTAAGACTGAGTTTTGAAATATATTAAACCGTCCTTACTATAAGATTTTGTAGATTTAGAGAAGCGTTGCTTCCGCATTGTTCTTAATTACACAGGACTAATACATAAACAATATTTTGAAGGCGCAATATTATATGCATTATGTTCAAAGCTCTAGTTCAAACCTCTTTATTTTATCATCGAAACACATTAATTCCGGGCTCCCTTTAATAATCTCTGAACACGTGCAAACAATTACCTTCAAATAATAATTAATCCAAAGGCATGTTCTCGTTAATTTGTTTTAAAATTGCACCGTCTCGTTACATTCCGTCTAATTAAGCATCGTAAACGGGAAATATAAATACGCTTTTTATACTATCTTTGCTAAAATTACGGTGTTCTAGAACAATTTTCGCTAAAGCAATTAAGTTCACAATTAAACTCGAAGGTATTCGAAGTATGTCGGCTGGGTGGAATTTGTCAGCAAGAAGCTATTGTGGACCAACCCTAACTGACCTCACCTTTAAGTTTCAATTAATGAAACGATTTCATTTTGTAGCTTCACACGAGTGGTTGTGACGAAGTTTACGGTGGACAACACATTTGTAATTGGTCCCTGGGAACTGTGAATGTCTTTTGGTTAAAATATCCCTTACCTAAGTATTGCAGAGATAAACCAAGCAAGCAAACATAATCTGGGTAAATTATGAAAGCCATACTTATATAACAAACTACACACTTACTCATATTACTAATCACTACATAGTATAAAACACGGTCACTTTCTCTGTTCCTATATCCCTATGTACCTTTGCCTAAATTTTTAAAACTACGCAACGGATATTGATGCCTCACTGACTTTTCTTAATAGAGAAAGAGTTATTGAAGATGAAGGTTTTTAGGTATAATAACATCCATTAAGTGTTGGAGAAATTTAGTAGGCAACAGCATTAGACCAGTGCGCAGCCGGGGTCGCTAGTACCTACTACTTAAAATGCATTATTTACAAGCTATTTGTACTCATAATTGCGATGACTCTGCTTCTTATGTACAATTTAAAGGTCGAATCTGTAATTTTGAAATTCTATTCTAAGTAATCTACTAAACAAATGTTCATTTTCAATTTGATGCCTTTCAAACATCAAAGTCAAAATCAAAGTCAAGTAAAGTCATCTTTAAACAGGCTCTTCTGATAGCTTCAAAGTTGAATTGTCTGTCAGTCTGTCCGTCAGTTAAGCTAGGTACACGTAATTTGAAAATTTAATTTGTATAGGAACTCATTTGCAAAATACATCTAAGTATAGTGTAAGTATATTGTCGTGGTGGGTTCGACGGTGTCGGCGTCGGTGTCGTGGGACCTGACAAGTGTCAATGTGACTTTTTCCGAGTTATATGTTTCTTTCTATGATTACTTAGACACCACTGATATACCTACGGTGAAGGAAAACATCGTGAGGAAATCTGTACCTTATGTATAATTTCTAATTAAGTATAAGTTTGAAATCGCCAATCCGTCTTGAGCAAGCGTGGTAATTAATGCTCAAACCTTCTCCGTGTGAGAAGAGGCCTTTGCTCAGCAGTGGGCATTTATAGGCTGATGATGATAATGTAAAGTATTTACTTTCTTAGTTTCAACAAAGACTCAAACACCTAACGCTTTAAAAGACAAGAACACAATAATACGTGTTGTTATTCCCTTATCATAATGTTTTTAAAAACCATATTTCGGATGTTGTAAAACATTTCCATTTATTTCAAAAGTTTCCTGCATCTTCATAATAGTTGTTTCATGGTGTAAGAAACTTAACTAGAGCGTAAATATTAAGTTATCTGCTTGTTTTGCTTTGACTGCTAAGAAATTTGGTTTCGTCAAGTATCATAATACCATGGAAATACGACTACACAGAATATACAAGTTCAAAATTACATAATTTAAAGAAAGCATACTAAAGTCTGTTCAAAGCAGAACACTATAAATATACTTTTTATGAAGACGTTTAATAGGTGGTGTTTGAAAAAGAGATACACGACGATAATGGAATTAAGATAATAGAAAAAAAATACCACAATAGAAATAAATTTTGGGAAATATAAACTAACATAAAATCATCAAAATACATAAATGCTTGCATAAGTATAATGTTTTTAAGTGATAGTTTGGTAAGCGAGCCTTCCATTTACCTGATAGTAAGCAGCCGGCGGCGCATATAGATCGTCCTTCAGCCCAGAGAAGTTACGAGAGCATTGCCAACTTTTTGAGAATTAGGATTGGGGGGGGATTAAGGGGAAGGATTGGGCCTCCGGTAACCTCACTCACACGGCAAAACATAAAGCATTTAACGTCGGTTTTCTGTGAGGCCGTGATATCACCTCGGTCGAGGGGGTCTCCTCGATATTCGTGCTGAAGCTTGACTCTTAAAAACTCTAGTACTTCTAGAAATATCATAATTCCTTCATCACATACCATTACATTAAAATTAGCTTCAGCTCGTACGAATTGCCGTTCAAAGGAGTTGCTAAAAGAATTATCCGAACATAAAGTCCCTTTTGTATTACACTTTTCTAATAAGTCCTTACTTTCTCAATGGCGTCAATAAATACTGAGAGGCTCTTTCATTATCTTAATTGAACCTTTAAAGATTTTATAAAAGGTCTAAGGAGGCTTTTTGCTACAATAAATTAGTTAGGTAACATTGAGTAGAATTATTCGTCTTTACACTGTAATATTTTAAATTAGAAAATACGTTCTATTTGCTCTGTAAAATATTTTCAGACAATATTAAAATTTAGAAATGGATATTGTCCAAATTAATGAATGGTATTGATAAAAAATATTAAACGGCTATTGTGTGTTGAGGATTCTTTAACCTCAAGACTCAATTGTTTAAGAGTAAAATCTTCCCTTAAAAATGCAACAACAACAACATTCTTTAAATCATTGACCTAACAATTTTCTTTAGTACTTCACTCAAACTGTTCACTCTACCTTTAATTACTTTCGAGTTTTCAACCAATGGTAGCAGTGAACCGCCTTGCAAGTCACACAATTACACTTGCATCGCCAGAATGCGCAACTATCAAAGAAGCTTCCCGCTTCGTGAGAAAATAACTCGACTGCACAAACGGCAACGCGGCTTTAAACGGGCATCATAAAGGAACCATCCGTTGCCACTCTACGAATGCACTACATTTATTTATAAGGAAAAAAACCTTGATAAAACTCGCAGTTTAAGCTCTGCTTAGCAAATGGGCAATGTGCAATGTTCTACGTTCTCAACTGTGATTCGCTAGGATAACTGTTTTATCTTTGTGTCTGAAGTCTGTAGTAATTTCGTTTTCAGTCGGGTCGCTTCACTACCAGTAAGTCTTTTTCAAATAAAACTGAACTGACAGTTTTATGTCTCTTGACATCGGACAAATGAAATTGTACATTTAACTGGTTTCGTTCAGCGTGTTAATTCTTTCTCATACTATATTTTATAAACCACAAGACAAATTATTAAGATTGAAACTAAACACTATATAGACTTAACACTAATTATTCGTTTGTTGAACTACCTCAGACCCACGCGATAAAATCCATCCATAAAAAACTCAAGCATAAAACCACGAGATAAATTGCATCAGCAACGATTATAATATACCCAGTATAATAAACAACACATCTCGTAATAATCTTCCATTAAACAACACCAATAATTAGTCTTAATTGTTCAAGACAATTTCAAAGTGCCATAAGACTTTCGTTAAGAACATTGACGGTACCTACGCACCGCCCACGGTCTCATCACGGCGCCTCATAAACTTTGTTCAAATCGTCAAGTTCTCGAGAATCGCCTAATAAGACACTGCCTTAAATATTAATTAGTTACAAACAAGGATCAGAATTGGCTGGTTCACACAATTGTACAATTAAACTGAAGGAGCAGGTGGTGATTAAGTAAAAGTTTCTGCCTGTCGGTGACTACTGCAAGGGTTACGGAATAAACAATGAATGGAGTACTAGTGTGAATAAACATTACACTACAACAACACATTGGGTAAAACTTTACTAAACGCGGAGTAAAATATTAAGATTTTTTTATAAAATATTATACAAATTTAATATTTCGAAAATAATGTTGTCCAATGTTCTAAACTCATAGGTTTCTATGAGTCAAAAACATTGAAACCTTAACCTTTAATATGTGCATGCTAGTTGTAGCTCACGATGTGACCTGTATAGTATAAATATTCTATGTTCCAGCTTTTCTTACATCGGTAAAGAAGATTCGGAACCTATTCATTCCATAAAAAAATGTTACTCCATTCATTCATAATCCATGAATTTGCAATGTAATTAAATGGAGACGCAACTTGAACTAAGTCGGATACAACATGAATATTCCATCGGTGACTGCAACTGCAACTTTGATATCAATGTCATGGAGCTATTCATAGATAGTGATGTGATATCCTCATTCATATTTTAACTACATTGCTCGAAGTTGCGAAGTGAGGATGTCACGTCCCTTACTTGAGTTGGTCTAAGATTCTGAAATGTTAGCTATGCTGGTTTCTTGCGATAGTTAATGTATTGGAGTTTAAGTTACGTGTAAAATTTATGTGTTCTATACAATGATATTATAAGCAAAATGGTGTAGATAGGATACCTAAACAAAATTCGATTTTCAAAAACGACACACTGATACACACATGAACAATTCGTATGCTTAGACGTCAAAGTGAGATGGCATGATTCAATAATCGCGAGAGAAAAAAAGACAAATATGAAAAAAGTGTGGCTAGTTAGCAACATTTTAATGTATCACTTGCTGATCGCTTATAACCTATCTACACCTTTTTACTTATAATATCATTGGTTCTATGTTAGTAATTACTTGTCGGCTTAGCGTGTTTAAAAACTAACCTAAGCTAACTTACCAAACCTATAAAAAATAATTATATATTATTCTGTTATTGAGTATCTACTAATAATGATACTTTTTTGATAGTAAACCTCAAGTCATTTTGTGCTCACTTCTCATGTTTAAAAGTTATTTAAACCACACCACTGACATGCGGTGAAGAAAAACATCGCAAGAAAGCTATACTTACAATTTCTAATTATGAGTCTGAAATCTGCTATGAGCAAGTATACTCATTAATGCTACAGTATTCTCCGTTTAAGACTAGGCCTTTGCTCAACTGTAGCCACTTATAGGCTAACGTTGTGATATATTTACTTACGCATACTTAATTAATTACAACTTTTTGAAAAAAAAAAAAAACATTTTATATCAAAAATAAAGAATAACAAACAGAAACGTCCACTTCTATATCTACCAGACTAAATAAAAGAGTGAGAGCATGTAGGCACGTTTGTAATACGAGATCTCTTTGACAGCACCCTTGCAATATCTCCCCAAGTTAAACATAAGTGAAAACTTTCCGAATAATTATAAGTAATGCGTTGCAGTGAGGGATTGACGCGAGAAGTGTACTTCAGTATAATGATGCTAGAAGGGAACATGGATTTAGTTTGAAGAAATTGCATTCTGGTTCTGGAAACGACGAACAATGTCGTTTTAATTTTCTTATGTTACATGCAATATGGAAAATAAAATAACGTTTTAAATATAAGAAGAAACCAGTTTTTTTATATAATAAGTCGGCAAACGAGCAGACGGATTACCTGATGGTAAGCAATCAGCGCCGCCCATGGACACCCGCAACGGAGGAGTTACGAGTGCGTTGCCGACCATTTAGGGATTAGGGATTAGGAGATTTAGGGATTGGGGAAGGGTCCGGGAAGGGGAAGGATTGGGCCTCCGGTAACCTCACTCACACGGCGAAACACAACGTTGTGGTTGTCTCACGTCAGTTTTCTGTGAGGCAGTAGTATCACTCCGGTCGAGCCGACCCATTCGTGCCGAAGCATGGCTCTCCCACAGTTGCTTT
Organism: Spodoptera exigua; assembly: GCA_902829305.4. Lineage (NCBI taxonomy): Eukaryota > Metazoa > Arthropoda > Insecta > Lepidoptera > Noctuidae > Spodoptera > Spodoptera exigua. Next base: position 4,819,746 of record LR824614.2, read on the forward strand.
TAAAGTGATACCGTAGTAAAAAGTAGCCTTTTTTGGGTCATCAATTGACTTCTCTTGCCCTAGAGAGACAAAAGGAAGTGTCGGACTCGTACTGACATCCTTCTCCTATCGATGGAATTGTTACTTTTTCAAGTAGGTAAAAACTACTGAAATCTAGTAAAGATTTTTATTTGAAATAATAACACATAAGCTACTTTTAACCCTCGGGTAAGCGCGTAAGAGTTTAATATTTTCTCTAGAAAAGTTTAGACTTGCGGAATTAGAATATCAATTCATATTAAATATTAAAATAAAATGTAATCCTTACCATTGGATGACCTTAATACTTACCTACTTATTCTAGTTATAAAAGTAATAAGGAAGGATTAAACTAAAAGGTCCTATTAGGTATGATGTGTATTTTGTTGTAATGGACACAACAAAACACACATTTGTATTCTAATAGTTTCAATCTCACATCACAACCACTAAAGTATAACAATCATTAAAAACCTTTTAAATGTTAACTGTGAAGAAACTATTTTCACATCATAAATAAATTTAAATAATAATTATAAAAACTTTGCTCCAAATCTTAATAGTTACCTATTCTTTTTCTAATATAAAGCTAATAAAAAATTCAAGGTCACGAGCGGTTAGGTAAAAAAATCTCAAATTTATTGATATTCTTCTAAACATTAGGCTTATACAAAAAAAAAATACATAGGCTCATTTTATTATTATGCAAATCATATACTTGGATACAAACAACAGTTTAATTTTGTTAATATTTAGTTGCCACGTTAGCAAACACGAAAACTCTATACCGATTTCTATCTACCCATCATAAAATACATTTTTTTGCTAAGTGCAGAATTATTCTTCCGATATCATTAATTGTAAACTCAGTTTTTTTCTAATAAGAAAATGGTTACCGAACAATGTATTTGTGTAATAACCCTATTTCGCACTAATAATGTTAACATAAAATTTTTTGGATGGCAAAAATTTACAGATGTCATCTTTTCCCCTGGAGAAAGAGTGAGAGTCAGACTTTTACTGACAAAAACTGCCACGTTCCTTCTCCTGCTCTGGGCCGAGGCCGAAGGCGAAGGCGAAGGTGAAGGCGAAGGCGAAGGCGAAGGCGAAGGCGAAGGCGAAGGCGAAGGCGAAGGCGAAGGCGAAGGCGAAGGCGAAGGCGAAGGCGAAGGCGAAGGCGAAGGCGAAGGCGAAGGCGAAGGCGAAGGCGAAGGCGAAGGCGAAGGCGAAGGCGAAGGCGAAGGCGAAGGCGAAGGCGAAGGCGAAGGCGAAGGCGAAGGCGAAGGCGAAGGCGAAGGCGAAGGCGAAGGCGAAGGCGAAGGCGAAGGCGAAGGCGAAGGCGAAGGCGAAGGCGAAGGCGAAGGCGAAGGCGAAGGCGAAGGCGAAGGCGAAGGCGAAGGCGAAGGCGAAGGCGAAGGCGAAGGCGAAGGCGAAGGCGAAGGCGAAGGCGAAGGCGAAGGCGAAGGCGAAGGCGAAGGCGAAGGCGAAGGCGAAGGCGAAGGCGAAGGCGAAGGCGAAGGCGAAGGCGAAGGCGAAGGCGAAGGCGAAGGCGAAGGCGAAGGCGAAGGCGAAGGCGAAGGCGAAGGCGAAGGCGAAGGCGAAGGCGAAGGCGAAGGCGAAGGCGAAGGCGAAGGCGAAGGCGAAGGCGAAGGCGAAGGCGAAGGCGAAGGCGAAGGCGAAGGCGAAGGCGAAGGCGAAGGCGAAGGCGAAGGCGAAGGCGAAGGCGAAGGCGAAGGCGAAGGCGAAGGCGAAGGCGAAGGCGAAGGCGAAGGCGAAGGCGAAGGCGAAGGCGAAGGCGAAGGCGAAGGCGAAGGCGAAGGCGAAGGCGAAGGCGAAGGCGAAGGCGAAGGCGAAGGCGAAGGCGAAGGCGAAGGCGAAGGCGAAGGCGAAGGCGAAGGCGAAGGCGAAGGCGAAGGCGAAGGCGAAGGCGAAGGCGAAGGCGAAGGCGAAGGCGAAGGCGAAGGCGAAGGCGAAGGCGAAGGCGAAGGCGAAGGCGAAGGCGAAGGCGAAGGCGAAGGCGAAGGCGAAGGCGAAGGCGAAGGCGAAGGCGAAGGCGAAGGCGAAGGCGAAGGCGAAGGCGAAGGCGAAGGCGAAGGCGAAGGCGAACGCGAACGCGAACGCGAACGCGAACGCGAAAGCGAACGCGAACGCGAACGCGAACGCGAACGCGAACGCGAACGCGAACGCGAACGCGAACGCGAAAGCGAACGCGAACGCGAACGCGAACGCGAACGCGAACGCGAACGCGAACGCGAAGGCGAAGGCGAAGGCGAAGGCGAAGGCGAAGGCGAAGGCGAAGGCGAAGGCGAAGGCGAAGGCGAAGGCGAAGGCGAAGGCGAAGGCGAAGGCGAAGGCGAAGGCGAAGGCGAAGGCGAAGGCGAAGGCGAAGGCGAAGGCGAAGGCGAAGGCGAAGGCGAAGGCGAAGGCGAAGGCGAAGGCGAAGGCGAAGGCGAAGGCGAAGGCGAAGGCGAAGGCGAAGGCGAAGGCGAAGGCGAAGGCGAAGGCGAAGGCGAAGGCGAAGGCGAAGGCGAAGGCGAAGGCGAAGGCGAAGGCGAAGGCGAAGGCGAAGGCGAAGGCGAAGGCGAAGGCGAAGGCGAAGGCGAAGGCGAAGGCGAAGGCGAAGGCGAAGGCGAAGGCGAAGGCGAAGGCGAAGGCGAAGGCGAAGGCGAAGGCGAAGGCGAACGCGAACGCGAACGCGAACGCGAAGGCGAAGGCGAAGGCGAAGGCGAAGGCGAAGGCGAAGGCGAAGGCGAAGGCGAACGCGAAGGCGAAGGCGAACGCGAAGGCGAAGGCCTTAACCCATATACAAAAAGGTTTAAGGAATAACAAATATTCCGTCAGTCTATTCGTCAGTGGAGCTTGGCGCTGATGATTAATTCGCGTCGTTCGTCATCGATCTTAATATCGCGTTTCACTACAATTTTTTAATATTTGTAGTCTCACTGCAATATTTGTCGAAACGCGAAAATAAGGGCGTATCAACATCCACGTTTACCAACCAACACTAATCTGTGTTTATCGCATTTATGTAATGCAGAGCAAGACACGTCCAGCATATAGATTTTATTCAACGGTCGTGACCGGAATCCGACGATGAGTGGAGGGAAGCGCAAAGACACATTGTACCCAACCCTAGCTGAATCAATAGATGTAGTTGGAGCATTTTTGATGTAAAACTTGAAGAGTTTGGATATAACAATTGCAATAATTACTTTTCTTAGCACTTGCTTTGTAATGAAAAACTGAACAATGATAGTATGTTGGTAATGTTTCTAATTGTCTCCTTTCCGAGTTTGGATATGGATTCACTCATACGATTTAATTACTATTATTATCTGGCAATATTTCACTATGTTTAGATAGCCACTGTATCTCGTCATGTAATTAAGTAGTATGAAAAATGGTCCCACATACGTATGTTGATACGAGCACCTATATATATGTGGTAAAACGGTTTCTAGACTTTTTTTAATAAGCAGAGCTAGGAGTTAGGCATATTTATCGTAAAAGATAAAAGTAACAGATATTTAAAAATACCAAGTTCTGTTATTTTTATGTAACAGTAACAGTGATAACAGATATCGTGTTTCACCTGTTACAACCCATCTCTATGCAGAGCCATGGTTCAGCACGATTAGGTCGGCCCGGCTGGAATGAGGACCACGGCCTCACAGAAAACGTGCGAAACAACAGTGTTGTGTTTCGCCTTGCGAGTGAGGTTCAATACTTCCCCTTCCCTAATTACTCCCCAATATCTAATTCTCCAAAACGCTAATCCTCCGTTCTTGCGGGTTTCTATAAGCGGTGTTAAATCCTTGCCATTAAGTAACCACTATGCTCGTTTTTCGGCATTTTAAATAAAAATCACAAAAAACAAGTTGACAATAATTTCTCTTTTTCAATAAATAAATCAACATTTCATATTTCGCCACACGTTTTAATTAATTCAATTACGGGTCAATTAATATTACGTATCAAAAATTGAATGCTAAAATTAATTTTACTTATTAAGCAAAAAGTATTGTGTTTAACGGCACGTAGGTGCGTACGTGTTAATAAAACTAGGTTCATTACGATTAAACAAAGTAGGTATTAAATCATTTTATAAATAAAAGATTAATTAATTAAAATTAATAAATTATTAAGCTTTTTAATTAATCCGTCATTCGCATAGCAAATATTATTTAAGTAAATTGGTCCATATTTTTATACGTAGCGGACTTTAACAATTTACTCTGATATAAACATGGATATTTTAAGAACTCTGAATTCGTCAGTCTTTATTGTAAACGTCAAAGTTCCTAAAATTACTGTCACCTAGTTAAAAGAGTTTAGAGTGACGGAGCGAGATAATTTTATTTCTGTACTAACTTAAAATCACAAGCAAATAACTCGCTTGAAGAGTATTTAAGAATAAAATATTTAAAAAAATGTTTTTCTAGGCCTTGAATATTGTAACGGACGAGTATTGTAGTTTGTCGGTTTAGTAATTTGCATATTTTTATAAGGAAATTACTTTAAAATACCTTTCCGCGTAAAGGCTGTAAACGAATTACTTATCTCAATTATTAAGCAGTCTGCAGTTTTGCAGTCTAAAACAACATTAGTATTGGGTCTAATTTATAAAAAAAAATCCTGTTGTTACCTAGACGAATTACTTTATTCTTATCTTCTTAGACATAGGATTATCTCCAAAATGATTTGACAAGAACTAGTGCATGAGTTGATGTCCTTGACGAAAGTTTTTGTATACAAAAATTAATTAAAAAAGTAATTTTAAAACATATCTGCTCTATTAAATGTATCAAGAATTTGATACAAAAACCTGAATTAATTAATATGTATTACATAACTTGACATTCCGGAAACATCCAGTCCCAAATAATATAACCATTTCACGAACAAGACACGTGCATTCAACTGAATGTTTTATTATTATATGAGTAGTTACTATTATTTTATTACAAGAATTATTATTTAATTTTGATTTAATTTATTTATTTACAAAAAGATATAAGCTGTATCGTTGCATGTGCCCAAAAACTACACCAGAGCGAAAGCTGAGGAAATTTGAAATCTACTAATTCGCCAAATGAAAATCTGTTTTTTACCTAACTACTAAAACTCGTTTAAGAGTCGTTTATACACTTAAAGAACAAAACCTTACCTTACCCTACAAATTTTCTTTATTTCAGCTGCAGTTACAGATAAAATTTTAAATTAAAACTCACACAAAACTCGAATAAAGTATATTTAACGACCAACAGTTATGTTAAGTTCAACTTTTTAATCGCAGTGCAATGAGTGCAAATCCTAACTCTACAATGAAAAGAATTAATACTAAAAATAGGAATAATATGCCTTTAAATAAAGAAAATGACTCCGTACATTTTATACGGAAATTATATATTTTCGAAAGTTTTGGATTACTTTGCCTGTTATTGTTTTAAGAGGTTAACTAGGGTACGGATCATAATGCTTGGATACAAACAAAATAATATAATAATATAAAAACAATATAACTAATATAAAGTGAGGGAGAGTCATGCTTCAGCACGATTTGGTCACTGGAGTGATACCACGGCCTCACAGAAAACTAGCATGAAACAACAACAGCGTTGTGTTTCGCCGTGTGATTTAGTTTACCGGAGTTCCATACAATCCTTGCCCTCCTCCAATCCCTAAATCCCCAAAAGGTCGGCAACGCATTCGTGCCTCTCTTTTGTCGGGGGTATCCATGGGTACATAAAAAGTCCAACAGTAAATTATAACTTATATTATTGATGTTGACCGGACTGCAAAATTGTGTATAGCTATAGCCACATACATATTAAGGGCTAAAATATATTATTGTAAAGGATTATAGTACCGGTGTCGTCACGCGTTCTTGAAGGAAAGCCTGGTCAATGTTGTCAACGTATAACGTTGACAACATTGACCAGGCTTGACACTAAATAAAATAGTGCGCCTATTTTATTTTACCACACAACCCTTTCCGCTTGGACGAAGGTGGCAGATGCAGTCCTCTAACCCAAAAAATTATACAATTATTGAGATAAAAGTATAATAGTGTCCGCGACTTGCTATGCAGAGGAGTCTCAAGTGACTATTCCAAGTAGGACGTAGCCCGAGAGTCCACCTTGATAGTAGCCTTCACCCTCAAACACAAATGTACTGGCGGGGGTCATTTAGTCGCGGAGAATCTTAACACCGCCATGTACAATATGACGTCATACGCACAACGGCATCTAGTACAATGTAAACGATGAAGTTCACTATTCAAATAGGTTTTACATAATATTATAAATAGTTGTGTTACATTATGAATTATTATATTAAATCTTTAACCTCAAATACTCGAACATCAACCGAAATCTATAAACTATACCAACCAATTCATACGAAAATCTAAGAACATAAAATAAATTAAAAAGAAAATAAAGAAATATCCATTATTTAGTTATACTTTACCAGCTAGCTATTTACCTTTACATACTATAGGTATACTAACTATACCCGCATACCGGTGAAATAAGGAAATGCAGGTATATTTTCTACATGCATGAAAATAGGTTCTGGGTAATGTTTTCAAAAATGAGGTAAACGTCGTTTCAGTAAAAACTAACGCAACCGGGAAAGCTACTTTCTAAACATACTGAAATGCCATGTCAATTATATTTTATACCTACAAAAACAGAACATGTACCTTATACAATTTTCTGTGCAGAAAATAATAGCAGTATAATAATACCGAAGCGTATAATAATACCGTAATGTTACATAATAAAATGTCACACTATTTTTATAGATAAATAAATAATAAAATTGTTTATCTTAATTTAAAATTTATTTTATTTTATCAAAATAGAATTTTATTTATAGAAAATATTCATTTAAAAAACTTATACATTTGAAAATAGAACATTGTTTTATGAATTACTAGCTCTTCCCCGCGGCGTCGCTCTCGTCATTTGAGTACCTACCCAACTCTACCTGCCCTACTCTACCTACCCTACTCTACCTACCCTACCTACCCTACTCTACCTACCCTATCTACCCTACCTGCTCTACCTACCCTACTCTACCTGCTCTACCTACCCTACCTACCCTACCTGCTCTACCTACCCTACCTACCCTACCTACCCTACCCTACCTACCCTACTTTACCTACCCTACTCTATCTACCCTACTCTACCTACCCTACTCTATGTACCCTACACTACCTACCCTACTCTACCTACTCTACCTAACCTACTCTACCTACCCTACTCTACCTACCCCACTCTACCTAAACTACTCTACCAACTCTATCCTATCCTATGTCCTTCTCCTGACTCTAAACTACCTCCCTGCCAATTTTCAGCAAAATCGGTTCAGCCGTTCTTGAGTTATAAGTGGTGTAACTAACACGACTTTCTTTTATATATATAGATTATTATGTAAGTACATAAGCACATTTTATTGGATACTCATTACAAAGCTGTAAAACCTTTAATTCATTTTATTTTTTCGCTTAGATTTAGCAATTTTTTGATCGATTTTGTCATCACTAAATCATCATTATTATAAAATTAAGAACACAAAAAGTAACAAAACACAGGTCAATTTAAAGACACCATTATTAATAGTTCCATATATATGTTTTTGTTGCTATTACAGAGCCAGTATCGATTTGAAAAAGTATATAAGTAACTAAATGTCTTTGGACTTTTTAAGGACGGACATTTGACTCCTCCCCACAATTTAGTCCTCATGTTTTTTTTTAAACTAGATCTGGTCATTAATATCACCATTAAAATAATCAACAAAATGGCTGTTAGTGACTTTTTTTAAGTAATAGGTCTAAAACAAACAGGCTGGTTACCTTATGGTAAGCAATCAGCGCCGCCCTAGGAGACCCGCAACAGAAGAGTTACGAGTGCGTTGCCGACCTTTTGGGGATTAGGGATTTGGAGATTTAGGGGTTGTAGGAGGGGAAGGATTGAGCCTCCGGTTACCTCACTCAGAGCGCGAAACACATAGCTCTGGTTGTTTCACGCCGGTTTTCTGTGAGGCCGTGGTATCACTCCGGTCGAGCCGACCTATTCATGCCGACTTGACTAAGGCAACTCTCAAAATTGCATTTCAGTTTTTGGACCAAAGAACCTTTCCACGCCTTTGTAATCTGTGTCATAAGCCCGTAAGTGGAGCGTCTCAGCTCGTCCGATTATCGTGCGGAGCACGTGTTGTGTCCTGTCCATTTGCATGCTAATACTGTGCCACCGGAACCAGCCCGTCCTGCCGCAGCATTGTATTGTCAACAACGTGTGATTCACGTCACTACGACGCGATTTGATGTGATTTGAATGGTTTAACACATCTCTTGTTTGCACTTTCGTTTTTATTTGTTTTGATTCAACAGAATCAGGTTTTCCAAGATCAAATAGTGTTGCGTTTTCCTTTTTTTGTTTTATCTTTCGCATGGAATGGATTTAGCCATTATAATTTATTATGATACGGCAGCAGCAGTGGTAGCTTAGCAGTATATCGAGCTAACATTCTACCTACACTACTTCACTACTTTTGAGACGACAAACCTTCTATGACTACTCCTTGGGTGAGCGAGAGGGATTATCAGACTCTTAAGCCCCCCTATCTAAGTCCTACTCTTTCTTCGTGCCAAGCTGCGGTACTTAGTTGTGATTCTATTCTTAATTCCAGCTGGCAACCATAACATTATAAAAATGCAAGTGCACCTAATACACATACTTTATAAAACATTAAAGAATATTTTTAATCTAAGTGAATATTTTCACGTCACTCAGCTGACTTGCATATTCAACCAGTGACATTTTACTTGTGATTTTTCTCGTACACTATAAATCCGACGTCTAAAACAAACTAACTGGATGTCAGGTCAAAGGTGCACAGCCAATCGAAGTAAACTTAGACCGTAGTCCCAAATGCTTTGAGGGAGACGTTGAATTTTGTATGAAATAGCTGATGGGACCGTGCCAGTAGATAGATGATATTTCCTTTCCCACACATCTTAGTACAACATCAAATATGTACACATGTATTTTCACTTCTGAGTTTTATGTTCAAAGCAATAAATGTCAATTTTGAAAAATGCTACGCCAGTCCAATTTGATTAGTTCTGTGATGGCATTTGTGAAATGGACGCCGATGCATTGCTTGTGTTGCTTGGAGCAGAAGAATTCAATCTGCACTGAGCTATAAACTTCCGAACGTGTCCCATTCTCCGTGAGTATTAACGTTTCGCAATGAATTTAGATTTCAAATAAAACTCGTTAATTCTTGGATAGTCAGTGGAATATAATATGAATTCAATCAAGAATCAAGGAAATTGAATTTATAGCTAAATTTACTCACTGATAGATAGATGTAAAGGAGAATCGCTGTCATTAGCTAATGTAGGAAGGTAGGTATAAGGTATCAAGCATTATCTTCATAAGGAGATAATAAATAAATTCATTAATTAAATAGGATTATTCGTTTTTAAGTAAAATTGGTTAAGGTTAGTCCGGTTAAGTTGTAAACAGCCAAAGCGTGCTAAAAAAAGAAGGTTATTTTCCGTCGACTATATTTAAACTATATTTAATTTATTCCAATATATTTACCAATAACTTTTTAATTTTACCATTCATTAGCATTTATGTTGATATCGGCAACTGATCGATTGGTGTCGACGATATTTTTTTCTCCAAATTAATTAAATGAACCAAGTATTCGATATATTTTATTGATCATAAATTGAACCACGAAAATAAACGTTTTATCATTTTTATTTGTTTATTGTTTTGTTATTTATTGTATATTATTTACAAATAGTTTCATTATACCTATGTATGTATAGAACTACTATGTATACTACTACTACCTAAGTATAGAAGATACAGTCACAAACATAAGTGATTGCTTGAAAAAATATTTAAACTTATCCTACGCTTTTTTAGGGAAAATCATCTAATTACTTTTGTCACCTAGGGTACGGCGAAACCGGCTGAAAGCGAATTCTACCCTAAGTCAATCATTTAAAGGTTTAATTGTCAATAATTAAATTAAATACAAACTAAATATTTGGTATTAATTTGTAAACCACATTTTTCCTTCCCTATCTTCTCAATTTTTTAAGAGTTTTTTCTTAGTATTGGTATTCAAACCAGCCACGTGTGCATCAATCACTGTGCACATAACTTAAACTTACACTAAGAACTAACATCGTGACTGTACATTTGAACAACAAAAAATGACCATATATTAAGAAATATAGAAATAAGCGGTCAATAATCAAAGAAAAAAGAGTACCTAATCTTAACAAAAAACTAAATTTATTGAAGACAAGGATAATGGTCGAATTAACATCGTCTTATTCGGCAACTTTTATTATTATTATTGCGAGTCTGGTTATATCATCATACAGTACGACCGACGTATCTTGGCGAGTCTGAAGTTAGCCGTTTGTCTGCGCAATGGATCTTTTAGGAACAAAATTGTGTACTGCGCAGCTAATCAGCTAACTTCAGACTCGCCAAGATACGTTGACGGTATTGTACATTACTGTTTTAATGGAACAAAGTGAAACATTTTAGTCATGATTAATTAAAGGAGAAAATATAATTAAGAAAAAAATTATTGTGTGCGATATACTTACAAGAATGTTTTAGAAATTTTATTTTTCATTTATTTTTATTGTATGCTATTTTTTTTATTTAGGCAAGTACCTACTCTTTTTTATAACAATGTCAAACGAATGTAATTTTAAAATATCATGAACATTAGTTTTTCTTCTTCTATTCTTTTCTTTTGCAATGCAATGAAACAAGTTGAACGGACATGGTAAAATAATACTGCAAACAAAGACGCGTGTGAAAAGCTAGTTAAAAATACAAGCAAAGAAAAAATACAAGATGACACAAATAACTCCTCAAAGTCAAAGTCGAAAACCTATTATAATATATTTTATTTAACTAACTATTTGCAGTTCTATATTTTTTAACCGTCAAAATAAGAAATAGAATAAATAGCCCATCAATAAAGCTTGATGCTTGTTTAAAAATGTATACTTATATGCAAGAAATTCGATCGTTACCTACTCTTAAACAAAACATCTTACATATTCTATACCAGCGACGCGCCCAGGCCTCGCACGCGTGCAATGCTAATACTTAATTCCTCAATTATTTTAATGGATGTAATTAAACATATACCTACTCATTTCTATTCAGTCACTCCAAATATTAAAAAAACCGCATCACAATCCGTTGAATAGTTTTAAAGATTTAGGCGCACATATGTATATAGGGACAGAGAAAGCGACTTTGTTACATATTAGTGATAGGAAAGAACAATCAATGCAGAGACACACATACAACTTGAAACTACTTTTTAATGAGATTGATTAGTCGAGGAAATCATCTAAAGATAAGCAATTGGCGCTGTCTATGGACACAATAGCAAAAGAGTTACAAATGCATAGCCGCGTCCTTGGTGAGTTGTCCTCTGGTATCCTCACACACACTACGAAACACAATACAAGCGTTGTTTGATGCCGATATTCTGTAGAACCATAGTATTACTTTGGCTGTGCTGGCACTCCTGGAATCTGCTATCTTGCTTAGTCATATTTTACATATACATCTAAATTGTACCTTTTTTGTGAAGGGAAATCATCAAACGACTTCTCCCGCCCAGGGCGGGGAAGGGCGTCAGACTGTTACTGGGCTACTAGGCAGAGGACACAGTGCCTTATGCGCTAGTCCCGCAACCGCGGTTGAACATCAGCCCTATAGGACATAATTAGGTTCTAACTCCAGACATGATTTAAGCGTAGCGTTCCGCGCGCTCCTCAAAGAGCCAATGGACCACTACAGACGGGGCCCAATAGGGCTGATGTTCGGCCGGGGTTGCGGGTTAAGCGTAATGAGTCACCGCGGCCTCAGCCTAGAGCAGGAGAAGGAACGAGAGGTTTTTAGTCAGTAAAAGTCTGACACTCTCTCTCGTCTTCTCTGGGCGGGAGAAGTCATTTGGTGATTTTCCCCTGACAAGAAAAAAGATATGATTTAAGCTTATAGAAAGTAGTACATCTATCACTAATAAGTCAATCCAAATAGTGACATTGATATAAAAAAGCAATAACTCCGCTTAATGGATCATTCGTTTTATATCACATAAAAGTTGAATAAATTAATTCAGGTTATTATGATAACGACCGACTGATGACACCTAAAGCAACTTAAATGAGAAAAAAGGATAACATTAATTGGCAAAAATGATCGAACTCTATTTAAATTGGTTTATTAACCTTGGCATCGTAGACTTTATATATCTTGGTTCATAGCGCAGGCAACTTAGTGTTATCCTGTATATTGATATTAATCTATCAGTGCCTTAAACATGTGGGCGAAGTGCAGTATCCTGTTGATTGGTTATTTCGTATCGGGATCAATTGCGGGTGGAGGTGAGTAGTTTCATAATTTATTAAGTAGCCACTGTAAGAAAGGGTCTGCGTAAGGCGAGCAAGTTAAACTCGCCTCCCGACCGTATTCAGAACTGGGTGCGTCGCTAGTCTCAAAGTGTCATTAGACCACCACAGATGGGTCCACGAGGGCCAATGCCTAACCGGTAAAGGGAAATGGTTTTTAATTAGTTAGTGTCTGACACCCTCACTCCAACATCCAGAGCGGATAAGTCATTGGATGATTTTCCACGTAAAAATAAATCAATTAAAACTGCACTAAATTTATAAGAAAATATTATCAATGAACCAGTGATTTTGCAATAATATATTTTGTATTTTATTCGGTGAATAGCAAAGCTTGTACTATACGGGACTTATAGTGGGTATTGTATTAGTTAAACTTCTGATTTATGCTTTGTGTAAAAAACGCCTCATGAAGTTTTTAAATTCGTTTGTTGTTTCTCACGATTATGTTAATACGGCATTAAAAGCATATTTTCTATTTAACTAAGAATTTAAAATTCGCATCAATAATATAACTATGTGTCGATATAAAAATACAGCTACAAATAAAGGGTTTTCCTCAACTGTTTACTTTTTCAGTGTCATTCATCAAGCCATGCAAGCCGAGAGACAGTGAATGTTTATTAAATTCTGCAAAAATCGCCATGCCCCATGTGGCCAAGGGCTTGGCCGAGTTTGGTACACCAAGTCTTGATCCTCTTCACATTAATAAAGAAGTTAAAGCTGATTCCGGAGAATTGAAGATTAGCTTCAAGAACATTGTCGCCCATGACCTGAGCAAATGCGATATTAAGAAAATAACGTAAGTATTCATATTTTCATATCACAATGTTCTTACATAAGCGACCAACTTAATAATGTTTCAAAGAATTTGTATGTGAAACTGATTTAAAAAGAGTAACCATGGAAATTCTTGCTCGTTCTTCTCTATCGGAATCTACATTTTGGAACGAGCAAATAGATTCACTTAAGAAGACTGACCGACGGATTGACACTTTTCATCTTTAAATTTTGTTTGACGTTCAAAAGTAAGAATTTAAAGCCTGTAAGGGTCTAATTGAAATAAATGACTTTTTACTTTTGACTTTTTTACAATCAAATGCAGATTCATCTACCTATACTCTGTTTTAAATGCTGTGATTCTTTGTGACTCATTCATTCGGATTCAAATCTTGTCCTTCGAATAGATCAACATTAAAATTAGTGTTTATAAAAAAAATGATTCGACCTCATTTTATAAATATTATTAATTTTTAATATCCAAATTGTTGTATTTTTATGAACGTTACAATTACGTTTACAATTTCGAATGACAAGCAAGTCTTCAAAGCGGTTTTACAAGTTGTTTATTTAATAACTTTTTTATTTTTATTATGAAACAAAAGCAATACGATTTATATAATTCAATGTATAATATTTACAAGCATCTAAAGCTATTGACAGGGTCATTGCTGCTCAGAGGTTAAGGTGCCCTCTTTTCAATGTGCTTGAAGCCTAACGAGTATCAATGTGACTTTTTCTAAGTTATTTGCGTGTCCTATGTATATTATTTAAGCATCTATTTTTATTTTTTGATATGTCGAATTGATCATTTATTATTATTATTTACCACTGACTTAAGGTGTTCGAAAACACTGTGAGAAACCTATTTTTTTTATCACGTTTGGAATAGTAAGATTTATTTGAATATCTGCACTTAACTTAGTGATTAACTCATGATATGCCATGAGCGCAGATCTACGCGAGACACAGTGTGTTTTTTATTGTGTCTCATATACCGGCAGATGAGAGGTTTATACTCATAGCTTCTACTTATGTGGAAGGCATTTTAGCCCTTCAATAAACGAGCTCATACGCAAATATTTAGAAATGATTAGAAATTATTAGATATATGAGAAATGATAAAAGCTTAATTGTGAAACATATTGTTCATAGCTGAGCTGGTAGTACACACTACACTACTTACTTAATAATAAAATAGTGATCTGACAATATAAAAAATAATAATAATAATTATATATAACAATATGTATATCTCTATATTACCAATCATTTGAATTCAAACTGACTTTAAATCATACTTCTGATATTTCAAATTAAGGGTTTGTTTTGTTTTCATTTGTGTAATATTTTCCTTCTTCTAAAAGTTTGAACATAACTGACTACATACATCATCAGCCTATAAGTGCCCACTGCTGAGCAAAGGCCTCTTCCCACACGGAGAAGGTTTGAGCACTAATCACCACGCTTGCTCAGGGCGGATTGGCGATTTCAAACTTATAATTAGAAATTATAAGTCCAGGTTTCCTCACGATGTTTTCCTTCACCGTATGTCAGTGGTGTCTATATAATCATAGAAAGTACATATGACTCGGAAGAAAGTCACATTGGTACTTGCCAGGTTTCGAAACCGCGCCCTCATGCATGAGAAGCCACCACCACACACCCACCATACACCACGACACTTACATAACTAATTGGAATTAATTTTGTTTTTCAGACGAGATCCCGTAAAATCGACTGCAAGTCTGATATTCGTTTGTCCTCTCACTTTGGTGGGTGAATACACGGCGGGTGGAAAACTATTCTACTTAGACATTTTTGGTAATGGAGACTTTAAGATCAAAGATGGTAAGTGTAATCTTGAAAACAATATTGTTGTGTTATTGTTTTTTCTTAAAGAAATATCGGGATCCACACTTTATCCCAAGTCAACGCCAAATCTTACCTAGATTTTACTAAAAGTTTGAAATAATGTAAAATGAGTAACTTTTACGAAATTTTTACCAAGTTTTTATGGGCTCTCCCTTATCCCTACAGAAAATTACTTCCCAAAACCATTCGTTACATTCTTTCCTAGGCACAATATTTTTTTTAGAGACTTTTTCATCTCAAAACATAATACACACTGAGAATAAATATTTTACTGACTACCACCTAAAATGTCATTTTTTTTTTTAATATCTAATTCCAGGTACAATTAAGATTGCAATTGACCTTAAAATCAAATCTTTTGAAGACAAAGCAGGAGTAAAGCACTACAAGATCGGAAGCTTCGATTATGAATTCGAACCATTGACGCGTTTTGATATCAAGCTCAACAATTTATTCAACGGTGACAAGACACAAGGTAATTTTTTTTCAACAACTTCTACATATTACAGTTTTAACTAATTGAAGCATGGAAGAGCCATGCTTCGGCACGAATGGGTCGGCTCGATCGGAGTGATACAACGGCCTCACAGAAACCTGCTTGAAGCAACACTTACATACATTCTATTTCGCCGTGTGAGTGAGGTCACCAAAGACCCAATCTACCCCCATCCACAATCCTTAAATCTCCTATACTTAAATCCCTTATGACGCACTTGAAGTAACTCTTTTAGTATTCCCAGTGTGCATGGGCGGCGCTGTTTGCATACTATCAGGTAATCCGTCTGCTCGTTTGCCGACATATGTAAAAACAACCTTTACACGCTAAGAGCCATAAGAGTCACTTATGACGGGAGAGGAGAATGAAGAATATACTTTCAACAAAGTTCTGTTAACAGTCAGAGAATTAAAAAACTCAAAATAAAGTTCACTTACTATATTGAACTTGCCTCAAAGAGCCAATAGACCACCACAGTAGGGACCCAACAAGGCCAATCGTTAGCCGGGGTCGCGGGTCAAGCGCAATAGAAGAGAAAGAAAGGGGAGGGTTTTTAGTCAGTAAGAGTCTGACACTCCCTCGCGTCAATCCTTGGGCGAGAAAGCCATATCATGATTCATCCCTCACAATAAAAAAAAAACTATACTGAACTTAAACAAAATAACTCATTGTAGTCCAAAATTAGATCAAGTCCTTCTGATAAAGATAGGAAGGTCTTCAATTAAATTCTCCATGTAAACGTCATGATAAACACATTAAGGGATTTAATAGATCAATTTATTAATTACACTAAATTTAACATGCGGTATTTGCTAGCTATAATTAACAGATTCACTCATGCCACTTGGAATCCATTATATTGAATGGCTAAATTAATACGATTTGGGTAATAACGAACCACTAATACTCGATACCAAACACGTCAAATGTGGAATTAATTTCCGATGACTCAATTAAGAACTTCCTAAGGTTAAGAATAAATGTGGCTAATCTCCAAATTACATAATCTTGAATACAAGAAAATGAGGTAAACTTAATATAGTAAAAAGAAATTATATTTTTATACATTACAAATATAAAAAATAATCATTATTTTCTACCATATTTAGTTTTTTGAAAATATTATTAATTGTCATTTTTATTTGAGTAAATATTCTGACGTGACGATGCAACTCTAACCCCACGTTGATCATTACAAAAACGTTGAACTTCGTTGTCTTTCAACCTACCTAGTTCTACCAGTAGTCAGTCATACCTAATAGTCAGGATTTTCCTATCTTGAGGTCAATGGAAAGACAGATAACACCATTTTGAATGTCAATAATCATATTTTACAATCGCATTGGTTACTACGTACAGTATACAGTACAACTATGTGTCTCGAATGCAACTTGAATTTTGCACTGATTTATTTGAACACATTGTCACATTAAATCTCTCATAAATCGCAGAATTTTACCCCGCGAGAGCCCTCTCCTCCACTAATTCATCTCCAATCCCAAAATCTCCAAAACCCTTATCTCTAAATAGTCGACAACGCAATCGTAACTTTTGCATTGCTGCAATCCGTTCTCTCGTTTAGGTCATAGGTCGGCACCTATCACATGAAAACGATTTTGATTAACTGGGCTACGTTAGCTTCAGATATATGAAATGTTTGATTGTGTTGTTGTAACTTGTATAAATATTTTTATTAAATTAAACTTTAAATTGTTTTTCAGCTGATCCAATCGACAAAATTATCAGTGAAAGTTGGAAAGAACTGATTATTGACGTCGGCAAACCAGTTTTGAGGGAAGGTGTAGTGACCATAGTTGGTGCCATTGATAAAATCTTCAAGGGCATTGCTGCAGAAGATATTGAAATCGCTGAATGAATTCACAATTTTAAGGCGTATTGAATCATTTATAAATTAGGCAAAAATTGTTGTGACTGATAACATATTTTCAAAATATTATTTGATTATTATTTCCTATTATTTTTTATTACTTTCTTAATAAAAATGTTATATAAATTATAAAAATGTCGTTTTCTTTTACTTTAAATTAACATAAAATAATATCTTTTTATGCTATACGAGTGTCCCGCCATTGATAAAAAAGAAGGATTAATCGATTTTCTTTTTTATTTGTATGTTGTCAACAAATGTAGTCGGCTGGTATTGATTTTTGCCAGCCAGGTAGATTATTAAACATTTTTTTCTAGAGAGTTCATAATACGCTTTCAGGAAACAATCAACTACGAATATAATATTCAGACATTATTATAAATAATCGTAAAAATAACAATAGAATTACTCATACAAAAATCATATAGGAAAAATTCTGTATTCATTCACAAAAGTTCATGAAACCCGACGCACAAAAAAATTGTGCAAAAACATTATGACAATACCTTTTCGAACAATGACTTTCAATTGACGGAATTTCAATTGATTGGAAAATACTGAATTTTGATCGTAGCTATGACAATACAATATTTACGACAAGCAATGTATGTACTATAGAGAACAAGTACCTAAATGTTACTCTTATGTATTTTCTATGACTGGTTCGCTGTTCATTTAAACTCAACACACGAGCTAGGTATAGAACATATTAAGTTTTCTTTTCATTGCTTATACGAGACACCCATACCTGGATAAATATTTCACGGATCGCTAGTTGTAGGGTTCGATCCTCTTTCGTGTCCACAGTTCCAAACTAACAGTGCTGTTTATAAAGGAAGATAAAAAAATTAATAGCCAATATTACTTTTATTAATTATATATTTGGGGTTTTAAATAGATTCTGCATATTTCATCACTGTAAGGCAGTATCTATTTAGTTTACAACAGTTTTCTGAAAGGAAAAACCAAGTAACTTCTACCAAAATCACTCCCGCACACCTTTATAACAACAAAGAAAAGAATAGCCGTAATTCAAATAACAGTAATTCACATAAAACCTGAAACCACGATTCTCATACTGATTTCCAACCCCCTATTTCTAAATAGCATTATTGTACTTAATACCCCTTTAAGCTCTGCGTAGATGGTGTCACAAATTACGTCAGTAATCCATGGAAGTCGGCAATGGCTTCTATTAGACATCGCTTAAGCTCTAGAGGCCTCTGTATGCAGTCAATTGTCTTATACAACCTGCTATAAGTTATGGTATTGTGGGCACATTAATGTTAGACCTTCTATTATCCTTGAGGTGCTTTGAGAATATGCCTTAAGTAAGTATTTAATTTGACTTGGAGTTGAAATAGCAAACCTCCTCTTAAAAAGGTATTTAAAGACCTTTAAACCCAAGAGACAATAATTGAGAAAAATACAAAATTGAAGAACTATAATAATGATGGTGAGAATGCCAACTACTGCCAGTTTAGAAAGCATATTTAGGGTTTTTTTTTCAGCTGATGGTAAGCATTGCGTTTTTCCCTTCGGGTGTCCATCACTCGAACCCCAGATGAGGGCATTTTGGGGTTGAACTCACATATTGGAATAAATTATTGAATTGTAAAACAGATTGACATTGGGTTTCTTGCCCGTTCTCCTTCATATGAATCTACACTTTCCACACACAGTAAGATCCACAAATTGTTGTTCCTGGTCTGGGTGTCATGTGTATGTGAAATTGTATGTTTGTATCCACGACACAGGATAAAATCCTAGTGTAACGTTTAAAAAAACACTTTAAAACAAGCCAGTAGCTTCTCTAGAGGACTGAGTGACAGCTGGCTTTTTTTAATTTCTCATATAATTATAATAATTTTAGTACAAATGACTTTGAATTTGGGGTGAGAGGATAAGGCTCACGTAGATATAGATACTGATAATCGCACCGTTCAATCACAAACTTAATGACTCTAGTAAAGTATTTCATTACATCTCTATTGCCTTACCACTACATCATAACCCGTCATCAGCCTACAAGTACTAGCAAAGGCCTCTTCTTACACGGAGAAGGTTTAATTAAGCATTAATCACCACGCTTGCTCAAGGCGGATTGACAATTTCAAGCTTATAAGTCCAAGTTTCCTCACGATGTATTACTTCACCGTGTGTTATTAGGCTGGTGACACAACACACCACGTGATTATTTAGACAAATAATCATAGAAAGTACATAAAACTCGAAAAAAGTCACATTGGTAGGTTTCACCATTCAATGACGCTGTCAAGCAAACAAAGACATTAACCAACAGCAATCGAACAAGCAGTATGTACTGAAGACAAACGTATGTAAATCCTCTCGAAGCTTGATTTTAGTGCAACTAGTAACAGAATAGCATCATACTGATCATTCGTTCTAACAAGAGCTGTGCGACCCGTGAATGTTCAAAATACGACGTAGTCGACCAATGTGCGGTGGTATGGATTCGAGGGACGACCGTTACGTTTGAAATCGACATGTATGCTGGACACTTTATGCCTAGCTCGACGATACATATCAGGATTGGCCTGCAAGTCCCCGGCAGAATTACGTGCCAGTTTGTAGTAAATAGTTTAAGTGTTTCTGTTTTGAGTTGTATTCGGTGTATAACACATATAGTTGGGTTGGATTTTTTTATTTCGAAATTCTCAGTAATATTATACTTTGTTTAATTCTTCTTTAAAAAAAAAAAGAAATAAAGTAAAATTTATTTTTCAGAGTGTGATAAATAGGTTTTTTAAGTTTAAATTGAATCCAGCACCGGGCCGACCGTGGTAGAAGAATGTGCTGGACTCAGCACATTCTTTTACCTTTTTAAGGCTGATGTACAGCCGGGGTTAAGCGCAATGAGTCACCCTGGCCTCGGCCCAGAGGAGGAGAAGAAAGGGGGAGGTTTTTACAGGAGTCTGACACTCTATCTCGCCATACCCTGGGCGGTAGAGGCCATTTGATGAATTTCCTCTGACAAAAAAAGTACCTACTATACAAAATGTATTTAACTTATATTTTACTTATAATTTAACTTATATTAAACGCGAATTATGTAGACAGGCATACTACAAACTTTCAGATTATATTGAGGATAAGAATGCCTGGCAGCATGTTGGTTCAGCTCCGCTGGACAATTCTCATATATGTAGTCAGTAGTTATCAAAATTCTCAAAATTAATGAAACCTTGAATGAGTTTATATAGAAGCATTCTTATGGATTGTGAGTACGCATATGTGAGCGCCATGTACGAAACAACAAAGGATTAAAATTTTAATGATAGATTAAATAGACCATCATTTGTTCCTTTTTATTAACAACTTGTCTCTGCATTGTTCTCACATAGGGGTACAGTAATGTATAAAAAATGTATTATTGATGAATTGTAAAACAAATATTTTTTTTAAAAGAGTAACGATGGAGTTTCTTGCTCGTTCTTCTCCATTCGAAACTACAATTTGGAACGAGCACCTAGCTTCACTGACGAACAGACTGACAGACTACTATTCTATTTTGACGTTTCAAAAGTACCTATTTATGGTTTATTTGGAATAAATGATTTTGATTTGATTTGATTTGATTTGATTTGATTTATCAAAATTAATAATTTCCTTTTAAAAGAAGCAATGTTGAGATTTTTGTTTTTCGATGTAAGATTAAATTAATTCGAAGATAATGCCATCTATCTAGGCTACAGCAAAAACAAAAAACAAACCCAAAAAAGTAATTATCTCTGCAAAGGATTGAGAAGTCACGAATGTTGGTGAAGTAATTAATTGTTAAGATAGAGTAAATAACAGGTGCAAGCTAGTCCGAGTGTGGCATCATGCCAAACTGTTGGAGCCTCCGAGAACCGAACAAATAGAATTCCACAAGTTTTAATGTTGGGTACATACCAGAGTACATTGTTAGGCAAACATATGCACTTATATAGGCACTGTCTGCCTGGCAACCTCTGTGCTACATGTGTATAATTGTTCCTGAATTCTTGTGGCTTCCTTACTCTAACGCAGAGTCATTTATGTAGTTTTAAATGTTTTAGACAGCTAAAGATGATGCACCATGCAAACGAACGGGTGAGAGTAGGAGGGAATTAATGTGTGAGTTAAAGAAAGAGGCTTTTGGAAAATTTACGATTGCAGGACGATTCACAAGGATTTTGTTAAAAAATATAAAAAAACCTTTGCATATACAATTTTAATTTGAGTTTTACAGTTTTTATTAACTATTCCGCGACCCTTGATCACTACATTTATATTCCACTGAACATGATGAAACCTGTTTAACTACAAGTTGTAAGCTTTATACAAATAAAAAGGTGTCCAAGGTACAAAGTTTAATCTTTTACGTAAATTGTTATAGACTATTATGACTGGATGACTATGACACAACGACGGCGTGATTGTGTCTAAAAAGTTCCGAATAACAGAAGGCCAAATCCACAATTCCTAAAACCATAAAACACCGGCACCGCGCTCGTATTTCCACTGGTGCTGTGGGTCTCCATAGGCATGAACCACAATCAGGTGTTCCGCATGCTCGTTAGCTTTCCCTTAAACACAATCCGTGCAAGATGCTCTCAATTCACGACATTACAGAACGAAACATAAAAAAATGACATATTGTAATACATAAAATTATTATAAATATTTATTTATACAAACAATCGTAAAAGTTATAAAAATTAAAATTTACGAGTTCATTTCAAATTATAGATAATCTAATTAGTCATTAATTTAACTTTAATGGTCAGTTTAAATAAAGAAAAAAATAGGTTTCGAAATTTAAAAACCTATCATAACGATACTCTTTTTCTGTTTTGTTTGTATCAATATAATATTATGTAAATTAACCAATACTACGTCAATGCACTCAAGAAGGTGAGTTAATTGTGCAAATAAACGTTTAGTTCTATTTTTAAACTTTAACATATTTTAGGATTCAACTGATAATATTATAAAACGAAATGAAACTATAGTCGGTTTTTTTGTGGGGAAAAAATCACCATATTTATGCGATGTATTGCCCTGGATGGAGCTAGAAGGAACTTCAGACTCTTACTGACTAAAAACCACAGAAGAAGGCTTCTGTCCCGACCATCAGAGCGGTATATTATTGCACTAGCACTTGCAACCAAGCAAAGGGTTGGGCCATCGGTAACCGTACTCACACAGCGAAATAGAACTCTGTGATTGTTCCATGCCGGTTGTCTGTGATGCCGAGGTATCACTCCAAATGAGGCGTCCCATTTGTGCCAAAGCATGGTTCTCCCATATTTTAATTTAGTTGCACAGGACGTATTTTATGTACGTCATTATATTTATATGTAATAAATTGTTACTTTTTCTATGTTAATCATTTTTTAATAGTTTTTTTGATAACTTTTCAAGTTTTGATTTACAATTGTATGTTACCTAATGCACCTGGTAATTCCCCCGTCTCCCTGAGAGAGGCGTTAAGTCCGTGTATACACATGAAAAATGAAAAATATAAATATGCCTACAAAATCAATGCGATCCAGAGTTTTCGAAATAAGAACGATAAATATGGATTTTTTCAACTACGAAATCATTTATATAACTTACATACAAGCACAATGTTAATGACCCAAAGAGTAACTTATTTTACATTATTTTTCTAAATAAACACTCCTATTTTTTGTGTCTTTACCAATCACGAGATAACAAGGTCCCGGTCACTTGGGAAACTAATCTAAATGAAATGAGACACAAACCGGCGGCTATCCCTGTATGCTGCACTATGGAAATGCACCCTTTGGCAGTCCCCGGCTAGTGTAGGAATATTTCGGATATTGAAATCAAGGGATAAGGCTACGGGTGTGGGTAGCTATGGACTGATATGATAGCACCTACACACCTATAGCAGGAACAGCGTAATTTTTACACGTTAAAAGGACAGGTGGAGATACGACTAGACCAACTCACCGAACGTACCCCCGGGAATATGAGTAGCTGATAGTTGAAATAGGTAACTGCCACCAGCTGCCCACTGGTCCACCGGCCGTTTACGAACAGCTTCCACACTTCGAGCAGGATCACTACTCTCGCAACCCCACGCTGGAGTGAGAGGTGGGGGACCTGTACGATGACGAACATCGTTCACTCTAGCCAGCTTAGAAAAGCAAGCCGGAGATAAGGAACGGTGACTTCTCCCTAAAGTATTCTTAGTAATGTATTCTTCATACAGCATACAAATATTTTAGGTTTGTGCATGATCATAGACAAAGTACATGACAAATCGGGCATCCATCCATACGACCTGTCGTACCGACATCCAAAAGATTAATTTCAAAATCTTCCACTTCTTGAAACTAAAACGACCTGTTCAAAATAACGTGTACAAATTAAGGTCAAAATAAACAAAAAAAAAACAGATTCTAAGTATAAAGTTGAAAAAAAAAGTTGTCATATTTATTAAACCGGTTAAATTATGATGTGTCTTGTGACCATTGTTTTATTTGATAAACAACAAAATTAAACAAAACCTCACCTGCCTAAAAGGGTCAACTAAAAATGACTCACAAATAACCTTTTTATATACAACACGTAGACCTCTGGAGAAGGATGTACTGCTCGACATGAGGACCTAATCGACCTCTCACATGGCAGCATCATCAGCCTATAAGTGCCCACTGCTGAGCAAAGGTCGATTCTCACACGGAGAAGGTTTGAGCATTAATCACCACGCTTGCTCATTGGCGATTTCAAACTTATATTTGAAAATTCTAAGATCAGGTTTCCTCACGATGCTTTCCTTTACTATATTTCAGTGGTATCTAAATACTCACAGAAGGTACTTAGAAATCGGAAAAAGGTTGACAGGTTTTTTGATTGATAGGTTCTTGGCAGGTTTCGAACCCGCTCCCTCAGGCATGAAAAGTGGGCTCTCTAACCTCCAGGCCAACACGTCATTTTTTTTCGACCTCTCAACTAAATGAAAAACAATTTCAAAATCTTAGTAGACTGTTTGAAATAGATGAGGTCTCCTGATCAATTTTAATCAAGGAAGCCAGTCTGTCTACCTAAACTAGTTACACAGCCCATTACGCAGGATATAATATAGTACGCAAACACGAGAGAGTGCACATGCACTCTATCCCATCAGAATCTAAATCCGATGAGACGGTGCGTCTAACACGATCGGGGAGAGATCGCGCGTAGGACCAACGTCTTTACGTGATTTCCAAGATATTGCAATGAAACACTGCAAAATTTCCAATCCTGAGTTGATAATCAGAAAATCTCATTAGTTTTATGTCCGACGTGTCAAATCTACAACACGTTGCATAGGAGCCGATTAAACAGCCTCTGCGCCATCCACACGGTCCTAATTCGGTAAGTATCTCTTTATTTTTTGTTATATTATTTCATTCAGTCATTTCTTTCCGTATTATTTCATTTTATTGTCCAATGAAGCACATCAATCATTGACTGATGTGTACAGAAATAATTGGATCTCAGATTTATGTATGTACTGTATAATAATTTTCTTAAGCTGATTGTTTTAGTCTATAGTCTGTCACTGTAGCTATTCAAATAAACTCAAATAAAAAAATATATTATCTAAGTATAAACTCCTTTAAGGCCTATTAGTCATGACTCCTCATTTCATGTTTCCTTGTGTCCCGCCACACAATACCTTGATTTAAATTATGTGACAAAATTGAGTAAGATCAAAAATGAATCCATCCTTACACCTTTTTTCCTATTTAAGGCGTAATATTCATTTGATTTTTCTCTAAAAGAAATAATTATTGTAACCCTTATTTTCATTCTGTTAGATCTACTGAATCTACTCTTAGTTAGATCTGTATTTACGTAACTAATATAAAATGGCCAATTTATCATACCTACTCATGGCTGCGTTTTATAAACACAAGATTTTTAAAACATCTCAATAGCCCAAAACATATTTCTTATCTTATACCAAGTATCATTTGTCTAGTCAATTCCTGTCTACTCAAACATTGTTTAGTTTTTGTCCCAACATGTCGCTTGTTAAACAGAAAAGAGACCTAACTCAAAAGATAAAGTATTTCAATCTTAAAAATTATGCTTCAATAATAAGGTTCAATTTTGGAATATCCTCATTTTTGAGTTAGGCCTTTTTTCTATTTAACCCGCGATGTTATTGACACACGATCGGTTATTATCTTTTGAAATGTTTACTTTGTTTTCATGTATTTCAACAGCAAAAAGTGCACTTTTTTTAATATAGGTACTGTAGATATATTGAATTAACATCACTGCTGTCTACATATACATAATTGAAAAATAACCTTCTTTAAAGAAATAATAATTTTATTTCTTGTTTATTTTTATTTTATTTACTATACGGGTACATAAATGTGTAGTTTAATTGTTCCTGTATATAACATTCAATTTAACTGGAGAGAATGAAAACGATGTAATATGGAAATGTTTAGAAAGATTGTTAAATGGCGAACCCTTAAAAACACCGTAACGATTTTTTATGACCATAATCTCATAAAATGTCGTCTCTCACCCAGGGTGAGGCGAGAGAAAATGTACGTAACAACAGGCGAGAGAGAGTTATTGACTGACTGAAAGTTAAGACACTACTCCGTTCCTTCTCCTGTCCCTAGGCCGAGGCCAACCGGGTGCCCACCCACTGCGATACGATATTGCGCTTAACCCGCAACTCCGGCTCGGTAACACACTTCTAACTCTTATACATAGTGCTGCGGGCATCCGTGGGTACATTATCCTGATTATTACTCATCTGATATCATCTTTTATCTGTAGTTTTTATCCCACAAAAATACCAAGTTTAGTTGGCAAATTAAGGAGAAAGATCCAAACCAGCAGTTACAATTTTATATAAATACTAGCAGACCCAGCCACGCGTTGCTTTGGCAAAGGTAAATAATATTGTGACTATAAATTGAGATGTAAGCTATCCTATCTTTCAAGTTGGATCAAAATGCACACGCAATGCAAATCAAATTTAAAATCGGTTTAGTAGTTTAGAAGTCCATCGCGGACAAACACGTGACACGAAATTTTTAAATATAAAGATTAAAGGCTCTCTTTATCCGAAATTGAAATTGCTCCATAATTTTATTTTTAAACAGCACCAAGATATCATAACGTCACATTTGCGTCAACAGTCGTAACAAAATCAAAAAAAGGACGAATATCCACCAAAAAACTGAAGTCATAAGCTATGGAGTGTCTTGTTTTTAGCGTGTTATTAATAGATGTCTATGACCAATATTTTATCCTAAAGATTATCTCATTTTTTATTTCTTTACCATAACAATGATCAAAGGCACAGATTCGATGAAAATGTTAGTGGCAATATTAATTATGCAATATGTTTTTGTGGTTTTTATTGCGCCGGGAAAATCATCTAATGATTTCTACCGCCCGCGCCCTAGGTGGGGTAAAACGGAGTGTAAGACTCTTACTGGTTCTTTCTCCCGCTCAAGCCGAAGAGTTTCAATTTGGAACTCTCTGGTCTTTGTTTATATGTGCCATTATTGCACTGGCAACAACGACCTCAGCTGAATATTGCCCCTAGTCCTACACTATAAGTCAAAATATTTGCTTATCCCGAAGTTATATTGATAAGTATAAGTACACATTTCTTCTTCCATCTACAAATCTGTATTCCTTTTTCAATGTATCCCCTCATCATTGCTATTGTGAAAATTTCATCCTTAAGTTTTTGGAGTCAAGATTTGTTTTCGTAAAAACATGAGGTTTTATATATTAGTAGAGGAATGTTTGAGACTAGAAAAAAATGTAAACATTTTCAAGATACATACAAACTTAAATGAGATGCAAAAATTCCTAATTAAAATATATTAAGTAGATACCGGATAAATTTTTTGGATATGTATATTAAATTATGAGGCTCCAATTTTACATAATTAACATAATACATTGTACACAATATAAAAAAAAGGAAATGTAATAATTTGGGCCTAAATGAGCTTGTAAAAAAGTAAACAAGTTGAATATACATATATTTTACGAAGATACGGGTAACAACAAGGTTAGAGGCTCCAAGCACAAAAACTATTAGGACGCTACCGAGCCGACCTCAGAAACGCTATATATTGCGCGGCTTACAAAATTCGACATCAGTTCCATCCTATCAGATCATAGAAGTGGTTGATAATCTGATCTAACTAAATTTTCAAATAAATATAATTAAAATGTTTAAGTCACAGTGTTTATTGTTTTGTTTGTGCTATGTCATCATCAGCGCTTATGGTAACGCGGGTAAGAAACAATATTTTTATTTTTTGTTTAATCCATCTAGGAGTAGAGATGTACCCTTTAATTAAATTTCGATCCAGGTACAATATGTTTAAGGTTAACTCATGTAAATCCACTTTGCTATGGCTCCGTGATAGACTGCTATACCTTTAATCGATAATTGGAGAGCATGTAAATTTGTTTTCTTCCCTTATCCATAAAACGAACGTTTATATAGAAAATGAGTTGGAATCATTGGTCTTACCAGAATAAAGTCTTAAAGTCCTTTAAAGGTTGAATCGAAATTACTCAGCAGAATCTGGAATTTTCATGCTCAATCCTTCCCCAATATCTAAATCTCCGACATCCTCAAAAGAATATCGCACTTTAAACTCTTGGTGTTCATGGACGGTGCCCATTGCTTGCCATCAAGTAATACATGTGCTCGTTTGAAGACTTATCACACAAAAAAAAATACGTTGATAAACGATCAGACGGATTGCCTGATGGTAAGCAATCGTAGCCACACATGGACGCCTATAACATAAGAAGAGTGGCAAATGCGTTCCCGGCTTATTGAAACGTGATCTGAAGGATAGGGATTGCAAAGAAAAGGATTGCGTATCCAATGTTATAATACCTAATGGAAAAGTAACTACCGATCAACACTTTTTCCTGATTTGTAAGCAAAACTGTCTCGGTGATGTTCTTGAGATTAAAACCCTGAAAACTTGTTCCTTAAAGAAGATACTGATTAAATCTTCTACAAGGCAATATTTCCACGTAGTCTGCAAACACTTAGTCAGCTATTAAAATCATGAAGCCAACATTTTAATTTACTTTTTTCATTTCACTTTTCCTTTATTTTTCATATTATTGCTTTTCATCCACAGTGCCTTTCATTGACAAGTGCGAATGGAAAGACAAAACCTGCCTGAAGACATCTGCGCAAAAAGCTGTTCCCTTCTTTGGAAATGGCTTACCCGAGTACGGAGTTAAGCCTTTGGACCCCATCCACATTGACAAAGTCTCATTAGACGAAAGTGGCTTGAACCTCATTTTTGAAGACTTCAAAGTTAGCGGACCAAGCAAGTGCAAAATATTGAACATGGAGTGAGTATTTTTAACAAATCTAATATTATTTTTTACAAGAAACTTCAACGTAATTGCAAAGAATTAGATTAGTAAATCAATATAAATAACAAATTATTTTGTTAGACCGTTGGAGCGGACGTGTTCTTGAGCGGAGACTACGTCTAGGCAAACTTAGCAAACGTAGTGTAGGGCGCCCTCCAGCTATTTGGACTGGCGATATCCGCAGGGTGGCTGGCAGTGGTTGGATGAAAAGAGCTGAACATCCAGCAGAGGGCGAAATCAGGCTGATAATGATGATAAACAAATAATCATAAATTTAAAAACCCATAGACTTTATGAATATTACAATAATCTCATTAGCATTAAAATCTACATAACGCTCGTAGGAAGACAATAGCTATGTTATCTTTTTTATGATGGTGTACATTATTAAAAAAATATTTTGGACATTACATTAAAATATATTTTAATTTATTTATTTGTGACTCAACAGGCGTGACGAAGCACCTACTTATTTGAAACTTGAAGTTGAAACTCCCATCGATGTCGTGGGTACTTATACTGCTTCTGGACAACTGCTGTTTGTGCCCATCGAAGGTCACGGTCCCTTCCGCGTGAAATCTAGTAAGAATCATTCACTTAGATAACTTTAACAATTATACAATTTCCCTGTAACTAAAGTCCTTGACTAAGGACACTTTTCTCATGCGGAAAAGATACAAGCAATGATGACCATATTAACTCAATAAAAATGTATTTTTATTATATGTACATGTGATACCGGAAAATATTCTAAGTATTAAAAGTATTTCCTTCAATCCATTCATGGTTGAAATGACAGATAGTCAAATACAGCGAATAAGATGGTTTTTTAATCAGTAAGACTTTATCATTCCCTTCCGTTCCGCTTAAAGCGGTAGAGATTATTTGATGATTTTTCATCGAAAGAAGAACCCTTATTAAAGCCATATTTTTTACATCCAGACAACATCTACATCTCAGCTAAAGTAGCTGTATCAACTGTTGACGGGTCTGATGGAGAGAAACATTGGAAGATCGGCAAATTCGAATACACTTACGAAGCTAAAGAGAAGACTTTACTTGAATTCAAAAATCTCTTCAACGGAGACAAGACCAAAGGTAAGATTACAGAACCTAGATCTAGACTGTGACAGGTTGAAGCGAGACAGGGTCCAATTAAATCCAAATCCAAACTAATATTATAAATGCGAAAATAACACAGTCTGTCTTTTTTTATGCCTAAAATACTGAACCGATTTCTGTGAAATTTGGTACAGACATAGTTTGGAACTCAAGAAAGGACATATAAAGGGACCAAAAATCTGCAGGAAGTTTAGTGACTTCATCTAGTGAATCGTGGAATAGTTTCCACAATTCCACTCGAACAAAGTCGCAGGCAAAAGCTAGTCTGTTATAAAGTATCTATCCAGACATTGTAAACCATTGTAATTTGTGTTTTTTTTCAGCTGCACCCATCGAGAAGATTTTGGATGAAAATTGGTCGGAACTTATGAAATTGTTCGCCAAACCTATCATTTCCAAGATTATTCATGAAATTAAGGATGACATCCAATCATTCGTCAAGGCCGTACCTATTAAGGATTTATCTCTTTAATTGATATTAGTTTTGTATTATAATCCAGTGTAAGAATGAAGAACAATATATCTGTGTATATTAATACTAAAATGTTCTAAAACATTAAGATCCAAAATGTTTGCTTACTTATAATATGAAGTTTATAAATAGCTTTATTATAATGGTTTTAGTTAAAAGTTTTTAATAAAACATGGAGATAATAACAAACTTTTTTTTTCAAATCCTATACTGTTAATAATCATCGGCATTATAACTTATGCCTGTTACACGACTTAGAAAAGGAAAAATATCAATGCATTAATTACAATGTCATTTAACTTGCCTCGATTGAATCATGGTAATGCGAGACACAATAAAAGAGCAATTGGTGCGCGAACGCCGGCATTCGCTTGGGGTTTGATGAAATAAAATAATTAAATAAGAAACAGAAAAAATATTGTGTGAAGCTCTACCGCCATCTAGTTAAACTTTCAAAATCTTGAACTCTAACGTTCAAGGGAAAATAGACACTAAGGTATCAGCAATTATACTGGCTAATGACTGACACAACTATGAATACTTCATACCATATAGTTTACCAAACAAATTCTACCACAAAACAATAAACTGTATAACATTTAAAATGCACAGCGTGTTTATTAATTAAGAACTTTATGAATAATAAAACGTTAAAATAAACGGGCTGGGTATTAATTAAACAATTCTATAAGTAGCTAGAGATATAAAATGTAATATTTATTTATATGGTAAACACGGTAGGCGGTTGGATTGCCATCAATCGCATCATTAATAATTTTATCGTTAAACATATTTACGGTAATTTAATTGAGCCGTTCGTGTATTAAATGTTATTAAGGAACATACATACAGCTGAGGTGCATGCTTCCTTGTGGATGTTTTATAAGTAATAAATGCATCGAATGAAACAATTTGTTTACATTATGAATGCTATGCAATGGTTTTACATTATTTATATTAACCACTAGCTACTCCCGCAGGGTTTCACTCGCTGCTCAGCTCCATTTCATTGTAGCATGATGTTTTATAGGCTATAGTACTCGGGAACAATGTAGCTATCAATTAGTGAAAGAATTTCGGAAATCCGACCGGCTATTCCAAAGATTACTCCTACACACAAACTTACAAATTTTACCTCTTTATAATATTAGTATATATAATTGAATACGTGTGCATAATATGTGTAACTGGCGTCTACATTTAATAGTGATAGGTTTCGTTAGTAGTAAAATTTCTTATGTAACTAATTCATTCGGTAGCTTTTACGTAAAAGCGTAACAAACAAACATACATACGTACACACTGATAAACTTTAAGGTTTAAAATTATAGTTTGAATAACATCTAACCCCTAATCGAATAAACTATTTATTTCCACGTTCATACAATGCAAAATATATTTTATTAATCAATTGAGAAATATTTCAATACTGAGTCTACATTTATATATTAATTGCCCAGTGTGTGAAAGTAAAAATGTTATATAAAAAATATTCCAATATATCCCGTCTATGACTTACAAGCACATTACTCATAATATATTTTCAGTACCGAAGATATTTCATTATAATAGGTATGTGGTATTGAATCGATTCATTCAGCTTCGATTAATCGAATAAGCACGCACTCGAATGATAGCTAGCGTTAATCATACGAATCACTTGGAACTAGAACGATGAGCTAAATTCAAATCGCATCGGTTCTCTGTCAATATTCAGGGTTGTCAGCTGAGTGCTTTAATTAGAGGACTGCCACTGAAGGGTGACGCGTCTACCGGACAAATGACGTTTCGCATAATAGAGTAGGTGTTCTGTTGCACGGGTCTTGAATACTAAGCGACAACCCTGGAGAGTTTTGAGGAAGTAATTTGTTTTTTGTGTTAGAAGATGGCGAAATTACTTCGGTTTCATTTTTGGGGAATTAGAACCACGTGGCGTGTAATGGGTTGGATTTACTAAACGTGGTATAGCCAATAGAATCTAAAATTGCTACTTCAAATACCTTTTTAAAGTTTTTTTATGGCATAAATTAGGAAACTAGCAAACCGATATTGATTGACGCCGCCCATGGACACTCGAAATACCAAAAGAGTTACAATAAGCGCGTTCATTATCAGCCTATAAGTGCCCACTGCTGAGCAAAGGCCTCTTCTCATACGGAGAAGGTTAGAGCATTAATCACCACGCTTGCTCAATGCGGGTTGGCGATTTCAAACTTATAATTAAAAATTATAAGTCCAGGTTTCCTCACGATGTTTACCTTCACCGTATGTCAGTGGTGTCTAAATAATCATAGAAAGCCAGTATTCTATACGCCCATTGGTGCCAAAGCAGCGTCCCGTTCAACTGTACACATATTATATAGGTATAAAATTAAATTCTAAAAAAAAACATTTATTAACAGTTTGAAACAGGTTGAATCTATAAAACTACGCAACGGATTTTAATGCGGTTATTTAAGCAGATACATTATTGGATATCAATAATAACATCCATTAAATAGTGGAGATATTTAGTTACACTTACATTCCACCTGTGCAAAGAAGGGGTGGGTCACTAGTTAAATTATAAAAAAAAACATGCAATGACACAAATATCTCAACGGGTCGGCTGCAGTCACTAAAACAATAAATCGGCGTGAAAAGCCCTACATGCTACTTAAATAATGTAATACAAAACAAAGCAGATGTTCCAAACAACAATTAAAATCCAAATATTATTTTATTATTACAAAATAATAGGCGTATAAATATGGTCATAAACTTTGCTACGCTAACTAAAAGTGGTTGTTTCTTTGGTTTGGTAATTTTGGACATAGATAAGTATAAACACAGAAGCTCTATCATGACAATACATTATTTCATGGCGAGAATAAGTTTTGTAGTATATTTTCATACTTAGATTTTTATCGGCACACACACAAACACGCGCGCGCACTCACACACACCTCACATATGCACGCACGCACACACACACACACACACACACACACACACATACACACAAGCTGGCCCGCATGTGCGGGTATCCATGTGCGACGGCGATTGCTTACTATCGAATTTAAAGATTTAAAGAGCTTTTAAAAGATCTGTTAAAGAAATGGATTCTGTTTCTGTTCCATAAATGGATTATTTCAAAATTTAATGATCACACTGTGTAAAAGAATTTCAAAGCTAAAATTCCTTGTTTTCTTCACAACTTCATCCCCTTAAATCACAATATACCGCTCAACCTTCTGCACTAAACTTTTCTATACAATCCGTCAGTTTGTCTTCATTACATTTTATAAGTAAACTAAGGGAATGAACTCGTAAACTGACAGCTATAAACGAACAACATTTTTGAGATGTAGGTACAACGTGGCTGACCGCAGAATATAATAGCAACTTTTTATTACAGAATGCGTCTCGTAAATAGTTTTTATTTTTCTAAACAATACCTTGTCTGTGTTGGTTTATGATAGTTCTATTATAAGTTATAGTTTTGTGACTGTTTGAGTGGTATATTTAATAATCTCACAAATAAGTCTTAAGCACTCTTTTTTTAAAGTTTTCGTTCCACGTACGTATTTGTGTAGATAAGTACATGATGGCATTGTTTTTGTCAAAGTAAATATGATTTTATATATTTAATATCATGTGAGTAATCTAATGGTCGAGGAACCGCCACGTTTTATAATACAAGCAAAAATTATTTACTAACTAAAACAATTAAATTTCATAACAATATTGTCGTATAACAAAAACGCCTGTCAAAAGTTAATAGCAAATATATCACAGGAAGGTACAATGTTTAAGTAACATAATTATATTTGAGACTTTGTATTAACTAACAAGATAATTAAATCAAATATTACATATTATAAAGACAATTCAAATAATAATATTATGTGAGACACAATCAGACATTATGAACTCTAATTCTCCCATTAAGCATGATGACACATTTTTTATGGTATAAAGCGGCATTTAACCTTTTACCTGATGATAACAACACCAGAAGGTTTACAAATGCGTAGTCGTTAGGTTGTTACAGGTTTGAGGATTGAAAACTGAAATGGGGAGTGAAATAAATGTGCCGAAAAACTCACTCGCACGACGAAACACAACGCCAGCGTTGTTTCACGCAGATTCTTGTGAAGCTCAGTTAAGACGGTACATTCACACCGAAGCTCGAAGAAACTTCCACATTCGTCAACCGATGTTTAACATATAACTCTTTACGAACCACTTAAGAACGCTCTCTCAACGCTAGAGGTACATATATACATACATACCTACTTGTACACAGTACCTATCGAGTTATACCAAGTTCAGTCGTAAAGCTTCGACTGTGAATTCACAGATGCGACGAATACAGCTTAAGTGAAAAGTTTGACGTTAGACTCGTATCAAGTAACTTGTAAAATAAAACGTCCGACATCGAGGTTTTTTCACAAGGATAAAGGATACAATGAAGTGTTCATTTTTTGAAATAGGATTTTAATAAAATAAAAGAGAACTAAATACTTTTTGGTTCAACTTAAGTGTGGGAGAGCCATGCTTCGGCACAAATAGGTCGGCTCGACCGGAGTGATACCACGACCTCACAGAAAACCGGCGTGAAACAACCTCAGCGTTGTGTTTCGCCGTGTGAGTGAGTTACCGGAGGCCCAATCCGTCCCCTCCCCCAATCCCTCCTCAATCCTTAAATCTCCAAATCCCTAATCCTTAAAAGGTCAGCAACTCACTCGTAACTCCACCGTTGCGGGTGTCCATGGACGGCGCTGATTGCTTACCATCAGGTAATCCGTCTGCTCGTTTGCCGACCGATTACATAAAAAAAACTTTATTATAGTATGTTTTTTGTCGAGTTAATTAGTTAGTTAATGATCAACTAGGCACTGGACTAAGGGTTAATTTTTCACATAGTAAAACTTACAAAACAATAATTTTGATGCCATTTTCAAGCCCATTCATAATTATAATAGTATAATTAATAGAATAACAATATGTAAATTATACCACCACACAATTTATTTCTAAACATAAAAATCAACGATAGGCTACACTGTTCATTTTTCTCATTACGTTTTCTTACATCTGTACCTATAATTAATACAGAATAAATTTAAAAATAAATTTAACTAAATCTAATATAATATATTTTAGTCAACGGAAAGAATCTACACATATGATAATAAGTTATAACAAACAGATAATACAAGAAGTGGACAATACTAAATTTCTCGGCCTAACAATAGACAAAAAACTCAATTGGAAAGCACACATTGAGAACGTTTGCAAAAAAGTAAGCCAATCATCATACGCACTGTATAAACTCGCACCAACAGTTAATGCAGATACCCTAATAATTGCCTACCACGGTTTGGTTGCATCTATACTACGATATGGAATTATGTTCTGGGGGAACTCGGTAGATAAAGAGCTTGCTTTTAAGATACAAAAGCGATGTATCCGTGCTATGTTTGGTCTACAAGTCACAGATAGTTGCAAACCGCTGTTTTTAAAATATAATATTTTAACATTACCTTCTTTATATATTTTAGAAATTTGTCTTTTTGTCAAGAAGAATCCGCAATTGTTCCCTCTTCAGTCAAGTGTATCTCAACGTAATAGACGTAAATATATGATAGACTTTGTTTACACAACGCCAAAACTACCCTCATGTGGAGAAGTGTATTCTGTATGGCTCCCAAAATTTATAACAAAGTACCAGATGCATATAAACAATTAAATATTAACCAATTTAAAAAGAAAATTAAGGAACTTTTATGTAGAAGAGTTTATTATAGGGTAGACGATTTCCTAAAAGATGATATTTAGAATTTGTAACCAGTTGACATTTAGACTGTTTGACATGTAATTCATTCTTTGACTTATGATTTTATTTGTTAATTATTTGGGTACATTTCATTTTTTTTTATTTTTATTTTGACTTTGACATTGATATTTTTTTTTTCTATCCAAATCTTAATCATTTTATTGTATGTAGATTTTGGTAATGTCTGCCTAAAGTGACTAATTTAGTACGCCATAAATGGCAAAACATGTAGACTCTGTATATACCAAAAACACCTTTATTGTAATTACTCATGTTTTACTAAATAAATATATCTTATCTTATCTTATCTTATCTAAGCAGAATAACCAATACTTTACTACAGTTGTACCTACGTACTACACATTATAATATAGAAAAATCGTAACTTTTCCACAATTGTCCCTACGTACCACAATAATACTTTGATAAACATCATGGAACATCAATTTGTCTTGATAAATATTCTCCCCACCGTGTCCGCCATCTTAATAAGTTGTGGTAGTTCAGTGGGGACTCCATTAGCATAGTTATCCCTGTTTGATCTTACACCACTGTACTGCAGTTTGCACTGACGAACTTAACTTGTGTTTTATGTTAAGTCTTTTGTTAGAAAGATTTATTGCTCTCTTTGAAGTTACGGACTGTGATCTTGGACAAGCATTATCTACTTTCCATGGTTGAGGTTTAAAATACATTTTTAAACTTCGAATTACCATAGCTATGGAATAAAGTTTTATTGGATGGGATTTATTTAAGATTTTTTTTATAAAACTGTTAGTTATCTCTGCACCCATGCAGATATTTTAAAAGGTTTTTCTTTGTGAGGGGAAAATCATCAAATGACTTGTCCCGCCCAGAGTCGGGCTTGCCCAAAACTCTTACTAACTGAATGCCCCTGTTCCTTCTCCTGTTCTGGGCTGAAGCCGTGGTGCCTTATTGTGCTTACCCCGCTACACACGCATTTTTAAAGGAAATGAAGTAATATGGTACCTATTTCTAAAAAGCGTACCTACGCAACACGATCTGTCTAAGGGTACGAAACGTATTTCTATTTTCTTTTTTAATTCGTAAAGTAGACTAAAACTTAATCAAGTTTAGTTTTCTTACCAAGTTCAACATAATATATTTCTTAGAATTACACAATTGTACTTATAACATTTGGAAAACTTGACAGCCTACATATTCTGAGCGCGATCTAGTTATTTTCTTTCGATATACGTAACACGTTTTCTCAATACTTTCATTATTCCTTTCTTTAATACTATGTACGATATTCACGTATCTTGAAATATCAGAAATATTTCATAATACGAGTATAACATTACATTTCAAATTAAATAACTGTGGCTGCTGTAATGAAGCCGTGGCTTTGCAGGTGGGTTTCGTGAACTACAGTTATATGTTAATTAGAATTGAGTTGTAACATTACAAACACGATACCTGTTCTTTCTGTTACTGTTCCGTATCAGTTCTCAAGGTCAACTAGTTAGAAGTAATACCTCTTGTTCATCTTATATCAGATGACTGTGCGATGTTGCCACGTCGCTGCGACGCGTACCCTGCTCTTACATCAGAGTCCCGATGTGACTTGAGCTTTTGTCAGTAACAGAATTATGTCGCTATTTTTATTATATTTTGTATTATATTTGTATAGTAGCTATCTCACGATAGCTACTATACAAATATCATTAACACACACTCGGTTCGGCACAGTATCGCTAGAATATTTTAAAATTCTCAGTATCTGTTATTAATAATAGGGCTCGAGATATAATATTCTACTCTTTATAGAGTATCAATAAATTACTTCAACAGAAATAGGTAAGAACAGGCTACTTTTGAAGAGCTGCAAATGTTATTTAAATTGTGCTCGTGATTACAGCTGTTATTTACCGGCGAGACTAACATTCCACTGTCATCTATGTAACACGTATAAGACTCCTTCCATAACAACTGTGATTCAGTATACTTACAATACCTGTTATTTATACCTGGTATGATAAATACGCCACATGTCTAGAGTACATTACACCGTCAAATTTTACATTAAATTTATCATATGCATTATTTTGTTCAGCGCTGTATATTAAATATTAAACTGTGCATATTACGTTTTATATAAATTAAATTCTAATTTTAGTGAGAGTATAGCAAATAGTTGGGAACGAGAAATATTATATAACTAGATATTACCCGCGGCGTCGCTTCGGTCATTTGATTACCTACCCTACTCTACCTACTCTACCTACCCTACTCTATCTAACTTAATTAATGGGATATAAAATAAATAGAATACATCATCATTATCATCACCAGCCTATAAGTGCCCACTACTGATCAAAGGCCTTTTCTCAAACGGAGAAGATTTAAGCATTCATTACCGCTTGCTAAAGGCGGATTGGTGAATCAAAACATATAATTCATTGGCTATTTCAAACATATAAGTTTAAATCCACTTCAAGTGTGGGAAAGTCAAGCTTCGACACGAATGGGTCGGCTCGACCGGAGTGATACCACGGTCTTACAGAAAACCGGCGTGAAACAACCACAGCGTTGTGTGAGTGAGCTTGAGTTTGCCCAGTGAGTGAGGTTACCGGAGGCCCAATTTTTAGTTCACACAAAGAGTTTTTCTGTGCGGGAATCTACGACAATAACCGACACGTTGCGCACCGTCGTACCTTTTTTTAATAGGGAATTCTTTCAATTACTTAGTGACGCGTACCTACTAAAAACCACTTCGTTCCCTCACTAGGTCCATCTCAAAGTCGGGACGTAGTAATGCTAGGTAAAAATTTTACTTCAAAAATATATTGAACAACATTACCGTAGACACATAAAGGAAGCTGATGGACACTGCATTATTCCGTAGTCCTTTAAGCTGAAGTGTATTAGCTTAACATGTCACGTCGTAAAACGCAAACTAGGTTACAGAGACCACCTCACATCACTTAGGGAATGAACTGACTATTCCTCACTGGGTGCATTCGATTGTTATACATATTTAAACTATTTGACACTGTTTTCGTAGCTGTTAGTCTGAGAGAGCCATACTCGAGTCGTGTTATAAGACCGGGATGATACCACGGCCTCACAGACTACCCGCGTTAAAAAACACTTACGTTGTGTTTGGATGTGTGTGTGAGGTTACCGATAGAATACTTCCTCGGCTCTAATCCTTAGCTCCCAAATTCCCTATACTCCAATCCCTAACTAACCGACAAATCACTTGTAACGCCCTTGGTGCTGCGAGTATCCATGGGCGAGGCAGATGGCTTACCATCAGATGACACGACTGCTCGTTTGTTCAAGTATTCCATAAACAACCTTGTAGTATTAACTTTTATCTATATTTACATACTACAGGAGCTCGTCAAGAGGTCGTGGTGGCCCGGAGGTTAAGGAGCCGGCTTCTCATGCATGAGGTTGTGTGTTCGAAACCAGACCTGGCAAGTACCAATGCGACTTTTGTCGAGTTATATGTACTTTCTATGATTATTTAGACACCACTGACATACGGTGAAGGTAAACATCGTGAGGAAACCTGGACTAAAAGTTTGAAATCGCCAACCCGCATTGAGCAAGCTCAATTGGTGATTAATGCTCTAACCTTCTCCGTGTGAGAAGAGGCCTTTGCTCAGCAGTGGGCACTTATAGGCTGATGATCAAGAACTAAGTGATATTAGGTGATCTTAACATCGTTGTGAGACGTAGGTAGACTTATATAGGAGGCAGACAAATAGATATATTATTATGACCAATGAGGACTTAAATAATTCAATTTAAATATCACAGCAAAACAAGAAATCGATAAAGCAAACAGAAATACATTTTTAACAATCAGTGTAAAGAACTTAACAAAATATTTTTTTAAAATATATTCGATTGTTTTTTATTTCGAAACCATATATCAAACAGATGTCGAACAATTTTAACGTTGGTATGTAGTTACCTATATATTCTTAGCTTTATAAAAACAAAAAAGTAGGTTAACCATTTATAAAACAAGGTGACTAGGGAGAACATATCAAAAGACTTTGTTAAATAAAAACTCGTTTTATTTATCTTTTTGCAGCATTTATTTAAAGAATGACAGAAAAGGTGTGCCATAGAAAATGGTTGAATAAAAAAGGCCAAGTCGCCAGACTTAAGTAATGAAGTAATTGTTCTACAGAACTTCGTCGAGTTTTGTGGCGAAACATTGAAAAGGTTGCTCTTTCTACGTTACGCTTTTAAAAAACTGAAATGAAAAGGTCACTTTGGAAAGTTTTTGTGAGAGAGTACCTATCTAATAAATTATCATTTGGCTTTGGTGAAATAAACACTATTGTATAGGTACAAAAGAAATCGCTGTGGGTTGATTTAGTAATTTTCGTCCATATCTCCAATATTTTCTAAATTATATCGAGGCCATCTAGTGTTTTTCATTTTACTCCATCATCATCATCATCAGCCTATAAGTGCTTACTGCTGAGCAAAGGCCTCTACATGGAGAAGGTTTGAGCATTAATCACCACGCTCTGCTTAATGCAGGTTGGCGGTTTCAAACTTATATTTAGAAATTATAAAAGTTCAGGTTTCCTCACGATGTTTACCGCCACCGTATGTCAATGGTGTCTAAATAATCATAGAAAGTAATTATACTAAACTCGGAAAAAGTCTCATTCAGCCAGGTTTCGAACCCGCACCCTCATGCATGAGAAGCAGGCGCTTTAACCTCTACTACGACGTTACTTTTTACTCCATCGCACTATTTTATTGAAAGGTTACCGATCCTTGATACATAGTATGCACTTGACAGCTAGGGTGGTGCATTTGACCGATCGACTGCGCTGCAACGCTACGAGTCATTACTAGAAGCATGTTTACTTGAGCTATGTACCATTATCGAAACGGTTTGTTTTTATGAATAAGAAAATAACGAAAGATTTTATAAAAAATGGGGTTACTGCTAAGTACTTTCTTTTTAGTTTTGGAAAATCATCAAATTTCTTCTCCCGAAAGGAGTACGGTGAGGCGAGAGGGAGTATTAAACTCTCACAGACTAAGATCTACCCCATTCCTTCTACTGCTCTGGGTCAGTATTATTATTGTGCTGTATTTACAACC
Organism: Spodoptera exigua; assembly: GCA_902829305.4. NCBI lineage: Eukaryota > Metazoa > Arthropoda > Insecta > Lepidoptera > Noctuidae > Spodoptera > Spodoptera exigua. The sequence goes on from LR824614.2 coordinate 4,861,211, forward strand.
TTCTTTGGACTTGATTTGAATCGTCCTAATACCCAATAGCAATAGCACATTTGAAGCTTGTTTCTAAATTCAATTTTCAAATTCGTTCTCCTTTCAGAAAATTTTATCATGGACTTAATCCTTCTTATCATCATCGTGTGCAACTGACATGGTACTAGAGCCAATAGTTTGAGCTATAACTTGCAAGCAAGCCAGAACTGTCATCAATGTATTACTACAGACGCTGGCAGCTTAGTAATTAAACCGGACGATATGGACAGACTTGGTCCCGGATGTACGATACAGGGGAACTGGGAAATTAACTGGGAATTTGTACAAACAGATCCGCGGAATGGGAAATTAGGTAGGAATTTATTTGAGATCGCTCTAGTTATAGCTCCGTTCTCAGTTGCGTTTGTAGAATGATATTTGAACTAAAGAGAACTAGTTTAATTATTGTAGGAGTTCTGTTTGTGATACTAGTTTGTGCAGACAACGGTTTCTCATCTCGGCAGTGTGTTCTTTGAAATGGGAAGTTCAGTTCAAGCTATGTCAAGAGTTTAGTAGCAAGAAAAGAATCTTATAGAACTTTTGATCTCAAGTAAAAAATAAATGTAGTGAGTTTATTATGATAAAAAGCCATGTTCAAGCAATGTCAACTTAATACTACTTAGTTAACCTTCCGTCTCTAAATACCTCTTACTTAAATGAGCACTATACCATACAACGAGTAAAGGAATTATTTAAGTGGCGTTACTGGCTTAGAATTAATTCATTAAAAAGACGTATACATGGAATCCACAGTTAAAAAATACCGATACAATTTTATAATAACTTCACCTGCTACTGTGAATAATTATTGTATGTACAACGGCCAAATACAAATGGTAATACTTAATACCTATACTCATAATAAAGTATTATAGGTTCCGATGAAAATAAATCATAAAAGTAATATCTAAATGCATCCACGCATCGCCTGAAGCGACAAACTACAGAGGGGGAACAAATACATCGACAGCAATATAGATACCCCTAGAAATACATCATTGTATAGACAAAAACGCACTCTAAATACGTACCATCATAAGCTGACCTCGCGTAGCCAGCATTTCCAAGAGAAAATGAGGTCAACTTATATTAGATATTTTTGTGTTCTGCATTCTTACATACTATATATGAAAGGAAATATTGTCGTAAGAAAATACAATTTTCTTAGCTTATGTTTGTTTTTTCCAGACAACTGATGCAAATGGGGACTGTTATGATATTGGCTGTTTACTCGCGTTATACTCTTGCTTCCGATATCGTTGTTACATTATATTTTGTTTCATATTCATGTAATATGGTTTAGATAAGTAATAACATGGAGAAATATAAATTTAGGTAACATAGATCCATGGAAATGAAGGCATAACCTTCAAGAAACGAGCATATTCCTTCTTAAAAGGCCGGCAACGCACCTGTGACTCCTCTGGTGTTGCGTATGTCCATGGGCGGCGCCGATCGCTTTCCATCAGGTGATCCGTATGCTCGTTTGCCACCTATTCCAGAAAAAAAATAAAAAAAAAGGCAGATTCGTTGTTTTTTTTGCATTTACATGATATTTTTATTTTGACATCAATCAACTTACTGATTCTCTTTTTAACTGTATATTTCGTATTTATCTGTTTGTTAGTGTAAAATTATATAAAAAAAAAACTTTATAATCTATATCAAATATCTTACAACTCGTATTATTTTGTTATTAGCTAGTGTTTTGGGGCTACGTGTTACCTTAATAAAAAACCCTCTGGTGTTATTCCAGATTATAATCTACCTCTGTGCTAAGTTTCATCAAAATCTATTCAGTAGTTTTTAGTAAAAGACATCCATAAATCAATAGTTAATATTATTCATAGGGTGTTTAAAATTATTATTGATTATTATTTACAAGATAACAACAAACGCATCCACCACATAGTACATTTGAGTTTGAAACCCATAAATATTCATCCTCTGAACTCAACAGACGGGCGCAAGTGGAAATTGAAGACATTCCACGCTGTCCGACCGATATATAACCATATACATACATATGTATATCTATATACAACACACAGACTGAACTCTATACACCATTGTTCAATCCGACACCTTTATCTGTATTGTAACTCTTGGTTATTGGGCCCAGGAAGAATTTAATATAACCACCATTGTTTATCGAGTGAGAAACCCCTCTCTAAAAATTGATTTCAACGTTAGGAGGGCTTATATTTGAAACTTACAAGAACCTATGTAATATATGCCTTTTGTAAATAAAGATATCTTCTTAGAAGTAAAAGGAAAAGGTCTGGGTGTCTTCAAGGCCGGAGTGAATAGGTTGCTTATAATAGGTAGAATAATACAATTGGTGCTCAATCGTAGATCGCACCATGGCCTACCACCGGGCGTGATAGCGGCCAAAATATGCCTGTCAATTAATAAAAAAAAATAAAAAAAACACCTTTGCTAGCTCAAGGCTGGTTGATGATTTCAAACTTATAATTTGATATTATAATATCAGATTTATTCATGATTTTTTCCTTCACCGTTTGCTAATGGGGTGTAACATTATCTAAGAAATTACTTGTAACTCAGAGTCAAAGTCATCTTGCCTACATACTTGCCGGAGTGAAACAATCACAGCGTTGTGTTTCGCCGTATGAGTGAGGTTACCGGAGGCCCAATCCTTCCCCTTCCCCCATTCCTCCCTAATCCTAATCTCCAAAAGGCCGGGATTGCACTCGTAACTTTTCTTGTGATGCAGGTGTGCATGGGTGACGCTGATTGCTTACGATCAGGTAATCAGTCTGCTCGTTTGTCGACCTATCGTACAAAAAAACCTTTATAATGTTGACCACTACCAAAAATATTGCAATCCATTTTTGGCCAGGGGAAAAAAATTTAAATTATACTCGCGTCCCCTTTATTAATAGTAGAATATCACACCCCTTAGCTGACCCCTCATTGTGTAGTTTATCCGCATACAATGGCATCCATTGGCTATAATTCTATATGACACTTTTATCTCGTCACACAGTATTGACTGCCTCGTTAGACTGGCGGTCACAAAATGTATTAAAACGAGCATTCACACTATATCACAAATTCTAATTAAATATTTACTTATTTCTTAACATGTTCATTTTTTATTGGTATTTTTGTTATTTGACATTTGTTAAGTTTGAAAAATTAAAATACTTTTAATAACAATTTGTCCAAATTTTTTAAATGAAATTACTTTTGGTAATTTCCAAAATTATGCAGATTTGGAAAAAAAACCTAAGATAAAAAAATTAAATTGAAGCAAACAAACCAAATCCCCAATCTCAGAAGACAACAAAAGAAAATCACACAAACACGTAAAAACCACGAATCCACCATAAATTCGAGGAGATATACGAAATTCTCTTGCATTTTTATCGGGGCGTAAATGTTAACAAAATATTTGGCCAGCTTTGATACTGACGTACCCTTCGTATTAATCTCCTGAAGAGATAAGAAACATTTCTGTCTCGGCAAGACACGGTAACGTTTTTCAAGGAACGAGGGACTGAAGTATCGATTTCGAAGACATGATTCGACACGCGACTCAAGTACTCTCGTCCCCAAATGGTTCTAGAAACGACTTGAAACAGATTTTTTATATCTCTTTGTGTTTTATGTTTAATATCATAGCTTTTACGTTACAAAAGATATCGGAAACGATTCACTTGATTTCCTTTGTGGCTTTCATTATATTTACATCAAGATATTTTTAGTAACCAGCTTACCTAGCATGAGCAAAACTTACCAAAGAATTAAAGCTAGGTTTATAGAACTCAAGTCACTAAATGATTGTATTTAAAATGAAGAGAACAAATTCTCAGACCTTACTTTTGTAGAAGCCACATTTGTTTTTATCAACCAAAACAGACTAGACATGTCTTAGTGCTTTGTAGCTTCTATTTTTTGTTTTTGATTACGCTTGACTCCAGACTTAAGACGTTGTCATGAACAGATTACAACTTAATTGTCTATTCACAAATAAAATATGTCGTCTGTTCGAACCACAAGTAATCTGTAATGTCGCTAGTGACTTATAAACATCAAAATACATGTGACCATGAGCTTCAATTCGTATTTAGCAACAAACGGCATTTGTCATCAACAAACATACAGACGGTTCGCAAACAAAACCAGAAAACAATGGACTAATTCCTTCAATACAAACAAGAGCTCGCGAGACACCCCGTGTTTACTTACACCCGCACACAAGACACGAGCCACAAAGCCTTCCGTGTAACACGAAATGAAATAAACCCAATACCGTATCATCATTGTCTATCCACATTCGGTATTTATGTAATATCGGGTTCAATCATCCGAGAGTGAAGGCGAGCTGCGAGCGACACAGCCGCGGGCCGTCAAGGGTGCTTTGGGGGAAGAAAACCCCGCTTTATAAATTGCCCTGCTATCTAAATCTGAGAGATAAGTGCCTCTGAACTTTCCAATTTCGCTACACATCAATAACACTGACAACGTCGCTAGGATAACAAATCAAAAATCCAAACTCTTATGGGGGTGACGAATGGTATACGTGACAGATACAACGATTTGTTCGCGACTACGGTGAATGGAATCGAACGTTTATGTATATGACGTTAGGATGGCGATGCGTTTATTTATACGAGACTCGGCAGTACGGAAAACGTTTCTTTGTTCAAGTTGCTATGTTAGCACGCATGTGTATGCAAATTCGACCAACTTCATGTTCTCCCTTCCTAAACGATATTTTTGTTACTTATGGCATTTTGATAAATTGTGCCTACAATTTCTTTTCGTATAAGAGTGAGTAACATATTATTTTTCCTCGTTTTTATTCGTCTTACAAGAAATCAGACACTTCAAGTATAAAAAACATAATGTAACATCGCAAATTCATTGCAAGATAATAAATGTCGACTTACTGTTGTGAACTACAACAATAACAAAAATATTTTTCACCGACAAAAAACATTAAAAAAAACAATACAAAAGAAAATGGCAACCAACAATCCAATACGCCGCACATGGATGGAAACGCTCGTAATTTAAAACAAGTTTTAATTAAACAAACATTAATAATTGGAACGTTGTCCACACGTCAGTTCGTGCAGGCGAATGGAGGCGTAATGAAATTAATTTAAGCAGTATCTGATCCGTAAATAGCAGGTGTCAAATGTCCAAATGACGAGGGTAGATATATACTTCCACGTACCTAGTAAGTGGGTACAAATCTGCCAAAACATGCCGAGCACGCAATTAAAAGGGGTGATTCGGAATCGAGTGAGATATTCATTAATATTTTTTATATAAATCAATATTTTCGCATGGTAAAAACTTGAAGATCGAACTTATATTTGAAAACAATATTTTTGTCTTTAAAGTTTTATCTGATAATAAAAATGCATTAGCGGTTATCAACACGGACTATTCGCCGCAACGATCAATTAAGTAGATTGAACCACCGCAATGTTTTTAAAGTGTAATGTAAATTTTCTTTCCGTATCGAAAAATAATCTTATTGCTACAAAAAAAAACACTTGAATGTACCTAAAGATACAGTTTCGTCTTTTAACAAAATAATATAATTATATAACATTAAATATCATTCTATATTTTTTTCCACGAATAAAAAGAAAAACGTTCGAACAAAATAAAATATGTATAAGTACTTCCAGGAAGACATTAGACTCTATAGATACTTAGATAGAGGAAGCACGAACAAAAACATCAACTAAAATGACTCATAAACATTCAAAGACACACGGAAGTTTACTCAAACAATTTTACCATAAATAATGTGATGTTAGATAATGGTATAAGCAATAAGCATAGAGCATGAGTCGTATCGTAAGTGATGCGCTGTGAATGCGCCGGCGAACGTCTTTAGGGCTAACAAATGATCCGCGAAGCATTAAATTAATATCATCTTTATATGCTTCACTGATTCCAAGGTTGGTTATAACGTAATGAAGTGACAGCAGTAGGGAAATTAGATGATATAAATACGTAATATTATAACCGACATCTTACATAAATAAGTGTGGGAGAGCTTGCCATGCTTCGGCACGAATGGGTCGGCTCGACCGGAGTGATACCACGGCCTCACAGAAAACCGGCGTGATATAACCAAAGAGCTGTGTTTCGCCGTGTGAGTGAGGTTACCGGAGGCCCAATCCTTCCCCTACCCCAATGCGCTCCCTTTCCCAAAATCTCCAAATCCCTAATCCCCAAAAGGTCGACAACGCACTCGTAACTCCTCCGTCGTTGCGGGTGTACATGGGCGACGCTGATTGCTTACCATCAGGTAATTTACGATTTATTCTTTTTCCCAGCATTTTTGCGTCATCAAACCTTCAAGAAACTAGCGTACTCTAAAAAGGTCAGCAACGCACCTGTGACTCCTTTAGTATCCCCAGACGGTGCTAAACGCTCACCATCAGGTGATAGGTAAGCCCGTTTACAACCTATGCCATAAAAAGAAACATCAGCCCGTTACTAACGCTCGGAAAATATATGAATTTCTTTTGTTCAAGGTCAATTCCTCATTTTAAGGTTATTCTTTCAAAAAATATTTATTTTTTGGTTGCTTATTTGAACATAGCCATAAACGTATATCCTACAATAAATACAACACACTAAATCATGTATTGTGACAATCTTAATTAGTTAGCAACTATACATTTTGCAATATCTTCAACGTCCCTCTAATGGATATCAGATCTTAAAATTATAGTTTGTATCTTTAGCCACATATTTGTACCTTAATGGTGTAAGGATACATTGCATTGATTAATTGTTTACAATGACGTTTTATTGCTGGCAGGGACTGAGATTAATATTGCGGTGCTCCACACAATCCATTTGTTGCATTCATTTCTGAATGAATGTGGCTTCTTAATGAGGTAACAGTGAGTTCCTCCCCTATGGATGGGAAGACATCAATGTTTCTCTTTTCATAGATGCATGTGCCGGATATAAGTCGTACTTAACATGTCAATCGCGGTAATTCGAGACACAATAGAAGAACAATAAGAGTGCGAACGCCGGCGTTCGCTTTGTGTTAGGTGGATTGACACAGTGCCACAAATAATCTTAATGTAATTTACAATACTTGAGTATCGTTATGCCTAGCATTTTATGCAAATGTTAATTCTAAGTTAATTTATTTTATCAAAATATTTCCGTCTAGAAGTAAAACCGAAACTATATTACTTAGTAAAATAATTATTATAACAGTTAGCTTCGCAAAACACGATGAAAGTAAAAATCAATGCTTTCAGTAACCAGACGAGCGTTCACACTGAATACACGCTAAAACAATCCCCAATCTAGACCTAGCGATCCGAGACTAACAGAAAAAGCGGTCCCCATACTAAATTCAATATTCGATATATTTGACAATGACCGGTCAACCGCAAAGTGCTGACTGCATTACTCTCGTTACGAATGCTTGACCGCAACGCTCGAGCAGTCACGGTCAACGTTGACTGCATTCATAAATAAACGATCCAATCAATGCACTATCACTCAGATGTAGTTTACAATACACGCGTGCCTTTATTTGTGAAGGCTAATGTCAAGTATTTACGAGTAGTTCACATCATATCATACATCATCAGCCTAGAAGTGCCCACTGCTGTGCAAAGGCCTCTTCTCACACGGATAAGGTTTGAGCATTAAACGCCACGCTTGCTCAATGCTAAACTTATAAATGGAAATTATAAGTCCCGGTTTCCTTACGATGTTTTCCTTCACCGTATGCCAGTGTGGTGTATAAATAATCATAGAAAGTAAATAAATAAGTCAGAAAAAGTCGTAGTCAAAGTCAAAGTACGAGAAGCGGGTGCTTTAACCTCCATGACACCTACGAGTAGTTCAGTTGTGCAGAAATTTGACCCTAATAGCTCATGAAATAAGAACGTATTAAAGTCATTAAAGGCTTTCGAAGTCGATTTGAGAAAAGTTTGAAACGTCTTTCGCATATTTTTCTTAGAATCGAGTTGTTTGTCGTGTATTTATTGTTTGTTACGTATTCTCTGAAATATTCTGTGAAAGATTCTGTGTAGGTACTGTGGAAATTGAATAAATCACTTTTTCTGAGTACTTCATCACTTATTTAGCTTTTTGTTAATTTGATTGTCATTTTATTTGGGATCCGGAATATTATTAAAAGTAAAACACAATAGCCATTTGGAATTTATTAGGCAATGTCTATGTTCAGCAAGGGACGTCGAGTGGCTCTTATGACAAAAATGATGAATTAACGTCTATGAACTAACCTTCATAAGCTCCAAAGGGTTTTTTTTGTTAAGAGAAAATCATAAATTTGACGTCCCCAACCCAGGATGAGGCGAGAGGAAGTGTCAGAATCTTACTGATTAAAGCCCCTCCGTTCCTCCTTCTGCTCTAGGCCGAGGCCGCGGCGATTTTTTTTTTCAGGGGTAAATCATCAAATGACTTCTCCCGCCTAGGGCAGGGTGGGAGAGAGTGTCAGAATTTTACTAACTAAAATTCCCTATTCCTTTTCCTGCGGTGGCTCATTGCGCTTACCCCGCAACCCCGGCTAAGCTCATAAGGGTTACAGTTTACAGTCTCAACAAGAGTCTGTTTTCAGCATTCTATTCCTTTTCATTAGCTGTAATATCCAAAATCTTTTTATGCTTATTTTTTATGGAATAGAAATGAAAAAACTAAATCTTGCACCCTGGGTAAGACGAGACGGAGTGTCAGACTCTTACTGGCTAAAAATCACGCCGTTTCTTCTCATGTCTCAGGCCGGGGCTGCGGTACAAGCTTGAGCCTCAATCTCACCTAAAACCTGGTAATGCTAAAGTCTCTTTAATTCTATAAACAAAGACATATTAGTACAAAATGAAGGTTCTAGTAATTGAAAGGCTGATTGCTCGGGCCAACGACTAGCAAAACCCATTATTTTTTAATTAAATGTTAGTGCAGTAATTGCTTTGTGCCCTATAACTAAGTCTCTGAGCAAATTAAACAAATAACATAATAACGCGCCATACTATTAATGGCATAATGACAATCGTTATATAAATAGAACATAATAATTATCATGTTTTTATGTCTTATAGGATTACACCAAGATATGCTTTTTTTTAAGTAGAACACCAAAGAGGACCATTTCACAAGCGTTTTTTTTTTTTCTTTTCCTACGCAATTAATAAATTATAACGAATTAAGAGAGAAGCCTCCCACTCTTAAACTTTAATTCGTTTTATAAAACTATTGTTTTATTATACGCCAAAATAAAAAATACGTTTAGTAATGGTTTTTCAATATCAACTGACAGACTTACCTAATAGGTTTTTTGACTTTCTCAATATCACTCTTAGTTTGGTCTCTAAATAAATTGTAAAAAAATACACGCAACTATAACCACTAATGACTTAATGTCACGATGGTTTATATACAAAAAATATAGCAAATATTATGTACCGTAACTGTTAATAATATTATGTACAGTTTCGGCTATTGTGGTTAAAATACTCGTATTAAGACATAAGACTTACATTTCTTTTCGCAACCGCAAAAAACAGGTGTCAATTCAAATCGAGGGCACATTTAGAACTTATACATGAAGGTTTAGGTTTATTTTTTTAAAACAGTGTTAATAGCTTATTATTTTTTTTTTTATGTGTATCATGAAATATATTTTTTTTAATAATAAACAATAATCTTTCTGACGTTCACCATAAGCTTCCAAAACATTATTTCATTCTTTCTCTCAATTACGAGTAACTTTTCTCAAATAGATCACGTTATTAAGCCGTTTTTATAATTAATTTCTTAACTTCACAAAGACCATAAATAAATAATTACAGATGTACGAATATAATACGCTTTCACTATACCACAAGGGCAATAGCCCCTTTTAATTTACTGCAAACTCAACTCTCCAATTAAAGCAACGAACAATGTTTTGTCTTCAAAATTGTACCAGTAATTGGCCTGTCAAGACAAACAAGCGAAAAAGAATTTAACACTCTCACAATCGATTCTTGACACGTCGCGCCATAACAAATAGGGAACCACTAAAACATAATTATAATTTAAAAACAATTTATTCGATTCAAAGGTCCGAAACAATCGAGAAAGCACTATCAAATGAAAACCTTTTTTATTTTATTTTCGCTGTTCTCATTTACAAACAATGCGACCGGCCAGAGATCTCATCAGCGATTATCTCTCGTTGTGTGGCGGACATTTTGATTTTATTTTTTTATTTTTTTGTAATCGAGAACAAGGACGGCTGTTCGTTTGAAACAAAGAGGGCATAATGATTGAATTGGCGCTTTAAAGTCAAGTTGCTCGTCTCGTAAGTACAGGACGTTTTTAAAATTTAAGTGGAATTAAAAAACTTCATGTGTATGTGTGTAATTGCGGTGTACTACAAGGTACAAAGCAATTTATAAATAAAACCTAACAACCACTATACGTAACTACAAGCATTAAACAGGGGAGATTAAAATTGTAGAAGAAATATTTTTCAAAAAAACAACACAAAGTAGCCATAAGTAAATCTGACTACACAGTTGGCCCTATGGCTGGGAAACTCACTGCTGCGCATCATGTCAAAAGTTTGATGCCCGCTATGAATAACTCTTTTTGTGATCCACAAATTGTTGTTCCGGGTCACGGTGTAATTTGATATTTCTTACCAAAATGAGACATCAATGTCATCAATGTTTAACTGAGCCTTGAAACAGTTTGATAAAGGAACTTACGTACAGTTTGACAGACAACTGCCCAGTGCCCAGTAGGCATAATGAAGGCTGACTTCCATGATAACAATCATAAATTAGATGGTTTAATTTTATTATACTCTGTTATTATTTCCGCATAAGGTGTAGTTAATATAGGTACATACGTAGGTACACATAAATATTTGGTCTAAAACCAATGTGACTTTTTCAGAGTCATATGTACTTTCTATAATTATTTAGACACCACTGGGATACGGTGATGGAAAACATCGTGAGGAAACTTGGACTTAGAATTTCTAATTATAAGTTTGAAATCGCCAATCCACTTTTAAGCTTGGTTATTAAATCTCATACCTTCTTCGTGTGAAGAGGCCTCAGCGGTGGGCACTTTATTCCGTTTATATCTTATAATATACATATTAACGGAACTCATACATGAGTGCCTAACTAGAAATTCGCATTAATAGAGAACTATCACAGTAAATTTTGGCAATTTTTTCCATTAATAACATGTATTAACTTAATGCTACGCTATCATCAGCTCCGTTTTCCATTCCCCTATAAACGTTCAAGCCAAGATAAATTATCTTTTTACTGGGCCCCGAGCCAGAAACACTAACCATTTCTCGGCTAAAATACTAGAAGGCTATTGTTCCCAATATCTCAGTAATTGGCAAATGAAGTTTGAAAATTTAAAAGGATACTGATGGGTCATCCTTTAGCTTATATCACTATGAAGGATAGTGATATAAGCTAAAGGATGCTTTAGCTTATATCACTATCCTTCATAGTGATATAAGCTAAAGGATGAACGCACCTACTATTTTTGTATGAAGGTATACATATGTACATATGTTTAAATGAGATAAGGCAACAACAATTAATAAACCTGATTTTAAGCAGTCGACTATGCGTAGGGTCACCCAAAAGGCTTTTTTTTTTGTCAGGGGCAAATCATCCAATGACTTCTCCCGCCCAGGGCCGAGCGGGAGGGAGTGTCAGACTCATACTGACTAAAAACCCCCCGTCCCTTCTTCTGCTCTGGGCCGAGGTCACGGTGCGTCATTGTACTTACCCCGCAACCCCGGCCACCCAAAAGGCTAGAAGAGTTTCAAGTGTATGTTGACGATTTGGGAATTAAAGGAAGAAAGGGGCCTCCGACAAACTTACTAACACGACGAGACGAACGCAACGTCCCAGCGTTTTACGTTAATTTTCTGTGAAACCCATTTGTGCCATCTCTTAGGTCTCAAACAAGTTTCACAAGAATTTCTATAAAAGGTTTATTTTTAAAACCAATGTGCCTAATACTTTTATAACTTACTATACTTCTATCAACCCCTTCGACAAAAAGCAAACGTAAATCAAACGTATTAATTTCAGTTCAATGAACAAAAAATTACCCATACACAATATTTCCCTGCGATGTTTAATAAACACAAAAGGAAACCAAGTACTCAATTTTAATGAAAAAGGAAAACTGACAAACCTGTCTCTGTCTCTTTCTAGCAGCGCTCACTAACCCATCACTAATGAATCCTCAACTTTTTGCTCTACATTGACAAACGGCGCTCCATATACCAATACAGTTGCACCCACATTCATCAGTACACAACTAATGGGTGGATTGTGCGGCCACTTCGTAATAAGTTCCTTAATTAATTGTTATAGTCGACTGGCCATTTATTTATAGCGTTATTGGGTTACAGCTTAAATGATAATGGAATAGCAGACGTTTATCAGTAGTGAACTGGCAACGATGTTTTCATGTTTGTTTTCGGAATATTATCAATAATATTTAAAAATATGATTTCAGAACATGTTCATTCTTTTGTGAAAGTTTTTGGGTTCTATTTCTTTGATTACGTTTAAACATAATCATACGATTACAACTACCTACATTATGTTGGTTCCCAGTAAATGCAAACAAAACTATCGAAAAAAGGAAGCCATTTCTCCATCAGTTTTGGAATTAAACTTTTCGAAATTTGCCCAAATCCCCTAAACCTTGCTTACATATAATCACAAATGATTTATTATTATTTGTAAAAAAATAAAGTTTTATCGCAACAAATTTTCAACAAATCTTAGTACATATTCAAACAAATCTCAGTAAATATTTACTATGAATAAATATTTGCCAACTCTTCTAAATGATTGACAGTTTTTAGGGTTCAAGTAGGGAGTGAGGTTAGGGTGCTTCTTAACAATATTGCAACATCGTTTATGGAACCCTCTTCTCCGTCTGTCACTCGCTCTAATCATTCTTAACATAATTGCATTAGGTATACAGTGAAAAAAGAAACAGATTCAATGTTTAACGAGCGTCACATCGCGACTTTATTTTTTCTTTCAAACAAACACAAAAAAGTTCCAATTTGATGCAGTTATTTCTTCAAGTTATAGCGTGCATTTTTTTTATGTAATAAGTCGGCAAACGAGCAGACAGATTACCTGATGGTAAGCAATCAACGCCGCCCATGGACACCCGCAACGGAGGAGTTACGAGTGCGTTGCCGACCTTTTAGGGATTAGGGATTTGGAGATTTAGGGATTGGGGAAGGGTCCGGGAAGGGGAAGGATTGTGCATAAGGAAAATTGGAATTCATCTATATTTCTATACTTAGCTGCTTATATACGAGTAAATGCATATGTGAGAATTTGTAATTACTTTCACGCGAAAACTATTAAAAAAATCTGAAAGCAAAACAAAAATATTGTTATAATCTAACAAAATAAAATAAGGTACTTTTAATTTCAGGGATATATGTAAAATTGCTAGCTTGTTTTTATAAATAGAGAAAATATCCGAGTAACAAAATGAATACCTTTAGCTACATAAATAAAAAAAATACTTATGAACTACGTAGTTAACGCTAGAAAGTCCCAGTGGGTCCGGAGCTAACAAAAATTGGCGATTTCAGCAAGAAGTTTATTCGTAATGAGGAAAATCTTTGCCGAGAATTTTCTACCGAAAAACTTTTTGCGTACGTCGGGGATTTTCTACCAAACTACCTATAAATTATTTATGAACAAACTATATACATATATTTAAGTAGTCTCTTTATTCCTACAATTAATGAAAGGTAACATAAAAAATCAATAATAATATAACATAACAACATGTTTGTTTGTAAGAACATACGACCCGAGCCGTGACACATTTCAAAAAAACGTTTCAATTTTACAATGTTTACGAGTTTTTTTTTATATATTTGCAAGTGCAAATGTTGTACTACGTATTTCACGCATTTTTTTTTAATTATTTTTAGTAGCCAGCAGATTATGCCAGATACCAAATTCGAGAACCACAAACCAAGTTGAACTAATTTCTTTCTAGTATTTATTATGACGCATCATTGTGAGCCCCGTCGTGACTTGAAACTAGTCGAATTATTCATAACTCTTTTACGTGAGTAAGCAGTTAAGCAAAATTAATTCACTACATCTCACTAGAACTATAATACAAAAATTATGAATTAATAATGATATATTCGTATAATTAACGATCGGTAGCTTGTAGGACCTGTAGCAACACACAAACATATAATTCATGTAACATTCGCGTGACGTAGCGTTCATATTTCATGCTGGGCTGCTCGTAAGTGAAAAATAACGCGATTGCCTAGATGGATGCTTTTATTATTATTAAAGAGTTGAGGAAATGGGTCGTTTAATGTTCTACTTTGGCCCATTAGTTATGCACTATTCGGTTACGTTCTAAATTATAGTGTGACTGTTACAGTGGTTATTGGAATTTTCATATCAGGGGTAATTGATTGAGTTATAAATCCTATGAACGAGGTTTTATGCCAAAATTTGGTGCGTGTATGCGTTTTATGTTCCTACTTTTTATTTATTCTCTAAAAGATTATTCATAAGTTCTTTTCTGCTTGTATTTAATACGTACTACGAAAAGGAATGAGATTAACCAACCTATAATCAAAAAACTTTATAAAAACCTTTTACTCTACAGCAAAAAACCTCGTTCTAATTTTGTTTATTTGAACTTTATAAAAACCTTATTTTTCTAAAATAAAATAAAAAGTATTTTCCTATTCCCAACACACCTTTTTTATTGTAATTTAATTTATCGAATAATTCTCTTTGTATTTTAAATGTTACTGGCAGCCACAGAATGTTATTACCGTTTTATCACGTAACACTTCGAAACAATTGCGTGGGAGAAAGGATTCAAAGTTACCAACGAAGTTTAAAGGAATTCAGAACAACAAAGTAGTAACAATTGTATTTTACGTATAAATCTGGAATTTTACTTCAAACTGCCATCTTATTCGAATTAATTAATTATTTCTGTATATTTATTTGTGCTAAGGAATGTTTACGAGGTCCCTTTGAAGTTTGCATAGTGATACAATGCCTTGGGAATTTCTGGTTGGTCATTACGGATTCCGAGTGGCTCAGATCTACTCTGTGGTGACTGCTCGGTAAACTGTGGCCGTCTTGATTATTCTGCTAAATAAACTCAATCTACGTTCTCAGTGAATCGTTATGACATTAAGATGGTCTATTTTGCGAGTGTAAATACGATAATGCTGGATAATCTTGCCCGGTTCAAATACTAATGCTAATTTCAATTCATGTTAATATAACGATCTTGTAATTTAAAAATAAATACTGCTTTTAAGGGCTTAGTAAATAGTATAGTTTATAATTAGACGAATTAAATAATTCTTTAGCAATATTTTAAAATATAATTTATTCGGGCTTTATTTATATAGATGACATTTAAGACATAGAATTCTTTTTTTAATTTTATTGTATCTATCACTGCATGACCTGCATGTGTAGTTTTTTCTATCACGCAGTTGACAGCGCTTGAGCACGCTTGTCACTATAGTATGCAAGAGGTCGTAATTGTTATTAAAATGTTTTCTTTTTATACATAAAAAAAAATTATAAACAGTATGTTAAGTCGTTCTTTTTTTGAAATTTTAAATTGTGAACTTATTTTTTATTATATCTGATATCAGGCGTCGCGGGTGCCAATCTTAATTTGTGCCATTGTTCTTTTTTTAAACTTGTTAAAGTCGTTTTATATTTACAGCATATTTACATCGTCACATACATCTACAATTTGTAAGTACTAATTACATAAACTCAAAGATAACGATACAAGCTGTAAGTTTATACAAAAGCAACTTACAAAAAGTATCCCATTTCATACATTAACAACAATGTCGGTAAATATCCATATTTCCGCATTAGTTGGACAAAATGTGAGTTGGCCGCGTTATTCAGCGTAGTGTGGCTAAAGTAATCAGCTTTCATAGCGGTGTTGTCAACGAGATGAAGAGGTCACGCTTATACAGGCTTTGGTATAATGTCCGAATGTATTATGACTGGTTTATAATCGTTTGTGCCTTGTTTTACATTTATATTGCTATTATGTCATTCAGAAGTATTATTAGAGACCTGGACTGCTATCCTACTAATATAATACTGTTTTTTTTTTTGAGAATGGTTGGTGCACATTGTAAATTATATTTGGTATGTAGATAGGAGATATCCTGATTCACACATAGGTTGCTTTTTATCAACATAATTAGTATAGCCCGCGGAAAATAGTGAAATATTTTTTATCGACTATTCGATGCAAAAAGATCTCACTTAGAATGTCACTTATAATTTCTTTTTAATTTTACATATACTTAAGAGAAAAGAGGGGAAGGTAGGCAAGACACTTAAGGAAAAAAAATAGTTACTCCTATTAAACTTATTCTCAGGAAAATTAATTAAATGTTTTTACTCAATATTACTTAAGAATCGGGTTTTAATATAAGACGATTTCTTCAATTAGTCCGTTTTACCTTTCTTTTCCCCAATATTCATATTAAAAATATTTGGGCGACAAAAGCAATTTTTTTCTACCCCATAGTAAAAAATCTTTATGGAGGCCCTGGGACTGTCATGCTCTTACTGACTAAAAACCAACCTTGGTGTCCCGTCTCTCACGTGGGCGTAAATGTGCGGGATTCAAATGTATCCACAAAAAAAATACATGAAATAACCCCAAACAAATCCGTATTTTTAAACACGAATTTTCTTTAGAAAACTGTCAATTTTGATGAATTCGTTAAAAAAGTATTTACTAGTTATCAAGTACCTATATATTGTTTCTGCCTGTTTTACTAACTTTAAATATGTACCGATTATGACACATAATTCAAACAAATCATGTTCTACTCCGAAATTTATTTCATGCACTAGCTTTTGCCCGCGACTCCATTCGCGTGGAATAGTGACTAACTGCAGATTTTTTGTAAAAAAAACTATCCTATGTCCTCTCTCGAGTTTTAAACTATGTCTGTACCAAATTTCAAAGAAATCGGTTCAGTATTTTAGGCGTGACGAAAAGACAGACAGACAGAATTACTTTCACGTTTATAATATTAGTTTGGATAGCGTTACTCCGGAAAATGTGAAACAGTTCGATGACTGCACGGTTAGCACAGTGGCTGGGCAACTGGCTGCTGTGCAACGTGTCGCGGGTTCGATACACCCACAGACCAACACTTTGTGTAATCCATAATTTGTTGTTCTGAACGCAAGTGGCTTTTATTTGTGAATTTGTATGTTTGAAAATCCACCTATAACACTGGAAAAAATCCTAGTGTAGAACAAAGCTTTATATTAAAAACTTAAATTAAAATACAGCGTCATAAACTTAGAATCTATTTTGCATTGACATTCACAGCAATTGGTTCCTTCTATATGGGTTGTATAAGGTATAGGTAACGTTTATACATATGTATGTGTGCCAGCACATGTAGGCTTGCGCGTGTATACAGGCCACGTGTAACTAAATGTTATTTACTTACCACGAACTTATTTGCGTAAGAGTAGAGTATATTATGTATAATGTGGCTTATTAAGTATTTTGAAGGCTGAACTAAACTTAATTAAAATGTATATAATATTAATAATTACTCTACTAACATTTCATCCATCTATACTCATATTATAAAGAGGTAAAATTTTTAAGTTTGTATGTAGGGGGTATTCTTTGGAACCGCTGGTCAGATTGCCAACAATAATAATAGTTACAATGTCCCTGAGTGCTATAGGCTATAAAACATCACGCGACGATTAAGATTTTACTATGCGGTTTGAGCGGGTGAAACCGCGCCAGAGTAGCTAGTACCTAATATGATAGTTAGCTAGTAGTTTGGTACTGTGACTTTCGCCACGTCATGTATCGCGCAATATTCCTCATGGGTCCTTAACATGACTTGAAACTAGTCAATGTGTTTTACAAAAGTTATAATGTACAAAAAATAGTATTATACTTGTTACTGTCCGAAAGGGTATAGGTATAGGTTAGAATAATGGAGCAAAGGAATATAATTCGTTAGCCTGTTGTGGAATTGAGTATAAGAGAGGATTGGGCCTTCTGTAACCTCACTCACACCAGAACTCTGCATTGATCCACGACGTTTACAGATAAAAATTAAAAATGCTTCTTTATTCTAGACTAGCTACTCCTGCGCGGTTTCACTCGCTGCTCGGCTCCATTTGATTGTAGCGTGATCTTTTATAGCCTATATGTAGCACTCGGGAACATTGTAGCTATTAATAAGTAAAAGAATTTTGGGAATCGGACCAGTATTTCTAAAGATTATTCCCTACATACAAACTTAAAAACTTAAAAATTTTACCTCTTTATAATATTAGTACAAAAGAAACTGTTTAGCCTCATGGTCTATCGGATAAGGTGGTTAACTAAAGGTAAACAATCTTAGTATGTCTTTTTATATTGGAGGTCGTATAAAATACATACTTACAAAGATTATTTAAATTTAATTTCTTAACTAACATCGATTTAGGTGTTCGATATATCTGAATGTAAACATTTTACACACATACAATTTTTAGACAAATTAAAGATAAAAATGACAATCAAAATTACTTAGAACGATATACCATAGCATCAAAAGTTTTATTCAGAACTCACAAAGCGATAACTTGGTCACTAATACAACTATACTGCCCCAGTTCATGTTACCAAACACACATTAGTTCAATTTAGAGTAGAGTCAGGCGGAAACTATCAATCATTGGTGACATTCGCAATATAGACATGGTACAATACGGATTCGTAGATTTATGTGCGTAAGTGTACCACTTAAGTTATATGTATAGCAGTACCAGGAAAATAGATTTCCATTGTGGAACACGTGTTTAGTGGATTCAATTAGTTGGATTTTAGTTGATAATGTTTCTTTAGGAGATTTTCCACTGTAAATGTATAGTGCTTAAGGCTTCAAATCGATCGTGATGTTAATTTCAGCCTTCTGGTGAAGGTGTTGGTACAACACCTACCTTTCAATCGTGATAATTCGAGATACAATGTGCACAAACGCCGGCGTTCGCTTGGGGTTTGATCAAATAATACAGTTATCAAACGCTAGGATTTTCAAATTTCTAACACAAGGCACCCAGACCCGAAACAAGAATTTGTGGATCACATAAATTGTTCCGTGTGGGAATCGAACCCGCGACTCGTTGCAAAGCAGCCAATTGCCCAGCCTCTGCACCAATCGTACAGTTAGGTTGACCTATCAGTCATGAATTGTATAAGTACTAAAACTTATTCGTGACACTCAAACTCTCATACATATACACTTAATCCTATCTTACGATGTAGTATATAAATTAAACAAAATCTTAAGCATAGTTTAAACTTTATTATTTTTTACATAAAGATACAGTTTCAAACACTATCCACATACAGGATTCACAATCATTATCCACAAATACATTGAAAAAGAACACCATATCCAACAGCCTAGTATCTAGCCCAATAAATCAAAGCACCGAATGATCTAGAAAGCAGAACTGTTAGTTGTGTCTAAAATAATTCCTAGCAAACATTTACGAGCTGAAGGCCGGAAAGTATAAATTTACTGAACACCAAACGTATGGTATGTGAACATTTTATTCCGTATCGAGTGTATTATCAGTGGAACGGGTGTAAACCAAAGTCACGATAGACAAACAGCCCATTTCCCTCCGCGCCATTGCTTTAAGGACAGCGCCAAATGAACGTTATGCCGCTCCACTGCGTTTAGTCGTGCGTTTGTCGCTGACGTGTCGCAAATGGTATTGTTGTTACTGATTTTCTATTGATTGCGTTTTATTTATGTTGTGTGTTGTGGGTGGCTAACTTATTTCATCGGTTTTGGTTTGGGTTGAGTCTTTTTAAACTTGGCGTTATCGTGGTTTTATTTGGAGTTTTATTTAGCATCATTTTCATTATACCATTGAGATGGATATCCCACCGATACTATGTAATTCACTAAAACTTACAATTATCCCACAGGAGTTTTAGGTGTGAATGGATCGGCTCGACCGGAGTGATACCACTTCACAGAAAATCAGCGTAAAACAACCACGGCGTTGTGTTTCGCCGATTGAATTACCGGTGGCTCAATCCTTCCCCTCCCCAAATCTCCCAAATCCCTAATCCCCAAAAGGTCGACAATGCACTCGTAACTCCTCTGTTGTTGTGGTGAGATGGTGTCCATGGGCGGCGCTGACTGCTTACCAGATGCTTATCAGATAATACATCCGGTGGTTTGTCGACCTACAACATAATAAAAAAGAATTGCATAACACCTACACTAAAACTTAAACTTATAATGCACAGAAGGACTAAGTCGAAGTTGCTAGTACACACGCAATAATGTACCGATGTCCCAGTTCGAAGAAGAAGAAGGAACGGGGCGGATTTTAGCTAATAAGAGTCTGACACTCCCTCTTGCCTACCTAGTAACACGTACAGATCAGTCAGGTCATTAATTTGAAGAATTTTCCACACTCAAAAAAGCCTACAGTAGCACTTCTCATCCAGAACAAAATATAAACATGTCTTCTCTTAAAAATATACCTAAAGTACATTAACATATAAGTAACATTTTCCTTAAGCACGTGTAAGATTTTCACGATGTTACTCCATACACAAAGGCTGTCAACAGCATGTCACTTCATATCTGTTTGCAAAGTCAATGGAATGGCGTTAACGAAAATGCAAACGTCTACGCTTTTATACAATGCTGAAATTATAATTTATTTTTTTCTTTTAAAAAAAATCATCATTATCATTTATAATAAACTTAAGTTATTAAGATATAGAGGATATTTTTTTTTATAGAGTACAATCTTAACACTTTTAAACTTTTTTCTATTCCCCTACTCTTCCCTCAAGTGTACTAAAAATAAGGGTCAACTGGTTACGCTGCTGGCTTAAACAAGGAACTAGACTTAACTAGAGCGAAGGAGCAGCAGCGCTCGCTTGTTCACCTGATCTGCAACCTGCTTACCAAAAGTAGGTTATATCACTAACTGTTACATAAAGGAGATCCGTATGGCGTCCAGCCGAGGTTTCTAGTTCAAGCCAATAATGAACCTCGACCCTACACGAAACAGAAGAATGTAAGGGGAAGTTTTTAGTCAGTAAGAGTCTGACACTTCCTCTCTCCCCAATCAAGATAGAAAGACGATTTATGAATTACCCCTCAAATACCAGGATGGTATTTGTGGGTGTTCATAAACTATCACCAGTTATTGATGTTGATTCAATCTTCCTTCAATCAAACTTCAACAACACAATTCTCAATAATGAGTTGTTTAACATAGTACCTAATAAAATGAATAACATTTTTGCTTATACAAATAAACATTACTTACACAACTGTCAAAGAACATTTATCTGTATGCAATTACAGCAGCAGGTAGAGCATAATCGCATAATCCTTACATTTACAATAAGTCACTTCAAATTAAAGTCCAGACCACCGCTTAAGAAAAAAGATAAGGACAAAAACCAATACATTCTGCGGCTTACACTGCACACCCGCATGAAACACCGACACAAGAAAAGAACAAAACAGATACGTATCTGTAAACAAAAGTACACGCATTAATTCCTGTAATTTATAATCAAGTTTGAGCACCCTGTATTCAATATACAGGCTGAGTTTAAATTCACTCGTAAGGAACGTGAGAAAAATGTCCAAGTTACTGTTTTTGTTTAGCGAAATACTTCACGTTGTTAAAAAAGTTAGTGGAATGAGAACTTTTTATCAAAGTAATTTCTGGAAGTTAGAGAATTTGTTTTTGAATTTTTGTAAAAAAAATAATGTCTATGTATTTTTTTTATTCAATTCGTATAAGATAAAGATGGAAGCCAAAACTTTAGTTAGTTATTGTATTTTTTCGTGATTTTTAATAGACCTAAGTGTATGTTTATGAATTTGGGAAATTGTAATACAAATCAAATTATAGCAACCATAGCAAACGCAAAGCCAAATAAAACTAAAATTGTTAGTTCCATATTATGCACTCATCCTCGTCTTCACATGTCAAATAACATCCTAATAATATATCAACGAGAAAGTTTGCACAAACGAATATATGCATATTTCTCACTTAAGAACTACAGAATGGATTTTGATAAAACTTGGCACAGAGATAGATTACAAGTCTGGAATAACCCGTAGTCTAGATGTTATTCGGTTAACGCGGACGAAGCTACAGGCAGAAGCTAGTGTATAATACTACAAATATCACACACCCTTTATTTACATACTCAAGAAGTTATATCGGTGACGTCCGTATATCGATACACACCCACACATTACCAACTTGCATAATAATATACATTGTTTATTTTGCTATCAAAATGTCCACTCGACCAAACTTGATACAAAATGTGTCTTTATGTAACGTCACAATAGATATCATTTTCGCGTATTAAATTCAACTTCGATGGTATTGTTAACAAAATTATTTAGGTTTAAGTGTTTGATTTCGATTACCGATGTGTGTATGGTGGAATGTTGCCTACTTTACGCGATGTGTTAAAGCTTTCTATGAGGGAAAGTTTTCTCTAATGGTGATAGTCAAGTCCGGCACACCTTGGTTTCCATAGTCCGGTCTTGAACATAGATTCTGCTAATTAGCTGTAGCAGCTATTAGCTGCTACAGCTAATTTTTCAATAATTAATTAGCTAGTATTCTAATAAAATATCTGTAGATATAAGAATTTAAGTCTTAAAAGATAGGATATACGAAACAAGGATTACTTACTAAATATATTTTTAGCGAAAATCATCCAATCGCTTATCCCGCCCTGGGCATCGTGAGATTGAGTGTCAGTCTCTTATTGACTAAAAACCTCTCGTAATTTCTCCTACTCTAGGCCGAGGCTGCGGTGCCTTATTGCCCTTAATCCACAACCGGAGGGAGTGTCAGACTCTTACAGACTAAAAATGTCTATCACCTTCTTTAGGCCGAGGCCGCGGTAACTTATAAACGTATAACACCTTAAGGTGTTAATTTCTTATACCAAATTCAAATTTTTGAATTTATTCCGCTACTCTGTATTAAATGTTAGGTATTACGACTCCTGGTATAATTTTGTCAAACAATATTATTATACTCTGGCAATTTTTATACATACAGGCAATCATACAAGATTTTTATGAGTGGCAATAACACGTGAAACAGTATAAAGATACATATCAAAGTAACAGCCTACCAACGAAGGTATTATCCTAAGTGCACCAGTTTCAATGAAGTCAGGATTAATTGTGCTAAATTGTTCTTCCCGGAATATTAATTTTAATTGATGATGCACCAGTGAAAACATCGCTGCATCGGTTAAATTATACGATTATACAAAGTAATTGTTTACATGTGTTCTTTGTGATGGTTTGTCATACTTCTGCTGGTTTTCATTACCTTACTTGAATATTTCTTCTCCCTCTCAGGGCAGGGGCCGCGGTACTGGAGTGAAGCGAGCCGACAGGGCTCAACATCGACCCCATCTGTATGGCAATGGCAATGGCGCTTTCAGGCGCTGGAGTAACACGACACGCCGCCGTACTGGGCAGAGCTTGGTTCTGGTTGGGCGAGCTACCCTTGCCCGAAGACCCACGCTTACAGTGGCCGTAAATCGTTGCGTGATCCCGAATGCTCAAGTGTCGTCACAACAACTGTTAAAATAATATGTGAAAATATTGACTATGTCTTCTAACTCAAAAAATACCACTACATTATAAGCTTAGCAATAACTGATCCTAGAGAAAAAACTAAAAACCAAAAGATGTTTTATAATATCAATGTGGCCAATCAATAAGGTGCATTTGAGACTAACGTGACAAAGAAAATATGTACCTACGTCTATAAAAATATGAAACACAATTGGAGCGCAACTTATTTACGGATCACGCTTGTTTGTTGATTTTGCGATCATAAAAATTATACAACCCTGCTTTATTACTATGTTTTTATTGTAAGAAACAAATACAGGGGGACATTAATCAGATTCCATGACGCCAGGCCGACGTACCTAGAACACAGTGTGGGTAAAATTATTTTTGTTATCTTATAGCTTTTACTGACAAACATAATAAAAGTAGCCCAAGAGTTTAGAGATTCTTAAATGATTGAGTAGCACACATTTGTGAAAACTTTTGAGTATGTTTATATGTTAGGTAGGTTGTTATGCTTAGATAGGGATGTGCCGTACGTAGCACAAATGAATGTAACGTAAGAAGCATTACACTATGGGGATTCCGATGTTGGCTTTCTCTACAAAGAAAGGACAGGATTCCCCTTATAGGTGGCTAGTAGGAAGATTAAAAAAAATACTCTGAGTACTCATAGGTTTCTACAAGTCAACAAAAAATTTATAGGTAGTTTCTAACAACGCTTTCTCTGTCCCTATAATATGTATCAATCCCTATAATATTAATTAATTATTATTGTATATGTATTTTGATGCGGTTATTTTAATAGAAAAAGTTACTGAAGTGGACGGTTTACATGTATTATAATATGCAGGAAAGAGTGGAGAAATTTAGTATCATCTTTGCACCCTTACTAAGCCGATCCAGGTCACTAGTTGTAGATATATAGGTACATATAACGTCTAATATTATCAAAAGTGCAGGCGATAGTACACTTTTTTTAGTTATAATATAATACACTTTTTTAAATAAAGGCCAAATATAGTATATGAGGTATACCGAGAACTCAGTACATAATACCAATTAGCATTTCAGTTAAGTAAATCATTTGTAAAAGGATTTCTATAAAACCAACATTTTATTTTGTATAAATATATGTCTTGTAGGTGTTCACTAAGACATTCTTCTTGTTATTACAGTTATGAATTTAGAACAAATCCTTATTTCCGAGAATACAGGTACAGCTTCGAAGAAATAATAATGCTGTTCCAAATTAAATTCTATCTACCTACATTAGGATCGCGAATTCAATGCCAAGAAAATATGATATCTTTTGTTAATAAATTTAGGTAGGTACGTTTCTACGAAAAAATCCACCTGCTGTACTCACCCCGGCTTTTGCGTGGCGATATAGGCAATTATAAGTTGGTGTGTTAAGGAAAGCTAATAATACATCGAGTGGGAGAGAATACACTGAATAATTATATTGAATAATAGCATCCTAATATACATCTTGGAAATGTTACATCACACAGTATCTATCCGATTACGTCTCGACCAGCGCAGTGGGGGAAGTGGCGTGATTTAATTTATCAAATATCAAAATTACAAAATATAACTCTGTAAATATAAAGAACTGTTTTTTTGTGATAGTGCGGCAAACGAACTGACGGATTAATTGATGGTAAGCAATCAGCGCCGCCCATAGACACCAGCAACAACAGAGGAGTTACGAGTGCATTGCCGACCTTTTGGGGATTATGGCTTAAGAGATTTTAGGATTGGGGAGGGTTTTTGGAGGGGAAGGATTGGACCTCCGTTAACCTCACTCACGCGGTGAATTGTTTCACGCTGGTTTTCTGTGAGGCCGTGGTATCACTCCGGTCAAGTCGACACATTCGTTCCGACCATTTAAGTTAAGTACTGAGTTCTGCTGCTACCTACATATATGATTGACAAGTGCTCGTTGCTGAGTTTCACTCGTGCTCGTACACCTATACTCTATGAGTACGTGGTGGACGTGGCGCCGATGCAGCGAGTCACGGAGATGCGAGACTTGGGTGTTTGCATGACTCCCGATCTATCATTCCGAGAACATGTAACTAAGATTTGTAAGAAAGCATTCAGAAACTTAGGATTTGTACTGAGACAGACAAGAAGCTTCACAAATATCACAACAGTTAGGGTCCTGTATGACGCACTAGTCAGGAGTCATCTGGAACATAGTGCGGTCATATGGGATCCACATGAAGCCAAGTACTCGGTGATGTTGGAGCGCATTCAGAACAAGTTCACGCGCCATTTATATCAGAAATTATATGGGGTTTATCCATTTTACCCACTGATGTATCCCACTTTGTTTGTCCTGGGCATGGTTGGCTATAATCAGTTGCATGTCCGACGGGAGTTTACGTTAGTTGCCTACTTAGTGAAGGTGCTTCGTGGAATTAAGAGTAATCCGGGGGTATTGCAGCGCTTGAGTCTGTGTGTGCCGGACCGTTACGTATGGCGGCGGCGCGTCCCGCCTCTGCTGCTGGTACCTACAGCCAGAACCAACTTACTTGCCAGGGCACCTATTACCAGAGCTATCCGTATCATAAACGAGTTACAAACAAAGATCGATGTGTTTACGTGTTCATTGGGTGAATTCACAAGGTTATTACTGTATATATTATGCTACAAGCGAAATAATTTGTAATTTATTAATATTAAAACATTTATCTACAAATTTATGCTCTAACGTAGTGTAGTTTAAGTTTGAAATAAGTATTTACGTAGGTATGTATAAAATAGTTTTGTCTCATAATTTGTTATAATTTAATTGTTTATTATTAAGTAAGTTTGTTTCGATAGTTTGGTATGAAGTTTATTTTAGTCTAAGTTTAGTTTAAGGTCTTATCTGTCGCATTAGGGAAAACCCTGTAAAGATAGAATAAGTTTTGATAAATAAATAAATAAATAAATAAAATAAATAAATGATAAAAACTATAAATACAATAAGTTTAAACAAATATACAGATTTTTATTTCTAAATTGATAAATATATTGCTGTTTAGTTTTATTGTGTGAAATGTGAAACTAAACACTACAGGACGAACTAAAATATAATTTATTTTAGTATCACGATAAAAACCATTGAGCACAGAGCATGGCAGTTTCTTTTACATAAACAATACTCACACTCACATAATAAATACTCTTTTTAGAAATAAAAACAGTCTCAGTGTGACGTCACAAAGCGGACGTATAAATTCTATTGGAAAGAAACAATTGCCAGTAAGTTTTATGGGTAAAAGTGCTTTGTAGTTCTTTGATCATTTCAGTTAGAACTTTGAAATGGTGCAGGCGACACACTAAAGTTTCGAACTAAACTCTTCTGCTAAACGATTTTCGATCTAAAAGATTTAATGCGATAGGGATGATAACAAATTAAAAAAAAACTTGTGATCGTTTTATACGACATAAGTAATAATAATTTGTTGTTTTATAATAAAAATAAATCGCTAAATAATATGTTTGTAAGCGCATAACTCAACAACGCCTGGACCGATTTCGTTGATTCCTTTTTGTCGTTATTGTCAGAAAAGGTTCTAATAAATGAAAAGTGTCTGTTTTTAGAAAAGTGCCCGGGAAAAAGTAAGTAATACGTACATACTGTAGTAAGGATACGTGTGCTAAGTAGGAGCGGGTCGCTAGTTCTAGATAAATAAGGAAAAGAAATACTTATGCTACTTAACTTAAAGATGTATATGCAATATCTAACAATCTTATACACAACTCATAGAAAACTATAGTTTTAGACATTTCGAAAATAGTATTTAATGCGAATAGGTACTTGGAAAGTCTATTGTATTGTTTACTTTGAATTCGACCTAGTTATTGTAAAAGCAATAGGCCATAAAATTGTTTGCAATAAATTAAGTAAATTGTGCATTTGCGTTACCTCGATTAAATATTCAAATTAGTAAACGGAAAATTTATTTGAACGCATTGCGACAATTATTACCTATAGTTGCATTATCTAAATATGTTTCGTATAGTATACGTATTTTTTACGGTTTCGAACCTAAATGGCCAAACTTATAAAATAAAGTAAATAAAAAAATATCATCAAACATATACGTGTGGAGTATCTATGGATAGGTCTTTAAAAATTATATTAACGTTTCTTTTATAAACTTTTGAAACTACTGGAGTTAAAAATCTAAAAAATATAAATGTTTTATGACGTTTAACACAACATGCAACTACATGGATAGAAACTATTTTTAAACAAATATTTGATAATGCTGGCCAGTACAGC
Source organism: Spodoptera exigua (assembly GCA_902829305.4). Classification (NCBI taxonomy): domain Eukaryota; kingdom Metazoa; phylum Arthropoda; class Insecta; order Lepidoptera; family Noctuidae; genus Spodoptera; species Spodoptera exigua. Next base: position 4,889,260 of record LR824614.2, read on the forward strand.
CATAGCTGTATAAACGAAAACTCGAACGAAAAAATCATTGAAGCTCATTCAGAGCGTAAATCCCGAACAGGAATACAGAAAATATGTCCACAACATACACACACATACCTAAAAGTCAGTAACGAAATAAATACATAACAATATTGAAAAGAAAAACTCAAAGGAAGCAATATATAAGCCAACCAAAAGGATTTGTTCCAGTTCCGAAGAATCCGGCTTTGGATAGTTTTCGGAATTCACCAGAAATAGAAAAATGAGCCTTAAGATCCGGGTACAGATTCTTTTTTTAATATGATATGTCGGTAAACGAGCTGACGGATTACCTGATCGTAAGCAATCAGTGCCGGAAATCCGCAACAAAGGAGGAGTTACGTGTATTGGTCGGCAACCTATTGGTGATAAGGGATTTGGAGATTTTGGTACTGAAGGAGGGGAGATATTGGGCCTTCGGTAAACTCACTCAAATGGCGTAACAACGCTGGGTTGTTTCACGCCGGTTTTCTGTGAAGCTGTGGTATAACTCCAGTCGAGCCAACCCATTCGTGCCGAAGCATGGCTCTGCCACGCTAAAATATTTTGCGATTCTTCTAAAACGCTAGCATCGGTATATATTAAAAAGGAAGTTTTTCAAAAAGTTTAAACTCCGGTCTCAGACTTTATTGCAGTCCATGAGAAAGGGAGGACTTTAAAACTTTTTATTGTTACTCGCAAAGTAAAAAGTTTAATTAGAACAAGCCAGATAAAAGGCAAAGATATTTGCGCTGTGTTGCTGGATCCAGATCTCTTATTACTGTACCTATAAATTTAACTTAGAAAATAAACTTTGGAATGTTCTTTCGGCGGCGGTATTTCCGAACCGCTACGACCTTCAAACCTTTAAGAAACGAACTTAGTCCTTCTTAAAGGGCTGGCAACGCGTCTGTTAATTCTCTGGTATTGCGGATGCCCATGGGCAGCGATGATCACTTACTTCAAGTGATTCGTTTGTCAGGTTACCTCCTATTAAATAAAAAAAATATCATAATAGTATTTCTTTTAATACATTTTATTACGTAGCAAGCAATAATTTTTGGAAACCACTGAAAGCTGATCACTGCCGACCGTCGCGAAAACGAAACCTTATTTTATAGAAGCCGAAAATAAATTTACACCTTAACATCTTTTAAATTACAACAAAAATGCGAAAGTAGACATCATATTAAAAATATACTAAAAACCCTTCTCGGCTTCACGAATAAAACCTTCCCCATTACTCAAAAAAACACCGCATACGTCATAAAAATTAACAATATATCAGCAAACTCCTCAAGCCTCAACTCAAGCCTCTTCCATGTTTATACTCGTCATCATTCGTGAATCGTGACGTCACCCACTGACGTTTGTGTTTTGACATTTTAATGCCCCATTTTGTACCGTAACTGTTTAATGGCAAAAGCTTTTGTTGCCAGTGTCTCGTGATTTATGTTGCCAGGTAAATAATTTGCTGGTATACCATTTTACCTGGAATATGTTAAGATTGACTCGCTCATTTGATAGGTATTGTATTTCTTGCGCTAATTTATTATCGAAATCGGTTTTGCATTATAAAGTTTAACTATCAGGAATTGTAGTTACGCGAAACGATCGCTTTGAAGGTTATTATTAGCAATATAACTAGTGCTAGTGGTTCTGAATATAACACCTATTAATAAATAGGTACTTCCATAAAACTTCCATATTCTCTTAATAAAACATGGGCAGATTATTGCTAAACATAATAAAATCTTTTTATTAATATTCACATCTAAGTAATAAATTGGAAAAAGAACTCCAAAATTTGTAACAAGTTAAAGGCTGGCAACGCCTCTATGACTCCTGTGGTGTTGGGCGGCGCTGATCAGTTGCCATCAGATGATCGGAAAACTCGTTTGCCATAAAAAAGAACACAAAAAATACAGGTTACAGACAAAAGAACCAACAAAAAAAACCGCATTAAACATTAAAGATAATTCATTAGAAAAATACACGTTCCAGAAATCTAGATAAAGACCAGAATCCAGTACAATCTTCTCTGCGTTGCGGTCTTGCAATAGGTGTATAATTAGCACGGGGTATCGAACGTGTAATGAGTAGAGCCGACGTTAATTGCAGCTGCGATTTAAATATACCCGCGTTAGTGCATCGACCGCATTCGAGATGCTGTTCGCACGATGATATTAGGTACAGTTTTGCACAATAGGATATTGAGGAGTTACGTCCTTTTGTTATTAGGGCAACAAATATCTGGGAATGTTCGGAGTAAACGCGTAGTTAGATATTAAATTTATCTTTACTGTTAATTACGTATAGAACAAAAGTCGTTTAACATTAATAAAAAGAGTTCGAGTTCGAGGCTTAAAGAGCCAACAGACACACAGAGATGGGGCCCTATAGGGCTGATGTTCAGCCAGGGTTGCTGGTTAAGCTCAATAATGTACCTCGGTCTCAAACTTGAGTAGGAGAAGGAACGGGGTGGATTTTAGTCAGTAAGAGTATGACATTCTGTCTCGCCCCACCAAGGAAAAGAAAAGGCATTTGATGACTTTCCCCTTCAAAAACCAACGATCATTTCTAATTTCCCTATAAAAATGGTATAAAGTATTTAACAAACCTAAGCTAGCCTTAATTCTTCTTCCGAAAATGTAGATACATTAGATTTATTTGCACCAATTAATGTAATTAGATTGTTTGCTTGCAAACCCGAGGTGGTTCGCCAATTCTTAACAAATGGAAGCACCTGTTTTGTTTACAAAAAGGTGGTAAGTCCCCTCGACTCACGAACGGTGTCGTTTACAAAATCAATTATGCAGAACATTGGGACATTTCGTTTGAAACGGTCCTTAGAGTCGTAAGTATGCTGTGTTTTGGAATCGTTTCGAAGAATGGCTTTTGAGTTCCGACGATTTCATTTACTTGTACGCAACGAAATAATAAAGATTTTCTTTTTAGATGGTTTATTATAAATACGGTATAGTTTTTTTTTTATTATGAATTCGGCCATTTTTTATACATGGAAAAACAAAATCCATTCGTCAGTATTTTCTGAGATATGCCCAATATACAAAGTTTCAAATCCTAATAAATTGGCTTATCTGAAAATTCTTTTTCTGTGCGTAAACTCGCCAATTATTTATCAAAAAAGTCCTTCAAACTTATCATTATGGATATCTCTAAGTATATCTGTAAAATAAATCAAATAGCAATTTATTTCGGCTGCTATCGTTAGCTCGCTCCAGTTGACCTAGAACGTTATGAAATATGGACATCGTTCATATCCCAATGATTCCGCAGAAAGAACCGCGCCGACCGTCGGGCCCGCTAAAAAGCCACAAGCTTTCCTTTCCAAGTAATTGGAAACGCTATTTATAGAACTGCTATTATTAGATTTCAGCAACGGTTGTTCTTTTCAAACCTTTTTATTAACACCAAAATATTAATTCCCAACCTTTTCATTAAAAAAACACTCACTAATTAGAAATGAATATTCAGAAATATAAATAGAAACAGAACATTTATTTAACCGGGTTACGACTACAACTTGTACTGCAATAATAAAAGGTATTATAACACGAACATTTCGCGTGGCAAGACACGATTAATTACAAGATAAAACACAACAAGAATAAGATTATGTCGATGTAAAAATCGATATGGGTTTGCCGACAACTCCGAGTAGAAGAAAGCACTGAATTTAAATGAGCCAATATCCAGAAGGCAATATAATTAATGAGTGTAAACAAAAAACTACAGTATGCCGGTCGGGATGGCGGCGGCGGCTTAATGAGACAGCTTAAACAATTACTCGAGCTACGACGGTTCGACGATGAACCATTGTTTTTCATACGTCACCTTGCCCCTGGGGATACAATTAACGCTGATTACAGTAATTATGGAAGTAATTTTTTGTAAGTGACGTGATAAGATCGCCCATGTTGGACCACACGCACAAATATTTGATGAAACATCTCGACAACGTTTAATTAATTCGCACTATGGACTTGTGTGGCATAATTACACGCGACACTGAAACGTCCTGTGAAATTCTTGGTCCACCGCTGTGCAAAGCAACGCAAGTTTGTGTAAATATTTCAATTCCCTTTTAGTCTGACTCGCTGATAAACTAAAAAACCCTGGATGCGTCTCCTATTAAAATTTATTAAAACAATAAACATCGTTCATTATGAATTGTTTACGATCAACTATTTATAATTAAATTGCTGGATGGTTGCAGTAATGGCTTGAGACACGGTCTATTAACTTAGTAAAATGGACTTAGGGTGAATTACGGCACACACGTGTAACAAAATGTTAGTGATGGAGACAGAAACCCATTATTGGACACTTAAGTAATTTGAATAACCCTTACGATTAAAAATTCAATGATAATGACAAAGGATAAATTGTGCGTGCGACCTTTTGCGCCCTAACCTTCATAGTCTTTTGTTCGAGCCCAGACGAGTGCTGTGGACTATAAAGTATGAGGGTCCTTGTACATATTGCGATGTGTATCGAGAATGTGCTCGTATACATTCATGCGATATGACAATATCGATAAAATCTCGACGCATGTTCCCCACGAAACAAGGGCACAGCTACAGAAGTGGTGTCTCGTCGATCGTTTCGTTTGGACATTGTACTAAAATATTTTATGAGAACGCTAAATAAATACGGGAGCGAGTATTTTATTGGCTTTTCGTTAAGGGCTGATTCGGCATTTCATTACCGCTCGTCTAAAAACTCAGACGCATGCATTGGTTCGATATAGAGCGAATCGATCACAAATATTTCATCGCTTATAGAGAACAGTTAGGTCTCTCTGACCCTATTCTATTCAGATAGGTAAAATAATACTAAATTACTTTAACTTTACGAGAAAATTCAATAGCAAATCTACTACTTATAAAATTTCAGAAACAGTTTTAATATATAACTCAAGGCCTCGATAAAAGTCTACGAAACCTAACTATAAACAATTTCACGAAATAACAAAAAGCAAACTTACTCAGTGTAAAGTTAAAATAACTTAAAGACCTCTTAATCAGTAAAATAATAATTATTTGATAAATACAACGTCGTAATTACTGCCAACACGTAATACCGAGTTCACATGATAATTGTCATGCCAATGTTTATTTTTTAATTGCTATACAAGCTACGAACATTCCTTTGATGCTACAATTATAAATAAAATTACATTTATATAATTTAAAAGTGCATTTAATATAAAGGTTGTATCTTGCAAGCAACCCACCTGCGGTACACCCTGTATATTTGGTACCACGTTTTAATTTTCGTACTGAATGACTCACTGATCTTAAACACGCAAGTCCTGTCGAAGACTTTATTAAATGTACTGATTTTGCTTACAATAAACAGCAAATTAAAATAAATAATATCTAAAAATGTAAAATTAAATTACTTTATTAATTAAACATGAATGTGTTTCATTTCATGAGTCAGTTGACCGGAGGCCGAATTTAACTCCAGTTCACCATTCACAATTTTACACGAATTCCCATTATTTATCATCTCTAAAAGACAGGTAACGAACGCCCTATGTAGTATGCACTGTTTCTTAAAACAAGGTACAACTTTTAAAGGATTTGGAATATCTGAACACAAATGCCTTAGCTGATTTTTAAAAGCCACAAATTCCTTTCCAGGCCATCGTCCTAATACGAACGAAATATCTATTAGTAATAAAAAAATACACAACTAACAACTCTTATCAAAACAAGAATTTTTTGATTGACTATTTTTCGATTGCATAGGTGCATAAATATACCATTTGTTTACCATACAAGGGGTTCTCTACACGTATTGGATCTGAAACTCAGTGTACCGTACAGACAGTGCGAATCGATACCATAACCCTAGCCACAGTGTAAAAAAATCTCAAACTTTTGTTTTTTTGAATGACCAGTGTGTCAATTCTTGGTAGGGAGCACTTTTAGTATGTGGCCGTTGAAATATGTTAAAGAACAGGGAACGTACAGGCATTAATAGCTTTATGCATTGAAGCCATTCAGTTCTATTGATTTACGAGTCCGCTTTGAGTGGGCGGTGATATGTGCCTCTCTCGGCTATTTTCCTCTTAAGCGAAGCATGTTAGCTCTAATTTATTAAGTACTAGGAACCCAGAGGCCTAACGAGAATCACAAGAGCTATGATTTAATGGAATTAATTCTATTGGCATTTACACTTAAGGGAAAGGTTATCGATAAGATCCGAGTTACTATTAACTTGTAATATATGCAAGTTGGCAAATGTATAATACTTTGTTGCTTGCATTTAAATGTCAATTCAGTGTGTCAGCGGTTATGTAAATTATTAATGTGACGGTATTGTCGTTAATATGTGTCTCCTTAATGTTTACTCGCGTATATTTTACAGTACATATAGACCTAGTAGATAATTATTATACAGGAAGGTACCTATACCGACAATAAAATTAATCGTCTTATAAATTCATGCTTAATAAGTTTTTAAAAGAGACGACAAATGACAAACGCACCTCCATTCTTAATATTTTTGGTCGTGTCTTTGCCCTTTATTAGGTAACAATATTCAATCGAACGTATTCTCGAACGTAAAATACATTTTTACATTGAATGCTTTGCCGCCCCGCATAAGATTTTAGATAGAAGAGATGTCGTTATTTTAGTTTTAAAATATTTGATACATTAAAAATGAAAATGATTATATTTTTTTAAAGCGTTATTTTTTTGACATCTTTCTGGTTCTGCTTTTGCAGTTGGCTAAAGCCAACGCTTAAAAGCACATCACGACCCCTTATGGGGTTCGCAGCACCAAAACGCTGACTTATTTTAGTTAGTCCCCATACAATAAGTTTCCAAATGTCGGAAATATAGTTAGCTCATCAACAAATTTAAAAAATCCATTTTTTAAACTGGATGCTCCATCTCAACATTTCGTTATTTTATTCCCGAGTCACATTTTCCAGGTCATCTCGCCTCTAACCTCAGAAACAAATGACATAAAATATTTTATAAAAAGAACTATGTAAGTCGTTTAAATAAAAAGTTTTTTAAATATTCGACGCGCTTTGGGACTCGAGAATTTGCGGTACGAAAACCTTTTCCCCTAGTGCTTATCTTTTTCAAAGTCAAATAAATTTGCATTATTTATTTACAGAGTATGTAAATATTACGATTTTTTACTGCAGCTAAGATAACTTAATTAAAAAAAATGTTAAAAAAAAAAACGTTGCCCCACTCTATGATTTTCTCCTGTGTCGTAGGTGCGTTTACAAACATACAATTTCACTTACACTTCACACCCAGATCCGGAAAAACAATTTGTGGATTACACAAAGTGTTGTTCCGTGCGGGGATCGAACCCGCGACATGTTGCGCGGCAGCCAGTTGCCAAGCCACCGCGCCAACCGTGCAATCAAGCTGAACTCTCATTATAAAGCTGTCAATTCAACAATCATATGTATGTACAGTCAGCACCAGTATTTGGTATGCAGGTACGAAATTCAAAATTGATTTAGCACTGAAATAGTAAACATTCTTTGGCTACCGAGCCGACTTGTAAGAAAATATACAGTTTCATTAAAAACCACATATTAACAATAACTACGCTCTCTTTACCTTCTGAATCTTAATTTTACTTTTTATTTAGCCAAATTTCGCCACCATTATTGTAATGTAATTACAACACACATTAAATAGATAATATCCACAATAGCGTTAGAATACACACCTAAGTACCTACATCAATTCCATTCACAACTCCACACACAATTTATAGCCAACGATTGCATAACAAAAGCTACGGATAGATATTAAAATAGCCATCAACAAAAGGTAAAAAGCAACATTGACACATTTACCACAAATCGCATCGTCACATCCATCCAAAGGATGTTTTAACACCGGACGTAATCAAGGCTGGTTGTAAAAACCTTTTGTTTCCAACTATCATGGCGGCGCATAAGTGGGACTCACATGAGTATTTTATTTACAGTGCACACAGTTATTAACTATGCAAGTACGAAAATAAATATTGGTTTAGTACAGATACTTATGAGATATATTATAATTTAAGTTTCCGTGCGTTTAGGCGTTTTTGCTATACCTATTACTGGAATCAACTATAGCTCACGTAGGTCCCATTACAATAAAATTACATTACAATTTATTTTTGGTGTTTTGTGACTGTCTGTCTGTCATCTCCCAGTTGTACAATTTCTTCTGTGCCTTTAGGGCTTAAGTCATTCTGTCTCCTGCAGTGAATCAACCGAGGGAAGTGAAAAGTAGATTGTTTTTTCTTTTCCTCAAATAATATCTTCTGATTTATTTCGTTGCGGGATCCAAGCCAGTCATTCATGTCTCTGAGATGCACATGACTTCACAGTGGAACGGTGTTTTTATGGTTGTATCTACTGTAGATCTTAGCTTACAGGAGTTGCCTGTTGGAGCGGTTTTGAGAGGTTGCGGCGGGCTATTCCCAATAAGAAAATATAAATTATAATGTATTTATTTGACTGCACGGTTGGTGCGGTGGCTGGGCAACTGGCTGCGTGCAACGTGTCGCGGGTTCGATTCCCGCACGGAACAACTCTTTGTGTGATCCACAAATTGTTGTTCCGGGTCTGGGTGTCATGTGTATGTGAAATTATATGTTTGTAACCGCACTCACGACACAGGAAAAAATCCTAATGTGGGGCAACGTTTTTTTTAAATCAAAAATCATATTGTTGCTAAATCTACTGCTTTTATTTTCTTATCTGCATACTAAATAACTGTGCTGGCTGTACACGCATAATGATACAAAGTTACATTTTTTTCTTTATCAGGCTAATTGATACTGTAATTAGAAATACTTAGCTTATATTTTACTACTACTTTTACTTGCACATATGACATGTTGTCGTTTGAGTAAAACCAACAACTTTTTCCTTCTGTTTTATTTATTTTCAAAAAGTTGAATTCGATAAATTCGAAAAAGAGGAAATTCCAGGATTTTTGTTATTATGTATTTCGCGGCTAAGTATATAACACCGGAATATGCAGCAAAATTCAGAGAAAATAAAACAATAAAATGATTTAATTTTGAGACAAAATTATTAACAATAAAATAGAAAGATTCACGATCGCTGATTCCACTTACTTACCCAATACATCACCTACGGCGCCAGCGGCTTCGCCGGAAGTACTACTATTTCTATGCAAAATTTTATTCAGAACCGTTCAACAGACCACATTTAAGAATAATAAACTTACAAACATCCATCAACATTTTGAATCTTTCGCGTTTATTGTGACTAATAGGATTAGGATAACTTTCTTCAATCGTTTCGGCTTTTCAATGTAATAAAATGTTAAAAAATAACTTTCATTGTCTGATTTTACGATATACATATGTCATATTTTTTCTAGCTACCCTTTTAAAAATACGTAAGTATTTTTAAAAGTATTTATTTTTTATACTATTTTACTAAAAAACGTGACCTCACAACACTGAATGTCGAACAAAATTCGTAGAAAATTGACGAATTTTACAATTCCAAATAAGTGTTTAACTTAATAAGTGGTAGCAACAATTGTAGCAAATAGTCAGAAACACAAACAAAGTAAGATTATATCTATACTACTATGATAATACAAAGGTACACAAATGTTATGCATTGGGCTTTCAATATTTTACGGGAATCTACAGTCATTGTAATGAAACAAAGCTGGCATTCTACGCTTCATATAAAAACTTTATTACATAATCTCATCCTGTATTACCGTACCGATAAAACATAAAAATGCATAAAACATTATTTTATATGTTACGCTCGGGGCATTTTATTCACAGCAAAAATAACCAATCGCAAATATTTATTGCTGATCGGGCGGCAATGTGAAACATTTGATTTCACGATATGGCGAAAAAATAATGGTAAATGTAGCCGCTAGCTAAATAATATTAGCTATAACGTTCCGTACTAAAAAAATCTATGATGCATTCTAGTCTAGCTCATGGGTAAAAGAGAAAATTAGGTCAAATCGATTTCATTTCACCAAAAAACAATCCATTCGCCATTATAATTAAATTACTTCTATTCATCAAACCACCTGGTTACCTTTTCACCGTTTTTCGTCAAACATTATTGATGACCACACCGCTTGCAGACGTCTTTAGTCTGTCTTCGTCTTCTATAAAATGCATAGCGATTGAACGATATCATCGATCGAGCATAAATAAATTAACAAACTGTCAGCCCAACCATTTAACTTGACGTAAAACAATATTGAAATAGAACAAAAGAAATTTATTTAACAAGAAAACTAGCAAAACTTTGTTTATTCTTTAAAAATTTAGGTAAAGTATCGAAAAAAGCACCTTTCTTTCGGTCATGAAAAAATTTAGGAAATATATTCGTCGTTATATCAAGATCCATTTTCGCGTACAACACAATTTTTTCACTGTTTTTGCACATTCACGTAATAGTAGCTTTTCGGTGCGGTGCGGCGTACAGACGCTGGTACAAGCGTAAGTAAAAAAATTTAGACAAAAGGAAAACCGAAACGAGGTTTCGAAACAAAGAAGGATTCGCTCGAACGTTTCATTAGCGAAGTCTGTAAAGACGTAGCGTGGTTGGGTTATTTATTCTGTGTGAAATGTCGGTCGGTCGGTCGGGCGGTCGGTCGGCTAATTTCTATGCAAATGCTTTAGATGGGAGCCGAGTTGGTTACGGATACGGGACGCGCCCGGTACTGGTGCCTGCTGTACGGATTTGGATTCAGATTATGCACCATCTGGCCCAATGGTCCGTGTCGATACATGCTCCATACAATATATCCGGCTCTTGTAAGAGGTTAATTAATGTCTGGTATAGAAATACATCGGTGATATAGGTTAGGCGCTTGAACGCTGTGTGTGCGTGTTATTAGGCCGTGTTTAATAATGATTTATAATTACGACGGCCATCAGTCACGCGTTATCTTACTTTACGCTTGTTCACTCGGTGTGTGTAATTACATTTTCCGAAATTAATGTCTGGTGAAATGACGCGGATTAAATGTGCATGCCCAAGCTGATCGTTGTACTCGTAAAAGAGCTTATACAATTTAACAAAGGATCATAACGTCATTTTCATATCGAAATAATGTTGATGTGCAAGTGTACATACATTGTATGTGGTATCTACTTGAAGTACTATTGGGTTCAACAAATATAATTAAGTAGCGGTGTCTTTAACCTCTGAACTTTTCAGGCAACATTTCTCGCTTCTCAGAAATGAAAGAGTGTCTTTCTCCGAAATAAATTATCCTGATGCGAACTCAAGGTCAGTGGCGCATAATAATGTTTGAATATATTTTCTATTTGTGAAATAAACCTTTAACACACAGTAAATATTTACTTTTATTTGTTAACTTCTTACTAATTTTTATTCCTTTAAATATGATTGAAAATAAAAAAAAAACATACGTACATAGTAAAATATATTATACTGTACATATCTCAACCACGAATCGTGAAAACAATTCGCATAATTATAAGGCTCCTAATTGCCTTATCAACAAAGCAAAAAGCACCTAAACAACTGTGAATTAAGTGCAAAATTCGTCTTTACATTGTCGTCTTCAATGTAACTGTTTCGTTATGATAAGCGTTCATAATAATGTTCTAGAACTCAACACAGCACAGACTTGTTTTAGGCTAACATTTCGTTGTACCTAGTTATGAATATATTATCTCGAACACGGTATACTGTGCTCTATTGTAACGTAGTTACATAGTTATGCAGGGAAACGTGCATGTAACTTATAACAGGTAATGTATATGTTCGTTATTTTACTTCTAAAGTAAATTTCAGTTTATTATAAAGTTACTCATTTTCTGAATACGTTGGCATAAATGAGACCACCACATATGGGCCTTATTAGCGCCGCTGTCCAGCCGTGGTTGCGGTGCGAGCATAATGACCGGGGTTGCGGGGTAAGCGCTATGAAGAGAAGAAGTAACGGTGGTGTTGGACACTGGACGGGAGAAGATGATCATTTGATGAGCTTACCCTAAAAAAAGAAGCAAAATTATGTATAATGACGTCTACATGACATGTTGACAAACATTTAAAAAATTACTATGTATAGATTTTCTAAGAAAAAATATCATAAGATTCGATAAATATCATGACATATGCGAATAGAGTCATAGCGATATAAATATTATGTTTTATCTTCATATAAACTAGACGGTTTACTGGCATAAAGTAAGTCAATAATTTTAAAATCTTATGACAAGACACGGCAATCAGTCAAATTCCTCTTACCTTCCGTAAAGATGCAAGAGAGAATGTCAGACTCTTACTAACTGACTCTCACTAAACCTATCCGTTTCAACTTGTGCAGCGGACCGGACCGTGGTATTGAAGATTAAGTACAAAAAAGTAAGTTTATATATATGAAAAAAAAATCTATCTTCATTCATTATTTTTTTAAAAAGGTTTTATTAACATTCCATTTACCTAAGTCGTGATAAAAACCTAATTAGGCTTTACTAATTTTGACAAAAAGAACTTACGTTACGTTAAAATCTGACTAAATAAAGACTATCTCTCTTCATAGCGGACATCTAAAATGATTAATCATCCAATTATCTTAATCCTAATTGCTTTTAACCAAAATGGACCTCAAGGGGTCAACTTCAAAGTAAAAGCGGTCTTTGGCATTAAAAGCCTAAATTACTAACTTGAAACAGATAAAATATACTATGAAGGTATTTCGTTTCTATCTTTTTTATCGATCGGCAAACGATCACATGGATTATCTGATGCTACCTAGGCAATTATCACTGCCCATGGACACTCGTTATACCAAAGAAGTTACTACAAGTGGGGTTAAAAAAAAAATTAAGTATTTGAAACACACGGTTAACACACACAACAAAAATGTTGCTTCACGCCGGTATTCTGTAAGGCCGTGGTATCACTCCGGTCGAGCCGGCCCATTTGTGCCAAAGCATGTCCCTCCCACATTTATCTATCATTTATAAATGACAATAGTCAAGCGAAGAGAGGAAGACATCTCATTACGAGTCTTATCGATAAGAACAGTATCTTATACGTAGACAGGCTGTCTAATAGCCGATTCTGAATCAATATAAGGCTTCGTACACAAACCGACATCAGGGCCGCATTACAGCGGCGGAGAGGGGGTTCATCAATTCTCGTTATGGGCACTTTCTTTCGCCATTGTCACTATCAGCGGGTGTCTGGTGTCACGTTAAATTTTACGACACAGACTCATTTGTGCCCCGTTGTCAGTCATTTTCGGGAGATCAATAATCGAGCCCTTTTCGTTCCGAGTTCATTATCACGAAACATCGAACGTAGCGTGTTTGTGTAAGGTTTCCGATTCTAGGAACTGATGAAAAATACAATTAATTAATTAATATTGTGGACTAGAACACATTATTTTTAAAGTCAGTGTGGTATGTCGTGAATAAAACTTTTTTGTGAGCGAAAAATCACTAAATGACTTCTCGCCCATAAGTGCACTAAAGCTAAGCGCTATTTTCACCATAGTTTAAACAAATTTGTTAATATTCTCTCCATATTCAAATTTACGTTTGGTGCATAGCGGCTATTCAGACATAATGAAACAGGCCAAGTAAAAAACTTCCATATTTTTAAGAATATAAACCAATTTGTTAGCAGTGCAATTTTATGGAGACACGGATATTTTATGTAAGCTGCAAAGAAAATTGTACGCTATTATTATGTAGTTACAATACTTTCTAACAACATCATTATTTTATTTAACAACCCTAATCAGCTGCGAGACAATCAGATCATAGCTTGCAATAATACATTTCGTTCTAACGAGTATACATAACTTTCAAATTACGACTCTATTTCGCAAATGATTAGGTAAAATATCTCATTAAAACGATGTCATCAAGCACGTACCTGTATCTTCTACGTTTTAAACGGTATCTGTGTTATTAAAAGTGGTATTCTTCAAGCATTTTATCTGTAATCTTGAACACAACCGCAATCAGACGGAAAGTAGGTCGGTCCGCGGGAAGGATTAGGTAAAATTTAAGTACCGGAATGATTTAAGGGCTGAGGCACCACACGGCGCAGCTAGGGTTGTCCGCAATTTAATAAGATAAATTATATATAAAGATAAAACATCACTTTGAATTATTCTGCCTTCATGAGAAACTCAGTCACACGACGGTAAGAGACGCAAGCGTTGACTATCACTACAGTCAAGCAGGCCTTTCATACAAGCAAAGCTCTTCCACGTGAAATGCTGTAATAAATGGATTTTCTTAAATATTTAGGTATGTTTATAAGTACTGTCAAGCAATTTGCAATTTATCAATTTTATTGTTTAGTATCAACATTCAAACACTGTCAAAATCAGCCGGAATTGCGAGTAGGGAGTACGAAAGTAACAATGTTTGGATGTTTGTTACTCAACCACTCCAAAACGGCTGGACGGATCTGGTTGAAATTTGGCACACGCATAAGATACACCTCGAAATAGGCCATAGGCGAAGATAAGTGCAAAAGCTAGAACAGAATAAAATTAAATTAAAAAAAAACACTATCGAAATATGTTAACCTTCATAATCTAGGTAAACAGCTCATCATTCACCTCAATAAAACAAAACGCAAACAAATAAACAACCACTAATAAAGTCCCATGTGGTTAATGAATTATGTTAATGACGTTTTATTGGTGTTAATGGAGTAGTCCTACGAAAACTAGGGGAATACTGATTCACGTTTCCATATTGTGGTTCGCTTATTTGACTCAACTAGGGATATGCTAATATTGGTATTAATATGTTGACTCATAACTTTAGTGACTCAAAAATCGATTTCGTATCAGATTTGTTATGGAACTTTCATTTCACGAGAAACGATTTTGTGGTAGAAATATTTTGCTAGAATAGTTTAGTAGTCACTAGATCTGCAGATCTTAGATCTAAAAGATAAGTTCATCATATTAGTAGCGAATCCTCCACGGCTATGAATAGGCATTTTTGAAGAGAGAGAGATTCATTAAATGAGTTCTCAGTTGGTGGGGTGAGAGACACTGTCAGACTCTTACTGACTAAAAACCATCCCGTTTCTTCTTCTGCTCCGGGCTGGGACCGTAGTACATCATAACACTTTCCCCAGACCCTAACCAGACCCGAGCGGACAGCACGTAGCGTTCCGCACGCGCCTCAAAGAGCCAAAAGATTACCACAGGCGGAGCCCTATAGGGCACCGCGACCTCGGCCAGAGCAGGAGAAGGAATGGTGGGTTTTTAGTCAGTAAGAGTCTGACTCTCCCTATGATAAGTTATTTGATGATTTTCCCCTCACAAAAAAAACCTTCAACCCCGGCTAAGTAAAGGCCTTAGAGCATTATCTGATAGCAATAACACTTTTTTAAAATAAGTACCTACTTATCGATATAATATATACCTACTCATTGGAATTATTCATATTCAACTGATTAGATTAAATTCATAAAGTTATAAAAAAATCAAAGTTTTTTGGGATCTGTATGTCCACTAAATCAAAAGCGACAACCCTAGTTTCGAATAACCTACGAAATAGTGGTGTAACAACAGAAAGTTACGAATAAAATGTTTGTTTTCGAACCGATACGTATTAAAACAATCTACTGTTGAACAAAGGGCCCTCACTTTTGGGTTTAGCCTGTGGTTTTATCTCCACGGTTGGTGAGCAAGTTGGAGATCAGGTTTATTAGCTGCTCTGCTGCCTCTGCAAAATATCTAAGACGGAACTCGGTCGAGACTCTTGAAACACGAACGAGAAAAGTGGTAAAGATAATATATTCTACAACTTACACCTAAATAACGTATTTTAATTACGAACACAAAACCAGTTCATCATCATCATCATCATCAGCCTATAAGTGCCCACTGCTGAGCAAAGGCCTCTTCTCACACGGAGAGGGTTAGAGCATTAATCACCACGCTTGCTCAATGCGGGTTGGCGATTTCAAACTTATAATTAGAAATTATAAGTCCAGGTTTCCTCACGATGTTTACCTTCACCGTATGTCAGTAGTGTCTAAATAATCATAGAAAGTACATATAACTCGGAAAAAGTCACATTGGTACTTGCCAGGTTTCGAACCCGCACCCTCATGCATGAGAAGCGGGCGCCTTAACCTCCGGGCCACCACGACATGACACGACACACGACACGACACGACACACAAAACCAGTTAAAGATCTAAAAATAATAAAATTCAACAATTTCCCCCAACATATATGTAGCTCAAAGCGAAAGAAAAAACATTATAAAAAAAACGGAACACACCAAGCTTGTTACTTAAATACGAAATCCCGGGCTCGCTCCGCCAACCCTACCCGCAAAGTTTTATCTGACCCACAGCGAAGCTAAGTATAATCCTAATTAATTAGCAGACAGAATGTGGCTCAGATATTACACGAACATACACTGGGACACGCATCCCCACAATAAACATGTACCGTAAGCTTTCACTGTTTGCTACACCGCAAGCGACATTCATTATTTTTGACTCGACCCTAAATATTTTTACTTGTTTTCTCATGTCAAATATTTTCATGTAAACGGTTCTAATTCTAAAAAAAAGAAAGTGTGTATTTTGTGTATGACATTTTCGGTTCTTATTATAAACGATTTGTTTTTATTTACCTGACCAAAAAAGTCATTCATTTCGGACACTAAACGTATCGTATAATAGAATAGAATCGAAGTAGTAAAAGTCAAGGATTGGGCCTCCAGTAACCTCACTCACACGGCGAAACACAACGCTGTGGTTGTTTCCTACCGGTTTTCGGGTCACATTTGAAAACCATGGTGCAGCACCAATGGGTCAGCTTGACCGAACTGATACGGATTCTTTGTATTTCGCCAAATAAGTGAAGTTACCAGACGCCCAGTAAATTTCGAATGGCGAGAAGTGACATCCTAAAGTCCACTGTTGATTCTGGTGTCCATGAGCTGCAATGATTAGTGCACCATCGTATTCTAAAATATTATGAAAAGTGGATGCAAGACACATACATATCCCCCTCAAGTGTTACTGCGTAACGGGCTACTCTCAAAGCCACGTGTACATTTACAGCTAAAATTACCCCACACTTAGGTACACTGTACACAAACAGTGAGCACGTTTGTATTACGATTATTGCAAAACTTCCGATTACTAATCTCATAACATAACTATTCTGACCTAGGTAAAGTCATAATAGTTCCAATATTTATAATAACAAACATTAAATAGTTTTATTACCTTTAAAACTGAACTATTAGATGAAAATAATAATTTTATTTTTCATATAGATAATTAGAATCTATACCCAGTAAAAACATTTTCTAATCCGATACGTAGTATAAAAAAAGTTAAAGGAAAGGAATATGGGCTACTTTTCAGTAAGAGTCTTACAATTTCGGCTCTTCCTGGGCGAGACAAATAATTTTATGATTTTATCCTCACAAAAAAAATACCTTTTGAAATATATATTTTTATTGGAAAGGTCGGCAAATGAGCTGGTGAAAAACAATCACCCGTAGACACCCTTAACATCAGAACAATGATTGGTCAGAGCAGTACTGAGGTGTACGAACGGGATGACTTTTCGTCACTCTGACACTTCTTATCACCTTTCTTATTTATTGCAAGTGAAGTCATTTGATAATATTATCCTCTCCAAAAAAGTCCTGTTTTAGATGAGTTTTCGGCCTTTTGGGTGTGTTAGGAATATAAGGAGTACGGATCAGGACAGAATGGCGTCTGTCCCTAAATTGTTTATATTCAGGTTAAAGAACTTGATACAACTATCAGTCGTAAGCATTGAACATTTTAAATTTCTTATAGCAGAATATTCCCTTTTACCTTTAAACAAATAACAGAGCTACAGTTACATCTTTTAAAATATTCAAAGTAAAACTACCATCCAATGTTCTTCGAAGAAGTCACTTATGAAGTGAAGTGAGTGACATTAGTATTCTAAACATTTACATTTCAACTTAGTTTATCTTCGTAGCTCTTACAAGAACTCGCGCAGTCTGCGAAACGGAATAGAATTGATGGTGGTAAGACAAGACTGTGACGTTCAAGAAAAAAAAACTTCTAGTCTGTTCTAGTTTTCCATTTCATATGTTTATAGTTTAGCTAGCTTTCACCCACGACTTCGTACGTGTATAAAAGTAATGTATCCTGGGGTTTCAAAAACAGCAACGTTTAATGCAATAACTCTTCTAAAACACGCAATTCAGCAGTCAGGAATAATGAAGCTAGCTATCAATGAGTGAAGTTTGGAAATCCGACCAGCGGATCTCAAGATTACCTTGTATTTACAAACTAAGAAATTTTATACCTTTTATAATATTAAGTATAGACAAGCTACACTTAATTGCTTTTTGTTTTACCTATATTACAAATGTACGGTACGGGTGAATGCAACCTTCTTTTTTTCTTCTATTATTCTCATAATAACGATAAAAAGGGATTATCCAATTATTGATTCGTTTGGGAATTATGATGATGACGCTTTCAAACAATTCAACAAACATGTGTGATGATCATTTAAGCTGCAACAAATACATACTTACAATTCTTTAAAGGATTTTAAATATAAGTTAAGTGCAACACGCTACAAGATATAATGAATAATGGAATTTAGAACATGATCGCGATCTATTTCTGTCCTTATCATTTTCGGCGTGACGTCATTGACGTGTCATTTGTTTTTATTTGTGTACTGGTATTGTAAGAAAGACAGTCTAAATACGAATATGTCCTATATTCGAATTTTAAAAAGAAACAAGATATATTTCTGTCCTTATCATTTTCGGCGTGACGTCATTGAATGCCATTCGTTCTTGCTATTTGTTTGTAAGCCAATGACGATATAACCACTATCCTCTTTGTAGTAAGCCCATTTATGTTTGAGGCGAGTAAGGAACTCTACGCACTGCATGCTCAGATCTGGGTCTCAGCTCCGGAAGGTGGCGAAAGATTTTCGCACGATCCCCGACACCCAGAATTTCCAAACGTTCAACGCCAGTGGGACAGTCACTATACTATTTGTCAAGAACTCCCCGTATCTCTGGAAAAAAACTTGATTTTGTGAATTGCAGATAAATGTTTAGTCCGCTTTGACACAGAAGCTAGAAGCTACTATATAGCAAAGGGTGATACTAAAGGAACTTGAAATTCCCTTACTATCTAAACTTTCTTGCTAACTTTGTTGAATAGCATTTACTCCGCTCGGCTACTATTCTAGGTAACACTGACCTTAATCCTTCACATTATCAAGCTCTGACAAAGTAGGGACTAAGCCAAAAGTTTTTTTGCTATCTTGACTACCTAACTTGGCTAAAAGAGAAAAGTCTTTGACAGATCCATTTCAAATAATTCTAACTGTTTAGGTCATTCCCAGAATAGATAAGGATTGATGTTTGCTTTATCAAGTTATCCATCTAATATTATAAACGCGAAATATATTACGAGTTGTTTGATATAATTTCACCTACAAAACTACTGAACGAATCCGAACGAAATTTTGCGTTTATTTTTTATGGAATAATTCGGCAAACGAGCAGACGGATTACCTGATGGTAAGTAATCAGCGCCGCCCATGCACACCCGCAACGGAGGAGTAACGAGTGTGTTGCCGACCTTTTCTGTGAGACCGTGGTATCACTCCGGTCGAGCCGACCCATTCGTGCCGAAGCTTGGCTCTCTCACACTTGTACCACCATATGTTTTGAAATATTGCATAGTTTTTGTTACCGCTAGTACTGTTCTCAGAATCTAGCTATAAGATAATATTACCATTCAAACATCCCTTTTTTATTTATCTTAATGTAGATACAGCGTTGTAAGTTTTATTGTTGAGTGGACGACACGAGGTCGCGCTGACTGTAAAGGACTGGCCAAATAAAAATCATCTGCCGCGCCCGCTTCTCATAAATGAGGGTGCGGGCTCAAAGTCTGACGAGTGACTTTTTCTCAGTTATATCTATTTACTTAGTAGATTTAGACAATTGACGAACGGTGAAGGTTGTAAGGAAATCTAGAAATCAAATAGCCAATCCTTATTGAGCAAGCGTGATCAAACCCTGCCTCCAGGCTTCAGAAAATAAGTAGTTCGTTTAGGTGTCAATGTATACGCTTTTACAATAAAATTCCTAGCGATATTCAAAATTTGAGCCTCAATAAATTTAAAAGTGTAATAAAGGCTAAACTTTGCTGTAAAGCATTTTATAAAATAAAAGACTACTTAGAGGATAGTCAGGCTTGGGAATGAGCCGCTGTAATGTCTGCACAGGTCATGTTGACATGTTTGTAACATAAGTTACACTTTTATATACAATTTGACATTACGTTTATTTTTTTTTATACAATGACATGATCACCTATTGTGACATTTTTATTTTTTATTTGACATTTTTTTTTTTTATTTATTTGTTGACATTTTTATTATTTTATATTATTGTTAGTGTAAGGACCGTGTGAGACTTGTCGTGCTTTTTATCACCAGTCATCTGCGTTCTGACAGTTTGAGTACTTGCGCGACCCACCCAAATGTTCTTTTGATCGGTATTGTTCGTCGGACAACTCAACAGCACTAGCTATATGGTTGCAAACTGACACTTGCGTGCCTGTCTTCAGAACGGGTCCACTTAAACTGGTGTGGTTCTTTCCTCAAAAGACCACTACAGAATGAACTTGCACGGTTCTCTCACATTATGTTATTTTATATTGTCTGGACTTGAAAAGAGACTGACCTCTGAGTTTGTTTCGGCATTTCTTCTCAGAGTAGTCAGATAGGAAATGCCGGCTTCATCTAGTTTTTCACATATAATTTGACGTGTAAAAGTGCCGTTTTAAGGCCTATTTGCAAAAATAAATTCATTGTTTAATTGTTTCATTGTTTCATTGTTTCAAACCTTTTCAGGGTGAGAAGAGGCATTTACTCAGTACTCTGCTACTGATGATGATGATGATGATGACGATGATGATGATGACGAAGATAATGATAATGATGTTGATGATGATGCCAATGCATGAAAACACAATACATCGTAAGAAGTGGCGCGACATTGCAAGGCGGAGTACAATTATGGGTACAGATATAGTATAAATTGACAAAGGGCTGATTTTTCAATAATCAGATAAATGTTATCTGAGGAATAAAATTGTTGCTGTCACTGTCTTATACAACATGCTGACGCGACAGCAACATAATTATTCCACAGGTAATTTTTATCTGACCATTGCAAAATCAGCCCTAAGGCCAGTTCGTCAAAAATAATACGTCTAAAAAGAATAACTTATAATCTAGGTACTCCTTGACCATCGTTTTAATCAATTGCAGGAACACAATTATAAGTAATATGTATGTTCTTTTATATTTCGGGATGCATAATTCAGTCGTCTGACCAAGACCTCATTTGTGCAGTTACGCAATTTCTAACCTTAAGTTATTGTAAAATTCAATGCCAACCTTCGTTTAACAATATGTGCATTATAGTTTAAATTGTATTGTGCTATCGAGGCTATACCGATTGAATAGGTTTTAAATTAAATCATTTTGTAAATGAGATGAATGGCTTATACCTACATATTATTATTTTGTGTTATAGATTTCCAGAAGCAGAACAAACAGATGGTTCCTAGAAAATAGATTAATGGTGCTGAAATAACGGATTCTGATATTGAACCTGTTAACGTTCCTGATTATTATTTGAGTACCTGGGAAACTTAGGTACTTAGATTTACGTTGATATAGTGTTTTTTTTAACTGCACACTTGGTACAGTGGCATGGTGACTAGGTGTTATTCAACGTGATGCGGGCTCGATTTTTTGGGATGAGTAGTTTTGGGGATTTAGGGATAAGAGAGATATGGGGAAGGAAAAAAAAACGATCACGTGAGAAATTTTACTGCACAATCCTTTCGCCCTTAAATACAGCTTTAGACAAAAATTCCTCAATCTCAAAACCTAACCTCCGAAAAGCTGGCGACGTACTTGTAACTTCTTAGTATTCTAAGCATCCATGAGCAGCGCCGAATAAAAATTACTCAAGAAGTTAACTTAATATAAGTTATCTCTAAACCAATATCAATAAAAAAACCACCGACGAACGTTTATGACATTCAACACGTCCCAATTATACTAGATTAAAGTAATATTTTTGAAATAAGCTGATCACCATAACTTTACCAAAAGAATTTCATAAAGCCAGTTACGTCACTTCAAGTTTCACTTTAACATTTGCATCTCTATATATACATACGGCTAAACATCAACCTATAAAAACCATTATAAACTGAGCCTTGAAATTACGAAAAGCTCATAGAAAATGAGACCAAGATAAACTGGTTGTATAGCCTTATTTGCATCCGCATATGCCATTGATTAAAGCAACGTGTGATCGTAGGCGTCAAAACCAATAATGTTCGTCTTAACGACGGCCATAATGAAGCCATTTCAAAAAGTAGGACAAAGAAAGACGTCATTTTCTTTTAGTGTATTTAATAGTTTGTTTAAGTACTCAGAGTTCTTAGTAAAGCTTTGGATTAATGGGAGGCAAGAATGTTGTTGTGATTGACTAATACTTTTGTGATTGTGACTAGTTTTTTTTAGTTTTCGCTATAATATTTGAGAGCTAATATGGCTTTGGTCAGGGTCCGAGTCAGGCAATTTTTTATGATATACTAGCTTCTGCCCGCGACTTTACCCGCGTGAAATATTGACTTCTGAAGATTTTTGGGTTAAAACTATCCTTTGTCGTTTCTCGAGTTCCAAACTGTTCCAACAACGAAATTTTTACACCAGTATAAGAATACTGGTGGAAGATTGTCTTTATGACGACATGTCCAAAAAGGAATAAGTTTGTGTAATACGGCGCCAAATAAGCAGACGTATTACCTCATGGTAAGCAATCTGGGAATTAGGAACTGGGGGGGCGGAATGATTGGCCTTCGGAAATCTCACTCACATAGTGTGACACAACCCTGTGTGAATTAATACTCAAAGAGCTCCCGATAAACTAAAATACCATTACAAAATTCACGCTGGCTTTTGGACTACTATCCACGATAGCAATAACGATAGGATTTATGCAATACCTTATTAGTAAGCGATATTATTGGAACATTGTTGTCTGTACTTGTCTTGTAAACACCGCACATATTTCTATACAGCTTCATCTATATCTTTTGTTTGTTAGGAAATTAATTTGTGTCCCATACAATATATGTAGATGACTACATTGTTTTTAGTGTTAGTATTTTTGATTTTTTTAAAAGATTCGACACGATTTTTTTTTTCTATTCTTACGGAATCAAATAGTTTTGAGTAGTTCTTTATTGTTTTTATTATTATAGTTTTACGTAATACGTTGGAAAACGAACAGACGGATAATCTGATGGTAAGTAATGGACGCAGTCTGTGGACACCCTTGATGTCTAGAAGTTACATAATATGCGTAGCCAACGTTTTTTGGCCAAAAGGGTTTTGAGGACTGGAGGATTTGGGGATTGGAGGTGGAAGGACTAGGCCTACAGCGATCTCACTCATTTAGAGAAACACAACGCAAGCGTTGTCAACTTCGGTCGACCCGTTCGTGTCGAAGCATTGATTTGTAATTTCGTGTGACTTTCAAACATTGCGGTGACGTAAGCTAGCTCAAGTTCAAAACCTTAATTCATTTTACCTAAGCGTTGTTATGTTATACGAGAAAAAAATAAGTTGTTTTTTTATATACTGACTGACTAAATATATGTATACAGTTTTAATTTACAGACCCTGTCTTTTCTCTACTGCGCAAATAAATAGTTAAACAAACAAGTCATCACTATGACGTTATTTTTTGCGTTTAACACTATTATTTTCTAATTCACATTGAAGTCTAAGTCGAAGATTGAAGGCCCAATTATTACACAGGTTGAGGCTATTCACAAAGCTGATCGTTTTATGCAAACGCAGATCCAATATATAAACGCATTTGTTAGAGTAGGGTCATCTTTTTTTTTACTACAAAACGAATGTCATGAAAAATGTTCGCTGTAGTGACAACGTTACACCAAAAAGGACGGACAACCATCCTTTTTAAACGTGCACCATGGG
The DNA here is from genome assembly GCA_902829305.4 of Spodoptera exigua. Lineage (NCBI taxonomy): Eukaryota > Metazoa > Arthropoda > Insecta > Lepidoptera > Noctuidae > Spodoptera > Spodoptera exigua. The sequence goes on from LR824614.2 coordinate 4,913,403, forward strand.
GAACATTCCCGTAAAATGCAGGGACGTTTTACGCGTTTTAGTTTTCTTGGGTTGTTTTCCAAATACGACTTTCTCCTGATACGTTCACAGCATAGTATCAAAGACACCTTTCCGAGGTCGATGAACTCCCACCCACGCACTTAAACCGCACTGTGTCAACATGCACTGCAGTTCACCTTTCTCCGTTCAAAAATACTAACCTAGTACCATGACTCATTTTATAGATCCACTTAACGCAATGACTCATTACCTTAATAATGATAGCGATACAGCCCTAGAGAAAAGGTTGGTCCGTAACTCATTTTCGACTTTATTCCAACAGCATTAAGGTTGTAGCAACAGCATAGATTAACAGGAAACAATTCTCTAGGGATGCATGTTCTTTAGTGGGACGTCACGCGATCAGCGGCGCCAGTCCCTGTTCTAACCTAATGATAATCAAATGAATTTCGCTGTTACATTTCGTTTGTTGTCCTTCTCTTGTATAGTTGTGTAGACCGAGAGGGGTATAGTGTTCGTGTTTACATTTTGGCGAGTCCCTTGTTTTATTGATTCCCATGTAAACAGCGGGCGAGAAACATTGGGTCGTGATATAAGGCCTGACGGAACCACTGTGTACTACATACAATACCTACTCATAGCTACCTTCTTTGTGTACTGTGTTGTAGAAGCGTAACTTTGTAGCGACACATTGTACCTAAATACGGTCGGGTATTACATCAGGTACGAACATTTTCTTTAATTAAACTCGAGTGCGGTTCCCTACAAATATTAGGCTGTCTAGAAAAACTTACCAGTAAGTACATTGCAGAGTTTATTAAAGTTCAACTATGAATTAAAGTTCAATTATATAATAAGATCCCCAATCCCATCAAAACTCTTCCGTTTCCTAAATTTAAGCGTTCCTTAATAAACCATTTGACAGAAAGATGTTATTATAGTGTTAATGAATTCCTAGATTATAAGTTGTAAGTTCTCAATGTCATTGTTTTTCGGTAGGTAGAATTATTTTGTTAAATTTAATAGCTTTAAGAAATTTGCACGCCGCAATAAACGGCAGAATAAGAGATTCTATTATTTGTAAAGACCTTTTTATATGTACCTTGTTCAAGCAAATAAACGATTTATTTATATATATAAAAGAAAATGCAATTTTCTCAACAATAACTACAGGGAATGTTAGTGGTTGTTTGAATACGGAATGGTACAATGGATTCCGTCAACTGAAGCTATTTCTTGCGAACATTTCTTTATTACAAGTTTTATTTAAATTATAAAAATGGAATGTCATCGTTTTTCTGGTGGCTGAAATATTTTAACGTTAATATTGTTACGAAGTAACCCTCAACAGAGACATAAAAAGTATCCCATACGTTATTTAGGTCATGGCATAGTTGTACGCAAAACATTAAAACTCATTCGGTATTTTTTGCGCCTTATAACTACAACGTCCAACCCCAATTTATTTCTAGGCGAAACTTTAAAATAGCTCACGAAGCCAAACATTATTTTTATATTCATACATGTTCTGAAATGGAAACACACAAACACGTGTGTGTGTTTACACATACATATACGAAATTATTTGATAAAGGTACATATAATTATATATATATTAAAACAATTCAAAATTGAAAAGCATATTTCCAACAATTTCAATAATAATTGTTACTGCATGATAATTTTAAGCTGTGCCTACTGGGTCCATATTGAGTCTAATCCCTAAAATGTACCTACCACCTGTCATTTAACATATGGAATGCTAATAAAGAATTTGAATTTGAAATATTCCATTTTCTAAGAAAAGAATAAAATCATTCGCATAAAACATCGCAACAAGTCAACACGGGGTAAAAAAAATGTTCTTACAATTCTGTTTCGTTCCTCTTGCCAGAAAAACTCCAACAGACAACGAATTCACGCCGTCTGATTCCGGCTCTTTCGACAACGGCGTCAACTTGACAGTTCCACTCGACTCTGCCCAAGTATTCTTGGTAGCAAAATTATATCTTTACGTAAGAAGGGACTTGCTGACTTAGCAATTTTTTTCGTGCCCTCTAATGTTATGTTCATAAGAATCATTTTGGTATAGCATTAGTATTGTGTGGCATTAGTTTTAAAGACTCATCACCATAGTTTTATGGCATTTTTCCAAAAAGGATCTAAGCAAAATCGTGCTGATTTATTCGGCATTGTATCGATGACTCAATCTTGCTTGACTCGACAATACTTAGGTACTAAAACTCTATCCTAATGTTAATCTAATAGATGTAGTAAGTTCTTCGTTTTTTTGTGATAGGTATTTTTTTTTTCTTTATAAAAACGTTGCCCCACATTAGGATTTTCTCCTGTGTCGTTGGGTGCGGTTACAAACATACAATTCCACATACACATAACACCCAGACCCGGAACAACAATTTGTGGATCACACAAAAAGTTGTTCCGTGCGGGAATCGAACCCGCGACACGTTGCACGACAGCCAGTAGCCCAGCCACCTCACCAACCGTGCGTGCAGTCAACTGACTATCTGATGGTAAGCAATTAGTGCCGACTGTGGGCCACAGAAAAGTTACGAGTGTGTGCTCCACGACAGTTTTCTGTTAGGCCGTGGTATCATTTGTGCCGAAGCATGTCTCTCCCACACTTAGCATTCTTGGTCCGCTTCTAATCATATTACCCAAGTCTATTAGGTACTTAAACAAGTCCTAATGAGACATTATCCTAGCTAACATCACGTTGTAAGGATATTTTATTTTATTTTTATGTAATAGATTGGCAAACGAGCAGACGGATTACCTGTTGGTAAGCAATCTGCGCCGCCCATGGACACCCGGAAAGGAGGAGTTACGAGTGCGTTGCCGACCTCTTAGGGTTTAGGGTTTTGGAGATTAAGGGATTGGGGAGGGATCGGGGGAGGGGAAGGATTGGGCCTCCGGTAACCTCACTCACACGGCACGCCAGTTTTCTGTGAGGCCGTAGTATCACTCCGGTCGAGCCGACCCATTCGTGCCGAAGCATGGCTCTCCCACACCTAATTTACACACTTATTTTAAGAAGAAATTCATTTTTCTTAATAAATATGATGTTGTCTTGCATACACATTGGTACCTGTCGAAGGACATTAGGACTTATACCTATATATATACGTCATAATCTCTTAAAATACAAATGCAAAATACAAATTAATTCATTGATAATCCTGTACTGTATAGACGGCAGTGAATGGAACACATGGCGAAGCTCTAAGCTGTTACAGGCCACAGCTGCAACAACTTTATTTATGCACTCAGTAGCTTCTGCGATTTAACGATCCATGTTACATATAAATTGGACGTTGCATATTCCTAATATGTTACTAAACATATTGTGTGAAAGTGAGATAGTTGAGAGAGAGAGAGAGAGAGAGAGAGTTGTACTGGCACTTCAGTATAAAAATATTGGAGACACCTACCTAGCTTATACCTACTTAAATTGGAATGATAAAGATAAAATTAGCATGGTTCCTGCGCAAGGATGACACGTAAAATCGTGAAGCGTTCCAAATTTTAAATTAAACAATGATAATTTTAATCCAGCAGACACACTACCTATGTAAATAGTTTTGTTGAACGTTATGTAGGTACATTATAAAAGTTAAAATCTATATTTTTTATAAATAAAATAAGAGATTAATTGTTGAACTAAAAACACAAATTCATATAAAAAAAATCACTTAAAATTTTTATGTCAAAGAAATGCTTAAATTAAAAAGTAAACAGGTGCTCAGATGAATATTTTACTAACAGTCTAGCATAATATTAAAAGTAGGTCAAAAAGCTGGTGACTTAATGAATGAATTGACCTCCTCTCCCAGCTAACTTAAGCATGCTATAAACAGAAAACAAATAACAGGAGACGCTGGATTTAAATAAATCCTCTCTACAATTCAACCGCTCTGATTTAAATCAATACAACCGACGCGACGGCGACGGCTTGCCCACTAATTAGACCTCCTCTTACGTAACCTTACATTACCTACATTACTAGGCCGAACAGTAACAAAAAACTTTATTATCTTTCATCAAAACTCAACGACATTGTTCATAATAACTACCAATTTATGTTTTTTATCGTCGGTTGTCATCAAAATGTTCGCTGTTATCGTAACAAACGAACTATCATAATTTAATAATGTCCGCGCCATTAGCACAGATAATAAATAACATTTCGTGACCGACCGTCTGGCTGAAAGCCAAAACACTGTCGCCTAAACATGGTTAAAAAGTAAAAAAGTGCATATTTACGAAGCTATTTGGTTATTGCAGTTGACTAAAGGAACGTTTCTTCCGTGCCAATCGACCGTTGTAACCAAAATGCGCTCCAAATCTAGACATAAACTGTTGCAATCTGCCAATACCAGTACCTACATATATACAGGTCGCGTTTGAAACTCACGTAGAACAAAGGTTGGTTCTCCGATACGGAATCTAAAACAATAAACAGAATGGTTCAATCGAACTTCTTGACTTTACCGAGAACTTATAATGGGTCATTGTTTCGTCACAACCTGTATAATCGCTATGTCAATAATAACGAGGTTGATGCGACTTCATGATAACTCTATATTGATGCTTCTTATCTTTAAAACTATGGCAAAAGTTATTTAAGAATTAAATAACGAGTTAAGGAAGCTAACGAAGTTGAAATCTTCTTCAAATAATCTTTCGTACTACCGAAATATTGTAGCAGTTACGAGTGCGTTGCCGACCTTTTGAGGATTAGGGATTTGGAGATTTTGGGAGGGACAGGGCCTCCGGTAGGTAACCAAATTCAGACGCCAGTTTCACGCCGGTTTTCTTTGAGACCGTGGTATCACTCTAGTCGAGACGACCCATTCGTACCGGAGCATGGCTCTCCCACACTTAGATATGGATACATATTAAAAACAAACTAGATTTGAAGTTTTAACAAATAACATGTATTGAGTCCACTTCACTTGGATTTATAATTTAATAGACCAATGAGTTATGATAAGACCGAAACCGAGTTAAGGATGAACTGAACTGTACAATTATAAGTGGAAATTAATACAATTCAATATTGCTGACAGTGCTAAAATGACACCAACTATTTAGTATGTCTCTTCAAAAGAATTAAAAAAAAATCGAAGCGAACAACACCCTATACACCACTGGAACCGCACGTCAATAAAGTCTAAATTACTCTACCTACATAGGTCACGTATATGGCACAGAGTATGTAAAAAGGGTATAAACACCAACCCTACTTTCTTAGCCTAAAGGTACAACTGGCGGCTCGAGCCTTTGATTTGAGTACACTTTCTGGCCATTTCACATGCCATTTACTAAAAGGCTTGTGATACTGACCTAACTTGATGTAAGCAAGTTCTTGGAGCCTAGTTGAGGTGTTGAAAAGGAGAGAGAGTGGTTTAATATGGACCAAGGTATATCTAACTTTTTTTATTTATTTTAGGTCGGCAAACGAGCAGACGGATTACCTGATGGTAAGCAATCAGCGTCGCCCATAAACACCCGCAACGGAAGACTTACGAGTGCGTTGCCGACCTTTTAGGGATTAGAAGATTTAGGGATTGAGGAGGGATTGGGGGAGGGGAAGAATTGGGCCTCCGGTAACCACACCTACACGGCGAAACACAACGCTGTGGCTGTTTCACGACGGTTTTCTGTGAGGCCGTCGTATCACTCCGGTCAAGCTGACCCATTCGTGCCGAAGCATGGCTCTCCCACACTTCCTTAACTGCATAATCTTGTGTTATATCATTCGAATTTTCCATGATTTTCAAGCTAGCGTTTGCTTTGATTTAGAAATGTAATGTGATGCGTTTACTAAGCACTTTAATTTGTAAAATCAGTATAAAATCATTTATTTACGATTACCTACGTCGAACCCAAATATAAAATATATTTCCCTATATAATAAAACAATTAATTAAAAAAATTAACTCTAGTCTAGGTTTTAACTATTGAGTCACGTTTTGTATTTTGAATCGTATTCTCACCTACCTTCAATTTGAAATCCAAAACCAGGTTCAAAGGTTTAGAGCTAGACTAAAAAAAAATGTTTTGCAATAAGTCCGGTATGAAGAATTCCAACATTTCTAGAGAAAAGTGAACTTCTTTTATAAGGTAAGGAAATCAGTCCATTTTTTTCTCCGTGTCTATATCCCGAAGTGTTAAACTCTTACTGACTAAAAACCAATCCGTTCTTTCTCTTGCTTCAATCCAGATACAACTTTATCCACATTGCAACCCACACCCCGATGCTTACTACGACGAAAATATATGAAGTTATGTACCTACTAGAATATTAGTGAGTTTAAACTCATCCCACGATGACAAGCGTGGACAAATATCACTTATTACATGTCATTACCAAGGTTATTACTTGATACAACGAACAACAAATGATGGTAATTCTTTAGAATCCTACGCAAAACAAATGAAGTTACAACAATGTCTTCTGTAATACTTGTAAGAGACGGTATTGACCTCATTAACGAGGTAGGTGGCTTCAAACCACAAGTGTCGGGTGCGAGCTCACATTACAAAAACGAAAACAAGCAGAATTCTTTAATTAGCACCAATGACGTTACTGAGCGAACACACACAAACAATTTATGATGTTTGCAAAATAATTTGAGGTTTTAATATTTTCGTTAAAGCACAATTTTATTGTGATTAGTAGCTAGAGTCGTACATTCCTATTATAGTCCCCTCCTAGAAATCAAAATGAATTTAAAATCCTTGTAGTATAATAGAATTCTTTTGAACATTTTAATTTATTACCTTTGAATTAAAGTCGTGTTTAAAACAATGTTATTCGCAGCTGTGACACCAAAACTCAGATAGTCTTAATGACTATAATTGTACAAGTAAAGTAGACGACAACTTAAAACTAAAATTGACAAAAAGTTAAATCAAAAAGCAATCCTAATTACAGAAACCCATGTCATATAATAGTATGAACGTATTCGTATTTAAAAATCGAACACGTTCCATCTGAAACGAAGCAAGAATACCGTTTGAAGCTCATATTACCTTTCTGTTCACCCAATAAAGAAAAAGAGCGTGACGTATACAAACGGTACGAGGCGAGACGAACCGCTTTACGAGCGAACAATTTGTCAATGGGACACAGAGGGAGTTATAAACACGAGTGATACGTCTCAGTCACAAATTAACGCCCGGCAGTGCAACTTCGACACAAACTAATGGAATTTTTAATAATAGTCTCGAGTGGAAAAGGCCAAACATATCGGCACGGGCGAACGCGTCCAATACTAATATTTGTTTCGGAGCAAGACCTCCACAAGTAAACCAGCCATAAAGACCGCTTGACTTTACCGAGTGCGGTGCGCTCCGGAATTTACAACTGGTGCACGGTAGAAAAAGGCGACGTATTTCAGCTCTTTTCTAAATAGAACGAAGAAATACCTTTAACATACCGCTCTTAAAAAGAAGGTTTTTTTTATTTTCCAACAAAAAAAATAAAATTTATTTATGCTTTTGGCCTCCAACAACTTTACCGTACTGACGCAAAGCTAACGGAGTGAATCGAATACATCCATCCACATTATGACGCAGATATCAAAACGAACGTCATTAATCAAACAAGGATAGTTATGTTTTGTTGGATTGTGTATAACAAGAGTATAACTGTATATCATTATAAATATACACTCAAAGCAAATATAATTTAAGTGTGGCAGAGTCGTGCTTCGGCACGAATAGGCCGGCTACAAAGGAGTCAGACCACGGCCCTATAGAAAACCAGCGAGAAACAACCACAGCATTGTTTTTGTAGTGTAATAGAGATTACCGGAAGCGCAATCCTTCCACTCTTCAATCCCCAAATCTCCGAAACCGCGATCCCCAAAAGGCCGCCAATGGACTCGTTAGTCCTTCGGTATTTCAGACGACCACGGGCGGCGCCAATTGCTTACCATCAGGTAGATAATCCCATACTCTTTTGCTGACTTATCATCACTTTAAAAACATAATTTACTCCCGCCGTTTACCCGCGCTTGCTTGAATTTCTTCACGTTGACATTCAGAGCACTGGGCAGAAATCACATTGCGTCAACACCCGCGAGGGCCATTATGCAAAAGCTAGAACATATAATGTCATTCATCAATTTTTTTCCTACCAGAACACAGTAGGAAAACGACGAACGCCTGAAGCAAGTGAACCACACCCACACAAACGACCAATTAACGCCTTCGTCTCTGGTCTTTAGTGTTTCTTTTTATCCCTTCGTCCACTTACACGCGTGTCCTTTGTTTCAAGTGAATGTTAATTTAGTCTGTCACAGTTCATTGTAGTCTTTTATAATGTGTTGGTGTCATGTTTTATTTTTTAACCGACTTCTTTCTTTTTCTATAGTGACAGTTATGTGATTAATAACTCTTTTCTAAACAAATTTAGTATTTTTGTATATTATACGTCATATAACTGTTGCAGTTTGGTTCCGTTTCTAGAATCATACTATGACAAAAAGTGAAAAAGGGATATTTATTTATAGTAAAGTACCTATTTATGGTTTAGTTGGAATAAATGATTTTGACTTTGACAGATAGGTTCTTTGAAGCTTACAAAATTAAATGATTAGAACAAAAACAGATATTTTATTCATTACGCCAATTATGAGGAACTAGTATAAAAACAGAATGAAATAAACTACAGAAAAGTTGCTGCATTTATAAAGGAAGCAGCTATCTACGAGTATGTCAGTCGATGATTTTACTGTACAAATTGTAGGTGCATAATGAATGATAAGCATTGGTTTAATTTCTCACCAATTCCTCAAAATCTTTTGCAATTTTCCTGAAGAGAGATTTTACTATATTCGTTTTTTCTTAAGTGTTGCGTTTATAAGAAATCTTATTACATGTAATGACTACTATGATGTGTAAGTATGTGAAACGAAACAGTCGTTAAAGCTTAAATTACAACTTCATTGTTATTATTCTTCTCAGCTGAATGTCCAAAAATAATTATAATTGTATATTAAGGCCCGTGCTATAAATATTTGTTGTTCAGCTTTGGTTTACAACGCAAATTAATTAATCTTCATTAGTCGCTTCATTAGAGATCATAGCTAATGCATCGTAACTCCTTACAAATACACCTTTAAGAAAACTGTTTAGTGAAAATTACCAAATCAAAATATTTTCACGTAGCTTGCTTTATAAGTCGGTGATTGGTTTTGCTTAGACTTTATCTTCGTAATATTTGAGTAACTCGAAATAAGGATGGAAATATGTGTATCAATATTATATCAAAATGTTTACTAAAGCTAATATTTTACTCAATTGAGCTCAAATCGAAAGTCCTGACTACAATCAAATATTTAAAATGAATAAACATGACTTCGAAATATCTTACAAGGCCCTTTTCTTCTCCCCAGAACTTCAACGAATCTACAATCATAAATAGACAACAACGCACTTTTCATTCCTGTAGTGTTCCACTTCCATGGCCGACACAGACTGCTGACCATCAGACAACTCATGAGTTCGTTTTGCCAGCTTATCACAAGAAAAACATGTCAAAATACCATTGCAAAGCGCTCCATATCTTTACACACGAGTCACCCAAACCTTCGGGCACCAACAAATATACAAAAACAAATTAACGAGAGCCTAGCTAACGAAGTTCGTACTCCATAACAACATGGATGAAGCTCTTAATTTCTTGATATTATCATCGTAGCCGCAAGCTACAAGTAACACGAGTACATAATGAACGAAGTAAGGGTAACATTCGCGGCTATAGTGGCCTGGCCTATCGGACTTATTAAAGGGACGTCCCTTCCCAGATCTTATCTGACCGTCTCAGGATTATTGCTACCCTGCTCTTGATTAAGGACAAAACCGGCCGTAACTTCAATCTTATTCCACTTATTTTTAAGGATGTCGTAAAGAGTTTTATGTGTGTGTGAAATTAAATTCTAATTATACAGGTTCGTTTTTACATTTAGATTTTTTTATTTTTAATGCAAATTTGATGTTTGTGGAAACGTTCTAAATTCAAGTCTGGTTAAATTGTAAGTACATAATGTGTTTTTTTTTTGTTTACTGCTTAGCTTATTGTTTTCTTTTAAATACCTAAATTCTACACTAATTGCTCAGAAATTGGGTTAATGTGTGCTGATGTGTATTTGATTTCAAGTTTCTGGCAATAAATAGATTTTAATTTCGACACCAAATAACACTTTCTTGTAAAATGTTAACGTTCACAAAAGTGACCCAAGAAAACCCTTGAACAAATTAATTGTCGAACAAGCGACAGATGCGAATAATTGGGATAAGTGATAGAAAATTACGAAGGAACAATTTCTCTAGTAGAAGGCGATTCGTGTTGAAGTATTTTTAGCGAACAAAGTAAGTCATTAAAGTGTGTAAAATACATAATAACATGTCATTATTTATCTCAGAAATATTTTTATTTTTCTGAAATAAAAGGGTTGCCCTTTTATTTTAGACTTGTGTTTAAAAATATATGCGTCCGTAATGCCGATCGCTGTGTAATTACCATTTTTTAAATTTAGAATTCCAATTGTTTTACAATGCGGCCAGTGTTACGCGGCAGGCGTTTTTAGGAATTCGTGGATTTATAACCTCCTTTGTAACCGTCGAGATATACATATAATGAGATACGATTTACGAAAAACGTTGGAGAATTTTAATAGCTAAAGCATTATTTGTAATCCTTTTTTGCAATATTTATTGAACGTTGAACGCTGAACAGATATGAAATTAAAATAATACATAGGCATGAATTAATTACCTACATTACTTCTGTGAACCGTCTCGGTTCTTGGTAGCTACAATATGCACGCGTTTCAATTAACGCCAGGAATAAAGCGGTAATGGATGACTAGAAACTACCTAGTACATATTTGATTGAATACCTACTGCAAATTACTAAAATATACGAGAATTTAAACATTGATTACCGTTTATAGTGAATTTAACTTCACTTCAAACAAATCTAATTAATTGGGAACGGTATCATGAAAATGTTATCAGAGGTTCCCAAAATACGAGTGTTAATTAACCCCGCCGTGATACCTAAATAAAAAGTCTAGCGCACTTTGCAGAATAGTCGCGAATTCGCAAAATAGCAATCGCAACTTTCCGCTCGAATGATTGGTATAATTATCCGAAATTCTTAATTGCGACACTATTGATTTCGACGTATTTTAGAACCGAGACGTGTTTATATGTTAGTGTAATTGTAAGTAAATAATTTCTGAAAAATCTTGTGAAATTTTTCTTTACTAACTAAAGAGCACTGAAATAGTGATGTCGTAATCGTATATTGACTATTAACTCACATGATTGGGTACACGATCCGAAATTCCAATTAGAAGAAAAAAACAGTTCGTATTAGTTGCAGAGGTGATGAAAGTGGTCGCTGTTACTACATATGCTGCTCCCTCACGTACTACGATATCGATTCTCCGAATACTGTTCTCGTCCAATCGATGGTGACTCGTAGCTTTTAGCCACAACACTATAGTGATTGAATGCAACCGTCGCGTCGACCTCCAGCGAGACGTAATTTGATCTAACATCAGATAACTAATTGTAACGGCGACGCGTACCCAATAGAATAGAACAAAAAATTTGGTAAACAAGACCCCTCGTTACCACTTTACATCATTACTTGATGAGGGATAACGTATTTTTTATAATATTTTTTCATATGTAAAACGAGATTCCATTCTGGAAGCGTGATTCATTCGAGCGAATAACTTTAGCACTTGGAGGTATTGAGTAATATAATTTACTGGAAGTCTTGGCATTCAATTTTCTGAGTGATAAATTTCCAAAGCTATCGAGCCAAATGTATGTTTCGATAACTCGGAAACGAATGCCAGCCATTACTTAGAGCCGTGGTGTGCAATAAAGAAGTCGCCACAATGGGATCTTAAATCTTAAGCGGGGTCAGACGGGCAACGCTCCCATAGATTCCGCTTAGTCAGTCGGTCTAATTACACGTTGCAGAGATCGTACACTGATTGTATCAGAGCCAGCTTTACCATTTGTCAAAACACCGTTCCACGCTCACAAAGCTTAATAGTAACAGTTATTTTGCATAATGTTTACAAAAGATCGACTAGATGACTCGGTGATTCCCGACACTGTATAATCACGCTTGCTTAACTGGCTAACTGCTGACAGCGATAGATGAAATATGGTTAAAGATTACAGCAATCATAGGCGTTTTGTGCATCGTTATTTACGAGGTATAACTGTACGCACTAAATAATATGACGTTTTATGAGTACCTTCTCGTTTGACAGTACACGTTTCTCTTACACTTAGATTATAAAACGACGCGGCGCATCGCAAAAACCTGCCGTTGATTATGGCCTAGAGTGGGAAGAAACAGCCGCCTATAACGAGACTAGCTTATACTCGATACTAACGATGACACACGCAAGAAAGCGGTTGCATTATCCAAAGCAAATTACACGTACACTGTCGACAGCGGTCGATTGTATCGTCCAATGCATAGTTCCCACAAACCTAGGTGCATTTCTAGAAATGGAGTATAAATGGACAGGTAAGTGTTTACTATCCTTAAAAGTCGCGTGTCGCAACAGATCGATAACCGCTCCTAATTATTTAAGTCGCCGATGAAAACAAACAACTCGATCTATTATCCAATTGTACTGCGCCCACGCTGAATAATAAATCCGAATTTGTCTCGTCTAATTGGTGTGCTCTTCTAGGTTGGCTCAAGGGCCGAGTGCGGGCTGCAAGCAAATTGCACTACTCTCACAGAACGATGGCCCTCGACTCCAGTAGGAGTACGCTCGGTGCCAAATTGGCTGAGATCTTTATTATTAAATTGAACAAGATAATGCCTTGTCTAGGTGTCCGCTAAACTAATCTCACTAGGCGAGCATCGGTGAGGAAGTTATATTTTTTCATTTAGACGACACTTATTCTTGCAATGGAGGAGTATTTTAAGTGTGGGAGAGCCATGCTTTGGCACGAATGGGTCGTCTCAACCATATTGATACCACGGCCTCACAGAAAACGGGCGTGAAACAACGACAGCGTTGTGTAAGTGAGGTTACAATAGGCGCAATCCTTCCCGTCCTAGAGGTAGGGACCTCTCCCTAATCCTTAAATATCCGGAGCCCTAATCCCCAAAAGGCTGGCAATGCAGTCGCTACTCCAATGTGGGTGCTTACTATTAGGTAGTCCGTAAGCACTATACCCGAACAACTTCATAAAAAAAATAAGTGGCACGTTCAAAGACTACGAAGGGAATTGGTTTCGTATTTTGATTAGATTTGTATAAGAATGATTTTCATTATAGCTTCGTACACATACATATAAAGTCGATTGTATCATTTCAATTTACTTTTAGATTTTATCTTTGTATTTTTCCCCGGTCTGTAATACATACGTATTTGAAAATAAAATGCTAAATAAAAAGGCTTAAAATACGAGTACGTTTTCATCACTCTATATGAATTCGACAGAGCTTTTTGCTTTTTACTCAAATGTTTTGAATACGTCATATCCCTACTATGACGCATACTGAAATATTTTATTAAGGTCATATATAAATATTACTATAACAACAAGCGAAGATTTTATGATGTATTTATGAAAATGTTTACCATATTGCATTTCAGACACAATGCAATCGCGTTGAGAGATTCATTGAAAATATCTATTATAATATTGTATCAAAACAAATAAATTCATGGAAATTACATAAATAATAATATTTTTATTATAATATATATAAAAGTGTACGAAAATAGTACAGAAGGTCGGCTATTAATCCTAACGAGCTGAGTCTCATATATATAGGTATACCTCATAGCTATTCCTACCTAGCGTGAAAATTTAAATACTGCACTGCTTGCGGGACAATCAGAATTAGTCGAAGAGTCCTTCATAGTTAGAAGCATAGTATCATATTATGTATTGTTACGACTTGACATACTGAATTAATGACATCCTGGTTTAATTAAATATTATAGTGTATTGTATAAGTGTCTATTAAAATGTTATAATATTACTAACATTAGTTTTTAAGTTAAATGTTACTAACAAGAATATGGACTTGGTCTGAAATAAATTATTATTATTATTTTATATAAATCAACAAACACATGCACGTTGAAGCACACGTGGTTAGCATTTCTCAGAAATATTGAATTACTATAGCTTGTGCCTCGCTCTTATTGACAGGGTGAATGGTCTATGTATTATTCTAGACTGTAATCTATATCTCTGCAAAATTTCATTCAAATCCGTTCAGTAGTTTTTACGTAAAAGAGTAACAAACTTACAAACTGATGCTATTTTAATCTTAGTAGGATTTCGACCTGTTAGGTCTTGATAGCCTTATCAAAATATTATCATAGCTTTCTGAGGATGATATTCCAGAGAACCGATGCTGTTCGGCTCAGTGAGAGGTTTAGCATTCTGTCAGTTCAAAAAAGTAGTAAAGCTACGTAAATCGGTATTTGAACGTATGAGAAGAATCGAAGATCTAGAAACAATCTCCAGCATCCGGAGGCGCAGGAACTGCCTGTCGGTCTTCAAAAATCAATAGTCAATCGAGTATCGATGTAGTATTAGAATCCTTATTTCTTTTCTAGGATTTACGGACCACCACTGATGAGGATCACTAGGGTCGATATCCAGCTGGATTGCAAGTAAAAGCGCATGATGTACCAAAGACCGGTTTCGAGCACGAAAAGGAAAGGGTTGGTTTTTAGTCAGTAAGACGCTGACTTATCCTCCTACCCTGGGTAAATAGGGATAATTTTCTAAAACCACCACCTTTCCACTATGTAAGCCCACCTGCAAAGTAACCAAAAACGTTAGAACTAAAGCCTGAATTTACGACACATATAGTCACAAAGGAGACGGGGACTTCTGGGCCCTCAAGTAATAAGTTGAAGTAGGGCTTAAAAAAATGGTTATTTTTTTCTATTTTATATAGTGAAAAATCAATTTATTTTACAATCTGGGAAATGAAAAATCCAACAATTTAGTTAGGGTTACGAAGTAATCGGATTATCGATTCAATTGTAATTAATAACTCTGTAACGAACAGAGTTCATACTATTTACGAAAATGATGTCACTGAATGATTTATTTAATTAAAATAATTAAACTGAGTTTAGAGTTTAAATATCAACATAATTAAAAATATTTTATCGATTCGTTTTTACTAATCGATTATTGTATTTTTAATCTGTGCTAGCTCTGACATGTATGACATGACATCGATCGACACTCGTTTTGTATCGTCTATGCGTGTGCGTTCTGAGTTTTTTTATTTTCCTCCCATTTTTCTTATTGGTATTTTCCTCGGCCCGGCTTTCCCACGGACCTTTGATTTTCCTCCTTCTACGACCCTTGCCTTGCTACCATTACCATACCGGACACGGAGAACTTCGCTTAAACGTTGAACTTGGACTTGCATATTTTGGATTCGACGAACAGCCTACCGATAGGATATTGATCGACATTATGGGTCGTTGTGTAAATTGTGGCATAGCGACTAGTCGCTGTAATACACTAGGACGTCGAGCTTTGGATGACGAAATGATATTAGCAGTGATTCGAAAATGGCCAAAGGAGGAGGCGAAAGGAGGAGCCTGACCTCCTCCTTGGCGAGCCTTACTGCATAAGCCTTGCCTGCTAAGTAAACTAAAAAGACGAGAAAGTAGGTAAACAAGAAGTAAGTAAGCTATGCTGTGCAGTCGAAGGATGCATCTGGTTTATATTTGATATTTGTTTATATACAAACATAAATACATACAAATATATACACGTATACTATTAAAACCATTACCCGCCTCCGGCAATCGGGTAAAAATCACTATCGCACTTCCAAAATTGGCTAATATATATAGATTGTTACTTAACCTCACTTTTCTTAAATCTTTTATATCTCGGCTCCCAGATTGCCAATATCTGCGAAATTTTCAGTAATTGTTTGTTAATATAGTAGCTATCAAATGACACCAGTTTCATCTTTTTACATCTAGGCCCAAAATTGTATGAAAGCGTATCCGTCTCCTTTGAATAATTCTATTAGTCACATTCCCAATATAACGATAGACGGAGACGCTGTCATAACACATTAACCTAACTTACACGAAAAGATACTTATACGAACACATAAATATTTCATAAGACACGCAAGCCCTAGGATATTGCAAATTTCGTTGTAACGTAAATCCTATAAAAATGAAACACAGTCCTCCAGCGTATGGACGTTATGAAGGGCCCTCATAAATAAAGGTTAGGTCGCACCTGTCTCAGGAAAATCGTTCGTATTGAAGGAATATTACCCTTTTATCTGTTTACTCATACCTTAGGAGTTTCAGGACAAACAACCCATAAACATGTGTTTGATATTCAAAACTCGATTTTATTTTTATTGGAGTAAGGATGTCCTTTGAACATTATTGTAATAAACGAGATGAATTTTTAGTATATTGACTTTATGGAAAAATGAATTTAAAACATACTTCTGAGGTGCTTAAACTGACACGCTCAATAGCTTCATGCATGTTATAATCCAAAGTGTAGGTGGATGTGTTCTAACAAAACGCCCAGTCTTCGCCATTAAAGATATTCGTCACGGATTCCTTATAAGGGTCCATTACAATGGTGTATTGAGATGCCGGTCTTATAAGGAGTTTGTTAATTATATCCATTACTTCATTATTTGAAGTTGCTTTCATAACATTATGAATAGAGAGAGTGTCAAAATATTAAAACTGGTTGACTTTACTTCGCTTTCTAGTCCAATAGAAATGGTGGAGATGAAAAGAAACAATACACAGATAGACATATCCAATGTGCTTCCAGATTGGTGACTATTCAAAGAGACACACCATTCAAGAAATAATCTAGAACAAATTTTTAGACCGGACTTCTTGTACTTAGAAGTAAAATTAAACGTTATCTTATGAAATATAGTTCTAGTATTACTCAGTGGTAGAGAGTAGCCGTCATTTGTGACCATCATTAAGCACCCCATTCTGAACAGCTGGCGCTTTCAATTGGCGCTGAAGATCAACCGCTACCGTTTTTGTTTCAAGGTCGTTGAGAAATGTCATTACATCTCTAAGCGAAACTGTGTTAGTTAGATAGAGAATTCTATATAACTCCAGAATCATTTAATTATGGTTTTCTGTTCTTCTGATTCTATTTTCAAAATTAAGTGTGGAAATGCTATGTTTCATGTACAGTGATACCGGGCCTTCAGAACACCTGCGTGAAAACAGTCATATATTTTATACAAAATAATAAAATATTTACTCATTATATCTTGTCGTATGAGTAAAGCTACTGGTGGCACAATCCCTCCCAATATTCCCAATCCCCAAATACATATCTGACTGCTCGGTAGACTCGGTGGCTGGGCAACAAGCTACTGCGCAACGTGTCGCGGGTTCGATTCCCGCATCGCATACGCTGAGTAATCCACTGATTGTTGTTCCGGGTCTTAGTGCGATGATAAAGAGAGAGATAGAGATAGAGATAGAGATAGAGATAGAGATAGAGATAGAGATAGAGATAGAGATAGAGATAGAGATAGAGATAGAGATAGAGATAGAGATAGAGATAGAGATAGAGATAGAGATAGAGATAGAGATAGAGATAGAGATAGAGATAGAGATAGAGATAGAGATAGAGATAGAGATAGAGATAGAGATAGAGATAGAGATAGAGATAGAGATAGAGATAGAGATGAGATAGAGATAGAGATAGAGATAGAGATAGAGATAGAGATAGAGATAGAGATAGAGATAGAGATAGAGATAGAGATAGAGATAGAGATAGAGATAGAGATAGAGATAGAGATAGAGATAGAGATAGAGATAGAGATAGAGATAGAGATAGAGATAATACATGTACTTTTGAGTTAGGTACATTGCGTGCTCAGCCATATTTTACCAGGAGGCATGCAGAACATGATTATAGAATTTGTATATTATGAATTCTAACAACCCACAGAACACTGGCAACGCAGTTATAATTCCTTTTGTATTACACACACTACGCCTAGGGGCAGCGCCGATTGCTTACCATCAAATGATCGGTCTTTTTGGCCTTCCTATCAATTCAAGGACGAACTCAATTTACTTTTATTAGCATTTTTACTCAATTACATTTTATCCCAACCTGAGGATTTGGTTTCGTATCTACTATTGAACAGGTAATCTAATACAGTTAAGAAACAAATGGCAGACAGAAATTCATCAGTTTATAATAAACACATAACAAAATAATAACAGCCAAAACACTTCACAAAGATTCTCCAAGCGTAATTCCCGCTCAATCCACCGACCGAGATTGGCAAAGTTGGAATTATACCCGTGGTATACATTACACTATGACCATAATCCCGTGACGTCACTAGTCCCGGTATGCGCTGCGTCAGTCATTGACGATTCCCGGTTATGAAACCACGGCACCCGACGAGCTAACCCGAGCGAGAAATGTGTCGGAACGAATTTGCAATTTGCTGACTATGACAGTATTATGATACACAGGATACGCTATGCTACCCTAGTGTTTAGGTTTCCATTTCATTATTTGTTTTCAAGTGTATATACCTATATATTCAAAATATTACGCCAGATTGTCGGGATTGATGATCGAACATATTTTCGAACCATTTTAATGGAATTGGTTGGCAAAGGTGTGTTTTAGTTTTGAGTACGATATTCCTATCACAGTATATAACTAAACTGATGATGATGAGTACAACGGAATAAATGCTAAACTTAACTTAAAAACCACTGGCAATCGCATTTGTGTCCACAAAACAAACAGAGGCAGTCCTACATCAAATACATAAAATTTTATTAACATCAGATAACAATAGGTAAGCACAACATTTACGACTAAACCATACTATTGTTGTCAATCTGCATTCTTATGTAAATATGCACTTGACAGACGCATTGTCATGTAATAAACTATGAGAATATTGTATGAGGACGTCCGGTATACGCGTAACAGTTAACTTGGCTACGTATTTATCTTAATGACTCACAAGGCATAATAAGACATGAAAATCAACAACAATATGCATTCCTTTCAAAAGTGTTTTTCCCATCTACTATTCACACGTAGCACTGAAGTCTTGGCTTAGATCTTTAGTGAGGAATGGCAGCGGTATGATTCCTCTTTGAGGAATAGCTGGAGAGATGCAAGGGCCTCCTCACCTTCCGCCTGATACATGTACTTACAGTGGGTGTCCTCAAGAGGTGATCAGTGGCAGCGACTTCTCGGGCCTGGCCTTAGTTGAGGCCATGGTGCGAAGCAAAAGAAACTGGGCAGCCGTCATGTCTTCTGCGAAACAGTCATGCTCGCAAAGAAGAAGGAAACACTTCCAGAGCCGGGGATCATGCGACGATATCCGGCCACTGTTAACGCGGGTCTGTGGATGGCGAACATGGCCATCTTACCGCCAGACCAGAACCAGATCACTTACCCAAAAAGCCAAATATGTGGCTTCGTTAAACGCATACATTTTATGTTTATAAATATGAACCCCTAACGTGTTATGGAGCTCGAGTTGAGTTATCTCGCTAACAAGCAATTAAATAAATCTAATCAATCTGATCTGTCTCAAAATTGTTGTATTCAATACAAAAATGATTTTAGATTACTAGAAATAGCTTTGTCTGGATCAATTTAGTTCGCATTTTATTACAAGTTACTAACAAGAGAAAAAGTTATATGGGTGTAACATGTACACATACGGCTGCTTTATAAAAAAATATCTACTTTCTAGCAGAAAATTAAAATGTATTTTGTAACATTCATTTGGAGGCCGGTGATTCGTCCTCAGCGCCACAATTCACTGAAGAATGCCGGACGTATGTATGTCGGAAGCTTTGAAACAATTGTGTGGACAGAATTGTTTCATACTGAATGCAGACAACATCCTGGGAGGGCCACACATTCCTTTATTTTCAAATGTTTCTGCAATGTGCTGTTTTTAACAAGCAAGTTTTATTCTTAATTCTTCTTTAAGGTTCATAAAAATTATGGAGCTTTGTATGTGTAGATTGGACGTTCGTTTTATTTTGGATGACGATTGAAAATTTCAAAGATCGAACAAATTGTTGCGTGGTGAAAATCATCATATGACTTCTTTCGACTAAGTTTGTTCTGTATTCTGAGTAAAAACCACCTCGTTCCACAAAACAGTGTTTCGCATAGCATATTTCTGAAAATATAGCAGATATTATCTAATATTAATTATATCGTCAAATCATAGTTTGAAAGTATGATTGTATTTTAATAATTCACTGTATTGAAAAGTTAAAGTAATACATTTTTGAATCAGGAAATACCCACTTCGAATATTCGAGAACAAAATGTGATCGCTTTATAAATTCATTCCAAAATTGTTTGCTTTTTTTTCATCGCCTTTATATAAGTATCATAGATTTTAGTGACACAAAATTCATTCAAATTACGTTCCATATTTGAATTTGAGTAGTACCTAGTAGTAGTACACAGCGGCTATTTAGACTGACCCTAAAAGTAAAAACTTATTTTAAAAATACTCACACGGAAATAAAGACATCTATCTACCCGAAAATCCGACTTCTATTTGTCAGTAGACATTTTATAACCCCAAACAAAACAGGGACGCTCCCTCTCCATTGAAGCAAACGTCTCCGAACCATTAATTTCTCTCAACATTTGTGTCAAAACCAGAGAATCAGCTTCTTATCAATAAATAACATTAACATAAATAATTAACAATGTATTCCGTCCGCCACAGACGTGGGTGGAGCAGGAAGCAACGCCCAGTGCACTGCTACACAAGTACTGGTAGCAAGTACAATGAAACTAGAAACTATGTAAGTATGTAAGTACATGTCGACCGAATAGTCGATATCGAAATAGTTGTAAAGCGATTAAAGAATGTTGAAGTTTGAACAAGTTCTTTTTTTAAACACATATGTTATAAAAGTAAAACCTTTTTTATAGTGTGCCTGTATTTTCTATTGATAAATAAAAACTTTTTCTTTGCGTGATCACAAAGTTTTTATTGATTAGTGTAATAGGTTCAATCCTCGATTAATTGAAAATTAATATTTTAGTATGTATATTCTACTGTAGGTAATTCTAGCCTTCTAGGATTCACCTTAATTAAAGAAAAGCTTACATTGTCGAGCTATAGTCGTCCTTTAGCTGATGCTGAGATGAGATTGTATACAGAAATAAGACCTCCTAGTATATCTTAAAAACCCTTTTTTTAACCCACTCATCAGCAGCCTATAAGTACACGCTGGCTTAAGTCGGAGTGACGATTTCAAACGTATAAATTGTTAGTCCAGATTACATATAACTCGGCAAAAGTCACATATAAAGAGTCATAATTTTTACCTAGGTACTCAATTGAAATAATAGATACACAACAGGCAAATTTCTTGACTCTAAAACAATAAACCTGCTGTATATACACATACATCCACAAATTACCACATGTACATTAGTTACGTTGCAACTACCTTGTTAACAATATGTATGATAAATACGCTTCTATTTCTGTTAGCGGTAGCACTAACCCATAGTTGTTCGGTCACGGAACCAATTGAGGAAGACGTGTTACTTTTTAGAATTATACTTTAAGTAGCATTCAAACCCGACCACCTACGAGTGACCTAGTTGTCTAATCAATCGGATATATTATGCAAGCCGTTCCGTTGTTCTAGTGTTGAAGTTACTTATGTTTTCTTTACGAAAAAGGGATTGTTTTAATTACTGGCTTGTTAATTAAGTAGCGTTTGAAATGGCCGTTTCAAAGCTATTGGGATTTTCGAGAACTTTCTGCATTTGTAACTTACTTTTGAATGGTAACTATCGTGAGACATAATTAATTGAAAATAAATACTAACGTGAACCAACTGAGGAAAGCTCTACTAGTTTCTAGTCACAACGGGACCACAGTATAAATATCATACAGTATTGCAACTCGGCCGCTTGAAAGAAATAAATACCTACAGCCGCGCGGTACGTAAACATGCGTTAGGGCTGCTCGTCTCCAGTATTTTAATTACCTTTGTCTACTTTCTGTTTCCATTTAGTTTTGTGATTGTAAATATCCTTTTTTTATATAAACAAATAAAGTGCTTTAAAAATAAACAAACAAAATTCCTTTGGCCACTAATGCCGAACTGAACAGCTGACTACGAATGTTCTAAAATCACAACCCTCAAACATCAAAATATTACATGAGTCTAGCTGTTTTATCGTTGTGTTATTAAATATTTTCTAGTATTATTCATAAACGCAGATAATAAACAAATATTATTAATAAAAAAATACCACACTCTCTACTTTGAATTATACAAACTAACAAAACATACATGAACCGTTTTAACACAAGCGTAAGTAGGTAGGTACCTAACGTATCATGATTCATTCAGAACCAGAACCGCCTATAACTACCTATTTCACTCGTCTCAATAACTTTATTCATATTATTTATAAATTCAAACATCTGTTTTCGTGAGATAACTGGAAATAATGATCCTTAAAGACACACATTATGTACCTACCTAGGCTACTAGTAAGTAAAATTATTTTATAGTCATACCTTTCACAGTTTCCAGGTAATTTAAAAAAAAACTTATGTCTGGATGCGTTATTGACGAATTCATGCAACCAAACATAATAACAGCACAATATTTCCTATTCGTCATATTAAATAATGTACTCGAGCTGATTTCTAAATAAAAGACAACACACCGTCCCTTCGTCACTGCGGTACAGCCGCGTCTGTCTGCGTCCCGAGCGCGTCCCGACATCGGGCGCGTAGGTATAGTTCGCGTTTCGGCCGTTTCAAAGTTGAAATACTTGTAGATATTATTACCTTGACGGGACTCTTAATCATGAGCAGCGTGCGCGTCGTGGCGACGTTGTCTTTTATAGCATAGCACAACAGTAAACCACATCATGAATATTAAGAAAATTTCTTACTATACAAAGATGGAAATCCTAATTTGTAATCGAATATAGTAATAACTACCAACTCTCGCGCGATTTCACCCGCTGTTCGGCTCCATTTAATCGTAGCGTGATGTTTTATAGCCTATAGCACTGTAGCCTAGAATTTTGGAAATCCGAAAACCGGTTCCGAAAGTTTACCCCCTACATACAAACTTACAAACATACAAACTTACAAGTTTTACCTCTTTATAATATTTGTATAGATAAATGACATATTAAATCACTTAACACGCCAGATTCGAATTAGGCAAATTCATTACTTTAAATACTATATCGAAAACTATACTTTCATCGTAATATATACCTACACATAATAGATAACTATCGTCAAATCAATAAAAAAATAAAAATACGATTCTATTTTAATGAGGTCATTATTTTGAATTTTATTGAAAAGTCAAATAATTGAGTTTAATCTTGAAAACTACCCGATTGCTTGAACAACACCATTACAAGACCTAGTACAAACTTAAACCTGAAATGGATCAAAATTCACTCAAACTATTTCATAACTGTACCTTCAGCTTATCAAGATCGCCTGCACATACCAGATATTATGTTCACTTCACTTAATCCATGGAGCATTGATACAGTGTTTACTGCATCTTAATCGATTATCTTATGCTCGGAGCGTATTGTTCTCGATAGTCTACGAGTATCGGTTTAATACCAAGATTACAGCACTACTCGACAATATGATGCAATATGTAATTGTTCGAAAATCGCCCTAGACCAAGAACTTGAATGCTTGATGTATGGTGTTTACGAGTATACGAATCGATTTGAGATTGTATCGATGTTTCTATCGTATGTATCGATAAATAAGATATGTTCCGCTCTAGTTCTAAGATGTTTGTTTACTGGTGTGATGTAAGCCGATCAGTTGGAGGTTTATTGCTTTTAGAAATAAATATAAAAGACAGAAGAGTATGTCATGCTAGCTTCCTCACGCGTAGTATGTTGATAAAAAACTTATCTGCTAATCTAGGTTATCACCTATACACATACTAAATTGGATCAGCCGTTTTTGCGTGAAAAAATAACAAACATAGGTACAGTCAGGGGTCAAAAATGCAATTACACTCTACCAATTTTAAAATGACTAAAATTTCTTTGTATTAAAAGTTCAATGGTTCACAGCCATTTTATTCAATAATTTAGATTCTATGCTATAAATTAAAGCAGTCCTCAACCATTGACTCTTTTCTACAAAGATATTTCGGTCATTTATATTACCTATAAACTTTCACATTAATAGGTAATATTAGTAGGATAGATCGCGAATTTTAAAGATATTTAGGGATCCCAGACGATTAAAAAAGTGTAAGAAAAAACCTACACAACGTTTTTTACGGAAGCAAGTCGTGAGTCAAATCTAGTTTCATAATAAACTCCAAAGAGTTTCTATAGGCAAGAAAAGTATGCATAGTTTGCGTTTGCCGGCTAGGTAATAAAACTTGGTAGGATTGTGCTGCCCTAGTTAGTTCTAGAGTCAATATTATGCAGGTGTCGGCCTGACCCGTGTATTGGTCACGGCCGTTGTATCTACTTCTTATAAAAGAATTCCTGCCTTTTAAATCCTGTTCTAATGTGTACTTAAGACTAGTTGGTAAGGCTAATTGTTGTGGTACTTTGTCTATTTGTTAGTAGTTCCAATTGCTAATATTGAAGGTATATCAATTTTATTTTCTTTAATAAAAAGAATGACAATTGTACCTATACCTACTTAAAAATTTCTCAAATGTTTACATGAATGAGTTGTTTAATGTGGGATTGTACAGTTTGTTCTAATAAATATAACATTTTAGTTTTTTTTCACATTGCTCCACACTTCAATTTTCGTCATGGGTATTTTTCATCAACACCTTCACAATCAGCCGACAGACGTCCACTGGTGGACAAAGGCCTCCCCCTTAGTTTTTTTCTTTTTTTATATGTAATAGGAGTAGTTCTCCTTAGTTCTCTACGTCGAACGATAAGTCGATAAGCATCCTGTGGCTCCAGGTGACTCTGACGATGAGGTTGGTCTAACTAGTGAAAGCAGATAATTGAGAACCTAAAGATTAGTTCTGTGTAAGAAACCAACCTGCAATACGTCGATGTTCTCTCCTATCAATTTAACGCTTCCTGTGCATTGTTGATTTTTTTAGCTTCGATAAAATTACAAGCCATTTTACGAATAACCACAATACACAACAAATTACTTCTAAATATTCCATACTTCCTTATACAAAAATCATATCACCTAACAGCGACACAGACGGCCCATTTCCATTTATGACCAAGCTAACCAATTCTCATACAATTCGTACTCGACACGACTACCAACAACATCGAACAAATTCATATCACATTGCCATTCGATTATTATGATCCAAGTAAGTACACTAGTACAATCGAAGCGAGCGATCGTTGGCACGCTTCAGACCCACTAACAAAAACTCTTCGCGCGAATAATCATTCACTGCAAGAGCACGTGCCAAAATACTTTACAACGCGACTGTACTCAATTACTGATTCATAACCTTTACCTCTTAGTATTAAGGTTGAATATTGAATAGCAGTTGCGGTATCTACAGAGTGTTACAGTATGCGGTACGGTTACAATATGAACGTATGATTTTTATTTCATTGGATTAACCTAGCACGTTGTTTATTTTAACTGTTAACTACATTTGCGAGTAAAACTAGGATTGCTTTTTGTGAAAATGTTGAAGCTGTTAATTAAAATCTACAGCTCTTTGTATTAAACAGGATTTGGAAATGGAAATAGTTTGAAAATGCTATAAAGTTATTTGCAGTGCATTACTTTAATCTTGTTTTAAAAGTTTTTTATATACCTTCTACATTTTAGCTTTTCCCGCAATCTCATCTGTGTTTATCTGAATGTTATTTATTTACATTTTTAATTATTATGATTTTATATTATGATTAAGCCTTTTGGGCAAAATATGCAAAAGTAGTGTGAAGTGTAGGAGAACCACAGTTCGCCACCAATGAGCTAGCTCGACCGAAGTGATACCACGGACTCACAGAAAATCGGCGTGAAACAAAGCTTACATTGTGTTTTGTGTCGAATTCCCTTGTAACTCTTTTTGTGTTGTGAATGTCCATGGGCGGCACCCGTTTGCTTACCATCAGGTGATAGTATCACCGTAATACGTATGCTCGTCTGACACGTGATCATATATAATGTATATCTTCATATTTAGTATCCGACTTTCAACTGTATAAGACATCTGTAACCCACATTTCTTAGAAAAAATTGTATAACTCAATAATGTTTTTCTTCTAGGCTTTTCTTAGAGACTAGGGTTGTCCCCGTTAAGACCCATCTTTCAAAGACAGTATTCCGTGAAGTGTCTAGCTCTACAATAATTTATTTTTCTACAACCCACCAGAGAATAAACAGTGTCAGGATAGACTTATGTCTGACGTTCAAACTTGTGACCTACGCCTGCCAACTGTCTTGTTATTTACGTGAAAACTAGCATCTACCAGCGGCTTTGTCTGAAAAAATATAAATAACCTATGTGTGTATATATATCTACGAGTATATCTATCTCTGTGCCAAAGTTCTTTAAAATTCATTCTGTAGTTTTTATGTAAAAGAAGAACAAACCTCTATACATACTAAGAAATATTTGCGTTTACAAATTTAATAAGCGGAAGTTTAGAATACTTTTGAACCCATTCTTCTTCTTCCCGAGTGATCTCGAATTCGAATTTAGAACTCTGTTTTTCAGAGCAGTCTGCAGTGGACTTTCAAAGGTACTGTAGGAACTAGGTACGAGAGCTTACAAGAAGGTTCTTTTTGTAAATAATACTCACTACTACTAAGATTCGGTGATATCGGTATAAGGTAATGATACGTACGTACTCGTCCGGTATGGCTACAGTGCTGTGGATATTGATTACATTCGTTTTAACCCCGACGCAAAAAGAGGGGTGTTATAAGTTTGACGTGTCTGTCTGTCTGTCTGTGGCATCCTGAAGCCTGAACGGGTGAAGCGATTTCAATTTAGTTTTTTTTTTGTATTAAAGGTGACTTTACGTGCGAGTGTTCTTAGACATGTTTGACGAAAATCGGTTGAGCCGTTTAGAAGTTATGGGGGGGTAAATGGTGAAGGGTAACCGAAGGTCTGCAAATATACTCGAGTGGGGTCTCAAATGTAAGCGCACTGAAGGGGAATGTTGATGACTTAATTGAGAGAAAATGATATAAAAAGTATAAAATAAAAAAAATAATTAGACCCCCGACAAAATAGAAATATATAAGTAGTTGATAATAAAATGTTTGGATCGGTCCCCAACGCCACGTTTTCTTTTAATTATTACTTTTTAAAGAAATATTAGATTTCTTGACGGGGGTTTTCTAAATTGTTTAAATTTATCTATTTAACTAAATGAAAATATGTAGTACTTTGAACAAAGTAAATTTTGTACCTAGAAGAACACTTTAGTTCAAAAGTGGTCTGACTCGGGCTATGAATCAAAAGATAAAAGATAAAAGATAAAAGATAAAAGATAAAAGATAAAAGATAAAAGATAAAAGATAAAAGATAAAAGATAAAAGATAAAAGATAAAAGATAAAAGATAAAAGATAAAAGATAAAAGATAAAAGATAAAAGATAAAAGATAAAAGATAAAAGATAAAAGATAAAAGATAAAAGATAAAAGATAAAAGATAAAAGATAAAAGATAAAAGATAAAAGATAAAAGATAAAAGATAAAAGATAAAAGATAAAAGATAAAAGATAAAAGATAAAAGATAAAAGATAAAAGATAAAAGATAAAAGATAAAAGATAAAAGATAAAAGATAAAAGATAAAAGATAAAAGATAAAAGATAAAAGATAAAAGATAAAAGATAAAAGATAAAAGATAAAAGATAAAAGATAAAAGATAAAAGATAAAAGATAAAAGATAAAAGATAAAAGATAAAAGATAAAAGATAAACACGGGTTATTTGTTGGTTTTGTTGCTTTTGCGTCTTTTGAATATAAATGGTTTTTCTTTCTTTCTATAGGGCCCCGGTGGTCTATTGGGTCTCTGAGGCGCAAGAGCGAAATCGGTTTTTAAGCCGGGGCCCCGATGCAAACAGAGGGGTGTTATAAGTTTGACGTGTCTGTCTGTCTGTTTGTCTGTGGCATCATAGCTCCTGAACGATGGAACCGATTTACCGTTTTACGTGCGAGTGTTCTTAATCATGTTTGATGAAAATCGATTGAGCCTTTTAAAAGTTATGGGGGGTTAAAGTGGGGAAGAAAACCAAATGACTGCAACTTGTACGTCACAAAAACCAGAAATTTTCTTATTTTTGACGTGTCTGTTTGCGTGTCTGTGGCATCATAACTCCTGAATGGATGAAACGATTTCAATTAAGTTGTTTTTTGTATTATTTACTTTTTAAAGGTAGCTCATGTTCTATGGGTCGGGG
Source organism: Spodoptera exigua (assembly GCA_902829305.4). Lineage (NCBI taxonomy): Eukaryota > Metazoa > Arthropoda > Insecta > Lepidoptera > Noctuidae > Spodoptera > Spodoptera exigua. The sequence continues at coordinate 4,941,910 of LR824614.2, forward strand.
GTTTTTTGAAATTTTAAATTTATTAAATAATACTAACCTTTCCCAGTTTTATGCCACTAACTTCGTTCCAGTTCGTGGGCAGGTCACATCTGTCGAAGAACCGATTTCCGCTTGGGTTAAACGTGTTCTAGAGTGGAGACCACGTCTAGGCAAACGTAGTGTAGGGCGCCCTCCAGCTAGGTGGACTGACGACATCCGCAGGGTGGCTGGCAGTGGTTGGATGAGAAGAGCTGAACATCGAGAATATGTCCAGCAGTGGACGACAACAGGCTGATGATGATGATGATGAACTTCGTTCCCGGGTTTCGCCCACAGTACCAGTTTAAAAAGTTACATATTATGACTACAATATGTTATGCCAAATCAAATTTAAATCCGTTCAGTATTTTTTAAGTCAATGCGTAACAAACATGCTTTTAAAATTAACTTACTTTCACCTTTATAATACACATAAGTAAGATGACAAGAACTTAGAGCTGTTTAAAGCCCAGAACTTTGCTTATAATTTTCTTTGTCCATGCTTCCATTTTCTCTATAACATAACCAACATTTTTCATGTAAAAATTTCCATCAAACAATGCTCTTACTGAATAAATATCATGAAACATACATAAGACTACGTGTCAGTATGTACATAATACTTTCAAAGTTACGCCGCTAAATAAATGCTAGACAAGTGTTTTGTAAAAAAAGAAAATAAAGTAGGTCGTACATATTTTATTTTTACGTAAGAATAGGTGTGAAGTATACCTACCTACTTACACAGAGAAATATGATACGATCTAAGCACTGGTATTTTTCATTTTGTTATGTATTCCAAATTCCTTTAATATTAAGTACTACTTATTTGTTTGTTTAGCTAGAAATGAGCGTGGGCTTGATTTCCTTATTAGAATATTGAGATGTGGGAGAACCATGCTGGGCCGACTCGATCCGAGTGATACCACGGCTTCGGAGAAAACTAGCATGAAATAACCAAAGCATTGAGTTTCACTCTATGAGGGAGGTTACTGGAGGACTAATCCTCTGCCTCCTAAAAGGCTAGCAACGCACCTGTAACTCCTCTGTTGTTGCGGGTGTCTATTCGCCTATTATTTATGGTCATTTCATTTAGTCTCGTTTGTCACCTATCTCATAAAAAAGTACCTGAAAGAACTTTAGAAGTTAGGTACTTTGTGCTTTTTTATTTAGAATTTTGAAACCAAAAAACATAAAATTTTGGTACCTAGATGGTAGTTTTATATGTTAAGGTTAGCACGTACCACAAATGTGTGAACCAGGACTAATATTTTATTAAAATGGTTTCTTTATGTCAAAATACGGCTAACGAACAGACGGGTTACCTGATGGCAAGCAATCAGCGCCGCCTATGGACACCCGCAACAACAGAGGAGTTACGAGTACGTTGCCAACCTTTTGAGGATGAGGGTTTTGCGATTTCGGGTTGGGGTAGGAAAAGGATTGGACTGATGGCTTTATACATCTGAACATTAAATAAAAAAAAAACACAAGATCGCAAATCCCAAACGCAATTTCGAAATGAATAAGTTCTTGATTATTTGTTAATTAAGTAATATTTATTACCAAATACAATATCAAAATTACCTATATTTCTACTATATAATAAACGAACCGATATTAAGGACACAAGAAAATGTGTCAAACATTATGTTACTTCAAATAACATAGTAATACTAGAAGCTAATGTTTTCGTACAATTTCATATGAACGTATAACACGTGTTACGCAACTGTAACACGAATACAGACTCGCCTTAACATCATTATTGTTACGCAACGCCACGGTAGATAATAGTCAGCAATCAGATTTTTATTTAAAATATTATGCTTCTAGAAAGATCTCTCTTTCTTGAACACGGACATATTATATGCTATTTTTAACCGACTTTTTAAAAAAGGAGGAAGTTCACAATTCGTCGGGATATTTTTTTAATGTTATGTTAGTGAAATTAGAAATATTCTTTTTTTTTAAAAAGAGTAACGGTGGAGTTTCTTGCTCGTTCTTCTCCAAATTGGAATGACAAATTGGAATGAGCGCCTAGCTTCACTGACGAACAGACTGACAGACTACTATTCTATTTTGACGTTTCAAAAGTACCTATTTATGGTTTAGTTGGAATAAATGATTTTGACTTTGACTTTGCTACTATCATTGACAGCTTATAGGCACTTGAATTAACTACACTTCGCTTATTTACCGCAGTGAAATAAGCCTTGTGTTGTGTTTTATTGGATGAGTGAGGTTACCGGAGACCCATCTCAATCCTTGTTGTGTTATCCAAGGTTAGATAATAGCTAGGTAGACAGAATTTGGTCAGAAATCGCCGTAGTCGACGCAATAATCATCGTCCAATTAATGCACGTATAAACAGTCAATATTTAGGTAGCTTAGGTACTTGTTCTCCACTTCATTCATGTGATGAGTTTCATTTACGTTAAAGTTTTTTAATTACATATAACCTTTGTCATAAAAAAACAATTTCATTTTGCTACACTAAATCTGACTTCTGTTTGGACAATTTATGATTCATAATTTTAATAAACAACTTAAAAAATGTCGACATATGTACTATCAGTGTCATAAGTGCATGGATGATTCCAAATCAAAATCGTTTGTACGGCGTTTCATCGCCTTAATTATATACCATGGATGACATAGATGGCGCTAGTATACTAGTGTATTGAAAAATATACATTTATAGTTTTTATCAGATACAAAGTTATTAACTTGATAAATTTTTATACAAACTAATGCTACGATATTCCAAACCTTTTTAAAGCAAAGCACGCAATAACCAGGATTCGAACTCGGTAGCATAAAATTAACCGATGCCACTAGCCATTAGGCCATTGCGTAACCTTGAAATGTATTGAAATTATCCTACTCTTTATTATATTGAAGTTGTTTAGCAACTATAGCCCGATCATAAATCTCAAAACAGTTGAGGGTAATTTAATATTAACTATAAAAATTAAACCTTTTTGTTCAATCGAGGTTCAATCATAACATTCTTTACTATCTTTGAGTGAGTTCAGTCACGATTTGTTTAACAAGTTTTTAATATTTATTTTTATTATGAATTTGCCTTTAAAATGTTGATATGGCTACGCGGGCCCAAATGATGCATTGCATAATCAAAGCTTAAATTATACTGAAATTTCTAGAGGAACTGGCTTAAACGTAAGTATTCTTCTAAAATGACCGTTCGTTATTTATTTTATTATCCATGGTTATCGATACATGAAAATAATAAATAATACACGTCCCTTACAGGTAAAGACTGCCACTTTATGGATATCTAAAGCTGTTTCAAGAAGAGGGTTCATTGGAGCACCGTAGTGGATCTGGCAGAAGACGTGATATTGACTCAGACCAGCTTCAACTTATGGGGCAAGGTTATGAGGAAAATTACTGGAGCATTGTCATCTTCAGTGATGCAAACAGTGAAAACTACATAGATGTGCTGAAAGACGTCATGAAGATGTGCTAGTGATAACGTTCGTGCAGGACAATTGTCCTATGTGTAATGTTCCATAAATATTTGTGCAAGTGTTTAGTCAGCCATCAGACATACGGATTATTCCTTGGCCAGCGAGATAGGAGAAATAGAATCGATAAAAATGGCGGCTACACTAGTTCTTAAAAGAAAAGATATTGTTGACTATAGGATTAAGCAATTACAAGACCGGGGTAGCTATAATTTATTTAATGGATAAATGTTCAAACTTAGTATTAGTAGGATAAATTTATTGACTACTTTATAACCAGCAACTGTTATACAGTAATGATTTTAATGTTTTACTAAATATGAGAACTAAAAATAAAAGCAATATTAATATCTACAGATTCTATTGATTGCAAAATAGTAAATTATTTATTTATTAATTACTATAAACAATTCGTCCCATATCTAGTGAATGCTATATCCCGGTCTTAGAAATGTTATTGATTTAAGGCCTAGCTTCAATTTCTTCCTTGTTCTGGAACGAATACTTAAGCTATGAGCCTTTGTCATAACATGATGCACAAAATGAATCACTTTAGTCAATACTTTAATTAAATTTTATGGGGAGTGTGTGGGAGTGTGAGTGTGTGAAGTGAGGTCCATTTTATATAGAATCGTATTATAACAATGTGTTTAAAACTAACAAATAAATGACTAGCACAACACAATTTTGATTTAAAATACTTATTAATCCTATAAAAAGTGTAATAAATAATGTGTCAGTTAGCTGAAAAGTTATTAGGTCAGGGTATACACTATATAAGAAAGAAAGAAATATTGTAGTTTGTATAATAAGTATTGTAGTTGAAAATAGTTTTAAGAAATAAATGTCTGAAATTATAATTTCACTAAAATAGTTTTATTTGTTATCCTTTATGAGAATTAAACTTAGTATAGTCTTAACCTGTAAGAAAAATATGTTACTTTTACATTAATAGTTAGCACATATTATAAAAGTTATTTATATATATTTATTAATATAATTATATTCTAAAATAATATATATATTTATTTTTGTTATCTTTAAAAATATTAAACGTCAAATATTTTATTTATATATTATTATTATTGATTTTATATAAAAAAACCATTATTAAAAAACCTGAATATAAAAATGATAACCCGGAATTGAACCGGTGCCCTTCGACTTCATTATTCTATCATTCTTATTAATCCGAGCTACCGATCGAATTTTTATGATATCCAAAATGCGGGTTAGTTTATAACTTTTAATTATTGTCTATTATTAATTATTGACGCCATCTTTTAATTGGTTTGCTTGACTTGACTTAGATGGCGCTATATTAAGTCCTCGGAAATGTGAAAATTAACATAATTTATGTGTATTTGAATATAAATATATTATTGTTTCTTAATTATTATTTTAACCATTAAAAGCCTTATTGTGTGCCTCTGCAGTGTAAAGTATTCAAGCTTTGCAGGGTTATTTTCATTTAAAAGCAGCGCCATCTAGTTATCAATGGTAGCGTTATGCAAAACCTGTCAGTCAATAGTCGACCTTAAGCTCTCCATGCATTTTTGTCACCCTTAGTACATAGGTACAAACTGCAAAAACAATCCTGCCATGGGGCCCGAATAAAACTGCGCTTCACATACTTTATGAATTTTTATTAAAATAAAAAGAACGGAATTCAAAAATAAAATTTCCAAGAATAAACTGGTTTTTGTTATTCGATAAGGATAATATGCAATCATTGTTGGCGCGTGTTGATCACATGTTCATATTTAAGGTCCTATTCCATTAGGTCACGCAACTAACCAAAATTACTTTTTTTTTAAACCACATTTTTTTACATCAAAAGAAAATTATCAAATGACTTCTCCCGCCCAGGGTAAGGCGAGAGAGAGTGTCAGACTTAAACTGACTAAAACACCCCGTTCCTTCTCCTATTTTTCACTTGTTGGCAACTTAGTTGCGCAACTAATTGGTAGTCTTGAGAACTGTCTTTAAACAAAAATCAAATTGACTGTTTATTTTAATGGCACTCTGTCGATATTGGTTGCGGGATTAGTCGTCTGACTTTTGTGTCAATAATGTGTCCGACTACCGAATACCATATTTATACTTACATTCATACACATATCCATGCTGATTTCGACTACGGCGATAAGGTTCCTACATTTTTTGTATACTATACTTGTACCACTAGGCAACGTATCGCGCAACGTTGTCTGTCTAAATATACCCACAAATTTATTCGCTCGCAACAGTCGTCGGCAACATGTTGCTGGTCGAATTTCTTAATATTGCGTATCACAGCACAGCATGGTCGCACACTCGCACCTAAATACCTTTGACTGTACGGTCGCCGGTCGGCGCGGTGGCTGGGCAACTGGCTGTCTTGTAATGTGTCGATGGTTTGATTCCCGCACGGAACAACTCTTTGTGTGATTCACAAATTGTTGTTCCAGGTCTGGGTGTGGTTTGTTTGTGAAATTGTATGTATTCAAGCTCACTCACGCAACAGCAGAAATTTCTAGAAAAATAAACAACATTATACGCATGCTATGGACGATGTTGAGCATCAAATGTAGTCAAGTGTAATCTACGCTTTATACTAACTGTATTGAAAACAATAGCCCAATAAGTTATTTACCGAAATACATGAATAAAGTGCCACGTTTAATATAACTCACGATAAGAATGTATGATCGTCTGGCGTGCGTTAAATGTCTAATGTCTCTGAATCATTAGATTTGGCAACCGCAGGTAAGTAATTCATTCAATGAATAAGCAATGAGGATCAGTAGTAATAGTAACCGATAGGCTTCCATTACGTATTCCATACGTGCAGACACAAATTGTACGTTATTATACGTACATTGTAAGCTGTTATAATACATTGATTTTAAATACTTTACGATAAACAGACGTTATTTGACTTCACACTCACTTGAGTCTCGAAAGGAGAATGTTTTGAAAAACTCTCTATCTGAACCGGGATTTAAGTCCAAAATAACTTCGCGGTTGCGGATCAAGCATAATTATTATGTTCCGTGGCCCCGGACTAGAGCAGGAGAAGGAACGGGATGGTTTTAATTTATTAAGACATCTGACACTATCTCGCCATACCCAGGGCTAAAAAAGTCATTTTATGTATTACTTACCTAAAAAGCCCAAAACCACTAGCTCGCTAGCTGCACTTGCGACCAACGAGACAAATAAATAAATTAATACGACCTACGTCGTAGGTTAAAGAGACTACGCGCGTAGCCTACTGCGCGTACTACCGCGTAGTCTCTGCGTTACTTCACCTAGTCTACAAATTACTACGCGCAGTTTACCAGCGTAGTATGTAGTCCTATCGTAGCAATACATTGTTCTACGATTTAAGCGTTATAATGATAAAGCAAAATAGCTTTAATTATTTAGTCTCAATAAATTAAGTTCTAATGTAGGGTGCGTTTACGTTACTTAAGTTTAGTTAAAACTAATTGCCATCGTATATTGATAGTTAAAACTTTTGTAAGTAAATGTTATTGCGTATTAACGAAATGATCATATACATATGTATAATTATGGCTCAACTCAGGGACATAATAAATAAGCAACCAACAAATATTACTACTTATTAATATTTCAACTCAAATCTAGTTACCGTAACATAATAATATGTAGGTAAGTACTTAAACTTCCATCGCGGAAAAATACGTTTCTAACAACTACAAATACAAGTATACAACTTTGTTATTTAATAACATATTATTAAGTCTATATAACCACAGTCCCATGTACAAGGAACAAATTAATACCGATGGCAAATTCCACTTGGCATGGTTTTCATTGACTCAATCTTTAATAATATAATTATCTTTCTTCTTTATAATTCATAATAATTATATAATAATAATTATATGTGTCGCGTGGATCCACGTCTAAGATACACGAGAGGACAAACGCGCTAAACGCCGGAACCGCTTATTCGGAATGTTGTTTTGTGTTGTATAGTAAGTAGTACAAAGGCCTGCAACGCGCTTTTTTTGTGAGGGGAAAATCATCAAATGACTTCTCTGACTAAAAACCTCTATAGGCTCTTTGAGGCGCGCGCGGAACTGTAAGTCATCTGCTGCAAGTGATCCATCTGCTAGTTTGCCTCCTATTCCATAAAAAAGTATACTATTGATCCGCCCCGACTTCGCACGCTAGCAATGCTAATACTAAATAACTCCACTATTAAATGCATGTACTCATATAAACCTTCCGCCTTAATCAATCACTCTATCTATTAAAAAAACCGCATCAAAATCCGTTGCGTAGTTTTAGAGATTTAAGCATACATAGGGATATAGGGATACTGGGATATTGAAGAATAGTAGAGGAAGGCGTCTAAAACATCATACTAACAGGAGGAACAAACAGGAGCCGAATAGAAGGAAAAACCGAGTGCGAATATGTGTATAGTAAATATGTAATAATCTTTCAACACATATCAGTTTTAAGAACCAAACATGCAACGAATAATTGGTAGCTTAAAGCCTCAATTAGTAGCAAGTCAAAGTAGGCATTACTATAATAATCTACACTATAATCTAGTAGGTAATTGTAAACTTTAATTTAGATCAAAATTATTTCTTGAATAAATTCTTACATAAATCATAAAATCTTTTAGGGCTTATTTTTCAATGTTCAGATAAAAGTTATCTAGGGAATAATTATGATGCCGTCGCGTCAGAATGTTTGTATAAGACAGTGACAGCAACAATTTTATTCCTCAGATAACATTCAACTGACTATTTAAAAAAACAGCCCTTGATAATATAATATTGGTACCTACTATGTAATTGGGTCGTTGCCTTAATCAAAAGTAAGTTATGTAGACTTTTCAATACAATGAATTATTAAAAATGTCATCATAATTCGATGATGAAATTTAATTTTGCGAGTTTTGTATATATATATATATATATATATATATACGTCAAACCGTAAACTAGTTAAGCTAACACAATAAAACGTAACTCTAAATTAGCTACTCGTTTTACAAGCAATAAATTTAATAGACCCCTGTGAGGGGGTAAGTTACGCTTAAAATTTTAACGCGGCGACAATTCGATTATGGAGTCGCGAAGTTGAAACGAAATTAAAAGTTATGCACTTAGAATTACGTTTCAAAATCGACTTTTGCATTGATTAAGTGTGTGTAAGTCGAATCAATTTCGGAAGATTTGTGTCTTTTGTAAAGATTTGTGTAATTTTAGTTTTATTATTTTCTTTGTTTTATAAAAAAGGTTAGTAGCGAAACGTGCATTAGATTTATCAAGCAAAATATGCAACTATTACCTAAGAAATAAAAGAAAAAGCAAATTGAAATGTGGAGAGACAAGCTTCGGCACGAGTGCGACCTTCCTCTGCTCCCATTCTCCCCCAATTCCTAAATCTCCGAAACCCTAATCCCCAAAATGCCGGCAACGCACTCGTTACTCCTCTTGTGTTGCGGGTGTCCATGAGCAGCGCCGATTGCTTATGCTTATCATGCAATTCGATAGCTCTTTTACCTTAAAAAAACTTTGTTCTAATGAAGGATTTACATATTTATTTGGTACAGACCTATTAACTTCTTTCCTATAGAAAAAAAAAGTCTACACGTGCGCATGTCCTATTAATTCTATATCATTTTACCTTATCAAAATATATTCTGATACTATTCAATGGGCACAGTTGTGTATTTCGCACAAGTGACGTCATTACACGCTTCCCTCATTGTCAATGCTTGGCGAGTACGTTTCGTCTGTCATCCAGACATGTAACGGTTTGAAAACTAGTATTTTGTATGCACACGATCCTAGTTATGTCATGCGGCATGTCTTCTGTGCAGTTGAAAGACCTATAACAATCGATATCGCAATCAATATTCAAAAGTATAAAGCGTTCTGCAGTAGTCTTGCACGACTATAATAAAGGACACGTGCGAATATCGATACGTGGAAAAACTGTTTCGTGACAACCCTATATAATATTTTCATTAAGAAAATATATTTGGTAAGCATTGTACAAAAAAATACTTATTAGAAAAAATCGAGTAACTGACGGTTTTACGAAAATTCTCAGAATTACAGAAATAATATACTGTTTAAAAAAAAAACTTACATAAAAAAGCACTCTCCCATTTTCGTTTGTAATCTTAGTGCAGTGTCAGTACGCGCGTACTATTTCTAACTCTGTGGTAAAAATAAAATAAAACCATTTACATCGTCAAAATATTATATTTGCTGATGTAATTTCTTACAACGCATAGGGGCTAGTGAAGAATCAGTCGAATAATCAACTTTTACTGAATATATTGGCTTAGAGCCGGGGGCTTGGGGATAAACGTCACAGGGGACCACTTGAATATGAGTGGCTCAATTCGTATTGATGAATGAAGATTAAAGTGTAGACTTCCCTTCAGTATACAGAACTGTGTCAACACGATGTTCATATTCATTGATAAACGATTGTAAACATCGTTCAGCGACAGCGTCTGTATTTCTTGGAAGGGATAGCTTAATAAGGTCTTTAATAGTGCGCCCACTTTGTATCCTTTTATTAGTCAACTAGCCACTCTCGGTTCACCCGCTGCTCGGCTCCATTTGGTCGTACCGTGATGTTTTATAGCCTATAGCACTCAGGAACATTGTAGCCACCTATCAGTGAAAGAATTTTAGCAAAGATTACCCCCTCCATACAAACCTACAAATTTTACCTCTTTATAATATTTGTATAGATTGGTAAAAAAAAATCTAGTTCCGTACATTATAGAAGAAAACCAATGCACTAAACATATCGTGTGATCCACAAATTGTTGTTTCGAGCCTAAATGTGATGCTTATATGAATTTGTACGTTTCTAGCGCATCCACGACACAGGAGAAAACGATATCACAGTAGAACGCCTTAATAAAAAAGTACGTAGAATCATATTTTTCTAACCAAGGTCTAGTTGCTATGGAAATAGAAATTAAATGAGACAAGACTTAAATCCCATAGGGACATCTTACACGACTTGAACATTTATTTTCCTTCCTCCATGTTCATGAATACATCATAGAAACAAGTTCATTTTTAAGCTACTTATAATGTATTTGTAGGCCTGCTAACACCCACGCGCATCTTATATAAATCTAATTGAAACTCCAGATTTAGGTACCCTTGCGTGACCTTTACACAATTTCCAATAAGTACTTCACTCCACTCAAACATTCTCATCCCATCCCGCCACTTCATATGAAAGAAAAATGTTATTGAAAAGAATTACGTACTGTGTTATTCATAGACAATTCATAAGCACATTAAAGCTTATAATGGATATTTTAAATTAAGAATTTGGTTGGAAGAAGAAAAGTATGAAGACGAAAGACACGATTTTGCTGTCTTGTGTGAAATTAAGGAAGGATAGCATGTTTAATATGTTTGAGAAGATGAAGAAATAGTACACTGACTACAGGCTCAGACGGTCACAAAAATACCGAACTCATAATCAACGTCATCATAGGTATCAAACACAAAAAGTTCAATGCTTGAACCGGGTCCCAAAAATATTCTACACTTTTTTTTAAAGGATGCCTTTGGTATTTTCTCCTGTGTCGTAGGTGCGTTTACAAACGTACAAATTTACATACGCAAGCCACCCAAAGCCAAAACAACAATTTGTAGATAACACAGTGTTGTTCCTTGCGGGAATCTTACCAGTGACACGTTGCCCAGCAGCCAGTTGCCCAGCCACTGCGCCAGCCTGCGTCAAAGTTCAAAACACTTACTGCCGTCTTCAGAAACATTGAATGATTGATGTACTCACACAATTTCTAAGTAACGATCTTGTTCCAAAAACAAAGCCAAGAAACCACAAGGAACCAGTCCTGTTGAGACCACTCCAGTAAGTGACCATTACTTGGGTCTGATCTGCGTAAGGCGCTAAATTTCAATATTACAAATGGGACCTGTACAAAAGTATGAACACAAAAATTCCAAAACAACAACAACACAAAACAAACTTGTTTTATATCAAAATAAACAACGGATCAATATAAATTTATAATAATAGGAGATGTATTCGAGTCAGTATATCGTGTCGGCTGAATATATTCCTTGTCACTAGTATTAGTGTTGTCGACATCTCGTCCGTTTTCCCAAAGGGATACACAGATTTGCCCTTCTTTGATTATAATATCGTTTCTTTAAATAGCGGAGCAGTAACGAAATTGCTCTAAAATAATACACAATTTGTATTACAGGCAATTATTAAAAATTTCGTTGTTGCTTTCGTACTGACCTAAGATTAAGCTCGCGTTTCCACGCATGTTCTTTTTATGGAACAGGAGCAAAATAAGCAGACAATTCATCTAATGGTGAGTGATTAGCGCTGCCCATGGGCACCTGCAACACCAGAGGAGAGCTGGTTCTGAAGTGCCATGGGAGCACGTTATTCCATATGGGACCGAACTTCGCCTTCCAATCGTTTGTTTTGTTAATAAATATTATTTTAATATTATTAATATCACGAATAGATTGAAAATACACCATAACAAAGTTTTACTACTGAGACGTTTACAACTTATCTCAGAAAATACATATAAACGACCAACAAACAAAGAAATTACAGCATAACCCTGTACCTAATTGAAACTGTCACAATCTAACAACCTAACAAGAAAAACTGTTAACCCTTCACACAACAATAACTAAACATTTATAATCAAAATGTTTTCACTCGAAAACTCGACAATGAAACGCTAGGTACTTAGCTATACATAATGGAGATATAATTTAGGGAAACGTTTCCAACATCCGGACAATCTAATTCAATATAACAATATAAGAATTTAGAGATGGGCAGGTAGGTACAAGATTTTGTGATGTGAGTTAAATTGGTATAAGTAAATTAGTATCAACGAAGTAAGTTGAAATAAGACTGTTCAATGCATTATTGGTTTTTATAATCACACTTCCATACATTACTTTTATTATATTGTGTGTTAAGTATAAGTTGTTGGTGTAAAAAAATATTATGTTCATCGCATCGCACAAGTTCATAAAAAATGGCAATTTTTTCGAATTGCCAAATCGTTACAATTCTGTTTTTGACTAGCTGTTAAGGACCTTATTAATAAAATTGAACATTACCAACATTATATGTAGGTATAGACAAAAAAAACAACATTTATTAATTTATACTCTTGGAACAAAGCTGGCAGTTAAAATGCGTTTGGTCACGTAACAAATTCCTTTTTTAAAAATTAAATATTTTTACCCGCTATTGAATTATTTATTTGACACTCTTTGTACATAAAAAATATAAAGTAATTTAAAGGTAGTGACAAAATTATGTTTTTTTTTTTACCGAGTTGATGCCCATCCCTAACCAAGTACGTAAGTATCAACCAACATGTAAATAAAAAAGTATTTATAGTAAATGGAACATAATGGATCGTCAGCCAACCGTGAATAGAATGGTTATGCGGTTTGTGTACTATAGTGAGGACATGGGAAACTTTATGTCAACTGTGTGAATGTTTGCCTGTTTGTTTGGATAAACTGGTTTGGTAGCCATTGCTTTGCCATAATAACGTTGTCAGATCGATTCTCATTGATGGACAGACTGGCTACGAGGACAGACGTCTTACCAGACTTATCTGTCATCGATGCCGAAGATACTATACATAGATAGTGGTCCCTGGACCCTTATGTGCAAAAATACGAGTATCTTAAGTGAGTGCAAATAAGGTTTATTTTGTTTACATCATTCCCGTTGTCCGATGGAACGATAAATATAATACTACAAGAATGAGGTCATGCGCAGGACTAATAGCTTAAACATATAGCCTTTGACTCTCGAATCCACTGAAAATAATTTTAGTTAAAAAAAAATCAGCACCTATTTCTCCTTCCCTAAATTTTAAATAAGTATGACCTCGTTATCGGTACCTGTTTCAAGCTATAAAAGTAACAATGCAAAAATAGTGAAAGCATAATAGGCTTATTTTATTTTTTAGGGATGGATCTTCAAATGGCTTCTTTCGCCCAGGGTGAGGCGAGGCGGAGTGTCAGACTGACTAAAAACCACCCCATTCCTTCTCCTGCTCTAGGCCGAGGTCACGGTGCCTCATTGCGCTTACCTCGCAACCCCGGCTGAACATCGGGTCTATAGGGCCCCGTCTGTGGTGGTCTATTGGATCTTTGATCTACGCGCCATACGCACGGGTCTGGTTCTGGTCGGTCGGCGAGCTACCCTAACTCGCTGACCGCAGACCCGCTCTTACGGTGGCCGAAGATCATCTCATCATCTCTCGATCCCCGACGCCCGGTATGTTGCCCTCTGCGGCGGCTGGGGCGCGAGGAGGATAGTTCCCTCAAAACGGGTTAGGCTGTAATGACAATAAGTACCAGGAAGCCAGACACTAAGCAATCAAATGTGTTTAAAAAAAGTTTATTTCAAATTACACGCTCAGTAGCTACAATCTTACAAATAATTCACAGCCATAACAAAACCATTTAAGGTGCTAAAACACTAAACTGTTTGGTTCAAACGTCTTGTGTGTAGCTTTTACATTTCTACGACCTTTGACCTCTATGTCCCACGAAGATGTGGAATTCCGATAATATTGTCACCATTTCCGTTATTTCATAGTACCTGATGTACCTGCGTCCCTTTGACATCACGTCTGAGGTCTCAAATAGTTGCGAAGATATCTGACTATTATACATGCATATTACATAGGTAGGCAATGTTTACATATGCGAACTATAGGTGTGCGAACGCCAGCGTTCTAGGCGGCTAGGGGTTTCTTGAATTAATTTCACTATTTTGTCGCAAAACCATCCTTGTACCATATATATACTGTGACCATAGGGTTATTAATGCAAAAATACTTATTTCGAATGACTCATTATTTTTTCCGGGTCTCAAAATTATATAAATGACTAGCTACTCCCGCGCGGTTTCAGTCGCTGCTCTGTTCCATTTGATTGTAGCGTGATGTTTTATAGCCTATATATAGCACTCGGGAACATTGTACTATAAATAAGGGAAAGAATTTTGGGAATCCGACGTTCCAAAGATTACCCCTACATACAACCTTACAAACTTACAAATTGTACCTCTTTATAATATTAGTATAGATATCGCTAAACGTTAAACCTTATTCTTCAATGAATGCTACAGTGTAACTAACTTAAAATCTTAAGTCAAAGTCAAAATTCGTTTCGTATAAAAAAAATCTAGCACTCTATACTATACTATAGCTTCGTAATTCGTGACTAGCAGAAATTATTATTGGCCCAGTAATTTCTAAGCAATCAAAGAGGCAGTTTATATTCTAATCATACTAATATCGTTAGCAATTTTAGGCACATTGTTGGGATGCCTAAAAAGAATCGAGGTTTCGACACTAACTACCTAATCGACCTAGCCTAAAAATCTAGCCTAACAAGTCAAACAAGCGAAGTCTAATTACTTAACCGTTATTCCGGCCATTATACAAACGCGCACATCAAGATACCCTTTTTTAGTGGAGTCATCGCATGCCCGACTAGTAATAAGAGTTTTTTTTTGAGGTGGGAAATCTACAATTTACTTCTTCCGCTCTGAGTGAGTCTAGTAGAAGGATTGTCAGACCCTTACAGACTTTGTTTTTTTTTTCTTTCTTTTTTTATAAAAACGTTGCACGCACGGAACAACTGTTTGTGTGATCCACAAATTGTTGTTCCGGGTCTGGAATGTTTGGAATGTTGTTCCGTGCGGGAATCGAACCCGCGACACGTTGCACGGCAGCCAGTTGCCCAGCCACCGCACCAACCGTGCAGTCAAATAAAAGACTAAAAACACCAGCCTGTTTCTTCTCTAGCTCTCCAGTACATGATTGTGGCGCAACCCCGGCTGAAAAGTAAGAGTAAATTCTGTCTCAGCCATGGGTCAGTCACTTATAATGGATGCCGATATTGTACCTATTTGCTTATTTAATGATTGTTTTATTTATTGCAAGAATCAAAGATATACCAGCGGCTTTTTAACTAAATTGATCGATATAACTTTACTGCAACAAATGTATAATCATCATCATCATCAGCCTATAAGTGCCCACTGCTGAGCAAAGGCCTCTTCTCACACGGAGATGTATAATAATTTGACATTTATACATATGCTGGTAAACATATCCGTATTCCACAGAACTATAATATAATAAGCTTATCCCTCTGGAGACCTAATTTTGCTCTTTATTTCAAACAATAAAATTGATAATCTATTTTCTGATAGGTATCTGATGTGATGGTGTCCGTCCAGAACTACTGTTAAAGCTGCGTCCATTTATTGACGAAGCACTGCAAATGTCAATGAAAATAGAATTCTCTGACGTCTAGAAATACCAGGCACCTGCTACACATATGGGATGCAATCATAGGAATAATGAAAACACAGTATGAAATAATATTTCAGAAGAAATAAAAAAAAGAAAAAAAGTTTATTTTATTTATGTAGTAGGTTTTCGCGGTTGTTGCGGTTGGCGCTTCAAACACCATCATAAACAAGAAATAAAAATACAAAAATAAAAATGGTTGTTGTTTTTTTAAAAAAATAAAAAACACAATAAAATATATGAATTATGAATAGTAGGTATGTTTGTTTTACTACTAGTCCTGCATAATGCATAATTTGGATATGAAAATGATGAAATATTAGTCCCATTAGCTTCTAAAATTCTGATGAAGAAGTACCTTTATTTTAAAACATAGGCAAATTATGTTATCGCAAGTCTGAATGTGATGTGTTTATTTGTAAACGCACCTACGACGCAAGACAAAACCAAAGGATGAGGATGTGTTCTTTTTTTAAAAGACTTATCAATTTTACGAATGCGTCTCTATCGCTAATTACCTAAGTATTCAATCAATAAAATCTAATTAGACATATGTAGTGATGTAGATAATTTACCAATAATCGATCGGAATTGTCAATGTCACAGGGTTAATCAAACACGCCACTACACACCACAGACACTTTATCATCAACCAGCTTTTCGAATAGTAACTATCGTGACACATCCAAACTAACATTATAAATGCGAAAGTAACTCTGTCTTTTGTCGCAGGCAAAAGCTAGTACTAAATATACCTATTGAAAATAACGACTTACTCACGGGAATTAACTGAGATAAGCTCTACCAGTTTGAAGTCACAACGGGAATAAAAAATACAATAAAAATAAACGAGCAAGAAAATGCTAAAAAGTTTGTTTAGTACTTATTGTTAGTAAAAAGTACTTAGACAACTAAAACAAGCAAAGCAACCAGGACAGCATGCCAATACCATTAGGGCTGCCATCTTAGTATAAGTTGAGTTCATTGAGAACCCAGCACTGGTTTTTCTGTTGGCACCCTTGCAGTGACGCACGGGCAGGTTTTTGATGATTTCTCTTTAATAAGTACCAGTTCTATCAGAATAATTATTAATATAAAAAGTTTAACTCTGTTATATCTTGAAAAAGAAGCTTTCCAATATCAATACTTTTGGAGAAATTTGAAATCTATACAATTCAATCACAATTAAAATCCTTTCTCTATACAACAAACTAAAGAAAAAACAAATAATATTAAGTACCTAGTATTGTTTTGGATGGAGAGAAATCTTTGCAATAATTCTCCCAATCTTTGTTGGCACCAGGAAGTGTTAGTACTATAAACCACCCTACTCTTTCTCCTGCACAAAGCTGCTTTGCTGTATATGAATGCACTTACGCGATGGACCCACTTGCACACTTCTTTGCGAGCACGATAGCCTCACAGGAGGAGACGACTTCCCAGTTCCTCTTCGCAGCATGGTCTGAACTAAGGCCAGGCGTGAAAGGTCGCCGCCGCTAATAGCTTCCCTGAGGAGCTTCCTTGATAAGCCCAAGCGAGACACAATGTCACCGTATGCTCCGCCGTTTCAACAATCACATCACTTGTCATATCAAATCGCATTCTATCAAATTAAAACAAGAACAATTACTTTAATTGTTACATTCAATAATGTTGAACAAATTAGGTCAAGTCTAATAGATTCAGTTCTATTTACCTAAACGTTTTATTAACATACATTAATGCATATGATAGTAGATGTTATAGTTCTGGTCACCAAATAGCCGAGTGGCGCCCGTTCTAGTATTCGCCTCGTGATAACGCAAATTTTAATAGCCAACACAATAGACTTTATGAACATGAAATAAACGACAAAACGTGACATCAGTGGACGAGCCTCGCTTTTATAAGGCCATCGTGTCACACTTTAGTATTAATGAAAGGAAAGTGGCAAGTGGTGTTTTCGAAGTTACTATAAACCTAGTCATTTAAAAACCTGTCTAAGTCTATAAGCTTTTTGAAATGGAAGACAGCTTAATATGGTTGGGTTCGAATGTCAACTCTTAATACAATTTTTGATCATTTCGGCTCCTACGTAATAAAAAGCAATTTTAGACAATCCCAGTTTTTTTGGGTTTTAGAATTACTTAGAAAATCTCTTTTATACATAGTTAGAACTGTACTTTACTTACTTACTGTGAGTAGGTACTAAATCAGCTGATAATATCAATTAATATTTAATTCTGATATTTATAATCATAGTGGTGAACCGGACCTTAAGGCGCAACTTTTCATGCATGAGGTTTCAAAACCAGCTTCCAACCAACTTACCAGTACCAAACAGTCATTTTCGACTTATATGTACTTTCTAAGTTTCCCTAGACACCGCTAACAAAAGTTGAAGAAAAACATCGTGAGGAAACCTGAACTTATAATTTTTAATAATGAGTTTAAAATCGCCTATCCGCCTAGAAAAGTGGTAATTAATGCTCAACTCTTTCTATGTGAAAAGAGGCCTTAGCTCAGCGCTTATAGGCTGATGATGATGAAGTGATGTATAAAACCTAATCAAGATAATGTGCTCAATTCGATTATAAAAATCGAAAATCGCTGAAAAATCCTCCACGCTTAATACCTCATCCGCTAAACAAAAACATTTTCAAATCATCCTAATACCAAACAACAATATTGACAAAAGTAATTTGTCGAACGAAGCGCCCAACCTAAAGTTTGATTCACAAAAACCTGTAGAATAAAGTAAACAAACGCTTTTAGTACAATCACTTCCCGACCTTTTCGGTAAAACAATAGATCGCGACCAAACGTGGCGTCACGGCTCAGTAAACTGAGGGAATAATCAAGTTGGGGCTATTTTCGTACAGTCGACAAAATATGTTGGTACACGTCTACTGTATTTCCCTAGGCGTCGGCCGTGAATCGAAAAGATTCATGCCAATCACAATGTATTTTGGACATTGATACTCTTATCAATGTACAAATCCCCAATGTGTAGGTAAGTGAATGCATTATGATAGTATATTTGGAGCAGTGGCTTGGCAACTAATGGGCCAACTCATATTTGTAGTTTTGTAAACGCACCCACGACATACCTATAAGAAAATCCAAGTGTGGGGCAACGTTATAATAAAAAAAGACATAAAAATAATATAAATCCTATCTATCACAAAAAAAAACAGTTTGAACAACCGTTACCAGAATAAAGCCCTTAAAACTTATAAACAGTTATGCAGAACTTAAAATCTTTTTCTTCTTTTTTCGTCTTCAATTTCTACCTACAACATAATGTAGGTACCTATAAAACCTAAACCTATTTCTACATAACTATCTGTAGATCATACGTATTCCAAACTTGAATATTATTCGGAACACGTAGAACTGAATCCACACATGCACTATTCCAAACAAGCCGTCGAACCATCTTGAACCTTATTTCATAACCTCGACCAAGTTTTGGCGTATTACATTCTCATTTACACACGCCCACTATTCTCAAGTCTCTAAACCACCCACAAAGGTTACTTGACCTACTCAAAATAAGTAAATTTAGACCTTAGAGAATATTGTTAATCAAATCAAGATCAACCTACGCTCGTAATCTTGTCGATAAGGTGAGATGAAAATTGTTAGCAGGTATATTAATTTCAGAATTTATATCCAAGATTATCTCGAACTGTGTGAGGTCTGTTGAGCAATGATTTAGGTTTCCATTGTTAATTTAATACATTTTATGTTTATTAATTTTTATTATTATATCAGACACCTCGCTAGTAATATGTGTTTTTCATTTAACAGTTATGAACTATTGGCAGAAGGTAACGCCGATTCCAATTAGGAATCTGTTTCAAAACAAACTTCAGCTCTGGTGATAGAACAAAGTGAGAAAGTTTAAAATTTGTTACAATTGTAACAAATCACCTATTCTTAAACGAGACTGTCTTACCCTGGAGCATTG
Source organism: Spodoptera exigua (assembly GCA_902829305.4). Classification (NCBI taxonomy): domain Eukaryota; kingdom Metazoa; phylum Arthropoda; class Insecta; order Lepidoptera; family Noctuidae; genus Spodoptera; species Spodoptera exigua. The sequence goes on from LR824614.2 coordinate 4,961,738, forward strand.
CGACCTCCTTGCTACTTCGAAGCCAGCAATAAATACTCCTTACGTAGAATCCTCTTTTAAACTGCAACGGACGACAAACACTCCCCTCTCCAAAGTGACACACTTCTAAAAAGCTCGGAAACACATTAACCTCATATTCCAGTCATTAAGTTAACGCCCTTCCTGATTAACGTTAATTAATGATTTTAAAACCCGTTTCCAGCCGTCGCTAAAAATGTACATGGCTTCGCAAACGGTAGGTAATATTTTACGTGAAGCTCCCTAAATTAGACTGTTGCTTGACACATGTAAACACATTTACGAATGAGCACACGACATACACAAAAAAATCTATCCCAGACAGACAAGTTTCAATGTCTTATTGCGGCTGATGAAGTGAGCCAATTCAATCATGTAACCTGCGTCATCATACACTTTTGTAGCCGGCTTACGAAGCTCCGAAGATATATAAAATTCTTACATAACTGTATACAAACGCTACGAACCGTTGTTGTAACTGCAAAAAATATAAAATCGATATAGTTTTTGTTGTCGCTGTCTCACCGAGATGTGCTGTTATTTATTGACCACCAGATTACGCACATTATATAACGCGGTTTTCCTGTTCAACATATTCCCAAAGTTTATTTATCGTCTGCCTTTTTTGCGGTTGGTTCACGAAAATTGCCAATGTTTTTGCTGCAAACTGTTTATTTTATGGCAAATACCTTTACCATTTAGGATAAAATCAACGAAAAGAATTTATACGGTCGACCTGGAAAGATTTTAAAATGACAAGTTTTCAAATTGAGACAAATTGTTAGCACGTCGCGCGTCGCCTACAGATTTTCCATTGTTCATATTTATGACAAGCGTGAAACGATAAACAGCCTCAACACAATTGTATTTAGGTTAATTTAAAGAATAAAGTGATAATGGCAGTTATAACAATAGTTTTTAAAAGTCACCATCGCTTTATTACTCAAACATCGTGATTATGAAAAACTACTTTCTTTTGAATTTGTGTCATTCTGAGCTTTATAGATAGGCACTATACCTGCTCTCACGTTCCAAGAGAAAATTGAGAAAATCTTTTAATGGAAATGTGCATTTCAAAGCGAATGCAAGCAAATGGGACTTATTATAGATGCCTATTGAAGGCATAGACGTCGGCCATGTTTGCCTCGCATTTTTATTCTGTTTACACGTACCAGCTGCTCCATTTGTGGCCCGGCTCGTAAAAACTGAATTGGAAACAGAATAAAACATGTAGATATTTTTAATGTCGGTACTTGAGCATTTTACTATACTTTCATAGATTGCCAACGTTATTAAAGCTAGGGAATCCATTAAAATGTTCGAGTTCATTTATAAACTTCTTTAATTACATATCTATACAAACATCAGCCAATTGAATTACAACTACACAATAATTTACAGTCTTTCCGAATAATACTTAAAACATTTTTTCATTTAAAAAAGTAATAAATACGAAGAAGCAAACCTTTTCAAATGCGAAAATTTGGTATCGTTATTGTACAAAAGTTACACATATTCTATTAAAGATACTTGTAGATTATAAAGTTCTATAAATATTTACAACTTGGGACGATTGTCGTCAATAACAAAACAAGTTCTTTAGCATTCGCCTAAGGCTAAGACTAAGGCCTACAGATCAATATTTAAGAGATCGTTTGGGATAATGTTAACTGAGGTCCTTCATACCAGGTACGTTTGAACAGTGTGCTGGAACACTACAGACTGCGGCTGATTGTGCCGACCTTGGAAGTCATTCGAGGAGTAATCAGAATCTATCGTGGAGTAGATATGCTCCGAGAGCGGGCGGTCGCACGGCGATCGCTCCGCTGAGTTAGCAGACTTGCCGCAAAGCGTCTGGCAAGTGCTGTTCAATACAGACGCGTCCATAGTGTAAGTATTAGAATTTCTTCCATAATTTAGTCTTTTTAACTTCTGACCGTGTCGCTTAGATGACGGCATGGCATAACGTAACCTCTCCCAAAACCTTTTCTCTTTCCACGTTATCTCCAAACCCGTTTTGAAATATGACTTCAACTCCGGATCTCGTGGGATGATCCCTACGCTCACTATTATTAATTTATGTGGATTCTTTTGTAGCGCTTTCTGTAAAGCTTGTCGGAACTCTATCTGTGACCACTCGGTTAAGATAAAATTCTTTGTTAAAACTACTATGATACGCCTCGACGCCTCGGTGGCCTCGACCACCAGGTCGGGGAACTGAGCGTACGTCGCCTCGAACTGCGGAACATCTCGGTAATGTAGGCATAGATGGTATGACGGATAACCGGTCTCTAGTTCGCGAGCAAGTGATTCTACGACAAACTCCTCGTCTTTAGGGCTATAACAAATATATGCATCGTAAAGCTTATCAGCATCCTTAAAAGCGCCCGCGAGGGGGGAGAGTTTAATTCCGCAATTCGAATACAACCACATCCTACAGGCGTATCTAAATGTGAATACTAAAGCTAATATTAATAAAATAAGCATGAACCCAGTCAAAGCCGAGGCCAATAATGGCAAATTGTGAGAGACGAAGAGCGCGCTTATCATCGAGTTATCGCTTATTTCACTGCAAACTGTCACGTTTAAATTCAATGGCTTCTTTGCCGGGTTCATGTTCTCATTCACACACCACAGGCTGGAAATATCGACAATTTTCTCAACGTTCTGTGATACATAAGTTAAAAAACCTTGCAAATATTTACAGTCACATGACCATTTGTTAGTTCCAATATATAATGTTTGTAACTTTTTATTATTGTCTAAATGCCACAGACCGTAATTTACGAGTCTGTTTCCATCAAGGCGCAAAACTTCTAGAGCTCCCAAAAGAGAAAAAGTTTCATTAGAAATGTACTCAATTAAATTACTTTGAAGATACAATTCTTTTAAGTTGCTTAGCTTTGAGAACTCGAGACCCCGTAATTGTTTCAGTTTGTTGTTGTCCAAGTGTAGGATTCTTAGATCTCTTAGCTCATTGAAAGTATTGTTGTGCACGTTTATAATGTTACTCGAATTAAGATATACAACTACAGCTTTGCGCATTGAATTAAAAACAGATTCATTAAGTTCATTGTAAATATTGCCATCTAAATAAATATGGGTTGCATCAACAGGAAAGTTGTGAGGTATAGACTTCAATTGTTTAACAGAACAATCAACAACGCTGGTACTTTTCGCTGAATCGTGATAACACGAACAATTAATTGGGCACAGTGTTTTACAGTTACAGTTATTGAAATCGCAGCAATGACAACCGTCTGGACAGTAATTGTCGTATTTACACAAAAAGTCTTTGATGTGGAATGAGCTGACCGGGAGGTATTTGACGCCGCGTACGTAGGATTCCTTGCAAATTACATTCTCCAAGTCCATCACGCGCGGGTATTCGCGAGACGTAATGGAATTGATGAGTAAAAGCCATTTCATTGTGCAATCACATCGAAAGGGATTGCCACTGATGTAAAACTCGGGCAGCGCTCGTTCATCTGCTACTCTCGAAATACGTAAACTATTTATGTCCAAACTTTCAATCTCATTGGCATACATATCAACTCGAGTTAAATTTCTCTTCTCAAGGAATGTATCGGTCTCAATACTAGTTATGAAATTATTGTTTATGAACAAAAGCTCTACGCTGTTTGGGATCGACATTGGTGACAAGGTCACTAACCGATTATGACTGGCATCTAATGTTTTGACATGGAGTTCATTTTGAATTTTATAGTAGTTACCAAGAATCTCAATAAAGTTTGCGTGGATGTCTAACCATTTCAAGCTTCCCGGAATAAAAGCGTAATCAAACCAGACCAAATGATTCTCGGATAAATTAAGCCATAACAGTTTAGTGAGCGCTACAAACACCCCGTTAATGTCAGAAATGAAGTTCCCATCCAAACGGACGGCTTCCAATTGAGTATTCTTTTGAAAGGTTTCAGTCTCGATTGACTGTATTTTATTTTTGGCCAAGTTGAGTACTTGCAAGCTCGGCAAGCCCCAGAACATGCCCGCGGTAAGGTTTCCAATTTGATTGTCGATTAAACGCAACCCGGTCAATTGCGATAGGTTTTGGAATGAACTGTTTGATATTTCTGTTAATAAGTTTTCACCTAAGTCTAGCGATTTCAAGAACGGCAACTGTAAAATTGCGTCTGGTACTTTTACAATCTTATTAGAACTTAGATCTAACTCTTTTAAATCGGAACAATTTCCAAATGCATTCTCACTGATGTAAGATAGCATATTATTATTTAAATTTAATTTATTTAATATAAACAATCCATTAAACACATGATCCTCAATAGCTTGTAACTTATTCTGACCTAAATTTAATGTGTGAAGATTAAAAAGCGGTGAAAATGCATTATCTTCTATAAATGCTATGGAGTTGTTGTACATATTCAAAATTTGTAAAAAGAACAAGTCTTTGAACATATTGCGTGTTATCCGCGCGACCGTGTTATGGGACAGGTCGAGCACGATTAATCTTATTAGACCACCGAACGTTTCATCTTCTATGTGGTCGCTCCTCAATTTATTCGCCGAAAGATCTAAAACGAGCAATTGTTCCAACCGATTGAATATTCTCTTAGGCAGAGTTTCCAGTTCATTATTTTGTATATAAATCTCTCGAATTTCTCTAGTGTTATAAAATAGCCCATCTGGTAAATAGCTAATAGCATTATCGGAAAGGTTTACAACTTTTAACGACAGTAAGTCACTAAAAACTTCGCCAGGCAGCTCATTTATTTTATTATTTTGGAGAAACAACTGTGTCAACCGGCGTAAATGTAAAATTTCGGAGTCAGCTGGCAGCGACATAATGTCGTTATGACTTAAATCTATAGTCTGCAATGTGGACCCGCATTTATGACCGAAACCCAATTCATCAACGAACTTAATTTTGTTACGTGTTAAATTAAGTGAGATTATATTCTCCAGAGCACAGAACAAGTCCGATGGTATCTTTCTGATATTGTTATGACCTAAATCTAAGGTGTGAAGCTCTCGCAATCCATTGAAAGCTCCCAGCGATAGTTCCAGCTCCTTGTTGTTACTCCACTCGTTGTTCATGGAGCGTATCTTCAACGTCTTCAACCCTCGTAAACCCTCGAACACATTGCCAGGCAGTCGTAGGATTTTGCAGTTATCTATAGTTATCTCCGCCAAACCTTGCATTTTTCCGAAGTGGTGATCTCGCAATGAGCTCTCGAGTAGCAGCGGACTGCACCGGATTGCGAGCCGCTCCGCGCCATCCGAGTGCATCGAACCGGCGACATCCCTGTCCGATGACAGTGTCCGTACGTTGCACTCCACCAAACCATTCTCACCGGACACACGGAAACAAACATCTGCATCGTCAGGCGCTTCCGTAAGCGCCGCGCCCATCACTAAACAAAAGAATATCGCGTTAATTATCATTTTAAACGGCACTGTGTCCATATCATTTTCGTCACTTGTCAGAATAGAGTTTTTATGAATGAAAGTTGAGTTCGTAAGTCGCGCACGGTCATGTTCAGTTGTTGTCTACGCGTGTACTACACGAAAACAATTCGATAACGACGATTATGAACGGTATAGTAAATAGAGCAGTGTGCGTTCGGCACGGCATGGCAACGCAGGCACGCGATCCCCCCGCGGTGGCGAGGCCGCGACTGCCGCGTACAATGAATGCTATGAATGCGCGGCGGCTTGGAGGGAACGGACCGCACCAACATTTCTATTGCCGCATAATAAGTAACCCTCGTAATTTTGACTTTTATACAAAACGGAAACCGTTACGCGACGTTGTTCCTATAATTTTATAGAACAAATATTTTTAAGTAACTTCATTACAACTAACTTTTTAAATTAAAATCATTAAAAGCTTAAATACTTATTAAAACACATCAAATTATGTATATTCTGTAAAATACAACGCCTTATCAGATTTTCTGCCAAGTGGTTAGCAGACGTTTATATGTATATCGCGGTACGATGATATTTCAGGTTTGGTTAAATAAAATTATAAGCACCATTATTCCTAATCGAACTTATAAGAAACGAAAAATACATAATACCGCATAAATGAAAAAAGTCACCGACTGCACAGTTGGTGGTTTAACTAGGCAAGAGGCTGTTGCGCAATTGCGGGTTCGATTTCGACGCGCAACAAAAAATATATGTGACATGATAAACGTTTGCAAATGCAACAATTACATAGAAAACGCTTAAATAGAGTAATTGTCTATACTAAAATTATAAAGAGGTAAAAATTGTAAGTTTGTAAAGTTGAAGTGTATGTTTGTAAGAAGGAGGTAATCTTTAGAACCGCTGGTCGGATTGCCAAAATTCTTTCACTGATAGATAGCTACAATGTTCCTGAGTGCTATAAGCTATAAAACATCACGCTGCGATCCAATTGAGCTGAGCAGCGAGTAAAACCGCGCGGGAGTAGCTAGTAAACAATAAAATTTTTAAATGTTCAAGATTCGGTAGTAAATAAAACACAGTATACAATACTTACCTACACAGGTATGCATATTACATAACTTATCTAATAAGCTAGTATTAATATTTGGATATTGTGAATACAAACCATCTACCTAAAATCTTACACAAATAATATTTATCAGGTGCAAAGACAGAATCATTTTGCCGTTTGCTGACTAGTTCTCTTATACTTACTTATTATAATAAAACATGCCATGTGAATATGCAGACGTTCCAACAGCCTACAGGTAGCCGAGCACGGGACACATTGTTATAATGCAGCTGCGCCAGTTGCTGACAAAATTGACAAACCACAAGCCCACAAGGGCTACACAACACTTCCTTTGCGAATACAATATTTTTGTACTATCACAAATAAAGTTTATGGTTAGGGAGTAAAAGTCATCAAATAAGTTTGAACCAATTGGAAGTGTTTTTTTATGTAAATAGGTCGGCAAACGAGCTGACGGATTACCTAATGGTAAGCGGAGGAGTTACGAGTGCGTTGCCGACCTTTTAGGGATAAGGGATTTGGAGCTTTAGGAATTGACGAGGGATTGGGAGAGGGGAAGGATTGGGCCTCCGGTAAACTCACTCACACGGCGAAACAGCTGTGGTTGTTTCACGTCGGTTTTCTGTGAGGCCGTGGTGATCACTCCGGTCGAGCCGACCCATTGCCGAAGCATGGCTCTTACACTTTTTTTAGAACGATTAAAGTTTTATGACATTCAAGTGGTCTTAGGTTTTCCATCAAACAAAGAAGTCTGTAAATTATTACCTAACTTATACACTAGTCACAATCTAAGCATTTTTTGGGACATCATCAAATGATATATCTTACTGACTCAAAACCACTCCGTTTCTTACCCTGCTCCATGCCATGCCGCGGCACCTTATTGTTTGCTTGCTTGTTTGATCCGCAACCCGGGACTGATCAACACCTAAACCAACTTTAAACACTAAATCTGCGTCGCAAAAATGCTGAAGTTGGATAAAGAAAATTCCCGACAGTATCTACGGTTAATGTGGCGACTGGATGACCGGCTACGTAACGTGTTCCGGCTTAGATTCCTCCACGGATTAACTCGTTGTAGTTTTTTTTTTTTTGGTGAAGGAAAAATCATCAAATAACTTCAGGGCGGGGCAGTAGGGAGTGTCAGACTCTTACTGGCTAAGAACATCAGCCCTACAGGGCCCCCGTCTGTGGTGGTCTATTGGAACTTGTTGTAGGTGAGATCCGAAAATTGTTGTTCCGGATTTTAATGTGATGTGAAATTGTGTATTGTAAACACATTCACTGTCATATAAGACAAGAAAAAGTGTAGGACATTTTACACAGTTTTTTTCTATTGCGTCACCCTTTTCTCTCTAGAAGGTGACTCACACACTCCCACTACCTATTTAACTACCTTTATTAGCCTATAACACAATGTAATTTCGTCCTAAGTACACATCTATAAAATTAAAGACTGGCTAAGTGAGGAGTTCGATAAGACGCGTTGAGCTATCCTAACCATATAATAATATTATGCTCTCCGATAAACTGAGTCGAAATAGACCGAAAGAACCTAGGTGGCTTATTAAATCTATACTATATTATAATGTTATAAAGCTGATGAGTTTGTTTGTTTGAACGTGCTTATCTCAAGAATTACTGGTTCTAAATTCATTTTGTGTTTAATAGACCATTTATTGAGTCAGGCTTTAGGCTATAAAACATCACGCTACGAACTGTAAGACCCGAGTAGCGGGTGAAACCGCGCGAGACTAGCTAGTGCTGAATAGAAAGCGAAGACGTTATGTACCTTAGCTCTAGTTGGACCCGGCCGTGGACCCGGCAAAGGCTCGAAAAGGTTTTTTTGAGGCAACGACGGTCTACCTAAATAAAATTTAGATATTATTGATGAAATACTATAACGTAGGTATTCAAACCTTAGCCGGGGTTGCGGGGTAAGCGCAATGAGGCACCGCGACCTCGGCCCAGAGCAGGAGAAGGAACGGGGGGGGTTTTAGTCAGTAAGAGTCTGACACTCTCTCTCGCCTTACCCTGGGCGGGAGAAGTCATTGGATGATTTTCCCCTGACAAAAAAAAAGAGGTATTCAAACCTTTAGGTACCTTACAAACATGAATATTACATAATAATTAATTAATTTACTTCCTTCGTATTTGTTTCTACTACTACTACCAATTTGATTATAATGTAAGATAGATTATATATAAGTTAAGATGCCAAATTATGGTTCATAATAAACGCATTCGTCAGCACTGAAAATTCTGGTCCACAGCAAGATTTTAAAGAAGATAAAAATTCCCTTTTATTTGAAAACACTCCTACAGACTGTCCACACGAAGTTTTAAAACACTGAATAAAACACATACCTACATATGTACAAAGTTTAAGTACCTACACAAAGTTTAAGTTTACGAATCCGACTTTTACCGTTTACGAATCTGAAATACTTTAATTTTTTTTACCCTCACATGGTTGATCTTGAGTATTGCTATGAAAAAAACTAAGGCGCCACTTTGTAGGCAATAGTAGTTCTGATTATTAAGAAAAGAAGTATAGAAAAAATCTGGGCCTAGCAGTAGTAGTATTCTATGAATTTTTCACTGAAAACTAAACGAAACTTACTTATTACTGAAAAAATAATTAAGTTTATCATCAAACCAATGAATAAAGTATGATAATATTTAATATTTCATAGAATAACAAATCAATTTATTTCCTATAAAATTAATAGCTGTGTTATCGAGATAAAACGATTGATACGCCACCTGTTGGCGTTTTGAATGATTAGTTGCTCCCAGCAGACTCAGCCCACCTTGTGTTGTTGTAGTTCACGGCGTTGTCGTTCTCACAAATTTTAATATAAAATATATGCTACTTATTTATATATCCGAAGGCCTCAATAAGACTGTGGCGATGCGGTTCAAAATTTAAGAATTATAAGGGTTTGTTTTTTAACAGAATTTTTAATATTACACATTACACTATTTGGTGAAAACGACCTGCAAATGTTGAAGGAAAGCGCGTAGATATTACTTGTTTAAGAGACCGTTAACGCACTAGTTTTGTAATGGATTTTCTATTATTAATGGTAGGCAGTGCTGGGACTGAGTCTCCAAATTTTACTTTAATCACGACGCAGTTTATAGTTAATTTATATGAAATAGAATGGATATCATATGTCTGTAGTTTATTAAGCTAGACTACAAATTAAAAGCTGCGAAGGATAGGAAGGTTTTTGGGGTTATTGGGTTTGCCTAACAATTGCATTTTGCCATGGATACTGTGATGTACTAAAAAATATTAAAATATAAATATATGTGCTCCTGCGACCCGCCAGCTCGTCATTACGGTGACAGAAGTCGAGACGAGCGGGCGTGTAGCACGCGCTCTTAAATAAATATAACTGTGTTTTATTAGACGATCCAAGGGTATAAAGCGAGACATAACAGATACAGGACGAGTATTGTCAAGATTCTCAGTACTAAGTTCTCACAAGGGTCCGATATTGAGTCGTTATCGTTACAACATATAATTATCATTGACTTTTTACTTTGACTTTTTAAGATAATTATACTTATTATTAAGCGATAACCGACAATCGTACTTGATGAAAACATCAAACATTTAATATTCTATAAGGATAAACAGTTATTCATAAAAAACTAATTTTTGATCAAGAGGAGGAAAAGATAAATAAAACCACACTTTTATTATCATTCTATTATATTCTAGACTTAATTATTATTTACAACAAAAAACGGCAGACAATGACAAAATAACTGGATAAGTCACATTTATAGCCATAACATCTTACGCTACAGTATGCTTTTCTTCAACCAGTAATTTATTTGAGAAGACAACATTATAGAACGTTAATTCGACAAACATTTCATGAGCAATAAATAAATAAATAGCTATTACAGTATACTGAATGAATACTAAACTTCACTATAATGTTATCTCTCTAAACATGTATTACGATTAAGTAGTACAATTTAAAAGGCTAAAACACCTTAAGTAGAATCAGAAACTACTAACATTACCTACACTGGAATAGTCATAACAACTTCAAACCACGAATAAAATGTTATAAAAAATCAATCGTTTTCAACATAAAGTACACTTCAAAACTCATTAAAGAAAAGTTGATTTCGATAATATTAACGTTCCAAAATAAGCAAAATTATATACAGAAAATAACTTTAATTGAAACTAAATTAAGTGCGTTCACTGCAAGCTGTGTTTAAAGTATTACAATCGCTGGGTAAAAGATGTCTAAAACTATATTCGTCAAGCATGGCCATTTTATAATAGTACGTTGGTATCACAAATGATTACTTAGAATTACACGAGTCTCTTAACACTATAAACGAGTCGCCAGCGGCTGGCAGCAACCATAACTATAATTGAACTAATTTATCAACTGTCTGCACTGTTAGTGTTCCGGAAATTCAGTCTTACGTAGGCTCTGGTCTCAATACAAACTGACACATGTTTAGTATACACATTCTTCACAGCGCAGTTTCAATAACATATAAAATTACTCATAACTTTGGCAAATGGAATACAAACACAAATGTTACAAGGCCTCATTAAAAAACGATTCTATGTTACGTAAACTTCCCTATCTATTTTAGTAAGAGTGTATTTATATCCTAGTTATTGATATGAATTGATTAACTTTGCAAAATACAGTATTGTATTTACTTTTTTATTGACAAACAATTAAATGATGAATTTTATGTATGACTTCAAAATTATATTATATTTATTTTTAACATTGATTTTTGAATACAAGCTATGCTACCATTTCAGCAAAAAGTATAATAAGCAACATATTTTTACCTTAAACCCATAGCCTGTAACATTATGCAGATTAAGGGGCACTTTTAAAACTAATGTTACACAATATTATTGCTCATATATTTAGTGCTACCTTAACACAGTTCAGCTTGGACTAAATCAGTATTGCATTCGTTAGATTACAGCTAGGAACCTTTTAGCGCACTACTACAGATAAGGAAGATATCGAGATACATAAAAACTAGCGAGAATAAATTGCATGTTCAAATACCCGAGAGCCTGTTTGTATAGTTACTTATCGTAAATTAGGCGTTACCAGGTCATGTTCAACATCATATTGTTAATTTATCAGTCGCCCTAAAAGTCATGTCAGATCCGTAAAGGATCTGTTTCATTACCGACTTATTCCAAACTAATCAAACTATATAACACAGAATTTGATCAGTCACCTAAAGAGCGATGAGGTACAGATCAATGTCTTTAAAGTACGATTAAAATAAAGTACGACTACATTGATCACGTTACGTTGATCGACACCGGCTGACAATCGGAACTAAACAAGAGCTTCCAGCCCATACAATTAATATCACACGCAGTCCGCACTCGGCTTTATCGTTACCATCCACTAAACAACACGGTACTATCAGACCGTACAATAAACTTTCACTTACTGGTTCACAATCACTTAGCACCATCGGCGTTTCTTAGCTGTCCCTTCATCGTTTTTGCCGGTGCGAACCCCAGTCTATTTGTCGGCCTTTATGTGGTCCGGGCGGTCGCCTCGCGAGTACCTCTGCCACATCTTATTGTATAACATTTCTAAGCCGGTAGCGTACGCCTTGCAATCAAAGAGCGGACTCTCAGTACGGGCTGCCCAAACCTTAGCCCGGATGGCTTTTAAACTGTAAAGAAAAATAGAAAATACTTTTAGTAAAAAATAATTGGGACCTGACTGAGAAGTTTTTACCAGAGATTTAAAAACATGCATTGCATTTGACTTTATTGAATTACTTTTTACAGGTTAAGTATAATAATAATAATGTTTTACTTACTATTCCCTATCAGTTCCTAGTCTTACAGCTATATCCTGATATTCTATCCTCGTTCTCGCGATAAGTTCCGGACAGCCAAGCGTATTCAACTGGGATGCTGCCACTCTGTAAAACAGAACAATCTAATTAGAATAACTGCTTTTTATTGTGTGTCTGCCAATTGTACTCCCAAGAGTGTTACCACGAACTCACAAACAGGCGTGATACAACACTTGCGTTATATTTCGTGTGGTTGAGGTTACACTATCTCTATTGGTGTCTATATATGGCGCAGAATGCTTATCATCAAATGAGCCATTCCATCATTTATTAGTTGGCGCGTCCCAAGTGTCAAGTGAAAACAAACTTCAACCATATTCACCGTTGATCCTAATAATAAATTTGAATTTGAATCTTTTTGTTCATAATTTTTAGCTTTTGTTTACCTGGAGGCTAAAGTCTCTCCTGGCAGCGTGACGACGGGTGTGCCAGTCCACAAGATGTCCATGCTAGTGGTGTGTCCATTACACAGGGGTGTGTCTAAGCAGACGTCAGCCAGTTGGCCACGGCGCACGTGCTCCTCTTTCGCCGCTACGTTAGAGAAAATAATGCGGCCAGGGGGCAATCCTATACAAAAACAAAACGTCTTTATTACTATCCTTCACATAAAGTTACATTTTCACCTCTCCCACAAGCAATCAGATCATAAACATCGTTTCCCAAAGACTTGATTCATTTTCTATTAGTATTAAATACAGATTTGGCTTTTTTGGAAATGGAACAGTGGTCTTCATTTGGTTTTTTTAATCTGTCTTAGATGGATGTTTGGGCAATAAATATTTCCATCAAGATAAACATGCTAAGTATGGAACAACTTCAACAGATAAGATATGCGCGAGATTATTATTAAAATAATGATGTAATGTGAATTTACTTACCAAGTTGTTGAGCAGTGTTTTGGAGATTGGGTTCGCCCACAGCTGGGAACCTTAGCAGCCACAGAACACTGTTTGGTACATTCTTCAATATGTACACCCACATGTGCAAGGTCAAAGGGTCAATTTTATAAAGTTGGTTGAAATTACAGTACACCACTGCGTCATCGGGAAGACCGTATTGTTGCCGAGTTGTTATTACTATAGACTGCGGCACTTCCTCGCCCGTCGCAGCCTTATTGTTTGTCTGTGTCGTCGCTAGTCCGTTTTGTAGAATTACTCCATTTACCGATGTCTGAAAGTTAAAAATGTTATTTAATAACATGTTTCTCAAATGATAAATGACAAACTAATCATAAATAAAAGCTATGGTGTTATTTCGTACCTGTACTTGTCCAGAAGCGATCATGGTCTCGATAGGTGTGGTAGTCGGTAATTCCGCTACTTTCAGAGATATTTCTACAGGCCGAGCGGCTCTTACGATTTCTTTAATCTCCTTAATATCTGTGGTTTCTACAAGTGGCGATAGATCCGTAGCATTGATGACAGCTACATTGTCTGCTACACTTCCTAAATTGTTATGAGATTTCACTTTGTCGCTGAGAATGAGTCTTTCTTGTAGATGCGGGAACATTTGCTTGTGATCGCCCACGAAGTACGTATGTGGCATATAAGCCATCTTCTCACTGTATTGGCTTGCCAGTTCCAAGGGTGACGTAACTCCGTCCGTCACCAAATAGTCCATATAGCTAGCCCCGCTAGTTCCCGGATATCCCAGCCACATAACTTGCACAGGGGCCGGGCGGAGCGCAAATATCTCGTTACGCGCTCCCTTTGTGTAACCATTCATATTAACAAGAATGTGTATACCGTCACTGTAGATTTTATCGGCAGCTTTGCCATTACATTGAATCTGAGATAAGTCAATGAAGTGTTCCGCCTCCCGAGCAATCTTAGATCGGAATGTAGTTCCATCATCGGGACTCAAAGCGTAGCAGAAGATCTCGACTTTAGCACGATCATGTAGACCGGGCACCGACTGCATCAAGTGCGACGTTGGATGGTTTCCAAAGTCACTGCTCACGTAACCGATACGTAGACGTCCTTGTAACTCTCGCGGGAACTTGAACGGAGCCTTGTGCAGAACTTGTACCTTTTCAAGGCAAAGGTTGGCATGACGTGCGGCAATCGCTTTCCTATACTCGTGTGTAAGCGGGTATAACATGGAATGATGAGGATGAACCGAGGGCAATCTGTTCTTTTCCAGCTGCTCGGCTACAATGCTGACGAGTTTCTTCATGCGTGACTCGTAGTCAGTCCAATCGCACACAATTTGCAAGCAATGCGCCAAATTGCAGTACGCGTCAGGGAAGTCTGGTTTCAATTTCAAAGCCGTTCTATACGACTGGATAGCTTCAGGAATATTTCCAGAATCTTTGTGAATGCTAGCAAGATTGCTATGAGCATCAGCGAATGCAGGATTTATCTGTATAGCTCTGGTGTAGCATTGCAATGCACCCGCTACATCTTGCATCTCTTTGAGCGTGTTGCCCATGTTACTGTACGCATCAGCGAATGTTGGTTGAATTCGTATCGCCTCTTTGTAATGCATGAGGGCTTCGGTTAACTTGCCCTGTTGCTGTAGTACTGACGCCAAATTGCTGTGTGCGGCAGCAAATTCAGGGAACACTTCCAAAGCCTTCAAGTACAACCGAGTCGCTTCCTCAATGTACCCTTGTTCACGTTTAATGTTAGCCAAGTTGTTCAGTGAGTCCGCATGTGAGGGGCAAAGCCTCAAAGCTGTGTTGTAGCATTCTTCCGCGTCGGCAACTTGTCCTTTTTCTTTAAGAGCATTAGCTAAATTACAATATGCGTCAGGGAAGTTCGGTTGTAGCTCAATGGCTCGTCTATAGGTGTCAACTGCCAAGTCAATCAATCCTTGTTCATAGTAAACACACGCCAAGTTGCCGTGTACAACAGCATTATTTGGCGATAAATTTAACGCCCGGAGATACGCAGCCACGGCCCTATTCAACATGGAAAATTATTGTTAATTAACACGCTATCGTATATTAATACAAGTAGACGTTATTGGAAATTGTAATATCGCATTAATGTAATTGTTTACGCTTCAGCGTACGAAATAATCAAATATCCGCATTGACTGTTATTTTTTTATTTTTAACCAGCTTCTTAAATTAAGTACCTTAATACGTATCTCACTCACCTGTCAAAAATTCTGGCTTCCTTGAGTACATTTCCCAAGTTAATGTAAGCGTCCAAGAAATTTGGATCTAGAGCAACGGCCTTTTCAAAGTGATGAATGGCCAGCCAGATTTCACTTTGTGCGTTAAACACGCATCCCAAGTTACTCCAAGCCACTGCAAAGTCTGGCCTCGTTTCTATTGCCTTCAAGTAACAAGCCTACACACACGGAAAAAACAAATATTAGTAACTGAACAGCACTATGTTTTAATGTAATGGTCTGAAATGTTTGTTACGCCAACGACAGTAATTACACCTTCGCTACGAGTGCTGCTGGGTGATCGATGACAACTGCAAGGCTACGCGATCACCAAACATCAATCGCAAACACAATAAATATTACGCAAAGTGCACCCTAGAGAAACGAGACTACGCCGACTGCCACACACATCAGTAGGAAATGCAAACGAAAAACCAGTGCAAACAAAGTGCAACCGCACATCCATACGTCTGTTATAAACAGAGGGTAATCATACATCACAAGACAGACGAACCAACCACAAGTGAAACGCTTCCACTTCCTAGCCGATGAGAGAGGATGGTCACGACAATGTCTAAGTCAAAGAGCACGACTTGTATCCGAATCCTGTTCTTACTTTATGTCTTGCAAACCTTTTCCACTTTACCTGCAGCAGGCATGGTGTCATCGTGGCGGGATAGCGAGTGTCGTACGAACCATAACCCAGCTAGATACAGCAGCGGGCACACCTACACTTGCCTTACCAGACAATACCTTGTGAAAATATAATAGAAAATTAGTTGATTTTGAGTCAATTTGTTTCACCCGATCGTCTTCATAAACAAATTATATTGCAAATCAAATATTTATGATTCGAGAGGATCATTGTCCAGCTCACGCTGTCATCGAGCAGAGTATTGCGACAGGCATGATGTGGATGACCAAATCATATAATACAAATAAACTCACTACGTCATACCACTAAATGAAATAAACACTACAGTCTCCTCTGATCCTCCATTGTTATAAGAATTCACTACAAGCACAAGAAATATAATGTTAACTAAATAAGAATTGAAGAAAACAGGATTTAATGTTGACACAAAGTTTTAGCAACACTACGTGAATTAGTTTACTCTCATTTACTGTTCAATACTCCACGCAACATTGTTAGGAAAATGACGAAAAATGCAACTTATAACAACTAATAAAATATATAAATACATTAATAAACATTTTCGACATAAGATAATAATTACAGATGTTGTGTAGAGAATTGAATTGGAATTGAACGCAAATCGCTGTCACAAAATATTGAACTTCCCTCCTTCCCCAAATAAAATGGCTTGTATTATGTTACTATTCGGAAATGTACCATTTTGTACATGCCTTGAGTGAAATATAAGACCCATGTGTACGGCAAGCTTTAATAAGAAAATGTACGTGTAAAAATACGTTACGCAGATATGCCCTTGTATTCAGTCAATGTCAAACATTGACACTACATTGACTCAATTTATCAAATTTATCAAACGTAATTTTATTATCAGATAACGATACACATAAGATGCATAATATTTTGTGACTAAATTATAATGTGCAACAAGATAGGAATCGAAGTTGTGTGGCCAAACAATGCATTCGAGTTCCTATCCTGTGTCACCAATGTAATAATAGTTTCAACAAGCTCTTTGATGGCTCCTTAGGATTAAAGCTTAGACAAGATTCAGAACGAATTGTTGAAACCATTATAAAAGAAAAGCTGACGCAAATAGCAAATTGTCCAGATGTATGTACGCAAGAGCAGTTACGCTTACAGAGCAGAGAGTACGCTAATTTGATTCAGAACAATGGGAACTTTTACAGAATCCTGTGAACTTCGGAGCAAACCAGAAAGTCGAGGAGGAAATTATATTTACCTTTGCCTCGTCCAAACGGCCAAGTGCTTTGAGCAAATTGCCTAAGTCACTCCTGACGCAGTAAAGGTCCTGTGAACAAAATTAACATTTTAGACTTGTTTTCTAATACCCCCTTTACGTACACTTAAATTCAAAAAGATAAAGTTACGATAAGGAAAATGATTAGGAAAACCAATACAAAGTTATTATCTAGAATGTCGTTTTCTATTCTAGATCTATGCATTTCGGTATTTCAAATAATGTTTGCGTGAAATAATAGGTCACATTCGGATTGTTTCAGTTTTCAAATGAAATTCGAAAGAATCTTTTAACCAAACGCCGCACATTTTACTACAAAATAAAATTTAAAGCTCTTCAATTTATGTGAACGAAATATATAAGGATGAAATAATTGCAAGCTTGATAATTTTACATTGTTATTGCACTTAAGTTATCTGATAATCGCGAAAACGCTATCATTATGTATATTCAACAAAACCGTTTTCCAATCCACCTACCTCGTTGAAAACAACAAAGTATTTCATGTTCAAAAGTCTCAGTTTTTAAATGGTAACGCTAGTGTTATATGGCCTGCATTTTTAAAAGAACCTTCTGATGTAGGATTCGAAATAAAAACGAGACAATGATGCCACCTCGATAATCTTCAAAACGAAAATCAAATAGAATAGAATATTTGGGAACATGTCAAATATGTAGTTCCTTTCAAATCGTTACAATGTTTTGGATTTATATGATTTTCCTTTCACAAGCAAATCTGATACACAGATTATTTAAAGCGATTGGTCATTCGATATTACTATTTATTACTGCTTACACATCTACACTGATTTATTGTGGACATTTATGGCTAATGCACTATTACTACACAATATACTTTTCTAAAAAGGAAAACAATAACGCAATTTGAATAACTGCGCGTGCCTTGTTAGAAAATATTTTCACAAATAAATTGCCCACGAGGAATTTGTATAGCAATTAATAACGAACACTTTTAATTCTGGGATCGTAGTGTAATCTCCTTGGCAATAAATTTGATTTACGGCCTCAAACATCGTCCGCCGACGGCTTAGCTATTTATTATACAATATTACAAACTGGCAAGTCTTGGAAGAAGAAATTTTATCAACAAGGAATATTTACATGAACGGATCTGAAATAAAAATAATAATTTTCCACGATGAGGTCACCTTGTAATATAATAAAGTGGGCATCGGCTTCGCCATGCGGTAGTGAAGGAAAACATGTCGTGGAATTTTACCGCATAGTTGATACTATACATACGCGTAACAATAGGTAATTGCTGACAACAAGGACTTATGATAATAGACAGATAAAAAAATTCAAGCCTTAGTACGTATACAGTTTTTGTTAGGCTACTTAATCCGGCTATGACATATAATGTTTATTTATTTACAGTTCACTAATATATTAGAATCGGAATTATTTATTCGTAAACACAGGTGACTATTATATACCTGTTTCTATCGTCATCTATTTGCTTAAATAGAATAATTCATGGTCTAAATAACATACTGATTTAAAATTATTCTCTAATACATAAAATGTACTTGTAAATACTAAACTTATACGCATCCTTCCTTTGCATCTTTTTAGTTATAACATCTGATATTATTTTTGCAAATCTATATTATCTTTTTACGTGATTTCAAAGTTACAATGTAATACAACGTAATAATTTTTACGCCAGTGGGTGGGTGTCGTTAAAAGATCTATAAAACCATTTTACGGCAGAATGTAATCCGAATACTAAAATATTCTGTTTATTTTGTATCTATTAATTGCTGTGTATTTGTAGACAACACTTCTGTTATTGATGCTACTCACTTGCCAGTCAATACATTTGTGCATTCACCACAATGATTCATAACTGCAATTGTATTGTGGTATTGTGTACTTTATTATATTTACTAAGAAAAATTGAACATTCAGTTTAGTAGTTCAAATCATTATAGATCAGATAAAACGCAAACTTAAAACTGACAAGATAACCTACATATTAACATGTTTTGACAGAAATACATACAGGTACGTATCTACCTAAGTAATGCTGAACGAGGTTGAAACCATAAACAGTTAAAGTGTAGCTATAAATACAAATGCATTTAGGTAATAATGGCATACGGTAAGTCATAAACTTGTAACCTACTAACGTTCCTTAAAATTCGTTACATAGATAAGCTCCAGGCAAAGTATATCTACGTATGTGTATATTTCCGGCGTTATTAAATTATAATGTAAAATGATAGCCGTAACAAAGAACAGATAACAAGATATCAATAAAACAAGACTAGAATTTACATGTTTCTTATCAGCATAATGTATTCTGTATCAAGCAAAGCAACTTATGGCTAGGCTACTTTTTTACTAGTCAACTTTTTACAGACTTCTATCAATCAAGATCGATGCAAATGTATGGCAGCATAATATGGTCCGTTCGAAATATATATTTCAGATATAAAATATCCGTCACTTCTCTAAACAAGCATAAAGTTAAATAAAACGAGTACGTTTAAAACGTATGACTAAAGAAACAAGTACATAGCAATACTTGGTATCAATGTTGCTGTACTGTAATAATGACTAAGACTAGTCTTGTTTAGAGAAAGCGTTTTCAGTCTGGTTTATCTCAAAATAGAACATCTCGTTGTGTGTAGTCTAGACAGAGGCGCTTTCGAACCAATCTCGGCCTTTTTGGTATAGGTAGGAGTAATATCAGCGCCGTATTCTAATACAAAGGTAAAGGTTAACTGCATCGCAACTACTTCACCCGCATTGCGGCACTATCGCTTACTGCAAAAAGACAACTTTTTGCATAGGCTCGACCGGTGATAGTTTACGACAGTTTTTTTCCTTCTAGACCTCTCAATCTTGTTTATTCGACTTTGACAGACCGATCAATATATTTTACTATTTATTTAGTCACTTTAAATGTATTATTTTACACTACCGTCTGAGTGCTGGATAGTACGTGATCTCTGTAACTACAGAGCGTAAAATGATATGATGTGACCCATAAACGTTATTAAAGCATCCCTATTATGTAGCTAAATAATTGGATTCTATACTAACAAACAAAACAAAAAGTATTTATTCGCGTCTTTATACAAATATAAAACTCTAATGGTATTAGATAACAAATAAAGTTTTCCAGTATAATCTCCAAGTATTACACTAGTAACATTCCGAATGAATTTATTTGTCGAATAATAACATCGTATGACAAAATATAGTAGGTACAATTGCCTAATATGTCAGTTCTAATTTTCTAGGTCGGTGAAGGGCAAAGTTGCGTCGTTGGCAACATGGAGTCTGTACGGTTACCAGACACGCTGCTTTGTGTAATTACCATCACCCACCAGAATTAACCTATTGTTATTGGAATAATAAATATCGGGTATAATAATAACAACTATTATACAAAAAGACAAGGTTTCTATTTCACGCACTAAAGTTCAGTTTTACATCTACTAGTATGTAAAACAGGAATAAAAGCTTGATTGCGTGTGATAATTGACTGAACAACGATTATGGACATTTGCTAATAGGAATAGGAATTTAAATTTAAATATGACCTTAAACTGATAACACGTAATTCTGGCAAGGCTTGCGATATGTGTACATAATAAACTTATCATCGCCGGAATTGCTGTCTTTACATCATAATACGTTGTAAACGATAGCTACGAATAGATGGGCGAATCGGAATAAGAACTTTTTCACAGTACATGGTTTGTAAAAAGATTAATAATTGAATTAAATGATAAACATCTATGGTTATCAGATTCTAAAGATTATTACAATTATAATTTAACTAATTGATTAATTAAATCAGATTTCGACAGACAGAAAGTGAAAGTTGATAAGAAAGAGCATGGCATTTTTTGCACCCCTAAATTACATATAGGTACCCCCCTTTAATAAACGTGTATTCAACATCAACGACGATGCGGTAACCCCTCGATTATAAAATGAACGGTTTTTATTCCTATTGAGTGCTCGTATGTAACTGCGAAATTATGCTTTCGACGATTCAACTAACCGTTATTGTAAAAACTTACAAAAATTACTACAAACAAACTAGTCTTACATTAATTTTCTAGTTACTTACAGGATTATATTGTAGTGCTGTGACATAGGCCTGAACCGCTTGTTCCATGTCTCCAGCGGCCACAAGTGCGGCCGCCAGGTTGATGTAGCCATCGATGAAGTCCGGCTTCAATCTGACAGCATGCCTGTAGTTCTCCAAAGCCTCTTGAAGCTGACCCCTCTCTTTATACACGTTGCCCAGGTTGCTATAGGATAAGAGTTATTTAATTAACAAAATTACTCATTGTAAGTACGCAAGGGTCTGTGTAAAAGACCCTCGCGTTCTTTTTGCAAATTCACACAACCCTCCTTCATTTCCCCTACACCGTAAAAATATCGCCGCCAGAAAATACTACCTCTTTTTGCTCTTTTCCCTATCTGAATTAACTACGTTTTTCTTGAAATACGCACTAAACTATGTACCAATTTCTGCAAATGGCTGTCGAAGAAATAACATCGTAAGTAGCACACAATAAACATTATTTATCAAAATTTCCTAATGTCTATGATTCGTCGAGTGAATATCTTCACGATCTTTAACCGTTATAGAATTTATTCTTAGCCAATGTAATTGCAGGATAGACGGTTTACGAGGTTTTTAAAGTAGAACTAACAATTGTACACAATACGTAATTGTTAGATTTAACTGGCTCATTGCAAAGTGAAACACGCAAGTAGAATTAGGATTAGCTTAATAAAAACGGCTTCTGATTACGTCTTTCCATCGCCGCCGCCGATAAATTAAATAAACGTTAATCCTTTGTATACCTACTTCGCAATTTTATACAGATTTTTTAGTAACTAAGTTTGTAGCCATAGCAAAGGTGTGACATGTTAGATTGCGTGACCTTTCCGAATCGAATTATGTTAATTTGTTATAACAGTCTGAAAATGGGTTTTCACATGTTAACATACTCGGCATACCCTGATACCATTTACCATACACACACTATTGACTGGTATGTTCATGTTCCTATGTTCAATGTTCAACATTATTGTACAATAATGTCTTAATATATTATTTCTACAAAGAGCTATGACGTATATGTAACAATAAGTATAACACAATACAATAGACAAATGGTTATAAAGATGAACAAAAGAATAATTGCCTCTTTAATCATGTCACATATTTATAGTGTAACCAATAACTTCTAGTTCATCATTTGAGGAAGAAACATTCTTACAATTGATATCATACAATGATGTATCAAAATAAACAACATGTATTTCAAATGACTGCAATCCATTTCAACAACTTCAAAATGGCCCAATTTTTAATGGTTTGCCGTTGCCAAAATATTTTGTCAGTGACACATCAAATTATTTCAGACGGTACATGCTACAGAAATAGTTATTGCATAAATGACATACAAACTTATTAGTCAGATTTACTTTGTTGAAAACATATTATGGGGCCACACCATATCTATACTAATAATGTAAGTTTGTAGGTATGTAGGGGTAATCTTTGGAACCGCTGGTCGGATTTACAAAATTCTTTCACTGATAGATAGCTACAATGTTCCTGAATGCTATAAGTACATCTCGCTACGATTAAAAGGAGCCGAGCAGCGGGTGAAACCGCGCGAGAGAAGCTAGTATTGTAATAAAACGGTTAACAGGTTTTCCTACCTAACCAATTAGTAAAAATCAACTGCCTATCTTATTAATTAGTCATTTGTCATAACATGTTTAGCTTTGCATTGTGAATGCAAACCAAGGCCTGGATTTATACTAAACCTTTTGTTCAGAACAAGATAATGCCGTAGCCTTGTTGTGCTTTCAAGCTTAAGTTGATTGTTCATAAAGGTATAACACATACCAAGGTGAAGAGCATGACACAATGAGAATAAAGCTATGTTTATTTAGTTATTCATTTAGCAAATATGCTTGTCTGACTACACCCATTTTGTTGTTAGACCCTGGGCATAAACAGTTATGAAGTAGGACATGTCATGTGAACATTGTTGGAAATATTTTGAGATATTAATTATTTTTGTTCCCCAGAGAGAAGTAGAGCTGGGAATATTCTATGAAACAGCTACTACAGAGGTACCTAATATACCAATTTGCTTGCATTTGGTTCCAATAACGTATTCTTTTACCAAAGATTTTACTAAGATTACATTACATTACATTTTGCAAGAAACTTATATCAAACAACAGTCAAATTACAAAACTCAAACAATTCATACCTGTATGCTTCAGCTAGAAGGGGATTCTGTTTGATAGCCAAGGTGGAGAAGTGAGCAGACTTATCCAATCTTCTACACTGGAAATGGATGGAGGACAAGAGTAGGAGGACACCAGTATTTGTACCATCTTGTCTCCATAACTGCATGCAGTGTAGTTCCGCACTCTCATAGTCACCCGCTTGATATTCTCGGTGGGCAAGCTCCAACAGTCCTAATGAAAAATTAAACAAATTATGCTTTACTTAAATAATGGTGCATTTTATAAGCAGCTGAATAGTAGTCCAGAAAACTTAGCATCATTATAAATTTTAATATAAGTTCACCATGAGACACTAGCAGTAGAGTCGGCAACTATACAGCGGGACTAAAGTTCCCCTTATTCAAAAAAGAATATCTTTTCAGGATGTGTATGTATGATAACTATTTCAATAGCAGTCATAAACAAGAGGAAAGTTCAAAGGTCAGAAAAATCGAGCAAATCTTTGCTTAAATCAATACATATAGGTATTAGTCCTGTCAAAAAAAAATATCTATCAATATGAGAGAAAACAGTATTAAAATTTCATTTTTAATTCACACACATTACCAAAATGATCTAGAGGAAGTTGTTCTTCAGAAGTGATTTTTATTGTAACTTCTAGAAACACATTATGTAAATTATGGTATTAAAAATAGGTTTAGGATAAAAACAAAATTAATGAATGGAAATGTTTAATTCATTCATGGTTAAATATTATTTTTAGTGTAAAAAATAATAAACTACAAGGCCACGGTATTGTTCCACTACACTACGCCTGCTGACGCTATTGTAAAAAAAAAGTAAAAAAGACACACAGCTGCCTAACCTATACATAATAAAAAAATACGTAAATAGAATCCTCAATGACAGAAAACAGATATTGTATTAAACAAAACAGCATTTTATATTCAAATCAAGATCAAAATCGACGAATCTGAATTATAAATATCTTACTGAGACAAAGCTTCCTGAAGGCTTATTGAAATTCTTAGGAAAATTCCCAGGTTTACGGAAAGTTTCAGTTTTCTTTTATGATTCCACGTTCACACTAAAATCTCAATTGAATACGTACCCACTGTAGAGATCTGCTGAATATCTGACATTTTCAATATCACCGCATTTGCTGGAACTCCAACACCAACAATTTGCTGAGACTGTGGTTGCGTCGTGACAGATTGTGGCACGGCGACGTTTGCTTGTGATTGCATTTTGGTTATCATCGTTCACATCAATCAAACACAATTATAGCACAACACACAATCACAGATTCCCATTAAAACAATCGTCTTTTCTTTATTTCCAGAGTTTTGCCATGAAGATCAAATGAGTAGTTTACAGCAACGCTTTTCGCAATCCGCAATCCGCACACGAACACGACGCGACGGCTAGCGGAAACAACTCAATTTTTTAACAATGTATCCTAATATTTTTAATAGACGTTACATTGACTATAATTTTCGACGCGCCATTATGATCCTTATGTACAGGTGACACTGAGTATAATAGCTTGATTGATTGTGACGAGTACACACAACAACGCCTGTACATTTTTGTCTATGGTTGTTAAATAATTTTATTTAAAAACCTAAACAGTTATAAATAACAAGTGAAAATTATGTCGCGTTTTTATGAAAAATTAACATAACTTATCATGAACATTTTGTTTCGTCTTATTTGGTTTAAATTTAATTAAAATGTTAACATTTGTATGTGTATTTCCGGTTCCATTTGGCGGTTAATTCAAATGTATGGAAATGTCTGTAACGGGCTAATCTGTTCAGACGATAAAAAATTCTTTCTTTTGGCCTCAAAATGACCTTTATAAAGGTAGGGCTCGTTGCTTATATTAATGTCCGACAGCAAATTGCTGAGAAATATAATCCTCACCTAATCTTGTACCTTCTCAGGAAATCGAGGAACGTAGACAACAGATAGCGGCGCTAAGAAAATGAACAAACGATTTAAATTTTAACAAGAGAAAAAGTACCTTTGTATATTGATTAGTGAAGTAAAACATTACTGAAAACTTAGTAAACAGGCTCTTCTGTTTTATAAAGTTCTTTAGAATAGTCGAAGCCAGGTTACTATGTAAGTAGTTGTTGTTGTTCTTGTATGTCCAGGGTAATGCTTACAGTCCAGTTCCAGACGCCAAATGCTAGAGAGCGCCTAAATACTTTAAAATTAAAAGCATTGCTATCCGATGGCCAGGGGTTTTTTGTGAGGGGAAAATCATCAAATGACTTCTCCCGCTCAGGGCCGGGTGGGAGGGAGTGTCAGCCCCTTACTGACTAAAAACCCCCCTGTTCCTTCTCCTGCTCTGGGCCGAGATCGCGGTGCCTCATTGAGCGTACCCCGCAACTCCGGCGATGTCCAGGAGTACTTATAATTTAAGAAGTTCCTTGGGAATACTCTATAACTTCTAAAATCCTAGTTGACCGTAGTCGGTGTAACGCCTGGTTTTCGACTGGTCACTCCACAGAATGGTCCGCGTCCCATGTTTAGTTTGTACTCACAATAATAACATGGTGTGTCTATTATTGATAAAGGTTCATATATTTTATGCCTATATAGGTATTTTATATATTATATACCTTTATTATTATACATATACACCTATATTATAATAGGAGCATGCGAGACGCCATGATTGGATATGGCGCATAAATTTTAGAATACTAAAATTTCGGACAGGCGGGCGACGCTGCTAATGTCCCATTATTTTCAACTTTATATATGTTGTTTCATAAAGAATCCAACGTTTCTTTGTAAGAGATAAGGGTTTAATAATTTTCAAGTGAAATAAAACCAATAACTTCATGGTAGTGTAAAAATGTTTATTATCTAATTTAAAAACATTGCAACAATGTGGAATGTAAGAGAACGCGCAAAATCAAAATAAAATGGTAAAATTATAAAGGTGTGCTATAAAAACGTGCTTTAATTATAAATAGAATGCTATTATAGTAAAATGTGATGTTATACCAAAAGTTTTAAACTAAGAAGGTGGAAGCATTGGTGACTAGAACTAAAAATAAGAATTTAGAAGAACACAAATGCACTGAGCCAGCTACACACTACTTATATTGCAAGTACAACCAACTTAATACTGATTAAAATAGCGTCATTTCACAACACATTGAGATCTCATCTCGACTGATATCAATTTTGAGTTGTTCTAAACGTAAAATAATATTTGATTTTTAAAAATAAAACTTGTACATTTTAAAATATAGTTATTATTAATTGTGATTTTCCTTTCGAGTTTTGATAGATACACTACGTGGATACACTATGCAAAATAAATGCTTAGATTTAATTTTAATGTTTCATTAATATTTTTAAACTTAACATGCTGATTTCAGTCTAACTGTATGAATGTATATTTACATCCTCAGATTCAAACTATATTCTGATGTGATGTGGCAAGTTTTACTTGCGAACGTTTCTTTATGACTCATACAAACTGAGAAAGTTGTAATCCAAATCAGCCAAAAAGTATATAACAAAACAACTTTTTAGAGCTGCAAAAATAATTTAAATTTTATAGTGAGTAGCCGGTTTTACATAAATGCAAGAAAGGAACTAATAAGCCGCCGTTAATACGCCTATATCTATCGAACAACTGGTTCGCTTACTGAACTAAATTCATTGTACTTGAGTACTTGACACATTTAACATTATTCACTGTTTTTTTTTTGTTTGCTTATTGCTGCGACGCGATATGGTCGTCGTTATCTTAGCTATCGATTCCAAATGTGAATCGATTATATCTAAGGGATTTTTACCAACAATTACAGTTATTATTATCAACAAACTTTTTTAATAGTTATTACATTACTAGTATTGTTTACGTAACGTTTCCTTATGCACAAAATGGAATATCAAAAAATTGCAACCTTTCGATATTTATGTATCGATTTTAAAATAGAGATTCTATTCTATATTAAAATGGGGTTTTCTTTCACACATGTTTAAATATACTCAAAACGCGACGGGTATCGCTCTTTACAAATTATCACACTATTAAATAATTTTAACACTAAACTGCATTCATTGCCAACAGCACATTCTCATAATTTAGAAAAACACGCTCATAATAATTTAACGAGAACACATTTCTAGTCTGATTGATTCACATTTTCCATTAAAAATAATTGTTAACAATCGTTTTCACATTTTCCAAATGTTAAACACATTTTTTTCTAAGCTCTGAGGTTATTATCGATTAAGTATACAATGTAAGTACACTTATGCTATACTTATACATCTAGCTAAATGGCTCATTTATTGTGCTTACACAAAATAAAGGATTAACAATGTTTTAAAAAAATAGTGAAGTAACTGAGATTCCTCTTCATTATGACTACTTATTATGTTAGCGTCGATTAAGTACTAACAATTATTACGTTTTCTATACCTTACAACTAATTACGAATTATTAACAATATACGACGTATAGTCGAAAAAATATATAATAAAAATAAAACTGAATCGGGTCCATTACGCATTGGTTATTCAGATAGGTAATAAGTAACGGATATTACAGTCTGTACTATTTTACAACCTTTCTATGGATTACACTAAAATCTTTAAGAACTTGCTACAGACGTCGGTATATGTAAGTACTAAGTATTATTGAAACGTTCCTCTATACATTACGATCGCTTAAAAATACATTGTAACGGGTTCAGGCGAAAAAATATAAAACATTCGCAATGCCTGATATAAGGCGGATTAAGGGTTTAAAATTCATATGACGGAGGCGCGGCTGTGAGAGTCGTGTGAAGAACTGACGGCCGACATTGCCACAGTACTGGACATTGGCTCGGCGCCACGAACCAATTGTTCGTGACTACTAGTTAAGGCACCTCCATACTTGAAGCTTCTCCGCAAACTAGAACGGATGCTCTTCGCTGAATCGCTTTTACGAACAAATGACCTTCGAAGATAGTCTCTTGTAAGGGATAGAGAAGTTCTAGATGTTGATGATCTTGGTCGAGTGACTCTAGAGTCGGTTTCATCTGTGATGGTTATAGAGGGTGTTGTAAATACTCCGCTGTAATCTGGAGGCTGGGTCTCTAGGGAGACGAGAGCATCACGTTCTACAGTTTCGCTGAGTGTGATTGGTAGCTGCGTAGTGTCTTCTGCGGGCGATTGTTCCGTGCGTGCTGTTGTGATTCTGTAAAATAAGTTAAGAACTCTTAATTCTGTTGTTGTAAAATTGAATGTTAACATAAAGGAAGGCAATTTGGGAAGAGATATAATTGCTTGAGTTTTTTGTTTAACAACGATATAAATAGTAGTCTAATTTTGTTTATGACCACGTATGCCATACATCGGAATAATGCAAACAGTTTCAGAGACTATAACAATAAATTTGTTTTAAATCGAATATCAAACTGTACCCTATCCGACTCAGAAATCGGCAGTAATCGAAAACTACTCTCAAGGCGTAGAAATGAATCAAAAAAGTGTTGGTAAGCGCATAATTCAAAAACGTCTGGACCAATTTCACGAATTTTTATTTTGTTGTGTTTGATATTGTCAGAAGAAAGTTCTTATGAAATAAAAAATTTGAAAAGTAGAGGGGAC
This sequence comes from Spodoptera exigua, assembly GCA_902829305.4. Taxonomy (NCBI): domain Eukaryota; kingdom Metazoa; phylum Arthropoda; class Insecta; order Lepidoptera; family Noctuidae; genus Spodoptera; species Spodoptera exigua. Next base: position 4,991,069 of record LR824614.2, read on the forward strand.
GCTAAGTTACGCCAGCTTTCGTTGTTATTGAGGTAGTTGGACAACCGTGCGAAGCAGAGATACTAGTATCATAATAAAATCTATTAAAGTTTCTTTTGCAAGTATATAACTAGGTACCTTTGTAGAATTATTTATTTATTTATTTATTTATTTAGCCGCTAGTATCTTAATAGAAAGATAATTCTTACCTTCTTAGAGTTCTAAAGCTGCGCCGTATAGTATTCAACAGTCGTGCTCCCGTAGCAGTAGAGTATGAAGGCGGTGGTGTGTACTTAGGGGGCGGGTCCGGCGGCGCAGGCGCAGATGCAGTTGCTAAAGGAATTGCGCGCCCCAAACCAGGTTCTTGTGACACTCCCATACGTGGACGATATAAGTTTTGGATACGCTGGAAAAATAAAAACCAAACATTTTAACAGGTGCAAAAATATCTTAATTTTTAATAAAGAAGGAGAGAAAATAATACACTAAATACCCTTTGTAAATCGACAGATGAACTTGACATTTTAAATTACGGATGTAATTTAAACAATGGAAAATTCGAATGTCAATATAGCTATCAATAAATCCTTGATAAAACGGTAAACTAAATCATTCACAAGGCACTGTTTTAATGGTAGTTACTGTTCTTTATACGAGATTTGACATAAAAACGAACATTTATTACTTAAACATATTAAAAAATCATTTTTCCTCTACTACATATACACCACTTAATTTAAACAATATGACCTTCATCTACAATTATTAAAACAACTGCAGAGAATATCCAATGGATCTTATTTACACAGTAATTATCAAATACTAACGTTATCAGCTACTGTATAACTGAAACTAAATCAAACAATATATTTGGCGACCTTGTATGAGTTCGCATATCGTAATACAGTGTCATATAATTATATGAAATGTTATAACTGAATGACAGAATAATGACACGAATTTATTATAATTAATTTGGTTGACTAGACAACGAAATTAGAAAGTTTAATTTGTTTCTTGAATAATTCAAGTTCGCTCGCCTGTTTCCGGGCTCAACTGTCCTGATTCTCATGTTTATTCTTATAATTTATAAAAAACTCAACGGTACTTCGTATTAACTAAGGGCTGATTTTTCAATGGTTAGATAAAAGTTAGCTTGGGAATAATTATGCTGCTGTCGCGTCAGAATGTTTCTATAAGACAGTGACAGCAACATTTTTATACCACAGATAACATTTATCTCACTATTTAAAAATCAGCCCTATGCCTTGTTAATGTGTTTATCCGAGGATAAAGAACTAAACACTTTAGTCAGCATATGTATGGCATCTGTAGCCATTGCCATGTTGGAACTGCAATGTATGGAATTACGTATGGTGCCTTTAGGTCCCAATCATAATAAAAAATACTTTTTTTACATTGAAACAACATCTAGTCATAACTCTAGGCCTATCTGTGTATCCTAAACAATAGGCTTCATGCTCTATGCATCCAGAGTTTTTACAAAATAGTATTATGTTCTCGTATCAACTAAATACACATACAGAAGCAAAAAAATAATACAATTTTGGTCACTGAAGGTTATCAAACCTATACATAATTTTGATAACAAACAGTGATACAAGAATCACGACAGAGAGAGACTTATAAAAAAAATGGAAACGTGACTTGACGTGACGTGACGTCATAGAATCGTATGATAGTTGCAAATAAATAGACTAACCAATAAGAAACTGAGTACCGTAGGTATTTAAAACCTTTTAACAGCGACTAGATAAAATGATTAAAATCTTTTTTTATAAACAATTTTATCAAAACTCATAATATTATATGTAAGTAACTATTTGATGGAATATCAGATACAAAAACTTATAGTTAAGATATGATTGCAATGAAAGATTTGCAATACATAGTGTTTATTAAGTATATAGGCTTGTAATTTACTGTGATCGACAGGGTCCATAATGATCTAAATCCCTATCGAAGTCAAAATCATTCATTCCAACTAAACCATAAAAGTACCTTTACTATTGTAAAGTCAAAATAGAATAGTAGTCTGTCAATCTGTTCGTCAGTGAATGGAGAAGAACGGGCAAGAAACTCCATGCTATGTAAACATAATAAATACTTAATGTAGCATTATGGAATGCTATTCAAGTTTGATTTTACTTATCCTACAGTACACAGTGGGTTATGTGTCTCAAGCCGCTACTACCCTACTAGATGACAACCCTAAACACTTTTAAACACTACCTAAGTGTGGTACTAGGAACAAAGAAATCACTTTTATTATACTGTATTAACAAAAATTACAAAGCAGAGCATCGCTTACCAACAAAATCATAATTTTCATATGTGTTCCTAATTTTCTAACTACATAATATAATGGAAGTTAAGGATAAATCAGTCTTACCAATTCCTCAATACAATCGTTTGCCCGATAATCCTTGTAGCGTTAACAGAGAAAACAATTTTATATTATGTACCTAATAAATACTGACACTATCTATGAACGTTTAACACCTTGTTTACACTAAGAATGAATACTATAAATAAACGATACGCTAATTGTCGAGAATTAGCATCTAATTATGATATACAACGCGTGTTTTCTTCATGCTTTTGCTTTGTATTGGTAACCAAAAAGAATTTCATAATAGGTACATTGCAATGCATTGAAATATAATGACGCAATCGACATTTCTAAATGATGTTTTAAAGATCGAAAGGAATGACAAAACGGGGTGTAAGGAATCACCCTTTCAAGATTTGCAGTAAATTTTCAAACAGTCTGTATATGGAACCGATATAAATATAAAAAAAATACTTTATGATTTGCTCTGACCTGCTTACAGTTCCTTTAAAACTTTAATACGAATACTAACAGTGTATTCCAAAATTTTATAACGCTTTTTACTTGTATCTCCTATACATATACATAATGATTTATTTTAAGCATGCTTGTTAAGGTGCACTTGTATAAGATGGTAAATAACTTACATCTAGTATATCAGGTGGTCCTTTGTTCATGTAACGCCAGGTTTGTATGAAAGCAGCAATAGGCACCAGTAATAAAGCTCCTTGTTGTAGAAACACTGCCACTTGACGACACCATACTGGCCAATAACTGAAAGAAGATTAAATATTCGTTACTGCATTTTTTTTATATTAAGGTGGACTCATAAATACTCTTTCGTGCTGCTTATAACGGCACAGCTTGCTTTCTTTCTCAACCCTCTTATATTAGCGCCAATACATAACAAAACCCTTTTTAATCATTACCTTAATTTTCATTCCACAGACAATTTACTCGTATTTATTAAGTTGATCTCTTTCTTTCCATCGATCGCCATATAAACAAAATTCACCTAATACTTATTTTATAATTTTTTGATTCCAGCACTATAGAAGGCAACCACATTCGGTAGCTAGGTCATCTTTATTATCAAGAGGTGATACCGAACTAGGGATAAGTTAAGAAAGAGACATTTAAGGCCGGTATCACGCATATAATTCCTCTAGTGCAGGTGTTTATAGGCGCTGATCACTTACTATCAGGTGATTCGTCTCATTTGCCTTCTAATTCCATAAACAAAAGCAAATCAAGAAAATATGTGAACATACCCAGCTGGTTTCCTCCAACTGTACATTTGTTTCTGCTGTCCCACTCGGAAATCCATCACACAAATTGCCTGAAACAACAAGAAAATGTTTTATAAATAAAACATTTTAATTTATGAATTACTTTAACATTTTCGAAATAACCTAATTTATTGAAGACAGCGTCTATTTTCAAATCAAATGTCTTTAATGCATCTAAAGTGTACAGAGTTGTGTACAATTTTAACAGTTTGTGCTTCAAGTACATCTAGTCCTTTCTAGGGGGTATTTCAATTTAAAAATTCTTAGAAAAGTAAGATTGCTCTAAATATATAAAAGTATAATTTAAGATGCATCACTATAAGGATCGTTTAACGTTTATAATATCAATTAATTGTAATAATAGAGGTACTTACACATAACAACACAGGTAGTACGACAGTCCAAGTAAAGCTGAGTAGGGCAGCCAATGTAGCAGAAAGTCTACTTCGAGAAGAGTATAACGCGGCCACGACCACATCGGGTGAGTAAGGTCGCCCTCGTACCACGAACACGCCACACGCCAAAGACACTTGCACTATGCATTGCCACCACGAACCAACCCATACGTAGTCTATGAAGTGGACTATACGGATGCCAGCCTGTAAACAATATTAAAGTTTTATAATATTAGACTCTTCTCGTTTAAAAAAAGTAAAGGTAACAATCATGTAACGTTGACTCATTTATTTATTTATGTTAATACGGATTAGACCCAATTACATTAACAACTAAAAATAAGAAAAAAATTACAACATGCATAAGTTCGTCTCGTAGTAAGTACCTCATACATTCCAAAAACAAATTATATACGTCATCTGCAAACATGCGAGACTAGAGTGCGAGGAATTGGTGACTTAGCACGCGCGACAGTAGGTACTTTTTTTATAATAATGTTTTTTTTTTAAATACTGTGTCCCTGACTTGGAGCCTGAGAAGGAACGGGGTGGGTTTTAGTCAGTAAGAGTCTGTCACTTCCCCTTACCCCACCCAGCTCGAGAAAAGATATTTGAATTATTTACCCCTTCAAAAAAGGGGTAAGCCAGTTTCTATTATTATTTTATATATTGGTATTATCTTATTATTCCAATACTGAAGTTTTTGTCCTAAATAATATGAAGTAAATTCCATAGTTAAAGTTAATAAAAGTTATCAATAAAAGAACCTAGTTTATCTCTATAATATCAGTCACACTGAATTCAATATCAGTACTTGAATCCAGATCAGCAATGCCATTCCGAAATAATATGCTATGCAAGTTAAATGAAGTTGACTAAGTATAGAATGCCAAAAGCATTAACTCCGCCTGTGTAGTTTCTATGAAGGTTTTAATAAATGAGTACAACATGCATTAGCAAAAACCTGTATTAATTTAAAATAATCTAACGAGAGCACTAGAAACAGCGTAACTATACATATGTTTGTAGTAACCTACTAGGTACCCGTTTAGTAAGAACTTCTAGTTCTTGGTCTTGTATAAATCAAATATAATTAGTAGCCCGATTAATAAATTCACGTCGTTATTGCACGTCTAAGTAAATACATCAATTATTTTTTGTTATTTATTTTATTTATTTAAACTTTTTGCAATAATTTCGTCAAGGTGGCCAGGCTTCATGCTATGGATATTTTTGCTTTTTTATATCTGTGCAATTTTATTTTTTTCTTTTACCTCAGATCTTAGAAGCTTAGTAGATGTGGTGGTAGAAAGAGAACACGTTAGTCATTTCTTCTACTCTTCCAGCGGTTGCAAAACCAGTCACATACAGAGACAATATGTATATCTAATAGAGACTTTTCGCTGATAAACCTTAAACTACGATCTCCAGCCCGTCTTTTTAGTGGAAAAATATTAAATGGCTTCTTCCGCCTTGGGTAGGACGAAGCATAAGAGAGAGTTTCAGACGCCTACTAACAAAAAACACCTCTTTCCTTTCTAACGGTACATTATTGTGCTTCCACCCTCAATCCTAGCTTCTCCAACCCAAGCGAATCCACGATACCGGCTTGCTATCTTTGAGGAATTCACTAGTGGACTTATATAAGCTGTTAATATTGTTCAATTTTAATTTGTAATGCATTTCTCCTTGGCCTTTGAAACTGAAGGCAAAGAATCGATATGGGAACAACGACACATGGAAAGCAAGTTTCTTTTAGTATCTGGAGCGAGCAAAATGTGTGTTCGGTAAAAGGGGGTGAATAGACGCAGCACAGGGGTAAACAGAAACTAGGATAATTCGCCAACATTTATTCACCCCTTTTGAGTATCTTTTAACCCTAGTCCAGTCATCTTAGTACTTTCACCTCGGAATTTCAGACACCAAGCTGTATACTTGTATAAAGTTTTGTTTGAACTTAAAAAAACTTGCCTCAAAACCAACACATAGGTACTGTAAACTTTATATTATTGGTAATAAATACAAATAGCGTCATCTCCATAGGAAATGAGATATTTGCAGAAAATGTAAAAATAAACGATTATTGTGACCTTACGTATTCATTTATGAGAGACGCGGACATCTTACAGGATGTACGTTTTGAGGAAAGTTTAAGGACGTCAAAGCAAAAATTTATACAAAAATACAGCTTGATATCTCAAATTCCGAGATTCTTACCCTATTTTAACTAAGTTGACTGGACTACTCCATTTTACTGTACATAATACAATTGATGGGTTTAAGGGATTTTTACGTTTGGTTTGCATAAAAATGCTTCGCATATCACAACAGAAAATCTTGATAAAACATTCGTCCTTTCACACCTACACAGAAACGCATCATCAGTTAGGTGTGAATTGACCATCAAATCCTAGTCGCTAAAAGACTACTATTTATTTTATTAATACTGTTGTAGTACTCCACAATTTCCAATATTTATAAGTATTTACATAAATATTAAAGTCAGTAAGTAGAATACACGTTTCTCTTTTCTTTTGAAACCAAAATTACACAAAACAAAGCACCCAATAACTTCAGTTGCGCCATTATATGCACGGTTGATTCAGTCAAATACACTTAATTGTTTCGCATACAAATATGTACAACGACGCAGACTTTACTACAATCGATAACGACGATAATGAGATAATCACATTCTATGTTAACTTGCACTTGGGTACACATTAAAATATGCGTCTTAATTAGTATCTTTGTTATAACTATATATGTATAAAACAAATCTCGCGCGGTTTCATCGCTTCTTGGCTTTCATTGGATCGTTGCTTGGCTCCTACAGATCATAGCATGATGTTTTGTAGTCTATACCACTCAGAAACATTGTAGAAATCAATCAAAGTAAGAATTGTGGAAATCTGACCTGCAGTTCCAAAGGTTACACCCTACATACAAACTTACAAATTTTACGTTTTTATAATATAAGTAAAGGGCTGATTTTTCAATAGTCAGATAAATGTTATCTGAGGAATAAAATTGTTGCTGTCACTTTCTTATACAAATATTCTGACGCGACAACATCAAAATTATTCCCCAGGTAACTTTTATTTAACCGTTGAAAAATAAGCCTTAAGTATATTGGTATAGGCAAATGTAATTTTTCAACAATTTATGCTCACTTGTTACTTTGCTTATGCACATATTATTAAGTATTGGTGAAAGCGTAATCAACCATGTTACAATGTATATGCAACGCCCTTTGTATTCCGTATAAACAAAAAAAAACAATTTCGCCAAACAAAAAGTTTCATTAACACAGAAGAGTGTGCCAACTTGTTAAGACTCGATAACGTTTCTTTTACGGCAAGGGAAAACTGGCAATGTTCCAAACTTTAAAACCGTTAGATGCAGATGTTATATAAATGAGGAACTACATTGAAGGTATTTCATTTCTGAGCCGGGCAAAGTATTTATTTTATTTTAGATTCTTGAAAAGATTTAGTAGTATGCGTCTGGAAGCCTGCAATAATAATTGTCGCCGGACTGTTTTCGACCTATTGGAACTCAAAACATATTTGGGTTCACAATTCACAATATGAATTGTTGCACTTATATTTTTTTATAGACTAGACTACGGTGACAAACGAGCTTGTTTATTTTATTTTAATTTAATAGGAAAACAAACAGTTTTACTGCAATCACTTAGATTACAAATATAAAAGCTAGAAACCAATTAAATGATTTCACATATGAATACTAAATTTATTTGTTCAAAAAATTATTTACCACCACACACACCGAGTAGCACCTAAGGAATGCTTTGCCGACCTTTTGGAGTGAAAGACTTAAGATGAACGGCCATTTGATTAAGACTCCTAAGTCCTAACCTTACCTACACGGATAAACTCAATGCAAGCGCTATTTTACGGCAGAAAAAGGTGTAATACTTATTATTAAGTATATATTTAAACAGATACTCACATCAGTACTTAGCAGCAATCCCATAGCCAGTCCAAAGACGCAGCTTAGAAACGTGATAGTAGTCTCCCATACTTTCAGAGCTTCTGCATTGATCGCCATGATGCCGGTGATGACGCAGTGCCATATCGCCAGTTGTTGCGCGATGCCAAACATTATAATGATGAAGTAGAATATCACGGCCCATGCTGGAGATAGCTGGAAAGTAATTGGTAACTGTTATATTAAGGGCCTATTCCATATGTGGATAGCCACGATGTACCAGTAAAACTTAAATATAGAACGTCATTTGTATGAACTCATTTGTTTTGTGAGAGGAAAATCATCAAATGCTTTCTCCCGCTCAAGGAGAGAGTCTCAGACTGTTACTGACTTAAAACCCCTCCGTTCCTCCTAGGCCGAGGCCGCGGTGTCTTACTGCGCAACCCTGGTAATTTGTATGAACTGTGTGCCACATAAGTTTATCGGTAACTCATTTACAATTTCATTTCACTAAGTATCCAGCGAAATAGCGGAAAAAATGAAATCAGAAATTTAAAAAAAAATCTCTATGAATCAGGTAAGACATTTATGTACACAATAATTGTAAATAACAGTGTTAACAACGTCTGTTACCCTAATTAAAATCGTAATTACTGTGGATATAACAGAGGGTACACATACAATATGTATTTTTAAGTGTGGGACAGCCATGTTCCGACACGAATGGCTGTGTAATTAAAAAAACTATGTAATTAAAAAAATCGATGCCACTTTTCGTTATAATTTTATAAGTCAAGAACGGGCTTGCTTGTCCAAATCTAATTTTTTGGCTTTGTTTGGGAATTTTCTCCAAAATCTATCGAGGAGTTCTTCATTTATTATGTAGCGAAGCTCGAACCGAGCCGCTAGTTAGTAGGTAATAAATAATTACCCAATTTACGCATATAAACTGTAATGAAAATAAGACAAAAACCTTTTGTACTGGTGAACAATTAAAACTTTTCAAACATAACAAGTGCTGCAATTTCTCAGATACATCATCAGGCTCGCATTTAGAATAAACAGTTGATCGTAGACTCTGTATAACATAACGGAAATGATATTTAAGAAATACAAAAAAGAATAGTACTGTGATGGTCTTATCAAAAGTTGCAATCTTCCAGGGAACTTATTTTTTAGTTTTAATTAGGTTTTACGCAATAGACTATAAGGCTATTATTAAGTTGTAGATCTATTAATTTTGTTTTAACTGTAAAAGGTGTATCTTAAATTAGAATTAAGTTTTTCGCTGTTTCCCAAAAACAGAACCCGCATTAACAATAGTACAGCAAATTTTGTATTGATGTCATGGCTTATTAATTAATTAATTTAATTTCTAATACAGATAGATGGGGGTATCAATTACGTATGTTTAACAACCCACAGAAAGCGGGAAATACGATAGAACTTTGCAGAAATACCGACCTAAGAATACTAGGTCACATACAACAAAAATACTATACGTATTTAATCCATACTTGACACTTTTAATCCCAAAAATTACAGAAATCCAAAACTAGAGAACGAGGCTAGGGCAACAAATAGGCTCAGTTTAGTGCAGTCATTAAACAAATTCTAGGCCAAAGCAAATCAAGGTCGTAATCCATATTTCAAAGGCTTGGCAATAAAAAGATAGACATTCGAATTACATCGCGGACTGCACGAATAGAGTATCATAAAAGTAACATAACAACATCGCGACTTTTATCCCAACGGATTAGACAGAAGGATAGATATTGCATGTGACTTTTCCCGACTAATATTCACTTTCTATGATTATTTAGACACCACGACATACTGTGCAGGAATACCTCGTCAGGAAACCTGGACTTATAATTTCTAATTATAAGTTTCAAATCGCCAATCTACCTTGAGCAAGCGTGGTGATTAATGCTTAAACCTTCTCCGTGTGCCTTTGCTCAGTACTGGGCACTTGTAGGGTGGTGAAGTGATGATTGATGATGCGTGCACTAATGTAGAGCTCTCAATTACCAATGAGACCTTTCCCGCGTTTTTAATTCTTTCTTAGATTATTTAGACACCACTACCGTACGTTGAAGAAATATTTGATAAAATCTAGAATTATAATTCTAATCCAATTACAATTCGAAATCTTTAATCCATTTGCCTTGAGAAAGCTTGTACTCCTTCTCTGTTTGGGAGGAGGCATTTCGGTAAGTTTATAGGCTGATGATCATGTTACGAGACGAATCCCATATAACATAGGGAAAGTAAAGCTTATTGTTATTCACACGACGACCATCATAGATTTCGTATTAGGATTTAAAAAAAAAACATTTAAAATTTCTGCCCAAGAATCAGATCCAAGATCTCCGTCTTGCCTATTTGCAGCCACTCGATCATGCCTCGTGATTAAATACTATAAATATTAACGAAACGTACTTTATGTAGTACGGCATACGATCTAACTGATTATTCTCATGATCGCTGCCGCCTATGGACACCCCCAATACCAGAGGTACTGCAAGAGCGTTGCTTGCAATTTGGGGATTTAAAAATTGGGAAGTGATGGGGGAGGGGAAGGAATGGGCCTCCGGTAACCTCACTCGCATGTTGAAACAATGCTGTGGTGGGTGACCGGTTTTCTGTGAGTCCGTGGTATAACTCCGGTCGAGCCGGCCCATTCGTGCCGAAGCATGGCTCTCCCACACTTGTGTGTTACGTGTTATTAGTTAATACAAGTAGACACGCAAGTTCGAAGAATCAATATAAGCTATGAAGTAATGTATTCTTGTGTAATTTTGCTCATTGAGAAATTATTGTTACACGTTTTATTACAATGCATATCATATCAATTGTTTGTAACTTTTACGTAGATATTACGTTATTTTTTCGGGCTTTGTTTTTAAGTTTAGCTAATATTGTTGGAAAAGAAAGAAGGTATTGTTTTGGACGTAGTGTTTCTGTTTAAACGAAATTGACCTACATATGAAGACTAACTTGTAGTTGGCGAAGTGGCTAGGCTAGATTCAAACAACTCTTGTGATCCACTAATTGTTGGGCTGGTTTTGATGTGTTTGCAGAGTTTTATGTTTTAAACTAAGGCACAGTAAAAAGTCCTAGTGTAAGGCACCGTTTTATTAAATAAACAGATTAAGTGCAAAAGTTAAAACTAAAAATCTAGTTCTTAGATCAGTAAATTTATTAAAACAATACTTATAATTTGTGTAAACTTACCAAATTAGCAGGTAGCACAGCGAGAGTGGCCGGCACGATCTGTGTTGCTAGCTGTAAGGGTTGCCACCCGCTGAGAACGCGAGCAATGTTGCCAGTCTTCCATACTGTAACTCCCACTAGGCTTCCGTAGTGGCCCATGTAACGAACTGGTGTGGACACCACGTTACCCGGCATGGGCTCAGAGATGGGCCATAAGAATTGTGTTGTTTTTACCGTCTCTGTAACAAGCATACTTTGTTACCGTAACGTCGAGAAGAAATTGCCGTCCACATCCATCTTTAAGGTCATATTAAAACTTAACCAGCACATTTTGACAATTGTGTTATGACTCTTTGTGAAAAGAGAAAGCTGGTTGTGAGACACCACCATATTTTTCACACTATAAAAGGGTGTAAGCGCAATACTTAGTGTACCGCAGCCCCGGCTCAGAGATAGAAAAGTTAGTAAGACTTGGACACTTCTTCTCGCCCGACCCGCACCCTACCCAATTAGGGACAAGGCATACGGAAAAGTTTTAACTATAAATTGGAAATGAATGGATATAGAGATAAAGCCGTATCCTTTTATTTTAGAGAAACTAGATTTTAACACTGGTTCACATCGCGTCATGCGTGTTATGAGAAAAAAAGATATACACAGAAATACAGCAAAGGGAAAACTGAAGAGTCTGAAGACACGATAAATGCAGTGACAGCAATTAGAAAGGTCAAACGCGTGACCTAACATGTTAAATAGCTCTTAAATTCTAAATAACGAAAACAATAGACAATTATTCCGTCAGCGTAGTCGCGTCGAATAGAAAGTATCTGTATTCTTTCTGCGTCTACTTACATAAAAGCTAAAAACTAACTCAACTTTACGTGCATAAGAACCATAATTACCTATATTTTTTATGTCATAGGAGGCAAGCATACAGATCACCTGATGCCTATATGTATATATCATTATGTATATCGTAACTGTACCACATCAGAAAAATAAACAGTATCTACGAAAGCAATACGTCATCGACGGAATGATTAGAGCATCACGAGTCGTTTTGTTTTGTTTGTTTATCATTTTAAAGCAAATACATAACTATAATATAGTATGTAGAGATCGAAGACAAAAATTAATCCTAATTTCCCGTGGTATTGCGCGTTAACAGCTTGACCGATTCCAGGAGTTACCATTAGGTATGTTGTGTATGCATGGATAAAAAGAAAGTCCTCATAAAAAAATGAAATTTAGACGGATAAATGTGGACATGTTCCGGCCTTCGGCCCAAGGTTCGGAGCCTTGGCGGTTCGCTAATCAAAGAAATGACTGATACCTTGATAGTTGGACATCCATGCAAGGTAGAGACAGACCCCTAGTAACTTACATTAATGCGAATAATGTGCAACTACAAGAAATGGCACGTTGTAAAAGATATTATTTAATTATTATTATTACAATATCTATAATACACAGACAATGAATAGCCTGTGACTATCTTGATCTATCATATGAATAAGTACATTGACTGTAAATTAATAAATATTTCTGCAAATATTTAAATAAAATGATATAATATTTATCATTTATTATACAATGATAAAAGTAAGTAAATGAGTTAAACAATTTTCTAAAAGTAGGTAGGCTGCGCGACGTCGCCGCGTCATGAGGAAGAACCCCTCTGTGGTTCGAAACTAGTAGAGCTTTTCTCTTCAATATTATACACGTGAGTAACCCGCGATTTTAAGTTAATTTAGTATGTTTCACGATAGTTATTATAAAAACAATTTTCTAATAGGTACTTATTACACTTAAGCAAGTCTTCTAGGATTGTTGTTTATGTATACAGTGGGACTTTTGTATGTTTGTAAACGGACTTACGACACAGGAGAAAATACTAGTTTGAGGCAAGCAACCTTTCAAGGTAACCTTTCGGATAAACAAACGAACAAACTTTCATTTTGTAAATATTGGTATCAGAGACGAAACGTAAAGAATTGAGCGCGAAATCGATACTACACGGAGTAGATTTAAATTTCGCGACGGTTGGAAGCCTAAAATGTCGGTACATTTAGTTAAATATTCTTAATGATTCTACTAACATTTCGAATGTTTGATATGGAACAAAAAATATCATTGCACACTAATCGCTATTAATAAATACACCCTTAAGTAGAATAACAAAACAGCGTTTTAAAAATACACAGTTAGGCATAAAAATAAAACCCTAGTCGTAACAAATCGGTCAAAGTTCACAGCCAAATTTCTTTAAGGTGAAAGTCTTAGAACAAAGATGTACAGCCGTTCCCCATAAATAAATAAAATACACAGAAAACTCACCGAAACTGCCCGGTATATAAACGTATCCATAATTCTTCAATATTTGCACGCAAGTGTTGGCTAAGAACGACCCCAGCAACAGTACGGCGAAGGTAAATGCCACTATACACGCACTTTCCTTCTGTAGCATTACATTAGTTTTGTTTTTAGCGTTTTTATGTGATGTCAGTTGCATGATACAGGCACCAAGAAGGCCCCAAGTTAGGAATGTTTCCTGCGCAGCGGCTGCCCAACTCTGAAAACAAATAAAATCTTAAAAACAGGCCTTATCAACATCATAATAACATTCAAAATAAGAAAAGCAAAAAAATATTCATACATTACTATTAATAAAGAACTCGCTCCATTCAGTCTCAGCGAATATATTGATAACAGTGTCGTATGGGATCAATGTGAGCAATTTCGTACACAGCACCAAAGTACCGCAGATCGGTAGGAATATCAGCATGTATACGGCCTGCAATTATATTCATAACGTGTTATGGTTACGTGGGAAATTACCTCTACACTACAATGTGCTGTAATGACTGTTACCTTGCCATAAGACCTCAATCCTTTACTAAGTGCGACGAAAACTATCATCCACACTACAGCTAAATTGAATGCTACTTGAAACTTTATTGTGCCAAAATATGAAGTATTGGACCCCAAATTCCTTTGTAAAACTTCCTCGTGAAAATACTGCGGCAGTGTCTCCTGTATTTTATAAGTACCATTCTTTGCGGCGTCTGAAACATAAAGAAATCTTTCTCAGTTCGACCCCATTTCCTTGTTCCACAACTAACGGATAACGTAATTGTTAAACTGTTGACCTTCATTCGCACTTCCCGCTTCATTTGTTGATTGATATCACCGAATTTATTTGTCATTGTCCAAACAATAAACATTTAATTATGCAATTATTGACTCACCTTCAAAGTTGAATTCCTGTGGTAATGCCCATTTGTACTTGTCGTTAGATGTTATGAAAGAGTCTCTGAAGTAAACAAATATCCAAGACAGGCCTATTATACTGTACATGCCAATCACAGCTTGAGTAATGAGTAGAGAAACACCTACGCCTTGGAATATTGGTGATATACGCCACATGTCCACCGGGCCAGACTCCAGCACTTGGCCCAAACATAAATGCAAAGTGAATAACGGTATACCAATTAAAAATGACAGTATAAAAAACTGTATTATGAAGCTTGCTGCAACAAGAAAAAAGTTCCATTGTACACAAACTAGGAAATTAGGTGAATCCAATTAATTACATAAAAGTAAATTCATTACCTCCAAAATGAACACTGAATATGGCAAATCTAGATATATTAAATATTCCCACGGTACAACTGAGGCACGCCAACATGGCACTCATACGATGTGGCCAAACTCCAAAAGGAGGTTCTTCAGTCTCTTCAATTCTGCAAAAAAAAAAAACAAAACTTTCGTTTATCCGATTTTTAAAGAAAATATAACTGCAATGATGAATCATTAAATCACATCATATCCTATGACCTCATTTTTGAGAACGAAATGAGTAATATTATTACCAAATCGCGAAGGTTGCTGTACGTATTAATGAAACTTTAGATGAAAATTATAACTTAAAACCGCTGCTTAAGTTTATAATTACCTCTCCTCAGTGGCACTTGTAACATTTTGCGTTATGGGAGCAACATTCAGTGATTCAGTGGACGAGCTGGATGCACTCGTGCTCCTTGCCGTACTCCTTGCTGTATTCCGTCCAGTCCAGTCTCCAGTAGTAACGTCACTCTCCCCAGGCGAAGGAAGTGAAAGGGTACGATTCATTAACAAGGCACGACGCCCCACAATCAAAGGACCTGAAGCACCGTCACTACTGAGATTTGCCGCCGTCACTTGCAACTGTATAGGAGCGCTCGTCGGACGCATGTTAATATTGTGCTCCAGGAAAAGTATCACTGGCAATGTTAGAGGCTCGCACGACGCCTCAGCTGTTATCGCCGGCAGAACAATAGGGTCTAATCTCCTCATTGAATTACGTAAGGTGTCGGCTGTCGTGCTTGCTCTCTCTAATGATGAAACTAAAGCCTGCCGATCGTTGTCAGTCAGTTCTGAAAAACTTTTCGAACGACCAAGACTTGTGAGATTCGATCTTTCCGATATACTGCTTGTGATGTCCATTTCTTCTATTGGTGGTGCTGACGGTTGTACATTGGAGCATGTTATTACTTGAGTATTGTCGTCGAGAGAACTAGGGGCTTCTGAATGGTCAGATTCCCCATGACCTTCGCCAATGCATTCCTTAATCTTACAAATGAGATCTTCTTCATCACTATCGAAGTTTTTTGTGCCATCATCAAGGCACGCAAGTAAAGATTTATCTAAAACTTCGTCTAAATCATTCAAAATATCCATAAATTGGCACAGAGCCGTCGCCTGAAATTCTTCATCGTTTGTGATGCTTGTGGTATGTGATGAAAAGTTTGAATCAGATTTATAGCATTCTGGTATTGTCTTTTGCAGATCTTCTTTCAGGTCACCATCTTCTGATGTTTTGTCCAAGTCTTCACTACAGTGATCACTGTCGTTGCTCTCAAACGCGCTGCTGGAGGCGTCGCTGTCAAAGCTGCTTCCCGGTACATTTTCACTCTGTTCATACCGGCCTTCGCCTATGTTAACTACTTCCATTTTTATTGCATGGCCTAAGTCATAGCCCGCGCGTTTGGTTGACCCTGTAACAAGGACTTCACTAATTATCATTGCCAGAATGAACAATTTATTGTATTAATTCACAGTGAAAAGGCACATTTTGTTGTGATGATTTTCCACAGTTTGTACATGGTTAGCTGGCGAATGCAGAATGATGTTTGTATTTACATAAGAATTAACGTGCTAATAAGCTTAATAATTGGTTGTGGCAATACGTCAAATGTGGCTTAATGTTAACACAGTAATGCTAAGACTGCCTGGTAGGTACTGCTTACAACACTCAGTCCATAAAAATGAATCACTTGGGATTATATCGTGTTACACATAGATAACAATGCTGTTCAATTTGCCATTTGCCAAAATTTATTCTAGGATTAACACAAACAGTCCAAATACGAATTAGCCTACATAATTGAAATAAATTATTTTCTTTCTCATCTCGTAAGAGAAGAGCAAAAAGAACTTGTTTTTACTCATAAATCATGAAGATAAATAAATTGGTAAAGAATATACATTAACGGTATGTTTTTAAAATTTAAATGTTATCTGACAGAGGCTTTTGTATTTAAAACTACAGAGGTAATGCCTAAGTAGCCTAAGTTATTTTAAGGAAGTCATTCTCTAGAGACTTTTCCCGCCTAGTGGAGAGCTAAGAAGTGTCAAATTCGTAGTGACAAAAACCACCCCTTCCTTCTTCTGCTCGGAGCCAGACCGGTACATACTACATAATTGCTTCGGTCACCCCCGTTGGCAACGGGCGCTCTAAGTTTTACGCATCTGTGGTGGTCTCATGACACTTTGAGACGCACGCGGAACGCGACGCGCCGTACAGAAAAAGGAAAAAATCCGCTACCCAGCTTTTCTTCCATGCCTGAAGCAAGGCTAGGCGCGAGAGTTCGCTGCTGTCGATAGTTTACCTGGGGTAACGACAGTGCTCTGCCCAAACAAGTTATAACACCGTCGCATAGTCCACCACGTGCCGAAAAAATTACGTATTGATGTTACGCATACTACAAAAGACAACAAGAACGGCAAATAAAAAAGAAAGGCATACAATAGACAATGTCATCTATCCCTCGCCATTCAATATTTATGTATTGTGTCTATTTAAGCAATCAATTTAATTGATCATTATTTATAATCACTCACACAATCAATTATGAAATCACTGCAAAATACTAAGACAACCGTAGTACTTATACAAACATACAATTAAAGTAAATATGAAGTACACAAACTTATCTAAATCTAAACAAAAAGATAAAACAAAAATGAAAAATAAATTAATGCTATGTAAATTAAATTTCTTTCACAATGCAGTGATAAATATTACAATAGATAAATTTATAAAGTAATAAGGAATATTGCGCAAGAAAATTAAAGATAAGCATAGATAGTCTCTGATCTCATGCAACACTTCAGGTTAATGATAAGTTTTCTACACATGTAGGTGTATTACACACCTGTTCTTTGCCATTTCTAAGATCTAATATCATATAACAGGATATAGAATGTAAAAAAGCAATTGATATGGTATCGGTGTGGTATGATATTATTTTGAAGTGGACGGAAAACAGCACACCTTTCCTTGGGTGCAAATGGTGCATTGAAACACCTGGACAATAGTGACCATACTATAGGTATTTTAATACCAGAGTTAATTGTACTAACAAATGTACATATAGTTTCATCACATAGGGTTTACATGCAAGATCAAAACCTTCATACATTACCAAACATATATTATGCCACCACCACAATACCAGATTTGTTATAAAGCCTATGTAGCAGTAGGCAGTGAAAATATTGTCATTTATCTAACTCAAAATTCAAAAAGAAAAATAGATTTTTTTTTTTCGTAATGGGCAGGTATTTGGTCACAATCACATCTAGTGGTTAGTGATGAGCCAGATTTGAGCCCTGACGAAAAATGTACATAAAGCCAGGATTTCTATTTCATGTACATAGGCATGCATAGAGGTTTAAACGTTTACAAAAATTAACTGAAAATATAATGTATGATAAGGTAGGTACATCCTTACAAAAATGTCTTAATAAAATTAAACATTATATTTTTCATAACAGTAAGTTAAAAATAAAAAGACTTTTTAAAGTCAAGCATTTTTCAGTTGGTCAATTAGTCCTACAACATTTTAAAGATAATTTATAGAATGAAAGTAAAATTATACAGATTAGTGTTTCTAATCATGCAGACTAAATATGTATGTACAAATTTACTTGCATGTTATTCATTATCAAATGTTTTTACATATTTCATTGTAAATAGTTAAAAGCTTGAAATAAATAGTAGACGGGTTTTCAAGCATGAAGTAACAATTATTCAATTTTATCTAAACAAATATCTAACAAAAATCCTTAACATTTAATTAACATTTATTGTGTTACTTACTGGCATTGTTTAGATTGTACTTTGTTTAATAAGCAACCTAGTTATTCTGTCGGTACCTACTTTTATAATTTTTAAGATATCTTTGAGGGTAATTTAGTAAAACCATAGGATTAGTTCCTCGAATTTTGCCATTCAAAATAGTCTATTATAAAAAAACTACCAATTAAAGAGGATTTATTGATACACATTGGGTTACAGAGACATTTTGGACATTATTAAAAAAAAGCATTTATCATTTTATAGTCGACTGAGATCAGAACTCAGCATAATGGAAACATTTTCAAATAACAGAATTACAATAAAAAATTTAAAACACTAACCTGATTTCCTGACTGTTGTAAAGGTAAATCTAGCCTCTTAATTTGTCAGCTGTCGATAACATTATTAACAGTGGATGGATGACAGATCACCTATTTCACTAACTTCGAAGTTTACCGCTAATTGTTTATTTATATTAAATAAATGTATTCCAGTGATGTTTTCGTGGGTTAATGAGTAAATTACGTACAATAAACTATTACATGAAACTTGTACCAGCAGGTACGCACTAGAGGTGTACTTGAATGAAAGTGCATGCAAAGTTGAGTACTACTCTATCTGTCAACCGAGTAGTCGATTTTAAAATGTCAGGTAAAAAATTATTAAAAATGTTAGTCGAATAAACCATTGCGTCAATACTTTACGTCTTTTTGCCCTAAAAACACATCAATATGCAAAAATACCCACATTTAGGCCCTTCATTTACCCTTCATTTAGGTACCCTAAAAAGATACTGACTAAAATATCAACCAATAACGCGGCTTTTGCAGAAAAGTGGTAGAGTCACAGAATCTATTTTTACAAAAATGAATCACAAAATATGTTGATAAGCGCATAACTCAATAGCGGCTGGACCAATTCTACTGATTCTTTTTTTGTTATGTGTGTGTTATTGTCAGGAGAAGGTTTGTCAGGAGTCAGGAGAAAGACAATTTTAGACAAGTAGAGGGAAGAGTTGGGTTATAGGGACCCTTTAATTGTAAGCGAGATGATGAGACCCGTGCGAAGCAGGGGAGAGCTGCTAGTACCTACCGGTACCTAATAAAATCGAATAGGTAGGTACCTAGCAGAACGTTAGCGGAACAATATCATGGTCTTGAAATGTCAACATCATTGAGAACCGTCACACAGTTATTAACGAATAACGACTTTATTGCCCAGAACACTAGGTTTAATGGAGAATGGCAGTTTCTCAAGATTTGACAACATGTCCGTGCGTTTGACAAGTTGTATTTCGTTCATAACTGCGCATGATCGTTTTAATGTTCACTTGATCAATAAAATGACCGTCTTTATAAAATAATTGAAACAATATAAATACAACTAATGTAGGTGTTCTCTTTTCTAAGCCACGAATTATGGCTTTATTAGAATTTGACAATACTTAATAAAACATAATTTGTTCGTCCACAAAGAAAATAACTAACTTTAGCTGACATGAACAATCAATGGGTCAAAGTATCTTTTCGTAAAATCTTAATTATCAACTAAGTCGCGAAAATCAGCCTTATTTTCTGAACATTAAGATTTTAATTCGAAACTTTGAAGTACGTGGGGTAACTGAAATAGATAAGTTTATGTAAATGTTTTTTTTTATAAATTGCGGGTGATAAGCATTATCATATTCTATCAGTTCGTCAGTGCCTTTTCTTTGAGAATATTAACAATAGTTGTTAAAAGAATAAATCATGTTTCTTCTTAAAGGAAGTAGAATAATTACCATCAAAATGCGCCCAACAAATAAGGTTCGTCTTTCTTTAACCAGTTAAGTTTATTTTTCGCCAGTCGTAGATGGTTGGTCTGCCTAGTCAGTCTCTGGGCTCCGAGAATAATAATAATATTTTACTTGATAAATTTTCATAGTCATTACGAGTGAACAAGTTAGTTTTGTTAATTTTATAACTGTTTGATCAAACAGCTTTTTAAAGCGATGGCAGCGTATTCATCTAAAGTTTCCCTGAACGATGTGGTCATCGCGTCGGCGGTGAGGACACCCATGGGCTCCTTCAGGGGTAGTTTGGCGAGTCTCTCAGCTTCGGAACTTGGCGCGGTTGCGGTCAAAGCAGCAGTGGAAAGAGCTGGTGTTCCTAAGGAGGAAATTAAAGAGGTTAATTGATTCAACCTACTTTCTCTTATGTTTTCCATTGATTTACAGTTATTATTTGACCATGAACAGTTAAATATTCTAAGAATTCTAAGTTAAATCAGTACTGTTTTAATTTAAAAATCTGTAGTCATTTGTCATGTTTCTGACAAGATTACAGTTGATTACAGTATCTGTAATCATAAATGTGTTTGTTATCAAAAAAACTGATTTTAATTACTGACTGAAATACTTATTATTTAATTTAATTTTTATTTGATCAACTGAAGTAGTTAATTGGTTCTATTTTATTAGAGATTAGAGAAAGATGATAAAAGAAGTTTATGTCAACTTAAGTTTTTTAACATAATGTTCTTATCTTACTAGTTTTAAAAGAAAAGAAATACCTACAAGCTATTATACTTTACCAATATAACTACTACTGCATAAATAGGCCAGTATTTTGTAGAGGATCTCTAAATAAATATCCTGAAAATGGATATAGTATGCTCGTTTAGATGTAGTATATTCATTCAACTCACTTTTTTTATTGCAGGTTTATATGGGTAATGTCTGCTCGGCCAGTATGGGTCAGGCTCCTGCAAGACAAGCGGTAATTTTTGCTGGTCTTCCTAAAAGTACTATTTGTACAACAGTGAACAAAGTATGTGCATCTGGCATGAAATCCATTATGTTAGCCACCCAGGGTTTACAAATTGGTTCTCAAGATGTTATATTAGCTGGAGGAATGGAATCTATGTCAAATGTACCATTCTATATGAAAAGAGGTGATACTCCATATGGAGGTATACAATTAATCGATGGTATTGTTTTTGATGGTTTGACCGATGTTTATAACAAATTCCATATGGGTAACTGCGCTGAAAATACAGCAAAGAAACTGAATATAAGTAGGCAACAACAGGATGACTATGCCATTTCAAGTTATAAGAGGAGTGCTGCAGCTTATGAAGCTAAAGCTTTTGCTGAAGAACTGGTATCAGTGCCTGTGCCTCAGAAGAGAGGAGCCCCTCCTGTAATGTTTGCAGAAGATGAGGAGTACAAAAAGATTAACTTTGAAAAGTTTACCAAATTGTCTACAGTATTCCAAAAGGAAAATGGCACAGTGACAGCTGGTAATGCATCAACATTGAATGATGGAGCTGCTGCTATGGTCCTGATGACTGCTGAAGCTGCACAGAGACTTAATATTAAGCCTATTGCTCGTGTTGTTGGGTATGCTGATGGAGAGTGTGACCCAATTGATTTCCCAATTGCTCCAGCTGTTGCAATTCCTAAGCTCTTAGAAAAGACTGGTGTCAAAAAAGACGATGTTGCTATGTGGGAAATCAATGAAGCCTTCAGTGTTGTTGCTGTTGCTAACCAAAAACTATTGGAACTTGACCCTGCCAAGGTCAACATTCACGGTGGAGCTGTCAGCCTAGGACACCCTATTGGCATGTCTGGGGCCAGAATAGTAGTGCACTTGTGCCATGCTCTAAAGAAGGGTGAAAAGGGTGTAGCCTCTATCTGTAACGGTGGTGGTGGTGCATCGTCTATCATGATTGAGAAATTGTAAGTTTCAACATGTTCTGACCACATTGTTTTGTTATCTACTGTGCCTTTTAGGAATTATTTGCTATTAATGAATGGTTTGTCTGTTTGCTAGCTAGCTTTAAAAGTTAAATATTTTAATATATTGTTGAGATAATATGTAATTTTTATATCCATATCTCTTGTAAATAAGCTACAATATGGAAAAGTGTTAATGGTTGTATTCTATTGCAAATACTTATGATTGAAAAATCAATAAAATATTTTTATAAATGTTTTTTTATTAATGTGTTGCTTTGGTTTACTATTCCAGAGCACACACTTCAGATGGACCACCAGTTTTAACTTTTTATACTAAAGACCCATGTGGATTATGTGATATAGTGATGGAAGAATTAGAACCCTATAAAAATAGAATAATTATTCAAAAAGTAGATATTACAGAAAAAGAAAATGTAAGGTGGTTAAGATTATACAGGCATGATATACCTGTATTATTTCTGAATGGCCAGTTCTTATGCATGCATAAATTGAACAAGCATTTATTAGAAAAACGATTGCAAATGATTGAGGAAGAAAGATCTTGATTGGTAGACGGTAATGGGTAGTAGGTAAATAAACATTAAATACATGAATATTTAATGGGTTGTATACTAGTAATAGTGAACTTGAAGGACAAATTAAATCACAACACATTATACGTAGTCATGTTATAAGTAGTAAATGTAGAAATTTCTTATTTTAAAATAAAGTCTTAAGGTAGGTAGGTACCTATAATAAAATATGATCCATAAATTCGAAGTAAAACAGGTTTGTTTTAAAATTAAAACAGCATTACCCTTCTCATTTCAACACCAAAGCAGGTTAAACCAGTTTTTTAGTTTGACTTACCTATTTGATGTGAATTTTCCCGTTATAGAATCTATGTACCTACCTACTTGTGCAGCCAAGACGATCTGTTCATATATATGATGATGACTATTGATGACCTTTATTTGCACAACTACTTTCTTACATTTACCATCAGCTACATTTTGTGGGGAAAAAATCATTAAATGACTTTTCCCGCGCGAGTGAGCTGAGCGAAAGGGTCATATTCTTACCGAGTAGGTACTTACTAAAAATCACCTCGTTCCTTCTGCTGCAGGTCGGGGCTACTTTTGCGCACGCATCAGTAACCCTGGCTAAATTTGTCATCAACTTAGCGTTAGGTTTATATCTCTGAATTTCTCCTAGTTATTAACCGACTTCAAAAAAGGAGGAGGTTCTCAATTCGACGCGTATTTTTTTTTTATGTATGTAGGTACACCGATTACTCGAAGACGCCTGGACCGATTTGCAAAATTCTTTTTTTATTCGATATTTTATACTTGCTTGTTTATTTTATACTTGCCATTTGGTCCCATTGTCATGAGGTCAGGATCTGATGATAGAATCCTTGAGAAACCGACGGGAACTTTCGAAAATTGTAGGGGCGAGTAGTTTTTTTGTATGATGTTTAAGTAGGCCTTTAACAACATTACAACTTGACGAAGGTCGAAGTCGACCAGATGTTGGAGCTGGAAGACAGTCGAGGGATCTCCTTGACTATTTGGAGTAGTTGCCTTGTGTTTGGGCTTGAATGATTCGTATTGGCGAGCACTTTGCAGCAGGCACTTTGGTTGTAACTGTCATTAAGGGTCTGATGATGAGAACGAAGGACAGCTCAGGGAACTCCTGAACGGTTTACTGTAACTACTTCGTGTTTAAGCTTAATTCATTTATATTGATGAAAACTTTGTACCTGTATGTATTATGACAACTGAAGATCTGCAGTTTACCTGATGATGGAGACCATTGACCGTCGAGGGAATTCCGGATGGAACCGAGAGACAGTCCTCAACGATTCATAGCAGCTTCCTTGTGTTTGAGCTTAAGTAATTCGTTTTGATAAGAACTTTACACCTAGATGGATTGTGACTGTCATTAGGGATCTGATGATGAAGACGAAGGACAGTCTAGGGAACTCTTCATCGGTTTACAGTAGCTACCTCGTGTTTCCGTCTCAGAACTAAGAACTTTCCCTCTCCTAGAGAGATGACCTGTGTCCCAGTAGTTGGAACATTAAAATAGCTGATGATGGTGATGATGATGATGAGAACTTTCCCATTTCTTGGGATCTATATTTTTTAATCGAACGGCTCCTTTCCTTGGCCTACACATAGCTACTTAAAAAATATATATTATTCAATATGATCATTTATATTTAAAATGTTACTGTAGTTTACAGAAGAACTTGTAACGGACACTAAAATGTAAAAAATAAAAAAAACTACGTTTAAAAAAACCGATTTCAAAAACAAAGAAGTGTCAAATAAGGTTATTAGTGATCGATGCAAATAAGTAATTAAAATTGACATTTTAATAACACTCTTACGTACCTACGCGAAGCTAATACTTTTAATATTAATAATAAAACACTATCAATTCTATGTGCTACCTATTCATAGGTTTGAAGTCGTCATCAACTTAGCGTTAGGTTTATATCTCTGAATTTCTCCTAGTTATAAATACCTACCGTATAAACTGCAGAGTTGTTTCAAACAAAAAAGTGTCATATAAGCAATGACGTATTAGTTTTATACATCATTGCATATAAGTAATTAAAATTGACATTTTAATACCACTCTTACATACGCGAAGCTAATACTTTTAATATTAATAATAAAACACTATCAATTCTATGTGCTACCTATTCATAGGTTTGAAGTCGTCATCAACTTAGCGTTAGGTTAATATCTCTGAATTTCTCCTAGTTATAAATACCTACCGTATAAACTGCAGAGTTGTTTCAAACAAAAAGTGTCATACCTATAAGTAATTAAAATTGACATTTTAATACCACTCTTACATCCGCGAAGCTAATACTTTTATATAATAATAAAACACTAAATTCTATGTGCTAGGTACCTATTCATAGGTTTGAAGTCGTCATCAACCTAGCGTTAGGTTTATATCTCTGAATTTCACCTATATAGTTATAAACACCTACCGTATAAACTGCAGAGCTGTTTCAGACTTAGTATAGGCACTATTTTTTCTGATAATTTTGTAAAAAAATACGTTTAAATCCCAAAAATATGATCTACAATTAATAGGTAGTAAGTACTTACGATTGTGACTAAGTATTAGACCCACGAGGCAATCTAAGGATTAGGTAACTAAAAAAGGGATTGACCAATTATGAGTTCCTACCCTGAAGACCCTCATGAAAAAACCGACCTGCCACCACATATTGGGGTAGCCCAAGGCACCAGTAGAATGCTTTATTGCATCTAATGCCGTTTTGAAAGGAGATCCCCAAACCGACGGCCAAGCGAGGTGTGTTGTCAGCCTTCCGATCCCCTCATCTATCTGTATACATGTAAAGGAAAGACCTATTTTCAGGACCTAGATGTGTTACAGCGATTTACATATGATGGCGGTTGGTATGTAATTGGGAATGGCCTTGCAGCTGTTGCTCTGTAATAAACCTTATGTACCGCCTTCTTGGCTTGGTGTGATTATTCTAAGGCTTTTATTTGATAGGAGATAACCAAATGGTAAGTAATCAGTGCCGTCCATGGGCACCCACAATATCATGCAACATGCACAAGTACCCTCATAAAAGAAATAATTTTTAGAGTTCCGTTGCTAAATGGCAAATCAGAAAACTCATTAAGTACCTATAGATTCGTCATGTTTGTCTGTCTCTCCGGATGTCAAAACCACTTTTTCCGAAATTATAAGAACTGCTATAGGTACCTACCTAAATCCTATAGATTGGTCCTACTATTGGTATTTGGCAAGTCGATGAAGGTAAGTAGTTACGGTATATACCAAAATTGGCTTGAGAGACGCTACGGCGTCCTCACCTTTCGCCTGACGCAGGTGCTTACCGAGGACGGCAGCTTCGGTAGGTTCCTGTTTCGGATGCGGCGGGAGGAAACGCCCGATTGTCGGCACTGTGAGGCCCACCCTGAGGACACGATGAAGCATACGGTGGCGGTGCGCCCTGCTTGGGCTGAGCACCGCCGTGTCCTCGGGGAAGTTCTCGGCCGCGGCGACCTCTCGCGCACAGTCTTAGTCGAAGCCATGGTTCGTAGAGAGAGGACCTGCACTTCTACGAAGCAGTGATGCTAAGCAATCAGCGCCGCACATGACAACAACAAAGAAGTTCTTAGTGCGTTGCCCACAACGTTGCCGACGTAGATTAAGGTTTTAGAGATTTAGGGAAGGATTGGGACTCTGGTAACATCATTCACACGGCGTATTGTTCGTAAAATTATGTTACTTTCTAGAAAAGTATGCTTTTTGCGGGGGTTTGGGGATTAATGGTATGGGGAGGAGTAGGTAGCATATATTTATTTGCATGAAGTACGGTGTTAGAAATCTGAGAATCTACCAATTTTTTGTAGTTTCTGCTGGCAACACTTAAAACACTATTAATATTATCTGTATGACCCAGATGTCGCCTTTAATAAGCTGCAAAGGAGACTGTACTTTACTACAAGGAGATAAAACGCTAAATAGTTTTTATGAGAGCGAATGTTGATAGATCGCTCGCTACTGCTTTTTCTTATCTGTGGCTAGTCATTGTAATGGTTGAAAATTTGACATGTAATAAAATTTACGAATTATATTCGTAATATTTTGAGTGTTTTTCTCCAATAATTATGTGACTTTTCAGTTGATTTCTTTATTAAAACGTTTCCTAAGTGGTTTAAGTATTGTATCTCATTCATCTTTTTTATAATTTGGTCTTAAGAATTAAGTGTTACAATGGATAATTCTGCTATACAAACATTGGAGGCGGCTGCTCAGATGTTGATGGTAAGAAGATATTGGTTTCTTAAGGAAATACTTTAATTTAGAAATTTTAAACACGTCTAAAGCGTTTAAAACATTTTGTTATGGTTTCCAATTCCACTATAATAATATAACTTAATAAACCTACTTTTAAGATTATTTCTTTAGAAAAAGAAAAAATCATGTGGTGTTCCACATGATTTTGCAATAAATTTTACTCGTTTTAAGTATTTTAATATAATCAACATATTATTTTGTTGTGGTTCTTAAAATATTTTTTTTTTTAATTATTTGTGTTATATTAAACTTGGTCTTCACCCACATCTTCTAAATATCTTAATTTGCATGTGGTGTATCACCTAGTTTATGTATTACTTAAACATACATAAATAAAAAATATCCAATACACAATATTTTAGGATCTTTCTGTACTGTAGAAAAAATATTTTAATACTAGCCTCCACCGTGGTCACCTGCATGGTATGTTGATAAAAAGCCTATGTCCTATTCCGGAGTGTATAATATAATACCTGTGTCAAATTACATCCAGTTACAGATCAGACCAGCCATTTTGGCATGATTGGGTAACAAATATCTAAAGTTTCGCATTTATAATATTAGATGAATGATGAATCTGCTAACATAACAAATAAGGATTACGTTTTTTAATGGACCCCCATAGCTACAACATTAGGGGCATAGATTTTTGTTGATTGGAAACTAATTTATTAGCCGTTTTCTGGGTTTCCTATTTTGGTTTTACTTATACTAATTATGACAAAAATCTTTAGCTTAATAGAAATGTAAGACACAAAAAAATTCAGACTTATTTTGTCTAGGTAGATACATTGTTATTACCTTCAGCTACAATTTGGCCATTGTAATCAATTGTAATGTCATAACTATAATACAGTAGATTTATTGCCAAAAATTCGAGGTTCAGTCTATCCCTTGTTACCAAGAGTCATGAATAGCTTCACTCAACCTGTGCAATTTGTGACTTATAACTGCTACCTAATAAATACATATTTTATCAAGTAGTTTTAGGTTTTCCTGTAATGGGTTTGCTTATTGATATTGTTACGTGCCTGACGTCACGTTCCTGACTATGCGGGCTTGGGTTACGGGATTGGATGAAATGAAACACTAATACCGGTTTTCAGACTTTCTATTGCACCTAAGTTACAGCGTCCTCGGAGTTAAGTTATCGGCGTTCCTCTCCAGCAGAGTCCGGCCGAATGACACAACTTTGCCGTTCACGCTGACTTAACTCACTTAACTGACTGCACTTCACTATTTCACTGCACTTCACTATTTCACTCACTTTTCTTCTTTTTCACTTCTTCCTTTTCTTCCGAATCGCTTTAGACTTAGAACTCAACTGCCAGCGGTGAGCCGCAGTTCCGCTTATATACCCCCGGTCAGGTTCTGGAACATTCAATTTCGTTATTCTTTTTGATTGTCATGACTCCAGAATCTTCCAATAATTTCGTTATTCATTTTTATTTATTCTCCTTCTCGCTCTTTGATTTTTTCATTACTTTCACACCAAAAGCTTCCAGAAAGTTCCACAAAAACTTCCATCAACTAAAAAACTTCATGTTTACGGCGGGACTTGAACTCGGGGTCTCTGTGGTGTAATCCACACGCCTTACCGATTACACCAACTGGTGTTGACAATTCACGACGAAACTTACAATCTCTAGGCAACGTTTGACAACCATATTGACGTCATAATGTCAAAGAGTTTGAACCACTTTTCCGTCACACTGCCCTCCTCTTAGATTTGCTCGTCCCGAGCATCGTTGCTGCCGTAATACCTCGCCAACCTGTCTATATGGACAACTTTCAAAGGGCTCCTTAAAGTCTTCCGAATTCTGTAAGTAATGTCATTGATCTTCGTGACTATCTCATAAGGACCTTCCCAACTCGGTTGTAGCTTCGGAGATTTTCCCTTCCTTCTGACTGGATTATGAAGCCAGACCAATGACCCCTCTTCAAACCCAACAGAATTGGCTCGTCGATCATAGCGCGTCTTTGCGCGATCACTAGCTTGAAGACCGGCCTCCCTGATCTGCTCATAAATGTCCAACATTTTTGCCCTTAACTCGCTTATGTAATCGCTAAACTCGGTGCGAGTGTCGCCAGGTGGACAGCCCGATACAAGATCTGCCGGTAATCTCAATTCCCTTCCAAAATTTGCAAATGCAGGCGTCTTTGCGGTACTTTCATGTACAGCAGTCCGATAGGCAAGCAAGAAGAGAGGTATGTAAGTGTCCCAATCTCTCTGATGGCTGTCAACCACCTTTGCTAAGTGTCGCTCCAATGTTTGGTTGAAACGTTCGACCATTCCATCTGACTGTGGGTGATAAGGGGTCGTTCGAGTCTTATGGATTCCCAAAAGTTTACAAGTTTCCTGAAAAACTTGGGATTCAAAGTTCCGTCCTTGATCACTGTGCATCTCCAAGGGCACTCCGAATCGGGTGAATACCTCGTTTACCAACTTCGTGGCTACAGTTACTGTCTCTTGATTCGGTATGGCAAAGACCTCCGGCCATTTTGTAAAATAATCCATAACCACTAAAACGTAGCGATTGCCCGAATCAGTGATTGGAAATGGTCCAGCGATGTCTAAGGCTATTCTCTCCCAAGGCATACCAACATTGTAGATTTTCATCGCCCCTCTGCTTCTTGTTTGTGGACCCTTGACAGCTGCACAACTAGTGCATTTCCGGCACCAATCTTCGACGTCATATTTGCAATGCAGCCAATAAAACCTCTCCTTGATCTTCACCAAAGTCCTCCTAATTCCCAAATGTCCTCCAGAAGATCCATCATGGAACGCTTTTAATACATCCCTTATTTTTGAACGAGGCACCACCAATTGCAAATGCTCGTCCTTGCCGTTTGTTGATTCCCATTTCCTGCACAGAAGTCCATTATGCAGCGTAAGGCTTTTCCACTGTGCCCATAAACCTTTCGTTACCGCGCTATATTGGGCGACGTCACTCCAACTTGGCTTGTTACCACTTCGTAGCCACTCCAGTATTGGTTTAATATCTGCATCTCTTTCCTGTTCTAATTTCATCGCATCATCTCCCCATGCCTCGTCAACAGTATTAGTCCTTATCACCTTAAGAAAAGCAGTTTCCTTCTTGGCACAATGCTTGCAATCTTCCACGCATGGGCGTCTCGATAATGCATCTGCGTTGCCATGAATTCTTCCTCCGCGATGTTCGATTTCAAAGTCAAATTCCTGAAGTTGTTCCAACCATCTGGCTACTTGGCCTTCAGGATCCTTAAACTGAAGCAGCCATTTCAAAGCAGCGTGATCTGTTCTGATCAAAAATTTCCGTCCCAGTAAATACTTCTTGAAATGGTGCAGAGTTTTGACTACGGCCAGCAATTCCCTCCTGGTCACGCAATAATTCCTCTCCGGCTTGGATAGTGACTTGCTGAAGTAAGCAATAACCTTCTCCTGCTCACCATCGCGTTGTGAAAGGACACCTCCTATTCCAATATTGCTGGCATCCGTATCTACTACGAATATTCCTTTCGCGCTGGGGTATCCGAGAATTGGTGTGTTACAAAGCCCTTCTTTTAGTTCTCGAAAGGCTTGCTCACAATCCTCGTCCCAGATAAAGGCACGTTTCTCCTCTGTCAATCGATGCAAAGGCTTGGCAATGTCCGAGAATCCTTTCACAAACCGCCGATAATACGAGCACAATCCAAGAAATGCCCGAACTTGCGTTTTGTCTTTAGGTGTTGGCCATTCCTTAACAGCGACAGTCTTGGCTGGATCAGTCTCAATTCCTCTCTCAGAAATAACATGTCCTAGATAATTCACTTCGCGCTTGAAGAAAGAGCATTTCTTTGGACTCAACTTTAAATTTGCTCCACGCAGCTTGTCGAGTACCTTTTCCAATTTCCTTAGATGATCGTCAAAATCCCGTCCAACAATGATGATGTCATCGAGGTAAACTAGGCAGGTTTCGCCCAGCAGTCCCGCCAGCACCTGTTCCATCAAACGCTCAAAGGTTGCCGGTGCATTGCATAATCCAAATGGCATCACCTTAAATTGCCAGAGTCCCTTCCCAGTTGAGAATGCGGTCTTTTCCTTGTCCTTGGGATCCAAATCCACCTGCCAATAGCCGCTTTTCAGATCGAGCGTTGAAAACCATTTCATGCCACTCAGTGTGTCAAGTGTGTCATCGATTCTTGGTAACGGGTAGCTATCCTTCTTGGTTACATCATTCAATCGTCGATAGTCTACGCAAAACCTCGTTGAACCATCTTTCTTCTTGACAAGCACGACAGGTGAACACCAAGGGCTAGAAGAGGGCTCTATTACGTCATTTTTTCTCATATCGTCAATCATTTCTTCAACCTCTTTCTCACGAGCGAACGGTATGCGTCTGGGCCTTTGACGAATTGGCATTGTATCACCTGTGTTTATTTTATGCTTCACCAAGCCAGTTCGGCCAATATCACCATCGCTTCTTGAAAACACATCAGAGAATCGAAGAAGTAAATTTCTAGCTTTCATAGTCTCCACTTTTGTTAGACTTTTGTTTTCGTCTAAGATTTTCGTTACAAAGTCAATTCCCGTACTGTCCTTCTTCACAAGATTCTCCGAGCATTTTCTTATCCAGGCCACTTCTTCCAATACGCCCACAGGCTCTCCTTCTTCAATCGTAATTTTTGAATCACTGAAGTTGAATACCGGAATGCGGTTGACATCAGATGACCCCACGACAGTTCTTGCCGGTAGCCATGAGCTTACGTGTTCCGATTTATCAATCACAGCGCACCTTCGAGGTAAACTTCCTTCCTTCCTCCTAGGTAATGCGATTGGTACGAGAGTCTGTGATTTTGGTGCAAGAACAGTTCTTCTTAAACAGCAAACTTTTCCCAGGGTTCCACCCTTCATCGGAATTTCCTCAGTTCCACATAGTAATACTCCAGATTTTAAGTCGATGTTACACTGGTGCCCTTGCAGGAAGTCAAGTCCCAGGATGCAGTCATCCAGAATTCTGGCCACAATAACCTCATGTCGATAAACACGTTCCCCAATTTTGATTGTTACATGCAGTTTTCCACTTATCGGTATGCACTGGCCGGTAGCTGATTTCATTTGTAGGCCAACAATTGGTTTAAGGTGTTTCCTGATGTTTTGCTCGAGCAGCCGAACATTTATCACCGTCTTTGAAGCTCCAGTATCTAATGTTAGCTGACTGTTTTTCCCATTTACTTGACCGTCTATCACCAGAGTATTTCCATCGTTGGTTTGCTTGATGTAAATTGTTGGGGTTGTTCCACTACCAGCCAGCGCCCACCCCGCAGCCCTGGCTGGATTAAAGTTTCCCTGCTGGTCAGAAGTTGAGACCGCCGCGTCCTGGCGGTTCATCTTCTTCGGGCAGTCGCTCCGTATGTGCCCACGCTCTCCACATCCATAGCACATGAAGTTCCGACGGCGTGGAGGTACCTGCTCCGTTGTCGTCATTTCCCGCAGACGTAAGGTACGGGAGTTGCCACGCACGGCTTCCACTTCCAATGCATGGGCCAGAGCTTCTTTCATGTTCTTGTGATGGCCCAGATGAACAGCAGCTCGTACTTCTGGGTCCCGAATACCGTCAATGAACGCTTGGAGAAGCGTGCCTTCAATCACTGACGGAGTCGACCGGAAAGCTCGACGTACAAGTTTCTCGATTTCCACGGACCATTGCTGTAGGCTCTCATTAGCACGCTGAGTACGCTCTTTTAATTGCGCTCTGTACACGTGCTCGAGGTGGCTGTCTCCAAAACGTGCTTCAAGTGCGTCGAGGAGGGCACTAAAGCTGAGATCCCCACTTGCGCCGATAGCTTCCAGCACTGAGAGAGCTTGATCACGGAGGGCCAGGGTGAGGGCTGACTGTGCTTCCTTCTGAGTCCAACCATAAGCCTCCATAAGTGTCTCAAACTGTAGCTTGAACGCGGTCCAGGATGTTGTTCCGTCGTAATGGGGAATCTTGAGCCCTTTCGTTGCGCTTAAGGCCGCATTTGGGGCGTCAAAAACGGCTGCAAGACGGCTTCGGCTCTTCAAAGGGCTTGGGTTTGTCACTTCCTGCTTGATTTTGGAGATCTCTTCTTCCAGTCTCTCCTCTATCGCCATGACGCGATGTTCCAACTTGCCTAACCCTTCCTCCACTTCTTGTACCCGTTCGACAGCCTTTTGCAGTCCCTTCGTAAAATCCTTATGCATCTGTTTCAGCTCCTGTAGCTGCTCCGCCTGACAGTGTGCTTGTTCCCGTAGCTGTTCTGCCTGACAGCGTGCTTGCTCCTCTTGGCGGCGCGCTTGCTCTTCTTGGCGGCGCGCTTGCTCTTCTTGGCGGCGCGCTTGCTCTTCTTTCAGCTCCCGCAGCTGTTCTGCCTGACAGCGCGCTTGCTCTTCTTGGCGGCGCGCTTGCTCTTCTTGGCGGCGCGCTTGCTCTTCTTGGCGGCGCGCTTGCTCTGCCATCATTTGCTGCAGCTGTAGCAGAAGATCCACCTGCACAGGCTTGGCTTCTGCATCACTGGTTTGAGCTGCAGCACCCTCTTCCCTCACACGCTGCGCTTCTGACATTGAACGGGTACTCACTCCTCTTACGTCCTGCGGCACTAGCGGCATTTTTCTCCAATCCCACTTCTGACACCAAATGTTACGTGCCTGACGTCACGTTCCTGACTATGCGGGCTTGGGTTACGGGATTGGATGAAATGAAACACTAATACCGGTTTTCAGACTTTCTATTGCACCTAAGTTACAGCGTCCTCGGAGTTAAGTTATCGGCGTTCCTCTCCAGCAGAGTCCGGCCGAATGACACAACTTTGCCGTTCACGCTGACTTAACTCACTTAACTGACTGCACTTCACTATTTCACTGCACTTCACTATTTCACTCACTTTTCTTCTTTTTCACTTCTTCCTTTTCTTCCGAATCGCTTTAGACTTAGAACTCAACTGCCAGCGGTGAGCCGCAGTTCCGCTTATATACCCCCGGTCAGGTTCTGGAACATTCAATTTCGTTATTCTTTTTGATTGTCATGACTCCAGAATCTTCCAATAATTTCGTTATTCATTTTTATTTATTCTCCTTCTCGCTCTTTGATTTTTTCATTACTTTCACACCAAAAGCTTCCAGAAAGTTCCACAAAAACTTCCATCAACTAAAAAACTTCATGTTTACGGCGGGACTTGAACTCGGGGTCTCTGTGGTGTAATCCACACGCCTTACCGATTACACCAACTGGTGTTGACAATTCACGACGAAACTTACAATCTCTAGGCAACGTTTGACAACCATATTGACGTCATAATGTCAAAGAGTTTGAACCACTTTTCCGTCACAATATCATGATTAGGAAATTTGTTTAAATTTTTAATGAGTTTATAAGGATTCAAGGTTGTACTAATATCCTTCCTAGGCATTGGCTTACAGTTTGAAATGCTCTGTTGCCTACATATTCTATTATATCATCAAACACATTGGATTGAATGAAATATTTAAGCACTAAGTATATGATCTGCTTCGCCTGTGTAGTGGTCAAAATTTAGCCTTTATGTTAATCCAGAGTAGCACCTATCTACACACCAAATTTCAACCAAGTCCATCTGATTTTTATGTGATAGTTAGACATATGTATACATACACACATTCTCACAAACTTTCACATTATAATATTAGTAGGATTAACTTATTGGGCAGTAAATGTTTACATAACGAGAGGTTATAAGTTACAGTTAAACAATAAAAAATGTAATATTCAGTTAATAATAGAATATTTATTACTGTACCCCACTGTACTGTCCACCACACATAAACAAAAATTAGTGTTGAAAATATTTAGATTATGATGAATTTTACAGACCATTTATAAAACCATTTTCTTTTAGGCACCACCACAAATGGTGACATCTGAGCAACGTCACCAAGCTGAGAGTGTTTTTCTCGAATTTCGAAGCACCAAGAACCCTTATCAACTGTGTCGAGAAATTTTAGAGAAATCTACATCGGACTATGTACTGTTTGAGGCAGCTGGTTTACTAAAAGCTGCTCTTATTAGAGAATGGACACTACTTTCAGATAGTGATGTTTGCTCATTGCGCGAATATTTATTAAACTATTTATTGAGAAAGGAGGTGCCACCATTTTTAAGGGAAAAGCTTTTGCAGGTACAGTTTATATTCAATTTATCTCAGTATATTGTTTGTCATGTATTGTGACTATTCCTGTATGAACGAAAAAATTTTATATTTTTCAAAATAATAAAGGAATGACACGATTTATTATTTATTTAGATTATAGAAAAATAATGAGTTAATATCTCTAAATCATCAAACACTGTTTTGAATTAGGTAGTATGTTATTATTGTTTTTTCATTTTTATAAAATATATTTATTATTTTCAGACAATTGCTATAATTATTAAAAGAGGCAGCATTGATGATGGAGGAAGAGAGAGGAAAAATTTGATTGCTGAATTAGAAAAGATTATCCTTAGCTCACCAATTAGTCAGCAGAAGTTAGCCTGCTCACTTATATTGGCAATTATGCAAGAATTCGCAATAACAGTTAAATCAGCTGATGTGGGCTTAATCTGGGAGGTCCATTTTCGACTGAAAAAGTCTTTTGAAGCATTAGATTTAAAAAGGATATTCAGGTTTACTGTGGGAGTTCTAGAACAAATAGTTCGGTCTGGGCATAGGCCAGAAGGAGAACAAGCTTTACTGACAAAGCAATTACTGACTATTGTGGAGACTGTGCTATGTTGGAGTCATGTATCTCCATTATTGTCGAAAAGATTGATTGGTGCTTTTGAAGCTATTTATGAAAGCGATACCGCTCCTGCACTACGACTAAGCCTGAGCTGGCGAGATACGATAATGCAACCTGAACTCCTTGCATTGTTCTTTGAGATACACATGTATGTGAGGTCCAATCCTGACTTAGCTAGCCCGTCTCTCACGTGCTTAGTGCAGTTAGCTAGTCTTAGTGGCGTAGTGGTATCTGCAAGTAACTTAAAACAGCAGTATTTGGAGAACTATGTGAACAGTTTCCTGAATATGATGGCGTACATACAGCCGGTTGAGAGAGAAATGCTTGGGATATCTGATATATACCGGCGATTGATTCAGTTCTTCGCGCCGACGATGATAGCTGCGACACCACCAGCGTTTCTTCAGAACTTGACAAATCTTACATGTCACTGTATTAGAGGGTCGGTTATTGAAGAAGGTGTAAACGATGACACAGTTTGGAGAGAGTCGTTAAACAAGTTCCTTCATAGTTGGAGCTCATTAGTGCATGAATCTGATGGATACTCTAATGAGACGTTAATGAATCCCTGTATTGAAGTATTCAATACTTACCTACAGAGCCGACTGGCGCCACCTGATGGCACAAGGTACTAAACGTATAGAATACAAGTTAAATAATATAATAATTGACCATTTTTATTAGTTAGTTTCAACAAATAATGTTCTGTTTTAATCTTGTAGCATTTTAACACAATGGTAAATAAAATATTTACCTACATAAGTATCTCATCATATCTTCAATGCTTCTTTTCTAGAAACAAAATAATGCAGTCATTTAATAACACTAATATACGTATTTTTTAATTTTGATCTGAACATGATCTTAATTTTTTTATTACGAAGAATGAAAAGCCAAGGTCCAGCATTGGACGGGATCTGATGATCTGATCTGACATGATAACGACTACTTATATTTATTTATACTTTAATGTACTAATACATATGTACTAAATAAAGGTGGCTGACTTAATTTGACTTGTATAATTTTTTTAATGTTCTCAGGCCTCCGGATACAGAGGAAGATATCAAGGACGAATTGGAAGAAGATGAGCGTAAACTGCACAGCAATGTACTGATGACCATTGGGGCCATAGCTCGCAAGGCGCCAGCTCATTGTTGCCATGTCCTCTTTACATTACTTCAGGATCGGAGTAAACGGTAGGTAGTTATTTATTTATAATAAACGGTGATACTTGATTTGTCCACTATTTAATGGATGTTATTATACGTATCAACCTATCTCTTCTACCACTATATCTATTAAAAAACGTTTTTTTTTTTTAAAATAGGGTTATAGCGTCAGAAAAAGCGACTTTATTTTGTACTAGGTACTTTCGCGCGGTTTCACCCGCAGCTCGGCTCCATTTCATCGTGGTTTGATGTTTTATAACCTTAGCTCTTAGAAACATTGTAGCTATATATGTATATCAGTGAAAGAATTTTGGCAATACGACCAGCTGTACCAAAGACAAACTTAGAAATTACAAATTTTACCTCTTTATAATATTAGTACTATGTAAAACTCATTAGTTCCATCGGCATGTTAAATAAGATTATTTTACACGTTTACTTGGGATACCGGTAACTAATTACACGGCGAAACACATAAGCGAGCTTTGTTTCAAACGAGGTCGTGGTATCACTCTGGTCAAGTCGGTTTATTCGTACTGAAGCATGGCAATCGCTCATGAATTGTTCTTGTACAATAGTAAAAGTTATTATTAATACGTTTTTTGTGGAAAATCATCAAATGACTTGCCACACCTAGCCATACCGCTGAGGGATTGTCAGACTCTTACTGACGAACTCTCCGTTCCTCCTCCTGCTCCAGGTCGAGGTCGTGGTACCTTATTGCGCCTGTTTCCCGACGGGCTAAAGTTATTATTAATATTATGAAGTTCTTCCATACCGTGTGTACGACGTTAATCAATGTGAATTTGCCAACAGGTTAGAAAGTCAACTCCAGTTGATGCATATGGGGAAACTGCCAATCAGTGGAGGAGGTCACTTAGTCACTCTATTTGAAGATCTCCACTGGATACTCATGATGACAGGTATAAAAAATATACTTTATAACGTTTACAACTCAAAATACAAATCCGCTTGCCTATTCTCTACACTCTCAACTCTGCTTGGGAATATAAACTGACACATCTTACCTACTAAACAATCGCGCTTAATATTGACCTACAGGGCAGTAGGCCAGTCAATTTTAGACTCTATTACGACGAGATAACGTCGATAAGTGGTGTATACCAATAATGATTAAAAAGAAAGACATGTCTATTTTTGTCACGCAACTTTTATACGTGCCAGCAGACCTCACTTAAGATTTTTGTATCTGAACCATCTTTCATTTTTGTTTGTGACCTTAGACACTATTTTAAATCTCTTAATATTACAATAAATACTAAAGCTGCTTCATGATATAAAACTTCATTTTTGACACTGTTCTGTTGAGCCCTGCATAAATTAGAGTTCCAGTGTAACTTAACCCTGGTAGAGCTTTCCAATCCAAACATTGTGATGCTCGTTACGTTTAGTAAGTAATTGCAGTACTCAGAGTCATTTAATATTTGCGTACAAAACAAGGTTTGGGTTGTCACCGAGCCAACTTATGCTGAGGTTGAAACTCATTTGTTTTTTTTTATGTAATAAATAGTTCGGCAAACGGGCAGACCGATTACCTAATGGTAAGCAATCAGCGCCGCCCATGGACACCCGCAACGGAGGAGTTACGAGTGCGTTGCCGACCTTTTAAGGATTAGGGTTTTGGAGACTCAGGGATTGAGGAGGGATTGGGGAAGGGGAAGGGTTGGGCCTCCGGTAACCTCACTCACGACGAAACACAACGCTGTGGTTGTTTCACGCTGGTTTTCTGTGAGGCCGTGGTATCACTCCGGTCGAGCCGACCCATACGTGCCGAAGCATGGATCTCCCACACTTGAAAATCCTAATAAGGGGCCGTTTTGGCCCCTTATTAGGATTTTCTCCTGTGTCATGGGTGCCTTGTTGTTGTTTTTTTATATTATTGCTTAAAGGTTCTAACCTTATACTGTTGCACTTTCGGTTTATTTTCATTGTACTTAATTTAGCATGTTATAATAGCTTTTAGACTAAAATGTATTTTATGTATTTCTGATTTACTTTACAGGCCATTTCCTTGCCGTTGACTGCACAGAAGGCGAGACTGTAATGATTCCTTCGGAGATCATTCACTTCAGTTTGAGGGAGAACGCCAATATCGATGCCTCACTTCGATACCTGGTCGGGGAAACAACAAACACTGAAAATGTTGATTCTGTTCTCAAGTAAGTTACGTTTTTAACAAGATTCTGAAGTAAAGTTTGGTGACCAGCAACCTCATTAGAAACTAGCAACCCTCGCGCGGTTTCACCCACTGCTTGGTTCCAACAGATCGTAGCGTGATGTTTTGTACAAATACAAAAAGAATTGTTCAAATCGAACCAGTAGTTTCGGAGATTAGTGCTTTCAAATAAACTACACATCTTTATACTACATATTTGTATAGATTTTCTTCTCTTATATAAAAGTCGTATCAAGGTTTCATCGGATTTCTATAAAGGCCTCGTATAAATCAATATTTATGGATCATGTAATATTATTGTATCATGTTTAAATCGAATTCGTACAAGTTAAATGATCATGTCTAATGGTCTCAAACTTAATAGGCAGTCCAAGGTTCAACATTCCCTCTTTGAGGAGTGGCTTGAGAGACGCCAAGGCGTCCTCACCTTCCGCCTGACGCAGGTGCTTACCGGGCACGGCAGCTTCGGTAGGTTCCTGTTTCGGATTCAGCGGGAGGAAACGCCCGAGTGTCGTCATTGTGAGGACCACCTAGAGGATACGGTGGAGCATACGGTAGCGGTATGCCCTGCCTGGGCTGAGCACCGCCGTATCCTCAGGGAAGTGATCGGCGGCGGCGACCTCTCGCGCCCGGCCTTAGTCGAGGCCATGGTGCGGAGTGAGAGGAACTGGGACGCCGTCTCCTCCTTTTGTGAAGCAGTCATGCTCGCAAAGAGAGAGGCGGCCCGCGTGAGGGAGCAATCCTCCTCCTCACGCCCCAGCAGCCGCAACTGGCGACACTACGGGCGTCGGGGATCGAGGGACGATCTCCGGCCACCGTAAGCACGGGCCTGCGGTCGGCGAGTAAGGGCAGCTCGCCGCCCGACCAGAACCAGGCCCGAGCGTACGGCGCATAGCGTTCCGCGCGCGCCTTAAAGAGCCATTCGACCACCACAGACGGGGCCCTAAAGGGCTGATGTTCAGCCGGGGTTGCGGGGTAAGCGCAATGAGGTACCGCGACCTCGGCACAGAGCAGGAGAAGGAAGAGCGGGGTTTTTAGTCAGTAAGAGTCTGACACTCCTTCCTGCCCGGCCCTGGGCGGGAGAAGTCATTTGATGATTTTCCCGTCACAAAAAAAAAGGGGTCAACATTCAAGAATTGAAAGGCTCCTTGAATTTCATCATCAGACCAGAGGGCTGAAAGAGGGATAGAGCTAATACACCTTTTATAGCTCCGTCCCTCTTTCTCACTCGAAAGATTCACGCTTTACCACGTCATGGTAAGATTACTGGTCCATTGCACAATAATATTTTAAGTTGCATCTTATCTACATACGTATTGGCGAGTTTCATGATGAAACAAGAATGATATGTTGGGTAATTCCGATTCTTAGACCTTAACGCATAGTTCATCACAGGTCGACCTACTTAAAATGCGTGTTAAAATAGAAAATGAAACCATACAATTGAAGAATGATTTTTGTTGCACTCAACAAAGAGTAGGTAATTTAGTACTATCTTATTTATGCATCTGGTGTAAACGGAAGCTGAATGTTATCACATATCCTGCCTTTTGTTTGTGCAATGTTCTGTTCTTATGTAAAATATTGTATAACAATGCAAGGAAAATCTTTTGTTAGCACGTCAACAAATACAAGAAGAATAGATGTCGATTTCATTCGGTTCTAAGAAGTCTTTTACAAGTTTACTTCATATGTAAATTCGTTTTCAAATGTTAATAGTTGAACTTTTGATACTTATTTAAATATCCCCATGGCCTTAATGTTTAATCGTGTTTTTGTAAACAAATTATATTGTGAACTTTTTTTAGTGTCTTATTTATATCATGCGAATTGCAAATTTTATTTTAATGTACCTAGAAGACAAAGCGGTCACATCGTTTATGGACAGCATCATTGGTCTATAATTATACATTGAAATTGATTACAAAACTTTCATTTTAGAGTTTACTTCCTAAGAATCTATGTATGAGAGGGCTAACGTATAATCATACGTGGTACCACTGCAAAACTTTATTCTTAAAACAAAAAGAGATATTAGTTTTTTAGCCCGGGAATCTACTTGAAATCTTCTCTCTTGCAGGATATCTGCCTAACAAACAAAATCAGATAACTCTACTAGCCTTAAAACCATACATTTATACTCATACAATAAAGCTAAAGAACTTGTTCGTTTAATGCTTGGTTTCCGAAAGCCCGATCAATATTAAAATCAACTAACTAGGTGTCAAATCTCTTGTCAAGTCATCTAATTGGTTGTTGATAATTCAGTCAACCAATCAGATGAATTGACAGGAGATTAAATTGTTTTTAACGTTGATCGGCCTTTCGAAAAGCGGTTGTCAATGTGTCTGTCTTCGGAACAACTGGTTCGAATTTAACAATAAGTTTTGTATCATTGATCGAAGAAGGCTATAAGCTATAATACATCACGCTACGACCAATAGAAAACGAGCAGTGTTATATAATTATGATCGATTTGTTTCCTTCTATTCCTCAGGCTTATTGGTGAAATTATGCGTATAAATGCGTGGGAATGTGCAGCTTTGGAAGCTGGGTTGGGCAGTGTTTTCAGTCCAGAACTGTCCGCTACCATCTCATGGTTGCTCAAAATATGGGCTAACTCTTACTTGATGCCACAGGCGTCTGTTTATTCTGAGGTAAGTTTCGATATAAGACAATCTCCTTTGGTTTTAGAATATGAAAGAACTAAATAAATATTTATGATTTTCTGTGGTAAGGTGAAACAGTTCATTGGTATTGATTGAACCAAAAATGCCTATGCCTGAACCCTAAATGAACTCTCAACTACTGCATTTGATAGTTCATTTAGAATTCGTTCGTTTTGAATTTGCAATTTGCTGTTTGCGTGATGTTCTTTCTGTTCAGGCCCTGTTCTTAAAACAAATACTGTTTGATATTTTGCGATACTTATATATAATAATAATAATTTTTGTTTTATGAAAGTGTTAACCTAGAACAAAAATAATGTTGACTACGATAGTTCATGTTTTTCTCGTCAAATACTACCTAATTGAATACAGAATACATAATAAAAAATTCATTTACTTTATCAAGTGTCTGATTTAGTTTTGAGTAACACACGGTTTCCGAAAGGCCGATCAATGTTAAAATCAATTTAATCTCTTGTCAAGTCATCTGATTGGTTGACTGAATTATCAACAACCAATCAGATTACTTGACAAGATATTTGACACCTAGTTAGTTGATTTTAAGTTTTTAACATTGATCGGGTTTTCGGAAACCGGGCATATGATTATGGTAGATATATACGGGTGGTTGACAATGTTCGGTACACAGATGTCCCCGATTCTGGCGTGTGCGTTCGGGCGCGGGTCCCGCGGCGTGTCGTGGGTGGTGTCCCGGCTGGCGGGGCGCGCGGCCGCCTGCCTGCGGCACCACGCCGCGCAGCCCGCCGCCGCCGCGCATGCCACGCAACTACTCACCACGCTCGCTCACTCACACCACAAGTAACACCTATAAAACTTTCTTTACGTCAATCAATCACGATTACAAGTACCTATGTTGCCTTTTGTTAGTAGTTAGGGGTTTAATGATTGGTGATTTGGGAACTGGAGTACAGAATTCTGGTGAAAGGCTTCCGATAACCTCACACGGCCGGTGTTCCGCGAGGTCTTTGGATTATTCCGCTCAAGCCGGCCTATTCATCCCAAAGCATGGCTATCCAAAGCATAACAGCTATAGACAGAATTTTAATTCGATTCCAGATTTGACGTTAGCTACTGTCATTATGTGAAATAATGATACCACATATAATACTGTAGTAATAACGAACACAAAAATCGATAAACAATCAGTGTGCCAAAAAAGACTAAATTATTGTTTTTTATTCAAATAAGAACATAATAATTCGTAATAATTATTTATTAATAAGTGAGCTCTACTCTATTCTATATAAAAGTTTAATAAAAGAGCCTAGATAGTTTTCACTGAAAATTGTCAATTCATTTATGAGATTTTTTTCAGGAAGGCTTTTAAAAAAAAAAATTTTTTTTTAAAAGCCTTCCTGAAACAAATACGAAACGAATGGTCTAAATCCGTATCCCATGTTGTCAAAGAATTGGGTAGTTTCCTAGGTCAAAAATAAATTAATTCGACGTTTCAATATGATAAAATATTGAAAAATAACTATACTTTACTCATCGATCTGTCGATACACTAAGTTTTAGATATTTAGTAGCTAATTTTTAAGAAATAAGTTAGCTATTTGACGCAAAAATACTATGACGTCATACCTCAGTTTTTCATACATATTTCATAGAAAAGTATCATTTTTGACATTTGGATAAAAGTATTGAATTTGACTAGTTGGAAACTACCGTATTTGAAAAAGGAAGTTTGACAATATCACAAACACATTTATAATAATTGCTACAGAAAGTAACTGATGTAGTGATAGCAATGAAATGTC
Organism: Spodoptera exigua; assembly: GCA_902829305.4. Classification (NCBI taxonomy): domain Eukaryota; kingdom Metazoa; phylum Arthropoda; class Insecta; order Lepidoptera; family Noctuidae; genus Spodoptera; species Spodoptera exigua. The sequence continues at coordinate 5,034,794 of LR824614.2, forward strand.
CGGAAATATTCCGTTTCCATATCGAATAATTTCGCAACGTAACTATTTAATACTTGTCATAACGTTGCAACACTGAAATTGTCAAATCTGGAATCGAATTAAAATTCAAAGTACTTTAGTTATTATCATTGGGATACAGTTTACGTCTGCAAAAAATCGCATCGTCAATCGATATCTTCTAGTTGAATATGACATAAAATATCGCAAGGAAATGACACACTTTTAAAAGAAACAGTAAAACTTTATAAATGTTCTTAACTGTTTAAAGGCAAAACCCACTAGCGACGTGTGAGGAATTCCTTGCACTGTTGCAATGGGAAGCGGGCGCATGCAACTTGCCGGGAGAATTAAGAAAGGAGTTACACAGAGCCTTCGCTATCGCCGCTACTTATGCCGAAGGTATGTAGAGGGCGTTGGCATCGCTTGGCCCAAACTTAGGTCATAAAGATAAATGACCCGCCTTTAGATCCACGAAAGGTATTTATCTATGTAACACTAGCTATTACCATTATTTTGTGCCCTTCGTTTGCGCCCTAATACTGAAAAAAACACACGACCTTCGTTCATTGGAGAATCAGATCAATTATGTTTGCCGAGGTAGATTTTTTTTATGTCAGCTTACGGTCGGCAAACGAACAGATTGCCTAATGTTAGCAATCAGCGCCGCCCATGGACACTCGTAGTGCCAAAGGTTACTACAATACAACACAAAAAGTGTGCGGTGCCTCTTCTGGGTTATATGGGATTTAAGGATAGCGATTTGAGGATTGAGGATGAGGATGGGGGGAAGAATTGGGTCTCAGATAATCTCACTCACACGGCAAAACACAATGTAAGTGTTGCTTCACGCCGGTTTTTCGGGAGGTGTTCGTATCACTCCGGTCGAGCCGACCCATTGTGAGAAGCATGGTTCCTCCCACACAGATATATATATATATGATCAAGAGTCATAGTACTTCATTAAAAGAAATCTTTTATATCATTTTCAGGTGATGTCCGGAATCGTCTGTTATCAAGCACAGTGTCCCTGCAAGAGAAGTTAATGAATTTAATAAACATGGAGTCAGACACGGAACCTGTACGCAATATGCTCGCTGATACACTCGACTGCTTTATTGGTGTCACTGACGGCGTGCTTGAGGTAAGTAATTATGAACTTATTATATTATATGTTTATGTACCACACCCCTTCACACAACACAGGAAAGCCTCTGGTGAGGTTTTTAACACACTCAATGCCAGGGCAATTTTTGGAAAAGCAATGGTGTATCTTGTATTTAGTGTCTGTTTGTTATTTTGTACTTAGGTTCTTTGAGGTGTGGTTACGAGAGATGCCACTATGTCCTCATTTTCCGTCATGCTTTCTTGCTCCCGCGTCTGGCTTTAGTTCAAGAGTTCAAGACATGATGCGGAGCGAGCAATACTTGGAAGTGGTTTCCTTGCACTAATCGTGCTAGCTAGGGAGCGGGCGGAACGCGTCAGCGAGCTAACCATCTCACGCCAGAAGCAGCTCTGGGCGTTGAGTACTGCCAGGCGATCTTTGGCCAGGGTCTGTGGACGGACTGGATGGTGAGCAATGGTAGCATACCGCCCGACCAGAACTAGACCCGAGGCTTAGGCGCGTTGGTATCCGCGCGCGTAGCCCGAAAGGAACATTCAGATCACCACACATGGGATGGGGCCCATTAAGGTGAAATAAAGTTACGAGGCATCGGCTATTTCTCCTATAAAGAAAAAATAACTATACTCGGAATTTTAATTCCATTCCAGATTTGACAATTTCAGTGTTGCAACGTTATGACACGCAATAAATAGTAACGTTGCGAAATTATTCGATATGGATATCGAATATTTCTGAATCGATTCCTCCCGTTTATAAATTTACTCTTGTAAACTAAGTTTCATCATCATCGTCAGCCTATAAGTGCCCACTGCTGAGCAAAGGCCTCTTCTCACACGCAGAAGGTTTGAGCATTAATCACCACGCTTGCTCAATGCGGGTTGGCGATTTCAAACTTATAATTAGAAATTATAAGTCCAGGTTTCCTCACGATGTTTACCTTCACCGTTAGTGTTGCCCAAATTCAGTCTTGGTCTTGCAGTCTTGGTCTTGTTCTTGCGTTTTTGCAAGACCAAGACCAAGAACAAGACCGCGTATTTTTAGCAAGACCAAGACCAAGACTGACCGTGCAAGACTTGAGCAAGAACAAGACTGAGCCTGCAAGACTCTTGCGTCTTGCAGCTAGGACTTAGCGCTATTTCACTGAGTAGGTAGTTAGGTGTAACAGTTCGGTGTATATAGGTAGGTACGCTTAGGAATTCTATGAGACGCAAAAAATTGTATCAAAGAATATGCAAAACTGGACCTATGCGCATTACGACTAATACCATAAACATAGCGAATAAAAAAAAAATCTATTAAAATCAAACTGAGTGCATGCATAGTTATGTTTTAACCATCGGCACTCTGATAATGCGGCATCAAAGGTTTTGTACTTACTTCTCAAAGAAATTTGCCGCTTTTCGGAAGTACATGGTTATGATGCACGCGCCGGCGGCTTCTTTTGAAATCTAAAGCAATCGTTGCCGCCACGCCGAAATCATAACATTTGACACTATTTGATTGCCGCCATAGGACGTAGGTATACTCATGCACTCATGCAAAATAATTTCGAATTTTAAGAGTACCTACAGGTGTTCCAAAGAATAAATAAGTTTCAGAGTGCTTAGAATGAAAATGAATACATTATACTGATCACGCAAGTAGTATTATGATTAGGATAAAATGGTAAGGATAGGTAGTAGATGTCACATTAATTCATTCTAGTAAGTATATATTATAATATTGATTACTTATATGGTTTTAAACTAATTACTTAGGTACTATTATTGTACATTTAGTCATTATATTTCTTAAGTTTTTACAAGAAAAAAATGCAAAAATGTGGTCAAATATCACCCGTTTAATAAATATTGTAGCAATTTTTAAATATACTTGAAACTGCTGAGCGTTTATTTTCTAAAGCATCATTAGTAATTAGAAAACATAGAAATAGGTTAAGTGATGAGTCTGCCAGATGGTTACTTTGTATTAATTCTTGGTCAAAAAAATTGATATAAAATATCATAACCTAATGATAAAGCTGTTGATCTGTGTTGTATTTTATTTTTTATTCAAATAAATGATACATCGTAAAACTCTTTTATTAAATTTCTTATAAGTTGAGGGTTCAATCTCTTTCTAGACAGATAAGTATTGTTCTTTAAAATACAGTCAAGTTATTGTAATTAATTTGTGTTTTTTTTACATGTTTTAGCAAATGTAAGCTTATAAATCATTTATAACTGTTTATTAAGAAACAGTTACTTCCATGGAAAACGACATATAGGTCAGTTGATTTTTCGAATTTCTTATCAAATCTTCAGTTACTTATTAATCTGCTGAATCTTTATTATGGCTATGTTAATTCAAGCTCAGAATGTTCCAATTCTAATACGTTTTTCTAAGATTTAAAGTAAACTTTAATAAAAAGTAATAGACTAATAGGTAATTGCAAGACTTGCAAGACTCTTGCTGCAAGACCAAGACCAAGACCAAGACTGGGAGCGCAAGACCAAGACCAGGTGTATTGGCGCAAGACCAAGACCAAGACTGGCTAAGTCTCGTCTTGTTCTTGCATTTGGGCAACACTATTCACCGTATGTCAGTGGTGTCTAAATAATCATAGAAAGTACATATAACTTGGAAAAAGTCACATTGGTACTTGCCAGGTTTCGAACCCGCACCCTCATGCATGAGAAGCGGGTGCCTTAACCTCCGGGCCACCACGACTTTTTAAAACTAAGTTTATCAGGAAATAAAATATTTCTGAATCGATAATTTAGTTTTGACAGTTAATTAACGATCTGAGACTTTTCTTTTGTAATTGTGTGTGAAATTAATAAAAAATGTGATCATAAAGGAACATGACAAATAAAACAGACATTTTATAAATTGTCGCCGTCATCGCTATCGCTATCGCTGTTACTTTCTGTAACATTTATTATGAATTTTGTCTGTGATATTTATTGTCAATTAACATATCTAGCTTACTCATTTTTTCCTCTTCTTTGACAACATGGGATACGCATTTAGACCATTCGGTAGCCGTAATTTTTTGAATGCCTTCCTGAAACTGATTCACTGATTGTTTATCGATTTTTGTGTTCATCAGTACACTGTTAAATGTGGTATCATTATTTCACAAAATGGTCACAGCAGGTCATGTCAAATCAGGAATCGAATTAAAATTCTGACTATAGTACCCAATCGGGCCGGCTCGACTGCTGTGATATCTCACAGGATACCGAAGTGAATCTACGCTAACGTTGGGTTTCGCCCTGTGAGTGAGGTGTAATATGAATAAAGGACTTGGATCTTGGTTACTTTGACTTTAACATCACAGTACACATTCGGGCAGCTCACTGCACCAGACTAACATTTTCATACTAGACATAGGAATAGATTTAGTCAGCCTTTATTTAGATTGGCAAAAGTGCATAAGTCATTCTGTCAGTTGGGAGTTGTCATGCCCACTCAGAGGTCTCATTGGCGGTGGCACAGGCAGTGGATCGCTCGATTCCCCATAATATGGTTGAGTTGGGCGGTGCTGGTGTTCGTGTCATGTTCATGAACGGGCGCCGCCTTGGGACTGGTCAACTCGAGACTGTCTAAATATGTTGTCCTTGAGGTTAACTTCTTCTGTTCTCACATACAAGAACCGATTAAATGATGTAACAAAGAAATGAATTGTAAAACTGACTGAAAAAGAGTAACCATGGACTTTCTTGCTCGTTCTTCTCCATAGAAATCTACACTTTGGAACGAGCAAATAGCTTCACAAGAGGACAGAACAGACTAGCACGCATAAAGTTAATCCTCTTGCATTTTTTTTCTTGCTTGATGTTCAAAAATAAATGATTTAGACTTTTGACAATGGTCAACACTATCTCGACTATCCTATTTATAGTAGACAATGACATTGACAGTTTTAGTGCTATGACTAATTAGAGATGTTACACCATGAGGTTACTGGAAGCCCAATCCTTCCCCATCCTAAACTAAAATGACCTAAACTTAAAACCCTTATTACCCACAAAACGTCGGCATCGAACTTGGTATCACGAATGTCTATGAGCGGCGCGGATCGCTTACTGTCAGCTAGTACATCAACTCGTTTGCCAACCTATCCCATATAAATAAAACTCTTTTTTAACCCTCGACGGGAAAAGAGGGGTGATATAACTTTGACGTGTCTGTCTGTCTGCCTGCCTGTCTGTCTGTGGTATCCTGGAGCCTGAACGGATGAAGCGATTTCGATTGGATGTCCCCCAACGCCACGTTTTTTTTTTAATTATTTCAATATTTTAAATTTATATTTCATTCATAACTGTTTCTTCTTACAGGTGGGAACAATGGACGAACAGTTTATGATGTTAATTGGTGCCTTAGACAAGATACCAGGGATCATATTTAGATATCACAACTATCCCGGAGTAGTGTTGCCAGCGTTGAACTTATTAGCTAAAAGCGCTAAACGGATGCTGCATTCAGTACAACCTCAGAATGTGAATAAGTATGTACAAATGTAATTTAATATTTTTCTGTAAATGTTTAACTACAAGTAATCCATATTATAATATGTTTAATAGTTTCAAAAGAAGGATTATTCATCTTTGGTAACCTTGATGAATTTTTATAAGAATAAAACATGAGTTTTCATATTCTTGTTTTTAAAATGCGTTCCACCAACTGAGATAGTGGCTAAATGTCTTCTTACAATAAAAACTATTATTTACAGGTTCTTGGAAATATGTAACACGACATTTGAAGTGTATATGAGGTGGAACTCTGGTAAAATATCAAGTATTCCTCAAGATGCTGAGGAAGAGGCGTATGAGGTGAGTTATGTTTATTATTGGTTATGTGCGCGAAAGTGGCGACGCGTAGCGCTTACAACATTTGCTAAAGCTGTCAAATAATAACAATGTAAACATTATACATTTTCTTTGCAAAAATAAATAAAACCAAATATTAAAATAGTATTGGTGACATTATTTAAGTGAAATTCATTCAACAGTTTTACTGTAAAAAATGAATATAATCATAAAAACCGACAGCTAATAATCAGCATTTGTTTCCAATTTCTGCCGTGTTGTGCGCTGCGGTCGTTATTTGTCCGCTTTTTATTTGTTACTCGCTTTGCACACAGCCAATACTCTAATATGGCAAAAGAACCACCTAAACTGATAGACTTTGAAAACTTATTTATAACAACATTTTAACATAATATTTATGACGTCAGAATGTTTTTACGTCACATGGAATTCTGAAAATTTTATTAAAAAAATGTAAAATAAAGAATCAAATTCAATACTTTTATCCAAATGGCAAAAACGACACTTTTCTATGAATTATATGAAATACTGACTTATGATGTCATAGTATTTGGAAGTCAAATAGCTTACTTGTTTCCTAAAAATTAGCTAAAAAGTATCTAAAATAACATCGAATAATTTATTTTTGATCTAGGAAACTAAATTGGGTTTAGTTTATCGTGAAATCAATAAATGATATTATGACTATTTTTTAACATTTCATTAAAATCGTCAATACTGAAAAGTGAAAATTATTAATTATTGACTTAGGGCTGATTTTTCAATGCTTACACAAAAGTTATCTCGGGAATAATAATTATGATGCTGTCGCATCAGAATGTTTGTATAAGACAGTGACAGCAACAATTTTATTCCTCAAATATACTTAGTCGGGTCATAAGTTCTGTCACAAACTTTTGATGTAATAACTTATACGCCTTTTGACAATTATTTAAAAATTATATATGAAATGAAAGGTCATTAAATGTACAATATAATTTTATTTACATTATTCGAAATGCCCTCCCCCATTTTGAACACATGCCCTTAATCTACGCGGCCAGTCATCGATCGCTGCACGCACCACATTCATATCTATGTCTGCCGCTGCTTTAACCAGAGATGCTCGGAGAGACTCCAAATTCGGGTGAGGTTTAGCACAGACTTTTTCCTCCAAATATTGCCATATCTTGTAGTCCAGTGGGTTTAAATCTGGACTAGAAGAGGGCCAGTCTTCATGCCGGATGAAGTCAATTCCACGAGCGATCAACCAGTCTTGCGTACTTCGTGCCTTATGAGCCGGTGCAGAGTCCTGTTGGAATATCCAATGCCTGTTCCTGAACATTGTCTGAGAAAGAGGTTCCACTATGTTTGTTAGGACAGTATTTTGATAAACTTCGGCACTAGTTCTCACACCTTTTTCACAGAAAAACACCTCAGTTACGCCTGAATATGAGACTCCAAGCCAAACCATGAATGAGGAAGGGTAATGCCCACGCTGGACCCTCGCAATACGCGCGCTTGCTTCTTCACTGCTGTGGGCATACACCTTATCATTTTGTTTGTTAAAACTTTCTTCAATAGTAAAAAATTTTTCATCCGAAAAAAGAATTTCGCGGTATTTTTTTCCCGCGTACCGTCGTAGCAAAGCGCGGGATCTGTCTAGCCTAATTTTTTTTAAACGCTCGTTCAAAAAATGTCCTGTCTTTTTACGATAAGCTCGTAGTCCCAGGTCTTCATTTAGTACTCTTTTAACAGTGGTTCTGCTTAGCCCCATCTGCAGAGCTAGGATTTTTTGTTTACGTACGGGATTTCGTTCGATTCGCGCCTTCACTGCTTTGATGACCTTATGTGTCCGAACTGTGCGAGGTCGGCCGCTTCTCTTACGATCTTCGAAGCTTGACTCTTCGGTGTATCGTTTGATAGTACGATAAACAAACCGTAACGTTATTTTCAAATTTTGAAGAATATTGAAAATGTCTTTTGGCGCGTAACCACAGCGGTGCAACGCGATAACCGCGATTCTGTCTTCTTTATTCGACCACTCCATATTTAAAAATGAATAAAAAATAATTTCTTTTTTATTTTCTACAAGCGCGAAAGTTCTATTTTTAAAATAAGTCGAAGAATTTCTGGCCAGTAATCGAAAATTAAAAATATAAGGTTTTGACAGAACTTATGACCCGACTAAGTATTTATCTCTAATTTATAATATCAATCTGAAAAAACTGCCCTTAGGAAACTACCTAATTCATACTAACTTTAAAATTTTCGCGTTCCATATCAACAACATATATTTATTTACGCGGGTATTAACGCGGAAAATTATTATTTGAATACCTTGGTAGGCTTTAAAATCTGCTTGTGACTACGACCTGTGCAACAGGGTCATAACATCAATCCTACTAAGGTACTCAAATAATAATTAATACCCGTATGTAGATATATGTTACCCAATTCATGTCGAAGCTTGGCTCTCCCTAACAGAAAACTAAAATGATGGTGTTGTTGTTGTTTAACTACATGGTTGGCGCGGTGGCTGGGCAACTGGCTGCCGCGCACCGTGTCGCGGGTTCGATTCCCGCACGGAACAACTTTTTGTGATCCACAGATTGTTGTTCCGGGTCTGGGTGTGATGATATCGTATGTTTGTAAACGCACCAACGACACAGGAGAAAATCCTAATGTGGGGCAAGGTTTCTCTAAAAAAAAAAATTGTTGCAGGACATTTGCGCGTTGATGGAGGTGATCTGTAGCGTGGCGCGGTGCGGGGGCGCGGGCGACACTTGCGCGCGCGGCCTGCGTCTGCTGCTGCCGCTGGTGACGCCGCCGCTGCTGGCGCTGCCCGGCCTCGCCGCCGCCGCCTACCGCATGCTGCGGGACCTCGACAACGCTGACCAGGTCACTTACACCACTACTCATTTTTTTTATCATATAGGTCGACAAACGATCTATCGGATTACCTGATGGTAAGCAATCAGCGCCGCCGCGAAAGACAGGGAGTTACAAGTACGTGCCGACCTTTTCGGTTTCGGGTTTCGGATATTTAAAGATTGACACGGGATTAGGGAGGGGGAGGGATTGTGCCTCCGGCAACCTCGCCCACACGGCGAAATGCAACGCTGTGGTTGTTTCACGCCGGTTTTCTGTGAGGCCGTGGTATCACTCCGGTCGAGCCGACCCATTCCTGCTGAAGCTTGGCTCTGAAAATTCTACTGCGATCAAATGCTTTTACTATTTATTTCAAATCTGAAGTAATTACAATAAATCACATAATAACAGCGCTCAATCCTTTGAGTATAAGCACAGAACAGAAAATTAAGTAGAAGAACCCTACACTCTTTCAAAAGGAAAACCAGTGTCGCCAAAATCACACATTCTCAAATCAAATTGTCCATTACACACATAAAAAAATACTATATAATTGGGTAAAAAGTTGAAACGCAACTTTAGCAAATCATCATCTAAATGTTGTTAAAAATTGAGTCTTATAACAATGAGCGAAAGTTGTTATCATGTCGTGTTGTGTCTATCGTGGAAAAAACTTAAATAAAACAATTTACAACGGGTTCAGCCACTCAATGCTAGATGGCGTTGTAACAAATTCATTCTATTCAAAAGGCTAATCTGTTCTGTTCTGTTCTCATCTGAAATAGATGTCATATTTGTATGCACTTGTACCAATAGACATTACTATTTTGCTACTCAGATAGGGCAGGGTATCCCAATATATCGATGTTATTTATTGTATTCGTGTGAGCAATATATGTAATTTATCGACACGATTTAACTACAAATAATCAGTAATGGAAAAAGGTTCTAATAGAAAAAAAAAGAAAAATATTAACTTTTTTTGAAGATTTAATATTTTTTGGAGATGGTCAAGTTATTATTAAAGATTTCGATTTTAACATATAAAAGCACTACGCGCTCCTACAAGTTTTATCTCCTTTCCAACAAAAATATAATTATTAAAATCGGTTCATAAATAACGGAGACGAACGAACAAAAAAAACATGTACGGTCGAATTGAGAGTCACTCTCCTTTTTGTAACTCTGTCAAAAATCATGTACAACATTATAAAATAAAAATGGTGATTAACCACCCGCACCTACCATAGACGGATGCACGCTGTGTGTGGTTAAAACGTTGATGAGTCTATGAAATCTTAGTTAAACATTTATGAATTATACTCTAAAATTATCAAAAATCAATTTTCTGAACGATGATGATGAAAAATTATCGATACGAACCTAATTTACGAATGTGTCCCATCCCTAAATGAGTAGCGTCGAAACTACTGGAATGTATTGTATATAACGTCACATAACGAACAAGTAGATTTAAACTTAATTGTAATGAAAATAAGGCCCTTTATAGTTTGCATTGAAGTAATGAAATGTGATATTTTCATTAAAATCAAATATATTTAAAATTAACAAAGGTTAATAGTCAACGATGATATGATACACCACCGAAAGACACATTTTTTTTCTGCTTACTTTTTTGCAGTTGAAAACCGCACAACAAGGCATAATTTCTAATATAATGTTGATTAGCGCGCGATGTCTGAGTGGCACTTCCACTGTATTTTCTATTCCGTGGGTATAAGATTATATATGCACTATACTATTGGTTAGAATTGTTATCTAAATTAATTAATTACCCACTCACAGATCCTTTCAGGGCCGGCTCGTAGTTCCCTCCCTCAATCGAAACTTTCCACCCTTAATTCTTTTTTAAATACTTTTTCTGTTATCAATGTTTTATATGCATATTTTTAAATTAATTTAAAGTGCTTTTTGTATTTTTTAAAATTATATTTCTTTGTTTCCAGCTAACTAATCTACCGATAGACGACTTCAACATGGTGGTGACAGCGCTACGCGTGGGACTTACAGCGGTGTCCTGCGACGTATCCACTTTATGCTGCGATACTATTGTAGGATTGTCTAATAAAGTGCGAACTCTAGGCGATGATAACCCATACGCATTGTCCCTTCTAACTCTTGCAGAGTTATTACTCATGCTGATTATTAAAGTTGAAATACCTCCGGATTCAATACCTGCTGCAGGAGCCGCTATATATTCCCTCACTTGCGTTAAACCAGCTCTACTAGAAGGTCTGGCGCGACAGCTCATAGAAGCGTACGCTGTGAATGATCCCACTAACGTACCGCGGCTAGAGGAAGCTTTCGGCGTCCTAACAAATGGAGTCCTCTTTGACGGCCTGAGGACTCACAAACTCAGATTCCAAGATAACTTTGACAAGTTCCTAGCAAGTGTACACGGTTTTCTTATCGTGAAATAAAAAAATATTTATAGCCACCATTTGCTGGCGAGATAATATTCAAAATATTTGCATAGCTTTGCCGGCGACTAACGCCTTTTACAATCCTGTCTCAAGGATTTGACGCAGAAAATGCGGTTTCAACGATTCTATATTATCGTTATGTACTGAAAGAGAACCAAATTGGTGCAAATGTTGTCTTCAGTTTTGTTTTGCAAGCGCGATTGTTGCGACTCGAATGTTTGATATATCAAATAGTTAAGTTTATTGTTTTAAAGTCCTTCCCTGGGCTGTGTCAAATGTAAACACTATTGTGTCTAGATTATAGTTTGTTATGACTTATGACATTTTCTTAAGTGCCATTAGGAAAAATGCAATATTGATTTCGTAAAGTTGTTTTGAAGAAATATTATGGCCTAAGATTGCACAGGGTGCTGTCGTTAATTGACTGTACTGTCCTTATGCAATATTATTTCGTAAATTGAAATAATTTTAATTTTATAGTTTTGACGCTTGTTCTGCAATCTTATGTTCACAACGAAGTTAGTATGGATTTATAAATGTGGTTGTGAATGAAAATGCAGAAGATTTACTGTGGTATTATATATTTCGTAGGTATAAATGATGAGTACACTTTTAGTACTTATTGCTAGTTAGAGAAATTGTGATTTCTATCGAGCTGAGCACTCAATTATTATTGTAAGAGGAAGGTCCTTAGCACTTTTATATTTATTGCAGGTTTTACTCCGTCTTTATATTAAATTAGTAAACAAATTAAATATTGTCTTCTTGTCAACTTGTTCTTATAAAATGTAGATAATATTGAACTTTGTCGTATAAACTTGAAAGCTTACAATTTAAAAATACATTGTTGTGAAATTTTCAATTTAATTTATAATTTTTTAAGTGTAGGTACTTAATAAGTACATTTTTTTATTCTTTAGTCTGTTACATTGAAATTAATGAGAGTCAAGTCCTAAGATTTACTTGTTCAAGAATGGTTTAGTTATAATATTTAATTAGAATAGTAAATTTTCCTAGCTGATCAAAGAATGCAGCGTTTTTTGATGGTCCTATCAGATAAAATATAATTATAGAAACATTTGCTCTTTATGAAATAACATTTTCTTATAATGTTAAAAAATATATTTTCCTGTACACCTGTTGACAAAGTAACTTTAGAATCCACCTAGTTATTTATTTTTGTAAAATATAATACTAGATTCAGTTACATTTCTTAAAATAGTAAGTATTAAAACTATGCTTATATGATGCCAATATGAATAATGTGTTTAATTATTATTTTACTAAGTTACTTTTTGTTTTACATAATCAGACATAACCTACATATGAATGAAGAATATTTATTGTACAGAACATAATTCCGAGGTATTCTAGTGATCTGTATATTTATAGGGAAAAAACATATTTTCTTAATATAGAAAAGAAATACATTAAAAAGAATACAGATACAATTTCCTTAAATTAAATTGTAAGTGCCCTAAAGCCTATTAGAACAACCTTTATATAATTTGTCTTTATACAATACTGTTACTGATATCATTAGAAAAGCTTGGATTTTAAATACATACTTATTTGACTTCAGTTTCTTCATAAAATTCATGGTAAAGATTCTTTAATTTCGAAAAAATGTTTCTACCCATTGTTTTGTAAACCTTTAGCTAGGAGACATTTTGTAAATACTCAAAACATGTTTTAATACCTTTGATGGGTGCATAAGTCTTCTTTTTGAAATTGTCAGTATCAATTTAATTAAATTGTACAAATTTTATAAAATTATAGTATGTTTCATTTGTAGTTTTAGAAACCTTTTTTTTTTTACTCCTTGGCTGTACGCATAATGATTGTGCTCCCAAAACGTTGCAGATGGGCTGACAGAAAAAGAAATAATTAACATCGAGTATTTTCAAGATCCTTATCTAAAAATCGTTCCCCGAACCTTAATAAATTAATGTAATGCTAAATACACATGCTAGTACATAGATCTGTAAAGTTTACACTCGAAATATTATATTATAGAATTGTTACTTATCACCTACCACACATCTCTGCAGCTGCACTACCAAAAGGATGACTAGTAAAAAATTATCCTAGCATAAAGATCGAAGAAGAATCGATATGCAATCATATTCAAAGACTAAATAAATAATTATTCATATTAATCCTTTATTACAAAAGTGTGGCAAACCCTGCAGATTGATAGAATCAGCATAGACACAATTAGCTTAGTTTACTATACCTTCGCAATGTACGAAGATTTAAGTCTTCAAAGAGTGTTGTGTATTACCTACATACTTACAGAGCCTGCACGACACGTTACAGTGCGAATTTGAAATTGTGCACAAATTTAATAAAGAAAAAACTGATCTGATGAATAATTGTAAATATTGGTATCTCTTCATCGTTTATTAGCTTCCGAAGCAGCTCTTTTTTTCCGGTTGTTTCCTACCAAGTTAGCAAATTGATTCCCGAACGAATAAATTCGTGATAAAATCAATCGAGAAATTAACTTCGTTCAACGCAGAATTTCCGAAGGTACTTAAACCTAATAAATTAAGTTTTACTTTTGGAAATAGTTTCTGAAAATACTACAGATACAAAACAAAAATATGAGCGATAGAAATAAGAGCCAATTTTCTATAAATTTTATAATTAGCCAATCAAATGAATCCTTTCTAAGATTCGTAATGAAAATGGAGTGGACATTGGATTGTCTAATGTCATTATAGGTACATAATTTGATTTAAAGTTGACACTTAACACTAATGACAGTGACACTTAATGTTAAAAGCTGAATCAGACAGAGCGATCTTTGTTGTTTTGAAGTTTATACAATAATTTATTTATAAAAGCATACTTATATAATGAGTGTAATTAAGCCGGCTTTATCTCTAAACTCATCTTTAGGAACGTCTCAATATGATAGCCAGGACGATACCGAACCAACAAAGATTAAAAACTATCTTAAAGATAGATTGAAGTCGCGCATTTTTTTGGGACGTTATGTAGAAAGAAGACTTGCGGACAAGCGCATCGGATACCGTGACGTCGTTGTAGTCAGCCCTGCAGAAGTGGAGTTAAAAAAGGATCTATTAGAGGTACAGCACAAATTACTTACAATATGCCCCAACACACATTGGATAGGCATTACAGATACAGAAGCTATGGGTTCTACAAATGGGGTTTGCTTGTGGACAGAGATAGATAACCAACCCTTTGGGCCATTTTGGTTCCAAATTAAGAGTTTGAAGTTTAGAGAAGATGAAGTTATGGTGACATTAAAATGTTTGAGGCACATATCAGATGCATTCTTAGAAGTAGAACCAATTTTGACTGGGGCTGTGAAGAAATGTAAAACTACTGAACTATCTGACAAAAAACTGGAAAATAGTGTTGCATCTCTTAATGAAACTTGTACAGATATTGTTGACACCTTAAAAGGTGCCATATCAATAAGCAATGTGAAAGAATTCGTTACATTTTTGTTTGCTTTCATTATTGCTATCTTCACTGGAAGTACTTCGTTTGTAAACTTTCTCGGAAACTTTATTTTAGCTTTGATTAGAGAAATGTCTATCTTGGTAAAGAACTCTACCCCTATGTTCCTTGGCTTGCTGGATTTCTTTAGCAAAATTGTGGGAGGCTTTTATATTTTGTTGGCAATGTTATTCAGACAAAGTGCTCCAGCTCCATCCAATAAAAGAACAGTAGGAGTTTATGAGAGATCACGGAGAAATTATGAGCAATATGATGATAATCAATTTGATTAATTCTTTAGTGATTAAATTGATACAATTTAATTTGTTGACAGCTATATATTTTTATTCATGTTGTGTGCTTTAATAGTTTTTGTTTTATTATTTGACTTTTTTGTAGAGTTAAAGTTATTTTCTTTAGATCTCATTATTTATGTTTGAAAAATACATCTCATTATTGTATTGATACAAAATGTGAACAGATTTTATTACCAATTGGTAATAGTAATAAAATAATATTCTAGATGGTTAACTTTATATTTAACTCTTGTTATGATAAGTTTCAACACATTACCAAATCACCAAAAAAGCTTTGATTACTTACTAATCATTCCAAATGCATTTACAGATTGTATTAAGCCAAGGTGTGTTTTAATTAAAAAACTAATATTGTATTCAAAACTTTATTTAAATAAATAATTATGTAATTTGTTACAAATAATTTGTATAATATTATACAGTGTTTTAATATAAATTACTTTTTGTGGGTTGGTCTTGATGCTTATAAAAATGATGTATTGTTACTGGTATTATACTTTTTTTACCATTGTACCATCTTTATTTTTTTTCAACTGGCACTACTATTATTGGTCTTCTATCTGAAAAAAAGAATGTTGTTAAAAATTATTAATAATATATACAAACAAAAATAATTTTTAAAATTGTGGTAGTGTTTATTTATTACAAACTATATAGATACCCTTTATCAACTTTTTTGATTTATTAAGAGCAGCAGGGCCTCCAGAATCTGAAACATGCCATTGATGTACTGTTTATGGTCTAAGATAATATTAATCTTCTTGTAGATAGAATACCTTTGTGTTTATGACCTCTATTCAAGTAATTTCTTGATTTAATTGACTTCTTGTTATGTTTCTTTACATAATGTTGGGGTGGTGTTGATAATGGTGATAATTGAATTATTTCATTTTTCACTTTAATGGGCTAAAACATAATTATAGTTTTTTAAATATGTAAACATTGAAGAATTTTTGACACCAAAATAACCAGTAATTTTTCTTTTTACCTCTGTAGCTATATTTGCCACAATCATAGGTTTTGGCCAGTCTGATTCTTTTTTTTCTTGTAACATAGTTTTAGACACAATGTTGTTTAGAATATTTGTGATTATTATGTTCATTTCACTGTTATCATATTGTTGCAACATATCTTTGAAAAGTTGCAGCATACTAGACAAGTTATTCTTTAGTTCCATTTTGCCTTTTTCTTCCCCACTTAAATTATTTAGTAGCTCTAAGTGAGTGAAAACTTCGTCTATCGACATATAAGCTCTAAATTCTAGCAGAGCTTTATAATTTTCATTCCCGTAACCTGAAATAAGTGACCTCATAGTAAAAATTCTACACTTAATTCAAAGAAGATTGTTAGGGTTTTACCTACCTACTTATCCAAATTGTTTTATGTCCAACTGATAATCAATCAGTAGGTATACCAGGGAATTATCTTTTTCCCTTTTTGTAGTATTGTCAATGTTAACTTCAGATCAATTTTCTGTTATTTGTCTAGTTTAGATATTGGTAGAAAACTTCCTTATAATTTTACCTTCATCAAGATGCCTGTATTGGTAAGTACCATTAACATGTTGCGTCATTGGTGGGTGCATCGCATTTAATGCGGCATGTAATAATTCAACAGTATTCCTGTCTAATTTGGATCCTCTTTTCCTTAAAACCTTTTTTATATCATTGGTGACTTTCGATGTGAATTTCAGGTACCGACGTCCCTCTTCTAATTGAGCTAGTTTGTATAAGAATGATGCTGCCAAATTCTGCAACGTTTATATATAAAATGAGTTTCACTAAATAGACAAAAAGCTTTTTATGGTGGACATAAATGTTACGGTTTCTACCTGAGTCACGGTATCCCCATAGTACTCGAGCTTGCACGGCCAAGATATACATGTAGTTACTATGGAGTGGTCTTCAAAAACATTACACATGTCTGAGTGAGAACATCCTTGAGTAATTTCCACCTTTTCTGCGTAGGCTGAATCTGCCAGACCCTGTGTTTTGTAGAATAGGAGTAACCAAGATCAAGCTCAAGAATTTTACGTGGTCTTGCTACATACTTTCAAGATTAGCTTGGCAGGTTACTACATATCTCAACTCCAAATAATGAGTAAAAATATGAGTGGGTGACAGAATAGAAACTTGGGGAACTCCTATGAATATCGATAACGATAGAGATATTGTGCGGAAGGTATTTTATTTTTTTGCGGCTGAATATTTCTGTTCTGTACATATGTATTACGTGATTCCAATATTCTACGACATAAATCTGATTCATTGAATGGACCTATTGCCTTAAGAATCTAATGCTGATGATATTTCATAAAACATTATTATTCTACGTAATATTGTACTTCTTAATAGAATAATAAATAAAAGAAAATAAAAAGCGTAAAATAGATAAGAACCTCATTTAAAAATATAAGCGCATTTTTTGTATATTTGCTTCCCATATACAAAAACTTCTTCAGAATTCGCATATTTTTTATGATTTCTCCTGTGGTGCTTGTAAAGTATTTGGTATTTTCATTGAAATGTATTATAAAATCATTATATTCCAGCTGATTTAAACAATGACATTTTCTCGTCAGCCTTTTGAATACTGAACAATCGTCATCTTCATCCTAACATAATGGGGGAGATATGTAAACATTAGTATTTGTTTAAGTTTTAGGTAACACAAACAACGGCCCCAATTGCGTAATCCTTACATTAGGTACGATATCTTGTAAACTAAATTGTACCTACTTATGTTTAGAGAAAAGATGCGCAAGCTGTCCGGTCTATGGACTGAAGGTTTGCTATTACATGGTGGGAACTGATTAAAAATTAAAAGTTATGAGTTGAATGTTAAAAAAGCATATTTACGGCGAATTGAGACCTCTCCTCCCTTATATAGAAGTCAATAAATTTAATTTCCGGGTCTGCGGACAGCGAGCTACCGTGGCTCGCCGCCTGACGAGAAATAATCCCGAGCGAACCTTCTTAAAATTCAGAGACCACCATTGATGTTCAGCCGGGGTTTCGGTACCGCGGCACCGAGTGGGGTGGAGCAGGAGAAGGAAAAGAAACGGGATGGATTTTAGGCAGTAAGAGTCTATCACTCCCTCCTGCCTCACCCGGTGCGAGAGAAATCATTTGCCAATACTTTCGAACTATAAAACGTAGGTCGGATAATTATGTGCTATTACTGAATAATAAAAAAGGTGTGCCAGGTACCTCTATGTAAATCGTATTCAATGCTTTCGTTTGGGTTTCAAATTTATTTTGTGTTTGTTCAGTTGTTTCAGCATTTAGATATGTGTTTGTCTGCAAAAACCATAAACATGTAAAGTACAGGTTGTTCGTAGTTGATGTAGGTATTTTATATTACCTACATTATATAATCATAAGATTTCTTAATTTCTTACCGGTTTAGCATAGGAAGTACTTAAATAAAAAATAAAACAAAAAATAGGTACCTAATATTAAAATAAAATAAATAAATAAACCATCCATACATCGTCCGTTGGCAACTGAACCAGCCTGACTTCGGATGCATCGGGCTTAGGATACGTATTTAAGTTTGTTTTAGCTTGGATGTCTTCTAGCAGACATAATAATTTCTTTGTACTGTCTTTTAATTGTTTTATGGAATCCTGAAAAAATAAAAGAACTTTGTTGGTGTGATGCTAGCGCAACTTTCGAGAAAAGAGTTCGATTAAAATTGTTCTTTCTACTGATTCAGATCATATATTTTAGTTTACTCACTGTACACTAAATTTAATTTAATTGTTATTTAAATACAAGGATTTATCATACATATGATTTATTCAATGTACATGTGCTCTCTAAGTAGGTAGGTATCTAGTCAGGGTGTGTAAAGAGTCACGACTGAGGGCTCACCACACCACAGAACTTGATTGGGTAAAAACTAACGAACATATGCATACCAGCTTAACAGGATAGAAAGGTTCGGGGAAATCTTTGATTGGAGCTGCAATCTTTGCATCAACGGATCGACTTGTTAAAGTTGCAACGGGTTTTTTTAAAACTGACACCAGGGGCGTCGTCGGAGCTGACACTTGAACATAAGTTTCCTCTAATTTATTCGTTTCAATTTGTCCACCAAATGCATGACTGCATGACGTTTCCATTTTCCCCTTGCCATTATTTCTTATATGATTTGTTCCACAAATAATATAACTCGAAGAATCCACCAAACCATTATTGTACGTTTTGCTATAACAGTCATCCATCAGGCAACGATATAAATTACCTAGTTTAAGTTAAAATTCATATGACTGATTGTAAACAATATTAAAATTATTGGCCGTGTTGGAATGTTATTTTAGGAATATAAAAATAATAAGATGTTATGGTGTGCCATGTTTGAATTTTGGTGGCACTTTTTGACTAACGGTTGTTTTCTTCTACTCTGTCTGTAGTGTATAATCTATGGCGTTTGTTTATGTTGTTTATTTTTCTCGGTTTTCTCCCTTTATGTATTTGTGTTAGGTATTCCGAGTTTCATTAATGTAGTATTTTTTGCAATTCGATTTAGTTTTTATTAAATTAAATAAATAAAACTTTAAAAGGTATTTCGTTTGGAAAACTTTAAATATGACATCCCAATTCCCAATGTCATTGTCATTCCTTGTTTCGTTTCGCGTCATGTCATACTTATCAATTTCTTTGTAAACAATGCGCAGCGAATAAATTACTTCTTTAAAATTATGAATAATTATAAAACTAAAGTAAGTTATGACAGTCCGTGTGACTCAGATAATGACTGGACTAACTCCTCAGATGATTCAAAATATTCAGATTCAGAAAGGTAGAGTTTACTAACTTCATAAACTATAAATAAAAGTAACTTTCCACTATATTCATTAAATACTTGTATTAAGTATACTTGTTTAATTTAATAGCTCTGTACCTGAATGGGATTCCGATGTTGGTGAAGACGGAGAATTAGTTTACATTAAAATTAAGAATGATAACGAAACCACGGATTTCACGAAGACACCTCTTTTGGAAAACTGTGAAACTTTTAAACTGAGAAACAACTTTAAAAGATCTTCAACCCGACGATCTACAAAAGGTAAGGTAAAAAGTAATTAATTTATTTTGACTATTGTGTTCAAATGGAAAAACAAGTAACTAAATAGTTTCTTACTTAAAAAAATATATAAAAAAAATTAAAATAAATAATTTCAAATTTTCTTATTTTTTTCAAATTAATCAATTAAAGTCCACCTTTTCACATTTTAATAATTTGACTGCACAGTTGGTCACATTGACGGCTCAGTCAAATTAATAAAATGTGCAAATGGCAACCGGCTGCTGCGTAACGTGTCGCGGGTTCGATTCCTGCATGGATCAACCCTTTGTGTGATCCACAGATTGTTGTTCCGGGTCTAAGTGTGATATGTATGTGATATTGTATGTTTGTAAACACATCCAAGACACAGGAGAAAATCCTAGTGTAGGGCAACATAAAAAAAAATAATGTAAAAAATTACAGGAAGAATATTTAAGGTATTAAAATCTCACAAGACAAAAAATGCAGAGAGCACAAGAAAAGGAGATGATGGAGCATCTAATGTCAACAGAAATGTGCTTTCTGATGAAAAGCTTATTATTGTTCAGGTATGTAAAAATTTCTTCAGTATGGATTTTATTTTGCACATATTTTATTTTTATGCACATAAGTCACACATAGTTTTATTTTGTTTTAAATAATAGAACTTGTTTTCATTGTACATACTATTTCAGTCTACAGCGACCCCCTTACTATTCTCCAGATATAAAAATGCATGCAAACTAATACTAGTTCTAATATTAGGTATTTAGCATTATCAATATCAGTTTCTGTGTGTCATTTAAAGCTCAATGTAAAAAATATATTTCTCAGGTCAGCAAAAGCATGATATTCAGCAGTGAAAAAAATTGCCAAATAGAAAAACTCTTTGGTCTAAGCCTAGAGACACATGCTGATGGCAAAACTTTAACAGTTGCAGATTTTTTAACAGAAGCCAGAGCTATATACACTCCTAAAGTGGAAAAAGGATGTTATTTGCTGAAGATAAATGGCATTGAAGTGAACTCTTACAACATAAATAATATTCTTCAGAGAGTTGTCGAGGACCATAACAGTCCAAGACTAACATTCCAAGTGCCAACAGAAGGCCATAAGGTGGATTTGGAAAGATTACTGAAGTCTAAAACTGCTCCAGAAAATTCTCTGACACATCTACTGAAGGAATCCCTCTGTTCAGTTCTATACATATGTTGTAATGACATTGAATACAACAGTAATGATGATAAAGGAGTACTGTATTGCTATCCAAGACCTTTTAATCAGAATTTTCTGTATAACACCAGAGGGGCTTATGTGACCTTGAACCATTTGGCTCCAAAATCTTTAGGAACCAGTGAACCTACAACCTCTACAGTACTCCATAACAATTCTTTGATCAACATTACTTTCACTTCTCATTACAATGATTTATTGCTGGTTGCTTTTCCCAACAAAGAGATTGATTTGTTTGCTGCGAAAAAAGTAATAGCAGATATAGTGAGGTTGCTAGAATTTTTATATGGTTCTTTGAAATCAAGTTTTACTAAGCCAAATAATGTTGATAAGTTGGATAGTCTTTTTGCCCGGGTTTTTGTTACTTTGGTTATTAATAGTAGAGGTAATAAAGAAAATGATGGAAAGAACGCTGGCTTGTATTTTGAAGATATGTTGGCTGCTCACTCTGTCACACTGCCCTTGGAGGTCAAGGTGCAGGTTGATGATGCTATTACGGAACTGGAAGCTGCTGATTATAGGGAATGGGTAAGAGTTTATATCCCATAAATATTGTTTAAAACTTTATTCAAATTACTGAATTGATTTCAGCAAGTAGTATATTTGTATTAAGTACAAATTACTTAATTGAATTCAGTACAATTTGACATTATGTTTGCTTGTCGTTTGTTGCCGTTCTGTGTCGCGCCTTACAAGTCGCAATCGAGTCGTTGGAAAGTCTTCCATTAGACACTCTCTTATATTCTGTACCTACCTTTAAGAGATACAAGAACTATCTTGTGCTAGCTCTTAATATTTAATCTATCCTAATTGCAACATTTTTTATTTCATTATTGCAAATTCGGTAACATCCTTGACTTTAATGCTATATTGTTTATATGGCGAATGTATCATTTTACAGACAGACGACATAGAAAACTTTCAAAGGCTGTACACAGTAATTGGATCATGTTTATACTACTCCGGACACCTACTAAGCTCACACTTGCAAGATGAAGACTTGAAGGAAATAAATGCATATTTAAGACTAAACGGTATCCTGAAGCTTAGCACAGAGAAAGAGTTGGAGAAGCTTGTTTTTTGGAGAGAAGTATTCATTAATGAACATAGGAAACAGAATAAGAATGATGGGAATGAGTTCAGGTGAGTAAATATTAACGTGAATGCGTATGGTGAGAAGGCCTTTAGTCTCCACGCTGATTAAAGTACAAAAAGGTTTTATAAACCAAAAATTTCGTTATTCGATTTTCAACTTTATTGCAAAAGCGAAAGGTTGAAACAAAGTCTTTAAAATGTTTACTGTTTTATGTGTATGTTGTCTGTACTTTTTATTTTGGAATAAGCAACTGAACCAGCTTTAGGATCCTGATGGTAAGCAATCAGCGCCGATACTCCCAGTAAAAGACTGATTATATTTTAGTTAGTGCGTAGTGGGGATGTAAGGGGGCGAACTTCCATCTTTCGCCCCAAGCCAACCTCACCTGCACGCGGTGCATCCTGCTGGTCAACGAACGAGGCTCTGGCGACCGACCGACGGCGGTATATCCGTCCCTTACAAACAGGCGAAATTAAGTACCGCAGGCCGGTGACGGGCAGCAGCGTTACCGGTGCGAAAAGTTTCGCCCTGCGATCGCCAACCCGCCTGCCCAGCGTGGCGATTATGGGCAATACCTCCTATGGGCAAAAAACGAAGGCCACGGCCCCCAGTTCCCGGCAGCCCCACTATTCCTGGTCATGGTGGCGACCATGGTAACGGTGGGGTAGGGGGTGCTAAGAATCTCCGGGCTACGGGAGGCCACCACAACAGACTGACCCTGGCGACGTACAACGGACGCACGCTACGGCTTGACTCGCATCTAGCGCAACTAGAGGTGGAACTTGGGAAGATCAGGTGGCACATACTAGGGTTATGTGAAGTCCGAAGAGAGGGGGAGGACACGATAACTCTCAAATCAGGCCACCTGATGTACTTCCGTGAGGGAGACCAAAAATCCCAAGGTGGCGTTGGGTTTCTGGTTAACAAGTCCCTATCTAACAATGTTGTGGAAATGTCGAGTGTGTCGAACAGGGTGGCGTACCTCATTATAAAGCTCACCGAGAGGTATAGCCTTAAGGTGGTCCAAGTGTACGCACCGACCTCGGCACACTCCGATGATGAGGTGGAGGAGATGTTCGATGATATATCGAGGGCCCTCCACTCCACCACTAGGACTCACTTCAACATTGTTATGGGGGACTTTAACGCCAAAGTGGGAGTACAAAATTGCAGTGAATCGGTAGTAGGATCCCATGGGTATGGAAACAGGAATCATAGGGGGCAAATGCTCGTCAATTTCCTCGAACGGGAGGGGATGTTCTTAATGAATTCATTCTTTAAGAAGCAGCCCCAAAGGAAGTGGACGTGGCAAAGCCCCGACACTATGACAAAGAACGAGATCGACTTCATCATGGCGGACAAAAGGCACATATTCAGAGACGTCTCCGTGATTAATAGGTTTAATACCGGTAGCGATCACCGACTCGTCCGAGGCTCTCTGAATATCGACTTCAGAGCCGAACGAGTCCGCTTGATGAAGGCTAGGCTCCGACCAACCCTGTTTCAAATCAAAATGGGATCTGAAGCGTTTCAGTTAAACCTGGAGAACCGATTTGCTGCCCTGGAAACCACAACCGACGTTAACCGGAACCTTGAAAACGTGGTTCGAGTTCTCAGGGAAGAAGGTACGAGATTTTGTGAAATGCAGCGTAAGGGCAAGAAGTCGAAGCTTTCGGAAGAGACTTTAGGGCTTATGAAGAGACGACGTGAAAACCCACCCGTCACTTCGTCAGAGAAGCGGGCTCTAAACCGAGAGATTAGCAAACACGTGCGACACGATCTCCGGTGCTCGAATACCCTTGCAATCGAGAGAGCGATCGAGCAAAACCGGGGGCCAAAAGTGTTCGTACAATCTCTTGGAAGAAGCCACCTGACGAAGTTGACCACAGCAAGTGGAGAAGTCGTTGTCTCGAAGCCGGCAGTTCTTTCGGAAGTAGAAAACTTCTACGGCCGGTTATACGCTTCGCATGCATCTCGACCTGACCCCGGAAATGAGGACTCTAGAGCCACTTTAATACGCCATTACACCGAAGACCTGCCAGAAGTCAGCATTGACGAAATCGAGATCGCTCTTGGACAGCTTAAAAATGGAAAAGCCCCTGGAGAGGATGGCGTTACGACAGAGCTTCTAAAAGCAGGCAGCAAACCGGTACTCAGGGAGCTGCAAAAGCTATTTAACGCTGTCCTGTTTGAAGGGAGAACTCCAGAGGCGTGGAGTCGGAGTGTGGTCGTCTTGTTCTTCAAAAAGGGTGACAAAACCCTACTGAAGAATTATCGACCCATTTCCCTTTTAAGCCACGTCTATAAGCTGTTCTCGAGAGTGATCACGAACCGCCTTGCGCGAAGACTTGACGAATTCCAACCACCGGAGCAGGCTGGGTTTCGGAGCGGATACGGCACCATAGACCACATCCACACAGTGCGGCAGATTATACAGAAGACTGAGGAGTATAATCAGCCCCTGTGCCTAGCATTTGTGGACTATGAGAAAGCCTTTGACTCGGTCGAAATCTGGGCTGTTCTGGAGTCCCTGCAGCGATGCCAAGTAGATTGGCGATACATCCAAGTGATGAGATGTCTCTACGAGGCCGCCACCATGTCCGTCCAAGTACAGGATCAGCAAACAAGGCCGATACCGTTGCATCGAGGTGTGAGACAAGGGGATGTTATCTCCCCGAAATTGTTCACAAATGCAATGGAGGATATGTTCAAGACGCTGAACTGGAAAGGACGCGGCATCAACATAAATGGCGAGTACATCTCTCACTTGCGATTTGCAGACGACATCGTCATCGTAGCAGAAACGCTGCAGGACCTACAACGGATGCTGAATGACCTGGCTGACTCTTCTATACGCATCGGCCTACGGATGAACTTGGATAAAACCAAGGTCATGTTCAATGAACATGTACTACCGGAACCGATTGCAGTACACGGCGCTGTTCTCGAAGTCGTTCAAAAATATGTATACCTCGGGCAGACATTGCAGATGGGTAGAAACAACTTCGAGAACGAGGTGAATAGAAGAATTCAGCTAGGTTGGGCAGCATATGGAAAGCTGCGTCAAGTCTTCACGTCGTCGATCCCACAGTGCCTAAAGACGAAAGTCTTCAATCAGTGCGTCCTACCTGTCATGACATACGGAGCCGAAACGTGGACACTGACGGTGCGGCTGGTTCACAAGCTAAAAGTCACTCAGCGAGCTATGGAGAGGACTATGCTCGGCGTTTCTCTGCGAGATCGAATCAGAAACGAGGTGATCCGGCAGAGAACCAAGGTAATCGACATAGCCCACCGGATTAGCAAGCTGAAATGGCAGTGGGCTGGCCATATTAGCCGAAGAACCGATGACCGTTGGAGTAGACGAGTTCTTGAGTGGAGACCGCGTCTCGGCAAACGTAATGTAGGACGTCCTCAGGCAAGGTGGAGTGATGATTTGCGCAAGATGGCTGGCAGGAGCTGGATGCGAGTGGCCGAAGATCGATCCCAGTGGCGTGCAATAGGAGAGGCCTATGTCCAGCAGTGGACTGAAAAGGGCTGATGATGATGATGATGATAGTGCGTCCATTAGTCGAGTGCAGATGTCTAGCAAGAAGTCTCAATTAATTCTTGGTTAAAGAATTATATGGGTTGTTTCAATTATCACAAAATTTTTCGTGTATGAAATCTCCCTACTCACATAGGACTTCATAAAGCAAGTGAAAAATTTTTTCGTGTGCGAAAAGGTTTTGCGTGTGCAAACCGTCATTAATTCATGGTGGATATACCACCCACACGAATGAAGCGGTTCGCCTACAGTTTTATTATCAGAACCGCTAAGAACCGCTAAGAATCCTTTTCCGGAGTCTGTGTTCCCCGAAGGGAACATAACTATTAACTTAACCTAACTTTAGTGTTTTGAATGAATAGGTTGCTTATGAGTACCGGTGTTTAATCGTAGGTCGTATCATCGTTTGCCACCAAGCGTGACAATGGCCAAAATGCTAGACCATTATTAAAAAAAAAACTAGAAGTGCTACGAAAAATGACATTATGTGCAATGCAGATAACAAATTTAATAATAAATGTTTATTTATAGAATTTCAGACGGCCGTTGGTTTCTTCTTACTGTTGGTAAGGGTCATTTTGTATTATCAACATTGATGGAAGCTGGTGGATGTACAGAAGATGTAAGTATTGTTAATACCCATTTCTTGCTACCGTATTAATTAAATTATTAACTTTATTACAACTGCATTACGGTCCATAGTCGTTTACGTACATACCGCCAGACTGCGCACGCAGCGTGCTGTTTTTGTATTCTATTTATAATGATGTAAAATACAATTTTAGTTCATTAAAATTGCACTCACAGTTCTTACTTAAAGTAAGTTGAGTACGTTCTAAGTTAAAGCTCAGACCTGCAGACCTAGGACAGTATGACAGTTACGGTTTGATTAAAATTAATAAATTAATTATCTTACTTTAAACTAACGTTTCCTGATATTTAAATTTCTAGGCAGTAGGTGTGACCCCGCCATCTCCGTTCTACGTGGAAGAGTGTGAAAGTTGTCTAGAGTTATTGTACGATGTTGGATTGAACAAGTACCTGGTGTCTTTGTTCAGTTCCAACTCACAGCCACAAGTTGAAACGTCACCAGAATATCTAACCAAGTACGGAAGGAAAATCAGAGATATTAATTGTAAGTTTTTATACTTTTTATGCTAAATTATGATATAATTTGACTGCACGGACCGCACAGTGGATTGAAAAACACTTTTGTTTGATCCACAAATCGTTGCTTCGGGTCTGGGCGGCTTGTGTATGTAAATTAAAACACACCCATGGAACATCTACATTACAGAAGAAATATTTTTGTATTACATCTGTTATGTAACTAGTCTCACATTCCCAAGAGTGCTAACTTTGGCTGTCATAGGCTATCAAGGTCAAAACTCATTGCTCATCAAAAGAAATACGTTTGAAGATGCAAGATCAAATTATTTAATAATGTTAAGTTCATTCTTCCAGCTCTAAAACCAGACTCGACACTCAAAACATCAACCCTGAAATTATCGAAACAGACAGAGAAACGGCGTCACAATTCTTCAGAACAAATCAATGTGGGATCGAGTACTAGTGATATGAATTCAATGAACTCTCTAACTAATTATGGCAGCCACCATAGTCTGTACGCACAGACTTATAGTACTGCTCAAAAGTATAGACATTCTAGCTTGGATGTCAGTTATTCTGAGGATTCTAACAGCTTGAAGAGTAATAGGTAAGATCATTGTCTTTATATTATAATGTGTAGAAAATCGTTACCGGTAATAGTAGCTTTTCAATAGTGAAAGAATTTTTCATATAGGTCGATTAGTTTTGAAGCCTTTTCGATACAAACAAACAATCAAATCTTTCCTCTTCAGTATAGATATATGTAATATCCATGTGTTTTGTTTGTTTGAATACGTTAATATCAGAAACTTCTGGTTCGAATTGTAAAAACCTGAACCAGTTATTTTTATCGTTTTGTTTCTTAAAATATATATTATATCTGTTGTCGTTGACCTGAAATTAATAGAAGGAAAATAAATTTACAGTGAAGTGAGTGAAGAACGGATACAGGGTAGAAGAGCGGATAGAGAACAAAGAAACCGTCGGGATTCGTCTGGCTCGGATTCAGATTGGGATAGATTGGTAAGATAATGGATTTATGACATCCTAGGGAGCTTGTGACACAAAAGTAAAGAAGTGTGGATGAGCCATGCTACGTCACGAATGGATCGGCTCGCGTGCCGGCCTTTTAGGGATAAGGATTCCGTATATTTAAGATTGGGAAGGGATGAATTGGGCCTCCGGTGACGGTTTCACGCTGTTTTTCTGCGAGGCCGTGGTATCACTCCGATCGAGCCAACTGGCCGTGCCGCAGCTTGGCTTGGTTCACCCACACATAATTTTAAAGTTATATAGCTGCGGTCGACCTCACCCATTCGTGCCGAAGCTTGGTTCTCTCACACTTAATGTCAAATCTATATGTCTTTTATTTTGTAATTTATGCTTTCGTTTCTTTCCCAACAGGATCGGAGCAGAACCAGTGGAAGTTTAGACATGTCTGATATAAGAAAGTCTTTGTTGAATGAAATTAATCATGTTACTGCACAGAGGTAAGTTAAAGTATTTACGCATTAATAAAAATAACGAAATAAAACACCCTGTAACTATGACAATGTAAAGCACAGGCTTTATATATGCAAAATATAAAAATAAAAAATATTGATCGTTTCGCTTGCTGACGGTGTTAGAGTACACTTGTAATTTTGACAAAGCCCAATATTGTTTACGGAATTTTCTTGCAATAGATGTCAAAATGAACTAATTAAATATTTAAGTAGACAACTTAAGGCGGTTGCGCAATATCTGCAAAGTCACTAACCCGAATTATTATAAAAAATAATTATATAGAACATATTTTTATGAACATAATCATGTGTAATGTTGTGAAATAAGTCCCTAAAAAAGAAAAAGTTATTTGGTACTTACCAGTTTTCTACCTCTGCCGCTCACCATTTCAACTCCAACTTTGGCCTCCTGGTTCAGAAGTAGTACATCTCAACTCTCGAACAAAATACAATCATTATTCCTTGCCGTGGCTTTTTCCTCATTAATTTTAAAGCATTTTGAGCCAAATTTTACGTGGAACGTCTACCATATACCCCCCATAACCCATGAGAGTAATACCACATTCTTGGTTAGACACGTTAGATTTTTCTTAACTTAACTTAACTTACTTAACTTTTCTTAACTCGAACTACAATCATATTTGTTATTATGATAACCATACCTTATAAAGCTAAAATTATTTTTTCTCACGAAACGAGACTAAAGCAGCCTTATCTATATGCTCAATAGAAAACTAGGAGATGTCAAGTCAAACGATTGGACATCAAAATTTTGCTAACTACATAATAAAGAGATCTCATGCCATTTGGCGAGAAAAAAATAACGGGAGCGCTTATTGAGTACTCAAGTATGGTATAGAGACATGTAATATTGCGAAGGAGGTCATGCAATCCACTCATGCGCAAACTCCGCCCACTTACGCCTTATTTTTAATAGGTGGTGGGGGGAGAGACTTCAAATTTCCGTTAAGGTTATCGTTTTATTTTCTTGACGTCATCAGTGTTATCGAATGTTAAATGGTAGGCTTTATACAAACAACCAATCATGTGACTTTTTTGTGGTGTGATATATGTAGGTACATATAAGAACTATGTGTTTTGGGCTATCATTCAGATATTTGTTTAAATAACTATAAAAAATAACCTATTTTAATATTTTGAATTACATATTTCAAAATATAAAAATAGGACCCAGTCGGCAGCGGTTCAAGGTCCAAGCTATCGGTACTCAGGGCTCCAGAAACAGAACTCCCGCACAATACGTGCTATTTCAAGAAGGATTGCCTTCTGTATGAGGCCCTTGATACATCCGCCTAACGTCAGCCACTTAATGTACAATACCGCCGACGTATCTTGGCGAGTCTGAAGTTAGCGAATTAGCTGCGCAGTACACAATTTTGTTCCTAAAAGATACATTGCGCAGACAACCGGTTAACTTCAGACTCGCCAAGATACGGCGGCCATACTGCCGATGTTGAGGATGTTGGGGACCATTTGCCGACACGACTATCGACACAATGATAGCTGAGTCCACTCTTCACATCCATAAAGATCGATGATTAAAGCATTGATTGAATATTACAGACAAAACTGACGACTTCTAAAGTAAACTAAACATTTTTTACTCACACTTACAGATTGTCTTGCTCCCGTCAGAAGAATTCCGACCTTATGTCGATCGGTTAAAACCCAATATTATTAAGTAAATAATTATAATACACATTTGTTCCCTTATTATTATTATTTACAGAATCACAGCAGGCGAAGAAAATGTTCTATTTCATTTTGTACACTTGGAATCTGAGAAAGGAGTATTGATAGCACCAGTAAAGAACATAGAAGTTCTAGCTAATAATGCACTTTACTCTTACATAGTGAAGACGTTCAGATCAGCTTGTAAGCAAATACATGAGTTGCTGCAACATAGTATAAGGTAAAATATTATCTATATAGTTTTTTTTTCATTTGATACTGCGGCAAGCGACCAGGCGGGTTACCTGGTAAGCAATCGGCGCCCCCATGGACAACTGCAACCAGGGAAGTTGCAAGTGTGCCCTATATATTACATAAAAATAAAAAAATCTTCTTTTTAAAAAAAGTATTGACTTTTCCTTTAGAAACTGGCTTTGGCCTCTAGCTTTTGCTGCTGGGCCCAATTGAGGCAGGGACTTGACAAGTTATAATATACTTAATCGAACTTTATTGATGTGTACTCGATGATTTTTTATTGAATAAAAATGAAGGTAGATTCCAGTAAAAATCACTTTTATACTTACTGCAACGTCCCCTTAATAGTTGGAGCTCCATATAGGTGGAATATGTGACATTCCTTACTCAAATCAATAGTATATAGTAATAGTAATCGTTAAAATCGTGTACTTAGATAGATCGTATTTTTCTAACAATTTATTCAAACCTCTGAATTTATTTCGACATTTCTTCTCAGAAAGTCTACCACTGTCTACCACTATACACGTCAAACTAGATGAAGTATCTATCGGCTGTTTTGTGGCCTATTTGCAAAAACAAATTAATTGTTTGTTGTATTGGGTCGTGTTAGATTATTGATTATATGCGTAAATAAAATTATAAAGAAGTGTGAACTTAATCTCACTTTCAATTTATTCGTAGTAACAAGATTTTGTATCATATAATTAATAGAATTACTTTTTCAGATTCAAGAAAAACCACGCGCCGTCCAATCCTTTGAACAAAATCTTGGTGGCGGTGAAAGAGCATGGAATGCTGTTTCAGGCGCCTGTTGATATACTGAGCCAGTGCGGGGTTAGCAAGAAGAATTGTGAGCCATACCTGTTTTGGGTTGTTGGGTAAGTCTCATAACCATTTATGTAGATTGGGGCCAGCAATGGGTCTTTATATTTATTCATATGAAAACCAAGTGGTATTCAAATCTTACTAATATTAAGAATGCAAAGGTTTTTTTTTTTTTTTTTTGTGAGTGGAAAATCATCAAATGACTTCTCCCGCCCAGGGCCGGGCAGGAGGGAGTGTCAGACTCTTACTGACTAAAAACCCCCCTGTTCCTTCTCCTGCTCTGTGCCGAGGTCGCGGTGCCTCATTGCGCTTACCCCGCAACCCCGGCTGAACATCAGCCCTTTAGGGCCCCGTCTGTGGTGGTCGAATGGCTCTTTGAGGCGCGCGCGGAACGCTACGCGCCGTACGCTCGGGCCTGGTTCTGGTCGGGCGGCGAGCTGCCCTTACTCGCCGACCGCAGGCCCGTACTTACGGTGGCCGGAGATCGTCCCTCGATCCCCGACGCCCGTAGTGTCGCCAGTTGCGGCTGCTGGGGCGTGAGGAGGAGGATTGCTCCCTCACGCGGGCCGCCTCTCTCTTTGCGAGCATGACTGCTTCACAAAAGGAGGAGACGGCGTCCCAGTTCCTCTCACTCCGCACCATGGCCTCGACTAAGGCCGGGCGCGAGAGGTCGCCGCCGCCGATCACTTCCCTGAGGATACGGCGGTGCTCAGCCCAGGCAGGGCATACCGCTACCGTATGCTCCACCGTATCCTCTAGGTGGTCCTCACAATGACGACACTCGGGCGTTTCCACCCGCTGAATCCGAAACAGGAACCTACCGAAGCTGCCGTGCCCGGTAAGCACCTGCGTCAGGCGGAAGGTGAGGACGCCGTGGCGTCTCTCAAGCCAAAGAATGCAAAGGTTAGGATCGCAAAATGTGCCATCGCGCCAAAATGGCTGGACGGATCTGGATGAAATTTGACACAGACATAAGATATACTCTGGAGTAGGACATAGGCTAGTTTTTTTACAACATACGACGTGGGCGAATCCGCAGGCCGAAGCGACTTAGTTCAATTAATACTCATTCTCATTAGAAATACAATTACAGGTTTCCACGACTAATAAGTAAGATATTATGAAAAAAAATTAAACACTCACAAAGAAAACAAAAATTTAAAATAATTGTTTAACAGTCAGAAAAAATAAAGAACTTAAAACATAATAACTATGTAATATACTTTAATATCGGTATCTTTTCCAGTATAAGGCCGACTCATTGTCACGCTAGAGATTTACAAGAACAGCCATTGTCAGATTTTTCCTTTGCATATCTATAATAATAGATAGAATGACAGATAGGACCAATAATTATTGCGATACCTAGGCTGCACATAATTGTTGTCTTTTTACTAATTGAACGCCCTGTCGGGGAACGGTGCCTTACGCTATTGGAGAAGTAGCATTTGTCAGCTATTTTTTGTCAGCAGTCAAAGACTTAAAACATATGATTGAATGGAGTCAGGTATACATTTCTTCCCCGGTTCCATCATCGTCAGGCTATAAGTGCCCACAGCTGAGCAAAGGCCTCTTCTCACACAAAATCTTCCCCGGTTACACGGAATGTCCAAATATCGCTACAATGATTTCCTTATTTTTTATTTTATACACTTAATTACATTTGCCACGAAAGGTTGATTTAGAGGTGATTTTTCAACAGTCAGATAAATGTTATCTGAAGAATAAAATGTTGCTGTCATTGTCTTATACGAACATTCTGACGCGACAGCATCATGATTATATACCCCAGGTAACTTGTCTAATGATTGAAAAATCAGGCCAAAAAAATAGTTTAAATTAACCTTTGAGTTTCTATTTTTAGCTAGTACCTTATTTATATTTTTTGCTAAATGCAATCTCGCTGTCTGTGCGGAGACTGTTATTTGAATGTTATAAAATATATTCTTCAAGGATAAAAAACAGGTTTCTGTTTTTTGTTACAGTCGAGTTTTCAGTGAACCAGAGCCAAGAGAATTATATTTATGCTACCACGAGTCTGTGCCCCAAGATCTCACTGAGGTTGCTTATTTGCTCTCTTATTTAGAATAAAAATAAAAAAAAGATTAATTAAGAGTTTTTTATATGTTATATCTTTTATACGAAATAATCCGTCCATTACAATATGAAGTAAAGACTAAATTGTGATATTTTATGAAATATACATACTTATACACTTTGAGATTTGTTTAATTTTTTTTTAACCCAATAAATAAATATTTATTATGTAACTATTTAAGAAATCGTAAAATGGTATGGTAAAATATTTAGGCAAAGTGAACTGTGTTGTTTTGCCGTTATCATAATAGGCTCTTGTTAAGTATGTTGTGTAGTTAATAAACACGTGTATGCACATATTTGACTACTGCCGACAACTGCTCATACAAAAAAACCTGTTTCTTAACAATGCGACCTTCATGGTTTTTGCAATATTATGTAACGTATTCTATTCTTGAATGTAAACTAAGAGTTGCTTGTATAATATGGGATTATGTCTGGTTAAAGCAAATTGGTTACTAAGAATAATGGCAAGTGACCAAAAATTAAAATACAGTAATTTAATAAAAAAGTTATATTTATTTAACCAATAACGCAATTATGGAATATAATCATGTCCAAAACATATAACGAGATCTTAATAAAAAAATAAACACGAATATATCGATAATGCGTTAGTTTACAAACACAATAAAACATTTAACAACAGACAACATTCATTTATATGGCATTCGAAATTCAATTACTTATTCATTTTTAAATCTTTGTCAATTCATAAACAGTGTGGGTAAGGTTTGTAGGACTTACAGTTTCTCGATCATGATAGCTGAGGCACCACCACCACCGTTGCACGCAGTCGCTACTCCGATCTCACCCTTCTTCAGAGCATGGCACAGGTGGCCAACGATTCTCGTACCAGACATACCAATAGGATGTCCCAAGCTCACAGCTCCTCCGTGAACATTGATCTTCTCGAGGTCAATTCCCAACAGTTTCTGGTTACCAAGAGTGACAACGCTGAACGCCTCGTTAATTTCATACATAGCCACATCCTCCTTCTTGACACCGGTCTTCTCCAGGAGCTTAGGAATAGCGACAGATGGTGCAATTGGGAAGTCAATTGGTTCACGTTCTCCGTCAGCGTAACCGATGACGCGGGCTAGGGGCTTGACGTTCAATCTCTTAGCGGCTTCAGCGGTCATCATTACCACAGCTGCGGCACCATCATTCAATGCTGAGGCATTACCAGCAGTCACAGTACCATTCTCTTTCTTGAATACAGTAGGCAACTTGACTAGTTTGTCAAAGTCAACCCTCTTGTACTCCTCATCTTCTGCGAAAATAACAGGAGCTCCACCCTTCTTCTGTGGCACTGGGACAGGAACAACTTCAGCATCGAAAGCCTTAGCGGCGTGTGCTGCGGCGCTCCTCTTGTAGCTAATGATAGCGTAGTCGTCCTGCTGTTTCCTTGATAGGTTCAAGTTCTTAGCTGTGTTTTCAGCACAGTCACCCATGTGAATTTGGTCGTATACATCGGTGAGACCGTCGTACAAAATGCCATCAAGTAGCTGGGTACCTCCGTATGGGATTTCGCCTCTTCTAATATAGAATGGGATGTTTGACATAGATTCCATTCCTCCGGCTAGTATGACATCGTTTGCTCCAGTTTGCAAGCCCTGTACGGCCAGTGTAACGGCCTTCAGACCAGACGCACATACTTTGTTGACAGTTGTGCAAATAGTGCTCTTTTCCAGTCCACCGAAAATAGCAGCCTGCCTCGCTGGGTTCTGGCCGAGACCAGCTGAACAGACGTTGCCCATGAACACCTAGAAAAAAGAGAACAATGAAAAAGGTCTTTGGCTTAATATTTGTGTAAGTATGTGAGCGCACATATTATACAACTTGTACAAATCTCACTCGATTTTAGGGACAGATCTTTCACGTCAATATATTGTGGCAATGATTAGTAGGAAAACTTTGTTTATTTTCTTACTATTAAAACTGTTTCGCTAAATTATTTGAATAGCCAATATGTACTAGATAAATTTTAATATGGACCAAAAAGGTGGCAAAATAATTAATCAATTTACCTCTTTAACTTCACTGCTAGGAATTCCGGCCCTCTCAACGGCAGCTCTGACGACAATAGCACCGAGCTCTGTAGCCGTGACGTTAGCCAGGCTTCCTCTAAAGGAGCCGATAGGAGTCCTCACAGCGGACACGATCACCACCTCGTTCAGGGAAAGGTTTGAAGGCGCCATTTTTTATATTCTGTTGACAAAATTATCAGTTTACCTAAACCAAAAATACAGTTTTTGATTGTAACTATTATTTATTTTTATTTAAGCTCTTTTGTAATATAAAAGTCAAAGTTAAAATTAATTTAGCTGGAAGTGTAGCAAACCCTTGGAGTGGGTAGCAAGAAACAGGGTGATTTTTTTATGCCATAGGGCGGCAAACGAGCCTACTTATCAACTAGCGACGCCCTCAGATAAGAGTTGCGGATTTTACGGAAGGACTAGGATATTATATATTATTATGATAAAAAAGGTAAAACTTTTTTTATCTGTTCTGTGAGTATAAATATGTAGTTTAAATCCTTAAAACTGCACAACGTATTTCTTTAGGAGGTTTTTTTATAGATAGACTGATTGCTGAAGAAGGTTGGTATGTATTTATATTAACATTCATTAAAAAAAAATTGTATATATCAGAATTGCAACCGTGCGAAGCCGGAGCAGGTCGCTGTATAATATAGTTAATTGTAAAAAAGTTTCAAACTTAGCCATTATTACTAGTTATTATGTGTATGTGGCACTTAAATGCATTAGCAAGATTGTTAAACCAGAATGTTTGGAGCAGCAAGTTAATTGGAGACGACAGGATGTCTGTAAATCTACCTAATTGAATCTGATGTTACAGTCCATCGTCCATCGAAAATGTTCCACTCGACCTGGACTCGCCATCTACCTATTAAAAATAAATGTCTTGACTGTGACTAGCATGCGAAGTAGGAAGTCTGAATAAAGATCGACAATTTGTCCAATCTGTAGTCTGTGCATCAAATTGCCCTCTCAGAACAAGATAAGTTTTTTTCTGAGCAGATGATTTACTGTGTGACTGTGGCTTAGTTCTTTGGAACAACTCATAGACTTCCTAGGCAGCTCTTATTGGCTGACAATGAAAGTTAAAGTCAAATAATTAATTTATAATAAACAAATATTTAAAAATAAAAATTGACAGTCTTTCAGTCAGTCCTCTAGTAAAGATATTTGTTCGTTCCAATGTGTAGGTACATTCCTATGGAGAATGACAAGAAACTCCTTGGCTTTATTATATATGAGAATAGTATACCTACCCAATACTAATATTTAGCCAAACCTCAAGGAAAATTTAGAGGATAAGCATCTAAAATAAAATAAAAACTATAATACCTAAAAATTTGAAAAATAAGCTTGTGAAAAAATTTCTGAAGAACATGTTTCATAATTTATTTAAGACAGAAGAACAAACCACTTTAATAAATATTTAAGTTTAATTACCAATCTATTTATTAGACAAAAATACTTATGACCTGATGTCGCCTGCTAGCCTGCTACCTACAAGGGCTATTTATTTATTTATTTATAAAACACACATGATTAATTTTACAGCACAAGCCAAAACATTATACACTTAGAAAAAAAAATACATTTTACTACTTTACACTTATCAAATATTATTATAAAAACTTATATATAAAATCTTATACATAGAAAAAAAAATACAATACATATTCATCAGCTATCCATCTTCTCACAAAATCTTACACATTCACGACATAAATCCTTCCATCTCGCTGCGAACAAATCACACTCCGGTGCCGATACCAAGAGGGCATTGATCATTGTTAATGCTCGAACAAGCGGAGAATTTGCATGGGCGACGGTTCGCGTTACCGGGACAGCTAGCAAGGGGTGCCTACGTGGCCTAAGCTGACTGCTGACGGCTGAAGCTTCAATACTGTGGGCACAAACAACCGTACCACCTGTGCCACCAGCTCCGGACAGTCAGATTGTCCTCGCAATGCACTGCAAGTTGAAATAATAAGAGAGTAATTTCGTCTCACTGCCAAAGAATTGAAATTTAACATGCCTAATAAAAACTTGGTGGGATATAGGAATGGATAATAGCCAAATATCTTTTTGTACAGAAATCTAAGAAATGCTTTTTGCACTTTCTCCAGTAATAAAGCATAAGTACTCTCATGAGGATTCCATACAATAGATGCTGTCTCCAGTTTTGTACGAACTAGGGCCATGTACACCAGTTTGATAGCTTTCGGGTTATCAAATTCACGCATATTCCGGATAACAAAACCTAATCTACGATAAGAGTCAGTTGTAAGTAACCTCATATGTTCATGAAAGTTCAGTCGAGGGTCGAAAATTACACCTAAGTCCTTTACGGTGTGAACACGATTTATGAGCTCTGATCCCAAGAAGTACTCAACATGCAAAGGTTTATGTGCTCGACTAAAGGTCTACATTTCGCAGTATTAAAGTTGAGTTTATTGTCATTACTCCACTGGTACATGGCATTAATATCACCCTGTAAGGTATCTGTATCCGCGAAATTTTTCACCCCATAAATAAGTTTAAGATCATCAGCATACAATAAACACCTCGCATGCTTGAGACACGATTCTAGGTCGTTCACCATCAAACCAAACAATAAAGGGCCCAAAACAGAACCCTGACTAACACCCGAGCGAGTATGGTAAGGTGGGGAAACAAAACAACCATGTCTTGGAGTAATACTTAGTACAATTTTTTGTGATACCTAGGTGCCTAATATGTCAAGATCCAATTAGGTAAAGTTAAGTCTAGTGATTGTTAGTAAATAAACCTAAAATATTTTACACAGAACTAAAATTTCATAAAACAAAAAATATTGTCGCGAATTATTGGAGGCTACATTTTTTTTTGTCGCAATATTAAAATAAGTAGCTGTGATCGTTAGCCGGTATTAGTTAAAATCGTTTTATTAAAAAATAAATAAATAATTTTAGGAATTCGAGTAAAAATTTTATGATTATAAATTATGCTACATAAGGCCCCTTTAAAAAAAAATCCATTTATTTTTCCTACTTTGCTTCAAAGTCACTACAATAATTTCCATTAAAAAAAAATAATAAAATATTTTATTCCTACCTTCTGAAATGTGGGTTGACTGACCGCAACACGCTGCTGTAGTAATAATAATACTTTACTACGCGCGCTGTGGTATTATATACAACATATAAATACCTACACATCATATATCTTATCTCAAATATCATATCTTATGCTTGTATCTATCCATATTTTTATAGTATAATTATATAACATCATATTTTGTGAAGTCATCGTCAAACAATTAGTTGAACTATGCACATATTAACTTGCACTTGTATGAAGTAATTAAGTAAATATGTACTAGGTAATGGTTTAAAACCTAAGACCTGATTAAATAAAGCTAAAGTCTATGGTAACGGAATTGTATTGTGGACTTTGGACCCTCAGCTTTATCAAGAGCCTACTGATTTATTTTTTCACACTTAACTAATTAAGCGTGGAAAAATAATTATAATAATCTTTAGAAAACAGTGATGATATCATTTTTTTATTCGAATCGTGTACAAATGTAAGAAAGGTTGTTTGCACTCAAAACAGTCAAGACCGATCTGTTCTCAGTGTTTGTTAGGGAGACCTTTTTCCACATCTCAGTATTTTCTAATATCTGCTACGTTAAGATTTATTGTTTTTCTTTCCAGACAATATTTTAAAAATTGTATAGAATGAGTACCTACTTACTCACAGCTCTTAAAATTTACCTGGGGTCTAATGGGCCGAGGCAATCTAAGCAAGCCAAGCATCCGACAGTACGACTTTGAGAGCAGGTAATTCTTCTAATCGTTAAATTATTATTGTATGAATTAAGTTTATTTTAAACTTAAGTGGTGCTAATTTTAGATAGGCCATGATTTTTTGGCAATAGTGTGTTTGAATTGGAAACTTTTCTTAGCAGTGAAATAAAAAGTACCATATAAGTATTTTTTGGGACTCGGAATTATGGAAATTAGTTACTAGGTAGGTACTTAACGAACTTTAATTATCTTCACCATCTAATCAATTTTTGTTTGTATAATGTACAATTTTGGTACAAATGTTCACGATTAGATAAGTCCACTCACGAGCTTATTTCATGTTTGTCAAACTTGTTCCGAATTCGAACTGAAGTTTTTGTCGTAACTTGTGATTGGTCCGCGACCTAGTGGCGTGATTACCTCATTACTAATGCATGATGTCGTTCTGAATAAAATTCTGAATTGGGATAAACAAGCCATAAAATATAACATCACGCCATATCGTCATATTCTCATTAAGTATGTATTTATAGTAAAGTAGACTTTTCACTTGTGGGATTAGTTCCATTATACCAACATTGTTATATAGGGTAAGGCTTTTGTGCAAATAAACATAAGAACTTTTTTGAGGGCGAAACATTATCAAATGACTTCTCCCGTCCTGGGTGAGGCGTGAGAGAGTGCCAGATTTAGAGTAACTATGAGTAAAAACCTCCACGCTTCTTCTCTTGCCAAGGCCAAGGTTCATTATTGCACTTGCACTCGCAATCTCCAAGAGACGAGATCCGGCCACCGTAAGCGCGGGTCTGCGGACGGCGAGTAAGGGTAGCTCGCCGCCCGACCAGAGCCAGACCCGGGCGGACAGCGCGTAGCGTTCTGCGTGCGCCTCAAAGAGCCAATAGACCATCACAGACGGGGCTGATGTTCAGCCGGGTTTGCGGGGTAAGTGCAATGAGGCACCGTGACCTCAGCCCAGAGCAGGAGAAGGAACGGAGAGGTTTTTAGTCAGTAAGATTCTGACACTCCCTCCCGATGATTTTCCCCTTAGAAAAAAACCCACAATCTTGACTGAATATCGGTCTTATTGGAGCCCATCTCCGCTGGTCTAATGACTAATTGATGCAAGCGTATTTTCTAATCTGTTGTTTTTACCCATCGATTCTGGAGGCTTAGTAACATAATTCGCGATAAAAGTATTTATATTTGATAAGACATTTAATTATGTAAAAATCTGATTGATCTACTAAACACTTAATAGATAAAAATAGTACCTACCTATCCATGCAGCGAACAGCAAGAAGCAAGGGTGAACTTGTGCACCTACACAATGTTTTAATATACTCGTAATAACATGATATTCATAATTTCAGTTTAAGCACGTAAGTACTCTAATATAATGAACGCACTGTCTGGTGTTTAGCAATAATATAAAAAAGTTTCCAATATTACCTACAGTCAGCAATCGCCATCTTTGCTGTGGCCAGTAGGACGTTGGTGCCGAAAATTCGGGTTACCTTGGCCTTGTGGGGTAACTTTGATCCAAATTTCCAAACCAATGAAAAATGAATATAGGTACACAACTATGTATTGGTTCTGTCTAGGTTATTATTGGTTAAATGGTTTGGAATCAAAGTTACCCCGCAGCCGCCCGCAGGGTAAAAGCACCCGAACTTACCCCTTAGGTATCCCGATTGCATTTCTGACACACCTTTTAACGCTAAACGCTTTTAAACCTACTTTTGACGCTGATATCTAAGTATAGTAAAACTTCCGCATAGCGAGTGTCTTGTTTTAGCTGACAAAGATAAGGGGATTAAATTATCTCGATTCGGCTCACGAGGTTGTAGACATGTGGGGTGTTGACATAACATAACAAAACATGACATTCTTGTTTTTTCCCAAAGATAGTTATCAAAAGTACAAAGTCCAGTAGAGCATAAAATAATGCACATTCGCATGAAAAGTACTGAGACTATTTTTTCTTTTCAAGTACCTATTTTGAACCCATGGTGCCCCCTTACCTACCTATTACCTAAGCATTTTGGGGCCCGGCTTGCTTTAGCCATATCATCAGACGGTTAGAAGTTATAGTGGAATAAAGAAAATCACATACATACATACATACATAGGTACATGAACTCTAAAAAATTTGGCACCCCTCACTGATAATGAACATTTTCGAAAGTAAGGTAATAGGTATATCAATAAAAAGAAAGTATGGCAGACTCACTATGCTAGACTTGGTTTATCTCTAATCATCCCTTTGTGGAATGAAAGGTTCTAATCATATGATAAAATGTTAATTATCAACTGTTTCTAGTCAACCCTAAATATAAAAATAAGTACCTAAGTACTAAATATTTGTTTTTGTTTTACCTAAATCAAGGAAGAGA
This sequence comes from Spodoptera exigua, assembly GCA_902829305.4. Lineage (NCBI taxonomy): Eukaryota > Metazoa > Arthropoda > Insecta > Lepidoptera > Noctuidae > Spodoptera > Spodoptera exigua. The sequence goes on from LR824614.2 coordinate 5,076,451, forward strand.
CTTACGGTAACCGCGACCCATCTTATGTGGGTATCTACGTGTATATATTATATGTATAGATATACATGCAAATGTACGAGGTAAATAATAATAATTTTATTTTGGTACTTAGATGCTTATCCCATTTTAAAAATATCACTTGGTTTTTAATCTATGCTTAACTCATAAAACTCTCTTAATATATAATTCAAATAAAGAGTTTTTATAAAAAAGGAATAAGTCATTCATTGGCAGCAGTTAGCGATCGGATAATAATAATTTAGATGCTAATAGCAAAGTTCAGTATCAACAATTAGCACGTCCGTTAGAGGTACTAAATACCTGCCAAGTATAAGTACCTACGTAAAGTAAATAGTACCTACGTACTTATTGCACTAAGCTTGGATGACCAGCTATTATGTAATTGTTTACATTTTGGGGCTAAATATTGTACCTAATAATTATCAATCCGGTAGGTAGGTATGTACTTATCTACTTATTTAAGTTTAAGTCAACAATGACATGTACTAAATAAGTAGGTACCTACCCAACCATGTGATTACTCTTATTATATTTTCATGACGTCATATTAGCTACAGTCATGTAGGAAGTTTCCCGAGCCTGATTTTTTATCACTTCATTTATTATCAAAATGTACAAATTGATAACCTTTCTATTTTGACAGAATGTGGGTAGGTACCAACAGAATATCGAAGATAATCACGGAAAGATACAGAAAGCAGTTATTTATAGATTGTTCGCGGGCAAACGCGTGCCTATCTCACACATGATCCTTGTTTTTAACAAATGTTCTTTCTTTAGATAAAAAATTTTTACGCATTGATAAGAGTAAAAAACATATGACCAAATACCTATCATGTGGTATAAATGGCTACAGTAATTACCAAAATATCTGTAAATATTAAAATTTATTGTGAAATATGAAGATTAAGAATCGCGCTATGACGACATATTTGTTGTACCTCTGAACTCGTTACGTTTCGGGACAAAGAGCAAATGAGAATTCCATATTTTTGTTGGGTATTTTTCCACTTTTACCAATTTTTGAAGGCAGAGGTTCCCAACTCATGTACCGAAAGTGCCTACTTATAATAAAGATGTTACCTACCTACGTTTAAATATCCTGCAGATCTAACATAGAAAATATAAGCTTTTTGAAACACCAGGTGTTTTCACGCTTGGCTATACAGAAAGCGAACCTCTATTATGCACTAGTAAAAGTATGCTATAACCGGCAAAAGATGGCTATTTCGTTTTGTTTGGACATTTTGCTCCACTCCGTCAGGACGTAAAATACACTCATTTCATCTATCATATCTACTTACTTCGCACTTTTTAACGCAAAAAGCTGCCAGTAATATTATAATGGCAGACTGACTTAGCATTTATAACCGAAAAACAACTTAGGTATTTCAAAGGGATAAGGGAAATGGTCATCAACGACCTTTCTTGGTTACCTTAAACATTTTCGTAAATAACATTTTGGTTATAAATCTCTAAAAATGCTGCATAATTGTAGTTTGTTTATTTTCGTTCGGCGTTTGTAGACGGATATAAACAATGTTTAAGTTTAGGCATAGTTCAAACTTCAATAGGTATTATACGTCACGACTAGCGGCTAGCTTATCGCAACTTTTGTTTTTATTCAGCTATACGGCCGTTGACATCACAGCTAGTATTGAAACATCAACTCTAACTATACACAGTTAAAGCTGTAATTTGCAGATATCCCTAAAATCTCGTGATTCCAAAAATATAGATAACAATAACACATAGCGTAAATTGATAATTACGGAGCAAATATTAATTTGCTACATTTTTAGTTGTTGTTTTATTTATAGTATGTAGGTGGAAGGCCATAGTTAAATTTAGATGCTGATGGTACAATATTACAGTGTTGCCAGAGGCCGATAGTCAAAAGTTACACGAGACAGATCAAAAAGTAACATTTTGTCAGAAAAAGTAACATTGCCTTTTTTTGTGGAAACTGCCAAAATACGTAAATAATGGTATGTAATGTAAATAATAATAATGGTATGAAAGATGGAAAAATACACACGAGTGAATGAATAAGTACTTAGATTTAAGATTTGACAAACAATCGTATTGGTTAGTCAGTCCAGTCTGTCCAACAACGCCAAGTTGTTGTTGTCGTTGTTTTCTATCAAGCGTGTCAACATGACTTAAAATTAGATTTATAAGTGCGTTCCGATACACGATTTTGTTCGAAATACTGAAAAGTAACATAAAAGTAACATTGAGTGTGGTGTAACATGGAAGTAACATTGGAGGGCCAAAAGTAACGTAAAATGTTACAAAAGTAACATTCTGGCAACGCTGCAATATTACTTTTTTTCGTTGACTGGTAAAACGAATTCGATATAGTACGTCCATAAAAAACGTCCCAAACGAATTCGTTTTAATCTATGGTAAGTACCATAGATACGTTATGTTTTTGACTAAATTTTAGAGCAGAGGAAAGTACCTAGGTAGTTCTTGCTAATACATAAGTAATATAATTGAATTCTTCTGATTTGTATTTTAAGAGGTAAGCAGTACGTACGTACGTTAAAATTCGCGTACCTATTAGATAGTTTTTCTATGCGGGGAACATGATCTGAAAAGTCTTGGCATGGAATCTCATGGTTCCTATAGGTACCCCTTATGTCTGAGATGGCTCTCTTATCTTATTATTTTGTGGAAACAATAACAAGCCTAATTATTAAGCCTAAGTCGAAAAACACCACAAATAATTTGTATCCGCTAAAATACTTTCTATGTTTCCACCCCATAGGTACTGGACATATTTGGAAATAATCGGAATAAACTCAACACGGTGCAAAGTCCAATCAGTACATAAACCATGAGTAAGAACGTTTCCAAGTTTATGTAACTTCTGATAAAAAGACATTTTTTTTAATAAAACAAACGATTTACGTCACTCCTCCGTATTATCACGAGGAGAGTTAAGACTATACTTTGGGTTAGGTCTCATTTTTGCAAATTCATCTTAAGGGTCGAAGTTTTTAAGGGGTTTTTAAAAATCATCGAATGACTTCACACCCTGGGTGTGTCAAGGGGGATTGTCAGGCTCAAATCCCGCTCCTCCTTCGATCGACCGCGGCTGAGGTACCTACCTAACATTATTTTTCTTGCATTGGATATCTAGACATCAGCCCTAGAATCTTCCCTCTGTGGTGATCTGATGGCTTTTTGAGGCCAAGGTTGGCTTTACAAAGCTGTCTTTTACTATCTCAAATACTAAAACTCTTTACGATTTGAGTTTGAAACTGCCAGAAAATTAAGTAAAACTAAAAATGTATTTTTACGTACAGATTTTTTTTACTGTAGATTCAAGATTTCAACCATAATTCTATTTTACTTATTAGGTAAATTTCGTTAACGTTTCAGCTACCTGCTTGTATACTGTTATATACTTACACTGCAATATGCTACAATAAGAAAGTTGGTTAATTACTTCAACCAGTATTCACTTATCTAACAAGTTATGTCGCTTGGTAGGAAATCCAGTGAATGTCCCCAAGCTAGTAGGTAAACTTGGAATAGACAACAAGCAACAGGGCATGTTTTATGATTGAGCTTATTATTCTGATTGGGGTGGCGAAGGGTGTGTTTTTATCACGATGGGTACAATTTGCACAATTGTCATTGCGTCATCGGGACTAATTTGATTAATTGAACAACTAACACGGGGACTTACTTTGTATTAAGTCCATCGTTAGCTAATGTAAAAACGAGGAATGGTCTGAAAATAACAAATAGGTACTTACTATGTTTGTAACATCTAACGATTGTGAAACATAACACGGGATTTTCCAATGAACACTCAAAAACAATGTGAAATAAGATAAATTTAATCTCAGATTTGACATTATTTTTTCAAAATAAGTATGTAGGATGTCCAAATATATTGCGAAAAGTGGTTATCCGTGGACTTTAGCCTTTCGTGAATAGGTAATAGATGTTGAACCTAGCTATAACTGGTTCGTGTTCCTAGGTCAAAAATATTAATTCGAAGTTTTAACAGAATAAAATATTGAAAATAACTATAGATAATTTTGTTCATCGATCTGTCAGCTAGCGGTCTGAAATAAGTAATCTATTTGACGCTAAAATACTATACCGTCATTATTTGGAGTTTCATGATACTTTCAATACAAAATTTGAAGAAAAGTACCATTTATTATTTTACTGTTATTTGTCTAACATGAAATTCAGTTGTGCTTGCTAAGCAAGCTACGCCCATGAGCCCTTAATGAGTCGATTTTTATCCTGGTAGATTACTGAATTAAAAACTTTATATTTCTAAGTAATAAAATTAACCTACTCACAATGCTTATTTTAGCGAAATATCTAAGTGTAAGTACTTAGTTGTCACAGTGCTTATTTAAGCGAAATAGAGGGGGTTATTTTGAACGAGGGACATAGGTATTAAAGAACCTTATCGATTTTTATAGATATTCGAGACTTAATCCCTGGGACCAATATCGAAATCTCAGAAATAAATTTATTTCCCCACACAAAAATCATTTTGCATGCAGAAATTAAAAAAAAATTTGAGATTTCAATATTGGTCTAATGGCAATAGTTGTTTTATTTAAGCATCAGAATCGGGTCCCTCGGTGAATATGTCCCTCGTTCAAATAACAACTGTATTTATAGGTGTGTGTGTGTGTGTGTTTGTATCACTCATGTTTAGTATGGAATTAGATTTTCTTTACTAATTTGGTAAAAAATTCTTTACATTTTTACGGTACAAAGGTAAAACCAAGATTTGTTATTATAAGAAGATAAAGAATTAGACTTTATTTGGAGGCGTTGGCACCGATTTGACTTGCGATTGGAAGAAGAGATAAACATGATATGATTATACTATCTGTTATATTTAAAGAAAATCTTGATAACGACACACATATTTTTCATGAAATATACCTAGGTAATTGTATTTTCCACATGGACTCAGATAAGTGTCACCATGCGAGTGCGTGTGTGATGTGAGTGTTTAAATAATAATTTATTTTTAGTAGAATTAAGACAAATATTTTTAGCTAGCGCATCGTTAATTATAACTTATAACAAGAAATTAAGGCTTTACCTATATTTGCTTGTTACATAGCTAGAATATAGATTAAAAGTTTACAGCTGTTTTTTTACTAAATTATGGTTGCTTTTATATTTTGCTTCTACTTCGTTGCTTTTTTTATTAAGTAAACATAACCTACCTAATATTGGCTATAGGGATGTGGTGTGTTTATCTAACCTATGTAACAAATGTATTTTCCACCGACAATCAACAGGTTAATTAAATTGGATCGAATCAAGCCAGTAAAACATAATAAAGTTTTAATCGTCTTTGTAACTGCCCAGAGCACCTACGCCATAAAACATAAATTAAGGTCAGGTCATCAGTCTTTAAGAGCCCACTGCTGAGCAAATATGTCCAGGTAGCAGGGAGGTTAAGGCGCACGTTTCTCATGTATGAGGGTTCGAAAGAGTGATAGTGAAGTTATATAGGTATGTACTTTCTATGTTTATTTAGACACTAACATACAGTGAAGGAGTGAGTAAGTGAGGAAACCTGGACTTATACTTAATTTCTAATTATAAGTTTGAAATCGCCAATCCACTTTGAGCAGGCGTGGTGATTAAGGTTCAAACCTTCTCTGTGTGAGAACTGGCCTTTGCACAGCAGTGGGCAGACTGATGATGTGATGTGTAATGTGCGCTGAGCAAAGGCCTCTTTTCACATGGTGAAGGTTTTTTTTTGAATGAGGGATAAATCTTCAAATGGCTTCTCTCGCGTAGGGTAAGGTAAAAAAAGAAGTCGAGCGAAAAAGAAGTCAGAATTACTGACTTAACCCCCAGACCTATCTCTTGCTCCAGGCCAAGGTCGCGGTACCTTATTGCGCGCTTGCCCCACAACATGGAGAAGATTGTGAAATTAATCATTACCTGCGCTTGCTCGAAGTGATTTTAAACTACCTAATGATTGGCAATTATCTTAAATAATCTTAGAATATATGTACATTATGTTTAACTTAAAAAAAGTCAGGCCCTCATATCTATATGACAAGCGAACGCCTTCACCTTCGGGCCACGACGACGTTTAAGATGTTGAATGGATATGTTCTTGTAAAAAATTCATACGTTTACTTAGCCGGCAGAGAAGCATATTTTTAGTAATACCTAAGTATTTTAAGGTGAAGCCTAAGGGTTTTAAATATTTGCTACTAGGTAATATTGATCTCGTGAACGTGATATACAACTGAAACCATTGAATTTCATTGGACTGGAAATTCATTAGTAAATAATTGTTAAAAAATGATATTCTATTCACGTAACCACATCCCTTCAGAAGACGTACGAGGGGCTGAAGTAATAAAATACATCCGGTGAATTATTATTTTGAAAAAATTGTTAATAATATGGTCCTTTGGTTGGATATGTACAATTATAATACAAAAAATTTTTCAAAAAGAAATTAGGTTTATTAACTTAAAAAACCATAGTACATATAATTTTTTTAAGTAAATATCTTATTCTAGATATCTAAAAAAAAATCTAAATATGTGTGCAATTTTATAGACACAAAATTCATAAAAAAAATCTGTAATTTTTGACATTTCGGAAAAGTATTGAATTGGCTAGTTGGAAACTAATAAATAGGTACTGATTACAGGATTTATATTAGTTTTTTAGGAACTAAGGCAGATATCATGACCGCTGAAGATTTTCGTATGAGAAGATCTAGCAAGCTAGAAATACCTAGATACCTGTTATTTTGTCGAGTGCTAAAAGTCCAGGTTTGTCCGTGTGTACCACAAGTCCACAAGTGAATTACACGTGGCGTTATGTTTTATTAGGATAGGTAGGCTTTAAGTGCTATATAGGATAGGTAGGTATTAAAATATTTTTGAAAGATTTAAAAGTGATATTTGTTTTTTGCCTTGATGGTATATATATTTATTATGATGTTTCACTATAAGCATATACCTAGGTATAATTTATGTAGGTACGAATACATATTTTTTTGTTTCATTTCGTCAAACTTCAAAGCTTTTGTTAATGTTGAAATGTATAGGTATCAATGAATTGTAAATAGTAAGCTCCATGCTTAATTTCCAAAAAACAGATTGTTATAGAGAAGTTTATAGAAATTATATCTTAAGAATATGAAGGAAAAGTAAGTTTTATAGCGAAAAGCCTATATTCTATAGAGCCATTGTATAGAGCCAAAAAAATTTACCAAATACTTACAGATAAGTACCTATGTCAAGTAATAATAATTGACAGGAGCTTTGATGAAAGAAAAAAATATGTTATTTATATAGAGCTGAGCACTTATTTACATTTATACAAAATTGTGTTATATTTAATTATACTTATTTTTACTATTTCGAAACTCCTTGTATGTATACAAGGAGTTTTATACATACAAGGAGTTTGTGTCATTTAAGTCAAAAATGATAGTGAGGCCTTATGAAAATAACGTGTTTTGGGTGGTAATAAAATATTTTAAACATATATATTAAATAAGTAAATGGGTAAAATAAATCCTGTTAGGTATATAGGTATGTTTAAGTATTACCATTAAGAAATAGTGGCTAATTAGATTTCTAGCATCAAATACTTATATAGATGCTATCAGATACTTAGGTATAGATGCAAAGTTTTGATAATAGGTTTAAACGAAAATAACTACCTAAGTATTTCAAATTTATTAGGATTTAGTAGAAAACAAATACAAAATTTAACGGTACCTAAATACTTTAAACAAATTATAAGTACTAGGAAATAAACATTAAAAACAAACAAATAAAAAATATGCAATAAAATGAACGAAGCATTTACGATTGGAAAAATAAAAAAAAACTTACTTTGAAAATTGGAGCGTAATTGGAACCGGTTTGTCCTCGAGCGGGTGTCGGGCTGAAGTGATGCTTACTCCGGCTGCCGGCTGAAGCTAGACTCGTATGGTGGCACGAACTCGACTTTGCCCCTCCCAACGCGCCTTCGTATCCCAGCTTTATAGTAATAGAGCTTATAGAGCGCAGTACATTATTACCATTTGCCCATACCACACGTCTATCCCAAACGTCGTCTTGTTTTACGTCATTTTAACTCCAAGTATCAAAGAGCAATTTTTATCAGAACTTGTTTTTAATTCGTTGTATACCTACTCGGTATTCATAGAGCGCCGTCTCGTGACATCACCGCGTCTTAAACTCAGTAATTGTGCAGTAATTTCCGCATTCATAGTATAGCGGTTGTAAACAATCTTTTACAATAGACACACGTGACAATTCGTTGTTAAATCATTTTACACGTTATTGCGTCTGTGGTAAGGTTGAAATTCGGTCTTTTGTTTTTTCTGTTTTGATCAAAAACGATGCATTACACTAGAACATGATACACATTTACACGTACACATACATACACGTCACACCCAGAACAGGAATGACCAGGAATGACAATGTACAGTTCACACGTACAAGTGTTCCTAGCAGCAGGAATCGAACCCGCAAGGTCGCACTTAGAAGATTAGCCGGTTAAACGACCGCAAACCGAGCAGTCTTTTCAAGTTTTCTCTTTAGTTCTCTGTCGGATCACCTCGTTTCGAATACGATCCTTCCTTCCTTTATTTTCATATCGCTCAAATAATATTTTAATCAGTTAGTTGTAGACATATAAAAAATAAAACTTTTGTTTTGGGAATGTAGGTAAATCTTTATTTTCTTATTGTAAAAATTACATACATAATTAAAAACATCTTAACACATATTTAAAGTCTTACAAACAGTTACAACAACATTGTTGTACAGGCCTTAAAACAAGTAAGCCGAGGTAATGAAATGGTGGATTAAATAGGTAGGACATTTACAGAAAAGGTAGAAAGAAAGAAAGATAGAAGGAATGGAAGTTTCTAGAACTAGAAAAGTTACAACTGCATTTTACGACCTCAACTTCACTTGATTAGTCAAAAAACCAAACGCTTAGAACGAAACATATAAAGAACACTGACAAAATTGTGTTAATCGTTAACATGAAAAATTCATTAAAGTTTATCAATTTAAACTTTTAGTTAATAAGCATGCAATGCAATTAATGCATGTTTTAAGTCAAAAATCACGACGATTTAACAATACGATTGGCACAATTATAACAACATACAGAGTTATAATTAATTAAATTATTGAAGATCACTTTCAGTCAAATAAATAATTTAAACTCGTAATAATGAGTTATCTGATCAAAGAATTCATATTGAGTAATGATTTAGCTGCTTTCGAATCTGTTGGTTCTTTTTTCTTAGATGGGTCCAGCATGAAGCATTTCCATAGCCTGAAATATAGATTACAGTTCAGTACAAATGTACTAGTATTTACTAATTTGTTCAGTACAATGAAACCCTATACAAGTCGCAAAGTAATCAATCAAATGAAACAATAAAACGCCAAAAAATATATGTACCAATGTTATATAAATGGCCCCACTTATGTAACACGCTCCAATTTTACGAATTCAAGTGATCATGAGCTGTTTGTTCAATATTGTTAATCCAAATATTTACCACATACGCCATTAGGGGAACAATTGATTTTAGACCGAGTCATCATCCCTACGTAATTAGCACATGTTAGCTTTTAAGACAATGTGTACTTGTGTCTTCTTGCCTCACAGTCTCAGGAGATCGTGACAATACGAAAATCTCCGGGAATAATCACTACGTTTTTTTCAATGTGTGAGTCCTTGGTGGCCCAATCCTTTCTTTTCCACCATCCCTTCCGCATACTTAAATATCATTAAACCCTTTAGGGTTATCCCCAAAAGGCCCGGCCTTTTCGCACCGCATTCGTATCTCCTTTGGTGTCCATTGGCGGCGCCGATTGCTTACAATCAGGTAATCCATCTGCTCGTTTTCCGACCTAACTTAATAGATAAGTACACTTATACATGAATGAATGAATTTTAACTTACCTGAGGGTTTCATCAGCGCCTGCAGAGAGTACGGTGGTACCATCGGGTGAGAGCGCGAGGTGCAATACTCGAGCCATGTGTCCGTTGAGTTCCGCGACCCGCGACATGACCGGGTACTTCCAGATCACGAGCTGGTTGTTCGCGTAGCCGTGGCCGGAGATCAGTTCCTTGTAATGCGTGCTCCATACGATTGAGCATACCTGCATTAAGAAGAGTTATTCTAAGATATTGTCTTCAACTTAACGCAAATTTTTAAGGTGAATTTTTTGTCCATTATTTGTCTTACAGTGTTATGACTACTAAAGTCATAACACCTTTAATGCTAGCTAAATCCCATTAATTATTTGTCACAGTAAACTAATGGTGTATGTTCTTCCTAGGTACGTCTGTTGCATTGTATTTCATCCAATAGTGGTGAGTTCCGAATTAATCTATACTTACTGATATTATAAAGAGGTTAAATTTGTATGTTGGGGGTAATCTTTGAAACCGCTGTTCGGATTTGTTCGGATAACCTAAATTTTTCACTGCTAGATAGCTACAATATTGTTGAGTGCTATAGGCTATAAAACATAACGCTACGATCAAATGGAGCCGAGCAGCGTAAGAAACCGCGCAAGAGTAGCTAGTATTAAAATACTACAAATAAAACATTAATTACTCTAAAGGTGTAGTGTTCCGAATAGTTCGCCTTTTCGACTATCCATTGTTATAAAATATTTTAATCGTACCTGTGACTTAGTATCAACTGTGTTGATGTTGGCTCCAGTCTTGATGTTCCAGATGCGGATAGTTCTGTCCGCAGTACCGCCCCCGCTGGCGAGTATACCGGCACTCCAGGGACACCACGCCAGGCCCTTCACAGCTGCCAAGTGCTGACTAGAAACAGACATTGAGATTGAGAATTTTTCATACTAATTAAATTAATAAAACTGCCTTAATTATCATATCTTTTGCGTGTAACTTAATTAATAGTTACCTTTTTTAATGTTTAATAAATTTATAGTAGTTTTTTGAAGTTACATGTACGAAAAAATATGTTTGTACGTATAATTTAATATGATAAAGTAATATATTCCCGATGGCATGATTTTGTCATAGAGGTATCTTTTGTACCAGGTAATAAGTTAAATAATTGTAAATAAATTAATAAGTTCTTTAGACACTAATACAGTTTGATAACTCACTTGAACGAATACAGGTACTGTGTTTGCGAGTAATGCTGTCCTTGTGCGATAGGCCAGATATTAAGTAAATTGTCGTTGCCGCCCGACGCAAGACATTTACCATCCGGAGACCATTTTAATCCACAAATCTGTATTGAAAGAAAAATTGACACATTTCAGAAAACACTTCCCGACCTTACACATCAATTGAAACAGATTTTTATAAACCAGTTTTCACTTATGGATTTTTAAAACAATTCACTGTAATTCGTGTGATTAGAGTAAGTATCACATGGATAACTTGCACCGCAGCTCCGTTGCCGGAACAGTAAAAAATAAAATTTTCTTCCAGCGACTGGGACCTTAACATTGGACTTATTTGAAATGAAAGAGAAGAATGGGACTTATTTAAAATTTATTTTTTACGGATCCAGCGGTCCGAGTTTTAGTGGTCCTAGTCGCCGGAAGCCTCACATGCAGAAAACTCGTTAAGTATATTTCTTTCATGCTATAGTTATACAAGTTTGGTTGTACAGTACCTCTTGCGTATGTGCATGTATGGTGGCGACGGCGTGGTCTCTCTGTCGCACGTCGTGGTGCACGATGTTCCCGTCCCGCGCCCCACTGCTCACTATGTACATGTTCCATGCTAGAGACCCTACGCGACCCGTGTGACCGTCCATAACCTGACCAAAATAATTATAGAAAATATTTATTTACACAGCGAAACATCAATTATGGGTGTAGAGCTTGCCTTATTGTGTGTAAAAATCATAAGTGAGAAAGAGAAAATATTTTAGTTTAAATAGTTCAACGGATTTTAACTGACACAAGTTGTTAATGCTTTTCTTTGAAATGAAATATAATAGAATTGATTAAAATGTTTAACTGAGTAAAGAAAAGAATAATAGTTAGCATCAACATATATCTAAAATAAACTATACATACCCTCAACCTTTTTATCTTCTCACAGTCCCACAGTTCTACAGTAGCTGCAGAAGTTCCTACAGCAAGATGGGAACCGCCGCCTTGCACCCATTGTACTGAACATACAGTTTCAGATCCTTCTAGAGTACAAAGCTGCTCTATCTGACCAGTGCCTGCATTCCACAGGTAGACAGAGTTGCCTAAAGCAACAGCGAGGATGTTTGATGCACTCCAGTCAACAAGATTAAGATCTGTAATGAAAAATATATTATATATGCTGGTAGTAAGTAATCTAGGTAATATGTAATAGATTTTGATTATGATGGTACTTATAATTATAATAAAATAGTATTTTAAAGGCCAATATTAAAAAACCTAAAGAACTAACTTCTATAAGCTCAAAAACTCTTGATCAATAAAGTTGAGGTAATAAAACAACTTGTTTTTATGTACAATTAGTATAGAAATAGTAATTGAAGAAATAAAAATACTTACAATAATCATCCAAGATATCAGGGGCATCCAATATTCTGTCAGGAGCTTGTGGAATGTATCTAGTTGTATTCTTTACTGACGATGGGACTTTAGCCTGGAAATTTCAAATTTATGTCAATAATTATTAAGTGAAAATCATATTGCATTTAAAATAGAACTTATAGGAATATTAAAAGTGAATGTGTAATAATGAAAAAGTAAATTTTATTTACCAAATTATGTACAAACAATAAACCAACATAAAAAATTAGTACATGTTAAGATTACCCATTTTTTGCAGTATATGTATAAAGAAAAAGATAAGAACCATGTACCAATGTTTTTACAATGGATGAAATTAAAGTTGGAAAATGCAATCTTAGAATAGAATATTTATCTTAAACACCAGCTGTGGAGAAACAAGGTTTTGTTAGTCAAACTGGCATGTAAGTACAAGCAAGCGGGTGTACCTGTGAATACACAACTCTAAGTCTGTTCTGGTATCCTTCAGGAGCTGCAGGAGCCTTGCAAGTGTACTGCAGGAGTCTGCCTGGTTCTGTATCCGATAAAGCTCGTCCTATCGCTTCAGCAGCAGCTGATTGAGGCACTGATTCTTCATTCTTATCATCATCACGGCTCATCTGTTTATTGTTTAATTAAAATTTTATGGTAAGTGTCAAAAATCAAAAGCTAGAGGTAGGATATGAAGAAAAATAAGATCAAGTAACAATCTTGTTAGGTTTAGGTTTAAGTGGTTCTCAGTTGTATGCATATCATTGTAAGTTGATGTAAGTAGTAATGTTTTAGCCTTTAGCATTCCTCAATAAATGAAGTAATACAAAATAAATTTTTCAATACAAACTTCTACAGATAACAGCAATCAAAAAAAGAAAATCTTTATCTTTGCAATATTCAGTACAGATAATATAATGATTAAAACTCTAAATTGAATCTTAAATGTAGTAAATAAATAAAGAGCAAAACTTACCATGTAATGGCACAGGTCATAGTTGGAATTACTTCTAGAAGGTATAAATCTGTCAGCTTTATTTGGTGTCTTTGATGCTTTGTTTGGAGTGGGTGTAGTTGATCGCCCTGAAAGGTATAGACGGATAACTTTTCCTTCGAAATTGTATGCGCAGCTTATAAGGTAACAATACAGGCATGGATGCAGTACCCTTCGGACCAAAGCAAGGCAAGAACTTTATCAGGCAACAATTGAGACTGCTCAAGGCATCACTAACTACTGGCATTAATATTCTTGCAGTATTTGCTTCCCCAGTCAAAATTAACCAAATGAATTTTAATGAAAAAACTATGCCATGTCAACAGTAGTCTTGCCTTTGTTGTTTTACATTAAACACTTTACCTGGAGATTTATTCTTGGACGGCGTTTTCTTCCCTTTCTTGTTGTCATTACGCGTTGGTGTCTTGTTTGTAGAAATCACACTATTGTTACAACTTTGGTTTGCCGATATGGACAACTTTTGCATAGACTGATTGCAAGAACTCAAATTTATATTGGAATGATTCTTGAACGAGGTACTTAACGGGTTTATGTTTTCACTGTTTGATTTCTTCGCCCAACGCTGAAGGGGACCTCGAGTTATAGGCCCGTCCATTGTCGCTAAACTATTTATTTCATTCAAGTAGTTAAACTGGGCCATACTTCCACTAAATCAATTACTACACTAGATTATCAAACACTGACAATAAAATATAAGCTTTCTCATTCATAAAGTACGAGAAATACTCAAAAGAGATAAATCATTTATTCATCAAAAGAATAAAATCAAAATTCAGTATCACTGCACTGACAGTTGATTCTAAAAAGTTCGTTGGTTTTGAAAAGTTTGAAAAGATATTTCAAACTTAATGTTGCCACGTAATTATTTTACCACTGTTTGTTGAAAACTATAAATAAATAAATGCATGGATGGGCGATACCGAGTTTAATTTCCTTGGTTTTTCCGACAAACAGGCTGTTTTGTTTTTGTTTTAGTGATAAAAAACGTAAACGAGTTAGAAAATGGTTACAAACTTATAGAAAAATAACTTCCTTCTATAATACAATTGCAATTTTTTTTGTAAATTAATCTTATTTTAAAGCTAACATTATATATTTATTTAAATCTTGTATAGTTATGATATCTGGTGTATTGTATAATCTGGTATATTGTATACTATGGTATCGTTTTTTTATTAATGTAGGGTAAATATTTTTTTGTGTATGTGCACACTGAAAATGTTGTAAGCTACAAAAAAGTAATTTTAGTCTATGATACCCAAACAAAGACAGTTTTCTATATTTTATACTTTGAATTACCTATCTCTTAATCTTGAAAACCTGTCTAAATATAAAAAAAGTCTTTGGTGGTGGGGGGAATCGCTTTAGCTTGGAACGTACTTATAAAATCTAGTAGGTAGGTATTTGTGAGATTGTGACTGTGGCATTCATATGAAAACTTTATTATTTTTTAGTTAGGGCATCTCGATTCTGGGCGACTGCCATACCCAAGAATATTATAAAGTACACTGGATGTTGCACCAAGAAAAAAGAACTGAGGACTAATAAAATGACCTTGATACACGTCATTTATGTTTTGCATCCAAAGAGTAAAGTAATAAAGGAGTAGTTTGCATCTCTTTCATCAGGGTGACAACTATTTTTACTAGCTTTAGGATATTTTGTACATATTTGTGATTGTTTAAATTCAACATTTCTATTTTAGTGTGGTTTTCGATCGTATTAGTTTTGGTTTAGTAATCTCTACAGATTTACATATAATTGTAAATCTGTAGAGAAGTCAATTCTATTAAATATATTTTCAAAATAACTATCAGGGGTTGGTAGTCGATAACTCGATACTGATGCCAAAAATACAATGGCTAAAATGTTTGTCTGTCTGTCTCTCTGTCTGTCGTATGTTCCTTATCCCATTCGTTGCTACCAACGCACCATTTGCGTTGATCGAGAAAACATCGTCATGCCACCAACATACCGTATGCGTTGAGGGTACCTTAGGACGTTTATTGGCATTACATAAAAATTATAAAAAAAATTTAAATATTTGTCAACATTTCACGGCCAGAAATAATTTTTAAATGTAGAAATACTGTTGGTTTTTGCTTTGAACTGTGTTCTTGTGCTGTTAAGAAAACAACGGTTGGTGCCTTGAAGATCGATTTTGATTTTGGAATAACAGATGTTTTAATGAGTGTTTACCGCATGTTTGTCAATTGTCCAACGCCTGCGCTGCGCCGGCCCCGTGCCTTCGCTTTACGTCGCTTGTGTATGTTTTAGGTCTAAGACGAGCACAAAGCGTGCGCGGATGCTGTGCGTGTTCAGCGCATGTTATCT
This sequence comes from Spodoptera exigua, assembly GCA_902829305.4. NCBI lineage: Eukaryota > Metazoa > Arthropoda > Insecta > Lepidoptera > Noctuidae > Spodoptera > Spodoptera exigua. The sequence goes on from LR824614.2 coordinate 5,092,378, forward strand.
TAATACACCCTTAAGAGTACTTACGTATACACACAACCGTTAACACTTAACAGTATTACTGCTATATCTAGATATCATTTCTTTAGATATTAAACTTGACACAAATATTTTGGCAGGTAAGCAACACAAATTAAAAAGATATACTACGTATGTCATCATCATCAGCCTATAAGTGCCCACTGCTGAGCAATGGCCTCTTCTCACACGGAGAAGGTTTGAGCATTAATCACCACGCTTGCTCAATGCGGGTTGGCGATTTCAAACTTACAATTAGAAATTATAAGTCCAGGTTTTCTCACGATGTTTACCTTCACCGTATGTCAGTGGTGTCTAAATAATCATAGAAAGTACATATACCTCGGAAAAAGTCACATTGGTACTTGCCAGGTTTCGAACCCACACCCTCATGCATGAGAAGCGGGCTCCTTAACCTCCAGGCCACCACGACATACGACTACGTATGTAAACAATAAGAATTATAATGATAGGTATTCTTTCAAAAACACCCCTTGAAAACAAGTCAAGCTGATAAGTTCCCATTTAAGCTTAAAAATTACTTGCAACTAAAAGCCAATACCTATTTGATTTCATAAGTCCTTACCAGTCAACGATATCAACCATCATCATCTTCCTGCCCTTGTCCCGTTTTATTTGGAGTCGGCGCAATATGTTTTTTTCTTCCATTCTGTCCTGTCACTCGTCACGCTATCGCTAACTCCTCTATCTTCCATATCACTTCTCACACGATATCAACCATTCAATAAATTTCCTTAAACAGTTACAAGTCCTCGTTTTTATTCCAAAACATAAAGCCTAGTATCAAGTCCTTTTTATTTAAATAATAACAATTGTCTATACATATTGAAAGAGGGCGAATGTAAGATCATGTGTGTTGACGATAGGATCCCGATCTCGATTTTCAGCCACCATAGGCGCGGGCTAGCGGATGGTGAATAATTGGTAGGTTGCCGTCAGACCGTACCGGGGATATTTAAAAAAAGTCATTACAGTGCAAAATCATTTTTATTAATAAAAATCACTAGTTAAAGCCGGGTCCAGACGAGTGTAACGTGTAATGTAAGATTACGTGTAATTTAGTATCAACAGTGTGGACGGCACACGAACTCAAAGCGAATTGTGAACGCGAAAATATTTCAAAAGCTGTTTCCACTCAGTTGCTACGAACATGCCGAATAGGAAGGTCGTGATAGCTGGTGCGGCTTTTATTTTCATGTATTTACTAACTGAAGACCGCAAAAGTCGGAAGCGTCGATGGTGGAAAACTAATTTGTATAAAAGAAGATCTTCTTTACTTGTGGAACTAAAATCTCAACATATAAGTGGTCAATATAAAAACTTTACCCGGATGTCGCCTACTGACTTCGAATATTTGTTAACAATCATTGCGCCTAAAATATCAAGACAAGACACTATAATGAGATCTGCAATTTCGCCGCAAGATAGACTGGCTCTAACACTAAGATTTTTGGCAACAGGAGATTCATTTACAAGCCTTCAATACACCTTCAGAATTTCAAAACAGTCAATGTCTTGCATTGTACCAGAAGTTTGTGAAGCGATTATAAAAGCATTGAAAGAAAACATTAAGGTGAGTTTTACATATTTTTATTTATTTATTAAAATAACAAATAAAGCTATTGTATTAAGTAGGGTAAGCAAAATTAAAATTATTCCAAAATTAAAATTAGAAAGTTAAATCAAATTGTATCTTCAAATCATGTAGTACAAAATTTATTCTTTTCAAATCAGGTCATTCACAAAGTCTACATCTTCATATGAAGTTTGAGATAATTCTGAGGGAACAGGTGAAGCATATGGAGCAGTAGGGCAACTTGTCTGATTTTGACCTGTTGAATACCCTGAAGTAAGTTCTGAGCGATTAGACAAAGAAGGTGGTTCATTGCAGTATCTTGATGAAGGAACCGAGCCTGTTGTATACCCACTGTAATTGAATGCCGATGGATAATAATGTTGAGAAAAGTTAGTGCACCCTTCATCGGCTTTGAATATTACGTCCATTATTGCTCGCTGCACGGCATTTTTAGTACTTCTGTTATATTGTTGCATCTTGCTGCATATAAAATTTGAAAAGAAAAGGGTTTCACTGTCAAAATTGTTTGGATTATTGTTCCGGGGTTCAGGAGTAGGACTAGAAGCAGCACTCTTAAGCAGGCCAAGAGCCTCCGAAAGCATACCCATTTTTTTATTTTCGTCTGATTTCTTTTTTTTTGGGGGCCTGACCATTTGGTGATATAAATTCTGAACTGTTATCATTTTCGACACTTGTAGATGCACTCTGTTCCGGTTCATTTGTAATCTGTAATTAAAAAGAAATTCATTGTTTCAGCTGCCAAAAACAGAGTCAGAATGGATCCAGATCTCAAACAGATTTGATGAATTGTGGAATTTTCCCCATTGTGCCGGAGCCATGGACGGTAAACATGTCATTCTCGAGGCTCCGGTACATAGTGGCACAGAATATCGTAACTACAAATCTAATTTCAGTATAGTGATGTTTGCTTTAGTAGACGCGGAATATAATTATAAATTTCTGGATGTCGGATGTCAAGGCCGCATTTCAGATGGTGGAATTTTTAAGGAAACTGAATTATATAAAAAACTAGGAAATAATTCGTTAAGATTGCCTGCACCTGAAGCACTGCAAGGTAGAAACAAAGTAGTACCATATGTTTTTGTAGGAGACTCTGCCTTCCCTTTACAAAACAATATAATGAAACCCTATCCAGGAGAATACCCCAAGGGATCGCCGCGAAGAATTTTTAATTACCGGTTAAGCAGAGCTCGCAGGATTGTAGAAAATGTATTTGGTATCACAGCATCTGTGTTCAGAGTTCTACGAAAACCTATGCTCCTTCAGCCCAAAACCGTGGAGACTATAGTCATGGCTATTGCACACTTGCATAATTTTTTGAGAAACACGGATTCATCTAAAAACTTGTATGCACCCCCTGGCTCACTTGACAGCGACCAAAACGGAAGATTATGTGAAGGTAGTTGGCGGAGAGATTGTGAAATGTCATCTTTACTTCCATTGAATAATGTACCTAGAAGAGCTGCCTCAACGGCAAAACAAATTAGGGATGAGTTTAATGACTATTTTATGAACGAGGGTACAGTTTCTTGGCAGAATACATATTGTTAAGTTTTTTTTATCAAGTCGAAGGAAACTAGTTCAATGCAGTTACCTCTGTGTTGCGTCGTTTCCTTGGATTATTTCGATCTCCTAAAAATGCCAGCGCCTCGTAAGCAAACCATGTACTTTTGTACGTTTCATCCCCACCTGTAAAATAAATTACAATAAATAAACAATACAATAGAATATAGTACATATATGTATAGTAAAATATAGTAGAATATAGTAGAATATAGTAATATAGTGGGTATACAATAGAAGTAATAATTGTACTAATAGCAAGTAAGTGATAATACCTAAGTAAAAACTAAATTAATAAATAAAAGTGTGTAATATGTAAAGCAACAGAAATTTATAATAAAACATACCTTTTCCGGAACTATGGCTCTTCTTTACTTTTCCTTTTTCTCTTCGATGTGAAGCAAGCAAACTAATCATTTTGTTTTTGCATTCTTCTACATCTCTTTCCAATGAATGAGCAATATCACTCCAAGCATCGTGTTTCAGATTTTTTTTATAGTATTGCGGGTTTTTTGGATCCCAAATAACAGGTTTTTCTTGATACAAACTAATAAGTTCAAGCGATTGTTCGTCACTCCACATCATGAACGTACATACGACACAACCGTCACGAACGCCGTCCAAACGAGCACTGCGAGCGTCTTTGTGTTCGCGCGAAAAACCGACAGCCGATGGATCAACCCCGAGCGCCGCGCGAGCGTTACATGTAATGCTCGTAGTGCCGTCCACACGTAGAATTCGTGTTACATTACACGGTGGATTACATTACACGTTACACTCGTCTGGACCCGGCTTTAGATCACACGTGTGAAAATAAAACAGTTTTATGCAATTTTTGCCTTTTAGTGCGAATGTCACCCAAAAGCCTTTGAGTATAAGTTTTCAGATAAGAATGAATTCTTATTTTAAAAAAACTATTCGAAATACATTTTATTATTTTTAAGTGTGGGAGAGCCATGCTTCGGCACGAATGGGTCGGCTCTACCGGAGTGATACCACGGCCTCACAGAAAACCAGCGTGAAACAACCACAGCGTTGTGTTTCAAGAGTGCTTAAACAAACTATCTGAGTAGCGGACTACCTCGAACGCTGCATCAGATGCGAAACATAATTTACCCCTATTTACAAAGGTCGTAAACGCAGAATGTCTATTAATATTAACAAAATAATCATGATCATATTTTTTTTTCATTTTCGGTAGTTAATAATTGATGACAAAAGTTACAAGTGTTTTTTGTAAAATTTTATGAACTATGAATTCTGTTATATTCTGTAATTACGAACAATGTTTAGTAACGACTTCAAATCTTTTATTTTTTGTTCATTTCGCGCAACTTTTTGTTGTAATTTTTTTTATTTTTTTTCAAACACTTTTCCCGCTGTGGCTTTATTTTACATTGAACATTAAAATCTTTTAAACGGCGTCGTTTCGCTGGCGGTTCATTTTCATTAACTACCTGTGGAACAAAGATTATTTAATCAGTAACAACTAAGATGATCAAAAGGTCTCAATGTCTATCATAAGCTTACTACATCGTGAAAAAACCAAAAAAAACCTAACCTGGATGTTGAAGGTTTGGTAGGGATGTATTTTGACTTTTATGCCATAAGTACAAGCTAATACTACACAATAAATTAAATACTTACAATATTTTCACTGTGTGTGTTGTGCGTTGGTATTGTTTCATTTGATGAAGCCGAGCACTTGAATGGCGTTGTACTTGCCTGTAATTTGAAAAATTATTCTCAACATGGTTGTTGGATGGGTAAGCAGCACATTGTGAAATGTAAAAAATGCTTACCATAACGTTATTACCACAGGAGCATAATTGTACAGAATCAACCGGAACAGCACTATTCAAACGCCTTTTTGGTCTTAATGGATCATAATTCTCCGGCTTAAAGTGTAAGCTACAAATTTTTGCTGATTCATAAAACTTCCATTTTAATGGTATAACAGAAAACCATTTCTGCCTTTTTTCCGAGTCCTTGGGAAAACTGAAACATAAAATTAATTGTATATTAACCGAGTTGACTAATTTAATTTACTGTAATTAGAGCAAAATAGCAGGACCTCTCTAACCGTAGTTTGGACACTCCTTTAATTATTAAAATTTGAAGACCTTTCTGTTTTACCCTCCTATATAATACGTTAGTCTCATTATAAGAGCAACGAGGCCTACATAAAATTCAACCATTCCACAAATCAAAAAGTATCTACCTAACTTAAAAAATATGGTCACTCTTTGGCTCTTTGTTTACAAACACATAATTTTGACGTCTAAGACTAAACGTACCTGTTTTTTAATAATTAAATGCGATTTACACATATTAATTTCTAAACGATGACAAAGATTACTAGATAAATGTTTGTGACACCGTTTCGAACGTAAATATTTACAGATTTTTTAAATATTGGCATAAAATAGGTAACGATAATGTATAACTTAAAATATGGTATTTCTGGACTTACCTGTGAAAGATGACATTTGATGTTGGGTTCCATACATTTGTACAATCTTTGACTACGCAATACATAATAAGGCACTTTAAATTAATTCACAAATCCTCGAAATACTTCAATCAAACACTTCGAGTAGTCGAAAAGTAATTGACAGAGTAGCCATTTTGGATAATACTACCCCAACAGTGTTACAAGTTTTGAACTCCACGTTAAAAGTTTAAAAGTGGGTAATTTTAAAAATAATTTTAATAAAAAAACAACTTTAAAATAGCCTGAATTAACTATGAATAACTTTTAAATTGTTTAATTTTTTAATGCTGATATTTGGATTTCAAAATAAACATAAAATATGTGTGCCTCTCTTTTGGTCATATATTTATGATCAGTTACCAAGGTAAAAAGTCATTTTATTATGGCAACATTTTATTCAAGTGTGAGCGAGATAAAAAACATACGAAAGGTGAATAAACTCGGATTCAATAATTTCTTGTAGGGGCAACATCCAGTGTTCTATATAATATTCTTGGCCATATCTAATGGTCTTTACGTCGAAAGGTTCTAACATTCGTTAAATTATGTTTGAGATTTTATACCTAGTAGACACTTTTAATGGCCATTGTCCCATCCGAGCCTGGTTACATAAATTGGGTTATTTTATAGCTATCTAGGACCTTTTTCGTTTTGAAATGTTTTACTTAATGACAAGCAGTTTAGGATAAGAACCAACCTAAAGTTATCTTATCAACGAAAATTATAAGCATTCGTCAAGATGTTTGAGATTAGCAAACGGATCCACGTCTGCCAAAGTCAAAAATGCTCAGCTCTGGCAGAGGGTGAAATATAAGGACACCTTTAGGGGGGTAATGCAATGGGCGAGAACAAGCGGGATGATACAAGGTGGTTACAGGGGATGGTAATTAACTCCCGCAGCAGACGCACTAGACGTCGAAGGGTGGCCTACCTGCGGCCACCTCACATTGATGTCCTGCGGTCGGGGTGACAGGGCCCGCCTGCGACGGGCCAATACCCGTCGGGGGATGCAACGAATGCTTCGGCAATACCCGCCCCTCCGACACATGGGTAAATGGAAGAACACCGGGTAGGTTTTTAGTCGTTATATTATTGTCAAACAAGCGGCGCATGGTGGCGGCACAGGCCCATGAACATTCGCAACAACGGAGGAGTTACGAGTGCGTTGCCGACCTTTTGGCGATTAGGGATTTCGAGATTTTGGTATCGCGGATGGATTGGGGGAGGGAAAACATTGGGCCTCCGGTGAAGTTATCCTTTCCTCGAAATATGTTAACATAAGTAGGTACGTTAGACTATGTTAAAAAATTTGTTAATGGATCCACTTCTGCCAAGGTAAATCCTACCCCTATTCCCAAATCATAAACGTAGCTTTTGCATGGATTCGGCAGCTGGAACTCGAGGTGCGCTCCACAATTCCGAACCCTGTGTGCTTTCGTACGGGTCCCAAATAACGGCAGTAGGGGTTACCATCAGCATTGAGTCGGCGACAGCCGATGGAACTTCGGAGAGCATTTTAAATATGATTTTAAATGTTTGACTCCTAAATAGGAACAGACCGTTACTGCGATCAAGCGGCTCCTGCCTAACCTTGGGCAAACGACTCCTGCCGAAGTTTTTATATGGAAAACGTGCGATCTATGGCCTTCTATGGGGCCTCTGTGGGCGCTGGACTTGAGGCGGCAGACAGGTCGTCCACTGATCCCGTCCCATAGGGTCATGTCCATACTTATGATCCGCGGCTAGCGCACGCGAGAACGAGCGACAATCTCCGGTCCGCGCCAACGGTTGGCGCGGATCTGGGGACCCGAGCGTGCCGGGCCTAAATAACTCCTCTCTCTCTTTATAATTAGGGCAGTGAATGGTTGTCTCAAAAGAAAGTAGGTTTGAAGGTGTTGTAACCTGTTTGGTTTGGAGAATAAAACATAAAAGCATTTTTCATATATGTATTAAAAATAAAATAACGTATTATCAAAAAATATATTTAAAAATATTCTCCTTATACAAACCAATCACTAAGATAAAATATAATTTCGATGTTTATGCTACTGCCCATTATGCCGTTTTTAGGAACCTTCGCAGAAACGTTCTTTTCCGTAGTTTATTCGTCGAGAAATAGTACTACAACAAAACTACATATTTATTAATAAAAAAACATGTTCTGTGGATCGCCAACATACTGTACCTATAGAGATGCTAATAAATCGAATGTTATGGTAACTAATAACGGCGTAATGGGTGAAAACATGTCTGCTGGTAGTTACATAAGAATTTTAAACATTGCATTGTCATTCATCAAAAATTATGCTGAGATTGATTGATATCATTCATTACATTAAAAAATAGCATACTATTTATAAAATACGAGTTGAGCATTATAGTATAAGGTTCCGTAGTTCCAATAGGTTTATTATTATTGGAATTAGATTCAAAAGAAATGTCCTAGAGATCACTTTTGAGCAGAATAAAATTGACTTAATTATAATAAGAAAGCACCTTTGTATTATAATAAAAATACTAGGCGGACTTTTGACACGACGTTTGTTATTTACGTATACTTTTGGTACGGTCCTACGGAACACAACATGAAATATTATACAAACAATAATTGGGCGGCAAATTTTGATTAACCTTCCTATGCAGTGGTGTAAAAATGATACTACAATAATTTTCATAAACAAAAATTTGAAACTAACCACTGCAACTGAGGCTAAAGTCGAATTCATGATGGTATTCTTTGTACAAAGAATATATTTGTTGTCTAAAACTCCGACAACTTTATACATTACATTCTAATAAAATAAATTATTTACATTAATCATCGTTGTTCGTGTTTTTGTTCTACATTTCATTTTCCTACGAGTGGCACTGAAAGAATGCATCTTTATTTTCTATCACAATTAATTCATCATACAAAACATCATCAATTGTTCACTAACCTAGAGTATTTAAACTGGATTCAGCATAAATTCGTCGTAGGTAAAATTAACAATATTGTGCGTTATTGGTTAAACAATAAAGACTAATGCCGTCTCCAGTTAAGATACTCCAAACGCCGTACTCATTCATATAATGGTTATTTTAATCAGTTCTAATAAATTGCTTTCGGAACAAAATCCATGCTAAGGGTCTTTTTGATGTGATAGGTCGGTAAACGAGCAGACGGATTACTTGATGGTAAGCAATCGGCAACAAAGAAGTTACGAGTGCCTTTGGGGATTAGGGTTTCGGAGATTAAGGGTTTGGGCAGGGAAGGGATGTGGGGAGGGGAAGAATTGGGCCTCCGGTAACCTCAATCACACGACGAATCACAACTATGGGATCTAATTAAATGTCTGAGCACGGTATGTTTTAAAATTCCTATCAACTACAACTGGTTACAATTTAAAGTTCGACGTGGATATCATATCTACGTATTAATTTATAGTTGTCGGTAAACAAACATATAAAAACTACGTCTTAACATTTAAGCACCATTACATTATTTAGTTCATAATTAAAAATATATTTATGTTTAACAAGAGATCTATCATGGACTTATTTAAACATAATTACAATTAAAATATTGAGAGTAATTTGACTTTACTGAGAGGTGGAACAAAATGGCTGACAAAACTGTTCTACACTCTCGGAAATCATATTTTAGTTTGGAATTTATATGGGCATTAAAATAAATTCCAACTAAATGTAATAATATGTACTAGCACAATATTAACTAATTACTTCTGAATCCTTCAATCGGATCCCAATCTCCTTTACTGATTAAATTTAATAATTCATTAAGCCGAAAAATGGCACATTACATGTAAACTATGATTCTCACTGAAGAACGTACCGAATTAATTTAATTTCGCTAATTGACTAAATTATATAATTCTTTTTGTTATTTTAAACAAAATCATTTTCGAAATTAACCAGTGCACAATACATAAAAGCACTGGCATTCATAAGATAAATATTGATTCCAATAAAAAAAAAAAAATCAAATTTGTTCTATATCGTCCAGTTGCTTATTAATTGTATTAACTAATCCAAAATAATTTCAATTTATAATTTCAACTAATGAGGAGATTCGCCCAATACGAATAAATTATTCCATAGTACTGGTGGGATTAAGAGTAACAATATACCTTAAAAATCTATTTAATGTACTAATGTACTGTACTAGAATAACAGTTCGTTCATGATTGTAACGACTTACGTGAAGCAATGTTCATGACGAAGAATTTTATAGAAAATGCACTTAGACTAGCATGGAGAAATAAGGGAAAAATATTTGTAATCAACTTGTCATTTAGGCTCAAAATCAAATGGCATTCGAATGACTATAAAGTATAGGTATCACAACTCATTACCAAATGCTACTACATATTGAGTGGGTACTTAAAAATATGTGTAATTAATAAGAATCTCAAAATGCTGAATAGAACACATTAATTCAAAGACTGGTCACTATGTCTGACAAAGATAATGTTGCTGTATACAGTTCACACGATTTTTTTAAATAAAGAAACTTTTTCCCAGTCTACAATTACCTCCTGTGTCGTAGTTGCGTTTACAAGCATACAATTTCACATACACAACCTACACAAGGACCAACACTTTGTGTGATCCACAAATTGTTGTCTCTCGTCTGGGTGGCTTGTGTATGTGAGTTTGTATGTTTGTAAACGCAACCACGACACGAGAAAATGCTAGTACGGGATAACGTTTTTTTTTAAATACACTTAGCCCATTTTGTATGGAAAATTTATATACAAACAGTGCGCCAGTTACCACGAAACTCGAAACAATAGTAGGGTTATTGAACTCAGTCTATCGTTTAATTTACGTTACGATTTAATCTCATATTGCATTGCACCTAGTATAAGGAACGAGTTTGGCATTGCATTTCATTTATTATAAATAATAATCTCATTAAAATGAATCCTGTATTATTATTATTCTGCTTGATGGAATCGGATCATTAAAGATCGTGAAAATCGGTCCAGCCGTTTTTTAGTTTTAAGTTGTATTGAACACAACTTTGTTTTACGTACACGGACTATTTCTATTTCAAGTTTATTTGACAACCTGCATTTTGAGCACCATTTTTTTTAATCAAACAACCACCTTAAAGAGTTTAGTAGGAATTAGTTTACACTATTTAAAAATAAATGCATTGAAAGGCAGTGTATAGTGTCCCTAAGATATTTCATTGAGCAGATCATTAATGATGTATTAAGTATTTGTTATGCAAAAGTAATCATTATTCTTAAAGGCATATGGTAGCTATTTGTTCACTTAAAATATAATAAGATCTATTTCTTCATAAGATTTACGCGTACATAAAGATCGTAATAGCACAATATTCATAAAAGTCGGTCATGAACAACAGACGCATGCAGGACAACTTATTTCAATCTATCAAACGATTTTCGACTTTATTCTACATACCTAACGTCTTATTATAATTATAGGCATATCATATCTTCAAGGATATTATAGGCATATCATATCTTCAAAGATAAGGATATCATGACTTCAAGGGTTGTCACAAGTCACTGGTCGAACATTACAGATGCCGTGTTTCTATTGGCACAGAGAATAAGACTAACTACTGCAAAGACGTCGTTGTTTACTCAACTTTATTTCTTTAGAATAAAGTTAAAATTCATTTGACAAATTGAAGTAGACAAAGGTCTGTATAAAGCATAATGATCATTGCTTCACGTAATATTAGAGTAACATATAAATTGTACGCTATGTTTTGTTTGAGCGCATAACATTCATAATATGGATATGTCCGGGGTTATCGACTGTGACGAAACATGAGAATTTTTCGTCATGACTTAGTCTTTTCGCGTGCATACCTGATAGCTTGACGCACGCTAAGATTTCTTTTCTTTTTGAACCTCGTTTGCACCTGTAATGAAAAGGAATGAATTTGTAAAAACAATATGTTTGAATCAAAAATGTTACAAACTATATTTTTTTCTTTTAAATAAAATCAAATGATGTTCGTAAGTCTCGCTAAAACTCTAAAAGATCTGGACTGACTTAATTAACGTTGGTTTTAAATTATTCGTGACAGTTTAGGAAAGGTTTAAAAGTAACGTTACTAAACTAACTAACAAAGTTAACGTTATTTGACTCTTTGAAGCGATACGGAGTTTGCCGGGGCAACTAGCGCCCTACAATAATGGGCTTCTTCTTCTTTAAGTATTTGATTGCCGACAAAAACTGTTAAAGGCTAACCCTCCACTAGCGTCGGACACCATTGTCCGACATGGCGTCCTAAGTGTTAAACTTTTCATCACTCTAGTTGTTATCATGTTTATGATTATGAATAAGTCCTATTGTTGCTCGAAACTAGTCGAGGTACTCCGTTAAACATTTACGTGGGCAACAATTTAACATAATTTATGTAAAAATTTGTAAAACATGTTATAGTTCGTGTATATGTCACCGGAAAATAACAAGATCCGTAAGTTTATCAATTTACTAGGAAGTTTATAAACTTTCGTAAGATTCTAAACGGGAGATAAATTGTAATATTTTACGTCCACATTTTCGTAAATTTATCAATTTCCGACGTCATACGGTAAATGTATAAACTAACGAATACCTATTCGTAAGATTTTATATGGTTCTACCAATCACAGAAACGCTTTTAAATATACGATCTTTGAAATACGTAAAATAACACACTGCTCTCTGATTGGTCAACGTTCATAGTGGCAATGCTTGTGTCCATAGAAGTGACACGTGACAGCCAACCAATCAGATCGCGCGTAGCGTTTGGTTACTGCTTACTTATTATTTTACGAATGAGTTCAGTGTGCCTAGCACGAACATTATCGAGAAAGTATTCGTATCGAGATCGAAAGCATTTTCTATGGGATTTTTACAGCGCCCCTACCGTGCGTAAAAGGAACTAAAAATCGCAAGCACGAATGATTTTGACAACTATCGTATAGTAATCGTATCGTGTTGCTATCGAAACTTAGAACATTTTGACACAAATTGGAAGCACGAACGATCTTTTGACGTATAGTAACGTAAGTTTCGAAGGCTGGCTATCGAAAACTGTCGAAACATTTGTCACTAAGAATTTGACGGTGAGAAAGGTTTCGAAATATTTCAATCGTGTTTTAAATAATATATTATAAAGTTTGTGAGTATTCTTTACGAGTATAACATCATGCAAAGACCGCCGCTGTACGAACCAAGTTGGAGAAATAGTTTATTTGCGGCTATTTTACTTGGAGATGAAGAGTCAAGAGAAACTTCGTAAGTACCAAGTACCTACCTATTCAAGTTATGTTTCACTTAATATAGACATATGTATTCAAGAAAATAATACGAATTAAATGATTATTCTAGAGAAATCGTGTGCCGAGCTAAATTCAGAAAGATATCTAATCCAATGGATATCACTGAAACGTAGTTTAGAAATACTAGGTACCGCCTAAATAAAGAAGCTTTCAAGTACTTCTGTGAGCAACTCCAACAAAAACTAACCTTATAATGCTAAAATGAAATCAATAGGAGTCGAGCAGCGGGTGAAACCGCGAGGAAGTAGCTAGTATAAATTAGGTTTCCTAATAAATATTTTTTTACAGGTGATTCTGGCTACCCACAGCGACCATGGCTAATGACGCCTACTCATTTTGGATGCGGTAGAGGGAACTCCGGGCCACAATATACTGCAGTAAAAGAAAGAAGAGGCGATGCTTGTGCAAAGACCGCACTCTGCATTATGCTCCCGAAAAATGTGTTTGACAACGGCTTGTTGCATAATTTGGTCATAAATTTTAATGTTCCTGAGCCACAGGTAGATACAACAACAGCTGAACATCAAGACTTGTCTCATACCTCATCTTCTGATAAGAGACATGAAAATGATAGAAGCGATGATTTGATAAGTGAAAGGGCTTTAAGTAATATTCTGGTACAGCAAATAAATATACTACACAGATGACCCAAGTGTTTTATTATTATACATTTCCAAAACATCTTACACACTAATCTAACTTAAAAACTATTCTTACCTATGTTTTTATAATAGGTAACTATAGTGAGACATTTTAAATTCAATTCTAACATAATCTTTCCTCATTCCAAAATGTAGTAATTTAAAATAAAATATGTAAATATACATTAATCATCTTTTTAACTAGATTATATTTTAATACATTTATTGCCTCTCTCATAAGTTCCAGCCACTGAGCCTGTAAAAGGAGCTCTGCATCTCTCTGTCTTACTCTTCATTCTTCTCGTCGTAATTCCAAACGCTCTTGTTCCATTATATCATATGTTTCCTCACGCTCCCTAGCAAACTCCCTAGGTTTCTTATCATTCTCTAAACACAATTTGATTAAACTCTCTTTAGATTTTTTTTTCGGTCGAGGCTTCCAGCATTCCTTTTCTAATGGAGGATTGGCGACTGGTGGTGTCGGTGAACGGCTGGCTTCATGGGTACTGCGGAGTGGTCGGAACACTGAAGGCTCGCTGCTTGTCACTGGCATATTCCATGAAATCCACCATTAATTCGTATTGGAGCCGAGTCCTCCTCATTTTAAAATAAATTTAAACCAACCGCATAATAAGATAGCCGCATAATTATCTACATTCTTTGTTTTGTTTGTTAAAAAAAAATACGTCAATAGCCGTCAAACGTCACCTTTGTCAAAAGAACGTTCGGAAATCGTAAATTATGTTACAAAATTTAAATAACCAAATCATATTTTTTTCATAGATAAAGTCATTTTATATACTTCTTGACTCGTTTTAAGAATTATTTCACGTAATTAATATTTTTTCATTTAAATATAATACCATAAAAGGTGTAGACGAAGGTTGAAATATGTTTAAAATTAATTTTAGTTTTCAGACGAAATCTTTATGTTAAATTATGTTCAAGAATTCATTCAATTCGTTCACTTGGGTGCTTCTCTAGCTTACATTAGCATGACGTCACTAACGAATTCGATTCGAGCTCTCGCTAGACGATACGATAGGCTTCGTGCTGCGACATTCCGTTTCCGTCACATGAAGTATCGACGTCTCGATACGTTAACGTTACGATTACGATAGTCATTCGTGCTAGGCACTCAGTAAGTTTATCAATTTACGAAAATGTGGACGTAAAATATTACAATTTACCTCCCGTTTAGAATCTTACGAAAGTTTATGAACTTCCTAGTAAATTAATAAACTTACGGATCTTGTTATTTTCCGGTGACATTTATACCAAATGTTTTTTTATACAATGATATTGTGTATATCTCATTATAGGTTTATATACAGTATTTAAATTATTTAATTACGTCATCTGCTACTCTCGTTTCTCCATCACAAAGAACTAAGATCGACTGTTAGACAATGCCTGAGGCATTTAGCCCACCTACACATGTTATATTTTTTTTTATAATAACAAAATACTCACGATTTCCCTTTCCAAATAACCTTCCAGCACTGTTGGGGTAAAAAGTCTCCGTCTCCAAAGAAATAGTTGCACTTGGAAGTGTTGCCTGAATTGATCGAGTTAGAGTGATTCAAACTAGCATTTGGTGTCTCATTCCTGCTTTCTAACGGACTGCCTAATGGTGTCATCACGTTGTAGCTTCTGAAACGTATTTGTAGTGTATTAGTATTTATTTCATTATTTTTCAATGTTCTAAAGCCAAGAGAATTAATTGAATATAAGATAAGATACTTTATTTCGCAAATATGGTACACTACAAGGTGTAAAAATATTTATTAGGTTCGGTTAGGTTATATAAATCGATACAGCATTTTCAAAAATCTAAATTTCTAACGCACAAAATATGCTACTGTATTTCACAAGATATAGGTAAACAGTTTCATGTAATATATTAGAAAAAAATTAAATTAAATCAAATTCAATACATATTGATATATCACTTCAAATATATAAATAGCTGTTTAAAATTTAGCTAATAAAAATCGAATTTAAAGTATTGTAAAATAATTGAATTTATTTAAATAATATATTTTCGACCGAACTTAAATACAAAAATTTCCGTAAGTCAATTTCTAAATCCTTTTTCAGTCAGATTTGTTTGCGACTGCTGAGTTCGAATATTTTAATTTCCTGTTAAAACCTTAAAAACACACAACCAACCTCTTCCCAATCTTATACTTGGACGCCTTCATAACATGCGTGATATTCCACCAAACAATCTCCGTTGCCATGGTAACCAGTACTAATGGCGGTTGTTCACTGTCCCCGTCATCATCCTGTGAGGTCGACAAGTGGTACGGCGATTGTATAGGATGCGGTGATGACGTCATCGAATTGCGGTTTGAACGTTCAGGGACGGGTGAGAATGAACAAGAATGAACTTTGGACTTGTGATGCTTTAGCAGGCCTAGTTGACGTCGACCTCGGACGTTCCATACCTGGAATTTGTTAATAAATAATTAGGTCAAACCGACTTAAATACAAATTGAATCACACAAAATAAACGTAAGGACATTCCAGCAGTGTGAGTTTTGTAATTGTTACGACAAGGTTTGTGTAATAGAAAAACTTGATACATTTGGGGAGAACAAATGCCAAAATGATAAACACTGGCATCAAATTTATAATAATTAACTATGGGAAGATTACATAATATTCTCACATAAATATTTAAGAGTCAGAGAAGCACACATGTAATTCCATCCACATTTGACCAGTTATATTTCATAGAAGGATATTTATTAGTGGACAATGTAAGGAATTCTTAATAATATATAGAGAAGGCCTTCTTGTAAAGTAGGTACACCTACCATTGTCTATTGATTAAATATTCTATAGAAATATGCAACAACTTACCACAACATTCCCAGAGTCCAGCCCAAGCGCTAGAATATTCCCGTCCGAAGTGAGGTCGCACGACACAATTACATTGTTCAGTCTGTACTCTTCGATAGTCTGTAGTTCCACCCCATCATTCATTTTGAGTTCAAATGTCTGGAAGATGGAACAATATTAATAATGAAGAAATGGCTAATAATATTAATAATTTGTAAATGTTAGAGGTGTGACGAAAATGAACTTTTAATTCAATATGATTATGATGTTGGAAGTTGAATCTAGAGAGAAATTTAATATGAGTATCATAGTATAGACCCTAAAATATCTCTAGCTTGCTTCTGCTGCTTGTTGTATATTTGTATATGTGTATATTATTATCTAGAATAATTATTGTTGAATATGTAAAGCATCATAATATTTAGCAGATCCAGAAATGTAACTTTGAAACAACCTTATATATTATTATAGTTTAGGACATATTGTACGAAATTAAGCTAATGTAAAACCTTTATGGTAACAAATCCATAGACAGATATTAGAAAGTAAATCTACCTGAAACGTTGTATTCTTCCTATCACAAATGACGAGGATATTATTTTGTAAAGCGGCCGAAGTTATGTATACATCAGACTGTCTTCCATTCAGTATTGTCTGAAGATTTAAATTCTTTCCCCATAACTTGATGGTAGCATTGAATTCCACTGTGACGATGCCCAGGTCCTTTACCCAGAAACAGTCAACTAGTCCGCTGCCCTTACAAAGGCTTTTGTACTCTTCACATCGGAAGGTCCGTCCTCGAGAACTAATGCTTGTTTCACTGCTTGAACTCGACAGTCTTTCTGAGTGACCATTCTTTTTGGGAAAACCTAAAAAAAAAAACACAATTTATAGGGTTACTAGCTCTGGCGTATAGTTTTAAACGGGACTCAACTCTTCAACACAAAAAAATCTAATCAGAAGTCCTAAGATTAGGGAAACCTGTAAACTGTTTAGCTTTACCTATAATATTTTAGTAACTATAGATTATCAGAATCATTATTCCTTATTTTATTCCATATCCTTTAATGCTGGATTAAAAAAATGATAGCTTAACTAAATTCAAGTCATTGGAGAAGTCTATGTTTAGCACTTTTTTTTTGTTCTTGTGGAATATTTTAAGAGTTATATTAAATCAAATTCACCTAGCAACCTTTTTACGCAAAATAACGAACCTCTGTCCACAGTTTAAAAAAAACACATTTTTTTTAACCATCGCCAAATGAAGAAGTGATTAAATATAGATAGTTTAACTCAGATATTTTTTTTTATAATGGTCAGGATTTTGACCGCTGTCACGCCTGGCATCCAGCGATGTTGCGACCCACGTTGGAGGACCCCTAAGCAACCTTTTAACTTCGGGGCGAAGACAGACTTCGGCAAAGAATTCCACTCTTTGGCGGTTCTGATATACAAACTGGTGTCGAACCGAATTTATTAAGTATTTGAGTAATTTTATTGTCGGTTGCCTAGCCAGCACCTCAACTGTGAATTCGAGTGTACTCTTTTCTTCACTCTATGAAATATATATATATATACAACAAAAAACAACTCACCCTGAATATCATTAAGTATTTCTTGGGAACCAAGATTGGTGTTTCCTCTCTGCATCATTTCAGGTTTCCAATCACCAGCGGGCGTCAGTTTGTAGGCCATTAAACAAGTATTCTTTCCAGCGACGATTAGTAAATTCGGATTAACGAAGTTTAAATATTGCACTGGGCTATAAACATCCATTATAGGTACAGTTTCCTTCGTCCGAATTGTGTATTTCTTTACTATACCGGATTTTAATCCGTAAATAATGTATAGATTGCAAGGAGAGATTTTCACTCTTGTAATGCAATCTGATCTGTCTGATTGCTCTGAGATTTCCGTTAGTACTTTTCTTCCGCGCATTACCTAAAATGGGTGAACAATCATAGAACATATTTTATTACGACATTTCGGTAGGCTCAAAGACAATTTTCCTAGTTTTTAAAAATTTAAGTGAAGATCAACTTGAGATTATGACTGTTTAAAATACTCTGTCTTTGTCGAACATTAATATTTGGAAAATTTATAAGGGTTTCATTACGCCTTTAATAACAATCTTCAACTTCTTGTCTGCCGGTACGTGGGAAACAAAAGAAAGAAAGAACACATTGTGTCACGCGTATATCTGCGCTTCAGTGAATATCACGGGTTAATGAATGGTCAAAGTAAAATTTACATTATCTGTATTGAAATACAGTCCTTTTTTAATTTACCATAACTCAAATATGCATACTTAAAACAAAAAAAGTTCCGAAACATACCTGTATATTATTCTTATCATCAACCACTGCGAGGAGAGGTTGGAGCACACCGTCGTTGTTATTACATATTCCTTTCAAATTCAATGGCTTTAGAGCACTTCTGTCTAGACTCATGGAGTTTTTAAGTAGCATTTTAGGTTGGACCTCTCTATGGTTAAATGACTGATGTCTCTTTGGTGTTGTGTGTACGCTCTCTGTGTTACTACTCGGGGACAGTGAGTTTGGTGTGTGTGGCGATAGTGGGTTGACGAAACTCACATCGAATTTCGTTGTTAGACGAACTCTCCTAGAAATTTTGATAAGTTTGGTTAGCTTTGATTGTTATTTACAAAGTTTTTAGATGTGACGGTGATCGTTTAAAGTAATACATAGTTAATTTGTTATTATTATTATACAGACTTCATTCATCAATTAGAATATTAGAAGTATATCACAGACGGGGCCCTATAGGGCTGATGTTCAGCCGGGGTTGCGGGGTAAGCGCAATGAGGCACCGCGACCTCAGCTCAGAACAGGAGAAGGAACAGGGGGGTTTTTAGTCAGTAAAAGTCTGACACTCCCTCCCGCCCGGCCCTGGTCGGGAGAAGTCATTTAATGATTTTCCCCTCACAAAAAAAGAAGTATATGGTGCAATATGTTATCCAGCCCAAATTACCATTTAGTCCAGAGCAGGAGAAGGAAAAGGGTTTTTTAAATCAGTAAGCGTCTGATACTCCTTCTCACCCCACCTAGGGTGCCAGAAGTCATAAGACCATTTTCAAAGAACAGTCCAAATCAACATTATTACGAAACAAATCATTGTGACACAACTTTTAATCCTCGATGAATTAGGACAGGCTGTGTAATGCAAAAATACTAGAGTCCAAACATACAGTTTGCGTAACCAAGGTATGTTATAAGTTAACTATTAGTCAAGGTTCATTATAAGCGAAACTCGTGATTTTTCAATAGTCAGATAAATGTTATCTGAGAAGTAAAATTGTTGCTGTCACTGTCTTATACAAACATTGTGACGCGACTGCATCATATTTTTCCCCAGGTAACTTTTATCTAACCGTTGAAAAACCAGCCCTAAAACATTCCACTATTCTACTACGTACACTCATTAAATTATAAACGAAATACTTAATAAAACTCACCCAGTCCGTTGCGCTGTTTGTGAGATGTATGACGCATCCAAGTACCACACTTTAGCGGAGTCTTCAATAGACCCAGTGCCTGTAAGTAGTACGTCTGAGCCGGGTTCAAATTCGTCCCACATCATCTCGCTCATTGCCATTGCTACCACGTTCCTGGAATAGGAAAAAGCATACTGTTAGTTAATTTTTATATACTTCTAACCGAAAGTACTTCTTTGAGAATAAGGTAGTCAAAAATTCAACGTATACCGCCTTATGACAAAACAAGGTTTTCTTTAGTCTAGGTCTCAGCCATTGAACCAGTTTTTGTATTTAACACCGAAGGCAGGTGAGATTAAGATTCAAAATATGAAACCAGACTCAAGAAATTTAATCAAAAACACTTTCACTGATTGACAAATTACTATTCTTATTTTTCTAGCAAAATGTATGCAACTTCATGCATAAAAAACGTCACAGCACACAGTATTCTGCAAAATTCGTAGAAAATTGACGATTTGATAATATGAAATAAGCATTCAATATAAATATAAACTTATAACTGAGTCAATTGTTTTTAAGTTTTAAATTGTATGTGATTTTGTAATTCGAATTCTCAACAAAATATTACAGCAGCATAGTTTCATATTTCTATTACGAACACACATTGATAGTTATTTATTTCCTAGCCATGTTGTATTAAGATAAAACAACTCTCCTTTGCCTTAATATTATAAAATAAATGAACAAGCACACAAAAACTTACCCCCTCCGATTCTCAAGATCAAAACACCGGGTATAAGTCTTGAGGTCAACACAAACAACTCGACTGTCGTCAGTAGCCACACAGAGGAGGGTCCCAGTTTTATTGACAGCGAGTGCAATGAAAAACATATTGTCCTTTATATCATCACTGGTAATTACACGTCGGCAACAACACGTGTTCTGTTTGATTGTATTCGTGTTCACTCGAAGCTCATGTTCCATAATCTCGTTCGGTTTTAGTGTTATAATTTTATTGCTACCTGTAATGTTAAAATAGTTAAGGGCGCCCTTTGGCTAGGTTTTTTTTTTTTTTTTTTTTTTTTTTTTGTGAGGGGAAAATCATCAAATGACTTCTCCCGCCCAGGGCCGGGCAGGAGGGAGTGTCAGACTCTTACTGACTAAAAACCCCCCTGTTCCTTCTCCTGCTCTGTGCCGAGGTCGCGGTACCTTATTGCGCTTACCCCGCAACCCCGGCTGAACATCAGCCCTTTAGGGCCCCGTCTGTGGTGGTCTATTGGCTCTTTGAGGCGCGCGCGGAACGCTACGCGCCGTACGCTCGGGCCTGGTTCTGGTCGGGCGGCGAGCTGCCCTTACTCGCCGACCGCAGGCCCGTACTTACGGTGGCCGGAGATCGTCCCTCGATCCCCGACGCCCGTAGTGTCGCCAGTTGCGGCTGCTGGGGCGTGAGGAGGAGGATTGCTCCCTCACGCGGGCCGCCTCTCTCTTTGCGAGCATGACTGCTTCACAAAAGGAGGAGACGGCGTCCCAGTTCCTCTCACTCCGCACCATGGCCTCGACTAAGGCCGGGCGCGAGAGGTCGCCGTCGCCGATCACTTCCCTGAGGATACGGCGGTGCTCAGCCCAGGCAGGGCATACCGCTACCGTATGCTCCACCGTATCCTCTAGGTGGTCCTCACAATGACGACACTCAGGCGTTTCCTCCCGCTGAATCCGAAACAGGAACCTACCGAAGCTGCCGTGCCCGGTAAGCACCTGCGTCAGACGGAAGGTGAGGACGCCGTGGCGTCTCTCAAGCCACTCCTCAAAGAGGGGTCTTACCGCTGCTATGGTAGCGTGCCCGGCCCTCGGTTGCGACAGTCGTTGTCTCCACTCTGCCGTGAGATCTCGCCGGAGCTCATTCCGCCACGCACTTATTTGGCGCGGCAGAGGATCTTCGCCCCGGCGACGCGCGTCTGCGCGCAAACTGTAGACGCGCGCGAGCGCCTTCGCTTCTAGATCCCACGGCGGTGATCCGGCAAGGAGGTTCGCCGCCTCCCCGGAGATCGTGCGATACCCGCGGATTACTCGTATAGCCATGACCCTCTGGGACGCGACCAGCGTACGAGCCGGCCGCCGCTTCAAGTCCGGCGCCCACACAGGGGCACCGTAGAGGGCCATGGATCGCACAATCCCCATATACAACCTCCGGCAGGAGGCGTTTGGCCCCCCGAGGTTGGGAAGGAGCCGCTTCAGCGAGGCCCCAGACCGTTCCAACTTAGGGGCCAAACGACGAAAATGCTCCGTGAAGTTCCATCGGCTGTCGAGGACGAGACCCAGGTACTTCATCGCCGACTCGACGCCGATGGTAACTCCTCCTGCCGTTACTTGGGACCCACCTGGAGGTGGCGCGCTCCGACGGCCATAGAAGCACATGGCCTCGGACTTGTGGAGCGCCACCTCGAGTCCCAACTGCCGGATCCTTGCAACGACTGTCGCAACCGCTTGTGACATCAGGTCGGCCGCCGCCTGATGCGACCTCCCGTTCGCCAGCACCAGCGTGTCGTCAGCATAGCAGACAATGCTGACGCCGCTCGGGAGGTCGGTGCGTAGCACCCAATCGTACCCGATGTTCCACAGGAGAGGTCCCAGGACCGATCCCTGTGGGACACCGCGCGACACCTCTCGCCGATTCCACACGCCCCGGTGACCGGGGTAGATGACGCATCTGTCCGTCAAGTAAGCCTCGACTACACGACGGAGATAGGCAGGCACCCGGTGATACCGGAGTGCCTCCAAAATGCAGCTCCAGGGCAGCGAGTTAAAGGCGTTGGCGATGTCCAGAGACACCGCCACGACGACTCGCCTCCCGGCCAATGCTGTCCCCGTCGTGAGGTCCCTCACGCGCATGATGGCGTCCACCGTGGAGCGCCCTCTGCGGAAGCCGAACTGGCCGTCCGCTAAATCCGGCCCCCTTCCAGACAGGTGCCCGACGAGGCGGTCTGAGATTATCCTCTCGAACAGCTTTCCCACCTCGTCGAGCAGCACAATGGGCCGGTACGCGGACGGAGAGTCCGCAGGACGCCCCGGCTTCTTCACGAGGACCAGTTTACCCGTCTTCCACGACAGCGGAAACTGGCCTCTCTCCAAACATGCGCTGAACAGACCAAGTAGTCGAGGCCTGAGAGCCTCCGAGGCCAGGACCCAGACCTTGGCATGCAGCCCGTCAGGTCCTGGGGCGGTATTCTTGCCGCTCAGCCGGCGCACCGCCACTCTCAAATCTACCTCGGTCACTTCCGGAGCGGATTCGTCGTCGTCGTCGATGTAGCCCGCATTGGGCACCGCAGGGGGCGGGGGCATAGCCGGAGGCGTGTAACCCGTCTGTGGTCGGGGGAATAGCGCCCCAACCACTTCGTCCACGACCTCCGGCCGGAGACTCTGAGTCAGTGGGGGCGCCCAGGTGCGGAGCTTATCACGCACCATCCGGTAGGGGCGTCCCCACGGGTCTCTGTTCAGAGTCTCCAACATCTCCTCGCGGGCCCGATCTTTGGCCCGCCGGATCTCCACCCTGAGGGTGGCCTTCGCCGCCCTGTACTCCTCGTATAGCTCCGCCTCTCTGGTTTCAGCGTCCAGAGGGCGGAGACGGAGCCTGCGGTGCCTGGTGTATCGGCGTCGCGCTGCGGTGCACTCACCGCGCAGGTCTGCCAATTCCTGCGACCACCAATACACCTGGCGCTTGCGTTGGCACGGTCGGATCCGGGGCATCGCCACGTCGCACATCCTTGACATGGCGTCCTGGAGCCATCTCGCCTCCTCGTTAATGTCGGCTGGCCTGACCGGTGGTATCACCCAGGCCTGCACGACTGCGGCTTCCAGGAAAAGCTCCCGGTCCAGTTGCCTAAGCGCCCAACGCGGGCCACACGGGGCCTGTCTGACTGGCGGGTCTGCGGACTCGGCGGAGACGTCGAACCGTATATACCGGTGGTCCGAAAACGTCTCCACCTCCTCCATGACGCGCCAGTCAACAACGCGCGATGACAGAGCGGGGCTGGCAAACGAAATGTCCACCACTGACTCGCCCCGCATCCGTACGCACGTGGGGACAGAACCCCGGTTCAGCACGACTAGGCCTGTCTCCAGAGCCCAGTCTTCGACCATCCTTCCCCGGACATCAGTGAGCCGGGAACCCCAAGCCAAATTCTTGGCATTGAAGTCCCCGAGGACCAACACGGGGAGGGGACGGAACCCGACGACGACGGTGACTAACTCCCTGAGGGAGTTGTGGAACTCGACGAGAGTTCGGTTCGGAGAGAAGTACACGCCCACCACGGCGATCTCTCCGAACCGAGCCGCGACGCAACCCCTGCCTCGCTGAGGCCCTTCGGGGGTTGGGGTACCGGCGGCGGCCGACGAGATGATGGTCACCGAGCCGTCCAGGTCTGACACCCAGTGTTCCCTGGCTGGAACGAAGTACGGCTCGGAGACCACAGCAACATTGATCGACCACTGCGCCATGCTCTGGAGCAGGAGATCCTGAGCAGCGACGCAGTGGTTGATGTTCGCCTGGAGGAGGCGTAATGGAGCCATTATTGGGTATCCATCACGACCTCCTCTCTGACGGCAGCGGCGACAGCAGCAGTCGCAGGGGTGTTGGCGACTGCGGCGGCAGCGGGAGCGACGGTGGGAGCGGTGGAGGTGGCTAAGGGCCTACCTTTGCTCCTGGGCTTGGTGGGGGGGGAGCAGGTTTTGCCCCCAGCCCGGTGATCGGCCGGCTTGCCAGCCGCCGCACATACTACGCAGTGCGGCGGGGCGGTACAAGCGCCGGCCCTGTGACCGGGCTGACCGCAGCGGAAGCAGCGGTCGCTGCGGTCCACCTCTGAGGTGCATTTGGCACCCACATGATGACCAATGAGGCAGCGGAAGCACCTCAAAGGTCGGGGCTCCAGCAGCTTCACCTGCGCCGAAACCCAGCCCACCAGGAGCCTTTTGCCCTCTGCCAGCTTTTTGGCCGCTGTGACGGGGCAGCTGACTACCACAGTCCGCAGCCCCGTATTGTCCGGGCGGATAGTGCCTGCCTTGACCTGGTCAGCAGGGCACCCCCCCGTCCTGGCGACAGCGGCCGCCACCTCGTTCTCCGTCACGGAGTCATCCAGGCCCATGATGCGTAGATCCAAGCATTTGGTGGGCCTGGACACGCGAGCCTCATCCGCCGCAAGGCACGTCCTGAGCCTCTCGGCAAGGGCGTCAGCGGATGGGCCGCTGGCCGCGCCGGGGACCTCCAAAAGACGGGCTCCAGTCGCGGTGACCCTTACCGCGAACCCGTTAGGGGCCCCGAACTCCGCGGGAGTAACCGTCCCCTTCAATTTGGCGAGGACGTCGCCGTATGTCACCCCCTTCTTAGCCGCGTCCGGCTGTAGCGTGATAACTACAGCCGAAGATTTAGGGGTGAGGAGCATTGCCGCAGCGCGCTTCTCTTTGCGTCGTTGCTGCCGCCGCTGTCGCTGCTCCTTCTTGCGGCGCTTTCTCGCCTCTTTGGCGCTCCTTCTCGCCTGCCCGGCCACCTGCCACCCGTCGCCATCGGTGCGCAGCTCTGATAGCGGGGTTGGGGCTGCAACGGCTGGAATTTCAGCTGCTGCGCCTCTTCGCTTGCGGCTATTTGGTGCCAGAGGCACAGCAGGAGCCGGTGCCGGTTGAGCTATAGGCGTCCTCGTCAGCGGCGGGGCTCTCGGTGCTTTCGCCCTTTTCTCCACCGGGGCGTCTGCTCTGGCGCCGCGGCTAGGAGGCTGCTTCGTCTTCGCTGCCGCGGCTGCATAAGTGCCAGTTGCGAGCGGGGGTCGGAGGAGCCTACCCTCCAGAGCGTCGAAACGCTGCTGGAAGGCGGCCATCTCCTGCCGCATGAGGCCAAGAAGGTCGGCCTCCACTGGCTGCGAGGGTTGGGGACGACCCGCGCGAGCAGCGGCGAGTTCCGCCTTTGCTGCACGAAGTTCCGCCTCCAGGGCAGAGTTCGCAGCCGCTAATCGGGCCAGCTCGCGCCTCATTCCGGCCATCTCTTTTTGCAGAGCGGTCATCTGCCGCTCTGCTGAGCCCTGCTGGGATACCGCTGACATTATAGCGGCCTCCGCGTGCTTAAGCACTCCGTTCCTGCCAGCCTGGGTTTTTTGCCCAGCCAGCATGCGGAGTGCTTCCTTAACCTGGAGGCGGAGGCTCTCAGCGCCGCCTACAGAATCCTCACCTCCGGACACCTCCATCTCCGAGGAGTCCGAGGGGGCAGCCTTTCCCAGGGCGCTCCCCTCCGCTGCCAGCCGCTCTGCCGGCTCAGAGCGGCTCCCAGCCGCTCTTGTGGAGCCCTTCCCCTTGCTCCTACCCCGCGCAGCCGTGGGGATTTTGGGGGCTGGGGCCTCCTGCTCGATGGAGGTCGCCTCTCGGCCATCCTCCAGCCTGGGACGTTTGAAAACGCCCCGGTCTTTTTTGTGGCGCAGCGCAATGCTGACGCCAGACAATGATGAGTCGGACTCAGAATCCGACTCCTTCCTTCCCTGTGCCCTTGCAAGGGACTTGCTGGACGGGACCAGCGCCTCCCCACGGGTCCGAGTGCCACCTTGGCTCTCGTTACCACTTGCAAGCTGGCTTGCCTTCTCCTGCACTTTTGGTGGTGGTATTTTATTTTTGTTTGGGTCTTCCATGTGATTCCCACGAGTATGGGGGAAATAAAAGGTCCGCCCAGGGAGAGCCCCCTGTCCCTGGGTAAGTGTGCATTTGTCTCCCAACTAGGGGGTCCACCGGTCCCCTAGCTGGGGGTGCGCTCACGACTGATCCTACTCCTCAGCCATACATACCCTCGCCGCGCACCAGAACTTAGTATTGGAGGAATTTTTTATAGAGGTTATCTTCCTCGCGGTCCGGGCGGTTAAGCCAAGACCCTCGTCCCGGTCCGAGTCATAAAACATGACCATGATCTCTTCCCGGATTACGATATCGGCGGGTGCAGTCGGGCGCAGCTAGTGCCCCGATGCTACTCATTGGCAGGGTGAGTGCACAACGAGCGCCGCCCTTGTTTCTCCGCCCCGCTCTCTGCTAGGTCCAGAGAGTCGTGCGGAGGAACGCCCCCACGGAGGCGTAGACTCTATGCCAGCATAGAGCCGGTCGCCTCTAGAACCCGACCGGGTTCTCCGCCCGGCCAGAAGTTCGCTGCGGGCGACAGTCAAACCAACCCTGTCACCATCCCGTTAGGGAGACTGTCGCCCGCACCCAGGGTGCACCACGGGGAGGTCTTCTGGCACGCACCCCGCCCTTTGGCTAGGTGAGCTGAACATTGAGTCCAGTGGCGTGAAATTGGGGTGGCCTATGTCCAGCAACGGACGAAATCAGGCTGCTGATGATATGACATACAAGTTCTAAGTATGTATGGATGACTAAACTGCTGAATGGATTTGACAGAGATATTGTAGTCTAGACATAATAACTCTAACAGATAGAAGCCGCTGGCATAATCTAGTACCATATAACATAAGTCTGTAATAAGGATGGTGGTGTTAGGTGGTGGTAAAAGTAAAGATGGCCTTATATGGATGAAAATTGCAATCTAACAATAACTTATTCATTTAAATACATCAATTAGAATTGACGTCATAATAATTGTTCGTTTGTTCGTAGAAAGTCAATATGAAGTTCCTATTTATGGCGTTAATATGAAGTTCCTACTAAATTAATAGACAAGGATGCATCCAACTTATTAAGTATAATAAGTTGATAGAGGAAATCTGTGGTGTAAGTGTAATACGTAGTCAGTAGATGATTCAAATTTATGAGTATTATGTGTGTTGCAAACAAAATAAAGTGCTAGTTTTTCCTTCTGACGTAGAAGGGTATGTGATGTAATTGCAGATATTATTGTATCCATAGTTATACTCATAACAAAAATAATGGCGTATAAGGCTATGTCAGATAAGACTAAAAGTATTTCAACTATTTTTGACAGCTATATTATGTTATATGTGTTTATTTTTGTTCTAATACACTCTATTTCATACTAGAGATACCATATTAGAGTTCTAGGAAACATTCCGCATGATTGTCGTGATAACCTAATACGTAGACAGTTGCGCTTTGCCAAATACGCCATTGATGCAAATAATTAAATTGAGTTCAACGATCTTGAGACCATTTCTGTAATAGGTACTTATTAAATTAAGGAAATAGGTAGGCATATGAGCCCCTAACGTGATTTGAAAGCAGTCGTTATCTCGCCTAGTTACATGAGGCGCGACGAGCACTCTGCACCTGAAGAAGAGTCCCATTGGGCCTTAAAACTAGTAGAGCTTTACAATAAATTTAGTATGTTCCACGATAGTTACTATTAAAAAAATTACGTGAGCAAGACGGTAACCATCTATGCTAATATTATAAAATTTGTAAGTTTGTATGTAGGGGGTAATATTTGGAACTGCTGGTCGGATTTCGATAATTCTTTTACTGATAGATAGCTACAATGTTCCTGAGTGCTATAGGCTGTAAAACATCACGCTACGATTAAATGGAGCCGAGCAGCGGGTGAAACCGCGCGAGAGTAGCTAATATTTAATAAATCTTCCTTGAAATTCTAACAAAATATTAATAATATTAAAGGGAAAACTTACGAGGAACAGTAACCATGTCTAAAACAATATCAGACTCATCGAACGTGATGATTCGTTCCCTGGTCTTCAAATCGATGACTTCAACTCTTTTGACCGGTCCATCGGTAGCAACAATGACATTCTTATCATAATTACAAGGGACACAGCAAACGATCTCTCTATCTCTATCAAAGTCTTGTATTGTTTTGAAAATTTTGTTCTTTTCGCTTCTAGAAGGATTGTAGAAGTCGATCTTTTTGCTTGTGTGCATTATAAGGTATTCTTCATTGTTCGCCCATCTACAGTTGAGATATGAGCCCTGAATTTGTTCAACGTCCGCGTATGTGTTATTGTAGCATTCCTCTGGTTCTGTAATACAGAAATATAAGTTTAGCGTATTTGACAATACAAAAACAGCTATAAGGAGGCACAGGTAAAAGATACGTAGTTATGATGGATGTTATTGCTATTCTTATTAATCTCCTTTTTTCGGTCTCTTATTTTAAGTATTTCTTAAATATGTGAGTTCGTACATTAAGGCCCAGTTTGGAGCCGAAGGAACTGCGTTTTAATCAGTCATAATATGAAACCCCGTCTCGCCTCAACCGAAGTGGGAGAAAACATTTTTGATGATTTTTCTTCCGAAAAAAGCCTGGTTTCATGTCTGAATACTCATGTACCAGATAAATTTGAATACATAAAGTTATTTGTATGTATTCATAAGTTTATTAAGACAGTAAAAAAAACCTTTTCACTAATATTTTATCTTAAACTTTAAAATGCTTCGTCTCTTTGACTTTACGATTTTTGAACGGGAGTTCATTATGTAATATTATAAAAAAGATCAAAAATCATACCTTCTTCGATAACATCGTCATTCTCTTCATTGTCCACGTCATCGACGTACCATAGTTTGATGACGCCATCGTAAGCTAACGCGGCGACGACTGGCGGGTTCTTCATTAGGGACACTCCGATCCATTTGATTGGTGATCCGGTACCACGGAGCTCCTTCCTCAGTTTGTTTGTTACGATGTGGAAGAACTAGTCAAGAAAGGGTGTATGTTTATGTAGGTTTTTTAGATAAACAGAATACTAAAGTGTTGGAGAGCCATGCTTCGGCACGAATGGTGTGATACCACAGCCTCACAGAAAACCGGCGTGAAACAACCACAGCGTTGTGTTTCGCCGTATGAGTAAGGTTACTGGAGGCTCAATCCTTCCCCTCCCCCAATCCCTCCTCAATCCCCAAATCTCCAAATCCCTAATCCCTATAAGATCGGCAACGCACTCGTAACTCCTCCGTTGCTTACCACCAGGTAATCAGTCTGCTCGTTTGTCAACCTATTACATGAAAAAAAAACTAGACGCAAACGTAATAATGCACCGCGATACCGACATAAGCAGGAGGATAACGGGGGTTTTTAGGCAGTAAGACGCTGAAACTATCATTCGCCCAAACCAAGGCGGCGAAAACTATTTGATAATTTTCTCCCTCAAAAAACCCATTTCATTTAATTATTCAATGTAACATCCATATTTGACAAGCATTGCTATTATTATTACAAATTACTAAAATCAAGAGTAGAGCTCACAGCGTGTTTGTTTTATGTTAACACCTTTAAAACTTTAACGCGTCCAGATTGGTTGGATAAACTGGTTCTGATTGGTTGGTTAAGTCTCCGCAAGCCAATCAGAAACGTCATAAACACGTCAGTCACCTTAACGTAATGGAAACTAGGCACTCTAGCGGAATCAGTGTATGTAAAGAACAATTTGTATGAACTCACCTTAATGATACCGGAGTTAGTACCCACAAGTACGTAATCCCTTAGAAAGCACACAGCTGTGATCTTTTCCTTAACATCAATAGTTGAATGTTTGATTTCATCCACGTTCTGCTCATGCCTGTTAATAAAAATAATAAGCATAATTAATAAAAAAAAATACAAATATTTGTTTTATTAGAGACAGTAAAGGTGGTGTGGTGATGCACATAATAAAATCAACGTACGACGTCACAAATCCTACATCGCCTAAGTGAAGAATCGAAATAACGTATAGAAAATCCCAACGTATATCTGTTGGGCAGTTAGAGCCTGTTTGGAGTAACCTCATTTTTCTATCTTAAAAAACTTTGCTCTCTGATCCCTAAACACCTACGAAGAAGACGCTATGTCTGGGTGGAACATGGAAGACTTCTCTCAAACACGTCAAAATTATTACAAAAGTTTCAAGAGCCTTCAAAGTTCAACGATTCTTAAAAAATAGCTACTAATTTCGAAGCCAAAATATCAAATCCTCTTTATGATTCTCTTTGAGATGAAAATTGTAAATAGTGTAACTACCGTTCTTCCTCAAATACTTATTACCAATTACATTCTGATCGCAAAAATCGCCTGTGTAAAGTATAGCTGTGATGGTACTTGAACTTATGTAGCGTGACATAAGATGTCTACTTTTGATATTGAATAGTTATTACATTGATATTTATGTACTCTAGAGATTATGGCACGCTCGTTATGGGTCACTCAACATAGTCTAGACGGCATAGTCTGTCTGTACATTTTATGTATTACATACAATGATGAGTCATATAGACATTTCGCGGTATTATAGAACTCTATTTATTTGCTATGGAAACTTAAATAAATGACCAATAGATTGAATAATAATCTTATATATAAAAATGGATCGCAAAATGTGTTGTAAGCGCATAACTCAATAACGCCTGGACCAATTTGGCCAATTCTTTTTTTAAGATGTTCGTTGAAGTCCAAGGATGGTTCTTACGGCGAGAAAAAATCGAATAATTGCCGGGAAAACCCTAAAAACAGTCCTTTTCTTTTTCACATACAAACGTTTTCTAACTAAAACGTCGAATCAATTTGAGCTTTATTGCTGTTATACATAAGGTTCATATTAAATAACAAACACTCACTGTTATCTAAGAAATAAATGAAAGAAGAAAAGGTGTGTTCCTAACGTCAAAAAGTAAATTTGCACTTTCTTACCGCTAAACAAAGTTCAAATTAAATCATCTATCAAAACAGTGTGCGCGTGTGCTTTGGACCAGAATTCGTCGATTGAGGATTAACAAGTCGGGTTCCGAAAACAAAAAAAAAATCCGATTTGAATGATTCTTTCAGTGTTATGTAGTCCATTTATCGAGGAAGGTATATTTTATTTTATTCAAAATTAGGGATCTGTAATAAAATTGCTATTTTGTAACACAAGGAGTAAAATCGAAAACCTATTTTTGCGTGCGCTGCAATAACTATTGACCATAGAACAAAATGATGTTCTACGGGTTTGTAGATTCTATTAAAACCTACAAAAAGTCCGCGAGAGCATATATCTAGCTATCATGGTTTAATCACAATACCCGATTTTGTGTTCAAAATAATTATTAAATCGTCTGAAGGAAAAAAAGCGTTAAATATGTATCGTAATATTATTCTTTATCGGAATTAAGCATTATGTTATCAAGAGTATTTATTTATAAGTATTTTAAAATACTTTTTTATTTCCTCTCAATCTCTCAATCGTTTAAAAGTTATCATGTGTGTAAGATGTTAAGAGTTGGTACCTTATTAATGAGTTATGGACCATAGAGTTTTTTATCAACATAAAATCCTGTAATAATATTTTTCGTAATATATTTGTTGATGATTGTAAGTATAAGATGTTTGAAGAGTATAAGAAATACATTTCTAAACTAACTCTGCTAAGGAAAAGGAAATCCAAGGAAAAACATACAATTTAATTTGGAAATGTCGTTGCGGAAGCCAAACGATGTAAATGAATTAAATGAGTATATTACTGTAAATGTACCCAAGTTCTTTAATGACCAGGTAATGGCAAACAATAGTGTTAAGCTCAGTGTTGTTTCAATGAGGGAATAATATTTTTTTGGATGCTCCAGGCGGAACCGGCAAAACTTTCATTAGCTACAAATATGATATTAGCAAAAGTAAGGTCTCAGGGAAAACTAGCTTTGGCAGTAGCGTCATCTGGAATCGCTGCTACTATATTGCTATATTAGTTGGCGTACGCACAGCTCATTACACTTTTAAACTAACATAACCTAACCGTTCCGTTACAGAAAGAGCGTGTGCTCTATTCGTAAAAATGGCCTTTTAGGCAAAGTTTTGTAAGATGTCACTTTAATAATCTGGGATGAATGTACCACGATTCATAGAGCTCATGTGGAGGCTCTAGATAGGACTATTATAGATATTAGAGACTGTGATAAAATCATGGTTGGGATTACTGTCATGTTTGCTGGGGATTTTCGGCAAACTTTACCAGTAGTAGTAAGAGGAACTAAAGTAGACATTGTAAAAAATTGCCTTAAAAGTTCTCTATTATGGAAATTTGTTTAAACCTTAAAACTATCTACGGACATGAGAGCATATTTGGGAGGAGGTAGTACAAATTTTCCTTTGAAGTTACTTTTAGTTGGAGACGGAAAAGTACCTTATTTTGAAAATAAAATACCTATTGATCAAGATTTATGAGAAAAAAGACTAGCATTGAGAGTTTAATATCAAAAGATATCGTCGAAATAGAAAATAAAGATTATCAATGGAAGTGTGCACAGTCGGTGCGGTGGCTGGGCAACTGGCTGCCGTGCAACGTGTCGCGGGTTCGATTCCCGCACGGAACAACACTTTGTGTGATCCACAAATTGTTGTTTCGGGTCTGGGTGTCATGTGTATGTGACATTGTATGTTTGTAAACGCACCCACAACACAGGAGATATTCCTAAAGTGTGTACTTACAGTAGAGTAAAGTCTAAACAGTAGTGTTGACAAAATTAACGATTTAATTTTAACTAAACTTCCAATGGATCAAGAATATGCAGTCCATTATCTACAGGGATGTTTTCATTCTTTAAACCCGAGGGGCATCCCATCACATTCTCTCAAGTTAAAAATTGGTGCCCCATTATTTTACTTAGAAATTTATGTAACGGGAGACTTTAAGTTAAATTTGTTGGCAATAACGTGATAGTTGCAATAATAGTTCTGACTGGTCCAGTGGTTGGTCAAACAGTATTTATACCTCGGATCCTAATGATTCCAAATGATTTGCCTTTACATTTTAATCCAATTCAGAAAATAAGACAAAAAATATTTTTTACTCAGAAGTACTTTAAAATGATATTTGAACCCGGTTTAAAGTGGACGGACACTCCCGCCTGTAGTCGTTATTCTTACTTTGGCTGAATTTTGAACAGATAAACAGCTATTGCTTACTTGACTTATACAATTTAACTTAATCTATGTTTTTCTTAATATTATACCTAAACATGAAAAGTTTGGTTGTTTGTTATGAAGGCGGTAATCTCGGGAAATGCTGATCTGATAATAATGAAAACTGTTTAAATATTCAATAGTCCATTTATTGAGGGAGGCTATAATATAGGCAATATTTTATCTCGGTATTTCCACGGAAACGACAAAAACGCGGGTGAAACCGCGGGGCACAGCTAGTAATAAATAAATTTAACAAAAGGTAAAAGCTTAAAATTTGAGGCACCGATATCTAAACTATCAGTGGTTGGGTAATCGATCAGTAGACAGGTATCAGCGTCATAAACGACGAAGTTTTCCGCTAACAAAAACAAAATTAAAAAATACTTATGTACATAATATTCGGTTGAAATGAGAACATCTTAATTTTTTGGGATTCGGTTAAAAAGTGAGCGTTTGTTAGTGCATATCAATATGATTATTTAATAAGGAAAAACGCCTAATATTATTATTGATACAGGCACAAAACTTAGGCATATAAACAAAAGCGCAATTAGACAAAAACCAAGTAATGTTGAATGCGAAGCATGCAAATAAATTTTAATTTGAATATAAAAAAATTAAAAGCAACCTATTATCATGAGACAAGAACATGAGTGGTGAACACGACCACACAGAAAAATGGCGTGGAACTACGCCAGGTGTGTTTGGCCATGTAAATAAGCTTATTGGTGGCCCAGTTCCTCAAATCGAGTGTCTTATCCTTATAAGGCCTTGGTAAGTCAAGATAATCTCTTGCAACTACATACTCAATACAACTACCACTTCATAATCACCATAAGGCAGACTGATCTATTGCCACCTAGTTACAAAAAAATAATAATAATAAAAATAAAGAAAAGAAATACTTACAGAAAATCAAAATACAGCTCATTATTATTGCAATTCTCTTGGGCAATTTGCGATGCTTTCGAATATAATATGCCTTTGGATTCGTTTTGTAGTATACTCTGAATAATGTCAGTGCAGGGGTAATGAAATAGGTCAGTCCCGTGTGTGCTGAGGAAAGCTTTGGTGCTGCTAATCAGTTCCTTGTCTAGCTCCTAAGAAAACAAAGCATGATTACCAAAAAATATATTTAAATAACAAAAAAATAAAAACAATATGGTAAAAGGCTTTTTATTGACACGCTGAATTAGATCTTATCTGTACATGAAAGTAGAACTTATTTTGCGTGTAGTTAACTCGCAATATAAGACCTTATCGCTTCTTGATAAAGCTAGAAAAATAAAAATGTTATGTTCATAATAATACTTCTATCAATGTAATGAAATTATGAAAAGATTTTAACCAAATTAGAAATACCTATAGTATTAGCTACGTTTTTATAAAATAAACAATTACGTAATTAGTCAACATATCATTACTGAATAAGGAAGTACACGAGGATATTTTGCGGTTTTTATTTTGTATAATCTATACTAGTATTATAAAGAGGTAAAATTTGTAAGTTTGTATGTAGGGTAATATTGGAAACTGCTCTGGTCGGATTTCCAAAATTCTTTCATTGATAGATAGCTGCAATGTTCCTGAATGCTATATGGAATATCTATAAATTTGAATCGATTTGCGTATATTAGTCAATCTATAGTTTTAAAACGCTGCAGTTTATAAAATCCCGGGATACCTTACATTCATACGCGTTCGAAGTCGCGACCTAAAGCAGTCAAGTTACAAGCCAGTTACAAAGTTATAAGCTAGTAGGGACAGGAAGAGGTCTAAATATTGGCAAATTTACGCTTTCGTAGACCGCGATTGCGACCATTTGCATAGTAGTATGAGGAAAACTTTGGTATCGGATATAAATAACCTAATTTGTATGCGATAATATTAACAACATTAAGATAATTTGCCCTCAATTTAGAGCTTATGTCACTTGGCTAGTTATTTTTTATCAGTGATACAAAAATGTACATACTAGAAAGCTTTTAAGTCAGGTTAATTACTGATTTATTTGTAAAATACTGGAAATATCAAAACGATTCAGCAACAATCTATATAAGAGACTAAAATACTTATGTATAATTTATTATTCAAAGATTGAATTTTATATGAATAGTCCCGGGTTCCGGGAAATATTTATTTGTATATGTGTTATATTGAATAACATTATATGCAATTAATTTCTGGAAATCTAGAATAGGGAAGAACGGGGATTGGTTGTCTAGCGGGTAAGTTGTCATAGAGATTATAAAAAGTAAATTAGTGAACAAAATATGAACATCGGTTTGAGTAAAAGAAAAGCGGCTCTGTAAAAAACGCCTTATGAATACTATATACCACAACAAATAACATATACCACAACCTCCCATTACCGCTGCAACCTTTGTAAGCTAGGACTTACAGTGGATACAACCACGAAAACACCGAAACACTGAAGTAGGATATGCCTTAGCGATTCTTCGTAGTCGATCAATTAACTAAATAAATTACCCAGGAGACAACCATCCCATGAGACAACCAACCCATTCCTTCAACGTAATTGAATATTTAACACAAAAAATACTTACATATCTGACAATGTAAGGCTCATAGTTCTGCAGGTCCGACATCACGTCGGCTGGTCCCGTCAACCTTACTTTGTTGCCCAAAAACTTCAAATTCAGGAACAATTTGTTGAACAACGTCCACATATCGTTGTAATTATCCGTGTGCTTGATATGGTAACCAATGTAGAAGGCGATGTAGCCATCATCAATGATCTCTAGCGGTGGGTTTGTAGTATTATAGTGATAACTATTTAGGAACTCAGTGTGTAACTTCTTACTATCATCTTCCCCAGTACTCTTCAAGTACTTCATAATAAGATCATGGATCTCATACAAGTAGTTCCTCTGATCTCGATCATACACTTCGATGATGAGGGATTTACTACGCAACTCTTTCATGATAGATTCCACCTGCGAATCCTCTTTGTTCCACAATTTGCTTAGGACTTTGGCAGAAATTTTCACGTTGTCGGGAAGAATTTTTAGTTTTTTGAACAATGGTAACACATTCTGGTTTAGCGAGTTGATGCATACTTCGATTGTTTTCATCGGATTATAAGTTTGATTTATTGAGATGCTGAAATATTAAAACGTAATTATTTTCCTACTGATCTTATTTTTTTGGACTGACGCCTATAGGTTACATTCATCTTTAACCTCTTAAATAGAATTTTCCGAAAAAATAATTCTTTATCAGCTGAGTTTTAAGCAAGGATGCGGGGAGTTCAGTATTATTTTTTTGTCAGAGTAATTAGATATAATTTACATATTATCAAATTCTTGGTTATATTTATGACAGTCAAAATGATAAAATACCAATAATTTACTTAGAGTTAACCCTGGTGACTAAATTAGTGATAATTAATAAAATTATTAGAAACTGCTTACAATGAAAAATGATTCTTCTTTTTTAATTCTTTGACATAATAATTCCATCGTTTTGGATCGTCAATGAGTCTTTCCCTGTTTTCTGCTAGTTGTGCTCCAATGAGGCCGATGTTAAAAGGGCTGCCTTTGCAAAGCTCATGGATTTTCTTCGCTTGCCACGGTAGCTTAGATACAGGCACTTCAAGCGATAGGGCGAAGATTTCCAAAGATTCCTTTTCTTCTAAACTGTTTTCTATCTGAAAATTAATATAATTTGAATTAAAACAAGTCATATTAAATACATTTTGTGTTCCTCGCAGTGTAGTTGGTTGCGTCATTTCTAAAGGGTCACATATTGCTATGACAAGGCCTCGAAACTTGGTGTAATTAGACGGAATTTTATTTTTTTATGTGATATACGTCAAGCAGACGAATGACCTGATGGTAAGCAATCGGAGCGCGCATGGACACGAAACACACAATTTTTGGTTAGTTGTAAGTGGTTTGAGCAATTTCCTACATTATCGGTAACGCGCTGGTGTTAAAGTTTCGTTGATTATTAAATAACTTTTATATAAATGTAAAAAAGTTGTGTGAAGACGTATGCATGTTTGTTACTCTTTAATGCTAAAATCACTGAATATATTTAAACGAAATTTGATAAACAGATAGATTATACTCTGTGTTGTAGTTTTAGACCAAAAACTGTACATATGTAATGTAAATAATTTTACTGTTATTAATGTTATTACAAACTTAAACCAAATTAATATTAGTGAAGTGGATGACTGAACGCAAGATTTTTTATTATAATGCGTGGGATATAAGAGTGATGTAAGCCATCGATTTAACTTCACTTAACTTTGGAATTAAGAACCTTAATGCAAATTAAATATAGCTTCAATTAGATTGTATTTTTTGCATTACTTGTGTAAATTAGGCAGTAAAATTGGCATTAGTTGTTTTATCTCGGTTTACGATAAATTGATTACTGCTTGGAACTTAAAGCATGATAAGATCTAACTTAAATAGACACTATCGAAGCCTAAACCATTGAATTCGATAATATCTGGTTATTGAAATAAATACATAATTTATACTATTATTTTTATATAATATTCTACTATAAATATATCTATAAACGACGTAACGGATTTTTAAAGCGTAGACTGATTATAGAGGAATGTTTGTAAGTAAAATATCCATGTAGTGGAGAACTTTGGTAATAGCATTGCATCCACGCGAGTTGGCTCACTAGTTTGTAAATAAATAAGAGATAACATTGAGATAACCTGCAGGTTTTGTTGGTTAAGTACCTACATTAAAAAATATATTTACATTTAATGGCATCTATTATCCATTGGACACACAAATTAGTCTTACACCCGGTTTCTAAAAGGCTTGTCAACGCTAAAATTAACTAATCTCCTGTTAAATCTCTTGTCAAGTCATCTGATTGGTTGTTGATAATTCAGTCAACCAATCAGATGACTTGACAAGAGATTAAATTGATTTTAACATTGATCGGCCTTTCGGAAACCGGGGGTTAGTGTTAGTTACGTACCTATTATTATTAATAGGTACCTACCTAAAACTAAGACTAAAAGTGGGTATAGGAAACTACAATGTTAGTTGCTGACTAATTTTCTATTTAATATGACATGCAAAAGTAAGCTGATTGTATTCTTTGTGCTTTATCTCCTCAACTATCTTCTTGAAATCTATTCTTCTATACTAATATTATAAAGAGGTAAAATTTTTAAGTTTGTATGTTTGTAAGTTTGTATGTAGGGTGTAATCTTTGGAACTAATATAATGGAAAAATATAATGCTGGTCGGATTGCCAATATTATTTCACTGGTAGATGGCTACAATGTTTCTGAGTGCTATTATAGGTTATAAAACATCACAGTGTGCAGCGGGTGTAACCGCGCGAAAGTATCTAGTATTGTATACATTGTTTTTTTTGGGGGAAACTGACTTCTCAGGGCAAGACAAAAGAGAGGCAGAATCTTACTGACAAACCTCTATCGACTGAATGTATAGATATAGTTGAGAGTACGGAGAAAGACACAGTCTAAGTTTGTACCTAGCTTCACTGACGAACAGACTGACAGACTCTTATTTTATTTTGACGTTCCAACAGTACCTATTTATGGTTTATTTGTAATAAGTGATTTGACTTTAACTTTTACTTTATCTTTAAAAACGCTATATTCTTTAAGTACAACGCTGAGGATGTGGTCGGAAATTAAGCATTATACATGTTTAAGACACAATTTGTTTGTTTCAAGTAATCATTTTGTATTCCGCAATTGTACCGGATGCGTACATTCATTACGAAAACGTGTTTTTTGCACGCAATATTAGTTACACATATTTTATTATATTATAATATTATTTACATACATTAATTAATCTAAACTCACGTGAATGTTAAATTCCCATTGGAAATATTTTAGGAATTATTATATTTTAATATTATTATTTTAGGAATTATCAGAATAAAAAATATTAAAAATAATAAAATTATCTAATCTAAACGCATGCTCAATTTCATCTTAATCAGTCCAGTAGTTTCTGCGAATTGAACAAACACACATCCAAAACGGTATTAGCTTAATTTGTTTATCCTCTTAAAGATTAATTAAAAGTTTTTACTAATACTCACTGTGATAATTTGTGGAGCATAATAAGTAACCACATTAGTATCTCTTGTCGTGACCAAAATCTTGCAGCCGATGTCGAACGCTTCCAAACACTTTTTGTCATTAACTTCATCCAACACAAGGAGGCATTCCTTCAGAGATGGTTCAGCGAATTGTGCCCTTAATTTGTCTCTAAGGTCGTTCATTGTCCAGTCGTAATTAGAGGACGAGTGACTGTCGCCATTAGAACCGATGCTTGACATAGAAATCGATGAGTTCATGTACGAATTTTGCGTGTACATTGATGAGGCTTTTCTTAGTAATCTGCAAAGATAGAAAGCAATGTAGGTTGTGGGATTAACGCTATAATGTACTACGCCTGTGGCCAGAGAAGGAACGGGGTGGTTTTTCGTGAGTAAGAGTCACACTCACTCTCGCCACATCATACCAGGGCGGCAGAAGAGGTATGACGATAATACCATCAAAAAAAATGTAGATAACGCGTTAAAATGTGGTTTTGATGTGTAGGTGATCCTATTACAATAACTTGCGTTGAAAAATTATCGATTTAGTAATAATGGTACCGAACATTTGACTTGCTTTTTTGCGCGGGAGCATTAGGTAATCATTATGAAAAAAATTTGGGAATCAATTTTCATAGATAGTGGTGAAACACATCATCTCCACTAAGGCTGCATGTCTGTACGAGACAAACTCAAAAACTACCGAATAGATTTTAATAAGTACCATTTTTAACAATGTATTTGGGGAAAGCCATGTATAATTACGTAAGGAAAGTGTCAACTTACTTGCTTTGTTGGAAAATAATGTCATCGTCAGTCTTGCAGTTGCCGAAGTTTAACCAGAACACGACGCCATTGAAGTTGTTGGTGACCAAATCAGGGTTGTCTCGTAAAGCGCTGAGGACCACACAAGTCTTCCCTGAGCCAGACATACCGTGTAGCACGAGGACTTTGTGTCGCGCCAGCGACTTCAATTTCTCTGCTACATTTTGTTCCTAAAGAAAAAAGGAGATGTTGAATAGTAACTATTGTGAGACACACAAAATTTATTGAAAACTACCTTTTGCCTGCGACTTCGTTCACGTGGAATAGTGGCTTACTGCAGATTTTTGGTATAAAAACTATCCTATGTCCTTTCTCGAGTTCTTAACTATATCTGTACCACGTACCACGACGCGCACGCTGCTTACGAAGAAGGTTATAGGTAGTTGTGACTTAAAAACTAGCAAAGCTTTTCTCAGTTTAACTTGAGTAATTCATTATATTCAATAAATTATAAATATACTATTAAATTAAATGTTAGTTTTCGTAGAAAACGGTAGTTTCCAACTAGTCAAATTCAATACCTTTATCCAAATGTCAAAAACGATACTTTTCTATGAAATTTGTATGATGTCATAATCATAGCAACACCCAAGGTGTTACGTTAGTGAAGCGCGTTGCTGGCTTTATTCATCTGGCAACCTTACTCACAAAACACTGTTCAATCATTTCACACTGGTCTCTGTGAGGCCTAGATCAGTCCAGTGCCATTTCTGATAGGATTAGACAGAAAGACGGGCAAAATATTATTCCGAATTCCAAAAATTCTCACTAACAGTAGAGAGCAGAATTTTTTTCGGAACTTTTAATTATTGACTGCACGGTTGGCGCGGAGGTTGGGCAACTGGCTGCCGCGCAACGTGTCGCGGATTCTATTCCCGCACGGAACAACTCTTTGTGTGATCCACAAATTGTTGTTCCGGGTCTGGGTGTGATGTGTATGTTGAATTGTATGTTTGTAAGCGCACCCATGACATAGGAGAAAATCCTAGTGTGAGGCGACGTTTAAAAAAAAGAATTATAATATGTATAGGAAGATAATTAATTACTAATACTATACACCAAATACCTAGAACGGATTAATTACCCAACAAACTAACCGGCAAATTAGCAGTAGCGGTTTATTACACAAATCTGTTTTAGTAGGCAAACCAATAGGCCGATTATTAATAGTATTATATAGGTATTCATATTTACGTGGGCACACCGGGCCTCTGTTTGACGATCGAATGACGCTATATTTTTACTAGAAATAGCTTGCCAATAAATTTTCAATGAAATGATTATATTTGATGCAGATGTTGACGATTTTTATATTTAGGAAAATTAGTCATAGAACAAAACTATTCCAGTTTTGGTACTGGGATTCTGGGATAACTACAGACTACATATATTTCGTACAATTTGTAGCTGACCATGTTGAACTAGTACAAAATGAAGATTCTGCCAATACAATCTACATTCTATCACAACAGAGCCCATTCCAAAATCGATTTAACTGTTTAGTAGATTTCAACTCGTAAGAGTAAATCTCATTCCCATTACCTACATAACGTACATTTGTTTTTTGCGTAAGATCTATATGACCCGACCAAATACGATGTCCTTC
Source organism: Spodoptera exigua (assembly GCA_902829305.4). Lineage (NCBI taxonomy): Eukaryota > Metazoa > Arthropoda > Insecta > Lepidoptera > Noctuidae > Spodoptera > Spodoptera exigua. The sequence continues at coordinate 5,134,699 of LR824614.2, forward strand.
ACTTCAATACAATCAAAGTCATTGATAAGTCGTGTTAAACTGACGCCATGTTAGAAGCTGATTCACTAATTAACATTCATAATTCGAAACCCTGTTAGATTTTGTGTCTAAGTTTATCACAGGAAATATTATGTAACATCATACATATCATGGTTACTACCCGAAAGCGTAGGCATATATGGGTACGTAAACATAGGAAATCGTAGCTTTAACTCCGTTCGGGTGGAATAGTGACTTCCTGCAGATTTTTGGTATAAAAACTCACCTATGTCCTTTCTCGAGTTCCAAACTCCGTCTGTACCAAATTTCACAGAAATCGGTTCAGTAGTTTAGGCGTACAGAGTTACATTTATAATATTAGTTTGGATCATGTTAAATGTCCCATCAGTACAAAATATAAATTAAGGAGATTAGTTTTATTGTTACAACAACAGCAAAGAGGAGACGGATTAAGCTGAGCAGTATGTAAATAACTTAGTGATTTCAGAGTTGCATTCAGCTAGGGTGCAATACGGTACTGCAACCTCGGCCTAAAGAGGAAGGAACGGAGGGTGCGGGGTTAGCCAGTAAGAGTCTGACACTCCCTCACGCCTCACCCTGTGCGAGAGAAGTCATTTGATGAAACAATGTAGCAATGAATTTATTTTTGCAAATAGGCCATAAAAACGGCACTTTTACACGTCAATATATATGTAAATGATATACGTTATATGTGAAAAACTAGATGAAGCCGGCATTATTTAATTAATCTGTGGATGATTTTCCGAACTCACACAATTCACGTGAAAAGTACCATGTTAATTTGTCACCATCCATTTATTTTCGTTTCATAAGAGCTGACTACGGCCAGTCCCGTAGTCAGCTTTAGCTTAGACATTCAATAACTCAGTTTTATAAACCTGAAACTTTTAAACTGGGACTGCTAACCCACACAAGGAAATGATAGTAAGTCCCATATACTTAAGCAGCGACAGCCTTCTCTGTCACAAGCTGTTGAGTAATTGTTTGACCCATGAAATTAAACAGAAGGCGAAAAACTTATTGATATATTAATCATCATAAAGCCATACTTCGGGACGAATGGGTAGGCTAGACCAGAGAGATAATGCTTCGTAGAAAGCCGGTGTGAAACTACTACAGGTTTGTGTTTCGCCGTGTGACTGAGTCCAAACCCTAATTCATGCCCAAAAGGCCGCTAACGTACGCGTAACTCCTATGATGTCGCGGGTGCCTATCTGCGTCGCCGACTGACTACCATCATGTAATGTGACTGGCCATTTGTCGTCCTATCACATAAAAAGAAGGTTTTATTATCCGTCGATATAGCTTCGTCGATTGCTGAAAAAAGCTGCTCAAGGATAAGCCGTTACTCCCATGCAGGTAGCTGACTTAGAATTTAAAGAAAACTGCTGCCTATCCCTTAGAGATAGAGAATGGTGTTAGTTTCAAGATCTTATTATGAAAGCATACTCGTTTATTATGCTATAATTATATTTATATAGAGGGCATATCACCAGACTCCCGTGTCAGTAGTACTAGTAATAGAAGTTATCAACGGTAAAATAATAATCGTATACACATCACTATAAATAAACATCAATTGACTTGCGTATGAAATGAAATACTAGGTACTTGAAAAATAGCTCGAGACATTAGTAAAATAAAAAACATTAATTGTCTAATTATGTACCACTACACATATTTATCAACGAATTTAGTGCAGGGAATTATTTAAATTCCAGTAAATGCAATTAGAATATTTACGTCAAGCGAAATATTTTGGCACTGTGTCAACAATGAAGGTAAAAGTTGCTCATTGAAACTAACACAACACGCCGTATTAAAAAACAACACACAAAAAACAAGACAAGTTTGATCTGATTTATAAAATCTTTTCCTCGAGCGAGTCTACACGTAAATCAGCACTTGAATGAACATAACACAATAACCAAAACATCGTCCTATCAAAATACAAATTTAAATACACGAGTAGTACAACTGAATTATTACATGTTTACACTACATACAGTAACATGACACTTAACATATTCACTCAAATATAGTCTTTATAAGAAAGCATTACAAACACTAACTTACTACGTCGACGTACACACAATCAAGACTCAAAATGGCATAAAAAGTTTGATTTACTTACCACTTTCGTTCTTCTCACATGGTTATCCGGTAGTCTAGGCACATCACCCCTGCTGAGGCTGTCCTCAAAGCTGTCATTAGGCATCGGGTTATTGTTCTCAATAGCCAATTTCTCCCAAAGCCAACTGTAGTCCTTGTGTAGGCTGTCTACAAAAGCTTCATAGGACCTGTTGCTACCATTGCGAATCAACGAGTCTAGTAGAAAGCGAGCTTGGTCGACGCGTGAAGTCTGCAAGAAACGTAAACAAACAAACGATCGGACAATTGATTTTAGTATTGTCAAGGTCACGACGCGACAGACGTCGTTCTTCTGCGAGAGATTTAAACCGACTGACTTAATTATTAATATCGATTTTTTAAAGCATTTTTTCTATTGAGACTCTTCCAACGGGTGTCTTCTGGCTTTCCCGAGAGCATTTTCCATTTTTAATTTACCTGATACATAATAATGAATAAAAAAAAACATTTTGGTGCAGTCATTCGCTATGTGCGTGGGCACCTATCATGATATTACAGATGTTGTTTTGTATAAATATAACATATGAAATAAATCGGTACCTTCGTAAGATTTTAGCAAAATAAGCAACATTACAAGAAATGTTATCTCTTTCACACTTATCCTCATGTATGCAAAGGTATTACACGAATAAAAATAGTATATCAAACTGACATTAAATAAATGAAGCTAAATAAGTCATGAGCTTATAAAATTTCACGAGAATAATTTCCCTTACCGAAAAAAAAAACAATTAAAGAAAATGCAATTTTTGATAAAAGAATAAGTATAAGTACTTATTCTACTCGTGTGACTTACTTTTAAAAAAGAAACATATATTTTCTGTAACAAAAATGTAGTAGTTACTTACAAGGCCGAGAATGAGATCGAACTCTTCAGCGGAAATAACAGACTTCGCGAACAGCTCGTCGTAGATGTACGTCACATCTAGATCATCGATGATGTCCTGCTGATACTTCTGCAGCAGCAGCCTTTTGTGGGTATCCATTTTTCCGGCTCACTACTCATCTAAAACAACACGCGAAATAAGCACTTATCATATGATACGTAAAGTTGACAATTATTCAACTAAACACACCTTAGATACAAAAGAGAAACAAATGAATGAATAAAATCAAAGACCGTATCTTTGTGTTATCTACTATAACACTAGCACACGAATGTAAATTAAGTTTTATACTGAGATACAACCAATGACTTAAGCATACGACCTTGTCAATAGACACCACCTACATAACAAGACAAGTAAACAGGTAAGTATATATTTAAAAAATTCGAGAATAATGTCGTTGACCGTACTATGATTGCACGATTGCCAAGGCCGGATGGAAAACTGTAGTACAAACGATTACATAAATTGAAAAACCAATGATGCGGAAAGCATGTACAAACAGGTGATTTAACGTGAATTTTCTTCAAATACTTCTTCCTGGGACCTTGGTTGGTGCAATACAGTTAAAATATGAACCGAACATAAAATAGTTCTGTGTATCGACCCAAGTTACAAAAATGCAACATGCAAGTTTACTTAGAAGAATGTGAAAACACGTACCAACTTGTACTTCAGTTTATTGTATTGCAACCTACGGACTCAAAGACCATAAAGGCAAACTATTGCCAACGGTAAAAAATACAACGTTGTAAATTTTTTGCCGTTGGCCCTCATGACTAATTAAATCTAGTGACGCATAGCGAGTTATCTCCAATAACGTTAAACAATTGTAATTTAAGCGTTTTAAACTTTTGTTTATGTTTGAATTAAATATCATAAAAAGCGATAGGTGAACAACCTAAGCTTATCTCTGACACCACATTTTCTTTAGCTAGATAGATTTATAATTTATATTAAAATTATTTATTGTTATTGAATTGTTCGATTAATTCATTGATACTTCGATACTTTTGTTGCAAATTACATAACTTGAATCGTTTTGTGTTTGGTCCAAAGATAATTGTATTTTTTTAATTTGTCACTTTGAGTTTTGCAATAATAAAACACTAATGCCGTTCGAAAATCAAATTTAAACTGGAACCACATGTATATCAACATTGCACAACTGACAATTGTCTTTCGGTTTCTAAAATCAGAACACAACCCACACAAGGGAAATTACATATTCAAGAGATATTTTCGGATGAGATATATTTCTTGAAGGAAAAATGAAAGTGCAGAAAGTTGTTTTCGTAAAACAAGTAAACAGGAAAACTTCTCACAAATTATGATTTTCACAAAATCTGTAAGTACCAGCAACAAAGTGTGAAATTAAAATAATAATCTATTAATAACGATGAATCACTGGACTATAAATGTCATTGACCGATAGTAAGCAGCCTACTGTGACATGTGTGTAATAAATATCAATCATATAAAATTTCAATCGGAATTTAAGTAGCCAAAACGGCTGATATTGGTAGGTAGATTTCTTCTCGATCATTTCTTCAACAAGTCTTTTACAAATCGTGGTATTTATTAACAACAACTTAGTCATACGCACTGTCTAACGGGATAACGGGTTTTTAATGCGCAGTTTAAACTATGCAATTTTGGCAGACAAATGCATTAATAGAATGATTTTCCTTAAACCAGTTTTTAAGTTTGTGTTTTATATATATGCGACTTGAAGGACCAAATAGTAGTTTTACTATAACTTTGGCTTTGATTCACCAATCCGATTTCACCGAATATTTGTTAGCCGTCAATTATCGAATAGTTTGACGTATTTTCTATATAAAATGTGTCAGTTAAGCTATCAGTAACTTATTCAGCGAATGGCGTAGGCCTTTTTAACAAAGGCGTTTAACTTTTACGCTTTAAATGCTAAACGTCATAGGTAAAATTTATTGTGTTGCTTATTAAGTCACAATCATTAGCTTATTGCATCATCTACTATCAGGGTCGGTGTCATGGTTTGAGTTTTTAAATATGGGTATTCATAATCGAAAGATTTGATCTGTTTGTTTGAAAGAAATAAAGATGAAAATGAGAGGTTTCGATGATTAATCGTACGTAAAGGTTTCTGTGGTCAGAAATGGGGATTCAATGCTCCGTCATAATATGTGCATTGTGAGAAAAAGCACGTCGCTATCATGCCCTTGTGAGCCCTTGTCTGGTTGCTATGACAGTTTTGTCATGTTGTGCGCATGAAGCAGTGAATCAAATCGTTATTCATTTACCTTCAATAAGTATTTTAGACACCGTGTTAACGCTAACGAAAAGTTTTAGCACAGTCTGCTGATTAACTACGTTTATGACATGGATTTTCGTCGATACTTTATGGTGACTTTTCAGTCTACATTTACTTTGGTTCTGGGCGGCTTTTCACATGCGACCCTTAATACAGTCGGGTGAAAAATCTCTTGTGCAGTATTGGACAGTTTTGACTATATAGACACTGGTCTTTTGGTGAAGTTTTATACTTTTTTACTAAAGGACCAACTAAATTCGTCAGTGTCTTGTGTAAAACAAATAACATAATACAGATTCCACAAACATTTTTCTTCTTTTATTGGTACCTAAGTGTCTACTGATTAATTGTTGACTGCCAGTGTTATAGCCTGTATGTTGACGATAGAAAAGTACGGTGATTTGTAGATTCGAAAACAACAGACGCGCCAGCCACACAACAAACTTTTTTAAATCGACAGTAAGGAGTTGGTTGGTCTGTCAACGTCTGTACTTTGGAAAAACCATTAAAATAATTAACCAAACATAATTATAGTCCTACTATGCCAAGGTCGCGTTATCTTCGTACTAGCCAGCCTCAAATTAGTGTCATTTGAACGGAAATTGGTCAAGTAGTGTGATAAGGAATACTTATTGACTATTGTACTATCTGTGATTCATTCTGTATTCCCTTAAGTAGGTAAATGGTGGCATTACGTGTGCCTACCTAACTACCTTATTGGGGAAAAAATGCGCGCCATCGTTTTCTTAGCAAAACCTTGAAGAAGCTCTTAAGTGATAGAGATATTCAATTTTATTAGATTTGTTTAAATGATTAGTTAGAAACTTTATTTATTAAATTAGATGAACATAGAAAACGAAAAGAAAACACATTATATAAAAGATAGAAAATCAATAGACAAAAAAAGAAACATATAAAACTTTATAAATTTGGAATAAAATATTAATAAAATTACAAAATGTTAATATAGGTACCAATTTAAATTGCAGTAGATACACATTAAACGATTCGTTTATATTAGTTATTATTGTTGTTTTTATAAATATATGTTTAAAAACTTTATATTAACTTACTTGTAATAAGTTCCAAAATGTGCACACATCAAGTAAATTAATTCAATTTATCTTTTAATGAAAATTTTAGCTTATTGTGTGGGATAGATTAATGTTGAAGCAATACTGATTGAATAACTTATGAAATATACATTATATAAAAACATTATTATTAATTGTGTTGTAACAATTTGTATCGAAGAATCTTTTTCTAGATGAGAAATAAACTGCAATGTTGTGTCAACACAAAATTGGAGGTAAATATTTTGAAATAAAACCAATTATACAAAACCAATTATTGGTTTTGTTTAAATTTTATAATTGAAACAAAACCCTTACATAAGACTGTAAGGTATATTTTTGTTTGCTTTTGAATAAAAACAAAATTTTATGTACTCAATCTGCAAAACTAAGATAGCTTTCTACAAGATTATAAGTGTGCACATACAATTATAATCAACTACCTAATACAATTTTTTGTATGGATGCCTAAAAGGTACTTTTTGTAGGAGCTTATTGATATTCTAATATAATTTTTTATTGATTTATTAAACATGTTCCAGATAAATTTCATACAAATCCATTCCGTAGTTTTTATGTGAAAGAGGAATAACATCCATTCATACCAACAAACTTTTGCATTTATTATATAATCAGGACATTAAAAAACCTTTAAAATACTAAGTATCAAACAAATGACAGAAATAAAAAATAGCTTATTTTTTATCCTAGTGGCAGGTGAAGCTGCAGGTAATGGTTAAAAAATATTATTAGTTATCTAAAGGGGTGACCGGGTTGTTACGAAATTGAGTATAGAGGTACTTAACTATGAAAAATGTTATGGTTTAATATGCTGGTTACTGTTTACTTCATGAAAGTATAATTCTAAAGGAAATAACATCTAGATGGAGTTCTGGCAACACTGTGACTAGTCATACCAATTTTTCATTCATTATTTTTCAACTATACATATAATATGTACCTATGTATTTGGTCATTATCTTTTGTATTGTAAAAATGAAAACGTCTTAAAAATTTGCTCTTTGACTTGGCAGTATTTTGGTTGTGTAATTATGAAACAATGCATTGAAACTAATTTTGCTTTTATTATGTTATGTCTAATACTAATTAGTTCTGGTTTTCTGTTCACTAATGATGGTCATTTTCATTTATTTTCTATTACATACATTTATTTACTACATACATACATTTATTTTTATTTTTATCTTTCAAGAATTAATGTTCTTAACAAGGATGTGAATTTACTTAAAACCTAAACTTCTACAATCTCTTTATACTTGTTTTCTTTATTTGTATGAGTATGAATTTGCACAAGAACATTGATTATAAATCTGTTTTATATATATTTTTAACTGTTTCAAGTAGTTTTCATGAAACATTTCTTCAACAACTTTTATGTTACATTAGACATTTAATGAGGAAAAATAAAATTATTTATAGCTTCTAAACATTTTGTAGAACTGGAAATGTATTCTATTCTAATCACTAATGTCAATTGAATTCTTCTAAAACACATCTTGTTTGACCTATGTCTAGAGGAAAGGTTATTTTGATTGAGAAAGGATAAAAATAGATATAAGCCACAGCTGGCTTACTGTAACAAAGACGAAACACTTTAAGACCATAATAATCTGTATTGAGAGAGGGACGAAGCTCTTTCTCTCTCTTTTTCAGACATGGAATTTTTTTAAAACAATAATGGAATTTTGCAGTAATGAGTTTTTTATTTTCGAGAAGCAATACATTTTAGGTAAGTACAAAACTTGTATACCTAGTTAATGTATTATGGCAATATAGTTGATGCAGTAAGTTGAAACTTAGTGTATGAAAGATTGATTGGATAATTCTTACAGGAACAGCAATATCAATGGAAAGTTCGGGAATATGTTATGGGTTTTACAATCAGATAGTTTCCACTGTTACAAAAAGTATTTCAATGCTTGTAAACCTGTTGACTGTTTTACGATATACTTAATATTACTATATTTTTAGTGAATTCAAAAGAAATACATTTGTTATTTGTTTTAATAGAATGTGATCTCATTTATAAGAGTTTCATACAAATTTGACAAAATTCATAAAATATTTTGAACATTTGAAAACAACCCTATTGTTTCCTCTATTTTAACACTAAGATAAAGTGATGCAAGTAAAATTTCTTTTTATTTCAAGTATATTACGCAATACAAAATAGTATGGCAATCATTTGGATTTTGAAGGATTAAAATCTAAATATAAATAACGAATGCAATGATGAAATACATATTTAGTTTTAGTTTCACAATATTTTTGTTAGTTTAATGACACATATTTTTATGTTTCTGCCATAAAAGATAGGTGTTAGTTAAGCTAGTAGCAGCTTCTCTATTCTTGACAGAAATAGTGTGTTTACATAATATTTGCTGCATTGGTCTCATGTTTGTTTCACATCATGTTTCCAGCCCATAAGGGTTTCCCAGTATTAGTTTCTATGCTTGTCAGAGGCGGCTCTGGGATTCCAATACTTGGGTATTTGTTAGCTCTGCATTACACAGTTTATAGTAAATAGATTTTATTTTTGTATCAATTTATAAAGAGCAGATTCTTGTAAGGCTTTTTATACCTGGTCGACAATGTTTGATACTCTTTCATATTAAATCTACTGAACAGATTTAAACATGGATTGGCATGAAGATAGAATAATAGTTTGTAATAACACGTTCAGATAAAGCAGGGGAAATTGTAGGCAAAGGGTATTGATAAAGTAATTTCACTATTAGTGTAGGGATATAGCATTGGAGAGGCATGCACCTGCTTCCCGCTAGTGATTCTCACATATAAGGGTTCTAGTTGAACTGGCAAGTATCAATGCATTTTTTTTGGAGTTATATAGATCTATTTTTAAAGATTGTAAAGACATTCTTGTCTTTAACAAAACATTGTGAGAAAACCAAGACTTACAGTTTGTAATCATATATCTGAAACCACCAATCTATCTTGAGTTAGAGTACTTAGAGAATAATATCATACCTTCTCTGAGTGAGAAGGGTTTGCTTAGCTATGTGATGAACTTCGTGTAAAACAAAAAAGTTCATTTTACAAAACATTATATGAAGTAATGTGCAACAATATTGTCATGCAACATATTTGCAACAATCAGTCACTTATGTGGTCATTCAACTGTGATTAAAAGTTAGGATCATGTTAGGATTTGCTGTCGAATAACTACTCAATTAATCTATCACAAGATCCCAGATAAATAACCTTATTTAATTAATTATGAAACGCTTTTATATGATTATGATGATATGATTTAATATAATTTAAAAAGTTAAGTTGCAATTTTGATACAAGCATAAACTGTAATGTTTTGAAAAAAAAATTGTTTCACTAAAGCTTTAGTTCAATTTACTTGTTTACTTTCATTCCATAATAAAATTAAAATCGATGTAATTGCCGTAATTATTACAATGTTTAATATTTCATAGTTCATATAAACATACGAAATAGAAACGATGTTCTCGTAAGTACTCCTAAAAAATAATTTGTAATATCACAAAAAAACCGTATAAAAGTTTATATTGAAAGTTTGTACTTACTCCCTTAGTCGCAAGCTAATCCATATTTCAACGCAGGTTTAATTATTCATTTATTATTTTGTAGTATAAAAATCACAGCACAATTCAAACTTGTTGGGCACTACGTTCAAAACAAAGCAAACAAAGTGAATGCAACACAACTGCAATGGCTCACGATTTACACTTGTCAAACTCAAAATGTATTTAGAGATACATGTTTGACTAAAAAATTAAGCACAACTTAAGCATATCGAAAATAAGTTTACAAGTCAATTTGTGCAACAGACAAGGATAGCAATGCTAAAAATGTAACCACGCCACCTGCCAGTCTGCCTGCCACCGTCATTTGTCAAACTACAAAACTATGCATTTCTAGGCTGTGTTACCATACCAATTATTAAAATACACACATATTTTCGCTTATAAATTAATTATCGTATCTATTTTGGATAGTGTTAAAGCAGCAGTCTGTTACAATAAAATTTCTTGTTACACAAATATTTAGTGTCATAGGATATTTAGCTATTAAGATCTTTTAAATGTTGGTAACACTGTGATTACAAGTACCAAATCATTAAATATAAGTTATATCAAAATAATTTACTAACATCCAGTTTAATAATTATTTGTTACTACTTATTATTTCAAATTGTTTCAAATGTGAAGTATACGTTTAGTACCTACCTGAATATTGTTTAGGTGCGCCATCTACCAGATTAGTGCGTAACTACAACCGTGCTTCACATTCACACAACAAGGTTGTAGTTGCAATGCATGGTAGTACGTTGTTGTTTAATTTGTCATATTATACGATGATGTCGTTATTCTAAAAAAGTGAATTAAAAAGCAAAAAAATTTACTTTGTACAAAGTAATACGTATTTCCATTTAGTTAAATAAAAATAATATTAAATAACTATTTTATAATTTTGAAGTCGGTGTCAATTAAAACAATATCTCTGTGTGTAGAGAAGCGATATTACATAATTGTTAGTTTGATGACTAGCCATAAATATATTTTTCTAATATTGTTATTTTGTAGGTAACTGCTTTAATTAATATGGGTACTTATTCAAATATGATTGTATGTACTTAGTATTTTGTTACTTACTTACCTACTATCTAAGTAAGATTGTTGTAGCATTTACTCTGTTTTAATCGTTGAAGAGTGCCCTCGACCATCTCTTATCTCCACCATTAGGTCTACCTCAGACCTTAATAAAATGGGAGTGCTTTAAAATACGTAATGAAAAAACTTACAAACGTTGTACGAGTTGACCCTAGAATTTTTGAAAATTCCCTACGATTCTTCTGGTCAGCCATCATCAGACCACCTTAGAAATATCTGCTTTTGAATAAAACAATCATTAAAATCGGTTCATAAACAATGAAGTTACCCGGGAACAAATTATAAGTATTATAAGTTCGAATTGAGAATCCTGCTCTTTTTGGAAGTCGGTTAAAGATGTATCATTTGAGTGCAACGAGTAAGTACTTTAAAATAGGGGAAGTTGAGTAGGTAGGTACGTTCTAAGTGGTAATTTTTTTTGGTATCGATCGACAAAGTATGATTTCCCGATGGTAAGCAATCGGCGCCGACAATGGATATCCGCAACACCAAAGAAGTTACGGTTGCGTTGCCGGCTTTTTGGGGATTAGGGTTTCGGATATTTAAAGATTGGGAAGGGATGAGAGGAAGAATTGGGCCTCCGGTACCTAACCTCACTCACACGGCGAAACAACGCTGCGATTGTTTCACGCCGTTTTTTTGTGAGGCCGTGGTATCACACAGGTCGAGCCGGCGTGACGAAGCATGGCTCTCTCACACCTATTCAATTTACTCGTTCTTATTTAATTCACAGTAAACTAGATTGTACGTTGTGACAATGTAAAAAAGTTTTATGGATGTTTCGAAAATCTTATCTAGATTAGCATTGCTGCGACCTAAAGCTTAAACAAACAAATTAATTTCGGTAAGTTTTAAGTTTAATATTAAAATCTCATAAACGCACACACCTCCTTAAAATATATCACATAACTTATTTGCGAAAGTGATACAAATAAATTCTTACAATATCACGTGCATCCAGGTAGGTAGGGCAGATGTACGGTACGACAAAAGCTTTTAGCAATGTCTGTAAACAAACCATTCTTTTGAGGTCGGATCATGGCCGCCCATGAATGGCGTTGTGGCGGGCCTAACTTTTAATAAGATTTATTGTAACCGATCTTGTTTTGACAATCACAATAGTGTGATTCGTGGCGGTAAACGGACATCTTTGTGTGGTCTTAAGGTTTATTGTAAGAGGCTTTAGTGAAGTCAAAACTTTTACACCTGGTTAGTAAAAAAAGTGAAATTATTAAGTAAGTAACATTTTCTTGGCATTGGCGCTTAGTGAACTCTTTACACAAAGCATTGTCTTGTAAAGAAGAATTAAATATTAAGAGTCTTGGTTTGGTTATAAAATAGGTAGATTCATTACTTAATTGCAAGGGATTGTTACAATTTTCTTGCCCTGAATATCGTTCTTCCTCTACCGTTCTTTACTTCGTCGTCCGTTCACACGCGGTAACCAAATTTTGGATTTGCTGAACTTAAAATAAAGAAAAATTCGGTAGGCAAATTGTCAATTCTTGTCTCATCAATTTATGATTTCTAAAATATTTGGCATGACAGCTACTCCAAACTGAATAGAAATAAATCTAGCGATTACCAGTCCAGATTTACCAATCTTAGAAGATCCATTTGAACGACTTTACAACTTACGAGTTGCCTCAACAACTCACAAAATGTTCCATAAAAACTGATAGCGTTAAAACTCGGCTGAGTTATGGTAATGGGTCCTTAGATACTTTCACAGGTTCCTTCACTCCCTATCCATGCCATAGGATCTCTTTAATCTTAACGACACATAACATAAAGATGTCTAACTCCACATCACTAAAAGGCAATTGTTGTTAAATTTAATGACATTTAAAATAAAATAGTTTGGCCCACGATAATAATCGATGGATAATCTAGGTGTTAGCTCTTGTTAGCGTTGCAGAGATTAATTGCAACAACATTTTACAATGTGATATTTCTGTCAAGAAAACGATGCATATGAAAATTTGCCTCTATCTGGTATTGATTAAATCGGATTTAGTGCGTAGATAAACAATTACATAAATAAAGCTCCAAGGAAGGCCTTAACGAATCCACAGAAGATAAAAAAGTAGCTTGCCTTATTACAGAGACAATCTAAGTCGAAAATTATACACGTATTCTTGTTATGTTATGTAAAACTGGACAGATCCATAATTCTAGCCCATGAATGTCATCATATCATTGTCGTCCTGCACTAACAATCTCAACACGTATAAATTAAACACATGTTATATGTTAATGAGCCAATTAAAGTTAATTTCAAGAATGAGAGGTAATTACAGGAATCATCTAATTATGTTTGAATTTATAGTTGACAGTATAATTTCCGCTATTCGTCGTTTTTGTTGTAATAGGTCGTTAGCTTTTTAGTTATTTGTAATAAAGTAAAATTCAAGTCAATAGATGATTGCCGAAAGGAACACAGGAATTCGATATCTTCGCCACGTTCGAGGTCGTTCTCGAATGAGTTCGTTACGTATCTACAATTTTAGGTTACATAAGTCCATACCATATTTCTAGCATTTTATTGTGAGGATAATAATTTCGAAAGGATTTCCAATGAACATGCAGGTTAGCCAAGGAAGTGTTGTGAATCGTGATGTAAGTATTTACTAATTCAAAATTAGTAAGTTCTATTTATTTAATATTTCTGAACACCTTTAACCTTATGTAAGTAGTAGGAAGAGATATAACATCATCAGAAATCTGGATCGTGCACACATATATTAAAACCTCCACCTACATGCTATTGAACCTTTTACGAAAGGGATAACACCATTAGATAGGTAAGTACCAACATGCTTTTCCAACATCTAAAAGAAATTACATTAAACTAATGGACATAAAAATAGTCGATTTCGGAGCAAATGTTACTATCGTATTGAACTTTGGTGTTTGTGAATGCTTACACCGAATCGAGTTCTTTTGCGAACAATTTCTTTGATACAATAGAATGCTATGAAGTCTTTTAGCGTAGGTTGTAGTTGTAGTTATATTTTTTTTTAAAAGTAACATTAGTAAAAATGGAAAAAGGTTGTAGCAGTTCCGAATAGCTACCGTATTATGTACCTACATATGTAATAAATTCATATCTAAATTGCTATTAATAAAGTGGTAGGTAAGTGGGTAATTAGATTCTTGTCTTGAAAAGCCATTATCTGTTGTTTCTACTAGGTGTTTATTTCTTCTCCAACTATACTGATAGCTTAAGAACTCTATTTTCCAGGTGATTATAAAACAATTAGTTAATGAGTCCAAAACATCACTTGTGGAGTAATCACCCATCCCAGTCATCACGATAAGGCATCATTTGTTCGGGAATTCGACATTAGCCTTATAAGGTGAGTCGTACAAAACTCGGACCAATAAATTGGCTTCATAAATATTGCTAATACAACAACATGTCGGTGTGACAACAATGGTAAGGTTGAAGTCAACATCACAGTTCGATAGTCCGCGCACGTCCGTGATTGGTCAGACGCAAAGCGAATCTCGAATGAATTACGGGAATTGTTTACAACGATACACGCCGATTTGGTCAAGATTTTCGACAAAAACTTGAAGAATTAAGAGAGCGCCTGTTGTTATTTAAATAGCAAATTCTCAGATCGGCTCTTTCAACGCCGCTTTTGAAATGCGCGAAGCATGGCAAAACGGACGGTGATTATGCAGTTTTTAGTACATGATATCCTGTATTTAACATTTATTATGTAGATGTTAACATTTGTGAAATTGTTTTGCATTTAAACCATACATTTTAACTAAGCAAAGTAACATGTAATTTGCTAAGAAAATATCCCATAAACATACAATCAAAACGTTGAATATATCGGTGGGTGTTCCTAACGTTATTTATGACATAGCATGGTTTTATTTCATTGCCGTAATTTATCATTTCGTATTGATGTCATTGTATACCCGCCATTAACTGGGCTTAAACGATTTAATTTTCGACTTTCCCTCAAAACATTGATGGCACCTAATCACGGCCCACGGACAAGATAATCCCAAAATTTATTGGCCATAACAGCAGACTGTCGTCAATCGAATTGATATTGTGGTCATACAGAATTATAAACAGTTTGGTGCTAATGAAATCACATTGGATTGCTATAAATTAGAAGGCGACAATGTTTGAGGCTGGGGTGACCACAATGATGGCCATTTACAATGCGCCGTATTTGGGTTAAATAGTGGTCACAAAATAAGACCACCCTAAATGTTTGGGTGCGTTGTGTTGTGTATCACAAGCCACAATGGTGTTGGGAGCAAGATGTTTGGACTACAAGAAACGAATGACGTAATTTATAGGGGCAGTTGGTCAACGACTAAGTCAGGGCGACGCCGCGACGTTAAGGTCATGGAATGTATGGAATTAATAACCATTGAATATTTCATAAATAACATAACCAAGTTGAACTAACTTTGTTGTGATATTACGTTTACCTGCCCACGACTTGATATAAAAAGTGATATGAAGGATGCTCTTTCATAGTGCCGAAAAATATGTAACTCTGAATACAAATAACAGACGAGAGGGGGTATAATTAAAGAATTATTTTGATATAATATCGCGGTTATTCTCACGAGCTTCCATTTGGTTCATGACGTGTCTAAAATTCTTGTGGACAAAGGGTCGAGTGCCGGTAGGGCAGCCAGGAGCGTAGGTAGCGTCGTCCGCGGGGCCTTCCGTCAATATCGTGGACAGCGGGACACCATTGTCACTGGGTCCATTGTACCGACTGACGCTGCGAAGCACAGACCAAAAATCATTAATTTTGTATCACAAAGCAAGAACCCACAAATCGAAGGCCTGAAAAAAATTAGGGCCCATTCAGGAGCGGTCACTGACGCACGATGGGATGCGCACTCGCGTAGCTCCGTAGATATTTCGATTTGAGTTTTAATTATACTATTTTATACGATGCTGCGGCCGACAAAGGTAGCTATGATGGGCAGTCGTTCTGATATTTAAACCAGTGTGTGGACTATGGATAGTGATTACATTTTTCTTCACGCTTACACCGAATTTTAAGGCCAATAATGTTTCTTGAATACTAAGTCTTTGTTCTCATAGAGACGTATTTTATTAACAGCCACGCGTCGAGCACTTGTAAAACGGGTACCTACATAACGATGCTTTTGTTAGGCTGGGATGTGAGGTATGTTATTAAACTCCAGTTTAAACTGTAAACGGATCCGTGCTGTTGCATAGTTACATAAATCACGGGGTTTTTGTGATTAATGTCACAGTTAAACATAAAGATTCATATTTAGTGCAGTCGAGTTTGTACCAAAAGGCTCCGTGACAAACGTAACCGGATTAGTGGGAACTATAAAATACGTTAAAAAAATAAAACATTTCAGCTTACTGTTTACAGAACGCGTCTATAATTATTTATTAAAATCCGGGGATATAAATTAAAATTATCGTGTCAATGTAGTTTTAGAGATCGGCAAGAATATAAAATAATAATCTTGTTATACATGAAGGAAAAATATCGTTAATTATTGTAGCACTATCTACCCCATTGTTTTTTAATAAAATAATTAATTAGTGCATTAGTGCGTTTGGTAATTGACATTGAGTAGGTACAATACCGTCAACGTATCTTGGCGAGTCTGAAGTTAGCCGATTAGCTGCGCAGTACACAATTTATTTCCTAAAAGATCCATTGCGCAGACAAACGGCTAACTTCAGACTCGCCAATATACGTCGTCCGTACCCACCTTACTGTACTAATTAGGTAGGTACTTATGTTCATAAATTTTAAATTAAGAACAATCAAATTAAAATGATACTATCTACGATAATCTTGACATTTTGTTTGCCATTTTTTGTTGTACAATTTTATAATGTTCACTTAACTAAATTAAGCAGAACCCACGGAACGAGCTGGCAGTCTTATATCTTTGTATTTTATCTATCACCAAAATATTTAAACAAACCATTCAACTATCAATAACGTGTGGCGCAACAAATGCGATTAAAGCCGCTATACAGTCCCAACCACCACAGATGTTAAGGGGGGGAATTAAAAACCACGTCAAAAAAACTCTTTGTGACGACGAAATTCGCTTTATCCAGTAAACCGGAATCTGCGACCCTCCTTACAAAATAATGCTAATCATAACGGCATTACATTCATTCGTTGGATTTTGTCAAGTATCTCGTGATAGGTCTCGGATTCTCATCATTTTTTCTCCCTCTCTCTTCTTAAGCTTTTCTCATTATAAAACGCTAATGTATGCTGCGGTAGCGATTGTATGGCTAATTCAGAAATGCGATTTCTTAATTGTGTTAAGATTTTAAAAGGAGCAGAACGTTAACGTGGATTTAGGTATTACCTAGTCGAACGTTGATGAATTTTAAAATAAAAATATTTCCCAAGTAAATTAACATATTTCTTAGATTTGTTGTTTAGGTTATATTTGTTCTTTAACAAGTTATTGTAGTAATTTATATTATTTTGGCTTTTTCAAGAGGCTAAAGCTACATAATCATCCTACCAACTAAATTATGCCATGTGCGCAATTTATAATATATAGAGATATTTTTCTACTTTTTCAGTACAAATCGATTAATCTATTCGAAAACGTTTCCTATTCACCAAAATGTGAAAAGAATATGATTTAGTAAAAATACCGCACATTTGGCCACATGACATAAAATAACAATATGACCTTAATGCCGACTTTACAAACCATTAGCACATCTGATACAAAATATTTTGACATTTACTACCGCCAAATATGTATGGCTCTTTGGGGATCGGCCATTAGATCCCTGGAAACACGGGAACAAAGTGAATGGCAGACAGCTAGGAAGATCGATTCGATTTATGCGTTTTTTGCAAAATCACACAATGGTCCCTATTTATTGACAGATAATAGCATCCAGAAACCATAGGGAACAGTTGGCGGGAATCGATTCAACTTGTAATGTGGTTAGTTATGGTGATCAGAATCAGCGTTGATTTCATTCGATGTCATTAGGTTAATGTGGTATCAAGATTCAAACATATACATTAGCGTGCTGTTCGTCAAACACCTGCTTTGTAAAACGCACACTTTCGTATAAATACTCTTTTATGAATATAGTTTGGATGCGCATTAAGACTTAAGAGACAGTTGTGACCGTTATTTTAATATTTATAGTCACGGATGAGAGTTATTATAAACAATATTTTACAATACAAAGTCCATTGAATTATGATATGAATTTATCATTGGCGACATTTTGTGATGCCGAATCATTAGGCATAATTATGAACTACGACAAGCGAGCGGTTCTTAAACAAAACTTTTTTTTTATTAAAAGTCACGCAGGATGCGTGTGGAATAAAAAGTAGATTTAACGTTTTCAGTGGTTTGTCTAAATCTCGACCAGTTTATTGAGGACGTTGAAGTTGGAAGAAAATTTGGGTTTGATCCTTAATTTATTAGTAGGAAGAGGGGTAAGGAAGTTCAAATTGAGTTGGTGAGTGCGTAAGACCATTTGAGATTTACAACTTCCTGAGTGAATCGGTACGTTGGCACTGCACTTGATGTGACATTTATTTATCCTTATTAAGCTATCAACTAGATATACACAGTATCTTTATACTACACTCATTACCTTGTTTCCAATAAAAAGTTAAACATCAATTTTATTGCTATCGCGGATGGATAACGATGATCGCTATCGATAAAGAACACAGTATTTTAAAACTAGTTCTGAAGTGAGCTGGGTAAATATTAAAATGTTGAATTATGGGTTGAACTTTTTGTTTTTATTGTATGCAGTCTGCCGACTATATTAATTGTTTGGGTTCTGTGTTTAATTGAGAATTTGAAACTAGATTCCATATTTTGGATTTATTTTAGAATAAATCGGATAAGAAAGTGGTTTTTTATACTTGCACTTGCCTGCTTATTTATGTAACGTATGCAAGAGGTAAACACGTTTGATACAATTTACCTACTCGATAGTATTACATTTTAAAGTAGATACTGGCAAAAGTAATACGATAAATAAAAAAAAAATGCATGAATCGCACTAAAAATAGGTATCGCATACTACTAGACAGCGAGGCAGTCTTATTGTAATCTGATACTTGTTATCTGGAATGCGCATTTCTTTATCAAACCTCCTTATTATAATTTGGAACAAAAATATAATTAGGCAATCCATGATGACTAAGAAAATATTAGGAATATTAAATAGGTACAGACTTTGATTTTTTTCTTGCAATGATCTTCGACACGGCGAAACACAACGCTGTGGTTGTTTCACGCACGCCGGTTTTCTGTGAGGCCGTGGTATCACTCCGGAGTCCTGTTTCATGTTGGTTGTTGTCTAAGTATTCTATGGTGAATAGCGTCTCGAAATACAAACCTTGAACATTGAGTAAAATTATAGGGCCGATCTCCAGCCGTGTTTGGGCAAAAATGTTTGTATCGTTTAGGTAGTATTCATTACGTATTAGGTAGTTCGTTCGTTGCGTAATTGAAAAAGAAGAAGGATCGGGGTGGTTTCTAAACAGTAGGAGTCTGATACCTACTCTCTCTAATATAATAATATGATGACTTTACCCCTTTTTAAAAAATCACCTCAGTAGAATAAATCACGACAGCAATAAATCCACGTTATGCCATCGGTTCACGTCAGGTCGTCGAGAGTGCACTCATTTAGATCAGTTAACTTTGCGGTACAATTTTTGTGTTTCGCCGCCGAGAATGCCAATAAAGCCCTTTTTATGTTCCCCGACGCCTTTTGTTTGTCCAACTGAATCGCGTGTTCGCTTTTACATTTGATTCTGTGATAAAATACCAAAGAAACCGAAGCATTGAACACATTGCCCAACAGTAGTTCGAGTATTTAAACCGAATGTTATTTTGATGTGGTATTTTTTAATTAATGATCACAACGATCCGTTTTGGTTAAGTTCAAATATCTTAACGGTAATGCGGATGTGAAAAGAAAGCATTTTAAAGTGGCTACGTTACTTTTAAAGCAAAGGGTGCAATTAAAATTCACATTATCAGCCACTCGATTGCATCTAATAGTGTTCAAAGTAGGAAAGTGTCCATTAACGGTGATAACGGGACATAACTTACTGATTAAACGTGGAATTACTAATTACTTCACACTTGAATCCTTTGGTTCCACATTGTCGGCAGTACAAAACTTTCCAAAGACATTTTAAGAAGGTACCAACACGGTAATGATGATGTCACCATGAATCAGTTGACGAGTTACCTAGATAAGCCGTATCGCAAATGCGTCACAACCCAGGTAGGTCCCGACTTGTAGAACAAAAGCGAGTTGTCAGAATTGTTTCTACAATCTGTATTGCATTATCGACGATCATATTGTGAAAATATGCACGTAGTCCTCACTGATAACAGGTGATAATCATTGGAGGTATTTTCTATATCTATGGTAATGGAATTCCTGTGAGATTAATGTTAATTTTGGATTATTATTTTCAAATTATCAATGAGTATTAAAATAAAAGTAAGTGTTTTACATGATAAGAAAGAAATTATCCCAAATCGACCAAAATACATATTTTAGAAGTACCTACAAAACTTAAAATAAAATCTACTTAATTCAGTTGGTTGCAGTTTTGGCAGTTTCAATTTGTTTAGGGTTCATATAAACTCAATATTTTTTTAGTTTCAGTCTGAACTCTATTGAAATTTTATGATTAGACAAAACAAACAAAGTAAGCACCGCCATGTTTATAAAAGCTCGCAAAGCGCGCTTCTGTTCATGCCAATCTTGCGGCGAGCAACTTGTTGCCGTTGTGAACTTTTTAACAGACAGAGACAGACGTATCGGTAGACCTTGTCGGGGGAGGAGCAACTGTGCGCGGGGAGCGTGCCGCCACCGGCCGGTCGCTCAACTTGCTTTGCGCTACGCTCAGTCGCTTCTCACGAGTCTTCGAGAGAGGCGCTTGCTGCACCTCAGCTCGCGAACTCGTGCCGTTATGTGTCGCACTTCGAAACAAGTTTGACGGGAAATTCGTGAAGTTTTCCGAGCGCGTCCGGACTAACGTAGCGATGTGCGCGATAATATCAACTCAAACGGTGACAATTTAAATAAAGTGACAGTTAAAAGTGAGTTATTCGAGATGTTATCGATGGGATTATTTGCTGTATGGTATGCAGCATGGAGTTGGATGTTCTTGGGTGTCAGCGCTGCTTCGCTGACGAGTCGCGTCGCGGAGGCGCCCCAGGAGTGCGAGTGGCAGCGAGTGTCGGGTGATGCCAGTGAATCTACTCGCGTCCAGTTGTCGTGCTCGCTGCGGACCGCTGCCGGCGCTACAGACCTATTGGCAGGTCTAAGTTCTTCACAAGCTCAGCGCATCACTGTCCTAGATCTACATTGTACAGATGTTCTCTTCTTTGAGAGCTCCTTGGATTTTGGCAGAAGAAAAGAAGAAGGAACACAGCTCTTATCTCGGTTCCACAATCTTAGAGAACTGAGGATAGAGTCGTGTAAAATTCGATATGTTCCCTCAGCTGTTTTATCACCGTTAAGTGGATTGAGGAGTTTAACAATTCGAACACACAACACGGATTGGTCAGCTATGTCTATGGAATTTCACAGGGACACATTCCGTGGGCTTACTGATCTGCGATCTTTGGATTTGGGTGACAACAATATTTGGAACCTGCCTCCTGAAATATTTTGCCTCTTATACAATCTTAAAGAGCTAAATATAACACAAAACCGATTACAAGACATATCAAATCTTGGATTCTCGGACTGGGGCAATGGGCCAACTGCCCCCGGTAAATCGTGCAACACCGTCTTAGAAACTTTAGACATGTCTTACAATGAAATAAGAACTTTACCTGATAATGGATTATCAAGTTTACGTGCGCTTCAAAAGTTATTTTTGCAAAACAATAGAATATCCGCTGTAGCCGATAGAGCTTTTGTCGGCTTGAGTGATTTGCAAATTCTCAATCTGTCAACAAATGCTTTGACTGCTTTACCACCTGAAATGTTCCAGTCGTCGAGAGATATCAAACAAATATATTTGAACAACAACTCTCTAAGCGTTCTCGCTCCGGGACTATTGGAAGGATTGGATCAATTGCAAATATTGGATTTATCGGTGAATGAGTTGACAAGTGAATGGGTAAATAGAGACACATTTTCAGGACTAGTTCGCTTAATTGTTCTGAATTTATCACACAACAGGATTACAAAAATAGATGCTTTGCTATTTCAAGACTTGAATAATCTTCAGTTTTTAAGTTTGGAACATAACAACATTGCACGTGTAGCGGATGGTGCATTTTCTAATTTGAAAAACCTTCACTCGCTTTCTCTGGCGCATAATAACATATTAGAAGTTGACAGCGGACATTTCTCAAATCTTTATGTTCTGAATCAGTTGTTCCTCGACGGCAATAGAATAACAAAAGTCGATTTACGATCTTTTGAGAACATAACGAAGCTTCATGACCTGGGACTCAGTGGAAACCAGTTATCAGAGGTGCCGGAAGCTATCAAAACATTGAGATTTTTGACGTCTCTAGACTTAGGCATGAACAGAATAACTAAAGTTTCAACATCACAGTTCGAAGGATTGGATGATTTGTATGGCTTACGTCTGGTTGGAAATAAAATAGAAAAGATATCAAAGGATACATTTGCTGCCTTACCCTCGATGCAAATATTGAATTTAGCTTCAAACAACATAGATCAAATAGACGACGGAGCTTTTGCTTCAAACCAACAGTTAAAAGCAATCGGACTGGACGGTAACAAACTAGTGGACTTGAAAGGCATATTTACTAACACCCAACCGCTTGTTTGGTTAAACGTGTCTAACAACGAGTTGCTTTGGTTTGATTACAGTCATATTCCTACTAATTTGGAATGGCTGGACATGCACGAGAACAAAATTGAAAAGCTTGAAGATACATATGGGTTAAAAGAGTCCTGTTCAGTTAAAATGCTCGATGTTAGTTATAATAAATTACGAAGCATCGACGAGTTCTCTTTCCCAAGCAGTATAGAAACTGTTGTTTTAAACAATAACAACATTGATAAAATAAGTCCAGGGACATTTCTACAAAAGTATAACTTAAACAAAGTTATGTTGTATGGAAATAAAATACGGACGTTGGAACTTGGCGCTTTTGCGATATCATCTGTTCCTGAGGATAAAGATTTACCCGAGTTTTATATTAGCGAAAATCCATTTGAGTGCGACTGTACAATGGAATGGCTGCAGACAATTAACCAATTAAGTGACCTCAGGCAGCGCCCAAGAGTAATGGATTTAGAAAGTGTAAGGTGCTCTTTAACCCATTCACGAACCAGATCGGATATGCTTTTGCTGGAAGTAAAGTCTTCGGAATTTTTGTGTGAGTACGAGTCACATTGTTTCGCGGTGTGCCATTGTTGTGACTTTGACGCCTGTGATTGTAAGATGACTTGTCCAGATAAATGCTCGTGTTATCATGATCAGACCTGGACCACTACTAACGTCGTCGATTGTTCGAACGCTGGCTACGATCACGTCCCAGACAGAATACCGATGGATGCGACCGAAATATACTTGGATGGAAATGACTTGAAAGAGTTAGGAAATCACGTTTTTATTGGCAAAAAAAAGTTACAAGTGTTGTATTTAAATAATAGCAATATCAACACAATACAAAATAGAACATTTAACGGTATTGAGTCATTGAGAATTCTTCATTTGGAGAACAATAAATTGGAAGTGCTAAGAAATACACAATTTACTAGATTACCCAATTTGAATGAACTTCATCTTAGTGACAACAAGATCAAGGTTATAGAAAATGATACGTTTAATTACCTGCCCTCACTGGAATACTTGAACCTCGACAATAACGGGTACGTTGATTACATGCCATGGAGAGTCATTACAGACAACGATCCCCGCACTCGTGTCTCAGTAGATGGGAATAACTGGATTTGTGATTGTAAAGACGTCAACCAGCTGAATCAATGGCTACTAAAAAAGTCAAAAGACACAGAAAGTATGATGTGCTACTTTGCCCATGGTCAAGCTATGAATAAAACCATCGCAACCGTAGCAAAGGAATGTAAAACGGAGACTACTACTGAAGAAACCGGCACTGAGACACTAAAGCGATTATTCATTGAATCGCATGACGGTGTCGAAAATTACATTCCATATATCGCTGCGGTACTGATAATAGCAATTATACTCTTACTAATGTGTGCTTTGCTCTTCATGTTCCGAGAAGATTTTAAATTATGGATGCATTCGAGGTACGGTGTAAGAATATTCAGTTCGACTCCGAAAGATATGAACGACAACAAAAACAAACGATTCGATGCTTTTTTTGTTTACAATCCACGAGACGAAGATTTCGTAACTCGCGCCGTGAGTTCCGAACTAGAAAATATGGGACATACGTTGTGTTTGCAACATCGGGACTTGCCTTTGGTTGAGAGGCGTTCAGGTGATAGTTTAGTGAGTGCTTCCGAAAGTTCTAAAAGACTCGTTATAGTGTTATCCATAACATTCTTACAACAAGAGTGGTATGCCGCAGAAACAAATGCGGCTATACAAAGTGCAATCAATTCAGTGAACGTTAGGCATAGACGTCAAAAGATAATATTCCTTGTGACGACGGACTTGAGTGCCATAAACATTGACCCGGACCTAAAAGTGCTACTTAAAACATGTACAGTGATCGTGTGGGGTGAAAGAAACTGTTGGGAAAAGCTAAATTTTCGGTTACCGGATGTGGACGTGACACTCCCAAATCGGACGCTTCATAATGCGAATAATATGAAAAGTGGTAGTAATAGGGAGGCTTTTGGTCGACATGGGAATTTGAGGTACACGGCACCTCCGACATCACATGATCCTTGGTATAAGTATGGTATGAATCCGCCTGGTTTGATGATGTCGAGCCCGATGCATTCGACAAGCGCAAGCGCAGAAGTGTCAGCGCGCAGTACAGAGGACGAAACGTGTTCGGTGGCAAGTAGCGAAGGTCGGCCTGACGACCGCCTACCGCATCATCATAGTTACGTATCTATAGACAATCACCAGTGCGAGGAACGTCCTCTAAGGCCCGCGCAACAAATTCCCATGTCGAGCACAACGCATCCTAGAAAGACTTACTTTGTATGAGCGAATGATAATTGTGATTTGTATTGTTATCTGTATATAAATATCATTGTATAAATATTGTAATCTGGCATAATATATTGGATGCAAATTGTGTTTATAAGCTTGTATGTATTTGTTGGTGCTGTAATATTAAATTGTTTATGTAACAGTAATCGGTCTTGTGCCAGATTTGAAAATTCTTTTTATCGTACTGTGAGTACTATTGATGTCTTTTACGAATTTTGCACTTATTTGTATGATCTTTTGTACCTGTTTGAATAGTATTCATTGACCTTCTCTTCTTCATGAGTTATTTGTAGATAAATGAGTTATGTAAATCAATACATTCCTTTTTGCATATGTACATGCAACAGGTATACTTTAGATGAGATATGATTCATAAACTGGTACTTTAAGGTTCCTGACTATTTTTAAGACCTGACATGCTGAGTATTTGTGATAATGTTAGGTACTTATTTTGAATTTATCGTATGAAGTGAGAACTGTAAGAACTATGAACTGTAAATATATGTAAGTAAAGGTATCGCAGAACTGAAATGTACCCTAGTCAATTGTAAATAGCATAATTGTAAGATGTATACGTAAGTAAATAATTTTGTGATGTAATTTTTAGCTAGGATATGAAATTTTTTCGTATTTATTACGCTTCCAAACGCAGAGTATGAATAAAATAATATTTTTATCTACTATTTACTGTTTTTTAATGATATTCCATATAGGACAACCCAAGACACTCACATACACAACACAATTACAAAATACAAAGTCAAATCAACATAAAGGGATATTCGAAAATAACTCTTATTTTCAGTATTCCAAGAGATTAAATTAGTGTGCTTACTCCTCAACTCTGAAGCACAAAATATTATAATGATAAAAGCTCAAGCAAAGACCGAGCTCAACCATCTGTCAAAGATGTCAACGAAAAGTAAATATTGAAAGAGTTGTCCATATAAATTAAATGGTTTGGATCTATGAGTTTGACGCAGACAGGTGTAGTAGGCCCTCGAAGGCCTCGGACAAATCTATTGAACTTTGTTTGGCTTATAAAATTATCTAATAGACCTGTCTTAGTTCAATGTTACGTCATATGAGCTCTGCGCTTAAAAGTCAATATAGAAGACAGAAAGAATTGGTTAGCAAAAAAATCTTTATCTTTAGTAACATTTTATAAATGCATATCTTAAATCGGAGCAGGTGAAAGAACAAGGGCAAACGTCGGAACGTCAAGTAAGTTTTTCATTGACATAATCAATTTACCGAACGCTTTGTTCGCCCATCCAGAGTTAAATGTATAAATATTTATTTTATCTAAATTGATCGAGTCGGATAAGATCACGCCCGAGCCCGTACGATTTTAATTTAAAAAGCGACCGCGACAGTGCGCGTGCGCCGATGGCCCGCTGCGAAATTATAAATCATCTGCCCGCCGGTCCAATGATGAATAAACAGCATTTTAATTGACTTTTGATTACGACGATGTCTCTTCATTGTTGAATAGAGGTGTGAGTAACTGGAGCAATCGATTATGTGTTTAATGCGCACACGCATGTGACACTTAGTAGTTTGGCAGAGATTTTAACATTTGTGGGAGTAAATTAAAAGATTCTAGGCAAATTAGATCGGTTTAAAGAGCATCGTATTTTTTGGATTATTTCTTACATTTTCCGTGTAGGCATAAAGTAGATTTTGTTAAATTAATATAGGATACTTTGAATACATTTTGAGATAAGAGTATTTTACACTTAAGATCTTTTGATTTTATCTTAACTTTAATCGAAACAATACATTGAATAGCTTAATCGAATTGTTGATGTAATATTATACCGAAAAAGATTTGAGACTTCGAATATCGTTAAGGATTTAAATGACGGTCATCAAGAGGTCCCATGTCTATGACACACAGGCCATTCGTTTTAGCGCCAACACTACGACATCGGCCACTCATCACCTTTTTTCCTCATGCAATACGATATCCTATCGTTTATTGTCCACGGGCGATTCCAAACTCGTTCCAAATGGATCTTAGACATCTTAAACTTAGGTGGGAAATATCTAAACTCGAGGTGACAATTGATTATGTCCCTGGTAAAGACAAAAAGCGGATTCGTTCGATTAGTTATGTCGCCGGCGAGCGTAGGCCGACTCGAAACAATAGATCGACTTTGCTTTATGATTCTATAAACGTTTATGTCCCTATAAACGACCTTTTAGCTTTTGGTAAAGTTGAGATTGTGATGTTATCGGTATCCAGACAGGTTTATTACAAAAGTATTAATGGCACTTCTTATGAAAATGCTGTTATAAATTTTCGTTGACATTTTTAGGTCTTTTTAGCAACTCGAACAGTGAATCATCACCGATATCTATAAGATTTGAGTGCACGCTAAGATGGTACCATGGGATTTTTTATTTATTCTTTGCATAATTCATTTTTGAATTCTAACCTCTCAATTCGGATATGTGGGTGGGTAAATGAAGGTTGCGTCTTATTGGCTTCAAATTAAATGTATCGGTATCCTCATTAAATGATACTTCCATAACCGTAAACGTGACCGCCCATAGCTATACAAAATCGTAAATATCCCAGGCTCAGTTAATGAAATGTTTAAAGAAATCTTAAAGCGCGCGAGTTTCGCGTAGGACGTTTGGATGTCATAATAAAACGTTTCGATTATGGCTTTATAAAAACAAATAAAAATTATGACAGTTATTAGATTAGATTTTTATATGATGTTCTAACTATAAATGTACATGTAATTATTGCCGAGTTATCAACTTAGATTGATACTTAACCGTAGGCTAAGTGTGATAATAAAAAGGCTCAGTGGTTCAAAGCTTAGTATTAACAATTAACAAGTTTTTCCTTCTATGCCAGCTGGTAAATTAATAACAGTTTTCTATATATGATTAACAATAAAGAACACTAGTTCATCAATAGCATTGCCCAATGCTCAAGAGTCCGTGTTTGTAATAATTAGGGTTGCAGCTGCTTCCGTTGGTGGGAGGAGTCGCAAGGTTTTTTAATAAATGTTTCGCTGTTATTGGTAGCAGCGAAGGAAGGAATTACAAATTTAAATTCGCCAGGGAATCGCCCGTGACAGTGTTGAAAGTGGAGAATGCAACGCATATGTTGTGTGTGTGTTGTGTGCTGTTATACAAAATTAGTTTCCCGTCTTTAATGTCTTAAAGTAAAAACATTTTCTGTTTTGGTTTAAATACTTTAGCGATTGTTTACATAGAAAACCAGTTACAAGTTTAAACGTCACCGAATTAATTCTTTTACTATTTATCGACATATAGATAATAAAGTAATTTTTAAAGCGAGAGAATCAGGTATATTGATAGAGAATAAAATGGACCGACACAAGTTCTTTAGTCCTATTTTAATTAGAATTCGCAAACGTTAAGATATAGAAGCAATAAAACTGACGTTAGCGATAATCGCTGATAACATCTCCGAAAAAGCTTTGCGTCATAAAAATGTTATAAAGTTTCGAATGTGTTAATGAAACTAGCGCTTTCATATGAATTTATTTATTTAGTATGTATGTATGTATAACACCGTAACGTTACTTGGGTGGCTTGCAAGATTTGTTAGAGATAAAATTTTAATTTTAATTATTATCATTGATCGAGGGCGAGCGTGTAACCCCTAATTTCTATTTTTGATATACGTTTCTGGTTCGGAAACATCTGTAGGCCATTAGTCATATGAATCTACGGTATTAAGTTGAAAGTTTTTACCTCGACGTAGAGAAAGGAATGCATGATTTTGAGGATAAGAGTAAATAGTGCGGGACTAAGATTTGTGCGGATAATTCCCCGGACGTGCTATAGACGGATGCAATGAGATAACGTGCATTTATCTAAGTAAACACACAGACTTAATAAATGCTTCTGGGCCGAACATGAGTCACTATGTAGCAAGATTATAATTACTTACCACAAGTATCTGTTTGCATAATCTTTGCAAATATTCTCTAGCTTTTATTTGAGGACGGGTTTCTTTTATTTTTTTCTTTATTGCCTAAATATGGGACCAAGTATACTTTGGAGAGATTATTTTTACTTTCTATAGATGCCATGTAGGAGTTTTAGAAGGAATAATACAAAAATAAATAATTCTTTAGGACTTTGTTACTACTCAGAATTCAAATTCGATAAAGCGAACGAGCATTAAATTAAAATAACATAACGTGGTTAGCAAAAATCTGGCATATGCGAATAAATTGGGAGGGTGTGTCAAAAAAATAATAAGTGGCTGAAATTGAATACGTTGATCAGTAGACATACTGTGGCTTGCCCCTTTACAATGCAAGGTTCATTAAAAACTTCCCCTAGATATGTACTAGTGTAGGACTGAAGAAGGAATACAAATGAGATGCTACCGTAAATATATATTTGTATAAGACATACGACGAGGTATAATTAGACAAAATTGCAGCTCAGACTGTGACAGCGGTCATGGGATTCGTCGCGGCTAATCCACTGCACCTTCTATCCTAGACCGTTAAAAAAATAACAAGAACAAAAGTACTCGGCTCCACAGAATGTGACGTTCATTCCCGTCTCCTCGTACCCACATTCCTTTTACGTTAGCCGCCACAATAGCCGACTTATTCTAGCTTTTTTATTTCGGTCACGGTGCTTGAATTACGTAATTAGCAGTAGCTTATTGGAACTTTGGGGACGTCCTGTCGCTTTCAAATGTGATTAAGCACTGATTACGCCGAATAATTTACAATCAACATCAAATTAATTTAATTTAATTGATACTTGTTCGCTTGTCTTTCATCAGTGGATGTGGACTGACCGACGCGCAAATGTCACTGTAATTCCACGCACTTGTTTGTTATTGTTAATAAAAAATTCAATTAGCGACAAGTGGTCACAAGTGCGACCTCAATCATTCATTTTATTGTATATTCGACTATAGTTCCCCAATACGTATTCTATTGTAACGGACCCCTATAAATAAAAATGCACATTTGGTGTACGACTCGATACAAAAGATTAAAAAGCGGGATCTCATAAAAAACATCAGTGGTTATCTATTAGTATCTAGTTAGAGTTACTCGTACAGATGTTACTAAAATAATAATCCCTCGTCGTGGCATTTCGACACGAAAGCGGGGAGATCGTGCATTGAAAAAAATATTATCTTTACCTGAACGGTAAGTTAGTTAGCTAACGATGGGTCCCGTTAAACAAATGTGTGCACACGAATAGTCGAGGTGTTTTTTGAAGATTTGACAGGAATAAACTTCTACCAGTATTCTTTTGAATAATTTACCGTCACTACTTTGTCTCGAGATAATCCTGAACATTTTGGCCGTGCTCTACTCAAGATTAAGAGACAGTTCTGGTAATTACATTGAACAAAGCAGTAAATTACATCGACTTAAGTCCTAACACATAAATTACAAAGATAGTTGCAGTAGCGAAACACTGTTTAGTTATAAAATTAACAAAACACAAACGCAGCAGATGGTGTTTATAGGTGAAATTCAATACTCCCCTAGTAGTGCGGGCACGTAGCGTATATAATAACTGCGTATACAAGTAGTCATGTTTCAATGGAAGAAACTCCGAGATAAATACACGTGGTTTGTGAACAAAACGAACACAAGCCAGACAGATCAGTCAGTGGCAACAAGTTCGAAATTATTTCCTGTTTAAAGACACGCCCATCTGCTATTGCCAACAAATCGCTTAAGAAAATATCGCGTTACAGTTTATACAGCTACAGCGAGCGCATTGAATGCGCGGATGTTGAAGCTTTGGGAGATTTCGGGTGCTTTTTTTGTGTTTTTCGGGAGCATTACGAGATATTAAATGACTGCGGCTGAGGCCAATTAATGTGGATCTCACAATGGCCTGCGATGGGCGTGCAACCCAGTTCCGACCGGAAAGATTCGATCGCAATTCGCGATACACAATCGAACGAAATACGATGCCGTGTGAGGTAGGAGCCACCTGTACCGAGCTGTCCTTAGTAGTTCGCAATGAAAGCGAGCTTGTACGGATTGCATTGGAAGTTATAATTTTACGTTTGACTAAACTTGTTCTGTAATTCTGTTGGCCTTGTAGAGGTTACTATTTTGGGGAGCGGACGTCAAGTTCAAAACACAGCGGGGTTGAATAATTTGTCGCGGTGTGTTTAGGACACAGTAGGTGGCGTCTATCTAATTAGTGAAACAAGTTAAGATTTATAAAATTCGTAGGCAGTTGTTGGCATTAATGATCTCGACAGTGTTTGCAGCTAGCACGAGGGTACGCTGTGAATTAGGTAGCACTAATCCGTAAATAATAATGTGTTAAATATTTTAATGTTGACGTAACAACGGAAAGTTGAGCTCTATACATACAATACAGGCTCATTTTAACTTATAATGAAGTGGACTGACGACTGTTTCTCAATGTCATCATTTTTTCGATTTATTGCTAAGCTAAGTATAACAACGAAACGGACACGTTCATAAAACATTCAATAACAGCTTTTAGGTAAGCAATGTATTATTTTCATCACGTATTCTAAATCCATAAATTCAGAATACCGTGTATGTTTAAAAGACTAGAAAAACAAAACACAACACACACGTAAAATTAAATCAATATTTTTTATTAACTTTGAGTAAACCGAATTTAAGTTCTACAACACAGATTCTCAGTTTAAATAAAACGTGCGGTCGTATTACGACGTTCGTAATTATGTGAGTAGCGCTACTGAAAACACTCCGACGATACGAGTTTAAATACGCAACCTTTCAGTTTTCAGCTGACCATTTTGTGTGAGGCTGGAACGCGAGAGGGCGCTACGTCACACACTTTTGTTTTCATTTCTTTAATTATTATTTTTTTGTTACGATTTACAATTTTAATGGAAATTCGAAAGAGTTTATTGTAAAAAGGTTTTTATGGAACCAGTTGTATACGAAGTAGTAAGTAATAATATTTGTATAAATGTTGATCTTTGGATTGCACTTATATGCAAACGAAACACAAAAATAATATATCTATCAACATTTAATTTGCAATTAACTTGTAAGTGTATACAATCAAAATAACAAATTATACGAATAAGTCTTAGGCTGTATATGAAACATGATTTTAAGTAGCGTAGTCCATTACGACCGAAGATGGCAATTAGAAATTAATAATTTCAATTATATCAGATACAAACTCTGTAGTGCAGTAATCGTGCCAATACTGCGCGTTACAGACAGTAATTTATATGTGGGACGACATTTAATATCCAAGTGATAAATTTTAAATATAGTCTGAGTACAGCGCGGTGGCCGCCCGTGGGGGGTTAAGCGAATAATTGTGTGGCCTGCCTCCCCGGCCATACATTACACTTTAATAGCTACCCTTAAATGCACATCTTTTTAATTGCCTAATCTTAATCCAGATGCTAGGAGGCCTGTCTTTGATATATCGTTTGTAATTTCCGTTTCTATCTACGATCTGTTTCTCTATCTATAGCAAAATAAACTAATTCCGATACAACACTTTTGTTCTTAATCGAATTAAATTAATTCAAATTGCTTTCAATTTTATTGCTGTTTAGGCGGATTATCCTAAAATAATGTCGTGGAATATAATTAATAAAATTTGATAATAAAATAAGAATAAGATTATTACGAAGCTCGCATTTTAAACTATTACTGAATAGACATAGGAGGAGTTATACGAGTTGTAAAGGTGAATTTCATTAAAATTCACTACGGGTGACTGAGACGAGTGGGTCCACACCAATAATAAACAGGATTTGGTCGTCAAGTGACAGCTTGATTATACTTTTCGGAGTTTTTAGTTCCTTAAAATTTAAATTTATACTTTTAATTTGTTCTAAGCTAATAAATATTTGGATGCCACATCGGTCGTAAACGTCATCTTTACCGGCTAGGTGTTACGAATACATTCGCATTTTAATAAGCGTAACCATAAATAATATGATGAACGATTCGGAACTTGGTATAATTATAAGTACGAAAATTATTTCAGTTTAAAACAAGACTACCCAATTGTATATTGGAAATATTTAAAACGATTTACAATTCCTAAATTCCATTGTAGTATCCGAGTTTAAAGCGAATAGTAAATATCGAGTAACATGAAGACGATTGTAATATTTATCATCATAAATAAAGCGGGTCACCCACTAAGATCGTGATAAATAACATGTAAAACGTTTATGGGGATATAAAGAGTTGTATCGAGCAACCGTTTTGTACCCGGCCGCATCGGTCAGATAACTCTGGCGCGAACGCGATAAAACGAAGCTTGCGACGGGACGCGGACGCCTGCGACTTTAGCGCTGCGTTTTGATCGCAGTGAAACGGGCCGGGTGCGACCGTACGTGCGGGCCAACTATGGCGAACTTTACAAAAACGTTCCGGACACGATTCTACTTCTTTGTTGCGCAAACCATTTTCATCGTATTTTTTGGGCTGATCTATCTTCCTTATTTTTGGGTATTCCACTTTATGTGTTGCTTCATTTAATTTTGTTGTCTCCGAATTTGTGCTTTATTTCCTTAGACATATTTCCTACTAATGAATACCCAATATTGGTTGAGAAGAAGAAGCTTTTTCTTTCTTCAGAATTGATGTAAAATGTGTGTTACTATATTGCCCAAAGATGCAGGTACTAATTGATAGCAAGTAAACAATTGATATTGTAACATTCGTAACAGAGGAGCCGCACTCGTCAGTTCCCGCGCTATCGAGCTCAAAGCGCCCGCCATGTTTGCATTTCGATCCGCAAGGAACCTGTGTTTAAGTTGACTCGGGAATTATATCGCTGCGATTAGTGTAATAACTGGTTGGCTCGCGAGGCTTTTTCTTGTATCAGCGCATGCGCTTTCACTTCAACATCCCTTCGTATTGCATCGACGATTTCGATTGTTCGGATCGAGCGCATTGTTTTCCGCGCCATAAAATTTATCCGTTTATTTTATGATTGCCTTTATTTTGTCTTGTCGGTGCAATTAATTTTTTTCATTTTTTGCTCTGTGAATACCGAGAACACACACGAGCCCAAGCTTTAATCGATATTAATTGAAAAGGAAAACAATCACAGTACGTATTTAATTCGCAACCCTATTGCATCGTATTAATTCGCTGAAAGCCCATTTTGCTATCGATATCGATGGCCCCGTGCCCATTCGATGTGAAAAACGAAATGAGCGATTTCAAATGACTGAAATGATAATGCATCGCAATATCATTAACTTGGAAGATTGCACGGTGGGTTATTTATGCACGGACACGAACTCTGCAGGCCGGCCAGTGTGCGCCCACCCTTACATAAATCGCTACGCCTGTAACGTGAACAAAATTTAGAGTCGGGAATTGATTGCCGGCTTCACAAACATGGCGTGTTCGTGGTCTGAAGCCGGCGCAGTAATGTAGTAGTGTGTCCTGTATTGTCTCGTAAGGGAATAAATATTGATTGTACCGCAAAGAGGCGCTTGTAATTGCGTGTGCGGCCGAACGGAGCTTTTATAAAACTCGTTGGAAACCGCACGGAATGTAAACCAGAATGCTCCAGGACATTAATGTGTATTTATTGAGAGCGTCGAGTAATGTTTTTATCGGTTGCGTTTAAAGGTCTGAACGTGGCGATTCGCCCGGATATGCGTTAGTATCGCTGTCCTTTTGTTATTTAAACGTTACAGATATCGTTATTTCGCTGGGACATTTATATTTTTGTCCATCGTTTGAATTGTCCATAAATAAATAGATAACGATGCAGCGAGCAATAGATTTTGTAATAATGTTATCTTGAAGGTAACGAGTGTATAAAACAAAGCAACTTGTTTATTTTAGATGGATGTTAAGTTGGCACTTAACTCTTTGTGGATTGATATGTGAGCAATTACGGCGCATAGCAGCTGGAGCCACAGTGTACGACGATTAGTGCCTCGGGGGTATTAAAAAGCAAGCAGAGGCTGACTGCTGGTGAATAAGTTGTAACACTGCCGCGCAATGTTTGTTATGAAGCAATTCAATGAGAAGAAATGCTAGCGTTTTTTGAACACTGACATTGACTTTTAAAAATATACTTTCAGCTGTGTTAGTGTGTTCACAAAAGATGTCTTTTGTTTTTCTGGCGTCATTCATGTGTGCGCACGCGGTCGTGTGCGTATGCGTTTATTTTTGTCCTCACACATGCATGAATAACGGTGTGATGACATAATCGCATAATTAGTTGCATACATTTGTTGTTTTTGTCTGGCTTCGTCATAAAGGGTCGTTCGCATTAGATTATCAGAGATAAGATATACCTATCTACATATAGGCATCCGTATAGAAAGCGGATTAGCAAAAATGTACTAATTACGGAATTAGGAAAAATTCTGCGCACATTAAACTAATTAGAGAGTATTATTAGTATTGAGTATTATTTTTAGGGCCTGTCCAAACATTGTCAAGCTCCAATAGTCTAATAGAACAAAAAAAGGTTCTATATTAATGCCAATTAGGTATTAAATCGATAAACTTGCGATGCATTGGTCAATCCTTCACGTGGTGTAGCAATAAATCGGAACGAAGTCGACTAACGGCTGCTGGTAACTGCCATCGATTGTTTCAATTTAATTCAATTAAATCAAGTGGCCACATCGGATGAGACCGCCTGTCCTGACTTGCCAGTAGTTACTATTGCAATATTTACGGCATCAAGTATAAACGAAAGAAAATAATATGTTTTCATGTGACTTCAACTGACTTGAAATATGGTTTTAGTAGATCAATGTTTCTTTTTATGAGGGTAAAATTATCAATTGACTTCTGTAGTCCAGGATTTAATTTTGTACGGAGAAAATCATCAAATGACCTTACACCTCAACGGTCTTGCAGGTGGGAGTGACTCTTACACGACAACCCCCGTTCGTTCTGAGCCGAGGCCGCGATGCCTTATTGCGCTTAATCCCGGCTGACTTACCCCGCAACCCCGGATGTCTGTAGTGATAGTAGTGAGTCTATGAGCCGAAAAGTTGGGACAGACTCTTACTGACTAAAAACCCCCGTTCCTTCTCCTACTTAAGGCCGAGACCGCGGTACTTTATGGCGCTCGCCCCGCAACCCCCAGCTGTAATAGATCAATGTTAAGGCGTCGCGTCGATTTGTAAAGACAATAAGTACGATTATGAAATTCTTGTCTCTCGGTTTGGACATATTCTCAGATAAAATTGGACTTTTTTTGTTGGAGTAAATCATTACATGTATGTAATCAATATTCTCCCAGGGTTTCGTGAAAGTTAGTGTCAGACTCTTACTGATAAAGAACCAAAACCTTCCTTCTCTGCTCCAAAGCGAAGCTGCGGAGAATTATTTCTCTCGCACCCGCTACCCTGGCTGAACTCAATGTTGACTGTTGACTGTTGAAAATTTTATTTATTATTTGTAGTTGAAAGTAAGAGAAGAATGCACCCTAGTCAACTAACTAGAAGCTTAGGTCATCACGCGCACCTATTATCATACTAATTGTGTGTCGAATTATTACGATTGAAAGTTAATCTAACCGTGGTTGATACGTTCATTTCTATCATTGGCACACGCTACACACTTACTAATATGATTGTAAAACTCTGTATCTAATGTGACTAAGGTAATAAGCAGTCATTAGAGCCTACTTAAACCGTTTATTGAAGCAATCATTAAACAACCGCATTCAGCAAATTGGCAATCATCGTGAATTAACGAGATTAGTATTTCTGATCAAAAAGAACCGCTTTTTGTAATGTTGGAAATAAACGACTTAGAATAAGCTTTTATAACAAAGTTTTGTATCATTAGCAATTAAAACCAAAAAAAAGCTTGCGCTTGTGTTTTGTTTCGCCGTGTTAATGGCGTTCAGTGGAGGCCAAACCTTCACTCCCACATCACCAATCTTTAATCCCCAAAATCCTCCAAGCGGTCAGCAACTTACTTGCAACTACTTATGCTCGGGAGTCCATGGCCGGTGCTGATTGCTTATCAGTTGAATCATCTGCTCGCTACTATAGAAAAAGTTAATAAATTGCATTGAGAAACTATAGTTCAGATAAAATAAAACAATCTGTAAAGTTTTTTTCATTTCATTCGTCAAACCCCAAGCGAATGCCAGCGTTTGCGCACCTATTTTTCTTCTATTGTGTTTCGAATTAACACGATTGAAAGGTTATCATGTAGACTTTTTAAGTTTTGCGGAAAAGCAAGCAGTCTATTTCATAGATTTACAAATGGGATATGTCTTTTCTCATTTATCCTTATCTCTACGCGTATCCTTTTACTTCTGTAGATCTTGCTTCCTTCCCTAAGAAAATATAACTCTTACAATGGTTTATGATCAAATTACATGTTACAACATATTCGTTTAATAAGTTGGTGTGGGCCGCCACGAGAATACGTGTTCACATACTTCATTTAGATGTACTGTAATCTACGCGGATTCGTTCTGCGATTTTAGTTTAATTGTTACCACGGGTATTATCGTGTATAAGCGGTGACAGGTATTTGAAAATTAGTGACGCAATTATGTTGTTCATAGAACAGGTTTTGGCGCAAGCTTTGATGCCATTGTGTCTACCATTTGAATATTTTTATGATAAAATGTTCTGTTTAAATGTGAAAGGACGGCAAAAGAGCAAGTGGATGACCTGATGGTAAGCAATTAGCGCCGCCCATGCACACCTGCAACACCACAGGAGTAACTAGTGTGTTGCCTCCCTTTCAGGGTTTAGTAGGGTTTCGAAGAATTATGGATTGAAGAAGAGGAAGAAGGATTGTGTCTCCGATAACCTCACCACACGGCGAAACTCAAAGCTTTGGTTGTTTCACGTCGGTTTTCTGTGAGGCCGTGGTATCATTTCGGTCGAGTCGAATAATTAGTGTCGAAGTATGACTCTCCCACACATTTATACTAAGTTTTTAAAACCGAAGTTTGACTTAAAGAACAATATTGAAAAC
Source organism: Spodoptera exigua (assembly GCA_902829305.4). Classification (NCBI taxonomy): domain Eukaryota; kingdom Metazoa; phylum Arthropoda; class Insecta; order Lepidoptera; family Noctuidae; genus Spodoptera; species Spodoptera exigua. Next base: position 5,172,933 of record LR824614.2, read on the forward strand.
ATAACTGTTTATAGTATAAAGTATTAATTTCGAGATTATTTCAGTTGTTTAGTAATTATTTGCCCCATAAATATACAAACAGTAAGACAATGAGCAAGTACATAGTTCAATCAAGGCATAAGAATGACAATTGATGCCTTCTAATTGATCTGATTGATCCCGAATAAATCCCGGACACAACTGTGTCTAGTCACCAATTGAATTACCAGTCCATTTAAGACGTGCATGTCCGTCAATTGATTTGATATACGAAGCTGTGTATTCGGTACAAGAGATCAAAATTTATTTGTCTTAAAATGTTGTTTTGCCTCGAGCGTGTTACAAAAAGTTTGGTATTTCTCAATCGCTAGATGCTTAATGGCCATTAGCGAATTAATACTAAATATTTGATAATTCTCTGCATAAACTGGCGATTAGATGAGTCACTGTGTTGGTATTATGCTGACTTCATTATATTTGTATTATGATATGTTTTGATATATTATTATAAAAGTATAACGATCACATTACTGTTATGAGTTTTATTATAGAAAAATACTTGAAATACAGTATTATATCACTACCCTGAAGAATTTTATAATTTTATACGAGTATTATCATGTCATGAGATTTACATTCCTTTTTTATAATTTCATGATTTCGTTGAGAACAGAATCGAACACTATTTCCGAAATTCCTGATACTTACAATTTTATTAAGCTACCGTTAAGCGTTCCGATTGATGTATTCACGTATTCCCGTGATAATATGCGTACACGGTGTAAAACAATTAACAGACATAAAAACGTGTAAACCCACGAAGGATTCTATTGCGTTCTCACTAGTTTTGTTTGTTCACGTGTTGTCCGCATTCCCATCAAGGATTCCTCGCGTTAAATGAATCGGACCAAGTTACTCTATAAAACGTTCGTATTTGTCGAAGAGAACGAAACGTTTTACAACCACCATCACACGGACCCACGTACGTTAAAGTTTAAATACAAATCTCTGTAAAGTACCAAGACAAGTTGTCGTAATGCTTGCACGTAATTGCGCAGGAAGTGATTATTTTGCTATTCAAAGGTGTCTCACAGAGCAGTTTTAAATCCATTACCCCTTAGATGTCACACGGCAATTTTCCAGTAGCTGCTCTTTCGAACTTGCCCACACACAGTCGGGTCACAATCAAAATGAGCTAATAACTATCATCTAAAATAGTTGAGCAGGCGTCAGTGAAAATTATGATTAATATCTGTTTAGGTAACGGTGTTCGGCGCTAGATGCCGTAGTGATGGGAATGTGGCGCTGGGAGCTGTGCCGTGTGGCTTCTAAACAGGCGTGCTTGTAAAACAATGTCAGGTAACGGTACAGGAGTTTTCAAAGAGCATGTTTATTTCCCACTGCATCGGCGGTTTAGTATCGGCGCCTGAAAGCGACGGTTTCCTTGTTTGCTTTACTTGCCAAGTTTTTCAAGTGGAATTCGTGTCGTCTCCGCGTACTTCGATGCCCCATTCAATGTTTCACAAGCTCATTCATTGTCTTTGCGGTGTGGTAGCGTGCAGTAATTTCTATTGAATTCGAAATATTTAAAGGGCGTCAACTCGTTGATGCCCCAACGAGCAGGTACTTAGCTGTTGATATCCGTAATAATACTTTCTATCATTCACACGTTCTCGCAATTTCTTTGTTCCGTGAAATTCTTACTTTTTGTAAAGCAATAAAACAGATTTGTAATGGGTTACTGGCGTTCATTGCTGATGGAGTCACGCTTTATCACGTCTAGGAGTGACCGTTTTAAAGTTGTTTCTACTATCCATTATCTGAAGTGTACGTTTCCGTGCAATTGTTTGTTTTATTATAAACGTTTGGCATTGAATTTCTGTTCAGTATAAATTGCTTTACATAGATAATGTTTTTTTTTTTTTTTTTTTTTTGTGAGGGGAAAATCATCAAATGACTTCTCCCGCCCAGGGCCGGGCAGGAGGGAGTGTCAGACTCTTACTGACTAAAAACCCCCCTGTTCCTTCTCCTGCTCTGTGCCGAGGTCGCGGTACCTCATTGCGCTTACCCCGCAACCCCGGCTGAACATCAGCCCTTTAGGGCCCCGTCTGTGGTGGTCTATTGGCTCTTTGAGGCGCGCGCGGAACGCTACGCGCCGTACGCTCGGGCCTGGTTCTGGTCGGGCGGCGAGCTGCCCTTACTCGCCGACCGCAGGCCCGTACTTACGGTGGCCGGAGATCGTCCCTCGATCCCCGACGCCCGTAGTGTCGCCAGTTGCGGCTGCTGGGGCGTGAGGAGGAGGATTGCTCCCTCACGCGGGCCGCCTCTCTCTTTGCGAGCATGACTGCTTCACAAAAGGAGGAGACGGCGTCCCAGTTCCTCTCACTCCGCACCATGGCCTCGACTAAGGCCGGGCGCGAGAGGTCGCCGCCGCCGATCACTTCCCTGAGGATACGGCGGTGCTCAGCCCAGGCAGGGCATACCGCTACCGTATGCTCCACCGTATCCTCTAGGTGGTCCTCACAATGACGACACTCGGGCGTTTCCTCCCGCTGAATCCGAAACAGGAACCTACCGAAGCTGCCGTGCCCGGTAAGCACCTGCGTCAGACGGAAGGTGAGGACGCCGTGGCGTCTCTCAAGCCACTCCTCAAAGAGGGGTCTTACCGCTGCTATGGTAGCGTGCCCGGCCCTCGGTTGCGACAGTCGTTGTCTCCACTCTGCCATGAGATCTCGCCGGAGCTCATTCCGCCACGCACTAATTTGGCGCGGCAGAGGATCTTCGCCCCGGCGACGCGCGTCTGCGCGCAATCTGTAGACGCGCGCGAGCGCCTTCGCTTCTAGATCCCACGGCGGTGATCCGGCAAGGAGGTTCGCCGCCTCCCCGGAGATCGTGCGATAACATAGATAATGTTGAGAATTGAGATAGATATGATCGATATGATAGAAATCTCAATGATTTACGCATATCTCAACAAGATTACCTACATATCTGTTATCTCGTGTTAGACAAGTAGAACAGCGACATTCAGCTCATAAATCTCAATATCTAGATCCCAGTGTTGACTAATGTTTACCGATTTCCCATGTACTAATACATTTTGAACGCATTCGAACGTTAATCAAGTGTTTAAAATACGAATGTTCCGCTATTCGATGTTGCCAGTCTTACAAGTTGGACATAACATCGCGGGATCGCGCTAGGAGGCGGCCTGCCGTTTCACTGACAGCCCCCTATTTAATAATAGTCCTCGCGTGGAAGATTATCTGTGGTCGCTAGTCGGTGCGTCCGCCCAGAGCGCTAGCTAGCAGGCCTAGTAGCCCTGTCCGCCGTCATTATGCAATTGAAACTTAGTGAATTATTACGCACGATAATAATCTCCATAAATAAATAAATGGAGCGGTCGGCTCAGCGGCGGGAGATTATGTTGTGTTGTACTCTCTTGAGGCTTCCCTCTTCCGTCACGCTACCATATGATGTTCTTGTTTGCTTGTATCGCCTTCTGTTATTTTAATTTTATATTTCAAGCTGCATGTGACATGCACATACCTTTGCAGGCTTCAAGACTTAGTCATAAATACTAGTTAAACTTTTGGGTAGTGCAGAGCAAGACTAATGGGCAATGATTGCTGCAAAAGCCAAGCAGGCACGAAGTTTATTTCATTTTGTTTGAAGCAAACACCGCACTTTCTAAAAATGTTCTTTTGTTATTGAAAGATCATTATTAGTTATATAAGTGCCTAGTAGTATTGGCTAGTTAAAACTTGATGGACAATAACAGAAGCAATAAATACGTAACGCGCGGAAGATATTTACGGAAGACGTTAAAATTGTGAATTACACCTAACTAATAACTTTTGAACACGGGTTCTTGTAACTTGTGGCTTACGTATCGTGAGTATAATTGTCCAAAATCTACTTCCCCGAGAAAGCCGAATGAAGGTCTAATAAAAAGCTTTTAAACTGAACCTTTGACTGTTGTATGTTAATAGGAACCTTTTTTTTTTTAATTTTTTTTTGATAATTTTACACTGTATGTTGTTGCAGAAAATTATTTTAAAATTGTGATTGCGATTCTATACGACGTGATTTGTTTTATAGAATCATTATCGTCGAATCTTATCGATGCATTTTATCCTTTAGGTACATAAAAATCCTTGGATATAATCCTTGAATGAATCGGTTGAAGTTTCGGTCATCAGATAAATGCAGTCAGTAGCGATAACAGCACCTCATAAATCATTGAACGTTGGTCAAGACCATGCTTTGATGAGGATTCGATGGAAATCATATCGACCAGTAATACGACCAATGAATTTCATATTAGCATGCTGCTATCAGGGAATCTGATTAATGCGATGCGTATGCTCGCGGCGCGTGCGATCCTGTAACGTTCACGAACACAACTTGGGCAATATTCTTGATCTTGCATTCTGTTTTAGTACAAATGCAATAAAATTGAACGTGTATTGAATTGTTTTCTATGCTAGATAACTATCTGAAGAAGTGTTTCTAACAACGCATTCATAGCAAGTGCTTACTGAAGAAATATGGGTCAGTAAAGCCGAGTAAAATTAAGTCCAGGGAGAAATATTATGAGAAAATATAAACTGAATTCGAAGATGAGAACTGACAGAAAAGAAAAAAACCAATGGCTAAAAAAGACACAAGACTTCTAGACGTTAACAAATGTGGTAATAGAACAGATAAGTCATTTGAAGTGTCATCAGGCAGGCGGTCAGTTTTTAAACTTCAGAATTTGAAATAGATAATAGAAAAGTTAATGTTATGGGTTAGAATTGATGGGTGCAAAAAGCAGAACACGATTATCTTCCAAACTTAATTTCTACAAAATTAAACATTGTTAAAAAGTTAAAGCAGTTTGAAGCTGTATCAGAAACGAATCTCCTTGTAGATATAACATTAACCATGGTATGAAAGTACTATGATTAAGCCAATATTTAACTTGAACCGATAGTTATAACGGTTTATGGGACGTCTGCGTTCAACAATGGACGCTTACGATCTAATGTGATGATAGACTTCATAACCTATGAGTTTATTGCACTTCCTTTATGTAAAACTGTTGTTGATATATTCAAATCGATTACTGACTCAATTTGATTTCAATAAGCAACAAGCCGCGTCAGTAGAACTAGCGAAACCTCGTAAACCTAATAATTTATTGCAAATAAATATACTCATATCACGCGCAAGAGACAATAATTTCCGATATCAATTCCTAAAGGGTTTCCCGGGTTTCATCGTCGACCGATCAATTATTCCATATAGTTATGTCTCGAAAGGCAGTGGGAATTGTGGACCGGCACCGAGGTTGCTCTAATTGAATTTATGCAGGATTGCGACCGCCCTACGACGAAATGGTTTATTGCTAATTGATCGAATATTGAAACTAGGATATGTTATGTGTTTCGTGATATTGTTGAATATGAAATATGCATGATTATGTGCGGGTATCGCTTCTTTTACAATGTTTTGATTTCCTGTCGATCTATCACGACTTGGAGAATATAGAGTAGCTTCTTGTTTATGAATTTTGTTCGTTGAGGATGTATGCCTGTATGAATTCAAACAAAGAACTTGTTCAGTCTTTGTTTTCCTTTCTTCACTTCTTGGGTTTGAGGAAGTTTGTTCCCATTTTCGGGATTTATAAACAAATCAGATTTCTCGGTATCTGACCCATCGTTGCACATTATTACATGAGTTTCCCGTTAATTTTGCAATATTCGTGTTAATGAAGGCATTTTATCTGATATCTAACTTAGTCGGCATGTAGGAAGCGATTAGGTTATCTCAACTAAAGTAGGCACTCAAAGTATGTTATCTATGTTTACATATGTCTGAATAGTGGCAAGTCCCTATACTTCATTTTGGTTCGCGTACATACTGGTAATGAATGGTATTTTCATAACGTTTCTTTAATGACAACAAAGGACCGGTTATAAATAATTCGATACACCTTTTGGATTAATTGAGGTATATTTTACGAAGAATAATATGTCAACCAAATGAACAAAAAAGAGTATAAAAACATCTATATTTTTAAAGTAAATGCAGTGATGGACTTTCGTACTGCAGCAGCGTGTAATTTTAATACTTGAGTAGCAGACCGAACTATAATTACGACAAAAACAAACAAAGCACGGGTTAAATTAATACCCCGTGTACAAAATTGAGTTGCGCGCTATAAACAAAACAAAATCAGCATCAATAAGATCAATTTGGTCGTGCACGGGTTCTTATACTTCTTATAAAAACTTAAAAGTTAATTACTAATCACTATAAAGCAAACATTCAATTTACAAGGCGGGTTAATTGCATTGGCCCGTAAGATGCTTTGTAAAAAGTCAGCTAAAAACCGTATCTCAACTTATTTCTTAATTATAGACCAATTCGTGGCGGCGACGCAAGCTACGTGCCAGTCCAGTCTTGACGGGCCGTAAACTTCAACTACACACCTTTCCACTCTAAAACTTTGCATTAGAGTTCATTTTGCTCCAACCATTAGTAGTTTGTACTTGAACATTAGTAGTCTCGGCCAATGGTATCTCCAATAATTATACGGTTTGAATAAAGGTTATCAGCCTCTTAATGTCATGTATATGTTCGTTATCTGCCAAGATCTGCACTAATTTATTAGAGTTTTGTTGACTTTTCTAACTTGTGTGTTTTACTGTCTACATTTTTTGGTTTCAAATAAAAGAAAATGTGAAAATTAAGCAAGTAGGTTATAAAAGGTCTAGCATTACGTTATGAAAAGTTTAATAAGAATTGGTGTATAAAAAACGTTTATAAATCTTGATTCACGTACAGAGAACAGAAGGATGAATGGGAGCACTCAAAAGCGGTCTCACGCTTTAAGCAAAAAGATAGCAACAATATTTCTGAGATGGTGTTTAAGGCTTGCATGAGTCTACTTAAGCCCGCCTACCCAAAGGTAAAGTCCTATTGTTACGATAGCCTTGGTTAGGCGACAAATGAAATGGCTGCTAGTCCTCAGACGGTATTAAGCCCAGAGCTCTAATTTGAAAAAGCCAGACATATAAATTTTACTCTAATCCTACAATTGTGTGAGAGCGGAAAATTGGACGCAATTTCGTACGCACTCGTTTGCCCTGTAGGTTGCAAATCGTCACTGTTTATTGCATAATGAGTGTAGGGTGACACGAAAAAGGCCATTCTGAATACATAAATGTTTAGCACAGACATTAATAGCAGCGGTAGCAAATGCCGACCTACATGATTTCATTTAAACATCGCAATATACTCGCTACGAACATTATATAATGACGAGTTCTTTGCAATTCGATACACTTTTACGTTAGCGGTTTAATTTTGACAAGCGAGCGTGTTTTGTTATTTGTTCACTTTCGAATACATAAACAAAGTTGTCGGGGTAATGATCATTAGCAATACATATGTTGTTTGTAAGAACGAAAGTTTCCACCTACGTTTTTTTATTGGACGTTCATTAAAGTATCCACAATGAACTATTCTGCTGCCGTTCAAGATGTACAAACGTATAGGATGAAGTCGTACAAGCAGTCGTTTAGAAAATTGCCTTTATAACTAGCTCACTAAACTCTTATTAAGTTGAAGTTGTTTTAATTTTATACGAGAGGCATTGTGCTGTGGCGTGTTTATCCTGGATCTCTGAGGCCATTTGTCGCCGTGAAATCCGTCTGAGTGACAAACAATACAGGATGGGGGACATAATGTTGTGCCCCGGCTCTGCCTCGACACGGACTCTTGTGTTCCTCGTCTGCCGACTGCTACGCATTGCTCCTGCGATCCGGTTAGCTGGTTAGCTCGGCCCTAAAAGGTCTCCGGCGAATATAATGGATTGTAATTGTGTTCTCATAAGCGGCGCACCATGTCGCTTGTTCGATTCCGCATGTGCCTACGATTGAGTCAGCGATACACGAGTAATGCTGTAATTGACGTTTACTATGTTCTTGCTCATTGTTGTCGGATGATATGTGTCAAGGCTTGGCTTGGGAACGGAGGCGGTGATCTCAGTTTCTATCTGCACATAGATTAAGTAGGCAGACTAATGCAAGAATTTCTATAAACGGCAAAAATAATACGTTATGTCTTCAAAGTTTCAATTATGCATATTTGAGCCTTATTCCTTTTGTGTTAACGCTAGGTTATGACGGTTGCAACCACAGCTTGAAGTGACTTATAAGGAGAAGTATTGTAAAATCTAGTACACAAGTAATTTATGTACATACCTAAGTCTTCATAGTATAATCCTTTTCAACCATAAAGCCTATTTTCTGTTGGCTAACTCATGTTGTTACTTACCTTAAGTTTAAGGTATAAAATAGTACTAAATTTACTCGAATTCTGGCTGAATGGGCTGTATATTGTGAATATGATACCAATTAAGTAGTTTCGAAAAAAACTAACGACAATTTTTTAACCTCTTTTAGCTCCGGTGTCACCGAAATCACAAGAAACACATTCCAGAAGTCCCCATATGGCACAGTACGAAAGTTTCCATTTCATTCCACCATTTTCGATATGTATAATTAATTATTTTGACTGCCACCGGGATTCAAACTTCGTAAAACCCTCGACGAACCCTATAATGTTACACTTTGCAGAGACATGCGAGCGGTTGCGTGTCTCGGATCGATTTACATGCCTTTTTTTGACAGCTTCTAACACAGGCTATGGCTACTGTCTTGTTACTTAAGACGTTTTTTGTCGCTAACAAGGAACGCGATGAAATTCTTGACATTAGGGCCAATTTTGTGAATATGATAATTGTGGAAAATTGTTGGGTTTGGATTCTTCCTGTCTGATGGTTATTAGAAGTAAATAACTTTGAATTTACTGTGGTCGACACATGAAACTGTTGAAGTTTCTATGTTGATTGTTAGAGTGTTAAGTTCAATTTATTCTGGGATGCCTTAGTTTTATAGAGGTGACGTGTAGACAGGAGTTATCAGTATTGTAACGAAACGATATGTGGGTCGTAAAGTAATATTGGCGTCTTATTCTCCAAATTTTTTTACCATTTAATTGGAGTTATTAGCTTCCTATACTGCCAGTTCCAAAAGTGGTCAGAAATGGATCCGTAGTATGCTAAAATAGTATGTTATGTATGATTAAAGTTCTTGTTGTATAAAATATTACGCTTACGAAAGCAAAACCCGTTAATATAAGTACTAATTACACCTTAGTCACCCATAATATGGAGCATACTTCTGAGAATGTATAACAAAGTGTATGGGAAAATAGCGCAACCTTCATTGTCGGAATAGTGTAGTGTGTCTCTGTCATTGGGTAGCAATAGCTATAGCTGTAGTCGCAGAATAAATTGTGGACTAATTTCAAACTATGAGACGTTCTCGCGTTTTTATTCATGTTGTACTTAGTATTAAAATAGTGATTTATTTCTCCGATTCCAGTTTTATTTTTTTTAGTTTTTAATTTCTGTCAAGTTTGCTGTCTTAGAATAAGTGACACAACTTTGCGTGATACATAATTGTACTTTATCAAGAGCTTTATATTTCCTTTTCTTCTCACAGATCGGTTCACATGACCAGAGCGCATTGAAGCGTTAATTGAATTAATTCGATATTATTGTGGACGCAAAGCAGAACGATTAGAAGTAGTGATGGCACGCAGCGATTTGTCACAGCTAAGGATCGTGGGGCCCCGTGGCTTACGTTCTACTCCGACCACGCTCGCTCGCACTTCCGCCGCCATTCACTAATCGATCGAGTATCGAATATCACCCACCATTCATCACGAAATCGATCGAAGAATCAAACGTTTGAGATATCGATTTCACGGACACGTTCTCCCTAGCATTTGTTAGGTTTATCACCGTTAAGTTTCGTTTTGTTTGGCGGATGTATGTTTTTTACGCTATTCGATTATTTTCGAAGTGGTCAATACAAATATTTCTCGGTTCGGTTATGTAATTGCTTACATTAGGTGACTCAAGAACCTGAGCGGCAGTAACAATATTTTTATATTCACTTATTTATTTGTAGAAGACAACTTGCTCCGTCTAAATGAATAAAATTGATTGCTTATACAAACTGTGCGCCCAAATACTCAGCCATCACAATAAATAAGGGCTTTTGAAGAAAAAAAAAAGTATAAAAGTGGACTGTGGATGGACGGAGCGGCGCGGCAGGTCGGGCGCAGGCACGCCAGCCCGACCTTGGCGCGCTCTGTAAGACAAGTCGATTTTGTTATTTGTTTATACACAACACTACCTGTTCCCGACACCGCGCGCCGTACGCTGAGGTGTGGTGCTCGTATGCACGCACACTGGCTTGCTCGCGCCGCGCGCCGCCCGCGCATCCTTAGCATCGATGTCGAATCGCTCAGGTATTTTACGGCGATTTCTGTAATGAACATCGATTTATTGTAGCCACGGCATGCCGCTCAAAAACTGACTTCGTTGATAAAACATATGAACGCGATTACGATCAATTTTATTGAAACGAAACACGAAGACCTCGGTGTATAAAAGTCGCAGCGAGTGCTCTACTCCAATTAAAAATAAATCTGTAACAAAATTTATATTCGACATCTTTCAATTTAAAACAAATATTTATGGATCCTTAAACTGCAGAGCGGCTCAAACCATCGCGATATGTCGTCAAGATGTTGTGAAACGTCGTTGACGTAATGTTCCTATGAGATATGAGCTATAAAACGTCGTAATAGGAACATGTAACTAGATCCGGGCCGGGGACAGTTTGAAAGACGCGGAAGCCGCCTGCATCTAAACGCTATAAAAATATTTCACCGCGGGCATCGGCGCTACCTGATAAGGATACGCAGTCATTTGTAGTGGGCTCGTGATCCAGAGCGCGACGCGAGCCCCGGACTCCGGTCCTTACACAATTTATGTGTAAACCACTGTCAGTATTATCTACTTAATGTGTTTTTAGACACGTCGCTAAGATACCAAACTTCGACATCCAAAAGGACGCCGAGATATTTTTTCGTTGATCCTTTTATTCGTAAGTTGATCGAGCCATATTTGGATAAAGCCTTGTTTAAAATCACTGTTGCGATTACGTCCAGTGATTTAGATGGCCATTACTGGGTCGCCTCCACAGATGGGTGGTTGAATTACAGTCTTCCCGTTTGCTTTGTTGGTTTTGTACCGACGTTAGCTCGCCAGTAATTATGAGATCATGTTTCATAGTTATCTATTGATTTAGAACTGTTCCAAGTCTCAATTATGAATCATCGATTATCGTTCAAATCGAGAGTTATGTGCGACGGTCCTCTATCATCATCGGTTTCCTTGGTCCCGAGAGTTCGTTAACCCCGCATCAGTATAGTTGGAACTATAACTTCGTATTTTATTAATGTTTTGTGTACTAACCTTTGCAATAAACGTTCGTGTTGTTCATTGATTGCTTAATGTTCTGTGTTTTATCAGAGCTCTGCCATGTTTGTCGTGGGTCGTAGGTCATCTATAAAACTTACAGCGCTGTAGTAAACGGGGCCAGCCTTTTATTTACTGTATACTACCTAAGGTTTTGATAAATGGTTCTTTTGTAGGGATTAATAAATGTGAAAATATAAGTTGCAGTTCCTGTTTGAGCTGATAAATGTAATATTTTAATTTAAGTGGCAAAGTTTTATACTTTTTTGAATTGATTTGCCCCTAAGTTTGAGTGCAAATTGTACATATATTTTTTCTTTCGCCTATTTGACTGTGAAAACAAAACAAGTGGTACAAGCCTTACATAGTCGTTACTCTATCTAATTACAATAGTTGTTGGGTGTTTTACAAAATTAACACTCTCTTAGAACCCTTCATCTCCCTGAGGCTGAAATTCTTATTTCGCAAACAGTGCACAATTGTAGGAGAGTACTGGTACAAGTGTAGCGTTCGCGTGACCGGTCCGACACGATGCGCCCGCGCCATCATACGCCTCGTAACTTTCTCACGACATATTTTGACATTTCACTGAACAAATATAGAAGCCATTTTTGATTGGAACGACAAACATGCCAAGAATGCGAATATATCGCTCCTACACGTTACGAGAGTAACTCCGTTTTGACAATGGTCCCATACATGTGTGCGGAGTTAAAAGGTCGAATATTTATGGAGATTTTATAGAGATTAAACTGAATATCTCGATTTTATATTGCCTATTTGTTGATGGAGCAACATTGTTGCGGATTGATTACCATCATCATCGAATATACGCAATACGAGACGCTCATAAAACTCAGCTGACTGACCGCGTCTGATTTTAATACGGCTACCGGGCAACGCTACGTCGCGTTTGTTGCTCGAATTTGATTTCGGACCAGTTAAAACCTATACACTAAAAACTCAATCAGTGTCCATGAAATTTACAAGGTAGATAAAATTTAATTTAATGTTTTATCGATAGGTGTGCGGCCAGTGGCATGGGTGTGTGTGTGTGTGTCTGTGCACAGTAATTATGCGGCGGATCGGCGGCGCGGGCGCAGCGCTGGTGGTCCGGCCCCCTCCCATGCCTCGCCGTGCTATAGAAAAGCTCACTACATCTGGGAACTCACGGCCGGACATTTAGTATGGTATTAGTATTGGCTTTCGACTCGGAAACTGTGAAGTATTGTTCATTGTTACACGCTAGACTTGTTTCAAGTTTGATTCAATGAAACTCGCAGTATGGCTGTTATAATTTTTATTGCGATGTTATTAGTCGAGGAAAAGTGTGAGAATCGCTCGGAGGATGATTCCAGTGCGACCTGAGAACGACGTCCACGGTCCACGTCTCGGTGGACGGCGCGCGATCGTCCCTTTGTCTACTTTTATTTGCCTGTCACTCAAAGCGCCTCACTCAGACGTGCTCTAAGCGCATGACAATGTAGTTCATTGTCAGAGGCTTTAGCGACCTTTACAACAGTAAATTTCGTTGTCATGCATAAAACCATGTGTTTATATGGAACAGTGTAAGAGTGGTCTTATGTTTGGAACAGGCCGCTCTCAGAGGTTGCGACAATTAACTTTCGAACGTTTTAGTGGGAACAATTTGTAATAAGAACTGGTAAATGGTTTATTACAAGTTGTTAATAGGTTCTTAGTAAATTGTAGTTGGTTACATAGAATTAACTACTGCGCTGCATTTGTGGCCTGCAAGCATGAACGTCGATTTTCAAAATTCTAAAAACATACATTAGCTGATGTATCTATTATTACAAGCAAGTTTTGTTTAAAAGGTTATTACAAATGTTACCACAATTAAAACATAAGTTGATGAAATAAAAAAAAAATAGTACCTTTTTTAGTTATTTTATTTATTTATTTAAGTATATTAAAATGGATTTAATCCAATTACATTAATAACAAAAATTAACAATGTTTATACGTTTCCCGAAGTACTTCATGCATTCAAATAAAATTTCCTTCCATCCATCTGCAAACATATTAATAGTTGGATTATATACCATACATAATAATAGATTTTTGGTAAAAACAAAATTGCGACAAATGTACTATTTACTCTGAATATTAACAAACGTTACTAAAACTATAACCAACACCATTTTTTATTTGTTACAGTAACAAAAGAGTTTAATGAAAAGGGTTGAAATAATTACAAATCAAAGTCAATATATCGATCGTTTGATATCAGTTCTGTAATTGCTCTAGCAAATGCCATAACAGCTCGTAAAACCTCATAAAATATGTTCAGTTCATCAAAGAGAATAAACTATATAATAAAACAGATGCCATAAAGGCGAAGTTGTATGTTATTGCGGACTTTATACTGATTGCTTTAATAATAAAATGTTTGGATAAATAAGAACAATCACTTGACAATCATACTGAAAGGAAATTAATTATAATTGAAGTACCATACAATATATTATGTAGGGACTAATCTTAAAGATGATTGCAATTTAGTTATAAAATTGGTTGCGAGTTAGCAAGTACCAATGTGACATTTTCCGAGTTATACATATGTACTTTCTATGATTACCTAGACACCACTGACTGACATACGGTAAAGGAAAACATCACGAAGAAGTGAGGAATCTTAAATTTATAGTTCATCATTATAAGTTTGAATTTGCTAATCCACCTTGAGCAAACGTGGTGATTAATGCTATAACCTTCTTTGTGTTAGAAGAGGCCTTTGCTCAGCAGTGGGCACTTAAAGGCTGATGTGTGATATGATGGTAGAGGTTCTTGAAGTAACCTGTCCGCGCTCGGGTTTTTCTAAAGAACAGTTATTCGGTAATTACAGGATTCTAAGTAAACATGAATATTTATAACTCTTTAGCTCCTGTATCCTTCAACAAAACTATAGACAATAACCCTTCCTTTCGGCAATAAACAATGACTTTTGTTGACAAAGATTTGCCGAAAAACCGTTATAACACTTTGTCTTTAATTGGCGAAATTTTAAATTCTGGAAACTTTGCAAACAATTAGTTTGGTGCAATAAATAAATGAGCCCTTTACCGGAGTAACGGTTCCCGAGTCAAAACAAACGTTGAGTTTGTAGATTCGGACCTTTTTTTGTTATGTTTGCAACTCTTTTTGCGAACCCTTCAGTACCGTTGATTGCTAGTTCTATGTTAACGGTCGCCAATAAAAGTCGGCGCCTTATGAGCGCATAAAAATTGCATTGTACAACAAAAGGTGTAAAAAGTGGAAAATTTAAAAAAGTAAATATTAGCAAATGGAATGTTTTAACGCCTTTGTGAATCACCTCTTTGTGTTTGCCGACTATGGCGAAGAAAGTACCTACGTCCCGCCATAGGTCCATTAGAACGCGATTACGGAAACGGCATTTTGTTCAAAAACTCGCGACATCCGTGCAATTTGTATAAATTGACACTTTAGATGTTGCCAAACATTGTCATCCTGTGTTTTATGTCAACAATGATACTAGTATTTTACGCAAGCCATTAAGTTGAATGTACCTGAATGTTTTTTTTAATGTTATTAACATGGTGTTATTTTTTAAATAGGTTTTGCACTGTCACTGTTTATTATACCCTTTCTTTCTCTAGTTATTTTCAAACCTCTCTGTCAAGAAAAGAATGCAGATGCAATCTTGAACGCAGCCTAAGCCAGTCAACGCAATAAAGGTGCGACTGTAAACGCTTCCTAAGTCCAAAGAAAACCAACCGCTTAATAACACGAAACCAAATAACAATAACATTTATATCTGAAAGATAATAAAGTACGTAATATTCAAATTGCGGTCTCTAAACCGCAGGCTCGTATCGCGAGGAATCAGGTATGCGGCGTTTCAGATCTAGCTGATAAAGTGCGATGGGGTTCGACTCGGGGAGATTCATTGCGAATTGACAACGCAAGGAATAGAGGTGCTAACGTACGCAAGTATGTAACTTACGCTAGAGGAAACATCGATGTGAAGATTAGATAGACAGCGCTACAATTCCTGTTTAGAACAGCATCAGGTGATGTAGTTCCTCAATGTGGTCAGAGTGAGCATTCCGCATTAATAGCTTATGTTTGTTTTATCTGTTGTGGATAGAAATCAAAATCTAAGGAATGGTTCTCTAGTATCGTTACAAAATGTGTTGATTTGGAATTGAAAAATCATGTTAGGTATATATGCCATTCACATGGCATACCTATTACTCATAATTGTTGTATAAGTTACTTCAGAGAGTGAGTAAATACTACGAAGGCTGTGTAAGTGCAAACTGCCTCTAAGTTAGACTTACTTCTGGGGTCGCATACAAGTCCCAACGATAAACGTGGATATTTTTCCGAGTGCGTGACTGTTTCCAAGAACACATATCTTACAGTTAGCCTTTCTTGATCCTATTTTTAAGTCCCTACGCTTTCAGCACGTAGTCAAACAGTACGGTTGGTAAGAAAAATAAAAGAGAGCCTAACTCGTATTATCATAAAGATGTTTTCCAAATATTACCGACGTTTACTTTCCCTGTTGACTTTAGACGCTTCATTAAGTTTATTCCAAACCTTTGTTTGTATATGAGAACGACAATGCTTCTGCATACATACATTCAGATTCCGTATATCGGTAGGAGAGTCCTCATATTTGCATATTAAACAACTGCATAATCACATAATGCATGGCTTTCATTGATTTTTTACAACATTATGCAGTTTTCAGGATTTATTATTAATGTTGTGTGTAATAATTTCTCACATGAGTAATCTGCGTCCGCTTCGCATGCATTAGCATCTCAAGGTGGATACGTTAAGTGTTCCAGGTCGCGGGGTGCAATTACGCAAACAATATAATGGCACGGTGTCAGCTCGGTACTGATGTCCATGCCAGCTTATTTACTGCTACACATCGCCTCGAAGAAAAGAAATGTCAAGACATCCTCTTGTGTTGCGATTATCGTGTCGGAATCGCTTGGAGCTATGCTCGTCGGACCGGGACGCTCATACATAAACCCATAAAATATGCTTCGCTACGGGTAGGAGACAGTAAACAGCCATTATGCTTTATGTGTCTTTTGAAGCATCCTAGGTAGCAGTTTCGTGGTGGTAATGTTAAACCAAAGTGATTGTGAACAGCTCTCCTTTAAAATGAGGTTTAACCGAACAAGTTTCGAGAATCCAGAAACCGGATTGAATAAAAACTTTTTGTGAATCTCACAAGATTCGAAAATTATTCCCAGTGAAGTTTATTCAGTGGATGACAGTCGCAGTCTATTGTTTCTCGTAGTGTTGGCAAGAAATGAATCATGCTATGAATGACATCGCAGAGATGAATGGCATCCAGTCTAGTCACGCCAAATTTAGTTATTCTTAAGGCCATCTCGAAAACAGGTTCCGATTTTTATAAAACATTACCATTTCCAAGGAGGCCGACTGTGTAGCCTCTGTCAAGCGCCTTTTTTTCTAAATTTTAGCGTATCACGAAGACAAATCTCTGAGCGGAGCCTAGAGCCCGCTCACACCGGCTTCTTTATCCTTTCCACAAAGGACGTAATAACCATATGAAACAGCGTGTCCCTTTGCTGTGTTGCATACATATCGCTGAGTACGAGCCGCGCGACGCCTTTATCCTATATTAAAATAAGTAAAGAAATGCGTTTTGTTTCCGCTGGGGCGACGCTTCCATACCTAATGCATAGCCGAACATCGTTTCTGAATACCTGACACGTACTCGAATGGACACATCGACATTTGGTATGACTTCACCCTTGCATCTGTAAAATTGGGATGTCTACCGAGATATTTAGTACCTTTGAATAACTTACTTATTATACTTATAAAAACTCTCAGTCGACTCCACTTGTTTTAATTGGTAATCTAATCTTTAAAAAACTATTTTCCGTATTTCAGTCACATATTTTTATGATTGTTTATCATTTTAGTATCATGGTCATAAAGCTAATGGGTTTCTATGAAATACTCATTATTTTTGTGTTGATAATATTTATATATGACGTGGGGCAGGTAAACGTCACAGAGCATGCTCCGGTTCGCCGTGCTTACGTGAGGGGCATGAGAACCATACAGACCGACCCCGCACATAATTTTAGTGGTCTCGTCCTTTGTACCCGGTCGTCATTGTTATTAAAGTAATCACGGCCGCCCTCCATCATGCTCCAATCGAAACATTATGGGATATAAACAAAAGAAAGCAAGAGGAATTCAATGAAAAGCCATTATGTCGCCGCGGAGGGCACTCGACAAGCCTGTTGTCTCAATATTTTTCTTGGTGGATGGAGTTGACGCGTCATTCTCTCGCGTTCGTTCAAAAACGCCGCGTGGAATTTTGAAGGGCCCTCGATAATGGCCGATATTTACTGCCTTTAGATAATGTTATTTAAGCGACGGCCGATTGAATTATGGTAAATAAAACGTGAATAATTGTCACGTGGCTCTCCATATGGTATCTTTGTCTTCATTCATTGAGGGTTTTAACATGAAAGATTAAGGTTAAGTGTTTGAATATGATAATTAATGTAGCGTTATGTAAAGATTTCAACAAATACCTCAGTTAAGTCATACCTGTTTATTAGCGAACGGCATGTGTCAAACATCAATTCGTCCGAAGACATAGCTTGTGGTTTTATTAGAAAAAGCTTATAAAAGCGTCGCAATGTGAAGGATTTCGATATGTGTCACATTATTGTGATTGAGACGCGTGATCCGACAGACGCCTAATGCGTTTTTTTATTTTTGTCGGCACTTCTTGGTTGGTATTAGGACTGTAGTGACAATATCGGATTAAATATTTTAAAATGTTTAAGCATTTATAAATACTGCTAGTCTTTTGTGGACGTTTCGAAGATGAAAATCTAACTTTGTTAATGATCATATAATTGACAACATCATTCACTGCCCGTAGGCAAACAAGTATACCAATAGATTATGTAAATGATAACGAAATTAATTGCCTACCATTTGTAAAGTCAACGGATATTGTTGGGGATTCAACATCATCATCCTTCATACTTACACAACATATTGTTAGATATTTTATCAGCATATTATTATTTGTCACAGCTTTTGTAGCGTACACACATTACACGAAAATAGGTATTGAGCAGACATTTGATAAATCGGCATCTTCAAAATGTTGTAGCACCAATAAAGAAGTGACATAATACTATATAAGATATCGTTCCTCTTTTAAGTATAGTAAAAATGCTGTTTTATAGCTATATCGTCTATCGGCATCAACAAAATCAAATACTATAATTATTCATAAGTTTGCCATTGTTTAATTAAAACAGCGAATCACCCTTTTATACGAAGTTTTATGAAGACAAAAAACAATTAAGTTTTATCAAAATATCTTTAATTGTAATAATACCTAATTTAGTGAGTTCTGTTGATACTTATCTAGATTTTACGGCGGACTATTTTAAACATTCAAAATTATTCTAAATTCCGTCTATAAAGAATAATAGCGCTATAAAATCTTAAGTATATTCACGGACGAAGCTCGGATTTAAATGGAATGGTCATGTTTGGAAACTCATAAGAATATTGTGCTCGACAAGAATGCCAACCGTTCCTCTCACGGAGAATGCTTTGAGGGAACTATATACTCGTAAATTGGGAACGTAGCAATTCCAGATTGTATCGTTTGTAGGCAATTTAGGCTTTGGACGAATGTTTTATAGCTTTATGTGGAAAGCCGAAACTAAATTAATGGCCTTAAGCATGCCTTAAGCGCTTTAAGAAAACGACTTTGTATCTAACGATACGATAGAGTATTCAAAGATAAATGTCAAATGGTTGATGTATTCAGATACATGTAAATATATGTACACGTGTTTGATAAGCAATTTAACAGTAGCTCGCTAGAGCAACAGTCAATATTTAGATATCTCTCGAACTGTTCCACTGTTAATAGGTTACTGAGTCATCCGCTTGCGAAAGCTCCCAAAGGGTTAGCGAGTAACAAAGACTTTGTACTAGTTTGTGAAAGATCTGCAAGTATTTATGTTATTGTTTACGAGGTTCGCGACAACCCTTTGTTTTGTGACGTGGAACAATGAAGTTCTGTTAAATGTTTATTGGTGTTGTATTGCGGATAGCTGTCTCGAATGGGTTTGTCTCCATCAGAAAGTATAACCGAGTAATAGAGTTGCCCGTTAGTTTTATGTTACTCCGTGATTTATGATCCAGTTACCGAGATGTGAATATTATGGGATTTTTATTAGTGTCTTTTAAATTGTATAAAAAGCAGTTTAAATGGCTATAAATGGGATTTTTCATATAAACTGTAAACAGATACTGTTAAAACTTTCCGCTTTGTAATTTGATGATGTGTGAGTTGGCAAAGTTGTGTGTTTCTTATACATTAATATTGTTACTTAAATTAATAATGTATAATTAAGAATAGGCATTTAGTTATAATGTTGTTTTATAAATTAAATTTGATTATTTAAACAGATTAATTAAAATTGTTAGTATACATAATTTTAATACAAATCGTTGCTAATGGTTTTTAGTGAATTTTAATGTGTATCAAATGAATGTTTATAGCAATTATCTTATTCTAGTTTCAGTGTTAAATGTCTATATTATAATTGTATTTGCACATATATTTTTAATTTATCCACTAATATAATTTAAAGATATTCTTTTATTTTATGAATAAAATAACGAACAAAAATATGTAATGTATTGTTTTTATAATAACTATCGTGAGACATACTAAATTAACTAAAATTCGCGGGTTACTCACGTGTAAATGTTGAGAAAAGCTCTACTGAAGAGAAGAAGAACCCCTCTGTGGTTCGAAACTAGTAGAGCTTTTCTCAACATTTACACGTGAGTAACCCGCGAATTTTAGTTAATGTAATGTATTGTTAAAAAAAAACAATGCTTTGAAATTGACAAGTCTCTACAAACCTTTTGCAGATTCTGTTTCTGTGAATATGTCTAAGATATTTTTTATTCCTAGCAATGTTTGATTGTTTATCAGTTTGTACATAATTTGAATGCGATGTGAACATCTCATAGTATCGGCAGGATGGCTGGTTCTCCTATCTGACGGTTTGATCAAAAGATGTCAAATAAAATATTCCAGTCGATGTTGCATCAAGCTGGACAGCTGAAGCTTCCAATTGTATGTCGAGTTGATATACTCCGAAGATTTGTTTTGATATATTTTTTCCATTTTATTTAGTATATATATATATATTTATGTAGTTTTGTTAAACAAAATACAATTTAAGTCAAATAATAGAAGTAGGTCGTCATCATTTTTTTTATTTAGTAGGTCTTCAAACGAGCACACGGATTACCTGATGGTAAACAATCAGCGCCGCCAATGGACACGGAGGAGTGATGAGTGCGTTGCCGACCTTTTAGGGATTAGGGATTGAGGAGGGATTGGGGGACGGGAAGGATTGGGCCTCCGGTAACCTCACTCACACGGTGAAATACAACGCTGTGGTTGTTTCACACCGGTTTTCTGTGAGGCCGTGGTAGCACTCCGGTTGAGCCGACCCATTCGTGTCGTTCCAAAATCTGGATTTGGTTGGAGTCTGTTTTAACTGGATGTTAACTTTGCCTACAGCATCGTAGATAAAGCAATGAAACGCTATTTTGTAGATAAAAATATAAGACAAGGTTGTATTAATTCATATAGTTGAATTAATGTAGGTACAACATATTTATCATGTTATTCATAGTATAGTATGTTTAGTAAAATTATATTATAGTAAAATTAGCACACAATAAAATTATTTTGAGTGGCACACAACAACAAGCAAATAGATTTAACTTCAGAAGATGCGTGGGTAATGGAAACTTTAGCTTTCAGACTGTTTAGTCTGTAATATCCATTAAGCATTTGGAAATCCCATGTACTAGAAGCACTATTTTGAACTCCATTAAGAATCAAAGAAGTCAAAACAATCAGTTTCCTGTCCAATTGATATGAAACATTTTGGCTTCTTCGAAAATGGCTGACATGTGATAAGCTGTGGTGAACCTAAATTAAATTGCAATGTTGATGCGGTGGCTGGTCAAACTATTACTATGGCATTTATTTTTTTCGACTGCACGGTTGATGCGGTGGCTGGGAAAAAGGCTGCCGCGCAATGTGTCGATGGATCGATTTCCGCACGGAATTTGTGTGATACACAAATTATTGTTTCGTTTGTACAATTTGTGTGATAGACAAATTATTGTTTTGGGTCTTTAAAAGCACCTACGACTACGGAAAAAATCCTAGTGCGGGCCAATTGAGGAGGAACATCTTCAAATGAATTGCCTCACAAAGATTGAAAGAGATTGTCGGACTCTTACTGACTAAAAACCATACCGTTCTTATAGGAGAAGGCTCCAGACCAAAGTCGCGGTTCATTACTGTGCTTGCACTACAACCCTGGCTGGAACTATTAGGTACCTTCTGCTGCTGCGTGTTCGATTATTGCTGGTTCCATTTTTAAATTGCACAAATCTGTATTCGATAATATATGACGAGTATATGAACTCTTGTTTATAAACCCATTAAATATACAAAAGATCATTATTGTGTAGAGTCATATTAAAAAACAAGGATTGCTTGTTAAAAATCAATAAATAATTATTACTTCTAAGTTGATATAAGGTCTTGTTTAAACCAATTTTTTTTTACTATCCTTTAATGTCCCACTGCTGGGCAAAGGCATCCCCATCTCGCTTCCACACCTCCCGATCCTTCGACCGTGTCCACCAGTCTCGTCGATATGCATCCCGTTTGTCACGCCATCTTTTCCGGGGCCTACCCCGCCTGCGGCCTCCATCCTGAGGTGTCCACTGGGTGACAATAGTGACCCATCTCTCCGGATGCATTCGGCTGACATGTCCTGCCCAGTCCCATTTTATTTTTGCCGCCTTTCGGCCCACATCAACGACTCCTGTTCTGGAACGTATCACGGTAAACGTAAACCAAAGAATATAGAATGTTTAATACTATTCTAGATTTTTATATGCGACGAAAGGAGCTACAGAGATTCGCTGTTACAAATTTTGGAGACTTCATATTTGTTTTATGGCATGCAAGTATAGTAAGAATAATGATTATTTGAAGACGTTTTTGGTTGTAATTCAAATAGTCAAAAAGTTTCAATTAGTATCATATAGGTAAACATTGCTTACGACCTCTCACGTATCCGAGTTCGTAAACTCTTTTATCTGATTTTCGTGACATTTTATTATTACGTTAATACATTTTTATAATTGGAAACAAACATCTGATTGAAGAAGTAACAAATTTTTTATGTCTCGTATTTTTCTATTATGAATAATTGAACTTGTTATCAATACTATTCAAATGACAGAGAGGTACTACAAACCAGGATCTTCAATAAATTGTGAAGAAGATAAAGGAGCCAGTCAATAGATAATAAATACGTGGAAAATAATAATAGCCTCATAATCAACAGTAGCGCCCTCTAAGTTAAGTGGCCGCACTGGTACAGTTACAAATCTTACCCTGCTTATCCCCCTAGGGATCATAATCATGTTTTAGTTATATCCCGTTTAGGAGAACAAAATAACCAGTTTTCCCTCAACGCTCCTACAACTTGGGAGGCATGATAACAGACTCATGCTTCATTTTATTTTTATTCTTTTTCATTTCCAAATTAGCATGAGAACAAATTGAATTCTTAGTATCGACCTCTTAACAAATTATTTATGATTGAAGCGTTCTTAGAATTAGGTCTTGTTTTTTAACACGAAACAATAATAATATTGACAGCAATACGATGTCTCTAAGTGCTATTAATGTACTGGGGTTCGTACGATGTCATAATGTGTCTACAAATTCTTTCGTTAGCGTGCATACTGCACATATACAAATCCCTCGCATAAAATCACGGCAAAACGTAAATTATATCCATTTACATGTTCACATAAATAGGGCCCAAGTGTAGTAAGCTCTATTTTTGTTTATTACGTACTTACAAACCCTAGCATTAGCAGCAGATACTCTCGCAGAATCCATTAGTGTACCCATCGTCGTACAGTAATCAAATAACCAGTTCTAGACTTAAGGAATAAGTAATTCATAAAAACGTCCCCCGACTTAGGTCTTATATCAATATAATTATATCTTCAGAGTTTGCGTTATAGTTTATCTTGAAAGCACTGCAGGCGATGTATCCATTTTCTTATAAAGTTCTTTACAATGTAACCGCAGAGTCGCCTTAAGCTACTAAATGCTACTATAGACATAAAATATAATGCTTTTTGTGTCTTTACTACGTAAGAGTTTTCCGCTTCCCAAATCCGACCTTAACCTTTCTCTAGGAAGGATCAGATTGAGTTGTCGTCGATCAGCCGTACCCCGTACAATTTGTTAGGGCAAGTTTACACAGGACCCGAAGTGCAACGTCGAGACAAACATTAAGCTTTGTGCTGCTCATGGAAAGGGTAAATATTGACCTTTTACTTCGGGGAAAAATGCGTTTAGACAACAGGCGAGCCGCTGTGTACTGTTTTAGTTATTGGTATTAGGTTGAGGTGCTGGTCGATGC
This sequence comes from Spodoptera exigua, assembly GCA_902829305.4. Taxonomy (NCBI): domain Eukaryota; kingdom Metazoa; phylum Arthropoda; class Insecta; order Lepidoptera; family Noctuidae; genus Spodoptera; species Spodoptera exigua. The sequence continues at coordinate 5,196,876 of LR824614.2, forward strand.
CCACAGCCATTGTTGCCGCCTATTATGTTCTTGTTTAAATTTGTTTTTTGATAGATGCCGACGTATATGCGCTGGCGGCAGATATAAACTGATCGAGCATTCATTATCGGAGCAATAAAACCACGTCTATATTTGTTTTGAACGGTAGTCGCGAAGTTGTTCTTAATGGTTTCGTATCGGAAGAGATGCATTATCATAGGCAAGTCATTCCTTATCGTAGACATAAAAGTTGTTTAGGTAGTGACTCAGTGTTAAGTAAGTAAACGTGCAACGAAGGGAAGAAGATGTCTTAAAGTAGCACCAAATACTATTTTATCATCAATTGTAACAATAGCTGCTTGATGAAAATCTTTTAGAAAAAAGCGACACTTTAAGTTTTGAAGACATTAAAAAAATGTATACCGCCAGAGTCTTTTTCGTCTATATATTTATTTGTAAAGGTTTATATTTCCAATTGATTTGTCAAATGGTCTAAAAGTCGTTGATCGTTTATTTCATGAAACCAATTTTATAACAGAAATACTATCTTGAATATGTCGTCAATTTCCTCATAGTAGCGCTAATCTCCATTTCCCTCTGTTATGCATAATACAAGTGAGTGGTCTATAAATGTGGTGCAAGTCCACCATTGTGTGGACAATGCGCAGGAGTGGGCAATGTGGTCTTTGGGGGCTGGTAAGATTGTTATGTTCGGCCTTTGCGTGTGTATGCTAAATGGTTGAATTGTTTCCTACAGGTGGATTACCATGAGTTTTGGAGAACGTCGGATCAAACGAGAAAATTATTATCAAAAGTTGGTACCTAACCTAATCAATTTACAATTAAAATATAAACTTTAGTAAGTTTTAGTAAACAATGGTGGATGTTTTGCTATAATTTATTTGATAAATAAATTTTATAACTCACCATGCAACCATTTGGCACTTTATCGCCATCTACATTTCGCACAACAATTCTTTATTTAATTAACATATTATTTTGGTACAATACTAAAACTTTATACACGGAGAAAAAGCAACAAGCCTTTAGTATAAATCATTGTCTTGAATCAAAATGGGACAATTAAATGGATACAGAAGCATTTAACAATAATGTCCCGTCTTTGGATATGGTCACCCTACGGGTACAAGAAGTGCACCAGCTTTATGGTGGCCATATTCTCGGTCACCTCGACAATAAACCGACAATGTCCATTCACACTTGTATCCTAAAATATTTATCGCTAGCCACCAATGATACGGTGCAAGGGAATGCTTAGGATATTCTGCTACCTACGTCATTGTTATTATATAAAATGTTCACGCACCAGCATTACAACCTACTCAAATCTGTAAATTTATTTTATTGGATTTTTGACTTTGTATCAAAATGATAAAGGTTGAAAATGTAATAAAGAAATGTGATAAAAATGAGTAGATTGATTTGTTCGCGTTTGAGCGAATGGTATCGGTGTTATGTCACACCCCTGGTACACTGCTTTTAGACAGTATCATACTCAATATCATATTATATTGTGTGAATCATAAAATTTATATCGTGTTTGATAATAAAAATAGTCTATTAATGTGCTGGATCCTTATTGAGCACTGTGAAGATATAAAAAAACACAACACTCTTAGATTGGTCTTGCTAAATTGGCGTTGTCTCTGATTTTATTACCTCTAAAGACTGTAAAAGACACATAGCAAACTTTTACGTACATAAAATACCGACATACAATCGTGTCTATTTAAAAATCACGTTAAAAATCAGTTTTTATACATCCGTTAACATCCAAACCATAATTAAAACAAGAACCAACCGTAAGTTTTTACCATCGATACAAAACTGCAAGTGTTGGCATCATCCTGTGTACAATTAGGATTTCCGTTACACGTAATGACTTAATTACAAACATTGTCGGCAGCCAGTGTTATTACAATAACAGTTTTATTATTTATACTCAACTACACTACAGAACGAAGAATTCTTAATTCAAACGCTAGTATCAAATTTCATAAGGTGCTAAAGACCCGCTTTAAACAGTATCACATAATTTTTCCGTTGAATTTATTTTATCAATTTGCATACATTATCTAAAGAAGCAGCCTTCTAAATTTAATTTATACTCAGATTTTAACTGATATGAAATTGATAAGTATCATAAAATGTCAAAGTTACGCGTTGGGACCTTGTTAAAGGAAACACATCATTAAATTTCTGAATAAAGTTGTAAATTTTCATTGTACATAAATTTAGTTTTGCGTAAATGTCACTTGATCTGCTTGCCTATTGCGCAGTGTAAAAAAATCCGTGGTATATAGCCTCCATTTTTAATAAAGGTACGTTGTCAAATAATAATAGTTTTTTATTGCTTTTTAATGGGACCGTGATGAAAAAGAAAATTAATTTAGGATTTCAAATTATTAAATACGAAATTAAAATGTAAATTAGAACATTAACATTGATTTAGTAACGGACAAATATGGATGCAATAGCGAAACACGTTACCGAAGCTCGGCGAACGTTGAAATCTTTTGTTCGCGATAACAAGAAGCTTTCTTCTAAAACAGTCTTTGTTCGCATTGCACAGACAGATCTGTTACTTAAATTGAAACACCCAGGTGTTTTCTCACATAAATAAAATATATACCGTAAACTCATATTAGCATGAACAGCTTTTTGAGAAAGAACGTCATCCAATGGCGTCTTCTGCCCTGGGTAAGGTGAAAAGGAGTACCAGGCTCTTACTGATTAAAAATCACCCGGATGCATCTCCTGCTTCCATTCAGTTCGTGGTATATATTATAGCCAACCGCCACTAGTATTTACAACTCAATGTCAATTATCAAAATAACCCTAAAAATTGATAACCAGGTTATAACCGTTTCAGTGTATAGAACCTGTATGCACCTTTCGAATGTATTATTATTTAGAAAATTTTATCTGATTTGTCTAGATTTCTAGTGTCTAGTCTGCCGGAAAAGTCAACGCAGTATGCCAGTTTGATAGGCAGCAGAATCATTTGATAATATCATAGCATGCATGGTTTCTTGAATTGCGAAAGTTAGAAATCCGATACGAACAAAGCCAGAGAGCCAGAGAGAGAGTCCCACAAATAATTATGTAGATTAAAGTCTCTGAGATGTTCTAGATAGAACACATTTTATCATAATATCCATGAGTAGCGGACAAACTATCTACTTACATTATTATTATTAAAACTTTTTGATGGTTTAGGATGGATGACGAGCAGACTGAAATTTGATTGTAAACAATCCGCGCAGCCCACGGACAATCGCAACAACAAGTAAGTTTTCGGCTTTCTGGGGGTTAGGGATTTTAATGGGTGGGGTGTTGAAGGATTTTATGATTTTCGGTCGGCATCGGCATCAGTCCGTTTTCCTTACGCTTTTAGCTTGCTTTGCTGGTTCCTCAGCTCCTCGCATCGAATTGATTTCGATTTGGTGTAGATATTATAACTCTTATAGCAGGAGGGGTGCTTTAGACAATGTTTGCCTTTGACGGTCTCTATTCCAGAACATGTCTATCCCAACAAATGTGACCAACCACCTCTGCTACTTCAGCTTGCTATCTCTTTAGTAAACCAGGTCCACTTTGCCTCCAGCCAGAGTTGCGGTGCTAAGTGCAATAATGTACAGCGGCCCCAGCTTGTGTCTTTAGTTAGGAGGTTTTTAGTCAGTAAGGATTTGACTAATTACCCAACCCAAGGAGGAGAGGTAATTTAACGACCATTCAGTCCTATATTGGGCCCCATGTGTAGTCTATATTGGCTCTTTGCGGTGCAAACAAGAAAACCAGGAATATGGCAACAGACCCACCCCTATTAATCTGGACTACGTAACATTATAGGCAAAAGGTGAGTGTTATATCTAGACTAATATCATAAAGCTGTAGAGTTTGTTTGTTTGTTCGATCACGTTAATCTCCGAAAGGTCTTTTTTGAATGGAATAAATATTATTGTTTGTTAGTCAATTTATAGAGAATGACTATAGACAATAAAACATAACGCTACGATCTTTAGAAGCCGAGCAGCGGATATATATAATAAGATATTTTACCATTTCGTCAAGTTTTAAAAATAATCCAAACTTTTCCAAAGATTAAAGCAGCCACAACTGACAATAGAAGAGCTATTTAAAACGCAACGTAAGACATTCGTTTAAAAACGTCCTCATTTTAGTTAAGATACAAATAAACGATTCTGCGATGTTCGATTCGATCCGTGGAGCAATATGTTAGGTCTGGGGCTTACTTTGAAGATGAATTTACAAATAGTGGCGGCGTCGCGCGGTGACAGCACGCATGCGCTGCGCCGACGCATTGTCGCAGCTGCGGTTGGGTGGTTACCAACTAAATATAATATGGATTAGTCTATCAAACGGTTTCATAGAACATTCGGTAACAGGTTAATCTATTACGCGTGCCTACTTCTTTGATATAGCTTGTTATACACTTCAAAGTGAACCATTTTCAGCTATGGATGGTTTGATCGCTTCATTATGGGCTGCAAGAATGTTGTTTAGTATATAAACTACTGTTCAATATTCAGTCGTTTTCGTAAAATATTACAAAAATTTTACTAACTCCTTTGTGTATTCCCGACCTACGCCGTTTTGCGTTGGTGACTCGGATATATCTTCTCCATTTAAGGCTTTGTATGTATAAATGTATTCCAGTTTCATCCAAAGCCCAGTAATATATTGACTTATTGTAGCTTTAGTTATTCAAAAATGCTTTATGCTTGAAAACTCATACCTGTCGACGCGGACGCAGTGCTGACTGGATTTTTAAATGAGCCGTCGAGCTTTACCCCCTTTTCAACTCGCATTTATGACGATGTATTCAGTCGATTATTAGGAATGTAATGTCTTATATAAGGTATGAAGCTGTTTTGAACAAGATTTACTTCGTTGTCCACAATGTACTGAATATAAATCAGCCTTTGATTAATCATCAATGAGAACACTTCTAAGGACTTCACTTAAAATACACAGAAAGGAAAACGCATGTAAGGGAAACGACCCATTTATTCCTGTTCTTATTTTTTATAAAAGATCTATTTCTATTTATGGTAATAGTGTCTAGCTCGCGGGGCGGGTGTGTTACCTGTCGGATCGTGTCCAAAGCGATATTCGTTACGCGACTGAGTCTCGTTTAGTGCTGACACATTGACTATTATTTCCATGAATAAAAAGTGACTTGACCGTTCCCGTTGACATTCGGGAGCTGGTATAATAAGTAGGAATTTACATTTCATCGGCTCATACGTCCCTCCGTTGTTTCTTGTGTTTTAAATTTTAAATGTAGCGCTCGCCGCTTCACATCGCCTATATTATCTAGAAAATATTTTCCATGTCGAAGTTTAATTTAAAAAGTTGACGGGTAAAATAATGGTTAGGTTAGCTCTAAAATTCGGTATTACAACGAGTGAAGTGACCGCGTTCTACGCTCATTAATTACATACTCATTTATGCATGTAGAGTTGAGCTTGAAGACCCACCCGCGCCATCGTCGCTGCTCTTTAATGAATTTTTAACAAAAACTTAATTAAAAATCGTATCTCGCGTGTTCGAAGGAAATGAACTCATTCTTTGGACTCGCTGACTGACGGGCGAACTGACGGGCCCGTCATTATGAAGAGCGTCCACCGTATCTTGACCCGCGATGCCCCCTGTTGCATACATAAAATTGTGGCCTCCGGGGGACCCATCGTGCTGTCAAAGGTCAACCTGCACTGGTGCAGGTTGTATGTTTTGGAAATTTTGTAGTTGACGAGGTATGCGGTAAATGTTATTACGCACTTAATTATTAATTATTGGTTCATGTAACGTTAACTTCGGTTACTCGTTTATAAGCGTTCAATAATAAATACACGTTTGGGTTGAAAATAATTTTATGCAACAAAAGTAGGATATACACCATGCGTATAGTCCTATAGCAACAATGTTTATTCAAATTCTGAAATGTATTCGAGGGTCTATATGAATCGCAGACTCAATAGCTACATTGTAGAACAATGCGAATCTTCCAAATCCAATACAACGAAGTAAATAGAAACTCATACAGGGTATACAGGTTTGATGGTAATTCAAAATATTCTATTGTATTCGAATCATATCGCATACATCGGTAAGAGGGGCTTGTAAACATTTTTTCACGTGCAGTCTAGGTGTATTGAGGTGGCAAAAAGTGTAAAAAGCCTCGCATGTAGGTATGAAGACGCTGGCTTCAACAAAACCAACACGGGGCGGCCACAAATTGGCGGTTCAGCGAGACGGGCACGTCGTGACTGTGCCGCCGCGCCGCGGGCGCATCCACGTGCTGCGGACACTGCATGAGCGGAGCGGGGAGCGACAACCTGCACAACAAATATATTCCATATTTCAATCATTAGATCTCTATTTGTTAGCATACCTATGTCAAAACACTTATCGCAAAGCTGCCATAGTTAGTCGATAATAAAATAAAACAAAAAGAAAATAAGTAATACAGCAGACAATATACTAAGCATAAAAAGCGAGAATAATAATATGGAAGGTTGTTATAGCAATAATTTACAGTACACCAAGAAAAGTAATGGCAACAAATATTTGTATTGTAAAGTACATAAGTATTTGAAGTTCGTTAGTAGTGAAAAACTTACGACATGAAGTTTATTTAAAATATAGTTTTGGCAAGTTTATGTGACTATGATTTGAATAATTTAAAAATAATAACAGAATATAACGAGGTATAAATAAATGATATAAAACGTGCCTCGTTAGAAGGATATAGTTGAAATAATTGAAAGGTACAAAATTATTTACTACGCGAACATAAATTGTGTTAATAGACAGCGCAATAAGCGCGCACCCTTATGAGTCCAGTACGATTATTTGCTCAGTAATGGTAGAAATCCATTAAACAAGCTCCTTTTAGTGATTGAACAAGTACAAAGACTAGAATGCATTTTTGAATTGCATCCAGCCAATTTACAGGCACTAAATTGCATAGCATGGAAATGTGAATCCTTTTTTGGTTATTTTTATTGGATTGCGAAATTAATTTGAGAAGTGAATTATACTTAATTCACTCACGCTGATTATTGTGGGAATGTTTATTGAGTTTTACCGCAAACGAAATCTGATGACTCATTTTAATATTGACTTTTTGATATTTTGTTTATATCGAACATTGGAAAGAGGTACCGTAGAGGGTGAAAAGCGTACCTTCATTATTGTTCGTCAATGGTCAATGGACTATTACAAAAAAACTTGAGATAGTAATGTTTTAATGTCATTGTATGACTTATCTCTATCATTGTATGATACATCTCGTTCTGGGTAGGGAAAAGGGAGTTTTTGACTCTTACTGACTAGCAGGCTAAGGCCGCGGTACATTTTTGAGCTTGACCCTCAACCCTGGTTGACAGATAACTGTAGTCTTTATTTCGCAAGAAACGTCTTGAAAATTTACTGGCCATTTAGTAATAAAAGGTGATATAAAACTCATTTCTCCTTACGATCGTCTCGCGTTTCTATTTAAACTATATTATTTATGAATACAGATTATAATTTAGTGTTCGGATACAAAAATAAGAAAATTTAAAGATCGTGTTGAATGAAAATTAAAATAAAATGGAAAGCGAACCGCTCTATATCTACAGATTCACTTTTTAACTATGATTTTTGTCATAGAATTGAGTTTATAAATCTGTGTTCTAAAATAATAGAAATAAAACACAATTTATTATTCTCATTCCTAAGACACATGTTTACACGAACGGGAAACTTCATTATGCATTATTTACTTGATGATTTAAGTAGTTCATAATAGTTATGCATAATGAGTGCAATCCCTTGTCCATGTAAAATACCGTTGATATTGTATACATTTAAAAACGACCGTATAAAAACTACGAGCAAGTAGCAAAAACATTTTCACATACATTGCGTAAACTGTTCCATTACAGTTTGATTACGGGCACGCAACGAGCAATGTTTTGTTCAGCAAAAAAGCTCAGCGTACGACCGTCACCGGACTTCATTTACATATAGCGAACATAAATTCTCGTTTGTAAGAACACACTGGCACTTTTATTGTGCAGTCTTCGTTGGCAGCAAAAAACTGACAGTTTTTTTTTATACTGAGATAGACCACCGCTATATGACGACCTTTGATCGCGTCTATACAAATATTAATTCTTCGCATGTTGAAGCAGTGAACTAATCGTTTTTTATTGGTCACGGCGCTTGAACGGTCGTGAGCTTTTTATGTGGGAGGTATTGATTCTATAGGCAATTTGACGAGTATGGATATGCATGGAACAAGTATTGCTTGTGTATCTGATTTAATATCGTTCTGTCTCGAAAATAACGTAAGAGCTCAAGTGTGGGATTTTTATTGGGATTCCTGATTCGGACCGAAGCTAAATAATATTGAATCACACACTAAAATACTTAAGTGTGAGATATAATGGAGCGATAAGAATTCTTAATGCGATTTTAATGCAGTTATCACTTGTCACAACGGACAAATTATTTGCTCAACTTAAAAAGAGGTTTGTTATATCAAAACACATGTCTTCATATCTGAGTTGAATATAAACGGGTGTTATTTTCTGTATGTTGATAAGGAGCACTTTGCGATCAAACCTTTTCCTTTCGATTTTATTTTGGGTTTCGTAAAATGATATACGGTAAGTAACAGTCGTAATGGAGCAAATATTGTTCGTCGCGTATGAGGTTTGGGATATTGTTTAAATATTTCGCGTATTTGTGTAAACAATATAACGGGAATACGTTTACACTGGCGGACTCGTAAACGACAAATGGGCAATGTTCATCGGAAACAGTAAACATTATTTAATTTTATAAATACGGGGATCGTGGAACGGCCATTTTCACAATACCAGTCTGCGGGAACACGCTCATATTTTACATGTGATCATCAAAAACGTTGTAAATTTGATTTACAACAACCTCAGAGTGATTGCAGCGTCAATATATGAACGGAACGCTGAAATTGTACGAAATATTCAATGGAGGGTCATTCATTTGTTAATTCTGTATGGCGCAGTATTATTTAGTGGCAGTAAATATCATGGCGATAAAACGTCCAGAATGCTCTTAATATTTTAGCTCCCGTTATTTTAGACGTCGGATTTTTATGAGTTTTAACATAATATATTTTGTTAATAGGAAGTTATGACATAGATTGATGGTATATTGTTTATAAACAAAACGTTGCTTTATCACTGTTTTAAAACTGGGTTAAAATATTGCTGGTCACAATAAAATGAAAAATTCTGAAGTAAATCTGTCTAGTTTAAAAAAAAAAGGATTGTGTGCGAAGTCGCCTCAGGTTTGTCCATGACGTAGGTCTGGCCAGAAACCTATAATCATCGAAAGTTTTTGCCTTGTATTTGAATCATTCGAGAGGTTCGTTTAAAAAAAGAACAATAAAAAGTTTAGCGCACTCTTCTTTGTCTTTAGCCACGACGTTATTTTCATTACAGATTCTATTTTTAAATTAATAAAATATGATTTAATGTTCTATATTTTTAAACTGTATTTAAGTTTGCGTTTTCTCTAAGAACTAATTCAAATTCTATAAGTTATATATTGAAATCGTGAATAATTTCTTCGCTGGTCCCAAAAATGAGTGTTACCACAATAAAATATTGAACATATCACAAGATATTTGCAACAAGGATTGTATATGAAATGTTTTCCTTCAATAAACAAAGCTGGAAATCACATTGTCGTTGTCTGCAGTCACATCTGTTGTGTGATCGCCTGTTTGGATCGCGAACAGTTTTATGTGGGTATAAATACTGGCCGATCTGTCCCTTTGGCCGCGTGCTTTGCAAAAGGTTGCCTTTAGTATTATAGGAGCGAATGATTGTGGTGCGAGATTTCAAGAATATATTTTTTTACATTGTATAGAAACTTATTTTTGTTTATTGTAAGATAACTTCTGAGACCGTTTTTAAACTATGTGAGACACGATAGAAAAAAAAACATCGCGTCTCTGATTTTCGCCCTGGCATTCCACGGGTTACTAGTATATTTTGTTTAATGAAAAAAATAGTTCAAATCTAGAATATTTTATGAACTAAATACAGATTATTAAATTTTGTATGACATCTTTGCATAACATACAGAAAGAATGTAAGCTATTCATTATTTCTTTTAAAAAGTAAAAGAAAGCATCTAAAAATTCTATAAAATGGCAAAAGAATCGCTTAATACTTACTTAAGAAAAAAATCACCTTCTGTTGCAAATATTTCGTTTTCAAGATACTACATATGGCTTGAACATTTCCATCAGCTGTTTTTGTCAGTCCATCTGACTATAGGGCGTGTATGTAGAATCGTCGGTTCCTCAGATCTATGCGCAAAAAATAAAGGCAATTAAACTACTAGAAAAGGAAGAGGCGTACCACCGTTTAATTCGTATAAGTAAGTTATAATTGTAAATCGATTATTTTACGTGGTCAAACTGTTAGTCTTCTGGGAATGTTTTTTGATCAAAACGATATGGTGGATTATCTAATTTGATGGGTAAGAGTATTCTTTCTCTTTCTCTCTTTTTCTCTCTCTCTCTGTCTCTTCATTTGTATAACATTGAGCTGTTAAATTATAGATATTACTATTTGGTAAATTACAGTCAAACTACAAAAAAATCTATGTGAGAGCTATGCTTCGGCATGAAGAGGCCGGCTCGACCGGGGTGATACTACGGCCTTACAGAAAACCGGCGTGAAGCAACACTTACGTTGTGTTTCGCCGTATGAGTGAGGTTAATGAGGGCCCAATCCTTCCCCTACATCCTCAATCCTTAAATTCCGTTTCTTTAAACCCCTAATAACCCACAAAAGGACGGCAACGCACTTGTAGTTTGGTATCAAGAGAGTCCTTGGGCGGCGCAGATTAAGTAAGCAATAAATAGGACATATGACACAAAACAATCTCATTAAACAAATTACAGGCAGAGAGCCTTTACAGAAATTTTAAAAAAGCTAGCGGTTCCTTACTGACTCTGCTTTATAAAGTTAAGTCTGTGTACAAACTAGGCGACAATATCGTCTGCGATCAAATAATAAGACAAACTTCTTTGTGACGCCGCGGAGTTTGCGCTCACTCTAATTAAGTGCGCGGACTGTAGCGAAAAGATTTTGTCGCGACGATTTCAGATTTAAGTGAAACGTGTCCCTTGTCTTCGTCTGCGTGTAGGTGTGTATTGTATTAAGATCCTTACGACCGTCTAATATTTACAAGACAAAAAAATCTACGCGCATGTTTTGTCGCAGTTGAAAGTTTTGCTGAATTTTGTCGTCGCGTCGTTTGCATAGTGTGGGAATGTGTTTTGAATTCAACGTGTTTTGTATAAATTTTGCTTAATAATCTATATTTATAGAATGTGATCTACGAATTCTTGGGTAGCTTGTAATTCGATTACAAGCAGTATATGTAAGTAGTATTTCTATTTTTTTATTTATTTATTGTCTTTATTCAGAAAGGTATCTATTTATTTATTTATTATTATTAATATTATAAAACTGGAGAGATTTTTTGTTTAAACGCGCTAATCTCCAGAACCAATGGTTAAAATTGAATAATTCTTTTTGTGTTTGCTAGTACATTTATCGAGGAAGGCTTCAGGCTATATAAAATCACGCTACGATTTGTAGTGAGTGAAACCGCGCGATATTTTATAAGCTAAGCCCAACAAAACTTACTTATTTGGTTTGACTGTGGGATCAATGAGTCACTGTACATACCTAAATGTACTCATAGGAAACTAAATATAATCCGAATTAAAAATTATATTAATTACGACATTTGTAAATAATATGACTTCAATTTACGCTTAAATCTGTTTCTGTTGCACTAAGTTAATAAGACACATTTTCAATTTGAACTCCAACTTCATCACACTAATTTATCTTTTATGAGAACAAAGCACACAATCTATTTAAGTACTTAAATTATGCTTTACAAAAATGTCGTAACTGTAGGCGGAAAGTCAAATATAAAGCCGGTTGCCATAATAGGCAATAAAAAGAACAACTTGCATTCGTGTTGCCAGCCTAAAAATTCCGTTTACATAAGACGATCATCATTCATGTGATAATAGTGTATTCATGTAAATTGTTCTCATTAGCCGTCTTGATTCTATTTACAAACATACAGAAGCACCGACTAAATAATTACATGTACAATATAAATGTATTTTATTCACACGTTTTATTTGATTATCTACTTTTAAATTTTCGACAATGTTCCATCAATCTGTTTGAATTTTAAACACGTGTATAAAAACCGTTATTAACTGACAGTTTTTTGAAATCAAATCGATTATAATACAAATGCGCAATATGATGTTTATTGCAATTGAAATTTATTATTTTGTAAATATTTACAATATTATTTATATTTTATTTACAAAAATGAAAGTATTGAGTCAAAGTTTCATTATAATTCGCTGATCTTTCAAAATTGTCATTGATTTCGCCAAGAATTTGAGTGACAACTTTTTCTTACACTATGAAGTACAGATATTTTATAAATGGTCACAAAAATACGAAGTTTGTGAAGGATTATTTTATAATAGATAATAGATAATATATAATAGATATTTTATAACAGAAGTATACTTTAAATACAGTATGGGAATAACATTAGGAGCCATAGCAAGAATTTATAGACGCGTTTAATGAGTCTTAAGTACCGAGTTACAATGATTTAATACATTTTTTACTTAAATGTTAGGCATGCTCCCTCGTAAAGTCATTCCTACCAAAATTCGGCTCCATTTCTTTTACGATCAGGATAACGATTCGTGTTAAGAACTCTAAATAGTTTTTTAAGTATCCATAGCCAATTAAAGGGAAAGCCGTTTGGGAAAAAGTATTTTACCGTGACTCCAGTATATCTTATCCAAAACAAGGGTTATAACGATGCACTTAAAGTATGAACACATGATCTTATGAATACGACCATAAAAGCACTAATGATATTATGGTGTTATTATACAAACAAGATATTTCGAGTAATAACCCCTATGAATGGGAGCCTACCTTACAAGACGGACTTTAATTGGCGGTTTTAGTGATAAAAGCCGCTTGTATTGTTATATATTACGACAGACGGACGCGGAAACTTGTGAACTTTGTAAGTAAACAGAATACCCGCTTCGAACAAGTTTCGTTTCGTTGTTACTTATTAATTTATGAACCTCAATAAAATGATTCACTAATATCAGAATAAATTTGCGAATTCAATAACGAAGTTTATAATGAGCTCTTTAAAAAGGACATGAATTATAACTTTGTACCGGACATAATTAAATAAATATTAATATCAGCGTTCAGAAAGGTCTTGGTCTTGTACCGGAGTTCTTCGTATTAGGGTCATATGGAGTATGATCACATCGAATGAAATTTGTTTCTGTTCGACGATCAAAAACTTTTTTGTCTTCTTCGATCGGAACATAGCCCTTATGTCGGTTGAAATATAATTTTGAATAATGAAACGTGTGTTGTTATACATCACTCCGTTGGACAATAACACGCGACTCGTACAATGCGAGCGAAATTACATGCAGCTCATATTGACCGGCGCAAATAAATATTTTGAACTGACATTTGGATAGGTTTTTTGCCCCCTTTTTAACTAAAGACAAAGGCAATATCCGCCCACGAAGCCGGACGAAGGGCACCAAAAATTATTATGGACCGTGTTCACTTTCCGAAGCATTCCACGACTAATGATTTCGAGAGATACCCTCCCCTTGAATGTAAAACGACCCCGCCCCTCGAATGAATTGAAACACTGCACTGGCTGGAATTTTTTATTTATATTTATTAATTGTTGTTTTTCGTCGACTGGTGGCCGAATGGAGCAAAAACTCTTATTCTATTTTTGAAATCGTTTTATAGAATGAGAATTTTAGATGAATTATGACTTCGGGAACTTTCTGCCTCCCACGAGAATTCGATTATACGATCAGAGACAAGTTTTTATCTTGGTAATATATGAAACTAATGATATGGGGAAGTTAATTGCGATTATTGAAACGAACAGTTTATTTTTATGTCTGTGAAATAGCAGGTTCATGATATAAAGTGATATGTTAATGGGGGCGTTTAAATGGTGTATCTGTTGGCATGTTTTGACATTCCCAAGTGGAGTTACATCTAAATCTTGGCTAAACTTGTCCAACACCCACACGATCCATGATTGTATTAAGGCCGACTATGTTAGTACTAAGTATAATTTATCGACATTATATTTTAGTGTTATAGTAACGAAGTAATAACAGGATTAGCAACAATGTAGACTAATTAATATTGATACTAATAAAGTAGTAAATAATCAGTTGAATGCTTGCTGGTCGCCCGAGGGCGAGAGGCAAAAATAAAATAAAGTTAGATACTAGTTTTATGTTGTGTTTGTGTTTATTCAAACACTGCGAGATTTATGTTTCAATCGTCTCGTAAGCAATGCTTACTTAAACATTATATTATTAATTTGTTATTTTTTATGTACTTATAAATTTATTTAAACGAGACGAAATTGTTTCTGTTTTAAAGACTTGTTGCATATTGTCTGGATAGCCGCTATGTATTAGATAAATTTGAATGTGTTTTTATTTTACTCTCCACCTTTTGGATTAATTCAAAATGTATGAAATGTATTTTTTATCGTACAAAACAAAAACAAATACTAGCTCTCTCCTAAAAAATAGTTATGGCTAATTAATGTTTTCTTTATAAAACTGACGACAAAATAATAAAATATTGTCTAATCTTTTTTCATTGTTCATTCAAATAGTTTTATGCTCTTCAACCTTATTGTTGAAATATTCTCTCAAAATGAAAAAGTTAAATACATATAAACACGTACCTAAGTAAGGATAAACAAAACATAGTTCTATAGTTCGGTATTGTAATAGGAAGAATTTAGAACATTCCCCATCTATTATACTGGCATAACCCATCAAAACATGTAGTTACGCCAATTTCAGACGTTAATGAGCGGATCCCTTTACATTAAAGTTCCCGACTTTTGTATGTGTACTCCAACCGGACTATGAAGCGTAGAGAAACAGCTGTCATGAAATTTTATACGATATTCAACCTTATTGCTTTTGTTATAAAAGTGATATCAGAAGCAAACTAAAATATTGACATCCTATAAGAAGTGACAATCTAGTTTAAAACTTTTAACAGCTTGTATAAAATAGATTCTTATTTTGAAAAACTGTTACTACCTCTTTGGTTAAGTGGCCGTTAACGCGATTTCGGAAGAGATTCTTTTTATGAAATTGCTACCTTATTGATTAAGCGTTATGATTATTTTTCATGGATTAGAATATAATATAAAAATAGCCATACTTCATTCGCTGTAGGTTTCATTATTATGCTTATTACAGTATGTTTAGAATTCGGTAGTTCATTTACTTTAAGGCGCCCAATGACATCCTAATCGCCAAGGCAGTTAGTTACCAGTGCGTTGCCAGCTGTTTTTGGAGTTAGGGAACTGAAGATTGGGCAAATGGAGGATCTGACAGGTCTTAGGGGCTTAATATTGGGCCAACAACAACCTCACTCATACGACAAACCAGAACGCAAGCGTTGCTTCACGTCGGTTATTATCAGCGAAACCGTGATATCACTACGGTTAGCCATTCGATTCGTGTCGAATTTTTCATTGCCAGATTCATTACGAAAGCATATTTTTTCAAATAAAAAAATAAATTATTTTACGTTATAATAAAATTATTAACAGTAGCTTAAATCGTGACTGTGTGTAATAGAACAACATCCGCTATGAAATCATTTGTGCACTTATATTAGTGAATCACGTGATATTTCATTATTAAGTCACTACGTATGTAAGCTGTAAGGTCGAGTTAATAATTGCAATATAATATTATAAAAATAATAGGTATATGGGAATTGTACACATTTTGTTCCCACGATTTAGGTCAGAACTGATGTCGACATTATGTAATTAATATCGATTGAAACGATTCAATCTTATTGCCATTGTGGTTTTTTTATGGATAATTTACGTAAAAAAGACTGTCATTATACCTCTTTTTTCTACAGAGATTCTATGCAATGATACCTACCTATATTTGTATGTCCAATTCTTACTTCCCTTATAAAGAGTGAGAAGAGACCTTTGCTCAGTTCACTTTTGACTGATGATGATTTTGATTAGAAACTTATGCCGAGGTCTTTCAAACCACGGAGACTACTTTCCGATAGAAAACAGTAAATTCATTATGATACTTTAATACGATATATTCCCTTATACAGGATTTACCATATCCGCTGTCAAATAAATTAATTAAATACAATTTAACCTATTAATTACTAGTGTATATGAAAATATAATTTAAACATTATAAAAAATGAAGGAAACATAAATGGCGACTGACATCCATATTTTGCCGGGAAATAATTAATTCTTAATTTAAACGTTAAAAAAATATTTCCATAAATATCGTATATTTTTCCGCACGAAGTATTTATATCTGTCATTTGTTTCATAGACAAC
The DNA here is from genome assembly GCA_902829305.4 of Spodoptera exigua. NCBI lineage: Eukaryota > Metazoa > Arthropoda > Insecta > Lepidoptera > Noctuidae > Spodoptera > Spodoptera exigua. Next base: position 5,213,433 of record LR824614.2, read on the forward strand.
CATGATTCACCAAGCAGGTATCGTACGTTTTATAAATAAATAAAAGATATACACTTACCATTCCTTTTATCTAACGACTTTATAGGGCCGTTTAAGACGTCAATGCGATCTTATTACCTAGGTGTAAGGTGCCAATTTATGTAGATTTTAATGTGTAGTCGTGTTTTATGTACCATGTGACAATAGTTACGAGATAGGTACCAACTATGCATTGAAAATATTTTAAAGTAAGTGACACAAATTCCAAAACCTGTAATGTCGTTCACGACAACTTAATATCATAAATAATTAATTCGAAGCGAACACAAAGTTCCTTGTTCTTTCAACAACTTGATAAATGTTGCAACTATGCAAAGGAAGGTATACTTTGAGTGGAGTATTGAAATAGACCATAATGAGAGATGACACATAATGTTACAATACATACCACAATAGACGCATGAAAAGTTTCGTTGATACTGCACGACTTCATGGATGCAATAACAGAAAGACCAGATAACAGTGAAGACAGAAGGCCGACTTGAAGCAAGGAAGAAATGAACCATGATACGTTGTTAGGAAAGTATGTACGCTTGTTATATCTAAAGTAATCTAAATGAAGTCTAAAATGTATTTATTGCTTATTCCAAAACTCAGACTATTAGATTGCTATATAGATTTGGACTTGTAAGAAACATAATCAATGAGGAATTAAAGCTGTTCTTTTGGCAATTTACTAAGCATACTAATAAAGTATATGGAACAATCCATTTGTGTTCGTTGGAAGAATGAAGTTAAAAATAAAGATGACGTGACAAGCTGTTATGGTTTATTGCTTAGCAATCTAGAGCCTCTTGGATTAAGCGGATGGACCTTCTGTATTTTTCTGTTTCATGGTCATAACGTGTGTGTCCATTGAAATGACCAAAGGTCGCCTCGCATTTGATTTTGACATTACACAATCAATGAACGAAATTCACGCTTCAAACATTGAAAGCTGATCGCGATGTTGCACAATCCCAAGTGGCGACCTCTACAGCTCTTACGCGAGCAGAGCTTGGAAAAATTATGGCATTATTGACTATAAGTGAATGATATCATTTTTTTAACGTAATTTTTGATATTGGTCTAACAAGTTGTGACCAAGTTACAGTAACGACCGGAAATACAATGATTTGTGGCTGAGTAACTAACAATCGAATAAACTGCACTGAGGAAATCTGTGCATCATATTTTGAAGAGTACATACGTACTTTCATCTTTATGAGTAGACGAAGTTCGTTTTGGGAACTGTTAAGAAAGTCAGGAATGTCTCCAGACAATTTGGAAGGGACGAGTCAAAAACTTTCCTTATAAACATATCTTGTAATAAATCATTAAGTACATAGACAGTCCTGTGGCAAACAGATATCATTTGTTTATAAGTTCAATTTAAATGGACCTAATGTTAGATTAGTAGCAAAATGTACCTACATTCCCATATGTATTTTATAATAAAATTTTACAACCTCACTCAACACTCAGTATGCATAATGAACCCATTCACAAAGTTTTCATTGGTTTTTACCAACGTCTATGGAAATTAAATATCTATGAGACCGTTATATTTAGTGCTAACCTTTACCTTTGCGTTTTTGTATGTCGACGTTCGCTTTTATCTGTTTGGACTGGAAAACTGTTTTTGATATTGTTACCTAGAAAAGCTTTTATAAGGCAAGTGAGACTATGTTTGTTGTATTCAAAGTAAGTGAAAAGATCTGTATTTTAAATTAATCATCGTCTTATACATCCCTTGCTAGTTCACTGGTCTTTGGGCATCCTAAGTGTGGATGAGCCATGCTTCGACACGAATGGGTCGGCTCGACCGGAGTTATACCACAGTGATGCCTCATAAATAACCGGCGTGAAACAACCACAGTGTTGTGTTTCGCTGTGTGAGTGAGGTTACCGGAGGCCCAATCCTTTCCCTCCCTCAATCCCAAAATCTCTAGATCCCTAATCCCCAAAAGGTCGGCAACGCACTTGTAACTCCTACGTCGTTGCTAGTGTCCATGGGCAGCGCTGATTGCTAACTATCAGGTAATCCCATAGAGACATTAACCATAGAATGGTTAATTTCTCTATGTATGTAATCCGTATGCTCGTTTGCGGACCTATCACATAAAAAGACGTCTAGAATCTCTGCCTAAGTCGGCCGGGTTACAGGTATAAGCGATGTACCGCGATCCGGCTCGAAGCAAGAGAAAGAATGGGATGGATTTCAGTCAGTAACAGACACTCCTTCTCACTCTATCCAGATCAGGAAAATCATCGGTTTATTTCATTTCTCAAAAAAACATACATATAGGTATGTGTAATTCTTTAATGGGCCTCCAAGACGCTCACGGGAGACCAGCTGGTAAAAGTATTCCTCTCTACCATCGTCACTACATGGTCATGTAACTTAATATGTAAAACTTTCCAACGTAACCCATATCCTATTCCAATGTTACCAACACAAAACATTAACATTTCTAAAGACTTCAACTTTAGCCCTTTCCAGAAAGGGTGGTAACCACGCATCCCTTTGTACTGATAATAATCAATCAACATTTGGGCAAGTTCACATAATTGACATGGGTTTGACACATTGAACGTGATCTCTGGTCATCTTTTCTTACTAGGAAAGGTCGATAATTGGCTTATATTCTCAAGTTGTGAATATAGGAAAAGCTGATACATTTTTTAGCGTTGTCATTCATATGCAGCCATGAAGGTGCGGGTTTTGAACCTGGCAAGTACTAATGTGACTTTTTTCGAGTTATATTGACTTTCTATAATCATTTAGACACGATGAAGGAAAACTAGTGAGGAAACCTAGACTAATAATATCTAATTATAAGTTTGAAATCGCCAATCCGCCTTGAGCAAGCGTGGTGATTAATGCTCAACCATTCTGCGTCATAGAAGAGGCCTTTGCTTAGCAGTGGACACTTACAGGTTGATGATGAGATTCATATACAGTTGGTGCTAAGAAAAAAGAGAGTGACTAGTAGTAGTAGGATAAGGAAGCGACAACCGCCATCCCAATTTCACCTTCAGACATCCCGGCGTACGGCGAATATCCACCCCTACGTTGTTGAGACACCTGCGGCCCGGACTAAGCGTTTTGCCTCGTCATTTATACCGCGTACATCGAGGGATTGGAACAGTTTGCCGGCTGCAGTCTTTCCGTCCGAATACAACTTAGGTGTCTTCAAGGCTAGAGTGAATAGGCTCTTAATAAACTAGTGCGCCTTACCATCAACGATTGCATCACTGCTTAACATCAGGTGGGATCGCAGTCAAGCACTGGTTTATTGCAAGTAAAAAAAAAAAAAAACCCTTTAGTAGCTCAAACGAATGTTAATATCTAAATTTGACAACAAAGTTCTTTGATATCCTTTAATAAGAATATCCTGAATACGTAACTGCTTCAACACCGATAAATTGAAATAGGTTTCCCAATAATTGTTTCAGTGCCACGGATCTAAGACGCAGCTGTATTGGCACTATTGTAGGAATGAATAATGATCGCAGTTACTATGAAGTAACTCAGTAATTTATAATAGAGTAGGAAGAGATTGTAATACAGTAAATATTTAATTACAATCCGGGTAAAATAGATCTAAACATAGGATTCTAATACATTTGCAATTAAATTTTATCGTATCGGTGTTGCATTAGCTGCAAGATTCATTGAAATTGAGTACTGAAATACTGTCTCTGTTCAAGACAAGACAAGACGTAACGTAACGTACAAAAGATGACGTGGTTGAATGATAGTTAGGGCGCCTGATTTGATGAGGTTGAGGCTTCAAAGCCTGGCAATTACCAATGCGACTTTTTTCAAGTTATAAAAAGTATATACTTTACTTTTTATATTCGTTTATGAACCACTGACAAACGGTAAAGGAAACCATAGTGAGGAAACTTGAACTTATCATTTCTAAAAAGTTATGTAATTTGTTCAATAGTAGTCCGATATATCGTGTGTGGTCCACTACGTACAGCCGTACACGCTACACAATACGACAATACAAACACATAACGCAACGAATTCGACACGAAACAATACGTCAAAATACGAGTTGGTTCATAATTATTTTGATTGGAGCACACCCCTGATATAATTAATCATACGGTTTCGTCCGCACTGTCTGCGTTTATTAATCGCATGTAATCGTAATGGTCACACTGTGAATGTGTTAAACTGATTAATGGACGCGAATCAAATTTGATTATCTGAAAGTGCTTTATGCGGCGGTGTTTCATAAAATACAATATGTTGCAAAAACATTTCGAGTGGTCAGTCAACCGTGTTTTTAATAATGTTGTACTAAAGACAGGATTTATTAACTTTTGACCGTAACATTCATTTTGAATTCTTTTGTTGTTATAATGAGTGTTCTGTCTCAAGGATTGTTCAGAATTTTGGTTTTGACATCAAGTCCTTTCAAGTTCCTTACAACAAAATAACAACGTGAGAGGTCTGTTTTTTCTTGTAGATTAATCGGAAAAAGTTTCCTGAGGTTGAAGTCCCAAAACTTATGGCTATTATTATTATAGTGAGTGCTGGTGCTGCTAATCACCACTAAGTTCTTTTTAGGGAGAAAAATCATTCTATAATTTCTGTTGTCTGTTGTTTCGAGATGGGCCGCGGTAAAATGGAACCGTAACGTGTTAAAAACCCTAAAATATTACAAATAATTGATTTATTTTCATCTTTTTTATTTTAATCTTGCTAACAATGCTTTTTTTATGTACTCTTAATTTCTTTACGTGGAGTTCTAATTACTTCCTTAGTTTTAGTATTTTCATCTTTGTTAACACAGCCAGCTGTGTGTTTAACACGAGTAGCTATTTATTAAGAAACTAGTGATTACAAATTTAACATTTTTTACACTGACGTTTTGTCAATTAACAGGACTTTAATCGTAAGTGGCGCCACGAAATTTAGACACATTTCATAAAACCATTTTTTCTTTTGACATTCGCTATTTAGGATTAACTTTGTTATTTTAAACTAGTTATGCCCCACGGTTTATAGTAAGTTATAAGCTATCTTCACCAGAATAGTGTAGTTTCATTTTAGTTTTATTGTTGTCTTAAATTCAAATAAACAAGGAATCAAATCTTTCCTCTTTACTTAGTATAATAATAAAATATAATAATAACTAAGTACTTATAGATGATTTAAAAGGAAGAAGGCATTGGGTTGCGACAAATGCGTAACACAGTTTATGTTAAATTATGAGTCTTATTTTTATTATAAGTAGGTATATAATATGTATAGCGGTTTTCCTTAAACAAAAACGTAATCATAACAAACAGTACAATATAACACAAGGAAGCAATTTGTAAATATACTTATAACTTACAAATGAATGATTCTCGTATATATTTGACATTATATGTATTATTACTGACGAATTCGTTAAGGAACATGAAAATAAAATTGTATATGCAAATTATAATACGTTGACAGTTATTACACTGCCGGTAAAGTGGTCAAAAATTTGCGGGTAATACTGGTGATTAAAAAAGTCTTGACATCGTAATTGTAATTAAAAACGATTTTACGATTTCCTTAAAATTTTAATTGACAGGATAAAGGAACGGATAATTGAGTGTTCATCGGTTTTACGAGGGTGTTATCTTTATCAAGACTTGCATATATTACCGTGACTTGGAGCTTGGACAGTTTCAATGTATTTTTTTTTTGCTTTTAATGCTTGCATATTTAGTCACCACGACTATGCGGTATGGCAACAAGTTACTTCGAATATTATGTTATTATCAAATGCATTAACATTAACTAAGTATATTAAAATTAGAACATTAGTCTTATAATCGCTAAAACAACAAAGTACAAAAATAATTTGCACGGCTAATCCCAATCTTAGATCCATTTGAAACGAGAACGAATATATCCATTATTATGAAATAATGTAACTATCTATACAAATATGAAGAGGTCATATCAATCACCAGTCATAAATACCACCAAAGCTGTCTTCCTTCATTCAACAGCCAAGGTCACAACCGAACAGCAAAAACATGTTTTATCGATTAAAAATCATTAATCAATAGACCTGGCCAATGATAAAAGAAAAAAAAAAAACACCTTAACCGTTCCGCGAAAGCGATAGCCAATCAAAATAGAGTTATTATTCTTTTGATTAATTTAAATCTTGTTCTATAAACATCTTATTTGGCGATTATTCGTAGAACATTGATCTGTACGTTGCTGAGTAGAGCTGCACGTATAATTTGGTCGGAAATGTAGGAAAAAAGTTTTTATAATTACATAGTGTGGTGCAGGGAAATAATAACTGCTCATTATTATCATTTACTGTAGCGGGGCCGATGTCCAACCGGCCTGTACTAATGAGCGCTGTGTTTGGGCATAGTGTGGACATGCACGCTTACTTGTACCTGCCTACTTATATTGTTTATTGAATATGGAGATTGAATTAATTTATTCTTTAACATGTAAGTACATTCATCGTATACATCCAGTACCTATAAGATGAAAATGAAGTTTTTAAGAACGCAATTTGATGTTCACTTTTATTTATGAAACTACGTAAGTACCAACACATGTTATGTGTACTTTAGTAATAATATAAGACGCGGTTTACACAAATACCTCAAAAGCGTCTTACAAATCCACAGAAAGAAACGGAACTAATAGAATTCTGGTTTACAAAAAATGCCCCTATCTCTCAGTTCATTGCTTTTTACATGTAACAGGCTTAATGCCTCTAATTGTAGCAAATCCGATTCAAATAGACAACCGACGCAGAAACTCCTTTTCCGCCCGAGGGCACACCAAAAAACCGGCGCATCCACAAAATTGTAAACGTATTTCTAACGACCCGGCTAAACAACTAATAACGAATATTTCACTCACCAAACACTACGGAGGACTACTAAACATTTTTTCTACTCATAGACAAAATAAAACAACATATGGATGTCGTCATATTTCTCGTGCCTTATTATAATCGGCGTCAGGTATACACATCGTCTATTGTTGTTCGCTTTTTTTTCGGAAATACAAATAGTTTTAAAATTCGATTGCTACCTGCACTCGAGTGCGGATTTTCGGAATTCTGTTTTTGAAAAAAAATTGATGCTCACCGCAAACATTGTTTTTGTACCGTTTGAATTTAAATTCGGATGCAACGGGGTGCTCAACATTTAAATTTAGAAACAGGCAGCAAACATTTACGTTATTTTGTTTTAAATTCATTGTATTTTCATTTAGGTACACTTTCGTAAGACATGGTTCATCTTTGAGACAATTTCCGTTTAAGATCATTAACTTCATTCTCGCTAATCTCTTTAGTACTTTATAACCTCTATAAATACTTCATATTTCCACGGTCGAGCAATACACAAACATTATGAAGTAATTGACTAGATGCCGATACAGAAACGAAGCCCTAAATAAATAATAAGGTCAATAAAACCCCAATCTGTACTCTAATAGCAGTGAATGATCTTTAAATTATTCATAGCTGCTATTATTCGTAAATTGTTTTTAATTACAACAGGTTTTCTAACCGGCCCAATAAAAAATAGTTCGTGATCCCTGATCCCACGCCACAGGGAATTAGAAAAGTAACAAAAGTTAAATGTTGCAGATCTTCACCGTATGGTGCAACTGTCAATAAAGGAATGTTTTTTGTAACACATTACATTGGTGGTTTTGAACTGAACCTGACTGTCTAATCTTTGAGGTGGCCGGCAATGGAATTTGACAATGTTTTTTATTGCGGATATAAATCTTGCAAAGGGCGGGTGGTGATGCGACGTCATACTGCGGCGGCGGCACGAATTTATCTTTGTTTATAAGATTGTTAAAAATTAAGTCGATTTTTTGCGTTGTTAACTTTTGTCGTAATCGGCAATAATTTATTTATTTAACGATGCGACAATGACGGGGATTCTTTTGTACCATCGTGTTTTGCGGTTTTATTAGTTTCATTTTTAAATTTCGAATTTACACGGTTTCGAAATGACGATGTCAGGAGTACATGGCCAGTAATTTAATGAGTAAGTGGATTTCACTTTAATACTAGCACTGTTACCAACATGCAAAAACAAATATGATTTGGTACACGTAGCGTCGTATGAAGACTGCGAATTAGCGTCCACATGACAGTATGAGATGGAATTTCACGAAATAATTGCAGTGGTACAAGTTAATGGAATAATTATAATTATATGAGAGGCAAAGGGGCCGGCGACCACCCGCTGTCCACGCCAACCTCGCCGATTGTTATACCCAAAAAAGCAATTAAAAAATGAAGCAGTAAGAAATTACATTGGATTGTGAAAGAAATAACTTCTTTTTTTTAATTCCCTATTCTGATAAGCCGGACTTTTTATAAGCTCCGTTTCTTATGATTTGTAAACGACATTCACACAAAATAGTTACAATGTAAATGTAGTGAGAAATTGAAATTGTATTCCGTCGATGCGATTCGTAACACAAAAAAATCTATTACGTGCAATGCCAAAAAATACAAACGCAATATTATATAGAAGTAGTTTCTGCTGAGATTAGATTAGGACAGTGTCGAAGGCGTTACAATCGTCGTTCTTATTCACTGTGAAGTTGGATTTTAATAACAGTTTGTTGGCCGTCAGGTTGAATTGATGTTTTCAATTTGTCCGACTGATCTTCTTTAAACGGTGAAAGTGATCTATGTACTAAAAACTGATTTTGAATGAAATGAATAACCGTTATAGGGCAGAGAAAATACCAAGGAGTTTAATATACTAATACTTTATGGCCAATATTTTGTTTTTCGAATCCGATTTGTTTTTAATTTAAAATTTATAAACAGTTTTATGATTCTATTTTCAAATGTGTTCTTAGTACGATGAAGGGGACAGAAAACGTTGACCAAATTGTAAAATGACACAAGAGCAATAGCGCCACTTATGGCGTTGGGTAACTCACAGACATGGAGTGTACTCGCCACGATGACACTTCATTGAGAGCCCGCGCTCACTCCACAGAGCTACAAAATGTTTGAAGTTGTCACGCTCAACTACGACAATAGTAGCTATGCACTTACTGTCTTTAGAATGTCAGTCTAGAAATCAAAAATAAAGTATTTAAAAGAAAACATTTAGCTTTGCTACCACACAAATGGCCTCGGTAGCGATTTTTAGGACTATATTATTGAAGAAATAGATTGTCTTCTTAAAAATCTTATTTAAAACACAATTATTTGGAAAAAAATAATAAAAGTCAAATAAGAATAATTGCGTGTGAAACAGTGAAAGTGTAGAACGCATTAAAACGAATATAAAGAAAAAAAAACAAAAAATTAAACATGGCCATTTAGACTTGACAGAAACGATGCTTCAAAAGACAATTAGTTAATAACAATTTTAAAAATAAATACACGCAATTAGTAATCGTAATAGCGTACGATGAAAGTCCCAATACAAGATTTAATTGGCCAGTAACGTTTCTATGGGAAGTGTGGTATTGCGAGTGAAATTGAGCTGTCAGCCGTGTGTATATTAACAAATGGGTATCTATGAATATTAATAAAGCACGCTACACATTACCTCTCACTAGTTACCCGCCTGACATCGCCCGTCTAATTTACTTGATGTATTCGTACGATTAGATAACTCGCGTTACTTTACCTACTGTTACCAAAGGAATGTTTTTTTAAACTTAACAACGAACATATTGTTCGACAAGATTTTTTAAATTAATTTTGTCTTGTCTGTGTCTTCATTGAAAATTATGTGCGCAGTCAATACTAGTTGTTTGTGTTCATAAATCTATTTAATTCTTCGAATATTTACATCGAGTAATTAACATTTTTCTTAGTAGTAGCATTGGTTTACTTTGTTAAAGTATGTGGAATATAATTCCTACTATTGATAATTTACGAACAAACTCACAAACGGTCCTAGTTCACGAGTAACGGTGTATTAGGAAAATGGAATCAATGCTTGCGTAGCTTGAAATGATTAATAGTTAGATTTATGAGATGGTTATTATCATAATAAAAACAAATAAACTAGATCGTTTCTCAGATATGGCAGTTTGATACTCTTTGAAATTGTATTTATTAACTTCCGTCGTCTGCATTTTTGGCTTGAACTAATTTCCTTGAAATTGACTGCTGTGAGAATTCTGTTTGCGATCGACAAGTGACGTTATCTGATTCGGTTTTCAAACTTTTTCTTCAACTATTTCCTGTAAATACCCAACTAATTAATTTTTAAATTAAAATGTATTCTTTTGCCTTATCTTCGAGTGGCTGAATGGTAATTGTGAGATTAAATTGCGTTAAAATTGAAGCGCCAAACAGAACGGACTTTTAAATGGGAATAAAAATAATCTACTCTTTAAGTGATAACTGACCAAAGAGAAACATAGCTAACATGGGGTCGCATAGGCCATGTATAATATTTTCCGATGTTGTTCCTTACATTGTATTGATGGGAATTAACCTTTACCCTGTATTGTCTGCGGCGTTTTCATACTTGACGACTTGTGATAAAACGTGAACTTTATTAAATTCTTGTGTGGCTCGGGAGTTATTTGAGGAATTTTACTTGGTTGCCGTATTCCGCTGTTTGTTTTGTTCAGGACATTTTAATATGTGAAAGAAATCTGTCGTGTTGGGACGACAAAAATGTTTAGTTTGTTGCTCATGAAAAAAGAATATTAAGTAGGATAGCTGTAGGCGGTTTCAGTCGAATAGGTGTTATTTAAAGGAAGACGCGTTTATCGGTAACAGTAAAAGACAGAATTTGTATATTGACAATAAACCATTTTCGGCAATAATTTATAGTTAGATCTATAAGTCTTTCATGCACAAACTCTCTATTGTGGTACATTCGTTAGGTTTTCTTGATAATATCATCAGTACCTATTAAAGATAAAATAACACTGACAAAATTTCTGGAAAGGGGCCTTACTAAAAAAAAGTATTTAACTCTTCAACAATAAGGTTAAATTTTGAAATACCTTCTTTTCTGAGTTAGTTCTGTTTTGTAATAAATATGCGAAAAAACTATCAATGAATTCTAATAAAATCACAGCATTAAGTTTAACCAGTTTTTCCACAGCTCAATAAATGAGTTCTTTTGACGAGTTTGTTGTATAAAAAGCAATGAAGTAGGACTTTCACGGCAAACTTAAATATATTCTTTTTTGAAGTCTTATCACGAACTAAAGAAGGATCAAACATACGAAACACGTTGGAACTTGTGTCATATGATAAACACAGCGAGTAGCTAGTGTCGTTTTTTGATATGTCCTATTAAAACTGGCTCTTAGTTGGTGTAAAAACTGAACGTGGGTCAATGGCTAACGCTCATAATTTGAGCCATAAAAATTTTGGTGTACTGAATTTAAATGTGATAGAGTTGAGACGACGACCAAAGAAAAGATGGGTACATTGAGTGAAGTATGATATGAAAGAAAGGGAGCTTATGCTAGATGACTTCTAAAAGTGAAGATCAAAAAGTCTGTAAAAAGGATACTGTAACATGAAGGTGTACTATAGAAGAACAAGACATATTGTCTCGATCAGACGATGCCATGGGATAAGAGAAAGTGCAGAAAGAAGAATATGAAGAAGCTTTGGTCTAAGATCTCTCATTCGGTCTCATCAAGAGAGAGTGTCAGATCCTTTCTGACTAAAACCCCGTTCGTTCTTCAGCTCCAGGCTGGAAACGCGGTACATTATTGCGCTTGTTTCTGCAACAGTTCCTATTAAGCCATTTGTGGTGGTTCTAATGTTAACAGTAATTGGTATATTTATTTTTATCTCAAGTTAAAACAAAACATATATTTTTTATAATGTCATACGATTCAGTAGATCACATCAAAATGTTTGTTAAACTATTAAAGGGAATTTAATCGGAAATAAAAATTTCACAGCCGTCGTGATTGGTTTCACAGGACTTAACGCTGCAGTGGCGCCACTAATAAAAATAAAACGAAACTTAATTCGGATCATACCGATGATAGATGTTTTATGACGATGGGATCGGATTCAGTTCGGTTTGGTTGGTTTGTTATAAAAATATTTTCGTATTATTTGCAGTTAGAATTTAAAGTACAGTATGTAAAAATATTGAGTAACTAGCGGCCCGCCCCCGCTTCGCACGGGCCCAACTATCTCGCTATCAAAGGGTCACTTTTTCCTAATCTTCCCCTCTACTTTTCTAATATTTTCTTGCTAAGAATCTTTTCCTGAAAATAACAAACACAACAAAAAAAGAATGAGCAAAATTGGTCCAGGCCTTGTTGAGTTATGCGCTTACCAACACATTTTGCGATCCATTTTTATATATAAAGATATATATCTTGTAAAACAAAATACATATATGGGACTTTTTTAGGATAAATGTGGACGAAAGTTTGTTAGACTCAAATAAAAGTAAAGCACATCTGTCTTGACCAAACGTAGTTATCAATGCTTGTTCTTTCTCAATATAAGAAGACGCTTTTGCTCACAGCATAATTATTATCTCATAATAGCTATTTATTGTTCTAGATGAAATTCTCTACGTACATATTAAATTATGATCACTGAAGCGAATACTAGCTCAATTGTTTCGGTTGGTCCGTCAAAGAGCTGTGCATTTAGTGATGTCTGATGTTAGCAACTGTTTGCCACTTCACGCTTACAGATCACGCTCAGTGAACTAATTACGTGTGTTGCAGAGTTCTAGGTAATAGGTTAGTGGTTGGCTGCGGATAGAATATTACGTGCAACTAATTTTAATGTTAGTTGCATTCATATTATTTAGTTGTTGTCTGAAATTGTTGGGGGAGACTTATTTATTACTTAGGTATAGGAAAGTTATTTTTGAGTGCAAGAGAATTTGACCGAAACTGAACAAGCAACTTTTTTTTCATTATTAAGAATGTTATAATTTATTTTTTGGACTCTTATTTCATACCTTAAGTTTTGGAGCATTAAGTTTAAGTCCGTTATTAATGTTGTTATCTTTTAATCTTTATTTGTCTAGAGCGTTGTCGGCAATGCTTAATAGACAAAGTTAATAGTTGTAATGTTGATTTTTTTCCATCTACACACAAAATAAACGCTACTCCGGTCTCCTAAAAATGACGCAATCTCATTCAAAATGATATTTCCCAAGGAAAAAATATTTACAATTCTACTTATATAGTGTAGTTAGCTACTATATAGCGGTTAGTATTCTTCTCACGACTGTAAGTAGATTTACATGTTCCCAGCACGTGAGTTTATTTTGAATTTTACTCAGATTGCTCTCCGGCCTCCTAGAGACAAACTTTTGGGAACAAGACGTGCAAGATGAAATAATGATTTATGCTCATAAAAAGATCTTAAGTTCTCCTAGGAAGATTAGTTCTCCTCCTCCCCTTCTGCTTACCTCCAAGAGGAAAATGGCGTGAATATATCATCATTATTATCATTATAAATTTGACAGTTTATATTGCGTTGGTAATTTTGTCTGTGGTTTTCGTGAAGGAGAGTTAAAGGTAATTGGAAAATATAAAAAAAAAATCATACTCATTATACTTACAACTCAGCTATAGAGCTGAGAATAATATCAGGTAAAAAACAACATTTATCCTGATATTGGCAAATTTTAATAAGTCACGTTCACAAAATGAAGAGTGTAGATGATAGCATCACATTACTTCTGAATAAAAAAAGTAAAACAATAGCATTTGAGCATGAGCCTATAAGCACCCACTGCTGACCATGCATTTTCACGTGGAAGGTTTGAGCATTAATCACCAAGCTTTCTCAAGGCGGATTGGCGATTTCAAACTTATAATAAAACTTTATAAGTCCAGGTTTGATCATAATGTTTTCATTTACATTTTGTCAGTGATGTTTAAACAAACTTAAAACGGTACAAATCGGAAAAAGTCACATTTGTACTTGAAGGTTTCGATCTCTCATTCATGAGAAGCAGGCGCCTTGACTTCTAGGATACCACGAGGTGATGATAGCATAAATCTTAGAAGCAATTGTAAAACAGAACCAGATGGAAATGTAAGCATATCTCACAGTTATCTACGAGCACGTTATAAAATATAGCGCACCGATTTGAGTGAGAAACACGCTTCCCCATAGAGTAAAGTTGTACTTTGTTCAGTTATTCCCAACTAGGGCTAAAGTAAGCAGTCATGGCTATCTTTATTCTATCTTTGACTTGTGTTCCATGTCAATAAATAATGCTAGTATTACCGTATTTATTTAAAAAAAATCTTACTTACACTAATATGATACGATATTGTTAAATAACATCGAACTGTTGACTTCGACTGCCTCTTCTCATGCATGAGGGTGCGGTTTCAAAATGAAGCTTGTAGTTTTCATAGTCATATGTACTTTTTAACACTTTTTTATTTGGACTACGAATATCAGTGACATATTTATGTTAAACGCAACGTGTACAAACCTTTTAATTCCAAATTGTGAGTTTGAAATCTTCAATCCGTCTTTGGTAACCGTAGAGAATAATACTCAAACCTTCTCCGTGTGAGAAGAGGTCTTTGCTCCGTAGTGGGTAGTTATAGGCTAATGATAAACATTCTGTAAGTAAACTCGTGTTTTATTAGCCTATTGATTGCAAGTAGCTTAACTTGGGGATCGTTCTAAAGATCATTCATTTGTTTGTCTTCCATTATCCTTTCAAAAGGGATTTAATATCAATTCCCATAGTCATAACTACGATGGGATAAATACATATCTTAAGATTTTTTATCACCATCCCCAGTACAATCGAAATACTATCATGAAGGGTGTCAAATTTCTTACCGTATTTAGAGCTTCACAGGTCTCATCCGCTATTTATCATAAAAACTGGTTGGGTTCAAGTTTATCAGTTTTATAGCATGAACTTCTTCACAATATATTAAAGTGTTTGATGACCATTAAGCTATTATCTGCCGCTGCAGATAAGTTCATGGCGTGTTTATGTCTTGGTAAGATCGATTGGAGCCCCTTTGCCGCAAGCCTTCTGATAAGATAAATATATTGATCGAATAATTACGTTCTTATAGTATAGTAAAACTTAGTTTTGGTTTTGTAACAGGTTGTATAATATCAAAGTGTTTTGACCGACTTATTTAATTTTAACTTCCAGGCAACTAAATATAATAGAAGGTTACTTATGTAACTGCAGCAACTAATGTGCAGTATTCTGATTATCGAATTTTAGATCGAGTAAAGAGATTCTCATGCACGAGGCAGCTGTTTCGAAATACTACCAATGTAACTTTTTCGGGATGTAAGGGGGCGAACTTCCATCTTTCGCCCCAAGCCAACCTCACCTGCACGCGGTGCATCCTGCTGGTCAACGAACGAGGCTCTGGCGACCGACCGACGGCGGTATATCCGTCCCTTACAAACAGGCGAAATTAAGTACCGCAGGCCGGTGACGGGCAGCAGCGTTACCGGTGCGAAAAGTTTCGCCCTGCGATCGCCAACCCGCCTGCCCAGCGTGGCGATTATGGGCAATACCTCCTATGGGCAAAAAACGAAGGCCACGGCCCCCAGTTCCCGGCAGCCCCACTATTCCTGGTCATGGTGGCGACCATGGTAACGGTGGGGTAGGGGGTGCTAAGAATCTCCGGGCTACGGGAGGCCACCACAACAGACTGACCCTGGCGACGTACAACGGACGCACGCTACGGCTTGACTCGCATCTAGCGCAACTAGAGGTGGAACTTGGGAAGATCAGGTGGCACATACTAGGGTTATGTGAAGTCCGAAGAGAGGGGGAGGACACGATAACTCTCAAATCAGGCCACCTGATGTACTTCCGTGAGGGAGACCAAAAATCCCAAGGTGGCGTTGGGTTTCTGGTTAACAAGTCCCTATCTAACAATGTTGTGGAAATGTCGAGTGTGTCGAACAGGGTGGCGTACCTCATTATAAAGCTCACCGAGAGGTATAGCCTTAAGGTGGTCCAAGTGTACGCACCGACCTCGGCACACTCCGATGATGAGGTGGAGGAGATGTTCGATGATATATCGAGGGCCCTCCACTCCACCACTAGGACTCACTTCAACATTGTTATGGGGGACTTTAACGCCAAAGTGGGAGTACAAAATTGCAGTGAATCGGTAGTAGGATCCCATGGGTATGGAAACAGGAATCATAGGGGGCAAATGCTCGTCAATTTCCTCGAACGGGAGGGGATGTTCTTAATGAATTCATTCTTTAAGAAGCAGCCCCAAAGGAAGTGGACGTGGCAAAGCCCCGACACTATGACAAAGAACGAGATCGACTTCATCATGGCGGACAAAAGGCACATATTCAGAGACGTCTCCGTGATTAATAGGTTTAATACCGGTAGCGATCACCGACTCGTCCGAGGCTCTCTGAATATCGACTTCAGAGCCGAACGAGTCCGCTTGATGAAGGCCAGGCTCCGACCAACCCTGTTTCAAATCAAAATGGGATCTGAAGCGTTCCAGTTAAACCTGGAGAACCGATTTGCTGCCCTGGAAACCACAACCGACGTTAACCGGAACCTTGAAAACGTGGTTCGAGTTCTCAGGGAAGAAGGTACGAGATTTTGTGAAATGCAGCGTAAGGGCAAGAAGTCGAAGCTTTCGGAAGAGACTTTAGGGCTTATGAAGAGACGACGTGAAAACCCACCCGTCACTTCGTCAGAGAAGCGGGCTCTAAACGGAGAGATTAGCAAACACGTGCGACACGATCTCCGGTGCTCGAATACCCTTGCAATCGAGAGAGCGATCGAGCAAAACCGGGGGCCAAAAGTGTTCGTACAATCTCTTGGAAGAAGCCACCTGACGAAGTTGACCACAGCAAGTGGAGAAGTCGTTGTCTCGAAGCCGGCAGTTCTTTCGGAAGTAGAAAACTTCTACGGCCGGTTATACGCTTCGCATGCATCTCGACCTGACCCCGGAAATGAGGACTCTAGAACCACTTTAATACGCCATTACACCGAAGACCTGCCAGAAGTCAGCATTGACGAAATCGAGATCGCTCTTGGACAGCTTAAAAATGGAAAAGCCCCTGGAGAGGATGGCGTTACGACAGAGCTTCTAAAAGCAGGCAGCAAACCGGTACTCAGGGAGCTGCAAAAGCTATTTAACGCTGTCCTGTTTGAAGGGAGAACTCCAGAGGCGTGGAGTCGGAGTGTGGTCGTCTTATTCTTCAAAAAGGGTGACAAAACCCTACTGAAGAATTATCGACCCATTTCCCTTTTAAGCCACGTCTATAAGCTGTTCTCGAGAGTGATCACGAACCGCCTTGCGCGAAGACTTGACGAATTCCAACCACCGGAGCAGGCTGGGTTTCGGAGCGGATACGGCACCATAGACCACATCCACACAGTGCGGCAGATTATACAGAAGACTGAGGAGTATAATCAGCCCCTGTGCCTAGCATTTGTGGACTATGAGAAAGCCTTTGACTCGGTCGAAATCTGGGCTGTTCTGGAGTCCCTGCAGCGATGCCAAGTAGATTGGCGATACATCCAAGTGATGAGATGTCTCTACGAGGCCGCCACCATGTCCGTCCAAGTACAGGATCAGCAAACAAGGCCGATACCGTTGCATCGAGGTGTGAGACAAGGGGATGTTATCTCCCCGAAATTGTTCACAAATGCAATGGAGGATATGTTCAAGACGCTGAACTGGAAAGGACGCGGCATCAACATAAATGGCGAGTACATCTCTCACTTGCGATTTGCAGACGACATCGTCATCGTAGCAGAAACGCTGCAGGACCTACAACGGATGCTGAATGACCTGGCTGACTCTTCTATACGCATCGGCCTACGGATGAACTTGGATAAAACCAAGGTCATGTTCAATGAACATGTACTACCGGAACCGATTGCAGTACACGGCGCTGTTCTCGAAGTCGTTCAAAAATATGTATACCTCGGGCAGACATTGCAGATGGGTAGAAACAACTTCGAGAACGAGGTGAATAGAAGAATTCAGCTAGGTTGGGCAGCATATGGAAAGCTGCGTCAAGTCTTCACGTCGTCGATCCCACAGTGCCTAAAGACGAAAGTCTTCAATCAGTGCGTCCTACCTGTCATGACATACGGAGCCGAAACGTGGACACTGACGGTGCGGCTGGTTCACAAGCTAAAAGTCACTCAGCGAGCTATGGAGAGGGCTATGCTCGGCGTTTCTCTGCGAGATCGAATCAGAAACGAGGTGATCCGACAGAGAACCAAGGTAATCGACATAGCCCACCGGATTAGCAAGCTGAAATGGCAGTGGGCTGGCCATATTAGCCGAAGAACCGATGACCGTTGGAGTAGACGAGTTCTTGAGTGGAGACCGCGTCTCGGCAAACGTAATGTAGGACGTCCTCAGGCAAGGTGGAGTGATGATTTGCGCAAGATGGCTGGCAGGAGCTGGATGCGAGTGGCCGAAGATCGATCCCAGTGGCGTGCAATAGGAGAGGCCTATGTCCAGCAGTGGACTGAAAAGGGCTGATGATGATGATGAACTTTTTCGAATTTTTTAAGTATTTCTACGACTATTTAGACACTACGGCTTACGTTGAATTTATAATTTTTATATTATAAGTTTGAAATCGCCAATCTGACTTGAACAAGCGCTGTGATTAATGCTCATTCCTTGTTCGTGTGAGAAGAGCTCCTTTGCTCAGCAGTAGGCAGTACTAAGTAATGATGACGATGTAAAAAAATTAAAATAGGAACTTAGTTTAAATATGAATGTATGGAAACGTTAAAGAATAACAGAGACAGGTTTATAAGAATATCATGTTAGTGAGTTACATTCAAAATTTTCACTAGTTTAAAAACAAATAGTCAATTCAGAATGAGTAGTAAAAGATAGGTAGGTAGCGATTCTTCTTTATACGTTGTTTGAATATTTATGATACTATAATGAAGATATTTAAGTCCATATTAACCTATAATGAGTCATTATATTACATCCTTATGAAGTACTTAAACATCCGCTCAAATATGGTAAAAAACCCATTTAACTAAATGTACTGGCATTATCCTTTTTTTCAACTAACTATTTATTAACCTAGTCAATATAGTGGTTCTTAAATAATTCTTAATTTACGTGATATTTTTGTAAAAGGTTTGACAATTATCAATTTTCTAAAATATTTTTTATTATGCCACTACTAAATTATTCTATAAATATCAAATGTTCTTTATTAAAATATCATTATATGAATATAACAAAAGTTTAATTTTGCGAAACTCATAAAATAATTGTGAAACTAGACTGATTTCGAGGCATGTTAGGGGCTTATATTCATGACCAGCATTGTGATACACACGACACGGCGAACTTCGTCGCTCAACTAACATATGATAAAAATAACACGAAAATTTATAACAAGAACATTTTAAGGTGGTTGCTGATCTAGAAGGATTTTGTTTTAGAAGATTTTCTATAAGCATTTCAAACGTAGTTACCTAAAGTACTTGGATTTGAAACAAAAACTTCAAATAATTCATGGAAGAGACATTACTAATGAATTCAATCACACAAAGTTCACGGTTCCATGACTCTAGCTAGTCTTTTATTCAAGTAACAGCGTGAACCAAATTTTCGTGATTATAATGAAATCCGCAATGGCCTTTCGTATTTGACCGGCTTTTTCCTACGGATATTGACTACGTGACATTTAGCTTCCAAGTAAATCGGAAATCTTTTAATTTTTTTATTTGCTAGTGAAAGTAGAGGCGTGTTGCTTAAAGGTATAGGTATATAGGGTTCTTGGTTTGGATTCGAAATAAGAATACATTCAAGTTGTGTCTATATCAAATAGAAAGTAAACTTGTTCTACTACTGTTTATGTATATTTAGGGCTGATTTTTCAATGGTTACATAATAATTATCTGGGTAATAAATGTGACGCTGTCGCGTCAGATTCGTTGTATAAGACAGTGACAGCAACAATTTTATTCCGCAGATAATATTTATCAGACTATTGATAAATCAGCCCTTAATTAGTTTTTCTTAGTCACTTACTTAATATTGGAGAACAAATTAATGAATATTACGAGATACCTAAATTATTTTATGTATATAATAAACGGAGATATTCTCTTCGTGTTCTGATAATGGCAATGGTGTATGCCGACACTGTTCCGCCATTAAAACTTTTGCGTTCATATCTGTGGGCTGTGGTACAGTAAAAAATACCGTAAACAGTAATTAATTAGACCTCGTTTGGTGCTAGCAAGCGCTTTATCTCTATGCGTAGGTAGATGCTTGATTATTGGGTTAATAGGTTGATGATGAGCTAACTAGTTATCTCCTACTCGTGTGAGTTTTACACCTTAACCAATATTTGTGGTGTTCGTTTGCTATTCCCATTTCGGTGTTGTTAGTCATAATTGGTGCGTGAGGTGGGGTTGATAAGATAATTAGCAAGTATGAGTGATGTACTGCTGAATCATACCTCCAAAAATCCATATTCATTTAAAACCACGAAGTCAGAAGTCAGAACTGAAGTCAGAAGAAAAAAATGGTCATACTTATAAATGTCAGAAACCAGAGTTCATATATATTTCGTCGCCAATGGGCAGGCTCGATTGGAGTGATACCAGGGCCTTCCAGAACACCGGCTTGAAACAAAATGCTACCAGAGGTCTAATTCTTCCTCCACATCCCATCCTCAATACCTATATTAAGCGGGCATTTGTAGTAACCCTCTTTGACTTTGACGTCGATTGCTTACCATAAGGTACTCTGTTTGCTCGTTTGCCCACCTATGCCATAAAAAAACATGGAATACCTATCTCAATATTATATAAATATCTATTTCTTTGTAAATTGAACTCTCAACTTACGGTATAACAACCAATAGTGCAGCCACTGCACATGCCACGGTATAATGATCATTCATGATTAACATCGCAAGTAATATACAACTGGCTTTCTTCCTCTTTGTATTATTCCTCAATAGTACACCATTATATACCTAGTCAAAGCATGAGTTATTCATTTTTAACAGCTGCATAGTTTACCATATGTGTTAACGCATTGTCGTTAACTATACAGCCCGAGTCGGTTAAAAGGTCAACCCAATAATAGGGACCAATACTATCGCAAACATTTGACATTGAATCGATTGCGTCGATTTTGACAGTAAATCAATTTGAAATGCTGAAGCTAACATTCGTATCGTGAACATGAATATTTTTTTACTATAACATTTTTAAAATCCTAATTCTTAAAGGCATAGGACACACAATCGAATGAATCGATTTCCAAAATCGATTTAGAGAACAGCAAAAACTTGTTGGTTGCTCCGAACGTAACAAATATCGATCGTCCAGAAGATAGCCGTAGCAGTTGTTGAATCGATATAGACATGGCGCTTTGATTAGTCGATTCAATCGAACTCGTATAAGCACTCGGATCTCCGACGCCGCAAACCATGTTGTGGATTGTGGTAATGTCCGATACCTATCTTTGTCGGCTGGCTGTCGAATCGGCGATCATTCGAGTATAACACATTACGTATTCATGTTGGGCAATTGATATAACTTGTTACGGTATGTTCGGCGACCAAAGCTGCAACGTCTACCTATATATACCACACGGATCTAGATTCAGGTGCACTCATATTTTTAATTTCTTTGTTCTTTCCTTTCACGGGACCACAGGGTCCCGGACCTTTGGAAGGCGTACGAGGAGCCGAAGCCAACTCGCAGAGGCCCGTTGAACAGTTTTAATCTAAATGTGATGGGACATCAGCCGGCAATTATCCCTGTATGCACTATATAAATGCACCCAAGGACAATCCCCGGTTGATGCAAGACTATTGTGAAATGTGGTAAAAATTGCTAGGGTTATAGGTATGGGTTGCTATGGACTGGTGGATATGATAACTATGGAAATACTATGGCCCCTGCCCCTGACCAATATTGATACATACGGATAAACAGGCAATTTATAATAATTAATAATTTCTTTTATTCTTATGGCATATATCTCTACGCATGGATCGGGTAATGGGGCGCGTATCGGAGTGTAATCAGAACGCAGGCCATTTAAAAGGTCCCTAGGAGAAAACGAAAATAAAACACAACTAAAGCTGGTTGAGAAATTATTAGAGAAGTTTTTTATAGAAATTATTTTATTGCATTACATACAAGCTACGAGTTGTAGCTTGGTTTCATGGATTTTGTCTGTTCCTATAATGTCATATCAAATCAAAATTGTTTTTAAAAATACATCCTGTCATCCATATTAAAGTGATGATACAAAATACATTTCATTGCATAATCGCATCACGCCCTGTCCAAGTTGACCCACCTCTGAAAGACTCTAATAGACTGAACAATGTGCCCGAATCGAACTCTACCAACAATATACATTCTGACTGTCCAAAATTTATCGATATAAATAAAAGTATGATTTACATTGAAGCTTTAGTAGCGAATGATGTAAAAAGAATCCATGTCAAGTATTAGATGGATGTTACACAATTTGATGGTTCCGAAAAGGTGCGTGTCGAAAATGAGATCGAGTGTAGCAGTATACGGTTGATTGTTTGGACGTTTTGACAGCTGACCACGCTCGTTACCACTGTCGTCGTGAAAGGCATCAGTAATCTAAATGCAAGGCTAATTGAATACAAAAGAAGCGATAACTATGGAATGCACTTTATGGGGCCTCGGTGTGTAACAAAAATATAGGCTGAAGTTTGAGCAAGCGCTGTTTATCATCGTAACTCTTATCATATTTGCGCCTTCCATTCTTTTGTTTAGAAAGGTTATCTAAACTGCCCACGCTTCACGCCACACCTACAGAACTGTCGATTTGGTTAAATAAAGTAATTACTAATGTATAGGATTAGGAAGACAGAACTAATGAAGGAAGATATTGGATCTAAGAATAATGAATGAAAACGTTCTTTGTCTAAAACCAACTTATAAAAAAAATTCAGTCGTATCGTATTTCAGTTGCAGCACTAGGTTCGTAAATAAAAGCCTCATACGTAGAGCTAATTCTCCAACACCACAGTGACAAAGCAAGCGATGGGATGCCTGAGGCGTAGTACAAGACTCCTGTCTCCTGGAGTTAATGACGTCATTAAATATGAACCGAGTACCGAGCCTTTTTGTAAAGGCACACGTAAGCAGGTGCAGGACAGATCATATTCATCTGCTTCGCCCCTAGCTGCAAAATCGAACAAATGGCCTTTGATGGTATCCCTTTACAAGTCTTTTATCTTTGGAAGTTCCGAAGCAAGTTTAAGTGGTTCAAGTATTTTTGGTATAACATTCGTAATCAGCTTTTTCTGAAAGCAGTAAATGTTGGTAATGTACTTGAAACTGTCAACTTCGTTAAGTACTGACCTGCTTTAGCTGATATCTTTCATCTAACTGTACAACCTATTTACAATTCAATTCTTCAAACGGCGAATTCATTTCTCTTTAAAAAGTAAATTTTGATGATTTGCGTTAAATTGAAAAAACAACTTCGTCGTCTGTCCTCATTGAGTGATAGAAGTCTTGATTTTTAAATAACTTGCATCCGCTATCTTCAAATTCTCTTCTCAAGTGTTGAGCTAATGAATGACAGTTTAGTGTATTGCTTCTAACTACACTTTGAAATTGTAAATACAGTTTCATAATAAACAAACAATTGTTGAACCAGCTGCCACAGTGGCGTGGTAACTACGTAACAAAGAAATTTCTATTATCGTGATTTAGGACCGAACTTGTTTTAAGAATTTGTGTTAAGTTTAGTTTGTAGTCTGTCTACTTCAGTACTCTTTAAATGTAAATATTTGTTTTCTGTGACCTGTCAACTAGTAGAATTCTTTTATCAAATATCTGAGACAACTATAGACATTGAAAAAAATATGATAAAATTGATTGTGTTACAGAAATAGGTGAAGTAAGTTCGAAAATAATTCTTCAAAAGAGGTGGGTAAAGACATGCTAAGCATCAAAAGGAACGAAACTCTACAATATTAAAATCCAGTAAAGGACTCAATTTATTTTCTCGTATTAAAAATAGATAAATTAATGATGACTATTCCAATGATGTCAGTAGCCATTTAATAGACAAAATGACGCAGCAATTACGGCTACAGCCGTGCATGACCATGCATTCATAATGAAGTGTAGGTTGAGTATGTTCATAGCTTTTATTAGCTTTACTTTGGTCATCTCGATCGTACTGTTCTGTGATTAGACTATAACTGATATACAACCATCAATATTGATGCGTTTGGACAATATGTATGTAGATGAAGTGAGAACTTTATCTAGACATCGGCTATGTTTAATTTTTAGAATTGCTTTATTTCGATGTGGTTTATTGAATATTTGTTTTAGTTTCCAATTGATTTATTTGTTTAGTTCGAAGGATTTTGACTAAGTTTAGTTTATTTAATTAAATTTATGTAAGTTTAATAACCACATAATGCATACTGCGCTTACTAAGATTGATTGGATTAGTCTTTAAGTTATATTACATTATATTACTCTTTATTGATTAACTGTAACCAATTGTAAATGTCTGATAAAGCACTAATTCAAATTGATCAACTTGATACATTTAAGTTAGTGGTTACTGAAGAAAAAGAATCATTAAAACAACATTTAAACTAAACTGTATTATAGTCACTCTAGATACAAATGGCTTCCACATTGATCGATCATCATTCACCATTTGCCTAAAGCTTATAAAACTTTCATTAAAACAATAGCGATATTCTACGAAAACAAATAAAACGTAAGAATTAATATCGAAAGAAACACATCTGTTCTAAATCCCGAGAGAACAGAGCTATGACGTCACATTGAGAAACCTTTATCTCACGAAGTTGACGGAAACAAATACTTTACTATTCATACACGAATGATAAGATATTCACTTTGTAACACAACAATGATTCGTTTTTGGGTTCGGTGTACTGTTCTTATCTCTTCCTCTTTAGGACATTCCCCTATTGTGGCCAGATTAGTTAATGATTCATTAGGTTCGTTACCTAAGTTCAGCGGTTCGTTTTTGGTTAAACGCCTAGCCTAAAGTAAATTGAAGGGATTCTGGGTCGGTAATTACTATTTCAATACTATCTTAATTTATTATTATTGTGTATATAGGTACAGCACGCATGAAAATTCGATATGTATATAGTCAATGGAATGATATAATGGCCTTACAGAAAACTGACGAGAAACAACCACAGCGTGGTATTTCGTTGTGTTATTAAGGTTATCGGACGCCCAATCCTTCTCTTTCCCCATCCCTTCATAATCTCTAAATCTCCAAAACTCTAATCCCCAAAATTCCGGCAATGAACTCGTAACTCTTCTGGTGTTGCAGGTAGGTGGATCAGGTAATTCGTCAGCCCGTTTGCTGATTTATTACATAAAATTGCAACAGTATTGAATTTTCTGATATAGTTTTCTTCTCTCGATATTATGCTACACGCAATGATCTGGTAGCTAAGGTAGAATGAAGCACTAACACGTAAGTACAGCTGTTCTAACCCCTTCGGGGTCGACGCAAGATGTTATGTTATGTAATTTTTGTAAAGTACGTATTTGATAGCTCTGTTGGAGTAGCGGCTGAATGATTGACCATTTCGCTGCAGGCTTATTGTAGACACAAGTTTTCTGTTGCATATCACAAATTAATTTAACATTAAGTTATTTATGAGTCCTATCCTCACCCGTCCTATGTTTTATATAGTTGGCGTTCTTGATAAGTGCCCGTGAAAGCGTTGTGGAGATAAAAATAAATAGAATGAATATAAAATCATGTAGTATTCGTAGAAGCAAGAACATACTCAAGTACACATTGGGCATAAAAGAGGAACTCCATAATAATACAGGGTATGCCGTTCTTAGTAAATAAGTAATGTAATTGGTATAGGAAAACATTACTTAGTTGCAAGGTGTGCCCGAAAGGGGTAGCGGCCAGGTGTACAATTACGCGTGTGATTTAAAAATAGCTTCTAAATAGTTACTATGCCTTAAGTAACACGAACAAGAACGGAGATTTACTTATTATACGTATTAATGTACTAATGGATCTTTCTAGCAAAAATTGCCTAGTAATTCCATCGGTTCCAATTTTGAATTTCAAATTCCAGTTGTCATACCTACCAACGGCAAACTGCTATTGTTGTAGATGTTACGCAGAACCCTCAAACAATCTGACTATGGATCCAACCAGGAATATTGGTAAAACATTGACCTTCAATCGAATTTGTTTGAAACCAGACCCCAAATCTCCCACATAGGGAGATTAGCCGAAAGGTTAATTAAAACATAGCATGAATCAGCAAATACTATTGATTGGGTCCTTTTTATAAATTGATTCCAATTATTTTTATGGGCATGAATTGAGAATACGTGCGTCCATGGGACTTTAGTATAAACAAACCCCAAGCATTGTATGGTATGTCATATAAGCATGTGAAATAAAAAAAGGCGTACAAACGCGAGGGTACCTCGAGTATTCTCTCAGTAGGCATTACAAATTCGTCTGACGGAACCCGCCATACTGTCAATCACTCCACACATCAATAGACGGCTAATGATTTTTATTAAATTGAAGTATATTTTTTTCTCCCAAACAAAAAATATAACAATAATTGATGACTCGTTTTTATTCGCTGTTTATTAATTGATATCGGACGTCTGTGAAGGGTGACGTCAATTTCGTATACATGTGTAATAAAAATAAAGATCAGAAGATTAGATTATCTTTATTTGATACGGTTTTATGCAAAAAATGCATTAAAATAAATTGAGGATAATAAAAAAATTGTTATGTAAATGGGACATTAAAAAATAATACGAAAAATCTCTTTTGTTTTTTTTAAGCAGTATTTTTTTAATTTTAATCATCATCCTCATCAACCTATAAGTGCCCACTGCTGTGCAAAGGCCTCTTCTCACACGGAGAAGGTTTGAGTATTAATCACCACACTTGCTCAATGCGGGGTGGCGATTTCAAACTTATAATTAGAAATTATAAGTCCAGGTTTCCTCACGATGTTTACCTTCACCGTATGTCAGTGGTGTCTAAATAATCATAGAAAGTACATATAACTCGGAAAATGTCACATTGGTACTTGCCAGGTTTCGAACTCACACCCTCATGCATGAGAAGCTTTTTTTATTTACACCATTGATAATTTTGCTAGATATAATCGGATTCGATGGGTTTAAATTTTCAATGTTATAAAGTACGTTTGTAGATTTGTACTTTTTATTCCACAAAAAACCATTAAGTTACTATATTTATGTAGGTATAATAAAACGTGTAGAGGTTAAATACTTTTGTTGCTTACATTTGGGTAAAACTTTCATGCAAATGAATGATGTGGAATCAAGTTTTTAGAACTTATACAGAATATGTATATGAAGGTATGTATATTGTAAGGTATTGAGAAATAATATTCGCAGAAAATCAATTGTTAAATGTATTGATCACGTTTTGCTTAGTATGTAAGTTTGTTATAATGTAAGATTTTAGAGTATAATTATTCATTCAATAAACCGACATGTAACTGTCAACTTGTGTCCTTATTGAATCACCTCTACCCTACCAGCACCAAACTAAATACAACATTATATGGCGACCCTGCCATCTTCGACCAATATCAAGAAATAAGAGTTAATAGCAAGAATAAAGATTCAGAAACGAAAATCAAGAATCTAGAAGAAATTACTATGGGTAAAACCTACTCCAAAGAAGAAGTTGTAATCGCACAAAACGGAAACGGCGAAGCTTCGGCATCCACAACTCAGCATATGCCCAAAAGTACGAGTACCGAATTAATTTTGTTAATCACCATCGTCGTCTGCGCCTCCGTTGCCGTCGTATACTTTGTTTTGAAGAAGTGCCGCACCTACGCAGTTAACACGTTACGGCGAGAACTAAACGCAGCAAACCTCAACGACGTCGCCAGAATCCATTTGAACCCTTAAAGATGTGTTGCCGCAGAGGATCGGTGTCCAGGGTATAGCCCGGCCCACTAACCCGAGTCTACGTGCACTTCGGCATCGCCCAGCCGCCCAGCCGCCCAGCAGCAGCCCATCGGCATCGTGCAGCAA
Organism: Spodoptera exigua; assembly: GCA_902829305.4. NCBI lineage: Eukaryota > Metazoa > Arthropoda > Insecta > Lepidoptera > Noctuidae > Spodoptera > Spodoptera exigua. The sequence continues at coordinate 5,241,510 of LR824614.2, forward strand.
ACAGATAAATGGCGTGAAAATATCGTATCTAATTTTGCTACAAGTAAGACAAATAACTATACATTAATCTAAGTACTTAAATTTAGCTTAGTATTGTTGTAATGAGTATATCAGAGTTGCAATCTATATACAATAAGTTAAAAGATATTAAGGATTATTTAGTGAAAGTCGGACCAGCACGCCGACAGAAGTCTGACACAGTTCAGAATAAAATTATAGAAGCGCAAGTTGTGTATAGTCGTTTGGAGTTTACTTCTTCAGATATTCGTAAAAAGATAGAAAATTCTGAGATAAGCGCCGATAGTTTACTAACGGTAAATAAGTTAATTAATGATATACATACATTATATAATAAAATTTTGAATTTAGTTATATGTAAAGACGATTCAGATTCCAAGGAATCAAATAAGTTATCGAAAATGGCTTCTGACAATTTTGATTTAAAATCTGCAATTGCCCTATTGCCTGTGATGACAGGTCAAGAGCATGTTACTCTACAGATTATAGACAGCATTCAGTTATATAGTAGTATGCTTAATGAAAATGGTAAGAAGCAACTAATTGAGTTTGTGCTCAAAACAAGATTAACGTCTAGTGCTAAACTACGCTTGAAGTCAAGTTACAGTAGTGTTGACGTTTTAATTGCAGACATGCGAAAGTATTTAGTACCAAAGAAATCGTCTGTTGCTATACAATCGCAAATGTTTAATACTAAACAAGGTCACAGATCCATAGAAAAATATGGTGCAGAATTAGAGCGTTTATTCGTCGATTTAACTATCGCACAGGCTGATGGTAACGACGAAATGTACCAAGTATTGCTTCCGTTAAATGAAAAAATTGCCATCAAGCGATTTGCAGATGGATTGTCCAATTCTCGACTTAGTACGATAATTGCGTCTCGCTCATGTAATTCGCTTTCTGAAACTATTAGGACAGCTATAGATGAGCAGTTATTACGTCCTGATGATGAACAATCCGTTATGAGAATGAAGCAGAATAATTATAAAAAGTATAATAATAATTTTTCTCGAAATAATTTCCGACCCAATAATAGGAATTTCCAACCGCAACACGTACAAAGTAGCTATAAGTCGCGAGTTTATTACAATAACGGAGCGTCACGTGGCCCCCAACATCGCGGATGTCGCACTAGGGGACCGAGCAGTAATCGCGGTACATACAATCGCGATTCTTATAAAAGTGTAGCGCATGCATCGCAACAACAACATGATGATATAGAAGATAAACTTAACAGTGAGTTTTTTCGTCCCGAAAATGAATAGTTCGTTTATATTAAACTATAACAGTAGCAACGTAGTGTCATTAAATATTGGTAGTAAATCAATAGATTTATTGGTAGACAGTGGTGCAAATTTATGTGCTTTGAAATACGAATCCTTACAAAATTATACCGAATATATGAGTCAGCTTCATGAAGATAAAATAACAATTAAAGGTATAAGCGGAAAGTTAATTTCTGAAGGATTTGTTTACATACATTTAGAGTATAATAGTGTTATTTTTAGACAAAAGTTTTATGTATTTAAAAATTTGTCATGCTCAGCAGATGGTATATTAGGTGAAGATTTTTTTAGACAATACAATGCTGTTATTGATTATAGGGAAAATATTTTACAGTTATCAAAAAATAACGAAACTATTTACGTGCACATAAACAAGAACATTTGTTACATCCATTCAATACCACCTCGTTGCGAAACAATTAAATACGTACCTTGTCAATCGTGTCATGATGTTGTAATTTTAGCTGATGAGATCGAGAAAGGAGTATTTATTGCCGGAATGATAACAAAACCGAATAAAGGTCGAATTCCGATTAAAATATTAAATACTTTGAATACAAAGATAAATTTAGACTTATCTAAAGTAAAAACTTTTTCAGTCAATGAGTTTGAGATATGCTGTTTTCAAAAGAAAAACACGTCAGTAGCACGCGTTAAAACTTTGTTTGATTTACTAGATATAAATTATTTGAATAAAGACGAGAGAATTCATATTGAGAAAATTTGTGCTAAATACGCAGATGTCTTCCATTTACCCGGTGATAAGTTATCTGTAACTAACTTAATGGAACATAATATCGTATTAAAAAATGATGCGACACCTGTTTACGTAAAACCGTATAGAATACCCCATTCATTAAAACAGGAGGTAGAAAAACAGGTCCAGGAGATGTTAGACAACGACATCATAGAGGAAACCGTTTCCGAGTGGTCTAGTCCTGTCCTATTAGTTCCGAAAAAAGCCGATAAATCTAATGAGAAAAAGTGGAGACTTGTTGTAGATTACAGGCAATTAAACAATAAAATTCAGGATGACAAGTTTCCTTTGCCAAATATTACAGATATTTTGGATTCTCTTTCTGGCAGTATTTATTTTTCCAAATTAGACCTATCGCAATCATATTACCAATTATCATTAAATCAAAATTCACGTAAATATACAGCATTTAATTTGGATAAAATGTACCAACTTTCTTTAGACAAGGACTCACGTAAATGTACTGCTTTCTCAGCGGGAAAGCAATATCAAATGAAGCGTTGCCCAATGGGATTAAAAACAAGTCCTAGTGTTTTTTCTAGACTGATGACTATTGCAATGTCAGGCCTAAATTATAAGAAATGTTTCCAATATTTAGATGATTGCGTAGTAATAGGAAAATCAATGGAACAACATAACTCAAATCTTATCAGTGTTTTGAATCGGTTAAGAGAAGTTAATTTAAAGTTAAATCCCATGAAATGTGAGTTTTTGAGAAAGGAAATTGTTTACTTAGGCCATAAAATTACATCGGAAGGTATATTCCCAGACCCAAACAAAATAAACATAATGACTAATTTTCCGAGACCCACTTGTGCTGACGAAGTAAAACGATTGGTTGCATTTGCCAATTATTACCGGCGATTCATACCTAAATTTGCCGACATTGTATTTCCATTGAATCAATTGTGCAAAAAGGGTATTGTATTTAGATGGACAAACGATTGTGAAACCGCTTTTCAAAACTTAAAGTTAACTTTAACGAGACCACCCATATTAGACTACCCAGATTTTTCCGAGTCAAATATTTTTCAATTACAAACTGATGCTTCAAAAATAGGTCTAGGTGCAGTATTAAGTAATAGCAATGGAAGAGTTATCGCTTATGCAAGTAGAAGTTTAAAGCCAGCCGAGTCTAGATACCCGATAATAGAGCTAGAACTATTAGCTATCGTTTGGGCTGTTCGCCACTTTAGACCCTATTTATATGGAAGGAAATTTAAGATTTTCACAGACCATAGGCCACTTGTATACCTATTTAGTTTAAATGACCCATCAAGTAGATTAACAAAGTTTCGATTATATCTAGAAGAATATGACTTTGACGTGGAATATGTCCCTGGTCGTAATAATGCAGCTGCAGATGCATTAAGCCGAATCACGGTGACATCTTCTGATTTTAAGAATATGCGTGACAAAACAATTTCAGTATTAACTAGAGCTCAAAAGAAGAAATTAGAACAAGAACGTTTAAATGATAGACAAGTAGTAGAGAATTCTTCTTCAGTGGATAGGCCTGATCAACCTGTCGCTGTCGAGGTTCTCAAAAAACCTGACGAAATAGTGGAGCTAGTATTTTGTGATGAATGTAGGGAATCGAATTTGTCGTTTTCCGATATTGTGACTTGCACTTATGTTCCCACACAGTCTGCAATACAGCTAAATACCCGATCGTTATCTACTCCGGAAGTGTTAGCGAGGGATTTAGAAAACTTATGCAGAAATTTAGGGATTAAAGAATTATTAATAATTAAAAACAAACGTAATGCATTACACATAAAAGTTTTATTAAGGGTAATGAAAGAATTTCAAATTCTTATCCCACGATTTTTAATTGTGAGAGACGTTGTTCGCGTCGTAGACAAAGACCATATAAAGGTCATATTAAATGATTTTCACCTCTTGCCCACGAGTGGACATGCAGGCATTAATCGAATGATTAATAATATAAAGAAAAGTTATTACTGGCCAGGATTAAACAGTGACGTTACGGATTATGTCCGAAAGTGCAAAAGCTGTCAAATACAGAAGCACTGTAATAAAAGAATAAAAGAACCGATGGTTGTTACATCAACACCAGATACGGCATTTGATAGTATAAGTTTAGATTTAATGGGCCCACTAGAGATAGATAATCATAATAATAAATATATCTTAACGTTACAATGTAATTTAACTAAATTCGTAGAAGCATACCCTTTGTCTCGAAAAGATGCAGAATCTGTCGCTAGAACTTTTGTTAATAATTTTATATTACGTTATGGCATACCAAAACAAATTTTAACAGATAAAGGAACCGAGTTTACGTCAAGTGTACTAGTTGAAATATGTAAATTGTTAAAAATTGAAAAATTAACTTCTACTCCATATCACCACGAAACATTAGGATCGCTGGAAAACAGTCATAAACACTTAGGAGCATTTCTCAGAATACAATGTGAAAACAATAAGACAAATTGGAGCGATTGGGTACCTTTCTGGTGCTTTTCATATAATACATCAGTGCATACTGAAACGAAGTACACTCCATACGAATTGGTTTATGGAAAAATGTGTAACATTCCTAGCAATGTATTTTTAGAAATAGAACCTTTATATAACTATGAGGATTACCCTAAGGAACTAAAATATAGATTAAGCAAAGCCCTAGCTGAGGCTAAACAAAATTTAATTAAGAGTAAGATTTTAAGAAAAAATGTATATGATAAAAATATGAATAGTATTAAATATGAAAAAGGGGATTTAATTTTATTGAAAAACCAAACAGGTACTAAACTTGATCCTGTGTATAATGGTCCATTTGAGGTCTTAGAAGATCTTTCCCCAAATGTTAAGATTTTAAAAAATAATAAGGTTGTTGTGGTACATAAAAATAATACTATAAAATTTGTATCTTAATTTAAGATTCTTTTATACTTTGTGTTTTTGTATATGATTTTTTTTTCCCTAAGGGGAAGGGGTAGTAGCCCTTTACTTTTCAGGGGAGCTGTAAGGTATTGAGAAATAATATTCGCAGAAAATCAATTGTTAAATGTATTGATCACGTTTTGCTTAGTATGTAAGTTTGTTATAATGTAAGATTTTAGAGTATAATTATTCATTCAATAAACCGACATGTAACTGTCAACTTGTGTCCTTATTGAATCACCTCTACCCTACCAGCACCAAACTAAATACAACATTATAATATCTAAAGATGCAAGCAAAATAATATAATTTATACACACATTGTACTTAAGGCATCATTGCATACCTACTTACATTAACATACATATATTGTTTCCCTCGCAAATATACTTTATGATGTTGCGAATATGAAAACAATTGTTCAGCAGATTTCCATACAATCGGTTCAATAATGCAAGAGCTTCTATTAACAAGTTCCGTAATACCCGTTTATTGTGTCATGTAGCTGGTATAAATATTACAGAGTACCGAATATGGTTATATGAAATCGTATACAAAACATTTAATATGAAGTTCAGTTTGCAAAGCTCAGTGACGGAGGTAGCGTATGAAGGCGCTACTTGAAAGGCCAGCCGTCAGTTGTTTTTCAATTGTGTTTTTAAAATTAGAAACGAGTTTTTGTTGCTTTTAATTTGTTGAATCACATTTATGAGTAAATATGTTTGGAATTTGATTTTGGAAATGACTTAGTTTTTTTTGGCCCTTTAATAGTTGACTTTATGATAAAAAGGGTAAAAACTAACTAAAGTAGATACCTATAACAAAACTTTAGAATAGAATTCTAAGTTCAAATTTTGTCACAAACATAGTATGTTAAATATGTGCAGCTATGCGACCTTTATCTATTTGTCTCTTTTGTTTTGTTGTATCTGATGCTTCTTGTACTTCGTTGTAACATCAACTAATCGCTATAACAAGATGCCAATACATCTATGCGTTATCTTATCTCAATTTCAGTGATGTATACGAACATGGTAGTATGTCGTGGGAATCTTAAGTCAATTATTCAATTTTCATGTTGTTCCTATGTTTGGAAGTGGACAGCGATGGGCCATGTGTAAAGACTGAAGTATATGATCGACCAATAGATTGTTTTAGCAATAATATAAAGAATAATAAAGATCAAAATGATGTAGTAAAGTTCAATAATATCTAGTCTTCAAAAAAGGAGGATGGTTCAAAAGAAACGCCCCTTGATTTACTTTCTTGTCCACACACTAAGTATACGTAACGCCTCCTCATAAATATTCTACGACATTATAATTTGATTCGTAAATTCTAAAGCGAAATTATTTTTGCAATCTTCCAGATTTATTAGCTGGTCAGTACCTACAAGTCTTATGTTCCGACAGACATATCGGCTATGGCGTCGGCCAATTTTCGCGTTGCACCATCTATCATCGGTTGTGCTTGCGATCCAAAGTTAGCTTCGAGTGTTTTAGATAATGACGCCGATCTAAAACACTTGAGCGGATCGCGTCAGTGGAAATTATGATTAATATCGTGCTAGTTAACGGTGCCAGAGAGGGGCACGACTCGTAACAGTTGAGGCCCGAAGGTGCCCGCAGCCACGGATGTCCGTGCGATGGGGCGGACGCATCATTTGTTTGCCCACAGACCGGTCCACGTCGCTACTGCTTCAAATTCATAATTTTTCAATGAGCCTTTTTTCTACCGGCCGCTTCGTCTCGCTGACAACTGAGCTTATGGTTCCTCTGATAAGATCGCTTTGTGCGCCATTAGCCAAAGTGATTGACGTTGTTAGTTTGTTGTCAGTAATTTTGTTTGAAATTTAGAGCGGCGAGTGTACCTTTTTTGTTGTATGTGTAAAGTGAGTCGTGTTGACATGAGAGACTATTGCGATACACCCGATAATGCAATTTCGAAACCGGCAATAACTTGAATAGAAATCCACGTGTTTAATAGCATTGTGGAACACTAATGACAATCTAATAGGTTTGTGCTATTTGTTAGATTTAATGTCTTTCATTTCATAACATAAGGCACGGTATTAATGATGAGTGATTGTAATACGCAAGGTCTTGATATTGATAGACGTAACATTACAGAGAATGGTCTTATTGGCCACGATTTGCTGGTCACCTTTGCAGGGCATTAACATCCATGACAGTTCAAAACCAATCAAAAAGCTATCGAAGCATATCTAGGTGAACAGTAACTAGGTGATAAATAACAAAGCTGTCAGTGGAGCGTTTAACAATGAGTCAGAGTAATTATACGGACGACACTATTGCACAACGGTAAGCGGTTGGTATCTGTCGAATTATGAAACAATGGTAACTTGAAAGGACTTTGCTGAGGACGAGACGGTAACGTGACGATATAGGCTGAATGCTCTTACAAATATTGGTGGTTAAAGCTGTCACTAGAAGGAAGTTGATTTTAAATTAATATATAGACAAGTGTCTATTGTTGCTGATTTTAGTTTGGGAGGCCCTTTTCATCTTGGTGTGTTATACTGATATAATTTCTAAAGGTTTTTACATTGTAATAAAAATAAAACAATACGTATTTCGAAGCCGCATCGTATCGCAATCGTGTCGTACAGTAGAAAATTATGAAAGCTTCGAATAAGACAGGCTGGACGATATCGTGACCAGACGAAAATGTGGTACAAATTGTAGACGCCGCGATTGACGATGTTATCTGACTCATATTTGCAAAGCTCTAACCCCAATATAAAGTGAAGTGGATTAGATATCAAAAACGAAGGTCGAGTAGCCAATGATGAGGAAGACGACTAGGGATCAATACCGAATTAATTATTTATTTATTTATTTAAACTTTATGCATCAAAACATTACATAGGCGGTCTTAATGCCGTAGGCATTCTCACCAGTAATTAGGCACTGATATCAGAGATTTGTCAGTCTTTAGAAAAAAAACTGATTACGGATGTTCAATTACGCACGTATTTGGGAATCGCGCCCGGTGATAATAATATACCATATATGTTAGCTTAGTAGAATATATATCGTATATATCTTCATGCAATTAAATCGAACTTATTATTGGTGAGAAGGGAGTTTTGTAATGGTCTATACCATTAAATGGATAATGTTGAAAATGAGACTTATAAAACAGTTTAAGATTTTTTAGATTTCCTATAAAACTTTAAACGATTAATACAGCTATATAGGGAAAAGAAAATAGGGACAAGTCATCGCAAATTTTTCGCAAATTGGTGTTGATTTTTGGTAGAGTCCCCTTTGGGCGGGGTTTACCCAAAGTTTGTGCTAACTGCAGCCAAGTGATAACACGCCATCGCTAATCCGAGAGACGACCGCGCTTCCAAATCTATTTGGCACAAGCCTAGAGAATTACTGGAAGTGACATTCTTACATTATGACCAGAATTAAATAAAATTAAATAAACTCGCTCCCCGCTAACCCAAGACTTAAGATAGACTCATAATTTTTCGTATGTTCGTTATAAGTTCCATAAAATAGGAGACCCGGCATTGACCTCTCGCATCCGGTCTTAGTCAAGGCTATGGTATGGCGACAACGAGAGGAGAAAGAAAAGCAACGAGGGGAATTTTCAATCAGTTAGAGTCAGAGATACTGTCTCTCCCTGGGTGAGAGAAGACCAGTGATTTGCCCCTCACAAATAATAATAATGGGGGACGATCTATTTACTACCACAAATTGTAGAGTGAGTGAAAAATTAATGTTTAAATTAGACAAAGCAATACGTTCTATATCAGTCAAAGTAAAAAAAATGGCGGCGTTTTCTGCTAAGGAGTTTGTATGTTGTTGGTTAGTTTTAAGTAGGTACGCATTACTTTCCTTGTCTAGACATGTAAATAAAATTTATGTGTCTGCTTTACTTTTTAAGGATCTTCTTTATATTTTCCCTTTCTTTTATTATTCCGTTATTTTATTATACTGTTATGCTGTGTTTTGTAAATAGTCAATGTTGTTTTGTAACGTGTACGTTCAAAGAATTTTATATGTAGTGTTTTATAACTGCGTGCGGTATTCTGTTGAATATACTTTGTTATTCCACAAAAGTCGACAGTTTACTTTGTTGTTTATATTTCCTAATAGAATAACCAAAATACAATAAAATTAATTTATATAAATAGGTATTCGAACATGAGACAAGCACCAATTCGAACTTGGTCTCATTAGTCATTAGATGCTGACAATTATCTAGTTGTTATTATTTTCTGCTCCATTTCAGCGTGGACTTGAAACAGAGCATGTGCCAAGACCCACACTCACAGCCTATAACTCTATGCTTCACTCTTGCTTCTCAGCCTTGTTGGTTTATATTTATTTCTATTAGCCCATGGAAGATAAATAAGAAATGTTTTGTTATACTCATGGCTGTGTAAGAAAAGGGATCTGACTTTCCTCAGATACTCAGATATGGAATAAAAATCTATTCTCATTTTATACAAAATATTATTTTTACCAAATTCAAGTCACTTCCAGCGAATAATTTAAAACAATATAATCCGAGCAATCATTCACACCGCGCGGGGTTGCATAATCCTCGTCAATGCGTTTGTCATCATTCACGCACGACTTCGCCTTTTACAACGTAATCGAGTTTGATTTTGTTTCTGTCTGTCTGTTCTGTCCCTGTCGCCAGCTTTGGTTTTGAAACTTAATTAAATTAGCAACGTTACGTAATATTGCGCTTGTAACGCTTTGATGTAGTTGAATTGTAACGTGTAACTAATTTATGGTTGTTTTGTTATTGGTTCCTTATAATGACGGTCGGACGTTGAGTAAAATCAGTCAGATTTCTTTTTACGTTTTCTTGCTTTTTATGGAATAAGAGGTAAACGAGCGGACGGATCACCTGGTGGTAAGCGAAAAAGAAAATAAAGTCAAATTCAAATCATTTATTTTAATTAGATCCATACAGGCACTTTTGAACTTCAAACAAAATTTTAAAAATATAAAGTGTCAGTCTGTCGGTCAGTCCTCTTAGTGAAACTTTAATGCTTTTTTATGTTATAGGTCTGCAAAAGAACATACGGGTTACCTGATGGTAAATAATTGGTGTCGCCCATGGACACCCGAAACATTAGAAGGAATAACGAGTGCGTTGCTGGCCTTGTGGGATTAAGGTTTCGGAGAATCCTAAAAAGACCTCATAGATCATCACAGAAGGGGCCCAACATGGCCAATGGTCAGCCGGGGTCGGCCTTGACCAAGAGCAGGTGTAGTAAAGGGGAGGTTTTTAGTCAGTAAGAGTCTGCCACTCCCTCTTGCCATACCCTAGGCAAGAAGACATTTGATGATTTTGCCTCCACAAAAAGGGTTTCGGAGATTTTGGGGTCGGGGAGAGATGTTGCAGTGACAGAATTGAGGTAATGTCATTCACTTGGCGAAACACAACGATGGTTGTTTCACGTCGGTTTTATTTGAAGTCTTAGTATATCACTCCGGCTGTGCTGACACATTCGTGGCAAAGCTTGACACTCCCACTTTTACATACATACCTAATTATATGTAATATAATTCGGAAAAGTCACACAGGTTTAATCTGCACTCTTATACATGCTTACATGAGAGCCTTAAGGTCAGGGTCTTTTTTTAAATTTTTGTGAGGGGAAAATCATCAAATGCCTTCTTTCGCCTAGACTTAGAACCCCTTCCTTTGTTTTTCTGCCATTAGCTGAAGCCGCGGTACCATTTTGCGCTTGCCCCGGTAGGTACTCCAGCTGAACATTGGCTCTATAGGGCCCCGACCGTGGTTGTCTATTGCCTAACCTCAGGCCCGCCAAAACGGTTAGTCAGACAAATTTGTAAGGTGCTGAAGACATTCTCAATGATTACAAAACTACATATTCGAATTATGAATAACCTGCCAATAATTTGAAAAAATAGCAAAAGCGGCTGTATGAAATTAATGTCAGCCTTTTTTACACAAATTATAGTGAGATCGGTAGATTGAATTTATGATCTTTAACCCGTTTAAGTTAAATGTTCAAATAAGCCTCGCGGGCTGATAATAACTCAATCTAGTAAATTGCTCTCTCTTGATAATGTTTAGTAGGAGCACTTTACTTAAAATATCGATAAGCTTTGGTAGTTTCCATCCGTTACTATAAAGTTTTGGACATCAGATTAGGATAACAACTCTTTTTAAGGAAAGAGTTCTCAATTTCATAAATGTAATATTTTAAAATTATTTTTTATGTATGTATACCTACCTTTTTTTTGAAAAGAGAAATTCATCAAATTACTCCTCTCATCCAGGGTCAGTCGAGAGGGGGTGTCAGACTCTTACTGGCTAAAATTTTCCGTTCCTTCTCCTGCTCTTGGCCGAGGCCACGGTACCTTATAGCGCTTGATGCGGCTGATGTATATGTGCATAAATAATGATGACCTTTCTCCGGTCGTTTGTCCTTATCTCTCTTTCTAAGGAAGCTGCTGAATTCAAGTCGTTTTTAGCTAGTTCTTCTGAATATCATAGGGTTCAGTAGTAAATGTCCCTTGGCTGATATGCTGATGAAGGAGTAAGTACAAACGCCTTTAGAAACGATATTTGATTGGCCCTAGAGGAAACAAACAGGAAGGGTGTATGATGATCTATTGAATTAACAACAAGCAAATATCCTTAGCAAGACCGGTCGGTTCTTTTGGCACTTACTACCAGTGCTAACGTGTATCAACGTAACAATTACTACTAATATAGACATCTAAAGTAACGGTATTACGTACAAATTTCATACTTATTTGTTACATAGACATCTCCATCCGTTGTCAAATTAGCCGCGAGTGTGTGAACAAGACCTTATCTCTCATTGGATGTAAGATTTAATGAATACGTATTGCCAATGTATTTGTTTCATTGGCAAAAACCTGTTCCGTCAGTACCTTATTGCTTGATGATTAATCATTACTTGTGTACTTTGTAAGCATATTATCTGCAATCATGATCAATTTTCGTACTAGCGTTAATTTTGCTGGTTTCCGAAATGATACGTTGCTAATTTGAGTGTACAGTTAGCGGAGCGGTTGTTTGATTGGCGACGGTTTATAATGTCGTGGGTTCTATTCATACTCTTAAGATAATAAATGTTCACGTCGTTTGTTTAATATTTGTTTTCGGAACACATTTGAGATATAAATATCAAGTGTGGGAGAGTCGTGCTTTGGCGAACCTTCGAATGGGCCGGTTAAACCGGAGTGATACCTCGGCTTAACAGAAAACCGTCGAGAAACAACCACACCGTTGTTTCGCAAGTAAGAGTGAGGTTACTGAAAGCCCAATCCCTCCCCTCCTCCTTTCCTCCCCAGTCCTTAAATCTCTAAAACCTCTCATCTTCATAACGCCGGTCCCGTACTTGCAACTCCTCTGGTGTTGCGAGTGTTTATAGGCGGTGCGCCGATTGCTTACCATCAGGTACTCCGTCTGATCGTTTGCGTATCTCAATCTTAAATCATAAAAAGGAATATTAAATTTGTTTATTCATACGTTATTCGTGTATTAATCACCAGCTATAAGGAATACCAAGGGGTTTGATGTAAAACCAAACACGGAAAGTAATTCGGCGTTCGGATGCCTTCAGCCTTAACGTTTACTAATACCCTATTGGAATTCAAATTGCCTGGATTTATTGGGCTGGAGATCCTGTGGGAAAATTGCATTTAAAAGAGCCCCAAGTAGGTACCTGCACATTACCAGAACGAAGAACTTGTTTTCCGCATCTGTCATCCGTTAACAATCAAATAATTGAGACGTCGTAAAAAACAAATTAAATGTTGCCAATTTAGTATATAATGTTTGTTTTACGACTTTTTAATAATTCGTTTCGAAATTATATAACCTACACGTAATAAAATCGATCGCCAATTCATCATTCTTTATGGCATGTTTTTACTTTGATGATAAAACAAAAAACGTATCCCAAAATAAACTAGTTTCGGGGGTCGATAATTTGTGAAGCGCGCGACATTCACTTCGGGAAGTTGTTAGTTTTTTTTTCTATCCTCAAGAAACTGTGTATAGTCGTTATGTTGTTTATTTTGTTCTTCATATTAGGGTCCCTAATTTACCACATGGTGCTCTCGTTCGATATAAAAAATAATATCTACATGATTTGACGTAATTTGTACCGTGTTATGACGAAAGGTTCGTGTGTGTTTAAGAGTAATTTCTCCTCGAGCCGTTATTAACCAGTAACCGTCTTTTTTATTTTTGTCAGAAAAAAGTTAACGAGTATTAGACATGAAGCACGATGTTACATTTTTGTTGTTAATGAACTAAAAGGATAGAAGAAAATATAGCTTCGAAAATATTGGAGTCCACCCTCCGTTCTTTATTTGAACGTCGCAACATTTTTGACATTCTCTATAACGAAAGAACAAATAAAAATAATATTCTTATCATAAGCAACATATTATTTATTGTAGACACATTCAACATAACCTCAAAGCAATGCTTATGCTTCGGCAGTGGTGTCATTCGGGATTAACAACATTCAAAATATAAAATTGTTAATCCGAATTAGGTTTCCAAAATATTTGCTTAAATTTTATTTATATTCAAACGAGAATATAGTTTATAGCTCGTATCTCAATATATAGGAATGGTATTCGTTCTATCAGCATTAATAAACGATCGAACACTAATCGATTGTGAATAGGAATTGCCTCAAGATGTAACATGTAACATTTGGATGGATGGATTAAGTGAATATAAATTTTCGACTTTATGTAGTTTCCTTTATAGTTGTGTTTAGCAAATGTTTTGAATATTGATTTGTATTACCAATTTTTCTTCATTAATGGCTACTGAGACGGTATAAAAGTTATGGCCAGTGCGTATTGGTAATATTTTATATTTTGTGGAATGTTTGGGGCGGCGCTATGTACGAATATAAACAACCTTATTTTAATTTTTCTATGTTGATGGCATTCTGGGAAACACGGTAGCTACGTCTGCCTCATTATGAGGAATTAAGATGATAATTAGGCAGTAACAAGAGAGCTCGGATTCCAGCGACTCTATTTAATTGTTTACTTTTTCTTATTTGATTGTATCAGAATTTTGTTTTAATTCGATATTTACTTCTTTTTTGGGTTTGAGAAAATATTTTATTTGACTAATTAAGTTAAATTCGAGTTCATTATGGATACTTAGTTTCCAAATGTAGGTTGTAAAATCTCTAGTTTTATTAAGTCTAAGCATTTAATGAAGTTCCAAAAAAGGATACACGTGGTTTCTAAATAAACCTGTTTCTCAAGATATAAATCCTACCTAGTCAAAGTAGAATCTAATTTTTATTATTATTATCTTCATTTAAATTTAATTCTTATTTAGAATAATTATTTCTCAACACAATATCTATCTTTGACTCTATCTTTGGTTTGAAAATGCTCTAGAATTATAAGTTTCAGTCTAGACTTCACACTGTAACTTGGAAACTAACATCTCTTAGATACTTACTTCAAACGACGCAAGTAACTAGAAGTGTATGTTCATAAATATCTTCGTGTCATACATAAACAAAGAAGTTTATTTGACCATTGTCAGGGGCGAAGTTAATTTATTACTTTAAGTTAAACGTTTGAAGAGTCTTTCTTAACTAACGATCTGTAGCAAACAAGTACGCAGTAGGTCCGTTTGAACAATTGGATGTACCTAAAGAAATTTTTGACTTATGTAACTAGAAAATACTAAGATTTTCTACTACAATAGGTATCAATATTTTATATTCGTTTTTGTGGTAATCAGATTTGGTTTAAATAACTAAACAATTGAAATAGATAATTCTAAATTTGAAAATAGATGATGTGTATTCTGTATAGGAGATAAATAGTATTTATTAATTTTGTCTTTTTAGTATTGAACCTTCTGAATTTTCTTCTGTAAAGTGGTAATTTTTTGAAATTACTGTCTCTTGTTTTGTCACATACATTACCTGTAACTTGGGCATATGTTTTTGTGAAACTTAAATAGAAAGCGTCGCCTTATGATTTAGGTTCTCGAGTCGAAAACTAATTTTCTTTTGCGGTTTGTAAATTCATAATTCATTCGAACATTACTTTTCCTTGTTTATTTAACCAAAGGACAATATTTTAGTTTGTATATTTGTTTGTTAAAAACAGGACAAGTTTAACCGACCATTGTTAACAAATAAGTAATGATCCTTCTTCTTACATTGTCTCATTTAATTCGTTGAACAAAACCGGAGATTTTTCGGCTACATGCTTGACAAAGTTTGTACATAACTTCAAATAATAATCTATAATATAAAAAAGAATCGCGAAATGTGTTGGTAAGCGCATAACTCAATAACGACTGGACCAATTTTGCTGATTCTTTTTTTGTTATGTTCGTTATTCTTATGTAAAGGTTCTTACGAAAGAAAACTTTAGAAAAGTAAAGGGGAATATCGGGAATTAACAACCCTTTCAGTGCTGTGGCCGTTTGCTAAAAAACAAATGACTGACGGGGTAGTCGGATACCTACCCGTGCGAAGCAGGGGCGGTCCACTAGTACTTACTTATTAAAAATGTATGCCACTAATTCATGTATTTTAAGATCTAGAGGATATCTGAAGAGTTTAACCAAAAATTGCAAACGTAAAAGAAATATAACTTGAGCTATATTTTTATACAATTTTACTATAGGTAAGTACTTTATTAAAACACTGATTAATATCTAAAGTAAAATACCACATCCGATATACTCATTAAAAAACTTCAAAGATATAATAAATATTCTTTCATATTTCCATATCTATCGTTATCTAGAATCTAGTTGCAATTAACTTAGCCTGACTATAAAGATGTATAAATAAAATAAAAAGGGTCTAATTTACTGATGTTCTTGGAAGAAACGAGTGTTCTTAGAAACTTTTAAGGTATAATATCCTAAAGAAAAAGCATTATTTGGAGATTGAGCATTATTTTCCTGTCGTTGTATGGACTTTAACTTTATTAATGAAAGCAAGATTTCCAACATGAAAAGAAATTACCTATAAAGACAGTAATTGTAAAACAAGCGTACAAGTACAGAATTCAGATTACTAGATCTACAATTATATGATTTATGCTTCTAAAAAGCAAGGTTTATGCAGATTCTTATCGATTCTCAATAAAGCATTGTAAAAAAATCGATTGAGATACACCATTTTGTTCATCCCGGAAATTGAACGTGATGCTCAATCTGTAACCTGCCAAACGAACGGTACTGTCTATAATCAGATAGCGATCAGGAACAGCGACAGGTTTTATCCCCAAAAAACTTTAGACGTGACAACCTCAACTACGCACAAAAAACTTGAAAATTAAATTATGTCATAACATCACTAGTGAAGGCGGGCGTTGCACATTTCTTTGTTTATTGTTGAATAGTCATTATATGTAAATAGTGTAGTCGTGATGATGGGTAGCGTGATAGTGACGAAGCATGTTTCGCAACCACACGGAATGATAATTGTCTATGCTCAGCAACTCGGCAACTCGGTACTGACTCCCGTGTGGGTGCGGGCGCACCTGCCTATCTTTCTCGGTAGACAGACCCATAGAGATTCCCCTACAAGATATAACTAGATTTAATATTTCATAAACGTGATTTTTTGAACGTGCTCCTTTGAATAATTTAGGTTTTAGTTGGCTTTGGGGAAAGGAGACTTTTATGTGTTATTTAGGCGGGTTTTGAATGTAAATTGAAATGTTGGTATAAGCTTAAAATTAACCTACTGTACATTACTTTGGGGGTATAAAATACTTTACAAGTTGGAAAGCATACTGAGTACACTTATACATAGTATAGAGTCCTAATGACGAATACCAGGATTACAGAATAAGGTTTTATTACTAAAGAAAATATGTAACTGATGTTTTCCACTTACCGGCATTTGTTCGACAGTATATTGGTATTGGTCTGAGATTTAATTACTTCATTTATTGGCTATAGCGTGAGAAACAACTCCTAATTTGACATGTGAGAGACATCAACACTGCGAATTATGTAGGCGTCATTTGCAACTCTATCTAACAACGATATACAAGGGTCATATTATAATATTATGTAATAGTTTGATATAAATTAATGTGTGAGGGAGAGCTATGCTTTACTTCACAGCAAAATCGGCGTGAAACAACGCTTGGTTTGTGTTACGCCGTGTGAGTGATATTACGAGAGACCCGAATTCCTTGATCCGACCTCAATCCTAGAATTGCTAGCTCTCAGGCAGGCAACGCACCCATAACACCTCTATGTTAGGTGTCCATGGGTGGTGCTGATTGCTTACCATCAAGTCATAAGTCTGCTAGTTTGTCGTCCTATGTTATAAAAATGGATATGATAAGTACCTAAAAACTAAAACTAATAATTCAATTCTTAATCTCATTAATATCAATTTATCTACATATTCTTATGATAATAATTTAATATTAGCTATTATTCTTTCTTTTTTATTTTATTATTTATTCTTTCTTTCTTTTTTTCTAAAAACAAACCAAAAGGATCGACTATTGGTTTATTTTAAGAGAAATATAACACTGAAATTAGAGTCATAAAATACATTAATTCTGGTCGATAATTCAGTAACAACCTGTCCCAAGTGCAGGTTAAAGTCATCTGATTCTAATTGTTGAATAATAACCTCACAGAGTACTAAGTACAAATGATGATACATTGATGAAAAGTGGTTAACTTTGTTTATAGCAATCAAACAAGCTATGGTACGGAGCGGGGTGGAATGTGGAACTGGTCACCAAAATTCTGATACTTCCTCTCGCCTTAATAAAGGCGGAAGAAGAAAGCGGATGATTGTCACCGTCGAATAGGTCCGGTCACCGCATAGTAAATATTAGCGTGCCTGTAGACAAATAGATACCCACAAGACTAGCGAAGTAACAAGTGCGTTGCTGACATTTAAGGATACGTAATAAGTTATACAAAGCATCAGTAATATAAATTATGGTATAGAAAAGCATGACATAATTGTCATATGAATAAGGTACATAATCATATCAGTACGCTACGCTACACATATCTAACGTACTAAACATGTACCCATATTGACCTTACAAAGCGAACAGAAAATATAATACTAGGTACTGAAGATTCATTGAGTACAAATACACTTTCTCAGTCCTGTCCTAACATTGCACTTACAGTACTGAAACCACTTTCCAAGCACTGAACTTGAAAGTAGTGTGAACTAATACTGCACCGACTTTCCTTAGTAGGTAACATTGACCTGAAAACACACTCGGAACGACCTTGACTTACACTTTACTTGCACTAGTAATGTACTAACGTCGTACTAAAACATGGACTCTTGAACCACGATAAATTGAAATAGAAACAAAGACTGATAACCAATCATTAGTCATTCATTATCGATTAAGCGAGCTAATAATGTTTGAAATCGATTGGTGTGCGTTATCGCATCGCTATGCGTATCGATTATTGCAATGACGTCATACTTGCCTGAATCCTATAAATCAGTCTTAGTCTAAGATGTCTGGATAAAAGATGTGCATGGCGTAACATCGAAGTGGTTGATCATTGATGATTCAGAATATAAATTGACTGTCAACTGTCATTATGCATGTGCATTAATAACTGTGTCAGCAGACTTTAGAATTTAGATTTCGTCGTTGTGTAACAACCCTTTATATTTGTAGGATAAATTACGATTAAAGCTATACAAGTGTAAAGTATATGGTTATACGTGGATACACAGCTTTGTTGCTATTTATAGGTATGTTATCTATTTATCTAGCTGATTATATATATTTGTATGTACCTACATAGATATACCAATAATTATGTATGTAACTATGGATCTACAGAACTTTGTATTGTGTGATATAGGTATGATAGGTTTTCCAAAGCAAATTAGCGAAATGAAATAAATAGATTATTACAATATCAACAATGAAGAAGTGACTAAACTGTATGTATGTACAGATTGTACAGGCTCCTTAATTGTTCAGCTAGGGTTGCGGGTCAAGCGCAATAAGGTGATGTGACCTCGACCTGGAGCAAAAGGGGAGGGAATACACAGAAGGGATTTTTAGTCAGTAAGTGTCTGACATTCCCTCTCGTCTCGCCATTCCCTAGACGAGAGAAATATTGATGTAAAAAGAGAATTTTTCTTTAAATTTTTCATAAAAACTGTAATTTATTGTAGAGAATCAATCTAGACTAACAATATAAACTGAAGAATTTATGTAATTCGTTTCATAAATTGCATAAAAAGAAACGTGTCAGTTAATATAATTTTGAAAATTATAATTAAATCCGAAAGAACTTAATTTTACATTTTTGATGACACTAAAAAGGAAAATATAGGGCGTTCTAATTTAAAAGTTGGCTGCAACCGATAGCATATCAGTTGGCTGGCTTCCGATGGCAGGTGGCTGTTTAGCTTGACTTGGCTCCTCATCACTGGTAATTTGGCTCCAAAAGTTGGAAAGGACAGTTCACTATATAGTTTTGGCAAGAACATCCTTTGTGTTGCCTAATGGCTGACCAACTACTGTTTTTGTGCATACGGATATTAGCCTTATCGCATTGCTACTGATTAACTGAGCTTTGGAGTAAAAACTGTAGCAATTGGACTTACCATGAGAGTTGAATATTAAATGAAGGATTTTTTTAAGGAAAGTGTTGATTGTGTTGATGATTGTACAGGGATGTTATAAGAAACTTTTGTTTGAGCGATCAATAGGATTCATAATATATTATAAAATATAACTTACACATTTCTTCGCAGTCAGCTTTAATTAATTAAAACAATATATTAAATGTTTTTTAAGATGACAAAATAACTATGACTTACATCATAATTATTTTAACAACTGTTCAAATAATACACTCATTAATTACAACAGTATCGCCGATACTTATTATCAACAGCTTATTTTGTAAATTCAACCCAGTTCGTTAAAGAGGCGAGTGTTTAATTTTAACAATAATTATTTGGATATAAATAGCCACGTCATTATTCAGTTGTCGCCCACTCGGTGACGTTGTCGGCCGATAATCTTGCTCTACATGTGCTAATTAAAGGACATTCCCTTACACAATGATCTCGGCTGTCTACCCAACTAACATGAAGGGCACGCCATGCAAGCAACTCTTTCTCTCCACTCAATGACTGACTACCAATACAACCACGTTGTAAAGTAAGCTTTTAAAACTCTTTTCATGTGCATTTTATTTTACCGCATTCTTTAACAAGCGATTGTTTCAAATTGACACTTTTCCATTGCGGTTTTTGTATCCACATTTGGTATCAATTTCGAAATGCGCAGGGAATGGTATTTGCATTACTTGATAGGGACACATGTTGCGGTTCGGATCTGTTATTCAGAGGCGATTCAGTGATCGTCTCGTGATAATCGCGATCACGGGCCTCTGACATTTCTTTTATTTTATCGCAAACGGTCGCCGTAAGATAAAACGGCAATAAATAATGTGGGTAAGACATGGAGGCTACGTGTGCACGGTTGCGCTTTTCATTTGTATTATGCGCGTAATTATGCCTTAAACAAGGCATGGAGGTATATTTATGGCATCGGTGGGAATAGCGAGGGTAATCGATCGTTAATGACTAGCAATCATGACGTTAAGCCTAGTGTCGGATTGATAAAGTAATTTGTAAGATAGCATAGCTTATGTATGCTTCCTTTTTTATCATTCCTTTTCTTTAATTACAGCTAGTATAAGTGATAACTTGCGTAATACTTTTAAGGTTGAATCAATAGAGTTATTTAAGGGAAATTGTTAGAATAGATATAAATAAAAATAATGTTCTTTTGCTGTCTTTATTGTTGACGTTGTCTACTTCGCGATAAATAGCTAAAACATAGCCAAACTTGTTTCTTCGAGTTTCTAAAATAGATAAAAAATCTATTGATGGATAGAGTTATGCAGTTTTATCTTTCAATCTCAAGACGATTGGGTATAAATATTCCATAGGTGTTCGCAGAGTATGTTTCGAGAAATCTTTTTGACGAAAAATATCGATAACACAATAAGTTTGTATACAAAACAAAATTGGACATTATGCGCGACGCATCTTCTCCGTCGCGTCTTATTCCTGTGAATCTTAAGCTGGGCCCCGAAACCGTCGGATATCAATACTTTTTATAACACTCGCACGTACGACGATTTCTTCGTATTTGTTTCAACGAAAACTGCTTTTTGTAAATGATATTTCTTATACAATATCGAGAATTCGTAAATGTTTAAGGTATTTCGATTTAATGTTTTTGTAGACTCGTCAATAAAATTATGAATTAATGCTCCCATTAGTTTCTTTTTGACACTTAATTACATTTATTTAGAACGCTATTAAATAAACAATATAAATGATAATGAATTAAAGATTGTTGTGCATAGTTGTAAATAGGTTTATGGAAGATGGTCTTGGTCGTAAAATATAAATCGATTTTATTAGTATCTATTAAATTAAACTTTGTCACAGTAACAACAATAAAAAAACCCAATGGTAGATATTTAGTTTATATTTCTTTTACGTTTATGTTATTCATCTATTTTAAATGTGTAAAAAAAATAAAAAGTATAAACAAAAAATATAGTAAGCAAAAATACTTAGATAAAGTAGCCATCTTGGATTCCATTTCCCGCTATCCTTGTAGCTCTATCCTACTCCCAGTCCATATTCCCGTCACGTGTTTCCTACAGGATGTGTTACTGATAGGCTCGCGATACACGAATTGAACGAGTTTGAGCCGCTCGACTCCCCAACGCACATCTAACTGTATTTACGCCAGCAAATATGCATTATTTTATTTTTTATTTCCCATTGGTATGCGGACTATGTCCTACCGTCATCTGTTTCTTCGGAACTTTTAAATTGTGGGGGAAACATAGTGGTTTGGGGAAGTTATTGGAGCTAAAGTCGGCCGTTTGTTTTAAAGTATTGATATTGCATGGACATTGTGCATGCTAAGCTGTGTTCTATATTGAGGAAGTTTAGAAATAATAGTGTCTGCAGCAATATTGGAACTATTGGAAGAGACCGGAATTGGTTTTGTGACTAGCATAAGTTGTGAGATGATTTGCTTATCTCGAAGGAAAACAAGAGATATTGGTCTACCTAATTATTTAATACCGTTATAATTTGAAGGTATTCGATTATATAAACATTACACATACAGCGAAAGCAAGTAAGAGCGATATATTTCTAAAATTATTACTTTAATATTTATCTGAAATTAACTCTATAAGCAAAACAGTGCCATGGAGTGGAAAACTACCCATTCTTCACAAGGAATTTTATCATACATCGCTTGTTCGTTAAACATGACGTTATCAACATAGCATAAGACAATATTTTGTTTAATATTGGCCAACTTCACTTTGTTTACATACAGTATAGCTTCTTCATGGTTTTTCTGCTCTTTAAAACATGAAGCAAGTTACGAATAAGTTTTCAAAGGCATGGACTGGAATAGTGGAAAGGCATGGACATGCTAAGTGTGGGAGAGCCATGCTTCGGCACTAATGGGTCGGCTCGACCGGAGTACGTGATACCACGGCCTCACAGAAAACCGGCGTGAAATAACCACTGCGTTGTGTTTCGCTGTGTGAGTGAGGTTACCGGAGGCCCAATCCTTCCCCTTCCCCAATCCCTCCTCAATCCCTAAATCTCCAAATCCCTAATCCCTAAAAGGTCGGCAACGCACTCGTAACTCCTCCGTTGCGAGTGTCCATGGGCGGCGCTGATTGCTTACCATCAGGTAATCCGTCTGCTCGTTTGCCGACCTATTACACAAAAAAAAGTAGTGTACGGATCTAGTATAATTATCTTACATATAAAAATGAATCTCTGTTCATTAGTCTCGCTAAAACTCGAGAATGGTTGATCAGTTTTAGATAATTTTGGTCCTAAAATGTTCATTGAAGTCCCAAGAAGGTTTAAAAGTTCAAAACATTGGTTATATTTGAGGCTTTACGTAGATTTATGGGTCAGCTAGTCGGTACTAAATATGTCAACGTCCGTGTGTAGTAATAGATCTTAAATGCAAGGAAAGTTAGTATGGAACTGGTATGACCTTAGTTTTAAAGTACATAATAAATAAAAAAATGAAAATATTAGCTCAGTTTGGAGATGTAGGTATTTTATAATACCTGACAAAAAATAGTAGAGTAATTAACGGACGAAAATCTAATAAGTTATTTACATATCTACTTATGCTAATGCTGTTAATCCTAAAGCTATACACGATAATCTCTTAAATAATAAGTCGGGTACAAAACTCAATTGATAGATTGTTTAAAATAATTTTGCACCTTTTAACTTTAACCGTAGGTACAATGAAATTAAAGACAAAGACAGATTGGTTATAGTGCACTTAGTGTGTGTGTTATATATAGTGTACTTAGTTGGTGGTATTTAATAAACATATGTTGTACAAAACGGTGGTAAGTAAAAATCGGAAGTCTTTAATGGGAGAAGATATATTACGATCTCTCAAAAAAAAAAGAGCGCGAAACTGCAATATTCTCGTCCATTAGGCTCATATTCCTGTAGCACGTAAAAACTTGCGAAAGACCATTGTTTTGTAACAACACGTAGACAAGAGCACAGACAAAACAGCAGATCAGAACTAGCGATTAGTACATTTGAATGAAATACAATTAACATTAACAGAATCATATTTTTTTCTCACCTATCACTTGACGTTCGCTTACGAAGTTGCCTGCCACCAATCATCCAATCGAATTTTTTTGTTGCTTAATAATAATCAACATAATTATGAACACGGTTTTAATTGAACATTAATAATCGCGGTCACGCTACTGAGATATGCATGACGAATAGTTCTGGTCTAATGTCAATCAGTATGGCGCATTGTCACTTGTAATCTGGCTAGCGATCCCCTGATCCATCGGCCCCTTTGACGTTCAATTACAATCTTCTTATAACTACTCAAACAGATCGGATTAAACTAAAAGGCTGTTATGTAGACACGGTCTAACGTGATTCGAGTGTCAATTTTGATTGAAGAAAGCGTTCGGATGTGTTGGGGAATTATAAAATTGTTTAGAGATTGCAGAGGCAACTCTTGATGAAGAAGAGGTCTTTGGCTCGACCGTTCAGTAGAACAAAGTACTGACTTACGTGTCATTGAAGCCAAAGATTCCGGGATCCGTGTCATTGAAGTTTAGTATGTATGGTACTTAAATTAAGATACAAAATTCGTTGTGATGCTGAACCAAATAACTGGCTATAATCGAAGCGGTAATATTGAAACTTTAATAAAAAGGTTTGTCAACCCTATTCCACCCTTCTGTCATCCAATTTAATCCCTAAAATATCATTTTGATGGACCGAACTAATTAATATTTCAGAAAATATGTTCGCAGCTCAAGATTTGTTCTAAAATCTCAATTTGTGTTACAAATTGATTAAGAAGTTTCCGAGACTACTCTTAATAAAAGAACAAACTTCCCCTCTTTACTTATCACAATTTCTTTGTTCAAAAGTTATTAGAAAGATCATTTCCTCGTACAATCTATTCGAAAGATGTTACATAAAATTTTCTTCAACTTCAGCTGAATTAACCCAGAGTTTTATGCTTAGCGAAATTGAATTTAATAAGTGTTAGATGAGGTCGCAAATTTAATTGAGATTAGGAAATGAAGGCTAGTTCTATCTTAGTTTGCTTTTAGTGTATTTTAAGTCTATTACTTCTTAACTTTCATTTAGACTTATTTTGACTTCTTTGAATTATTATCCATAATGGATATTATTATACATAATAAACCTTCCTCTTCGACTACTCTATCCATAAAAAACTGCATCAAAATCCGTTTCGCACTTTTAAAGATTGAAGCACATAAGGATGTAGGGACAGAGAAAACGACTTTGTTTTATACTATGTAGTGATTTGCTGTATGTTGAAGCGAAGTAAGGCCCGCCTTCACGATGTAAAACTTTTAATAGACTAAATAAAATAAACACAATAAATATTACACTAAGTATCAAAGTATTAATTCGGAATATGCGTCACAATGACGAAGGTATCGTTAACCTTTAAGTTAAGCGGCTTTTGACGTCAAAATATTTTTCCCGGGAAATATACAGGCTGCGTGTATTTGGCGTACTTAAACTTAATGCATTGTTACAGCAAAGATGATTCTATGTGATGTTTTCTTAGGAATACAGAAAACTGTTTCTGTATTCACCATAAAGATTATTTTAATTCTTAAAGAAATTGTTATATTTGTAGGTAGCTATGTACGTTAATACGTAAACCGCTATTAGTTACCAAGTTGGTAAGCCAAGGTTATCAGGATCAAACCCATATCAAGATTACATTACAGATTATAAAATACCCAACACATATGCAATACGTTAATGTGATTTAGAACTTACGGATACATGAAAATTGATATTGAGACTCTTTGGAGAAAATCATGCAGAAAGGAGAAAATAACAAAAAAGGTTTAATTCAAATTACAAAATTCGAAATTTAAGAAGTGGCCAGTAATAAAGCGGAAAATAATAAACATAATATTTTCTTAAAAAAATTGTTTTACGTTCTCATTTTAAATATCAATAAATGTATTTATACGGTTTATAAAATACCCTGTATAAGTCATCGGTCTTAGCCGTCGACCGGCAAGAATCCAAGATGCTATCATAGTACCGGGAGCTTAGAATTTTATGTGACTTATGGTATAATAAATAAAAATACCGTTACAGCGACACCTACATACGTCATCGGAACTATAATAATGATCTTCCATGAACTTTTATACCATCTTTTGTTAGTTAATGACTTTAAATTAGATTTGATAGATGTGCCGGATAGATATGTGATTCGCAAGTGGGTTGGAGGACATTATTCTTTGTTATAATGGCTCGTTTATATTAAGGGATAACAAATTGTTCTGTTATGGCTCCGAGCCAAATAAACTTAATAATTTGCTATTTGAAGAGGTTGGATTGAGAAGGATTGCTTTGTTGGGTGTTTGATGGCATAATATATTAATTATGTGACGTAAAATATTGGAATGCAAGTTGTTTTAAACGTGTGTTGTATATTTAGGCTTTGTCACGAATGGTGTGGCTCGATCGGAGTGATACCACGGCCTCACAGAAAACGGGCGTGACACAACCACAGTGTTGTGTTTCGCCGTGTAAATGAGGTTACCGGATGCCCAATTTTTCCCCTCTCCCAGTCCCAAAATTTCCAAATGCCTAATCCCCAAAAGGTCGGCAATGCACCCGTAACTTCTCTTTTGATGTCGGTCTATTGGCGGCGCTGATTGTCCTTCATTAGGTAAAGTGCTAGCCTTTAGTCAACCTATCACTTAAAAAAAATCACGTATCGAATAACGTGGTATACATTTCAAATTAAATTATTAATATTGAGATATTTTTTACATTATGCGTTTCTTGCTTTAGGGCTGATTTTTCAATGGTTAGATAAAAGTTACCTGGGGAATAATTATGATGCTGTCGCCCCAGAATGTTTGTATAAGACAGCGACAACAACAATTTTCTTCCTCGGATAACATTATCTTACTATTGAAAAATCAGCCCTAAAAACAAGAAAATTGTTCTGAGTGTTCTGAGTATTTACATACACGAAAGATACAACCTGATCTGGAACAATGATTTTTGTATCGCACAAACAATTGCTCTATGCGGGGTCTTAGTTTTCAAAGGTGCAAAAAATGTAGAAGTACAACCTGTGTGTCTCCAATTTCTGAGTGAATACTTTGATTATAGGCAGGTGTATTCCACCATTCACTGGCCATATCATAGCTAACTTTCAGGCAATACTAAACTCTTCTAAAATTCTAAAACTTATCTCTTCTAAATCTATACTATAATATTATAAAGAGGTAAAATTTGTAAGTTTATATGTAGGGGGGTAATCTTTGGTAATCTTTCCTGAGTGCCATAGGCAATAAAACATCACGCTACGATCAAATGGAGTCGAGCAGCGGGTGAAACCGCGCGATAGTAGCTAGTATCTCTTTTAAACAATTAAGATCGGGAATTTGACCCGTTACTCGTAACCAGAATAATTGTGAAATTAAAACATAATTCGACTGTACGCGCGGTGGCTGGGAAACTGGCTACCATGCACCGTTTCGCGGGTACGATTCTCGCACGGAACAATTCTTTGTGTGATGTATGTTTGTAAACGCACCCACGACATGTCACCGGAGAAACACCTAGTGTGGAGAAACGTTTAGCCTTAAAAAAAAAAACAAAACAATTGTTTTACTCACATATACCCCTATTTACATACTTAACCTATTTATTTCTATTTACTTAACATCGTACTTTTGTTTTAGATATAAAGGTTCACACTATAGGTACCCAATCTGCATTTTTGAATCAAATAAACACTTTATTTTAAATTTCCTTTTCATCCTTACTTCCATTCACTATTACTTAACAATTTCCTGTATTCCTTATATTTGTTGAAGTCACAACAGCAATAAAATATAAGGTTTAACTATATCCCAATAGTACAAACATGACATGTTCTTTGTACTCGTAATACGCCTACGACCATGGACCGGTACCTTGGCTTACATTTTATTTCTTCAGGTTTTATACAAATGCCAGCAAATCAAGTGACCCGAAAACATTACTAATTTGTTTTGTAAATTTTCAACTGTATTTCAAACATATAAGGTTCAATGTGTTTAACTAATATTTCACAGTATAGTTTGACAAGCTGTTTGAGAGCCCGCGAAATTGGCCGCTTGTTAAATAATGTTAACGTTTATATCCAAGCTAATAATATACCTAATAAATGCGAAAGTAACTCTGTCTGTCTATCAGTCTGTCTGTCTTTTCTTCACGCCTAAACTACTGAACCTGTTTGTGTGAAATTTGGTACAGACATAGTTTCGAACTCGAGAAAGGACATAGGATAGTTATTTAACCAAAAATCTGTAGGGAGCCACTATTCCACGCGAACAAAGTCGCGGACAAAAACTAGTATTATAATATATCAAAAAGCAAATAAGTTAAATGTTTCGTAAATATATCGAATACGGTCCAGCCTTTTAAGAGTTATATGAAATACAGAAACATGCATATAATCATATTTTAAGCAATAAATAAATAAAAAACTCATTTAATTATAGGTAAAATATTCCGTTTATTAATTACCAGAACGGAATGGAATAAGTTCTTAAAAAAATAAAGTTATCAATTTGCATTCTTAAAAATAATTGGACAAGGTACTCGGCCCTGTTGATGTGATAATAAAAATTTTACACGAACCGTTTTAATTTAAAAAGCATTCATGTACCAAAGACGATGCTCAAAGAGTAAGCGTGAAACCGAGAAGACAGTCCCATAGTCCCAAACATTTAAAGACGACAGATGAGATGTCAGCAGAAAATTGGATTTCGTAAAATAAATATGTCGCATTCACTTTGAATTAAATGCAGCTCACATAAATTCAACCATACACACACTTGAATAAAGAACAATTCTGTTTGTCGACAATCACATAAAGATTTGACGAAAAGTTAATTTTAAGTGGGACGTTCATGCGCACAAAAGATTTTTGTCCACTATGGGCGAGTAATGCAGTTTTTTTGCAAAAAGTTATTTATTCTTCCTTCAGAGGTGCGAGGATTAATTTTGCGACAGCTGAGACTGTGAAATATATACCTTGTTACATATTTGAATGACACTTTCCAGTTTTTAATTTAAACATGGCATTGCCAAATTGAGACGAGAGCTCTTAATCCTTTTGTTTCCCTTTGTTAGAACGTTAATCCTGTAAACCTGTGCTTTGATGTGTCGTCGCCATTGTAACCGAGCTTCGACGTTAATTGTTCTTAATTCCACGTCTTTATCCAGCTCATTCATCCACTTACTTTTACTTTTCGTTAATCTGTTTTCTTAACTTTCAATTGACGTCCTGATATTTTAATCTGTTCATTGTAATTTTCGCTCTCAAGGTCCCGTTCGTGGAGCTTGTGCCTCCCTTCAAAGTTGCTCGATTTAAAATTGCTTCCGTCGCCTATTTTGATATTCGGTCCCAGTGTCCGACTCAAATTACAGTGGGCAAAGTTAATTAAGTTTGTTTTACGACTATTAGGGTAATTAGGGAGAGGCTTGAGGTAGGATGATATAATTATTTATGTAAATAACTATTACGGGTCACGGCTCATATAGTTTTGTTAACGTCGCTTGTCTCTGTACGTAGGGTATTTTACGAGGGTATAAAGTATACGCTAATAAGCATCTCAGATGACGCCGTAAGGTGTGGTCCGAATTTCGCACAGCATTGATGATGGCCCTTCGAAACGTTTTAGTGTCCCCGACCGGCTTTCGTAGATATCCGCTAAGTGACCGAAAGAATGCTCACTGAGCTAATAAAACTGGATCTTACGAAACTCGAAGCTTTTAATACGGAAATGATGTGGTGCGCCCACGCGCGCCCTCCTAAAATACGGTTTCCCGACTTGTAAACTTGTGTAGCGTAACTCTTTAATATGAAAGCGATTAATATGTCTAATATTTTAGTTTTTGTCTATCATGATTTATAATTTCCTCGCTTTCGTGTTGTTTGTGTGCAATATTTGGTGTTGTGACTTAAATCCAATGATTTACCGCGGTCCCAATGGTTTGTTTACGTTTGCGGGCGTTTTGTATCGATCAATTTGTTTTCTTTTGCTACACAACTGAAGTATGATATAGATGTGGTTGGAGAATGTATGGTATGCGTGTTCCTGGGCCAATTAAAAACAAAAGTAAATCATCTGTGTGGCCGATGCAGTTCATATATCCTTAATCATTTTGAAATTCATTCGTTAACTTTGTGAAATTGTCTTTTTATTATGGTAGTGATTTATTTGACAGGCAATACAAGCCGAAGAGGCCAATAAATGTATCGAGTCAGTCCCGACCCTTGTTTTAAAAAGGTACACAGTCCATAAAATGAATATTAAAAGTATAAGAATTGACAGTTGTACGAGAACTTAATATATTCCACTAACTTGCATATTTAATATGTTTCGTTTGAAAAATATATTTTTTTCATACCGTAATTGGCAGTATGTTATGTGTTAATATATTTTTGAGTGACATAACGAAGTATTTAGGGGAGATGGTTTTATGTATACTTTTAAAAAACATACATTAATCGTATAATAAATGTGGTGGATACAATTTCACAGCAGGCAACTTTTAAAAAGTTCCATATGATTGGAGTTTTATATTAAAGATTTTATGTGCTTTGGAATTGACTGAAATATTCACCGACAAAGTTTAATTTGCATGTAATCATATTTTATTGAATATTTTGACTGTCATTGCCTTGTTAGTGATGTAATTAGATACATTACTTTTTCTGAGTCAATCGAAAAATAATGAGAAATAATGTTTTTTCTCGGTAAAAAATTAAAAAAACATTTTCTTTATTCTTTTTAATAAAATATTCGTATTAAAATATACCTGTTATGATATATAGTAGCCCATTTTTTCAAGTGAAAGGGTAGAAGGAAAGGTAGGAAGGGGCGTGTTCTCTGATCTTATTTTAATTTGCTTTGTTAAAGAAGGAGGCGAGTTGATTACTAATCGACGCATCTAATTTACTCTAAAACATTCTGTAAATGATTTTTTATCATCTACATACATTATCATAATGTGCAATTTTATTGACAACTGTTAGGTACCATTGATCCTGTTTAGTCTTAATATCGGATTTGTAGTACAAGTTTTGATGAGAATGATTGATTATACCTTAGTAAGACGACTACGACCCTTATTTCTGACTCCTCTCGCTAAAGGTATGGCGAGCTTACTGACTAAAATCCCCACAGTTTCTTATCCTAGTCCAGGTTGAGCCCGCGGTACCTTATTGCGCTTGACAAACGCTGACTAATTACCAGCAGTCGGCCGCGTAAATCTGAAAGCCATCGAAAGAACATAGAAAAAAAAACTTTAATAAACACCATATTCTCGCAACAGATCTTCATAAAAATACCAATGCGTCAACATAAAGCCATGCAATACAAAAGCTTAGCATATCTTTGGTCTTAAAATTTCAAGCGTGCTTATTTTTTCAACGATTGTCTTCCGTTGCAATATCTATACTAAGTCGAATAGCTGTTTATGCAAGGATGTGGTTACGTCGGGTACACCATAAACATTCCATTATGTCAGAGACACCGAAAATAGCTTTGTGCACAAGCACTGTGTCTTCACTCAGTCCATCTGCGTCGATTAAGTTATTTATGGTGGTCCTAGTGTATGGTTTGTTTGTGATTGTGTTACATTGCTCTTGTGTCTACAATAGTTGCATTTTGAAATTGTATCTTACTTGATTCTTTTTATGATATTCTATTCTTATTCTGTTATTTAATCGATTAAAGATTTGTCGGAGTATCGATTTTGACGAGTGACCATTTTATGAATGTTATAATTTTGAGGTATTTTTTTCAATAAAAGTTACTTTTTTACCGTATACATTTTTTGGGAATATTAATGTAAAAACTAATAACATCATTATTAGAATAAAATAATGTCGTGTATCGTGTTAAATTTCAATTTTATCACTAGTTTTTATTCAATAATATTTTCAACTATTAGAGACAAATAACCATCAATTTTTATTGTAATGTTTACTTGATTGCCTTACACTACCAATATAAGAAAAAAACAACCAACAAAGAATCTCTAAACGCGAAACCTAATAACAACACAATACTGCAGTCGGTAGTTATTTTAGTTAGAATCCAAACAAAGGTTTTCAACTAGCGAATTTAGTTTCATTGCCCTATTAAATTTGGTTGAAAATGTCCCATAAATGTAAGGAAGTAAAGTCCCAGTCTAGGATGTGTTGTGGTAAAGTCGCCATGTGAAGTGGTATCGAACAAAACAAACCATGCCGCCGCGGTCGCGTGTTTCCGTTTCCCTTCACTAACTCGCCACAGAGTTCCGTCTATTGCATCGCAGGGTGCATGCTGATGTGGTCTATCTGAGTAGCTTCGTTTTAATATATTATTAGCTTTATTGGCTCTGATTTGATGATGAATCTCATGATCGTTCTTTCCTTAACTACTACCAATATTTTGCTTTGAATAAATTATTTGTACTCCTCATTTTTTTTATTGATTTATCAATCTCTAACTTTATATTTATTATGTTTTCGGCTTACTCACGTACGAGATACTCGAACATAATAAATAATTTAGAATGTCTCACGAAAGTTTTAATAAAAATTTATATTTATTTGTTCACTTTTTTTAATGTGATAGGTCGGCAAACGGTCATAGGGTAAGCAATCAGGACCGCCTATGGACACCCGAAACAAGAGAAAAACTACAAGTGCGTTGCCGACATTTTGGGAATTTGAAAACATAGGGATAGGGGGTGGGGAAGGATCAGGCCTCTGGCAACCTCACTTACATGGCGAAACACGAGGCTTTGGTTGTTTCACGCCAATTTTGCGTGATGTGAGGCTATGGTATCATTCCGATCGAGCCGACGAAGCTCCCATCCTTAAACTTCTCTGGTTACATTACATCTATTGGATCCAGAGCCGATAAAAAAATATTTATCTATGTGCATCAATTCTGTGTATGAAACATCTACAATATTTACATCACTGCTCATTAGATGAAATAACATACCGATGAATCTTCATCCGACAAGGTTACACGCTGTATCAATGTTTATATCAAACTCGAATAATCGTTATTACGTCACACCAGTATCGATTATTCGAATAGAATCGTGCATTTGATCCCGACTTTAATTATTTAAAATAAGAACAGCATACAATAAAACATTCGCATGCGTGATTACAGTCAATGATTATTTGAAAGTATCGATGTTTGCAGCTGATTGAGAGAACATAGTAACGAAATCGAAATCTCCGTCTATGGGCTACTTTCGCCGACCTTGAGGAGTTATTGAAAGCTGTTTATCTAATTGTGTGTTGTGCAATCTTGATTGTGAACAATCAAAACAGGGTTGCTTAATTTGCTTGACGAGTAGGCATAGGTAGCCATCCTCTGAGATAGTTCAGTTTGTTATAAGATTTATTTGTACTTAGAAATCTTTAAAAATAAAGAGACATTTTCTTCTTTCTCTTTCTTTTTCTTTCTTTTTTGTTTTATGTATTTATTTGTCTAAGTAAATTAATTCTAGATTTCGAGCCGACTTTAACACAAAAACTGAAGCATAAAATTCTTGTTTTCAATACTTCCTCTCCCTCAGTCTCTTCCCAATACCTAAATCTCCAAATCTCTAATCCTCAAAAGGTCACGTAACTCCTCTGCTGTTGCGGAGGTCAATGGGTGGCGCTGATTGCTTACCATCAGGTAATCAGTCTGATTGTTTGCCGTCCTATCGCATAAAAGAAAAAGCCACATCACACATTTTAAAAATCTTATCTCATCATTATTTAACAGCTACGTACAAATTCAGAATTTAGCAGTAAAAATATAACAATAGATATTTCAAAGTAAAAGTAACTTAAAAAAATACAAAATAACTTCATATTGAACGGGTATAAGAATGGTGCAATAAATTGCTCTAATGGTTTGGAGTCTACACAGACGGTAGTGGCAATCATAATATTGAAGAAAAATCTTCTAGGAATATAAATAAAATGTTTTATCGATACGAAGCTCGATAGCGATTAATGATCGCAATAATTACGGACATATTTGCTAACTACTTTTAATTGTAGGCGGAATGGAATCGTGATTTTATAATGAAGTAATATTATAATGACGAATGAATAGCAAAAGTTGATTTGAAGAAAAAAGTTGGGTGGGGCCACACCCTGTGCATATTTTGAGGACCGTCTAGACACTTGATTTGATTATGACGATTGACGCTTTATTTAAATATTTGTGGTTCGCAGCTGAGGTTTCTTAATTTTATTAGTTTATCTTTCTAACGGACACGTGGCAATTTGTTTTGATTTAAGGTGATTTTTGCACCATTTCGTGCATTGTTGTTGGCACTTTCTCAATTGAATAATTTCAAATAGGTGTACGACTGTTAATTATATCGTGACTGGTGGTAGAATTAAAAAAAAAGAATGATTTTGTCAAGCAATCGACAATATAAGATGACTATAAAAAGTAGCTTATATTGTTTTATCGGTTTTTAAATTCAATTCGCATTCTTATAAGAAATGTGTTCTACCTCATAAGAACTTCAAATCGACCTTGAGATTCAGTGAGCTTCTTATAGGTTAAACACCTAAGAGTAAATCAAGGTCCGATAATTTCGATTGTTGGGCAATTCCCTTTTAAGTGGAATGCAAAGATATAAATCGTGCGCCATTACGGTACTTATATGGTAATATTAAAGTAAATACCTAATGATGATTATTTTCAGTGCACGAAGAAGAAAAGTGAAGGGCGAAACTGCTCACGACTTTTAAAATGGCTACTTAACAAGTAAAAGTAATGAATGGAAAATTTTTCTACTTGTAAATATTTCTTCAAATAAATAAGTTTATTATAAAAAGTCTCTAGTATAAACGTACCATAAACTGTCAAGTTAGTTTACTTTTTCTTACGTCCTTATTCTCATAACGTACTTAAATTCGTTCACTTTTTACTGTCAACCATAAAAGAGAGTTTTTACTTTCCTCTAAAGTTCGATATATCACGAGCGACAGCCCACAGAATCGACATAATTAAGTGACTTCAAAGTGAGATGTATTCGGCCGACTGAACTGTCCGGGACAATTTGGCCGACGAGACGGAAATACACCCGGGCAAAGGAATCGGCGAAAGAGTGTTAAATACTGCAACGGGGAACAAACACGTACGTGTGGATGTCATTTTATTTTGTGTCTCGGTGAAAAATGTCGCCTTGTAGACTTGTGGTTCTTTTGAATGTGCTTGTGGGACGTGCGAATTCGAAACCACGTCCCTAGAATTTCCGAGTATATTTATGGCAGGTGACTGTAGACGGAACACAGTTACATGACTTCCACAAAGTGCTCATGAAGTGTCTTCTCTCGCTGATTCGATTAACTTGGTCTAGCGGTTTTGTTTAAAGCAAAGTGATATAAATGAGAAAATTTTACACTTGGTAGAGGAAAATTGAGATGCCATGAAACATTTATTCGTAGTCAAGCTTCATCAGAATGAACCTGTTACACAAGACCTTTGTGAATATTGTCTCAAATGCGAAACAGCCCGACACATCTATTATAGTACCACAGAATAGCACAAACAATTTTCGGTCCTCTACGCCTAATCTTGTTCAGCAAACCTGTTGTTTTAGGCTGAAACGGAACTAAGCTCGACCGCAGCTCCAGCATTCATTATCAAACACTAGTCGTGGCTTTGCAATCCAAACAGTTGGTCCCTAATCTAACCACGTACAAGAGTAGGCTTACTTCTAACTCTCTGCCCCGTGCCCCGAACAAATGCATATAAAATATGCTGTCGCTGTCAAAGAGCTATTTGTCTCTTTCGGAATTGTAGCAACATTTCACGGCGATGTACTCACATTTTATCTCGCCTATGTTTTTCTATTTTCCTCACTTGATGTATGGGACGCATTTCCGCACTTTCGAATAACACTCCTGTATTCCCTTTTATGTGCGCACAGCTTTAAAAATGTATTCGCAGTTAGGGGTGGGCTTTGGCGATACGAAGATGTGTAAAGGAATTATTCAAGAAGCCCTAGCATTTGGGCTGCGGACGGCGATAGGCTTTCGATGTTTTCAATGGATAAAGCAAAATTGATAAAACAGAATATTTTGCGTGCAACTGTAGTTTTAGGATTTATTATTATATTTTTCTTTGATTCAGATATAAATATGGCTAATTTACTAACAAGAACCCAATAGGAATCTGTTTTTCTTACGAGCAAGAACCACCTGTTTCGATTGTAGTCATAATAAAATATAATTAAATGTCTTTATTTCTACATAGACGCGGCATGAAGTTAGAGTAAATAAATTGCTTAATGTTCACAGCCGGTCAATTAACAAGAGGGCTAACACTGCATGCGATAAGTTGTACGTTCAAATCAAACACACCACACGTCATATCAAGCGAACCTTATAAGAACTGTTATCAGTAAATAGAATCTCACGTCCGACCACACGCGGTGTTGTTTTTGCGCCAACAAATTCTAATCGCCCATAGTAATGACCTTAGTACAACGTTTACAAAACAAGTATTAAATTACCACTGTAATATATTACAATTACCGTTCGTGAAGCGTATTTCAATGGCCGCGATATCGATCGCTTAGCATTTCATCAGGGCGACAGAGGCGGATGCATTATCTAACCGAACTAGGAAGAGATTGCAATTGTTGATCTATCTTCACTAGTATGCCAATTAGCCAATTAGAGAGCGCATACAACGCCAGCCAGTTTAGATAAGCGAACGTTTTCGTGGTCTCACCTGAGACATTCCTTTTGTGCAGTTAAATCATTAATTCAAGTGAAGGAGTTAATGTGTTTTTATTGGCGGTGTAAAGGTCGCACAATTTGTTCATCTAATGTTCGATGTTAACCTTAATTTTCAAATTAATATGCAGCTTATGAAGGCTCTCATTAGATCAGCGTCGGCTGACAAAGTGATACAAATTGAAGCGTTTATTTTGTTTAGGTACCATTTATGGTGACTTTGTTTTCGGCTTAATGTTTCATCTATTTCTAAGCTCGAAGAAATTCGAATATTTAATCTTAAGTATTGGTGTTCTGGAGCAATTACTGAAATCTGACAAGGCAATTTAGTAAGATCATATTATGACAATTAAAACTTTAATACAAATATAAGCTTTATTTATTCTTTATCATTTAAAATATAGGTACGAGCAAAAAACTGGCGTGTATATCTAAGACTTACTTATGTTATGCCAGGGTAACTTTTGAACTGAAGTCAACTAAAGATGATCTAAAATGTGAAATAACTCCCCGTATAAAGTTATTAATAGAATCCAAGTAATTTACGCCTTGGAAAAGAACCAACAAACAAAACAGTTAGTCGTTCATTTGAATTTGTGTAGTTTTGTAGTTGGTCCGCCCTAACGAAAGAAAGTTTCATAGCTGGGACTTAATTTGGCGGGTAATTAGATGTCACAGAGAGATCGTGAGGAGGGAACCGAAGAACGAGTAGTGAAGTCGACGATTCGTGAACGGATAAAATTGTGTGGTAGTACAGGTGATTAGAAGAAGGTTAACATTGAACGAGATAGTTTTGTGACTATTTTTTCCCGTGTAAAATAATACATATATGACAGAGATCAGAACTGCTATCTGATAAACTTTAATATTTTTAATTAAATGTTAGAGAAAATATTTAGTTTCAATTCCGCGACAAAATGAATTTGTCGCGGAATTGAAACTAAATATTTTTATTTAATGTCATGGATTTCCGCAAAGTGACGCCTGATTCTATAAATTATTTTAATATTTTCAACTGTCATCTCAAACACACCTGCCATAAGAAGTAGAGAACGGCTACAGCCCAAATTATTGATGTAGTATTTCATTAAAAAGAATATTTATAATGAATACTATCGTGTAGAAATACACACATAACACAATGATTATCCCATAAATAATAGTTAAGAAAAAATTTTAAACATATTACATTTAATAAATCTTATATATTGTATATGATTTATTATATGTTATTGAGAAGGTATGATAGAATTTAAAATACAAAAAGACAGAATTTCTTTTTAAGACCTACTAAAATAAAAGGGTTTTGCTTATGCGCTGGGTCGGTGTTTAGCCACCATCTCGCAAAGTGATAACCAAACCAATGATGAAAAAAGTCTTGACAATAAGCTAATTATTCGAAAGTAAAATAAAATAAATTATTTATTTCATTAAGTAATTAATTGGAACTTCTGTGCGTTTCACTTTATGTTGTAAATAAATACTTCGACTATTTTCAATGATCTCTCATAAGCTGTTGAATGAGATGTCAGTTTAATTTCGGAGTGATTTGTTCGTTTGACAACTTTTTGGTGTCCAAGGAATTAGACGCTTTTAGATTACCATCAGACTATTTGTGAAAAAACAAAATTACAACTTGTAATTTATGATAATTGCTTTAAAATAAATTAGGTTTAGCGTAAGTTTAAATGTGTCGTGGTGGCCCGGAGGTTGCATGAGGATGCGACTTCGAAACCAAGCCAAGCGAAGTACCAATGTGACTTTTCCGAGTTATATGCACTCTCTATGATTCTTTAGACACTACTGATAAACGCTGACGGAAAACATCGTGAGGAAACCTGGACTTATTTTTTATAATTATAAGTTTGAAATCGCCAATTCGCCTTGAGCAAGCGTGGTGATTATTGCTTAAACCTTCGCCTTGTGAGAAGAGGCCTTTGCTCAGCAGTGGGCTCGTATAGGCTGATGACGATGAAAAGTGTACATGTGGTTTGGGGAATTAATTATTAAACTTTATTTTAGCCTCATCCTGGCCTTAGAAGTAATTTGATGATTTTCCCACCTCAAAAAAAAAAGCTATAGCTTAAACGTCTTATTACTGTAAGATTCGCCAAGGAAGTAATACAAATGGAACTCATCATTTAAACAGTATCTACCTTGTGATTATACGTAATATTATTAAATGTACTAATGTAAAAAGCAAGACTTTTTGCATATTAATAAATATAAACTGAAATTAGATAGTAATTCAAGCAAATTACCTTAGTCGGCTTCATTTTATCGCAGTATATAAAATTAAATGGTACATTTCAATGAATTGTTTATGCCGAATGATTGTCCTTAATGAATATGCCTTGGTGTAATTTAGTTTTGAATGTATCGTTGCACGAATGTTCACTGTTAAGAATACGGTAGTTTCCAACTAGTCAAATTCAATACTTTTATCCAAATGTCAAAAACGATACTTTTCTCTGAAATTTGTATGAAAAACTGAGTTATGACGTCATAGTATTTGTTCGTCAAATAGTTTACTTATTTCTTAAAAATTAGCTTCACAATGTCTAAAATTCAGTGTACCGATTGATCGATGAATAAAAGTACCTATAGTTTTTTTTCTATATTTTATTGTATTGCAATGTCGAATTAATTTATTTTTGACGTAGGAAACTACCCAATTGTAATACGTTAAGTTCACATCGGAATAACGCTATGTTAATCATACAAAAATCTATATTTTTTTATTCCTCGTTTGTTCTAATTACACCGACAAATAAGAGCAAATGTAACACAATTTCATATTTACTCGATATTATAAGTAATAAACAAACACGTCTCATTCGAATGTGATAAATATATTCGGACATTTTCCGGGAAAAAATCACGATACGCTCATTTTCGTATTTACTGGTAGGTAGCTGGGGTGGGGTGTATCAAAGAGCTAAAATCCCATGTTAACGAAGGTTTGCGCTGTAATCCCGGGAACGGGACATACGGACACAATTAACAGGCTACAGCATTGTCTCACATGTATATTAGTAGTTAGAGGATATTTGTTAAAGAACGTACATTGCGGGATTTGTTCGTAATGCAAAACAAATACGTGTGTAATTAAACAGCATTGTTTAGCGACTAAAAGCGCTTTCCGTGTATCTAGATAATGGGATTATTTTTGTGTTGTGAATGTATTAGTTAGTGTATTAGAGATTCTAACTGGAGCCAATTAGGTTTCTTCATTAAGTTGTATAATAAGATTTTATTTATCGGTTTAGTTGGTAATTTTTTAACTAAGGGTTTGCTGTTAGGACGCTGTCTTATTATTAGTGATTTAGCTTAATCTTACTTAACTTACTAAGTAAAGTAAAATATTGCAAATATCTTGCAAGTTGTAGATATATTTTACCAAATGAGCTGATTTTTTTTTAAACACAGTGATTTAGTAAATCCATGAACATACATCTATAAATAATTTAGTCTAAGAGTTATAGACTCACCTGATAAAAGCATGTTGTTATTTTTTTTAAACAATTTTTTTTTCAAACGGACGTGGTTATCTAATATCAGTTCACAATAGAACCGCGCAAATTTAGCACTCGTACAAAAAAATAAAAACCTAAATAATAAAAAAGAAACAGTACTGCCCATAAACACGGTATAGTTCTATTACAATTAATTACAATTATCATTAGCGAATATTTATAATGGTGATGGTCGCGAATGTATATTCCGAAGCTAATTCATTCTAACATAAACTTTATAATAATCGAGCGAGGTAAAATTAAATGACGTTCAATTGCGGCCATAACTTTAACAAGTCCGCTGAAACGTACACAGCGGTGAGCATTGTTTGTATGTTTATAAATTATCGAATATGTCCTCCACATAGAGTAACGTGTATGAAACTTTATTTGAATAACTCACTCGACGGCCATCTTGTTCTATTGAAAGTCCGTGCCTTCATTATGTAAAGAGAGCAATTGGTTGTTAGCAATGCTGTTATGATTGTTAAGGCGGAAGCTTTGGTTAATGAACGAGGAAGGTCCGCGTATCGCTTCTCATTACGTTCGGAATTGGCAAAGGCTTTCGATTGAGAGAATGTTTTTATAGGCACGCTTAAATAAATAGTTTAGGAATGATGTGCTCTGAAATATAAGTTTATTCTGCAATATTGTTGCACAATGTCGCATTATCGTAACAGTCGCTACGAGCGCCACCAGTTGCTGACTGTCAACATACCGATACAAACACAATTATTGCAAGATGGTTGCATCTGTAACTTACAATATAAGGTCCCAGCGAAGCGGCTACCTTTGTAATTTTTTATCCCATTGTATAGGCTTGTTAATGCAGATAGGTAAATTGTATGACAAACATTTAATGAGGTGTTTCTTGCATATAAAGAGAGACAAGGATCGTTTATTCTTTATGTTTTCATATTGATACACCCAGTAATGGTTTGTTGGGAATTGTTTATAAATTATGTTGATGTGAATGGGTTATTTGTAGCTTTTAAACTCCAGTTGCTGCGGTTCCTTTGAATGTTTAGTTACAATGTATCCGGTCTTTTACTTTGAATAGTAATGAGTGCTTGATCAATATTCACTAGATGTATTTTTTTCGTTTGCTGCATCTAAACTTGTAGGGAAAACGTCCTTGAAAGTGGGTTGTGTTGATTGATGATAAGCGATGTTATCGATGAAATCATTCATAGCTTTCGATTTCGATATTGCCTGTCAGTTGAGCAAACGCTTACAGATGTTGAGTGTGTTCAAATAAATATCAATTAATTTTAATGAAAAAGAAGATGACTTATTCCTCATAATTTCAATATCGTCGTTATCAGCTTATTTAGAATAGGATGGAAGTATTCCCATAGCTTAGCCTTATATTGTTCACAGCCACTTAAACAAACCTCCATAGTACCGACTTGAGAATTTCAAATTAGCCACAGATTATTAAGTATAGATTGTTCCATTTACCGTTACCAGACTCGAAATTCGAATGTGGATTTTCTTTAATAAATCATGTTCTGGTTCGCAGAAGAGATTACATTGTGTTTGCGTAGTCGCTTGGCAGCCTTTACAGCTCATTGTTGCTTGATCATTGCAATATTTCATAAAGCGGTCTGGCTATACGACCAACTTATCTGTTGCCGTTGCCGTGGAAGAAAAAAAAGACGTTACTTGTAAAGTTTTGAAATTTGAATCCAGAAAGAATTCGGCGAATGATGACTGACTTTGTTTGTAGCTTCAATGCGCTTTGTGTTATTACTGACTTTGCAGTTTTTCTGTCCGCAAATTACAATTTCATTATAAGATTACCTCGGGATAATAATTTGGCTGTCAAAATCCTTTCAAAGTTTAAGTCAAATGTTATAAGGAGTTTACAAGTTACCCTCAAATTTCTTGTGAAAAGGGAAGTCCTTATAATGTCAAAGGTTTCGTCGACATTCTTAAAACCATTTTGAAAGACGGTACTTTGAATACGTTAAAATGAAATAATAATATTTACAAAACAGTAATTAGTATTAATGTATTCTAGACACGATGACAGCCGCTCCGCTACGAGAACTCTGTTCAAAAAATAAAAAAGTTTCAACCAAAACACTCCGTAGTAGTGGGCATACAAACTTTGAATATAAATTAGCAACAACTAAAAACTACGGCATACTTCATGCCTAATAACGAAGTAAGATGATGGACAAGCGTATCTAAATAATAATTTATAGGCTTATTATCATTGTTTTCTATTACGGAACAATAAAACCCAATTTTGTCTCGGAAGATGAGTAATTGTTTGAATTAGTTACGATAGAGCCTGCAGTGCACCTCCAACTGTGCTCTCCTAGAGAAATGAGGAATTCGAGGATAATGTCGCGTCTTCAATTTATATTGTCTGTATAATGTGGTATTATGTAGACATTTGTACACATTCCAAGAAACTTCGAAGGTTCTAGATATAAATAGTGTTTAACAAATGTAATCCACTAAAATTCCGAACTCGAACAACGCGCGAAACTTTTATACGGTCCCTAATAATTAATACAAAATAAGAGAAAAAGTATGACTGTCCATAAATTAAACGAAGCGGAAAGGGTCCGACGCATATCGAGGGACCTTTTAAGAAACCTGTACACTCGAATTCCATTCCGAGAGCCATAGTTAAAATGCTCAAAGAATAGCTATTCATTAGCGGGTGCGAGAATGAGAATTCTTCAGGCACTCTGAATATTCCATTGGCCGAGAGGCTTGTATTGTCTTTTAGAAAAATGCCTGAGACTTTGCCTGGGTGCTAAATTATGTCGACGCGATGTAGCAAACATCGCGCCTGACAAACGCTAGAGGTGCCGACGCGACGCGGGAGCGCGAACATCCTAGTTCATTATTTATACTCTATCGATTTTATTTGCCAGCAACACCTAGCTCTTAACAATAGTCCCAGTTTATTGTTATTCCATTAATTATGGTAATTTTACTAGCTGTGCGCATTCAAGCAGTAGCTTCCTCTACAACTCCGAGCGAATATTCCAAATATAATACCATTTATTGTAAATAAAACAATTTTACCTTAATTTCACTTACCGTGTCAACGTAACACCGCGGGCTTGAATTAAAACGACAAGAGAACCATTAAGAGCGTGTAAAATTATTCAGCATCCTGTCGAAAGAGTCCCACAAAGTTTGCACTTTGCATATTTAAAGAAACACTCGCCTTATCTGGCTCATCGCCGATTCAGTTCACAGATATTCTCAGGAGAAAAACGGAGCGAACTAAAGGCCAAGATTCTTATGGCCCGGTGCTCGCATTAGGACAAAATTAAGTGCGGTTATGTGTTCAGCTGTCACATTAAAATACCATCGGCTACTTCACACCGCCTGTGAAAAAATAAAGCCGCGTAAGCTATTGGCAGTACAATTATTCGACGAATCCTTTGCGTTTACTTTGTGTTCGAAATTATGGTTCTCTTGTTAATTTATTGGCTATCATGTTTAATAGTGTACTGTAGTAGCTCACCTTCTTTATTCTTACATTGTTTTGCATTTTATCCTAGACGTATACTTTAATGGCCCATTTAGTGAAGAGGGAGTTCTCGTGACGACTGTAATAATAATTAATGTTTATAATCGTTTAGAGAAGAACTGGAGCTAGGAAAGTAGACACCCAAAGGCATGCATTCGACCAAAACAATTGAGTAACAGATTTTGGCTATGAGTGACTAAACCGTAGTCATTTCCGTGGCGAGTCGATTAGTCTCGAGCATTGAGATCAATTAAAATGTAGGAACGGTCCAGTGACGGTGTCAGTACGAGATGGAATCCCGCGGGAAGGTCGTGCGACACTGAGCTGCGACTTTTTATTTTTCAAAGATAAAAAATCTGGGAAGTGACGCGTAAGTTGTAACAAAAAACGAGGACACGGTTTTTTTCTTTGAATTTTTGATTGATGATGCTGCTGCAGTAGAGTATAACAGAATCACCTCTGATAAGCGAGCTTGTTTCATTGATCAACATATTTTGAAATAGAAATATAATGTATATGCATAGCTGCATGATACCATGTTATTGTAAAAATCTTGAAAGCAGAGCATATTTCTGCCATCCATGTTTCATTATTTCCTGGAACAAGAAAGCTATTTGACTAAAAACAATTCGCTGTTGTTTTTTGTTTGTACACAGCACCTCATTTTGTGCAAAACTGAAAAAAAACTGTCAATGCAGGCAATTAAAAAAATGTAATTCGTGTAGTTATCAATGACTTAATTGGAATAAAATAAACTTAGCACTGGAAAGATGGATCATTTAATATTGACAGTTTTATTTTCCTGTAAGGCCAAAGCTATTTCCTAATATCAATTTATCCTTAAAACTAATTACACTTCACAACTTCTATTATAATCTTATACTATCTTCGCATTACGTTCTTTATATTCAGTAAAGTGTAATTGTAATTAATTAGAGAACAATTAGTTTAAATAAAAGATAATTGAAAAAAAAAACCGTCCCTTAAACGAACAAAACCACTCCCAACTCGATTCAACTCTAACTAATGAAACCACAATCGATTAAAGCAATACCATTAAGCCATAATTTAACAACATCGATAAGCGAAATAATATTATTAAAATGTGTTTAAAATAATGAACATCAATGTACATATACAACATAATTAAAGTCTAATTACCATGCGAGCGTTCTGATAGCCTTAATATCATCTTATCTGTGGAGTAGTCGAGTGGCTTATTCAAGTAAAGATTACAAGCTGTTACTGACAGCCGATTGGTGGGATAGCCAGTTTACAAGTTAGAATATACCTTCGTAGATTCTTCAGAATAAGGCTCCTACACACTGTT
Source organism: Spodoptera exigua (assembly GCA_902829305.4). Classification (NCBI taxonomy): domain Eukaryota; kingdom Metazoa; phylum Arthropoda; class Insecta; order Lepidoptera; family Noctuidae; genus Spodoptera; species Spodoptera exigua. The sequence continues at coordinate 5,286,264 of LR824614.2, forward strand.
TTGTTGATAAATGGATTTTACATTTTTTAATTGTAATAAAATGAAATCTCGAAAGTTAGTGGTTACAAATTATTCACAATGTTTCACTAGTAGTTCCACTGGTATCCATAGGCGGCCCCGATTGCTTACGATCGGGTGACCTATGAAAAAGGAACTTTTATGAACTAACACAAAATAGTACTAATGTACTGTTTGTTTAATTTAGTAGCACTCGGAAGAAATCCTTTGATATAACAACAGTAATTGTAATTAAGGACACGATGGAAAAGTTTTACAAGTGTTTGGAAATTATATGAAGTCCTAAAACGTTAGTAAAGACGCCAGAAGCAATCATCGTAAAGCTACCAATAAAGCAAATTAATTCCGTAATCAACAAAATCTATTTATTGCTTAATCATACCGATATTATGAGTGAAGAAAGTTCGATAATTACCTTTCTACTAGTTTGTTTTAATTTGGTTTCTCTAACAAGACTCTCGTGTCCGATTTCGTCACGCAAATAAGATTTCGCACGGCCAATCCTAGTTTCGGTACCAATTAACTGATTGTTAGATCAAACTACACAATCCTGTTACGGTCGTTAACGTGGCCCATCTGAAGTAACCTTGGGCAATGTTCGCCAATCAACAATGCTCGTTTGTTTGAAGAAGTTTGGAGGAAAATGTAAGCCGAGGTATGGTTTAATTAAAAACTTCACAGAAATATTCGGTTTTAAGGCTGACCTACCTATAGATTTTTTGATTCGGGAAGATAGTTTGGGCAAAGAAGGATACACGAAAGTGACTATCGACATCCACTCTTTGTGATTTCTGTTTACTGAATGAAATACAGTGAAATGATATCAATTGTCAGTCAAACCCTACCAAATCTATGTACAAACCTCTTTAAACCAGATTCAATAAAGTATAGAAAAATAATCTTAAAATGAAATTCTCCCTTGCAATGCATACTCAACACAGGACAGGCACTTAATAAACATAACAGGAGCTTGTGAGCTGCAAGCTGATCAAACAACTTCTGGACGCGTAATACCACATGTTCAGTTCAATACAGAGGCGACAGCTACCGTTCCAGTCGCGAATTAATTACATTACCGTTATGATCTAGTCAATATAACTAGTTGGGAACCCTTCGGCTAATAATGATTTATCTGCCCATGTGATATGGTGTATAATCTAGCTTAGGTGGGGCCAGGGTTTGTTTTCTCAGCGGTCATTTATGATGGCTGAACCATTGATGGGCGATTCGCTGAAGCCAATATAAACAAACTCTCTTTCAATGCCGATTCTTTGTCTCCAATCAATGTTCATATTTCGTTCGTAAAGATATATTTTATGATCTCTGTGATAATAACCCGTGAGACAACAATCCCTAGTCTCCTCAAAGGCCTATGTGGACATAAGCTTTGTCAATAGTTGAAAGAATCGTAACCTTTGATGTAGTGATTATAGTACCATAAAAACGATTATAGGTATCCTTAAATTTTCAAAATGCTTTATACACAATTTCTTGTTACTAAACATTATCACGTATTATCACATACATCATTTCTTCACTAAACAATGAAATACATTAAAGATCTTTTTGGTTCTCGACATAAATTGACTCATGACGAAACACACTATTCCAATAATCAATACACAATATTTAAAAAAATTGTTGTAACGTATGGTTTTAAATATTAGCACTATTAATTTCCGATTGAGTTATGTAGTTAAGAATATTTTTATAAATAATATCATCATGTAAATCAATTAACTGTAGGTTTACAAATAACAAAACAAATCTACACATTCATCAAAATCGTTCCACTACAGGTTTCTGATCTTGGAAATTGATTGCAATTAATTTTTCAATATTTTGCTTACGCTAATAACTCTACGGGCTCATAGCAAACATGTTGGAAACTGGTATCATCTGCATAAATACAGGTTTATAAAATTATATTTGCTGGTAGCTCGGTTAGTTTTTGTTAATACGGTAAGACCCGGCTGTTTGGATTATTATAATTATGTCATGAGGTGACACAGGAAGAAACAAAAATTGATTAGCTACTGCTACTGCTTCAAATGACTTGTTCCATTATTTTATAATTCGTTCTAATAAACTTGACCTTTGCCACGTAAAACCTTTTCCTGTTTTTTCCTGTGTGTCAATTAATTAATTTGTTATTGCGTTCGGTCTTTTTCTCGGAATTCCTATCAGAAGTTGTTCGCCATTTTGTTACTCGGAAATTAACGATTCGCATTTCGATGTGTTGTTTTGTGTAGCTATTCTACTGTCATGATATCAAGCACGTACACTTCTTTAATAGTATCTGAACGAACACTTTGTTTCTGTTCGCCGTGATCGTCTATTTTTATCAGATACTTTTTATTCAACCAAGCTTTATTGATTTTTTGCTACCAGAATTCTTAAACTTTAATATGCTTCATAATCATCTCGCTGCATAAAAATGTACCATCAATTGTCTTTTGGTGTTCTACATTGCGTTGTTTTGGTATGTTTTGTTGTACAAAATGCTCTGTCATCGTTCAGTGTATGGCTTTTGATTAATTATCACGTAACAAAAATCTATTGGTAGTAGTAACAGTTGCAAGATACATTGAATCATTGGTATTGTGATTTGGATCACCAATTTAAGTTTTACCTACAGCCGTGCATTAAGAAAACTTCAATTTGACTATGTGGTTTACCGTTAACTAAATGGTGGTATCAATCATAATCTTCATTGGTGAGATTCGCTCGAGTATTTTGATGATTGTTATTACAAGTTTTGAGTTATGGACATCAGTAGTGAGGTCGATGAGTACCGCTTAATGGAATTTTAAGAGGCAATTTGATTAATTTCGTACGTGCAGAATTTGTGTTATGTCTACGTTAATTGGCTGATTTTATTTTCTGTGAGTTTTCTCGTTTAAATTCCAGCCTAATTAATCACATTAATTTTGTAATTTGTTGTCCTTTAAGTGGTGGGTCCCGCAAAACAAAATAAATTTATTGTCTGCTATTGAAAATAATACGTAATAATAATATAATCTGTTTAAAACGTTGATACTTATTTTCACAACGAAGTTGCAAAGCGCAAATAAATTTACGGGTTTCCCACCAACACAGACAAATAGGTTTTACGAAAATAGCAGAAAACATTGAACACTTACCGGTTTCAGGTAATCATAAACGGCGTAAATAATAATGATATAAAGCCCAATAAATTGCTATTAATAAGGAAGCAATTTCTTTGCACTTCCATATGAAATATAGGCGGAGGTAGGGGTAGCAATTATTTTTTAAAGCCCCCTGCCTGAGCGCTCAGAGTTTAAAAATCGATAAGATATTTGTCTTATAAATCTTTAATGTCCATTTTCATACCGTTTACAATCAATAATGATCAATAAAGTAAAGGCACGCTATCTTGTGCGATTATTTTAGTAGACAGCTCTGCAATTGGTTTATTGCCAGTACCTACATATTTTCGTTCATATAAATCAGGATTACTTGGTTTCATTTGCTGCCGAAATGTTATTATTATGGTTGCTTTATTATTTTGTGACCGTTTTAATTTTATGTGGTAGTTTATGGGTTAAAATTTTATTAGTTACATAATTATCATTAACATTAACATTTCATGGAACTATGCTGTGTTTATTTGTGTATATACCGTTTTGCATTCTGTCCCTTTGGTCTAGTTTCTCTGGGTTCTAAAACTGTATTTCCGTTGTTCCGGTGACTGTCATTTTATATTTATATGTAATTCTTGTAAAGCATATATAGCAATATTAACCGTTTACAAGTAATGCTAACAATATCATTAACAACTAGCTTGTACTTCTCTTTCATACGGTTTTGCAGAATGATTAAAGTTAACATTATGTAGATGTGTCTTCATTTCTTGATGTTTAGACAAATTCTTTGAATTTACCTTTAAATTTACGACTGCAAATACTAATAACAGTTCTGTTGGAGAATGAAATAACGACACTGAGACCGTACAAACCACGCTGTCAGTACTCATACACTATTGATGTTTTATGTCAAGAAACTTGTTTTATTTATTGTCTCCCGTACTATGGAGTCTGACTGTAAGGCTATCTCGGATCTTTGTCCGACCAGTATAAATAAAAAGAAATAATACTATGTCCTAATAGAACTCCCTTGATTATTGAGAAGCCTGAGAAATCTGTACCAGACAGATCGCCTTTATTTCGTACGTTAATACGATAGGACTAACATTGCTTTCAAATGGCTGTAAAACTGATGATTTTTTTTGAGAACTAAGTATATGTCAACGGTAGATAGAAGAAGAATAAAAAATATCTTTAGAAAAAAATATCTTATGTCTTAGATTTACTGTCTTTACCCAAGTAAAAACTAAAAATTTTCATAAACTTGGAGTCAAAAATCATTTATTCCAATTAGATCCTTACAGGCACTTTAGAACGTCAAACAAAATGTTCAAAATATAGTGTCAGTCTGTCGGTCAGTCCTCTTAGTGAAGCTATTTGCTTGTTCCAAAGTGTAGATTCCGATGGAGAAGAACGAGCAAGATACTCCATGGTTCCTCTTTTTAAATTAGTTTCACATACAGATTCCTTTTAAACAGAGACCTCAGCTTCTCCAATAATTTGATTATTTAACTAGATAAATAACTTATTAACTAGTTACACATACAGGTACTGGGTACTCGTTACCTCAGATCGTGGCCCTATAAAATTTGTCCGAGCCGTCAATTCGTATTTATATTTCTAAGTGATATAAAGCGCAGCGACTATCGAATTAAGTCGTCATCCCGTTGCGACGTTATCGTCGCACGACATCGGTAGCCGACAAGTCGGTTGATCTGTCGTATGTCGAGCGCGTTTTATTTTACACACATTGACGTGCGCCGGCTGTCACCCGGCTGCCTTTGCGTTAATTTAAAATGAATGCCTTCATATCAAGTAGTTTGCGATACTGGATCTGAGTTCTAGAAATTCGGCGGCATTTGTTTCATAGAAACATTGTTATCGTTTTTTTGTCTTTATAAATAAATTAATTGTTGTGTAGCCGTCCAAATATTGAAAGTTCATGCGCCGATAAGCTTGTAAAGCAACCGATTCTCTTATCCGTTATCTCGAAGTCAAAGAATGACCTTTAAGAATATTACAAAGTAATACAATTTAAAAATAAAACAAAGAAGCTGACCGTCGATTAATTTGTTTTAAATTAATTTTGTAATAAATGCAAAACATATCCCCCGCGGCCAGGTACCGCATTGGCTGTTATAAAAGAATATCACTTAATAACACGCTGCGATCAGCCTACTGACTGCAGAACTATTTTTATTGACGTGGGTGGCGTTGTATACGTTTGTATTAAAATATTTGTCTAGCTCCGGGCTGTACGGCTATCTAATTAACAACTATCGGCACTGAAAATGCTATTAAATTGTCAAACAACAAATAAACTCTGGCAATGTAGTAAATTGATTGGAAACATCCCGGTGTCCGATATATTCAATGATGTTATCGTTATTTCTAATGTATGTACAACTCTACTAAATTGAAATGCAGATCCGTACCACATGGTATACGTTTCAATTTAGAATCTTAATTAACGCTACTTTATAATGACAAAAAACTAATTAAGAATGCGCAATAATCTCCGTCCTGTCATTAGGCGGCAATAAAACATTGATTTGAACAGCTACGATTTTTGTTTAATCTGTTTATGTTCCACGTTCAAATATTGAGCAACAATTTCTATTTCAAACGTAGAATGTGGCTGTACATATATTTAAACGATTTCTTTTGTGTGCCGATAAACGTCGCTCTGGGAATATGTAGATTGGCTGTAAAGTGTCAAATGGAGTATAACGCGTGAGCGCAATAATAATCGCATCGATTCACTCGGAATCGGTGGACATAACTCGATCTCTTATTATTCTATTGCCTTTGATCGAAGGATGCGTTGTTCGTTGTGACCGTTTGGAGTTCGATGCGTGTTCGTATTTTATGGGGGCATAAATATCAGTGGATGGCCGTCGAAACGGGCCGACCGCGACGCGACGCAGGCGCAGGCCGCGGGCGAACAAACCGGTCGTAATTTTTATTCGCCGCTCAGTGAACAATTTCGGTAAATTTGTTTGCATGTACCGGGTTTTGTTTGAGAATTAGCAACAGCCGAATTATGGATGCGTTCTTAAATAACAATAATTGTGGACGTCCGAATGTATGAGAGCGGTCATATTTATGGGAATTCATTTTTTTAACGACGCAACAATGTTTGGATTGTAAAATTTATTTCTTTTGGTTCAAAGATAAATTTTGGCAAACTAACAAACCGAGTCTATAATTATTTCTGAGGCAGTAAAATATCATCATTATTTGTATATGTAAGTTTTGAATACAATTTATTTTTTGTATATCTGCTTTTAATTTCTTTAGACATTAGAATCAAACAGTTAACAATAAGTTACTTTTAGATGAAATTGCTTAGTAGAAATCCAATTCCAATCCTATTACGAGTGAGAATGTCCAGTAGCGTACAGACCTACTGTTACCATCACAAATTACGAGAACGATGCTTCCAACCTGATTGAACACAGCTCCATCATTAGTCGACAAGTAGCACAAGATTTACCGGTACCTAAAGGTCTCTTCCTGATAACCGATCCTTTCTGATATGCGTAGGTAAATAAAATGATGCATTGTGCCTACACTCCCACGCATCTTGACGACTAATATAATCAGATAGGGTTAAAGAATTAGCTATCCATCATTGACGATAATGATATTTGACGGCCTCTTATGATTGTGCTCTTGATAAATGTATAAATACCACTCGTTTGATTGATACGATGCGATGCCGAATTCGTATGCAAAGTTGAGTAATCTTTAGATCCGGCTTTCTTGTGTGTTGGTTGATAAAGTTATTAAGTGTGGGAGAGCCAAGCTTCGGCACGAATGGGTCGGCTCGACCGGAGTGGCCTGGTGGAGGAGGGTTACCAGTGGCTCAATCCCTTCCCCTCTCTCATCCCTTCCCAATCCTTAAATATCCGAAACCCTCATCTCTAAAGGCCGGCAACGCACATGTCACTCTTAGTGTTGCGGGAGTCCATGGCCGGCGGCAGCTGATTGCTTACCATCGGGTTATCCGTCTTATCGTTTGCCGACCTATAATATCATAAAAAAGTGAGTAGTTAGGCCTACCTGCGTTTCTTAGGTTGTTGTCGTGGAAGACATTTTGTGAAGTATGCGTGCGGCTACATTAATAACCTCTACAATAAAAGTATTATAGGTATCAATATGGCAACAGGAACAAATAAAAACTAATCCAATCCTTCCCCAACCCCAAATCCCTCCTCAATCCCTAAATCTCCAAAACCCTAATCCCTAAAAGGTCGGCAACACACTCGTAACTCCTCCGTTGCGGGTATCAAGGGCGGCGCTGATTATTTAAGGTAATACGTCTGCTCGTTTGCCGACCTATTACATTTAAAAAATAAAAATGGTAACAGAATGCAGATGTGAATAAAAAACCAATGAGTAAAGAGCTTTTATGGTAGTTAATATTGAACGAGGATAATATTGAACTATTATTAATAATACTTCAACAGATCTTATGGTGCTAAAAAAAGGAGAGGATTAAAGAGTAGGTACCTATAATAAAAATAATTTTATTGGCGATTCTAAAAGAGGCAACTTCTCAACATCTGGGTAAAGCTTTAAATATAAATAAATTGACAAAATTTAAATTTTAATACATCGAAATGTTACTGAACTTTTTGATTTCAATTCTCAATTACAGATTGAAGTTGGCTCTCGGCTTGCATTGCAATAGTATGTAAAAAATGTAAAACAATATTACTAACGGTCACAAAAAAAAATAAGAAGATTTTTGATATTAACAAATTATCTCGTAAAAGTAATCAATGCAAAAGTCATTACGTTATACAGAACGTAGAAAGTTTAGAAATAGAGAACAAACTAGCACGACAGTCTGTGTCCGATAAAACTCGACACATTTCAATAATACTGTAATGTAGTCCGATATTGTCGGCCATAAGTCGATCACTACTGCTTGTATCGTTAGTATTCAAGCACATCAAGTTACCTCAATACGTCAAGCTCTTTTATAGAACTTTTAACTTTATATCACTGCAATAAAGAACAAAAAGGTTTAAAACAATTTGAGAGGTTAAGGATATCTTGATGTGCAGCCTGTGGATAATAACTCGTTGATATGACCATTTGCAAACAGCGTTGTTAAAAAGAAATAAACATTAAGTTCAAAAGTAATGTTCATGGCCAATCTAAAACAATTTGATGATGATATCTCGAGGGCGAAAGTCATAATTTGTGTTGTAAATCGTTGTTTTGTATTTAATGGTTTTAGGCGGTTTATTATAATTGTTAATAAGATTGGAATGGACTGTTAGGTTTTTAGTTTATTGTCTTGTTTTTGCTGTGTGAAACTAAATTAGGCGGACTAGTTTTTATTTTGCAATAGGCCGACTATCTATGTCTATACATATACATGTATATATAGACTATCAATATAAGCGATGATGCTGTCTACGATACAGCACTCCTGCCCACAGTAACCTATTCATTCGAGCTTAAAAAACATGCAGGTTATTCATTAAAAACATTAAAAAACAGATTCCACTCCTCACATGGTTTTTATGATTGTATTCTATTAAAATAAAACCAAGAAAGAATAATATTAATTTCAATGTTAAATTTCAGCGTATTAAATTTTCGTCTTCCTTATTTTCCCCTATTTAATATCATTTCATTACATCTGAATTATATAACTAACTCTCTAAAAAAACATAAAATCCATGCCACTATAGAAGCCATGGATTCACATTTTATAGTCGTATTAGCGACCACTAGATCATGGACTAATCAAACCCTATCTGCTATTCTAAAAATCGTTCAGAATGCCCAAGAAATTCTGCTGTTTGTACTAGCGAAAGTTATAAAAGCAACGATTGACGATACTGGTTCAGTAATCGTAAAGTTTGTGGCCAGACGACAGACGAAGAATATCTTAATTCCTCTTTTACGATACGAATGAATGGTAACAGGGCCCATAAAGATGGCGATTGACCAGAAGTTTTAAATACGTTCGGAGTAAAGCCCTTAAAGCTAAACGCTTGCAATTTTTTGCTCCGAAAATGCATGCTACTGTTGATAGTTAGAAACTTCTTCGGTACTAAGTATTTTTATTTTATCTTATTTTATTCAATAAGGTACATCAACAGCATACATAAAATACATTTTCTTAATTTTATGACTGAGACAGAGTTCTTGTAGGTATATCTTCAACAGACATTATTACTATTACACATCACTTACCGTATGTATAAACATTAAACTAAGAAAAATTACATTAGGAAGTATGATTAAGATACTTCCTATGATTACTTAAAAATGTATGGTACATAAGTAATCAATAGTTTTATAAATAACTTTGTAACTCAAAAACTTGCAAGTGTGACTATGAACGGGCTCTCACACTATTACAAGAAAAATTATCAGTCTAAAGAAATGTATGCATAAAAAATATAACTGTCAGCGATATAAGAAAAAAAAAACCAGCATTGTTTCAAAGCAAAATTATACTTATGACACTCAATGACCTGACACTAGACAATAATAAGATGTCTGTTATTAATATCCTTTTGTTATAGAAGGTCTTAATATTAAACATCGCATGTCAGGTCACACGTGTACGTACAACTGTTCATACGCCATGTATAATATGTATAAATGTATATAGGTATATGTATGTCGCGATTGATTAGCTACGAAGGAAGTCGTGATCTTAGATTTGTACGCCCTACTTGCCCAAATTACTTTGTGCGGAACTAAATTTTGGATGCTATTCAATACTTTGTGTAATATTGTGCGTGATATATTTAGTGCGTGTGATTATGGAGTGTTATTTTTTATGATATTGATATATTTCCGTAAGTTACGTAAGTCTACAGTGGAATGCCAAGAGATTGGCACAAGCGACCTATTTTTACAGAATTTAGCAGTATACGAAATATAGGTGATAAAGATAACGATGATAACACAAAGGACCAAATTGTGCTGGAGTCGATTTCAGAAAAGAAAAAGAGTAACAATAAACAGTTGAATGACCACGAAAGGATCAACGTTTGATGTATTTCGTAGAAGCTGGTATTGTCCTAAGAACAGAACCTCATTCCTTTAAGTGCTAGAACAATAGGAATTGGCTTATACGGATGATATGAAGAATAAGTAAAAAGCCCTAAACCTGACACCAGGATCGTTGGTTACCTATTGTTTCACCTAGGGCAAAGACCCTATTGAACCCATTCATATGTCTGTCGAAACTATAAAGGATCAATCTTTTCTAAGTAGTTAACCTATATTTTCATTGACCGTAAGTGGCACGGATGAGTTCAACATTCGCACGAAAAAAGTAATCCTATGACCTTAGGAAGCACAAAAAACAGTCCAGTTTTTGTAATTCGAGATACACGCTTTAGTTCAAGAGTCAATGTTCTGTATAAATACAATAAAGGTTTTATGGGACATAGGTAAATAGTTGCTGAATTTATTTTCAATATTACCAAGATCCTTCATTTTTCCTTTACTGTCACTAGTTGCTTGATTGTTCTGTTACTATTAAACTTGATAAAAGTTGATGATTAAAACAGGTGGAAGTTCTTTAGTAAACTACCTTGTGATGATGGCCAAGCAACATACTCTTACTCTTCCCATAGTTTTTTTTTTTTTTTTTTTTTTTTTTTTTTTTTTTTTTTTTTTTTTTTTTTTGTGAGGGGAAAATCATCAAATGACTTCTCCCGCCCAGGGCCGGGCAGGAGGGAGTGTCAGACTCTTACTGACTAAAAACCCCCCTGTTCCTTCTCCTGCTCTGTGCCGAGGTCGCGGTACCTCATTGCGCTTACCCCGCAACCCCGGCTGAACATCAGCCCTTTAGGGCCCCGTCTGTGGTGGTCTATTGGCTCTTTGAGGCGCGCGCGGAACGCTACGCGCCGTACGCTCGGGCCTGGTTCTGGTCGGGCGGCGAGCTGCCCTTACTCGCCGACCGCAGGCCCGTACTTACGGTGGCCGGAGATCGTCCCTCGATCCCCGACGCCCGTAGTGTCGCCAGTTGCGGCTGCTGGGGCGTGAGGAGGAGGATTGCTCCCTCACGCGGGCCGCCTCTCTCTTTGCGAGCATGACTGCTTCACAAAAGGAGGAGACGGCGTCCCAGTTCCTCTCACTCCGCACCATGGCCTCGACTAAGGCCGGGCGCGAGAGGTCGCCGCCGCCGATCACTTCCCTGAGGATACGGCGGTGCTCAGCCCAGGCAGGGCATACCGCTACCGTATGCTCCACCGTATCCTCTAGGTGGTCCTCACAATGACGACACTCGGGCGTTTCCTCCCGCTGAATCCGAAACAGGAACCTACCGAAGCTGCCGTGCCCGGTAAGCACCTGCGTCAGACGGAAGGTGAGGACGCCGTGGCGTCTCTCAAGCCACTCCTCAAAGAGGGGTCTTACCGCTGCTATGGTAGCGTGCCCGGCCCTCGGTTGCGACAGTCGTTGTCTCCACTCTGCCATGAGATCTCGCCGGAGCTCATTCCGCCACGCACTTATTTGGCGCGGCAAAGGATCTTCGCCCCGGCTACGCGCGTCTGCGCGCAAACTGTAGACGCGCGCGAGCGCCTTCGCTTCTAGATCCCACGGCGGTGATCCGGCAAGGAGGTTCGCCGCCTCCCCGGAGATCGTGCGATACCCGCGGATTACTCGTATAGCCATGACCCTCTGGGACGCGACCAGCGTACGAGCCGGCCGCCGCTTCAAGTCCGGCGCCCACACAGGGGCACCGTAGAGGGCCATGGATCGCACAATCCCCATATACAACCTCCGGCAGGAGGCGTTTGGCCCCCCGAGGTTGGGAAGGAGCCGCTTGAGCGCGGCCCCAGACCGTTCCAACTTAGGGGCCAAACGACGAAAATGCTCCGTGAAGTTCCATCGGCTGTCGAGGACGAGACCCAGGTACTTCATCGCCGACTCGACGCCGATGGTAACTCCTCCTGCCGTTACTTGGGACCCACCTGGAGGTGGCGCGCTCCGACGGCCATAGAAGCACATGGCCTCGGACTTGTGGAGCGCCACCTCGAGTCCCAACTGCCGGATCCTTGCAACGACTGTCGCAACCGCTTGTGACATCAGGTCGGCCGCCGCCTGATGCGACCTCCCGTTCGCCAGCACCAGCGTGTCGTCAGCATAGCAGACAATGCTGACGCCGCTCGGGAGGTCGGTGCGTAGCACCCAATCGTACCCGATGTTCCACAGGAGAGGTCCCAGGACCGATCCCTGCGGGACACCGCGCGACACCTCTCGCCGATTCCACACGCCCCGGTGACCGGGGTAGATGACGCATCTGTCCGTCAAGTAAGCCTCGACTACACGACGGAGATAGGCAGGCACCCGGTGATACCGGAGTGCCTCCAAAATGCAGCTCCAGGGCAGCGAGTTAAAGGCGTTGGCGATGTCCAGAGACACCGCCACGACGACTCGCCTCCCGGCCAACGCTGTCCCCGTCGTGAGGTCCCTCACGCGCATGATGGCGTCCACCGTGGAGCGCCCTCTTCGGAAGCCGAACTGGCCGTCCGCTAAATCCGGCCCCCTTCCAGACAGGTGCCCGACGAGGCGGTCTGAGATTATCCTCTCGAACAGCTTTCCCACCTCGTCGAGCAGCACAATGGGCCGGTACGCGGACGGGGAGTCCGCAGGACGCCCCGGCTTCTTCACGAGGACCAGTTTACCCGTCTTCCACGACAGCGGAAACTGGCCTCTCTCCAAACATGCGCTGAACAGACCAAGTAGTCGAGGCCTGAGAGCCTCCGAGGCCAGGACCCAGACCTTGGCATGCAGCCCGTCAGGTCCTGGGGCGGTATTCTTGCCGCTCAGCCGGCGCACCGCCACTCTCAAATCTACCTCGGTCACTTCCGGAGCGGATTCGTCGTCGTCGTCGATGTAGCCCGCATTGGGCACCGCAGGGGGCGGGGGCATAGCCGGAGGCGTGTAACCCGTCTGTGGTCGGGGGAATAGCGCCCCAACCACTTCGTCCACGACCTCCGGCCGGAGACTCTGAGTCAGTGGGGGCGCCCAGGTGCGGAGCTTATCACGCACCATCCGGTAGGGGCGTCCCCACGGGTCTCTGTTCAGAGTCTCCAACATCTCCTCGCGGGCCCGATCTTTGGCCCGCCGGATCTCCACCCTGAGGGTGGCCTTCGCCGCCCTGTACTCCTCGTATAGCTCCGCCTCTCTGGTTTCAGCGTCCAGAGGGCGGAGACGGAGCCTGCGGTGCCTGGTGTATCGGCGTCGCGCTGCGGTGCACTCACCGCGCAGGTCTGCCAATTCCTGCGACCACCAATACACCTGGCGCTTGCGTTGGCACGGTCGGATCCGGGGCATCGCCACGTCGCACATCCTTGACATGGCGTCCTGGAGCCATCTCGCCTCCTCGTCAATGTCGGCTGGCCTGACCGGTGGTATCACCCAGGCCTGCACGACTGCGGCTTCCAGGAAAAGCTCCCGGTCCAGTTGCCTAAGCGCCCAACGCGGGCCACACGGGGCCTGTCTGACTGGCGGGTCTGCGGACTCGGCGGAGACGTCGAACCGTATATACCGGTGGTCCGAAAACGTCTCCACCTCCTCCATGACGCGCCAGTCAACAACGCGCGATGACAGAGCGGGGCTAGCAAACGAAATGTCCACCACTGACTCGCCCCGCATCCGTACGCACGTGGGGACAGAACCCCGGTTCAGCACGACTAGGCCTGTCTCCAGAGCCCAGTCTTCGACCATCCTTCCCCGGACATCAGTGAGCCGGGAACCCCAAGCCAAATTCTTGGCATTGAAGTCCCCGAGGACCAACACGGGGAGGGGACGGAACCCGACGACGACGGTGACTAACTCCCTGAGGGAGTTGTGGAACTCGACGAGAGTTCGGTTCGGAGAGAAGTACACGCCCACCACGGCGATCTCTCCGAACCGAGCCGCGACGCAACCCCTGCCTCGCTGAGGCCCTTCGGGGGTTGGGGTACCGGCGGCGGCCGACGAGATGATGGTCACCGAGCCGTCCAGGTCTGACACCCAGTGTTCCCTGGCTGGAACGAAGTACGGCTCGGAGACCACAGCAACATTGATCGACCACTGCGCCATGCTCTGGAGCAGGAGATCCTGAGCAGCGACGCAGTGGTTGATGTTCGCCTGGAGGAGGCGTAATGGAGCCATTATTGGGTATCCATCACGACCTCCTCTCTGACGGCAGCGGCGACAGCAGCAGTCGCAGGGGTGTTGGCGACTGCGGCGGCAGCGGGAGCGACGGTGGGAGCGGTGGAGGTGGCTAAGGGCCTACCTTTGCTCCTGGGCTTGGTGGGGGGGGAGCAGGTTTTGCCCCCAGCCCGGTGATCGGCCGGCTTGCCAGCCGCCGCACATACTACGCAGTGCGGTGGGGCGGTACAAGCGCCGGCCCTGTGACCGGGCTGACCGCAGCGGAAGCAGCGGTCGCTGCGGTCCACCTCTGAGGTGCATTTGGCGCCCACATGATGACCAATGAGGCAGCGGAAGCACCTCAAAGGTCGGGGTTCCAGCAGCTTCACCTGCGCCGAAACCCAGCCCACCAGGAGCCTTTTGCCCTCTGCCAGCTTTTTGGCCGCTGTGACGGGGCAGCTGACTACCACAGTCCGCAGCCCCGTATTGTCCGGGCGGATAGTGCCTGCCTTCACCTGGTCAGCAGGGCACCCCCCCGTCCTGGCGACAGCGGCCGCCACCTCATTCTCCGTCACGGAGTCGTCCAGGCCCATGATGCGTAGCTCCAGGCATTTGGTGGGCCTGGACACGCGAGCTTCGTCCGCCGCAATGCACGCCCTGAGCCTCTCGGCAAGGGCGTCAGCGGACGGGCCGCTGGCCGCGCCGGGGACCTCCAAGAGACGGGCTCCAGTGGCAGTGACCCTCACTGCGAACCCGTCGGGTGCCCCAAACTCCGCGGGAGTTACCGCCCCCTTCAATTTGGCGAGGACCTCGCCATACGTCACCCCCTTTTTCGCCGCGTCCGGCTGTAGTGTGATAACTACAGCCGAAGATTTTGGGGCGAGGAGCATTGCCGCAGCGCGCTTCTCCTTGCTCTTCCCATAGTGTCGTAAGAATAATATACATAAGAGTCGTCTAAACTTATTTATTGTTTTGATGATTTATCACAGATTATCTAGTGTTAAATGATCGGAAGTTTATTTGAGTCCCTCATAACCAATATAGTATAAAACAAATTCTGTTTCTGTCCCTGTATCCCCATGTACGCTTAAATCTTTAAGACAACGCAACGGATTTTGTGTGATTTTTAATAGATAGACTAATTGTAGAGAAACGTTTATAATAATATGTACAATAATGTCCATTCCGTGCAAAGCCAGGGCTGGTATTAGAAATATGACTAAAAATATTTTACCCTACCATATCGTTATGTAGGTATGTATGTATTTACTATAAGGAGAACTTAAGTAGACGAGTATTAATGCCAACAAAATTATGCAATGTTACGTGTGTATTATGTATATTTAGAGTGTGCGACATGATAGTGTTTTAGTATGCACAGTACACAAGGTTTATTCGTGATCGTAGATTGGGACGCTCTATTTCTTTCTTCGGCATGCATTGCTGTTTCGGTCATATTAGGAACATTATTTATTAAAGACTGATGTACCATGTTTTTTAAAGTTTCATATAGGTAATAACAGATTTTTCCCGTGACTCCGTTCGCGTAGCATAGTAACTGCCAGTAGATTTTTCGTATAAAACTATCCTATGTCCTTTCTAGAGTTCCAAACTATGTCTGA
The DNA here is from genome assembly GCA_902829305.4 of Spodoptera exigua. NCBI lineage: Eukaryota > Metazoa > Arthropoda > Insecta > Lepidoptera > Noctuidae > Spodoptera > Spodoptera exigua. Next base: position 5,302,138 of record LR824614.2, read on the forward strand.
ACAAATTCCACAGAAATCGACAAGAAAGAAAAGACAGACAGACATACAGAGTTACTTTCGCGTGTATAATATTAGATTGAATATTATTTATGCTCAAAATTATATTATGTACGGAACCCTTAGCAATTTCGATTAGCCGAAAAATTAAGACGATAATTGAAGCTGGTTATCTCTATACGTATAAGCTAATATTCAAAAAAGAGAATTATAATGATCAGAATAGTCAAAGAAGAAAGCCTGATAATATTTATGTCGTTTCCACAAGAATTCCAATCACGAATAAATGAATTGTTCCATTGAAAACGCATTACTCCGTAGTGGGTGCCAGTTACATTAATTGAAATTGTTACTTTGTCCTAAGATAAAGTGTAGCCTATGCAGATTCCCGTTATGGTCCGTGATTAAGATTGTACTTGATAAATGGCTATAGGCTCACTATCATAGGTCGGGCTAGAGGTGTGCGACAGTATATCTGTTATTTTAACTTATGTGCTCAGATTACCGTATCATTTAAATTGTATCTGCTTCATTGGTTTTGTTGTTAAGTGAGTTCACAAGCAAATGTTTGAAGACTTCCGATACTCATGTTGAGTGGTTTTATGGGTGATGTAGTACAATACATGACTTGTCCAGTATTTCCTGGAAGTGTGCACATGATGTGTGTAAAGTTGTAAAGTGCTTGTCAAGTGAAACGTGTTAAAGTTATGTACTGGGGGGTAACCATGATTGTTCAAAGTAAGACTGTTTTAATCTTACTTCAGTGTGGGAAAGAGAAATAGCTATATAACTTGTATAGCTCTGTCTTGTATTGAACGTCATAGTTAGCCCCCAGTACTCGTATTCATAATAACGGTCATTTATTTTACTAAAATAATACAAAAAAATAATTTATGTTATAAATAAATTTGTTCCGAACAAAAAAATCACTAAGCAATCTAGATTTAAATAAACGCAATCATAATCTACCGTCCGCAATTTCACATGCCATTCAAATTACATTCATTTTCCCATACCTACATACATGAACCTCGAATGATATTTGGAGCAACTACACCAATTTCTCTGTCGTGCCACAATGCTAAAATCGTGTGCGTTATACCGAAACCAATCAAATTTCTACGGTACGTATCTCACAAACGCATTTGTCAAAAGCAAACTTTTGTAATTACTCATCTCTCGGTTCGGCAAAATTGATATTACAACCGGTAACATTATTAGAAAGTTGATTTTTTCTACATTAACTGACCCAGTGGTTGATGGAAAACGTTCACATGGTACGATATGAATCTATTATAAATATAATATGACAATGGTGTATTAACAATGAAGTAGATGAGACGGAGACCGGTGAACGATAAAGATCGGTACGGTTCATTCATCATTCAGTGTTAGTGAACGGTGGGAGTAAAAATATTAGTATGATAAACAAACTCCTTGATAATATCGATAATGTTCCAACTAAATATTAATACTTTGCTGCTTCATTTGATGAGTAACGAGAAGAATCGAGTTCATAAGATTATCCGTCTTATTAGTCTTAGTTATAACTGTTCGAGGGTTCTCGACTAGTTTCTAGCCTTGACTGGGGCTTATAATCATGCGCAGTGGGCGCATAACGAATGATCGACGAATGCCATTAATAAATGGATGGATTGTTTGAGTTTGGAAATCTCTATAGACATGATAAAGATTTCTAAATAATTATTGTTACCTACGTGTTTCATATTCGTGGACCTTAGCATCCCCATAATATATCGTTTATAAGATCGAAAACAGTTCTTTATAATATTATTAATACACTTTGAAGGTTTGGAGACGATTCCCGGTCACATAAAAGTTCAATGACTTGTTCGCTGACATCACGACCGCTTTACCTTGAAAGGATAGGCGGAACTATAGTATAATCTATACTAGTTTTTGTCAGGTAACCCAATAGAATTGATCCGACATTCCTGGTTTGACCAGTTGTCAGGTTTTTAAGTTACTAATCATAACATATGTTCAATAAATGTATTTTGTAAGTTCATAAGGATGTTCTCTTGACTGAACTTCTTAGAGTAATGCTTGTTATATTTTAAATAATAACTGCAATGATATTAAGGATTATTGCAGTATTAGGCGTCGTCTTAACAGAGTTTTTTCGTCGTATAATGAAATATAATGATAAATGAAACTGAACAATTTTGCTAAAATGTTAGGTTTTTAGAGGGGAGAAAATCACCAACTGGCTTACCACTCTGAACATCAGCTTTATTAAGCTCCATCTGTGGTGGTCTATCGACTCTTTGAGGCCCATAACGAAACGCTAAGCGCCGTGCGCTCTGGTCTGGTTCTGGTCGGGCAGTTTTTTTTTGCATTCATCAAATAAAGATTATGATATTGCCTTGTTCCATATTTGAAAGTTAATTATTTTAGTTGGTTTACCTACCAAGTATTTTATACTCACCTGCAGTGCAGTTATTAATTCTTTCTAAAAATTAAATTATTTACCAACAACTATCTTCGTTTTTCAAATTGTTACCCCTAAAACTTTTCCTAGTATCTATGTGCCTCTTTAGTTTTATTTATGTGTACTTCGTGTGGTTGCTCCATAAATTTGTGAGCTTAAAAAGTCCCCAAGTAAAACATTACCTCCCAGACACCATAAATTAAAACGATAGTGAGTGAATTAGTCTGTTTTGGTTCCTTTTTTTTCCTTTTTTACTAGTAGGTCACGGTAGAGTTGAATGATTTTTTATTTACGTCTCCAAGTGTTCCGTCACAGGGATTGCAGTGTTAGATTTGTCGGTAGGTACAGAAAATTATAGAAAAATCCAAAAATATTGTCAGTTAAAATCTCAATGTAAAGCTTGCAAAAATGCATTTTGTTAATTATATTTTCTATAGATCAACAACAACTTTTTTTTTAAAGCCCCACACTAGGATTTTCTCCTGTCTCGTGGGTGCGTTTACCAACATACAATTTCACATACACATCACGCCCAGACCCGGAACAACAATTTGTGGATCACAGAAATAGTTGTTCCGTGCGGGAATCGAACGACCCGTTGCGCCGCAGCCAGCCAGCCACCGCGCCAACCGTGCAGTCAAAAATATATAATATGTAGCATCAATTTTCTTATCTAAAAAACTAATCCTAACACACTAGATACACAACTGTAATTGTGATTTCATTTTTAAAAAAGTATATTGTAGGTAAATCAAACACATAGGCACAACGTTATCAATAACTGCCAAACCAACTACAAACAACGGAAACTTGTCAAACGTAGAAGAATCGTTAACCCTTCTCTCTCTGCCTAAAGCACTAAACTTGTATACGACAAAAAATGGACACCAAAACCACCCATTGTGTAATTCTATCGGCCGCGAGATTATCGAAGCTTGCCCTTAAGCAAACTATTCATTAAGGCCAGGTTGATTGATGCGACCGATTATAAAGTTAAGTGCGTTCCAGACGGACGCGGCCGCGCGGTTTCGTTTCCACACCTTATTTGTCTGCATAAACGGAGTAATGAATTAAAGTCATTTTTATATAATGTGAAGTTTGTGTTTTATATAATGAAATATTTGGTATAATTTATTGTTAGTCTACATTTGTATTCATTAAAACCACAATACTGATTTATTATACCTTTTTTGCATCCATAAAATTATGTTTTTCTTTATAACACTTTAAATATGTAACATATTTTTCAGACTATCATTACTAATTCGGTTAAAATACAAGTTTTATAGTTTAAAAATCGCATCAACAACCGTGTTCGAGTGAAGGACCCTAACAAATACCCCTTCTATGTTTGTGCAGAGAATAAACCCATCAGGAACTCCTAATTAGAAGTTTACTATGAAGATATCAAAAGCATAGGAAAAAACAATGCTACAGACAATTTGATTTGTGCAGGTGAATCGCTCAGCTGCTTGTAAATGATGGTCGTTTGGCGGATACCTTAATAACAAATTATGTGATAGAACTACAAATTACATTTTTTTTTTTTGGAACATAATAATATGATTAGCAGCCCGCATGGTTGTCTGATTGTCTGTCATTGACTTGTCCTTTGATTTACCTCCCACGTTTTAGATTCGTCCATGTCAGTCTTAATAAATATAAAGTATAATCAATTCCATTCATTTTTAGTTGATATTTGAGTTTAGTAGTGTTAAGCCGTGTGTTCGAAAAATGCCTCGTCTTAAATACTTTAAACTTTTTATCATCGAAATACTCTGCAATAATTATATTAGATATATAGAGCGAAGCGACTGACCCTTATTGTATGGAACTCATATAAGTTTAAATAATCATAGAAGTTGCATTTTCTTTCAAAAGAAACTATCATATGACTGATTATTATATCTATGGAAGACGAATGTCAAAATACCCCCATTTTTATGCAGTGACCATACTGCGCATAATATCCAAAAAGTGCCATAAAATTTTATATTACCTGTTAGAATAAAATTAGTTTTAATGTATCCCTAAAGAGGTCTTAAATTACATGTTTGTGCATTAATTTTGTTGACGACAGACATTAAATGGAAATCTGGGAACGTATTTACTTTCGGCGCCACGGAAACGATAATTTTACAAGTTGACCATATGATTCGTCATAAATATTATTTTGTATCCCAATATACGTGATTTTGTGTCCATTGAATGTCCGTCAATAACTTCCGACAAGGACTTGGTTGGGTAAGCTGTTCCCGATATATTTTAGTGTGGACATCCATTCATCTTGAATGGAATTTACAGAGTTGATTCGCGGCCGGCGTGGGAGCAGTGTCACTATAAAACATTATTGTGGGACACAAACTGTACCGCCAGCGAACATGATTGAATTTTATTGTGCGCTTAGCGCTTACTGGGACCATTTACTAATATTTTATAGACAGGATCAAAACGGTAGCGATAGTTTATCGCTTCCCTTAAGAGGATAGAACTTACTTTACATATCCACGCTCTAATAAGGATTTGTTGAGAAAATCCTGTTTTACTTTTCTAAATTATTGTAAACAACTAAGTATTATGGTTTAACTTTAAGCTGTTCAAAATATTTTTGTTATTAAGTTTAGGATTTGTGCGTGTAGTAAAAATAGAACAATCATATTCTAAAAAAACTTTTTTTTTTCAACTTTTGCTATATATTATTGACAAGACACGCTGCACATCGTGCATGTCCGCCTCAGATTTTAGTATTGACACTTCACTCTGTAGAAAAGAACCCATAAAGGCAGCCCTTGGGACATATAAACTGCAGCCCCGACCGGATGATGATACTCTAATATGCATAGACTCCATTTTATTTGTGGGCTCCTACGACAACTGCAGTAAATAGCAGTAACGGAGGTACCCCACCATGTATTGACAATTTGGCTGGTTCCGATTTTACGTATCTATGAATAATATATCGCGTTTGGAGTACTGGGTAGGATTTATGAAGGGTGGCTAGGGGTTTTAATCTTGTTGAACGACCATAACAAGACGTATGGGCAAATTACTGAATCCGTTATGAGGTAACTGAAGCGATTTAATGGCTACTTGAGTTTTGGGAGAACCCTTTTAATATTTTAATTTAATAGATCAAGGTGGGATTAGACGTCACGATTTATGCGTTTTGTGTTTTCATTTTGTTGATTAGATATTGCGTTGTGTGTGAGATGGGATGAATTATTAACGCGGCTTAATGAAACCAGGGACTCAATTTGAATAGGAGTTACCCAGTCAATAAAGTTTAACATCGATTATGCAGGATTTGCAAAATTGAAATTTTAAAACGTTATTTACGTTATAAATGTTATAAGTGCCAGTATCGAACACTGTCATAAAACTTTAAGAAGCTATCATACGTATATTTTTTAAGATGCAGAAACATTTTAGCACTTTGATTTTTATATCCCCAATAATAGATTAGGTATTATACTCTTGACCCTGGTGAAAAAATCGACTAGTTCTCGGATTATAATAATTTTATCGCCAAAATTGACGAAAATATATTTCGATATCCATATGATATTTACGATAGAATTTATTGCGATAATCTCGTAAAATTGGCTCCTGTTGTTTGTTATTTATTTTATAAATGACAAAGGTAAGATTCCTGTTTATCACTCTGAGCAAATTTTGGTATAAATGGAATGTTTTTCACAATGGCTGAATAAAATGGTCTATAAAGATCTTTGACGTCATTATAGTGTGCTTTGTGATCTAGGTACTATGGTCGATTGTGGCTCTTTGTAAAAGCAAGTTTTGAGAGCACTATTTTATAGAGTTTTATGGATTGTAAAATTTAGACTTACACTCGATCTGCTGGTCTGCGGCTAGGCAATACCTATTAGCCTTTGTAACATTATGTAATATTCTTTTATTGTTAGGTTAAGCATCAATATCGTGATTTCTATGCTAGTATTATTGAATGTATCTGCTCAATATTGTATTGATATTAATAATGCTAAGGTTGTTTATATTTATGAGTTAAGGTCTAGTAGCAATGTGTCTCTGAAATTTTAGTGTGATAGTTTTTTGACATCAGGTGTTCTGGCGAAGGAGGTTATCATTTATAATAGCGAATACAGATAAATATTATGTACATCATATACCTATTTTTTAGCACTCTTAGCATTCATGATTCATATAGTTGTATGCTTAAAAATAAATTAAAATATACCTACTATTTTAAATTGAAGACTTTTATTTAAAATAGGTATTTATTACTATTTTAAATTAAAGCATTTGCCTCTTTTTCTAATTCGTATTTATTATCTTGGTGTTTTTTCTAGAGATAGCCTCTGTTATTTGTAGGCTACTACCTACTCAATAAATAAAATAAAATTCACAAAAAAATAAATGATACAAATGCCCCGCTACTGCATCAATTCAAAAATTCAATTTTTTATCGAAACCAACACATACAAATAAATATTCAAACATAATGAATAAAACTAGCCTGCTATCACGTCTATCAAGATTAACGTCACACAAGTCAGATTTATATGAGCACACACAAAAACATATTTTTGTACCTGTTGTGGAATTAGTAGCGTTTAAATATATGAACCTACTCAGTTCGTGTGTCAAATTATGCTAAGTTAAAGTGGTTGGAGTATTAATCGTAATACCATTTGATAAATTTCTATTATATTTTAAAATACTACTTCTAAATGCATTATGTGAGGAAAATTGTGATAAAAATTATAAATTTAATTGAATTAAAATTAAAGCGGTAGAGTAACTTTTAAATGCAAAGACTTTCAAATTCATTTGGATTTTTTGTGAGGTAGGTAAGTATCATTGAATCACTTCTGTCTTGGAGGGAGTGTAAACTCTTCTGAGTACAATTCCCCCTTTCCTTCTTTTGCTCCAGGCCAAGGCCCCTGTATCTTATTGAGCTTGCTGCGCAATCCGGCTGAACATTGGCCCTGAAGGGCCCAGTGTGTGGTGGTTTAATGGCTATATTAGGCGCGCGTGGTTCTGGTTCTGGTCGAGCGGCGAACTACCCTGGCTTGCCAACGGCAGCACGTGCTTAAAGTGGCCGGAGAACGTCGTTTGATCCTTGACACCCTGAGTGTCGCCTGCTGCGGCGGTTGGGGGGTAAGGATGATAGCTCCCTCAACCGCTCCGCCTTCTTCTTTGCAAGCATCACTGCTTCGCAAAATGAGAACGAGAAAGGGAAGGAGACGGCTTTCCCGTTTCCACATAGATTTGCTCTGCGACAATGTTAAAAAAAATTGCAGTAAAATTTATTAAATGGAAATTCTTAATTTATTATGTATATTTATTTATTAAAATAATATAAGCAACTCTGTATTTTTTCAAAACTACTTACCTACAACTAGATACTTAATCTTATTACAAGACTTAAGCACCACTTTAACGGAAACTTCTCAAGACTATTTTCCATTCAAAAGACATATTGTACGGGAAACCGACTCAATTACCACATTCCGTTTCTATCCCCCATTACAGCTAAAACACACGTCTTAATTAAAAAGAAAACACAGACGTCCCAAGGCTTTCCATCACGACTGTACATAATTAATTGCTGCGCCTATTACCCCGGGATGGTATTCGCGTCTCTCACTGGCGTGTACTAATAGCTCTAATTTGCTTTCTCCTCAAGTCATGACGGCAGCGCCATGATCTAGCCTGGACTCATGACACTCATGACACGGTGATCTTGTGTCGTGCTCGCCTTAATTAGCTGGCAAACCGAGCATCGTGACAATCGGGATCACGTGTGCGGATTTGAATAATATGCCAGCATCGCCTACCTTTCGCGGTCCACTTTGAATTGTTACGTGGAAAACGCTAATAGTCTGTGCCGTTTTACTCTCTGTGTATTTTACTATTTAAGGGAATGTTTAATGGATGTCAGCGCTGTGCATTGTTCGGGATACAGAATGCATAATTTCTGTATGATATAACAAACAGTTTCACAAAAATATTTATGCATTGAAAACATCAATCTAACTTTGAAATTAGCTCGATGCGGTGGCGCGACTCTGTCCTCTATCGAATATTCAATGAAAATATTTTTACACATATCTAGCTGATGTCGAATTAATCTTTTCTCGCAGTTTGAATATACTGCATTATTATGACATAGTTAACAACTATTCATTAAACTGTGTGGTGGAATTTAAAGTACAGAACACGTTGCCATGATAACATCACATGAGTATACCTGTGTAAATACCAATAAAAGAACATTATAATTACGATAAAATCTTGTAGCGTCGTTGTTTGGGCTCTAATATCGGCGTTGTCTGTTAAACAATGTCCACCGACGCGCTGCCCACGCGCAAGTCACGCCCCTTACAGATCTCACATTATTGTTTTTATACCTCGTGTATCGACAATATCTCACCATCAATGTGTATTGAAGAATGCCCAAATTGATAGGCATCGGACACTGCTAGACGTTATATTAGAACGATACGTGATGGATTTCACATTGTATGCGCTTGCAGCGTGTTATTACGACCAATCGAGAAACACATTGTTCAAAATAAACAGTGTGGTCTGGAATACAAAGAATGCGAATGAGGGCAAAGATCACATATGTCATTTAAGTTACATTTCAAGATTTGAGTTTACCCAAGTTACGAGAACATTAATGTTCTCAATAATGCCTGTGTTTCATTTGCAGTTCATGTTTTTGTAACCAATGAAATTGAAAGGTATAAAACCACAATTTCTTAAGCTTCGATCGAAAACGAACTAGTAAGAAATGTTGAAGGAGATTCACAAAAAAAGCAGAATTAATATAAAGATCATTTCGTATTCGACTCGTGCGCAAAAAGGAGTTCCAATTATGCGTAAACGCAACGTCCACTTAAGCCGAACATTCGCTTCGTTCTTTATCGAAATAAATTGACTGCAAAAATTGCTAACTGACGCAAAAAATATATTTACAATGTAATGTGAAAAACTGAGGAAAGCGCATTGATGTTTTTACATGTTTGATATTTTTGAATTCTCGTCCCCTAACGTCCAGCCAAAGTTACTCCATATGTCATTGTGTCAAGCCGAATCAATGCATAATGCATTGTTTCCATTACACTACGAATTTTAACATAAACTCGATGTTAAAGTTTCTTCCATGAATAAAATACATTTTTTGTCCTCGGACGTTTGTGTCTCGGATCTGAGGCATGCTGCTGCAGGACGGAGCCAGGAGTACGGTCCTTAGGTCAACTGATGATAAAGTTCATTTTTAAACAACATGTATCAAGCACGTTTTGACGAGTTGCGTGTTTTAAGCGAAAGCTTTTTCTGCACTTGCTTTTGTCTCATAACTCAGTGAGCATGTGTAGTGAATTCCGAAATATTCCGGAAAAGTTTATACGCGGTGTTCAAATATTTTATCTGCTGTAGATTCCTCTAGCTTCAGAGTTCGTCTTGATTTGGATGGGTTTTCATTTTAACTCGCTCGTATTAGTGCTTACTGAGTAAACATAAAAAAGTAAGGTTGATTTTGTTAGCGACATTCCACTGTCATTGGCAGCTAACTGTATTGAACATTCACTGCTCTGTTTACAAATACAAACCTGCTTCAAAGTACGCTTCTTATACAAATACACTGTGATTTGCTATTCCGTACCGTTGCTTGTTCGTGTCTAATATTTGTGTTTGTGGCCCAAGACAAACTGAGCGTGCCTCGTGTCTTGTTCTCGACCATATCCGTACCATAAAGCGAGTCATATTATTAACGTTAAAGACATAAACTTCATGACATAATGAGATACACTCAAACCATGCATTTTAATACAAAATTTTCTGTGGGAGAGTCGGGACAAGACTTTTATTTGGAGCACGTTAAACTCAAAGCTCGTTTACTTAAGTAATAGAAAGGAAAATCGTGTTGGTAAGCAAGTTGAGACCACCAGCGCTGATCTAGACATGCAGCGACATCATAATTATTACGGACCGCTTTACTCTCAACATAACCGGCCAACTTCCCACCGCATAATAAATTGTGGTGTGTCGCTTGATTATACCCCGCTGACGTTTCAATTTGATAGTTTCCCATTGGGTCTTATCACTTTCTAGGATTATTGATCGATTTAGTGGGGCGTATCGTTGCGATCTCTAGGCGTCGTATAAATTACTGGCTAGCATCGGCCGGTCGGCTGGTCCGGCCGCGACTATTGTCAAAGGAAGTGCATCGGTTATTGTTCCCGTCGCTTTGCGTTTTATCTGCGCCGCGCAATCGCGATCCGAACGCGCAGAGGACTGCAATTTATCTCGCCCTCTATTTGATCGTATTATTTTACTATTGGAAATTGTCTCGGGAAATTGACGCATCATTATCGGCTTTGAAAAATTACATTTGCATTTTATGATTGTTATATGTCTGTTAATATACTAACATAGTTTATTCAATTAAAATATGGGCCTGATCAAGTTACAAACTCAAGTTGATCTCATTATTATCCCTTTATTAAACTGTTGTGATGATTCATTAATTCCCTGCAACTTAATTCGGAAATTACCGATATCCTCATTTCAGTGCATTAACGTTTATTGAGATTCCAAGAAGATTAAGCGTGCTATCTCGAGATACGATCTTTGTCCAATCTCCCTAATTATTTTTACTTGCTAGAGGAAGTGAGCATTCATTCTCATGACTCCGATTAAGTGCGGCAAGATAAAATCAGAACTTCGATGTCTCGATATCTTATTCATAAATCCGATGCAATCGATTGTATTCATGTCATAGTGAGTGACGCTCGATCAGCATAATCGGTTTACAAGCTTCCTGTCCCAATTGTTATTGTAATAGTCATTGTACTACCAGTTATTAATGTCTCGTACGATACGCGAACCGTCACGGTTAATTTGTTTATACGGCTCAAACAAAATAATGAAGAATAGTGGGTCTCGATACGACAATTCCAAGTTTAAGTTCAAGCATTAATTAGGGTTTCCATTAAGAGCCAACCTTGTTTGTAAGATGCTAAGTTTGGTGGTTTGTATGTCTCCAGACGAATATGTGAGCAGGCACGTAGGTCAGAACACGTGAATATACTCTGATGATGAAGTTAAGAAATTATGTAGAACGTTGTTGTGTTAGGCCGGTTCTTCAGAGAAACCAAAGTTTTGTGGTCGTTTACCAAGAGAGTAGAACTTTAATTATGCACAAAATATTAGCTAAGTAGACAGTGTTCTAAACTTCAAACATTGTTGTTATTTCCCATAAGTTGTTGCGGAGTCACGTTTTTACAAACATACGTTAAGATGGTTATGGTTAACTTAACAATTTTCTATAGGGCGTAACGAGATAAAAAAATACGTTTAATTATTTATTAGACAATTTAAAAGGAATAAAATAATAAGTGTAGAAAAGTTAAAAACCTAATTATGCATATTGACTAGTAAAAAGTCTTCACGACCATGTAAATATCTATTTGAATAACACGATTCCGCCTGGACCACACGTGATTTAAATAATTTGGCAATTTATCGATGCCACATATGATTTGCTGTTGACTTGCACCTACTTTAATGGTTACTGATAGCCATAATGTAACCGAACACGAGATTGTAGATATTAGTTTTTATTTGCGGTGGCGATGAAGAATTTTTATAATGATTAATGACGATCATTATAACTGTTGATTTGTTTTGATCGAACCTCTTTAGTTTTATTGCACCGGTATTAAGCCACGGTTAATTAAAAACTTTTTTCTTCGTTTCATCATTGTAGATGCTGTGGGAGGGTTTGAAGTGTTCTAATGGCACTCCGGGGACACAGCCAGTAACAACCCCCATTTCACATATGATTTATAGCTTTATACGATCACCAATAGGTTGTAAAACCGATTTATAATCTCGGTGATTTATTAACACAGTAAAACTTTTTACCTCTTCAGTATATCTGGTTTGTGATCTTTTTATCGCCGGTCGTCGTGAAAATATTATCACAGATATTCGAATTGTCGGCAAGTGGCTTGGAATAAACGGCGCGAAGCATGCGATACCCAATTGCAGATTCTGCAGATTGCTGTCATGGGGTCCCATTGAGAGCGCTGTTTAACCTGTGCAAGCTATTATTAACCGTTCATTGCTGGTGGATTTATACCGTCGTCGGCGTCACGGACTGTTCCCGTACGCAATTATCCGACTCGCGATCTCCCCATTGTTGTCGAAATTTAAAACAAATTTCCTGTGCAAGGGGGGTCGCGTTTTTCTGCCCTGCCAAATTGGATAAGCACTGTAATTACTCGTTTAAGTTCCGAACGCTCGTCGGTTTGTGGGTATTGAGGCTCGCTGTGTATACTTTGAAGGAGTTTATGAGGCGGAACGCATTCCTTGTCGGGGCGTAGGGAGCCTGAACCTGGATGGTAACCGCGTCTCAATTCAAGAAATGTACCGTTTGCTCCTGCTGTGGAGTACAATGAGTAAGGGTGTTATTGATTATCCAAACAGATTGGCGTTTATATCCAAAAATACTTATGGCCCAGTGGCTGGTGGTCTGATTTACAGCGATAAGGTTCGTAAAGAGGTGAACTTTACGAAGAAAATCAGCTGAACAAGCCAAGCTCGTTCTGTTCAGTGACGTCATATGACCGATGCGATTGTTTTCACAGTGATTAATATAAAGTATCTCCAGGAGTTTAGTTATCTTAATCTGAATTGTAAATAGATCGCAACTAAGTTGCTTATTGTTACTCTGGCAATGATTTATGATCTTTCATTGGCCTATCAATATGATGTTGATTTACATCTTTTCTTAAGTAGAGAAATGAATCTGAAACTATCTCGTGGATGTAGTCGTGAAAGGAGAAACTGAACATCAGTTTCTGAGTTCAATTTTGGGTAAATAGAAAGGACTTGATTTTGCAAATGTCGAATTTATTGCATTTTCCAAAACAACAGTATATCAAAAATCGCTTTGAAAACATATCCACTTCCTTCTTTGGTTAGTTATCGCTTAGAAACTTTTACAACACCCTTCGTTAACATTTTGACAGATAAGATGTCAGCAGAAAATTGGATTTCACAAAATAAACATGTCTTCTTTGGGTTGCGATTTCGTTGATTTGGAAAATTAGACTCTATGACAGATCGTTATAGTGTATTTTAGGAAAGGAGGTATATATTATAGGACTGTTGGTGTTTCCTTTGTAAGTGTTCCGGTCAAAAGATTGGCTTTACGGCTAACAGCTGTTGGCTGAATAAGGCGAGGCATTTTATTTGCTTAAGGCAGATTGACGTATCACATTCATATGCAAAGCGTTCTCAGATAGGATCTTGATGAGGATTTGATGAGTTTATTAAATTGCAAAGAAATGAATTATACACAGGGTGTGCAAAATCATACGAGATCTCTACGATGTTTATTCGTTGAAATGCGAAACTAATATGAATATAAATATTTATAACGTTAATTAATTTGACCTATAGTTTTGAAAATGATTTTTCGATGGTAATAGTTTGATTATGAGCTCCGAAAAAAATAATTTGCATGTCTTTATTTTGATTTTATCTCGTTTATAAAAAAGATAAAATTTTATGTTTGAGTTTTATCTTTTTGTTTTAATTGATCTTTTATTTTATTGCTCATGGTTTTATTTAAAAAAGCGGAAATTTATTTGCCACAGGATGTTCAGTATAAATAGGAGTATTTTCTGTAGGTACCGTATGCAAATGATTTCAACGAAAATATGTTTGTTATAAAATATTAAGAAATATTTAGTATTTTTTATAACAACCATGTAAACATTTTTTCTTAATATTATATTTGAATATATTTTATTGCATCTGTATTAAAGTTTGGAATATCTTGGCAAAATTTTAATTTATTTATAAAAAATATAAACAGTTTGAGTAATCCCAATCAAGCTTCATATCGCACCTACCTGACGTATATTGCTGACCCAACATAGCGTGTGACGGGGCAGAAGGCAACCTTCGCTTGCCAATGACGCAGAAGTGACGTTTGACATCTGACGTTTGACTGGCCACGTCATTCGGGTTTGACGAGCATCTGACAGTCAGACAATGCGCATATGACGTCACTATATCCGAAATTCTGACAGTTGAGGTGTATCTGAATTTAAATTATTGATGTTTTGATTGTATTCGCTAGGAGAATAAAATTACATTCTCCGTTCGGGGTAGTCTATTTATATTGATTTTGAAAAGTGTAGTAGAGAGTTAATTAAAGGGATAAATTTATTGATGTGTCTTAATATGGGAGCTAATTAAATGTAAACGTAACGTAAACGAAAGATTTTAATTAGCCTCGCGTTATCTATTTCGTAAAATTTTTGTCAGTATATTCAAGCATTTTAATGAACAGTAAAGCACAAACTAAAGACTGATAGCATCGTTGGTTATTTGCTTACCACATCAAAAAATATAAATTAAATTCAAATAAAACGGATATAAAATATTTTTATTATGTGAATTCGTATCAAAAATACTCTCATCACTAAGTAAAAACTCTTTTACGAGTGTTAGTTTTCAAAACAAATTATTTATTTAACATCGTATACGAGCCTGAGAGATCATGGTTTCATTTTATGTCTCGGTTGTTGAGTTTCGTAAAGTATCTTGTATCTTTTTACGAAGTTATTGATACTTTTTGGGCGGCGAAGGCTCGACCTCAACTTCATTTTTGTCATAGTTACAAAGTCGTAAAACTAAAAATCGTACCCTCCATTATCAGCTATAAACATCGATAAATAGCTAAAGTGCTGTATCCGTTTGTATTCGGTCATATCAAATATCCATAAAATGCGAATGTAATCAGAATTTGGATTAGATAGCTCCATACAACGTAGTTTATATTTTGGCCATAAAAACTGCAACCCGTTTCATTTGGTCTTCCTATAGATAGTTTAGTTTGATTGGTTCCACAAAATATCGATGGAATTAGGCGGTAAATTATATTTTACGATCGAAAACATAAATGAGCAATTCCTTTAAAAGTAGCGAGTGGGGCGGAGTCTTTAATTTGATAACACCATTTAATGGGGCCTATTTTCGAAAAGAATGACGTCATAAGAACTAATAGAGAGATGGTGATCAGTAGTGGTGGTGCCACGCAATTTGTTTCGAGTAACGCTATAAATTGATTGAGCGCGCAGCGTGTTGTCTATCTGATCAACTTGGTATTTATAAATGATTTTGATAATGCGAGCCTCACCTGCATGGACGGGCGAGTCATACTTGATCATTATAATAGTATGCCATAGTCTGGTATTGTGTAGCGACGAGTTACTTCCGTGCAGCCTAGTGGAACACCCATTATAAAGCTGCACATTATATTATATCTACGAATGAACGTATCATTACATATAATGATAGAAATTTTAGTGAAAGTGTGTAAATTTTGGTGACATGAATCGGTGTATTTGTTGAGTTTGAACCTAATCATTCCGCATAATTTCATTAGTTGATTACAGTATGTACGTTATTAGAAATTTTGCCTATAATGATTCCATGTTATGGTAGTCTGTTGTCATTCATTTGTATTATAAAAAAACCTTATTAGGCGAAGAAAAATATTAAATATTTGTTTTTGTAGTTGCGACACGAAATAGTGAAAGAGAGGTACAGAAATAAAGAGAGAGCGACATAGCAAATGTGTCATTACCACTTTTCGTCCTAATTTTTCCGCCTAGCCCCCTTTCGCAACGCGCCATAAGGAACTTCGTTCCAAAAGTTAAGGTAAAGGCAAGTCAAGTACCTACTAGTGAAGTATTACGAAAATTCTTTAGCTTTCAGACGATATATAATGTTAGTAAGGCAGAAGCAATATCTCTACACCATTCATTGTGCCAGTCAATAATTCCCTTATTGACTACGTTCAGTAGTAGCCATTTCCCTAGACATGGTATGCAATACATTACCTGCAGACGTAGCGTATGCATCTTTCCTGGCTATATTTCACTGGTGCATTAGTCGAAGAGGTAATATTGATGTTGAAACATGATTGATTTTTATTGGAGAAGAAAAACTGCTAAACTGTATAAAATTTATTTATTTTATAGTAGAAGTGCCATCTTAGCACACTTTAGTTCAAACGACAAAAATCGCAATTATCCGTTCCAAAAATCGATAATTGTTTTTTATGATCAAAATATCAACATAATCGTTGATCATTTACCTTATGATATTCAAATTTCGAATAGTTTATTGGAAATAAAAGATTGTTTAATTTACTTAAACTATAAAGATAGCATTATTTAACATTCAATTTCGTTTTATATTGATTTTAAGTCTTCAACACTAAAGACTGCGGCTCGCGCTGTGTGCATTAGCATACTTAATTACAAACAAAATCATCTCTAAATGGAAAGTTTAATCAGTACGTAAGTTTTACTAAAATGCGTATATTATTCACAGAAAATCAATATACACTCAAGTTTATTGATAAAAATGTTTATTAAAATCGATTTCAGTATTTCGATTTTGTATAGTGGACGTATCGATAAATCGTTTGGTCCCGATTCGAGTTGTTTCAGTAACGTTTGTGGCTCTATAGCAATATAGCATTCGATTTAACGATCGCAAAGTGCGCGTGTGTGTTTTAAACGTTTCTATTTTTAACCTTCCACCGGAAAAAGAGCGGTATTTTTGAATTGTACACAAAATAACACAACTAGCCTCGTTTGTCGGTCGTAGCCGCAAAAACGCCAATATATGATAGGAATTAATTTAGATAGCGTTTAATTGGTATCGATTTCAAATTATTCAATATTTAAATGGTAACTGATAGATACTATGATTTGTTGGTTTTTTGTTAAATATAATCAACAGTTGCACTTTTTTGAATCTATAATAACATTATAAATGCGAAAGTAAGTCTGTTTGTCTGTCTTTTCTTCACGTCTAAACTACTGAACCGATTTCTGTAAAATTTGGTACAGACATAGTTCGGAACTCGAGAAAGGACATATGATAGTTTTTATACAAAAAATCTGCAGGAAGTCACTATTCCACGCGAACGAAGTCGCAGGAAAAAGCTAGTGACCTATAAAACGTGACTGCAGTAGAAAAAGCGTTTAGAATCCGTGCCGCAAGACTAATGAGGCGACTAAACAGAACACCCAACCTT
This sequence comes from Spodoptera exigua, assembly GCA_902829305.4. Lineage (NCBI taxonomy): Eukaryota > Metazoa > Arthropoda > Insecta > Lepidoptera > Noctuidae > Spodoptera > Spodoptera exigua. The sequence continues at coordinate 5,319,705 of LR824614.2, forward strand.
GACATATCGAGTTCATTTATTTTCCCCACGAACTAATCGAATAACTTTTTTATCAATTAAAACGCGAACGAAGATATTATCGGGGCATGGTTTTTGGAAATTTTCATTTGTTATTTACCACACAGTAAAACGTAATTGTGTTTCATTAAAATTCTTGTCACCCTTTCGTTGAGGGCTGTTCAATTCAATTAAACTTGCTTATTTGTGTTTGAGAACAGTAGAGCGGTTATTCGTTTTAAAGGGTACCGGTATGGGTATCGGCCAATTGGTGTTGTCTGGGTTTTATTTGTGTTTACGTCTATGATCTTATCTGTCGGTTATAGGGGCACTCCGACCATTTATTAATCTGCCACATAGGAGTGACAGTGAAAACTGTTGACTCGTCGTCGGTTACTAAACGTTTTAATCTACTTATTTGATCTATTATTTTCAAAATGGGGGGGGGGGGGGGGGGGATGAGTTTTCCAAGAGTTTTTGTGATTCATTTTAAATGAGCAGGTAAACAGATTCAGATGTATAATTATCAGCTGTTATTGAAATTTTGTTAATAAATTTTGAGATACATATTTTTGTTCAATTATTATCGTAACCCTCATAAGTTGGACAAGTCCGGCAACGCACTTGTAATTCTGAATGGCGCCGATTACTTATCACCAGGTTTTATATTTGGACAGGTATCCATCGATGTCTCTGTTCCATTAGCACGCGAGGGTGTGTTTAATGAAAACAGGACAAGAATCTGAATTTAATGTGTTCCTCGTGGTCGTCTCAATATTGTTACTCGATAAGTTTATTAAATTGTTAGGGTCGGGTGAAATTTCATAGTTCCGATTTTTGGGACCGAATGATATGGTAAAATTGCCTTAATATTAACTGTAGAACGTGTCCATTCATGTTATTGTTCTATTTTACATTGAAATGCAATTTTGTTCTTAATGTTATAGTGCAACTTTGCTTTTAAACTTTGTATATTATTTTGTATGGTGGTTTTGGGACGTGAGAAAAACAAAGCTTTCTGCTAAATAGTGCTAACGAAATAAGTTTTTATGTACTTCTAATTAAACTTTTCCGTTTAATTTGTCTGTTACTTCGAATTGACGCGACTGAGTTGTAAATTTTTAATTGCTTGGTTTTTAAGTAGATGGAATATTGATTAATTTATTATTTTGTAGGTGGTGTGTATCGTCGTTTTCTGGATTTGATTTACACTTATAAACTACTTAATATTATAAGACGTTTTTTGTTTATAGGCGTTCTTTTCATCAAGGCATGTAATCAAGTATGGATGTCTATTTTTCTTCGGCTGCAAGGGTGCACCCTTGGGCCCAAAATAACCAAAACAAAACTTAACCTATAAAATAATTCAGAGACCGCAAGCAGGTTGTAAAATTTTGTTGCACGGAACCCCTTTTTGTGGTTTAAGCCAATGTCCCCATGGTTCCGTAGTAAAAGTTGATTAAACAAAGAAAAAATGCCCGGTTAAATTTTATTACTTGGTAGGTGTATCGTCAATAAAAACGGTTTCGTGGTTTTAAAGAAATGTTCTTCGTTTACATTGAGACAAACTTTACGCTTTGCTATAGAGGAACATACATGATGTGTTACGACTTGAAGTTATTTCTTTATATAAGAAAATTGATTCTACATATTATACATATATTTTTGACTGCACGGTTGATGCGGTGGCTGGGCAACTGGCTGTCATGCAGCGCGTCGCGGGTTCGATTCCCGCATGGAACAACTCTTTGTGTGATCCCAAGTAGTGGTTCCGGTTCTGGGTGTCATGTGTATCTGAAATCGTATATTTGTAACCACACCCACGACGCAGGAGAAAATCAAAGTGTGAGCTAACGTTTTTTTTTTAAAGTTAAGTAGTTGGCCTTTCACATTTTGCTGTATTGTTTTAGGACAAACAATATAAGCTTTATTTAACGCTACTCAAAAAAGGTGTAGTCTTAACTAGTATCTTAGATGCGAAATCCATAGGATTTCAGATTCGACACGAATAAGTTGGCACGACTGAAGTGACACCATGGCCATAGAAAAAAACCGGCGTGAAACAAAGCATTGTGTTATGATCCGTCGTGTAAGTAACCTCGCCGTAGACCAACTTCTTTCTCTCCTGCTTCCTCTGAACTCCCAAAAGGGCGGAAATACGCTTGGAGTTCATCTGGTCTTTCGGGTGTGATTAGGTGACGCTGATTGCTGACAGCATCAGGTTGACTGGTAACGGCTTTGATCATATGCTGCCTTATAAGAAAACTGAACTGCCTGCTTCAAAATATAAATTGAAATCTTTAAAGAGACTAAGTTAAGATGTCACATAATTATTTTGATGAATGAAAAAACAATCAGTGCACATACTACATATAAAATCTATTTTAGCATAGTCGGAATGTATTAATTCTCGAATTTGTGACATCTACACATAACTAGTTTAACGGACCAAGATAAAATAAAAAATATTTACGCAAATAATTTGTTTTTTATCCTCAAACAAAGGGGTAAACAGGTAGTTGAAACATCGTGGCGTTTTCCAGTCGTGAGGTCGTTGACCTCCGAACCATAATGGAAGCCCCGTCACTCCGCTGTCGCTGCCCGTCACTGCAAGAAGAGTTAATTTTTCCTTGCATTTAATTTACTTAACAAAAAAATACAACCTGTGAGTTCCGTAAGTGTAATATGTAATTATAAGTATTTATGGGGCACTTCTTTCAAAATTTGTTTTTTTTTAAAGAAAGTATGTATTAAAAGTTTAAATACCGTAATTACAAATCTTTGTAGTTTTTGGGTAACCTTGGACAGTTTTGACTTCACGGTTGAGGCAGTGCTGACCAACTGGCTGCCATGTCAACATGTTGCGAGTTCGGTTTCCGTAAGGATGAACTCTTTGTGTGATCTATAAAGTGAGACGTAGGCGAAACACAGGGGCAATATTTTTAATTAAAAAAAAAGAAATATTTCAATTTGCAAATTTGCATACACTTTTCAGAAGCCTGACGATCAAATTATAAAACAAGAGTTTTATATAAGGCATTGAATTCAGTAAACACTTTATACCTATTTCATATACCAGTACCTACCGTCCACCGTCCTTCTAACTCATCAATAAATAATTTTATTGAAAGTAGGTACTCATCCATCTAAGTACACAATTATAACGACCACAACAAACCTCATATAAAATAACAAGGAACCCTGATTCCGAAAGCTCATAGGCGCATCAAAATGTTGTTTATCTTTAATTAGTTGAAAATTGCTGATTCACGTCGCCGCGATAACGTCCACCCACAGATAGTGGGTTCCGTTCCGTGCAGCGACTTACGACTATCATAACATTGGTGATGGGTCCTATGTGATACAAGTGCTTTACATAATTATTGTTGCATTTGTACGAAATGTTTGTTTGTTCGTCCACAAGAGGGTGGGTCGAATGTGTTAATTATAATCTATTCATGATTTAGAGTTGTGTAGACTAAGGCAATAGGCTTTATAACCCTAAAGGATATAAGGATTTTTCTTAGGTGCAAAACTCCTTGCACTCTTTCGTTAAATCCAAGCCATGGATTTTTCAGAGTCCAACTGATTACAAACCTCGCGTGCACCTCATAATGCTTATAGACCACAGATGACCTAATAGTGCTGATTTTCAGCCGGGCTCGTGCCATTATTACGTACCGCATGTACTGCGGCCGTGGGTCTGGGTAGGAGAAGAAAGAGGTGATTTTCAGTCAGTAAGAGTCTGAAGTAAGAGTCTTTTCCGAGATATATGTACTTCCTATGATTATTTAGACACCACTGACATACGGTGAAGGTAAACATCGTGCGGAAACCTGGACTTATAATTTCTAATTATAGGTAAGTTTGAAATCGCCAACCCGCATTGAGGAAGCGTGGTGATTAATTCTCTAACCTTCTCCGTATGAGAAGAGGCCTTTGCTTAGCAGTGGGCACTTATAGGCTTTAGTTTAAGAGTCTGATACTTTTTCTCGCCCCATCCAGTGTGATTCATTCGACGACTTTCTCCTCCAAACAAAGACACTACTGATCATAAACCTACTAGGAAGATCCAAAATGTAACAAAAAGGAAGACATTCAACTGGTATTGGTAAAGACTCCGCAAGGGCTTCGACCTATGTACTCGTTAAAAGGCCAAGAGAAAGATTTCCATAATTGAACAAAGATCCAATTTCTCATACAACGTTTACCCTCTGGAATAAAATAAGCTACAGATTAAATGACATCTCAAATGAACAGTAAGAAGTTTAACATAACGTTTCGTTGAGCGAATCACATTCATATGTAAATATGCGCGGGAGACTGTACAGAAGGCGCTTACGATGACTGCATTGTTAGTACAGTATTCAAATAATGTTTCGAAGTCACGAGTGCAACGCACACTGGCGATTTCTGCTCAATGAAATTGCTGTACATATTTGTACCTGCTGTTACTTCCTTTGAAAAATCGTGAAGATTTTTGATAAGACATTGAGAAAAGGGTTTAATTGCAACGGAGCAGATAAGGTGTCGTGGGTTTGATTCGTGTGATGTGTATGTTCAGGAACAATTTTTAGTGAGGGGCAGTGTCGGTTTTATTTCAATAAGTAAACTAAATTGAAAAGTCTGTCTGGCTGTTTCTACGAGATTACGGACAACCCAGTTTTTGAAGATGTTGAATTGTTGTGTTGTGAAAATTTTGAACAACAAAATATATCATAGTATGGAATGATATATGACATCAATCCAAGAAACTTTAAGACTAATCACTAAAAAATAAATAATGCTACTTAATCATTCATTAGATCAAAATTGATATAAACTTTTTTAGAAGGGAGGTTTGAACCAGCTTTGTATATTATCTGAAATCTTATTTTAATTTTCTATTGGAGAACGATAGTCCCTTTTATTAGAGAGTGGAGTGCATATTCTATAAGCTTAATTACTTATTAATATTAAATCTCCTAATGCACTGTGTATAACAAAGTTCGTAAGGTCCAAAAATCAATAGCGCCAATCCTGCTCCCGTTCCAGTACAGGGTTGAATAACCGGCATGAATTTTTAAAGCATTTTGTGTAGTGCAAACTGCGTCGCTTTGAGGCAGATGAAGTCCGCATCTCCCGCTTGAGAATATTAAAATTCTTCGTGTAGACCGTTCTAAGGCACAATGCACATTGTCAACGCATATAAACCTACACTGTTGCCTTTACATGCTATTGTACTGCACCCCTTGCACTTTCTTTGCTGTTTTCACGGCGTATTCTCCTATTTTATTATTCATAACAACTGCCTTATGCTCAACTCCTATAATGTTAATAATTGAAGACATCCGTGACGTTGAAATGTTGGAGCGACTTGAAACGAGTCATGCTCGAAACGCCTTTATTTATTACTTGATGTTTTGTTGGTGTACTCATATTGAAAGCATCCATGAATGTGCTGCGTGTTTTGCTGCCTGGAGGGTTTAACTCTCTTTTAGAGACTATTGAAGATGTACTCTGACCATCCAATGCAGACAATTCTGATGTAAAGCAACTGTGCATGGAAGAATGGCGTGAAGTTATATAAGCATGCACGATATTGAATGAATCGAATCAAATCAAAATCGAAACTTTCATTTTAACGATTGCCAGTACTTACCGATCACATTTTTACGGCACGACTAGACCATTAAAATGTATAAGTTATGATTAAACTGTTATTTTAATCCAGTCGTGCGCGAAATCATTTGAGTAACTCTACGCCAGAGCTTTCGCGCCGCATATTTATATTGAAATAAAGAAAACCTCATTTCTTTGGTACAGGATAGCATTATGCGTTGATATGACTGCATGTTTATGGCTTATTGTTCTCACTCGATATTATACTTAGCACCGCATTAAACATTTTATTGAGTAATGTGCGCCCTGATAGAATTCAACGCAAAGGTCAAGTGTATGTTAATATATTTTAAAGATACTTCGTGGGCGGTGAGATTTATTATGCTTTGATACACATTAAACTATGTAAATAAATTGTATAATATACATATAAAGGTGTGAACATTAAACGACGTACAGGATTGCAGAAAATTGTAACATTCAATTCTTAGTAATATTTATTTATGATGTCGACTTGGGGATTTTATTATTTTATATTGGAAGGCTGGGTCAGAGCTACAGCCAGAAACAAAAGCTAATTTTGTTAGTCCACATGGAAATGGGCAAAACTTTTTAGTGTTACCTTGGAGTCATAATATTTATTAGGTGTTTATAAATTTATTTCAGTGAAGTTTCAAAAAATACTTAATCAGAACACACGGAATCTAGAGGAAACGATGAACAGCTTTAAAGTACAATAGTAGACAGAGAACTAGATAGGATTGTGACTCATGATTGATTGAAATGGGAAAATAAAAAACATCCAAGTGCAAGTTGGATTTGCGTACGAAGGATTCAGTTCTTGCCAATATACCACCACAGACGGGGCCCTAATAAAGCTGATGTTCAATGCCGGGGTTGCGGGGCAAGCGCGATAAGGCACCGCGGTCCCAGCCTAGAGCAGGAGAACGAACGGGAGGGTTTGAGTCAGCAAGCATTCCCTCCTGTCCCTGGGCGTGAGAAGTCATTTGATGATTTTCCCCACACAAAAAAGGAATCCGTTCTAAAACCACTTTTGTTGCATCGTAGCATATGTAACTTACAAAATATTATTGAAATAAGTATGGGAGAGCCATGCTTCGGCACGAATGGGTCGGCTCGACCGGAGTCGGAGCCGGACCACGGCCTCACAGAAAACCGGCGTGAAACAATCAAAGCGTTGTGTTTCGCCGGTGCATCCTTCCCCTCCCCCAATCCCATCGCAATCTCTAAATCTTCAAATCCCTAATCTCCAAAAAGTGGGCCACGCACTCGTAACTCCTCTGCTGTTGTGGATGTCCATGGGCGGCGCTGATTGCTTACCATCAGGTAAACCGTCTGCTTGTTTGCCGACTTATCTCATAAAGATATATATTTGTTTTTTATGTAATTTTTTTTATTCAGTTGCATTGCATTATATTTGTTTTAATAGCAGCAGTAGAAATAAATAATTTGTTACTATAATGTATTTACTAATCCTGGTTCATAAGACAAGTGTAGTGAATATACAGATGGAGACGAGTTTTATTAATAGTTTCCCGTTTTCTCTTTTGAGTACAGAACCATAAAAATAAACGAAGAAGACAAAATGACCAGGATGTGCGATGATGACCACTACTTATGCGTTCATGTATTATCCAAAAATATTAAGTACCACAAATTATCACAAAAAAAGGTGTTAATACGAAACCAAACCAACTTTAAAATGAGGACATTAATCTTATTTAATTTAAATATAATTTAATTAATTTACTCGATAGAAACTAGTTTTCTACGTAAAATTAATATCTTCAAATATTAAAAACGCGACATGGAATTTGGACAGATAACGATCTATTGATTTAGATAGACGATTTTTTTAATTAATGGCAACTCAAAATAAATATTTCTATTTGTCAGGGTTTTTTTTCTAGGCTTGTTTGATTTAGAATTAATCTTTTATAATATAGTTTTTTCGTATATAATACATATTATATTGACTAATGGTATATTGTCGATTACTGAAATTGTATTCCTGATGAAAGAATATAATATCAGAAATGTAATATAACACATTTTATTATTACTATATTAATTAAAAACTTTGATATAAAGGCAGACCAGAATATATTTTTCACCGTCTATATATTTTTCTAAGTCCTAATAAACCGACTTAACTGCACGGTTGGCGCGATGTCTGGGCAACTGGTTGCCGCGCAATGTGTCGCTGGTTCGCAAACTCTTTTCTTGATCCACAAATTATTGTTCCGGGCCTGGGTGTGACGTGTATATGAAATTGTATGTTTGTAAACGCACCCACGACTTATGAGGAAATTCGAGAGTGGGCTAATGTACTTTTTTTTAAAAACCTTACTCAGTAATCAGCCATTTGATAGCAATAAACCTGAACCTTTTCAAATATGAACATCCACCTGGCATCAGTGGAGGTCATGTCAAGTTTTCTTACTCTAACCGACAAAATTATGTAACAAAGAAATGAATTGTAAATGTAATTGAAAAATAGTAACCATGGTGTTTCTGGCTCGTTCTTTTACATAGGAATCTACACTTATGATAGGAACTAACAAAAAGCTTCACTAGAAGACAGACCGACAGAATGACACACAGAAAGTTGATCTGTTCGATTTGTTTTTGTTTGACCTTCAATAGTGCGTATGTCTATGACATTGACATATTTGCGTCGATAGTCTAATAGTAGTCTACAGGGCTGTTAAAAGTGTAATTACATAATAAAGCGACCAGTACAAAATAAACTCATGGTGTCTTTTATAAAAAAAACCATAAGCATATTGTATGTTCCAGTGACAAATTCAATTACCGAATAAAGATCTAACCAAAAATTCTTGTCTAACTTGAAATACTAAAAAGGTTGCTTATAAGAAGAAGCATTTAAAATGAAACGTTTTAATGTAATCGCATTATTTATGGATGAGGCCAAAACCAGACCGATTCGGATCAAGACCTTTTAGAAAAAGGTGAACGATTAAGCTTCTGTAAAAACGGAGCCAACTTATTAATCTTACTAAAACCTATTTAGATACCAAAAAGATAGATTATGTTGAAGTCTTTGAATATTATTATGCAAAAATGAATAAAATTTATTTTTGTTGCGTATTCTCGTATAAATAGCTGAATTTATTCCGATACTTTTGGATACAAATATGGAAGGAATATTTTTTTGCACTTCTGTGGCAAAATTATTGGATTAACAGATTGAATAATTAGTTATGACGTAAATGAAGCTACGGGCTACTACTAATTATGTATAACACCGAAAACATTAATTATTATTTATCAAACCGAATAGCAAATGAATCGCTAATATAGCTACTTAATAAGCGAGGGCATCGCGTGACCGAAAATTGGGTAGAGCCATAACATTTCTCTTGGATAAGTGAATATAATAAAAGTTCAAAGTAAACAGGCGCAGTGGAGCGGCATATAAAATGCAAAGTAATGGAGCCGAGAAGTAGGGTATCGCCACTTAACAGGTCTAGAAGTTTTCCTTTATCCGTTATACTTTTATTCCATTTTCGCAGGGAAACCTGCAGAAGTTTTTCTCATACAAAAAAAGGTTAATGTTATTGTGCCGTATTCATAATTAGACCACACGCGATCGCGTAAGGAGCCAGAAGAATTTAAATTCCTGACGTTCGGGGAAAAAATTCATGCCATCCTCGTTGTTACTTTCTACATTTTCGTTTTTACAAAAAATATCTTTGAACTGTACGCTATGCGCTGGATTTTGTTCGTGGAAAAGTTCGGGTTTGTGCAGGGCACGCGAGACAAACTATAGCAATTTACGACGTGTTACATAAAACTCACGTTCCTAAATTCATCTACTTGGGTGGCCCAGATTGATAACCATTAGGTTTTTGTAAGAGTTTAATGGTCGATCTTTAACGAGTGTAATAGGTGCGTTCTTTCTTTGTTTTAGCAGTTGTGGAACACGACGCAAGCCGCGGTAGAACGTGTTACAATTTAAGTGGTTCGATAACAGACTCTTTAGTTCCATTGTGAACAATGGCTAGCTTTTTGATAGTAGTGTCGTCGAGACAAAATGGTTTTTATTAACACTGCGTGACTTCTTTGTACAATTATAATGTTAGTACCTACTTACTAATTTGTCACTAATTTGTGTTTTGTATTGTGAGTGTTAAAGTATTCTATCAATCTATTGTATATAGCAGCGGAATCTTTAACAACAATGCCAACATTGTGTGTTTTCCTAAAAAACTATATGAGAACAATGCCATTCTGTAACTGACCAATACTTTTAACAAAGATTCCACACTTCAGTTTGTTTCAAAACACTTCTAGTTTATCCGCAGCTAAACCCGTTGACAAAACTCCAAAACAATAGAAACGACTTTAAAACTTAAAATAACAACTGACAGTGAACAAAGAATGCAGTGGAGTCGCGTTACGCGTCAGCCCTGTCTAGAAGTGTCCCGAATGTCTGCAATTCAAACCGAGTATGTCAGGCAATGCATTCTTTGGTTTCAACATAGTTTCAACGACACATCGGTTTTAAAATGGTTCCCCATGACAGATGCTGTTGTACGTGACTCCGTTGTAAACCAACCGCGTTACGAAGTGGAATATAAAAATAGATCGAAGTGTTTTTGAGAGGTTTTTGTGGTCCGGAGTGCGCTTACATTACCATATAGAGCTTACGTTTGCTTCTTGCTTGTTTTGCTATAGCTGGGTTAGGAAGATGGATATAAATGTATTTTATGATCAGTGCACAGTGAATAGTCATAATCTGTATCTTTAATTTGATGCCATCATGGGTTACCGTATTATAATATAGGTTGCCAATTTGTTTCAACATAATATATCACAGAGAACCGCCCTCTCTGACGCTCTGTACCACAAAACGTGTCAAGATAAAGATAAAATCTGTTTACAGTAGCAGAAAAATCGAGTGACAAATATTAGTATTTAACTGGAATTGTATTGGTAGTAAATTTATCGTTTGAATATGTTTGAATATAAGATTTAATTTAAGCGATCGTTTGAGGAATTATTGCATACAAATTGCAGAGTTTCCGAATCACCAAATCTCGTATCATAATAACTCATCTATCGAACACAGAATGCTTCAACGGTCTTATTAATATGTCCATACTATTGACGCAAATGTGTAGTCAATTGACCAAGTACTTACACTCGTAGACCCAGTACCTAATCCTGCCATTAGTCTTGACTATGAATACGTGCAGAACCCCATCGTCCCGTGGGCATCGGATGGGCCAAAGGGGATTTAACAGTAGGATTATTTACTAATATCATTATACTGTATTCCGTTCTATCAGTATGCGAGTATATAATACCTAAGTAATGCATATTTTAATGGAACTCCTCGGGAGATTGGTAAGTCTATGTTTACAGTTAGATATTACTTCAAAGGAGTTTAGTAATGAAATTCACGTAGTTTTGGACTGTATAAGGATGTACACGGATGAGGTACCTACATAATTATTCAATATTTATTTTACTTTTTTGTTACTAGTAATATTATTGAAATAAGCGGTGTATTTTGCTTATTAGCTTAAATAAATCTACCGCAATATTAAAGTCCAACCAGTACTCTATTCCAAAATCATATAAAAGCCAGTGGTCAAGGAGGTAAGCCCTTCGTATGTGTACAATTATATCATATAATAAAAACTTTAACGTTCTTAATTCGAATACCTAAGGAAATTTTCCTAGAATACCTTTTTTCCTAGAAAAAAGATTTAGAGAAAATTTAGTCCCAAATGAAAATTGTAAACTTAATTGGAATAAAAATCTTTTTCACTCGGATTCAGAGCGTGTTCAAATTGAAAAGTTTTCGAGGGTGGGCATTAATCATGTTTAAACTGTAAGTAAGTTTCTTTTAACTAACCCAGTTTTAAGTTATCTGACATTTATAAGATGACTTATTTGAGTATTTTAGTTGAAATTGTAATAAGTACTTTTTATGAAGAGATTTTTAAGAACAAATTGCTGAATGCCATGTCAACATTGTGTGTTTCTGTTACTATATACATAAATTCGACCTACGTGTAGATAAATATGCATTTGTAAATGTGGAACTGGATTTAAGTTTGTTGCTTGCTAACCATACAATATTTCTCTTAAATTAAAAAGCACGTCGGGCTTTCCCATGCGGTGTTTCGTAGAGACAAGTATCAATTTAAGGAATAATGACGTATACAAAGCTACTCACTAGATTTAAGTTCGAACCAAGTATTTGTCATTAATATATTATAGATATATTGCAATGTTATCTTGATCTTATATTAATGTTTCAAGGACCCAAACGTATGTTTTTACACGTACCGATGTGTCTCTTACGGAAACTTATCAGTTTAGAAGTGAATTTTATTCTTTAAGACTTATCGACAGATGTCTAACATGTGTACATTTGATAAAAAAAAAGATTAAATTCAAGTTAATGTGACCATTTACAAACTTACGACTATAAAAATAAATACATCTATGTATCTATGTATCTTAACTAACACTAACGAAAAATATATACTCGACGGCACTAAAATAAAAAGAAATGTAGTACTTACCTAATAGTAACACTACACATATCAGACAATTTATTTATTTTTACAACGAACAACTTTATGTACCGTTTACCATAAAACAAAGTTCTATCTACAATAAGTACTTTATTTCTAACAATGATGAATAACGTCAACTATAAAGAACCTCTTATCGTAATTGAAGGCAGCTCTACCATAATCTACATGGCTTAAAACATTCCAGGCAACTTTATTGCCTGATTTCAACTAGCCTTCTATTTGTAAGTAGTTTTATGTGAACATAAAAATTAAGTTTCTTTGTAAGAGCCGTGTTTGAGTGCCTACCTCTACAAAAAGCCTTGTGTGGAAATTTCGTTTCGGTTCGAACATATATGTAGTTGAAAAAAAAATGAAGGATACATTTGGAATGATACAAGATAATGTTAAGAATATGCACTTTATTAAGAATCGCATTTAATATAAGTGAACAAGAAAAACAACTTAAATATAAGACTCTAATATGAAAATGATATTGAACTCCAATGAAATCGACAACTATGTAATCATTAAACTACTAACAAAAAAGAACTTAACCACAATCATAACAAAGATCAGAATCATCAAACGCAACCTCGATCGCGACATACAAATTATAAAACAAAAAAGCATCGTTCAAAACAAAACAATACGAAACTTAAGTTCCCAATGTTAAGTGAAGCGCTCTCGTTAAATTTAAATTGTTTTCGCGAATAAAAACCGCAATAAAATAGTTCCTATTTGACAGGACTACACGCAACTTCACTTACCTCGAGTTACTTGCGCAGGAGTGGTGTGTCCGACCAACCAGGGCATTCGACGATCCAAATATGTAACCTCTTTGGTATTTATTGCCTTTTGTGATTAGTTTTAAAGATGCAAGAACATACATGGGCATATAAATCCTGTTGACAAAATACATGGGTTAAGGATTAATTTATAATCGGTTGTATCGAGTAAATTCTTTGAAGGAACATCGATTTCGTTGGTGCGATCACTTCGATTCTTGAATGCAAAACATTGTGCGGACTAATTGGCGTTACATACTCGTTAGCGATAACGGTGAAATATTTATTAACTTTTGATGCAAATCGAATATAAAATAACAAAAACGATAAACAACTGATTCTACTCCATTACGATTTACGTAGGCAGCTAATAATAATAATAATCATCATCAGCCTATAAGTGCCCACTGAGCAAAGGCCTCTTCTTACACGGAGAAGGTTTGACAATTAATCACCACGCTTGCTCAAGGCGGATTGGCGATTTCAAACTTGTGATTAAATATTATAAGTCCAGGTTTCCTCACGATGTTTTCCTTCCCAATTGTCAGGGCTGTTTATATAATCATAGAAAGTACATAATAATATTAATAACCCTTAAAAAGTCAGATTGGTACATGTTGGGTTACGAACCCGCGCACTCATGCATGAGAAGCGGGCACCTTAACCTTTTTTTATGTGATAGGACGGCAAACGAGCTGTCGGATTACCTGGTGGTAAGCAATCAGCGCTGCCCAATCACACAACAACAGACGAGTTTTATGTGTGTTGCAGACCTGTTGGGGATTAGAGATTTGCGAGATTTAGGGATTGGGGAAGGATTTGGGGAGGGGAAGGATTGGGCCTCTGGTAACCTAAGTCACACAGCGAAACACAACGCTGTGGTTGTTTCACGCCGGTTTTCTATGAGGTCATGGTATCACTCCGGTCGAGCCATGCTTCGGCACGATTGGGTCGGCCATTCGTGCATGGCTCTCACACACCTAAAATCACCCTCGGGCCACTACGTCGTATTTAACAATCAGCTTGGATATAAATACCCAGAGATTTTAAAAGAACGTAGGTACAACGTCCCATGAAAAGAAACAAACTAGCAAATCTTACTGACAGAAAATCGATTTAATCTCATCCTCAAAACATTTCATTACTCGTACACATTTGTCGACACATGGTAATGCGATCGCTCAACAAATATACGGAAGTGCGTCCCCTAACCCAGTTTTTTCCATCGATACAGAAATAACCCTGTAAAAAGAGCAATCAATCACGTAAGAGTATTTCTCTGTCTGACTCATAGTACTGTGTAGCTACCGATGCAACTTTTCGGATCCTTAAAGATTTAATGTTGGTTTTCAATTACACCGTAGCGTATATAAAAATGTTATTTTACCAACAAATCTGACATATTTCGATAATATTTAACCAACCAAAACATCATCATCTTCCTGCCCTTGTCCCGTTTTATTTGGGGTCGGGCGCAATATGTTTTTTTCTTCCACTCTGTCCTGTCACTCGTCACGCTATCGCTAACTCCTCTGTCTTCCATAACAATCCATCCATATTTTCTTTGATCTCCTTCTCCCTCTCCATTTCTCCACATTTATACTCTGGTATAAGTATATGTATTGGTACAAGTTATTTTTTTTATGTTGGAAATCGAGCAGACATATTATCTAATAATAAGCAATGCGCGCCACCCTTGGACGCTCGTAATATCAAAGGAGTTACTACTACATGTGTGTTGTCGGCCTCTTGTAAGTTATCAGGGTTTTGAGTATTGAGATTGTGGGGGGAGGGGGAAGGATTGAACCTCCGTTTACCTCACTCACACGGCACAACACAACGTTAGTGTTGCTTCACGCCAGTTTTCTGTGACGCCTTGTTGTCACTCCGTCGAACGGGCCCATTCATACCATAAGCACTATTATAAAACTTACATAATTATAGCACGAGTTTACACAAATCGTATACAAATATATAAAAAACGAATAAAATAACTAACTTACGGCAATTTCGAGTAATTTTTGCTAACTATAGTTCCGTCAATGTTTGTAGTTAGTAAGTCTTCATAGAGTATACTTTACTCAATATACTTCAGTTGAGACGGGCTTCAAGCGGCGCTAAAGCAAAGTTACGTATGATTACCTCGCAAGTTGTTGTAATGAGAAAGTTTCTTAGAACAGACTAGATACAGGCCGTTATAGAAACTCATATTTATCGGTTATATACATAATTATCGGTTGGTTTTTATGTGTTGAACCAATCTTCAGCATGAATGAAATCACAGCGTTGTGTTTCGTCGTATGAGTGAAATCCGGGGGTAATAGGGGAGGAGAACTCCCCCATTCTAAAATCTCTGGATCATTTATTCCCAAAAAGGCCGGCAACGGTATCGTAGTTCCTCTGGTGTTGCGGATGTCCATGGGCGGCGCGTCTTCTTAACATCAGGTAATCCGTCTGATCGTTTACCTTATCGCATAAAACTATTTGGAAGTATAAAAATGTTGTACAATATAGATACTTTTATTTTAAAACCCACTGGCTATAAATACTATTAATTATAATTGTGAAATTATGAATGTTTGTTACGATTAAAAATAAAAACTGCTGAATGAATATTGATAAAAATTGGCACAGAGTATTGCACAGAGTATTATACTTTCATCTGTTTAACGCTGGCTGCATCTGTTGAAAATAAATAACTGTCAGAAGAAAGTGAAATTTGACTTTGGAGAAAAGTTACCAGTGTAGTTTTAAAACTGCATGAGATACATTGACATCTAATTAGGAACATCAAAGAAAAAAGTCTTATATAGATTCAATCATCGTCACCTCGCAATTTACAACTTAATCCGCATTTTACATTACGGTGTAAGAGCAACTTGTTCAGTCGTATATCCGGGCCATGCTAGCAAATCCGGATCCGAGGAACGTTTGGCAGAGTGCTGTGAGCTCACGACGAAGTGCGACTCCCCACCGACGTATGCCATTTTGTCCTTTTCTATACACAATTTTGCACTCCATAATCCAACCGGCCAGTTACTTGAAAGAATAAAACTCATTTGTTGTTGAAAGCAAAGTTGAATCGTGGACAGGATTTGAACGAGCAATCCTTAATTACGCTTGAATTAATCGAAGTGCTCAACTGAATTGAAGAGCTTCTGGTTTTCGGTTGTGACATCTAATTGAAGAGATTCTATTGGTTAGTCATGC
Organism: Spodoptera exigua; assembly: GCA_902829305.4. Taxonomy (NCBI): domain Eukaryota; kingdom Metazoa; phylum Arthropoda; class Insecta; order Lepidoptera; family Noctuidae; genus Spodoptera; species Spodoptera exigua. The sequence continues at coordinate 5,335,876 of LR824614.2, forward strand.
TTTGTATTGTTAGTAGTAATAGAGCTAATCGCTGTTTGATTTGTAATTGCCATTTTTATGTTAGTCTGTTTTTAGTTGGTCAAAATCTGTTAAAATGGCCACCGGACAGTATTATGGTTTAGGGTATGATGGATCTAAAATACGCTATGTGTAAAAGCCCCTATAAATAAAAAAAGAAAAATTATAATAATAACAAAGGTACAGTATTTTTCAAATTATCATTACCCATTTGAGCTGACTTGACTTGTAACATAATAATATTGACAAAAGTATAATATAACGTTGCGCCTAAAAGATAAGCTCTGGTTATTCTAAAAAAAATATTGTCACATGACATAAAAAAGTCTTTACGCAATGTAAAAGAATTAAGAACTTTTTTGTGTTTTATAAATTCAAGGCTATGCGACGGAATCTTTGGGCGCCAAACAAAAGAATGTCGGTCGTTAAGCTGATTGCCCACTATACGAATATGTAGGTAGGTTGAATAAACAAGACAAATTCTACTAGGTATTTAGATCAAACGGGAAAGGATAGGAAGAAATCGTTTACAAATTGATATAAATCGTTCGATCTCGATCCATCTTATTTAGGTCCATCGAGCGTACGTGGGTAATAGACGAATGACATCCATCTTTATCCGACTCTGAATAAATATTTAAATTAGATGTCTTCGAAAAAAACATTTTAGGATTTCCAAGTTCGAAAAACACGACCGGTAGCTGGCTATTAATTTGAATTTAAAAGTGTTCTTAAAAATAAATGTGGTCCTATTTAGATTGGTGGCCGTTGGGGCCTACATAATGTGACTAATGTCTGTTTTATCGCACTAAGTGTTAATTTATATTCTAATTATATTATTATATATTTATTTTGGCTACTCCCATCGTTGTTATTATGTCATCTTCTTTAAAATGTAACGTCTTATCTTTACATGAAATGTTTCATGTAAACAGGCCATTAATATAACATGAAGAACTATCTTATTAAGACTTAATTTTAGCTTCCTTTTCTTGATAAAAGTGCAAAATAATATAATTAATCACAATTAGGTTTAATTATACTACCAATATTATAAACAAAATTTGCTAGAGTGCTTGTCTGTTACCGTTTCACAAAAAATCTTCTAAACATAGGGTAGATTAAGTAATATATTTATTGTCTGGGATACCATATAGACTACTTTTTACTTTATTCCTTGACACTGCTGGTGAAACCGCTAGTAGAAACCAGTTAATAAGAAACTTCTTACATTTTTCTATTTCTACAATAAATAGAATCCATATGTCTAACCAAGTAAGTAACTGAATATGAAACTGGAATCCTTGCAATAATGAATTTGAATATTAATGGAAATAATTCTGCATCGCTGAACGAAAACACTTAACGATGTGGATTGTAGGTCAATCAGTCGGCCATTGATCAGTGGACGAGCATTTATCAAAACGAACAAATACATACATTGTGAACGTATCAACGGTAATTCAATAACTTTGAATAACAATATTGATGGCTCCAAAGGATAAATGATTTTGAACCAAGATTGCAACGATATAATACTGAGATACTGTCTTTTGAGTTTGTATCCGTGTTTCTTTTGTAATTACTTAGTTATAATTAGAAATTTGTGAAGTATTGAAGGTCATTTGAATGTTTTTTAACTTTTTAATAATATGATAGTCGTTTTTTTTCACGGGGTAAGACATCACTTGATTTCTCTCGCCCAAAGTTGAGGCGAGGGAGAGTGTCAGACTCTTACTGACTAAAAACTACCTCGTTCGTTCTCCCGCTCCAAGCCGAACCCGCTATACCTTTTTGTGTTTGCCCCGTAACACCTGCTGAATGTGATAGTTGTAAAAACTATTCTACGTCAGTAAGTGATTAGCAATTGTAATCAAGAGCCATCATAATCGAGTTTTGGATATATTTATATGATACCAGCTACCCTCGCGCGATTTCACCCGCTGCTCGGCTTCTACAGATCGTAGCGTGATGTTTTATAGCCTATAGCACTCAGGAAAATTGTAGCTATCTATCAATGAAAGAATTTTGGTAATCTGATCAGCGGTTCTAAAGATTACCCCCTACATACAAACTTACAAACTTACAAACACACAAACTCACAATTTTACCTATTTATAATATTATTATATAGTATTATAAATAGGTTTCGGTCAGGGACTTTGCCCGCACAAGGAGTCTGCATAAGACTACAATCTATATATTAAAAGTCATTCAGTAGTTTATACGTAAAATAGGAATAATCGTCCACCTATTTGTCATTACAAACTTAACATTTTTTCTTATTTTTTTTATCACACCCTGAATCGGACCGATTATTTGTGGAGCACACAAAGAGTTGTTCGTGCGGGAATCAAACCCGCAATACGTTGCGTGGCAGCCGGTTGCCCAGCCGTTGCGCTAACTATGCAGTCAAACTAACTGCTATTTATAGGATTTCTAAAATCCCCTGAAAATAGTCAGAATATGTTTGAAATTATTAATCTATAATTATAATATTATATGCATTATTTATCAAACTTTCCTCTTACAATCACGTAATTTTAATAGTGTATAAAATATGTTTAATCAAATTAAATAATTAATCAACATAGATTATTAATTTGTGACAGTGAATACAAACCGGATTCGAGTCAAATGTAATCAATTTTAACTACGAATGAAACCGAATAAGTCACCCTACCCTTATCGATACGATATCGATAAATATTCACAATAATTTACCCCGCATATAAACTTGATCGTAAATGATTTAAATTATTGCATTTTTATCTTGTTTAAATGTGTGCTGTCATTGGGTTTTAATTAGCGAGTCTTTTAAAGTCGGTTTTACGGCCATGTTACGGCAGCTTGTAATTATTTTTGTTATTTATTTTCATGTTTATTTCATTTTCCTGTGAGTATGTGACGGTGCTAATTGCTTCGCTATGTATGCGTATGTATAAAAGCTTTATGATGCACGCCTCGCATATGTAGTGTATAATTTTTACAATTAGAGTCAGCTCAAGTGTGAGTGAGCCATGCTTCGGCACGAATAGGTCGGCTCGACCGGAGTAAACCGGCGTAAAACAATCCCAGCGTTGTGTTTCGCGGTGTGAGTGAAGTTACCGGAGGTCCCAAACCTTCCCCGATCTCTTAATCTCAAATCCCTAATCCCCAAAAGGTCGGCAACGCACTCGTAACTCCTTTGTTGTTGCTGTTGTCATCCATCCATGCCATCAAGTAATCAGTCTGCTCGTTTTCCAAGCAATCAAATCAAAAACCTATGTTCTTTTTTTAAAAGTAAACATTTTTTTACGGTAACTAGAGGGCGTTGGTGAAGTATAAAGCTTGTTATGACTTTAAACCTAGCTTGTCAGATAGTTTTGTAACTAATGAATTGAATGACTGGGGGTGAATTGATCGTGGTTAGCAGTGATTGCGTTTGGCTATCGAAATTAATTGTATTTTATTATAATAGCTACCTCAAGCTCGGTTGCCAAATATGAAGAATGATCATTGCTGTCAGAGTTTAATGTTTGTTCAGAAATTCGGATCTTGGAGTTGAGTAAATTAATTATTAAGTGCTATTTTAGATTTGTCCATTCTATTGTATTGGTGGTACTTACATAATGTAAATATGTATCAATCTTCTTCATACATAATAACATTATACTGGTTTCGCATTTATATTGTTTTCTTACACGTATCCTATTGTTATTGAAAAACATAAAATTTTACAATTTAAGTGCGTGATTCCGATTCGAAGGTTTTCGTAGTCTCAAGTGCGTTTACAAAAATACATACATTTATTCATAATCAATTATTATTCATAATTCAACTATTAATAACATAATTGCTAGTGAAGTTAGTATGTCGACTGGAAACCTATTGTTAGGTTAACGCGAACAGTTTTAATTATATCCCGTACCTACCTAGGTACTATTATAATATTAATTGTAAAAAGTTAAAAATAAAATGAAGGCTCGCTTCAGCATTTTAATCGACGAGTGGTAAATTTAATTTATTGATACAAAAAAATCGTTGCAGTATTACACATCTATTAGGTAATAAAGACTTTATGCATGTGTTATACCTTTGATTATACCATGATGAAGTGACAGGGAATCTCAAACTCTTATTGACTAACCGCCCTCCCCCCGTTTCTTCTTCTCCTCCAGGCCAGGGCTGCGGTAACTTTTGCTTGACTTGCAACTCCGGCTGAACATCGGCGCTATTGGGCCTCATCTTTGTCAATTGGCTTTTAGGCGGGCGCAAAACGCTACGCTTCATATAATTATATTCCAGAAATAACTTACGACTATTTAGATTTAATTTGATTATTAAACTCTAAAAGTACAGTGTGAAAATGGGATAAGTTGGCAAACGAGCAGACAATCCGTCTGCTCATTGGTAATCGGAGCCGCCCATGGACATCTGCAACACTACAGGAGTTACGAGTGTAATGCGTTTGCCTTTTGGGGATAAGGGTTGCGGTTATTTAAGGATTAAGAAGAGATGGGGGATGGGAAGGGATTTGACCTCCAGTAACTTCACTCAACGGCGAAACATAACGCCGTGGTTGTCTCACGCCGGTTTTCTTTGAGGCCGTGGTATCAATCCGGCCGAGCCGACCTATCCGTGCCGAAGCTTAGCTCGTCCACACTTAATCTTAATAGCCTTTAAATAACGAAGAAAATTATTCAAAAAAATCCCTTAACCACCGTCGAATATAAAAAAGCAAACGGCTTAATATTCATACATACATATAAAACAGTCTTACTTGTAAGTTTTTAATCTTTTAAATATACATGTTCATTTAAACAACGTTATCGGAACGTTTCTCAAGCTGTCATTCAAGTGTTGAAACAACGCATAATTAAATATTTGTGTTGCTTTATTTAACTTGAACAAAATATACGGTCCGTGTACTTCTTAATATGGGGATTATCATCAGCTTTTGTCAGTGAATGAACTTCACTTTATGTGACTTCATTTTAATGTAGCATTGCGGTATAATTACAATTTTATTTTTGTATTTATTGCCTCAGAATAAATTTGTTAGAATAATTTAAGTGTGGTTTTTAGGAATTTGTTGTTAATTATGAAATTATAATTTTGAGAGACTTTTATTGTGGTTGGAGGCTTTTACGAAGGCCAGTCCTCCTATCTCCGAATTTCCGAAACCCAAAACCCAAAAAGGCCGGCAACGCACTTGTTACTCCTCTTGCGTTGCGTGTGTCCATGGGCAACGCCGATTACTTACCCTCAGGGAACGTGTACGCCCATGCTGAGTTATCACATCAAAAAATTAACACAAATAATTTATTGAACATAGAATTCATTATTAATTTTCATATAGGTAAACCTTGTTTTACATTCCTGCTGCAATCCGCAAACAATAGGACGAGATATCGCGATGATTTTATCGATACGGAGGAATTTCCTTTAAACCATTTACCGTAAATTGGTCGACCATCGACGCGGAAAATTGTAAGTAAATAAGTAATTTAACAAATCAGAATTTAAGTGGCGAGTCGGCATCGTGAAGTAATCTGAGGTCTGATCAAATTAACTCATGTGCCTCGTGCATTATTTCAGAGTAATGAGAGGTATGTGTAAGTAAATTTGTTGCTTGATAATGTTATATGATAAAACAATGTGATAAAAAGGTATAGAAAAAAAAAAACAAATATAATTTTGGATGTAATAATATAATAGAATAGATTTGAATAAAAGTTTTTAGTAACATTAGGTATATTTATTTATTTATCTATATATATAAAAGAAAGTCGTGTTAGTTACACCACTTATAACTCAAGAACGGCTGAACCGATTTAGCTGAAAATTGGCAGGGAGGTAGTTTAGAGTCAGGAGAAGGACATAGGATAGGATAGAGTTGGTAGAGTAGGTTAGGTAGAGTGGGGTAGGTAGAGTAGGGTAGGTAGAGTAGGTTAGGTAGAGTAGGTAGAGTAGGGTAGGTAGTGTAGGGTACATAGAGTAGGGTAGGTAGAGTAGGGTAGATAGAATAGGGTAGGTAAAGTAGGGTAGGTAGGGTAGGGTAGGTAGGGTAGGTAGAGCAGGTACGGTAGGTAGGGTAGGTAGAGCAGGTAGAGTAGGGTAGGTAGGGTAGGTAGAGCAGGTAGGGTAGATAGGGTATGTAGAGTAGGGTAGGTAGAGTAGGGTAGGTAGAGTAGGGTAGGTAGAGTAGGGTAGGTAGAGTAGGGTAGGTAGAGTAGGGTAGGTAGAGTAGGGTAGGTAGAGTAGGGTAGGTAGAGTTGGGTAGGTAGAGTTGGGTAGGTAGAGTTGGGTAGGTAGAGTTGGGTAGGTACTCAAATGACGGGAGCGACGCCGCGGGGAAGAGCTAGTTATTATTAAACATACCTACACGCTATCATTACAGTTCTTATTGCCCAATTTATTACATGTTATACATATATTATATAATACCTTATGTCTAATGAACTTAGCCATAATTAGGTATAATTTGTTAAAGCAATACTAAATTTCCTTCATCAATAAAAACGACATTTCTAAAAATTACAATGCAATTAAATTTGCATATTTAATTTTGGAATCTACACGCCTATATCCTGTTTCCTATTGACGCTTTTTATTTATATCAAATGTATTTTTATTTTAGTTTATTGTCAGTTAATTAAATAAATTCGTCAAAGATTTATTTATTGTGTAATATTTTATTTTGTTAATGCTGAACGGATATTGTAAGTTAGGTAGTGGTATTGAATAATATTCGGCTCAGTCTGTGTTTAGACAAGGCTCGGTTATAAAATTTTACTTACCCGTCGTGGTAGTTTGCTTTGGTGAGTTATATTTTAGGTCTTGTTATCTTAATTAATAGTATAAGTATGATCATTTATTCATGGTAATGGTTACTTGGATGTTGACCCCTAAAGATTACCTCTTAGTTTTGCTATTTAAATTATAGCTTGTTTTATAAATTAGATATCTTTTTATTATATATTACTTGATTACGGTTCTCTATTTTCATATAAAATAAACATCATATACTTCAGTATCAAATTAAATATGCACACACACATATTTATAAAAAATTCATAACAGTTTTCACCGTGTAAAGTTCACCACCTTTGTGCGTAGGCGTTAAACTTCACACCGTAGGTAACAAGGATTAATTTTTAATATAATCAGGTAAAATAAAAAAATATTTTAATAATAGTATTTTTTTACTTTTCGCGCGACGACGTGATTATATATTCGAATGACTTCTCTCGCCGTGGGTGGGTCAAGATCCAGTGTTAGCTGGCTAAAAACCACCCGTTCCTTTTTCCACTCTAGGTTTGGGCCGCGGCATAAAACGAAGGAGTAACAACCCCTGGATAAATTTACTCTGTAGCTTTATATTTAGAATTTCGATAAAACCAATAATGAGTTGAAATCAATATTATTCGAACTGTTGTGGTGGTTATAGGTACTTTATATGCAGAAAAATATAAATAGAGTTAACATGATTAATGATCTTTTGGCTGCGGTATTTCCGAAACGATATCTACGATGTTCAAACCTTGGTGAAACGTCCGTACTCTTTTTTAAAAATGTTGGCAACGCGCCTGTTACTTCTCTGGTTTCGCAAGTATCTGATCACTTAACCTCAGGTAATCCGTCCGATCGTTTGCCTTCATTATATTCCATAAAAAAATTATTGCTCACAAAACTAAAAACACGACACAAAAACTGGCCAAATTATCCTGGTGTATGTCACACCACTTTCTTTTAAAATATTTTGCACTTTCTTCGTTGAGTTGAATGTAACGAAATTTGTCAAAATAGGGTAGCTCAATGTGCAGGCGTGTCTACATTGGCACGTAGATCCATAGTCGTGATAAATGTCACAATTAATTACCGAGACAATCAGTTTATCAGATCATTTAGTTGGACGGAAATCGCTTAGGTAGGCGTTGTTAGTAATTTCAATTTATATTGGTTTTGATGCTGTGAACACCAGAACTGGATCCATTAGATGGCTAGCGACCAGTTCTCTATACAATTAAGTGACTAAGTTTCGTGTGTTAAATTGTTCATGAATATTTATTGACTTGCGTTTATTTAGAGGTGATGATTCTTTTCGTGCGTGACAGCTGTAGGTATGTATTCTTGGATGCGATTTACAGGAACTATGTTGTATCATTTCAAAATTTCTAATAATATTTCTGCATATATTATTTTTTTTTGAATCGCAAAAATGTTTAAGTTAGCGGTAAACTCGAAATACCACAGATTTTTTTTAAAAAAAAGGCACATCAGTATATCGCGTCTTATTTTGTTGTTAGCGAGGTAATTTGACCAGTGCGAAGCTGAGGCAGTCCAGTAGTTAAAAAAAAAATATAAGTGGACACCCTCAACATCAGAGGAGTAATGGCGTTTTGTGGATTAGGGAAACAGAGTTTTAGGGATTGGGGAGGGATGGGAAGAATTAAGCCTCCGGGTAACTCACTCGCACGATGAAACAACGCTATGGTTTTTTCACGCTAGTAGCAAGCCCGTGGTATCACTCTTATCAAGCCAACCCATACATGGCGAAGCTTGGCTCTCTTACAATTTAACTATATTTCTTCTACCGTTTTACCGTTGACTACACGGACGAAGGTGCGGGTGGTAAGCTAACTAGTATTCTATTATAATATACGTATGTTTAGCAAGTCTATTAAGTAATAAATAAAGTAAACTTGTTCGATCGTCTAACGAATGTAATTTGCTCGGACGATACTTATCAAACAGTAAGTGGTTACCAGTTGTGTCATTAGTTAGACAGGATGCAAGACAAGTATTATAATGTTATAAAAATAGAACTTGTTATGTAGTTAAACAAGGTATAGAAAGAGAAAGACTTCGGGTTTATTGTGGATTATAAATATAATTGTACATATTATGTTTGGATAGGAGTTATATTTGTCATAAGGCAAGTATACATATAAGGTTAATATTTATAAAAGTCGTGGTTAAGCGGTTGGTGTGGGTTTGAAACCTGGCAAGTAGGTACTAATATGACTTTTCCGAGTTATATATACTTTCTATGACTACTCAGACACCACTGACAAACAGTGAAGGAAACGTCGTGAGGAAACCTGGACTTATAATTTCTAATTTAATTTTTTGAAATCGCCAATCCACCTTGAGCAAGCGTGGTGATTAATGCTCAAACCTTCTTCGTGTGAGAAGAGGCCTTTGCTATACGGTGGGCACTTGTAGGCTGATGATGTGAAACATTATACATACATATATATAACGCATATTCAAATTAAATGTGATATAAATTCGTGATTATAATTTATGTTCCCCCATAACATCCGAATTAAAACAAGCAAATCATCACAATCATGGCAACCAAAAAAATCGACGGTCAGCGATTAAAAATAAAATCGCTACCTATTAGTAATACTGAGTACGTTGACCATAGGGGAGTAAGGCTCGCCACCCACGTGCGACAGTCGGCAGTCGACTGCGATTTGTCAGTTGTCGTCGTCGCAAGCACACTTCTCTGACTAATTGGCGTTATAAATCGACACACGCGCCGTGTAATCAACGCTCCGATGCAAGTGTTGAATGGTTAGCGGCGCGACTTTATGATGTTTCTTATTGTTAATTTTGTCGTAGTATGCATGTCCGTGGTTTATGTTTTGTGTGTTGTTGATAGCTAATGTTCGACTTGTTTACGTGAAAGCGTTTTAAGTGATCAAAGAAATTGTGGTCTTGGTAAGGTCTGGAATCCAAACTAATATTATAAATGCGAAAGTAACTCTGTCTGTCTGTCCTTTTTTTTGTTCACGTCTAAACTACTGAACTTCTTTGTGAGAAATTTGGTACAGACATAGTTTAGAACTCGAGAAAGGATATAGGATAGTTCTTAAACCAAAAATTTGCAATAGTTCACTATTCCACGCGAACAAAGTCGCGGCCAAACGCTAGAACCTAATAAATGGATGGAATGGATTTTTTATACTGTATATTTGTAAGATGAACCCCCTCTTGTTGTTCCATGAAAGAAAAGTTATCCATAATTATTATACACACATATTTTACTTAAAAAGGTAGAAAAAACCATTTCAACATGAATTGCGGCCAAAGTACCAAAGCATAAAACCTTTTATTAAACTCATCAAACGTATCAATTTAATAATACAAATAACAAACAATTAAACCTATAAAAATTACTAGCCTTGACATACCAATTTAAACGAAGCACTTCCAAAGATCTATAATAACATCAGAAATCTATTGAACGCTAGCTTCCACCTGCGTAATATAATCACACTACGACCATCAATTTGACTGCCAACCGTAGCAATTATGGCATTACCCTTATCTTGCAGTGGCGAGCTTACAACCACGGTGGTCGAGTTCTAAGGAATATTTACCAACCAAGAAAGATGATACATAGTTCCACATCATTTCAATTACAGCCCAAACAATTGCTACAATCAGAATACCCAAGTCTCTTGTACAAAATTTATTAGCACTAAGCATAGTACTGTCTTAGAAATAATAGTCTGCTACCAATAGCCTGAAGGTAAATAAAGTGCTCATTTTCCACTGTTTGCATAGAACGGTAATGGTCTTGAGAATAATGGTAGTTGAAAATTAATTAAGGGATTGTTTGTGTTTTAGATATTTACATTTTGTGTAATTTCCTTGATGGAATTAAATTTGTAGCTGATGACCAAAATTCGATCATAGATATATTGGTTTAAGGTTTGCTACAGTTTAAATCTTTTTCTTTAATCGTTTCACAAAAGAATCTTGTTAATATTAATCAAACGTTTGCAATATATCATCGTGGCCAGGAGGTTCTAGCGCTCACCTCACGTGCATGAGTATTAACATGATTTTTTCGTGTTATGTGTACTTTCTTAGTTAATTAAGACACCACTGACATACGCTGCAGGAAACAATCGTGACGAAAACTGACCTTATAATTTCTTATAAATTTGAAATGCCAATCCGCCTTTAGTAAGGGGCTTATTAATACTCAAGCCTTCTCTATCTGGGAAGAAGCCTCTGCTCAGTAGTGGGCACTTATACGCATGATGATGATTTTGAGGTTACGTTTACATATTCTTCTTCTTTGTTTTGGTTCTAGTCTTTTGGCATTATTAAAAGCTTTTTGCCCTTGAATTATGTACAGACAAATATATTACTATACTTATTTATTTAAAAAAGTCTGATGTTCTTCTGTCTTACTCTTCATCTAACGTCAATAACCGCTAATATCCTACACCTTGGTACTAAACGGTATTGAAATATCAACCGTACAATTCATGAGGCGATCGCAAAAATCGACAGTAAAACTAATTATGTCGCATTTGTACCACGTGGTGTTAATGTCCGCAATACATTTACAAATGAGTGCTGATTGCTGACGCTTTACATCAATGTTAATACTTTACATTAAGAGCTCTATTTCATATGGATACCAAAATCGTTCGACCAGGTCGTACTATCAACGAAATACATACTGTTGTGTTTCATTAAGTATGAGGAAGTTACTTACCATCAGGTTATCCTACTTTTTTTACTATCCTATAATGTCCCACTGCTGGGCAAAGGCCTCCCCATCTCGCTTCCACACCTCCCGATCCTTCGACCGTGTCCACCAGTCTCGACGATAGGCGTCTAGATCGTCACGCCATCTTTTCCGGGGCCTACCCCGCCTGCGGCCTCCATCCTGAGGTGTCCACTGGGTGACAATAGTGGCCCATCTCTCCGGATGCATTCGGCTGACGTATCCTACTTATTCCATAAAAAGCTAAGGCAATGAATGAAAAAGTTTCAGTAGGCACTTACTCATAGGTGGGTAAAAAAAGATTAATACATATTTAGATACATTTGAAGACAATTAACTTAATATTTCAGTTAAGAAATATCATTAATATTATCTTCATAAAACTACCAATTAAAAAACAAATATAAGATTCAATTCTTACGTTTAAATCACACATACACATTCAATAAAATACAATAAAGGCACAATTTCATATATCAAAGTTTCCAGAGAACAAATAGGGAACATCACAAAAGATTCTACAAGCATCGAATATAACAATCGAGCATCATACCTAGCTAAATTCGTTTGATTTCAAATTTCAATAGTCTTGCGAAGTGCATTGTCGAATACGGTACTGCTCAGCGAAATCAATCCTTCAGTATCTATTGAATCTTGCGTTGTAGCCTTGTAGGTATTCCTTTAGGAGAGTCACAAAGGATCAAGCCAATAGCCACACAAGTCTGTATACTCATAAATGTCAGTCACAAACGGATTATTGCAAGCGCTCATGTGGACGAATTCTGAGCGATGATCGACCGAGACAAAGGCATGTGAAATTAGTATTTGTCGTTTAATTAATAACCGTATATTGCAACGTGCAATAAGCTGCAGACATACATAAAGATTTTTTGTTGACATACCACTGTCTTCTGAATATAAACTTATACCCTATATAATTGAAGAAAACAAAGAAATATTTTGTTGGATTTCCTAACGTCTTTTAAAAGCCACTTAAGATTTTTTGTTTTATTTGCTAAGGGACATTTGCAATTTACTGTTGTTTAAAGTTTATTTCGGGATCTTTTTTGAAGCCATACTATCAAACTTTATTATGATGACCACCGCTGATATGAATCTTGGCCCAAAAAGAAAAGATACATACTACATTCGAATATCAAAACTATGCTTGTCACCAATAGATGCCAATCATATCAAAAATATCGACAGTTCTAATGAAGGTCTTAAACAAAGTCAACCGTTTAAATTGGATATTAAGTTAAAAGCCATAACTTGAGTTCATAAGCTGACAATTTCATAATCTATGCCATGATCCTGACAGGCGTGAGTAATTCAATCAAGTTGCGATTACCAACGATAGGCTGGCTTGTCTCGAAAAGGGGTTGGATGTCAATATTGTATACAATCTATTTGTGGACCAAATAAATTTTAGTCCTCTTCCTTAATTGACTAACCGCTGTATGTACTTAGAGTCATTTGATAGTTATCTAACCACTAACAATACTTTTTTCGATATGCTCAATCTGAAAATTGTATTAATTTCCAATGAATTTCGTTCAAGGCAGCGTATTTGTAACGTCTAAGATATTAACGTATCCAAATTCGGTAATCTCTCCATACATTTTAAACTAGTGATGGCTCATATGTTTTGCCTCTTTTGTTACTTCTCAACATGTACAGGAATAGGTACAGCATTGCTTTCGATTGGCTGTTTTGTCATTAAATTAAGAACGATAGGAAACTCGATCTTTTTCTGAAAATATCTCCATTGTTATTTACACGTAGAGGTTTATACATAAAAAGCCCAAGTTGACCTTTTCTCTAGCGAATTTATATTTAACTACACTAATAGAGTCAAGCCGTTAAGTGGACTTTAACGTTTATTTTAGCCAATATTAAGTTTGTGGTGAAATGCCACATTTTTATTTTCAGACCTCGAAATATTTTATAAATAGCCTTTTTAAAATAAGTTTATGATTTTATAGGAAGGTAATGTTAGCCTTGATGGTACAAGAATAACTTAAACACAGGGTGCGTTTAGTCTAAATTCTTTGAAAAGTAACACATTCACGAACGTCACCTTTCCTTGACATTTTAAGGAAAACACAAAAAGTCATATTAAAAATCAATAAGAAAAACAAAAAGACACTTCAATCAGAAATAAATGAAATGCAAACAAGCTAATGGAAGTACAATGTATAAACAGAATGAATTCCCAAAGCAGTTGGATGTCCCTCGAGCTAACAAACGTCCGTGCAAGAGGTTTTCTTGTAAATAAGAAAGAATGAGGTAATGCAATCGTTGGTGGTACGGTTTGCCCGGGAGCTCGGCCGTGCGTAACCCGCCACTTTGGTGCCAACTCAATGTTCTGCTGGCCTTCCCTCTGCTGGGAATAAAGGGGAATATTCTCCTTTTCAATAATGTTGTTGCTAAGATATCGTAGGGTAGCGTTGATACGTTTGGTGCATAATTTTGTGTGTACTGGTTGTTATGGTTAAAAAATGTGATGAAGTTCTATAGTGTATTGTTTGAATTTATTTTGTTGCCTACAGTAGCTATCAGGCTTTTAAATATTATTGATTCTCACCTCATTGACCTTTCATTTTAATATTTCAAATACTTAAAACTTTTGATTTCTACCCTATAACTGGATTGTTACTTACCTACAATTTTAAGTTTCGTCGTCGCAGAATTCGGACATCCAGAAATGTGGTAGAAAAGCTACCAATATCATTATTATTCTTTAGTTTGTATGTAACGGGTTCCTGAGTGCTATGGGCTATATATTATATTTGATTTGCGTATTATAGTCGATCTTTTTTTTGAAGTCCCTTGTAACATTTCTTTTGTACACGTGCAAAGTCGCAAGCGTTTTGATTTGACATTACATGTATGTATGTATAAAAATATTGAAAAAGTTTAACGACAATTCTACTACCAATACTAAACAAGAACAAAAAATTTTGATTTCGTATTGCAGAATAGTCGTTCTGTAGCAATGGTATCTAGAAGGGGTTATGAGAGGTTTTACATCGTGAAAAGTTGCATAAATTTGGAGGCAAGCAAAGTGGGTTCGCGTGTTCGTTGCACGTGACTTCATTCCGACACTCGTATGTGAAAATAAAACCTTTAATGTGTCACGTAGGTTGTGTTGGTGCTTTTGTCCTAATTCTCAACTTTAAATCCGATGTACCAGAATGTTTCATAGTTGTATTGTCACATTTTAGTAGGACGAGTACGTGTTTTTTGAATTTTGAACGCGTTATAATTATTTTTTCTGTTCTGTTCTTTTTTTAAAAACGTACTGGATCATGTAGACTGATTCTTTCGTCTGTTTATGTGTGTACATTTACGATTCTGTACTATGTATATATTTTGCAATTTCTTTTGGTACAATGTGCAAAGCCTGATGAAACTGTGTGACTGGATCCAATTTAATCAAATAAAAATGACGATGTTGAAAATTGTGCTATACAAAGAAATGACAATCATCATTGTCATCGTCATTATTAATAAATCTTACAAATTGTGCCTTACACGTTTGACTACAAAGTACCAAGATGTACTTAATGGTATTTGGAAAACACCTCAGGTGTTCTAAAACACACTTTTTATGAGTATTTCTTGTAACAACGCTGTATTACACGCATAAAAAATGTGTACACTTCTCATATTTGTTCTAAGATACAATTCAGCTTACTCTCTTTGACCAGTTGCTTATAATTCGGAGAATTAGCTTTAACACTCCTCAAAGTAGAAAATCAACATTTAACTTCGATTCTATACGCCTCGCTGCGTATTGATCAATCAAACGAAAATAAAGCTCTCTATTAAGTATACATAGGTAAGATTTTATTTGCTTTAAAATATATCAATACGAAACTCCGTGTGCCAATATATTTTGCACTTATAAAATCGAAGGACATAATTCTATTTTCGAATTCAAATATTTGAAAGAAAAATAAGTCAGTTGTAGGCAGTTATCAAACGAATAGTTCAAAATATTACGTATACATGTTGTATTTATAAGACGTGTGCCACAAAGTTGTTTGATTTCGTTTCATATCTTTGTTCGAATATTCGAAAAGTGATAGAAAGTGAAATATTGGCACTTTCATCGTTTATATTATGTTAAGCCTACAATTTGTTGCCGTATAACGTAAGTTCGAGGTGATAAATGTGTTTATAGCGAGGTGTGGTCCATAGCCAAAAGGGATTCATTCGAACAATGATGAATATACAGGCTTTAAATTATTTCTATACATTGTGGAGTATTCCGTTGGGTTGAAGATCCGTATAATCCTTAATTTGCATAAACTTACATCGAATAAGAAGTTGTTGTTGGACTTAGTTTTCGACAAGAAAACTGATAAAAATAATCCCTTCAAATAACTTTGGGCGATCAAAGTAGGAAATGCCGGTCATATAAGAAATGTAAATGCGCACGTTATCTTAAGACAGGGGCCGCGCTCATCAGAGAAAATATTTACTAAACACAAAATCACGGGCACCGTGAAAGACATTCATTGAGATAATGAAGAGATAAAATGTAATTAACCAGAATTACATTAAGGCTTATTAAGGTGTTATTAAACTTGGAAAAGGTGTTGGGACAATTTTCTGTATCTGTCTCTGAATCTTCGATGCTGACTGTAGTATATTCGAAGGTCGAAGACATTAATTGGAAGAGCTTTAATTAATAGATTGGGGATAAGGTAGCTACACTCAAAAAGCGAAGCGAAGAATACTTTTGAGTGATACTTAAATTAATTCTAGCACAGTCAAGTTAATAAAAATTACCTATAAGTTAAATTAACGCTTATTCTGATGGTAATAAAAACTTTTGAAAAGTTTATATTTGATGATGATTTTGTTAATCTTAGATAGATTTCATTGAAAAAATCATACCTAATACAACTACTTGTAATCGTTTCTCTTTCTATCTTTTCATTCAATTTTATAAACCGTTAATTTGGTTCTAAACAGTTTAAAACCACGATAAAACTACATATGAAGTGCACCTTTGGCAAGATAGGCATGCAACAATTTATTTGCATAGAATGCAAAATTTCACACATACTGTTCTGGTTATTATAGGGAAAATTATTACAGAACAGTTGAGCCAAGAGCTCGGTACTCGGCATGCATCGTGATGAGGAGGTTTTTCCAAATGCATACCACGTAACAGGATCCCTTATGATTATTTGAAACGGTCTTTGTATTTGTTAGTTAGGGTTTTACTGTGAGTTGGAAAATCATTTAAAATATCCTCTAACCTTGGGTGAAGCCGTCCCGTATTGCCTGTTGTGAAGCAGGAAAAGGAATGCGGTGCTTTTTCGCCAGTAAGAGTCTAACGTTACAATTTCATTATGGAGGCTTAGAAGATATATGCCTATATAGTTACGGTCTCACAAAAAACCATCGTGGAACAACCACAGCGTTGTGTTAGTGTGTGTGAGGTGTGAGTGTGAGTGAGGTTACCGGAGGCCCAATCCTTCCCGTCCCCCAATCCCTCCTCAATCTCTAAATCTCCAAATCTCTAATCCTCACTCGTAACTCCTCTGTTGCGGTTGCGGGTGTCCATAGGCGGCGCTGGTTGCTTACCATCAGGTAATCCGTTTGCTGGTTTGTCGACCTATTAGATAAAAAAATATAAGTATATAGCTTTGAGTACATCAATAGCTTTAGTTAGAATAAGTTGTTCTGTTTCTGATAGATATCAATGCGATTAATAATGCAGCCATCAACGGATGCTCGCCTACATGAGCCTTGCTTCGTTTGCATTCGTCGCTTTATTTATTTTACCTTATTTATATATGGATATGGTACTTCAAAACAATCAACCACGGATACAAGTAGTAAAGTACCTTTAATCTTAGCTGCCCTTGTATATTACAACTTGATGGTAAGGTATGAGCTTCGCCAATGGATATAAGCCACACGACAAGTCCTGGCTGGTCTTTTGGAATTTTCTTAGGAATTGAGGGTACGGATTTGGGGACAGCCTGCCTTAAATAGGTAAATAACGATACACATGTAGCTTTTCAACACCTTTATTTAAAGAAAAATACTCTTATTATTTTATGTTTTGTGATTATTACATGTGGGACGCCATTTACCATTTTAGAGACATAAATGGTATAGATTTCTGTTCTGTAGGGATTGTTTCTGTAGTCATTGTAGTGTTCTGTCACATCTACAATGTTACTCAATGTCCAAAAAAATTAACTTGTTTAAAACATAATATTGCTGTTTATCGTTAAATCAAAATACATTTTAATGCACTGAATTATACACAGAACCTAAATCCCTAAATCAAATGATAGTATCAGTTGTCAATTGGTTTAGGAGCGCATATCGATACCAGATACAGTAATTGGCTAATTTGATGGGTATACGGATTAATTTGCCAGAAAATTAACCTGAATGTACGATTTACAAATGTATAGGTATATTATACTCTGAATTGACATGATTTGGTTATATTTGTGTGCAGATTACACAACATTATCAATATGCGCTAATAATAATTATGCCTGGATCAATGTTGCTATTTCTTGTTGTTTTTTTTGTGTTTTATATAGTCTCAAAAGGTTTCTATGAAATAAAATTTTAGAAATGTAGAAGGGAAAACCGGGAGAACTTCGGAAGAAGTTTGTATATAATTGTGAAATAAATATTATCGTTAATTTATACTCTTTGTAAGGCTATACTTGCCGGAGTTGCGATTTAATCTTAATAAAGTAATAGTAAGTCAGAGTCTGACACTCTAGCCATGCCCTAGAAGTCATTTCATGATTTTACCTCGTCTAAAAAAACTAAGAATATCACTTTTAGTCCCATCTCTTGGTTAGTAATCTGCACCATACTAGAAATACATGGCCAGCCGCAACATCAAAGGAGATGCTTAGTGCACACAAAAGCGTACCTAACCTGCAAAGCCCAATTGGGCTTTGCAGGTTAGGTACGCTTTTGAGGTAATTACCTCCAGTGACATTTTCAGTCCACTAGCATTACATCTTGTACTTGAAAAGTACAACCAAGTGAACACGGTACAAATAAATCAACACGTCATCGTCCAACAAACGAGAGAAGCTTTCAACGCAATTACTCGCAGTGACGGACTACACACAAACTGAGGAGCAAAGAGCCCACTTTATAACGTGCAAACTGAAGGTACTCGCAAATAGTTGAGTGTTATTATTGAGGTACTTGCTATCTTTGTGTTTGATGTGGTAGTTTGAACAGATTCAGCGGATTAGGTTGGAAAGGTTGGTATGAATAGTTTATGAAGTTGATGCATAACTGTTAGTTACGACATCTTGAGTTCAGTAAAAGATAACGGGAGGTTTCAATATTCAAGTTTTGGTAATATATGACTTTAGGTCTACGCGACTAAAGTACAAAATACACAAGACAACAACTAGAATGCAATTGACACTACGTTATGCTTTAGGTTTCAACAAAATTATATGGCATTTTAAACAAATTATTGAATATACCAAAGAGTATCTGCCAATATAACAGAAACCAGACCACAATATCATTCTCAACAACCCCTAATTTACAACGACACTCAACTGAGAGCTAGTCTGAAATCGGAATTGACATTCAAAATATTAGCAGTCACGCGTTACACATTCTGATTCGATACTACGATTCGCCTGCAAGCCATCAATGACGGAATAACTATCCAACGAAGGAGGTAACGGGCAATTTTGAAACGTCCGGAACGTGTGTGAAGGAGTCGGTATGTAATCATCTAGACAACACTGCCTAGCATTAACTTGAATGGGTTTAGGAAAACCGTCAGCTGGTAGTCTGTCAATTGCCAATAGATGGAGCAGTTATAGAAAGTGGAAAATTTTATTACGGATGAGTGGTTGAAGTTGATTTCAAAGTTAAATAATGTACAGATGAGGATAAGTATCTACATGAAGAAAGAATTGTTGAAACAGGTGAAGTGGATGCTAATATTCTTAAGAAAGATTAGACGAAAAATACGATACGATTGCACATTTTAACATCTGCTACTAATTACACTCTGAGACAAAATCTAAATTAGTTTACAGAAATTTGTCTACAGCTATAAAAGTACGTTATTGCGTACACTGCCAAGACAACAAACTTTCAACGTAAAATACTTCTTATAACTTCAAAACTTATCCGTTTTCGTATATTCTTAATTAAATTCAAGCAAATTAGTTGGTACACAAACTCAGTTACAGAGATCACGGTGCAAATCCGAGCTCACGTACCGACGACTCTTTCAACAAAGCGAAACAATTCCCAGGAACAAACTAACGAAGCCAGTTAGCATAACAATATTCGTGTCTCGCTCATATACACACGTATACACCCGATTGTTCTTAAATAACTACGTGGCTTTTATGTAAATAACCCCTTCCTGCCTGAGGGTGTGTGCTGATATTAAAAAGCTTTGTTGAGTTCTCAGCCGGCTACCTTGTCTCCCGACCTAACGGTTCCCTCAACATTTTCATGCTGATGTGCATTTTACTTGCAATATTCGGAATAAACTGTTTCCATCAGTTCGTTAAATTTCAATTTTAAGCAATAACTATACATATAAGAAAAGTGTTTGCAAAAGATTTTATTAAAAATATTGATATTAAAATTTGGATAGGTATGTGATAATTTTAATTACTCTGTGAAATCAAGCAAAGATGTTAAGAACGTTGACGACGTTAAAAAACTATGAAAAATAAAAAAATAAACACACAGTAGATATTGTTCCCAAGACACTCAATTGTAAGCAGAGTAAGAAAGAAATTACATCTAATACCATTAAAATCTTTGATATTCAGCTTCATAAGACTGAAACTTTATACTCCCGCACAATATTAAAGGATATTGAAATATTAAACAAACAAAGCAAGAAAACAACAAGCCGGAGCTTAATTTACATTTTGTATATTTAGTAGACAGACTCCCGTCATTTACTCAATGACTCGAGAAGACAATATTGACAAAAGACTTTTGCTCAGTAATGCAGAAAATATGCAAAACGAGATGCGGCGGACTACCAATTTCGTCCTTGTGTGGTCCGCTACTGGAACAAATATTTCCATATTGAATATGGGAAGCGGTTGGAAATGAAAAATTCGTTAATGAGAAGGAAGGAATCATTTTAAACAAGATGTTCTTACTTATTTGTTTTGTTATGGTTCGTACAGAGGGTTTTTAGCCATTAGCAAGGCTCTGTCGGTAGACTAAGGCAAACAATGCACAAGATTTGTTTGCCAACGCTAATTTTAAAATTAACATCGTGAAATACAACAAACGTGCCTTGCACTCGGACCACCATAGTTGAGTCGCTTAACGCCAGCGCATGCGTACTGCGAAAACTATTCATTACAAATATAGGCAACATACAAAATACACTGTGAACGAATGTTCTTGAAATTTAGATCAAGGTTATTGGAAAGACTGTGACGGCAAAAACAATAACACGCCGTATATTTTGTCTTAAATATATTTTTGTGTTGACAATCCTTTTTGGTATTCACCTCACATAAATAATACCTACTTACGAACTTCACAATTTAAAATAAATATTTACAAATTCTTAAAAAAAAGAAAACATATTCCTCTTTTACGTATATTTCTTCAAACATCACTTTAACTAAAAATGAAAGAAAGGCTAATACTGAATTAAGCAACATAGCTACACCGTGAATTAGTTTAATTGCGATTGTGAAACTATTAGTTACACTAATGATACAGTACAAAATCTTCAACAGACATTTACATCTGTTCTAAGTTGTACGATCATTGAAACGAAATGTTAATGTGCTCACCAGATTATGATCTCAATAGCTTTTAGTATGGATAAATATTTAATATCTATGTACGTCAATAGTCTTCTATGTGTATATTAGTACGAGAAAACCAGTCTCTAGCCCATACAAACCCTTGTATAGGTCGGAATCCACCAAGTTGAACCAATGCTTATTGATAAGTAGTTGGAAATATAGAACTCATAAAAAAGACAAGATTTCGCTGAACCCACTCAGACTCAGACCCCAGCCGTGGTGGCCCCGAGGTTAAGGCGCCCGCTTCTCATGCATGAGGATGGGTTCGAAACCTGGCAAGTACCAATGTGACTTTTTCCGAGTTATATGTACTTTCTATAATTATTTAGACATCACTGACACACGGTGAAGGAAAACATCGTGAGGAAACCTGGGCTTATAATTTCTAATTATAAGTTTGAAATCGCCAACCCGCATTGAGCAAGCGTGGTGATTAATGCTAAAACCTTCTCCGTGTGAGAAGCGGTCCTTGCTCAGCAGTGGACACTTATAGGCTGATGATGATGATGATGATGACTCAGACCCAATGTTGAACTATTTGCCACAATTTCAACACTAGGCAGAACGGAAGCGTTTCAGGTTTAGGTTTATAAGTGAGCTGGTTCTCAGTCTCTGTCAAATGTTAGTCTTTTAGTCGGCTTTTATAACATCTGTGGGAAGAGTGTGGAGTACTGTGAATCTGTGAAACATAAAAAAAACATTTGTTCGAAATATTTTATTAAATATTCTGTGGTCACCGGTCGATTTCATTTGTAAATCGACACATACACAAGATAACATGTGACCTAGGAAGGAGACATACTTATGTATTTTCATTGTGATTGTCTCTTAAAACCGATAAAAAGGATATTAAAGGATATTCATCCAAGTTTAAAAGGCAAATAACAGGGCATTATCGTTCAAGAGCACGTAATTGAAACATTTATAAGTCTCAGTTATCAACTTCTCATATTCTCACAGAATTCTTAAAACATTTCATTTCCCAAGCACTTTTTGCTGATTCTTTATTATCATCAAATATAATAACGTAGGTTGTATGTTTATTCAAGTTATGCCAGTTGATATCATCTTCGTTTAAGTTGGAATCTTAATGCTTAGAATATTTTACTTAGAGTCACGTTCTTTTAACATTTCTGCGTCAATTTAAATTTTATTATTGTAATGAATAAAGTATTTCGACTGGTAAAGTAACTGTTATTTTACTCAGATTTATGATTTACGTTCGAATTCTTATAAAAATGTAATTCTATTTTGTACGTTCAAACATTTTTTAAGATATATAATATTTCGGTGTTTCGTTAAGGTAAAAATAGTAGTCTATGTTTTTTGATATTAATGCATACCTAGATAATAATATTATATTTAAATGAAATTATAATCGACTCTCAAAAAAGCGAAATCAATAATGTTTAACTGTATTTAAAATTACAGCCATTATAATTTATCCATTGAATGTTATTTGATAGCATAATTACAGAATAATTATTGATCTTACGCCGGCATCATTACATACAAAGTTGTTTAATTTCAGGAAGTATTTGATTCCATGTTGTTAATACAGAATTCAAGTTTAAAAGTAATTGTATTACTGGTATACTTTTATGAAACCGATATATGAGTATGTACACTTTGGTAACTCAAAGATAATTATTTTAATGAAGGCAATCTTTTGATTTGTTTCAAGTTATTGAGTGCTACAATACATATATATTATATTATATATTATTTTGTACTTTTAATGGTTTTATATGTGGAAAGGATTATTTTAGTATGTATCTACTTCAGTTGTACCCAGAAAATAACGGGGCAGCATTTGGTAGTATTTTTTAAATTAATAAAAATAAATTCAAATACGGCATACTTATTGGAAATAACGACTTACTCACGTAAGTTAACCACGAACAGTTTCTAGTCACAACGAGACTCTTATCCATGAACAGCGTACAAGTTGCAGCGACATCTAGTTGGTCGGCTAGCTACTAGAGCTTTTCCTTGGGCGAGTTAGTAGAGCTTTTCACAGTTAGTTCGCGTGAATAAGTGTTTATTTTCAATAAATAAAGTATGTTTAATGATAGTTACTATACAAAAATATTTTTAAGTTCTTTCCCAGAAGGAATTTCCTATAGGATATTTCCACCTACTGAAAAGAGTTGTGTCATGTTTGCGTATCGAACTGCTAAGTTTATTAAAATTTCTGTTTTTTTTGAGTGTGGTAGAGTTAACCTTCGGTACGAATGGGTGGGCTCGACAGAAGTGGTCTTCTACGGTCTCATCAAAACCGGCATCAAACAACACAGCCTTGTGCTTCGCTTTCAGTTTGCCGAACCATGACATAAAAAATAGGAATAATGAATGTTGCTTTCATTCTCTTCCAAATCTCTACACCGTATTAAGTTGCTGTCCACCTTTGCAATTTCTCTTCTACACGCACATGAGCGGTTGATTAACAAAAGCCACACGAATTATAGGACAGACGTCTTTGTTACCTTCACGCATTATAGCATTGTAAACTTAACAACGTATCAACAATACTCATCAAAGAATCGCTTCGAAAGATTATATTGTTGATATCTAACGCTCAATTTTCTGAGGCGTGCCGCTTAGCCGTTCAGCGAATAATCCTCCATTACTAGAGCCGTCACAGGGTACTGCCTCACTGTATACGGAAGCTCAATTTAATTACACTAGACCGTTATAACGACGTACTAGTGGTCAGACTCTCATCGTCTATATCGTATTAATCATTGACTCGCTTGATTTATGTGATAATTCTATGGGATACTATCTATCCTTGGCGTTATTAAGATGCTGCTTTTGCGACTCAATGTATGTAAGTACTCTACAGCCTCGAAGTGGCTTTGATCAGAATGAATGATTGCGAAACCCCAAGGTGCGACATAAAATCCATACTTATTTGCCATCTTCTAAACTGTTAATTTGTAGTTTGCCTTAAACGTCAATCTGTTTAGATAAGTTTAACGCCTTACAGTTATGTAACAGATCTTGGAACATAAATTAAATCGAGTAGACTTTAACTAACTCCGTGATAATATGTGATCCATTAACATTGAATTAAGTTGACATACAACTATGAAGGCTTAGATGACCATTAGATAAACTCCATAGGGTTATCGTTGACAACATAACGGGTGTTGAATTATAGATATCGGTTCGGAAAACAATTTCCAATTAAACATCTCCGAGATTGTATACTAAATTCACTTTAAATACTGATCAAAATGCGTGTGCCGTACAATTTCCCATTTCCGTTGAGCTCCAGATCAATTAGCAATAAAGCATTTAGTGGCAATAGTGGGTTTTACTCGGATCCAATTAAAATTAACCATCGTACTACGTTCTAAAGGGGAGCGTTTATTTACTACGGACCAATGAAGAATTATCACCACGACTCAAATGTGACACGATGCCTCTTATTAACCCCTTGTCCGATTAAATGCTAAGACAAATAGTGCTCCAGAACGATATATTAGAACAGTATTGATGTATTTATTTGATAGATTTATGTATTCTTCGTGGGTCGTGCTGACTGTTAGTGTAATTGACTGAGATACGACGCCACTCTGTAATCTGTGTTTAATTATAATGTAATCTAACATTTACGACTAATAGCCGGTTTCTGAAAGGCTTGTCAACGCTAAAATTAACTAATCTCCTGTTAAATCTCTTGTCAAGTCATCTGATTGGTTGACTGAATTATCAACAACCAATCAGAAGACTTGACAAGAGATTAAATTGATTTTAACATTGATCGGCCTTTCGGAAACCGGGGGTAAGACAATAATGCACATATTGCGAAGTCCGTTCTGAAGAAACGCATATTTTTCGTTCTAGGTTGAGCAGATATCCAATCTTTATGTTGAGGAAGACATACTATATTTCAGCCTTTCAAAATATCATTATTACAATTCGAATGTAAAAAAATATTAATCAAATCCACAATCAAGAACAGCGCATAATAATTATAAAAAAGTGTTATTTGTTTTTATTTTCGCGAGTTTTTATAGGAGGCTAATCTGCATGGTTATTGCACTGCAGCTTAATGGCGCCCAGTAAAATTTAAACCTTGCTTTATTACGTTTTACAACAGTTTGTATTAATGCGAATTGTTTTAGCCACCGATGCCATATAGTGATAAAATTAAAAAAGGCAATCGATACAAAAAATATTTACAAAAATAGAGCAGATGTTTGAGGAATTGTTTGTTACGATACCTACTTCTTTTTAAGAAATATTAACGGCATTGGGAATACGCGGCCTGTGATTAGAAATTTTAGGTTTGTTGAAATTCTTATGTAAATAATTGTGTAGGTGTGTCTAAAAGATCACATTACTGCAATGTAGTACCTAAATATATGTAAATTTTAGGGAAAAAAATTACTTTTACCTAATTCAATATCCCATTGCAAAATTACGAAATAAAATCTAGAACAATTTTTTTTAAGTCTGGCGTAATAAAGAAATATATTTATTATCAAGCGAATCCGCATGTAAAGCTTGTTAATGCCAAAATAAGGCTGCATTGTAAATTCCAATTTATATAGGAGTGCAATTGTGAATTTAAGTGCATCCGAAGGATTTATTATTAATTAAAATGTTTTTAATTTTATTGTTTGGATAGCGTTTTATGAGGTGTAAATAAAAATTACGTCCTATTATTCTTTATTATATTTAATTTTATGGACACAGTTTATTAAATAAATTAACAGTTATATTTAAATGTGGGAGAGCCATGCTTCGGCAGGAATGGGTTGGCTCGATCGGAGTGATACCACGGCCTCACAGAAAATCAGCGTGAAACAACCACAGCGTTGTGTTTCGCCGTGTGACTGAGGTTACCGGAGGCCCAATCCTTCCTTTCCCTCAATCTCTCTTCAATCCCTAAAACTCCAAATCCCAAATCCCTAAACGGTCGGCAATGCACTCGTAACTCCTCTGTTGCGAGTGTCCATGGGTGGCGCTGATTGCTTACCATCAGGTAATCATTAGGTAAGCTCGGTTGCCGACCAATGACATAAAAAAAAAGTTATAACGAATTTTAATTTAGTTTTATCTTTAATTTTGTCTACCAGAAATAATAATTTAACCTTATAATTACCTAAGTAAGTAACCTATAATACTTGTTATAAACTTTTTTTCTAACCTATATTATCTCCATTTCAAGTCACACAAAACGTATAGTCATAAGTTTGTTAGAACAGTTTACCTGACCTTACTTTTATATTTCACCAACGAACAGACTCATACATTATTTTACTTTTTTGACGTCTTAAAACCACTTATTTAGGTGTGATTTACATAGTTGGAATAAATGATTTTAATTTTGACTTACGCGAATTGACCTCTTAAATTGTGCTTAGAAGAAATAAGAAAGAATATAATTTTTAATAATCAAGGATACTTAGGTTAATAAATTTTAATTAGTTTTTTTATGGAATAGGTGGCAAACGAGCAGACGGATCACCTGATTGTAAGCGATCGGCGCCGCCCATGGACATCCGCAACACCAGAAGAGTCACAGATGCGTTGCCGTCACAGTTTTTTCAAATACCTTACCCCACACTTGGATTTTCCGTGTTTCGTGGGTGCGAACAATAGACGAAGAAGAAGAATGATGAAGATTAAATATACATAAGTACAATCGCCGAAATCTTTGGCTATCCGTAGAAGGTAAACAACATAACGTTAGGTATATTATAAAAATACCTATACTAGGTTATGAACAAGCTGGAGTAAGCACATTGTTGAAGTAAACCACAACACTAAACTATTGCTAAACTTCACTAAGTAGTTTATTAGGTAGTTCCTTTATGCTATATTCATATAATACTAAGTAAGTAGGTGAGTTTAGAAGAGAATTCTGATATATTCAATTTAGAGTTTTAACTTAGTTATTATCATAACTTTAGTAACCAGTGTTTTTTAATAGCAACTGTCGTGAGACTCTTACTAAAAATATTGAAAAGTAGCTCCCGTCCGTGGCGTCGCCTGCGTAGTATGTTGATAAAAAGTAGCCTATATCCAATGCCGGAGTGTATCCTATGCCTGTCCCGAATCTCATTCAGATCCGTCCAGCCGTTTTGGCGTGATTAAGTAACAAACATCCAAACATCGTAACTTTCGCATTTATAATATTAGTAAGATAACGATGTATGCAGCCTTTTGTAAGGTATATAAATTGCGACCTCGGCCCAGAGCACGAGAAGGAACGGGGGGGTTTTTAGTCAGTAAGAGTCTAACACTCTCTCTCGCCTTACCCTGGGCGGGAGAAGTCATTGGATGATATAATATACATATTAAGGTTTTAATAAATACTTTTTTTTAAACTTGAGGCAATGATTTCTATCTACACGACGAATACTACTAATACGACTATCAGTGTATAGTATGAAAAATAACAGGATTTTACATTTTGTTTTCTCGTTTTTGCTACTGTCCAATTCGTTTTTGAAGTAAATTTTATTAAAAATATTGTTTTTTTTTCAAACCCGAGAACGAAAATGGAATCGCATATTTCAGTGTTTCTCAGTTTTAGCCGATGTATGTTTGTCTTAGTACAAAGACGCGTTAATTTAATAAACAAGATACCGAGGAAATTTTCTATCAAAGCTAACGTCAAAATCAACACAATATTAGTGCCTACTAGAGAGGCCGGTCTAATTTCAAGGCTCTGGATATCAGGTGTAATTACAGGCATATGAGACATTTCAGCCTTTGTCTCTTAGCTCTCTTTGATGCCTCCTATATTATTACACATTCCGTAGGGCGTGGGCGATGATGAGTTAATATCGAACGACCCATCTAATTGTTTGTTGTTAATATTAAAAATAGTTTGTATAGTTAGTCAGTGCAGAATGCCCAAATTTAGGTCAAGGAGATAGGTAAGTATTTATTCATATACATTTTCCACAGTAAAAGAAGAAGGTCGATGATAATTAATTAATGATTCTTATTTCGAAAATAGGTTTTAAAGTAACATTTATATTTAAATTCTATAATAACAAACGATTACATCGAATGGTATTAATACTGTAGATTAGGTGTTTTTATTATTACAATGAAGTCACATTGTAAGGTAAGATCGACGGAGCTAAGTAATGTTGTAATATATACTTATGTAAAGAATTGTAAAACTTAAAAAAAACCATTAACAATATCATATGGTACTTAAATCATATATTGATACTAAAATCCTATCTATACTATATATTAATAATATTATAGAGCTGAAGAGTTTGCTTGTTTAAACGCTCTAATATCAGCAACTACTGGTACGAATTGAAAAAATATTTTTGTGTTTATAGGCCATATATTGCGGCAGGCTATAAAACATCACGCTACGATCTGTTAGAGCCGAGCAGCGGATGAAACCGCGCGAGTAGCTAGTGTAAAATAAAATTGTACGGAAAACTCAAATGACTCAGAAAAGTCACACGAAGCAACGGATCAGAACTTACAAGATGGCCGCCAAATATAATTATTTATCATTTAATCTCACACTAAGAATACAAAGTCTACGAACACGATTCGATCAAGATGCACCAGATTATTAATGCCAATTGAAAAAAATGCAATCTTCATGAGTTTTGAACACCTGTCCTTATTATTATTTATGGAGATTATTATCGTGCGTAATAATTCACTAAGTTTCAATTGAATGCTAAGCTCAGCCAAGCTTTTATTGATGTTGATTTAATAACTCCATTCTATTTTGTATTCTATCGTTTATAAAATAAAGTTCAGTTTGACTTTAAGATGTTAAATAATTCGAGGCTTCGTGTAATTGAAATCTGTAAGTCATGCTAAAATTCATTATAGAACTCTTAAAGATCTAATAAGTTTGGTTGATCGAAAAAAATAAGTACCTGCGTAGATAGTATCGTAATTTCGTTTTCTATTTAATTCGCATTTACAGTATTAAATGAAAGTGAAGATAGTAATAAATTGGTAATGTTCATATAATGAACATTCTATAAAATGACTTCAAAAATAAAAATCAAATTAGCGTAGACGGCTAGCGGTTAGCTTGTACTCGTTTAAAATAATCTATTCTACGTTTTATTACAATAATAAACATAAAATATAAAGTTTGTTTGTTTGGTTGATGGTGTTAATCTCCAGAACTACTGGATCATGTTTAACCATTCTGTTTGAGTTAGATAGTCCATTAATCGAGGAAGGGATTAAACTGAAACATGGCCTACACACTACGGCAAATAAGAAATAGTGGGTCATAAATGGCTATAGGATCGTGCGATTACAAGATAATTGTTCTATACACATATTGATCTTGATAAAAACTTTAGCGACAGGTATGAAGCCTTTTTTTCTGCGAGGAAAATCATCAAATGACTTCTCCCACCCAGGGTGGGGCAGAGGGAGTGTCAGTCTCTTACTGACTAAAACACCGTTCTTTCTCCTGCTATAGCCGAGATCGCAGTGCCTTATTGTGCTCATCACTCGATCACCAACATCCAGAATATTGCCTTCGGCGGCGGCCGGGGTGTGAGGAGTATCTCATATCTTCCTCACCTCACACGCTCCGCCTCCGCCTTTGTGATCATTACTGCTTCGCAGAAAGAGGAGACCGCTTCCCAGTTCCTGTCACTCCGCAAAATGGCATTGACTAATGCCGGACATGAGAGGTCGCCATACGATCACTCCCCTGAGGACATGGCAGTGCTCAGTCCAGACAGGGCACACCACTACCGTATGCTCCACCGTGTTCTCCGGGTGATCTTCACAATACGGGTATTCAATCTAGGACCTCAATCGTAACACGCTTGCGACAATTTTGTTCGAATTGTCCTATGCATTATACATATTATATGTATGTATCAATACTCTTATTGATTCCAGGGAGGTCTAAGTGAGAGCTAGCAATTATGTCACGAACACTAGTGTTACGCAGCTGTATGAGCACGTCACGTACAGACACACAGTCAGCTGGTTTCCAGTATTTATATCTATAGTATGTATATTGTAGAATTGCTGACAACTGGTTTTATGTTTGATTAAACAATTTTAGAAGACAAATGATTAGTATTTTTTATAGGATAGGTTGGCAAATGAGCAGGCGGAGCAGCCGTTGTTAAGCAACGACCACGGGTTCCAAATGCGTTGCCGACCTCTTGGGGGTATAGGTAGGAATAAGAAGATTGGATATGAGAGAGGATGAAGGATTTTGTAACGTCACATATACAGCAAAGCATAAGGCAGGCGTTGGTTCAAGCAGTTTTCTTGTAAAGCCATGATAGCACCACGCCAGTTCATTCGAGCCAAAACATTGCTTGGCCATACTTAATGTTGATCAAACAACACTCTGACAAATATAATATTATTTTTGGAATACTTCCTTGAATTCTGGTTACTCTGGGTCTTTTGAAGATTAGTGTTCGGAGATTCAGGAATTAGGTAAGAATTAAGCTTGCGGTAACCTAACTCACACGGGGAAATAAAACAATGCGTTCATTTTTCTGTGGGTATCGTTCCAGCTGAGCCGACCCATTCGTGCCGAAGCATGATTCTTCCATACTTACATTTTGTTTTGTTTTTGTTTTTTTTTTGTTGAAAACATAAACTAATATTCTTTTAACTTCAAATCAGTTAACATTATTAAGAACCAAAGCATATGATTCTATACTTTACCTCATTGGATTTGTTTTTATTTTTTAATAAGTTGGAAAAATAACGTAATTGGGTAGAACCAGCTTAATGTAAGTTATTTACGATGTAAGATAAACAAACCGATCTAGTTCTCATTTCAATTAAATATCAATAAACGCTCCTGACAACGTAAAGGCATTTTGCCGCCATACTAAATTAAACTCGTGTCCGGATTTACATTTTAATTAATACAAATAACATCTCTACTACTATAGTCGACAAAAAAAATTCCTTCTGGGCGTGTTACTCGTGACTAGTGGTCGTCGATAACATATCGATAAATTATCGATATTTTCGGAAATGAACCAACATAATATGTATTTAAAATTGCGATATAAGTGTAGACTATTACGAGACGATGTACCGATTTAAAGTTAAATAACTTACAGAAAAACGATTATTATATAGAAGTTATTTTATTTATATTTATGTCTTCAAAATGTTTAATAAATTATTACCATAGTATTTAGCACAAATATGTTGTTGTATTGTATTTGTACATGTTCCAATAGAGTGATGCGAGACAAGTTCTAATCGAGGTCGATAAAACGCGAGCTCGTTCTGAATAAAAAAAACACACAAAAACAATGTATGTATAGTGTACAATGTACATGCATAACCATCGATATAAAGTTGCACTTGCAACAGATTACCCGGCCTTCTCGGAGGATCATTACTCTCTGTATGTTTGTTTTGCAAACCCTCGGAAACTGACGATTAAGGGGAACGTAAGATAACAGATGTAAACGGTCGACTGAGACATGCAACCGCATTATACTTATTAGCAAAATGGCTCGATAAAGAATTAATGTAGAAAATATTCAACGAGCAATTGTTAGCCTCGCTCAAATGGTATTTTTGTGCAATCGTTTGCTGTATAATTTTATGCTTAAAGACCAGGTGGTTAGCGTTTTCCTGTTGATACGGGAGTACTTTGGGTTATGTGAAACGATGACTATAATCCATGGCTGAAGATTCAATTAAGAAGCACTACCCGTTCGTTTGTACAGAAAGTGCATCGAAGGCAGCTGTGAGTTGACTTCATCAAAACTTTTATGTAAATGTCAGTAATTTTGTTAGGTATGATCATAATTTTTGAAGTAATGAAACAAGGAATATGCGCTAGAAGATGAAAATGAAAAATGGATACACTAGCATGGCATGGCTACAGTGACTATTCAATATAAATCAAAATTGTTTTAATTTTGATTTATATTGAATAGTCACTGTAGCCTTGTTACTCACTCTTCTCATACAATGAAGGAGTAAAGTCAATGTGATATGATTTGAATGTACGGTTGGCGCAGTTGCTTCTATATAATGTCGGCGGTTCGGTTGTCGCATCGTCGGCAGAAAATGACCAATGCTAGCCCCGAGGAAGGAAGATCAGCGGTGCTTCACCCCGTGCCTTGGTAAAGCACGTAAAGTCATTGGCCTGTTTTGCGATTGACTGACTGGTCCTGGATCTTTCCGAACGTGTCGGACTGCCGTCCCATTGAGTTCAGAAAGTGGGAAAACAGTGGACTTGGGTACAGGATATGCTATCTCTCGCGACGGGGGCTAGTTAGTCACACACCCATAATAGGAAACAATAATAAATGAATCCATAAGCCCAATAATATACTATATTTGCCCAACTAAGATTAAACCACCCTAGGTAGATGGCTACTTACTATCACAAGTATGACCTCTCAAACTACCTGACACTTAAAGAAAAAAGAACATATAAAGTAACTGTTCTTAAATTTCCCAATCAAAAGGAATGCAAGACTTAAATAATATATCCAATTAGCAGGTTCACAAAAATTTCAATCTTTCATGCGAACTGCGCTGAGTTATGAAGCAGTTTCTTTAGACAAGTCACTTTACAGTTATTTAATAAATCATATTCCAAGATAACTACATTCAAATACAATTGTATTCTCTTGTTCCTTTTGTTGATTTTGAGTTTTTAATTGGTATTAAGTGTCAATGATCTCTTTCTATTGGTGCACATAGGTTAAAATGGTAGGGTTGGCTCGCGATTTGGAGACGGAAAAATTAAATGGATATTTTATTAACTTTTAAATACTAACGTGAAATTAGTGTTTTTTTGTTTTCGTTTAAAGGATAAATATTAAATAGGTCTAATGACATTTATAAGGCATTGATTTCTAAATTGACAACTATATATTTTTTTCTCTAATATTATATACAACTAAGTTAGCGCAGTACAAAATAAATATTTTTCCTTCTTCCAGTAAAAATGCACCATACAGAAGGTCTATACTTAAATAAAGTAAACACACTCTTAACCTTCATAAAGCATTTTCAAGGAACCTCGTACTAATAACATAATTATATATTAGCAAAAAATTTAAAATAATAAAGACGTTTACACACGCAACCCTAAGTAAAATCACTAACAAGAAAGCACAAATTAAGATTACAACTAATTCGTTAAGCGTCCATTCATCAAAGTTGATTGGCATTTCGTTCATGATACGATATATTGCTACTGGCAAAATTGCATTACTACTCAATTATGGGAGCTATGTGTCGTTTTGTTAAGAAAATAATCAATGTATAGTGCTTCTGGATAGTTGTGTGTTGTAATCGAGGTCAAAGATTGAGTGAGCTCATGAACTTGTGTACTTTCGGTCGCATTGTTGATGTTCGGTCAGTGTAATGGGTATGTCTTCATAGATTGGTTTGTTACTGCGGACAGAGTAGTCTCTGTCAGTTAATTGAACTTGAACCTTTTTACAGGGTTAACGGAACTCAATATTATCGTTATTTAAACTGAGTTTTGACGCTTTCATAGTTGCGTTTGTATGTAATAATGGTTTTTAGCAGTAAGGTAACTGGTATTAAGACTATGTTTTGTGAGGACGTATCTATAGTTACTGTCTCTCTTGTCCTAGTCGAGGCCGTGATGTGGAGCGAGAGGAACTTTAGAGTCATCTTCTCTCTGCCAAGTAGCTATGCTCACAAGTTAGGAAGCGGAGTGCATGAGGAAAATATCCTCAACACAACCCACAGCAGTATGAGATCATCAGGGATCTCAGGCTTCCTTAAGCGTTGGCCTTCCCTAAGGCGTCCTACCAGATCCCACGGATCAGATATTGGAGCCCAATAGGTCTCCTGTTCAGCCGAGGTTGCGGGTTAAGCACAATAAAATATTGCAGCCTCGGCTTGAATCTGGAGAAGGAACGGAATTGATTTTAGTCAGTAACAGCAGTTGTATCAGAGTACTACCTTTTCTTAGAGTAGCCATGTAATGATTTTCCCCTCCAAAAAAAGCTACTTACAGAAGTAAATTAATAATATAAATACAAAAAATATCGAAATACAAGAAAAAGTTGTATAAGGAAGAAAGCAATAAGATTTATTCGCCACATCACATACACAGAAATAAAAACACATGGAACATTACAAAAGTCGAACAATTATAATAAAATTACCTAGCAAATAAGATAAAATAAAGAAATTCCATTAAATAATGTCCATATCAACTCAACACCTAAAGAGTTTAGTCGATGTAGGATTAATTGAAATATTTAAAACCCTCATTTTGCAATTGCTATAAAAACAATGTCACCATAAAAATATCGTTAAAATGAATTACAACACTGGCACGTACAATTAATAAAACAAGAGAAGGTTCATCGATGTTTAAAAATACACTAGCACCATTATACTGGACAATTAATAATCACATGAATCAATACGGGAAAATTTACGAGCGCTCTTGTTACCAGAAGAAATCACTTTGTTATTATGGCCGAGGGGCTAGTGGAATTCCTAAGATGTTCGTTTATGGCTAGTTGTGGAAGGGAAGACAAAGATTTCATATAAAAATTCTTGATAGCATAATATTTTATGTGAATTTAGTTTACATCGACATATAATGGGCTTTTGTTGAGGGATCCATTTTGTATTTATGAGTTAGATAATAATTTTATCAAAGTATAAGAAACTGAAATTACAATGTACAGGTAAAATTGAGTAAGTAGAAAATTTAAATAAATGAAAAAAAAAATGTTATTTTTATAATGGATGATAAGCAATAAATTCATGGACGGTGACACAAATCGCAGAAGGGCAAAAAACTGCGCTGATTTTCCTATCTCTGTCACCTGCGATACCGCCAACATTCTGAGTTCACAAATGATTAATACTTCAATCATTATAAGACACGTGTATATTGTTTGTATATACACATTCAAATGAGACCCAGTTTTTCCCCCAATTTTCAAATCATAAGGCCTTGTATTTCAAATGCCTTTGGTGTTGCGAGTGTCCATGGACGGCCGATTGCTCACAAACAGGTAATACGCCTACCCGATTTGCCGAACAATCCAAAAAATCAAAGATGACAATAAACTTCAATTTCTATTTCGAAGGTTTTACACAATTTATCAACAAAACAACCTAAAAAAATTGGTACCCATTCATTGTGATTTTTAGCGTATTCCAGAGGCGATACGAAGATTTGGCCCACCCTATCCAACCGTTGTTGTATAAATAGGCTTTTATCCTCTTTATATTGAACACTATCATAAAAGTGTCACAGGGTTGCCGCAAACGAGAATTTACTGCAACATCGTGCAAATGAACCGACGATGAAATAAATCGACATCGGATCCGATAGTTGACAAGATAACGCTGATAATTCACGATCTGTACTTGTTTAATTTTCTTTTCATTGTGTTTCGATTGTCATAAATATTTGATACAAGCGTATGTAAATTGTAGGTACACCGTGTGCCAAGTCTTGCAATCGTGTATGGAGATTTTATGGCGAATATTTTCTATTTTGAATTGTAACATGACGTCGTGTGTGCTTTGGTTCGTGCTGTGTGGTCTTAGCTACAAATCTACCCTATTACTTCCCATAGATTTAGTTGCGGCGAAGTTATGTACGTAGGTTGTTAGTCGAAACGTTTTCTGATTTGAACATTTTGATTTAGAAGCTTTGTTTATATGACACGTTCTAGTAACGAATACAATTCATGAAGCCCACATGATAGAGGTGGACAGTCTTGAAAAAATTACGGGTGTACGGTATATTTGTTAGAGAACAGAAGTATTTGTTTCATTTTTAAGACTTAACGTGTCTTAAATAAAATTTTATAAAAACGGCTACAATGAAAGCTCCTTAATTAAAGAATTTAACCCTTAGTACCTTATAACAAAGTCTGAAATTATATTTATTGAATTTGTTAGGGGATCAAACGTGATATTTAATTTGAGTAGAAAAATCACGTATACTGGACCACACACAATACGTTACATTGTTTCACCCCTTAGTATTTATATAAACTGCATCGTATATGTATACACTGCTGTAAACTTAACAGCCGTTTATGACGTTATTGCTCTGTGCTGTTCAATATAAATTGCATTTATGTACAAACATTTTATGTGTAGTATGTAGTATATATATTACTATATATAATGTGCAAGCTATGTTGTCTCGGAATTAGAAGCCTATATGAATCAGTAATTTTATTACATTTTTACTTACGCTAAATTTGAATTTTTGGAGTGTGGGAGATCGAGCTTCGGCGCGAATGTTGACTCGATCGGAGTGATACACGGCCGCTAGAAAACTGGCGCGAAACAACAACATCGTTGTGTTTCGCCGTGTGAGTGAGGTCAAAAGAGGCCCAAATCTTCCCCCCACTCTCAATTCTCAAATCCCCTATCCATAAATTACTTATAACCCCAAGATGCCGGCCGGACACTTGTAGTAACTCCTATGGTATTACCATTCCTGTAGTCCATGGGTGGCGTGATTCTGTGAGGCCGTGGTATATCACTCAGGCGGATCGGTCCATTCGTGTCAAAGCATGGCTCTTCCATATTTATTCTTTTGTTAATTATTCCACATCAAAATATTTACCTTAAACTCAGCTAACAATAAACATTCACACTGAATAACCCACTGTAACGTTTTGTAATGAAGTTATAAAATGTATTATACGTAATTAAATACTGTAAAGTTTGGATAGCACATATTATTATGAATCATAAAAACGGTATTTGCGGGCTTTAATGGCGTACTAATACCAAAATGTTGTACCTATTAAATAATGTGACAACATAAAATATAAACGACTTTTGTTGGAAGTGAGTAGAAAGTAAGTATTTTGTTATAATTTGTAAAATACAGAATCAGTAAAATAGACTCTATTGTTATCTTTAGCCGTATATTTGAAGTATTTTTTGCTGAACAAACTTTTTAAGTTTGCTGTTATAATCAAGCCTGGCAGGTGGCTTGGGCTACTGGTATGGCATTTACGTTATCGAACATTTAAATGACCATTGCTCAATTTTTTTATCGGCGCCGCCAAAGTATACACTCTACACCTGAAGAGTGCATTGCCGCCTTATTGAAAATTTTGAGATAAGGGTGGGATGGGGGAGGCGACTGATAGGGCCTCCTCCGGTAACCTCATTTACAGTTCGAAATACAAAGCTGTGAAAATACATAAACATGTAGCTTAACATTAAACCTTTTCTACCCAATATCGGCTGCATTATTCAATGATACGAACCAAAGCAATAGCTAAAAAGATTTTAGCAATATAAAAATCGCAAAAATAGTTGTGAATTAACAAAAACAATTACCGAATATTCATAATGCTAAGCCGAAGAACACAAGCGTCTTGGATCTGTAAGGCTTCGGGTCTCGCATACCCTTGTTAATTTAATTTGAACATGCCATCTGTCGGTCGAGCGTCTGAAGGGCCTATCCAATTACAAGTGCCATACAGCGTGGCCAGTATATCTTGACAGGCGGCGAATTATGGAACTAAATTTAAATGTTCCTTGTTTGACATATTGTCGACATTCACTATAGCAAACAGCGCTTCAGTGAAGTGTCAAGTTATATTGGAAAGTAGGTATGTAAAATACCTTTGCATAACCCTTTAGGATTGCACTTGGGGGTATCAAAGGCCGATATTTAAATGGTACGAAGGGACTTGAATCTGATGAACATTCTTTGAATTGGAATGTTTCGGTTGATTGTCCATTTTGAAGTCCGATTTTCTTCAAAACAATTGTTGCTAGTAGCTAACTTTTGGGCGTAAGGCCAAAATCTTAGTGACCCACATTGTTACTACTAGCCGAATTTCTTACATTTATTGGAGCGAAAAAATTGTTTGAGCTTTTAAATACACAAGACATACGAAGTCCATACTTGACCTTATTTTTAAAGACTGTTATTTATTGTAAAAGTTTTTAGTTTCACAATTTTTATATCCACGAATGAATCAAGTATTGAAGTAAAAAAAAACAAATGTCCACACACCCATTATATCATTATGGCCACAAAAAGACGACACTAATACTGCAAGCGATAAGCCAATCAATAATTCCGAGAACGACCTACCCGATTCGTAGACACAATTACATTTTAAAACCAGTATTGGCATAAAATAATCAAGGACCACCTTAAAATCAACATTGAAAAATCAATTTTTCTTTGTCGAGACGTAGTAATTGCGGCTCCATTTTGCTGACACAAATTGCGTGCAATTGCACCTGGCTGGTTGGACGCATCGCGAGCTATTTACATTGCTCACTAAAGGAATAAAAAATAAAAATAGAGTCGTCCGCTATCCTCCACATTGCGTTGAGTTATTTAAAATCGCCTGAGAAATTAATCTTGGTTGGGGCTTACAGCTTATTTTATTGGCGATGGCTGTATGTACTTTGATTTTACTTCGTGAGATATTGTAATTTAAATAAAGTTTTTTATTTTTTGCCACTACAACAAGAATGTTGTTTAATTTTTTTATATGATAGGTTGGCAAACAAGCAAACCAATTACCAGATGGTAAGTAATCAGCGCCGTCCGTGTACTCACGCAACGATGAAGGAGTTACGAGTGCGTTGCACACCTTTTAAGGATTAGGAATTTGAAGGTTTTTAGGGTCTAGATTGGGGGAAGGGGAAGATTGGGCCTCTGATAACCTCATTCACATGGCGAAACACAACGCTGTGGTTGTTTCATGCTGGTTTTCTGTGAGGCCGTAGTATCACTCTGGTCGAGTCGAGAGGAGTAAGTATTTCTTTCTCGTTCTTCTGTTTTTAATAGTAATCAAAGAATAACAGTTTAAAAATGCATAACATATTAACAATAAAATTATTTAGTGTTGCTCAAAAACTGAACATCATTCTCGTATTGGAAATAGTAAATAATTTTATTGACATAAAAATCGACTATCGGTGTTAGAAAGTATATTCGTTTATCTGTCCACCAAAATATAATGCACAATAAAATTTTATGTTATTATCTAACAGTTTCCATTAATAAAATGGCCCCGCTATAGAGCACTTTATGGTAATATGCAGCTCATAATGTTGTGAACGACACGTTTGTATGTGTTAGGAAGTAATTAGGGTAAGTACACATTGAAATAAACTAAGCTTCATTTAATATAATACAGCTTTTTGATACGAAATCTGTTTGAACTATCTATATTGTGATGGTCTAGACTTCAAGAGTTTAACACCGCTTCTAAGGCCCGAGGGTGCAGGTAAGAAAATTTGGCAAGAACTAATATGATTTTTTCCGAGTTATATGTACTTTCTAAGATTATTAAGACACCACAGACAATGCAAACAAGCAATAGCCACTAGCAAAGAGTACGTAAACGTGTAGGTAACATACTAATAATTATATATCAGTTACAACTTAAAAAACTTGCTAAAAATATTAATGAAATAGATAGAAAAGTGCTGACTTGTATTGTCTTGTTGCTTAGGTAAATTAAGAATAGCTTTTTTTAAGAAGGAAATCATCAAATGTGTTCTCTCGCCCTGGGTTACGCTAGATGCAGTGTTGAACTCTTACTGATTAAGTATAAACTACCCCATTCCTTCTCCTGCTCCAGGTCGGGGAGGCTGGGGCCACGGCCTATAATTGCGCTGGCAACCCCGGCCACAATTTAGAATACCTTGCATAACAATAATGAATGGAATAACGAAAGCTTTGGTGGAGTTCACAAACGTATAATAATATGCTATCAAAAAAAAACACATACGATACCTTATTCGATATATAAAAAAGAAAAAGGTCAACCAATAACATTTAAAATGTCATAAATATTTAACAGCCCCTTAAGTGTCTCAATTTTGAACGTTATTTTCTTGTGAATTTTATTAGCAGTTTATTTAAAGAGAAAACTAAGTTTAGTAGTAAATAAAAACTTATGACAAACGTTTAAGTTTATCTACTGAAGTAACAGCTTCAATGTGTACCGTTACATTTTATACTACAACCTCATAAAAGAAAGTTGCCAACTAATTTTCTTCGTAGCTTCAAGGTACCTAAACTAAAAGTTTAACGGAGTAAATGAGAAGTAAAAATTAATGGATATGAGATATATTGGTAATAAGTTAATTGGTCTGAGATACTATGGATATCATGCAGTTATTTGGTGGTATGGAGGTGAAGGGATTCGTTTCTGTAGCATCGAAATTTATTAACATATCACTGACTGAAAACATTGTGAGAGAACCTGAACTTATGAGATTCCAATCGCAAAAATGCCTTGAGATGGGGCGATGAATGCTTATTGTCGCCAATATGGCCTTGGTAAGCGTGGTCCTTAATGCCTAATCTCTGTTTGAAAAGAGGCCTTTATCTAACCTTAGGAGGAGTTAGAACATATTGATAAATGCAATAATATCTAAAGTCATGCTCCTGCGATGGTTTTACGATCACTTAACTGACATGGCGGTGACGTTTCAAAGGTAATATTAAGTAATTAAGTATGTTTCTTGTTAATAAGAAGTAAGTATTTTTTTAATACTCTTCCTATACAAAACACGTGGAAACAGAAAAAAACAAGTAAAATTAAAACATGATTGCGTGCAAGCTGCTAGCACTTGTACACGCGTTTAGCGGTCTTATGCAGGTGGCATGTATATTATTTACACCAGGCTAGCTGAAAAACATCGTCAAGTTTGTCCTGATATAGTCTTAAAAGATTCCGTATCTTTAGGTACAAAAAAATATCTGTACAGTATAATACTGTATAGATATTTTTTAGCTGTAGCTGTAGAGTTGATGTCCTTTTTAATGGCAAGTGGTCAACGCCGCCCATGGACACTTGCAACACCAGAGGAGTAACAGGCACGTTGCCAGCTTTTCAAAAGAGAGTATGCGCGTTTCTTTATTGTTTGAAGGTCCTTTCGGTTCGAAAATAACGTTGCCGAAAGATCAATCCAAAGTTTTGCTGTGCTAGGCAGAAAATTTCCCGAAAATCGAATAGTTGTTGACTGCCAACCATCTATATGATGGGGATGAAAATGTTTTCTCGTGGGTCGATGGCAAAAAGATGCGGCGGGAATTACACCAAACAATTTGTAAGAGCACTCCTCGTTGTATAGACGATATAGGACACATAGCCAAGCTACATCTAGTATTATACTGGGACTGCCCCAGCAGTGATGACAAATCCTGTCTATTCAAAGTTTGCCATACCGACCATTGTGTATTTCGATTACATGTTTAACATTTTTGTAAACGACATAATAATATGTTGTGTATATATAAATTAAATAATACATAAGATATTATGTATTAGAATTCTTCGTCTTTAAGCATGACGATACGTAACTACGTATTTAATTTTATGTCTTACATAGAACCCTTTAAAGAGAACGTTAATAATTCAATTTATCTGTAATTACTTTTAAAAAAGGGTCAATAAATAAAATTGTGGTACGAAATTCCTCACCTAACATTCTTGATTCGTAATTATCAGTGCAATTTTGTAGAGGGCCTGTTTGTTTTATTTCCAGTAAACAATTAACCGCACTATAATTTTAACTTTATGCTTTATATCAGCCGTTGAATTAAGTTTATCTTCGTTTTTTCCTTATTTTTTAAGTTAGTGTTTTTGATGTTATTTTTTTAGTATTTTTTTTTCTTTTTTGTGAGGGGAAAATCATCAAATGACTTCTCCCCCCCAGGGCCGGGCGGGAGGGAGTGTCAGACTCTTACTGACTAAAAACCCCCCTGTTCCTTCTCCTGCTCTGTGCCGAGGTCGCGGTACCTCATTGCGCTTACCCCGCAACCCCATCTGAACATCAGCCCTTTAGGGCCCCGTCTGTGGTGGTCGAATGGCTCTTTAAGGCGCGCGCGGAACGCTACGCGCCGTAAGCTCGGGCCTGGTTCTGGTCAGGCGGCGAGCTGCCCTTACTCGCCGACCGCAGGCCCGTGCTTACGGTGGCCGGAGATCGTCCCTCGATCCCCGATGCCCGTAGTGTCGCCAGTTGCGGCTGCTGGGGCGTGAGGAGGAGGATTGCTCCCTCACGCGGGCCGCCTCTCTCTTTGCGAGCATGACCGCTTCACAAAAGGAGGAGACGGCGTCCCAGTTCCTCTCACTCCGCACCATGGCCTCGACTAAGGCCGGGCGCGAGAGGTCGCCGCCGCCGATCACTTCCCTGAGGATACGGCGGTGCTCAGCCCAGGCAGGGCATACCGCTACCGTATGCTCCACCGTATCCTCTAAGTGGTCCTCACAATGACGACACTCGGGCGTTTCCTCCCGCTGAATCCGAAACAGGAACCTACCGAAGCTGCCGTGCCCCGTAAGCACCTGCGTCAGACGGAAGGTGAGGACGCCGTGGCGTCTCTCAAGCCACTCCTCAAAGAGGGGTCTTACCGCTGCTATGGTAGCGTGCCCGGCTCGGTTGCGACAGTCGTTGTTTCCACTCTGCCATGAGATCTCGCCGGAGCTCATTCCGCCACGCACTAATTTGGCGCGGCAGAGGATCTTCGCCCCGGCGACGCGCGTCTGCGCGCAAACTGTAGACGCGCGCGAGCGCCTTCGCTTCTAGAGCCCACGGCGGTTATCCGGCAAGGAGGTTCGCCGCCTCCCCGGAGATCGTGCGATACCCGCGGATTACTCGGATAGCCATGACCCTCTGGGACGCGACCAGCGTACGAGCCGGCCGCCGCTTCAAGTCCGGCGCCCACACAGGGGCACCGTACTGCCCCCGTTAGTAAAAAAGACGCATCTAACATTTTTTCCAGATTTGAGTTAAATACATTGCCGGGATCAGAAAAAAAAGGCGCATCTGCCTGTATTTTTAATATTTTGCTAACTTTCTCCAGTGCGGTTTTAACACAACGAAATAAGACGCTTCTGTATTTTTTTTTTAATCTGATTGAAGATGAAAAGACGAATTTATCGGAAACTTAGTTGAAAAGTCGCATTTAAGTAGATAATGTCCATTTAGTCTAAAGTTTTTTTCTTAGTTCGGTAATGTAAAAGGCACATATTTGTCCCTATTTCTAAGAGGAAGTTAATAAGACGCAAATACGCGTTTACGTCTAACACGCTATGTAAAAATTGAGTTCATAATAAGAAAAAAAGACCACATCTAACAACTTGCGCCCTATTTATTTCGTAAAATTGATTTCGCATAGACGTATTTGACATAATAACTTACGTTAAAAAAAAATTAAACAACAGTTAGTTAATAAAAAAGACGCAAACGTGCATAAACGTCCTTTTTTTAAAAAATTGTGTATAATGCGGAGCTTGCGCGGGGTGTTGGGGGGGTATGTTTTGTACGGCGCCTGACTAGTTTCTTTGCCAGTTGCGCCCGAGTAAGTTGTTGAAGAGATGTGTCGCGGTTGCGCAAGTTTTCGCTGCGTAATTCGTCGTATAAAGTAAGTAGGTATATTTATTATTTTCTGTTTTGGTATAAAAAATAATATCAAACTAACATGAAAATAGGTCGATGCTTTGAGTTAGTTAATAGGTAAAGCTTTAGCTTCCACAAGTACGGAAAGTACAAATAGTACTGGAGTAGAAACTACAGAGCGTATGACAGTCTTTGCAATCGTAGTTCAATTTTAATCTGTTTAGTTGATATAAGTGATTACAATCTGTTTAGTTGATAGTGTATTTCACTGATTC
Organism: Spodoptera exigua; assembly: GCA_902829305.4. NCBI lineage: Eukaryota > Metazoa > Arthropoda > Insecta > Lepidoptera > Noctuidae > Spodoptera > Spodoptera exigua. Next base: position 5,379,864 of record LR824614.2, read on the forward strand.
ATTAATGTACTCAGAAATCGACTTGCGCAAGACGACATGCATTCTCCATCCTTGGGACTTTCATTGAAAAGCCTGTATAATGTCGCAGCTAGAGTTTTGACATAATCAAATCGAGCTGAAAATTCCTCGAGTGCCTTGCTCATTGTGATTATCAAATCGCTGCTGGAAATAGGTTTCTCTTGTAAACATATGTCCACAGTTTCGCATCAGGCGCAAGTATCGTGCTCTGGAGTATCAGGATTAAACTCAGGTGACGTTATTTTCGTGCTGGCTGCACGTGGTTCCCGTATAGTACGAATGAATTATATCATATTTTGTTGCTGCATTTTAAAAAGACGAAGTTTCCATATTTTAATCTCCTTATCTTGTGAAATATTAACGTGCTGACCTGTATTCTGTTCCTGAGTCGTTACAGGTAATCCCACTTCTGAGCGTCAGAAGGAGCCTCGTGGCGGTCATGGTTGTCACTTTCTATCTTGGGCGTTGTAACGACCGGAATTCAAAAATAAAGGCACGCTTGTATTATTTGGCTTCCTCGCTATTTTATTCACAATCACACAATCAATAAGATTTTTTTTTTTGTGAGGGGAAAATCATCAAATGACTTCTCCCGCCCAGGGTTGGGCGGGAGGGAGTGTCAGACTCTTACTGACTAAAAACCCTCCTGTTCCTTTTCCTTCTCTGTGCCGAGGTCGCGGTTCCTCATTGCGCTTACCCCGCAACCCCGGCTGAACATCAGCCATTTAGGGGCCCCGTCTGTGGTGGTCTATTGGCTCTTTGAGGCGCGCGCGGAACGCTACGCGCCGTACACTCGGGCCTGGTTCTGGTCGGGCGGCGAGCTGCCCTTACTCGCCGACCGCAGGCCCGTGCTTACGGTGGCCGGAGATCGTCCCTTGATCCCCGACGCCCGTAGTTACTTTACTTACTTGCTATAAATAAACTAGTGCTTGACTGCGATCCTACCTAATGGTAAGCAGTGATGCAATCGTTGATGGTAAGGCGCACTAGTTTATTAAGAGCCTATTCACTCTAGCCTTGAAGACACCTAAATTATATTTGGACGGAAAGACTGCAGCCGGCAAACTGTTCCAATCCCTCGATGTACGCGGTATAAATGACGAGGCAAAGCGCTTAATCCGGGCCAGTAGTGTCGCCAGTTGCGGCTGCTGGGGCGTGAGAAGGAGGATTGCTGCCTCACGCAGGCCGACTCTCTCTTTGCGAGCTTGACTGCTTCACAAAAGGAGGAGACGGCGTCCCAGTTCCTCTCACTCCGCACCATGGCCTCGCGAAGGCCGGGCGCGAGAGGTCGCCGCCGCCGATCACTTCCCTGAGGATACGGCGGTGCTCAGCCCAGGCAGGGCATACCGTTACCGTATGCTCCACCGTATCCTCTAGGTGGTCCTCACAATGACGACACTCGGGCGTTTCCTCCCGCTGGATTCGAAACAGGAACCTACCGAAGCTGCCGTGCCCGGTAAGCACCTGCGTCAGGCGGAAGGTGAGGACGCCGTGGCGTCTCTCAAGCCACTCCTCAAAGAGGGGTCTTACCCCTGCTATAGTAGCGTGCCCGACAATCAATAAGATGGAATGAGAATTTGAGCCAATAGGTTAGCGTGTACACTTCGGCTGGCAGCTGTCAGCAAGATGCCGGCTGCCATTCCTCGTAGTGACACTTACTACCCTATTCGGGGTTACCCGCTCATAATAATGTTACCAATAAATTAAAATTGAGTTATGATTAACAATCAATTGTAAAGACAATACAATTATCTTTGTTATTAAAATAATCCATAATCAGTCGCCAGCGCCGTCATATATAATTTTAAGTTTTCGAGCCAGTTAAAATATAAATGAAGAGTGATGTTTTTGTTTCTTTTGATATTGTTTTTTTTTTACTTTAATTATAATAATGTTGTTGGCAAAAAACTTTTTATAGTAGTGTAATAAATAAAGATATAAGAGATTTATAATGGATCTGTACCTGTTTAAGACTGATAAAGCTTAACACCGTGACATTGCTCAAGTGTAATTCTTATAGTTCTAATTTAAATTATATTTGAATATGCCAAGGTTGGCATTTTGTGTTTTGTTATTAGTCAAAAGCATTTTAAATAAATATTTCATTGTATCAATTGCGTTTTATTTAATAATAATACATTAATAAACTCGTAGTCATCATAATAAACTATTATTATGATAACTACGAGTTTATTAACATTTAAACCATAAATAAAAGAATTATTAAATTATTATTTAAACATTTTATCTTAGTCAAGGGACATCTATGAAGTTATTTATTCTTAAGAAAAAAGGCGGAAATGACCATATGCGCCCATTTTTGTTAAAAATATATACTAGATAAATAATATAAATACTTAGAAGAAAAGTACAGGCAAAGGCGTTTGAAAATTAAAGGACGCATCTAGCCATTTACGTCTATTCAATTAAGTATGTGATATTTTTCCTAATTTTTTATGCTAAGATGAAAAGGTTTTTCTAATATTTTTATAATAATAATTTAATAAATTCATATTATTATTAAACCATGTCAAAGGTCTTTTTAATGCGCTTTATTATCAACTTTTAATATCTAAATATTTTAATTCACACGAACACAGCAAACAATTTCTTGTTTCATTCACTAAAACATTTTTTTCTCCGTTTTTACTTTTTGTTAGATACGTCTTTTCAACTATCAGGGGCAGCGTAGAGGGCCATGGATCGCACAATCCCCATATACAACCTCCGGCAGGAGGCGTTTGCCCCCCCGAGGTTGGGAAGGAGCCGCTTGAGCGCGGCCCCAGACCGTTCCAACTTAGGGGCCAAACGACGAAAATGCTCCGTAAAGTTCCATCGGCTGTCGAGGACGAGACCCAGGTACTTCATCGCCGACTCGACGCCGATGGTAACTCCTCCTGCCGTTATTTGGGACCCACCTGGAGGTGGCGCGCTCCGACGGCCATAGAAACACATGGCCTCGGACTTGTGGAGCGCCACCTCGAGTCCCAACTGCCGGATCCTTGCAACGACTGTCGCAACCGCTTGTGACATCAGGTCGGCCGCCGCCTGATGCGACCTCCCGTTTGCCAGCACCAGCGTGTCGTCAGCATAACAGACAATGCTGACGCCGCTCGGGAGGTCGGTGCGTAGCACCCAATCGTACCCGATGTTCCACAAGAGAGGTCCCAGGACCGATCCCTGTGGAACACCGCGCGACACCTCTCGCCGATTCCACACGCCCCGGTGACCGGGGTAGATGACGCATCTGTCCGTTAAGTAAGCCTCGACTACACGACGGAGATAGGCAGGCACCCGGTGATACCGGAGTGCCTCCAAAATGCAGCTCCAGGGCAACGAGTTGAAGGCGTTGGCGATGTCCAGAGACACCGCCACGACGACTCGCCTCCTGGCCAACGCAGTCCCCGTCGTGAGGTCCCTCACGCGCATGATAGCGTCCACCGTGGAGCGCCCTCTGCGGAAGCCGAACTGGCCGTCCGCTAAATCCGGCCCCCTTCCAGACAGGTGCCCGACGAGGCGGTCTGAGATTATCCTCTCAAACAGTTTTCCCACCTCGTCGAGCAGCACAATGGGCCGGTACGCGGACGGAGAGTCCGCAGGACGCCCCGGCTTCTTCACGAGGACCAGTTTACCCGTCTTCCACGACAGCGGAAACTGGCCTCTCTCCAAACATGCGCTGAACAGACCAAGTAGTCGAGGCCTCAGAGCCTCCGAGGCCAGGACCCAAACCTTGGCATGCAGCCCGTCAGGTCCTGGGGCGGTATTCTTGCCGCTCAGCCGGCGCACCGCCACTCTCAAATCTACCTCGGTCACTTCCGGAGCGGATTCATCGTCGTCCATTCAGCCCGCATTGGGCACCGCAGGGGGCGGGGACATAGCCGGAGGCGTGTAACCCATCTGTGGTCGGGGGAATAGCGCCCCAACCACTTCGTCCACGACCTCCGGCCGGAGACTCTGAGTCAGTGGGGGCGCCCAGGTGCGGAGCTTATCACGCACCATCCGGTAGCGGCGTCCCCACGGGTCTCTGTTCAGAGTCTCCAACATCTCCTCGCGGACCCGATCTTTGGCCCGCCGGATCTCCACCCTGAGGGTGGCCTTCGCCGCCCTGTACTTCTCGTATAGCTCCGCCTCTCTGGTTTCATTGTCCAGAGGGCGGAGACGGAGCCTGCGGTGCCTGGTGTATCGGCGTCGCGCTGCGGTGCACTCACCGCGCAGGTCTGCCAATTCCTGCGACCACCAATACACCTGGCGCTTGCGTTGGCACGGCTGGATCCGGGGCATCGCCACGTCGCACATCCTTGACATGGCGTCCTGGAGCCATCTCGCCTCCTCGTTAACGTCGGCAGGCCTGACCGGTGGTATCACCCAGGCCTGCACGACTGCGGCTTCCAGGAAAAGCTCCCGGTCTAGTTGCCTAAGCGCCCAACGCGGGCCACACGGGGCCTGTCTGACTGGCGGGTCTGCGGACTCGGCGGAAACGTCGAACCGTATATACCGGTGGTCCGAAAACGTCTCCACCTCCTCCATGACGCGCCAGTCAACAACGCGCGATGACAGAGGCTAGCAAACGAAATGTCCACCACTGACTCGCCCCGCATCCGTACGCACGTGGGGACAGAACCCCGGTTCAGCACGACTAGGCCTGTCTCCAGAGCCCAGTCTTCGACCATCCTTCCCCGGACATCAGTGAGCCGGGAACCCCAAGCCAAATTCTTGGCATTGAAGTCCCCGAGGACCAGCACGGGGAGGGGACGGAACCCGACGACGACGGTGACTAATTCCCTGAGGGAGTTGTGGAACTCGACGAGAGTTCGGTTCGGAGAGATGTACACGCCCACCACGGCGATCTCTCCAAACCGAGCCGCGACGCAACCCCTCCCTCGCTGAGGCCCTTCGGGGGTTGGGGTACCGGCGGCGGCCGACGAGATGATGGTCACCGAGCCGTCCAGGTCTGACACCCAGTGTTCCCTGGGTGGAACGAAGTACGGCTCGGAGACCACAGCAACATTGATCGACCACTGCGCCATGCTCTGGAGCAGGAGATCCTGAGCAGCGACGCAGTGGTTGATGTTCGCCTGGAGGAGGCGTAATGGAGCCATTATTGGGTATCCATCACGACCTCCTCTCTGACGGCAGCGGCGACAGAAGCAGTCGCGACTGCGGCGGCAGCGGGAACGACGGCGGGGGCGGTGGCGGTGCCTAAGGGCCTACCTTTCCCTCGGGGTATGGTGGGGGGGAGCAGGCTTTGCCCCCAGCCCGGTGATCGTCCGGCTTGCCGGCCGCCGCACATACTACGCAGTGCGGTGGGGCGGTACAAGCGCCGGCCCTGTGCCCGGGCTGACCGCAGCGAAAGCAGCGGTCGCTACGGTCCACCTCTGAGGTGCATTTGGCACCTACATGGTGACCAATGAGGCAGCGGAAGCACCTGAAAGGTCGGGGTTTCAGCAGCTTCACCTGCGCCGAAACCCAGCCCACCAGGAGCCTTTTGCCCTCTGACAGCTTTTTGGCCGCTGTGACGGGGCAGCTCACTACCACAGTCCGCAGCCCCGTATTGTCCGGGCGGATGGTGCCTGCCTTCACCTGATCAGCAGGGCACCCCCCCCGTCCTGGCGACAGCGGCCGCCACCTCGTTCTCCGTCACGGAGTCATCCAGGCCCATTATGCGTAGCTCCAAGCATTTGGTGGGCCTGGACACGCGAGCCTCATCCGCCGCAAGGCACGTCCTGAGCCTCTCGGCAAGGGCGTCAGCGGATGGGCCGCTGGCCGCGCCGGGGACCTCCAAAAGACGGGCTCCAGTCGCGGTGACCCTTACCGCGAACCCGTTAGGGGCCCCGAACTCCGCGGGAGTAACCGTCCCCTTCAATTTGGCGAGGACGTCGCTGTATGTCACCCCCTTCTTAGCCGCGTCCGGCTGTAGCGTGATAACTACAGCCGAAGATTTAGGGGTGAGGAGCATTGCCGCAGCGCGCTTCTCTTTGCGTCGCCGCTGCCGCCGCTGCCGCTGCTCCTTCTTGCGGCGCTTTCTCGCCTCTTTGGCGCCCCTTCTCGCCTGCCCGGCCACCTGCCACTCGTCGCCATCGGTGCGCAGCTCTGATAGCGGGGTTGGGGCTGCAACGGCTGGAATTTCAGCTACTGCGCCCCTTCGCTTGCGGCTATTTGGTGCCAGAGGCACAGCAGGAGCCGGTGCCGGTTGAGCTATAGGCGTCCTCGTCAGCGGCGGGGCTCTCGGTGCTTTCGCCGCAGGAGGCACTTTTGCCCTTTTCTCCACCGGAGCGTCTGCTCTGGCGCCGCGGCTAGGTGGCTGCTTCGTCTTCGCTGCCGCGGCTGCATAACTGCCAGTTGCGAGCGGGGGTCGGAGGAGCCTACCCTCCAGAGCGTCGAAACGCTGCTGGAAGGCGGCCATCTCCCGCCGCATGAGGCCAAGAAGGTCGGCCTCCGCTGGCTGCGAGGGTTGGGGACGACCCGCGCGAGCAGCGGCGAGCTCCGCCTTTGCTGCACGAAGTTCCGCCTCCAGGGCAGAGTTCGCAGCCGCTAATCGGGCCAGCTCGCGCCTCATTCCGGCCATCTCTTTTTGCAGAGCGGTAATCTGCCGCTCTGCTGAGCCCTGCTGGGATACCGCCGACATAATTGCGGCCTCCGCGTGCTTAAGCACTCCATTTCTGCCAGCCTGGGTTTTTTGCCCAGCCAGCATGCGGAGTGCTTCCTTAACCTGGAGGCGGAGGCTCTCAGCGCCGCCTACAGAACCCTCACCACCGGAGGCCTCCATCTCCGAGTAGTCCGAGGGGGCAGCCTTTCCCAGGGCGCTCCCCTCCGCTGCCAGCCGCTCTGCCGGCTCAGATCGGCTCCCAGCCGCCCTTGTGGAGCCCTTCCCCTTGCCCCTACCCCGCGCCGCCGTGAGGATTTTGGGGGCTGGGGCCTCCTGTTCATTGGAGGAGGGCCCTCGCCCATCCTCCAGCCTGGGGCGTTTGAACGTCCCTCGGGTCTTTTTCTTGCGCAGCGCTATGTTTGTGCCAGACTGCGATGTTGAGTCGGACTCAGAGTCCGACTCCTTCCTGCTTGAGGCACGTGCACACGATGCATCTAGCGCCTCGTTCATATTTGCAAGCGAGCTGACCTCGCTTGCTTTCTCCTCACCGGTAGGTGGATTTTTATTTTTTTTGTTTTTAGACATCTCCATTGAAGTCCCACGAGTATGGGGGAAATAAGAGGTCCGCTCAGGGAGAGCCCCCTGTCCCTGGGTAAGTGTGCATTTGTCTCCCAACTAGGGGGTCTACCGGTCCCCTAGCTGGGGGTGCGCTCACGACTGATCCTACTCCTCAGCCATACATACCCTCGCCGCGCACCAGAACTTAGTATTGGAGGAATTTTTTATAGAGGTTATCTTCCTCGCGGTCCGGGCGGTTAAGACAAGACCCTCGTCCCGGTCCGAGTCATAAAACATGACCATGATCTCTTCCCGGATTACGATATCGACGGGTGCAGTCGGGCGCAGCTAGTGCCCCGATGCTACTCATTGGCAGGGTGAGTGCACAACGAGCGCCGCCCTTGTTTCTCCGCCCCGCTCTCTGCTAGGTCCAGAGAGTCGTGCAGAGGAACGCCCCCATGGAGGCGTGGACCCTATGCCAGCATAGAGCCGGTCGCCTCTAGAACCCGACCGGGTTCTCCGCCCGGCCAGAAGTTCGCTGCGGGCGACAGTCAGTCCAACCCTGTCGCCATCCCGTTCCCGGGAGACTGTCGCCCGCACCCAGGGTGCACCACGGGGAGGTCTTCTGGCATGCACCCCGCAACGGAGGAGTTACGAGTGCGTCGCCGACATTTTAGGGATAGGTTTTGGAGATTTAGGGATTGGGTCTTTGGTAACCTCACTCACACGGCGAAACACAACGCTGTGGTTGTTTCACCCCGATTTTTTATGAAGCCGTAATATCACTCCGGTCGAGCCGACCCATTCGTGCCGAAGCATGGCTCTCCCACTTATAATGTTGCTTATTCTTAGCACCTCTTTGTTAAACATTCTTCTGGCAGAATTCTGATGTTATATTATTATAACATTTATAATTAGCGGAAAATGTCATGTGCACGCCTAGTTTATTTTTACTTTATCTTGAGGTAGATAAGTAGGTACTGCGAAATGAAGTTGCTAGGTGGTCAGCATGACATTTTATAAATGGTAGCATAATTATCTGTTTGGAGACTTCTCGCCGCATATCAGTAATGAGTTTTTATTATAATTTTGAAATATAGGTAATTCGGTTTTAATTTTATTTTAGTTGTGTATGTATTCTTATTTTATTATGTAGATTAATGCAGGTATAAAACTTTTTCATTTATTTTAAATATTATATTTATTTACTATTGTTATATTATTAAGATTAAGAGTTTATTTGTTTGTTTCAATGCGCTTATCTCCAGAACTACTGGTCCGACATGAATGATTTCTGTTTGTGAGGTGCTCATTTATCGAAAAAAGCTGTATGCTATACAACGTGTAAAGAAGGTAAAATGTAATATAAAATTGAATAGCATAAAATATATCATGGTTTTAAATCCAACCTATCAAGGTATTAGACTGAGGCAGTAGTAAAGTAGGTAATTACAAACCGTTAGCTGTTACAGACCCTATAATTAGGAAATTATAGAGAAATATTATTTCACATTCCTGTTTTAAGGCTAAATCCTCCATGGTTAATTAAAAAAAATAATTTATAACCAGTGGTACACCAAAGTACGTAGTTACATAAAAAATCTTCTTTTCATCCATCGCCACTAGAATTACTGCTGTAATGCACCTCTTGCAAGTCGAAACTATAATGATTAATCCCAGGTCACCAGCGCCTAGTTTCATCTCGGGCCCATCACTAAAACCGCAAAACATTATCTCGAAACCGCAACCTGCCAACATCTTGTTACTGGCGACAAAATTGCTCAGTGCAATCTTTTTGTCGGTTATAGGCCTTGTAAATCAGTAGTATACTTAAAACGATGTACAAGGGAAATTATTTTGTATGTAGCCTGTAGTAAAGTGGTTTTTCGAATACCTATGATGGTTAAGCTTATTTGCCCTTCGTTACACTTTTTTTTAAGTGAATGATTTTTTTATAATCTTCTATTAATAGTTTTTCATTGATTAGTTTTGGTAGAGACTAAATCCTCCTTGTTACAAAACAAGATTTTTTAAAAAAGCAAAAACTTTTTTTCCGATAGCCCGATTAATGTTAAAATCAACTAACTAGGTGTCAAATCTCTCTTGTCAATTCATCTGATTGGTTGTTGATAATTCAGTCAACCAATCAGATGACTAGACAAGAGATTAAATTGATTTTAACATTGATCGGCTTTTCGGAAACCGGGTGTAAATCTCATTTACTTTCAATTCGAAATACAAATATTGGCTCAATTGTTCAGACCAAGAAAAAACTTGTTTTGTAAGGTCGAAATAGTTTAAAGTTAAACGAGGAATAGAAACATCAAGTCTCAAAATTAATTCTAATTTTTGTTTCATTAACTCTAATCGTATTGAATCCCTTGATAGAAATTGGGCCAACTCGTCTCCTATTTCAGCCAGATAATAATAAAACAGCCAAACAGCGCCCTTACCTTAAATAAATCTCCAACACTCTGTAATCGAACCACACTTGATCACACTTCCCCAAGAATCACACACAGGTGACAGATTTCCGCTACATTTTTCTCCTAAATAAAAGAGAAATTGAACAACCGTATACAAATAATGTAATCAGTACCGTACGAATATATTTGTAGCTTTCGTTCGGATGGTCGCGTATGCTCGCGTACTGCGGCGTATTCCCGCTACGCTGTCGACATAGTACATTCACGATATTCATAAGCAGAATCATCAAAGGACTCGCGATGCGTTTCTTTCACAGATTTCAGATATTGGATATGATACTACTGGTAACTTAATTGTAGATTCTTTGAAAAGGTCAAGTACAAGGATTAGTAGAAATAAAAGGCATTAGTACGAAGAGTTGAAATTGCTATTTTTGTGTTAACAATGTGTGATAGAACCCGTTTAAAAGGGTATTAAAATTTCAAAGCGGAGTTTTGTAGTCTCTATTTGCTGCCATAGCATACAGACACGAGCATATTATTATTATTTTGTTATAAAATTATACTTTCAGTTTACGTTAAAATTAGAATTCTTATAAGTATGCATTTCTTGGGGCTAATAATAATAATTATATTTACTGGGCCATAACAATTGTCTTTAAGCAATTTGATAGTGAAAACGATCATAAACGTTAAATACCAATTCTCAGTTTCATATCCAAACTTCAACAAATCTAAGTAAGAGGAACACCCGATGCGTTAGCTGGCTGTGAAATATTGCCAGTGGAATCGTCGCGACAGTTTGTCCGCTGCCTTATTTATAACGTGCGAACGCTTCGTTTGATAGAACGAATTAAAATAGCGGTCTACTCAAGAAGGAGCCGTGACGTATAGACATATCGAGTAGCCTGTCAGATGCGATTAATTTTTACGTTTCAGAGGAAACTTTATAAAGCGCGCTATATTTTATCCTAGTTAACTTATTAATGGGCCTCTTATGTGGTTTTTTCGTCGTAGAGAAATGATTCTACTCGTCGCTTTGTGGTTAATTATAGTATAAGAAGAATGGTTATGAAGATCAGAAGGTTTGGTAGAAAAAAAAAGTGTTTTGTTTATTTATGAATTGTGAGTTCGAAATATTATGAGATAGGAATGACAAATTGTGTATTTTAAAATTAGGTCAACTTGAGAGTAAATTGCGCTACACTGAAGATTCAGGTGAAGTAAATAGGCCAAGTGAATAGGCGCCAAACTGCAGTTTTGTTTGTTTGTTTGCGCTTTCCAGTAAATACTTACAATTGTTGTCTGAAGCTTCGGTCTCGTACAGTCAAGTGGAAAACGACATGATTACATTTGCAAAGGAAATGCTATCTATTATTTGACGGTTATTTATTACATGTTCATAAACGCACATTTATACAAAACACACTCTAGTTTTATCCGATCACAAGTATCTAGATGTTACTTTCTGGGAAGCCTTCATTGTAAAGATATAAGATAATAAACACATATTTTTAGATGCATAACTTTGCAATAAAGTAACAAAGCAATTTCACCATTATAATTTTGGTTACTATTTAAAATTCAAAATCTTGTCTATATACATACATACTTAGTTGTATAGATAGGCAATTTGCCTCAACGGTAAACCTTCAATTTCCTGTATAAACTCATTATTCATTAACAAATAGGGCTTCACAGTGAAATATCAATACATCTTCGATTATGAAATAAGGGAGTACTAAGAAATGAAACAATTGTGCTTCAGGACGGAATTCTTGCCATTAAATATTACGCATCTCCATCCGAAGAGCTGGTAGAATTAAGTTAATTAATCAATCAATCAGGGTAGAAGCATTGTTCGACGTTTTTGTTCTTGATAACAAAGGGTCTTATACAATGCTCCTGTGTTCCAACAAAAGCTATGAACTTTCACCTTGTGATCATCACATTTATGCATTTTCTAGGAGAAAATTCTTTACGTGTGCTAGTATAAAGTTTTCACATAACCGTTAGAAACAAATGAGTGTGGAGAGAGTAAAAGATGTGTTAAAGTGAGAAGTGGCACCGGCGCCAGAGTTCCAAGATAAAATAATATTGTGGCGGGACTTCACAACCACTAAGATACGCTTTATTGGCTTATGACTCTCTCGCAGTTTATGAGGAAAAGGACATGGCCAACTTTTGTATGGGCGTTTGCATAGTTATTGAATTCAATGTACATCAATGATTTTTGGTGTTTACATTCGTGAATATTATTAAATTAAATTGCAAAAAATAAAACACATGAAGAACTCGTAATTATAACAAACAAGACGAAAATAGTTTCACTAAACCTTTAGTCAGATTACTGGCCATAAGTGTACGAAATAAGATTTTGCTTTTAAAAACCATGGCGTTTTAATTATTTATTTATAAAATAAAACAAATGAATATGTATAAAGAATAATGATTTATTTATTAAGGAGAACAAATAAAATAAAACTAGGTACGTAATAATTCACTTGGATGGTATGGAATGTACGTTTCTTTAATATATATTCTGTATAATTGGGTAATAATATGGTAGTACTTTCCATTTGAAGCGGCCTGATTAAAACAGGTGGTAATGGTGGTGCCTCTGGTGGGCTAACCACTTGAATATAAGGGGCTACTGCAGTGTTGTCAGAACCCAATTCCTGCAAGTTTCGTGATAAGTCCTGCACTGTCTGTCTATTTGCCCGCATACTGCACACATGACAAACATAGTTGCTTCTTGAGGTCTGAAAATAAACCCCAATTAGAATAAACACATGTTTTCAAGTTTTATGTTATTGTACAGTGAGAAGTATTATGTTACAACATGCCTATTTTAAAGAAGTCTAGGCAAACATGGAAAATACATAAAGATAGATATTATAATCACACATACCTACTATGAGTACTTTTTTTATAGATTAATATGTGATTAATATAGATAAATACAAGTACATATATAAAACAATGAATAAAAAACAAAATGCTTACCACATTAATAGTATTTTGTGTTATTAGGCCAGCTAGCTATGGAGAGTCCATACTGACATTATGGTGTCTTATTTTTCGAACCGATTTTCCACAACCAAGGCAAGCCATATTATGCCCCAGTAGTCTGTCATGTTCCAGCCTCAGTATTCAATAATAAGAAGCGTGGTTGACAAATGAATGTCCCCAGAGGCAACTAAAAAAAAGATGCACTATTTAAAATCGCATACCATGATAAAACATAAAAAACAGACTAAGTATTATATATTCCGACTTCATACCTGGGTTTCAGCTGGTTAACCAACGTGAACGTTTTGTTTGATGGTGTGCAGAAAGCGAGGATATAAGACGCCTCTGCAGCCTTTGTACGCCTATTCCGCAGTTGATGCACCTCATCGTAATACACAAAACAAATCCAAAACGCAAAACAGTTACTCCAGTATTATTAGCAAGGTTAACAAAAACACGCTGTCAAAAGTGCCAAACACATTCCGTTTCGTTTAAGTTTTTTTTTTGTGGTGAAATGCAACTAAAACCAATGAATACAGTTCCGTATGAATAAAATGTTCCTAGTGTAATGCATTTATCGATCATATCACACGTTTTCTACGAGTGTAGTTTAAGACACGTGGTTTGGAATTGGAACGTGTTTTTATTTATCTTTCTCTATGGACTATTATGGCGAAACTTGACAAACGAAGTTGATTTTGTTGCTTTTACATTTTTTTAATAATAATTGTCAGGTCTGGAGAGGATAAAAACTACGTAATAATTCATATTTCTATTTGTATTTTACAGTGTATTAATTTTGTTCGTGTACGTGGAATGTACTTTTTTGGCCATGCCCTTTTCTGTTGTTTTTATGCTGTTTCAGTTGAGCTAAGATTTTTTGGTAAGATAAAAGCTAAGGCAGTAATTACAAAAGCAGATAAATAAACAGCTATTGTACAGTAACTCGGGGTAAAGCAAAGGTATGTCATGACATGTTTGGAGATGTCACTTTCATCAGCTTTTATAGACCTACTGCTGGATATCAAAATCAAGGTCAGTGGTGTGTAATTACACACCACTGACCTTGATTTTCAGATCTAAGTATAGAACTGTCGTTTTACATAATAGACTGTGTCCCTCCAGAAGACGTCTATCCCAATGGTCATCGTCTCTTCGACAAATATGACCTGTTCCCAAACCAAAGTGACAACTTTAGTTTTCTAAACCTTTGAGTTTAGGCGAAGTCGAATATCAATTAAGTATCTTACTTTAACGAGTCTACGAGGTGTCAACCCACTTTTTGCAAGTAAGTACGCATTACATAAAAAAATAGGGACCCATTGGAGTTCCATACGTTAAAACACAAATAAAGGTAATAAAAGAAAAATTACTCATCATTAAATTATATTTCCAACCAATTATTCGGTGTTCAGAACAAACACATAAGCTTTAATGACATTTCCTGATCCTCTTTCATCAAGCATGAGCAATGACAACGCTAATTTGCGACATTATTTCCAATGCTTATTTACATCAATAAAATTTTATTTCTCCCGTATAAATACAGTAAACGAACCGTAAATAAGGCCGTTAACATTCGCCCACCCCTGGCTTACTAACATAGCCTTTCATATATTGTATATCATTTTTAACCGAAACGTATAATTACGCAAATTTTGTAAGACTACTGACAGCTGTTAGGGTTTATTGGATACTTACTTATTAAATGATAAGTGTATGTTATCATTTTTTATATAACTTTCGTGACTGTTTGGCAAGGAATCCCAGTTATCTCAACATGGTTTTAGCTATACGTGTTTGTGAGCCCCTAGCGTTATTTGAAACTATTCGAGCTGATCTCGTCAAAGAGGTCAGTAACATTTAATTTTATAAAAGTACCTATCTAAAAATGCTATTGGTGATTGCAGAAACCTGAGCATTTACCTGAGAAGATTTCACATATTTTATATTATAGGTATAATAACTTCAGTTTGCTAATCCTTTCGGCTATGTCGTGTGTCAATTGAATATTTTATGCGTATAAGTTATACGAGGTATGGATAATTATGAAATTCTATTGCATTTAAAATTTTAATTTATTTAATTTGAAGCGTGTTTTATTTCTTTGATAGGATTAGTAGTTGTATAATTTATAATAAGCCTCTTTAGAAAAAAGACACCAAATCAGTCGATAGAGAAAATGTTGATTATTTTTTTTTAAACTTTTAAAGACTTTGAACAGACTAAAATATAGCAAACACTCGGGGAATTTGCACTTATGGCTCATTTTCGCAATTTAGTTCGTTTTCACGCTTATTTTAACTGGCAACACTAATGCTAGTGTGTACCTGAGTATTAATGTCATTTTAGTCACGAAAGTGTAGTATATTAAATTGCATTTGTTTCATAAGCGGTCGGTTGCCGATGGCCTACTTACATTGTACATTAAATCATGCATATCTTTTAGCTAAGTAGGATTGCAATTAGTGGAAGTGCATGTGGCGATAGAATGTTAGTATTTTCTAATGTTTTAAATACTGTTATGAAAGTAGTGTTGCGATATTCTTAAAAAAGTTAAGTAGTACGGAGTTAAAAACTTGGCATTTGCTGTCGTTGTTCAGTTATGTTTTTAAGGGGTGGTTTTTAATGAAAATGCTAAGTGATTTTTACTGAGTTCATGCATTGCAGCAAATTTATAAGGTTTTTGTTTTAATAATATTTTCCATGTATTTTGACCAAGTGAAATTAACATTAATATTTTCTGTACAATTTGTTTTATGACCAGCTTTTGCCCGCAACTCCGTTTGCGATTTTTGGTATAAAAACTATTTATGTCCTTTCTCGAGTTCCAAACTATGTCTGTACCAAATTTCACTGAAATCGGTTGAGTAGTTTAGGCGTGAAGAATAGACAGACAGACAGGCAGAGTTACTTTCGCATTTATAACATTAGTTTGGATTTGAATTGATAAATAAAAGAGTGTTAATATTTCATACTTATACAAGCACGGTCTACTTTTGTATAACTCCAATAAAATATTTTAGTGTTTTGTATTCTCTTCTTAACTATACACCTATTTGGTACTGACAAAGCATTATCCGCGTTCCAACCAATCATATTCTGTCCTGGATTCCAAATCACCGTTGTCTAACACCAAACCATACTTAATAAACGTAATGTTTACGGTATTTCTATAATAAATAGCTAGCACCCATGGAGTAAACTCCTGCAAAATGGTCTGTCACAATTAATTACCTCATCCAACATGCATGACAATCTAATAGTAGTGATCTAGCGGTGACCGGCTTTCCGCTTTCTCTAGCACGAAGTCCTGACTGAGGCCGTCATAAGGCCATAAGAGAAGCGTCTTGAAGAGATGATTTATAAATACTTTTTTTGATTTGTTATTGTGAATTTCGAGGTCTTTTAATCCTGTTTCCAGAACCAGGGAATTGTTAATTGGATTTTCGATTTCTAAGTGATAAATAGAGACTGTTTCTTGATTCGGTAGCTGATCATAGACTTTCCATTGTGGTATTACCATTGTTGCCAGAATTTTACAATCTATACTAATACTATAAAGAGGTAAAAATTGTAAGTTTGTATGTTTGTAAGTTTGTAAGTTTGTACTTAAGTTTGCAAGTTTGTAAGTTTGTAAGTTTGTAAGTTGGTGTGTTTGTAAGTTTGTATGTAGAGGGTAATCTTTGGAAGCGCTGGTCGGATTGCCAAAATTCTTTCACTGATGGTTAGCTATAATGTTTCTGAGCGCTAAAGGATATAAAACAACACGTTATGATTAAATCAAGTCGAGCAGCGGGTGAAACCGCGCGAAAGTAGCTAGTTATTTATAAAATGAATTGGGAAAGTGGCAGACGTTACTTTTTTCTTTATTGGTAATTTCACATCGGACATAAACTTAAAAATTAGGTTATGTTGGTCTAGCTAACTGATTACATATCTAAGCGTAAACCTAGGTAAAGAAGAAGATTCAAATCAAAGAAAACAGTTTTTCAATAAACATTTTAACTAACCAATCCACATGTCCCAAATAGTTGAGGAACCAATCGCTCACTTCGCCGCCTGAATACGAGGTCGTGAGTTGAACTTAATTGGACCCCGGCCGGGTGACACGGAAAGGAGATGCATCGCTCGGCTGTATGGAACGCATAAATTTTGACTTGAGAATTGGACCCTATGGCGTTTTGTTTTATAATTTGCAACTGTATATCATCATGGAGTCTTTATTAATTCAACTGGTTATTTGGTTTTCACTTTGTGTTATTGATTGAGTAGTTTCATTTTATGTGAATGGTCATGTTACTGCTGATGTTACGACGTATTCAATTAAATAAAAGAACATAAGTTATTTTCATCGTCAATACCTTTATCACTGCTTAACAGTAGCCTCCTCTCAATGGTAAAGGATTGAGCACGAATCAACACTCCTGATCCAGGCGGGTTGGCGATTTCAAATATAAGTTAAAATGTAAATCTAAGTTATCATACATAGACAACTGAGAACTTCCATTTAATCCAAAAATCCTAAGATGTCATTTGGTTGAAGCATTTCATTCACAAAACGTATAGTTTTTACATAAAAATTTTGAAGTACGCTGGTTATAAAAGAACTTACCATAACTGTTTTTAGAATAAATAATCTATAATAGATTAATGTGTGGGATTATGTTTTGAAAACGTCTAAATTAATTGGTGACACGTTTATTTATATTATAATTAGATTAAATATAATAGTGTAATTTTAGCTGCAACTGTGGTAAAAAAGAAATATAATAACTCATTTACATAGTATTCAGTACTGATTAAAAACAAACTACATGGTAAATATTGAGTTGGTTGCAAATTACAACCACATTGTTGATGAGCGTGTTCAAATATTTACTCGTACAATAGTTTCCACAAACAGATTCACATTTTCACTAGCTAGCATTTGTTTTCCTCTGCTGGGTGGTGGACATCCTCTACATAAAATAGTTTTTCCATCATTTCTACGCTTAGAAAAAGGATTTTAAATATATTTAGGTCAGTTAGAGACCGCTACTGCCTGGTATCCGACGAAAGCTACTTTTCTAATCAACTCCGACGCTATAGGAGAAACTGAAGTGTGGGAGAGAATGACAGTCTCACAAAACAAATTATACCGGCGTGAAATATCCACACGGTTGTTTTACGTCCCATGGTTTAGCGTTGGTAACCGAAGCTAATCCTTTACCCATTTCCAAACCCAAAACCTCCGAAACCTTTATCTCTAGAAAGCCTTGAACAGACTCGTGATTCCTCAGGTATTTGCAGGTGTCCATGGACGGCACCGATTGTCTTCTTTTTTTTTACTTGCTATAAACTAGTGCTTGACTGTGATCCCACCTGACGGTAAGCAGTGATGCAATCGTTGATGGTAAGGCGCACTAGTTTATTAAGAGCCTATTCACCCTAGCTTTGAAGACACCAAAATTATATTCGGACGGAAAGACTGCAGCCGGCAAACTGTTCCAATCACTCGATGTATGCGGTATCGTCACCACATGACTAGCAGTATTTGTTCTTAGACCCATCTTATTAGTAATCCCGTCATTCATTTAAGTGGAAAGTGGAATCTAACACTCTCACAATGTCCTACCTAGTACCAATGTAGGTTAACTCCATGTAAAGTAAACAGTACTCGGAATCAATGGAAAGTATTGATTACAATGAAAAATGTTAATTGTTAGCTCATAAATTAATTCGTTTAAATTATTTATTTATTTTATACTTTACTATCGAACCACCCCCGGACAATGCAGATATTATATAATTATATCCACTGTTTAATGGATAGTACACACATAAAAAAATAATACCTCTTCAGTTATTCTATCTAAAAAAAAACTGTATCAAAATCCATTTATTGATTTATTTATCCATCCTTATATCCCTAGATATAGAAAGCGAATTTGTTTTATAGTATTTAGTGTTTACGTTTTCGGTCTTATCGCGCAAGGCATTATCATATTTATCATCCTATTTTCTAAAGTTCAAAATATCTAAACTAAATTCTTAAAATAAGATGATAGAAATAGGTATATTTATAGCTTATTGTTCATAGTAATCTTATAGTTTATTTAAAAAAAAAACTATAATTTGCTTTACTGTGGATTTTATCAAAATAATGCAGTACATAAATGAACAGACACGATGTTATATTAGAACGCAAATAAATTTATTTTTAGGTATAATTTTATATCAGAACACGAGTATCTTCCGTCGTAACAGAAATAAACGACATTTAACCTTTCATAAAAAGTGCACAATAAGTCG
Source organism: Spodoptera exigua (assembly GCA_902829305.4). Classification (NCBI taxonomy): domain Eukaryota; kingdom Metazoa; phylum Arthropoda; class Insecta; order Lepidoptera; family Noctuidae; genus Spodoptera; species Spodoptera exigua. The sequence continues at coordinate 5,398,758 of LR824614.2, forward strand.
AAAAAGTCACAATAGACGGGTAGTGCCTAGTAAACGAGAAAGAACGTGAGCTGTTGACACATTTGAAGATAATGTGCGCATACCCCTGTGACAGGAGCTCGGTGCAAGGTACGAATGATTAGCGATTTCAATGGTGTCTTTGCCGCACTACTTACGTCAGATTCAAAATTAAGAAATATAAATGGCGAATATTTGGTTCGGCGCACGTAGTTAATAACAGCGCATTGGCAAAGTTTTGTGTAGCTGAATTACTCATAAATATGTTTTGATGTAACTATTTCATCCGTTTAATTACTATGTGAGTCCAATTGTCATTTTTAAAAAGCAATTTATTCAGTATTCTGTGAAATAAGTCAAAAGGCGTCAAAAGTGACATCAATACACTGGGTTTTTTAAAATGTTTCACAAAGCAAAAATGCATTCACTAGATATATTTGGACTTTTCTTTAAGTTTTTTTCTTTCTTTTCTTCACAGCCTATGATTCTTTACTTCCTCAATGCAATTTCTTTCAAGCTTTTACAGATATTATTAATTAATTTGGTTGATTAAAACTTTACCTAAAATTGAACGGATAAAAAACTAAATTTTATTTCGTAAAAAAAATCTTTCATTAACTTTTCCTGTGTTTAGACGTGAAGATCTATGCGAGACACAATGATCTTTCTATTATGTCTTCGACACGACATTCTACTGGTTAAAAACTAAATATGTACCATAATCGCTGGCGCTCATCCCTTACACGTATTCCGCTGGACTCATGAATACGAAGCGCGCGGCGGCGCCGAGTAACGAGTGTGCATTTACATTTCATCTGCTACAAATGATTCGGTACATTGCACAGGTTGTATGAGGGCGCGGCCACAGTACTTGACACTGTTATCACCTGTAAACATGAGAACTACGTAATTCTTCTTTCAAAATGGACAGAGATGAAGTGGACGGGGTATCGGTGTCATTGCTTTGCTTACTAGATGTAGTTCAATCGATAAATATGAGGTATTCCAAGAATGGTTTTCCATGGTTAGGTCACAATAGTGGAACAGACCAAAAAGCAAGATTAACCTTTAATCGTGGTAATTCAAGACGCAATAGAAGCACTCAAACGTTCGCTTGGCGTTTGATGACTTCATGTGAATTTTGAAACTCTGACAGCACAATATAATATGGCACTAGTTGTTACAGAAATTGAAGTAATCAGCAAGTAAGAAAGAAGAAATGCATATTTAGGAATTGGTAAATATGGTTTTAAACCCGAACGTTTTCCAGTAACAGTAAGCACGTACCAACATAAACCCGAATAGCCAGACAACAAACAACTATGCAAATATTTGTTCCATGCGGGATCGAATACCAGCAACTTAGATACCTATTACTGTCACTGAACAATTCAAACGGGACCACGAACTGGGGTAAATGCCTTGTTTTATGTGACACATGAACAGAATTCTATTGATGAAAATGAATATGCTACAAACCATCTACATCCAGAAGACCTCTTAAGTTAATCAGAGCTAAACAGCTCAATAAAGTGGACTCTAGAGAAATGAAGGTGACTCTACCTTTAAGGTAGCCACCGGTCGCATCTTATTAGAATCGTCAATATTTTCGGTAATTAAGGCACGTGATTATTAAGGTAACAATCTCATTTCATTGACCGTAATCCAAAAATTGTTTTGAATTTTGATAACGAACTTACAATATACGTGATTGATGAAACTGATAGAAATGGCAGTTCTAACTTAAAATTAATTGCACTGATAAATTCTATGTGATAGTTCGGAAAAACGATCACACCGATTACCTGATGGGAAGCAATCAGCGCCGCCTATGCACACCCGCAACAACAGAGGAGTCATGAGTGCATTGCCGACGTATTGGGGATTAGGGATTTAGGAGATTTAGGGATTAGAGAGGGGAAGGATTGGGCCTCCGGTAACCTCACTCACACGGCGAAACACAACGCTGTATTGGTTTCATGCCGGTTTTGTGTGAGGCCGTGGTATCACTCCGGTCGAGCCGACCCATTCGTGCCAAAGCATGGCTCTCAAACACTTAAAATTAAAAATGTTACATTCACCTTTTAATTTAAATCACTAACAATATACACTTATCCTTACTTAGAACAATACAGTGACACACATGAACACACTGGCCGCGAATCTATCGGATATAGAATAAAAAAAAAACAAAATGGAACTGCATAAAGATATCCGTGTCTGTAACAAAGTGAGGGCGAGTGTACTCTTAAATAAAATAAGGCAGTTATGTTAATCACTCGCTCGGTTCGTCCCCGAGGTGTACTGGTTACAAAAAAGCTTTTGTTTCTATATTAGAGGAAGAACAAAGTGATATGGAAAAGCGGAAATCTTGTCTTTATTGTGAAGTTTTCTTTTTTAAGAATACCTAATATAAATTTTTCGGCCTATTCGAGTTATGGTTTGCCCAGTTGTAAAGCGGGTTTTGATGTAAAAGTCATTTTACGACACTAACTAGTAGTAACTCGTCTATCGATACTTTCAGTAATACTGACGGGCTTTTAATTTTGGACCTCTATTTTGATTTTTTTACTAGCGGTAAATGTGTATAATAAATTATTAAAATGTGTAATTTGTGTTCTTCTTACTAGCCGATTTTTTAACATACGAAAAACTTCTTAACTTACTACAATTGTGGAACATGCAATCTAAAACAGTACCTCTTAAAACTATTACAAAGTTACCAAAATTTTAATTTAGCCAAAAATTCCGCGTCTTTTGCAACGGTCCGCTACCTAATCTAAGTGTGGAGTTCCACAATCCAAGGCGCAGTGCCCGCGAACCTGATTACAATGCACGCTCCCTCGCCCTATGACAGTCTAATCACGGTGTGTCAAGGGACTTATTACTTTCCGTCTGCAAAGACACCGTTTACGCCAGACTACCATATTTAAATGTTATAATTACTGGCTGGCGAATTGATGTGACGGGACTTTTGTACTTGTTGCTGGGGCCAGATTTCATGGAATATTAATGCAAATGCTTATTATATTTTTGAAGAGTTATTATTAGTTTTGACTTGTATTACGTAGTTTTTGGAATCGTTAATGATATTTTAAAAGCAATTATAGTATTTTTATGAGCAAGAAAGTATTTTTAAGGTCAGTTTACACAGTTGCACGTTGCATATTTCGAACTAGGTAACTTTGAGTTTATGTATGACTACGTTGGATCATATAGAAAACAATTGCGTTGCCTCTTAAATTTTTATTTTAAAACAAAACGGCTGATGTTTCTCTACCTGTACACATGGACACCACACCCATACTCAGAACATCTTTTTGTATTTTCCACATTTTGTTGTTCTTATTCAGGGTGTGATATGTATTGGAATTTTATGCTGCTAGCCTAGTCTTAGCGCTTATTTATTGTATATCTAAATATCATTTGGCTGAAAGATTTTAGCTTAAGAATGACTTACATATTATTATACAAGACTAATGAACCACTTCCAACATTCATAGGTTTGGGTTAACATCATCCATTAACTAAAACACAAAACAATTGTCCGTAGAAATTGAAGTTCTTTTCTAATCGCACTTAATTCCGTATTCGAACAAAGTACTACAGCATGTTGTTTTATTTACACCAGTCAAAGCGCTAACCAATAAAGGAATTAAAGAAAAACACTTTGGGATACAGCGAAAGAAACTAACGAGGAAAAACTGTGGGATAGGAACGATCGAATGGGGAACTCATTTATCCATTGCGGGTCTAATGCAATTACATTAAATAGTAATGAGTTAATTGTTAATGTTCATGTTGTTCTAAGTGCAGAGATCGTAAACCGTACAAACGACTTCGTTTACAAGTAAAACTCTTTGCAAAATTACTTGCGATGTTAAGTGATACAAGTTGTTTACATCGTGGTATAAAGCCGTGGCTGGATGGCTTTTTGGTGATGTTTTAATTAGGGCTTTATTTAAAGCGTGGGGCATATTATTTGTATGTATGTAGTATAAAATTCGCAGATCTCTCTGCTATTTATATGTATGTTGTGAGTTGTTTATGGAATTTTGAATATAATTATTTTATTAATTCAATATTTTATAACTTACCGCACGGATGGCGTGTTTATAAATTTTAATGCCATAGAATATTTTATACAACTTTATGTGTTATCTGTGAACTTTATAGTAATACATACTATGTGTTATTATAGTAAGTAGACTATTAAGAAACTAAAAAATATATTAACATGTAACTATATTAAAGATCAAGTAAAACAAATATATCATCAATTTTAATCGTAAATTAAAAGTAAGACCAATAAAAGAGGTCCTTTTTATTTTATTTATTTATTCAAGAAAGTATTTATTACACACAATTACAGATGTATTTAATCAACGGATGTACTTAGCTACAATAGACCAGGCAGACAGAACGCATTTATTTTTCACATACACGTTCGCAGGCTGCCTAGCCATGCCATGGAGAACAAGCTCATTCCACGAAGGTACGAGATAGAGAGCTAATCCTAGTTAATTAGAGGACATTGGGTTGTAGTCGGACCTTGTTGGACATCCTGTGAGGGAATATTAGAGCGGGGACAATGACACGCTTTGTCTGGCGGTAAACAGTTATTTGCTGGTATTACGGATACAGTCTAACTTCTGATTGTTTCATTTTCTGGTCCTGTTTTGATCATTGTTAATTGGGTTCTCGATATTTTGGGTTCGTTGCATACTTATTAAGACATTCTCTCTATGATAGACTTTGTTTGGTATATACATAAATATTATTGTAATTTTACATTGCCTTTGAATTTAAATCGAGATTTCGGGTGTTAGTGTTGCGTACCTCGCTGCGTGGCGAGCACGCTGCTCATAAGTTAGAATCCATGACTGCACGGTTGACGCTGTGGCTGGGTAACTGGTTGCCGTGCAACGTGTCGCGGGTTCGATTCCCACACGGAACAACTCTCTGTGTCATCCACAAATAGTGGTTCCGGATCTGGGTGTCATATGTATGTGAAATTGTATGTTTGTAACAGCACCCACGAGAAAATCCTAAGTAGGGTGGGGCAACGCTTTTTTAACTAGTAGAGCTTTTCACAGTTAATTAACGTGAGCCATCGTTTTTAATAAATTTAATTTGTTATATATTACTGGGTATGTTTTGTGTATTACATTAAGAATAGACCTAAATCCGTCGAAAATCGTTTTCAACTAGTAATATTCCTAAGCCTCTTTTGAAAAGAACAATACGAAAATCACGACCTAACACAAGCTTTACGCCTGTAATCTGGATTTCACGGCTTTGGGACTTTGTCCCGGGTCCTGTCAAATTAACGGACACATTTTGGGAACCGAACACTAGTGGTGTGCCCTTATATCCGAACTGAATTACGCGGATAATACGGGTTTTCGAATGTCCGAATTATTTGGTTTGTAATGGGAAGTTAGGTAGGATGACAGTGGGTTAGTTTAGGTAGTTAGTTAGCTGTTTGTTCGGAAATTTTCTGCTATGAATTCGAATTCAGTTTCTGTATTAAAAGGGTAGTTTAATTCTTAAATAATAAAATTAAAATAAAATTGGGTATAACCATTCCTAAAAACATGGTAATTATTTGTGATTGGCCGATTAGTAGCTTAGTTAGTAGCTATACGAAGTAGACTTTTAGTGCGACTGTACACGTTGGAGTGATTCCTTATACAAGGGAAAGTTTATATACCCGAGTTACGGCCTTGCCTAACTAACAAAATTAACATCATAACCCTCATTTTGCTTTGCCGTAATCGGGCAAAAAGATAACTGTAATACACTTCTGTCTACCTAACAATTATAAATACAACACTGAAACTAAAACTCTTTAGTGACTTCATAGGCAATTAAGCAGTTTCAAGACATAGCATTTAATTATATTGTCAACACTATACACTTTTTCCTTTCAGATAGATACAAAACCAAATTTATCTAAGAGCATTGGCGATTCGCTTTACTGTCCCTAAAATAATGCAGGTAGGTATTTGTCGTTGACTGATTAGCAACGGCAACGCACTTGTCTCCTTTGGTATTACGGAGTCCATGTGTAGTGCTCATAGCTTACCATCAGTTAGGCTACAAGTCAAAACCTTCAGCACAGGTATTATAGATCCCTGCCTCAAAAAAGTAAGTTTATTGACCTTAGTAGTACGGATACACACGTTGAACTCTTGCTTAGTTATCCTATGTGTAGTTATCCTCGGTTTACGGCATGACCTTACCTGAATAAAAAATAATAAGTAAAGGAAATAATCTATAATATAAAAATGTGTTGGTAAGCGCAAAACTCAAAAACGGCTGGACCAATGGTGCCAAATCCTTTTGTTTTGTATTTATTATTGTCAGGAGAAGGTTCTTATGAAAGAAAATATTAAAAAAGTAGAGGGGAAATTGGGAAAAATGGACCCTTTCATTGTTAGCGAGATAGTTGGACCCGTGCGAAGCAGGGGTGGGCCGCTAGTTGTTAATATAACCTATCTGTGTTAGTTACCTATCTTCTAAAACGAGCAACCCTTCAGTGACTTCATAGCTAATCATCAGTCTGAACACGTTGTTTTAATGATATCGTCAACATAATGATATCATAACTTTTTCCTTTCCCCATTGTCAATTAGTGAGACGGTATTGCATTCTTGTGTCGTGTAGTCGCCGGTTCGATTCCGGACAAAACACCGTTGTTGCTAATGCGATTGTGTTGATAAATATTAATGTCGTTGTACCTTGTTCTGTCGTGTTAGGGTTTGATGAAAAAATGTATTTGAATTACATTGTATTTTCTTGATGAAATGTGAAATAAGTTCATGATGTTTTTGCTGTCAGTTAATGCTACAACTTAACAGAATACAGAAAATATAGTTCTTAAAGTAATGAGACAAAATAGAAATGGATGATTTTATAAATAGGATAAAAAACTCCTTACATTAAATTAAAAGTTCGTTTGTCAAATCCAGCAGTTGTTTTTCCCTACTTACAATCACAAAGCAGTCAACTTAAAATATTTTCATCACTTATTTTATAATAAGACATTTTTGAAGATAAAGCTTACCTATCTCCCAATGATCAGGGACCAATTAATTCTGTTTGGTAACTCACATCTTGATTTCTTCGAACTTTTTTATGGTAGCCATGACATTTCAATCGTTTCAAGATTAATATACCTGATAATGATAACGATTACTGGTATTTACAGAGGGCGAAGGCCTTTGTTGATAACTGGGGCTGACTAAAATACTTTTTAAGTAAATAAGAAGGAATTCGAAATTTGGGTTGTTTAGGAAATAAAAGTCTTAGCAGTACCTAATTAATAATGTTTTTTAACCTTCATACCACTAATAAACAATTCAGAGAATAATATGAATGAGCATGACTCAATTTCTCATCTACTGACTTTTAGACAAAAATATTTAAGATTCGTAACAGAATCGTAACCGAATGTAAACTTGTGCGCAGGTTACGCTAGCGACATCTAGTCTAAAAGCGATGAAACTCGTTAGTAGTTTGTATCGTTCATAGAGGGCAGCACTTTCTACATTATTTAACTTTTTTTTTACTAAATGAATATAACTTTTTCAAGTGTTTCAAGTATTATTGAATGATTTATGAACACAACAAAAAAATTATAAAACGTTTGTCTAAGTACCAGTTCTATAAAAACCCTATACATATTTAAAACCTATAGAGATTTTCTTAGTTTATACCTACATTCATGTGAGTAACTTTTATTTATTTATTTATCACCAACATACAACTATTATCACAGAAGTTTCCTAATACAATAGTGTAGTAACATTATAAAGAAATACATAAAATAAAAAAATAATAATTTTGAAGTTGAAATTTTCGATAAAATTGACATATCCTACAGTATTTATAAAACAAAATCACCTGCTAACATAAATCTATTGGAACGATTCGATTGGCTATATTCCTTCTCGTCTAGTGTTTTAAGAATATTCTAGATTCTTTGATACTACCAAAATTAGGTATTTACATATAAGTTATTGTACTGTGTGGAGGGGTCCCTTAACTATCTCGTAAGTCTCAATTAGAGGGAACCGTTACATACATATTAAAGCCACTACGAGTACGATAATGAAGTAAGGATTAGATAATGTAGCGGTTTGTAATTAGAGTTTGTGCTTCGTAAGGGACAATTCGTTATTATAGGTATTAATGTCTACGGAATAAGGTCGCAAATTGAATCAGTTTGTATCTCATAACAGGGATAATGTCATATTTATTTGTAATATATGTCTTGAGTTTTTTTTATGGCGTAGGTCCGCAAAGGAGCAGACGGATTACTGATGGATGGTAAGCAATCGGCGCCGCCCATGGAATGCAACAGTCACTAGTGCGTTGTCGGCTTTTTGGGGATAAGGGTTCGGAATATTTAAGGATTGGGAAGGGATTGGGCGTCCAGTAACCAGACTCACACGGCAAAACACAACGCTGTGGTAATTTCACGCCGGTTTTCTACGAGGCCGTTGTATCACTTCGGTCGAGCCAACCCATTCTTGCCGAAGCTTGGCTCACCCACACTTAATTAATTGAATGCTAAGTTAAAGAACGTTACTTAACATTCTAAATCATGACGTCACGCGAATTTTTGCCCTGCATCCTATGGGATCCTCTAGGACAAAGTGGACGCTTTTTTTTATATCTGTCTGTTAGTTTAATTTCAGCAAATAGACACGTAAATGGACATCTCCAAGACTGCAGGAGTTGCAATTACACTGACACCCTATTGACAGTTAGGAATTTTTTTACTTGGGTATGAAGGGATTGGGAAGGAATGGGTCTCTACTAACCTCATTCACACTTCAGAACACAATGCAAGTCTTGTTTCACTCCTAGTTTCATTCTCTGTGACCGTGATGTCATTTCCGCCGGGCCGACTCATTCAGCTTACCTACATTAAAGTATTGCTGGACTATGTTGTATAAGTGTCTCTTGGTATAAACTTAAAGAATATAACTAAGTATTACAGGCACACAACTCTGTCCTTATAAGACATGAATGTAAAAATATAAAACTCTTACCTAGTTTTTACTAGCATAGTGTAGGTACAATTTCAAACCCTAAAATACAACGTCAACAAAAACCAAGACGAAATTAAAGTTTAAATAAATTATCTTTGCTACTAGGTATATTCATAAACCAGCCCTCAACCTTTTACAAAATACACAAAACAAATATAATTCTGACTACGAGCACTATGAATCATAATTTAGTGCTAACAAGAAAAGTCCTATCCAAAAACTGTTTCGTAATAAGACATTCCCTGACCGCAAATTGCTAAGCCTAGTACACATAATAGGCAGTAAATCACTATTTACTGTCCTGGCTCACTTATCAAGTTGTTGCGTTGTAAGCGTCCCGTGGGTCTAAACAGACTTTAGGTTCTGTGTTTAGGCAGTTATAAATGATGCTCTTTGGTCGAGTTTATATGAATTTAAAAAAAATTGCTATGTTTTTTTGCAAATTGGTTGGTGTGTAGATTTTAGTGATATTGAAGGCTAGTAAAGCAAATTATTGACAGATACTAATTAATTGTCCATCTCAATTTGAACAAAAAAATTATACTGTAAAATTATTTTAATTTATCAACGAGTTTCTGCTCGGAAACATTCTAATAAAAACAAAAAACGTATTTATTTCCTTACATAAAACATAAACATTTGAATAACGTTCTAAAAAAGTATAACAAGCTATCAAAATGACTACTGAGCTGTTTAAAGCTGATAACTTAAATTAACCAATCAGCTTTCATGTCCTCGACATCACTCACATGAAAGAAACGTTCCTAATTTAAACCACGAGACGTTTATAGTCTTAAAAAGAGAACATTAAAATAACTGTCAAACAGAAGAAAGTTTATAATGACCTATTATAAATCGGGTAATTAAGCATTTTAAAACACTCTAACATGGACTTATGTCTCGTTTCCTTGGCTTTTAAATAAGACGCCTGTGAAAGGAATTAAAAAGTGTCTGGATGCATTTAAAAAGCCGCTATGGGTGTCGTTAGAATTAATTATCCTTAACTAAGCGGCCGTTCGTACTTAACTGCATTAGAGGGTACGGATAAACGATCTTTTATAAAAAAATATATTATACAAAAATACAAAAACTTTATTATCTTTATATATTAACTGTAATTTAATTGTAGATACCATATAAAAATATTGCTAGTTTCCCTATGGCTATTGGCTATTTGCTTTACTTAATGTTGCAGGGTTTTTGGCAAATAAAAAAATATAAAAAAACTTACTCAGTTCCAGAACAATAATTTGTGGATCACACGTACTATATACAGTTAAACATACTGCGCTAACCGTGCAGTCAATTTATTTTTTATGCTCTAAGAAAGTGATGAAAAAAAACAAAGATGTATGAAAATCACATAAATCAAAAATTATCCAGCAACGTGCCATTTTATTTTACTATCATTACGCCATCTTCAGGTGACGACGTAGGTACCTAATAACCTTCTCAAAATCGTGTGAAGCTCATAAAGTACAAAGCGCGGGCGGAACAAATAATAAGTCAGAAGATATCATCGGTAATAAAATTTGAGACGGTAAAATTGTATCAGTCCCTTTGATTTTATTTGTTTTACATGTTAGGAATTTATGTGTTTACCCATTGTATTTCAGTACTTATAAAGATTGATTGATGTGTTCCCATATCGCTGGGTTATTTGAGACACATGGGTATATGATGGGTTATAGATCACAAAGCATAATATTGATACAAATCCTAACTTAGCAATGAAACAATAGAAGTGTGACAAGTTAAAACTCAAAGGACAGATACATTCCTTGATCAAATACAGTCCTAAAGTTGTACTGTGAGAAATCTTTGATTCTATAGTTGAACATCTATAAAGATGATAAAATCATGGGTCGTTAATGAAATCACGGTGGGAAAGTCACATCTTTGCGACAATACAGTGCAGACGTGTATTCCTATTCCCGAATATTTTCACACGAGGGACTTTTGTAGCGATACCTTTTTGTAATTAGAGAATTTCAAAAGCTGTATAGACATGCAGAATATAAATATTATTTAAATACTTCTACTACTAATGAAAGTCTGATGGTTGGTATAAGGATGTTATAGGATTTAGTGGCTCGAAAAGACCAAAATGTTTGGTCTTCTTCGTCGGAATGGCCTATAATAAGACATAGTTCACCGTAAACGAATCCATAGGTAAACGAATGAATCTGATAACTGGGCAAAAGCATACTTGAAATATATTACGTTATCTGACGACGTTTTGTTCTCAATATCTAAACGTAAAACAAAGTTCTATAAAATTAAAGTATTACAAAATGTGGTAAACCATTCGTATGAGGGCGATAAAACATTTTATTTATAATGCTTCGTAAAATTATTATTGTTCTACTGTTACCTTGTATTTGTTTCCCGTAATAACTTGATGTAAACGTTGAAAAGTATGTAATACTAAAACTCGTAAATATACATATTTTCTTTGGTTGTTAAACATAAATATTTTGTGATTTCCCAGTGGTTGTACTTAAACTGGCATCAATTTCTTTACATTGACGTACTCGTATTTACGGGGTGCGTGCGGAGCCATCAATCGTTCAAGATCTAAAATATGTTACAAGACTGTATTTTATTCTAGAACGAAATTATTTATTGTTGTCATTCATTTTAAAAAAAGGTTTTTATTCAAAATATAATTTTACCATTTCAGTTTGAATTATAATTAAAGTTATACATACTTAATAAACTAGTGCGCCTTACCATCAACGATTGCATCACTGCTTAACATCAGGTGGGATCGCAGTCAAGCACTGGTTTATTGCAAGTAAAAAAAAAAGTCACTTGAACTTGAATTTGGTTTTGTGGAAAAGTCTGATTTTTAGGAAACAAACTGTCCATATTTTCCTCTTAATCTTTATTGCTGACATTCATAAAAGTAACTAAATAAAACAAACTTAATAATAGACATACTACGCGATACACCTCAACGACTTATAAATTAAATATCCAATTTAAAAACATGATCTCCATAATTTTATCCAGCAAAAATTGTTATAAAATCAATTTTAATCACTAGATAATATCCGCAAGCCACTATGAAATTGCCTCTCGATGACCTTCAATTATTTAAAATCCTCCATATAACGCGTATAATATTCATACGGGATCTTGAAGAACGAGCTCAATGCAGATAGGATTACCTAGTTCGATCTACTTAATCCTAAAAGGTTCTTCTCTGTAATTATTGGTATTCAATGTCCATGAGACTTGGTGCTTGAAGATAGGTTCATGATCTTGAGCTTATGAAATGACTTAAATAATGTTTCTATAATGAAATATTTATTTTCGTAGGAAAGTTTATTTAGAAGGAAGAAAGAAGTTTTTTTTGAAATGGATAGAGATGTATTATATTGCTGAGATAATTTACGTACCTTTTTCTCTTTGTTTTGTTGATGACGACCAGGGTGAGAGAGAGAGGCATGTCTTTAAGGCGATAGAGGTTGATGACTTTTTTGATAATATCATCCACGTTACAGAAGTAACGAAGAATTTTGAAGTTCTAGTAAACAATTGATTTCCAGCTTTGAGGGCTTACGTCCCCATTTAAACATCGTATTAAAGCATTTGTGCCTTCATAAAAGAAGATAAATTGTATGCATAGCAAATTAATATTTCGTGTCTACAATTCAGTGACTATAATGAGACAATTGCAACTGACAAATTAATGGAGAGGATCGACACATCCCGCCGGTAACTACTAATTGTCTGTTCAAGTGCCAAATGGTGTGAAATTTTGAGCGCATCCGTGTATTTCAAGGATTATCCGCGGTAATATGGTCTAGTAACGGAATTTTACTACATCAAATGTGTAGTACAGGTAAAAGTGTGAAATTGGACTCTATAATTCCATGATTAAGTTTTTTAATGAGTTACAGAATGAATGAGTATCTTTACTTTATACTTAGTGCTAATACGAATAAATACTCAAGCAGTGTACGTAATAATATTAAAGCTTCAATATGTTATTTACCGGTAACAAGATAATAGGGTAAACCTCATCGATTATTCGGAATAAGTGTCAGGGGACTAAAGATGGAGATTTACGTTCCCCCAAACTTTGCGCAGATTTTTGGCCAAATCTATTTCCAATTGATATTTGATTTAGTCCCATGATTGCGTTATGAAAGAGGGTGTCCACTCGCCGTGTTCAATTTAATTCCTTTTTATTTAGAAATAATAAGGGATTTGCTTGTTCTTCTGGGATTCAAAGCTTTGAATAGATGTTTTGCTGTTCTTTAATCTCGTTTGACTTTTAATTTGATGTTTGTTTTTTTATGAGTACGTGTTTTTATGTTTGTTCCAGCAATGCTGTCTATTAAGACGGTATCAAGATAAAGATACAAACTTTTTACACACGTCGTGTATGTAAAAAGTATGTATATCTTTTTTGGAACTCTAAAGGAAAACTTTAATTTTCTCGTCTATCTCGATCCACGTGTCTTCAGATAATAATTAAATTATGTGTAATGTATTCGAGATACAATCACAAGCACTTTCCTGTTTCCCATTAGCTGTGAATCTTATGTAACATCGTTTATCCCATAACTACACATAGAAGCCATAGTCGCTTATTAATACGGGTCATGTGGCGTCAAGTGCCAACTTGGAATATCTCCAAGTGGGCTCTCCATCGAATTTGGCAAGATCTCTGATAGCACCAGATGTCACAAACGTATGTATACACACCTGCACAAGTTTCCAGTGGTTAACCAACATTAAGTTTCGAAGGTCATTTAATTCGTCCACCTATAATTTATTTAGTACAGAAAAATAAACGCATTTTCTTCAACTTCACTTTTGTATAGTGCTGTAATCAAAATGAAAGAAAGAAAGAAAAATCATTTATTGACATAACACAAGACATACATACACATAGAATCTTAATTACAAAAACTACAAAAGGTTGTTTCAAATATGTCCAGTTCAGCGTTTTGCAAGACAGCTAGAGCCTGACTCTGGTTTTCAACCGAACCTATGAGCAAATGCGGTTGTCAAACAGTATGAATCAAAAAAATATATTATATATACGCTGCTAGCTGCTAGCGGTCCACATTCGGTGAGTATTTTAACGTGAGATTACTTACACATAAAATTAAAACTTAATTGTATTACACATATTTACACATTCTTATAAATCAAAACTGTACACCAAATGAAGATTCATCACCCGAATGCAGGGAGCTGTGACATCGCTTCTTCAGTCTGCTTGTGACCACGACCTGTGCAACCGGGTCGAAACGTCAAGCCTACCAAGGTATTCAAATCATAATTTTCCGCGTTAATACCCGCGTAAATATAATGTTGTTAAGATGAAACGCGAAAGTTTAAAAGTTAGTATGTACACCAAATGGGCGACAAATTTAATAAAATTAGGTATCATAAAATATTTTCTTAGTAAGTTAAAGTTCTTTAAGCAAAACAGCTTTAAAATAATTATTCATAAGCAATACCAAAGCAATGTTTATTACCGTTTTCTTTCCAACTCAGCGTATAAAATCCCTAACAAATTCAAGTAACATTTCACCAAACCGTATCAAGCTAAAACATTTTCTCCTTCTTATTTTTAACGAAAGAAAAAAAAATCCCTTTTAATATATGTAACTACATAAATATTTACTTCTTAAGTAAAGTTTGCCATCTCATGTCGTAAAGAACATTATATAATTTGCATAAGAACTTTGAATGGGCAGGGCTGAAAGCCTCCTGTCGCGTCTGGCATGTGCATTGCTTTTTTATATGCGTTAATATTGACTCTCTTACTTACGGCCACTGTCGGGCTTACATGAAGACCCCTGACTTTAGTGCCTATATTCTTTCTGGGGTATTCTTCATCTCAAAGATCAAGTATATATATATAGTATGCTATTCGGAGTATTAGTTGTTATTATTTCGAGTTCAATGTTTTTAATCAAGTTTTTTTGTTATTAGGAAATTATTAAATTTCACGTTAAGTATTCATATTTAACACACACACGATTATAAGAAAAAGCTTTTTTATTTAGTGGAACACATTTATATAAATTGAGTAGACAAATTTGGGAGAGCCATGCTTCGGCACTAATTGGTCGGCTCGACCGGAGTAATACCACACGGCCTTACCGGTGTGAAACAACCACAGATTTGTATTTTGCCGTGTGAGTGAGGTTACTGGAGGCCCAATTTCCCTTTCCAATCCCTATATTGCCAAATCCCTTATCCCCAAAAGGTCGGCAACGCACTTGTAACTCCTCTGTTGTTGCGGGTGTCCATGGGCGGCACTGATTGCTTACCATCAGGTAATCCGTCTGCGAGATTGCCGACCTAAAACATAAAAAAGACAGTTACTAAAGAATATTGAATGTAATTAATATCACAATTATTCAGTTTCCTGATTTATTACTTCTAAGAAATATAAAATAAAATGGTGCATTATATATGCACTTCAATTAGACTATTTGTATTCGACAAACAGCGATCGTTTGTCTAAACGTTAAAAATATTTATGTTTATGGAGAGAACAGTAAAATTTACCCCTTGAATAGGTCGGAACCGAATAATCAAACGAGGAATAATATCAGGACGTCATTTTCAACTTTATGACGTCACTTGGTGGCGCCGTTGCTGCAATTTAACGCGTCATTCCACCGACAATTCATGATCAGAATCAACGATGTTTGCCGTTGTTTAATAGGAGTTTTGTTGCCGTTGTTGTTGAGTCGAATTCGAAACATTTATGTGCATTCTAAATGGTGAGTAAATATTATACAAATATTCTTTATAAGCGTTTCTTTAAGTTAAGAGAACAATTTTGTACCAATTCATTCTTATTCATACATAAACGAGAGTTCCAAAAAGCAAACACGATTTTTTATCTTTAAAAAAATAATCATGAAATTCGTCGTATTTCCGAGCTGAAAAGCGAATTTATAATCTCAAATAGAAATTGATAATCGTATAATTGACTGCAAACGAAATCCTGTTCCAACAGATTTGTGATAAGAATTCAATTTATACTTTTGGACTACCCCATGTACCCGCTTCTGTTTTAAATCAGGATCACCCCAAAAGAGTGTTCGATTTCAAATGTAGAGATCAATATCAAACAATCCCGCCCGCAGATATTATTTAGGGAAACGATAAAAATCTATCAAAACAAATAAATTACTGCAATGCTATGGGAATTGATCAAATAGTGATTTACGATACGCTTTTGCCGACTTCAAAGTTAAACTTATATGCGTGGGAGAAGTATATTAATATTGCTTTCAATACAAACTTATTGTGAGGAAGTAAACATGACAAGACACATTTATTTTAGTGTAAAACTTACCATATTATATTTACAAATGGGTATAATTTTGAATACGTCAGTGCTACGCCACATCTGGAGATATCTCTACCCAATTATTATGATATTATCAGTGGTTTCTAATAGATATGTAGTTATAATATGAGCAAACACTAGACCTAATAAATAATAATAATTGATGCAAGAACCAAAAATTTATCGGATTTTCAAACCAGTTCTTTATACATAAACAGAAAAGGTAGGTTTTTAACTCGTTTTCACTGAGTCTCCAAAACCGATTAACTTAAATAAGAACATTCTATGTGTAACACCCTCTCGTAAATAAACGACAAATAAATAACAATTCAGCATAATATATACTACCCTAAACACCTAGATTTCCTTAACAAATCCAGACGGCACTAACATAAATTAACACAAAAACGTTCCCCTCCAAGCGATCTGATATCACCATTGTTTCGGCCGGACTGCTTAGCATACCAGTCGCATTTAACAACCCGTGAATTTGTGCTAGAAGTAGGTATAATAAGTAGGTAAGAACGATATTACTAATGCTTTGTAGATAGAGACGAATTAGTTAATGGAGCTACTTTTTGTAAGTCGGAATTTTGATCAACCAGAATTTTCTGATCCGTTTCCGATGATTCTTCAACCGCTAATAAGTGATTACATAAAGTGTAGTTCTCATCCGGGGTTTGCGAGGTAAGCGCAATGAGGCAGCTCAGAGCTCAGCCCAGAGCGTGATTAGGAACAGGGGGAACTAACTTTTTTAGTCAGTAAGAGCCTGACACACTCCATTCTGAAAAGTCATTTCATGATTTTCCCCTCACAAAAAAAGAAATAAGGCCTCTTCTCATATGGTGAAAGTTTAATTATTTATCACTCCGTTTGCTGAAGGCGAGTTGGCGATTACAAACATAATTATGATTAGACATTGTAGTAAGTCCAGCTTTCTTGAATTAACTTTCAGTAATTATTGAACTTGCATGCCTCATGCATGAGAATGTGGACGTCTGAATCTCCGGACCACCACAACAATATTATTCGGTCCTAATTAATTTAGAGATCTGAAACTTTATAGTATTGATAATCTCCACATCGTAAGAGATGGCGGTATGCAACTCTATTTGAAGAAATATAGAAAGAAAGAAAGAAATAATATACTATAATTATGTATAATAATACGCTTATAAGGTAAAAGTTTTTAACAAGACCATTTGGACCTATTGTCAATATATCGATTTCATTAAGTTATATACCTATATATATACCAATCGTAAAAAAATAATAAACCTAACATGAACACAGTCTAACCATTGTAGGCATTATTTATTCTTACACTAAATCGCTTCCTAGACACCTTACTAAATTGAAACTATTTCGTATGAATTTCGTGAAATGGTGAAGTTAGACTGGACTTGGACTATTCAAACTCCCACACTAGTCTTAACTGACATTTACTTTCAAGACAATTATTACGTTTTCACTTCTTAGAATGGACACACAGTTTTAAATGTTGACAGATTCTTCACCAAAACTGTAACTATGTAGAGTTTTGGTCACTTGTTTTTTTTAGTCTAACAAACTACCTGACAATAAAATTACTTGATTTGTTAAAAATGACACCAAATCAAAATTTTATTTACCTTCTATTTCATAACTGAGGCAATAAACAAAAGACATTGCTTGAATGACTGCAAAAAACTCTCTCAACAAAGCCCAACAATTAATCAGCAAAAAAATCCTTCAAATAAATGGTAGCGAATACGCGACAGTGTCATGTTCGAACAACCTGTTTTGATTTATCACTTCGCTCGCTGAATATCAAGTCTCTGAGTCGCATCTGCGGTGAAACACGTTCGTATCAAGACAGACATCATCACGATTCAGTAATTTGCATATAATGACTACTTAAAAAGCAACTAACATGAATTGTATGGCTGTTAACTGAATGTGTATCGTGCACGTTGTCAACGCTCAATCTTTGATTACTTTATTGCCCGGGGATGCGGCGAGAATTACTAACTTCATGAATAATTCGTCATCGGATTCCGTGATGAGTAGGTGGTCTCTGATACGGTTATAATTGCAGCAGTTTAAGGGCTAAACTGCACTGAGAGAATTGAGATGAGAATTCCTGAGTAGGTAAATGTTTGATACTGTTTAGTCTGGGCTCCAACGTCGAGACCTAATACCTAATACCAATAACCTAATAGCAGTGTACGTTTTGATCTCCAGTTGTAATAACAACTAAACTCTTCTCAACTGGTACTATAAAAGTATAAAAGCTTTATTTGTCACTATGAATTTCTTTTCAAAGCAATTTACTTCAGAGTATAATCGACTTATGATCTTTTAAGAGATATAAACTAAGGAATTTATTACACCTTATAGTGTTAAGTGTTTTTTTTTTTTTTTTTTTTTTTTGTGAGGGGAAAATCATCAAATGACTTCTCCCGCCCAGGGCCGGGCAGGAGGGAGTGTCAGACTCTTACTGACTAAAAACCCCCCTGTTCCTTCTCCTGCTCTGTGCCGAGGTCGCGGTACCTCATTGCGCTTACCCCGCAACCCCAGCTGAACATCAGCCCTTTAGGGCCCCGTCTGTGGTGGTCGAATGGCTCTTTGAGGCGCGCGCGGAACGCTACGCGCCGTACGCTCGGGCCTGGTTCTGGTCGGGCGGCGAGCTGCCCTTACTCGCCGACCGCAGGCCCGTAGTAGTGTTAAGTGTACCATTATAATATTACCCCACCATAGTTTTCCACCTCACGAACAGTTCCCCACATATTTGCAATTTGCTGAACAAAAAGGCTACCAAGACTCGTTAACATATGCATGTTGTTGATACCGTAAGTACACAACTCATTTCCTTTCCCCGATCCGTACCGAAGTGAGCTACAATGAATGGCCCTTCGTCTATTTCGGTGTACTGCATTCCTCACAAAACTTAGCACGTACTAAGAATTTAGACTATTATTTTGTAGAACACCGACCACTGTTTGCTTTATTTTAAGGTTCACATTTCTTTTTTGTCAAAACGTCCATTAATCTTCTTAGCATCTTCTTAGAACTTCCAAGCCTACAAGTACTTATTGAAACGCTTACCACATCGCGTTTATGAAAAATGATCGAAGACTTCAGTTAACTTTAGCAAAATCTAAACTTTTATGATTGATTTCAGACTTTTTGTTCGGTCTCTGTCCTAAAAATTATATGATGAATCATCCAATACATATCTAACGTAAAGTTATTTGGCATTATACCAAAAATAGCTGCCTTCTCATGAAACTAATCCTATAAACTATTTTCAAACATTGTAGTATGAAATAATCCACGGATTGCTACTTGAAGCATCGTAGCAACATTGTTGAAATCGGACCCACTTGCCGCCAATCTAAAATGCCCTTTAAACTACAGCTGGCCATTTTCCGCACACACTTCACTCAATATAGGTTCACAATGTAATCCGTTGGCAACGAGACCTTTTGATCCTGTCATAGGCTTCAAAGACACGAATGCACTGCATTGTAGAGGATTTCAACTGTTTAGTACAGTTGCGCTTGTAAGCCCGGATTAACCCGACGTGTCATGTAGCGACTAGACGCTGGTAACTAATTGGAGTGGTTCGACTAATGTACAAGTGGACCTGTGGACCGTACTTATGTACGTCTATGTTGCTATCAAAAACTGTTACGTAGGATTTTTTCGATTTGCTTAGGCGTGACCTTTTAGTTAGTATTTTTGAATTTTTGGCGAATTTGGACTTAAAATTCGGATTACCTTCTATGAAAAAAGTTTTTTTTGTTTACAACTGATACCAAAGCTATATGTTTCCACTGCTTCACATGCTAACTTTAAACTAATGAGGATATTACAACTTAATCATTCTTCTTCTTTACAGAAAAAATATCTATTATTTATGTTACAGTCATTTTATAAATGTCCAACATCCGAGCTGTTAACTGCGACGTCTGCTTCCACTAGACCTCTATCTGCATGGCTATATAGCTCTGTGATTTTTTTCCACCTCTCGTTCGGAGTATTGATAGAACTTTCCGGAACTATTCCCCTGTCAGGTCACCTGTCCATCTGTTTGCTAGTTTGCAAGTCTTTGGCTTACCGAAAAATAATTGACTGAATCCCGGTGCCCACGCACAGGAAGCTAAATTCGGTTTTACGAGTGTCAAGGCGATTTTTCTATGGCAAAAATGAACTTTGAATTGCTATTTTCTAAAGTTCTTTTTCCTTTTTCGACACAAAAACAAATATCCCGTACTTATTTTTCGATGATTTCTCTTCTCTTTCTGACAGAGAATCCCCTTATGGCCAATGATGTATAAAACTATAGATACGTTGTCCGCGCTCTAAAATGACAACATGAAATGAAGGCAATTGACAACATCGCGCTTAGTTACGCACCAACCTGCCGCGCGACGCTACGTTTGTTTTTAATTTATATCGTGTGTGTAAACCTGTGGGAAACATAAAGAAAGCATGTCGTTGTGTGTGTTCAGACGATGTACAAATTATACTCCAAAAGTTAAAGACAAAAATGTGTCATTTCATGCGTAAGTTCACCAAACAACCTATTTTTATTTTATTTTTTTCGACGCCGGCGCCCGCCATCTTATGGCGGCCGGCGGCCGGCGCATGAAGGTATAGTCACGTGCCGTCGGCATAACTGAAGATGTATATTTATCTCCCTCTAGCAAAGACATTCCACTATACGATGTCATATTTTCTTTCCCTTTCTTTACTCGTAGAAGTAGTTATCTAGTATTTTCGCCGTTTTTAAGCGCCGCGATGTTGGTTCATGACGTGTCTATATATAATACGTCATTGCTTATGGCTCTATGTTTGACTCACGTACCACGAACTTTTTTTTAATTTTGATTACATATAATAAATAAATAAATAAAGATTTCATAATTATAATAAATTAAAGACAGATCAATTTGACAACAACTGAAAACGATAGCACGTAGGAAGTGAAAGTGATGCACATTAACAATCCTCAATTTCCTGTCCATTTGTTTTCAAACCAAGCATAAAGAAGCCCACCTAATACCACGATTCAACTCATTATAATACATTCACAGCTTAAAAAGAAAAAAGTCACCAAACGAAATGTCGCCGGTCGCGTCACTCATTCGATAGCAAGCGTCGGCGAATGTCGCGTGTGCCGACGATTTACAGCAGCAATTAGTTATGTACCCGACGTACGACAAACGATGTAGGCTGACAAATGGTCGGCCAGGGTGCCTCGACTAGCCGCAGACAATGGACGCACTCGATTCGGTCAATCATTCCCTGGTGAATAAAATTATGAGTCAAGCTAAAGACCTGAATGTATTATGCGACTTTGTTTTGATTTAGGTCGGAGATCTCGCAACACTTTCTAGACTGATCACTTAAAGATACTTCTATATTATTGTTGTTACCTTCTGTATTCGTAGCGAACACTCTACAGCTTAAACTTCACACTTACGAGTACTAAAGTCAAACATTATCTTTGAAAGTATCAAACTTCAAAAGAAAGTATCTGATTGAACCTCGCTGGAGTAGCCACTGCATTGACCTGAATTTAGTCTTGACGAAATCCTGTGACCATCAAGTAGGGAATGCATAAACTAACCTGGATGCAGATCAGGAGTTGACGGGAACTTCACCAACGACGGGGCGTAAGCCGGCCGGCCAGCTATTTCTCGAACCACAGAACTTGCACAGTTTTGTTTGCTATCACCAAGTCAGGCAGGATTGATCGAACACCAAAAACAGTCAGTGAACCACTAGCGAGGTGTTTTACATGTAATATTAATTATTTTTGCGGACACTTCGCGACGACGCTTAAACCGCCATTCTTCTTTTTGGATTAGTTTCTTTTCCTGCCACTGCGCGCTGCGCTGCGCGCGCATCGATAAACTGTAGGACGCTGTCGCATGTACTTTGAGCCCGGTAATGTTGGCGGTAAATTTAAATTAGGAGAGGAAATATTTTGGATATAGGATTATTACAGGATCGGTTTGATGTTTATACATTTCCCCCCACTTGAAATTCACTAGGATTTCACAGATTGAAGAATCCCTAAAGAAGCTGTGCTCGAAAATTCTTAAAATAAATGAAATACTTATAATTAAATTAACCTAAAGAACAATACTATTTCAATAGTATTGTTTACGCGAGAGAATTATAGTAAATTAATTGAAAGGCAAAGGACAGACCTTGACTACAGGCCGCCTTATAGATTTTCCGTTTGCAGTTCGGAGAGTAACCACTCGAACAATATTGTCGGAACCGGCATGAACTTGCTCTACGCGAGCTAATTTCCAAAACAAGGGCGGAAGATTAGGTTCGTTAATTATTACCAAATCGTCTACTTTTAAGTTAGGCGCCTTTGAATACCATTTACTCTTCTGTTGAAGCGTGTGAAGATAATCCCGTTGCCAGACACGCCAAAAATCTTGGGTGATCTTCTTAATCATTTGCCAACGAGAACGAGGACATCGCATTTCACCTAAAGGTTCTTCAGGTAAAGATACTATAGGGCCTCCCGTTAGAAAATGTCCGGGAGTTAATATATCTGATTCTTGAGGATCAGAAGATGAAGTACAAAGCGGCCGAGAGTTTAAAACGGCTTCTACTTTTGCAAGAATTGTAAAAAACTCTTCTAAGGTAAGAACTTGGGCACCTACAACACGTTTAAGATGATATTTTGTGGACTTGATACCACTCTCAAATATACCTCCGAAGTGAGGTGCGCCTGGAGGGTTAAATTGCCAGTTAATTTGACGGGTGGCTAAACCGTCAGCAATATCAGGGTAATGTTTACGGAGTTCATCGACAATTTCGTTCAGATACCTATTTGCCCCAACAAAATTTGTCCCGTTATCAGTGACAATTGTGTGACACATTCCTCTGCGAGACACAAATCGGTCTAGAGCAGCAAGAAATGCTTCGGCGCTCAATTCAGTTACGGCTTCCAAGTGAACGGCCTTCGTACTTAAACAGACAAATAGACAAACATATGCCTTATAAGATTTTGCTCCACGGCGACGACTCTCTCTAACTATAAATGGTCCACCGAAATCAATGCCCGTGGTTTGAAAACATCGGGAGGGTTGGACTCGAGCCGCTGGTAACTTACCCATCAAGGGTGTTATGGAAATTGGTCTATTTTTGAAGCAACGGACACATTTTGAAAGTACCGTACGGATAAGGAGTCTTAACCCGACAATCCAGAATTTTCTTTGAATTAAAGATTGTAGGGTACGGGGACCACAATGAAGATATTTCAAATGAAAATGGTCGACAATCAGTCGAGAAATAGGACACTGTTTCGGTAAAAGCAGAGGATGTAACGCTGATGGCGATAGCTTCGCTTCATCTATACGTCCCCCCACTCGCATCAAACCATCCTCATCAAGGAATGGAGATAACTTTTGAACTGATTTTTCACATTGTTCATGCTTTTGCACTTGTTGGACTTGCGATGACATGTAGTGATTTTGAGTGAACTTAACTAGTGTCTTCATTGATTTATCGAGCTCGGAACTTGTAAGCGCGGAGAATTTTCGATCTGACTTTGCCTTTTGTAAGTTACTAACGAATCGAATACACCATGCCAAAGTTCTTAGAAGTTTTGTTAAAGAAGAACACCTTAAAGTTAATTTTAAAAATATATTTTCTTCTTGGACGGTGATAAAACTCTCTGTTACTATAGGTTTCAATTCAGGCAGCTCTTCCTTAGCGAGCAATGTCTGCTTGGAAGGCCAAAAGCATGGCAACTTCTGTAACCATGTAGGGCCTTTCCACCATAATGGGTGGCCAGCAAGTTCCGTGCAAGATACACCACGACTGCAGCAGTCGGCCGGATTGTCCTCGGTGGGAACATGATACCAGGACTCCGGACTGACAAAGTCGGTAGCCTGAACTACTCGATTGGCAATATACATTTTCAGTAAATGGGGTGCTGTATTTAACCACGACAAAGTAGTCGTGCTGTCGGAATAAGCTCGGACGGATGTGATTGCAAGTTTTTCCTTAAGGAGCTTATTTATGTGAGAAAGTACTCGTGCCAAGAGTACTGCTGCGCATAGCTCCAGCCTATTCACGGTCGTTGGTTTTATAGGGGCAACACGAGACTTCCCTATCAACAAATTACTAACAGTGGAATGTTCAGTAACCACACAGAGATACACGCAACAACCATATCCCTTTAAAGAGCCATCACAAAAGCCCACCAAATGTACCTCCGTAGGATTGGAAGGTACAACAAGCCTAGGAAGAGAGATTTGTTGTAAATCTGACAAATTCGCAGCTATCAAATGCCACCTTTTCGCTAATTCTTTGGGAATAGCTTCATCCCAAGACAAATTAGAGCGCCACATCTCTTGCAATAAAGATTTGGCCGCGAAAACCACTGGGCTTATCCAACCCAAGGGATCATAAATCCGGGCTACTATGGATAGGATGGATCTCTTGGTGAACTGCACATTAAAAGAGTCTGAGAAGCTATACGAGAAGTTGTCATCTGATGGATTCCAACGTATTCCTAATATCTTGACAAACTCATTTCCTGATTCTTCGAAGGATTTAGAAGTTTGACAATGATCCGGAGGAACATCTGACAATAGACTCGGCGTATTGGTACTCCACTTTCGGAGCTCAAAGTGACCTTTTGATAGCAAAGATACAATATCCGACTTTAACTGCCTAGCTTCCTCGAGTGACGAACATCCTGTAGTAATATCATCCATGAACGTTTCTTCGAACAGAACTTCAGATGCACGACTCGAGTATTCAGAGCCGTGGTCTTCCGCAAGTTGACGGAGGGTTCGAATGGCCAAGTAAGGGGAACTACTGACACCATAAGTCACGGTGTTTAGCTCGTATTCACTTAATGGCATGCTAGGGTCGGGACGCCAAAGAATGTGTTGATAACACCTATCTTCGGGTCTGATTAAGATCTGACGGTACATTTTACAAATGTCTGCGGTGAAAACTACCTTATGAAGTCGAAATTTTGTAATTAAATCGATAATGTCAATTTGAAGTTTTGGTCCAACGGAAACGATATTATTTAAGGAAAGGTTGTTATTAGTTTTACAACTCGCGTCGAAAACTACTCTAAGCTGAGTCGTAGAACTCTCTGGACGCAAAACGCAATGATGTGGAATTAAGTACCGATGAGAAGACGAAGTGGCTACGGGCTGCATGTGTCCTAGCTCTTCGTACTGTCTCATGAATTTTTTGTACTCGTTCTTTAAATCTGATTGCTTAGCGAGTCGGTTTTCTAAATTAAGAAAACGATTGAAGGCTTGACGGTATGAATCTCCTAAAGGTGGAGCATCATCTTTTAATAAGATGGGTACTACATAACGACCGTCGGCAGTACGGTAAGTACCTTCTTTATACTTTTGTTCACAATACTCGTCCTCGGGAGCGGAAATTTTACATTTCGGCGGTTCCTCGGACTCCCAGAACCGTTGAACGATCTCATCGAGCGAGCAAGAAGACGCGAGGAGTGACGTAACGGGTTCACTGGGAATTTTAATTTCCGTGTTATGAAAATATTGACCGGTTATCACCCAGCCGAACACACTGGACAATGCACAAGGTAGTCCGGGTCCGGGACTGTAACGTGACCCAGTATATATTTGATCAAAACACTCAACACCTAACAAAAGATCGATCGGACCCGATTTATAAAATTCACGGTCTGCGAGATCAAGATGCAGGAAGGAATCCTTGACGAACAACGGTAGCTCGGTCGAGGGCATCGCGGAAGTAATTTTAGGTAAAACTATCAAAGGCAAATCGAACTTAGGTGATTCACTCGAACGAGGTATTATCGAACCAGACGTGTAACCCTTTATATTACAAACAAAGTTTTGACCAAGACCAGTAACATTTAAGTTACATTTTTTAATGGGCAAACCCAAGCGACGTGCACACGCACTCGTTATAAAAGAATCCATCGAACCGCTGTCAATAAGGGTGCGCGCATACTGAAGCGAGCCGTCCGCGTGATGTATTCGTACTACCGCCGACCCTAATATTTTCGTACTGTTAATGGAGGTAGCACTACTTGAATCATTTGACTTGGTCGTGCTAGCAAGCGCGGTACTCGGGTTAACGGTGTCAGACAAGTTTGAATTAACAGTCAGAGTTAATAAACTTTTATTTTCGACATGCAACAGTGTGTTGTGTTTCGTATTGCAAATGAAACAAGTGGACTTGGATTTACAACTGTCACTATCGTGACCTGGTCTTAAGCAATTTCTACATAACTTTAATTCTTGAACAATTTTCTCCCGCTGATCCATACTCATAGAGTGCATTTTACCACACCGATAAATGGAATGATTTTCATTACAACATACACAAACTAATTGATTGGATTTGTTACTATTATTGTTGTTACTAGATCCTACGAATGACGATCTCCGCGGGTCTTTTGTTGCACGTGTAGCATCGGCCTTATTATTGTTACTACGAGATTGCTTAATTATTGAGTTTGCTGTAGTGGTCGAAATGGGCTGACTCACTTCCAGAATTTTTATATAATTTTGTAAATAAACAACCAAGTCGTTAAATTTTGGAATTTGGTTAGTATTTTGTAATTCAAACCGTCTTTTGGTTTCAAGGTCAAGAGGTCGTGACGCAATGTAAAACAAAATAAATTCGGATAAATCTTCAATATTTAATGCACGTAAGGCGTTAACACTTTCATAAAGTACGTTTGTGATGTCAGATAAATTTGCCAATGATGGCCTCTGAATAGGCGTCACCATAAACAGTTTTTCTAAATAAGTTGTCGCCAAAATGCGTTTGTTGTCGTATCTTTCTAGTAAGGCACTGTAAACAACGGAATAATTAGCTAAAGTTATAGGAACACCCTTGGCGAGTGTCAGTGCGCAACCCGACAGACAGGAGAGCAGATAATGGAATTTCTCAATATCTGACAACGAGCCATTATTATGAACAAGCGGAACGTAACTATCTTTAAATGTCTGCCAATTTTCTATCTTACCATCAAATTTCGGAATTTGCAATTTAGGCAACTTTACTTGTGTATTAGACGAGTGACGACTAGGCCCAGCACTGGGCTCTGACGTAGCACTTGAGGTCGTACTCGCACCAAGGGAGTCGGCGAACTCAACCGCCGCGTAATATAACTCGTCGAATGACAATAAAGGTTTATTATCGAACTTATATTCCGGATTTAATTTTAATTGTAATTTATTGAAGTTTTCATGAGATTCTATGAAATTATCTCTAATTTTCTCAATCGACTTATATCTCGCCTTAAATGTTGATATTTTAGTACTATCTACCATAGCCCTTTTACCTAGATCGTAAATAATCTGCACATTTCTAAACTCATATTCACGCCTGTTAATACTCGACTGTAACTCGACTTCGGCCATCTTGTTTTGGATACGAAAACAATAATAATAAATTCAAGGTTGTACGTATTTCGGTAATAACGAGAATCGTCTCCGAACCGCAACGCAATCGGCAACGCGAACGATAGTCCGCTATATAGCGCGTAGGTATAATATGTATACTCGCGCAACAAAATGTAAACAAACGAACGATCCAAAACCACGAAATTACTTAATTATATTTATATTGAGCTTAGTTATTGTGTATTGTTCGTATTTATTTGTTAGTAAGATTCAGCTGTACGAGCTAATATGTACCTACTTTACTTTATGTTTTATCTACGAGAAATTTCGAGCACAACTATCCTAAGAAACACTTCAAAACCTAAACCAGGCAATGCAGCAACTTTCTATGAATAAGTATTTGTACGAGTATGTATTATTTAGATTCTAAAATAAAGCACACTGGATTTACTTTTATATAGGAGGTAGATACAATACGAGTATTAGTACCTACACAGCGCCGAGCGAGCGGCCGAGCGACCACGCGGTCTAATGTAGGTACGAACGAAGTAGGTAATAATATTTAAGAAGAAAACTATGAATTCGTGGCAGTTTTAGGCACTTATATTATTCACTGAATTTAAATTATTTGTTAATAAACATTAACGAGATTTACGTAGCATAAATCGTAAAAATTTTAAATGAAATGAAATACGTGAGGTACTTTGTCCTCACAGGAGGCACCAAATAATGATTGAACCTCGCTGGAGTAGCCACTGCATTGACCTGAATTTAGTCTTGACGAAATCCTGTGACCATCAAGTAGGGAATGCATAAACTAACCTGGATGCAGATCAGGAGTTGACGGGAACTTCACCAACGACGGGGCGTAAGCCGGCCGGCCAGCTATTTCTCGAACCACAGAACTTGCACAGTTTTGTTTGCTATCACCAAGTCAGGCAGGATTGATCGAACACCAAAAACAGTCAGTGAACCACTAGCGAGGTGTTTTACATGTAATATTAATTATTTTTGCGGACACTTCGCGACGACGCTTAAACCGCCATTCTTCTTTTTGGATTAGTTTCTTTTCCTGCCACTGCGCGCTGCGCTGCGCGCGCATCGATAAACTGTAGGACGCTGTCGCATGTACTTTGAGCCCGGTAATGTTGGCGGTAAATTTAAATTAGGAGAGGAAATATTTTGGATATAGGATTATTACAGGATCGGTTTGATGTTTATACAGTATCATTATAACGAAAACTATTTTCTATCTACATAAACTTGTACAGTTAATAATATTTTCAACTATTATTAACATTAATACCTTAAAACGATGACACGTAACACAATTTCACGAATATTTCAACTCTGTTATAAACATCTAAAGCGAATGTAAAGTTATACTTAGTCATTAATCACGATAATATTATTTAAATACCTATAAATAGCCTCTCAGAGTACTTAGATGAAATATAGGGAATCGACGAGGTGTCATATGCATTGACAAATGATATCTATTAGTGTGGAGATAGACACATTTCCCAATAATATTGGCAGGCCGGCTGGCGCGAATGGTGAGCGTTATCAATCGTTCATTCTGATCATTTATTATTTAATAGTTTTGTCTGCAATTCCGTCAGCATGCATTGGTAAATGCTTTCGGCATTTATCATAATCGGATGAATTTTATTAATTAATTTATTCACGTAAAAGTATACTACACCCACAAATAAGTTAATCGTTAATTGGTTGAGTGGTTCAGTAGTTCTTTTCGAGCACCACGGTTTAGGGTATTTTCTAAATTAGATATGAACTTTAAAAGTCGTGTTCTATGTGTGAAGGCTCACTTTCTTTAATACTTGGCAAAAAGTAAGTTCACTTCAAAATCTGTTAATAGGTACACAATAAAATTTACATCCTTATGTAAACATCGATGTATTTTTATTTGTCGTGGTGTCTAACAATCTTCTGTCATGTTGATAATATACCTTTTGGACGTAACTGTATGAAAATATCTCCTGACTAGTTTCAAGCTACGTCAAGGGCCTTTAATCACGAGCACTGTGTACGACGAGGGTTAAATTTCTCTTATTTTAATTTAAATAGTTTACCACTTGTTTTATGTCTTTTAATTCGTATGGCTAAAATATATTTTTGCATTGTTGCCTTTATATGTATCTTGAAATAATAATGGATTTTGTTTCAATGCGTTGTGCATTCCTGTTGTTAATATTCGATTTATGAATTCTTTCGAATACCATACTATAAAATTTTCTTTATTTGAGCTACCGCTGTTGTCTGCAGTTAGCAATGTCTTCTATAATTTCTAATAGTTTATTCTGAACGAAGACCTTTTAAAGTTTAAGTGTGTGTATCTGTATTTACATTAAAATACTTAGAAAATGTTAGTAAAAGTTAATTTTTGATATCCGTATGTTATGGTACACTGTCCCCTTGCAATTGTAATTATTGATATAAATTTATCGATAGCAATTCAGTATGTTAATTTTTTTTTTTTAATAACGACAACCAATTTAATACAAGTTACGAATAAAACAATCAATAACAAAAACAATTATAAACACTTGACCCGTTTTATTATGAACAAATGAGCATTTTATATAGGTCAGATTTATCGCTCGAGTTATTGGCAATCAACGCCGATGCCGATGCCTGTTCGTTCATATTGTAAACAGTGCTTGTGTAAGCAAAAAGAGCTAATTGCTCCGCGAATTTAATACCTTCCATTTAATAATGGAATAGCGAAAATGAAATATTATTTTTATTTCTTATATAAAATCTATTCTTATATACTTAATATTATAAAGCTGAAGAGTTTGTTTGTTTGTTTGAACGCGATAATCACCGGAAATACTGGTTCGAATTAAAAAAAAATTGTGTTTGTTAGACCATTTATTGAGGAATGCTTAGAATGAAACATCAAGTGTGGGATAGCCATGCTTCGGCACAAATTGGTCGGCTCGACCGGAGTAATACCACACGGCCTCACCGGTGTGAAACAGATTTGTGTTTCGCCGTGTGAGTGAGGTTACCTGAGGCCCAATTCCTATATTGCCAAATCTCTTATCCCCAAAAGGTCGGCAACGCACTCGTAACTTCTTCTTTGTTGCGGGTGTCCATGGGCGACGCCGTTTGCTTACCATCAGGTAATCCGTATGCACGTTTGCCGTCCTATCACATAAAAAAAAAAATCACGCTATTATCTGTAGCAGCGGGCGAAACTGCGCGAGAGTAGCTAGTATAAATATGTGGTTGGAACACAATTTTCTATACACAAAATATTTATATAATCTATACATATAATAAAATCGTAGAAAAGTCAAAACTGTACATTGAATATATTTTTGAAATAATACTTGGGGCGTGATGTACAATCGATACTGAAGCCAAAAATATGGTTTTTAGAATTTTTGTCTGTTTGTCTGTTTGTCTGTTTGTCTGTATGTTTGTTACGGATAAACTCAAAAAGTACTGCATGGATTAAATTGAAATTTTGCATGAACATAACTGACAGGTCGGTTCATCACATAGGCTACATATTATCACGCTATCGCCTACGGGGGATGAGTAATGAACCTTTTATCTGTAAACCTTACTGAAGCAGCATGTAGTTTTACCTCATACACATTTAAATGACGTTTGTAAGCAGGTTGTTTGACAGGACGTGCTGTCACAAACCTAGACACAAAAAAAATGAAATATAAAATAAAACATAGACTTATATTGGTAAAATTGTTGCTTCGGAATTCATACAATATTTTTGTGTATAATTATAAACATAGGTGTGATGAAGAACTAGCATTTTTTTTTTATTCATATGCGGTTACGTTTTTTTCACGTTGAAAACGTATTCAGTCGTAATTGAGAAATTATTATTGTTTACCATATAAAAATGTTTCCATTTTCCTAACTAGATGGTGTTGGCGTCGAATTAGATCGCGCTATGGTTTCGTTCACAAAAAGTGATGTTATGAGTACCGATGTCGCCGCTTCAACCTATAGAAACGGGGGTTACCTGCGTTGTTTATAAGTTATCGAGATTCTCAAATTATTCTGTTTACTTCGTGTTAATTTGTCTTTTAGTAGTAAAAATGCCCAGAAAGCGGTCTAATCTATCACAATCGTCATACCATTCGCGAAAAAGAAGGTTAGCTCGATCCCTTGAAACCGCCGACGAGCGTGGGGCCAGGTTGACTGCTGTTCGTGAACAAATTGCAGAGACTCGAAGAGGAGAATGTAGTACGGCGCGCCAGTCGCGATTAGATACCATGCGCACTCAAAATGCATTGTCGCGGTCTCAGGAAAGAGCAGAAGCACATGAGATGCGGCTGTCAATTGACCGAGAGCGCCATGCTAAGTCACGCGCGTCAGAGACGTTCACGAGCGAGAGACGAGGCTGAGTTATCAGCGCAACCGCACTAATGTCGCTCGATCTTGTGAGAGTGTTGAAGGGCGACAAGCGCGTTTGGAAAGCGATCGGGAGCGCCACGCTGAGTCTCGCGCATCCGAGACGTATACGCAGCGCGAGACGAGACTAAGTTCGCAGCGCAGTCGCACTGATGCCGCTCGATCTTGCGAGAGTGTCGAAGCGCGACAAATTCGACTGGAAAGTGATCGGGAGCGCCACGCTGATTCTCGCGCGTCTGAAACGTAACGAGAGGCGAGGTTATGTTTGCAGCGGAGCCGCGCTTCTTTTTCTCGGTCGATTGAAGACGATGAAGAACGGGAGACCCGCTTAAGAAGAGACCGCTCTCAGCATGCCCTGTCACGTTCTTTAGAGACAGATGAGCAGCGTGAAGAACGTTGTGCAGCTGCTCGGCAGCGGTACCACGAACTGCTTGGAGATGCGTCTACTCATCTATTACAAGAACGGGACAGAATTCAAGAGATTCGGGGAACTTGGTCGGACGAACAGCGTGCGGCACAAGTAGAACAAGATCGCCTGCGTCGTAACGTAAATCAGCTTACAATATCTAATGAGGAATCCACGGTTTACGATATCGAAGAGCAACCATGGTAAACAAAGAGGGAAGTGGATTTATGTACAATGTTGCGATTAAGTACGCCGCTTATGGCAATATTAGTGCCTTAGAAGAAGAGTGTGCTCACTGCCAAGCACGCAAATGGAAAGGGGAGCCAAATGGGATGTGTTGTGCATCTGGTAAGGTCCGCTTGGACTCTATGCAGGACCCGCCAGACCTGTTAAGAGTCCTATTAAATGGCGAGCATGCAAAGTCATTCAGCCATTTTTTGAAAAACATCCGAGCTTATAATAGCGCCTTCCAGATGACTTCGTTTGGTGCAAATCAAATCGTTGAAGCAGGATTCATGCCAACATTCAGGGCAGGTTTATCATCAAATCGGTTCTTTACTACCAACAGACACGCCAAAATTTTTGCAAGTTTATTTTGTTAGCGATTTCGATGAACAAGCCAACGTGCGAAGCAGACACATCCCCAATTTGGACTCTGGTCTGGTCAGGGGATTGCAAAGTATGTTGCATAATGTGAATCCACACATTGAGAACTTCAAAGCCGCCCTGGCGTCGGTGCCTGAGAACGAGCGCAACCGCTTTAAGTTTGTCATCAGCGCAGATAGAAGACCGATCGCAGCCCATCCCGGTCGGTATAATGCACCAACGACGAATGAGGTAGCCGTTCTCTTAGTCGATCAGGAGTGTGATAAAAGAGATATCGTTTTGCGCACGCATGATGACCGGCTTCAAAGGATCAGCGAGACACACCGGCGGACCGGAGTGCACGATGGCGAATAGGAAGGCAGTTGAGGCCGTGGATAGAACCCTGCAGGACATCCGCAGGAACGAACACTTGATGGGCGGTGTTACAGTTCTGTTTAGTGGTGATTTCCGACAAACGCTTCCCGTGGTAACGCGGGGATCTAGGGCTGACGAGGTGAATGCTTCGTTGAAACGATCTGCGTTATGGTCACGCGTTCACACGCTGCGCTTGACCATCAATATGAGAGCTCAGCTCGGCGGCAATGCACGCGCTCAAGAATTCTCTGATGTTCTTCTAAGTCTCGGCGACGGTACTCTACCAGAGGAGAGGAGCGGACACGAACCTTAGATGAACTCATTCGCTGCGTGTACGGGGATATCAGTCGAATACCGCACCAGCCGAATTCTTGGGCATGCGAGCGGGCCATTTTGACGCCTAAAAATGATCAAGCTGCAGCAATCAATGAAAGCATTCTCTCGGAAATTGAGGGGAATGAAGTGGTGTACACCTCCATAAACACCGTAGTCGAGCAAGATGACGCCACACACTATCCGGTGGAATTTTCCAACTCCCTCACAGCAAGTGGACTTCCAGCACATAACATCAAGCTGAAGGTTGGCGTCCCGATCATGCTTCTTCGGAACCTGTCTCCTCCGAAGTTGCGTAACGGGACCCGCCTTAAAGTCATCTCACTGCATAGAAATATTATCGAGGCGGAAATTTTGACGGGTTGTGGCGTCGGCGAGGCAGTGTTTATACCACGCATTCCCCTCATACCTCATAACTACCCCTTCCAGTTCAAGCGCGTGCAGTTCCCTGTGAGTGTTTGCTTCGCGATGACTATCAATAAGTCACAGGGACAGACACTGAAGGCTGCGGGTGTCGACCTAAGGACGAGCTGCTTCTCACACGGACAACTGTACGTCGCTTGATCCCGCGCCACCAGTCCTGACTCTCTATACATTTTGGCTACTGAGAGCAAAACTACAAATGTAGTTTATAGAGAAATTTTATAATTGTGTTTCTTTAAATTCTGTTATTCGTGGGATGTAGGAATAAAACCATATTCAAAATTCACCTGCGCTATGAGAGGTACTCATGAGGTGAAGTTATACTGCAGCGCCAACTGCAAGGGAATGTGATCTTAAAAGTTGCTCACTAAAAAACTACACTTAAAATGACGCAGGCATAGTATTTTTGATGCTTCACGGCGTCCGCGCGGACGAAGTCGCGGGCAACAGCTAGTACATAATATGATATAATATTAATTCATAATATTGTAATGAATTCGTGTTATTAATAAATTATGAGACATATTCAATTAATAATTATGTTTAGTGGTTGTTCCTGTTATTGTTTGACGAAAAACTGTAGTAGTTTCAAGCCACTCTAGGAGCTCATATTTATGAGCAGAATCAAATGACAAACGACGCAGTACTTCGTCAAAAACTTAAGTGAATAAGCAGTTGAGCGTAAAAGTAAGTTTAACTAAATGACTTCAAAAAAAGTGTAGTTTATACAATATAATTATAATCTGCTACAGAAGTGTTATTTTTTAATATAATAGGAGTGTCTTCAGTAGTTTGGTACTTAACAACAAGATTTTAGACTCACCATAATAATGTGACTATATTAAATAATTAAAGGTGTTTGTTAAATAGGTAATTCAATGACTATTCTATTCTAGTCAAGGTCATTGATTCCTTCCTTCTGTTCTTTCATATTTTCACAGTAGAGCAATGGCGGTAGCAAACGTTTTTTGATATGTTATAAAATTGGAGGCCTTTAGATCCAATTCGGTCTAGCTATCTATACATTATTAGTTCTATGCAAGCGTAAAATTAGACACAATGTTATTATGTAGCAACAATCAAAACCGAATCCAATTCATGCAATATGTACTGTAATTTGCAAATAAACGAAATTATCAACGTTTCAACTGGATTATTAGGATTTTAACTAGTTTTGGTAGTGTGTTATATCTACACGATGCGATATGATTATGTTGATAATATGTGTATAGTGTATTATAGTAGTAGGTGATATAGGTACGAATGCATCTATGATTTTAATTTTACAAAGAAGTTTTATTGTTTTTCTGCACGTATTTTTCAGCACATGGCTTATCCATTTTTGAATGACCCAGTCTCAAGTTTTGTTCCTTTGTGTGACCGACTCACTCTTATTAAAAAGTAATAAGGTTACTGACGCGAAAGGAACTTTTTTGGCATTAAAAAATATGAATTTATCGTTAAAAAAAACACACGCTTCATGATGACATACCGGTAACTTCAGTCACACAGTGACACAAAGTCGTGGTTGTTTCACGCTGGTTTTCTGTGAGTTCGTGGTATATATCACTCTGTTTAAGCCAACCCATTCGTGCCAAAGCCAAGCTGTATTATATTTCAAATACAAATAAAATACAAAACAAATTTAAGCTTCCAAACTTAATTAACATCAGAGAAATATTGCTCCAATTATAATAGTGAACTTATTATATGGGCAGTTGATTTGAAGCCCTGAAATAATATTCAAAGAAACGAAGCTTTCTAGAGATTATTTCGTCAAGGCGTTTAGCAGACGGCGCCAAGCGTCACCAAGTGAAATATCGCTTAATTAACGTTTACAAGCTACATTATTTTGCGTTTATAAACACCTTTATTATTAAAACGATAAGGTTTAGTTCTTGGTGTTTTAATTGTGAAAATGTAGTTCGTTACGTGATATGCACGTGTTTGGAGCAAAGCGTAATAAATCAAATGGACCATGGCGAATGAACGCGCAATCAACATTCTCTGATGTCTGAACCTTTCCTTGCTCATTTAGAAATTTTGTGTTCTATAAATCTTTTGCTTGTAAAGTAGATATACGTTGTCTTATCTGAAGAAAAAAAATTAACAAACGTGAAACACATGTGCTGATTTAAAAACAAATGGCACACATAATTAAGAGTCTGTTGATTGACCATAGACCAAAATTATCATAAAACCTAGGTCAAAAACACTATTACGACATGTAACGACATAAAGTTTAAATTCCAATAACAACTGATAATCCGTTCGGTAGAATGCCGAAAGAGGATTAAAATATAAAATTGAAACTAGCTTTATCCCACATAATTACATACTTAGTCTAGAATAATGCACTAACCATAAAAGGGTTACGAAAAATCTCGTGAGAACGTGCGCGCTTTCACATCGTGGTCGACCGTTAATTCAAATTAAAACGCTTTAGTCCGACAAAATTTTACTAGTACCGCCCTTTATTAAATGAAAGCGAAATTCCGCCCATCGGCACCGGCCCGTTCCGGTACGTTGCAAAGCATTTCATATGCGTATTTAATGCAATCATCTAAGCTGTTGATCCGGAACTGTAAATATTTATGCGGACATATTGGGTTCGTCGTGTCCAAATAATGTTTTATGCAACGGTCCCATAATGTTTCTATTTTTGTTACCCTCTGTTATTAGAATATATATCCAAGCAGAATATTGTAATTTAATTGCCGTAGTAAAGAAACGGAGACTTAGGTAAATAGGATTTTTCCTAGTAAGTATTTATATTCTTAGTTACGTAAGTCTATAGTAAATCATTGAATTTTGATTAGGTAAAATAAAAGTTATCTACAAAATGAAAGTATACCTGCCTACCAATATTACATCAACAACTGTGTCTATATTTGCACAGAATTCAAGTATATTTTCTAAGTAAATACTCACAATTTTCCGAACTAATTCATATGGTAATGACGGGAGCGAGTTGAATTGGAACAATAATTGGAAGATCCTTATTTTATGTGAATATACAAAATGGTTTTATTAGAGAGGAAACACGCGTGCAGTAGAAATGTATTATCTTATTTGTGAATTGGGCCTTTCATGTTGTTATAAAGGAACGAACAAAATGGTTGATATGTTCTTGTAATAAACAACGAGGGATGATGTTATGAATATGAATTCTTCTTACAATTTCCCTTCGTGAGTGGATTGAATCCTTTGAGAATGTATTGTTCCTTTTCTTGACAAGTTAAGTATACTTGGATATGTGAGCAGTGAAGGAAACGTAATGACCTTATATTTTTTGTTTTATATTCTTATCAAAGTGAACTAATACAAATTATAAGTAGTTTTAGTAGTAGACTGGAGCACAAAATGCTTAATGTTGCAAATTTATCACTTTTAAAAGGATTTACATGCCATTAGTATATCATAAAAGTATTCAATAAACTCATTATAGATGTGTGACTGTGTAAATAACATATTATTTTATGTGATCAAGAGTTTTATATAGATATTTTATAGCATCTGAAAGTACAAAAAACTAGGAATTAATGAAAGATGTCGAGATTTCCAAACAAGTTGAAACCATGTTACTAGTTTCAAGAATATAGTCGTAAACCCATTGCACTGCAACTACTTCTTACAGAGTTACGAAGTAACCAGTAAAGGCTCTGGAAAGAGCAACTTAAGGCCTTTGACGACAAACTGCACTCGAGGCTACAATCGATAGACAATGGATTGTTTGGCTTTTGTTCACAAATCGTAAAGCGCTCTAGACTATCTTAGAAGTTCTTTGAAAACGTTTCTTACACTAAAATGTATTGTGAAGTTTTGTTTTACGTCTTCATGACAGCGCTGACTTTGTAGTTCGTCGTTCAAGTAATTTTCTTTTTAGTTACGGTTCAGCTTGGTGTATGAATCCTATCATTGTGAAAGATCTTTGTTTGTTGAAGTAAAATACGTTTTCCTAGCTAGCTTTTCACAGAGATAGTGGAGACGATCCTTTTATAATATCCAGTGTTTGAACTTAAGAGGATATCAATTTTGAAGCTAGCCTTTTTGTTGAAACTATAAATCGGATTCTTAGAGACTTTGGGATTTATGCACCTACAGTCAGCAATTTTCAAATATGGAATGTCCTCGGAAAGGAAAACGACGTATTCAAATTAAAAGATTTAATTATAGCATTAGAACAAATCGATCCCCCAACCGCAACCAAATTCAAAATGCCAATAACAAGGCAGTGGAGTATAACACAGACAATCACGTCAGTCTATCCCCTGCCAATGAGACATCTCTCAGGAGGAATAAAATAGCCTCATTTGTGACACCAATGCAATCCGTTTAATTCGTTACGCGGCAACCCCCCGACGATAAAGATCGAAGCGTTTGGGATTAAAAGAAAATTAAACGTTCAGGGAGTGATGTCAAACCCTATGATACGGTAACTTTTACAATAAATGATTATGATTCAATTATACCTTATTGGTAAGATATTAAAGGCCATATTTCAATAAGTCAAATGTAAAATTAAGTTGGTAAGGTATCACCACAGACAGTGGAACTGATTCTAGCCCCTCAAGAATTTATTCCACGTTTGGGGCGTTCCTTTGGTAACGGCTGCTGATTGTGTGGCTTAATTAAACTGCATTATACTAGCTCTGTGCAATTTCGCAAGACCAGAAAATACTTTTACAATCGCGTTCTGCTAAGGAAATTGAGTGCAGTTTTCTTTGTATATACTTAATTGGGGTTTATTATATTTAGGTATTGCAAATTCAATTGGAAACGTGATCGTTGTATTTTTTGTGATTTATGATGATCTATTATTACCAATACCAAAATCGCGGTTGTTAGAGTGCATGTACTCGTAAGTGGCCATAGTTTATAGCACGCGTAAGAAATGAAAGCGCAAAAACCACTATAAAACACAACTCAGGAAAACTACATCTTTTCTTGACATTTTTTTTAAACACTCTCAAATATAAAAAGTTTCTTTTATATTCAATACTCATGTAGGTAACGTTTAAATAATTTGAAAGTCAAATAAGATGGTGCCGGCACGCGAGCACTTCAGCACTATTGTACACAAACATATAGATTGCTCTACAAATATTTGGTTGGCGTATATAGCATGAAATGGTCACGTATTTCTATTTGCTGTGGCGTAAGATATTATGTTTAATTTTATTTTTGTGGGCTCATAGCAGATCTTGTGCTATAGGTTGAAATTCAAAGTGATTACGAAATAATTTAAAGATTTGTACTTTTTTGTGATTCTCGTATTTATAACATCATCTTGTAACTACGTTTCGTGAACTGAATTTTATCTGAAATCGGATAACATTTAAAACATGAAAAGTCAAATACAACTGACGTTATATTTAGGCCAAAGTAAAATATCCTTCTATTGTTATGTATCAAAAAGGCTTTCCTAATTTTGGAAGTATCTTACAATCATGATTGACATTACCCTCTTCAGTGGTTAGGACTCTTGAACAAAAATTCTCATAAAGGCAGGATGAGTGTGCAACTATGCGATATTGATATAACCTTTGCTAAACTATGATTGATAGTGTGATCCTGAATAGAGCTTTATCGGGTAGTACAAGCTTATGAGCGATTTGTTACGATATTAGAAAAT
Organism: Spodoptera exigua; assembly: GCA_902829305.4. Taxonomy (NCBI): domain Eukaryota; kingdom Metazoa; phylum Arthropoda; class Insecta; order Lepidoptera; family Noctuidae; genus Spodoptera; species Spodoptera exigua. The sequence goes on from LR824614.2 coordinate 5,438,713, forward strand.
TTATTGAACGCCTCTGAGAGGTCTTTATTGTGGTCGAGTGAGTGAACACGTGATGGAGGTTTGGATATGACTTAAGTATTTTCGATGTTGAGTTTAGAGCACTTTCTTTGGTATGTTAGAAAAGAAAATAAGATAAATTTCTCCATTGGAATGATGAATATTGAGTTTTATAAGAGAACAATGAGAAATATAAAACGCAAATCCAATATAAATCCTATTTCAATAACAGTACGTTTTAAAAACAGAATGATTTTCGAACTACAGTTGATTGCAGCTGACACAAACACAGAAGAAGATTCACATTGTCACAAACAAATGTATGTATTTGTACAAATTGAGAAGGTTCAACAAGAAATGAATTGCACTGAGGGCTGTTAGAGAAGTCATGAAAGTTGACATAACTGATAATGATGATGACAACGAACCTTAACCAACCCGCAAAACATTTAATTTACGCGTAGAAGATATATGGAGGATGTGTAAGGTGCAAAGACATTTCAAAGATTGTTACATGAGTATTAACTTTAACACGTTGTTCCTTAGAGTTGGAATTATCTATTCAACTTATTGATTTGTATGCCAAAATAGCAACTCTACTTTATCAAAGTGTTTTACGCATATCTTAAATTGAAAGATTGACTTAATTAATGACTACATAGTAAATGAACTGGGTAGTTTCCTTCAGTCAAAAAATAAATTATTTTATGTTTGAAATAGCTTGTTAATAACACGTATTGAATTTAGTTAGTCGTCAACTTTATTCTATTTTAAATTCATCATGAATTTAAAATCAAAACAATTAAGTGAAACATAATAATAAACATATAACTAAGACAACCTAACGAAGTTGATGAAAGATGTTAATTGCGAAACTAACAGTTAAACACACCATAAACGTAATATTCTCAAAATTAATCTTCCGTTTGTTACCCAACAAGTTTAATATGAAATGAAAACTATGTCAAACGTTAAAACAACGGTACAAGACGTATCTGACCACATTAATGTACCGCGTTTATATTAAGCACCTACTGTTTAGCGCAATGCCAACAAATTTGGACAGTAAATTACTACAAGGAACAATTAAGATAAACTATTTCATACAGAACTAGACACTATGAATCACTTAAAATTCATAAAGCACTACCGAATGTGGGCCGTAGTAATCTTGCTCTTATCTCACGTTATACTGTATGGTTAACATTTTCTCCATAGAAAAGCGGTTGATAAGACTTATCTTAATGATGCAGTAATATGCCAACCAAATTGTGGTAGATTTTAATATCTTCTTTATCGGCAACAAAACACTCCTTTTCCTGCTTTTTAGGTTAGTTACTGTTTTATTGTGAGAGATTATTTTGTTTATCGTCAAATCTGTGCAGTTGCGGAGTTTAAGTAGTGTTTTGTTTAGTTTTAAGTACCGTTTTACTTGGTAATTCATATTCTTTATGTTTTGGTTAATAGTTTCATTTGTTTAATGTTCTATACGTTTAGTTGCAATAAAGTGACTTAACAAGGAGTTTAAATAAGCCTAGAAAAAGAGCCAAAATAAGAATGCTTTACATGCCATGATTTAATTATTCTTTGTTACGCGATGTTGTAATATAATAACTTGTTTGTATTCTATATCAGCCGTAAAGTTTACGTAAGTATCACACTTTATCTGTTCACCTAGATCTTAAGATAATCAAACAATAAAACTTGACGACACACCCATAAAACAGGAAAATGTTATATGCATATGATTCAAATGGGAATTTAAGTACTTCCTTTCTGAGCCTATCAACTCATCGAAACACGAGAATACATGGTAAACCACTAAAATCTCACCAACAAAGTGCAAAAAACGTGGGTTTGCTGTTAAGATAATAAATATATCGAAAGGGCAATAAAACAATGATGATAACAATAAATATTGCCGCATTACCATGAACACGGGAGTCGTAAAATTCGATACTGCTCTTGTAACCATACATCCCGCAACACCTTAATTCACACTGACTCACATGCGGTTTGCGATAATCGCAGGTCAAATATTTGATCTTGGTAAAGAATTGCCGCAGTCATTCTTCGAAAGCTTATTAGAAAATGGATAATTTATGAAGGTGATTTTTTACGATATTTTTGTGACTTCGTTACTGCGTCACTTTCGTAATCTTTCGTAGAGATTTAAGTATTACAATAAATGATGGCCATTGTTGAATCATATGTCATATTGAAAGCTTTGTCATCGATATTAAGTGTAATATTTTTACTTTTTCTTAAGTTGTCGAATCAATCGCATTTATTGTAACTACTTATTGGTAAGTATTTGAAAGAAATGATGACTCACGAATTTATACTAGCATCTATGTTTTGGGGTAAGATAAATTTATGATAATGCTTAAATTGATAGAGTCAGGTGAATGAACAACTTGAGCCTGAGGAACAGTTACAGTAAATAAATATGTGATTACGGGTTTCACTTGGCTAAAATCATTTCTCAAAAATCAAATTATAAATTCTCACTTATTAAAACGAGTATGACGTAACAAGAATCAAATTGTACGTAATTCGAAGTCATATTTTTTCCGTGTACCGTGCCACACTACTTGCGTCACCTTACTTAAAAATGTCGCAGACCTCAGAAGCAAACTCAGCTACTTTGGTATTCAGTTCGCATAGCTGATGAATAATCGCAAGTATCTCAACCTTATAATCAGTTGATATATTATCATTTATTTGATTATTTCTCTGATTCGCAGAACCGTAAAAATCATTCACTACACCACATTTATCAACTATAAAATTATCATTCACATCTACCGCGGGACCGCAAAAAAATGTATCGGTGGTATTAGTCACGCCTCGTGTTTCACTAACTATAACACCCAGACCGGTATCCGTCTGTCCATTGTGTTTGCTTATTTTTTGTTTGATATTTCTACGGATTTCTACGAATTAATCTTTTTTAAGTTCTGATATATTTGTTTTGATATTTAGTTGCGGTTTTTCTGAACCTTGTTTGCTTTGATCTGTATTTAACAGAGTTGTGATTTATTTATTTTTACACTGTTTTTATCCGCTATTGTATTGAGATAACGTTGCAGTTTAACTAAACAAAATATGCGTCGGTGATTAACGTTGCAGTTTAACTAAACAAAATATGCGTCGGTGATCGGATTAATAAATTATGTACTATAAAGCTATGTAAGGGTTTCATTTCGTCATCATTAAAAAAATATAGTATGTATCCCTAATTTCCTCCGTACTTAAACTGAAAGTATGGCTGACATGCTTACCACAAATTTTATATGTTCAGCTTTGTTTATCATCATCGTCAGCTTGTGTAAGGCGCTCTTAGTTAAATCTTAGAAAACGTACCTATTATGTATAGGTACGTTTTGACGAGTGTAAAAAATAGCATGCCAATAGACGCAAAGCTGTATGACTCACTCTAAACCAATAAAAATGTTTAGTACTGGGACTAATAGAGACAAATCAGAAATTTAATATTTTTTTCCACGATGTGGCCTCGTCATATTGGATAGACACAGAGTCACGTGTAACACACGTAGAAATTCTCTATGTCAAATAACAAAATTCTCTACAAACTATTTCAACTATTTCCTATTTATAGTATAATAGGGATCGTAGTTGGACACAATCATGTACGTAGGTAATATCGACCAATTTCACTTGACCAGTAACTTAGAGCTGAATGTAATTATGGACCAATCAAATTCCATAACAAACCTGCTTTGATCGTCCGTCGTTATCCCTATACACGAATTATTTATTACTACCGTTAAATGGGTGAGACTAGGTGTGCCTCGGGGTGCTGTTTTCTTGGCCCTATTTTGTTATGAAGCTTTTTATGAATATTTCCTGTGTATAGTATAGTTTATATGTATTTTAAATGAATGGACACTTTTCCTGTTCTTTTTTTGATAATGTTTTTTTTAAGATTGCATGGTGGATATTTGTGACATATACATATATGTAAGATACATGGATCAACGACAAGCACAATAAAACGAACAAAAATTCATTAAATACTTATCAACATACAGACAAACATTCTAATACAGGTGCCCAACAAAACAATCCAATTTTACATCCTTTTTTGGTTGAACAAAGCCAATATTGTTATACTTTATTAAACCAGTGTGTATGATTTATTCGTCTTTCAACGAGACCAATAAATTTGAAAATAAAATGTTAGCAAGTGGGTTATTAAAGTCTCAATCTAAATTTATCGTTTGTTCAATAAATCGGCTTGTTAGTCTGTTGTGTTGGTAAGCTTGACATAAGAAAACTGACATGAGATTCCAGGTTCTGTAATTATGGCTCAAGGAATCTGGAACCGGAAAAGTGTTCTAGGTATATTTCATAAAACAATTAGATGATTCAGTATCAAGTGAGTCTTTCTTTTGACACGAGATTTAATAATCGTGACAGTTTCAAAAATAAAACCAGTGATGGTATCAAATATTTTATGTCGTAACGGTTTAGATGAACATTTCTAATTCTAATATTATTTGTCGACTCCTATCAAGTAGGTTGAGGTTCCTCGATTGGCTATTAATTATCCAAAAACCCACTTTTGACCAACGAACTAATGAAAAATGTTTAAAATAGAATCAGCCAAAAACTTTTTTCTATTTTACGCACACGTGTCGCCATCTACCGCATGACGGTTGTACCACGGGCACCCACAACTAACCGCAGTGGGCACACAACATGTATCGTAAATGTTGCACACAGTGGAATGCGCCCATGAGCCTCGATTCTAACTAGAGTAAGCATTCTATAAGACGGTTATGGTTGTTGTAAAGGTAAATTTGAAAAGTATGTTCCTTATAAAATATATTTTTGAACAAGGGAGTGTAACAACATGCGTTGTTGCGGCATAATCTTAAATTAAAACTTAATAAACGAATTCTACCATGACCATTCGATTAACTGTATCTAATGCAGTAGGTAGGCAAAAAGGTATAAAGTGTATAGGTATAATCAATGTTTAAATTTGGCAGAGCATGCTTCGGCAGAATGATCCAGCGTGATACCACGGGCTCACAGAAAACCCTCGTGATACAACGCTTACTGTAATCGTGATACAACAAAACCTCAAACACCTAACTTCCAAAAAGCCGGCAACATATTTGTCTTGACATTATAGGTGTCCAAGGACGGCACCGATTGCTTACCATGAAGCAACAGTATACCTTATGTTCGGTTGGCGAACTATCTTATAAAAAAGTAATACCAACAATACAATGATTATAATTTACATACGACCCCTGAAAATCTATCAATAAATCACGCACGGTATGCACGTTTGGTGCTGTGGCTGGGCAACGTATCACGGGTTGGATTCCCGCACACTCTTTGTGTGATCCATAAATTGATGTTCCGGGTCTGGGTGTGATGTAAAATTGTATGTTTGTAAACGCACCCAGGATAAAGAAAAAAAAATAATGCTTAAAAAATAAATAAAGGTTTGCTTAAAAAAATAACCACAACAGAAAAGCAAATGAAAAGCAAGTCACTTTCTACGAGTATATGAAGTCGAAATTAATATCAGTCAGAACGTTGCAAGTACGTGAGAAGTGTGCTAAGTTACTATTAAATTAACTTAAATAGCACCGAAGTGACCCAAAGAATAATTTACAGGGTCTCTTTGCTAATGAAGAATAGTACTCTCTCGACGACTATTTGTGCTAAACTTGGACCATTAAGATATTATAACCTTCATAGCTGTTTATAATACCCCGATGCTAAGGAGTTTTGGAGAAAAAAGTTGTAACTTAATGGAGAAGTGTTGCTGTTTATAAAGATTTAATGGGTTTTCGTATAAAACTGGAAATAATATGGTAAAAGTTATCCTGTGCAGAAGTCAGGTGATACAATTTTTTGTTCAGTTAATTTGCCAAGGTGAAAGTAATACGAGATATGCATATAAATGGAATTTTATTCATAAAACCGACATTAAATCGTGTGTGTCGATAATCATGTTTAAAGAAAAATAAAGTATAAACTTTTACTTAACGAACGACTGCAGAAATAATTCAATACTTCGTAATTATGCAAAGAGCAATTTATACCGCTGAATTTAAAAAATGATCGAATCGGGAATAATTCCGTAAATTGATAGTGTGGGACAGCCAGTTTTTGGTGCAAATGATTCGGCTCGACCGAAGTTATACCACATTTGCACACATAAAACCGACGTGAAACAACGATTGCCTTGTGTTGCGCCATGGTAATGAGGTTACCGGGGGCATAATTTCCCAATTGTCAACTGGCAACACACTTGTAACTCCTCTGCTTTTCCGGGTGAGCGAAGCTGATTGCTAACTATCAGGTAATAATTTTATTGCGCTCGTTTTCAGTCATATTTCTTAAAAAAGAATAAAATCAAATAACCATCATTCTAAATTAAATGAATCAATACTTCTGACATCCCCCCTCCCCAATCCCCAAATCTCCGCAACCCTAATCCCCTAAAGACTCAAAGGTCCATGGATGTAGCCGATTGCGTTACCATCAGGTAATCCGTCAGCTCGTTTACCTATTTATCCCATAAAACATGAAAAAACAGACAAGAATTCGAAAATAAATAGGCAAATGAAGTCAACAACAACAAATACGAGATCCAAAAATAAATAAATCAACCCATAAAATCAATAACCATTAAAAATATTGAGTGTTATCAGTTGCCGAACAGAATAACTCATAAATGACGTATTGAAATCCGTATTAACGATAAATAATGATCAATTTACAACAGCAACAACTTGTTTAGAACAAAGCGATTTCAAGCTCGATTAAAATGTCGAAACAAATAAATAATTTGAAAACGTTTATCATATAAACATCGTAAATTCAACATTATCTCTTTCAGTTACTTCGTCACCAATAAATCAATCGAGTTATCTTCAGCCGATAGAAAATAATTAGAAATTCCTTAATTATTCTGCTTTTTGTCGTCCTACTTTCAAGATAGAGCACGTATCGATTCGAATGTTTTATTATCCAACGATTATGGACTAAGTAATTATTTAAATTAACCGTCTAACTGCTTATAAAGATTGTACAAATAATTTATTGGATTTATTTTGAAGTAGCTAGATGAATTAATTAAGACGTTTAAATTCTCGATTCGATACTTCATCGATCATTGAATTTTCGAAACTAAATTGTTTCTTGAGATATCTTCATTAAAATAAACACGAAAATAGGTGAACAATAACGGTTGTGTATTTAAATTTTTGGTAATAAAATTTGACCTACTTCCTTTTGTTTTGGTTGTTATATTCTTATTAATTAGTCTTGCCCTTCAGTTAAGTTATGAAATAAAGGGATCTTATCCATTCAGATGATTTTCGGTTGTGTAGCTATGTCACTAGTTATTTAACGTAATTAATATTTTGTTAGTATTTACATTATCGTCTTCTGTTAAATATTTTCATAAAATACGTATGTATTATAATCATAGTGTTTAACTGTCTTAAAAATTTAACTTCTTTATCCATAATAATGGCATTTCAAATGTGCTAAGAGTATTAAAGTCACTGGTGCGAATACCTATTCATAAAGGAACTACAAACTTCACCAAACTAAACAGATGTTATAACACGAGTAAAAGGAAAATCCTTAAGGGCATTGCAACTATAAATCTTATAAACACAACCCTTGATCGGATCTTAAAGTATACAATTACGGAAGAGAAAACACGAAATCCCAGTACGAAGTATTTAGGGATGGTACGTAACAAGAAGCTTAAAGTTCTAATTTACGCCATCCCATTGAGTCCACGTGTCTCCCCGATGTCCACTTGGTCATTCTCAAATTGTTCAGAGTTTGATATCAAAGGAGCACTCCTGGTAAGTAGTCATCCGATATGAGATTTGTGTGGAATCCCACTTGGACGCACTTATGAAGTTATAGGCTCGCTTATATTAGTTACAAGGCTTGTGACCTACGGTTCTGCCCACTTGTTTTCTGGTGATTTATTTGACTAGTAGTATTCCTCTTGTGTATAAGAAGAGATTATATCTAGCGATGTTCTTCAAATGTTAGCGTGAGTACAAATTAAAAAATAAACTGTTTCTTAGCGTTGTTATTGTTGGTAGCAACACATATTACTTCTTGATTGCCTGGCCCTGCATTAGTCTCATCTATTAATATTTAGAACTTTATTTATTTAATTTTAATATTGTATGTTATACACACAAATGCGACTTAATGCCGAAAGGCATTCTCTAACAGTCAACTGGAATGGTGAAAGAGAAGTATTGTCTTTATCCTAAAACAAAATAACATAGTATTTAAATACATATTATTATACAAAATCCATAATTCGTTTCAGCATTAAAATCGAACCTATTCTACAAAGTACAAATTAAACTCATATGTACTTTTAATTACAAAAGCAAATGTTGGACAAATAGGTCGCCAGTTCAAACAGGGATGCCATTAGCCCCCAATCACGAATAGGGTAATCGTGTTAATTAATGCCGTCCGTCATTCTGATGCCACCTATTTTCCTGTAGGACCGCGCTGTTTTGTATAGGTTCTATTATTACTGGGCAGCGCTTGCACGTTTACCTTTTTTCTTTTCTAATTTTAGCACGATATTGATTACTTTTGTTATGTCTGTTTCTTTATTATTGAACTAAAGGAGTATCGGTGTATAGTGTTGGTATAAAGACTTCTACTTGTTTTTATTGCTAAATTGTAGAAGTTTGTCCAAATGTTACTTTCAAACAAAACGAAGAGTCTTTAAATGAAAAGAAGTGCATTGTATTTTGTATAAATGTTATTTTTATAAAACCCAATTCCTCCCCAGTCCTTAAATCTTTAAAACCCTAAACCTCAAAAGGCAGGCAACGCGCTAGTAACTCCGGCCTCTGATCTATTCTGGTCCATCGGATGCATCGATGCTAACCATCAAGTAATCCGTCTGCTCGTTTGCCTCTTATCATGCAAAATAATATATCTAAGCTATTTAAACAGACGGACTAAAAGTCCTTAAAGATATATAGCCGGGGAAGTAATCTTAAAACTAAAACACGATGTAAATAAATTGATTCAACCAACAATATCAGACTGAATGAATGTAAAGCAAATCGTTTCTACAATTTCAAAGATCTAGTTTATACAAACGGGGAACTTATTACTGACAACTGTCGACAAGGGGAACGGATGTTAGAAGCACTTGACGATGAACTACTTGCCTTGTTCAACTCACTTGGCTATCTTTTTACAGAATATGGTAAAGGGTTTGTTGATGTAGTAGCTCTTCAGGTCTTTAGTTTAAAAGGTCTTCGAAGTACTTGTGTCATGTTGAATTATAGCGTTTTTTTAATTTAATGTATATATGCTTAGTATTCATAGATGATACAGGGATCATGACAGGGTAAGAAAAAAATAATAATTAGTCCGTATTGCAACGCGCAATGAGTTATGAGTGCGTAGCCGGCCTTTTGGGGATTAGGGTTTCAGAGATTTAGGAATTAGGGAGGGATAGGGTGAGGGAAAAGATTGGACCTCCGGTAACCTCACTCACACATAAAAGTAGAATACAAATAATATTAAAGCAGAACAAATAATTGTGTAACTCCAATAACATTGTCCAGAATTTTCTAAGGCTATCAAAGGTTATATCACCTTTGATCCGTAATAAAATTTCCATAAAATGATTTGATCAAACATAATATTTTGTGATTACTTTAAATGTTTAGTGCTAATTAATTTTACAGACTTTGACCTTAAATCTGAACTAAGTTCACCGGTTACTCATGTGGATTCGAGTAACTAATGGCAGAACTTATGACCAGTTTCCTGCTAACCCTTCTTTTTAAGGATGACGCGTCAGAAGTGTCAAGAAAACTAATTGTTGACGTCAAGCGTGAAGACAGCGAATTTGCTGCGACCACCACGCCACTTGTATTTGTATCATTATTTTGAATACAGCTGCAGAAAACATTTTGATTCATCACCGCATTATTCACTTACGACATATTGAGTTCGATTTCAGAAAACAAGTTATTATATATGACTAGCTAGCAACCTACGGTTGCAATGCTGGTATCAAATTTGCCCACTATTTTAATGGACGTTATTTATACGTACGAACTCTTCTTTAATCATTTTATCTGTTAGAAAAACCTCATCAAAATCCGTTACATAGTTTTGAAGATTTTAGCATACCTACATAGGGAAAGAAAAAGCGACTTTGTTTTGTACAATATACTATAGTGATTAGTCTTAGTTTTAAGTTTTTTCTTTGTTAATACATTTTTGGTTATTTCAGTATCATTTTTTGAATTTTGTATATTTCTTATCGAAGGAGTGCAATAGGAGATTCCAATCAGCAATATGCAGTTCCCATGCACCTCTGAATTTATTTTTTGTTTCCATATAAAATATACTGTATAAGTGATGTATACATAAATAATAAACTTAATAAATAAATACGTTCAATGCTAATAAAAACAATGTTAAAGGTACTTTAATACAAACTTTGAATATTACTTTAAAGCTAGCAGCGAATACAGAACTTTTAAAGCCATTACATTTTAGATGCATTTAGTTCCAGTGCAGATTGCCACTGTGCTAAAATTCCATACAGATTTGTTTTTCATTTGCACAGACTGTAAAGTTCTTCGATATTTTTTTCCCCAGCACCGAGTCGACTGAGCGCATTATTATAACAAACAAAAGAAACACCTATAATAATAACTCTTTACGACCGACCTCTCACGTTACAAATTCAATTTTGTTCTTTAGTTGCGACATGCTCTCCCAAGCGTCGTATAAACTTTAACGCACACTTTTAAAATAAACCACCAACTTTCATGTTTGCATCAACTCTTAAGGGAAATTGAAACGATTTATTCAACCAAGGTTATTTCAAGAGAAGTATTTTTGAACATTAGCCACTTTGCTCGTGTTATGTTAGATTTTTTTTATTGCCTTTAAACTAGGTTGTAATAATGTGAATAAATATTTCAGATCATTTTACTATGTAAGTAGTGTACTAATGTACTTACGTCAATGTAAAATTAGACCCTCAATATTTTGCATAAGGACTAAAATGTAGTGAACAGAATTTAGACTGAAACTTTATTGGTAATGAATACTTGCAAGTCGTGCTTAGTGACGATTCTTTTGAGAGTATTTATGACGACTTCATATAAAATACTTTAGAGAGCAGGGCGAGGTATGCACTCCAATTAGGTAAATATTCAGCTTATTGCTTTTTATATTTATGTCTTTGGATTTCACAGATAATTTTTTTGTTTCTTAGGGATTAAGGAAGAGGCTTTATCTACCAAATAATAGGTCTTTACCTATGAAATTGCCGTTTTGCATGAAAAAATTTAAACGATTTTTTTTGATTTGAAATGCGATGAAAATGTAACACTAATCAATAAACAAATGACTACTTTTGGAAAAAGAATCCCATATTTTTAAAACAAAATTAATTAGCCTTAGCCAAACAAAAACTATTTTGATTTGAAATGGCTAGTACAATGAGTGAAATTGCCGTTCTGCAGAACGGCAATTTCATAGGTAAAGACCCAATAATGAACAATAAATTTTTTTATCGAATGCATAGAAGTAATTCATTTTATTTACAACAAATCAATAAATTAATTTATTCTTGAACTTCAAATAACTGTTTCAAAGCAACGTCTTATATTATGTAGAATATTAAAAGCCCTATTGTGATGCAAAGTGCATAATAGATATCCAATATGTCACATGTCTGTTACATTTCACAATTACGTATTAGTTCGAGAGAGCAACGGTAACTTTTCTGAAGCTAACTGTTACGTCCTCTTATTTCTAAAATAGAACTAGAAATTATACATATTGTTTCTACTAATATTCAAGTGTAGCTCAGATAATACAACAAAACGGCAATTTCATAGGTAAAGACCTATTATTTGGTGTGCATGTAAGAAAATATACAGTGAATTAAAGTCAAATCATTTATTTCAATTGGAAAATTATAGGAACATATGGACGTCTAACACAAAACTTTTTAGAAACGAAGATTTAATGTTGTAGTTGTTGTTAAAGTGTCAGTCTGTTAGTTGGCCCTCTAGTTAAGCTATGTACCTACTCCAAAGTGTATATTCCAATGAGGGAAAACTAGCAGAAAACTTCATGGTTACTCCTTTTCAATCAGTTTCACTATATGATCCTGCTTTATGATATTCCTGATGAAAGAATAGTCTAAGACTTATTTAGCAAAAGAAATAAATAATAAATAAATTTATCAATAAAATAATTAATTATTTTAGTTTTATGAAGAACATGTAAAATTATTATAGAAAATTGTATGCTACAATTTAAAGGTAGGAACTAATCAATGACCTTGAATTCGAGGCGCTCATGCAAAAGGTAAGGGAGGTACTTTATTTAGAAATAAATAATAAATAAAATTATTGGTCATCGAGCCCTTTTTAGTATGTCCAGCCAAATTTGACTGAATGTTAGGTGTAGTGACCGGCTGTTGTGAAAAGTAGGGTTTGGATTCCTCAGAGAGTGAATTTTGAGTGATCTACAAATTGTTGTTTCGGGTCTGAGAATACTGTGTATATGAAATTGCTTGTTAAAATCTCTTTTGCGGTAATTTTTTATAAGGCAAAAAAGTTAACTATTTGTAAATATTTGATCACTATACTTTCTTACCTACATGTTAAATAACTTTTCTGACTGTTCTTTGCTTACAAAGATAAGATTTGTAGTCAATACATCAGATTAATATTTATTTAAAGAATAACAATGGTAAAAATATACAAAACTATTTTTAAATTACCATAAATAGTTTTATGGCATAACAAAGAATCCTACACAAGTTTAGTCACGATTATTTTTAGGTTTTGAAGAAGAACTCCTACGAAAAAACCAAACTCACCTTAATTCATTTTAAGATGACAAAACAATTTTCTTTCACATTTCCAAAGGATCAACTTAAAAGATTCTTCGAAACGCCAAAGAGGGTACAACGATCTTACGGAGTATTTTACAGATTACCCGTGGAAATGGCAAATGAATCCCAGGACTTTGTTAGGAACATATCCTGTTCTCAGTCGTCGGATAAGTTATCACGCTTTAAATAAATACAAACAAGACTAACGAAGTGCCGAAGGAAAGTTAAAAGCGTCGAGCAAGGAAGGAGTTGCTTCCCTACTACTGGTTTGTGTGCTACCGACGGTGTTGTGTTGTGAATCGATTTCCTAGTTCTTAGTGGTTTTATCAAGTAGTGGCCAGGACAAGATATGCTCGAAGGGATATTTCTAAATTAGTCTTGAAAATAATACGTACAATTATGAACTATAATAATATGCTACAATTTAACGGTAGGATACTAAAGTAACTAATGGCTCGAAATTCGAAGTACCCGCTACTTATACATGAGGTAAGTGATATTCTAGTGGTAATGTGATATACACGTACTTTCTTAGATCGTTTAGACACTACTGACATACTTATTTATTATGTTTTCGGCTTACTCACGTAATAATTTGACGAGATACTCGACTAGTTTCAAGCCATGCTAGAGGCCCATATTGGCTGAGTAGCAGCGCGACGGTCGCCGAGTCGCGTGTCGCGGAATGCTGCTCATGAATATGGGCCTCTAGCATGGCTTGAAACTAGTCGAGTATCTCGTCAATTTATTACGTGAGTACGCCGAAAACATAATAAATAATTTAGAATGTCTCACGAAAGTTATAATAAAAACTACTGACATACGTTGAAGAAAAAAGTCGTGAAGTATCCTGGATGCAGCTTACAGGCTGATGTGATATATTTTACGAACAGAACACTTAGAATTATTAAAGAAAATTGTATGCTGTAATATAATGGTACGAACTAATCAATGGCTTAGAATTTGAGGCGCCCGCTTCTCATTCGAAAAGTAAGGGAAGTACAGGGAAGTACATTATTTAGACACCACTAAAATAAAGAAAACTATCGTAAGGAAGCCTGGATAAATAATTGCTAATAATACGTTTGAAATCTCCAATCCTGCTTAATCAAGTGAGGTGATTAATGCTCCAATGAAAGGTACAGAGCGTTACAGTTCATTAATGCCAACTGTGTGAAAAAATAGATTTTATTCAAATCAAGCAAAAAACAAAACATTCCAATTTTGAATTTTGCGTTCACTTAATGCTCTATCTACAGAAACTTAAAAAAAATGATTAAAAATAATTGATTTAAAAAATTATCCAATAGTAGGGGCTTAGAATTTATTAATGTTAACGAACCTCTCGCCACTCCATTAAATCATATCTGACCGAGCGGCTAAAAATGTTACTTCTGGCGACAAATGGCTATTTTTGGAGCAGATTCATTTTCTTGTGACTTTGACTCTTCACATAAAAAACTGTCGCAGGAAATTATTATTTCAACACTACTTAATTGAACTGTTTGTGGGTTTTTGTTGTTTTTAACTGACCTAATTGGATTGATAATACTAGATTGAGAAATGGATTTTTGGAACACGGAAGGATTAGGTACGTCCTTCCCTGAAATCCCTTTCTAACCACGACCCGAAATGTAACGCATAATATAAGCATATCTGTAACGTCGGTTGTAACGAATCTTGTTCATGTTAGGGCCCTGCCATGGCTTGAAACAAGTCGAGTAACTTCATTGATCAGTTACGTAACTTATTTTTTTTTTAAATAACACTTGATAAAAAGGGCTCCAACAGCATACATGCCTACACGTACAAGCGAAATAAGAGATTAAAACCTATTACAATTTTAATGAACCAACATCCAAATATAACTTAATATTTTTGTCCGCTATCCAATCGGCTTGCGTTTGAACATAAGCCACCCACACCCATTAGTGTTGCTTGTCGTGTATTAATGACGATTTCTGCCTACCCATGTTTACAGTGATTTAATTAACATATTCTTCGCGATGATAAACTGGAACCATTTTGTTTTGTGACGTCATCTCTGTTTGACTGGTCTATTTCAGTCGTTCGACAGAATGCCACCGTATATATTGTTTTAAATTTTTGGTTTGTAGTATTTATGAATAGTAAATTAACCTATTATAACTATCGTTAGCCGTGTAAAATATTTTATATAATTAATTATTATTTTATTATTATTGACACTTCTATATTTATTATAAGTTGATTTGTAAATCAGACATCTATACTAATATTATAAAAAGGCAAAATTTGTAAGTTTGTATGTTTGTAAGTTTGTATTTAGGGGGTAATATCCTGAGTGCTATCGGCTATAAAACATCACGCTACGATTAAATGGAGTCAAGCAGCGGGTGAAACCGCGCGAGATTACCTAGTATTAAATAATTTCCAAAAAAATCAGACAGAATTGCATAGAATCTGTATCCACCAGCTCTGATCGTAATATGTGCTGCATTCAGGATTACTGTTTTCTGTTAACATGGGCCTATCAGGTGTTGTATAAAACTAGCGATGTATAACAACAATAAATTGATGAAGTCTATAATAATTACATTTTAACTATAAATTTTTTATTTTTTTATTTAATAGTTCGGCAAACGGGCAGACGGATTACCTGATGGTAAGCAATCAGCGCCGCCCATGGACACTCGCAACGGAGGAGTTACGAGTGCGTTGCCGACCTTTTAGGGATAAGGGATTTGGAGATTTAGGGATTAAGGAGGGATTGGGCGAGGGGAAGGATTGGGCCTCCGGTAATCTCACTCACACGGCGAAACACAACGCTGTGGTTGTTTCACGCCGGTCTTCTGTGAGGCCGTGGTATCACACCGGTCGAGCCGACCCATTCGTGCCGAAGCATGGCTCTCCCACACTTATCATGAAATCTCACCTCTAAATCAAGACATTTCCAGAACAAATTGTGCTATTATCAAATGGCGTACAAAAATTGACGAGTAGGAGTTTTTATATTTTTGATTTAACTCGTAATCAGTACCACTGTGGATTATTAGAAGATTGTTTTTTAATAATAGAAATCAAATATTTTACCCAACGCAATTAAGGTTTACTTTAAGCCTAGATTGAAATTGAATTTACTTATGTTACAAGGCGTGAAAAGTAGTACTAAGAAAATTATTAATAGACGCAATTGGACTGTCTTGAGGTTAGTAGAGATTATCCAACAATCTACCGCCTAAACAACATGTGATATTCATTCATTTACATAGAATGAACTTACTACATTGTTGAACGAGCTCATTGCTCATTCAAGTAATGTGTGCCTAATTGAATATGGCTTGAATTTCATATTTAACGAGCCACACAGGACCAACAAGAGCTCACTTCGCACGCTGATTGTGGTAAGGAATCTAAGGTCGAATCATTTGACTTCCATCTACTTTCTCCTTTACACCAATTTAATTCAAATATGTTTGTCTCATTTGACTATCAGTTTGAAGAGTTATTGTGATTGTTAAATTATGTAGCTTACGTAAGCTTTTATAAGCAAATCTTTTAATAAATTGTTTTCCTATTTACTGGAGACCTACAAGCATCTTAACCGTAAAATAAAATAATACTTAAAAGAAACTGATTATAATAATATTTTCGCTTATGAAACACGTTCATAATAATATTTTCGCTACTGTAGTGAAATTCTGTAGTTGGATTTTTTTTAAATATTAACTTTTATAGTCAAACCATAAATAATTTACGTTGGTATAAGATTTTTATGCTCACTGGCAATGTTGAGGATTTGCAAAAACAGTTATTCGTATAACATATCAATAACCAGTATTTTTGGAACACGGAAGGACGTAAAACCACGAACCAGAAATATTAAACATAAAACTACCAAAAATATTTCAAATAAAGAACGTTGCATGTTTAGTACAGTCATAAGCAAAACCTTGGCTGAAATCATAGTAGGTATTAATACATCCAAGTATTTGTTTTCACAAGTTTCCTAAGCGTGCAAAGGAATCATCCAGTAAAACGGTTTCTAAACATATCAGAAACGATCTTTGAAGTGTTATATCAACATTTTCTATTGTTATAGCCTTGGCATCATAACGTAGCTCTTCAGTGTATTTGCCCACATTGTAATGGGAAGATCTCATCCAAACATACTCGATTTATCTGATTCGCTATTATTATACTCGTTAACGCTAATAGATGTCAAGAGGTTCTAAATTGGTGGTATGTGTATGATTGCAGAATCTTCTTCTGTTGGTCCTACTGTTGTAAAGTACCGAATGGTTGGCCTTGGCATGATTGCTTTTTATTTTTCAATGGAATTAATCTCTATCATTACTTGTGATCTCGTTACATAACGATGAAATGTGTAGGTAAAAGTATATATATGTAGGTAAATATTAAAGTACACCTTTAATATTTTATAACCTTTGTTAATTAAATGCTATGGATATTATGCTATTTAGATATCTTCCAAAAAGTATAGTAGACAGTTATTATTACACATTAATCGGTGTCCTATTAGGGCTAAGCACAGAAGGTGGATCCGGAGCACAAGAACTAGCGTAGTGGTTTCAGCCATTCTCTCTTTCCCCACAAGGACGGAAACAGACTTAGTTGATTTTCCCTCACAGCAAATCGGTTCACAAATTCAAACATACTCTGATTCGTTTCCCCGTTTCGACTAATACGAAAAAGTCACAAACAATAACATTAAAAAAATAATCCGATCCGAAACTGGCCACTTTTGGCCACAGAAGTTGTATAGATAAAGGAAAACGAATATAAAGATAAGTATATATTAATGTTCATGCATATGAATGAACAACAAGACTAACTGTTGTAACCGTTGCTTATCTAGTACTGTAACTAGCAAAAGTTGTTTAAGGAAAACAGATACTGAAGTTTTAGGTGCAGTTCAAAATGCAATGCTGGGTCGCTCGAAACTTTGTTCGTTGGTCGTCCGTTGTTTCTCTAGATATTGTTGATTTTGACTTTTGAAGTGGCGAGAGATGCAAAAAAATATAATTGATTTAATTCTAGATATTATAAGATTTTTTTTTAAGTTTAGTGTTTGATGATATAAGCAGATAATTATTACGTTCTCACAAACTTTGTATGTTATTCTTTCAAACAAAAACGGTTGGACTGATTTGGTTGAAACTTGATATGTAGATAGGGAACCATCGTGGGAGTAATATCCGACACACGAGTGCGTGGCAAGCGAAGTTCGGGCCACGACGCGCCGCGGTCCGTCCTCACGGCCCGCTATTACAATTTTCTGCTATGCTTTCTTTTAGTTGTGCCGCATTTATAATCTTGTGTAGTGAATAATAAACATTTGCATTCTGTTCTATTCTATGTCTTCGCTGCAGAAATAGAAGCGCTCAATTACCATGTATCCTCAGACAAGGCTTGCAGTAAACGAAGGGTGCATATTATTGTTTATATTTGATATTACTACTATAGCTTTGTACATTGTTTCTGATAAGCGATGGGAACTGTGTCTATCTAATAGGTGATGTCTTGGATAAACGCATAAGCTGATTTTTATCAACACACTATATTGGCAAAGCCGCAGGCGGAAGATAGTGTGTTATGTTTTGCTGTTTAGATTGCTAAAAATGTCGTTTATTATCATTGGACTAGCCTCAATGTTCGAAGGCTGTGAAACCAAAAGACATAATGAGTTGGTTGAGACAAGAAAATACCTACTAAGATTTTTCACTCAATGGTATCTCTATCATATGAGTAAATTATTACATGTGCGATGAAAAATCAATGTCGCTGCATTGAATTATAAGTGAAGCCAATAAGAATCAATTGGCTTCCATTCTGTGCAATTTATTGGACTTCATTGAAGAAATAAGGTCAGCATAAATACTTTATTATTCATTCTTATTGGTCGCTATTGTGAAATAAGTCTTGTCCATAAACGCCTGGTTCGTTCAGAAACTATGTTGCGAGTACGATTTTTATTAAAAAATTAAATCACATAAGTTCTAGGTAACTACAAAATAAGTTATGTTTAATATGCACATTATTCGTGCTTTCACAACAAAAGGACAATTTATTGATCTACGATTGCTTGGCCGCATTTTAACAAATGATATCCTTATTTTATTTCGTGATAAATACATGAATATTCCTTTTGTACATTGGCTAAACTTGCAAATTGAACTCTGACTGAAGGCACAGGTGGTTGATTTTCAAATAAATATAACGTCAACATTATTTTCAACTTCAATATTCATTAATGATTGTAAGAACTGGAGCTTTATAGACGAGAGACACATGACGTGTCTGTACGTTATCACATATAAAGGCCATTCATTCGTCGTCTGCATAAAATTTCATTAGGTCATCGACCTTCACATTCAATATGGAACAAGAACACAATTTGGGTAACGTTTCGTTTATCATTTTAGAAGTTATAAAAAACAAAATTATAATATTTGATAATATCATCTGTGTCTTCTTTTAAATATTCTTGGAAAAGATAGGCAAAGTATAATTTTGGTAAACAGAGTATTTGCCATGTAATGCCCCATATCAATATTGTCCGAAATTTAGTGCTAAATAGTCAAACTTCAACATAATAGTCATCAGCAATTAGCCATAGTTCACATACGGCTGGGTATATTGGCGCCCATTTTTGCTATATTTTTTTGGTTTGATGCCTTTTCCGTTTCTCTGATGATATCATCAACCCAAAGAACCAATCAGTAATAAATTGTACCAAAAACTATCAACAATGATAACTGCAGCCAAAGTGACGTAACCAAAAACCGGTACGTAGTAAAACTAATCATAAGAACTATAAATTTAATCGTCTCATTTATAAGTAATAAAACCAACTATAAAATATCAATGCAACGTCTCACGCACAGGCTTTTGAATCAATGAGATTCATTCTGTAACAATTGAACACGTCTTTTAAAATGGTACCGTACGTAATCGGTCAGATTGGTGTTACAAAAGATTAAAACTGGTCTCATACGATCGAAATTTATGCATAGAAATGCATCGGGAATGGTTTCGTCGTCTTTATATTCAACTTGTTACTTTAAATGGCTTGTTTTGATTGGAATGAGGTAAATAGGAAAGTTTTAATAAACGTGTTTTTTAGGTTAGAGTCATTTATATAATTTATTTACTATCACCATATCATTAAAGTTTGGGTCAGCCATGCTTCGGCATACATAGGCTAGCTCGACCAGGATGATGCCACGGCCTTAAAGAAACTCTGCGTAAAGAAACATTGGCGCTATGACCCTTCCCTTCCTCGCTTCCCTAGATTCTGAATTCTCCAATCTCTAACTAAATCGGCAACGCACTTGTAACTCCTCTAGTGTTATGTATATCTAGGGGTGACGCCAGTTACCATCACAGAGACCTCATGATGGTAAGCAATCAGAGATCGCTTGCAGGTTACCCAAAAAAACAGATACTGCTGATTATTGTAGACCTTCCCCATTTATAGCTGGTATTAACCGGAACCTGGAAAAAGAAACATGCTTATCGGACATATGTTTCATGACTTTCTTTAATAGTCCGATGAAAATAGTTGTGAATATAACTATTTAAAATGATAAACAACATAATATAATTATATATATTATATCAATTTTATGAGGATCATCATTTTTGGTGTGATGTCACTAATACATCGTATGTCATTTGTTTCTTCTTTAAGTATAGATATGCTTTTTATGTCTTCTTAATATACTTGTTTTTTTTTTGTAATGTATTGTTGTTATTTTGTTTTATGTATGTTATTATATGATATTATTATGATATTTTCGCATATACCAAGAGCTCTTTTTCGCTAACAAGTATTTATGTTAAATTTAACCTGAGATGTCTTATTTATTTATTATACAAGTTAAGCATTTGAATTAAAATTCCCAAAATAATTATTAAAGCTACAGTCTCGTTAAAATAATTCAAGTATTTATTTTTTCGAAATGTATTTTGTGTACGTCAAAGGCGCGTGGCTGGCGACCGCAGTTGCGACCTTCTCTCGTTTGGTGGTAACCACAAAATTATGCGCTTGAGCGCCTTGTAATGAGACCTATGGTGACCATGATTTTCGGAAAATTATTTCAATTGTTATTTGACCAAATTTATAATAGCATTACGTGTTCATTTTTCTCATAATACAAATACCTATGGTCTGCGGTAATTATTATTAAAACGATACGTATTAGTTACTAATTGTTTTTGTTTTGTTTCAGATTGTACAAAGAATTAGGGAGATTTTGAAATCGATTACCAATAACCTAATAACAGAATTAAAAAAATATTTCTTATTTATAATGAAGAAACATCGAATCTAAAACCTAGTCACTGAACCTGAGTATATGCATTTCTAATCAGAGAAAAAAACTGAAAAAAAAAACAAACAGGCATTGACCTACAAAAGTAAGTAATATTATGGTACAAAATTACTTTTACAACTTATAAGAAGGAAGTGTGGTATCCCTAGTGACTGCTCGCCGAGAAACGGTGTAGATCAAAAACATATACCGCAAATGAGTTTCGGAATCAACCGAGAAATGCGAAGAGTTCTTCATACAGTTATTATCGTAAATTGCGACTAAAGTACGCCAACACATAACCTTGTTTTTGTGAATGTTTATCATTAAAATTGTTAACGTTCCTCTTACTAATTTATCGTGCCATTTTTGTTTGTTCTTTTTTTTAAACTTTAATTTATTTGTCACTTAGTATGATACAATAACTTTATGACAACTGAAAAGCATTTTCCTTTCTTTAAATATTAATATATATGAAAATAAACTTTATTCCAGTTATGCTATGATTTTAATGTAATTGTTATTTAAAACGTTGTTATACTAGATGATATATTTTTTTTACGTATGAAGAGCTGTAATAACTGTCGCCTAGGAGGGTAATGCCTAAGACATTAAATCCTTACTTTACCGGTCTTACACTGTCCAATGCAATTAATCAAAAATGTAAAGCGCATGTTAAATTATCCAAAACTACGTCCTTTTTAACCATAACACGCTTAAACCGTCACCCGATTCAAGTCACCGTCGAATCATGTTAAATCTATCGAGTATGAAACTCGATAGTTTACCTTCTCGTGTGACCGACTTATGGGGGCCGACGGCGTAAACGGTAGCAGTAGGGATCGAGTGACCAAAACGCCCCCCGTAGAGAACCCGATTTGTTTTCTCGATATTAAAATTACATTTTCCGAGATTTTGATGGTGTGAAATGTTTTTATGATATAAATATTTCTGTTGTCAGCGGGGGACCTCTATTTTAGGTGTGACATGTAAGTGTGAGGATAGTGTTGCAAACTGTCACGTCAATGAAGTCAACCCGTACAATTTTGACACCTCACTCAGAGTTTCTTTTTCATTTATTTTTCAAAATACAATGTTACTGTAGGAATTTTCTGTTTTTACATTGCATCATCTTCAAGGTATAAATGCATAATTAGGTAGCAACACAATCACCGTAGTTACGCACTTTCCTGTATAATTTCCTTGGTTGACTGAGACCACACTATCTCCCGGTTTTTATCTTCCGCCTGCTAAGTAACCACGGAACTCGTACTAAAATCAACAAGAACTTGTCTAAAGCCGCATGTAAATCACTGCGCCTCCGTTATGTTTGCAATCAACAGTTTAAAATAGAGGGCCGACCGCAGGCTCTATTTACCCCAGCTTCCTTCAGTTAATGACGTCATAAAAAATAAAAGTCGTCGCTTAGATCCCCGTCAACCAGAAAAACTGAAGCATTTTTCTCCTTGCGATGCAGTGACGCGGCAAATTACAATTGTCTGCTTATTTTAACAGAAAAAATGAAATACGATTTCTGGTTCCTTTTTTTAAATGCGGATGTTAAATGGAAATTTATAAACAAATAACATACGACACTTTTATATTTATCGCTTCTAAATCTTGTTCGATTGAATGTTTAATCGATACATAATTATTTTTTCTGAATTGAAAATCTAACTACATTACTTAATATCTTCTATACAACCGATGTCTGTATACTATCCATAGGTGGTCTAACTCACTGACATCTCTACTTATTTCATTTAATTTATCATCAAATAGAAAGTCAATTCTATTCGAAAACCAATAGCAAATACCGAATGGACAAACTGGGAATAAAAGTATTTCATTATCTAACTGAAGGTAGACGCTTATCACAATTTATGGCATATTGGAGAGAATAAGGGAAAACAGAAATCGGCTTTATTAAGCATTTTCTAAAAATGATCCGAGTAATATATTAAATTAAAACCTGCGTAATACGATTTTTATTGCTCTCTCCTTAGAGTTAGAGAATTGAATTCTTTGAAGCCAATGTTGTTTAATAATATATTATTGGGCAGTAAGAATGTGATTAATGTTTTTTTACTGTATGACTGTTTCTTTGATCAAGTGGATGTGAGAGAGATGCTAGGAGTTTTCGAAGATTTTTCTAGCTTTTAAATACTGTCTGTAACAAGATGGAGTCTAAAATTGTAATACTATAAACGATGAAATAATAATTGTAATTATTATTTCATCGCTTTTGATACCACTTTAGCAACGAAAAAGTTTATCAGGTCGATAGTACATCTAATATTGATACACAAATTAATAGCATTCGGTAGTTTTAAAAGAATATTTATTTAAATTTGCTGGTTCAACGTTTCATAAATCAGGATGCTTCTGACAATGAGATCTTTTGGTTAGCCGTAATCGATTACATTTGAGATGTAAATTAATGTTTGGAGCTGTCACAGAGCATTTAATTCGAGAAGAATATTACGATTGACTGATTGTTTAAAATGTTTCATAGTATCTATTTAAGTTTCAACTACAGTATCAAGTGAGCGTCAAAGCTTATTAGAATTGGTATTTTTACTTTGTATTAAAACTCTTTAATAATAAAACATACGTAACTATGTAAAAGAATGATTCTTGAGTTCGATTCTACATAAAAAAAATAAGACGTGACGCCAAAAAAGCATGTCGATTTAAAAAAAATATATTTTAGAGTGGTTTTACCTATAATTATTACAAAGTGTATGTCTTACTCTACTCGTAAAATTACCTACCACATCAATGTTTTTACCGGAGGTCCAAGACTTCCTCTCCTCCCCCAATCCCTAAGTCTCCGAAAACCCTTATCCCTAAATGACGGCAACGCACTACTTAAGCACCTAACTCGTCCTCTGGTGTTGCGGGTATCCAGCTAATCCGTCAGCTCGTTGTTTGTCATCTTACCACACACAAAGAATTACTATCTTCCTATCATCTCCATTGCTAATAGAAGCGAAACGAATCGAGAATTGACGTCAACAAAATGACAGGAGACAGCGTTCATTGTTTCGGACATGTGACAAAGTTCACTTAATGGAAGTGATTTTTGAGGGTGGACGTATGAAAGGGGTCCTTGTATCATCCGGATGTTGAATTTGCTGTAATTGTTGACTGCATCGATAAGTTTAGAAGGGCGGTTAAGATAAAATTATCTTTGTTTCCACAAAGGGTTTTGTCCAAACTTCTTATTGGATAGTTTTAAATACAATTGGGTATTGCTTATTAGAATGATGTCATCAATCTAACTGGTTACGAGTTATTACGTCCATTGCATTTCGAATCTATTTTGGATTATTAACAAAGACCGTATTTAATTAACCTAATACAATAAGGATATTATTCGGACTTTCTCATAATATTATTTTATCGTTTAGATTTCGGAACCAAAAGTATAATAGGGCACATATTCACCATCTCCCTCACATACAATTCGTTCCAGCAAAGCGTGACGAAACAACGCCGTGCGCTGTCAAGTCCCAGCCACGCGTACTACAAACTCCACTACAAATTAGCAAAAACACTAACATACAACTAACCATAATCCACTCAAAAATCTTCCTTATTCCAACTGGATTGAAGTCATAGAAAGCGCAGATGACTGTTTGTATAGTTATGAGGATTTTTGTCACAAATGAGCCAACATTACGAATTAAGGCACGTGTGTAAAGATTTATGACAAAATAATAGATTGTGAAACGTAATTTGACAGTGAGAATTTGCTTGCTTGTTTATGAACTCGAAACAATTTGTATAAAATAAGATTATAGTTGCGTAAGTGACAGAAATTACCCTATTACTCGTAATATTGCTACATAAAGGTTTCAAGGTTATTTATGTGTAGTTTTACAATACTGTTTAGATATTGAGGCATCAAAAGACTTCCAAAAAATGCCTATAAGAATGAACTGGAAGTAAGAAATAATCTAATAAGAAAAATAACAGAACTTTTCCCCAACCATTTCACCTCAAAACAAATACCTAAAAGCATCCATATCATATTCTGATACATTACATCATTACAATTATGTGAAAGCCAATGACAATATCAAATTAAGTAATCTTCAAAGAACGAGGGTCCAATTAAAGCGTCGCCTTTTGATTTCGGTGCTTATTTATTTTTCGCAGCACGACCTCTGATGTCCGGAACAGGGGTTCGACCCACGAGACGAGACGCACCATCCGTGGAGCAATTCGATTAGGGTGCAACACTAGGGAGAGAGCTGACGGTGCAAGTAACCTAGACTACGATAAAATTACAACTGAGAAAACAAAAATCCAGCTTTATGAACTAGAAGTTAGAGATCAAGTACAAGATTTTGGACGGTAAAAAAATATAGCAGTCGATATGTCATTTCATTTCATACACAACACTCACAAAATAGATCGGTGACGAAGCCCTCTACGTACCATTTGAGAAAAATGAAATTGCTATTAGGGTGACATTTCATCATACTTTTGTTATGTTTCTTGGAAAGGCTTTTATACAAAACATCATAAGAAATCCATTACACCGTAACCAACAAAAACAGCTGAGACTTCCATATTTAATAAAATATAGTCTGCTATAAATACGACATTTGTGTTGAGTTCTATTTTTAGACGTGCACCACTCTGTATATTTTCAAAACGAACTTGGTCGTAATAATCCAATAAGGTAAATAAAGATTATAATTTTCTCTTAACTTATAAGAGTTACAATAAGAACTAAAACGTGATTATTATGTACCTTTTATTCTAATTAGTTTTTTCATATACGTTACGTACCTTGAGTAACTTTATTATTGATTCCTGATGTAGAAGAATGAAAGTAGAAAATTCAGAAAATGCCAAAAGAGATCAAGAAAGAGAATCATTTCAAACTAAAATTAGTATAATGTTTCTTCGAATAAATTAATTAAAACGGGAAGTGAAAACAGTAGCCCATCAACCTTTCAACTAAAATAATAACTAGATTAATACACTTAAGGAGACAATATTTTGTTTTTCCTACAACTATAAAGGCACGGAAGCAAGCGACGGCCATTTCTTTGAAATTAATGTCCCTACTCAAAATACACTTGAAATAGCGAAGTGACTAAATCGTGAGAAATACTATTGTACTATAAACGGAACTTTGTCGTTTTATATTAAAAACAAACATTTTGATGGCGCCAAATGAGCTGTTTTAGTGGCCATTGTTTGGAACAAGAAGCTATTTTTGAAGCAATTTGCTCCGATACTCATAAGGTTAATTTCATTAGACGTGACGTGATGTCATTGTTATTAACGTAGACTTTTGGCTAGAATTGTGTGGTATTGAAAAAAGTCTTAATACTTGGAAAATAGCGTAACAATTTAGTCAAATTGATAATGGCTTAGATAGAGTAATTTAAGTGTGGGAGAGCCATGCTTCGGCACGAATGGGTCGGCTCGACCGGAGTGATACCACGGCCTCACAGAAAACCGGTGTGAAACAACCACAGCGTTGTGTTTCGCTGTGTGAGTGAGGTTACCGGAGGCCCAATCCTTCCCCTCCCCCAATCTCTCCTCAATCCCTATTCCCTAAAAGGTCGGCAACGCACTTGTAACTCCTCCGTTGCGGGTGTCCATGGGCGGCACTGATTGCTTACCATCAGGTAATCCGTCTGCTCGTTTGCCGACCTATTACATAAAAAAGAGATAATATTAAATTAGTCAATGTATAGCTATCAATCACCTTGAAAGACAATAGATAATACAGGGCAAGTTGGTATATTTCTGTCATTATAAAAGCTAATAGATTTTCTCTGAAACAAGTAAAACGCAATGTTCGTGGCTTAACATTAAACTATTCCCATAATCAAAGTGTTCTACATGAAAGTAAAATACATAAATAAGTTTCCGCGAACCAATGAAACATGTTTATTCCAACTGCCCTATATGCAATCTAGTCTTATTCAACGGTACACAAAAGAAGTAAGCAACAAAGTAGTGTAATCGACTGCTGATGAATGCGATTCCTCGCGAAAAGAGGCTAATGGAGCCAATTTGCGGTTATAATGGCCGGCCACGTGGGTGCAGTTGTTCTCGATTTTGACAACTCGATCGTGAGATGGCGCCACCGATAGTTGGTTTTACATCACGAGGTAAGATTTAAACGGGAACAATAGTGTATGGTCTACTAGTACGTATGAGATAGTATGTATGCGTAGAATACATATATTTATACTCTAACGTTGTTCACGAAATGACACGTAAACAAAAAGTTAAGATTTGTTCACATGTGTTTAAAAAGCTAGAGTACTTACCTATAAGTTCAGAATCAGGTTTCGGGTTCATTTACCTAGCTAAGTAGTCATTATAACAATTACTCTTCTATCCTCTGAAACATACAGACAATATGATATTAAGGAAGGTTATCCTGATTATTTGGTGCAGTGATCTCTAAGTAGGTAGACAAATAATAAGAAATGAATCAATGCCCATTAAAAGGTGATTAGTCCTAATTTCTTTTGCCAACCGTTTTCGATTGAGACGAGTAACATCTTAACTAGGTTCGGTTCAATGACTGTATGTATTTTATGTAGAACACATTCTATCAGGTCTCCAGAAGTAGGTACCTAAAACAGATGATACATTTTAGGCTTCCGACATAACATTAACATAACTACATACATAGTATAAAACAAAATCGCTTTTTATGTCCTATGCACACTGAAATCTTTAAATAATATAAAAATCTATTTTATATAAATAATATAAAATAGATTTTGATGCGGTTTTTTATAGATAGAGTGATTGAAGAGAAAAATTTATATTTACACAATGATATCCGTTAAATAATGGATTAATTTAATATCAGCATTGGACCCGTGAGAAGCAGGGCGGGTCGCTAGTTGACATAATAGATTCTTCGGTAAATTGCAAAGAGTTACAAAAATCGAACTCGAAATTTCGTTCTCAACGGTAATTTTGACTGTTAAACTTTATTGGTCGAACGATAATTGATCACTATTGGCCTATACTATACAATAATAAATTAAAATCTTCCCACCCCTTTCATTCTACCCGACTGCCATCTGGTGCATAGTTTATTCAATATATTTTATTTTTTTTTGCCAAAAAGATAAAGAAAGACGCATTTCTCTAAAAATATAACGACCATTTTTGTGTTGATGTCTTTTTAGTGGGAATCAAGTTCAAAAAGCATTCCGAATAATATTCGTATTCAACGATTCTTATCAATTTGTATAGAGGTACAATTCAAAAATATCAACCTACTATTATTATCAGGTTCAAAAGGTTTCATGAAAGCACATCCCGCAGTCGCAAACAAGAGATTAAACATTTTATCAGTAAGTTCATCTCTTCCTAGTAAAAAATGATTTCGTTTGCCACGGATTGAATCGGAATTAAATGAACGGTGCCCCCAGGAACATAGGAGGGTAGAAAAATAAAGATGGGTGCCCCTTATCTAGATGTAGAAACGGAGAACTGTGGATTGTAATGAAGGGAAGGGTGAACGTGAAAAGGATACGGTACGGCGGCTCACTTCAAAATAATTGAAGTTAAATTTGTTCATTTAAATTAGGTATGGCTTAATGATACAGGAAAGGGGTTCTGTATATGCATAGGAACAGATTGAAATGATACCATCTTAGATATGAATGCGAATATAATATTGGTTTGTATAACTGTTTTATTATAACGCTTTTGTGTTTGTTTAGAGCGGAGGGATTATGCAAAGGGGTGGAATTTCGTCTAAGAAATTACTTAAATATAACTCCTAATCTCATCAGTATTAAAATTTATTTTCCAATTAAACACGGAACTGCTTTATTTTACGATTTAAACTATGTTACTGAAATTGATATCTAATTGACAATCGATACAGTATTGCAATAAATAAATCAACTAATTGTACGGACAAAATTAATTTATTCGAACATCGATATTCATCAGACTGTTTCAATCATACTTCGATAGTCAAACACAAGTAGTTATTTAACATTTGCGGTTAATAAACCACGTAGCAACATATCAAAAATTTATTGATCATTTGACCGCAACTAGCGAACGAGATTAAATTAAAGCCTGCAAAACATGAGAATTGGTACAATTTTGCAATTTAGGTTTTCAATGTGAGGACAATTTAAAATGCCTGCGTCCAATGCAATTTGACTGCCATAATTGTCCGCAAAGCGCGTTAAAATGGACTTTGTACCTACAATACTGTTTCAATTGTACGGGACACGTGCATTCCAAATTAATAGGGAACCAGTTACCGGGATTAGGGTTTCGAGATGGTTTAAGCACAACCCTAATCACCACTTCAGCTAGCCGTGGTGGATTTGAACAATTAGTTCGTGCTTCAAGTGATTCTGATTTTAGTTCGTTTCTATTAGCATAGTTTTGTAGAATTCATTAATAGTTTGAGGAATAAAAATGTTTTGTTCGGTAGTTGAATTAATTTTAAATATAAAGTTTAATTTTGGTCTAGTTTCATGTTTTTTTAAGTGAAAAAACCTCGTTCCAAGTTAAGGAAAGTAGACCAGTTTTAGAAGTTTTTGATATCAACTCCAATACATAGTACTCTTGTCAAGCACCGTAGCCAAGCCTTTGTTTCCATTATAGGTTCCAAGAAGACCAATCTACGTTGACATTCAACTAGCCACAATAATAACCCACAATTAATTACAGTATGTCCATAATTTGAACATAATACATACAACACACACACACACACATAAATGCCAACTCGACATTATACACGGCTGTGTTAGTACAAGTACACTGGAATTATCCTTGTGTAATGTAT
The DNA here is from genome assembly GCA_902829305.4 of Spodoptera exigua. Lineage (NCBI taxonomy): Eukaryota > Metazoa > Arthropoda > Insecta > Lepidoptera > Noctuidae > Spodoptera > Spodoptera exigua. Next base: position 5,468,774 of record LR824614.2, read on the forward strand.
ATGTATGTCGCTTTCACTGTAGCGTGTATGATCACTTCAAATAATAGACTATTGTCTATAACAGCGCACGAATTAGGTCTCTAGATTGTAGTTTATGAGCACTTTGTTGATCTATATGCCTATAGATAGGTTATTGATCAAGGGATGTTTTATAAGGACCATACATGCAAACATGCCTTTATTTCATTGGGTAGGGAACTCTAGAGCGGTTATTTGAAGCGATTTTTGTCATACTGTAAGAACATCGTTTGTTAGTATATTTTTTATACATACCTTCATTTAACTAAGAGTGGATGTAAATTAAGCGTGAATAAGAATCTTGCAACTAAATTTCTCTCTTCATGCGATTGAGCTGATATGTTGTATGCACCTTATAATTGCATAATAATAAATTATAGGTATAAGCAGTTAAATGAGTAGATGGATCACCTGATAATAAGTGATCAGCGCCGCCAAGGACATCTGCAACACCAGAAGAGCCACCAACTGACCGGTTAAGAAGAAGTACGCTCATTTCTTGTTAATTACACGTACTTACATTTACGTTCGTAGAATAACAGACATGTAAACTTTATGTAAAACGAAGCTTCTAAAACTTTGAGAAAACAGTAGATATAACAGGGAGTTATGTTACACTTTCATGAGTACCAGGAAAAGCATTCATTATTAAAATCTAAGTAACATGTTTCTTAGTATAACAAATTCTTATTTTGATCGCTCCGTAAGCATTACATTACTGAAAGTAAATAATTCCTCTTTACGACGGTTATATTAGCAACAAAGTTCCTGAATCGAAATATCCACTATTTATGGCATAATAACGTATCTATTTTAGTAGAAACATTATATTTCGCAACAATCAAATTGTCGGGTTTCATATCTGTTTTTAGAGCAACCTGCCAATATTTCTGTTATCTCCCGTAGAGTTGCTGTTTGCCGCAAGTTTTCCATGACATTAAGACAGTTTGGACATAAACCCTGGGTCGAAGTAAACAGAATGAAGTGTCTTGGACCAACACATGGAGAGGTGCGCTGCCACCCGTGGCGGCGCGGGCGGTATGAGTTTAAGAACAAAATTCTGAATCCAAATTCTAAATTCAAATTCAAAATCTTTTGTTTATTTTAAAGCTAAGCTGCATTTTGTCGTGATATGTCCAATTCTTTTCTACATGCGAAATAAATCAATCGTAATAATATAGTACTAATTGATTGACGGAACGGCATAAACATAAGATCTTCACTCAGTTCAAGTTTATTGCCCTTTAGTACCACTAATATTAAACCTAGGTCATTTGCCTACAATACAGGTACTACACTACCTACAACAAAAACTTTCTCATTGTTTCTTTGATGACACCAGAGATTGTCATAACCATTATTTATATTCCCACGAATGACAACTTAAGTGCACCCAGAACGTTATTACAGTAGAAAGTCTAACAAAGTCACGTCTGCCTTAGCTTGCATCTCATACTTTCCCACTATCTGGCTTCGTACATCTGTCGCAGTTACCTGATACGGGCTTGTGCAAAACAAGTCATTAGGTCACCAGAATGCGCAACAATGGACTCGTCTCGCCACAATATTGGCGATACACCGCAATCAATTGTTAGGCTCTTTCCTTTTGTCAAAGGATTTTGCACACGTGTAGGTGTGACCCTTACAAGAAGCGACCCAAAAGAGCAGCGTATTGAATTGCGTAATACAAAAACCATTCATGATGCCAAAGGTTTCAATTCGCGTGAAATCGACATGTTAGGTGAAAGTGTATTTGCTACACTATCTATTCAAACCAGGCTACTATTATGCACTGTTTAAAACATTCTCATGTCAATCATTGCCGTGGGAACTGCCGAAGTTGGTCTATTAGCAGGTTAATTCAACTTCTCACATAAAACTAATTAGGTTAAAAGAAATGTCCTTGTAAGGTGGGTCCCACGCAATGTGTTGCGCAGGTGACAATGCTCGGATTTTTATTCATCGACCATATGATATGCAGAGGACACAAAAACAAACATTCACCTGTCACTGAATTTAGATACTCGATACTGTTACAGATGTGAGAACACGTACAAGCAGGTTGCTTTATTCACATCTGATGTTATTATAACAAAATACTGGCCGGAGAAAAAAACATATGATTGTTTGGAATTTGAACTATTATTTGAATTCAAAATTTTTATTTTTTATTTTAAAATCAAAAAACCGCAACAATGTATTGGCTCACAATTAAAAATAATAATTAAAATTGTATCGTCTACATAAAATGTAAATGTTTATGTACATAGTTACCTCCAATTCGGTGAGTGTTTAGCGCTTTATTTACTCTGCTAACTCGGCAATTAACCGAACATGGACACAATGTGTTTACGTGAGCGTAAAGGTGGGTTAATTTAAACCCCTCTTTTAATTTATGCACAACGAAGATTTTTTTTAATATGTTACAAACAAAATGACCCGGAGCGACAATCCCTTAATGGTTTTGCTCATACATAAATTTGTAGGCCGTGACCGAGCTAAAACAAACTGCGGCCCTGTAATAATTAATGATCATCCACATCTATTTTACGGTCGGTTAATAAAAAAAAGCGTTATTAACAAATCAGAAAGAAAAGGCATTGTCTAACGCAGCTGCCCACGGCATTATTTGTTCTTTTTTATTAAAAAAAATTGATAAACTCATCTGTCATTTTGGTAAAATTGTCTTGCTTTATTTCGAAACAGAATTACTAAAAGTAAAATTTAATACGTTGGCTATAAAAAGCAGCAGTTACAGATTAATCGAGCTTCATTCGAATTATTCAATTAAAATTCCTAATGCTTAACAGACAACACTTATTTCAAATTGTTTAACTGGAACCCTTTCTATAAAGTCATTGTAGGAGGCGTGACGGGCTCCAATGATTTAAACAAAGCTCTTAGTTGCGATGACATAGCATTCTTCGTGATAAATTTACTTCGGCGGTGTATTTACTTAGGGCAGACATTTGTTTTTTAAACAATGAATCGAAATAATTTCTTTTATAAAATTCTTATTTAATAAGTTTAACATTTCTATCCAAAGCATTTTTATTATTTTGTTTTTTTTTAATTATTTAGTTTATTTGGCACAAGCTTTATAAAATAGTCATTATTAATATCAACAATTGTACTTGTAAAAATATGCAATATGCAAACTTTTTTTAATTTTCATTTTCAGTCGTGTCTATTCGTATTTTCTATAAAGCATGTCCTACAATAATTAATAACATTTTAAAAATGCGTATTTAATAAATTGTTTTTATGAGCATTTTAATTGTATAAAAATAATTTCGCTGGTATAAACACACAATTATATTGTATTGCACAAAATATTTGAATTGTTCTTAAACAATCCAAAGAAAAAAACACAATAACGATAACAAGAACATATCAGCCTTAAAAATACCTTTTAAAATAATCCTGCAATTGACTTACCCATGTGTAGGTATAAGATTGGTAACAAAATGTTAACAAAGTCTAACAATGTAGTATCTACTCGACTGTGTAGCCCCCACTACAGACCTTCATTTTCGGAGGACAAAATCACAACAAAACTGTTGACCTTTCTGCGAAGTCGTGTTAAATTGAATGATGGTTGCGTGCCTGCGCAATAAACTTGCCCAGGAACCCCTTTTGAAATATGATATGTGCACACACCAGCAGGTCAACCTAGTCCAATCTGTAATTTATTTTCGTAGGATTTTTTACTTTAATTCAAATTAATATAGTTGAAAATCACTTAAAGGAATTTGGCAGAACGGATAACATAATCCCGCTAGCGTATTTACTGTACACCGCATAATATAATGAGGAATAAGGAAGGTTATGATTTAAGCTAAAAACCATACCGAACCAAGTATACAACTAAAGTATACAGCCTTCATTAATTAAAATGTTTTTGTTTTGGTTAATGGGCGTCACGCTTCCATTGTTCATTATTATTTAAAAAAAACCCTTCAATTATATTCACATACCTTATTTTTTAAATAAATTCTCTCAATTCTTACTTTGTAACATTTACAACCCAGATATATTCCATAAAAAAACTATAGCTTCAGCTTTGTGTTTCGCAGTGTTAGTGATGTTACTGGAGCCCAATCCCTTCCCCTGCCCCAATCCCTTCCCAATCTTTAATCATCCAAAACACTTTTCCCCAAAAATCCAGCAGCGCACTTATAACTTCTTTGGTGATGTGTTCATGGGCGGCGCCGATCGCTTACCATCAGGTCTATCCTGGTCTGATGGGCTGATTATTTGCCGACCAGATGGATCGTAGAAATTCGTCAAAAAAAATAGCATAGAAAGCCTTTACGTTGTTAATGTACACGTCAGCATCAATTAAAAATGTATTTATACAGAAGAAACTAATAAAAAAATTCCATACAACCACAAACATTAAAGCACCTGTCATAGGTACTCATGAGCTACTTTAATCATCTTTTAAGCGCGCAATTAAGATACTTACTTACGTAGATCAACTCTTAGCCTACGCAGTCTTTTATAATTCAAATGTTTGATCTCCTCTGTAACTGATATCAAAGCCACCCCGAGGGTTATGCCAAGCTAATCTTGTAAAAACCTGTGTATTTTAAAGATGCAATTTACAACCCCTGTTTTGGACTCCTTTAAAATGTAAATTTTTAAGTATTCCCTCCTTTATCTTTGCTCTTTTTATTTTATTTTCGCTTTCATGAACATCTTCTTCGTTATTATTTAGCGTTGAGGGTTTGCATATTTTATGAATAGTAGCTTATGTTTCTATTGCTACGGATATTATATGAAATGGATTCTATTAAGTCTGGCAACACTACATTTCGGCACGAATGAGGCTTAATTGAAGTGATACCACAGAACTTTCTTTTAAAGAAATGTTGCCATGTACTTGGATTTTCTCCTGTGTTGTATATAAATACTAAATACAATTTCACATAAACATGATATCCAGTCCCGAAACAACAAATTTGTGAATCACACTAAGAGTTGCTCCATACGGGAATTAAACTCGCGACACGCTGCGATGCAGCCGGTTGCCCAACCACCGGGCCAACCGTGCAGATAACTGACATGAAACATCGTTTGCGTTGTATTTCATTGGTAGGTGAGGCTCAGTGCCTCTTACATTTCAAATCACCTCATCTCCATTCGCCAACAAAACTCAAATTTCTAATCCTCGAAACGCCGGCATTGCAAATGTAAACTCCTGCCGGTTATTTACCATCAGGTGACCCGTCTCGTTTGCTGCCTGAATCCATAAACAATTTAAGTAATAGATTTATTCAAGAAGGTTTTTACTTACCTATTAAGTATTTACATTTTATTATTATTCATTACAATAGGAACTTAAAGATTATTTTAGAGAGTGAACTTAATTACTCGTTACTTTCGTCTCTGCATTAAAAGTTGACAAGGAGGAAATGCCTGAGGCATTGAGTCCACCTGCACAGATTAGTATAAAGTAATTAATTGTTCTAAGCAAATCAAATTTTATTTCATTATTTATTGATCTATTCAATGTTAATTAATATTTACTATAAGTACGTTAATTTAATGTTTGTTTGTTTTAGATTGTGTTGTGTGATTTGGATTTAATTTTTGTCAACTTAGCTTTAATTTTACTATTTTCTTCAAAATTGATTAATTATTTTAATAACCGCGTATAATATTATAGTACATGCTGTGCTTCTCTTTAACTAATGGGGCACTTAGAATTAAAATTGAAATGTACAATTTATATAATATAGTGTACTCATTGTTGAGAAGCCTAAACAAATAAATAAATAAATAAATTAAGTAAATAAATAAAATGACAAGAGATTTTTAAATTTCTTTTACAGCCGTAGGATTGATTTTTCAATCATTTCAATTTGACTGGGCATTTCTGTGACAATTTTCTAAATATGCTTGCTGTCTGTTACCGAGACCCGAAGCTGATGATTTAAAAGTGATAAGTCATCATCAGCCTATATGTGCCCACTGCTAAGCAAAGGCGTCTTCCCATACGGAGAAGGTTGAAGCATTAATCACCACGCTTGCTCAATTAAATATTATAAGTCCAGGTTTCCTCACGATTTTTCTTTCACCGTTTGTCAGTGGTGTCTTATTAATCATAGAGAGTACGTATACATAATTTGGAAAAGTCACATTGGTACTTGCCAGGTCTCGAACCCGCGCCCTCATGCATAAGAAGCAGGCGCATCAACTACTGGGCCACCACGACAATTAAAGTGGTAAATAGTCGAAGTCAATCTGAAAGAGAAAAAAACCTGTATAATTTATTGTAATAACAGAGTGGCCTAATAACTTTTATACTCTAGTTTTATTAAAAACAAACTTTAAATGTACTAGGTTTAAGAGCTAATACAAAATTAAAAGGAACTAAAAAGTTTCTCAAGACTTGCCAATAAAATTGGCGGTTGACTTTTATAGGTCTTTTCAGATTCAGGCTACTTACAGTATTAAAGGTTTTTCCTCCAATCGAAAATATTGAAGAAATTCATGAGGTCGGTTAATCGGTATATTTTATAGCATCATTCGTTCACCTATTTATTACTTTCTTAGTCAGTAATTGAAGGATCGTGAAACCGAGAAAATGTTCATCGTACTTAGCCGTCTAGAGTTCTGTGAGAATACTTTAAAAAATTATGATTGAGAAAATAGTGGTTAAATGATTTTTTACAATGGTAAATATGGTTGCATGTTTCTCGTTTTTAAGATATCGAATCACCTGATGCAGTGATCAGCGCCACCTTGTATACATATGTTTAAACTATGGCGCATTGCCGGCCTTTTAAAAAAGGAATATTAAGGTTTGAAGGTTGTACTTGTGGCCATTTAAATATTATTTACAAACAAACCAAACTGTTATTATTTATATACGTAAAAACAGACATTTAGCCTGCCCTATGATTACGTAATACACTATTAATGGTTAAACAGAATAGATGGATCCCTGGAGGTGTCCTTGCACCAATAACACTATAATATGTACGAGGGCGATTTTATTACTATCCTATCTTGAAGGATAGGCCCTTCCAGAGGTGTTGTGGGAAATTTATGAAAAGCCTTTTTGGGGAGCCGATAATATGTCCCCTTGTAAATATTACATGTGCTCTCAAGAGTTAGGATAAAGGTGACTTAAAATGTTCACAGTTTTGGGTGCTTGAGTATAAGTAAATTGTTATTGTTTTATTTTTTAGCGTTTTAATGTCCGTAAAAGGGATATTCAATGGTTTGGTGAAAACTAATATGTGAGTAGGTGGAAGATGCACCGACAGTAATATGTGGAATGTTATTAATCATTGATTGCACAGTTAAAATTGAGCACTCTAACCTAAATGTTGCTAAGGTTTTAAAACAATTTTTTGCAAAAACCTAACTTGTAGTTATAAACTTCTTTAAAAAAAAGCTACAAAATAATGACCTAAGGTATAAATTTATCCAATCAAATCACGAAGCATAATGACTACTCACATTTACGATAACATGCAACACAAGTACAACAAACAAAGGCTCAAACAACCACACTCGAAGCCAACCAAAACACGATAACAAACATCCAATAAAAATTAAAACCAATATTTTATCCAATTCCAAAAGCTATCATAGAGGAATCGTCTTGGGCCCGTGCCTAAGTACACACAAGAGTCTAAAGTGAAACATCTCGATCGTTTATTTGTAAGTCAAACTGCATAACGGTACTCGTACATGGTAAGTGCTATAACCAACAACATCAATACACTCTTAGTGTGATGCTAGGAGAATGCCACCTAGTGCGTTGTGCCCTGGAAGCAATTCGTGCTGTAGGTTTGTAGTATGAGCATTACTGTAGAGAGCGTAAAATATTGGATCAGATTTTGATGTCCATATTACGTACTGGCTTTCTCTGGAATTGGACAATATTATTTTGAAATATTGACAGATAAACAGGAATATTTTGTATAGTAAAATTTGAGAAATAATTTTTGATTGATCACCATTTTAACGTAATGACGTTGGCGTGAAATTTGAAATTAAAGAAAAACAATTGTGTTGATACAATTACGACGACTAACCTTTTATTCACCAATATCTTAGTCCAGCGATTATTAGACGAAATTTACAAAACTGCAAAAAATAATAACTCAGGAAAATCCTACAACAGAATTGCGTTCACAGTTTGCCTTAAATCCTTTGTCATACAACGCCATAACGTCAATTGTTTAATTTAAAATCGTATTGTTGTATTGTAATTCTGCTCCCTATTTACCATAAGAATAGCCTTTGTGAATCGGGTAATTTATAAACATTACAAATTCAAACACGAGACTGACCTGTGCCCAGGCTTATTATACCATGAATGTAGGTATAGGAACTACATACTTGCATTATAAGTGTACTTGGAAACTCACTGAGATTATGTGAGAACTAAGCCAATTTCTATGCTTATGTAGAGTTTACTGGAAAATAGTATATTACCTGCTTGTACTGCAGACTAATGGGCGTTAAAATGTTAGCTTAGAAACTGTTAAGAGTGTTTACGTGGAGCAAGGTTTCCATACAACCTTGAATTGGAAACTAACAAACTGATTTTAATCAAATTTGGATTTAATACGTAATATAACAGGGTCTAAAACACGAATAAATGTGCTCAGTTAAAAATGTTTTGAAAGTGTACTAGATACATAGTGTATAGCATATTAGTACTAACTTTCAATAAAGTAAGTTCCGTAGCTTGACTTGATTGACTTGATAGTTTGTATGAATACCCGCACAGCAAAATCGGTCTTAAGATGCCTAGATGTTTCTGTAATTATGTAAATAATTTTGTTAGTATGTCAAGTTGGATATTCAGGAATGTTCGGTTGACCAACTGTATAATTTGTAATTTGTATTATCACTCCCTGGTTCCCTCGATACTTTATTGTGTTTAATGTGTCTGATGTTCAAATCTCAATTATGAGCAATACGTGCAAATACATGTGTATACATATTAAATTAATGTGTATTCACAGGATCTCGAAAACGGCTCTAACGATTTCTAGAAATTTGGTATGTAAAAGATTTTGGGAAGAAAAATCAATCAAACTAGGGTAAAATTTTTAGAAAAAAAATTGAACGAAGGTCAGTCATCCAGATACTGCGTACCTACTTAAATTGTGCAATCACATTAAGTTCAAATGATTTCTCTATAAGATAGGATATTCAAAATGAAATGAATTTAAAATGGTTTCAAACAAATTCACGATGAAAGTTAGTGCAGCCATAATATTACCACTTAATAATATTCCAAGGCGAATATCACGGGATTTGCTTCGTATGTAAATTCGAAGGAGTTCAAGTAAAACGAAAAATGTTGCGAAGTTAGCACTTTCGCACCTACTTGTACCGATCCAACTGCATTTGAACTTATTAAAAGTAACTTCACTTTAAAAGTATACTTTAGGGTCTTATTTGCATAACCCCTTGAAATATCCAGTTTTGAAAAGTTTTAGTTGAAGAGCACGTACTACGAACGTGTCGTTCTAGTTCACTACATCGCTTTTAAAATTCAATTTTAAATGTGATTTTTTATTATATAAAATAATCTGGCGACAGAATTAAACTCGGATTTGCTTACTGGGGATAATAAAAGAGAATTTTCGTAATACAATTGAAAAAGAAATGAATATTTTATCGAGGATTGTACGTGACTATTATAAAACAACCAAGTAATAGAACTTGCCTTTAGTTTAAATTCACCTGTAAAAATCGAAGAAAAAAGAATCATTGCATCGTTGAACAAACTTTCTATACGGAGAAGGTTCAAGCACTGACGCTTAGAGATTATAAGTCAAATTTTTCACATGATTTCCACCACACTTCCTTTATTGTCTGTCTATCTTAATAAACTTAAAATATGTGCATAACTCAGTAAATTCACGTTGTGACGAGTACGAAAGTAATACTTTAGAACAGATCACAAAATCATTCGTTAATCGTCGATTCCACGTCATTGAAGATACGCCACTCATATTATTAAAAGAAACACATCAAAATGGCATATAATGATCAGATTCCGTATCATTAAAAGTTGTCGCACATCTCGGTTCCTATAACACGTAATATGAGACAATAACGATTAACTTTCGAGAAGTAATAGTGATAGCAATTTCATAGTCATCGTCTGTATTCTTCAGGTACCGGTGTAAGGTTACCAAGCGTGAGAGTTTCGTGGGACAGGTCTCACGTGTTAAAATGTTTAGTAATATTTTTTTTATTTATTTTATAAAGAATATTATATAGTCATAAAAACATCAAAACGATTATTTTTTTAATTATTATGAGGTATCGAATTTTAGTTACCTATATTTTTTTCATGTGTCCAAAACTTCCTCTTTTAACTTCGCCTAAAACAAGAATGAAAAAAAAAAACTGATATTTTCAGTGCAATTTTATCAAATGTGAAAATAGGTACTAATATTTTCGTTTCATAGCCAATAACCATTTCATTTTAAGTCCCTTTGGTATTGAAAATACCAATATTCGTTTTTTATAACTTAATAATCTTCTGTCAAACTTGTAATTTGAAGTCTCAAAGACGATAGAGAAAATGGCCGCTACAATACTTCTCATTTCTAATTCAGTTCGCAGGTTCAATACGTGTGTCATTCAGTGCTAATATGACCCGCCGATATTACAGACTGTGAGCCGCCTGTGCCTTGCAAGCGTTGTTTTCATACAAATTAAAGTACGCACTGCAAAATAATTCGATTTGAAAAAAATATTTGTTTTAACAACGGTCATTAAATGTTTATTTTAAGAGACTCGTGTTTAAATAAGACCTATTTAGTGCTACCTAAAATAATTTATATTTATTTAGATGATTTTTTGTTATTATCTCGCACACCCAAGTCGTTTGGAATTAAATGCTGATTTTGATGTGTAATAAAATTATATGGACATCTATAATCTTTCTATAATGTATCTGAAAATGGATTACAATATATTGAAAATGAAATTTGATAATAAAATTAACACGGCCTATTTAAAATTAAAAATACTGACAAGAAATGTGTTTTTACCTAGAGCTGAAAATAGCTCACTATATTCCCCATTACGATGTAATTCTACCTCCAAGTCACATCTTAAATTCACTTCATACAATTTCGTTGACTGTACATTCTTAAAGCAATGTGCAATTTGCAGTTGTGAGTTGTGTCGTCATTGTGATGCAATAAATTGTGGGAATTTGAGTAACGGTCCGACTATTTGTAGTTTGTTGGTCACCCTTATGAGTTTGGCATATTAATAAGTTGTATGCGGATTTCAACCCTATAAAATTAGAATTTGGACATAAATAGATGATGACATCTTTAATAATCGATTATATAAAATCGGTAACTGGGTAACTGGTTGCCGTGCAACGTGTGTCGCGGGTACGATTCCCGCACGGGAATACTCTTTGTGTGATCCACAAATTGTTGTTCTGGGTCTGAGTGTGATGTTTTATGTAACATTGTATGTGTGTTAACGCACCCACGACACAGGAGAAAATCAAAGAGCATTGCAAAGTTATTAAAAGAAAAACAAAGAAATTGAAAGATTAAACATTATGTAGATATACAATAAATAATATCAATTAGTGACTGTTGGAACCGGCTTACTTTTTCCAGAAAATTTTAAAATTTTATCATTTCTATAATAAACTTACATAAATTTTCTCTTTTCATACAAAAATAAAGTAGGTATTTATCTAATTGACTTGGATGAGAAGTCCATTGGGCGAACCTTTTTACTTACACTGCAATAAAACATAAGATTCGAATTAATAACGTGAGCAGAATATAAAAGCACGTATCAACGTGGCTACTTGAAAAAGCAATTGCTTTACTGTCAACAAAAAGACTAAGTAACTCAATTTTGATCTCTAACCATCCACAGAGCATTAACTGAATAATAATGATAAAAACTTCAAAGTCAATGTTTAAAAAGGTTTCAGCGATATGAGAGCAATAGCATGTTGGTTTAAAACCTTTATTTAACGTTATACAAAGAATAAATGCTTTCAAAACTTTCCGTACCGCTTGACCGCTCAAGAAGGATAGATCTTATGGAGAAAATTAAAAAAGTTAGTTCAAACAAGGGCGCGGATAATGTCCAGCAGATTCGCTGCCAGAGCGTCTATCTTTTGATAAATGCACTTTTCTAATACTTTCGACGTATGGCTATACATCGCTGTAATAATTTGGAGTTTGCAAAATTTTTGTGAGCGAACCGAGCAATGTATTAGACTTACGGAGTTATTGACGGATTCTATAGAATACTGTTGACTTTCTTACAGCTTGCATGGTTACTGTGTGTACAGATAGCATATAAAAAATGATGTGGTAAACCATGATTGATGGTGTCTTTCAAAACTATGTTGTGATACTGGTCACATTTTTTGTGTACCCATGGTACGTGGTGAATTTCCGATATAATATCGACATTACGTATTAAAATATTGGTGTTGTATTTTTAACCAATTTTGTTTTGTTGTGGATACAAAGTAATATTTATAAACACTTATTGCAAGTTAATTATTATGTTTTCAACTTACTCACGTAATAATTTGACAAGATACTCGACTAGTTTCAAGCCATGGTAGAGGCCCATATTCATGAGCAGTATTCCGCGACACGTGACTCGGCAACTGTCGCGCTGCTACTGGCTACTCTACTCATGAATATGGGCCTCTAGCAAGGCTTGAAACTAGTCGAGTATCTCGTGAAATTATTACGTGAGTAAGCCGTAAACATAATAATTAGTTTTTGCAAGGCTCTTGATTTTCTATCTTCATTCTAAATCCAAAATTATTTTATCGATAAACCAGCAAAATATCATCAATCGGCGTGAAAACCCTATTTATTTCTACATTACATGGGAAACTAGTATGACTGTATCGCAAAACTATGTTAAAAAGCCATGACACACTCGCAAATTACGACCGTCTTTGTTTTAAGTATTAGTAATATACTGATATGGTTGTTTTTCAGGTTTCTCTTTTCATAACGGTGTCGCGTAGATTTCTAACTTTACGGTTTTGAGTGGGTCGAGCAAAAATTCCAGTTTGAAAATAATGGTAAGCAATCGGCTCTCCCTCACACCAATAAGTGCGTTGCCGGTCTTTCGTAGGTTGTTAGGGATTTAAAGATTTTGTATTCCGAAAAAGAAGACAGACGTAGGTACACTTTTAGTAAACCCACTCATACTGCAATATCGTTGATCAATTATTTTGCAAGAGTTGTACGTTCTGCTGTGGGCAATCATTTTTGTGTTTTGTTGTTTTATTACTTTCATATTATGTGGTTGTTTATAGATACATTGGTAAGATGAATACAGGACAGGAAATTTAGGAGAGCCAAGCTTCGGCACGAAAGGGTCGGCTCGACCGGAGTGATACCACGGCCTCGCAGAAAACCGGCTTCACCTCAGCGTTGTGTTTCGCCGTGTGAGTAAGGTCCGGTGGTCCAATCCCTGCTCCTTCCCCCACCCCAATCCTTGAATATCCGAAATCCTTATATCCCTAAAAAGCCGGTAACGCACTCGTAACTCCTTGGGTGTTGCGGGTGTCCAATTGCTTACCATCAGGTAATCCGTCTGTTCGTTTGCCGATCCATAACATAAAAAATGGCATTTGATTACTAGATTGTAGTATTCAATTTTGATACTATCAGTAACACTTTTCCTTTAAAATTAAATAACCTATACAGTTTAGAACTGCATCGAGTACTGACTTATTTGTAAAAAGACCAAGCCATTGTGAGTTCTCTTAAGGCTCATTTTAAAACAGACGATTTTGCGGCTACACCCTAATAACATAGATTTTGAAAGGAATTTCGTACGAGACGCAGACGCTTTATAGGATAAATTACATACAGAACATTGCGTGTTTACTTACACAACGACATAATCAGCTAAAAGTAATAACACAGACGTTCTCAATACCCTCAAGCCCCTACAATCAACAACAATTATAAAAATAAATATGATATTCTCAAATTCCTCCAGAATGTATAATCCTCACGACCGGTTTCTGCTTCCTCATCCTTGAAACCAATTCCAGTTTGTTATTAGTTTCTTGAGCAAATAAATACTTAGTTACAGATAATCAGTATAGTCTTGTAAGAAACTTACTGAGAGACTTACTTTGAAAATTTTGATGATATAATCAGACCTTTTGGTTCTAGTCTTGGTGCATGGTGATCATGTTTCGTTGAAGTATATTCATATTGAAAAATTTATTTTTTGTTATGTGACACGGCGACAAACTAACCTAAGAATAACCTGACGATAAGCAAACACCGCCGGATAAGGGTTTTGAGGATCTAGAAGTTGGGGAGAGAGATTGGAGGAAAAGATTGGACCTGTGGCAACCTCAGTTACACGGTGAAACACAGCGCTTTCGTGTTGTGTAGTCCTGTGAGTGGTATCACTCCAGTTAAGCCAGCCCATTTAATCCGAAGCATGCGAAGGAATTGCGAGTAGGTGCGTGGGACAATTCTGACTCTGATCCCACCTAAGGCGAGAGTAATTCTTACTTACTGAAAACTACCTCGTTTGTTCTCCTGCTTCAAGACTAGAAGTTTAGATTGAAAAAAAATGCTGGCTAAACAATTGATCAAAAAACTTTATTTTTGAAATTGGCCCAAACCTACGCAGTTTACAAATTTAAGAGATAGTAAATGTGAAGACAACATTTAAGTACATTATAATTTACAAAATACCATAACATTTTATTTTAACATTAATACACAAGTGGAAACATTTACCGATGACTTTTTTATTCATAACAGAACTCAAAACACACATTTACACGAAATACAATTTGGAAACTTAAAAAAGTAAGTGGGACGACAATAATTTTAATAATAATAACCTATTTAGATGCGTTATCGAAACAGTTTCAAACACAAAATACACACACAAAGCGGCTATGAACCATAATGTGAATAAAATTCGTATTAATGACGCGCTCCACAACTAGAGAAAACATTTTATTTTGACATTACACCATAAACATAATAGCAACATGATTGTTTCTCACAAACAAGCTTTGGAAATAAGATAATTTAAACGATTATAAACTTTATAAACACAAGTATAAGATTGAAACTGTTAGCAATGATAAAATTATAAATTATGAGTCTAAGATCGTGGAAATAGTCGAATAAGCATAGAGGGAGCCATAATACGTCATTATATTATTAACTTATCTTCTCACCCTTGACAACAACAATGGCTGTTGAAATATTTTGATATCGTTATTTCGAATGTTATAGATTTTACTGCATTTAGACATGCAAAGGCTTAATTCAATTCGTGAACAGGTGGGGTGCTTGTACAAATGCTAACAGGACGTACAGTTATGTTTTTAGAACCGTGAGATAGATTATCTCATACGATTGTAATGACGTGACCAAGAATTTTTATATTACTAACTCATTTCGCAAGTACGTAGGTTTGCGAAGCTGATGCATCGCTGATGCTAAGATAGTATTGTGTCACGAGTTGTTTGTGTGATCCCTGATGAGACTTTGCAGTTTGTTGTCAAACGACTGTCACATAAAAGCAAGTATGCATAATTTAAATAAATATCATCGTGAAAAACAGAAAAATAAACTGCTTTTGTTGTACCAAGTTTAATATAAATAATGTTATAGTACTACTAGACAATGATATCTCCACTTGCAAGACCGCAGCTTGTTATAAAATGTAAAAGGCTGAATTTTTACTTTTTCAATTTAAACCGCTTTCCTCGGCATTAATTGAAAGGTGCTGACAAGATACGTTGATAACCAAAAGCGTGCGTGTTTTTCTCGTAATACGGCCAATTTGAAACACACGTTACCATTCTTCTTTACCTTATCCCACACCTGCATTCAATCCCAAACATTTTAAAGCGAAAACATGAAAACGAAATAATACTTTCGCTATAAATAGCCGAAGTATTTTTCATTTAATGTTTTACACACAAAAACTATCAACAAAGCAAAATTCATATACATTACACAATATTCGAGTGAGCTTTTATACGAACAAATTCCAGAGTGCAACTTTTCTGCAAGCGAAAATTTAAAAATATCAAATAACGAGCGTCGAATGTGGAAAGTATAATAAACGCACTTCGAGTGAAGTGCGCAGTTATGAAAAATTTAATACACCTACTGAAGAGTTTTAAAAGACTTCGTCAAATAAACCTCTTAGTGAATAGTCGGAGATATGGCAAGATTTGCATAAGAAGGCCGGACGGTCGACTCTGGGGGCAGGCGATCGTGTCTTGCATCTAAATAACGTCTTATATTTGCAAATATTGACTCTTGCCCGCACCCTCCTAAAGGGTTTCAATACTTATTATCTTAAGACAGTTTAGTGAGTGGCAAGTTGATCTAAGAGGGAAGCGGGTTCTCAGTGCTTTTTTTAGCAAAACTTGCCGATGGTGTTTATGGACAAACAATGAAACCGCAATTTCAGACAGAAATGTAAATCGTGTAACAACATTGTTATCTCTCCCTCTATCTTTGTAGTGTATAAGTAGGTATATTTTATGGGATCCTTTTATTGACTTTCTGGAAACTGGCAATTTATTCTTTTTCTGCTTCGGATGAAGAAGCCGGATCGCTTTTGAGCTGTCGAGTGTGAAATACATATAATGTCGGTCGTAAAATTTTCCAGCTCACGTTTGCCAATTCGCATAATGATGACTAAAGCCCGGTACACTGATTCATCATTGCTATAAGCCTACTTGGTATGCAGGACCTAAAAGCGATAAGGCAAATCACGGCTAATGATTCACCTACACTTTGTTCCCACCGGTTCATTTGTTAACCACTCCCCTTCAGCGAAAAGGGTTGGATACATGACAGTGCAAAAGATACGATCAGTAGAAGATTATCATTTCGCGAAATAAAATGTTTAATGCGCGTCTTACTGTTTAAGGAAAATGTAAAAGATTTCATAGCTTTGAAGTGCACCGAAAGTAAGTAATAATTTAATAAAATATTCTTGAATCTCGTCTGTTATAGCAACAGGGTTTTTAGACAAATTAATTACACAGTAACGAAATTTATTATAAACGTACAGTAACAGTGTTTTTTACGTAAGGTATACCCATTAGTGAGTAATGGTAACGATCAAAACAATTTTAATAATTTTGCATGACGTGAGCTGATCAAAAATGTAGGATTTTCCGGTTACATGTCCATGGACGGAATGACAGAAGCAATGAATTGAGGCCAAAAAGGAAAACAGGGAATGAATAATGATAATTTATATACTAAAAAACCGCACAAACAACGAACGTTTGCATGATAAACGTGGATCGTGATCAACTCGCCCAACTTTCGCCCATTCAGCCGTTGCGTCGTGGAGTACGCGTCATCTAGTACATGCTATGACAATGGCGCACTGTTTAAATTATTTTTTGTAACTGCATAGTCAGATGTAAGCATCAATAAGGTAAATGGCATCTAGACACTTGTCTACCGGTCAAAAGGTTCGTCCTACTACGATTTTCTCTTGTGTTATTTTATTTATTTAAACTTCATGCACAATGAGTACATAGGCGGACTTAATGCCTTAGGCATTTTCTACCAGTCGAGCCTTGGGTGATGCAGAGATGAGCCAATGGTCGGTGCAAGAAGCAAGCAAACAGACTTAAATTTAAATGAGTGAAGACGAGATGGACACATATATATGTGCAAACCATTTACATACAAGTTACAATATATAATATATATAAAATAAGTACTCAAATTACATAATATATTTATAAATAACATATACATATGTAATATATACTTATACTTATTATAATATACGATATAGTGTTATGGATTCGTTTACAAACATAAAAAAACACGGCCTGAGTACCGGAAAGCCTGGAACAATAATTTGCGATTCGTAAAAAGAAAAATTCCATGTAGGAATTGAAGTCGCAACACGTTGCACAGCATAGGAATAACACTGACACTAGTCAAATTCAAAGTTAAGTCACTTGAGTTTTCTACATTTATATGAAAAGGTACGACTTATTGCCTGATATGACGGTATATCGGTCAATTGTAAGACAAAATAAGCTACACTGATTCAGCTATTGACGACAAAGCAATTTCTTTAAAAAAAGTTAAGTGCTATAGAGACCTAAATAGTTAGTAACTAAGTACTTTGTCTTAATCATAGTTAGTAGACATGATAAGAGCAAGTGCGCCAGTAACACATGTACATTTGTTCCTAAAATACAATTAAACAATAAATCCACCCCAATATTTCAGTAGAAAAGCATGTTCATCATAATTATCATCTACACCAGTGGAACTTCACAGATCGGCCAAAAATCTAATGAGCAGTGATTAAATATACGGCCCATGTTTTTATACGGAAACCTCTAATCATGTTAATTAAAATTAACGTTACAACTGTTGCAAGCTAATGACAGCTTATTGTTGTCATTCATGCTACGATGACTACAAGAAACGCGAATGGATTATTTGAAGGAGACATAGGAGATACGTTGTGTTGATTGTTCGAAAACAGGAGAAACATTGTGTAAGATCTTCGGCCCCTCTCTAAAGTGGACACAAATGTAGGCGTTGGCCAGTTTATTACCGTGTATGGACATGTACTTCCAAGTGAATGATGACTGACACTCCCACTTGGTATAAAACATTTCGAAGCCGTTTGGGATCTTGTTTGAACATCGAAATTTGTTCGGGAATATTGTTAAACGTGATTCACCGGAAACCTCGTTTGTTGTTCAAATACAATAAATAATTTCGTAGTGACGTTACTTATGACGTCATAAAGTTTTTAACTTTTGTACTCAGCAAGAACTAATGTGACGTTTGTGAGTTAGATTTTTATCAATGGTAATTTTCAATAATAGCTCTGCACTGTATCCTATGGATATAATCTGTTGGTGGATTACATATTTTTGACTTTATATGGAGCTTATATTCAATAGCTACACAAATATCCTATAATATTTTGACTGGGAATAAATCTTCGTTAATCGTTGAATTTCATATGTAAATTAATGCTCAATATTATAAGTATTCATGGACTAAAAGTTTTTACACTATTAGAGAAATCTTCAACTCTGAAGTCTGAAAAACACCTATTATCCAATTGTATAGAATATTTCCTAAAAAAACTGGTAATGACATCGTAAAGGATATAACAAGGATCACTAGCAGATAATGAGACGAGCTCGAATCCGGTATAAACCACATTAAAGGGACAAAAAAAAAACAAAAATGGTGTCCGCCGTCGATTGACACGCGCCTCTGTGGCTGAATGATCGTTGAAATCCACTGGAATATACGGAAGATAATATCACAGGCTGAATAAATGAGGATGACAATTTCGATTTAATAGTGAATACCAGAGAATATAGTCAAATTCAGAATAGGTAAGTTTTGTAACGGAAAAATAAAAATGAATATTTCGCATTGGCTCTCAAATTGTTAAAGGCTTTATAAGTTCATGTATTTATTAAACTCTTGGCATGATACTAAATCTACTATCTTATACTACTAAAAAATATAAGTAAATTTCAATTAGTGTTCGACTTAGTACATTTATTTCATTCGTATGTTTAGCAAATGAATGTTGAATGCAAATAAGTTCAAGGCCTGTCAACCAAGTGGAATCCAAGTTGGTACTCATTTATAATTTTCTATATGGTCCTTGATGTGCAAAAAAGCATATTTGTTACCATCTTTCGCAGTAGGTCTGGTGTACAACGCTTATTTTTTGCCTATAGACTGGTTTTACGACTGTAAGACACTGTTATGGCAATGCAAGTCTACAATTTTCGCAATTCTGATCACAGCCTTTGCCTTATAAACAAATCTTGTTTTTATAACTTTAACATTTATTCCTTGAGCAGCAAAGAAATGTGGTTTAAGTCGACCTTCAGTTTACTATTTTACATCAACATCATTAACTTGATAACAATTTTGTTCTTCATTTCGAATAGTTTCCTTACAAAAACTACCAATCAAGTGACAAGAATATCCTCGTTTCTGTGGACTAGCGGTTTTCGTTCCTCGTCATTGGCTATCGAGTTTGCGGTCAACGAGACCACCGTGTTTGAAAATCGGTTTGAAATTGCTCGATTTGTCGTCAACTTTATTTACTTGAATAATTTATCGAAGATCGCAAATTGTCTACAAAACAAACAATTTAATGTAGGTTTCATGTTTTCATAAATGTTATTATATTATAATTTGATAGCAAAATGTCCATAAATAGAGCATTTTATTAGTCGTCTTTAAAAGGATATTATGAAGTCTGTGGGAGGTAATTCACTTATCAGTGTAACTAAGTAGTTACCTTAAGTAGATACTTATAAAGTTATAAGTATCTACTTAAGGGAAATGTTTACTCCATACATTAACACAATCTTGTTCTCTTAATCATAGCATCATGAACAGAGAAATAACAAATACATGGAACCTTATTTGTAAAAATCATATCTTACTTCACTTACTCACTTAATTTGGGCAAACATCTTCTATCTCATACTCTCCAACAACAAAAGACAAAGACAATTGACGTCACAGGAACACACGTACTGCGATACATCAAATATTAGGAACGGAAGTTTGTTCACGAATCCCGTTCGACTGGTTCCTTGTAATTAACATAAAAACAAAGCTAGAAACTCATTGAACGATTTCTCTCAAACATTCCGTGGTGTTCAACCACCCATCTATTCGATATCTGTCTCATCTAGCCCTAATCCTATAAATGACATCAGATAAGATAGAGAACATGCTGCACCGCTGTATTTTATGTATTGAATTAAAAGCATGAATTAATGTACTTCGCTTTTCAATTTAGATATAAAATCGACATCTCTGTTTCGTATTGATTTTATTGAGACGAGATTAACCAGCGTGGTCAAATGGTCAGTACAAGCATTATTCAGATAATGATGCTTGTTATATAATAAAAACTTTGCACATCAAAGTAAATACAAATTCACAAAACGTATCAATAACAGAAAATCGAAACCTTTTAAATTGTGAAATGCTGTTTTAAAACAAAAAAGAACAAAAATGTTATTGACAATGTGGAAACTGTACAGTTGAATTTTGGTATAAAAAAGGCCACATGATATAAAATAAAGCTCGTTATAAGTTTTCTCAATAATTATTTTAGGTTTTTTCAGGAAACATCGCGTTAATGGAACTTATCTAAACGAAGCCACATGATATGGAGCCAGTAATATAGAGTGTAGAATTACTTTTTGTATAATCAAATCGCTATACGCCCCGCTCATGAACAAGTTACCACCAGAACATTATCATACGCTATCAGAGTCATCTCGGGCGACAATATACGATCAGTGACATCGGACCAAATCTCCGTTAGAGATCACTTTGACTCGCACCGAATGATGGCATTAGATGATCTTATATTTATAGCTCGGGACCAAGTGGGCCTAAGTAGGAATTTGTTCGTTAAAAATTGTAAAGCGGTCCCAAATGAAAGTTTTCTACGGAATCTGTTCTGTTGATTGGAAGGATATTGAATTTTTATAGTTTTGAAGATATTGTATTAACTTTTTTATCCAAGCTTTATTTTTACTTATGATTTATGTAAAAGAATTTTGAAACTATATTGTGACGATGTTTCCAACCGATGGAGCTGCAAAACCGTGAATACACATTAGTTTGCATGACTATAAATGCTAAGCTTTACTCTAAAATTTGATGAGTCTTTAATTATCTTCTTTTTTAAAAACAATTCAATAGGATTTCAGTCTACTACTACTCTACTTAGTAGGAGATTTTTTTTAGAACGCGGCGAAACACAACGCTGTAATTTAGGCCGGTTTTCTGTAAGGCCGTCTGATTTTTAGGTTTCAGACAGAATCTGTATAGAATTTATTTTCTTAAAAAAAGTTTGACACGTAGATTGAACAAAAAAAAAACAAATCTTTTTGTGTGCTTATGCTAGTTAAATTAAGAAAATGAATTAAACTATAAACATCTATATTAATTAAACAAATAGCAATAATTCTATTAACTCTGTATCGATTAAACGACTTCCATTCAGGAGGCGATCGATAATGAAACAAAAACTTGTATCTGCAATACTTGTACAGACGAAGACAAAATAAATAACAGAAGTGAACAAACGTATATATATGTAAAATATTTTTCGAATTGTACATACACGACACCATAAATATACAGGCATTAATATGCAATTTATTTTTACTTTGATAGCTGTATTTTTATTTTGCAATTTTATAAATATAATTCAAAATTTTTCTTAATCGTCATTTAACAAGTGATTAACTTTTTTTGTGTAAGTAAATGTGTTTGAGTTTGTAACTGGACATTATAATTTCTTTTGCTTTTTTTATTTTTGTATGTCTATTGGTTTAATGTGGCTTTTTTCAGGATGGAAAATCATCAAATGACTTTTTTGATTCACCATGGAACTATAGCTACTATACTAGCTATTTTTGCAAAATAAACTATCTCTGTCTGTATCTAACAATTTATTAAATGTTTGAATAAAGTTAATCGTGTCAAGAAAATTACTAAAAATTTTACTGGCCTCTCCTGGAGAGTAAATCAGGAAATGCTTTCTCTAACGGGTAAAGTGGCGGAACTGACGTGTCATCGCACAAATTTAAACATTAGGATCATCGAGCGTACGGCGCGTAGCGTTCCGCGCATGCCTCAAAGAGCCAATAGACCACCACAGACGGGGCCCTATAGGGCTGATGTTCAGCCGGGATTGCGGGGTAAGCGCAATGAGGCACCGCGACCTCAGCCCAGAGCAGGAGAAGGAACAGGGGGGTTTTAGTCAGTAAGAGTCTGACACTCCCTGCCGCCAGGCCCTGGGCGGGTGAAGCCATTTGATGATTTACCCTCACAAAAAAAGCATAATACGTTTACAATTTTATGCAATAGTCTCTAACATTATTGTCATCGATATTTTTATTTTATTTTAATAGGTAAATTGTTACGTTATTTTTAACCACCTCTGCGATATTTATGCGATTATTCTTTGTACGAACCCTCGTCGCAACAGCCGGCGCCACAGATCGGCAAATAAACTGTTTGCTCACAGATATTAAATTAGTTTTACGACAGCTTATTGTTCAAGTTTTTGTTAATTAATTGATATGTCATTTTGTTATTAACTTTTGTCATCTGTATGGATTATTAATAAAGTAACTATGCGCTGTATGCGCTCATAGAGTTGGTGTCACTTGTTTTGTTCTATGATTTATTGGATAGGTACTTATTAAATTAATTAATCATTTGCAATTTATGCTTTATTTCGTTACGGCTCGTTGATTGCAGTTTTTATTTCGTGTTTTTAATACTTAATATTCATAAATCTCCCTAGGATTTCCACTCGTGACGTGTATTATGTACTTACGTTAACAAAAATATCAAATTACAACCAGATTTGGAACTTTCATGACACTAAGAGATTTTCTGGACCCGCGATACGTTGTATGACAAACAGCTACCCAGCCAGCGTCTCAACTGTTTAGTCAAGTTTTTGGTAATGTGTAAGGAGAAAATTCACTATAAAATTTTGTTCATCTATCTACATATGTATGATTTGTGGAAACTTATCAATAGTCTGCAGATTTTTGCTACATAGAATGTAACAGACGAACTAGACCCCTAACAGTTAGTTAGGGCTACTCATATAACACCTTGAATTGCGTACATAATAATATAACCAAGTTTTCATAGGAAATACTACACGGCAATAAACACAGGGTCAGGCGTCAGAACAAACGTCATTGTCTCAGTTGACGCGTTACTTAACCTCTATTTGCAAACCTTTTACCGCCCTTCAACGTAAAGTTAGAACAAACATAGCGCCCTACATGTTGGGGTAGAATACGTGTAATTTTGCAATATGGCATTTTTGGAAATTTGTGGGGACTGGAATGCGTTTACAACGAGAGACTGAAGTGTCTTTAGGGTGAATGAAAAGAAAGTTGGAATAATTGTTCAGTATGTAGTTGAAGAAACATTTTTAGGTCTATACAGTTAGATAACCACTTAATTTTATTTGTTTTATTTTAACTCCAGCACGTCGAATCTGTAAAAATTGTTCGATTTTGAATCTTATTCGAGTGTGAAGTGAGCGTCGAAGAGACGGGGAAATTACATTATAGAATGCCACTTTTAACGACATCTCATACTTATCTATCAAATGTTGCGGTCGATTCGTGCCGAAGCATGGCTCTCCCACACTTTGCAAAAATTTTAAAACTTTTAATTTTATACACAAAAAGTATAAAATTAAAAGGTGCAGGCCCCAAATATCATTAATCTTCTAAATGCAGACTTCATAAAACACGAAAAGAAAATCAGATGACGATACACTTTTAGAGCAATGAATTCAATCCACGATTTGCATAAGGTGGTCAATAGCTTCTTATGGCAAAGTGCAATTCACGACGAAGCATTATGATGATCTACGTCAATATAATTACGTCGTTTCCTCTCGACACACTTCCATAACTTTTACTAAAAGCAAAAACTGATCAACGCGTGCTTATCTTTATTGTTTTAGATCCCAATCGTGAAATGTACATAAATCCGTATGATACCGTTCACTTTTACCGAAGAAGCAAACGTCCAAACAAACAAAAATTTGGCATTTTGATAAAGAAGCCATTTTTACTTTCCAAAAATTGTAGGTAATGAATATTGCAAATGTTTTAGCCAACGTTGGTTGAGATTATTCTGGTCGTTTTCCATTGTAAAATATTTGGACCAGCATTTAGACCTTGATAGTTGTGATGGCCTTAATTTGTAAATTGCAATAATATGCTCTTTAATTTAAAGTTATTGACAGTCGCCTTGCGTCATTTAGGCCTTGTTTGTTCACGTAATAATTGTGTCAACGTCTTTAACTATGTTGTTGGATTCAACAATTTATTTATGCATCTAATAACTTGAATGTTGTGTGTAGGGTGTTTATATAAAAAGTTATGCGATAGGTCGGCAAACGAGCCGACGGATTACCTAATGGTAAGCACTCGCCGCCTATTGACACGCGCAAATTGGAGATTTTTGGAGATTTAGGAGGGATGAAAAAGAATTGCTTCTGCGGTAGCGTCACTCAAACCGCGAAACACAACACTGTGCTGTGGTTGTTTCATGTATGTATTCTGTGAGGCTACGGTCTCCCGCCCATCGAGTCGATCCATACATGCCATATGTGCGGAGCTTGGATCTCGCACACTTAATACTGAGATTAGCTTCAGGCCAAT
Organism: Spodoptera exigua; assembly: GCA_902829305.4. Classification (NCBI taxonomy): domain Eukaryota; kingdom Metazoa; phylum Arthropoda; class Insecta; order Lepidoptera; family Noctuidae; genus Spodoptera; species Spodoptera exigua. The sequence goes on from LR824614.2 coordinate 5,494,062, forward strand.
GTGTGTACAAGAATTCTAAATTTCTAAAATGTGTTTGCGATACCATAGCCTGTAACAACGTTTCTTATTATTGTTATAAAACAAGCTTAAAGTGTGTGGTACTATTGTAATTTCGTGAAGACATTATGTTTTTATAAAAATATAAAATAAAAAAAATGGCTTTCAACAGCTTGCGCCGCAAATTTCGACAAACTATTGTTATTGATAGTTGCTACTAAACTAAATAAAAGCCGTTACAAAAGAAAGTTCATTGAATTTAACCCATCCTTTTATTTAAACGTGAATATAAAAATCTCACCGCCTATTATTTTGAATTTATTATAATTGACAATAATAGATGTAAAAAAGTGTGACGAATTCACTTGAGAGTTATTTATTGATGGTGGGCCCCTTGAAAATGATGATGCGACTTATTGATAAAAAATATAAATAATATTTTAAAAATGCACCATAAAGTACCTATTGTCGATAAAGTACCCCTATGTTGTAAAAAATGAATGTTTCCAATTGAAGGTAAAATGCGGTATTTATTGGTATTATTGAATTCTATGGTATTCAAATGGGAGTGAGAAAGCCACAATGTTGCCTATAAAGTATTAATGTAAACTTAACCCATTAAATTGTGATTTATTTTTTTAAGATTCAATTGAAGTAAGTAGTTAAATTTTATAGTGTATGTATTTTGTGTGACAATTTAAGATTGGTAAGAAAGTTTACAATACTTGATGGGCTTCTTGCTTCATCCATATTTGGCTGGACTGTTAACTTGACAAAATTATTATTGGGCTTTACGTTTGAAGTCTGTTCTCCGTTCTTATGCACTATCACCCAACAATTTACCCACTTTTAATCGAGTTTCTAAGCTTTAAATCTGAACAGGTTAGAAGCAAACACTGCCAACTTGCCATGTCAAACTTCAATACAATTAAGTCGGGGTGCTAATCCAATTCACATCACTAGCCTTCAAACCATTAGCGACTACCCTTTTTTCACTTATCACATCATCTAATTAATTTATACTGGTTCTTGTCGTATGTCTGTCATTCCTAGACCGGACGCCCACTTGGGGTAATTAAGCGCGAAGCAAGCTTCATGCAATCATTCAGCCGATAAACAGATGTTTGCATTTACATTTAAAATCGATATACTACAGCCGTTTACGTGTTAAGACGTACCTTGATTGACTTGACGGCCAGTATTTTTATCTGTCGTTTAGAGTTGTGAGTATAAATCTTGCGGGCTTTATCGATGGTTTAGTTTGGTACTGACTTACTCTATTTCTCAATTAAGCATTTATTTAGTTGATAACGTAATATAAGATCAAAAACTAATATCAAGTAACTGTTTAGTTTATTTTGGATGTGGAATTAATGATACCTATTGCTACTGCAGCATTGAAATTGAAATGGTATTACTAGGCAGAAGAATATTTTAAGCAACTTCCAATTAACTAATTATTTTGTAAGAAAGGAATTTTCCAAAATGTTATGTGGTGTATAGGTAAATACAAAATTAGGCAATAAAACTTTAAGACTTATTCCTTGTCTTTCAAATTGTTTAGTGAGTAGCCGGCCTTTTGGGGATTACGTTTTAGTATATTTAGGGATTGGGGATGGGTGAAAGGATTGGGCATCGGGTAACCTAACTCACACTGCAAAACACAAAGCTGTAGTTGTTTCACGCTGGTGTTCGGTGAGGCGCTGGTATCACTCCGGTTAGGACGACTCATATATGCCACTTCTGTCAATCGTGGCTCTCCCATACTTGATGAATTCTTCTTTCTCTTATATTCAAAAAGTTAATCAGAAAACAATAGTTCTAAAACCGTAATAATAACTACTCCAAAATCTACATTAATAAGTGATTAGACTCCCATTAGCCATTAATAAGTCATTATGTATGCACGATTACAATCTTTCAATACGTTATATTGAGTTCTTATTATGCATGACGGGGTATTGCTTGCCTCCACCTGAGTACAGAGTAAATATTAACGGTAAAAGGAAGTTATTTGTTGATAATTAATTCAAGATGTGTATAAAGACTATTGATCCATTCATTAAGTTGGCTTTGAATACACAGTTGTGTAAATACAACTCGCAAAGCTTTAAAAAGTAATTTCAACATCGGCTGAAGATTAAGCTCAGTGGCGTGCTACTGAAAGCATCCATGTTGGGTTGGATGGATAATTTAGTTCTTTTGTTATATACACGGCACAACTTTAAGCTTCATGCTGTTATCAATATTATGTCTGACTTTTGATTAGGTAGGTATATATGCATATGCCTATCAATTACCAAAAGACGTGGTAAAATAATACCAGTAGTTCAAGAACTAGGAAAGGGAGCTATTGATAGTACAAAAATCTATACCAACTTTCTCAGAAAAGTTATTCGAAAGCGAGCAATCTATTTCAATTATGACTTAAAATCACACCATCATCCACACACGCCCGTATTCGGGTGCGATTTGTTCCGGAGCGTGGCGAATGCGCCGGCGCTCTGTCGTTGCGCTTGCGCAATGAATGACGCTGCCTCATTAGCCCGGAACAAACGCATGCGACCGTTGCCCCGTAAGTGTGAACTTGGAATATTTTTTAGGTGTTCCAAGTGTGAGTTTTATCACTGTTGTTTCTTGGTAAACTTGTACTATGGCTGGTGTCACTATTGATGATCGAACAAAATTGTGGTTTTTGTCAAAATTTTTGGGTGGTCTTTACACAGTTGCAACTTTGGAGAACTCCATAAGCAATGACACGGGATTTATAGACACTGTAAAACAAAATCCAGTCAGTTATTATTAAAGTAAAGAATTTCTCAATTCGTAACGCCACTAGTTTTCGTTGTCTCATTATTATTACTGGACTGACCCGATTTGGTACACCCAGATAATGCGCGCGTAGATACAGGAAGTGACGGCGCTCAGTACGGGATTTGTGAAAAAGCTACAACAGAGATTCTATTGTTCACTTTTCGTTGAAATATTTGACAGCCTTAAGCCAGGAAGGAAACGAGTCTTGAGTGATAATGTACATACGTCAATTTGTTTCATCTTAAAAGCATGCATGATTTGAGAAAATTAGACATATTTTATGTACTTACTTTGATTGTACTTAAGATTTGAAAGGGCTTTTATCGTAATTACTTAACCCTTTATGCAAAAAGGCTTGACATCATTAAATGGTCGATAAGTCTTATCGGTAATCTTTGACTTCTATTATAATAATAAAACAAAATGGTGACGAGTATTTTTTTTAATGTTACGATGTGATTGTTAAATATAGACATTATAAGTAATATTTCATTGTTGCTATAGTAATATGTAGTAATTTTTCGTAATGAAACACGTAGGTATGAATTACTGATATACTTACCTACAATATTCATTCACACAACAAAGCGGAATCTAACTAGGAAACGATTTTTTATAAAAGTCAGTTAGAGACGCCTTCTAATTGAATAGGACGGAACAGGAATCAAAGGGAATGATTGCGTTCCCCTAAAATTTCAAGGGGATGTATTGCAGAGGGTAGTATCCGATGCGTGGACGGATTCTTTTAGGGAGGCATGCCATGAAGTAAAGAAACTCGCGAACTAGGTATTTGCAGACAAAATAAAAAGTAATGAAACGCCACGTGATATTATGACTACAAAGTGATAACTAATTTTAATTATTTAAACAATGAAATCTCTAGGGTCCAAAAAACGGTACCAGAATAATGTCTATTGTATTACCTAAAATATCTCGATATTCATATTTCTCTTCGTGTCAGTCATAATACAACAACTCAGATCATGCATCATGCATTTTACTCTTTATTGCGAATTTCGTCAAAAATGTTGCAACTTTTCGCAAGAAGATTCGTTTTGGTTAAACTTTTATTTAAGAAGTGTGTAAAATATGATGTTCATAAAACTGCTAACCTTACAGCGTTGGTTTTGCAATGTTTGTGTTTGAATACTTTATCTTTTCTTTATTTTGGAATGTGTTTTTAAGCTGTAGCTTCTCTTCTTAACCATACTGCTGCAGCTGCCCTTCCAACTTTCTCTTGTTTCGTGACTGTGACAAATATACAAATCAAAGTAGTAGATATACAAAATTATTGACTTCACAAACAAACAACTGTTATACACTGTTATCTGCCTGTTGTCACCTTCATGGCTTCGCAGCTCCATATAATTTTACAACCAAACATCGTGGGTGAGATTCCGGTGCAGTAATGTCATTGCAAAGATTGTGGGTGAAATTGCTTCATGTAATTTGTGGACGGGGGCTAGGCAGATCCATCTTCCGATGTCAGGGTGCAAGGTGCAGGGGATCGAGCTATCGTTAATAAGTCAGGTCCTAGAGATTTGAGGTAATTGGCTGGAAAACCAATGGCATTTAGCGATCGAAGGTATATTGTGAAAGTCGTCTCTTGTTTAAGATTTGACCTTAAGATTTTTGTTTCATTGCTTTAGATCTTTTGATGATTATCGTGACATTGGAGCTGAATATGAAGATATGTTGTAAAATACATGACTGAAGCGTTAAAATGTATTTTGCTTTAACCAAATACATGTTCTAACTACGAGCATTTATAAGCAATACTCCGAACGTAAACAACTTATCGTACTCAGAATCAATAATACAAATAAATTGAAAATACTCAAGCTAAAATCAAAATTTATGAACCAACAAAGCAACAGAACTCCAAAGCCCTTGATTTCCAACCACACGTAACATTCTAAGACTTAACGATATAAATATTCGATTAAAATTTCTGAAGGGGAAAGCAAGAGTCGTTACATTTCATCTTTATCTCCACACATGTTAAAGAAGGGTTGCTATGAACAGAAATGGAAGCCACTTCAAAGCACTCTCACCGAAAAAGTAAACACTTGTTTTATACATAACTGTTTTTATGAGAAGTCGGCTTTGTGATCTATGAGAGCCGATGTTTGGTGGAATCATTGAATATGATTGTATTGAGGTTAATTGAATGACCTGCTTGAAGTTATGGGTTCCTAGTATTGGAGGTGATTTCATTATCTTTGTTTATTGAAATCTTATGTTACTTAAATAAAATTTTTGAAATCAAATTTGTACTAAAACAGCAGTGTGATTCTGTAAGACTTCATTCTAAACTTCGAATCTGAATCCGCCGTGCGTAGTAGTACACTAGCGCTACACTTGCGAGTTGAACTAAATTGACAGCATCATTTCGAAAGATAAAGTATGAAATGACGTTAAAAGTGGCATTCTAAAATTTATTTTCCCCGTCACTTCGACGCTCACTTCGCACTCGAACACGATTCAAAATCAAACAAATTTTATAGAATCGACGTGCTGGAATCAGTACCGCAGAGTGGACAGTAGCATCATAAACTTTGGGCACAGTATAAATATCATACAGTACCTATTGTAACTCGGCCCCTTGAAAGAAATAAATACCTACAGCCGCGCGGTACGTATACATGCGTTAGGGCTGCTCGTCTCCAGTATTTTAATTACCTTTGTCTACTTTCTGTTTCCATTTAGTTTTGTGATTGTAAATATCCATTTTTATATAAACAAATAAAGTGAAATATTACATGAGTCTAGCTGTTTTATTGTTGTTATTAAATATTTTCTAGTATTATTCATAAACGCAGATAATAAACAAATATTATTAATAATAAAATACCACACTCTGTACTTTGAATTATACAAACTAACAAAACATACATGAACCGTTTTAACACAAGCGTAAGTAGGTAGGTACCTAACGTATCATGATTCATTCAGAACCAGAACCACCTATAACTACCTATTTCACTCGTCTCAATAACTTTATTCATATTATTTATAAATTCAAACATCTGTTTTCGTGAGATAACTGGAAATAATGATCCATAAAGACACACATTATGTACCTACCTAGGCTACTAGTAAGTAAAATTATTTTATAGTCTTACCTTTCAGAGTTTCCAGGTAATTTAAAAAAAACTTATGTCTGGATGCGTTATTGACGAATTCATGCAACCAAACATAATAACAGCACAATATTTCCTATTCGTCATATTAAATAATGTACTCGAGCTGATTTCTAAATAAAAGACAACACACCGTCCGTTCGTCACTGCGGTACAGCCGCGTCTGTCTGCGTCCCGAGCGCGTCCCGACATCGGGCGCGTAGGTATAGTTCGCGTTTCGGCCGTTTCTATGAAGTTGAAATACTTGTAGATATTATTACCTTGCTTTGGGCCTATCTACGATCTTCAAATTAGGTAGGTTAGGTTAGGTTTGGTTCTCCCAGGTTGGTCTATTAAAAGCGCTCTCTAAAAAGATAAACCTTATACCTCGGGTTGTAATTTTAAATCTTTGTATGCATGCATGCAAACGCATTAGTACTGGGCAAACAAATTTGTGACGTCATAGTTTACAAAAAGAAGACAGAGTACGTTAAAATTCCTATACATATAATTTAATCTAAATCTATTAAAAAATATTAAAAATCTATTTTATTATTGGCTAGAAGAGTATGAAATTGTCGTAAATATGGTAATAATTTGACCATCAAAATACAGATACAATGTAAAATATAGCAAATAAACTAAATTATCAAAATATAACTTCTAATAAACATGCATTGTTAAGGTCACAACGTGGGAATAAAATCTAGCATAAAAGAGACGTTAATCCCAAATAAAGACTTGTAAAACTTTATTCGAATAACTTGCAATATAGAAAACCAGAATACAATGTCATTATGTCACGTATAAGATATTTAATAGACCAAAAGTGTCCATAAAATAGTGAATCGAATGCTACACTCAATTTTTTGCAGCAATCGACGTGCCCACGCGTGTATTAAACTCCCCTTAAATATTCTGATCCATTGTAAGTCCGAGCGTATGGACATTTCAACTTTTTACGGTTCTACCAAACAAAGCTTATTTTCGAGTGTTATAAGAAACGGACGGTTTATTTAGCCATTGTTGGTGAACCATTTATCTCTTTAATTTATGGGGTAGCGTCGCGAATTGTGGACATATTTGTGTTGAAGTCAGTGGCTCACGCAGTTGCATTGTTATGCGTAGGTAGCTGTTTAGAGCTTCAAACTAAAATGCCTCAACTCATTTTATTTTCAAACATAAAATATGTTTTTATCCTTTCAAAATTTCATCTGCTTTTGATTTATTTATGAAGCAAATAATAATATTCAAGGCTGGCTAGGTTCTTTTTCTTTTTGATTAATTAGGATTGAAACTAATTTTTGAGAATGTTAATAGATAATTATTTAATTATCATGATAATATTATGATTTTAGGCAAAACAGTATTTTTATATTTAAACCTTGTTTTGATTAACAAAGTTTATTAAGCTTGGAACACGCCTAGTGGTAATGTGTTAAAAAATAAAAAGGTACAAAACAATATTTATTTGATAGCTACTGTAGAACACAGTTTGAGATGGATATTCAGTTACAAGAAAGGCCCATGAATGAAAAATCGTTTAGAAACGACACCAAAACCATCACAAATGCAAATTCTCGGAAACTACTCATACCAGCCTTGTTTCATTCTCGGCGGGTGCCATTTTGTAGATATTGTATGGCACAACTACTGGGCTCCTGAATTCGTCACACAGGCGTAACGTTATTAACCCATTGTTTGAGCTTGGTTATGCACAAAGTAATTTTCTCTGGTTGAATGTTGCACTTGTGGTGCACGGCAATAAAAACATTTATCAAGCTCATTCAGCGGGAGTAGGTGCTAACTTGTTGTACAAAGACCACCTCGACTGCTTGCCTTCGCTACTGTTTATTAACAATTAGCCGGACGTGACTCATTCGTGTGATGCTCAAATTGTCTCGTTTCTATGTTCCTGTGTGGTGCACTTGTAGTGTTTGCTTGGATTAAGTAAACTCATACAGTGCGCCTACGCTAACATCTACATTTTCATTCGTGTAGACCCCAAATTAGAAACGGAGAATACTGATGTTTTTAATACATAAATTATTAGAGCTGTCTCGTATAAATTTATCTGCAGTAGCGTAACACCGGGTATGCAATCTAGTGCTCGAAATTTTCTCCCTGTTGCAAAAATGGTTGTAATAACTTATCTACGGGAATGATGAGTACTGTGGGTAAAAAACACCCTTACATGTATCGCCGGAACATGTACCTAATGGGCATCATCTTATATATTATGATATTTATGTCTATTTTATAAGGTTTTATATCCAAGAAGCTGAAGTGGCAAACGTATCTGTAAGTTTGATAAGGAAAAGGAATGTTAGCTTTGTTCTTTGTTAAATATGTTACGTCTCTTATAAATTTGACGTTTTTATTTTTTTCTCGCAATATTTCCATTATTACTCACCTTTTAACCCTTTCGTGGACTTTGAAATATATTTTAAGTAGATATTAATATTATTCAAATCGGTCCAGTTGTTCTTTAGTTTGAGGCTTAAAGGAGATCAACAGAATTGTATTTAATTTTTTATGTAGATGTATTGACGTTTAGTATTTAATCTAGTTAGACCAGTCCTTTGACTCCCTATTTAAAGGTTTTAATTTATTAATAAATATGTTACTGTTTTTCCTTCATGATTATTCATTTCAAGCTCAAGCTTTTCACTTAATCCTTTGGAGCAATGTTATGAGCATTCTATTTCGGATCCTTGTACGGTCGTTAAAGTGTAACTCATCTAAAATTAGAACCTTAGTAGAACATTTCTAGTGGTTGGTGTTGGCTGCTAGTTTAGGGTTGTGTAATATTGCGACTTAGTTACATATATGTTGGATAATTTTCTGAGTCAAATGAAAACGGAATCATTTCCTTCCCATGCGAGTTTGATGACACTGTGATTTTTTTACAATGAAATAAAATCAATAGGAATTTAAAGGTGCAGTAAGATTGAATTTCTTATTTCCGTGACAGCGTTTTTTGATTTATAAGAAATCGTATAATCGTATCGTAAAAACGGGTTAGAAAGACAAATTAAGTAAATGCGATACACACATACCAACTTAGATAGTGTACCTTATGCAAAGAGATGTTGAAAATCTAATCTACGGATGTGCTCGGTAATTTTTGATGTCTAATTTTTAGTTGCGCACTGCAATATAGCAAACATCGTTAACCTTATCTTGTCGAAATTTCGCGATAATGATTACACACATTTATGGGAACTGCCAAAATTAATTTAGGATTTACAGAGCGGTATACTTGCTTTGTTGAACATTGATAATTTCAGAACATTCCGCCATATTGACCATTCAGGCCGTGTCAGTTAACGCATCAGTAATGCGAACACAGTTAATTTGGCGATATCGATATGTATCTTGGTAATTAGACCTATATGCAGTATAGCGAAAAATTCATATACGCCTATTATTCATTAAGGACATTAAGATAGAGAAATGAATACAATCAATAACTTGGATATTTAATTAAAAATATCATTTGAGTAAGTCTTATAGGATTCGCAATCCTTAAATTAGTTTCTGAATTGCAATTTTGAAATAATGAAACTTAACGATCGTTTGAGGCAGGCAATTCACCTACTTTCTTAGCTAGGCATTACGGCGGGCCAATAAAAGTGAATGCACTAAACGTAATACAAGTCTCTTAGCAATTACACCGGTCACGCCTGTATAAGTTTTAATTAATCGGTGAATTACACACGTATAACTATTTTATGTTAGTATCGGAGCTGTTGCCGGTGGAGCTTGTCGCGTACTGGTTTACGATTGTGCGTTTCCATTTATGATTATTGGACGACACGTTATTTGTGTAGTTTTATTATATTTGTTTAAATGTTCAATTATTTTTGATTGCCACATTACATTTTCTTAAAGAGTACCACAGAATTTTCTACAGTATTAAGAATTTTCTTATCTTAAGAATACCACATACACTAAACTAGCCTGTGTAGATACCATACAACATTATTTTTACGTGTATTCACTCTTTCCTTTTTAAAAATAAATTAATTTAATCAGACATTTATTTTTTTAGACATAATCATTACCAAATTTATATTTAAGTACATTAACCGACTTAATCAACGTTTACTATCAATAAATATAAAGAACATTCATATTATGAAATACCTATACTTGACAAATTATGTCATTTAAATAAATTTTACCGTATCGCAACGTGAGGCATTGGAAACACGAACCAATAACTTACAGTGCGCAGTCGGGACGTGTCGATGATAGTTACAAGCAATGTCAATGACGGCTTCATTCGTCGGCTGAGCTCCTATTCCGCTCATTTAACATTAATTTTAATGCGTCTGAACATCTAACCGTTCTGCGCGTACGCAACTGATGTTTGCCCCGATACTAGAGTTTCCGATTGACATTTTATGACAGGATGGTTATGGAACAAAAGTTTATAGTTGTATCCTGTTCCTGATTGTTTTATAATCGTTCTATAAAGGACTTTTTTGAAATAATGGTTGTTCCCATGATTGCTTTTAAATTAAAAAAAAAAATATTATTGTTGACAATAAATTGAAATGTTAAACATTTTGACATTTAGTTATGACATGTAATCTCTTGTTTAGATTGTTCATTTTCGAAACATAATCCCCCTTATTACGAAACAAGGTTTTTCTTTAGTCCAGGTTTAAACCATTGAGTCGGGTTTTGAATTTTGAATCTTATTGTCATCTACCTTCAATTTGAAATACGAAAACTGACTCAATGGTTTAGTCCTGGACTAAAGTAAAACCTTGTTTTGTAATAAGGCCGTTCAAGTTTTTACTTAGACGTGCACAAAAATACTGTTACAATTTCTGTTATAGTTTCTTCAAATCCGTTATCAATTATGTGTATCGATTCGTTCCGACTACAATTACACAGGAATGTACAACAATTAAGAGTAATAGCATACGTTTGGCAGCATTTGAAACCATAAAATGATTGCAACTTGCTTTTAATTATATCTACTTTCTTGCGAGTATTTATTTCACCTGTTCCATAATATGAATTGTACTTATATAGTTTATAGTTAGCCAAAAATCCGAACCGATTCAACTATAATCGAAATAATCACTAACTAGGTATTGGTATTTTTTATGGGGAATCAAATGTTTTTTTTGTAAAGTCAAGAGGGAAACATTTTCTGTTACTGATTAAAACTACGCCGTTTCTTCTCTTGCGTCACAACCGAGGGTAAATCCTTAAATGACTTTTCTGCCCCATTGTTAGGCAAAAGGGACTCAGACTGTCTGGTGGTTTTTAGTCAGACTCTTACTGACTGAAAATCACCTCGTCCTTTCTTCTGCTTATAATGCTTGCTCTGCAACCCGGCTGGACTATCTGTATTGGTCTATTGGCTTTTTAGAACGCGTGCGATTTTGAACAACTGCTTTCAGAAATCACTACTGTAGATTTTACATTTGCAGGACAATCACTATAGGTAAAATATCCCATACGCAGTCACCACAGATGGTATAAAGGTGAAAACATACTAAGCGCTGGTAGTCGTACCTTGCCGCGTCATGTATTGTAGATAAGCTGTGTATAAGTAGGTACTAAGTAAGTATGTTTCCCCCATAATGCAATGGAACGAAGTAATAAGTGAACTTTAATATAGTCAGGAAGAAAATGAGTGTTTTATTTTAATGCTTAACCATAAATCAAAAGCTACTTGAATCACTATTGAAATTCTAGTTTTACAGCCCAGTTACACTCTTACTGTGCCTAGTTAAACTAGCTTTTAATCAACGGGTTACATTGTTTTACAGCATTCATAAAGTTAATTAGTTAGGTACGTCGATCCGGAAATTAAAACTCAAGTCGCAAGGAATTGCTTTCTGCTTTACGCAATCATTTTTATTGAGAACTGAAAGGAGAACAAACGTTTACATTTGAGAAACTAATACTAGGTAATTTTGGTGACAGACAGACATTCTTAAAAAATGGAAATAATATGTTGCGCACACCGCCTCTGCTCCCTTATCCATAATATACCGTCTCTAATATACTTCTGAAGTAAGCATTTGGGTCCACATTTCAGCACACGCGGGGTCTAGCGTGAACCATCTTGGTTTTATCGTACAGCAGAAGATCGCGTCAGAGCATTGAGCAATGGATCGGCAAGACACGTCGTGCAAATAGGCCTTAGTGTATAAATACATATAATAAACGCGACCCAAAAAGCCAATAGACCACTACAAATGGTGCTCAACAAGGTCAATGTTCAGCCGGGGATGTGGAGAACACGCAATAAGGTACTGCGGCCTCAACTCTGAGCAGGAGAAGGAATGAACTGGTTTTTAGTCAGTAAGACTCTGACTCCCTCACAATGGGCGAGAAGACATTTGGTGATTTTCTCCCCTCAAAAAATGTATATAAATACTTTAAACATCATAAAGATCAAACACACTGGGAGATTTTTGGTTCGTTGTAATTACTGTCATCTTCCTCTATGTATACTACTATATATACCTACTCCGTAACAATAAACTGCTGATACAATGTGTAGTTTAGTGTTCATATAAAAACGAAAACTTACAACATCAGAAAAAAAAAACATGACAAGACTGTCACGAAGAATATAAAGTTAGGTAGGTAAAGTAAATTCACATTCAGAATTATGCACTGCGATGAGAATCACATTTCTGGCTATTGTACAATAGTTCCTCTTGAGTCGTGAAACGGCCATTATAATATTTAAATTTCATAATATTTAACTTTTCTGTAGGTGAGCCAGCGAGACTTGATTTAAGATAATAAGTAGTAATGTCATGGAGTTGAATTATTCTCAAGGAGAGACGTGAGACAGGGTCTCGTGGCATGAACGCGAATTAAAACATTTTTTTTACAATGCACCACAATTAATTTTAAATATTACCTACGTCCTATACGAATAGATTTAAATTAGAAAATTAGAATAAAATCATATTTTGTGAACCTTAAAATCAGTTCTCAAATGTATAAATCTAAAATGGTAAATCTAAAATAGAATAGTTTACTATATATCCAATCCTATAAATGTGCGACCATTTTAGGTTTAACATATAATTATCATGTACCCATATTGTGTGTATAATCACACAATATATTACAAGAGAATCTCCATAACAATAAATGTTTAACTGCACCCTGTGAGGCAAATCCATTAACACGGAGATAACATTTAATAGAAATCGCTCTCATACGTTTTTCTTAGCATAAACGCATCCATAATCATATGTTTTAAACCACAGTCGTAACATGCGATTAATTTAAACCAGACATAAAGTTCAAACGTAATTAACAGCTACTAAGAGAAAATATTTTGATTAACACTACTAATTTTACTACTTCTACTCCATCGGGAAATAATGGTCAGCAGAATGAATAAAACTAGTCGTTTCACTTATTAAGTTTACACATTCATGTTCTATGGCCCATCTCAGCAGGCGTGAACCCAGTGCCTCTCCGGCCAAAGCACCATTCAACCAGCAATTCATTTATTCGTAATGTAAATGTTATAGAAAATTTATGTAAATTCGTATTATTACATTACCCCCGACAGTAATTTACCATTTATATAAATATGAGTACCGCATACCGAGTCGATATTTACGTGTCTAACATGAAGTCAAGTCTTTTCATACGTTGAAGAATAGTGGAAAGTCTTATGTAATATTAAATGAATTTTATTCGAATGCCGTTTATCATTGGTAATTTGTTTCTTTGTGAAGTTTATAGCAACCTGAGTTTATGAATTTGTGTGTGTGTATAATGTAAATACATTGGAGATGTTTACTGTTGCTTTGCTTATGATGCAAATTAGGTCTGACGGGAGTCAAATAGGTTGCAATGAATGCTTTACGAAAGGTTTGTCACCATAGTTCACTATGGCCCTTTACAAAATGTTGCTGGTAGTTGAATGCGTTTGACATAAATGACTGTGAATATTTATGCCTTAGTAGTACGGGTTGAGATATCTTGAAATGTAACAGGTCTATCTATATTTTAGTTTATTAAATCATTCCTATTTAAATTGATATGTGCTTTTCAATTGACTAGATTGCTATTTTAGACTTGACTTGTGGTGTTCAAAATTAAAATTTATCGGGTTTTTTTTTTTGTATTCTAGGTCTTACGTGCGAGGATTACCTGACGTTAAGCAATGAGGGCCGCCAATGGATATCCGCAACACCTAAAGAGTGCATTTCTGACCTTTTTGCCTTTTTAGGGATAAGGATTTTTGATATTTATGGATTGGGCAGGGATGGGGTGAGGAGGAAGGATTAGGCCTCTGGTAACCTCACTCACACGGTGGACACACGCTGTGGTTGTTTCACGCCGGTTTTCTGTGAGGCGGAGGTATCACCCCGATCGAGCCGACCTATTCGTGCCGAAGCTTGGCTCTCCCAAACTTAAAAGGTTTAGGAGACTGTTTTGAAAAGATAGCCAACAACGAAATAGAAATTGTGTGTGTAGCCTTATTTGTCTAATCATAAAATGAATTACTAAACGCGAAGTTCCTCTTATGAACTCTGTTCTTCGATATCAACTTGTCTTTTATTTATTTTACAGTGTAAGTCGTCATATATTTCTCAAGTATAATTTTCTAGAAGCAAAACAAAATTATCTCGTAATGTCGATTAGTAGAGAGGTTCAAAGGTCAACGTAGTTAGTCTATCTATTAAATTAATTGGGCATTATTAAACAAAAACAAACAGCGCCGACACTAAACACGAGATAATACAAACTAAATACACATTATAATGAACTTAGTAATAATGTAAATAAAGATGATTATTGTTGTACAAGTGTATCAAAATATTTGCTTTTAGATTAAACGATGTTATAACGGAGAAATTTTGAGTGAATATTAATTTTATTCAAGTTTTTCCTCCAGTATTTGATCGAAATATACATTTGTTTATATATATACATATACATAAAGTACCAGCCAACTATCTCAAATATTTTTTTTGCTAACGGATGGATGATTGTCTGTTAGGTTGAATGTGTCAAGAAGACTGTGTTGCTAGCAGAAAGGTAGGTTAAGTTAAAACTGCGGTCCCGACAGAAATAAAACACCTACCATAACACTGTGCTGTATTATAATTAATTAAACAGGCCGATTCGTTGTTTTTTGGTAAGCAATCTGCGCCGTCAATGGACACCAACGGAGGAGTTACGAATGCTTTGCCGACCTTTTGGGGATTTGGAGAATTTGGGATTGGGGAGGGATAGGGCCTCCGGAAACCCCACTCACACGGCGGTTGTTTTATACCGGTTTTATCTGAGGCCGTGGTATCACTCCAGTCGAGCCGACCCATTCGTGCCGAAGCATTTAATTGCTCTCCCACACTTATTGAGTGTCATTATTATGTAAAGTGTGTTATATGAGTAAATTTATCAAGCTGTTTCATCAAATTTGGCCGCGTCCAAATAAATAAATTTAACTTTATTCCTGGTTTCAATATTCTTGGTATCTCCTATCTCTTTCTTTATCTTGGTTAACTTATTTATAAACTATATGTTTAAAACTAGCCTCATTTAGTTCGATATATTATGACGACGATTTCCAATATGTCACTAGCAATATGTCAAACAAGCAGACGCGTCCTGAAGGTATGTTCTCGGAGTGACCCATGAACACAAGCAATATCACAATAGAGGAGATGAGGGTAGTGAGAATTTACCTGGGCTACTACAAACGTAAGCATTGTTTTACGTGGGTTTCCTATGAGGCCGTAGTATACCTTAGCTCGGCCTATTTGTGCCAAAGGATAACTCTCTCACATATAAACTAGATTTGTCTCTCTGTTGTTAAGTATTGTCTTATCGTGGGTGTTTTAAAGTAAGACTAATATCTATGAGGAAGAAGAAAGAGTTCTTGGGTACATAATTTCTTTAATTAGGTAGGTTCATCAATTTTAATATTGTTATGGACTTGACTAACAAAGTAAATTGCCTACTTAATTAGTTTAATCGTCACAAGTGTAACACTGTATTGAGAGGTAATGGCGTTTAGTCAATTTGAAAATAGTTTTCGTAGCAAAATTTCGATTATGACACATTATTTAGCCTTATAAGGCAAGACCTGGCAAGACTGAGAGGTAAAAATTAAATTAACTAGTTAAGAAGCTTTATAGCCACGATGTTTGAAATCCTAGTTAAAAAAAACAATACGAATCCCCAAAAATGATTATTAATGTAAAGGAATCGACGTTACGTTACAGGAAAATAAAACTGTATTAGCTGACAAAAACAATCTCTTCACGGAGTAATATCCGACGTAATACAGACAAACAGATTTGATTGATGATGTTTTGATACAGGTCTACATTTCAGGGTCACGTTATATGAGCTTGTAAATTGGTAAAAGTTCCGGGAGTATTTTTCAGATTATTTGTTTTTGCGTTGTTATTTTTTGTTAGCAGGAGCCCGTCACAATGTCCCTAAAGCGCTGCAATTTCTGTAAGCTAGAATCTAGAGTCTAGAGTCTCAGAGTAGATGCAACCATGAAAACACCGAAACACTGGAAGCACAGCGCGTCCCAGGGATATAAATGACTGTCTTGGATTCAGCAATAAAATATATCAGAAGATATTATTAAACTAAATTCGACATAGGTATGTACGTGCGATATTCTTTTGCATATTTTTATATCTGTCTATGTTGAGATGAGTTCCCTGTCGCGGTTGCCCCACGAACAAGGAGTTTTTTCAAAAAAGGTGATATGACTCTTTACATTATCACTAAAGCATTCATGATGTGATTACTACATCATTTATTGGACAGCTCATAAGTTTGTTTTTACTGTAAGTTTAACATAAACTTCAACCAAAGCTAACAAAAATGTTACATTTAGGCAAATTATAGACATAGACAATATAAGAACAGAACAAATGGAAAAGACGTTTCTTTACGATTAAGTTCAATTTTTTCTTAAGTACATTTTTTTTATTGTCTATTATAAATTCTTCGTGGTCTTTTGGTCACAATACGATCACGCCAGCCCCATCATAGCCAAGTACTAAATATAAAAATGATTATTAAAAAGCCTTGTTCTTTCGTTACTCGTATTTTAATCTATAAATATGTCGTAGTTTTAATTAGATATCTATCTACTTTAATATTTTTGACATGGTTAATTACTCTTTGTGGTTCACAACGAAGTAATTTGTGCTCGTTTTTTTCTATGCCTGAGGGCAGGTCCTGTTTAGTTTATAATAAATACTTGAAGATTAATAAATTATTTGTTAGAAACTGTATGGCATACCTAGGTCCCTCGTTTACCATCAATCAAATAGAGTTTAGTAAGTTATAAATTTTAGTTCAATTTGTCTTTAGTCAATATTTAATTTTGTTTGATAAGATTTTGTTTCGATATTTCAAAAGGGAAAGAATTTGGTCTCCGTTAACCTCATTCACAGGGTGAAACACAACACTGTGGTTGTTTCACGTCGGTTTTCTGTGAGGCCGTGGTATTACTCCGGTCGAGCCGACCCACTCGTGCCGAAGCATGGCTCTCCCACACTTAACACTTCTCTTGCATGAGGGTGTGGGTTTGAAATCTGGCAAGAACCAATGTGACTTTTTCCGAGTTATATTTACTTTCTATGATTATTTAGACACCATGACAAGTCAAGAAAAACATTATGAGGAACCCTGGACTTATAATTTCTAGTTATAAGTTTGAAATCATCAATCCGGATCAAGCGTGGTGATTAATGCCCAACCTTCTTCGTGTGAAAAAGAAGCCTATGTTCAGCAGTGATCACTTGTAGGCTGATGATGAAAACTATTCTTTAGCAGCGATTTTTTCCGAACGCAATTGCATGGTAAGGTAACCATTAGGTAAATGACTCGAAGTATAGCAGCTAGTATTAAATTGAAAAAAGAAAAAGCAAAGAAAGCAAACAAGAGCCATGTACTGTTAACAAAATTTTAGAACGTGTTACAACGTATATTTCTCACGGTACTGCAGTTACGAAGTTAGTATAAGTAGAACACTATGATAACTATGGCGTGTCGGTGTGTTTGAACCCACGTGTTGCATATTCCTATTACCAAAACAATGTTAGCACTTTACGCTGTAGGAGTCACTTCCTAGAAATCGTGGAATAGCAGAAAATAGATTTAGTTAGAAGAATAGGGAAGAAATTATACTTAACATCAATATTAATCTATAATAGAATGGTAGCGCTCTTTGTTTTGGTAAGCGAAAATCTCGAGAACGGCTAAACCATTTTTTCCAGAAGTTTTATATGAAAGAAAATTTTTAAAAAGTAGAAGGGACGTCTACTTATAGTGACTCTTTTGTAAATCGTCATGCAAAGTATTTCGAGACACAAGAAAAAGGGGCATGTAATATTTTTTAAACAGTAATTAATAGGCTAATTCTGAAAGTATACTCGGAATACTCAAACTCCCTCAAACTCAAATAATAATTAATACTTTTGACAAAGGAACACACACGCACACAAAGACAATTTAAAATAAAACGGTCTGTATTTGAGAAGGTAGTCCTGTTTGACCACATTCGTATAAGTTCTCGATATACTTATGTGGCACAACTTTTATATTGAAATTTATCTAGACATTGTAAAACAGGCCCTATCTCTATCATTATATGAACTAGTTTACTAAACCAAACCTCCATTTTCAAACAAGCCTACTAATAAAGAAACATGGACTTTACATGCTAATCTAATATAGAGCAAAATAAGATAATGATCAAACAAATCAATTCTATTTGTTAAATAAATGAGTGACCCGTATGACGTAGATAGGATCGTGTTAATAAAATTCCCCCCATAACCGACGCATTGTCTCTCTCTAGATAAAGCAATTTATTTAATTAAAACAGCCACAAGCATGCGTGGTCCTACATTGAGATAAATAACGCACTTATTAACACCGCTAAGTTAAGTGTATCTGACATTTTTAGGACATTGTTTGAATTTTTCTTCTTTTATTACAAATTATGCACATATTTTAATGTCTTATTTAAAAAAATCTTTTATTCCTCAAAAGACTACTTTCTAGGCAGAACGGTGAGTCTACTTATTGAATCAGATTTGAATTCATGTTGTCTAAAACCAATTTTTTTTTACTTAAACCAAGTTATTTAATTATAAGTCCCTTGTTAGGCAATTACGCTTTACTATGTCCTAAAATATAAAACATACGTTGGCAGTTATCACTTAGAAATCATAAATCGTTTGAAATAAAATTAATAGTTAATTTAAAAAGCATTTAATTAAAATACTTAGTCAACAAAAAATCGCGTTTGTGTTTATAATTGAGAAAACCAATACTAATTACATATCTTTTAAGACATTCAACCAATACTCGTATAGCCAGTCTGCAATTATTTTGTCTAATAAGAATCTTTTCATAATACTTATTAAAGTTACTTATTATATTTACTTATAGCGACTGATCATTTGAAAATAAATTATTCAAACTAATCCAAACTATAATATTATACTTAACTCTGTCTGTCAGTCTTTTCTCCACACCTTAACTACTGAACCGATTTCTGTGAAATTTGGTATAGACATAGTTTGGAACTCGAGAAAGGACATAGGATAATTTTTATACCAAAAATCTGTAGGAAGTCACTCTTAAACGCGAACGGAGTCGCGGGCAAAAAGTAGTATTTTTATACGATTAGAATATCGACGCTACAATCAATTTTTTTCGTATGTGAATGCAATTATGTTTTAGAATTTTTTTGTCCTCCATTACGTTTAGATATTTATTTTCTCTTATTTAGAAATAGCTTCAAAGCTAAAGTTAATATTTTAGAATTAATTTTATTTGACGCTGCAGTTAAACTCATCACAATCCCTATCTAAACGGTCAAAATGTTTCTAATATTATTATTCGAATGTCAGTTGCATGTTAACGATGTTTGCGTGAAAACCATCGATTAATTATTTTTATCATTTCACCAAGTTCAATAACTGTCTGGAAACTACATAGTATCGATTATTATTGGATTTCAAAATATTCCCCTCACTTATATCGAGACGAAACCACCTGAGTAGATAATTATAGTCTTAGAGCAACTAAACAAACATAACACTATATGAAATTTTAATCATCAGCTGTCTTCAATTTTAAATAGTATTTAAAAACAAATTATAGGCTTCAGACTTATACTAAGAATCAATTAATACTGATGTCATAAACTACAAAACATATTAGGGTTCGTTAGAATTTCTCATAGGTCCGAGTTATGAATCATTCGGAGTTTTTGTTTCAAAAAATTCAAGGAATAAATGCATACATTAGTAGAGGTATCAATTTTGTGTCTGAATGTCTGACAGTATATAATTTTTGTTGACCCGAAACAAAGAAAAGAATTGGAGTTGGAATCAATGGATTCCAATGATAAATTATTATGACAGAATTCATAAAAATAAATCCATTTGTAATATTTTTGCAGTCTCATTATTAATTTATAGTTTTTGCAAAGGCACGATGCAGTGGTTTTTGTGTGTAAAGTATTGATCGTTGTCAATCCACTTTAAGAATGCAAAAAGATTCTCGCTATTTGTTTCCAAGCTTAAGCTACATAGAGCAGTCGTAATATTTTTAGGTCCCTCCAAAAATGAGATGAAAGGAAGCTCCTTTTCGGATTCCTTGGCACGTGAATGCGAAATCTCTTGGTTTGGGTAAACTAACTTACTAAAACTGTTTTAACGTTAATTGGAATTCGATTTGTCCAAATTCAGGGGGCGAGTGACTATACGTTATTGGATTTCCTGTTTTCACCCTTTGCCACGTGAGGCTTGAAAAATCAATGGTTCTGTTACCCTCTCATGCTTGGTTTAGTCATCCGTTGATGTGGATCAAAATCAAGAATTCACTTACGCATTGTTTCATGGATGGATTTTAAAGTGGCACCTTCAAAGTGCGATTTTTGATTGATTGGTCGGTAAAAGAGGTTTTTTCTCAAACGTGATGTTGTCCGAAATATACTACTTTATTTTTACTAGAAATTCCAACTTTTTATTAGTTTGATCATGTCTGACGCAGACTGCTTTAACATCGTTCTTCAAATTAAAACTTATTTTATTTTCGAAACTTCTAACTAATACAATAGCCGTAACCCCAGGGGTGTCTAATGTGGATTCCCAATTTGAACATGATTGATCTGTAGCGACGTGATGGAGTAACAAAAAGAAATAATATTTCATCACATAACCCTAGGGACCTCTTGGCAGGACGATAAAAAATAGACTTAGTTTTTTTGTAACAACGTCCAAGTTACAGTATTCCAAAAATTAAGTTAGCTTTGTTATGTATTGAAGATATAGGTACTCTAGCAAAACGTGATAAACGAAAATCATTATTTACTTTAGATACAAATCACTCATAATTTCTTCCATTTTTAAAATAAGATACCCAATCTCTTCTGAAACTTTACCTACTTATAATGCACATAAATAAAAAAAATATATATATTTTAATTATGTAGTTTTTATTCGTAGGAGTTAAAGTACCTTATCGACAATTGAACTATATGACCTCAAAATTTATAAAAAGAACTGTAACACGTTTTAGAACATATAAAACAAAAACCAATAATGTTCGCAACAAAAAATCGCCGTTACTTTTTGTGCAAACAGACGAACATTATAGTAGTTTTTATACACACCTACAATCTTCACATCATTGCTTTAGTGCCTAATTGTGGATGTAGGGTTGAACGATACCTTATTTGTATGTTTATAGATGCAAAGTGTACTATTATGAGTCATAATCATAAGTGGAATTGCACAATCATCGTCTAAACGTTGTCCAAGCATGTAATTTTGGCGAATAAAAACAAACAACTCATGTTTAGAACAGACTAACTAAATGAATATAATGATGTGGAGAAAAAGTTACATGTTTCTTTACAATGTAGGTACTAGTAAATTGTATGTATTTTTTTTTATCTCCAAGTACTGGGTTGTTCTTCCAATGCTATTTTACAATATGTGCAGATCAATGTGTACAAATACTATGAATTTCGATATTTTATTATGTGGTACGGCTGGTTTTAGATTTAGGGAGGCAGGCATTGGACGGATTGGGCCTCCGGCAACCTCAGTCACAAGGCAAAACCCAATGCTGTGGTTGTTTTGAGACCGAGGTATCATACCTTCCGAGCCCATATCTAGATATCAATTTTGGCCCATTCGTGCCAAAGCACGGTTGTCCCAAAATTGCAATTTTGTTTTATTTTTGACTAGGTAAACATTTGAATAGCTTTACGTGAAAAAACAAACTTTTAAAGAAAATAACTTTTTGAAGAGGTCTGGGTTCGAACAACTGAAGATTGGGCTTAGTGTCTTCATAATTATAAGAGAGATGTATTTTACTTGGTAACTTCCTAAATATTACGAAGACGATAACATCATTTAGTATTACTACATACTATGGGTTTGAAACTTAAGGCCAACATAATTCATACCTAATGTGGAGAAGTAAATGAGTTTAATAAGAAATAACGTACATTATAACTTTACGCACATACGTTACATAATATATGTAGACGTTTAAATCAATGCAACTTCACTATAATTAACAATTGAATATTAAAATCCATAAACTGATGTACGATATAATCTGCGTTCACACAACAGCAGACAACGTTTAACATCATTAAGTAAACCGCACAGAAGTGCGTCCCTGTCATCACTTGTCCACACAGAATTCATTAACAAAGTGCTATTACCATCATTGCTTTATTAATTGACAATTTCATAATCAAAATTATTGTTTCTCACAGCAATAAAAAGCGTTCAATGTTCACTCACAATTCCATGTGGCACTTCATCGGTTTTAATTGCTGCCATCCATATAATTGCTTCATTCGATTTAAAACTTTCACATCCAATGTCAATTCTAATGCGTCCAATAAAGATTATATGTACCTTCTAATTTCACTAAACAATTATTTAACAAGCTTCCAAACTTTAATGAGTTTGTATTTTTTATATCTAATTCGGCATTTAAATAACAAGATTTTTACGAGCCTTTTTTAATACCGGTTTTCACTGACAAATGTTACCGTTATTTAGGTTGGTTTTCGGATGTTTTTAACAAAAACTTTGGTGTAATTATGTTGTTTCTTTTATTGGAGGTAATAATGTATTGTTTACAATACCAGGGTATTGTTGATGAGTTGTAACTGTTATTGCTGTTTGCTTGTAAAGCCAACCCTTTAGTAATTAAGTATACGTAAATAGTTTTGTTATAAAAATATTCTGTAAGTAACTTATAATGATATTCATACACAATGCAGTGGGAAAGTTTGACTGTTTATAAATGCATTATTTAAATCGTTTAATCTTTAGTGTTATTCGGATTATTCATTCGACACGATTTCAATTTAATATAATCGTTTGACGTGATCTTACTAGACACAATGTTCACATGTGCTTTAGTTAAAAGTTTGCTTACATTAATCGGATTGTACCTAAGTTAGAATGCCGTACCAGAAGTCACCAGTTGCGTTTCCCGAATTGAGGAACATATTATTCAAAATCTTGATTAATTTCTCAGTAATAGTACCTATAGTGCAAAGGCTGGAATCGTGCCTAGTATGTTTGTTGGTGATTGAACTTCATAATATTACTTTATGCAGTGTAAAGTTTCGGTTTAGCCGTCAGGCATGTCGCGACTCCTAGACATAAGTTTAAATATTCCTTATAGTGTTGAAAGCCATACTTCGGGATTAATGGGCTGACTAGCCAATAGACCGCAGTGATTGCCGCGGATTTACAGAATACCAGCATAAAAAGACGATCGCGTGAGGGTGTCGTTACAGAAAACCTCATCCTTCCCCCTTTCACAATGCCCAAAACACGAATCTTTAACAATCTCTGAAAACCCAACTATACGCATTTAACCTCTTGATCTTGCATGTCGATGGGCAGAACGAATTCAGTACAATCAGGTGCTCAGTCTGTTCTTTTGGTAAAAAATATATTTACTAAGCTATACTAACTGCACTGTCCTGATGGCCCGGAGGTTAAGGGGCCCGCTTCTCATGCACTTCTCATGAGGGTGTGTGTTCGAAACCTGGCAAGTACCAATGTGACTTTTTCCGAGCTATATACATATATAGGTATATGTACTTTCTATGTATATTTAGACACCACTGACATACGGTGAAGGTAAACATCGTGAGGAAACCTGGACTTATAATTTCTAATTATAAGTTTGAAATCGCCAACCCGCATTGAACGGTTTGCGGTGAGCGGAATTGAGGTGATTAATGCCTCTAACCTTCTCCGTGTAAGAAGAGACCTTTGCTCAGCAGTGGTCCCTTATAGGCTGATGATGATGATGATGATGACTAACGGCACTAGAACAAAATTAAATTCTAAATATATCAAGTTTACTAACCTATTTACTATCGTATACATTTCTTAGTACTTATTAAAAGCAACACCTGCATGTTGAAATTGGAGACATTACATGTAACGGTTTCTGTTTATCATTATTTTATTTATTAGTTCATTTCATAGGAACTAGTTGCCGTTCTTTGAACATAAACATGAACTTGACGCTTGTACTATTGGAATAGGTAAATTCTGAGAATGGTGCTGTTTTGTGAACCTATGTTTGGTTGTTTTAGTATTTTGTTCATGTATAGGTATTGTTAAACAATATCAATCTCATGTCGGGGCAAACACAACAATATACAAGGCGGACGAAGAAGATGCTTTTTAGTCAATAAGTGTTTGACACTCCCTCTTACCCCACCCACTGCGGGAAAAGGGAGAGGTCATTTGACAATATTCGCCGGAAAAAACCTCATTAAAATATTTGACAGGTATAATTAATACTAGACCTAGATGTTATTGCAGCCATTCTTTTAATAATACAATCTTGTTTTTATGTAAAAGGTCGGCAAACGAGCAGATGGATTACCTGATGGTAAGCAATCAGCGCCGCCCATGGACACCCACAGAGGAGGAGTTACAGGTGCGTTGTCGACCTTTTAGGGATAAGGGTTTTGTAGATTTAGGGATCGGGGGAGGGGAAGAATTGGGCCTCCGGTAACCTCACCCACACAGCGAAACAAACGCTTAGGTTATTTCACGCCAGTTTTCTGTGAGGCCGTGGTATCACTCTGGTCGAGCTGACCCATTCGTGCCGATTTTGATCACCAACAACATTAGAAGGCGTCTGCTAATAAAGGCCTAATCCTAGGTCCCGATGAATGTGTGTATTTTAAGAACGTCGCAAATAACAAACTATGGGGAATTGTTGTAAATAAAACTGTATTAAAGATTTACATAGCTGTTTAGTATTTCTCCACGGTTTGTCGAACAACTTCTTTCAAGGAAACATCGTAACTTTAATTTAAAACCTCATGCTACCCTTTAGTAAACAAATCAACAAAGAAACGCAAAAAGTCACAAAAATAAAAACAAGCTAACATAAATTAGCAACTGCGTGTGGTTCAATCAGAAACAATTCTTCGGCACGAGCTTTCTAAATTTAAACAATAACCCAATTCCACCGGTGGTCATGGTCCCATAAATTTGAATGCACTCAGACAGAAAGAGTCCATATGTCACTGTTAAAAGCCCTTTCAACTGTAAAATAAACAATATTTTGCTACCGGCCTTTATAATTTGAAGGTAAGTAACAGATGGAAACAATAGATTCTTAGGTTCCGTAACCCTATTATGTTCTTGAGAGAAAACAAATGTTGGAGTAAAAACATGAGTACAACAATGAATTTTGGTAGCTGTTGTCCGGTTTCCGTGGAATAAAATAATAAGGGGCTACTGGTTGTATTGTATCGTCTCGTTGAGCCCCGTCGAGTCTTACTTGAAGCGATTGCCCACTGCGATGTAAATTCCAAGAATGTTTTGTCCGGATTCTAAACCGTTTTTGTTTCATCCTCATTCTAAGTCTGTTCTATTTTGGTTCAATACAGAAGCGTGAAAATTTTACTTAAATATTTATTTTTCTTAATGCGAACGAAATTGCGTGAAATTTTTATGTTGTAATCGCTATGTATACATGTATACTTTTCATTGCTCTGTTTTGAGCTTACATCGAAAGTTATCTACATTTTCAGTCCTTGCGTTACTTAGATTGTTCTTATACAAATTGTCAATTTGCTTGTTATAGTGTGATATATAAAAAAAACTAGTAAGAAGGTAAGCTTGAAGTACCGATGTTAAAGTTTCGACACAGCTGAACAATTTTGTTTTATTACAAAACATTACATTTCCTTTAAAGAAAACGATAATATCCCACAAACTGCCCGAATGCTTCCTATAGCACCTAATTATAGACTCGATATATTTTTCTGAATTCGACAGCTAATCACAAATCTCCATTGTAACACAGTTCTATGACAATGGAACAACAAGGTACAAAAACATCAGGTATATCGAGTATCAATGCGCAATTTATCTTTTGTGGAGACGTATGCGACATAGTATCTATTACTGTCAGGACAACATAGAAATTGCATTCAAAACGCAATCGAATATTTTTATACACAATAGGCCCTCAAACACAAAAATCCCGGACAATTGCCTTTGTAACTCGAATACTGATCGTTATCGGACTCTCAACAGCTTATCTGTGTCGCAGAAGAGCCGATCGCATACTAATCTGTGATTATACTACTGCCTAATAAGTTTCCTCTCAATTACACAGTAGACTGTGAGTAAAATTGAATATTCAATACGGTATAAAGGGGCCCGCTTAGATTATTTCGATGTTATTGAACAAAGTAAACGTTTTATTGATGATGAAAGTATTATATTAATTAGCTGTACGTATCTTGGCTACAAACGCACATTTGCGTACGTTGCGCACTTCGCCATTTCAATAAAATTTCAACACATATGTACCTACTGTTTGTATTGGCTATTGTCACTATTTCTTTTTTTTCTTGGGTAAATCGTTGCCCGACGCTAGGATCTTCTCCTGTGTCGTGGGTGCGTTTACAAACATACAATTTCAGGAACAATAATCTGTGGATCACACAAAGAGTTATTCCGTGCGGGAATCGAACCCGCGACATGTTGCGCGGCAGCCAGTTGCCCAGCCACCGCGCCATGCTTTGATTATCAAATTGAGGGATCGATCAGAGACACTTGATTAAAAGTAAACATCGAATCTAAACAACGCTAATAATATAAAAGTACTAGTAATATTTTTTTTGCCAACGAAGTGATTATTAAAAGTTCAAGAGATAACAACTAAAGAAGGTTAGTAAGTACTAGGAGACAACAAGCTCTTTGTTGTAATTCCATGAGCCGAATCTTAAGCAACTATCATAAATATCACAAAGGTCACATTACCATGGAAACCTTGGCAATGGCTGGAAGCACGTAGAGTTCAATAACTGGTTAGGTTTCAACGTTGTGATAGTGTATAAATATGTAGTTATAGAATTGGTATTCATGGAAGCATCGGGGGCGTTAGAAGACAACATTGCTATCAGCGATCTTTGTATTTATCGAGTTATCGACAGCATCGATATTATTCCGAAGAAATAGCTTGATACAGATGAGATTGGTACCACTATTATTATTTGCTAATGTACTTCAAAATGGATACAAAACCAAATAAGTATGCTACAAACGTTTTTTTTTTTTTGTTATTGTTTCTGTAAATTTCAATTGAAGATTGTCCTGACGATATGATTTGAATCATGTTTTTAATACATCAACATTGATAGAACAAGAAAAGTGTTTCGATAAAATTTTATCAGATTTAAAGCAATAGATAATACTACCGATATTAAACATGTTGGTAACAGATTTTTTGAGCAACCAATAATATTTTCATATAATTTATTCTTCACAAGAATCCATTTTAATAAAAGACATACTGTATCAACTTATCAAGGATATTTTTTTGTTAAATAAATTGGAACGTCTCATAAGGTCTCCGACATTGACAGATAGATCACAGATGGTTGCACAATGGTATCATAATAACAAAGACGGGATCCTAAGAAAATATTCACGAAATTCCATAGTGAATTGATATTTTATAATAACTTCGTTTATAAAATATAGATACCGAACGTTGCTATGTATGTACATTTGGGCTTAACCCATATGAAACCGATTCAATAAAATTGTGGCTTCCTATTTTTTCTTAAATAATTTTAAAATTCCTTTATGGTTTGATTTCACATTTTAACTACCAGGTGTGGGTCAAGAATGGACAGCAAAATACAAAATAATTAAGCGCAAAAGGCTGGCGCATCGTGAAATCTACAAGGCCGCAGACAAGCATCGTGCGCCAATCAATTTCAAAGACTCCGACACAGCGATAATCATAAATGATACCATGTCCGCAAAACGTATTGAACAAGAAGGTGTGATCGATCGAGCGTGACCACATAAATCGCTGGAGACTATTAAAAACCTCTTGAAGCTGCAGAAAACATTGGCATTGAAATAAAACCAACGTCAATATGCACTTTGTATGAAATCGACGGCGCTTCCTATTCATTTTAACGGTAGGTGTGTCAACATGCATCGTCAACGAATGACGATATAAATGAATTTTGAATTGTTAAAATTTCTAACGGACTCTTTGTTGGTAAGCGTGCAAGTTTCACGGTAAGTTACGAACGCTCGCTCGGATATTCTGCAGCTGTCACTATATCTCGGACCGCGACAGCTAGCCTTTGTCCTCGCACAGATACGACTTCATATAAATGTAGTTTATGTGAAAAATACAAAAAAAAAAGAATGAACCTCTCAAGATCTAAGTCTCACGAAAAAAAATATTTCATCTATTGTCAACTGTTCTACACAATAAAAGTTGGTCGTATCGTTGGCGCATTAAAAAGTATTCATGCGGTATTTTAAAGGTCCACCCATGGTATTGTGTTAAATCGCAAGGATCTTGACACTTCTATATTTTTCATCTTTCGTAAATCGATTTTGGATTCACCGAGTTTAGTTTCGGTCTTTCCTGTCTTTATGTTTGAGCGTCTTCATTGGTATTGTGAAGCAACATAACTGGAAACAGGTTTAACCATTGGTCACAATTAAACGAGCGTAAAAACAATTGCGAAAGTGTTAATGAACTGCGGGTAATCATTGGAGTTCTTTCATGGTTTGAATTGGAAGCTATTCTTGTTATGGTTGATGGTACTGGGGAAATAAAATCATGGTTTCTATTATAGACCGTAACGAACCGATGCATTGTCTCAATCAAACGGCAATGAGCATTGAGTACAATGACCGCACTTGCTAAATGATGGGGAACTGTCCTACGATGAGTCTTATTGGTATGCGTCGCGTGGAGAATCGACAATCTGTTGCTGAGAATCATTTATTTTGTATTGATTTTAAAAACGTCTCAGATATTCTCGAACATAATCCAAAGCAAATAACGTCTTTACTTTAGTACCAAGGACTGTTGGCTGACTTTCAATTTGCAAACATTTTACCTATTATAACATTCAGCACGTTTTGAGAATAAGTTCAAATCATTTCATTTATAAGGAATAGGTTCCACAAAAAGCGTAAGTTAATGCCAAGGAAGAGGATTTTTACTTAATATATTTTGCATTGTATTCGTTTTGATGTTACCATCACCATTTCAACAATGTTAGAACAAAGCATCCAAAACATGTTCTCTGCATAATTATATTTAATCATTTCCTTTAAAAAATATCTACAAGAAAGGAATTCTTAGTAAGACGTTATAAATCTGTCATAGGCCTTGTTAGATGTGTGCTTTGATTTTATAACGATCAAAGGCATCTTGCTACTAAGGAATCTCTGTGTCAACTAATTGGTTTACTTAGAGAAGTAGACACGAAGCTAAATATGGGATTTCATAATTTTCTCCAACTTTAGTAAACGATATTTGCTAACAACACGACAGAAATGTAATTTTAAACATTTCGAAGAAGAAATTTGAGATGTTCACAGTTTCCATTATTTTCTATGATTACGTTTACTAAGAAATAATTTCGAATTGACCTTTAGAAATAAGATAGGTCTAAAGATTCCAGAGAACTTTTCCAGATACTTTACTTAATAATCCAACTTTAGAACGATAATATAATTTAAATCCACGACTAAAATATCAATTGAACACGCCTGTAATATCTAATTGCTAGTAAACGAACAGCCACATAAAATGGAAAGGGTGCGAACATAATTAATATACAGGTACTCTTAAACAAACTGACTTGGACATATTTAATAGCACCTAAGCCATTAATTGAAGCCACATTTCGTATTCAACACGGATATAAATACATTTTGCGCTTAGTCGCGTAATATTCCTTTTAAAATGTCCCGTCACGTACATAGAAGTACATTCCTGACGCTTGCGTCGTCGTGTGAAATTAATAAAGTGTGTGAAAAACATTTTTGGGCACGCCTGTACATGTGTGGCGTTTACAATGTGTTTTGTGCTACTGAATTATGATGTGTATGTCAGCTGATTTCGTGATCGTCTTCTTTGACATGGTATTTAATAAAGCAAGTAGCGTTCTCGAAGGAAGTCATTTTTGCTACGTGTGAAGAATTCAATTTGGTATTAGAAATAATTGTCCTAGTAAAGCTGCTATCCCATTTCGTCTTATTAATTTAAAAAGTAATAGTGAACGTAAAATGCTTTGTGAAATTCGACCAATCAAAATGACTCTGCTTACATAATTAGCTTGTATTACACCTAGATCTTGGAAGACATCTGATCAAAACGACGCTAGTTATGTAGTAACCAGCGTCGTTTTGATCAAAGACGATGGAACTTACGAATGTCTATTGAATAAAATACAAAAACCACTTCAATAAAACCAATTACATTCACACGACAATTTCCAAACGAGTTTCGTCTATCATTTATATCAAAAGCTACCGCCTGGTTATATGACGTAGTTCTAAAGTAATAACCATTATGTGAGAAAGGTGGGACGCTACGTAGGTGGGTAGATCTTCACTTGTCCATCTGACTGCGTGCATCAGTACACATGAACGTACTCCTAAGGTATTTGCCTTAGTGGGAAATTCTTGCTAATGATAATTAATGAGGCTTTTTGTAATATCGTGTGTATTCGACACAAACTTGTAGACCAGCTGAGAACTGCCAGTGGCTTTTGATAACGATTCAGATTAATACACAGTAAATTTTATTCTGTCAAGTTTTCTTCTTTGAGTTAAGTACTCATAATGTTCACATTTTTAAAACAGAGATTCAGTATTAATTTTTCAATTTGAACATGTCTCGTGTTTTTTTATGTCCGGGTATGAATAAAATAAAATTAGCTTGAAAAGAAATTGGTTTCAGAATTTTATCTGGAATCACCAATTTGACGTTGGTAAGCAATTTAAATGTTACAAGTATATAGGATCAGATGACTAGCGAACAAAAAAGCAAATAGAAACTAATCTTGGAACTATAACTCGCTAATCCCGTTTCCGCTCTTTCACTCGCTGGTCGACATTCCCTAAGCCCTCACCATGGACAGAACACGCGATCCGCCAGCAGAAGCGACGGCGGGTCAATCCACTTTGTTTTTGCACCGCCCATAAAAACAAATTACCTACGCTTCATTTATCGATCGGAATAACCGCGTGCGACTAAGCTAATAAAGGAAGCACGCAACCTCAATAGATACTGAAGAGTTTATGACCCCATTAATTTAAGAGCATTTATGTGTTCGTCACGTCTTCCCATTTACAAGCAATTGCTTAATGATTACCGAAAATACGAGCACTGATCAAAGCCATAGGTTATATAATTACTTATTCCCCCTTTAAAAACTGGAAAAGGTTTAAAGTATTATAAACTCTAACGATGGTATCAAATTTGGCCTATCAATAGGAAGAAATAGAGAGGACGAAATATTAAAAAGTTTAGATGACCCAGGATGTGTAGACATGGCAGATGTTGAGATGCATTGCATGAACGAACCCCTGTTCGTAGAATTGTTTTTAAAAATAACACTACATTGAACGTGAGTGGACAAACCAAAACAAAAGTTGTACTTATAGATGTTTAAGGGTTAAAAGTAAATAAAGAAGCAGATGTGTCTTGCAAATACAGAATAGTAAGTTGTTAATAACTTTTCTGGTAGACTGAATTGTATTTTATTGCTTGGTAATAAAGACGATACAAAGGTTATCAAGGTCAAACTTTTGTGACTTGCTACTGTCGTGCAATTAATTGTAGTTTAGAGTAATTTTAGTAAAGTAATTTGTTCAATTTTGATCACGGAAATGAAACAAATGAATGTTTGACGGTTGGTTTTCTTTTCACTTAAACAGTTGTTTGGATGTTAAAAATCGCCTCAAGTTTTTACCCTTTATGGTAATGTACGCTAGCATTTGCAGTCTTATTTTTATTCTATTATTATGCTCTTTGGCATACCCCAAGAATGCGTTGTTTTCTATACTTGGAACAACATGCTAATCCCGTGAGATCTCTGTATCTGTTTAATTTTAACGCAGAGCGTGGACAATACAATGGTTCAGTGTAAAACCATTGAAAATTTTCCGACTATAGAGATTTTAGTTACCTACGTATTAACATGTCTAGTTCAACGTGGACACGGACATAGATGACCGCATTTAAATGTGCATACAAAATATCGATGCGGCACAATGCGAATACCGGCCTATAGCAACCAATTTAACTTTACCAACACCAACGATACTATCTAATCTAAATTCGACCGTAGTACAACAGCAAGAAGGCATAAATACATTTAAAATTAGATGTAGCTATGGTACGGTTATCGTGGTAAAATTGTACAATGCTGGACAATAGCAATGACATGTAGTTGAATGCAAAACAGTTTACATGTCATGCCACTTAAACATGGATACTTTATAGGAAGTGTGGGAGGTAAATAAACCAACTTACATGTTAGGATTAAATCTAATCTTCTACAGATGAATCAAGTCAATTATATGTATATAAAATTTACATTAAAACGAACTCTTATTAAGAAATATCTACCTATTACATTAGGCAGAATAATTCATTCGACCGGAGTGGTACCACAACCTCACAGAATACCTGCGTGAAACAACCACAGCGTTGTATTCCGCCGCGTGAGGGAGGCCCTTGTCCCCAAAAGGCCGGCAACGCACTGGTAACTCCTTTGGTCTTGCGGGTGTCAGGTAATACGTCTGCTCGTTTGCCGACTTATTCCATAAAAAAATCCAAGTCATGAAAGTAAAAACATCTTCTTGTGTACATATGGAAATAGTAACTGATAATAAATTATCATACTTAATAACATTTATAACAATGTCGTACCAAAAATACACCGATATCATTTGCAATATTCAACTTTTACGTCTTTATCCTAGTAATAATTTTAAAGTAACAAACAATTTAGTATACCTACAAAAGAACCGATGTCGAAAGACGATAGCGCATTTAATTTATGCATTATATCCTTCGTACAAACAGACTTCCATTAAAGTAGCTATTAGAGAAACAAACAAGGAACACCCTCACGATAAAATAATTATCGCTTTTATCCGGACCGACCCGAAGCTAACCGAAAGCAAACAAAATATAAGAATCCTCCTTTAAAGAGACCGACCTTTCGGCGAAAAAAAAACTAATCTAAAATCGACCTATAAATGACGTAAGCAAAATTGCCGCCAGCAACATTTCACGTTATTTATACAACAATAGCGTGACGGACTTAAAACAAACTTTAGGACTAATGACGATACTGTTGCCCTATTTTTCGTAAAGGAACGGTTTTAAAAAATCGCCCGTTACACCTGTGCACCACCTGCCCACTGACCGACTATTAAAAAGTAAAAAAAAACTTAAATTCGTTCGTTCATATCTCAACCTTAACAATAGACTTATGTTTTTAGTATCATAAATATGGATGGATTATTCGTGTTTTTTTTTTGACATGGTAAAATGTAAACCAATTCACACGGTCCTATAATTTAGGACCCAATAAACATATTCTGATTAGCACAATTTAATAATCTATTTATGCAAACTTTATTCAAATACGTTTTAATAAAACATTTTATATCAACTAAATATTCCGTTTCAATTTTAATTATAAAATTAATCATTGTTGTTTGAATTAAAATTTGACTGAACACCAGATGTTACAATTAAAATTTAGTGCCCGTTATTAAAACAGCACACTATTGCTTTCAAATTATGCTCCGATATTATTGTTTTTACATTAAATTATTATTTACGTAAATTCATAATGAAAACAAAATGTATATTAACAAGCATTTAAAATTAATGACGATAAAATTACTAGGTACTCTATGCATTTAAATTGTCAGATTTTCTTGTCCACATATTAGTTATTAAATAAACAAGGGATCATTATTTCTTTAATAAGTAGTTGAGGGTTAATTAAGGCACATTCAGACGGTTTCGGCCCCGAGGTATCATTTGCTATTGTGATGAGCTCATTGGCTCCTTCGGGGTTCGTATTGTTGTTCCGTTTTAATAGCAAAAATGATAAATGTGTCTATCGGGAGAAGAAGCCGATGGTTCATATTTATTGTTATATTTAAAAAAAAGATTTTTCGGCTCCATAAAGAGGAACAGTTGTTTGATAACGTATATTCGTTAATCAATTCGATGAATGAGGATAATATTGTGATTCTGACACGCACATGTCGCCAGATAATTTATTAATGAATGAATGATTGTTGGTACCCCTTTTTTTTTTAATTTTTAGTTTTGTGTAACATAAAAAATATGATAGTTGCACTAAACATCTTTAATAAAAGTATATATATTAGGAGCTAGCTTGTTAAAAAGTAAAATTATTATAGCTGGTATACTATAAAAAAGGTATCATAATAAACGGTAAGAGACCATCTGCATCCATTTATTGAACAAAACAAACTCGGATACCAATATTTCGTAGCAGCAGAGGTATTAATTAGACACCTACGTCAGATACGACTGCGTACCGACAAGGACTAGCGCCGCATTCAACTAAAACAATATGGCAGAAACCCACTAATTAAAGTGTAGAACAAAGAAACGATACAGGGTCCTTCATAAAACCTTTTAGAACCCCCACGATGAAACCATGTTCCTAAGCCGGTCGTAGACAATATAAAAAACTTTACCCATGTAAGTATCATTCGGAGTGCGATCGACTATGGACTGCTTACCGTGATCTTACAAAAAGCGCAACCCCTTTAATGGGAAGTCATGGTTTAAACGTCTCAAAGCCGACACACTTTCCATAAACTTAAGTAAGCTCTTACTCGTACTGTAGATGATACGACTACCTCCTTGTTTAATCCTCTTTTGTAGTACCGCAACACTCTTTTGTTATTCACCGAGCCGTTGTAATCTTCCTTCGGACTTTTATAAACAATTGCCGCAAAGAAAATTTGTTTGGATATAAGTTGCTGAAGACGTAATTTGTTTATAACAAAAGAAAACGGCCACTGTTCGCGGTTTTAATCCTTTTTGAGCAGTATTTAACTCGATAATGGAAGCTTATTTCTTTTATCTCGAAGTTAACAATGGTTTGCAATTAGTATACATGACTGGTTTTACGTATTTTCAAGTTATTTAAATATGTGTAAAAGGAAAGAAAAAAAAAAACGGAGCAGAGACTATTTTTCTCATTCCAGTAGAAAGATTAATATCGAAAGGAAGCCAAATTATCATTTAATTTGTCACTCCCTTCCTGGCAAGGTGAACATGGACATCTTATTCACTTGGTAATTAGTTAAGCTTGGTACAATATCAAGGAAATGGAAGGGTTAAAAATCTCTAATCAGTCACGTCAATCTTAATGAAATATATTTAAAATGGGTTATTGTTCAAGCAGAAACCTCCTTACGTCTGACCTTATTTTAAAATCAGACAATGCCCCGAAATCCACATGTCCGTTTTTTGTCCCGTCAAGTGAGTTAAGATCCAAACCGGCCGACATCGAAAGGGTTGGTTTTACTTTTTTCGAAGCGAACCAAAACTATCGTTTCATCGCTTTTTACCATTTTTGTTTTGTTTACTTATCTATGACATCGAAGTGTTATTTACATAACTAGTTCCCTTTGGATTTTTTGTGAGATAAACACGTCGGATGGAAGTAATCTTTGATGTTAGAGAATGTACTGAGCTTCGCATAAAGATACGATTCATCCCATATGAATAAAGCTATTGTTCGAAGTTCAATGTAAATGTGTGTTTAAAAAATTTCATCCTGGATGCAAGGTGCGTAAGAACAGATTTCTAAAGAAGACTTCTGTCTAGTTAAATTCAATCTTTACCTTACAACCTTTAATTAAAGGCTATATTATAGTCTTCCCACAAAAATCTAGTTATCTCAACAACTAATTCCCATACAGAAGTTTCATATTGTCTGAGAATCGCCATGCCTTTAGAATTGAACACCGAGCCGTATCGCTTTACAACCTTTTTTTCGTATCAAGCAAAACGTTCGTGATCGTTGTCCGCTCGAATTATATAGCTAAGAGCAATCGTTCATTCAAGAGTGTATTGAATAGTCGTTAAGAGAGCAATGGGCGTGGGTCACAATGCGGCCCGTCGCGATATTCACTGCTTACATCGGCGACCGCGCTCGACAATTTCAGATCACTCGCATACGAAAATGCATGTAATATAAATCTTTCCGGTGAAGCACGAACAAGTCGGCCACACCCACTCGGCCCGCGGACTCGAATACGAATATTAAATTCCAATCCTACGAAGTCTTTATTTAAAAATGGTCCTAACAATTTTAGCTTGTATTCCGATGCGCGTAGGCACACTTTGCATCACATTAGCTTCCCTCACATTTCCTCTGAATGGGTATTAATTTTAATGCAGGTTCTCGCATTGTGCCTTTGAGCATTTTTTCCGCGACGTCCATCAATAATATTCGGACATCTGAATGTCTGTTTTAAAGACTATATTGAA
This sequence comes from Spodoptera exigua, assembly GCA_902829305.4. NCBI lineage: Eukaryota > Metazoa > Arthropoda > Insecta > Lepidoptera > Noctuidae > Spodoptera > Spodoptera exigua. Next base: position 5,530,910 of record LR824614.2, read on the forward strand.
CAGTCTTTGAAATTATCTTGAATCGCATCTGCATTAAAGTGTTTTCGCATAAATTAGTCACGGACTTTATTAATGGGTACTTTTTGTTTATTGCAAGTTAATAAGGGTAATAAGGATAAAATATATTTTTTATAAAATGGTTATATTAATTATTGTTTAATGTGTTCAATTGGTCATTCATACAACACATTGTTCAATTTAACGTCTAATCCTTACTTTGATATTTGATAACCGCCGATTCTTGGTAGTGCTAATGTACGCTTGAACTCAAAATACTCAGAGTACAAATACATATAATAACTATGTAACATTACAAGTCGTAACTTTTATCAAGTATTGCATTGTTCGTCCCTAAGGTCTCATAGTAACCTTTAAGAGCTTTCACAAATACACCAATGCTTGTTTTGGGTATGTCATGCAACAATCATCGAACGAATACATCTTTGCATTTGTTTTCTTTGCTCTAAAATATCATCTGCTATTTAATTATACTATTCTACTAGATTTAAAGTCGCGCAGCGAGCTATGGAAAGGGCTATGCTTGGAGTCTCTCTGAAGGATCGTATTCGAAACGAGGTGATCCGACAGAGAACTAAAGTTATCGACATAGCCCAATGGATTAGCAAACTGAAGTGGAAGTGGGCAGGTCAATCTGTCGAAGAACCGATGACCGCTGGGGTAAACGTGTTCTAGAGTGGAGACCACGTCTAGGCAAACGTAGTGTAGGGCGCCCTCCAGCTAGGTGGACTGACGACATCCGCAGGGTGGCTGGCAGTGCAACCACTGCCACCCATGAGAAAAGCTGAACATCGAGCTCAGGTGCGTGCAATTGGGGAGGCCTGTGTCCAGCAGTGGACGACAACAGGCTGATGATAATTCTACTTGATTTATTCCAATAACTTTTTGTTTTCAAAATAAGTCTTACGTTGATATTTAATAGCTATATTAACATTCCCTGTGATTATAAAGAAAGAAAGACTATCTTAGTACAGGCATTCACATATCCATCTACATCCATACATAAGCCCTCGAAACAAAAGTTAATATTGTTCAACTGAATGTTTTATTAGATAATTTAATAACAACAACAAAGGAAGCGAGCCGTCACAGTGATGCGTCGTATCAAATCGCGCTGACATTCAAGTTCAAACGATATCACTGCATACATGACCTTAGTACGGACACCAGCAGATCAAACTACAATTCAGTGTCGAAATTAGTTATAAGACTTTCAACTTTATAATTTAGATATAGAGTTAAAAATCCATTTAAATTATAATAGATTGGAGTAGGTGACCTGCTGGCGTCTGTACCACGTAAACTCGATGGTTACTCGCTTTAAAGTCGACTTGACGTGTGTACACTTTGAAGTCGTAAATCAGATGGACAGAAGTCAAGTGGTATTGGGAAAGTTTTCGTGTGGTGTGTCGAGATTTTGGCCTGAGAAATCGAAGACTCAGAAGCAACTGAAGTTTTGTGTGATAAAGTTAAAGACATTAGTAATAAAAAAAAACTACGTTTAAAAAAACCGACTTCAAAAACAAACTACACACTATCAACTCTATGTGCTACCTATTCATAGGTTTAAAGTCGGTGCCAAGCCTATTACATAATATTATAAGCATTTGATTGATGGCCTTAGCGTAGAATCAGAAGTCTATATTGTTTCGTTACATGCGAAATTATATATAGCTTAGAAAGATATTCGGGTGAATTATGAATTCTAAAAGTTTTCTCGTACTAAACGTAACTCGTGGGTTGTTAAAAGTAGTAGTAGGTAGGTTCGTTGTTGGTTGTGGAAATTTCGTCCTTTAGCAGTTAAACAGTCTTAATTCTCATTTAGTTTTTTTCTGTTTAGGGCTTGGCACCGACTTCAAACCTATGAATAGGTAGCACATAGAATTGATAGTGTTTTATTATTAATATTAAAAGTATTAGCTTCGCGTACGTAAGAGTGCTATTAAAATATCAATTTTAATTATTTGACACTTTTTTGTTCTTGAAGTCGGTTTTTTTTTAAAGTAGTTTTTTTTTTATTTTTTACTTTTTAGTGTCTGTTACAAGTTCTTCTGTAAACTAGAAATGGGAAAGTTCTCATCATCATCATCATCATCATCATCAGCCTTTTTAATGTTTCCACTACTGGGTCACAGGCCACCTCTCTAGGAGAGGGAAAGTTCTTATCAATATAAATAAATTAAGTCCAAACACGAGGTCGCTACTGAACCCTTGGAGGAGTTCCCTAGACTGTCCTTCGTCTTCATCATCAGATCTCTAATGACAGTCACAATCCATCTAGATGTATAGTTCTTATCAAAACCAATTAATTAAGCTCAAACACAAGGAAGCTGCTATGAATCGTTGAGGAATTCCCTCGACTGTCAATGGTCTCCATCGTCAGGTACACTGCAGACCTTCAGTTGTTATAATCCATACAGGTACAAAGTTTTCATCAACATAAATGAATTAAGTTCAAACACGAAGTAGTTACTGTAAACCGTTCAGGAGTTCCCTGAGCTGTCCTTCGTTCCCATCATCAGACCCTTAATGACAGTTACGACCGAGTCTGGTGCAAAGTGCTCGCCAATACGAATCATTCAAGCCCAAACACAAGGCAACTGCTCCAAATAGTCAAGGAGATCCCTCGACTGTCTTCCAGCTCTAACATCTGGTCGACTTCGACCTTCATCAAGTTGTAGTGTTGTTAAAGGCCTACTTAAACATCATACAAAAAAACTACTCGCCCCTACAATTTTCGAAAGTTCCCCTCGGTTTCTCCAGGATTCCATCATCAGGTCCTGACCTCATGACAATGGGACCAAATGGCAAGTACACACTATGGAATAAAAAAAAAAATTTGCAAATCGGTCCAGGCGTCTTCGAGTAATCGGTGTACATACATAAAAAAAAAAAAAAAAATACTCGTCGAATTGAGAACCTCCTCCTTTTTTGAAGTCGGTTAAAAATCAGCAAGAAGTAGGTTGCTTATTAAAAAAAAATGTATTTGACATTCTCAAAACATACCTCATAGGGTCACACTACCTACTCTTAATTGAGGAATAATTAATTAGAAACTGATGCTACTGTTGAAGGTTATCTGAATACACTTGGTACGTTTGGGAGAGCTATGTTTCTTTGCGAATGGGCCACCTTGATCGGAGTGGTACCGTGGCCTCACAGAAAACTAGTAATAATAAAGCTTGCGTTGTCTTTTGCCCTGATTTAAGTTATTGGACGATGTATTCGCAATGACCAAATCCCTAAATCCCCAAATTTTTCACAACTTATAAAAAGAGATGTCCATTTGACTACGCCAATTGCTTACTGTCATGTGATTGATACATGCTAACTGTTTTGTGTACTAAAATAATATTTGTTAAATATTCAAGAGATATGAAAGTTTTTTGTATTAATTCGATCAAATAGAGACCCATAGTACCTAACTAAAATAAACAAAGAAATTGCGCTTGAATACGAAATTAAATTGAATATTAACATGTCAGTGGACGCCTACAAGCAAAACAAAGTAACTGACATTCGTAAATTGATTTTCACTGTAAATTGCAATATGAAAATAAATTATAGAACTGCGAGGTTTTTGTAAATATTGGTATATATCAACGCTTGGCAGGCGGGAGATTCGGGTTTATCAGAAAATACTTCTGTTACTAATATCAGAAGATACATTTTCAGAAGGAATAGTGGGATAGTAAGTGTATTCTGTGACATCACTTTTATTTTTACCATGTTTTATTGTTACCATGGCAACCAAAATAATAGTTAGGTACTTTTGCGTGTTAATTTTAAATAAGCATGCAATTTGTATAAATTAATTGATTTAGCATTTACAATTTTATTTTATTACTTTCTCTTTTTTATGACACGTATTCTCTAATGTTAAGATTTCTATCATCAATATTTTGTAATTGTCATTAGTTACTTGATAATTAAACATGATTAAAGTTAAGGTAAGAATAAAAATTCTACCAAACATTGGCTTTTATTTATTAATCTGTTCTATTAGTCCAGATTTTTCTTTATGTGATGGAACAGCAAACGAGCAGGCGGATTAACTGATGGTTGGCAACGACGCACAAGTGCATTGTCGTCCATTTGGGGATAAAGGCTATAGAGATTTAGGGATTGGGGGAGGGGACCGATTGGGCCTTGGGATCACTTCAGTCAGTTCAGTCATGTCAAAGCATGGCTCTCCTACACTTATTAATTTCTAAATCGACAATACCAACAATATTTTGTGCAATCTGGTAAATCGGAAACCGGACTTCAAACCTTACCTCACCACTTACAGCCAAAGAACAATACAGCCACAATAACATAAAACAGCCTATAACCTTAACCATTGATGGTCTCATGAACTCTATAAAGCCACAAACTGACGTAATGAACAAAAACAAAAGAAGCTTGTTAGTACTGAAACACTCCTTACAAGTATATATGTAGAGCGAGTTCACTTCCCAGATCTATAAATGGATCACGCATTATACCCATTCCTTCTACGTCCACACGCACACTCCGCAATTGTGTATTTAAACCCGAGTTTATTTTAGACTACACTTTAATCATAAAGTTCAATAAATTATGTTTAATTGTATAGTTTATTATAGTTGACAGGTTTGATCTACGAATTTTGATGTTCGGATTAGGTATTTTTAAATTATTTTGATGGGTTTGTTGCTAGCCTGGTAGTTTATGTTATTAGTTTCATTTCAATAAAGGCAATATCGAGAGCCTTGTCATAATTTTAGACTGTCTCATCATAATTGCGAGAATTGAAACACCATTTTTGTTTTCATAATTTAAAATGGCCTACACATATAGTATAAAATACAATAGCAGCTAAAGAAGGCATCTATTCTCATATCTAATCTAAGATAGCATAGATTGCTTCCTGAACAACTATAACTCGATACAAAACCAATACAGGACACCGATTGGAATAGAATCTTCGATGTGACTAAACGACATCGTGACACCGCTCTTACTCTATTTGTTGAAGGCGTATAGTTTAGGTGCATTAGGTTGAAGTGGGCGCATACTGTTCTCACGAGCTCTCGATTGTTCCACAACCTCTTAACTATCAGGCTATCGGGCCACGACCCTACGTAATACAATAAAAACTGATGCTCTCGGGCTAAACATGGGGGTTCCTGACGTGTGTTTTGATTCAAGATGAGCAACATTAATCATAAAATCAGAAAAACTATAATTATGTTACGATGACTTCATAAAATCAAATGATGTTTGGATTTTTATGTTCTACCAGGTCTAATGTTTAACATTCCAAAGGTAGTAATGATATTTTGACCAATTCGATCGCATTGTAGGGTACAAATCTTTCTCTGAATTCTAGCTTCCAACTTGTGCATTTTCAATTAAGAAGATTTCACATGTTTCATTTTCATACACTTTATCCATATTCCAATTTATGTTATATCCCTACTGATTTTTTGTGTACACAATTTGCAAAATGAATGCCAATATAAAATCAATTACGACCACCTGCTACACTTTGAGACAATATTATTAATAAAATTATAGACAAGAAAATTCCCAATAAAAAACAGTAAATAATCAATAAATGTGATAAAAAGCGGTTTCTGGTGGACGTGGGAGTCTATTACGGAGATTGCAATGTGCGAGGCAAAAGCTGCATTGATTGACAAGTGTAGTCCACCCACTGTGTTGGTGGCCAATGGAACGAAACACAAGTTTTTTTTCTTTTTCAACCTTTATTCACCTTCACAACCCTTCATTTTGAGACGGCTAAAAACTCACTGATTGTGATAGCTCTTTTTTTTCCTTTATTCTCGAAAACTTTATATAAAAATATTGTTAATTAATCTTGCAAATCCAAAGAGAATCTTTGTTCTTTGTTTTCTTTAAAGTCGCGAATTTAATATAAGTAATCAGACTTCAATTGTCTTTTTTTAGAGAAAAAAAATCCGAGGTCGTTTTTTTAATTTACGGTGAAATTTCCAAGTACAACGCAAATTCCTGTTAATACCTAAACCTATATAATTATGTAGTAGCGGTTAGCGGCTTATTCCCCACTTTTCTTCCATGTTAAAAATAACATAATTTAAAAATCCTTTAATATTTTCAACCTAGTACTCACCCAAGCGATTAATAATAGAATAATAGATAAAATAAATAAGCAATCGATAAGCAATACAGCAACTCAACAACTGACCACAACGCTATACAGCACAGCTCATCAAAATGATGTAAGTTCTCAAACTCGAACGTAATTTGTAGTCAGGTGCACACAATAACTTGACCTCACCATTTACATTTTGTTCGTAACGGGAAACCTTAATAACCGATATTAAGACTCATATAACTAGAGATAGTTATAGTTACAACCGTACTACTTTTTCTGTTCGACTATTTTCACTCGATTTGCTTTCCGATACAACCATCTATTCGCGAACCAATTTCAGTTATAAACAATTTAAGGTCAGCCATCATACTTGATTTTTAGTACCGATATGGTAAATAATTTTGTTTCCCGTAATTGAATTCTATCGAAATTATCGATGTTTCTCTTTTGTTTTTTTTTGTCTCATAATCATAAATGATACACGATTTGTTAAATTATCGTAAAATTAAATGTTATTCTTGATAAAAATGGGTTGGTTTCGATACGATGAAATTGGCGATAAAGGTGTATTTTACGACAAAATATTATGTATTCGTTCTTTTAAAATTAAAAACAGAATTGCACATTTAAATGAAATGAAAATTCATTATGAGTCGTAATTATATTACTAATGAACTATTAAATTTTTTACCATAAGATTACTTACCAATATATATTACTTGAGTTAATCTTTCCATGGGTAGGGCGAGAGAGCATCAGACTCTTAAATTATTGACGAAAACCCACCCCGTTCCTTTAGCTCATGCCGTGGTACATTTTCGAACTTGACCCGCAGCCCTAGAATTAACTAACATCACAGATTAATTCAGTAACCGAATTAACGGTCGTATCAACAAACTTTTAATTCACTAAAGAAGCAAGAGTTTAAATAATTTTATTACCTACACATTGCGAAATAAGTCACCATTTCCCAAAACATCATAAGTATCGACAAGTAAGTAATATCGTTACTTTCTCTCTCTTTCTTTTTAAGTAGAAAGAGTCTTTTGTTTCGTGACGAGGAAAATAAATAACGTGTTATGTTCTCAAAAATTGGTCACTGACTGTTACACTATGTTATGAAATGCATTACGTAACATGCTATAATAACATCAATGAAATCATTTGTGAGAGTCTGCAGAACATAATCTGATTTGTTTTGGACATTTGCAGCAACTGGAAGATTGACAAATGCTGTGGGAAAGGAGTTTTGCACTTTCTAATGAGTTGGCTGCTGTTGTATTGTACTTTATATTTGGTATAACTTATGCAATTAAGGTTTTTTCTTACAGAGATTTTAAGAATTTCTTTATAATTTATGATAAAATGAGAAATGAGAAATTTCTCTAACCATAGGAACCTACACTTTCAAACGGGGTGAATAGCTTCACTAGATGACAGACTGTCGGCTGTCGGATAGAAACTTCTTATATTTATTTATTTTATTTAAGGTTCAAAAGTACCTACCGTTAACAGTCTGATTGAAATAAATGATTTGAATTTGTGCATTAAAAATAAATAACGATATTAATAATCTAAAAAGTCTAACAAGTTTTTTAAATAATATTCCCGACTACAGTTATCACTACAATTTATATCTGCAATTATCACCCCTGTTACTTTAGAGATTAAAGCTAGAGTTCTCTGCGCCAATTTAAAAATGAAGTTGCAGTTTACTGATTTTTTATAAGAAGTAGCAGCTGGCTTTAGAATGTTACCGATATTGTTGGTATAACAATAGACAGAACAAAGTAATTGAGAACAGAAAGCGCGGTGGCATTGAAATTATATTTATTGGTCTAGACTAAACATTATTACACTTGGTTGAGCTTCGAAATACCCATTTTATTTTAGTACTTTTAAAGTTGAGGTTTATCAAACAAATAACCTAAAAAATAACAGTGAAATATTTCATCAGACTTATCAACTACGATCCTGGGTGGTTATGGAATAAACATCGTAAGGAAACCTCAATTTCTAATTATACATTTCAAATCGCCAATGCTCCTTGAGCAAGCGTGGTGATTAAATGTTTAAACCTTCTCCGTGTGAGAAGTGGCTTTTGCTTCAGTGGGCACTTATAGGCTGAAGATGTGATTTGATACGACATGGAACTAATCTGAGAACATAGATATTAAGATGGATTGTTCATGGAATTGATAATGACTGGAAATATGTTGAAGAGCTATGTATTTCTGCCTACACCCTCAGAACACAGGCGTGACATTTTATTTAAGCTCGTTATAAGTTTCAACACAATATATGTTATGAAACTAGATAGTTATGTGGATCGATTTTTAGCCGCCGGCTTTCGTTCAATGTTAACAGTAACTGATTAACAAGTAATTTTAAAATCGTTTCGACGATATAAGGTCTTGGTTCTACAGTAAGAGAGAAGCGGTTTGCGTATGTCTTTTTAAACTGATACGGTGGTGATATGACAAAAGGCTGTCTAAATAATAAGGCTTCAATGGATTTTTAACATCGGAAAAATTAAATAAGTAATTACCACATTAACATTTTGTCCATCCACAACCATCGTATTGCTAAAACATTAACTTGTACATAAATGAGGATGGTAAGAAATTACTTTTACATAAGTTTTGTAAGCGTAAAATGAGTGTCTGATTTTCGACCTCAAAGATACGATTTGATATTTACCACTTGTAACTAGATGAGATCCTCGTTAGACCCATTCATTGCAGATGATTCGGATCACTTTCTTTTTAATTAAAAGTTGATAGTTATTTTTATGGCATGCACTGTTTATTTTATGTGATTTGTATCTTGTTCCTTTTTCAAAACCCCATATTGAACTTGACATCTTCGACAAAGTTTATCTGCAAAAGATTTAAGGTGCAAAGGTGCGACGATAAATAAATAAAATATTATATTCTCATAAATATCGCTATCAATAAGACCTAATCCTTACAGAACACAACAAATATTACTTTTATGTTGATTTTACGACACGATACAATTTTAAATATACCAGCTCGTAACGTTTGACGATCGTTTCCTGGGGCATCGGTAATAAATCAATAAACTGGTTCACATCGCTATGCAGTCCGTTGTTTATAAACAGTAACTGTCCATACGTACATAAATATTCAAGGAAATCGTCTTTTGCAAAATGTTAGCCGTAATAGATTTTGTTACGCAATAAATGCTTAGATATTATTATGTATTTGGTCTGTCCAACTTACGTTTGGTGGTAGCCGTTTTGAGCTAAAACTTCAAGGATATTTTTTTAGCAGTTTCAATCTAAAATTCAAATGTAAGTCTTTTGTGGTTAAAGATGGGGATCCAAAACTGTTTTTATACTACGAATTAAGACATATCAATTTCCTTATTGCAATGCCGTGTGAGTGAGCCCAAATCTTCCCCCTTCCCCTCATCCCTTCCCAATCCTTACATATCCGAAACTCTAAAAGGCCGGCAACGCACTCATAACTCCTTTGGTTGCGTTTGGTGTCCATGGGTGGCACCGATTGCTTACCATCAGGTAATCCGTTTGGTCGTTTGCCATCCTATTATTATTATTATTATATACTTGAACACACTAGCAGCTTAGAAAGCTGATGCGTGCGTATTAATGGATTTGGAGATTTTGTCGAGTCTGTTTTTAAAAGAACTAACTGTGGGTGCTTTTATCACATTTTCACGTAAGAAAAATGAGAGTACTGATTAAAACTGTTCTGTATACATTATTTATTTAGTTTAATTCTATTTTATGTTGTGATTAGGCAGATTAGAAACCAATTGTCTATTTTGCTCTAACTAGGTACTATTAGTAAGTAGAATTCCAAAACGTCATTACATTACAAATTGTGGGTGTTATCAGCCTGCCTACCTCTTCGGCGAAATAATCTCGTTGTCATGTAATATTGAGATAGGCAGGTAGGCCATGGCAGCCTACGGCTACTATCAGCTTCTGTATGTGTAGGCAGTACCAATTTTCTTTAATTAATCGTCTATCATAAAGAGCGTAGGACGATACACTAACTATATAATGGCTCTGAGATTTTACAAGCAATGACGAACGTAATGATAAACAGTAGTTCATTGTAGAATTTATCACTATTAATGATGATAAAACGAAGTTGCTTTCTCTGTCCCTATATCTATTATATATGTATATATAAAAGAAAGTCGTGTTGGTTACACTATTTATAACTCAAGAACGGCTGAACCGATTTGGCTGAAAATTCGTAGGGAGGTTGCTAAGAAGTAGGAGATGGACATAGGATAGGATATAGTAGGTAGAGTAGAGTAGGTAGAGTAGGGTAGGTAGTGTAGGTTACATAGAGTAGGATAAGTAATCAAATGACGGGAGCGACGCCGCGGGTAAGAGCTAGTCTCTTTATATTATTATGCTTAAATGTTTAAAATACGCCAATGATTTTGATGCGGTTTTTTTTTAAATATATAGTAATTGAAGAGAAAGATTTAAACATATTAAAACATACGTTAAATAGTGAAGAAATTCTGTATTTGTATTGCAACTTTGCGAAAACAGGGCGCGCGTCTCTAGTTATTATATAGACTGTCTCTTCAAGTTTAAAGAATGGAGATAGCATGCTGATGATGGCGTCATTGCTTAAATGTTTAAATGTGATGCTTCTATCCCTGCCCAGTCTACGAAAACTTGAGCCCAAGATGCATTTTTGGGAATCAGTCTGCCCGGGTCTGTCCGTCTCATAATATCATCAATACTCTTGGTTTCACACACTATTCTGTCTTTAGATAGGTAGTTAATGAGGAACTTGCTCGAAATCATAGTTTATGATAACACTGAAGATTTAAATTTTTATGATAACATTCACCGTTACGTCACTAATACTTGCAAGAAAGTTTATTAACAATTATGTTACACCAGGATTTATTTATTTACTTGTTTTGTTTATTAATAAAGTCATTTGACACCGACCACGCAATTATCAAGTACTAATTACATATCTCATTCGTTTATCTAAGTTTATTCAAAGTGTACGGTTGACCGCATTTTTATTTCACAACTGACAAGATTTATATTCTTTGAGGGTCATTCGGAATAGATAATTTAGATTGTCCTCTCTATTAAAGGACAGATTAGAGTGGCATATTTTTTGTGACTACTGTTTGTATTTTGTAGTCTGAGACTGGGATATAGATATAAAAAAAATTAAAAAAAATATTTCATCTATTTCTCTATATACCTATTAGTGGCTAAAAATCGTAACATTTATCATTTTACCTTATCATTAGACACTATTGAAATTTTATCAATTAAATTTTTTTGTATCAGAATTATTATGGGTTGTGACTAGATTTTTTTTTATAAATTGCATCAATATTCTTATGAATCTAAATGCTATAAATTATGTCATTTAATTAGTTTTAAATTTGATATTTATTTTTTGTAGAAATATTTATTTATAATGTAAATCAAATTTAGAATGTAAATCTAAATTACAAACGATTATCAATAAATACTTATTAGTATAAAAGAGGTTTTATTCAATAAAATTTAAACAAAATTTATTTTAATTTCACACCCACGACTTTACATCCTATTAGTATAATTCCAGTTTATTGACACAAACAAAGACTAAATTATGATAAGTAATCTGGAAACATGTTTATGGAACCTGTCTCTTGTAAATTGTATAACATTTAATCAATTTAATACTGTAATTTATTTTATATTATATCAATATTGCTATAAGTGTTTATTTTGTGTGTGGCAATTTTGTTTAAGCAATATTCTTATTTTAAAAGCGTGACAATAATGATTATAGATCTTTAAAAAAAATTCTAGTCAAGGATACTATCGAACATAAGTAAATATGGCCATAGAGAATAAACATTGTATCTACCTACTCTTATTTTTGAGACATCCTGAGTAAAAGCCAGGTGTAAGTAGTAAAGTAAGAACATTTGTGCTACGTTTGTGATAATGAAGGAAATAGACTAAATAACAAAGCATAATTATATGTAGCTCGTGGGTTCGAAACCTGGCAAGTAACTATGTGACTTTTTCCGAGTTATATGTTCTTTCTATGATTATTTAGTTAGACACGACTGACATACGGTGAAGGTAAACATCGTGAGAAAACTTGGACTTATAATTTCTTATAAAAAGTTTGAAATCGCCAACCCGAATTGAGCAAGTGTGATGATTAATGCTCTCAGCTTCTCCGTATGAAAAGAAACCTTTGCTTAGCAGTGGGCACTTATAGGCTGATGATGATGTAGGCCCTATAAAGGACCGTATAGGTCTTTGTCTTCGTATGAATTGACTTAACTAAAAGATATATAGATACTGTTAAAAGTCCTACACGTGATCTACCATTGAAATCAAAGACGTCTGTCCACATTTCCTTTGAAGCTTTGGTTTCCTACGCCGATGTTAGATTGTAAACTACGGCTGTGAGAATTTTGGAAGTTCTCAGTGTTCCATGCTCTGATTTTAGAAACTTGTACTCCATTTTTATTTTGTTACGTTTTTAGAGGGTTACCTCTTTTCCCTTTCAGCTTTCGTCATCGGCTTCCCAGACACTACCTGGATGCTTATAATAAAAAAAAATCCTATATATTACGTCAGAATATCTATATATATAATCTTTGCGCCAATTTTAATCGAAATCCATTTAGCAGTTCTTCCGAGAAAGACTTATTCATTCTTCCACGCTAAGAATATTTTTATATATATTTTTTTAATTACAACCAAGTCAAGTATACCTAAATGATAAAAAACGTATTCTAGTAGAAAATAATTATTGTTCTTATTAGCACAGCAGTAAGTGTTATAATCGATTCAGATAAAAATGAAAAGTCAGTATTTATAGGGCCATCGTTACCCGTTAGTTGACACGACATGCATTTTAAAATGCCATAAAAGTAAAAGTTTCATATTTGAAGATATGATAGTTAAGATAAAGATACGATGCCTTCTGATGGCACCTGCAGTTGTTTGGATGAAGATGGAAAACCGACTCTAGTACAGCATAGATATGGTTGTGTTTTCGTTGTAGGAGAATGTCAAAGGGAATATTCTGATGTGGTAATCTGGTATGCCGAAGGTATAGGGCTGCCTGCATTACTCAGTCTGTGATGTGACTATTAAATATCAATATTTTATAAGAAGGGGCGAGTTATTTTAGATACTTATCAAGAGTATTAACACCTTGTTTGTTTATAATGTTGAAGCATTTTTTTATTGATAAAAACGAATCTTTCGTTGCAGCATCTGCTCCGGATGCGATTGTGTTGGTAGATTAATGTGTATTTTTTTAACATTATTAATGATTTACACGATGTGTTGAAAGAAGATGTGATTTATCTTATTGATACAAAAAATAATTAATTAGTTGCGATGCTATGTAACTTCCTCATAGTGCAATAGTTTCTAGTATCTACTTTGCTACTTCATGTGACCGAAGTTGTGTGTTTACAGTAATTATTTAGATCAATGTTTCTTATTCTTGGCTTTTTCACTAATAAGTTTTTAAAGCTTTTTTTAAGCGGGATTATCGTCAAAAGTCTTTTTTAATCCCCCAGAATAAGTTAATGAGTCTTCGACTTGCCTCCGTTTCTTCTCCTGCTCCGAGCTGCGCTATGGTTCAATATTGTGTTTGCACAACCTTGGCTTAGTTTTTAGGGTCGTCACTAAGTTCGAACTAGATTTAGCTGGTTTCAGATTATCAACCCTTTATGAATTGAATAACCGTTCCGAAGTTACTATTGAACTAAGAAGAACAATGACAAAAATCTAAAATTGTACCCAAGAATTTGCACATACATACGGTTAAACAAGAAGCTGTTCTGTCCAGTATTAACTGGCCGTTGGATATGCGTGAAGATCACACAAAGTGAGACCATGATGAAATGGTTTAGTATATAGCTTGTGTGTATGTGTATTGAGGATGTAGTTACTTCCATAACACCGCATAGAACATATATCTGTCACTAAGGACCTTTGTCGTGTTCCGGCTTGAAGAATACAGGAGCTGGCATAATTACAAACATATGAGGACATTTTACTTCTGTCTCGGATTCCACTCGAAAAAAGAACGTCTTTTGTTTGGTTGTTTATAAATAATTTGACCTTTAGGTACAAAATCGTGACTTATTTTATTTCGTAGGAAAATAAGAATTGTTTTATGTGAAACCAAATGACGGATAAGAATTTTGTTGTCATGTCTATCGCATTATTGCCTAATTGTTAAACGCAAGTTTTTAGTCAAGTTTACAAACTTATGTTCTAATACACAATAATTAGAGCAACCGCTTAAAAAAATATCTATGGACAATATTGTAAAAAAAGAAAAACGAAATAACAGCTTATGACTCCAAAGATTGAATATAAAATATCATCAACTGTAAACCTCAGTAACAGAACAATTTAAACAAATCCTACTTAAACCATAACCATACCATTACAAAATATAAACAGAACAATATAGATCTAAATTGCTGCGCATTTATTCGTAACATCGATAGACATGATCGGCGAACGATCAGATAGCTGCGCCCGCGACGACCTCTATCCTAGGCGGAGGTCACACTAAGTCATGAAATAAGAATTAAGTGAATACTTTCCAAACAATACGTTTGCTTGTGGACTGTGTGTGATTGGGTTTAATGTGTGGTAATACACGATCGGTTATGCAGGTCTTTATGAAGTTCTAGAAATTCTATAGTGAGTTAGAGAGAACAGATAATGATCCTAAAATTGTGATGAATTAAACGACGATTTGAAAGATATAAATAGTTTTATTTAGTAGCTTGAGAATTTACAACATGTTTGTATGGATGCGTATTGCAAAGAGAAAGATGACAAGCGCAAAAGGCACAGAGTATAGAACGGTGGTCATAGACCATTTCATATTATCTATGCTACACTATAGTAGTCGAAAAAGGCGACAAATTTAAAACATGTAACACTCCCTCTAAATTTTAGCCTTGTTCTACTAACTTTACATACATAGAGAAACATATTTTGTGCATACTGCCATCTTATCACAATATTATATTGGGTACATATTAATCAAATGATTACAGTATGTATTAAACCCAATACAAAACTTTAAACTAAATCAACAGAGCTTCAAGCATAACAACTGAATTGCAAACATAAATGAACTGAAATATAAAAGACAAACATTCTTAGGTTTTACATTCCTTTGGGTTCTCAATTAAACCTAACTTATTTCTAAAGTACTCAAATTTAACTTTAGACAAAGGTTTAGTAAAGATATCAGCTAACTGTTTATCAGTACTAATATACTTGAGATCAATTATCTTTTCAGTATACTTTTCTTTTACAAAATTATATTTCACATCAATATGTTTACATCTTTTGTGATATTCAGAATTTTTAATCACACATATAGCACTCTGATTATCAATATTTAGTGTAATACAATCTTGATTATAATGACCTATATCTAACAATAACTGTCTAACCCAGAGAGCTTCTTTGGTGGCACAGCATGACGCCATAAACTCTGCTTCAGTGGTGGACAACGCGACAGTCGTTTGAAGGTGACTGTTCCATGTCACTGCTGCCCCGTTCTTCATAAAAACATATCCAGTGGTAGACCGTCTTGTCACAGGATCATTGGCATAATCAGCATCAGAATAGGATACCAGAGTGTTACTTTCATTTGACCTGTAACAGAGTCCAAAACACAGTGTCCCTTTTAAGTACTTCAAGATTCTCTTGACAGCATTCCAGTGACTTTGATCATGGCTGTTGAGATACCGGCTCACAGTGCTTACTGCATACATAATGTCTGGTCTGGTGACTATAGCAGCAAACATAAGCGATCCCACTGCCTCTCTGTAAGGAAAATATTTTTTATCCTCAAGCACTGTGTTTTTCTGTAAAGTAACATGCGGATCAGCTGGTATACTATTAGGGTTAGCATTATCTAAGTTAAATTTTGATAACATTTTCTCAATATATTTTCTTTGGTGTATGAAAATGTAATCCTTACATTGTTCTATCTGTATACCAATAAAATTCAAAGCTTCACAAATCTTAACATTAAATTCTTTCTGAAGATCATTCAGGACTTCAGTTATTATTGTTGGATTTGTAGAACATAACAATCCATCATCCACATAAAGCAAAAGATATACTAGAGCTTCTCTATTAAAACTCACATACACACATTTATCAGCGTGACAGTTCACAAAGCCATATTTAATTAAAACTGAATTAAATTTAGCATTCCAACAGCGTGGTGCCTGTTTCAATCCATATAAGGATTTGATAAGCTTGCAAGCCATGCCATTTTCAACATTCAATCCTTCAGGGATTTTCATGTATATTTTCTCTTGCAATTCACCATACAGGAAAGCAGTTTTAATATCAAATTGCTTTAAAGTCATGCATTTCTCGGCTGCAATAGACAATAATAAGCGAATGGAGTCATACCTGACCGTCGGAGAGAATGTTTCTGTGTAATCGATGCCACTTTTCTGTGCAAAGCACACAGTCTGGCTTTGTACCTAGGACCTGTTGGTTCACTTTTCACACGAAACACCCACTTACAGTCTAATAGTCTCGCATTGTCTGGTTTCTTCACAATCTCCCAAGTACCATTGTCCTCATGTGCTTGCAATTCTTCCTTAATAGACTTTATCCACATTTCAGAGTCTTCAGAGGAGAGTGCTTCTTCATATGTCTGTGGTACATCGGCCATACATATATATGATTTAGGTTCCATGGTTGGGATTGGTCTGTTACGTGGACGGAGAGTCATGGTTGAGGGCTGCTGAACTTCAATTGACTGCTCGGGCACATATTCCTCATCATCATCATTTTCACTCATTTCCACAGCAGTATGAGTAGACAAATCTGTACTACAGTCACTACTTTCAGACAGTCTCTTACTGCTTACATGTTCTTGTCTTTCAGCATCAGATAAGGTAACTGGTACTGTATCTGGTTTTATGGAATTTTCCAGAAACACAACATCTCTGCTTTTAGTTACTATTTTTGTTTTAGGATCAAGTAGCCTGTACCCTTTGCTATCTTCACAATATCCTACAAAAATCATCTTACTTGACTTGGCGTCCCATTTCTTCAGTTTTTCTTGAGGTATCTGCACCATAGCTTGGCAACCAAATATCCTCATGTGACTCAAGTCAGGTTTACAGCCACTCCATACTTCCTCTGGTGTCTTATAGTTCAGAGCTCGCGTCGGTGAACGATTGATGATGTATGCAGCTGTTCTAACTGCTTCAGCCCATAAATTTTTCTGTAAATTAGCATTTATTAACATACATCTGGCTTTTTCAAGTAGAGTTCTGTTCATGCGCTCTGAGAGACCATTTTGTTGTGGAGTATATGGGATTGATGTTTGGTGTTTAATTCCATGTAACTTTAAATAATCAGTAAAGTTCTTACTTGTGTACTCAGTTCCATTATCTGTTCGTAGTGTCTTAATTTTAGTATTAAGTCTATTTTCAACATATGACTTATATTCCTTAAATTTATCTAGACATTCTGACTTTGATTTGATAGTAAAGACACACACTTTCCTAGAAAAATCATCAGTAAATGTAAGAAAATACCTTGCATTTCCGAGAGAGTTCACCTCCATAGGTCCACATATATCTGAGTGAATGATTTCTAGCAGTTGACTTGCCCTGGAACCTTCACTTGGAAATGGTGACCTTGCCTGTTTTCCTTTGATGCACGGTATGCAGGTTAGCTCGCTGGTCTGAGGTATTTTCACACCCTCAGTGTGGTCTTTCAGCTTCTTCATGTCATTGTAGTTCAGATGAGCTAGTCGCTGATGCCAGAGATAAAAGTCATCATTAGTTGTTGACAGAAATGCTTGCACGGAGACAACATTCAGCTTGTACATATTATTAACAAGTGTTGCCATTGCAACTTCAACATTATCTTTATTATACAAATAACAACCTTTACAGTCAAACTTTACATTACATTTATTATTCACAATGTTACTGACTGAGAGAAGATTGGTTGATAACTCTGGTACATAAAGGACATTTGTTACCTGTATTCTGTTTGTAGATCCGTTTGTGCTTTTAACATGAATGTTCACCTTACCACAGGACTCGACTCGCAGCTCCTTGTTGTTGGCTACTCGGATAGTTTTGATTGGTGGTGGTTTTTCATCATAAATCCAAGCCCTATTCATTGTCATGTGCATTGCTGCGCCTGAATCCACATACCATCCGAAATCATAGCTAGATGTTGCTGAGAAAACGGCTACAAAAGAGTTATCACTTTGTTTCTTGTTATTCTTCACTTTACAGTTTTTGCCGATGTGTCCGTACTTGTTACAAGTATAACATCTTGGCCCTTTTGACTTTTGTTTGATAGGTTGCTTATTATTCTTGCTCTTGTTTACAAAGAATACACCTGGATCACGATTTTTCACTTCCTGTAACAGTTTACTTTTAATTGAGTCTGCTGTTATGGCCACACCGGAGCTTTCTATTGCCATAATCATTGGCTTGTATTCATCAGGGAGTCCCGCAAGTAACAACGTGCCTAGCCACTCGTCGTCGACCTTGAACCCGATGTTCCGAAGCTTGTGTGCCGTAGTCATGATCTTGTTCACGTATTCTTCAATACTTTGACAATTTTCTAGTGTTGTCGTTATGAGGTCTCGTAGCAATCCAACTCGACGTGTCAGCCCCGAGTCATCAAAAGCTTTACAGAGCTTTTCCCATACTTCTTTAGCACTGTTGGCTTCCTGAACGTGGACATAGTTGATGGGATCAACTAGAAGTATTATTTTTGACTTCGCCTTGACGTCTTTCTTTAGATCGACCTCACCGGTGCCTGATACGCATTCCCACAGATCCTCATGCTCCAAATACGTCTTGACTGCGAACTTCCAGCTTGCAAAATTATCTCTGCCGGTCAATCTTTCTATCAGGGTCATATTGTTCATGTTGTTCGAACCCATAATTTTCTAGAAAAATCGATGTCAGGCCGGTTTGCAAAGTGAGTTATATGCAATCTCAAAACTATTCACGGAATTTAATTTATCTTTCAATGTTTCAGCATCCTGGGCCCATAACCTGATGAATTAAACGACGATTTGAAAGATATAAATAGTTTTATTTAGTAGCTTGAGAATTTACAACATGTTTGTATGGATGCGTATTGCAAAGAGAAAGATGACAAGCGCAAAAGGCACAGAGTATAGAACGGTGGTCATAGACCATTTCATATTATCTATGCTACACTATAGTAGTCGAAAAAGGCGACAAATTTAAAACATGTAACAAATTGTCTACAGAAATGACAACACAAAATCTGTTCGGTGTAGTATATTTCGTGTTTAATTAATTTTAATTTTAGGTATTAAAATTGAATATCGAAAGTACCAGACAATTCCTACATAATCTTTAATAATAAATAAAGCTCGTTATTCATCTTTTTTAGAAATTTTACACTTAATTTTATTGATTTATATATTTAGCTACCTTTATATAATTACGAGAAATAAATAATATATAATAAAGTATTCATACTATAATCAAACATGTTACTTAATCATAAAAAGAGATTTATAAGCAAAAAGGTCTGAATGTCGCTCACAAAGCCATCTATTTTCCTGCTAATTACTGTCAAGTTTTAACAGCGTATCGTGTTATGATAATTTTTTGTCTAATAAAAATCAAATAAAAGTTTTTATATAAATATAAAGTGTCCCAAACTACGCACCTGCATCCATTTCGTTCTTGATCATGTGTCATATCAGTACTATCAAAATAAAAAAATAGACCTGGACTCAAAATCAAACAAACATTGGAGCCAACATTGACACAATATCACGGGAGTCCCCAAACTGCCCAAGCAAGTTGGTAACAAACATTGGACGAACGTAGGACTTTTAATAAAGAAAAAAACATCGAGCACCCGCTAGGAAGATGGCCGCATTATCCCTTTTCTGACACAAACGTTAGATCGGATCTCGTCCACCAAAGGGAAAGGTATTTTTTAAATGAAATATGCCGTAAAAATTGTAAAAAGCGAACACTTTTTGTGATGGCCGTTTAACTAATAAAATATTTCTGTTATTAGGACAATTTATCGTGGGGCCACCATTAAAAGGATATTTTATTGTGTAGGTTTTGTGTTGGTTAGTTAAGCCGACGTTACGTAACGAGTTATAAGGACGAATATATTAAATGGGACGGCGGGAGTTTTTCATGGAATCGTTAAGAGTTATTAGTATATATTACTTTATTAAAATGTTATTTATCATTGTTAAGTGTAACGTTTGTGAGGATAAATGTATGTAAATAGTATCAATTTAATTCAGAAATAATATTATAGTAATATTTAGAATGTGTCACCCTTCGGTTCCGGAAAAGATAGGTCTTCTACCTATCTGTGTTATGCATATTGTTACTATGGATATTAGTAAATGAGCCTATTTAATTGCCATAGTACAAATTTCTTTTATAAATTTCCATTCAAAGGTGATCTGGAAGAAATCGTCTTGTGTGATAAGACCGCCCATTGTAATCATAACATTAGTTTTTTTGTATCTAACGTATTTATATTTCGTGTGTTAAATGAAGTATGTTTAAATAAAAAAAAAATACTAACTCATATACTTACTATTAAAGGTCTCAGTCGGGGTTGCGGATGAAACGGCAATTTAATTTTGACAGTACTGGTAGCCGCGGTGGTTGTGCAACTGGCTCTCGCGCAACGTATCGCACAGGTTCGATTCCTGCACTCCTGAACTCGAGAAAGGACATAGGATAGTTAGATAGTTTTTAAACCAAAAATCTGCAAAAAGTCACTATTCCA
This sequence comes from Spodoptera exigua, assembly GCA_902829305.4. Lineage (NCBI taxonomy): Eukaryota > Metazoa > Arthropoda > Insecta > Lepidoptera > Noctuidae > Spodoptera > Spodoptera exigua. The sequence continues at coordinate 5,551,873 of LR824614.2, forward strand.
CGCGAACGAAGTCGCTGACAAAAGCTAGTATAAAATATATTATTCCAGTAAGAAACGCATATAAATCCAGTACATAACATAAATAACAATCGGTCTTAAAGCTTTACCAACCCACTGTAAATAATTTGCATAATTTTGTACGAGTATTATTTGTGAAACAGAGCGGCTGCGGTATGCATTCACACTCGGTACTAAAATCCGCGATGGCTATAATATGGTTCAGTTTCTTTTAGCACCTCGCATTACAGTTTATTATTGAAAGCTAACAATGAACGTAGAATACCTGACGTCATTAGCGGGCCCTTTAAACTCGCCGCCTTTACCTCAGTAATTGTTTGAGTTTGTTAGCACTAAAAAGCCGGTAACTTTTTTACGTTGATTTTTGGATTGTAGTTGTATATGTTTTGCTGTTTATTGTTTCAACAAAATGTTTAGCTAATTTAAAATGTGTAAATCAGAGCAGTTCTTTTGTAATAAAAACCTATTTCTAGTACCTCTAGTATTTCTTAACACTTATATCATCAAACTATGTAAGTTCATTCATTTCCAACCATAACACTAGTACGATTAAATGCCATCATTAAATACTATAAAAACAAATTTTAAAATGAATACAACGTTAAATTAATAACAACTCCTTAAAAGGAACTAAGTTTTTCCTTTCCATCAGTGGGAGGGCGCCATGTTGCCCATTTACTTGAAGTTCCTTTGCCTTTTATAAGATGGCGCTGTTTTAAAAATCCTTCCGAATCAAAAGTTTTATGAAAATTTTTGAGGTAGGTACCCTACATAGAGTAATGGATAAGAATAATTTTGTTTAGTAAGGTGGTTTTAATTTTTATTGCGTATGATTTTTACCAACGTTAACGTACCTTAAACAATAATCACATTAATAACTTTAATGTTCCTATCCAAATATAGGAAGAATATAATTTCAAACGCTACTTACGTCTCGTTTAACAGTTACATAAAATTATTCACGAACCTATAATCGCCTTTCAGAGAATTGCATTCAAAAATAGCATTTATGCCTCTAAACCTAATACCCAAAATAACATAGCAGAGTATCTCCGGAGCCATAAAACTGCAGTCTCGTTGCCTTATAAAGAAAACCAGCAAAAATGTCTGCACTGAATATTCTAGAAGGAGTCTAGATATAAAAGTTACGTGCACTCTTCACCCGTTTGTTTTACGAGTAACTTTTTAATTTTTGAACGGGCACTTCAATTATCTTCCTCATTCATCTCCGTCAGTCTTCATAAGGTTTGGTGGACGAATAAATGTTGATACTTACAGGAAAATTACCTTTTCAATTTGATGTTTACGCTGTAATAAAAAATATATACCTAAATCTTTATTTCGCACCGTTTGAACTCGGACACCTTTTTTAATAAAACATTAAGGAAATAAAGAATAGAGTATAAAGTACGTTTAAATTTGTTCCGCATAAAATTTCTAACAGTATTTGCTATGCGTGAAGCGTTACTAATAATTTTCTTTACTTAAGTGGATATATTTGACCTCACGACCCCGTTGGTTGTAGCCAGTTAGATTTTAGCTTCCTTATTGTATTTGATTAGCTAAGAAATTATATGTTAACAACTTTCAGATGTTTCGCAATTATTTAATAGAATCATAACCGCACAATTACTTTACTCAGAAACAAACTTCCTGACATATTATGTAAAGCGGTGGTGAGGATACAGTAAAAAAAGTCATCTCAAGAGATTTTAAATTAAAAAAATAATGATCGATGATTCAACAAACAAAATATCAAAATCCTAAAGTCATTGTATATGCAAGAAATGCCAAAGATAGAGTACCAACCGTTAGGGAACAATCCTGAGGGTTGGTGTGAGTCAGCGAAATTATTGCCTTTTTTAAAGTACCATTGATTCAAAAGAACTGCTAATGGCACCTTGTTTTGTTTGGAATGATGACTTGGTATGTATCAGTCTTATATTGTTTTTTTTTTAAACCATTCAATTGATTTTGACGCGATGATATAAATCAATTTGTAAGAACCGAATATATTCACTTAAACATATTTGAAACTTTTAGTCAGATGAGGATGGTGTTAGATTGTTTTTTGTTCTGTCCAGTAACGTCATTCAATGCACCTATATGGGCTAGTAGTATGTAGTATGTCAATGTCTCTCAATCTACGTACAAAAGCCGAGGTCAAATTCCGCACTTCGCTTTATATTTGTACGTGGTTAAGGACAGTTTTGAATGTTAGAGTTGAATGCAGATCTGACAATGGTATTGAATTATTCTTAACAATACTGATTCGATAGCAAAGTGACGTTGTAATCAAACCTTAGCTAAAACTAATATCTTGTTGTTTGTTATTATATCGATAAACGGATACAAGAAATAAATAAATTCTATAACCGTTTTTACCGTTAACTGTCCACATTCTAAAAAGTTTCAAGGTCAAGATATGTATAATTATTTTAAGGATGATGTATATATAACTAATAGATTAAACAACATATGAGTATAAATACGCCATTTTTAATTCCAATAAAAGCAATTAAATTACTCGTCCACACATTTTCAACATCGAGCACTCGGACTTGTTTGAATAAAACCGACGATTCGTCATCCTAATTTGCTTTGTCCCTATTTCTCTCTGGCGTATTGTTCTCTTCTTCAATTCAATTATGTACTACACTGATAAGTAAGTGTTAAAACCGTTTCGTCATTCATCTCCCACATCTAATAGTTCCGTTACATAGCACGTGTTCATAGTCAACTGTCGGTGATTCGTTCCTTTTAGAACTTGCAACATCTGTCCTGATAAGATTATTATCTTGCTTCTAAGTGGGTTAAAATGTGGTCATATTTGTGTTTTTGAAAGAAGTAGGTAATTAGTGATATGTAGATTAGGTGTTTATGGATCAGGAACGTATTTCGCAATAATCTTGAATGCAAAAATTAATCGTTTTTTTTTTTTCAGAAAACTATGTGTTATTATAAAATGGTGTTGCTAGTTTGAAAACTGTGTTTGGTGTTCTTGGAATAAGTTTTAATGAGATCGGGTTCTATTCATTTTGGGCTAGATACGATGTCTTTAATTCCATGTTTAAATTTGTCGATAACACTTACCCACAATCTACAAAGGAAGAATTGAACCGCGATATTTATTATACGTGCTTTATCAAAAATAGTGTTGACTGAGACTGTATTGAATTTCGATTGTCGTATAGATATGTCACTAAAATTTCAACTACATACAAACTTTTAAACATACGTCCCAACTAAAATGCCGTAAGTGGAACACGCTATCACGTATACGAGAACGCTATGAGCCGACACAATACGAGCGATGTCAAACTTTGAACTCGTTAAAAATTTACGTTCATAGCTCTAGTTGGTTAGAACTCATCACTTTGCATGCCATTTGTACAGAATTTTATCGCATGTAATAACGTTACGTACCGTACTTATATAAACCGAAGTTTTTATACTCACAAGGGCTGAAATGACACATCCCACAACAACGAATGTTAAAACTTTCACGTCCAAATAAACAAATTCAAATATTAAATTCGTTTTAGAAATAGGAACACGTTCGAAATTATTACAGTTCTCTTATGAAACGTAAACAGTTTATAGACATCTAAGAATTTTGCTCAATAAACATGAAATAGGAAATAAATCGAAGTGTTTGGAACCAGGCACTAAAACATTTCATCGACTGCATCGATACATAAATTTAAACGGACAGTAATCCATATGGAATAACTGTGATATACGATGTTCCGGAAGATTATCCAGGCATCTGCCCTACTTTAACTAGGGCACGTTGTAATGGCATTATCGCAAAGTTTCAGGCTAAGATTCTAGGATCGATTCCAAGGGAATTATTACGTAACTATGCATACGAGCGAATAAGCTCCTCGAAGTAAGCAACGCTCGTAGATGCATGCTAGAGATTGAATATTAAAATATAGTCGTTGAGCCCCAAATTCAAACTTTGGCTAAAAAATTCTTGTCACTTCTTCTTAATATTTTGCAATGGTTTATTCACGTTTGTTTGCGTCTGACTTGATTGAAACTTGGTTTTTATGCATTTGAATTTTCGCTCCCAACCAACCCAACTTAAGTCTTTATCTATCAGTGAGACATACCGTAGGAAGACAATTGATAGCCAGAATTAAGTTTGATCGGAAAGAATTTGTACAAAAACGGAACGGAACCAACTTTTTTTTAAGATTTGTTACTCTCTTTCACGGAATAGTCAGTCATGCTCACTAGCCGGGACATTGGGATAATGAAATCGTTCAATAGTTTTCCAATGCCAACATTTTTTTCTCCTGTCGTGACAGTATTTTCGATGTGATTTATCCGAGCTTAGATGCCCATAACCGGATTTTATTTTCTATTGGCGTTAAGGTATCAATGAACCTTTTTCAAGTCTTTGATGTAATGTTTGAAACTTTCTCTCGTGTGATCTCACTAAGTTGTCATTGTACGCCAAGCTTACAGTTTGTTGAATTTTGTAATGCTATTTTTTTTATAAAATTTGAATGTCTTCGTAATTTCATCCGAAACTTTTTATTATATTCCTTTACTTACCAGTACCTTACATGTAAATACATTTTCACAATTTACTAACAAACGAATTCTTAGTTCAGTAGGATGACAAATACTATAACAACTTATCGTTGTTAAGTTTTAATTGCATCATCTCTTAAAACGAAAAATATTTAACAGAAATCAAAGAAACGTTTGTTTTTCTGTTTTTGATAACAGATATATCTTTGTATTACCTTATGACTACATAATGAAGAAAAAAATAATTCAGCGATGTAAAATATTTGACTCATCCTTATCACAATGTATATTTTATGTTAGTAATACAGAAGTTTACTGTTAATGTTATCATGTAAGCATACTTAATGTAAACGTTGACGTATCTACTTGAGTTTAATGACTTTTACTTCCTGATTATCTACACGATTCCCCGAAATCTCAGTTAAAGGAATTATGACCAAAATATCCACCGATTATAGACTTTAAGATTAAAATCTATTGTTATTGAACAATTGATGAGAATTTATGGATTAACTGGAAACTAAATAAATAAATCCAGCGCCGATTTAGACGGCAAATCCTTATTTACATAAGATGTTAGTCGGGTTGAACGTCAATCATGTGACAAAATTTAATAGACAAACAAAGCTACCCGGCGCACCCCAATCATCGCTCTACAAACACATCGCCTTATTTGACTTACAATAATTTAGTCAGTACCAACTCTATCCGTGTTCCCATGCTCCCATTACCCATCCTAACAACGGAGCGATGCATCGGAATTGGCCAGAAAATCACGATAAGTATCTCTTGGTTGTCACGATCCAATTCCGACCGAAACGCTCCCGGTCGAGATTTGAGTGAGAAGACGTGACCTTTGTACCGAGTTGAAGCAACTTCAAGTGTGAAACGTCATGTCTAAGCAGCGGGTGGCGTGAGTTGACCAGCTGAACAACAAATTTCGTTAATGTTAAATACAAAACAGAAAAATCTTTACAACCTGTGTTCGGATATCAGACGTCGATCAATGTCACACTTAAATACGAATCTATCAGATTTGATGTGACCCTGAGAACTGGGATTAGTCATTGCTTATTGTGAACTATGCTTTGAGTGTCGGTGAAAAACATTATCAAAGGATTTGACATTGAAAGGATGTTCATGCATAATATGTTCAAGTTGGTAGAAACGATTGTTTTGATTGATTGATGAAGACAATACATAATTTATGTACGTCCAAAATGTATAACAACAAATGTATCGTAACAATATTAGTGACTCGAATAATAATAATCTCGAAAACTTTACTGCACAATTTACAATTTATAACATAATCCGTTCAAAATTATTGACTTCGACTTTAATCTCTAAATCTGCTAAAATTGTATTAACAATTCACTATTCGGATTGCGTTTAATATTATAGGAATCAAATTTCGTATCAGTAAAACAATAAGCCAATAAACTGGATGGGTGTATTAAAGGAGTTTGGTTTGATATCTGGTCAATTTCTTATCTATTCTTGGGGACGCATTGGATATGATAGGGAGAATCAATGGTGCGTTTAACCGTGAAATCCAGAGATAGGACCGATATCCCCGGATATTGATAGCAGGTAGGTATCTTGGAACCAGAAATAGTTTTGGTAACTTATTGAGGACAATAATCGAATATGATTCTGTTACTGACGTTTTCTATTTATCGGACATGGAAGAGCAAACTTTTGCTGTGAGTAGGACAATAATAGACGCGATTTTTAATTTGAAGTAAATAAGGAAATAGTGATACTTTTTCAAATTACATATGTATAGGTATTTTATAAGTTTATTTAGACAATGCTGACATAGTTCGATGAAGGAAAACATCAAGAGGAAACCTAGACTTATAATATCAAATTATGTGTTGGAAATTGCCAACCTGCTTTAAGCTAGCGCAGTGTATAATGCTAAAAACGAGAGAGAGAGAGAGAGAGAGAGAGGGAGAGAGAGAGACTCAGCAATGTGATGATTTATAAAAAATAATTGGTAAATTTAATAAAGGTGAAAATACTTTTGAACTTTTGATACATAAATTATAATACAAATTACATAATGTAGGGCATTTTAACAAGTGAAGAATTCTAATTAACAGGTGAACAGGCATCATTTTTAGGGCTACTTTACTAATCCATCACAGCAGAGTCAGGAAACGTTCTGCTAAATTTAATATTAAGAACATGATCATTAAAATAATATTTAACGAATTGAAATAAAATCTTTCAACAATTTTTTTTTTTAAACATGATTGGTATCTATCAATTTTCACACGGATTTCTATTAACATTTTAATTTTGGTCACGTAGAATATAACGTTTCATTAAAGTTGTAGTAATGAAATATAATACTTACATATAAAATCAATTACAAGACCCAATGATGTTGATATTCACAGTATGTTCACTTTCTCTTCATTTATCTCTCAGTTGCGAGGTATTCCTCGTAGCGCTCCCGTTTTGAAACGCTCCCATCTAAGCGCTCCCGTTTTATTCCTCTAAGCGCTCCCAAAAGGAGCGCTTCGAAGAACGATTAAAAATATTAAAATTTATTTCCTCGAAGCGCTCCCACGTTTAAAAATAGGGAAAAGCATGAAGTAAACGTAATGAATTATATCGATAATTTTTAAAAAGTCATGTGGGCATCATCGACATCGAAGTGGCTTAACCAAATTACGAAATTGAGAGAATAATATCTTTTTGCTTTCGGCACTCTTATGTGTATACAAGGACCAATGTTATTGTGTATTCAAAGACGATGTTATAAATCAAACGCATAGTTATACTTAATCTAAATTATATACGTATAATAATCACATTGCAGTATGCAGTGATGCACACATGACTTTTTAAAATTATCGATATAATTCATTACGTTTACTTCATGCTTTTCCCTATTTTAAAACGTGGGAGCGCTTCGAGGAAATAAATTTTAATATTTTTAATCGTTCTTCAAAGCGCTCCTTTTGGGAGCGCTTAGAGGAATAAAACGGGAGCGCTTAGATGGGAGCGTTTCAAAACGGGAGCGCTATGAGGAATACCTCCAGTTGCAGGCCGATGTACACAAAGATTGTAATTTATATATTAGTAGACAATTACTGCAAGTGATATACAAGATTCTTGAATGTTTATTGGTACGATAAATTTCTAATGTATATAGGTTTATAACAAGTTTACATTGTGCTGTTTCTGTTGTTTTTTTTCTTGTTGCCTTTCTGATAGGTCTGTGAATGTGTCATTGTGTTTTTTTTTACAACAGTGTTTTACAAAATTATTATCTTAGCTTTCTAATATTGTGTACCTAGTCAGTCTACTACGAAAAAAGGACAAAGTTCAGAACCATACTAAAAATTAGTTATTACCCTTTTAAATATATTTTTTACTTTTTAGATGCCTAAATTCAGGCACACATCGTGGTGTCTCACGATGTATTCCCTCATAGTATCGGCTATTGGCTGGACTTTTGATTTATAAATTATTAGCTTAAAATCGACTATCCACCTTGAGCAAGTTATTAATATTCCTCGCGTGAGAAGAGACATTTGCTCAGCGGTGTTCATCTACTGGCTGGTGATGATAAAATCCTTTAAGTGTGGGAGACCCAAGCTTCGGCACGAATGGGTCGCCTCGACCGGAGTGATACCACGGCCTCACAGAATACCGGCGTGAAACAACCCACAGCGTTGTGTTTCACCGTGTGAGTGAGGTTACCGGAGGCCCAATCCTCCCACTCCCCTATCCCTTCCCAATCCTTATATCCGCAACCCCCATCCCCAAAAGGCCGGCAACGTACTCGTAACTCCTTGCTGCGCCAATTGCTTACTATCAGATAATCCGTCTGCTCGTTTGCCGACTTATACCATAAAAAAACAAACTTGATATTGTTATATAATTTATTATACTTAATTAGTTTAAGACCAATCACAGTACGACTGCCCTATCAATGTTATCGTCTCTATTTTGTTATGTAAACAACGGTTAACGTCTATACACATACTACAAACTGCTTTGTTTTAATGTACTTTGCATACAATTGTGTAGTTTAATGCAGCAGCTGATTTTGATAGGCACAGCCTAAATAGATTGCAAATTCCCTACCAGTGTATGAGTCATGAATTTCCGTATGAACCAAATATTTGTCTGTCTGTTAGATTCGTGGCTTTGTACTCTGAGTCAACGTTTAGTACTTTGTGTAGATAGACGTCTGAAATAGATTGTATTTTAAGTTTGGCATATTAGTAAATTTAAAATAAAGAATAACTGCTCACCAATAAACCAAAACAAATGTTTTCTATTACGGCAAACGTAATATTAAGATATAAGTTAAATGAGATTTTATTGAGTATACTAAACTAAAATTACAACCATTTATCTTATACCCCGCATCTATACGCTCTATTAATTGCGTTTGAAGTATCTATTCAAGTAGCTACCCCTTCAATCTGGCGAACAAACAATGTCAGTTGCAACAATGTGACCACAAAACCTCATTAAGAAAAAATTAAACAGCCGGGCAACGGTCATTGAAAGTATGTCACACCATATGTTGTATAGAAATTCAAACTTTGAAAAACTGTTAAGTGAAAAAAAAAATCAATCGGCTCTTCGGACCGTGTCCAAGTTCCAACTGACGATCCCATAACTAGCGACGAATACTAAACGTATTGTAAATCTCTTTTATGGCTACCATGCTATCCGTGACGGTTGAAATATGACTTGGGTGTATCTACCTGAAAAGGGACCATCATTATGACCCAAGATGATTGTCGGCAAGCCGAAATTATTTCTCATCTTTTTTTTCACTTAATATTTTCGATTTCGAAACAACAAAGTTAACAGTTAAGCCGCCATTTGGATTTCAAAAGATTCTTAGTTTTTGTTGCGGCGATACAAAAAAGTTTGTCTAGTTCTCTAAACAAACCACAAGTTTTAATAAATGGGTAATGTTAAAAAGTAATGATTTAATGACTGCAAATTACTATGGACTGTCCCTTGAACAAACTTTGGAAATTTTTGTGTCCTGTTATTAAAACTATATTAGGGTCATTGGTAAAAGAAACCACCACGTTATATTTGATGATATTGGTTTATTTTTAAGTTATTATAATGTAACAGTCAGAATATTATACAATACAATATACAAATAGTCAGTTACATACTTGGCGACATCTAGATCACATACATAAATTGATACAAATCCATTCCAACAATAACATTATTAATATACATAGATATCACTAAATATGTAACTAAGTATCTACAAATTTTCAACACTATTCAATAATTTTACCTAATGACTAGTAATACTATACAATAATAATTTTATACAAGGATTAGTAATGTCTATCTACAAAATATTTGGTAACAATGAGATATACTATATCAAAATACTCATGCTAGTCTGCACTCCTGATACTGGCATTTTGTTTATACAATATTATGTATCAGTCTTAATAGATAACAATTCATATAGCTTTATACAATGAAATACAATAAGGCTTCTTTCTACATAGATACGTTTAGAATACATTTAACAATACAGTCTTTTAACATGACAATGTCCGAAGTATCGAGGAACGAAGACAATTTGGCCAAATTATCTAAACCAACATATTTTAAAGTATCACGTTTCAGTAAGGCATGGCCAACTTAAAAAGCGGTCTAGTCTACACATGCGCTTGGAATGTCAACTTCCATTACGAAGTATCTTTACCGATAAGAAGAGTTTAACAATCTTATCATCTGTGCACGGCTGGATGAGTTTGTGGCAAGCAGTCGTGCACAGATGAGCGAGGTTGTAAGTAACCCTGCTCATCGAGCATAGATGGGGAGTGGTGGCCAGGATGTTTACGCAACGTATTAGGAGGCCTAGGCCGGCCGCCGTAGGGTTGTTCATAATTCTGTGTATCAATAGATATGTAACTATGATGTAAATTCTCCCCATCTTGAATCTGACTTGTCAACGTAGTGTTAGTTAACATCGACGTGTCATCCTCAATAACTATGCCTACATTCGCAGTAGTAGGCGTCTGAGGCGGTATTGCGTCGTACTTGTACCAATGTTCCGGCGCAGTAGGCGAAGCCGTGTATCTGGAAGGATGCCTTCTACCATTTGGACACACGCCATGATTGTAATTCATTGTATCTTTGTTCCAATGTAAATTAGAAATGTCTGGCATTACAAACCTAATTTTCTCCCAAAACTTCTTTTCTCCCCACAATAAAACGTTGCAAGTTTTCAAATAATTTTGGAAATCTAGATCTAAGTTTAGGGCACTGACATCTGTAGTTAAAATAAAAACGACTCTATGCCGCCTTATTGAGGGATGAATAGAAGTTATTACATGTTTCATAGCTGCTTTGAAAGTTGCTTTAGACCATTCATTTTGTAGAAAATTAAATGACACAAATACTAAAATTCTCTTTGATGATTCTGCAGCATTTGTTATTTGCTCAGACAAGTAATTATCAGGTGTATGTTGTAAATCTCTGTAATGAAAGCACATCGTGTAACCGAAATGTTCCATTTCTGGAGCAACAACTTTAGATACAAAATCATCGTCCAATAAACTGTACACAGCGTATCCATCGTACAATCTATCTCTATCGAGTTCACTCTCTTGGATTGAAGCACTTTTGAACAATCTTACTCCATATTTGGAGTGTGCCCATAAGCGAACATTTTGTCTAAACGAAAACGCTAAGGCACCGAATAATAGAATAAGAATAACACTTATCAAAACTACAGCTAAAAGTGGCACAAAGTTCAGTTTAATGGGGCTCACTTCATCATACTGATATGGTTGATTTTCAGTAGGAATAGTATTGTCCATATCACTAGAATCACGACACTTATCAATTGCATCAAACACAGTATAGTTCGATACGAGTCCATTTTCACTAACACACAACATTTCGGCGGGATCTTCATAGTACTTTTTGAACCAGTTTTGAAGAGCCATGGTGTTTTCACATGAACATGTGAACAAGTTTCCTTGAATGTTGACGCTTTCCAAATGGGATACGTGCGCCAATTTTTTATCAAGGTCGAGAATCTTATTTCCTTGGAAGTGCGCAACTCTTAAAGATGACAGGTTCTCAAAAGTCTTGTTTGCGACACTTGTTAAGAGGTTATCATTCAAGTATAACTCCCTCAAGTGTTTTGTTTGGGAGAACACTCCAACAGACAGCTCGGTCAGATGGTTATTTTCAAGGTGAAGGACATTTAATGAATGCAAACCATTTAAGGTGTCATTGTCAATATTGGCAATGTTGCTATTGTTAAGGTAAAGCTTGTGTAACTTCTTCTTGCCAATGAAAAGGTGACTATTTAAGGCACGGAAATCATTGCCGTCCAAATATAGTTCCGTCGCATCCATCGGTATTTTTTCGGGTATTTCTGTATAGCCCACGTTTGAACAATCAATGACATTTGAGTTCCAGTTGCTGTCATGAAAACAAGAACAGCCATCAGGGCAAGTCATTTTGCAATCACACGCTTCAAAATCACAGCAGAAACAACTAGACGAGCAATGAGTTTCATACGAACAAAGGAACTGAGTTTCAGGAACATCCATGAGGTTAGCTTTTCCGCCGTACTTGTTATTCACAACTTCACATGTTACTGTATCCAAGTCCATGAATCTTGGATATTGCCTCATATGATTCCAAAGATTTATCTTTTGCAGCCAAATCATGTGGCAATTGCATACAAATGGATTATTTCCAATAAAGAATTTTGGCAGCATTCTATGCTTCGGTATATGGGGCAACGTAAACGCCGATAGTTCAACGGTTCTCAATTTATTGTCCGTCACGACAACCTTTTCTAAGTTTCGTTTTTGTAGAAACGTACCTGGGTGAATCGTGTGAATTTTGTTGTTATTTAAGAAAAGAACTTCAATAGAATCAGGTATCGACCTTTCATCGACGTCTTCTAATGCATTGTAACTTACATCAAGCATTCGGATGTTTTGTTGAGCATTCTTTTCGTTTTCTAGTTTTGCGATATTGTTGCTGTGTATATCCAACCATTCAAGGCTTGCTGGCATGTAACTATAGTCAAAGTAAATAAGTTTATTGTCAGATATGTTAAGCCAACCGAGGGTGTTTAGTTTGTTGAAGACACCTCGGATGTCGGTCAGTTTGTTCCCGTCTAAGCGGATTGCTTTTAAAGTCGGATTAGATAAAAACGCGTCTTGTTCAATTGTGTCTATTTTGTTTGATGCCAAATTTAGCACTTGCAAGGACGGCAGAGTACTGAACGTATCCTTTAGTACGCTCGTGATCTGATTGTCAACAAGGCGTAGTCCATAGAGCTCTTCTAAACCTTCAAAAGACGTGTTTGCTACTTTAGATATGTTATTCTTTCCAATATCTAATGATTTCAAAAATCTTAACTTCTTGATACCATCAGGAATAGTGTTCAAACTGTTTCCATTTAGGCCTAAGTCTTGTAAATAAGTAATGTTTTCAAAACAGCTTTCGTGGATGGTTGATATCAAATTGTTATCTAAATATAGTTGACTCAGAACAAACAAGTTGGAAAAGATGTGTTCATTTAGTATTTTTATTTTGTTGTCTGATATCGATAGCTGATGCAAATTCTTAAGCTCAGCAAGAGCTCCATTACTGATAATCTCAATAGCGTTGTTGTCCAGGTTTAAAACTTGTAAATTATTCAAATCATGGAAAGACTTAGGATCTAAACGTGCGAGGGAGTTATAAGATAAGTTCAATATAACTAGACGGATAAGTCCAGCAAATGTATCTCTGTTAACCCAATCGTTTGTAAGACGGTTTCTGGATAAATCCAATTTCTCAAGCTGATCAAGTCCTTCAAGTAATCCCGGAGCCAACACAGAAAGCGAATTATTCGCTAATGAGATTTCTTTGATAACTCGTGATGATTGAAATAGTTCCGGAGGGACAGCGACTAACTTATTTCCCGACAAGTTCAGAATTTTTAATGAATTCAATCCGACAAAGGCTCTGTCGCCTATTTCATTAATTAAGTTGTTCTGAATATTCAACACTTCTAAAGATCTTAAACTAGAAAGACCGTTGTCCGGAAGTCGTAGAATGTTGTTGTGAGATAAATCAAGCATCTTTAGCCCGGTATTGCATGATTTACCAGGTGCGATAGGTCCTTTACCCCAGTCCGAGAAGCCAATTTCAGATATATCTTGAATTCTATTGTTGGTAAGATTTAAAGATTCCAAACTAAAAAGCGGACAGAATACCTCAGACGGCAACATGTAAATATTGTTGTCACCCAGGTCCAACGTCCGAAGTTCCATTAGTCCACGAAAACTTTCAGCGTGAAACTCCATAGTCATTGCAGGCCAATCCGTATTGTAGGAACGAAGAGTTAAACTAGTTAAATCACGTAGCGGAGACAGGACAGTAGCCGGCACGTACCGTATTTTACAGTACTCAATGCGCAGGTCCTCAAGTTTTCGTAGCTGGCCCAAAAAACTGCCGGTATTCATGTGTAAAGAACTTTCGAAGAACAACAAATCCGTGCATGTCAGTTTCAACTTGTTGATGTTGTACGCCTGCGCCGTAGTGATGTTTTTAAACAAGAAGTCAACCGAGCCGATGGTTTTAATGTTACACGTGAGAAAGTTTGATTCACTCAACTTTGTGTCCGAATAGTCCCAATGACAGCCGGTGGGGGCGGGCGGCGCGGAACGTGCGCGCGCACCGGCCACGAAAACCAAACACATCCAAACTTTTAACGAAACCATTCCGTTAAAGTTTCTGGTCATTTTGCCACTTTAAAATAGTTCATTTGTCACAAATATATCACTAAAGTACTTCTTAAAACTTTATGTCACTAAACAGTCAATATTTTTAAGTCCGTGTTGTTGTGTACACTTCGTTTTATAGCGCATGTAAACAGTGAGTGCGAGATCGCGGTAAAACTTTTGACGCAGCCATGCTCCCCTGCGGTCGGGCGGTAACTGACCTACGAAGTTTGAACGAACGAAAGCCGCATGGGTATAGGGGGGAGGGGTAAGGCGCGGGACGTGGAAGGCAACAATGACGACGGGTGGGACCCGGCACTGCATCGGCTTACAACAGATGGCACGCGTGTTTTTTAAGTACTCGAAATATTGGTTATGCAGCCAAAGACTTAGGCCTGCGTGATTCATTGAATGCACCTCCTTAAGTTTCATCTCAAAGGAGGTCGCTGTGATATTTGAAACAGTAGCAGTTATGTGACTTGAAAAACTTTGTTTGGTGCTCTTGAACTTTGTTTTGAAGAGCAAGTTTCTTTAATATTAATTTAATTATAAAACTGTGCTTAGTATAGTTACTGTTCTGAGCATTATAAAAATCTTACTCTGCTTAGACTACATTATTATCATAAGAGCATAATAAGGAAGAGATTATTTATTTTACTTGAACGACATGTTAAATAAACCTATGCAATTTTGACGAGATGGGCGGACATTTAAATTCAATGCAAAATGTGTGATTGACAGTTCAAAATCAGAAGAGAATGGATACAAAAGACATTATTGTTGTGTTTCAATTTCCTTTAGCGATTTATTAAAGCAATTTAAGCACAGATGTTCAATATAATATAATAAGATATTACGACAATGAAGATGACTACTTGTAAAGTAAATGTATCTAAAAAATATAATTTAAACCACCAATTGTTTGAATGAATTCGGAAAGTTTGTTTTAACCAAGTTTTAATATAGAAATTTCTAAATTTACAATAATCTGGACAGCATTTAGATAGATATATAAAAGTTATAACTCAAAAGGAGAATTTAAATATTCTGTATTTGGTAAATATTTCAAAATAGAAAAACGTTGGGAATGTTTGTGCTAGTTAGGCACAAAAACACGTTCATTCAAGAGGGCATCGTGCGTCACCGCAAAGTCTAATCGTGGTCCATCGAATGCCATAACACGTGCGTGTCGGATTGCGTCTACCGTGGGATACGGTTTGAGACCTTTGAATGTCTTCAATGCCATTACAAATCACATCGCATCTAGAGTGTAGAATAAAATCAAAATCCTTAAACCAGTAGCAGCAGCATTAAGCAGTATATATGTCAATCATACTGCTTATAGAAAAAATAACCAAGTACTCTAAACTTTGCAATGTGATAGTGCTGTACCAAATGCAAGTTTAGTGGATTTTTTAAAGCATTTTTATGACTCATGGCGATTGTAAAGATTTACTACCCCTTGCGGACGTCAGGCCAACTAACAAATTTCTGATAACCCGCTTAAAGAGGAGGTATCTTATCAAGTTATGCAATCTATTTACAATGGGCACAAGGACTCTAAAAATATTGAAGATCTCATAAGATTGACTAATATAAAATAGAGAGAGAGAGTGTGTGTTTGGTGAAACTTTCCGAGAAAGGAGTTCGTCGGAGCAAGGTCATATCAGGGCACGTCTATCGATATTCTCTGTCAATATTAGGAGTAAATATCTCACGTGCCCATGTGATGGCTCAATATTTACAAGAGGACATCAAACACAATATTACCACTTATCTCGTAACAACTGACTCCGAAAACATCTTACATAGCGATCTTCCCAAAGGAACGTTATATAACACAACGAGTATGTTGACATTGTCCGATATCGGTAGAAGTTCAACACGACTTTTATGTGAAAGAATGGTTTCGTTTATCTACTAATATTTATGAGTTTTTCAATCTATTACAGATTGCCTTTAAATGGGTGCTTCAAACTGTAGGCCATGTGTGTGTAGGTTCCATAATAAATTGTCGTACGAATAGATACCATCTATTCGATATATCCGTTCTATAAAAAGCATATGAGCATTATGCGACAAATCGATATTGCAGAGACAACGCCCTTGCTAATAGTTCTGTTATAATTTATCAGTCCATTGACGATCAGTCAGTTGATTATAGAACTAGACTGTAATAACAAAGATAGTATAATGGACAACGGAAATGAGTCAATTACGATTAAAGCTATTGATAACTGAACATTTTGTTTTGTAAAACTAAATAGATGCAGTGGACGGAGGATTGTAACAAAACATAAAGGTAAACAAACTGTTTAACGGAAGCCTGGCAGCATAATTGGTATAGCTCTGCGTGATACTGAGGAACATAACAATGAAGAATCAGCAGCCAGAACTATGACCAAAACTGACTTCTGAACACTATTGAGAACAGCCACATTAGCCGTGACCAGAAAATTTTACAATCTATTCATCCCAGCATTCGTCTTCGCTTCGCATTGAGCAAGGACTGGTCGAAAACAAAAGAGCTCCGTCGGGAGAAATTAACAATATGGCTAGTTTCTTGGATCCGTAGCAAAAAACGTTTAAAAGTTATGTCCTGCAATAAAAGTCGTGCCGGGGTCCGTCTCAGTTAAACAAAAGGATTCTACCGCAATTATGTTATTGCCTCTAAAAATTCGTGAAAACAATTGTTTGAAATGAAGAGCAATACTTACTTTACGGCTGTCAACGCCACAAATAAAACATTCAGTTATAGATTGTAAATCTTAGAAAACTATGTTTGGTCTTGTTTGGCATAACTTGTATGTTCATTGGTTAACTTGCGGTGTCATAAATATTATTGTTAAAATTTTTATGAGGATACGTTACAAAAATTTGGTGAAATGGATAATGACACAGTTGGTTTTTTTTTACACAATGTTGACCATTCTATAAACTATTTACATTACAGTTACATGTACTTTTTGTTTAGTAAAAGGTTTGATTAAAAGGAAAATAAACATGCCACCTCAGTATTTTACAGTATCAGTCTAATGCTTTTATTATCTTTAAGACTCATGTTGTACCTGACAACTTGAAAGCGTGATAGTTATTTGTTAAGTGAGACATTGCATCTGTTAGAGTAGAATGTAAAACGATAAAGGTATTTTAACTGATAATCTCGACAAAATATAGCTTGCGTCTCGATAAAGGTGGTCTCAGAAAACAGGTACTTTTAAGGCACGTTTCAAGTAAAAGAACCTGCAGTAAAGGGTCCGAAACAGAAAACGCTTTGCGCTAAAAACGTCGACCCACGGATGGGTCCCAACCACAGACATCGAAACTTTAAGACCATCACCAACAATTTTAATTGACAAAAAACTTATTTTACTATAATTGATGATTAAAAGTAGTGATAATTAAAAAAATACAACTGAAATTTTATTATTTTATCTATTGATGTCTTTAAACAAAGTTAGTAAGTAAATGAAGAAAATATTTAAATGTAGCATAAAAATGTCATCACAATATTATAACTTTGCAGACGTATTTTTTCTATAAAGTTTTATGATCGAGAAATGTTAAGTTGTTTCAAAGTTTCCAGCATAAAGTATAAAATCATATTCTAACATAGCAAAGAAACAATATTGAATATTCAATTTCGCGAATTGCTTTGCAATTCTCATTTCGTATTCATTTTAGAAAAGTGAGCGTACAAAGTGCGGCCAAATCTCCATATTCGTGTCGAGTCTTTTAGCTTCATGTCTATCTGTGGAGACTGCTTCCAGAGGCTCAGCACGAAGTCATCATTCATACGAGGAGATATCATCGTCGCTCGTCGTGGCCACGGCTTTGCTTGTTAACAATAAAAATGTTATCCGGCGCTTACACAAAATGTATCTCGGGAAATCGTCCGGACTCGCGCTCGCTCATTTTATTCTCTTAACAAACTCAACAATTATTTACATTTATGGACTTAGTTTTTGTTTGTTTATTATTAGAGAGTTCATTATGAACAATGGATTGGTAATACAATGAGGATGACGAGTATGTTTCTTGTATCGCGTTTATATTTGTAATTAAATAGCAGTCGGGTTCATCAATTTTTTTGTGATTTGTTGTATCGATATTATGAACAATTTTGAATAACTCGACTCGACTACGAGTGGTATCATTTTAATTTTATTTCTTATAAGAGTCCCACTGGCCTAAATTTTCAAATTAACTTCCATTGAAAATCCTCCAATGAACTAATCGTTTATTTAATGAACCTCAACTAATTCACTGTTCAAATTATTTAAAACCATAAGTCCTTCATAATCCCCTAATTAAATTACTTAATAGTCTTAAGGTTGAACAGTTACGGTAATACGATTAAGCAATCCAATATAGACGAAATGGCACCAAACGCAAATTGCCAATCAATAATGACCCTAAGGGCATGCAATTAACGGCTGCATTAGTAGGCTGCATTATGCATGACGTTGAATCTCGGACAGGCCCTGTTATCTGCGATGCGTATTTCGCTTACAAACATTTACATAATTACAAACGTTTAGCTAATTTTAATTGTACAATAGATGTTCTGAAGACATTCAGTCCGAATTTACGTGTAGTGGCAAATAAGGGTCGGCCAATGTATTAGTATGTCTTTGATAGTAACTCACGGTGGTTTAGATGAACTGCTTGAGTTTCTTCAGTGTTATTTATCTTAAAGAGTTTTCTATACATAATGAATAGAATATGTTTTGATAAGTATTTTTTAATCATTTGCGTGGGGCAAAATCAAAATAATACTCCTTGAAACTTAATGCCAATCAGTAAAAAGTATGCTATCAAATGCATGTCTCGCACGTCCGAATCAAAAAGGATCTTATAAGAAACGTGGGTAAGTTTTTGTCCATCACTCGAGCCTAGTCAATCTCACAGGACGCGTACAATTATTTTAATCTTATTAAAATCATGTTTCTACAAACGCTAGCTTTATTGTGGATCTTACTTAACATTTGTTTTGTCGAAGAAAAAAAATTCCCTCTGGCTCAAACTTAGTAACTCAAGTAAAAAGAAATAACAAAGAGCCGACGTTTTAGCAAATAGTACCCAAAGGAGATCACTGGCTTCAAGTTTTGAAACTTTGAGGAAAAAATATGATAACACAGAAGAACGCCTAGTCCGCTAGTCCCTATTACTTTTATGGTCCATAATTTCGTTGGTAGTCGTTTATTTGTAAAAATGCTTGAGTGTTCAACGAAATAATTAAACTGTCAAAATTAATGTGATTTAAAAGGCATGGTAAACGATTTGATGCGAAAGGTATCTAATTATTTGGACAATTTACGATGACAGACTAATTAATATACAGTATTCAAATATTGATTTTATTGCTCAGTTTAAATTAGTTAATCACCTTTAGCATTGGAATAATAGTTTATTACACGAAATTGGTTTCGGAAACTAGTAATTTATAGAATTATTTTCAAAAAAGGACTACAGTCATTAGTCGGTTGAATGATTTTTACCTAAATTGGCATAGGGTGGTATTTGCTTATCTATGGAATTAATAATTATGTATAAATAGGTACCATACTACTGGGTAACAAAAGGGACTTGCGCCCTCGTTTATAATGAAGAAAATATTGATTGTTGGGGTAGAATAAGCAACAAAATTATTTTGATTTAACGATTGCATGACGGCTTCATAATTTTTATTTAGCGTAGTAGATAACTCATTAAATATTAAAATTAGCCAATTTGAAAGATCATAAATAATAAATTTGGAAACTTAAAAGAAATATATTTTAGGTATTCTGATATTAAAATCGTTTTCTTTTAAATCGAAAAAGCTAACTTTTGATGAAATGTTGCATAATATTTTTAAAATCCTCGTAACTGTCGTAATAGTAATTATACATTTTTAAATAGGTTAAATAGGATTATGTACTATTTCTCCACCACGCAAGTATTGTCCACATAATGCTAACCCACAAAAACTGTCTAAAGATAAAACAGTAATAATAATCGGGCACGTCGCTTGTTAGACAAACATGAAGAGATCCCGTCTGATACCACCGAACAATGTAAGTGTGTGGGTGAAGAAGCGGGGTGCTCTAAAAACATACGCGCTCTTTAAAGCCAACCAAACAAAAGCACGTGACTAATGCAGTTACCCTTTGAGCCAAGACAAATTGACGGTCAGATGACTTCCAAGATTTGAATTTTAAACATCAAAATATTTATTTTATGACAAAAAGGTATATTAATCTCAATTAATAAAGGAATTCAAAAAGTGAGATAGTTTAGTTTTCTTATTTTTAGTTGGTTTCAATGGATACAAATATGACCTTAAGTATATTATTCTAAAGTATGCCTTGCCATCATAAGCGACATGCTATTATGTTATACATTTAATTCCAAATTGTATACGCCAAAAGAAGGTAGATTAAGAAAGCATCTAACAAAATATCCAAAGAATCTAAGAAAAAAATAAGAAAAAGCAAAAGGTTACAAGCTACAGCTAATGGGATAAAACCACATACATGTAATTCTGTAACTTCTAATGCTATCCAATAAGGAGAAACTAAGAAAATTAGATGAACAAATTTTGCTAAGGGGTCTCTTGAATTAGAAAAGAATGATCTTATTACTAGCTCTTAGTTTGTGGGTCACAATAATAACGTTACTGAACTTTTACTAAGCCATTCTACCCTTACTTAGCTTAATATTATGGAACCCGATACACTGAATGAAATCAATGCAGCCTAGTAACTTGTATTAAGTTAAGAGCGCTGTCGTTGGTCTACAAACTTTTTACTTATCTTAAGATAAAATGAGTCTAATATTAAAAGTAATCAAGTCAATCATTTGTTTTTTTACGGAATAGGTTGTGGCAAATGAGCAGACTAATAACCTAATGGTAAGCAGCAAGCCTTTTTAAAATTTGAGATCGATAAGAGATATGGAGGGACGGGGATTGAAAGGATGTGATTGAGCCCACAGAAACCTTACCGTTATAGCAAAACATTTATAGGTTATAGATTGTGTAAATTGCAAATTAATAAAAAAAGAATAACTAAAATATTTAAAACATGATAATAATTTAATTAAAGCATACTAAAAACAATAGAACCATAAGAAATAATTAAGTTCGAAGTGGTTTGAACTCTTTTTTTGTAAAATCTTTTGAATCGATTTTGATGAACATTGACACTGAGGAATTACTAGAATTACACTTAGGCTAGTGTTCATGAGGGTCATTGCAGATACGATTTAATAAAAGAAATTATTCAAGCTGTAGACATAAAATACGGAAAGGAAAATAAATCTTATCAGTATAACTTGAATCTAACAACAACGCCCAAAACAAATCGTCAAATGATGAAGAGGCGTCACCAATAAATACACGAACATGATATTATGAAACGTTGACAAGGTAAGAATTAATCATAAACAAATCATTGGCTGCTATACGTTATGTTAATACGAAGAAGAAATACACGTATTTTTTCATCTAGTACCTCATTTATTTCTGTTTAGTCATATCCGTTTAATATTCAACATACCTTTAAGAGATATCGTCTGCTATCAATCAAACTTGTGCTATTCATATTTTGAATCTTGCTTCACTTTATGTTCTATTATCTTCGTTGTAAAGAACACATTTGTCAGTCAAGTTCAAGTTTGTAATATATAATCGTATCTTCTTTGGAGTTCCGTTGATTTTGAACAATGGAGTTTTGATTGAAATTGACTTCACTTGCTTTGGCATAGAGCTTATTATTGTTAAGAGATATTTTATAACTGTTATGATCTTATGGAATTGAGGTGTACTCGAAGGTGCGCAAGAGAGGTCTTACATTTATTTTAGTTGAGATTTCATTCATTAACCTTATTGTACTTAGATTCAAATTGTGTTTATACGTGCATTTGTCAAACAATATATTAAGCAGGATATCCAATGCGATGAGTGAGTAATCGATCAAGAATTTATTATTGTGGGATCAGAATACAACGAGTACTTTTCAAACAATACAATTTATTATTGTTATATCTAAAACATTGACTCTACAGAAGCTATATATAACAATATCTTAGAAATGTTGATTTCGATTCATTTGTGACTGCAAACAAATAGTGAAACATTTAAACAAAACTATCTTGTAGTGGCAGAAACATGTAGTCGATAAGAAATCGGGTTTTATACTACACGATGTTTGTCGAAAATTATCTATATTACAATCAACATTAATATTTAGATTTTAATCAGTATCATGTAAATTAGACAAGAAAACGCAATTATTAGTAATTTATTATTTACACGTGAATCAAATTAACACCATGTTATAAATGAGCACGAATTTTACTCATATTATGTTAAATCTGATTCTTTCTGTCTAATGATGGAACGACAAAAAATATTATGTTACTTAATGTGTTATAAAATTAACATAAAGTAATACAAGTATACAAAGTTCAATTTACATAGCTGTAAGGTTTTTTTGATGGGGTAAATTTATTTATTGACTTCTGCACGACTCTTATTGCCTAAAACCTACCCCGTTCCTTCTCCTGCTCTAGGTCGGGATCACATAAATTCTCGTGACTGGAATTGAGTATCTTTTTATATATTTTTTATTAAATTGTTCAATGTCTTTCAGAGTAATTGTAATAGATTTCATATTCGAATTTTGTTCGGTTCTAAATACCACCAATTGCTATTTTAGTTAAGGTACTCAAATATTACTATAATGACTTTCCATGCCACTATAGGTACTGTACAATGTTACTACCTATGCATATACATAATATATTAAAATTAGCCCCACTGGCCACGTCCTATGAACGAGCTAACCTGCTCCAGCAGAAGGCATCCGTTCCCGGGCATAACGCGTGATATCATTCGGTTCGATCCACCATTTTGTTGATAATGAAAAGATCCAAACACAGTGCCACTAACTGCAGAACATTTAAGAATGCATGATGACGCAAATTCATGCCCAGATGAGGCCGCAAAACCATACAGATAGAGCTAATAGATTTAATCATTCTTATAGTTATTTATATCATATTAATATAACAAACAGGCCTGAGGCTTGGTAAAAGTCCTAATAAAACAATCCCATGTAAATACGAAGTTAGAGGAAGTAAAACAGAAATAGAAAGTTTATCGTGACCGATTATTATTATTTCATGTTATTTACGTCATAAAAATATCATGCGAGACAACCTGTGGGTACAATTTGATTGAATAACAACACTTAACTGATTATTATGGTGATAATCTTCATTGTGATTATGTTATTACGTAAGGTTATGTACGTGTTTATTTTTATGACGAGAATTGTTTAAGGAATTGTGTTTATTAAGATTTAAATATGACAACTTCAAAAACCTAAGTACATTTTTACTAAGATTCTAATGTACAACAAAACTAAAATAAATTTAAAAGCTATTTATATACTCTATTGAAATCTCACAACAATTAATTACCACACTTCGATTGGCATTCAGTTTTGGCACTTACCCTGTTCTGACGAATGGTCCTTGAACCAAAGTAATTGATGGACGCACCGCGAACTAAAACGTAGGCATGAATAGATTAATGACCAACAGATAGCTAGGTCGAAACTCCAGATAATGTATCTGGTCACTGGGCTATTAATTCACTGTGGTTACTTAACTTGATCAATACCAATTTGTGTGTTTAGTTTACCAGTTTGTGCAAGCCCACGTCCAACTCAATAAAGTGTAAAATAATTAAGACCGCGTGGATAGAGGTTGTCCTGCCTACTTTGTCGAGTACGCCGATCTTAATTAGGTGACATTAATGACATTAGTGGGGGTCTGGTTTTTGACACCAATACCGACTCTGTTACTATGTAATACAGAGATCAATATTGTATAAAATTAGACATTTCAAGTTAGACTGAATGGAAATTTTTAGACTACTGATTTGGCAAAGGATGAACACCCACATCGCTATAACAGATAGCCAAAAAGGATGCTCGATAAACTTAAATAAACTGCAATGTAGTACATACAAAACTAGGCCGGCCAAATAAAATGAGCGCATCAGTAAATTGATAACCAATTACAATTTCGAATATATTATGGTCGCAACAATAAAATCGGAGCCATCTATAGATAAACGGACATATTAACCGTAAAATATGTACACAATTACACAATAAACCGTTGTCGACATGTCCTGTAATGGTGGTGTATATACACGGTCCTGTTAAAGCAGATACGAGTATTTACGATCAGTCTGCCCGTCCCGATGCATATACCCAGATGCCACACATGCTCTGCCTTAATTCGAATAGATGACGAGTAGGGCTGTCCCTAGAACATTCTTGTTTTCTTTTACATGCTGCTAATGGGACTGATTTGCTGGAAATATCTTCATTGGAATTCCAATTCTACGAGCACGAGTCAGGATAAACATAGTATTGAAAAAGAAATGGGATATGATAACATTGTGGTTAGAAAGTTTATGAAAATAGTCCATCGTCCTGTATATAGGAATAAAAAACAGTTAACAAAAAACAAACCTAGAAACGTTTAAAACAAAATACATTTAAGTAAAATCAATACATTATTTCAGATCTAAAGTATGATGTGAGTTTAATTTTTAACTATACAACGCTCAATACATACTTTATTTTTACCCACACATATACACAGTTTAGTAAGTTGCTTTAAAAAATTTAAAGGCTAGGCAGATAATTAGATAACATTTTACTTTCAATAATTTGAAGTAACAAGGACATTGACTTTTAGAACCGTCAGTTTCTCAACGATTTAATTGATTCAAGATAAGTTTTATTGGCTTGACCAATTCAAATCAACGCAAATATTAGTATTTTTATAACGCTTATCGTGTTATCTATTTAGCTGTTAAGTTTTATGTAATTTATAATATTAATAACATATTAATTCATTTAATGATTTATAAAAATACAAATGAAAGTGGATATATAATTCAAATAAATAGATATTTTATTTATTTAATTCATTTAAGATTTTGGCTTTATAGTAATAAGAAGGCTTGTATTTCTGTCGACATAATTTCCAACTAAAAGAAACCATTATTCAATTTAGATATACCTATCAAAGAAACAAAAACTAGACCGCGTGACAATTTATTTGCACGAGCCTCTTAATAGACATAGGTAGACTAATATTTTTGTTACTTTCAATTCAATAAACGGAATCTAATCGTTAACCAATACCAAAACAAGTTTTCTTCCGAATCACATCATCAGTATTCTCGAAGATGCTGAGCAAAGGCCTCTTCCCACACGGAGAAGGTTTGAACATGATGCACAACGCGCTTCACGCTTGATCAAGAGGATTGGCGATTTCAAACCTATAACTAAAGATGTTAGTCCAGATTTCCTCAGGATATTTTCCTTCATCGTATTTCAGTGGTGTGTAAATAATCATATATCTCATCAATATCAATATCATATATACACATAGAAGGTACAAATAATATCCTTTCGAATATCAAAAAATAAAAAAATGAAACAAAACTAGGTCAAAACCCAAACATGGCAGCCCTATGCTTAAAATTCATATTAATGCAGGCTAACAAGCACAGTGCGGTCCATTGGCGATATTGATATAAATTGATTACAAGTTGTCGCGACATTCATTAATATGTTCCGACGTAAATACACATATCTTATCTAGTGCTTTCATTACTGATATCATTACTGTACGACTGTTTGTTAATCTTAAACAGTTCAGATGATTTACGCTTACAAATACAATTGGCTTTTGTGTGGGAAAAACTCTGAACTGATTTATGTGTTGTTATATATATTCTAATTTCATTTATGAATTGATTCATGTCATTATGTTGCCGAAATACTTGATTTTATTTTATCGTACAGTTCGGCCAACGAGCAGACAAATTACCTGATGGTAAGCAATCATCGTCGTCCATGGACACCTGCAGCACCAAAGGAGTTACGAGTTGGTTGCCCGCCTTTTAGGGATCAGGGTTTCGGATATTTAAGGATTGGGAAGGCATGGGGGAGTTGGAGGGATTCATTCTCCGGTAACTTCACTCACACGATGAAATACAACGCTGTGGTGGTTTCACGCCATTCGTGCCGAAGCTTGGTTCTCCCACACTTAAAATGTTGAATTAAATTAAAAAGAATATTTGTAGCGTACTTGATGAGCTGATTGTACTCGATCTCTATCATAAACGAAAAAGTATTTAGCAGTTTTTTTTTATGCAATAAGTCGGCAAACGAGCAGACGGATAAGCAATCAGCGTTGCCCATGGACACTCGCAACGGAGGAGTTACGAGTGCGTTGCCGACCTTTTAGGGATTAGGGATTGAAGAGGGATTGGGGAAGGGGAAGGATTGGGCCTCCGGTAACCTCACTCACACGGCGAAACACAACGCAGTGGTTATTCAACGCCGGTTTTCTGTGAGGCCGTGGTATCACTCCGGTCGAGCCGACCCATTCGTGCCAAAGCATGGCTCTCCCACACTTAAACTGGCAAAAAAACAGCATAAGTAGGTATTAACCACCACCTATCTAGTTTATTTTCTACTTATCAATATTTTATTCATTTCAATTTAAAAATGAAAAGGTTTGATTTGACCTTAAAGCATTTTTTTTTCTCCAGAAAATTAATAATTCTCATTTTACGTGCTTCTTTATACCGACAACTAAATAATACGACAGTAACACTTACTCTCGCGATCCCGAGTACCTACTTACTCACAATACAATGAAAATAAAGCAAAAATAAATCAACAAAGAACAAAATTGAGTTCCGAAGCTCTATTATTTATTTTTTTCTCATATAACAAGTCCAGACAAATAAGGTATCCACGATTGACGATAGTAATTTTTTCGCCCATTCCGCGCAGTCGGTTACTTTCACAAAGGTTGGGGTTAAGGTCAGACAGTGTTAGCCTTTGGGTTGCTCATCAATTCAATGTAAATAATCTCGAGGCATCCGCTGAGCACAATAAAACATGGCAAGATGATAGATTGTTATATTTTCACAGCCATTTTCCCTTGGCTGAGATTTTATGAGAATACTTTGTACGGTTTAGGTGTCGGCTTTTATTATTGACTGGTGTTTTGTTTTATATTGTGCCACTGACTAAAGAATTGTAAATGGTTTTTTAAATTAATTTATAAAACAAGTGATTATTAGAACGGGCTTTAAAATAATATTTGTTTGCCATTTAATTAAAATTAAATAAAATTGTGGCATATGTTCAACATTCATTTTATTTAACAAATATTAGCTAGAGTGACGGGTAAGTGGGGTTGAAAAAAAAAGTGTACTACTCTCGTCAATCATTCAATCTCGTCAAATATTCATCTGCTTACAAAATACAAAATACTATTTCAACTGGCTCCATTCCACTTACGAATATCTCGATACATGAATATGACGAATTTAGTTCAGATACTATGCCTCATTTGAAGTGTTAACACAACATTTAAAGAAGAGACACTCAGCTCATCAGCAATTTAGAATATACAAACAAAATTCAAGATGCCTAATATATTTACTTAACCGACAAACGATCCGCAATCAACGGAACTCAGAAAATATTTCAAGTATCTATGAACTCTTGGTAAGCGCTTCACCTTAATGAATTCCACCACACCTACACTTCTTTCAACCTGGACCACATAACAGAACCCATACAACTTTTTATGTTTCTCGTATAAAAGCAACAAGTCTTACATAAGTCAGTAATGAAAGTTAATTACTCGCCCCAGCTGAGAATAGAGGACTGATAAATCAGTCAATGACCTCGATTTGTATCAATCAAACCGAAACGCTCAAACTCCAATTTGACTTGTGTCAAACGATGATTGGTTGCAACACTGCCTACGTCTAATTGGTAGAATGAGTTTTGCTCGCGTGCCGGTGCGGTTTGCTTGAAGCTATAATGCTGTACGGATGTGGTATCCACGGGAAGCTGTTCTTTATTTTTCGGTTTAAAGTCTTTTTGATATTGTTATAGTTGTTTTATGGGTTTTATTGTACACTTTGGCAGGATATTACAGTTTTTTATTCGTGTCTATTTTTTATACTCACACTTCCTTAACAATTAACATAAAATCACTATCTTATACAAGACACTATTAAAGCAAAGAGCAGGTATTGATGTCTAGTAAGCTGATAGCCGATTGAAACTTTAACCTATAAAGATGCGACAACAACATAATGCAGTTGCAATATATCGCTCACTTTACGACGGGATAACAAAGCATATCGGGTCCATCGCACAAGTTTATTTATGTCATCGACATCGAGTCGTCAATGCTTGTCACAAAACTCGACTATTTCCGCGTAAACACCGTGTTGGGTCACCGGGTCGAGTGCTCTATTTCATTCCTCTATTTTCCAGCCAGGAAACAAACTGATGTCAAGATGACTGACTTGTAAGATCTCTGAATTTTTTGTTCCTAGTCTAGATCTGAATTTCTAAAATGGATTTTAAAAGCGTAGCAAATGCCGGTGACCGTGCATTTAAATTTGTAAAGTAAATATCGGTGCCAGTTGTTGTGCACAAGTAGGTACACTTAACTTGAATGGATACTTTCCTCAACTGCTATTTCATTTGAAAAATAATTTTATTCTGACAGTTTAGTGGCATAGTTGAAGAAAAGACATTTTTACTCAAACATTGTACGAGTAATGTAAATAAGGATTAGAAACATCAACTTTTTACAATAATCGCGACAAAAAGTGTTCTCACAAAAGAACGACATCAATCAATCACAAATTAACACGAGTATTGTTGTAAATTAGTTGAAAAGCGCCATCCATTCCCTCATTATTGGCTTCTGGATTTGTTGAATAGGCTATGTGATTGCAACCAACACTTTGGCCTTTGTTTCGAACGCACGTCGCGGGCCCATCTATCACTGCTCAGTGCCCGTGCCAATTTGTTAGTTCACGTCATTATGTACCCTATACGAATACATACTGGCTTTACTGAGCGCACAACATTTGCAACTAATGCCACAGATTTTTTAAACGGCTGTTTGAAATTTATTATTGTGACGGAATATTTATGATTGATAGATAGTCTAAGCATATTTTTAGGGATCATTACACCTTACTGTATTAAAGAATCCGTACTATGATAATGTTATAATATTATTTTAGTCATTGTCTTTCATAAATCAACCTTTATGAAAATAATACGGGAAGACAGAGGGCTTAAAATAACTTTGCCTGAATAATGAGATAGGGTGTCTTAGAGAAGTTGGCACGTGTATCCCAGATATAAATCAAATAGAGGTTCAATGTTTACTAATAATTATCATAAACTGTTTGTATTTCTAGGATATTGAACATACATACCTTAGATACTACATCAAACACTCGGAGAGTCAATAAATTAAATAAGAAGCGGTCGTTCCTTTGGATATCAAAAGAGTATCTACTCAACGCTTCCTGCCTCGATCCTATAACTCCTTTCTCTGCAGCACAATTTTATTTCCATGAAAGCTATAATCATAAAGTTTTTATTGCTATTCATCTGAAGCAAACACTTACGATACGGGAAAAAGTTGGTTCGTTATGCCTCGAGAGGTTACAAGTACGGGAGATCCGTGTCAGTTCTGATCGGCCGTTCAACAATGATTTATTGCCTCGAGATATAAATTGTAAGGTCATGTTCAACATTCGTCAAATGGACAGCTAGTAAAACTTGCTATTCGTCATCTGCTCGATTTACTTCGAAGCTATTGACAGCCACAAATTTCTTGGGCGACCCAGTGTTTATTAAAGTTTATGATATATTACTTTTCGTAAACAAATAACTATTTATATTTATTTCAAAAATGATTATATTAAAGGGACTCATTGGACTGAAATTATAATTGGCTATAATAGTGATTGGATAGAATGAGACGAATTTCTAAATCAGTGGTATTTTGTTACTCAAGCTTGCATGCAAAAGTGGCTGAATATCTCCTGATGAAGACTTGTAAAGACAGTAGTCAATCTTTTCTGATCTATATTCCTCAAAGCCTGCCAAAAGATGACGTACTTTAAAATTTCAATTATTATTGTTTGACTGCCGAATTGTCGCTGAGAATGTGCCAACATTCATTGTCTACATTCTGTATTCTATACTGCATCTTATGCTGGAACTTGTCCAGAGGCGAGTATAACAAGGCCTCTATCCTATCCGACCTACTTTAAAATCGAGTGGAGGAACTATCGATATCGATATCATTCAATCCCGAAAACACACGATACGTTGTGATGGGAACACATTGGCTTTCGACTAACAGGACTGCAGTGTGAATTGAAACTAATAGCACGTGAATAGTAACAGATTGCTACTCCATAAACGGATCCTATAACAACTTATTATGCATTACAAGAAGGATTAGATCCCATATCGTGTTTCAATACTAAAATTATCATAGTCAAACACGACTCTAAATAATGAGCCTCGTATATTAATACGGACTGCGCCGCCAGTACATATCGTATAGGTAATTTATTAAAAAGTTTGTCGCTCACTCGCTACCAACTTATTAAGGCAGCTTCCTTTCATGGGCGATCTAATTACCGACAAACCGAGAACAATAACGCGTAATTTGAATATTTATAAGTGCCCGTACGATGCATCTGTGAATTTGATATACTTACACAACAACTGTTTATCTTGAACGAAAATTGACTGTGTGCAATGAATAATTTATTGTGAGCAACCGGCACTGACGTTCGCCATATTTTAATATAAATCCATCTACCATATTGTATGCAAAATGCCATTGAATGCAGTGCAAGGCAGGATCATTATTCCAATATACTGCTGTGATATTCATCACGCGGCCTGTGGTTGCAGCATTTTAAACAAATCATCTTTAACCGTGGATGCGGCGAGCTCATCTGATGTAAACGCACTCTTGCTACGGAATCGATTTTAATAATGTTGCTTACTTACTCGGTTTAATGCGTTTTTTGTACTGATACTCGTATGTAGCTGAAACGAGGTATTTCTTGGTGTATGGAAAGTAGGACATGTCGCAAATCGATCATTGCGATCAGTATGGGTACAAAAACGGAGATTTAGTATCGTATCAGATGTCGGGCGCATGTCAACTGCTGGACGTTAAGATTGCATCTGGATATGGACAAGTCTGCCCCGAATTAATACGACTTGGTACGCATTGAACAACATGAACAAAAGCAATAATAACTGACAAACCAAATTTACTTTATATTTTAAATCTTTTTGTTACACTTTCTTTCAATGATGATAATAATAATTCCACTTCGCTGCAAGCAAGCTATTTAGTAATTACGACTATTTCAAAGAAAGAATTAACATTTCTCAGCTTAATGCATGCTTAGTATAATGCCATCATAAAACGAACGATCTAAATAACTTTCGTTTCGCAAGTTTTTCATATCTTTTTTACAGCGCAATTTTATGGAATTCTCGCTCTAATGATAATAGCTTGGTGTATGTAGTAAAAGAAGAAAACATGTGGTAACTAAAATGCATTTTTGTTTAGATTAGATTCGTTTTGAGATTTGAAGGCCAGAATTAGTGGTCGTTAGTGTAATGGTTGCCCTAGATAGGCCTATTATAATAAATTTCTTAATTGCCACCGCGTTGTTAGATCGCTGAGATTCTTTGTCGGTGATGCAAAAGTGATCTCACTACTCAGACAAGAATGTCAACTGTGTCAAGTGTTTGACGTAATTTGTTAGCACGAGATTTTTAATGGGTTATTTACACAATGGAGATTTCTGGGTCTACTTCTTGTACGAATTGTATAAATATGTTATGGTGTATAAAATTAATAAAATTTTGTTGTGTAACAAAATCGAAACAACTCTCGAAAATTAAATTTATAAGCCAAGCCTTTGGCTTTATTTCCAAAAATAAATGTAATTCAGGTTTTTTGTAGAACAAGAACTTCTACGACTTCTGTTCGTATTTTCTTAAAAAGTTTATTTCAGATGAATGTTAAGGCAATAATAATATACATAACCTACTTTTAGCTTATTGTAACCCAAAAAAAACTTCATAAAACATATAAAAAAAAATCAAACAAAAAAAAATCGGTTTTGTTTCAGAGTTCTAGTTTAGTCAACTGTGCCTTTAAGTTAAAAAGAAAAAATATTTTGAGAGTTCGAAACCAGAAAGAAGAAACAAGGATGATTTATTTAAGAAAAAGCAAAATACTGATGGTTCTAATTCAAAAGAAGTTACTGAGCGCAGATGTTTTTTCATGAAAAGTATCAATCCAAAATCCTTAGGGGTCTTGTACGTAAGTTCATCAGCGAAATACGAAATTTTAAATTGGACGTCGCCTGAGTTACATAACAAAAGTAAAGCCTACGGTGCCGGGTGTGCAAACAACTATGTTGGAATAAAAAAATCTGTGTTTGTGTTGCAATCAATCAACAAAGCTCTCGCCCAGCTCCCGGTTTCCAAAGCTAACTTTTCGAAACGGGTCTGCTATTATTTAGTATTGATTTTCGACGTCTATTTTTATTGGTTTTCCAAACGCTCGAATGTTTATAGAGATTTGCGACGGCTGTAAGGCTATGATTTTGTTTGATTGGATTTTCATTCAAAATAAAATATATATATTTTTTGACTGAAAACTCAGGGTGAGTTTATCGTTTTCCGCTGAGGTGAGTGTAGATATAAAAAGTCAAAATGATCGGATGTTTATTGAGTATTTTTATTTCACTGCCCAACATGAAGTACGGGCCAATCTTATCGGAAATATACTTTCTACATTTTATACCGCTTCCGTATATTATTCGATTTTATTGGTGGTCTTTATGCGTGCTCTCCTGATAGGTATACTTGAATCCCAAATATATAATAATAATATAAACAATATAATAATAATAATATAAATTCCTGAAAGTGGACGAGGATATGCATCGAGAAGTAGTCACAGTGGACAAGGGATTCACACCACTATCCTTGGCTAAAGAGAACTGGTGCAAACCCGTAGTAGATTTTCTAGCGTCCGTAGCTTGGCTACGATTCAGTAACCTCTTCGGAGAAACTGAGGGATTTGTATGTGCAATTATGGACGAAGTTATCCTCACGAATAACTACCGGAAATATATTATGAAGGATGGGACGGTTGACATATGTCGGGCATGTCATAACCCCGGTGAATCCATCAGACATATTATTTCCGGCTGTGGTCGTTTGGCTAATGGCGAATACTTGCACAGACATAATCAGGTGGCCAAGATTATTCATCAGCAAAATGCTTTGAAATACCGGCTTGTTGAGTCTGAGGTCCCGTACTACAAGTATGTGCCCGACCCAGTTCTCGAAAAAGACCATATCACATTGTACTGGGATCGGTCTATCATCACAGACAGGACTATTGTAGCCAATAAGCCTGACATAGTGGTGGTAGACCGACTAGCGCGTCGCACGACGATAATCGATGTTGCCATTCCTCATGACGAGAACCTCGTGAAAGCTGAGAAAGATAAACAATTAAAATATCTTGACTTAGCTCACGAGGTTGTTGACATGTGGAGTGTGGACTCGGCTATCGTTGTGCCGATAGTTGTGTCGGCAAATGGGTTAGTCCCCAAAAGCCTCGACAACCACCTTAAGAGGCTGACGTTAGGCGGATGGATCAAGGGCCTCATACAGAAGGCAGTCCTCCTTGAAACGGCACGTATTGTGAGGAGGTTCCTGTCTCTGGAGCCCTAACTGCCGGTAGCTTGGACCTTGCTCCCGCTGCCGGCTGGCTCCTACTTTTATATTTTTAAATATTATTTTATTTTATAGTAATATTTAAAAATGTAATTTTAGAGTAATTTTAATAAATATATGAATATAAACAATACTACATATGTTTTTTTATATTACTAGGCGGTAATGCACATTTCAATAAAAACATACTGAAAATTTTACTTTTTGGTCATAACAGCACCTTATGTCCCGAAAGTACGTTCTATTTAAATTTTAAAGAGACTATCACAGATAAAACCTTCTAGGTAAGATGCCTACAGAGGTTGCAGGAGCAAGCGCAATGATATACCGCGGCCTAGCTCGGACAGGAGTAGTAACAGGTTAGTTTTTAGCAAAAATAAAGACTACTGTCGAGTAGTCTTTATTTTTGAGGGGAGAATTATCAAATGCTCTTTCTATCCTGATGAGTGGCGAGAGGAGTCGCGGGAGTGTCAGACTCTTACTGACTAAAAACTCCAGTTCTTTCTACTGATCTAGATCGAGGCCGAGATATCTTATTAATCTTTGCACCGCATCCTCGGCTGATCACTATTCTGTCCGTGGTGATCTAACACTCATAAAACGAACGTTCTAAATAACAAGGGCAAAAAAAGTCTTACTTTTACTTTTCCAACTAAAATCACATAAGTACAGTTACAGTTGTGTGAAATCATAAACGCTATTCAAATTCTTTACTAACCACTTAACAACTTGCGCAAATCAATTGAGTGCTATTATAGCATAAGGCCTGTCAACTTCAATAAAGATTATTAATGAAAGATAAATTACTTGGTACTTGCCAGTGCATGTTACGTTAATCAGGATTGTGCAATAAGACACCAGTCGTTGCCACTTGTCTGTATAGAGAATGCAAGAACAGAGTCGCATGCAACAGTATTGATATTGACCTTAAATAAAAAAGTGCGAGTCTCTCAGAGGAGAAATGACAGAGGAGTTACTAGTGCGTTGCCGATCTTTTACGGATTTGGGATTTGGAGATTTAGGGATTGAGGGAGTGGAAGGATTGGTATGGAAGCTCTCAAACCAGCCTATAAGTGCCCACTGCTGAGTATAGGCCTCTTCTCACACTGAGAAGGTTTGAGCACTATTCACCATGGTTACTAAAGTTGGGTTAGTGATTTCAAACTTATGTTTAGGAATTTTAATATAAGTATAAATTTACTCACACCGTTTTCTTCACCCTAAGTCAGTATCTAATGTAAATAAAAGTTACAAAACTACTTTAATGTTTTTTTTTTAGAGTATATGTTGATAAAGTGGCTACAGAAATACATTTCCACTGTTTAGACAGAGACAGATATATGGATAGCTGAAGCTTAGTAATAGAGAAAGTTGCCTTGTTTCACTTGATCTTCTAATGTCGTACTATATAGTAAAATATGATGTTACATTTTGTATAAATAATCAGTACCTAATGTATGTAAGTACGATAGTAACAACATTTTATCCAACACTACAATACTTCTATTGCCGTCGATTGACTAACAAATCAACAAATCAAGAAGTACATAAACAAAGTACATTAACACCAATATAAAACCCACACAGTAGGTGGTTATTTCTTATTATTTATTCAAAAGTCAATACATATTTGTTCTCATATTTTCCAGTGTCAATAAATCTGTCATTCAAAAATTTCATCACGATTATCTAGTCAAAAAAAGGAAGACTAATTATCATTTTACAAGTGGCCGTATGGTCAACACAACAGTCACGGTGCGGTGTATCATTGATGCCAATTTGACATGAACACAATTCGCAATCCGACTGATTTTTTTTTGCTGACGCTTGTAAAACGTGATTTATTGACATGCTTATTACTTCCAGTTAAGATTGGACATACTGATGTAGAGGTTATCGAACATAATATAATGTTGGCATTTGTTTTAGTGTAAGTTTTTGGTTGAAAAAAAAAGTAAAGTAAAATAGGTACTGATTGCAAATCTGATGGAATGATGGAGAGGAATGAGAATAGGTAGAAGATCTCCTGAAAGAAAGAACATGTAGAGTGACTTATATCTATTTTTGTTTTAATAAAATTTTAAATCGAAAATTGTTTTAATTCAATTCAAGACACCAGCATAAAGTTTATTATTTACATATTTCTCATCCTTCACTTCCGTATGCCTCTTAAGTAGACAACGCTCACACAATGGAGTCTTGTTTAAGAATTAACGTTGAAGGCAGCCAATCAGGCAGACCATCGGTTAACTGATCAAACATAACAAAAAGCCCACACTCAATCAAGACGAATCCAACGAGGTGTTAACCTAACACTATCAATCATTCGAATAGGGCCTTCGTTATCTAAAGTTGGAATACATCCAAAAATGTAATAAAGACGGTCTCGTTAAACATTTGATGGTTTGCTTCGAAATTAAAGAAAGTTATTATAACGATGACAGGAATTTTGAATTAGGAAGCTTTAGTTCTTTTTTTCTTTTTGTTGTGGCATACTTATTGGTTGATGGCCTGTTTATACTTGGACAGTGTTAACTAAAGACGCTCTGGCTGTTAATTTGATCGTTAAAGTTTTGTGGTTATGAAGTTTATTACTGTCATATTTCTCGTGTTAAAAATATCAGAATGGAAATAAACTGGGTTGTAAATTATGTAATTGGTTTTATAGATTAAGTGGTGTTTTAATTAAAGATATACTGAGTAGCTCTTTATATTGGTAGTTCATTAAAAAGGTGGTTGACCAAGATCAACTACACACCTAATGAATATTCAAATTCTCAAAAATTTATTATAACCGTGTACGCTATGCATAATCTTTCTCCTTAGATTTGACAAAAGTCGATCTAATTAAGTCTTCATAATTATTTCCTATTTGTGGTTTCGTAGGATAATAACACAGAAATAACTTAACGCAAGACGCGTTAAGTTATTTATGTTTTTCAATATATTTCCTTATCAACGTAACTTGGAATAGTTACGCAGAAAAACAAACAGCATTATAATATTTAATGAAAAAAGAAACAAGTTACATAATTAAAGAGTTGTAATAAACGTAAGAACGGCGGTCGGCAGCGAAAAGTTTTTACATAAAGTCCTTTGGTTCATGTTATCGCACCTCCTTAGATGGAAAAAATGTGTTCCGATAATGCTTTCGTAATTTCCTTGCTTTTTTTTTCTTGCGGAAAAACAAACTGAACTTGTGTACATGATATTTAGTTAAGTAGATTTCTGTGTATGTACTCATAATATGTAGGCGGAAGAATACAGGATTGGAACAAAAGTTTAGAGACAATACTGTGGGTGGGTCAAGTTTCTTTTAGACTTTTTATTAAAATACTTCAAGTAGATGTTTATTTACGCATGTTGTGTGGGCTGAGTGTGTTTTTGTAAGGTAAAGTGACCTGTGAAATGTATGATGTGTTAAAAGAAAAAATGTATCATTGTAGTGACAACACTTTTCTATACAAGTTCTAATGAATATTTTGTTTCCCGGCCACAGTGAAGCGAAACTATAAATAAAATATTACATAATACAATTAGGAATAAATATTACGGAAACTACACTTGAAACTTAACTTTACTTCTCATACATATCTTAGAAAGAAAGAAGAAAGAAAAAGCATTTATTTTCGCGCAAGCGTACACACATAAAACAAAAATACAAAAAAAAGAAGAAAATAAAATAATACAAAAAATCTAAACTAAATGACACAGATAAAAATAAAATGGTTTTTAGAAACAAATTAACAACAAAAGAAAAAACAAAAAGTTTTGTCTATGGTCCACAGAGTATTTTAATATTAAGCGCGCGCGAGGTCGCGTGTATATTTATTATCTGTGGACCATAGGGACAAGATAGTAACATTTGTGTTTGTAACAAACAATAACAAAAAAACATAATTATATTAATAAATTGATAATTTCCTCCTTACTACCGTTATAACAATATAATGAGGTACGAGCGCAAAAAATGGACATGCTCAGCATTTGCTGAGACCCCAACCACAAGGGATTGGTGCCACAGCGCTGATTTTCAGCATATCCTTGGAGTACAAGTACATACATTAATATAACCTACTTAAATTGACTCCAAAGAACCTTCGATTTTCATTCCACATTGTATCTTAAACACTTCAGCCCACCATTACACATTAGCCTCTCAGTCTCTCACACAAGAAGCCAATTAATTATCATTAAAATAAAAGTCGAGTGCAGAGTCATCACGAAGTCCTGTCTAAACAATACTCCAGGGAATTGCGACCACGATGACATCACTTTAAACATTGCCAGCGTTTTTCCACGTCTCATTAAGAAGCTGCATCTCTTTCTTTTTGTACAAAACCGTATAGGGTTGGGATTTAAGCCCCAAGTATTTAAGACGCTTTTTTGCGTGCTTATTAAAACGACTCTGGGGTACGATTCGGATTTGTTGCCAAACGAAGTCATATAAAAAAAAAATCTCTTTTATTTTATTTCTAGATGATTCTATAGATTGTTTTTAAATCAGACTTTCTTAGATTAGATTATGTCATATAATACACCTAAACACTTAAATTCAATCATTAGTCAGTATTGTATTTTTATATAATTCCCAACAAAATGGAAAGTATAGAGCTTTCCTATAATTTATTTCTACTTTGTATTGTAATAGGTTCAGGTATAATTATCTTCCTTTTAATATC
The DNA here is from genome assembly GCA_902829305.4 of Spodoptera exigua. Lineage (NCBI taxonomy): Eukaryota > Metazoa > Arthropoda > Insecta > Lepidoptera > Noctuidae > Spodoptera > Spodoptera exigua. Next base: position 5,590,588 of record LR824614.2, read on the forward strand.
TTCATTACATTTCAAATAGTAAACACAATATTAAACAGAATCTGATAAAAAAAATCTGCAAAAAAATCTCGAGTAAAAAGTTTGCAGGTTTGTGTCTACAGCTTTTTCGTTCTGGACTGTCGGTAGTCTGTCTGTCTGTGCTAATATTTGCATCCGTGCATTATTGCTGAGCGAGCTAGCATGATGAGCCAGGAATTACCTGCGCAGATTTGCTGAGGACATTGCATAGTCGTTCACTGCTAAAACGTCATATTACCTTCATTGTTTAATAAATTGCTGACTCGCCACTGAGAAGTAGCAAATGAACTATTTAGTAATTAATTATTTTAGAGTGCAAATATTATTTTTTCTAATTATATTTTTAATGAATGTATTTAGAATTTTGAATAACAGGGAATAACTAATTGCCTGTCGTTAGTTAATTAATCTTTAAAATATTATCATGTAAACTTTGGTCAATATACCTAAAGAACAGTAGAAATACTATTAAAATTAAAAGTATTGTTTGAAACCTAATATTGGTTTTAAACAATACTTTTAATTTAATAGGTAAATAGTTTAAACAAATCACTATGGTAATAAGGCAGCACACAAAAAACAGCATGGTATTTATTTTGCCATGTGTAACAAAACTGCCACATCAAAAACCTAATCACACTGGAACTGCCAAAAAATAGGGGAAAAAAACCATGTAATCACAGCTCTGTGGGTGTATGAGCTAAGTAAACAGTCATCTCATAACCGGATAGCGGGACGCATGCATTCTTCATGAGCTACAGCTTCATTCCAGTTGGACGGTATCGCGACCATTTTGCATTCCATGTACCTTCCCTTTTAAGGTCTACGCTATAGGGAACTTGTAAGTATGTTTTTTGTAGTTTTTAAGGTTAATTAAGGTTTTTTTTCAATCTTTGCGTATATGTATGTATTGTATTGTCTTTAATATTATGCATATGGGTAATAATGAAGTTTTTTTGCGGGGGAAATGTTAAAATTACTTCGCCCGGGTGGAGTGCGAGGCCGTTTCACACTCTTACTGACTAAAGACCACAATGTTCGTTCTCTTACTCGAGGCCGCAGCCGCGGTACATTGTAGCGCTTGGCCAGAAACCCCGGCTGAATGAAGTTATATAGTATAGCTATATTGATAAAACTACGAATAAGATAAATAAATATTGGTTTTAATTCTAGTGACATGTCAAAATTTCTTTATGTGTTAAAGATTTTGGGGCCATTTGAAACAAACATTAAAACTATAAGAAATCGTATTCATTGTTTTCTTCAAGCGATGAAACCAAATCTTATTTGTAGAGTATGAAAAGTATAACAAAGCCATGCCTCGGCACGAATGAGCCGGCTTGGCCGGACTTATACCACGGCCTCACAGAAAATCTGTGTGAAGCAACACTTACGTTGTGTTTTGCCATGTGAGTGAGGTTATAGGGAGGCCCAATCGCTCCCCCCATCCGAAATCCCCAAAACTCTTATCCTAAAATTCCTAACAACCCATAAGGGGTCAGCAATGCACTTGTAGTAACTCCTTTGGTATTAACAGTGTCTATGGGCGGCGCTGATTGCTTACCACCAGGTAATCCGTCTGTTTGTTTGCCGACCTAAACAAAAAAAATGAAATACTTTTATTATATTTATAGCATCCATTTTTGGTCATAAAGTGGGTAGTTTTAAGAACTAATACGCGTTTGTGGGAATCCTTTGTGACCCATATAAAGGGATTATTAGGCGTTGAAACTAGCAAGCGATGTCTATAAATAAATACTTAAAAAGGACGCACTTTAAGCTTTACGTATTAACCTTTTATGAAAGTAAAATCTCAGTGGGAAGGACTTAAGCCATTTTTTTCGTGTAAAATACAAACGTACAGATTATATTGGTTAGTTTATAGACACTGCCATACTTAGCTTTGAACTATTTTTGTAGGATTTACACTAAAAGCCTTTAGTCTGATAGATCTATAAGTGTCAGCTGCTAAAGCTTTTCCGATTTTAAAAATTGTGCTCAATATTTGACAATAAGTATATTATATTTTACTAGATTCCGCCCGCGGCTCCATCTGTCGCATATTGATCAAAAGTAGTTCTTGTGTTAATCTAGGCTATCACCTATCTACAGACCGAATTTCAACCAGATTTGTCAAGTCGTTCGTGCGAGAACAAACAAAACAAACAAAAAACACACAAATTTATCATATTAGTAAAATTATCAAAGCCTTTTGTAGTATTTAATAAAGAAACCTTAATTTTTAATATAAAATATCAATACCGTGTAAATACGAAAACATTCCCATTGCAATTGCGAAACACGGAATTTCAAAATTTATTTTCCATTAAGTTCATAACGTTCGTTTTCATTGCACTGTTTACTGTACAATTAACGGTTACATGGAACTCACCTAGTTAGGCCGCCGGTAACGACATTGTTACAACCATTTGAACATTTAGCATATGTTGTTTTTACAATTTTAATTGGCAGTGTTCAATGAGAACGCACTTCGTTAAAATTCACCATTTAGTAAGCATTAAATAGGAATAAAAACATAACGTTTTTCGGTAATTGCTTTAGTACTACCGTAATTGACGTAATTGCGATCAAAATATGCCAGTGCCTATAAATTTGGAATTATAATTGTTCTTCTGGTTGTAAATTTGAGTAGTCATAAACGATTTTAAAATCTAAAATCACTATTGAGTATAAAACAAAGTCGCTTTCTTTGTCCATCTATATGTATGTTTAAATCTGTAAAACTACGCAATATCTTTTGATGTGATTTTTTCTTAAAGATGAAGGTTTATATGTGTAATTTTGTATCAGCACTGCACCCGTGCAAACGAGCAAAGCCGGGGCGGCTGGCTATTAAATAATAAATGTTGCAGCAATGCCTCTGTATGGACTGGGTCTTAATAATACAAAGAAAAAATGTTTCGTATAAGTTAATTACTTTTGTAATTAACAACTTCAGAAGTGGTTGCAGCAAAATGTCACCTAATACAAGTGTTCGCATATGTGCATAATAACGACAGGAATGTAGGTCGAATGGTGATTGCAGACGCTCGCCTCATATCGAATTCTTTTTTTTCCGACCAACGATCTCGGTTGCGCGAAAAATTTCATATCGCCACGCGTTTTGCAAGTAAAATCAGATAACTTTTGACACTTCAATTACGTAGTGATGGTCGTCTCTATTTTTTTTTTCGCTGCGTAAAATGTGGGAAACATGTCACGTCACGAACATACGAGGCAAACTTTCCAGAAATACAAGTTCCTTAAACTTTATCGGGAGAAGGTAATAAGAGGGAAATTAAAAAGTTTTCCGCTTTTAATATTAAATTAAGTGGAGATCTGTTATCGCAGGTGCACTATCGAGTGGACGGAGTTCGCAATCCGCGCCTCGAGGCAGTTCTCTATTGTTTTATATGTTTTAGTTTACGCTTGTTAGTTTCTCATTAAGTTTTAGCGCTACGGGGCAAACCTTTTATTAATTCATCAGTGTTGGTTGTCTAGCAGAGATGAAAGTTTATATTGCTTACATCTTCATAAAATTAAATCTCTTTGCAGCTATTGCGAACGTATGTTTATTATTTTGAGAATAGTTCGAACTCGGTACGTCATGTCGGCGCGAAATCAGTTCAAAGCGCGCCATAAATTATACGATTTGTATTCTCCTTTTAGTGTTGGTATAAAGAAGAAATCTCTTTAGCGTTTCTGAGACCACACTAAAGCTAACAGACAGATACAAATCTTCATTAACAGCTTGACAAAAAGTCACAGCTGTTTGCTTGTGTAAATCTAACGAAACCAGGTCTCACTGTCTTGTTGGTGACAGTTTAAAAAAGAAAGCTGATTTTGATACAAATTTAGAAGGTGAAGAAATTATTTGTGTAAATGTTAGTTTAATCAATCGCATTGTTACTTTTGTGGTGTTTGGTACTTAATTTAGAAGGAAAATATTATAATATTGGTGCGGTCAACAGTCAGCGTCTATTTGTATTAATCTAAATGTAAATACGTTGAGTTTACTTGATATTCAAATGTAAGTACAAAGTGGCATCTTAACGATGGGCATTAAGCTTCTTGCTGACAGCTTCAAGTGCCTGTATCGATACTTAATGACCATGTCACTTCACCTGGTGAGCGATGAACACCACCAGTATTAAATCGTCAGGAACGAATGTGTATGTAGAACTAAATAAGCTAAAGTTCCAATTTTACTGACTCATCGTCTTGCAGTGTAAACCTGAAAGTAATTTATCTAATTTGTTAATGGTCAGTCATCACTGCAATTACATAAAATTATATGGGTTTATAATATGTATGCATATACAATCGCAGTGATAATTATAAAATTTTGAAAAAAAATAATAATATTGATATTGGTAAAATGATAATATCATAACACGAGCAGTTAAATGTTATAGGCACAATGACCCGATGCCAGTACAGTATTAAAATTTAGACTAGTATAGTGGTATCGCTATTCGCTAGATTTCCATATAACATTACTGTTAGTGAACCTGGAAAAAAATACACAAGTGACAACAAAAAAGACGTTGAATATAATTATTTAAAAATGTACACTATAATTGTCAAATTAATCATTAGTTTAATTGTTTTTAAAGTTCATTTTTGTGTAAATAAAATATAGTATTTGGGTTCAACGACTAAGTTTTAATGAACTTTAATTTATGGAGCCTCGTTCACTTTGTCGCGTTTACTGTCGTTCCGAGTGATTTTCGGTAGTCAGGATATGGGCGGTGGCAGTAGCCTGTTCCATGTTTTGGTTTACGTAATCCAGACTATTAATTTCGACTTTATATCTTACGGCGACGCGCTGCGGTGATTTTTATTGACGAAAATCTTTTTTAGGACCGTGGCCATAATGGCCGTGTTTATCTTAAAAACATTAAACAATAAACGTCATTTATTTACTATTGTACATAAAAACGAAAATGGAGTCATAAATCTTATACCTAGTTTTAAATAGGTATGTTAATATGAGTCGGCGGTAATGCGACAGAGGATATAATTAATTTTGTAGACTTTTCATATTCTAGCGTCTTGCTGTCTAACAAAATGAGATGTAATGTGAGGTATTGTTACACAAAATCCTCCTTAACCGCCTAATATTTTCATTGCACTCTATGATTTTCTTCTGTGTCGTGGGTGCATTTATAAACATACAAATCAAACCCACAACCGGAAGAATAATTTTTGAATCAAACAAAAAGTTGTTCAGTGCGGGAATTAAATCTACGACGATTTGCTCTGCAGCCAGTTGTTCAGCCACAGCGCCAACCGTGCAATTGAAATACAAACAAAAACCTAGGACTTCTCATTCAAATATACCAATTAAACGTGGTGTAAATAAAATAACATAATTCAAGTCTCTCACTTAATCCGTTAAAGTGAAATATTAATATTAACTGTTGGCCGATTTATCACGTAATCTTGGATAGGTTGATTCATTAACGTGACTCATCCTTTAGCTTTAGATTTATAACTCACGAACATTGGTTATTTGACAAAATGAACCATTGGTTGTTACAAAATTATGTAAACATGGCCGTACGTCAGAGCATCCGAGCGATGTTGCTCTTTGATTTTTCGTTTATTTTGTAAAAAATAACACATACTAATGAGAACGGGTAAGCTTTAGCCAACATAAATCATGGTTTTGTTACGATAGTCAAAATATCTTCATAATTTAGTACGTCGAATACCAGCTGGAATATTTGAGGTTCGTCATAACATCCGACATTTGTTTCGTTTTACATTCTGCGGTGGTGTCGTTCTGTTGCGTTGTGGCATACTACGTATAGGTACATGTTATTTGCTTTTCGATATCAATTATTTATTAAATTTGATGATAGACGTTCCTTTAAAACTTAGGTATCGTATATGTAAACAAAAAATATTCACTTTCGAGTAACACTGTTGGCGTCTGCAACGTGTCGCGGGTTCGATTCTCGCACGGAACAACACTTTATGAATGTGATACACAAATTGACGTTTCTTTGTGTAATCCCCAAATTGTCGTTTCTTTGTGTGATGCATAAATTGTTGTTTCAGGTCTGGATAGTTTATGTATGTGAATTTGTGTGTTTGAAAACACACCCACTATACAGGACAAAGTCCTACTATGTACAACTTATGCATTTCATATTTCATAATTATTTATAAGCCTTAATAAATAATTACTTCCAAACATGTAAGAATAGAAGCCAATAGATCACACTGGATCACTCACACACTAACAAGATCCGAGAAACAAGTCCATCCACGATTATGGTAACGCATCATAAAAAGAGCGTAATATACAAGTGCAAAGCCAACAACAGCATCAAAAGCATGTTTTATTTTCAAACAACAATCTTATTTGGCTTGCTACAAGCCAGTTGTAATATTCATCATGCTCTTGGCTCTCCTGACTTTAAACGGTGCATGTCCATCTTTTTATTTTATTTTTTATTTACTAGCCTCAATTGTTGCCAGAGAACAGTATCCATAAAACTATGGAAGCGCTGTTCCTTGTTTTACAAACTCTTTTATATTTCAACAGCCATTCCAGTTGAGAAACAGGCGACATTTTATAGTGTTGCTGCAGTCTTTACTGTTGTATCCTTGCTACTGGAAAATGAAAATTACATGGAATTTTTCAATGAAAAAGTGTTGATAACTAAATCATAGTGTGACTTGTATTTGGTACTTTTGTGAACGTTCTCGTATCAAGATTGTTGCTTCCCTAGATAAAACATTAACATTGGTTATAACAATGGTGTTTAGAAAAGATAGTGGAGCCGATGTCTGGAAAGTGTGTAGTTTCTTTTTATGGTATAGGTCGGAATAACGAGCAGATGGATTACCTGATGGCAAGCAATTAGCGCCGCCCATGGACAGCCGCATTGCCCAAAGAAGTAACGAGTGCGTTGCTGGCCTTTTACGGATAAAGGTTTCGGATATTTAAGGATTAGGAAGGGATGAGGGAGGGGGAGGGATTGGGCTGCTTTTAAATTACGAGGCTCACATGTTAAAATATCGCTCAAACCCTAGAACAAAAGAAAAAACTAATCATTGCTATTCAGTTCAAATGTCGCGGTTCCCATTTCTGCATGTAATAAATAATACACATGTAATAATTATAGTGTTCAATTAGACAAATGTACCTAATTTATATTTTCATTCGACTCAATTTCTTACTTGTTTCTGCAAGCAGCATCGCACAATACTAGCATATTATTTAACTCTAAATTTCATTCAGTAGTAAAAGTAACAGACATCCATCGATTCAAACTGTCGCATTTGTTATAATAGCAGGATGTATGTAGTAGTACCCGGAGGACGCCGATTCAGAATCTGCCAAATACCAATGTAACTTTTGCCGAGTACTTTCTGAGATTATGTGGCCATAACTGACATACGGCGAAGGAAAATAATGTGAAGAGCTAATAAATTTTGCGTCTCAATTGAAATTTGAATTTGGAAATCCGCTTCAAGGTAACGTTGTGATTAATGGATAAACTTTATATCTATGAGAGAAGAGGTCTTTGCTTTAACAATGGCTAACGATGGTGTTAATGGTGTAAAATAATAAAAACGATTAAACTTAACGTAAACATGCCATTCTTAAATGTTATTCTATGTGAGGGTCAGCCATGTTTCGGCACAAATGGGTCGGCTCTACCGGAGTAATAAGACAGTCTATTGAAGATTACCACAATCCTTCCTCTCTCCCAATACCTCCCCGATCCCAAAATCTTAAAATCCCTAATCCTCAAAAGGTCGGCAACGTACTCGTAACTTCTCCGTTGTTACGTGTTCATGGGCGGCGCTGATTGCTTACCATCTGGTAATCCGTGGACTCGTTTGCCATATTATCACATAAAAAAATATTTTCGTATTATTTTCACATCACAATTTATGTAACTCCACATCCTACAAACCAATGACATATTTAATTATACATTTTTATATGCTAACATCATTGTTTGCCTAATCTACTAATGCTATCTAATTGTTTGTACATAGAGGCACGTGTGAGAGAATAATTAATGTTGTTAACTAACATCCAATGTTGTTTCAGCGACTAATGATGAATTATAACTTCACTGTACTTACACAAGTAATTTGTATAAATTAGCAGGGTGATGGTGGTATTTTTTTTTTTAATAAATAAGAAGTATATCTCTGATGTCGTTGTGGCCGTGATATTAAGGCGCTTCTTAAACTGCGGGTGCCAAATCTGACTATTACCAATGTACCCATAACTTTCTTACTGGCAAATAGGATTTTTTAACCTGGATTTATAATTTAAAATTAAAAGTAAGAATTTCAATTATCCGTTTTCAGCTAGCATGATGAGTATTGTTCAAATTTTCTCCGTGTGAGGAGTTTTGATCAGTAATAACCTTTACTGAGCCCTACGGCTTATTGTATGGCATAAGGTACGGCTGATAATTGAATCTTAGTAAGTACTTTTTTAAACGAATCCTACTTCTAAAATACTTCAAATAGCTACTTTGTATGGCTGTATAACTGAATCTAACGCCTTAATAAAATATAATGGTCATTAAACTATCCTCAAACGTAACTTAGGTACTACAAAGTTGAGATTGGCCGTGATTCTATTAGCAGCTCAAATGTCATTCGTAATGGCACTAAAAACTAAAATGGCCGCAGTTACAACAACGTTAAAGCACTCGTATGTACATGTTAGAAGCAATCCGTACTATCTGCAAGTAACAAGTTTAGTACCTACAGCAATATTGTATGCAATAGTTCAACTCTGAATGTTGTAAAAAGAACGTAAAGTTGATGTTCCAACGAAATCAAGTATGCGAATTACTATCTCAGTATTACAGGTTCAACGGAGTTTCGGCTGCATAGCTTGATGCAATTTGTATTGTAAATTATAATGTAGCGTTGCTTTTGGAAGAACTGCAAATGCTTCTGTCTGCATTTTGTTTTAAAGTATTTATGTTTTATTAGACTCCTTCGTCATTTCACTGAACAAATTGGTCTTTGCTTGACTGTGAAAGGCTTCTTTACTGTAAATTGATTTCAAACAATCTTCTTCAACAACAACTGACCTTCTCCGTGTGAGAAGAGCCTTTGCTCAGCAGTGGGCACTTATAGGCTGATGATGATGTTAACTCTATATCAAAATCTTTTGAAATTAAACCCAATCATACTCGTACATCTCTAAAGTATCGTTTTTTCAATTGAATAAAAAAAGTAAAAATAAACATCCCTGTACATGATTAAAATATCAAAGGTTTTCCTGTAACTCATGTATGTTTTTACATCAAAGGTTAATTATTATAACTCGAGAAATTATGCAGCAGCAAAGATTAAACATCCCTAATAGAATATTTTCAGAAGCATCATAGCAAGTTAAGAATCTCTTTACTTTACTGGGAAAATTGTACTAGGAAATATGATCTCTCTTTAAAAGCCTCTAGCTATGATTCATACCGATACACAAGTATTTACCAACTATTTATTCCTTAGAACAAATATTGGAAGATAATATTGATACAACAGTAAAAAATAGGTCATGGTACCGAAGCTGAACAAATAAGTGAAACAATAGCAAAACTAATAATATAACAGACATAATATCACTTACAGAAATTACAGCACAGTGAGATCACACCCATAGGAGCTATATTAGTATAACGCATTTCACAGCAGGCATCGTAATTCCATCAAACATAACATTGAATGTTATTGGTAGGAAATGTTAGTTCCATCATAATGCTAACGAAAATATAGATTCCGATGATTGAAACGAGGTAAGTGTATTTAATGCCAATGCTACTATTTATAAATTAGATGAAAGAACTCGAGAAAGGAAACGTAAACATGTCACTGATGTATGAAATTTTGAGTTCTATCATTTATTATTCTTATTGTTGACGATATGAATGGGTTTTGTTGAAAATCGCAAAGAATTACATGACAGATTTCTTAATATTTTGAAAGATCAAACGGCTTATTAGCAAGGTGAGAATAAAATATTTCTTTGTGTTTATCTTTTATATGAAATTAGAATCAAGGATTGTTGTAACGACTATACCTAATGAAAACATCCAAGACCTTGTTGTATAAAATATTCCAAATGAAACGATGTAATCGTTACCAAACTACTCATTTTCAATAACCGATGCACTTACTATAACTGTTTCGAAACTCATAAATCTGTCAATACATAATACCATAGTTTTCACCTTAGATTATAAAAACATGTGCTGTAAAACGAAACATAGATAATGGATCAAATAAAAACGTCAAGACTTACCGCCTTATAACAAACTAAAAATATGGATATTCAGTCATCATGACGCACAACTTGATTTTATTTATACGCTAACACTTTTACATCTCTTTGTGTAAGAGACACTTCACTTTATTTTATGACCCGTAAGTTCAGTTGTTACAGTTCTATCTAGCGATAAAAATTTAGCGTCGCTACTTGGTAAAAGAAAATATGAGAAAATATATTTAATCCTTGCTGGTACAGTCTTGAATGGGAAACGGGACATCTTATTTCCAAGGCTTGTGTCAACTTTCGTCCTTCTGCAGCACACTTTCTCGTAATCCTATTGTTGTGTAATATAGTAAACAGCGTTACCAGTACTAGTTGTTATGATAAAACTACCAACATTTTTGCAAAAGCAGGGATTCTGCAGGTGATACCAAACTACCATTTGGTGTTTTGTTTTTTAATAAGACTGCCTCACGCTATGATTTTTTCCTGTGTCGTGGGTACCTAGATTTACCAACATGAAATTCACAAACACAAATCCTCCAGATCCAAGCAACTAATTAAAGGAACACACAAAGTCTTGTTCCACAGTAGCCAGTTGCCCAGACACTACGCCAATCGTGCAGTCAAGGTGTAATACGTTGGAAGAAATCAAAAGATAAGACATTTTTATCTTCCGAGTCCCAATGGCCTAAGTTTCTTTACTATTGCTGCTCCTTCTAGTAATTACTGTTTTTTCAATTTAATACCAATAAACACGTGCGTAGACCGCAAGCCGGTAACACTTGTTGCCGACGATGCCGACATGTTTATTACGCCGTTGTGAGCTGAAAGCGACTCGTAAAACGTACCAAGGTTAAGTTTGATTGTTTCAAACGTACAGTCCGCCTTAGCTCCAATTATTATGAAAACGATTCCTATGATCCAGAAAACGTTACCTTAACTGCATGTGTTAAAGTAGAATTTCTTACAGACAATGTTGTTTCAAACAAAACAATCCAAGTATTTTGCTCATTGTACCAAAGATTGCAACGTTTACTCTAAATGCGGCTTTAAGGTTGGACTTCTATTTGCTTTTAACGTGATTTAAATAGGTCAAAGTACAAAAGGATTATAAGAATAGTTGTGTCCTTTGAAGTAGAGGTCAGTCCTAAAGAAAACGAAGATCTAAGGTAAGATATTGTTGAAAGAGTAAACTTTTATGTGATAGTCATATGTTTAAGTGTAGATATGTTCAGTATGTAGGTTCCAGGGTTAGCAAACATAGAGTTTCAACAAAAGTATGACTAGATAGCAGCGGTAATAAATTATAAACGAGATAAGCTGTCAAGTATAAATTTTGCCTTAGTTCTGTGAACTGGATGACTCATAGACAAGAATGGAATTGTCAAATGCAATGAGACAGCAGCATTTGTAGTTGATTTATAATAGTGGAATATTGCTATTTTACTCTCAATCTCAATCTAATCTAACTAAAATGGAAAGTTTCTTTGGCAATTTTAGAAGAATATATTTTGTTTCAATAATACAATTTTAAATTAATATCCTCTAACACTAGAAAGCTGAAAACTTCCTTCGAAAGACATGTGCATAGCATATATTATATTTAGTCAGCAATACTCATAAACACTGCATAATTATAATGGTAACCATTTTTCACATCAAGTGAACTATAAAGGATGTAACCAACAAATATCAATTTGTTAAATTAAAACTAAAAGTTACCAGATGTTGGCAAGGTTGACATCTGCCTTCTCCCGAATTTAATGATCCCCAAGGCGGCCACACTAAACAGCGAACATATTCTAAAATTAAAGAAGCAAATCGTTCAGTCGATACATTGAAACGGAAATAGAAGACACACGATCCCGCGGGAAGTCGAACAAAAAACGTAAAGGAGAAACACATGACCTCATTTGTCGAGATGCGAAGGAATTATTTATTACTTTTGATACTTCTCGCGTCGGTTCTCCCTTTGTCTTTGTGAGAAACGTTGTGATTTTAATATCGCTACTGTTTCTAAAGGAATTCGTTAACGTGATGCTCTTCTTAAAAATATAAAGGCTTATGTCAGATTTTACTGCTTTTCTTTGATGTCAAAATTAATATAGTAAGCGCTGAAATGATCCGCGCTTATGAAGTGAAGATTTAAGGTGAAGAGCGTTGTTTAATGATGTTTCAAAGTAGATTATTGTTAGGCGCGTATGTGTATGTATATACGTGAAAAACATTACATACCTTATCGTTATTCGACTAGGTTCTTTTTAAGAGAAAATTTCTTGTGTTTTAAAAGATTTAGAGTAAAAGAATCCTCAACAAACAATTAAAAATGAAAGTCATTTGCAAAAATCAAGTCGATCATAACGGCGTATCATTTAATTTGATTGAAAAAAAGATACTAAAAATTGTCCCGAGAAATATTTTTCACTCATAAAAATGTACGTTGTTTATTTTTATTCTTAGGTTCTTTAATTACGGGACGAGATTATTTTCTTAGAGGGAAAGCTACTGTTATTATAACACGCAACATTCACGATGCGTCGAGACATCGTGTGACGCATTTTGTTATGATTTTGAAATTTAATCATTCCAATATCCCAATTACCAATTTTGCCTTTCAGTTGTGTCATACGATTTTCGACCTTATTTCGTTAACCAACATTCCTAGTAAAATTTTCGAGGATTGTAGTTGTGTCTTGTCAAAGATCGTGTGATGCGTTCACCAGATGCGCCGCCAACGAAAGTGTGGACTAATGACTTGGCGGTGACGATGTAAACATTCGACGGTCGACACTGTCAAAATTATCACGAGAACAGTGAGAGGAAATTTGTATATTCACATGTAGGTTTACAGTTATAAATGTTTATCTTTGTATTAGGTATACAAAATATAAAATTTTTAGGTAATGTAAAAGCACTTTGTTTTGCTTTGAGGTCTCACTTATATTTTGGTTCTTAGCAGGTTGAAAGTACATATTAGAAAGAGATTGAAAATGTTCGAAAATAGGTAAGCGGTCGAAATACTCGAATCTGTTTTAGGATACCGAAATTGTCAAAGGATGTGGTGAACGCAATTGTGTGGAGATAACCGCCTCCTGTACGTCAATTGAAGCTAGTTTCGTGTACATCACAGTACTAAACTCGTGGGTGAGCCGAGTTTAATCGTCCGAAGCGCTAGTGCGAATAATGGCCGCGACAAATTTTCCGTTCCGTCGAGCATTTTCCTCTGAATGCACCTACACAATTGACGATATTGCCTGCAAAATTGTACGCTATTAAGTGACATTCTAAATATAGGGATCCACACAGGATGACGTCGAGATAGCCAGTCACACTCAACCCTTTCGTACTGAAACCGATATTCATTTTACCATTCTAGCAATATGAACCTTATGTTCATACCGAAGCCGTGTCTTTCGCATAGCAGACGCGTGTCAGTTAAAGCGTTTTCTAAATAAAAATGTGCGGGCAACTGATGAAGTGTAACTGTTACACATCTGCCTTTCGTCGATTGATTCGTAATGATGATTGCTACGTGCGGTTTGGAAGACATGTCCGCGGAAAGCAGCCTCGTGTTATATCAATGTTGTGACGTTAATAATATGGCAACCGTGGCGGACTAAAGATAACTTACTACCGACAATATAATTCCGGTCCCTGGTACGTAGCGAGGAGAAACCCCCTATTTATCTACCGTATCGAAGAAAAAATGAATAATCGAATTTAAATTTCAAAATTATTTTGTAATCGACTTTTAACTTCGACTGACTGATTTATGCACTTGAATTACTGTTAAAGGAATTTTTACCTTAAGGCATTGCCTTTTGCACGTTTTGCAAATATTTCATTTACGTAAATGTGAACATTATGACATAATGATTATACACATTATGTGTTATATGTAAAAAAGTAAATCGCGTGGATTCGTTAATGATAATGCTCATGTACTTTATATGGCTTTGTAGCCGTTGTATCCATGAACAGTATGCAAAAATTAATGGACCGATGGTCGAACTGACCAATTCAATACCCATTATTATTATAAATACCTATCTATATTTATAACATACAAAATATTAGGATACAAAACCGGCAAATATTTAAAAAATACAAATGATTTAAATGAACAGATGCACTCGTCGCCATATTGAACCAATAAGATACTTTTATTAGTCTCTAATTAACATTTTGCCTATTCGTCACGGCAATGCAGCACTATTTCCTTTGCGGCGTATAACATCTTTTATAATTGAAAGCAAGCGCGTACGCACGGATGAACGTCTGAACGTGTTTTCAATCAGTCCACATCACGAGTTTTACGACTGTCTGTCTGTTCGTCTTCCTAAGGAGTGGGAGCTCTACACTGATTGATAGCACGTGTTGCTTTAGAACAACGGATTTGTGTTTCATAACAAAGTCAGCAATTAATTCGAATTTAATCGCATGATCGTCTGCAGGTTGTCGAGTTATTACTTGCGTTTAGTTCAGAGTTACTATCAAATTATAGAGCCATTGAAAATAAAAATGTAAAAAATAAGAAAACAATAATAGGAAAGCGTTATACATAAAAACATTTGATTTGTAAAAAGTATTGATTTGGATGGATGTAGAATAAGGATTACTCATTTAAATATTGAATGAAACGCCCAATACCAACTATGTGTATTGCTACAACAAATCCATTTCGGACACAATATAAAATAAATACACAAAGCGGGATGTAAAAAAGAAAATACGAGAGAAGTCAATATTTTATAAAAAGGACGTCAAAATAATGTTGTCGGAGCTCGATTTTCTATCGCAAAACAAATAACATTAAACGTTAACGTCACGAAGGCAGGTGAAATGGCAGACGTAAGGCGCACGAAAGCTTACCAAATATTTACAAGTGCCTCAAGTGGCTTAAAACAAATTCTCCAATAATCTTACCTCCGTCTTTGTACTATTGTTTACACTGAATTTCGCTACTGCCTCCCCCTAGCTTATATTTTTGTGGAACGCCACTCAAATCGTGTTTGATTTCGCCAAACATAAAGCATTTGTAAACATTTAACAAAGTTATATCGGGTTACACGTTTCCTTTTGTTCCGTACGTTTGTGCTTTTAGAACCGAAAATATTTTTATAATATCAATTGGTTGTGATTCAGCGTTTTCAAAAATGATTGATGGTGATTTTAATGAGCCAGCGCTGGACGTAACCTTTATGATTCGAGAATTTAGGCCGTGAGCTACTACAGATTTATAATATAAATATTTATTATTTGTTGTTGTGAATAATAAATCATCCTGGAACGAGATGAGGTCAGCTGTTAAAATGGGTCTGGATTCAATGTCAATATTTAATCGTTACAGGTTAGGATCGTTGTTTAATAATAAAAAGCTATTTAAAAAACGTGACCTATCACTGTTCGAAAAAAAGTAAACGTGGTATTATTATACGTATTATTATACACTTATACATGAAATAGCTCTATTCAGCATACATAAGTAAAACCAAATTCATGCAAGAGCATGCAAATGCAACAGCGTTGCTTGCCTCAACAATATTTGTGGGAACTTAACAATCCTCTACACACCGTCACATGACGTTAATTTATTCACAAGCATGTCGCTATTATACTGAACTTAAAGGTTTTAGATTTAGTTCTATAACCCTAGAAGCAAAATTGAAACATATTCACTTTGTACTTATAACAATTAGGGTAAAAATGGTCGAATATTTTTATTTATAAACAAAATTTTGCAGATACATGACACGAGACTTTTCCATGACAAATATCCCTTGTATTCACATCGGCTTTTCTCAAGAAGGAAATATTTAAGCAAATTTAAAAGGCCACGTAATCAAACAATTAGAATAATTCAAACAATCCAAAAGTGGTTCAATAAAGCAATTTGTCATCCGCGATAACGCCGTTTGAAAACATTAAGTCAGTGAATAAAATAATCTCTCGCTCCCAAAATGAGATTTCTGAATCTGAATTCGATTGTTCCCGTACTGGATTGTAACTTAATACTTTGGCGCCGTCCTGCCACATTTTAGTAGCATCTTCTTGACTTCTCACAGCTGTCATAATGACAAAGTGTTTACAAAGTGTTACATGTTTTTTTTTTATTTTGTTCCTTTTGGTATTTATTTCATTCTTCTTATTAGTTAGGATTACTGCTTGAATATGGTTTCTTTTAAAAAATTATCGCGTCTTAAATAAATAATGAAAGGAGGAATCAATTCAGATATTATTATTGTGTACAAAGAAATTCCATGTTGAATAAATGAATTACTACTTAAAACTTTGACACACAGTAGGCATAACAAACACAAGATACTTTTAAATATTTTATTCAAGAATCAAACTTTGATGTTATCTTAGGAAACCCTTACAAAATAACAAGGTCAGTAAAAGATTTTGTAGTAAATAAAGAGATTACGATAGGAGGCTACTTTCTCTCGTGTACCTTTTTTATCCTAACAGACAATAGCAGACTTAAGTTCGGCACCGTCTTCATTGCAGTAAGACTCCCCGTATTTATTCCCAAAACGACGTAAAGTAGATAAGCCCCTCCAGTGTAGAAAAATTCCCTTTTAGATTTATCGGTAATCTCGTTTGTTGCCGCTTTTATTGTTTCTGCGAACAATAATGAATTAGACTTACTTGCTCACATTATTTGCTTAGGCCCATCGTCATTTTGTTTACTTTTGTAACTGCATATCAAGGGGAGTAGGGTTAACTAAATCAATGCGATGGGCGTTCTGCAAGGGGATTTCTAGATTTATTGTATCTTTGTTTTTGTATTGTGCACATTTACATTTTGGTTTCCGAATAAAAATCTATACGTTAACTTTGTTACATTTTGTGAAAAAAAATTCTTTGTAAATCTTGATTTGGATACTTTACTATTAAAAAAGCAAAAAAAACGACGTTCAAATTCCACACGATGCCGGCAGCCATTTTTGATCAGTAACGGGACGATTCTCGAAATCTATTATAATTTGTTACTTTTGTAGAATTATATTTTTTTTTTCTACAGATTGAAATGATTGATTTAATCTGTCACCGGTAACGTTTGCTGTTTTCAACAATAAACATTTTAGAATAGTCCAGAAAAAAATAAAATAAAATTGGAATATTAAGGTTTTTTTTAAATATTCATTTACAAATCTGAATAAAATTCGCCACAATATATTCCACAAATCCGTACCATGTCGAAAAATTACTTAAATAATTCCGTGCTAATTTAATTCAACATTAACATACAAATATTTCCCACGAAACGATATTTACGGCACAACACAGTAGTTTATTTAAACAAAATATGCACGGACTTCTGTGTCATTAGCCCGTTGGATCCACAAAATTCATCTGACGCTTCTAATGAGTCGCATACATTTCGAAGGCGTGTTATGGAATGCAACGTTACGAGATTTGGGACCAAAGCAAACGAAATTAAGCCAGCTCATTAGGCGTGTACTGCTTTCTAGAAATAAATATGAGATAAATTCACACAAAATCAGATAATACACCGTATTTGGCTGTTAAAACTATCTAAATAACTACTCTCAAGTGAACTTACTAGTGTGGGTGGTTTATTTGGTACTTTGACTTCATTATAACTGTTAATGTAGTCGGCATTTTGAAGTTGTCCCATTAAACTCATTATGCTGAATTATAACGATTATTTGCTTAGGTCATTATGTTCATTTAAATGTCAAATTTATATTTTAAGCTATTCACATCTAATGAGTTGTTGAGTCTTGGATAAAAAACCTATCTATTAGATCTTTTGAATCTTAATTTGCAGCGATTGAATGCCTATTATTCAAAATTCATTTGCCAGCTTTTGTATTTGTGAAAAAGAATTAATATAAAAAGATCATTGTTTTGTATTATCAAAGTCTCTTTACGTTTTCGTCACTGTAATTTAAGTTCGAGAGAGCCATACCTTCGCACTTATGTCTCGGCTCAACCGGTGTGATACCCTGGTCCCTGGCCTCGCAGAAAACCGACAGAATCAACGATGGTGTTGTGTTTCGCCGTGTAAGTGAGGTTACCTGAGGCCGAATCTTTCTTCCTAAAAAACGAATCCCGCAAAAGGCCGGCAACGCACTCGCAATTCCTTTGGTGTTGCGCCATGAGAGGCGCGGATTGCTTACTAAAAGGTAATCCGACCAATCGTTGATGTCCTATAACATTATAACATAAAACTTAATAAAATAATGAGTAAGTATAACATACAGTCTCACTCACAATAAGATTATATGCATGCATTGTTTTTTCACCAGTTATGTTTTTAGTTCTAAAGTATTTCAAAAATGCTGATTATTTATAAGTTAGAAAGAATGTTAAATAATTTAAAAATGAAATTCGGTAGGCAGTCTATTGGACTGCATCTGCTGTTAACAATGTAGCATTTTCCACTTATAAAAGGGGCACTGTCAGGGCTATGAAGCGTGTGAAGGGGAGAACTGTATATTGAGTAGATTACTGATAGGGTTGACGTTGTTTGGTGATGCGACAGGTGTTCAATCGTCTTATTATATTCCTTCCCTTTCTATTATAGGGACGTTATAACTGTTGTCAAGTAGGTATTGCTAAGGAAGCAAAAATCGATTTGCTTTTCAGGGTTATCTGGTGAATGGAAATACTTTTAAAATTAGATAGGTTTTTTTTTATTTAAATCGATACATTCCACTATGCTTTTGTTTCGTGTTATTTATTTAATTCTCTCGTAGTGGTGCTTCCAAATTAACACTTCAACGCTACGACGCTGGTTACACTTATGTTCAATTGATCCGAACTATTTCATGATCAATGGTTATTTTTTCTGTCTGTTTGGTTAAATGACTTGTGCTGTTTTTGACCAAGATTTGTTAGTGCTGTTCTCATAATATTACACTAACTTAATATTTTTACAAAGACTTTAAAGAAATTTTAAGAAATTCTTTTAGAATCAAAACCATGGAGTTTGTTACTCGTTCTTTTACATTTACTTTGGAATAACTTCTGTTGGAGGACTAACCGACAGATTGGCTTCTTTATTTTTAAATCTTTGTTTGACGTTCTGAAGTATTGTTTTTAAAGCCTAATTGAATTAATTGATTTGATTTCGACATTACCTATTCTTTAACGTTTTGTATTACAGTACTTATGAATTTACCTTTATCTGTTACCGTTAAGCTAAGCAATCCTTCACTTTCATCCCTCAGTCAATCTAAGAGTCTATGAGTAAGATACAGTTCCTCACCAAGCACATATTATTAGCACTGTTACCAGGAAATGATAGCTAGTGTGCAATATTATAAACTATGTGTTATATTACTCCATCTAATCGAAACCTTACTATCTATGATACTTGATAACCACCGCTTCTAGGAATTTCGTACTAAGAACTTAGTATGTACCTAGATATAAATGCTTCAATAAGTAGAATTGAAATTACGTTAGCGTGGGAGAGCCATGAAACAAAAATTGCATTATGTTTTATCGTATGATCGTACGGGATAGCTATCCCAATCTTAGCTCAACCTAAATGTTACGTGCCTCGTCACGTTCCTGACTATGCGGGCTTGGGTTACGGGATTGGATGAAATGAAACACTAATACCGGTTTTCAGACTTTCTATTTCACTTAAGTTACAGCGTCCACGGAGTTAAGTTATCGGCGTTCCTCTCCAGCAGAGTCCGGCCGACTGACACAACTTTGCCGTTCACGCTGACTTAACTCACTTAACTGACTGCACTTCACTATTTTACTGCACTTCACTATTTCACTCACTTTTCTTCTTTTTCACTTCTTCCTTTTCTTCCGAACCGCTTTAGACTTAGAACTCAACTGCCAGCGGTGAGCCGCAGTTCCGCTTATATACCCCCGGTCAGGTTCTGGAACATTCAATTTCGTTATTCTTTTTGATCGTCATGCCTCCAGAACCTTCCAATAATTTCGTTATTCATTTTTATTTATTCTCCTTCTCGCTCTTTAATTTTTCATTTCTTTCACACAAATAATTCCAGAAAGTTCGACAAAACTTCTATAAACTAAAAAACTTCATGTTTACGGCGGGACTTGAACTCGGGGTCTCTGTGGTGTAATCCACACGCCTTACCGATTACACCAACTCGTGTTGACAATTCACGACGAAATTTACAATCTCTAGGCAACGTTTGACAACCATCCATTGACGTCATGATGTCAAAGAGTTTGAACCACTTTTCCGTCACACTGCCCCCCTCTTAGATTCGCTCGTCCCGAGCATCGTTGCTGCCGTAATACCTCGCCAACCTGTCTATATGGACAACTTTCAAAGGGCTCCTTGAAGTCTTCCGAATTCTGTAAGTAATGTCATTGATCTTCGTGACTATCTCATAAGGACCTTCCCAACTAGGTTGCAGCTTCGGAGATTTTCCCTTCCTTCTGACTGGATTATGAAGCCAGACCAATGACCCCTCTTCAAACCCAACAGAATTGGCTCGCCGATCATAGCGCGTCTTTGCGCGATCACTAGCTTGAAGACCGGCCTCCCTGATCTGCTCATAAATGTCCAACATTTTTGCCCTTAACTCGTTTATGTAATCGCTAAACTCGGTGCGAGTGTCGCCAGGTGGACAGCCCGATACAAGATCTGCCGGTAATCTCAATTCCCTTCCAAAATTTGCAAATGCAGGCGTCTTTGCGGTACTTTCATGTACAGCAGTCCGATAGGCAAGCAAGAAGAGAGGTATGTAAGTGTCCCAATCTCTCTGATGGCTGTCAACCACCTTTGCTAAGTGTCGCTCCAATGTTTGGTTGAAGCGTTCGACCATTCCATCTGACTGTGGATGATAAGGGGTCGTTCGAGTCTTATGGATTCCCAAAAGTTTACAAGTTTCCTGAAAAACTTGGGATTCAAAGTTCCGTCCTTGATCACTGTGCATCTCCAAGGGCACTCCGAATCGGGTGAATACCTCGTTTACCAACTTCGTGGCTACAGTTACTGCCTCTTGATTCGGTATGGCAAAGACCTCCGGCCATTTTGTAAAATAATCCATAACCACTAAAACGTAGCGATTGCCCGAATCAGTGATTGGAAATGGTCCAGCGATGTCTAAGGCTATTCTCTCCCAAGGCATACCAACATTGTAGATTTTCATCGCCCCTCTGCTTCTTGTTTGTGGACCCTTGACAGCTGCACAACTAGTGCATTTCCGGCACCAATCTTCGACGTCATATTTGCAATGCAACCAATAAAACCTCTCCTTGATCTTCACCAAAGTCCTCCTAATTCCCAAATGTCCTCCAGAAGATCCATCATGGAACGCTTTTAATACATCCCTTATTTTTGAACGAGGCACCACCAATTGCAAATGCTCGTCCTTGCCGTTTGTTGATTCCCATTTTCTGCACAGAAGTCCGTTATGCAGCGTAAGGCTTTTCCACTGTGCCCATAAACCTTTCGTTACCGCGCTATATTGGGCGACGTCACTCCAACTTGGCTTGTTACCACTTCGTAGCCACTCCAGTATTGGTTTAATATCTGCATCTCTTTCCTGTTCTAATTTCATCGCATCATCTCCCCATGCCTCGTCAACAGTATCAGTCCTTATCACCTTAAGAAAAGCAGTTTCCTTCTTGGCACAATGCTTGCAATCTTCCACGCATGGGCGTCTCGATAATGCATCTGCGTTGCCATGAATTCTTCCGCCACGATGTTCGATTTCAAAGTCAAATTCCTGAAGTTGTTCCAACCATCTGGCTACTTGGCCTTCGGGATCCTTAAACTGAAGCAGCCATTTCAAAGCAGCGTGATCAGTTCTGATCAAAAATTTCCGTCCCAGTAAATACTTCTTGAAATGGTGCAGAGTTTTGACTACGGCCAGCAATTCCCTCCTGGTCACGCAATAATTCCTCTCCGGCTTAGATAGTGACTTGCTGAAGTAAGCAATAACCTTCTCCTGCTCACCATCGCGTTGTGAAAGGACACCTCCTATTCCAATATTGCTGGCATCCGTATCAACTACGAATATTCCTTTCGCGCTGGGGTATCCGAGAATTGGTGTGTTACAAAGCCGTTCTTTTAGTTCTCGAAAGGCTTGCTCACAATCCTCGTCCCAGATAAAGGCACGTTTCTCCTCTGTCAATCGATGCAAAGGCTTGGCAATGTCCGAGAATCCTTTCACAAATCGCCGATAATACGAGCACAATCCAAGAAATGCCCGAACTTGCGTTTTGTCTTTAGGTGTTGGCCATTCCTTAACAGCGGCAGTCTTGGCTGGATCAGTCTCAATTCCTCTCTCAGAAATAACATGTCCTAGATAATTCACTTCGCGCTTGAAGAAAGAGCATTTCTTTGGACTCAACTTTAAATTTGCTCCACGCAGCTTGTCGAGTACCTTTTCCAATTTTCTTAGATGATCGTCAAAATCCCGTCCAACAATGATGATGTCATCGAGGTAAACTAGGCAGGTTTCGCCCAGCAGTCCCGCCAGCACCTGTTCCATTAAACGCTCAAAGGTTGCCGGTGCATTGCATAATCCAAATGGCATCACCTTAAATTGCCAGAGTCCCTTCCCAGTTGAGAATGCGGTCTTTTCCTTGTCCTTGGGATCCAAATCCACCTGCCAATAGCCACTTTTCAGATCGATCGTTGAAAACCATTTCATGCCACTCAGTGTGTCAAGTGTGTCATCGATTCTTGGTAACGGGTAGCTATCCTTCTTGGTTACATCATTCAATCGTCGATAGTCTACGCAAAACCTCGTTGAACCATCTTTCTTCTTGACAAGCACGACAGGTGAACACCAAGGGCTAGAAGAGGGCTCTATCACGTCATTTTTCCTCATATCGTCAATCATTTGTTCAACCTCTTTCTCTCGAGCGAATGGTATACGTCTGGGCCTTTGACGAATTGGCATTGTATCACCTGTGTTTATTTTATGCTTCACCAAACCGGTTCGGCCAATATCACCATCGCTTCTTGAAAACACATCAGAGAATCGAAGAAGTAAATTTCTAGCTTTCATAGTCTCCACTTTTGTCAGACTTTTGTTTTCGTCTAAGATTTTCGTTACAAAGTCTATTCCCGTACTGTCCTTCTTCACAAGATTTTCCGAGCATTTTCTTATCCAGGCCACTTCTTCCAATACGCCCACAGGCTCTCCTTCTTCAATCGTAATTTTTGAATCACTGAAGTTGAATACCGGAATGCGGTTGACATCAGATGACCCCACGACAGTTCTTGCCGGTAGCCATGAGTTTACGTGTTCCGATTTATCAATCACAGCGCACCTTCGAGGTAAACTTCCTTCCCTCCTCCTAGGTAATGCAATTGGTACGAGAGTCTGTGATTTTGGTGCAAGAACAGTTCTTCTTAAACAGCAAACTTTTCCCAGGGTTCCACCCTTCATCGGAATTTCCTCAGTTCCACATAGTAATACTCCAGATTTTAAGTCGATGTTACACTGGTGCCCTCGCAGGAAATCAAGTCCCAGGATGCAGTCATCCAGAATTTTGGCAACAATAACCTCATGTCGATAAACACGTTCCCCAATTTTGATTGTTACATGCAATTTTCCACTTATCGGTATGCGCTGGCCGGTAGCTGATTTCATTCGTAGGCCAACAATTGGTTTAAGGTGTTTCCTGATGTTTTGCCCGAGCAGCCGAACATTCATCACCGTCCTTGAAGCTCCAGTATCTAACGTTAGCTGACTGTTTTTCCCATTTACTTGACCGTCTATCACCAGAGTATTTCCATCGTTAGTTTGCTTGATGTAGATTGTTGGGGTTATTCCACTACCGGCCAGCGCCCACCCCGCAGCCCTGGCTGGATTTAGTTTTCCTGCTGGTCAGAAGTTGAGACCGCCGCGTCCTGGCGGTTCACCTTCTTCGGGCAGTCGCTCCGCATGTGCCCACGCTCTCCGCATCCATAGCACATGAAGTTCCGACGGCGTGGAGGTACCTGCTCCGTTGTCGTCATTTCCCGCAGACGTAAGGTACGGGAGTTACCACGCACGGCTTCCACTTCCAATGCATGGGCCAGAGCTTCTTTCATGTTCTTGTGATGGCCCAGATGAACAGCAGCTCGTACTTCGGGGTCCCGAACACCGTCAATGAATGCTTGGAGAAGCGTGCCTTCAATCATAGACGGAGTCGACCGGAAAGCTCGACGCACAAGTTTCTCGATTTCCACGGACCATTGCTGTAGACTCTCATTAGCACGCTGAGTACGCTCTTTTAATTGCGCTCTGTACACGTGCTCGAGGTGGCTGTCTCCAAAACGTGCCTCAAGTGCGTCGAGGAGGGCAGTAAAGCTGAGATCCCCACTTGCGCCGATAGCTTCCAGCACTGAGAGCGCTTGATCACGGAGGGCCAGGGTGAGGGCTGACTGAGCTTCTTTCTGAGTCCAACCATAAGCCTCCATAAGTGTCTCAAACTGTAGCTTGAACGCGGTCCAGGATGTTGTTCCGTCGTAATGGGGAATCTTGAGCCCTTTCGTTGCGCTTGAGGCCACATTTGGGGTGTCAAAAACGGCTGCAAGACGGCTTCGGCTCTTCAAAGGGCTTGGGCTTGTCACTTCCTGCTTGATTTTGGAGATCTCTTCTTCCACTCTCTCCTCTATCGCCATGACGCGATGTTCCAACTTGCCTAACCCTTCCTCCACTTCTTGTACCCGTTCGACAGCCTTTTGCAGTCCCTTCGTGAAATCCTTATGCATCTCTTTCAGCTCCCGTAGCTGCTCCGCCTGACAGTGTGCTTGCTCCCGTAGCTGTTCTGCCTGACAGCGTGCTTGCTCCTCTTGGCGGCGCGCTTGCTCTTCTTGGCGGCGCGCTTGCTCTTCTTGGCGGCGCGCTTGCTCTTCTTTCAGCTCCCGCAGCTGTTCTGCCTGACAGCGCGCTTGCTCTTCTTGGCGGCGCGCTTGCTCTTCTTGGCGGCGCGCTTGCTCTTCTTGGCGGCGCGCTTGCTCTGCCATCATTTGCTGCAGCTGTAGCAGAAGATCCACCTGCACAGGCTTGGCTTCTGCATCGCTGGTTTGAGCTGCAGCACCCTCTTCCCTCACACGCTGCGCTTCTGACATTGAACGGGTACTCACTCCTCTTACGTCCTGCGGCACTAGCGGCATTTTTCTCCAATCCCACTTCTGACACCAAATGTTACGTGCCTCGTCACGTTCCTGACTATGCGGGCTTGGGTTACGGGATTGGATGAAATGAAACACTAATACCGGTTTTCAGACTTTCTATTTCACTTAAGTTACAGCGTCCACGGAGTTAAGTTATCGGCGTTCCTCTCCAGCAGAGTCCGGCCGACTGACACAACTTTGCCGTTCACGCTGACTTAACTCACTTAACTGACTGCACTTCACTATTTTACTGCACTTCACTATTTCACTCACTTTTCTTCTTTTTCACTTCTTCCTTTTCTTCCGAACCGCTTTAGACTTAGAACTCAACTGCCAGCGGTGAGCCGCAGTTCCGCTTATATACCCCCGGTCAGGTTCTGGAACATTCAATTTCGTTATTCTTTTTGATCGTCATGCCTCCAGAACCTTCCAATAATTTCGTTATTCATTTTTATTTATTCTCCTTCTCGCTCTTTAATTTTTCATTTCTTTCACACAAATAATTCCAGAAAGTTCGACAAAACTTCTATAAACTAAAAAACTTCATGTTTACGGCGGGACTCGAACTCGGGGTCTCTGTGGTGTAATCCACACGCCTTACCGATTACACCAACTCGTGTTGACAATTCACGACGAAATTTACAATCTCTAGGCAACGTTTGACAACCATCCATTGACGTCATGATGTCAAAGAGTTTGAACCACTTTTCCGTCACATAAACCTTATTGTTAGGACCACTCCGTGACTCGGTAGAGCAAAGGGTGGCGGTGTGGTCTGCTGTGACATCTCGCAACCGGCCTTAGTTGAGACCACCATATGGATCGAGAGGAACTAGATTCTCCTCTTTTTGTGGAGTAGTCATGCTAGCAAGGAAGAGTCATTCAGACCGCGTGAAGGAACTATCCTCCTCACGTGATTCACCTGCTCGTCTGCCGCTGTTTGCCATAAAATGGGCCAAAATCTATATTCGTGAAAATATTTTCTTCTACATATTTCGTAAGTCACATAAGGGTGAACTTTTTTCTTTACACCTACAAAATTTCTATTTTGTTTAATATTTTACCAACACGGAAATTTATGCCACGACCGACGATCAAGCTGTATCACGCTACAAACGAAACGTTACTAATCCAACATAATCGGCGGCTTAAGAAAACCACCCTGTGTATAGTGTAGTACCTACTTGTCTCGTCGGAATAATTCACTTAACACTGGACCATGGTTCCGTATACACTGCGAATTAATTTAAGAAGATTGGTGTCCACTCGTGCGCATTTGATGCAGTACAGTGAACAGATAAACAGAACCGCGCTTTTGTTGTTATGATAAAGGATTTTAAATAACTAGGCTCCGTTTTACTTGTATTTAAATTCATACTCTAATATTCTGTAAATTTTTCTTATAATATTTCTCAGTGAATTCTTTTGTGGTTGTTTAATTTTTTTTATTTCTTCTAATTGTTCTTTTTATGTAAGTACTTACAAATTGTGTCTGCCGAGAAATGTATTTTGGTTTCTTTGTCTATCTTACTACCCTGTTTTATAATTAAAAACTCTATTGCATATTTTAGTGATATAAATTATGATACTCAAAACATATTATTGATAGTTAAAATATTGTTACATACATAGGTACCTAAGCACACAAAAATTATAAGATTTACATTTTTAGTGTTAAAAGTTATTCTTAGTTTCGCAAGGTAAAAAAAATGCTAGTTAAAACAGTTGTGGGGTATTTTCTATTACTGCTACCAAATATCAGTTATTTTGAATATCGTGAAATTTCAATAAAAATACCTAGTTAAAACAGTTGTGTCATATTTTCAATTACTGCTACCAAACGGTCGTCATTTAAGGCTATTAATCTAAATAACTGATACATTTAATAGTTTAAAAAACTGTTTGTTCATAAACTGAATGGCGTTGTGCATAAATGAACAATTGTATAGTTTGGAAGCATTTCGAATGAAATAAAAATGTTGTCATATTCAAACTCTGAACGTGCAAATATTTTTGGAATATGTTTCGTTTATCAAAATACAAACTTAAAATCTGCTAGAAGTGTGTATGCCATACAAACATTTTGTTTTTAGCTTACGCCAAATAAGTATATTAGCATTATTTTTAGCTTTTCACAAGTAAGCTTTGTAAGCGAGCCACGCTTATCTCTATTTCTTAAATTTATGGGAGACAGTGTCTACGGTAAAAATCAAGCACAAAAACATCATATCAACGTCAAAGTCCAAGATGCATTTATATTAATTAAACCAATATAGGCACTTTTGTAAGTAAAAAAAAAATAGTCAGTTTTTCGGTTAGTCCTTTTAGTGAAACTATTTGCATAGATTCTGCATATCTAAGGGATATGATAACTGTCTTTGATGGGTCAGAAATCAATTGGGAGATTATTATTAGAGAAGATAAGATTCATAGTCAAATCTATATATATAAAAGAAAGTCGTGTTAGTTACTCCACTTACAACTCAAGAACGGCTGAACCGATTTAGCTGAAAATTGTCAGGGAGGTAGTTTATAGCTAGGAAAAGGACATAGGATAGGATAGAGTAGGTAGTGTAGGTTAGGTAGAGTAGGGTAGTTAGAGTAGGGTAGGTAGAGTAGGATAGGTAAAGTAGGGTAGGTAGAGTAGGGTAGGTAGAGAACGTTAGGTAGAGTAGGGTAGGTAAAGTAGGGTAGGTAGAGTAGGCTAGGTAGAGTAGGGTAGGGAGAGTAGGTTAGGTAGGGTAGGATAAGTAGGGTAGGTAGAGGAGGGTCGGCAGAGTAGGGTATGTAGAATTGTAGAGTAGGGTAGGTAAAGTAGGGTAGGTAGAGTAGGGTAGGTAGAGTAGGTTAGGTAGAGTAGGTTAGGTAGAGTAGGGTAGGTAGAGTAGTGTAGGTAGTCAAATGACGGGAGCGACGCCGCGGGTAAGAGCTAGTTATATTAGGTGTACTTACACACAGATCATTAAGAACATAAAAGTGTATTCCAATAATTTAGTTCTAATTTAAAACCACACAACATTTTCCGAAGCAAATTCTAATTCAAAAAGGCACATTCAACGAAATAAATGTAAGACAAAACGCAGCAATAAATTCTCAGTGATTCGATATAAATTTCGCTGTCCTCTCTTCTCCGCCTGTACTTTGTCATTGTGATAATTAGGACGTAAAAGTGTTACTGACTGTAATTTCTCTTTGTGTCCGAACATTTTGCCATGTTTAATTTCATGTTGCGACCGCGTCTTCGCCAATTAGGTATGTCTGGGTGACGTCATGGTTTTTATAAGGTGTCTTTTTGTCATTGTGTTGTGTTTTGTTTGTTTATGAAGGTTGGGTTGCTTTTTGGGGTATTTTGTGGCTATGAATATCTGTTAGTGCGTGCCTTACTTAATACAAATATGTTGCAGATAATTATTTTCTTTATGAAATTTCATATTTTAATATTATTGTCGAATAGGTAAGTGTAAAACTAAGATATATTCGTCTATTTTTTATCCTATCAAAATCTGGATAACACATGACACATGACCCTCAAATCGAATTTAAATTTAATCGATCACATCCCCTGACTACCTCTAAACCAACCAGATCTCCTTAAAAATAAACCATATCCTTCATAAAATTTTATAATCACAAGTCGCTTTCAGGACGACCGAACAATAGTATTATTTATAATTCCCTACAATACAACCATATAATATTGATTTACAAATGCATATCAAACTCCCTTAAAATCCAAAACTACATTAAGACCTTAAAAGTTAAGTAATAAAATTGAAAATCGAATAAAAATACCAGTTTCGGATACGTTGCTGTGCTGTTGACTGTACCTACATTGTATCAACCGACCGGCATCCCACAAAGCGGGGGTTCGTGACGAAATAATAATTATATTTAATAATCACCTTATCAAAAGACGATGTAATTTGTTTGGGTTAATTCAATATCGACATAATTCTCTAAGTCAGCTGTCTGATTGATCAAAGGCTAAGGAAATAATGGTTCGAACTGTTCACGGTTGTTAAGGATTACAATAATAAGAATTGATAGTTTTTGTCGAATTATTTTTGTGTTCAAAAAAGGAAATTCAAGATTTTTTTCAACAAGATTTTATTTTTACAGCAATATCGCAATGATGTTACAGAAGTGTGTTTTTTATGAAATTCTTGCACCACTCTAGTAGTTTCTCCTGTGACGTGGGTGCGTTTACAAACATACACATCACACCCAATCCCGATACAACAATTTGTGGAAAACACAACGTGTAGTTCCGTGCGGGGATTGAACCAGCGACACTTTGCACGGCAACTAGCTGCGTGTGTGTGCGTCGTGTTGCAATGTGTTGCCTAGTGCCAACTGTACAGTCTAACTATTTACGTCTATCTAATTTAAATAAAATTATAATAAGATACACGTAAATGAGCACAATAAATAAGAAATCCCTAAAAGTTAGCTAATTAGTAGTTTGATTAACAAATTGAATGAATCGTCTCAGATGCGTGTGATGTTTTGATGCGTGCGTCAGATGTTTTGTGTTTCAAAGCATCTTTAGAAGGATCATTGAAAATGGATATTCTATATCTTGGATCATAACTTTTTCTCCATGATATTGATATGACTACAAATGTTTATCTCTTATTTGTTTTCTGGCTTTTACAGAAAAGAGCAACCTGAATTATCTCTATTTATTTAAAAAAAACATAAAAAAGCAAAATATTTCTATTTAAAAGCGCAAAAAAATACCGTGTGTTAATAATACAATCAAAAATATTTTAACAAAGTATCAAAACGATAGATTATTACGACATGATTTTGACCTACCTCCTTTCATGACTGCAACCTGCACTTACATTATGTTGTGACGTCACGGCTATGAAACTGCTTTATGTATTAGTGATGGATAGTACACTGTTGAAAGGCTATTGATGTGAGAAAGCTCTTAGTTTTTCATGAGTGTATTACGTCAGTCAATATCGTGAGTCTTTACGACTGGGTTGCGAAAATGTATGGGTGCAAACCATGTTAAATAAAGTATTCTTTAAGATATGTATCCAAAAATTGTGGCTCAGTGACGATTTATATAACGACATTTTGTAAAGAAAGTAATTCGTTACTCTATATAGTCGTAAAGGGCTATAGTTATACAAACAATCCCTATTAAATTGTTTAATGTAAATCCGAATACCATTAAAAAAACTACAAGTTTATATACAATACAATATTGAAAGTATAAGTTTGCATTGAAAAGGTGTAAAACATTCGTGGTCCAGTACAACTTTAACAATATAAAAGTTAGCATTCAATGACAGAAAAATGCATTCTCTATACCAACATCTCGTTGAAAGTTCTGTCCGTTTCCAGTTCGATTTGGGATTATACTCTTGCTGGTTTTTCTAGAGGAAGACCGGCAAAAGCTATTTAACTTTGCAAGCAAATAATAGTTTGCTATCGCTCTCCAATTTGCATGCGCAAGCGTGAAACGCAATATACTCCGTTAGATACATCCCTATACATACGTAATTGAGAAGTTGTACTGACGCCGTTGAAATGAGACGAAAGAACGTGGAATGGGATTAGGATCCGGTTCCCAAAAATTGGGAGCCTCGCAAATCCCTAAAGGGGATGTAAAAGTTGTACTTTTGTTCAACCCCTTTGCTAATAACGGTAATGAACAGTAAAGGTCTCAATATGACATGGAGCGAGCTTTAACTCATTTATCAGCTAAATTGGGACTTTCTGTTTTAAAGGGAAATTTTGTTACTTAATCCTTTTCGTTTACATCTTTTTTAGGTTTGTGTTTAGTGCTTGTAAAACTTTGAATTCGATTTATAAAAAAGGGTTAGAAGGAAATTTATGTAAAATTGGGTTTTAAAGGTTTCTTAATTTATGTAAAACACTGAACTGATATATTTTACTGTAGGTTTTCTCGAGAACTTTTAAAGCACTGCACTGCAATTCTTATTGCCAACGTACTTCAAATGAGTCTCATAAGTTATTTAAAAGCACGTTCCTAGATTAGCATGAAAAATAGAAGGAACCCAGCGTCCTAAGATATAATTATGAAAGCATAAAAGAATGAATAAAATCCGCTAATTCCGAGCACTCCACTTAGTAGGGGAATGTTTTTGCAATTGAAGTTTCTGTTTCGATTCATTCGAAGGCGACGCCTTGAATACTAAGTAACGAATGACCTGAATGTGAATTAATGACTGCTGTGATTTTCATGGATTTGTGGGATATATTATTAAAAGTTATGTATCGTGTAGCATTAAATGCTTTGGTCTCAAACATTGTGAATGCTTAATCGTATTAAAATTATCCCCGATACTTTGCTGTTACACAGCAAATCAAGTACCGAGGCCAAACTACTTATGTTTTCCATTTAAGAAAAATTAAAAAAGAATAAGCGATATAACTAATCAATTTGTCAAAAATTGTGAATAGAATACCTACTTTTTTGTGGCAATGAACTGAGTTTAAATATCAGAATACAAATCGTATTTAGGTACAATATTTAAATGTATTAAGATGTCTGTCTAACGAAACTTATAAAGATCTTCGTCCATCGTCATAATTGATCTTCATCCAAAGAGTTTTGATTCTGATACAATTAAGACAAACAATAACACTTTTTTATTCTTCACCTGTAAAGAAAAAAATATTTAGCATACTTACAATCTACTCTCTATTTGAATGGGCTCGGACACAGTGTCCAGAGTCTTTTATTTAAGGCAAACGAGCCATGGTACTTGCTTGCGTGATTGTTAACAGTACCTCTACCATGGGTACAAAGCAATAGTCTTTTTGATACTCGATAGCAACAATATCAATCTTGATATGAAATCAACAAATACAGCAGCGCCTCTAGAGGTCATTTACGGAACTAAATTTTGTGATAGACAAAAAAACACGTGTATGTTTATGAGCATTTGCAAATACTATTGTTTAAAACTCATTTTTTTATGTAATAGATCGGTAAACGAGCAGACGGATTACTTGATGGTAAGCAATCAGCGCCGCCCATGGACACTCGCAACTGAGGAGTTACGAGTGCGTTGCCGACCTTTTAGGGATTAGGGATTTGGAGATTTAGGAATTGAGGCGGGATTGGGGGAGAGGAAGGATTGGGCCTCCGGTAACCTCACCCACACGGCGAAATACAAGGCTGTGGTTGTTTCGGTCGGTACGTCGGTTTTCTGTGAGGCCGTGGCATCACTCCGGTCGAGCCGACCCATTCGTGCCGAAGCATGGCTCTCCCACTTACAAATACTCATGGTAGAGGCACAGCTTTCAGTCGATTGGAAAACTGAATTGAATTTGTACTATGTGTGCCAGTAACGTGGAAACCGAATGCAGATAAAATTAGTTCCCGACAAATAACAAGGTAGTGTTAGAAGATCATGTTCTTGGGATGGTAATGATATCATGTGTGGTGTTTTCTTTTTTTTCTTTTCAGTATGCATTTTGTTCTATTTATACTTAAAGAGTTACTTAAGAAGTTTCTATCTTATATGTATATAAAAATGAAAAGCTGTTTGAGAATATCACTAAAACTCAGCTAGTCAATTATATTAAAGAATAATAATTGCTGTTACTTAGTCTCGCTAAAACTCTGAAACTGCTAGTCTGGTCTAGATATATTTATGAAAGTCCATGGACTTGAAAAATAAATCTTATAAAATCCTTTTTTTGCCATATTATAAGCTGCTCTGTATTTGACATTAGATATTTGACTAGGAACACAATTAACATTATAAAAGTTTTTAAAGCCATATGGAGTTCGTCAGATCAACATTGTAGTTATTAATAAATAGTAAGCGCAAAGTGCAGGAAATATAAATAATAAGGCAAATAAAAATAAACTCATACAATATTTAGAAATCCCTTCATTCATTTTAAAACTTGGATTACTAATTTTATAATCTTCAATAAACTGTATTAATAAGCATTATTTTACTACATCATTGTCATTTAAAACATTTATTAGGGTAACACGATAACAAAATGAGCTTTTCTAGCTTCACTACCAAACAAAAAAAGAATGATACAAATGTCGTACATTTATTAGGATGAAGAACTATGATTCTTTTAATATATTTTAAACAAAAGAGAAGTTCACTAACACCTCTATTTTTGTAAGTCAGGTCGTTAATAACAGACCTCACTAATACATCACCCACTACCATTTCACGACGATTGAGCAATAAATCCAAACCATTTCGATTATTAAAACTGTATCCACTCGAATAGAAAACAATCGAATAGAAAATCGAATAATTGATATAAACCGCGCACTCATATCATTAATCACGTTAACTATCAATACGTCAATAAAGTATCACATTTTTGACGTAAATAATTCTTGGAAAGGGTAACAATAATATTACACAGTGTGTTATTATATTGGTGCTATTTTCAATTTTCATTGTGCATTGAATTTTAAATTATTGAAATTAAAATTGTAAACAATATAAATGCATCTTGTTTTTTTATAAATAAGTAGGTAAGATTTTTTTTTTGAAGACCAAGTCTTATCTCTCCCCTCAAATCACTCGTAACTCGTAAAAGGGCGACAACACACTTGGAACTCCTCTGGTTTTGGTCTGGTTGATTGCTTAAAATCAGATGATCTTACAGCTGGTTTGTCACCTTAAACTTTATAAAAAAATTTGGTGATTGAAATGCCTATGCTTAAAAAGAACTTTAACTGTGTTATAAATTGTAATTACTGTGTCCATCCTGATGTAGTATCGACACTAGAAAATATATCTCTTAAGTCGGTCAATAACCACGATTCTATTTTTTTTTCAAATTTGGTTGCTACTAATGTAGGTACCATTTAGTACGTAGCATTTAAAACATTTCAAACTTCAATAATACAATTTCCTATCACGATTTAAACGATCACCCTGTACAGTGTAGTACAAGGGTATTTGTTATCATCGTGACGTAAGCACTGGTACTGAACAATATATCTCTTGGGGCGGTCAATGGCCACGATTCTGTTTTCCTTCATTTCTCTGACAGCGTGAAAATCGTCAAGGGTCATTTATTGGCAAATTTACGGCTCATGAAGCTTGAATGTGTGAAGGGTTTTGTGAATAAATACATTTTAAATGTTCAAAAGTAGGTATATATTGTTGTAGATTGTAACAACAAATAAGTTAGTAAGATTTTGCTTTTGTTTTTTTTTTTGAAATATTATGTAGATGTTTACCGTTAACTTGACACATACGTTTTATGCTTCCGTTTTATTTAACTTGACTATATTTAAATAGTTAAATCGAAGTCAACTAAGTATAAATTGTGCAGTATGCCTACCTAAAAAACAGTAAAAACATCTACCTATGTTGCATCAATTCAGTCCTATTCAATTCAAATTCATTGTACCACATGTTTTTAAATCATTGAATCAAAACTATCGCATAATAAAAAAGCCGGTGAAACTGTCGTCGCTACGCGTAACGTTGCCCCAATGAATGCACCGAAAATTTCATCGTCGATTTCATATCGGTATCGAGCTAATCATCGACATTACACAGACGAATGATTAAGCAATTTCTCGCTTCAATAATCGTATGCGCACAGACGCATTTCATTACAATGTATAACGGAACAATATGCCATTTAGCACACTTCCTAATGTAAAGAATTTATTTATTGTTTAAAAAGATTGGGCAACTTATACAAATATACAAAAAGATATAAGATTTTTTTCTATGTTTATCGCCATAGAGGTAGGTTTAAGACATTTAGGGCTGATTTTTTAATCATATATATAATAGATAAAAGTTATATGTGGAATAATTATGATGGTGTCGCGTCAGAATGTTTGTATAAGACAGTGACAGCAACAATTTAATTCCTCAGATAACATTTATCTGACCACTGAAGAATACGCTCTTAACTGTTTATATATATCATTTATTGATGGTTAATGATAATTATTAAAGTTATTAAAGCAATGTCTTTGCGTCACTTCAATTTTGTAGAGGTGTATTATTTAATTAACCTACCTACTTACTAAAAACAACAACAAAAATTAAGTAGGTAAGGTTTTCCTCGAAACAATTTAAAAGTTGCAAATTATCTCACAGACGCCCTAAAACTGAAATACATGACTTATATTAGTACTTATCATAAACTCAATATTGGCTGCCATCGGAGGCCAAATAAACTTAGACACGAATACAGAAAGAAAATTAATTAAAAAACTTAATTTCGCAATATTGAATTTTTAAGATCAGGGGCTACTTTTTTAAATGTTTCCTTACGTTTCTGTGTGCTTTATTAAAAATGGATAAGCGGAAATTAATAAGTGCCTCCATGTTTAATTAATGTTCAAGGAACGAATTTCAAGTAAAATAAGAAAGTAATTAACAACAGTAATAGGTTTCAAGAAATATCTTTAAATATTTTTTTGGAAAATTTCTTAAGCAAATGTTTCTGTAGTTATTAATGTTGTATTAGTATGTATGTATATCAAATGTATTTATATTTAAGATTTTTTTAAGAAAACGCGGCCTATAATATTATTATATTTCGATATATTTTTAATTAACTTAAAAAAATGTTTTATCTATGATAAAGTTATGTGTCGTTACTATTTTTATTTTCTACAGCAATAAATAGATTTTTATACCTTTCTGTGTGTCCCACTGCTGGGCAAAGGCCTCCCCTTTTTCCTTCCAAACTTCTCTGTCTAGAGCGATCTCCGGCCTAGTTTGCCCCGCGAACATGATTACACCATCACATCACCACCTTCGCCGTGGTCGACCTCGATGGCGTCGACTAAATAGAATTAGATTTTGATAGTAGAATAAAATACATCTCTTTTATTTTATTGAGATTAACAAATCATGTAAACTCAAAAGACAAAAAGAATATATATTTTTTAACTTTGCCTTACACTAGAATTTCGACTTTTCTCTGACTCGAGGTTCGGAACAACATTTTGTGGATAACACAGAATGTTGCCCCCAAATCGAACCCACGACACGTTGCAAGGTAGCTAGATGTACAGCCACCGTGTTAATCGTGTAGCCTATTTTTTATTCTATGTAAAATTGCCGTCCTACGTAATATCGTTGTGGCGGCTCGGAAGTTAAAGCGCCCGTTTCTCATGCACGAAGGTTTGAGGTATGGGTTCGAAACCTGGCTAGTTTAAATATTTCTTTCGCCGAGTTATATGTTCTTTCTATGAAATTTTACGCACCACTGATATAAGGTAAAGGAACATATCGTCAGGGAACATGGAATTATAATTTGCAAGCCGGGTGATTAATGAAAACCTTCCCCGTGTGAGAAAAGGTGAGCAAGGCCTGCAGTTGACGATGATGATGATGTGATAAATATTGTAAATATACACCGTCATGTATACACAGAATTAAAATTTCCTCCACATCATAAACATATCCTTATTCAGCTTGAGGAAAGGGAGACTGGCCAAATTCGCACACGTAGAGCATTGTGAACAAAATAGAGAAATCGGGTAAACAGAAATAGCACCGGCTGCAAAATAATTGTTGCTAGAATCGCTGAACTTAAACGGAGTACCTACTCTGTACCATTAAACTTTCCGCACAGAAATGCTCTTTGCTGTCAGTTAATTTGCATGTGCATTGTCAAACCGTATCGGGAGTTGGAAACGAACCCAGCCACTGGCCAACGAAACAAACTTTTGTCAAACCAGCATTTTGCATATTCCGATTTATAGCGAAGAAACGAGTTTTCGGTTCACTCATTCCTGTTGTGTTTGACGTAATTTGAAATCGTTTTACCAAGTTTAAACGAATGGAAATGATTTTTCTCGTATGTTATTCAAATGTTATTCGAATGAGAAATAGAAAATGGACGACTCACTTTTAGTTTAATATTTCAGTAAGTCGACGTTTAGACTGAGTTTTTAAGAATAAGAAAAGAAAACTGAGCACTTAAGAAAAACATCTCCTGTCATTATTAATATTAGGCTCACAAACTAACAAACTACTTATAAGGAGTCATTTATTAATATTAAACGACAAGCATTTTATTTTGATATGTAATTTTCACCAACAGCCATGGTGTTCCATCATAAATAAAGTTTTTTTTATGGACGACACTAAATAAGTTGTCGCGTTTTACCAAGAACCGGCCTCTAGCTGGTGTTCTTCAGCATTTTTTCTCATTAAAAATACACTCAGCGGGTGGTAAAATTAAAAATTTTCTCAACAAAAGAAATGTTTCAGAAAATCACAAGGAAGTTCGAATTATCGATAATTTTAATAACAAACTACGACCTCGGCTGGGTTTGACATAACGATTGACGTTTAATTTTAGTGCGCGGAAACAAAATGCTTGTTCGGAAACAGTGGCTACTGTTTAGACATTATTTTTTAAATAAACGGAAAGTCCTGAACATTTTTGATGGGAAGTTTGTGTACTTTGTCAGATAATACCGGCCTATTATGCTTATACCCGTGGACCAAAATTAAGACTAATTGATAGACACAATATAATTGATAGATATTTGCTTTCACTTAATCTATATTTGCTTTTAATAAAAGTTTTGGACTTATTTATGTCTACTTTTACAGCTTTCGTGGGTTAAAATAAATAAGTTATCCCACCTAAAACATTCTGTAAGAAACTAGCCAATTCTTGGTGGAGCTGCTAGTTTATTTCTAAAAAGTAATTGAATATAACAACGTTGTGCCAAGTCTAAGGTTATTGCTGTTTTTTTTTGTGAGGGGAAAATCATCAAATGACTTCTCCCGCCCAGGGCCGGGCAGGAGGGAGTGTCAGACTCTTACTGACTAAAAACCCCCCTGTTCCTTCTCCTGCTCTATGCCGAGGTCGCGGTGCCTCATTGCGGTTACCCCGCAATCCCGGCTGAACATCAGCCCTAGGGCCCCGTCTGTAGTGGTCTATTGATCCTTTGAGGCGCGCGCGGAACGCTACGCGCCGTACGCTCGGGCCTGGTTCTGGTCGGGCGGCGAGCTGCCCTTACTCACCGACCGCAGGCCCGTGCTTACGGTGGCCGGAGATCGTCCCTTGATCCCCGACGCCCGTAGTGTCACAAGCTGGGGCGTGAGGAGGAGGATTGCTCCCTCACGCGGGCCGCCTCTCTCTTTGCGAGCATGACTGCTTCACAAAAGGAGGAGACGGCATCCCAGTTCCTCTCACTCCGCACCATGGCCTCGACTAAGGCCGGGCGCGAGAGGTCGCCGCCGCTGATCACTTCCCTGAGGACACGGCGGTGCTCAGACCAGGCAGAGCATACCGCCACCGTATGCTCCACCGTATCCTCTAGGTGGTCCTCGCAATGATGACACTCGGGCGTTTCCTCCCGCGGGATCCGAAACAGGAACCTACCGAAGCTGCCGTGCCCGGTAAGGACCTGCGTCAGGCAGAAGGTGAGGACGCCGTGGCGTCTCTCAAGCCACTCCTCAAAGAGGGGTCTTACCGCTGCTATGGTAGCGTGCCCGGCCCTCGGTTGCGACAGTCATTGTTTCCACTCTGCCATGAGATCTCGCCGGAGCTCATTCCGCCACGCATTAATTTGGCGCGGCAGAGGATCCTCACCCCGGAGACGCGCGTCTGCGCGTGCGCGTAGTCGTGCGCGCGAGATCGTGCGATATCCGCGGATTATTCGGATAGCCATGACCCTCTGGGACGCGACCAGCGTACAAAGGTTATTGCGGTTACGTTATTATTATAGTTAATGTTGTGTAACTTAGCTGTTACCCTTCAGTCATTAATTTCTGCGTTCTGATCTTATCCAGAGGTTCTCAAATAAGGGCCTGGTATGGTATGGTACGGCAGTTTTTGCTTCGCGCTCGACTTGGCGAGGCACTGCCGTACCCCCAGATTAAATTTAAGGGATTACGAACGCAACTGTTTGGCGAACAAGAACAACGTCGTGTGCAACCCTTATCGTGGCTAGAAACTGTTCAACTTCCTCGTTGGTCTGTCTTTTTATATTAAACATTGAATTTAAGTACACCAGTAATAAATATTTTATTTATCAAAATTAAATAGAAAAAAGAACGTCTTAGAAACATGGCGTCTTTTTTACCAATATATGTACATAATTATGTATATGTAATACACGTACCTATATCATGTATTAAAAGTCTACTGAAACGTAAATTCTATTAAAACTCAGTACGAATTCGAGTCTGTTTAACAAGCAAAGAGGTTGTAAAGTGTAATTAGATACAAACTGGAGCTTTCATGTGAATTAGCATTCAGTGCCATTCATTTACTCAACTCAAGTAGCAATGAAAAGAGCTAGAAGAGACTTTGATTGGGAAAACATTTTGTTTCTTAGTACTGTTTGGATGTTAAGCTAAAAGTTTATATACCTACAGTAATTCCTTTGATAGAAGTAAAAGAAATGCACCGTGACTTTAATGGAACATTCCATTCAGAATATGGGTAAGTAATTACATTAGATAAGGGGAAATGTTTCGTATAGATGCGTATGTATGTGTATTGTGTATGTTGCCTTACTTTTTTATTATAATTAATTTTCTCGCTCAGGATGAGGCGAGAGGGAGTGTCAGACTCTTACTGACTAAAAACGAATTTGTTCTCCTGGTCCACGCCGAGGCCGCGTTACATTATTGTGCTTGTCCCATAACCGGCTGATATTTGTTTACCTTGAGCTGTTTCACAATAACTAGATAGTTACATAGGTACTCGTAATAATGAAGGAATCTTTTAATTGTTGTATCAATTTATTGCCTTAAACAAATGACAAAAGGTACCGATTTTGTTTGTATTGACTTGTATAACTAAATTACAGAGAAAAACATATATATTCTTCGATTTTGATACATAACTTGGAATATGAGTATAATTTGCTAAGAAAGAAGTCTTGAAAAAAGAAAATAATTTTACGATAAAATGTTTTTAAGATTATTGAAAATCTCATAACGAAATACTTTATTAACATCCAATAAGATGAAGACTATCCATTCTAAAAAGTTTAAAGTGAGCACAGCAAGTTTATAAGCAATAATAAAAAATAAAACAAGAAGGAAATTCCAATAACATAGCCTTTAATATTAAAACTTCAGAAAACAATTCGTTTCAATAATGGAGCAATGCCCGCGAGCGCCGTTCAAAATAAAGTATTTAGAGTACGCGGTACTAGCACAGTTTATTACGAAAATTTATCGTTACTCAAAAGTTTTTTGAGCGATTATTAGTATTTTCTTTTTTATATTGAACTACTTCGATTATTATTTTCGAATGAATTAATTGGAAAATTGTTCAATAACTTTTTTTTTAAGTTTGTGTAGGTATTAGGTTATTTTCTTAAATACCAACTTCCTCAATTAAATGACTATTGAGAAATCTTTGGTAGGAGAGTATTATTAAGATCTTTTTATACCTACTTAAAGGTATTAAATATGAATCAATTGGTTTAATTCTTTATTTATAAATGGTAGCCCATATCAAATTTTATTTTATTTGGTTACTATGATAAATACTGTTGTCCTACTTATGTTAATTTGATTAGTTCTAGTTTTAATTTCTATATATTTTGTCTATACAAACGCATAATGTTAAGAATGTTGGCTTGTAGCTGGGTAATGTATAAGACCTACTGTCTACTCAGAATTTGTTCTGTATTCTGAGACTGTCTATAACCAATACTTGAAACTACTTTCAGTACATAAGCTGTGAGCCTACCTTATTATAATAAATAATAGTTTCGAAGGGTCATTAAATTATCATCTGAAGGTAAGACACCATCAACATCAGATTAGAATAGGGATGTGTTGCCCAACTTCATTGGGGGTAAGAGTTTTGAGAATTGAAAATTGGGAACTTTGGTTTTGGAGACGGGGATAGGCTGGGTAGGTAGGTAAGAATTGAGCCGCTGGTAACATCACTCACACGGCGAATCACAACTTCATGATTGGTTGTAGCTTCAATGAGGCCTCGGTCTCTCGGTCGGGTTTTTAGTCAGTAAGAGTCTCCTGGGCCAGAGAAGCAGTTCGAGGATAGCCCAGACAAAAAAAATTGTTGTTTCACACTGATTTTCTCTGAGGACGGAGAATCACTTTGGTCTTGGTTGGTTTGAGTCGGCTCATTCTTGCCGAAGTATGGCTCTCCCACACTTAAATACACGAACGTATGTTTACTTTATGTTCAGTCATCAACTTGATTTTCGAATGAAAATTGTTTTTGATAACAAAAATATTACTTTATTACGTATGAATATTGTTTAAATACTTTTCCATGTTTTCCCATGAATTCGCTCCTGTAATAATAGACATATCAAGGCGCATGATAGCATATCAAAATTGCTAATGCCTCGAGGGAAAAATAACAGAATCTGTATGTAAAATTATGATAACGTTTGTAAAACAAATACTAAAGTCACGACCTAATAAAGTTTCCATGAAAAAATAAACAAAAATAATTGACGATAATTTTAGAAGGTTATTTTTTTAGGTAGAGAAGCATGTATCTCTCGTCTTGGAGCTACAAAAACGACGGAATCACGAACGAAAACTTGATCAAAACAATTTGACCAAGTGGACGTAAAATATTCAGTTCTCATATACCACGAACATGGGCATTTTATTGTGGATCACACGACCCCTTCTTCAATATAAGGGTAAACCGTAAAATTTTATTCTATACCAGTTACTTTGTCCATTGAATACACCTCGTATTATGCTAATACCATAGCATCACAAAGGCGAGACTGCATTGTGGAGTCGCCTACAAATTTGAATAAATATAAACAGTAAACGGGGTAAAATGCATTAACGTTGGCTTAAATTTTAAAAACGTCTCATAGAGTGTTATGTATGGGCTCTTAAGCGCATCTTGAGATATCATTAGGGCAGTCGCAACGTGCTCCGCCGAGATTAAGACTTGTGCTATCTCAGAGATGCCACGACAATGCAAGCTCCCTCACTTTGTAAGTTGAGAAAATTAAAATGTGGCTCAAATTGTATATATGAGAAAT
The DNA here is from genome assembly GCA_902829305.4 of Spodoptera exigua. NCBI lineage: Eukaryota > Metazoa > Arthropoda > Insecta > Lepidoptera > Noctuidae > Spodoptera > Spodoptera exigua. The sequence goes on from LR824614.2 coordinate 5,632,930, forward strand.
GTAAGCGGCTTTATTCTATTTTGTTCTGATTTCTATGCTATATATGTATCTTCATGATACATGATACTCGAAGGAAAAAGTACTGTGACAGAAAACTCTTTGACATCATGACGTCAATGGATGGTTGTCAAACGTTGCCTAGAGATTGTAAATTTCGTCGTGAATTGTCAACACGAGTTGGTGTAATCGGTAAGGCGTGTGGATTACACCACAGAGACCCCGAGTTCGAGTCCCGCCGTAAACATGAAGTTTTTTAGTTGATGGAAGTTTTGTCGAACTTTCTGGAATATTTGAGTGAAAGTAATGAAAAATTAAGGAGCGAGAAGGAGAATAAATAAAAATGAATAACGAAATTATTGGAAGGTTCTGGAGGCATGACGATCAAAAAGAATAACGAAATTGAATGTTCTAGAACCTGACCGGGGGTATATAAGCGGAACTGCGGCTCACCGCTGGCAGTTGAGTTCTAAGTCTAAAGCGATTCGGAAGAAAAGGAAGAAGTGAGAAAGAAGAAAAGTGAGTGAAATAGTGAAGTGCAGTGAAATAGTGAAGTGCAGTCAGTTAAGTGAGTTAAGTCAGCGTGAACGGCAAAGTTGTGTCAGTCGGCCGGACTCTGCTGGAGAGGAACGCCGATAACTTAACTCCGTGGACGCTGTAACTTAAGTGCAATAGAAAGTCTGAAAACCGGTATTAGTGTTTCATTTCATCCAATCCCGTAACCCAAGCCCGCATAGTCAGGAACGTGACGTCAGGCACGTAACATTTGGTGTCAGAAGTGGGATTGGAGAAAAATGCCGCTAGTGCCGCAGGACGTAAGAGGAGTGAGTACCCGTTCAATGTCAGAAGCGCAGCGTGTGAGGGAAGAGGGTGCTGCAGCTCAAACCAGCGATGCAGAAGCCAAGCCTGTGCAGGTGGATCTTCTGCTACAGCTGCAGCAAATGATGGCAGAGCAAGCGCGCCGCCAAGAAGAGCAAGCGCGCCGCCAAGAAGAGCAAGCGCGCTGTCAGGCAGAACAGCTGCGGGAGCTGAAAGCAGAGCAAGCGCGCCGCCAAGAAGAGCAAGCGCGCCGCCAAGAGGAGCAAGCACGCTGTCAGGCAGAACAGCTACGGGAGCAAGCACACTGTCAGGCGGAGCAGCTACGGGAGCTGAAAGAGATGCATAAGGATTTCACGAAGGGACTGCAAAAGGCTGTCGAACGGGTACAGGAAGTGGAGGAAGGGTTAGGCAAGTTGGAACATCGCGTCATGGCCATAGAGGAGAGAGTGGAAGAAGAGATCTCCAAAATCAAGCAGGAAATGACAAGCCCAAGCCCTTTGAAGAGCCGAAGCCGTCTTGCAGCCGTTTTTGACGCCCCAAATGCGGCCTCAAGCGCAACGAAAGGGCTCAAGATTCCCCATTACGACGGAACAACATCCTGGACCGCGTTCAAGCTACAGTTTGAGACACTTATGGAGGCTTATGGTTGGACTCAGAAGGAAGCACAGTCAGCCCTCACCCTGGCCCTCCGTGATCAAGCGCTCTCAGTGCTGGAAGCTATCGGCGCAAGTGGGGATCTCAGCTTTAGTACCCTCCTCGACGCACTTGAGGCACGTTTTGGAGACAGCCACCTCGAGCACGTGTACAGAGCGCAATTAAAAGAGCGTACTCAGCGTGCTAATGAGAGTCTACAGCAATGGTCCGTGGAAATCGAGAAACTTGTGCGTCGAGCTTTTCGGTCGACTCCATCAATGATTGAAGGCACGCTTCTCCAAGCATTCATTGACGGTGTTCGGGACCCCGAAGTACGAGCTGCTGTTCATCTGGGCCATCACAAGAACATGAAAGAAGCTCTGGCCCATGCATTGGAAGTGGAAGCCGTGCGTGGTAACTCCCGTACCTTACGTCTGCGGGAAATGACGACAACGGAGCAGGTACCTCCACGCCGTCGGAACTTCATGTGCTATGGATGCGGAGAGCGTGGGCACATGCGGAGCGACTGCCCGAAGAAGGTGAACCGCCAGGACGCGGCGGTCTCAACTTCTGACCAGCAGGGAAACTAAATCCAGCCAGGGCTGCGGGGTGGGCGCTGGCCGGTAGTGGAATAACCCCAACAATCTACATCAAGCAAACTAGCGATGGAAATACTCTGGTGATAGACGGTCAAGTAAATGGGAAAAACAGTCAGCTAACATTAGATACTGGAGCTTCAAGGACGGTGATAAATGTTCGGCTGCTCGGGCAAAACATCAGGAAACACGTTAAACCAATTGTTGGCCTACGAATGAAATCAGCTACCGGCCAGTGCATACCGATAAGTGGAAAACTGCATGTAACAATCAAAATTGGGGAACGTGTTTATCGACATGAGGTTATTGTGGCCAAAATTCTGGATGACTGCATCCTGGGACTTGACTTCCTGCAAGGGCACCAGTGTAACATCGACTTAAAATCTGGAGTATTACTATGTGGAACTGAAGAAATTCCGATGAAGGGTGGAACCCTGGGAAAAGTTTGCTGTTTAAGAAGAACTGTTCTTGAACCAAAATCACAGACTCTCGTACCAATCGCATTACCTAGGAGGAGGGAAGGAAGTTTACCTCTAAGGTGCGCTGTGATTGATAAATCGGAACACGTAAACTCATGGCTACCGGCGAGAACTGTCGTGGGGTCATCTGATGTCAACCGCATTCCGGTATTCAACTTCAGTGATTCAAAAATTACGATTGAAGAAGGAGAGCCTGTGGGCGTATTGGAAGAAGTGGCCTGGATAAGAAAATGCTCGGAGAATCTTGTGAAGAAGGACAGTACGGGAATAGACTTTGTAACGAAAATCTTAGACGAAAACAAAAGTCTGACAAAAGTGGAGACTATGAAAGCTAGAAATTTACTTCTTCGATTCTCTGATGTGTTTTCAAGAAGCGATGGTGATATTGGCCGAACTGGTTTAGTGAAGCATAAAATAAACACAGGTGATACAATGCCAATTCGTCAAAGGCCCAGACGCATACCATTCGCTCGTGAGAAAGAGGTTGAAGAAATGATTGACGATATGAGGAAAAATGACGTGATAGAGCCCTCTTCTAGCCCTTGGTGTTCACCTGTCGTGCTTGTCAAGAAGAAAGATGGTTCAACGAGGTTTTGCGTAGACTATCGACGATTGAATGATGTAACCAAGAAGGATAGCTACCCGTTACCAAGAATCGATGACACACTTGACACACTGAGTGGCATGAAATGGTTTTCAACGCTCGATCTGAAAAGCGGCTATTGGCAGGTGGATTTGGATCCCAAGGACAAGGAAAAGACCGCATTCTCAACTGGGAAGGGACTCTGGCAATTTAAGGTGATGCCATTTGGATTATGCAATGCACCGGCAACCTTTGAGCGTTTGATGGAACAGGTGCTGGCGGGACTGCTGGGCGAAACCTGCCTAGTTTACCTCGATGACATCATCATTGTTGGACGGGATTTTGACGATCATCTAAGGAAATTGGAAAAGGTACTCGATAAGCTGCGTGGAGCAAATTTAAAGTTGAGTCCAAAGAAATGCTCTTTCTTCAAGCGCGAAGTGAATTATCTAGGACATGTTATTTCTGAGAGAGGAATTGAGACTGATCCAGCCAAGACTGCCGCTGTTAAGGAATGGCCAACACCTAAAGACAAAACGCAAGTTCGGGCATTTCTTGGATTGTGCTCGTATTATCGGCGGTTTGTGAAAGGATTCTCGGACATTGCCAAGCCTTTGCATCGATTGACAGAGGAGAAACGTGCCTTTATCTGGGACGAGGATTGTGAGCAAGCCTTTCGAGAACTAAAAGAACGGCTTTGTAACACACCAATTCTCGGATACCCCAGCGCGAAAGGAATATTCGTAGTTGATACGGATGCCAGCAATATTGGAATAGGAGGTGTCCTTTCACAACGCGATGGTGAGCAGGAGAAGGTTATTGCTTACTTCAGCAAGTCACTATCCAAGCCGGAGAAGAATTATTGCGTGACCAGGAGGGAATTGCTGGCCGTAGTCAAAACTCTGCACCATTTCAAGAAGTATTTACTGGGACGGAAATTTTTGATCAGAACTGATCACGCTGCTTTGAAATGGCTGCTTCAGTTTAAGGATCCCGAAGGCCAAGTAGCCAGATGGTTGGAACAACTTCAGGAATTTGACTTTGAAATCGAACATCGCGGCGGAAGAATTCATGGCAACGCAGATGCATTATCGAGACGCCCATGCGTGGAAGATTGCAAGCATTGTGCCAAGAAGGAAACTGCTTTTCTTAAGGTGATAAGGACTGATACTGTTGACAAGGCATGGGGAGATGATGCGATGAAATTAGAACAGGAAAGAGATGCAGATATCAAACCAATACTGGAGTGGCTACGAAGTGGTAACAAGCCAAGTTGGAGTGACGTCGCCCAATATAGCGCGGTAACGAAAGGTTTATGGGCACAGTGGAAAAGCCTCACGCTGCATAACGGACTTCTGTGCAGGAAATGGGAATCAACAAACGGCAAGGACGAGCATTTGCAATTGGTGGTGCCTCGTTCAAAAATAAGGGATGTATTAAAAGCGTTCCATGATGGATCTTCTGGAGGACATTTGGGAATTAGGAGGACTTTGGTGAAGATCAAGGAGAGGTTTTATTGGTTGCATTGCAAATATGACGTCGAAGATTGGTGCCGGAAATGCACTAGTTGTGCAGCTGTCAAGGGTCCACAAACAAGAAGCAGAGGGGCGATGAAAATCTACAATGTTGGTATGCCTTGGGAGAGAATAGCCTTAGACATCGCTGGACCATTTCCAATCACTGATTCGGGCAATCGCTACGTTTTAGTGGTTATGGATTATTTTACAAAATGGCCGGAGGTCTTTGCCATACCGAATCAAGAGGCAGTAACTGTAGCCACGAAGTTGGTAAACGAGGTATTCACCCGATTCGGAGTGCCCTTGGAGATGCACAGTGATCAAGGACGGAACTTTGAATCCCAAGTTTTCCAGGAAACTTGTAAACTTTTGGGAATCCATAAGACTCGAACGACCCCTTATCATCCACAGTCAGATGGAATGGTCGAACGCTTCAACCAAACATTGGAGCGACACTTAGCAAAGGTGGTTGACAGCCATCAGAGAGATTGGGACACTTACATACCTCTCTTCTTGCTTGCCTATCGGACTGCTGTACATGAAAGTACCGCAAAGACGCCTGCATTTGCAAATTTTGGAAGGGAATTGAGATTACCGGCAGATCTTGTATCGGGCTGTCCACCTGGTGATTCTCGCACCGAGTTTAGCGATTACATAAGCGAGTTAAGGGCAAAAATGTTGGACATTTATGAGCAGATCAGGGAGGCCGGTCTTCAGGCTAGTGATCGCGCAAAGACGCGCTATGATCGACGAGCCAATTCTGTTGGGTTTGAAGAGGGGTCATTGGTCTGGCTTCATAATCCAGTCAGAAGGAAGGGAAAATCTCCAAAGCTGCAACCGAGTTGGGAAGGTCCTTACGAGATAGTCACGAAGATCAATGACATTACTTACAGAATTCGGAAGTCTTCAAGGAGCCCTTTGAAAGTTGTCCATATAGACAGGTTGGCGAGGTATTACGGCAGCAACGATGCTCGGGACGAGCGAATCTAAGAGGGGGGCAGTGTGACAGAAAACTCTTTGACATCATGACGTCAATGGATGGTTGTCAAACGTTGCCTAGAGATTGTAAATTTCGTCGTGAATTGTCAACACGAGTTGGTGTAATCGGTAAGGCGTGTGGATTACACCACAGAGACCCCGAGTTCGAGTCCCGCCGTAAACATGAAGTTTTTTAGTTGATGGAAGTTTTGTCGAACTTTCTGGAATATTTGAGTGAAAGTAATGAAAAATTAAGGAGCGAGAAGGAGAATAAATAAAAATGAATAACGAAATTATTGGAAGGTTCTGGAGGCATGACGATCAAAAAGAATAACGAAATTGAATGTTCTAGAACCTGACCGGGGGTATATAAGCGGAACTGCGGCTCACCGCTGGCAGTTGAGTTCTAAGTCTAAAGCGATTCGGAAGAAAAGGAAGAAGTGAGAAAGAAGAAAAGTGAGTGAAATAGTGAAGTGCAGTGAAATAGTGAAGTGCAGTCAGTTAAGTGAGTTAAGTCAGCGTGAACGGCAAAGTTGTGTCAGTCGGCCGGACTCTGCTGGAGAGGAACGCCGATAACTTAACTCCGTGGACGCTGTAACTTAAGTGCAATAGAAAGTCTGAAAACCGGTATTAGTGTTTCATTTCATCCAATCCCGTAACCCAAGCCCGCATAGTCAGGAACGTGACGTCAGGCACGTAACAGTACAATTAAATAACATATTTATCATCCTTTTCAACCACCAATATACAAAAGGACGGCAATGTACTCGTTACTCCTTCGTCGTTGAGAGTCCGGGGCAGCGCTAATTGCTTACCAATGGGTAATCCGTCTGTACGAAAACCGTTCTATTACATAAAAAACGCATTTAAGCAATAAAACCGAATCTATGATAAAATTATCTATGTGAAAATAACAATTACTTTGCATAACCATTGATTTTATAGATTTACCTTCTAAATTATTAATAACTATTTTTTTTAAATCCGATAATCAAGTAATAGTTTAACTTCAAGCACACCAGAGGACTGCAAATATACAATCTCTTTTAGCTAACTCAATTTATAAATAGTTCCGCAACAGCCACTACAGCTAAAACATAGACTTTATCACTTTAAACCACGTTACAAAACAAGATAATAACATCTAGAGTTAACCGTAAGCCAAGTAATTAACTCAGTATACAAGCATGACTCATTATTAAACAATGGTTACTTAAACATTTAGGTTACTCACAAATGGAAATCCCGAGTACACAAGACGCACAGATTCTTAGCACTAATCTCAGAGCACGCCTCCACTGTTTATCTTGCCTAGAAATGTCTGGCTACATCCAGCCATAATCCCATTGCATACAGTAGTGCTGAACCATTAAAACGCATTAAAATGCATACAGCAGTATTTTAGCATGGTGGGCGTTAAACGTTGTGAAGAATTACCAATTTGTTACTGCCATGCATTTGTTCGGACAGAGAATGATGAAGATTTTATTGTAGGAACATAATGCGGCGTCGTAGGTGTGTGGATTTCTGTAGCAATAAGTTGCGGGGCAACAAAAGGTGCCACGGGCGACACCCACGCCGGCACTGATTGTCTAGTGGAAGCAGATAACTCAAGGAGCTTATGTACTGAATTAAGAATAAAAATGTACAGGAAATACCATGTCGCTGTATTTGGATTGTTTTATTTTACGCACATTATTCTAACTTAACTAACATTCTTATAATATATTAATAAAATTTAGATGTAAATTATTATTAAAGCCAATCTCGTTGTTTTCGTCTTGCCTGCGTAATTAACTATAATGAAGGATTCTATTTTGAAAAGATTTTAGGCAATGATGTTTAAAATGATGAAATTTGGTGAATATGAAATACAGATTTGATCTTTATTTCCTATTGCCATCCTGATATAAGGCATGTTATCGAAAAAAAAAAAATTAAACACAAAACCTACAAAACGTAAATCAACAAAGCTTAATAATATCACCTCGATACAGATCACTTAATCTTTACACTGAGTGGGTAGACTTTATACACGGGCTCCTGATCCATTTTGTACTTAAAAGGGATGAATATTATTACAATATCAACTGCGAGTAGACACACAATCCACAGAGTTCAATCCCGCGAAGCTTAGCTGAATATCGAATTGCAAATGGCCGAGGAAAATGTAGCATTTAACGCTTCGCCAACTGCGAACGACTTCCATGATGTAGCGGGCTGTATACGACGAATTCTTACAATGAGTTTTATTTTTCTGTGGATTCGTAATAATTGTTTATTTTTGTTTTTTTTGTTTTATGTATTACATTATTTTAGAGGTAAAATTAACAAATTCCAAAAATAAATAAGCCATAATTTAGTTAGTAGTCGTGAAAATATAAAAATATAATCAGGTTCCAAAGAATTCGAAATTTTACTAGATACCTTTCCAACATCGAGCTCTGTGGCGTGCAATTTGGGAGGCCTATATCCAGCAGTGGACGGAATCAGGCTGCTGATGTTGATGATGACCTTTCAACCTAAATTCACAACAAGCATTCTTTTATTTGTTTTAAAATAGGAATTTACATTGTTATGCATATTAAATTTACTTAAAATAACGACTTACTCACGTGAAATTATTGATTTGTTTTGTTTAAAAAAATGGCGAAACATTTGTTACAGTCCTCCAACCTATACTCTTAAATAAAGAAGTTATCTCTTTGATAACTGTTGTCACAAAAATATATTTTTACAATACTTTCATATTTGAGCATATAACACGAAACAAAATTACTTACAAAATAATAATTGTTAAAGATTTCTTAGAACTCGCTACAAGGAACTATACAAATATAAATGTATAAGAGAAGAAACCTACTACTACATACAAAAAAGGAACAACAAACCCAAGAGAATTATTAAATTTAAAGCCGAAATTCGTCATAAACACGCCGCACATAACGAACGCTTGCAATCAGGCGAACGCACGCGACACTGTGCGGTTGCGACAGAGGGCCACATCGTTCTGGGGCGGTTTAGAATATCAACAATACTTAAGCGACCATGCCGCCCTCTAGCGCCAAGCAATGCTCATACTGCATTTACCAGATGAGCTTTCGTAATAGGAGCTGTAAATGCAACAGCCTTTGTAGAAATGGAAACTCGATCAGCTCTTGAATATGCGCACGTATGTGTTACAACTTACTTGAGATTCCATCTCGATGATAGGGCGATGTAAAATCAATTCTATACTTATAAATGGTTTAAGAAATAAAAAAATTATTATTAAAAAAACAAAATACCCGACTGCACACTAAAAAAAGAGTAAAACAAGCCCCACAATACAAATTTACTGAATATAATTTATAAATGTTGATGGAAAGCATCGCAGGCGGGGACCAACAGAGGCTTATTTATAGTCATTTCTGTTGTGCACCATTTAGCAGAATTTTCGTTGGTGGCGGTCAAGGTGGTCCCCGCCTGCGATGCTTTCCATCAACATTTATAAATTATATTCAGTAAATTTGTATTGTGGGGCTTGTTTTACTCTTTTTTTAGTGTGCAGTCGGGTATTTTGTTTTTTTAATAATAATTTTTTTATTTATAACTTTTTAGCTGTTTTTATTTAACGAAAATGTTATGCGTGTGCCCGCATTCGGGCTGTATACTCGAGCATATCCCCCTCCGCACCGCGCCGCGCGCCGCATGCCAGGCCACGCCCTATCTTTTTGCTTGCTAACGCATGAGTTGCTTTGCGTTGACGCAGAATTAACATGTTCCCGTGGGAATTTTGAGAAAAAACGTATCCTATATTAATTACTCCCGTGATTGAAATGAATCTAATGATACCGCATACATATTTTTTTAAAGGGAAATTTAGAAAAAATATTATTATGTCTTTATCCCGTGGGACTTTTAGGATAAAATGTATCCTATGACACTCCCGTAATCAAGACAAATCTAACGATACCTCATACATCAAAATCCATCAAGCCGTTTAGGCTACAGGAGGTCACAAAGGAAAAGACATACATACATACTTACATACACTCGAAAAACATTACCCTCCTTCTTTGGCAGTCGGGTAAAAATATTGAGAAGAACAAATTGTTTTGGCAAAACCTAAATTACCTCTTCAGAAATTTTGGCATAAAAAACACCAGCTGTATATTATATGTGTAAAGTCGTTTCAATTTTATTTTAGACAATTACTAAATACATAAGGATTTAGTCCAGAATCTCGTTCTAAGCTATCAAGCTACACACGAAATATCTTATATTATTACCTTCCTTCGCTAAATTAAACGTAAAAGATATTAGAAACTTGTTTGTGAATAACTTAGAACGTTCCATAGTTCAAATGCGAAATGAACCTAAGGATGCAGTCTAGGTCTCATTCAAGTAATTGGTGGTCCACAACTTCAAGCATAACTGCTACCATAACCGTTCCGTAGAAATTTCTTCCAAGTTACGCATTAAAATAATATCCTACGTACAGAGTAAGGAAATTGGCCGTGAGATGGCGCTCCGAGTCGAAGTTGAAATAAAGCCGTTAAGACTTCTGATATTATACTTTTCCATCTTTACGTTTACTTTCAGTCATTTCCTGAGTTTAGTCGTGCGAACTCGTCTGTTAACGTAGTTAGGGAGTTTTGTGGTCTTTGCTCCGATTGTTAATTTTAACTGGATAAAAGTTTGTAGCATAACAGAACTTCGCGACAGTAATCCTAATGGCTAGGTATGCTGTTCGTTTTATTTTATTAACATCGATACCTTTTTACGAAACAATTTAAATTTCGAACATATCTTTTAATTCTATGTATAGCGCAACTGGCATCCAATGTTGATACAAATTCGCAGCAAGTTTATATTATAAAAAAAAACAAGTCTCTTTGTCAGATTCGACGGAAAATTGCTTAAACTTTTAACATAATTATTTTGAAAACTAACTACCGCATACTCCAAACAAGAAGACCCAATATTACCATCGTTAGAAATTCGCCTGCAGCAGCCGTTTGCCCTCCACTAATATGTTTATACTTTAAATTATGCCTTCATGATTTTAGGGAGATATGAGGTCGAAAGTACCCTGGGGGAACCTAACGTAATCTTTGAACCGGCCACTTTGGGCTTAAAATCTTTGTTTAAGGGCCAATTGCATTACAATGCCTTTAAGGGGAATGTAAGGGAACTGAAGGGCTTACAAAAATTTGTATTATGAAGAACAGGTAGGCACTAGGGTGATTTTGAAACATGTTGCTGAATACGTTTTGTGTTTATTCATATTCTGAATACTGAATGTGTTTTAAAAAGTACGAGTGTGCTCTTTTTGATATGAAAATATTGTATGAATTTTGTACAGTTATTCAACTTTTGCTTGTGAATTCATTACGAGTTTATTTTCTATTGAAAAATCTGATTACCTAGTTAGTATAGAACTTCTGATCAAATTTAGGCAATGAAAAAGTACTGCTTAAATACTTTGTTTTCATTTTTAACCGACTTCAAAAAAAGGAGGAGGTTCTCAATTCGACGAGTAGTTTTTTTTTTTTATGTATGTACACCGGTTACTCGAATACGCCTGGACCGATTTGCAAAATTTTTTTTTATACTTGCCATTTGGTCCCATTGTCATGAGGTCAGGACCTGATGATGGAATCCTGAAGAAACCGAGGGGAACTTTCGAAAATTGTAGGGGCGAGTAGTTTTTTTGTATGATGTTTAAGTAGGCCTTTAACAACACTACAACTTGACGAAGGTTGAAGTCGACCAGATGTTGGAGCTGGAAGACAGTCGAGGGATTTCCTTGACTATTTGGAGCATTTGCCTTGTGTTTGGGCTTGAATGATTCGTATTGGCGAGCACTTTGCACCAGACTTGGTCGTAACTATCATTAAGGGTCTGATGATGAGAACGAAGGACAGCTCAGGGAACTCCTGAACGGTTTACAGTAACTACTTCGTGTTTGAACTTAATTCATTTATGTTGATGAAAACTTTGTACCTGTATGGATTATAACAACTGAAGGTCTGCAGTGTACCTGACGATGGAGACCATTGACAGTCGAGGGAATTCCTCAACGATTCATAGCAGCTTCCTTGTGTTTGAGCTTAATTAATTGGTTTTGATAATAACTTTACATCTAGATGGATTGTGACTATCATTAGAGATCAAGACGAAGGACAGTCTAGGGAACTCCTCAACGGTTTACAGTAGCGACCTCGTGTTTGGACTTAATTTGTTTATATTGATAAAAACTTTCCCTCTCCTAGAGAGGTGGCTTGTGACCCAGTAGTAGGAACATTAAAAAGGCTGATGATGATGATGATGATGATGATGATGATGATGATGATGATGATAATGATGATGATGAGAACTTTCCCATTTCTTGGGATCTATATCTTTTAATAGAGCGGCTCCTTTCGCAGGCCTACAAATAGCTACTTAAAAATATGTATACTATTCAATATGTTAATTTATATTTAAAATGTTACTGTAGTTTACAAAAGAACTTGTAACAGACACTAAAAATCAAATAATTAAAATAGATATTTTAATAGCACTCTTACGTACGCGAAGCTAATACTTTTAATATTAATAATAAAACACTATCAATTCTATGTGCTACCAATTCATAGGTTTAAAGTCGGTGTCAATGGTCAATGGTGTAATTATTTGACACATTTTTGTTTTTGAAGTCGGTTTTTTTAAACGTAGTTTTTTCATATTAGGCAACAGGATAATTATTTCTTGCACTCAAACATGTATCTACTCGTATAAGTATTCAATAAAAATTTTGTTCACACCAGTCTTTGATGACATTTCCAGTCGTTTGGCTAGCTGCCATAACTATATGAGATTATTTTTTTTAGATAAGGCGTTTTAATTGTATTTTTCACATAAAAAAATATTAAATGAAATAACATAAATATTGACAAACTATTTTTAAACGAAAACCCGTTGTCGATTGGCAAAAGAAGAGCTTTACAAATATTTTATTTGTAAAATTTTATCCGATAATCCCTTTACATGAGAGGGATTACGGGACTATTCTGAAATCTGATCGCTTTATATCTATAATTTAATTACATTAAAAATAATGATATTATACGCGCAATTTAACGATAAAAATCATATGTTTTATATTATTACATATTGTAAAAATAATGTCGGTTATTTTCTCTACCATTTTACAAGCTTCAATTTCCAAACAGTTACTGATAAAAGCATTACTCAACCACAAATAACATAAGAATAGATAACAAAGTTATGCCTCACCACACGACCTCGCCACTTAAACCCCTAATTGGATCATTATCACCGAAAATGTACTTAAATTTTTTTAACCCCGCTGGAGAATCGCTCGGTCAAGAATACAGAATACGTCTCTTTAAACCAAGCACGTGCATGTCACGTGACTTCCCGGATTAACCCGCAAGCGCTGCGGATAATTAACTGCACAAAATACTGGCAATCGCCCACGATCGATGGCGTGAATATACGATCCAGAGGGATTGGGCCCAATTTGACGGGGAACATTGGTACATAAATTGTACGATCGTCAATTATTATATTTCTCTGATTTCTGTCAAGCTTTAATTATTTTGCTTGTTTTATTTATAGTACACGGTTTGGTGATGTCAAGAAAATAATTGTCGGTTTTATCTGGTAAGGTTGGCGCTAGCTATGCGACTCCCGCACGGAACATTTCTGCATATAATTCACAAAAAAGTGGTTGTTAAGGCACCCACTACAACTAGCATTTCAACAAAGAAACAAAAGACATAGCAGTAGATACACTTAAATACATAATAGTTTCATTTTAATCCAACATCGAACGTTACGCTGTTATCCCTAACCAATACTTTTTCTAGTAACCAAAATCAATATTATTGAATCACAATTACAAAAGAACAAGAAATTCATAACCAATTACAACAAACAAGAATCAATAAAACATTTTTTCATTTTTACGTGTAAAAAAAGCCTCACTTATGTGTGTCAACAGAGTGAATGCTATCGTGTCACGTTGCTAAGCCCACCAGTTTGTAACTCAAGAACGTTGTCACCGTCAAGTGTAAGGTAAATCCCTTGATTGACGAAATTTCGTGCCCCCTCTGTTTGAGGGTTAAGGAGATAGAGGTGTCTTGTTTCTGACGACTTTTTCTTATAATGTATGGAAGGGTTTGTCGAAGAGATTTTCACGGAAAATGTTTTTCTTTACTTTTTCGGATGTTTTTTTCTTGTGTTTTATTAAAGAAAGAGGTTAATGAATAAGAGTTTTAGTTGATACCGAATACTGAAAGGTTATGAACATTGAAATGTAACACTATTAAAAAAAATAGAAAGACATTTTTTTGTAAACAAGGTGTTTTCCTCTAAATTCCTAAAGGAAAATTATTTGGTGTAATAAGGAAATTTTATTTAATTATATCGTGTAGTTTAATTAATGTTAATAAGATTGATATTGGAACAATTTAATGTGATAATGTTATTTAAAATTACTGTTTATTTTTATTTATATTAGCTTTTAGAATTCATCAGGCTTCATTTTATCTGTGTTATCCGTTATTCAGTGAGACATGGCTGTACACTGTATTTTATTGTATATTTAAATAATTTAATACACTTAACTAGTTTATAAAATGTGAAATCTCCAATGTCAAAAAATACATTTAATTTTGAACTAATATATCATTGTAATTTTCTACTTATTAATAAACAAATAGTAGCTTTTATCACCTCCTTTAACTAGGAATCTATAATAAACAACATCGTTTAGTTTACCAACAAAATTTCCAAATTGCGAATACGTTTCGGAATTTCAAACGAAGGGTCGGTCCCACGGAACTATACAACAAAAACATAATTACCTCCGTGTGTTAGCAGAAACAAAGGAAATGCGTGGAAATTGTATTTTTTTTTATCCGTCTATGACAACCAAACCGGGTATATAGTTGGGTGGGTTTAATCTACAATGTTTACGCGCCGTTTGAATTCAACTACCGACACACGTCGAAATGGTCGTTCTTTTTCCTGTGCCGTTTATATATCGATATTCCCAATTATGTTGTTTTTGCTTCCTTTTCGGCTTAATAAACTAATCTTTGTAGTTTATGTAGCTGAAAAAGGAAGTTACTTATAAAATTAGTACACTGAATTATTTTATGTATCCTTAACGAGGGTAGGAATGATTTAAAGATAACTATTGCACTATTTTTTATATTGAAAGGATTTTATTGTAGAATACTAGCTGTTGCCCGCGACTATGTTCGCGTGGAGAAGTGACTTCCTGCAGATTTTTAGTATATAAAAACTATCCTGTGTCCTTTCTTGAGTTCCAAACTATGTCTATACCAAATTTCACAGAAATCGGTTCAGTAGAGTAGGCGTGAAGAAAAGATAGACAGACAGAGTTACTTTCGCATTTATAATATTATGGTTTGGATTTGGATAGTTTGGATTACCTGTTGTAAAATAGAACAATGCGCAATAATCATTTAAACGAATTAGCATTTTCATTCAATATAGAAAATAACTCTCATTAATGCCCATATGAAATGCATTGTTAACGTCATAAGGGGAACATAAACAGCTAATGCTTGCATTTGTACCGCCATATTACCTGTTTAGACGTCTGTTTACCTTTCTAAATGAGCGTCAAACGAGAACAAACTGTTATTGGCGGCGTTAACGCAGCGGTGTATCGATTTATTGTATTAGGTAGGCGGAAAAAGCACGTTCTCTGTTACCGTGGGAAAATGTGGAAATCACTATAATATTACTATTAAATAAAATATCAACCGCAGAGTTAATCAGGGGTTAGTAAAACTCACCTCTATTAAGTTTCATGGCTATAAAAGTGAGTATCGTTTTCTGAGATGACTTAAAGATATCTTATTAATCGTTTTAGTAATCTTATCCAGAATTTGAACTGTGACATTTAATTTCTTTTTGGATTGATTGGAGTTTTTAATGCGTTAAAGTGAACTTCAGATAAGGTTAGTTAAAATGCCAGTGACTAGTAGGTACGCCCATTGGGGCTTATGGAATATACATTGAGTGTTTTTAAATATTATATACGAGTAAATACGAAATTGTTGCCAACGATTAAAATTACAAAAAGTTACTAGGAACTATTAATTTCCTTTAAAATATTACAACAAAGACTGTGAACAATAAAAGAAAATAATTCAGATATTCTCATCTTTATTTCCAAGCGTTTAATTCGCACACGACTTCTATCCGAGACAACTAATTTGTTTTAAAGTGTAAACAAAACGCAGTAGTAAATAGGAGATTTTAATTAAGATGACAGTGGTTGTATACCAGTCTGATTGCGGGCTAGCGGCGGGCGTTTTTAATAGCCACCATATCTTTGAACCGAGATCCTAGTGTGAACATAGCCGCACTCATAAAAGTCTTATGAGTTCATTTCTAGGCGCCATCCTGGGTTCCCTACATGTTATTGAGGTTGTAAAATTTTGACGTTGCTTGGCGGAAATTAACAAGCTTTGGAATTTCAGTCGTCTGTCTGGACACTTAGTAGTAATTTCATAAGTGAATAAAAAAAAAAGAAAATCACATTTGGATATTGAAAGGACTATCGAACCCAACCCTTTTACTAGGTATAGAATCACGTATAATTATTTTTTTTTCTTTTTTTAAAAAACGTTGTTCCACTTTAGGATTTTCTCCTGTGTTGTGGGTGCGTTTACAAACAATGTCACATACACATGACACAACAATTTGTGGATCACACAAAGTGTTGTTCCGAACAAGTGGGAATCGAACCCGCGAAACGTTGCACGGCAGCCAGTTGCATAGCCATCGCACCAACCGTGCAGTCAAAAAAAGTTATGATTACTAATATTACGTAGACATCAAAGACTCAGTAAGTAAAGCATCTAACTTTAAGTAAGACCTTTTCTAAACACTACCTTAAGGCAAAAGTAAGTAACTTTAGAAGTTCTCACTTTATCTGTTACGTCTCTTTTAAATTTAGGCAATTTTAGCTAGAAACAAATTCTTTGGCGTCTAACTTGAGCTATTGTAAATGTGTCGAGGGGCAGATAAATATATTATGTGTCCGTAAAAGCGTAAGAAATCCGTAGATTTGTAAAGTTTTCCCCCTTTATGACGGGTGAAGCGCCCCGCCAATGTTTTCTGCTTCAATAATATGAAAAACTTTATACATTTTGCAATTTTTCTAATCTCAGCCTTAACGTCATAAAGACAGGGTTTGAATTATTCTCTTGTATCGTAGACAGAAAAATTCATTTGCGATGTTAGTCGACTGTCGTTTAACATATCTTAGTTTATGACTTAACCAAACGGCAGACAAGAAAACTATTTATGGGGTCTTAAATTTAAGACAGATTGCAACGTCTTTTATGTCTTAATTTCATTTGGAAGTTAGAAGTTTTGTTTATTACTGTACCGCGGAATGTTCCACGATATTATTTTCGTCCTCACATTCTTTGATAGTTTTATTTTTCAAATATTATTTTATTATCAAATGCTTAATGTTACGTGCAATTGTTTTTTTAACTTTGGAAGCTTTTGTAATATTCTATTTACGATCGTTGAAGAATTGTTTCTACTTTAATAAGATATTCTCAATATTTCACAATTGTTTGTCACGTAATCGGGTTCCATGCCACACAAAATATATTACAATACAATAAATGAAAAAATGCGTTTAGGTGACGATATGCCTAACACAAAATACCACCTACATATGTATGATTTGAGCAGTTGGACACATTGGCAAGCATCAAAAATAGAAAAGATGAAGGAAATTGTTTATTCTTGCACTGTACAAATATCGTCTAAAAACGCCAAGTCAAAGATGTTAGCGTTGAATTTGTTGAACGAGTTCGGTCGAAAAAGGCTCTAGGATCAAAGTGAACCTTAATATCCTGCCCGAAGCCGAGCTGAACGTAAATATTAGTGACGTCACGGCCTCAAACGATTTTATACAACGATCTTTGAAACTGAAAACCTTTTTCTTTTCCATTTCGGGAATTAAAGAAAAACAAGGTTTGAGTTCATTTGGTTTATTTTTATGGGACAAGTACGTAAGATGGAATAGTTTTGATTAGCATATTCAATCTAAAAACAGAATACGTATAATATAAAGAAAAAATAAAATATAAAACGTTTTCATCACTAAGAATAGATTAAAACTTTTAGAAAATCGATTTCTTTATTAATTACGATTTTATTGCCAAACTCTTATTGGATTGTTGTTAAAGTTTTGTGCGCCAGTTGTCGTCAACAATTTGTTTTAATGACCATCGTCGCCCCCTAGCGTTGGCGCGGAAAAACTGTGACTGTGTAACATTTCTGAGACGGTAATTTTTCATGTCGTAACTGCGATAAGCGAGCGGTCAGGTGTTAGAATGATTTGTGACCATCGTAGTTCGACCGCTGCCACCCTGATGTTGACAAACACTGGCCGAATCAGGAGCCGCGTCTTTATATTTTTCTTAGATAAAACCTTATCTTCTTGATAATATTGTTTTTGTTGGTTTTAGGAGGCCACCGTTATACGCACCGCTATGTTCACATTCAACATGTTTAGCTACCTTTATGTTGATTTTAGCTTAGGAAAATAAACATTTTTACATAGAAAAGTTATTACAGACTGCTACATGATATTGCTTTATAGCCTTTGTATATAACTTCCAACGTTACAATCGCAATAAAAACCATTGTCGTACAAACTAACAAAACAAACTGTACTAGGAAATAAACAGCACATAAAAGCCGTTGCTTGCTTGAACTCGAGTAGCACTTTTAATTGGGGGTGGAAATTGTGATTAATGCCATCAGATAAACAGAAAGTCGTGGCGGCGTCACGAAAGAGAGAAAGTACAGGTTTTCGGTTGGAACCCACACACATTAACCTAATTCGTTTTAATTGTGCGAGTTAATCGTTCGTAAGGATTTAAAGTATTGCGAGTGGATGTGTATATTTGGAGGTTGATTTACGATTACGTGTTTGGCCTCGCGTCACGTCAGCTAGGTGAGCTGAAGGGTGTAACATCATACGTGCGTCAACACCCGCCTCAAACGTCACACACAACAATATCATTAAGTCCAATTTATTTACAAGTGCGTTATATTTTTAATGGCGTTTCGTCATGATAATTTTCACGCTCAACCCTTTTAATATTATTATTACTCTATTTTCCTATTTTTTAATTGTTTAATTGTTTTGGTGTTACCATTTTATGGTTATGTAAATTTAAAAGATTCAAACATCGTTTCTTAATAAATTGTTATGATTATGATTAGCGTTTTGTTTTATTAAAACTTTACAGGCAATGTATAGCTTATTCTTCTTAACATGTAACCTGATTGATTCAAAAAACAAATTCTCACATTACGACTGTTATTTAATGATCCATACTGCAGCTACTACTGAAATTTTTAAATAGTCTTAAATAATACTTTTTATCTGACCTTGAAATGAACACTCAACGACGTATTATGAAACAATAAGATGTAGATTAAATCTATAAATATTTTATAAAAAACTTGAAACTTTTTTTATAATTCCATTTGCTACGAGTAAAATTTACAATACCCATTTATTTGAACGGATGGTAATGAGTTCAAGAAAGTATTCATGGCCGCAATGCTAAAATATTTCTTTCAACTGTTATTGGTGAAACATTAGAAATAAATAAAGCATTTCGCTAGAATACCGATAATACTTCAAATGACATTCCAACGTAACAAAGGTAAAGTCACGAAACGTTACTAAAGCTCACTAGTGATGATACTACCTAAAGTTATTTTTTGCAAGTAAATATTTATTTATCTTTATACGCGTAAAATTTGGATTAAATGCTTTAGGCACTAAGGTACTAATTACTAAAATTAATTGAACCTATAGATTTAAGTTATTACATATAGACGTGTACGATGGTCTTTCCCGAAGTGTGAAAATATTTCGAAGTTTTATCTCATATCGAGGTTTTTGTATATTTAATACCTAGGTAGTTTGTTAATACCTATCAGTCTCAAAAACCCATTACACCAGGGAAACTGAAAAACTTTTCCGTGCTAATCGATCGTACTATTCTTCATTAAATAGAACTTAACAAATGCTTAATTAAATGAAAAGAGTTTTTTGAAAACAAAAAAAAGCCACCGATTATTTTACACCAGTCGTGTAATCGTCTAAGGAATGGCAAGCTTTACCGTCCTCCATGTATACCGTCGTCGCCTAGGCTACACAAAAAGCAGCAGCTAGCGATATGCTAAGTGACCGCAGTTGATAACAGTCACGTGGGTCAGTCATGTTTGCATGACCATACGTTACTCAGTATATTGGATTCAGTATTAATGCAAGAACTATAGTTATATTGAACCTGCAGTTACAGTCCAGCATGATTTCAAGCTTAATTGGAAAGTTTAGAAAGAAGTTTTTGGGTTACTGGTTTTAAGGAATCGTAGACAAAAGATCTGACGATTCACCTGATGGTAAGTGTCGCTACCAATTAACTTCCACTACGCCAGAGGAGTTACAGCATGCGTTGACGACCTTTTGAGATGAAGTAAGGCTCGTTTCTTGAAAGTTGTATCGGTTCGGTAAGTTGACGCTATTTAAGTAAATGCTTCACGAGTAGGCTAGAGGCTAAAGATTGAAGAATATTGAATCATTGGGTCATGTTCTAAAAGTAGCCTTGTAAGACTTCTCTTCTGTTATACACAAATAGAACTTAAATAATTTAGGCACACAGAAAATGTTAAAGGAAAATTTTCATTTTGATACGTTTTAAATAATTTTCATGAGGCCTCAATTAATTGGACATAGAAACAATAAGTTAAATAAACTAAATAAAGAATTTAATTTCAGTGTAATGGAAATATACAACAGTTTAGCGATTACATAATTGTTGAAGTTTGAGCTATTGTTTTATCACAAGGATAATGAAAATGTAGATTTATGTATGATTGATTGATTATGATGATTATGTAGATAGATGTAGATTCGATGAAATATCGTAGGTTACTCAAAGTATTGTTTACGATATCACTTTTATACGATAACCAAATATATTACTGTAATTGGTTGTCGTAAGACGTACCAACCTGTTAAATAATTACCTGTACTATGTACCTATACATTACTATCAATTTAATGAGGTTATATGTATCGGAGTGCCATGATTTAGCACAACAGGTTCGGCTCGATCAGACCTACTACAATACCAGGGCCTGACAGAAAACTGACGTGAAACAAACACAGCGTTGTGTCATTCATTAATATTTTGATTCAATAAATTAACAAAAAGAGTCTTAAAAGTCTTAAAAATTAGATACTTTCGAGTACACACTTTTTAATAATTACAAAATTAAATTAAGAATGATCCACTGAACATAAATCAGCTTCGAAAACATTTATCGTATTAATTAAAACAAAACAAAGTAAAACAAACGATTGAGGTGGAGGAATTAAAATTATTCAAACAATTCATTAGCGCCGACCCCCGCAGTGTAATGAGAGTCTAATTTGAATATCTTCATTTTTTTCAACGAAGTTAAAATATTTTGACGTTAATAGTGACGTGCTACACGTTTGCATAAACGCGAACGAAATGTATAAGGAATTCATTGGATGAATTTTTATTTTTATTCATTTTTTGATTATGTTATGTTTGAATTCAGTAGGAAAAAAGTACAGGCACGATCTTCAATGAATTCTCTGTGATTAGTCACAATCATAATTATGACCTACTTGCTCCCGCTCGCAGATTCGCCCGTGTGGTATTTTGATAAAATGCTTTTTTCAGGCTATATTAATTATAGGCTATTGCCTATATGTATATGTTAATCCAGTGTATTATGTGTATATCTACACACCAAATTTTAACTGAGTGGAGTCTAGTTTCAGAGTAGAATTTGAAAGAAATAAAACATAGTCGTTTCAATTAACTTTCAGGTCCTTGTGTGAAAGTTGCTAGATATTCCATACACTTGGCATTTTAATCCTCTAAACGTTTGAAAAAATCCAGATACTACGATTTCATAAAAACCACATTGAATTGCCCTTGTAAAATTTTTGATTTAAAAATGGGCAACGAATTTTTTGGAGAAAAATTCGCTAAAAACGAAACTATCGAACCGAATGGACTGTGTTTTGTAGTTTTATATGTGGCCCTGTCCACGCTTCAATTGCTTGCTGGCGACACTTTTTTTGAAGGAATTTAGAAATAAGTTAAGCAATCCATAGATGGAATATGACGATTTTATAATAAAATATTTACTGATAGTCTGAATCAGGTTGTGTTAATCGTAATTAGTGGACGTGGTAAACGGTGAGTCTAATATATTTAACTTAAGTAATGTTTTGATAAGTAATCAAACAAGTTCCTCTTCTCTAATTGCTAGAAATAGTTAGTTGTTTCAATGGTAAATATGAGATTCCCAAGTGAATCTGAAACACCGTAAAAAGTCACAGTTACAAAAATAAGCCACAAATAACAATATTATAACAATAAAATAAATAACATCTGTGATTCAGTGAACAATTCAGTGACATAATTCAACCTCACGAACTTATATTGATAAACATTTTTCGTTATAAATTTCGAATTTTACGAACCGATGTCAATCTATCTATTTGTTCAAACTTTGTTCCTCACAATCTAGTATTCATTGCAATCTCCAGTTCTAAAAAAACCTTTTGCGAAACCTCTTTTTTGGTCAAAACTTCACAGAAAAACGTCCAAAAGAGTGTACTCTACGCCGGCCAAAGGTACATGGCGACATTTGTCCAGTCCAATTCACTTAATGGACTTTCATTCGGTAGCCGACCAGTTTGCGTAAAAGCAAATTACGTAGTTGTTTATCATCCAGTCCTACATAATTAAACTTAATTGTTACTACTCAAAGTTGCGTATAAAAAATTGAATATTTTTAACGAACCTGTATTTAACAGGTTCAATTAAATCTGCAGAAAGAATCGTCTTTCAAAGAGATTAAATAATGCTGTCGTGGGCTTTGCAAATACGTACTACCTCGTTACAATTTTGCAATTAAGTTGAATGAGAAAAGCAAAAGGATTTATTGTCTTCACAAAAAAGTTAATTTCCTTCTTTTTCTGTAAATGAAAGTAGAGATTAAGTTAAAAAATGAACCCTGGTTTTATTGACTTCTTATCCTATGAGATTCTGGGGTTGTGGGTGTAAGTGCAATAATATACTGGGCCCTGGATAAAGACAAAAAGCTAGGTGATTTTTGTCAGTAATAGTCTTACACTCCTTCGTGCTCAACTCGGAGCGGAAGAAGTCATAATATAGAATTTTTGATATGTACAATCAATTAAGTTCTTTACAACGTTTGAAAGATTTTTTTTCATTTAACCGAACCATACAAGTCTAAATGATTCAGTATCAATATAAGCAAAAAATCAGATTTAAAATCTAAGCATTAGTCTCCATTGCTTCGAAGTGGCATCTATGCATTTAATACCCAAAAGAGATCTGCTTACAGCGTAAAAAGAAAATTAGCGTAAAACTCCACAGATCAGATGTGCCCTCGTATTCTGGATATTTATTATAATTATTCTGTGTATATTTACTATACCTACGTTTAATTAAATGTCAAACGTTTTTATTGTTCGTCCTGTTACTTTAATAAAAGACTTGTCAGGTATCTTATTGGTGCTTCGGAACTGGGTTAGAGCTTAATAAGAATTTGTGTTTTATATTATCCTACCTTTTTTGTTAAAGAAGATAATGTGAAAAAATTGTTCGTGTTAATAATCAAGTTGCCAATCAAAGGTACGGCTGAAAATTACATACATTAGTTACTATAGAATGTAAGCATTGATAACCCAGAAGTCAATATTTTCCTGGCTGAGATTAATACCAATAAAACTCTCTAAATGTCCAAGCGTAGGTTGTGTGCCATTGCGGCCTTTCATCTTCATAGAAACATCTACAGTAGGTAATAATTAGTTGAAGAGTAATTTGGAAGGATTTCTCGTATTTAAAGTAAGCAAAAGTTAGAATTCGGTAAACAAATCATCCAATTTTGATTCGCAAATAGTAAACATTGGCTCGAAATTTGAAATAATCGTTACTTAAAGAGTTTAAAATATTGATGTGTAAACCGTAAACAGAACCAACCACAGAACGTGGTCACAATGTCCGTTTGTGCGACCAACTTTATTATTATTTGCTCGAGGCACGAAAACTATAAAGCGGACAGATAAGTTTGCACCATGAAGGGATTAAGTGTGAACGAATCAGTATTATTTCGTAATTGGTAGGATTATCACAATTGGCTCAAATGGTGGAGGCGAATGAGGCTACCCAATTTCTTGTTTGAAGGCAAATGTAATCGAAAATTTTCGACTCCAAATCAGGATTTCCAATATCGTTAAGTTGATGGTTGGGCAAACGTATAATAAGTTACAGCAAATATTACTATGAAATGTATGAAATTAATTAACTTTGGACCTCCTAGTAGTAAGTTTTTAAAATATGTGGTGTAATAGTAATGTCCCATATGCTACCAACCACCAAGGAGGTTTAAGCAAGGTAAAAATCCCACACCATCATGTCTTTTTCCCCAAAAAGTTTTGAACGATTGTACGATTTGTACGATTCCTCTCGTAAAATAAGTGTTATAGTAATGCATTCTAGTTTTGTTTGTTTCCATTAACTCCAAAACAATATTAATATAAAATCCAATAACCTAAAATATGAAAATCAAGGAACTAAAATAATCATCAATCGCCAAGCTTTCCATGAAAAATCCTAGTTTCATGGCAATATAAACGGTGCACAGCGTAAAGCACCATGAGTAAAGCAAAACTGAGTTACGTGACGCGTTTTAGCGTTGTAGATATTTAAATGGGCAATAAACACTGATTTATACGAGTTTGTTTGAATTTCGGCCTTCAATTGCTCACTGAACTATTTTTAGTTCATTTTAATTTCTCCTCACTCGTTATTGATGGGTTTTAGGCGTGATAATGCAAAATATTTTGAGCATATTCATGAAATTTTGACGTACTCTTGTTTAGTCTAGTTGGTATTGAATTTGACATTTTGTGCTTCTAAGGTATTATTTTTTGACTAATAAATTTTTTCTTCTGGTATGCCTCTTTAACCTGATTATACGTGTGTCTTAGAGTTTGCTTGAAATATATATTTCTATCTACCAATTAAAACATTCAAAACACGATACATAGTAATTATATAAAAAATATGCACATAAATTAATTTCACACACCATGTAGTTTTTATCAGAAAAAAAGAAACATTATTTATAAAAATAAAATAATACTTTATTTTTGCTAAAAAAATAGAAACGTTCTATTTTTAAAATAAGAATACAGGTCGTTTTATTTTTTCTACCTCGTAATAAATACAACAGTCCGTTCGTTCGTAGGTAAACTAGTTAAGTTTGACCAAACACATATCGCGTGTGCTCACAGATAAGGGGTGTCATAAGAACTGTCGACGGCTCGCCTCCGCGTCGCCACCGCCCAGTCTACTTCATTAGTTTATTGTTCATCCGACCATAAGGTATAAAAATTTAAACACAACATTTAATTTGTTTTTCCTTTTGTTCATCAATGTCACATGTGAAATTTGCAATCGTGATTGTGTTTGGTTTCTTTTTTCGGTATGCTTCAACCGCTTTATCCTGGAATTCAACTTATATTGTTTCGTTCTACAAAATTCAATCTAAAGAGATCTGAAGAGTTTTGATATTTAATTTAAGTGCGAAATTGCTTATTTTTATTTAGAAAATAAGATGACATTTGAAATATTCTTCTTTCTTAAAAGGTTAAATAATTTCTAAATAAGATACAAAAAAAAACAAAGTTAACAATACCATAACATTAATTTGGCTCTTTGATTCTCTCCTTTGCATATTATAAACGTAATTTTGTAAAAAACATGAACTTAATTACATGTATTATAAGTATAACCAAACCAAACATGGATTAACCATGTTTGGTTAGTTAACTAAATTTTTAATTTGTTATACATTGAAAAAATAATCTGATCCCAGCCGGTATGTCTTTTGTAGGAAAATTAATACGTGAGCCTTAGGAGTCAGGCATGTTAACACTGCATGAATATACGGGAATACTACGTACTATAAATGATCGCTCACTTAAACGTCCTTAATTAAGTGCGATATTCGTTTGAAAAAGCAATAAGCACTACGTGTGAAATATTAATAAAATTGTGATTTAATCGCTCAGGATAATCGCCTTAGTGTTATCATCGCGTGGCGTATTAGTGTCGGAACGATTCGATAAAGTCTCAACTTTTTTATTACTACCGGGCTTTACTTTACGTTTAATGGTACCACTTAATCAAATATTCATTAGTTGATAACAGCTACGTTTACTTTTTTATTCGGCAGTTGCGTTGTTTGTTTTTCTATTTATTTATTTATTTCAAATTGTGCGTGAACAGGCGATTCGTCAGATTAATAAAATATTATCGTATGGCAAATACCTACGTAGAAATTTATATTTTATAAATTAATTGTATGATTGATGTTTAATTTTTATCCGACTTAAAGAACTGGGACACGCAAACAAATAATTGTATTCAAAAGAAAACTTTAACTACAGACTCATTGCAACTAACGTATAACGTTTTCAATTATTATATTTCAACTAGGTATCACAGCAAAAATTAAGCAACTGGACTTCATCCTTAAAATGTCGTGGTGGCTCGGAGGTTAAGAAGCCCGCTTTTCATGCATGAGGGTGTCAGTTTGTAACCTGGCAAGTGAACTTACCATATTGAACCAATGTGGCTTTTTCTAAGTTTATGTACTTTCTATGGTAATTTAGACACCGCCAACCCGCATTGAGCAAGCGTGGTGATTAATACTCTAAACCTTCTCCGTATGAGAAGAGGCCTTTGCTCAGCAGTGGGCACTTATAGGCTGGTGATGATGAGGACTCCATCCTAACCGATTTCAATCCTTTCATTAGTAATATTGAAATAAAATTATTCGAATATTATTATCAGATAACACAATTTGCATCACGAACTGTATGGTTAAAAAAATAAGGTTCAAATTAGAAACCTCACTGTTGACTATACCTATAAACGAGTTTGCTTACTATCTCCTCCTTCTCACCGAGTACAGCTCCTTTAGCACTAGTGTTATAAATTACAATGAAGCTACTGTTAATTAGCTACCTTTAGTACATTGTGCGTTGCTCTACAATTTCAAACATGAGATGTTTTTCCTTATATTATACTATAGCTAATCCCGCGCGGTTTCACTCTGCTCCTTCAGATCGTAGCGTGATGTTTTATAGCCTCTTAAAGCCCTTTCTAATATAATTAGATACCTCCTCCAGCTTAGTAAGCGACCAAGATTACTTGGATACGAGTTATGAAAAATATTAAAATTGTTCTTACATCAACAGATTGAAGTGCAGTTCAAATAAAGGAACTTAGTCTAGGCTAAAATAAATCTGCCTTCAACACTTTGTTGAGAACACAAACAGTTTAAAAACAGCTTTTTAGTTGCCTTGCTTGAATCCGAACGAACCCTTATAAAACTGAACTTTAATTAAAATTAAATCTACACGAAAGTTTTCATTAGCTTATTACAAAAACGATACCTACTCGAGAATCGATTCTATTAAAATATCGAGAATTAAAATTAAATTGACTCAGGTATCGTGCCTTTCTACCACACTCAATTTACTATGAGTGTTCTTAAAACGTTTCAGAAATTGGGTAAAGTTGTAAAGATCAATTGTGAATGATGGCAGCAAATATTGTTGTAATTAATAGATCAGATAATCAATCATTTTTGTTTACAGTTCAGTAGGGTATGGGGAAAATGCTTGGGAGACATTCTAGCTGTGTAAATGAATGGTAAACAATGAGAGGGCTTGACGATTTCTTCAAATCATTGTGCCTGAAAAGGGGGTAAATCACCAAACTTTAAGCGTTCCGTTACGTCATTAGTTTCTTACATAGACTTGTATATATGACCCCTCGCCCTAGGTGCAGGTGGCTTAGGGATAGTTTCACTCTTAGTGACTTAAACACACCCATTCTTTCTTCTGTTCTAGGCCGAGGCCGCAGTAAAAAAGAAAGATAGGATTACTCGAGGAAGGCAGTCAAAATTAATTAATAAATGAAACAAACTAAACTAAAATGTAAACTTTAAATTGTCCTCGAAACATTTTCAATGTTCGATTTTTGAAATCGACCCAGTTTTTGATATAGCCGAACGGAATGGAAAAATAACAGCAAGCTAATTGGAACTCCTAGTTAAACCCTTTTCATTCGGTTTTCAAGTTATCGGGCTAATTTAAATGGTTTGCTTCGACGGCGAATTCCGCTGAATTTATTTCAAGTTTTTATTGGTGTAATTAATCTTCTACGTTCAGTGTTTTCCAGGTACTTTATGCGTTATTGTTTAAGCGTTTATTCTAGTTTTTTTTTTTTTTTTTTTTGTGAGGGGAAAATCATCAAATGACTTCTCCCGCCCAGGGCCGGGCAGGAGGGAGTGTCAGACTCTTACTGACTAAAAACCCCCCTGTTCCTTCTCCTGCTCTGTGCCGAGGTCGCGGTGCCTCATTGCGCTTACCCCGCAACCCCGGCTGAACATCAGCCCTTTAGGGCCCCATCTGTGGTGGTCTAATGGCTCTTTGAGGCGCGCGCGGAACGCTACGCGCCGTACGCTCGGGCCTGGTTCTGGTCGGGCGGCGAGCTGCCCTTACTCGCCGACCGCAGGCCCGTGCTTACGGTGGCCGGAGATCGTCCCTTGATCCCCGACGCCCGTAGTGTCGCCAGTTGCGGCTGCTGGGGCGTGAGGAGGAGGATTGCTCCCTCACGCGGGCCGCCTCTCTCTTTGCGTTCCTCTCACTCCGCACCATGGCCTCGACTAAGGCCGGGCGCGAGAGGTCGCCGCCGCCGATCACTTCCCTGAGGATACGGCAGTGCTCAGCCCAGGCAGGGCATACCGCTACCGTATGCTCCACCGTATCCTCTAGGTGATCCTCACAATGACGACACTCGGGCGTTTCCTCCCGCTGGATCCGAAACAGGAACCTACCGAAGCTGCCGTGCCCGGTAAGCACCTGCGTCAGACGGAAGGTGAGGACGCCGTGGCGTCTCTCAAGCCACTCCTCAAAGAGGGGTCTTACCGCTGCTATGGTAGCGTGCCCGGCCCTCGGTTGCGACAGTCGTTGTTTCCACTCTGCCATGAGATCTCGCCGGAGCTCATTCCGCCACGCACTAATTTGGCGCGGCAGAGGATCTTCGCCCCGGCGACGCGCGTCTGCGCGCAAACTGTAGACGCGCGCGAGCACCTTCGCTTCTAGATCCCACGGCGGTGATCCGGCAAGGAGGTTCGCCGCCTCCCCGGAGATCGTGCGATATCCGCGGATTATTCGGATGGCCATGACCCTCTGGGACGCGACCAGCGTACGTGCCGGCCGCCGCTTCAAGTCCGGCGCCCACACAGGGGCACCGTAGAGGGCCATGGATCGCACAATCCCCATATACAACCTCCGGCAGGAGGCGTTTGGCCCCCCGAGGTTGGGAAGGAGCCGCTTGAGCGCGGCCCCAGACCGTTCCAACTTAGGGGCCAAACGACGAAAATGCTCTGTGAAGTTCCATCGGCTGTCGAGGACGAGACCCAGGTACTTCATCGCCGACTCGACGCCGATGGTAACTCCTCCTGCCGTTATTTGGGACCCACCTGGAGGTGGCGCGTTCCGACGGCCATAGAAACACATGGCCTCGGACTTGTGGAGCGCCACCTCGAGTCCCAACTGCCGGATCCTTGCAACGACTGTCGCAACCGCTTGTGACATCAGGTCGGCCGCCGCCTGATGCGACCTCCCGTTCGCCAGCACCAGCGTGTCGTCAGCATAACAGACAATGCTGACGCCGCTCGGGAGGTCGGTGCGTAGCACCCAATCGTACCCGATGTTCCACAGGAGAGGTCCCAGGACCGATCCCTGTGGGACACCGCGCGACACCTCTCGCCGATTCCACACGCCCCGGTGACCGGGGTAGATGACGCATCTGTCCGTCAAGTAAGCCTAGACTACACGACGGAGATAGGCAGGCACCCGGTGATACCGGAGTGCCTCCAGAATGCAGCTCCAGGGCAACGAATTGAAGGCGTTGGCGATGTCCAGAGACACCGCCACCACGACTCGCCCCCTAGCCAACGCAGTCCCCGTCGTGAGGTCCCTCACGCGCATGATGGCGTCCACCGTGGAGCGCCCTCTGCGGAAGCCGAACTGGCCGTCCGCTAAATCCGGCCCCCTTCCAGACAGGTGCCCGACGAGGCGGTCTGATATTATCCTCTCGAACAGTTTTCCCACCTCGTCGAGCAGCACAATGGGCCGGTACGCGGACGGAGAGTCCGCAGGACGCCCCGGCTTCTTCACGAGGACCAGTTTACCCGTCTTCCACGACAGCGGAAACTGGCCCCTCTCCAAGCATGCGCTGAAAAGACCAATTAGTCGAGGCCTGAGAGCCTCCGAGGCCAGGACCCAAAAAGCGTTTATTCTAGTTACAAGTAAATTACTATATAAATATTTCTCATAGAATCTCGTTTGTTGTTTGCAAGAACTGTTATTTATTTTAATGCAATTTTTCACTACATATTATCATCAGATTTTGTGTACAAATATCTCTTCTCTCACGGAAAAGTTGAAATTCGTTGTTTTTTTTTCATAAAATTAAATAAAACTTTTCGATGCTTTGAATAGGATTGTAGAAACAATCTTTTGAAACACATAACTTGAAAAGTTTACAATGCCTACAAATTTAATATTTCTCTGCAAACGCAGCTAGACGAAAGAGGCAGTAAAACTTAAAATAAAATGTACATAAATATTCAATAAACTAGCAATTTCGTGAATGAAAAACAAAACAAATTCAATTTAGTTTAGGAATCGTATCTAATTGAATTCGAAACGTAGATAAAACAAAAATAAATCCACGATATAATAATAATGGCGTTATCAAAAAGTCGAGTTTGAGTGAGATCGCGTGCAGGCCGCCCGCGAGCCCGAATTTATAAGATTTAGTCGGAAAATAAATTAGCTACGACGGAAAAGTTTACGGTAAATAGGAGAAGGGAAGTGAGTTGATGTCCGAAAATTTGATATGGTAAATTTAAGGAACGTTGATATTTCCCCAAAGAATGTTTTTTAGAGTATCTATTAAAGTTACAAACGCATTGTTCACATTATCTCCCTTATAGTAATGTATAATAATTATGTCCCTAAAAGGCCTGAGTCTATATCCTAACGACTGGTAAGTTCCTGCCTACCAGATAAATTAGAATATAGAATATGATTTATTTGTGTGAAGTTTCTACAAATCTCGATTACTGAGATAGATTAGAGAGATAAAGGAGGAGGGATAGTCTGATTCACTACTACAACTCTTAAATATCAACGTTCCAGAATTTTAAGGTGTAAATGCTTACATCATGGTCATAACACTATTTTTTCTAAAAAAATATATTTTACAAATACCTAATACTCAAGCCTATAGTTACTCATATATCTACAATGAACGTTCTTCTACCCACCTTCGTTACCCACATTTATATTAAATTTCGAATGAAAACTGCAGCAAACAATCCAAGGTAATTTGGATAAGTAAATTAAAATTGGAGGGTGTATCTATTGTTCTTCATTCTTCAGAGTAAAATAAATGTCACTTTCAAACTTAGAACTACTAGACGTTCATAACTGACTGTCATATCCAATAATTTATGTTCTGCGTTTTGTGTCACTGTTGTCTCAAAACAAGACTGGTTTAAGTTTGTACGTCTTAATCGCCGCCAGCTACTTAACTCATTACGAGCCGAATATTTCTTTGGCCGTCACCTAATGAGTCGCCTTTTGAACTCGTTCTATGTTTTTGTCAATTCAATTGTTATTTTTCTCGCCCGAATGTTCAAAAGAATTCATTGCTTTCTGTATAAAACTTTCCATAATTCTATTAACTTTATTTTGATCAAAAAAAAATCTAATTCATAATTTTTGTTCGTCGATTGTCATTTGTTTTTTGTTATCAACGTCCCACTTTTTTACTGTATTCTTGGAATGTTAAATTTTGGGAAGTGTTTCCTTACTCAATTTTAACAAAAACAAACACAAGCCAGTAACTATCCTTAATGTACATATTCCCATTCACTCTTAATCCAGGCTCCTATGTTCTCTTATCTTTTTGGCACCACCCCACTGATCTACTAGCGAAGTAATCTTGCCTATTTTAAATTGCATACATTTAGCTTCTCATTACCCGTTGATATTTGCATAGTAGTACAACGAAGTGCTGTGCTCAGTGTTAATGTAAGTAATGAGTATGAAAATGTGTATTCAGGGTACTAGATACCTTTTGCATTGTAACGTCCATTGTAATAAGGCAAGGAGGCGACTGAATTTCTAAGAGAATGTTTCTTAAACAAAGACTAGGACGTTGTTAACGTTTTATGATAGTTGAAATGCATTTTTTGGTTTCGTGAAAAGTTTGTATTTTGTGAAGCTTGGAATTGCATGCTAAATGATGAATTAATAAATCAAAAGTTTAATGTATTAAAAATGGAATAGTTCTCAAACAGGCAAAGTTATTGTGAGTCAGAAGTCGAAAAAAAAATGAACAATGTATAGATGATTTTTTTATCTCCTGTGCTGACAAAGAGATCCTTTAGGTATAATGACTCCCCACTGCTTCGTCAATTAGACCTAAGTAATCAATTCATGATTCAAAAACAAACCCCTTTTGGGTAAATAAAAATCCGTCTACGTTTACTTGCATAGGTAAATATACCAATGTTCTAACTATAGGTAATTGCAGAGGGTCATTTAAATTTAAATTTTCGCTCTCGTGCAAATCCCATGGGCGAGGGTGTCTACACTGCGCTGCGTAGGGGAGTGTGCTAATAAAGTAAATTAAAGATTAATAATACATTGTCTTGATACAGGTTTTTATATACGTATACATGTATGCAAATTATATTATCCCAATGGATTCCGATACAGTAAGGTTTTGATTGCATTATTGATGAAACGACGAATGTTTAAGTCATAGTACGTACTTGAAAGACTAAATCAAAGCGTAGAGAATATTTGAAGAATATATTTTACTTAGAAATTAAATTATTCTATGTCCCGCGTGAAAATATAAAAGTGTCTACTTGAACGTCTATAAGTGTTCTAAGACGTAGGCAAAACAGATATTTTGTCAAATAGAATTTTAAAATCCGTAGTATTTCTTTACGAAACCAATATGGCGTCTACTTTCCCGCGCTTAATAAAAGAAAACGTTTTATTTGCGCCTACTTTTAAGTGTAGCAACACTCTTAAACTAAATTTAATGTTCGCCTTTCATGAAATAATAAACCGCGTACATTCCCCGTGGGAAATTAATATTTTCATCAAACACCACGGAGTTTAAACATAATCCCCCTTTTTTAATTTTTACTTAAAACACACCAATGTGAAGGAATATCCGTTCTCGTGTATGGTAAACAAGATTTTATCAAAATTTAATGACTAAACACGTCGGGACTTTGATAAATTAAGAAAAAATACAGTTCGCACGTTAAACACTTCGATAGATAACGAATCTAACCGAGTTGAATTCTTCATCATTTTAATTTGAGTTTTTTTGATCCTGGGTAAAAAGGTTGTCGACGCCGACACACTTTATGGTATAGCTTATGCTTTGAATATTAAGGTTGATATTCGTTTGTGAGTGTAGTTTAAGGATGAATAAATATTGTTGCCGACCGCTAGGTTGACACGGCTGGCCACCAGCAGACATTGCACCTGTAGAATGTGCCTATCGCGGCGAAAGATTCAAAAGCCGCATCGCCCGCGTCAACACTTTTTGGGAAACCCGAAAAAAAATTCGACGTTATTTTAATTGACGTCGGGCCGCTTAAAAAAGAAACATTGAGTGAATTATTCGAAGGCTGCTACTGGAATGAGAAGTATTTGGACAGTGTCCCCTATAATGGTATGCAAATAATTCAATGTGACAGCTTAGAGTTGAACATGTTGTGTTTTTTATTTTTATTTTTTATTTATATCAACTCCTGCCGGTGTTTAGAGATTGTAATCGATTTAAATAAAGTTTACCTATTTTTATTTTCACACTTTTATAGTTCATCTGTGTGCTATTATTTGTTTCATAATTAAATTAACTGTATTTCAACTATGAACGTGTGTAAATAAAAAATGTTTTTATTTTAACATAGTATATATCGTAGACTAGTTACTTACAGAAAAATAAGGATATATAAGAATATATACTTATTTATTTATTTCTTAAATTTTAAGCCACGTTGTCTGAAATATCGGGAATAATCCCTTTAAAAATACCTTCGTGTAAACATAGCATTCATTTAACATACCCAATAAATTCACACAGATCTATAAAACATTTATTATTCCCATTTTACCAAAGTATCATAATACAATTCGATTTTATTGAGCGGAATTAATAACCAGAAATATTACATATTAGTTTACTATTGCCATAGAAGTTAATGCAACAAATAAAAGAATATTGTCGTTTTTATTATTATAAGGATATATTGTTGAGTATGCCATACGGTCGAGTGGGTATAATCTTGCCAAAGTATTAGAAAACTTATACGAATCTTAAGGGTGGGCCAAACTTTGTTTGTCTACTGATATTGCGTCCGCAAAAACTTTGGTGATGATAACTTTTCTATGTTGATATTAGAGATTTTTGTATTATCAGTATTATAGATAATATAAGTCTGTTTTTACTCTTTACTGAAAATTCACATTTAAATGATAGGTACTGTATCCCAATGATAAGTACTGTAATGTAATGATAGGTACTGTAATGATAGGTACTGTATAAACAACCCACAGTGTTGTGTTTCGCCGTGTGAGTGAGGTTACCGGAGGCCCAATCCCTTTCCTTCACCTATCCCTTCCCGATCCTTATATTCGCAACCCCTATCCCCAAAAGGCCGGCAACGCACTCGTAACTCCTTTGCTGTTGCGGGTGTCCATGGGTGGCGCCGATTGCTTACCATCAGGTAATCCGTATGCTCGTTTGCCGACTTATACCATAAAAAAACTGTGATTTATATAACTAGTAAAAGTTTCTAAGCAACACACAGCAATAGAGGTGATAATTTAAAATACTCAACAACAACCGGGCAAAGTTCAATGCACAATAATATAGTTAAAGTTGCAACGTTCCACGCACTGCGCCCATTTTGTCTGTCGCAACTGAACCAGAAACTCCAAGGGAAAACTTTTAATAGTTTTTCTTTATTCAATCAACATATTTTCGCTCTT
Source organism: Spodoptera exigua (assembly GCA_902829305.4). Classification (NCBI taxonomy): domain Eukaryota; kingdom Metazoa; phylum Arthropoda; class Insecta; order Lepidoptera; family Noctuidae; genus Spodoptera; species Spodoptera exigua. Next base: position 5,667,861 of record LR824614.2, read on the forward strand.
GGACACTTCTCCCGTTTGCCAACAATTTGTTTGTTTGACTTTTTTTTCTCTTCTTTCACTAAGTCACGGCGCTCCTGACAAATTTGATCTCAAGGGTGTTTTAAAAAGTTTATGCTTTCGGCTTAATCTGGTCTAGACAGAATATTTTATACTCCAATTTTTTTTGTTATTTTATTTATTGTCAATTTCTAATTTTCATTTTGTTTAAAAATTTTAAGACTTTGATCCGACTGTTTTATTATACCTACTCATTTTATTATCTTTAGCAGCTGTGATACCAGTTTTTATCATAACAAGTTGCTAATAAAGTTTGTGACATCAATTCTATATTAATAGCGAAGCTAAATATCATGTAAGCGGAACGGTTACGGTAATTTTCAAAACTAATTTAAAGCTCTAGTGGTTTTCGTCACATCGTTGTGGGATACAGTAATCGGCGTGTAGGCGTTAATTTTGTTTACAAATAAACCTGTCGACGTATATTAATAGGGAATATCTGCTAACTTTTAAAATATGGACTTCTTTTGTCATTTGTACTAATATATAATAACGGGGGTATTAACGCAAAAAATAAATTCTTGAAATACATTGGTAGGTTTGACGTTTCGACCTGATTGCACAGGTCGTGGTTACCAGCAGACTAAAGATGCGATATCACAGCTCCCTGCATTTGAGCGATAAATGTTCATCTAACCCCTTAATATATTTTTCTACCATGTTAGGTCTACACACTAAGCTGACTGTATATCCGCCGTAAGACCGTTAATACCCGCGTAATTATATGTTTGTAAATATGAAACGCGAATGAAAGTTTAAAATGTTAGTATGTGTTCTAATATATAATCCAAATATTTAACTAGACAAAGTAATTCTCATACTTTGTAAGTACAAAATAAACAATACAAGTAAGTAACTCAAAGTTACTCAAGTTACGCTAAACACCGGAACTACTAAGTTCACGTCGACTCAGCAAAATATGAAGACAAATTACCTGGTGAAATAGTGCAATTGGAATTGAAAGAAGTAAAAATCAGCGTCGGATCGGCACTGTGGCCCGTGACTGAAATACCAAATGAGTAATTTCAAGATTCCCCGAATGCTCGAACAGCAAGAGAGCAAATGTCAGCTCCTAATAGCATTGCGAACATGATACGGACGCCGAAGTGCAATCGCAGTTGTTGGTTTGTTGCAAAAAGTCCACTAATGCTTGTTAGGATTTATTTTTCAATCTTGAACTTGATCAGGCCGAGTTCGTTAACGGTGAAGTGGGAAGAACAGATGCAGAAAATCGATTTTATGTCAGAGATAGATTATAATTGAGCTTGTTTATTAGAGTAGGTATTTCAATTCAAACGTATAACCATCGTTTAGAAATTCATATAGTTCAAATAAATATAAGAAGATAAGATATAAGACGAAAAGAAAATGCGTTGTACTGTCTTCTTGAACTATTTACGCAGTTTAAACAAGGTCTGAGCTCTTTTCTTACTCGCTAGCTCTCGCTTACACCGGTAGCAAAAAAACAAAAAAAATACAAAATAAAATAAAAACCTGTACCGTCGTCACAAGTTTCTTAATAAACATTTTCAAAATGTAAAACGAAAATTCCTCCGTAAGCCACTATTAGTTCCCTGTCAAACTTAAGAAATCTGTATCAGTCAAAATGAATAATATACAAATATGATGGATTCTCTCCGGCCATCTGTTTAGCGAGGTTAAGCAAATAGCGGAACAGATTGTCACGGAATAACAAATTTTACTAGAAAAAGTGATAGTTTTGAGGGTACATGATTTATAATGTATTTCGAATGACTTGGAATGTTTGTCTAGAGACGAGGTTGTCATGGCAGATTGAGTTTCCCTACCCATGTTTGATTTCTAAACACATTAACGTACTCTCTTCCGTTTCGATTTATCTCACCTTTCTTGGTGTAAATGAAAGTTTTTTTTACTAGCTCACCCGGCAAACGTGTTGTTTTGCTATAAATCTTTTTTCGAAAAAAAAAATGTTGAGGGTGGACAACCCCTATCACTTAACACGAACGAGAAATAGCCAGAAGCCGATTCTCAGACCTACTGAATATGCATATAATATTTGGTGAAAATCACTAATGCCGTTTCGAAGGAGTAAGGTGACTAACATTGTAACTAGAGAATTTTATAAGTCCAGCTTTTCTCACGATCTTTTCCTTTATCATTAGACAGTGGTGTCTGCACTCTCATGCATGAGAAGCTTGCGCTGAACCTCTGGGCCACCATGTCATTTCATATCTAATCTTCATTAATTAAAACTTAACTAAACTTAACATTCATCCAAATTTATTGATTAAGCATTTGACTGCCGACAAAAACTGTTGAAGGCTAATCCGCTTCTCCGCTAGCGCCGGACAGCATTGTCCGACATGGCATTCTAAGTGTTAAATCTCATTCAAAGTCTATTATTATGATTAGTAAACAAAGGTTAGGTTAGTAGAATAAATTTTATGTAAGATAGAATTCCATTGGATATCGACCAGACTAACAATCGGAATAGAATCTTTTATAATTTGATTCAAATTGTACTTTTTAATAATATTTTTACAACATTTACTCAAGATCAAAAGTACGAAATCATGTATAAATATTATCAGGCAACAAATCTTACGTTTACTATTTCGATTACAGACGGCATTATATTCCCTATCTCCCCCTTATGCTCTATCGCTATAATAGTAGATTCCAATGTATATCTGTCTTACAGCCGAAACACGTGGCATCCGATGTGACACGACAAGTTGTTGGATTTGTTGAACAAGTATCGGATTACTTTTAGCCACTGCATGCTGTACATCAACTCTGATTATATTCGGTTCCTATACGATTAGTTAGATAAAAATAACAAAATTTCATTTGTTTATTTTTCATTTATTTTAGAGTTATTTTAATTGTAGACGAGGTTTTTCTCTTTTTCTCTAAAGGTGGTTTTAGCTTAGCAGCTATCATTTTTATGATCACTATTGAACGTTTCACATCATATCATCAGTCTATAAGTGCCCACTGCTGTGCAAAGGCCTCTTCTCATACGGTTCTCCGTATGAGAAGAGGCCTTGAGGTTTGAGCACACTTGCTTAAAGCGGATTGGCGATTTCAAGCTTATAATTAGACATAATCCCTCTTATTCCAAAACGCGGACTAAATTTAGTACTAGGATTAGTACTAGGTTTAAACCATGACTAAATAAATCGTTATTATAAAACTAGGTTTAACACTAGTACCTGAACTATCTATGGTACTAAAGTTGGTCCGCCGATGCCCCTAGTTTAAGTATGGACTACCTTCGGTACTAATTTATATTTGAGGTTATCTTGATTGTGTCAATTGCGGTGTCATTATTTTCTTTTAATAATATTTCAAATGGATATTGATATGATTGACTTGATGGATTTGGAAGATTTGGATATGTTGGAGACGTCTCGGCGATCTAACAGACGCCGTTATCGTAGGAATCCATTTGAATCGATCTCCTCTTTTTCTCTTTTGTTGTTCCATGTCTCACTAAATACGGATTTGCTTTTAAAATTTTAGCAGATTGTTGTATTTGCGCCTAAGTTTGAAATTGAGGCGCGCTGTCATCGTTTGTAATTCGCTCCATTTCACGGTAGCAGTGATAAAAATACGACAACATATTTATAAACATCGCGTTTAAAGTACAAGTTTGACGTGTTCAATATATTCTAACTTATTAAAATAAAAGATTATGATGCATTTTAGTATTAATAAATAATTATTTTAGAATTTCCAGGGTCAATTTATTAACAATACTGAAACAAACGGAACGTTGCTTCAAATTAAAAACCTATGAACGAATGAAAGAATGACATTTTCTTTTTTATCTGTGGATATTATTTAAACCATGAACTTTCTTCGGTACTAACTGTTCCTCGATTAGTCTTAGTTTTGTAATAAGAACACATTTTAAACCTAGTACTAGCTTTAGTACTGGTTTAGTCCAAGACTAGTTAGTCTTGGTTTAAACCAGTACTAAAGCATTTTTTTGTAATAAGACGGAATAAGTTTAGGTTTCCACACGATGTTTACTTTCACCGTATGCCAGTTGTGTTTAAATAATCATAGAAAGTACATAATATTATAACTCGGAAAAATTCACATTGAAATTTGCCAGGTTTCGAACCCGCACGAGAAGCGAGATGCCTCTTGATGCCTTAATTTTTGGGCTACCACGACTATTATTGAATGTTTATAATAATAAATAATCTTGTTTGTACACCAAAGGAGTTTGTGGCATGAATATTATACAAGAAAAATAAAAATAGGATGGTAGACAAAGGTGGTTTATTATAAATATAATACTGCGCTATCATCACCAATAAGATTTTTAAAAAGTTGCCCCCAGTTTTGCTTTTCTACCGCGTAGTACATGCGCTTAAAAACATACTGACATACGTACAGACTCGTAAAAAAAATGTAGATCACATAAAAGATGGTTCGCCACGGGGTGAAGCAGCTAGTTGGTTAAGAACAGCGCCAACCATGGATAAATTAAAATGTTAAGTATTTTTGCTTAATTGAATTTATTCCGTTATATTCAATAAATTAAGATTTATTTGTAGTGATATTTTATTAAATAATTATCTTCTGTCACTCGAAGCTATGAAATAATAAAAAATGAAGCACAATACTGTCTTTATAAAAAAGCATTAAATAATTAAAAGTAAATTATTATATTAAACTAAAATTAAAGCTCAATTTATACGACCTCAAAATTATTTGAAATTTAGTTGAAACCGACATAGTTTAGAAGTTTGGAAACTCTATCAATGACGATGTTATAATTTCATAACTGCATAGTAACCAGCTTCAGTTTTGGCTTTGAAGCCTTTTGCAGGAAAATTCCAAAATTTTTAAGGTAAAAATTAAAAGTCTCTCTATTCCGACGAAATTGTTTACGAGACTGAGCTAAATGAAAACTTTTTGACGTTTTAACGAGTACTGTATGGTAGCATGAATTGATGTACAGTAGTGGCTGTTTGAGATGGTATTATTAATATGGATGGTTTATGTGAGAAGTGATATGGAAGACAGAGAATTTAGTGATATCGTGACGGGTGACAGGACAGAATGGAAGAAAAATACATATTGCACCGACTTCGAATAAAACGGGACAAGGGCAGGAAGATGATGAGTGGCTGTTTGAGATGGTATTTATCAAAATGGACCCAAAATTGTTTTTCAGCGGTTTTCTTAGGGGACGATATTTTCGAATACTTTTTGGATTTTTTTATGTAATAGACCGGCAACGGTACCTGATGGTAAGCAATCAGCGCCGCCCATGGACCCCCGTAACAGAGGAGTTACGAGTGCGTTGCCAACCTTTTGGGGATTAGAGAATTTGGAGATTTAGGGATTGGGGGAGGAAAAGGATTAGGCATCCGGTAAATATTGGAGAATATATTGGTTTCATCTTGGCTGGACCTAATTTGATAAATAATATAGTTACTTTATTATATAAAAATATGTTCTTAACATCATCACAATATTGTAGAGATCATCTATTAGACCTCATTTCTGTCTCAGACAAGTTTTGTGATAGACTCATACGAATACTTGTACAAGAGCTAGAATGTTCTACAAATATATTTAGAAACAGATTTAATTATGTTTGCTTAACAGTATAAACAGAAGATTTAGGTAATCTAAATACTCTTCAGCTCCAATATTTGCAAAATCACTAACCATCGAACGCATCGATGTGTGATACTCTAGTCTTCACTGTGCTTAACAGTCCTTACGGTTATCAAGATAAAGTTGAAGTTTGTAAATCAACAGATCACGGCAATATTTCGCATTAGTTCGAAGGCATGCGACCATTTCAGTAAATTGCCTCTCTATATGCAGAAAGCGGGCAAGCCGATTTTCATTAAGCGCTTAGAGTCGGTCGTCTGACAAAGGCCGAGTGGTCGCGCCGATATTGTCAGTTTACCAAGTTCCTACACACGATTTGATCGTTGTTGTAGGAAATAATGTTATAACAACAAACCTACATGTATAAAAAAGTATATCATGAACTAGCTTTTGCCCGTGACTCCGTTCACGTGGCATAGTGACTTCCTGCAGATTTTTGCTATAAAAACTATCCTACGTCCTTTCTCGAGTTTAAAATGTCTGTACCAAATAGAAACCGGTTCAGTAATTTAGACGTGAAGAAAAAACAGACAGACAGATAGACAGCAGACAGACATAGTTACTTTCGAATTTATAATATTAATACAGATATAGATAGTATAGATTAGTATAGATTTATATCATCACATTAATATTAATATTGTCTTAAACCACGGAAGATTTGAGATTAAAAAAGTATAATAGGTATTTCATTAAATAGTTTATTCATCTATTTAAGATCTTGTTGCCGCAGAAATCTATATGTCTTGCAGTCCGACATACATTACTTGTGATGTTCAGATGTTTCAGTTTGAGCGGTTTTTGTCGCGGTCTGCTGCTGCAATGTATGCATGACAAACACACGAAGAAGCAATGAAACGAAGAACGAAGAAGGTCGTTTGCACAAACGAAAACTTCTTTTAGTCATCAAATGACTGAGACTGATCACTTAGATTGAGTGCAGAGGGAGTGTCAGACAGTTACTCACTAAAAACCACTCGTCCCTTCTCCTGCCCCAGGCCGAGGCTGTGGTACCTTAGTGCGCTCGCCTCGAGAAATAATGCCTAAGACTCGGAATCTATACTAATATTATAAAGAGGTAAAAATTGTAAGTTTGTATGTAGGGCGTAAATTTTGGTGTCGCTGGTCGGATTGCCAAAATTCTTTCACTGATAGATAGCTAAAATATTTCTGAGTGCTATAGGCTATAAAACATCACGCTATGATTAAATGGAGCCAAGCAGCGGGTGAAACCCCGCGAGAGTAGCTAGTCACATATACATTAATTAAAACTTTATATGCAAAAATATGAATACTTTTCATTCAGATTCTATACAGTATCACAGTAAAACAAAACTGTGTCACTCACTTAAAACGGACAGTTCCAAATCTCCGGACGGACTGTATAATTTTAGGTGTAATTAAGAAGGCGCTTAGGTGGCCAGCCCCTACTTGACCTGCGATTAAACTGGTAAACTCCGTTTAAACAAATTATCCATGCAAAACTCTCGTTAAGCCAAGTGTTGTGGAGTGCACGTTAACTGAAGCTTAATAGAGTAATTCCTAGACGTGTTGCATATTAATACGTCTATAAAATTATCTAAGCTGTTCAGGACATTGGTTTTATTCCTGTTTAACATTCTAATGTGAATTTCTGTTTGCAGTTCGCACTTTTGTTCATGCAACTTAGGATTTTATTTTGTTAGATAAAGGAAATTGAGCCAGATTATTCAAAGTATTTATACTGAGAATAAGGGGAATTATGTTTCAAAGTAAAAATAAATGTACTTATATATTTTATGAGGAGATGTTTCAGATCTCTATAATTGAATTTATATTTTATTGATAAACAGAATTCTTACAATGCTAAAATTTAATATTTTCGTCTGCTACTAACAATGGTCTTATTTTAAAGCACAGACACAATAATCTAGGTCAAACAGATGCCATATAGAATACAATAATACACTTTTATAATTATTATTCTTAGAACTTTACCTTGATAGAACTACACAAGCGTAGCGCACAGCTTTAATTATTGTTTGTATTTTTAGAATCCTAAACATATTAATATTATAGTATTTATGTATTGAGTAATATCACTAACCAACAACATTCAGCCCACGTGATAAATTATTGAATATAACAACACCCTATTGATAACTAGAGCCCGTGCTGTCGCTATTTAAAAAATTGCCCACTCGAAGGGTAGGGGTGCCCAAAATCATAACACGAACCGGTTTCATTACGTGCCCATGAATAAAGTTCGAGAGCTATGTCACACCTTTCGATACTAATTTCAATGTTAACACAATGGCCAACCCTAAATCATGGGCGAACATGAGTCCAGTGTACCAACCCTAAAATTAGGGTAGCGACTAGGTTCATGAAAGTAAAAAAAATAATCGGGTCTCCTTATAAAGAATATTTTATAATGACATGTGTGAGAAACTAATTGAAAACCCGAAATAATTATAAAGGCACGTGACCGATTTTATCTTGGATAAATCCTTTACGCATTTCGATTATAAAATTTGGTTAATATGATTATGTCAAAGTCAGGTCAAACTATTTCAGTTTTAAATAATACCGTTTGTTAGATTTTTCTTAATTTGTAGTTTAAGGATTTATTAATAGTGTTGTAGACAAAATAAAATAAAATTCATAAAAAATAAATTGTAGGTATTACATAAACCCCTCCAGCGACGCGCATATATCAGAAACTCCTAATATAATGTGGTGTCTGCTTTTAAGACGCTGACTAACTAATTTGACATTTCTACATTGTTACTCACTTCTATAATGTTTTTTTTAGCGTAGCATTCGATATATTTTTGGAGAAACTGGCTTAAATAAACATCTTTTTAATCGGCGTCACTTATTACTCCCTTATTTTCATACCACACATTAAAGCACAGCAGACAACATTTGCCAAAATATTTCTCATCAATTCGGTCTATTTAAGCCCAATAACATTTTTGGCAGATGTCCTCCAACGTACTCGACCGTATGTCATATCATGTGCATGACAAAAAAACATTAGGGTCTTTGAGACCACCGAGCAAGTCTAATCCAGTTGCATCCCCTAATAATCCCCGGTATTGCATATTGTGATCGTTGGATTTGTTCGCCATATATCACTAATGCTGAACATGTGGCAATGAAACGGATGTGTCACGAACAGATACCACTATCTCTATGACCTTCGACTTTTTGTATAAATCATTCGTATTGGATGTTAGGTACGAACTACGAACTCATTTGACTTTGTAGGGTATTTATAACTAGCACTTAGGTAAGGCCTTGGTCTGGAGAAGAACTTTGGATTTTGAAGGAACTGTAAGAACTGAACAATAAGAGTGTGACACTCCCTTGCCCCCCGCCCCTCTTGCTTTGAAAAGTCCCTCTTAAAATGATATTTGTAACTCCGTTTCACTGTTCTAAGCATCATTGATATATAATAAGATAACTTTACAAACAAATGTTATCTAACTTTATTGTAGGGACAGTCGTGTACAGCAGCGCAAAAAATATTTTATAATTACATTAACAGCAATAGAAAGAGTTACAAATAAAAAAAAATGTTAAGGTAATATCCAATCCAATATCTAATCTCCTACCCAGATATATGCATATAAGTAAAGCTTGTTTAAGTACCCAGGCATTTTTTTCGTCTAATATGTTGCCTCCTTTTCCAAACGAACTTCCTGATGTTAAACGACCAGCGTATTCAAGGACACCAGTAACACCAACGGAATTAGGAGATCCAAATGAGTCTCAAATGGGAACTTGAAAAAGGACATCATAAAAACATAGTAAACCGCTAAATAATATAGCTAAAGCTAAATACAAACTACAAATGTGATGATGAGCAAATCTCAAAACAATAATAAGACTGTAGATATATTTACCAAACTCTTAAAGCTTTTAATAACAATTCCCAAGTTGATATCAATGTAAACACCTCGGCCTTTGGTAAACAAAAATATCGTGGTTACGCTCTCGGTGCAAATTTAGCTTCGGATGTAAGCTTCTATTGAATATCCGCTCAAGATTGTATTAACTGGATTTAGCAGCTATTTAAGTGTAAAAGTGTTGAACATTTGTTTTTATTAATATAATATTTGAATTATTTTCTGAAAATTTTAAGACCAAAACAAACTCTGTACAGAGGCAAATAAACTTTTTCGATTTCTGTCGTTCAAACGACAATTAAAAAAATATGATTCCAATCAGATAACAATATGGTTGCGATTGAAAACCATAGTAACAGTTAGATTGTCATGTCTACCGCCATGTCACTAAAATGTCATTATGCCAAATTTTTGTTATCGCCTATCTGATAAAAATATTTAATATAGCGCTTTGCTACATGCTGGTTCACCCAGTTAAACAGCATTTCTTATATTTCGCTTATGGTAGCAATTTGTTGAAAAGAAGAATTAAAATTAATAACCCACATGCAGAATTTGTTGGCGTTGGACGCCTTGATGTAAGTACCTTATATAATATTAAAGAATATATTGTTCATTAGAATTAGGAACTTCTTATTTAAACAAGGGATAAGATTTAAGATTCACTCAGTGTTTTAATGTTTGAAGGTGAATAAATTGGCAAAATAATATGCTGTGTAAATAATAATACTTAATGCGAGGAGATTCCTTTGGGAAGGTAAACTATTGCCCAATAGTGATCTGTCAAAAGCCGTCCATAGTTATGGTGATGAGGAACAAATTTATTAGGAAGGCGTTAGGTCAGTGGGTAGCCTTAGGGGAATTATTAAAAAAATAGTAAAAGAAAAGAAAGCCAGGACAGTTCTAGTTTTGATCTAACTCATCCAGTTTCAAAACGTCGTATCGTTCTATATACCTCATAGGTTATTACTACATTGTTAGTTTTTACATTTTGCAGAACTTCAGGCTAGATTTTGTTAGTCATTACAATTTGTGGGGAGGATCAGTGGCTACTATAGTACCGCATATTAGAGAACACGTATGGGGCGCAATTTGGAAAATGCAGTATGATGAAATGCCGTCCCTTGACAAGTAAGTTCAATGGTTTGTACATATTACATACGGCAGTTTCTCAACGGGAGCAAGATATTTCTATTTCGAAGTTGCATAAATTTAAGGATACGATATTTACTTAAAGTGACTTCGATACCATTTAAAATAGGAAAGTTTTGTTTATTTGTATAATATATTATTTTGAAACTATATACACATTAATCATTAAACTCCGTTGAAGCGTTTCGTCAGTTTTCTGTCTACAGTCAAGGACTTAAGCCCAAGGCTACCCAGTAAGATAAAATACTATAAATTATCTTTTTATTTTCTCCTTTTTTCAGACAAGAGGGTGTTGACCTTCAACAATATGTACCTAGGCAAGTAAACGTATATTATCCAGATGGCAAGCAAGCAAAATGTCGAACATATCAACATATGAATTTCCCAGTAGATGTCACTACTTTAGATTGTCTTCCCGAAAACAGAAGACCGTCCATAACATATAAACAATGCATTATAAAAGGTGCCTATGAATGCAAAATACCAAAAGAATATATCAAAAAGTTGGAAAGTATCCCTACTAACGGTAAATTAGCTAGTGAAACGCTCAGAAAATTTTTGAGATTTTAAGCATAATAAAGTTGTATATTATTTACTAAACATAAACATTGCTTTGTTTTTTTTATAAACGACAGAAATTATGCAAATTTATTTATTTTCTATTGTTTCTAAAGGATACCAAAATAAGGTAACATACAGGTAATATATACAAAAAGACATGAATTCACATTACGTTTCATGATTCGATCATTAAAGCAAACTGTTAAATCCCTAAGCAGAATTAAAGCTCGCCGCCCGGTCATAACCAGACCCGAGCGTACAGCGCTCGCGCTCCGAACTCGCTTCAGACGTCCACACATCAAACCACCACCACAGATACGGCTTACTAGGGCTGATATGTAGCCGGAATTGCAAGCGCATTAATGTAACAACAGCGGCTATGGAGGAGCAGAAGAAATAGGAGAGTGATTTTAGTTAATATTAAGTTTCTGACATTCCGTCTCGCCTTACCCAGAGAAGGAGTCAGTCTCGGAGATCCGCCAGGAGAACCTGACCGTTTCTAAGAATGATTTTTTTTTATATTTTTCAATTATAATTAATGTAACGTAGAATTTAGTGTTACTAATCTACTTTGGAACTTAGCCCAAACCACAGAGCGCTCCACAGAGTGTTTACTTTGTTTTCACGTCGAAATTGAATTAAAACTTCTCCAAACTCGGCAAACGGCCGCCCGTCCGCTGCATCTACGACCGTAACGTGTGCAATTATTAAAAAAAGTACCAAATTACTTTCGCAGACTTGTTTTTAAAAACCCTTTGCGTTCAAAAATTTATTCACCCTCGCGAAACAGCATCTACAATAAGTGTAGGTTACATGCCCCATTTGAAAGCTTCCTGTTGATTTTGAACATAAAAGATATAATCTACCGCACTGGTGTAAAATAACCGTATTTTTCTTTTGTGTTATGATTTTGTGCACCCTTCTGCATCGGCGGGTGCGCAATTTTAATATTGTACGCCATAGAGGTTTATTGTGTGGTTTTTAAATAGTAAGACCGGTTGTTAGGTTATGTTGAAAGCATTTGTTCTCGCAGTGGGGACGCCAATTAATAAGGCAAGTATAGTTTTTAGTATCTATTGTTTTTAGGTAAATATACTTAATCTCGTCTGTAAGTGTATGGATCGAAAAAATTATAGACTTTTAATTTGACTATTTGTGTATAACAATAATAATTTAAACAGTTAATCTTGATAGTAATTCAATCTATCTAGATACTTCCTAAAAGTTACTCGAATAAACTGCAAGACGATCAAGGGTCTGTATTAATTTTCTGGACACCATTTTCAGCTCACTGAATGTTGAAGCATCTTGTTCTCCTAGTAGATATCTAAATGTATTTGCCATAATATCGCCTTGCATGAGTGCAACACATGCTCAACAGTACGTTATCCGATTACTATGTATGTGTGAAACACTCGTGCGGAATTACGGGCGTCTTAAAACCGCTCGCGGAATGCTTAGTCTATCGATACATGCGCGAGGTTGGGTAGTATGGAAGGGGGTCATTTTATTAGGTTGTTGTTTTTATTTGCGTTCACTGTAAAGAAAAATGCACGGTTCTTCTTCCTGATTTCTCATTTCAAATTCCACTCAACATGTTTTTTACTATCGGCAGATTACGATGCCAATGTAAATGTATTTATTTTTTCGCGTTTGGCCGCTATCTCGTTTAGTGGTAAGGCACCCAGGTACTGCATGTCTCTTGCTATTTAAAGATTTCTTGTTTTTTTCGTGCATGGCAATTAAATAATGAAATTTTGTGTTTTTGTATGTAAGTGAAGCAATTCCTGATTTGACATGTCCTACTGTCATTTTGTGAAATAATGATACCACATATAACAGTGTAGTGATGAACACAAAAATCGATAAACAATCAGTGAATCAGTTTTAGGAAGGCATTCAAGAAATTATGACTACCGAATGGTCTAAATGCGTATCCCATCTTGTCAAAGTAGAAGAAAGAATGAGTAAGCTATATATGTTAATTGAGAATAAATATCACACATACAGTTCATAATAAATATTACAGAACGTAACAGCGATAGCGATAGCGTTGACGGTGACAATTTATAAAATGTCTGTTTTATTTGTCACGTTCCTTCATGATCACATTTTTTGTTAATTTCACACAAAATTACAAAAGAAAAGTCTCAGATCGTTAATTAATTGTCAAAACTAAATTATCGGTTCAGAAATATTTTATTTCCTGATAAACTTAGTTTACGAGGGTAAATTTATAAACGAGAGCAATCGATTCAGAAATATTCGACTTCCATATCGAATAATTTCGTAACGTCACTATTTAATACGTGTCATAACGTTGCAACACTGAAATTGTCAAATCTGGAATGGAATTAAAATTCCGAGTATAGTTGTTAAATATAGATTTGTCAAACCAGTAAGAAATACAAGATGATTAAACTTGCTCACTCCTTACGTATCGTATCAGAATTACTTACATGCATACTTATATCAATTTCAACTGACTAACAATTGTCAAAAGATAAAAGAAAAAGAACAACACACAAAAGAGAACAGAAAATTAGAACATATTTATATTATAAAATCATGGTTGTTTTTGTTGGACCTCTAAATATACCAAATATTTAGAGGTCCAACAAAAAAACCTAATTGATGACAATACTACTCGTATACACGAGACGGACAATACTAATCAAAACCGCAGCAGAAAATAAAATATTTGATTCACATGACATCACATCATAAGTTTTTAAGTGCCCACTGCGAGCAAAGGCAAAGGCAGAGGCCTCTCAAATGGAAATGGATTGAGCATTAACCACCACCCCCGTTAATTCCTAAAGGCGGATTGGCGAATTCAAAATTATAAGTCCAGGTTTCCTCACGATGTTTTTCTTCCCCCATTGTAACAGCCTTGCTTTGGAGTAGGAGAAGGTAAACGGCGGGGTTTTTTAGTCAGTAAGAGACTGACACTCCCTCCAGACTTATTCTGAGCGAGAGAAGATATAAGACTCCTTTCCCTCCTTAAAAAAAATATATTCCACTACGGCGATAAATTATTTATTCAAACAGAAGCCCTTTCTATACTATTAAGCCAAGAATGGAGCGCTGAAGTGCGGTATAAGTAATTATTGCATAATATACTATTATGTAGTGATATTTCCTGTTGCGTTGTATGTAAACTAACACTGAAGGGTAGGATTAGCAGTACGATGTAGGTCAATAAGGTTCTTAAGTATGAAGAGAGCCATGCTTCGAACAAGCCCATACATACTATGGGCTAGTTCGACCAGAATGATACCACGTCCTCACAGAAATTTGGCATCAAACAATGCTTGCCTTGTATTTCACCCTTTATCTTCCCCTTCCTAAACCTCAAAACATCGGCAACATAATATAAACTCCTCTGGTGTTGCGGGTGTGTATGAGCGGCGCCTATTGCAACCCATAAAAAATTATTGACTTTTACCGAGCGGCTAGAAGTCTTATCTGGAGTAGTATAAAAAGTTCCTAAAACAACTACGTGAGAGTAGCTAGTGTTATACTATTCGTAATCAAAACATAATGATTTCCATATCTGTCTACCACTTGCTTTTAATTTATCGATCAAAACATTCTCATTTAATTTACTGAAAGTAGCACATTGTGGAGCGGTGCAAGTAATTATTACACGATGTTCCGGGAGTATAGTATCCGGTTCCTGTTCCGCGCTCGGGGAACATTTGCTCAATGTGTTCCACGACTTGATTTCGTGGTTAATTACACAACGATGTAATTATAATAATATGGTTTTGATTGAGCAATTGACGTTGGTAGTAGAAATTATTGAGCGAATTATTTAAAAAAAAATGGTGTTTTGGACTTCTTCTAGTTCCGTACATTTTTTTTATCGAGCAAAACAGACTATTTATGCGAGGTTGCGGGTTAAGCGCAATGAATCACCGCGGCCTCGGTCCAGAGCAAGAGAAGGAACGGGGGTTTTTAGTCAGTAAGACTCTGACCCTGTCTCTCGCCTTAAGCTGGGCGGGAGAAGTCATGTGATGACTTTCATGATTCATGATGCAATTAAGGGTTGATTTTTCTATAGTCATATAAATGTTATCAGTCTTATACAAATATTCCGACGCGACAACTTCATGATAACTTTTATCCAATCATTGAAGCGTTACGCTTAAATTTTAAAATAACTAACAAAACGATTTTTTTATTAACCAACCAACTATTTGGACTTAAATATTTCGCGGAACTATACAGGATAAAACTATAAACTATTTACGGAAGTAACACTTGGAAAGTCCAGAAGTGGATGTGCAAAATTTGACACTAGATCTTAAAGCTGAAACATAAATCTTAACGGAATGGGGATAAGTGCTATACGACCGCTGATAGGGCTCTTGAGATTTCGTGTATCAACATCTGGATAGCACACTTCAGTTCTTAGACACACGTGCTCAAAATCAGCATACAAAAAACCGTCGAGGGTTGCGTTTTTAGGAAATTTTGTGAGAATTACGTGTGAGCAAATTTTTCGTGTAGTGAAGTTAATTGTTATTGGGGTGTGAAAAATATGTTTCTGTTATACTAGTAGCTTTCATGAATGAAGAGATGGGTTCAAAACCTGGCAAGTACAAAAATGATTATTTTCGATTTTTATATACTTTCTAAGATTAATAATTAGACACACACTTAAAGAAAAACATCGTGAGGAAACTTGGACTTATAATTTCAAATTTGTTGATACAAACACATGCGATACATTTGGACGCCTAAATTTGTGTAATATAATAATTTCTAAACAAACATTTGAAAACGCCAATCCGCTTTGACCAAGCGTAGTGATTTATGCTCAACTATTCTCCGTGTGAGAAGAGCCCTTTGCTTAGCAGTGGGTACTTATAGGCAGGTGACACGATGTAATAACAACAAAATATCAAAAATATTTTACCCTACCTCCCAAGAATCAAACCTCATATTCGCATGTGCAATCTGTCAACACATAAGTACCTTACAACAACAACAACAGGTTTAAACAAACTCATTCCAAACTTTGGATTCGAATGCACTCGCCAAACACAGTAACCATAGCAACCAAAGTAATCAAATGACCACACTTCGTAAGTGTTAATCACTACTCTCTATTCTACGCTCGCTTTAAAATGTATTCGACAACAAGATTTCTCGGTAGAACGGACATAACAATATTATGCAACAAACGGAACAAAGCATGTAACCCTTATTACAAAGTTACATTAACTGTATGCAACCTACAATGTTGTACGCTGTCCAACTTGTCTATTATTCCGCCTGAAGCATATGCAACTACTATTGTATGGTACAGAGATTGGTATGTACAATGTTCGCAGTTATTTATTTGGTAGGGTGCAGGAGAGATTGTTTAGGGTAAGTATGTATAAGGACAGGGTAATTTTTTTAGAAATACTAAGGTACATAAGCAACTAGGTACCATACTGATGACTACAAGAAAAAAATAACCATAGGAACGAATATCTTGCTAGTTGACGAGTATTATATGTATATGTATTAAGTTTGTGAGGATCTATTAAATATTCGTCACTTTGGCACGAAAATGTTACTGTAGATTTAGAAAAAATATGGCACAGAAATAGATTACAGTTTGGTTTATCATGTAGCCTAGATGCTGGCAGAAGCTTATTGTACTGCATAGGTACTTTACGAAAAGTTGTAGTACTTTGTCTCAGCAGTGGGTGACTGGTGAGTACCTAACTCGGTGGTGGTTCATTATTATTATCATCATCATCATCATCATCAGCCTATAAGTGCCCACTGCTGAGAAAAGGTCTTTTCTCGGAGGTTGTTCGGAGGTGGTTACTCTTGAAGAATAAATGATATGGTATACTTTAAACACTTCTATTAAAGTTGTACGGTATCTTTAACGAGAAACGTAGTATTCAACATTTAGTTTTTAAACTAATACGAAGAGATTCAGGAATAAGGTCAAGTATGTAGTCTACCTGACCACTAGCAATATGTCTCGAATCCCGATGCTCACCGAGGTCTTTAAACTGGAGTTTTTACTACTGCACGTGTTCCGATTGGTGCAATGCAATCAGAGTAAAACGATACTGACGATAAACTTTCCAATAAAAATCCATTTTCGAACATACTAAATAAATTAGGTAACTTTTACTAGCACTAGAACTAATGAACAATGATAAAGTTATCCAACATCTTACACAAGTTTTCTTGACGTAAGTAGCATAACGTTATGACAAAGGCAACGACAACACTTCACAAGCAGATCTTAATTGAAAACAAATTCAAATCAAAACAATCATACTATTGTAATTCCACTCGCTGAGAAGACACCATACTATCTATTTACTTACAGACAGAAGCCGTCCGCTGAATAATACAGTCGCAATATTGAATAAAGGATCACGTACGACTAGCGAATCCATTGTTATTTTCAAAAGAATTATGTCAAAGCGAGTCGTCGCTCCAGGGCTAATAATGTTGAACTATTAAAGAACGGAGGTCCCAGACAATGTTTCACCTTTCGTAATACCCCGAATTTGTATCAACTCGGCCTTTATTCGTGTCGTCGCCGATTTAAGCGCATACCACACGTTAATACAGGCCCCGGGCATATCGCGTAAGTACCCGTGTATCTGCAAATAATGTTGAAGTAGGTATTCCATTATATTGGATCCTTGCCTAAGGCGGGGGAGCGTCCGGTTCTAATAAACAAGACAATATTCCAGCTATGCGATACAGACAGATGCCCGTGTTTATTCAGTCGGCCTCTGAGAGTTATACCTATTATTGTTTGTCTTTAAGTGTTAGCGGAACGAGTCTTTTGTTGTTTTAGATACTCTTTATCAATAACGCTATTGTTGTTTTATTGTTGGATCATTGAAAGTGTACCCTTTTGAACTTCGTCTTTATTTGTTTAAGAATGTTCTTCGTTTCACCTACGAGTTTTATACAGGTTTAGCTTTAGTAGTGGATTCCTATACTGGAATTGAAGGAAAACAGAGTGAGCTGGCTGCTATTTATTCTGTTGTACAAATAATCTTTGACAGAAACGGATTAGTGTGACGATCGTATTTATCAACTGGACTGGCTTCTTGTTTGTCAACAGTGGGTGCCAGGAACTATCCTTTACTTTCCATAGTTGCGTTTAATCTTTATCTAAGACATTCAAAGGTAATGTTCTTTTTTGGATATTTGTTGATTTTCTCTGTGTTTTCACCCTTACATAGACTGATACGGGAACGTTATATTTGACCAATGTTGTAATACAGTTTCTTGCTGCATTCTCTTAGAACTTCAAATGCCATTACTATTGCTTGTTTTAGCATATCTGTCAATCTTCTGTACTGAATGAAGGGTATTTCATTAAATATTTTTATTGTTTGCTTTTTAACGTTAGCGTTTGTACGGCAAATTGTTATTATAATTGACTTGATAAAAATACGTAAACTATATTTTAAGCACAAATCTTATATGAGCAATTTAATCGTAAGGTCTATTTTTGAATTAGAGAATCTTGGTACATTTCTCATGATATGTATCGAAGCCCTACAATAAAAGAAAATACTAGTAACTCACGTCCACATATCCAATAACGATATTCATAGAACTAAGTACTTACATAGCTACATAAGTAACAAAAGTATGATATCAAAGGATTTCGAGTTCTTTATGTGAACGTATATTGTGAATAGCTACTTACTTCTTTTGTGTAACACGAATTTTGCAAATTCATAAATATTCGTGCGCAGACGAAACTCT
This sequence comes from Spodoptera exigua, assembly GCA_902829305.4. Classification (NCBI taxonomy): domain Eukaryota; kingdom Metazoa; phylum Arthropoda; class Insecta; order Lepidoptera; family Noctuidae; genus Spodoptera; species Spodoptera exigua. The sequence goes on from LR824614.2 coordinate 5,686,904, forward strand.
ATAATTTGAGGAAATATATTCGTAAAGCTATGAGCACGTCTTTTGTGAATGTTTAAACAATACCTATACAGACATGGAATTTAATAATTCTCGTATTGGGATTTGGTGAATTACTTTGATTTTATTTTGTCTAATTGTACGTTGTATGTACAGATCACTACCAAAGTTGAATGAAAGGCTGGAAGTCCGATACGTTGGACGGATCAGATTCGCACTACTCACAACACTACAGTCCACGATGCTCTCCACTCGGCTGCAGATAGAAATAGTTGGCGGAGAGCGCAGTACACTGCTTCCACGAGGTGGTCACGACCCTCAGCACTTAGGAAACCGACGCAAGGAGGAGGAGGAATTGTACGTTGTAGCGGTGACTCTTTTTGAGATAGAAAGGATGACATTAGACGTTTAATTTTATTATAGGTATTCCATTATATTGGATCCTTGCCTAAGGCGGAGGAGCGTCCGGTTCTAATAAACAAGACAATATTCCAGCTATGCGATACAGACAGATGATTCTAAAACAGCTTACTTTTTAGGAAACAGAGAGCAAAGTTCCCTATGATACAAAAGGGGCAATTCTCAGGCCAGGACAGGTGATCATGCCTATGCTACTGCCCAACAGTACAGTTTTAGATGCGCTTGGATTTTCTATTCGTGTTTCATTGCATTTTGTATACAATGGGTGTGATGTGTCAATTGTTTTATCGTCGATCCTCCATGTGTGTCGCCACATCTTCATTCACTAGTAATTAATGCTGCAGTACCAAAATTGTTTTTCTGTTCATTTTCACTAATATCTACAACATACACGTCTTAAACATGAAACCACAATATAAAAGAACCTTCACAAGATCTCTATTTTAAGATATAAAATAAAAAATACGGAAACAGTAACATTGCAATGAAACTCGCAGTACTTTAACATGATTGTGACTGTTTGTTCGCGCTAAAAATAAAGTAAGAGCATATAATAAAGATATTCGCCGTGGGCCATTCGAGGTGTCTGATAATGGAAGATGCAGAGTGTAAGCGTAAGCGTTCGAAATATAATATTTTTTATTTATGAAGTCCTACAGAATATTTTTTTATGGTATGGATGGTCGGCAAACGAGCTGTCGGAATGCCTGATAGTAAACAATCAACGCCGCCCATGGACACCCACACCACCAAGAGATTGAAGTTAAATTATTTTGTGTAAAAACTAACGTAAGACAATTTAAGTTTATTTAAAATAACAACTTACACACGTGAAGTAAGTTAGAAAAGCTCTAGTAGTTACAACTCACATAATATATGAAAAAAAACAAAAATTGTAGCTATCTACTTATAAAAAATAATATCTAACAAACCACCTAACTGTTAAATGTCAAGTTATTTTTAGACTGACAGTGACGGTAGTTGCCCACAATTTCAGCTCTTATCGCAATCCCACAATGAAAAGCTTTTATAATGATTAATGCAATTATAATTTTACAACTTCAACCATAACGGAATTGATTCATTTATACATTCTTAATTGATAGTAACGACAGGTAATAATCAAATGTTATAAAATGAATGTTAATTATATTTTATTGGTGTTCTGTTTTCGGACCAGTTCCGTTTTGATACCGCATCGCCGACATTATTATTTTAATAATTTTATTGAATTGTACAAATCACTCATTGTAAACTCTCTGCCCTTCCCCCAAACCCTCCTCGACCCCTAAATTCCCAAAAACCTAATCCGCAAAAGGTCGACAACGTAGTCGTAACTCCTCAAAGAATGCTCCTATCACATCAAAAAAATATAATTTCAAAATACAGATTAGAATAAAAATTATAATCTATATTAAGTTACCTGATAGTTGATGTATAATGGCAACGTATCAGTGGACTAGTGTTCATCAATTTTAAACTCATTCTCTATCTAGGACGCGATCTCGAACCTTCGTTTTTCGTTACGTTTGTGTAAAATTCTTTATCATTTAAGATGATGTCTTCATCTTGCATATTATAAACATATTTATATACCCATCTTTCTATCAAATGTAAACAAGTAAAACAAACAAATACTGGAACAATATTACATATTAATATATGTCATAAAAAATAAACTGCCCACAATCTTTCACGAAATCCCTCAACTATTTTTGCATGAATCCATAAACTACCTCCGTCTCTCATATCATATTCATTAGATTTCATTTGTCAGCGCCATTTTCTTTGATGAATTATTCACGCACACACAATTTGTTTACACTAGTCATATCCGAACTATTTCTGTTTAAGTTGGACGTAGATATATGCACGTGATTACTCTCCCTTTAATTCGTCGTGTATCTGTGTTGAAGTTCGCTTTTTCGTTCTTAGAATTTTGCTATTGGTCTTTATACTGTAGTTGTTCTTAGAAATTTGTAGTTCTTTATTTGAATTTCATAACTTTCACAAGAATTACAGGTTATAAAACGCTAACAAATAACTCATGATAATACAATAGCGAAGTTTTCAATGGAAGAGGAACATTTTATTAAACATGGTTTAAGGAATATCTGAAGTCACGTTTCCTGAGGAATATGACAGTATTTCATAGTATTTTGCAAACAACAAAACTTATTTGGATTTATAGCATAAAACAAAATTGACTTTCATAAACGCAATAGACTGTAACAACACAATTCCGTAAAGCAAGGAAAATCTTTCCAGGTTCAAACTCACATTTTCATCCCCATCTCATATTTCACCAGAATAAAACAACGCTGTGGGCCAAAAACACCCTTTGTGGGAGCCAACAGGGTTATCCTGCGGGTTTTGGGTTGAAACTTTTCAATAATCATTGAGGGAATCCTTCAATAGTCCTGTTCACCTTTTCTTCTCAATCCAATATGGGGAAATTTTGTTTCTCGATTGTAATATTTTCGTAGTGTGTTATATTCTATTATTTTTAAACAGGCGGCACGCTTCTACTTCGAACGGATGTCCAAATAAAATTGAAAACTAAAAATTAAATATGATATATTCCAATTTCCCCCTGTAATTTTCATATAATCTTCTCCTGACAATTACAAACCCAAAAGTTTTACAAAATTGGTCCAGCCGTTGTTGAGTTATGCGCTAACCGTGTAATCCAAGCTTATTTTTCAGTTCTGTATATATAACGGTGTGTAACTGCTTGCTTTATTGTGAAACACATTTGTACTGTTTATCGTATTATTCATAAAGGTAATATTGTAAAAATCCCACTCAATATTTTCGCCCTAGAAAAATAAAACGCTATCTGTATCACTGAAGCCTTAAAAAAGGTGTCAACAAAATTGACATGGAATTATCCACACAACTGTTATTATTTGCCGTAAAAAAGAAGACATAAAACACAAAACGTTAAGTTAAACGAGGTTAAACGGAGACGTTTTTTCCACGTATTTCTAGACATAAAGTTTAGTAGTCTAATGAAAGGTATACAAAGGGAAAACATGTTTACTTGGTGTACTTGATGAAGCAGGTCGTGTCGAAGGCAAGATTTATGTAGAATAGTGTCAAGCAGTATCTTCAGTACTAGGGTCTGTGGTAATAAAGTCAAAGTGATTTAGTGGTCAGTTTGCACATCGTTGGGTATCGTGTGCTCTAATTAGACATGTAGGAACGATTCTTAAAAAGTTGTAGAAAGAATTGAATAACGTTTCGCGGGTTCGATTCCCGCACGAAACAACTCTTTGTGTGATCCACAGATTGTTGTTCCGGGTCTGGGTATGATGTGCATGTGAAATTGTAAGTTTGTAACCCCACCCACAACACAGGAGAAAATACTAAAGTGGGGCAACTTTAAAAAAAAAACTACATGTTAATAATGTTGTCTAGAAATTACTTTTTTATTTTAAATACAAAATAAAGACAGATTATTTTTGCCTTTAAATAGTTGCTACAAAAATATAGAATTTTATCACGTAAAAAATCCAAACGTAGTTAATGACGAACCAAAAACATGTAAGTAATACGAAGCTAGGTATATTTAGAAAGTGACCAAATAAAATGTTCAACTTTGTAACATCTTTTTTCCTTCGTTATACACGGTACTGTATTCAAAACTAGTTTACCACGAAATATTTTCATGTTTAACCAGAACTCTCGACATTTCCCTAAAGAAGTACGCAAGCCGATGAATATGAATACGTAAACTGAATTCAATAACATATCAAAGGACTCGTCAGGCGGTACCAAAAGCCTCTCATTTCGGTCTACCCGGCTTTATCCCTCAGCTTTAGCACTGACAAAATATTTTCGGGACTTTCGAGGATTTTATTTTAGTCCTATTTCAAACATGTGGACTTTTACGAACATCCTAAAAGTTGAACATTGACAAACCGCTAAAACTCGTTAAAATTCATTGATTTTTGACACATTTACTAATTAATTACATGTCATATCACTAGCCTATAAGTGTTCATTGCTGAAAATAGGTCTACTCATAATCGAATTAATCGCCACACTTGCTCAAGGCAGATTGGCGATTGTAAACTTATGATTATAAATTATAAGCCCAGGTTTCTTCTCAACGTTTTCCTTTACCTCCATATTGGTTTATAGATGCAATTTTGAGGCCATTTACTTATATAATATTGACAGATCCTGACTCTCTATGAATTGTGAAAACAGTACCTAGCATCAAATATTTTACCTCTTTCAGATATCATCAATCAACCGTCGTCACGAAAATTGTTCGCTTGTTCGCTACTCGCACTAGTCAACAACAAGGAAGTAAAAAAAATAAGTGAATAAAATTATTGCTTAGCCGAATTCTCATACTGCGAAATGTTACGCAATAAATGTGATTGATAAACTTTCTAACAAAAGCCAAACCGGCTGTTTTTAATTGTCATAATCGCCTACTCCAGAAGTAATTTAAAAACAAGGCGATAGCTACAAAATAATTCCGTAGGCGTCGACAGTTAATTTTATTATGAGCTTACAATAATTAAGTTTCGACCCGTTCCGGTATTTAAACCGGTCAATTATATAAATTCGTATTTCGGATGTCATAAAACTGAGCTGGGTAATAATGAACATGCGGCGCGTGCAGTAAACTATGTCGCAGTTAATATCGAGTACGCGACTTATTGGACATTGGACATTTGGCTATTCGGCCGTTTGCCGTCCATATCCAGCAAATAAAGTGCGGCACACACAAAATCATCGTTCAATATGACCTAAACTCACTTACATAAAGCTTTTAAACGTCCAAAACCATCTGTAATATGTTTCCTTTTGTAAAACCCTCTTATTGAAATCAATGTCCTCAAAAGTCATATAAAACTATCAATTATAATAAATTCAATTTGAAACCAAGTGACATGAAAATCTTTTATGGAAATGTCTCGTTGTCTAATGTGTCTTCATAAAATGTGAGAGTAACCTATGATAGTGTTAATATCCCGGGAAGCAAGACTTATTGGTCGTTTGCCGTTACCAGAAAATAAATGGCATAGCCGAGTAGCGCAGTGCCATGAGCGCACTTGATCAGTAGTAACGCTACACACTGTATATTAAGATGAATAATGCTTTTAATAATTGTTTTGGCTCCGTATTATGGTTTCCTAATGTTAATTTCTACATAGTTACACCTTAAAAAAGGTCAACAGTACAAAACATAAATAAAACGTATCTTTGTTAGAAAAATGCAGTTTTGTGTTTTCGACGTAAAAGCGGACACAGGCACAGATATAAAAAATAGTGCTGCTGCCAAAATTATTCCCACGTTGCCTATACCAGGTGTTGGTATATTTTTCAACGCTCAAAGCTTTAGGCATTCTTTTAGGCGTAGGATTTTGGGTGATTATAATTACCGTTTTTGTCGATCAATCCCACTACCATTATAAACGTGAAAGTTTTATAGTAGAGAATAATGAAGGGATGCTTGTTGTTTGTTGGACAACCAAATTTCCGAACCGACCGAAGTGATATCACGGACTCGGCGTGAAAACCGGCGTGAAACAACCACATCATTATGTTTCGCCGAGTGACTGAGGTTACCGGAGGAAGAGGGGAGGGATTTAATTTTCTCCCCCTTCTCTACCCCCTACCAATCCTTAAATATCCGCAACCTTTATCCCCAAAAGGCGGACAACACACTCGTAACTCCTTTGAAGTTGCTGGTGTTTATGGGCGGCGCCGATTGCTTACCATCAGGTTATCAGCAAGCTCGTTTGCCAACTTATCACATAAAAAGGATTAAATGAATGAGAATGAAATTAGGCACATATTTTAGTCTCGGAAAACAGATAAGCTACTTTTGGTTTAGCTATTTGTAAAAACTACTTGCAGAAGCTATTAATGAATAAGTATACAAGTAAATGCAACTTTTCTGCCATTTTTAAAAAGATATAACTTATGTTATTGTAAAACCGTGTAAATAATGATCAATGAGCGGCACAATTGAAATAATTTTCAAGTTTTTAATTAAAAAGTCCTTTAGCTTCTCAAAGCTCGGATGCTTTGTATGGATTAGCGGGACTGGATCCGGAAACCTACGGATTATGGAGATCAGCTGATCGTGACCACTGTTACTGTAGCTCTGACAAAAACCAAATATGATAACTATTTCATTGACTTAAAAATATATCTTTCAGGCTATCACCAATAATAATTACAAAAAATAAGTTATTTTTAATAATACGTGTCTAAAAAACAAAGTTTGTACACATCTTTTTTGGTTTAGACAAATTTAGTTTAAAAATTGTGGTATATTTTTTTTTTATAATATATAAAGTACACGTAAAGAAAATTAAACTAAAACACTAATTGGATAGAGTGTTTTGTTAAACAAATGCAATTACATAATAAATTAAGTTTATTTAAACTTAATTTACTTTAAACATATCAAAAGGGATTTCGCACAGACGTTCAAAATTAATAATCTGTGGAACGTCCAGTTGGTCAAAGGCATAATGAGCAAACTTAGGACCGACGGCAGTTTCGTATTAATAGGTCCGTTCGCTAAACAATGGATCACAATCGGGGTCCAAACGGCGGCGACAATAAGCCACTTATAAATTTGACCGATTCCCAAACTTCGCTTCAACATTGTGTATGTGTTTACCGACGGGTTTAAATTTACCTAATTATCAACATGTTCTGCTATGAATACCGTGTAAATATTTAACAAAATTATTACACCAAGGAGTTCAGCTAACACGGTACGAGGCTTGTTAATATTAATTAATTAAGCTCATATGAAGCTAGAACATAACACGAGGCGTTAACTTCTAGTTATTTAGTTTCTGCTAACAGCAGTACCTGCGGCGCTCTACGAGTTTTATTGTTATAACAGGACCACCTTCGGCCATCGTTATGTTCTGCTAACTGTTATGCTCCGTGGACTTGTTACTCGGTTGTTTCTGTCGTGTTGTTGAATAGACTGCTATGATTAGTTATGTATGTTTATTCAAATTTGTGCTGATTTGCTTTTCTGTGAGTTAGGTACCTAATGTTTCTTATTTTTCTGGTCTGTTCGACTATAGAGTCAAATATGTCAACAATATCCAATTAAAAAATCAAATATCTGGCATAGTTACAAGAACCATAATCACATACTATCAAAGGATTATAAAGGAATTAATCACCATTTAGAAAATTAAGAATAGGTACCACCCAAATGATATAATTCGAATCAATTAAATAACGGTTCAAGCACCCCTAACAGTATTTCATAACAGGTACATGATTCTCTGCATACCACAAATTCCCTCGTCCGTATTTCAGACAAATCTCGGCATTATAACCAGAGCATCTATTATTTGGCGTTCATTGCGAATAAGAGCTAATTACTCGCCTTCAAGCTCCTTGAACGCTGACATTCTTCAGCGGTTGTCGAGAAACTTGGATGTACGAAAATGCCTGATCCATTTTAATAAAATTGAGTTATACGAGAAACCTAGATTTTTTTATAACCTAAATTCTTCTAATGGCTTTTCTTGCCCTAAATGGAGTCGGTTAACATCTGTACGAAATGATTTATTCATTATGTTTATTGATTATCGACTATAAAAAATAAAATATAGAGAATGCACTGGCCTCAAATAGTAATATGCTTCAATCGACGAACCTTCTTTAAAAACGTAATATGTACATTAAAAACGAATCAAATAAAGAAAAACGATACTAACATTCATCTCCAAACTCTTTGTTCGGAAGAAATTTCCCAAAGAATTTTACGCTTCCATTATCTAAAACTGATAGATATCTACAGCATTAACTAGCTGTTCTTTTATAGCTCTAGTTTAAATAATCATAGCGTTTATGGTTGTACTAAAATCATTGGCATGTGAAGATGTGGTTTCTAAACTTGTATTTATGGGTAACTGGCCGCCAGTCACCCATGACCGTTAGAAACAAAAAAACATCGCGTTCTTTGTTTAAACATATCGTAGCCAGTCATTACAAGGTGCCAGTATGCTAGTTAAGTCATTATTCTGAGCAATTCTCTTGGTAAGGTCTGTTGCTTTAGTCTATGCGTGATCTTTGAACGCTTGATAGATTCTAATTTCAAATGCCAGACATAAAATACAGTTTAAAATATAAAAAATATGTACAAAAACATTTCCGTTTGTCTTTAAATTATTTGTTTAGCAATTATGTTATTTACATTTCCCATGAGTGTACAAGGTATACGTACATATAGTGCACACGTACTAGTACACGGCCTTTTATTGCTTTCAAACTTTGCCTGTACTTAACCTCAGAAGAATACTTCCGTGAGAAGTTTGGTATAAGTAAAATCCACTATTTTGTATATCAACTCCTTGTAGACAGACAGTGGAGGTTGCAGTAATCTGTACTCAAATTAATCGGTACGCAATGTAAAAGGTTCGTTGAGCTTTACCAGACACCACTGGCGCTTGGATTCTGTGAAAGGTTTTGCGGCGCGTAGCATTACGCGCGCATTTTAAAGAGCCAACAGAACGCCAGAAAAGGGGTCCAATAGGGCTGATTTTCCGCGCACGCTCAAGACTGGAGCAAGAAAAGGGGCTCGAGTAGTTTTTAGAGCTTGACCTTCACCTTGGGCGAGCGTAGCCATTTGATGATTTCCCCACCTCAAAAAAGGCTTTTCCAATAGGGACAGTCACTATTACTACAAAATTAGATAAATTATATTGTCTTACATTTGACACACACGATTTAGTACATTTAACGGGGCGGTAACCTAGCGACCCTCCACTTCTGAACTCAATTAATTAGCAATTTTTTTCATGATCTGACAGTCGAACAATTTTTTTTTATTCCTGTCTCGTTCCTTATTTTTTCATCCCTAATAAAGTATTATTATCTCTTTTCTGATAGTCACCTCCTTCCTTTCTCACATTCACGTAAACTCCTTGCGGTCTCCTCTCGGCTATACAACAAGGTGCTGCGTATCCTCGCTAACATAAAGCCTTCGCAGACAAGATCTGACGGTGTGGAAAACCTTAAACCCCTGAGGTATGTTGATGAAAATCACCTCGACTTATTAAGCCCGTTTAGTTTGGGTCTAGTAATGAATGTTAATTACAACATTTATAGTTCAAGGACATCATTTTAGTTACCTAAGACAAAAAAATGGCAATGATTTTATGTCATTTGCTGTTTTTTTTACTGATTTGTTAAAATTGTTGATGTTAAGATAAGCTCTAGATACACATGATCATGTCAGATGGACATACAAGTAAACGTGTTAAGTGTAGGAGAGCCATGACTCACCGGAGTGAGACCAAGGCCTCAAATAAAACCGGCGTGAAACAAGGCTGGCGTGGTGTTTTATCGTATAAGTGTGCTTTTCGGGGCCCAATCTGCCCCTCTTCCCTTACTCTAGTTCAATTCTCAGAACCCTTAAAGGCTGGCAATGGTGTGATGTAACTCCTTCGTTGATGCGGATTCTAAAAAAATATATATTTTGTGTGATGTACGGTTATTATGCAAGCAATCGTAAGTTGAAAAAACGCATTGAACTACTTAAAGTCTAAAGGCAGTGCCAAAAAAGCGTACAGTTCCAAGAAATATAACTTTGTAAACTATTCAAACAAACGACCCATTTATCTATTTAACTTTTTGGTATAGAATTTGGTACTCGACTTGATCAAAAGTAATCTTATTACATTGAAACTGTGATTAATTTATTCACTCTTTTTTTTAGCTTAAAGACATACAGTCATTTTAGTAGCTGGTTTTCAAAATATACTCACCTTTTTAAGAAACAAAAGTATCAGTGTCATACATTTTATAATAAATTACAATCACATGTAAGGAATATTAATATGACTATAGAGTTGTCAAGTATGTACCTAGGTATTCGTATTGCCTATAAATACACTTAAAATGAAACTGTAGCAGACATCATAAACTAGTGCTAAAAGATTCTTAACTCCAGCCAAAGCCTTGTAGACTTTAAAAAAAGTAGGACGTTAAATATTTTAGCCAGAACATCGCCGCCACTGATTAGATTCCAAGGAACTGCGAGAACAATTTGCAAGAACAGTTGGCTGGGTAAGAGTGATTAAGTGACATGGATGCCCATCCAAATTTGCAAGTCCAAAATCATAAACTGCTCAACCGATTTTAATGAACAGCTCGGTATTAGTACCAAAAATACGGCCGACATATAGAGAGATATCGATTTTAAGTTTGTATGGCAACTTAAAATTTTGTGAGAATTTAGGCACCACTTAATATGTGAAAACTTTAGTCCTTGAAATATTGCTTCTAAATACGAAATTTCATTTAAATTGGTTGATTAGTACCCATGTTATTGTTCCCATATTACAATATATGTAGCAAAAAGTAACGGCAGGTTATCTAACTTTCCAGTCACTCCTTAAAAAATTTTCAATATAAAACTGGCTCTCTCATAAACAACAATGCCATTCAACGATATCAATACAATCACCATAATAATTTGTTCTACGACACAATATTCCATAAATAGCTTATTTCAGATGCATGAGCTCTAATCCTAACACGTCGTGCAATTAATTTAGTTTTCATCGTGATGAGCTTATATTACACCTTCCTTCGTGTTAACGCTACCCCGTGGAGGGAACGTTAACTTAATCCCTAATTATTGCCACGTCACGAAGCTATCTTGTTTTTCTTACAAAAGGTTTGAAATCTGTGATGTCAAACTAGTTTGGGACTGAATTTAAATTTGGAATAGCTTATTGGAATATTGTTTGAAATATTCAGATTAATTGAAATATTCATCATAATACTCTTTGGTAAGCTTAGGCAACTTCTCATACGGAGAAAGAGTGTATTAACTAAGACGCCGATTTCAATTCAAAATTATAAGTCCAGGTTTTCTCACGGTGGTTTTCATTAGTGTATGTTAGTAGTGTTTCAACAATATCAGTAAGTACATTCAACTTGAAAAGAAAAATAAAGTCACATTGGTGCTGGCCAGGTTGAACCCTCACGCGCACATGCGTAAAAAGTGGCACCCTAACCTTAATAGAACAAAACTCATATCAGAATCGTATTATCCAAGGTCATACAACCGATTTGAAAAACCGTACAATTTACAAAACTATGTAGTTATAAATTACTCAGAAGACCAACTCAACCAAAGATGAACAACAAAAACACTCCACATCAATATAATAATTATAATAATACCGAGAAAATGAACTTAGTTTACTAAGAACATGATATTGCAACTAGCAAAGCCGCTAATAAAGTGCACGATCTTGATGAGGTTATCAAAATTGCATTACACAGCACCCAAAACACCGTGTGACGATATTCGCGAAGTCGCGAGCATTCACATGTAGGCCAGCAACCTACACTAATGAATATACAGAGAAGGTTTTATTAGAATTGGTATTATGAATTAGAAGGGAGTTGAAAACAATTGAAGAGCAAGTAGGTTTGTTGTTTCATACTTTTTATAAATTAAACTTCATAATCCAAATGTATGTACAAATTCTAGAAAAAACTTTACTAGCATGCACATTCGCAACAAGCAACGCCTTAAGTTTCAACAGCTAAGTTTAAAATCGAACGAAGTTTCTCATTAACGCTCTTTCATGCAACATTCAAACTCAATTTATTTTTCTTCAACGAGTTTCCTAATCGATTCCTATCCCCGATAGCACGGTGCATTTTTGTATCGATTCCCATTTCATTAACATTCTAAGAGCATATATTCAACAGGCAACTGGGTTTAGTGTCTAGACGGTATTGCCGCATCTATTCTCTTGGTGTATCTACGCAGCGTTATAATGAAACGCCTGTAAGGAAGGTGTCTTATGAATACTGACAACCCTCCACAAGACTACGACTTAACTTGTCAACGGTGTAACAAATGGTGTGGGTACGATCATCTCGCCTCAATGTATAATTATGACACTCGTTAATATGGCGATAATTTGTAAAATTATGTGTCTAGACGTGCTAACGGTTTCTTTTGTAAGTAACGGTGGATTGTGGTTGCAATTTTCATTCTCTTCACGTCTTCTTGAACATGCCAAAGTGTATATTCATGAACATAGTCACGTATTTTTTTGCGGTACCTATCTACTCAAAGAAAATGAACTGGTTTGTTATAGATATTTCTTTTACTAGGTCAATAAAATACTTTGATTTCTTTGTTTTGTTTAAGCATGTTCCTTTCACATTCTAGAAAACTCAACTATCTATAATAGCTTAGTTTTTACTTATCTTTTGTTTGCTTTTATTAACGTCATTGCCTGAGAGTAAATAGTTAAAGAGAACTCTACTGAAGATTGCATCCTCATTGCAAACAAATAAAGCTTTCAACAAACCTTAATCCTATCAACTGCTTACGTCATGTATCGTATACAGTGACGTCATGATAGTTTGATGACGTCTTAGAGGCAAGCATAAGGAATCCTCATCTAAATTAATGATAGCAATACCTTCTTGGTAGATTAACGCATAATGTTACTTGAATTCAGATATGGGGTGATCAAGTTATATTGAATTGTGCTACGGAAAATCAATTTTACAACTACGAGTAAATACACCATACCCTTTTGAAGTATTTGTTGATATTATAGTTTAGTTTTCCTTTTAGGAATATTCAATTTATTTTGTTTTTCTAATTAGGTTGTTTTTTTCGGTAGGTTTATTGATACATTATAAACAAATGAAAAGTTTATTGATGGTAGGTTCATTTGCCTGTTTATTTTTTCGACAGTTGGCTTTTTCAGTGTCACCTGTAGGCCTGTAGTTGTATGTGTATGTGTTCATTTCACAAACTAAACTAGTTTTGTTCGAAATAGCTCTCCATCGATATCCGCTTTGTAAATTATTTCCCCATTATATCAGCCTAGCGAGGACGTATCGATTTTGAAATTACCAATTATCCTTAATTCGACTATTTCAAACACTCCATTCATTAGAGGGCTATTTGCGAACCTCTCGGGGTGAACAACCCTCACATGTTTAATTTATAGTTGTGGATGCAAATTTTCATTGAGCACCCCAATTTCATCCCCTATTATTGTACTGTTGGCCGTCACGGTTCGTGTATCAAAATCATTATGTTCATCTTTGTGAATAGGTTAGTGTATGTTTGATCTTTTACAAGTCGCCATTTTTTATGACAAAGTAACAAAGTCTCATTCTTTTAAGCTTGATATAGTTCTCGAAGATGTTTATTTATTTAGGTGAAGTCAATATTTGTGTTGTGCTTTAGTTAAATACGTGAAGTTTCTTTTGGTAAAAAGTAGTTTTCGTTAATGTTGTGCTCAAGTGTTGAAAAGGTTCTTTAAACTATTTCACAGTGAAGGTACGGATGTTTCTCACTAAACCTTTATAATGTTGTGATTTAGAAAATCTATTGTATAAGCTATTGTGGAATAAGTAAACACTACACGTTTGAGGTACATCTTTTTATCCTTTTATACCATAGCAGCAGCACATTGTAAGACAGTTTCAATTATAAATAAAACTTTTTTGAAAATACTTTGTCTATATTTTCAAAAAACGTTGCCCCATGCTAGAATTTCGTCCTTTATCGTGGGCACGGTTACAAACATACAATGTCCAATACTTACACAATTTTTAAACAAACTCAAAGATAAAGTACAGCTGTAAGAATGTTTAATCCGTTGCTAAAATAAAGTACAAATTGTAAGCGTGTCTTCATATTTTCAATTAAGCATTTTCGGATATAAATTTAAAACAATAACTCATTTTATAAAACCGTTCATATTACGAGATTCGCAATAAAATTTAGTGTGACACGTTTTCAACAAATTGTCGTGTAAATTCGATGAATTTGAATCCAGTTGGCAATTAATCCTCAATTATACCACAGTGCGCCGTTTAATTAAACGTTGGAATGATTTTGGCTCGACTTAATTTTGTTTTGTGCGTATTCTATTGTCATGTTTTCGACAAAGATTTACATTGATAGCAACCGGGTTGTAAATTACGCGTAATTAACTCAATAAAGTGACACCTCAATGGAGTTTCACTGAAACATGAGCGTATTTTGACGCAGGTATTTAATATGGAAAAAGGTATTTAGTATTAAAAACATACCTATAGGTTTTGATGGAATTCCTGTGAGAATGTTCATAAAAGTATTGCGGACGAAATCCATATAATTTATTTTCTCATCAGAAATCAGTTAAGTCGAAAATACAAAGTATTATATCTAATGAAAAAAACAATATGAACAACACAAAGGACTAACCGCTTATAAAAACGTTTGAGTTGCCAATTTTTTTAAGTAAATAATATCATAGGTATAACAAAGCCCTCTACTCTAAACTCAGCGGTGCAGATAAAAAATCAGGCAGCAATTTTAATTTTCAATAGCCCGCAGGCGCCGCAAACACGGCTGCCGTCACGATACAATGTTTTATACCTTTGGAACTTAAACGTTTGGTTCAAGCTATGAGCGTAAATACCACATTAAATTTTGATTTCAGTACCTACTGACTATAACACTTTTGCTGTGGTTATCTGTGGTTTAAATAAAAGATAAATAATATCGTTTTTAAATTTTTAAGGCTTTTTATCTGAACAATAAATAAACAAGAACCCTAATACTAAGACTACATAAAAGTTTTCGAAAACGGTAATAGAAAGGCAGTTGAAATTTGGACGTAATAATTATATGTGATGTAATTCTGTTATCGTAATAACAATAAGTAACAAAAAGTTAATAAATAAATATTAAAATAACAAAGATGATTTTTGAAGACATCTTCGTGCAACTGGTTCTTCGTTTTAAAATAAATTCTGTATAATTACATGTTGTTACGGGGTGTAAAGATCATTTTAAATGACAATTATTTACTAAAACATCAAATAAATTGGATATGATTCATACATAAAGTATTTTAATCATTGATGCACAATTTCACTTTGTTTATTTAAAATCGCTACATCATATGACTTAGATTAAAACCTTGCGAATCAAAACTCAACGTTACACAATATTACGCGATCCAAAACTGACTTTATTTCAACCTTTTTTAAGCTTTCTTCCTTTATATACTTAGTTACCCTACACCTGTTTGCTTCAGGCCATTGCCCTTTTATATTTTGTTAGGTAATATAGCGGTAAATGGAGGTTTATATGCGAATCAAAGCGCCCGCTTCAATTGGTTTAGGGTCCCGTAAATACAAATTGAAAAACAAGAGCCCCACAAAATAATTTAATTAGTACGAGTGGCAGACTGATGTAATATTTTCATTACTTCAAAGATATTTATTTGGTTCGTGTTCTAAGCTATACTATATAAAACAAATAGTGTTTTTTTGGTTTTAGACCAAATTCTCTTAAACCTTTTAAGAAATGTCAAAGTAGGTATTACTCGTATAAAGTAAGGCAAGGTTATGTGTAATATGTAAATATTTAATAGTATTGGAAGTAAATACTAAGTGCTTTTCTACCAATCTCCGATAAATTATTCAATGCTGTGCATGACGGGAGTGGGAGAGGGACAAAATTGTGTCCCTCACAACACACTAATAAATTTAAACTTATATCTGTATCAAAATCAAGATATTTAGAATACTTAATCTATAGTACATATTATTAAGAAGAAGAATTTGTAATTTGTAAGTTTATACATACATATGTAGGGGGTAATCTTTGGAACCTTTTCTATTTTGGCGTTTCAAAAGTACCTGCCTATTTATGTATTAGTTGGAATAAATGATTTTGACTTTGACTTAACTTTAACTTCAAACCACAGGTCGGTTTCCAAAGTTTTTTGACCGATTGGCATTGTTCCCATCATCATCATCATCAGCCTATAAGTGCCCAGTGCTGAGCAAAGGCCTCTTCTCATACGGAGAAGGTTAGAGCGTTAATCACATTGTTCCCGATTGCTATAAAACAGCAAGAGAGTGGCTAGTTAAGAATAAAACATGTTTTAAATAGTACTATAAATGTCAAGTGTGACTTATTTATTTATTACTTACACATTTTATCAGCGAAATTAATACTGATATTTGGCGAGCTAAATTAGATACTGAACCGTTAAAAAAGAAGGTTTTAAATTTGGACTTAAAATATGAAAAGAAAACAAATGTTATTCCTTTATAACGTTGTTATTTACGATATTTCTTCTATATAACCTTTTATATTATTCTGATTAACCTAAACAAACAATGTACTCTGCGTTGCCATTTTTTATTATTTTTTTACGCTTATTTTATTGCGTGAACAAAAACGTTTTGGAAAACACGCGTAAACAATTTGATTTTATGAAATACAACTTTTAAATTTTTGTTTTATTTTAATTTAAGATCTTCAGAGATTTCAGAAATATTCTTTAAAAGATTTTGATGTGCCAGACAATATTCCGTTTATTGTTTTTTTATCGATTTCATACTTAGGTGCATTTATTAAATATTTTCATTACGGTAAGTAGCACAACATTAGCTATTAAAGGGGATTTTTACAATTTTTTTCAAAACAAAAGAAAATAATTTTCACGTCACGTCGGGACAGAACGTGTCTTCCATTCCTAATTTATGATTTATAAAGCATTAACCTAAAAGCTTCGTGAAAGTCGGTTCAAGAGTAACAAAATTGTTCACAAGGGATTCAAAGGGAATTGTGTGAATCCCTTTATTCCACGGATGCGTTTTTTAGAGCGTGTGTAAATAAAAAAAGAATTTATTATTTAATTTTCAGGATTTATTTGCTAGAATTTCTGTGCCTTTTTTTAGTAGCGATATGGGATTTTGAGGAAAAGGTATTGACTCCTGTTGAACATTTTTGAACTAACTAACATGCGGTATGGTACAACTGTATTTGTATGAAAATTGTATAATTGGCGTCACTTAAATAGTTGAACCTATTCGCCATCCATATTTTTTTTAGGGGTAGCCATCAAGTTACGCCTGAGTGACAATGAGTAGTGTCAGACTCTTACTGACAAAAAACACTCCCTTCCTCCTGCTGTTCTACGCCGAGGATATCATCAAGGTGTCAAATTATTCCTATCTTCATGATTAGACTGAATTTATGTAGATTTGAACAGATTTTAAATGTGTATTAAAAAAATAATATGAATCATAAAATAGGGAAACTACTAAAGTAAAAAATGTATTATAAATTTTATAAAATAGATTCATTGATTCACAACATCTACTTGTGAATAATAGGAGAGAAAATTAAAGTTTGCCTGCCGACGTCTGTGAACCGACGCCAAAGACTTCTATGTTAATCGTTTATCATTAAAATTAATTTGACTCCATGTTCGCTAAACGCTCTTTATTAATTTCCTTCTCTTAATTAAGCAATCTGTTTACAATGAAGCAATTAATTGGTATTTTCATTGTTTGAATTTCCTCGAATGTTTTAACCCATCCAGTGGAATTGGCATTTGAAATTGAAACTGTTAATTTGTCGGCTGTGTATTTTTTCTTGTTGTTAATTAAAACGTCTTTGTAGTGAAAATGCGTAGACATCTTTTCTGAACCAAATTGTGCAAAAACAACAGCAAAATACTATACAATTTTAATGGTAGTCTTTCAAAAGACGGGACTTCAAACAGCACAGCAACCCATTCCTATTTCACCAATTCGCAGAAGCTCCATCTGAAACAAACACTTTGATGAATTCATTTAAAAACAAATTCTACAGATACAAAAATAGATTCTAATATAGAACGTCTAGATCATTGTAGTTTACAACTAAAGATTATTTATTTGCCGTTTTATTTATAGTTTAGGTGGTGTTACAAAGGTTGGTCTTGAAACATGAAGGCTGTCGTCAAAATATCGAAAGAAGGGTATATATAATGTATGTATATACACATTATTGCAGCAAAAACGGATATGATACTTGGTTTATTGTATTTGTTACATTTCTTTCTAGTAATAACGACTTTTAAATGCAAATTTACTGAGAAAAGAGCTCTACTAATTTCAAGTTCAAAATCGAATTACTAAATCGTTATTTTAAAAAAAAGTATTTCTCGCTACAGTTCCTTTACAAAATATCGATAACTTAGCACTTTAACCAAATGCAATGAAGTATAAATATTGCAATTGTAAAAACTAAATTTACCCTATAACCAATAGATTCTTGTTAACCTCTTTCGTTTGAATATTCGCCGAAAATAAGGTGGAAATAAAATTGTTTATTCAACATTCTACCTGCTCGGCCAATTTTTCCTCGGAATTACTGCGGTTGCATGTTACTTGGCCATTTATAAAAAGCTGGGTGAGAGCCCTTAATAGACTGACGACAGCTAAATGTCACCGAGCGTTTATTTGCTTACTTTTGCCGCACTATTTTCACGTAATTTTACTATTGAGAGAACACTATATTTTTTCTTATTGACGGTATTTGGCATTGGGAATATTTTTGTTGGTATTATTTATTGATTGTATGACCGGAATCAAGGTCTGGGTTGTATTTTAGTTAGAGAGTTTTGTGGACAATAAATCAATAATAATTCAAAACTAACACACTTGAATCTTCTGAACTATGAGTCTATATCCGTTTAAGTTTTCTCAAGGGTGCAAGCGACCATATAGATGTACCATGACCCAGCTAAGAGCAGGAAGAAGAACGAATAGGTTTTTAGTCATTAAAAGTGTAACACTCCCACTCGCCCCACCTAGGGATTGTAAAGTAATTGATGTGATTTTTCGACTTTAAAATATTATGTCGTTTAGTCTTTCAATCGTGTTAATTCGAGCCACAATAGTAAGACAATAGGTTCGCCAGTGGCTCCGGCCGGCGTTTGATTTGGGTTTGATGAATTAAGAAGAGTAAAACATTTTTGATCACATTCTTAGACAACTTAAAAGCAAAACCCAGTCGTAAGCACACTGATCAATCACAACTATGTCACTTTTTGTAACTTTCACTTTTACTATCATTATAATACACATCATATTAAAAAACTGAAACTAGGTAAACAGAGTCACGGTTTCGCGTGCCAATGTTTAATCCACTGCGTTTCGGTGTCCTATAAGCCGTACCTACGGTCGGTACGCCAATTAACATGATCTACGACCACCGCGTTCGTATTAAGTATTTATAAATTACCTTCAGTTTAATAAAATGCCCCAAAGTGTTATTATTAATGAAGTGAAAACGTACGCCGCTTAATCATTCTCGCTGTAATCGTTAGTTTTTTTTAACTACTTTATTTTGTTGGAAGGTTAATAAGTTTATTGTTTCATGCGGATGTGTTTGTGTTTTTATTACGCTGTATGTCAGTTTGGAAAAAAGATTATTTATATTCACACTTTCCTTGTTTATGAGTATGATAAATTAAATAGGATGATGAGTATAGAATTTTGGCAGTATTTTGAGTTTTTTTTTATGTTGACCTGCATGTTAACTCGCAAAGTACATCATAGAAAAGTGCAACGATTATTGGTTTGTAGCCTGGCCGGAGGTGCGGATGCAAGCATTCATTTATACTGTGGTCCGGATCGGAGCAGGAAAATTAATAAGGAGGGTTCAGTTAGTGCCTAAGAGACTGACACTTCCTCTCAAACCTTCGAGGCCATTGGGTAACAGTCCTTGACAAAATAGAAGCAAAACAAGGTGGTCGCAACTGCCCTGCGAGCTAGACTTAGGCAGTTCAATGTGGTTGATAAAAAAATATAAATGGACTTTTCTTTTTGTATTGGTATCAAGTTGATGACATTTTCTTTTTCTCATATTCTTTGGTTTACCAGAGATCCTTTATTATTTATTTTTTATTAAAGTTTTGTTTTACTAAAATGTCCATTTCCAGGGACTGTAGAAGTGGCCGATGATGAAAATTCTCTTGGCCTTGCTTACCACATTCCATAACTAGGTTACAAAAACGACCTTTTCTACAGCAAAAACGTTAATTAAGTAGGCATATTATAAACTCGGATACTGTTATGTTTTTAATTAAATTCTCCGTTAAAAATAATATTCCCTTTATTTTTGTATTTACAATGAGGTACGGTATATTTTTTGTCTTCAATTTCTGGAATATGATAATACAAAAGTTTGGACAGACATAGATACATTCTGTATTAAATTATGCTACAAATTTTTCTTTGTTCAAATTTCAATTTAATATTTATTCAAGATTATTTTCTTTTAATTAATACTTTTGTCGTAATTAATTGATAATGAAACCATTCTTAAAAATGTTTCTGTTTTTCTAATAATTTGAAATTAAAAACAATTAGGAAGAAGGAAGAGTTTCATTTTATTTTAATCTAGGTTTTATTAAGTGATAGACAACAAATAACGGGGACTAAATACTTTTTAGACTTTTTTCTAGAATTAGAGAAGCTATGACCTACATAGCTAAGCATCGCAAATTAAACGTATGTAAATACTTAGGTATGTTTGTACAAAATTTTAGCTCAATCGATTGGCTTTATTTTATTTTTATAGTTTTTTTTTATTTAATTCTCCTGCTCCAATCTACATACACAGATAGACCGAAAATCAAATAAAGCCAAAAAAAACAGTAAGTACCTATACATTTTACGATTTATTTTATTCTCGAGTAAATAAATTAACTGTACACCTTTAATGGTTTTACTTGACTTTAAACTTAACGGAGTATATCAAAGGTTAAGTCAAAACTGAACAGTTAGGTGTCGTGATTTACAACTAGAAGCCACTTCCTGTCCTTAAAATTTTATATCTGATAAACATCAAATGCGCCTGTAGAACTGACTTGGTTTTTAATGCTGACCGTATCATTTTTTTGTTTGGTTTAAGTCAGAACATGATTGCTTTTAAAATAGTGTTACACTGAAGATGATTTATTTATTATTATCATTTGTGTAGATATTACCTAAAATAAATAAATAATACAGTCTTCTATTCATATTCTACCAAGATTGTTGAATAGATTATGTTTCATAACTGAATTGAATAAAGAAGTGTATTTAAATACAAGAAAAAATCAATAACACACAATACTAGATAACAATGAAAGCAATGACATGGTAAAAATAAAATTACACACGAAAATAACAAGATTAAAGATTTTTTTTAAACGTTGCCACATACTAGTGTTTTCTCCTGTTTCGTGGGTGCTTTTACAAACATTAAATTTCACATACACATCACACGCAGCACGAAACAACAATTTGTGGATCACACAAAGTGTGGTTCAGTTAAAACGCTATCGCCTATGATTTAAGTCATTAAGTCCAAGGTAAGAATGTCAATCAATTTTATTAGCGGATAAATAAAAACAGTAGCAACACGTCACAGCGGGTTGTACCCCGACCAGTCATAAATTTAAACTTTTAAAACTCAAATACTTTATCTTCTAAACAACTCCTTTAATTGACTACTTTCATGCTTCGGCCAGTGGTTTTATTGAACTATTTTCGGACTAATTAAAATTTTTAAACTATTTTTTTTCTCTATAAACTTATTATGAGATTCTCAAGGAGATTATTAATGCGAGAAACTATTCGGTCAATGTTAAAAGCCCTGTGTTAAGTTCAAAACGCTTTAATTACCCCCAAGTTTGATCTTTGTGAATAGTTCTTTGGAAACTATGACGTACAAACCTCTAGGAAGTTATAATGTGTGAGGGACATAGTTGACATATTTTGTGCTTCTTATCAGCAGCAATGTATTGTGGAGAACAAGACAAGTGGAATCAAAATAATTAATTTTATACAGGTTCATGCAACAGTACTAAATAGAAAGAACAGGATTACAATTTTTATGTCGATTGTCAATTATAAAAACATTTTTTTGTAGGAGGAGAACATATTACGTGAATGTGATTAACCTCTCAATCGTTGTGATTCAAGACACAACAGAAGAACAATACATAGGTGCACGACGGTTCCGGCGTTCGCTTGGAAGTGATCAATTGGTATTCAAACATTTCGTTAACATCTAATATGTAAAATCTCGTGCCATAGTTTTCGTTGCCATACTCCTCCGAAACGGCTTGACGGATTTTCATGAAATTTTTTGTGCTTATCCGGTATCTATGAGAATCGGCCAACATCTATTTTTCATTCCCCTAAATGTTAGGGGTAGTCAACACCAAATTTGTTTTTGTATGTTTTTCGCAATTTTTTTTTTTATAATACAACATACAAAAATACATACATTCCTCAATTTTCACCCTTCTACGATCAACTCTTATTTTTTAATAGCCAAAAACGGGTCAGCTAATTTTTAAATAAATATATAAAAGTTATAATTATGATCTAACAAAGCGCACAAACTCATTACCTAAAGGTAATTTCAACTGAACTATAAAAGTCATCCAGTGTGTCGGTCTTAGCCAACAGAAATTCCACATGATAGGCTACATAAGGTAATCGTAAATCGTATCTTCAGTACTGACAAGCGGTTCACGTCGGTTAAATCAAGATTAAGTGCAAGTATACGGGTTATACCTCAAAATGTGTCAACGATAAATCAAAGATTAAATAAGAAATTCGCCCCATCTAATTCTGAACGACTTCAAAGTGAGATTTAAAAGTAGTGAGGGCTAAAGGGCTACCTCGTAAATGTAAGCGGTATTCAAACAACCATTAAACGGTAAATCACGACATAAAGAGTTGTATTTTTCATTGAAACTACCCTAATGGGACTTGTAGTGGAGCAAGGCATAAAATAGTTAAAATATATTGCGTTGTATCAGCTGTATAAATGTAAAATGGCCGTACGTACGCTTTTAAACTAACTAGCAATCGTTAGTAACGTAAAATAAATAAAAAAATAATATTTATTCCATATTGACAGCTACCAATCTGTATTAAATATGGAAGTCATGGTGGCCCCGGAGGTTAAAGAGCCCGCTTCTCATGCATGAGGGTGTTCGAAACCTGGCAAGTACCAATGTGACTTTTTCTGAGTTAAATGTACTTTCTATGATTGATGATTTGACACTGACATACTGTGAAGGTAAACTTCGTGAGAAAACCTGGACTTATAATTTCTAATTATAAGTTTGAAATCGCCAACCTGCATTGAACAAGCGTGGTGGTCAATGCTCTAACCTTCTCCGTATGAGAAGAGGCTTTTGCTCAGCAGTAAGCACTTATAGGCTGATGATGATGATGTTGAAACGCGTATTTTTTATTCTTTAATATTACTATAAAATCATTTTACTATCTGTAAAAAAAACTACAAAGAAACAAGTCCAAAAACTTTGAATAAACTTTTTCAAACCACCAAACCATAAACTGTATTGAATTGAAACTTGAAATGTAAACACAAGAATCATTGAATTTTGCACCCGAAAAAATACCAAAAGGAAATTATTCGCTCTTAAACAACACAAGACAAAGAAAGCACAAAAGGTATAAGTTTAACGACGCATAAAAATCGATTTCATAAATAACCCAGTCGTTTGTTAAACTCAACTTTGACCGGTATCTTGTAATGGATCACTTAATTTCGATTAACTCCGCGGGCCTGATATGAGAACAATACAACTCCGGATATTACTCGTTTTCGCTTTTTGATCGTTTTTCACATTATTTTCGATACAGCCACGGCAGTGGCGATCTTAAACAAATAGTTGCCCAACCAGCATAAAATGGCCTCTTCAATTGAACAGCTGAACCCTCTCATGTCCGTGAAATTTGAATGTTGAAAGCGGAGGGTGGGCTCAAACAAAATGGTGGTTGAATGTTTGATGTAGAATGCCCCTTCGGCCTTCCAGCGATGAAGCGTATCGTCCAAGCTTGAACCCATTATTTTAATTGCCAATCAATATATTCCCTATAGTTACACAACATATTTCACGTCGTCTATACGAGGATATACTAATTAAGTTTGTTTGAATATTTACTTTGTAAATTGTTTGAGTTTAGCCGTTATTAAGACGTTGTTTGCGGCATCCTAATTTTCTCGTGTGGGTACATGGCAACAAACCTTCTAAGAAATGTTTGATGGAGAATGTAAATATTTAAGCGTTAAGTAACTCACGGTCGAACGATTTTACGGTAGATAAGATTTTATAGAAATATTTTTATGGTATCTTTAGTTCATGAAATACATTTCATTGCGTTTTCAAGTAGACACTTATCTACTCTAGAACGCAATAAGATTACAAATTGTATGTGAGATGACATCAATTCTGATCCACAACGTAATATTATAATTTTTTGTCTACCCCATTCCTCTATAGTGCAACAATATACAACAAGCATCTAATGTCAAAATGAAATGTCCTTTTAGTATCTAAGTAAAAATAATACTAAATATTTTATACAGCATTAAATATCCAGCTTATACGAACTCTTTATCAAGATTCCTCAACAAAAGATAATTAAATCTGCCACTGAAAAATAAAACAGAACAATTTAGCGATGCTATCACACATCCCTGACCAATGTGTATGCATTACGATACGCTTCACTAAAAACACCAGTTCTTTAATTTCAAGACACCATTCCTAGTTTATTAATTTTAAACTTTGTCGCTAATGGATAAGGTTTCATTTCCTTTCAATGTCAACCCAATGCATTGAGTTAGCAATGTCCAGTGTATGAGAAAAAAAAGTAAGATTCCACCATGTCTGACCATTTCCGACGGCTATTATTCTGTCTCCCTCTATATCCGTTTCCGGCTGTCGTGAAAACAAAATACTGCTGCAGACAAAACAGAGTATAAAGTACGAAGCACGGTCCAACATACCTAAGATTTTATTTTTATTTTTTAACTACGAATTGACCCTTTGACGAAGTTCTGAGAATATTGCATGCTTCCATTCTTCTGGTGCTGACATGAGTACTGGCCAAGTTTTTTATAATTGTGTATTATCAGTTCGCTCTCAGATATGTTCATCACCTGTTTATTATTGTAAACGCAAAATGCACAATGCTCATTGCACTTTTTACTGTGGATATAAGATTTTTATAAATTACTTTATTCTCGTTATTAATATGATTAATTAATTGAAAGAATAAATCCTAATCCATACTCTTTAAAGTGCACGTGTTCCTTAAACATGGAATCAAATGAGTAGGGCGTCATACACCCTGGAATATTTTTGTTCGTAATTTGAAACGATTCTTGAAAGCAAAACCAACCCTACTTTAAAACTTTTAAAGTCCTTGACAACAATCTAATCTTTCACGTAACTTTTGTAAACAACAGCGATGGAAATTTTTGAAGCCGTACAAGTCTTAGATAGACTGCTACGTACCAAGGTGTCGAATTTGTTGGCCAAACTGTTGCACTTTCTGTCAAAACAAAGTCTACAGTCTACAGACTACCAACGTAGGAACTCAACGCATACGTCAATGTATTTTAAATGTACGAAAATTTCTCGTTTTTCCCACAAACTGAACGGATCGAGCCAACAAACAAACGTTGACTGTAAGTGAAAAGTTCGGTTGTTTGTGCTTTTAACCGTCCCCGAGAGTATAAAAAACAACCTATATTGACTTGCGGAATAATAATTTAATTTTGTTTACATATGAAACTGCTGGAGTCTAAGTAACTTTGCTTTATTTATGATCATAAATCAATTAGGTACAGCTTTCGTTTTAACTTTTTTCAATACCTTGATCATAACACGCACGAAATATTTTCATAATTTTGTATCATAACAAACAGCGAACATATTTAATTTTGTTTCTGGGTTAACGTACAATTAACATCATATTTCCTCAATATAAACCCATAATTCTAAAAATATTACTTCTTGGAACGAATATTAATTAATGTCCTTCACAATCTCAACAAATAAGATGTCAAGTTGTTTATAGCCAATCGCTACCAGGTCATAGATGAAGAAATAGAATCTGGGGAGCAACAAAACTCCTTAATTGCCACATAAAACAGTCTTCACCCTTTTAATCATATCAAAAGAGCAATCTTCCGACCGGATGGACAGAAAACGACAGTTCAAAACCTTGTACTTTTTACACTATCCTACTGCTTTGAGTATAAAGGTGGTATTCCTTTATCACCTTTGAATCTGTTATCGGGACGTAATTTGGGAAGTTCCAGGAATAACGATGATCTATCATATTACAAATTCGTTTTTGATTCGTGAAAATCTAATTCCGCGGTTCACTCTGTCATGTTTGTGTAACTTGTTCTTTAATCTTCCGTGAGGTTTGGGTTACCTCCTTCTTTAATTAAAATGGTAGCTTTTCATTTATTTCGATTAACATCACATTGTTTTATACCGTATCTGGTAACCGAATTTTGTGTGAACCGCTTTGACATTTTATCTGTACGAATTAAAATGTTGTAAAGTCTGTTTGTATTTAGAATTGTTCAACATGTTGATCTGTGTTAAAAGCTTTTTGGTCAACCTATTCTTTTTGTTTCGGTTAACGTCATATTTTTTTATATTAATTTATATTCGTTAATGTTACAAACAAAAAGTGTGATCTTTAAGGTGAATATAAGGAGCTAAAATGTATTTATTGTGTCAGATTTAATGTGATACACTTTGGCAAATAATTTTAGTGAATTACAATTTTTATTGCAGTCATTTTTATAATTATTTAAAAAAATATATATTTATAATAGAATTATAACATTAAATTGTATAAATTATTATTCTTTCGCCAAATAAATTGCACACAACTAATGTAAGTCAATTAGTTCACTATCCTATCAAATATTTACGTTCTTAAAGTTAACTACAATTCCATTAACCCTGGGGTAGAACAACTAATATGAAGTTTATTAATATGACCAACAATTACTCATATTTATAGACCACCATGTAATTTGTATCATAAACTGAATAAGTAAGCTTAACCTCTGCGCTTGCTTGATCCTTCTGTATCCTTTAGAAATGAGACAACATAATGCAGTAAGCATATCCAATGGAAATTCATAGGCTAGAACGTAATACCGTTGTTATTGCATCATAAACATTACTTAACATTTTATCATACTGGCTTCCCTACATTGTACAAGAAATTCATATATTAATAAATATTAATATAAAGGCATTAATTTTATGAGGCCTAAGAGGTGGAAACAAACTGAAGCTAAGAGAAAATTTATTGCTTTGCATGTTACTAATGTAAAATATACTAGGTGAAGTATGCTCTAGTACTTTGCATGAGGTAAAGAATTTTCCGTTGTCCATTTAATAGTTTGATTTATTGTGGATAGTATTAAATTCTTCATTTCAAATGAATGTAATTTCTTTTTTATGAAATCCATGTTAGTGCAGTTTTTATTTCAAAAGCTTATAGAGGATAGCAGAGACATAAATCTAAAAAATGAACTCTATTTTATAAACTAACGGGTTTCTTATTCTTCTCTATAGTACTAACAGTAATAAATATCAGCTGCGATAAAATTTACTGTAATATCGGTTTCCATAGCCATTTCTAAAATAAAATATATTTGAGAATCTTACAAAATATTCGCAAAGAACACGAAGAACCAACCAACATTTATAAGTTAAGCAAAACAAGACTTAAAATTCATTTTTATGGGCGAGTGACATGAAAAAATAATTTCTAATGTATCAATAAAAGGGGATGAGGGTAAGTTTCAGAAGTTGGAGAGAAAGAATAATGATGATATCCATAACTCAGGGGCTACGTCCACGAAGAAAGAAAGAAAACTAAACAAAAATAAAAAGCGGTGTTTGTGAATCGACTTCCAAGTTTATTTTCAAAGGGCCATAATAATCGGGAGGCGAACTTTATTACATTTTACGAGATACTTAGATGTGAAATGTAAACATTGGCACGGAGGGAGCATGCAAAGTGTAAACAAATTAACGAACAAGATACCTCCTTGTATTTCGCATAAATTGATGCGTAAACTTCCTTTTGATTTCTTGTTTTCGCCATGTTGATTGTTCGACGTTATTAATTGAGGGGCAAACAAATTCAGGCTGTTTTTGTAACAAAATCACCTTCGTATCCTTCCTTGATGTTACTTATGTAACAACGTTTTCTTTTTTACCTAAATATGATTTTGTCATTTTATTTTTTCGAAAAAAAATGTCTTGTGTATTTTTGTCATTAAATTATTTAGGTGATTACTCAGTGTAGGATGCTCTTTAGCTCGATTGCTTAAAATATTTGACTATTGTTGTAACTATGAGAAATGAATAAATACAGAGAGAGATTTTAAAAACTTCTCTATCAGGAATTGTTAAACTCTAACATACTCTAAAATACTGCAAGTAAAAAAATTTGGCTAAATATAAATGATTTTGCCAATTTTTCATGAGATAATTATAATTATTAACGAGCTTTAGAACGCTGTGGTAAGCAAGGGCCGCCCACGGGCACCCGTAACAACAGAGGAGTGTCAAGAGCGTTGGCGTTCTTTTGGGGGTTAAGATTTTCCATTTGAGTAATTTGGAGATTAGGAATATTTTAGAATCAGTGCCAATGTCAAAACTAATTGGGTAAAAGACCGAAAAAGACGTTCAAAAGTGCCTGTTGGGGTCTACTTGAAATAAAGAATTTGATTTGATTTGATTTGATTTGACCATACTCTTGGTATTTTACTTACTTGGACAATTATTTACTATTTTAATCATACAATTAGAACGTATATTTTGAAATAAAATTGAAACATTAATTTTACTGTTTTCCTAAAACTGAATAAAAAAAAAATGTTGATATATGAGAAAATGGAATAAACATTTAAAATTATGGTATAATTCCTTCATATTAATTAAACGTAACAAGTCGGATAAATCTCGCTTTACACACAAAATAATAATAAAAAAACATCACCCTTGTCTTACAGTCCTTGGTAATAAAGTCATCTGCTCTTTAAGAGCAAAAAGTATAAGAACAGGACATTTAAGATCCATCCATGTGTCGAGTTATAGCTTAGAGGCGTCAAAAGATATGCAGATGTGACTTGTAATTATACTTTTTTTATAAGCAGTGCAAAATGGTACAAAGCGCTGACGTTTTTATGTTAAAATATGGAGATGGTGTCATTAGCAATTTTTATTTTAATGAAAAGATGTCGTTCAGCTGCAAATGGACGGCCCTTCTTTCGTTGGTCAGCGAATTTTTATCACGCAACCCTTTACAGAAATATGAAGATTTTTTCATTGGATTTCTGGATTTTTATTTTTTAATTTTATGCAGTTTGCTCAGGAGCTGGTAAATTAACTAGCTGAATAAAATGAGGTTTTTAATTGCCAATTGCTTTTATGAATAAGTTAAAAATAAATAGCTATGTAATTGTATTTTCGTTATTACTTGCCAAACAGTGTGTATTATGTTTATATTTTTTGTTATAGCTATCTAGTTTTTTTTTTGCTTAATTAATATGATTAATTATTTCCTATAAAGTTTGACGAGCTCCTCGTATACTTCAAAAGAATTGAACTAAATATTTACAAAAATAGATAAAATATAATTTATTTTTGAAATTAATTTATATATTTTTTTATGTTTTTTCCTTACCTACCAAATTAAAGTGATTGTTATTACTACTTCATTGATAGCATAGCCTATTACCATATAGGTACTTAGTAACACCAATTGAAAATTTTATAACACGAAATAATAATTTACCCATCCCGAAAATGTTGTGATGACAAACGCTTGTCAAGTTGACCATTAACATTGATTTGTTGATCAAACGTACCGTGAGCTTCACAATCATGCATGGACAATCATTCAGTGCAAGCTTGATTTAACAGCTGTGTCACGGACTTCGGGTAAACATATTAATGTTAGTATTAAATCAGGAATTCTGATATCTAAAGATATTCGTTAGCAAATGTCTATACACTAATGAACCGAGTTATAGTTATAGGTTTTTTGTTTTTGAACAAAAGAGCAGACAGTAGATGGTAAGCAATCAGCGCCGCCCATGGATACTCGTCATACCAAAGGAGCTACTACAAGTACGTTACCGGCATCTTGTGGCAAAGGGATTTAAGGATTGAGGATGAGTGAAATACAACGTAAGTGTTCCTTGTCGTCGGCTTTCTTCAGGCCATGGTATCACTCCCGTCGAGCCAGCCCATTCTTGGTGATGCATGGCTCCCCTATGCATACCTAAGCCTCGTAATTCTGGTATAGCGAAAATTGCAGTCAAGTCATTTAATTAATTTAGTCAGAAATGACATTTTAGAGTCAAAAATAAATAAAGTGCCCGATCTTAATCTGTTTATATTATAGTAGAGCAAGGAGACGAAGAAAAGAAAAAATGAATACACAATACAACACATCTCCGGTACTGCTTTCACTAAAAGTGACCATCATTCATATTAATGATTTATCCTTACTAAAATAACGGCTAATATTTTTGTCCATATCCACGACCGAACTGAACTACTGTTTTTATTCCTGTCACTTAGTGGTTGTATTTTCGGTGGCACATTGTTATTGTAGCATCCCCGACGGATGCGTCCTCTTAATTTCCAGTAAATCGTGGAGCTCTTTAGATGGTTTGCATCTGAATAAACATTGAGATACGTGATTAAGGTTCGTTGTATACCGACGGTGTTTTATATAAATTATTGTTATGAGTCTCTCGTGATGTTGTGTGAAATACATGCGTAATTAAATCTTTTAACAACTGTTATTAACTAATACACAGATGGAAGACCAAATTTGGGCTAATCTCGCATTGATCCTATTCGTTCGATTCAAAGTGTAGAATGGAGAAGAAGGAGCAAAACACTCTTTGGCCACTCTATCCAATCAGTTTGACAAAAAAATTATTCGTTATATAAGAACAGTGTAATAATAATATACTTATACCCTAAGAGAAAAAAGGAAATGGTCTTAAGAACAATATAATTTAGAAGCTTACAGCTGACCAATCAATTCACGGCTCTCCTTGACCAACTTGACACATAACACCAGTCAACATGGTAACTCAACCTTACTAAAAATAAGACTTTATCACAAAACTGCTTATTCACTCAATTTACTCATAAAAATAAATAATAAATTAATTATATTTTTATATGTTTGTAGATCGCGTGTGAGCACCCTATCCGCAGCGAACTGATAATCCTATCGATATATCAAGAGCATTGAGCTGTCCAAGTCGAGTGCCATCAACTTTACACGGGAAGTGAATAATAAATTAATATCTACTCCAGTATTTGTTATTATTTTTGCTATAAATTATTTTATTACCGATGTGGTTGTGGGACCATGAATATGTATGTTAGTATTGGATGTTTTTCGACATGAGTTTTAACAAAATCTTCTGTTTCGTATGAAGATAAGTTTTATAATCGTTTTCTTCTGTCGGACTGTGTGAAAAAGGTTTCATTTAAATATATTCTTTTATTAATTAAAAACTATTTTTTACTGATTTTCTACCTCTCTCTCTATTTTTGCACGTTATGTTATTTAGATTGATCAAATAGGATTGAGATACTTATCTATACTACTTTTACTACTACTCCAAGAAAACAGCAATACCAAACCAGATACTTAGTACAAACACATGCTTTAACACTTAACAGCCTCTGCAGAACTAAGAATAGTTTCCAAATATCTTAAAAGTATCCTTTAAGCAGGCCTCACAGAATACCGGCGTGAAACAACCCACAGTGTTGTGTTTCGCCGTGTGAGTGAGGTTACCGGAGGCCCAATCCCTTCCCTTCACCTATCCCTTCCCTTATATCCGCAACCCCTATCCCCAAAACGCAACGCACTCCTAACTCCTTTGGTATTGCGGGTGTCATTGGGCAGCGCCGATTGCTTACCATCAGTTAATCCGTCTGCTCATTTGCCGACTTATATCATAAAAAAAAGGTGAAATGATGATGGCTCCCGGACTTGTACCTAACAGTTGTACATTGAGATTTTCTATGCACAGCCAGTAACGTTAATCTGCTCCAAGCTGATAGTTTACTTATCCGATGCAGCTAGTTAGTGTACTTTGTGAAGTTATCTATGGATTTGGACCGACAATGTCCTGTGTTCCTCGGTACACCTGCAAACACTCAACCAAAGGGATAATTTAGTAGCGTACCGTTATCTTAACCAGAATACTTAAACAGATAGTGACAACTCTATTCTATTATCTTATGGTAAAATAATGAGGTCGTATGTTTCATTTAAAAGTCAATATTCTAATCTGAGTAAAGCTAACAGGACTTAGTGATGAATCAGCTTCGAAACTAGAATGACGTCATACGGAATTTCGTCTTGTAAAATTAGGGTTGCCTTCGTCAAAGGAAAAAAAAACAAGTAATAGGACTCTCCTTCAATTCTAATTAAAAATATTCTAGATTATTCTTACAGTCGTTTTTGAATAGACAATAGACATGCCTAATTTATTGAAAACTAGCTTTTGCCCACGACTTCGTTCGCGTGAAAAAGTGACTTGCAGATTTTTGGTATAAAAATTATCCTTTCCCGAGTTCCAACCTATATCTGTACCAACTTTCATAGAA
Organism: Spodoptera exigua; assembly: GCA_902829305.4. Taxonomy (NCBI): domain Eukaryota; kingdom Metazoa; phylum Arthropoda; class Insecta; order Lepidoptera; family Noctuidae; genus Spodoptera; species Spodoptera exigua. The sequence goes on from LR824614.2 coordinate 5,719,669, forward strand.
ATCGGTTCAGTAGTTTAGGCGTGAAGAAAAGACAGACAGACAAACAGACAGACAGAGTTACTTTCGCATTTATAATATTAGTTTGGATAACGACTTACTCACATGAATAAATTGAGGAAAGCTCTACTAGTTTCATGTCACAACGGGACTCTTATTCATGAGCAGCGTGCGAGTCGCGTCGTGGTGACGTGGCGCGGCCAACTTTCTCGTTTTATTCACGTAAGGAAGTCGCTATTTACAATAAATTAATCCCAACTGTCACCGAAAATAACTCATATTATTTGAATAACATCAAAGACGTCTTGGGCTGAAATTTTATCAAAAACACATCATATATGTAACATGACATTTGTCAATTATCAATAATTAACAGAATATACAAATGTGCACTAGATAACTGAACATAATTAAAAATTATAAAACTTCGTTGTAATTCTGCAAAGTTCGTCTGTATCATGACTCAGTGCATTTGATTTATGGATGGTTGTTTATAATTATGACAGCAGACAGCAGTAACTGCATTGTGTGATAAAACCAGGTCTGGTTTCTCGGTAATGTAAGCAATACTGATTGTTAAATTTATTTATGTGCCAAAACGTAAAAGAATCTTGTATTTATTTGTTATTATTATCATGGCATGTCGAAGTTTTCTGTTTATGTCTCCATCGTTTGATTATGCTATAAGTTTATATTTTTTTCTTTTTTTGAGGGGACACCAAATGACTTTACCCGCCTAAGGTGGTGCGAGAGGAAGTACCAGACTCTTACTTACTAAAAACCCTCCGTTCCTTCTCCTGCGCTTGGCCGAGGCTGCGGTGTCTCATTGCTTACCCTGCAGAAATTAATATTATGCTTGAAGACAAAATAGAAAAAGTAACTTATTTAATGCAAATGCATCAAGTAATTGAAACCATTATTACATCCTTCCATGTGGTCACAGTCTTCCCCTTTAAAATCACTCTTGTTGAAAACAGAAAACTGTACATTTAATACTGGATACGATGGCAAACGAGCAGGCGGATCACCTGATGGTAAGCAATCAGCGACGCTTAGGGACACCCGCAGCACCAGTGGAGTGACAAGACCGTTGCCGGCCTTTTGGCGGTTGTTAAGAATCTGAGAATTGACTATATGGCAATTGAAATGAAGATAGAACTTTTTCCCCTTCAGCAGTTAATATGCATTATAACCCTCAAAACTGAAGAGGCAGAAGCCCCAATGTCTACAGCACCCATGCAAGTTTATATTGATTTTCATTAAGTTACTTAGAACCAACCCTGAGGAAAAGCGCATACTCTTACTAAAATACACTTTACTGACACTTTAGTTAATGACAGATTTCATTAAACGGCTCGTAAGACTGACTAAAGCACTGTAGTGCATATTGATAACGAAACCTCATTTTCGAAATGGTATTATTAAGGGAGAGTTTATGTTGAGTAGTTTGCTGATAAGCTGTAGAGATTTTAGTTTAGACCATAGTCGAATCAATGTTTACGGAATAACTACTATGCAAGTATTTGCAGCAATCGCAACAGCTTGTCTAAGTCGTATATTGCTTAAATGTACACACTTTACAGTATTGTATTGAACAAAGTCGCTTTCTTTGTCTGATTAGTGATTGAAGAGAAAGGTTTAGAATTATGTATACCTAATAACTTTCATTAAATAGTGGAGACAATTAGTATCAACATTGCTTCTAGTGCACTAGTCAAGGTAATAATAGCAACAGTACTCAATAACAAAAAGTCGCAAGACAGAAAAGTATGCGATGACATAAATAAAATTATTAACGAAAAGTCGGAAGATAGAAAAGTATTTGACGACATAAATAAAATTAAGTAAGACTTTTATTTCACATCCTTACTTATTTCCTTCTCATTCTTCTTCGAAACCTGTTTTATTGCACTAACAACAATATCTAAAAATCTTCTCTAAAGTAAAATCGCTAGCTCTCCTCAGTATAACCTCAAAATTACAAACGAGCTTCGTTCGTGAGTAACCGATACCCTGTCCCGTGCGAGACACATAAACACCTCACACTGAGTCTCTGACAACATGCACTCACGTCACTGCAGACTTGATTGATCCTGTGTGTTTTGTTCCAACGTCACATATATGTTTAAGAGGAAGAGAAAAGTAAATATGAGTGTTTTTGGTAACATCGGGGGTGGATATGAGGTATATATATACCTACTATGCTTAGACATTACAATATCTGCATAACTTACGAGAAGAAATTGAGAAGGATATGTGGTACTACAGACATAGATGGCTCATCCAATAAAGCGTTAGAACGGTAATTTTCTAGAAAACTTTAAATTATTATGAATTCTGAATTTCAATGTATATATCTTAATAAACTGAAAAGCGAAACTGGTACCTTCTACTCTGCAATGTTATATAAAATCAGATAAATTGATCAATCATGATGAACACTGCGATCTTCGATAATTCATCAAAGACCACAAGTTGAGACCTGTTTGAGTTTCTGAATTTTATATTGTACCGGTCGAAAGGTTTACCTAATTGAAATCTCAGAGTTTTTCAGCTACGTGGCTAGAAAAGAAGGACATGATTTGTAACAAGTTATTGTCACTGGTATTGTGGACGACAAAAACACTAGAGGGTGTAGCCGTTTCCGAACTACCTCGGATAACTATAAGACGCTATGCATTTGGCCAATGAAGAACCAAGTGGTGTTCAACTGTCCGGAAGAAAATCTTTCCACAATTAAGGAACCAACATCTTTAATACCTACTAAGGAACCGATGCGAGATTAACAAGATAGTCTACTTACCAAACTCCTTAAAGCTGATAGTTACGCATATCCCAATTCGCATACCCTTCCTGAAACTCAAATATTAAATATAAGCGCCTTTAAATGTTTAGTAAATAAAACTGCTTTTACATAATCTATGTACTCATTCAACGTTATGCTCAGGCTGGACTATTTCAAAGGCCAGCCGGCAGAATCCATGTCAAAATGTTTGAAAAGTGTACCAAAAAGCATCAAAACCCATCTACGTGAACTTTTATGCGAAAGTTAATGTTGCATATTTAAAAATTGCTCAGTTAGTATACAGGAGTTCACTGCTAGTTTTTTTTTTACATTCATTTAAATATTTTTGTTTCCTCTGATGAGATGTACATACATAAAATGTTCGAAGAGTTTCCATATTTCGAATATTTTAATCCCTTGTGTCATGTTGATTTTTTTTCTTGTACTTTTCACGTTAACAGTTTTATTTGTTTACCTTTATTATTTAAGGGACTTTAAGAATTTAAATACACATTATTTTATAGCCAATTTATGATAGTAAATATTTTTAGTTATTACCTTTGTTATAAAGTAGCCATATCAACCATAAACGCATAATTTAATAATAAAAAAAAACGTCAAAATATCGCACTACACATTGCATCATCAGCCTACATATAAGTGACCACTACTGAGCAAAGGCCTCTTCTCACACGGATAAGATTTGAGCAGTAATTACTACAATAGCTTAAAACGGATTGGTGATTTTAAACTTATAATAAAAATTACAAGTCCAGGTTTCTTCACGATTTTTTCATTTTCGTATGTCTCTGGTGTCTTAATGAACTTACCAAGTACATATGGCTCGGAAAATGTCACTTAAGTACCTGCTTACCAGGTTTTAACCCACCTTCTCATACACGAGAAGCGGCTGCGTTAACTTTCCGGCCGCCACAATGTTAGAAAAAACTTTAAACTATTTTAAATTACCTCCTGGACTATTTTCCACGATAAAGTAAAATGTAAATGAAAAATTTCGCATTTCGCAGCCTTTACACAAAATGATTTCGATAATTCAATTCGTTAAATAAACGAGATATTAATAAATGATGTAAAAGGCTTAATTAATTAAAGTACATTCATACTCAACAATATTCATATTATCTGACATGTTCAATTATTTCGTATTGCCTATATATTTTCATTCGTACAACATTAACATAAAATTATCGGCACCTCATTATTGATCAAGAACAAAGAAAATAAAATTACTGCAAATAAAACCTACATTATAGCCAAAAATTACTCGGGTCTGCGGACGGCGAGTAAGGGTAGCTCGCCGCCCGACCAGAACTAGACCCGAGCGTAAGGCGCGTAGCTTTCCGTACCCGCCACAAAGAGCCAATAGACCACCACAGGCGAGGCCCTATAAGCCTGATTTTCAGCTGGGGTAGCGGGGTAAGCGCAACGCGTCACCGCGGCCTCAGCCCAGAGCAGGATAAGGAACGAGGCGTTTATAGTCAGTAAGAAACTGACACTCCCTCCCGCCCGACCCTGGGCAAGAGAAGTAAGTCGATGATATTCCCCTCACAAAAAAAGCAAACAATTACTTCAACATGTCCTTGTTTCAACGCAAGCGTGAGTTTCCAGACGACGAGCGATGGCAGAACCAAAGCCAAGCGTACGACGCTTAGCGTTCTGCACGCACCTCAAAGAGCCATTAGACCACCACACATAGGGTCAAATAGCTGATGTTCCAAGACTGATTTTCCTACAACCGGGGTTGCGGGGCAAGAGCAATAAGGTACGGCCTAGAACAGCAGAACAGCCTATAAAAACCTCACCCTGGCTAATCAATTCTTCTAAGTCATTTCAGGCTTGACAGAGTGATCGTGGTCGTTAATGGGCAACAGTGTGCGTGGTAATGTTCAATTAGACGACGCCATTCTAGTCGAATTGTAGGCTTTTCCGCAAAATTCTATAATATAACTTAGAACAAAAACAGCGATCTCCGAAAAAGTACCATACCAAATGAAACTATAATACAATCAAAACAATAAAGACCTAGTACCAAGTCTCCTAAGACATTTCATGAAACAATACTAAAATCACAAAGAAAAACATTTAACCCAGACAAGTGTCCCTTACACAAACGTTAATGGAATGAAATGAGGGACAATAGGAAATCTGATATAAGAGGTCCGAATATTATTTCAAAAGGACCGTGGTTCCAGAAATATTTGTTTTACCTTACGTGTGAATTGTTCAGTATGAGACTCCTATCTGGATCTCCGCAAATGGTCCAATGAGTTTAGGGCGAAAAAATACATTGAAACGAACGGAATATCGCAGGAAATTGAAACCTGAATAAATATTAAAAGAAGAGATGCTTCAGACTCTTTGACTTTTTGTTTGAAGAGTCACAAGGGGTTTTTCATTCGACTTTATTATGTTGGCTAACAAATTGCTGCTAATATAATGAAAGTTCTTTAGTTTTGTCGCTAGTATTGATTTGTCTACATTTGACTAATTTATTTTGATTTTACATTTCGTTCCAATATAATTTAATTATTGAGATTTATGTGTGTAACTTGAAAAATTTAAAATCTTATATCAGTATGATTACTGGCTCAAGCGGAGTGACACCACGGCCTCGTAGAAAGCCAGCGTGAAACAACGCTTGCGTTGTGTTTCACGTGTGAGTCAGGTTACTTTAGGCCTGAGGTTGATTCCAAATTCCTATGTCCCTAAAAGGCCGGTAACGCTGTTAACATAAGGAATAGGACAACTCATTAGCCGTCCTACACTGAAAAATATATTGGCTTCTAGTTAGTTTCATTAATTACATATAAAACTCCATACTTCTAATATTATTGTCCTTATTTTCTTCATTTATTTAAATATTGTTTAGCATTCAGAACCAATTTTATAAGATTATGGAACAAATTAAGTTAATATCCAATCAAAAGTCTATCAAAAAGGCTTGAACGACAACATCGATATGAGTAAGGTAATTAGTGATTTTGATTGGTTAGCGTTCCAATTAATCTTACTCATTAGTCACAAAGTGGTTGGTATTAGCTTCTCATAACTGTAATTAACCGACCATAAAGGAGTTATTAAGCCCGCATTACTTCAACATGTCCTTGTTTCAACGCAAGCGTGAGTTTCCAGACGACGAGCGATGGCAGAACCAAAGCCAAGCGTACGACGCTTAGCGTTCTGCACGCACCTCAAAGAGCCATTAGACCACCACACATAGGGTCAAATAGCTGATGTTCCAAGACTGATTTTCCTACAACCGGGGTTGCGGGGCAAGAGCAATAAGGTACGGCCTAGAACAGCAGAACAGCCTATAAAAACCTCACCCTGGCTAATCAATTCTTCTAAGTCATTTCAGGCTTGACAGAGTGATCGTGGTCGTTAATGGGCAACAGTGTGCGTGGTAATGTTCAATTAGACGACGCCATTCTAGTCGAATTGTAGGCTTTTCCGCAAAATTCTATAATATAACTTAGAACAAAAACAGCGATCTCCGAAAAAGTACCATACCAAATGAAACTATAATACAATCAAAACAATAAAGACCTAGTACCAAGTCTCCTAAGACATTTCATGAAACAATACTAAAATCACAAAGAAAAACATTTAACCCAGACAAGTGTCCCTTACACAAACGTTAATGGAATGAAATGAGGGACAATAGGAAATCTGATATAAGAGGTCCGAATATTATTTCAAAAGGACCGTGGTTCCAGAAATATTTGTTTTACCTTACGTGTGAATTGTTCAGTATGAGACTCCTATCTGGATCTCCGCAAATGGTCCAATGAGTTTAGGGCGAAAAAATACATTGAAACGAACGGAATATCGCAGGAAATTGAAACCTGAATAAATATTAAAAGAAGAGATGCTTCAGACTCTTTGACTTTTTGTTTGAAGAGTCACAAGGGGTTTTTCATTCGACTTTATTATGTTGGCTAACAAATTGCTGCTAATATAATGAAAGTTCTTTAGTTTTGTCGCTAGTATTGATTTGTCTACATTTGACTAATTTATTTTGATTTTACATTTCGTTCCAATATAATTTAATTATTGAGATTTATGTGTGTAACTTGAAAAATTTAAAATCTTATATCAGTATGATTACTGGCTCAAGCGGAGTGACACCACGGCCTCGTAGAAAGCCAGCGTGAAACAACGCTTGCGTTGTGTTTCACGTGTGAGTCAGGTTACTTTAGGCCTGAGGTTGATTCCAAATTCCTATGTCCCTAAAAGGCCGGTAACGCTGTTAACATAAGGAATAGGACAACTCATTAGCCGTCCTACACTGAAAAATATATTGGCTTCTAGTTAGTTTCATTAATTACATATAAAACTCCATACTTCTAATATTATTGTCCTTATTTTCTTCATTTATTTAAATATTGTTTAGCATTCAGAACCAATTTTATAAGATTATGGAACAAATTAAGTTAATATCCAATCAAAAGTCTATCAAAAAGGCTTGAACGACAACATCGATATGAGTAAGGTAATTAGTGATTTTGATTGGTTAGCGTTCCAATTAATCTTACTCATTAGTCACAAAGTGGTTGGTATTAGCTTCTCATAACTGTAATTAACCGACCATAAAGGAGTTATTAAGCCCGCAGTTATACATCCAGCGAATGGCGTCGGCGTAAGATTCAATATTGCTATGCTGATTTATTTAGTTCTCTCATAGAGTAGTAAGAGTCTCTAGTTCAATTTAAATTAAATGTTAATTTCAAAATGGCCGTTTTATGACAGACCTTACAAAAGTGTTTGGTCATCTCTTCATCAATTATGTCTTCTTTAGCTTGACATGCTTTTGAAAACAGTTGTGTCTTTTTAGGGGAAAGGTGGCAAATAAGTGTATAATTATGTGTATCATTGTTTCAATGGATGGATCAAACGATTTACCTACAATCTGTAAATCGACTATTATTGAAGTTGTTCATTTTGTTATAGTTAACATAAAGGTTCCATATATTTTTCTGTGTAATTATCGCTTATAATGGAAAAGAAAATGATCTTTATAACACTCTTCTAGCAGTAAGAACGTTCTTCTTACGAAAGATGTTTGTAGCTAAAACATCTTCCCCTCTGGGAGACTACACTGAGACTCGTAAAAGGGCGCTAAGGGATTACGTTAAGGGGATGGGCAGCTTTTGCTTGTTTACACCAACAATATAATATGAAAATATCGTATGACAGTGTTGCTAGGCTTCGAGAGGGTTGATATTATGTTCAAAAGCCGGACTTTAAGAGGATATTCTCCCATTTACAGGCTGTTCACCCAGACATAAAATCGATATTTTCATAATATGAACACATTTTGACCGACTTGAGAGTTGAGCGAAGACCTCGTGATTAATAAGGTAAGTTACGTCATAATAAAACCTGATGCATACGTCTTAAAAATGTAATCCATTTTATTGTTTATATAAGTATTACGGGTGCTGAGTTATACTTGCAGTGTAGCACTTTCTGATAAGCTTGAATCTTTTAGGTTACGGTCACAAGCGCAACATGCTCGATGATTAATTATGCATCCTTCGCAACTTAATACCCGTAAACCGTCAGTAGAGTATCAAGAGCGGTTGTAAAATACTATCTATGATTATTTTTCTTTTATAGATAAGGTTTGCAGACGAGCACCTAATGGTCGGCAATTGGCACCACACCGAAGGAGTCACAATTACGTTGCCGTTTTGTGAGTTGAAGCGTACTTTACGATTAGGAATTTGGTTATTGCAAATTAGACCTTTGAAAACTTCACTGAAATGGCAAAACACATTAGCTCATTATTTCACGCCAGCATTCTGTAAGGCCATGGTATCACTTTGGTAAAGCCGGTCCATTCGTGCTAAAACATGACCCTCCCACATTTAAAATGCATTCAAAGTTTTAGACTATTTGGAATAATGTTAACGATACCAATATCGGTAACATTAAAACGCAAATTTCACCTCCAATTAATAAATTAATACGATATTAACGTTATAATACACAAAATAAACTATTTGTTCGTAATATCCAGCCTAACTGGATTCAAAACACAAAGGGATTTGGCTAACCCCTCGGTTATTATGGGTTAATATTACTTGTAACAGTAACACAGCCATATAATACCTAACGAATCATCCCTCATAAATTTTAATTAAACATTTGATACCCTACGTTCGCTCTGTAATCTACTTTAGAATTAATAACGCTCATATTTATTTAAATATTGTATTTGATACATCGATAGCGACAGGTTAAGCTTCGACTTGACTTTGATTTCCCTTAAGATGTTTACTTCGTTAATTGTTTTGGATTTAGATTACTTTACTTGTATCAAGTTGTAATTATTTATATGTACTTATTTTTTAATGATTAGTTATCAAAGTAACAAGATTTCTTTATAAATCAAGTAATAAAGTCAGATTTTGGATATACATACTTTATTTAAATCATGTATTTGACTAATACAATATATTGTATAATAGATCTTTATCCTTATGTTTATGGTATAGTCACAATAGGTAGGTACGTAAAAAAATGCTTGCTTCTTGCATATACCACTGGATTGTCTCTGCACCCAAAGGTTGACTGGTACAGAATGCTCAATTGATTGCACAGTTGGTGCGGTGGCTGGGCAACTGGCTGCCGTGCAACGTGTAGCGGGTTCGATTCCCGCACGGAACAACTCTTTGTGTGATCCACAAATATTTGTTTCATGTCTGGATGACATGTGTATGTGAAATTGTATGTTTGTAACCGCACCCACGACACAGGAGAAAATCCTAATGGGGAGCAACGTTTTTTTAAAAAAAAGAAAAAAATTAAGTAAACAGAAAGAAAAAAAAGAATACATTAAGTCCGCCTGATATTTCAATATTTTTGCAAACATAGTTATAAATAAATATATCAGAAAATATTTGATATATAATACTTTACCCATTCCAGAACTTGGGCCCAAGACCCTATGCTCCGAATTAACGCTTGTTGACCCCTCGAAAAGTGAGGCAAGTTTAAAGTCTTTAGTGGTCTTAATTGTGGATTTATTGGGTTTTTCGATTTCAATTCTCAGTATTGTAAAGTATTTAATTGAGCTTGATGTATAGCTGTAGTTTCGACCCCTGTTATTGGGGACTAATGACATAATTGTCTTAAAGTGGACTCTTCGTATATACCCAATATAGTAATCCAAATGGAGTAAATTATATTTTTTATCAAAAGTAACTACCGTACTATCTCTGCACCACCTCTTTTTGTTGTCAAGGGAAAATCGTGACTTCACACGCCCAGTGTAAGGCGAGAGGGAGTGTCAGACTCTTACTGACTAAAAACCGATGTCGCGGTGACTCATTGTGCTAAACCCGCAACCCCGCCTGAACATCAGCTCTATAGGGCCCCGTCTGTGATGGTCTATTGGTTCCTTGAGGCGCGCACAGAACGCTACGCGCCGTACACTCGGGTCTGGTTCTGATCGGGCGGCGAGCAACCCTTACTCGCCGTCCGCAGACCCGTGCTTACGGTGGCCGGAGATCATCTGTCAATTTCTGCACCACCTAAAGGTTGACTAAAAGCAATGCCCTTTTTTGACGAGGCCGGGGTACTCATCCAATTACTTCTCTCCTGCTCTGGAAACGATGAGAGCAAGTGTCACATTATTTTTGACAAAAAACTACATCGTTTGTTCTCCTGTTCTAGGCCAGGGATTGCATCGGCAATCTGCTGGCTGGCAGGACATCAGCCCTAGTGGGTCACCGGTAAGAATTCCTAATCGATTAATTCCACCTCTGTACAATTTTACGTGCACTTATAATTAAATTTTAAATGATAATATAATAATTGTGGCATAAAGAAGATCGGGAACATCGGGAAAAAAAGTACTCCCTAATATTATAAGAAACTGATTTTCATATCGGCCCAAATAGTATTGAATACTATTTCATTCTATACTACTATAGTATATTTTATTTATATATATATCATCATATATGTATCATATATTATTTATATATGGTAGTATAGTTTATTCTATACTACTATAGTATCGAATACTACGAGTATTTCATCATAAATCAGCCTTTTTATTGTAAAAACACAAAATAACTAATTTTTCATATAAAATATTGTAAATAAATCTAAATCTACCATAGAACCTAATTTTACAATGCCTATCTAGCTATCAGTATTTTTAATAAAATAGATTAAATCAACTAGCTAACTCGATCAACCATTAAAATCATAGAAACCCAAACATAACACAAAGTCCCTTACAATTTATGGTTCTAAATTAATACGTTGGCCACGGTTCTATCCTTGAATCCTTAACAAGGGAATTATGGATCATTTTATCCAAAGTGTACTTGACCACCTACGTATATGATGAATCAAAAGAAGGCCACCCGCGCATTCAAAACTAGTTGGCGTGTTGTACTTGTGTTAGCCTTTTTTTATTTTCCTTAAAGTGTACCGGAATATAAATAAGTTGGTTTGGGTGTTTCAACGTATAAATCGACTGACTGGTCTGGATTAAATTTTGCATAGATATACAAAGGTTGTCTGAAAGAAATTGCCATTTGTGATAAGACCACCTTGGTACTATCTATAGTCAGTATGTTCTTTGTAATAATGTTTACAATAAAGTATAATAGTAATATATATGGCCCAGACTTTACAGAGCCTGTTTCTCATGCATAAGACACTCTCATTGGGGTTCAAAACATGGTGAGTACCTACCAATGTGAGTTCTCCCAAGTACAATTATGTACTTTCTAAGATTTGGATACGTCGTAAGCGCGCACGCATCAAGGTGTTGAATAAGGAAATCATCATGAGGAAACCTGGAATTATGATTTCTAATAATAAGTTTGAAATCGCCAATCCACCTTGGGAAAGGATCAATGCCCTTCACGGTTTTTGAAGAGACTTTTGCTCAGCTGTGGGCAGTTATAGGGTGATGGTGTGACATAATATGAGATAATAGTCCAGAAGCTTTGCTTTCATAGCAAAGCATCTTTATATTACCGATAACACAGAAAGACCAACTTTATAAAAGACTAGATTATCATGGAATAATTTGTAGATAGATTTATTACCATACCAACTTAAAATGTACCTTTTAAATTTTATGGATTTATACGAAGAGACCATCTGTGATATTCCTGAATATTACTTGGGCCAACGTTTTCATCTAGTATTTCCCTCTAAATATCTACTTACATTAGTTTTTATTTTCTACGTGGACGAAATTGCGGCTACAACTAAGTAAAGTATAATTTAATGCACCGACATTCCTTTTCAATTTATAAACTTGCAACTTTATTTGATTGAGTCACGCTTCAGTTTCATAGAAATAAAATATCGTCGTTTCAGTATAAAACTCTATGTGATTAAATTGTGTTTGTTCAATAATTTATTCATTCATTTTAACTTTCAGGGCATTTCACAGGCATATGTAGGTTTTTAATGAGAAGCAGTAAATTTTATATTTGCAGAATAGATGTTTGTGTAGATGTAAAATATCGAAGCATTAGTCTCTGTCCATTACGAACCAACTACACTGGAGTGATACTACACTATCCCAGAAAACTTGAAATCATGCTTTCCGCTCGCATGATTTTAAGTTTTCGGTCCAATCTCCAATCCCTAATCTTCATATACCAAGATGAGTCGGTGAGTATTCATGAATCATTAATAAAATTGCATCCCCCGCCCTGAATAGGGCGAAGCTGACTAAAAACCACCGTCATTACGCCAACTCTAAACCTGGGTCATATTATAGCACTTGCACTTGTAGTAGGCCCCACTTGTGGTGGTCTTGTGCCATACGCTTGAGAAGCCATGACACCTAATGCGTGGACAATATTTATATTGTACCACTAATTACTAGATAATAACGTCTTACGATGTCAGTTATCTAACCCATTAACCTAATAGGACAAGTCACGATTTAAACATCCGAAATCGAAACCGTGAAACAATGTTTGCTGAAAAACGGTCATTGTCATTCACAAAAGTAAATACGCTACCAAATAACAATAGGCCTGACCTTCACCCAGTAAAGTAATAACGTAAGTAATAATAATAACAGCAAGTATTTCCATACTTCTCGCAAAGGAGGAGGCGGAGCGCGTGAGGGAACTATCCTCCTCGCGCCCCAGCCGCCGCAGAAGGCGACATTCCGGACGTCGGGGATCGAGGGATGATCTCCGGCCACCGTAAGCGCGGGTCTGCGGACGGCGAGTAAGGGTAGCTCGCCGCCCGACCAGAACTGGACCCGAGCGTACGGCGCGTAGCGTTCCGCGCGCGCCTCAAAGAGCCAATAGACCACCACAGTCGGGGCCCTAAAGGGCTGATGTTTAGCCGGGGCTGCGGGGTAAGCGCAATGAGGCACCGCGACCTCGGCCCAGAGCAGGAGAAGGAACGGGGGGGTTTTTAGTCAGTAAGAGTCTGACACTCTCTCTCGCCTTACCCTGGGCGGGAGAAGTCATTGGATGATTTTCCCCTGACAAAAAAAAAAAAAAAAAAAAAAAAAAGTATTTCCATACTTGCTGTTATTATTATTACTTACCTTACCTTACCTACCTTTGAAATAATAACATAATTTCCTTGCTACATGATCTGATTTAGCTTTTGTAACACGAGACCCTATCAAGCGCTACGGTGCGGTGCAACAAAAATGGTGCAACTAATTTAATATAAGTGAAACATTAATGCAGACAAATTAATCACTTATTCCTCAAGCAGTAAGTGCGTAAATCCATCAACGAAGCCGGTAGTTTATATTGTTTATACTCTCTAGAAAATGTTCTACCCGCCTCGTGACGTAAGTAGGTAAATATTGGCTGGGAAGGCAAGCATGGAAGTTTTGATGTGGCGTATTAGCTTGCAAATATAGAACCCATACAAAACACTTATTGATCGAATGTTAGTCGGTGCAAGTTGCAAACTGAAATTTATGAGGTAGCGGCAAGTGAGAGCTCCTTGGAACGGTTACTTTGCTTCAGTTCACCCGGTTTTGTTTATTGCAACCCTCAGATACCGTCTTTTGCTTATGAATATTGATAACGGAGTTGCTTACAGTTCAAATATTTCGAAAGAGAATATTGGATAGCGAGACGCCTTTATTCGTCTCTTTTTTGCACAACGTCGTGATCTTTGATTCATGTTTAACAAATAAATATAGGATATGAGGGTATGAGACAGATTTCCAATATTTATTAAGTAGGTCGTCATTGTGAAGCTCATAACGGAATAGTAGAAAACAAAACTAGACAAAATATGAAATGTTTTCATTAAGTTACTACCTACCATGTAATAAATTTGTTAGTTAGTACCTAAATGTAGCCAGAGGAATTAATTAATATTATTTTTTTCATTTTATATTATAATTAAGTAGGTATACTTGTACATTTTAAAAGTGTGGTTTGATGTAACGTTCTACTAAATATCTATTTAAATTATAATGAAATTCAAAGCTGTGTATACAAGCCCCTAAGATTGATAACAATAAAGTAGGGTAAATATTAATATTCCTTCTCATACCTCACTTGAGAATCACGTTCATCTTGAAACTAGAGACGACCAAGACCATCCCTAATACCGAACTATTGTTACTCAACAAGAATCGGTACGTCAAGTTATTTGAATTGTTCAAGATGTAATTCAAATACATATTGGATTAATTCTATCTATTGATCACATTTATGTATATTCTTATTCAAGAGCTCTTGTTATAAGTAGGCCCTTGATATGGTGTTGCTATTTCATTTGATCTTCTCAGTTTCATTTAATATTTAGATCGTTAAACTTAAGTGAAATATAGAGACGCCACGGAGGTACGTTGCTGCATCAACTTTTAAACGGTTCGCTTCTCTTTGCTTCGATGCGAGCAGTACAAACAAAAACGTTTAATCAGTTTTAGGAAATTCGTTAACCGTTAAGTCTTGAACTTTATTTGCTTAGTTGTCGTCGAAGTTTGTTCCATCTATGTGACGATGTTTTCCGATGTTCCGTTTTATTTTGACGTTGCATTACTGGAGGAGAATAATAAATATTTACAGTTGTGTGCTTCAAATTTTTATCCTTTCCAACTTGAGGTTTTGCCAAAATTTGCGGAGTGCGATGCTCCAACTGACCATGGAATTCCCGAAAAAATATTTTTCATACCAACAACCTTATCTTAGGTAAATAAACAAGAAAACCGGATGAGTTGACATAGAGCTATGCATTAAAGAAATTTATTTGAAGCAATATTTTATAGAAAGTTTTTTTTCACTCTTATCTAAAAGTAATACTAATACTATTTAAAAATATTGTATCCTGTCGTTGCCCTGTTTGCATATTTACGAAATTCCTATTTTTGTATACAAAAACCCGGATCTCTTTATTAAGAAAAATTCTGTTACTAGTAGAAATAGTAGATACCCTAATCAATTATTTACCGAGCCAACGCACAACACCATATAGCAGAAACTCATATTGTATGGCTATCAAAATTTACAATAAACTTTCAAATGACCAAAAATTCTTAACATAATGTCTTTTAAAAGAAAATTGTTTGAGTTTTTGCTAAATAAATGTTATTACCTACTGCACTAAAGATTTTTTAGATGATCTATTATAGATTTAGAATAAGTAGTGCATAGTTATAACTAGATATTAAGCTAGATATTTTGTACACCAATTCGGTAGAATGTGTGATATTCCATACACCTAACACAAACACTTATATTTGTACTACATTCTAACAAATAATTTTTTTTCTTTCTTTCTAATATAGATAGTATCTAAAAGTAGTATAGTAATATAAATAAAACATGCCAAACATGCTTTATATATAATATTATAATTAATATAAATATATAGTATACCACTTGACTTATAAGCAATTATAAAACATCATAAGTAAAGACGGTTTCTTCATTATCTCCATTAATTTATTCACCGCTCAAGATCGCGTGTAAACAAAAATCTTAACCTGTTAACGCGAGTGCGCGGTCAAATTAGTTAAGCCATCTTTATACCAGCAGGCTACCGGGATCTTTATTAGCCTAATTGCTACATTTGCATACCGGTCCATGTAAGGCCCAATTATGAACTCATCGGCCTAAATTATGTTTACACAAATAAGGGTTAGGAATTGCTCTACATAGAATTATATTCAGTCGAAAGGAAAATGTTACTCTGTTCGTAAAAAAATACTTATTTATATTTTAGTGGAAAACTGTAGGTATTGTTTATTTAGGAAGGAATACACTTAACATAATTATGCTTTTCACTAGAAATTTTATTAAAAAGATTAAAAAAATATTAAAAAAGAGGTTTATACTTTCTGTGAAGTAGTTAAATAAAAAGTGTTTTAATTTTATTTTATTACACGAATTACTCAAAAAGAAATTACGAGCTTTCAATATGGTAATAACACAACTGAAATTATGTTCCCCAGAAAACCGTTCCAACATTCCACTGCCATTAATTTCAACTGTAAAGTTTAACTCAAATACTAATAGAATATAACAACAGCCGTGGAATCCTAAGTAAAATCGCTTTTATTATACGAAAACTATAAACAAACGGACACGAGATATAACTTTTAGTGAATTCCCACTATTTGGGCACGACTAATGCTTTTAAAAGTTAATAAAAGGTGCAGCAGTGCTATTCAGTTGCCTCATTAAAAATATCACACGGGGTATAAAAATAAGGCTGGTGAGTATAAATAACCACGACCTCCATATAAATCTTGGTTTACAGTTCGCAGGGTTGTCGAAACATTAGCCACCTTTTATTTGGCAATGGATGGCAAACAAATGTGCGTGTGTGGAAATAAGGAAACGAAAGAAAAAAAAATACGCCTATATTTTCTTAATGCGTAAGCGTAACGGAGATACATAGTCAGAACTACTAACGCAAAATTTGCAATAAACAGAATTTTATTTTAAACTAAACTGAGAAAAATAATTTGAAGCTGAAGTTTAAATGAATTAAAAAAAAGGTTTATATTTAAACTTTACTCACGTTTATTTCGAAATTTAAATTCTATCTACATGCTTCAAATTAAAATTTAATATTAAATAAACATATATTAAATTTCTTTACAACTCAGTACTTTCACCCACGTTTCAAGCTACCCTGCAAACGCTGCTTCGTCAACCCTCGCCAACATAGCTTGGCTACCCGCAATGAATACTCGAGTTTTCTGCCTCAACTGTGGGGTGGAAATGTACGGCAATATGGGAATAAAATCCTGGATTTAATCTTCGCACAAGTCGCCGTTTAATCTTCTAGTAGATATGGCAAGACTAAATAATAAATGTATACGCGATCAAGGTAAATTGTATTGTTGGAGTTTTGTACCCTTAGTGCAACAGGAGTTGAGGGTTATAGAAAAAGTTCTTCTTAATTAAAGTGAATAAATAGAGTTGAGTCGTCTGACGTTATTTCACAGGGTTAATTATTTCAAACAAGTACATAATAATGTTTGATAAGGATGATTAAAATCATAATTAATTCACAGAGCCTTCGGAACAATTGTAACAAAGATAGATGACGGTTCATGAGCCGACTGTCTATAATTTATGTGGTAAGGTCGGTTATCGTTACCCTCTATTTATCCTTACGTTAGCGACAATTACTGCGAAGTTATGTGAATTAAAACAGACTTTTGTAATCACAGTGGATAATTGGAACTGTATGAAAGATGAGGTGAATGTTTCATTACACTAGTAGTATAATAAATCGTAAAATGAACATTTTAATAGTAATTTCATCTCCTACGTACTTAAAAAAAAACAAGTCGTTTTGCTCTCTGTTGATAACACTAGATTGTGAAAACCATAGTTTAGTATCACTAGAAGTAGAAAAATCTTACAAATCAGTTTATTAATCACGTATTAATAAGTTTTTTACGCCCCATAAATCTAGTACACCTACACAGAAATAAACGAATAAAAGTAACAAATAGATAAAAATTACACAGTAATACGAAACCAAAAAGAATATCCGATTACAATGCGTACAGAAAATAATGAAGCAAATTCATTTATTTACGTGCGTCTGTTAGGGCGAGCTAGTTTGTTAAGGAAGCTAAGTCCTCATTATTTAGACAAGTAAATAAGAATTCTTAAGTCGCATTTACGTCACGACAAGACATAAGAAACTCTCAAAGACATTAAGCTAAGAAAAAGGGATTAAAAGAAAAACATCCGGAATTAATGTTAGTTTTCGAACATCTGATTTCGTGATTCATTTGGTTTAGTTAACAAAGGATGAAATGTTTTAGTATCTAGTTACTCTTTGGATTTCAATTAATTAAGCGTCAGCTATAAATAAAACGGTAATTTACTGTGAGCATTAAAATTTCAAAAATAAGTATCCTATTATATTGTTTGGGTTGTTCTAAACTTAGTTGACGCTGTTCAGCAATGGAAAAAAAAGGATCAATGCCATTGTTTTGAGAAGAGAGTTTTAAAACAAAATTACATTTATGTATACTAGTATTATTTTCTAAATGAAGTAAAACAGTAGTACTTATTCAACACATTTTTATTCAAGTGTCAACAAACCAACGTGGTGTCTGTCTGTCGTGGTGGACCAGAATGCCCGCTTCTAAATCATGAGAGTGTAGGTTCGAAACTTGGCAAGCACCAATGTGACTTTTTCCGAGTTAGGTATGTGTGCTTTGTTTCACTATTTACACACCATTATGAATGAGAACATCGTATGGAAACCTAGATTATTATCCTTATATTTTCTAATTATAAGTTTGATATTGTCAATCTGCCTTGAGCAAGCTTGGTGATTAATGCTCAAACTTTCTCCATGTGAGAGCCTTTGCTCAGCAGTGGGCACTTAGGCAGATAATCACAATTTCACTTCTTTGTTTCAAATACGTATCAATATTCCTAACAAAGAAAGCTAATAAATACCATTTTACAGCCGCGACAGCGAACACTGATAACTAGAAATCGAAAATCTTAACACTCAATCTGTTCCTAATCGGATTTAAGATCTCTGACAAACAACAAACTGACTAACAAGGTAATCATACGCTAACAAAAGCATTACACAAATCACAAAAACTATTAATAACACAAAGGTTTATTCGTCAAATAAAATCATCGCTGCATTCAGCTACGCCTACGTGTTCAGAAGACAATACTCAATTACTTTTGCCACCTACTGCTTCAGAATTGGGTGCGTGTTCAGTGAAATGAGAATCTTTAATAAATGTTAGCTTATTCATCACTTGGCTGACAACTTATAGCTTAGCGTTTGTTTGTTTTATTAATGTTAACTTTTGAACTGATTGGTTTAGGCATATGATTATTTTTGGAAGTGGATTCGGATTTGTTACTCTATGTTTGATTTTTATTATTTCATTGTTGCTGAAACTTAGATATAGGTACGCGTTGTAAAGTTTCTTTAAACGAAGTCTTTAAAATTTTCTTTGTTCCTACCCAAAAAACCATAAAGGCAATTTATGGCACTATCACTCTTGAACTAACTCTAGAATTTAACTATGGATTATTAAAATCATAAAAAGAAGTAAGGAATGCTGTTTTATGCCTTGCACAACAAAATACAATCTTAAAAGATGTCAACATTTTATCACCCTATAGATAAGTTAAAATTAAAATCGTGTGCGGTACAGCATTTTAAGAACACAGTACGGTAAAAAACAAAATAGAAATTAAGGATCATGTTACTAAAATCCATTAGAGTTGCCCTATAAAAATAGACACGTCTTCACATAGGGACGGCCCTAAAACAGTCTTCTGAAATAAAGCGGCGATAAAAGGCGTCAGTGATCGTCTTGATAAGAATGGTACATAAAATAGGTTTATGTAGTTAAGCCTTCGACACGTATAAAATTGTATAAATGTGTTTATAAGCCTTCCTAGAATTAATGAGAACTAAAGCAGTACTTTAGTGCAAGAATAATGATAAGATTACACAAAATGTTACAAATACCGATTTGAAAGGGTTTAAATCTTTTTGTTATTCCTTAACATCAAATAAAGCAAAGAAATGAATATTTTTTTATTAAATATTTACAGTACTCGTTGGTTATCAAAGGCACAAAGATTTTCTTAGTAAAATTCAAAGATAATATGAATTGAGTGAACCAGATTGACAATAAAAATACAAACAACATGATTGTTTCATAAAAGACTCCAAAAAAGGATCCGCATAACCTGAGTGGTCTGCTTATTGTAACAGAATATTTCTTGATATCGAACAAGCATTTCATATCTTCCTTGGTAGTCTCAGATAACAAAACGTACAAACAAGTACATAAAAGAAGGAATATGGTAAACAAATTGAAATGAAATGATTTCAGAAATGGTACAAGAATGCTGTCGAATATGATCACCATGTATGGAAAATGAAACACAAAAGTGAACACATTTTGTCAGTTATATTCCGAGAGAATTATTAATAAAATGATTCATATTAGATAATCAATCATCCATCGCAGTGTTGCAGCCAAAACTGTTAGGTTTCTTGCAATTAATGCTAAACTACATGATCATGTATTTTCTTTTATCAGGAAGAAAATTATTTGCGCATACCATTTGCATTTTAACCAACCACTTGGAAATTTGTGGCGGAGTATGAAGCAAGCAGAATTTAACAATGTGTTGTAAGCCAGGTACAGACGAACAGCCGATAGCTGAGCTGTTTATTATTTAGACCCATTCCACTGCGTACCGCTACAGAATTCTGTGGTCTACAGTTTCATTCGAATTGTACCTACATGTTCGTGATTATGTTTCTGACATTACAAAGTGGACAAGATAAATTGTAAAATACTCATTTTCTGCAGTAGATTGAGAAAACAACTTAAACCTTCTACGTGTGAGAAGAGGCCCTTGCTCAGTAGGCACTTATAGGCTGATGATAAGATTTAGAAAATGGTCAAATAAGACTGTTTAACTAAAAGTGTAAAACGACCTATTTGATAGACATGTATTATTCATATGGGTAGGAATAATGATTGAGAACATCAGTGTAAATTTCCACATTTAATATAACGCTACCAGGAAACGATAAGACTCATGGAGCTTCTTCAACAAACATTAAACACAATGAATTCATTATTCATTTCTCCACGACTTGGATCTTTCGAGAATCACAGAATACGGCGCTTGACGCACGGAATAAGAAACGATATCTAAAGAATCAACTTGGACCGCCCACAAAAGACATAATGCCTTGGACAAGTTTCGAAGCAGCGATAGTGTAGTAAATTAGCCTTGTCCACTTTTATAGGCAGACATTTGTGATGGTGACAGTGAGTGGTGCCAACATACGGATATGTCTGGCGTTCAAAAGATGTGATTGCGTTAACAATGGTACTTGTAATTGTGTACTTAAAATGATAAATTGATCAAAGGGGTCAACGCTTTAAGTCTTTTTTTATTTGATTATGCGTTTAGCTTTTCGTAAGAGGACTTGTATGATGTCATACTTCTAGTTATCTTTCTCTGTGGCTGATTACACTCAACATTTAGCAAACATGTTTTAAAATTTTTGAATTCTAAATCTTCCGTTTTTAAATTGATTTTTCTTTTTAATTCTGAATAACCATACGACTATAATACGGATGACGACACCCTGAAATAAATTTTTATGTATAAGAAATTGAACTAGTAAAGCTTTATCAGTTAATTCACAACACAGATAAATATTAAACAAGATTTTTTGTCGTCTTAGTACTTCCATTGCATAAAATGTACAAAATCGTGACGTCACACGAAATTTCAAATCAATATATCGTTGAAAATATTTGAATTTGTTGGGAAAGAAAAACTCCGCAATTCATTTCAACTAGTCTAAAAGACTGAAATTAAAAAGTAATATATAGACATCATTCATCTATTACATAACTAAATATAAGTTAGAAAGCAAACAAAAATAATTAAAACGTTACTTTTAATGATGAACTGTCATCAACATTTCACATTTAATAAACTGCTTCATTAATACCCGAAATTATAACAAAAATCGTCAGATATCAGAAAAACAAAAGCCAAAAGTATGTCATTAATAAAAATAGGTCAACTGTTATTCTTTTTGAAGTTGATTGCCCTAAATAATATGGACATGTAACGGAAAATGAGTGCGCCTCACCTATTAAGACGTTTGAAAGAAACACATCCATGCGTTAAGTTAAAATTGACAGAAACAACATTTGTGACAATTTACTTAGTTATTTGTTACATACCTTTTAATGTTTAAGAAGCTATTTACACATCTATCATTTATCGCTTTTGTGTAAATAAAAGTTACTATAAAGGGCTTCTAATTAAATAAACCTTGTCGATAATCGAATTTCGGTTCTGACTTTTGTTGCTATTTTGTCTTTTGTTTTGTTTCAAATCAATTCAAATCCCCTCCCCCTCTCAACCCTTCTTAAGTGCTAAATCCTCAAAACCTAAACTCCTCCGTGGTGCGTGTCCATGGGCGGCGTGATTGCTTACCATCAGGTATCCGTCTCCGTCTGATCGTTTGCCGTCCATACACCTTAAAAATACTTTTATAATTTGTCACAAATATAAACCATGTAACATCAACTCAGGAAGCAAGTCACTCCATTTAAACATCAGTAATTTCATAGAAAATTGTGTACCATGACTGTCATTTTATTTGATGATGGGCCTTAATAAAGTTTCTGCAGAATTACTACATGCCCCATCAATTTAAAATCAATTGAGTAGGTATTTCTACATAACTATAAAATAAATACGATTTAAAGTAATTGCTAGCCTTTTTTCGCTTTTTGTTGATTCCACCTAAATAGCTAAAATGATTTAAGTAGTTATCATATATCTTTAAAATATTAGAGTCGCTTTAATACTTTAAAATTTCATTAACAAAACAATGTTTTCGCTTTACTAAGTCGGTAAATATAATTAAGATTATTATATTTAAAATATAATAATGTTAATTTAAAAGCCCAATAACCACTTGGTTCCAGTTACATATTTTAAGTGGCATAGTTTGCATACTTAAAGTAAAGCTATGCATTAATAGTTACTATAAATGTTATAATCACAATAAAATGTAAATAAAACATTCCTTTCACGGTAAAAACCCATTAAAATTAAATAAATATTAATGAAATTTCCCTCTCCATAATAAAGCAATTATTATGCTCCTGCGCATAAAACAAGATGGCGGCCGGTGGGTGTGGTGACCGGACAGCGCGCGCTCATTGGCGCTAGTTATCATTTAATTATGATTCAAATGAAGATGGAACGATAAAACGCTCGCTACTGAATTCGATTTGTCTTCCAATGATTCTTGAATACAGATACAACATGTCTGCCATACAAAAAAATCTGATACACGTGTGACTGTCTGATTTATTTTTACAGCTTCTCTATCATTAATGGAAGATAAAAATATTTTCGACACCTATTTAAAATAATTTATATATTACTTAAAGTTATTCTAAGCAAATGATATCTACCTTTTTATAAACTTTTTTATTCGTTCTCTCTGAAAACATATTTTTTCTTAAAAGAATTACTATTCGAAAATAATTGTCCTATTTATAAGTACAAAAAACTAACCTAACCTCTTAACCTAAAAAAATATGAATACGTATTTATCATAAACTCATTCCGAATCATAATTTAGGCTGATACTATTTCATTGGGATTCAATTGAAATGAACAATTGTATACATTGAGTGCTTTATTCCCCAGAGATAAGATAACCCAATCAAACATTCGTAGTTACTATAAAAAGAAAGTAGAACATCATTATACATAAAAGGAATAAGTATATCAAGAAGGTCGTTCACCTTCAGCTCTTGTGAAATTCTTACCTTCGTGTACACGTCAACGTTTTTACAAGGCCCGAAGTTTTCTTTAACTATTTTGCTAAACTAGTTTCCCTGTATTTATTTAATGAATGTACTTACTTAGTTTCCTAATGTTTCTTTTATAGTTTCTTAGTATAAAGTTACCTGAACTTTAATTACATAGATAGATAAAATATATCGATAGATAGATACATAAACCTTAAAATCGAATGATGCAATAAAGAAATTGAAGAAAACATTACTTTATTATAACACATTTTTTTCATGACAATTTTCATGAGATATATAAATTAACGGCTTACTCACGACCGTGTAACGAGGTATCTCAACAAATTTCCAGCCGAGGTTGCGGGGTAAGCGCAATGAGGCACCGCGACCTCGGCAAAGAGCAGGACAAGGAACAGGGGGGTTTTTAGTCAGTAAGAGTCTGACACTCCCTCCTGCCCGGCCCTGGGCGGGAGAAGTCATATGATGATTTTCCCCTCACAAAAAAAAAAACCCATGCGACGAGCTTATAATCACGAGCAGCATTGCGCTATAAGACGCAGTAAACATCAGAATCAGCGATTTACAAAAGTGAGTGGGCCAGTAAAATTTAGCTATAAATAAAGAGTCAAAAAACATACTGGTATGGTACTGCTATCGGGCTCTTATAGTTTTTTTTAAGTGATTTTTTACTTGATGTTAAGCAGTCAGCGCCGCCCATGGACGTGGAGTTGCGAGTGTGTTACTGAACATTTGGGGATTGGGGATTGGGGAAGGGAAGGATTGGGCCTCCAGGAACCTGACTCACACGGCGAAACACAACGCTGTGGTTGTTTAACACTGGTTTTCTATTAGGCCGTAGCATCACACCGGTCGAGTCGAACCATTCCTTTATAATTATAATTTATATCTATGTATATAATATTTTTAATAGATATAACTTACAAGTACATTGAATTTGGATCTGATAATGTTCTTCATTATTGGGATACGATAGAATTAGCTTGGGGCGATAGTCATGTTCTGAAGATGACGAATCTGTTTTCCTCTTTATTTGTCGAATTTCTTTATTTTTGGAAATGTAATTGGAGGTTAACGTCCTGTAATTGGCCAGGAGAACATGGTTAGTGAGGTCGTGTAGTATAATAATAGAATAAAATATTTACAATTATTTGTACAGGTTGCTTGATCTTATCATGATACCAAAAATACTTAACTTCTAAGAAAATTTAAGTGTAAATCTATATTAATATAATATGATCATGAAAATATCCACACGAAAGAGAGTAGAAGGAATTTATAAATGAAACTTTATTTTAAAAAGATTATTATGATTATAACAACCACAAGCAAAATCTTTATGACATGGCATAGTAAAAAATCTATACTACACAATAATTAAAAAAAAAACAAAATTCCAACTACTTACTAGTTACCACTAAGAATTTCGGAAAACATTAATTGGGTTTGCTTTTGGCGCCAACACGAACCTTTTAAAATAACGCTGCGAACTTGCAACACCGATTTAGTTAAAGTAAAGAGAGTCGTTGAAAAAACTTTAACATTTTCTAATGAGGTAAAACCTGTATGCTTACCTTAGTAAGCATTTAAATATATTATCGTCATTTATTCTTTAAAAGGATAAGGAAAACTAAACCTTAAGGCTCATTCTTCTGTTTGAAATCACAATTATTAGCCCTTGTCTCTGCTACCAAAGATGTTTACTATGGCCTGTTTCATCATTGTTTTTCTAAACGTTGACTGACACCAGTGTTTTCCCTGCTTTACATGCTCCAATTGATACACACAAATCTGGAACAACAATTTGTTTATCACACAAAGAGTTCCTTCAGTCAAACCTTCATATATCAAGCCAGTAGACCACCCAAGATCCAACAGGCTCGATGTACAGTCAGAGTATCGGGGCAAGGACAATATATTATCGCCTCGGGTGGTTTGGTTTTTAGTCAGTAAGAGTCTGACACTCCCCCTAACCTCACCCTCGGGAAGAGAAGAAGAATTCTTCTCAACAAAAAAAAACCTGTCATGTACTCAATAAACTTATATTCCACAACGTTATCAACGTTCTTGATCTTCAGTCAGTGCCATGGTCAGTTCAAAGGTGAGAAAACTCTTTGCAAGTACTAAAATAATTTTTCATCTTATAAACCATATTGATTATTTCAATACTAGTATGTAGCTATTCTGAACAGTTGACTCACCCTAAATTACGGTAGAAGACTGGAAGTAATCAAATGAAAGGCAAAAAGTGGGTGCACGGACCAAGTTGGCGTACCCCTTCAGGGAATAGCAAGCGTGATGTTATGTAAACTAACTTTTTCCACGGAAATATTTGTGCAATTCGTTGAATATAGTTTGCGGTAATGGCTTCTAGTTCAGAACCTATGCGTGTAACTTTCTAAACTAGATTCTGCTTATTATAATTCGTACCTAGAATTTCAAACTTATTGCCGGTATTCACATTTTCTTATTTTAGAACTCTTTACTGTTTAATGCAAATCAATAAAAATACTTAGTTATTATTATGTTGGATAATATTCTTCTCAAAAAATGCCACCTGATATTAGTATCTTATTATTTATGTTATCTTATTACGGGTCATTTTTATTACCAGAAAAACAACACAAGATGAACTTATTACAATAAAATTAGTTCCGAAAAACCGACATTTAAACTCCCGCGTCGTCTAAACAAACACTGACTCACTTTAAAACGCACAAAAAATACAAAGACGAACAGTCAAGGTCAAAAAATTTTAATCAAAAAATTACTTCAATATTTTTTATTAACCAGGCTGTTTCCTATATTTCTCTCATAGAAAATTCAGCCCAATTATTTGTCTTGTTAAGGTCAAAATGGCGTGTATGAATTATGGTAAAAGGAGGACAGATGATAGGCTTGTTACCGCTTTCCAAAAACGAGGTCCGAGACCCTTCGGGCGGAATTGATAATTTACTCGTTCGAGGGCTATCATTAAGGTCGTTGGATATAGAATGATTGTTGGTTACATACATACGTTTACGGAGCCCAGACGGCGGCACGAGAAGAACAAACAATGTTTCGGATCGTTAGCAACAGAATTATAACGAGGGGATATTATGACATAAGAACGAATTCCAAAACACCGATGATGTTTTGCAGGTGGGTCTTGAATAAAAAAAACAAGGTGAAGTGACATGAATTGGACCTATACGATTTTTTGTTTGAAAAGGTGTTCTTTGTATAATTTTGCAATGTTATTAAGTTCATAATTCATAACGACGAAATTGTATTTAGATGTTAATGCTAAAGAATTATAGCGTGACAAGACAACGATACGCAATTCAAAATCCGACATATATTATTTTTCGACATTTTATTCAAATAAATTACAAAATTAATTATATTATTCTGTTTTTTTTATTATTTAATAGTCGGCAAATAAGCAGACGGATTACCTAGTTGATGGTAAGCAATCAGTGCCGCAGGAGTTACGAGTGCGCTACCGACTTTTTAGGGATTGGGGATTTGGAGATTTAGGGATTGAGTAGGGATTGGGGGAGGGGAAGGATTGGACCTCCGGTAACTTCACTCACACGGCGAAACACAACGCTGTTTGCTGTTAAAGGTCTATTAAAGTTTTCCACGCATCACAAGAGTTCTACAACCTGTTCACACGAACTTCAAAGACAACCATATCCTTCGGGAAACACAGACTGCAGCAAAGAGTTCTACTCTCCTCAACAGTCCTGATTAAAAAGGGTGGAATGTCCGTTACGACATGAAGTGGTAAAGTTTAGGCAGATAGTCTGGTGGTACCCTGGTGGATGACGTTTTTGCTAATTCATTTTATGTATCTCATCACCTAATGAGTTAAATTACCAAAAAAATATATAAAACCTGTTGTGTCTGTACACTAAAAACAATGCTGTGTCAATAAACCAGTGTTCTCCCATAATGAGTACAAAAACTAGGTAACATGATGTACAATAACCCACAAAAAGAATACATAATTACATTATTACAGTATGTAAAATAAAAATAACTTACATTTATATGTACGATTTTGTCATACCTACGTAAAAAAGTATTTACGTCACTGGTAAACATTTTATATGACATCTTATTCTTAATAATTGATTTCGAATAAAGATGTATCTAATAATCAACAGATAAAGGCGTATTTGTGTGTTGAATTAAATAGTTAAAAATAGTGTTACGTGCCTGACGTCACGTTCCTGACTATGCGGGCTTGGGTTACGGGATTGGATGAAATGAAACACTAATACCAGATTTCAGACTTTCTATTGCACTTAAGTTACAGCGTCCACGGAGTTAAGTTATCGGCGTTCCTCTCCAGCAGAGTCCGGCCGACTGACACAACTTTGCCGTTCACGCTGACTTAACTCACTTAACTGACTGCACTTCACTATTTCACTGCACTTCACTATTTCACTCACTTTTCTTCTTTTTCACTTCTTCCTTTTCTTCCGAATCGCTTCAGACTTAGAACTCAACTGCCGGCGGTGAGCCGCAGTTCCGCTTATATACCCCCGGTTCAGGTTCTGGAACATTCAATTTCGTTATTCTTTTTGATCGTCATGACTCCAGAACCTTCCAATAATTTCGTTACTCATTTTTATTTATTCTCCTTCTCGCTCTTTAATTTTTTATTTCTTTCACACAAATAGTTCCAGAAAGTTCCACAAAACTTCTATCAACTAAAAAACTACATGTTTACGGCGGGACTCGAACTCGGGGTCTCTGTGGTGTAATCCACACGCCTTACCGATTACACCAACTCGTGTTGACAATTCACGACGAAATTTACAATCTCTAGACAACGTTTGACAACCATCCATTGACGTCATGATGTCAAAGAGTTTGAACCACTTTTCCGTCACACTGCCCCCCTCTTAGATTCGCTCGTCCCGAGCTTCGTTGCTGCCGTAATACCTCGCCAACCTGTCTATATGGACAACTTTCAAAGGGCTCCTTGAAGTCTTCCGAATTCTGTAAGTAATGTCATTGATCTTCGTGACTATCTCATAAGGACCTTCCCAACTCGGTTGCAGCTTCGGAGATTTTCCCTTCCTTCTGACTGGATTATGAAGCCAGACCAATGACCCCTCTTCAAACCCAACAGAATTGGCTCGTCGATCATAGCGCGTCTTTGCGCGATCACTAGCTTGAAAACCGGCCTCCCTGATCTGCTCATAAATGTCCAACATTTTTGCCCTTAACTCGCTTATGTAATCGCTAAACTCGGTGCGAGAGTCGCCAGGTGGACAGCCCGATACAAGATCTGCCGGTAATCTCAATTCCCTTCCAAAATTTGCAAATGCAGGCGTCTTTGCGGTACTTTCATGTACAGCAGTCCGATAGGCAAGCAAGAAGAGAGGTATGTAAGTGTCCCAATCTCTCTGATGGCTGTCAACCACCTTTGCTAAGTGTCGCTCCAATGTTTGGTTGAAGCGTTCGACCATTCCATCTGACTGTGGATGATAAGGGGTCGTTCGAGTCTTATGGATTCCCAAAAGTTTACAAGTTTCCTGAAAAACTTGGGATTCAAAGTTCCGTCCTTGATCACTGTGCATCTCCAAGGGTACTCCAAATCGGGTGAATACTTCGTTTACCAACTTCGTCGCTACAGTTACTGCCTCTTGATTCGGTATGGCAAAGACCTCCGGCCATTTTGTAAAATAATCCATAACCACTAAAACGTAGCGATTGCCCGAATCAGTGATTGGAAATGGTCCAGCGATGTCTAAGGCTATTCTCTCCCAAGGCATACCAACATTGTAGATTTTCATCGCCCCCCTGCTCCTTGTTTGTGGACCCTTGACAGCTGCACAACTAGTGCATTTCCGGCACCAATCTTCGACGTCATATTTGCAATGCAACCAATAAAACCTCTCCTTGATCTTCACCAAAGTCCACCTAATTCCCAAATGTCCTCCAGAAGATCCATCATGGAACGCTTTTAATACATCCCTTATTTTTGAACGAGGCACCACCAATTGCAAATGCTCGTCCTTGCCGTTTGTTGATTCCCATTTCCTGCACAGAAGTCCGTTATGCAGCGTAAGGCTTTTCCACTGTGCCCATAAACCTTTCGTTACCGCGCTATATTGGGCGACGTCACTCCAACTTGGCTTGTTACCACTTCGTAGCCACTCCAGTATTGGTTTAATATCTGCATCTCTTTCCTGTTCTAATTTCATCGCATCATTTCCCCATGCCTCGTCAACAGTATCAGTCCTTATCACCTTAAGAAAAGCAGTTTCCTTCTTAGCACAATGTTTGCAATCTTCCACGCATGGGCGTCTCGATAATGCATCTGCGTTGCTATGAATTCTTCCGCCGCGATGTTCGATTTCAAAGTCAAATTCCTGAAGTTGTTCCAGCCATCTGGCTACTTGGCCTTCGGGATCCTTAAACTGAAGCAGCCATTTCAAAGCAGCGTGATCAGTTCTGATCAAAAATTTCCGTCCCAGTAAATACTTCTTGAAATGGTGCAGGGTTTTGACTACGGCCAGCAATTCCCTCCTGGTCACGCAATAATTCCTCTCTGGCTTGGATAGTGACTTGCTGAAGTAAGCAATAACCTTCTCCTGCTCACCATCGCGTTGTGAAAGGACACCTCCTATTCCAATATTGCTGGCATCCGTATCAACTACGAATATTCCTTTCGCGCTGGGATATCCGAGAATTGGTGTGTTACAAAGCCGTTCTTTTAGTTCTCGAAAGGCTTGCTCACAATCCTCGTCCCAAACAAAGGCACGTTTATCCTCTGTCAATCGATGCAATGGCTTGGCAATGTCCGAGAATCCTTTCACAAACCGCCGATAATACGAGCACAATCCAAGAAATGCCCGAACTTGCGTTTTGTCTTTAGGTGTTGGCCATTCCTTGACAGCGACAGTCTTGGCTGGATCAGTCTCAATTCCTCTCTCAGAAATAACATGTCCTAGATAATTCACTTCGCGCTTGAAGAAAGAGCATTTCTTTGGACTCAACTTTAAATTTGCTCCACGCAGCTTGTCGAGTACCTTTTCCAATTTCCTTAGATGATCGTCAAAATCCCGTCCAACAATGATGATGTCATCGAGGTAAACTAGGCAGGTTTCGCCCAGCAGTCCCGCCAGCACCTGTTCCATCAAACGCTCAAAAGTTGCCGGTGCATTGCATAATCCAAATGGCATCACCTTAAATTGCCAGAGTCCCTTCCCAGTTGAGAATGCGGTCTTTTCCTTGTCCTTGGGATCCAAATCCACCTGCCAATAGCCGCTTTTCAGATCGAGCGTTGAAAACCATTTCATGCCACTCAATGTGTCAAGTGTGTCATCGATTCTTGGTAACGGCTAGCTATCCTTCTTGGTTACATCATTCAATCGTCGATAGTCTACGCAAAACCTCGTTGAACCATCTTTCTTCTTGACAAGCACGACAGGTGAACACCAAGGGCTAGAAGAGGGCTCTATCACGTCATTTTTCCTCATATCGTCAATCATTTCTTCAACCTCTTTCTCACGAGCGAATGGTATGCGTCTGGGCCTTTGACGAATTGGCATTGTATCACCTGTGTTTATTTTATGCTTCACCAAACCAGTTCGGCCAATATCACCATCGCTTCTTGAAAACACATCAGAGAATCGAAGAAGTAAATTTCTAGCTTTCATAGTCTCCACTTTTGTCAGGCTTTTGTTTTCGTCTAAGATTTTCGTTACAAAGTCAATTCCCGTACTGTCCTTCTTCACAAGATTCTCCGAGCATTTTCTTATCCAGGCCACTTCTTCCAATACGCCCACAGGCTCTCCTTCTTCAATCGTAATTTTTGAATCACTGAAGTTGAATACCGGAATGCGGTTGACATCAGATGACCCCACGACAGTTCTTGCCGGTAGCCATGAGCTTACGTGTTCCGATTTATCAATCACAGCGCACCTTCGAGGTAAACTTCCTTCCTTCCTCCTAGGTAATGCGATTGGTACGAGAGTCTGTGATTTTGGTGCAAGAACAGTTCTTCTTAAACAGCAAACTTTTCCCAGGGTTCCACCCTTCATCGGAATTTCCTCAGTTCCACATAGTAAAACTCCAGATTTTAAGTCGATGTTACACTGGTGCCCTTGCAGGAAGTTAAGTCCCAGGATGCAGTCATCCAGAATTTTGGCCACAATAACCTCATGTCGATAAACACGTTCCCCAATTTTGATTGTTACATGCAGTTTTCCACTTATCGGTATGCACTGGCCGGTAGCTGATTTCATTTGTAGGCCAACAATTGGTTTAAGGTGTTTCCTGATGTTTTGCTCGAGCAGCCGAACATTTATCACCGTCCTTGAAGCTCCAGTATCTAATGTTAGCTGACTGTTTCTCCCATTTACTTGACCGTCTATCACCAGAGTATTTCCATCGTTGGTTTGCTTGATGTAGATTGTTGGGGTTGTTCCACTACCAGCCAGCGCCCACCCCGCAGCCCTGGCTGGATTTAAGTTTCCCTGCTGGTCAGAAGTTGAGACCGCCGCGTCCTGGCGGTTCATCTTCTTCGGGCAGTCGCTCCGTATGTGCCCACGCTCTCCACATCCATAGCACATGAAGTTCCGACGGCGTGGAGGTACCTGCTCCGTTGTCGTCATTTCCCGCAGACGTAAGGTACGGGAGTTACCACGCACGGCTTCCACTTCCAATGCATGGGCCAGAGCTTCTTTCATGTTCTTGTGATGGCCCAGATGAACAGCGGCTCGTACTTCGGGGTCCCGAATACCGTCAATGAAAGCTTGGAGAAGCGTGCCTTCAATCATTGACGGAGTCGACCGGAAAGCTCGACGCACAAGTTTCTCGATTTCCACGGACCATTGCTGTAGGCCCTCATTAGCACGCTGAGTACGCTCTTTTAATTGCGCTCTGTACACGTGCTCGAGGTGGCTGTCTCCAAAACGTGCCTCAAGTGCGTCGAGGAGGGCACTAAAGCTGAGATCCCCACTTGCGCCGATAGCTTCCAGCACTGAGAGCGCTTGATCACGGAGGGCCAGGGTAAGGGCTGACTGTGCTTCCTTCTGAGTCCAACCATAAGCCTCCATAAGTGTCTCAAACTGTAGCTTGAACGCGGTCCAGGATGTTGTTCCGTCGTAATGGGGAATCTTAAGCCCTTTCGTTGCACTTGAAGCCGCATTTGGGGCTTCAAAAACGGCTGCAAGACGGCTTCGGCTCTTCAAAGGGCTTGGGCTTGTCACTTCCTGCTTGATTTTGGAGATCTCTTCTTCCACTCTCTCCTCTATCGCCTTGACGCGATGTTCCAACTTGCCTAACCCTTCCTCCACTTCTTGTACCCGTTCGACAGCCTTTTGCAGTCCCTTCGTGAAATCCTTATGCATGTCTTCCAAGCGACGCGCTTGCTCCTCTTGGCGGCGAGCTTGATCCTCTTTCAACTCCCGTAGCTGCTCCGCCTAACAGCGTGCATGCTCCTCTTGGCGACGAGCTTGCTCCTCTTGGCGACGAGCTTGCTCCTCTTGGCGACGAGCTTGATCTTCTTTCAGCTCCCGTAGCTGTTCTTCTTGGCGGCGCGCTTGCTCTACCATCATTTGCTGCAGCTGTAGCAGTAGATCCACCTGCACAGGCTTGGCTTCTGCAACGCTGTTTTGAGCTGCAGCACTCTCTTCCCTCACACGCTGCGCTTCTGCCATTGCACGGGTACTCACTCCTTTTACGTCCTGCGGCACTAGCGGCATTTTTCTCCAATCCCACTTCTGACACCAAATGTTACGTGCCTGACGTCACGTTCCTGACTATGCGGGCTTGGGTTACGGGATTGGATGAAATGAAACACTAATACCAGATTTCAGACTTTCTATTGCACTTAAGTTACAGCGTCCACGGAGTTAAGTTATCGGCGTTCCTCTCCAGCAGAGTCCGGCCGACTGACACAACTTTGCCGTTCACGCTGACTTAACTCACTTAACTGACTGCACTTCACTATTTCACTGCACTTCACTATTTCACTCACTTTTCTTCTTTTTCACTTCTTCCTTTTCTTCCGAATCGCTTCAGACTTAGAACTCAACTGCCGGCGGTGAGCCGCAGTTCCGCTTATATACCCCCGGTTCAGGTTCTGGAACATTCAATTTCGTTATTCTTTTTGATCGTCATGACTCCAGAACCTTCCAATAATTTCGTTACTCATTTTTATTTATTCTCCTTCTCGCTCTTTAATTTTTTATTTCTTTCACACAAATAGTTCCAGAAAGTTCCACAAAACTTCTATCAACTAAAAAACTACATGTTTACGGCGGGACTCGAACTCGGGGTCTCTGTGGTGTAATCCACACGCCTTACCGATTACACCAACTCGTGTTGACAATTCACGACGAAATTTACAATCTCTAGACAACGTTTGACAACCATCCATTGACGTCATGATGTCAAAGAGTTTGAACCACTTTTCCGTCACAATAGGGATAACCAATAGGGACTAAACAATGTTAGAGGAATATAAATTAAGTAAACTATTTCATAATAATATGCAGAAATCGTGTTAAGTACCAAAGATATTTCATTTTATGTGTTTAATTTTACTTGTGAGCCACAGAACATTTTAAAGCGATTAGTAGATGTGCGTTATAAGCAGTTACAAATCTCTTTTGGACAAAAAAACTATGTTTTTTTTTATGTTAATTGTTAACAGACTTGAACTTCTATAAGCACACGTAGGGAATTACCGCCTCCAACAAAAACAATTATCGCACGAATAATTTGCCAACAAACGAACATTTTGCATACATTGAACAACAGCCATCATTTCTCTATTCCAAACGCGAATAGCCGTACTTTTGTTGCACGTGATCGCTGATTACGACGTTAACAAGTATAATAACAGTAATTTTAAATCTAACCACAGTTCTCTTCGTAGAATCGTTCCACCTTGTTTCCTTTGGTAAACGTGGTCAGGAGGTATTTTTTTCTGGTTAGGTTACGCCTTGCACTGTAATGTGTTATTGTTGTTGCGAATTTGAAAATTTGCCATTGTTTCACCGTGATTATATACTTCAAATCCGTATATTTCCTTTTAAAGTCCATTGTCAGTAGTTAGAAGTAAGTATTTCATAATATTAGTTATTATCAAAAGCTATTGACTGACTAATGTTCGACAACCTGGCAAGATATTGCTAAGCCAATTTCATCTTGTAAAGTTTTGCTCTAACGTTTTTACACAAACGGTATTTTCAAAAATTAACCTATGAGAAGAAAAAAAAATACAATTCACATGGAATGTATGCTTTACACTGAAACCGCTACACGCTTCTCAGTCGCGAATACTAAGGTCACAATGGCAATCAGGCAGATATTAGACATGTACGCAAAAAACCGGAGAAGCCTGTCAGGCTAAGCAGCGGTTTGAAATTGACACAGTAGCTATAAAAATGTAAAGTCTTTTTCATACGAA
This sequence comes from Spodoptera exigua, assembly GCA_902829305.4. Taxonomy (NCBI): domain Eukaryota; kingdom Metazoa; phylum Arthropoda; class Insecta; order Lepidoptera; family Noctuidae; genus Spodoptera; species Spodoptera exigua. The sequence continues at coordinate 5,754,715 of LR824614.2, forward strand.
ATCATTTAAAACCTTTTTTGTATATCGCATATTGAATTCCCTTAACAATAGCAACAATAAAAATATCCTACAACATTCGATTGTTATCAAAGAAATACCCTTTGTACCATAATCGTCATCCGTCATTTTGTGGTCGTATCATTTTTTCTTCCGGTACCATATTTCAAAAATTTCAAAAAAATCAATTCGGTCTTGCTACATTATGTTAAGGTTCATTTTTGAATTGTTGTTGCGTCATACAAATTCGATTCGTATTTCGTTCGCGATGTATGACACAATTGTTGCAACCGCCAGTTTCCTGTAAAGTGATATCCAGTTCGACCCTGTGGGTGGTTCTAAATGTATCGAGTTGCTTAGAGGGTTGTCACTTTGCGCATGTTCCTTGTTCGACAGAATACGGTGCGACTTTTATGTGAATTTCAATGGTGTTCGAGTATTGTTAGTTTTGGTTGCCGGAGAAAAAATAAAACTAGTTGGTATCCATACATTAATCTTTAGTCTCATTTTAATTTATAGTAATATTAATTCGTCTTTTTCATGTATTTTATCTTTTTAAATGATAGGATTAGGCTTTTTGCAAGACATCGGTATTGTTTACGTTTTTTAGGGGATACGAGCGAGTAGCTTGATCGCGATCACCTGATGGTAAACAATAGGCGCACGTGCCACTCGCAACAACAGAGGAATAATAAGAACGTTGCCGGAATTTCGAAGTTAGGCATTTGAAGAATAGGTGATTTAGGGATGGAGGGGGTGCGAGATTTTATTGTCAGGGGTAAATCATCTAATGGCTTCTTCCGCCCAGGGTAAGGCGAGAGAGAGAGTGTCAGACTCTTACTGACTAAAAACTCCCCCGTTCCTTCTCCTGCTCTGGGTTGAGGTCGCGGTGCCTCATTGCGCTTACGATGGGTGCGAGATTGGAATGTTATTTTATCATCAAGTTGTAATTTTTTACAACAACTATCGTGAGACATACTAAATTAACTAAAAATCGCGTTTTACTCACGTGAAGACACGTGTATATATTGAAAAAGCTCTACTAGTTTCGCTGACTACAGAAACGGGACTAGGACGCGGCGACGTCGCGCAGCCTACAGTAGGCTGCGTCGCCGCGTCCGCGCACGCTACTCATGGGGAAGGACCCCTCTGTGGTTCGAAACTAGTAGAGCTTTTCTCAATCAATATATACACGTGAGTAACCCGCGATTTTTAATTAATTCAGTTGTAATGTGTCTTCAAAATTACATTTAATTATCTTCGCAACCGAAAATCTTAAACACTGCACCTTTTTGCGTCGCATGAGACTATATCAGCAGTTTCATAAGCAGAGATGTATACTAACACAAAGGACTAGTGCAATATTATATTATTTTGCTTGTACAATACAAAATAATTGTCAATCGCAACAACTTGGCCTGTTAGTGTCGCGCACTTGTATTGTGCGATTTCTAGACCGAACATAGTAAATACAAAGCTTTATTTCGTACAACTAAACACCTGTTAAACTAAATTCAACTTTATTCTCGAAGACATAAAGTTGTGTGGTATTTTGAGAAAAGTATAGAGTAATTTAGTTGAAAAGTTTGTTTGTGAACTGAAGCCGGTGCGGTCGGAAGTGGTCATTATATTATGTATTTCGTGTATTCTAGCTGTTTCTAGGTTTGTTGTTTTAAATATTTTAAAGTTCAAAAAGGAACTAAGTAATATTTTGTTAATTATGTAATCAGAAATATGTTTTGTGATATGTTGCCAAAATGATCACTTGATGTATTGTGTTACCTAGCTTTACTGATGAATAGACTGGCAAACAAAATCAGAAAGGCTGGCTTACAAAATAGAATACTTAATAATTATGTAGCGAATAGGCAAGTCACTCGCCTGCTTAAACGAGCCTCAGGATCACGACGGGGTCACCAGTTTAGGAGTATAAGAGAACAGGGTGGAAAGTTCCTCATCCTCCATTGAAAAGGGCAGTAGCCCACCAGACTTAACACCAGTCTGGTCGGAGGACCCTCCCTTTTCAATGGAGGATGAGGAAATTTGTACCCTGTTCTCTCATACCTCTAAAATTGTATTTTGATGTTTCAGATGCGCCTTTTTATACCTATCTTAGTCTGAATAAATTATTTTGACTTTGATTTACTTACTGCTGTTTTTCTAGGTAACTTTCGTTTGACAGACTCTTTAAACACTGTGAACAAATCTACAAACCATTAAAAGATTAAAAGATTACTATTAAGTTTGACTGACAATGACTATCATAGTTGTACAGTTTATCATGTCAATATTACCTAACTATTATCCACCATGAACTTCCATCTATGTTAAGGTCGATACCCATAGCGATATGTTGCATCATATGTATTTAAAATTTATTGTTAAATCTCGATACATTTATGCAAAAGGCAACAAAGAACATCGTTAAGAAGCTTTGGTGTCCGTTTTTTTTTTAATTCTGTAATCATTATGTGTGTGTCTGTGTAATCGGTGACATGCAAGATTTTTATTTATATAGAGCTGTTTAAACCACTGTTTCTAAGAGGTTTTTGTTTATAATTATAGATTACGATGAAGTTAATGTCCATCACATTATCATAAAAAGTTAATTTTATGGACACTAACTTAACTACATAGTATAAAACAAAGTCGCTTTTTTGTCCCAATATGCTTGCTTAAATCTTCAAAACTACGCAACAGATTAGGCGGGGCAGGTCGCTAAAAAGTTTCGTCGTGCTAAGTTTAATTCATTCATTTAAGATTAATTCAAAACTTGAGATTTACTTTTTCCTTTCTTACGTAGTCATAATTATACGTTCGACGGCATACCTGAAATAAAATGTTACGTCATGACTCAGTACATTTCATCCTAAGCGGTAACAACTATGCCTATCCTATATTTTAGGCAATAGGACATAACAGTGTAGATGAAACAACTCACTAAAAATATAATAAAATTATTTTACATTCATCAACATTCGAAATTTATAGCACACTAAAATGATATCTGTCACACCCGTACCACTTCTCTATACAAGCACAAAAGCGCAGCTACCATCATTGTATCACACGCCACACAATAACACAACACAAAACTTACGGTCACAATATTTTGAAATCAAAAGAAATCGGCAAGAATACAATATAATATGTAAGTACTTAATAGTAAACGCAAGCACATCAAAGTACTCCAATAGACGACATTTGATTTTCAACCTTATCATTGTGTGATAAGGTCAAAAACCCATTTTACATTGGGGTATTTCTTGATGTGCCGGTGTCTTTACTAAATGGTTTCTTGGTTAACAATGACGCATTCATGACACGAGACATGTATGGATGGAAACGGAAGTTGACACTGTGATGTGCCAACATTGCAGTACCGGTAGGCTTTGTTTACGAAAAGTTACCAAACGATTAGATAAAAAAAACATAGCTGGCCGTGTTTCTTCTTTGTGTTAAAAATAATAAATAAACGTTACAAATAAAACATGTTTTTTGAAATTGGAACATACCAATGCTGAACAAATAAATCTGAAAATGTAAACTGCCTGACAATACTTTTGCCTTGGGCTATTCAATTACTATACACAGAGTCATGTAGGCAAAATATTAAAAAAAAAAACATTTAATTTATAACTTAACAAAATGAGTTAAAGACGATAATCTCAACAAACAAAACGCTTCAATCTAAATTCAAATTTGGAATCTTTCAATAAGAATTCTAATATCGCTGTCATTTTAAAACAAAAAAATATAATAAATAATAAAATAACGTGACCTCAAATTTCGACCCTAGTGCTAACGACTGAAAGAAGATATTAGAATACAGGCACAAAAAACTTCCAACGACTTCGAAACGAGTTAGAGATCAAAGGAAAGTGGTTAAAGTAATAGTTTTAATAGACTTATTTTATCGACCAGTGCGTATATGGTCTGTCGTTAGGTGAGTGTATTAAGGTATAGTTTCGTTGTCTTTTTTATGTGATTGGCTGCCAAACAAGTCGACGATTACCTGATGGTAAGCAATCAGTGCCGCCCTTAGTCACCTGCAACAAGAGTTTTGGGGCAATAGAATAACTTTTGGGCAATAAAGTTTTGGGGATTTAAGAATTGGGAAAGGGGAAGGGTTGGGCCTCCGGTAACCTCACTCACACGGCGAAACACAACTTTTTCTGTGAGGCCGTGGTATGGCTCTGGTCGAGCTGACGCATTTGTGCCAAAGAATTACTCTTTACATTTAAAAATAGGTCTGGTGGTTGAGTTGACCAGATTGATTTTTTTCTAAGAAAATAAAATATTTTCCCTTATAACCTGCCTTAGTAAATGACTACTAGAAGATTCGTCTAATTAGTGCCCGATTTATGTACTTGTGTGTCAGAAATCTATAAATGCGGAAGTAACTCTGTTTGTCTGTCTGTCTGTTCGTCTATATTTCACGCCTAAACAACTACAGTTAAATTAAAATTTGGTACAGACATAGTTTGGAACTCAAAAAAGGACATAGGATAGTTATTATACCAAAAAATTTCAAAAATCACTATTCCACGCGAACGGGGAGTCGCGGACATAAGCTAGTTTCATATAAATGACGTTTTGCATTTAGTTTCTCTGATACATACCGTCTATACAGACATTGTGAACCTGACCCTTCGTCACTCGTTAAATTCTACATTAAAATGTATTTAATTTATTATTAATGTATTTACAAAATATTTTTAATAACAATATGGGCGACCTTATAATAGCTATACAAAAGCGTCAAAAATCCAAACAAAAAGTTATTTTAGTGAGTGGCCTCACGTCACCTACAAACACAGGTTTATAAAAAATATTCTGTGAACGCCATCCATTTTTCTGACAAAAACCTGAAAAAACCTCCTAAAAGTAACAACGATATTAGCGATCAATCTGAAATTCAACTAACCGTCCATATTCTGTCAAACTGACGTGAACCAACGCTCCCAATTTGACACACCTATCGCCCGTACAATCTAACCTTTCACAACAAAATACGGTTCACTACAAAATACATCTTACGCCATTGTAATAAGATTTATACAAGATGAACTTGTAAAGTTGTAGTTTGTAGAATATACGGGCGTTCATTCACGAGATTCACCCAGAGATTGTGGTCCATCCATCAAGCCGAATGTCAAAACTAATACGGAACGCTGTCCCGTGAGAGACTCCGATTCGTAATTATGTGTTTCAATGCATGGGACGTCATCCGATTAAAATTGGCGTCCAATAGGGGAAGACGGACGAGATTCGTTCGAATTACTTTGTTGCAGTATCATGATGCCGTTCTAATGGGTGAAGAAATTAAATATGATAACATCTGATTGACATCGCGTGAAGCGGGTGCAAGGGTCATCCAGCCCGCACATACCTCTTTCAATATATCCATAAACATACATGTGAACAATGTGAGGGTAAATCAATCTAGATCAGTGTTGTGACAAGATAATTTGATTGCCTTTGGAAATTATGCACTGTTTGTGTATAGTGTTAAATATCATTCCAGTTTCGGTAGTTAGACATCAAATTCGATACATATTTGAAACGTATAACTGTTAATACGCAAGTCTACGTCGTGTCGCATTCAGTACTTCAGAGAGACATCAGACCACCAAAGATGGGGACCACTAAGGCCGATGTCCACCTCTAAATACGGGTGTAGGTAAGCGCAATAATTTCAAGACCTCGGTAGGCCGGAGCAAAGGAAGGAAGGGGTGTTTTTAGTCAGTAAGAGTCTGACACTCTATCGTCTCATCTCTAGACTTTATTAGATGACTAGCCTAATAATCTGGCCGAGACACTCAATCTTTAAACATTTTACTTTTTTAGACATCCAATTAGTTTGTTTACACACTTTCATAACAGCACCTTTCAACAGTATAATTACGTGAATTTTCTAACTTTCATTTTTAACACGGAAAACTGTATTTGAGCGAGAACAATTTTAGCACATATGACGAACTTTCATACAGATAAACAAGGGAATGTTAATATAATTATATTTTAACTGTTATTTTGTGTCAACGGTCTTTGTAACTGTTTGTGTTGCCTGCACTAATTTGTACATTTAGTATGTTTAGCTGAAAACAACTAATGCTTAACAACTTACCGTTGTTCAAAATTTTTAAAATGACTCACTTTTTATGTTACTCATGATTGCTGTAGTTTTTATCTGAGCATTCTTTCTACGTCTTTCATTTTTTATTTTTTAACTCTATCGTTAGTTGACTGATCAAAAAAGTAGTAAATTATTATCATCAATATTATTTCAAGTATAATTATTGGATTTTGGAATTGAGGACTTCTTTCGTAAAATAAAACAAAAGAGCTTTGATTGGAAAGTACGTACTACCTCTTGAGTATCCCACAATACTTACATAATTTATTATGAAAATTACTAGCTTTTGATGGAAATCTTTAGACTTTAATATTATGACGGAATTTTCTCTCAAGGTTGCGAGACAAGCCCAATAATATACTACGACACGGCCTGGAGCAGGAGACGAACCGTGTTAGTTTTAGTCAGTAGGCCTGGCAGTCTCTTGCCCCACCCAAGGCGAGAGAAATAATTCTATGATTTTCTCTCCTCAAAAAATAAAATAAAATGTTTTTTCCAATTAAAAATAGAAGCGACTTAATAAATCTTTTAACAATCAAATATTTATTATCTATCAGAAACTTAATAAAATTTACACATATATGAACTGTGTAAATAAAAAAAAATTACACATATATGAACTCCCGAGCGTATGGCGCGTAGCGTTCCGCGCGCGCCTCAAAGAGCCATTAGACCTCCACAGACGGGGCCCTAAGGGCTGATGTTCAGCCGGGCTTGCGGGGTAAGCGCAATGAGGCACCGCGACCTCGGCACAGAGCAGGAGAAGGAACAGGGGGGTTTTTAGTCAGTAAGAGTCTGACACTCCCTCCTGCCCGGCCCTGGGCGGGAGAAGTCATTTGATGATTTTCCCCTCACAAAAAAAAACATATATTAACTACAAATCTATCTAAACAATAGCGTTATCAATATACATATGATAAACGAACAATGTTTATGATTTACTTATGCAAATATTTATCCGTGATTAACTTCATGTTGACATAAATTGCCCGTTATACCGCGCCTCGGTGGTTATAGTGTCAAAACATTGCCTATTCATAGACAGTTCCGATATGTTGAATGTTATTTGACGTCGCTTTAGTCAAATATGTCTGTCATGTTATAATAATTGTTACATGCTGGATCGGCCCAACCGGAGTGATACCACGGCCTCATAGAATACCGGCGTGAAACAAACACAGCGTTGTGTTTCCGGAGGTTACCGGAGGCCCAATATGCCCCTTCCCCTATCCCTTCCCGATCCTTTTATCCACAACCCTATCCCCAAAAGGCCGGCAACGTACTCGTAACTATTTTGGTGTTCCGGGTGTCCATGGGTGGTGCCGATTGCTTACCATCAGGTAATCCGTATGCTCGTTTGCCGACTAATACCCGGCGGCTCAGGTTCATTTCTTTAACCCAAGTAAGGCAAAAGTAAGTTACCCAGGTAAGTTGTGGCCGGCGATCAAGGCGCCTAGTTTTCATGCACGAGGTCGTGGTTTCCGAAACTGGAAAGTCCCAATGTGAATTGCGAGGTTAATGTACTTTCTAAATTTATTTAGACACCACTGACAAAATATGAAGGAAAACAGCGTGAGGAAGCTGAACTATATGGCCAATTATCATAAGCAAGTGTAGCGACTAATGCTCAAAACTTCTCAGTGTGAAAAAAGGTCTTTACTCAGCATTTGGTATTTAAAGGTTGACGATGTGAAGGCTTCGGTCATTGGACGACCTCGGTGTTAAATGGGTAGGTAAGCCACTCCGTGGTTCATCATTATTACCATTTTATCCATTGAGCATAGCCCAATGGTACTCTACTGGCCTTGATCTTCAATTCTCTTTTTCCATTATAATGTGCCTTCTCTAAAATCCTAGTACCAATTACCATTTATGCAAAAATCTCGATGACGCATTTTACCTAAAATAAAATAAACCAAATAGCAACAAAGCATGTTTTTCACACAGCTCAAATCCTCAGCAAAATGATCTTTTCAGTCGCGAACCGATTAAGTCAATTTCGCGGTTCAATAAATAGCATCAAAACAAAATCTAATTGTACATTGAACTTATTTAATTCGTTAATTTCAAGTTTCTAAGTGTCAGTAAACTTTAAATTTTTAATGGCTTCCATATGAAATTCTTAACTCAAATATATATACGTAGTTCCTATCAGTTGCCGTGTCAAATGTTTGAATAATTAAACAAAGGTTCATAAACCCTGTCAAGGTTAGGTCTACATATATAAAATGTGATATTAGGAAAATAATACTTACTGAATTTTTTATCAATTAAAGTAGGTTTATTTAGTTTCGTAACTTGTCGGTCTGATTATAAGCTTCTGTGGTTAAAAGTCTTATTTGATGATTAAAGAGGTATCAATTATCTTATACCTAGATCAGAATATATACAAAATTGTTGACAGAAGTTCATCAATACGAAGAACTGAACTGAACTCAGGGGAGGTAAATAGGCTGATGCTAGTAAGAGGTAAATAAAATATTTTATATTTGATAAACATAAATAAAAAATTTACAATAAATTATTAGTTTGAAGCACTTATATTCCAGTTAGTATTTTTATCTTGATATAGGTACATTTGATTGGTTCCAACTATGTTTTATAGTTTCAACAAATTAGTTTCAAATTAGAATATACTAATTTCTATACGGAATTCCAATAAGTAGTTTTTGAAGTACAACTCTTTCAAATATGATTTTTATCAATAAAATTTGAGAACTAAGTCCGAAGAAGAATTTCAGCTAAAATTCAAAATATTCGTATTGGACGGTTTTCCTTTAAGGTCTGTCTCAACTACGCAGTAGTTGCGCAGATAGCCCGACAAAAATTGCTCAAGATTTTAAAAAGGAGTTTTTAACCGACTTTTTTATATTTGTGTTTAGGCGTGCGATGAAGTTATAGAAACGTACTACGAAAGCAGGACGCGCGGCGAAACGAGCCGCGTCTCCGTAAACTAGGCCTTAGAATGTTAGAATCTTATTAGAATTTAAATATTATTTTCTCACTGGAAATTCCCTACAATTCCCCATAAAAGCATTGCGTAATAAATAGACGAACGACTTTTCATTTTATGTACAAACATTAACCGAATGTGTAGCATTCGGATGACAAAAGAATTTACACTCGAGTTATAAACGAAGCAATTAAAGGTTTCAAAACAATTTCTATTTATATGATGAAAGAAAGAGTCCTAATTTTAAAAGCATAATTAATATTAATTTATAATTATTCTGAATTTCATCAAAATTCACGTAATAAAATTAAATCATTGAAGCTTCTCAGGCATGCCAGTTTGAAACCAAAAGAGTATACATATATTATCGTAGTATTCCGATCTTTAAATGCAATTTTTAGGTAAGATACTACTAATAGATTATAAAAAAAAACATTATGAGGAAATTTGAACTTACAATTTCTACTTAGAAGTTTGAAATCACCAATCCGCTTTAAGCAAGCGTGGTGATTAATGCAAGTTCTTTCTCCTGCGTCTAAGAAGAGGCCTTTGCTCGCTTTAGGATACTTATAGGGTGATAACGTGATGTAGATTAATAATATTAAAATTTAAAATGAACTCAAAAATTTTTGTCATTTTTCCATTTCCGGTTCTTATACAATTTCTACAGTCTAATTAGAAATTTAGAATGTCGATGCTAATAAGATAAAAGTATAAAGAAATAAAAAAATATATTAAACAACTTTAAGCAAATATTAAATTAATTGAATTAATCTGTGTTGTGAGACCCGAAATTATTATTAATTAAAATTGAAAATAATTATCTTTGAGGGGCAATATAAGGGCATTTTATTTTATATTAAACCAATAATAATTAACGTGCAGGCAAATTGATGAAAAATAAATTATATGCGCGTACTTAAGTATTGCTTTGACTTATCGCTTACATCTTTATTGACATGACAATCAGCCAATTAGAGTTTACACACGATCCATTGTCGGCTTTTATGTGACAAAACTTACTCGTAATGCCGTGGACTAATAATTAGTTGTACTTATTACGACCCGACCGTAATATACGATCTATTGTACAATAAAATATGAACAGAATTATGTTTACGACTGGTATTTCTAATTTGTTTTGAAGTAACATTTGTATGGAAAACTAAATAAAGATATTTATATTTATATAAGTAGGTAGGTTTAAACCGTGATAAGCTCGTTTAAGTAGATCTTAGCCATTTGTTTACAATGTGGTTTTATTTATAGAGAGATAATTGTAAGGACAATTATGTTTTGGACTTTGTTTCGTCTAATCATAGTTGGATGTTGTTTGTGGACTATATTTTAATCATACATTAGATGCATGTTATGGAACGTTTCTTTTTTTATAGGCATAAAAGCAGAAACGTCTCTCGAAATGTAGTGAGCGTGCTACACCAAAACAGTTACTGGTTCGTTAAGGATCTTTTTGGACGACAGGATTGGGCCTTGGGAAACCTTACTAAGCATCTTCAAAATTTCTCTAGAATCAGGGTGCTTCTAGAGTAAAGACACTTCTGTAATTTACCTTTATTCTGTTACTCAGTAAAGATATATTTAAAGTCGAACTTGTAGCGATTACAAAAGAGGCAGACTACTAGCCATCGTGCAAAAAAATGAAGATTAATGTTTACTAACATCACACATATAGATAAATATTCCATTTCATTAAAAGGCCTTCTTACATGGAAAAAGACATAAACAGGAATCACAACGCGTGATCAAGGCGACTTGGCGATTTCGAACTTAAAATTAAACATCATAAGTTTGGTCTTCTTACGATGCTTTACTTCACTGTTTACCAGTGGTACTGCTACTACAGTAATATCTAAATTATTTTTGAATCACATATCTCGAAGTAAAACTTAAGTGTGGTACAACCAGGCTTCGGCATGAATGAGTCGAGTCCTTATAGAAAACCAGCATGAAACAACCACAGCGTTGAGCTTCCCAATCCCTAAATCTACAAAACACTAATCCCCAAAAGATCAGCAACATATTTGTCTTTCAATGTTGGGTGTTCATAGGCGGCGCTGATTGCTTACAATTAGAAAATTCCCGAACAAAAACATAAAAAAAACACGAGAAAAGTCACATTGGTGCCTACCAGATTTAGAACTTACGCACCTCCTTTCTTAACAAGTGGGCGAAGGAACATATTTGAATTGAAATATACGGTTATTAACCTCATAAAAATTTAATTACACCTTGAGAAATAGGTTCAATGACTAAACAAAGAAAAATCTTAAAGTTACTTGAAGATTTTAAGTATTTTACTTTTACTTTGAATTTGATTTTGTACTCGAGACCTGTAGTCCTATAATTCTAATTAGACACCATCGCGTTTATTTAGAGGGCTCTAATTTGAACACAAATCAATCAGCAATCAAACTTAATTAAGAAAATGTTAAGAGAGTTATACTTTTTGACATATTCCATTGTTAAGAAAATTTCACACGTACACGTTTGATACGTTCTTTATTTTCTCTATACTTTAAGGCAACAGCTTGAAATAGGAGAATGCGTGGTTGTTCTAATTCAATAAGAGTCTTACACTTTCATGTAAGGGGGGAAAAAATATTTTATAATTTGCCTCCAAATAGGCCTGAAAATTAATTGATATTTAAATATTATTTTACTCTACAATAGAACTTCATAACTTTGAGATGTCAAGTACATTTTTTAAACTAAGTAATTAATTATCATTGAAAATCAAAGGAGTCTTATGATAAATGAAACACTAAATAAGTATCAAAACGTCAGTATAATTTATTACGTTTTCAAGATATCTTTGTACATTTTATACAAAACAATAATTTTCATTATGACTAATAATTACAATCCAAAAATTACATTTATTTGAAGTTTATAATTATTAAATCTAATATCACGATTTAGCTTAATTATTTTAAAATAGGTACTCAAGCAACACATCTAAATATAGCCGTAAACAGATAACATTGCGAACATAATTTTATTTTTATTATATTGTTATATACATTTTTGTTATTATTATTACGATTAAGCACATTAATAATTGTAACATATGTACCTATAAATACGCTCTCGTACAGTCATAAATAAAATATTTAATATAGAACTGACAATACAAAAACATAACATTTGGGTAAATTGACTGTTAAATTTTGATCAAAATAATTATAATAAATAATAAAATGTGAATTAAATAATAATAATAAGATTTTGAATATATTCAAGAAATTGTAAATTATTCTTTTATATAAATAAAGCTATTCACATTAATACAATTGTGAGTATGAGAATTACGTTAAAAATCTTAAGCTATTTGGTGTTGCATTACAGTGACTGATCTGTGACATTTCACAGTTTCAATAAACTATGTTAATACAATTAATAATAGTTTTAATATTTGAAAAATGTTACCACAATCAGACTCAACATTTTCACACAAACTTTGTACAAATATTGTTTCATTAAAATACTTGTATTCTTGTAAAAACGCATCGACTTCAGTAGGTAATGCTTACATTACGTATGTGAAAATTGACGAAATGTACGACAATAAGTAACAATGTATTTACAATAATCGAAATAAAGTACGAAATGTGAATGAATAAATTTTATAAGTGCATGTTTTAGTGCGAAAATAAATGAAAAAATAATCTTACTGGAATATTAGATAACGGTAAAAATATGAAAAGCATAGGGCTTATTCGAATTTCCATGGTTCAAACAAAGTACGTGCGCCCCTTACTAGAAGCATTGCTGGCAATAGAGCGCGGTACAGTCGGGGAAATATCATCTACCCTAGAATATACGTGACCACTGCTAGGGGACAGCCTCAGGTCATAATTAAACCGTGGACAAGTTCTGTTGTCTATCGACATGTAGCTATTGTTCGAATTGTTCCCTTCCCCGTACGTGTTGTTGTCCGATGACGGAGAACTTTCATTCTGAGACGATTCCCCTTCGTTCCTCTTACAATACTGTAAGGTATTTGAAAAATTCTGCTTTGAGCAACTATCGCTTGAGACCGGCATTGTCGTGTATCTCAACGTCGGAGTCTGACGTAACGACTTTTTGAATACACTATTCTCGGAGCCTTTTACTGTAATAATAGTGTCAGTACAATTGAGTAAAGCGATGAATCTGTCCCAAAAACGTGGGTCGTTCCAAGATATATTCTTGTATTTGTCTAACACAAAACACAATTCATCGCTCATTTGATTGTTCTCAAGTACATTGATAAATATAACTTTGTTCAAATCGCTACGATTCAGAGATTTCAAATAACTAAAAAATAGATTTTTAAAGTGAATATCGCAAAGATCGTTGCAAATAAAATTCGTTGTGATAACGATAATTAAACGTTTGGATAATTTAGATGATTTTGAGAAGCTTTCTAAAGTAAGAATGTTTAAAGAAGCTTCATTTGGGGAAAACTTTTTGGTGCTCATCTTTCTGTATTCTATTTCGGCCATTATATTATGATATACGAAACTCGTATCTTTGGTATTGCATATCACGTAGTAATCATACATGTGATTCGGAATACCTTCCAACACATGGTCAACATTTGGGCATGACTGTTCTTTGAACAATGGTACGCCATATTTAGTGTACAGCCAGTCACTAATTTCATATCTGAACGCATAAAATATAGCACCTATTAGAAGGATCACCACGATAATAATTATCGCTCCACATATGACAGCGAAGTAATTATCGGGAAGAAATATCGATTTGGATACAATTTCGTCTCTTGAAACGGTCGGGTCACCTATTGATCCCATATATTCTTTACAATGACTCAATACGGAAGCAATGGTTATTTTAGTTGGTTTTCCTTCAGGGTCTGTACATAACATTTTCTCCGGGTCCCCCGGATCCCTCCTAAGCCACGAATCTAATTCTGCTATACTCTTACAGTCACAAGAATATTGGTTTCCTTCAATAGATACATGAGCCAAACTTTTGGAAGACGAAGCTAATAATTTCCAAGGAAAAAAGTTGACGAGTTTATTATCGTCGATTCTTAGAACCGAAAGCGATTTCAAAGAGGAAAACGTGTTATTCGCCACATGAACGATAGCATTATGATCGAGATATAATTCATTCAAATTATTAAGGTGAAGAAATTCATCCCCTTTTAACTCTACCAACTTATTGTTTTCTAAATGCAAAACTCTAAGAGAATCAACACCTTTAAAAGTTTGATTATTCACTTCTTTCAACTTTGTGTTATTCAAGTATAAGACTTGTAGTTTCTTTTTACCAATAAACACGTGATTTCCCAGATGGCTGATGTGATTTCCATCTAAATATATTTCAGTCGCGTCCATTGGAATTCGTTCGGGTACTTCGGTATAACCAGCGTACGAACAATCTACTACGTTCGCATTCCAAGTTATGTCGTGATAGCATCTACAGTTATTTGGACAAATCATTTCACAGTCACATGCAACAAAGTCACAACAATGACACAAGGCAAAACAATGACTCTCATACGGACAGAGAAAGTCGGAAGGTGACATATCTATTATCGTCTTTTTTTCTTTGGCCCGCGAATGGACCAGCGTACAAAGGGCTTTATCTAAATCTAACACGCGCGGGTATTGTCGACTGTGACTCAAATAATTAATGCGCTGAATCCATTCCATTGAACAGTCACAGACAAATGGATTTCCGCTTATAAAGAACTCGGGTAAGTCACTATCTTCGTCTATTTGATCTAACCTAAAGGCGTTCATGTCAAGTTGTACTAGTTTGTTATTATTCAACGATACAGTCGATAGCTTTTGTAGTTTAGAAAACGACCCGACTTGAATGTTTTGAATGTTATTGTCATTCAAGTATAGCTTTTCAACAGATTTTGGTATGGATGTCACAGTAATTTCACTTATATTATTAAAACTTAAGTCTAAAAGTTTAATATTTACATTTGAATACATATCGTCATTAACAAAATTTTCAATATTATTCTTGTGAAGGTTTAACCATTCTAGGCTATCAGGAAAACTTCTAAAATCGAAATACATAACTTTGTTTGCTGACATATTAAGCCAAACTAAATTATTTAAGGTGCTGAAAATTCCTTCAATTTTTGAGATCTCATTATCGTCAACTCTGAGCAGTTTTAATTTCACATTTTTTCTAAAGCAGCCTGGTGCAATGTGCTTAATTTTATTAGAAGCTAAATTAAGGAACTGAAGTTGAGGAAGATGTTCAAATGTATCTTCATTCAAATATGTAACTTTGTTATCAACTAAACGTAAACCAAAAAGTTCTGACAGGCCTCTGAAATTTTCACGATTTAAATGTGTTATATTATTGTTTCCGATGTCTAAGGACCTTAGAGATCGGAGTTTCCGTATCGAGGTAGGGATAACAGACAAAAAGTTATCGCTTAAACCCAAATCTTCAATAGCTGTCATATTATCGAACGCATTATCCTCAATGTGCTTTATTTTATTGTTGTCTAAAAATAATTCGTGCAAGACATGTAAATCAGTGAATAAGTGAGTATGAACATGCACTATTCTATTGTTTGAAAGTGTAAGAGAATGCAAGTTTCGCAACTCTCCAAATGCATGTTCGTCTATAGCAGTGATTTCATTATGCTCTAAGTTTAATTTCTGTAGACTATACAAATCTTGGAACATGTGACGATCTATTCTATTTATTCTATTATATGATAGATTAAGTATAACCATACGGAGCAATCCTAAAAATGTGCCTTTATTAATCCACTGACTAGTTAGTTTATTACGTGACAAATCTAATATTTGTAACTGATCTAAGCCTTCAAAAAGCCCTGGTGGTAAAGTTTCAATGGTGTTATTGCTAAAGTTAATATCCTTCAAGGACTTTGAATCGGAAAAAAGTTCAGGGGGAATATCACTCAAAAAGTTACTTGATA
The DNA here is from genome assembly GCA_902829305.4 of Spodoptera exigua. Taxonomy (NCBI): domain Eukaryota; kingdom Metazoa; phylum Arthropoda; class Insecta; order Lepidoptera; family Noctuidae; genus Spodoptera; species Spodoptera exigua. The sequence continues at coordinate 5,770,747 of LR824614.2, forward strand.
AATTTAAAACCTGCAAACTGAGCAATCCTTCAAAGGCACCATCTTCTAGGGTAGATATTGCATTGTTTTGTAGTAACAACTTCGATAGTGAACGTAACTTAGACAAACTATTGTCAGTTAAAACTATTAAGTCATTATACGACACATCAAGAACTTCTATGACTAAATTACAACTTCTTACGCTTAAGTTTTGTTCTCTCATTGAGTCGGATAACCCAATAGTCTTTATGTTTTGTAAGTGATTATTAGTTAGGTTCAAAGTTTTCAAACTGTACAACGGACAGAAAGTCTCCGTCTTAGTGCTCCAGATGTTGTTGTCACTTAAATCGAGTTCAATTAACTCGTTCAAGCCCGCGAAGGCTTGTTCGTGTAACTCCATAGTCATCGCGGACCATTCGCTGTTGTGGGTCGTCACGTGCAGACGTTTCAGGTCGTTGAAGTTTTCAAAAGCTCGCGCCGGTATCTGGCGTATCTTGCATTTGTCGATGACTAGATCTCGTAGTTTTGATAGACTTGTATGTTTTCCTGAAGACTTTTCAGCGTGAGCGGTCAACGTGCTCTCGAAAAATAAAATTTCACTGCACTGTACGTGTAACGATATCACGTCGTCGAAATGCGTCCTACTGATATTTTGTAACAGGTGGTCTAAACTGCTTATGGTTCGGATCTTGCAGAAAAGAACCGCGTTCTCTGACGTTTCCGCTTCGAGGCTGCGGTACGCGCACTCGTGCGGCATTTCGGCTGCGGAGTTCCTCTCGATGACATGGCAGTAGAACAACACGTACACTATTATTCGATTAAAAGTTCGGTGCTCGAGTCTTTTCACAACAGTTCGTTTTATTAGCATTTTACGGTAATATGCGAGCAGTAATGAGGCATTGAGGTCGGCAGTGCCATTTATGAGGGAGCGAATTGGTCGATCACATCATAAATATTCACGTGGAAACGACATCGCGACTCGCGTGGCATGACAGAGTTCAGCGCGTTAGCTAGTAGCGTGTGGCGCGTACGGCGGCTGCCCACCGACTGAACGGCGCTTCCTAACTCCGCCCCACGGCGTCGAACGCCCCGCGCTACCGCGCCGCCCCGGCGTCTAAAGAAACTTCATTTCATATTATCAAGGGTACATAAACCGTTGAATTATTCCCGCGCGGGTGTATCGAGCATTAATTATAAACAAACTGAGATTTAGTTTCGCAGAGCTCGTGTTGTGCAGTAACTTTTTCTTTCAGCTCTGGTAATTCTAGTTGGATTCTAATGGGACGTCATATAGATTTAAGTTGCCACATTAGCTAAGTTTCAGTATATACTTTGAGTGCTTGGGTAAGAAACATTTCCGAATCTCAATCTACCCCTTGAGTATATTTCACAAAGAAAACATGTTGAGAGATAAACGGTAGCATTGTTCAAACTTTTGTTCATTGAATACAAAGTTGCCTTTTTAAAACTCTTTTAAAAAAGGGGCTAATACCGTTATATTACGAACACCTGTTGTGTCTTGAACAAGTTCGGTAAACTTTTTACTCAGGATCGTTCTCATCTAAAAGACTTGCAAAATAGTTTTCTGGGACACCACATGGTTCTGAAGTTAACGTGTTCTCTTATATTATGGTCGACGAAAACCTCTTAACGCGACATCAACTTTTTTGAGAATTTTCCGAGTTTTTACGTAAAATGTTACACATAACATATTGTATAACCACACATGTATATTATGCTTTTTCGTTTACGAGGTAAACTTTGTATAAAAGATTACATGAAAAGTGGTTTTTATTATTGCATATGAAGTTGGTTGCATTACAACTATGTAGGAGGTTTGGTAAAATCTGAACAAAATACTAAGAACGAAATTATTGGTTAGCAAAATAATGCCAAACACTATATTGATTTTATTTACAATTTATGCGGTAAAAATGTACATTATAAGTTTTATGATGTAAGAAAAATGTCCGACAAAACTTTACACCTAGTTCGTCTGTCGGATCAAAATTACTACTAAGTTTACAATATCGTTTATTTTGTAAAAAATAATAGTGTACTATGTAAGTTAAATGTGTATTTGGTATATTTTAAAACGATCTCGATAATAACTTAATCTAGATAATCCCATGTCATTCTATCCACCATACACACCCATAGTTCACTATAATGACAGGTGTCCGGACAAGTTACCCTTCACAGGGCAATGCATTTAGAATTAATTAAAATGAACGTGTGGGATTTCTCACAATGTTTCTTTCAGTCTTTGAAGTCGGTGATAAGTTTAAATTATAAATAAATTATGTATGTGCGTTTGTGACACATATGGTGTAGAGTTGTACTGTTATGAGAACATCTATTCGATACTTTGTTCTGAACTTGAAGTCTGTTACAGAATTGGGGGTTTATACTGTCGAAAATGTTTGAATTGTTTCACCTTTTATACGATATAAAAATACTTCAAAAATATATCTTATTTCATAGATGGTCAAAGGTAGGTATTATGTAATTAATATATTTATTTTTACACTTTCTTAAACCTATTGAAATTTTCTGATTAAATAGGAATGGCGACTGTCATCTCTATTAATCGTATTTAACGAGTTCTTATGACCTTGAAATATTTTAATTGATTTTGTATCGTTAGCAAAGTTATATTGCCCTGTAAAAAAACTAAATTATTGCTCATACATATCACGCTGGTAATTTTTACGACCATTATATTTTTATTACCAACAATAGCTAAATCGAGTATCTGCCTCTAATATTAAATCCCACATTGTTTTCTAATCTAGATCTAAATAGCCATGAAAAACATTATCTGTCCAAACTTGAACTGAACATAAGTATAATAACATCCTTATAATAACAGTGAACGCCTTAACTATGTAAGCAGAGAAAAAATATGACTAGGTAACAATTTTATCGAGATTCAGAGAACCGGATACTCAACATTATTATTTTCCGTAACTACTATCAGTTTATTTATAAATAATTCAATATTCAAAAAAAAAACACTGCCAGTTTTATTTTTGACTCTTGGTTCTGTAGATTTAAAAATGTTTATTTTTCTTTTTTAGCGTTCTTAAGCCATTTTTGGTATATTTTTGATGGGATCTGCATGGGATAACAAACGAGGAGACTAACACCTGATGGACCACCTGATGTAACACCAGAAGAGAAGTCGCCGGCGAGTTTTTCAGATTATTTACCTTTGATAGCACTGTCTTGTTTTGAAAAATAAACGGCAAAACCAGTAAATCAAATGAATATAAAATAAAATCAATCTAAACTAACAAAACAAAGAGGTTTAAAAACTTTTCATGCAATTTTCTACCTTATTGCATTCAATACCAACTAACAGAGCAACAAACAAAAAGAATCGAAATCTCTTCGTGCGCCGAACCCTAAAAAATGCCCACTATGTTATTCAAAGCACAGGTAATTACGAGTTCGGAGTTGAAGTGCATAACTAGAGTGAACCAGGAACGCTTAGCCGCATGGGAAGAGTTCATATAATAATTGGCCAGTGCGTAATTGAGCTATGTGGGCCTGACTGCACAAACAAGTATAAGGCAATTTGTAGTTCGTGATACTAGTGAATGGACCACCCACTAGATATGTAAAGGAGACTGCCGATGGAAGGGGTCGTTGATGTTTTTGAGTGTGTTTTGTTACGAATACAATTATTTTTAGTTAGAGTTGAATTTTATTTTATTATTACTATTTTTTAAGTTGTTTTATTAGTTCAGAAGTACCATGTGAGATTTGGTCAATTCTCCGGTCAGAAAAATCGTGATGTATAAGAGTGCTTCTTCTACGGTTACAAATAAAATGAAATTGTAATATAATAAATATGTGTCTTTACCAATCACGCGACTACAGAGTCCCTTCAGAGACTACAGGGTCATTGGTTACTTGAAATTATTATGTTTTTTTATTAGCCGTTTTCGTCTCACTGCATGGCCAAGGCCTCCCTATCCTTCTTCCACTCTTCTCTGCACAAAGCCTTCTGCGGCCAATCCTTGTAAAAGATGCCAAGATGATAGCATATACATATTTCCATCTTTTTTACTTACTTCTTTCCTAAGTTATCTAATTAAAGCTATACTAGTTTCAAGTTAAAAGGTAGAATAAAGTGGCAATCGCTATAAAAAAAAAAAAATTTTTCTTTATTATAATTATACAAAACGCGAAATAAAATAAAAACGACTTTTAAATTTTAACTGTAAAAGAACGTGTAACATGTTGCTAAGTTTTTCTTTTAAAAAAGTCTGAATGTAAAACCAATGTTTTGTCTCAAGTGGCTTCACCTTTACTATCTTCCAGCATTCAAATAGGTTTCCGTAGACTACAAAATTACCATTTTATGTCCTCTCTACAAGTTTTTGTATGTTCAACCGATGTAAAACAGTTTCACTTCACATGTTTTTAAACTGCTTTTATTTCGATCGCATGTTTTTGATTCGGATTGTTTAGGGTCCAAATTCTTTGAAAAATGTTGATGAAAAATAAATTGTTGGTTTTTATTATGTTTCTAGTACATTAAAAACACAGCTAATAATGGATAAACTAATATTTTTTTTTAATCTCCCAGACATTTTTTTATTGGTTAGATTTTTTACGTTACGTAAATTCTAAAGTCATGTTTTTTTTTTATAAATTTTACATAGTTCTATCATAAAAAAAGATAATAAGGCTCTAAATTGCTTTGTGTAAATCTATGATTTATTTTCCCATGAGTTGGTTTTAAGATAATTATATTCACCGCTAGATGGCTGTAAAGAGCGGTTATCGAGTGAGCTCGTCCCGCCCCTAGCAATAATCGCCTTGTTAGCGTAGTGATGTTATAGTCATGAGATATCGATGAATTAGATTTATTAACGGATCATCAATGTATCGATAGACTGTTTCCTTTTTAGAAATAGAATAATAGCACATTCTGAGTTCTATCTATAATGCATGTATGTAATAAGGAATGAGAGCTAGCATTTTTGTACTCACCATCAGAAATTTGAACGATACGATTTTTGATAGCAGCAGAATTCCCTTGTAGACACAAGGTATACCTTGTGTGTCACAGATACATTTTAATTAGGTACACTTTATTAGTAAACAGTACGTATTTTACATAAGTCGCGTTAAAATTTAATTTACAAAGAGGGCTTATTTTTCTATTGTGGTGATTATTTAAGCGGTTTATTATTATTTAATTAATTTCGATAAAATATAACGTAAATAATGTCGATAACATGAGGTGTAAATGTACGAAATGTATAAGGCGTAATACACACGCGAGTCGATTTATTTTATCGACATTTTGTTCACGCAACACTATACCTTAACACGACCTAAACGGTATGCATATTAAATTTGATTCGCGTGCTCAAACAATATACCTATTTATTTTTTGTACAGCGGAAAGTGGGGCGGTCTATAGCTAAGTATTTTCCTGAATAAACAGTGCTAGAGATGGTAGTTTTGAGTACGTTGTTACATCGATACAAGGCGACTAAAAAAAGGGGCTCATTATTTTTCTACATAATAATAATATGATAAAGTGTAAAGAAAGTATGGTTGCATTATTATTGTGGTGAGGTATGTTAAGAAGGAAAAAAGTATGTGATTAGAACGTCTGATAAAGAAGAATGGAGACGCAACAAAAGTAAATTGGGATAAGAGTTGAGAGAAATGGACTACATATCGTTCAGCCCCTTCAAAATAAAACAAACCTTAATGTAACATACTAAATAATAATTTTATTTAACCATTATTTCTTGCATCTTGCTTTTTGTTAGAGCTTTACTCAAAGGTTTAAGATAATATTTATATTAATTCTCCTTATAACCGAACATCTATTCTATTTTTTAAAGTTAATTTGCAAAATCACTTCTGAATACGCAGTGAAATCATGTTTATTTAAAGTTTAATGAGAAGCAAAGTGGTGTGCGGTTTTCGAGATGCGACTTTAAAGAAAAGCACTGCTGGTCGTCTTTTGTCAAATGCCTCCTCTAACGATTTTCACTTGTTTCTGTTCTATCAGTTTTTACCTGTTTTAGTTTTCTATGCTTTTTTTATGTAATAGATTGGCAAACCAGCAGACGGATTACCCGATGGTAAGTAATCAGCGCCGCCATGGACACCCGCAACGGAGGAATTACGAGTGCATTGCCGACCTTTTCGGAATTAGGGATTTGGAGATTTAGGCATTGAGGAGGGATTGGGGATGGGGAAGGATTGGGTCTCCGGCAACCTCACTCACACGGCGAAACACGCTGTGGTTGTTTTACGCCGGTTTTCTGTGAGGCCGTGGTATCACTCCGGTCGAGCCGACCCATTCGTGCCGAAGCGTGGCTCTCCCACACTTGCATGGCTTTCCCACACTTTTAGGCCTATCTTTTTAGGCTTTCTTCCTTTACTTCTTCCGAATCTTCTGTTGATTCGTTTTAAGTACAGTGAACTGAACGTTTCTATATATCTTTATAGACATGTTTACTAATATTCCAATCACATTATGTTATACCTAATTATCTGATAATAACCTCTGATACTGCTTTCATCTAATTAATCAGCTATAGGTAGATGTCACCTCGAATTACATATTCTATGTAGCTGTCCGTGTTGTACCATGTGAGTTAATGCCGTTGTTGAACATTTCTGTACATGCATTTGAAATGTAAGTCGGTAAGCAGCTATATTATGCAGTTGCTAGCGACGTGTATAGATATTTATGTATATGTATTTCCTAAAGCAATTAGATTACATTTGTACATAATTATTTAAATTAAAAGGTACATTCAAAGGTGGAGTCAACGCCGTGAAAACCTTCATTCTTTTATTTGAGTAAATATGCTCATTCAATTTAAAGTAGTTAAAAAGCCGCGACATTATTGGGCTTAGTTTTAAATTATTGATCAAGTATAGTAGGAGTAAGACTAGTACGTTCCTATTAATTTTGGATGTTTCACGTTAAAAGTTCTTAAACAGATCTTAATAAAATGAAGCATAGACAAGGATTATAGTCTAGAATAAAACAAAGAATACTTCTTAACCTGGTACTGCAGGCAAAACTACGGAAAGAAGTTTGTATAGTACTTGTATAACTACGAGACATAAATATTTTTTGTATAAAGTTTTTGACATAAAAATGATTGTTTCTAAGCTAAATTAAAACTTTTGTATCCCTATATAGGTACTTAAGTATTCGTGAGATGACAGAACTCTTATGAAACAAAATGCATTTTTAAATACTTCACTCAACTTTTCTAAAAACATTCGCAAGTTTTTTGTTGTTCTTAAAAGCACGAACTTAGTTCTTAACATAATGTTATGACAGACTTTTTTCAAGGTACGTACTCTTTTTGGTGATATATAGGATAAATTTTGCTCAAGTATTTTAACGCTTATATGCACTTAGCAAGCACATGAAAGAAAGTGAAATTGAGAAAGAAATTTAAAGAAAATAAATGGAGGGAGCGATCCTACCTTACTTACTCCACAATGTTATCCCACCTTCAACTGAAATCGTGTTTTCAATCCTGCAAAAGTTCACAGGAAAAGTTTCCAATCGCTAACTTGTGAATTCTGTTTAACACACCCATAAAAGAATCGAAGAGGGATCCAACAAAAACATTTAAAATAGAAACTTTCCCCTCCATTTCGGCTGTTTACACAAGTTCACATCTAAATGAAAAATTGAATCGTACATCTGAAATGACAACGTAACGCGTGTGAATCATCTGGACAAACATAATTTTTCTATCAACTAAACTTAAGACAGATTTAATTAGAGGTGTATAAGATTCAGAATGGAATAGCAAATAGTTTTGAGAGCAGCAACTGTTGGTGTGGAGTAAAATAAACACAGTGTAAATTAGTGTCGGGAGTATTCAGTACAATTAACATGTAGAAGATTCGTAGGAAGCGACACATCATTAGTCATGTTCAGGCGATAATCTTTGAATAACAGCCGTTTGTCATACGGTATTGTGTGTTGGTTCAGTCGGTTCTTGGAATCTGAAATGCGTGTACCATAGTTCTACGGAGGCATTCACAGATCATTTGTTAGAATCATATTGGCTAGTAGATTTAATGGGTGAAGAACTAATTGTTGATTTGGTCACACTATATTATGATGTTGAGATTGCACCTAAATTAAAAAAAAATGATTGAGATTATGCAATAGTCGTCGTGGTGGTGGCCCAGAGGTTAAGGCGACAAAACTGTAAAAAAACCCCATACTAAGATTTTCTCATGATTGTATCGTGGGGCGTATACACACATACACATGACACTCAGACCTGTAACAACAATTTGTGAATCACACAAGAAGTTGTTCCGTGCGAGAATCAGGCCCGCGACACGTTGCGCTGCACCGGTTGCCTACCGTGAGCAATTGTGGTGATAAATGCTCAAACTGTTCCTTTAAGAGAAGAGGCCTTTATTAAGCAATTGGCTTACTTTTACTAAAAAAAAGTTATAATTCGACACAAAAATTATCTCCATATATCCAGGTATTATTTTACTCTGCAAAAAGTCACAGTTACACCAACTTTACTTTGCAACTTTATTAAAAAGGGATTTGTATGATCAATTAATTTACCGTTTGCACACAGTAAAAGTCGCAGTTCAAACAGAAATACCGATAAAGTCAGATTACCGTGAGCCGGGCTTATCGCAAATGTATCGAGTATTGGGAAACGCGTGAATTTTAATACAACAAATTGGGTACCCATTGTATTTAATGCCCGTATGGCAGTGCGTAAAAATAGTTCTGTCAATAAAGGCCGAGTTTTGTTTACTTGTTTGTGTGTGTAAATACTACATGGAGTTTTTTAGGTCTTTTTAACCCTGATGATATTAAAAAAGGGGTTCTATCACTCTTTAGTTTAAAGTGTTTGTAATCGGGCCTCATTGCTTGAAAACGAATAAATAGATTTGTAATTTATTTTTTGGATTAATTTAAACGTCGCGTCGCCGCGAAACGCCCGCTTCATAACTATACATAAATAAGAGTTTCGTTGTGACTTGAAACTAGTCTTACAATCTGAATTATTTCACTTACACATATTTTTTTTTTTTTTGTAATATGCCTCCCCCTTTTATTTTCTTCTTTGGTGTGGGTGCGTTTAGCAACATACAATTACACATACAGACCCCTGACCACATGGAACAAAAATTGTGAATCACATAAAGGGTTATTCCGTGTCGGAATCGAAACTGCGACACGTTGTATAGTCGCTGTTTTCAATAAATTTAGTATGTCCCAAGATAGTTATACAGAAATCTAGAAATGCAATTTATAACCGTATGTTTGTTATCGAAAATCCACATTAGCAAAACCATATATAGATACCTACCAAAGTATTAGACTGTGTTAAATCATGAAGAAAATGCATTAGATCTCTCAACTCATTTAAAATCATAACGCTAACAAGACACACTTTATTATCCTCATAATTTCCATTAAAACTTATTTTATAACACATACTTTATTACCTCATCCTACTAAGAAATAAACACTTAACTTCAAGATGTTTGTTATTACACGAACATCTATGAAGTCATAAAGACCTTAACGATGTTTTAAAATATTGAATTAATTACAACACCTCCAACTTTAGAACAAACATGTTCACAATTGTCTATTCTTTATCTTTAAAATCTTTTTAATAGTCACATATAAAAATAATAAAATATACCTTATCCTCTTCCATAGCTATAAACACAATCAGATTTCCGTACTATTATATTGTAATGAAGGGCAATAAAATTGTTATAAAATATTGTACGGTGTCATTCACCCCTCGGCTCGCCACTATAATTCGGATATGACGTCAAGCAAAAAGTTGTTTCCGTAATTTTGAATGATGTTTTACTCCTTCTTATTGTAGTTTTTGTTTATTTAACAGCTTCGTTGGTCGTGTGATCGACTGAATGCAATTATTGAACTGAATATTCCACAGACCTGGAGCAGGAAAACAGAGGGGTTTTTAGTCAGTAAGAGTCACATACTCCCTCTCGCATATCATAGCATATGGGGGCGAAATGATTTTCCCTCCTCAAAAATAAAAGTTAGGTATTCACTTTCAATTCCCAGGTTCGGCAAATTATTTTCTGTCCTCTCTAAAATGTAAAATTGGAAACTGAAAATTGTCAAGAATTCAACCTCCAACAAAATATTAAAACGTTTAATAAAGCTATCGAAGTAGAAGACTCCCAAAAGGACGTCAATGCACGTCTGCAATTTTTCAGTGGTGTTGAGGTCTATAGGCCGGTCCCGATAACTTACTTAGTTACTATGCTCGTTTTCCAATATACGACTTCAGAATTCATAGCATTAGCAGAAAACAATACTTACAATTTATCATAAAATTCACCTAGCAACTGACTGACGCTTTCATCTTTATTTACAATATCTATTTAGTCTCTCCTAACTAAAAAACAAGGGAGTCTATTACCTATTCTAGCTTAAATACTATTGGAAAACCAGAGTACAGGTACAGCAACAAAACAAAATGAAATCGTTACCGTCGAAGGAGTTTTAAATTAACGACATTAAAACAAGCTTCTCTCATTCAAGATAAGGCTTTTGTAAGGGGGAATAAATTGGATGGAATTATGCAAAAGTGTGCAGCTTGATCGCAATAAAGTTTAACAGGATGGCACTGATATAAATAGTTGGTTTGCTTATAGTTATTCTGTTTTTTTATGAGATAGGTTGGCCAAAGGAACAGTCGGATTACCTGATGGTAAGCAATCGGCGCCACCCATGAACATCCGCAACAGCAAAGGTGTTAGGAGTGCGTTTTTTTTTTTTTTTTTTGTGAGGGGAAAATCATCAAATGACTTCTCCCGCACGAGTGCGGCCTTTTGGGGATAAGGGTTTTGGTTATTTAAGTATTGCTAAGGGACTTTACTCACACGGCGAAACACAATGCTGTGGTTGTTTCACGACGGTTTTCCGTGAGGCCGTGGTACCACACTGAAATAGAATGGGTGTTAATTATTGTTTAAAGGGTCGCATATTGATTGCGTATCGAGACAGAAGAGAAGTTACACAATTAATATTGTGTCCACTATTGACGATTGGATTTGAAGAACGAACGAAAAAAAAATCTGATTTTAACACAATAATAAATACCTTATTTTTATTAAAATAAATATGATGGCTTCACTTCTATTGTCATTTTAAATAGTATTAACACAATTGCTCCAAATTATACAAACACATGCATAAACCCCTTCACATTGTTGTATGATATTCTTAGGGCCTCACCACAAAATTACCTCCTAACTCCGGTCACGTTCTAGCTATTAGTCCAAAGTACTTATAGTAAAGTTTCATCATGAAACGATCAATGAACCACTTTAGTTTTCCGTTTAGAAAATATTTTATAGGGGTTAAAACAAGCGAACCGTATCAGAACACTGCTTCAGGTGGTCAAGCAGATGTCGGCAGAGATGCAATCAGATTGGCTAGTCGTTTGCGGCACAGAGCTTCTAAAGGTCATTGACTTGTCTGTTTCATAGACGGATCTTATTTTATTCAGATTTAAAGAAGTAAGAGTTTGATTTTTGTTGTCAAACAATTTAGATTAGTTTAACAGCTTATCAACGAAAGTACAAGCTACATAATGTATTAAAAAAACTATTTAAAAAAGTCTTGGTGATATGAAAATATTTAGGCTATTTTAAAATATAAATCCAACAATTTAAGTTGCTTTCGCTCTAAAATTTTCAAACTTTTTTAATGATTAATTAAAAATAAACGTTACATAAATAAATATTTAGCTGGACAAAGAAAATAAAATGTATTTGAAGTTTGCAAACAAAAGTAAACAATATTAATTTAGAAAAACGATTTAAGAAACAGCTTTGATAGCCAATTAGCTAATAAACTTGAAATGTAAAATTAAATTGAACCTTATTGAAATTATTTCATAAATATTTTAATACTTTGCTAATGAATACTGTTAAAATTTATAGAAATAATAATAATAAAAATGAAGTGGTGTGTTTATCCATTTGATTGTTATTGATACTTGATATGATATCGTTTATACCATTAATATTAATACACATAGATAGTTTTTGCCAAAGTTTAAAAAAAATACATTTTTTTTAAATATGATGCCTCACTCTAGAATGTTCGCCTGTTGCGTAGATGCGTTTACAAACATACAATTTCGCACAGGTACACATCAAAATCAGACCCGGAAACTCCAAACTGTGCAGGAATCGAACACACAAGGATTTATTCCTGTGTCGTGGTTGCGTTTATAAACATTAAGTAACTTCTACTTACACATCGCACTGAGATCTGGAACAACAATTTGTAGGTCATACAGAGTTGTTCACGGTACTGCAGCCCGATTGCCCAGTGATCGCACCAAACGTGCTTCGACTATTTTTTAAAAGATCATCATCATCTTCCTGCTTTTGTCCCGTTTTATTTGGGGTCGGCGCAATATGTTTTTTTTCTTCCATTCTGTCCTGTCACCCGTTACGCTATCACTGACTCCTCTGTCTTCCATATCATTTCTCATATAATCCATCCATATTTTCTTTGGTCTCCCTCTCCGTCTCCAGCCATCCACATTTATACTCATGGCTTTTTTGGCATTTTTTAAACATCAAACATCCATAATAGAAAATAAAAATATATTTATAACCGATCCACAGCACTGTTTATAAATACATTAATGTTATACATAATAATGGATCGTTATTACTTATTACATTAACTTATTTTTTTCTTATTCACACACGACCTCTACATTTTTAACAGCTGCAATTACTGATCACTCGACCAAGGAACACTTCTTTTATAGGCTTAACATAATCCAAAATCTAACGTAAATCATGACTCAAAATTCGTGCTCCCATACTTTGCAACACTGCTCGAAGTCTGTACAAGACATCTTACAAACACTAATTTATTCATTCATCTAATTTAAACTTATGAAACTTTGTACGCTAAATTCAAAACAAGCTTTATGATGCAAATCAAACGTTTCCCGAGTATGGCATGAACTGTTAACTAGCGAGCGGTTAAACAGCTACCATCGACATCCCTTCAAAGGTCCCTTTATCTGTGTAAAGTTGCAAATCTCTTGCTAATACAGAGTATTCACCCCAATTAGACTTCCCAACACACATCGAGATAGACCCGTGATTTAACAAACACGCCATTTCCATTGCTTGCTCAGTTGATAGAACTAAAATATCACCTCTTTTGTAGGGTTCGTTGTAATCGCTGCAGGTTTCTAGGATCGATCAGATTTATTTATAATGTAGCGGGCATTGTGTGTCGTAGGGCTCGACGCTTTCTACTAACGAGTAAGTTCCGTATCTGAGGGCCGTAGGCGCTTTGCGATACTGGTCTACAGTTACTTTTGCATGGTATTGGAACGTACTGTTTTGATGTAAAAATTTAAGATATTTCTCAGCATTCACTTTAGTTGATATAAACTTAAAACAATAATTGTGTTAAAATTGTTACTTTTTCTCCAAAGTTTCTTTAAGTAAAAATATTCTACATACAAACAACATTTTTTTATAAATTATGTATATTTATTACATCTTTGAGGTTGTCAATCCTTGTTGCTCTCTTGTCGAATAAACAGCGTGATATGGTTTACTTTGTTACTCATTAAAACGCTTATAAACTCATTTAATGATAACATTAAAATAATGAACGCGCATTAACACAGTCATCCAGGAGCCGTTAACAGTGTGATCGTAAAAAAATAGTTATGGAAATGAATGTGACGTTCAGTTTTGACGACTATCTGTATTTCTCAGGTTCAGGATTATCTGTAGTGTGTGTGATAGTGTTGTTGATAACATGGTGTCTCTTGCCACAATGGAGAACATTACAGAACTTTATAAGCGTGAACCAAATAATAACTGGTACTGTTTACTTGAATTTCATGGATGTGTTGCCGTTTATAGCATTTCCAGACATAATCTATAGCCTAATCGATTATTTTTTATTCACTGCAATGTGCTGGTCATTCTTGGCCTCAATTTTAGCCTATTTTAGACTAGTACTCGTATACGTTGGAAAAATCAGTTTCGAGAAGAGAAAAGCTTTTGTTTTCGCGCATGGCACAGGTGGAATAATACTCCTAGAAGTCAGTTTCGTTTTAAATGCTTTGGATGTTAGATTTCAAGACAACAGTATTCGACTGATTCCAGTGTATTTTATTATGTTTTTTAATCTTTTTGTTTTCATTAGAATTGTTCTGTCCGTAATGGCTTGTTGTCGCAAACCAATTTCCGAACGAAATTCTAAACATGTCCTATCACTGATTTTTGTTGCTTTTATTTGCGATTCTACTTTAATAGCATTAGTGGTTGCTCTATTTTTTCTTCATATATCTGTTGAAGAATATATTACGTCGTATTCGATTGAATTTTTTCTTATTTATCGATTAATATTTCAATCATTATTTGTATTTTTTACAAAATCAACGAGAGCACATTGTAAATTGTTTTGCAGAAAGAAAAATAATCGCATAGTATAGTCGAGTCATTTTTAAATAAAAAAAGGTCTGAAATATAAAAAATAGGTCACAGTGTAATTAATATAAATGCTGTTCATCGTATGTTTAAATATATGTCATTGTATTTATCAAAGCGCACAACATATCTCGATTATTTTTTTTTTTTTACTATCAATTAATGAGTATGTATTATAAATTGCTATCAAAATTGTAACCTAATTAAAATTTGTATAAGCTGATTGAAATAGGTACTAACAAGTAGGAAATTAAAACATTTTCATATATATACTGTAACTACGTACACGTAACATTAAGTTTTTTTTATGTTAAAATGTCAGAAGTTCTACGCGTTGCTTCTTACATTTGCATATCAGGAACTATATTGTCGTTTATTTGTGTGATAGTGTTGTTAACAACATGGAGCGTCCTTCCAAAATGGCGGACTCTGCAGAATTTTATATGCGTCAATCAAATCTTATCGGGTACCGTGTACTTATCATTAATCAGTTTAATTCCATGGATTAACATTTCTTTTGGGATTACCAGAATCATTTATTTCACATTTCTAATAGCAATATCCTGGTCTCTATGTTCATCGCTGGTGGCGTACTTAAGACTCGTTCTTATCTACGTTGGAAAAATAAGCTATGAGAAAAGAAAAGCGACTGTATTTACATTTGTGACGTCATCCATTCTATTTTGTATATGCCAATTGAATGTTGAGTACTCCTTAGTTTATATGTCTCCACCTATTTTTATATTTATTATTAACTTTTTTATTTTTGTTAGAATTGTTTTATCGGTGCTGTCGTGTTGTAAAACGAGTATGTCGAAAAGAAAATTTAGTCATGTTATATCTCTTATAGCGGTCGCAATTACATGTGACTCTATTTTTGTAGCAATAGCATTCATTTTACTGTCACCTTTTGAATTACCAAATTTAATATTTTATCCAACTCATTTCTTTTTCACGCACAGACTTGTATTTCAAACTATGTTTGTTATATTTAAAACCTCGACAAGAAAGCAATGGAAAATGTATTTAAAGAAAAAAAGAGATCTGAAAAATTATTGTATTTAAAATTAAATAAGATGGTAAGTTTCTTGACATTATTTGGTATTAGATATTGATTATCTTTTACTATTGTTTTTGTAGTAATTAATAGGTATATTATTAGTTAACATAAGTAAGGACATCTTTATTTAAATATATGTTATAAAACATTTTTGTTTTCTTTACACTAAATGTGATATAAAAATAAAATAAAATCTTAAACAGCACGATGGTATGAAGTAATCATTATCATTTGCGATTTTCAAATGATTAGTACAATAACAGTGTTTGAAGATGCGTTTGATGATTTTCTGATGTTTATGTAAAGGCTTACAGCTTCTTTATACCATAGCCTTACAGAAAACCGGCGTGACACAACCACAGCGTTGTGTTTCGCCGTGTGAGTGAGGTTACCGAAGGCCCAATCCTTCCCCTCCCCTAATCCCTAAATTTCCAAATCCTTAATCCCTAAAAGCTCAGCAACGCACTCGTTCCTCCTCCGTTGCGGGTGTCCATGGGCGGCGCTGATTGCTTACCATCAGGTAATCCGTCTGCTCGTTAGCCGATCTATAACATAAAAAAATATTTTTTATGATAAAGGACAAACAATGAGCAAAAAAACAACTAATTAAAAAATAAAGTTACACATTAATTTGATAATGCTCATGCTTGCTTAATAATGAGTGTAAAATCAACATTCCATTTACAATACAGTGACTAAACACACATCAGAATAAAAATAAAAATTGAGGATAATTATGGATTTAATGGAAATTCTTAAATTGTCAGGAGCTATACAGTCTATAGTGTGTGTTATAGTGTTGGTTGTAACATGGTGCTTACTACCCAAATGGCGAACTTTACAGAACTTTATAAGCATAAACCAAGTGATTACCGGTACTATGTTCATGTGTATCGTTGCTTTACTTCAATTTATCAAAATGCCAGACGGGATGTTGGTGGTTGCTCATTATTTCTTAATAACATCAATATGCTGGTCTATCTGTTCTTCGCTTCTTGCGTATCTGAGACTTGTACTCGTCTACGTTGGAAAAATCAGCTGTGAGAAGAGAAAGGCTGTTATTTTTGCCTACGGTATTTCTTGTATCATTTTAAGTATCTACTTTTATATTGTTCCTAATTTATTGTACGATTACATTGGTACTTTTGATGTATTTATAAAACTGTCTCCAGGCATATACATGATGGTTTTAAACTTCATTATCTTCATTAGAATCGTTTTTTCTGTGATGTCTTGTTGTAACAAAAATAAAATGTCAAAGAGAAAAATTAGGCATGTCGCATCGCTTATAGCTGTTGCATTTATCTGTGATTCTTTGTTAATTACAATTGTCGTTACTTTGTTATTTAGTGCAGCAAGTAATGTATTTTTTTATTCTCTGCTGTTTTTAATTTGTCATCGACTTGTTTTCCAAACTTTGTTCGTTTTGTTAAGGCGATCGACTAGGTTACATTGGAAACTTTACTTAAAGAAAAGGAAGAGAAGAAATTTACAACTTAATTTTTTTGCTTTAAGAAATAAACTCTAATTATTTAAATACATTTATAATAAAAACTATTTATGCTGCAATCAATTTCAATCATTTTTGTTTTTCTTATGGCGTTCACCGAAAAAGCGTCGCCAGTCTTTTTTCTTTATACGTACTGTGAAAATAAGGGTTGACAAAATATAGGGGTGGCTATCATTTGAAGCAAATACGGGTGAAGTTTCTTGAGGCATTTAATTATTACGAACACAACTTAACGTGTAGTGCACATTTACAAAAGATGAAAAATTCGAATTAATTTTTGTGTTTAGCAATTCACACAGTTCAATTACTGCGTTTAGATTATTCGTTTTGTGTTTTTGGCGTTTGACAGCTCCTTTGTTGATCTTATGGGACAATGGAAGTATTTAATAGGATTTACATTCCAAAATGTATACTTATTTACTTAGAATTTCCATCTTCATGAACGATTTCAACTTTCGTGCAATCGGGGAGGCCTTTGTCCAGCATTGGACGAAATCACGCTGATGATGAGGATGATGTGCAACTTGTAACATTATAAGAAAAGGGTAGGTACGTTAGGATTTTTTTCTCATATTTATAATTTATTTAAAACTTCATGCACAGCCAAAATTGTACATAAGGCAGACTTAGCATTATCTTCCAGTCGACCGACGGGTGATGCAGAGACAATCCAGTAGTCGATGCAAGAAGCAAGCTAGATTTACGTATCTGTTGTGACTATATCGTAAACCTACATAAATTTGATGCTAAATTAAAAATTATCTGTGTATTGCACAAATAGTCCAGTTGTATGTAGCGAGTAGCGATCTAGAACATTCTAAGTATGATAAAGCGTAAGTATCTACTGGATTTTCTTTTTTCTTTTTATTATTTGCACCTTTGGTAACCTCTTTGTGGGAAAGCCTTGTGTTTAGCAAACCATGAGTTTCTATTGGTACGTTTAGGTTTATTGGTTCGTGTTTTTGTCGTTCTGTCTGCAGCAGGACGTCTGTTTGTTATTCAGATTCATGCAAGTCGACCTTATCGCTCGGCCAGTTTGCTCAGTTCCCATACGCTTCATATCTTCGAATTGTCGATAACGCTTAGATTTAATGTGAGAGGAAATGTAAATGTTTCGTTGAAGTTTAGTTGAGTGTATGTTGGTATGGTGACTGTTATTTTATACTGTTTCTCTAAACACAGATGTTATGTAAGCATATGTATTTGGTGAGTATCCAAACTTATATTATAAATGCGAAAGTAACACTGTCTGTCTTATCTTCACGCCTAAATTACTGAACCTATTTGTGTGAAATTTGGTACAGACATAGTTTAGAACTCGAGAAAGGACATAAAATAGTTTTTTAAACCAAAAATCTGTAGGAAGTCGCTATTCCACGCGAACAAAGTCGCGGGCAAAAGCTTGTCTACAATTATTTCATGGCGTAGTTTACTTGAGTAAGTACACCGATAATTAGATACATATATTAGAGAGAAGCTACAATAATGTCACCAGTTATAAATACTATGGAACCAATTACATTGAGTATTCATTTTTTGAGACCGATTTCTATTAAAGCAATGTTTTAAGTAGGTTTTAGTGTTAAACAGAACTCATAAAAACTCATTATCAATGCAAGAATGAATGACACGAGGGCGGAGTAACAATTAAAACGTGTCCTGTGGGACATCACTCTTCGAAACTACTTTGTTAATTTATCTAAACCAATTACAGAAATGCGCCACAACAACGCGCACCGCTGGGATGGCAATTCTATTATTTTACGTTTAAATGAAAGCGCGTGGACGCAAAAACATTTTGTAGGTATCGAGACAGTTTATTTCTGTGTTATGTATCGGAGTATGAACTAGCTTATGCTATTGATTGTAAAAAGAATGGTTACGTATGCGCCAGAATCTTTTTGGTGATGTTTGTAAGCAAAATATTTCTCAAGAGCATCGAATAATCGTAGTAATATGGGGAGATAATCGCTATTATTGAGAATTTTGAAATAAGAATACACCTTTGCACATCCTATCTGACGTTTGAAAGTTAATAATGAAATACCTTTCAAATCCTTATGGGGAAACTGTTGCATTGGATGTATGAATTTGTTTAATTTACAGTATAGTACGTTAAATTTATTTTCTTAGTGTGTGGCATTGTTATGTTTTTATTGAGTATAAAGTTTCTTAAACCTACATCTAAGGCAAGTCAAGAAACTCTATGGACTGTTGCAGGACAAGATTGCATAAAATCATTTCGATTTCCCATTTGTCCGAACACACACATTCAAAATAAAGTGTCTACGATAATGAATCATGAACAAAACTAATTTGGGACTTCCAGCGGCTGAGCACCAAAATCCTACAGAGAACGGACTCGGAACGTCGCCGTCTCGTCGTCGTGTCGTTTGGGAATTTTCTAATTACGTTTTCAAAGACACCTCGTTTGTTGAACATGTGACATTTGGAGTGAAAAAGGTCACGTATAGAAAATTGGAAATCCAACTGGGACGGGACGTGGCCGTTACGGCGCCAAAAATTTGCCTCCAGACTTTCCTATTAACGAATCTCATTTGTCGGATTGTCGGGAATTGGTGCAAGTTTTTTTGGACGTTTTAGGGTTTTCTGGTTTTGAAAGCTGCCTGTTGGTATTATTCATTCCTATTTAAATTTGAAATATTTTTTGTTTGGCTTTATGTTTGAAGTGTTCCTTCACATAGCACATTGCTTGTAAAAAGATGGCTAGGTTGTCTCTTTTTTAAAGAAAATAAGTAAAGCAAACCTATTTATTTGGGCTTATAGTAGATACCTACAGGTAAGAAGCATGTTAAAACATTCAAATATACGTTTTTAATTTGAAAATACAAAAAAGTTTTTTAACTTCGAAATAGACATCAAATTAATTTTCATTAAATAATAAATCGTAACAGATCACAAAATATAAAGACATTTTGTCGATTCCAATACGATACACAGTTCTGAAGTTAATTAAAATTTGGTAACAAACTTTGTGACAGAGAATTTCCTCTTTGCGCCGTATCGGGACACCATCTGCGCATCCCTATTGCTAAATAATTAGTATAAAGTAAATTATGCACCCTTTAAACTGCATCAAATTTAAGCAAATAAAGTCAGTTTAAAATATATATTAGGGGGCCACATGGCATGTGTTCTAAAAGACATTTTCTTATGAGTTGCATCACACTTAAAAATAGGGGAGGAGAAAAATTGATATTGTGCAGAGCCAAGCTCTGTTGTATTCAGTGGTTGCAGTAATTTTAATAGTAGGTACTTATTATGAATTATTAATATTGTTTTGAGATGTATTTTACAATTTCGGTTGTGGTTACAATATTTATAAGTATAGTACGTATTAAGATTAAACTGGCACGATTTGTATCAAAGTTGTTTAGAAGCATTTAGTTTTTGAAACAAAATGTAAATTATGTTATATGTCTCTAAAACAATTAAACTTAGTAGTTTTCATATGTCCATATGCGCCCAATATATTATTCTTTTCACTCGTAGGTAATCGTTGAAAATTGCATCACTTTTCTTTACAGAATGCCAGCAAAACACTCAGAACGGCGCGTGCCGGTACAATTGACCGAATGTGCACAATTATTCGTACGACGGAAACGGTGGGGCGCGGGTGCAAAAAAAAAAGAAATATTTATTCACCGACTGCAATCATGGCGTATAAAACGATTACATTCTATCTTTGTGAATTGATTCTAGAGCGTTTATAGTGCGTTTTAGGAATATAGCCTTTATGGTGACTTTTTTTATAAAGAAATAGTTGACTAGTTTTTCCAGAACAGATTTTTTTTCAATCAATACTGTAGATTTATTTTATATTTTATTTTTGTGTGGATAATAAGATTGAGACTAGAACCCCCCTCCCCTCCATTAAGGGGCAGAAAGCATATGAAAAAAAAATGCTCGATTATATTTTTCTTAGTCACGAAAATAGTCTTTGACTTATGGATTAACTACCACGATGTACACGACTATCACCTTATTATTTTATACTTACGAAGGTATATATGACAAAAATCTGGTGCACTGACAATACAAAAAATATTAACTACGCAGGTACTAATATCTTATATCAATTTAAGTACGTTAAACGTACAAATCGACTCATAAAATGAATTATATTTTACTATGTATGTTGGCCAGTTAGTTCTAACATCGTTCATTTATTAATTTATGGAATTTATAATGACTTGACCCACAACTCATTGAAATGTTTTAGTAACCACTTCATTGTAATAAAATTATTTTACACATCAATTGAATACCCTTTTCTCCTAAAACACACATCGAATAATTTGTTTAGGATAATATAAATTTCGAACAAATAATAGTTTTCTTATGTAAATACTGGAAACTGGTCATTTTCTGATTGGAATAAAACAAAAGATTGAATGTTAGGCATGCCATATTATGAATACTACTGAAAAATCAAAAATCAAAATTGCTATGCTATGGAAATAATATTTCAAATTGCTTTTATTTTGAGAGTTTAGTTAGTTTCAATTTCAAAAGGACGTTTACAGTATGTATAGATAACAATAATGTATATTGTAAGCTCACTTATGACAGAATCATTTAAATAATTGTTGTTATTTGATGTACTGCAGACTTGAGGAGCAGGGACGCTTTGGTTTTCACTCAGTAAGAATCTGACACCTTCTTTTCGCCCACCTGGTAGAAGTGATGGGATTTGAGTTTCCCCCTTAAAAAAGGTAGTTATTTTTTACCAAACTGCAATGAGTAAGGAATAATAAAAGTTTCGGTATCATTTCGGTAAAGGAACGGTAGTGTCAGAAACAAATGGCGGTATTTCAGGCATTCAAGCCTTTAAAAGAGTCAGTTCTATAAGAGCCTCGTTAAAGCATAAGTTATTTCTTCTAGATGCTCATATGGAGCATAAATACCATCTGATCAATTACTTTCCTTTTAGGCAAATTAACAAGCTGACTGTAACCATAGAAATTCAATCGGACTAAATCTGTATGTAAATGTATTGTAATTGTGGAGCCAATATTCGAATTACAATTTCTATGTTGATTAACCGTGTTACACCAGAATTTATGTTCGCTCCTCTATAGCCTGTTTTCCTAGTATAATTTTGTTTGTATGTTTTATACCCCAAGCGAGTTGCCGGTGGGTTATGTTATGTTTCGTTACTTATATTGTAAATAGAATGTACCTCTTTAAGGGCTCAAAAATGAAATTAAAATAATTAAAACAATATTTTATGAAAAAACCATTTGAACATTAGTGTAGCTACCCATATACACAACGCTCCAGACACAACAATTATAAAAATAAAAATGTACCTAACTTTTTTTTAATGTCGACGAACAATTCCATTTTTAAACATATACCCTAATACTTTTTGCCGGTCCTAAAATAATTTTCATTTATGATCTAGAATCCTATATCGCGTTTAATATCGGAAAGGTCTTCATAAAGTCCCTAATTAGACATATCTGTTGATACTGTTATCTGAACCCTACCGTCATTATGTTTTACGAGTGGTTTTAATTTGGATATGGTAAGGTCACCTTTGGCTGACGTCACTATTAAATTGATTGTAATCATGGATTACCTTTATACGTTTGGTAAATAGATTAATTTTATAATTTAGTTTTTCATAGCCTCGTGTACTTATTGTTACCCATTTTGCAAATGCAATTTCATTTTAAAAGTTTGTTAGTCGAGTCCCTAGGCTAGTCTTTTGGTAAAGTGATTCAATTTGAAATAGAGTTCAAATTGATAAATCATATTATTTAACAGTTTAAGCGGTTCTAAGGTATAATATAGTGCAAGTGTAACTGTTTTTATCATGCCACCACGTCGTCCAAAAGGTTTAAATCCCATAATCGCTGCCCAGTAAAATTGGTCGGCTGTCACACTTAAAATAAATTACTGTCCCCGCGCAATTTCACACCCCTAACCCTCCCACTAATTGAACCAAAATACACTTAAATTTTCTTTGTGTCTAGTGTAATTTTAGCTCAGATGGGGTCACACAGACCACCCCATGGCAATTTAACGGGTTGAACATTCTCTTCCCGATGTCAATTTGAAGTTTCTTAAGTAAAATGAACTGAATATTTGACGTAAACTTGTGTAGATTAATTAACGTTTCGGAATAATCGCTTTCCCCTGTCTACATAAACATTGAGATGTTCCGTTATCTTGAACAGAAAGATCAATTTCAAAGAGAGGGTTATTTTTTGATAAATATTTAAATTGAATAGAAATATGATTAAGAAAAATAAAATGTTTTGAAATTATTTATTTATTTTTTATCTTTGTTTTGACATCCTTAAGCATGACGCAAGTTGGTCGAGGTTTCACTCTGATTGAGCGATCTCGGAATTGAGTAGTTATTACGTGTGCCACCAAATAGATTATACTTTTTTTGAAGAGCGATATAATCATGTCTTTTTTCGCCCAGTTTAAGTAAATATCAGACTCTTACTGACCAAAAACCACAACGTTGCTTCTCTTGCTCTAGGCCGAGGCCGCGGCACTTCATTGAGCTTGACCCGCATCCCTAGCGAGCAATGTGTGGGTTAGATACCCGCTGGCACAATCCTTCCCTCAGTAGTTCCTAAATTCTAAAATCATTATCTGGATAAAGCCTGTAACGCACTTGGAAGACCTCTGGTGTTGCGAGTGTACATGGACAGCGTCGATTGCTTGCTATCAGGTAATACGCAAGCTCGTATATCGACTACTACATAAAAAAATAATGTTGCATCCTATTACATTCAAAACTAAAATTTTTCAACATGTCTATAAAAAATAGTTTAAACTATACTTCTTCTACTTGAAATTCTTCATTGACAAACGGTTTAGAGGTTCCACTAATTCTGTTGATAGTACACTAATCATTACATCAAAACGTGATGACGAATGAAACACGGGTCATGAATAAACTGAATCGCGGTAAATGCGAGCTCACATGCAAACACAGATGTTACTGTCATAACATGAATTCTAGGCTAATTTCAAACACCTAATTAGTTGTAAAATTACTTAAATCAATTAAAATATTTATTTGAACTGCAGTGGCTAGGTAACTAGCTAATCTCTCTAATTTCAAGTTTGAAATCGCTAACAAAATCATCTTTGTCGTCCGTCCGAACATGCGGTGATTAATGCATAATCCATATCAATGTGAGAAGAGACTTTCACAGCATTGATTATTTCAGTCTGACAGAAAAACAAATGACATGTATAGGATAATTACCTATGGATGTAGGAGACATCGAATAGATCTGTGATTATTAATCATATTATTCTTATTTATTTTTTGAATATTCTAGAATATTCTAGAATCTATAAGCGGTCATGGTTCAACGGTAACATTGTCACACTCACCGCATGCGTTGTGAGGACCCAACGACCCGGTTGCATAAATTCGTATCGTGACAATTATACGGGACATTATCTCCGCTGTCGTTGTCTCCCGGATTTTGTACCGTTTTCATATCTGCATTTTTTTTAGTTCGTCCTATTTGCTATTGTGATTTTCTCCGTTAGATAGGCATGATTATGGTAATAGCTACAGTATTTTATGTTATTAAATGATCACTGCACCGGTTTTTTGCAAACTTCGTTGTACTTTTGTATCATTTACATTTGGAGGATAAAATTGAAACTTTATTACTGAGAATTTTACTCTTTTAGTTAGTTATAAGTTTAATTTGTATTCGACGTGGAATTATTGAAATTAACCGTCGAATCCACGTCAAACATACAAATAAGTTGGAAAATGTTTTGAAAATAAATGCATAACACAAACACTAAGCAGCTGCCTCATTCTAGACCGATGCAACACCATATTCAGACATAACATAAAACGCGAAATCATAAAATTGTGGTCCACACTCGCATCTACATTTATATGGGAGGTCTGGCTCACAATGTCGGTTACAGCACAATATGACGCACTTGTGTAATGGTCTGTACAGCGTAGTTGTATGTAAACATTTCTTCTTTATGTATTTAATTTGAACACCAATGGACGCACGCATAATGGCGGCAGCATGTCGCCGCGGTTTGGCGAATGGACGCGTCCGGATATAGAAAGATATTAAACTGGATGCACTAACAGTTTCGATGTTACGTGTCGCTTAAATTGTCGTATACGGGAAATAATTTTGTGTATCGCCTAGCGTAACTTGCAACTTGCAACGTTCGTTTTTCGTGTTAGCTGTGTGTTTGTATCAAAATAACAAACATTATCGGTGGTCAATTTTATATTTTACAGTTCTTTTTACTCGACTGCTAATTGATTTTATGGTGTAACCTTACTACATCCGCTGAATGAGCTGATAATGCATAAAAATATCATCATCAACCAAGGCTGACTGTTGAGTGACGGAGCGCGTGAGGGAACTTATTCCTCACGGCCCAGCCACCGCAGTAGGAGAAGCTCCAGACGTCGGGGATCGAGCTAGGATCTCCGGCCAGCACGGGTCCACAAGCCGGCGACTCAAGGAAGCTCACCGCCCGACTGTCACCAGACCAGAATGTTAAGGTCATAGCGTTCCAAGCGCGTCTCAAAGAGCCATTAGGCCACCACAGATATAGATAACAGGGTCGATGTTCAGCCGGGGTTGCAGGGTAAGCGCAATAAGGTTCCGCGGCCTTGACTTGGAACAGGAGAAGGAACAGGTTAGGTTAAGTTGGGTGAGATAATTCATTCGATAATTTTTCCACTTCAAAACAAAGCTTTCCTTCACCGTTGGTCAGTGGCAACTCAAATTAAATAATATTAGAAAGAAAAAGTCACATTGGTACCTACCGGTCAGGTTTCAAGCCCGTCTTCTGAAGTCCCTGGACACTACGACATGATTAAAAAATATACCAGCATAGTATAAAGATGTATAACTGACAGGATATACTGCTATACAAAGGATTGAATTATGAGTATGACATACCCAGTACTGATGAAACGAGTATTTTAGGACTCCCGCTCGGAGGGCACGCTTAGAATATTTAGCAGTCTCTTCTAGGAGTCTTAGTTTCTAACTGATCTGTGGCGTTAACACATAGTTATGTTCTGTAGAGGTGCTATATATGTGTATAGGCAACAGAGCGCTATGTGGCTATGAACTCTGCAATCTATTATTAAGAATTCATATGCATTCAGAGTATTTTAATGAAAACTATATGATAAATAGACGGTTTAGTTTGCTGCTATTGCATTTAAAAAAAAAACATTGTTTTCTGAAATAAAATATGAAATAGGTTTTCGTTCTTGTACGAAATTTAAAAACTTCCTAATCTACTATAAACAATACGATATCTCATAAACAATGTTTTAAAAAAAATCCGTTCGAATATTTTAAATTTGGAACTTTCGAACAAACGAAATTAATTAAAAATCTCGCTCGGTACAAATTAAACGGTCTTTCGCATGCACTTTTCGGTGCTTTTTCGGCGGCCAAACAAACATTTTGATTAACAACTTGCGTCGAATCAATCAATTTAATTGGTTCGCCACCAACCCTGTGGCAATTGCCTTTTTCATTATCACCAATGAAAAGCATCACGGCATTATTTCCTTAATGACACTTTACTTTGTAGTAAAAAGGCAGATTTTTCAATAGACAGATTAATGTTATCTGAGGAATAAAATTGTTGCTGTCACTGTCTTATACAAACAACCTGACGCGACAGCATCATAATTATTACTAACTTTTATGTAACCATTAAAAAATCAACCCTTAATCTTTAAAATATTTAGAAGAATAAGTTGCAACAAAATGCAACAAAAATTAAAGAACAAGAAAATTAAATGACTTTCTTATCTTAGTAAGTGCACGCAAAGGAGCTAAGTCGTTACTACAAATAGCGTGTTAGGTACTACAATAGACGTGTATATCTCTCTAAACTCGATTTAACCCGAAGTTTCAGTTTAAGTATTAATTGAAGAGTAATCCGGATATAACGAACTTTTTTCCCTAAGGTACAGAGTAGTTTTTAGTCAGTAATAGTCTGACATTCCCTCTCGCTCCACCAAGGGTGGGACAGTCATATGATTATTGTACCCCCAAAAAAATAAAAGTCGATACTTCAATGTCTATTGTCAAATGACAGGATTTCAAAGACCGATAGTTTATGACCAAATGTCTTCCTGAAAGTTTTATCATACCTTTTTTGTGAGGGGAAAATCATCAAATGACTTCTCCCGCCCAGCGCCGGGCAGGAGGGAGTGCCAGAAGACTCTTACTGACTAAAAACCCCCCTGTTCCATCTCCTGCTCTGGGCCGAGGTCGCGGTGCCTCATTGCGCTTACCTCGCAACCCCGGCTGAACATCAGCTCTATAATAGGTTTATGACACTTTAGCCTGAGAATAAAGTCATACTGCCAGTAAGGTGTCAGATTTTAAAACGAATTTTCTCTCTCAAAAAAAAAAGCAAATTAAATACTACAAATAAGAAATTGGAAAAAAATTGTCTACTAATTCTTCTATCGTTTTAAAATTCAGCGTAACGCGTTCAAATACATCTTGATAACGTTCGTCTGTTTCAATAAAACCTGGTTCAATTCACTATGAAACAACTAAATGACGCAAACAAACGTAACCATTCCACGTATCGTCATAAAGGCTATTTTTATTGCTTACTGTTAACATAAAGTTTATCCGACTTCATCCCCTAACGTTTCTAAATGCAATCCAAACGCAGTGGAAGCAAGAATTATACCAGCATTTACTTTCAACGATGCACTCAAGATATTTTCAAGTGTGGCGAAGTGACGGTTAAATGTAGAATTATTTTTATTTCAATAACATACAGTTGAAGATATTAAATCTTGCACTCTGTATTAGATACTGAGGACGCATGTGTTGAATGATATTATGTTTGTTCTAGTTTCTAAGTTTATGCTATTAAGTTTTATTTTTGTTTGTCGTTATTCATTTTATACCAATTCGTGGGCAATAGTTTGGATTACGTTTTTACTATCGCTGTTTAGAATAAGGCTTTTCATGTGAATCTGTTTTTAGTTACTTAATTAATGAATACGTATTTTTTATAATATATTATATGTTAATGTTGTTTCTACACAAGTCTAATTCAAATTACTTCAGAGAATTTGTCAAATAGGAACATATATTTTCATAAGCGTTCCGAATTATTCTGAATCGAAAATAAAATGTTCGGAACGAAGTTACTTAAAATTATTTTCTTCAAATGGATACTTAATATGCTGGGCCTGTAGCTTTGACCTACTCGTTTCACTTATTCCGATATTGGACCCCACTAATTTTGTTTATTTATTCATTAAAATGGAGAGAGATGGCGGACTCGAGCGAAATGCTTTCTCTATTAGATTTTTATGGAAAACTGAATACGTGAAAGTGGATTTTTAGGAGGAAACCTTTTTCTTTAACTGCTCTGATGAAGTTACATCGATAAATTTACTGTAAGTAAGCATTAAGGTAAATAGTGATAACTTCTAGAGGTTTAGTAGTGTTCTTGCGATAAGTGTGGCGATAGTTTTTCTGTAAATAGGATTATCTATTTTTGCGCACTGAAATATGCTGGTTCTGTGCCAATATATTTATATAGATACGGGCTTCGCTCTTACAAGATAATTAAGACATTTATTTTTACTTAGTGAACGAGTCCTATCTAATACTTTTAAGGGATATTTTATTTGTAGGTATCGAAATAGTTGATTGATAAACTTAGTATAAGTACCTATTAGTAATTAATTTAGTTTATTAATCTATTATCGAAATGCAGCAAGCAATTTACCTTTGCCTCAAAAATCTTTCCCAATAATAAATAGTTTTAAAAACATCGATAAAGCGGCCATCTTCTTACCTACATAAAATATAAAATTCAAATAAATCGAACATGGAAAGGTGATAAAAATGTGAGACAATTTAGACCCGGCCAAATAGTGAATGGTAGACAGAAATCTAGACATGTGTCGAGCATCGTGGTGGAATGCAAAACGGAAAGATGAAGAATATTGCTCGTGAACACAGCATAATATATCCACAGCTATTACTGCAGATTTACGTAGAAAATGCAACGGTCTGGGAATCGCTTGACGGACTGCCGATTCGCAACTTGAATTATTCATTCGTACCTACCCCAAAAGTTTACCAAGACGGCCGCATCGAACTGCTTTGTTTTATAGTTTTTGAAATTTCGAATACTCTCTCATTTGTATTTTGGTTTATATTAAATGTTGTTCAGTTAAAACTGAGTTATAGTTAATGGTTTGCATTTAATTTTACCGAGGGTAGAAGATTTAGGAAAAATATTCAATTGTTATTTGCACACCAAACTTAATTGCAGAGATTGAACGATTACTAAAAAAGTCAAGTGAAATACCTAATTCATCATTTCCTGAAGTTACATATGTCTAGAAAAACAACATTTATTTTTTAACGATCTGTTCACCAACTCCAACTAACCAACAAGGCTTAAAATTTCGTCCAGTTCCAAAATACAGTTCTTTATCACCACTGACAGTAATACATTGTCCTATTTCAGTGTAATTCGCTAATAGACTTCAATGAGCGTCGCAATAAGTCAGTGTAACAATAAGTCAGCCGGTTCAGCCACGTGCCTCCCTGCAACATCCGTTACCCATACTACGACGCACAGATCGGTTCGTTTACGAAGACAAATGGCAGCCGTCTGCTTGCTAACATACACAGATTGCATTTTCAAAAATTACTCGAAAAAGAGTTTGAAATCCAATATCGGGTGCAGGCGCAAGCATGAACGCCGTCGTATTTTTTATTCCGATCCAAAATCTGAATTTAAAACTCTAAACTGTTGCAGGCAAAGTTCTTTTCGTGTTGCGCCATAAACTCAGTCGGCATATGAAAAGTGATGTCCTGATATTGATATTCCGTTTAGCATTGTCGTCGAGCTTCAACCGTGTCACCCCTCTGTTACCACATTCTACTTTTTGTTTTGCAACAATAGAATTTATTACTATTATACCGCGATTTAGGTATGTCATGCCCATTGTTCGATTAGTGATCGGCACCCATCGCGTTTTGAAAGTATTCGGTTTGTGGTATTTAACGCCGACGGTGGCATCATAAGGCGCTTCGTTAGCGCTCTGTTTAGAATCCAAATCGTGGAATTAAGTAGTAATTAAGATAAATTAGTGTCGATAAGAGCTGAGGACGACGTGCCAACATTGTCACTGTGTCTAAACGCTCTACTGAGACAAGAAATTCGAAGCATTTTAAGCGACCGACTTATAATAAAGTTTGTTTTATTGATGCCAAACATGGCTCTGTTTTATCGTTGATTGTACTTCTTATAACTTCTAATTCTTTTGTCCTTAAAGTATTCGATAATGTCTACAATATAAAATCACATACAAAACCTTGCCAGCCCCAAATGTTATGAAATTGAAAATTCAAATTCAAAAGAGGTTGGAAATAATCCGAAAGTAAAGGTCTGACACACGAAACTGATAGTCCTGTGCGAAGGAAGGAGATTTAAATTGAGCGTTTCGTACAGTCATCTCAATAAGCGGCTTGGCTCTCAACACGGCTCATAAATTCGACGCCAATTGTTTGTTTTGTACGCAAAATGTTGCAAAGTTAAAAAATATACAAGCAACTAAGAATAGTCTAGATGAGGTATTTCAAAAAGGATCAAATATGAATGCTTTAATATTTTAATGCATGAATTACTTTACCAAAAATATGTATACATACTTCAGACCAGAAAAAGTGTGCATTATTGTTGTGCATTTTGCATAAATGATTTTACATTAAAATGATTTATTTTGGAGTCATTTTCCTGAAGGAGTAGCTACATGCGAAGCTTTGCTAATAATTTAACATTAAAGGGTTTGTTCTTTATCATCGTTCACTGTTTTTTATATAAGCTTATTTTTTTTATAAGACATTGCAAAATGAATGTCACATCAAAATTAAACTCACCTTCTTATTTTTCTGAAAAAACTCCTGAAAGTGGGTATTTTTTTTATTTAAGTACTAACTATTGTGTGTCACATCAAAGAAAAACAAATACGTCACTACGCGGATTTACTTTCAAATTTTGTAATGATGAGTTAAAAAATAAAATTTAAATTAGACATTTTTAAAGCAGAATTCTATCCTTTTTTCTTCTTCGCACATCCCTTTATATCCGTATCGAGAATGGCCCGTAAATTGTAACTTTTGTCGACAACATCCGAGTATAAAATTGTTTAGTGTTGCTACACGCTACATCAATCTAGCAATCGTTGATATTTCTATAGATGGTTGAAACAAAACGCCAGTGATTTGTTCAACACATCTCTTTGATTTATTCGTCTGGGCCGAAAAGTTAGTTCAAGTAAATCTTTAGAGGAAAAATCCCAAGTTAGTTGTGAGTGAGTCACTTTTTTCTTTTCCCACTGTTTTATCTGATAAACTTTTGATGTTATTATCAGAAAGTGTTTGTGTGTCATTAGTTTTATTTATTTAGTGAGAATCAGAATCAGAAATTTATTAGCTCTAAATGTAGGTACAGTATAAGATGGTCATAGGTAATTATATTATTAGTTCAGCTACATTTTACCTTACGGCGTGCAAATCATTACAAACAATTGATTAAATATTAAAATGAAAAATGTTAGCAATTAAAATCACGAACAATCCATACTAATATTAAAAAGAGGTAAAATGTAAGTTTGTATGTAGGGAGTAATCTTTGGAACCACTGATTGGATTCCCAAAATTCTGTCACTATTTGGTAGCTACAATGTTCCTGAGTGCTGTAGACTATAACACATTACGCTACAATCATAAGGAGCCGAGCAGCGAGTGTAACCGCACCGGAGTAGCTAGTAATAGATAAAAGAGAATATAACATAACAAGAAAATTTGTTTTTTTTCTGCTTGTCTTTACCTGTCTAAGTTTGTTATACAAGTGTGCTAGTTTCACTAGAGTAACCTAAATCTTGAATAGATATGTTTTATAATATTATGTGACTTAATATAACACGAGATAAATTGAATAAATCTTAGTTCTCTGTTTAAAATATTTTATAGAAATCAACTGAACCTTATTTACACTTGAAATACAATATTATTACACGAAAATAAACCAGTGAAGTCATTCCTATGCAGTATGATCAAAATGAATGAAAAAAATACTTATTGACCACACCGTATAAATTTTAACACTATGTACATACCTATATTTTTATAATGAAAAGTTAAACGATTGATTTACTGTGTTGAATAAATTTGATTTATCTAGCCAAATGATACATAATCATGCGGGTGTTTATTGAGAGCTTATACCGCTTAAATGACTGATGAGTTTTATATCGTTGTGTTTCAAGAAAAATTCATAACTTTTCCATAATATCATTCTAATAATAATACGTATGCTAAAAGTTTTCTAATCATTTTATTCCAAGCTATATTTTGATCGGATCGCAATCGTCCCTTGTAAATCGTAGACCCTAGACCCCATTTGGCAGTTCGCCAAGTATTGGTGTTAGTTTAGATTGTACTAGGTTCACATCTGCGTAGGTACAGCTTTATCAAGAGCAGTAAATAAACTTAGTACACCAATGGTGTTTTCTTATCTTTCCGATTGTATAACAACTAAAATAGAGTAAACCAGAATTAGATTTCCATGGAGTTTCATGTCCTTTCTTTTATGGATTTAACTAGAACTTTAGTTGCAGTTATGAAGCAAAGTCAAATCCACACATATTTTGAGAATAAACAGATAATTTAATGGAACGATCCAATACTACAGTACCTAGGTATATTTTTTTATTATTTATAAAAAACGTTGCCCCACAATAGGATTTTCTCCTGTGTCGTGGGTGCGGTTCCGCGGCACCCAGACCCGGAACAACAATTTGTGGATCACACAAAGAGTTGTTCCGTGCGGGAATCGAACCCGCGACACGTTGCACGGCAGCCATTTGCCCGGCCATCGCCCCAACCGTGCAGTGCACAGTATATGAACCAAAATAAAGTAAAATAAAATTAATTGATACTTTCAGCACAGATCAGATGAGTATTCGGATATCCGTCTCCAATTACCTACATAAGGTCCTTATAATGTTCTTGCTAAGCAAACACAATAAACGGGTAGTCTATCTATAGTGTGGATAGGGCACAGTTTATGTAATATTTAGTTTTCTTTGTATTTCCTGGCACTATGTTGACCCAAGCACCAAGAAGTAGTATGTTGAGAGAAAAAGACAGGAGGCATAGAACTTTGTTTCAAGCATATTTCCCAGAAAACCTTTGGAAGTGTGTAAAAACTTGTCTCAACCAATGAAAACTTGTAAACATATCGATTTAAGTACGTTACACTCCAAAGTTAATTTGTTATGTTAGTGTTTGTTATGACGAACGTTATATGGCTTATAGTTTATCCTTTAATTAGAGCGAAGGCAATCAGTGGCTTCGGTAAGTTGCTGGCACGATAATAATTATCCAAGCAACTTAACTGTATGTAGGCACATACTGTTGATTGATGTGATTGATTAACATTTATGCAAACTGGTGATTAATTGGTTTGTTTTGCTTTTAAAGATTTATAATAAGTATATAATTATGCATTTGCAGGTCTTTGCAAATTTTTGAAGATTGAGTATGTTAAATACTCTTTATCAGTGTTTAGCAATGTGTCCGGGTTTGTAAAAAAAAATAGCCATGTTTTAAATTTTCACAATCAAATGTTTAAAATTTTTGCGATTATTATTATTACAGATATCATTGGCATTGGCATGGTTTCATTGAAGATAAACTATGGCCAAATTTTAGTAATAAAATTTTCCATAAGCCTAATACGGTAGTTTACAACTAGTCAAATTCAATACTTTTATCCAAACGTCGAAAACGCTGCTTTGCTATGAAAAACTAAGTTGTGACGTCTTAACATTTTTGCGTCAAATAGCTTACTTATTTCTTAATAATTAGATAACAAAAATTTAAATCTTAATGTATCGATTGATCGATCGATGAATAAAAGTCAAGTTATTTTTCAATATTTTATTGAAACGTCGGTCGAATTAATTTATTTTTGACCTAGGAAACTACTAAATTGTGCGCTGACTCAAAGTTAAAAACTTTAAAAAATAACGTCACAAAATATAACGGGGCTTTAATTTTATCCATTGACTGATCCTTGGCCCCTGCCCGTACCCTTGTGACACAAAACCCGATCCCAAACGGATCCGTCACGCTCTGTTCACAATGAAATCTGTTGTTTCATATGAGATGATAAGGATGGATGTAGTAGCTTATTTTTGTCGATATTTAAATATATAGTATTACATTATAACTAACTTGTGCTTCCAATGTTGTTTTGCCGTATAAATTATTTCGAAAAGAAAAGAGGTACGAAAAATAGCCAGTAACCGATTCTCAGATCTACAGAATATGCATATAAAATTTGGTAAAAATCAGTAAAGTCTTTTTGGAGGAGTAATGTTACTAACATTGTGTCACAATTTTAATCAATTTTATACATAAGATAATTATGTAAAATACATGTCTCTTTGATAAAGCTTTCAAACCTAAAACGAGGTAAAATTTTATTAGGTAGGATTAATGGGACTTCTCATTATTTGTGCATTGGATTGAGACTTAGTTTGCAACAATATTCCATTTACATAATTATTATAATAAAAGACTATACAGTCTTTTATTATAATATGTTAGCGTATAATAAATAAATGTTACTTATAAATATTTTTTTTTATTTCTTACGTTACATTTTAAACACACTAAGCACATCACTAACGGTTCTGGCGATCCTTTGTCATCAAACGGTTGGTTTAATTTGATTAGTTGTCGCCTCGGCCAATGACGACATCAGGTCAACGCTCAATTTTAGAATTTTTAATTTACGACTTTTAAATGTATACCGTTTTAAATTAAATTATAGTTAAATATAAATGGTTTTAAAATATGGAGGCAGATGCATGACTACTTTTTCCTACCGTTAACTTTTCAGTCGTGGTAATTCGGGACACTACAGAATAATACTAAGTGCGAGAACGCTGGTGTTTGATGAATTAAAATACAACTATTTAATGTTATAAATAGATTGTAAAGTTTTGAGAAAAACCAAAAGCGAATTTACTTACTAGAATATTTCTGCTGGTTGGACTGCAAATACGAATACCCTCAAGAACCTTATTACTTGAAATATAGCAAAAATAAAATTCTAACTTAGAAACTATCTAACAGACCCTAACTTAATAACAACGACAATGACACAGCATCTGGACAAAACATTGCAATATTTCAGAGTGCGTAACCACAGAATTTATGACATGATATCGATATATTTATGGCATCTGTCAGACAGGTAATGGCATGAAAATACCAGAGAGACTTACTTACGGCAATAAGTTTGGGAAACATACAAATAAAAGTAGGTACAGAACAGACAGCGCTTGAAGGTAACCGAACTCGTCAAATACTCTCAACAGATATTCAACTTTATAGTATAACAGTAGAGACGAGAATCCGGTGGTGACGCTTGGTAATTTATGGTAACTGGATGTGCAGTCGTCTGTACCTAATACAATTGAGGGGCGAAAACCCTCAGTT
Source organism: Spodoptera exigua (assembly GCA_902829305.4). NCBI lineage: Eukaryota > Metazoa > Arthropoda > Insecta > Lepidoptera > Noctuidae > Spodoptera > Spodoptera exigua. Next base: position 5,806,406 of record LR824614.2, read on the forward strand.
GAAACTCGTGCATAAGTAAAAGATGTTGTATTAGATGGAGAAAGAGATGAGTGTCGTCAATATAGGGCCGTTAATAAATTAGATTGTGTATTTGGTGCATGTTATGTTTCTGGTTTGGTTAGGGAGAGGTGAGAAGCACTAGCGTTTCTTGTTGAAAGCTGAGAAAACAGCTTGGAGGCGTTCGAAATTCTGCATCAAGATAAACTGATGGCAACACAAAGTGACCGGTAGTAGTTGAATACTATGAAATGATGTGCTTTTACAGAAGCCAAACTTCTGCAGTGGTCGAAATATAACTGATCAATGATAATGAAATGTCAGTATACTAAAGAAATAACAAAACAACCGACCAACAAGATAGTGATAGTCCAATTTACCATAATTTAAAGATATAAATGGAAATTGTGTTCGGACCCATCACAAAAACCGCATATCATTTCAAAACTTCAAAATTTCGACTCATAAATATAACAAACCGCACATTTTGTAAAATTATCTACACACATTCGTATTCTAAACGCAATCTATAAGTTCTTCATTACTTATCTTCAAACGCATCGATACGCAACATTTATTACGCTACCAATTGCCAACATAAGTCTGTAGTTGCGAAAATTATCAACAACCCTTAAATGTAAGGCTTAAAGATGATATTTGCGGAGCTGTTTTTATTTTAGTGGTTGTTTGCGAATGTCTAGAGCCGTTCTATCACGTCAAAACAAGGAGCAGGGGAACAATGTATTGCAGTTGGCAATCTTAGTGCCCTTTCCACAATATCTTTAGTGTGACGCCCCTCGATATGAATAATGTGTCATACGATCGCGCCCTTTTATCTGCACTGAGGGAAACAAACTGAGATTTTGTAAATATCATAGGGGTGGAAACATTTTGTATATCACTATTTGCCAAATAACATGCTTAGAATTTTTGATGTAGAGTCAATTTTTTTTTAATATTTTATAGAATTAAGTTCTACTAAAGGAACTAGTATTACAGTTTGTTGATTCATGATAAGCCTATTCATTTCCAAGTGGTTTCAAAATTGCGAATAGTAGGAAATGTTAATTAGAGTCACCAGTTACCAAAGTAATTCTGAGGCTTTCCCTTCCAAAACTACAGACCATTATGGTTAGTTTATAATTCTCGTGAGCCCAACTCACACATATTTAGGTGACAACTGAGACCCGCAAAATAACATGAAGTGTTCACTTTTGGCCTTTTTTCGATTAGTTTCGATCCGAACTGGGTCTCAAATAGCTCCGCTGAACATGCATATTTTAAGAGCAACTCATTTGTTTTCATATACTGTGTATACATACATTATTAATGGAATAATAATGATATACCTAATTGAATTACTTCTGACTAGTAAATTATGAACTGCTATTTATTAAAACTTATATTCTATACCTAAAATCCAAATAATAATCAAGCGACTACAGCAACGAAATCGGATATTTATTTTGCAGTTATACTTTATCCCGGAGGTTAAATCACTCGCATCTCATGCATGAGTGTGTTTTTGTGTTTGTTTGTTGTGTAATTGTGTGTTCAAAATCTGGCAAGTACCAATGTGACTTTTTTTCCGAGTTATATATTATATTACTTCCTATGCTTAATCAGATACCACTGACATATGGTGAACGGAAACATCGTGAGGAAACCTGGACTTTACCTTCTAATAGTAAGTTTCTAATCGACAATCAGTCTTGAGCAAGATTGGTGATTAATAATACTAAATAAGTAATTAACAAATATTCCCCGTGTGAAAGAAGAAAGAAAGGAAAAAACAAACCACATGACCAACCCGAGTATGATACCTATTACAAGAACAGTAATAAACAAAAATAACATAAAACCATAGATAACATGGAGATTTGACGATCAAATACCAGTTCTCATAGCTTTTATTTTTAGTTCTGCAATAAAATGCTCCTGTCAACACTATAAAGGGGACAATCAACTAATGGTAAAAGTTGAAGCGATCGTAAAATGTTTCGCTAATTACTATAAACAATTTGCTGACTCATAAACCAAGAACAACGATAATGAACATTTTGAGAATTTTGCTATGAATATGAATGTTATGAATGGGTTTATACTTTGACCTCAAACTCAGGACATCATATTTTTACAGAAACAACAAGCATTCCGTTACAGTCGCCGAGTCGCGTGTCGTGGAATGCTGCTCATGAATATGTGGGCCTCTATCATGGCTTGAAACTAGTCGAGTATCTCGTCAAATTATTACGTGAGTAAGCCGAAAACATAATAAATAATTTAGAATGTCTCACGAAAGTTATAATAAAAAAAAAAGCAAAACTTACCTTTCCTAATGGCCATAACTATAATATTATCTTGTTGTAGTATTTTTTCTCGCCAGTATGTATATTGCACTGTAGGTATTTACTCTCCAATGATAAGAGCTGGCCATTGATTAAATTTATTTATAAACTTTCCAACTAGTTGTTACAGACACTGATTTGTTTAGATACTCCTAAAATAAGCATAAAATAAAAGGCAGAGGCAGAGTAAATTAAAAAATTCAATAAAAGGTTTTGAGATTATAGCGTAATCTTTGAAGTTCAAAATAGCAGCTGATTATGAGTATGACTTTATTTTACCGAAAATGGAAATTTGGGTATTTACACTGAATTCACTGGTATGATTCATAAAAATAATAAAAGAAAATATTAAAAGATAATATTTAAAACCCATATAATAAAAGTTTACGAGACACAAAAAAATCGTATAACGTGCATTATGACGTATTTAAATGAGCATTCACCCCATGGCATAAAAAAATTGTGAGTACAAATACTTGTATTATTTTTGTGGGGGTGACTTGGGGCCAGGAAAGAGCCAATGTTTTGGCTTGATACGGCTCCGTAAAAAAATGCATGGGTTCGATGCAATATTTTAATATTAACCGTGTTAAGGGGTGCTGGGTGCATTCTAGGGTTGCAAAAAAATTGTGAGGATTAGTGTAGGTGCGGTCTTGAATGAATAAAACTTTTGAAAGCATAATGATGAGTGATTTGCTTTAATTTTGTTTTATCTAAATGGTTTTGTTTGATTTATATAACTGATTGAAGTTTGTTATGTTGAATGTTAGACAAGTCTCACTACCATAGGTTACTTTACTAAGCCATTCTTCAACAAATTAGTTGCAGATTGTGCCTCTAAGTGTGGCAGCATTAACGCAAACATTAAGGAATAGAAACCATTTCTGAAGAAAAAGTTGACAAAGAAGTGAATATTTCTGAGGGACACGTCCAATCCATACTATTGATCCCTATTTGTCCATAAGTTTATAAAAAACTTCCATGCGACGACTGCATACTGTGAGGGCAACATCGGTTTGCACTCCCTGATATTAGACTAATATTCAGCTTACCCTCGGCTTTATTAAAAAACCAAGGGCCATTTGTATGTATTTATAGTACCCAAATATAATGGTCCCTGTCAACGGGAGCATCCTCCCTATAGATTAATTTCGTTAAAACATTTTGCGTATCAATACTTCTTTCTTTGAGGTCTGGGGTGCTTAGGGGCTTCAAGAATTCCAACACTCATGTTCTTTTATTAGATGCAGTGGGCAAAAACATGTTTGAAAATTGAAACGAGGTGTAGATATTGCCATTTTCAAAATGAAAATGTACGAAAAGAGGGCACGTGTTTTAAACAAGGGGCACGGAAATATATTGAGTGGTTTTTTATTAAAAAGTTTATTTAGGCAGTGCATTATTTTGTTGGACGTAAATATTTAAGAAAAAGAAGGAAAAAATGTTTCTTTTTTGTAGCACTATGCATTCTATGCCTAAGGGCAAGTTAAATAGGAAAAAAAGCGTATCTAAAAAGAATACAGTAACATTTATCGCACGTGCGATGATATTTCTGTATAAACATCCGTCATGGACACGCCATAACTTCGCCCTAGGATGCAATAACAGATAAAAAGTAGAAAGAACGAAAACATAAAACGTCTCTCATGTTTATTGCAATTTTGTGGCACCGAGATATTGCTATCTGATGCGTATAAATAATAGTTTAGGTTACTTTATGCACATTCACGTACTCCGTTTGAATATGAAGAGCTTTATTGCATGTGCATTGTTAAAACGATAACAGATTGTACAGACGGGTTTAATTTACCGCTCTTGTGATTGGTGTAGTTTTCGAAGAATCAATATTGAATAGATTAAAAACACAAAACAAAGTAGTATATCCTACATTTTACGGAAGTGTATCTGCTAACTGACTGAACTGCTACAAAGTAAGTGACTCACGTAACTTTAATAACTTATAACTAAAATTTTAATGTATAAAATTCGCTTTAAAAAGGTCCCATCGTTTCTCCTCCTTATACGAATACTCCTTAAAATATTTTTCTATTAATTTAAGAGAACCCAAAAGTATTTATATGTTATTGTCGAGCTTTCATTTATCTGAGCCCTTTTAGAAGATCTGTTTAAAACAGGAGAGTGGGTATCCAACACCAACGTCTCGAGGTATGTAAATAAAACGCTCAAAGCAGACGGTACTCCACTTCGAATACAGATTAGGGTCCTAAAAATAAACAATTTCATTTCATCACAGAGAATTTTAATAAAATAAAGGTAAGAGAAATCTTCAAAAGATGAAGGTGGGAACCGATGAAATGGCACTTAGCGTTCCAAGTTTAGCAGTTGACAAATTGGCCAATTTTTTTTGCACCCTCTCGTGATAAAGGCGTTTCATAACAGTACGACGGTGAGAGCTTATTACGGCGCGTCCGACTCTTATTGACTTTAATTTTCTACTCTGTTGACGTTTCCAATGATATATATCTTCGAAGGAATGGTGAAAATGGCCCTTCGCTTTTTCAAATAACAAGCGTTGCCCCATCAATCGTGACTGTCATTCATTTACGCGGTCCGTCTTTGTGAAATATTAGTGTTATCTATTGGGAGGAATCACTGTAAAAACTACTTCGCTCCTCCGAAAATAATATTTCACTGAGATTGTTTTTCTATTGTAAATAAGGGAGTGAGATGTTTTTGTTTGATGGGCACGTGATTAGCTGCAGGCTTTCTCGGAATCTTTATTTTTTGGTAACGTTTATTATGACGTTTTGAATGAAATGGATTCAGGGAATGATTTTATATCAACAATATTCTATTTTGATGGTAGAAAAGAGCATGGTTTCAGCGTGTCTAATATATTAAAGATGGAAAAGATTAAACTTAAATAGATCAAATAAATACTTTTTCTCAGCTGGCCAAGACTGAACAGGGTGCACTCTTTATACCAATTAAGACTACCCAAGTATAGTACCTATAATTAATACTACACAAAACAGTTTCATTGTCTAACAATTAAAATAAGGGATCGAATTCCCAATTTGATTACGCTTTATACGGGCATGCGTTGAGGGTCGACAAAAGCATGCTACGGTTTTGTACCTACAAAGAGATCACCCTCCCATAGTGGCTGGATGCCAACGTAAGTGGTATTGATGTAGGCTATATATCGGCTTTTACCCTTTAACTAATGTAATAAGATTACAAAGGGCTACAGACAGTACGCGACACCGGACAGGTATGAACTCGAACGAACGAAACAATAGTTGGAACTCGAAAGAATTAATAGTAAGTACCTATTATAGTTATGTTGGTTAATTTTTTTTAACAACATAGCCACTTACTTAATAAGTGTTAAATTATTTTATTAATTGTTGCACTCTAGGTTTACTTGCAGGAGAAGGAAAAAATTGCGATAAATTTCTTTCTTAGTTTTACTGTGAATTACAACTACAAGAACTTTAGCTTATTTTACCGATAAGCTAAATGTCATTTTTATCGTGTTATTTTTATAAAATTTTGATTCACGATTAAAATTATTAAGCAATTTAGATTTCACCTTTCAATCGTAGTAATAAGATACACAATAGTAAGACAGTAGGTGCGCGAACGTCGGCGTTTGCATGAGCTTTGATAATTGAAGTAAATTCATAATTATCATATTATCATTGTTACTCAATATGTTCTACTATTTTAAGTAAGATACAAATAAAATAATTTATAAGGAAAATTGCCCTGAGTTCGGCCCTGTGGCCCGTAACGAATCACCACCGACGTTTTGGCGAGGCGTTAACTGGCGACCCCCAAAGGGGTAGTAGGGCGCTATATTATACCCATTACGGACAATCGTTTAGTCGTCTGCAAACAAAATATCTTCACGCTAAAACCCGATCCGTCACGGGGCTATGCGATAAATGAACTTTGTGCACGTTATGTGTTGTGGACGTTGTGAATCTGTGATAATTTTTTTGTTGATGCTATTGATGGCATTTTTTAGCCTTTTGATGGTTGATGCTATTTACTTTAGGTACAAATATACTTTTTTGTTTGATTGTTACGCACTCTTCTCTCGTTTCTCACACATTATATTTATTTTTACAATTTCCGGACTTTAAAACACACGGGCCTCTGAGTTTGTAGTCAGATAGGAAATGCCGGCGTCATCTAGTTTTTCATTGTTTAATTGTTACGCATGATTTCGTATTAGAAGCGTTACCTAGTTGCCAAATAGGTAGCTGTTATATCATGTATATTGCTATACCTGATTTATCATTCGCTGTTACCTCATATACATACTCATAATCTACTCTTTTGGTTCAAAATACTTACACAGTTAATATCAGGTAAAAAGTACCAAAAATATCAACAAATACTTGCATCGTGTTCTCGAAATTTATCAGCCCGAGAACATCTCCAATGTAAAGCTATCGGAGATATGCCGTGAAAGTCCGATCGATGACTAAATCAAATGCTACAAGTGGGGATAGATCCGATGGTCCGAAGGGATCCGGGATCCCGGCCACATTTCTAAGCAAACATTAGACATAGCCTCAAGCATTAGGGGAAAGAAATTGTGAAACACGGCCAACCTGACGATGTTCCTGACGACGGAAGATGGACATGGTATAGCGGGGAGCGAAGTTCAAAAGTTAAGCTTAAGTCCATTCGCGACTTAGGACTTCTGTGGACGTGCTCATGTCCACTTAGGAACTAGAGGAGGAGGTGCAGTTTAAATTCTCATCTTATTGGTCACGTAACAGGTTGGTATTGAGACAATATCGGCGATATAAAAATAGATATACTAATGGCTCGCTGGGATATTTTCACTCGCTCCAAATTCATTGAGTCTTACTATTGAAGAGAGTGTATTGTAGATAAAATCTTTATTTTTATAGTAAAGTAATAAAGGGTTTTTAATTTATTTTGCGAGAAGCCACTTATCTATTACATTGATTGTCACTCTACCAAAAAAACTGCTAGCAACAGAGCAATAATAATATACCACCATAAACAATTCATTATATTTACAAATAATTTAAAATATACAATAATCGCATTTAAAACGATTTTATGATAAAGACTCAAATTACGGTCACTCAAATATTATTTTTCTCTACATTTTTTCTCATGTCAATCTAATTAAAAACAAATTTGTTAAAGCGCCACCTACACTAATGAAAGCACACTATCAGGTTCAAATACGTGATACGGAAACTTACACGTGCCATAGATTCTGTCCTCTTGGAAGTTAACTCGTTAGATAAAAGATGGCGCTATTATAAAATAAATAATATTAGTCGTGACTTTTTTTTCGAACAATAATGTACTATTAAAATCTCGAAATAGTTAAAAATTCTAAAATCTAAAATATATATCTAAAATATATACAAGGTAATGAAACAATTTTACACTTTCTTTAAATTTATCCTGCCATCTAGTGGACATGTTGCTAACTAAATCGCCGCAAGCTTTCCTAAAGCTCTTAATGTAAGTACGTTGGAAGGTCGTAAAGTTTTCAATTTAAATTATTAGATGGCAGCACTTTTCGTTTGTAACACTTTAATGTACAGTACAATTCACAGATGGCAGTTTATCGATATTTTTATTTCGATATTTTATGCTTATAATTACCACAATAACTATGTTTTCGAATACAATTTAAGTGTGGGAGAGCCATGCTTCGGCACGAATGGGTCGGCTCGACCGGAGTGATACCACGGCCTCACAGAAGACCGACGTGAAACAACCATAGCGTTGTGTTTCGCCGTGTGAGTGAGGTTACCGGAGGCCCAATCCTTCCCCGCCCCCAATCCCTCCTCAATCCCTAAATCTCCAAATCCCGAATCCCTATAAGGTCGGCAACGCACTCGTAACTCCTCCGTTGCGGGTGTCCATGGGCGGCGCTGATTGCTTACCATCAGGTAATCCGTCTGCTCGTTTGCCGACCAATTACATAAAAAAAACAAAACAATGTTATTGTACGTTTTATTGTTTTTTGGAACACAAATAAAATTAAAACAGAATTTTGTTTAAATGCGGATATTTAGCAAACAATTTATTAGTATTTTTTCCAAATTAAGTTTATGTATAACTAGCGACCCCCGGTTGCCCCGCTGCAGGTCGGTACTGCCGCAACAACTACGTCGCTGCATTTTAAATTTGTAATCTTCGGAAATATTCACTAGAAGAAGGAAATTGATCTATAATTAATGCACAATTTATTGAAGGTGTTTAATTGGATAAAATGATTTATTGTTTAAAATCACTTCGTAAATAATCATATTTTAGTAAAGGATAAAAATGGTTAAATATGATGTGTGGACTGATAAATCATCAGAGTCGCGGTCAGTCGCGGGGAGCCAATGGAGTTTGTCCAGCAGTGGACGTTTTGCTACGAGAGATGAAACCAAACCCGAGCCTGCGGGGCGTAGCGTTCCACGCGCCTTAAACAGTCAATAGGTACCAACAGACCACCACCGATAGGGCACAAGAGGGCCGATGTTCAGCTGGTGTCTCAGTTCAACCGCAAAAAGGTACCGCGGTCTTGGCCTGGAGCAGGAGAAGAAACAAGGGGTTTTTAGTCAGAAGAGTCTGACACGCCCTCTGCCCATACCTTGGGCAGAAGAAGACAGGAGAAGATATTCCAACCTCAAAATAAAACTCACGTCTACGGTAAACGTAAACGTAAAAATTTCTACAAACTGACTCAAACAAAACCCTTTTAAAGGCAACAACACTGAAATTAAACAAGAACTACAATTACTTTAGTTTTCTTAGAACAATTCCTGTGTCTTTCATAGAATCTTTGTTTGTTGTCCAGAGAGGTAATTACACATCCGGGCCCCATTTAATTAACGACAATGTAAACAACATTAGGGCAGACCACAAAGGGTCCAAAACTTTGGACCTCATTGAAACGTGACGGGACCCTGGACATACTTTTGATTAATTAATAGTTCAGTAGTCAGTGCCAAAAGTGGAGAATAGCCGTCAGACTAAGCTATCCAGTTTAAGTTGACCGCCTGTATAGTGGGTAGACTGAATAAATAAAGTGTCATTTTATATTGGATCATTTAATATCCGAAGTGCCGTTTCTGGTATCAATAATAAACCGAGACCGTTATCTCTGGAGAATTTTCGATGCTTGTGTGTTTTTTTTTAATTTTTTTTTTTGATGGATAAGCAAGTAAATAATTGATTTTTGTTAAACATTAATAAAAATAAGATAAATGTATCCACCAACTTTGCACGCAATATGTGAATCAATGAAACATTGAATCTATTTTGTAAATAGACAATAAAATTTGCACATTTACAAGCCAACATTAATTATTTATAAAAAACAAAAGAGCCGCGTAGCCGATATTTCCTATCTGACTTTCTGAAAAGAATTGCCGAAACAAACTCAGATGTCAGTCTTTTTTGAAATCCAGACAATGTAAAAAAACTATGTCAATTGACAGTCCTATTGTAACTGCTAATATGATTAGGATCGATTAATCAACACCATAAAACATTTCAGACTCACACTAGAGACAAACATTGGTTTGACCCGAGCATTGCACTAGAAGTCACACTCACAGTAACCCACAGACCACAACCACTAATAAAACAATAACTATAAAATAAATGTTCTAACCCAGACCATTAAACCTACTTTTACCCTAACCTCACAATTTTAATGATAGTTCTTAACTCGGAACAGTTCAAACGCAGAGCGGTGAAAATTCGTACCAAGTGATAAGGTGCTGAGTAATTTTTATGGGTACATTTGCCGTAACAATAATAACAACTCGCAACTAATTAAAACCGGGACACGGACTTGCTGGGTGGGGGCTTCCTTACCTTGATAAAGTGACGTTCGCAAAAACGCGTTCTCGAAAATGCTTTTCGGCAATTCTTTTTTCTTTGTTTTTTATTTTTTAATCGAACAAGTTTGAAAATATAATAGTTACCTAATTAGAATTTACATATTTCATAGTGTCTGAATATACTTAATCCAAGATAAATTTAAGTATAGAACATTAATTGTACAATAATAATATTGTTTTTTAATGGGAATTGATAAGATAGTGAAACTTACACTTAGGTACACCCTGTTTCCGAAAAGCCGATCAATTTAATCTCTTGTCAAGTCATCTGATTGGTTGACTGAATTATCAACAACCAATCAGATGACTTGACAAGAGATTTAACAGGAGATTAGTTAATTTTAGCGTTTACAAGCCTTTCAGAACCCGGGTGTTAATATTTAAAAGAAACTAACAATCAGACAAACAAGAGAATAGACAAGAAAAGGATTCAAAACTAAAAAATAATAAAGTTTCAAACCTTAATTAAAAAAGTAAAATCTCCTTTAATTACCAAAATAAAAGAATATATTGTTACGTAAGTCTATAAACGTAATACTGTTGTACAGTAATAATCCCAGGTTTATGTCCCGTCGTATACCAACCACAAAAATAGGCTTACGGTGTTAAAAAACTTTTTACTCGTCTAGTTTTGTCGACAGTACCAAAAGACGACTTCTAATTAGCAAGTTGAGAGCTAAATATTACATTTATGATATGCAAATTTTGCTGAGCCAGCTAACGTGCAACATAACCGGAACTTTACTGTGCAGATATAAAGTCTTGTTTTCATTGTACGATCTTGAGACGCTAAGTTTTCTTCTTTATAAGGAGTAGGACTCATTTGTATTATCGCGCTTATTTTATTAGGTGTATTTTAGTATGGCTCTTTTTAAGAGAATATTAAACTGGATGCGCAGGTACAACTGAGCATTATTTAACGTGCGTCTTGATAATCTACATTAACTTAAATAGTTGGCAAAATACTTGAATTATGGCACACAATTTCTCTCTCTCTGTATCTCTCTCTACTTTAAAATTACAGAAATATACAAAATAAAGTGTACATTTCTAAGATGAAGGCAAACCAGACTTATTATTTTAACTAGTTTTAATTAATAAAATAATTCATAAGTTTATGTTAAGCAACTGGCTGCGGTGGACCGTATCATAGGTTTCATACCCAGTATTTGTTGTTCCATTTCTTGGTTTTGGTGTGATACAGACAGCCATCTGTATTATACGCATAGAGAAATTAACCAGTTGTTTTTCTCTATGATTATAGGGCTCATTAAGGCTGATGTCCAGCCGGGGATGCGAGTGCATGTTCAATAATATTCAGTGGCTCCGGCCGAGAAGAAGGAATGGTATGATTTATAGTTAGTAAGAGTCTTAAACGCCTCTCACCCCGGGTGGGGCAGGAGAAGTCATTGGATGACTTCCTTGAAAATTTGTATAATAAATTGTACGTTTTTAAATGCACACTGAAGAAAAACAAAACAGACGTAACACTTCTTTAAATAATAACCTACTTAATCTCCTAATAATCTGAGACTCTAAAAATCTACTTACTTACTGGCCTCCAGTTATTGTCTCGAAGATCTCTATGCTCCTTCAGCATCTTCTTATTTTTTAAATAAAATAAATTATTTCCAAGTTGGCCTTTCAATCGAATCTATTAGTTATCAACTTTATATTTTCTTTTGGAACAGACACGAAACACAAAAAACAAACAAACGTCGTTTATCACCAAATTCTCCGTTTTATCATATAGAATATCAATTGTTTCCTAACATCTTTGATTGTCCTCTCCTCATGCGTGTAACAAAAACAAAGGAGATCGTAAAACAGAATACATCAACCGTAAACTTTGCTTGTTCCCTTATCAAATACTGAGACAGAGGATGTAAAGCTGTGTGAGGGATAGGCGATAGTTGGGCAACTTTTGTACCTCAGAATATGTAAAGAAAAAAACGCGTTTCTTGTTATTCTGATTGAATAGCGATACCTAAGCCTTTTTTGATTTAAATGTCTTCTTCTTGTGATTTTAAGGTTGAAATTGCCAATCTGTCTTCCGCAAGCGTGGTAATCAATGTTCAAAAATTCTCCGTCTTTGCTCAGCAGTAGGCGCTTAAAGGCTGATGATTTTTGTACTTTGTTGATGTAGCATAGTGGTAGAGCCACCAGCTTCATGTTCATGGCATCATAGTGCATGAAAAACGGCTCGAGACCTGGTAACTACCAACGTGACATTTTCCGTTTTGTGTGTACTTTTTAAGACTATTAAAATTTAGAAACTACAGATAAAGCACAGAAATCCTGGACTTCATCATTTCAGACATTCATCATTACATAGTATACTATGTAATGATGAATGTCTGAAACAAAGTCGCTGTACGTTACCTGTCGCTATATCCCGCGCAACGGATTTTGATGCGGTTTTTTTATGCAGAGAGTTATTGAAAGGAAAATAAGGTACATGCATTAAATAGTGGAGAAAATTAGTATCAGTATTCACCCGTGCGAAACCGGGGCGGGTCGCTAGCAATTTATAATTATAAGTTTTATATCCCCTCTTATATTCTTCTTGAACAAGTCGGTGATGATGATGTGATATAAATCCGCTTTGCGCAATGTTGTCGGCAACTTGTCGCGCTACAGTTGCTCGTTTGCAACGTTTACACACAAACGAAGAACCGTGTTTCGTTTTGTACATGATTTGTTACGATAATTGATGTGGTCCTGTGACCTCGTTGTTATTTTTCCTTATTTTATTGATTTTATCACAATACCTTGAATTGGTATTCAAAATAAAGTTTCTTTAGATATTTTTAGAATAAATTAAAAAAACTCAATTGAATATAAGAAATATTGATTAACAACCATTCATATGAAGGAAGTATTCATATGAATCGTGATATGAACACATATCTGTAACTTACTTTTGTAATAATTAACATTTAAAACAGGCATTTATTAAATGGCAATAGGTAAATATAAAAATTATGTGTTTAATATACACATCACTGTTAATAGATACCCTGAGGGATAAGTAAGCGAAAGTCCAAACATTAGAGAATCGAAGTTTACTTTTTGTTTAGGATTTTATGACTTATTTCAAGTGCAATAAAATCCTTTATTCCTCATTATATCCAATTTACTTCTCTCTTCTTCCACGTAATCTGCTATTTATCACGCATGTGTCATAATGTCTATTAGTACAGGATGTCCTGAATCAAAGTTATAAGTACATCGTAAATTCCTATGACGGATGAATGGTTGAATGGATGCATGAATTTTTAGGGCCCAATATCTGTTTATCTGGTAGCGACATCCGGGTATAATTGACGTTCGTAAAATTTTAGATTCTTTTTGATCGAATAATATTTTGTTTTCTCTTTTGACGTTTTATTTTTTAACTAGTATTTGCACGCGACTCCGTTCGCTTGTGACTTCCTGTAGATTTTTGGTAAAACTATCCTATGTCCTTTCTCGAGTTTGAAACTATATCTGAACCAAATTCCAAGGAAATTGGTTCAGTAGTTCAAGCGTTAAGAAAAGACAGACAGACAGACAGAGTTACTTTCGCATTTATAATATTACTTTGGATTTGTATTATTTAATCTACATTGTAAATTTTTAATAGTGTAATAATAAAACATATATAGATACAAACAGTTCAAGTGAAAACAAAATTAGAAGTACACGAATGTTATAAATATCCAAAGGTTTAAAAGGGATTTCCCAGTAATTTATTTGTGCCATTGATGTAAAATGAAAACAATTCAATGCAATTTGAAAACAGAAAAAGCCTAAATTTTTGTATAATCTATTTTTATATAGAGGGAATAATAACGATCCACCCATCCCACGTTTCAAAGAATCCATCCTAAAAAAAAACAATTATCATAATCATGTTCCATCATAATTATCAATAAATACCTACATATTTATATATTAACATTTTTTTCACTCTAAATCTTTGTAGTGTATTCAATATCGCAGGAAAGAATGTTCCCCAATGATTCAATGTGTGAGTATTACTCATATGGTCTCCCTAGAATCGATTCAGTGGTTGATTCGATCTGGTTATTATTTCGATGAGGCCCATAAAAGGACATTTTGTCCAATTAGTGTTTAACTCCATATTATGTTGCTTATTAAGATTGTGTGTCGCGTGAATCACAAGCCACTGAGATGTCGTCCGATTGAAGACCCAATTTTATATTGATAAGCGATAGCGATAGCGGTTTAGTTTAGGTAAGTGTTTTGTTAAGAAAGTAAGTTTAGTTTTATAAAACTTGAAATTAATTGTAACAATATGAAACACTTGAGCAGAATAAAACCATAATGTTTATCGTGATTTCTCAAATTGCTGTAAAACTTGGCAAATGAAAAAAAATCTTTTTTATACTACCTAGCACAAAACAGAATTTCTTCTTTATAGGTATTTTTTTATTATTTTTTTTCATATCAGAACAATATCTTTATCTCTCTCTCACTATGTTAAGTTTAACCTGTTTAATCAATCGTTTAGACTCTAAAGACACTTCAATAAATTAGCAAACAATTTGACCAAATTTTTACGCAGAAGTAACCAAAACGAGAAAAGTACGCAATCAAAATTCTTATTAAAGTATTTTAACAATACTTCCGCTGGCTTCTTTATATCGACCACGAGCCTTCGTCAGCATTTCACTTGAAAACACGCAACCGTTCACACATTAGCATTAATTATTTTAAAAATCCTCATTAAAATATTTCTCCTATTACGTGGAATTCCTTAAACGTTTCCTTTTTTTTACGGACCCGACTTTTGTGGTATAAAAAACGAAATATTGTATCATATGACACTAGAATTCCGAACGACATATCTGACAATTTTTTATCCTATTCTCTATTTGTTAAAGTTGATTTTAGTTTGCGGTATTTCTAAAGGTGTATAATGAATGGAGTGACATTTCAAGATCTTTGGTGTCAATAACGTTACATTTTGCTAAAGAAAAAAAAATACTGTTCTACCAGGAACGTTTTATCAAGATCAAAGTGGAAGCATTCAAAACAATTAAACTTATCATCGGGGGCGATTCATTAATATTGTTTGTTGGACAAAAAATAAATGTGTTGTTTACATTTATTAGGGAAGTGGCGAGGTCTCATCCATCAAGTGGACGAAGACGAATTGGGACGAGAGTTAGATACACAACGATACTGTATTAGTTTGATGCTCATTTATTTTAATACACTTGTTCTATTCAAAAACATTTGTAAATAACAGAAGGTTATATTACTACTTTTTTGATAATAATAATGTTAGAAGTATTAAACAAAAAAGTATGTGAATGTCATCACGAAAAGACGTACCAGTTTTACAATATTTTTTCTATGCCATAAGTCAGCAAATGAGCATACGAATTCCCTGATGGTAATCAATCGACGCCGCCCATGGACACTGGTAAAACCGAAGGAGTTAATACAAGAGCGTTGTCGGCCTCTTTCGGGTTTAAGGGATTTAAGGATAGGAAATTTGAGGAATGAGGATAGGGAGGGGAGGAATTAGGCCTCCGGTAACCTCACTCATACGGCGATACACAACGTAAGTGTTGATTCACGACGGTTTTCTGTGAGTCCGTGGTATCACTCCAGTCCAGCCGGCCCATTAGTACCAAAGCATGGCTCTCCCACACTTGAATTCCTGTCGGAAGAAAAAGTAAGACGGAAATGGACGAAGTGTCGTATAACGCCCCAATTAAAAAGCTAACTAATATTCAAAAGTATCAACGTACAAAAATATCAGAAAATAAATACTTAACATTAAAAAATGTCCCTTATTTCCTATGATACTTTACCACGAAACATACCCGTATCGGAAAATAAGAGTCACATTACTAGCACGCTACAACGCGACATTATTAAAAGAAACATATGCACCTTAACGACTTCTAAAAAATGACGCTTTTTGTAACCGTCACCTGACAAAAAAGTGCCAAATTAACTTTTTTAAAGGAAACGATCTGTTTTTGAGAACGCCACGTGTGACATTGCCGGCGTGGCGACACGATCTATTTTTAAGGTCATACCACATGTTTCTGTTGATATTTTGTCGACGAATAATCCCTCATCATTGGGGATATCTATTTTTATCACTACCCCAATTGATGACGCCAACTTTGAGAGCTTAACTTGACTTTAATATGCCAGTGATATATTGAAACTCGCGACAAAGCTGACACATTGAAACGAATTCCTTTTATAAATTATTCCTTTTACACAGACTTTATGGAATCTTTCATATTTCACTTAACAAACTTTATTGCAACAGGCGTAAAGGAAAGGTTGAATTCGAAAATTCGCTTCGATTCCTATTTCGTCCTACAAACAAATTTATTCAATAGTCAGAATAGGAAAAGACAAAACAGTTTTTATATTGTTTGCTTTCACAAAAAAGCCCAAAGGAATATATGCGAAAATATTAAGGAATAGAGAAAAACTCACGAGTGTGCAGACAGATAAAGGGAAAAAGGAATGTTCTTAACTGGTTCCGACATTATATTCGCATTTGTGAAGATCAAAGAGCATGTTGTGACACACGGGCAGGGAAAAACTTCGGTCGACGGTGGTGAGGTGAACAACGCCGGAGGGCTCTCAAGTAACACCATCCTTGAGGGAGCTAGGCTTTGAAACAAAATGCGTTTGCATACATTAAACTGTAAGAATGTTGGAGATAGGGAGGGTAATACCGCCGGGTCCCTAGGGGAGCGTGTTTCGGCGATTACGCGGACGGAATTTCTCAACAGTAAGTTGCCTTCTTAGCTAGATAGTTTGCACGTAACACTAGCCTCTTTGCGTATTTTCACAGTCAAAGCCGTTCTCCAGAATACTTCTGTGTTTCAAAGTATTTGAAAGGCAAATTAGGAACATATCTTGAGTGAGTTCCTTGAGAGCCTCGAGCAGTGCTACGCTTGGGACGTCGTAAATATTTGAACATAATGAATTTAACCCGAGTCTTGGTTTGAAAACACATTTTAGGTTTAAGATAAAATTTCTCTCGAAATGTGCTACGGATTTTTCGCGAACTCTGCACGAGCATGGCTAAATTATAATTTTATTTTTTTGCAGTTTTTAATCTAGCTGAGGAATCTGGATTGCAATTGTTGTCCTCAAATTAAAATAGCGAGAGTTTTATCGTAGAAAAGCTCAAATTTGGACATGGAACGAGAATAAAGAACCTCGTACATAAAATAAACAATTGAATCCCTTTTGATGAGAAACGTGTACCAAAGCATACAAATTAAAGTTCCAATGTACGTTATTACAAACCTATTGTAAAACACCGCTAGAGTAACAAAGCGTCAATAAAACATGAGTGCAAACAAAATTAACGATACAAAGGCATTAACCCCATTTACAAACAGGCGGTATGTTAGTAGCTAAGTTTGCAATCTCTGAGCAAACACATAAGGCCCCTAGGGAATCCCTCGAGTTCGGATGATGCACGCGCCAGCCGCCTTGAGACATGGTAGAGAAACTTTGATGTGACGCGTGAGTCATTACAAGATTACGAATTGCTAAAGTTTTATAACATAACACACACATTTTTCATTTACGATGGACTAATTTGTATTAATGTTGCTGAGTAAGAACATGTTTTGCCTGTGGTGAAACAAAAATTAATGAATACACTTTTCAAATAGAAAGCAGACTAATGTGCTGGTGTACTTAAGGTTCAGAATGAAAAGCCTGCATTAAGTGCTAAATGTATGTTGTTTTTATTATAGACCTTTAATGTAGAACAACATAGAATAATATATTCTCCAAAGAGTCCAAGGAGTTTCGTCCCTAATGTTACCAATTTCAGAGCAAGCCACGTCTTAGAGACGTCTTTTATAATACCATGCTAGCATTATTTCTTTTTTGAAAATCTTCTATTACTGACGCTTGTAATCACTAGACATGTGTAGTCCTTTTATTATGTTTATGCCAAAATATCGCCTAAAATATGACAAAATTAATACCTCTTTTCAATAAGTATTTTAAAAAACTTAAAGCAAATCCGTCTATTTAGAAAACAAAGAAAGATAGTGTCTAACTTTCACCAAAAAGTTTTCCACCTTTTCTTTATACCAAAACCTTTTCATCACAAACCGAGCGTTTTCATTTTGGATTTATAAAAGACTTTTATTACTAACGAAATGTTACTTAGGAAGTACCGTCGTCAAACATAAATAGAACATCTGTAAATAAATAATTCTCTTTTTCCCTGAAGATCAACAAACTTTACGTAGCATTTTTTCTAAGCGGCAAAACTTACTTATTAACTTAACGTTCCTCGCGGTACGTAATAAATTATTACGCATCTACGATTCGGCGTTTCATGTCTTCAAGGCAGTTATTACTAGGGGTGCGTTTATGTCAAAGTCGCAGTCCGGCAGAATGCAATAACCACTGAAAGTCGCAACGGTGATAAACTTAGTCGACTCTGTGCGCTGTCATGGGACAAAGGATTTCTACTGGGCAGCGAACAGATAGGTTAGGGTTGTCCCCGATTATTAACGGCAATTATGGAATAACAGTGATTTTAATATATTTTTTAAATAATGTAAAATAAACATTTATTTTCTCGTGGAATAGTACTAGTCTGGCCAAATCTTCTTTTTGTAAGCCTATATCTGTATAAGTAAAGGATCGTAAAAGAATGCCTATAATTTTATAGCGAATACTATAAAGAAATTTGGCAATGTACAAAATTAAATGAACTAAAGAAGTTATAACAAAAATACGTATAGAAATTGGTACTTTTTACTGTGGTGTTAGCAAGTTTCTGTCCATGTTTCACTATAACTGCGGACCATCCGTTGCGAAAAGAAAAACAAAAAGCAGAACCGAGAGGATTAAAACGTAAACCCTGCCCGGACATATCCCTGTCCGTGGTAATACAAACAAGTCTACAAATTTAAAGTACACTGAATACAAACTTGGTAGTTTTCCCACATAAAAGTTAGTCACCCACTCAAAGTTTTATAACGTTCGTCACGCGAGCGGGCGACTTAAAAACTTTTAGCAAGTTGACAGCCCTGCCTGAACCAATTTAATGCTGTAAATCCACAGGGCACACTTACCTCCCTTGAAACTCATGCGATATTGCGTTTTTTTCTAAACCGCAGTGAAGGGGGCGTACCACGTAAGTATGTGGAGCTATCGCTTTATGTCGTCACGAAAATGTTTTACGTGTAAAAATGTTAAGGAAAATAAAAATGTATGTCGGGGAAGCAGGTTGACTTTTTTTTCGTTGTGTTTTATCAAAGTGCACGAGTGGGCGGAATTCGTGTATATTTATTTGTACGTATACTGGTACTCCAAAACTATGTTTGTTTGCTATTTCTGTACGTTTTGATACATATGAAACGTCTCTATCTGACAAAGGATTCCCTGAAAATATAAAAATATTTTTTTATCAACATTTTAAAAATGAGTAGAAATATATTAAGTATTTTTATTACTTTAATTTTGTATGTAGGTACATTATTACAAAACCAAATTGAAATGGTAATACTTTTTCTAAACATTACAATAAAATGGAGTGGCATTTTTTTAAATAACAAATAAATTAGTCACGCCTCTGCCAAAACAGAATAGCAACAAGAAAAATAACTTTAGTGCAACAATCTTATTAATAAATAGCGCGCGTGCCTTTGCCCAAGAATTACAAAGCCCCTTAAGTTTTGGGAAATATTGAATCGATCCCATGGGATTCCTTTCATTTTTCTCTTAAAACCATAACAAATTTCCAGATTACTTACGTTCTGGATAGCCCCCTTACTATCTCTGTTCTTCTGTATTTATTGCTTTCCACCCTAAGCTAAGTTATCGAAAATATAATCCCTCTTACGCACGGAAACTTCCACAGCTGATTACTACTTGGCCCTGATAAGGCACAGCTGGCATATAGTGGATACACCATTAGGTAAAAATGCTGAAAACATTCAAACAATCTAAGGTTATGTTGGACTAGATTTTAAAGAACTGTTCAATGCCTGTCAACAATTTTTAGTCTAAATATTTGGAGAAGACCGCATCCCAAGTGACAATGTTAACTACTTACAGTTTTTACTGAAACGTAAATAAATATTTATGGAACACTTTTAAAGTGCCATTTTAATTGTATTCATGAGGAGCCGCGACCATCCCGAAGTGTTTAGTACCTAATTTCCGAGACCTCTGTAAGTAAAAAGCCTTAAGCAGATCACGTTTTATCGCAGAACTTCTACACCCGTTAAAGCCAAATGTTCACCATAAAACAATCGTTATACTTTCATTAGTGGATTGCCCATCCACGTTATTATATACGCCACCGAATAATCTGGGGTTATTTTCCAAGTTCCGAGTTGTGGAGAAGAATAAAATCCAAGTGTAATCCCCTCGAGATTAATATTATTTTATCACTAACAATAAATAAAGAGTGAATTCAATAGTCAAGCACAAAACGGAATTATAAGTTTTTGACGCACCAGTGGAAAACTTTCACTGAATTCAATCTGCCTCGGATTTGTTCGGAACACTTTATATTCAGCTGAACAGGTACGGGGCAAAAAGTTAGTTTATGATCGTATCTAGAGCTAGATTTAAAGATGAATAGTTGGAAAGTTCTATCAGATTCCTTTTGAGATGTATGACCAATGTTATTCAAGTCGTGTGATGATGGATTATTCTTTTCGATTGTCTTACTTCGGAGTTCTAAAAGAAAACTATACGAGTTTGATACGTTACCCGAATAATATAATACGTGGCGAAGAAAGAGTAATATCAAACGATTTACTAAAACTTTTCTTTTATAGATAATACGACTTGAACCGGTTTCTGTTGCGTATTAAATCTCAAGTCGGATTTTATATTATTTTTGTTCATCTTTTCGAGCTAAATAGATTTTAGTTCACAAATAGGCATCAATTTATCAAAAACTATTTCTATCTACGAAATATTTCACTTTCAGACGAGTGGAGTTATTAATAACAGCATTGTGTTTGTAAATAGGTTAACTGAGTCTCGGTAGCAATAAATAAAATTAAACGGAATATTACTCAGTAAGGGGTTTTTGAAATGTCGGAATAGTCGATATAATGATTTATAATGTTGTTTGTCCGTGCATTTAAATTACACGAATATTGAATAACGCAGTGAAATAAATGGTGGGGAAATATCAGGAAATATTGACAACTACCGACAACTAGAATTGTGTGATGTGCGGTAATTAATATTGTTGGGTAGACAGTTCGTGAATTGTGGTTTATATGTAAAACTTTTTTGTTGATGTAAATAGGTCAGTAGACTTGATTGATAAGTAAAACATTCCAATTGTAAATAATGTTAGCAATATCATCGTTTAGTGAAACGATACCATAACTGAAAGTAGCTATTTAGACTTTTATTATAAAAAAAGATATGTACCTAACGTATTATTTCGTGTGTTTTTAAGTTGAAAGTATAAATTAAATTTGGAACTAATAAACTTTTTTTGAATTGTAACTATCGTGACTAAATTTATCGAAAATGATAACTTACCATGTGAACAGCCAGGGTTGCAGGGTAAGCGCAATGAGGCACCGCGACCTCGGCTCAGAGCAGGAGAAGGAACAGGGGGGTTTTTAGACAGTAAGAGTCTGACACTCCCTCCCGCCCGGCCCTGGGCGGGAGAAGACATTTGATGATTTTTGCCTCACCAAAAAAAAAACCATGTGAATTATTATGATATGAGAGACGCTCTAAAAGTTTCAGGTCTTAACGGGACTCTAATTTATTCATGCTAAACCTTTTCATAACCATATCTACACTACAAAAAATGCACGTGCGTACGGTAGTGAGTACATCATATCATTAATGTCTGAGGAACCTGGGTGTGATATTTCCATGTTACACACTCGTATTCTCAAAAACAATATCAGAACCAATTTCTGTTACTACGAACATAAGTTTCCAAACCCCCTCAAGGAAAATATCACCGTACTACACCATGAGAGGGTCCAAACACGAGTGAGTTACGTCAGGTAGATAGACTGTAAACTGCAATAACTGGCCCACCTGGCAGGGGCGGTGATTATGGAATCCCCAACGTGAAATATTCCGTCCTGAAGAGGGAATTCACATGTCCTCTTTTGTTACAGTAAAAAGTAAGTTAGCAGACATTGTTGAAGTACTGTAGTTGAATTTGATGCTATAAAAAATCGCCAGCACGATTAGCGCGGTGGCTGGGCAAGCAGCTACAGCGCAACGTGTCACGGATTTCATACCCGCACAGAACATTTCTATGTGTGATCTACAAATTGTTGTTTCAAGTATGGGGATCGTATGTATGTGAAACTGTATGTTGGTTCCTCGACACAGGAGAAAATCCTGGTGTGAGGCAATTTTTTATATTAAAACCACGAGCATTCCGGTTTCGCAATATACCCTAACGTTTCGATGTCACATTAACAAATTCGATAATCGCAGATTTATAGAGACAGATCTATTCAAATCTCGAACGTTTGACACAAAGAACAGAAGCGGAAAATCAAATAATTTGTCCTCAAAATAATATGAGAGAATTCGTAACCAACCTTATTATGAAAAATTGGCAATTTTCATGTGTGTGTCTTTTTTATGTCGTCACAAGATTGAGTTATAAATCAGAAGCCTATTTTCATTTGTACGTATCGCCTAAGCGGAAAATGACACCATTTCTTTTTAAATTGAACCAGTCATTTTGAGAAGTGTTAAGTGTCTACTTGATTACCGTTTTGTTAGGGGTTTCTTTTATGATGGAATGTAACCCCTATAAAGAATGGTTTAAGAGTTATTATTAAGTGTATGTACTTAAACCAATCTTTTTTGTCACTTGAATTTATCATTATTGCTCTCTAGTGTATTACTGATGTAGGTACCAATGAATTTGGAAAGTATCAAGTTGCTGTCTTATTTTTCTACATAAATATGTATTATCAAAATTGACATTGGTACAATATTAGACGTGTTTGCAAGACAACCTTTGTTTTTCAATGAAACCTTTACGTTGTATAAGCCTAGCTTAACTAGTTTTTTTTCTTCTTTAAATAATTAGGGACTTTTATACCGCACAGCGTATGTCAGTCCCATCGTATCTAACACAAGTTATATTTAAACGAGATCAATGGATCAGGGCCATAAAGTCGAACAACCTTCTCGCATCATCAGAAGTTGGTCTGCTTAAAATATGATGGAATGTACCTATATCTTCATGTTCAACTTCAAAGCCCTGAACAACTATCTTAACTAGTTGTTTTGTTTAAATGACACACGTAGGTTAGTTTTGGTATTAGTAGTTGAAGTCTACTATCATTCATGAAAACAAATTTTCTGAACAAAACAAAATGTGGTAAAATTTTTATTACGACTTTCACTATGGCTACTACACGAAGGCTATTCAATAAACACTGTCCCAGAGAAACTTATTTTTAAACGCGAGTTAAAACATCTAAATAATTGCCCTCCTCTAGAGATTTAAAAGTCTCCTAAGTGCAAGCCTTGTTTAACTTTGAAGACTACTTTGATACTTTAAGCGTGTCATCCCTATCCGTCACACATACACGTGGTACGCATACACTGCTAGTTCGTTCACCCTTCGTGCCCCGTATAAATATGAAATGCACCCTCACTAAGACAAATTATTTCATTTCCCCGTCCAAGGGACGTAGGGACGTGACTGCAAGCTTCCATCAAATGTATGAGAGATGTACGCCGATTTAATGTAATGATGGTAATAAGGCCGTGGTTTTAAAGTACTACTTTAATGTTTTTAGTGCTTAAGATTGTTAATGGTTGGTATTTGAAATATAGTTAACGTTTTTGACATCTGTGCGTTTTTATATTGAGAAACTATTATGATTTTTATTGCTCGCCAATAATGTTGTGTCACCCCTATAATTGCCAGATGGCAGATTGAAGAAGAATAAGTGCAGAGTCATCTAGAATATAGTTTAGTGTTGAGTTTTTGAATTTGGAATCGGCAAAAATAAAAATATGGATGTATATCATAGTATTTTATTTATAATGTTGACACTACTGAAGTGATGATTGAATAAAATCAATTTTATAAAAAAACCGAAACGAAAATTATAACGGTATATAATGTTAAACGAAACAAAATATCTATACCTACTGAATACCTTGAAAACATTTAATTATGAAGGTTTGCTTGTATGACGATCTCAAGATATTATAACCATCTCAACATATTATGCCAATCGCAGAGCTTCATCACAGAGATTGTAAACTGAGTATAATATAGTATCGTGTTTCCGTAATATCTAATGTCCAAATATAATAATATGAAATTTCGACCCGTCACTCAATCAAAAGGGACTTTTCACAAGGGAATTTGTGTACCAATAAGGGGGAAAGTGGAAAATATAACGTAGAAAATAATAAAGTTAAAAGAAAATGTCTACCCGACCCGATTTAGGGTTGTATGCAAATAAATACAACCCTAAAATAGGAACATAAATAGAAAAGTTTATCGGTACGAATGTATTATAATACGAACAAAATATTGTTTTAGGTTTTCGGTTACATCAAAGTTGATGTGTACTCAATAACGGCTCTAGATCCTGAGTCGCCGAACAGGGTCGAGGAAAATGTAAATAGTTATTTATTTTTTCCCTTTTAAAAATCATAAGTAATTGATTGGTGTAAATTATCTTTATAATAAAAATTAGAAACAAAAATAAATATTTACAATTATTACTCAATGTGATCATAACTTTTTGAATCAATTCAATAAACAATAGCATTTGAAATCAAATATTTAAATATAAAATGTGTCCCAAATTAATTCAAAATGCCAGTGAACATGAATTTTCTTTACCGCTCCGTGCGATTGTTTGAGGCCTAAAAGGACTTATTCCTGTTAATTAATTCTTACCATAATAAACATAACAAGGAGCGCTAAATTTACATTACTTCCAGCTGTCTAATAAGCTGGGCGTCTAACTGAAATTGTATTCTCTCCCGTCGTACACACTTTGTCACCGTCAACGTGAAAACGTCCAGGGAAATTGGCCCCCAGTTCGAGCGAGCACTGCCATAATTAGGACTGGCTAATGTCCCGGAAAAACAATTTCATAAAACATCTCATTTCTTGCAGAGCTACCGGGCCCGCATAAAAAGAAATAAGACACTAAATAAACTTCTACTTACACGGTCGGGTACACCTTTATTCGGAGCCGTGATGAAATATGTACGTTTGTACCGTTGTCAAAGCTCGACGGGCTACATTCCTGTATGCGTGAAAGAACAATTTGCCTAAAGCTTGGACTCGAATTAAAATTACTTTGGGGCGACAATTCGCAATATTGCAATTCGGAATCCCACCACAAATGAGTGCGGATTTAACATTGGGCGTATTACAAAGGATTAAAAGCTACAATTGATTGAGTTTAACGCTTAAACTTGTAAACACTTCACATATTTGCCACGGCATAATACGATTTGTTGCAAATCAATCGTCACTGCATAGTCCGGAAATTTTCATGGTTCGTCGGATTTGTTCGGACAAATATGCATAGTTTATCAAACTCTATTCGTTTTATTTGACTTTGCTGTAACTTCTGTGATTTGATACTATTTTTTGTTGAAGCCTGATTTTTTTCCGGAAAAACCAGTTACAAAGTTATCCAATATTTCAATGGTTATGCAAACAGTGAACATATTATATAGTCAAAATCCTAGCACTGCTATTCATATAGAGCCAGGCTGTGACTCGATTTGACCAATTACGGAACCCCATTTAGAAGTGTAACAGTAAAAGCTGACGTTGTTCACGAACTAGCGAACTGCGACTATTAGTAGAATATCCAACTTTCCGTCGAAAAACAATACAAAAATGTCGCAAACTCCAATTGAAATAGGGTTGACCCTGTTTAGATTTTGCTGAGCACAAAAAGTCCTCGCATTACCCGTTGTAGTGTGCTGTCGGCCCAAGTTCGGAACTTTCGATATCCCTTTTTTATCCGTGAAGCTTGCTATCGACCTAGTTGGACCTAGTTAGTCCAGCTGTCAAACTCGCTTATCTTTGCCATCTTGTTTGCGTAAACCGTTTTTCGAGAGACCTGAGGTAAATTGGGATTATTTCTATACCGAAGCTAGAGGAGTATTATTGTTTTTAAATGCTATTTTCATCATTGCAATGCTCAGTGAAAATATTCTTACGAGTAAATTGAGTGAGATATTTCTATCAATTTGAGCTACATTAAAGTACAGTTCAAGGAGAACTCAGTTAGGTACTTCTACCACATACTAGTTATGTAATACTACCGAAACTATAGTTCTCTGTATGTTAGAGTTGATCGTAGGTGCAAGTTAGTTGGGTTCGTCTTGTAGTTTATCTCAATAGATATTAAGCTGCATGCACGATGAAGGTACCTATCATTATCGTGTAACACTTGGTAGATCGAGTATCCAATATATTAAAGGTTTAAGCTATGTTACACGTATATGTGCATGTAAGTACAATTATTATAATAAGCAGTATTTGATTTATATTTTTAAACAAATAATCCGTAATCCCTCGGTGCACAAAACTGATTTGGTCAGATTGGAAACTTTAGTGTAATTATTTTTGTGATCGAACCAAGAAAGGGAAGGCTCCTTACGATATCCTTTCTCACAAGATTAACTACCTATTCTCTGTAACATTCCTTGGACAAGGAAAGAAATCATCCAAATGTTTTTGGGGTCACAGAAGCTTAACCGTACGCTGCCATAAAGATGTCATATAACATTCTGATCACGCTAAAAGGGGAAAAAGGGCATACACATACGGACACAAAATGAATTAACCCTGCTATAATTGCACTGAACACATCCATTACTAATTCTAGATAACAGTCACGCACAATTATCTTCGGGAACTTATTAAGATAAGCTGGTCACGGGTAGCATTCGTTTTTCCTACAGCTCTAAATGGATAAATTACTCGCGTTATCGATACGAGTGATGGACAGCCCTAGATTATGAGTAATCCTGTTAACGAAATTAGGAGATAGTGTTGTTAAAGGTTGAGAGGTGTGGGCGAAGTTCGTTGGTTGAAATGATTTATATTTTATGGTCTTATGGAGTGAAATGAACAACTAGCGTGTATTGTTTATCAGCATCTTCTTGAGCAAAGACGATTTTTCATACGGTGACGGTTTGGCAACGCTTGGCTAAAGTAGAATGATGATTATAGTTAAAATCCGGAATGTTTTAAAGACGTCTAAATAATAATAGATCGTAGATATATCCTCGAAAAGTTATCTTGGTGTTTGTTAGGTTTTAAACCCGCACCCGCTTAATCGGAAAGCGGGCGTATCACCTTCCAGCCCAACTTAACAAAGTACATATTTTGTTTACTTTAAATTCATAAAAAGGAACAAAAGAGTTGAGAGAAACTAAAACTTTTAAGTAAAATTTGTTGTTGTGGTTGTTGTTGTGGTACTCATCTTAAGACATCATTTATTTTTAAAAGGAATCAGTTTTTAATAATTGTACTACTAACACCCGATTTCTAAAAGGCTTGTCAAGTCATCTGAAAAAATCTATTAAATTGATTTTAACATTGATTGGCCTTTCGGAAACCGGGTGTTAGTCTTTAACTATTACTTAGCTCAATTTTACCATACTAAAGTATTCGAGTGGAATAATTTTACTAAGTATCTTGTATTTCTGTACGTGACTGTGTACCAAACCCCAATAGTTTATGCTGGCATGCAAGTCTTTTCCCCAAAGACCAGCACAATAAAAAGACCTGAAGGGATATTTCCATAATCACGCAGATTGGCATTCTTGTCATGACGTCACTATCCTCGGGGAATTGCGCTGACCATCTCTTTTACCCTTTATTTTCCATAAATAATTGCATGCTTATTGCATTGGAATTTTAAATATTTTTTGAAGAAGAAAAGTAGATTACATTTGACGATAGCAAAAAAGGAATTAAATACATTTAAAAATGAGAATGACAGATTTTGACCTAGCCTATTCAATGAAAAAGTACAATTTGTTTTTATGTTGTAGGACTGTTAATATACACACGGATCATCTATTGGTATACCCGTAACAACAGAGGAGTTACGAGTGCAATGTCGACCTCTTGGGCATTAGGGATTTGGAGATTTTGGGATTGGGGGAGGAAGGATTGGGCCTCTGGTAACCTGACCCGCATGGCGAATCACAACGCTGTGGTTGTTTCACGCCGGTTTTCTTGTGAGGCCGTGGTATCAATCCTGTCGAACCGACTCATTCGTGCCGAAGCATGGCTCACACAAATATATTTGATTGCAATTCATAAAATGTATATAATAAGGAACTTTAAATTCGATGATCGATGAAAAAATATTAGGTACCTACGTAACAATTAAACCAAAAACTACTCAAACGTAGAAAAATAAGTCACAAAATCCAACAGCATTCAAACAACAAAACAACTCTTACACAAATAAAATTTAGTGCTAACAATTAAAATCTAACCCTACAGCGCGCGTGACTAACATTGAAATATGCAAGTGTCGCGATGTGCGCACTATGTGATGGTAGTCTAAATTGTTGCAGCCGTTTAGTACCGGTACCCTCTGATTATGTTTTTCATTGTACATATTGTAGTACTATTACTATCAAGTAACAAATTCTGCGTGACTTTTGATTGAAGATTAAGTTTTTATTTCCAAAAATTACGACCTCATTTTAATTATTAATAAAGAATGTTTTGTCGAATTAATTATATTTTCAGGGTATAAAGTTTTGGGCAGCAGAGATTTGTAGTCGCTATCGAGAGTGAATTCGTAGACGGATTACCTGATTGTAAGCAATCGGCGCCGTCCAGGGACACCTTGCAATACCAAAGGAGCAACTATGAGTGCGTTGCTGGCTTTACGGTTCTGATACAGAAATAACCTAATTAAACAATAATTAATAATTGAAAACTGGTTTATACTACCTATAAAATACGAACGAACGACGAAGCCAAACAAAGGCGGTCTCATAATACGAACACAACAATGTTCCCTTTACAGAAATAAATTACGCAAACAATTAAATATCGGCAATAATGCGTACGTGGGGTGCGACAATTTGTCTGGACCGGCTAGCTAGGGTAGCACGTTTGAACATACAGGTTGTTTCAAAATATGTGTTAGAATGAAGTATTGTGATTACGTGTAGGTACACAATAAAGGTACTGTTAAAGCGTTTGTAGATGAGGTCATTAATGTATAATATATCAAATGCGCATATTAGGTATGTATAACAAGAAATATTGAGACATCTAACAAAAATGTCTCGATCGATAGAAATCACAGGATATGTAAAACTTGTTTAAGATTACATCTATTGTTAAATAGTCTTATAATTTTATTTGGTCATGCAAAAGTAAAAAATGTGTGATTATCTTTACTTTTTTATTTATAAAAATAATACAATTAAATTAAGATTTTCTTTCAATCACACACAGATTTTATGAGACGTCAAATTAAACTATCTACTACTAAAATCATTAAAAACCAATTATATACCTACGTAGTACCAAAAATAAGACGAATTTCAAAATATGAAATTCGAAATATGTACAGAGAAAATGTAAAATATTATAGTCCTCTAATTATCACGGGGAAAAAATAACATCAGCCTGTATATTGACGATGTAACACATGCATTGCGTAGTTAATGTAATTATGAGGCCGTAACGTAAACGGGCTTGACTTGTTGCGATTAGAGATTGTCTCCGCTCAGGGATAAATAACATTTATGTTTGTATATCTCTCGAAAATGTTATTAGGCCTCCATCTCTCAAGAAAATAATAATATAAGGAAAATACTTTAATCTTAATTTTGTATAATTTTCACTTTGTATTTTTTTTAACTTTTATCGTTTTGAGTTATCGCTATTTTAGAATGTTGTATAACCTATAATTGTCATCTGAATTAGCCAAATAAATGTAATTCCCGACTTCTTAACAGAAGTGTCTGTGTGCTGGGTGCTGTTGTTATTTAATAAATATTTTTTAATATGAATGCATATTTTGTGTGGACACAACTAAAATATATAACTTGAAATAAAACCCTGAACAGAAAAAATAGCTATTACTCCGTTCTTTTGCATATTAAGTGCTTTTATGTGCTTTTATTAAGTGGCTTTAAAGCTTTTATTAAAATAAGGCAATTTTAAGGAATTAGTTATTTTTTTTATGCCTCATTTTGTTCTCTCACGTACCATTTAGTCATTTAGTTATTTATGAAAAGATTTCTAAGTTAAAAAATGAATAATACTACTCACTCAAACTACGACATCTTCTCAAATATAAGTTGATATCAAGAGATTTTTATAAATAACAATTCAAGTAAAAAAAAAATGTTTTAATAACGGTTAGGTTTAGAACATGTTGTTTCATAATTAAATATTCAGAAGATTTATACTAATAGATCAATTTAATCACTAACCCCAAATAAATACATTTTACGAAAAAAAAACTGTTTGACTTCAAACTGATACAAAATCAAAAACACTTTAAAAATATATCATGCCATTAGATCTATGAGTAGCTGAAAAACTAAAAAGTTGAACGTCATTTATTAGAGTGCATACCAAATGTTTGCAACCCGTGCTAGCAAATTGGAGGCAAATGCTTGTATTCATTGGAAAAGTTAATGAAACTTGCCCCATGTCTATGAAACGGTCCCTCTATGATGTTCCCGAATTGCTTGCGTTTCGTGTTTTGCTCAATAGTCTCATTACAATCATACAAGTATTTTTTTAGATACAATGTACAAAAAGTTCAATTATAATTAATTTTTACGAAGATTTATTTTCTGGTCATCATATTAAGTAATCATGATTATTTATTCTAATAGAATTTTTTTTTTGCTTATAAAAAGATTTTCAAACCAATTTATTCTATTTCTACCCATGATTGAATTGGTCACTGACCAAACACATTGCAATGTGTACCATATCGTAATTAAAATTCCTTTTTTTTTTCGTGTTGCAATTTAAACAAATCTTAAACTTATTTTAGAAAATCTAAGGTTTAAATTAGATTGTAATTCTAAATATTTTTTATTTATAAACTGCTAAGTATTTTATTCATAATTCTTTTTGATTTTGCTCCGCGCGCATAATGCTTTGATACTTTGATATTCTTTTTCAGTCAAACATCTACGACCAAAGTTTGACAGTCTGTTTGAACGGACGACAAAATATTTCGCCTAGCATGAAACGTCGAACTAGAGAGGGAGAGGCCAGGGATAAAAAACAAAACAAAGAATACTAAATGAAAGTGCATTTCATTTTATCTGGAAACACTTTTAACGTCAAACTAACGCAATTGAAGCAAAGGGTGCTAGTTCGGGCCACGTGCTCGCCTCAGGCAACGACACTCCGCTAATGCGGAGAATGCTTGCGAATTACCAATTCAATTAAATTTCAAATGTTAGTAACGGTTGTGACATTTCCTGGGGCGGGAGTGTTGGTGGCAGGCTAAAAATTGAAGGTTTCGTAAGTGTGAAATGTTTTCTAGGGTTAAATATAATGATTGAGAAGTTTAATGGTGTTAGGTTGGTATGGTTTAAATTCGTGTAACATGCTATGCTATAACACAAAATGTCCTCATAGATCAGGTGTAGTGCACCTCTATCAGACATACTTGTATGCCATAAATCAACATATTTATGCCTATAAGCATAAAAGTGCCCACAGCTGAACAAATACATCTTCCTAATCACCACACTTGTTTAAGGCAGATTGACGATTTCAAACTTATAATTAGCTATTATAAGTCCAGATTTCCTCACGATGTTTTCCTTCACTGTATGTTTGTGGTATCTAAATAATCTTTGAAAGTATGTATAACTCGGAAAAATCACATCGGTACTTGCCATGTTCTGAACCCGCACCCAGATGCATGAGAAGCGGGCGCCCATCCTCCGGACTACCACGACTTTGTATGCTATGCAATCAAGCTGATACTAATATTTTTTACAAATTATTCAACACTTCAACGCAAACGACTTACGCGCGTTACGTCTGCTGTGCAACATCGCTGAAACGCGCGCTGTTTACAAATAAGACTTGTGACTTGAAACTAGCCGAGCTTTTCTCAGTAACTGAAGGAATATGTAAGGATTTAATAGGTGGTAATTTCTGCCTATCCATAGTCACGACACGTAAAATTCGGCGAACGACCAAATGGATTACCTGATGGTAAGCAATCGGCGCTGCCCATGGACACCCGCAACATCAAAGGAATTACGAGTGCGCTGCCGGTCTTTTGGGAATAAGGGTTGCGGATATTTAAGGATTGGGAAGGGATAGGGGAGGCGGAGGTTTTGGGCCTCCGGTAACCTCAATCACAAGGCAAAACACAACGCTGTTCGTCATCATTTATGAATTTTAGTGTATGTATAGTGTATGTATAGTGTATTCATATAGTGTTTTCATACTATATGTATAGTGGTAGTTTGCGGTTGGTGGGCAAGGGTAGCTCGCTGTCCGATCAGAACCAGAACCAGGACCAGAACCAGACGCGAAGCGTTCTGAGCGCTCTTTAAAGAGCCTATTAACCACCACAGGTAAATCCCAGTAAGGCCGATGTTTAGCCGAGGTTGCGCAATAAGGTGCCGTGACCACGACGTGAAGAAGGAACGAGAGGGTTTTAGTCAATATGAGTCTGACACTTCCTCTTGCCATACCCTAGATGAGAGAAGTCATTTGATGATTATCTTAGTATACTATATAATATAATAAAGCTGTAGATTTGTTTGTTTGAATGCGCTAATCTCCGGAAGTACTGGTTCGAATTGAATACTATTTTTTGTGTTTGTTAGTCCCTTTAAAAATATCACGATACAATGTGTAGGAGTTCTCTCTCATAAAAATGAAAAAATGTGACATAAGCACAGTAAGTATAGATATATTTTATGTCACTACATTGTAAACATGTTGATGCATTGCAAAAGTAATTCAACGATCATTTTATTGCAATCTATTAACGCGATGTTTGCAAATACGCGTCTGGTTGTGTTGATTTGACAAATAGGCATGGCGGCGAGCGCTTGACGTATCGCGTGTCATGAGACGTATAAAATCGTATAATATATATTTTAAATTGTGTTCGTTATTCGTTTAAAACCGATATTCACGGATATCGGTTTTAACTAAAATCGATTATAATCTTTGGTTCATGAAAAGGCATTTCATCGATTTCCAAAAAGCCTTACTATGAATAAAAAAGAAAACCAATAAGTCGTGGGTACAAACACCAATTTTCTTTGTACAGTTACAATAAGGTTCAGTTTTAAACGCTATGGTATGCAATCACACAAGCAAAAAAGTATGTTCCCAACAAAAACACCAATACAAAAATAATAACACTTCCAAAATTCATTAGTCACGTAATTATCCACCGAACTAATATCGCTACACAAATTCTGAAGTAATTTCCTCTACCATCTTATAGTATCACATTCATAGTATGGTCGGCAGTTAGCACAGCCTCCCTTATTAATTGGTCTATTGCTGTAAGTAATTGCCCACTGAAGACTAACTGGGACCATTACTGTATACTGGTAGATGCACCAAACTGCAGGCATAACTTTATTAATTGCTAAGTTAGGAAACCTACATAGTTAATAGTTGCGGAATTATATTTCGGTTATTGTGGCTGTAAGGGGTCATTTAGATAAAATGATGAGGGTTGAACTGGATGTGATAGATATTTTGGATAAGTTTACCTACACGTGTGTTTTCATTGGAAAATTGAGTTTTAGTTGTACTGTTTACGAATTCTCTATAACGACTATTTTAAAGTTAGAAGGTCCGACATACAAATCCCAAAGCGACTCAACTACTAATAGGGGCTTTCATATCTTCGATTTCGAAATTGGCAGTGTAAAACACGGATTCGGGACGGGATTTGGCAATAACTGGCCCCCTTGTGCACGGAACTCATAACTGACAAGAAGGAGGTGTTACATCGAAAATATGCACCACTGTCTGCCGTAAAAAGTCGCGTTTTACTTCACAGAAAATCACAATATTGGCAGAATGTTACAATGACACAGCAGAGAATATTGCTATCAAAATCAAAATTTGATAATTACAATCGTATTGTATGGAATGATATTATTACTCGTAATACCTCACATGTACCGATAAACTTTGTACCAATATGGTCTATATCATACGCTAGGTGATATTTCTTCAACAGAACACGATAATAATTTCACATTGATCTTATTTTATCCAGTAGCAAATATATTAGTTATAAGCTATGAACTACGAGATTCGATTATTTTATATTTTGATAGAAGATTCGTTATGGTTATTTGATTTTAAGGTTACACAAAAAATTGGTCTCATTTTTTCTCATTTTTTATACTAGAGAAATCGACTTAATCTTACTTTTTTTGTCATTCTTTAGATTCATCTACAACATTTATCACAACCTACATGATGGATTAAATAGATATTTTCATACCCTGTCGTCATACTTACCTATTTTATCTTTTCTTACAAAGTCAGTGAAAATAGCAACTTAGGAAAACGGAAACCTTGCAGAATATTTGAACTGGTATTCGAGTTCGATACAAATATAAGCTGAGTCAGATCGCTGGTTAATATCGAACTAATACATGGCCTAATGTGGTTCATTACATAAATATAGTTTGCTAGACATAACGGGAGGTCGCCGAAATGAGATGCGTAGTCCCCGGCCGGCGGCTGTCACATTCGAAAGAGAGATGTGAATTTTATGCAATCCTGATCTTAGATAAGGCTGAGAGGAGGGTGCTGAGGCCTAGATAGTCGCTTTATTTTAATACGAACCGACAACAAATAACGAATAAATATTCCCTTTTTTATTGTTGAGTTGTGACGCGAACACTTTGATTTAGGGTGAAATGAGAGGGGTCCTGCGACGAATTGTGGTTGAGATTATTCTGGATAGCAAGGGATTTATATTACAGTCGCTGTCAGAGACTCGAGTGGTATCAGCTTTCATCAATATTTCGCGAGTGTTGACCCGCAGTTGTGGATTGGTTCTTATAGATTTGGCAAATTGTTTGATAGAACATTGACATTTTATTCCAATTCTTTTTGGAAAGGGTGAAATTAAACTAGTTTCAAATTGAGATTAGTTTATTGTGCTAGGAGTTTTCTTTATATGCAGTCCGAATACTACATACTATCTTAGGATTGTTTTGGTTACTATTGGATTTGTTTAGTACGCAAAAGAAAAATGTTCTTTTGTATTTAAATAAAGCGAATCTCCTCGTTTAGTGTGATTTCAACAAACATTCATAAATACTCATTTTCCACGTTCTGAAAGTGCGAAGTAAACAAATATATGAAAAATAAAACAAATACGGTTTCCGTTATTAGATGACCAAACTAAACAATGTTTTCCCGAGGGGAGACCGTCCGGTCCACTACCAAGTAGTTTCCAACACGTGTTTCATGGATTCAAAGTTTTAGAGCTACCCCCTGATGCTATAAAAACAATCAGTTCTGTTTGAAATAAGAAACAGACGCGTTGCACTATGGATACTTGTAACTTGACTTTTTATAAGGGGAAAAGAAATTATGGTTGGGTGATATATGGAGACACTTCTCCGGGAATTTAAACGCTCCGTTTTCCTAACGGTTACTTACAGCGGCTAGGTAGGGTGTGACCCTTAATAAATTCAGAATAAAAGAGTACGCCAGAAAAATTGTTTCTTCCCATGAATGTTTTATGATTGCCGTAATAATTTCTTTGTAATTGAATTTTTGAGAAATGTGTAAGCCACTTACGTGTTCATAATACAAAATAGAACAGGATTTTCTTAAAAGGAGCTTGTACAAAAGAGATTTTTCCATGGTACCTATTATATTATTCTCCGATTTCCTTATCAGGATCAGTACAACACTACGTTCTTTAATCTTTCTAACATATTATTTAGAAATCTGTAAAATAAAAACATAACCTAATTTGACATTCAAGAATACCTATAACGGTACCAAAACAACGGCCACCTACCAAGGTCACATAATAAATAAATATATCATTATTGCATCAATAAAATAATTTATATAATAAATTATTTTTTTCTAATGAACTGTATCACTCGCCTCGTCACGACAGCAGTGGCAAAGTTTATCTAGATCGAAGAGTTGGCTATCTTTCTTCCTGGTAGCTGATGTTAGTGATAAAGCTTGCACGACTGATTCTGTACTCGTCGCTGTGACCCTAACCGTATTAGAAGCTTCAGTAAGTGGAACATGAGAGCCTTTTAATTTATCAACTTGTTCGACCGTGGTTGGCGACTTTATTTTAAGTACTTTTTTCCAAGACTGTAATTGGTCCGTTATTTTGCTCGGATGTTACTGGAATTGCAAGCAGTTTGTAGGAAATTATTGTTGTTATTGTAAAAGTTCTTGTCTGTGTGTTTCTTAAAATGTTATACTTTTAATCAACTGTTATTTTGCAATTATTTATCTCGGATCAATGTTCCTTAATAACATAAAAATACATAGGTTCTGTTAAGTGTGGGAGAGCCATGCTTCGGCACGAATGGGTCGGCTCGACCGGAGTGATACCACGGCTAAACCGGCATGAAACAACCACAATGTTGTGTGAGTGCGGTTACCGGAGGCCCAATCCTTCCCCTCCCCCAATCCCTAAATCTCCAAATCCTTAATCCCTAAAAAGTCGGCAACGCACGCGTAACTCCTCCATTGCGCGTGTCCATTGGCGGCGCTGATTGCTTACCATGAGGTAATCAGTCTATAAGCCCTTCTCCTTTAATCAAAATTTTACTATTCATTTTATTTTTCTTCAATAATTCTTTTGTTTGCAATGCACTCCCCAAATATCATTAACTTAATTTCTTAGCAAGTCATCCAAAATTCTACTTCTATTCTTTCAACATCTGTAACGAGTTAGCCCCAGGGTACAGCCGAAAAGTCAGACACTCGCTTCACAATCGAATTATTTTTTATTTCGATCAATAAACGGCATTGGATTCGTTCTGCCTGCGCCACGCGCTGCCTCAGGCAATACTCCAAAAGTCCTTTAATGCACAACTCCCGTCTGTCCATTTGTCGAACGTCCCAACTAATAGAGAAATTCCATTTAAAAACTTACGTTTTATACCTCGAGGGGTTGAGTTTATTGTACATTTTTAATGTTCCAAATGCAGTTTATGGGAATTGTTTGGTGAACTTAAATTGGTCACAGGACGCCATAAATAATACTGATTTCTAAATTTATTTACTGTTAATATATGCGTAAAAAACAATAAAGGAATTGAAGTTCTAATCCAAATTAAAAAACATCAGGAGCTAGGAGCCATGCCATGAAATTATTTCTAACAGCGTACACAATTGTGATTTTTGATGATTTATTTTTAAATATTATCACAAATTTACCAAAAATAAAACCTTTTTGCTCAAAAACTCTACAAATACGTAGCAAAAAATAAATAGGCAACACCTATTTCATATTTCTTCGTTAAGGCGACGAGAAAATAATTTTCTTCCGTTCCCTGAAGGCAAAATTTTGTACTGGAGCGGACTACTAATGAAAGATGAAAATAAATTTAATAAAAATACCGGTCTTACACATCAGAAAGTCGCTTCATTATCTTTTTGACTAATTACGAAACGGACGACGAAAGTTCTAATTGAATTCAGAAGGCTACGGTTTTCTTACTAATAATATTTCTTTCTATTTTTTAGAAAAGTTTTTACATTTTTAAGATATCTAATATCTATGCTAATACCAAGAGTACCTACACTAATTATGAAAACCACAACTGTGACCTTAATATCATGATTATATTGTTAATGAAAAATATATTCTTTTATTAATTACTTAAATATCTGCATCATATTCTTGTACCTATGCCAATCCTATCAACATTATAAACGCGAAAATTTGTTTGAGTAGATGGATGGATAGATATTGGCTACTCTTCCGATAGTATGACACATGGACCACTTTTAGCCTGGTACTGCAGGCCAACCGACTGAAGCTAGTTGATAGTGAAAATATAGTCTGAAAGTTCCATTCAGTAAAATACACTGTTCAAAGACTACATAAGATAGGAGAGGAGACGCGGTTTCGATTACTTTTCTAGATTTCTATGTGACGGAGAATAAAAATACACATCATGTAACACCTAAAACATATTATAGTAATATATCATATCATCATAAAAACGCATCTGTTTATACGTACACAAATTGAACTTAAAAAAGGTACAACAAACCTATTTTCCTTAAGACCTCCTATTATGCGTCGTATGCTTTAGAAATTGTCACATCTTCATTCTTCCTGTCACCCTCAACATCCCTAACGACGTTTAACTCTAGAGACATGTCTTCACAAAGTGTATGTAAATTGGTAAATGTAATAAATTGCATATATTTATCTAGTAATGGGGTTTTAACGTTAGGGTGGGGCAGTGAAGGATCGATTGGACGGATTTGTACTGCATATCCCTGCTTTTAGCGGTGCTAATTTTGGTTGTGTTTTGTTGTAGTTACATGTGGGCGGAATCGAATGGGATTTGCGTCTATATGAATCAAATATTTAAGTAATACCGGTCCAATGAAAAATATTTTGGTTATCTCCCATTTTTGGTTTTCAAGATTCATGAGAGATCAGAAATGTTTATGAACATATCATTTTTTGATCATATGATTTTTTGAACATTCTCCCTCATAGTAATTAATAAGCTGATAGGTTACTTAAATGGTCAGTTGATGGGTGGGCCTATAGTAAAAATTGGTGTCTATTAGGTATAAAAATGAAAATTTGTAGTTTTGATTTCTTGAAACCTATAAATGAATACTAGAACACATTTCACTTGGTGGTCTCGCTTGTGACCATTTGACTAAAGGCAAGAGTCAACTAGAGGCATCTAACTGAAAATAAAAGACTTTCTCACTAGTCAAAATATATAAATATGCCATAGATATATTGCGCAATGTCATTGCGCAGTGCCATTTAGAACAAAGATAGGCCAAACTTTAAAAGGGTAATCATAAGAACGATTTTCCATACCAACAAAATAAAATCTACCTTCATCTTAGCCAAAACGGATTTAACCAGATACATATCACGTAGATATTATACCTCATTTCAGTACAGAGATACTCGACAAAGAAATAATCAAAATATTTATGAAGTGCGCTGTGTGATATTGTAGGAAATTAAGCGGGGTAGCGACATGCGGGCGCACTCATACCTATCTGCTATCAGTATTGGACATTCAGGAGGGGTCGTATTGACGTTTTTCATTATGCAGCCTATGTCCAAACATTTGTATCATTGTTATTGTTGGAAGATTTTATAACAATCGATTTCTTAATCTGTCGAGTATGTACAAAGTGGAGAAGCACTTGGATCCATTTTTAAAAGCTTTTATTTTACTTGTAATTTTTATGTTACGTATCGTATCTATATAGGTATATAAAAATCAATGCCACTTTTCGTTGTAATTTTACAACTCAACTATGCCTTTACCGATTTGGCTAATTTTGGTGTTTAATTATTCGTGAATTTTTTTTAATCCTTTTAAAGTGTAAAATCGGCATCCACGCGAGCGGAGCCCCGGGCGACCGCTAGTATATGTATAAAAGTCCGTGAAGTAATAGAAGTACTCGTATGTATGTATAAAAATGTATGTGTCTTTGAATCTTACAAGATAATTTGGAAGCAGATATCTTCAGTTCAGTTCGTAAGACCGTTAATGCTATGTTTTATGTTTTAACACTGAATTAAAACAATGAACGAATTTCTCGAGAAAAACTCGAGAATTTTATTAAGACTCAAGACTTATTGTTTCACACAATAAGCTTTATTTAAAAAAGATTTTTCATTTACTTTAATTTATTGAATAAGTACAAACATATACATATCTTAAAACTATGGTTATTCAAAGAGAGAGATTCTATTTATAAATTGAATTTTTGTAACATATATACATACTACACGACCTTTAGTTGTTATATTGTAAAATTTTTGAAACTAAAGAAATATTTTAATGAAAAATGAGTGCCCTTACATACTGAGTGAAATTTAAATTCACATCTGATTTTAAATTTTATTTTGATACTTTAAGCTCTAACGATAACCGCTCATGTTTTAAGGTTCACATTCAGCTCAAAAAAGATAGTTATCAGCAATCACAATAATTTTTGAACACACTACGAATACATACTTACTATACATGGGTTTGTGGTAATAACCACTTATCTTCCAAATCATAACACTGTTATCTCAACTCATACACCATCAACAGTTATTGCTACCCTAAATTGTCTCCATCGGCTTATAGAGGGGAATAAACTACGTACAGTAATTAAACCAAAGTATTCCCTGACTATATGCAGAAACTAATGGGGTTTGTCAAAGAGCTAATGATCCGCGGAATGGCTGTCAAAGGCAGTTATGTACTCCCAAAATTATTGGCATGGATAAGATTATTGGTATATAAAGACGTATTTACGTGGAATTTAGGGTGGATCGAGTGACACACGTGTTCAGTAATATATTCAGTAACAAGGTTTGTAAGAAGTTTCTATTGTCTCAGTGAAGGTACAAACTATCCAGTTTGTTGTTAGCAGCTCCTTTACCAACTTTCCGAACATGAGGCTAAGGTGTCTAAAAGAAAGTTCTAGACTCAATTTACTCGTTCGATTCTAGTCAGTATGTTCACAAAATAGTCACTTTAATATAGTTTACGGGTCTTTGATGTCAATGATAACGTTAAAAAGTTGCCTTCCTGTATAGTGACTAAGACACTAATGCTTTGGCTACACTAATGGAAGTTCAAGTAGGTGTAATTTGATCACCAAACAGGTGATTTAAGGTATATTTTTATTGTTTAATATCATCAATTATCTCGATAATTATTGGCATTACCCGTTAGTGTGGCCCAAGCATAAATAATGGTCTAGGTGAGTGAGAGAGACATAGTCGACTGAAAAGAAATAAAATATTATCTTTTACTTAACTCTCAAAATAGAAGCTAAACGAGAGAGTTTAAACCAAACAATACACCTGTCCCCCATACATAAGGTTAGCGCCTACGAAATACCCCTAATATGTCAAATGGAACAAGATTTTTTCTCCCCTAGAGCAACAATTTAGATCGCGACGCGTCAATAATATAAAGAAAGGGTCTTTGTTTTCTCCATTGAGAGCATATTCGATCAAAAACTCCATAAAGTGTTCACTTTTAGAATTTGTTACACGGAAAGTTTTTGATTTGATTCAAGTGCATACGGTACTTTATGATTGAGAGTGACGGCGCGAAAGTTTGTACAATTGCTGCTTTGATATTTGGCAGTCAGTTTTAAGTGTGGGGTGAGATGGTTTTGACAAAATTGCTGTCAGTCGGTTTCGCGTTATTGCCTTAACTAATACGTAGTTTAATCAACAGGGTCGTCATTTTTTATACGTGCATATAATTTAATAAGTACATACTTACCAGATTTTTATAAAATTACGCTTTCCAAAATCTGTTGTCGCCGAAATGAAACTGTTTATAGGCATACTTAAATTCCTATTCAAGGCTATTTACTCAGTCGATTTAAGCCCTAATTTGTTACTATTACAGGGGTCTAGAACTCAGTTTATTAACTAAATAATCACACTCAACTTATTTATAACACAAGTAAGCTTTTGTAGTTATCATAATGTAAAGTGATGTTTCATTCATCGTTACATAAGTAAGTTAAGCGTGGG
This sequence comes from Spodoptera exigua, assembly GCA_902829305.4. NCBI lineage: Eukaryota > Metazoa > Arthropoda > Insecta > Lepidoptera > Noctuidae > Spodoptera > Spodoptera exigua. The sequence goes on from LR824614.2 coordinate 5,848,370, forward strand.
AGAGCCAAGTTTCGCCACGAATGTATCGGCCCGACCGGAGTGATGCCACGGCCTCACAGAAAACCAGCGTGAAACAACCACAGCGTTATTTTTCGCCTCGTGGTTGAGGTTACCGGAGGCCCAATAACTCGCTTTCTCTCCATCCCTTCCAATCATTAAATGTCCGAGACCCTTATTCCCAAAAGGCCAGCAACGCGCTTGTAACTCCTTTGGTGTCCATGGGCGGCGCCGATTGCTTGCCATCAGGTTATCAGTCAGCTAGTTTGTCGATAGAGATAGAAAATAGGTTGAAATTCATTAACAAGCTACAACAATGTTTGATAATAGAAGTCTGTGGTGAAACAAACATAAGAAAATAATCAAAACTTGTAAAGACTTAAATCTCAAAACATGGTCCAATTACACGGAGTTACCCATCTGTTAAAAACTTGTTCACTCACAATCAGACCACAAAAGACTCGAAAGCAAACAATTCATTTTAAAAAACTTATTCAAAGATTAATATTTTCAATTTATAAACAAAATAGAATACCTTGTTATAGGTAGTCACACAAACAACGAAAAGACTGATTGAAAAAACTCGAGAGTAATCAAAAGCTATTAAGTTTAAATGAAGTGAAATTGAAATTCCATGTTGGAAATCTAAGTGTTTAAAAGTAAGAAAATTTTATGCAAAAACGCGATAGAATAAATAATATGATATTTTTTAGCACGAGACTGACTGTAGCCTATCTATCTCCGTCAAGTTAATATGGTTAAGTATTTTAACATGTTTTATAGTCGTGACTGAAGTTTATTTTTCTGAAAAATGTAAATGAATTTGAGTATTAGTAGTACGATAATAAGACATCAATTAATAAAAGTATAATACCGTGGATACTTTTTACATCTTATGGCAAAGGGCTAATATGTTCCGTGTCTCTTTGAGGTAGGTATCGACGTTGTAAAGTCAAAATCAAAATCATTTATTCTAACTAAACCATAAATAGTTACTTTTGAAACGTCAAAATAGAATACTAGTCTGTCAGTCTTTTCGTAAGTGAAGCTACCTCGCTTGCTCATATTAGGTTATTACATAGTATTACTAAAAATATTATTAATTTATATAAAAAAATAAGATTGAGATCCGTGTTTGTGTCCATCGTATAACGTATTTCCTTAAAGTAAATCAAATAACAAAACCATAAATAACACTCAAGCATTAATATAATGAAAATGCTTTTGTATCATGATTAGTAATTTACACGAACAACAAAATTAAGGGGGCTGACAGGCTAACGACAAAATAACCGCCTTTATAAAGCCATCAGTTGCAATAAAGGAAACGTTATACACGGAAGCAGGCACGGCACGCTCCTATTCATACCCTGGACAGTAATAATAATGATCAGAGTTCCTGTCGCCAGTCCGGCTGCTACCATCGGAAACGTTTCACCATTGATTTTTCCGCAAATAATACAGTCTCCAAATTTCGTTTCGGTCTTCATTGTTTTCAATGTCACCCCATATCCCCTCGCGCCGTCGCATGATTTTGAGTGCATTAGATTCGCTCAAACACATTCGGCACTGTCGGTTTCCTGGACGTTGGTCGACACGTGACTCCAAACATAAAAGACTTCACGCCTGATCTACTCCCCGATATAGATGTGAATGGAATTGCCCTCATTGTGTAATATTAGGAGGGTGATTTGGTACATCAAGTATTATGGCAGATGCACCAGTTTTTATTAAACAGAGATATGGACGTGTTGTCTCGATACTCGAATGAACACTAAAATTCAGCCAGTTTAGAGAAAAAATCTGAGGTTTTCTTACTTATTCCCAAGTTGGAAAAAGTATTTTCATTAAGAATTGTACTCAATAATAGCAATCGGTCAGTATATAAAAGACTTTGCTTCTTTTATACGGATTAAAATACAGAATATTATGTAGATGTTATACAGGTTAGTTGAAATCCCAAACAAGAGCTTAAATGATTCATTGACATCTGCATATTTTATAGACTATTGACTAGTCGTAATCAACTCTGACGTTTCATGCAAATCTGTTTCGGTCCTTTTTATCTGAAGCTCTTTCATTGTCGTAATGTGATTAGGAAAGGCCCCAATCGGGGTACCCTCTTTTGGGAGGGCGCTAAATAAGATGCGACGTTTTCCGCCTCGGGCACCTTTGATAGTACTTTTTAAAGCTGTGTCACGAATTCCGAACCTCTCTTTTATTGGTCGCCATTATGATAATTACATTAAGGGCCGTCCGTTGCCGATACTTCGTCTTTCGAATTTGTTCTGTTGTTACGGTAAGGCGTTTGCCTCTTGAATATTGAGCAGCTCATTTACGAAAATCGCACCTATTCTCTACGTGACACTTTTATTCCACAAAGTCGTTCGACATTAAGTTTCTTAGCTTCGAATCAAATTATCTGAAATTAAAAATTTATTCACGCAGTTGACTGATACTCATTTAGTACTTGAAAGTTTAAAATGTATTCAGTTTTATAAATCTACGACTGACAAATATTTGCATTTACAATTTTAATTTCACTTATCTTTTAAATAGATTTCACTGAAGGCAAATATATGATTTCAAAGTGCTTGGTAAATCTTATTAGCGTCTCGTGTTAGACTGTTGACTAATTAAGGTTTATTTATAAATTCTATTCGAGTTTATTGTTAGTGACTTAAGAAAATAACAAACTGATTTAAATATCATTTTAGGTCTTTAAATGGTTTGTCTGAGTAAACATCAAACTTTGTAGAATTCATAATTATTAATAAACGAACGCAGTCAGACATTAAAAAATTTGCAATTACTATAATTAAAACTGATCTTTTCTAAATGTTTTTTACAACTAAAAAGTTAAAGGAATTTAAGCAAATGATATGAACGAATTCTCAACATCTTAACGATTTTTATTTATTTGATTTTTCCGCTTTATTGGTGATCAGTCGATTGACAGCGCTTTGCAATATTAAACATTCTTCAAATATCTGTACAGATTTGATTGAATCCCAACAGTGACAAAAAAAAATACATAAAAAGTTATTCAATTAAATTCCATTTGTTTATTCGTACGCATGGAACTTTATGTTTGTTAAAATTGAACCTTTTATTTATTTAAATGTCCCTCGTCTACGATGTTTTTAACACAAACAGTTCTTGGTGTATTTATTTTAAAATATCAACAACAGACTGTACACAGTTTTAAAATAAAAAATCATATTTTGGTACTTATAAAATAGATAAAGGCTTTCAGTATACAGGGATCTCAATGAAAAAAAAATTATTCATACTAGAAAACTATCAATTTTTATTGTAAAATGTGGCTATGGCGGAAACAAATGAGGAAAATAGATGATGGTAAGCAATCGGCTCCGCCCATGGACACTCGCAACACCAAAAGAGTTACAAGTGCATTGCGGACATTTTGGGCGCTTCGGTTTTAGAATTTCCTTAAGTCGTGATATCACTCGTGATGAACCGAATCATTCGTGCCGCAAGGCTCCCATGATCAATTAAAATTGTATGAATAAAAATTTGCTTTTTATGTGATAGGTTGGCAAACGGATTGCCTGATGGTCAGCAATCAGCGCTGCCCATGGACACCGACAACGGCAACGACAGAGGATTTACAAGTGCGTTGCGACCTTTTTGGGATTAGGGATTAGAAGGTTTTAGGAAGGATTGGGGGAGTTGAAGAATTGGGCCTCCGGTAACTGAATTTTGTGTACAAATCTACAGAAAGCATATCTTACATTAACCCGGTACTTGTTTCAACAAGTCTTGAACTATTTTGCATTAAAAAGGACTAAAATAGTCGGAAAGAACACAATCGACCCGATGATCGTGACTTAAGGTATTAGGCGTGTCTTTAAGAAATTTGCATTTGAAATAAGAACGTCCCACCCAAATCACATTACCACAAAATTTAAGGCCAAAACGTCGCGTCATTTTCGTGAACACTTTCGACCACGCCCGCCGAATAAAGTGCTAACGTACTTTATCAATCGAATTACAGTTTTGCAAGATCATTGGAAGATCTGTCTAGATGTCTCTAGCTAATAATATTTCGTTTCAGAGCTGGGTTCCGTGGTATATATTAATAGACAAGTTACTAGCTCTAAAGGTTGTTAATTCATTTTTTTTTATGTAATAGGTCGGCAAACGAGCAGACGGATTACCTGATGGTAAGCAATCAGCGCCGCCCATGGACACCCGCAACGGAGGAGTTACGAGTGCGTTGCCGACCTTTTAGGGATTAGGGATTTGGAGATTTAGGGATTGAGGAAGGGGAAGGATTGGGCCTCCGGTAACCTCACTCACACGGCGAAACACAACGCTGTGGTTGTTTCACGCCTGTTTTCTGTGAGGCCGTGGTATCACTCCGGTCGAGCCGACCCATTCGTGCATGGCTCTTCCTCATTTCTTTCAGTTACATTATTATGGCTTTTGAACGTAACAACGCGATAAAAACGACAGTGTGTCGGTCCTCTAGTGCAGCTATCTGGTCGTGAAATGTTTATAGAAATGGCCTGTAGAAAATTGTTATTAGATGATGTGTATGTTTCTACATATGAGGGCCTGCTCTAAGATTGGTAGTTTAAATGGTCCTGATTCACCAGACATCGGTATTATGTATACCCGTACCTACTTGTTGTACTTGTTACCTAGTCCCGTAATGTTTCGTCTTATAGTCAAAACAACGCGCACTGCCAACTTATTTTTTTATCTTATCTTGTATGTTAGTTTAAAGCATTAAAAAAAAAGTTCTTGTCTCAACATAGATTTAAATAAGGATACAACTTAATGGGGATGTGTCATCTAACATGTATTGCAATAATTTTGAGACGCAATAAAACTATTGTATAGTAATTAAAATTACTTTCCTTTGCCATTCACTGCCAACGCAGTCATTGTTGATCGACGTTAACAGAAAATTAGCCTTCAACAGTATATATCGGCAGTGTGTCCATAATCCTTATTTCGTGAGGGAAAATCATCAAATGACTTCTCTCGCCCAGAGTGAGGCAAGAGTTAGAGTCAGACTCTTACTGACTACCCCTCCCGTTCCTTCTCCTTCTTTAGGCTGAGGCCGCGGTACCTTATTGCGCTAGCCCCGCAACCCTGGCTGAACATCGGCCTTGTAGGACCTCGTCTGTGGTGTTCTATTAGCTCTTTGAGACATGCACGGAATTCTGAGCGCCGTACGCTCGGGATCGCAAATTTGTTTTTTTTTTGGCGAATATTGATTAATGATTATTTAATTTTATAATCAATACCAATAGATATGAGTAGGTATGTATCAAAAAATATGTTCAATATTAGTTTCAAATTCAAATATAAGTAATAAGTTAAAGAATAAATAATATTAATGTGGAACCCAATTCTAAGAACCTAATACCTAGTGACTCTGTTCTGAATCACGTGAACTAGAAAATATTTAAATGACAGAATCGATGACTCAGCGAATACAATATTGCAGACTCACCGATGAAAAATTCGATCAGGGATTACGAAATTAGGTTATCAACCTTAACAAGTTTTTTTTTAAAGAAAAAGTAGTGTTCAAACGAATTTTGAATGTAATAAATTACTTAAGTACTAGAAAATTCTGAGAATCTCGTCTCGATTTTCGTTGCCGCTATTTTATTAATTTAGATTAGTAAAATAATTATAATTTACGCATGTCTAACGCCTACAAGTTAAAAATTAGCGTGTTTAAAGTGCTAATAAAATTACTTTATACAATATCAGAAAATTAAAACAAAACCTATTTAGGCTTGCCTTAAAGATTTTTGTGTCTACAAGAGCCTATAAGTAACCAATTAATCAATTTAAAGCCTATTTTTAAGAAATGGTTGCTACTGCCTTTGTGTTACTGGATTTAACGCACACGTACCTTTTATTTGTTTACACAGTTTTATTTGTGGATACAGTGAGTGTAGTGTGTACGCGGTTTTATAAGGGACAGTTATTACCATCGAGGTTAGATAAAAAAAAATCACCTTCTTCGATGGAATAATATCGCCGAACAGTCTGCTTGTGATCACGTCAGGTGTAACCCTGCTGATACGTCAAGCAAAAAAACAAATAAAAGATACGTAACACAGTAAAGTATTAATATGCAACGCGAATGTTTAAAGTATAATATGGTTGACCCTCTTCATCTTAGCGAGCATCAATCTGAATATTGCATTTATCAATATTTCTATAGCCGCTGCCATCAAATATTGACAGGTTTAATTAATAACAAACCGATTTAAATGTTTTAATCGAAAGCGTTAAAAGAATCTCTTAATATAGTTATAGTTCAGCTTGAAACAAAATAAAATTTTAATTTTGATTGACAACGAAAAATTGAGAACAACAGCTGTTTGTTTTTAAAAACTCATTAATGTGTTTTCTCTAAATAATTTCGAAAGCTTTTAAAACATACCATTAAAACCTCTTTACAGTTTTTTATTACTGGCTGCTTATAAATTGTATCGCAATTATACTTAGTATTTTAAGGCCAGTGCAACTATTTGAAATTGGAACGCAAACGAAATAAGGTCGGCAATATTTAAATGTATGTTATCACAACTCTTAAAATAAATAAAGGCGTAAAAAATAGTTTGATCACATGAAATAATATTTGTAAATAACTTAAAACTTTTTTTATACAAACAACGCAACACAAGCAATCACTATTTTCGCTTTCAACAAACAAAAACGAAATCACTGTTGATAAAAATGCACAAGCACGAACAGATAAAAAACGTCTAAAGGGCGAACTCCCATCCCTTTTAAAGTACTATTTTCTTTTTATATCAAATGAACCGTGAAAGTGCGGGCGAGTGTGGATACAGCAAGTTAGCGGGCCGATCAAGAACCTTTAACTTCAATAAAAATATAAAATTAAAGATGCGGGTTTGTATTGTGCTGGATTTGTTTACGAATCATTAATGTAACATTAATTTCGTTTTATATTTTTTATTGAAGGATAAATACTCCGCTTTTGAAAGGTTAGTAATAAAGAAAGTGGTTAGGGTATATAAACATTTTCTTTTGTCTCTTTTCAATCTAGAATAGTTGTATGTATTTAGTTTTGCAGTTTTGTTTTATTCCACCAAACAATATAAACAGTTCATACTCGATAGCATTTTGTTCTAGATAATAATAAAAAGGGAAAAAATATATACACAATATTTGATTAAGAGAAAGAACAATAGTATGCTATATAATATTACATATAGTAAGGTAAGGTAGTAATTATTTGTTAAAAGTATTAAATATAAATCATTTTTTAGCTCGCTCTCTGTCATAAAATATAATACAAACTACAAAATAACTCGAGTTAGGAAGGTAGATCTAGATTTAAGTATTCCTCTATGCCTTGTGGTCTAATTTTTAATACCGTCTGTTTAAAAAAATGTTGGTTAAAAAAATATTATGTGTCGTGCATAACGTAAATTTATGTAGACAGGTTCTCATCATGATGGGCTCCTGGTATGGTATTGAAAGTCTTCGGGTCACCTTGTCCAAAATTTACTGAATTAAACATATACTTTTATATGGATTCGATAATATTTTGTGTGTAGAGTCAGACGTAGAAGTCATTGTGCAGTGATCTCATATCTATTTGCAATAAAAAAAAATCAGATTAATAACAAACACTAAACTTTTTAGAGATATAATAATCGAAAAATAATTTAATAAACAAATGTTAACACCCACACTTAAAGCAATTACAATTTTAGAATTTGTATTTGTACTTAAACATATTGATAAAATTCCGCAAAGAGCAATTTTCTTAAACGACTCTTACAGTCGCATTATCAGTCAAGACTTTAGAAGTCAACCAAGTTCACCCCACTGATATATTCTCACATGCCTAGATAAAACAGTATTTATTAAGCCACAACCACATTAAGTTTAAATAAAGTCGCTTGTCTGTACTTTATGTGAAAATTAAAGTTATGTACGAGTGTTAAACGGACGATTAAATGCATGCGATAGCGTGGCGGTAACATAGTAGTTGGGAAAACATAAATACGTATATCTGTCTAAAATATTTATGTTTGTTAACTTATCATTCTGATGGAATCATTATTTTGTATGACCTGGACTGTGTTTTGGTTAACCTCAGTGACCAAAACGTATTTACTAACATTTAATGCTTTCGCAAAATAGTGTCAACTATGATTTTGATTAAAATGCATGCGTTGTTGAAGTAAACAGAACAAATCTTCTGTATATTAGTATTAATATATTAATGTACTCATGAGTGGGTTTAATATATATAACAAATCTAGCTTATTGTGATTATAAACTTTCTTCAAAGCCACCGATTTAGAAGTTTAAGTTTTATATTTAAATAAAAAGTAAAATTAAAGTTCTTTCAATTACCTACGTGTGCGTCTGGTTTTTAATTAGCACAAAATAAAACAAGTAAGATGGGTAGAGTTTTTCACTAGCCACCGAATTAGTGCCACGGATGCATTGAAAACATCTCGGCAAATTCATTCGTGCGGGTTTACCTGTGCTCAGAATTAACACGAAAAGCCTTTTGTCTAGATTTCTATTTAAAAATATACGAGAAAAATGTTTTAAACATAACTTGAGAAAGCTGTTAGCAAACGAACTTGGAATTTATTCTCAAGTTTTAACCACACAAATAAGTTCTTAATAACTAAAGCAATGCCATTTTCTCAGTCCGGGTAAACCAACAAAAATTGTCGTACAAAAGAAGCGAACTCCAATTTAAGAGAAGACGGGAACTTATTATTCCTTATTCCATCCTATTTTTCTCAACAAGAAAAACTAATCTAAAGAAAATTTTCGAGTCTCTGTGAAGAAAATAAGCTTATAAGGAAGTGCAGTTTGCTTGCACGAATACCGCCTAGGAATGCCGGCTGGCAACAAACTTTAAATTAAACTTTTTCAAGGAAATAAAAATGTTCACATTTCCATTTCCATTCAGGCCGTGGGGTGTTAATAATTAAGTTTCAGATGTACTAAGTTTCATATTTACCGTACACCCACAGACGTAAACTTGTTTAATGTTTCGTTATAATTTATCTTCGTTCAAATTCAAATAAAGAAGAAAAAAAAATCAATTGTGATTCTTAATTAAAATGCCTAGAGAAAACGTAATGTAAGTCAAGATTATTAAATTTATTTATATCTTAAATGGATGTTTGAATTCTTAAATAAAGAAAATAAATGTCAGTTAAAATGGAAAAGAAAGTTGGGAGCAAAAATCTCCCACATAAAGCGAGCAGTTTACTTAATCAATTTTAAGATAGAACATAAAATAGAAGCTCTCATTTAACAAGTTACTCCGTACCTTTAAGTTCATCTCAGTTAATTTTCATTTCGCCAAGTCATGTGTTCTCATACAAAGTTTGCCCTGTGTAATGAACTGCAGGTAACGAAATATACAAACTTTTATACTTTCTGCCAATATTCTTTGATATTGTGCAGAATATTATTATAATGAAATCTTTGATGTTTGCTTTTTATCTTATTCATAAATATGTTCTTAAAAATTGTTTGTGTTTTCGTTTCTATATCATTGAATGTTAAACTTCTAAAGTCTACAATCTGTTTTAAATATTATTAAATAAATATTAAAAGGCCTTAATATGCCATGCCACGTTAAGTATGGAAAAGCCATGCTGAGGCATTAATGGGTCAGCTTGCCCAGAGTGATACAATATAAATATTACAAACTAGCGAGAAATAACTACACACAGCGTTGTGCTTAGTCGTACCGAACGCTCAATCCTTTCCCTCCCTAGTCCCTCCCCAATCCTCCAATCCCAAAAACCCCTTATCTCCAATAGGCCGGTAACGCCCTTGTGCAACCTATGTTGTTGCGGCTGTCCATGGGCAGCGGCTAATACCTTCAGGGAATCAAGATGAATACGTATCAAAAAATCTCAAGATCTTGAATGTTTTTATTTTGTAAACCAATATGTACATCTGTAGAAGGCTAAGATATTAATTCAGTAACCTTTTGATAGCCAACGTGTTGTGATGTAAATAGAAATTAGGTACTTAGACGATATTAACTTCTAAAAACTCAACATATTTGAATAAAAATCTCGAATTCAATCATTTTAATCTATTAGCTGCAAAGAGAGAGATGCCCTCTGCACTTGAAAACCAACTAATACAGCAAATGCACATATCGCATAGGTCTTCATGCACCGTTGGCTAACATCGGATCGGTAATGCATCTCCCCTATCGCGATATCGGTACATTTAATATCATACATTAACTTTAATGGATTGGCCATTTTGTTAATTGGTAAGTACCATTTCTTGTTTTCTTTTTGTATTTGTTGGCTATTTGTGTAGGTAGTACTCAAATTATATTTTGTATTTTATAAAAAAATGTAGACTGAGCGACTGCCTCGATTGAGATCGTCTATTCAAGGTTGTGATTTGGGACAGCCTAAAAATAAGATTTTAATTTACTTATGCAGTAATACTGAAAAAAAGAATCTCAATAGATACAAAGTCATGCTTCGGCACGTATAAGCTGACTCAATACTTTGACGGTATCAAGGAAAATCGGCGAAATGATTGACATGCATTTGGTTTTACTAGGGGATGAAGTAGCCAATGGCCCAATCAATCTCTCTAATTTATCCCCAAACATTACATGTAAGTCCACGATGTTACAGGTGTAAGTACACAGGCTTCGCCATTTTTACCATCAGCTGGTTCGTCTGGATCGTTTGCCGACCTATTCCATAAGAGAAGAAATAATAAGGAAAAAGAGATTAGCGTTTTACCTACGTTTAGTAGTCAAATAGTAATTCTTCTATTTGGTTGACGTTCCTTGTTTTGTGGGAAAGCCATGCTTCGGCACGAATGGGTCGGCTCGACTGGAGTGATACCACGGCCTCACAGAAAACCGGCGTTAAACAACCACAGCTGTTTCGCCGTGTGAGTGAGGTTAGCGGAGACCCAGTCATTCCCCACCCCCAATCCCTAAATCTCCAAACCCCTAATCCTTAAAAAGTCGCAACGCACTCGTAACTCCTCTGCTATTTCGGGTGTCTATGTGCGGCCCTGATTGCTTACCATCAGGTAATCCGCCTGCATGTTTTTCGACCTATCACATAAAAAAAGCATTCCTTGTTAATAATTCGGTGTGAAACCTTGACTTACTTTTGTAGACTTTACATACACATCAATGATCTTGTCTATCTGGATAAATATAAAAAGGAGTATATATATACTCGTAAATATACTCTCGCTAAGTAACTTGCAAGCATTTCGTTTCTGCTAATGTAATGTAGATTTCCGTATGTACGTTACCTATTTTCTTTTTGAAGGATACGTGGAACATCTTAAGGATTTTTCCTTACTACTTAGTATAATGTAATCATGTTTTTGTGGTCGAAAGTCGAGTATATTATAAGAATGAAGATATCTGTCTCTGATACCCAACACAACGGTAGCTTGAACCATATTCCCAATATCGGTTGCCCATTTATATAATGATATGTATTTTTTTATTATTAAATGTAACTTGCAAAGAAAAAAAATACATTTATTCAGCACCAGGCACGATGCAGCATATAAAAAGACAATAACAGTGTGACAGTAGAAGTAAGGTAAACATGAGTTAAAGATTAAAACAGATGAAGCATAAAATAGACGCTACAACATGCCCATGCTAAATGGGTTACCCTAACTTAACTTAGGAGTAAAATAAAAAATGAATAATATTATTAGACAATTGAACCTATACATATGAAAATAACTTCTGAATATTGTGTTTTATCTACTTTTATAAACAATGAAAAGTCAATGAAACTTATCAAAGACTTTGTATTAGTTTATCTCTAAATGCATTTATTTTATTGTCTCTTTTGTAACCTTTGTAGAACGTTGGGGTTGGTACAATATCCAATACCACAGATACATACCGCGGAATCGTTGCTACGACAATTCAATTTCGTTACAGAATGTATTTGATTTTCAAACATGACTATGTGTGAAATAATCTTTTTAGTTTAGAGAAAACTCTTCCTAGGCAATAGGTATTAATTTATTATTTTCTTGATTTCTTGACATTCTTCTTCTTCTGTTGCTGGAGGTGTCCATGGGCGGCGCCAGTAAGGAATCATGAGGCCATCCGTCTGAAAAAAAAAAACATTTAACGTTGTTCTTTACTTGGATATTCTCTAAAGTCGTGGCTGTGTTATAAGCGTAAATTTTCGTATACACGGAATTTTTTTTTTTTATCAGACCAAGCTGTTCTGTGCTGAAATCGAACCCACTTTGTATGGTTATTATGTTTTCGGCTTACTCACGTAATAGTTTGACGAAATTTTCGACTAGTTTCAAGCGATGCTAGAGGCTAGAATATGAAAGCCATTGTTAAAGATCTCTATTAAGTTAACCAGCGTAAAGTAAACTTCTTTAAACCTCTTCTAGTTCTTTAAAATTTAGGCATTATTTAATATTCTTTAAGGTAAAGTGCATATAAACGTACTCAAAATATTCCTCTGGGTGACCATTCCAGAGCATAAGTAGCAGAAAATTTCAGCAATTTGCTTTTAAACAAACAAACATACATATGTATATTTTCTTCAAAGTCAAAGTAGTGTATATTCTCATGGGAAATTTTTGGGAAGATATAAAAGAATACAAACTTAATAATTTTCTTTTTATTGATATGACGTATTATTTCTCCAAGCGATACCGAAATATTGATTAACATTTAAATATTATGTAACTTGTAATGTGTTTGTTTTATTTCAACTTGGTCCCGCGAGGGCGAAAGTTCATCGATCAACTTCAGCAAATCATTCCACAACTCACGTGTAAGTATTTGCTATTTAGAGCTACTCGGAGAAGGTGTATTCTTTTTAACCCCCGACGCAAAAAGAGGGGTGTTATAAGTTTGACGTGTCTGTCTGTCTGTCTGTCTGTGGCATCCTGAAGCCTGAACGGGTGAAGCGATTTCAATTTAGTTTTTTTTTTATTAAAGGTGACTTACGTGCGAGTGTTCTTAGACATGTTTGACGAAACTAGGTTGAGCCGTTTAGAAGATATAGGGGGGGGGGGAGGGGTAAGTGGGGAAGGGTAACCTAAGGTCTGCAAATATACTCGAGTGGGGTGTCAAATGAAAGCGCACTGAAAGGGAATGTTGATGATAACAATGAGTATGACTGTAAAAATAAATACCGTGAAAACGAAAAAAAAGGGAAATACAATCATTTTCTTATCACAATTGACAGTTTAGGATACATTTTTAGAATAGGTACAATGGGACCATTATACAACTGTGTTGTTAGTATCTATTCCGACAGCTTTTAAAAACAAATACACGATAAATCTTCTAAACAACATACTGCAATGGAACGTGAAATGAATGCGAATCCGTTTTAAATAAAAGCTGTATATTTGAACCCGTTTTATCAAAGAGATTTTTTTTCATCAATAACGATTTCGCGCCATAATCGCCACCAGATTTCCGAAAGCGTCAGTACGATTTTATACATTGCAATACTGCGGTGCCTTTTTATCACATCGTTGCCATATTGGAGCACGTTTTAACACTAAATTCTACCGTGGGCCATTTAGCGGACTCCCGTCGTACTACGCGGCTCGGTACGTTTTACGGCCCAAGCTTGCATTATTGAAGTACCCCTGTACATTGAAGTGAAGAATCTTAATACATATGTGAAATTATTTATAGGATCCGTTTTCTAGACGGTTTGAGTGCAGCATCTACTCTTTAAGGTGCAGCATTAAGATGCTAGGTGGCTGAATGATTTAAACATTCTCTTTTTACATTTTAACAAGCAAATTGTAGGTAGTGCTGCGGCAATGTGCTTGCTGTGCTTTAATTGTGAAATGTAATGTTCTGTGCCTGTTGGAATTCGTTTCGTGACGTGACTAAACACATACATTTAAGTTTCCATGGAACCATTAATCTACTATTTTTGTTCATATTATTTTTCGTGGCACACGCAATCTTGCGACCTGGCATGTCAATAATAACATTATTTTTACTATATTAGATTTCTGTTCTCACGTTAGCACAACAAAATATTGGCCTGCAGTAACTTTGAAATCTGATAAATGTATTAACTTCATTACGGTGGGTACGTTTCTTTGGACACGAACACAGAAATCCTTTCATTTACGGAAATTGATAAGCGGCCGAGTTTGGAAGTTATACAAAAGGCGCGATAGGAAAAAGTCGGGCGGCCTCGCAATTTTTCCCTAACTGTATTTACCTGAGTAATAACTTTGAACGAAGTTTTTAGGCCCGCGTGGGAGAGGCCGTGGCGAAACTTCGCGAGGACTATTCGGCAAAAATGAAACTAAATCATATTAATGTTGCCGACGAGTTGTCTGTACTTGTGTTCCTTTAATTTGAATATTGAATCCGTGCTCGGCTCCCAGCACTCTGAACAAATTAATATTTTATACTAGATGCAGTTTGTACGTTTTATTTATTTTTCAGAATGTAGTTGTTGAGCAACAACTGAGTGAATTATGGTAGTTTTCATTTATTTATCTCGTTCAGCCATTTTAGGCTATTATTGTTTGTCAGTGCGTTTCCAGATAGCCCACTATTGCAAGATAGAATTAGACATTTAAATACAAACTAAGCCTGCAGAGCGCTTTGGGTCCCGCAAAAAGCGGGCAGTTTGTAATCAAAATCGACGTGTACACAGATTAGAGTTCCGATCACTGGACAGTTAGATTATGGTGTACGCCAAAAGAAATAAGCGATTTGTCCCTAAAGTTCAGAGCATAAGTCGATAAAATATTATGACAAAAATGATTTGAAAAGATGTTTGTAAATTGATTTGTACTAATACATTTTAAGTATTTATACGAAAAATCCTCATTTTTGTTTCACATAACTAATATAGGGAATTATTATATTGTTTCTTTTATGAGATAGTTTAGCAAAACGAGAGTGCTACAGTAGCTTGGTGGTAAGCAATTGGCACTGCACTTAGCCACCAGAGGAGTTGCTAGTGGGTCCTTTGAATTTGAGGATTTTTTTTTTTTTTTTGTGAGGGGAAAATCATCAAATGACTTCTCCCGCCCAGGGCCGGGCAGGAGGGAGTGTCAGACTCTTACTGACTAAAAACCCCCCTGTTCCTTCTCCTGCTCTGTGCCGAGGTCGCGGTACCTCATTGCGCTTACCCCGCAACCCCGGCTGAACATCAGCCCTTTAGGGCCCCGTCTGTGGTGGTCTATTGGCTCTTTGAGGCGCGCGCGGAACGCTACGCGCCGTACGCTCGGGCCTGGTTCTGGTCGGGCGGCGAGCTGCCCTTACTCGCCGACCGCAGGCCCGTACTTACGGTGGCCGGAGATCGTCCCTCGATCCCCGACGCCCGTAGTGTCGCCAGTTGCGGCTGCTGGGGCGTGAGGAGGAGGATTGCTCCCTCACGCGGGCCGCCTCTCTCTTTGCGAGCATGACTGCTTCACAAAAGGAGGAGACGGCGTCCCAGTTCCTCTCACTCCGCACCATGGCCTCGACTAAGGCCGGGCGCGAGAGGTCGCCGCCGCCAATCACTTCCCTGAGGATACGGCGGTGCTCAGCCCAGGCAGGGCATACCGCTACCGTATGCTCCACCGTATCCTCTAGGTGGTCCTCACAATGACGACACTCGGGCGTTTCCTCCCGCTGAATCCGAAACAGGAACCTACCGAAGCTGCCGTGCCCGGTAAGCACCTGCGTCAGACGGAAGGTGAGGACGCCGTGGCGTCTCTCAAGCCACTCCTCAAAGAGGGGTCTTACCGCTGCTATGGTAGCGTGCCCGGCCCTCGGTTGCGACAGTCGTTGTCTCCACTCTGCCATGAGATCTCGCCGGAGCTCATTCCGCCACGCACTTATTTGGCGCGGCAGAGGATCTTCGCCCCGGCGACGCGCGTCTGCGCGCAAACTGTAGACGCGCGCGAGCGCCTTCGCTTCTAGATCCCACGGCGGTGATCCGGCAAGGAGGTTCGCCGCCTCCCCGGAGATCGTGCGATACCCGCGGATTACTCGTATAGCCATGACCCTCTGGGACGCGACCAGCGTACGAGCCGGCCGCCGCTTCAAGTCCGGCGCCCACACAGGGGCACCGTAGAGGGCCATGGATCGCACAATCCCCATATACAACCTCCGGCAGGAGGCGTTTGGCCCCCCGAGGTTGGGAAGGAGCCGCTTGAGCGCGGCCCCAGACCGTTCCAACTTAGGGGCCAAACGACGAAAATGCTCCGTGAAGTTCCATCGGCTGTCGAGGACGAGACCCAGGTACTTCATCGCCGACTCGACGCCGATGGTAACTCCTCCTGCCGTTACTTGGGACCCACCTGGAGGTGGCGCGCTCCGACGGCCATAGAAGCACATGGCCTCGGACTTGTGGAGCGCCACCTCGAGTCCCAACTGCCGGATCCTTGCAACGACTGTCGCAACCGCTTGTGACATCAGGTCGGCCGCCGCCTGATGCGACCTCCCGTTCGCCAGCACCAGCGTGTCGTCAGCATAGCAGACAATGCTGACGCCGCTCGGGAGGTCGGTGCGTAGCACCCAATCGTACCCGATGTTCCACAGGAGAGGTCCCAGGACCGATCCCTGTGGGACACCGCGCGACACCTCTCGCCGATTCCACACGCCCCGGTGACCGGGGTAGATGACACATCTGTCCGTCAAGTAAGCCTCGACTACACGACGGAGATAGGCAGGCACCCGGTGGTACCGGAGTGCCTCCAAAATGCAGCTCCAGGGCAGCGAGTTAAAGGCGTTGGCGATGTCCAGAGACACCGCCACGACGACTCGCCTCCCGGCCAACGCTGTCCCCGTCGTGAGGTCCCTCACGCGCATGATGGCGTCCACCGTGGAGCGCCCTCTGCGGAAGCCGAACTGGCCGTCCGCTAAATCCGGCCCCCTTCCAGACAGGTGCCCGACGAGGCGGTCTGAGATTATCCTCTCGAACAGCTTTCCCACCTCGTCGAGCAGCACAATGGGCCGGTACGCGGACGGAGAGTCCGCAGGACGCCCCGGCTTCTTCACGAGGACCAGTTTACCCGTCTTCCACGACAGCGGAAACTGGCCTCTCTCCAAACATGCGCTGAACAGACCAAGTAGTCGAGGCCTGAGAGCCTCCGAGGCCAGGACCCAGACCTTGGCATGCAGCCCGTCAGGTCCTGGGGCGGTATTCTTGCCGCTCAGCCGGCGCACCGCCACTCTCAAATCTACCTCGGTCACTTCCGGAGCGGATTCGTCGTCGTCGTCGATGTAGCCCGCATTGGGCACCGCAGGGGGCGGGGGCATAGCCGGAGGCGTGTAACCCATCTGTGGTCGGGGGAATAGCGCCCCAACCACTTCGTCCACGACCTCCGGCCGGAGACTCTGAGTCAGTGGGGGCGCCCAGGTGCGGAGCTTATCACGCACCATCCGGTAGGGGCGTCCCCACGGGTCTCTGTTCAGAGTCTCCAACATCTCCTCGCGGGCCCGATCTTTGGCCCGCCGGATCTCCACCCTGAGGGTGGCCTTCGCCGCCCTGTACTCCTCGTATAGCTCCGCCTCTCTGGTTTCGGCGTCCAGAGGGCGGAGACGGAGCCTGCGGTGCCTGGTGTATCGGCGTCGCGCTGCGGTGCACTCACCGCGCAGGTCTGCCAATTCCTGCGACCACCAATACACCTGGCGCTTGCGTTGGCACGGTCGGATCCGGGGCATCGCCACGTCGCACATCTTTGACATGGCGTCCTGGAGCCATCTCGCCTCCTCGTTAATGTCGGCTGGCCTGACTGGTGGTATCACCCAGGCCTGCACGACTGCGGCTTCCAGGAAAAGCTCCCGGTCCAGTTGCCTAAGCGCCCAACGCGGGCCACACGGGGCCTGTCTGACTGGCGGGTCTGCGGACTCGGCGGAGACGTCGAACCGTATATACCGGTGGTCCGAAAACGTCTCCATCTCCTCCATTACGCGCCAGTCAACAACGCGCGATGACAGAGCGGGGCTGGCAAACGAAATGTCCACCACTGACTCGCCCCGCATCCGTACGCACGTGGGGACAGAACCCCGGTTCAGCACGACTAGGCCTGTCTCCAGAGCCCAGTCTTCGACCATCCTTCCCCGGACATCAGTGAGCCGGGAACCCCAAGCCAAATTCTTGGCATTGAAGTCCCCGAGGACCAACACGGGGAGGGGACGGAACCCGACGACGACGGTGACTAACTCCCTGAGGGAGTTGTGGAACTCGACGAGAGTTCGGTTCGGAGAGAAGTACACGCCCACCACGGCGATCTCTCCGAACCGAGCCGCGACGCAACCCCTGCCTCGCTGAGGCCCTTCGGGGGTTGGGGTACCGGCGGCGGCCGACGAGATGATGGTCACCGAGCCGTCCAGGTCTGACACCCAGTGTTCCCTGGCTGGAACGAAGTACGGCTCGGAGACCACGGCAACATTGATCGACCACTGCGCCATGCTCTGGAGCAGGAGATCCTGAGCAGCGACGCAGTGGTTGATGTTCGCCTGGAGGAGGCGTAATGGAGCCATTATTGGGTATCCATCACGACCTCCTCTCTGACGGCAGCGGCGACAGCAGCAGTCGCAGGGGTGTTGGCGACTGCGGCGGCAGCGGGAGCGACGGTGGGAGCGGTGGAGGTGGCTAAGGGCCTACCTTTGCTCCTGGGCTTGGTGGGGGGGGAGCAGGTTTTGCCCCCAGCCCGGTGATCGGCCGGCTTGCCAGCCGCCGCACATACTACGCAGTGCGGCGGGGCGGTACAAGCGCCGGCCCTGTGACCGGGCTGACCGCAGCGGAAGCAGCGGTCGCTGCGGTCCACCTCTGAGGTGCACTTGGCACCCACATGGTGACCAATGAGGCAGCGGAAGCACCTCAAAGGTCGGGGTTCCAGCAGCTTCACCTGCGCCGAAACCCAGCCCACCAGGAGCCTTTTGCCCTCCGACAGTTTTTTGGCCGCTGTGACGGGGCAGCTCACTACCACGGTCCGCAGCCCCGTATTGTCCGGGCGGATGGTGCCTGCCTTCACCTGATCAGCAGGGCACCCCCCCGTCCTTGCGACAGCGGCCGCCACCTCGTTCTCCGTCACGGAGTCATCCAGGCCCATGATGCGTAGCTCCAAGCATTTGGTGGGCCTGGACACGCGAGCCTCATCCGCCGCAAGGCACGTCCTGAGCCTCTCGGCAAGGGCGTCAGCGGATGGGCCGCTGGCCGCGCCGGGGACCTCCAGAAGACGGGCTCCAGTCGCGGTGACCCTTACCGCGAACCCGTTAGGGGCCCCGAACTCCGCGGGTGAATTTGAGGATTGAGGTAAAGAATACGACGTTATAAAACGCAAGTGCTATTTATTTCATACCGGTTTTCTGTGTGGCCTTGAACCCGAAATATTACTAAATCTCTTGTCAATGTATTTAAATTAATGATAAAATGTTAATCTTAATTTTTAAATATTAACTCACCATTTTTTCATTCTTGCAATAAACTAGTGCTTGACTGCGATCCCACCTGATGGTAAGCAGTGACGCAATCGTTGATGGTAAGGCGCACTAGTTTATTAAGAGCCTATTCACTCTAGCTTTGAAGACACATAATAGTGGATAAAAATAACTTTAAAAGTAATAGAAATATATATTAATTAGAATATACTAAAATAGAATGAATAACGCAATAACAATCTCGAAAACGCTAATCGCTTACAATTTACATTACTTGCCGTGTACCGGACAGTTGGACACGTATAATAGGAAGTTATTTCTTGCACAACCGACTGCCTCACTCCAGTCCTGCATCAGACACTATAATGAGATAAGAAACATGGGCATTTGGGTCAGTGTGTTTTTTTGCGATACGCGAAAATAGATCCAAAACTTTACTTTTTGACTATTGAAATTGTATCAGGATTTTTCTGTTTTTTTAGAGTGTTTTCTATCTGACTGTTTTTGTATCTCTATTTTCATACTAGTGTATGTTTATTGATTTGTGTGTTTTTTGTTTATAAATAGTAGTTCGAAATTTTTATTCAACTTTGTGCTATTTTTAGACGTAAAAATGTTTATTTTATAAAAAAAAAACCAAGTATTTTACTATAAATTGTGATAGAGGTTACATTTAGATAAATAATGTCTGTATATGTATAACATATATACATAAATTAATAAAATATGATTAATAACATTCAAAAGCAAAGACGAGAGGTCTGACTCGATTTTCTGGTCTTGAACAAAAAAATTCGGATTTACGTTTTGGAAAAAAAAAAAAAATTATCTACATGTATGAATCCGAAACTACCGAAAATACTTTACAAATGTCTAATCCACTTAGCAATAAAGTTTTTTCGCAATCGTTGTTTGAACAGAGTTCACGAAAAAATCTTGTAAGGCTGCAATCAGGCGGGGCGCGAACAATTTATTTCCCAGGAGTGTCGGTACATATGTGCTGACTCTGGATTCAGACACGCCCTATTTGTTCAGCTGATGAGCCCCAGGACTAATCCATGAGGTAGCCGAGAAAACAGATATTATGCAGCCTGTATTCTCAGGGTATTTTTACTAAAACCAATCTTAGAACAGAAATAACAAGGATATAACTGTATCACAAAATAATTTAAATTTTGCAAAAGATTTTTAACAGTCTACTTACTTGATTGACTTAATATTCTTAAGCCTTTGTTTGCAAAATTAATTTATCTTTATGTCAGATACAGAACAGTCAAAACAAAATGTCGGAGGGCTTGTTTTGGTCGGTTCTCTGATCGTTATTTTTTAAAGTTTTTAATAAATGCCCTGACCGGTTTTGGTATAGCATGAAACTAGTACAGAAGCGACACTTGTACAGTACGTGATATTGCCATCTGCAGAAGTGCCCAAAGGACAGTTTGGCTTGAGCAGCACGTCGGAAACGTATTCTATGACAACACCCGGAATAACGCCATCCAGGTGGCATAATGAGACACAAACGTTGTTGAAATTGATGATGACTGACCAAATATTGAACGAGGAGGACTGTTTCTCGTAAACTGCGCAGTTCATCATCATCATAGAAATAAATTAGTAAGGACTATAAAATCTTCAAAATATCGGTATCAAAGATTTCACAGCAGATTCGAACACAATAAAACAATAAAGCTAAGAATTTTAATATGTTTGTTTTAATATGATCAAACATCAAAAATACATAAACAGATAAAAGAATCGTTGCATTCTCAAAAATAAAAACAATCCGAAGGTACCATAATTATCTCAACCTAAACTATCAATTGAATAGTTAAGATTATTTCTACTTCAAGTCGAATCCACGTGAAACAATTGCTAGTATAGTACTCGTATGGAATTCAGATAAGATAGGTACCTATGTCAAAATATATCACCAAGACTATCTAGCAAGCACACAAATGAACGCTCCGTTGCTATATTTTCGTTTGTTTTCGTTCAGTGGTCAAGTAAACTTCAACACACCTTATCTGAATCACTTTGGACATCCTCCAACTGGGTATTTAATTCTTTTTATTTCTTACCATTTATTTTACAAAATTTACTCTTGGTATACATTTGACCCGATTTCGAGGCTCCACTCTGAATTTTTATGGTCGTTGCTTTTCACGACGAGCTTATTTTCCAGAACAATGCTGGTGCATCTCCTTGGACCCTCGGCGTCCGCTTTAAAAATAAACAAGGAAAGAACCGCTTCAATTATTTCAACTGTTTCTAAAGAGAGTGCATTTTGTATTAGCATTTAATAACGTCTTTCTGTTTGTCGTTGCTGTTTGTTAAGCCTTACTAGAAGCTGTTGTGTGCAATTTAGTTTCTTGACTTCTTGTTTAATCACTGGAAGTTCCCATTTCGTAAAGTTGAGTTTGTTTGTGTGTTTTCAGCTCAGAAGATAAGAAAGTCTTAAGTCAGTATTTATTGTAGTTTGTTCAACTCTTTTGTTTTTACTTGTTCAAGAAATCGTTGGATTAGTTTAACAGTATATTATTATAACGTAGAAAACTTTTCATCGGCCAATGCTATAGGTACTAACTTATTGTTGTCTTTGAGGGGCCCAGTTCATTTAGCGTGAAATATAGAATTTGATTTTATTGGAAAACAACATAATAAGACAGTAGCTCAATATGCCGAAGCCGGTTGATACAACAATCTGCCCGAGGCATAAAACTTTATTAGCTTGAAGTAGATTAAAAAGATGTTGTTATTACCATCTCAACTTCCAATATCGGAGAGGCGAATATCGAAAGAAACAATTGACTGCGAGCCAATCTCAAAAAGGGAAGGAATTAAATTTATTATTCTAGTATCCACGGAAGCGCTTTCTGTACCTGCTGCTCGTCTTAAAGTTGCAGCAAGACACTTTAATTTCCCAGGGGTAGTTGGAGAGTGAAGCTCATAATTCATGCCGAGTTAACATTTTGTCAGTTCACATTTGTTGCTCAACAAGAACACATGCCTCTCCTTTGAACTTTAATTTCGTCTTTGGAACGTTTTCTTGTTGGCCTAATTAAGTGCTACCAACTTACAAAGAGGGTTTGAAATTTTGATTAAGTTGAAACGTTTTTGGGTTATACTTGAGGTCTACCCGCGTAAATTGGAAAGCCTTTCGAGACTTCCAAGGAACGTTTTATCTGGTTACGTTTTCGTATAAAAATAATGCGACCTTTAAGAAAGATGAGAGCTTGTTTCTTGATTTCTTAACACGCAAAACTTAGTTGTTTATTCCGTGTCTGTCTTATGGACTATATAAATACTTAAGTGGGTGTACATTAGCTCTGTCATCAAGAATTTAAATAAAGACGTTCAAGCTACGCTAGAGGGTTGACTAAATCAAAATATTTGTTATTAGTTGTATATTGAAACTGTTTAGAGCTTAGACTAAGTGACGCGATAAACTATTTCGTTGTGTACACAATTAAATAAATATTTAGTAACAGTGGCAACATTGTAAAATGCACTGCATTATGTCCACCAATACAATGTTGACTTATAACTTCACCAACATTTGAACAACACGACAATTACGCTTTCAAATATTTACTCAGGTTAATTAGTGTACTCGGAGTCTGGGGCACAAACGACATACTATTTGTAGTCTACCCCTAAAGTTTAATGAATCAATAATTTGGTTTGACCCTCCTATATGTTGGTTTGTTATTTATTGATGTTGCTAATCAGACAAATGGTTAATCCATTACGTATACAGTCCAGCAAAGCCACCAATGATGTGATGAGAACGGGAATGGATTGCAAATGGATGCGTCGGGAACGTGGATATGTTTTGTAAGTGATGAAGTGCTCTGATATTTATAAGTCAACTACGCAAAAACTAGGATTTTTTGTGTCGTTGATGTGTTAACAACATAAATGTCACAGAAAGATCAAACCTAAACAACAATTGGTGAATATATGAATCAACTAGTGCGCCATGCGTTTGGCTAAGTTGTTTTTTATTTTATTTTTTTATTTATTTTTTTTGTGATGGGAAAATCATCAAATGAAGTTCCAATTTGTGCAATGTGCAATCATGTGTCAGATATTTAACATTGAACATACATCAAATAAAGATAGCTAGTAATAAGAGTTTCTTTTTTTACGTGGACTATTTATATTAGGTACTTAAGTATATAGCAATGGATTATTTTTGATGTACGACAATGTTTTTATTGGTATGTGTCTGTTCAGCAAATCTGAAGAATTATTACCAAATTTTGTCCCAGAAAACTTACAAAAAGGTCACCTACTGTTCTTCACTTATTTTAATGTTTTATTTGCTTAGGGAATAAAATATTTTTGGTGTAAATAACAACCCTGTGTTCTTGGAAAAATATTAATGTTTTAACGAAGTTTTCTATTATAACATAGATGAAACAACAGTTTTGTAATTATGATAATTTATGTGATGACTTTTGTAACACATTATTATTTAATTATTATGTTTAAAGACTTGAGTATTGAAAACTTTTTGTTGAGACATTTCGCTGTGCTATTTTCACCGCATTGCGTCGTGTTTCGCGCAATGCTGCTCAAGAATATGAGCCCTTAGCGTGACTTGAAATACGTCGAGTTTCTCGTCAAACACTTAGAAGTGAATTTCATCGCTATTATTAAAAACATTGTATTAACAAAGTAACAAAAATGTTGTATACATAAATGTTTTTTTTTTTACTAAAAATCTCAAACAAAATTTGCCATGCATTGTTAGATGCCGCAGCATCTGTATTGCAGCCGTACGTAGATCACCAAAATGTATCAGTTGCTCATCCCTTTAGCCTGTGCCTAGTGGACTCAATTAGTGAGGGACCTAGGGTGAAGGCAGATTGTTTACCATTTACGAACATCCTGTACCTGTATTGTGTTTGTGTATCATGCTGATGTATAGTATATACATCAGCATGAATGGAGCTTCCATAGAATATTTACGGTGCAAGGAAAATTGTTGAATTTATGGAAAGAACACCCTTGAAATAGTACCCAAAATCGTGAATCGATTTAGTCGAAATTTTAGCTAAAGTGAGCACAATTTTATTTGTATTTACCAGTTCTACTTAAAGATTTATCTCTTTAGTACAAATTTTAGGCATAAATAACAGTCCCGATCCTGAAGGTTATAAGATAAGTTTTTTGCACAAACAAATCTTGAAGGTCGGTAACAAGTACAAGTAAACTATTTTCGAATAGTAACTATCTTGAGAGATCCTAAATTTATCGAAATCTATTGACTTGAAACTAGTAGAGCTTTTTCCAGTTAATACACTTGGGTAAGTCGTTATTTTCAATAAACCTACCAAAACCACCAGTAATATCTACCAATGCTTCCTAACATATGTATGTAGTTCCATAACATATATGTAGTTCCATTTTACGAGCAACAAATTAAGCCTTAACTTTATTTAAAGATTCCAAAAAAACAGTTCTTAATTCAAAACAAACCGTCAGCGGCTGTCCAATAATATGAAAGCATCAATTAAAATCAGTTTCCCCCAGCTACCCAACCATCAAACGCGTAGACAAAGGGTGAAATTGCCGATCGTACTAATTAATAAATCAAGACTTGTCTGGCCAAACAGGGTCGAATCAGCCAAAATGGATGTTTGAGTTTCGGACTGTGAAACCCATTATCTATAATTATTTCAAGTTGTAGACTATTTTTTAACTGTATTAAATATTCTTGATTGGTATTAATTAATTATTGGGTTGCTCTTCAAATATTGTCTTGTTGGTGGTTTTGATTAACTTTCTGTAAAGTTCAGGTAGATTGTTAATTTGTTCGTTTGTAAATTTTCAAGATAATTTTTCTGGTAGATAACGAGATGTCACTACAGACTTTTTTGTGTTAAGCATTGATTGCTTGGTTACAATATATGTATACATATACTTATCAAACACGAACAAGACGAAAATTTATGTCATACACAATACATGATATAACAATTATTATTTCAGGTTTTAAAACAGACTAAGTACTATCAGTCAAATTCAACTTTTAACTCAATGTTGAACCGTCTTAACAAAATACCTTTCTAATATCTTTAATATCAATCCTAAATACGCTACCTGAGAATTCATTCCTTTAATTCCTTTATATAAAAATAAAATTTCACTCCATGCAAAAGCAACGGAGTGTCAGGTTAGCTCTTAATACTTTTTTTTTCACTTTGAACCTTACGGCTGGATGGCATCACTCAAATTACCGTCTAGAGAGGGACCGAAATCGATTTATAGGCCAAAGGCCGAGGCCGAATTGTTTTACAAGATTTTTGAAGCGTAATCTATTCAAAGAAGATTTTAAATATAAAATGGAGAATCTGGTTAAGATGTTTTTTTTCTGCCATTTTTGATGTAACACTGATTTGGCATATTATTTAGTAGGTAGCTCAATTTCCCATAGAAATCATTTATTAAACCTTACCTTTTTGTCTAAGTAACTTTCATGTATAGTAAGAGTATTAAAATTTCTTGTTACGGTAAATTTTGACGTAAAAGTTAAGTGATAGCTTCACCTAAGTACATGAAAACTATTAAGCAATATTTGATTTATGACTAACAAGAGAAACAAGAAACTGCAGTCGGCCTAAACAGAAGCCGAAAACAATATGGCTGATGCTCTATTAATGTCACACAGGATCTGTCCAGGAGGTCCTTTCAAATATCAATTATGTCGCCGCCGCCAGCCGCCTCAGACAATGGTGATTAATTAATTAGGAGCTCAGTGCAATTATCTCTTCTGTTGCCCTTTATATTGTCGTTTACGGGAAATGTTTCAGTAATAAGGTTCATTATAATGGTTAATTTGATGTGCAAATTGTTTATTTAAAGTTTGTTTATGGTCTTATTCATTACCATGTTCTTGAAGGGTTACGTAAAGTTAGGTGTCTTTGCAGTATTCTGGGCATATTGTATGTACATATTATTGTATAGTACCTATTTGATTATTGTGTTAAAAAACGACGCCTCTTAATTTGGAAGTGTGAGTGTGGTTACACTAACGTGATAACTAGCAGATGTCAAATAAAAATATTTCACCCTACACTTGAAAATATTATCGTATTACCAAAACAAAAGACTCCAATTTCAACACGTCACAATTTTGACAATGGAATCATTTTCCCCTAATCGTTGATAAGCCCTTTGTGACAGTGCAATTGTACCCAAAATCCTGCGCCCAACACACTACACATTAGCTCCACTGTGCAAGACACCATGAGTGTAGATGACAGGATAATAGCTCACACCCTCACATACAGTTATTGCCAATATCTGTGTATATTTTAGTGAAACAAAGTTTTGTACAACATTTATTTTGGGTAAACGAAATGTTTTTCTTTGAAACCTAGTTGCTTTTATCACTGTTTTTAGATCGAAATTTTGTCTTTGTATAGTACGGTTGATAATCATAACGAATGATATGCTCATACTTAGCTTTATTACTTGTATACTCAAAGAATTGTATATTAGAGTTGTTGTCACGTGAACAGACGTCGCCGCGCAGCTGACACGAATAAGAGTCCCGTTGTGATTTGAATCTTGTAGAGTTTCCTTAGTATCTTCATGTTTGTGAGTAAGCGTTATTTTCGATTTGAATTAAGAATAATAGACAAGAATTAATTCTAATCGACTTTTAAATTTATTCTTGGCATTTTATGAATAATAATTATTAAAAAATGTACATTAAGTAAGTATTAATATTTTGCATCAAATTATAATCTTTATAATTTCCTCTTAAAAAACTCTCTTTGTAAACTCTAGATACAATAATGTATTCACTGTAATGTTTTGCTTTACTTTTATAGCACATACTTAGTTTGTAGTCTGTCTCTTTCAGATTTTTTACTTTTCAATATTGTATTTCTGTTATTATTTATTTATTTATTATTTATTTATGTAGAAACGGATTTGATCCAATAACATTAACAAAATAAAAAAGACAAGAAAAATTTATAACATTCATATGTTCCATTATAATTTCAGACTCATATTTTGTTTGATGATTTCATACATTTAAATCCATTAATATTATGTTTTCATACTATTCGTCTAACAAGAAAAAATGTGCGACTAGCTATTACATAACGCAATTACCACTGAGACATTCATTTATCAACAGTTTCCCTAAACCACTAACAAATTAAGCAATTTTCTTTTCGTTAGTCTTGGACAAAGTCGTTATTAATAGTCTTATTTATTTGAACAAGTTGATCCAGACAGCCAAGTAAATAGGCGCAGAAGTAAATAAAACTCTCAACATCTAAATGTCACGGCAACTAAGTAACCATTATTATTAATATTTAATCTTTATTAAGAGCTTTCTAGAAAAAAAAACATCTAGTATATAAATCAAAAAGAGTAACTGAAGATTTTTATCCTAAAGCCGTTTTAATAAAATGCTCTACTACCGTTTTCTTCTAAGAAATATTCCGATAAGTTTCGATAAAGGCTACGAAGGCGCGGGTTCTGATTTCCTTTCATTTCCTTTTAGGAAACTTAAATAGAACTGAGACTTCCTTGACGACGGGGCACCGAATCAATTATTTGTGTTACGGAACTTTTTCTTCGATTTCATACTGTATTATAGCTCTACGTAGTTTTTGTTGTCTCATAATAGTTTTGTTTAGACAAATGTTTACCTATTAAGGTTCTCTCTGATATATCTTTATGTAACCCAAAAGTTTGATGGCAGACAAATTACTTTCATAGGCGAGGGTATCGAGCACAACAATTTTATTGTAAATATGAGTAAATATGTAAGTTTCGTTTTGTTTATTTGTTAAGTAAATGTACGAATGTTTTTGGTCTGTTTCGAACAAATATATCGCTTATTTTTATGTCTGTAACACTGTTATCAGTGCAGTACAAATAAAATTTGCAAACAATTGACTGTTTGAGGATCGTGCCTACGGCTGGGCGCGTGCGATTCAAACACCAGCGGGGCTTATTGCAAATCTTATAAAAAATATAAATGAACATCATTTGTACGATTATTTTTTACGACATCAATAATTACTTCGATGTAAACATTTTAATATTAATTTGTTTACACCAAATTAATTGTTTGTTCTATGGATATTGCTGAATTATTAAATTCGAATAGCTAGCTTGTTGACGAGTTGAGTTAATGTATTGAAAAGAAAGTATGCAATCAAATCCAATCTAGAATATCTATGGCGCCACAACTAAGTTCTTATAAAATACATAAATCAAAAGCAAAAAATAAGTAAGAAGGTAGTAGTAAGTACCTTCTAGTTTTAGTTATTCTCGTCAGGAAGGAAAAAACTACAAAACAAACATCGTATTTTTTAAAAATTAACATGTATTGTGTTATCTCTCAGTCAGTTTTGTGACACCCACTGAAATAGCAAAAAAGAAAAATATTTGTCCTTTACGGCTTTATATTTGTACTGGTACCCATACCTAGCAAGTAAGATAATCACTTAAGAAAAAGTAACAAAACTGCTATAACTAGGAATAAATTAAAAAGGAGGAATGACGGTAAAATGGAGGCTGAGTTGAAGTTAGCAAGTGGCTCGTCAGCAAATTATAGTATAAGTTGAGCGGCCGCGGAGACACAACTTGGAACGTTAAGCTAAACTTTCCTTGATACAAACTTATGATTTTCATTAAATTCTCTCTTACTTCCCACAGCTACTAATCTACTGTATTGAGTGCGAAGAATGTGCCTCGTTTTTATATCAATTTTTGTGACAGTTTTTTTTTTGTAAAAATATATGATTTTGTGAATAGCTAGGACAATGTTTGTTTATTCCCAATAAGGTAAAGAGGTGAAATAAAATTTTTACGCACATTAAATAAAAATTAACATAGAGAGCATTGATGATAACGATTATTCAAAAAATTGTATTCATCAGACGAGCGTACTGGCAAATCATACTAAGAGTTTATGTATTATTATCAAAAGTAAAAGTAGTCAAAGTATTCTCAGTTTGTATTCGTACACATCACTTAATTTTGTTTGATATAATTGTAATTCTATAACACGCAAATAACGAAAACATTCGAAACATATTCTCGAAAATTAATTATTGCGTCTTCAACATAAAATGTTTGAAAGCACCCCCTGTTTTATAAACACCTAACCGTCAGTTTGCAACTTGAACACCCATTTCGTGAGTACTCACAAGTTGTTCATGTACGAACACATACGAGCCTAACTAACTGAATAAAGTAGCGTTGCACGAAACTCCAAGATACAAACTTTCGACTTGCAAGATTTGCGAAAACGCTCGCGGCTTTCCGTGTAAGGTAGGTAACACATGAAATGGTTTTATGTTATGGATTTTCAAATACATATAACTTAATTTTATTCAAGAATAATATAATTGTTAATATATAATTGTAAATTATATTCCTAATAACCATAGCATAGAAAGGGTTTCGATAAACTCGCAAGCAGTTAGTGAGCGTATCAAACGCGATTATGGCTACTTCGCGAGAGAAAACATTTTTACCTGAAATAAATTTTATAATTATTTACTTTTGTAAATATTTGAAAAACATCTAAAATGAAGTAACAGAATCTCGTATGAACTATTCCTTAACGTGTCACACCTTCGAATGATACGAAAGTGGATTTAGAAACACGTCGCTTCGTTTTAAGTTGTTATGTATGAGTTTAGAAATAAATTGATACAACTTTCTTAAAGCTTGTTTTAGGGTGAAATGTTTGAAAGATGTTACAAACACTTTATGTAAATCGCATTTTAGATTATTTCTGCTGTATTCGTTGCTTCGGGCCTTTTTCTTCAGGTATGGCGGATTGACTGTAACTCTCTACGTCGCTTGGCTTTATTGGAATTGTTTGCTTATGCTTAGCGCTTTGTTTCCTCTAGAAGAAATTAGAAAGTATTCTTATGGCACCCGTCATATTATACAATAATTCAATATTATTAAAATCCAGTTAAAAAACATTAAGAGCAACTTGTATTTAAAAAATATTTTATAATAAGAATAATTATATTACCTATATGTATACACAACTAGCCCGATACATGCTTCGCTACCTACGTAATAAGCAAAGCATCGCTAGATTTTGTTTGGGACAAAATTGACCGAACAAAACTTAATCATTTGTTTTGCACGATAAGTGGTATCCAATGGTATCAGCATAGTAATAGTTTTGACGAAAGAACAGAAAGAAGACAAAAAGACATTTTGCTTAATTATTTTTTTATTAATCGCTATTTTATACACGTTATCCAAGTATTCAGAAAAATAACGACCATGGTCTACTGTAATAATTTATCCCAAGTGCTCGAATTGGCCTCTCTCCAGCACATAGGCCAACTTACAACAACGACATACTAAAAACTATTTTCAGCTCTTGAAGTACAATTCTTCTTAGTCGTTTTTTAGAATTTTGGCAATATCAATGGAATTGCAAATTAATGCAATAAAATGTCAGTTTTAAAGAAATATCGGACAGTTGTGGACATTCGAAGCTACGTTGGCTAGACTTATATTTGGCACAGTTGGCGCTTGGTAAACAAAACATTAGCTCTTCATCTAAAAAAGAATAACTGTCCAGGATATTGCGGAAGTCATTTTGAACAACGTAAATATGTTTTGTTTGTTTTATGTGAGCGATATTGCTGTTTGTGACAAGAATTGTGATGTGTTTCTAGATTGGTATCGATGCGGTGTTAAGAAAAACTCGAGTTTCTTCAACACGGAGACAAAAAGCATACACCATTTTTCGCTAAAATATTTCATGCAAACGTTCTTTTTTATCTTCAAAAAATTGAAAATTTTATTAAATTGAGCCATAGTTCTAACTTTAATAGGTATAGAAGTATCTATACCTTTTGCCTCAACTGACCATTTAATCAATTAAAATACGTTTTTAATTAACCAATACTAAAAGAAGAATGTAGCAAGGGAATCAAAACAGAAAAGCCCAATTATTTCCATTGACTTCAATTGGTTTGACCCAATTTGTGACCCACAAATAATTAATTATTTCCTCGAGATAGGATCACAAAAAATCCATTGTAAAACCGGCCACTCTGTTCACTAACAAACTTAATTATGTCGCGATTAAAAGAGATAAATCGTTGAATTTAGTCTCCGTTAGGAGTACCCTACTCATAAAGGTAGTGTATGTATGCGAACAAGGGACAAATTTATGTACCACCGGCACAAAAACCAGCCGTCCAGTGCGAGAGATACTTGTGAACCAGAGAGTTTGACGGCGGAGCGAATAAGGTTTATTTATTAGGAAAGTTTCTAACTGGCTACAGTAAATCAACAACATGTCCAGAAAAGGACAACTAATATGATCATGGAACTGTGAATGGGGGATATCTGTGACATGGGAATGATAATATTTGTTCACAATTTTGTTTGACATTAATATGATAAAAAGTTAGATGGATTGTGTTGCGGATTCACCGGCCTGTGAAAGGACCAAAGAGTTTGTATAGGCTGATGTTATATGAATATTAATGAATTATCCCGACAAATTTCGTGGTTGTATCAATTCTGGAAGTTTGAGTTTGGGGAGTAGCAAAAGTTGCTGCAAATAGGTTTACGGGTACTGGATATCCTAACATAGAAAATATACATCAAAAGATCAATTAAGTTCCATTTAGGACACAAACAGACACATCGATTGCTCATAATACTACCTAGAAAATTGTAAAGATTTTTAAATGTATATAAAAGTTGTAAAAAATTTCACGAACAATTCATTATTTTTGACTTCATACATTTTTATTACCAATTACGTTAAACTAATGCTTTCGCTCCATGTTATTAGCAGCAACATATCACAACCGAACGTTCGAGAACCCTATCGGTATTAGCCATATAATGCAATCTTTAAACCCGGTTCCCCTTCCATTAGTATGCAGACTCATGCTGCACTTACTCGTTCGTGTTCATATCACTTAGAACTGTTTACCTTCAGCGATGAAAGCGCTGGCGATACATCCGACCACATACGCTTCGCGCACAGACTAGATTTCAATTACTTTCATAATATCTAACCGTATCTATTTATATTTATTTTATTTCTAGAATTGAAATGGCAATTCAATCTTAAAATTGAATAATAAACTAAGTCTGATGGCTATTTTATTATAGGTAAAAGTACATATTAACTACTTAATAGTTATTTAACGTGACAAAGTTACAGCCATATGCACCTTGAAGCAATAGAAAAACATCATTACACAGCAGGCATCTTAAAAGTTAAAATTCAATATCCATCAAAGTTCGAACTGATGGTCAATTTAATAAAATTTACAACTTTTTGACGACACAAAACAATGACGGTTCCCTTAACATTTTTGGTATTATTTGATTCTTTACGGCTTTGTACAGGCATAACAAAGGTCGATTGGTAAGCAGTAAATGTTGTAATGGACGCATATTTATATGAAATTACTTACTTTTAATATAGGTGCCTATGTACTGAATCCACGTTAATTGAAAATTTTATGAACGATAATAATATGTTTCATTTAGAAAATGAGGTTTGCTATCAAGATTTTATCGGTGCGGATAAATCGTGAACAATTTGTTTTCAACGTTAGAACGATGTAGCTAAATTGAATGAAAAAAAAAGATATTCACAAATATTAAATAACGATTTTCTCGAAACAAAATTAATATACCCGTCCGTGTACTTTTCTAATATCAGATTAATCCAATAAAACTCTAAATTGAACTCGTTCAAAAAACAATAGTTCAAAGCTTGTTCAAGGTTTGTTGCACTTGCTACTGTCTGCTTCAATTACATTTAACTAGAAACAACCATTTGTATCAATTACAAGCTACGTTTAATTTAGGTAAATACCAATTTTATGGGCATTGAAGATTATTGTAGTTTGAGTCTACGAAATGACAAAGGGTCCTAAAGGGTTTTTGAAATTTAACAGCCCGGCTTTAAATTAACGCTAGAATATTATGACCTTTTGATTAGAATTTATTGATTCTATTCTACGAATTCGTTTTGTTACTCCATTCACATTTTTTATTGAAATTATTGTATGTAATTATATATTCAATGAGACATCTATGTATTTTATAACCTTACAATAATGTAATGAGTGTCGTGACGCATAACAATGCTAACAAAAAATAATAATAAATCGATATGACTGGGCATTATCTAATATCCCATCGAGAGACAGAATAAATTGCCTTTTAGAATCGAGTCCTCCCCATAAGATTAACAATGACACCGAATGTATTCCAACAAAGTTTCGCCCACCTCGTCGACGTAAGTACACAATGGTATGGAATGCATCAGTACATTAGCATATCGATGTTCCACCATCGATGCTGTCGCGATGAACCATCGATGAGTGCGTTCGATACCGATCACTAAGAAAAAGGTCACCCGACCCTCAATAGCAGAACCCAAAAGATTTACGTTTAGAACCCACTTCCACAATCGATTTTAGACCTTTATGTAAAAAGAATAATACTCATTCTTCTATAAATACACGGTAAAAATAAATTGGCAGTCGTATCTTATTCGTTTTCAAATCACTGGTGACTCATTTCGTCCGTACTAGCTTTTTATGCAGGCGTTCGAATTGAATCTTTGAAAAAAAGTCGTTATTTGAATTCAATTTAAATTCGGTAAACGGTATTGTACGAGATCGTATTGGGTATTGTGTCCACAGAATACCTAAGGTCACCACTCGCTTTAATCCTAATCCCGGACACACAAAAACCCATTTAATGCTTAATTTGCATATGAGGCAGGTTTAAATATGGCTCAGAAGTTTTGTGTATTTATTTTGAAAATGATTTAAATAGAAATTAAATTTTAATATCGACAAATAAAAATAGTCTTATGATAAATCTACTTGCGTCTCTTGTAATTGTTTTTCTTTTTTTACCCAATATCATGATATCAATAGGAAGAATAGTTATATAAAAAAAATCTTTATTTTAATCATATGGCATAATATAATCTTGTAGAATGTTTTAATCAATTAAGTAGTAAATTTGTTACTTCAATGAGCAACACATGTAGATACTCTACAAAACGAAGACTAGTTTTTCTGTAAAAAAATAATGAGCTGTACATAATTTATGGATAAGTCGTCAGAACATTAAAAGATATACAAATTGAACATGTCACAACAGACAACTGAATACCAACTTCCAGTGTGAAACAAATAGATTTTTGCATACAAACATTTCTTCCTATAGATGAATGTTCTAGAATGGAACAAAAGAATTATAGACACGTGGGCTTCATCCCACACTTGAGAAACACCCACGCACTGTAACATGTCAAAATTTTGTTTAACAAGCGAGGTTGACTTGGAAAACAAATGACTGTTGCTGTATCTATTGCTGTGCTTGGTTATAATACTCATAAATTATCCGTCTACCAAGACATGATTTGATTGGCTGATCCGGTGATCGATTTTGAACCTTATCATGGAAGCAGTAAAGCTAATTCTAGAGAAGAAGTCACTCTGAGTTGTGAATGTGACATAGGTTGTTGAAACAGTCGCAGGTAATGAGACGAGATCCAAGAAAAATCGATTATCTCATGCTCTTACTTATAAGAATTCCTTGAGTGTAATACGACGGAATTAGACCAGTAGTTTTACTTTTATTGTGAATTTATTTATTCTTCGCTGTATGATGTATTGTCCAGCAGACAAACTAAAGTGACATAAATACGGACATTTTTGTCGAATATTTTAGGAGATATTAAGAAAATCTGGCAGTTTTCTAAACATCAAACTTCTAGACTTCCTTAAATCTATACGTCGTTTCGAAATTCGAATTAGTTGCACTAACATTATTATCATCTTCTGTTTCTTTCGTGAATTCATTGAACATGGTACAGTCCATTCTTTGTTAATGAGACACGACTTTGCGACAAGCTAGTACATTACAATCAGTATGTGCCCGACAGGAAAGTTAAAGTGTGATTCAATCACTTACAATGGACAGCCAACACTTACTTGTAACACGGAGGCAGTGACAGTGTACAATGTTAATAAGTTTATGTTAATCGATTTTAAAGTTTAATGGCTTTATTTAAAAGTTTGGTTTTTCTTTATGTTTGTTTGTTTTTGTTAACGAATGTGTTGTGGGATTTATGTGAGAGGATTATGTTATGTTTTACATTTAATGATGCTTTAGTAGCCGTTTCTGTTTCAATTTTTGAGTGGTGAAAGTTATAAGAGACTCTTAAAATTCTGACAAAAAACCATCAGTCACCTCGTTCCTTATCTTGGTCCAGGTCCAGATTGCGGTACCTTATATCGCTTACCTCGCAACCCCTGAACATCAGCCCTGTGTTTCTAAATACGTAGTTGATACCGAGTCTACGTGACCACCAAATAGAATAAGAGATGATAGATGAAGTTGATTAAGAATCGTAAGAATTCCAATCGGGAGAGACATGAACTTAGTAGAAAAAAAAATGTAGGTAAAGTTTCAAATGTCAATAAAACATTGTAACATTTAGAATGTGAGACAAACTCAATAAATGGTGCACGTTTGTTTAGAAATACATACGAGATATTGCTTTTGTGCCAGTATAATTATTTAGATCTCAACTTATATAAACATTTGAACATGAAACAGCCTCATATATTTTTAAAGCTGACTTAGGTACAAATGTTATTGCATTATTAAACTCATTTCTACACAGACTTTAAGGTCTTGTATAATACAAACCTCCTCACGTCATTTAGAATTCTCACTTTCTTCCCAATCCCCAAGCCTTGTAATAAAACTTAACATTTCAGTATCATTTCAGGGCCTCTCACACATTGCTGTATAAAGTTCAAAAGCGAAAAGAGAAAATGCTAAAGCACTTAGTATTCAGAACAAATTCACCTAGAATTCAGAGGGAAACAGACTAGTAACAGTAGCTAATGTACGCCAATAATCGTTATCTTGTAGATAAGTACCGTTACTGAGTGCCTCGCCAATTGCCTTAAGATACATACTGTCTAATTGCTTTGTATCTAGTTCTGTTGTGTGCTGGTTTTTCGGTTGAGCTTGAGAATGACAGGGCTTGAGTGAAATGGGTTTATGTATTAACGAAAATCTCATTGTTTTTGTATGGTCATCGTTGGTGCATGGCTCTGAGGTTAAGGAGCCCGCTTCTCATGCATGAGGGTGTGGGTTCGAAACCTGGCACCTACTAATGTGATTGTTTTATGTGTACTTTCTATGATTATTTAGACACCACTGACATAAGGTGAAGGAAAACATCGTGAAGAAACCTGGACTTATAATTAATTATAAGTTTGAAATCGCCAACCCGCATTGAGCAAGCGTGGTGATTAATGCTCAAACCTTCTCCGTGTAAGAAGAGGCCTTTGCTCAGCAGTGGGCACTTGTGGATTGGGGAGGGATTGGAGAGGGGAAGAGAAAGGGCGTCCGATAATCTTAATCACACGGCGACTCTCAACGTTTTGGTTATATCGTCTCCTTAGTAGCAATAATAAGAATAAAGGAGGAGATTATTAGGAGAATTTCGTGATATTAAAGGTTTCTTACATTTGAACATTTTGAGCACAATATGTAGAATCAATAAACCATTATATTGTATACGTTCTTCTTACTCGTTCAGGTGGTTTTGTAATTTACTTTCAAATAACACGCACTTTTCTTTTAACAAAATTAATTATTTCAATTTGTTTGTCTGCGAAGTTAGAAGATATCTTTAATACTTTCTTCTAAGATATTCCTCGAAATACTACACTAAAACACAATTAGTCAAGAAAGGAAAACATAATTTTACCAAGAACGTCTACTCCACAATACCTACTTTTGATTTATTACCGTGTCGTTGTAATTGCCGACTGCTTTCGTAATACTAAAGAAAAAATCTTAATAAATTCTCTATAAATTATAAATCAAAGACGCAAAGGAAACATCTGTTCTGTGTTTGCGTGTTTCATATTATTATAAACACTTACACAATAAGACAAAATATATGGGCAAACTTGTAGGTATCACAAACATTTTCACATAAAAACTTTTTATGCTTCCTTTCCAAAAAAATGGGACGCATCAAATTAATTCAAATTAGTTTCTATCGTGCTTCACATCGCATAATATCGTTACGCTTTTGAATAATTTATGTGTGCGTATTATAAATATAAGGTGTGGCTATGGTGACTCCACCTGTGGGCCACAATAGTAACGCCCATTAGAACGACAACGGAATTATTCACATACAAACGATGGGGTTAATGTATGTAGGAATGTTTAAGAGTCACTCATTCATGTCGAAGTTCACATGAAAGAGTTAAAGCATCAACTCGTAAACCATTGTAGTTCCAGGTCATAAAAAAGTGAACTAAATTCAAATTTATATGAATGTAGGTAACATGTGAAAAAATGACCGGACGACCGGTCAATGTTTCGTAGCATTAGTCAGATACATCAAACAAATTGGATATAACTGGAGTTTTTAATTTTTTTTTTTATTCATCCTTCTATGCTAATAGCATTTTATCTGAATATCAAATCTGTTATTTGTGGAATAGAATGTCAAAATTATTTACATACAAAATGGATAACAGAATGTATGACATGCGCGTTCTGAGCTAGTTTTTTTGCAATACATCATTTTATTGGAAGAATTGAATGGAAGGTTATCTGCATTCCATTATATTTATTTTGTTACGATTTAGAAAAACCGTATTTTACATGCTTATTATAACTTTTGATCTAGAGATGGATTGGTTCTCTCATATTTGATTAATTATAGTCTGCATAGACTCGGTGTAGGAGAATGCGAATCTAGCAGTTAATACTGTATCTACGTAATTTGACTTTAAGGTTGCTTTTCATTAGTTAAACTGTTAAAGAGAACTATGTAGTTCGAAACAGCCTAACCTGAACGTATTATTAAACATTGAAGAACAAAATGATAGTAATGATGCTGTAGGTAAACAGTATGAAGATAATATGCGTAGAAGATCGACGGATATCTCACATATCTACCCACCGTCAATCCATTAGCTAAGCTCTGAGATTAGCAATAATCCATCTCGATCGTTTATTGCAGCGAGAGTGTTCAGCGATGGACGTTAACAGTCTCATGGTATAAAAGCTTATTGATATGATTATGATAGATATAGATAACTATTGATATAATATATGTTTGAATGTCGAGGAAGCTTAAAATATTATGATAAATTTGTGGCAAATAGTGTGACAATATTGGACGTGACGTGGTGACCAAGAAATATACAATTTAAGGTTATTTAGACACAAAACTGATAACAGACTATGGATAACAGATAATGGACAACTCTGACTTACGGTGAAGAAAAACATTGTAAGGAAACCTGGACTTATGATTTCAAACTATAAGCTTAAAATCATAAACTCGCTTTGATGAAGCCTTATGTTTGACACTCATTCCTTCTTTGTGCAGTAAAAGGCTATTGTCCAGCAGTGGTCACTTGTAGAATGATTATAATATTATACATACTACTTGCAATAATTTCGTTTCAGATAATAAGATGGGACACTGCTTAGGCACGAATCTGGCGGCTCGACTGAAATAATACCACGGTATCACAGAAACCTGGCGTGAAGCAACTGTAACACTTTTGCGTTTTGTTTCCGATCCCTGTGAGGCTATCGTCGGTGCCGTGTTAGACCGAAATCGTGCTCCCCCATCTACAGCTATCCTGTATTCGTAAATCCCTAACAACCCACAAGAGGCCGGCAACGTACCTATGTGGCAGCTTTGGTGTTACGATTATCCATGGTCGGTGCCGATTACCTACTTCATCATCATCACCAGCCTATAAGTGCCTACTGCTGAGCAAAGGCCTCTTCTCAAATGGAGAAGGCTTGAGAATTAATCACCACGCTTGCTCAATGCGGGTTGGCGATTTCAAACTTATAATTAGAAATTGTAACCAGGTTTCTTGACAATGTTTTCCTTCACCGTAGGTCAGTGGTGTCTAAATAATCATAGAAAGTACATATAACTCGGAAAAAATCACATTTTCAGATTACCTTCTTGCCATCTAATAATCTGTCTGCTCGTTTGCCGATTTATGACATCAAAAAGCTATTAATAACAATTATTATAACCGTGCGTTCGATATTCAGTTATTTGTTTACATTTATGCATACATATAATTGCTTTCAAAACAATAGCAATTCGTCATAGTGCTGTTCCATGCAATCATTACAAGTTTATTACCGTAAACAGTTATAAAACTTTTAGTCGGCATCGTGTTGCAATAACAATTAAAGATTGTCATCACTCTTACTTTTTTTTATTGTGTAAGCGTAGTAATTAGTGAATATAGTTGTATACAAAATTGACACGAGACATTAGTAAAATTAATGTTTCATTTTGCTGATTATTGGTGTAAAAAGTAAAGGCTATATTTATAGCACTTTATTATTTTATATTACACTTTCGTCGGTGGACTGGACGCAAAATACACTACTAAGCAATGGGTGGAGTCGATGCTGTCGGGAGTTAGACAAAGCTTGTTAGGATGTTTTAGATTTACCGAAAATTTAAAAATATTCTTAAGTTATACTAACTTAACTTAAGAATATTTTTAAATTTTCGGTTTAACAGTCTAGTGAGATAATTAACAGTCTAGTGAGATAGCTAAACTCACACAATGTAATTTAACTGATACATGCTTTGAACACAAACTAATGATCTTGAAAGTCTACAGTGTTACACTGCTGCATTCATCGGCTTACCTTAAAAACTATTTTGTGCTTACTCAACGAATTATTTCAAAAATTACTTTTAAAAACAGTAATGTTTTTGCTGTCCTTAACTCGCTGCTCTAATTTGTAAGTCTCCCTTAAAATAACAAGTCTCAGTAATTAGAATGCTAACTTCGTCATCACATAGAACAATTACTATACTAAAGTACATTAGTTATAATAAGACTGTTTTGGCCTGAAATTTGACTAAGAAAATTTGGGAAATTTTCTTTGAAATTTCTAATTTGCGTCTACGGGGTTAGTTTAATAATTTAGTTACGGTTTCAAAGATGGTGTAGAATTCTCAATTGAGTGTATAAAATTTAGGTTAAGTGTCATTTTATCTTGCAAGGTGAAATGGGGGAGAGGCGGGTCTTCTAAAAGGTAGGCATTTCTACTAGCAACAATAACTTCATTAGTATTCCAAGTGTGAAATAGTTTTGTGTTTATTTACGCGCAGGTCTTAACATAAATCAAAGTTAAAAAAAACAGGGTATCCTACTTACATGATAAGCAAATCTGTTAAAGATAGGTTTTAAATAATTGTAGTTTATGCTTTTTATGTTTACGGAAAATTTTATTGGAATTGTTAAAATCATCAATTTCCTACTTTTTAAATTCTCACTCAATACTAGTACCTAAATTAATCTTAGCTGTGTCGTTAACGTTCGAATTTATTGTGATCACATACATCAAATCGTCAGCTTAAAAGTGTCCTCTATTGAGCAAAGGCTTTAAGCTGGGAAGGTTTGAGCAGTAATCACCACACGTCTTACACATGGCAGATTTCGATACTAATAATTAAAAATATATCTCAAATAAAAAATATATTTCCTTCAAATTCATCGTTATCATTGGTGTCTCTCTTTGAATGTGATAGATACTTAGAAAGTATATGTATAATTGCAAGCCCGAGCCTTAATCTCTGGGCCACCACGACAGATATATCAAATTCATCGTATGAGCTACGAATAGTGATATTTCAGAGCCTATATAAAACATAGACCTACGTACCCAGCCCCTACATGTCACAAGCTTCCAAGATAAATGAGTTTTAGCAAAATGCCTAGGCAAGCGCAAAAACACTAGCCTATATCTAGGCACGGAGCAAAAACAGCGATTTATTCTCAGACTTTGATCCACTTCAGTCTGTTTCAGTTGTAAGGGATATACTTCATTATGTAAGGGATTCAGGAACATAATCATAAAGTTTATCTAATGGAATGAAAATTAAATATAACATGGTAGAGGGTTGGAAGCAGTAAATGTGAACTGTAGTTCATTTGTGTTTCGTGTACAAAGTTTTAATAATGGCCTTTTTCATTTAATAGGGCTGTAATTGAGCAAACAGATCACCGAATGGTGATTGCAATTGGCACCTCCCATGGATAACACCAGATGAGAAAGGAATGCATTGCCTGTCTATTAGGAGTTAGAATTTGAGAATGAATGGGTGAAGGGAAAAGATTATGAATAAAGAAGCGGAGAAGATTGAAAGAATGGGTCATGAGTAACCTCACTCACACTGCAAAACACAACGCTGTGGTTATTTCACGCCGGTTATCTGCGAGGTCGCGGTATCATTCTTAATTTATTGACACATGGATTTCCCTAGTTTCTAAGTAAACTTAACTATTAGCTATTTAAACTAACAGTTACATAATTAATCAGTGTTAAACAAATTTTTAATGTTCTTACGAGGATTTAAAGTCATAGTTAGACAACATCTTTATATACACAAACATCGGCCATATTGGATACTCCATAAATATAAGCCTAAAAAACTGAGTGACCAAAATATGTAGGTTTTTTCTATAGTAATATGATACTTTTAATACAATTTACGTCCTTATACATAACACTATAAGGTTTCTTTAAACGATCATCTAGCATATTGGTGCCGAGTTTCAAATAACATAGAGTGACACCTCTCTTGATTTTTAGGTGAAATGATATCAATTACGTCGGAAGTAGAGTTAAGTGATGCGGAAACTGTCTTTTGGCAAGTGAATGAAATCCATTAAGGTGTAAAGTGAGTCGGTTTGACGCGATGACGGCTATATCCCGTCACCGCTTTTTTGTATACTAAAAAATATTTGTTGAGTGACTTGCCATGGATGGTAACTACTTCTGTACCATTCAGAATACCTGTATTTGTACTGAAAACAGTTCATCAATTGACCTTTAACATCTATGTTAAGCTTTAAAGTATCGACGACTGACTACATACGCAAAATGCTATAAGCTGCCTAGAAATGGTATTAGGAAACATCATTAATATTATCCAATAAGTACTCAGTACTAAGTAAAGGCATCTTTTCACACAGATAAGGTTTGATCATTAATCACCACCACGCTCTCTCAAGGCGGATTGGCGATGTAAAAAATATAATTAAAAATAAGTAATTAAAGTTTAGGGTTCCTCTTGAAGTGGTAGGTATACAAAATTTATATTCATGATCTTGAAATGTCATGGTTTCAAAAAAAATATACTTATATATAAGATTCCACGCAGTCGTATCCCGTACCCTAATGTGTTCAAACTAACCTACATCTTTGCATTAAAACGTGAATTTCAAATATTGTCAATCTACCGATAACATTATACTTTATCAAACTTGATTCTTCATTCTTCCTCCCTTTAAACTGAGATGAATTCAAGCGTAAAACAATTGGGGTGGTATCCCTTACTATGTAGGCAACCCTTAACGTGCAACCACCTGCAATGGTATTGACACCTGACGATTTAAACTGAAATATAATAAAAAAAAATTATATATGTAATGTAATAAATAAATAGTCCCTATCAGTCATATAGGTCAAGAATCTGAACAAATTTTAACGAACGTGTTAGATATAATGTTTATTTTGTGCAATCACAGTTCATAGTATTTAATGTTAGTAGATTTTACTTTAAGGTGGTAGACACACGTTTGTGACGTTCAATGTTCTGATTACTCTGCTTGGAGCCAACCAACCAATATGAGGGCTGAACGCGGTAAAGTTTCAAACGCGTTAAAGTAAAGAAAATTCGCTTTGGATTAGGTACACAAAATTGGAAAACAACCTGGTCAAAAAAAATATCTTAGTGGTGTTACTCGTTCTCAGGTCTCATTTAATTCTCAGAAGAGATAATAAGAAAAAAATATACTAGAAGTGTATTGGTTCCGAAGAACCATAAATATGTGCATTTAAAAAAGGAACCTAATAATGTTATTACATTATTTTTATTTATTATTCTTCCACAAGTTATTTTTATCTTGTGCTAGGGTGTAAGC
The DNA here is from genome assembly GCA_902829305.4 of Spodoptera exigua. Lineage (NCBI taxonomy): Eukaryota > Metazoa > Arthropoda > Insecta > Lepidoptera > Noctuidae > Spodoptera > Spodoptera exigua. The sequence goes on from LR824614.2 coordinate 5,891,822, forward strand.
CAATGCAAAACAAATGTGTTATTTTTTACGGAAAAAAACAAAATATTGTACCTGTAATTTCTTTATCAAAATATAAGTGTCTATTTCAATGCAATTTCATTAAGAGGGTGAATATTTTAATGCTTAATAGGATAATTGTCATTATAAAGTAGGAAGTTTTATGATACAGGGTGTGTTTGTTTTCCGTGGGCTTATCTTTATGAGTATTAGCTAATATCGTTTACAGAATGTGCTATTTTGTTAATTCTGTTGTAACATGTTTCATAATTAGCACGGTAATGTATGATAGACGTGGCTCGTTAGCGCAGGGCACGGCGGTTTCAGAGACCGCTTTTGTTAATAAAAATGTATGAGTTTACATTTTTATTTATGCTTTTTTAAGTGTATTACGGGAATTAATTACTTTGTTTTATTAGAATTTATGATTGTTAAAGGAAATGTTACCTAAGTGATATATTAGAGTGGTGGTTCTATACTTGATTGCTTACAATATCAAGTTTTTTATGCTTACGTACACAGTTTTGGAGGTTTTCAATAGTTGCAAGTATTTTGGCATGGTGGCCTGCAGATTGGAATCTTTTCAAAAATTTAGCTTTTTTTCCGAATTATATAATAAGTATTGAATTATTTTAACATACAGTAGAAAGAGCCTCTTTTAAGACACTTGGCCTTATATTGTTTCTTATAAGTTTTAAATCGCTAATCTGCCTAAAGCGAATGCAGTAATGGTCTTATCAGCTACGTGTGAGAAGAAGCTTTTGCTTATCATCATCATCATCAGCCTATAAGTGGCCACTGCTGAGCAAAGGCCTCTTCTCACAAAGAGAAGGTTTGAGCATCACCACGCTTGCTTAATGCGGGTTGTTGATTTCAAACTATAATTAGGAATTATAAGTCCGTTGTGCTTATAGGCTGCTTGCTTATAATATTATGTAGGTTGATGATTTTTATAATAACTAGGTGGATGATGACGATAATGACAACGAATCATTATTTTAAATTTCAGTTCTAGAGTAGGAAACATTTTACAGAATTTTCTCTTACATTCCCATTTCGTAGATGTGAAATTTCAGAGGATTTAAGAACCCCTTTAAATGTATGTCGTTAATCTCAATAAATTGTACTGCAATCCCAAATGTCCGGTGCACCCAAGACAGCTAACACTTGAGATCCGAGACTAGCCAACTGACCAATTCATTCTCTATTGCATTTAAAATTAACCATATAAAATATTTAGGTGTTTATTTTCCTAAAAAGACATTGAGAAAATATCCTTAAAAAAACACGCATGTGCGTAGGTATATAAAGATGAGAAAATTAAACTTAAGACCTCATTCTAAAACTTCGTCTTTTAAATGAATTTGGTCATTTTTAATATCTCATAGTCAAAAATTTAATAAAAAAAGTTAAATAATTTATTTGAATTAGTCACTTACAGGCACTTTTGAATGTCAAACAGTGAATGTCGTGTAAGTCTATCGGTCAGTCCTCTTAGTAAAGCTATTTGCTTGTTCTAAAGTGTAGATTCCGATGAAAAAGAAGGGGCAAAAAACTCCATGGTTACTCTTTTTCAATCAATTTCACAAATAGATTCTCACGAAGAGGAATTAAAGAAAAGAGATAATTCGTTACTTGTCTTATAATTTTGATAAAATTTTAGTCAATACAGTTGATATTTAAATGAAAAATAAAACTATCAATTGAATGTACCAAAAGTCATTGCAAAATGTAGAAAACGGTCTGCCACCGATCTCAAGTTGTATGGCTCTAGTATATACGAGCCTATTAAAGTGAAGAGATTTTATTACTAATGCACTAAGTAAAGTATCGCTTAAACTTTATACCTGTATTTTATAAGTGCCATTAAAGTATACCTGTTTCATAATAAGGGAAGTGATGTTTTATTACAATATATGCTAGTAAATTATGGGGATCGTTATGGCGCTAGTTAGTTGCGGATACCAGAAGCGATATTTGATTACATGTATGTCTGCTAATCACATCATTAATTTGAGGTTGCAAGTTAGTAGAATTGTGCTAAGTCTTAAAATTTTATTGTATCGTAAAATGAACTATTGAAAATATTAATTGTGTTTAGTAATATTGTTTATTTGAAGAATTTGAAGAAAAGTCTGTTGGGTTTTGCTGGCTTTGAAAGCCGTGTCATGCCACGTAATATTTAATTCTACTTTAGTTTTGTCTTGATGGTCGTTTGAAGTTTTTTTTTAAGATTTTCTCCTGTGTGACTGTCACTTATGTTAAATTGTACCGTCTATATTTATTTTAACAATTTGTTGATTATACAATTATATTTATTTTGAGCTTGATAAATTACCTATAGATTTGACTGAGAGTAGCTGATGGCAACAAGGTCTGATAATTTCGATGTATTAGATGTTCAGCTAGCAAACCGACCAAAAGTTGCTGACTGACAATATGTTTCAAACAAATATGTCCGAATTCGATGCAATATAATAATCTGTAGGTATATATAAATATGAATTCCGAGCGATCGATTCTGATAGTACTTTTTTATATGTATGTATTTATGACGATGGAGAAGTTTGAAATTCAGACGGCATAATTGGAAAACAAAAACAAATGACCTACACCGAAGTAGTTGGACAACCGTGCGATGTAGGGGTCAGGTCACGCATGGGATTACTAGTAAGTACGCAATACAACCCGATACGTATAAAAGGTATATTAGACTGAAATTTATCTGCATGCATATGTAGGCTACCTACCAACATATACTTTTTATCTATTGAATTTTATTAAAAAACATTCCATTTTCAATACAACAATCGAATTGCTACCGAATATTAGTAATTCTCGCGTCAAAACATATTATTCGGCATTCCCGTAGGTCGGACTGAATACATGGACGTGTGGGCCTATCAATGACATTTGCATTCGACCCAAATAGTAAAAAATACAATAAACCGCATAACGAACATACGACTGTGTAGTCACATTTATAAATATTTATTACATAGTTCAGAACAACGTATGTTAATAAATATGTAAATTTAGTTAAAAATATAACATGTGGCATATTAGAAAGGGGTAAATATTTTTTTTTCATTGTATGGTTTTGCAATCGAGCATACAACTTACCTTACACCCAAAACACCAAAGGAGTTGCGAGTGCGTTGCCGGCCTTTTACGGACAAAGGTTTCGGATATTTAAAGATTGGAAAGGAATAGAGTCTCCGGTCACCTCATTCACATAGCGAAACGCAACACTATAGTTGTTTCACGCCGTTTTTCTGTGGAGCCGTGGTATCACTCCAGTCGATCCAACCCATTCGTGGAAAGTATGAATATAATTCAACTGTAACACTTAACTTTTTCCATTTTCAAGCTTCACCTATTAGATAATTACTTGATAATGACAAAGGAGCTATTGTACAAAATTTTCGTCAACTTAACTGTACCTTTTCCACAGCTGTCGCATTCCCTACCAAAGAAACATTAAAAAAAGCAGTAACGAAATTTCGAAGCATTTCGACTTGTTAAATCATGCAGTCGAGCGACTTAATATAATAATAAACTTGGTTAAAGTATCAAACTTCAATGAAAAATTTAGAGCCGGTCATAAAGTAGCAATCTCAAAGTTTTACCGCTTAGAAATTACGCTGGGAACTGCGAAAATGAAACGGCGACGTTTTTTGTACAATGAATTTCTGTTTGGAGGCAGCAGCGTTATTGTACGCAGCATCCAAAGAAAATTAAGTTAAGAAAATTAACAAACAATGATTAAAATTAATTTATTATAGCTAAGTAGTTTGAGTTTTAAATTTTACTAGAACATTTTCCTTGTTAATATTTCGACCGAGTTCGAAACTGTTTGAATTTATCCCTTCTCTAAATACTTGAAACAAGTTTTGAAACTGAGAATAGCAATTTTGTTTTCAAGAAATTTGAGTGTTGAAGTCGATACGCTATTGTAAAGATTGGTGGTACAAAATCTCTAATATTTATTAGTTTTAATATTTTATTGTATTTGTTGTATCAAATAGATGCAAATGCGAATTCAATTTCCCGACCTTGCTAAGTTCTCGACTAACTGCAAAATAAAATCGATTGCTTTTATGCACTTTGTTACTCTGAATTATACTAAGTTATACTAGTTTTTTTTTATGTTACACGGAGGCAAAGGCAGACGGATTACATGGTCGTAAGCAATCAGCGCCGCCCATGAACACCCGCAACAGCGGTGGACTTACGCGTGCGTTGCCGACCTTTTAGGGATTAGATGAGGAGAAGGCTTGGCAATCCGGTAACCTCATTAACATGGTGAAACACAACGCTGTGGTTGGTTCACGCTACTATTCTATGAGGTCGTGGTATCACTCCAGTCGAACCGACACATTCGTGCCAAAGCATGGCTCTCCCAAACGTAAACTTCTGATGCTGCAGGTGTGGAAGCTATCATCATTATTCTAATAATTTTTTGTAACCATTATTCGTGTAAAATCAAAGATTGGTTATTTACGTTTCTGTACCTATACGTATCAAGTAACTGAGCGGACTGTACAAAAACTTACTTCTTTTATTTAAATACGTTTGCGTCCAAAATAGAGTTGACCTAAAAATAACTCTTTCATTTCGTATCAAAGAGTTTGAAAGTCGAAGCACACAACAAAAGTTACGTTCAAGCGATCATACCCCACAGTTTTGCAGACAGTTTGACACACAACTTCATCTAATCAGACGTTATTTTTACGATGTTTGTTTTGAATTCCTTCGGTCTACTTTCAGAGGCTTGATTAAAAGAAATATTTATTCCGGTTGAGAAATGCTAAAGAAAAACAAGTATAATTTTTTGGGGGAAAACAGAAAACAACTGTCAGTGTAAATTTCGGTGGAGTTGTTTGAAGATTTTTATCGTTCGGTCAGAATACTGGTCTAATTATGCATGGCCGTTGGAGAAAACATAAACCATGGTAATGTTAAACATGGGCGATAAATTAAGAAGAAATTAAAAGAATTTTTATTTTTGGTCTCGTTGTAAATCAGTTGTTGAGTTATGTATGCAATTCAAATTTAAATCAAAATTTAACGATACTAGGCTTTCCTAGTTTCCAAGATTGTTTATATTATACACTAATTATAAAATAGTATTGAAAAATAAATAATTTTTTTTATTTTATTAAAACTGGTTTAACTAAACACCACTGGGTATTCAGTACTAGCTATACTTTATCACAATAAATACCTGCAAACGATATAAAATGATACTATCACTTAAATATTATTATATTCAGCCGTAAACAATGTCTTTTATTCAAAAATCGAATTTTCTATTCAATAACAAATGAATATCCGATAAATGGTGGTTCATAAAAGCCTATCACCTGTCTGGCCGATACAGAGCCGAGGCTTTATACGGCTCGTAATTAATAAAAAATAAAAACTGTCGAGCGATGGCCCTAAAACGCATTTAATTCTTGATAAGGGTAACAAATTGGATAAAGATAGCACGAACGTCGGAGACAGAGAGATCGTAAGTGCATTGCCGTGATAACTCATGTGTGATGGCGACAGATTCGTGTGGACATTTTTATCGATAAATAAAATATATTTTTGCATTTTTGACATCGGCTCTTGACGCACGTGCCGATCCAATTTCATTTTTGCATAAAAATGTTTTACGATTTTTTTTTAACAGTACTCATGCGTTGTAATTTTAATAAAACGGATAGGTTTTAGTTCTATATCAAGTTTATTCTGAGGATTAGATTTCAGATATTGAGGAGTAGAAGAGTTTGAATTATTGAAATGTTTGTTTTGTTAGGGGAAAATTATTAAATGAATTCTCTCACTCAAGGTAAGACCATAGGAAGTGTCGGACTTGGTGACCAAAAACTCGTTACTTCTCCTGTTCCAGATCGGGACCGCGGTACCTTATTGATCTTGCAACACACACCCCCCTGAACATCGGCCCTTTTTTTGGCACCAGTGATGGTCTAAATAACTTAAAAATGTCATAAAATCAAATACACGCAATCTTATTGTTATGCCATAAGAAATGGTAATAACAATCATATTTTGACAATATTAACATTACAAAACCGCTACTAAAATAATAAAATGATCAATTCAAACGGTTAAAACTGGCGAAATAATTACATAATAGTGGTGGTCAATCGCACACGTTTACTAATAAGCAATGACCGCACGCTAAAGCGATTTTACCAACATCGATCATTGGTAATTTTGATTCTATCGTATTTTGTTACTGTTATTAGTATTTTATTGAAGATGCAAGGAACCTTAAATGTAAGTAGTGAAAACAAGAATAAATTAATAGTTTTTATTGTACACCAAAATAATAAAAGATATAGGAAACAACAAATACAAAATATAGTAAGTACCTACAATAATTGGCGGTCTTATTGCTAAAAAGCAATTTCTTCCAGAAAACCATTGGATGGACTTGAAGTGTAGAAGAATTTAGTATGGGCCGTTTACGGCATACATTTACGACAAAACATGACTTTATTATTAGGTAAGTATTAGCTTCTGTCAGCGGCTCTAACCGCAGTATTTAATAAAAATACTCAGTTTCATTCGTAGTAGCTTCTAAGATAAAGTAAACAATACACATACTATACGTACTTACAAACTTTTAGAATTAGTTACAATATTATTTCGATTTAGAAAAAAAAAACAGTCTTTTTTAGCAAACCTTCCGTTAGTCTCAATTTTCTTTTAAATAATTTCAAGATTAATGTAAATATGTAACTATTGTAATCGTAAAGACCTTGATATGAAATTACTAAAAATAATATCAATTGTAAATTAATATAAGATTTCAATTATAAAATCCACAATATTCTTTCGATTGGCCTTCACAAGCACTTCTCAACATTGTACCCGATATGTTTGTAATCTTAAAATGTCAAAGGTATTTAATTTGAATATCATCTCTTATCTCATTCCCAAGTATTGGAGTTATCGATGAAATATCTATCGATATGAAATGTAGCCTCTATTATTCTGAACGGATTGAAATCTTACCCTTATTTCATTTCGAGAACTTATGTTTTTCTTTTTGTTAGGATTTACTTGTAAGATGCTGGTTTGGAAATAAATATAAGAACTTTTTCGTTTCTCATTTGTTTCGATAAAGACAGTACAATGATGCATAAAGATCATAAGAAAAAAGTTTTAATATATGTACACACATAAACACAAGTGACATAGTTATTTAACCTAACAGTAATACGTAATACCTGAAACATAAAACACAATTTTGCATACCCCGAAAAATTAACAGAATATCTTACAACATTCAAGTATCGGTTTCTCCTCTTATTTCGTATAATATATTTTATCCAATTCCTTTCTAATAAGTAACGAGTCTATTGTCTAGTTCTTTAATTAGCTTTAACACTATCACTATATTACCAACTGGCAGCCCTAACTATCGTAGACAACAATAATATATCTAAATCAAGGCATTAAGGCCCGATACACTGAAGCCATTACTCGCGCCGGTAATAGCTATTTGCCACTAATACTAATACTCCTTTGTGTAGCGAGTGTGTCGCGATCTTTATCTCTCTGGTCATTCCTGCCTTCAATCTCCTCTCACTGATAAAACAACATCATTTTGTTGAATGCATTTTGAAATCAGTTTTATCAATTGAATTTATTTTACGAGATATCTCTTTTACGTCTGACTTTATTGGGATTTGTGTTTACGATTTTGTATGGTTTAAAAGAGGTTGTTGTACGGTTCTGTACATAAGTACAATTTAATATGAAGTTTTTTGAGATTTTACCGAGTGTATATAACAATGTAATTTTTTATATTCATGCCCATTACTTCGGTTAATTCCAAAATATTATTCTTGGTTTTGTAGGGAACATTTATTTGATATAACTTGTGATGTCACCACTCTATATATTTTATAATCAGCAGTGACGTATCGACCTTCCAACTCCTAAACATAAATTTGTTTAATCTGCGTATTGTTTAAGAAAAATATAGTATTTAACTGCTAGTTGAGAACAAAATTTTTCGTTTTAATCATCTCCATTGTAAGCAAAATTCAAAAAGAGAATAATAGATTTTTTTTTTCCTTTGCCAAACCTACAACGGGGCTAATCTAATAAGAATGTAATTTTGCACGTTTGGTCATTCACACTAGTGATTTTGTGTCGTGGTGGCCCGGAGGTTAAGGAGCTCGCTTCTCATGCATGAGGGTGTGGGTTCGGAACCTGGCAAGTACCAATGTGACTTTTTCCGAGTTATATGTATGTACTTTCTATGATTGTTTAGACACCACTGACACACGGTGAAGGCAACCATCGTGAGGAAACCTGGACTTATAATTTCTAATTATAAAATTGAAATCGAAAACCCGCATTGAGCAAGCGTGGTGATAAATGCTCTAAACTTCTCCGTATGAGAAAAGACCTTTGCTCAGCAGTGGGCACTTATAGGCTGATGATGATGATGACTAGTGATTTTTAAACGAAACCTTATAAGTTTGATATCACACCACTACTGAATGCCGTGGTTGAAGGTCAAGCGTAATAATGTACCGCGGCCTCGGCAGGAGAACAAAATTTTATTTTTAAGTCAGTAAGAGTCTCGCTCCACCCAGGGAGAGAGAAGTACCTAACTTGAAGGTACACCTTAAAAAAACTACCTAATTCATCTCCAAGACCACCAAGGACGAGGCCCTATACGCCTGATGTTTAGACGGGGTTGTAGGGTAAGCACAATGAGGCACCGCGGCTTCGGCCCAGAGCAGGAGAAGGAACGGGGCGTTGTTAGTCAGTAAGAGTAGCTGCACTGAACGCTGTGGTTGATAGGCCCTCCCGCCCAACCCTGGGCGGTAGAAGTCACTTGATGATTTTCCTCTCACAAAAAAATAATAATAAAGCGTACAAGAAATTGATCTACGTCTTACGAAGACGGAAATCGCAATCAATCTTTAAGAGGGATACACTTTGAGGTGGTCCGAATCTGCAAACAAATCAAACAATATGATAATCAGTGCTCAATGATGGTAAAGAGTCATCTCAGGAAATCCGGGTTAATGATCCAACTACGAGTAGTGTTTGCATTGCAAACATCAATCAAATACATTGATTTCAATATGAACACAAAAGTGGTTAAAAACTTAATGGAATTAAATGACGTCACTGATGTTTTTTTGTTTCTTAGCACTACTTTGGTACGCCCACTTTTAATCCGACAACTTGATTGTAAATCCTAATTAATGAATCCAGTTTACTCCCATGGATGCTCGTAGTACCAAAGGAGTTACTATACGTGCGTTGCCGGCTTGTGGGTTATTGAGGCTTTAAAGGTAGGGGATTTGGGGATTGAGGAGAAGTATTGGGTCTCCAATAACATCACTCTTTGCTCTGCTTTACTGTTGCGGTTTTCTGTACGGTCGTGGTATCACTCCAGTTGAGCCTGCCCATTTGTGCCGAGGTGTGTCTCTCCAACACTCAAATTGCTTAATATTTTAAAGTAAAAATAAAACTGTTTTTATGTATTCTAAAATATTTATTACACGTCAAAGATGGGCATAGGTTAACCGCCTTTATGGACTGCACTACAATGTTTATTATTGTTGTACGTATTTTATGTATAAATATACAAAATTGAATTCCTATCGGAAATTAAAATGAAAATACACATGCATGACATAATCGATTGTGATGCAGCTGCAACTGGATGCTATGCAACGTATCGTCGATAAGACTCCCGTATTTCACTTTGATTCTTCTGGATCTAGTTCGGCAAAGATTTGAGCTTAGAAACACATCGACGAAACAAAATAAATTCTAAATCTAAAAATTGCTTTCTAAATCCGATTTGAAGAAAAAAAAACAACTTAAGAATTAAATCTTCGCCTGTACGCCAAAACAGTGCCTTATAACGCTTCAACAGCAAATCTTGTAATCCACTTACACTTATTCATTTATTCAAACAGACACGCTCATAATATTATAATCAGAATAATGAATAGCTTCAATAAATACTGATATTTATATTCGTGAGCCGATCCATTTGTTACCACTAAAATCTACTCGTTAACCATTATCACGATAAAAACATTAGAGAAACCGTGTTTATACATAATAAAAATTTAATAAAACGTAGGTACCTGTATAAAAATGACGTACGCTAATAATATTCAAAACATTTCTTATTCGGTATGCATTCAGATAAGAGACATATTTTTATGCACAATAAACACGTTGTTCCGAATTCCGGAGCATTTTATTGTCATATGACACGGCAAGGAACCGTAAACCACCGTTAGTATTATAAATTTACGTGTATGTTAGTCAAAAATGATTTGCATATTATGGTAGTTGTCGCCTTTTACTGGTACCTTGCGTGTAAACTAACGATAACCACGACTTTATTAAAACGTTATTGATGGCGGTGCTAAGTTGTGTATCTTTATCAAACACAAGTCGACTGTAGGGGAAAATTGTTGGGATTTTTGCTCTTTCTGTTCCTATTTTCGTCATCGATTTTTAGGGTGTAGTTTTGTGTTATTTAGGGCAAGTTCTGTTGACCTTTTTAGTAAATAAATAAACGAGGAAAAGTTAATGCAGTTTATTACAAAAATCTTAATCATTTATCGTGTTATATTCAAGTTATAAAGATATTTTAACCCTACTAAATTAGTGATATGATTTTTGTGTTATAGGTCAGCAAACGAGCAGACAGCAACGGATTACCTGATGCTTAGCATGGGGAGCTGCCCATGGACGCCAGTTATACCAGAGGAGTTACGAGTGCGCTGCCGGCCTTTTGGGATTAATATTATACATATTAGCAGTTTTAAACATAATTATCTATAATACTTAAATAGCTACACGGTCACTGGATCACTCGATTCTAGTGCGTTAATGTACGTGTCATGTTCGTGAATGGGCGCCGTCAATTGGGTCTGGTGGACTCGAGACTATATGGAGAAGAAAGTAAAGGACATATCGACAGACTTACACACATTGTTGAACTTTAAAAGTACTTATAATGGTCGATTTAAAATAAATGATTTGACTTTTTTGATTATAGAAATCAGTCACACTGTTTAATCGAGTATCCACACCACTCCAATTAATAATACGATAAATGATTCTTACAAGAATTGAGAAAAAATAATCTACATATAAAAGCAACGTTCGATAAAAAACGAACCGTTATTTATATTTTTTCTTTCCCAAATAAACAAGAAAATAATCCCATGAAGGAAGAATTGTAGCCTTAAAGATTTATAGGCTGGTTATCGGGCTTTGAACCTCAAACGGATCTCGAGCAAAAATTGGTAAACGCTTATTGGAAAAATGAAAATGGACGACCTTACTGAATGCTGAATGTCAGTTTCGTATGAAAGGTAGAAAGATTGGCGGTATTAAAATAATGAGCCAGGAAGGTTATCCCGGCTTCTTGCATCAATTTCTTTAATTTTATTGATTAATAGCATTATATTATATATGGAAATAATGGGAGTAAGAGAATGCCATGGTTTTGAGGTTAAGGCACTGTAGGAGAGTGCGGGTTCGAAACCTGGCAACTGCCAATGTGTCTTTTTCCGAGTTATATTTTTGTGAAGAAACATGGACCTATAATTTCTAATTATAATTCTACTTACGTGTAAGTATGTCATCAGTACAGATATAATAACTATGATTCTTCTGAATTTTGTTGCATCTAACCTTTATACGGTTTCTTAATTAGTAATACCAGTTACTACCTAACCTAATTTAATAAAGACATCACAAGTTGCGTGTATTCACTTTAATTCATCATCACTTTAAAATTATATTTTAATTGCCAACGTATATCAATTTTGCCTCGTATTTTTTCCAACACGTGAATTTTAATGCGTAAATGAAAGCTGGCAATGGAGTTAGCTTTCACAATTTACGCTGAATCTCCCTCATTTAGGCGTGCCAGGCTCAATTTAAAAGCACCCCACATTTGCTTAATTCGAAAACCAAAAAAAATATTGCCAGTATTTTGCATGATACTGAAGATATATTGGGAGGGAGCTGTGATCTGCTGGTGATTTCGACTGCCTAGGGTTACTTTAATGACGTTTCATAGAGTATTTCCCACTTTAACATAACACTTAAAATGTCATCGTTAAAAAGAATGAAATATTTTGATGGTTTTCAAATGTTTTAGTCTGTCTTTCTGGTCGTTTCTGGCAGAACGTAATAGCTGTCGGAGTCACCCCAATTTTGTACATAAATAATGAATCTGCTTATGTAAAAACTGTTTTATTACCAACTTCTTTTTAGATTGTAAGAAGATTTTCGCAAATAAATAAAATTAAAAATACTATTTATTTATAGTTATTTATCCAAATTAAAATTATTTTAAATGTAAACAGAATCACAATCAAATTATTGGTTGAATAAATTTGAATTGAGAATCAGTTCCTTTTTTGAAGTTGGTACCTACAAAATTGTAATCCCTATAATACGATGTGGCACGTAAATTCATAGAGGTTATGCAAAGGTTTAATAAGCATTACCTGTCCAGGCTTTGTACGTATGTAAATATGATTTTTGAGTAATTAGAACGTTTTGCCCTCGTCTGATTTGCAAGCCCACCCCTATTTAATTTTAAAGGGACACAACACGCCACCCCTTCAGTACGCGGTGCGATTTAATCTTTATAAGCGTTTCAGCTTTCAGTCTGCCTGAAAATATATGCGAATGAAATAATTAAGTTAGAGCTTACTGTGTTTCAGGGTTGTGTTGACATTTCACCAGAAGTTATGATCTTTTTGATCTAATTTTCATAATGAAAATGATAGCACAGAATTATTAAATATAATAATGTTAGGTCTGGTTTTTAAACGTGGTAATTCGAGACACGATAGGCACGCGAAAGCCGGTGTTCTCTTGGGGTTTGATGAGTTAAAGAATGATTTCAAAAGCAATGTGTGTCTTAAATCGTAAATATTAATGAATTTAGTTTCTATCTCTAAATCAAACAAACGCAATAATGTAGTAACTGCCTATCTAGGAACAGTACTTAGCTACAAAGAGTGCTATTTTAAACGTACATTTCTGATAAAACACGCTGTTTAGCATACCATCAACCCATAAATTAGGAAGAAACTATTCTTGTAGAGTTTAAAATAAATTGCAGTGTAATTCTAACATTATTACGAGCTTAGAGACAAATTGTTATAAGACCATACATTATGTCCTAACGCGCACTTAAGTAGATAGAATTATGCACATTTTCATGCAAGTACGAAAGCTACGTCCCACACACTTCGATTGATTCGCCATACGACCCACGTGGTCGCATAAATCAAACACAGACAATCACTAACGAACGTTGTTCAAACATTGAAATTGTATTACGAATAAAAATACATGAAACAATACCGAGGGGCCTCTATCACACTTCAATTTGTCAAAATGTTCAGAATAATACTGTTTGCGTTTCCTCGTTCCGTTGCGGGTAGTTCTCGTTCGGAATCCACACCCGACACGCTTTCAATGAATATTGTATTACGGGTAGTGGGAATACGGAAAAAAGTTAAAACTGTTAAGGGGAGGGGGGGCTGAAAGAGTGCCGCTGCCGCAGGCTATCGCAGGCGACACGCAACGCAGATTCACTGAACGTTTTTAGTTTTAACCGACGCCTGTTTGCGTCCTCTGTCCGCCATTCCCACGTGCTTATTCGTTCGAATAACGTGACGAGATAAATACACCAGCTTAGTTTTGAAAAAATATCGCGTATCTTTCTGTGCACGCATCCAATTTTGCAGCGTATCCGAATCGTTCTTTTTTTTCTATTTTATTTTAATAAAATCGTCCTGTTATTCGAAAAGCTATCTGCGTAAAACAGCGTTGTCATGGTTCGAAATCATATTTTTGTTTTTGTTTAAGTTAAATTAAGTTGCGATGGTATATTTACAAACTTGCATTGAATAAATTTTGTGATAGGTCATAATATTGTATAATAAACAATGTAACTTATGAAACATTTAACCAAAACTATTTTTAAACGCATAAAGTAGTTAAGGCAATTGCCGAACCGTAGGTATTACAATTAACTACATTTATTAATATTGAAGCTTCGATATCCCAACATTTTTTGTTATAAATCGCGTCGCTTTGTGCAATCTATGTGACGCTCTGGTGAAACGGACGTTGCAATTAGTCCGCACAATATGTTAGTCGAATATCTGCATATTTATTGAAAACAGTTTGTATGAATCTTCAATACCGGGGCGATGAAATTTTTTATCAAAACAATAAACAATAATAGCAGGAAAACGAACGCGGTACTAAATCCGAACACAAAACCGACGGCGATTTAAAATGCACCCCGGTTTTGCATTTCTCATTTCGCAATTTAAAATCAAAACAATTAAACACACTGAATGAGGGTTAGGTGCCATCCGGAGGGTTCTTTACTTGAAATGCGCAAAATGTTTTTTCTTATTTCTCCCACCTTACTCCAGCTCTTATTCCTTAAACAATAAAGTTTAATATTCTACAAAGCTTAATGACTGCGAGAAGGTGTGATCAGTTTTCCACAGACCCCGTGAGTTATGATCTGACGAACTTCACAGCTCTGAAACCGCTTGCATTCTGTTACTTTCATACGAAAATAGGCTCTATGAGCTTATAGAAATTGTGTTTAAGGTAGAGAATTTTCAATTTTTCAGCTGTGTTCATAAAGTTCACTTTTGCATGAACGCTGAGAATGAAGTATGTTGATAATTTGGAGCTTAATGAAGCGAGTCTGCTGCGTCGTCTCCGGCGGAAGATGGTAGAAAAATGCTCGTAGTGAATGCAAATTTTCTCCATTATTGTTTGTCTATTGTCCTGTTTATGAAGCGAGAAAGTGAAAATTTGCTTCGATGCTTTCGGCATTTATTATTTTTTTAAATAAACCAGTCTTTTGCGTAATTGAAACGAAATATGTGTATTGTATGGTTTGTTTTAATTGAAAATTGGGAGTAATAACAATTTTAATACGGAATATATTTTTATAAATAATATTTATTATAAGTGACGATTAAAATCTATATTATGTCGTTAACATTATTGACAAGCAAAGATCTCCAATTCACACATTTCTTTTAAACAGAACCTTTGCCAACGTTTATCTACCATGACTCGAAACAATAAAGTTGTCGAATCACGCCTCAAGTACTAAATATTCGAACGGTGGTTGAACTCGAATTTTTAATTGTAATGGAGATTAGCAGTTATCTGATTGGGAGTAGAACGCGCATTAGTAATAACATATTTATTTTGTTCGTTTGACAGCTGTGGGTGGATTGATCAACGAGATAACTAAAAGTGCCCGGGCCTTTAATGCGAACTAGAATGCTTATAACAACTCACTGCAACTGGTCTTCAATTACGGTTGTCTTTTGTTTTTCATTTCTCGGCTACCGAGATCGAGGTGTTAGGATCAAACAAGTTTTTAAAGATATTACTTTCGATATAAGTAGTTGCTCTAGTCAGTAATTTATGTTGTACATTATTTTATGAAATTACATTGTTCTTTTATTTCGTCATATTTTGTATAGCTCAGACACTGAAAAACTATTGTTTGTTTAGAAGAAATACTTTGAATATGAACATATGTATAAATATATCTTATAATCAGTATCTTAAATAGATTTATTTGGCAAATATAAGACACAAAGACATCTTTTGATTTTGACTGACAGTTGGCGCGGTGACTGGGCAACTGGCTGCCGCGCAACGTGTCGCGGGTTCGATTCCCGCACGGAGCAACTCTTTGTGTGATCCACAAATTGTTGTTCCGGGTCTGGGTGTGATGTGCATGTGAAATTGTATGTTTATGCGGTACCCACAACACAGGAGAAAATCCTAGTGTGGGGCAACGTTTTTTAAAAATGAAACAAATGAAATGAAACATCCACATAGTTACCTGATTCCTGTATAAGATAATTATTTTGTACAAGAAAAATAAGAACGGATAGTGTATTAAATTAAAATTTTCGTCATTTTTGTATTTAATAAGCGATATCAGCTTATTAAATAAACAATACTCTGCTACTCTTTTTCTTCGTACTTGGACTGTTTTAGATACGTGGGTACTACAAAATTATGTACGAACTTACGAATTATTAGAATAAAACTAATTAAATTACTGCGTCAAGGCAAAAACACACCGACGAATCGCACAAAAACTAATCCTCGAAGACATGAATGACATTATCCGCAAACAGATATCTATCTCAAGATATGGGACCGCAAAAATGAATAGTCATCGCAAAAATCCATCGTTTACAAAGGACGTGTGCCGATAATTCAAGTCATTTGGCGCACATTAGCGGCTAGGGGTTGCAAAATCCATTCGACTTCGTTGTCGTCTAGCGGTCATTAGAAAAACTGCATTTCACGTATTTAATAATGTCGTCAATGTGCACCCTACACAAGAAATCTATTAACGTCAACACGAACGTTTTAATAATCCATCAAGTTTTCAACCCCTTGTAAATGAAAAACGTTTTTTTGGTGGCGTAAACGTTAACAGTGCAAATTTTTAAGCACTCACTTTTGTCAAAAAAAAAAATATCTTTATTTTTCCAAAGAGGGTGAAGTAGAATTGGAAATGTCTCTAATGGAGACTGATGCAGCTACAATAAATATTAATTATTTAAATTATGTAAGGACTTATTCAAGAGTCATGAAATTTATAAAGCAGATTAACTTGAGACAGTTTTACAACTTCATTTTGTCTTTCCAATTTAAGGTTTATTTCATTCTAATGAAGCATCAAATTAGTTTGTGTTTCGTTTTCAATATATTTAATTATTGACTAACTTATAAAAGAAGACAGTTACTCAAAATTAATTCCTTTTAATGTATGTATTTTACATTTCTGCAATTTTGAATTAAAATGTTATTTGTATTTCGAATCGATTTGTGAATAAACAATCATCGTAAAACGTTAAAACCTATAATTGCTTGCAGTTACGTATAAAAGAATCGATATTAATGAAATAAATAACGTCTATAAAATGAGAATTGTAATTTAGCTACTGATGATTAAGCAAACAATTATAGCCCCAATGAATTGTGCAATGGTTAAGGAATTTTCTGTCTAGACGCAAGCGCTTAATGGGTGCAAATCATTGCAAATGGCATTCTTGGAACAATGTGGGGTGACGTTTTTAATAATGACAGTTGTTGTTTCGTCCTGCCGTTTTATTATCAATTTATTTTCGGATTTAATTATTTATGATTATGATTCAAATCTACACTTAGAAACGAACAGACTAACATACTTATACCTATTCTATGTTGACATTTCAAAGTACCTAGGTATTTATGGTTTCGTTGGAATATATGATTGTGACTTTGACTTTGAGGTGAAGTAGTACCTATTTTGATCAAAACTCACATGTTTGTAGATTAACTTAATCTACATAATAATTATTTTTTTAGGGTTTTCTCATCGCGCATCTAACTGAGGTCCGCTGCGTAGTGTGTCGGGCAATTCTGAATGAATATGAGCCCGTAGTGTGGCTTGGGCTTGAATCTAGTCCAGTTCCCCGTAAAACAGTTACGTGAGAAAGCCGTAATAATTATAGGATTATTATTATATTATTATTACGTATACAATATATTTACACGTGTAGCTCCTGTAATGAGGCTTACACAAAGTATTACTAAATTACCCATGTAGGTTTATATATAAATATCAAATAGTAAACTTAAAAAACTAAAACGTTTATAGTAACATAGCATAAACATCTTACCAGTTATTCCACGAAAGGGTAGGTGTAGAGACTCAGTAGTTGACTCTGTAAATTCATGTGCTTTACACCTATTAAAATCTTATAAAATTGTTTGGCATAGAATTTGATTTTCCACCTTTTAAATAAACTATTGAGATACCTATGTATATAATGTTATGTAAACTAATACCTATTATAAATCTGAAAAACTAGCTTCAAGTCTAAGAAAGAGGGTCTTCCTTAGCAACGCGCTTATATCCTCTCTGGTATTGTAAGTGTCCATAGATGACGCTGATCACTTACCATCTGGTGATTCGTCTGCTCGATTAACTTTTTCATAAGAAAAGAGTTCGATTCGAGACGTTCTATTAGAAGAATCAATATTAGAAATGAGTTTGAAACTGTGTTAAGAAGCCCATCTTTCATTACTTGGGTCTTATACATCATAAATAACCAGTGAATATTGGGTCTACATTATAAACATGCCTTTTTTTAAGGAGTAAAATCATTGGATGATTTTGCCCACCCTGGGTTGGCAAGAGGGAGTGTCAGATTCTTCTTTTCTGACTAAAAACCACACCCTTCATATCCCTGCTCTGAGCTGGAACTGCGGTACATAATTGCGCTAACGTAACCCTAATTATAGTCACACCTATTTGCAACTCAACGTACAGCATCTGTGCATCTGTTAGGTTAGTAATACTTGTAAAAAAAAATTGCCATTAATTTCTTATTAACAGTATATACTGATGTATGTACTTCAAGGTTTCAAGTGTGGTAGAGCTAAGCTTGGGCACGAATGGGTCGACTCGACCGGGGTAATACCACGGCCTCACAGAAAATCAGCGTGAAACAACCACAATGTTGTGTTTCGCCGTGTGAGTGAGGTTAACGGAGACCCAATCGTTCCCCTCCCCCAATCCCTAATCCCCAAACGCACTTGTAACTCCTCTGTTGTTGCAGGTGTTCATGGGCGGTGAGCAGACGGATTATCAGATTGCCATCAGGTAATCCGTCTGCTCGTTTGCCGACCTTTAACATAAAAAAGTACTAATCATTGAGCGACCAAAATATTGCTGCTGAAGCAAAAACAGTGCGTACAACCACGAAAATCGTAGAACGCAAGTGAAACTGCGACATGTATGTAGATAGATGAATAAGGCACAACACGGATGCGTATCGCCAATTGACGTTAATACATTCTCGAGTTAATTCCTCACACGCAAAACAGAATTGCTTTAAATACGTTTTTAAACGGTTTCTTTATGCATAAATTATATCATAATTATACAAAATGATTATGTCAAAAATGTCTTTCAGATAAAATACATGTTCATCGTCTTATTTATAAGTCCCGTTTTTTGCTATACCTGCCAATACTCGTCAAACTCCCAATAATATTTGGGATGGTAGATTTTTATGCTACGATAAAAAGTTTCTTGCGATCCGCCCAATCAATCGGAGCTTTTAATGGACTGTATTTAGAGCTAATGGTATTACCACAGAGTAGGAAAATGCAGAGGGTCAAAGAAGATCGGTAGAACTTTTGTTTTCGGAGTCAAGTCATTAATTCTCAGTGCATAGATAATGCTAGTATAATGTGAATCTCACATACCACGAAATTTCATGTTGTTACAAGCATTTATATGCGAATTATTAACTTATTTTAATTCCTATATCGATAAAACAATTTCATTATTGGGTCTTTAAAATCTCTTAGCATATACGTTTATAAAAAACATAAGGAAACATTATCTATTAGAAAAAATAATATTAAAAACCGTTGATTAATTAGTACATTTAAAAAAATACTAGTTACTTCATACTCGTTTATATTTCAACAATACTGTTACTTTCATCTTCTCTGTGGATCATAATGACGAGGCAACCAGTTTAATCTTTGGAACCTCGCCTAAATTAAGTGTCTAGTATCTAATGGGCTTAAATTCAATCACCTTCAATTTTGATTGAAGACTGGTCACTGTATCGACACTATTTGTAGCACAAATTAATTAGATGCGGCTTGATATCAATTGAATGGTTGCTTAGCCTCCCGAGTGTGCAATCAAGATCGCTTATGACGATACGTAGTTACGTACTAGGTTGAATTGATTTCAAATTATACTTCTGTTAATCAGATGATTAAATTTTTGTTGATAGGAAATCAAAATTGCGTTACTATTACTCTATAGAACCTTACTTTAATAATAAAAATATAATTAAATAATAAAAATATCTCTTTTAATCTGAACCCACAGAAACATTATCATAACTGCCAGTTAAAATAATACAATATAAATTCAATAAATTAATCATTGATCGTATGCTTACTTAGTTTAAATTCTACGAGCAATCTCAATGAATTTATTATTATGATATAACTTAATGTGGCCACAAATCAATAATAATTTTCTGTTGCAACAACGCATACAAAATAAACCGTAATTTGTATTCGGCAAATTTGTATTATCACTAACAACTCGAGTTATTTTCAATTAAACCAATCGATGTTTATGTTGATTCATGATCGAAAAACAGTGGGGAGCCTTCGCTTCGCACTTGTGTACGGAACCTGAACGCTACCTTTAAAATATTTAAAAAATAAGTGGCAATCAAATATAAAGGTTATTTTAATATGCAGTAAAATTTAGAATCAATTTCTTTTTGAGTCATAAAGAGGCGTTTTAGTGGGCTTTCTCGTGAATCATTGCGCGCTACGTTATTCCAATCCAGTGTATGATTTGTTGGTATGGAGTATGGTCTCAGCAAGAGATGTCGTAAATCAGTAGATGTGACACCCTCATGATTCGTACAGCTGCACAACGCGGTTGAAAAATAAGCACAGTGCAGTACAATGAAACAGGGTTTTTTAAATATTTATTACATTCTCATGTAGCGCTGGGAGTTAAGTAAGATATGGAATGCATGAACACGCCTAAAAGGAAAGATGCTTTCAGACATTTGTTATTGTAGGCTGTATCTGTTTAATAGCATGTATTTTTTTAACTTTTTATTAGGAAATACGATGTTACGTCGTTCTTCAAATATGATCTAATCGTAGTTTATATATAACAATTTTATCACTAATATTTTTATCAAAACTAGCTTTTGCCCGCAACTTTGTTCGCGTGGAATAGTGACTTTCTGCAGATTTTTGGTTAAAAAACTATCCTATGAAATGTCTCGAATTCCGAACAATGTCTGTATCTACCAAATTTTTCACAAATAGGTTTAGTAGTTTAGGCGTGATGGAAAGCCAGACCGACAGACAGAGTTACTTTCGAATTTATGATATTAGTGTGGATATGGATTTCGAGGATAAAAAAGCGTTAAACCAAGGAAATTATTTTACATGAATCGTATTATCTAAACTCATGATATTCCAGTTGACTGTTCCATCTCGTGAATTAAAAAATTAAACTTTATTAACTAAGACTGCCAACACTATCTACATACTGTAAGCAAAACATCTCGCCCAGAACAAAATCATAATCGAACAAAAGCAAGTAGTCTAGAAATATGAGAACAATAAAAGCAACAAACAAGAAGTAACCTATATGCGCAAATATTTTCCATCCGTTAATTTGTCGGTAAGCGATACATTGTCTGATGTACAACCTGAAACTGATCTGTGTAAGTAAATACGGTGAGGCTCAGTAATTTGTTTTAGCCCCGAAACCTCTCCCTTCGCATCAATCGAACAAAGACTTTCTGATTGAATAGTAACACAATCCCTGTAGATGTGAACCCAAATATCTACAATACGTCTATTTCTTAATGCTTCAGGGAATATGAGTTTCTAGTCTAGATGTTATATAGTCTGAATTTATTTTAATTCGTTTTCGTAAAGGACGAGATATTCTTTCCAAGTATCGATCGTGTCAAAGCTCACTGTTCTATTTTAGTTATTTGTAGTAAATGGGAATTAAGTTCGAAGTAGATTTAAATGTTTTTGAATCAATGCAAGCTTAATTTTTGGGTCATCATCAGTCTAAAGTGCTCATTACTGAGCAAAAGCCTCTTCTCATACGGAGAACGTACCACTTACTTAAGGCAGATTGGCGAAATTATAAGTCTATGTCAGTGGTGTTTAAATAGTCATTGAAAGTACATTATAACTTAGCAAAAGTCACATTGGTACTTCCCAGGTTTTGAACACGAGAAGTGGGTGCCTTAACCTCCGAGCAACCCCAACGTAATGTTTACCTCATGGTACCTCGCCTAAAAGGATACTGGATACGACTATGATATGCAAATTATCGAGCAGTACGTTAGTTAGTTCCATAATTTCAAATAAGTTGTACGAGCCAACTGAGAACCTGAATTTCCAATGACGCAAGTCTACCGAACTACTAGTTACTTACAAACTATTGCAATTTACACTCGACAACTTATTGCAAGGAGTTCAAGTCAATGCATTTCGAATTGCATCTCATGTATCCCACACTGTTGTGAAGTTTGTTAATTTCTGATAGCTTCTGTATACAGACAATAGACCATTCGAACCTCCAACAAATCGGAGTATTCTAATGAAATTTTCAAAAGAAAAAACGTTACGTTAAATTTGGTCTCAAGAAAATCGTATTTGTCGATCACCCTCCATCATTTCATCCCCTATAATTTTTAATCCCCCAAAATTGGGAGCCCCAATCACGTACTAAACGTACTTAGCAGTTAATACACAATCGTAAGCCTGTCGATCAAATCCCCAAAGAATAAGCTCAACAGGAAAGTGACACGGCGTAAAATGTAAACGGCTTACTTCCTTAATGCAATTCCTTGCTTCTCAAATATCTAAATGAGTTTAAAAAGTTGAGTCTCAATAAGATATTTATTCTCAATAACTTTCTATAGTAGGTCGTATCATTCAGACTTGCTATTGTTTTTGGTTTATCCGAAAATGGAACACATTCATGAGAATGAGCAAACAACATCGGAGAAACAAGGACAATGTCTTCAAAATATCAGTATTTATGTAAGGGTTTATTTAATTTGAAGTCACGTAACACAATTTTACTAAAAACAAACGCTAACAACGCAACGCTTCACATTCTGAACGAATCGCTAAGCGAAAACATTAACTTCGGCTCATAGGCTTTCAAACGCAAATTATACGTGAAATTGTACAGAAGCCCCGAAATTTCGGGTCGCGAAAATCAGCTCTGATATCGTGCTTACTGTAGTTGGATTAGTTCCTCGATATTCAAACATTATCGAGGACGATACCAGTGTTTGCTCAATGTATTCTGGCTTTTACTTTATGTCATCCAACCTATTTTATGACTCGTTGTTTTGGGTTAAGCCTAAGTGTCCTACTTCTGAATGGCCTAACACACATTATCCTGAAATGAAATCGTTGTTTGAATTTTGTTTATTTCTACAGTCATATGAAACGAAGAAAAGTTTTATTGAAGATTCGTTTTGGATTACAGTGTTTCTTTGACTTCATTGTGGTTTTATTGTGAAGCGCTCTGCGGCAAAAGTTGTAGATGTAGAAAATCTATATCCAGATAAAACCTGCT
This sequence comes from Spodoptera exigua, assembly GCA_902829305.4. Taxonomy (NCBI): domain Eukaryota; kingdom Metazoa; phylum Arthropoda; class Insecta; order Lepidoptera; family Noctuidae; genus Spodoptera; species Spodoptera exigua. The sequence goes on from LR824614.2 coordinate 5,915,094, forward strand.
ATTGTGTTTGTGAATTAATATTTACCTTAACTCGATGTTGCAAAAAGATACGTATGTAGATTTTGAAGACAGAAACATCGTTAAAAATCTAAAATATAAAATTCTAAAGATACTCTTCGTAAAAAAAGTATTCATGAAAGAAATTCAATTTGCAAATACATAGTCGAATACAATCTTAATGGAATCTTCTGGCATAAAATTGTGTAGCTTAAGGCCTCATTAAGCTAATGTGCTATCTAATCATAATATGTTTACAAGTTGTTAAAGAGTAAATAAACATTTTTATTCAAGAATCGAGGTCAAGCGATCAGAAAATGAAAATTTTCTGTTAAGTGAGCATTTCTAGGTATTTTTATTCTATTAGTTTTTACTTGACCTTCAAGTTTCAATTATGAATTTATTTAGTGAAGGTGACTAACATGAAATATTAACAACTATTATAGTTGTTAATATTTCATCATAAACCTGTTCTATAAACAACTTTTTTATGGGGAAATTTGCAAAAGGATTTGTGAAGATAGAGAGTGTCAGACCCTTTATGACTTAATACGACCTCGTTTCTTCTCCTGCGTGAGGCCGAGGTCGCAGTACAATATTGCACTTACTCCAAAACCCCGAATTCTATTAATATTATTCTATATTTAACATTCTTAGATTTTTAATCAATTTACGTTAAAGGACGTTCATCTTGAACAATGAATCTAGCTATATTTTATATTGTTCTATGAGAGCTATTGAATGTTTGATGTATGAGTGTTGTCTTATTGTAATTTTATTTGTCATTCTTTTCACATGTGTAGTCCACTTTTATAATCGAGTCTGGGCGTGGTAGCCGAGCCTTCAACAATCAGAATCACAATACAAATACATAACTATTGGCGTATCACCGCAGCACGCATCTTAGTGGGCGTATCTAAGTGTTTACTTTGATCTTTGTACGTCTCGACAAAGCAAATACTTTTATCATTATTTACACAGTGTTCAGTTGCCGTCTACCGAATGCTCATTGAGTGTTTTTTTATCTCGTGGCTCTTCACAAATAAGAAAATATTCGTTATTGTCTTAAGAAGGTCTTTGAGTACGCGTAATGATGCGTGCTTCTTTTACTTTGAGTTTCGAGAGCTATTCTTTTTTAGTTAATAGTCAAGTTTACGTTTGAAAGAACTGTCATGTGTGCTGCCATTGACCTGTCGTTGGGGTCAAGAATGGGTTTGATCTTTTAAAGGTGGCTTGAGTGATCGAAAAATCAATACTAGCAATAGTTTCGGCAGTTTTCTCATTTGAATATTATTCGAAGTTTAGTCTGGTCCAATTGATATGTGCTTGTCAACAGTACTTGTCAATTAGTTGAGTACAAAGGTATAATGTTAAATGTGCGACAAACGTTAAATCTAAATTCCTAACATACGTCTTCAAAAACACTTCAACTTATTTAATATTTTTCCAATGAGGCGAAAATAACTTTTTTATTTTTCTGAGAATGTCAAGTCATAATAAGTCTATTAATATTAAAAGTTATTATGACAACGCATCATTGAGCGATTTCCTTCAAATTAAAAATTAATATGAATTTGACTTGTCGTGCACGCGTCATTAGAAAATAATACCAGGACCATTAAAAAGAATTTATATAAAAACTCCCCTTGTGTAAAAGAGAACAAATTGAGACAACTTTAGAATTCACACGGCGGAAGCGAATTTAATTTATCGACATCTCATTCAAAGACGTCTCAGTTGCGTCTAACAACAATTATACATTTACCAACTGCTTCTATCCTTCCAACAAACTTTAGCTCCAAAGAAATAAAGCTGAAATTGCAATGTACGAGAAGAAAGATAAGTTTGTAAGGACAGTGCCGAAGTGACAGAACTTAATGGTACTTTAACAAATAGCTAAACATTTTGTAATTCGGGGAACATCTTGAATGCTTAGTTTACTTAACAAAAGATGGGCAGTCGCCGTTTTGTTCCGCGTCCCAACCCGGTGACAACATCTGCCCTTTTTTTCTGAGACAATACCTGGCGAACTTGAAATAGATATTTGTTCAACTAGCCAGAAAATCGGGAGCCATTGTATGTTTGTAAAGGTGGTAATTGATTTGTTTAGAGCTGGCTATTTGGTTTGGTTGCACATTGCACTTTTGATGTAATACTTTAACAATCTTATTTTTTTTTGTTACACAACTTTTTGTATACATATACCCCGAAGATACTTGAAGATTCTATTAGAAATTTCTAAAAATCTTCTTTTAAAATTGGATGTGAATCCTTGTGAGACGCACGCTATCGAAATATTAAGTCTATAGTAATAAATCCTAGTTACGATATCTCAATTTATCGCAACAAAAATGTATTGCTCGATAAATAAATAATATTTAAGGAGACCTATGAAAACATGGCATCTAAGTTAATACGTAAAATTTTAAAAGTAAACACAATAAAATCATAACCACAGAAGGTTTTCATAAAGCGATTTAAGCGTTGTTTAAGCCTCTAATAACAACACACTGGGATCGTTTAAACAATAAATAAAGGGGGCGGTGCAATATCTGTCCCGAGCGAACTGAGTGCAGGCCATTTGCATTGGAACTAAATGCGACGAAACGGCCTCCAGTGGAATTTAATAAAAATATCTTAGCACATCCCTTAGTGTTTCTTTAATATACAGTGGGGAGTATTACAGAAATATATTTTCAGTACTTCTGTATGGAGATTGGACCCGTGCCCCTGATATAAATGGGCGATATGTTATGTCGACTGTTTTAAAGTGTTTTAGTGTGCGAAATGGTCGGTTACAGAGTTGCTCTTTTGGGTATTTTTACGTAGAGTTAGTGCGACGAAAGGAATGTTTGGTTACCCAACCGTTTTAACACCATTTCAGTTATAATAAATGACGTAACGATTTTAAAATAGCAACTAAATAATTTAATCTTTAAATTTAGTTCGTTAAAACAGTCACAGTAAAAGGGCTCGTGATAATTGTATTACGAAAACCTCATATCACCGAAAACAAAGCAACCTACTTAATTTCACGGTTCACATAATAAAATTTAAAAGCAGCTCTCGACTCAACTCCCTAATAGGATCTGCACATCAACTTACCATATAACTTAATTAACTTGACCGCTGCTGACTGACGCGGCTAAATGAAAGATATCTCTCACTAAAATTAGCATTCATAAGCTAACTCAGGCGACATAAATAACATCTGATATTAGCTTTATTACGTGTGATGATGGCGATTACTTGCTATGGTACGATTGTCTAAGATACGCCCACTTGTTTCCTAAGATTGTTTTAGATTAGATACTTTATGAACTATATAGCTTTTAGAATGGCGTTCTGGGTTTTAACGCCTACTGCAACATTGTCGCGGGTTTTTGAATATGAATATTATGTTAAATTCAAGTGCAATAACATGTCATCATATTCTTATTGGACTGGTTTAGCGGTGTTTAGTTTCTTGAAGTTTGTTTCAAAAGTGTTATTTATCTATGCGATTTTATTGTAATGTACACAGTTTGCATTTGAATTACCTAATTATATTTATTGACATGCATTATCACTTTAAATTAAATTGCTTTTCATTTTTATTTTCCTCATAAAGTGACATGAATTTTGTACACAATGGAACAATAAATAAACCAAATTCTTTTCTATTGCTATAAAAATACTTAATAAGTCTGTAGACCTCTATCAAAACCACTCTGTATTCAAGAGCCGACTAGTTGTCTAGTTACTTTGAGAATATTGCTATCCTTAGCCACAAATATGGAGCCCCGGTACAGTAAATATCATCTCGATAGATGTGGGATATCTTTGACAACAAGAGAAACTTGGCAAAGGATCAGATTTGCAATATAGGTAAGGCGGCCTGCTCTTTAAACAACTGAAGGGCGAGATAAAAGCGATTTACTCTAGCTGGGCTCCGATATCTTTGACAGAATTTCCTGGTCATTATTATAGTTATTTTTAGTTTACTCTTTTTTTAAGGTATACCTAAGCTCCAAATGTTAAATAGGTAAAGCAGATTATTAATAAATATTTTTTTAAAAGATGTGGTAGGACTGTGACTTAAAATAATAATTGTTGTGTTCGTAGTATGTCATTAGTTTCTTTCGGGTTCAAAAAGAGAGACATTACAAGTGAATGCGCAGCCGTTTCATTAATATTAATTATAAACTACATACTTAGTGTCCAAAGATTACCAGTACCGTCACCTCACATTCACCGTTGATAGAAAATGACACTCACAAGACTTTTACATCGCAACAAAAGCACAAATAAAAAAAAATGTTTTATTCAAACCAACCAGCTATTACAATTCGTAAAAACAAAGCATTTAACTTGACTGAAGCAAAGGAAGTTCCACATAAAGTCTCTAAGTAAGTATACTCTAAAGTTCCGAAGGCAGTCCCACTTTTTACTTAAAAATCGATTTGCTCGGTTAACCAAGCTTACTCAGGCGTGAATCCACTATAATAATATAACTTCGCTACTGAAGCTAGTTTCACGGAAAATCGATAGGTTTCTATTAAAAACGTTTTCCTATGAGCTAAACCGTAGGAACGTTGGGTTTATGAAAAATGTGAAATCAAACTAAAATTGGTTGAAACGGTTCTGAGTTTGAAGGTGTTATTTCATTTGATTTTATGGCTTTGGTTCAGCTTTTTGATCGTGATTTTATTCCGATTTTAATGAAATATTGTTATGGTTTTCTATGAGTTTATAAAGCTTATAAATTGGTCACAGAAGGAACGGGTTTCTACTTACATAAAAACTTCCATTAATAGGGGATTAAGGGTGATTAAGTGTGGGAAAACCATCCTTTTTGCAGGAATGGCTCGACTCGATTAGAGTGAGATAACATAGCCTCACAGGAAACCGGCGTGAAACAACCACATCGTTGTGTTTCGCCGTGTGAGTGAGGTGACCGTCCTCATCCTGCCACTCCAAAAATTCCTCCCCATTCCCTAAATCTCCAAAACCCCAATCCCCAATAGGTTGGTAACATACTTTTTCGTCCTCCTCCTTTGTTGCAGGACTTCATAGGCGGCGCTGATTGCTTACCATCAGGTAATCCGTATGCTCTGCTTGTCGTCTTGCCACATAAAAAAATCAAGAGGTACTTTCTTTTCAGTAGTTATATTATAAATCCTATGGGCGAATATCAGAGTTCGTGCTACCCCAAAAAATTACTCAGTCTTAAAAAAAATATCATACCCATTAATTATGTAATATTCAGCAAAGCCTAAAATATCACAACGGTATCTGCTTTGTTATCTTTCGGCTAGTAGCTAAAGTTAAAACATTGGAAGTACATTAAATTGTATCAAGTACAACTTATCTTATAGCTGCTTATGTATCTGGTACCTTGTACATAATATTATTGGATTACAGTACAGCTCCTTAGATAACTAAGTTTTGGAAATAGGATATTATCAATGTGGGACGGATGTTGCTTAACCAACAATCTTGTTGAAACGGATCCTTAGTACGCCCACGGGATTAGAAAGGGAACGTGCCCTATTTTTAGGCCGGAACCGAAAACCAAAATTTAATAATGAGAAAGGGTTTTAGAGCCTATTTCGTGGGATATAATGAGGTATAGTTGACACTCAATAAGTATAATATTATTGTTGCTGGTTACGCGAATTTGAACCTTATTAATATGTATTTTACTCGTGTAGTATTGTTTGCTTTGAAGGTTATTATTGTCTATACAGAAAAATCATCACCAGGTCAGGACGTGGGATTCCTCTTCGTAACAAACTTTTTCGAAACATTCGCGCTTGTCAGACGCTGGAAGGGTTGATAGAGGATAACTGTAATGAATTGAATATTTTATGTCGTTTTTAACACTTAGAATTTTCATGCGTTTTATAAACACTTGATTTCGCATAGATATTAAAGCCTGTTTCGGGACAATATTTCTATAGGACTCTTCAACCTTTTACTCTAGACATTCTATCATAATGAACATTACCCAAAACTTTGATGATAAACTTAGTAGACTTTTACTTCTTAATAATATTTTTACAACACAAAAAATTAAAATCATTCAAACATTTATACAAATCTTGACTTATTAGTGAAATCGTTTACTGTAGAGAAAATAAAATAAGTGAATAATAATATGTGGTTATTTTGACTTACATCATTAAGAATTAAGCTCTTTGAAGTACACGTACTTCAATCACAAATGTTTATTTAGAAATCGCAACTAATCTGTGACACACTGCAGTCTAGGTTGACAGACTCGACATTGATAATTACAGAAATCGATCGTAAACATTGACAGACTTTTAACTTTATCTTAAACAGATAGGGTTGATTATGTTGTGTACCTACTGTATTAAGCAATTTTTATATTCACAGGTAACTAAATATGAAGAGAACATTTTAATCAATATGTACGATTGCGAATAAAATAATAGCAGATTTTTTTTTAAATACTTTGGAGAACCAAGCAATTAAACTGAAGGGTTCTTGTTTTGTTATCACAAGAGAATGATTCCCCAAATTGTTATGCAAAATATTATTTTCACTTCAAGTATCTAAGACTTGTTGCAGGGTAAGCGCAATGAGGTACCGCGACTTCGGCCCAGAGCAGGAGAAAGAACGGGGGGTTTTTAGTCAGTAAGAGTAAGTCTCCTCCCGCCTTAACCTGGGCGGGAGAAGTTAAATGATGATTTTTCCCCTCACAAAAAAAGTACCTAAGACTTGTTGGCCAATTTTAAAAGCTGTAAGTACGATACTTATACACATAAATCTCGCCCTATGTTGTAAAGAAAATAAGTATTTGTCAAATGAGCTAACATCATTAAAGAGATTTTTGTTTGCTTTTAATAAATTAATGAGCTTATGTATGCGTAAAGGTAAAGTGTTTGTAGTGTTGCGCACTTTCTGAAATTAAACTGTACACAAATTGTGGGAAAATCCGATTCTGTATGTTGAGAACTTTCATCAATTTGTTAGATGTAAGTGATCTTTGAATTGATTGAATACCAATAAGTAAGAGTTGAGAAACTATTAATACTATATTTTTTATTATTAAAAAATGCATGGTATTAAAAGTATTTAAAGTGTGGGAGAGCCTTCGGCACAAATAGGTCGGCTCGACCGGAGAGATACCACGGTCTTACAGAAAACCGGCGTGAAATAACCAAAGAGTTGTGTTTCGCAACGCAGTCGTAACTCCTCCGTTGTTCCGGTTGTACATGGGCGACGCTGATTGCTTACCATCAGGTAAAAAAAAACCAAAAAAAAATGATGAACTCGTTACGATACTACAATTTACAGCTCTTTGTAAAGAAAAACACATCTAATTGTGGCTTTAGTACCTACTTACATTGAAATCCGAAATGTACGCAATTTAATCTTAGATTAATCAGAATAAAGTAAATGTTTCAGATCACATAAGAGGCTATTATTCTTACTAATTGAGATCCTTGTTTCTCTGAGCTATTACTTCGAGTGACCTACTTGACTTTCGAAAAAAGTAAGTAAATATCGTAATTAATTAGAATGCTCCAATTGTATCACAATTTACTCCAGTCGCGGTCATGTGTAAATCTTACTAAGTCAATTTTATTTAAGCAGACAAATTGAATATGGAATTCGGCACTAATAAAATTTGTCGTGGTGGCCCCGAGGTTACAGCGCCCGCTTCTCAAGCATGAGGGTTTGAAACCTAGCAAGTACCAAGATGACTTTTTCCGAGTTATTAAATATACTTTCTATGATTATTTAGACACCACTGACATACGGTGAAGGAAAACATGTTTAGGAAATCCTGGGCTTATAGTTTCAAATTATAAGTTTGAAACCGCCAACCCGCACTGAGCAAGCGTGGTGATTAATGCTCAAACCTTCCCTGTGTGAGAAGAGGCCTTTGCTCAGCAGTGGGCACTTATAGGCTGATGATGAAAATTTGTGTCCGCCAAAAATAACGTTTACTAATAACACATTTAAAGTAGGTACTAGGACTCGAAACGAAATATAATTTTCAATGAAGTCAGCATGTCATGATTTCACACCAAGTTCACCCTTGACTACTTTATTACTTTTCTCAGAAGCACAGTCCTCTACGACTTTAATATTTCATTCGCGAATGTTCTTTGCTCTTTGTGTAGTACCGATTGTTAAATTTTTTCCGCCATTGTGTTTGGCTTTGCGATCATCATTGGAAACTTTATCGCTGTACCTTAACATACGTTGTAAAATACTATTCAATGGTTAAATCGAAAATTGTTTGACAATGCTGTCACAGGCTTCAGAGGAAACTCCAACGATGAAAACAGTATGTATTTAATCAAACTTCAATACAATACAACAAAGTCGGGATAGTTTAGTAAAGTCAATATGAAACTCTAATTTGTGTTCGGGAGTTGAGTTGAGTTTATTTTTTAATACTGGCAGTTTTATCGGAGCAAGCTTTTAAATTAACAAAGGCATTCTGTTCAACAGCGGGTGCATTTAAAAGTTGCTAAGCGAACTACTGCTTTCGTATTTATTTCCATGCAATTTCCACGATCTCAAGTTTCATTAGAAAAGCGAAAGTTTGATAGCGTTTCGAGTGTATTGTGGCGCCCGCGCCGTAGCGATCAGACCCGCTTCACTTAAATAGGCATCCAGTTTATTTACGTTTTTTATATAGGAAAACTTACCCTTCTTTTGTAGCTACCTTCAGTAAGCTTAACTCATCTATTATTTAAACGAGAATAGATTGTTGCCGGATGATGTTTTAAAGTCCAATAGATAGAACTCAGTCTGTTTTTATTCCATAAACTTACTCATTTTTATCACCAGTTCTGAATTGGGGATAGCAAACGTTGCTTTAACGGTTGTAGCAACGTTTGCTATAATGGAGGTGCATAGGTATAGCTTACATTTGGTAAATTCAATAACATAACATTACCGCAGCATTTACTATCAAGAAAATATTTTAGTGTAATAAAAAAGAATATAAAATTTAAATGCTAAAAAATAATTACTTACATTTATATCTTTACTCTCTACAAACACTCTTAACTGACCTTATAAGTTGAAACTACTAACTCAACAGCCAGTGAGTTTTGCAAAATTAGCAAATTTAAACGAACTAACAGCAGGACGATGATGTTGCAAGATTACAACAAACACATCACTATCCCGGGACTAATCAGATCCCAGATCCTCTAGGCGTGCGTGCTCACATAAATCGCTTGCTTGTATGAGCTCACCAAAATGAACGTAAGTACTTTACCTCTTCATACAACTATACGCAGAATCACGACAAAGAACGTGTTACCCAGCCATGTAGCCCTCTATGACGAATCTATCTTAAAATACCTGCCAGAGAAAATTGTATCTTATGATATCGATGCTAAGGTGTTTGTCAAGGAAAATCCAAAATTCTCAGCATCCCGCTGGGAACAATGTTGGCGGTTATCTCCACATCAGATTGAGATAGCACTGAGGTCAAGTTCGGCACGCGAGCAAATACGAGCGAGTAATGCTAGTTGACGAATATGGTATGGTTAGTTACTACAGCACTTGAGAGATGGATTTTTAGTGGTTGACTTAATTGAAGTTGTTTGTATAAGCCATTGTTAAGTTCAAGGCAAGATACGATTTTATCGCAAAAAATAAAAGAGGATTTGAATTAGTCCATAAATTCGTAATGTCTGTATAGTTATTATTTTAAACTTGCTTTCCAACTATTTTATATTTGGAGTCCAATTGTAGAGTATGAAAAAGTAACCTAATAAATAAAATAATTTTGATCAATCAAACACCAATACGGCACAAACACGGGCATTTTTAGTAATTCTATTCAAATAGAATAAGCAAAACATCTAAAAATTGATAATACAAAAGGCTCACATAAAATGTTTCTAACTGACGTGAATGCATAAGCAATTCTGTATCGTCCATTGTAGCATCCTTGCAAGTATTACGCGTACAATTTCGTTCCAATATTCTTCAGATGCCGTAAGATATACGTTGCCATTTCACGTTACGTGATAAAACCGCATTGACTGCACCTTTATCTATCGCACCGGGTCTGACCAGCATACGTCTTCAGGAATGTATGGATCATAATAATATAAAGGCCCTATCACTGGAACCTGATTAAAAAAAACTACTCAAAGAAATTACTTGGAACCCACAAAATGATCTTCTTTAAAACAAACCTCGTTACAGAAGACGAATATGCAGAAATTTCTAAGTTTCACAAAATTTTAATCCCTTAATTTGGTTAATTCGACTTCAAAAAGCTTCATTAATTAAAGTAATCGAAGACAAAGTACATTAATATCAATTGAAATTAACTTAAAAGACATTTTTACTCTGGATTAAAGTTCTTGAATCGTAGTGAAGTTTTTAGCATCAATTATACGAGGCGGCTCGTTGAATAGAGTTGTATGTGAGATTGAACATAGGCTACCTACGGTAGAGGGCATAGAAAGACCGGCTTTATTCAGTTAGACAGTACATGGTATTCGTGACTTACATTCTGTATAAAACAATTCTCGGACAAAGGTTCTGGTCAGATGCGAGCAACAAAGGAACAATGCGGTCGACGGGAGATGCCTTTGCTTCATTTCGATTGTGGACAGCCATGTCCATGTGAGGCCAAAGCAGCATTGGGCTTATTCTATAAGTAGTTTTATTTTTTTATGTACATAATATTTAATTTTTGTAGAATAATGCAGGTGTTATGTAGTTCAACTCGAATATTAATTTACTGGACTGTACGTTATTTACTATTTATTTTGCAAATTTTGTATTTTTACTGTGTGTATATTTCTGTTTTTGTCAATATATTATTTATATCCTAAATTTTATGCACAAATAATATATACAACGCATACAATTCAACTGCGGGCTAATCCATGACCAATTGTTATTTTTTTTCCTAGAATATTAAATGTAGCACGAGAACCACGGAATAAAAATGAATATACCGTTGCAATTAAATTTATTATCGTTTCACTAGAATCTTTTACAATGAACTTTGTTGTGGTATCCCGCAAGGTAACAAAACTGACGAATCTATTTCGCAAATGGCACAAAGACCTTGTCTTGTTCGCGGGCCACCCGCAAATAATGGGAGCTCGAACGTAGAATCGTATTGTCTGACCGACGATGTTGACGATATGACATATTGACTTCTGAGTTCTGAGGTCTTGATTTTGCACAAATGTAATTCACGTTTTTCCTTCAATGCCAACGTTGTGTCGGGTCATATTCAGTATCTTGAATGACGACTTTTATGTGAATTTCGACCACAAAATTGATGTATTTTGACAGCCTTGTGGTCGCATAAAATAACGAAAAATGTTTATTTCGAACAATAAAAGTTTTGCTTTTAGTGGTTCGAAATTTTGTGAATGATTTTCTGATGCAGTTGTTACTTCTACTGTGTGAGGTTTGAATGTAGGTAAAGATAATAATAGTATATTGTATCCATCGACCTAATAACGTTAGAAATTGTATCAAGGGACAGTTTTTGTTGTAAATAATGCCTACGTATTACTCAGTGTAGTTTACATTTTAACAGCATGTTGTGACAATAAAATATCCGCATTGCACCCAGAATTAAAAAAATCGTATTAATTCTGTGTTGGCTGGTGAATTTACTGAGGCTATAAACGAGTGTTGGTGCATATGTGAAGATGAACGTATAAACAAGGGACGTTCAGGCCTGGAATATCCATTACAATGCAAATTCGCCTCCGTCGTCACAATGAACGAGTTACCTGTCCACACCAACTTTTTGCCTAGTTCGAAGCCCAAAATTGGACGATGACCGAGTTTGGTTACACAGTCAACTGGCATGTAGTATGGCACCACGCTTTTCCAACGAGAACCATTTTCAAAAAAACTTCATGACAGTTTTATTACGAATCAATAGTGGATTCATACATTGTGAACATACGAGTTTGTGAGCTTAAAATCGATGGCAAAGTCAAATGATAGCACAGTTTTCGGAAGTACGCACAGTTTTTATTTGCACTTTACATTCGTAACGACATTACTCTCGATATTCGGACTTGTTTGATTGAATGATAAATAAAATTTGCATTTTGGATAACGTACATGCATTCCGCATTGTTGTACAAGAAATGAAAATATTGTATTTTCGTGTTCGCAATTAGGGTCACGCAGTAAACCTATATTTGTTTAAAACTTTGTTGAAACTGCTAACCAATTATGGTTTTGTTAGGACCCTTTTCTAGTGAAATGAACAATGTTGTCTGTCGGCCGTAATTTCATAGATAAGGCTTTTGAATACTAAAACGTATTATCTGAGTGTAACAAACAGACAGGGTCTAGGTTATAATAAGCGTTACATATTATAAACAAGATTAAATGAATTTGTCGTACAAAATTGTTGTGAATTTATAACACTGGGTATAATCGAATTACTTACCGTGGTCTCTCGCGAAATTCTCTCTATTAACCTGGCAGTATGAAATTCGTTTTGACTAATGGTATTATTAGTCTCGGAGCGTGTGTTCATAACGCGTGCTGTATTACTCTACTGACTACTAATATATCTTCAAGTGAATTCGTCCTACTCGAATGCGTGAACAAACGTAGTAATAAATAAGTGGTTATGTATATCAGCGAAGGGAAAATTGCTAAGATGATTGTGGTGTGTTTACTAAGTATTTTGATAATCTTGTGTAAAGAATATTACTAAACAAGTTAATTAATTGTTTTTATGTAAAATGAGAATGTAGTTCTACCAATTTTAGGTAGGTGACTAGGTTTTAAGTCGTATTTGTGAATAAAGATTTTCGTAAGCAAATAAGAATCGTGTAGTGATGAGCATTAATATGGCTTACGGGGCCTTACGATCCAATAACGCAAAAAGGCAGTGGCTGCCTCGATGTGGCGAGTGCGGGGCAACACTAACAGATGACTGTGCCAGATAGGTCTGATGGCCTCATATTAAAACACTGGACGAGGATACCAGTGTTGCCAACAAACTTTGCCTAGAAGTAGTGTGTGTTATAATTGAGTGTATGTATTATCATTAACGACGTTGATTTATTGTGTACCTACTATGAGTTTGTAAATCGTGGAAGTCATTACTAACAATAACGGGTAAAAATTTAATGATAATAATGATTTTATTATTAATTTGATAAAAATACTTACATAAATGCTAAACAGACTAAAAAGAAAAGGAAAAAACCCTAACAACAATTACAGATTACCAACAAAAAAATAACAAACGATTGCCAAAAATCCATTCGCTCAGATTGATAAGAACGAGCGGTCCAATTAAATCAATTATGAACACAATAAATTTTGATGCGTCCGCTGCATTTACTACATAAACGGGAACGCTCCATCATGGGAGGCAAAATTTAATTGCATCGTAACGTCGCGTCGCTATGTTCCATCAAACATTTATCAATATTGACTAAACTCTTAATAAAGCCTAATGGACGATGTGTGGTCTCTACAAACACAGTAACGCGTTTGCCTATGCTTTTAAAACAGAGTAAAAACCCGTATGTCCTGATTAATCGATGGTTATAAGAGCTACACGGGAAATATTTTTGTGCATCATTAGCGTGATGTTCGTTCTCCATAGTCCTATGGCACGTGTTACTATTATGAATTGTCTCTCTTATATGTTTTCCTGTTCTCTTTAATCGTTGATTTGGCTTTGTTGGAGATTTTATGGTTCGAGTAATAGTTTTTTTTGTAGTCTTTTTGTAATTTGTGTTATTAGACGTGATTGGAAGAATCGTATGTTCAGTGTGACATTTTATCATGGATATAATGATGAAAATGACTGTATACATTTAAAATAAACACGACGTCTTTTTATTCCTTTTTATTGAATGTTTTAATTCTGCGGATAGACGAAGAATTATTCTTATTTTTTTTTGTAATTTTCAGTAATAAATTAAAATCTGGCGTGCAGCTTTTTCAAATATGCTCCTGCACTCATTTATAAAATCATAAAATAACATGAACTCAATTCCGAAGAACGTTTCATAAAAATGTAAGTCAGTATGAAAACATTGTATGTCAAGATTACCTAGGTACCTGAAAATTCAGGAGAGATTTTATAGTAATAACAAAACTGTCCTTTAAAATAGTAAGTTATTTTACCGCAGAAATTCACCGCAGTGCTTTCTTTGCACAGAACTTCACATACATTCTCATTATGGGGTCATGCAATCGCGTATTAATTAAAAATACTTTATTCTATTAACTTTTTATTACATCTGCAGTTACTATTTTTAATTTATAAATGGTGTGGTAATATTTTTATATTCCTCGAGAACTCAATAGCAAAAGATCTTAAAATCAATTGTTTGGTCAGGCAAATTATTAATTAATCAACAGATGAACGATGGCTGGGCGACATTCGCAGCAACGTAACTACATAATTATTATGTCGCCTAGACCTGCTCATGAATATGAGTCCCGAGCGTGACTTGAAACTAGTCGAGATGTCTTCGAATGGTTACGTAATTAGGGCGTTATCAATTGTGTTATAGCATGTTTTTTGCACTTCGATATTTGTTATTTAGAATCCAGAATGAAATATAAATGTATATATTATTATTATTATACATAAGTTAAAATAGTTATTACATTGAAATAGTATTTTGCAAGTAAGCCCCACTTGCCCCATCTGTAGTTTGTAGTTAGATTTAAAATAAGTTACATAATATAATCGCCTATCTTCATATTAGAAGTTTTACATAAAACTTCTAACAAGTTTTAGTTAACTTTCAACTTTAATTTTTGTTTCTTTAATCTAACTTTCATTTATTTCAAGTTTATTTTTATTTGTGAGTTGTAAAAGAAAGAATCTCCGTTTCCTTCAATGTTAGCTTGTCTTTAGCAATAGTTTTACATTGAACTAACATAACATTTTTTAAGTAACAAAACGTAATTAAACCTTTTACGATTTATTGAACACAATTTGATTTTATGTTTTAAATGGGAGTTATAATTGCAAATTAATACTTCATGTAAATGAAATGGAAACTAAAGTAAATTAATATTATTAAACAGTTCGAAACTTAAATTTGGAAGTAAATTAAATATAACATTTACTATTAAAACCATAAATAAGTTTTTTTTTTAATGTACACATATTAACAGGATTGACTCACATATTCCGTTTTTCTAAGCATTATGCTGTTAACGTCAACATTTTTGCCTTATCTTCCTCGATTGTAATACAAATTTCAATAATTCATAAAAAAATTATAATTTGTATTTGTACATTGTCAATTGTAAAAATAAAATTAAAATAAAATTAAGTTAAGACAACACTCACAAATTAGTTCCCAAGAATAACTCTTGGCTATATTTCGACAAATGCAATTTCCGAGTAACTTGTCAGAATATTTGAAAAATCGTCGCGTATCTTAAAATACTCGTCGACACTCGACTAAGAAATATGAAGTCTTGACGTTAATTACACGTAGAGATGTGCGTGCGCAGGAAAAAAACGTTTGTTTATTTTAATGACTGTTAAATCAAAACTAATGTTTATCCTGTCCTGTTTGATGGATTGTTTCTAAAGTTGTGGACGACGCGAGCTTAAGCCTTGGGCTAAAATCGTAGGCAGCGTACGCGCATTTAGATATGCGTTTTGTTTTTTATCGGAGTGGTTAAGTATCTAGTCTTATTTATGGAGCTAAAGTCTATTAGTAAGTATACATTACATTAGTTACATCATCTGTAATAATACATTTCGTATAGCGTGTCCATCCACCGATTTTTTATCTGGTACATAAATTGCTTATCGTACCAGCTTTGATGATGAAGTTTTTCGTCTGGCCAAAAACAAAGACGGCTATCCAAATACAAAAACAACGCCAACGACCAAAGGAAAGTCAGCGGCATGCAGAGTAAAAAAAATATAGGTATTCATACTTCTATAAGTTAGTATATTTGCCAGACTGATACCTCAGAAAGAGAGATTGTATTTTAATGTATGTAGTTTCAAAACTTAATCCATAAAAATAAATGCTTGAATTAATTGAGTTACCCAATATTCCAACTGGTAGCAAATCTATCTTTGACTCGAAAGACAGAAAGAATGTAGTCATCAGATGTGATATTCTGATCATGATAAGCTTTATCATTGAATCGACAGCGGACTTCGGTAGCTACTTACATTATACCTTTTAATGTTGATATCTTTTTGTAATTAAATAAGATAACATTTTGAATTCATCAATAGTCTAACTGTTTAAAACTAGCGGTGATAAGAACTGGATACTTGAAATCTATAATTAAACCTCATTTAGATTGAGATATAAATTACAATCAAAACTGATACGTTATCAGTATTATTTAAAAAATACTATTTTAAATTTACATTTTTAAATTTTAAGTCTTTGGTTGAATAATTTGAATTTCGTATCAGTCCATTTCTATGCAACTTCGTAAAAATGGTACTTAATCTTTTGGTGTAAATCGGTTTATATTGAATGTGGAAATTTCTCAAATAGATAAAATATTATAAAAAGCCAAAAAATCAATCGCAAATAATGTAATAACAAAATATATACTATATACTAAATATATAATAACAAAATATATACATTAATTTTATTTTGTGCAAAACGGCAAGTAAGTAAGAAAATTGTCGATAATGCCCTTAAAATAAATAACTTTGGAAATAATTCGAACAACTTCAGCAGCAGACTTAGTTAATTTACTTTGAAACCCCTATTTTCCAAGTCAAAAAACGGGAGAGCCACATAACTCTTTAGCATTATCTCTACACCATGGCCCGCCTGGCCGCAACGCTGATAAACCCTTATTTAATAAGGTGACTAAACGCATAACTTGAGCGAGATAGTGTCTCCGACACTTGTTTAAGTGTAAACTGTTGTTCTTTTCTGATAACACGTCACAATTCGATTATTTAGCAGGAGATGAGACTGGAGAGCCGGTTTCGTATCGAAATATATACAAAAATACAACTGCTCTTCTTCAGGTGTAAAGATATTGTCAATCGAATTTGAACCTTAAGCGGTTAAATATGTCTTGTAAAACTGGTTTAAGATAGAAATAATATGTTTGTAAACAAAGATGGGGTAGATAAATGATAAAATGCATTGATAATTCAACTAGAAGTTCATGTTATTCAACAAATTATGACCCATGAAAAATAATGTAAATAACAAATAACACATCTTTTGACAATCTTATAAAACAACAACCAATAACAGTTGTAAATTAGTTTTTAACACTTCGTTTAAAAAAAGAACTTTTGCTGAGCGAATTTCTCGTTTGACTTGACAGAATGATAGGTAATGGACAACTTTATTACGGTGTTAACAAGTTTGAGAAAAATAAAATATCAGTGCTGCTATTCGGGATTAAAAATACAAATTGGTGTTGTCTCGAAGTTTGATGCTCGCCGCTGGCGAAAAAGTCATTGGAGGTGTTAAACCAGCCTTCGATAATTAGGTAATAAATATTTATAAACGGCGAGCTGGCTCGTCACTACGCTCGCTGCACTTTTCTTCATTTTTTACTGTTTGAGCGTCAAAGGAGTCCGTACGCTCCTAATTTTGTAAATGTAAACACTCCATCACTCAAATGTGTGATCTAAGGTTCAGAAATTAAAGTTATATTTTAAAAAACAGAAATTACAAGTAAAGTTCTTTTGTATTGAGTTTGGAAGTGTGTGAATAATAACTTGGATACCTATTTGCAACTGCAACAGTAAGGTTGTACAAATGGTATTTTGCAGTTAGTTAGGACTCAAGAAAGCAATACATTTTTATTTTTATGATGGTAGCGAATTCAAATAAAGCTGTTATAAAGTTGAGTTTAACTGGTGCGCTGATTTGAATATTACAATCGAGATTATTGAGTTCATTTTACTCGCAGATTTGAAAATAGAAAAAGTGGTAGTGTGGGTAGAAAAAGGATATTTTAAATGGGCATTCAATATAGCTTATTGAAACTTCCTTATACTATTGTCACGCCTAAATAAAGAATAAGCAACTGCATTAATATCCAAATAATTACAAGTGCGCGAAGTGTTTGTAGGTCTTGTTTTTAAAAATCGAACTCGGACAGTAAATAGTAAGTAATGAATTCAGGCTGTGCCAAATGCTCCGAATTTAAAAGTCATCTCCCATAAGAATAAAAATGTTACTGGTAAAATAATGTCATTTTATTTATTTTGATTCAAGTATCAAGTTATAAAAACTGGAGCTACAGGTTCATTCCACGAGCTACCTTCATGCCTTCGAGCTGCGTTCATCATTGTATTGGCCATTAAAATTAAACGATAAAATGTCCTAATAAATTAGACGTACAAGTTAGTTTAGGTCGCTTCGTTGATGAAAGGCATATTGAGATACTAAAAACATTTACTACGGGAAACATTCCAAATTTGATGGCTTGTAATGTTGTTTTTTCAGATACTAGTGGGTTAACGTTCATCGGGCTTGTGGTTGGCATTCTTCAAACCAAAAGTACCTATATCAGTTTTGTGTCTTATAACGACAGCCTCAAAACCAAAAGTTCATTCACTTTTATCAAAATTTACACCATGACGTCCAAAAATAAAGATAAGAGTAATAAAATACGGCTAATTGTTCTCTAAATTGCACCCGTAACAATAAATTCAACTGAATTAGGCAAGTCAATTAACAAACAAAAGCAATTAATTAAGCAGATACATTGCAATGATGTTCATATAATCCCACACTGGGTCTCATGCTCAAACAAATTCAAATTTTAAAACATGCTCAACGACCAGAACCGACTCTGCCGTTACAGCAAGAGTTACTTGTTTCGAATTAAATTCACATTCGAATTTGAACCTTACAAAGTAAAATTAGGATACTGGAAGCTAAATATGCTGCTCTTATGGCATCTAGCTACTTTCTGAGGCAGTCCTTTCCATAAAACCTTCCAATTATTTCCGCTCCCTAGTTATCGGGTCGCATCTTGCATCAATTCACTCGTATTACACAAAAATTTACGAGAATGAGACTTCTTCGGTCGTGATTAACAATAAATTTCCAGTTAACAGCCCGACATCAGCCGTCTGCCTCTATCCATACTTTTATAAACCGGGACACTTCCACAACACCTGATTTATAGTATTTCTCTTTTGTTTTGTATTTGTTGCTCTTTATTGTTTTATTTGTTGCCCTTGTTTTTTTAAGGACCCGTTTATTTTGTGACAATTTCTTTGTTGGGCCGCTATTGAATCTGTGGTTTTTTGAGAGTATAATTACCTGCTATCAGTGACATCTGCTCAAGATTTATATTTTTCATGTTGTAAAGTTATATATTGGATGAGAATTTGGAACCATCTGTCTCATCCGATGTCTGCAATTAATTGCAAAAAATATATTAGAATATCAAAATACATATTAAAAATAGTAAATTTTGTTTCGTTATTTAAATAATTTGTTGAAAATTCTATTTTTTGCCAAAAATATTTTTATTCTATGACGGTTCAGTTCAATGCGATTTTGTAGTTAATGTTTGTTATAAATAAGGATATCTTTTTGTAATGTATTTAAACAAATTAAAAAAAAACAATCAACACTGTACGAAGTACTTACCTAAGCTTAATTCCTCTTCATTTAAATAGATTTTACGAAAAAAAATCTCATCATTACGATCAGATAAAACAAAGATGTTTACCAAGAAGTAACAACAGGCGTACCATAATAAATCGAGCCAATATCCTTAACAAGGCAACAAGGGAGCTAATTAAAATTTTAAACCCAATGACCGCTGTAAGATGCGGTAATAAAGTTGTCAAGGGGAGGGCAGTAAACCGACCGAGGACGTCAAGCTAGTAAGTAACTGTATCGTGTAAATCTGTGAGAAATCCAAATAATGGTGCTTCGGACTTCAAATTCTATTTCTTACCTACTTAAGAAAATGGGGTTAGAAATCAAGTGGTTAGTTTACAACTAAAATCAAAACTAAATTTCATATCAACAGTAAAATTTCCATTGAACATAACTCAATATACCTAATAATAGGTACTGAATAAATCTGAATTATCTGTGAGTATGAAAAATATCACCTTGTTTGCTTAAGTAGATGTAGCATTTTCATGTTCTCGATTCTTCATTTTTGCTGAAAAGAAGAAAGACAACTTAGTAACCCAAAAGAAAATGATCAGCATATTATTCTAATCTGCCTATAGTAATATTATTGTAATTACATCTAGATTCGCGTTTTCTTCAACGAACAACAAAAATTGGATTTTCTGCAAAAAATTTTGCTCGTTCCAACCTCATTTATTTTCAGCCTGATATCAATTCCCAATTTTCTCGAGCACCTATCTCTTTACAACACAAAAGACTTGGGAATAAGATCGTTAATTTTCGCTATGTAATTATTTGGTATCTGTACTGAGATCCAATAAGTATTTCGCATTGTCTAGCCCCATCAAACTGGTAAGAGGCAACTTAAATCAGGAAACGGACTATTGTTCAGGGTCTTACATAACTAGCAGACCAAGTTCTTAGACATCGATATTAAACTGAGGTATTTAAGAACATTTTGTAGTCCTTAATCCTCTCTGTCAAAGTTGCAGATGTTGAGATTAGTTTGGGAGTATTCCCATTCATCAGACTTGATCGCTTGTAGCGTCTTTAACAAGAACGTGGCTCGTTGCGTTGCATCGCATTTATGTTTGCAAACCACTTTGTATTACTTAGTATTCGTATATATTATATTTGTTGTTACTGCTTAATTGTCACTTTGACGTATAGTTCACAGCATTTATATGTGACACAGGGCGGCAAACAATCTGTTGTATAACCTGATGGTAAAGCAATCGCGGCGCTGCCCTTGACGACCCAAAAAGTGCCTATCTTTGCCTTCACTGCCCTGTTGTAGAACAAATAATGTTTACAATATAATGTAGGTAAGAAGGATAAAAAATAAAAAACTGGCAACAAGATATATCGCACTGTTAGTCTACCTTCTGAAGAACAGTTCATCATGTATGATTATAGTTCATCATATATAACAGTTCATCATATATAACTGTTAAGTAGTACATTAAAATTGGGGTGCAAGTATGCTAATAAATAAACTATGCCTATTAGTATTCATAACTTAACTTTGGCTCAACTAGTTGAATCGGTAATAATTAAAAAACAAATGAAAAATTCGATAAAACAAAATCATGACAACGCAGTGTTTACCTTTAAAAAAATAAAGATCCTAATCCAAAAATTATCCATATGAAAGTCATTTATCAAAACAGGAACAAAATTACGTCTGTACTATTCTCAAAGTGGAGCATGGACGCATATTTTATAGTCATCAAAAACACATCCCATTTACTTTACAACATTAATCATGGACAACACGAACGTCTAATTAAACTATATGGAGGCAATTAAAATGTACTAGATGAAATTTTTCATACAAAACATTGTTTCCTGTGGGTCAGGCGTAGTGTTGGGCCGCGGTCGGTTCGGCCCCTGCTGTTTCAATTAAATCACTGACAATACTTCGAATGCCTGACCAGTCGATACCAAAACATACCGCTTTAGGTCGTCATTGTGGTTGGATTTGGTGGTTTTGATAGTTTTAGGCGTTTAAAGCTTTCATTCAGTAACTGTATTGGTTCTTTTGTCAACCAAATTGGTTACATTTTTTTTACATAAAAATGAAACTACAATAAAGAAAATTGCCATTTTTCGTCACTTTTTGGATAGTCTTTATGTAGTAGTCTAGTTTTTGGATTTTTACAAAATCCAAAGAAAATAAAGACTATCCAAAAAACAATTTAATTTTATGATTTGTTAATATGCATTAGTTAGTGTAATAATAAATATGACAATTATCAATTTTATAAGAGTTTTAAGTTAGAATTTATGTATGTGAGAAAACAAGAAGTAAAGCGAACTTAAAATATCAAAATTGTTTGCGCCTCAAACAATCTTGTTACGGACCTCACGACTGTACGCATGTGCCGACAGAGCACTGATACCATCTAATCCAGATTTACTTCACTATTTAATTGATTATTTCATAAAGATTAATATGACTCGTCATACTTGACGGTCTGTGGTATCGAACATACAAAATTGTACCAAACAATCGTCCATGAGTCACGATTACCCGAACCATCTTAAGAAGACCTTTTCCCATTCGGCAGTTTGAACATTAATCTTGTGAATCCTAACAAATTGAAGGGTCAATGTTATTTGGCATTGTTAAGTGTTCTTGCTAATAATTTTCAAGTTCAAAGTCGAATCAATTGAGTTCAATCTTCAGTTGAGCGGGTCATCTAAGTGTGATGCGTATGATTGATGTAGGAACACTTAATTGATTTATTCGGTAATTGTTGTGTGGGCAAAAACTTGATACGTGAATAAGCTAAATGGTTTTGGCAGTACGAAGCTTGTCAAAAGCAGGAACTCGTCAATGTAATAATGTAATTATAATAATAATAATAATAAAGCATTTTTTTTTGTTTTATGAAAATATTTAAAAATGTAAAAATCAAGTTTTAAAATAAATAAAGAAACATGAATAAGCATATAAAAACTAAAGACAGGTATGAAAAACGCAAAATAAAATAGAGAAAAATGTGATGTAAATCTAAAAGTTTTCTATTTATATTTTCTTTTCTACAATTTTTTATTGCTTCTGATTATTTGATTTCATCTATTTACCGAGTCGTTATCTCTACTTTTGATTTTCTTTGTATTGAAAGGAGACTCACAGAGTCACTGAATCACTATCTACAAACATTTTTCTATCTTCAAAGAAGACACGAAAAAAAGAATAGTATCCAATTTGTTCTGTGTCTCGTACACATCAAAATACAATCCCATAGACGAAGTTCTTGAAATACCAAACGTAATTCAAAGGGAGTTAAAACTAAAAGCAATCGTAATTAAAGGCAATAAACTTCTACTCAATATCTATCAAGCGCCCATTATCAAATACTTTCTCAAGACAATTTTTATCAATTTCACCGGACGTCGGCCCTATAAATCTATTTAGTAGCAAATAACCATAGGTCCTGTGGAACTGTCGATTGTTCTAGATTAACGAACCATGTCATTACGCGTAATGAATCGGACACTATGATCTTATCTACACATCAATGACAGACCAAAATCTATTTAGTAGGTAGTAAATAAGTGCATAAAAATATCTACAAATTTACTTTGATCATTTAGTATTCTAAAGAATTATTTGTAAGTAGATAAGTACTTGATCGTCAACATCAACATTATCTTTGAATATCTCAGTACTGACAAAATTAAGGGCCTCTACTAAAGTAGTAGTCAGACATATGAACTTTTTAGTTCACCAACTGGCCACCAAATATAGTAGATAGTCTCATGCGTAGTTTTTGCATGACAATTATGTATTGTTTATGATTAATTAAGTATAGACAAACCACAATGGAATTATATTTAATACCGTACAACTTGAGTTTAGAAACTCCAAAATTTACTGAAAATACCGACTAATTGACGTAAATTAAAGAAAAGTTTTCGTGAACAGAGTGCGCGTCGCGGTAACGATGGGCCGCCTCTTTTTCAAGTGAGCAAGTCGTTATTTTCAAATTAATTTCATATGATATATTTCACGATAGTCAGTATAAAACAACCTGTTTATTTTTTTCTCAAATATATACTTTTTCGTTAATGGTCATTAAAATTGAACATATCACTGGCTGTAATCTTTTCATCTTTACCCACAGACGGAGAGCTGCCGGTTTGTATTATACGTAGCAATAAATAGAAAGAGGGCGACCCTCCTCGTTGCGTCAGAATGTCCTTTCCCTTTATCTAGACATCTACAAGGCACAACACGACATTAAAGGACTACCGACAACACACGCCTGTATTAAACCTTATTGTGTTGTGAACCCATGCTCTTATTTCGATGAATCATTGATTTAGATTCTTCTTTGATTTCCTTTTTTGTCGTGTCAGGAGATAACAAGGTCAGTGAATACATCTGATGTTTTATTGACGCAGCCGTTAAAATTGGCCAAAATGCTAATCGAAGAACCAATCATATACTTAGTTACAAGTCTGTAGATGGCGCGAATCACCTGTCAAAACAATTTGAAGCAACAAAACTAAACCAATTTGAAAAAGATTAAAGCCTTCGAACCTCAATTAACTCCAACACAACCTTTCGAAGTTATTGATAAAAACTCTGTGATTAACTAATGATTTATCGCTCTTAATAGGTATCAAACCCTTTTCAAACTAAAGACAGTATTACCAAAGCCACTCAAACAAAGTTTTCGGCGAACTTTAGTTAGTTCATTCTTTATTAAAAGTACTCTAAAAAACTTAAGCTCACCCTTGTTACTTAAGACGATTTACGATCGAAAAGACTTTATAAAAACTTTAATGCACCTGTTCGGTCCATTTAGCGGAGGTGACCGAGTTTGAGAACCATGTAAAAAAAGACGTATCCACGTTGTATAAGAGTACCGAATTTTGTTTCACCTATCTTTTTTTTTTTTGGACTGAATGTTCATCTAATAGCTCTTTTATTTTTTGCGTACCGTTTAAAGATTGAGTTCTAGATACTATTTGGAGGCCTATATTCTCCAGATGATAACATAACTTCATGAATATGCAAGCATTTCTGATTATAATATGCTTTTGTAAGGGCTCAAGGGATTGAACGTGCGGAAAACATAGCCAGCTTATTCTCGAGGCTTGTAAGATTAACAAGGTTAGGTGGCTCAGCAAAATTAATAAAGATTAGAATACATAACTTGTTCCTCGCAGTTATGAGAGCCGGTTCAGTAAATGTTATGTTCATTGCAGACGTAAACAATGAATTTACAATCCATAGAGTATCTTGATATTACTTTTTAAGCTATGTTTTTTTATCATTTTGCGTTTAGCTAGCTTTATGCGGAAATGTAATTTATTTTCAAAGAAAAAAGGCCTCGTATAGCTAGCTATACTTTTACTTTTATATGTAACTAATAAAGACAGTAAATACAATTTTTCTCTCACCAAACATCCCAATACTTAATATGAAAATCCGAAAACTTCATCTGATCACTGATTTGACGACAAACCAGACAGTGTTAGTGATGTGGGTTCCACGAAATTTATGTCAAGCGAACCGAGATATTGATTACACTTTGGAGATTTTCAAAGTCGTAAGTTATAAATAAAATTGATTTAATGGCTGAGATATATCAACACCAGCTTCATTTGCGGTAAATTAATGATGGCGTTTATGTTAATTTTCTTTCCGTTGCTCATACATTATCTGATCTTGAAACAACTGAGATTTTTTTTTTGCATTTACATCTTGATGTAAGTATTATTAAGGATGTTTATAATGAAACATTGTGTTAAAAAATTTATAATTTATATAATTAGTTTCTTTTGCCGTAATTATATGACTCCGTTCGCGTGGAATAGTGATTTCCTGCAGATTTTTGGTATAAAAACTATCCTAGTCCTTTTTCGAGTTCTAAACTATGTCGGTACCAAGTTTCGCAGAAAGTTCCTACTGAACCTTTAGGCGTCAAGAAAAGACAGACAGAGTTACTTTTGCATTTATAATATTAGTATAGTATAAATAGATTTCTATAAAGATGAGATTGACAAGAAGCTCGAAGATAGTAAGATCTGATATTGTGT
Organism: Spodoptera exigua; assembly: GCA_902829305.4. Taxonomy (NCBI): domain Eukaryota; kingdom Metazoa; phylum Arthropoda; class Insecta; order Lepidoptera; family Noctuidae; genus Spodoptera; species Spodoptera exigua. The sequence continues at coordinate 5,940,728 of LR824614.2, forward strand.
ACCAAATAAAAGAGCTGACCACCGAATTAATTACACACGTCTAACTTCGTCAGAAGAAAATAATTAACATTAAACGAGCAATAATTCCGCCGGCAGTCGGCCCTTCCTAATTTGACACTGGACATTATAACCTATAACTGAAACGACGGCGCCAAGACGATATCATATTATCTGGTACGAACAATCTCAAAAATATCGAATGACAAAGAATGGACTGTTTATTACGAAATAACGATCTATCGGCGGCTGTAGGCGAGGGCACCCGAAAATAAAACGATCGCCAACCAGACGTATAAAATAACGAGAAAAAAGTTTCGAGATTAGAATCGGAGTATTTATGTTAAGGAAACGATGAAGGCGCGCGTTTAAAGGTTAACGATTCCTATCAATTAAGGTTATGGGTCGAGTCAACGGGCCCTGGTCAGACCCCCGCTGTGACAGGATTTCGCACCTGTCCTTTTCGGTTTAGTTTTTCACGTCAACGGCACCCAGAAGTGTTTACAGGTGCAAAATGATTGTAGGGCGACTATTTCGTAAAATTGAATATCGATTTTTGGGACATTACGTATACTCGTGGTTTGATAGAACGGAATTTGGTTTGCATAAATTTGTGTATAGGTTGTGATTTAATAACTTTTGTTTTTTTAATTTTTTCTTCATAAATTGACTTAAATTTTGAGGTTTTATTCTTAAATTGCTATTATCACACAACATAAGTTCTTCCAATCCTTAAACGTCATTCAAAACCATTGCAAATTCTTAATCTCAAATGTGAAATGTTTATTGTAGACAATACAAAATCATGGTCACACTATTATCTCAAGTTTTTGTTATGATATTAAAAACAAGATCCTTATTTATGGATATGATAATTTTAATAGAAAGTGCCAGTGCCCTACTGCGCACGAGTGGAACAAATCGCTTACGTGATAGGCTAGTTCTAGGGAACAATTCATTTTTGTTAAATATTTATTGGAAAAATATTCATTTTGTATAAGGCTTTAAGGATGGAGATTGTAATGTTTCTAAAAAAGGTTGAAGAGCAATAGATCCGTTATATTATGTTATGAGACAACCGTTACGTGTTGTATTTGTTTTTATACAAATAAAATGTCATGGTTTTATAATTCATTTAATTATACAACGCAGCGGTGGGTGTTTTATCAGGATTTTTACATTCTTAGCAACGGTATGGTGCTTGGAATTAAATGTGGTGGTAGGCTTGTTTCTATAATACTACGATCAATAGTGGTGTTTGGGAAAAGTGGTTGAAGGTATGTGCGGTTAGTAAATTTAATTTCTTTAAAGAAATCGAGCTAAAGATTAAGTAAGGGAAAGCAATCCTTTGGGTTAAACGGGCAGTCTTGACTGGATAGATAGTACAGATAACCGACGTAAATAAGGTTACCAGAGGCTGTCATCTTTTCCCCTCTTCCCCATCTCCAATGCCCTTAACCTCAAGTACCTAAACGTCTAAAAGCTAGCACTCCTCTTGTAATTCCTCTGATGTTGCAGGTGTCTGTGGAGCCAATTTCTCCGAGTTAATTCGCCTCTTCATTCGCCGCCCCATTACATAAAAAAAGCAGAACAGCCATACAAAGGATAATTATTATAATAAGGTAAGGTAAGGTATAATAAGGTACATAACCTCAATACATAAAGTTAATTTAAAATAAGCAAAGGGTTAGAGTACGAATTTTAAATTCAGAAGAGTCTGTCTATAATTTAATGTGGCTTGTTACGCATTTCATATGAAGCAATAAAAACGTATGAATATTATAATTTTAATATAAATTACATCAAATAACAAGGGCGAACGCTCGACACATTATAATTAAAACACTATAGTAACTGAGACGCCTTGAATTCCATCATTCGATGTCTTAATTTAAGTAAACACTCTCGCTAAATGAGGAGACACTAAACAAGTGGGTCTTTGATGACAGTTTTCATTTGGATCCAAGTAATTGTGTTTGATTAGTGGAACCGCAGCTTTGTAGAAGAATTTTCCTGTCGTATTAATAAACTTGGGTTTAGTTTGTGTTTAAAACTGATGGCTTCTTGTGAAGAGTTGAATCACATTATTATAAAGAATAACTAAGCTTTCGAGTGAGTAATAAGTATACTATTTAATATTTATTTATAGGCGGCAGATCCTTGCTTCGGCACGAAATATTTGGCTTGACTGGAGTCACGCCACAGCTTCACATAATACCAGCCTAAATCAACAACATTTAGGTGTTGATATTGCGACGCACAAAAATATTGCAACTAATAATCAAACCTATTTTCGGATACTCTAGAATTTCGTGGATAGAACATAGTCATTCAGAGCTGCTTTTTTACTAAGCAGATAATGAAACAAGCCATCCTATAAAGACAATTAATATCGAAGCAAAATTTTTAATAACTCGCCTCATTAATTAATTTGCTAAGCCTTCAATGTTACCCATGCTACCAGTAGAGCTCACACGAGTTTGATGAAATTGAAAACTACGTATATTTTATTATTGAAAGTTTGCGGATCTGGGTCAAATAAATCCTGAACTTATTAACGAGTTTGTCGATTTTATAACTATGAAAGGGCTGGCTGGAGTTTACTGTACTATAGCTATTAGCACAGCGAAATAATTTGCTAGAAAACTTTAGGAATAATGTTGAAATCGAAAGCTATTAGTGATTATTTTGAACGAAGTTAATTGATATAACATAATTATGTATTATTTTAAAGTAAAAAGGCGTTTTGTCGTAATGCAAAAAGAATGCGTTTATTGTTTAACACCGGACATGATAATAGTGGTAATTACTAAAATCCAATGACCCGAAAATCCTTTCCCTGAGCAAAGAACTGAATTCGAATCTTCGTATTTGACGGATTTTCTCGCAACTATTAATACATTACGAAACACAAGCTGAATATTTGCCTCAGTCAAAAATAAATATGTAGCCAAAAATATTGACTTTCCTATATAAATAAATAGAATAACGTACTTAGTAGTTTCATTCTTTGATACTTTATAAGTTTATTTTTTTCGCCAAAAATACAATCGCTTTAAAACTTTGTATCACATAGAGCAATTTTAAAAAGTACTGTCTTTTTATTCGTCAATAAAGTAATTGAATTTAAAAATAGTTGTTTAATAGCGTATTCTACTACAGACTGACCATATCAACACTTATCAAGATATGTGGCGACGATTACTAAGTTCAATGGGGTCGACTTTGAATCCAAGTGTGACCTAACAAGCAAGTGCTCTAACAAGGCAATCAAACCTAAGGCCTTGCACTGAGTGAACTGAGTGAACTAACCACAGTTTAACCGCGGTCATCGTGTGAATTGCTCGAACACGACCGGCTTACAATCCCCTATATTTTATGATATTATTTGTACTCTAAATGCGCCTGTTGACGTTTATATTACGTGTTTGTTACTTTACACGTTATTTTAAATCTTCTGTCTGTACTCTTTTTTTATGGAATAGGAGGCAAACGATCACCTGATGGTAAGCGATCGGCGCCGCCCATGGACACCTGCAACACCAGAGGAGTCACAGGTGCATTACCGGCCTTTTAAAGGAGTACGCTCGTTTCTTGAAGGTTGAAAGGTCGTATCGGTTCGGGAATACCGCCGCCGGCTGATCATTCCATTCAAAACTTTGATGTGCAGGGCAGAAAGTTACGCGAGAATCGCACAGTACTGATCAGACAATTGTTTTATTATTTTTTATACAGATTTTTTATAATAAAATAGTAGGCTCAGTGTTTGACTATGAATAGTTGATTATAGATTTCACTGGCGTTCTATCAAAGCGGTTTTTGTCCAGTGAAGGGGTACCGGCTGATAAGGATGATGATGACAGTATTATAGCAATGACATCATACAACATGTATTGTATAAATTTAAAAATATTATACATATCGCTAAACATATTTGTAAACCAATGGACACGCAACAGCAGAGTTTTACGTGGGCAGTTTAAAATTTTATAAAATAACCGCAAAAGTTTATCTTTGTAGTAATAAAGTAGTAGGTAGTGATTATTATATAATCGAGAAAAAGTTTTAAGCCCCAACTCTGAAGCAAGTAAATTAAAACAAAATTAAATTAAAATAGTTTTTCTCTCCACAAAAATTTACTCACTTTTAATATTTCCTCTATCGTGTAGATTAAGCAAGAAAGTTTACAGTTTCAATTAAAGCCTCTTTTTAGGATTCCATAGACAAATGGCGAAAAACGGAACCCTTATAGATTCATCATGTCTGTCAATGACTTGGTAAATAGATATATTTTGTGAAACATATTGAGGTGTTTAGATAAAAAAAAATAATAGATAATAATGAATGATATACATAAATATATAATAAAGTAGCTTCCGCTCGCGGCTTCGTCCGCGTGGTATGTTGATCAAAAGTAGCCTATGTCCTATTCCGGAGTGAAATTTCATCTAGATTCGTCCAGCCGTTTTGGCGTGATTGAGTAACAAACATCCATACATCGTACCATTCGCGTTTATAATATTAGTAAGATTTTTCCCCATACTTAGAACTAGTATAGTCAATGGTTTTTTTCATACATTCATTCTTGTGTATTTTTTTATAGAAAGATCTTCAAAAATAATACTGAATTTTTGTAACTTCATAATTAACGAGAGAGACACAAAATACTACAATATACGTACACAATGCAAATATCTACCGAAAATTGGTTTAATCTAGATCTAGTAAGTTTTTTATACGTCATAAATAGTAAAATGACACTGCCGCTACGGAATCCTTCATGGTTGTGTCCGATCCTCTTACTTGCCGCTTTTTTCGTTATCCCCGCTCCGGTTTCGAAACTTCTAGTCGGTTGCTTGAACACTGAAACTTCGTTATTTCTCCACTCATAGTTGCAATAAGCTTGACCAAACTTCTTTAAGCTTTAATTAATTTTGTAAGGGCTTATAATCTTACTTTAATGGTTAATTTAAATGCTTTACTAACGGAATTGCTATTAAAATAGCTTAATTAAAAATCTTTTTATATTTTTTACGCTCCATTTTTATTTTTATTTGTCTTTTTTATTATTGTGTATGTAGTAAGAAATTAAATTATTTCAGTTTTATATGCCACTTTTGTAACATTTCTGTTCGTTTTATTTGTTCGTTTAATTAAATGTTTTCGTTAGTGTCATAAAAATGTATGTAAATTTGTTTATTATTAAAAATGGTCTATTTTTAGAAATCATTTCTTTTTATTTCGTCATAAAACAACATTAATTTTTCATTTAGAATTTCATTTTATCTATGTTATAGTATCTTACTCTTAAATCTTCTCTTAATTTTTGATTTCACAAGAATTATAAAATGATTTAATGAAATAAAACCTGAAATGAAAATGAAAACTTTTTCTATCTTTAGGTTTTATACCAAATTGTAATGTTTCTTTTTTATATCAAATATAAGTGAAATTTGTTTGATCTCTAGACATCCCAGATGAAAAAGTTTTAAAGAAAATTAAAGAGCAATCATTCAGATCTTATTCTTTATAAAAATAATTTGCAAAGAAATTAGTTTAGCCCTTGGTCAAGTATTAAGGACCAGTAGTAAATTATCATAATATACTGTAAGATTCTCCGGAACATTTCAAATATTCACAGACCCCAGACAACTGCTCCCTCTAAAGAATGTAAGATATTGGAAAACCCATAACGGGACCTTTAATAAAGGATAATCTGAATAACTTTAGCGTTGTTCCCAATAAATTCTCAATATTTTGTAACTTTTAACCGTACTTACGAAGATGGGGATCGAATTTTCTTTACGATATGTTGTGGAATATTATGAAAAATGTTTATATTAAAATGAAGCCACTTTTGTTTTGAAAAATGTCTGTCTTTTCCTGATAGATTTTTGAATTCCGAATAAAATCTGGAATATTAGGGTGGTGTAATGAATAATACCATAATATTTCAGTCTGACATAAATTAATTAACATGCACACTACTGCCAATAGTTGACTTATACGAGTTGCAAGAATACCGTACCTTTTGGTTGAGGGTCAAACCCAATACGGTAGCGCATCCTAGGCTTGGAGCAGAAGAAGGAACGGGCTTGTTTTTAGTCAGTAAGAGCAAAGAGTCAGTATTCAGCAAGATGCAGCTTCTCATACCCTGGATGGGAGAAGGCATTTGATAATTTACCCTTCACAAAGAAAACCTTTTACTTCAATATCAATACACGCCAGCACTCACTCAGTCACGCTAGATTTGGGAAAAATTCATTTCAGTTCTATTTATATAATATTTTTATGTTTATATAATAGTCATGAAATTTCTTTTTATAGCGTAGTTTTCTAAATGAAATATATCATTATCAAGCTTCAACACATAATTTCATACATAGTACCCAGAGAAACTCATATAGAACATACAAATAATAAAATATAATATGTATCTAAAATTGGAGACATTCCACTTTCTAATAACGTCCGCACACAAAACCTGTAAAAATATTTTTCTAAACGAACGCCAGTGGGAACTTCGCAATAAAAGGTAAACAGGAAAATAACGGGAACATTAGTTTTCATATAAATGGTAATATAACTCTCAGTAATAAGCACTTCAACTTCAGCTTGGCAATTGCTTTTTTACAAATAGACGTTGTTCAGGGGATCGAGTTTATTTACGACATTATTCTTATAATGGTCCCGTAGTACGACCCTTGGGCACAGTTTTAGCTGAAAACATTCGCATTGCAGCTATGGGACGCATTAAATTTTAACTTCAGACGCGAAGATCTGTATTGTAATTTTAACGTCTTTCAGTTTATTTTATTGTTTTATAACCAGAATTACAAAAAGGCAAGTCTAAACGACTGGTCTTTTAAATCGAAAACGATATTGCAGACAAAAAGAATTAATTAATTTTAACCAACTATTTAGCGTTTAAGATTAAGCAAAATTTCTTATTAATTGAAAAAATAGGTCAAGCCAGGGAAGCCCATATAGTATATGGTATATAACATATATATGGTATGGTATATGGTATATAACAGCATATAGTATATAAATATAGCCCATATACTATATGGGCTTCAACTTATAAGTTATAATATTATGACGAAGTCGATTTTTTTACAACATTATTACAAGAAGCATTTTTAATCAACACTCATAAAACACAAATAAAGGAATATTGTTTTTTAAATTAGGTACAATTTCAACTTTGCAACAATAAAATAATTTTAGCTCACAATAAAATATAATGGAAACAAAATCAGAAAATTTAAAGCCACATTTTCCAAAATAATTTCTGAATACAAATTTATATACAGTGTGTCGCCACAACCGCAGCAGAACAACAGTTGCCCAGTGTGCCAAATCCGGAGCGTATCTGACAAAACCATGTCCAACGGCCAGTTGCTCGGATAGCAGAATTAGTGCATAAATCCCAACTACGTTGCTGCTGAGATTAGCGTTCCTGATTTAACTTCATTTAGTTTTTATGTTGAGATTTGCTTGTGCCAATGTTTTAGTTTTGTTTAGAATTTTGAGAATATTACGAAATTGTAGCAAACATACGTAAGTATTTATTAATGAGCTTAAAGGGTTTAAAATGTTTGATTATATTTCTTCTCATTAGCTATTATAATAGTTTCGATTACACTGCTGGCGTTGTTACTTGGCAACCGACTGTTGCGCAACATTTCAAAGGTTCGATTTCGCACAAAAAACATTCAAATTGTTGTTGTACTGGTCATGGTCTAGGTGTGAAGAGTTTGTGAATTTGTGTTGGTACTCTTACCTACGACATAGGATATCTACTATTGAATAAAATACATAGGTATATGATAATATAGAATAAAACACTTAATTCAATTTTTAAATGTTCTGTACAACATAATAATTAAAAAAAGTCAAAACTCAAAACAAGATAGAAAAAAGTCAATCGATATTTTCTGTCATACAATGATACAACATTTAAATAGACATCAATTTAAACTCCGATCTCCAACTTTTACTGAAGGTCAAAGCAATAAATTATTGGCTTCTAGTTTTTAGATTTATCTGTCCATTTACTTTATTAAAGTTCGACCACAAAAACCACGTTTAATCCGCGTTGAAATATCTCACGAACGATCATAATATTTTAACTTAATTTCGGGACAAATGAACAATTTCAACGAATGTTACTTTTATGAAAGCTATTTGTTGCGGATAGCACAGATATTCCTGGTCGCCCGGACATGTCACAAAGCGGACAGGCTGAGCTGTCCACATTTCCACAACCCCGAGGCGGGAAATAGTTTGGATTCTATGTTTATTTTAGGTAACGCCTTTTGAATTATTCGAACCACTGTGCACGATTTTAGATTCTCACTACCTGATTATTTGATATTGCCATTAAAATGTAACATTAAATTGCATCAAGATTTGACAAATAATATTACCTATTTATATCATCACCTTAATCATATTTTTGGAAATTTATAAGCATTTGCTAAAAAAAGTTTATGAGCAGTCCCAAACCTGCTCCGCTGATCGGACTTCTTAGAATTATCTTAATCTGAAAAGGATAATGCCAGTCAAAACACAAATCAGAAGAAGCTTTTCATATACTCTGCCCATGCCCAATCAATCCCCTTCCCCTATCCCTTCCCAATACTTATCCGCATCCCTTATTCTCAAAAGGCCGGCAACACACTCGTAACTTCTTTTGGTGTTGCGGGTTTCCATGCGCGGCGCCGATTGCTTACTATCAGGTAATCCGTCTGCAGGTTTGCCGACTTACTCCATAAAAAAAATACACGTGATAGAAGTACTTTTTAGATTACATTACACAATGTTATTGAGCTTCAATCATATGTATTGCGTCGCTTATCTAAAGCGTGTAAAACATATCTATCTGCAAGCTTGCAACGCAGCTAAACATTCAAACTGATACAGCAGCAGTTACTGTCCAATATCCGGGAGAATCGTAGTTTCCGGCCACCGAGCCGTCCCACCCATCTGTCGCGTGTTGCACTTACAATGTTATACATTATATTATGTGTAACTGTATTGGCTTTACTTCTTTTACTGTCTGATATCCTGGTACTTTTAGAGGGTCTAGTTAAAAAAATATATATAATGTTAATATGTGTTTGTTTTTTAATAATCTTCCATCCAATCCACTGTTGCTTATGTAATAGTATTACAGTTTTAATCTGGCCTGCTTCAAAGCTAAAAAAGATAACAAGAAATCGTTGAGCTTTTCATTTAAAAGCACACATTTCAGCTTTTTAAATAAAAGAAAACGCCAAAAATAAACTAGTACTAAGTATGCTGTTTTTCTTTAATTTTTCATTTTATAATTACTCAGTATGAAATGAAATTCACCTCACCTTTTTACAAAGAAAATAATCCCGTCGAATAAATTTTTGAGTTGAGCGTTCAAAGTGTATTCGCATTCAGTGGTATTCAGGGGTAGCCACCGCGGTCAATTCTAAAGAATGTTGAATTTTCCTTTCAAAACTCATAGAAATGTTGCAACGCTGGCGGAAGTGGCGTCTTTGACCGGATATTGAAGGGTAAACTGTGATTCTGCGATTTTATAGCAGCGGCGGTTTCTTTCGAGAAATTCTTTTCAATTTTGTTCATTAACTAAATTAAGTGTCAACTGCAACTTAAAATTATGAAATTACTTCTGTAATCGAAAATTTACTATTTGTGAGTAACATTTTTTGATATTTTCGGAGTAAAATTTCTTGTGAAATCTAAGCATATTGAAACTATTTTAGTTTAATACAGGAATAAAGCATCAGTATTCAAATAAATTAAATACATTTTTCCTCTACAAAATAAACGATCAACAAACAGTGAACAACGAATGCGAACTGAAAAACTGCTGCATTCATTATTTTCGTTTCAAACTTCGGAATTTTGCAAATTCGTTTACAAATTTAAACATTAGTACTTGTCTCTAGTAATTTTTAACCCATTTTGCGCTTGGCTGTTGCGAAATATTATTTGAACGTTATTCCTGTGACGTCACGTGCATCTGATTCGGGACGTCCCACCCCACTGCCCCTTGGGACATTAATCATTTGGACTGTCTACGTGTCGGCCTGACTGGGCCAACTCTACGCTCTGGTAGGTCTATGCTTGTGCTTCATAAAAACTGAAATATCGATATAAATTATCTTGCTCTCAGCATTAAATTGTAACTATATACTGTATAGTGGTAATGTTGGGTCCAATATGTAGGGATAGTCAACTGTCACTCCTTATTAGTGCGGCATTGCAGTAATTAAGGCTGTCAGTCAAACCATGTTCTGTTCATCTTTTCCACCTCGGCTATGTGTACAATGGTAAATTGTGCGGTTTTTATATTAATTGTCTTTTCATTCATTACATTAGTGCAGCAAAAATTTAAGAGAGCACCAGTCTAAACGAAATCTCCCTTTGATTCTCGTCAAAAACAATTATTGATTTCATAAGATTCATAACATGTATGTATTATCATGTTGACGAAAGTTTATATAGATTTTTAAGTATTTTTAACTAAGTAATTTATCATACCTATATAAAAAGGAACAATTTGAGGAATTATTAAAGGTGTCTCGGTCGCCACTAAATTGTTGAACTAGCCATCAAACCAATGGCCTAAACTGTAAGTTGCAGAGTAAAGTAATTGTCATACAAAACGAGTTGCTGTACCAGAATGGTAGGTTAGGTTAGGTTAGAACTATGAAGCGCACAGAAATCGAATCACCATCGCCAATGAACAGCTGCTTAAATTGTACTGCGATCAAAGAGCTCTAACCCTTTGATTAGCTATCCCTAGCTAGCCCTAGATTGATTGAACGGGTGTTTTTTTAGGTATGTAATTTCGGAAAACGTGCAGACGGATTACCTGATGGTAAGGAATCAGCTCCGACCATGGACACCCGCAACTACGGAGTAGTTACGAGTACGTTGCAGACCTTTTGGGGATTAGAGATTTAGAGATAATGGGAATGAGGAATGAGGGTTGTTTCACGCTGGTTTTCTGTGAGGCCGTGGTCACTCCAGTTGAGCCGAAAGACGGGTCTTTTTACAAACAACTTTGGAACAGAACTATTTTATGTGTTCGATTAACTCGGTAAAAACCAATACCTATAACCACAAGGCCCCAACAAATTACCTAGAATTAATGGTAACACTTGTCTGGGTAAACCATCCCTATTATGATATTTATATTACTGATGAATATCAACCACGCCTTATTTCGCCTCCCGAGCCACTTCTGCCCAATTATGACGTAAGTTAATCCCAAACAGTAGTTGGGTGTCAGGTAACATCGCCGGATAATGATTTTTGGCATAGGGCGTATGCGATCCCTTCATTTAGACTCGTTAGAAAGAAAATATCAATTTAAAAATATTCTTGTAGTTGTACCTTTTTTTCCAGTAGCTACTATTTACAATGTTTACAATGTAAATTAAAAAAAAAAGTATTATAGTACCTATCTAATTCTAATTTTGAACGCGTATATAAACTACGAGTATTGAACAGACATATTTTTTTATTGTTTAAAGAAAAATAAAAAATAACATTTCTGTTCATAATTTTAAAACGTCAAGTTTTATTAACAAACATAAAATAGCTTCCGAGTTATTTCTACCCAATAATGAGGTACTAATAAACACTTCAAACTCATCAAATGAAAATATATCGGTAGTAGCTTGTTTATTTTTGTAAGTAGTCTTATCGAACACACAAAATCGTAAAGTTGTATATCCCAACAAACTCTTACACGAAAATCAAACCTTCAGTCATTGTAAGAAAGTGTATTTTTGTTTAAAGAGGAATATATTGCGTAGGCTGATGAAACGTTAATTAATTAAGCAACGATATTAAAGAAAGCTGAAGTTTAAGAATGTTTGAATAGAAGCAAGGGACATTCAAATAAAGTTCTTAAAAGTTTTCAAACTGCTTTTTACATTTATAAGTACAATTTATCACGGATTTGTACTTTTATATACTTTCCTTTACATTTCAACTTTAGAAGGGACTTTTGAAGATTTGTATCAAAGTATGAATAGGATCTGATGTTAATTAACTTTGAATTGAATGCTTCACATATATATATACGTCTTAGTGATGTAATTAATGTTAGCCGTGTATTACGTATGTAAAAGGTATCTACATGATATTTATAACAATTTCTTATTAAATTACTGAACGGATCAGAATGAGACTGAGAGAGTATAACACATTCAGGAATAACTTTAATGCTACATTTTACTCTGCTAATTGTATTAAAAATAAGTAAAAACATAGTTTTTATTCCTGTTATATAATAGGTATACTAATATTATAAAGAGGTTAAATTTGTAAGTTTGTATGTAGTGGGAAATCTATGGAATCGCATACCTATATGGCAAATCCAAGGTGGACTTGTTATGTGCCAAAAATCTTTGTGCAAGAGCTTATTAAAGAAATAACGCATAGTTTATGCTTATAAATTATAATTTTATTGAATCTGAAGAATCATACTTTACTAATCTGGAAATAATTTGTCGATGCTTTGTCGACTTTTATCCTTTATCCAACAACAATTGCTACCTGTTCGACATCGAAATGCAATTTCAAAATATCGATCTTTTGTTGCATGACGTGCACGCTATCGGTCCATTAATCTGCCAGTGTGTAAGTCGACTAATTGGGTATACGGTTCCATACACAAAACCCGACAAATTGAGCCATGTTTTTTTCACAAATTCTTCTACGACTGACATCAAAAAGTTAATGTATCAATACGTTATTACTCCAAATTCCGTGGAAATCTTTCAGGGGAACAGACGGGCAATGACTTCGGTGAAATTTGGGCCAGTTACCTCAACTAATGAGGCTGACGTCCACCATGACTTACCCTAAACAAGAACAGTGAATTTATGGAGTAGTTTCGTCCTAAAGTTACGTGCTCGTTATTTTGTATTTTTGTAAGTAAATAATTTTGTTTCTAAATAATCATGAGGTATTTTCCAAAGAACAAATTTTACTACATCCTGACAATAAAAAAATATGAAGTGGGCATCATAACGCACATAAATATAAAAGTTAATATTTCAATTTCGATATATATAAGCAATACATAAATAAGTTATTTGCATCCAAGCATATTAATAGATTAAACATTAAAAAAAAAACCTTTAAACTGGTCTCTTTATATATGTTAAATAAGTTATACTTCATGTAAAAACATATGAAAAATAACATAAAAAATATTAAAAATCCTCTCTACGCCTGTTTAACCTCTCGCAATGCAAAAGTTAACACAACAGGCCCGTGATAAACGATTGACTCAATGACTTGAAAAAGTAACGCCCCAAAACGACGATCGTGGTCCGACTAACGACGTCCATTATCCAACGATATCACGAGAACGGGTCGATTCGTGCTTTTCATTTGCTGCGATTTCGCTCTTGCCTGAAGTGGCGCCTAAATGAGTCTAATTTGAACGAATTGGACGACTCGCGATCAACGCTTCTGTTGTGAATACTGGTACGTGTTCAAAGTTTCACTTTAGTTGTTGATTTTCTATAGAAATTGTTCAGAAAATATTGTTAGTTGTCTAACTGCAGTGCGAGTTGTGTTAGTTCATGTTCTGTGTCTATGTTTGAATGTTTGAAAGGTATGGCAAGGTATGAATGTACTTTTTAATTTCTGTATTAAATGTTTATTTCTCTACTTGAAATAACGTGGAAAGCGAGAAGAAGAACAAGACAATCTACATCATTATTTTTTTACGGAAATACAAAGCTGTTTGTTGAATGAGAGATTGAAGATAAGGCCCCTTGTGCAGCAATCAATCAACTGACTCTAAGTGCCGAGAAAAGCTCGTCTATATCAATTGTAGCATTTATCGCTGTATATTTGTAAGGGAGTTGCCAAATAAATAAATCATATTGCTGGAAGTCATTCATCAAAACTCAATCATGGTTTATTTATACAATCTTTTGCTTCAATGTGACATAAATTGGTTTCTCGGCTTTCTACTTTTGGTAGGTACGTACGTACGTCAATATTCTCCAAAATTGTTATTTTACTGTTGGCCTTACTTCTATCATTGAATTTGTTCAAAAGCTTAATTATGGAAGCCGTTATGTAAATTATTTCTCCTTCAATTACTTTGAAAACAATCTTTACGAAATAATCTCAATTAAATTCAAAATTATCTATCATTAATAATTTAAGATCACCAAATTACTTTAATCCTATAGAACAAATTACACTGAAACATAACTCTTCCATCTTTGAGAGATTTTGTTCATCATTTCTAAAGATAATGATTTTATAGGAGCGTGAAGCTTGTCGGGATCGATTTCCGAAACACAATTTCTCAGTGGCACAGAATGGAAGGAGCACAAACGACGAACCTCGTTAGTGCAAAGACGCCGCTCATTGGATTAATTAGTTCCCCGTTCGGAGGAACAAGCCGACATACTTTCGTAGCCGGTATATTACCGCCGACTTCAGAAGAGCCCTTATTGTTCAAGACGCTCCACATTTTCATGTATATTTTAAGTTAGCCGCGTAGCAGTCTTCGCAAGTTGCCTGTTTCTCCCTTAATCCTTTAACAACGTTAGAGGAAAGTATTCAGCATGCTCTAAGGAGTTTCCACTTTGTTTAGTATGAATAGTTAATTAAGAATTAATTGAATTTTAAACTAAATTATGTTATTGTTGTTAATTTTATATTAGAGTTGTTTGGGGTTACAGAGGGGTTTTATAATTTTATAAAATTTGTTAAAGTCTTTGGCGTTGGATATTGTTATCTGCAGATTGGGATAACATCATTTGATAGAAATTGTATTTTCTGCGCTACAACAAAGTAAGTTAAATGACTTAGCAGATCTCTGAACTAGATGCAGGTAACTAAATAGTTAAATACTAAATAGTTCCTCATTACGACTGACCTATTCGGGACTTTGTGCTAAAAGGAAATCCAATAAATTTAGTTCAAGCTTTAATTATTTTAACACATGTTTTTTTTCAGTATTGTAAATTGTCACTTTAGAATGACAACATTTGCTTAAGGTGGACGTACTAATTATACTTCTGATATCTATCAAACACTGATGGTCATAATTTTGAGTATAGACGAATTCAATAGTGTTTAAGGAAAAAGTAACTAAGTACCTACGTTAGTAACTAGGTAACTAGGTAAAAGATAAAATTAGACAGAAATTTTAGCAAAATTAACCTTCCTTTAATCACTTTTAAAACTATACAAATACTGCGAAAGACACAAAACTTTCCTATTCCTTTAATTATAGAAAAGGAAGCAAATGAGAGCAGACGGATCTACAAGATATGTAGTAAGTGATCAGGGCCCCCCGTAGACACTCGCAACATCAGAAAAGCCACAGGCATATTAAATTGTAGGCCTTTTAAGAAAAGTACGGATAATAACATTAGAAAAATATAGAAGTTCTAAATTTTAAATAGTCTACGGCAATGATCAAAGAACCAGAAGCAGTAATCAGAGAAGGAAATATGATTCGCTCCACTTTTTACCCAACCACGTGTGGATTGTCGCAATGTGTGAAGAGTTTCGCACGCCAGTGACAGAGCTTTTGTCGGCTTATTTTAACAAAGACTAAGAAGAAAAAGAGCATACGATTGTGACAGAAAGGACACAAGTGATCAATAGTACTGCAAATGTCTATGTTCCTATATTTTATTATATGTAGGTACTATATTATTTACTTCTAAGTAAATATACCTAATTAGAAGTGCATATAATTATTTTCACGATTTCACGTCGTGATGTTACGTTTTTTGTTATAAAATAAATCGTGTTAATATGAATAAATGAAAATGTTTTTTTTACACCTGACTATAAAACCATAAAAATAATTCAATTTTTTACCATTGCTTCCAATTGTTATTAATTCAAAGTGATCTACTTAATGTCATTAAACTAAATAAAAAAATAAACTATTTCTGCCTACACCTTAATTAGGTATCTCTGAATAGACTTCTAACCTATTTATTTAATCTATGAACTCTGGAAAGTAGCTTACACATGCACATCAGTCATTCCGTCGGTTCATAGCGCGTGACCACAAAAACAGATGCGCCTAACTTGGTACTCTTATAAAAACTGAAGGGCATTTGGGTCGTACCGATTGTCATGGAACAAAGGTCCCGGCCATGACATAACAGGCCGTAATTAATATTATTAGCTGTCAACGGCAGATGATTCTTATTCTTATATTTTGGGGACACGAAAACTTCATTTGTTCGTCCAAGGCGATGCCCTTTTGTTTTTTTTCTTGATAGTAAAAACATGTGGTCAATTTGTTTATTGATAAGTAATTGTTGTTGTTGCCTTTGTGTTATATCAGACTACAATCTATGTATCTTTGCGCCTTTCATTCAGGTCTGTCGAATCATTACGTGAAAAAATAATAATATAAATTTACATACATCTATACTTCAAGTAATCGAAATGGAACCCTATTAATTCTTATTTTAAAAATGCTTTGCATTTTGGATTTTTCAATACTCTGAGACGAGCAACGGAATTCTCGTGCATTCTTTGCAGCTTCTGCAACATACGGTGTAGGTAACCAACTGCATAAAAAGGGACTCCATTTAATTCGAACATTAAACTTTTTTAATGTCTGCGTGAAACAAAAACTTAAAGACAATAGACAAATATCGGGTGACATAATGTGTTTTTAAAAGAATGTCACCATATGGCTGGCGTAGACAATAAAACGCGATAATATCGGTGACAGTTGGCTTCAAGATTACGACTCTAATTATATTTTTTTCGAACTTATGTCATTAATTTCTCTTAGCCTTTCAACCGCAGTAATTCAGACACAATAGTAAGATAGTAACTGCGCAAACGCCGGCGTTCGCTTGGGGTTTGATAAATTAAAGTTTCTACAATACCAATACCTTTTAATTTTGGTATGCTTTCGATTGATTTTTGAGTGAATTTTGGCTTGTCAACTAACTAGCAATCTATGTAAGTACGGATTTCTGATTAAAACTTAAAATCGCTTTCCAAGTAGATACTTGATTGACATCGATACGTCACTATCATCGTTGCAAACAATTATTGTCAAAGTTACGCAGTAAAGCTATCATCGCTTTGACAAATAGTTTCACAATCAATTACATCGATATCTTGTTTTAGAAGACAGTGCTATTTGTGTGGTTAAGTAACTTCGAGTGGTTTCATATTTCTTGATTCCTGGAAATAAAATGATTACCATTCATTGAGTATACACTTGATATTTGATAAATTTGGATATAAAAAGGGGATTTTTGTCAAATATCGAATGAGTCGGCTTGACCGGAGTGAAACTACAGCCTCACAGAAAACCAGCGTGAAACAACCATAGCGTTGTGTTTCGTAGGTTACCGGAGGCACAAACCTTCCCGTTCCCCAATCCTAAAATCTCCAAATTCCTAATCGCCAAGGTTTGCAATACACTCGTAACTCCTCCGTTGTTACTGCTGTCCATGAGCGGCGCTGATTGCTTACCATCAGGTAATGCGTATGCTCATTTGTAGTTCAGTCACATTAAAAAAATATAGTCTAAAATGAATAAGGTATAAAAATATAAATTACGACACAAATACAAAACACGAAATTTTTCCTGCACTCCTAAGTACTAGGTATACTGTTGTACGAGTATCTATAGTAGTACTAATACAATATTACAAAGAGGTAAAAGTTGTAAGTTTGTGTGTAGGGCGTGACCTTCGGAACCGCTGGTCGGATTACCAAAATTCTTTGACTGATAGATAGCTACAATGTTCCTGAGTGCTATAGGATATAAAACATTAGGCTACAATCAAATGGCAGCGAGGGGAAACGCGCGGGAGTAGCTAGTATTGATATATTGTTAGCCAAAAACAATTGAAGAAAGGGGTTTATAATTCACCTATTTATGGGTACATGTAAAACATTCTATAAATAAATAAGTGGCACAAATCCTTTTAAAATATTTTACTGAAAAAACAAGTACCTACATAATTAAGGATAAAAAAGTTCCTCGACGGAATCGTCGAAGGATTTTTTAGATTGAGATCGAAAGAGTTAATGAAGAATATTGCCCCGGGCTAGTCCGTTCCTTTCAATTTAGTCGTAGTACCGTGATCCCGCTAATCGGAATATTATGTTTCAATTCAGGATAAGCGGAAAATCCTTTCAAATATTATTTTACTTCAAAAATCTGTAACTCTAAATAGAATATTTGAATTAAGGGCCTAATATAATTGACAAATACATGGAATCTCATTTTGTAAACACCATTTTAATTTAGGTTTTTTTCCTTGCTTTTAATTTTATATAATCATAATATTTAGGACTCTGTGGCCTTGAGGTAAAGGCCCACTTGTCGTGTATGAAAGTGCCTGATAAAGTACCAATGTGAGTATTCTGAGTTATATGAACTATCTATGATTATTTACACAGCACCACTGTAAAGGAAAGCATCGTGAGGAAACCTGGACTTATAATTTCAGGTTTGAAATCGCCAATCCTACTTAAGCAAGTGTGATTAATACTCAATTTTCTCAAGAGCCTTTGATGACCAGTAGGCACGTATTGGCTGATGATGTATGATGCTTTATTTTTAATTGAGTAAATAGTTTTTGCACAAAAGAGAAACAAATTTACTTATGTACAAACATACACTCATAAAAATCACTCTTATTATTAATATACGTAAGATCTTAAGTTGTTTACATTATGCTTTTAATGTCTAATAACCTTTTGCTAAAATATGAAGCCTTTTGCTAAACACATTCGTGAATATCAGACACTTGTTATTAAAATATAATTAACTAGCAACATTAACGCTCTATAAAACACGCCTCTTACTGAGTAATTACTTTAGATGACTACTTGAAGTTTAGTTAAAAAAAGTATCCTACGTTATAACAATCAATAAAATTGAAAAGGATGTTACCTCAGTCTCCGTAACTGACAGCTTAAAAAAATTCCGATGATAAAAATCAGTATTGCAAAATAAAGAAATCCAAAAGTCTGCACTGTCAAATACGAGGCATCCTAAAACCACATACAATCAGCGCTACTGAACACTATCACCAAAACTCCTCAACCTCTAGAAATGTTCCTAACTTCAAGTCTTCACAAGATCCATGTAAACAGTTCTAAGTGTTTTCCCATTTCTCTTTGACATTAGTCGACAACCCCGAACGATGTTCCCTCATGCATACGCTCTATGCTCAGAAGGAATGTTTAATTTATTTAGATAGTCTTCCGTTGCGCAAATCTGAAGGCACGAACCTAATTACGTCTGTAATAAATATTCACTAGCGATAAACTCTGTGAATAATTTACGATGGTGTAAACGTTTAATTTCACCACGGATTTGGATATTTACGCGTGGGATGGTTCTCAATTGAGTTGCGGTTATAGATATTTGTGTGTCTTTACTGTTTGCAGAACTTGTGCTGTTAATTGGGACACAAGTATAAAGACTAAGTCTATCTTATGATGTTGGCTTTAACATGATAGGAGTTAATGAGAAATGGAATGGTTGTGACCAGCCTAATGGTTGTTGGTAATAAAATTCCATAAAGAAAGTAAAAAATACGAACAGAATCATACTTTGAAGAAGATTCTGTGAAACTTTCGAACGAACGTCCAACACATTTGGATAAGTCTGAAGATAAGAATTAAAAATGTTCGCTTTAAAAGTCAAAAGCTACGTTTTGTACTTATACCTATATATAGATCTACACTACACCTACGTAACATTTAGGGACCGTTTCACACATTTGTGCAATTTTTGTTTAGCACGTAAAATATGCCCATTCTAAACAATGTCACTAAAGTGATCGCAAAGCAATGGATAAAGATCAAGCAAGGCATATATTAACCCTTCCAGTTTCAACAAATCAGATATAAACTTTTATATCCACCCTTTTATAAAATAAAACATAACAACTACACATAGGATAAAACTAAACGAGCAACATTGTAGAAACGAGTTTCCACGATATAAGAATAAATTTAAACAAATTCGTAAGGAAAGCAATTTCAAATTCTGAACTTGATCCAAGTTTACTGGTTGATGCGTAAGAACAAAACTTTCGGAAAACGCGTCTGTGATATTAAATACCATTTAAATAAAGACAGTTCGCGCAAGTATTGTTTGCTCACGTGGATCTTGTTTCAGAAACAAGTATAATAATACCAAAGAGTTTTAAGCAAATTTCCTTAGAAATTTAATTTAATAAATTAGTTACGAAACAACAATACAAACTTTTGCTTTTACAACTGGCGCGAAAAGAATTTTGTTCGTTCATTACCATACCTCCACAGATATTATTTTTAATATTGGAAAATTTATGTACGTCAGACGCAGGTCTTCTTTGATAAATAAATCAAGTTTTGTTTAATATGTTTAAGTAAGTTTGCATTACATTAAAGTGAAGCTGCTCATAAGAACAATTTTTTAAGACTCAATCATTACACTTGAATTAATATTTATTTGGAAAAAATGCCACAAAATGGTTTTTAGTAAAAAAATCGCATTACTGTCTTATATTTATGTTTACTACCTTATACACGCGACTTCGTGTGCGGAAAATTTGCAGGGACACTATTTGGAGATAAAATAAAATAAAAGTACGTTACTCCTTACATCCTAAGTTACTCCTTATTACAATAGCTACCTTCCAATAACAGACCAGTCGAAATCGGTCAAGCCATTCCAAAGATTAGCTGAAACAAACCGACAGACAAAAATTTGAAAAATGTTGTGTTTGTGTATGTATACACTCATTCAGGGATAATCGTAGCGGTCATGTTGTATCTAAATATTTTGTAAACAGAGACTTCAATTTTATTACATACAGACATTTCAATATAAACATGTAAGTATAGTCTCTCTCACTTTATTGTCCAGTTTCGGCATTGGGTGATTCTTCATATCAATTAAAAAAAATTAATAATGTCATTATCCTCAACCGAAAATTAACGAGTCTGCTGATTAAAACACAGATAATTATTTTATTAAATTAAATCTCACCACTGCTTACAAGCAACCGATAAAAATATTGTATAAAATAAATTACTAAGATGCTTAAAAACCTGGGAGGATAATGACTTGTTAAATAAAAGTTAATGTTTTTTGGAGAATCACCCCATTACTGTTCAAAATAAGTGTAACTTGTTTTACACAGCGTTAATCACATTTCTATAGATATCAAGAAGCAAAACAATTGAATCCACATTGTATCATACCCATTTACTAATATTATTCAACATAAGAAAAAATAATGGAATATTGCAGTAGCACACCGAATTGCTGTTTAAAACTCATCTTAATCTGCGCAGTTAATTCTTTGGGCATTTTGAATGTGTACGAGATTACTTAACTCTTGTCAAGTGATAACACGGCTGGACCACACATTTATCGTATTCACCTCTAATTAAATCCCTTTACAAAGGCAGGACCGGTGGGGCATAAGTCAGGTATTGCGAGATAAAGATTAATGCGCTCTTGTCAAATAATTTACGGTGTTGATAGCGATCCGGCTGCGTTGCCCATTTTGCATGTCACACAGCTTGTTCAGTGCAATACGTGCGTATACTGCTCGAATGAGTTATTAGTGATTGAGTTGTAAATAGTGATGTAAATTATGACTGTCATTTTAAACTTGTGTCGCAATACTATTCTCTGACTATAGAAATCGGCTGTGAATGTTAAATGAAAAACGTTTCGTAATGTATCCGAGAAAAGTTAATCGTACTTTGATCGCCTTGACTTCTAAGAGCAACACAATGTAATCCTATTTTCATTCCGACGCCAGCTAATTCAGGAACACCGCAACATGCGTCGACAAAACAACAGTTTAAAAATGTGAATCGCCAAACTTGTCCCTGATTAGTCTCGGTATGTTTTGTCTTAGATCAAACAAGTTGGTCCGAGTGATGCCGGCGCCTACACAAACATACTACCTAATGTGTTTACCTCTAATTCCAAACAAAAGTTGTGCGAACAGCCCGACGATGTTTGAGTACACTTTGTCTTTTGCTGTAGTCCTTTTTACTGACGGATTTAGACGGAACCGAGCCAAGTTCTTTGGCACAAAAAATGGACCAAAGCTTATTAGACCCTTGTAAGGATTTCTCGTAGTTCATACAAGCATGAAACAAGTAGTGACCGTACTTGGGCCACATTTTAGGGTATATTTATTGGGAGATTTGCTTGGTTTTTCCGCTTGTGAGATTTGTTCACCTAACTGTACTCAAAAGATTTAGATTTCAGTATTAACTATTACAAATAAACTCTAAGATATTATAAGGAAAAAAAATTAAACATACATTGTTAAAATCATCCATGCCATGCCATCCATGTATGTTTTGTAAAAAATATGATTGCTACTTACAATATATTATGACATCGATACGGTCCTCGGAGACGTTGTAAACTTGTTGTTATTATAGGTAACACCGATAAGTAAATTCTTAGAACAATCAATTTTAGGCAGATGACGATTTTGAGTACCGTGAACCCAGACACAGTTTGAAACGAGACCCTTTCAAAAAGTTTTTCGTTAAATAAGACGAGGTTTACAGTTAAAACCTGTGTGAGAAAAACAACTTAAATTGTTTTTTTTAACGTACCTTCTTTAGTGGGATTTTAAAGAGTTTAGGATCAGAGCATCTCGCCGGTCTGTCTTAAGAGTAAAGTTTGATCAAGTGAGAAACGTTCAAAAGTTTATACTTACTTTCCCGCAGGAAGTGAGATAAATATTCATGAGACTTAACTCGAGCAAAGTTATTTCCACGTCAGTGTCTGTCCGTCTGTACATTTGTAATGAAACGACTTAAAACAGACTGTTTTCATACTTTTAATTTAAAGTATCTATTTTAAATGTTTTACTGCCTTTGCCAGTGAAAAACTGAAGTGTTAATGTAAGATGAGATTTATATTGCCTGACTTGCTAATTTTGTATGGCTCTCACCTTGCAAAGCACAAACGAGCCGGGTCGAATACCGAATTGAAACTACTACATCATTGAGTTTCATCGTGGGTATGTACAATGCCATCCACCAATCCTTAAATCTCCAATTTCAAAAGATCAGCAATACATTTGTAACCTCTGGATGTCGCTAGTGTCCGTGGGCGATGCAAATCTTTGACGATGCCAATTATTATTTGTAAATGTACATTTTATATTATATTATTATTCTTTTTTAATCTTGTTTTTTCTGAACCCTTTTCTCAATTACGTTACGTTCGATACCAAGTTATAGCATACTTGAAACACTTTCGAAATAAACGAAAAGTAATTATTATGTGCCATCTACAATCACCTTTGCTTAGGCTTTAGACCCGTTAATGAGACATGCTTCTAAATACAATATCTGTATCTAATGACAGTTGTAAATGTTTTTAGGTATCACAACTGAAACTAATGAAACCTTCATAATGTGTAATGTTTTGAGTATAGTTAAAGCTGAAGTAGTTGACTTTCCAGTCCATCCGACCCATCCATTGGTGGCATTTGGTAAATGGCAGTATACTAAAACTTAAGAATACAAAATCTGTGCATCTGATAATAAAGGAAATTTAAAACCATAAAAAATTGCGAGTCTGTAAAGAAATTAACGAGACTTAATCATGTTTAATGTTAATCAATTGATTAATCAATTGACAAAAACAGATTTGAAACACATTAAAAAATAGTGATAAACGTTTTTATCGTAATACAAGCAATATACCAGTTAACCGTCTCAGTCTCAACTGCCTGCCTGATAAAAATATATAAGAGAAACGCAATAAAGAAACTAGCTTTCTAACATCCTCCTGTTTCCATATTCAAAAATAATAACAGAATGAAAAAAAAGCGAACAATGACTTTTATAAATGTAAAATATGCTTAGAATATTAATATTGGTGGAAACTAAGAGATAGTACAGCACATTTAATATACTTCTATTCAACGTGAGACAAAAGAAAACTTCGGATACCTACTAGAACTAAAATACCAAGATACTTCACAAAGATTCTCAAGTACTGCAATTAGCTACTGTTTTATGTTAATACTTGTTAAAAGTTATAGAGAAAAACTAGGTTTTCATTTTACCTGAAACAGAATATTATTTCCCTTTTCTCTGTAAAAGAACTAGGGTAGTTTCTTGTTGGTTTTTATTATAAGTGAGATAGGAATTAATTTATACTGATATTGTATTTTTTTGAGCTAGGTACCTTTAACTAGAAATTTAATCATATTCTTATTTACTTTATAAGTTTTTTATCGACTGTTAGAAAAAAAGTTATATTTTATTATTAAGCAAAAATGTCAAATTTATTAATCGTATTCCTCAGAATTTGGGTACGTCAAGTACGTAGCGTACGTATACAGAAAAGAGAAGAAGGTCGACCTGCTCCTTCAAGATACAAGTACAAATAACGTTTAGTTACATTTAATTACAAAAAATTGGAAAAATGAGCTTTGTTCCTAAGCTATAAAGTCTTAAATAGCTTTTGAACACCGCACCGTGCGTAGTCCCTACGACAACAAGACACATTTTGTTAGCCAAGAGGTATTTTACGTCGTTAGCGAGTTCATAGACAACCACAAGCTTACGTGTGGTAAACTTCCAACTTCAAACAGTGATAAAAGATACTTTGAGAGATATTTTCACAACTTTTTAATGTTGCAGGACCCTTAAGTGAAGCTAAGCCCCGTAATGGTAAGTGGGGGGCACGATCCTGATATGATGAAGACGTGAGTTGACTATGCCCTCTTTTCGCGGTAACTTCTAGAAAAAAAAAACAAAAGCACTTCGAATTTACCACACGACTTGAATAAAATATAGTTCGAAGATGCTTTCGGAATAATGGGAATAGAACTCGAGCGGTTTTAAAATAAAATGTTGAATAAATAACGTTATAATGGTATTTAACTTCGACTGTTTTTTATTTTATTTTAATTCTGATTACATATTTCATAGGCTTACTTATTACTCACTCAAATCTATGAACTGAATAAAAGTAGTTTAAAAATTCATTCGAATTTGCAAATATATACCTATATTATTATGTACAATCACCTTGCAATGTTCTAACGTATTTTTTATGTTATAGGATGGCAAACGAGGTATGGGGTTACCTATTGGTTTGCATGGAGCGCCGTCCATGGATACCCGCAACAAAGGAGGAGTTACGAGTGCGTAGCTGACTTTTTGGGGATTAGGAATTTGGAGATTTGGAGATTTTGGGGTTGTGGAGGATTAGGATTGGGCCTCCGGTGAGGTCACTTACACAGCGAAACACAACGCTGCGGTTTTCTGTGAGGCCGTGGTATCACTCCGGTCGAGCAGGCACATTTGTGTCGAAACATATTTCTTTCACACCTAAATAATTAAGTGATCCCGAAAACCGGTCGATATAATACGAAATAAACTTCATCATATATCCAATCTTTTGTACTATTTTTAACAAAAAAAAATATCGCACGCCAAAGCCTAACCCAAAACCATGCGAATAACAGAATGGAACTTTTCATGTCACTTACAAATGATATGTTTATTTTACATTTTTTAGACTGGCACTTTTGACGGGTCCTGTTACAGAGTTAGGATAGGAGTTTATATCATGAACACAATAAATTAAACATAAATCTTTGATCATTTTAATAGAACACATTAATATTTTTAAAGAAGTAGTATCTATTGTGGAACATACTAAATTTATTGATAATATCGAATTACTCACGTGAATCGACTGAGTCGTCAACAGCCAACTTAACTTGGCTGCGAGACGTACCTAGCCGCGACGAAAACGCTTCTCATGGGTAAGAGTCTACGAAAACTACTAGAGCTTTTCTCAGTTGATTTACGTGAGTTTGTCGTTATTTTCAATTAATAAACATATTAATAGCCCCTTTCGAAACCTTCATAACAACGCGATAAAAATGTAAGTATGTCGAATAGACAAATTACGTTCTATATTCAAATTTGTCAGGTACTATCATAGTGGCCATGGAGGCATTATGCTACAGACCCTTTATTCCAACAAATGCTACTACTATAGTAGCGTTAAGCGATGTATGAAAATCATATCATTTCACTATGGCCATAACTTAAATACTTATCGTAATAATGAGTAAAAAGTGAAGTACAATCCATTCCATATTAGACTTGTTGAAGAGATAAATTAATATATTAAAACGAACCCTAGCTGCCATTTTCTCAACTTTCAAAATAAAAATTAAAATTTGCGACTTGACATTCTACACTACTATTATGAACACTTCCTAAAGCAGTTCTGAAAAACACCTCGCTCAGACATTTTTCTTGTCTTTTTCAAAATATTTTTTTTTCAGTATTCTGACTTCAAATCTATTGTTTTCAAAGAATTTATTGGAATTACTTTCAATTATCTATATGACTTAAGTACCAAGAGTTAATTATGTTCGATCGTAAATGTAGTTTATTGAAATTATCATGAAAGCAAGTTTAAAATCTCGAAGCATTAAACAAATACATACATAATCTTACATCGTCTTAATTTATATATAAATTAAAAATCGCCGATGTAAGAAAGTTATAGAAATAATTATGACATCAGTTTAAGTCATATTCAGTGACTTTAATGAAATACATACATATATAAAGCATTTACTATAAAATTATAAAGAAGTGTGGACCTATCAAAAGAAGCTGTCAAAATGTCTCAACATATCCACTACACCAAAATTTATTTTTACCTAGCAGTGGCGTAGCGTTGCAAGAAATACGTACTTTTCAAAGTCATCTGACATAAACTGGCTCTCTTAAACTAAACAGACACAAAGTTTAAGTGGTCGAGCTAGCGAGGCGAGAAACTTAGCTTTGTTGGTAGGAGTGATGGTTTTTCGACGAAAAGAACTCTAGAATGGAACTAGAATATGATATATGTATGTTGTTAGTAATTTTGAAGCTCAAAAACTTTTCCAATTCTAAATTGAAACTCTCATTTTTTCAATAGTTTTAGTTTTAATAAAGTTTTTATTTTAATTACGAAGACTTAAAAAGGAAGGGCTTACCTATCCCAGAATAATGAATGTCACTTAATGTGGCCTGAAACTGAAACTATTAAATGTAATATACTATATATTTTTTATAACAATATAAGTAAAACTAGTACGAAATAGCAAAGATTTTTTTTCTTGAAAAACATTAATCGTGATTCTTCGTCTTTTTCCACGTAGATAGGTAAACACTTCCTTCTTAGTCTACATTTATAGCAACTGCTTGAAGCAAAAAGAAACATTGGACTGGAAAGTGGTTTTCGCTGTCATTACAGCTCATTTTCCTGAAAAGCTTTTATAGGTAAGATGTTAAGTTCTCAACCTCTCAACTATCATTATCTTGAGCTCACCTGCGAAATTTTCTTTAAACGACCTGGTTTTGGTTCGTTGGGTAAACTTTTAGAGCTGTCGGATTCATAAATCTCTTAATATATTTTGTTTTCGAATCGTAGAAGTTAAGTAGTAAGTTTCCAACAAGACTGAGTTTGAAGAAAGTTCTATCTGTTTTGGTTTTTTTTTTCATTCTCAACAAAGCAACGTATGTCCAATTGTTACTTAAACTTGTGTTTTGATTTAATACAAAATCCGAAAGAAGTATGAAAGGGAAAGATCCTATTACATTAGAGATTGAAAAAACACACAATAATTCTAATTGACATCAATATTTACAATACAAAAATTAAAAGCACGAAAATATAACATGCAAAATACATATGAATTTTCCAAACAATTTTTGCTCGTGCACCGAATAAAACTGAGTTTTTTATTAATTCAATCAACAACGCTACAGTTCATAACGTTGGAACGCAAATAACAATGGAGTCCAAACAATCTGCTACTATTTTCATTAATAACACTAGTGAACGAACCAGCGTGAATTAGAGCGTGGTTGAAACTTAACTACCATTATTCTGTGACTTTGGCACCGAACTCCATAACATGATTAAGATTGAACACTGTGGGGAAAATAGAGGATCTCAAAGCGATTTTATAGTTAAGATCATTTAATTTTACGTCATCTTATTGAGTATTTTGTTAAATACGCTATTTACATAGCTTGTTTGCATTACTGTTCGACGTATTAATTCGACTGGTTTCAAGGCACGACAAGGTCTTACAGTCATGATCAGTATAGCGTTACAAACGACGAGACAAGCGGGGCATGCCCAACTTATGACTTCAAAAAATATATCCATAATTATTTATACCACTTATGCTTCAGAAATCAAAGTTCTTACTCTTAATCATACGCAGTATGATAAGTTATAGAGAGTTCATACGCAGTTATTTTTAAAACATATCTAAAACAAAATCGCTCCGCCTCCTCTTATCAATGAGTCACTTATCTTAGCACATCAGTTGTAGGCTTGAGGGTGGTATTAAGGTCGGGCTAGCTTCCAACGTCTTGTACTCGGTAGTCCGCGATGTACACGAGTTTAATTTATATCACCCATATAAATATCTTTGGTCGTTATGATGTGTGGACCCTGGACCGCACCACTAAATTGCACATTACAACACGGAGCATATTTAAATAATTAATTTTGACCCGAATGTTTTAGATAATTGTGCACATCCCTTATTTGAAGCTGGTATAAGGTACTTTGAATGTGTTTAGAGAATTCCTTGGTGAATATGAAATATTCTGGGAATTATACGAAGTAGGTAACTTTAACATTAATGTGCTCATTTCAAGTAGCTTCACTTACCGAGTAACTGAATTCAATATTTCATAAAAAGAAGTCTATTTTAACTTTCGATAAGCATGAATACCTACACTAACTTTCGTGATATCAAAATACTGCCAGGTAAGCAAAATAAAATAAAATTTGAATCCGTATTATATGAATCAAAATTGATATAAAACATCATATCAATAATACTAAATAAGAATTGACAAATTGTTTACGAAAAATTTCAAACAATGCGACATGCGAGCTGTTATATCAGATACGAGCCAGATATTTACGAAGTGTGTCTGTATAGTGTTAACGACTTTTGGCAAGCATTCGCCGTGAGTGGACCATGAAATCTAAACAATAAACAAACTGTTTCCTGCGGGAAAATATACACAGATTGCAGTACTGCAGAAAATAAACGTCTCTTACGCCCAATAGAGGGCGGGGAATTCTCTGATGAAGAATGAATATGATTGCGCTTTGTTGGATAATGGCGGTATAGTTTTTTGTTATGGCTGACTTCATTGAGATAAATAGAAGTGTATTCTAGAATGTTGTATGCGTCTTGGCCATTCTGTCGTTCGGTGAATTTAGATATAGAAAAAGCCCAGACAAATATAACATTAAAACTAAATTCTTACATAACAGTAGCTGATACGGTGGAATTGATATATTTTTATAGCTATTTTCGTTGAGTGTCACAGTATCATAAATTAAAGGTAAATAAAGTCAATTAAAGGACTTTGAACCTCGACTTATTAATTTAGCAGTGAAATTGCCTAAAACATTGGAAGCCACAAATCGAATGATTAAATTATGCTTCAATTTTCTTATCTAAAAGTTCTAAAACGCTAACTCAACACCGAAGAGAATTCTCTCCAATCAAAAACTCATTCCAAATTTAAAAGTTCTCCAATAAAAATAGCAATCAACAACTGAAACTTTTTAAGAATAATTACTTCAAGTCGTTAATCAAGTGCTAGAAGTTTGGATAGAGTAATAGGTCAAATTCAAAAGCCTACAGAAAAATCCGAACCTTCATTCGATTCTTCGACCTTCTGATAGAAATATTCGACACAAAACAATAGTGCTTCCCCTCAATCAAGTTTGATACTTGGAATTCACAGCAGCGACAGGTGTTTTTTACGACCTCCCGGTGATTTAGCGCTTGAGGATTCGCCATTAATCCCGTTTGGATAGACACGAATAGAAACAATACAAACATCGCGTTAACAAAGTGTTGTTTTGAAATAACGAATGCAAACTATGATTTACAATTTTGTGAGCATTGTTCAGGCATCAAAAATTTTGGAAGTTGCTTTCTGAACTCGGATCCTAATTGGTAATTATTTATATATAGAGGTAAAATTTGTAAGTTTGTATGTTTGTATGTAGGGGTAATCTTTGGAACCACTGGTCGAATTGCCAAAATTCTTTCACTGATAGATAGCTACAATGTTCCTGAGTACTATAGGCTATAAAACATGACGCTAAGATCAAATGGAGCTGAGCTGCGGGTGAAACTGCGCGAGAGTAGCTAATAAAATATATACAGATATAACAAAATCCATGTAAATCTCACACATGCACACGCACATCATCAGCTATAAGTATCTTAACAGGTAGAATAACTTACAATTATTTTTATAAGAAAGCTTCACATACTCTCACTTCACTTCATTTTCATATTCATTCAAACATGTTTCGGCACGAATGAAGCGGCTTGATACCACGGCCTCACAGAATATCGGCGTGAAGCATCGCTTGCGATTTCCTTTCCCTCTCAACCCAAATCTCTAAATCCCGTGTCTTCAAATCCCTAAAAACTTGTTTTGTAGATATTCATGCTTATCATCAGGTAAGATTTGTCTGTTCGTATAACAAGATTTTGAAATTGCACCTTGATCAAGAGTGGTGATTAATGCTTATTTGTAAATCAAAAATGAAATTAACTTATTAAAACCTTTTCAAAGTACCTACTTCTATCTATTTTTGTTGGTTCGCCGCACCCTAAGAAATTGCAAACCGTAGAAAAATAAGCAAAGTTAATAGCACGAAACCGAAACTTTTACAAATGATGGTGAAGTTGAATTCACGTGAAGATCTACAAATTGGGAGACATAAGCTTACAATCCGGAAGGCACTGACGTTCAAAGTTCTTTTAATGGGACTTTCCTCAGGGCAAATTGGCTGTTAAAACAGAAATTCTCTTCAACAGGAATCTTAAAGCGGGGTTTCCAGAAAAGTAAACGTGAGTTATTCACATCCTGACACGTTTAAGTCACTTACGATGTATGAGTGGCATTACAGAATCAGCACATTTCGGGCCCAACAACATCGACAGCACGTTTCGGCATAATTGAAACAGAAGAGATAAAAATGTTGATAATGACTGAAAATTGTGTTAGAATTTGTAGCCCAATTCCAAAGGTTGAGGAATGTCTTACTAAGGTATTTGCTAAAAGCGTTTGTTAACACGCTAGCGGCATGCTTGTGATAGCAACAAAAAGCTTTAACAGCGTTCTAGTGGTTTCCAGAGATGTCTGCGAATATTTTGCGGCAGCACATGCATCGTGAATACTCCTTCAGACGTGCAGGGATCTCTAACGAGACGGTAAAAGCATATTCTAAAACGACGACGAAATATAAGTGTCTAAGATGGGGTGGGTGGGGGTGATACGTATTTTTCATAAGTTAATATAGAACGCGTTCGGGAAGTATATTTATTTCCTAACATATTTATTTTCATGAACGTTACTGCTAACGTAAATTTTATACAAGTTGTTGGGTTTAACCGATTACATAAAATATATAGCTCTAAAGCCTTCTTTTCGCGTTGTTGCCGAAGAGTATTTTCTTTGCATTAACATAAATTTATTTCACTTTATAAAGTTTGAGCGTCTTTAAGATATTAGAAACGCTATTTATAAAGATAAAACTTATCAAACTTGGAAGTTATTATCAAAGGAAAAGTGCTATTATAACTAAAACGAGATACGATGTTTTGAAGTGAAAAAACTCTGCCATTTAAGACACGGAACCCTACGAGCTTGCAGACAGGTCCGTCGTTAGCCTGAAATTTCCTGCAAAAAACCACTAACAACAAATAAGGAGAATTTTAATAAAAGCCGCCGATGCGAATCGAAACAGTCACACTTCGGGATTCATTGCTGTTGCGACAAAACGAACGTCAGAACAATGTGTTAAGTCGCGCTATGGTAGCTCGTGAGCGATGTCTTTTGTTTTTATAGGCTAAAAGCGTTTGTAAATTCTATTTTTGTTTAGCTTTATACCAAAATGCATGCAAATGGGACGGGAGAGTGTTATGTATGCGGTTTTAAACCCTAAGTATGTAGTTTTAGTTGATGCTACGCTTTGTTTTGAATTCACTACCAATCTTTTGGATCCTCTATTTTAATTTTGTATTCATGTAAAAAGGTAATAATATTATAAAAAACTGCTTTTGCAGAATAGGTGACCATTATGTATATAGTTAACCTTATGTGTATTTTGCGGAAGAGTGAAGTTTGTGGTGCCTCCTATTTTCGAGACAGGCGAATTTGTGTCGAATGAGAAGAGTTGGTTGTTTTATTTGAAAAAAAAAATTCTCTACAATGTACGAAACATGAGTCTAGATTATGGTCCAGAGTGTAAAATTATATTACAATGAGGTTATATATAATAAAAAATAGTGGAATTTCAGATCACATTGTCTACATTCGTTTTAAATCACTGACAAAAAGTTACAATGTTTCGTAAAGGGACGCACACTGGGAACAAATAAAGGAGTTCGAACCCGCGGCGACGTACATAATTGTCTCGTGTCTTGTTCGTGTTGCATCCGACGCGTAGTGTCCGAGTGATTGTTGTTGCCCAATGGGTGCTGATCTTAGGCTAGCAGCCGTGAGATAAAAAAGATCCGATAATTTAATGTGTACCTACGGGAAAGTAAGATACAAAAAAACAGATCTTTATTGTACGTATGATGTGGAAAATGCCTATAGCTATAGAAAATTGGTGGTACTTTTTCAGAACTAAAACAACTCAAGCACAAAAGTTGTACAAAAACTTTGTCGGAAGAAGGGTTGAACAAGAAATGTCTATTGATATCGTAATACACACTCCATCGCACAGAAAAAATACTTTGCATTTTTAATAGGTAGTGCAATTGTTGTCATTTTATTATTATTTAGGAGATAAAATAAACAAAACTCAATTTAGATTTTTATAAATAATTAAATTCAAATGACGTTCGTGAAATATCCAAATGGATGCACTACAGTGGTTTTACATTTCGAGTTAGTAGCGACAAGAGGCTCAGCCGGAGGCATTAATAACTCAGCTGTCTTCGTATTGTACCCAATGAAGGATTCAGTGCAAGTGTAAACTGGCCCTAAACAAAAACCCTTTGATATTGTACGGTGAAGTGTCCTCTACATACAATAGGACATCGATTACTTGGTGGTGAAAGTAATTGGCATATAAATGGTGCTGAGAAAGTGGAGGCAAAACTGCTGCAAGTATAGGTGTTAGTCATTCATGAATGCGTAAGATATCTTATAATGTAAGAAGAAAATTTTAAGTGTACGAGAGCCAAACTTGGGCACGAATGCGTCGGCTCGACCGGAGTGATACCACGGCCTTACAGAATACCGGCGTGAAACAACCTCAGCGTTGTGTTTCGCCGTGTGAGTGAGGTTACCGGAAGCCCAATTCGCCCCTTCCCCTATCCTTTCCCGATCTTTATCTATACCCAAAAGGTCGGCAACGCACTTGTAACTCTTTTGGTGTTGCGGGTGTCCATGGGCGGCGCCGATTGCTTACCATCAGGTAATCCCTCTGCTCGTTTGCTGACTTATACCATAAAAAAATAAAAATAATGATTGGCCCTTCAAAAAAGACACGAAAAGTTACGTTCGTTATATAAATGTTATATTTTATTGGAAATAAACGTGTTTCTATTTTTGTTTGGCGGATTTTGATTTTGGTAAAAAAAGGGAATATAAATAAAAATTCTATGTTCAATTTTAACAGGACTATGTCATTTGACTGATGAAGGTAACTTCTTTTTTAAATCCTTGTATTTTTAGTACATAGGTTCAAAATTAGAATGATTTTATAAAAATCACGATTGCTGCAAAGGGATGGAATATCGAGTCTTTCATCATAACTGAGTATTTAAGAATGTTATCCACGATTTGAAGAAAGGTTTTGTATTTTATACTCGCATCCCAGCTTGTGGTGATATTTCCCAATGTCCCTGGTGAACGTATCACATGTATCGTTAAAACTTTAATTCTTTAATACAAACCTCGTTCTATCAATAGCTAACACAAATAAAAACTAATTCGGTGCATTCATTCGACATACGCATTTTGATGGCCCATTATTTTATATAAATTTACAGATTAAAGGGCACATTGTTACACTGTTTTGTTTAATACAGCAGATAACTACTTCGAGTATAATAACATAATAAAATGTTATTGATTTTTTGCCAAAAACCAATCTTGCATTAAGGTTTAAATAATTCATTCAGCGATTGACATCACATCAACGAACGCAACCTAGATTTTTACTTTAACAAATAAGCTTAAACTACAATCTTCGTACGACGTGTGAAAGAATATAATACATTTACATAACATTATACTTATCCTCATGAATAGGTATCTGATGCTTAACAATAATGCAATTTTACAAAAGCCGATAGAGCCTTTCATCTCTAACCCACAATGCTATAACCCGAATATTGTAAGAGGCTTACAAATACAATGAGTTCATCGACAACCATGCTACCTCTATACAGCACAAGTAGGTATAGTTACACTGATTGATGAATCTCATGACATTCAAAACAATGGACAAAACATCAATACATTGACCGCAATGACCTCTAGATCGATCGATACCACGTAAGTCACAACACGATGATACCTCCTCATTGAATATAATGAGATCTCATGACCGTTAGCTACGCGCTTTGAACCAATCAATTAACACTTACTTGTCTCAACCAGTTTTCCAAATTCAATTGGGAATCATTGGAACACTGTCCAAAGTAATTTATTTGTAATTTATCGTGCACCGTTATTGTTCAAAGAGGTAAAATTTAAACAGACAAAACGTATAATTTGATAAAATTGAATTCACAAATAATTTTACAAAGCCATAGAAAATTGGCACATCCCTACACATTTCATAGTACATCTATGAATTGAATGTGGATGTGCCAAACTTCATTGCTTCTAAAATCTTTCAAACTTTTAAAAAGATTTTTTTTACTTCGTTCATTTTATTCAGATTCAAAATCGAGCAACGAAATTTGGATATTCAAAATTCAGAATTTTTTGTCCTATCGTGGAATGAAATGCATTTTGCGCATCGTAGCCGCGTCGCGGTGGATTCCCGTAAAAACGGGGTTGAACAAGATATTTGCGTTTATTTGAACGAGCCACGCCATGTCAAAATGGTTGAAGATAAAAACTTTAACGTTCCGGATCATGATACCGCAGGAGCTTGGAGAATGTTGATGCAAGGTGATTTAAGGTTTCTTTAGACTGGTTTAGGGTCCATTATGTGGATAATATTAATGCATAAAATCCCAAAGTACAAAGGGAAAAATTATGACTTCAATCTTAGTGAGTAACAGTGCATGATAAAGAGATATTTAGTTACCTACTTAATATATTTTTGCTTGCCTTTTTCCTAACTAGTTTTAAATCAACGCAATCATAGTGATAAGATATAGGGTGCTAGCATTTCAGATGTCCTTGTAGCGCTTTCTACAAGAGAAACTATTTCGACCATATATAGTTCAAAACTTTTTATAGAACTACATATATTCAGATTTTGTTAACTAATACTACTGACACTAATTGAAATTCAATAATGTATAAATAATATGCTATTCACCATAAAGCGAACTACGGAACACTCTAGATGATGCCCTCATTATCAATTCCGTCCTCCCTTTACGACGAAATGCATCCAACAATGTTTGAACAAAAACACCTTTGTTTCCAAAAGAACAGAATCCACATACAACAATAAGCCACCGCTTGTAATAAAATTTTGATAGAATAGCTGATGGAATATACGAGAGAGCATAAAATGTTACTCGAGAATTCCATCGTCTATGGCTTATTGACACATGTTATTTTCCCTGATGTGATCATAAAACCTACCAATCTTATCTTGTTGGCTGTGATGATGTTTGGATAACGTATGCTTTGAACCAAGTTGCCGACACAAGTTTCCAACAAAACTTCGATAACTGACGCTCATTTTGTGCAAAGAAAGATTAAAACTTTCACACTTGTTTTATCGTATTCTTTGCTGAAGTTAAATAGTACACACACACTTCAACTATTTCCCGTAACTTTCCTTTGTTGGGAATCTTGAACTGTGTACTTTATACTGGAACAATAATAAAATAAAATGGTATTACGGAATCGTTCTCCAAATTCGACATTGATGGATCCCACTAAGACGTTATCTGTACAATTTTTCACATATTTGTGGACCCCAGCTAGAAGGATCGGTGTCGAGCGGAAACTATTCAGGTATTATCTACCCAAATCTCAAGATTTTATGTCAGCAATATATTACTGTCTTCACTGACAGAACCGCATTCCTGATAATATGGTGAGATTTCTTAAATATTACCTTAATTACAAGTGATATCGATCAGAGTTCGTAAGACCATTCCTAAATCTTGTAGTAGCCGTTGGTGAGTATTAAAATATTTCTGAACATTAGAATAGAATTTCCTAAAACGTTGGGTACATAGGAGCGAATGCTATTGAATTTCGTGTCAACTTGCCACAATTATGAGATACCCTGACCACGTAATGGTCACACGGAATAGTGTTGAACGTGATCGTCATGGGATGGCATTTTATGTGGGTGCGACAGTTAAGGTGGAAAATGTTGTAACATTGTGCTTTATACCACGTATTTCAAACTTAATTAAAGTTTAATCATAATTAATATATAAAAATGTAATATCTATCTTATATCATAATATTGAATATTACAAAATTAGCAATTCCTACGCTATTATTCGTAGCGTGATGTTTTTTAGCCAATAATAAAAAATGTTCAAATCTAACCAGTAGTTTCGGGGATCCAAGCAAACAGACAAACTTTTCAGTTTTATGCTTTAAATACCTATGCATAAAATGTTACCTATAGAACTTTAAAGAAAAAATTTATAATATTAATTAAATTTATTTATTAATTTTGATATTCATATTAAATATACAGACAGGTACGTACCTAACATCTATAATTTGATTGTAACAAAATCATCACTCAAACGAATTTAACAAGCAACAGTACACCGTTTATAACAATCAAATATTTATTCGTATCAGTTGAAAGACCGCAAATTAAGTGAAACAAACCAAGTCTGTCGTACTAAAACGAAAGTAATAAATAACGGGAGCTTCCAAGACTTCATAACTCTACTTAATTGAAGCACAAACATTTGCAAATTGGCGTCTTCAGATACATAAATCAATCGTATAAAAACAACAGTCATTATTTCTTCCTTAAAGCTTCTTGATTATTGGGTGTTATTTCTAGTCATTTTTCATTCACAAGGTTTTTGAACAAGTTAAAGGTTGAATAATCATTGTATTGCGCTGTATCTGGATATAGGCAGGAACATACTATTCATTTAAAAAGTCACTAACAAATAAAACATAAATAAAAGTTAATGTACAATTTAAATTTATCGCGCAGTCATTTCTCTGTTTCAATTACACTATTACTTATTCTAACAGTCTCCCTTAGTATCGTTTTTAAATTAAATTTTATTTATATTCTAAAAGCCATACATATAAAGTACAATTTAAAAATAAATGCGTAATACGCAAACGAACTTTTATTTTTAGTCGTAAACGCGATGTGGATTGTGAAGATACATCGTTTAATTTTTCATTGCTAAAGTTAAATCGCTCGGTGAACAGTTATTTATTGGTGACCAGTAAGGGTTGCTGGCTCGCTCATTAGTGGGACAATTTTTTATCATCGTCCTTTGGCTACACCGAACGGCTGCGGTGTTTTGAATGTTAAAAACGAATAAATAACTTTAACACCGTTCATCGTTTTTCGTTTTTTAACGACTTTAACGTGTCATTAAGAAGTAGACTTGTGTAAGTGTATGTGCGCAGTTACTTGTTTCTCTAGTGTTGTCTTTTTAGTTTAGAAAAAATCTGATATTCTAAAGCGACTTGACATAAGAACTAACGCTTGATAAAATACTTAATGGAAATAAATGTTTTACTGGTAAAGTTAAAAGATATGAATATAAGAAATATGAAATAAAATTAAAAACATTACTAACACTAATAGAAACTTCCCGTTAAGCAAAAAAAAAAAACCTGTTTTGTAAGTTCCGCTACGTAAAAAAAACTATAACGATAGCAAATTACAAATAAATAAATTATTATTCACATAGCAATCCACATCAAAATATCAAAACACCTGAACATTTACACTTGCAACCGCTGTACAAGTATCAAAAAACAAGTAATCATCATTTACTAATAGCATTCTAAAACATAAACGTATCAATTTTCTGCAATTGATCGAAGCACCTTGTACGACAGGATCTGCACCTGATATCCGTTGCATTTTTATTGTTGCTCCTAGCTACAAAGTAAAATATTTGTACAGGAACAAATAAAGAGGAGTTACGTTTCCGTCTGTCTGGCTAAGAGATCGTAAACACTGAGCAAAAGAGCCTGGATCAAGTTCAAAATTAGTAACAATCACTCAAGTTTTCAATTTTATAATTACACCTTTTGATTTGCTTGCAAAATGATCATAACATAACTCATATTCTTTATGTATGTAATAGATCGGCAAACGAGCAGATGGATTACCTGATGGTAAGCAATCAGCGCCGCCCATGGACACCCACAACGGAGGAGTTACGAGTGCGTTGCCGACCTTTTAGGGATTAGGGATTTCGAGATTTAGGGATTGAGGAGGGATTGGGGGATTGGGGGATTGGGCCTCTGGTATCCTCACTAACAAACACAATGCTGTGGTTGTTTCACGACGGTTTTCTGTGAGGCCGTGGTATCACTCCGGTCGAGCCGACCCATTCGTGCCGAACCATGGCTCTCCCAGCACCCACCTCTCTGTAAGCAGTTTAAAGATATACTCACCGTGATAGCGAAAACGTTATAAAATCGCAAAAGGCTGTTTGCAAATAGTGGCCCTATAATTTCTCCTTTCCAAAAGCAACATAGATGCAGTTTACTGAGAAGACAATTACTGTCCGTGTGTTTGCCCTTGGCTAAATGGTATCTCGTTTACGGCAACGCGATTGCGAATCTTGAATCCTTTCAGACGCTCTCGCAGGCCTTTGATCGTTTGAGACGTTAGGCATTAAACATACAGTACGCTACGTGTTGAAAGAAACACGTAGAATGCCCCAAGGTATTTCAAACTAGCATACAATGTACACCACTCATTACCATTTTATCCGTTCCGAGTAGAAACACTGTTATTATAAACAGGTAAGGGCGAGCAATGATCGCGTCTTTGAGATGTGATTATCAAGTTTTTTGTTTCATTTCGACTGGTGTTGTACAAACCGACGAATGTTGAATGCTGCTGCAACTTATAATTTGTTTTGACGAGTTCAAATTTTTTCTTTGGGCATTTGATTTGATAAAAAACTAGTAATCAAACTTACGATATTATTTAGAAATGTTAATATACTTTTAGTTGAACTTACTCAAAACGATATCCTTTAAAATGTGAATACAGCTAAACTCTGAATCTGGTCGGTAATAAATAACCATTTTATTGATATTATGACACAAATCGTACTCGGCAAAATAATTTTATAGTATCATTATAATGGCAAAATACACTTACCGTAAGTATTAAAGCAGTTCCCCGGTATTTGTAAAACTAACAATATATCATCTCATTCTCATTCTCATTCGTGGGTAGTCAACTTGTAAACACATAATTTATACTAGTACATTCTAAATATTATCATTTATTATTTTATTATTGTAATTATTTAAATTAATGGTTACTTGGAATCAATATTAAGTTTTTAACATCTGCCAGTTCTTATCTCACTACTTTCTGCAACTAAACTGTATTGATTCACTGGAATAATGGAAGCACTCACTAAATCTGTATCTGATTTGAGTAAAAGTCTTTATGCTCGGATGACTGATTTTGAAAAGGAGCTGAAGAAGAACCCAAACACCTCTTCTGACACCACTCAAGGTATAACGGCTGAGTTTTCAGCTTTCCGGTCGTTTGCTATGCAGGCACTTACTATGCTTCAACAACAGGTAAATTTCCTGGCACAGACCATTGACACTATGGAGATGCGTGGGAGGCGTAAGATTTTGCTATTGCATGGGATTCCGGAAACTAAAGAAGAAGACACAGCAGGGGTGGTGGTTCGGGTAGTAAAGGAGCATTTAAAGCTGGACCTGGAGGTGCCTGATATCAAGCGGTGCCACAGGATGGGCCGCTCAACACAGAAACCTAGACCCATTCTCTTCAAGCTACATAACACGGCTCTCCGTGATGGCATCTGGTTCGGCAAGACAAGCTTGAAGGGCACTGGCATAACAATTTCAGAATTTCTGACCAAAACCCGACATAATGTTTTTATGGCGGCTAGAGATAGATTCGGTGTGAACCAGTGCTGGACGAAGGAGGGAGTTATATATGTCCTTGATGGGCAAGGTTCTCGGCATCAAGTGTCTTCCTTGGTCGATCTCGATGACATCGGAGTCCCGTCTGAAGCCTCACGACATATGCAAGGACGTCCTGAACAGAGGATCAAGCAGCCGGGTGGTTCTGCAGCCGCAGTAGCCAAGGTGATTGCACCGAAGACCAAACGTGTGGCTCGAAGGTAATGTTTCGATGTCCGATGTCTTTCATTCGTGAAAAGTTTTTCTGTTGGTAGTTCAGGTAGGTCATTTTATTAACTTTTGTTTAACCGTAATTTTCTTTTACCGTCACTTTGTTGTTAATACTATTAATTGAAATTGCGGTAGCACTAAATTTTTACAATCGCTGCTTAATTTTAGTATTAGGGACGGATGACGAAATCGTAATATTTGTAATAAATAAGTATCTATCAGTCTTAATGTTTTATGCCAGGCTGTCAATGTCAAATTTAATGAGTCTCTGTCAGCTCTAATATTGTGATACGTTTCGTTACACGTCTGGTTAATTTTGGTCTGATTGTGATTGTTATAATCTATTTTGTCTTATTTTATTTTATTTTTAATTTTTATTATTATTATTTTAGACTTTTTTAGAATAATAATTACTGTTTTATTTTCCCTGGACTACCTTAAAATTTATATTGTTTTTATTTATTACTGCACTAATAGTTGCGGTTTTTGTTTTTTAATTTCTCTGACAGTTCAACTGGCAGATGGAGGTTGTTGCAAAAGACAGCAAATTGAATTAAATGAAATAAAGTAAAATTATATATTCACATTTTACACACTATTTATCTATTTTATAGTCTTCAAGCATTTATGTCAAACACAAGTTATAACAGTGATTCTGATGTATTTCATTCATTATCTTCAGACGACGACAGTTTCAGTAGTATACCGCCTCTGACCGACACACTCGCTTCAATTTTTTCTGATGTTTCTCGGAACTTTAATGTAGTCCACATTAATGCCCAAAGTATTCCGGCTCATTTCACTGATATGCTGGCAGTCTTCAACTGCAAAGATATTCACGCAATACTTGTATCCGAGTCATGGTTAAAACCTTGTCTTTCTTCTTCTACCTATTCTCTTCCAGGTTTCAACCTCATTAGAAATGATCGTGCGGATGGGGGTGGTGGCGGTGTGGCCATATACCTTCGTACTCAG
The DNA here is from genome assembly GCA_902829305.4 of Spodoptera exigua. Classification (NCBI taxonomy): domain Eukaryota; kingdom Metazoa; phylum Arthropoda; class Insecta; order Lepidoptera; family Noctuidae; genus Spodoptera; species Spodoptera exigua. Next base: position 5,982,326 of record LR824614.2, read on the forward strand.
ATACCTTTCACGGTTATAAGTACGTCCGCGCAGCCGCCTCCTACAAATGGTGGCGAGCACCTTTTCCTTGAAGTCCAATTGCATCACTCCAAAATTCTTCTTGGGGTTTTCTACTGTCCTTCTCTCCGTATAAATTTCTTTTCTTCTTTTGAGCACTTGTTGGAGTCATTTGCTCCTTGCTACGACCACACATTAATAATGGGAGATTTTAACACGTGTCTTTTAAAAAATGATTCTCGTTCATTTTCTCTTACTCAAGTTATTGAGTCAGCTAATCTTTCTTTGTTAAGTCTTAATGCTACTCACCATTTCCCTAACTCTGTCCCCTCACTACTTGATTTAATTCTAGTTTCTTCTCCCAATCTAATAGCTAAACATGGGCAGTGTTCTGCAGATCACTTTTCCTACCATGACTTAATCTATGCTTCTTACAAGTGCCGACCTCCCAAGCATAGCTCGAAAACTCTTTTTCTTCGCAATTTTGAGGGTATGAATATCGATCGCCTGCGGGAGGATGCCAGCAATATTAACTGGACACCACTAATTCAGTCTGCTTCAGTTGATGAACGGGTTGACATTCTGACTACTAACATCATTAAGTTATACGATAAGCATGCTCCTGTTCGGGCCGTTAGGGTTAAACACCTTCCAGCACCTTGGCTTAGCGACGAAATAAAGAGTCTTATTGCTAGGAAGGTTGCTGCAAGGTGTAAATACAAAATTCGCCCAAGTGACGTCAACAAAAATAAGTACATCGCGATAAGAAATCACTGCAACAAGGTGTGTAGGAATGCAAAACGCCAACACATCCATAAATCACTTGAAAATAGTGATCCGGCCAAGATCTGGAAGTTTCTACGTTCTTTGGGCATCGGGAAATCTGCTCAAAATTCTATTCCAAAAAATCTAGATTTAAACTCTCTTAACTGTCATTTCTCTTCTTCGCCCGCTATGGACGGGGCAACTAAGGCTACTACCTTACTTTATCTTTCTCACCTTCCGATACCTGATGTTCCTTCCTTTGTTTTCGGTCAGTTTTCCGAGGGGGATGTTAGGAGAAGCATTTTGTCGTCTACGTCAAATGCCGTTGGTAGTGATTGTGTTAGCCGTAAGATGCTCATTCCCATTCTTGATGAAATTATTCCTGTAATCCTTCATGTTCTAAATTCTTCCATTACTGATAAAGCTTTCCCTCTGATTTGGAAGGAGGCTTATATAATCCCACTTCCCAAAAAACCTAATCCTACTTCCTTTGCCGATTTTCGCCCTATTTCCATACTTCCTTTCTTATCAAAAATTTTAGAAAAGCTGGCTCACCAACAACTAAGCGCATTTTTATCCAAGCACAACCTCCTTAGTCCCTTCCAATCTGGGTTTCGACCGGGGCATAGCACTACGACGGCACTTGTTAATATAACAGACGATATCCGGTCGGGCATGGAGTCAGGTAAATTAACGGTACTTGTGCTCCTAGATTTTAGTAATGCTTTTAACACCGTTGACTTCGACTTAATGCTTGGCGTGCTCAGTTCTTTTGGCATGTCTCCTTCGGTGATTGACTGGATTCGAAGTTACCTGTTGGGCCGCCGTCAGCGTATTCACCTTGATGATTCTTATTCCTCATGGTGTTCCACTGCTGCCGGTGTGCCCCAGGGTGGCGTGTTATCTCCTCTTCTATTCACATTATTTATTAATTCTATTACTCAAGATCTCTCTTCTTCCTACCACCTTTATGCAGATGATCTTCAGATTTACGCACAGGCATCGCTTGAGGATGTATCAAATGCTATTGCACTAATTAACGCTGATTTGGCTCGAATAGCTGACTGGAGCTCTAAATTCGGTTTGCAAGTGAATCCGTCTAAATCACAAGTGACTATCGTCGGCAGTGCGCGTGCAGTATCTAAAATCAGCTTTGCGAATCTTCCTCAGGTTTCTTTTCTTAACACCGTTATTCCTTTCTCCCGTGACGTTAAGAACCTGGGGATTTATATCGACAGTAGCCTTTCCTGGAATAAACAGTTGCAAGTGGTCAGTCGAAAACTGTTTGCTTCGGCAGGTGCCTTAAGGCGATTTCGAAATTTCTTACCCACTCACACCAAAATTGCACTTGCTCAGTCTCTTCTTCTACCAATAATCGACTATGCTGATGCCAGCTATCTAGATCTCACCCAAGAACAATTGGATAAGCTTGAGCGACTTCAAAACTTATGTCTCAGATTTATATTTGGTTTGCGCAAGTATGATCATATTTCTGAATTTCGTATTAAGCTCAAATGGCTACCAATTCGCCTTCGCCGGAACGCTCATATTCTTTCTCTACTGTATAACGTACTCTTCAATCCTGCACCCCTTTTTATCTAAAAGAACGTTTTCAGTTCCTTGGTGACACACATTCTAAGTTCCTGAGATCATCAGAGAATCTTAAGCTCAGTATCTGTAAGCACACCACCTCTTTTTACGACAGGTCATTTACGATTCAGGCTGCACGAATGTGGAACGCTTTACCTGTGGAAGTGCGTCGTGCTCAGTCACTGTCTCAGTTTAAAAGACTTGTGAAGGAGTATTATCTAGCGCTATAGACTTCTGTTTCACACACACACACACACACACACACACACACACACACACACACACACACACACACACACACACACACACACACACACATATATATATATATATATATATATATATATATATATATATTATATGTATATGATATAACTATATTTACACATTTCTTTATTTTTATAATATATCTTATTTATGTAGTACTTATTTCAACCGTACACTACACTACCCATGGCCAAATTTCTTATACATTCCATCTAAAGGTTGTCTGGAAGAAATCACCTTGTGTGATAAGACCGCCCATTGTAACAACAACTTTCGGTCATTGTATCCATTGTATTGCTACTTGGTGTATGTGTGCAATAAAGTATATATAAATATAAATAAATAAATATATTTTGGCGAATTGTCAGGGTAGCTCGTACTCGCATAGTAAAAGCAGGCTAGTAGTTCATTAAAAAGATATATGCGGTCATTACGGGGACGTTCCAACGTACGTATCATGCTAATACCCGGTTTGCGGTAACTTATCGGATTATTACATATCAGCGATGCTTTTAGATAAATTTAGAAGGGATTACGTGATATATTCTGTCGCCACTAAATTATATTTTTAGCAAATAAATTTGGACATACATCATAAATCAAACAAAATAACTCAATATAATATAAAGAAAATAATTAGACAACTATATCCCTGAACCAATAATCGAATAAAAAAATAAATAATATTTATTATTTATTTATTTATAACATGTATTATGAAGAAATAATAGTGTACTTTGTTACTTAAATATTGAGAAGTACAGTTATATAATGTTATGTATGTACAGTATTGGAAAAGATGAAAATTATAAACAGAGGTTGATTTGCATTACATACTTTTAAAATTAACGATACGCTTATGTAACACATTGTTCATCCAAACGCAAATTCTTCTGTTACATTTTGACACTGTAAAAGATCATTCATCATCTGAAGGAAAAAAATTAAAATACAAATTATCTGTTGTGAAAGACACAAAAAAGTCTTATTAAAAAAAGTTTTCTACCTACCTGTCTAAACTTAACTGGTAATAAGACAAATTGAATTTTAAAACGCTCAAATTTTCTTTAAGGTCAAGGCTCTAAAATCAACTATTTCTTTTGGACACAAGCCAAAGTCCTTTAGGTCTAGGCACGGAGCCAGGTAAGAATACGTTTTGAAAATCAGCATTTTTCAAATATCAAGGTAAGTTTGTGGAAAATTCTAGTGTAATCGAGAATAGTCTTATGACACCTCTCTTCATTTTGATGTGGAACTGCAGAAGAAGAAAGTTCATATTTAGAATTAATTTCTTATAAAACGTAAAATTGTTTAGTAGAAAAATTTGCTTGAGGATATTTTAGATGAAGCAACAGAAAAAAACCCTAATAAAATCATTACTATTTTTACGAAACTACAAGAAAACAGTTTGAAGCTAAAATTCCTTTACCGGTATTTGCATGCAAAAAAATCCGATGCTGAGTTCTTTTATGATAAAATATTTAAACACAACACTGCTAGCTTCAGAGACTGTTCAGGGTATTCCTCGAGGATGCCAAGCGTTAGAAAGAAAACTGCGAGCCACTTCAGTTTTTACGCTGGTTTGACTTGATACGTTATTTTAAAAGAGTTCTCAAGATTCAACCACATTTTCCTAAATGTATGTAAAATTATGGTAACAAAGAATTTTTAAAATGACTTCAAAAATATTTTTGTCTTTTGATTTTTTAAAAATCTTATTGTATATTTTATATGGAGATTAGTCTACTTCTTACAAGTTTACTTCATTGAAGTTAAATCTAAATTGATATAAGCTGTACAAACACTTGTCTCACATTTAAAGGTATTCAATAATATAATATTTGACAGAATATTTAGATTTCCATCCCATTACAGTACGTTTTCTGGTCAAGAAAACTAAAAGTATTCAAATCAAGTATTCCATACAGGCAAGGAATTCAGCGGAATGTAAAATTGAAGTTCGATACAAATATCCCATACCTATCCTATATCCAGATCAGCGGTTCAGAGTTTTAGTACCGGCGAACCCACGAATGTTTCCACCAGATGAAATCCTTCAAAGGGATGCATTCACAACCGTGAAATTCAATTAGATTATGGGTACCTACGGACTCTAGGACTTGCTCGTCTGATCTCGACCGCTTTCTTTAAAGTATTCCCAAGTCACCGTCTGCTTTTTACATTGGATCGAATAAATATGGACATTTCACCAGTTAAAATGTCTCACAATATGCAATTCGAAATACTTGATCTTTATTGGGTTATGGATATGTTGTTATTGTAACTATAAACTATGTTTTGTACTTCTATATTTTTTTTAAAGAAACTTACATAAAAAACGTTTTGTTATAAACATTTCCCCGCTCTAGGATTTTTTCGTTTTGTACAAGATACAATTTTACCTACACATCACACTCATACTGCAAACAACAATTTATGGATCACACCAAAGAGTTGTTTCATGCGGGAATCAAATCCGCGATACGTTTCACGTCAGTTTGAATCAAGTATCAATCGAAAATAAAACAATATTTATCATCACAAATTAATAATATTAATATTAATTTCAAAATAAATTGTTCTAAATAAATAAAAATTGGGACTCCACTGTAATTAGCTTTTAATAATTACAAAATCGTGCAAGAAAACTGGAGGGTCATAATTGCAGAGGTCTCGGTCACAGACGGCCCACCAATAGTTGTAGAGTGGAGCTTCAACACAGCCTCGCCAAATGTAGCCATCAGCTTTAAGTACTTTAACTGCACAAATTTCTCCAACACGACAATCTTCCACTGGCAAATTACCACTGGAATCGAAAAATTATATATTATCTGTGATTGTATTTTCTATCGCCACTACAAAGAGGTTATTGGTACAAATTACAATGAACTTACATATTCCCTTCCAAACAGTTAGCACTGTCAAGCATATCTCCTGTTTTGGTGGTCGTGTTGACTTCGCATCTCAAGCAAGACATATCCTTAAACACAGATTTTCTTAAGTGCCGTGTACGTGAGAGCTCAATAACATTATCGACCCAATCTCGCTTCTTAGAGAACATTAATGGCATCTCAGAAATGGATATGTAGTTGCACAGATTGCATGAGCATACGTAGGTAGACATATTGTGATTTACGTTGTAACATCCACGATCGACTATTCCGAAAGGCGTGTGCAACGAATAACACACGTCATCATCATGTTCACACATTACCGACGGTATTCTGAAAATTTAATAATCACAAGAGAAAGCAATTTTCTTAATACAGCCTAGTAATTGGAAAAAACTTCCTTCAATATATTGTTAACAACATATGAATTAATTGTTGCCTATTTAAATATTAATTTTTGATACTCACAATTTGTTTTTAGGACTATAACAATCTTCAGTCGCTACGTTATTGCACATGATACATGATCGCCTCAAGTCACCGACCTCGCTTTCGGGCACTGAAGAGTTTACTCGAAATTGTTGGGCAGATACTAATCCAACTATATCCCTTTCTCTTTTATCAGGCCCCGGGTACTCTTTAATCGCGTTTGAAAGTTGCAGATGTTCGTCCTTTAAACTCAATACATCGTTTTCGGAAATTTCTTGCTTATCTAGCAAAGTAGTAAGAGGTAAGTTTTCATCTAGCATTTCATCATCTGCAGGTGTAGAGGTAGAAATGCTAGCACTACTATTGCATATAAGAGCTTGTTGAGTTGTAAAAGTATCAATATACATTGATTCAAAGTTTACTGTTGTTGTTGTGAATCTACGGGACTGTGTACTTCTATTACGTTTTTTATCTCGAATAATTTTTTTCTTGATGACATGCCCTTTAGTAGATTTTCCTGAATTATTATCGATATCAATAATGTCATCGAAGATTTCTTTCACGTTTTTAACGAGAAATGATACTAAATTACGGGGATCGTCTGATTCAGTTGTCTTAAAAAAATCACGGTCACCAAGTTCTTCTACTTTTCGTCTAAAATATGGTAATCGTTTCTTACTTTGTTTTACTTCACTGCAATTGCTGTGTATTGTTATTGTAAAAAGAAATAAAAATCCTAAAAAAAATCGTGTAATATTCATTTTTACGTAGACGGAAGTTTGACGTTTAAATGAAGTATCCAATCAAAATTCTAGAAATAATAGAGCATAATATGATAATAGAGCATAAAAAACTTACTGAAGACCTTATTTCACATTTGTTATTTCTTAAACAAAAAGAAACAACGTTAATTGCAAAAGTTTATTTATTATCATTAAATTTTATTTTAAATAATAAAATCAAAAATTACGATCCACGACAAAAAAGTCATTATCAAAGTATAAGGATGGACACGACAAAATTCTGAACTTGAGCTTACTCTGGTTTTAATGTTGACTGGAGGATCGTCCTTCAACATGATGTTACGTTCCCGACGAAATTTTAAGTTTTCGTTTGGGTTACTGTATGAGTCTGTATTACATTCAGTGTTATTACAAAAGAAATATATTGAATTATATAGGGGCTGATCTATGCATCCTCTAGACACAAAATCTGTTTCATCGTCAACGTTTGTATAGCAAAGTTGTTGCCGACCACATACCATGTAATCTGCACTGTAACAATCAAATCCATCGTTAATCCAAACTAATATTACAAATGCGAAAGTAACTCGGTCTGTCTGTTCTTTACGCCTAAACTACTGTACCGATTTCCGTGATACCGTAACCGATTTCTGTGATATTTGGTATAGACATAGTTTGGAACTCCAGAAAGGACATAGGATAGTTTTAATACCAAAAATATACAGGAAGTCACTATTCCTGGGGCGAATTCGCGGGCAAAAGGTAGTATACTATAATTAATACCTTCTGACTACATAAACTTTACAGCTTGTGAGAATTTATGGGTGATGTTTGTTATTCTATCACGCGAAAGCGACTTGGACGAATTTGGTATATAGGTATAGGGATGCTCTGGATTAACACACATGCGTTAGTTACACAACATTAGTTATCAATATTGCTAAAAATAAAACGAATTATAACTTACTTTTTGCCAAAGCGACAGTTTTTGTCTGACGACGGGTTCATCCCTTTAGTATCACAAACTTTGCACATTAGTTCCATTCCAGTTACTGGCGTTTGAAGCCTAGCGTTATCAAATTCCCAATCGTTGAGTTTCTTATATTCGTAATGGCTGATGTCGAAGGAAGGTTTGTCGTTACAGAGAGGGCATTTGCATATAAATGTTCTATTTACCCTTCCAGGTAGTACACAACCTCTTTTTATATAGAGCGGATTGAGTTCCACGAAGCACTGTTCAGCATCACCACATTTTTTTAATGGTATACTGAAATTTAAAGGTAACGTAGCATTACGTTTTAACACAATTATACAATTAGAGTTTCATAGTATTATAACCTTTATGATTTAAAGAGAAGAGGTATGAACATACATACATAATGTATGTAAATACTACTAATACTATAAACGTGAAGTTCGTATGGATGGATGGAATGATGGACGTTTGTTACTCTTTCACGTAAAAACTGTTGATCAGATCGAATGAAATGGTAATTGGCATAAAGAAAGATTATATGATAATTTGATATAAAACATATCTTCTTTTTACCCTGGCAATGCGATCGAAGTCGCTAACAGAAGAAACTATTAAAAACGCGAAAGTAAGTATTGATATGGATGTATCTTTGTTAATATTTCACTTAAAAATTACTATACAAACTTTGATTGGTTAACTGCCGCTGGTAGACACTAGCTCTATAATAAGGTATTAAGTGTATATTTATTTAAAAAAAGAGCTTACGAGTTGCCACTGAAACAGTCACTAGACTCTTTCGATGAATCTTTTCCATGACAAGTGTAGCATTGTATTCCAGAAATAAGGCTACTGTTTAAAATGTCTCTTGATTTTCTTCGAGTATTGTTGTCACCTACTTTAGTTTCATGTTTATCTATATCAGTTCTTTCCAGCGATTGAGAATTATTAACTAATATTTTCGCTAGATCTTGATCACTGAATCTTTCAACGTCCGCTGGAACGATGGTTTTGTTAGTCACAGTTTTTTCAGTGCTATTCACCGCTTTGACTTCTGTTATATTGTTCTCATTCGTGTTGATGCCTTTTAATAGTGAAATTAATAAAAGGAAATTAAAAAGTGTTTGTAAAATTAACATCGTACTTTATTTTCGATTGTAACTCAGAGTAATAATGCCATTCGATAAAATTGTGAATGAAGCTGTCACAAGATGAAAAAGGTTTAATACTTACGCTATGAAAAAGACAAGTATGTATACTTTTTTTTTGTCAGGGGAAAATCATCAAATGACTTCTCCCGCCCAGGGTTAGGCGAGAGAGAGTGTAAGACTCTTACTTACTAAATACCCCCCGTTCCTTCTCCTGCTCTGGGCCGAGGCCGCGGTGACTCATTGCGCTTAACCCAATGAACATCAGCCCTATAGGGCCCCGTCTGTGGTGGTCCATTTTAGCTATTTGAGGCGCGCGCGGAACACTACGCGCCATACGCTCGGGTCTGGTTCTGGTCGGGCGGCGAACTACCCTTACTCGCCGTCCGCAGACCCGCGAAGTATGTATACTTAACGTTATGAATTTTTGTAAGTTTAAGAATAGTGCTGACTATTCAATACTTGATATTAGTAATCATAATACGCCTTTACCTTAATATTTATTACAACATGTTTAATAAGTTTAAAAATTAAAATTTAATTCGGTAACAAAACCCGGATTTTTAGTAAGATTGTAGATACCGTGCATAAGACAAGCTTTAATATAAGACTGTAAATTTAAATAAGCAATTCTAAAATACTTAAAAAAGAAACGAAATTATCTTACATGAAACTTCCTACAGAATGAAGCCGTCCAAAAATTGCACAAAGAAAATTACACGTTGTAGTTCGAGACCATAAAACAATAAACAGAAGAACGGACTATTAAGTAAATTGCTACATTTCTTCGGCCTACAGCTCCGGCCGTACAATTTAACACTTGTTTCATTAAAATTCTGAATATACAAAAATTATATAAATTGGTCTCAGTTTTGGCAGCTTTTGCAATGTTTAATATTATTTTGTAAATAAGGTATCCGTAAATAAGGTATAGGCAAAAAGAGTACTTGTAGTACTTGGTAAGTACTACAAGTACTCTTTTTGCATTTAGGTTTCGTCTGTTTAAATTATATTACATGTTTTATGAAAGTATTCTTAACTGAGTTTAAGGTCCACAACTAGTATGAATTTAGATCCTCAGTGGTGTAGACACAGAGGTACTGTAATCCGTATGGGAACGCAAATGTTCATAACTGTTACAATGCACGGTCAAGCACGATATGTAAGGACTAACCAGCGTTAAAGGAAACTTGATAACACCTCTATGTGTTATTGATGCGCTCTAAACTTAGAGTGAGGAAATATTGGATGCGGCAACTAATTGGATTGAGATCATGAAAAATAGTATTTGTAATTTGAGTTTTCCAGGTAACATTACATTCATCATTAAATTAACCTCTGAAGCATGCACGACTTCTTGCATAATTTGTATTTCTGCAAATTACATAGTTCATCCGTAAAAACAGTAGTTCACTCAATGCATCAATGGAAACAATACTGGTCATGATGTTTTAAATAAGTGGTTTCACGCACCTTCAACCACAGAATGTAAACACTAAGAGCATAATTATCCTTTCACGTCAAAAGTGCAAATTGGGAGCCATACACACAACTCCTTACACCAAGGTGAAAGGCTAATAGTAACAATTCTGTAATCACGCATCTCCGGGAATAACGTCTTCTCACGTCCATGAGCGGCGGTCCCTCGGCACGACGCCACGCTATAATTCAACCCAATAATGATTCATATAAATTTGCGAAACGACCGAGAGGTGCAAACTGTAAGAGTGAGCGATGCAGTGTATAATTTGCTCGAGTACAGGCCGCGGGCGGATTATGTAGTGTTGGAAACACGTATGTAAGTATCGATACAACTTTAACGATTTGCCGCAACGTGTATGTATTTTTATAGACGACGTGACATTATGAGGGTTCTTAACATTGCTGGTTGTGAGACTATTCGCTCAATATTGACTATGTGACTATATTAAAGCATATCAACACGAAAATCAGCAACAACTTGTATGAAGCAGGAACATAATGTGCATTGACATCACGAACTCGATAATGTAATTTTCCGTTGTCACACAAACAACAACACAAACGTGCATAGCGGGCCTGGACAATCTATTTTGTTCAGACAATCAAGCATTAGCTAGATTATGTAAATATGATTCATATTTCAAATTCATCGAACGCATAATTAACGTTTAATTTGATCGGCATTGCAATCTATTATAATCATTGTACGATAAACAAAGCTGGTTAACGTTTCGATAAAATTTTAATATGCATTGTTCGCAGCACTAGTAAAGTGTCATTTGACTTTTATCATTATGATTATATTTTCCTTATTGAAGTTGAAGCACCTTGCATGATTGGTAATTACAATAAATTGGTGTTAAACGTAAAAAAATGAGTTTATTAATAATTCTCGGATATTGATCAGCTTAGTTGTTTTTAAAATGACCTTGATGTTAACCGCATTTATCATCCCTTATGGCACTTCCTACATAAAACTCAACGCCTTAGTTGTTTTAACTTTTATTTTAATACATTTTTTTGTTCTGGAATAACCTGCAAAACATTACTGGGAATTTGCTTAACTCTTTTAAAAATCGTCATTCGTTTGTCGGTGATTCCTTGTACTAGACTTGCGTGATCTAAGATATCGTAAGAGGATGTATTGCTATGCAGGACGTGATGATCGGTCGCTTGTCAATATCCTTTGCCAACCACTTCGTCAGCCCTCATGTTACCTTACCGATATTCATTCGATATTCACTAACGACCATCACTAGTTCTCTCTTCTTGTTAAGGCACAGTCATAACAAAAGCTAGAACGATACTTAATACAAGTAGCTATCTTGTCATCTAAATTAATTATTGCAAAATAATATTTCATGGTATGGGTATTTACGACATAAGAAGAGATATTTGTATATATATAATATTACATTCGCACCTTGGCTGTTCATAATAAAATATTTTTTATGTTATTCTAAGAGAAAAATAAAAAATATTGTAGTGTTGAGTTTGCCAGTTTTTCTTGTGAATATTTGCGAACTTCATTTTTTTTAATTTTATCAAGATAATTTTCTTACCTAGAACACTCAACTGAGCCATTTCTTTTATATAAAAAAAAAACTAACAAGAAGCAATCTCGTTGGCAACGTCTTTCCGTTCACACAACATGGTATTCGTGTAAAAATATTTTCCTAATTCGAAATTAGTATTCGCGAAACGTAACGCAAAAGAGATAGAAAAGAGAGTAATATCTATGAACATACGCGAAGTAATAACTGTATCGCAAAAGAAAAATAATATAAAGCGAAATAACGTTATAATAAAATTATTTTACTCGTATGTAGATATATAAAATTTTCGAACGGGTAACGACTTGGCTTTTTATTTTGTACCGCTTCTTTAGAGCGAGTTGTCAGGGGTAAGAAATTGCATACTACATTTAGTTACTTACGTTACGGAGTAGCAAATGTCAGTGTATTGTGATATTGATGTATGAGACTACTTATCTTCTTGAAGAACAGAACAGAAGAGTACCATGGTAGCGTTCCAATAGATGAGTTATTTTAATTTAAAGATTGAAAATCATTACAACTTCGGCGCTAATTTAAAGATTGAAAATCATTACAACATTGGCGCTAATTTAAAGATTGAAAATCATTACAACATTGGCGCTAATTTAAAGATTGAAAATCATTACAACATTGGCGCAGATATTAATAAAACACATTAATTCAATTAATTAACACATTCTCACACTTTGTATGCTAACAGATAGAGTGATTTTTCTATACTTAAATTATTAATAGGATTGAAGGTTGAGGGATTGGTACCTGGCGATTAGGAACAGTAATTTGGGTTTGGACAACTTACAGCGACCTTAACTCGAATATGGTTCTTTTATGGGATAAGTCGACAAACAAGTAGATGCATTACCGGATGGCAAGCAATTGGCGCCGCCCATGGACACTCGCAACACCAAAGGAGTTACGAGGGCGTTGCCAGCCTTTGGGGATAAGGGAATCGACTATTTAAGGATTTGTAAGGGATGTGGAGAGGGGAAGTAACATCACTTCATTGTTATAGTTGAAACAAGGTACAAAGGACGTGGTTGCGGGGTAAGCGTAATGAGGCACCGCGACCTCGGCCTACAACAGGTGAAGGAGCAGGGGGGTTTTTAGTCAGTAAGAGTCTGACACTCCCTCCCGGGCGGGCGGCCCAGGGCGGGAGAAGTCATTTGACGATTTTCCCCTCACAAAAAAGGGGAACAAATAAAAGAAAGACGTCAGTATTTTTTTTGCCCGTTGTCACCGTTAATGACGTCACCATTCTCATTTTCATACTAAGAACGTTCTGCTCGTCTTTTCAAAGTTAAAAACTCTATTCCCCTTTGAACAATTAAGTTAGGGCTAATTCCGTTACTAAAGTTATTTGTTCTCATTGAATTTATGGCTGGTGCGGAGTCGAAGAACAGTTGAAGAATTCCACTTTACGTGTATAATTTGATCTAATTTAGAAACTTATATAATGAAAAGAGTTTGATCTTTTGCATAAATAAGTAAGACTTTAAAGAAAGTTTTTAATTGCTATCGAATTTCTTGTTGAAACATGCGACGAGGCTTTAGTAAGAAACATTTAAAAATAAAAGAAATTATCATATTTTTAGTTCGAAAAATTGTCTTTATTAAAACTTTTAGAATACATTTTAAACAAATAATTATTTACAAATTTGAAGTGTAAAAGAAAATATAGGTAACACAACTACAGCGTTGTGTTTCGCGTGTGAGTGAGGTTACCGGAGGCCCAATCCTTCCTTTCCCCTAATCCCCAAAAGGTCAGCAACGCACTCGTAATTTCTTTGTTGTTGCGGGTATCCATGGGCGGCGCTGATTACTTACCATCACGTAACCCGTCTGCTCGTTAGCCGACCTATCACATAAAAGGAAAAAAACATGTTCAGAACACGTGTCGTAATGTATTTTTACCGAAATATGGTTTCTAGGAAGAAACGTAACCGAATACCTACCAAATAACATATTTTTCTTTACAAACATATTACATAATTTTTGAGATGGCTTATATGTGTTACTATGATTTTTACATAAAGAAATTAGGTTACTCAAGGACCCAGTGGAGTGGAGAAGTCGATAAGCTTTCGGGAATGTGCCTTTGAAGATATTTTTTCATGTTTTCGTACGCACGGATTATTAGCTAAATATATTTTCTTGCGTTTTGTATAATTGCGGAAATAATGTTCACACAACGTGTTCATTCCAACATGTTACAGTTACATATGTGAGTGTTCATGACTTTTAGATTTACTTTAGCTAAGTAGTATTTCATTTATGTAGAAAAGTAATAATTGGAAAAATATTGTTCAATACTTAATGGAAGATTTTTTTACATAATTATAAGTGTAGGTACTTATAATAAAGTTATAAATGACGAGAAAATTCACATTTATTAATTGTTATATAGGTACAAAACTAAGATAACAAGGTACCCAACCTTACACATCTAGCTATATTAGCTAACCAATTTAAAAATGGTGCACAATTTACATGAAAAGCAACGTCCATAGTTTTAAAATTATGTACAAAACAGCATAGATCTCTTCCTTTTTTCAAAATAACTGTACTCGAGGAAATATGAGCAATACAGATACAATGTTATATTACGGCGCCGTAATAGCCACTTCACAACACTCCAATAGCCGCCAACCTATTGGTCACACCGACTAAGGCGTTTCATAAATCCTCTTCCTTAATTTAATGTCGCATAAAATCACAGACCGGTCCATACAAGCGTGCATCCCTCACAAGCTCGCCAATGCACCGCCAGTATGTACGTAGCTTTTTACCACCCATTGTAAAGTTTTTTTATTACCTGTAATTTAATATACTTTACTGAATCACCGTGCAGTACCCTGCACTGCAGTTTATAGTTTCATGAAACGCACTGTTCTGCATGCTCAAGTGCCCATCAAGCTTCAACTTTTGCGATGGTTTTGTTTATATTTTTTCACTAAAATTTTCTCGATGCTATTTTCGGCTGTTAAAAGTGCTGACAAAAAACACTTCCTTAATCTAGATCCCTCATTTTAAAGCAATATTTTACAGCCAAGTTTAAAAATGTAAGTGGCTCTCCGTGCTCCAGTTTTTCGAATCAGGTAAGCCTTTTGTAATGAAGTACGCGCGTAATTCCTACTTGTGTTTTTGTTTTGGCGGAATCCCAGCAAACATCATTATACTAAATTGTTGGTAGAGCTTATTGTAAAAGGACCGCGAAGTTCGTTATTTCTAACGTAGTTTAAGAGAAAAGTTGCTCCACATCAAGTAACATATGAGTTGTTCAAGTTAAATTTAATTTTGAGTTTACTTTCTTCACTAGAGTTGTTCTACACGAAAAGTAATGACGCAAGCGTCTCGGAGTTACTCTAGTGGAATACACTCGAGATTTCGCATATAACCCAGTTGGTTTTCATTTCAGCTAAGAGGCGTAATATATTTTTTACGAGATTTGCTGTCAAGGTATTTTTTCTTTAGCAAGCCGCTTTTGATGGCTGATTTTATCCGGCCATATTGATTTTACGTTGCTCTTAAACCGGTAAACGTATACCAATAAGCTATAATAACTATATCATGTTACTAATAACTGGATTGACTCTCTAATATGCTTAAACGTTGCACATCGTTAGTTGGATATTAGCTGGCATTAACAATTTAATGTAATTTGTGAACTATGGAGCGGAATACGCGTTCGAACAAAGGCGTATTATGGCGTATTATCTCGCGTGAGAAGACTTCAAACGTATTTGACATTAAGTGCAATGTTGGTACTAATTTGGTTGTGATAAAAGCATGGATGTAAGTATGTTTAACAAATTTTTACCTTTGTCTAGTGTATAGGGTTATACATACACAAATAGGAATAAGTGCTTTGTGTCAATACTCATGAGACACAAAATGGCGTCACCTCCTTTGTGTAAAATAAAATGTGTAAATTTTGTATTTTTACATTAGTCATTTTAATGCGGCTTCCTTTAGACGTTTGAAGATATAATTTAAAATAAACCTGCCCGCTTTGTTGATTTCGTTTCGGTCCAGTACATTCAAATTTGTATGCAGTTGCTTACTCACAACGCGCGTTGATGTTGTAAATAAGAAATACTGAGATGTATTTCTTGTTTACAATTTAGTTTAATATATTTGACAGGAATTAATAATGAAGCAGTGAATCGATAAGATAAGACACATCTATTATTTAACTAGCGGCGCGCCCCCGCTTCGCACGGGTCCAACTATCTCGCTATCAAAGAGTCACTTTTTCCTAATCTTCTCCTCTACCTTTCTAAAATATAGATAAGAACCTTCTCCTGATAATAACAAAAACAACAAAAAAAGAATTAGTAAAAATAGTCCAGGCGTTGTTGAGTTTAGGCGCTTACCAACACATTTTGCGATCCATTTTTATAAATAACTAGCTCTTACTCGCGGCGTGTCGCTCCCGTTATTTGACCACCTACCCTACTCTACCTACCCTACTCTACCTACCCTACTCTACCTACCCTACTCTACCTACCCTACTCTACCTACCCTACTCTACCTACCCTACTCTACCTACCCTACTCTACCTACCCTACTCTACCTACCCTACTCTACCTACCCTACTCTACCTACCCTACTCTACCTACCCTACTCTACCTACCCTACTCAACCTACCCTACTCTACCTACCCTACTCTACCTACCCTACTCTACCTACTCTACTCTTCCTACCCTACTCTACATACCCTACTCTACCTACCCTACTCTACCTACCCTACTCTACCTACCCTACTCTACCTACCCTACTCTACCTACCCTACTCTACCTACCCTACTCTACCTACCCTACTCTACCTACCCTACTCTACCTACCCTACTCTACCTACCCTACTCTTCCTACCCTACTCTACCTACCCTACTCTACCTACCCTTCTGTACCTGCCCTACTCTACCTAACCTACACAACCTACTCTCCTATCCTATCCTATGTCCTTCTCCCAGTTCTTAGCTACCTTCCTACGAATTTTCAGCTAAATCGGTTCAGCCGTTCTTGAGTTATAAGTGGTGTAACTAACACGACTTTCTTTTATATATATAGAAGATATAGGGGACACAGATAACTAAGGTTACGATTTATTTTATACTTTATTGGATTTTTAATCATTGAGAGAATCAGCAAAACAATGGCGTGATTTTTAATCAATAAGAGTGCGACACGGCGTGATGGACGCGCCCTACTCAGTGTGAGGGAAGTCATTAAAAGATTTTCGCCCTCTAAGAATAACAGTTTATTTTATATTTACCGACTTTAGCAGTACGTGTGCACATACGTATGTGATTTTGTAATGAAACCTCTATGTTGCCATTTAATAGAGTAATTCTAAGAACAAACCAAAAATGTTATAGTTTTATGAGTCTCTTTCAAGACTGTTTAATAACTTTTTTTTTATGTAATAAGTCGGCAAACGAGCAGGCGGATTACCTGATGGTAAGCAATCAGCGCCGCCCATGGACACCCGCAACGGATGAGTTACAACTGCGTTGCCGACATTTTAGGGATTAGGGATTTGGAGATTTAGGGATTGGGGAAGGGTTCGGGAAGGAGAAGGATTGGGCCTCCGGTAACCTCACACTCACACGGCGAAACACAACGCTGGGGTTGTTTCACGCCGGTTTTCTGTGAGGCCGTGGTATCACTCCGGTCAAGCCGACCCATTCGTGCCGAAGCATGGCTCTCCCACATTTAAAATAACTTCCGTTATATCTTACTCATTTGTAAAAGGACCTTAATATTATGTAGATATAGGTGATAATTTCATGTGACATAAACAAAACATATTAAAATCAGGAGTCGAGCTAATTAATTACAATTCGATTTTCCATAGCATAATTATACCGAGTTGTTAGCCTACCATCATCCTATAAACAAGATGGTTGAATACTCAATTAAATTGATTGTGTTTATTGAAGGGAATCACTCATTATGCATAGCGAAATGGATGCCATTGGCACAATGTTGACGTAATAATTACATATTAATTTACTTTAATTATGACGTAATTACTCAATTTATCATCATGTGAATATAAGTACCTACTCATAGTACCATTTTACGGTTTGTTTATGTACAGAATGTTTTATTTTGCGATACGTGGTTTAAAATACAGGATGTATGAAGTTATGTACTCTAAAAATTCAAAGTATGAAAAAATAAAATTTAGACGTTCCCCACAACTTTGTTCAACCCGGAACAACAACACAGATTGTTGTTCCGGGTTTGGGTGTGATGTGCATGTGAAATTGTATGTTTGTAAACGCACCCACGACAAAAAATAGTATGGGGCATAGTGTGGGGCAACGTTGTTTTTTTCTTAAAAAAAAATAACTTCACATAGTCAAATGTATTGTTATGACTGAGGAGTTAGAAGCTATAATCGCAACATCAAGGAGTTACCAAGTGCGTTGCCAACCTAACCTAACCGGGTAAGAGATTTAGATAAGTATTGGTACTAACTTGAATATCCCTTTTTTAGAAGGAATTCTGTTAGTTATATGAATTAAATTCAAAACAGAAGAAAGAATAATACGAAAGATGTTTATTATTTTTTATAACTAACTAGCTAATCTCGCGCGGTTTCACCCGCTGCTCAGCTACATTTAATCGTAGCTTGATGTTTTACAGCCTATAGCATTCAGGAATATTATAGCTATCTATCATTGAAAGAATTTTGGAAATCCGACGAGCGGTTCCAAAGATTACCCCATACATACAAACTTACAAACATAAAAACTTACAAATTCTACTTCTTTATAATATTAGTGTAGATATTATACTTAATAGTACTTAACTTTATTGAATAAATGGAAGGCTATATAATAGTAATAAAAAGGATATAATCATTAATAAATCCGTCAAATATTAGAAACAGTAATAAATCTTTTTACAAAATAAAGTATAATCTTATTCAGACTGTACTAGAAAGGTGAAATAATGTATCCATTCATGCACATCATACATCTAAACATAAGATTTATTAAAACCACATTACAAGTCGGCCACCGTAATTAATCAATGTGACTCAGAATTCAACCCTAAACTAGAATTAGTCATATTATCATGATGATGTTACGTCATTGCATTCCAGAACCAATGACGTTGATCAGTGAACAGGGTACCAATCGCCACCGTGGGCACACCGGGCACACGGCAGCGATAGGGTTACATTGTGAGACTTCTTTGAACGGGCAACATAGAGGTATGAAGTAAAATTTTATCATGTTTAAAGAAAGAGAGAGAATTTGATTTCTGTTTAACGTTTTACTCTCAATATTATTAGTGATTTGCGCTGATTGTTTATAGCTTTTATTATGACCACACCGTTGTGTTTTGCCGTGTGAGTAAGGTTACCGGAGGCTCGACCATTTCCCTCCCCCAATCCCTAAATCTCCTAATCTGCAATCTAACCTATCTTCTCATCTCATCTCTCTCTATCTAATCCGCAATAGGTCTGCAACGTACTCATAACTCCTCTGTTGTTGCGGGTGTCCATGGGCGGCGCTGATTGCTTACCATCAGATAATCCATCTGCTCGTTTGTCGACCTATTTCAACAAACAATAATGTAATCTGTAATTTACATTGATAACACATAATTATTCAAGATGCCGTATCCACACAATATTGAAATTTATTATCAGCACATTACATTTAGAAGTCGATGAGGCGAGTAACTCAATACTGCCTTGGACAGCCGCAGCCTACTGCTTTTCATCCAGTCCCACCCGTTTCCCAGGCCTGTTCACACATGTACGGATACCATATATGGTCTAATGTATTTACTTGAGCAACTTTATTTATTGTACATCGACTTTAATTTCCTTACGCAGATAAAGTTGGATTTGTAATTTTATCTTAGATTTTGCCATATTTTGGTTTTTAATCCTTTAAGAAGAATTTATAGCACCGTACGTAATTTATTATCACTTATCATTAGAAAAGTCTTACGCAATAAAATAATTTAATATAAAATTATTTGAATGCAGTTATAGACTTTTTTGAGAGGCGAAAATCATACAATGCCTTTCCCGCCCTGAGATGGAGCGAGAGTTCTCCCTGTTGGTTCTCCAGCTCTGAGCTAGGCTTCGAAACCTCTTTTCGCTTTATCCAAATACCCGAGACCAATTTTTTTGGTTTCATTCATCATAAATTTAACAATCATAGAATCTAGCTAGTCGAATGCTCAAAATGTATCACAATAGATCTTGCAAAGAACGCCGTTTCAGCCTTAATGGGTTGTGGAAGAGGAATGGGTGTCGCTTCACGTTAAATACAGACATCGCACCAAATCTGGTTAAGGCTCAGTGCCGACCCCAACCTAGCTGGGAAAAGGACGGGAGAAATAGAGAACACAAAACTACAACGGGCTTGGAAATGAAAGTAGAAAATAGTAAAAGAAATAATTTGTTAAATGAAAAAATATTCTATTTTATCTCTAAAGAGTAAGTATACATAAATTCCTTCTAAGATAAGCCGAAGTGTATTTTTATGTGAGGTATTAACTTCTTATAATATAGAAAAAAATATTTGTCAGAATGTAGCACAAATATACCTAGGTGTTTTGTGTTTAATGGACACACGTTCTACCGAATCGGTGTACAAAATACTTGGATTAAGATCTACTTATAACTATGCACTATTATATATCTATACCTAATACTTTTCTTGTAAGTTACAATGTCTTCAGTTTATGAATGGTATGTTCTAATTGTTTTATTTTTTTAATTTTATTATACATTCGTTGGACAACGTATATCGCTTAAGCATCTGTGCTGGACAATCACCTATCCTATAGTCCTTCTTGAGTGATACAATCATAGAGCGTATTGAAATATAAGCAGTATCGCGAAAACAATAAAGTACTAAATTGTACTTTACAGCCCTATACCAATAAAAAATAAATCCTTTATTTAGTAAAACAATAATTAGTTTTGCGAAAATCGACATAATAGTCGATAATGCTTCTATAATTATCTTTGTGAACAACCTAGCCAAATTAACCGAATTCGAGAGCCTCTAACTAGACGAAATTGCCAATCAGTTAATTGTATAGCGAATGTAATGTATGTCTGGACTGTTATTGTCAATGCATAAACGCATAGCGGCTTTAATTGGTAAATGAAGTGGCTACATTGATAGGTATTGGTTTAATTATATGATGTGTGTATTATAATTATAATTATGTAGAACAGTGATTAGTCAGCATATGTGACATTTAAGATACCTCTCTCATTATTTGTCTACAACAGCTATTGCTTTCATAACTTGGAGATTACATTTGAAGCTGAAAACAATAGATATATAGAACACACTTTGATCTAAGCCAAAAAGCCTAGTGTTAACAACACCTATGCCGTATAATTTAACTATGAGCACTTCTTAAAAAAAAGAATTATGTTTAAATTTGTTTAAAAATGGCCAGTCTCATGTACGTCCAGCAAAATTATGTATATTCCTGGGGGGTGGATATATACATACATATGTATAGTCTTAGAAACAAAAATACTAGTTATGTTACTTTTCATAATAAGTCTCACTTCTCAAAATAAAACAGACAGGTAGCACAAGTAAAACAGATATCTAAATAAATGGAGCAGGAACTAACATTTTCGCTTCACGATAAACTTTCTTATTTGAAAATCGTGAAAATTAATCTTCATTTCGTTACTATTTCAGGTTTTATTAGCCGAGTAAGGTAATGTATGGTCCAACTACAGACCGAGAACTCGATCAATCGGCATTTCGCCATGTTCGTGTTCGAAAATCGAGGTTAATTGACGTATGTTACGAGAACGATTGACGCTTCCCCGTGAGTAATCGATTTAAGAGTCTATTATTTTGCGTCCGAACGTTTGGGATTAATTAATGAATGAAAGGGTCAGCACTGTTACTCATTTCGTTCCAATTCAATTTGAATTATTCTATGCGATGATTCCCATGAGTGTTTACATCAAAACACAGCCTAAATACATAGAATTTCTGTTGAATCGTATATGTTATCATCTTTCATTTCCTCCTAAATAAAAGTGGGGTGCAAATGCATTCAAAGTAGGAATGCCATACTTCGGCACGAATGGGCCGGCTCGACCGGAGTGATACCACGGCCTCACAATCGTCCTAAAACAACGCCAGTGTTTTGTTTCGTGTGAGTGAGGTTACCGGAGGCCCAATCATAATTTCTCTGCATAATCCTCATTTCCCTGAATCCTTAAATGGTTGGAAATGCATTTGTAACTTCTTTGATGTTGTGGTCTAGTGAGTGTCCATCAGCGGCGATTGCCTACAGGTTATCAACCTGTTTGTATGGCGCCCTATCCCATAAAGAAATAGAATAAAATAATAATATATCCGTACTTACATATATTTTCCATAAAGTTTTTCATCTAACCTCTTTATAACTTAGCAATACTGATTTCAATTGTCAACTAAAAGAGACATAAAGTTATAATACGAATTTCAATTAATGAACACTTTAAAAAGACATTCATAAATCATAACGAGACTCCAATTAAAACTAAAGGTTCTCAAAGAAACAAAGTTACATATTCCATACAGAACACATCGTAAATATGTGAGGTACGTTGTTTATTTAAATTCCTTTTGGGCCAAGACAACGCGTGCCGAGATGCTCTTCGACTTAAGTTTTCATTGAGGCCTTGGAACAAGCTGACATGTCAAAGCGAATACGGGCTTAAAAATTTAGAAAATAATTTGTAATGTGTGTCTAGATAACTTTTAAATAAATTAAAATGAAATTGTATTTTTTGGAGTGATATATAATGTTTTTTTTTGTACAAACTTTTGTTTCTAAATTAATCTAATATTTATTCTAAATCTTCTATTTGAAGTTTTGTTCTAAATCTTTGTCTTATGTCTCGTCTTAGATGTAAACTTTTGACTTACATTTCAAACATATTCTTTTAATAATAACAACGTCTAAAACCGATTCAGACCAATATTTTGTTAATAAAAACTAGACAAAAAACTTTCTATATTAAAACTATTCTAGTTCAAGAACACGTTGTACGGGAAAATCGTATAAGGAAAATCTAATTACATTTTGCTTGACCCAGGTTTGAACCCACCAGACCAATTAGATTAATAGCTGTATGTATAGCTACGAAATGTCTTTTTAAGTAAAACGTTTTCAATTATATTGTGCACTTAGTCTTAAGATGCAGAATTAATCGTATACATAATTCATCATCATTATCTTCCTGCCCTTGTTCCGTTTTATTTGGGATCGGCGCAATATGTTTTTTTCTTCCATTCTGACCTGTCACCCGTCACGCTATCACTAACTCCTCTGTCTTCCATATCACTTCTCACACAATCCATCCATATTTTCTTTGGTCTCCCTCTTCATCCGTCATTTATACTCATGGCTTTTTTTATATAAAGTATATTAATATACATATATTAATAGTATACATAATTATTGGCTTATTTAGTTATCAGATAATCATTATCACTATTATCATCAGTTAATAAGTCCTTACTGGGGAACAAAGGCCTGTTCTCACAAGATTTGAGCATTGGCATTTTTCATTTGAGCATTACATCTGCTCAAGGTTGATTGGTGTTTTTGAACTTATCCAAACTAATATTATAAATGCGAAAGTAACTCTGTCTGTCTTTTCTTCACACCTACACTACTGAATCGATCTGTGTGAAATTTGGTACAGACATAGTTTGGAACTCAAGAAACGACATAGGATAGTTTTTAAACCAAAAATCTGCAGGAAGTCATTATACTGAGATGTTACTGCATGAGATACTGTTACATACTTGTTTATAAAATTTAGTGCATGTGTGGCTTACCATGATCCACAGTCAAATGGCTAATCCGGTTTTGTGGGAAAATATTGTAAAATTCAATATCTGTACACTGTTGTGATGTTCAATAAATAAATAAATGAATAAATAAATTTCATGGACAAATTAAGTCGAAATTATCAATAGTTTGAAATCTGCAATAATTGAGTATATCCTTGCCTACGCTGGATTCAGACTAATAACAGACTAATATCTAAGCTAACAACATAAACTAGCTTAAAGTAAATAGAAGCAAATACATGCAATCAGTTCTACACCTTCATATATTAAACATCTCCTTAAATTGGAAACTATCCCTCATAATAATCGACGTACAATCCATTAAAATTATAATTTAAAGCTAATAATTCCCATCCTTTAAAGCCTTATAACAAAGTTTAGTTGCGCATAAGTCAGTATGTTAAAGTAACAATGATCCCGCCTACTGCATGCGGTTGCGATTATCGTAAAAATTAACTGCCTTACCCGTGCATAACGCCGACCAGCCGTGGTTCGTATTAGAAAATATTGTTTTCACTTTTTATCTTGTTATAATACGTTTCTTTACATTGTAATAAAGAAGTTTTTTTTAATAAATGCGACCATTTTTTTTCTCAAAGTATAGGCAGAATAATACTTATAACAACACCCAAATTCGTCCACATGTCATTGTTATGAGTACAAGTCTAGACTCCATGCTGCTTTAACACCCAAAATTTTCCTATTTTTTTTTTAGATTCGAGCATCGTAACTGAGACCAGATGCTTTACTTACCTGCCTCTAAAATAAGGAGAAGCTATTTAATTTATTAAGAAGCCGCGCTTCGGTACGAATGGGCCAGCTCGACGGGAGTGATACCAAGGCCTTACTGAATACACAGTAAAACAACACTTACCTTGTGTTTCGCCGTGTGAGTGAGGTTATAGGATGCTCAATCCTCGGTTGCTTGTCAACCTATAATATAAAAAAAAGTATTAATAAACTTGTAACCTATAAGTAATCCTTTACCTAAATTGCCAATCCAGACACTTGTAAAAGATGATAGTGTAATCGTAAACTTCATAGACTACAATGAAGTGACTCAAACAACTAGGCAATGAAACTCTCGATTACAATCAGACTGAATCAAGAACAATCTTAAATTCACCAACAATGCACAGACAACACATCCGCCTCACTAAACATGCAAATCGCAGTCAAATGATCTCTTAACGCCTCCCAACCCTAATAAGGATGTCGTTATGCACCATCTAACACTGCTATCTCAAGTTCCTACCCCACAAAGTGTAAATTAAACAATTCATCAAGGCTCAAGTGTCTCAGAATTAGCTGAAAGTGCATTATCTCTGGTACGTTATTGTGGGTCTAAGTTTACTTGGTAGAAGGAAAGAGGACACGCAGTGTGCTGGCGGTTGGGTGCAAGTGGTCTTGTGTTATGTTATGTAAACAGGACTAGGGTTGGTCTATGATAAAGGTTACAGCGATAGAAGTACATATCTAGACTATATACCTGCGTATATAACTGTAGGGATATAATTTCAAAGTCTAGCTGAATGGTTGGTTGCTTTAATTAAATAATAGAAAATCACGAAAAATAATAAATATTTTTTAGATATTACAAACCTCATCGACTACAGTCAATTCTTTTTCAAAAGGTTTTCGTTATGTTTTGCCATAGTACCGAGGTTTCCAGTAGCCCCATTGCACATTGGTCAAAAGCCCAACTGTAGATTATCTGGTCTATGGGCAATGCTGATAACCATTAGGTGAACCGTCCAATAAAATAATATAGGAATCTCTTAGGATCTCGTAACTACATTGATGCCACCACTCAATATTTTGAACTGAGTATAATAATAATCATCGAACTAAAAAATAACGGTATCAGTTTAACTAGAAAGTCAAGTTAACATTAGTTAACATTTCATAAATACCAAGAAGAACATAAAGTGGTTGTACACCAGCTAAAGTAACTGAGTGCTAAACGAGTTTTAGTTAGGGGCCTATATTTTATAACTTGAGCCGGATAGTTAACTGCGAATGTTCCATCAACACCAGAGGAGATTTGCAACAAAGGCAGTGTTAGGATACACTGAACGTTAGAATACGCTTTGTCGACTTTACGATATGTTTGCTTTGGACGCGCCTTTTCATTGTAAATGAACGCTGAGCGGCGAGAGCTTAAACAATTAGAATATTTATTTCATTAGTCATTCGGTGGAAATGTAAAGAAAATGGACGATAGTGTGAGGTTAGTTCGAATTTCACTCAATGCCGAATACATTTTAGACATAAAGTGCAATGAGGAAGTCTATGGTAGCACAAGTAAAATAAATAGGTTATGTAACTGTAAAATAAAAATATGCCTAAACTTATTAAGAAATATTTTACACAAAACCCTTCTGTTTGAGACTATTGTGTTGATGCCTACAAAATTTTTACTTTTGAAAAAAGAACTATGTTTTTATTATCATAATTTTTCTCATACCTTTTCCAACAAGAGCCCATCTTAGCACTTCTTAAATAGGATGCAGTCGTGATTATCATCTCAAATATCTATACAATTGTTTTAGTGTGAGTTTAAATCTGTATATAAGCATTGCTTTTAATAGTCGTTTATATTTTTATATTTTAATTTTTATCGTTTATATTTTAACATTTATATTTTTTTATTAATACCATTTATTTAAAGTTGGAACCGTACACCAACTATTTCTAGGTAATGATTGAAAACAACACAATGCTAAAAACACAAAATTTTAAGCTACAGAGTAATTATAATTTTAAATAGAGTGCACCATCTCTACCATCATCACCACCTCTGTCCTTGTCTTTTTCTGACGGTCTGACGTCATTGATGTTTTATTTTGTGTAATTGAATTCTGGTAACGCTGCCACACTGCACTTTGTATCACACTATTCGAAATACCGATATTTTGCTTCGAATTTTCCGCAGTTTCATTAATTATTCTGTCCTATTGAGGGAAAAATATAATATTACAGTTCTAAGAAGGCGTTAAAGATTAATTTACAAAAGGCTACAGTAATTATCTTCTATCAAAGATGAACTTTACGCGCCTCATCCAAGTAAACCCATTAAAATATTATTCCGTGTATAACATGAACTATTCTATGAACAAAACCATAACAGCTTAACAGTTAGTGGCTGTTAAGTGGCCATGATTGCAAATCCTGAGCCGTTGAACTATTGCAGTAAACTTCTGGTACGCTCAAACTAAACTACGGCTACGCTTAGTTAGAACAATGTACCTACAACGAACTAATGAATAGGTGAGTTTTTTTAACTTTATAAAACTGAGTAGTAAACTTTCTTTTGTTTTTTATTTAATGAATCTGTATTAATAGTAGTCGCACTATTTTTATTAGTGGTTTGTTTATATTTCTTATTATTCATATTTTGTTAGTTTTTCGGACTCTGAACAAGATCGAAAGTTGCTCTCTCTTCAAGCTTATTAGATGACCCCAGTAATATAAATAGAAATATCAGATTTAGCGTATTCTTTACTTTCTGTATTAGTGGTACGCACAGTACTTACTTAAAATACATTTGAGAAATTATTTATTATTCTAGGACAATATCGGATTTAGTACGCATAGTGTCGCTGCCGTATAAAAAAAATCACGGTGAACTCGAAAAAAAAAATAGATAAATACATATTCTAAAAGATACTTAGATAATAACTTAGACCTAGGTTTTTAGGATTCATTTTATACGCAATACGTACTCTTATGTGGTACTTACAGGAATGCTGACGAGACCCAGGTAAAAAGGTAGGTTTTATTACCTAATATAAAAACCAAGTATCCATAAATATCTTACTTTTCTCCAAAGTAAAATGTTTTAAAATAAATCTTGGATACATGTATCTCAAAAAGATCTGTAGGTATAAGCGCTAAGTAATAAATAGATAGTGAGTAGAAAAAGAAATGAAAATACAAATTCAGTGAAATCATTCAACACAGTAACTGACATTCGATTAACTATGCTCGCTTACACTGGAGAGCAAAATAAAAGTAAAAATAAACCATAATGTAATGTAATAAAAACGAACGATTTTTTAATAGATATACCTATATTTGTAGTAGGCATTTAGCACATGGAACTATATAATACCACAAACAAAGCTACGATAAAAACACACACAAAAGAGAGAGACAAACATATAGAGTGTCAAAAAAAAGAACAAACAATACAATAAATACTGTAAATAAATATTCTCGGTGGCTTTTAACGTGGTTCACAGTAAGGTAACCCTTGGGATAACCCCTGGATTATATGTTCATTCATCTCCATATGTCCAAATACGGGTAATTTATCACGGGATGTCATGAAGACAGAACAATAAACATACTTTCGGAGTCCCGACAGTGACTCTGCCGAAGCCACAGATAGAACCTGCTTGCCGATAAATCCATACAAAACGCAAAACCTGTTCTCCAACTGGATGTAGGTACTTAAACAGTTAAATCTGCAAACCTCCCCGAACATATACTTCTCGTATCAAAACTATAATTAGAAACGATTCCCATCCACACCAGACTTTATAATTCAAACCCATTTATTTCCTTATTTACACTTTTATTTCTTCTTTTACACTTGTTATACGTAGCTCACGTACAGATAATACTACAATGAGGCATACAAATTATCGCTTGTGCCGACGTCTGGCGCGTTAAAGTCTAAATCGGCGAGTGTGTATAAACACTAGCAGCCAAAACCGATCTTATTGATAAGAAACCAAGGTTGAATATTAAAATTTCAAGGTCGGTTATTGAGGACCTTCTCACTTTCACCATAAGGTCAGTGGTCGGCGAATAACTCGCTAAGACATGATCATGACTTGTGAGCTTATACTCCACACCTCGTTACGTGTTAACAGGCACATTCGCTCACGACGCGATATTTATCCGAAGAACTTCAAAACACCCCGGCCCAACTGCATTCATGTCGAAATGTTGTAATGGGACCTACGTGATAGGGTAAGCCAAACGATTTTGTTATTACAGGGCAATGTAGTTGAGAAAAATGTTTGCAAAATCTTATCTTTGACATGGTCTATAAAATTATTTGGTGGAATTTCGTTGTAATAACGAACCAATGATTGCTAATTTTAATAACTTCCGTTTTAGATATGTTGCTATGATGATCATCGTAATAGTATTTTTTGATGTTATAAATTAAATATTGACAAACAATCCGAATGTTTCCGGCGCAGTAAAAAATACATCAGTTTTATGGGAGCGATTAAAGCCGGGGCATCAGTCACATGTTTTTCTTCACCGAAACCTTGGATTTGAAACCTCATTTCAGAAGTAGGTTACTTTGAAGTAGATTTACTGTGTTTTAGTTCGAACTTCGTCGAATACTGTTAGTGATAATTTATTAAGTTCATGAAAATGTTACAGTAATTACATATTTCACACAGATTGATGTGTAAACACGAAACTTTGATAATTTGGGTTTTATTGGAGACCGAGTTGTTCCGTTGAATGTAATAATACAGTCTTCTGTTTTCATAAACAATTTTAATAAGCTTCTCATATTCTTGGAACTGGCAAAGTGCGAAGAAAAGTTTAAATATGATAGCACTGTTTATGTTTGTTCACTGCGGCTGTGGAGTTTTTGTTTTTAGCTCCGATATACCTTCTAATGGACAACCGATGTTAGACTGTTCCTTGAGGAAAAAGATACAGGAGGTTTTTTCCATAAGGTCGGAAATATCAAAAAATTCCACAACAATACTCGTGTTTTTGTATTTTCCTTTTTTGCTGAATACATGCAAGGTCTGTCGCTGATACTCAATGTCTTACATTAAAACGGTAGTCTGTATCCGGTGGGACAAGTGACACCACCAGTCACTACAAAGTTTTCAAGATCCCTACAAGATTATACTGACCCTTTGACTTTAATTTATTTGTTTTACAAGTAAAACAGCTTGCTTCAGAAAAAATACAAGAAAACGTTGTATGTAGGAATGAAAACTAGTGACGTTGAATGGGTCAACGTAGGCTAGTCAGAAAAGTACTAGGAGTCAGTTTTTTAATTCTTTGTGGCAGTGAGTGGTGCATAATTTAGATCTACATATGATTATAATGTCGCAGTAGTGTCTTTCTTTTTTTGAATAAAAAAACTGGTATCCTACACTAGGGTTTTTATCTGTGTCGTGGGTGCGTTTACAAACATTTATATTCACATACACAAGCCACACAGACTCAAAACAACAATTTGTGAATCACACAAAGCGTTGTTCCGTGCGGGAGTTGAACCCGCGGCACGTTGCATAGCAGCCAGTTATCCAGCCACTTTGCCAACCGTGCAGTCAAGTAGTCAGCCCACCATCATGAAATAAAATACAACAATTGTGATTGTTTTTTGTTTCTGTATGTTATTCTTCATTACAAGTCACCTTAGCTGTCAACAAATTTAACTGTTGACGTCATCCACGACCATGGAACAAAAAAATTACTGGAACTTAATCTTCGTTATATTTGATCATAGTTTCCCGTCAGATTGACACAATGATCGACACGTTCACAAAACATTCCTCGCTTGCTTTTAACCTCGTTCATTCGTTCACTTCCCGACTTGGAAACGTTTGTAACAATACGTTCCGTTACCCATTGTCGACTTTGATGTACTGTTATTAAATTGCAGCGGATCCTGTCCAATTTGTTTTTCTGTGACTTTTCTTTTACCATTCGTATAGATTTGCAATTAACACAAACCAACTTACAAAATAAGATTCATTTTTCAGTTTCAAACCATTGAGTTTGGTTTTGTATTTTGAATCTAAATCTCACCTACCTCCAATTTGAAATACATAAACTGGCTCTATGGTTTAGATCTAGTCTAAAGAAAAACCTTGCTTTGTAATAAGGGAGAAAATGTTTTATATTATAATACATTTAGTGCAGCGATAGTACATAATATATTTAAAATGATGAATTATAAATAAGGTACATTGTATATTCAAATCATTATTCAATGTATCACTCTCAGAACAGTACCGAAAAATCTAACACGTTCCCGGCGAAAAAATCCAAAGACTAATAAAATATTTCACGAAAAGGAGAACTACAAGGATATCAATCTTCAATACGCTGCCTAAACCCTCCAAGAGGATGATAAACGGGCCTTTATGTTTCGCGCGCGGCGTAATTTTACTGCTCTATAAATGAAGATAAGATTGCTTGGACCTTCATTTATCCGCCGACGTTCACGCCAGCAGTCGTTATGTTTTTATTTTGCAGAGATTGATCACCTAAATGAAACTGTTGGTCTAGAAGACTTTCGAGTTATCTTCGATGCAAGCTAACATGTTTCGACGTACTGAACCCCTGTGGCTGGCAATTTAGCTTAATACATCACGGGAAGTTTGCACTAAGTTCAAAGAGAAGACGAATTAGATTGGCTGGAACTGTGTTTTTAAATGATGATACACTCATTGAATATCCAGCAAACTAATTTGGCGATGGCTTTATTAAAATAAAGAAATAAATACACTCATATCAAAGTCATTTAATAAATGTTAAACTCTTAATATGTTTAAATATGATTTAAGATAATTAATGTATGATAAAAGTGACATCAGTGGAAATAACTAATAAGTTAAAGTTAAACATCAAATCATCCATTTTGCATTAAAGTTAGTGGCGACTCGACTGGTAATTTTCAAAAAATAGATTTCATAAACAATTAATCTAAAACTTCAATCGTAACTTTGTTTTGCCAATCAAAATAGTTCGTGTTTACAAATGTAAATGTAAAATAACTTTTTAATATGTGTAAAGCTACCATCAAATGGAGTTCCCTCGACCTTCATTACAATATGCATCTAGTATTACCTGCGGATAATAAACAAACTCCAATCGCCGTTTGGAAACGATTCTCCCTAATGAGGGGTACAATACTGCCCCAGCTTGCAGTTTCATATTATGGATTTATGAGGAAGAAGCCCATTATAGTGCAATATGAGATGCATGCAATATGTATGTTTTACTAGATGTGCTATCCAGCTTTATTATTATTTTCTCCTACTTGAAATTGTAATTTTATCTTGCGTTGTACGAGAAAGTCCTTGGTAACCGTAGGTATCGAGTTTTTTATGCGATGGGTCGGCAAACGACGGATTACCTGATGGTAGGCAATCGGCGCCGCCCATGTACAACACCAGAAGAGTTACGAGTGCGTTGCCAGCCTTTTGAAGATTAGGAATTAGATAGAGATGGAAGGGGAGGGGAAAGAAGGATTGGGAAAGCCCGTATTATGGGAAATTTTTACAATTAACAACTTTATTATGTCGATACTAAGTTTAAAAATGTAAAAAACATTACGAATCTTTACGAAAGGAACAAACTCTGAAATCTGACCATTACTGACATTGCTAATTATCATGTATAAGAACGTAAGAAATTGCTAAAGAACCAATGCTAACACTCGATCTACTTATAAAAATAACAATAAAAGAACTTTGTTTTGTTAACGTTAATCGGGAATACTATTAATTCAATTCGGAATCCCCAAAGGTCAATCGCCTAATGACTTTCTTTTTCTCATTATAACAATAATATGAAACAATATTGTTTGTTTCTGCTAACGAAGTTGCCAAGCCCCGACATAACAGTTGCCTTTATTAATTTTCTGTGTGTGCACTCATTATCTGGCTCCCAGAATTTTAATTACAAGCTAATTTGAGCTTTTCGTGTTGGAGTTTTATAACAACATCGGCTTTTACTGGGTTGTTTATGTTTGGAACCGAATTTTGGTCACATTGGGAAGTAAAATTTGGAAAACTCGTAAAGATTCTCAGTAAGCAATAATGATAAAGTTCGAGAAGAGCATCAAAGTCACAATTTCCGTGTTAATTCACAAGAGATTATCTCTCTAAGTCTCTAAAGTTTAGAAATTCTCGGTTAACATGTAGCGAGGAGGAAGTTTGGTGGATTGCGGCGAATCCCCTCGTTGATGAGCAAGTACGCAACTGAATACCGACTTCCTGTTGCGAACATTGGATATGAGTAGATACGACCTTCAGATCCCAACATGGCTTAGAATTTCAAATATGGAATTGGACAAGTAAAGTTGCCGCTCTCACCTAATGTTTTAAATGGTTTTTTTTTTATATTTATAAAGATTGTATCACGATTAATAAGTTCAGTCGTCAGCAGTAGTCACTGAGTCGAATACTGTATCATCTTAATAAATCACTATTAAAATAAGAGTTCTCAAAGTACATTAAGGAAAAAAAAGGGAAAGAAAAACAAAAGCGTATCCACATTACTATTCATAATAAAGCAACATGATACAGCGCAGGGCAAGAAGCAAGGTGAGTTTGAAATATTGCTCGGAGAGGCAAGTACACGTTCCGTGAATACTTCATGTTTGTACAAAAACATTTGCTTAACATCACTACTAGAGTCATTCGCAGTACCACGAAGAACGCGCCGACTAACTGGAAATGTGAAATGCGTTGTAATTATAATTGTAGGAACTGCAATTTTCTGTACTCCGAAAATGCAAAACAACAATTATACTAAATTAATTCTAGTGTTATGCACCGTGTGGTTGCTAGTTGCAGGCGTGTCTTCTCCATACTAGACTAAAAATGTTAATATCTTGCCTTCAGACGTTACTATCTTAATAAAGGCAAAACAAGAAAATTTTTTTAATTAACATAGCAACGTGCTTATGTGAGAACGCGAATATTTACAGAAAAACTCGCTCGTGACACCAAATATTACGTGTGACATCATTAATTAAACGAAATTTGAAACAATATTTTACAAAAACCTGTGTCGACAGTCAAATAAATCGTAACCCAACCTCTGTTAGGGGAGCTACTAAAAGTAATATGACAGTCGTATTAATGCGCCCAGTGATTTAGATATCGATAACAAGCCACAATAAAAACTTAAAACGTCGCGCCAAACGAAACCTTAGAGGCAAAAGTTTAATGAGAAAATAAAAATCAACATCCGTTTCTCGGACCCACACAAGACGTTTATAACGCATTTGACATAATAAAGATTAGAGGCCATATTTGTAATTAATGAAATCAGTTTCCATTTAACTAACTTCGTGTGTAATCAAATTGGGTTCGGGTGGCTCAACCGGCGCTTTTGACATACAATAATCGAACTATAAAACCGTAGTTTTATCTCAAATTTTATCTTTATCGTTTCACATTGACAGATGTTTCATTCGATTGATGTGTGGCAATGCAAACTGCTATTAATTTATCGCCACATTTAATGACCTGAGCGACGTTCTACTGCTCGTAATGTTTGTATTGATCGGTAACAGTTTAAATGGCTGTAACTGTTTTACGATAGATTTACTTTGACATTGTTTAAAAGCT
Source organism: Spodoptera exigua (assembly GCA_902829305.4). NCBI lineage: Eukaryota > Metazoa > Arthropoda > Insecta > Lepidoptera > Noctuidae > Spodoptera > Spodoptera exigua. The sequence goes on from LR824614.2 coordinate 6,016,388, forward strand.
ATATTCGAGTTTTATCGCAGCTCGTTCTGGTTAAAATCGCATTAAATCTCTATCGAGACCTGATTGTTTTGAAGTGGCTGCTTTATACATTTTCACAAAGCGCTACTATCTACAACATTTTTAATACCTTAATTTTTTTACCCCTTTTCCAATCCGATCCATAACATAACTCATGGTTGTTTTTTTGTCTAAATCTTGTGGCCAGTGCAAAGTTTTCATAATACCACGTTGCTACGTTGACTGCTGATGAAAAAATATAGGTAAATTTTTATCATGTTCTTTCACAAATCCGACAAAAAAAGCTATTTAATGTTCTAACCGTTAAGAATTATCTCTAATTGGAAGGTATTTATTTTCATTAATTCTAAAACAATGTGTCCAAAACCCAATCTAGAATTTCACAATTTACGATCGAGTACAGGATGTTTTTTCCAACGAATTGTTTACCTTATATCTTCGACATAAGTACGATATTTGAGTGAATTTGGAATACTACAAACTTTTTTTATAAATCAATGGTTATTTTGTGATGGGTGTGCCGCAGGCTTTCCGATGGTATCTGTGGCCACCGGTAATGAGACTTGATGTTAGTTGGATGAAAACCAACCAAAGGGACATGTATTTTTAATTCCTATTTCGGAAAGTAAAGACAGGGGGAAGATTTCAAAAATAATGATACTGCGGACAAGATAGAAGTAGATTTACGGAACGATGAAAATGATGATACGATTTCAGACAGAATGAAGAAGATAGTGAAGATTAACTATTTCTTAGTTAATAATCATCTCCTTTGAAGTCGACTACAAATTAACACGAATTATTAAAAAACTAGCTGACCCGGCAACCTTCGTAACAGCAACAATAACAGACAATAATTATTTCTTTTCGCACCTTTTAAGCCTTCTCTGCTTTTACCAGACATATTTCAAGACCGAACTTAACCAAATCAGTCCAGCCGTTCACGAGTTTTAGTGAGAATAACAAACAGCAATAATTTTTACATATATAAGAAGATATAATAATCCTTTAAAATTCCGAATGAAGTTACGACACTGATGAACAAGAATCGTCAAAAAACGTTGATCCAATTAGACGAGACACACATTACGTGGCATTAGCATTCGATTACATCGCACCGATTACTCTCACCAAGTATCGATCTTGATAAGTCACTAATTAAAGAATCAGTCGTTCGTAGCAGTCGAGTTTCGATGATACGTCATTTGGTAATCGAGAACTCGATGCTTGTGCAATCGAGTAAATGGATCGGTTTGAACTACCTCTATAATTAGCTTCTTCTACGTAGAGCACGCGTTTTCGTATGAATTGTTTTGTTAATTTAACTTTTTTTTTTCTTATCTTACCTATAAGGTTACAGCTCTCTTTTGTTTTTCAACTTCAAGGAATTCCTAATTATAAAATCGCAATGTACTACCTAATGTGCTGTTAGGTAGGTATTGTTTGGATATGTTAATAAGTTTTCCACAAATCGTATAGATCATTTATTTTTCTTTATATCATATTTCTGTTTTAGTCATTAAATGAAACACACTGTATTTTCTAAATTCTTTAGTTAAAGAGAAAATAGCGTAGTATTTTTAATTTTTCTGGGTTACAAGTAAGAAAATTGCATTTTTAAAGGAAACCAGGACAAAACACAACAAAGTCAAGCTAAAATAAACACGAACCCATAACAAGCTGTAATGAAGAATATAATTAATTTCAGCAGTAACCTAACCTCGATACAATTAATTTAGTTTTAATTTTCCTACAGGCACTCCGGTGGAAAACTAACGTTCTGCCCGCAACCACTCAGAGCTCCCAGCTGTTACTTGACGCCATTATTAAATGCTTTTCAAGAGCAGGTGTTGATATTAACGAGGGTGAACATTTAATTAATGAACACCAGTGTTAGTTTCTTGTATGGATGATAGTTTAATATTGTTGGTACCGTGTGTGACGCAGACACTGTTTTTGCACAGGTTCTTCAGTATCGAGCGCAAGTAATATTATAATCTTTATGTGGCCATAGGATAAAAATATATTATATGTTAGCGGATTATGTTGTACCAAAGAAAAATGTTACCTATTGTAATGAAAATAGAATACAATATAACGTAACTAGATTACATTACTTATCTACCAATATGTGATCCGTATGCACACTTGTCGCTTTGTAGGTAACAATTTTTTTCTAACGAAATTTTTTTTCTCTTCTTTTTTTCATTTCTTTTATATTTGCGACTTTAAATTTGTTTTACAAATGACAATTTTAAGACTTCATTTCAAAGTTGCTTTATTTTCCATTCCATTTTCAAGTAAATTGAAATCAAATGAAGTCGTTGCAAATCAAAAACTATTTCTTAAGAGATGACTGCGAAAAGTAATTATTGAAGACAAATAAACTTAGTTCTGCTTTAGTTTTACATCAAAAGGTATAAATGTTAAATGTAATTAGTACTATATTCTAAGAAACATTGCCTTTCTAGAATATTCTGTCTTTAGTAATGTTAATACTCGTAAGAGGTCATATTATAAACCTGTTTCATAAAATTATTGAAGTTTTAAAACATTTTGGGTACCAATGTATTAAAAAAACTTCAAAATTTTTATTAAATTTTAAATCTAAATAAACACTGATTTAAATGAACAAAAAATATAAAATGTTACAGTTAACTCTTCTGCCACTTTTATGAGTGAACTAAATCCTCCTGGATTAATATCAAAATTTTAAACTACATAAATGTATGAAAAAAACGAATTTATTTTCTTTTTTGAAGCTTATGTTTGTTTGCCTATAAAAATCTTCTATAACAATACTTAACTATTAATTTTCGATTTTTATGAACTTTTAATCAGAAATTATCAGATATTAGAAAATATCTCGCAACTTCTCCGGCGTGATAGGTACGTTAGTAAAAAACAGCCAAATTTTAACCAAATCGGTTCAGCTGTTTTTGACGTGATAGACATTCCTACAAACATTCACATTTAATTCTAGCAGTTTTTTTCCAATATCAACATAATAATTTCAAAGCACTAAACGCGTTATAATACTGTCATGTACACAAAACTAAACTAATAATGAACTAGAAGCGACCAGACTATCTAGACTTCTAGAACATAACCCAACTTCCCATGTTTGAATATTTACTAAGTAAAGATGAGGCCAGGTAATGAGAAATAGCCATGGGCTTTGTTGCGGAGCCACGGATAGACTATGAAACTAATTTTATAATGTGATAAGAATAAGTGGAATAAAATCAGTGAAGTTGAAGGGAAACGTTTTTGCTTTTCTAACTTTTAGCTTCTAAAGTTGTTTGTGCTGCAGTCTTGAATTAACGATGAGGTTGGTGGCATTAAAAATGAGATCATTGATGGAAATGTTTTTCGGTTGAAATATTGTTAGAACTATATCATTATTATAACGTAATTCGTGGATGAACAAAATAAAATTCACATAAAATTATGATAACAACTACAGTGTACGTGTAGTACGTGGTAAAAACTACAGACTTGCCATAAAATATGATATAATTTGTCAGAGAGTCATATAAATATACAAATCGATTAATTAAATCCACTTACTAAAGTTACATTAGTGATTTCTCAAAACTATGACAAAGAAATTCGATATTTTTTTCAAATAAAACTCAACCCTGTTTATGAAAATAGAAGTCTTCTTTGTATTTACCAAACGAATACACACAAAACTAATAACATCCATTACCAGAACAACATCAAACTAAAATGACCTATTCCCATTCCCATTCTTTTCCATTAGTCTGTTCTATAAATGATATGAAACATTGACCGGCCACGATTCGTACATAAATATCCCTTGCAAAATACACATTTCTCGGAAACGTCGTTTCTACGAAATAAGTCACCAGAAATCATGACTGGCACGTTTAAACAGGAGCTCTAACAAGCTATGTACAGCCTAATGATCAGTTGGTGAAATATCTAGATGTATTTAATTGGATTTCGTTATGTCTCAAAAGTGGCAGAGTATTTGCAGGTGTAGGTTCGGCGCGGGTAAGCCGCACGGAATATAGATGGTTTGTGATTTATGTCGGACTTAACTGAGCTTATAAAGCTGGAAGGAACAGTATGCTGTTTTATTTTAGGATTTATTTGCAGGTAATTTTAGGCTACTATTAGCTATGAGTAAGCTTAAGCAGTTCAATTCGTTTATCAGTTAAAAAAACATATAAATTGCGTTCATAATATTTAATTAATATTGTGTCTACATATTTTGGAAATAAATATCAGTATCTATTTCTTTCAATGAATTTGTTTATAAAATATTGAAGAATTTTTCTTTTCATGTAACACTGTCGTAAGGTACTCTGTCTTTGTAAATACCTATCTATTATTTCATATTTGCATACTGCAACAATAATTCTCCAATCACAATAAATCACATATGGACAATATTTTAAGGAAGTTAGTTAGTCGCGACATTTAAGGTGGTGCTAACATTTCCAGGCAAACATAAATCTTGAACATAAAAGGAGGAATGAGTGCATCGCGAGCACAGATCGCGCGACGTGGGAGGCTAAGCTTAAGCAACATCGTTTCAATATTCTTTATAACACCTAAACACCTTGTTTTCCATTATTTATAGCTTGTGAAAATGTGGCTAGAAATAACACTGTCTTGAATAAATATCAGAGTTTTAGAAAAAATATAAAACAAAAGCAACAATTCAGATTTTAGGAGCCATAGAAGGAATTAAAATTGTTACTTTTCTCTGTCACATTTTATCAAAAAGAACCAAATAGACGATCATTCCATAAATTATTCTGTTATCTTTCCATACGAGATGTCAGTGCAGTAGTTTTTAAGATCAGATCACAATACAATTCAAAGATAACAGTCAAAAGTTAAATCTAACGCCTCATTCTGGACCCTGCGGCCGTCCAATTGTAAAACAAATGCCGCAACATGCCGTCAGTGGAAAACGTAAAAAAAGAATCACTACAGAAACACCGACGTGCGGCGACCGACCATAAATAAAAATAGCAGCCGAAGCATATTGCCTTATAAGACGAAGAAACCCTCTTGTCACTTGGCACGGTACTTAAATCAGCTGCCAATGTGCTGCCAATGCACCTGTGGAAACGTCGATTATGCAAATGGTAGAGGCTCTTTTAACTAAACACCGCGCGGTGTTGCAAAACGTTCGATTCAAAAATTCCTTTTATATTTTTTTCTCCTGGACGCACCGCTTCTCGGTCCTTATTTTCTGTAAGTCGTAAAATCACGTCAATTAACCTATGTGCTCACCAAAATTGCATTATAATCATTTTTGTTTCAAATTACCAAAAGTGTTACCTTTCTTTGAGCTGGAGCGGTATGTACTAATTATTATGTCATGAAAATGTTGTTAAACTTCGTCTTAAGGGCAAAATTTCCCATAAAAATAACCAGAATGGAATTACGAAAATTAAGCTAATGAAAACGAAATTATGCGCAGTGAACTCAGAATTAGGCGCAAATTAACTACCGTTCTAGTTATCCTTAAAGCTGTTAATAATTAGGTATTAAGTTAATTTTATTCCCGGCAAAATGTTCGATAGCACAAATATAGCGATGGCACAAAATACGTTTCAAAACGACAATTGAACGGCAAACGCTCTCAAGAGAACTGCAGGTAATATTGAGGTAACATTTTGGAGCCTAATTACAAGCCTGTATTTAAGGAAATTCAAAACGCTAATTATAATCCAAACGCTAATATTATAAATGCGAAAGTAACTCTGTCTGTCTATTTATGTTAAATTTGGTTCAGACAAAGTGGAACTCGAGAAAGGACATGGGATAGTTTTTGTACAAAAATCTGCAGGAAGTTACTATTCCACGCGAACAAAGTCGCGGGCAAAAGCCAGTTTGAAATATAATTAATTACACAAAGAAGTTACTTGATTACTTTTAAACCACAACAGTCCTTGTTGTTGAGTGGAACACAAAAAAAAATTAAGTATCTTCAAATAAAATGCTATCACAAATTAAAACAAATTTAATACTCCGATTCAGCTTTGGATTTTAGCCTTTATTAAATTGCTTCCACGTTACAATATCATATAACTTCGATATATTTAATAGTGAGGCTATAACTGAAAAATAATAGCAATTGTACTAGCATAAAATTACACAGAGTGGTGCGTTTAAATGGTCCAAATTAACTATGACTGCGCTAAATTTTATTGGACCTATTTCTTTATTAGAATGATAATGCGGTATATAAAGAGTTCCGTCTGTTTACAGCCGTATCATTTAATTTATTGATGAGTGTCATTACATTTCGTCTTTAGGCTATGTCGGAATGATTATTCTTTTTATGGGTTCCTATAAAGAAGGGCTAAGTCGATGTTATCGGCTCTAATAACTGATAATGCGGCTTAAAGTTTTATGTATTTTGAACGTAGAAAGTGTGGTAAACTTCGATTATTAATTTTGTTTTCCATCTTTGATTGTGGCGATATATTTTATTGGTACTTTACTATTATCAAACAAACGTCCTACTGAATAATGAATTTAATTAACATTGATACCTTTATAAGAAACTAAAAATAAATAAATGGTTTCGTATTCGCTGAGCTAGACTTTCGGTTCCACAAGACCAAGTTTCCAAAAGAAATAAAATTTGAAAACACAACAGATTGAACAAATGCTTACATTCTTAAAGTTTTCAACTCAATATCATAATTTCATTAGCTTAAGGACCCTATTTGCTCATACAACGCCGTATCCAATTTAAACTCAGCAAGAAGCAGATTAGATTAAGCATTCCATTACGCAGTTGGTCCACAATCTCCGTCGCTACACTACACAAATAACGCAATGTACGGAATTCTAAACTTTTGATCCCGCATCTTCGTACTCCGAAGCGAGTTACGAGTTAGATTTGGCTCTCGTGCAAAATGCAAACAAAAGAGATTAGTTTCAGGATGGCGTTGGTAGGCTACATCCATGTTATTGCTTTTAATGAAGTCTGAGTGGAACGTTCATTGCGGATAGAGAGTAATCCTGGACGTATGAAATGGTCCTTTGAGGGTTGAACTTTCTAAAAATGGGCACTTCGGGTGATTCAGACGTGGAGAGGATTACGATGATTCTGTATTATAATGGTGTATCTTAAGTGTTCGAGTATCCTACTTCGGTATTCTGAGCACGTAATGTGTAAGGAAGATAAGTTAGCGAACTATTTGTATTGTACGGTGGGAGTAAGATGAAAATTATTACTAAGTTCTTGGACGGCGTGGACTAGATACTTGTACTGGATTATCTTTTCATTAAAAAGTTGAACGTAACAAATTTTAATAAAGCGTCTACATCAAAGGTCCTAGAACACCGAAACAAAATGAATGAATAATTTAATCAAATTATTAAACAGAAGATGGATTACAGAACATATTCACGCACGAGTGATCCCTATATCGAACACTGGCCAAGCATTAATCTCTATTTAGATAGACAAATTTAAATCACTCCTTCTAAAAACGCCCACTTATCTGCCGTCGTACAAAATGCGGGAACCAACAATTCATCAATCAAGACAAGGATATCTACTTAAAAACACATTAACTCGCTTCCTTAAATACACAAACGTTACCAACAGGTGCCTAGGTAACTCTCTTAAAACTTATCTTCATTCCAACATAATTGTTATTAACGAATTTCAACATACGATAAGGCGTCTAAACATTAAATTGTCAAGAAATCATTTAACCATCATTTATAATTTTACTGATAGCTTATTTAGACAAAGTTCCAAGCTGTTTGCCAGTATACACAATAGGAACCTTGTCGAACTCATTACGGTTTAAACAAACGATTTCTGATTGTGCGTTGGTATATCTGGATTTAGGGCGGATGTACACGTGATGTGGGCTTGACATGGTGACGTAGTAATAATAGTTTGTAGGCTCGTTATAGAATAAAAACGGCATAGGTTATGCTTCGTTTACACCGGCCCCTACCATGTAGAGACCGCCTATTTAACGATATATACCGCCCGATATACTCTCACGGTCCGTAGATCTTGCTTATAATGGGCTCCACATAACGAGTTCCACCAAAAGTAATGGACACCGGTACATTGTTTGAAATAAGACACCAAAATTTTGCCAAATACAAAACTCCTGCAAATAAAAAGTCTGATCTTAAGCATTTGTTCTTTTTGTCTGATCTTAAGCATTTGTTCTTTTTAATTTATGTTAGAACGTTTGAAATAAATTTCTTTTAAAAGTCGAAGTCCAGACATCACTTAAATGAAAGTTAGTACAAGATGGCGTACTAAAAAGAAACGTAAAAATTCTAATCACACTTTATTTCCATTGTATAAAAGTAAGCACTTATTTAAAACCAATATAACAAGAAATAAGTATAAAATTAAGTTACCATTATAACCGTTCTTGAATGTAAATCGACGGCAAAGCGATCAAACTGAATATCTTATTCGCTCTTAAAGTCAATTTAAATATTTTATACCAAAGTTACGTTTGGGCCCGCCTAATGTCGGACGAGAGACGAAGAAAATTAAACTTGTTACTACATTACTCTAAGAACAGGTAACTTTTTAATTCCCCTAACAAAATTGTCATATTTTCCTTTGAGCGGACCCTAATAAAATAAACGGAAGAGAACAGACTGGACTGTTGTAGCATTTTTATAAGCACTTTATATTCACGACACTCAACATCATGCAGTTTTGTGAATGTTTACAATACGCGCCTTACTCCAGAGACGTTCTATTTATTACAGCTAACTTAATAACAGAGAAATCTTTTGAAGTCGACGAAAGTTCCGTAAAACAAAGAGGTGGGCCCTTTACGACGCTCTTCGCTGAGGACGGCTGATAATTAACAAGTCTCAGATTTATTACGAGTTGAATTAGCTTTCAACGTTTCATATCATAATCCGAAAGCGTTTTATTGTCCCAAGAGCGGCGGATTCTTCGACGATGGTAATTAATTACACGTAACACGGCTTAACGACAATTTTGAAGGAACTCTCAGTTGAGTACTTTGTGTAATAAAGACAGGTATTAAACAGGGAGTTCTGAAGTTTGTATTACATTGTGAGCCAATTTTGAGAGTAAATATTTTTAGAGACGTTATATTATTTAAGAAGGATTAGTAAGCCTGTTTCGAGCTTTTAGCGGCTTAAAAAGAACACGTGTAGAAGTTCATCGTTGTATACGACTTTGTTATTCGAATTTATACCATATAAAACAGTAGTCACATTCCCTTCTAGTAGTAAGTAAAGCGAAAGTACATTATTGCTTACTATGAAAACTATTTTACGACCTAGAAGCAGTTCTTTTAGAAGACCAGATAACGCGCCGGGGTATTCCGCAAAACAATTCCGTGAAGTAATAATTGTTCCCTTCTTCATCACGACATGAAAGTCGGACCGAAAGACATAAAAAGTAAACGTATTGTAAGGACGTCCTTCGCACAATATGTCAAAAATAGCCGTCATTGTTCTTCTGGTGTACTGGGTCCAGTAATTGTGTCAGTGACAAAATGTCCTCTGCCAAAAACTCCAGAGAACTGGTTGGCCATAAAAGTCACATGTTCGTCGGGGGCTTATTACCGCAATAACAATTTAAGGAAGCCGAAAGGGTGGCGCGGAATTCTACGGAAACTTTTGTTTGCGTCTCAGTCGCCCGAATTGTTTTATAAACAATGTTTACAACGGTAACTTTATGGTCCACTTGTTTTATCTCAGTTTTTCACTGCGACACTATTCTCTAAAAGTTATTGTTTGAACAATTTTGTTATGTTGTTATGACTAAAAGTTTCACTTTTAGCTTTCGCATTTTGTGATTGGACACAAATGATTTTGCTTTCATTTACGGGCTTACGATATTAGTGTTTCGCTTTTGAAATATTCTGGAATAATAAAAATAAATGTGTGTCGGATGAGTTGTTTAAAAGTGAAATTCGTTGATGACTCAAAGCTTTGCTCAAACTTCGTTATGCGGAACACGAATTGCAATTTAAATAATATCTGTCTATAAAACATGAAATGGATATTGAATGAAAATATTCCAAATTGGTTAATAGCTACTAACATGAGTGGTGCAACAGTTCTTTGGTGCCCATCTTTAAAAACAAAGGAGATGTCCTTGAGTGCAACAATTATAGAGGAATAAAGCTAATGTCGCATACCATGAAAGTATGGGAGAAAGTTATTGAACGGCGGCTGAGAGAAGAGAGTGACATTTCACAGAACCAATTCGGTTTTATGCCTGGTCGTAGTACAACGGATGCCATATTTGCTATACGCCAGTTGTGCGAAAAATACAGAGGTGTACATAAAAACTTGCACATGGTATTCGTTGACCTCGAGAAGGCATACGACCGGGTACCTCGTGAGGTTCTGTGGTGGGCCCTTAAGGAGAAAGGTGTGCCTGGGAAGTATGTGCAGTTGATCCGATCAATGTATAGTCGCTGCAGTACACAAGTCCGGTCTGCAGCGGGCACCACTAGCAAGTTCAATGTGGCTGTCGGTTTACACCAGGGGTCGGCTCTCAGCCCTTACCTCTTCCTGATAATAATGGACGCTCTGACGTCGGACATTCAGGAAGAGGCTCCCTGGTGTATGCTGTTTGCCGATGATATTGTGCTGGTTGCCGAGAGTGCCCTAGAGGTCCAGAGCAGATTGGAGGTGTGGTGGCAAAGACTGGAGAGTGTTGGCCTAAAATTGAGCAGAACTAAAACAGAGTACTTGTTCTGCGATTTTGGCGGCCTCTCTAGTTCTGTGCCCATAGCTCTCGCCGGAACGCCCATACCAACCTGTTCTGATTTTCGGTACCTTGGCTCGCTTATCCAAGGAAATGGTGAGATAGACCGAGACGTGGCACATCGGATCAACTCAGGATGGATGAAATGGCGACAGGTCACTGGAACAACTTGCGACCCACGGATGCCCCTCAGGTTGAAGGGTAAAATCTACAAGTCAGTGATAAGGCCTGTCCTACTGTATGGGTCAGAATGTTGGGCTCTGAAAAAGACGGATGAAAAGCGATTGCATTTAGCAGAGATGAGAATGCTGAGATGGATGTGTGGTGTGACGAGATTGGATAAAGTGACAAATGAGTATATTAGAGGAAGTTTGAAAGTGGCGCCAGTGACTGAAAAGTTGAAAGGGAACCGTTTGTCTTGGTATGGCCATGTGAAAAGGAGGGATGAAAAGCATGTAACAAAAAAAGTCATGTGTATAAATGTGGATGGATGGAGAGGCAGGGGGAGACCAAAGAAAATATGGATGGATTGTGTGAGAAGTGATATGGAAGACAGAGGAGTTAGCGATAGCGTGACGAGTGACAGGACAGAATGGAAGAAAAAAACATATTGCGCCGACCCCAAATAAAACGGGACAAGGGCAGGAAGATGATGATGAGTGAGAATTTGTTGATAAATGTATGTTATTTATCAATAGGTGTATATCACTGAAGGTGGGTGAATACTTTTACGATGGCATTAACTGTAAATTGACTTGAGAGATGAGAGTGCTGAACACTTAACATTGATACTATTAAACGTCAGCTTAACCTGTAAGGGATAATTTATGATAAAGTAATATCGTCGTCTCGTTACAATCATCAAGTTTACGATGATACTTCGAATTCTATAGAAACCTACGTGAATACTAAGCTCTCGACAATGATACAAATAAATTTGTATTGCACCTCATTCGCTTAATAATTGCCTCATTTCGTAGAATAAGTGTGGGAGACCTATACTTCGACACGAATGGGACGGCTCGACCGGAGTGTTACCACGGCTTTACAGAATATGGCGTGAAGCAAAACTCACGTTGGGTTTCGCCGTACAAGTGAGGCTACACGAGACCCAACACTTCTCTCCCATTCTCAATCCTGAAATCCCCAATCCTTAAATCCCTACTCACCCGCGGCCGGCGCCAAATACTTACCATCAGGTAATCCGTTTGCTTATTTGCCGACCTATGCTATAAAAGGTTAAATTTAATTCAATATTAATTACTACTTGCCCTACTAAATTTCCAACCGTCCCAATATTACTTAAGTCGAACGATCAAATCAAACGATATTTTCTTGATCAAACACACACACATGCAAGAAATCATTTTTATATATTTAGATATTTTAGCTATTCAAAATAGATCGTTGAGTATATCCTAAAACACATTGAGGTACCAGGGTCTCAGAAGTCGGAAGAGCATCGTGTGTCGTGACTGACTTTTGGCCTGAATATTTTACTTGGTGTGCCTGGCGGCGCCATCTCACCATACGAGACTCGTGTCTGAAATCGCTGACGTTCTAGTGTTATGTGAAAAGAATTCATCGTTTTGCAACGCCATGTCTAGGGTATAAAGCCTTTTAGTAAATATCACTGGAGCTTGAATAAAATACTAGTTGGATACCTCGGGTTATCTGTTCAATGTTATCTTTAAAGTGAAGAATGCTTTTAGGTTTTATGTTTTTATAATATTTTTATAAACCGTGTTACATTAGCAATGTAAGTAACAAAAAAAAACGTATACTTTAACATTATTACATTCATTTTAGGTTAATCCTTCACCGCATGGCTTAAAACTTTGCAGCGGCAAAAAAACAATAATTCTCTCCGAAAGAAAATTTTCACATAAAATTTTATATAAATCCAGAAATAGAAATAAAGCTGAACTGGATTTTCTTTCTTAAATTACACCTCCACTTTAAATTTCAGTAGAATTTATTCATGAAATTGATACCAAAGCTTTTGATCCGTTTCTTTATACAAAAAATCTTTCTTTTTCACCTTAAAAACATTTATTTCAAAATGTAGACATGAAAGTATCAAAAAGTTTGTTTAAATTATGTATAATTTCATCGTAACCTGGTAATTTTGTTTTAATAAGTAATACTCATTATGCTTAACTACTACGCAATAATTATAAAAGAGCATCAGGTATACTTTAATCGTCTAATTCAATCTGTAAGGAACATCACTAAATACCAACTAATGACAGGCCAATCTCGAAACATTTATTTATCCCAAACCCGTTTTGACTTACAAATTACGGTTGTATCGATTCAATATAACCTTGTTAGGCAATGCCGACGCGACGGAATAGAACCACAAAAAGTTCCAGAACTGTTATTTTATATTTTAATGTGAAAATTGTTACAAGTTCGCGGCAAAGCAGCTGTGCGTTATAACAATGTTGGATTCCGTTCCTAAATTATATGATGACGGCCTTGTTAACCGCCTTGGTGGTGTTCCAAAAGTAGTGTAGTGAAAAAATCTTGATATTGTCCGTGCTCGCCCTTCTGAATTAAGGGTCCGTTGAGCATAAAGTGGAGTCCAATTAAGAAATTTATAGTCCGAACGCGTTGTAAAACAATAAATTGTACAATGGCTCTCAACGGCATGGTCTATTAATTACGTGCACCAGTTTCTAGGGTCATTATTAGGGTAGGCTTGCAGCCGTTTATTGTTGAAGCCTACGCAATATTATGTGATGCCGATGTTTATTATTAGAATTACGGGGAAAGGGTATGCTGGTATTGAATTATGTTATTCAGCCTGCAAGAGTATCGTTCACATTGATAAAGACACTTTTTTGACAAAAATCGGGTATGAAACTAACAACTTACGGCAAAATGTTAAACAATCAATTTGAAAAAAAAATCGCTTACTTGTGCCCATATCTCGTCTTGTAATCGTTTGAACTACGGTATAGGTTATATTTGTAAGACAAAACGTCCGTAATTATTTATTTCTCATTCCTCAAAACCAAACAGACGAACCCAAAATCGTCCTATGAAAATATTTGAAAATCTCGATTTATTATAGTGCCAATAATAACATATTAAATGTTTTCTTGGGACTACAGCCCGCGGCTACATCCCAATCGGACTAATACTTTCTCATATTTTTATGGAATGTGTAAGAGTGTTCATTCTGTGTAAAGATATGAGTAAAAATGTCCAGAATGCATTACCATCATCAGCCTATAAGTGCTTACTCACTGCTGACCAAAGATTACTTCTCACGCAGAGAAGGTTTGAGCATTAACAACTACGTTTTCCCGAGGTGCATTGGCGATTAAAAACTTTAAATTATAAGTCCAGATTTCCTTTACTGTTTGTTTTTGGCGTCTAAACACATAATCTTAGAGAATAATATTAATATATTTTGAAACTTGAAAAACTATATGATACCGATAGACTAAATCTTAAAAGATATGCTTTTCCTAAAGATACAACTACGAATATACATACATATAATCAAAGACCAATCACAATCGCAAATGGGAGTACTAAAGAGACGTTTATGAGTACATATTGTATGTATGTAACCAGTTTTGTTCGTCGTTAGAGAATCATGTTTTACATGATAACAATCTCATTTATATCTTGGACAATCAAGGCGACATCGCAATTGCTCCGATTGTTAAACTAAACTGGCGGTAGGCCGCTATAAGGAGCATAAATCTTTTTAATTTATATACCAAAACATAATAAGAGGAAAATGTTATTCACGGTACTAGTGTCTGGTCATCTCACCGAGCTACGACGTAATTTATTACTTAGACTTTTACGTCTATAAAAGTAAATAAAGCTCATGAAATAGCTATAAATCCCCTTACAAAGAACGGCGATACATGCTGCGTGTCCCGGTAAAGTCTCTTTTGGTAAGATACGCTCAGACACGACCTTTGAATTATGTGTTGTTACGGCGATGTAGTGCTAAACGGTTACATAAATTACTGCAATGATTTGTGGTTAAGCCGTTTATGTGTCTAGTTTAGTCTATAAAGTGAAAAGAATGGGAGTGAATTTTGAAACGTCAATCGTTACTTTTATGGGTGTATTGTGAAATATGTATACATATATGTATGTATGTAGAAGAAACATGTTTTACGTTCGTAAACTTGGAAGAATGTGAAACGTCGCGAGGTAATAGAACGCAAATGGTAAGTAATTTGATATATAGTGTCATTTAGTTTATCATACTTATTCATAATTACCAAGACACTATTATATGGGATGGCTCGGCAAACGAACATACGGATTACCTGACAGTTATCAAGCTATCGGCGCTAACTATAGACACTCGTAAGGAGCAAAATAGCGTAAATAAAAGTGTGTTGTCGGCATTTTGTAGGTTATGTAGGATTTAGGGAAAGAAGATTTGGGGTGAGGAAGGTTGGGCCGTCGGTAGCTCCACTCTCATAAAGAAACATAATGTGAGTTCACGACGCTATGCTGGAAGGCCGTGGTATCACTCCGGATGAGCCGACTCATTAAATTTTATTCGCTTTATATGTATGTATATTTCAATAGAGCAAAAACGTAACCCTCATAAAACCTTAGGCTAAAGTATTACAATCCGTAGTGCTAACTGGGTTTCTCTCAGTTGTCGAAGTCCTTATGCGCCTTTGATGGCTTAAGTCTTTGTATCCAGCTAGATATGGAGAAAAGTGGAATACATTTTTCCCACTTCTACGTTATTTTGAGGTTAAACTGGTTGTGAGATTCAAAATATTAGTAAGTTTGTTTTAGCCTAAGGCAGCTACTGAATAATACAAAATGTTAATACATTGAAAACATGTTCCTGTAGGTACATGATAATAATTATAAGCTAAATATTTCCAACACAACTCCCTAGTTACCAATAACAATAACTGTATTTCAATGAAACAGTTAATTAATCAATCAGCTAGAAGCGATTAAACACATTATTTATTAGCTGTCAATAAAACAAAGTGATTATTTTAATGAAATAACACTACGTATTAATTAATTATGATAGTCACGCATCAAAAGCTAATTACGTGACAAAATATTTGTCGAGCTTTTTTAATAAGCAAAAATATTCGAATAAATTAATTGTATTAATTTTTTATTTTGCTTTGATCTTGTTTCTTTCGATTGATGCTTTCTTGCAAAAAAAAAACAAAAACTTTTCGTAGTATATTTATTGGTGATCAAAGCTGATTACGTGCTATAAGTATGTATTACAATTAATCAGCAGACGACAACCCCGAGAAAACAAAATGGCCTCCATTAAAAAATTTAATCGTCCGCACACCGATTTCAAATGATTACTTAACACTTCCCGACGGCACAGAAATCACACCTTTGAAGTTCAAATTAAGAGTTTCGTTTCCCTTACAACGGCGACGTGGCACCTCAGCGGTAAGGAATGACTAACAGACGCTAACAAGGTATCATTATAAGGATGTTCACCCCACAATGTTTCGTATCGATAGTTTTTTGCTCATTGTTTTTATTAACCAGCGATGAAGTACGATATAAAAACGATAAGAATTGTTCATAATAGTCAATCTACATGCTAGCCACGCCCACTAGATTAGAACAATAATAACTGCAATTTAAAATTATAGCTGGGCATTTAGCAGTTCGTGAATTTACGAAGTAATCAGTACTTATGTTTGATGTTTAACATATAAGTCAATTATTTTTAACACGATTTAATTTCTGTAAGCTCATCTTATGTTAGAGATATGATCATACAACTTAATTCACACAATATAGGATGCTACATCATTATTTTGTTTTTAGTTTCGCAAACGTATCCTTACATACCCGTTGTATAATTTAAGTTTTCATGATTGTTATTAAAAATGTACAGCGAAGTAATAATTATAAATGAGTGATGATTTTATCGATACTTTTTACATCACTATGAGTGTTTGGGCAGGTGGCGAAACACCAAGACAAAAGGCGGTCGTATCATTATGTTGTCTTCTGCGTCTGCGTTCGCGCATCCCAACCGGCCAGCGATATAATTCAAACACCATAATTACTTCGTGCATTAATGGGATATTCCACCAAGAAAACCTCCCATGACTATCTAAAGTTAGACAACTTACGAAGTATGTACTGTTATACAATTATGCCAGTTTATAATTTAGCACCAATAAGTCTACAAGCAGTTTTTACCTCTAAGGTGCTGAAGGTGTCCATAGGCGGCGCTGATCACTTACCATCAGGTTATCCGTCGGCACGTTTGCCTCCTATTCCACAAAAAATATGCCAGGTAAGGTATTATGGAGAAGGAGAACATTTGCTCTCTTCGTTTATCATTTCTATATAGAACCAGACATCTGCGCTCTTACTGTATCTAGGTACTACATTCGAAATTGAAAAACATTTTTTCAACAAACTTCGCAAAATGATGGTGTTTTATTTTCTAAAAATCAATACGTACCTATGTGGAATATTTTGAACTCTGTGCGTGAAGACGAGGTGGGCGCGTCCTCTAACACGTTGGCATCAGACACCGTTACCAGCAAACCGTTCGAAGCTGCTCTCAACTCTTTTTTGAGAATATGGGCGTGATACTATGATTACATTTCAAAACATCTAAAGCACGTTTAATTATTATTAGATAATTGTGTAGAATAAATAATTTTTTTTAAAGGAATTGAGAAAATATTTTCGAATCCAGTTCCTTTTTTAAAGTTCTTATTTGCGTGGCTTTTTGAAAGTCGTAGTAAGTTTAGCAGAAGTATGTTTTTATTTTCTGTCAAACTTCCTTATAATTCTTTGAGATAACTTAATTATTTTTCATAGTTTGCGTAAGATAAATAGAAGTTGGTATGCTCATAAATGTTTATCTTGGATTGTTCATTGTAATACATACAAGATAGGTACATCTACAGCAGATTTTATAATACAGCACCTACCAAAATCTAGCTTCCTTAGGTACCTACTAGAAATTTAATGATTTAAGTACGTAAATCGCTAAATAGCCAACAAAATTGTATACAGTAAACCTTAGTTGCGACCACGCTACACATAAAACAACAATAACAATATAAAAGTACTACAAATTACCGTTATTTAAAAAAAACCTAATTAATTAGCTGGACGCCGCTACATAGTTTCTCGCTGCAATGAACTCATCAAAAGAGAACATTTAGAGATTATCACATTAGTGAAGTAAGTCGATAATTACCATCCTCATCTATGGGCGTTCACATATACATCATTTTTGTTAAGATGTTACTTAAAATTACTAAGCTTAAACATTCATTCTTAATCTGTTGTGTGTCCAAAACTGTTAATTTAGTGCGTTATCCGTTATGTATGTATATTCGTGTAAGCAGCAGAAGTATGTTTCGTGAGACTTTATTTTGTTATACTTTAATAAGATATTTGGATATACTAGTTGTCGCGCTAGCTTCTGCCAGCGCCTTCGTCCACAGCATCGTGTTAAAAAATAGCTTATGAGTTATTCTCGTCAGTCTATAACCTATCTGTGAGCTAAATTTCATAGAGATCCGTTCAGGAGTTTTTACGTTAAAGAGTGACAAAGAATCAATGTAAACTTACAAAAAATCGCAATTACAATGTTGGTAGGATGATTTTAGTTACCGAATGGAAACCATTGAAGACAAAATAATCCTAAACAAACACAGAGTCTATAATTGCCAAATCAGCTATAGATTTAGTTTTTTTTTTTTTTTTGAAATTATTATAATTTACATTAACGAAAAATAAGTTTTTTCTTTCTTTCTTGTATAATTATTATGTACAATATATTCCAATTGATAATATCGTTTATCAAAACCGCTTGTACGATACTCGAAAACTACTTCTTATGTTCAAATCTTAGAAAAAGCTTTAGAAAACAACTTCTTTATTTTTTCTAATAGTGACTAAATTAAATTATGAATATAATTATAATTAAATGATGTGATAATGTACAATATACTAGTAGATATGACCAATTCAGTGTCCTGTATTTAGATTCGATAATCGCAGAATTTACTCGAGTGATTTCGTTAGAAGGATTTATTGGAAACCGGCTTATTCAAATGTGGTACTGTAATTTTGACAGATTTACGGGCCTTCAACAAATGGAAATTAGAGAATAAATTGCTCACTGATTCAGTAGTAACGATTAAGGTATTAGATAAAATGTCCAGCATTTCCTTTTAAAAATATCCTTTATTAAAAGCGCTGGTAACCAATAAAAAAAAAATAGTTTATTAAAAATAGAATTATGTTGGCTCAATCATTAATTAAAATCTAAATCGTCTTACAATTAACATTTTCGACGATATACGATCCACATTTAAATAGCCACTTCATGATTTAGTCTACCAATTATATTTTTATTACTGGCACAATACAATTTATTACGACATTCAATATTTACAAACAAACGTACGATAAACTTTTCGATAGAACCAGTTCTGTAAGTTGAACTCGTTTCACTGAATTGTTCTACTTCTAAATCACGGCCATTTTATAAAAACCATACTAGTAATTCGATATTTTATATTTGAGATCCGATTTAAATAGTGACTGAGGTAATTAATGCTACTCGAATAGTGATACTCGGAATGTAAGTGATCAGTATAATCGAGTAATATAATATTTTCTATTGTGTTTATTTTGGTTTCGAGATAAATTGATGTTTACGTAGGTACAATATCTACGCTTCGAGGGTACTTATCGACTTAGTCAACAATACTTTTGAAATACTTAGTTATTAACTGATAGGGCAATGTTTGATTATTATCTTAAAACTGTGAAATAATTATAGAAAAAAAGTTTAATTTCAAAACATTTCGTTGTTATTTTTTTGCAAAAACTTTACAGGAAAACGGGTCAAGCAGTTTGAACATCGCAGTTTTTGCCGCCTCTTGTATTGATTGGAAAAGTAATCAACTTCCGATCGTATACTATAGTATTTCAAATCAATTGTTTCTGCAAACAACTGAGTGTCGATCGGAAAAAAAGTATCGAATCGCAACACTATTTACTTGTTCCATAAAAGTAGATCAATGTTTGCTTTAAAGATAGTTTTGGAACGTCTCTAAAATTTTATTTTTATTTTTATTGCTCTCCAATTTTTATTGTATTCATTTTACAAATAATACCTTTTATGCTATTATTATTATTATTATTATTTATTGCTTATCCTATAAAAGTATATGAGCCTGTGTACCTATATATTTTATCGATATTTTTATTTTTCGTTCATTAAATTTTTTGCAAGTTATGTGATAGCTTTTCATTTGTATCTGAAATGATTTATTGAGATTCGTTTTACTGTTTTATGGTCTATGAAATTTGTCGAGTAGAAAATAATAGTAAGTCTTGAAATTAAGTTTCTATAAAGTCTTTGAGGGCTATGAAAAGACAAATTGTATGCTTTTAGATGGAAAGAAATCTATATGTATTGTATGCTATGGATAACAGTGGGAGTGACATATTTATATAATATCTTTGTTTATATTGTTTGCACAGATATAATGTGTTACTGTTTGTTTGTCCTAAATAAATAAATGAAATGAATTAATAAAAAATCTATTATAAGGTATTTATAATTATGTACTTAGCAATTTACATCTATAAGGCTAAAATGTTCAAGTTCTGAAAAAAATTAATGGTTCTGATAATACCTTAATAAGAGTAACGGACTCTATACGAAATAGAGGTACGCAACACCGTACACGAACATACTGCTTCGAAATATATAATTCCCACATAACCAAATGGGTGCGTTCAGACGATTATATTAAGAACTTAATTCTATCCCAGCACCTCAACTTTTCCATAACGTGTATGTATGAGAAGGCAAGTAAGAGAAAGTACTAGTACCTACCTTGTTAGAATTATTATGGTAAAGGTAATCTTATACGTGCATTGCTTATACTATGAGTTCTCGAAAGATATCTACATATTTCTTAATTACCTAATTTGTATTTCTTAGAGCGAAGTTTTGTTCAGACCGAGTTATTGTGAATTTCAAAATTTCTGAATGGATTGCGCTTCGTTAGGTAGTATTTTGATGAAACTTTTGTTCAGTTAGATTTCTACCTGTAGTATATTTAGTTGAATTATTAAGCTTGTGTCATATTTGAAAAACGTCTTTCTATGTGGCAGCCCACTAGGATTTGGATCAACTACTGCTGACCAATTATGGCCGACTTTAAAAACTGGGAATACCCGAGGATTTGTAAGTGCGTTCCCGACCATTTGGAGAATAGAGATTTCAGTATTAGGTTATTGGGTATAGGCGAGGAACGATCCTCTGGTGGCAACCTCACTCTTACGGCGAAATACAAAGCTTGTGTTGTATGAGGCATATTCAAAGTGGTATATTAACTTCACAGATAGCAGTGTTTGCTCTCAAAATTACTAGGACGTAGGACCTAATTATTATACAAAATTGTACCTACTAGTATAGACTGTTATTCGAAACATATTAAAAACAATATTCTTCATTATATTATACAGAGTTAGAATAAAAGTAATTCAGCAACAATTCTATGGTAGAAGCTCGATTGGAATTACCAGAATTCCTGTCAACAGGATGTCCTTGTTTTGTACCGAAATAATTATTAACTAATATTTCTGTTTATTAATTCTCTTTCATAAAGGAATTACGAACATAACTAGCTAAAAGAGGATGTACTACAAATACACCTCTAGATTCCGAGAACAGACGAAATTCTATGTTCTTGTTCATGTTGCTCTGTATATTTCATACTTTATGTAAATTCTCACAAATTATGTGGTACTTCCAATAGTAATATGGAATTTGCAGAATATTCATAGCATTCGCTATTATAATAGTTTGTATAATGAATTGCGCATATTATGTTTAATATAGTTGAAGTTCAAAGTTTCTTGAACTTGCCGTTGTAATGTAATGGTTGAATTTGTAATGTGAATTTCTAATGGCAAGCCTAGTTAATATAGTGTTTTATCTTAAAGATATGAATGTTGATAATTTAAAGTTTTCCTTGTTGGACTACATCTGCATCGGGCTAATTAGTGGGTATTGAGTACGATTAGGAGTTCCAGGAAAGTACTTAAACGTTGCTCTAGACTAGGGGTTCCTTCTGTGTCGTGGTTGCAAATATAAATACATAATTTTACAATTTCACATACACAAACATGACAGCCGTACCCAGATTTAATAATCCTTTACTGCATCAGAAATTAGTCAGTAATAGAAAAATGTAATTATGAATAATTTAAAACGATAATTAATTAATGTTAAAAATTATAAGCAGCTCTTCTGGCAGCAAGTCGGGTAATAAAGTCAATACGTGCTCCTTCTTTTTTTATGTGACGGAATACCTAATAGTGAGCTACCGGCACCGCTCATGGACACCCGCAATACCAGAGGAGTTACGACTGCGTTGCCGGCGGTTTGACTACTAGGCTTTTCTAGATTTAGGTATTGAGGCGGGATGGGCGGAGGGTAAGGATTGTTGTGTGCCGTAGATGTTTCACATCGGTTTTCTGTGAGGCCTTGGTATCACTCTTGTCGAGCCGACCTATTCGTGCCAAAGTATGGCTCTCCCACATTCGTGGATTTGTACAAGTTCTTGGATTAAATAGTGTAATGTTATTTTATCTTATCTTGTAGTTGGGCATTAATTTAGGCAATTTATCGTCCAAGATCTGTTCGACATAATAAAGCTATTGAGTATACCATTTAAGGCGTAATGTGTACGTATTTGTAGGATAAAGAAGTCATAAAGATAAGGATTGACTGTACCTACATTTATTAAGATAAAAATCTCTATTTTTCATTTATTTTTTGCGTTGTAGGTAGGTATCGGATAATAAAAAAAAATATAAACTTAATTTTATATTATGAAAAGGCTTATAACGCTCGAAACTTTTCTGGTGCTTTAGGAGTCTATCGGTGACGCCGAATGCTTAACTTCAACTACACATCAAATACAAAAACTGACTCTTAAAACACAGTATTTGTATAAAAGTTTCTTAGACATCTTCGATACATGTATTAAACGAACAACTTAACTTTTCTTACTCATAAACTGACAGATGTGATCTATCACCAATAGTTTGTTGCTGTTAAGACTTGTTCATAGAAGTTTAGCTGCACTATAATGGAAAATTCTAGATCATGAAAAATTCTTTTATTAAAATGGCTTTCCATTGTTACCTTGTCATGTAACTTCTAAGTAGGAAAACGAAGTCGCGATATTGAATGAGATATGAATAACCAAATTTTTGATGAATAGAATAATTCGTATATCCTCGCCATCCGCTGGTTTCCGTTCACTTCTGGACATAGATCTAGATTCAAATATTGTTAAATTAGAATAAATAGCCTCTTAATAAAGTGCCTTATTAGTTGAGGTCATAACAGTGAAACTATTAAGCCAGGGGTTTTATTTCTAATTTGAGGATCGAGACCAATGTATGAGCAATAAAATTTGAGGATTTTTTATGTGATTTGTCGGCAGATGACCAGGCTCATCACCTGATACTCGCAACTCCAGCTTGTTGCCAGTCTTTGAACGAAACGACGAAGACACATTCGCGGTAAATAAACCCTTAAGATTGGTTAGTTGGTTGTACCAATAGTAGAACCTAAAAAAAGTACGAGTAAACTAAAAATGTAATATAAAGATATTTTATAATCATAAATAGGACGTAAGAAAGAGCACTTCATAAAATAGATCGCTATATTACACACACAATAATGTTACGTGTATTGTAATATCACCTTATTACCAAAGGTGGTATTTTAAAATTTAATCCGTTTTCAACGACGCCGCGGTCTATAACTAGTTTACACGAAGAGTCCATTCCGCCTACACGTCTATAAAAAATAATTTTAACAACACTATAACAAGCTTGTAAAATACTCAATTTTATATAACAAGAAGTGTTTATAAAAAGTTCAGTATCTCACTTAATTAATAGGATATATTACTTTAATGTGAAAAAATAAAATATTTGATCGGAGACCAAAAATTTTATGTAGGTAATGGGAACAATTAATGTTTACTTTGATGTGAAAAAGAAATAGTTATCTACTTATAATAATATATAATATCATAACTATAAAATTTATTACATAACGAATTTTTTGCCGAAAAGGTTTCGATATAATACCTACTTGTGCTAGGTATCACATGACATGTAGGTTTCATTACATAAATTTCGTGAGACACGACAAATTACGACGTAAAACTGTTTTTTTAACTGAAACTGTTTATTTTTAAGTGTGAGAGATCCAAGTTTTGGGATGAATGGGATGGAGTGAGGTAACTGGAGGGACAATCCTTCCCCTCTCCACGTCCCTCCCCAATCCCTAAATCTTCTAAACTCCAAAGACCGGCAACACACTGGAGATGCGGGTATCAGGTAATGAGTCTGGTCGTTTGCCGACAAATCACATAAAAATCCTCTCATATTTTTATAAATTAACTATAGTGAGTCAAAATAAATTTACTAAAAACTTAGACTTACTACGTGAATTAGCTGAGAGAGCTGTATCAGTGCGCGACGTTAAGCGCAACGCGCTCTAAGGGTCCCGTTGTGATTTGAAACTAGTAGAGCTTAAACAGTAAAATCACTTTAGTCAGTTTATTTCTTATAGAAATAAACATATCTAAATAAAAAGAACCAAATTTGCGATAAATCAACTAATACTTTTTTATTGAATTTACAAGCAATTTGAACAAATTTATGTAGCGTATTCGCCTAGGAAACATTTGATTGTTACTTTATGACTAATGACCGCCGCACGCAATACAAATGCTGATGTAATGAAAATTCATTGGAATCACATTTTCCTTAATATGAACTAAAATATAAAAATATCAAAAAACTTCATTATCCTCCCTCCATAAATTTTCAACCAAAAGCGTAACAAATCAAAATTGTTGATACAAAAAATACATATGCATATACTATAATATACATACATAAATGTATTGGTAGTGTTTCGTTATTTATGATCCAATTATTTGTATAAAAACTCACAATCAGAACTATTATTGAACATCAATCACTGTTTGAATTGGCATCCCTAATTTGGAATGTTCTGATATCATAAAAACGTAACTACTTACATGATATGATATAAGGATTTACTTGTATATTATTTTACAACGTCATCTATTATTTTTATTACATTGATCAATTGAAAATATTTATAATCCTTTAACTTTCAACTATACAAATTTAATGACATTGTACATATTGACAAATATTTTTTAAGTTATTGTTTTCGTCCTTTTTGTGCCAGCAGACTGTTATATGTATTAATTCTGCGTGTCGGATAAATCGAACAATACCTTATGTTGTTGATTTTAAGGTACAAAATTATTTTCACTTAAAATGGTAAAGAAATAATTTAATTTTAACCAGGTATAAGAAATATTAATTTAAATTTAAATTAAACAAAATGATTTTCGTATTTAAGATTGAGTTGTAGCCAATAATGTTGTTAGCCATATGACGTCATATATATTTAATTAAACATTAATAGACTCCCATCCTAGTTGATTACATCTTTTACAACAGTTATACAATAAATTAATCAAGTGGAAGATTTAGACCTCGTTAGTGAGCAAAAAATGTAGAATTAATTATTGATCATAGCTTTGACACTACATAATTAAACATGTACTCGTAAGTATATCAAGTTGCTACTTGATATTTTTTGTGTAGGTATAATTATTTTTATGACGATTTGTTATAAAAAAATTGTAAATAAATATATATATGTAAAATTGACATTCAGATCAATTATTTATAAGATGTAATTGTAAAAGTTAAATAAATTAATTTTGTGGTTCCATATTCAGGTTTTGATTGAACTATGAATAGAATAATAACATATAAAACACTTTTTTTTATTTCAGAAGAAACACAGCAGGTGAGAAATTTAAAAATCTTTTATTTAAATTTTCCAGAAAACACAAAGCAGATTTTCCTTCTTATGTATATAACATAAGCAAAGTAAGTACCTACTCATAAACTTTTATTTCAAATGCAAACTACTAAAAAGCTGTTTAA
Organism: Spodoptera exigua; assembly: GCA_902829305.4. Taxonomy (NCBI): domain Eukaryota; kingdom Metazoa; phylum Arthropoda; class Insecta; order Lepidoptera; family Noctuidae; genus Spodoptera; species Spodoptera exigua. The sequence continues at coordinate 6,042,213 of LR824614.2, forward strand.
CATGAACGCTTTGCTTTTTGAAGAGGTGTTCTAAGACTAACTTTTATTAAATTTATAATAATAAATAATAAAACGAAATCATATTTTTTTAAAGACCGCGATTATTGTCTGATTGAAAAAAATATAATTAACGTTGTGGTGGCCCGCAGGTTAAGATGACCGCTTCTCATGCATGAGGTTGAGTTGTGCATTGAGTTCAAACCAGGCAATTAAAATGTGACTTTTTCCAAGTTATTATGTACTTAATATGATGGGGATGGCGAACGGGGTCGATTCCTAAAACCACACAATCACCTGAAAAAGATGAAAAAGCAACCGTACACAAAAATATTACTCTTTCCAGAATTTACAGGTTTGTATATCTCTTTTAAAAAACGAACTAATAATCAACTCAAAGTACTGGCAGCCTTTTGTAAAAAGGAACAGACAACGTTATATGTATATCATTTTATATTTCGTCTCTGTCCTTTTCAATCTCTCGTACATATATGTAGGTACTAAAAGTGTATAAAAAATATCGTTGCACGTCGTATCTCTTGCACGTATCGCTCATAACGTCCATAAAATGATTACCTACGTGAGAAGTAGTAGATTGTTCACGGGACTGTGATACAACAGCACCTACTAACCTTTTGAGCTAAATTTTTAATGTATTCACGACTCTATTTAATCATATTGAATTTCATTTTAAGTGTCGAAGAAATTTTAAAGCGAGGCCAGAGACTCGCTATGGCGTGATTACCGGCCTCGGAAGATTCGGTAGGTACCTGTTTCAGATCCATAGGGATGAAACGCCCGGGTGTCGTCATTGTGAGGACCAGAGGACACAGTGGGCTGAGCAACGCCCTGATCTAAGGAAAGTGATTGACGGCGGCGACCTCTTGCGCCTGGCCTTAGTCCAGACCCTGCTGCGAAGCGACAGACTGTAGTAGACACTTCAGGAGTCGAAGATCACGCGACAGTCTCAGGCTAGCGTATGCACGGATTTGCGGAAGGCGAACATGGGAACATATGGATGAAACATGGCGCGGTATGTCGCTTTGCCTTACGCGCGTGCCACAAAAAGCCATAAGGCCACTGCAAATGCAATCCAATAGAGCCGATATTAAGCTGGAATAAGGAACGGGGTTGCTTTTACATCAATTCATCAGTAAGAGTCTGACACTCTCTCTCGCCACACCAAGGGCGGGAGAAATTGTTGAAGATTTTCATCACTCCAAAAAACGGTCTAAGCTTTATATTATGTCTTTAACATCAACATATTTAGTAATACTATGTCCTGCCCTTCTTATAGATACTATGTAACATAGCGTAGCAACTATATACTGAAGGTAAAATAAAGTAAAAAACGACCTTTCTCACCTTACAATCATGGTAATAGAACTAGCGATCAAATAAATTAACGAGACAGATATAATATGTATGTAGGCACAATCATTAAATAAAACATTCATTTTAATAAACTTATCTAAAATACATAATCAGCGTCAAATACTTAAAGTTATAGGTAGATATAAATGAATGAAGTTTGACAAATCTCTACATCTTTATTTATAGAAAACTAATATTTAGACATTCACAAAAACTGCGGGAAATCACATAAGAACATACTTCACACAAAATAAGAGATTAAAAAACTCATCAATATTTCCTTTTTCCCACAGTAAAATGAGAATCGATTTTTTATTCGGTTTAGCTGTTTATCGAGAAACATGTTTTAAAGAAAATTTTATCTCGACCATTATCGATAAATAATGCCGGATACATCGACATCGGTCGTTCGTATGCAAAGCTCTAGATGTGTTGGTATTCGCCAATACCTTTCAATTGCACTTACCATAAATTAATTGTCGTTTCAACGTTAATTTAATTTAAACAGAATATTCAGTATTAATCGTCGGTAGCGGTCAAATTAGTCCAGAAATTATACACTCGATTTTGTTCTGTATTATGAAGTGGTAGAACTGATTTTAGGATATTTTGATACAGGAAACGCAGTCCCATTAATGTTTGCGTGTCCACCCTTTCTGCCCTCATAACAGATATGTAAATAACAACAAATTACACCTCATTTAAAGTCATTTTATTGTATATTTAGTTGTGTCATTCATTAATTATATCGTATTTCCTTCTGGCAGGCTTGACCTGAAATAATGCATAAATTCTAATGTTATCAAACCATGAAGATAACATTACGCTATCAAAATTAGAATTGTACTGTAATGTTCTTTTTATGATAATTTTATTATTCGATGAAAGTACGATTACAACATTTAATTAATGGCACATTTTAATTTGATCAAATTACATTTCAAAGTAGCATCTGGTCTATTCCATAAACCTGGGACTTAAAACCGAGTTACTGTTTCAAGTTATTAAATCAAAATATCTTACTGCGATATCGCCAGCAGTTCATAATATCACCACACAATGCATCTTTCTTTTTAAATGTATTTTAAAGGGACTATTATGCTTTACATTCTAAAGGCACAAGATATCATTTATGAATAAAAGAAAACAATTTCGTCGTTATTATGCAACACAGGACCACTAAAGTCCTTTGTTTCGCCCTTTATTTAGCAAACAGTAGCCTAACCGGCGCACACTGTCAACTCTATTAAGAAAAAAATAATATAAAAAGAAATAAAAAAGCAAATTAAAAGCCGAGACTAGCGTCCCAGCCATTGAAGCGCGAATAAAAGTGTTTAATTAAAGTGTTGTTATTGATGGGGACCCCGCGAGATGGCGTTTAATCAACAGCTGTACAGTTCGGACTCCTTTCGACTTTATTTTTAATTCGACTTAATTGCAAGAGTTACGACGCCGTTCGGTCGAAGGACCAGAACGTTTTACGCTCCAAACCTTTATTGGAGTGAAAGGTTCGATCTTAATTACTAGAATTTATACAACTGCCTCCACATCGGCGACGCTATTTGTGCAAGCCAGACAATAGTTGCACAAGAATGTAATTGAAACTTCCACCTTAATTTGTAACTACATTTTCAGTCTGTCTGCGACGGAAACTCGGGATGTTCCCCGATTAATTAAAATTATTACTTTCGGTACAATTTGTTGCAATTTTTGTCTTAATTCACACATTTTGAGGTTCAATTTGAAACGTGACTGGTGCTGGTAATGTAATTAAAGAAAGGTAACGGTAAATTTTTGATGTATTATCTACTGACGAGCAATTAGCTCCAAAGTTAATTGTAGGGCTGTCTCTGGCACTTAAACACTGGCGTGCAATTATATTTTAAACATAAATTTTCGTAACTGGTGCCGAAGATTTATGACCGATTTTGTTTGTATAAAATTAACTTTATTTTAGCATTGAAATATTCAATAAACTAAAACTATTTACAAATGTAATGAAATTGTTATGTATAGGTTAAAAAGGCACCTTAGTCTTCCCATTAAAATTTTACTTTGTTATGAAACCTAAATAAAAGTACTAAAACTTTAAAAACAGCTGTTAACTTAAAGACAACAGAACAAAAGAAACACAAACAATCAAAGAATTCGAACATAACGTTCTTCTATTTTTAAAAACCGATTCTTGTTTCTTAAGGACCGAATCCGATTTCGATCATTAAAATCTGGAGTACCCATAGCCATAATGCTTCATTTTTCGCGGTCCATGTTCTGCCACAGTGCAGTATGTACGTATGCAGAAGCATTAACCAAGTTCTGTGGGCAAGCCGTGCATTCAGACATTAATTACGTAATTAAGTGAACGATTAAATCGATTGTTTAATTCGTTTTGCGGTCGCTCGTTTCGATAATTCGATTGTTCGATCCATCTTTGGTATAGGCCCTCGTGTTAAACGAAGAGGTTGCAACAATTAGTCGATGCTGCTTCTAGCTAATTGTATTGGGTTCGTAGGATAAGATTTTATCTTTAGGTTATTTTATCTGACCATTACAGAGAATTATAAGTTTGTTAGTCTTTGCTATACAAATAAAACGACATGTAAGGTTATAGGGTCGGTACAAGCTGGAATAATGCCCAAAATATTATTAGCGATCCATTTTTACGATCCTATTATAAGTGTCTGTTACAGTATTTTCTTGTTCTGACTTGGCTGACCATTGGGTATATGTTATAAATAAATTATAAACATATGAAATGAAATTAGAAAGTGTTATTAACATTGATTTCCACAATTACAGATAATAACAGACGAATGTAACATGCAAATGTATGGACGATCCACGATCGCATATTAAGTTTTGATAATTTGCCGATAGTTCGTAGCAACAAAACTATTGTAGACCGTAACTAGTAGCAATAAGATTGTAGTTTCAATGCCGATGGGTAAATTACAGCAATATAAGTTTGTTATTATAGACGTAAAGTAATAAGTACGTACGCAAGCACTTGCTCTCGCGTCGACCGAAATGATACTCCATTACGAACCTAAAATAACACGACGCCAAAATACTACGATAATGTACGAAAATCTGGCACAGTTCCGCTAGTAATTATGCTGACCTTTGCACTTCGATTTAGGTTATGTAGGTATTTTTAAAATTTAATTTAATGCGCCAATGAAATGGACATAATTGTGATGATAATGGGTTTTGTGTGAAGCAAATAGTTTGGGGTCCGTGTTGTCTGCCTCGAGCGCTTTCATCACTTACTGCTGTTAGTGCCTGTACCTACTTGACTGGATATTAACAGCACCCTCCGGCTAATAATAATTTTGTTCCGCACTATACAAATATGGCTGCAGAGATATAAATAATAAACTAGTCTTATTTAATGAAACAGTCTATGTGTAGGTGTCGTGAAATAAATTTAAGATAACTAGAACTAATTCGGAATTGAAATAACGATGAATGGTACTGTGTGCCCACACAAAAATGGTAGTTGTATGTTTAGATGTATTACGGTGTATGAATAAAGTTTGAGTATCTTATGACAAAATTTTGTCTTCATATTCTTTAAGTCCTTAATAACCCTCAAAACATCGCCAAGGCACTTGCAAATCTTTTGGAGTTATGTGCCTTTGATTGATTGTGATCAGTAAACTTGTTTGCCACATCTTCTCATCGAAAACAATTGCTTTTAATATAAATGTATGAAACAAAATAAATCTATGTTTCATTGTTTCACGGTTGACGTAGTGACCGGACAAACTGTCTGCCGTGCAACGTGCCGCGGGTTCGATTCTCTCACGCAAGAGCTTTTTAACTTTTTATGCGACCTACAAATTGTTTTTCCGAGTCTGGGTGAGATGTGTATGTGACATTTTAATATGTTTGTAAACGCACACACTTACTCAAACTTACAATAAAACAATTTTAGCGTCTACATATCTCATAATAGACATTCCATAGATGTTATAAAAGGAAGCAAATTAGCAGGTTACTCATTAGCACCTGATGTGATAGCTCTCTTTTACGACACTTGGTGACAACCCTAGTTATGCACTGTTATTAAATTAACGCTTTATTACTGTAGTTACGAACTTCGAAGCGTGCTAAAATATTTGTCATTAAATAAATGAAAATAAACTAGTTCCTGCCTTTATAGTTTTCAAACTGATGTTGATTAAAATCTACCTTTATGGAAACGAGGTAGGGGCATGTTACGGACGTATTTTAATTACGTTTTTAGTGTAAACAAATGATAGAGTGAGTACACTAATAAATTATGTTTTAATAACTGTGTTTCATTGGCTCACTCAAATGCTTAGTAAATAATTCTGGTTATGTTCTGAGTGCGAAAATTATAACTAAGCTTTTTTTTACATTAAATATGATCTACTAAAGTATGTATTGTGCAGAAAGAAGTGATTTTACAATTGTTTAAGATACTTAAACTTCTTATATCCTTACTAACGTTAAGTGTGAGAGAGCCATGCTTCGGCACGAATGGGTCGGCTCGACCGCAGTGATACCACGGCCTCACAGAAAACAGGTGTGAAACAACTACAGCGTTGTGTTTCGCCGTGTGAGTGAGGTTACCGGAGGCCCAATCCTTCCCCTCCCCCAATCCCTCCTCAATCTCAAAATCTCCAAATCCCTAATTCCTAAAAGGCGGCAACGCACTCGTAACTACTCCGTTGCGGGTGTCCATGGGCGGCGCTGATTGCTGACCATCAGGTAATCCGTCTGCTCGTTTGCCGACCTAGGTATTACATAAAAACAAAAAAAAAAACACAATGAAACTAGGAGAAGAAACGATACCAAATAGAACATCGTTATCGTTAACAACTTTTACTTTCAATACTGGCAAGACCTCCACGAATTTCGTAGCTCCGTATCGAATGCCCATAATAGACCAACATTTAGCTTAACAGGCCTTAAGCCTAGTGCACACGTGTACACTGCCAGCACAGGCGGTGTAACGTTGCATGGCGACAATAATTTAACGTCAACGGCACTTGCATTGAAACCGCACTACAATTTAAGAGCTGAGCAATAAGGGAGCCAGCATTGTCTGCCAAGTCTCAGGTTACCAGCATTCATGCACTAAGCTTTATGCACGCCTTAATCTAGTTTCTGGAAGGTTGTATTTGATTCCTTAGTACTAAGACGGAGACCTACCGCGTGATGTATGAGGGCACGTGTAATTTATTTTTCAGTACACAAAGCTTTTAAATATTAAATCAGTTTTGTGAACGGCGTGGGCAAATTCCGAGTTCACTTTACGATCTTCCATAAAACAAATTGTTTGATTGGTATTTTCATACAATAATCTCTTTACAAAACACTTTTTTATTGGATATTAGATAATTTGTTTAGGAAATGCTACTGTGTACAGTAAGGAAGGAAAGTAAGAGTGGAAACCGCATAATTTCTCTTTCTTCTGTCGGTCGGTTGCACAAATCTGTGCCAAACCGTTGACCACGATTTTCAATTCAATAAGAGCGCTCAAAGTAAATTTATATCGGTTGTAAGTTAGTATATATTCCCACAAGCCAATTCGATTCGCACATTTACACTTCATATGTCTCTAGCACTTCCTCTACTTCAAGTAAAGTTTCTTCCAGGATATTATAACGTGATTTCAAGGTCACATCTTCCAAATAAAGGTTTTACAAAAAAAAATAGTAGATACTTCTAAAGGGAGATACTTCTTAATTCTATCTTAGATAGTTTTCATAGTTTAGAAACAAACTGTTTAACATAATCACGTTATCACAAAACATCTATTATACTTTTTGTATTGTTACCCAAATAACTAGAAGATTTTCTTACTACGTCCAGTCTAATACTTGGCAAGTTATAAGTAACAAAAGAAGTCCACTTCATCTCCATAGCAATTACTGGCAAGATATCAAAACTAAGTAAATATATAAGAATACAATTTACTATGACATAATTTCGTTTCCAGCATAAATTATGTTGGTTACAGACATTGGTACTGGACGATGTCTAGTGCTATATGAGACAATTAGTATTGTGCAATTAGCAGCAGATGCGTTACGTAATCGAGCAACAGGGACAGTCATGCCTAAATAGAATGCAGACTATAGATTCAATTAATTGTATAGACACAATGATATTATAAGTAAAAAGGTGTACATAGGTTACAAGCGCTCAGCAAGTGATACATTAAAATGTGGCTAATTAGCCACATTTTTTTCATATTTGTCTCTTTATCACTCGCTATTATTGAATCATGCCATCTCATTTTGACGTTTAAACGTACGAATTGTTCATGTGTGTATCAGTGTGTCGTTTTTGAAAATCGAATTTTGTTTAGGTAACCTGTCTACACCATTTTACTTATAATATCATTGTATAGACAAGTGTCAACACTATGTAAATTCTATCATATTAATAAATCACGGCAGCCCTAATATTAAGATAGAAAAACGATATACACAGGACAGAATATTAATAACAAGGTTTAAGCATTAATGTATATGATAAGAATTCACAATTCCAGACTTCTTTGCATATATCCGGGGGCGTGTGGGTCCAGCGCAGTAATGTATGGCGGCCTTGGCTTGGATTGAAGCAGAAGATGGAACTAGCTGGTGTTTAGTCAGTAAGAGTCTGATTCTCCCGCTTACCCTGCCCATGGCAAGAGAGGTCATTTTGATTCCTTAGGTTGTTTTCTTTCCTTCTAGGGCACTGGTGTTTAAAAGACCTGAAAAAAGCCAAATTGGTATTTGCCAGGTTTAAAAAAATGCACTCTCATGCATAGGATATGAGCGCCTTCAGTAACACTTTGTAACACTTTGTAAACGACATTACATTCGTAAAAAACAACGATACGATTTATTTCAACAAGTGATAGGAGTGGACTAAGAGAAATTTGGTCAAGTACAATTAATTGTCTTTTCTTAATCGAATGCCTTTGAATTAGAACGGTTTAATTGCTCTAGATGGGATTAATGTGTTCGAAGAGAATTCTTTGCTTCTCGCTGTAGATAAGCCAATCGATTTATCTCATGCAGTCATGAGGCCGAATTGGGAAGAACATTCGTTTTCATTGAGCTTTGTGTAACTAATTTTGGTAGATAAACTTTAAGTAGTATATTTTAAGTGTGGGAGAGCCATGCTTCGACACGAATGGGTCGGCTCGACCGGAGTGATACCACGGCCTCACAGAAAACCGGCGTGAAATAACCACTGCGTTGTGTTTCGCCGTGTGAGTGAGGTTACCGGAGGCCCAATCCTTCCCCTTCCCCAATCCCTCCTCAATCCCTATATCTCCAAATCCCTAATCCCTGAAAGGTCGGCAACGCACTCGTAACTCCACCGTTGCGAGTGTCCATGGGCGGCGCTGATTGCTTACCATCAGGTAATCCGTCTGCTCGTTTGCCGACCTATTACATAAAAAAAAAAAACTCTCTCTCTCTCTCTCTCTCTCTGAAACTTCCATAAACGTAGTACGTATTTACTTTTAGGACATCGTTAAGCATTGCATTTTTTTTTATTTGTAACAGAGTAAAGGACTGTAATATTAGTTAAAATTTGTGTCTGTGAATCTTTTAGTTCGATATAAAACTTTTTGGTTGTGATAAATTTAGGGCTGTAACTTAGTAACTAAACTGCTTAATGTTCAATTTTCCTAATAATAAAAACATGCTAAGCCTATTTCTAAGCAAAATAAGTCGCAACTGAGATGAAAAAAATGCAATAATATACCTAAATAAGAGCTTTGCCATGTTTCATCTTATTTTTTAAAATCAAGGTGGATTCTACTAAACATTTTCAACGGACTGCACTTGATTTTTTTCTTAATTAGAAAACTTCTATATATATTTCTTAAATATTTTGAGTATAACGTGCCTAAGTATACATATACTATGTAAAAATCCTGTATCCGTATACTTCTTACATCCGCGTCATTTGGAACCGTCTTATTAAGATAAACTTCAAGTCCAGCGCAGGCAGAACGTGGAACTTTTGCTCTCTACAAGGCAGTCATTAGGAGCCTGCAATGCTCTCTTCGTGGTTAGATACATTCTTGCATTCACCGCTGATATTTTTAAAGGCAACTTTTCCGGCAGGCTGAGTTTTCTTCAATGTTTTTTTTTAATATCCAGATTTTTCAGTACAAATAATTTGTACCTTGTATTTCGTTTTTGTTAATGGAACGTTGTATATCGTATGTTAGGATCCATTAAATAGTCAAGCTCGATTTAATTTATATCTAGTATGGACAGTTTCATTTTCTATATAACACAGAACAAAATAATACGGAATTCAACAGAAATCCTGCACTGATGCCAAAACCGAAATGAATTCCCATTTATTTTGTTAGATATATTCCAACATAGAAATATTTATATCTACACAAATTTTCACAAGCGAAACAGGATCATTCACTTCCTAGAAACATCACATTACATTGTAAGCCAACTGAATTACGAAACAGATATACCAAAAGTAACAAGCCTCAATATTCCATAACACACAAGGCTTCTCAACTCAATAAGGATATCGGAACAAATTGTCTGTAATTTTGTTTTTTCTTCTCACGAGCACAAATCTGAATAGAACTCGCGGTAACTTTAGGATTCAGGCGCGGTTTACTGCTCACGGTATCAGGACTTGTTCGAGAAGATTGCTTATTTGAACTTATTTGAATCCATACCTCTATTTCCTGTTAGCTCAGCGCCTTCACGCTTCATATTCTTAGGATGTGAATTGTGAAAGCTATTTTACGTTCGTGCGTTTCGTTGAGATTTTATATAAGTAGATATATAGTTTACTTATGTAGTTTTTTATACTTACTAGTTAACTCGCGTTGCAATTAGGAATACGTTACGATTTTTTTTATTCTTTATAAAAATATAGTAAATATGCGTATTTTACATAAGCAATATCATCATAATCACTTGTCTCAGAATATACCCACATATTAATTTAAAACCAAATTAATGAACTTTGTATTTGACAGTTAAAATCATCAAAATATATTTTTATGTAATTTAACTATTACATTCCGAATTCTGATATCACTCACATAATAACGCTTTGAAAATATTAATCTATTACAAAAACGAACTTAAGAATAATATCGTTAATCCTTAAAACAAATAACAATAGAAAAGAAAACAAAAGCAATATAATGATTTCAAAGAAATATCTAAAATTATTTGTTTTGATAAAAGATCAAAGAAAATAACGAGTTTTGTGGCGTTGTCTTTAAAAGTATAAAGATAAAGCATTTGATGGGTTGAATGCAGCTTCGTAGATTTCAAAGCCGCACTTTATACCTTCCTAATAATTTCTACGCCGGAAATTAAACGTTGCAAACCACAGCTAAACGGAAAACTTTAAAATTAAAACTGTTAAGTACATGCATTGGGGTATGAATAAGACAAGCGTGCGAATCACCAGCTTCCCTTTTTTTATGTAATAGGTCGGCAAACGAGCAAAAGGATTACCTGATGGTAAGCAATCAGCGCTGCCCATGGTCACGCGCAATGGAGGAGTTACGAGTGCGTTGCAGAACCTTTTAGGGATTAGGGTTTTGGAGATTTAGGGATAACCTCACTCACACTACACTCACGTTGCTAGAACCTACATTATTAAAATGTTAATTTTAATAATGTAGGTTCTAGCTACGTACGGTAACTAATGATATTTTAAACAAAAACTTAAGGGCTGGCTTGACCGGAGTGTTACTGCGACCTCACAGAATACCGGCCATTTCCGAAATCCTTATCCTGAGATGGCTGGCAACGCACTCGTAATTCTTCTTGTGTTGAAGGTGTCTACGGGCGGCGCTGATTGCTTACCATCGGGTAATCGGCCTGCTCTCTCTATTAAATAATAAACTTATTTACCTGGATTTGCTAGATGACGACCAGTGTTTAAATCAAACGTAAAAATCCTGCATGAAAAGCGCTATATGTCTATATTTCTACCCTGTTTACATTTCATTCACCCTCTTCTATTTCTAACGAATTCCGCGTTTATCTTGCTGCAACCCTTTTACCGATTGTACTTTTTACACGAGTTTTGAACCAGTCTCGTTCATTTGTACGATTTGAATTAAGGTTCCCCCATTTTTAGCTTCAGGCTGACGCATTACTGTTTACAAAAAGCGGATAATAGGTATCTATCTATAGATGATAATTTAGGTGCTTTGAACCCCAATGAGTAATAAGGGGTAATTGTACCCATTCGTGGGTAATAAAGTATAGACCGAATGTCGTCGATCTAAAAAGTAGGTAAACCTACTGAACTCATTCTGAAAATGTACGTAAATATTTCAGCAATATAATCCGCCCATGTTTGTGTGGGTACAGCTTTCGAATATTAAGCAGTTTTGGTACCTTACCTAATCAAAAATATATTTTTGCTTTTAGAAAATATTTTTTCTATACCTATCTACTACAACGTTTTAGATGGAGAAGGAGGGGGAGACCAAAGAAAATATGGATGGATTGTGTGAGAAGTGATATGGAAGACAGAGGAGTTAGCGATAGCGTGACGGGTGACAGGACAGAATGGAAGAAAAAAACATATTGCGCCGACCCCAAATAAAACGGGACAAGGGCAGGAAGATGATGATATCTACTACAACGTTTATGTACAGTGTGTGACAAAAATCGGTTAAGCTACTTTATGACCAAAATTAATATTTTTTGTATGAGCAAAGCTATTGTAACTACTATTAAAATTTAACAATCGTTATTTACGATAATTTTCGTTTATGGAAACCAGGAAGTGGTTCAATATAAGTAAGTTATTCATCAATTAAAATGAAAACAATAAATAAAATCATAGCACAGCCACACACATAATAAATATATGTTACTTCCCAATAATAAATTTTCAACTACAAACAAATCATTCATAAGTACAGTCGAAGGCAAAATGAATATCCCATTCTCGAATCCACATCTGGATACGCCCACCTACCTAACCTTGAACATGTGAGTTGAGTAATTGGCGTCATACCTAGTAATGCACAATAAACTTGCCAAGGTACACTGCACACAATAAATTCCTGTTTTACGTCTTTGATTAGCTCGAGCTCAAGTTACTTCAAGCCCTGCATTCATATGGCCGAAAGTACATACATATGTACGTACGTAAGTGTGTATAGTGGCTCGCAAGTCAAACTACTCCTTCTTGTCAAATTCCTTTATTCTATTATCAACTTAATTGTTTTGATATAAAGGAAAATATGCAATATAAAAAATAAAAAAATGCATAGATTCACTTGCTGACCACTGTAGTTAATTACTTTACACCACACTTTTATTAAGCAGATGTATTGTTTTGTTATTTGTTCCGAAATAAAGTTAAAACTATTAAAGTTTTTAAATTCAATTTTATTTACTGTATTAATATTGACATGGAATGATTATTAATTTAATTTGATATTATTTACAAATAATTTCTTTAATATCATTATTTAATTAAATCATTTTATTGTATAAATATATATCAATATCCTATCTATCCTACTGTAAATAAGTGCTGACTGAGTTTATACTTTATTATCACCTACATAAGGGATGTTTTCTGAAATGAAAAGTTTACTTACCTACTTTACTTAATTATAATTTGATAACAAACATTTTCACCATTGGTTTTACAAATACTACTAGGCAATAGCATTTGCGGTCATTGAACTAGTCCAGTCGCGATTTTCGAGTTGGTTAAAAAATCATAAGGGTAATTAAAGTTTTCAAAATTTTCACTATCATCTCAATAATCTTGATTTGTTGTCGGATGTATGCTTGTAAACTGATTCCAAGGGTTGGAATAGAGAATCAGTTCATCTTAAATAAATATTATAAATAATGAAAAATTTACACTGTAGGCATATAATATGTATCTTTACATACATACTAGCTCTCAATACGTTAAGCCTTTAAATACAACAACGATATGAATTTTGAAACGAATGTTTGGTCATAATATTTGACTTTTACTAATTGTATCGTTTTATTGTGTTAATGAGGTCGTTATAATTAACATTGAATGGGTTTTCGATCCGTATATTACAATTTGGTTCAGTATTATTAGACTACAAACAAAGCCTTTTATTGTAATTATACAATTATTTTGTAAGTGGACAATAAATATTTTGAAGTACACTACGAATAATATTTTAATTACCTCTTTGTCATAATTATAATGTAATTTGTTATATAAATGGTAGCAACTGCAATACTTTGTGATTTAAATGTTAATGGAGCGCCTTTGAACAGTCTGTTGGTTTGACCAGGTGCACGAATATGATAGAAGCTAAAAAAATACTTATAAGAGACGTACTGATTAGTACTCTATGGGCTTTGTCAACCCTATGGTACACAAATATGACTTTTTTCATGTCAGTATATTATATATTAACTATTCTTTATAACTTTCTTCCTTAAAGAAAACTTAATTTTGAAGTACAAGTTGTTCACAGGCTATACAATTCTTTACAATTTTCGTTTGTGTCATGAGTACACGCATTTATGTGGCAGGTATATAGGTATATATGGATATTTATGTTGGTTACAAACACCACTAGACCCGTAACAAGTACTTCTGAACCACACGAAGAGTTCTTCAGTGGGGGAAAAGAACTCGCAGCACAATGTAAGTACAGTAGCCGGTTGTTCAACCATTGTAGCAACTGTGCAGTGGATTTTTTTTTAAGAAACCTTTGCCTCATACTGGATTTTCTCCTGCGTCGTGGGTGCGTTTACAAAACTTACACATTCACATACACAAGCCACAAACGCGAAACAACAATTTGTGGATCACATACAGTGTCGTTCCGTGCGGGACTAGAACCTGCGTCACGCCCAAAGAGAATGGTTATATTCTCTTTGGTCACGCTGCACAGTTGCTTGTTGCCCAGCTACTGCGCCAACCGAGCAGTCAATTAAACTCACAATGAAATTATAAATACTCACCTGGTGTTATTTATTTCCATTGCCTCATTAAGACAAAAAATTTGAAAAGTTCACACTACGAATTAATTACAAACAATGATGGTTAGTTTATCAAAAAAAGTGTAACGGACGAAATGATTTCTCAGAATTCGACTCGCTCCTACACTTGACGTCTCACAGTCAAATATAACAAATGATCTCAAAATATTCCGGTACAATCCGACACTGGCTTTTGTGTTAATACTATTATCAATTTGGCAAGCTTTAATGTGATTATTAGAGTATTAGACTTTTTTATTGTTGTGTTATTATACTTAATAAAAAAGTATTAATTTAAATCTTCGCCTTAGATTTATTTTTTTAGTAATTATTCATTATAATCTCATTGTTGGATAGTATTGATTAAATACATTTGATACTTACACTTATTAAAAAAAGCAAAGACATCAATTCAAATATGGAATTCTAGAACTGTATTTAAAATTTGCTTTAATACAAAGCCATTACGTTCTCGTTCCACTATAGGTACGGTAGGTAACTATTAATTAAAATAAATCTGCTCTTATTCAAGTAAAAATTTCTGGATACAGTAAATAAACAATGTACTTATTTTATGGTTTGAAATTGTCATTTGCAGTAACTAATAATGTGGTTTACACACAATTAACATAATCCTTCCACTACAATTGGCAGACAATATGTGTACTCCACAATCGCAGCTCGCCATACGTTTTCCCGCGCAAAAATAAAAAAAAAACGTTGAAAAAGGTACAATAAATTCGTCTGGCGTGTTTTCGGCCGGACCGGTGTGTCGGATGACATTGCTCTACTGTGATTAATTGTCGCAACGATTGAAACGGTCTAACCCCCCACTGGCAGACGAAATGGAATACTTCGAACCGAATAGGACCTTTTTAATATCGGGCGCCAAGCAGAAACTAATTTATATGTAGGTATGTCTAATAATACTTTAATGTTACAGTTAGTGAGAGGCAACGCTGAGAATCGGATATGTTTGAATGATAAGGGAATTTTGAATAAAGAAAGTTCACATTTATGTACGAATGGAATGTTCTCTTTTAATTAATTGGTTCGTCTAATTATTTTATATCTACATAAAAATATGAAGCTATATCGGTCGCTTCTAGTAATAAATTTAATCGTACGAAATCGAAATAAAATTCACACTCGATCCAATTAGTCGTTAAAGTCACAAACACTACAAGATTTAATGAAAATATGATATTCAGTGTTATTAAATGCAATATGACAAGTGAATATTTATGGCTCAGCATGTAATCTCGTAACGAGCAAGGAATTGGCATATACGAACTTTATATGACATGTTAACATCTTTTTAAACCGCGGCACTGTCTGTTTTATCGAATGAAATTATTAAATGCTTTTAATAAAATAGCACGCCGCCTCTCGAACTTAGGGTTCAATATGAAACGAACTGATATACGCTTAGTCAGTGGCTTGTTCTTATTTTAAGTTTTTTGAGAGATTTAAAATTATTTAAATGTTTGATATAGGTACTATAACATTTATTAAATATGTATGGATTACGTTGAGTCTATTACATATTTCTGAAAACAGTAAACATAATATAGGCCTTTTTGCAATTGTTAATATTCCCAAAACCAAAAACCATATTTCAGATTCAAGTATTTTTGTATTCTGTAAGATATGGAAAACAAGTCAAAAATTATAAGTGAATTGATAGCAGTCGTATTTGCACTCGGACAAAGAAAGAAACTGTTAATACGAAATCTTATTTATCCATCCACCTGTTACAATTCAAAACTATTTATTTGTTATTTTTCCGTCACAATACTTGTTTATTCCCATCTTATCTCCACATTAACATATAGTTGCAATACCCATGAATAAAAATCCAATATTTTTACACAAATAGAATTTATTTTTAAATAATACGGAACTTGTAAAGCGTGGGATGATTCACACTCGAGCCGTTTCTTTCTTATTTATGATACAGGTGAGTATAAATTAGTTCACTTAACAGAAACTCGCTCTTTAGGGGTCCTCGAACAGGTTCAATCGGTTTAATTTGTATCATTTTTTTTTATTTCTTATTGTGTACGGAATGAGTTTGAAGTCCTTGGCTCAACGAGGTGGAACTAAAGATTCGTATTTGAAACGAATTGATGTCCGGAGTTTTTCATGATCTTTGACGGTTACACCTGCATTAGTTATCATCCGATCCCTAATTAAGTAATTGTGGCTTTTTAAATATGTTATATAATATATACAGTTTTTGTTTCAAAGCGAACTCGTGTTTAAATGACCAATTTGTTTATAATTTTCTTTAGTGTCTGTTCTATACCATTTTATGATCGTTGGTGAATAAAATTTTAAATAGATTAGTGCTGCATTTGGATAGGCTGGTTTTCTGTACTAATACACTGATTTCAGATTACTAATGAGTCTAGAATTACTTAGCATTCTCATCTAATGACAATTTAAACTCTTGAAGCGATCAAAGTATCTATCCTACATCAATTTGTGCACATAATGAAACTTCAATCTAACTAGAATAATGTCAAAATAAACACGTAATAAATAGACAGCATAGCTCATCGGCACGATCACCAAATCACATAATATCAGGTCTATAAACCCATCAAAGGTCATACTGTCAATCAAAATACCTTCACAACTTTCATTCGACATCGAAAACGGTTCACTAATAGAAAATATTTAATAGAAACTTTATTTTAATTACACATAGAACTGGTTTCCCATTTAAAACAAGCGTTGGCCGTGTTTTGTGTGAAGTTATCAAATAATCGACCTTATTGATGTATGGGCTACCGTCTGGCAATGATTTATAATGGCTTCCGACTAGGACATCATTCCTTTGCGATGATTTTCAATCACATCCGACGGTTCGTTAGCTTTCGTATCTATGATCGGTCGGGCTCGGCCGTATGCTATGATGGATGAGGCAGTTTTTTATCGTTGAAATGAAAATGGCGACGGTGGGTATTGAGAAAATGATTAGGTGCAAATGTACTTACATTTCTATATTATGTATAGTATAGTAAAGCGTATCGTAGTTATAAACATGAAAACATAAAACCTTTCTTCTTCAATGAAAGAAGGCGAAACAAATGAACGCCACCTGGTAAGTTTAATTACATACTTAATTTTTGTATTCATCAAATTCTTCATACAAACACACTTCACAGGGTTGTGTATCGCCGTGTAATTGAGGTTACCGGAGCGGAGGCCCAATTCTGCCCTTTCCCCAATCCCTTCCCAATCCATTATCCACAAACGATCGACACGCACTCGTAACTCCTCTGTCTTTGCAGGAGTCTACGGGCGTCGCTGCTTACCATCAGGTAACCTTGTGCTCGTTGCCTACCTACTCCGTAGCGTACCGTCCGATTTTATTAAAAAAAACCATATCTTATGAAATATATTGATGACTAGTTAGTATATTTGCATACCTATTTGTTATGGTGGCCCGGAGGTTAAGGAGCCCGCTTCTCATCTATAAGGGTGTGGGTTAGAAACCTGGCAAGTACCAATGTGACTTTTCCGAGTTATATGTACTTTCTATGATTATTTAGACACCACTGACATACGGTGAAGGTAAACATCGTGAGGAAACCTGGACTTATAATATCTAAGTATAAGTTTGAAATCGTCAACCCGCGTTGAGCAAGCGTGGTAATTAGTGCTTCAAACCTTCTCCGTGTGAGAGAAGAGGCCTTTGCTCAGCAGTGGGCACTTATTGGCTGATGATGATGATGATGATGATGATGATGGTGATGATGATGGTGGTGATGATGATGATGATGATGATGATGATGATGATGATGATGATGATACCTACTTAACCTCAATAAGAGAATTTAGGTACCTATGCATATTATTATGTATAGGTAGAATAAGTAGAGACTAATCAAATAATTTTAGGCTTGCAATCCCTTGGCTAACTTGGCATTTAGTATTGTTCTATAAGTGCTATGACATCATGCAAATAATTTAATTACATTTGAAATTCTCCGAATGACTGAATCTTAACTGGTGTTTCTGATTCAAAGAAATTATGATTGCGTGTTAGAATTAATCAAAGTCGCTCAATTTATTCGTTAAACCAATTGCTTGATTAAGGCATCTGGGCAAAAACACTAATTCTAAGACAATTACATGTAATTCTGAATCTTTAAATGGGACAACCTTGACCGCAGATAGAATTGTTGCAAATCTAATGACCTATTTTTAATTTTAGAAACATAAATTTGAAATTTAGAACTCACAATTTACGACTATATCTACGTGCCTATTCTAAAGTCACCAACTCAAAATTATTTTAATAATTTGTACTTACAAATTATTTAATACTGTATTCCGTTTTGTTTGTTACACATTATAATTATGTTAAGAACACTCCTAAAAAAAAATTAAACAAGTCACATCCACTGTGATCTACCTCTTTGCTTTAAAACTATATTTTACCGTTGGCAACATCAACAACTGATACAAACACATGTAAATAAATTGAGATGAGCATTCCCGCGGTTGGCAGCATGATCTATCAGTAATTCACGTTGCATTATCAATCAACTGTTCTATGATTGATGAAATATTTTCATCAGTAGCCAGATAACTTGTCCGGTTTCTTGTTAATTAAGACCTCTACGTACAAGTTCCTTCCAACATACATTTTTTTGTTGGTCTCACAATAATAGCGTCACTTTTGATTGATAGAATTTCGGTCGTGACGTACGACGACTATAGAATTTATTGTTTTATACATCAAAGAGATTCGGACTAATTAAAGTTTGGTCGGAATTTCCGAGTTCGTGATATATGGTTGCGATAAAAAGAGGTATTATTTTATTGAAAACATCTATATTAAAACTAACTTGACGATTGATTTTGAAAAATCAACATAGTTACCGACATGTTTGTAAAGTGTTGTGTTTCGCCGTGTGAGTGAGGTTACCGGAGGCCCAATCCTTCCCCTCACCCGATCCCTCCCCAATTCCTTAATCTCCAAAACACTAATCCCTAAGAGGTCGGCAACGCACTCGTAACTCCTCAGTTGCGGGTGTCCGTGGGCGGCGCTGATTGCTTACCATCAGGTAATCCGTCTGCTCGTTTGCCGGTCTATAATATTATTATTAATATACAATAATATTTTACAAACATGATTATCATACTAGACATAGGAATAGATTGAGTCAGCCTTTATTTAGATTGGCAAAAGTGCATAAGTCATTCCTGGGTTTCTGTGTTAAATGTTATAATAAAATCCCAGTTGAAATTCAAAATCTAAATGAAAGCAAATTCAAATTATGTATAAAGAAACATTTATGTAAACTAGCATACTACAAACTAAATGAATATATACAAGATAAAAATGCTTGGAGGCTAGCTGGTCCTACTCCACAGGATGTTTAGAGGAATTTTTGATTTTAATTATTAATTTGTACACTATGTTGTTAATTGTTGATGATCTTCTAAGTTTTTGTAAATGTGAGTGCCCTGTAACCTATTATAATTAAGTAAGACTTGTAGAATATAGGTACTTGTATCGGCTGGGAGCTGTCATGCTCACTCAGAGGTCTCATTGGCGGTGGCACGGGCACTGGATCGCCCAATTCCCTATAATATGGTTGAGTTGGGCGGTGCTGGTGTACGTGTCATGTTCGTGAACGGGCGCCGCCTATTGGGGACTGGTCAGCTCCAGGCTGTCTAATTATGTTGTCCTTGAGGTTCACTTCTTTTTCGTACTTTTTGCCTGAACATTAGTGTTACATTGTTCTCACATATCAGAACCGACTAAATGATGTAACAAAGAAATGTATTGTAAAACTGATTGAAAAAGAGTAACCATGGAGTTTCTTGCTCGTTCTTCTCCATAGGAATCTACACTTTGGAACGAGCAAATAGCTTCACTAGAGGACAGACGGACAGACTGACACGCTTAATTTTAAAGCTCTTGTTATATACTTTTTTCCTTTTTTGCTTGCTTGACGTTCAAAAGTGCCTACTGTGGTCTAATTGAAATAAATGATTTTTGACTTTTTGACTTTGACTTATAACATAAAAAAGGGCTTACATTATTACACGATATAAAACAAAGTCGCTTTCTCTGTCCCTATAAGTATGCTAAAATCTTTAGAAACGGATATTAATGTGTTTTGAAAGATAGAGTGATTGAAGAGGAAGCTTTAAGTGAATGTATAATAAAACACGAAATTAAGAATGAGTGTTTCATCCGTGAAAAGCCCTGGGCGGGTCGCTAATAAGTAATGAGAAAGTAAATCTTTTAATTCTCTCTGTGTTGTTAACATAACCCTTAATTATTGTGGTTTTTCCCCATATACCTATATATAAATAGATCTGCATGAGCCTGTAAGATAATATCTGTTATCGACCACATCCAGTTTAAAGACCACGTTCAAAAGAATGTAGTTCCATTAATACGCTTAATTCGGACCCACAATATTTTGATGTTATCTCAGCCTGCGAATTAGAGAAATTAAAGTATTCTAATTTGATCTTTATCTACTTCTAAATGGCTACTGTAATTGGAGGAAATGTTTTGCCCTAGAATGTTGGGAGGGAAGGGTTAAAAGGGAGTTAGGGATGGTTGGCAATGCAGTGACCCTTTCTCCTCCATTCCGGGCGACATAGCCCTTTTTTTAATAAGATTGGTTGGTTTATTCTGCAGTGTTTTGCTTAGATACCTATGATGTTTACTCAGAGGATAATAGGCCCAAAAGCAAAAGGTCGAAGTCACACTTTGAATTTGCGAGCTCTAATGAAAGCTATATTCATAGCTTCAGTGAAAATTTAAAAATAGAAACTTTTGAATGTAGGTGTAAGATTAAAAAATAAGGTCACATATTTTCTTATAAATGTTTTTATTGCTTGTATAACTTAATGAATTCGCTGATCACAGATTTGATATTTCCTGTTATTCGTTTAAATTCATAACATTTTCCTCCACAATTGTATATTATATTTTAGAATTTATACTTTTCTATAAAAAGGACTGTGTGAGTAGGTGGAATTTTTCGTTTTGTCATTCAGCGTAACAACCTTATATTAACTTTATGAATGTTATTACATTTTCCACGAAATATATGTATGTTTGATATTTTATGAAAAGTGGAACAATATTTGTTCCTCTCGTGGACTCTGTCTAAATTACATCCCATTTTCGTGGAAGCACGTCTGCATGCAATACTAAAATAAAAACATCTGCAATTCACGTTATTAAATTGACTTTTGGTCTGATTATCCAACTTCATAAATAAGTACTTGATAAACCTAAATGGTTGATAGTTAAAACAATTTGTATTCTATATTCAAATTTATGAAGCAAAAGTATGTCTCATAATTTTTCCAACAATATTTAAATAGAGTTCTAAAAATTGCTTGTATTAAAATCGGAGCATTTACCTAATCACGTGACGCCATTGATTCGTATAAGTAACTGACCGTAACGATGACTAGCATCGAGTTCCCGTCTTCGATTGTACAAAAGGTTTCGAATCGAATCGAACTGTTAAGCATTGTACTGACAACATCTACTCACTATTTGTGTTCGAATTCTTTCGTAACATTCCACCTTTAAAGTCGTCGTTGACTATCATTGTAATGCCTGTCTTACTTTCAACTAACTACACGAAGAAAAATGCTACAAAAGATCAATAATTGTCACATTGATTTCTTTGATTATAGTGTACTCAAATATGACTTTATAAGTAGGTATATTTAATCTTTGAAAAATATATAACATAAGTACAGTGACATAATAATTTATAATAGTTTAGCTATAATAATATAAAAATGAATCGCCAAATTTGCGCTTTAGCACAAATCTCTTGGATAGCTGAACCGCATTAGCTAGTTCTTTTTCTTTCCCATTTGTGTTCTTATTATTCCGATAAAAATACCCTTTCAATGTCATGGAGTTTCGCTAGTAAAACAAATGACTGACACTACGGTAGTTAGTCGTACAAAGCAGGGTCGATTTGTAGACAATAAAAACGAAAGATATGATGAGACACTAATAAAATTTGATTTAATAACAAATTAACAATTATGTCACTTTCAATGTCAAAAATTGTTGACTGCTTATTTAAAATTGGTCTCAAACTTATTAAATGACATCACATTATCAGCATATAAGTGCCCACTGCCGAGCAAGGGCCTCTTTTCACATGGAGAAGGTTTGAGGATCACACCACACTTACTCAAGGTGGATTGGCGATTTGATGAATCTGAAATTATTTCCAGGTGTTTGTGATGTTTTCATTCACCGTCTATATAATTGTAGTTAGTCTAGTATGAACTTAGAAAGTACAAATTACTTAGAAGAAGTCACATTGGTATGCTAGGTTTCGAATCAACCTCCTTATACATGTGAAGCGGGTAGCTTGACCTTAGAGCTTCCAACACATTTAAATTATCAAACCAAATAAATTAATTCAACAACAAACATAGGTACTTACTTCTGCATTTACAAACTGTAGCTAGACGAAACAGTTGAGCAAATATATTTTAGTAGAAGCGGTGTCTGTGGTCACTACTACTTGTGTATACGAGTCCGTTCCCGGGCGGTTCATTCTAACCACACCCCGCAACTTTCTGAACTGATCCTCAACTTGTAACCATTAGAAGACCTGTTAAATGCTGAGGGTACGATTATGCAAACTGCTATGTACCGTTGATATTTAGAACGGAGCATAATAGCTATTAAGTTATATGTTAATATGTTATTTTGATTAAGTTACCCTATTCTCTGGATCCCTTGTATGACTGATGCTCGCGTCGACAGAGATAATTCTGTTATGGTTGGCCAAGCTTCAATTTGTAACAAGTTTGAAGTTCTGCCCGTGTAACTGGTGTGGATGGCTGTTTTAATTGTTCAGCGGTTGCGGATATTGTTGGTCGATTGTTTATTTATTTGTAGATTCTCAAGGGTTATATGTTAAAGAAATATAAGACCTTATAGAACCCGTTTTGGGGTTTTTAGAAGGGGATACTCACAAAATGACTTCACTTGCCCGTTGGTAAAGTGCCTTTGAGAAAGAGTCATGCATTTGACAGAGAGAGAGAGAGAGAGAGAGAGAGAGAGAGAGAGACTCCCGGCTCTCACAGGCTAAAAACTACCTTTTTTCTTCTCCTTGCGTTCCATTACTGCGCTTGACCCGCAACCTTGATAGAACTCATTCTGGGTCGGAAAACGTTTTGATTTATAAGGTATTATTTAAAAAAAAAAAACAAATATATTACTACTACCGATTTTATCATGACGCAAAAGGCATGCAAAAATAAATTATATAATATTAATATTCTACATTAAAACTAATACAGTACACTGCGAAATTAGTCAAATGAAATTCGTATTTGCTGACTGCAATTTTAAACTTTAAAGTCAATGCCTCAAGTTTTTTAATTATGCGCTAATACCAACGCTAGGCTTCTAAATTAATATCTAATAAGCTGAAAGTTTTTACACGTCTAGAAAGTTCTGATGTATTAAAATTTTCGGATTTGATGTTGATGATATTGGTAAAGAATATATTAGAAATCTTAAATTAAAATGGCATTTGTTTGAACCTTTTATGTTCCAACTCAATTTCTATAACTGGATTAAATTATTATTAATTTTTATTATTTAACTCAATATTTTGGTACATTGTGAATATATGTGGGAGAGCCATGCTTCGGGACGAATGGGTCGGCTCGACCGGAGTGATACCACGGCCTTACAGAAAACCGGCGTCAAATATCCACAGCGTTGTGTTTTGCCGTAAGAGTGAGGTTACCGGAGGCCCAATCCTTCCCCCTCCCCAATCCCTAAATCTCCAAATCCCTAATCCCTAAAAGGTCGACAACGCACTCGTAACTCCTACGTTGCGGGTGTCCATGGGCGGCGCTGATTACTTACCATCAGGTAATCCGTCAGCTCGATTGCCGATCTATTAAATAAAATATATATAAATATATGTTGGTACATTGTGAATATTTGTTAGGTACATTGTTATAATGGTTTTATTTAAGCTGTTTAGTTATTGAAATGTCTTTGTAATCTTGTAATGCTAATTCAATCTTTGTCGGTCCTCAGTATTGTCTTTTATCTTAACTGAGATAATCTCTGTTTCGGAAGATTGGTTCGGTACTTTACCTGTTTACTTTACCTTTGTAATTTTAACGAGTTTATTTGTAACAAAAGTAATGTTAAATAACTTTGTGTTAACGATTGTCGAAATCTCCGTTCATAGACTTTGGATCGGAGTTTTATTTGATTTGCTCTTACCTTTCTATCCAAAGATACACAAAGGGACAGTTGACACAGAAAGTCGCTTTTATTTTTGTTGTATTTTCGAAACGCTTCCAATAGCTACACTAAACGGTGATTAATGAAGTAGCTTCGGCTTTGGTGATAACTTAATTAAACCAAAAAATTCAATTATGGAATTTAATAATAGGTATGTAGTTTTTTTTTCTAAAAAAAGTAACAATTGTATAGACTGCAATAAATTGTTGTTCTTGCGTAAGACTTGCTTACTATGTATGATAGGTCGCCACATACATGTTGCGGTAAGCGAGTTTCGTGTCCCGCTGAGTGCGGTATAATTTGCCTGCACGGCGTTGTAGGGACGGCGGCGTCGGGTAAATAGATCCACCACGAAACGAGAAAACTTTGACAAGACCGCACGATTTACCATACATTGCACTAGCTCTACAATGTTCGCGATAAAAGCAGGGAAATGTGGTAGATAAACCGCAATGAAAACTAAAATCGAATCGCATTTCGGCCTTCATATTAACGTAGTACGACCTCCGAAGCCGCATGATGTTAGAACAGCCTTGCACTAAATGAAATTCCATAGCCACCGTCGCACGCAAGATAGACAAAAGCGAAGAGGACTGCAATTGAAAAATGCCTTTGTCTCAAATTCAATAAAAATGTTATGTAACTAGTATGTACCTGTAATAAAAACTACAACTTTGTTGTTTCGTTTTTAAAATACTTTGTTATGCTCAGCTTGTTTCGGTACAAGTTTGCCCGTATTTTAGTTTGAAAATACTTGGAAAAAACACGTCGACTAACAATATCTTTTTCTATGTTAGTCTTTTAGGGGAACAAGGATTTTATACATAAAATTGTTGTATAGTTTCGTTACCGAAATCAGTTGTTATTGTAAAAGAAAAGTTTTTACAAACAAGGAATTGCGATTATGAAGGTAACCATTTTGTTACCTTCCAACGATGTAAATAAATAAGTTGTAATTTCATGTATGTGCGAGACAATGTTTAAATTCCACGTTATATTTAGTTATAAGTATAATTAAATGCCAATTGGTTTCAGGGATAAAACTTTACACCAATAATGAGCAGCGTAATGGACTCGTCATCATTACGATGTCACTTAGGTATACATCCACGAAATTGAAGGCGCACGTTAACCTTGTTTCATAGATATAATAAAATTAGACAGTAAAATTAAAAGAACTCGATTCTAAAAAAAATTCAGAACATTAAAACATCTAGTTTATGGGCAACGTGTCTGTAACAAGAATTGATGATTTAAACGTTACCTAAATAGATAATTTGGTGCAAAAAGTTATAAAACTAGTGCTAATTTATTTGACATTTATTCATTTTTCATATCAATCTGTGGAGAAATAAAATCAAATTTGCATTTAAATGGTGATCATATTATGTCAGTTATCGTTACCAAGTCAGCATTTTATGATATCAATGACTTGTTCAGATGATATTTTGCATATTTTTAGTGCTTTAGGCATGTTCTTGATTGTATTTTGAACTTTTGTGAATTGATTTTTCAAGTTATTGTCAGGTATCCCCCATTGATACGTAAATTAAATTTGTTTATTCAAAGAATTATAATGTCAGAGAATTTGTGACTCTGTTATTTTTTTATTCCAAATTTGAAATAAAAACGTAGTAGTTTAAATCTGGCGGCATGGCAGTGACTCAGCCAAGTGTCAAGCATTTAAGTTACATAATAACATTCTAATAAACTGTAAATCGACTTATCCTTTAAAATATTAAAAGTAGGTAACTACACACCAAGTCGCTTCGCTGCAATCAGACCCAGTGTCTCAAACTTTGCATACATACGACTCTTCGAATAAAATAAAGCCCTAACAACATCTGCTTAACTAGGAGTATTTTGAAATTATTCAGAACACGTGTCTTCAGAAAATTTCTGAATTTCAACGCCTTAACAATTTACATCAACTAAAAGGTTTTCTAGAAAATTTAACAAAAATTACGATAAAATTTAAAGTTACTGCAAAGTGGATTATGATTTCAACGATGGCACATGAACCATAACAATTATTGTAATTACATTACCAAACAATATTTTCCAGATTAATTTTAATTTGAAACGTAATTTTTATTCGCTACATTTATATTGGGATTTTTTATGTGACTGTGGCTTGAAAAGATGAATACTACCTCATTGTAAGTAATCTGCGCCGCCCACGTATACCCGTCACACCAGAGGATGTACGAGTGTGTTGCCCACCTTTTGGTGATTAGAGTTTCGAAAACATTCGGGTTAAAGAGGAATGGATGGGAAAGCGAAGGATTGGCTTTTTTTTGTGAGGGGAAAATCATCAAATGACTTCTCACGCCCAGGGCGGGAGGGAGTGTCAGACTCTTACTGACTAAAAACCCCCCTATTCCTTCTCCTGCTCTGGGCCGAGGTCGCGGTGCCTCATTGCGCTTACCCCGCAACCCTGGCTGAACATCGGCCCTATAGGGCCCCGTCTGTGGTGGTCTATTGGCTCTTTGAGGTGCGCGCGGAACGCTACGCGCCGTACGCTCGGGTCTGGTTCTGGTCGAGCGGCGAGCTACCCTTACTCGCCGACCGCAGACCCGCGCTTACGGTGGCCGGAGATCGTCCCTTGATCTCCGACGCCCGTAGTGTCGCCTGTTGCGGCGGCTGAAACTTGAGGAGGAGGATTACTCCCTCAAGCGGCCGCCTTCCTCTTTGCGAGCATAACTGCTTCACAGAAGGAGAAGACGGCGTCCCAGTTCCTCTCGCTCCGCACCATGGCCTCGACTGAGGCTGGGCGCGAGAGGTCGCCGCCGCTGATCAGTTCCCTGAGGACACGGCGGTGCTCAGCCCAGGCAGGGCATACCGCCACCGTATGCTCCACCATATCCTCTAGGTGGTCCTCGCAATGACGACACTCGGGCGTTTCCTTTCTGTGAGGCCGTGGTATCACTGCGCTCGAGTTGACCCGTTCGTGCCGAAACTTGGCTCTCCGAAACTTAAAATATTAAAACACACTTATTCTATGTAGGTACTAACATGAATAGTTTTTAGACGGCAACAAAAAAAAATCAATTCATTGTTCATTAAAATAAAGTTGAAAATTCATTCGAAACATTTCACCGTTTTATGAATCCCGTATGATATGGGGCGAACCTTTAACTTTAAGACCCTTAAATAAAATCCAATGACGAAAAATAGTTCTTTACTTAAAAAACTTGACACTAAGCGACCTAGACAAAGAAAATGGCGTTAGATCAAAAGCCAATAATTGCTTTGCTCATTCTGTTTCACACAACATCACTTTTCAAAGGCTAGAAAATTTAAATACGCATGATATTAGCGATATTTCCAGATCACTGAACTGTCTGTAAGTGATCTATAAGATTTTCTATTTAAGTTTTAAGACTTTCCAAGTATTGACACTCGTACCATTTATTTTGATATCGACTTTTTTGTTTTAAGAAAATCAAAATAATATCTCTTCATTTTTCTGTTCGTCTTGTATTCAAACATTTTTAATCCACTGAATCCTATTTTCTTTTCGAGGAAAAAAGCTAATTCCAATTTGTAAACAGCTTAAAGGATTATATATAATTGCATTATTTGTGACTTTAAAGCTCATCCCTTGCTTATCTTAAAATGCTTGCTTTTATTTTTATTTTTTTTTACACAAAAGCAGTGATCATACATGTAAAAAAAACCTTCTAACTAGAAGCTGTCCACAAATTCCCACCCACCGTTGACAGTTTAAAAAGAGAATAAAAAGGAATCAAAAACTGCTTCATAATTGGCACAAAAGATGGCATATCGCAGAAAAGATCTTCCGAACACAGAGCTCTTTATCTTTTTTCGAGATTAATATTATTTTTGTTAGGCATTTTTTCTTCGCAGTTCAAAGCTTTTTTATATAGTTTCGTTTCGTCGTGGATTCGGAACAGAAAATGAATGGAATCCTTTTATACATATTTTAAAATGTTTGTACGTTATAGGTACAATTAAACAACGTTATTCCGACAATTCAATTTAAATAAGAGTTCATAAAAAAGGTAAGTAAAGTTTGATTTGTTTGATTTTTTATAAAAAAAAATATGAGACAGGTCGGCAATCGAGCGCACGCATTACCTACCCGCAACGCCTAAAGAGTTCCGAGTGCGATGCCGATCTTTTGGGGACAGACATTTCGGATACTTAAGGATTGAGAAGGGATGGGGGTAGGGGTGGTAGGGTTTAAGCCTCAGTCTATGTTTGTTTCACGTCGGTTTTTAGTGAGACCGTGGTATCACTCCGGTCAAGCCGACGCATTTGTACTGAAGCTTGACTTTCCCGCACTTATATTTACATACTAGCCTGCCCGTGACTCTATTCGCGTGGAATAGTGACTTCCTACAAATTTTTGGTATAAAAACTATCCTATGTCCTTTCTCGATTTCCAAACTACGTCAGGACCAAATTTTACAGAAGTCGGTTCAGTAGTTTAGGCGTGAAGAAAAGACAGTCAGAGAGTTACTTTCGCATTTATAATATTAGTTTGGATTTATTTAAGTTTACTTTGTTATATTAATTTTGCTCATTATTTTGTAATATAAACGGGACCAGTATGGAACGTTCTTAATATTTTGAATGAAATTTATCATGTCAATATTAATATGTAATCAAAGTTAATATTTTCGAAACATATAAACGAGTCTACTCTACTCAATTCATTTTTCTGAAAAAACTATTCTTTTTTTAGTTGTGAACATCGCTTATAGTGATAATGTTAGCTACCTGAGCGTGGGTGCATTTTGGATTCCGTAGCACGTGAAATATTGCGACCCATCCCCTGTCACATAACTGCCTTATAAACCCAAAAAAATATCCCCAAGAAAGGGATACAAGATCTATAACTGTATTCGAAAGAAAGGGACGTTAATAGGTCGCGGTGAGAAAGAAGCGTTGTTAATTGCTTTGATTAGATTTCAAGGATATTAATATAGTGATTCACGCGCTTTGTCAAATTTCATATATTTTGATTTCGTACGGTGCCAACTATACATTATAAGGAATTTCTTATTCAATAGGTATGTTTACCCTTCTCGGGTTGGGGTCATTGTGTGTTATAGCCGATGTAGTATTGTTGGTAGCCGTGACTGTCAACACTGAGGTCAAACAAAAAAATGTTAAGACGGAAATATTTCGCACCTACCACACTTCCTCGGGAAGTTTACTTTGTCATTTTTTAATACTGCATAGGTTATTCTTTGTGTGTTTTGGATTTATTGATAATTTTGCTACTGCTGAGAAAATTTCGATGTGTAACAAATCGAGGATTAAGTTTTTTGATGTCGCACGTATAGTTCTTGATGAAAAATTATTTCCTACTTTTATAAATCTCCGTGAAATAAACGGATGTTATGCGTTTTAAGGCTTTGGGATTTTAATTGAGCATGGAAGGGAGTTACGAGGGTTTTGATTCCCGCTCCTCACGGCTGTGTCGTAGCCATAATCATTCAAAAACCTTTAATATATTTAGTATTGTCTAGGACGGTATGTACCTATTCTTACTGTTATTCATTTCAAATTTAAAACATATACTTAAAAATAGATTTGCTAAAATACCTTGTAAGAGAGACAGACTTCTAGTCTAAGATTACGATCCTTTTCAAATACACCGTATTCAATTGTAATTGTAAAGGACGAAAATAGCTCTGCGCGGTTAAATGATAGGTTTCATCTGCTAAAATTCTTAGACAAAATTACATGAACTTGTATAATAGCGAAAATTCTCTTAAATACAAGAGCACGTAGCTCAAACGCAATTTCTATGCTAACAAGGATACGCGCGTTATCGTATTTGTACCGCTATCTGGGTGCAAAACACACAGGGTGAATATTTTACACATTTTGTTTTACGTCTCGACGTATTCACGGTAAATAAACATTTCCTGGAGATTTTTATTTGCTGTATTTTTTTCGCCGAGTGCCGAAACACGCACTTGAAATGTTACGAACGTTCTAACAAGACACTTGAGTTTTGGTTCATAGTTTTCGATAAGCGTTTCCGATAGTGCTACGGATATTTTGGGGATGAAATGTGTGTTTACTGAAAGATGTGAAAATTTATGACACAGCTAATTTGGAATGGAACAACTACATAGAATAAGTTCAGAATTGTTTGGTGTATGGCGATAAGCTCTTGCTTCATTTTGTTACCAATAATAAAATTTACGCCAATAAATAGTAAAACTTCTGAGAATTTCAATGTTACTGCGTTCGATTTGGAAATTAAATACATTTGTATTTCAGAGGTCAGTCTTGGAGTGAACCAACCAACGTAGCAACTGTGCTCTTTCGAAGGAGGATATTATTACCTCTCGAGACTATCCTTGTAACTCCTCTCTTTATCTTATCCTTACAGAACTCTGATAACAAAATTTATGTTACAAATGTTATCGGTTTAATAATGTTAAACGTTTAAATTACGTAAAGTTTTCAAACAAATCGTACACAATCTGGGAATACATAAATATATCTTTATGTTTTCAGCCTTTGCCTTTGATATTGTTATTCATATCGTTTGAATTCTAAATAATTGCTAACTAGACCAAATTTAAATTCTCAGTCATCGTTCAAGAAATTTTTATTACATTAGCAATACAGAGATGCAAAAAACATTATCCAATTCAATCAGCGATAAGGGTTCCAATTCTTTCGCAGAATAGAAACGGCAATAAACATCAGCTGGTTGTAGTAAAAATAGCGGTGACCTAACAATCCTATTGATAGCCACTACACCCATACTTCGAGACTATGGGATAAGTTACAGGTAAACAAAAAATCGGTTTCCTATTTATAAGAAAAATAGATACTCTCGACCGTTCGGCCGATCGTAAAATTGATCGGCACAAACAATTTTCATCGTTACGCCGACGTGCGCATTCATCAAAAAACATAAATACCTAGCGTGGGTAAGGAGATACCCCTACGGCGAATATAAGCGAAAACGATTGATCATTATTCATTCCTTCAACTGACAGATTGTGATGTGAAACACTTCGGTGTAATAACTTTAACACGCTTCGGCGTCTCCTTGATAGATGTTTTTTGAAATAACGAAACGTTAACACGTGTTTTTTTTAGATTTGAATACAAGTATAATTACGTCATCGCGTAAGCTTTTGTCTCAGATCGTGATGAATGATATTCATGTTGTGACAGTTGCGAACAAACACACGTACGCGTTTTATGAATTTACGCAGGCATCGTTAAGTGCTCGTTTACAAGAGGTATTGTTTTTAGAGTAATCGTAAATTATTAGATTATTACACCTTTTAAAACAGTTGGAGTTGAAAGGGAGATGGTTATAAATTAAATATGAATGTTGGACATTAGACTTTGAGTTTTAACTCTTTGAACAGAAGATATAATACAAAACATTCTTGATGGACGTAACATGTCATGTATTCATGTGTTCTTAGAAAATCTAAAGAGTATTAATTATTAATACAGATGTGGCTCTTAGTAAGTAATTTAAATCTTAATTTAATAGAGAAGATTTGCAATGACCTCTAGAAACTAGAAGGTTCTGTACCTCATTGTCTGCCTCCTTAAAAGTGGAAATTTACGGTGAAGTTAGTACATATTTAATATTAAGGACAAATAAAATTATAGGCCCTTTTGAACTAGAAAACATTGCGGTATCAGAAATTTCTGTTTGTGCTCATAACTAATGTGAAAATAAATCTACAACAGAAACGCGATGCATTTGTGACTGTGTTAGGTCATATAGAATATATAGAGGATTCATATCATCTGCTTAAGATCATATAGGTCAGTCGTTTTTTTTTATTGAAATCAATGTAAACATAGAAAATAATCCAAATTACGTATACATACATAAAAAAAATGAGTATAAATAATCTTAACACCCACTCTAAGTAGTTTCCAGAAAACAATATTTATACTAACATATACACAAAAGCTTCCTTATAAACCACAGAAGCATCCACCTACCACTACAAAATCATTGAAAAAAATGGGAAACCAAAAGCAGCGTTTATTACGTCACGTTAAAAGTTACAAATAGGAATAGATGTGTCTGTAATAACTTAACCGCTTATTAGTTTATTTGCTATTTTCTCTCTAGCCGAACATGTTTTGATAAAAAATGTTACAAAAATAGACAGGCTAAAATAAGTTCTTTAGCGGTGTATTGAACAGCCTACTCATGTACCTATCATGACCAAAACTTATTATATTTACTTATCTCCAAAATTAGATAACAACGTCAATGGTTATACTTTTTCTCTAATAATATTATGTAATTGCCTACGTTAAGAACTGCAACAGGGGTCACACCTAAAGTATATTATGTTAGAACCACTAAAATTATAACCATCACAATTTTAACGCCTAAAGAAGATCCTAAGGTCCGTCGAGTGACTAGCAAGTTGGCGCTCGATGTCACCACATTACAAACTTTAACCACATTATGATATTATCAGAATGGTGATATCACCCTTCAGGTCCCTGATAGGGGAACACGACCCATTTTAAGTCGTCTACCGCGAACCCCAAGTCTAAGTAAAGATAGGGTTGACACGTTTTATAAGAAGTTGTTTTATAAATTATTTAAACACTTTTAATTAGTAGCAAATAAAGATAAAAAAATTAGGATAGGGGTTGAACGAAATACATTTACAAAACACAAAAGTCCGCGAGAAATTAACTTAATAAAAGTAAAGCCTAAGTACGAAAATAAAAAACCATAATCTGTAAACTTTTATCTCGATGAGAAAGCCCGCCCTCGGCTCCTATCAAAATTAATAACAAACTATTAATTTATCTCACGTCAACCATTAAGAGTCAGCTAAGTGACAAAAGAAAAACACGGATGCCGGCAAGGCATCTGTCTTTTCATAGTCAACTTAACTAAAAGGATTAAAATGATATCTTCCGTCGTCTGACAGCCAGTGTGGTCTGCCAAGCGTTAACAGAAAACCTCTTTTGTTAGAGAATTTTGTTACCTTAAGCTTTTAATACCTTTATGCCATTGCTTTTTAATTTTAGCATTTCATAAAAGGGTTGATTTTAATCCCGATTACGTGTACTTTGAAA
The DNA here is from genome assembly GCA_902829305.4 of Spodoptera exigua. Lineage (NCBI taxonomy): Eukaryota > Metazoa > Arthropoda > Insecta > Lepidoptera > Noctuidae > Spodoptera > Spodoptera exigua. Next base: position 6,075,939 of record LR824614.2, read on the forward strand.
ACGTTTCGGGCATCTTTTGTTAGATTTTTAGTTTCTCTTCTTATTGTAATAAGTTAATTTCAATTTCTTTAAGAAATTGAAAAGTATTTTTTAGTTTTATACAGTTAAAAAGGTTATGTGGATCTTTTAAATCCTATTAAATAAAATGATTTGTTGTTTTTTGTCAAAGTTTATAAATCTAGTCAAAAAGTTTTAAGTTTTATTTCCGTGCACATTCAAAGTTAGTATGACGATACATATAGAACAAAATAGTAATTTTTGCAACGACAATGCTTTTTCAAAGTCCCTCAAAGTCATTACAAAGTTATTCTTAAAATATTTGTGGTTCAAACCCTATAAAACTACTAAGCAAATAAATCAGGCATAGCCGTCTGCAAAACCACAACATCCTAAAACTAGGCTTCCTCGGGTATCTTATAATTTCTGGGAAGTCTTAATAGGGTATTAAATCGATCGCTTCGTGGCATGCGAATTATTTCATAACTTAGAAGGTTTCGGCGGCTAACGCACCAAATTTCTCACAGTGACCGGAATTTCAATAAAAAATTAAGCTGCAAAATTGTTTTGCTTTATTAAGGATAAAAGATGACTCTTTTAATCTTTAAAAAAGACTTCAATCCTTAGTTCATTAATAATGTGACACGTAACTAACTCCGTTGAAAGCAATCTGTTTCATATTTACAAATTTGTCCGCCAGAAACAAATCACAGTATGTATGATAAATACAATATCCAGTTCAACTTCCCAAAGCAGCTGATGCCAGGTTTCATTCAAAGTTTGCGGTTTGGGAGACGCACAGTCGATCGCTTAAAGCTCCGAAAAAAATAATTTATTGTAATAAGTCGTCGTGAACATTCGCCACCGCTCGGCTCATCTCGCCCCGCTCCACACCCCTCCCCCGAACGTACACTCGACTCGACTGCAATGGCTCGACAAAATTCAGTCGACTGGTAGCAGCGTCTGGGCACGGTCGCGCCACATGACGCTCTGATCGGACTTACGTTGTAGTGAAAACACGCTTATCACTTACGATACAAAATTTTGTTACGGACTTTATTATACAAAACCAGTTAAATAGGATTCAGAAAATAATTTTGAATACAAATACAGTGAATATTGGACGTTTCATAAATACTGATGTGGACAGTTTCTGTGAAATTTTGTTTACGTTTAGAAGAACGCTAGAACACCGGATTGTGAATTGAAATTGACGCATCATGAGCATTATCTCAACAAGGACTATTTGTTAAATTGAAGCCGAAATAGTGTTCATAAATTGATGGATACTACACATCCGGCAAGGGGACGCAATACGCGAACGCCGACGGAAAAAACATGACACTGAGCCTATCGTGTCTTGTTTTCTTTCTTCCCTGATATTTGATTTTCCCCATGATGGCTCAACAACAAACTTTTTCAAGAAATCGTCTTTGCCAAATCTTGTTTTGGTTCGTCATTGGCCTGAACGTGGCTGATCAAAGCTCATTGCCACTAAAATATGAAGCACCTGATGACTGCCAGTGGTGGCTGAGAGGCCCCAACGATGCACATGAAGTTTCTCTCACGTGTAAACTCCGCACAATAAACAGTGAATTCGATACCACCAACTTCAGTGTCATACCTTCAGAACATACAACATCATTAAGAATAGAGTGTAATGAAGAAATGATGTACAAAAGCTCTCTTGATGATCGGAGTTTCGCACATCTAGTGAAACTACGTGAACTTGTTTTAGATAACTGTAAAATTGGAAGATGGCCGCCTGGCGTACTCTCCGGCTTGAGAGACCTCCGAAATTTAACGATTCGAACGAAAAACACAGAGTGGGCCGCTATGAGTTTAGAGATAGCATCAGAAAGCTTTACGGCTGTTCGACAGTTGGAAAAGTTGGATCTCAGTTTTAATAACATCTGGTCGTTTCCCGAAAACTTGTTTTGCCCGTTAACTAATTTAGTGTATCTGAATGTATCTTCAAACCGTCTACAAGATGTGAGTGATTTGGGATTTAGAGAACGTGCAATGCATCAAGCACTGATTAGTGAACAGGATGGGCCTCCTCCCTCGGCACCTTCTATGTCACATGCAACCTGCTCATTAGATATTGAGGTACTAGACGCTTCAAGCAATCACTTTGTGCTAATGCCAGAAAACGGATTTATGGCTCTACGTAGACTCAAAGAACTGCACATTCACGATAACGAAATATCAATGGTGGCTGACAAAGCGCTATCTGGATTGAAACAGCTGCAGATAATTGATCTTTCAAACAACAAAATAGTCGCTCTTCCGCAAGATCTGTTTAAAGATAGCAGACCGGTCATCAAAGAAATATACTTACAAAATAATTCTATAAGTGTGCTTTCACCAAGTCTGTTCGCCAACCTAGATCAGCTGTTAGCATTGGATTTATCTAATAATCATTTAACAAGTACTTGGATTAATGAGAATACTTTCACCGGTCTTATAAGAATGGTTTTGTTGAATTTATCTAATAACAGACTGACTAAACTCGATCCCAAGATTTTCAAAGATTTGTACACTCTACAAATTCTGAATGTTCAGCATAATATGTTGGAGAGCATTGCAGCTGATACATTTGCACCAATGAACAATCTACATACATTGATATTATCTTACAACAAGATCTCTCACATCGATGCTTATGCCTTAAATGGTCTGTATGTGCTGTCATTATTATCTATTGATAATAATCATCTCGAAGAACTCCATCCTGAAGCATTCAGAAATACATCTTCGCTACAAGATTTAAATTTAAATGGCAATCGTTTAAAGAAAGTACCCATAGCATTGAGAAATATGCGATTGCTAAGAACTCTTGATCTGGGAGAGAATCAGATAACGTCATTGGAAGAACCCGGCTTCGTTGGTTTACATAACGTGTATGGCCTTCGACTTATCGGGAATAAAATTGAAAACATAAGTAAAGACGTTTTTACGGATTTACCATCCCTGCAAATTTTAAATCTTGCACGTAATAAATTGAAGCACATCGACACAAATGCATTTGAAACACTATCCACTCTACAAGCTATCCGGTTAGATGCCAACCAACTTACAAATATTCAAGGCCTGTTTGTAAATATTCCATCACTTTTGTGGTTAAACGTATCAGATAACCAAATAGAATGGTTTGATTACACTGTTATTCCATCGGGACTTCAGTGGTTGGATCTTCACAGTAATAATATCAAGGAACTGGGTAACAATTACCGCATGGATAAAGAGCTGCGATTGCAAACACTAGACGCAAGTTTCAACAAAATGACAAAAATATCAGCTTTCTCAATTCCCAGCAGTGTGGAGTTGCTGTTTCTGAATGATAATCAAATTACACAAGTTGAAGCCCAAACTTTTGTTGGAAAAACCAATTTAACGAGAGTCGATTTGTATGCAAATCAGATAACTAGTATGGATCTCAATGCGCTTCGTCTAACTCCAGTCGATCCGGGACGACCGCTACCCGAATTTTATATCGGTGGAAACCCGTTTCAGTGCGATTGTACCATGGAGTGGCTTCAACGCATAAACAAACTGGACCATCTTAGACAACATCCACGTGTCATGGACTTGGAGAGTATTTACTGCAAATTGTTATACAATCGTGAAAGAACTTATATTCCGCTTATTGAGGCGGAATCATCTCAGTTTTTGTGTACATATAAAACTCACTGTTTTACGCTGTGCCATTGTTGTGATTTTGACGCTTGTGATTGTGAAATGACATGCCCATCGAACTGTACGTGTTATCATGACCAACCGTGGTCAGCAAATATTGTGGACTGTTCTGCTGCTGGGTATTCAGAAATACCTAGCAGCATACCTATGGACGCTACTGAACTATATTTAGACGGTAATAATTTTGGTGGTTTAACGAGTCATGCATTTATTGGACGTAAGAACTTAAAAATATTATATGCTAATAATTCTAACATTGACGCTCTGTATAATAATACATTTAGTGGACTAAAACGCTTAACAATATTGCATCTAGAAAAGAACAATATAAAAGAGTTGCTAGGTTTCGAACTGTCGCCTCTGGAGAATTTGCGCGAGTTGCATCTACAAGACAATAAAATACATTACATCGATAATCGTACCTTCATGGAGTTGAGGCATTTAGAAGTGTTGCGCTTAGAAGGCAATAACATTTACGGCTTCGCTGTGTGGCAGTTCACGATGAATCCATATTTGGTTGAGATAAGTCTCTCGCGGAACCTTTGGTCGTGTGATTGTCAATACATGCATAAATTTCGCACTTGGTTCAAAAATAACCTGGGAAAAGTGGAAGATGCTTTAAAAATAACATGTGTATTTGACAACGTAACGAACGCTGTAGGACCATTGATGGCAGATTTTAACTCAACAATATGCACAAGTCACGTAGGGGGAAGCTCATCCATAATAGAGAATCAAGTAATTAATGATTATCTTCCTCTGTTGCTAATATCACTGTGCGTATTTATCATAAGCTCGGCATTAATATGCGGCGTATTTTATTGGCGACGCGAGCTGCGAGTCTGGATTTACTATCATTGTGGATTTAGAATGTGCTATAAAAGTACAGCTTTCGATGATGAAGCCGATAAAGATCGTCTCTTTGACGCCTACATAAGTTATAGCGTGAAAGATGAGGCATTCGTCGCTCAAATGTTAGCGCCTGGACTAGAATCCACCGACCCAAGTTTCCGACTCTGTCTACATTACCGGGACTTTAATGCCTCGGCATACGTAGCTGATACAATTATAGAAGCCGTAGAGTCATCAAAAAGGACAATAATAGTCCTATCAAAAAATTTCATCAACAACGAATGGTGTCGTTTCGAATTTAAAACGGCACTCCATGAAGTACTGAAAGAGAGACGAAGAAGACTGATAATAATATTGCTAGGCGAGCTTCCGAACAGAGACATCGATCCGGAGCTCAGGTTGTGTTTGAAAGCGAACACCTGTATAGAGTGGGGTGATAGACAATTTTGGCAAAAGTTAAGGTTCGCGATGCCGGATTTACGGAAGTGTCAGTACCACCGGTCGACAGTGAATATTTACGCTTCGGTGTCTCCGGTGGGGGCCGGGCGGGCGCCAGCGCCGCCCCCTCCGCCGCCACCGGGCAAGCTCCCCCCTCTGCTCGGCGACGGGCTGGCCCTGCCGACCAGCGTGCACACGCGCGACGCGCACCCCCACCGCATGCCGCCGCAAGCGCAGCTCTGGGCGTAGCGTATGCTCCAACGCAGGTAAACAGACACTGACATTACTTGCAACGCTTAAGCGTATTAGTCCAATAAAATGGTGATAATTAATTTTAGGTTGTTCCACATTATATTTATTGTATAGAATAAGATTTACAAAGCCTGACACGACGTGCATTTATTTGTATAGATTAGGTCGCTGGTTTTATTTTTATTGTTACGGAATATTTTCCTGATTTCTGCGATAGTAATTTATAGACTACGGATAATCCGATGTAAATGTTAATATTTGTTAAAAAATATTTCACTGAGTATATTATTCGGATCGCTTAAAATATTATATAATGCCAAAGTTTAAAACTTATAGCTATGTACAGATGCATTTATTAACTATAGTTTTTTTTTTATCAAACATTGTCAATGATGAGTCTGTAAATATTATGATTTTGTAAATAAAACTGTAAATACGCAAAACAATTATTATATAAAAAAACGAAAACAAGAAATACACATTTTTAAAATTTTATTTCCTTTTGTTTCATTTATTGTGTTCCTTTTATTTTATTTTTGTTGGTTCACTAGGTGATCAATAGAACTGATGTAGGTTCATGCAAAATTAAATTAAAACAAAACATTCATAGATCGACGAAGTTCTGACACCCACTTGCAAACTTTAAAGTACTCATCGTCATGTTAAAATGGAAGTAGGTTTGAACACTAACTGAGGCAATATGGAAACATATTGAAAATTGAAAGTCACTCTAGCAAAGTTTAGGGCGAGTAAATGGTACCCCAAGTTCTGTACTTAGCATTATACATATACTTCATTGGAGTTCAATACGTTCATGAATAGGTTTGACTACTTCACACAAAGTTTGCTCAATTTAAGTTTATGTTCTCTATAACATGATTTTCAATAATACAAAGTTCACAAGACTGCCTTTGTCAGTTCAAAAGTTTTACCAGTAATGGATAAGCATTCTTATATAATAATATTAAAACTAATAACATAAACCTATTTTACACAATCAAATTAAAAATATTTGTTATTGCAACTAATGGATAACATGAAATAATATACAAAAGTATTGAACAATTTTTCAAAATTTAGGACATTTAATAAAACAGATACACACTTAAGCAAATATTGTATAACACGTTCTAAGACATGTACTGCATTGAAAATTGGCATTAAAAAGACAAAAGAAGCAATCAATTCCAGGAAAAGGAAAATGATTAAATCAAAACACAAAAAGGTTACATAGGTATGTATAAATAGTTACACTCCCCTAACCTCTGAAAGTTATTCAATAAAAATGTCTTGCTTTCCATCTTAAAAATCGTACTAAAAGAAAAATGTGACGAAAGAACTTGTCTTAAAAGGAGATAGGAATTATTTTAAAACTTCCTACCTTAACTAATTCAATTTGAATTTCGACTCAAGTAAAAAAGGGAACGAAGTTGAAGATGTCGAATTTGTTGAACCAAATAAGTTATGTTTAGAAAAGAATAGCAAGGACTATTTTAATAGTAATTTGTATATTTATTCCAATGATAAGATATTCTATACATATATATACTAAATTGACAAACAAAAACCAGTAACACATAATAGATAAGATTGTTAATCAAATATCGACTTTCTAAATATCAAAAATGGTTTATCAGAATTTAAGTTTTTATTGAGTAAGACTTAAAGGTCATAATCGTAAATCATCTCAAAAATGTAAACTCAAATAGTGACCAAATCATACAGCACTATATTCAATAGTCCTTCAGATTTACTGACTGTAGGATCTAAATATAGCGATAATTCACTAATAGTGATAAATTATTCGCCTTCAGGCAAAGATGAAAATCGTTTATCCATTTTAGCTCCACTGCCTAATCCATTATTTTACAAAATTAGGTTATTGAGACTAGGAATTCTAGAATTATTGGGCTTATATTTTCATCAACTTTTACTTTATATTAATTTGTTGCAAAGAAAATTTGTTAATGTTTACACACGAATTTGTCAATTATAAACAAGAGACGAATAATCCAAAAAGTTCATATTTTTGTAAAGATACGCCGATAAAGAAATAAAAAAGCCGCATATTGTCGATTGTTCTCTCCAAAAAATTCGCATCTCTATGATCCCTGCAATCTCCATAAATTGCCGTCCTCATCATCATATAGTAAAAGTAGCAATTCGCCCTTTGACTCCTCAGACTATTCTCTTCCCATTATGAACATACACGAGGCGATAAATCCCCATATTTTCCACCCCACGATGCCAAATTATATTTCCCCTGCTACTACTAACGGCATCTAGCCGTCAACTCATGAAACTCCTATTATCTGTTTGCGGAGGAATCAAATCGAAATCAACATCAGTTATTTTTGTCGGTGGGACCCTTATCAAAGATGGGTCAGTTTTGTAATACATTGGAGATTTATATGAATAGTTTTTTGAATGCCCTGTAGATCTTATCTAGGCATTAGTCATTCTTTATTATAAGGACTCGCAAACTTTTAGTCAACCATAAAACAATCTTATAGAAAATATTTTCAGCAGACTGATACTAATACAAAACAAAGAAAACTTATTGATTTCGAACTTGTTACTTTCTTCAATTTATGTCTATTTGTCACTTATTTAACGATATTTTATTGGCCGTTCGGTACAAGTAATCCTCCCTTTCCGACGTAATATCTGTCTCCTTGCGTCAACGAAATCTGGTGTCGCTCCTCGCTGTAGAAGTTATGGGGAAACTTGTTTGCTACTGTGGCCAATGTGCCGAGCAAATTTATGACACGTAGAAGTCTTTATGGCAACTTTATTTGGACTAACCTTTGTGGAGGGTCACGATTGTTGACATTATTTTGTTTCTATTCTCTTCAAATTAATTTGTATAAAGAGGTGATTTAAAATCTAGTCTTCAATTTAATAGAATTGAAAACACATTAAGTTAGATCGTTTTAGCATAATACGATATCGACACCTATTCATTAAAATATGTAAAAATATTTTCTAATTGCCTTCCTACTGGTTTTAACGGACTTTTTGGCAAAAAAAAAGAATACTTTTTTAATCCGAGGATTCACATTTCTTGTCACTATTTTGTTAACGAAAATATTCTCTGTACTTCAATTTCATAATAAACAGATGACGGAAACCCAACGAAAACAAATTGTTCCGAATGGAAAATTAAACGCGATATCAGATTCTCTATAATAACATTTCAGAGGGTTCCCTTACCGGACAAAGGCGTCAATATACGTTAAAACTTTAAACTAAACAATAAACGTGTGTATAATAATAATTTAATCCAATATTTTGGAAGTACTGCCGGACAGAGCTACGATAATGGAATTAGTTTTGTAATTAACTTAGTTTATCGTTAAAAGGGGATACTCAGTACTATCTGTGCTGAAAATTCAAGTCCCATACATTTGTATGTTGAAATGGAAATTACGGAACCACGAGTATTTACTAAAGTTAGGAGGGACGAAGGTTTAATCTGTTTGTGGTACTATTAGACATAAATACGACGGTACATTATATGTATTAAAGGATGGTTCTGCCACCTAAATGGGGCCCATGTAAACAGTTCGTTTTATAAATTCATGTTAGATTTTCTGTTGGAAATGTTATTTTAAATGTCGTTGCCTAGGCCTGGTAGCTCTGGTTTCTAGTTGATTTTAAATAATATATTGGAACTGTCATGGGCTAATTCTGATATGTTTGGAACCTATAAAAACGGTGTTAATAAAAAAGTGTTTTTATCAAATGTTATGCATAATTCTCTTCACTTATTGAAAATACTAGTAACCTGCACCGGCTTCGCACGCCTGCAAAGGTGATACACAATCTCTCCTTTATTAAATGGATGTTATATAAGCCTCTATTTATAATAAATAACTCTATCTATTAAAAATAAACCTCATTAAAGACCGTTGCCTAGTTTTAAAGATATAGGGACAGAGAAAGCGACTTTGTACTGTGTAGTGATGTGCATTATGTAATTTTGAAAAATAAAAAAAATATTACACATATGAATCGAACAATTTTTTTTTTTTTTGTAAAAAGATTAATTTCACATATACTACGACTAATAAAAACCAAACAGAGAGTAAGACCGTGAGGAGGATAGTTACTTTCAAGAGCATGATATTAATGAACAGAGAGACTAGAAGTAAGTCAACTACATTGTCAACAAACCTTCTATGTGCTTCTATTATTAAATAAAAACACATATCATTAAATAAATACCTACATATAGTAACACACTTAGGTAGTGATTCAATCCGCAATACACACTAACCGCACTCTAAACACATATTTCAAAGAAATCATATTGAAAACAAGCTGGTTTACTAAAAATAACACGACCTTTATACAAATAACGTACTAAAACACAGTAATTCTTTCATACCAATAAATAAAAAAAAGTATATCCATCTTCTAACGCAATTTATAAACAAATACTAAGAAAAGATTTTAGTGCTTTATGGCATACGACCCTGAAAAAGAAAAGGACAAAACATTATCAAAATAGAACATTAGAAAGAAACAAATGAATTGCTATTCTTAATTGAGGGCGAATAGGTTTGGGAAGTGATTAATTATTTATCTTAAAGGGCGATCTTGTGCCGTTTACCTTGCCTTTATTGAAGTTAAATCTAGTTCAGACATCAGGGAGCTATTTTTATCTTTAGATCTGTTTAAAAAAAAGATTTGGTGATCTTCGTTAGTGTCTAGTACAGATTTTGTTTAGGTTTATATTTTAAATTTAAAATAACCTAACTAATTATATTAATGAAATTCATGAGAAAATAGGTTAGAATATAATCCTATTAAATTTCTGTTCATGTAATCCACTTATATTATCCGGCCTAATCCTCTAATATCGTCTTCTGTTTCTCCCAAAAAATCGCGACGCCGCGGGTAAGAGCTAGTTTTAGATAAAAGAAAAATTCACAGAAACAGTGTTAATCTACACAACTAGTACCGAATATATCAAAACTAAATAAAAATGGATTCAAACAGACGATCCCATCAACGTACTCAATACGAACACATTCCTTTGAAGTACATACATCCAATGTCATTTGAAATACTTTGAATCTCTAAATACTTTAAGATATTAGCTTACTTCAACATGGAGGCTTAACAAAAGAGCCATCTGCTGGAAAATGCCATATGGTATAACAATAGACGCATGCGCAATTTAATAGCATCCTAGTTAAACCAACGGATCCCTTTGAATATCGTCTAAATACACAAGTATGGAAAAAAATGTACGTTGTCATTCGATAATCCTTTACGCACTAGAGATGTCACCAGCAAAGATCAGCTTTCGTCCGACGACGACGGTGGGTTTGCGTAACTCAATACATTTTTAACAGACAACATGCCATCACTGGTATAGATCTTAATGACAACGTTTTAAGATCTATTATTGGTTGTTGATGAAATGTCAACCACAGACCACAGAACGAGGACAGTTGAGGACAAAAAGCATCAGATAATATGCTATCCCTTAATCACATGCACCGTTGCTTTCGAAAAAATGTTTGGTAGTTCGAAGCATTCGTATTTATTTGTTAACAAAAATCTATTTTGGTACATCTATTTGTGCATTTACAACCGGCTTACAACATATTCTCGAGTAGAATTTGTTGTCAAAATGTTAAAACTTCGCCTCGGATTGTAAACGGTTGGGTGTCGTGTTCTAAATTTATATCGGTTCAAAGAATGTTTGGGTCGCGTTCTGTAATACAATAGATCTCTGGTACTGTTAATTTCATTAAGAATACCATGATTTTGTGCACTCTTCAGTGCCGTTAATTCAATCTGGAACTTGGTGAAGAATTTGAATAGACTGTCGGCTATGAGCCATGAGAAATTTCGGAGCGCAGTAAATAGCTCCACAGAGAGACCGCCGTTATAGTGAGTTCATTTCGAGTTTTCCAACATTAAATTTAGATGACACTTACCATCCTTCCGATAGTAAATCCCGCGAGTGCTTTATCAACGTCATTAAAATAAAAGTGTTCGCAAAATATCCTCCTGAATTTAGCACCGATCGTTAAAATTCGTCAGTTTAGCGTAATAAATATTCCTGTAACTGCTGTGTAACTTTAAACGTCGGCTATTACTAACAAATGCTTTATTATCTTGTCTCTATTGTTTTGCTGAATTGTGAAGCGTGAATGTATAGATACTTCCGTAAACAAAATTATAATCAGCAAATATTTTGCGTGAATAATTTGAGCTAAATTACACGTGAACTTAAATATTAATTGAGTCGACTGCCGACTGAACTGAAGTCGTATTAATAAACACCACAAGGGTATTATCAAATTAGACTATGAATCAAAACGCCCCAAGTGTATGTTCCGACCTTTATTTGCGTAGTAGTCGGCTTATGAATAGCATATTACTGAAGGCCTATCCCAAGCGAGGGTATATGGTTTAGATAACCCAAAGACCTTACCAGAACCGAGTGCCAATAATTGACTATCAAACTTGATATATAGCTTTCTCGGCGGCTTGACGGCGATAGTTGGATGAGTTATAGCCGGTCTTGGTCCTGGGGGAACGCGAGACATTTTGTTATGTCGCGCAAAGCTCGGACTTTAAGCTGCAATGGGCTAATCATAACCATTCAGTTCGCTTTATGCATGCTTTGGATATCATTTCCATCAAAACATTGATTCACGTATTTAATATCTTATTTAATAAGTAAATTAATCATGGTCCACCTGTCTTTAATATCAGTAACCAGACTATTCTTGATGAACGAGTTATGTTTAGATTCAGTTAATTCGCTCAAAGAACCCTTAAATCACAAGTCTCATTAGACTTAGCATAAATTATTCAGTTGCATAACAAATGTACGTTTGTAAAGCGGGAATCGGAACGTAACACATGTTAACACGAGTCTCGTTCATTAAATATTGAGGATGACGCTATAATTTACAATGATTCCGCACTGCTTAAGCTTCGTGTTATGAAAATTTAATCAAAGTTCGCAGCCCCAAGTGTATCGGTACGGATACAGTTTAATGGGTTCCATAGCGTTTCTGCGCCAGTTATTTGCATCGCCAACTTGTTTTGATCACAAAAGTTTTGTTATATTGCTATTTGATTTGAAAATACAGCGTCGTACATTCATTTTTTCCAAAACATTTGAAACTGAGCTGAATTTTTTGTGTAGTTCAGAATTTTTATTGTAACAAAATACCTATCTGCACATGTTAATTGTTAGCGAATACGTGTGTGAATTTACACATTCATTTTTGAACCAAAAATATTGTGTTAGTGATATCTTGTAGAGTTCTGAGAATAATGTTTCTATTTTGGTTTTGCGTCAGTCAAAAGACATTAAGGTGATATTTTTTCTTATAAATTCATTGTTGAAAATTCTAAGATACAACAAGTTAATTTCTTAAAGGTCATCAAGAGTACAATGAACCTCACAAGGAGCACGACAAAACAAAAACGTGTGACACATTCAGTCAACGTTGGCATCTGCATCGTCATTAGACTACGAGACAACCTAAAAAATGTCACGAGCATTCATTAATATCAGTATGTCATAGACCACTAATTTGTAAAATATACTACCGCTACTAATAGCGTTATATCCGGGAACACATCAATGGAATATTAAATCTCTTTGACTTTCTTCATCTACGGACTCTGCAAAGGTATTTATGTGTCATTTAACACCTTTAATACTTGGAGAATCATTAGTGTAAAATCAAAACAAGTCATTATAATTTATATCGCTAACGTGTCGCCTTGAACATCGGGTGTGGTCGATCTAATTCAAGAAATACTAAATTTATATTAATTTAACGAGCTAATAATAATAAATAGACGTTGAATTAAAAACGTAATACGTTATAAATATACGTCTGTGTTTAGTTTATTTCTTACCTTACAAGAAAAGTTTGTAAGTTTCAAAGATTTTTTAATTAGATGCAGTTTCACAAGAGAGAACAGATGAGTCTAAAACTGTAAAGAATTTTCATCAAATACAAGGTTTCGAAAGAATGAAAAACTGGTTACCATTTATAAAGAGCCTGAATCTGTTTGGATAAAAAATAGATCGAAAAAATTCAATTCTCGAACAAAATTGCCAATTCAATGACTTTGACTTTTTGTTCGTAATGCACCATTGCAATATTTCAACTCTTTAAAAGCCGTAATAGCTGCAATTGGCTTTAAAAGATCTATGAGTCGACTTGAATTGTAGTCACTTGGAAATGGAGAGATTTGTCACTGTATTATAATCCTCAAAGGGAAACATGCTATAATATTGCTATATTGATAGCGTGTAGGCAGTATAATATCTGTGATACAAATCAGTATCATCCGCATAAACACGTCCTTTTATTAATCCAACAATCTAGAAACTAATTAAAGAGTCTGTATTCTTAATTAGATGAAACTAGTCTTCAGAGTAGAAACATTCAGGTTACCTTTGTTTAAAAATTCAAAATGTAAGCACATACATAATTATTATAATGACATTGTAAAATCTGCAGTTTCCTTTACCAAAATGCTACCTACACATCTCATTTTGTGTTGAAAGCCAACTGGTAGCACAATTTTACTTAAAGTGTATGGAGCCGGTATGTAGTTAAGACAGCATTTAATTTTACTAGAAATTATTATACTCAATTTTGTCCACATTACATGATTATATAGTTATGGGCTCCATGACGAGGTTAAAAGTTAAAGCATTTTTTTTATAATTCTATAAAAAGGCAGTTTCAAAAAGTCAACTTAGAATTTTCCGTCAGTATAGCTAGGTGCTCCAAAATTTTGATCCGTGACTTGAAACTATTCAAGTGACTTCAGCGATCCGTGACTGTTAAATAACACTCATTGGAACTAAAAATCTTTTTCCTTAAAGATGTGTTAGGTCACAAAAAGCTGAAACATATTTAAGGCCCTTTCAAAATTACCAAAACGTAACTTTCATTCAACCAGGGTTGCAGCGCAAGCGGGCTTGGCCTGGAGCAGGAGAAGAAACGTAGGGTTTTTATCAGAAACCTAACCAAGAGAAATCACTTTATGATTTTATCGTCACAAACTCCAAACTCGAGTAACTCCAACTGTCTCTGACTTTTAAGTTACTTATTGTAGAAGCTGCGAAGGTCATAAATAGGTTATAATACATAGGTATATTTGAGCCGCTTTTAAAATTACAAACATTATACTTATTTATGAAGTAAATTTATACACTCAAGATTATATAACACACGTAGGTCCTTCATTTTAGATATTGCCTTGATTACTACCAATAGACTTTACAATCACGTTCCAATCTGTTTCTGCAAATAAAGAGATTTGCGAAGCAAAACAGCTCAGTGTGTACGGAGCTGTTGAGCAAATCGTATGTTTTGAAGCTGAAAAAATACTGAGATATTTGTAGATGGTAAGCCTTGCGGATTTTGACGCGAATAGTAAAATACTCCTAGTTTTCCCTGCACAAATATATACATTGGTTCAAGTTTTTTTTTAACATTTTTTTTTAGAATTTTAAAAGTTACTTGGACATGGTGTTTTTTTATCGCATCAAAATTTTTTTACTTCTTTGCTAGAGACGATGTTTACTATAGGTAATTTTCTAGCTATGAAATTCTCAACAAGAATATTTCGGTTTTGAGTGCCATTCGTTCTCTTGTTGTGTCTATAAATCGTTGCAAAATTCGGCTACCTATTACAGCTAGGGTTACTGCAATTTAGGACGACTAGATTAGTTTGGAGGTCGATTCTATCTACAGAGAGGGTCTGATACGTAAGCCAATTAAATTATCTGTGAATTGAGTGTGAACTAGGGCTCCGGTAGGTAGATAATTTGCTAACAATTGAACATCAATAGATCTATCACAATGGAGTATTATAATGAAAGCATGATAATACTTTATCTCGATTAATATTCAAATACACAGATTAGTAAAAATTTACGACCATAATTTTAAGCGAAAGGTGTTCTAAAAAAATATATTTTAATTTTTATTCTTTGTCCAGATAACAACTCTATAATAAGCCGGCAAGCAAAGAAAAACCGCTGCCAATACAATTTTAAGGGTAGTTAATGATATTAATTCTATCATAAAATAAAAACATCGTACCGTTCAGAACGAAGCCAATTCTCTGACAAAAACTAAAGTCCAAAAAGCATTATTCACAAATCCTATTACTTTGAAACAGCAATATTCAAATAAAGTATGTGGCTTACTACATTCGTTGATATCAGTAGATCTCCCTCTAAAGTCGAATAAGCCGACATAGAAATAAGATACTGTTTGGTAAACACAAAAAAGGAACAAGTTCCTTTAATACCTGAGATTGTCAACGGCGATAAAATGGAAACGAGGATCCTTTCTTGATATCAGTGAAATACGCGTGTGTTTTGTTTTGCTGGTAGCTTCGAGGTAGTAAAACTACTCTATATTTATTTAAACTTCCTGGTTGGTGTATAGTTCGTTTGTTTTATTAGACATTTTCCGAAATTGGCACTGAGAACAAGCTGATGGCTTTTATGCCCGGTTCCTATATTTAACGAATCGTCGTTGTATACGCATTACTATCCGTTTTTCAACTACCAAATACGAATCGTAGATACCGTTCCAATAATCATTTTCTTTACGAACGTCCGTTAGTCATTGAAATACCGAGTCCTCTTCATTGACAGATGAGCGTTTCGTTATAAGTAAAATTGAAACTAAAGATAACACAAAATTCAAGATAAAATAAGCCGGATTTACATACAAATTATTCTTTTAGTTTTATTAACTAAAACTATGACATCGCAGGCATCTGCGTGATCATTTTTCCTTACCAAACAAATTGAATGCAGCTAACACCTTAGAAACGGAACGTTGTAATAGTCAAGAGCTTTGGCACTGACGTTTGACATCCGTTAAACAAATATATATTTTCAAATAATCAATCTCGATTCATCTACAATTTATAATTTACTGATAACAAGATACGTGTTTGTTATTGCCTACGACATCGTGGCGTCGTGAAACTGACTCATATAGAAGTTATTGTTTGAAATGGATATTGTGCCAACAAAGTGCAAAACACATGTATATATGGAATGACCTCTATGTCTAAGCTTCTGCAAAGCAAAGGTAACAATAATTCTATATTAACAGTGTTTATGTGTCTCCCATACAAAGGTCCAATTTCTAATTATGTAATAAGTAAAAATATTATTGCATAATTATTATGTGACTTATACATACATATGTAGTTGGACACCTTTTGTTATTCCATACACAAAGAAAAGATTCATTGTGTATGGAATTCCTGTAACATTAAAACATGTGCTAATGAGCTTTCTTTATTACAGCCAAAGAGATTAAGATGAACCAGGTGACGGACGGCTCCAACGTTATTTGCCAATTGCAAGATACTATGATAAAACGACAGAAAAATCAGACATTAAGCTTAAGATATTGAAATAGGAGCCAATAGGGAAAATAATGATTGTAATAATCATATTTAGTTTGTAGTTGGAATAAATGTCGTTTTTTTATTTAAATGGTATGGAGGCATTGAAATTGTTTGGTTTTTTTGTGCTATTTAGGATGTTTGAAACAGTTGTAAAATAAAACATTTATGTTTTTTTTCGTTTTATTATTTTTCATAACATTTATTAGAGAACTAATATTTATCAGTTCATTACTGCTGTTTATCTTGATATCATCATCCATTAGTGTAAACTGAAAAATATAAAAACCTTTGAATTAACGACAATAAACAAAAAAGGAGAAGGTTTCTTCTTCTTGTTGTACATGTTCTACCTACTAATACATCATTGGATGATAATGTGGTTACATAGGTAAATATTCTGTATAATCTAATATTTACATAGGTATATATTTCATTTTATCAACATTACTTGTCACGAACTACGAATATTATGGAGCACTTCTGTAACTATTAGGTATAACAGCATGAGCTCGTAAGAGCCATCAAAGGAAATCGCCGTTTTTACACTTCGAAACATCTAAAACCAAATATGTTAGTAATGTATTTTCTTGCTGCAGATAATTAATTAAATTATAAAGTAACTGCTAAGATGATTATTTATCGAGTCGATAATCCACTCGTTCTCTATTATATTTTGTTACCTCTATTATTATCTTCTTCTATCTTACTTGCTAATCGTAAGAATCCAGGAACGCTAAATAATCCACTCTTTCTCTATTGTATTTTGTTACCTCTATTATTATCTTCTTCTGAATCAGTTTCACTGGAGTTTAATATAATATCAAATGCTTCTTTACCACTATCTGAACTCGACATTTTAAGATTTATAAGCGAAATCAGTGAACTTACTTTAAAAATTCTACTCTAACCGACCGACATCGGCACGTAACCAAATGACATTACGAATAGTCATCTTGACCGTCTACCGACGGTTAAAATATTTATAGGAACACCATGGACTGTCATCTTCATACAATATGCTTACCGATACCCTCCCATCCGTTAGTTGCAAGCCGTCAGTAAGTTGCACGACGAGACGTTGTTTACAGGAACGGTTTTAGCTTACGAGTCGTATATAAAACTACTATTCGTAACTAAAACGGATCGTTTGTCAATTATAGGAACCGGGCGTTAATCTTGTTGCTCTATTCCAAAATGCAGCTCGACAGCTATTTAGAGGTAAAATGGATGGTAGTGGTTTAAAAACGTAACTGGTTTAAACTAGATGACTAACATAAACTCTTTAAACAAAAAATATATTGTACTTCCAATTAGCATATGTCTATTTGAATATTAATTTATTTAGCGCGTAGGTCGGGAGGGAGCAGCTTAATACCAATTTGTCAAACTGCTAAATGAATCCAGACAAGATTTCAAAACTAAGCCGCGGGCAAAAACTAGAATTTAAAATTAAGTACCAAACTTTCTCTTAGGTGTTCCAAAACAAATTATTACTGAATAATTTCAAAACTCATTATGCAGCGTTAAAAATATTTACTGGTAAAGCTGGAAACATGTTAACACCTGGTCTACTCAATGTGTCAAGTGAAGTTCTTCATGGTCATAAATACGAAGCAAAAGTTGTATTTTCTATCGCCCGAGGTCAAATTTAATTATCATGTGCACGATGAATATTCTCATACATTTGTATATGACGCCTACAGATAGAAATAAATCAACGCGGTACCGCTGCCATATTTCAACGAGTTACTTAAACAATAGTTAAAATAATAGTGTCGATGCTCAAGAATAATTATTTAGGAACATTTTAAATAAATCAATGAATAAATTAGAGGCTGCTATTACGCTTGATTTAGATGACAGCTCATCTGTTACGGACAAATTGCGTTTTAAGCTTTCAAGTTTTCAAGGAAGAACGTTTAATTTTGATGGATATGAACTGGGTCTAGTCCTTCCAATTTAAGAAAATACATTATTATATAATATAGATACGTTATCCATTAACTGTTGGCATCTTGAAACTGAGTAGGTACGTATTTTAGTAATCGTAACCAATAAAAATATTTATTTTTATTTAATCTTAATGTCTATCTTAAAATATAATTTATGGTGAAAAATAAACTTATTCCTGCTTTGAACAAAGGCTTAATCACCTTTGCAATTAGTCACAAACACGATAAATCCTTAATTTTAAAAGCACGTATAGCAAAATACTTTAAAATCAGAACACCATAGATTTTACACCGAATAGTAGCGAAGCTTCACATTGTATGGAAATTGAATTGTAACCATTTGTAATTAGGCGCACTAACAACTAGAATTTAACAAATAGTTGATCTGAATATTTAATCGACATGAAAACGTTTGAATGTGTGCATTAACGTCTATTAGTAGGTCAGTAGTTATTCATTATAGTGTATTTATAGGCAATGCCTGAATTTGGCTTAATGTTCAATAAATCGTTTAAAAACCATATGTCAGCATTTTAACTAAATTAATATTACAATTAACTAAAATTCGCGGGTTACTCACATGTACATATACATATATACTGAGATAAGCTCTTCTACTTTCGAACCACATCAGTAGGCTGCGCGACATCGCCGCGTCCGCGCACGCTGCTCATGAGGAAGAACCCCTCTGTGATTAGAATAGACTAGAAAAGAATAGAATTCATTTATTTGGTTCGAAACTAGTAGAGCTTTTCTCAATATTATACACGTGAGTAACCCGCGATTTTTAGTTAATTTAGTATGTCTTAAGATAGTTATTATAAAAAACATAATATTAATTTTTTTTATTATAACTTTCGTGAGACCTTTTAAATTAATATATATTTTCGGCTTACTCACGTTATAATTTGACGAGATACTCGACTAGTTTCAAGGCATGCTAGAGGCCCCTATTCATGAGCAGCATTCTGCGACACGCGACTATCGCGCTGCTACTGAAAGTACTGAAAGTACTAAAAACTAGTCGAGTACCTCGTCAAATCATTACGTGAGTAAGCCGATAACATAATAATTAATAAAACATATTAAAATGTTGCATATGAAAATTAGTAAAGAGAGATATTATTTAAATAGTGATCACTCTATACTATGAGCCGACAAACAAGCATGCGTATTTTCTGATGGTAAGCAATCGTGCACCGAGTGCCCGTACCAAGCTCAAAAGTGAGAGGAGTGTCAAGTAGGTTGCCAACGTGTTAAAAGTAAGAGATTTTGTGGCCCATTCATCAATGTCCGTCAACTTTTAAATCTTTCGAGCCTAGCAATAGTAAGAGCTATATGTTGTTATACGTATACATATAAAATACTATTCAGCAAAGATTACATAATAATATCCTTAAAAATCTGCTGACAAACCTTAGTTATACGTAATATCGATTATACCAATGTATACGTCGTTAGATAAAACTAAGTAATTCTATCAATGAATTGGGGCGATCAGAGCCAGCCATTTACGAGTCGCCCGATCACGCCTCAGTGGATACTAGCGCTCAGCTTTCGACTCGGGAATATTTTACGACTCTTTTTATTTATACGTGATTCTATTACATATTAGCAGTAATAAAAGTAAAGGTTATTATTGCTTTTAAGATAAATTCAGGTCTTTTTCTCTTAAAATGAGTATCACGCCTTATATGGACCCAATAATGATTTACGCAGCTTTTAAAGCGAAAAAAATGTAGAGAGAGAAAGAGATACTATTATGTTTCCATAAAACTTAAATCTGTGGGCTATGGCCACCTGAATGTAAAAGACTAATTTTAATTAAAAAGATAATTTTAATTAAAATCACGCAGAATTGAAAAAAATGTACCTAGATAATTAACTTTTAATAAATTATAACAGAACGTACCCACACAAAGTTTCATTAAATCGATTCGGTGGTTTCCATTATTTTACTTCAATGTTTGTTTGAAAACCGCGCTAACGGTCTGTTATTATAGGTAAGTGTACTTTCTGTTTATCCTATATAGTTCTTTGTTTAGAAATTGTGGCAGTACTGTCATGTGATGAGTTGGTACACTACAACTGCGAGTAACTCGTAAAACAGTTTCTAGTAAACACCCACCTATCATCATAAATAACGTCTGGACAAAGCGAAGAATTCTACTAAAACATTCAAAGGGATGGCTCTTTAATTCATCGAGTGTAGCGTCCAATAAAAACAAAATGATCAAAGTTTTGTTTTAAGAGACCCACAAAAAGAGCTAGCGAGGGCTTTAACTTTTTTATTTCTCCAGTAAGGCATGGTAATTAAGAGGAGGTCTGCTAGTTTCAACGTAGTGGCTCCTAAACGTAGACTCGACGGACATTAAAGCAGAGGGAATGATGCTCTGGTCCAAAGATTAAGAAGGTTTCTAGAAATGTCTAGGAATCCACGTTGAGGGGTTAACGAACTTGAGCTCACATAGCGTGAAAACTTTTTATATTTGGAACGACTGCTTCGCACGTGTTTGTGTTGCCAGTATATAATTTTGCGTAATAAGTGGGTAGGTTTTTATACCGCCTTGTTAGATAGCTTGTATGCAGTGATTGAGATGTTTAGATTAACACGAACGTCGAAGACGGAACAACAATTAAATATCCATTATACGCATTACGTTGTAAGATTCTGTTGTTAGATTTTTACCGCCGTAGAGAAGTTTTATCTTTATTATTAACATTAAATGAGATATTAGAAACGAAGCGGAAGGTAATATTATTATGGTCGTCGTCTGCAATTTTAGAACAGACGCAATTTTATTTATTTTGTGGCATCAAACTCTTAAACTATTAAGTAATTTCATGGCTGAAAAGTTTTATTTTCAACATACTAAAGAAACGTATCAAGCTTAGACTATTGTAAACAAAACTGGGAAAGCCAAAGAGGAAAGTTTATACATTTTTATTCGAAGGGCTTACACTAAAGTAGGTTTATTCGTAGATCGTATCCAGTAACTTTGCATCAACGGTTTTATCCTCCGGGACTCCAACCGTATAAGGATTAGGAATTCGTGCGGATTTGCTTAAAGGGGAAGGCGGGGAAAATTGAGAATTGTTTTCTCTACCGCACATTGAGCAAGGCTTGAGACCAAAATGTTAGCGACTCGCGAACATTTAGTGTAATTATGTTGGTCCTCTAGTTTAATCTAACCTTTTGTTCATTACTTACTTACTGCTAGTGTGCGCAATTTAGATTCTGAATTGTAACTTACTTCTTCGTTTTTATTTGTACTGTCAACTATCATTAGACTTTGACGGATGATGATCTGTATAAAATGAAACATTTGTTGAATTTTTTTTTACTTGCTATAAACTAGTGCCCGACTGCGATCCTACCTGATAGTAAGCAGTGATGCAATCGTTGATGGTAAGGCGCACTAGTTTATTAAGAGCCTATTCACACTAGCCTTGAAGACACCTAAATTATATTCGGACGGAAAGAATGCAGCCGGCAAACTGTTTCTATGTGTGTGTATTTTCTGTAGCAATATTGGTCATAAAACTGGAGCTGGACATGATTGTCTAGCTTTTACAATTGAAGAGTTTCAATATCTCAATAAAGTCGAAGAACCTTTCATCATACGACCTCTTCAATCTTCAAAACCCATTTCCAAATTTGTTTATTTTACGAACTGATAATATAATTAAGGAGATTTTAGATCCACATTGCAAATTGACTCTCATTTTTAACAAGCGTCTCGTATTTCCACATTAATTAAGGCTGGTATCTTGACTTTATTATGTGATACATTTTCGATGCTACGGTCCAAATGTGATTTACTATAATCACAAACATTTTATTGGTACATTACATACGCAGTGAAATGTAACCTTTGGTCGTAAAAAGGATCTGTTGTTAAGAATGGCTCGTGATCTGTTAGTGTTGGGGAAACGTTTCCTTAATTAGATCATGTAGCCATTAAAAGAACGTTAAATGAGAACAAGAATGAACATCAAGCTACAAAGTCGAATAATGGAACATAATAGTATACGATGATGTTAAAGTTGTTTGGAATAGTCATCGTGAATATGTATTTGACATTGAAAAAAAATCATTATTTTTTTTATGAAGAGGTAATAACAAATTTGTGATTGAGTACACTTAAAATAAAAGTATTCTTATGTAACATCCACTTTCTTATGTTACTCTTAAGATAACTGTTTTAATGCATAAAAAGTAAACTAGAATCAGACAGCTCATTCATACGTTTTTACATAAATAATATATAATAAACGTCTTTTTTGAAAATGTCGATAAATTGTTAAGTGCAAACGACTACAAAAAACGACAACAGTTTTTTCATATTCCATTGTCACTCATTTTAAAGCAGACTCTCATCAACATAACTGATCTTAATTACAAATTAGAATTGATTGTGAGGAGCTACCACGCTACTAGAGATTAACAGTCCACTCATAAGTGCATGAGCTGCTTTACATAACACTGTATCATAATACCACTTGTTAATATCATATTCGAGAGCCCATAAAAAGTAGTTCACGAGTAATTGACACCTACTGGCGCGTAAGTGCCGTCAAGTACTCCTAATAACTCGAGTAGTTAGTCTTAAAATTGTTAGTTATATTTTACTAATTTAGTGAATAGTTGAGTTTGAGTTTAGGCTTCCATTAATGCTGTAAGGTATGTATTTTGCACTTTATGGTATTTTTTACTTTCGGATGATCGTTCATATTCTTTTGTCCTTAACTTCAATGGGTTCTTATTTTGAACCTTACTTTTTTAGAATCTCAGAATAAACAATTTGAATGTTGTATTCGTTTAGGTATTAAATCTAACAGGCAACCCACTACATAAACATTGTGTGCAACATTAAAAGTCAAATCTTGAAGAAGTAATTAGTGACAACACAATTATTTTCATAATATTAGCAGCTACACCAGTCTACAAAGCTCAACGATGCTCTATAGAGTATTAGGAGTAAAAGACAAATTCTAATTTGAAAACAACTTATCGCACTGATTCTGCGACTAATTACCAACTGTCAGGTACCAGGAGCATCGTGTCAGGTCTAATGAATTCCTTTTATTTCAACAGTTCAGATCAGTCGCACATCTAATGGGGTGTATTTGTGGCCAACGTACACCGATTTATTGGGGCTGTGTTTAGCATTGGTAGTAATGCAAGTATTTATTGATATTGATGTTGTAAGCAATAAATATTTGGTTTAGATTTGACGTTCAAGAGTAGGTATCGCTAAAGAAGGAAAAGGTTACGATCAGGAAATAAGGTTTTGCGTGTTGTTTTTAACCTCCTTGCTAGTTACTTTACAGTTTGTAGTTATAAAGTTAGTGATGGATATAAAAAAAATTGTTCAACATAAGTAGGCATAATGAAAAACTTTTTTTGTTTTCACGCCCTGTCTCAGCTCCTGTTGTATTATTCTGAATATTTGTATGCCATATTTAATGTACATAATGGATATGTGAACATAAAATAATTTTGAATGATCCATGTATTGACTTAACGAAATATCTAAGTACCAGAATCTTATCGACTTAATTAATGTAATAAGTTATTGAAAATTAAAAAAGAAATTTCACCCAACTACTCAGAGTAACTATATTTACTAGATATTATTTACAGTAAAGCATGTCTTTACTGTAAATCAATATAATATTTAACAGCGTACATTAAGGAATTACGACTAATAAACTACAAACTTAACCTACACATTTAAAAATAGACCTTGGAGACGTGACTCAATATTCAGTGTAAAAAAACAAAACAATACACATGACGCACTTCTTAGTAACAAAATCCCATTTTAAAAACAAAACGACAATATTATTGTAAACGTAAACAACTTTCGATTTTACAACACTTACATAAAAGCACCCTGTATTTATTGTTTTATTGGCGGTAAACAAAGAATCGGTTGAAAGTAAAGGGAATCTGCATGGACATTCCTTAAAATTCAAGGTCATTCAAAACAATTGAATTTAAATTGTTTTACTTTTTTTGTTTCTCTTGCGAGTTGCGTGGCGAAGAATGGAGTGAGTTTAGAATTGAATCGAAGGATGTGACCCTGTTCAAGTCAAGCTACGTCAGTTGAAGTTGAGCTAAAGATACTTTTTTATTTAGTATTATTATTGATTTTTTTGTCTATTGAAATCCTTTGTAGAAAACGAGATAAAATACATCTTCTTCCTGCACTTATTTAAAATTACTTTGAGTTGTTGCCTTATTTTGTTCTCTTATTCTCACCCAATAATATCAATTAATGCTTATAATAATATCTTTGAGCTTGATCAGCGGTACTTACGTACTATCAAAATAAAGACTCAAATTGTGTCAGCCTTGCCCTAATTGGCAACAACAGGGACAAGAATTGAGAAAAACCTTTAAAATTGTTTTATTTATCTTTTTGTTTTGTAAACAATCCAACAGTCATCAACAACAATTCACTAAACTTAGATAATGGTTGTTAAAATAACAAAAGCGATCCGCTTTCGCTCTCGTATTTGGGTAAATTAGTTTTCAAGGGAACCGAACTCTTACTGTCCAATTTTATTCAACCCAAGGATCGGTGGTTATAAAAGAAAGTTTGGACGCTCGATATTAATATTTATTACCTTCAATGTTATTCGAAACACTTTCTTTGTCAGGTTATAAATAGTCTTTATTTTATGTCGGCCACCCGTCAAACAATATAAGTAAAAAAGGCGGGAGTTTTACGACCCGCGCTAGTCTGGTCAGGCGCGGCGCCACATTCGACCGTTTACGGATAACGTTATTGGTACTAACCAAAGTTTGTTTGCCTCTGCGCACGTATAAAGGCTCCGCTGTAAATATTAATTTCCTAATTAATAACAGCTGTGTCGCTACTACATAATTTTATGGCCATTTAAAATAGGTAACAATCTTTACAACGCAGGGTGGGCGACAGGCAACACGTTCAAGTAATTTCCATCATCATTTACGCCGTTTATTTACCGAATAATTTTAATATGGTTCAAATTATTTTTTTATAAAGTTAAAAGCAATTTGAAGCCAAAAATGCTTACAAAAAATCATTTTTCCGAACCTCTAATGGTAGGACATTATCCGAAAACCGTTTTTGTGCGAATACGAGTGAAATTTACTGGGGAAATTTTAGGAAAGCGCACAAGGACTTATCTTTATGTACATTTTTATGTATTTTTCAACAAAATGTTATCGGCCAACAGTTAACTGAGGCCTTTAATGCGACGGTCTTTTTCTCTGTTATCGCCAAAAGTATATAAAGTAATTTCGAAGAATTATGAAAGCATTCGCGGCCGTTGGTTTTAGGTAAGAAGAATAAACAAAAAAGTTTGACGAGAATACCGTACACATTACTAGATTTATTGCGGCATTATTTCGACAAAGTTTACGAGTTATGTAATCTCAACAGAGGAATTTGTGACAAGGCTTGGATGACAAAACTTTAGCGATCTAAAAATTTCCTGTAAACATCCTCACACGGGCCGCATACGAAGTGAAAAGTTGGTCAAACAAACCTATATCTCGTAAAAATATAGGCCTGCCTACTTTATCTAAACAAATGGCGTCGCGTTTCTCACAAAAATCGTTTAGGCAATTCGTTTAAATTACTTTCCTATGCTAATCTGCGCCGTGTTGCGAATATATTCCCAAAGAAAAAAGAAACGGTATGTAGGCGTTCGCGATCGTCGAATCTCTTTGGCTCAAATGATGCATGTTGTGGAAGCCGGATCTCTTATAGAAAAACAAGATACTGCAAGCTATTACACGGTTTACATCGTAAATAATCGTCTTAGCTCGGTAAATAAAATAAGTGTGTAAGCCTGGCCGTGCTCGTATCTGATGAGAACGGGACGCAGCAAAAGGCGGGGAAAATGGTGTTCAAAAGGCGCGATAGGGAACAACCTCCGAGGAGCATAAGTTTTGCGGCGTGTTAAAAGATAATGAGTTCGGATACAGTATATAAGAAGATGTTGCGTACGCCTTTGTAAGGAGACATTATTTTCTTATCTCAAGAATAGCTAAGTCTCCGTATATTTTAACGCACCTAGGAAGGACGTAGGGATTTGTAATTTATATTCGCGCGGGACAAAGTTTAAAACCAAAGATTTATCTTCTGTTACTTCAGTAGATAACGGCTTCAAGTTGTTAAAGGTCAAATACGGATTGGATTATAAAGTACTCGAAACGAGATTGAGTTTCGGAAGTTTGTATAAGTATTGATTACTTGGTGCAGATTCAGGTAATCACGACAAATTGCTAATACTTACAGTGTTCTTTTCTGTAGATGTTTTTCAACGAGAACCTTGGAAAGTTGGAAAGGCAAACAGAAACTGTTACATAATGACATCAACAAATTTATATTGTATCAGGTTTGGAATACATTCACGAAAACTGACGCTCTCACGCAATGATACACAATAAAATTATCATTTTAATCAAAAAATGAATATCTTCGACACTTGACGAATTACAAAAATCGCAATCCATCAATGCCAGTTTACGTATTGTTAAACGTTTTCAATTAAAGTATAATGATCGAAGTATATTCGTTTCCTTGATGAAACTGGAACACCCACGTT
The DNA here is from genome assembly GCA_902829305.4 of Spodoptera exigua. Classification (NCBI taxonomy): domain Eukaryota; kingdom Metazoa; phylum Arthropoda; class Insecta; order Lepidoptera; family Noctuidae; genus Spodoptera; species Spodoptera exigua. Next base: position 6,103,178 of record LR824614.2, read on the forward strand.
AGGTCATACAGAACTACTCCAATACACACCATTACATCTGAGATTCATGTGTGTATGAAAAGCGTTGGCGGACGAGTAAATAAACTTAATCATTCATATGATTGGCCCATTGCTTATATTACCAGTAAGGTCGAAAGGTAGAAGTTTACTTTGCATTTCCCAACTGTTTGTACTAGCAAAACAAAAGCTACATGTCATAGTTTGTCAATCTTTGTTTTAAGAAGTTTGTCAGTCGTGTGATTGCGTCAATTATGAGGACTCAAGAAGACAAAGTACACGATGTATTATATCAACAGTGAGTTCCGTAATGTTTTTCTTACTGACTATTGTTATCAGCCACTAAACACGTTATTATTGGTTGAAAGACAATAGTGCAGGAAATTATTGCTTTAAAAAAGTTCCCATATATTCTCCCATAACTCTCATTTTACGTCTAGTAGAAATAACGAGAAATAGAAATATATTAACGTACAACAATATATAATTCAGGACAATCTAATGTTGGTGATCGGGAGTCTGTAATCTAGCATACCGCTCACATATCGAGGTGACTACGCCCAGCTCGTCTTTTTACCGCAAATCTTTCCTTCCCTCTAAATCGAACAACGCAGACTCCGATCTAGATTACTCCAACCATTCGCGTGAGCTCTAGTAGATCGTAACCAATGACACGAATAGCAACTCCCCTATATCACTTCACTAGAACATTCTTCAAATTAGCCCCCTACAATCGAATAAAGTAATCGATCTTCAAAATCGAATAACAATTACTAGTCCAAATATATCGACGTCCATTATTTTAATTGGAATTTGTTTGGTGAGAGTCCAAATACCGCTTGGAGCTTTCTTATCGATATTAACGAACGCTATGAAAGTACCGCGATATTATCAGAGATACTTCCTGCTCAACACTAAAAAAAACATGTTCGAAATTAGATTAGCTTATAAACTAATCGAATTTGAAGGAATGATTAAATGGACTAAGTTATTATTATTCGTTATGTCGAAGGCAGAACATGATTTGAAATAATAATTTTTATCTTCGCATCAATCTCTTTATCTGACTAGATCTGTCAATAGGTTGTCAGAATTTCCGCTATTCGAATCACAAATAGAAAGTCTGCATGCCGCCCAGGCTTTTGACAGTCCATAAAATCCTAACGGTCTTAACAAAGAAATAATTTCACTTAATTTTCACACCTTCATCATTCAAAAAAGCAAATAAAATTCAATTGTGTTGACAAACGAAGATTCAAGTAACGGCACCTACGATATAACGGAAGGAAACCTTAATTTTCTTTTTCCAATCTAGCGAGAAATAAACGAACCAACTACGTAAAAGATGAATCACAAGAGCAAACAAATCCTAGTACGTTAGAGCAGTTTGCGCTAGAAAACGAACGCGATCTAATCTCAGATCTGGCGATTGAGGGAGCGGACTTGGCAATGCATCACCTGGCTTCCGTTGTGCAACGATCTTGATTCTTCCAAATGTACCTCCCACGTACACGCGTGAGTGATGTCGCCATTCACAATAGACCTGCTTCGCCTCTCCGTGAATGTTTAAACCCTTTATAGTTGTGGGCATATCCATAGGCAATAGGAGGTCTGCTTATGCTGGTGATAACACATCCTCAGTCGGGATGCTTGACGTTATACTGATAAGATGGACCGATGTCCGTTTAACACCTATTTCGGCTACTGGGTAGTACGCTTAGATCCTCATTGTTTTATATTTAAACATTGTCTTATCTGGTATTTTATGAAGTTACTTTCATTGTTTATTTGCCTTCATTGTATATTTTATGCACAATAAAACGTTTATTGCAGTCCTTGTCGGGTGCTAGCGAAGTTCATAAAGCATTGATTCTTTTGTATCGCTGAATATTGATGTTCATAACATTTTTATTCAATAATTTTGCTACCTAACATTTATATTGTCCTTTTAAAGTATAGGTAATTTAAAAGTAATTTATTATTTTATCATGCAAACATAAAGAATTTGTACAGGTTATCTATCTATGAATAATGCGTGGGCGTAGAGATCATCGTTGGATGAACGGATGAATAAAAACGAAGATACATCTTTTGCTTATGCGTGTAACGATACATGTAGTTTTCTAGCCATTGACCCCTGTTTGTGTCATGGTAAATGTGCAGCAAAATCGCCAAGATTTTAAGGACATTAAGGACATTTTATACAACGACTATGATACTATTCAAGCAAATGTCCTCCCATTCAGTCTGAATAAAAGAGATCAATAAAACTAATACATCCGAAAAGCTTCAACACAAAAAGAAATCCTATCATATCAAAACAAACATAAAACACCTATGTAAAAGGAGTCTTTTACATATCCCGACTATCAATACCATTCGAGTCCCAAATACCTTCGCATAAGAAGATAATAGATAATTTAGATAACAAGAAAAAGCTATTCGACCGACTCTACAACCAAATAAATGGTGAATAATACTCACATATTCAATGTATTCGCTGTTATTTTCAAGGAGAAAGAGTTTCAACCAGAATACAGAGTGCTGAATACAACTTTATGTTTCCGCCATAGGCATGAAGAGAACATTATATTGCCAATTTACCCGCCAACTCGACCGATATTAAAATATGCCATTTGGCAAGTATCAAAGACGTCCGATATTATGTATAGGGAATATTGAGTAATTGAATCGAAACTTTTGTGTTTTATCAACACTAGTTTTGATACTGAATTTGGCGTAGAATTTGACTTGGAAAACCATTTCTGTACAAAGGTATCTTAGAGTTTATGAATGAACCCTATTTCATTACGATTTTTCGTTTGGAGTAAACATTATCGGACACTCGGATTAAAGGTCTCATTTTCGTTAATTCTGTTAATATATCCACACATATTTGTGAAATGACAAGTAAAGTAACATTTTAGAATCATTGAGAACCCCTAGAAGGTGGCATAGATACTATAGGCTATTTTGATCATTATCAACCCGCATGAGCTAAATGCGTAATATGTAATGGTTGAACATGTTTAGTTAATACCTAAACAAATAAAAAGAAATAAGCCTTCAAACCTACAAAAAGAAACATTTTTTTATAGGCAAACAATATTTCACATTAACGTTAAACGTATTCGTATAAACGATATGTTATGAAGGTAGCTCTACAAAACTCTCGCTTGGTCGAGCAACGTGAGAGGCGTATTTACATTTTTTTCTCAATTCATTGGCCGACATGTTTGGTGGATGGATGAGCCCCGCCGACATTTTGTGACATTAGGCTCCATTGATTTTGAATGTGTCGTACCCCGACCAACCCGCTCTTTTAAATAGATAAGCAAATGAATTGGAAGACCTTTGTGTTGGGTATAAACGTATTTAACGTTGTGATATGAAAAAAGTAAAATGTTTTGGGCTCGTACAATTTTAACATAATGTTTCAAGTGTTTTGGGCTGACTGAATTTTGATGGAGTTTAAATAAAGGCAGTTATTGTGAAGTGTTCAAGAGGATACAAAGTAAAGAAGTGTTTAATGATAATGATAAAATGTTGATACACAATATCATGCATGCTATTTCCTGAAAGTAGGGTTAAAGTGCACTTATAGAAGATATTTTTTATATTATTTTTGTTACACGTTCTATTGTCTAGAAATTGGAACTCAATCACAAATCATTGCCCTTATTCCCCAGAATTGAATTTGAAACAACACCCTGGTCTGACGACTTCTTCATAAGCAAATGTATTAATATACTTCATATTAAGATATATTTTAAAGATTTCATACAATATAAGGTACAATTTCCGAGACACAAAACACAAAAATATCGTAAGGTATAAATTGTTCATTTTAAACAAACGAGCATCGCATTATACTGAAGCGCCTTCAAGTAACGAATGGATCCAACGTTGCTAATTAAACAAGTCTTAATTTTGGCTCCCTGCACCTAATTTTATAAGGGATTTTAATATATTTTTGGCAATTAAGCCTGCTGGCTGCTGGTATTATAAAGAAGTCCGTGAAGTGAGAAATTAATTAAAATTTAAGCTTTTCAGTTCTCCCTATGCGTCAGTCGCAGAATAAAGGGCTGCAGGCACACATTTCAGTGAGCAACTAAAGATCAACCGTGTTAGATAATTTGAATGGGCTTATGCGATATGAGCGGATTTGAATTTAATTTTTGTTCAGGTGTAAGCGATGTGTGTGATAGGATTCACTCCACCGCATTGATATGAATACTGACATTCGTGTCAGAATAGACATTTTGTGTATTTTTTTTATATTATTTAGCAAAGAGACTTCACTTTTTACCTCATTATATCTTGTAAAAGAAGACGGACTGCTTTCATTAATTTCAGTTATGATATAAGAAAATATCTTTTGAAAGAAATAACTAAACCTGAGAAGATATTAAATTACCTTCAGCATGTAAGGCAAGGTAACCCCAGAGGTGCATTTTTCAGAGAAAATTGAATAGAACGTTGGCGTTTTAAAATAAGAAAATATTTTGAAAAAGATATATGTAATGGTAGTTTCATTGTAACGTAAATACCTAACAGATGTTTAAATAAAATTTATTAGACACTTAAATTCAGTTATTTCTCCGAGGCATATCAGTAGCCGTGATATATTTTAATAGGTTCATTTTTATAAGGTCCAATTGCATGAAAAAAAGTCAAAGGTCCTAACCATTATTTTAGTCACTTTACTACTAATTTACAAAGATCAAAATTACACAACACCAACAGAAAATTGCCATTTACCAATCCATTCCTTTAAAATTTACTGCCACCCTCTCGTTGAACACCGTCCCTTTATCAAGGGAACAATAATTGCATTCAAAATCAAAGATGTTCGCTCAGATAGTCTGTGGGTATTTTCATTAATTAAGGCCCAACATGCGCCGAGCTACAATTAAGAGGACCGATTGTTGATAAACGCGAATCGAGTTGATAGTCAGCCATTGAATCGAGATAGCACTCTGTTAAACTGTAGGAAGCTTCACACCTTATTAAGGCATTGTTATTGGCGATGTTTGTTCGCGAATGTTTATGTTTTGTCTTGGATGTAAATTGTTGGCTTTTTACTGTTATTTTTTTGAGAACAGTAAATGTCATCTTGCTCAGGATAGCGCGAGAGGGAGCGACTCTTACTGGTACCAAACTCCCCTGTTGCACCATGCAGATGCTGTAATACTTTATTGCGCTTGACCCACGATGCCGGCTTATTTTGAGCGAACAAAGCAATAGGCACCGCCCATGGACCTCCGCAATACCAGAGCCTTGTGAGGATTTGGTGGGACCCATTGATCAGGGTTTGGGCGTCCGGTAACATCACTCACACGGCGAAACCCAATTCTGTGGTTGTTTCACGTCGGTTTCCTATGAGACCATGGAATTACCCCGATCAAAACTGCCTTTTCATACCGAAGCAAAGCTGTAATCTATGTATTTAAAATTTGGTGGTTTAAAAAAGTATTTTTTAATAGTTCTGTGGTTTAGTTTAATTGTTTTTCTTCAAGGATGTGATATTTTGATGGTAATCAAAATGTTACTATGTACCTACTTTTATACAAACAACGAATTAATTGCTCAACATCAGTCCAATTTATATGTTGATTACTTTGATCTTACCAAACCAAAAGTAAATATTATATTTTCTACTCCAGTTACGTTTTCAATACAATATATTAGCACTAAACGTAACGTACGTAATAAAGTTTCTGTAATTTTGAGGTTTCCAAATCCTATTTACATTTCTTGTGAGTAAACAGAAATAGATCCCGAATTCTGAAAATCTAACTCATGATTAATAAAATCCAGACATCACGAACTATATTTTGTATTTTCTTCTATGTACTTGTATTTACATTCAATCTTCTTGTCTCAATAGAAGAGTAATGTGAAATATTTACATATTTGAATACTTTTGCCGAATAATATCTACACGATTTCTCAGTACCTGTCTATTATAAGAATATCAAATGGGTACCGAATATTATTCTGTTAGCTACTGGTTTTTTCCACATATCAACGTCTATAATATAAAAATGTATCGCTAAATATTTTAGAAAGCGGTAACTCAACAATTTCTTGACCAATTTATTATTTTTAAGGTAATTATTAAAGTTTTATTTTGCTTAGTGGAGTGGAGAATCGGAATAGGTAGGTATAATCTTTCGACATTATCCTATATAATCCTAATCTTTTACCTATATGTAGGGGTGGGACGTTAACTAAAAATATGAAAAAGAAATTATTAAAAATTCAAAATAAAACAAATAAAAACATAACCATTCCAATAACACTGAAAATATAAAAATCTTTACTGTACACCAAAGAAGTTTTTCACATGTCAATTATTTTTTTGAACCCCTAAAAGAAATTGAATTAAAATTAAATCGTTACCTGAATCTTTTAAACAATTCATAACTAAAATTTTAAAGTAAAACTAAAGAAACTTCAGATTAAAAAAGAGATCCGTTTTTACTAAGAAAATACTAAAATAACACTAATTGAATCAAGTACTATAACTATGTGATATCGTCATCGCTAATTATAAGAATGACGTAGTCAATTAAATCTTAGTGCGGGAAGCTGTTCACTAACTAAATAAATAAGAAAATCAAGTACCTCAACGTACACTACTGTAAAGTACTAGATATTCTGATTTTATAATTGTTCATAAAGGCAGTATGAAGCTTAAAGTCGTATCAGACACGATTTTGATTTGGCTTGGTATACATAGGTTTTCTTATATTATACCCTGTACTCAGAGTAATGAATTGGTTACCTAACCCAGTCGTTAGCAATTGTTTTCGGAACCACCCATTCAATATAATATACCACCACCATTAAAATAAATATCTTTGAGTACGCTGTCAAATAGCTCTATTGGGAAAATAGTATTGTAAGTAAACCTCTATTCATATCTTCAGAAAGATATATAGAACATCTTCGAAAAAAACTCATAATGCCTACCACTAAAGCGTTAATTTTAAGACTCAAATTATTTAATATTTTGTTCTTCTGTACTTTTCTGCATCATGTTCTAACCGCAGTTGATATACCGCGGCTCGCCCAACCGCTGATAGTGGAAACTTAGGGTAAAATTAATAGCAGTTCATTGTTCTAAATATTCAGTAGATGGTTCTAACATGGTATGTTTTATACATGTTTATTACTGAACATGTTAGAGAGGGATTAAATAACTATATTTGGTACAAATGGTCATTTATCGATGATATCGTTAGACAAATAAAATCTCCAACTCAAAAATAAAATCAGAGAAACTTAATTAAATAATAAATAAAATTATTGAACATTGAAATGTGGAAAGCAAATTAGAATTTATCTTGACTGCTTAATAAGAAAATGACTGGAAGATTCATTTCAGAAACTCATACAAGACCATTATCAACGGAGTGTAAACGTACAGATTGGGTGTCAAAAGAAATACTAGCTCGTATAATAAAAACGAATTCTTGAGACTTGTTCCCCAAGTATAATGAGACATTCCCCAAGTGCTCTTACTTAAGGAAAGTCTCTGAAGCATTTTTCTTTTGCTCAGTCATGTTTTCCGCTAGTTCTGGTTCAATTTATTTCAAGAGCGAAAGCCATATCAAGTTATGAGGAAGGCAATAATATCTCGGTGGATGACTCTCAAAAACAATGACACTACACCATTTATAAGTACAAATTGGAAACCTCAGGAATTCGTAACAGTAATTTCCTTAATTCACGAGTCAGCACAATTATTTTTACGGTCGCAGAGAAATTTCCCATTACAAAAGCACCGTCTGACAGAATTCTAAAATGCCCTCCAAATCTGAAACAAAGGAGCTCGGGCAAGCAGTTTACGATTAAGGCCAGCAGCTTAACCCTTCCCGACTTTGCTCCCCTTAAACAACGTGGAAGTTTAACGAAAAAGTCGACGTTTAAACGCGCTATTTAACCCTCGCGGTTATCGGAACACAAACAATGGTGGAGTGAAATAATGTCGAATTTCGTCCGACAAATTAGGCGACCTTTTTAGGCGGCAGTGGTGGGTGCTTAAAATAACAAAAAGAACTTTTATTCGGATGTTATTTCTGCTGTCGAGTCGGGCCGAGTGGTACAATTTCGTTTGTAGATATGATGAGAAAAGTCGAATTCGTTTTGCGTAACTCGTTATGAGTGCGGTTAGATTCTTATAGGCCGCCACCTGTTTTGATTTCAGAATGGAAGTTTGAATGTTTTAGGCTGCGTTTTAAATAAAATATTCTAATATTTACTTTTTGAATTATGTCAGTTCCTTATACGTTTTTAAGGATAGCAAAGACTCATACATTACATTGAGTTAAACAAGTAATTACATAAACAAAATAAGTTTCGCATTTTCATATTTTTATTCAACAGGTTGACCGTTAAATAAAAGTAAAATATTTGCTACCGAATAAGTTACTTTAATCAAAACTTTTTAGGTTTTGTTTTTGTATTCTTCTCAGTTTACTAGTAGGTACCTATGCAGCGATTGGCTCGATGCCAAAAATAGCTGCTGTTAAAAAGGCTGTACCTTCAGGAGCAAACACATGGAGTAACCTTATCTTGTAAACTTGAAACATTTGTTTTGGTCCCTTTCATGAGCCAAAAGTGTCCAAAAATATAAGATAAAAATTATATTATATTATTAATCATAATACAAGAGAAAACCTGTGTAAGAATCATTTAGGCACTAAAATAAAATAAAATTTATATCCATCGTGGATTTCAGAAATCGCGTTCCATTCATAAACAATTTTATGTTCATATAAAATGTATGATTTTTTGTAATAATAACTGGTACACGTATTCTAAAGATCATAAACGTGTTACACATCCGACCCCTAAAGTACACGTGTAAAAAACAATCTCTTTTTATATCTACGGCACTCGGTCTGTGAACACGTAGACCTAAATATAAAAATACTGTTTACGTACGGTATCCACTTTTCATATTTATGTGATAAAAACATTAGGTCCAATTGGATATCCCTATTTGGGGCGAGAGAAATAGATGTTTTTATATATCGCAACCGCACAAATATTGTTAAATGTATGTTTTCAGATATTACACGGGCTGGTTGGCATGAAAGAAGATGTCATATAGTATAGCATTTCTTATAGAACATAATTTTCGCAGAATTATATTTGATTTCCGAGGAAACAAGGAAATGGTCAAGTTAACTAAGCGTGTTTGAATAGAGATGGCATTTCTGGGCTAAAACCTGTAAGGTTTTACGGCAGCGTAAAATATTTCCTTAAACCGTTTATCTTCCAAACACCCTTTACCCAACCGGCTTTGTAAAAATATCTAATTACCGGCTGAGCCTTAAAGATATCCGGGTGAAAAATCCGCCAATTTTATACAGAAAAATACATCGAGTTTTTTTTCAGCTAGAGTGCAAAATTGGAAAACCGTGTTCCAAAGAATATCGGCAGCAATTTTCCGCGATACTCGAACTTTATCGGTAAGATATGAGGGTCCAAAACCATTTTTCAGATATTAATTCCTAACAATCGTAAAAGTTACTTTCATGGTAGTCCTAAAAAGTTATTACCGTTTTACTGGAAAATATACTTTCAATGGACTTTATCTTGTATTCGTTTTGTCTACAAACAGGGATTTAGATTACCATAACAATAAAGAAATAACAGTTTTGTGCGGGGAAACTTTATTCAGTTGGAATGTCGTGTGATTTGTTCAAAAACTGTTGGATGATAGTAGTAAGTTCGTCTTGTATACTCGTACATATTATACAACGTAATATAAGTCCATAGGCCTTTGGAACGAGGAACTTCGCAAGAATCCATGTAATGTAATCAGATATGTGAACAAAGGTTGGTGAGTACTCGCACATAATGTAGAGGTAAAATACAAACTTGCGTATATCGTTTCTTCCCCGGGTTACTTAGTTAGAGTCACTACAGGATACATTAACATTGCCAGCGAGCTTTCTAGTATCGTCTGTCGGAGGGTTAAATTATTTTTACGAGGCATTTAAGGAATTCAGTAAATAAGCTACTTGTAACGTTTTATCACAATACAACAATTACAAACATAAACAATTTATATCTATCCGTTCATAAAATTAAAATATTCGTTCAATTCTAGTAGCGCGTTCCATTTCGATTCAAATTCCGAATCCAAAAATCATTTTCTACTTTTTACCCGTTGCGCGCGCGGCTGTTGCGTGAGGTTCTATAATACAAGTTTGATGATATCTTTTTATTTTTTTTACTTTGTAGCCGTAACAAGTCGACAACAAGCCGAATCGAGACAATAAAGCATCTTTCAAGGCTGATGAGTCGAGAGTAATGATTATTGCTTACGGTTGTTGATCCGACTGCTTCTGGCCAGTTGCGTCTGTAATTTTCGAGAGTACAATAGTGTTTTCAATATTACGAATAATCGAACTACGTTACGGTGAAGTTGCGTAATATAAAATGGGAGTAGTCACAACACATTGTTATCAGAGATCGGTTAAATACTTTTTTATGTTCATTACTAGATTTGATTTGATTGGTATTAATAGAAAAATATTTCCAAATGTGGCAAAACACGCATGGTCTTTACAGCAGAACAATAAAACAAAAAATATTTGCAAATATTTACTTCTGCACATTTCGAAACACTCTTGTATATTCCAAGGTCAACAAACATTTCATTCACAAGTTTGCATAACCATACAATGCTTTAACAACCAGATCTGTACTGGACGCTGCACTGACTACCTGCGCGTACGCATACAGATTAGAGCCGTAATAATGGCGGGTTGGATGTAACGCTGTATTACTTTAATCGTCATCAACACGCGTAGCGTTAGCGTAGTAAGTTAGGCCAGGAAAATAATATCAATATATTTTTCTCATATTTTTTATTCCCAAATGTTACTTTAAATTTGATATCTAATTTTATTAAGGTACTTGTTCTTTTTACTATTTTTACTAATTTACAAATAAGTCAACACACGAATAAACTAGGTAAAATTAGAATGGACGGTCATTTCAAAGCTAAAATAACAAGGTATCTTTTCATTTTTCCATACAAAATATTTAAAAAAAACTTTTGATCTCGATTCCTTTCTATGCCTACACTACCACGGGCAATGTCCGCGTCAAAGTTATACTTGATTGCGTTACATAAGTCATCATCATCATCAAATTTTGTGGATCTGTCATAAGGAGGGGACGGGGCCGTTATTAGGGTTCCGTAATTGTGACAGAAATTGTCGTGAACCCTCGTAGGAACAGTTCCTTAATTATGTCAAAATATTTACTGGTTACATTGAGAATAGAAGGCAAAATTTTTGTTGTTTTTATTTTAATAGAAGATAATAAGGATTGAGATGACTTTAAGGAAGAATGGAAAATGAAGGAAAGTGTTTTTGCTTTGTTTCCGAAAATAGGCATTTTTATGCAGAGTGATGGTGGGTGGTTTTATGGGACAGGTTAGCAAGTATACGGATGACCTTATAATGAACAATTGGCGACGCCCATTAATATTCTAAATACCAAAAGGGTTACAAGTTCGTTAATGGCCTTTGTAAGGGATTTGAGTACAGGAAGAATTCTCGATTCGGATTAAGCTTTCGATAGCCTCACTCACATGACGAAAAACAACGTAAGTATTGTTTCACATCGGTACTCTATAACGCCGTGGTATCTCTCCAGTCGGCGCATTCGTACCGAAGAATGGCTCTGCTACACTTGCGGGTTGGTGATTTTTGGATGGTTAATGGTTATATTTAGATAGAAATGCATATTATATTTATATTACAACGAAAAAAGGAGTATTTAATTCAAAAAATGACGTATTGAAGTAAAACTGAAATTATATTAAAACAAGAGATAAACGTCATAGCCGCTTAGCACATTACACAGAAACTATCGCAGAACCTTTTTGTTGTTGAACAAATTTCTTCTTAAAGAAGTTCCGATCTATTCCAAGTGAGTCATGATTGATGTTCTGCCGACGACGCACGGCAGGGCATAATGCTACTAAAATTAGAAGTTCGCTTAGTTAGTTACAGTTCTCGACTGATGAGTTTCAAAGTATAGAGTTGAGGGACTCGAAAATTTCCTGAGTAACTCGATACTGATGGTGTGTTAAACTGTTGTGATACAGGTGGCGGAAATTGGTAAAACTGTCGAATTTAGCAATTTCACCCTTTTTTTTTTGTTTTTGATAAATGAAACTAAATTTGAAAACAGATATACATAATACAGATTACAGGACAATCCAAAAACAAATAGATTTTGTCAAAACGATTCAAAACGTCTGGAAAGAAATTTTAAATGTTTAAACAGATTGGTTACATCTCAATTTCGTTGCGATTTAAATAAAAATACACGCACCTGTGGGCAAAAAAGGCACAAGCCTCACAAGTTGGTGTCCTCTATTAGTCCCTTAAACAACAATTACTAATTCAAATTTGGAAATTACTGGTACTCCAATTTCAAAACACCACATTATGATAAAATGTCTTTAGCAAAACCAAGTTGAAATTATACATGCAACGTATGCAATATGCAGAAAACCTTTCATTTCAATACGAACCTTCGAAACTGTTTGCCTGAGGCAATACGTATTAAAAACTACTTTGGAATCTGCAGCAGCGATGATTACAGAACTTTAAACTTCAAACTTGGAATCTGAAGTTTTTTGCATTTTATAGCGTACAATTTAGCAAACTAATGGCGTGATTGGAACAGGGGAAGCGGGTTCCCGTGCGGTTAAACTCCAATAATTGCGCTCAGCGCTTTATTAGTTCGCTCTTTACTTTTTTCAAGCTTCCCTCCAGATTTTCTGCATTCTCTAAATAATATAATAATACGTTGTTCCCGAGTAATATGCCTCTTATAATAACGAAATTGCTGGGTATGTCCACATTATGCATATTCAATTTAATATTTCTAAAGTAAATTGTATCTTACACTACGCACGTTTTATGGGCTATACGGTGCATGCCATTAATAAGATTAATCCAAACAATGCAAGAAAATAGTATTCACAAGAATTTATAGTTTTGATCAGTAGGTGGTAAAACGTCGTTAAAAGTATAAAAACATCACACATACTTAAAGCCAATAATTAATAATTCGTCGTGAGATTGTTGCATCAATTCGGAACACCTTTTTTTGTTGATATTTAAACAATCAACTCTATCCATCAATGACCGGAACTATTGGCATTGTATAGAAATGTCAATGTATTCGGAACTACAATGTACCACTCTAAAAGTTGAAGAATTTTTCTATTTCTACGTGGAATCGTAGTAAAAATGGTCTCGTATACATACATACAATAAGTGATCAATCATCTGAGACAAGGTCCTCTCAGTTGTGGTTGGATGTGAAAAATAATATCTACAGGGTGACCCACTTCGAGAGATTTGCATTCATACTGAGTCGAGCAATAATTTATCATCCATCACATGCCAGCAAAAAATGTTGTGGAATATCTGAATAGAGCTTTAGTTTGTCACTTGAACTTGTTTTGTGAATTATTTATGTTTATAGTGTGACGTTCTTAATTCAATTGAATCACTGACATAAATAGACAATTATTTTTTACTCGAATAAAAAAGTTTTCGACTAAAAAAATATTGATATGATAAAGACAGCTACGTTTAGAGCTGCTTGATAAAGGACTAGATTAAGATCTCTTTACTAAGCTTACTTGATATTACAAAATTAATATTAATTTTGTGATTGATACTTTTAAATTAGATGTTTTATAAAAAATACAACTATGTCTGAAGGATTAGAATGCGTGACTGAACCAAACATTTTCTAAATTCAATCCGAATCAGTTATTTATTCATAATATTTGCTCCAGGACGAAATATTCAAATTTGATATTAATAAAACGAATATTTAATTATTTAAATAATTCAAATGTTTCACCTCCTATTATGTAAATTGGCTTAAATTCGACATTTGAGCCGATTTACATTCATTATTGTATCGAATTTGGATGTCAAATAATTACAGGCGGTGTGATTAGCATTATTATGGCGAGTCTTTTGTAAATTATGAGCAACAGAGGTCGAGATAATACTGTTTAATTAATTTTATTATTACACACGTTGTTAATCTTATTTCGCAGAATTAATAAATAAATTAACATAAGAATGTTAACGTTGTTTTGCACTAATTCTTAAAGTTTTAATCTAAAATCAGTATTTATGATGGCAGTGAGATCAATAAATTAATACGTAACAATGAATAACATTCTCTCCGAGATGGGTTCTGTAATAAATAATTCATAAATATGTTTTTATTAATTAATAATGAGGTGGCCGACTGAATTATGTAAGAGAAAAAGTTTTTGATATTAGTTTCGCATACAACTCAATTCTTATGATTCATATTTCTTTGGTCGCTATTGTTTCGTGGACATTCTTCTCCGATGCATGATATTCTCTAAGAATTTAATAATTGGACTTCGGAGCATTTGTCCTGCGGCTATGAGAAAAACAAATTGGTACATTTTGTGTATCCTCCCTCGGGGCTAAGATTAATATTGAGAGCGTTGATCCTTATTTTAGCCAATTTTATTATTAACCCTTTTAAACAAAGATGCAAACATGACAAAGAAAATTATTTTCTGTGCGGAAAATAGTAATATGAAAAAAAGTCATCTAAATCACGATGAATTATGTATCTATCTATATCCATTGATCTTGAGTAAACTTGTTCAAAATATAGTCTTCATATCTTAAGCGTGCACAGTAATAAATGTTTGGTATTAATAACTTCTAAGTAAGTCCTGTTCATAAGAACCGAGTATTCTCCCTTTATTGCTTACGTGATAGGCTGGTTAATATAAACTTGGTTAATACGAACACAACCTTCCCGCGTAGGTATTTCCTATTCATCTACTCGCACAACACAGCTTTGAGCATCTCCGCTTTTGTGATGTAATAATTCCGTTCAGAATACTTGGCATTAACTAGATAACTCTTAATTTATGATGTTATAGCTGAAGGAAAACATAATAATCTTGTATATTTAGATTATGTGAATAGTTTCTCAACTCGTGTATGAGTTAGTATAAGGAAGAACCTTTAAAACCACATCATTTAGAAAAAAAAATGTTTTTTTGTACATTTTTGACTAGCTAGCGCTGTGGATTAAGTGCAATGCCGTACCAAGACCCGGGTTATAACAGTAACGTTTGTAGTGGTTTTAGTTGAAACAGGGTGACTTTCTGATCAGAAAGTCTGACACTCCCTCTCATCTCACTCAAAAATAAGTCAATAAGGTCAATGATAAATACACGTATCTAATTTACTATAGCCACGTCGACCAATCTCAAATAAAATGAGGTCTCTGATCCTAAAAAAATCTATACAAAATAGCTCTGAAAGCTCATTCATAGTTGTAGCGTTCGTTAGTAACATACTGAATAAGTTATTATAAAACAACATTATTTCAACACATTTTATTTAATACTCAAGGGCACACAGAAATCGTATTGTCTACTCTCGTAAATTCTTAGTAATAAAAATAAACTATTCAATAATTTAAATTTTCTCGTATTTTCTGTGAAAATAATTGGTTTTTCAACAACGTTTCCAAATTGTGTCACATATTTTTAACCGAGATTCGTGAAATAAAACTAATAATTTACATTAGCTTGTCTATACGAATAGAAAAAACAGGGTGAATGTTTTTTCTTCACCTATAAATAAAAGCACTGTCTTCGTGTTAAGATATAAAATTGCCAATTATACGAAGCTACGAGATATTTAAGTTTATTTTTTAGGAAAAGTTGTTTCGGTTATTTATATATTGGTCTCTGTATTCGTAAATATTCATGTTAGTATGTGTCTTATATATTTCAATTGGTTGTAAAGATTATATACTTAATATTTTAATTTAGGATTATTTTTCTTTTACAAAATGAAGTAAAACGAAATGAGTCAAAAGTATATAAAAAATCAATGACTACATTTAGTTCTTTAGCTGTGATCCAGTTTGAAATCATCAAAAACATTATCCTAAAAAATGTAATCTACATATATAATAGGTTACAATTCTTTAGTAAATACTATGATTTCTAAATACAAGAATATAGCATTACCAAGTCTCAATCTAGATCAATATACGGTCCAATCGTCTCGATATAATCAGACTCACGTATCATTCGGACCATTTGCTGATTCTTAGAACTAACATTTCGATATGTTGGAAGTCTTACGCGAAAACTATGGGAAGAAATTTTCTCTAGTATTCTGACTCAAGTGCGTATAAAGTTTATTTTTGTTAACATTATTATAAGCTTAATTGAACTAAAATACAAAAAGTAAATACTATATTTTCTTCAAATAATCTTAAGATCTCTTTTTGTCATTTGACGAATTTAATTATGACCGAATTATACAAGACTTGACGGTAACCATTAATTAATCCCAATTGTAAGTCTGCAAAAAACATTATACACAAAACATCTAAGTAAAGGAAACGAAAATGTTCATTATGAGATAAAAAAAAAACAAAGTCACACATTAGGAATAACTATCCAACATTACGGGGCTTTTTGCAAATGACTGATAAAATTTATTATAAAAGTACTTTTTGTTGTATGTAAGATACGACCTTGTTTATCTCTAGCGTACATCAACGTGCGCACACTAATGCCAGAATATACAACTGTATGTGAAAATACCTAAACACGAGTTTAAAAAGAGAAGTCACGATATTCTCTTAAAAAATATTCGGATTCGAGTGAGATCGCGATACATTTTAGCATTATCATAACAAGCCTATTTCCGAATATAATTAATGTATTTTTAATCACCATTAATATGCATTAATTACTAGTTGTCTACATAACAAGCGGCTATTAAACTTAATCATGCCAAAACACTGATTAATAAATCGAAAAAGGATGTAAAACATCGTTAAAAATTAAAACTGTTTCCATTATACAATCGTAATTAGTATAAAAATGTTGATAACCATAAGTTTTGTATAATTTTATTATATTTGTATTTTATATATCGCTGCCACTCTTGGCTATGTAGATAAAAGTAGTTGTCCTGTTAATAAAAAGCAAAACAGAATATATTTAATAATTATTACGAATAGTTTATCTACATTAAATATTTTGTAGATGCACACAATTTTCGTCTACATTCGGTACAAAATTGCAAACAAATCCAAACAAAAAAAACACCAAAATATGCTTTGCTCCGTCTGTGAACAGAACAGAAATCCGAATATTGCCTTTTATAGTCACGCTTGTGACCATTAGACCAACGACGCCAAAAAAGTTTCAACGTAAAACACATGCAAAACACCTTCACGTATGGTAGTGTTTTAGTTTTTTTGCCGCTTGTACCTGACACGTGCACAACACGAAAACGTGAGATAATCGTGACTAAGTTGAAAGCAAAAATGCTAAAAGTTAAAAATCCATTCGGAATACTCTCAGATGTAAAATTTTGAGTTTAAAAATGAGTATTATGGGTTGTATTTCCTTTATCAAGATACATACATATCTAAAAAATTTCAAGGACTTTCTTTCAATCTTAGTTTATATACAATTAGTTTCCTGTCCAGATCTTCGTCCGCAAATCTTAATACGCCTAAAACTTTCTCGTGAATCATTGTATCTGATAAAAATAATCGCATCAAAATCTTTCAAGAAGTTTTAAAGTTAAATTTTTTTAAGCACACATAGGAACAGACTGCAGGATGGGAATGTTTTATACTGCCCATGAAGAGCCTTGTTGTAATTTGAGACTAAAATATTTTTTTCTCAATAAGTTCACATGATTAAGAATCATTCCAAAACTTTGCTATGCGTCTCGATAGTTATACACAAAAATTCAATTCGCAAGATAAAACAAACTAAATCCCATATTATAAGTGTTATAAACATTGATGAATCGTATCAATACTAATACTTGGGTTCAAGTAATATTTTTCATCGAAATAACAGCAATCACTTGGCGCCAGGGCGTTACTTTGTAACCACGTATGTATGTTTCCAGTCAAATTATCTACACAATCAACAAGAATCACGTAGAGCCACGATGTAAAACCAAGCGGTTAGCCCAATCATACGTGTGGGCGTAGGGTTGTATGATCAAAGTCACTTCTAAGGAATATTTCTGATCTGTAAGCTTGAAAATAGAATGGCAAAAATGTACCGAGACATCCTAAAATAGATTTTTACTTGGAATTTAGATGTCAGATGATGTTAAATCTTTTAACAAATCAAAGTAGTTATTGATCATTACATGTGAAAATAGGTCTACTTTGTGTTGTCCAATCCGCTAGCATATAAAGGGATTCGGTTCAAAATTATACCCATATCAAGTTGGTAATAAGTTTTGATACTGGTCTCATCTTTGTATAGAACAAACATTTATCTATTGTAATATTTGTAATGTATTAAAGTCTATATCTCATAGTAACATCGGCCCTTTTGTTCTAGAAGTTCCTATGAAATTCTATACAACGACAACTAACAAATATTGTTAATTATCACCACTAGTAATGAACAATGAGTTTACAGCATTAGCCTGTCTTCTGAGAACTAGTTCGGTTTAAAACGGTGTATTGTTCCTAGGCTTGCTAATTAGTTATCCAATATATCACAATGACAACCCTACTATATGTTAAAATAACGGTTGAGGCTATCGTTGTGCAATCTCGTCGTGAAATATGAGGATCCTGTTACTTTTATTGTGAACTCTAAGATAAAAATCTGCAAAATGTCATGCATAGTTTTTCTAATTAATTCTTTTGTTAATCTTAATCGTGAAACACATTTTACTAAAAGTATGCACTTCATTATGAACAAATATAGTCGTCTAAATTTAATCTATAAAACGGATAAGGTTACATAGTGTATTCTTTTTTTGAAATGAAAATAATAACCTCAAGCTGCCAAATATGGCCCCGAATCCGCATGCGGTACACAATATTTATTTCGAAATTAACCGAAGCTTTAAATATCATGGGAAAATATCAAACCGATATATTTAAAACTAATTATCGGATACAAAGCAATAAAATAAACGAGCTTATTACTGACTTAACAATAATGGCGACCGTTGCAACATAAATTCATTTAAATAAATCCAATGCGACGGTCTCGACACCAGAAATTAGAAGGCAATTTCTCCAACACTAATAGTTTTGTTACAATACAATTTATTGGTTGTCCTGTGCTTATTTTGTCTACGTATTAGTAATCAGGATTGTTGTTTACTGTTAAGTATCTTGTATATTTATTGTAGAAGTTATTTAGCGATGTACAAGCAAATAATACTATTTGCACTTAAATTACAGATAGTAATTCATTTGTTGCGGATAATAATAATAAATGTGAGTATTATTTTTAGTTGAACTCTACTCTTTTGGAGCATGGGAAGTTTGTTGGCCACCTATACTGCCTTTAGTAAGAGCAACTGAATCACATTACTTATTTGAAGACGCTCGTCTAGTTTCAACTTACGACTGGAGCTCATAAAAAAATCTTTGGTAGCATGCCCAGAATTTTTTGTTTAGAAAAGATGAATTTTGCGTTTTTTAGTAAATTTGTTACAAAATGTTTGGTCGGAAATAAACTCCATGTAATCTGAATGGACTTAAAAACCTAAGCATCCCACTCATTACAACTATAGCTACAAGGAAAACCCCAAATAAAAGCTCCACAAACTGATTAACAAATCAACTTCATAAAACATTTAAATTTCATAAAAAATAAACAGACGAAAAAGAATTAGATCAGAAATTATGATATCACTATTAAAAGAACGATTGCAGAACGACAAACATATTAATATTAGCATAAAAGAGATGTCTTTCGTAACAAGACGGCAGCTGATTGTTATAATTCACTTACACTCAGACTCAGTCCGTTGTTCATAACTCGTAAACGCTATTGTTTCTTTGTCAAAGTCATTTTGAACGCTATTTCCATTAATCGTTTACTTTATGATCATATCTGACACATAAATCTGTCTCAAAAGTAGCCGTTGCTAAATGATTATTCAAAGAACATTTAGAGTCACGAATAAAAAATTACTGCTTCATTATCTAATATCAAATTTCTCCCCAATCGAAATATTATTGGCACCTTTAAGATCAAGAACAATTAACTACATGTATCTAGACATAATAACGACCATGATAATAACCAAACTATTAACCAGAACAGAGACACTCATTTAAGAGAATTAACACTGTCCAACACGCCACGAAGCTATAAGCCGACAATCACCAGCCACCTTATAACGCAAAACATCAAAGTACTGAAATCACCGATCTATCTACAGCCAACAAATTAATATACAAAATCTGAGGCCGCTAAGCTAAAAATACTGGAATCAAAGGGGCTGGGGCGAGCAAACGAAGAACATTCTATTTACGTTAATGTCACGGGCGTGAGGAAGCGTTTAAATCCACTCATTAATTATTGTCACGGGTAAGACAAAATAGATAATACATTCTCTATTTGTTACCCTCTACGTGCTTCTTAAAGAGCAGGACGAAAGAAATAACAAGGAAATAAGTAGTGTTCAAGACCAACAGATTGATGATAGGACCGCGATGAAAAAACGTGTCCTTAAAATTATGGATGGATTCCTTAAGGGGTTTTGTCCCTAAATGAGTTTTTCGGTAATGATGTAACTCTCACACGTGAAAGAATGAAAGGACATTAAATATCGTTTTGTCAAGCTCAGTTATTTATGGTATAGAGTTTTTATTAGTATGAACTATGGCTGCTATTTACAAAATTTTATTACTCATTAGAAAATACCGTGTTATTGTTTATGCTTCCTGTAGATATAAATCGTTGGGTTGTTAACGCTTAAAATATAAATGGTAACACCTAGTAGCTAGGGTCTTATTTTGCTTCACATCTATCATTATCGATATAGCACAAGTCATCGAAAGAAATTGTATGAACGAATCGCCTACACGTTACTAGGGGAGTATTAAAAAATATTTTATATCAAAAATACGTACCGATGACGTAGCCTCATTCCAAACATTAATTGAGGTTCCAACAAAATTTCGTTTAGTTTAATTTTCAAATCAGTTTTTTACATATTATATAGGAAGCAGGTATACAAGCTAAATTATTAAATAATCATGCCAAGCAAAACAGTTTAAAATGGATTGTAATCATCATAAATGTAATTAAAGACTGGAGGCGGTCTGTTTCTTTGTGAATTAACGGTAATCAATTAAAAATAAATTTATTACTCCCAGTTAATACAAGTTGAGATTCTAAATAAAAACTCGCAGCGTCTTGTTATAGTTTCCATGATAAATATTATGTTTTCGGAACCAGTTCTGATATCTTACATTTAATTAGTACCATTTATTTTCAAAGAAATCGGTTCTTCAATGATGAATAATTTTCTAATGGACTATAAAATTTCTAATGTTAAAAAGTACATCAGACATTCGTTAAACGTTAAACTTTTTGCTGAGAACGAAATGAGAAGAGAATTTGACGTAGTTATTAAGCGAACTACAGTCGATACCGAAAACACATTAGCCCGAGATCATCCAGTGATTAAGCGTGGAGGGAATGAAACAAAAAGTCGACCAACACTTACTAACCGACTCGGCAAGATTGCAATAAATCTTTTCCCTTCCCATACAGTCATACAATCACGTCGGCCTCTATAGACAAGTGTTATAATTAAGTTAAACTGGCTTACATATTGCTTTCACGTTTGACGTTTTTTTTCTTAAGCTTTGTTTTGTTTTGATATGGGTATGAGTCGCCATTAGAATATTGAGAACGATATATACTTGTATATTTTTATACTATGTTGAAGTATTCTATTATTAAATTATGATATTTGTGATAAATTTAATTAAATAAATGTAGTTGATTTTGCTTCTGAAATACCAGTACTATAAAATTACTACCATACAAAGCACAGAAAAGAGTCTGTCAGCACATTGGATCATCATTTTGTCCGTATGTATCATTACACCGAACCGTGGCCGAACACAGATGGTGTTTTGGTGCGGGTGGTTAGCAAAACAACAAAAAAACTAAAACATTACAGAACAACTAATAATGCAGCTTGTAT
This sequence comes from Spodoptera exigua, assembly GCA_902829305.4. Taxonomy (NCBI): domain Eukaryota; kingdom Metazoa; phylum Arthropoda; class Insecta; order Lepidoptera; family Noctuidae; genus Spodoptera; species Spodoptera exigua. The sequence goes on from LR824614.2 coordinate 6,125,269, forward strand.
ACAACGCCGATCCGATCTCGCATCTGCTGTTTTTGTGAACCGTACTGGGGAAGTTGGCTAATGAAGTTTAGCTACCACACAGTAAGTTGTTAATTGATTCGTTCTACTAATAAAGAAGTCATAACAAATTTATTAGTATCGGGAAATGAGAGATTATTGAAGAGAAATCAGTTTGCCACACACCATGAAGATACTTTAACATTTGTAAATTCCTCTCTACAAATCCCAACAGCTGATAATCAAGTCATTTTTTTCTTTGAATTTGTAAAATGTTACAAGCGCCAAAGTAAATTATTTCATTGAATTGACATTTATGAACTTGAATGAGAATCAATTTATTTCTTTCCTTATAAGATACCACAAATGATTTTATTTTTGGTACATCCTTTTATTTTTGTCGTTCAAAACAATATAGTTTTATTTATGAGGACGCGGATGCCTCCAGCGGTTCTATAAGTTGATAGACCGTGGTTTGCTTTGAATAAATTATTTCCTCTCTACGCTAAGTGGTCACTGCACAATGAGACATAATAGATGACATATCTCTTTTACTGAATGAACATCCATGTTGTCATGTTATATTATTAAGGAGCTGTGATCTGTGTGAAGATATATTCTACGCCCTTTGAAGCTCAGTATTTAGATTCATCATTATAATTGCTACTGGCTTCTATAACCGAATCCGTTTGATATACGGAAATGTGTATTGATATTCGTGTTATGACAACGAATGGCTCGTTATTTGCCTTCATGTAACACATTTGTCAATAGATACTTACAAACATTACGTAAGTAGGTAATTTGTTTGAACTTTTCTTCACAAGTTTTGAAGGCGATGGTTTTCCTGAATGATTGTGGTAATTTAATTTGATTACGAACGTGAGACGAACAGCTGGCTTTAGTAAAAAATATTGCTACTCTTGAAAATCAAGCACACTTCAAGCTATTGTTGCAGTTTTATGCAATTCTTTGCTACACAAATTTTGTGGCTGCCACTGATCTCCACAATCAGACGTGTAATTTTATTGCCAACGTCATTGACTACCCGAATGATTTATGGACTCCCAAATTCTTTGGTATACCATCGTCGAGTGTGCGGACTCTTTTATATTTTTTTTCTCTCGAACTGCGGTAACTTTGTGAGCATTTAACGCTGATTAAACTGTAAAATTACGGACGCAACGGCCTTTGTGACAGATGCGGCACCAAATAATAACATTATACACACACGTACAAGACTTAAGAGTTCGAGGTAGCAGTGTCATGCGGCCGGGTCTTTGTTGAAAACAGAATCCACTTACAGCACAAAGAACACAATAGATATCTTTGGCAAATTGTAGAATATACACCTAATTATTTGTATTGAAGTGTGACGGCGCGTTAAGATGTTCGACCCGACAAGGCGGTGCTTAGGCTTATGAAAACATGTAACAATAAGTACCCAGTGGCGCGCCATTATTATACGTGGCTGGGCATTTTTTGCGAACTATCTTATCATCGAGATAACTTCGAAATAATAAAACATCTTCTATCTATTCATAAACATGGAATACATTCCAAAAATTACATTTATATTCTTTATAACATTGTATAAAAAAGCTGTGAGCTCAGACCAACACCTCCGAAACACTTAAAATGTTAATGATCTCCACAAATGACTTAGGTTATAGTGAAATATGAGATAACGATGTAAAAAATATATCGTGTGATTTATATTAGCAGGCATCGAGTTGTCTAAAAATAATAAGAAACCTAAACATATTGTTATGAAATTTTATAAGGAGGAGGACTTTCTCAAAGCAAAGAAGCTATTTCAATAGGCCCAATCAATTATAATTTTTATAACCCCACCCATTCTTCACATCCCTAAGTAGTTAATATTATGAAATATTACCCAGATATCGATTCGACGCCACCTCTGGTTGAGCATTCAACTTTTTTTAAAGGTTTCGCTTTTTATTTTGGTGAATTTTATAAAAATTTTATGAATGGCCCCTCCGCCCCTTTCTCGCTCGAGAGCCGATTGTTTTGTCAGCGCTACACCTGGACACAAACAAATGCGCGCGCGCATAACGGTCGGTGATCCAAGATGGCGACCGTGAGGGAGCTCATGACGAGTTTTTTTTTAAAACAACTTTCCTTTTTTACCATTGTCATGAAATAAAATAAAAGTAATATATATTTTTAATTTTACTACCTTTTCGCAATGGACGTTTTACATTGTCTCAGCTAAAATAAGTCAATGTGGTGAAGCAATATTTTTTTACAAACAATGTGACGAACCCTTTTTGCTGTAAACAAAAGAATTGTATTAATATTGTTGAACATAAAATTTAGAATTTACGTTTTCATTAAAGGGAGTCCCTTAATTAAGTCGTAAATCAGATGTTTATCACCCTTAGAATTAACTTTGTGATACAAAATGTGTGCGAATGTTGACTGTTCAATTTGATTATTTCATCCCACGCCGAGTACTGTTAAATTAAAGCCTTATAATATGAAGTGAGCGACACTTTTATTGAAGGTTCAAAACCAATGTAATGTGATTCGCAAAGGTCTTCTTTTATTAATTTTGTTATTTATACACTCAATCGTTTGATAACCCCATTTACACTAGACCAAGTGGTCTACTGTACATACGTCATATGAATGTACCTTACGAGCTATAGAACCCGATATAAATCAGTACCTTTGGCTTTCTGTTTCAGTATACCGCAGAACATACATAATTCATCGGCATCAAGTAATACCAACATTTTATTATGTCACTCCCAGCACATTAATCTTGTGACCAAATTTTATAAATTCCCTGTCACAACCACGTACTATCACGATTTGTTTAAAAAATTATAGCTCATTTATTGCTGTACGCAAAGCTTTACGATATAATTATTAACTTTATTATTATACACGAAATTAGTTAGGGCATACATTAATTGTTGTTCCAATCAACATTACTTTTAACTTCTAAACTTAAATGTATAAAGTATGCTGAGAAAAGTATCGTCATCAGTCGTTAAGATATCGTTAATATATTCCTCGTTTCGAACCGAATTATTAATTATAATAGGATCATTTTACATAATTTTCTTATTAGAAATGATTTAAATTTATACCGGGCTCTGTTTTAGCGGTGTCGTAAATTTCATTTGGTTAACGTCAAGTTCGGACGATACGTTCTTAATTAAATGCCGGTTCGTTAGTTTTGATTGGAATGCGTTCGTAAATCTCCATACGTTGATGGGTGCTTTGACATTACTAGTGAATACTATAATGATGTTAATTGTTTTTCCCGTTTTACGGAAGCTGATATCGTAAAACAAGCAATAGATTTAATCAGCATTCAATTATACTATCACGATTCAGAAATTATATTTCCATATAAATGTTATTATGCTAGAGATGTATTCATCTTTTTTCGTATATTACTAGGCCTGTATATTACAAACTCGTTTTTCGGCCACTAATGAAAATGAAGTGTCTATAAAATAATAACAAGTACGCATGCTCGGAAATTTTCCGTGGAAACACTACTGGTTGGTAATAAAACAAATTCGTAACGCGATGAGAAAAATTAAAAGTTTTAAATTGAATTTAGAATATGATGAGAACGAGCCTCTAGATAATAATTTTTTTTTGGACCTTATCATAATAAGCATTTCAAACATCAGATCATCATACAATACATATTTATTTTTGCTAAAAGGTAGCTATTTTATTAAATAAAATAATAATTTATTATACTGTGTTAACAAATTCGTCAAACAAAACCTTCTAAATATATTCTTCAATCTTCTAGGTATCTTGTTATTATTAGGTACTAAATAAACATTTTTTTTTTCTTAATTACTTCCAAACAATATATTAGTCCGCCTCGCCGATATTAAAATTAACAACTGATTACTAAGAATCGCTAAAATTAAGCTCTTTGTAACAAGAGTATTTTGATACTGGATTATTTTCCCCCGAAATAACTTCTTAATTTCCTTAAACGCGTTTCCTAGACTTGAAAATATAATTGAAAGTCAGACTATACTTTATTAAAGAACCTAAATTATCTTTAGGCTAAAAATGGCTTGATAGTTTGAAGTATTTTATTAATAATTCTTTGAAAGAGTAATTACAGTTGTGTCTTAGTAACTTTTTTCTATCCAAATGTCTTCAAATATTTTTTTTTCATTTAGAATAGTATAGTGAGCGTGGAAGAGCTAAACTTCGGCAAAAGTGGCGCGAAACATACACAGCGATATGTTTCTTCCTGTGAGTGAGTTTACTGGAGGCCTTTAGTTTCCCTTAAGACTTGAGGTACAAATTCTAAGTCTATATTTAGGTCTAGATTAATGGCCAGGCTTTGTCAAAAATAAAAATATTATGAAATACAATTGAAAGTAGTTAAAGACTCATTATTCTCTTGCTAAGCGATACATCACTAACTTTTTGCGTTGGCGTTTCATTTTAGCTGATACTGTTCCTAATTTCTGCGTAGGATGGTAATTTTACATAAAAGAGATTTTATACAGTAATGTATTATGTTTACTATAGGTACCTATAATTATAAATTTACTAACAGTTTTTCTTTGGTTTTACAAAGTTACATACGTATCAATAGGGTGGTAGTATTTGTGATGCGGACGAATGCACTAGTATTATTTCTATGAGTTCTTTTATAATATGACTAAGTCGTGTTAAGATCCCGGGTCATTAAAAACTTCTTGCTACACTTCGGCTGTCTTCCACATATCACCAGGGCTTAACCTAACGCAATGACGACGAGAGGTGCCTATACATACATGACATTAAAACGCGGCAAATAAACTTGAAACATATGGTTTTAAGTATCCCCCTTCAACACTTTATTTTTATCCTTCACACATGGGACTGAAGCTACTGTCAAATTAGCTTTTTATTGTCAGGCCTAATCTTCTAATAAATCCAGCGAGACTCTTGACACGTTTTTTTACTATTATTACTTTTTTAATATGGTTGTTACCGTTTATTTTATCTTCATAATTATGTTTGTAAGTTTATTATATTGACTTTTTTTGCTTTACCTAATAAAATTGGCAATTTATTTTGTGTTTTTCATCATCAGTAGGTACAGACACAAGACTCGATAGATTTTTTTCACAACAAAACATTTTTCGTTTTCGTAATGTTTATATAACAAAGGGCAGTTAGTGTAAGAACCACGTTTAATAAGACGAGGTCCTAATGACAAGTTCTAATGAAGACATTACACTAAAGGAAACAATTTCCAACAACGAAATTGGCCATTAGAGCACTCAAGTTGAAACTCTTTAAGTCACCCCATTCATGAATTGTTACTATTTTAGCACTAAAATTTGTTGCGACTACGCTGTTACTGTAAAACTGGACATTCACTGTCGCACCATGTGGTCTGGGCCCGAGTAAAGTGAAATAAATCAGTAAACTTAAAATGACTTATATTTTACGAATTTCAAAACTAAAAATACATGACATTAATTGGATATTTTTCTCGAACAAAATAATATTGTTGAAGTTTCAAATTATCCCTAGAATTTAATATTTAAAATTAACTGTATTTCATTCCTTGATAAGCCATATCTATTTGATATTCTTAATTACCTCATATAATTATAATTAATGGACGATTTGTTCTATCAAAATGCTAAATAATTTAATTAAGGCAAACATACAAATATGTGACAGGTCTGTATCTCAAACAGAATTCGTAGAAATGTATCATCATGAGAACATAATATATTTATAATATTTGAAAAAGTATCAATTTTTAGTACCTGTTTATTAAATATCTATTTATTAATATATTTTAGGGAAGGTATAAAATATGAAAGAAAAAGGTGGTTCAAGTCATCCAAAAATAAATAGAGTCAATTGACAATAACGCCTCTTAATGTATTGCGATGTTACCAATAAGAGTATGTCCCTGTAACAAAAGAATTAAAATCGGCTTTCGGTGATCCTATACAGTGACTTAATATTTTATTCTAATGTTCTTTTAAATCCTATCAAAATTAGATCTGTTTAAACAACCATATACATACCTATATATGTAAATCTACTTAAATATACTTCGATCTGTTTTCGTTATTAACATAACTTATATCGTTTCAATAAGAAACTTCTCCATAAATTACTTTAACGTGTATTTGAATTTTATGGTACTTGATGGTATCGTTAACTTGATCGAATTTTAAAATCATGTTACTGGTCTGAACAGGCGCGCTTACATGTAGATGGCAGCATGCAGATACGAGGCATTGAAAAGCAATAGCGTCTTATAGAATTTCTCATACGCTTAGGAAATTACATCGCGCCGGAGCCTTTCTAAACTAAGCAAAATTATACCACCGTACTCACTTACTCCTTAACAGATAATAAGATTTTATAATAACTTTTTGGCGTATAAGTTAGAGGATTTCATTTATTAATGGTTGTTGAGTAAGCTTATGGTTACAATTACAAGTGTGGCTTCCACCACCACCAGAGCCAAGCTACGGTACGAATGGGTCGGCTCACCCGGAGTGGTAACATGGCCTCACAGGCCTACCAGGCCTTCTACTCCCATCCGGATCCTTAAATGTCCAACACTCTTATCTCCAAAAGGCCAGCAACGCACTCATAACTCCTTTAATGATGCGGTTGTCCATGGGCGGCGATGATTGCTTACCATCAGGTAATCCATAAGTTCGTTTACTGACCTATCCCATAAAAAATATTAATAAGAAAATCGAATTCGGAAAACTAATAACTCTTTTCTCTAACAAAGGCAACAAATAAGGCGTTTTCACTCGTAAGCCTTTGAATCGGTGTGTGTGACGCCTACGTTTCTGCACATAATTCTTGTAAATATCGTAAATAATCGGTTCCATATATAGAATCGTAAATTGTTCGTTTATTAGCCTCTTGTGTCATCAATATGATGAAAGTGACGCTTTTGTTGAACATTGCTTTGTTACATACATACAAGAATCTTTGATAGTCCATGGTTTAACACAATAGAAAAATGTTTTTTTAATAATAGTGTAGAATGATACTACAAAAGTATGAAGAGCGTCACTTTTACTTTTATAGCCTCAATATTGTTCATCTTAATTGTCTAAAGTTAAACTTAAAAATGTATTGTTTTCGATGTTTTTTTTGTATCAAAACAATGTGTAAAAGATTTCATACATCAAAGAACGATGTCACAATCAAAATGATAATTTGTGTCAATAAAAATTACTTGGAACAACAAATCCGTGGTGTCTTTGGGCACAATCGGGCGCGTTCGATAACCTCCGACCATTATTTACATCTGTGCGGACACTGCCGATCTTCGGCGACCCTTTCATCTCCCTGAGCATAGCGCAAGTCGTTATCGTTAGACCCGACAACTCTAGCTACATTTCTTACAGGTGCCAATTTCCAACCTAAATCTTCAGGGAGGCAAAACATGTTAATTTAGCTTTAAACAAACTTGATAAACATTTTTTCGGTAAATTCTTTACACATTTTTAGCTTTGTAGTTTTGTGAAAAGCGGTACGTTAATTGAAAAACAGACTGAAAGTATGAATTTGTCATATTCAAGAAGTACCTAATCACTTTCCTCTTTCCTTGTGACTTTTATTATATGTAACAAAAAATACTTCAACTATTTTTATGCACATATTTCATATGAAATTTCATGGTCGAGGGCAGGATAGCTGTCGATTCTCATAACACAAATTTTTATTCTTTGTTATCAAAGCTCAACAAGCGTGATCTTGCGCACGCGATACACCAAAATTTGTTCCGGACAAATACAAAGGCAGCGACCAGCGAACATCTTACAATAAAACTAAAACCACTCGAGGAATTCTCTCGTGGCGACAAATAAACGCATTATAATGATTCTTTGTGCTTATTAATTCATATTACACGGCCGTTTAGAACTCTTGACGGGGTGACAAAAGATGGTCGCTGGTCGGCCACAAAAGTCAATGGATCGGAGCGAACTGAATATAATAAATTACAGCGTCTATGCTTCAAGATGTGTATAGATAATACGTATATACCTACAGGGGATTTTGTTCCTTTTTCTCTCGTAGAACGCGTTTATTTGTGTGCCATAGCAATTTATCTTGCGATACGAGCGGCGTATGAATGAGTAAGCTTATGGTTATCGAAACGTATGAATTGTCGCGAGAGTGCGTGCGTATTTTTTTATGTAGTAGGCAGTAGCATGTCGAAAACCTAATGGTATTAAATCAAAACGGGACCTTTTGTTTAATCCGTGAAGTTTTGATGAAAATAAATTACTCTCAAATGTTTATTTACATTATAAATAAGAAAGTCTTTTCTGAAATAATTTAAAATTTTCACTGAAATATTTCGTACCTGCCAATTGTATTTCAAAATTCCAAGTATCTACATCTATTAATTGAGATATTACTTCTAAAAGGTTTCCATTACCCAACTTAGAACGATTCTTTGTCCCAACCGTCCAGTTGTACTTCGCCATAACTAATTCTAGACACAATTTTCTACTGGCCTGAATAAAATTCTCAGAGGAGTGTCTTCAAAAGATATCAGTCGCAAATCAAACTAAGCAAAATTCCGATCACGAGTCGCGAATTTTCTTGTACTTCAATAGCTCACATCAAAGTTTCTTTATGTCTCCTCTACCCTTGTCAATTGTCTATTCTGTACCATATCTTTCCTTCCACGCTTATAAAATTCTGAACGTGCGTGTGTGAAGCATCTTTGGTAAAAGCGAAGTTTCCAAAATAGAACTGTAATGTAACCTAGTTTTTGATACTTTGTTACAAGTAGTTTTTATTTTCTTTTTTGGATGACAGGATACCTTTTTCTGTTGCGTCTAAGTATACATTTATTCTTATCGTCACTGTTTTGAATATACAAAAGATTGAACTAAGTACTGACTGAACGATTATATATATTATATTTATTAAACGACGAAAAAAGCACCCACGACTCAGGAGAAAATCCTAGTGTTGGCAACATTTTTTAAAAAGAAAACGATATATCATATCTATTAAAGTATGGCGCCGACCTTTCAACACAATATCTAGCAAAAATGTCTATTTTATTCAAAGCAGTTAAATTAAAAAACGTTAAATCGAATTTTCGGCCTATGTCTTCAAATTAGAACTTAATGAACTGATAAGTTTGAAATAATAAATTTATAGATAAACAGGTTTGGGTTACATCTGTGATTTATTGGGCGGTAAATATTACGATTTCGACTTATTTTGTTATAAAGAAAAAATATAGGGAAAATTTGGTTCGCCAACATTATTATGGATATATTCAAATATAGGCATTCATACATGAGTTAGTTGTTAACGAGAGGGTGATTGTACTCATTTACATGATAAAATAATTTTGATTAACGACTTTCTGAGTAGCATTCAAACAAATGCTAGTTATTCTAAAAAGGTACCAGAATGACTTTAAAAATTTGACGAAAATATGTGTAGGTATTATAGATAAATTACGAAAAGAAGCCATTTTGGAAACCTACATTCAAAATCAGAATAAATTGCACTAATATATACTGCTAATAAATGGCTATATTAGTGTCATACCTACTTGATTCATTTGATTTGAAGCTAGACAAAATTGATAGACATGACATCATCACTAAAATGAAAAATAAAATATCATGCTTTGTATTCTTCGACACCACCAAACTTCAACGTTGCATACAATTAAATAAATCGTGCCAAAAAGGATTTCACATTATTTAAATTGTAAGACAAACTTACTGAAATTAGGCCACTTATGAGTTCCACCAAATTGGAAACAAGCTTATTCCTTAATCCTCCATTAAGAATCATAAAAACCAAAGTAGTAACAGGCCAAAACTCGTAAATTGAACATGGAAAACCTCACTAAATAGTCGCACTAACTAAATAACATAGCAGGGTTCACAGACTAGACAGTCTAAATGAAAACATGGTAACGATATATTTATCATACCAAGTAAAAAAACCTCTCGGTCACAATGAAACTGTACACAAGCAAGCATAATACAAGGCTTACCCAGATTTAATATTCCAACCGGGTCACAAATTTTTACTCTTTCATATGCCCGTATAATAAAAGCTCAAGACGCTAAGGCTTTCATATTACTTGTCTCTTTTGTCTTCTGTATTTCCAGTGTAATTCAACAACGTCTACATATTTGTCAAAGACAGGACTTGTAAGCACTTAGAAAACATTGAAACAGGTACTCCCGTTCTTTATATTCAGAGTTTCATTCCATATTCTAAAATTATGCGTTCAGATATTCGAATACAGAATACAAAACGGTTTCGGTGCGTTCCTCTTTACTTTATGGACATGTAATAATTTATTTTTTTGGGAATATTTGCATCATAAAGCTCTATGGCCGTTGGTCATTTTTTATTATTTTTCACCGTTACCTTTTTTGGTTTTGAGGTTTCTAGAGTCGTTGGTTGATACTATAGTGTTAGACGAATGGTTACTATCAGTCATTATGTGGCATTTGTATGTTGTTATATGTATATGGTAAAATATGAGGATGTAACTCGGACGTAATATTGGTACTCGCATAACTTATAATCTGCTTTGCGAAATTTTACAAACCGCTTTTGCTTTCTACGTAGCTGAAATTCATACATAATGAATGTGATAAATATACGTATATATCTACCTACATGATAATTTGAACACATAAACTTACACAGATAAAATGTAATAAACTTTCTACATAAATAAGCGAAGACCTTAAATCTTCCACATATCTCATACATTTAAACGGCCCACGTCCCAAGACACATATTAATTACAACGAAGCTTATCTCATAATAAAACTAAAGTACTGTTTCAACTACCACATGCATTATTTTGATCTAGCACTTTTATCACCAGAGGGACCAACAATTTTTATCAGAATCATCACATAGTTCACAGCCCGTCTAACGATAGGGCCGACACATAATTTTTGGTCGTCAAAACAATAAATTGACCTATTTATTGCCAGTTCTCCGTGATAAGGGAAAAATTTCAGGTCATTAACACTGAGAGATATGAACAGCTTTGTTTATTAAGTCAATAATTTGAAATGAGAAAGTTGACGATAGAGATTTTTAGTTTAAATAACGTTTTATCTATTAGTTACATCTTAATTTGGAATAAAAAAATATTTGATTATATTTGGCTGGTGTTTAGTTTCAAATGAAGGAAAGTTTGACATGAGTTTGAATAATAACATATTTCAAAAAATCAGACGTGTTTATATGTGTCTTGTCTTTGCTATTTCAGATTTTCCTAATTCAGAAAAGATAGTAAAAATCAGTAGCAAGACTAGGTATATAATACAGTCGATCGCAAACTTAAAAAAAATACCAACAGGAAGACCCTCTAGTAAACGGTATTTCCATCCCCATTATAAAATGCGCTCCTTATAAAACAATGTGACCTTATTTTAAACTAAAGATGATCGGCTACACGCCTTTGCCCTATCATTAAGTTCATGATTAATGTTCTTTTCCATTCCCATAATGGCGCAAGGAAGCAGTTAGTAGCCGATACATGAATTTTTACTTTGATTTTTAATTCAACATCTATACACTTGTAGCACGGTAGCCGAGAACGACGATATCGAACCGGTCCCGTATCGATAAAATACCAGAATCTACATCAACATACAAGTCACAGTCACAATATATTTCATTGTAATCTCAAACATCACGGATACTGCCTGCTCTACTGCGGGCTCGTACGAACATTAATCAAAAATTTCGGATAAGATACTCCTAACATTCTTGGTGGTTCTAAGATATACTAATAAAATGATATACGACCTTATCAGGTTGTTAGTTATTAACATAACATGACAAGTCCATTAAGGCATGGTGGACACATGTATGAGGTATTACAGGGTAAAATGTATTTCTATGTAATATTATTCATGACGTCAGTCTGTGTTACGAACTAGTAACGTCGAGTCATCGCCTCGAAATTTGTTATACTTGACGCGCTTCGACGATTTTCGATCTCGGAGATAAAAAGTATAATTATTACCAGGTTGTACATTGTCATATATTAGTGGTATTACAACCTTGTTTTTGATATGGAGATGTCGTATCAAATAGTTGCTCTTAAATTACCATAACTAACCTAAACATCGTCACATCGGTAATTCTCAGACTATTTAGCATAGGTATCTTCTCACTCACACTACACATTATTTTGTATATTTTTTTATATGTGTAAGGCAGCAAACTTGGTTCTGTATCATGTGATGGTAAGTAATTGCCGCCACCATGGACACCTTCAACACCAGATTGGAAGAGTGCATTGCTGGCCCTTTGAAGGTTAAGAGCTTAAGGATTTGGGATTTAAAGATTGGGAATGATATGAGGATGAAGCCTCACTTAACCTTATTCGCACAATGATACATAACGCTATGGTTGGTTTCTGATGATATTTTTGTGAGACCATCGTAGCCTGAACCCAGTTGAGCCGTCCCATTTGTTGTGAAAAAGCAAGGCTCTCCCATACTTAAATTATTCATAAATGGACCAGCTTTTGACTTAGCATTGGCAGCGATATAAGGTTTAATGGATGGGTTATTTGCAAACTCCAAAAATAAAACGATAAATAGTACTTTCACCACGCCGGTGATCGAACTCAAAACTTCCTTAAAAACATTTATCATTCATACAATGTTCATCGCGAACATAATAAAAACCTTTTTGGTACGATCATTGATAACATAAATTTTTTCTTTTTAACCCTAGATTACTACTCTACGTCGCAGAGGCGCCCGCGTTTTTGATATATTGCTTTCTCTTTTCATCCTTTGCGCGTACGGCATTCACGTTCAAGGACATCTCAGTCATCGCCAGCACGTGTCGCAGGACGGTGGTTGCGTTACGGTAAGTGTAATAGTTTTTTTGATATTACTACCCTTGGCGCTCCAAAGACGTATGAGTAGTTTGTATGTAAGTTTTACGCTATTAATCAAATTATTTTGTTAGTGTTTTTTTGTTCATTATTAGTTACTAAAAGTGTGTTTTATCTTTTTTTTTAGGTACGTTTTGAAACTTCAACATCATGGCTAGTAATAGAAGAGCTATGGATGATATTATAGCTAATTGGCTAGAAGAAAGCGACCATAACAGTGATGATAACTTTTCGGATGCTGACTCTGAAATTGAAGATCACGTAAGCGATGAAGATGTTCAGGACGATGTAGAAGAAGGATACATAGAAGATGAAACTATAGAGAACTCCAGTGACATAAGAGCTGAAGAATCTGTTTCATCTTTTGTCCCTGAAAATAGTGAGAGTTTGGAGCAATCCAGTTCTGATCACCGTATCCTAGTCCCGGCGCGTCGAACATTGAAGGGCAAAATTCAGCACCGTTGGTCTACTTCTAAAGGTGAAAGTCGAGGTAGAACCACTGCTATAAACATTGTGCACACTTCGAGAGGCCCTACTAGGATGTGTAGAAATATCTTTGAGCCTAGTGTGTCTTTTGATTTATTCATCACGGAAGACATTGTTGGTGAAATAGTGAAGTGGACAAATGTGGAAATATCTAGAAAAAGACCTACTGGAAATACCCACGCTACCTGCAGAGATACATGCTCCATAGAAATTAGAGCCTATTTTGGTATTTTGACGCTAACTGCTGCAATGAAAGATAACCACCTAACTGCAACTGAGCTATTTGATAGCACCTTTTCAGGGTCTAGGTATTTAGCTGTGATGAGCAGGGAGCGTTTTAACTTTCTCACGCGTTGTTTGAGAATGGATGACAAGACTTTGCGTCCTGCCTTACGTCAAGAAGATCCTTTTATTCCAATCAGGAAGATATGGGAGATGTTTATAGAGCAGTGCAAGTCTAACTACACACCGGGAAACTACCTAACAGTAGATGAACAATTGGTTGGATTTCGAGGCAGGTGCCCCTTTCGGATGTACATTCCGAATAAACCCAACAAGTACGGAATCAAAATACCTATGATGTGTGACAATGGTACAAAATATATGGTTAACGCTTTGCCATACATCGGAAGAGCCACCGATACCGGAGGATTACCTCAGGGAGAGTACTACGTAAAGGAATTGACCCGTCCTATACATGGCACTAATCGTAACGTGACATGTGATAATTGGTTCACGTCTGTATCGCTGGCCAAATCACTACTTGCTGAACCATACAAACTCACGCTTGTTGGTACGATAAGATCTAACAAACGGGAAATTCCTCAAGAAATGAAAAACACCCGGCGTCGACCTGTTGGTACATCCATGTTCGCCTATGATGGACCTTTGACTTTGGTTTCTTACAAACCAAAACCAGCTAAAATGGTGTTCCTTTTATCTTCGTGCGACGAAAAAGGGCTCATAAATAATGAAACTGGAAAGCCGGAGATGATCATGTTCTACAACCAGACCAAAGGTGGTGTAGATACATTGGACCAAATGACTTCCTCTATGTCATGCTCTAGAAAGACTAACCGATGGCCAATGGCTATTTTGTATGACATGCTAAATATATCTTTTGTAAATTCATATGTTATATATTGTCATAACATATCAACAAAAAATGAAAAACCCCTAAGTCGAAGACAATTTATGAAAAAACTTAGCACGCAGTTGACTACTGAATGGATGCAAAAAAGACTAGAAGCACCTACGTTGAAGCGCAATATCCGGGATATAATTGAAGTCATCCTAAAAAAACCTTCCGATGACTGCTCTGAAGAAAATGAGGGTCCACCACCGCCAAAAAAAGAAGATATTGCTCTTATTGTACATCTAAAAAGAAGAGGATGTCTAAAATGACGTGCGCCAAGTGCCAAAAATCTATCTGCGGCGAACATCAAGTTCATGTATGTATCGGATGCATCTAAAATATTGTTTTTGTTACTTTGTTAGTTATTTTTTGTTGATTACTTCATAATTTACTATTTTTCAAGAGAATTGTACACTTTTAGTTTTTATTTTTTTGTTTTTAATGAGAAGACTGTTCAATTGCCTAAGTTCCTAAAATTTGTTTCTAAGATTTATTTGATTAAAGATTTTATAATAAAAATATATAAATATTAATTAAAATTGTGTTTTTCTTTTTTTAGTAATCTTCACAAATACATAAACAGTCAAAACACAGCAATCATACTTAAAGGTTTTTAATAAAATCATTAGTAAATATGATGCGCCTCGCAAGCGTATGAGTAGTTTCTTTGTTCGTCGCAACATGAGTAGTAATGTAGGGTTAATAAATTAAAACAGGTCGTAAACTATTCGAAAAAAATCAATTCTTATCAGTATCACGAACCAAAATCGTCAACGAATTAAGTTTTTTTTTTGTGTGAAACTGATTTGCGTATGATGTCATCTTACAACGTTTTATTCAGTTTGTAGGCTGTTGATCCTAAAATAAAACAACGTTTGTCATTTGCTTATCTCTTTGTTATTAATAGGAATTAATGGTCAATATGTCAAAGCAAATGTTCTGGACAACTCTCCGCCTCAATTTATGAGGAAAAGATAAAATTCGTAAATTATTATTTTATTTTCGCATAACACAGGCTACGTTGTTTTGAGTCAGCCAAGAGATAAGTGGAAAATCTATGGCGAAAATAAAGTTAGCAGAGAAATCAATGGCGATGGTGTTTGGTAATATCTAAGCTTACTTATTACAAAAATCATTATTATTAGTACACATCATATGTTCTCGTAATGTTATAGTGTTATAATTATAAATATTATCTATATAAATACTAGATTTTGCCCGCGACTTTGTTCGCGTAGGATAGTGACTTCCAGCAGACTAAAAAACTATCCCATGTCCTTTTTCAAGTTCCAAACTATGTCTGTACCAAATTTCAGATGAGATTAGAGAGATAGAGATTCAGTAGTTTAGGCGTGAAGAAAAGACAGACAGACAGAGTTACTTTCGCATTTATAATATTAGTTTGGATTTTATAGATGCTTGCCATATTCTAAACGCTTAAATATACAAATAAAAGGCTATTATAAGCAACATTCTCTATTGCCTTGTGAGATAAATCGGACTAAATTCTATATATAACTTTTATTTAGTTGCGTACAATCCTATATCATCTCTTTGTACCTTTACACTACCAAACATGCCACAAATCACTCCTTTACTATATAATACAAGACATACTTATAAGATTTACTCCAGAACAAGATATCCACGTCTCACTGATAAGAAGATAACCTGCCGTCAATTTGTACACAATAGGTACCTTTAGACCTAGCACGGATCTAGGACGTGACTAGACGAAGCGATTGGCTTGGTGTTGATGGTAATTGGCCTCTTGAGTTCTACGTAGCAAGAAGTATGAGAAATGCTATCATGTACTCATTATATATGCTTATATGAGAAACTGCTGTGAAATGGTTATATAAGTGATTTGTTGGAAGTATGGCCTTATGATTTCTATAGTAATTATAATTTATAACTGAACGTTTGGTGCGGTGGCTGGGCAACTGGCTGCCGTACAACGTGCCGCGGGTTCGATTCCCGCACGAAACAACTCTTTGTGTGATCCACAAATTAAATTATTATTATCTGTTCGGGGTCTGGGTGTCAAGTGCATGTGGCATTGTATGTTTGTATCCGCACCCACAGCGCAGGAGAATATCGTAACGTATTTAAAAAAAATGTGTAAATGAAGCTGAAGAGTTTGTTTGTTTGCTTTATCTCTGGAACTGCTAGTTCGATTGAGAAAGGTTTTATGCTATGAAACATCGTCTCATTATCTATAAAATTTATATATAAAAAAAAACAATATGCTGACAGAATTTTATGCTGAAACACTAGGTGTCATTGAAATCATCGAAAATACTTCCCTATAGTATTATCAATCATGGAAACCATGACTTTGGTAACCAATCATTCTAGTGACAGATTTCGAGATCATTCTTGTTTATTTTGCATTTTTGACGTCTTTTTGATAAATTTTTATTTTAATAAACGGTGTTTAAAATGAAAACAAAATTCATTTCTGTAACATAATTTGAATATATTATTATGTATATGAATTTGCTTCTTAAATAATATTGTATTTTTTCATTAATCAAATGGCCAATTATGTATTTGAATGCAAAAACATACTCGCTTACCCCAAGAAGATAGACACAACGTAAACGCATACCTAAATCAATGTTAGTGTGTAATTAATATAATACAAAACACCTTATTTGTCATTCTAAGCTTAAGTACTCAGACCCAGGATTTAGTCCATCTAGGAGTCGCGGTAAACCTTCCAGAATAGGCAATTACTTACTTATGTAAAGACACGGTACATCCACTAAATTGAATTATTTTAAATCAGTCTTAAAGGGTGGTCCGTTTTTACATCAAATTTAAATCAGTTTAACTTTTTGAATTCGAAACAAAGTAACTGATTTGTAATTACACGCGTACCGATACAAAGGAATAGTCATTTCCTTCCTTTGAGGTATCGCTACCGTGACTAAGTCGTGTTAAGATATCTGTTTTTTTTTCTTCTAAAAATACAGTAAAAAATATTACATAGAAAGAAAAGAAAGAAAGAAAAATCATTTATTCGGTACAACACCAGGCACAAACTATACAATGCAAACAAAATAACTATGAATAAAAAAAATCAAAAAAAGAGCACAAAATATGTAGATGTAGGAAGGATATACAAAAAATTCCAATGTTAAATACATTAATAACAGTGTTGTGCCCGATAGCTGCACCAAAAAGGTCCAGTTCAGCATAAATGCCAGACATAGTGCCTGACGCTGATTTTCAACTGAACCTGTGGCTGTGACGCAACGGACGTAAAGCAGTTATAAGCGTGTGAATATAAATGTAATTTTTATGTAAATATAATAAATACTTATACCATCATACATTATACATAAACATATAATAATAGGGTATAACAATTAGGCGGAATGTATTAAATATGATAAAATTATATAGCGTGTGCATACATACTCATAAATAGAAAACTCGGGTACATTATATAATTGAGACATTTTGCACCACCATGTCAAGCCCTCGCTGTGTATCGATCAGGTATTTTCGCAAGCGTCTTCTAAACGTATTTAATGTATTACTCGATCTGATAGGCGGTGGGAGATTATTCCACACTTTGGAAGCCGCATAGCGAAAGCTGCCTCTAAAAACGGCTGTACCACATGACCTGGTTGTGAGTTGCTGTGAGCATTGCCTTCTTCCACATTCCCGCCGGACCGTAAGCCATTTCAGTTTTTTAAATAAGTATTCCGGTTTCTGATATTTAACTACACCAAACAAAAGGCAAGCTAGATGCAGTTTGCGTCTTGATTTCATCTTAAGTACAAAATGTTCGTTCAGATATGGCGTTACATGCGTTCTACGAGGAATGTTGTAACAGAAACGAGCGCAAGCACATTGGACCCTTTGGATGAGCCGATCGGTACGTGCTAACAGGCGTGGACCATACACTGTGTCTACGTAGTTTAGTCTAGAAAGAACTAAGGTCTCTATCAGCTGCTCCCGCAATGCCACTGACAGGTATGCTCGCATCCTATATAAGACCTTCAGGCGATAGAAACAATTTCTAACACAGTCTGCCACATGTCTTTCAAACCGCAAGTCTTTATCCATTATCAGACCCAAATTTTTTGCCTCATACACTCGCTCAATCTGTGCGCCCATCAATCTCAGGTCAAATGACGGAGGTAGCTTAGCCAGCTGCTGTCTTGAGCCAAATACCAAATATTTGGTTTTTTTTGGATTCAATGACAAGCAGTGCTCTTCAGACCAGGTGGCAATTGCATGGAGGTCATCGTTAAGATCCTTAATGGCATCATGGTATTCATCTGGACGGAAAGACATATAAACCTGGACATCATCGGCGTATATGTGGTATTTACATTTATGGATGCATTTAATTATATCTGCACAGTACAGTATAAAAATAATCGGACCCAAAATGGAGCCCTGAGGGACTCCTCTCTCTATTGACATATAAGACGATCTTAGAGTAGTGCCATCACTCAAACGCAAATCAACAAACTGCTTCCTATTTGTGAGGTAGCTGCGGAACCACTGCACGGCACCAGGATCAAAACCGTAATAACTTAACTTGGATAATAATAGGGGAATATTGATTGCATCAAATGCGCGAGAAAAATCCAGCAAGACGAGTACTGTACACATTCCCTGGTCCTGAGCTGCCAGAATATTATCTGTAACGTCTAGCAAAGCAGTAGACGTACTGCGTTGTCTCCTAAACCCAGATTGTAAGTCAGGAAGAATATTATGTTGTTCCAAAAATTGAATTAACTGTTGACTAACGACTTTTTCCAACAGCTTGGACAGACACGGCAATATGCTAATAGGACGTAGATCTTTCAATTCGGTTGGGTTAGAAATTTTCGGTAACGGCCTAACTGAAGCAATTTTCCATTGCTCGGGAACCGTTGAAGTCTCTATGGAACAGTTAATTATTTGAGTAATAACGCTTAATGAGTGCGGTAATGTCATATTTATCATATCCAAAGTGATATTGTCGTGGCCCTCAGCGTTACTCTTAAGATTTGTGACAATTCGTGAGATGACATTCGGTTCCACTGAAGAGATAGAGAAAGTAGCTGCACCGTATTTATTTTTCTCATAAAACGTCACCAACGACTCGTTGGCCGTAGGACTACCGGGTACTATCAAAAAATTTTTATTTATTTGGTCAGGATTTGTAAATTGTGATGGTAGATCTTGAATAGTTTTGAACGGCAACAAAGTGGATTTCAAATTTTTCCATAACAATTTTGGGTTTTTAATTTTATTATTTATATTATGCTTGAAGTACGCCACTTTTTCACTATGCAATGACTTACTTACTAGGCGCTTTAGTTCCTTATAGTATTTTATTTTAGACTCTATTTTATTTTTCCTACACGCACTTAGTGCATCGTCACGTAAACGCATCATAAGTTTTATGGTGTCAGTAACCCAAGGATATGATTTCTCCCTAATCGTGCAAGACCTTACCGGCGCGTGAGCATCAAACAAGGCGATCATTTTGGTGTTAAAGACATGAACCATGTCATTAACGTCGTCTAATAAGGATATGCACTCCAGGCCTAAAAGTGATAAGTCCTTGTTAAACCTTTCCATGCAAACATCTTTAAGAGGCCGAAATTTTACCAAGTATGGTTTGAAATTATCCCGCTTAATATGGAATTCACCTACTACAATAGAATGGCCATAAAGAGAATTAAGTGGTTCCACGGATACAAACCTTGCCATCATATCCGAGCAAAGAAGATCGATGAGAGTTTCGCTGGATGATGTGAAATGTGTGGGACTAGAGACCAGCTGCGTGAGATTGAAACAATTAAGAAATTCGTTAATTTTATTTGTTTTTATGCTAGCAGTATCCAGTAAATTAACATTAAAATCGCCAAGCAGAACGTAGTGATCGCAGTTTCCCAGTGAACTGATACAATCCGTTATGGCATCCAAAAACAGGACCAGGTCAAGCCAAGGCGGTCGATATGCCGTACCCACAGCGATTTTTTTCCCGTTCAATGTCAGTGTCAGCCACATTTGTTCAACCGATTCGAACCTGGGATCAACCGCCGCAGTATAAATACGCGCGCTCAGTCCCCGGCGCACATAAAAAGCGACCCCACCACCGCGACCCGAGCGCACACTCACTGGCCGCGGCGTGTGACGTAGTCGATAGCCTGGCACCACAGGAGCCCTTCCCTCCTGTCCAGGTCGCAACCAAGTTTCGTTAATAGCCACCACATCAAAGCAATGTCTGCCCAGTGCCCCAATTAAGTCATCATGACCCGTACCCAGTGACCCAGCATTAAAAAAACCAACTTTAAAAAACTTATTTCCCATAGTTGTCATCATTGTAATAAGATAACCGTACATTATATTTAATATATTTAATAATAATTTCATAAAATAGTAGTGTTAGTATTAGGCGCTGTCTAACAATGGTTAACAACATTACAATAATATGCCTAGTGCAAAAAATGAGGAGAAACAAACAGACGAGTGGCGATACGTGTACAACTATAAATATGCTTCCAAATAATGCAGTAGTAGTTAAGTGTAGGTATCTATGTGTATTGCTATAATACTGGTTTACGTTCGCGTCACTAATAAGCGCTATGAGACATACCGATGCGAAACAAAACAGACAGTGAAATTTTTTGTATATACCCACATAGAACAGAAATGTGTTACCAGTTATTAAACAGGTAATAAAAAGTACAAACACCTTAAAATAAAGAAATAGTAAAAACATCATTATATCATTCAGTTTGTGAATAACTTGATATAGATATGCACACATCCGCAAAAAAGGTTCATAACTAATCATTAAAAACGTTACCAAACTACATACAGACAACACAGAACAATTAATGTGAGACAAGTGACCTAGGACATTGTAATACATGTTAGCAAACAGAACAAACAGGTTGCTAACCAAAAATCCTGCTAATGTCGGCCTCACATCGAACGCGCACGGCCTTTAGGCCATCCTCTTTACGTGCCAAGATTCTCCCATCCTTCGTCCACACATACCTCCAATTGCTCCGAGTCCCCGCCTGTCGAGCGCGGTAAAATAGTTGGCGGTTAGTTCGCGTAAGCCGCTCATTAATGTAGACACGGTGCGCCTGCCCATTCATATCGAGGTCATGGGTACTCAGTCCGCGCCGCACTCGGGCCGCGCGAAGCAATGATTCACGCGTAGATCGCCTTGTGAAACGAACCGATATACTACGCGGCCGCTGCGCAGTGGGCTCGGCAGAGATGGTGTTGGTGACTCGATTTCGGAGCGTGGAACCAACGCGCTCGACGTGAACGACGTCCTTCTCATCGATGTTGACGCCCAGCTTTGTTCCGAGAATCTTAATCAGGTGGAGGGCGCTCTCATCCCTGCTTTCAGGAATACCTGAGATCTCGATGTCATTAAGTAACAGCTCTTGATCTCGGTCGTTTAATTGACACCTTAGTTCATCTATGGTGTTCTCCAATGAACCCTTCTCCGGAAAGACTTGTTGCTCTAGCCTTTGCTCGAGGGACCCCACGCGCATTTCCAAGCCCTCCATGCGCTCGTCAGATGTCCTAACAGACTCTTTGAGCTGCGCCATTTCTGTGCGTAGCTGCTGGAGCTCCTGATGCATCAGGCGAAATTCTTTACGCAGTTCTTCCTTAAATAGACGCAGCTCGTCAGCTAAATCTGGAGATAAATGGCTGGTGGCGTCCAGAGTTGTGCAGCCCATTGTGCTGGTATCTATAACTTCCTCAGAACTTAAGTACTCTTCAACCTGGGCAGCCCTGGTTCGTACTGGTGTATCTGCCTTATTGTCTCTCACCTGGTTTTTGCAACACTCAGGGCAACGCCAAGCAGTTCTGATCAAACCAGTGCTCGGGAGGCAAACACAAGCACGGTGGTAAAGACCATTACACTGATTGCATTTAGCAGCATCTAATGGCGATAAAAATTTCGCACAACCACCGCATTTTGCAGTAGGCATTTTAATGCAATCGGATATTTTAACACAGTGGTTTTCTGCTTAATGTCAATAGATGTCACTGTATACGTTTATTATTGTTATGGTGTTTTGGGGGCTAATATAGTATATTGTAAACATACAAGTGCTATTGTGGATAATAGAAGAAGATAGAAGATAAGGTGTGTGGGACCTTAGTATCACTTCACGGCTCGTTTTTTTAAAGATTACTCAAATTGTTTCAATAGTTTTAAAGTATAGGGTAGCTTTTATTCACTTTTATTTAGTTCTAAGTTTAAACACCAATAAACTTATAATCACTGTTCTTTTAAACTTGATAACACTTAGTATAGTGAGATACTGCTTATTAAACTAATTGAGCAAATAATTGCTTGTTTAGAATAGTTTGTTTTATTTATATTTCCACTGACAATATTTAGGTGTACCGATTAACTTGACGTCCGTGACGTCACCCATACATCGAGTTAAAAGGATCAAAATTACAATCTCATTTCTTTTTAAACGTATGAAAATTCAATCTTACATTTTTTAATTTAATTTCATTGTGTGGAAGCACATAATTACATTGGTATTTCTAATTTTAGATACGTATTTTATCCACTGAACTTCTTTCATCTATCGTCTTTTTCTCTTGAGCGATAAAAGTAAATTGAATCATTTGTAACCTGAAAAGTTTGAAGGTAGCGAGAACAGAATGAATCGCTACGTACAGCGATATTATGTAACATCGTGTCGAGCGTACGCACTAAGCTCAATGTTTCAACAATCATGGTTAATAGCAACATTGTGGCAAACGTAATTTTAAATTATCCTCTTTATCGCTCATATAATCCATGGAGCGCGAATCTACCGCTCGTATATTAGCTCTGGCTCGGATCATAAAGGTACTACACGAAACCGTATATCTCTCTTACGAACGAGTTTTTTGCCGTTTGTTTTTACGCAATAACCTCACATTACGTGTTATCTCCGCGGCCGGTTCCACGCCGCGGCTTCACTCATTTATTGTATTATAAATTTAGTGGGAGGAGCCATCGCCCGCGCCACCGACCTTCCCACTTCGCGATACTTGCGACCGCAGGAACAAGCCAGCGATACGCTCAATAAACCAATAATAAATAAAATGAATGAAAGAGATGCCAGTCATTATTTTAAACTTCACTAGCATAGAAAAATAGGGTTCGATCGAAAACTTCCCCTTATTAATAAGCTATTAGATTACGCGATGTCGCACCGGCCGATTGGTAGGCCGTAGGGAATCCTAATAAACGCTTCCCCCCACTTCCACTTCGATGGTTGATCGAGATTCAAAAGAAACCCCGCTTTGCACGCGTACGAAACAAAACGGGCGCTCGAAAAAGACCCCGCTCTAATTCTCTTTACCATCTCCAATTTCAATTGCTCCTTCAGAAATTTGAATGTAGGGAGGGACAAAGTTTTGTCACGTAGGGTCGCTGGTATAGAAATCTCGTGTGTACATACAATGCGGGTTCGGCCTCATAGGTACCCCATTAACGAGAGTGCCCGAGTGCCGAGGACCATATCACATCTAAAGATCAGATTGACAATAGTCAAGAAAAATAGAGCTAGTTTTACGAGCCGCTCTGTTATTAAACATTTTAAATAAATAGGGTTTAAGTTGCGACCGTTTTTTTTTCTTTTCTATAGACTACATAAAGAACTGAACCTTAAGTCCAAAACCCTTTGGTCGAGCAACGCACACAAACAAGTAAACTTTTTGTCACCAGCTCTGCCCGAATGTATGTGTGTTTTGTGGATATTTTTGTCCCCTTTACTGCTGCTTTTTGATACCGATCGTTTTTTGTGCGCCCATTATTACCGAGCATTGTGCAAAGCTTTGGTTCGGATAAGATCTCTGATATGTCACCGAAGTCTATACTGATTTTTTATTTATCAAAAAGGAGTAACCTTTTTAGTAGATTACAAAAACTGTATCGTGAGAAACATGTGCTGCATTGAAATGTATATGGAAGTTCAATAAAAAGTCACGCACGCAGTATATCAAACATATATCATTTCAGAAATTCAACGGCTGATTTTACGCAAAAGACAAATGTCTGATATCAGCAAATTGGCATCCCTTTGAAGAGTCATTCACTCGATATTGCAAGAGTCACATCGACCATCAATCATTTCAGATTACGCCACGAATCGAACCATCCACACGAATAACCATAAAATTGCATATTCAGCGCTGAGAAAAGATAGATTCAGAATAAGTAGTGCAGAAACATTCGCAACACTGTTGAATCATTTACGTAGAGTCGCTTGGAAATTTTTCATCGGCGAAATAAAAATTGCACTTATATTCAAGACAAAAGATAGGTACTCAATGTCGTTACCGCAAGAGCTTTTGGAGAACTATCTTTACAGAAAGAAATAATAAAAGCCAACTGGACGGACGTTTTGTGACTACGGTATTTCTTAGATCTCTTATTTGAAAGGTATCAAAAATCGCTGAGTTGTCGGAACAATGGACCTGGCTAATACTATTTACTCGCATTGGTCCAAGCTTGAATTTTATTTGAAGGATCTGCTATCTGATGTTTTATAATGATAACATTATCGTAAATTTTATTCAATTCTACCTACGTTACATTTAGTAGTTTATCTTATGAATTCATAAAAATAAAGTCTAATTTTGTCTTGAATAGGTTTTTTAGGAACGTTTTATACAAAGGTGTTTTTTTTTAATTAAAAGCTAGCCATACTCGCAACTTCGTTGATTTATAGTAAATTAAAGATATATATATCATAAAATACGACTACGATAAAATGTTTGACCATACAATATTGAAACAGATCCCCAATTTAGCTCTCGATTACATCTATTCATTCTGTATGAAAATCCGTTCAGAATACTCGGACTTATGTTCACTAGCAAACAAAACGCTGACGGACCAGGTTTGGATAATTACAAGTTATATTAACAATATTAAAAGAACAAAAGACAGCATCTTTCCTAGAAAAATCTAGTAATTTCCTACTAAACCCTATCGCATTATTCGTTGAAGCTTATACAAAATTCAAGGATTACCTTGTTTCTCTTGTATTTCAACGACGGAGGAAAGTCCTGACTTTGCTATTGCATGTCCACTTTTATCGTCCCACCGGGGAAATGTTGTAATTCGATGTAATTTCCTTTGGAGAGCGGCTACTGTGTGTTGAGTCTGTGAGCTCTTGAGTGGTACCGAAGAACATTTTGTATCCGATTACAAGTCCGCAAGGCTGGTTGATTGTTTGTCGTACCGCGTAGTTCGCTTTATTTACACACTGTAATGTTTTCCCCTTAGTGGTTTGGGAGTCTCGAATTACTAAATACAGAAGCTAGGCAAACAGAAATTTGTCTTCTGAGTTTGAGCAATTTTACTGTTTCAAATGTGTATAATATTTAATATTACTGCGTTGTATAAATCTATGATGAAGACACGATCCGTTTGATCGTCTTCTACGAATCTTTTTTAATTATTATAAAATATATCTCGTATTTTTCATCTAAGTGTTTTAGAACACCAATTCGCTCACAGGTATTTTTGAAAGTAGCTTAGTATTTTATTTCAAAATAAAAAATATATCATGACTACTAACATGACATGGACAAACAATTTTATACTTATATCCCTACATTGTTCTTTAAAGAACAATTTTACCACCAAAATTTTATTGAAAACTGATGTTATGGGTATCGTAAAACTTGGTATGACATGACGACTGAGATAAATAAACACGCAACATTACCATACCCTGTTAGATTTCGGTAATGGAAATTTTATAGACTAATTTTCTCTCGATAATTTTGTAGTAATTTGGAAACGTTGGCCTGCCAGAGGTAATAAATTAAGTACGATATTTTTACATGTTTAAAAAAAAGCTGTTCTATGATTATCCTAATGGGCCATAAAATGTATTTGATTTATATTTCTTCATTGTTCTTATAATATTGTTCAAAGTTTACGTCGTCGTAATTCCTTTATCTCAATTATTACAGACGAATTGTTCAAGTTTATCTTGCTTCTCGTGAATCTCATCACATCAATGGTTGGCTAAATTTCTGGCAACAGCTGCTGATCGCGTCTTAGATTGTGCAAAATTTAATCTGCGTTGCAATGCCATATTGAATTTCTTTTGCGCTCGATTGAAAGTTGTTTTTTTAGTGTCCCAGGCGACTGTCGCCTTAGTTTCCTTTAGTGTCTCGAATTACATGGTAGCGTCTTTGTAGTCTTGTAACTTTAGAGAACCGACAGTAGGTGCCGTTCATTCATATCGGTTTACCGCCATTTTTTTATTCAGATTTCGAAAAGGCTACTTGGCAATTGTTGATGGGCGTTTCTCTGGGTGTGTTTAAGTCAAGTTTATGGTGTCCTAAGTTTAAACGCAATAAATTTATCTGGGCGTAACTTCGCTAGTTCACGAATTTCTTGAATTTTGCTCTAAAATAGATACATTGCTACGAAATGTAAATTTATTTTTTGTTTAAATGAGATACACTGTTTTTGAACAACTAAATTTGCTTTCTCAACCAAATATTCTCTGAGTATTCTAATTTTATCTTATGTATTAAAAGAAATAAAAATACAAAAATAATAATAAATGACTAGATACACATTTATTTTAGACCCAAACTTCATTCATGTGCAATCTAAAGGAAAGAATGCGATGGCAGATCTAACCCAAACAAAATAAAAATCAAATCAACACTAAATTAACTTCTGAAAATTCGTCTCAAATAACAATCGCGGCTGTAGGTAAGACAGCTGATGCATTCAAAGACAATATTTGATCTTCGATACACAATAAAAGACTGCAAACATTGTGAGCAATTACTACTGCGGTACATGTTTGCTTAGGACTAAGGAATTGGAGTGCCTTCAAGCGTACGGGATGTATTTGAAGCATCTTCGCATAAGAACCACTGCAAACTGTAGACATTTGGCCGAGATTTTGATAAGGGTTTAGACTGTTTGCGACAGTCATGTGTTTAGGTGACAAATGAGCGAGAAAGTAACGTATTCAAATTGAATATTCATTTTGGTTGGACTGAGATATAGTTATTGTTGTAAAAGATATAAGCACCCAAAATGTCTTACTTTGCTTTATGTGTCCAATGGATGAATAATAGCAATCATAAAATTATACTTCGTTTTACATCCTTCTTATCTTATCCTTCTTCTTATTTTTTTCATTGTGGGATCCAAGACATTCATTTATGTCCCTGGAACGCACTGGACTTCAGTGTTTCGGTGTTTTATTGGTTGTATCTACTGTAGATCCTGGCTAACAGGAGTTGCAGCGGTTTTGAGAGGTTGCGGAGGCCTTACCCCATTAAAAAAATACAATTGAGGCTTTGCACATATGTACTTTAATTGCGAAAACAATATAAATCGGATCCTAAACATACACGGCTTTAGAACGAACAAAAAGTAACTGAAGTATTTTTTTTGGGATATTATAATTATCATTAATCTTCATTAGTTCAAGTAAAAAGCGATCTTATATTTTCGAAATAAAATTTAATATGCACTTAACCTACTCACGTCGAAATACTGGTAGGTTGTACTTGATTTAGAAATGTCTCACACACACTATAGAAGTGCTATGCAAACAGAGGTAGTTATTGATGCCAGACAATATCATATCGAAACAATCGTAGGGAATAATGTGTTTGATTTATTAAACGATGCTCGAGGCTCTATAGATACATATCACAGAGTCCCGTTTATATTGATGGGTGTGATATCATTGTTATTGTTCCAAAATGTATAGTGATATGTGGAAGGTGATTGTTTTTCTATTGTGTGTTTGACCTTGGATTGTTTTATTGACATCAAATTTATAGACAAAAAGTGTCCCATCGATTTCATGTTACAAATGTCAGTAATCCAATTTACTTTCCTAATAACTTAACAACAATATTTATAAGTACCTATGGATAGAAAGTTTTACCTTTATTATTTGCGATTTAACTATCACATAATAGTACATTTTTTGGTGACGCAAACAAAATTAAAATTAAAACATGAAAACAAAAAAAAATAAAGGTATTATTTCTTTACTAAAAACATCAACATGTAGGTAACTATTATCCAGTGGTGAAAACAGAAGTATTCTTCTTTATCAGTAAAAAGAAATCATTGAATAATATCAGTCCTGTTAATATATCAATCACGAACAAAGGTGCTCTTTCTACAAATTATGTACAGGAGTAAAGTAAAAATGACCTAAACAAGACCCAGCAAGCCTTATAGATCTAGGGTCGCTCTATCTAAATATAGAAAACAGAAACATTAAATAAAAAAATGTTCCTTGCAACCTCATTGCCCCTTAAACCACCAGCAAAAGTTACACACCAGTTTATTAACATTATATAAAACTTTTCCTCCGGTATTATCTACTTTAATGCACAGAAAGTGTTGCAAATGAGAAGAAAGGAAAGCAAGGTAACAAAGGGAAAAATATTAAAACTTTCTTTATTCGATCTTTTAACACAGCCGCACAATCCTTTTATGCTAACTTTGTTTAGTATAACTACCTTCTTGCAACGTTATAAGGAACAAAGAACCTTATTATAGCTTATTTTTAAATTAAAGTGGTTGGTAATTAGATGCTTTAATTTTCATTTAATACAAAACTGTATTTCTTAAGACTAGGCTGTTTTGTTGTGGTTAAGATAAAAGAATTTTCATTAAGATTTATTTAGACTTAGACTTCATTCAGCTTACAAATTAACATTAGATGATTTTTATAATATAATCATTCTGTGTTTAACTTTAAAGTTCTTTTTATATTTCTAATAGATTCTTATACACCACTAGTAAATCTTTATACAAACTAATATCATTATAAAATCATCCTCCTTATAAAATTAAAAGAAAATCATCATAGTGAAAATGTTAATAATAAAATTACGAACCAAAATTCAGAGTAACAAAAGCTTACGATGTTGTAACTAGACTCAAATTTGATCTAACTGTTATACACAGTTTGAAACAAAACCGTTCCCAGAACGCAACTTTGGAACATTTCTAGGTACACATTACGTTATATCTCATAGTAATTTTTGCGTTTTCATTTTCACGAAATTGGTCCCAAGGAAATCGAGTTTGCGTCTCCTCTACCCGCAATCCGCATCTGTACAGAATAGCTCGATAGTACCGAAACAGGAGACAACAGATTGAAACATGCTGCCGTTGAAGAAAGGTCGTAAGCGCTCTGAAATTTCAGGATTCATTATCGAGGGAAAAGCGACCTTATGTTTTGTAGAGAGAATTTACTGTGGAACGCATGTAGTAGTTCGTTAGCGAAAGTAGACAAAATGCAATCTACGAGTATTCTGGTTGGAGGTACACGCCAGATGTTGCGGTCTGCGAATTTCGACGTAACTAAAAGCGTCGCTGTGAGTTAGGGGGTCTCTTTTACGTTTATATAAATATACGAGTACAGATAATTTGCTAATTTAAAAATAATATTTGTACATATTTTATTATTATAGATGTCCTTACAGTGACATTTAAAACAATATAGAAAAAAAAATGAAATAATATTTCTAGTTCGCACGTATAATTTATATTCAATTTAAATAAGCCTAGAATATTATTTTGTTGCCCATTTACTTAATTAGCTACTTTGCTCCTAGACAGACTGAAAGATTATTGTAAAAAAAGTAATAATTTTTAAATTAAATTACCCATTATATATTTTTTGTGTTATGAAAATTGTTTAAATGGTTTTTACATTTAATTACATCGCCTTTGTAGAACAGCTATCTAACTTACCTTTTTTTCTTTTCATATTCCTCTTGGACGTGCCGTGTGAAAATGAAAACAGGTCAGTAAAATATTTTTTTGCCGTTTCCATTAATAAACAGTAAGTAAGGACTCACGTCCAGTTGTTTTTAAAACCTTCTTTAGTTCAACTATTAATAAAGAACTTTCCTTTCATATTTTTTCATGCACCGTTCTTAGAGTCATTTATGTCTTGGTTATTTAACCCAGTAGAGAAAACTTAAATAAAATCAAATATCTCTCAGTATAGCAAACAATGCACCCGCCATAGTTAAAATTTCCCTTATATACCAACTACAAATACATAACTATAATAAAGCTATATAAAAAACGATAAAGACTTAATAGTACGCAATCAAATCCACTTAACAACTATATTCATTACAACAGAAGTTCAATGAGCAAATTACTTTGATATTCTTGTTCCGTATGTCCCTTTGTAAACCAGTTGCATTGTAGTACAACAAAACCAAAGCCCAGGTACCCAACCCACCAATTACCGGGTATTGTCAAAAAAAATCTTGGAGACATTTTTGAACATGTCATTCACATGACTGCGAACTGTATCACTGTTGAAAAACCATTTGCTAAACCAGTTTCACCTTTAAATATATTAAATTTAGAGCTGAGTGTCAAATTGATCGATTGCATAGTAAACTTTGTTGGAATACTCGAAAACTTTTGTGCGTTGGCTCTCTACTCTGTCACATATCCTTCCCATTGTCATTTATAGTTCAAAAGCATTCAATCCATACTTTTTTTTAAATCCATATCAAAGAGTTCTTTATACACCTGCGTTATTCAGTAGTGTTTGCCTAGGACTATATGAACAAAATTCAGTTTATAATGAAAGGATATAATAGACTCGAAGTAATCGAGATTTACCGTTCTGTAGTAACAACTTGAAAACTACTTAAAGGACTTTAATTAATCTGAACATGTAATGAAGCAGTAAGTTTGTAATTAGGAAAATTATGGCAGAATCTGTCACTGAGTTTAGAGTTATAATTAACTTTTGACATATTGAGGACTTTATTAGGTAAGGGAGCGGTCTTATACAGCGACTTATAGTTTGTTGCTTCTGTGAATTGATAGGCTTCTCCGTTCAGATTTATACTTTGTTAGTTATTGACTTATACGCAGTGTCTATTTAGTTATTACTTATATATCATATTATATTGTATTGAAGTAGGTAGTTTTAAAATTCTTTTAATATTTTAACATAACATAACATTCGTGAAACACGACGCAGGGAACGTCACGCAGCTAGCGGTGTTAGCTCTGTAGCGCGATGATGCCCAAGAATATGAGCTCCTAGTGTGGCTTAAAACTTGTCGAGTTCCTCGTGAGCGAGGTTCAAGTTAATAATGATTATTATAACACCAAATGTGTATTTCGATCCCAACATATTTTCAACGTACCTTACTTTGTTCACTAGTTATGTTATATATTCTATGTAATAAGCCTACAGAGAGCCTATTACAGTTACCCAAATTTAAAACTTCACTCCGCTACTGAGAAATTAATTAAAACTAATAATACCTACGAAAAAAACAAGAAACACATTTATCTCAAATTCTACACACATATAATACCCGAGAATCAATACGTATGTATGTACATAGATAGGTAATAAAATACACGATACAGTAAATGAAAAAAGAAGCGTTGTTATATTAAATCCTCCAATATTTTGTTATTTACGCTTCCAATATTGGAGATAATATCAGATTTTTACTGAGAGTTTTCACTTACCTACCTAAATTCGACGCCTAGACATTTAGGTTGTGGTCATACTAAACGCGAGTTAAGACTTGATGTTGTACAGTTTTATTAAGCTTGCTAGAGTAGGAGGCTATCTTACCATCAACCAACAACTACAACACATGTGAAAAAGCCAAGCTTGGACGCAAATGGGTCGGCTGGACCAATATGACACTAGGCCTTACAGGAGAGCTATGTATACTTCTTCTGACAGTTCGTCTGACAGTACACAAAAGTCTGAGAAAGAGGTACCTACCTCTCCTGGTGTTGCGAATATTTACGTATCTACGACGCCGATGGCTTACCATCAAAGTGACACTTTAAATTTTCACAATCTTAAAAAATCAAATAGTATTTGAAATACGAATACCATACCCTCAAAATAACAATACCATGGTTTTCGTTATATTAACGAAACAATTTTTGAATTAATAATCTTTTAAGCGGGCAACAGTCACTGGCAGTCGCACCACGCCCATTTTTACACATCAATACAAAACACAACTTTGCAAGTATTTTATCAAGGTTATTCTTTGTTTCATGACTATAAGTTTATTTATGAAATCCAGTTGATTAAAATCAGTGAACTTTAGGGATTTAACCAATTTATTTCTTTTCGAATAACCATTTTCTAATTGGTCTGTCCGTTAAGTTGTCTCTTTACCATAAATACAAATCTGATGTCGGAATCTGATGTCCAAAAACAACCTCAAGTGGTAATTCGGCCGGTCAGTCAGGGTTGTAGGGTAAGCGCAATGATACAACACCTCGACTTCTTGGCGTGAAACAAAAGAAGTAATAGAGGAGGGGGGAGGGGTTAGTCAGTAAGAGTCTGACACTCTCTCGCACCTTACCCTGGACGGGAGAAGTAATTTGATGATTTTCCCCTACAAAAACAAAATCCTGGTGATTGGCAAACTAACTTCAAAACCAAGTGACTTGCGTGTGAGAAAATCCGCCATTACATAGAAGTGATAAGTTAGTCCGGTGATTTCTGTTTAATGTGACCAGGAAGGTCATTAAGTAAAATTAGTCAGAAAACTTTTATAATTATGACTTTCCGTACCTAATAATTTTCCACCAAGGGAATAAAATTAAATGGCCAAGTAGATAATTAATGATGATGAGTCTCTCTAACTAATTTGCGAAGCCGTGCCATTTCACAGAACACTCACCAACCGCAACCAGTACCATACAATTTTGAAACGAGAAAATGATCTAAATACTATGCAATTACGTCACGATTAGCATTACTAATCATTTTGTTTGCTTTGTAACTACTATCCACTGAATCGTTGGAAGAAAGAATTATACGGTGTTAACCTTTGTTTAATTTATGCAAATTATCAGTCATGTACTTATTATTAAGGTTTATTGCTATGCGATTTTTTTATCTTAGTAGGTACTGATGACTCAAAAGTAAATTACGTACTTTCGCTCGATGGATTACTTAGAAGCTTTAACTACAAGATGCAGTAGGTACAAATTTAATTTTTGAGAAAATTGTTGTTGTTTGATTTTTTATCGTGATATCGAGGAGTGCAGATCTAATAAGATACAATGTGTTTTATAAGTGTCAAATACCGACAGTAACATAGACAAAGAGAATCACAAATTTTGAAAAATTCGAAAAGAGTGCTTTGATTCTTTACCAGAACCAAAAAACCCAAAACTCGTCACTTGGCAGTCGCAATTACGGGTTACTTAACGTAACCAACAAGGTATATTATATAGTCTTTATACACATTAATGTAATAAAAATCGCTAATAACTTTAAGTATAAAATGGTATCAGCCTAAATAATAATATAATATTACTTACCAATTCATAAAGTTCAAGGTTACTAGAAAATCATTAGAAAAGTGTAAACTTCAATTCTGTTAAGAAGTTTAAAAATAGATATTTGACCAAACTAAACCTTATAATAAAATAGTATCAGATCCTTTGGTCCTTCCGTTGAGCGACGATAAAAATCAATGTATGAATTTGAAATAAGACAGACATAATGATTTCCCCTTCCGACGGTTTCTTTATGTCATGGTCGTCTCAATGTCCATGTCTTACTAGTCCAGTCATTTGTAAATGTCGTACTTATTCAGCATACAATGGCCGCCACCTCGGTTCACATGACGGACCCCTCACTAATTAAAAAAAGACCGACGAATAAGACCGGCGATTTTTATCGCCCGCCGAATCATACATTCAAAGAAACTACGAAGGCGTTGTCAATCTCGCATCCTTTTCACACCACCCAAAACATAAATAATCTCATCTCTATCTAAAAGTTCTATACTATTTTGTCCATTCATTAAATCAGTTCGTAATTGTTTATAATTATAATTAATTAATTAAGGTTATGATGAATCCCGTTAAAGTTTCTTCCTTCTGATACAGTAATGGGCTGTTAGAATTTGATAGTTTACCTCCGACAGTTGACACAGTGTGACAAAAGTCTCTTAGTCGCTACTGTTACGATTTGCCTCCAAACTATGCTTAAGCTATAAAGAAATTGTGTTCATATTGTGGTTCGTAAGCGGCAAATGTAATTTGGCCCTTGTCCAGTGGTTAGAAGTCGTAAATCGAAATCAAGAGCTCGACAGCGATAGTTTTTTGTCGGAACATTACTGGTTTTGAAGATAACGCTTTTTACGGTCTTAATTATTGTTATGGCCACGGTGAAGACTAGCCTTGTGAAGGCGTGATAATTATCATAATTGTTATTCATTTCCTAGAAGACGCCAGAATTTATGTGAACTGTCGCCTTGGAGGCGGCTATGTATCTTCAACATTAAAATAAGACAAATATTAGTTCTAGCCGTTTGTTGTAATTTGTTACTCGAGCCTCGCCAGCAATTAGTCGGCAAAATGTGACGTGAAAAGATAATTAAAACAGTCTGTTAACTTAAATTTTAGGAGGTCCGCTACAGACCTCTGAACTTAAATAAATGCGCTAATTATAAATGTTTGCTAAAATTTGCTGATGGGAAACTAATTTTAATTATAATCGGATTTTCAACTCGCAATAAATTTTGCTAGAGGAGATAGAGTAATCGAGTGAATCAAGCTTAACATGAATGCTAAATCGAGGCGAAACATTGAAATGTTGCCAGAGCATCTAATTCCTGATTCACAAGCTTATCTCTGAATCTGAGAAAACATGGACAGTAACTAGTAAACTCGAGATACATTGCTGAGGTTACAAAATATATTTAGGTTCACCCGTAGTCGTTAGTTAGTAGAATGACCAAGACAAAGATATCAAGGTACTCAAACTGCTTAAAATATTAATGAACACAAACATCTAAAACACACATCATAACCAATTCCGAGCAACAATTAATATTAACAATTTTGATGGCCCGTTACCCGAATCAAGTGGAGTAATTCATGAATTGGGATCGTTCTTGGAAAGGGTCATAATGAAGACTAACCAGAGGATAGTATTACATACCTACCTAATAACATCTTAGCTTATTAATATGCAACATAAGATGGATCATGTGCTATCATCAACAGAGACGAGGGTGATCTAAGTGATCTTAGTTTGAAATGTTCGAGTAATGAATTCAGAATCTTAGTATAGATACAGGTACCGTTTCCTGCTTTGGTTGCTTTAATTTATTCCGCGTTTAGTTCTACATAGATTAGGTTGAGAAGGTGTGTGCGGTTTTCACTTGATAGTGTCCTTGAGAGATTTATGTGTCTGTTTATATTGTTAACTATGTATTTTATACTTCTACAGGTATGTATATTATGTGATCTTAAAATGTAATGCAATTCCTATGGAGTTTTGAGTGATTTTGTAGAAGAATAATGCATTATTATAAAATGCATATATTCAATTCGACTAGTATAACACGATAATTTAGAAACAAATGTGGTAAATTCATGCTTGAAATGTGCGGTATGGGCTGGCTCAGCCTGTTTTATACCACAGCCTTAGAGAAAACTAGGGTTTGTTGCCCTAGCCCAAAATAAAATCAAAACTAAAAGTCTTTTGAATTATTCGATCAATAGAATAGCAATACTATTTTGTAATATTAACTTAATTATATCCTAATAGTATTTTCTCCAAAACTATTTGACAACTTTTCTAGACATCAAATACGGCTAGCAACATCTTCTATAAGGCCCATTTACCTTCAGGCTACTCCTAACAATCTCAGCCTATATTGACTTGTTTGTCGTACAGATTATTAGTTCAGCAAATCATTCGTTTCAGACGAGTGATTTGATAGGAAACTTTTGCTGTTACTAATGCTCGTTATTACAACTTTCCTGGATCAAAATTCAATAGAGTTCTTGATTGCCAAGAAATTATTTGATTTGATACTAACTTGTAAAATGTTTGAACCGGTGCTTGTGTCTGTTAATAGATCATGAATCGTAAATGAATCTGCGTATTGATTTCGTACAAGTAAACTTTTTATAGGTTTCGTGTTTCTCTAATAATACGGTGTTATTATGACTTGATATTGTAACTAATATTTTCAAATTTTAACACAGAAAGAATGATATAATCCTCATATATTTTTTTATCAATTTATATTCAATATTTTTGTTTATTTGTTTTCTATATAGTGTTATTAAAGTATCTTTTTCAAATCAATCACACAACATGTCTTCTACTATCTTGTTCCACGTCAATAACATGCCTTTTGGAATATAATCACGCGAATTATCTCATAACATATGGCGTTATAACAATCTTAAATCGCCTTTGGATCTTGTTTGTTCTTTAGCTAAGCTATAATTAGGCGGCGTCTTGTTAGCCTCAGTCCTGCGCAGGCTTTCAAATTAAAAGGGAATTGTCAGTTCAGCCCGGCTGACTTCGACCGCAACATACAGTTATTAACGATTCCGGTACAGAAAATATTTTACTTCCACGTTCTTATTAAAACTTGTTTTCGGCCCTTTCTGTTCTATCTTCACGCGTCGTTGGGAGAATAGTATGGATATGACATAAAAAAAAATTAAAATACCAATGATTTTTTTAATATCTAAAAATGATTTTGTATTACATTCTAACAATTTTATAGAGGTGCCAAATAATAGGAAATATTATTTTATATAAAAAACTGTTTAAAATACTTTTATCCCACCTCAATAAAACAAACATTGACTCCATTACTTAAGTAAAATAGTGTGATCTTTACACAATCAAAGCTATAAAAATGATTTATACGCCTATTTGTCAATACTTTTGTCCGTGACTTTGAAAAAAAGTGCGACTCAGGTGTGGCAAAGTGATTTCGTAAAGCTATTAATTTTGCTTTTGACACTTAACTGTTATATTTATCTTAAAATATTAAAGTCATGGAATTATAATAGCTTATTAATATTTTATTGTCACATTAATCTAATCCAACAGTTGGCTTAGTCAAATTTACTTTTGCAGAATTAATAATTCCGCGATTTCTTAAGAAAACCTTCTTGAGACATTTTAATTGAGCAGTACTTTTTACTTATTTTATATACTTGTAAATTTTTGAAATCGCAAATTATTTATTAGAAAGAACTAACCACCAGATTATATCGAGAATTATTAAGTTAATTTTAAAACTTGTATAAAAAATATATATTTTTAAGTTTAAATTTAAAGTCATATCCACACTATTGTTGCACTGTATAATTTTATTTTTTGGCCTCTTGACTAACCCATATTCGTGTGGCGTCGTTACCCGTCGGTTCGGCGGCGAGGGCGCACAATTATGTAATTACGTGTTAGGAGATCTGTTTTTATCACGTCCACCCTTGTCTATCGAATGATAATTGACCTCTTGTTTTGAACGTAATTTCGACCTATTATAGTAAAGTAGTTTGAAAAAAGTCATTTCAACCATATGTTGTAGACCTAGGTTCTAAAATTGCTTTTATTCCATTCGGATTTAGGTTTTCACACGTTTGTAGTGTTAATGTGAATTCAATTTGGATTTGACGGTATTATACTAGGTTATATGAGAGTCTTGATCTGACTCGTAAATAGAGCAGTTCTCTATAGATAGGTATTGTAGTTTGTTTTTTGCACGACCTCATGTAGACATCACATGTGACTTATTCTAGAAGAAACAGCAGCACGGATAACATAGATTTTTCTGTCTTTTTGTTTTCTGATTTTTCTGTCCTTTTATGCATATTTTTGTTTAATTTTAATTAATGTTATAAGATCATACGACAGATTTTAAGAAACAAAAATATTAAATTTTATTTGACTTCGAAATTAAAACATTTTAATAAGGGTTTCATCGTTTTTTTTTCATATTGGAAACAAACATTAAATCTTTATTTTCTGTAGCATACTTACTGGCATTATCAAAAGAAATGAACAGCAACCAGGGCGTTTCCAGGACATTGTGTTTAAAAAAAGAAACTTGTTTGCCCTTAAACATGGCAACAAGTTGTTAACTCGAAAATTGTACTCGGAATCTTTCGACACCATGAAGGTATGTTTTGAGGAGGTTATTCGCTAATTTCAGTGAGGGCACGAGGTAATTTCGGTGGCCATATGGCGTTAACAATAGGGCAGGGTCAATAACATGTGTAAGCATCCCGTCAGTAGGACGTCCCACTTGCTCGCGATGACCCAACGATCTTTTGACGAATTGTATAGAGCTGTTAGTACGTATGATAAGAACAAATATTCTATAATTTTTCGAATGTGGACCTTAATACCTAACAGTACGTATTAGTGTATTTTTAAAACACTATTCGTCATCAGCCTGTTGTCGTCCAGAGCTGGACATAGGCTTCCCCAATAAAACACTATATAAGACACTAAGGAAACATTAAAGTGAATCGTAAAACGGTTTTGG
Source organism: Spodoptera exigua (assembly GCA_902829305.4). Taxonomy (NCBI): domain Eukaryota; kingdom Metazoa; phylum Arthropoda; class Insecta; order Lepidoptera; family Noctuidae; genus Spodoptera; species Spodoptera exigua. The sequence goes on from LR824614.2 coordinate 6,164,163, forward strand.
AAAGCGACAACGCCTGAATTAATTTAGGCAATTTTTTTAGTTGCGTCTGTTACTATGAAGAAAAGCCTTATGAAAGAAATAAAAAAATTAATATGTAAAATTGCATCCCTTTTGTCGTTAGCGAGGTATTTGGACCCGTTGCACTCGTCCAACGTGTCCAAAGGCGTGCAGGATCGGGCTAATAGTAACTTAATAATTATTATTTGTAAAAATATAAATCATTTATGCAGATATTATTAGATTTATTATTAGATATATGGCCTATGCATGACTAGCGACCTAAAATAAAGAAAAAATTTGATAGATCACCGTTTATTATTTGTAAGTATTGAATCGTAAAGAAATATAATCCGCTACGGCGTGATTAAAAAATAACAGACATCTCTTATATTTCAATAGTCAATCCGCTAATCTTATTTAATATTATTAAAAAAATGTTTTTAGAATCGTATTATGCTTTCTTTAGAGCGTGTTCCGTTGCCCGAGTTCTTATTTCATACCAACTTTTAAGTTGAAACCAAAATCGTGGGTATTTCTTAATGAGCTGATTTTGATTCAACTTGGTACGCAATTATGTCAACTTAATTGAGTAGATTTTTTTTATGTAGGTAATAGGTCGACAAACGAGCAGACGGATTACCTGATGGTAAGCAATCAGCGCCGACCATGGACACTCGCAACGGAGGAGTTACGAGTGCGTTGCCGACCTTTTAGGGATTAGGGATTGAGAAGGGATTGGGGGAGGGGAAGGATTGGGCCTCCGGTAAACTCACTCATACAGCGAAACACAACGCTGTAGTTATTTCACGCCGGTTTTCTGTGAGACCGTGGTATCACTCCGATCGAGCCGACCCATTCGTGCCGAAGCATTGCTCTCCCACACTTAAATGTGGTATGTTTCGAAAAAATGTTTTGAGGCACAGGAAAAAACAATTAAAGTTTCCTTTACAAACTTTAAATCGGGTATGACGGACTCGCTAAAACAATATTTGATAAGGTTAAAACCTTATGACCTATCGACCTTGGTGTAATAAGTTCAAAAGCCAAATTAAAAAAAAAAACGGTTATATAGTTTTCTTAGTTTGAAATTGATCTGTATGGAGTTAAGTCGCATATAAGTTATTACGATTCTACTAATATCACTTGGTAATATCATCTCTATACAATTCGAACCTCCTTATAAAGACCATTACAGCAGGTCCAATCAAAAAATCATTTTTTACGATATAAATTCGACCGGACACGGCTCATACTCAAATTTAAATGACTTACAAAGTTGTTATAATAATAGATGATCATCTATATAGGATATTATAAACTTTTTTATAGCTTTATATTTGGCTTTTGAGGTATCGGACTTTCTGCAATATTTTTTTAGTAACATAAAAACGTAATGATAAGGTTTTTTTTTTTTTTTTTTTTATTGATTATAGGCTCGCGCTTGACCGCTATCTCACCTGATGGAAAGCGACGATGAGGTTACCAGAGGCCCAATCCTTCCCCTACCCCAATCCCTTCCCAATCTCTAAATCCCCAAAATCCCAATCCTTAAAAGGTCGGCAACGCACTCGTAACTCCTTCTTTGTTGCGGGTGTTCATCGGCGACGCCGATTGCTTACCATCAGGTAATCCGTCTGCTCGTTTGCCGTCTTATCACATAAAAAAAATTGTTGTCATAGATTATAACAGATTTATAATTTGTGTGTAGTGTAGTATTCAACTTTGTAATTGTTGGCTTACTGTCTGTTACTGTACCTATTGAATAAAAATAAAAATAAATAGTCATATCAATAGATAGTATAAAAATAGCCGTTTTTTCTATCCCTATATCCCCATGTATGCTTAAATCTTTATAACTACGCAACGGATTTTGGTGCATGCCATCCATAAAATAGTCTAAACATTTATTATTAGCAATGCACCCGTGCGAATCTCGGGCAAGTTACTAGTATGTCATATACTTAATCGTTATCTATTTGAGGTAACATCTTGATCATAATCGAATATCCACTAGAGTGACAAAACCTGTTTTTTTCGGAATATTCGGCACATGAAATTCGACTCACAAGTGGAGAAAAAATTGGTTCTTATGACATATTTTCCCATTTCATTTTGAGTCTTGAAAAATCATGTCGTACACAAATAACAATCTTCAACAGTCGTAAGGTAAATTACCAATGAGGTTCAACAATTATTTTTAAAGTCAATCGGCATCCCAGTAGTACAAGGGGTCCCTAGATCCAATCAAAATAAAATTGCCTATGTCCTTTTCCGTGATGTAAGTTTCCTCTGAGCAAAGTACCGTTGTCATCCGTTCTACTGTAGGTAACACGGTAGTTTATAACTAGTCAAATTTTGTATTCCCTGTTGTTTGAATGTGAATGTAATAATATAATAATATCAAAATATTATATATTTTTATTACGTATAAATAATATTTTTTATTATATACTAGCTTTTGCCCGCGACTCCATTCGCGTGAAATAATGACTTCCTGCAAATTTTTGGTATAAAAACTATCCTATGTCCTTTCTTGAGCTCCAACCAATCTATGTCTGTACCAAATTTCGCAGAAATTGGTATAGTAGTTTAGGCGTGAAAAAAGACAGACAGACAGAGTTATAATATTGGATTATATATAATGAATACTTATTCATTAATATGTATTTTTCATGTTTTAGGATAATTGGAACTGGTAGGACGTAAGACTCGATACCACTAAAATTTGAAAATAACTGTCTTCCGCGGTATTGCCAAAGCGATTAGGTAGACATTCAAACCTTGAAGAAATAAATGTACTCCATCTTAATAGGCCTGTTATGTACTTGTGACCTATGATGTATAAAACTAAAATGTCATTGGCTTGTGACTCCTGTGTTGTTCCGACTGCACCATTGCCATATCTTATAATTATGTAAAATTGAATTATGGTTCGTTAATTTCGCTTTAACTCGAGATCGGTTGTTCCTTTTAGACAATTTTGGTCTTAATTGTTGAAGTCCAGGAAAGGTTTCAAAACGTCAGAACATATTATAGTTATAACTGAACCGGTACGGAATTCGCTGGTTCAGCTAGTATTAAACTAATATTATAAAGAGGTAAAGGTAAGTTTATATATGTATAGGGGACAACCCGAGGAACCGCTGGTCCAATTTTAAAAACTGTTACACTGATAGATAGCTACAACGTTTCTGAGTGCTATATAAGGCTAGGGCTGTAAAACATTACCCTACGACTAATAGGATCCGAGCAGCGGGTGAAACGGCGTGGCAGAGGCTAGTAATTTATATAAAAAATCGATGATCGAATACCTAATAATAACTTTGTATCTAGTTCTATTTGCAGCTAATGACCGATTTGTATTTGCTAGTTAACATTAAAATTCCACGAAATGTATTTTGTTGTGTAGTTACAAAGCATGGCGTTGCATGATTATTTAGTCAAATTGCACCCCAGTATTTGTTGATACGGCCACAGCGTCATTTAGCATTAATTTAACCTAATTTATATGCCTGAAATAGTGGGGTTTTGATTAGTAATTAATGTGTTTGTTTGAAACGTTATTAGATTCAAAATGTTAACGAATAAATGAATAAAGCATCGGTCAGTGTTTGTGTGATCAATCGATTTCGTATTAAAATTATTTTGTTATTAATGAATTTTAGGTAATGTTTTGTTGGTACCTATATTTATATGCCTACTTCTTTTATAGTTATGTATATATAGAAATTTTTTTTAGGGAAAGGAACGGCAAACAAGTTGTCGTTTTATCTGATGGTAAGCAATTAAGCGTTGCCTATAGACATTTGCAACACCAGACAGGTTACGAGTGTCTTTTTGGAGATTAGGGTTTTGGGATAAGAAGAGAACCAGGGAAAGGATCCGGCCAGTAATCTCACTCACACGGTGAAATAGTGCCATCCTCTTTCACGTAGTTTTTCTCTCAAGGTAGTGACATCAGTCCGGTCGATCCATCAAAGCATGCCTCTTCCACACTTAAAATTGAATCTAGTCATACATTAATCCTGATTGCCTTGGCCAGAAGACTAATTAACATATTTTGCATAAATCTGATTAATATGAATAGAATTCTATTGCTATATGATTAAACTGCTGTATGATTATAATATATGATATGATAATTTGGTATGGCTTATTGCAATTAGATAAATCTAATTCTGAGTAAACGTTTAATTTGAACGCTAAAGTACGGATTATTAATTTAATCTGGCCAATGGTAACTGCACGATTTAACAAGTTCATATAATCATCCACTTCATGTGATTTACTACAAAATCGAAGCTTACCGTACTTTTTAAATACTTACTACTTAATCAAAATCAAAATATTGAGAATATGGGTTCGAAGAATTTAAAAACATAAATTGGATATTACAAATCGAAAATGCATATTAAAAACTCTTTGATAAAAAATATATTATATGAACATAGCACCAAACGTAATACTCGTAAAACAGGCAGGCACAAAATAAAACCCCCTAAAAAAGAAACAAACGCAAAATCTCTATTTAAAAATAGAACGTCGGAGTCTAATACTTGAGTAAATCCTCTGTAACAAGAACAAAAGACAAACCTCAGAGAGGGAACACCCGAGTATCCGAGTAATCCCATGTCTTTACAAAAATAATGCAACCGCAATATTATTTAGCTAGGTTAGATATAACGAGAATTATACAAGTATAGAGTAGCATAATATGAAATATCTTCAGCGGTTACAACCCAAATTCGTGTACCTCAAAATATTCATAGAGCTTATTCTCTCGAGGAATCGGTGCGTCTTGATGAAATGTTCACAAAGAGATATTTATGAAAATGTTTGTGTTTTTGTCCCTTATTTTTGTTGATGCCCCTAGAGTAATATGCGGAACGATTTTATGGGCACAGTTAGACGTTACATTATTTCTGCAAGTATACAATTTGTGGGCAAAATAATGAATAAAATGGTGAAAAACAAAAAAATATATAATATATTTTTAAACAAAATCAGAGTAAATATTGACATAAACAATGTTTTTATAAACCAACTATATAAGAAAATCGATGGTAACAAAATACAGATTTAATATGCAAAAAAATGTACGCCATTTTTTTTAAAGAAACAGTGGCTATAAAGGACGCGATTTCTTGTGTAGTAGGTAGACTAAGGAGGTCAAATCCGAGGTCCGGATCCGGCTAAACGAATACATAATTCACAGCGCTTCCGATACTGTAAATATTGAAAGGCGTTTTTCTTATGCTGCCGTGAATTATCTTTGATATCTTTTATGGAAAGGGTAGTTTATGGGAGATGAGGTTAAAATTAATTTGGGTCACGCTGACTGTTCATTTTAAGAATTAAAGTATTTAAGAATAAATATTTAGGTTAAAAGTGTTTACTTCCATTGGTTCTTTTTAAATGGAATAGGCGGCAAACGTGCAGACGGTTCACCTGATACCGACACCTGCAGCACCAGAGGAGTCAGAGGCGCGTTGCCTCCCTGTCGGTAAGGTCGTATCGGTTCGGGAATACAGCCGAATGGTATCGTGATTATAAATTAATAGACTTGAAACATTGCATTAGGTAATAAACTTCTGTCAGTAGCTTTGTCCAATGCCAGAGTAAAATTCTTTGTCTTTTCCAGACTATAATGCATTTGCAAGCCAAATTTTATTCAGATCCGTTCAAGACTGTTTACGTAAAAGAGTAACAAACAAGTTTATAATATTATTTATAGTACATTTTGATAATCAGTTATTGTTCCAAAACGCATAAAATTCTCATCTAATTTACTGACATTCATAATTATACAATTGCAAATTATCCTACCATGGTAGGACTCACGTTGGCACCGACTCCTTGTTTATCTTTAATCACCCTTACTTTTTCTCTTTCACCCCTTTCTGGTACCCTGTAGCGCCGAATTAGGGTACCTAAATTACGGTCGAGCCACCGGATAAAAAAGGAAAATAAAATCTGACAAGCAAAAATAAATTGTTGGTTGTTTAATTAAATCAGGGGATACTTAATTGTTGGCGCTAAGTATGGTCGAGGATACCCTTATCTGAAAACCCTGTTTCAGCTGTAGTAAAACATTAAAACGTTCGTTTTTAGAATTATAAATAATTAGATGTGAAATTAGGGGTGACAGCGTAAGCGTTACGATTTTACCTAATGCTTTGTTTTAATTTTACCAAAAAGCAAATTAATAATTAAAAATTACATCATTTTGAATTTATATGACTTACGAAAATCCCATGCTTTATGTTATTGCTTTTAAACCATTCTAAAAGGACTAACAGAATTAATCATTGTTGTACAAGCCAGGAAATCGTTTTACCTTTGCTGTTAAATAGAATTTTGAAAATATGACAATAACAAAATATCTTTTAGCAAAACCCAATACATTCTTAACAAGCAAGCGAATTCTCAGATTAAGCGATAAAACCTCTGTATTTGCAAACGTTTTAAAGAAAATTTTCCCAGCTAAACACTCTAAAGAGGCTTCCCATTCAAGATCGAGATATCTCCGTCAACACCAAAGGCGTGGACACCCCACTGGAAACGGAATTATGCGGCCTCACGCAGCAGGATTCTATAACCCTTCCAACCTAACTCATGATTTCGCTTATCTGGTGTTGGGATCGGTGAATTTAAATACGATTTTGGCGGGCTCACCCCGACATTACGCGTTTTGCTTGTACACGCAAATTTAGGGGCCCTACGGTAATGTCTTGAGGTGTTTCGAATTGTTTGAGTTTCTTTCAAAGAGATTTTATCCAGATAGGAATGGATTTCTTTTCTTTTCTTGTATAATATAAAATAAAAGTGAGTTACGGAAAAGGTTTTAATGCTGAGCTTGTTACGTAATGGGGGCTAAGTTTTGAACTCATGGGGCGGATTATAAAGGAAAGATTGGGGGACTATACACAGGATAAAATAATAAAATGATACATAAAAGAAAATCAAATAAAAAATTCAAATGATGCGAAACAGATGGTGTATTACAACATATAAAATCTAGAATATTTTATTGGTAAATCCGTTTTGCTCGCACTTTGTGATTTTGCTATATAAACATGGTAAGAAAATTTTAAATTAATTACTTAACATGTAAACTCATGATAAAAAATATTATTATCTAAGAATTATTTCAATCATCTCTAATTACACAATTTTGAATTCATATCGATTTTCATGATAGCCACATTATTTTTTATGGAATTCTGTGTCGCAAAATCAATGTATTTAACCTATTTTAAAACATGTCAAACGTTCGTTACAAATATTTTATTTACTAATCTAATATGGCTACACTGATGCCCCTTTTACATACTAAACTGTGACAGTTATTTAATCACAAAATGCATGAATATGTATTAACATCACAGATATAATATTTTATACCGGGTATTTAAGTCCTATTATTAATTTTAATAGTGCAGCATTATGAAAACTTTTAATTGTAATTAAATGTTAATAGACTCGTTGAAAAACGGAACTAGTTGCTTGGTATTATTTAATTAATGCCCGTATGAATGGTCGTCTCTACCGTGACGCATCAGTTTTTAGGTTGCAGGAAATGTACAGTCTATTCTACACATTTCTTGGCAATGCACGTTCAATACAAAAATAAAGATTGATTCGGGTTTCACTGAAAATCAGCACCGAGGCTTTGTCCCGTATAGGGTCTTAGCATTATGCTGAGCGAGTGCCGTTTCACGTAGGTGTAACACACATTTCCCGTTACGAACTTTCTTCTCGTTTTACGTTTCTTATTGTAGTCGTTTATTTTCAGTTTTTACTATAATTATGTTTGTCTATGTATCATACACGTAAATAAGTGTATTTTCTCTCTTTCAGTACAGAGAAAGTGTTATTAAATTGGGCGAGTCGCCCAATGGTTATATATATAATATTTTATTAAAAACCTGAAATTTGTGTATATAGGCACTATTAAATTTGAAAATAGGCTTAATTTTCATATGTATTTAAAACTGCCTATGTACAGACAGATTAACACTTTAATGTACGGCTACCCACTTGTAGTAACTACATTAGTATTACGACTGGCCATGGGCAGAGTTAATTGCTTATCCACATAACCATCAGGTAATCCGACTGATCGGTTGCTGACCCGTGAAATAAAAAAAATCCTAAACATATATACATTAACTAGACTGAAAACAAAACTTAAAACTATAGCATCAATCACTATCATGCTTACAATATCGGCAAAGGCAAAATCTCCCACAATTTTCCAGAACATTCAAAACACGAGACATTAAAACCTTTAACTGCAAGTCTCGAGAAACATTCTAAGAACGACAAGCTGTTCTTGTTATGGCTATAAAACATTTTATTTCCATCGACTGTCATACTCTTAGTAGTTTATGTGAGTTTAGGCGCGTATTATTTATAGCCACTGTTCCATTTATCATGCAAAGCTTGTACAATGAAACGAATGATATTAAGCCATCTTTCTGAAGTCTCGATTTCTTTAAGTGTCATTCGCACCTTTTTATTAAATGGGCTATATTTTTAGGCTTGGAATGGACGGATTAGGAACGTTCCAATTAAAACGAATTTACACAGACATGTAACATATAAAACAAGGTCCGTTTCATACTTTACAGCTACTACCTACAACGACAAAATCAGCAGCAAAATAATTAAAAAACACAATCTGTAGGGTCACCATCGGGGATCGAGATATAATCTCCGGCCACCATAAGCGTGGGTCTGCGGTAGCAAGTAAGGGTAGCTCGCCGACCGATCAGAACTAGACCCGAGTGTATGGTTTACAGTTAATAAGAGTCTGACAATCCCTTCCGCCCCTCTCTGGGCGGGAGAAGCAATTTAATGATTTTCCCTCCCTTCACAAAAAAAAAGGATTCCGGCCAATAAATATTCACAATCACGATTATCTATATCACATATATATATCACAGCACAAAAAAATAACTGAACAGATATTAATACTTTTCATTTTAATTTTTTTGTAGCAAAATACTCCAAAAATACAAGAATGTAATGAAAATAAACAATATTTGACCTATTATTATATACATATGTACAATTGTTGGCGGAAAGTTAAAATGAAGTGTAATATGGTACCTATACTAATGAATGCAGACTCACAGGTTCAACATGAGTGTTACGCGAACTCATTATAAAGTGAGTGAATGTACTCGACAATGCAACAGGAAATTTTCGTAAAATTATATGCATATTAATCAGAACAAACAAAGGAATGTTCATTGCTTTTGCGCAATACAATTTCCACAACTTCACAACTGTTTAAAAATGTAAATATTTTATTTTCCTATGATCAAATAAAAATCATTGCATACGGTGAAGGAAAGTGTTGAAGAGACATGCTTTGGCACGAATAGGTCATCTCGACCACGGCCTCACATAAAACCAACGTGAAACAACCACAGCATTGTGTTTCGCCTTGTTAGTGTGGTTACCGGACCTTCCCCTACTCTAATCCCTCCCCAGTCCCAAAATCTCCAGAAACACGGCAACGCACTCATAACTCTTCCTTATTTGCGGGTATCCATGGGCAGCGCTGATTGATTACTATCAGGTAATCCGTTGGCTGGTTTGCCGACTTATCACATAAAAACATGATGTGGAAACTTATGATTTCTATTCTAGTTTTAATGTTTCAATCCTCAATCCTTCTCCAAATGAAAAGAGGGATTTGTTCATCAGGGGACACTTATGGCCTTGGTGCTGATGATGATAATAAAACGAAATGCATACATGACAGTTGTGCGAATTGATCATAAAACCAATAATAGTTTCTAGACAAAGCAAATAGTACCGCAGTAGCCCATCCATAACATACAACGATATATCACACTTTACCGATAATTGAAACATAGAAAGCGTTTTACGGTGACCATTTAGTACCAATACCGGCACAACAGTTGCAAGTAATGCATCTACCATTACAACTGCATCGATACGTGTCAAATGGATCGGAATAATACAATAAAAAAGTGTTACAAAATATTTGTATGGTTGATGCGTATTTTGTACGAGGTGTTCCGTATCTGCCATATTTTTTTAAATAATTATATTATTAGGTTTAGGTTTAGCTTGATTTTTTTTTTTTTTTGGTGAGGAACTGATGTTAGTGTAGGTATTAGGTGTTTGATTTTATAAACTGAGAATACCTGCTTTTTTATAAATTTATGTAAGTCGGCAATAGAACATCAAATAGGATGTATAATGGTCTCAGTTTATTTTTTACGATTTTTATTTTTTTATATAACTTTTCGTTTTTATAATACACATTGTATTGTAAATAGTTCACGCTTGAAGAAATTCATAAATTTGGAAACAAACTGAAACTACCTATTTTTTTTTTTTTTTTTTTGGTGTCGGGTTGGAAAATCCTCATGGAGACCCACCGCCCTCGGGGTAAGGGCGAAGGGTACTGTCAGACTCTTACTGACTAAAAACCAACCCGGTGTTCCTCCAAAATAACCCATGTGTCGGAGGGGCGGGTATCGCCGAAGCATTCGTCGCAACCCCCCGACGGGTATTGGCCCGCCAGATGGTAAGGCGGGCCCCGTCACCCACTGCGGCCGTCACCCCGACCGCAGGACTCCACTACGAGGCGCGCGCGGAACACGGCACCGCCGCCTCGAGGCCTGCTGCTGGTCGGACGACTAGACGCCCCGAGTCTGTCGTCCGCAGGCCGCGCCCTACGGTGGCCGCAGGTCGGCCACTCTATGACGTCTAGTGCGTCTGCTGCGGGAGGGAAGAGAGGAGGCAGCCTCTCTCTCCCTTTCCGCCGCCTCCTTTGCGAGCATCACGGCCTCGCAAAAGATAGCGACGGCACTCCACCCTGACTCGCTCCCGACCATAGTAGACACTACAGCCGGAAGCGAGAGATTTCCCGCAGCACCTACGGCCGCGACCAGGTCACGGCGCTGCTCGGCCCAAGCTGGACATTCCACCAACGTATGCAGCGCCGTATCGTCGCGGCAATTACCACAATGGTGGCACTGAGACGTCGGCTCCCGGCCTATGCGACACAGGTACTTCCCGAAACACCCGTGTCCGGTAAGCACCTGCGTCAGCCGGAAGCTGAGGGCGCCGTGGCTCCTATTGAGCCACTCCTGTAGAATTGGCCTTACCGCCGCTATAGCGGCGTGCCCCGCCGTGGGTTGCGCTAAACGCGTCTGCCACTCCGCCACTAAGGCCTGGCGGAGTTCTGCCCTGCGTGCCTCAACCTGTCGAGGCACCAGGCGCTCGCCCCGCTCGACTGCCTCCGCACGCCACCAATATAGTGACGCGAGGAGCTTTGCGTCGAGGTCCCAGGGCGGGGATCCGGCTAGGAGGCTCGCTGCCTCAAAGGAGATCGTACGGTATCCCCTTATTATCCTGACGGCCATCGCTCGCTGTGGCCTTCGCAGCGCAGCGATGTTGCGAGCCGTCAGGGCTCCCGCCCACACTGGCGCGGCGTATAAAGCCATCGACCGTACGACCCCCATGTAGAGCCTCCGGGAGGAGTAGATGGGCCCCCCCTGGTTGGGCAGCAAGCGCGACAAAGCAGCAGCGGCGCCCATCAACCGGGGGGCGAGCCGTGTAAAGTGCGGCCCGAAATTCCACCGACTGTCGAGAACGAGTCCGAGGTACTTCATCGTGGACTCAACAGCGATGGAAACCCCTCCTACTATGATGCTGGACCCCTGAGGAGGCTTCATCCTCGGCCCATGAAAACACAGGGCCTCCGATTTGTGCAATGCCACCTCTAGGCCCAGCCGCCGGATCCTACCCACGACGTGCGCGACACCAGCAGTCGCGCGTATGGACGCCTGCCGGTACGACTTCCCACGCGCTGTAACTAGCGTATCGTCGGCGTAACAAATGACGCCGACGCCGTGGAGTAGCGCACCGCGCAGAGCCCAGTCGTAGCCAACGTTCCACAAGAGCGGCCCCAACACCGAACCCTGCGGAACGCCGCACGACGTCTCTCGCCGACCCCATCCTTCTCGACCCGGGTACACCACCGACCTGTCCGACAAATAGGCCCCGACAATGCGTTGGAGGTAGCGCGGCACCCCGTGATACCGGAGTGCCTCTCGGATGGTACTCCAGGGCAAGGTGTTGAAAGCGTTAGCGATGTCGAGCGACACCGCCAAGACCACCTCACCCCGGGCGACTGCCTCCTCTGCCAGGACCCTCACGCGCATGATCGCATCCACTGTGGAGCGCCCCTGGCGGAAACCAAATTGGTTGTCCGCCAAATCCGGCCCCACCCTGGTCATGTGCTGGACGAGGCGGCCGGCAATGATCCGCTCGAAGATCTTACACACCTCGTCCAGCAACACGATCGGCCTGTACGCAGATGGGGAGTCTGCGGGGCGCCCCGCCTTCTTCAGCAGGACCAGCTTTCCGGTCTTCCACCGGCTTGGAAACTGGCCCCGCTCCAAACATGCGCTTAAGAGCCCCGCTAGTCGGGGCCAGAGAGTTCTCAAAGCCAGGACCCATGCACGGCCTGGAATGCCGTCGGGCCCTGGGGCGGTGTTCTTGATGCGAGCCACCGCCACTCTCAACTCTACCCGGGTCACTTCGGGCACGTCGTCGTCAGTCTCGTTGTCCGCGTCGGGCGAATCATGAGGCGGAACCATAGCCGGTGGTGTGTGCTCCGGTCTTGTCGGAAACAACCCACACACCACCTCCTCCAGCAGCTGCGGCTGGAGACTCCGGGACAGTGGGGGGGCCCATTGGCGCAACTTGCCCCGTACCATAAGGTAGGGGCGTCCCCACGGATCTCGGTCCAGAGTCTTCAGCAGCTCTGCATTGGCCTGGGCCTTTGCCCGGACAATGGCCAGCTGGAGGGCGCTTTTCGCCTCTCTGTAGTGGTTGTACAGTTCCGCCTCTTCCTGTTCGGCCGCCGCTGTAAAGGGGCGGCGACGTCTTCTTCGAAACCTTGCATACTGGCGTCGCACCTGCACACAAGTGGTGCGTAGTTGCGCAATCGACTGCGACCACCAGTATACTTGGCGCCTGGATGGTAGCGGCCGGACTCGGGGCATGCTAGCGTCGCAGATGTGCGACATGCTCTCCCGGAACCACTCTGCCTCATCGTCGATGTCACTAGGCCTGTCTGGAGAGTCCAACCAGGCCTTGACAATAGAAGCCTCCAGGAGAGCCTCTCTGTCCAGCCGCTTTAGCGCCCAACGCGGACCATCTCCAACGCCCACCGGGGTCGCTTGGACCGGCCCAACCGAGGTCTGGGCAGAGACGCTGAATCGAATATATCGATGGTCGGACAGCGTCTCTACCTCCTCCAAGACATGCCAATCCTGGACAGTGCGTGCGAGAGTGGGGCTAGCAAAGGACAGATCCACTATAGACCCACCTCGCTGCCGCACGCACGTCTGCACGGAACCCCGGTTGAGGAGAAGCAGGCCCTGCTCGACCGCCCACTCCTCCACTAACTCGCCCCGTGCATCCGTAGCCGGGGAACCCCAAGCCGTAGATTTCGCATTGAAGTCCCCTAAAACGATCACGGGACGAGGATGGCTGCGACTGACGACCGTGCCCAGTTCTGAGATAATATCCTCCATGTCGGCGAGAGATAGGCTGGGGGGGAAATATACCCCCGCGACCATAACATTTCCCCAAACTGCCGCGACATAGCCCCGCCCTCGGGTGACGGCCTCGAAGGGAAGGGTGTCGGCGGCAGACCTCACAATCAGTGCCACCGAGCGGTTCGTGTCGCACACCCAGTCATCCCTGGGTGGCACAAAGTATGGCTCAGAGACAGCTGTGACGTCGATCGACCACTGCGCCATGCTCTGGAGCAAGAGATCCTGAGCCCTGGCGCAGTGGTTTATGTTGGCTTGGAGGAGACGACGTAAGGCCATTATTGAGTGTCCATGGCCGTTGCCTCCTCCCCAGCGCTCGGCGGATGATCTGCCGCAACCGGTGGGTGAACCGGCTCCGACGAGCTGGTTTCCTTCTGCATCAAGACCGGTATACTAGCTGGCGGATGAACCGGCTGTCTCCTGGCATTTCTCTTCTTGGGCCTGGCACAGGCCTTTGTTCCGGTCGGATGGTCGGCTGGCTTGCCAGATGCCGCACAGATAACGCAGTGTGGCTTGGCAGTGCAAGTGCTAGCCTTGTGACCGGATTGACCGCAGCGGAAGCATATTTGGCTGCGGTCTACGCCCGCGGTGCACCGTGCCCCCGCGTGTCCTTCTTCCAAACAGCGGTAACACCGATAGGGCTTGGGAGCTAAGAATGCGACCTGCGCTGAGACCCATCCAACCAAGAGCCGCTTGTTTTGGATCTTTTTGGCCGCCGCTACGGGACAGCTGACGAGAGTTGTCCCGAGACCGGAGACACCTCGACGTATCGTGCCCGCCTTGATTTGTTCCGGCGGGCATCCTCCGGCCCTGGAGATGGCAGCGGTGACCTCCTCCTGCGTAACGGAGTCGTCCAGTCCTGAAATACGCAGATCTGCACACTTGGTTGGCCTGGACACTCTTACTTCCTCCGAGCCTAGAGACGCCCTGAGTTTGTCGGCGAGAGCGTCGGCTTTGGGGCCACTGGTAGCTCCCGATACCTCCAGTAAGCGGCCACCGGTAGCTGTAGTCTTGCATCGGAGACCCGTAATGCCGAGATCGCTCAGCGAAATCTCGGCTTTCGCCTTTGCTAGAATCCCGGCGTAGGTAAGGCCCCGCTCCTCTGCCCCTGGCTGCAGGGTGAGTACCACTGCTGTAGAGCGGGGAGAGCTGAGCCTCGCGTTTTGGCGTTTCGCAGCCGCCTCTTCTTTCTGGGCCTGTTTTTTGGCCCGTTGGCGTGCCTTTTTGGTCTTTTTGGCGGCGCCTGCTACCGCCCACTCCGCCTCGGGTCTAGTAGCGGGTTCACGCTTGGCTGGCCGAGCAGTGGCCCCTGTCTTTTTGGCCTCTTTTGTTGACTGCCTATTTGATTGTGGCCCCGCAGTTTTCATTTGCGAGGCGGCAGTTCTTTTTTGTGTCGCAGCCGCCGCTGGTGCCGGTTGGGCGGCACGGGGCGTTGCGGCTTGGGCAGCATATGTTGGAGTGCTGCGCTGGTCTGCAGCTAGGGGTGGACGCAGAATCTTCCCCTCCAGGACCGAGAAGCGCGCATTAAAACTTGCCATCTCCTTACGGATCAGGCGAGTCAACTCGGTCTCCTGTGATGGCAACTGCGGTTGCGGTTGCTGCGTCGGGAGCGCAAGGCCCACTTCTTGCCTGAGGTGCTCTCGGCGGAAGTTGACCATCTCGGCCTTGAGCTCCTCATGCTCCTTACGGAGCTCCGCCATTTGTGCTGCGAGCTTTTTGTTCTGGGCCCGCAGCAGGGCCGTCTCTTCTGTAACGGTACGTGTTAATAGTACTTGAGTACTTTCCAGAATGGAGGCCGTGGCCTCTTTAAGTGCCTTCTTACTGCAGCCGCTAAGACCCTTTGAGACTTTGCTCACCTGCCTGATTGCTGCAACCGCGTCAACCAGCCTTTGGTTTAGGTCGGAGGCAGGAAGATCCTCTGCCTCGACTCCTACATCCGAGACGACAGCTGAGGACTCCGACAGGCGACTGACTCTCCCTTCCGTCACTCTTTTCGTCAGAGCCGCTATTTGCCGCTCATCCTCCTCTAGTTTATCGGCGAGTGCTGCGGCTTTCGCTGCAGCCGCAGCCTCACGCCTGGATAGGCCAACACCAACATATTTGCCGGTGGTGGCGGGCCTACCTCTTCCTCCTTTTTTAGCACCGACCTTGGGGGCCGGCATCGCTATATCGCTCAGGCCCGATTCCGACCCTGAGTCTGCACCTTCTCTTGGGCGTTTGCGTAAGCGTTTTAAATTACCGCTCACTGCGCTCGTCACACTCATACGGCTTGACACGCTATCTGAGTCCGACAGAACACCTTTCCGCTCGATTAGTACCATTGGTACTGTTTCACCCACCTCGTCATTTTTTGTTTGTATTTTATTTGTTAGGGTCTCCATATTGTTCCCACGAGTACAAAGCAAGTAATGGTCAACCCCGGGCAGAGGCTTAGGTACCCGGGTAAGCCTACATACTGCTGGGGGCGGCAGGTACCAGCAGGTGGGAGCGCTAACGACCGTACACCCAACGGCCATTCATCCCCTCGCCGCACTCCCAAAACTTGGGATTGGGTGGTTTTTTATCTTAGAGGTGTCCTTCCTCTGGGGCCGGGCGGCAAAGCCAAGCCCCCCGACGGCGGCATTAAGACATGCCTCCGTCCGCTGTCCGGCCAACCCGACTCAGCGGACCCGCCGAAACGTTTGCTCCTCAATGAACGAGGAGACAAACAAACCCCACATTGACGCGCCTGCGTCGAAGCGGGTGTGGCCGCGTCCTTACCTAATCAACTACGTCGACGGGGCAGGAGCGACCCCTCCTGCAGAAGTTAGCTCCGGACAATAATACTCCTCTACGCTGCACTACGCGAAGAGATTATTGTCCGTACCCAGGGTGCACCGGTCCAACGACTGCTCCTCCCCCCGGACGTATCCGCAAGGGACCAGCAGCCGCCGAACGCACGGGGAGGTCTTCTGCGCGCACCCCAAACTGAAACTACCTACAAAGAACTTTTTATAAGTACATTTGACCGTGCGAACTGTGACATTATCAAAATAAAACAATACTTCAAAATGTAACCGCGTTGAAAATGTGAAAATGGCAATTGTACAGATTCTGAGAACAGAATAATTTGCTCTGATATTTTATTTTACATGGTAAACGTGAAATAAGAGTGCTTTTTTGAACCCAGAGGTGACGCAACTTTAATTTAAATCGTAAACCGAACCGTTAATTTTGTTTCGAAATGATAACGCGAAAGCTATGTATGTCGAATATTAACAATTTTATCGGGAAAATTAAAAACCTAAGTAACATTGACGTGTAAGTCTTATTTCTACTTACATAATACAAATATAACGAGATAGAAATTTAATTACAAAGAATAATATTTAATAAAATTAATAGATATAATATTTAATAAAATTAACCACATAAAAGAAAAATAAAAAAATGATAGAATCATTCGAGCAACAATTTTTTATTAAAAGCAAAAGATTTTCTGTAACATTTTTGTAGTGAACCCTAAACCGTCGAGTACATTACGCTGTCGCTATTGAGGATCGGGAATACGGTAAATGATGCCATTAAGTTCAATAATATACCACAAGGGAATGACAATGTTGGTAGATACGACTGATTTGTGGGGAGCCAGTCTCTGTTTATTACGTTAAATTTTTTCACATGTTACACTACTGTACTTTTTTTACAATAGAAAAAGCCAAACTCTATAATTGTGACAAAAGAGTTTTTTATATAAAAAAGAAATTCTTATTTTAAAAAAAACGGGGAAATGTGTACAGACTCGTGCTCGAAATTTGAATGCTATGCTTTCTAAATATATAAATAAATTATTATTATTTTACGTGACATAATTATAAAGCTACAGGCAATTTTTCTTTGTTTTTGTATAATAATAGTCAATTATAAATAAGATTTACGATGTTACAAAAGTGATTTAAAAATAAAATACGTTTACTGTGCGGTATGATCAATTTTGCATCGTGTACAATATTAATTACACATGGTACCTACTTGCATTTTTAGCTCAAATATTCATAAGCTTTCATCATTATAATTATCAACGGAAAAACGTTATCTGTAATTAATCCAGACAATTAATTTAAAATATTAATCGCTCCAATAAATAATATTTGTTCAGATAATGTCAACAGCATTGTTAATCCAACTGAAAATCGGTAAAATAATATGAGCAGTAGTAAAATTAACTGCAAATTTATAAAAAGATAATTTAGCGAGGATTCGGGTTAAGCGCAATAATGTTTTGCGGCCTCGGCTTAGAGCAGGAAAAGAAACGGCGAGAGTTTTAGTCCGAAAGAGTCTGACAATCCCTTTCGCTGTTCACCACAGGGGATAGGAGTCATTTAATCATGTTCCACTTACAAAAAAAAAAAAAAAAACTACTTCCAGACACTCTGCAAATACAACAGATAAAGAAAATTACATTAATTTGCCCAACAATTTTTACAGAAAACTCCATTTCTATGTTATATAGAGCGGATTTGTTTCAACATATTCATACATATCTGTAAATCCTCCTCCATACTGTAATTGAAATTTAATATTATAATTGTTTTAAAAACCGGGAAATCTTAAACGGTTACACAAAACCATTGATTTATAATCCGAGTTTGCTGGATATCCGGATTTAAATTTATCCTCATTGACTCTCAATTATACCCGACTGATGACCGATAAGTTACGTAGAATTAATTGAAATGTAATACTCTGATTGTTTCGTTAACTTGATTTCAAAATATTATGGCATGTAATAATCCATGTAAGCCGATCAGCAATGAAGGTAGCATTTATTGGCTACTGAGAGTAAAGAGATAAAATTAAATTGTAAATTACAAATGGAATGAACAACCAGCCACAATAAAATATTACAATATTGTTAAGTAAAAGATATACATTTTTACACCACAAATGGTACAATAATATTTTGAGTAACTTGGACTTGTTCGAATTTTGAATCGTGTGCTATGTAGTTAGCTAAGCTCACAGTCTTTTTATGTCATAGTTAATTGGTAAATGAGCTGACTGGTTAACTGATGGTAAGCAATCAGCGCCTCCATGGACACTCATAATAGCAAAAGAGTTACTTCAAGTGCCGGCTTCTTGAGAGTTATTAGGGATTTATGGATGGGGGAAGGATTAGGCCTCCGGTGACCTCACTCTCACGGCGAAACATAACGTAAGAGTTGCTTCACGCAAAGCTACGCTTCACGTAAGAGTTCTATTTCATTCGTATCAAAGCATGGCTCTCCCATACCTTAACATGGCTCATACAAATTGTATTCTAATTTCAAATAAATTTATTTAGTTAATAGCGACTTTCTATACACTGTGAAATAAGCCAAAACATTTCAAACTAAAATATAGTTTTTATAGTACAATGATACGGTGACCGATGGATTGCAATACCTCCTTAGTGATAAGCAATTGGCAGCATTCAAAGACATCCGCAACAGTACAGGAGTGGCAGAAATGAGTTTCCGAACATTAAACGATAATAATGTCACTTTAGTGAATTGTTTTAAATATACTTTAAATTCTTGTTATCTAGCTAACTTTCGAAAATTAAGTAAAATCATGAACAACAACTCAAACGAAACGAATCATGACGAATGAATGACATCACAAAACAAAATCTCGCAAAGTTCTGTGTGCAAAGGATATCTTATTATAATTCCATATGTAAGTTAGATAATTTTACAGCGAAATAAACATTCTGCAGCAAGAAATAATAGAAAATAAATAGGTGGAAATCAGACTGTCAAGGTCTTAAAATGATATGAGCTATCCTAAAGTTGCGAAGAAAATGAACACAATATATTCCATTGCACTCAAAGAACCATAACTGTAAAATTGAATGATCATAATTCTGTGTACAATCAAAGAAATATTCTATAATAAAAGAATTTTCACATCAAAAACCCTACGGACGTTTCTCGAGTGGCCGATCACTAGACTTTGACTGTAACTTATTCGAGTGAAAGAAATCTAGGCCTAATAATAGCAAGGGCCAATATCCAATCTCTGAGACGATCGTAAAGGATAAACGAAAGTTTCGAAGGTTTCTACTCAAAATGACTTTGACATTGTTTGATTTATATCACTTCTGAACAGTAAATGTGAGCGCTGTGTCTCAGAAACATTGAAGTTCAAGAAAAGTATATTAATAACGCGTCTAGAAATGGCAAGCGATAAGTATTTTTTGTAATCACATTTATATTTAGGACATGTTATAGATTGTCTAAATATAATATGCCTTAATCCTGTTATTAATTTATTTGAGGGGGATAGTCATCAAGTGTTTTCATCTGCCTCGGGTAGGGCGAAAGAGTGTCATACTCCTATTGTTATTTCTCCTAGTCCGGGCCAAGGCACATCACGGCGCTTGCACCCGTAACTAGGTATGGCTTTTGTCTATATGAAGCTTGGAATGCAATGCAAACATCAGTTGCAGTAAGAACTGCAAAATAAACCAAAACCAAAAAAAATTTTGACTGCACGGTTGGTGCGGTGGCTGGGCAACTGGCTGCTGTGCAACGTGTCGCGGGTTCGATTCCCGCACGGAACAACACTTTGTGTGATCCACAAATTGTTGTTCCGGGTCTGGGTGTGTTGTGTATGTAAATTGTATGTTTGTAAACGCACCCACAACTAAGGAGAAAATCCTAAAGTAGGGCAACGTTTTTGAAAAAAAGCAATGTCAGATAATTTTGTGGTTTACCAATGAATTAATTGTGTTACTTATTATGCTAACAAGTCTGTGACAACAAGTAAAAATCCTAAGTAATGAACTTCAGGGCATTTGGTGGTAATACATTAGAAATTTAGATTATAATATGTAGGCAACAGATTCGAAGAATATCGTCCATAATCTAGGTTATTTGAACTGTGGTGTACACTCTATAGCGGGAACTTGGATTTGTTTTTTTCGCGTGTCATGTGTTCTATTTCTGGAAACATAATACCATTGTAATGTTGCCTTCAAAGAAGATCAACCGAATAAATAGTAGCTTAATTCTCTACCCACGTACAATTTATTATCATTCATTAGCAGCAAGCAATAATTTAATATGATGTGCCTTACCAATTAATTGATTAGATACACTACAAATCATTGTAATCAGCATCACAAACATTATGTAGGTGTACTACATAAATCAGTGCAAATACACGATGACATCACACTCTGATCAGCGTATTAAGGCAACAAGATTACCAGTACCAAATAATACAAATCTATTTTCCAAATAAGAGGAGAAATATGAAACAACATTTGACGGACCCGCACGCTCCCATCACAATGGGTTGTTATGACAAAAAGCTCTTTACTGCAAAATAAATAAAGGCTAAATTAACTAGTATATTTTATCATTATTACAATATATTTAAACTAAGGTTCGAGGCCACTAGTCACTGTTAAGCTTAAGCCGGTTACGGCCCTCCCTATTTTCTGATGGAGATTTATGTCAGGGGATCAAAAGTTTCCAACCCGCACACTATAGCACTCGCGGAATCTTTTATAAACGTGTATGTGTGCGTTCCACGCGTTCACTAGGTACGCTCGTTCGCAAAATTTGTTTCGAAAATATTATTTCGCTATTTATGAACAATTCGCTGTCAGATGTAATAAATAAATAGCCGTTGAAACATGCCGCTATGGTAGTAACGCTAACGTTCATGGTTGAGATAATAAAAATATATAATGTAACTTGCGTGGTAGTCGTAACATCCCGTTTTGTTTCACAACTCCCTATAAATTCATTTTCTCATTAAATGTTTAATTTTAGTGATGGGCGTGCAACTGCGGGAGGTTTACGAGATGCGATTAACGACGCTATGAAGTGCTGTGTGCGACAGTACCCGCGGTGCAATGTAGTACGTGCTTGCCAATGACATTAATAATGTTACTGGAAGGCGCCCAAGCGCGTATCACTGCCAACCAAGAGGCATAACTTTTGATTGTGGCCTATCCTACAGAAGACGAAACTACCATTTACTCCAAACACGTATTTGGCTAAAAGTATAACTATCTTATACCTAATAAAGAACACACAGTTATGTTTAAAACATGTTCTTTAAAAAACCAAAATAAGACCTGCTAATTTTCTCTTATATAAATACCAAATTTTATTTGATTAAAGGATAAGCATTCAACTCGCGTCCTTTTTGTGACCTTTCTAGTAGCTTAGAGCCGTGCCGCCGTCAGTTTTTGCACGTGTCCTGACTTGGCGGCACATCCCCATGTATTTACTCACTGTTTGGTGTTATTTATTTATGTAGTATTTAATGATTGGGGGCGCTTTGATTCCAACGTATTAAAACGACACGAAGGCCTATTATTGTTTTTTGTGTGATGTATGTGTGTTTTTCTATTGTTTGCTTTTTTTTGTCTGGTTAGTCATCGGGGAATAGTTTTGATGTTTTGTAAGTAATAATAAATAGTGGTACTAAAGAATATGTACCTATTTATGTAGTATTTTATTAAACTTAATTTCCATTATGCAACTAGACTTTTAAGTGGGCAAATCATCCTTCTATGTGTCTTCTGTCTCAGATTTTACTGATTATAGACCGCACTTTTCCTTCTCTTCATCCGATACTCAAATAATACTCCTCCTAAACTAAAAGATTTTTACAATTACCCATCGTCGTTATCAATTTACGCTAAGCACAATGAAATTCCAATCCAACTTCTATACCATAGAACTGTATTTTAAAAGCCCACTTCCCCCTTATTTAGTGAATTCTATTATTAAAAAAATAAAACAAATTAGTCTACATTTTTACGCAACAGAAACACGAATAGTCAATAAAATTAAAATGTTTCAGTAATGTGAAACTCCTAATTCGAAACTTTCCATTTATATTCATACGAACAAATCACACGAGCAACTCAAAACTCGAAATGTTTTTACGAAATTAGTTTTTGACTGACAGAAATGTTATTCTTTCGGCTAGTTAGTGAGCTACGGAAATATAGTCCTGTCGACAGTATTTGGAAACTTTACACTGAAAAGTTGCAGAGACGCTTCACAAACGAATTTATTACGAACGAAAATAGACCGAACTTCTCACTAGCAGTTGTTTAGGATGATGCGTTGTGTGATTTAGCTTTTGTGACATAAATCTTCATCAAAACCATGTCTGGAGCCGGAGAATGGTTCTTAGTGTGACGTTTCCATTGTACTACGATACGTGATCGTGGTCATTTTTTTTTTGTTTTGTGTGTTTTACAAGAAAGGAAAACGTCGTAAATAGGTTTCTGGATGTGCTTCTGTGTTATTTTTTTTTTGTTTTATTATATTATAGTGTCTATTTCAGTTCTGTCGGTTTGTATACCAAACAACAACTCGTCACGAAAAATAATGTTGATATATTCGATGTATTCCTGGAAAAAGTTGCATTTCAAAGGCAAACAACGTTTATTTCAAAGGCACGGCGCGTTGACTAGATTTCCCGTATCGTGCAACAGTGTAAACATCCATCTTTGAAACGAGACAAGACATAACTCACCAATACGGCTAGTTATGGCACAATAAATTCATTTGGTCAGTTAACATAGATTTGTTATAGCACGTAGCTACCTCGTTACATACAGTTACACTACAAGGTAGATGCTTCTTGCATTCTTGAGAATCTAAAATTATCGTCTCTGCAATTTTCATTCTTGCATCATTTTTAACATTTTTGTGGGAGAGCCACGATTTGGCACGAATGGGCCGGCTCGACCGGAGTGATTCGACGGCCTCACAGAAGCCAGCGTGAAGCACCGTAGGCCCAATCTTCGAACCCCTATCCGTAAATCCCTAACAACCCACAAGAGGGCGGCAGCGCACCTGTAGTAATTTTTTTGGTATTGCAAGTGTCCATGGGCGGCGCCAATATTTATCATCAGGTAATGCTAGTTTGCCGATCTAAGACACAAAAAGAAATAGTCTTTCTCATTTCGCATATTGTTTGGCAGTCAGTTGTTTTTAATCTACCTATTTTAGCAGGAGAGGGATGTCAGTATATTTAGTTAGTCTTAAAGCTCCAAACGCCTGTGGCGCCCTTGACACTAGTGCAGACTTGTGTCAGTAAATCGATGAGAAATAGGTGACTGCAAGGTTTCTAGGTTTGTAGGGAATGATGCTAAAACTCTATCACAATATTTATTGACAATCTGATAAATCGTTTACAAACAACCGTTTACATTCTAATGCCTTTTGTTTCATGAATAATCGAAAATATTATTATCGAAGGGTCATCAACGAAACTTATTAACCAACATCGGTGTTTATTTGACGTCAGTTCACTATGGCATTGCATTACTTAAAACTCTTGAGTATGTTCATATCAATAAAACAATTTTAATAGATTTGACTGGTTTTTTATTGAATAGTTTTTTTTTTAATCTTTATTTTATTAAAAGGGCTTTTTTCCATACAGAAGATTTCAGCCCTATTAAATAGTTACGATTCTTAACTAAACTAGAAATCATTAAGTTGTTTTTTTTATAATCCGTGTCCTACATAATAATGGCATGTATGTGAGTAGTACTGGTATTACCAGATATGATGCCTAATTTTTTCAATTAATAGACACGTACATATGTAAAGTATAAACTAAAATATTCCATATAAGGTTTAACCATTCAGCATTGTTCCAGTTATCGATTACTGGCGGTATATGTGTCGTTGGTATTTAAGCACACAATCCAGGATTACGTTGATACAAAGCCACTGCAGTATTATCAACGATATTTCTTCATAACGTAGTGTGGGGCACAAAAGCCTATTTTCGATTGAAAAGTCTTTGTCTGCAACTTCATTCTAGTGTTTCACCTTTGTCATTGACAGTTTTATGAATGAAAATTTAGTTGTAAACGTCCGTGTAGGTACAACCGCAGTGAAACCACCCGTAATTCTTAGTGGTTTATTATGATTGTAAATCTCGCTCTAAGTAAAGTCAAATTTGTATGATAGTTTATATGTTCAGAAAAGGTAGTAATTTGTGGTTGTATGCAAATCTAGAGGAAGTTCAAACAATGATCCATCATTCTTTGTCCATTGTGAGAAAGGATATCCAACAGAATAGAAAGAGAAAGATTATTGCGCTAGCTCCGACCAACTTTTTTTTTGACGAGGGAAAATCATCAACTGTTCTCTTACGCCCAGGGTATGGCGAGTGGGAGTGTCAGACTCTTTCTGACTAAAACTACTTACCCTGTTCGTTCTCTTGCTCCAAGCCGAGGCTGCGGTACGTAATTGCGCTTGACCCCTAACCCCGGCTAAGCCATGTAGAGCCCCATCTGTGGTAGTCTTTTGGCTCTTTGAGGCGCGCGCGAAACGACAATTTTTATGTCTTAAACATTAAAATATGTTCTATTTGATTTCCAAATATGCTAAGATTAAGATGTTGTGTAGCACTTAACCTCAAAAAGGTAAAATACGACAAAAATTTAGGTAAATATTCACAACAGTGTTATAAGAAAACGTCTTTTCAAGTTAATATCAAAGGTCGAAGTAAACGGATCTTTTCTCTGTATTTTGTAGGTAGATCACATCTTACTCAAAAGTCTCTTTATAATCTTAAATTCAAATGAATAATATTTATAAACAAGGACATTACTTGATTTCTTGGAAAAAATGTTTAAGACACCTACTTTGAATACGCAATTCGTTTATAGATAAAAGAAATTGCAATGTGAAATATTTTCTTTTTCTTTTTATTAATTAACATTTAAGAGCGTTTTAATTTACTCTAGAAGAAAAATGCTTCTCTCATCAAGTATTATCATCATAAATCACTAAGAAACACCATAACCATGTGTGATTTGAACAGAATGTATTGAAAACCTCTGTAGAATTAATATTCTAATATATATAGTATTTCTTGTTGTTTTTCTCTCTTTCTCTATCAATTTCTGTCTCTCTCTCTCTTTCGGTCTTCCTATTTAAATGGTATTATTTTATCGTCGTTTTTATTTCATCACACACGTAAAAAGCCTTAGGTACAGATAGTTACACAGGTCATAAATAAATAAAATTACCTACATTTAATTCAACGCCAATTTTATAATTACTTTGATACAACTAATGATTATTGGATATCTAATGTACATTCTATTGAGTTACTGTGTTAGGTTACAATGACGTCATTATAACCCGCATCAACGGATTAAATGATTAAGCTGCCTTGAATCTCTCAATATGGACAGCAAACTAGGAACATACCGATAATAGTTATTGAAATAGTGATACGATAGTATAATATTCAATATACTAGCTACCCGCCCAGGCCTTGGGTGCGATGCTGATACTAAATTTCTCTTCTCTACTTATCCATTCATTTAATGGATGTTATCTATACTAATATTATAAAACTGAAGAATTTGTTTGTTTGTTTAAACGCCTAAATCTCTAGAACTACTGGTTTGAATTGAATTATATTATTTGTGGGTTTCCATGTATGGTTCAAAAGGTCAGAAAACATCTAAGTATAAACAGAAACGGTGTTCTTTTAGTGAGATTTGATATTTGACAAGGAATACAACTGTAAGATACTACATAGTTTTTTTGCGGTAGGATGTTTCATAGGTCATCTAGTTTTAAATAATAACATAAGAAAAAAACTGTCTGTTCTATTATAATACTTAGTTATACAAGTATAAAAACGCGTAACAAGCTTCTCATTAATTTAAAGTACCTATAAATTTTAAAGCCCTCACAAAAAAAATCTATATTTAATTCATTAAACTCCAAGCGAATTCGGCGTTTTGCGCGCCCATTGTTTTAATAGACTAATTCAATTACCACGATTCAAAGGATAAATTGAAATTAATTGATGGAACATATTAAATAAACCGTTGGATGCGCAACGATCGCTTGATCGTTCATCGGACGTTACGCATGCTGCCCATAATTATGAGCCC
Organism: Spodoptera exigua; assembly: GCA_902829305.4. Taxonomy (NCBI): domain Eukaryota; kingdom Metazoa; phylum Arthropoda; class Insecta; order Lepidoptera; family Noctuidae; genus Spodoptera; species Spodoptera exigua. The sequence continues at coordinate 6,190,704 of LR824614.2, forward strand.
TCACGTGACTTGTAACTAGTCGAGTTACCCCGTTAAACAACCTAATTAATTGTTGTGTCACAATAATCTATCAATATAACAATATAACTCTAATTATTTTCATTTCAATAACAAGGACTAAGGTTCAATTTCCAGCAACAAGGCCTTTACTATTAAATCCATTATAACTATACAATATGGCGAGAACGCTATGAATTTCCGCTAGGACGCTGGTTCTTAGTGTGCTCAGCATAGCGTAATTGAATCACAATATGCCGGCGACAGCTAGAGCTAACACTATTGTAGATGAATAGATACTTGATGTAACTGCCGATGATATGCCCAGTAAAGACTATGAGCTCAATATTCATAAAGGAGTAGACAGATTTAAAGTGAAGGTTCAGGTTTTAATCGTTAGTCTTTGTTTATTTGAGTAAGAATGGCTAGATAAAAGTTACCTGGAGAATAATTATGATGCTGTCGCGTCAAAATGTTTATATAAGACAGTGACAGCAACAATTTTATTCCTCAGATAACATTTATCAGACTATTGAAAATTGAGATAGACTTTTGGAATTCCGATATTCCGATTATCTTGTTTTGTAAAACTAACTTAAATGTAATTGAAAATAAAAGTAAAAATATAGGACGTTTATACTATGGAATTGTAATGATCTTTCGGCAGCGGTGATGTTTTTCATTTGATCTTATTAAAAGGTCAGCAACGCGCTGTGGCTCCTCTGGTGCCACTAAAAAAGCGGTAATTCCGAACTGCTATTCACTTCAGAACGTCAAGAAACGAGCTTAATTGTTCTTAAAAAACCGACAATGCACTTGAACGGTGCAAATCACTATCTATTCAGCGATAAGCTTTCTTGTTTGCCTTATATTCCATTAAAAATCTAATAATAATAATTCAAAATGTCAAAAGTATTATAAATAATCAACAACTAAACGAAAATTGCACAGTAATATTAGTTAAAAACTCGAAAAACCTTATTTAAATTACTGTGAGACCAAAAAGAACTATTTGATTTCAATAATAAACTCGGAAACCGACTCACGCTACTATGGAGATTGTATCACAGTAATTGTCGTTATACGCGATCATTTGCATGAAATAATGCTTAATTTCAATTCCGTATGCATTAAGTACATGTAAACTTGTATGGAGCGCTGCCAATAAACTTCGATACTGATCGTTACGGTCCCACCGACCGCGTGCATTACCGGGGTGCATCGATGACTCCCTTGTATTGATTATGCTAATTTTATTATCGAAATTCATTCGTCACGCTTGCTTCGGACGCTTTTTTCGAACAATTCAATCGTAGACTTCGCCAACATTAACATACTGGATGCCAATAAAAGTAATTCGGTCGCGAACTATGGTCGATATTACTTACGGATCATTTATTTCATAAATTCTATGTTTACGAGAATAAATCTTGAATTTCTCTACTAATCTAAAATTTTGAATAGTACTAGACGTAGTTGATAGATAGCATATAGTGGGGAAACCGAGAAAAAATTGATTCTTTGTAGAATATTCGTTGCCGCGAAAGCTGTAGTAAAATTTACGATCATGTTTACCTTACTCGGATGTAAGTTTGTTTATCATAGAAAATCGAAGGGAATCGTGCATCCCCGGGCAATGAAAGCGGATAATTCTGTTTGTATACCAACAGCCGATAAAACTTGAACATGAAATAAAATTCTTTTCGGTAATAAGTTAATAAAACAAACGACTTCTGCGTCATTGTTTACAATCAACATACTTTTTGGGTAACGAATTCGTCTTGTTTGTCTTCAGTGGGAATTTATAGATGGTGTTGGTATTTCAAGTCATAATCATCATTCTCTATCTGTTAATCATCAGTTTAACTTTGTCTGCTACTATTTGGTCACCCAAATTCCTCTTGGTTATTAAACCTTTTTGTGTTTATCTCGAGTAATCTTAAACGGTGTCTTGGAAAAGGTATTATTGCTTTAATAACAATCTATACTGCTGTATTCTTAAAACTAGTTTAGGCTGACTTTTGTATCAAACTAACGTGTTAATGATGAAGATAAATTTACACGTATGTCACGGGCTAACCGACGTTAATTTTGAACGTTGTTGCATGTAGCCCGCTCCTTAATCTGTGCTCCATTAACAGGAACCATTAATCATAGTTTTAATAACAATTTAACCCCAACTAGATTAATATATCTTCATTTATTCACATGCTCAAGCGCGGCGAGTTGAACTTATCAAACTTTTATCATTCAAATTTCACTGAACTCGTTTCATAGAAAATCGAAGCCGCAGCAAATGTGTCCATTCTCTTGCGCATGTCGTTTCTATTATAATGAATTCAAGTGCAACTGTTACAAATGTAGGATTCGGCTTTTGTTGTTTACCCATTGTGTACAATTAAACGTGGAAAGATGTAATAATCTCGACGATGTCATTGTGTTTTTTAACCGAACAGAGACACATGCGGGGTCACAATAAATAATAAGTGCGGTGCTGCAACGCGAACATTCATGCCTCACAATGAATTGAATGTCAAGTTTAAACGTAGGGTTGTCCCAAACTTAGTTAAGCATGTGTCGTGTGCGCAACGATGACTAAAATTCGGGGTGTACCATACCATTATTATTTATTACAGTATAATATTTTGTTGCAGTCCACCGTTTATGGGACGTTATTTTTTATGAATTATATTTTATTAACGGCCATAACGGGTCATTATATTGCATTGAAATGATGGGGTTGTAATTCATTACCACTGTTTGTTATTCTCACGGTCATGTTTATTTAAAGAGAACAAAGAAATCTGATAGCGTGGGCGCTTCTCTTTTTTGGAAATGAATCTTAATTTCGCATCAGAAAATTGTTTTCGACCTTGGTCCACGATTAAATGCAAATGGTCGGGTTATCCAGACGAAACTAACTGGACATTAACACAAACTCAATAGAAATATCGTCCATTTAGTTGCCCATTTTAGTAGCGGTTGATGACAGTTTGAAACTTTGTCGGCCTAAATTGAAAGCTCTACCAAACCAAATATCAAAATGAGATTTGGAAGCAGCTGCTATTTCACATTCACACGCGAAATGTTTTAGCTCCTATAATTATAACGCCAAACAAAACACATAAGCAGCAACAGTACATAATTAACCAACGATCACAAACCCCGCTGCTCTAATCGCACTTAATAATGTAACAGTAAATTGGCCGAACAACCTCACGAAGCAAATTACTAGTCTAAAATTACCACAGTACTATGGTAGGGGGAATATCTCAGCATGTTAATCGATTGTATCGAATATTTCGAATAGCCGAATCGTCTCCCGGGGTCCGAGCCCAAAATTATAGGTTTGGCCCGAAGCTATTTAGCGCTGAATGTAACTATATTCGCTAATAAGTCGTGTCAATTGTCGAATTGAATTCTCACATTCGATTTTGCCATATGCTCAAATACGTCCCGTGGGTGTTTTGCAGAGCAAATTTTTGTTCTGAGAACTTTAAAATGATTATTTATTTAATGTCGGCTGTAACAACTTTGTACATGATGAAATCGAATTCTGTAACAACTTCCTTTATAAACTGCTGGTAATTATAAATTGAGAAAGTTTGTTGAGTGAAACGTTCCAAATTGAGCTATTTGAAGCTACTCAATCATTTCTTGTATTGGATACACGCAACGTTAGGAGATATAAATTGGTATCATCAACGTTTTCTATATCTTATTTACGGAGGAAATGTAATGTAAATGCTAGTCTTCTGTTAATAAAAAGGAAATTGCAACATGTAAGAATGTTGTGTTCGAAAATCTGTTACGTTCGCTGTATACGACAACACAATCATGTCCGCAATTTACTATAAACGAAAACAAGTAATAGTTATTGTTGAGCAAGTGCTTGTTAACGATCTACTATCTTAATATTAAGGTTCTAATGTCTCACTTCCTCTAAACATCTCAATCGGAGCGTTTAACTAAACGTCAGTTTTGCAGTTACGCACACTATATTAATTTGACGTGATGTTATTGTGTTCTGGCTGCTGCTAAGTGTGTGTGCGTGAGGACCCACGCACAACGGACACCCCTCGCGTTTCATTAAATACGTTTCCGCATATCACGCACTATGTCATTTCCTTTCGTAGGCACGCGCGTACCTCGCCATCGATATCGATAAACAACAAATTTATATAATCAAAACTCTATTACGTCAATATACTTTTCAGTCTAATAAAATCATATTATTTACGAGCTCCTGTTACACAATACGTGCTTTAAAATAATCAATTTGTGTTTTATTGTGTTCTAGAAACTAGCAATAACACAGAAATCGATTATTTTAATGCTTGTAGCTGTAGGTATTTCTGAAAATAACAGTAATAAACTACAAACGTAGGTATTTGCACTAAAGAATGGTTTACCTGCTGTATTATGTCCATATTTATATGTTTTGCATTAAAATAATAGAGACTACAATATTTTAGTTCTTGTGAGCATAAGAGTACGAAAGTATCACTTAATTTTATTGTGTAGTTGCAGGCACAGAGCCAATACGAAATCGCTCTAGCTCAGATAACTTATACTATAACAATTTTATTTGTATCTTTATTTGATAATTTATTTAAACAATGTTACAAAATACTACACGTATTGAAAGTTATTATTACACGTAAATGTTTATATTTGTTCTTATTTATCGATAAAATTTTAAAACGATAAAACTTTCGATCCCGACCCTCACACGTAACCATGGGAAGCTATTTGCGGATTCAATCAAATTCACAGAATGGTAATATTATTGGTTCGAAACATTTATTTGCCGTCGGAGTTAATTCGTTTCGACCAACTTTGTTAATGAAAATCAAACGTCAAAGTTTGGTAACGAAAACATGTGAGAACATTTGTTCTGCCGAGGCTTTTATTCCCGGTAGGAAGCATGAAAAGCAATCGTACCAACCCCATTTATTAAAACTTTGCCTTGATTTATGAGTATTGAAAAAAAGAACATCCCCTTTTTACGTCTGCTCATAAAATGTACTTAAGGATCGAATTCTATATCTTTCTGTTAAAACACGGAAGCTTAGTAAATTATTCATTACCAATTTTTTTTTTTGTAATATAAAACATAAGTTTTATTAAATGAGTTGACTAACAAACTTTGAACACGCTACTGGCCTACCAATTAATCCTCTATCGATTGAATGCAAGTATAAATAGTTTAGTTGACCTATTTAAATCAGTCTTAAGAAACGGTAAATTTGTTTTCACTGTAATTCCGGTTCTACGTAGATTCCAACATAAAGCTGAATTACGCAAAAGAATACACAGAAATCTCATTGTCAGGTTTATTAGAGCAATCAGCCGTATCGAACATTGGCTGCGAACAAAAGTAGAAGCGATTGAGCCGTAAAAGTATTCTGTGATTGGTATATAATAATAAAATTCATTTTTGTCAATTGGTAATGGTTGGCTCTCTCTTTAACATAAGATATATTTTAATTTGAGACGAATCTTCAGCCGCTTATGTTTTCGTGAGACGAGCTCCTGATAATTTCAATCACATTAGCAGAATCACCGAGATCGAAATCTAAAGACGACAAACATCTGCCCCTATAAACGTGTCCTTTAATCCCTGGTCCAATAAAAACAAACTTTGAAAATTAGGGTTCAAACTTCAAACAATGCGTGTTTCGTCACCGACTTCAGTAACCATGGCGATTAAACACGCCCAAACAACATTATCATCCCTATATCAGTAACCGGTCTTGCGTATTACAATCACTATCGGGGTTGTCCGTACCACAACGGGACTTTACAATGCGTTTATCTATTCACTAAATTGGTTACCATACAGATTTCGGGAATTGTTTAAAATTGTGTTCCCAGGCCGTTTGATTAGTATGGGTTTGTTGGGAGGCAATTCACTCCCCCGTTTTGGCAACCCTATTCCGACCGTGTGAGGATTACGAACTGTTCGACGCGTTTAATACGTAATTACAATTTCGCTTAATGATTTTTCGTGGTTCAGTTATTCGTTTGAGCTAGATCGTTGAGTTCAGAGAATTTAATTGGATTCAGTAGTCGATTTGTGGATACTAAAAGAAGTAATTAAACTTTAGTACCGTCGGTTTGTAGTTCGTTGTTTATCTTTGGTAAAATCTTTCTGCGATACTCCATCCTCCATCCTTTCCTTCAATTTACTTAATAAAATTTATACAAATCTCTGGCTCCTATAAAAGCTAAGATAGCTGAACTGTTCCAATTATAAGTACACAGCAATATTCAAACACACTGCAAATTTCAAATTTTAAACAGATTTTACACAGATTTCTATGTATTCTATAACATGCAATATAGATGCCAAAGTCTAGCCTAAGGTTTATCTCCACATAAGGCATAAACTCACTAGATAATAAACATGATTCATTAATAGGTTAAATTAAATGCAACATTAAGAATATTATAAAAACAACTTTGATTCATAAATGATAAGGTCGCCTAACTTAATACCACTTTGAAGGTACATAAGACCTTATATTTTTAAATTAGCTGAATTGACGAGGCCCTCTGACTGGAAATTATTACCCTTGAGTAATGGTTTATATTCAGGGTGCATCTTACATTATTCACAGTGTTAAAAATGGAAAAAGAGGGTGTCAAGTGGTACTTCATAGCACGCTGCAAGAAAACGCGAAAGATTCGGTACTTTGAACTTAAAATATTTCTACTTCGCATTTTCGTTATTTAACCACTCTTGGAAGAATCTTTCTTCTCCTGGCTTTTTCTAAATTAGTTTTTGAGCTGCTATCTGCACTTTACAATGTACTTTAAGGTCACATAATATTTTCTTTATTATATTAGTTATTGTCATCATATTTTTCAATCTTTTTTAATCTTTAATTCTATGTACTATACTTTCCATATCTTCTTAGAACTCCCATAAATTTTTGATAATTGATTTCTTTAAAATTCATCTTCAATTTGCCGTTGTATACTTTACGCAAACCAGTTATAGAATTTAAGATTTTGGTTTCAATATTTTATAAGTTTGTAACAAAAAAATAAAAATCACAACAACATCTAAAATACATCTTCAACCTAATCAAATCTCTTACGTAAACAGTTATTATGTTACCCATTTGTTGAGATTATTTTCTCAACAAAAGAATAGGTCCTAATAAAATATAGTACCCAATATCGTATTCCGAAATCCGATATGAAAGTTGAAAACCGAAGAAACATTTTTATAATAATCCCATATATAAATGTCTTTATAAACAGTACATTAAATCGTAACCTATCATCTTGAACCTTTTAAAAACATATTTAAATTATAATAATATGACTTAAGCTATTACTTAAGCCAATAACTCGTTTCTTAATAAGATGTAACATTTGTACGATAATAAGGAATTAATTCGGATGTTTGAATTGCCTTAAATCCCACTTTATGGGACTATAAAATACGCTTTGATAATTAATAAAGTTTATGTGGTATATTTAACAATGTAGGATGTAGAAATCATAGAAAGGTGGGCTCGAATCAGTTCGGATGGATCGTAAAAATGTTGAAATTCATTTTATAGCTTCATGATTTGAGAATGTATGAGGCGTCGGGTGCTAATTGGAACGACAGAGACCACCAAAGGAGATTCGTCTTAATCTAAAATTGAGTTCATGTTAATTCATGTGACATAATCTTTAGATAAGATTGTGATCTTTGGTATGTGTGCGTCAATTCATCAGAGTGATCTATTGGACGGATTGGATCGATAGGTCTATATTAAATATTTCTTTCTACTTAGGAGGATATGAGTAGGTTGATTCTAGTATATACTTATGCAAATATTTATAATATTTATACGAATTGATAAGTATAAACAATCGATGAGCGTCTTTTAGCATATTTTACATAAGTTTTGCTAAAATGTCACAAGACACGTGAATTTATGGGTCTATTCCTAGGCCTGGAGTATTATTTCTTCTAAATATTATTAACGACGAATTACATAGAGAATTACGTATTGATTATTTATACACTATTATTTGGGTGGATAAAAGAAACAAAGCAGGATAGTAAAAAAGATGGATGCTAAAAAAAGATGGCTATCTTTATTTTGCTTGAGAAGACATTGTAGAAAATTTAATTACCTATAAAATAAATATAACATTTCTGATATTTCTTAGACACAAAATAAACACCTAATTATACTAAAAGCGAGATTACTATAATTTTATGACAGTCTAAAGATAAGCTTGGAAGACAGTAGAATAGCCTTAAAGGACTTCAACATCTTAGATTAAAAGAGGGCTTTTTAGCTTAGACTAGTTGACTTAGGTCTTTGATTAGCATAAAGGCCAGTTTGTTGATGAAGTGGATATTCTGGGTAAACGTAATATGTAAGTTGATGAGTTACGTGACCTAAATCTTGGTAAAGAAAAAAATTTGGTAAGCAATGAGTTTGTTAGGCAAATATCTCGGAATATGGGTAAAATATGTGTCCTAGTATATTGGGCGTACGTTATTGTAAAGCCTTTATTTCAAAAATCATATTATTTCATCGTTTTTATGTGTCATGGCGGCAAAAATGCCTACAAACCACCCGATGGTAAGAAATATACACTCTCAAACCTTTGCGAGTGCATTGCTGGTCTTTTTAAATTTAAGTTAAGAATAATTTAGGTTAAGAATAATTCTTAACCCCCCAAAAGACCAGCAATGCAAGAGAATTAGGCCTTTGAGAAGGTCAATCATACGGCGAAATAAAACGCAAATGTGGTTTCACGCCTGATTTCTGTAGTGCCATAGTACTTATTGCTCAGGTTGAATTCGCCCCATCGTATCTGAAAACGGCTTTGCCACACTTATTTGTTTGAAAAAATAAAGTAATTCGATTCTTACGAGTATGATCGGGTAGTAAAACGAGATTTTTTTTCTTATTTTAAGTCAAACTTTATAATGTCACTTTCCCAATTAATTGCTTATTTTTAAAACTCAAGTCAGCTCAAGAATACATCTTCTATCAATAGTGTCAAGTTGTTAGGTATCTCAGTACTCCTATTAAGTACCGTTAAGCTTCAGTAAGCTAACGTAATAAAAGGAATAAATCTTTCAACAAATCCTTCAAAAACATTAAGAAAATACATAAGTAAAGTAGATAATTTTAATCACGAGATGGCTCCAAGTCTACGTCAGTCCAATATTTACATGCACGAAACGAGTTCCGTACAGTCAATATTAGGCTTGCCATACAAATGAATACATTCTGACACAATGGGGCTTCCATTTTGACCGCTGCGTTTATGTTTGCACAGACAATTCTCGCTTCACCGGCTTATACCACCGAAGTATTAATGTTTTGGTTGTTTCTTTATTTTACGTTAAGCTCGCATTGCCACAATTTACTTTTGGAAACTCTGTGTAGTAGTACCAGTGGATAGAGAAGGCATTTTTCTCATTTTACCAATCAAATAATGCGTAAAAGGTCAATTTTGAGATTAGCTCTTGTACCAGTTGTTTTATAAAGCCTCATATAAATAGCAGTCAAGCGATTTGTCAAACACGAGAAACAAAAAACCATCGAATATAAAAATGCGTTTTAAAAATTTAAACTGACGCCATCTAGCTCATATCCGCGTAACTAACATAGCAGTATGGTCTAGGGTTCTGCTCGAGTGAGTATTAAATCATGATCCATCCAACTCGTAGTCTGATCATTAAATTGTAACTTGACCGCGCTGACATGAATAAGCTAGTAACTTGCTCAGTTTAGAGGAATTACGTATATTACCTTCCTACGAAGATATTACGTTACAAACAGTCTTTTATTAAGCTAGCTGAGAACTGAGAAGACAAATTACTGACTAATGTAGTATATTGACAAAATTACAAGAAAGACCCTTAAGTATAAACTTTAATAATGTGGTAGGTTAAAATAGACTTTCCACGAAATCTTTAAACCGAAGACAAAACTTAGAAAAAATAAAACATAAATGTCATTTGAGTCACCTCTACTCGTACTCAAGCATAACATCTTATAAAACGATAAACTAGTTACTAATTTGAAATAAAATATATTTACCAACTAAGCGGAGAAACTATAACTCAATAGTCTGAAGTCATAAATGTTCACGCGAGCGTTAAGATGAGGTGTTAACTGATCTAGTTTAAAGTTCAACTAAAGCAGGTGCCGTAAAGTACAAAGTTGTTGGTACAAGTAATCAAACTGCAGAACCACAGAGCCATCATGGTAACTTGCATTCTAATTGGTTGATAATTTATGAATATTAAAGGCAACCTAATTTGTTAACGCCTTCAGCGTTAAAAACCAATTATCAAAACAAAATACTAGTTTTCTTCTAACAAGTTTGTTGGGTGGCCAACCTTCATAATTCGGAGGCAGAAATATGAATAGTTTCTCATTACTTTGGACCTTTATCGGAAGATATTCGAATTTTGAATTTGACTTGGGAAGTTATAACGTTTAATAACAGAAGGATCACAATTTATGAAATTTAATCATACCCAAAATTAAATCGTAAGTTTGAATATTCAAATGATTAGGCTAATAACGATAACAATTCAGTCAGACTAACAAGATTAGTTACGATTAGGCCTTAAAGACGTGAAACCCAAATGTTATTATTGGACATTACACCCCAGAATCCAAAAGAAGCCATTCCTGGTCCATTTTAATAATGAATAAAGTCTTTGGAGTGTTTGAAACAATAACAACAGTAATGATTATCAAGCTCTCGCAGCGACTTTACAAAATATTCATCCGAATTCATAATTGCTTAACTTTGGGACTTTAAAATTAAGCATGGCGCGATTATTACCATACCTTGCATTGCCCCTTAGGAACAAAGAAATAAATGCATGGTGCGACTGCCAGTGAGAGTTGAGAAACAAAATTTTATATTTGATATTTTTAAAAACGCCCTATGTTGTATCATGAGAAAAGCCAAAAGTATTCATTAAAAGCAAAATAATAAATTGAATTAACTTATACATTGGTGTAGTGAAGAAATATTGTGTATATTAATAACGGTGCTCAAAATATACATTGCATAAAGTTCAACTATATACGTACATAAAAACATGTTTCAATAAGAAACACTACTGAAATATTTACACAACACGAAACACAAACTACGAAGATTCCTTCAATATTCACGCCATAAAAAGCTGTGTCAGTATTTCCTCGCATCCCAATAATAATTTCATACCTTTGATATTTATGTGGACGGATTAAAAAAGGTTTCCATCATACGAGCATAATATTATTATTCCTCACAGTTCCTCAGAACTTAGGGTGAAGCTATTACTCATCTTTTTCCCGCGTCGAGGGCTCGTTTTTATTGCTAGACGTGAAAAATACCAGAAATTTCATCCGGTCCGCTCAAAGTGGCCGGATTAATTCAGAAGGCACTTATTTCAAATTGGATTTCGCTCGAGCCCGCGACTTCAGCGGCTGCCTCGCGTCGCCTTCATTTCCTTTTGATAGTGTCCGACTTGTTCTCTCTATTGGTCTACTTTCGATGTCAATTATGTACCAATTGATTGGCATTATAAACAATACTAACTTAATAACTTTATTTATAATTTAACTGATAATATTATTTACAAATTAATTTTATTAAGATCCAATTTAATGTATTATATTAAAGCTATTATATGTGAATGAGATTATTAGTATTAAATTATCTGTTAAATCCTTTGATGACGATTGATGTGTTGTTTCGATAATATCGAATCTGTCCATCCAAGTAAGACTAAATTGTTGAGTGATACGGACATCGGTTAATCGTATGTCTGTGGCCACTGGACCGCAATGGCCGACTATAGCCAAGGGCGTGAAGGGTAATCGGTCAAAAGATACGGTTCTATCCCAATCTATCACACTCCAATAAGAAATTTACCCTACTTGAGCCACATTACACAATAAACACCAAATAATTCAGAGCACGAAAACTTCGAACAAAAATATAACGAATAACTTCTCTACAGTTACAAAAATATTTGCATATTTTCAGAAGCTTCGTGCTGCAGAGTGTATTGAACAGGTAAACACTATGTTGCTCGTAGCCCGTAGGCTCATCTCATAAAGTGTGTCAAGAACATTGACCCCAGTCCTATAAGGGTCCTCTTTAAAACAACATGCTTTACCTAACGTAAAGATAAATAGCGCTTCTGTTTATTCAAGTGCTCGTAGGTGGCACTTGAAGGAGCGAATACATTAACTTTTCATTGCATTTTAACATAAATAATTCGACTTCTTTGAGTCGGCTCTTTAGCATTTGTTTCACTGTGACCACGTAAATTGACTGCCTTTGGGTACACAAGTGGTTGGTTACAATGCGTTACTAAGCCTGGCTACGTCTTTGTTTTGTCCAAACATGTTTCAATTGTTACTGCATGTAAATGTTGCTCTCGAATACCATTAAAAGCAGGCACAGTTACAACAACCATGTTGAAAGTCAGCTTCGAATACTGTAAACGTTAATTGGACGTGAAACAAGACATAACTTAAACTGACTCATTAAATTGTCATAGTAGACTACCAACGTATATTTCGAAATTTTTGCCTGAGGCTAATTGACAGTTAGTTAATATTTCCGTAATGTTCTCAAAAAGGAACTGTCATTTGGTATTTTATAGTCAAAATTTATACAAAGTGAGTTAATTCTGCTTTGTCATTTTCATATTATTAATTTCAATGAACTCAATTTAAGTATGCTGGCTAAAATAGTTCAAAAAATGTTGCTATTTTAATATTTCGGGTCAGATTCCATTCTATATTGACTGAATCAGGTCACCGTAAAATTAAAGAATAAGGTTGTGAGCTACATATCGGAAAAAAATTGTTTTGATAATTTCTTTTCAGGAATACATTCATGTCTCTTTCCGAAATTTAATTTTAATTTTTTTCTTCGACTTTGTTCTGGACTTATGAAAGTGTTACTAACGTATATTTTTCTCTACTTTCCAGTGCATCTTCGGAGCGCACTGCGTATACCTGGCTGCCAGACACCAGGATCGAGTTCTGCTCGCCTTACAGTCGGCGAAAGAGCTCCAACTCAACTGTCTACGAAAGCGACTGATGGTACGAGGGCTTCGACCAACTCGAAGAAGCTTTACTCTGATCGAGGACACTTAAAGTGCCAAACTATGTGCTATGAAACTCTTGAGTGACAAAAATCTCAACAACTCTCATCTCCAATAAAACTTAACATTATTGTCGTTACGAATAGTTTTAGTACTTGTAAATAGTTTTCATTTTTATGTGAAAATCTTGAAAACAATTTTTATGCCATCCATTATGTAATTAGATTCAGAGCCGTTATGTAAATTTTAGGTTATGGCGCGGAATATTGCGTTTTGTTTAATCCACAAGATTGTAAATAAACAACGAATCTTAATATTATTATTGATTGTAAGTTAAAGTCATCAATATACAGATGTGTCACTAGTTCTACGTAAAATGGTTACAACAATATTGTATAAGATAACCATATGATTGATTTTATGCCAGATAAGAGTTCTAGAAAGTTCTTCGAAATCTTTGCGGAGTATGGAATATTTTTGCTCATAAATTTGCTAATATAACCGCGTCTACTTCGACTGTGGCTCGATGAGAAACCGTGAAAACTTCCTCTTGCTTGTTGAAAATGAATATTTATGACAGGCAACGAGTAATGCGCCATTTATGGACAAAGTTGGAATGTTCCATCTACTTATCGAACGTAACTGAATCGCGAAATTACAAATACTTGCTAGAAATTGGTATCTGTAGCATATAGTACTTAAGGGTTAATTTGGGTGCGAGTGGAATTGAATGTAGATGTTGTTACGTATTCACTGTTTGTTTGAATCATTCTTATCTTTTTTTGTTTTGGAACATCTATACCACTTTTTGTATTAAATGAATAAATAATCACAACTTGTAAAAAGTATCATATTCCTAAGTAACAATTGTTTAAAAATCTTATAAGGCAATTAAAATAAATTCGACTTTGTCAACAATTTTCTAATTATAATCGTCATATTAATTACTATTAAATAATCCTATATCTACACATACGAATTTTCATAAATGTAACTATGGTTTTAAGGTACGATTTCATGTAAGATGTGACACCATCAATTGTTACCCTAGATAGTAATTATAATATAAGAGTAGATAGGTAATTGAGATTTGCTGTGATTAATTTATTTATTTTTCTAAGTATTTTCGTTGTAGTTCTATTTATGTTCGCTATTGTTAAGTAATTAGGTATAAAAATTCAAACATAATAATATTTATTTTTGTAATAACTAGAATTCCCAGGTTTCATAATAACGATCCAATATTTAACATGAATTGTACAAAATATTTTTTATTATGTAAATATTCTAAATTAGTGATAAATTTTGGCTTTTAAGTCTCGTTTTTTAATTAAGCCATAGTGGAATTTTATCATGGAATGATAAAACAATGGAAGTTATCGATTAATGGTTAGAACATGAAGATTGTTGGTTATTAAAAAAAAGAATTCTAATTTAGTTATTTTCTTCCATAAGAATACACGCAACTCAATGATTTTCTTGTTATTCTAGTCTTCGAAAATTCCAAAACCTGGGATTTTTCTGTCTTTGTCCTTCCAACTCTTTTGTATGCATCATATACAAAAACATGTTTATTATATTTTTATATCGATAGCTGTACTATACCTTCTCGATACTAGCTCTAAAACCTGTCTTAACTATATTATTGTTATTCTACCTATAAGTACTGCATACTCATCTATTTAGTTACCTACTTAGAACGCGACAAAATCAATTGGTTTACTTACAGCTAAAAATAATACGAAACTATACGCTTACCATATTATTTAGATTCATTTAATGTTTACTTAAGGTTGTTTTTAAGTGTGAGTGAGGTTACCGAATGCCCAATCCTTAAACTCCCCCCTACTACTCAGTCCTTATATATCTCAGACATCCTTATCCCCAAAAGACCGGCAACGCACGGGTCGGATCGTTATTAAAGAAAAGGTCACAAAATTGTTATTAAAGAAAAAAATAACTATACATTAAATACCCCTGAATACCTAGAATAGTTCGATGCTAAGAAATCTTAACGTTTGTACAATAAACCTGGTATCCACCCCTCCTTTCCATAAAACAGAAACATACTTGTGACACCATTGATGTTTCGGGCGCTGATAGCTTACCAAGCGATGCGTTTGTGTTTTACTGCCTTAAAAAACTGTATTTAAAATAGGAATGGTATGTAATCAAGAGTTGTATAGTGTGAATGTTTTGTGAATAAAATCGTGTGTGCAGTTCAGTTGAATGGTGCTATACGGCATCGTGCCCTGGCCACAATCCAAAATGGGGTGATTCTCCCGGTTATAATGTTTGCCGTTCCCGTATTATTATGTGAGCAAGTGAGACAATCTATATTTGTTTTGTTTACATTATTCAAGAATTGTTTAAAGTTTTTCCCAAAGAGTGTGAAGTGTAAAAAGTATAATGAATAATAAGTTATTTGTTTTCAAAACAAAATGCGAATATTTTCTCTGGTTGCCTCAAGATCAAGGTGAAGTCTGAGTATCTATTAAAAAGGTTTGAAATAATCTCGAATAAGAATTGACACCACGGCCTCGCAGAAAACTGGCGTGAAGCGCTCGCTCACACGGCGAAACACTCAGTTGTGTTTCGCCGTGTGAGCGAGCTTACCGAAGGCCCGGTTAACCCCCACCACACCCCGCATCTTCAATCCTTAAAACCCCTGTCCTTAAATCCCTAGTAACCCATAAGAGGCCGGCAACGCGCTTGCAGTAACTCCTTTGGTATTGCGAGTGTCCATGGGCGGTGCTTATTGCTTACCATCAGGTAATCCATCTGCTCGTTTGCCAACATATTACATAAATAAAGGACTTGTTAAAAGTTTAGCCTAAATAAAAATTGTATGTTTTAGTCATCTATAAGAAAACTCACTTTCCAGGTAAATAATGAAACAGATAGTATGAGTAAGGTTTACAATCCACGCATTTTCATTCACAAAACTCAGATTAAAATAGATTTACCAAAAAATCTTAGAAGAACCTGAACTAAGAAATTGATATTGTCGCGAACTTCTATATTTTGTACATAACTACTTAAAGCACAAATTGTACTGTAACTTATTATAATATTATTTTTACCTCTAACTGACTCTGTTCATTTGTATCGAATGATTTTCGTAATGAAATGCTGTATTCATTGAACTTGTTGTTTTATTTTAGTAAGACTGGAATGCTGTATCTTATGAGTCAAACTGATTAAGTAATTGTCGAATTACCTAGTGGGTATTTTGAAATGAATGATATTAAATTAACACATAGTAGCTATAACGTCTGTTTTAGGATGATTTTAAATGTAATATATCGTTTTAGTAAAATGAAACTATTAGAGAGAGAGAGAGAGAGAGAGAGAGAGAGAGAAGAGAGAGAGACCCCTTTTTCAGAATCATAATAAAAAAAGTTTGATACTTACCAAAATTTAATCAGTAAAATACTGTCCAATACATGTTAAAATGCCTACTTATTTACTTTAGTCAGTGATAATGATAATATAATACCAAATATCTATTTGTGACGTGAACAATAGCCCCATATTAAATGCCCTGCAAAAAAACGCTTGTAAAAAACAAAACGAATGACCGCTACAAGTCTAAACAGTTGCAGCTGTGTTACACTTTACAGTGGGAGTAAAAAACAATAATTCTCAAAGAAAACTAATCAAGTGTGGTATAAATTCATGGCCAACCACTGAGCATAGGATTACAGGACTAATTAGCGTGACTTCCTTCGCAATTCTGTTTCATTCGAAACACGAACCTCGTTAATCTTTACAGTGCTTAACTAGATGCGTAAAGCAGTAAGCTGTTTTCCAACTAAGGCGCACAATTAAACACTGTGCCATATATACAATATTTTTTCTAGTACTTTTATTGTGTTCAACACAGAAGCATCGGCGTCTTCAATCCGAGTTTGTGAAGTTTTTGTGATGCGCCATACATGGCGCAAGTTTGGAACGAATCGATCTGCGTATTTCGTATTACAGAAGCTTTGATTCGGTAGTTTGGATCGGTTTATGCTACAAACCAAGCAACTTATAGGTGGGAACAAAATAAATGAAATCGAACATTTTTGTATTTTCTTCAATATAAAAATGTTTTGCAATACTTTAAACATGTACTTTTTTGTTCCAATCTTGACTGACTTCGACGAACCGGTGGCTTTTGCATTCAATTTACAGAGGACTTCAACAATTTTATTACAATTAAAGGTATGTCAACATACAGCATAAAGCGTTTCAATCGTAAGCGTCATGGTCACGAACGGTATTGAAAAGTTCCACCTGAGTTTATTTGAGTTATTCGATTACGCGCAGTCCGACTCAGGAAGTCTGAAGGTGGCATTAATGTGAAGGATTTTGTTTGGACACCGGTGTACTACGTAGGTTGATAAAGTTTTTATAAGTATATTTATTTGATAAACGAGCCTAGAATAAAGGAAAATGCAGATTTATTATACTTTAATATGGTTGTACTGTGGCTGTGTTATAACATCCAAGCTTGAGAGTTGGTCTCGGGTTTGGTTCTTAAAAGACCCAGTAGTCGTAAAAGACTCTGCAGGAGTTAACTATGGGATAGTTTAAGTGAAGACAAAAATCCACAAAGCATTTTGAATGTATACACATTCTACATTCTTCTTGAATGTATACACATTCAAAATGCTTTGTGGATTTTTGAGTGCGATAATAAGGATTTGCGATAAAAAGTAGCAATTTGTATAAAATACAACAAAATACGTTAGGGAAAGCAGGAAATTTCACCGTTCGTCAACCTAGGAGAAACGTGCACACTGCTGATCGAAGGCTTTATCTCACAGGGAAAAAAATAGAGGTGGCGATTTCAAACTTATAATGGGACATTACAAGTATAGATTTCACGCAATATAGTACCACAGCCTTAACCTAGAGCAGAAGAAGGGGAGGTTTTAGAAAGTAAGAGTCTGACACTACGCGCCATATCCTGGGCGAAAGAAAAAGATGGATGATAGATCTTCGGCGGTGTCTAAGTCATTTTAAAAAGTACAGAACTTGGAAAATCTCTCTATAGTACTTGCCAGGTCTCATACTCCGTCTTTACTTAGTAATAAAGAACGTCTATTACAGTAACTGTAAACAAAGGAAGTGTAATAAGTTAGTTAATACAGTAGCCGCTAATGAATTTAGTAAACATCTAGTGTCGATGACACTGAGAACATCATTAGAAATTACTCCGGAAATGATTAGAAAGTTCTGGAAACTTAACGTTCATATTAATTACGAGTTTCCTGAGAATTTGTTTATGTAAACTGAGCGTTCCTTCTTCTAAGAGCAGGAACAATATATTGAATAAAAGTTTATGGTGCTTTATAATATAATGAAATCAATAGATACCTTTTGAGAGATACCTTTTGAGATAAAACTGGAACAAGTTAGTAGTATTACGTTGCTCATTTGCTGGAAATGGGGATAATATTTTCGCCTTTTATTATTTTGTTTTATTATTTATTATACGAAGTGGACACTTGACAAAAACCACTTTAAAAAAATATCACACTTACTATAATAGATTTTTATAACACAGTGTATCTTTTTTCACGAGCTAAATCTCAAGAAACAAATATGCTAGAAGCAAAAAATCATAGAATAACAACAAAACAAAATCCCGTACATTAATTTTGTAAATTCGAAAAAAGAATAAAAAATAACTAATATAAAAAAGTATAGGTAACTACATTTCAAGTAGGTTATTGTACCTTATTGGTCTGCATCTCATTGGTCACTATTGCACAGGTAATAAACAGCCCATTAACATTTAAATTTATTTAAAAACAGCTGTATCGTTGGTGTTCACAAGCTATTTAACATTTCATTAAAGGTGAATTACCAATACAAATGTAGGTGTACACTTTGTAAAATCGTGTTATAACTGTTTATCTTAGAAACTCGAAGCGACGACATTCTAATCGCAGAGAATGTATGGTTCTGATAAAACATATATTAATTATGTATCTTAAAAAAATATCTGTGAATCAGTAATTTGTAATACTTTCGAAGTTAACTTGCTACCAAAGAGTAAGATAAAGAGTGATAAAATTCCATTCGCTAGTATGCTATGTTCAGACATTACAAGAACGTGAGATATTTTACTTAATAGCATTTTGGTACTTAAGAGAGGAAATTGTCTCAAGCATCCCACAACACTGGAATATTAAACGTATTTACATACTTATGAGTCTCAAAAATGCTTAACAGTAGTATGCTAGATATTTGATCGATGAGACCTACCAGGGTTACGGACGTTAGAAACCAATTCTCACGCCAAAGTCAATAACTCGAAAATTTTGTAAACAAATTTCAACAATAGAGTAGCGTGTGGATCTTCATTTCATAATCGATTCTCAAGCAAGCAATTTGAAACCTTCGCACTCTGACACATGGTCCATTATAATAACAGACGTCGCTCTAAAATTTCTGGCTACCACATCGTATTGACTTTGCCTTTGTAAACACTAATAGGAAATTCAAAAGTGGGAACCAGTTGAGATGAAACAGTGAATATGTTAATTTTGTTAGTAGAATGTCTGGAGGGAGGATTTTTTAATTCTACATCCTCCTCTGATAATGTTAACCTTCTTGTTCCATTTGAATATTTATAACGAAAAACATTGAGTCATGAATGAAAGATGTGGAAATAAAATTAGGAATGTACGAAAAATTTATATCTAATACGAATTTTGATCTGAAATAAGCTCGGCTGATACGATAAACGGAATCATGTACTTTGCAAATCTGTGATATACATTCGGATTATAAGCACATAAGACGCTAATCCAGTTTTTATCCTCGAAACATACGCCTACACGTATTTTATAGAATTTTAAGAGACTACCTTTGAAACAGCATTTGGCATAAGTATAGCAGTAAATAAACATTAAGCTTGTCATG
The DNA here is from genome assembly GCA_902829305.4 of Spodoptera exigua. Taxonomy (NCBI): domain Eukaryota; kingdom Metazoa; phylum Arthropoda; class Insecta; order Lepidoptera; family Noctuidae; genus Spodoptera; species Spodoptera exigua. The sequence goes on from LR824614.2 coordinate 6,210,721, forward strand.
TTTATTTAACAAGAATCGTTCTTAAATATCTCAAACGTTTTATCTAATATAATATTCTGGTAGATTTTACGTATAAATTCTTATCAATACGTTGTGCAAACTACCTCGTTACATTGAATACTCATATTCAAACAGTTACTTTTCATATCATACTCTTTTTGCGTTATGGGAATGGCGATGGCGGTAATGCCATTTTAAATTCAAATATGCGAACAATTTCGTTAGTCTTAGAACACACTTGGTTATAATATGGTTCAGATCGCCTCACTTTGAAAACATTTTGAGACATGTTACCTGTTGTAGAAGTTGGTATAACTATTAAATAGATCCTGTAAACTTTAAGGAAATTAAATGTTTAAATTGGATTGGCAGATAGTTTAAATATATTAAATTACCTGTTTACAAATCAATATAAATGTTTTCAATGATACGAATGCCTTGCTTTCGAAATATTGTTTAAATAATTATCCTAATAACGAACTCACTACACAATTGTGAACGAGTCTTAAGAAATCTTTGCAAACTAAGTATTTATTCGCACTTAAAAGTGAGCATCTTTAGTCCTACTATTTTCCAAAGTACAAAAAGCACTTACAAGATTCTAACACAACACATTTCATCGTCACTAACATTCCACCGACAAAGGGAAACCAAACAGTTCATATTCACACTTTATTAAACCTGTGTATATAAAGTTAACGAACGCATTTGAAAGCTTACTTTAAAAGGCGCATAAGAGTCCACTTAGGTAACAAGCAGAGCTAACAACCCTAGGATACGTCACAACGCCCATTGCCACCTGATAGTGATAGTCGTTAAATGCGTGCCATTGCCGGCGCCCGCGCATTCACTGGAATAATCAAAAGATAAATCACTTCGCATTGGATACTGATAAAGATTTAGTGGTTGAAGCGGTTTGTCTGTTGCGTTTTCTTTAACTGAAATAAGTATTCGTTTCATTTTAGTTTTTAAATATTGATAAGACTCTCGTTACTTAAGTGAAACAAATGTCCAACAAAATCTGCTAATAATAAATTTAAATATGCATAGAATTTTATTCGCATTGACTATGTGCCACATAATTTTATAAGGAACTTATATAAAGAAGCGATGAGTTTTATTTCACGTAAAAGCGCAAGATATCATGACAATTAAAAAAAGGGACGTTAAAATAATGTTCATTTAATATAATATCAAATATCCCTCATAAGTCTTCAAAAAATCATAACACTTCTGTGCGTAAAATCATAACATGCGATTATGGATCGTTACAAAAATACAGTGGAACGAAAATCGCACATCATTATTTTCACAACTATACTCAAGTACTACCCTGGGCAAGTACTAGTCTCGTCTAAATGCTCCCCATGTCCCGCCCACACTGCATTGTATGTAAAATTGTGTGCACATGTTAGCCGAGGCTCGTTGTAACTCGATCGCACTTACATGGTCTGGGACGTACCGTTTTTGGTTAGGTTAGTTCATTGATTTCATGTCTTTTGTGCTGGTTTCTATGACAACTACAATCTCATTGTTTAGAGATGAGGAAGGAACCACGCACACATGCGTGCATATGTACTAGATATTTTTATATGAGGTACGTAACGTAAAGAGACAAATGTCTATTCGAGAAGACTGAAATAGTCGCTAAAAATTATAATAGGTAAGTATTTATAGGTGTCAAAATAAGGTTTCCATGTTTAAAAAAAGAATATGGCACGGTTTTTATTTTGTTTTTTTTATTACACGCCATAAAGAGGTTTCTAAATTCAAAATTGTTGACATGTTCCATTTGTTTAGATTAATCCGATCGTAAATGTTAATAGTGTTGATAATAGTAAAATATCGATATCAACAACTTTGATAAAAAAAGTATCATGTGTCGTAAAAGTAGATATGTAAGAAGACTTATCTCATTCAAATCGAATGAAATGTACGAGACTGTTTATTTACTACAAATGGAGACAATTTCAGATAAAACTTACATAACATGAGAAAAATCAAAACATCGCCTTAATTACCGTTAATCGATTTTTTATTTGTTTCTTTTATGTTTTATGTTGTCATAAACTCGTATTGTCTTTTATTACTTTTCAAATCTTAATATTTATTTCATCGGAGATAAGAGAATCAGTTAAATTATAAAAAAACACTCTTATATAAGTACTTAGAAACCCGAATGGCATAGTTAATGCATGATTAGGCAAAAAAAGAAAATACCAACAGCTGAAATATGATTTATTTATTAACTTAAAATAATACAAATTTATTTGTGAAACTATTTATCTTTAGCATAAAGTTAAATAAACAAACGATTATGTTTATCTATTTTTACGACCATCAGCTTCAGATACGTAGTTACTAAGATTTCCTCCTACTTAGATGAACAGAGACGCTTGTATAAAGCTTATCAAAACGCCATAATGCAAGCTTGATAACAGAGTATCTTTTAGATTTTCTCCTTTAAAATGCAATAGGCGTTACCTTCTTATCACATAACATACGTTGGTGGCATTCGAGTCTTTTACCCACTCTGTCAGCTTCATTGGTCTGTAAAACTGTCGACTTTGGGATCTCGAGTTTGATTTTCGAATAGAGCAAAGGTTTGTTGAACTTCGGATTTTTTAAAAACCACACTTAAGACATGGCTTAGGATCGTCACACGCCAAAGTATGAGAATATGATCAACTCCATTCATTATCAACATAATTAGTGGAAGGTGCGCACTTTAGCTGACCTCTTTGGGTCATGTAACAATCTCTCTCTTGTCTGCGGATGGTAGCTCGGCGCTCGACCGATGCCGAATGATGGAACTCACTAGACCCGATGTCCAGCCGAGTTTATGGGTATAAGGTATATATATGGTACATACCGAGGCCGGCCCAAAACAGGAGAAGGAACACGGTGATTTTTAGTCTGTAAGAGTCTAATATCTACTTAAGACATCTCATTTATGATTATGATTTTCCACCCTCAAAAAAGCCTTGCCTTTCTGGTGACGACGCGACGTCTGATGTTATGTTTAAATACACGATCAACAGTTCAATGGCAAACTTTTGAAGTATCGTTGCACTTACAAGTTGTTCAAGTAAGGAAAGTATGACATAGCACACTTCTTCAGTATACAGGATGCACTGCGGTACTTTAAACTGATAGCCACATATATTTCATATTCTGTATTGTTGCTTTCCGATACAAATATGGGGAACTTTTGAAAACATCACTTAATGTTAGTTGTGTGGAATTAGTTTTGATAGTTCGCGTTGGATGTAGAACATGCTCGCTTTGTAGTTAGGTAAGCAAGTTGAGTAAATTTTCTGTTGTCGTTAACACAACTATTGTGTGTGAGTACTTTGTGCAAATGTTCTAAAGCATGCTATATTTTGCTTGCTACCATAGACTACGTAGGTAATAATGAGGATGATGCGAGTAGTTCTAAATACCTAGCGACTGGTCTTTAGAATGCTGCAGAAAATTTAATGCCGTTCGATAAAAAAAAATCAAAGCTATTTTATTTTAACACTATTATGTAAGGATAAATTTCTTCATACTAATCATCAGACATTCTCCTATTCTAAACTATCCCAATCTTGAATTCACTAAACTTAAAAGCCCAGCAATGCACTCTGATTAGTGTACATGGGCGGCGCCGATTGCTTATTATCAGACGACCCGTCTACAAACTTGCTACAAAAAATCATGTCCTTGAAAATAAACCCTCAAAGAAAGGTATCGCAAACATTATTTACAGTCAGAGAAAAGTAAAAGCTGTAATAAAATCGTGCCACAAAGATCTTCCGAGTAACCCTTGCCACATAAAAACTATAAACTTTTTAGTACCTTAAATGAGAAAAGGTTTCCCGTGTGTTTCATGTAAATAGATAAGGAAAACTATACAACTACCTTTCAACATCTGCCTTCAAACATTATCGTGTTCTGATAAAATCGTATCAAAAAAGATAGGGACATGACAAAGGCAGCTCTTAACGGTGTCAAAGGTGAAGATCGTGTATAGGTAAACAGTTCTCAAACAGAAACTCCATTACCATATCAAATACATTGTAAACGTAAAATAAGCATTAGGTCTCTCTCTACTCCTATGCATTAGAGAAGAAGAGTAATATTCATTGATGCGAGTAATGCATACATTTGCATACGGTTCAGGGGCTGGTGTGAAATTTGCATACAAGTGCGCGAGTGACAGATTTCGGTCACATCAATTTAGTTGCCCTTACTAGAGGATCTCAGAACATAGACTCAAGAACTTCACTGACGCACTCATTCATTTTAAGTTTAAAAGAAAGTTCCTTGCCAAAACTTCACAAAAATCTTCATAGAATTCTCCTAAAAGGTAAACAATGGTCTATCTTTAGATATCTCTTCTAAATGAAAGCTCATCTAGTTTTTATTTGATTACTGTAAGACAATTACCAAATAGTAATGATGTGCTTAAAAGAATTCGGTATATAATTACAAGGTCATTCTGGAACGTTCAGTCTTTGTCTCCGACTTCTAACGAGGCTTTCTGAAAATGTTAGATTAGTCACCTTAAGAAAGTAAAAATCTAAATTTTCTCCGTAAATGTAGATACATTTTTCAAGAAAAATGAACCCAATTCGTAGGGGCAGCTGGTATGAAATGAAAATCCATCGACGCAAAACTTTGACAAAAGACTATGATTAAAAATCTGAGCTCAATTGATTGATGAAATTCAATTGACATCTTAAGTTCATTTTTTAGGTAAAAAAATATTTGGGACATCCAAAAAAAATTTAAGAAAGATTTTTTTATTCCAAAAAATATGAAAATTAATTTCGGTTGTAATTATTTTGATTTTCTTCCTCATTTTTCGGTAAATCGAAGTAAATAAAAGTCGTTACGAAAGTAACGTATTATTTTCCACTTCCTAAGACCAAGCTAAAGAAAGTGTGTTGATTTAATTTTATAATAGATCTCGTTGTCTGAATTTAGAAAAAAAACACTGACAGCTCTAAATAGATCTGACAAAACTCATAATAATTCATTTTTTATTTAATAATTAATGAAAATGATGGGTAATAAAAGAAGATATAAATCATGACTTAGCGTACCATAATTTCTCGATAATCTTGTAAGGCTTTCAGAGTTTGTGAAATAAGTCTTTAATTAACTAAAATGATTACTTATCTAGTAAATTTAGAGGAACAAATCCAAAAGTTGAGATTTGCCGAATTTAAATCGAGTAGCGTATGAGTAACCGTAGCAAATAGTAAGCCGGTACAAGCCCCAGGTCACCCATCAGTCACAGGATGGCAGCCTCGTACGTCATCTGTCAAAACTCTAACGTTATGGTTTAATGGATTATTGAATACGCCCGTTTTCAATCAACATACGGACGATTTTTTTGCGGTGAATCGTGTCACTATATTTTACTAGTATGATTTGTTATTCATAGAGAAGTGTGGGCGGTATGTTATGCTTAATTGTTTTGATTGATGCCACACTGAATATGTCGGTTTGCTACGGCAATTTGGAGTAATAGTCGGCATGTACGTGGGCTAGCGTTTGTATAAACAAACAATGATCGACGTATGACCTTTGTAAATTTGTTGAAGGGTGAATGAGGGTGGAAGTTACCGAGTTATTTATAAAACTAATAATAGATTTACCTGGCTATCTACTTAATAAGCTCCAGTATTGATTATTGGCTGTTTTTGTTATTCTTAGATTTTATTTTGTTTTTGTTATTGATAGAAGACTTTTGCTGTAAGATAAAGAGCGTTTTTTTATTTATAGAAGTCTTTAAACATACTGTTGCCTGAAAGTCTATATAAAATATGGTGAGAAATAGGAAAAGGTGGGGTTTAAATATGTCTTGTGATCAGAGTCTTCCTTACGACCACATCACAATCAACGCCAAAAAAGAACAATATAGAGTATTCTCCAATAAAAAGTGTTAAATTCAAGAATAAGCTCACACATAATATTGAACCATAATATAAGACCTTTTATGACCTTACTCAATCAATACACATTTATTTCAAAGACAATGTTCTAATCCAACTCATCCTAAGATCCACCAATCAGGTGTTCAAACCAAATGCTGTAACAGCTTTAACATCAAGTAAGGTAATCAAGTTTGTCAAAGGACAAGTTACCTAACAAGGTATGGGTCAGTTAATACCGTTTCTGGACAACCGGTTCAGATTTATGAATGTACGTGCGTTTGTACGTATGTATGTCATTCAATTTTGCATCCAGTAAGAGCTTTGTGCTCGACATATTCACGTTGGAAATGTTGTGGTTCGTGATAGATTACCATATTGCTATGATCTGAATAATATCGTTTGTAGGATCCGTTGGGTCGAACAAATTTATGTTTCGTAAATCTAAAGAAATTGAACCATCTGTTATGTTTTTAAATTTACTAAGTTAAGTTGCTCAAAGTTTTCTTGGCTTCGTCAAGATTTGTCGCAAGCCACGCTTAGCTATACTATGATAGGAGTTAGGTCAGGTTAGCCTAACCGCCAAGAGGCCAGCAATGCGCTTGCAAACTCCTCGAGTGTTGCAATATACTTGGCCAGCACCGAATTCTTTACATTAGGTGTCCCGTCAAATCGTTTGTCGTTCCATCCCACAAAATGAAAGAAGTAGTACTATTAAAATATAATATATTTAATGTTGTGCACTTTCCATGACTATTTAGCCACCACTGACATACGGTGAAGGTAAACGTCGTGAGAAAACCTGGACTTATAATTTCTAATTATAAGTTTGAAATCGCCAACCCGTATTGATAAAGCGTGGTGATTAATGCTCAAACCTTCTCCGTGTGAGAAGAGGCCTTTGCTCAGCAGTGGGCATATAGAGGCTGCATTATGAATTGTGTGCATGCTTCTACTACATTATTGGCCTATTTTAGTCATTTTAAAACAGTTGATTTCATGAAAATTTCAAGCTTGGACTTCCCACAAAATGACAAAATCGTTTATTTCAATTAGTCACCTACAAGAATTTTTGAACGTCAAACAAAGATTAAAGATAATAAATGTCAGTCTTTCGGTCAGTCCTCTTAGTGAAGCTATTTCTTTATCGATTTACAATAATTTGCAGGATTATCCATTTTATTCCGAAAAGGAATATAAATAGGTAGCCAATACTTAAGTTAGTCCTTTTATAACAGAGAACTTGCTTACATTAAAACTACATGTATACGTACTCAATTCTCTTTAAACGTACACATTCGCATTCCTTATAAGCCTCCGTCACAGCTACAACATTGTTTAATACATTTAAGCGTTTCTCACAACAATGGAAACGACAACTGTGCTCCAGAAACGGACTTATATTATTAAAATAATAACTCCCACGTATTCTGATATTCGCGGCTCAATCGCCTCCGATAGCACATAACCAGTCGAAGATGACCTGTACTCACGAAGAATAAAGAGGTGGATCGAAGAACTATACCCAGTCAGGGGTCAAGGACTAGTGGTCATGTTATCCAACCCACGCACGCTGCTTTATTGGTCGGAATTGCCCCTAAACGTTACCAATGAGGCGTTTGTTGTTGTATATTTACGGCACCTTCAGACTTGCATAGTAAGAGACCCGGCACCGATATAATAAAGTGTAAGATATATGAGGGTCCGCTCCTCATGATTGTTGAGTAACAACGGTACATTCAAGAAATTGGAAGCCTTTACCCAATTCATTGAAAGAATTTTGTTTGTACACAACTTATTCATATACTTACGCTCCACAAGAATGGTATTCAAATAACAAAAACGTTTTGTTTAATGTTTCGCCATAACGTTGAGAAAATATTTGGAAACGTATTTTTAACAAAATTACTTTACGTAAAGAAATGTACAACAAAAACAAATATTGTGTTTACTAAGCGTCGGAACAAGGATAAACGTTCAAAATAACAACAGTAAATTAAGGGGAGATTAATATTTTCTCGTTTTTCGTACACATGTATTTTTTGGAGTAAAGAAGGTTTTAATTAACAAGGGTTTTTTCAGGTTTACGTCACCTACATACGACAGAGATAGACGTGGCCAAGGACATCTGTAGCAAATGAGCTTTTCTGCTTTTGTTCCTTGTTAATTTGTGTGTAAACTCATTTTATTTTTAGGAGAATTCTTTAAAAGCCTTTTAATCAGTGATACATACTTTATATCCCGTGTCCCCTAGATGGGGCAGAGGGCGTCCACTGAAGTTCTCCATCGCGATCTGTCTTGAGCTTCACGCTTCACCTCACTCCACGTCATACCGATGCTCGTCGCTTCTGCCAGTACGGTGCGACGCCAGGTTTGCCGTGTACGGCCACGCTTTCTTCTCCCTTGAGGATTCCAATCCAAGGCTTGCTTGGGTATGTGGTCAGGACCCCTTCGGAGCGTGTGCCCTATCCATCCCCAGTTGCGGCGACCAGAGTGAAACAACCAAAGCGTTATGTTTCGTTGTGTGAGTGAGGTTATTGAAGGCTCAATCCTTCTTGCATTCCCCTCAATCTCTAATCCCCAAAATGCCGGTAATGCACTCGTAACTCCTCTAGTGTCCATGGGTAGAGCCGATTTTTTATCTTCAGGGAATCAATCTGCTTGTTTGCCTTCATTTCACATACAAATAAATAGCATAGCTAAGAGACCTACTAAAAGTGGTGTAAAGTCCACGTGTATTAACCAATCGAACGAACGACTTTCATCTACAGCTAAAAGGGCTTTAAGTCACCATTGGTAAAGTGGTTACACCGCGATTTAGATGACTCATAAGCAAATCTATGTCTATACTAATATTATAAATGCGAAAGTAAATAACTCTGTATGTGTCTCTTTTCTTCACGCCTAAAGTACTGAACCAATTTCTGTGAAATTTGGACGTTGTTTGGAACTCGAGAAAGGACATAAGATAGTTTTTATACCAAAAATCTGCAGGAAGTCACTAAACCACGCAAACGGAGTCGTGGGCAAAAGCTTATATAAGTATTCGTAATAAAGTCATAAATGTCAATATCTGTACTTAAATGCTACGTCAATACTTCGCCAGGTGTTTCTAGTCACCGCTAGGCAAACCATCAGTCTACGTCAAATGTATTGACAAACCTGTCAAACAGCTGAAGCTTATATGAAAACTTCAAAGCTGAAAGTATTAAAGACTGTTGTGTAACTAGCTTATACCTGCAACTACGTCTGGGTTCAATTTGATGACCACAATTTTGCGGGAACACTTTATTGTTTAAAGATAAAAAAATGTTTTTTCTAACACGAAAGAAGCCTAAGTTACTCCTACTCTATAAATTTCCAAAACAAAATCCGGTCAAAATCGGCCCAGCCATTCCAAAGATTAGTCGGAACAAAGAGGCAGACAAACAAAAATTGTAGAAAATGCTATTTTTTGTGTATTTAATTTGTATGTAGGTATGTATAGAGTACAGATGTATAGATACTGTCCTTTATATCATACCAAAAACATTGCAAAAACCCCAAAATGTAATAGATGTTTTACAATAACCAATGAACATTACAAAATTACGTATACCCACGCGACAGCCAAAGTCACAGAATGGAGTCCTAATATTCACTAGAAATATATTATATATTATATTACGGTAGTACATTCTTGGAACAGTTTATACACAAGGGACTAAAGTACCATTAACTACGGCATGTCAAATATTCAAGGGTTAATATTGTACCTAAATGCTCAGAAATTAAAGCTATTGCTCTGATTTTAGGCTCAACCATCGACGAGTGATTACTCCAGGGAAAAGTAGGTGCTATATGCCAGATTAAAATTTTTGATTAGAAATACAACAGTGTAGGTAAAAATTTCATTAAAATTGAAATTAATGTACCTCCACGTGTAGTTTTTGTAAATGGAATTTTAAACTGTATTACCTGTGGGAGAGGTTTTAATATTCTATGTAGGACAATGTGTTCTGCACAATAAATAAATACAATAGTCTGTAACATTTTATTAAATTGGCACATTTTTATAGAAGTTTATTATTTGTTAATTTAAAAATATATTGACAAAATAGATCTTTTTTATAACCCTCAGTCTACGAATGCCTATAGAAAGTACCTCATGTACGATCAAATTATGAAATGAGAACTTATATTGAACAGGCTTCCCGTTAATAATAAAAAAGAGACAAACTGTGCCGCCAATGTTTGCGCATACTCCATACATAAAAAGAACATATTAAAATTTATTAGAAAATACTGTCGACGAACGTAAACAAAACCATAGAGATGTTAATGTAAAACTATTTGATGTTCATACTCCTTGTAGCAGAATATTTGTTTATGTAGTTCTCGCCGTATTGATAGCTCTGGGTCCAAATGGCGTAAGGGACGCAGGCCTTAATGTCCCTTACATCCTTTCAACCCAAACACATCGATATTTTTTAAAGATATCGTCCTTTGTTAGAACTAGAGCCTCCTTCTGTGGGTACGATTCAATGTTTGCACACTTTAGAGTGTTTATTATACCCTCTGGGCGTTTGCGCGAATAGAGTTGTAACATTACGCAGACACGGATCAAATTTTAGAGTGCGGTTTATGTGTTCGTGGAATAGCGGATCTTGATATTTTGTTACTCAATAATTTTTTTCGATACCGTCGTCAAATTGTTTATCTTGACATTCTTTTTTAAAAATTGTCTCAATTTTACTGTTGTATTTCATTAGTGGGTTGTCCCAAATCATAATTTATTTACTGATTTCATTTTAAATGCATCATATTCTTGTAAAATCACAAGCAAAATATACTTAACCTTAGTTATTAAATCTCTCCGATTCCACACACTATGATCTCAACCTAAGCATTGTTTTGTGGCTGGTGACGGATTCACGGCGCTCCCCAATCGCTTCATGTTTACATGTCTGTTGCCATGGTAACTTTGTTTACTAATTGTCCTCCGGTGCGATAGTTACACGGTACCGGAGGTGGATCCGGGAATTCTGTGTGCAAATATCACGAGGCTTCACGATTTGGGTTTCTAATCAATGCGAGGCAATATGGCTCCTCAAACTATGCCAGTTTTTTGGCTTGAATTTTAGGGTAACATTCAATTTGCAACCAAACTTCATTCAGTTTTCGAGATATTACGATGGAGTATCCATCATGTGCTTTATATGTTTGTTTGTTAAATAAACTGTATCTCTTCTAGTATTGTTACAGCTTGTTAATATTTTACTAAATTCATGATGGTAAATTAATTCTAAAAGATGTAGGCAGTAGGACAGACTTCGTCCCATAAACATTTTCCGTAATCAAAAGTTATAAATACTAAACGTATTCTTAATTGACTAAGAACTTATAAAGAAGTTCATTTTCAAACTTTCTGAAAATATATTTCAAATTGAGAACGATAAATAAATAAAGTTAAAAACTTAATATATCAACTCTTTGAAAAAACACTTTCCCAATTACTGTGAAAGTTAAGCGGAATAACTGCTCATACATGTAATGGACGCACACGACTAAATTACAGAAACGCCGCCAATCCGACTCTATTCAATTCAGAGTTTTGCACTAATTATCTGCGTATGCATCGGATTGCCGGCGAGTTTTTCAAGGGTTTAATTTTCGCGACGGTCCGCTCAATGTCGATGTGTCGGTCCGTGATGTGCCATGACGTTCGGCCCTGCTTTGATGTGCCTCCAACCTGGAGAGGAACATGTACGCCGTAAGAAAAGTAATTTATTTTTCAGTAACGCTATTTACTTTTTTAATAATTACGTATGGGAACTTTTTGGACGTGGTTGCTTTTCGTTTTTGATATGAAAGTACTATTGCTTTACATTTCGGGTCAAAGGACCATAGCAAATACGAATTTTAATTAGTTTAAAATGTTAATAAGAATTATTATTCTCATTTATTTAATGAGAAAGGACAAAAAAGAAACACATTTTACGTCGTAAACTCGTAACAAACCTAAGGTGTTTGTGTAAATTTTCCTCGAAATATTAATTCCCACTAGTCCTCTAGATGTGAGAGTTTGTGAAAATGTATGGATGTATGTTTGTTATTCTTTCACGGAAAAACGGCTCTATCGATTTGGTTGAATCTATCTATATGTATACTAATATTATAAAGAGGAAAAATTTGTAAGTTTGAAAGTTTGTATGTAGGGGGTAATCTTTGAAACCGCTGGTCGGATTGCCACACACATCACGCTACGATAAAATGGAGCCGAGCAGCGAGTGAAACCGCGCGCGATTAGCTAGTTTTTTATGTAGATAGGTGCACAACACATAGGCTACCAAGCTTTTTATCAACATACCATGCGGGTGAAGTCGCGGGCCAAAGCTAGTATTCTAAAGATTAAAAACTGATGTCCTATACAGTTACACATACCAACCTATAGGCAGCCTTTACTTAAAACTTACAATGCTTACTCCATATTACTCACTCGGCTTCTTAAATGACACTTAAATCAAGCCAAAACACACCATCATACGTTGGCATAAAGTCTAAAACGGCTGCTGATAAAAGTTTGCATTTAACACACCTCGGTATTCGGTGCGCTCGTTACAAAAGAATGTCCAAAACGCCTCAGCTGTCTGAGCAGCAAAATGCAATAATTGAAGGAAAAACTCACTGAAATATTGTGTAATTATATTTGGACTCTGACAATTTATCTGGACGAGCAAAAACTTATCTGGTGTAAAGATTGACAGCGCATTGGCGTCATTTCGTCTTTTCTTTGGAACGAAGCCGCCCGGCTAAGTTGCATAGTTATCGAGCCGGACTCCCAACTTTTTACACTTTTAGACATTTTCAATTTTTTTACAATTACATACCTCGTTTATTTCAAATAGTTCATAGAACGCGTTATTCATGTCTGATGAACTTATATGTCTTGAGTTTTGTATTTCTGTAACGGTTTTTAGAGTATTTATTTTTTTGAACAAATATTTTTTAAATGTACTAATTTATATTCTTATTTATGAGTAAATTTGCAAAAAACGAGTTATTAATTATTATTCAAATTAAATATCTGCTTAAACATTATTGTTTATAGTCAAATAATTTACTAGCCTTAAATCAATAGAGGAAAATTTTTTGTTGTAAAAATATTTTTAATAGACTTATTTTTTTTATTGGTTTCCAATCAGAGCCGCCCGTGGACACCCGCGAAGGAGGAGTTACAAATTTGTTAGCGACCTTTTGGAGATTAGGGATTTAAAGATTTAGGGTTTGGGTGAAAAGAAGAATTGGGCCTCCAGTAACGGCAGCCAAATCGGCCAACACGGCGAAACACAACGCTGTGGTTCTTTCACGGCGCTTTTCTGTGGTATTACACCGGTCGAGCCGACCCATTCGTGCCGAAGCACGGTTGTCCCACACTGTATGATAAAGTTTTGGTAGACATTAAAGCAACTTCAACCATAATCAAAATACCCCCTTTTGAGGGTATTATCGTCAAATGGCCTATCCCGCCCTGAATAAGGCGAGGAGTGTCAGTCTCTTACTGAGTAAAATCCACTCTGCTGCTGCGTTCCCGCTACCCCATTGCACCCGATGTAACCAACCAATAACATTTAATTTACATGTTATCTTATGCAATTCAACCCAAACCGGCCTCGTCTAGTTCATCAACCATCAACATCAACCGGCCTAGTTTTTTACATATAATTTTGACGTGTAAAAGTGCTGTTTTATGGCCTATTTACAAAAATAAATTCATTGTTTTAAACATGAAGCTAACTATCCAAAACCTTCGTATGTACTATCGTCAAACACGAATGACATGTTTTCCTTAGATACGTTTTGGACCGTGAGCACTAAAGTATTTGATTAATTGCTCCTTTAAATCGTATAGGTACAAGTAGTGACATGTTTCATGCGTCAAATTGTAGAATGTGTTTGGACGCCCACTGGTAAGCACGCGTACTTCGCCCATTTGACCAATAAAATTCCTAAATCGAACAATAAAAAGTGAACATTATCATACAAGTCCCATTCAAGGTAGTATATGTTTTGAAACCAGACAATTATTTTTTTATTTGGTACACAACTATTTTTAGTTTTTTACTGCTGGCAGAAAACTATTATTGAAGGCAAATCGTCTGCTGCAATTAGGTCCCCGGTGTACTATGTGCCGGTAAATGTGGTAAGGTTAAATGTAAGCCACAGAATAACTTCCATCAAGAAAACCGTCTACATTTGGTAATATTCTACTGTCCCAATAAAATATTATACTCGTAAATGTTTAAAGTCTGTCAAAATGTAAGGATATATTATGTTTATTATTGTTTAACGCAGAATCGGCTAAACGAATTTGGTTGAAATCTGGTATGTAGATAGATGATAAATAATGAATTAATTTTTATCAACATAACACGACGACAAATTCGCGGTCGGGAGCTAGTAATAGTATAAACAAATAACTCAATCACTCACAATTTGATACAACCACTTTTTATTTGATATAAATATTTTCAACAAGAATTACTTTATTTTATAGTTGATATAAATATACGGATATTTTTTGATAAAACATTATATTAACAGGAATTCGAAAACGGCTACAATGATTTCTTGAAATTTTATATGTGAAGGGTTTCGGGAGCGAAATACCAAACCAACTCGGTTTCATTTCCAAGAAATTAATAAAAAAAACACCGAATAAAATTCGGTCATCTAGTTACTTCTACTTATGTTACGTGTACTGTGTAATAATCGAATTTCACTACGTTAATCAGGGAGAACCTTGTAATGTTATTAATGAAACAAACATGACGTTACGAACTGACAATTTAATTGAAGCATATCGATAGTGTCTCCATGCTTCCACGCGAATGGGTTGGCTCGACTCGAGTAACACCACGGCCTCAAAGAAAAGCGGTGTAAACAATACAATCATAGCATTCTGTTTTGTGTGAGTAGAGCTACCGGCGGCCCAATCTTTTCCAACCTTTTAAGTGTGCATAGCCATGCTTCGGCACAAATGGGTCGGCTTCACCGTAGTGATACCACGACCTCAACAGAAAACGGGCTTTGTATTTCGCCGTGTGAGTGAGGTTACCGGAGGCTCAATTCTCCCACCACCCCAATCCCTCGTCATTTCCAAAAACTCCAAATCTAGTCCCCAAAAGGTCGGCAACGCACTCGTAACTCCTCCGTCGTTGCGTTAGTAGGTTAATAGGTAATCCGTTTGCTCGTTTGCCGACTTAAAAAACCTTCTCCCCAATTCTTGAATCACTAAACCCCTATAATGCTGGCAACACACTTGCAACTCCTCTGGTATTGAACGTATCCATGGGCGGCGCCGATTGTTTACCATCAGGTAATCCATGTGCTCCTTTGTCGGCGTGACAAATGAAAAAAACGCACAAACTGAGAATTTTAGTGATTTTTGACTGAATATTGGACCTGTCACAATAAAGTTGTGATTACTTAGATTAATTAGCAGAATAATATTGTTACTTACTAGCTACTCTCGCGCGGTTTCACCCGCTGCTCGGATCCATTTAATCGTAGCACTCAGGAACATTGTAGCTACCTATCAGTGAAACAATTTTGGCAATCCGACCAGCGGTTGTAAAGATTACAAACATACAAACTAAAAAATTTTACCTCTTTATTAGTAATATTAGTATAAATTATATTTTCAGTTAGCGCAAAGATGTTACCTATTGTTGACCAAAAACACTACCGATTTTCTTTAAAAATACTCGTCTGATACCGGCTTCTTTCTCTTCTCCTCTTCCCCCCCCCCTCTCTCTCTTTCTCTCTCTCTCTCTCTCTCTCTCTCTCTCTCTCTCTCTCTCTCTCTCTTTATATTCTCTCTGCACCAGTGTTTTGAGTCAATCCATTTTTAGCACAGTAGTTCAGAAACTCAATCTCCAAACACACACTTGCCTACTTCCTAACTTGAAGTTTATTATTATTCCCTTTACTGTTTCTCCGATACGATACAAAATTGCGAATAACAATTTCGGTGACAATATTCCGTTGCCCACTTGGACTTGAATTTATAGAGGTCTATCTAATTCTTACTTGTGATACCGTTTTAGATAGCGTTTAGACCAAGTCCTTGTATTATTTGTGGAAATGTGCCTCATATTTGAAGTTTGGTTTCGGATTCTCATAGTTTACTGTATTTATAGTGTTATGAATTTCAACTGCTTCAACTGTTTCGTTTAGGTCTCTTATTTAAACTGTTATAAAAGAAATGGATCCCTGGATAGCTCGATTATAATACGCAAATCAAATATAATTTATAGCCTATAGCATTGAGGAACAGTCTAGCTATCTATCAGTTAAACAATTTTGGAAATCCGACAAGTGGTTCAAAATATCCCTACATTCAAACTTAAAAAAAATACCTCTTTATAATATTAGTGTAGACTATGTTGTATTGTCTATGATTAGTATTACTAATCAGTGTTGCACTATTATTGTCTATGTCGTCATATCTCTATAAAGAGGGTGGCCGAGCAAGTGTCGGCCATTGACAATGTAACTCTGGTGCAGTGAGCTGCAGGACTGTGTACTGTATAAATAAAGTCAAGTATCCAAGATCCAAGTCTTTCAATCATATTACATGGTGTCAGAAGTGAAAAGAACAATTTATTTCACGTAAGTCGGTCACAAAAATGGACCAGTCGAGTTCCGAGCCATGCGGCGTGGGCGACCAAGATGGCGTCCAAGGTCTCAACACGAGGATGAAATCATTAAATATTTCGTCGGATTCCACAAATAATAATGCGGAAGCGTGGAAACGGTGGTCGCAGCAACTGGACCTATATCTACTCGCCACGGGTTTAGACAGGGCACCCGAGAAGAGAAAAATAGCCATACTGCTGCATCTTATAGGTGAGAAAGGCCTAAACATTTATAACACATTTAACCTCAACATCGACAAGACCACGCTTGCCGAAGTGAAGCAGAAATTCAATAATTTTTTTGAGCCCCGGAGGAACATAACCATGTGTCGTCACATGTTCTTCACGAGGAGGCAGAAGCAATCCGAGTCCATCGAAGGATTCCTGGCAGACCTGGAAAACAAGAGCCAGGATTGTGAATTCGGAACGCTCAAGGAGTCCCTCATCAGGGATATTTTCATTGCCAATCTGCACATGGACCTGGCACATGTCCGTCAGAGATTGCTTCAGGAGCCTGATCTGACATATCAAAGGATGCGCGAACTGGCGAGAACATTAATCGTCGCACAGCAAGATGCTGAGAAAATCGTCGGTTCCAGCGAGAAACAGGAAAATGTAATGCATCTACGTCGGAGGAGCCGTAGTCGAGGAGATCGTCGACAGCGAGCTTCACCAGTCGGTCGGCAGGGTCCTGGTACGAGGCAGTCTCCCAACCCTGAAAGGCGCACGAGGCCGTGTAGCCGCTGTGGGCAGTCTCATCGATACAAGTGCCTAGCGCAGGGAGTCCAATGCAGGTCATGTAATTCATTTGGTCATTTCGCTAAATTTTGCTTTAAAAATAAAAAATGTAAGTCGTTTAGAGTCGTTTAATTCAAATAGTAACAGTAGTCAGGATCATTATTTCATTGGAACATTAAACAGTCATTGTCAAAGCCATATAAAGTCAAATAAAAGTACAAAGTATAGTCACTATAATGTAGTGTCAAGTAAAAAGTCAGTCAGCACACAGTCACATCGTCAGTCCTCACTATCACCACCACAGTTACATTGTCAATCACCATCACCACCACAATTACATTGTCAACCACCATCGGAATGGTCTCATAAAGATCAATTACAGTTGAGGAATGATTCCGATGATGAAACTTATGTCATGTCTGAGAGATCTCACCGAGACTCATATTGTCAATCTGAGAAAATCATTCTCATGTCAAATTTCTGTGATGATAGTGGTGATAATGTCATGTCTAAAAGGTCTAAAAAGAACCTCGGTGATGAAAGCAGTCACCTGTCTGAGAAACTAAATACTTACTCAAATTTCTGTGATGATAGTGGTGAAAATGTCATGTCTAAGAGGTCTAAAAAGAACCTCGGTGATGAAAACAGTCACCAGTCTGAGAAATATAATCTCATATCATATGGTCACAATTTAAACAAATGTGATAGTCAAAGTGTGTATCTCAATGATGAGTACAGACACATGTCTGAGGAATCACCTCACACGCTCACACCACCACATCAAAGTCATCAGTCATTGAACAACATTAATACAGTTCAATCAGAACCTAACATTAACAAAAGTAAACAGTCCTGGAATATTAATTTAAAAGTAGGTAATTTAAAATTTAATTGCATCATAGATTCAGGAGCTGATTTAAACATTATGTCGAAGCAAACTTTTAATTATTTAAAACATAAGCTTAAACAGTTGTCAATTGTCAAAAGTCATATAAATGTCACAGGATTTAGTGGCAAATCAATACCCATTATGGGAAAGGTCAATATTAAATGCAATTTAATATTAAATAATAACAATGTCAGTGAGAACATAGTGTTCATAGTCGCAAATTTAGAGTGTCCCAATGTCTTAGGTCTTCCTACATGTGAAAGGTTAGGAATAATTAAAAGAGTTTTTTCAGTGTCTAAACAAAATTTTTGTCAACAAATTCTAACAAAATACAATGATGTCTTCCAGGGTCTTGGCTGTCTACCTCCTGTCTGTCACCTGAAACTCAAACCTGATGCAGTACCATGTGTGGATCCTCCCAGGAGAGTACCATTTGCGTTACTTGGAAAACTACGCGAGGAGTTGGATCGCATGGAGAGCATGAAAGTCATAGAAAAAGTCACTAAGCCTACTGAGTGGGTGAATAGTATAGTTATAACTGTAAAAAGTTCAGGTCAGTTACGAATTTGTTTAGATCCTAGAAATTTAAATAAAAATATCATAAGGGAAATATATCCACTTAAGTCAATTGATGAGATAAGATCTCAACTAGTTGGAGCTGTCTGTTTTTCTCATTTAGATGCATTTTCGGGTTTTTGGATGTTAAAATTAGATGAATATAGTTCTAAATTATGTACTTTTCAAACACCATTTGGTTATAAATATTTAAGGTTACCTTTTGGAATAAATGCATCATCAGAAATATTTCAAAGAGTTATGATGAATTTGTTTGGTGATTTGGAAGGAGTCTTAATATTCATTGATGACATTCTAGTCTATGGCCCAAATGAGTCTGTACATAATGAGAGATTACATAAAGTCATGCAAAGAGCACGTCAAGTTAATTTAAAATTTAACAAATCTAAATGTAAATTTCTAGTGTCTGAAGTCTGTTTCCTAGGTTATATCTTTAGTAAAGATGGTGCAAGGGTTGACCAAGAGAAAGTTAAAGCAATTGTCAATATGCCTACACCAAAAAATGTCAAAGAATTACAAAGAATATTAGGTATGATCAATTATTTAGGTCCCTTTATTAGTAATTTGTCAGAAAAAACTCAAATTTTAAGAAATCTTTTGAAAAAGGATTCTGTCTGGTCTTGGGATGAGAATCACAATAAATGTCTTAAGGGTTTAATAGATGAAATCACAAAGTCACCTGTCTTAGCTCACTATAACCCCAACATTCCATTAGTCTTGTCAGTAGATTCGTCTAAATCAGCGTTGGGAGCAGTCATTTTACAAAATAATAAACCCATTGCTTATAGTTCTAAAACTTTAACCACAACCCAGTCAAGGTATGCTCAAATAGAGAAAGAATTGCTTGCAATTCAATTTGGTTGTGAAAAATTTCACCAGTATGTATATGGTCACAGAGTTACAGTTCACACAGATCACAAACCTTTAGTCTACCTGTTTGATAAACCATTACATGATGTACCAGCTAGGTTACAGCGAATGATGTTAACTTTGCAAAAGTATGATTTGAAAGTTATACATGTCCCAGGTAAACAAATGTACATATCTGATACTTTGTCGAGAGCAGCCTTAAAAGATCATTATATTCCAGAGAATGAGTCTGAAATAACCTGTCATGTCAATTTAATGCATTCAAATTTAGCAATTACTAAGGATTACAGTACAAAATTGTCACAACAAACTAATAAAGATGAAAGTTTGCAATTGTTAAAGAAATATTATTATGAAGGATGGCCAAAAAGTAAAAACAAAGTTAGTCAATTAGTGAAACCATATTGGAATGTACAAGCTGAAATACATGTAGTTAAGGATTTGTTATTTAAAGGATCAAAATTAATTGTACCACAGTCTATGTATAAAGAAATGTTGGATAAAATTCATGAAGGTCACCAAGGAATAAATAAATGTCTTAAATTAGCTAGAGATTCTTTATATTGGCCAAACATGTCAGTTGATATTAAAAATTTAGTAGAACAATGTCTTATATGTGCAAAATTTAAACCTGCTAACCAAAAAGAGCCATTACAAAGTTTTGAAATTAACAAATATCCATGGCAACAAGTTGGTATTGATTTAATGTACTTTGATGGTCTTTCTTATTTAATTGTTACAGATCATTATTCTAAATACATAGAAATAGCTTTGTTAAATAAGAATAGTACAGCCAAAAATGTAATTACACATTTAAAGTCGATTTTTGCCCGTCATGGTATACCTTTGTCATTAGTGTCTGACGGTGGACCTCCTTTCCAATCTTTAGAATTTAAAAATTTCTTACATGAATGGGACATAGAACATGTTGTTACTAGTCCATATCATGCACAGTCTAATGGTCAAGCTGAAAGTTCAGTTAAAATTGTCAAAAATATGCTGAAAAAATGCAAAGAAAATTCGTCTGATCCTTATATAGCTTTGTTGCAATATAGAAACACACCTAAGAATAATTTACCGTCCCCAGCTCAACTCTTAATGTCTAGGAATTTAAGAGACAATGTCCCTAAGTTGTATAAGAAATTAAAACCAAAGGTAGTAACATTTAAAGATTACAAAGAATGTGTAACTAAGAATAATGATTGTAAGTCTAAATATTATAATAGAAGTGCTAAGCCTTTACCATTGTTATATCCCAATGATCATGTCTACTTCAAAAGACAACCTAGTTGTAATTGGGAACAGGCTATTGTCAAGCAAAGACTAGCAAATAATAGGTCATATGTCGTTGAGGATGTCAATGGAGTTAGGTATAGGAGAAATAGGATTCACTTAAGGCATAAGTTCTCTCCTATGCTATCCAACTCATCGTCGTCGTCGTCTTTGTCATCGCAAGGGAGAGAGGATGGTGACAGTCAGAAGGCTGGACCTCAAGAACTCTCATCTCGATCCTCAAGTAGTCAATTTGTTACACGTTCAGGTCGTATTGTAAAGCCCACAAGAAGGCTAATAGAAGAAATAGATTAAGTATATTTTGTAATCTTATATGTTGTAAATTAAGTACCTAGTCAAGTTATATAAGTATAAGTCGTTTATAATATTGTCAAGTTGTCATAGTGATAAGTCTGTTTTGTAAAGGGTTAATTTAAACTTAACAAGGGGGATGTTGTATTGTCTATGATTAGTATTACTAATCAGTGTTGCACTATTATTGTCTATGTCGTCATATCTCTATAAAGAGGGTGGCCGAGCAAGTGTCGGCCATTGACAATGTAACTCTGGTGCAGTGAGCTGCAGGACTGTGTACTGTATAAATAAAGTCAAGTATCCAAGATCCAAGTCTTTCAATCATATTACAGACTAATACATCAATAACGTTACGAACTTCGTAAAACTTAAAGTAAGTTACTATCTATCTTTATTAGTACTAAGATCTAGACTCCTCGACGTTGTTCATCTTACATAACTTTTAAATTCTCTGCACTATTATTTTGCCCGAGAACTTTATTCCCAGTGTACTTATCATCAAGAGGTAAAATGTATACTTTATTTAATCCATACGCATCCCACCCTATTACCGTGAAACATACTAAATCATGGTTGGCATTAGCAAGCATTATAAAGTAAAGCCCCGTATCAGCGTTTACCGATGTCCCTTTACGGGAGGTCGGCGTTGGCATCAAACATCTTTAGCTAACCCAGTTTGTTGTGTTAAAACTTCTACTCGTATCCCCTACCATAGAACTTTCGAGAACTTTCTAATGTGATCTTGTTTTCAGAAGATGGAGTAGGATATAATTCTATTCTGGGACTTAGTCTAAATATACAAAACGTGTAAAGTGAACAGGATTCAATGGAGGTTTACCTACGTGTTTTAGAAACCAACTTTGTTAATGAAATATCAATTGAAAAAGAAAATAATGCTTATTCCAACTGTAAATAAGGCTTAGTTTTATTTGGTACTAGCTGTCCCGGCAAACTTTGTACCGCCACAAATATAATTAATATTTTATTTTCTGACTTTTTAAACCTTGCCTGTATATCTAAGGATATTTCAAGACCACAGTAGGCCATGTTGGTTTTAATACCATTCCATTTAATACCATAGTAACATTCCTTTTTATATACATATAAGAAAAATAATCTGACATGAAAAGTAACGTACATTTATGCAGTAAAATTAGAAAATATTACGGACATCTTTCATTCAAATATATTTTAAAATGCGTTGATCTATAGTAGGCGCCATGAATGCTAACATGCGGACCACAAACGGGTCAATGGAGCCCTTTGATCCAAGCTCTCACCTGTCTTCCTTGAGTGCCCTGGTCTTTCGCAGACTAGACACTTTAGCCTCTACTCAAGCCAGCCTATGGGACAGGGTCGATGTTTACTTTATCTCTCTATGCAACACAATATACGTTGACGATACGACGCGTTGGTACAACGAAAACGTTTTACGTAAGACTCACTGACGAACTATGACCTATATTTGAAAACTACTACAGATTCTAGCGTAACTATGAAAATGTATTACATGCCTTCGAAAACAAAAGCATCCAACATTTGCCCCATAAAATATTTTCTCATATTTCTACCACAGTGGCGATCAGCGTTTATGCTGTTTACCTTAAAAACGTTTTATTAATTTTAATGCAGTAATGGAATTTAAATGCTGTCTGAATATGAAAATGTCAGCATAATGAATAATTAGAACAGATGTTCCATAAAAATATTAAAAATACTTTAATAGGACGTCGTAAAAATAAATGCTTATAACTATGAATCTTAGTAATCCGGCGTGAAAGGAAAATCATAACAATTTGATATAATTTATTAATCACAAGTGTTGGGTATAAACGTGACCAAATAAAATATAAAAAAGGCCGTACGACATTACTGTTTAGATATTTTTTTTTAATCTCAAAAATCTTTTGTGAAATATTTCGTGAGTATGTTCATTGAGCGACCGATATAAAGGGGTGTTTGTATTTTGTGGGTCCAGTTTCGATTTGAATCATAATAGTGTTTGAAATTTATTTGCTCGTAAAACGGGAGTGTTACCGGGTTGGCTTGTGACAAAGGCGGTTTTATCGCGGCCGGTGAGCGATCGTAAATTTTACTTCGGCTGTCAAAACATAGTGTGGCTCGAGCCTTATTCCTGTGGAGTGCTCTGATACACATTCAGTGACTCATGTTTAGTGCTTAGTATATAGACTATCACGTTTTATGCGGTACAAAATAAATAAATTACCGAGGCTATAAAAATATAACTTTACCTCTAAAAAGATAAAAGATTGCCTTGTTAGTAGCTGATAACAATGGAAAGTATAGAAATACAACAAAATATAATTTCATTCCAATCTTTTTTTAATTTAGGTTTAATATTCTTTTTTTTTTCTCGCAACAAAAAAATATATTGTCGCAGCATAAATAATTAAAACGAAATTAAGTATATCAGTATGTTTGCTTGTCAATAAAAACCGCTATGTCAGTTTTGATTAATTTAAGTTCAACCCTAATAAGTGCGTCATGGATTGGTTCAGGTTCCTTTATATTAATATGTAAGATTTAAACCAAATACATATATGTACACAATAGCAATATAAGTAAAACCGTGGGAAAGCTAGTTAATAAAAAATAATACATGGTAATAAAATATCATGGCCACCAAACTAGACATCTAAAATTACGAATTTGACACCGCAAAATGAAAAAAAAAACGTCGTCATATTTGCCATTTGCGAACTCGGACATTTATGAACTTTATGAACGTTTTAAAATGTAATAAAATTTGATATTTGAAATTGGTTTCTTATAAATGTCAGCGGTAAATCTTAATGTTATGACAGAATGGGTAGCATTTTCGTACGAAATTATAAGAAAACGGGGTACAATAAGCAATTTGAGTTGGCGTAAAAAGGACCGTTGTTGTCCTAATTTAGTACAATCATTATGCATATTGTATGCCCCACTTGGCTTTGTTTCTCGATAAACAGTGGTCGTTTTCCCCGAGTTTTCCCTTTTCCCGCTTTTTTATTATTAAGAGGCCGCATTTACCTGCGGATGTAAGTTTCTGCTGTACAGTCGGAACCACAAAACGTAAACGTAAACGTCTTTAGAACGTATTTTATTATAGCATCTAAGTAAATGTATACCGGAGTGGATTGCTCAACTTTGGTCCTAACATTATTCTTTGCATTTCAATTTAAAAAGAGAATTCGATAAACAAATGAGGTACAATCAATTTCCAAATAAAATTCATCAAGAATAAATAAGGATTTTAATTTGTCTCGTAGTTTATTTAGAACATTTGTTATTTCTCTGTATTTGTAGTATACAAAGTGTATAAGAAACGCAATAATGTCAACATTCCTTCTACACGAACACCGAAAAGAGTGTAAGATCGCTCCCCTAGTTAAACAAACAAATTATTCTCTTTTTGATTGTACAAAGATTCAGTGGAGCTCGGGCATCTTTCTCAATATTGTCTTGGTAATAGGCAAGATGCTTTCCCAGCCATATTCCGGTTCCCGCCGAAATAAAATTAGCCTTTGGGTAATAAATTCAAATCACAGCTCACCGTAATTTCAGCCGCCTTTTTCACAAGAAGATATTCGTTGTGGAATCCTTAATTCGGTTTCGTTTCGCTATTGTGGTTTCTTTGGCTGTCATTTTTCGATTCAAGTCCGTATTTTTATGGGAGAAAACGACCGGAAAGATATGTAATGAATTTTAAATACAACAAAACAATTTTTTTGTGGTAGATTATACATATAATAAGTATGTGGGGTTATATTTCTGTTCACTGCTGTGTAAGACTTTAACTTTTTGGGATTAGAGAATCTACAAGAAATAAAATGGTAAAAAATGGTTAACTTACGAATACAAAATAAAGGTCAAGTAAATCGAGCATTAGTTGATCGTAAACATTAGATATCGGCGGAGGCTTGTCATTGGCAACTTAATTATACATTTTTGTTACCTATACTGTAATCAGTGTTTGATACTCCGTCTTGCCCCTTTCTAGGCGGGGGAAGTCTTGTTTCATCGTTTCATGATTTTTCCTCTTAAACAAAAAAACCTTTCTCACACAACACAACAAAACTCCGCGTTTTTAGTTAAACAGTGACAAGACTGACACAATTAAATCCAAGTCCAGTCTCAAAGATAGATAAAAAACTGTTTTGGATACCGCAACGAAATAAATCAGAAGATATTACTAGAGGAGAATCCATATTGAATAGTTTATATCTATTTATCTCTATATAATTCAATATTAATATATGACAACATCCTCAGAGCTATATCACCTTAACACCCACTATTTCACTTGATGACAAGCTAGAAACACTAATTTATGCAAGTTCATGGCTAGTTATAAATCACAATCTTAACGTATGAGTGTTCCTGCGACATCATTCGAAGTTTGAATGTTGGCGCAATCGATACCTGTGCTGCTGGCAAATTATAGAACCAGTTTTTTGTAGAGGCAACTAAATTAATTATAATTATTATTTTCTATTCTAAAGTAGTAAAATATTTTTGGTAGTAAGAGATAAATGGCAACGCGCCTGTGACTGCTCTGGTGCCGCAGTTGTCTCTCGGCAGCACCGATCAATTACCATGAGGAACAGTTTCTTGTTTGCGTTCTATTCAATAAAAAAGTGCAGTTTTCTAATTGTTGATGACTAAAACTACAAATAAATAGGTAGTATGTGTCCAAAATCTACGCTCCAATACAAGACGATATATTACCTTAACGGATACTAGTTGATTTACTTGCATCAGGCTACCACGGACCAGAACGAACCATCTTTACCCGAAATCAGATTAAACCAGCAACAAATACATAAATATCAGCGCCATCTACTGGGATTCTTGCGAGATGCATTAATCATTCGGGTTCTCCATTACCGACAATGTTTGTTTTAACTTGGCAACTACGGAACTCCATATTAGATTGTACCCATCAGCTATTGGTTCCGTGATCTCTGTTTACGTTTTGCTGAATAGTCTGTTATTAAGTGGATACGCGTCTGCATTCAAACATGCGATGGCAATGGAAAACGTCGGCCAATTCAGATGCGAATGTGTGATATGAAAAAAGAAGCTCAAATACAAACACTCCCTAAATTTCATTATTAAACCATGCTTGTTTTCCGTAGCAAGGAGGTGGGGTGGGCCCGATGCAGACGTGCGTGCTTCTGGGAATTATACTGAAAATCAATATACTATTTGGACTCAGAATACACAGTTTAAACAAAAACCTAGTAAACAATAGTTGTGTTTAGAACTACTACGCTTAATAGAAGTTCAAAATTAAATCTAACTAAGTACAAACCTCACAAAATTGCTAACCCAGCAAGAATATGTAACTTATTTCACAACACTAACACGACCCTGTTGCTATGGATAATAGAAATTCAATATTCACCCTTTTCATCAACCCAATAAACAAGCTTTAGAAAACCGTTCAAATAAACAAAACATTTCGAAATCCGTTAGATCGAAACATTTCACAAGTTTATTAATATTAGTTATATAAGTGATTCCGATACTGACTAAAATAGACAAAAATGAGCTAACGAACCACGAGGCGTCAAACCATCGCAGTCCAAGTGTGATATATATTTATCTTCATACTTGTGTACTTATTCGGTACAGTATACACGAGGGATGGTCAACACGTGACAAGCATGATAAATGAGGAGTTCGGGATCATGCCTCTGGGGACCCCCTTTGGCTGAAAACGGCTATTCGGAAAGAAACCTAGCAACGTCCAAAAAAATGTACAACAAACTAAACCTTATTCTGTATTTCACAAAGCATGTTTTACAATACGAAGAACTTAAAGTTAAAACTCCATAAAAATTCAGAAGCAA
Organism: Spodoptera exigua; assembly: GCA_902829305.4. Lineage (NCBI taxonomy): Eukaryota > Metazoa > Arthropoda > Insecta > Lepidoptera > Noctuidae > Spodoptera > Spodoptera exigua. The sequence goes on from LR824614.2 coordinate 6,237,842, forward strand.
CCACGAATTAGCGTTGCAAAAAGTAAGTAAAGTAGGTAGAGGCGTTACTAAAGTAGTTCTTGTGATTCTTGTGTTAAGATTTGAATTTGCTTGTGGGTTTTCGTTTAAAATGCTGGCTACTAGAGATCAGAAAGCAAAATGAAGAATCCGAGACAGAGTCAAGTCAAAGGCGGGCGTGAGTGTAAGCACAGAATATTTTTCGTAAACCCAAACTAAGTGGCTCGACGGAATAAATCATCCTATTTCGTGATAGTTTATTCGGCCACAACTATGACCCAAGAAGCAAACGCGACATCGACCTTTTGAATTTATTAGATATTTGTTAATAAAAAATATTGAAATGTATTCAAAACACTATTTTATGCTTTTGCCTTTGATGATTTATGTGTGTCATAAATTAATAGTTCCTAATCTGGACTTCTATGGAAATGAGAGTAATTATACAAATAGTAGAACAGCAGTAACTAATTATATCCAATAGGTATATCGTGTATATCTGCTCTTCCTGTGCTTCTAAGACTGCCAGTGTTACATTTTATTTTACTTACGACCATTTTTATCATCGTTATAAAAATGTAAACACTCCCAACATTTGATGTCGGTAGTTCAATAAGAAAATATCCGAAACTCATTACTTATTTTACGGCATATCCGAAAAACATTTGCTGGAAGAAAAATAAATTAAACAAGATATTCCTTGACAGTTCGTTGCACCGAGACCGAATGTTTGTTTAGAACTGTAGAGGTAATGTTTAAAAGCAAAGTCATAAAGTGCAATGTACCGGACAGGTACACCTTGTTCACATTGCAGATACGTTAAGACATAAAATGGTATTATTTGTCGATTCGGAACACCGTCGTATTTACTTGTAACAGTGACAAAACTTACAAATGTATGGCATATATGGCGTGATCGTTCGCTCGTGTTTTGTTTTCACACTTGTTAAAATTCGTTTTGCAACGTCATGCTCTTGTTGTATTTCACATCTTCGTTGATGTAGTAGTCGTAAACGAAGCTTACCTTATTGTGATTAACTTATTAAATGTAGGTGTGTATCTTTAAAAAAACCTTACACAACCTAAATCAAATTCATTAATACATATTTCCAAAACTAATAGAAAATGTTATTGAAAAAATTCAATATTTTTGGCTATTTCGAAACTGGCTAACTCGGAAAATCATTTAGATTCTAAACGCGTTGCGGTCCCGAGGCTTGAAAATATTGGCTCTGCAAGCAATAAGCGGTATGGCTGCAGAATAGTAGACGATCGTTATAAGAAGTTATGCGACCGTTTTGGATAGACGCCTTTGTCCATGTGGTCTTTGGAAAACATTATATATATTATTACTTGTATCCTATTGCAAAACGCTGCTTGCATTGAAAGAGAAGTATGTAGGTAGCAACCACCACATAACTTTTATTCAATTTCAAACTAGGTACTTTCATCTCTATGTAAAGTCTAGTATGTTTGCTTCCATCATTACCATCCGCAAGGCATTTTAGTTCTAAAATAACGTTAGAATAGTTTCGAAAAAAATTGCGAACCCTTAAATGATGTTCACAAAAAGGTACCAGACACAAAGGAGCCCGTTGTGTATTGAAAAAGAAATAATCTCTCTTAATTGCGGCTCGGTTTTTGATCCATGACTCCGGTAATCGAAAAAGGTCTGTCGATTTTTCCCTCATAAGACGAACCCTTTGAAAATGACCCGCATTTGGCAAAAAATATCTTTGCATTCAGAGGCGTCGCGTCCGGCGTCCTTCCTTTCACCGTCCGTGGTTGATTGCGTTCGACCCGTGAATAATACCCACTTTGTGCCCAATAAAACTTTTCCTCCCTTCGACGATATTGGAAACAATGGCTTTGACTTACAATTTTTCTGTCGTAGCCGAGGCAGTGGCGGAAACGGTTGGGGTTATATCGTTCTTTTGATTTGAGGGTAAACGTGATATTGTTCCAAATGAGCCAACCCGACTAGTGCTTCTGATTATTCATTAAGTAGTATATACTGTCCCGAATCTTCTAAACCATCACAAATATTGGTCCTCTTATTTTCAGCTTTAGGTAACTAAAACCCGTCCGCACACTAATGGTTCATGAATTATATACATATTTCAAAAAGTTTAAATGCTTATATAATTATAAAATAATGCTATCATTGAGTACACGAAACATTTTCAACGAGAGCTTCTGAACAGAAATACGAGCATGTTTCACATATATATGGCCTCGTAAACACAAAACATTTGACAGAACAAAACCCACCATGGAAAGATAATGTTGATACCGAAAAGCATAAATTTTTACCGGTCGATTAAACAATAGCCAAGGCGAAGCATCCTCAAATTAGACAAAGGCGGTATTAATACGGAAGCCATTAAATTGAGATAAGCGGTAAGGCAGATTGGGCGACGCCCTCCGCTCGGTATTAGCCCGTGAGTCCTGATAAGTGAGAGATGGGGGTTTTGCGGAAAATGTCATAGATCAATGACGGGAAAAGAATCGACGCTTGTAATTTTATAGCGTTGGGACTTGCGGATCTACCGGGTTGTTTTGGTCGGTGTTTTGTGGGTTAACGTAAACAACTCACAATGTGAAAACATCAAATAAACGAGGACCCTTTTACGGTTCACATACGTTATGATTTTGTTTAGCAATTGACAGAGTAAATTGAGTTAGGTATATAATCTGTAACCGTCTTTTATGTTAGGAAATCTCATTACCCAACATCGTTTTCTAATATGAGTCACGGTTTTGTAAGCGCGTATCTCTACAGTACGAACGATCACAATGAGTGCAATGCAACTATCTGCAATCAATAATTAATTTAATCTGTGTGTTGGGTATTGGTGGCAGGGTTTCTATGTCGATAGTAATTGGAACGCCGTCGGGCACCCGGTTTGTCGTCCGACAATCAACACGACGTGATACGAAATCCGATGCGTTCGCTTCAGATTACCGAGTAGTAATCATTGTCATGAACCAATCATGGGGCGCTTTAACTTGCTGTAAATGTGACTTTATCTACGTATTTATTGCTAGTAGGGTGTTTTGGAATTTATGTAAACCTTGTTTTATCTTTTTCCACTGATTGTTGCAGGGGTCCAAGGGCCCTCTCTTTGCAACCAATGACGATTATACGAAAATTAATTCACGAACAAATTTTAATATACGTTTTGATAAATGAAAAATCCAACAAATCAGAGACGTGTTTGTTTTTTATTCGATTACAATCAATTTTTAATTTACTAAACAAAGCTACGATATTTTCGTGCAAATATTTTCTCTCGTGTTAATCAAATACTAAATTACTTTAAAAGCTTTTAGATTAATTATTTAGGTACTGGCGTCTCCCAAAGGATTGCGTGATTACTTTATTTTGTTTGAGCCATGGAGTAAAATTATATCGAACCTAATTTCCGTATAATCAGTACAAAGTAAACATTTTTACATAACCAGCCTATTAACAATGTTTGTTCACGCGATACTTGTGCGCTACAGTATTGTACGTAGGTATTAACTTTCAACCAATTTGAGGTTATAAAGCAAAAAGGCTATTAAATTAATGGTATAAATTAAAATGATGAAACAGCGCGAGAATAATTGATTTATATGTATATACCTACTAGGTAGTAACATGTTGTGTAACTAAATACAAATAGGTCTGTACTATATGTATAGTGCTACTCTCTGACAGACGCGACAACAATGGCTGACATGATATGACAACCTGTCCTGTCTTCAACAATCACAATAAACAATTCAACGAATTTTAATTGATAATTAATTATCAAATATTCAAAACTAAATTATACTCACAATAAAACGTCTTGGACAAAACATAAGTGAATTCTGTAACATTAATCAAATCTCCAAATTTTAATTAATCTTTCGCTCTTATTGCCAATCAGTATTATTTCAAATGACCTTGCTTTAGTACGGTACACTTCGGCCATTGCCACTAAAAAAAATGCCTCCTACCTTTAAATCAATTATATTGCATTTTACATTTATCTAATTATTTTTATACTTAGTGCCTATAGCTAATGACATACTTAATTTTAGTCTTAACTTAGATGTGCTTAGATGTGATAGAACTTTAAGTGTGGGAGAGCCATGCTTCGGCACTAATGGGTCGGCTCGACCGGAGTGATACCACGGCCTCACAGAAAACCGGCGTGAAATAACCACTGCGTTGTGTTTCGCGGTGTGAGTGAGGTTACCGGAGGCCCAATCCTTCCCCTTCCCCAATCCCTCCTCAATCCCTAAATCTCCAAATCCCTAATCCCTAAAAGGTCGGCAACGCACTCGTAACTCCTCCGTTGCGAGTGTCCATGGGCGGCGCTGATTGCTTACCATCAGGTAATCCGTCTGCTCGTTTGCCGACCTATTACATAAAAAAAAAGATATAAGTATAATAGAATCTGCAAGTAAAGTAATGAAAAGTTAACTTAATATTTTTATTTTACTATTTAACATTGGAATAGTAAATATTACTTTATTGAAGTACCCCGATAAAAGTATGTGACGTATGTTTATGCATATCTTAAAAATAGTTAAATGAAAAATAAGAAATCGGAGAGTGTAACTAAAACCGTATAATAGTACTTACATAATGAAATGCCACAAACCAGTGTCATTTTTCATCATTTTCACTTCACAAGAAGTTACGTTAGTTCCGCTATATGCGTTACTTCTTGGGTGGATACAATGATTTGAGTAATTTATTTCATGTAAGTTATAAGCAGTGAGTGGCCGGTCTCAAAGATGAGGTCCAAAAGGCCTGAAGCTCAACCGGTGTTACTGGGCTATAAGTACACAGTAAATAAGTACATACAGATCATAATAGAAAATGCAAGTGATAAAAGTAGAGGTCTTCGTATTTATGTTTTTAAATTAAATAATACTTCGAATTAATATTTCAGTAAAAAACATAAAATATCTCCGTAAAGCTCATATCTGTAAAGCGCTTTTACTTCATTGTTTATTATAGCATATCCCCGTAACCCCAATTAATTTATGTTTTGCAATAATAAGAGAGGCCCAAAACAGTAATTTAAAAAAGCAATTATAATTTAAAATTATTTTCATCCACCTGTAATCCCATTTAAAATATCGGCCATATTTTTTTTTTATTTAATTGAAATGCATAAATACAAAAAAGTTTACTTGCGTTTATTTTATTCGTAGGGAGTCTGCTCAGAATGAACTCCGACAGGCTGTAGACCGACGAGATGGTCGGACCTATCTTGGTCCAAACGCCTAGATGTTTTCCTCAGGCCCAGTAATAAAGCATTGCATGGGAACACTGATCATGACTGATGGAGACGAGCTTTGAACCCAAGAAGATAACACTTGCGGAGTCTAGTATTTCCTTCATTGTCCAATATACTAAAAAATAATACTGCACTAGAGCTCAGTTCAGTAAGAATCTACCCGAACACTGCATCTTTCCTAGACGAAGGGGCTAAATGACGACTCCGCAAGGAGGTTGAAAACGGCATATTTTCTTCGGCGAACATCATGTGAGGGACTTAAATCAATAGTAAATATATTATTTTCAAACAAAGAAAATTATCAATCAAGTGATTCAGAACACTTAGTGACCGGTTTCCACAAGGAGATCTTAAGGTTTAATTTTGTTCAGCAAAAGCTCTTTAACTCTTGCCTCTTTTTAGTCGTTGCAAAAGATTATATACCTAGTGCAGATAATTAATGTTAATTAAACAATAGATTCCTGATAGCTAGTTGCTCTAGTAAATTGAGATTTACGTACAGCTCTAATGTAAAAGTTATATTTCATTCCCTGTTGAAATAAGCTTATACAAGTGCTACTTAGTCGAGCATGAGACGATGATGATGATGAAGATGCATCTTCTCATTAATCATCAGGCTTCAGGCTTTTCTAGGTAGAATTACGATTTGAAATTTTTGTCCAGGATACCTCACTCACGATGTTACTTTAAGCCTTTGACTGCCGACAGAAAACTGTTGAAGGCAAATCCTCCGCTAACGGAGGTCACCGGTGACCCCCATGGCGCTTAACGTGCTAACCGGAGAAATTAATTTGTTCTTGCTAGGTTTCCAACTCACATTGTCATGCTTTAACTTAAGGGCCTCCACCCTCCACGCCGAGCCTAGAAAGGCGATATTGGCTGCAGGCTAGGTTAAATTCCAGTTTGAGTTCTGCTCCTTAAAAAAATGCAAACACGATATAACACATCACCCGTCCAAAAACGATCGTCTCATGGTACTCAGTAAAAACTAGTTTAAAAGTAAAAACTACATTGGTTAGTTTATAAGTATAAGACTCCCTAATGGAGGCTTATACTTTATTTTGTTTCATTCACGAAACACCAAGCGAACGCCGGCATTAAAGCGCCTATTGTTCTTCTATTGTTTCTCGAATTACCAAGACTGACAGGTTAAAAATCGCTACTTCTAATAACGGACTAGCTTTAGCAAACATTGGCTAATTTTAGACCAGCTAAACCCACGTCCGATTTCCTATTGTCGAGCGTGATAGATAATCTCTCATCGCGTTTCAAGCGGACTGTGCAGCAAACACTTCGTTTGCAAGCAGCCTATACTACTGAAACTCGGTACAAACCGCAGGCAATCTGATTCCTGCGTTTTCACACTGCACTATTTGAAATGCGCGACGTTTTCAAAGGATTGCCAAAGTCTGCAAACTTGTCGCTTGCGGGAACCCTAAAATACTCATACCTACTTTATAATATCGTTCGGTAGAGTAATGCCAACAACAAAATTATAAAATGTATATCTTTTCCTTAATAAACTCCTCGATTTTAATACAAATTTAAACGAGCAACGTGCTTCATTTCAAATTCGTTTCACTTTTTTCCAAGTAGGCAAGGCGTTCTTTTGTGACGTCGTAATTTCAATTTTTCAGTGGCAATAGAAAACAAGGAAATTTGTTTATTTAATCATTATTTACAAATAACAATACACCCACTTCAAATAACCTTGAACTTTTTACTTGCAAACGTAATTTTCTTTTCTCGTGATCTTGCATCCTTTTTCTCGGTCTCGAGCTAATAATAAATACCGAGACTATTCTCAACTGGCCAAATTCGTAGTGAATTTGGCATAGATATAATATAAAAAAAAAAACATTGAAAATAGCTCTACTAGTTTCAAGTCACAACGGGACTCTTATTCATGAGCAAAGAGTTCCGCAATTTTATAATAAATTTAACTCACGATAGTTATAGTTACTATTCAAAAATAGTATAAAACAAAGTCGTTTTCATTATCCCTATGTCCATATGTATGCTTAAATCTGTAAAACTGCGCAACAGATTTTGATGCGGTTTTCAAACAGATAGGGTGTCATAACATCTATTATATAGTGAATAAATTTATTTTAGAATTGCACCCATACGAAGCTGCTGCGTGTCGCTAATTATCAATAACTAGTGCCATTAAAGCTATCCTTACAAGGCTTAATAATCACTTGGGTGTCACGGTTAGAGGTTTAAAGCGAAAGGAGTACAATGACAAGATGCCAACTCATCGCACAAAACACATTGAGTAACCTATTTTACACAAACTCCTTTTACGACGTACACACGACACGCAATTTGCGCGTTACAAGTTGTTTACATTCATCCGAAAGTGAGAATGGGAATTTAAGTTTGATATAATTCAAGAGGTTTATCTTGAGATTTCAGATTTCTCTTAAGGAAAAAAATGTGTGAAATGTTTCATATAAAATTATTGTCTGGATTTCAAGAGGGCTATAGATAAAGTTGTCGTGGCGGCTCGGAGGTTAAGGCACCCGCTTCTCATGCATTGGAGTGCGTGTTCGATACCTGGCAAGTACCAATGTGCCTTTTTGTGAGTTATATGTACTTTCAATTGTTATTTAGACACCAAAGACATAGGATAGTGAGGAAACCCGGACTGATAATTTCCAATTATAAGTTTGAAATCGCTAATCCACCTTGAGTAAACGTGGTGATTAATGTTCAAGCCTTCTCCATGTGAGAAGAGGCCTTTGCTCAGCAGTGGCACTTATAGGTCATGATGATCATAAATAAAGTATGTGTAGGGGTTGTACAGAATAAAGTATCCTGCAACTTTACCCGTGTGACAAGCAAGGGTAGCTTGCCGCCTAACAAAACAAGACCGAGTGAACGGCGCCGGCGTGTAGCATTCCGCGTGCCTCGAAGAGCCAATAGACGTGGTGGTCTGCGTGATGGGGCCCAAGAGGTCTGATGTTCAGCTGGGGCATGCAATAAGATACCTCGGCCTGGCGCAGGAGAAATAACGAGAGGGGGTGGATAGTCAGAAAGACACTGCTACGGTTGCCAGACCTCCGGGAAATCCGGAATTGCCCCGGAATTTTGCCTCTTGTCCCGTGTCCAGGAATTAGCCCTTATTGTCCCTGATTTTCAAGACATTCTTTTTTATTTTTTTGAATTGTCCCGGACTTCATAACTTACTATCTGGCAATCCTAAGACTGACACTCCCTATCACCTTGTTTCTATATTTATTTTCCTTCCAGAAAAAAAGACTATGTCAAAGTTCAGATTCCTAAGTATATGAACACCAAACACACAAGTATATAGGTATATTATCCGATACAACTTAAAAGAAACACTTAAACGAACTCTTGTAGGTAATTAATTATTCAAAATTACTATCGACATTTATCGGTAGATATATATCTATCTACATATGACATAGCGTCACATGTCATGTTACGCAAATAGAACTGTCAGCGCGTTGTAAATCAATCATGAACCATTTAACGTAATGAGGGAGCTATGTAATGTCCCTAATACATTATATACACGATACCTTGATACGCACATAATTTAGTTACTCAAACGTTTTGTGAAATACATTTAAAAACATAGTCAAAGTCAAAATCATTTATTCTAGTAAACCATGAATATGTACATACATTTGAAAAGTCAAAATAGAATAGTACCTAGTCTGTCAGTCTGTTCGTCAGTGAAGCTAGGTGCTCATTCAAAATTGTACATTCGAATGAATGGTGAAGAAAGAGCAAGAAACTCCATCGAAACATTCGAAAATATCGTTTTCCATCACTACAATCCAATTTTAATAAAATGCCGAATTTAAAAAATATATTTCTTATTATTAATAAATAAATTATAACTACGTCTACAAAATGACGTCACGTTTCTATTTTTTTTCCAAATCTTTATCTCTATCAAGGATCGCACCGTAACCATGACAACCGTGAGCCGTGTAAAGTCACATTCGTCCTAACTTATTGGGCTTCCTTAAACGAATAACTGAGATTAAAGATATTTTTAGTAAAGTGACACAAAATATTTATTATTGCTATAACTATAAAACATAAACAGTGATATATTTATTTTACTTTATGGCTTTAATTTTCTATACATTTTAATGGTCTATCGATTTGCCCTAGCTTCGGACGGGAGCAATGCTGATAGTAAATTCCATATCTATTAAAAAAAAATGACATCGAATCCGTAGCGTAATTTTAAAGATTTAAGCATACATAAGGACTTTGTAGTACAAAAAAGGCCGATAAAATAATGGCGTTTTTTGTGAAGGCTTTTCCTAAGGTTTTACCCTGGTCGAGCTAAATGAAAAGGTAATTACTTCCAAATTATTCCCTAAACAGTCAGGTGCTTGGAAAAACTAACAGCTCGTTTAATCACATATGACTATCGCCTCTTTTTTTCGTATGTGCCTACCAAAAGAAACTACTTTAATTTTTTTCTCACTGACACACATCATCATCAGCCTATAAGTGACCACCGTTGAGGAACAAAGACCTCTTCTCAAAGAATGGTGTCTAAATAAACTTAAAAAGTACTTGTAACTTGAAAAACTCGCATTGATACTTGCCAGGTTTCGAAACCAGCTCTCATGCATGAAAAACGCGGGCCTTATCCTCCGGGCCTTTGCAATATTTTAACTCTTCATCGTTAATTTGCTGATGTTACTATAATATTCATGTGAAACTATATTTTCTTGCGTTAAATAAATCAATCAATTCAATCCACCTGTCTATCAAGTTAAAAGCATAACACACAGAATGACCGGCGGGGCTGCGGTACGGGGGTTGTGTCAACAAATCGCACGCACAATGTTTTGTACCCGACCACCCGTATCTGTCCGTTTTTGTTTATTATGCCCCCAACGAACGATGAACCGGTTTTATAGCCTTTAGAAATAACTGTAGCAGACGCCAACGAATTTTCTATTTTGCGTTACGACTTCCTTGGTGGGAACTCTTTATTTTTAGATTTTAATACTTTTTGACATTCGTTTGTCATAACTTAGTTGATGTCAATCGAATCACTCATAACTTTAATACTTAATAAGTAAATAAAATTTTTTGTTTAATGTTACAGTATAAATTTCTGTATTTTGTTTAACTTCAGTTAGAAACCTTGAAGTACAAAGTTTGTACTAAAATGTTAAAGAAGCAAACAAAGACAAAGCATTGATAATAAACTAACATCTACGAGCGGTTTCGCTCGCATAAGACACGAGGATAATAAGCCTTTATGTCCCTCCAGACTATATTCTATCTGTGTGTCAAATTTCACCATGACCTACTCAGTAGTATTTGCGATAAGGAGTAACAAACATCTATGCATCAATCCATACTTACACATACGCGTTTATAGTATTACATTAACCCTACAACTAATACCTAAATTAAACAAGGGAATAAAACATGTTTGCTCTAGGTACAAAAGTTCCAGTAAACAGTATCCAACATGACTTGGAACAGTGTTGATCTGCAACTTCAATTGAGTTTCCTAAGTCTACAATTAACGTTATACATCCTATGTTTGTTCCACCCGCATGTAAAACTACATCCGAATTTTCCGGTCTACGGAAGCCTTTGTGATTTTATTTAAACGCAGATACGTCAATCTATTTATAAGTAAGCGTATAACAAACAGACTGATTGCCATTTATTTAGAAACAGGATTTACAGGGGCAAACGAACTCTCATTGTTCTACATTCGACTTAATCAATTTATATTAAACTTGTTACTAGCTAATTGAATTTTTGATGAGGGGATTTTAAAGGAGTACGGAGATGTTTTATCAAATATGAACATAATGGTTCATTAGGAAATGTTCGCGAAACTATTTAATTGATTTATGTTTATTTCGCTTCTTGGTTCTGTCTAGGTTGTTTCTTAAGAAAAGTTGAAGGACTTGCAAAGTTCATGTCTAGACTTAGACCTTATATGAAAATTCAATTTGGATAATAAATGTGATAACTTAATATTCTTTTTGTATGAAAGGTACAAAGAAACAACACGACCAAAGGAATTACACGTGTGTTGCTTTCATGGATTGTTAGGGATTTGGGGATTAAAGGTATGAGGATTAGACACTGGGGGGAAGGGTTGAGCCCTCATTAACGTCACTGGCACGAAACACAACGAGAGAGTTCGCCATATTCTTTAAGGCCGTGGTTTCATTCCGGTCGAACCGACCCGTTCGTGTAAAAGCATGTGTCTTCGTGTAAAAAAAAAAATAATTGTGACACTTATTGAAACCAAAAAGTAACCATGAAGTTTCTTACTCGTTCTTCGCTATAGAAATCTACACTTTGGCATGAGAAATTAGCTTCCACTAGAGCATGGAGCAACAGAATGTCACACACTAAGTTGAACATTTTTATACTTATTTTTTTCTGTCTTACGTTCAAAAGTGCCTATAGTACTTAGTTCATTTGCAAAAAATGATTTTACTTAGAATTTTAATTCCAGAATTTTGTGCAAAAGTAGCATTTTTGAGATATTGTCTGACTAAACTGTAGGTACTCAAAGTAAAAGAACATTATAGTAATTTGGAATAATGCTAGTAAATACACTGCATCATTTAAACAGGTAATACACGGATTCCTAACTGTTCCAACCTTTACAATTAGTGGCAGTGCACCGCTACAAATCGCGTTCTACACAATCTCCTAACCGAGCATTCGTTGAGGGAAATTGCCTTTAATCACTATCTTTAGCTAAATAGGTGAAGTGTGCTATATATACTACAGAAATACTATATAGTTATTATACCTATGAATACAATGTGGCACAGAAGAGAGTTTTGTATTAGTTTAAAATTATAATTATTTTTCGATAAGTCTTTTTATAAATGTATTAGGTACTTCTTACGCACTTACAATGAAATCAAAAAGTATTTTTTTAAAACAACATCAAAGTAAAAACCTTCCCCGAAATAATTACTTACAGTTACAAAAATTATTACATTTGATATTTCCACAAACTCACAAAGAAGTTGTATTTTGAAATCTTATAAAATCCGCCTAGTTGAGAACTTTCTTATCCGAACTCAACAGCTCTTGAGCTCGTACCTGCGACAAATCTGAATTACGGACTTTTTAAGTCCTCTTGTTTACTTTTCCTTTCAGTTCGTAAATGTTTTGTCGTGATTAAATTGAAACTCTTAATTTGAATCAACAACATTCAATGATCATCTTATAACAAGACGTTTATTAACTCTTTCCAAATTAAGGCTGTTTTTTCTCCAATTAATTTTATTAAGTGAAGAAGTAAAATGTTCTGTTTGGTCCTTCAGAACTTTTTTCTTCTTTACAGTCTCAAATAGATATTATTTTGAGTACGGTTGACGTACTAAAGTTTTATCTAATCATTCAGTTTCCACCAAAATTTTTCAACTTTGTCGTTTTTTCTCGCAATCTTTTGACAACGCCTATCTGGGTCTAAAACTAATTAAGTTATTATGTATTTAACTTTGTTATTTAATCTTGCTTTTCTGTCTTCTTGAAATTAGATTTGATATTTCAATTAGTCAATAAGTTTGAAAGAAATGAAATTGAAAGTTGGTCTTTGAACCGAATTTGGATTACAATCGCTTTTGAGAACAACGAATTTTGTAAATGTATTTAAATAAATCCCATAACGGCTTGCTTAAATAGAAAAAAGTCTTAATGATATTTTAGAACCAATACGACGTTCAGACTTTTAAGAAACGAGCGTAGTCCTTCTTAATATCATCATTATATAGGTATATTATAGCATGGCGCCTGCGACTCCTCTGGTGTTCTCTGGATAGCGCCGATCACTTACCATCAGGTGGTCCTGTCTGCTCGATTGCCTCCTATTACACATATTCAAATTCTGTCTATTCGGACTACGAAGTCTCTGAAGAAAATTTTATGAATGCCAAAGTTCTAGACGTTTCAGACAAACCAATAAAAATTTCATTCCTTTTGTTCTCACAAATCGGACAGTAATGATACAAATACAACAATCAAACTCTTGTTACTTAAAATATTTTTTTACTCACTTGCCACACCAATTGAAACCTTATCACAAATGAGATTAAAATCAAACAGTATAATAATATGAACCGCAATATTTTCGCGTCGATCTAAATGTACTCTTAAATTCAAACAGACTGGTCGTCTCCATTGTTTGTCCGTGAAACCTTTTTGTGAAGATTTCCCATGGGGAGGGGTCGTGGTGGACGATCCACGTCACTTGTCCTACAACGCTGAAAGGAATATGCAAACAGATTTGCAAAAAAGAATCTCCATTTTCTGGGAAATTATTAATGGACGTGTCTTTTAAGTTGGGAGATTGTAACGCAATATAAAGTTGTGGGTTAGTATAGGGAATATGGAAATGGAACCAAAAGAATATTTTTTGCTTTCCGTTATCTTGAATATAAATTTATTCTGTTCAACATCAACGCATATAATTTGGTAGTATTATAATATAAATTAGTGTATTTTATTACTTATTGTAATATTGCAAGGCCCATTCATTCATCAGTGTCGTAAGTAAGTTAAAGGCTTCATTTAAGCTTGAAACTTGCAGACAAATGTGATTAAGACTGCAAAACATAAAATGAATTATTCGTATTTTAGTCCTATCTTTGTAGATATAAATAAATTACAAATGATATTTCTCAAAGAGATAGGAGTAGACAAGTATATCTACGTATTTTCATGAAAACAATCCTACTGGCGAATAATGAGCCATTGTTCCCAGAGAGCTTAGATAAAGTAGCCAAAATTCTCAGAAACAGAGTTTTTCAACTTTGATCTCACTACTGAGAATTAAAAAATAAACCATATACCTCGTCTAAGGATCAATATTGACAGTCCATCTTACAGCCATTCGACCACCGAAACAATCTGCAATACAAACACAATATTCAACAGTTAATTCGTTTAAATATCCGTACAATAATTATTTGCATAACAATTTCTACTCGAGGCACGTAACTCAGTACAAAAAGATGGGAGCTTCTAAGATAAACATTGGATACATAAACAAGGGACAATTAACGAAGCATCTAATGAATAGGCATTAAACGACACGCTGTTGAATGAGCGGCAAACACAAAGAGACGCTTCGAGTTACAAACATGCCGATACACCTCGGTCGTAATAATCGTACAGTTGGCTGGTAACAATTAACGCATTTCCTCCATCATTACAGGGAACTAAAGAAACAGACGATGTTATCGCGGTTGGAAAAATTACAATTTACTTTGTTAAGAACGTTATTATCAAAGTGTTGAGTTATGGTGTAATAGGAAATTTTGTAGTGATATATTAACGAACACTTTAAATTGATAACAATATTATATTACATTTTAGGTCTTAGTGAGATTTTTGAATTAGCTAGTATGAGATATAAAAACACTACCAAAAACTTGAACCAACACATTGCATTACTTGGACACATAGGAAATGCAAATTCAATTATCACGCAACTCTGCAAGTTCTGTAAGACAGTTTTTACTTTCTTTTGGACCAAGCTTCGGTACCGAAATTCTTAAAATTCTACCGCTGACATTTCCTCGCCTTCAGAAATGCAAAGAACGAGGGATGTCGTGCTGACTTGAACAAAATTAGACCGTGAGAAAAGAGGCCCGACATCTGTACAACAAGGAACGTGGTGAAAAGAAATTGTGTTTTCTGGAAATAGAAGTATCTACTGTACTATATTATGAACGTGTGTTTCTTTATCTTAAATTAAAACCCATTCTAGATGTTTTCTTATTATGTCAATCATGTTCTGACGCAAAAGTATTAGGTACTCGCAATCTCAAACGACTAAGCTTTACATATAAAGAAAAAAATATTATAAAAAGTTAAGGAAGACCATTTTTATACATCCGACTCCAAAATCATTCAAAAATATTCAAAAACAACTACGCACAAGTAAAAATATTACTAAGCACACTCCTCTTTCTAGTTCCTTTACATCTGCAATAGACAATCGATGAGCAATTATTTGTCTAGCAGCTACTTGATACCCGGTCTGGGCAACTTAACGTGGTTGCCTGCCTGTTTTTGCTGGCGGCATTACTTTTAAGGATAGTTGCCCTTCATTAGGTCAGACGTGGACCTATTATTGGCAGACAGTTTAAATGTGTCGTAATTTGCCTGTGCATACAGGTGCCCGTTCCGTTGGTTAGGCATAGCAATTTAAGTTTATTTGCAGAACAAATTATTAAATGTGTGCTGTAAATATTTGAAGTGGTGTGTGAAAATAATTACAATTACAATGGGAAAATAATAACTTTAGTAGTATTAGAAATAGTAATAATAAAAAAATAATAAATATATTAGAAATAGGTAGGTGTGACAGTAAAGAACTCACATGTGGCATGTTGCATACTAAGTAACGGGCTCAAAGTCTTTCACGTTATTTTTAAATTTAATTTACTAAAATATAAATGTAATATAAATAAACTTTTCTTCTTTGTTTCAGACTGCGACGGCGTGACTAAAAGGAAAAGCATTCTCATACTACGAACCAAGCTACTAATTTAAAACTACCTTGAAAGAAAGCAAACCGTTAAAACCGAAAAACATAAAAACGACGAAAAGTGCTTTGAACGTAAATGTAACTTTAGATCGTACAAACGATGCTACTAGTCCATTGAAAACGCATTTCCATCCGGAAGTGGTACCGGCTATATCGTCGCATCGTTCGCGTCTTTGCAAATGTTCACTCAAATATCCCTACACTATCTACCACACACGTACGATGGACTTCACGCTCAAGACTAAACGTTTTTATATCATTCAGATACCAATCTAATTGAAACCTTAACAGTAGCATCAGAAAGTTCATAATGCAATGAGCAACATTGGACCTAAAACGTTTTATAGGGCATTCGTGAATAGGATTCTCCAACTAACACAAGCAGAAAGCGGTGGACTATTCCAGGAATTTGTTTGACGTTACCATCGGGCTTCCGGTATTTTTTACGATGTCTTTTTACAAGGTCCTTGGAAGCACTGAGACTGGCTCTTTATTGCGATTTGTTTAAACAGAGGATAATTAAACCTTGAAATGAATGACTCGGTACTTTTAATCCAGCAATTCTTCGCAACTTATTGTCCTTTTTTTGCGAGCGCTCTTTTTATGAGAAGACAATGGTCCGCGCTTGTTAAATAGTTAAGAGCGACTTATTAATCAACTCTGTCGTTTAATTAGCGTCAGGCGGCGTTCAAAAGTTCTTTTGTCAAAGCGTAGTAGACAATAAAATGTAATTGTATTCTTTTTCGTGAAACAAAAAATGGACTGTGCATAGATCTTTCAAAGGCATTTGATTCTGTTGTTCGTTGAAAAGGATTGGGTTTTAATTAAAGAAAACGTCAAAGGTTGCAACGAGTTCTTCAACCGGTGTCCTTTCCTTTCTGTGCTATATATTCTTTTGCGAATTTTAACTTTTAAAATAACAAGAACGTAAAGGAAATACCTATAAATCTTTTTTTACTAAAAATAAACGCTTTATCTGCAGTATTGAGTTGGGTGGGAAGATAAATTATTTAACGATTAAATGGAACTATAGTATTAAACTGCAAAGAGTAATGTGTTGGAGTTCTTACAGAGGCTGCATTCATTTTTCTTTTCCTACCGACTGTTAGTTTTGCAGAGCTTTGAAAATGTAAAGGGCCTAGCGCCAGTGCTGTAAAGCAAAAAATTGTCGCAAGGCGCCCGTGGTTCGGGTACTTGAGTTTGAGCGCCGGTTTGACTTAGAGAATTTTCTGACCATACATAATTATTTTTAAACGTTGACATGCACTAGTATTTTTTGTTGTGACGTAAGTGCTTTTTAAAACATATAATATCACACATAAACACCAAACTTGGTACAATACATTGTGGATTAAATATTAGACATAACTTTCTAATACACACATTATTGTTATACAGAATATAATGTAAAATACAGAGTAAACTATCGAATCTATATCCGAACATTTTATTTATTACTTTCATAATATAAAAGAAAATAAAATTGATTGCTACAATAAGTTATTTGATAAAACCAACGGATTATAATATTAATAAAAAAATTCTTACAATCATACTTAAGTGTTACACGAACATACAATGCATACAAATAAGTAACATGGCGTAATTCTTTACGAAGAAAAACATATTTTTTTAAATCACACCTCTTTTATAATATAAATTGGTAAATATACGCACAGTTCGAATATAAAATTCAAAACACGATTGTAATAAGTAAAACTAGTAATTTTTTTAAAACCATGGGTGGTCACGTAACGTTACCGGGAAACGATTTTACAAATCACTACGTTCGAAATATAAACAAACAATTTAACTAAAGTTCAACACGCTAAGTTAACTATTTCTTACGATAGTCAATGTTACTACGGAAACGGATAAACTTTAATTGGAATAACTATAAGAAGCGATGAAAGTTATCTCGGTTGCCTGTATTTGAATATAAAATATGTGTGTTCTGTTTTTAAAATCTTAACTTATAATTTTATTTCAAACAGTACGGACTTACTTTGGTTTATTCTAAATTTGATTTTTGAATTATTTTCAAATCTCACCTTCAAAATATTCTTATTTTAAAAAACACCTACGTTAAAATATGCATCCATTAAAATTCACCTAAGTTGTATTGCGTAAATATTTTTTTTTAAAAATTACGTTAATATGTAAATTTTTCTGACGAAAAAAAAAACTATCAATCTATATTTTATTACCTAATACGTTTTTGATTCAGATACGTGACATTTTCAATAGTATTGATAAATACCTACAAGCCTACAAGGACGTAGAAACCGATTTTGATTTAACTTGAATCACGAAACTATTGCAATTAGTTTATGTCAATATAAAGTAATTAGGTATAAAATAAAAACTGAGGCCTGCGAACTCTTTTAAAATTGAATTCGTTCATATGATTTGGCCTAAAACAGACAACTTCAAAGTAAAAAGTTTAAAGGACTTTAACCAACACTACCGTTTTGAATGTGATACAACAGCAAACGAGCTTATGGATTACCTGATCGTTGTGAACGATGCTGTCTGTCTGTCTTTTCTTGACACTTAAACTACTGAACCGATTTCTGTAAAATTTGGTACAGACATAACTTGGAACTCGAGAAAGGACATAGGATAGTTTTTATACCAAAAATCTGCAGGAAGTCACTATTCCACGCAAACGCAGTCGCGAGCAAAAGCTAGTTTAACATAATTCGAATGGAAAACCAAATTTAGGTACTAAAGGCAAAATAAGCCGAGTACAAGGTGAAACAGCGATTTTATAAATGTTTACTGCCAATATTTTTTCCAACGCGAAATGCGCCTTTGTTTACTCGTATGTCAAGATATAATATCGAACGAAAGTTATCAAGACCTAGACAACATTCAGATACACCTAAGTGCCTTTTTCATTCTCCATAACGATGATTCTTGATAATCTAAAACAAAACCAGCGCAATGTGTAAAAGCATTTTTCCTTTTGCAATTCAAATAGGCAAAGGCTGCAGGGAGAATTCTAGTCTAAAATAATAGAGATTAACTAAAAAGAACATGCCGGCGATAGTCGTAATTTACGCTAGTGAATAATCACATATTGCGTAGTTTCGCGAGTATGCGTATAGGCGACGACATCCAGCCCTTGTTGGCTACGGCTTTAATTGTGGTCTTTCTATTTGCATAGGACACTAAGATACACTAGATGGTGCAACGAACTAATTCGAAAACGTAATTAGAAATAAAAATTGCAATTTTTCTCATTCGCACATCTGGTATTTTTAAACAGAGTCTTATTGAATATTTGTCCTAAAATAACGCACGAACCACTTCAAACAATTCGAAAATCGAACAATCACAAAATTTTCGAGTGCATGTAGGAGCTATCCATCTCCTCACGCCCCAGCCGCCGCAGTAGGAGATACTCCGGTCGTCGGGGATCGAGAGAAGATCTCCGGACGCCGTAAGGCGGGTCTGCGGACGGCGAGTAAGGGTAGCTCACCGCCCGACCTGCACCAGACCTGAGAGTACGGGGCGGTTTTGCGTACGCCTCAAAGAGCCAATAGACCACCCCAGACGGGGCCCTACAGGGCTGTTGTTCAGCTGGGGTTGCGGGATAAGCGCAATGAGGCACCGCGACCTCGGCCCAGAGCAGGAGAAGGAACAGGGGGGTATTTAGTCAGTAAGAGACTGACAGTCCCTCCCGCCCGGCCCTGGGCGAGAGAAATCGTTTAAAGATTTTCCCCTCACAAAAAAAACCCTGGGTGGAAGAAAGAATTTGAATTACCCCTGACAAAAAAAAACATTACCTTGATTGAGACAAACGAGATAGAAGTTAGTACAGGCCCACTAATCGACAATTTTAAAAAAACCGGCGCTTCTAGTACTCCTGCCCCTCAACAAAGGCCTAGGTCCTACCAGCACTCATTTATCGGTGTGCCCTGCGGTAGATTCCAATCAAGCGGAGTTAGTGCTCCGACGCCGCGGTAAGCCCGAAGCCATATATTTCACGCGCTGTACGTACGCTCATACTTACGCACAAATCTTAGACGGAATTGCAAACATTTTGCGAAATCATAATTTTATTACTCGTAATTATAATATTAAAAAATATATATTGGTCAATATTTGAAATATGTGTGGTTTTATATGGGATAAAGCAGCAAAGGAGCACACGGAACATTTGGTGGTAAGCATTCCTCTGTTGTTGCGGACACTAGAGGACTTACGTTAAGGCATTACAAGCCTTTTGGGTGTTGTTAAGATTTTGAGGAATTGGGATTAGGGGATTGGGGATTGTGGATTTGGGATTAGGGAATTTGGGATTTGGGGATTAAAGATATAGGATAGGAGGAAAGCATCAAGCCTTGGGTAAAGTCACTCACACGTAAAACATAGTGCAAACATCACCGTGACCGTGACCGTGCTTCACTATCACTCCGGTTGACCCAGCCCGTGCTGAAGCATAGCTCTTCTCAAAATCAGGAAGTAGTCAGTAAGTTCGGTGGCGTTTGAGTACATACTAGTGCACTATAATATAATCTGAGTAGTGAGCCAGTCTAGTTAGATGGAGTGGCCAAAAATGATCAAAATCGTTTTAGATCTCGGCAAGTTTAGCATCAAAAATAGAAATAGCGACAGAGTGTAATATTTAAAATCTATTAAAAAAGAAACGCATTTTTTATTTTCTCGTATAACTAAACAATACTTAAATGAGTCTTATTAACTGTGTGACGTCATAGGATATTTAAAATGTAAGTATCATCGAAAGTGTTTGATTAAGGAAATAAAAACGGAAATTTTATTGTCACCGCTAGTAGCAAAAACAAACAACCAAAAACGTTGTCAACCTCTGCACACAATGCAGCGAAGCGCGTCGAACGCAAGTGTGTGACAGTCGATAATTAACTACTTATTATCGTTGTTTAATAATGTCCCGGCAATGTTAACAAAGCTAAATTGTTTACCACAAGGCTCCCAGCTCCCGCGCTATTTATGTGAACGAGATAAAACCTAACACGGCCATAAGGTTTTACTTTTTATTGCAAATCGGTGTTCTGTTACGCGAAACTATACCGATTATAAGAGGGTAACATCGTTTAATATGGCCCAAGTGTTTGTTTTGCTGTCGTAAATACAGGATCAACAAATGGCAAGCTCAGATTTCTTCAGCAAATTTATTATTATTATCTATCTATGTGGGTAAGTACCCTACGCAAGACGTGTTTCATTTGCGTAGGATTTAATAGGTTTATACTATTAATAAATTATTGTTAGATATTATTTGTGTATGTAACCCACGGCAAATACAGTAGCACCATTTAATAATACATTCCAACGATTTAGAAATAACATCAGTCTCAACTCAGTAAACACCATTTTCAGAGTATTTTCTTACATAGCATAACAAAAAGCAACTTCAGTCGGATTCGTAGTAACGTTTCAAAGGCATCAAATTAGCTGGTGTTAATTAAAGGAATGTACAAAAATAGGTCTTCTAAAATATTTAAATTAGCCTGAAGATAATTGAAACCGTCAGACCAATGAATAAAGTTCGTTTTTGTTCAGCAAAGTTTGTAACAAGAGACAAAATGAGGTACTGTACTGAGAGCGTAAAGCCGCAAAGAAACTTCTTAAGCTTTAATTAAAAGAGCATCGCGATTACTGCTATATTAGTTACAATCAGAGAACAGGAACTGAATGAAGTACTGTTGGTGCTAAAATAAAAAATGCTGTGATTATTGTTGAACTTTCTTTGTCGATACTTTCATTGAGACCGTCCAGTTATCCAGTAGATTAATAGTTACTGATAAATGAAGTTAGTTGTGAAAGTAAGTTGAAGATACCAAAGTTATGTTTCACAACAGGGGTTCTTACTTAGTACTTTATATCAGACTTACTTTCTGTCTGATGGCTGGCGGTAAACATATTGAATCAGCCGAGGTCGTGGGGCCTTAACAGTCCAGTGTAAAAGTACCTTCTTATAAAGCGGCTCCTCTTTCTTCTTTAAGAGCAAAGATAATCGTACATTGGTAAAAAAAATACTTTTGAGAACCATTGTCCTTGGTGGTCGGACAATACCTTATACTCCGCACTAGACCAGATAAAGCTAATGAAAAAAATATATTAATTAACGAACTGTCGTCTCCACATCGCCACTGTCCAGACTTATCGGTATATGGACCAGATATTAATGGGCCTGTCAATACTATGATGTAATTATTATAAATGTTCTGAGATCTGAGATAAAATGTTATTATTCCCGTACAAAAGTTATTGGGTACACTAGAAGGATTCGCCCCTTCTTAATTGCAATGTAGATACGCGGTTTACTTTGATTTATTTGTGCGTAGTCGCAGGTGATAAAGTGTCCATGTAAGTTTCTTCTGCCCACTGTGAGGCTTACGTACAATCGCGAAATGTTCTCGTGGCTAAGTGATGAGCGAATGCTATTCGGTATGGTAAGGATCTGTTTGCGTTAATTATACTTTAGCGGTAATTTATTTTATTGCTTCCGTAATAATTTTATGCTCGAATATATTTTTCAATTACTATATTAAATTACTGTTTCTGTGAAAAGATACGGGTTTCTTTGTTGCTGATACTAAAAATATATCGTGTTGTGCCATAACAAACAAAGGAATATAATGAAGTATTTTTGGCAGTATTGTTGCCCTTAATTTACTAATTCATTAGCAATAAACAAAGAAATCGCGAAAAGCACATAAACAGGGCTATTTTATGCGTTTTTAAACATTATTAGTCTACAGGCACACATCGTCAAAGTTCGCGAACGTGCCGCAAAATCTCACTCAAGGGAGAGAAAAAAATGAATAAATGATTTTAATACGTACAGGGCATACCTATACTTTTTCCACGATACCATACACGGTGCGTAAAGGGTTTCATCTCTCCTGAATTATGTATATATACCAGAAATATGGACGTGAGTACATATTGATTTATAGTAACTGCAGTTTTATGTACCGAAGGCAGGTAAGCCGTAACTCGTGATCGTCGACTTGTAATTAACAAATTAACATGGAGCATTTTAATATAGGGATGGCGGTGACGTTGAAAAAGTGCTACATGATGCGCGAGTATTGTGATCGATGATGAAGATTGTTTTATTTATTGTTCATAAAGAATATTATTTTTGCGACAGAGCTAGATTGATTGAATCGACATTTTGACGTGATACTTATTTTTCAAGTAATTATAAGATATATTATACAGTGCATCTGGTACTTCATCCTCCTAAAAGTTGCCTGGTAGATCTCGCTTTTAGTGACTAGGCAGCCTTAGTACTCTATACTATTAGCGTACCTTCATGTCACAAACTTCTTGAGTGAACAATAAAATTATTAATATTTATTTACATATTTTCTGAATCTATCGAGAATATGAAGCTCTAGTTTTTAAAGTCACTATTTCATTAACGTCTAAAAGCCTGTAATACACTTGTAACCGCGCCTATTACTTGTCATCAGGTATCCGTCTGACCGATAGAAAAAACGAATACCGAATTACACCAACCTTGATGTGAAGTAATTCAAACAAAACATAGTTATGGGTACCTAGGTACCGTTTACTTAAACGCATACCACCAAACTATTTGTTGTTGAATAATATATTGTTCTTTATAATATAATTGAGTCATTATTGCACACAGTTAATGCTGTAGGCACTAGCACACAGTACATTCAAGATAATTGTTCGAGACACTCAATGTTCCTAAAACGGCACGAGACCAATTTAATAACAGGCTTTTAACACTACTCGTAATAGCTCGTCAAAACATCAGATAATGATAAACAGAATAAGCAATTAAAGCATTAAAAATTGCCGAAGAATTCAGGTCACAGTGTAAATGTTTGAATTACGTGATGCGATGTTAGGCTGCGTGCACACATGCCATCTATTTGGTTCTACATTACACTAATCTTTGTTTAAATGACGTGACGAGAATATTTTTGTATGTTCGTCCGATGACGGCTGTGTATGTAACATTTCATTTATTTTGAGGTTACGATGAAGTTTGGAGTTTGTAGCTGGTTTTTAATGCAAAAACGTATGGCGTATAGTTCGTTAGCTTTGCTAGAAATTGGCAGATTATTTAGCTAATATTTAATTGGCTTTTTTTACAAATTGACGGCCGTATTTTGAAACCTGCACTACATAATACGTGTTTTTTTATCAATAATATAAAGGTCTTCTAATGGCGAATTTATAGTCTTTAGACAAAATCTAAGTTCTTTTAGCTAATGGTAATGAATAAAATAATTTTATAATGCAGTATTAGGTATAAACTGCAAAATTAAAACTCAATTTTTTCTTAAATAGATAGTAGTTTCATAGATACAGTATAATTAAATAAATAAGCCATTTTGCCTTTAAACAACATAACATCAGAACACAATAAAATTTCACTTAATAAATTCGTATCAAATACCTAGTATAAAACTATATTATGCTTACGAAAAACTGGCTTCAATGTGAACTACCTTTAACCATCGTTCACTTAAACCGTCAACGGTTCGTGACGGCCCGCTGACCGATCGTTAGCGGACATTTAATTACTCTTATTTAATAGCGTCTCCTGTCAATCAACAGTACAATATTTTAAAAACAAACTTCACACGAATGATGGAAGACTGGGCTTCTTTTTTGTTTTTGTGTAAGGATTGGGGAAGGGGAGGGATTGGGAGGGAGTGGCTGGGCAACTGGCTGCCGTGCAACGTGTCGCGGGTTCGATACCCGCAAGGAACTGCGATCCTCATATTGTTGTTCCGGGTCTTTTCGGGTCTGGGTGTCATGTTGTGTATGTGCAATTGTGTGTTTGTAACCGTTCCCACGATACAGGAGACAATCTTAGTATGGTGCAAAGTAAAAAAAAAATAAGTACGAGTATTATTATTAAGCTTGTTGTATGCCCGAGCGTACCGTTCCGCGTGCGCCTCAAAGAGCCAATAGACCACCACAGACGACGACGGGGCCCTATGGAGCTGATGTTCAGCCGGGGCTGCGGGGCAAGCGCAATGAGGCACCGCGGCCACGGCCAAAAGCAAGGAAGAGGTGTTGTTTTACATAGAAGTTACCAGGACAGTTAATACAATTTCAAACACGATATGCATTTGTTTGTGGAAACCATGAAAATAAACATATTTAATTGTCCCACTACTCGACTCAGAAATTAACAATGAAATCCACGCTTGAAGTCGTTATTATAATATTATCTATTAAAACAATCAAATAACAAAAAAGAAAAAGAAAAAAAATAACATATCGGATTATACTTACCTACACACAGAAATATCCTCCCAAATTGTACCTTTCACCTATCTGAGACAGTCACCTATCTATTTAGTTCGACATCTCAACAATAACAAAACCCAACTTATAATTTCTATCCAGGCGTCTGGAAAGTTCGTGAACTAACGACGTAACTGGCTTGTACAGTGAAGCAAGTACTTCTGGTAACTTGCCTTTGACAGCTGGTTCCTAAGTGACTGTGATAATTCTAAGCTATACTGTAATGTAATTGGCAAACTCAGAGACATTTAACGATTACTTAAAATTATTCCTTAGTAACTATTTGTTCGGAGCTAATTAATTTATCACAATTGATAAAGACTGGGTTTAATAACAAATAAATGGCTCTAAGGATGGCGTAACGTATTATTCAATGCCATTCAATTAATAATATTATTACATTATTTGTCTACTTTTATCGAGTTAGTATGTAAGTACTTCATAGCTCCTATAAAAAAATATTAACCGAAAGTTAAAGTGATTCTCAATGATCAACAAATCGGTAACAAATGATTTTGAATTTCGAATCTACTAATTCAATTGTTTTGCTCTATGGCAAAAAAAGTTTATAAAGAACAAAATAGAAGAAACAAACGATATAATATCATTTCTTAAATCCGTAATAAAAGAGGATCACGTCAATTTTCAACAATAAATGTCGTTTAAGGTACTATAAACAATAACCAGAGACAATACAAAGCACTTTTCGATAAAAGTACAATCTGAACTTATGAGATTGACGTCCAGAAATGTTTCAATCGAAGTTTATGAACAACTTAGATCTGTCAGCAAAAATAAAAGTAATAGCTGAAGAAATAAAATACGAAATAAAAAAGTCTAAATTGTATTTTTATTAACCAAAAGAATATAAAAGGAAAACATAAAAATAAGTAAAAGAAGGAAGTTTCTTTAAAGTTGATGCGGTATTCGCAAGGTAAAGGTATTTCTCGTCAATATCAATCGAAAATCTTCCCCTTTTAAGCCAAAAGGGTTAAAGTGCACATACGTACCTACTTTTCCTTGTTGGTACGTTATTTGGAAAAAGTTTACCGTACGTAGGTACAACTTTCTTCTTTGAAAGTTTAAAACTACATTTGAAAGTAGCAGTGAGTTTGTGTTGGGCCGTAAAATCTATTCAATAGACAATGTAAAGAATTCAAGTTATTGGCGAAATTGTAAAACGAAACGTCGCCTCATTCCATTCGCATTTTCCTTATAGTAACTTCTTAGATTTAAAAATAGTTTGGATATCAATTATCCAGTATTGACTGAAAAATACTTTCTGGTATTATCAGTGGCGATCCTATAGCATTTTGTAGCAGCTCTCGACAAAATTCTATACAATGTTTAGTAAATTTTAAGTGAATTCCCATATATTTAGTTTTATAAGCATACATGCGTTAAATTTACCGAAAATGTAGCCCTTAGTTCCATGTTTACTATCGCCCGCATTCATTTATCTTTTGTTATTCCGTTATCCACCCAGACCGTTGTATGCAAAGCTTTTTTAATAATATAATATACCCGTTTTATGTCGTACCTACGTCTTAAGGAAAATGTCAGCAATCTGTAGCGAAATCCTACTTTATTGTTATTGTACCGCGTTTATACGAAGCTCAGAAATAGATATAAACCTGGGAATCGGTTGAGAGTAAATAAAGTCAGTGGGACACCCAGCCTTTGTGGACGGGTGGATCCCTGAGATAACAATTATTGGGACTTTATGCTACGGTTACAAATCGACCAATAAATGCGGTTAGAGAAATAAAATGTTGATATTCGGTTACAGAACGAACGGCTGTAAAAGTAAATCCTGACATTTTTTTTTATTCAAATGCGTTTATTGTTCTGTTTACGTAAGTTTTGCTTTTTTTTATAATAAACAGTTTTAGCGTTCCTCAGTATGTGACCCATCCAATTGCGTAACGCCTCAAAATTAATTAATGTTTTCTAAAACTTTTTCAAAGTCGTGGTGGCCCGGCCGGTTAAGGCGCTCACTTTTCATGCATGCGGGTGCGGGTTCGAAACCTGGCAAGCACCAATGTGACTTTCTAAAATTATTTAAGAACCACTAAAATACACACAGTGAAGTAAAACATCGTGACGAAACCTGGACTTTAAAATTTCTTATTACAAGTTCCAAATCGCCAATCCGCGTTGAGCAAGCGTGACAATTTATGCTCAAACCTTCCCCGTGTCAGAAGAGGCCTTGGCTCAGCAGTGGGCACTTAAAGGCTAATGATGTGATGTGAAACTTTTTCTGTTTTCCAGGACTATCTCAGGTCTATGATTAATCAAATAGGACGAGCCTATCCAGAGTTTTAGCGAGACTGACGACAAGTTTTCATTAACATTTTCATAGATATATTGTATATGATAAGTAAAGAAGATTCTGGAAAATTAAAAGCACTCAGAGGTCAATATTTAGAGTCGAGGTTTTACAAAAACTCTGTGTTTCTGCCTAATTTTAACAACAAAAAATGATCTTCCAATATGTCATTTAAATATGGATGTCTCATATATGTATATGAGCAATGTAATCATATTTTAGGTATTTTTATAGGCAATTACTTCCCGCTGTGGCAAACTAGATATACCTAATCAAATAGTTTTTTGTTGACATTGAAGTAAATTGATACCACCATTTAAGTGTAAATTAAAAATCTATAAGATTCGTTATAACTTTCAACATATAGGTTAACGCACTTGTTTGCTTCTACCACAAATAAGTCTTTTCCAAATAAATTTGTAAAAATACGAAAAGGAAAACGAGAAATACATGTTTTGCTCCATATTTCTACAAACAAAAATAATCCGATTGACATATTACTTAAGATATGAATTTCTTTACACATCGCTGTTAACAAAAAAATCACTTCACGTCATTTTCCTCAACTTTTTACGTAATTAAATTGGGCTCAAAGTACAGTCTCTAGGAAGACCTTCGATCTTTCATGTTTAAATTCAATTTTCTCTTTTTGCTTCTAATGAAAACATGGACGTTGAGCAAGTCAAGTCGAAAATCGTATAAAGTTAAGTCAAAACATCAAAGATGCAATGTAAGCGGAGATGGGCGAGGCTTAAAACGTAAGGTCATAATCGAATTTAGTTAATTTTATCGGAGTAATAAAGTTTTAATGAAGATTAGGTATATCCTAAATATTCTTAACGAGCATACTTTGAATGATTCTGGGATTTGTACCATTTAAGGCCGATTTTTGTCTAACTCTATACCTAAGCACACTCGACTAAATGCTGGCCAATTGCCAGTTGGTATAACGAATGATCAAAAAGATTTGGTAGTGTCTTAGCATTTTAGTATTATTTTGCACGGTGTACATCATTAAAATTATTATCATCTTTCTTTTAGGTACGTATTGTTATTATAATTCCGTGTTAATAAAATATGTATTACATAATGTAGGTAGGATATAAAATAACAAAACATTATGTTTATTAAAATTTGTCATCAGAAAAGTTAAAAGTGTACATGGGCGGCTCCGGTTGCTTGGCAGCAGGTAATCCGTTTACATATCGCTGACCAGCTCTATAAAAAAAACTAAATAGATTAAGTGCAAATTAATAGTTTTCTTCATACATAAGTAATATTAAAAGACATCGTATCAGACGAGAAGCAAATAACATAACGAAACGAAAACCTTCGTAATAAAATGTCTATGAATATTTCTTTTAAAGGGTACCTGAAATTTCACTCGCCGTAGGTCTGGCTCTTGAGACCTGAACGAGAGCCGATGCTCACTGCAGGTTTTACTCTAACGTAAGAGGTTACGGCCATAAAATATAACTAGATACGTTATGAAAATTCCACCAGATTTTCAAAGCAAAACTAAAGTGAGCATTCGAAACCGCAAACGTTTTTCGTCGGTTGAAGTTGAATAAAATTCCTTTGTTTCTACTCAAATTTTGTTGAACTGCTTTTTAACATAGCTAATAATATAGAGAATTCTTTGGTGAGTGCTGATTTATTTGAAGCTTTTTTGCTGTATTCTTTGAACTGAATGACATGGAAAAAGATATATAATACTAGCTTTTGCCCGCGACTTGGTTCGCGTGGAATAGTAACTTTCTGCAGATTTTTTGTTTAAAAACTATCCCATGTTCTTCCTCGAATTCCAATTCTGTACCAAATTTCACACAAACAGGTTCAGTAGTTTAGGCGTGAAGAAAAGACAGATAGACAGAGTTAC
Source organism: Spodoptera exigua (assembly GCA_902829305.4). Classification (NCBI taxonomy): domain Eukaryota; kingdom Metazoa; phylum Arthropoda; class Insecta; order Lepidoptera; family Noctuidae; genus Spodoptera; species Spodoptera exigua. Next base: position 6,267,172 of record LR824614.2, read on the forward strand.
TTCCGCATTTATAATATTATAAGTAGTTTGGGTAGTTTCGATTGTTTCATAGTCATCATCAGCTATCATACCTTAATTACAGTAACATTTTATATATCTGTAGGTATCTTTGTCGAAAATATTTTTTAAACGACAGAAACAAAATTATTATTTCTAACAATTGCCACCTGCATACAATCTTTTTTCGTCCTTAACATTAAGATCACACTTTACATCAATGGTAAAAAATCCCTCGCACCACCACGCTAAAGATTTTCATATTCAATTACAAATAGTCAAGTGGTGTCTCAAGCATTGCCTTTGACGTCTTCACGGTTTAAAGGATATTAGGTCCCCTCATCGAAGGGAAGAAATTAGCACAAGAGGCGCTCCTAATGAATTTTATATTTGCACGTGTTCTTTTGAAGAGGCCGTCTGATCTTTCGTCAGTCTTTGATTGAGATTACTTACAAATTATTATGTATCCTTTTAAGTAAAGTACTTGTAGGTTTGATTAAATTTAAGTTAATATGCTTTTAAATTCGCTTGGACTTTGCTTTTAACATTTTGCAGTAAGAGGGTGTGTTAGCTGCTCATTATGAAAAAATACTGGACACTTTTTGCTTTCGTTTGTCATTTTATAGAAAGTGTGTTTCTATAATTATTGTCGTCACAAATCCCGACCATATTAAGAATACTTCTATATGATTTTGAATTAATTTTTAATGGATAAGAAATGTCTACCACCAATAAAGAGTTAAAAAATAATGCCTTCTTTGTGTCCCCTAGAATAGGGACGAAAAAACTAAAGAGATGAAACACATTTTACAATAATATTTATTTGACAACTAACTCTCATTCACCCTATACTCTCTCCTGCCCTTGTTTACCTACATTAAAAATGAATGTTGTCTATATAAGTATATTTCACTAAAATATGTTTGATGTTTTTTTGTGACCTATACCTAGCGGCTAATAACCTGACCTGATGATAAGCAATCTGTGCCGGCCATGGATGAGTGTCTAGCAATCAGAGAATAGCAATTGTGTTATCGGCCTTTTGGGGTTATGGGGATTTAGGAATTGTGGAGAGATGGGGGAGGGAAAAAATTGAGTCACTGGTTATCTCATTAACACGGCGAAATACAGTGCTGCATGTGACTGTTTCACGCCGGTTTTCTGTAATAAGGCATTGGTATCACTGCGGTTGAGGCGGCCCATTCGTGCCGAATCATTACTCGTTCAAACAAATGTTTAAAGTTGGGGACTTACACGTTTGTTTCTAAGTTGAGTCACAATAAAATATATGATTCCTTTTTTTAATTTGAAATATTTTGCGACTGTTCAAGGACTTTGATTTTTTTTTCATTGCAGTCTGTTTAATTAGTTGATGTAAGTTGCCTTACTCCTCATATTATATACTTAATGCAAGTCACGCAGTGACGTGAAAAATCTAGAAAATCTACACTAGTGTTATAAAGAGGTAAAATTTGTAAGTTTGTATGCAGGGGGTAATTTTTAGAACCGCTGGTCGTATTGTCCAAATTCTTTCACTGATAGATAGCTACAATGTGCCTGAGTGCTATAGGCTAAAACATCACGCTACGATCAAACGGAGCCTACCAGCGGGTGAAACCGCGTGAGAGTAGCTAGTAAAGTATAAATTGAATTGGCTCATTACATTTTTTATGTCTGCAACATAGTATTCGGATAAACAATCGGTGCCAATGTACACCTACAATACTTGATTTAGAAATATAGTAAGTTTTTGTAGGTAGTTTATAAAGAATTGCACAGCTTTTTTCTACAATGAAAAATTGCTGTAGTTAACCTAGGATCCCACGAGTCAAAATATTTTTCTAGAGAAAACAAAATGCTGATTGATATGCAGACTTTTAATCGTTTATTTCAAGAACATAAAAGTAGGTACCACCAAAAGCCAACAAGTTCATAAAACTATCAACATTATTACATTACAAAATTGAAAGTTTCACTCAGTTTACGTACACATTATTTTACTCCAATACGTGTAGACAATATTTGTCTTGAACGCAAACAAAGTCGAAGAGAAAGCTATTAGTCAATAAAAATACATTCTACCTCCGTTGCACAACCTGCCCTTACTAGCTCGGTGGAAGATCAAACAAATATTCTACACAAAGGGGAACATCCCAGAATGAGCTCTTATTATGTGCATATAGAGGGGGCGTATAATAACATCCAAATATAAGCTTTGTACCCCCTCAAGCAATGTTTTATATAATTAGCTTAAGCGGTTTAACGAGGGACTCTGTATAGAATTTTTAAAAATTTCTTAATGAATGTTTTGATTGGACATACAAATGCATACATATAGTAACGTATTTGAATTTAAATTGAATGGGTTCTGTTGAGGGTTGATGCTGTGATACTGGTGACATGTGTTTAAATAATGGCTCTTTGACGGTCTTAATGCAATCGCAATGACAGTTTTGTTTGAAAATCCTTTGATGCATAGAACTTTACTAACATAGTACTGATATGAGAAGAAATTAAAAAATCTATATTTAAAAATGTCGTACCTATTTGTTTAACTTTTTTGTAAGTAAAAAGGAGATAATCTATTCATATCGGTGTGTCGGTATAACGTCTTAAAGATTAAGAGACCTACACAAATAATCAGTAAGAATTATTCTCAGAGGCAATCAATGACAACTTCGTTGGGAGTCGCCTTACCTGTCGTTCAACCCTTTAATCCATTTTCAGTGATTCATAGAAAGATTAAAAGTAACAATAGAGCGAACAATACCTTTTTTTCGCAACTGTCAACGGGACGTCAAATTAGTATAAAACAGATTTGCTCAAAGAAACTGCAGCTGAATATTAAATTAAGAAATGACGCCAAAGTGTTACGATAAAGGGTTTCTAAATTCCATTTGTCGGGGTGTTGATTTTTTTGACAGCCGCATTGTTAAGATTTAAAATGTGGAATTAAAATTTTAACAGAACTTATTATTGTGTGTGACAGTTATGTTCAGTGTGATGACAATGGATATTTCCTGTCTGTTACATTATTATAACGTTAGCACCAATAGAAAAAAACACCGATAGATGTGACTGACGTAGGTAGGGAAAGGGTAAAGAAGTAATTTATTACTCTATTTTAGGCAACGAAAATAGTATTAGCAAACATAAAAAACAGTCGTAATTTTCATTTTTATAACACAATTAATGCAATATAACATATAAATCGCAATTCAAATCAGTTAATTTTTTACCAAGGCAGCGCCTCCAAATAAAGTAGATACTATGGATGTAGCAACGTATTGTTGCTATTCAAAAACGATAGGCGTTTTAATTTATTGTCCATAACTATTTGTTGACATATCTTTAACGTAGCTATAGTGTATGTATTGAAATATAATTGTATTATTAAATATGAAATTCTAAAATATTCATGCTTAAAAACTTTGGAGAAATCTTATTTAAGAGTAAAAATTAAAGATCAAGAAGATAATCTTTCTACATAATATAAGTAGGTACAAGCTTATTTAGACTTGGAATGTAAGTAACTTCGTTATCTAAGGAATAAGGAAAACTTTCACAAGACCATCTAATTTACCAAAAAATACTCATAGGTACCTATGTAGAGGATAATGTTAAAAAAGTCAACCCAGGTCTGTGGATTAACTCAGCCTTATCCAAGATCAGAGCAAAGTCCGAAATATAATTGGAATAAACAGTAATTTAGTTTTCTTTTCGCAAGACTTCCTCATGATCCTTAAAGTTAATGAAAAAAGTATTATACTTACCTGCCTACCTACCCAGATGTAGGTACGTATTGTGTTTGTACATACCTTCTTATGTTAAAAGTAAAAAAGTCCACCACGTGACTTTTTAAGTTTTACTTACTTTTCAACATTATTTAGACAACACTGGCATTTGGTAAAAGTAAGCGTTGTATCGTGAGAAAACATGGACTTATAATTCTATTTATTAGTTTGAAACGTGGTGATAATTGCTCTCATAACTTATCCATGGGAGAAGAGGTTTTATGCAAGATAGGCGAGACTATATCATATACCTACCTACTGGGCAGACAGCTGAATTGGGTCAATCCCAGAAAAAAAATATTTTCGAAAGAATGCAGAAGCGCTCAGTCTCCTGATTTCCAGACACCTACCTGAACTCTACAGAAAGCCCATAGTCTAGCTTTAGTCTATCAAGGCCTGAGTGCGAATTTTTTTACAGATTCGACCGCGAAGGAGATTATAAGGATTTCTATGGCACAGCAACAGCAAACTCACACCTTACGCCTAACGCTAATGTCATCAAATCGGTGTAAAAAGGGGAAACAAAAAATAAATACAAATCATAGTACGAAATTATGATATTAGTGTGATAGGTGTTTCTTGGCGAGAAACTGAGAAATTTTGAGTAGGTAATTATGATTGTGACCACTCTCTACAAACTTACGAATAGTCTTAGGTAAAATTACCTAATCAAGTTCATTAAACTGGAATTCTTCAGTTTTGCGTTTTAGTTGTAAAGAGTTAAACACAATGTTTACAAGCTCAAGTGATACCTTAGTACTAAGACAAGAACAAAGCTGCATTGTTCCACTATTGGACAAAAGGTAATAACACGCTCAGATGTCTGGGTGGCACGTGTAAAATCTTAGTATTAGTTTTGATACATGAAGCTAGGAATCTATGGTAGGTTCTAGTCCCTTTAAAAAATGTAGCCATTGCCATGTCACAATGTAAATAATTGTACTATTTTGACTATTTTAACTGTGAGCTATGCATCGTCACGAGTGGTCTGACAAGTCCACTTGTGTCTGGCATAAAACATTGTGCTTCGTTGTTTCGAATGAGGTTACCAAAGGTATAATTTTACTTTTTGTCGGGAAAACCATCAAATGACTTCTTCTGGCTCTGGGTCGGGGAATATTAGACTCTTACTGTCTAAACCACCTTATTTCTTCTCCTGCTCCCAGTCGAGGTAACCCCGATACTGCATTGTGTTAACGTATTCCGTACGGAATGATCAACACCAATATTTCAAACAACCTTTCAAAATTTTTGGTAAAAAAGTATGAAATCCTGATTTCTTAAGTAGGTATTAATACTAGAAAAATTTCGACAACATTCTGCCTCTTTTCGAATAAACTCGCCTATAAAAATTAATTTTCACAAATTTAATATTTTGTCTCAGACGGTTACCAAAATCGTAGCCCGCAGTGATTTTTCAGGAGAGGTTTTTAAACCTAAGTTTAATATCATTTTAAAATAGATTGTATTAAGGCTAAAATGGTTGTAACGCTGTCATGACCCTCATCTTTGCATAGTTTATGTGGGATCTAAAATGCGAGCTAGCGGCATGATGCATTAACCTAACGTAACGAAGCTTAAACATACACGTGTAGAGGAACTATGATTTTTGTTAATAAGCAGGATAATAAATAAAAATTGATAAAACAATATTCAGTTCAGTCACGTGTCGGTTTCATTCTCGCACGATATAATTATTTGTTTTGGATCCGCGCGATACAAACCTTTGTTTCCGATCTTGTTGTAATGTGTTAGTATGTGAAATTGTGTATTTGTAAACGCAGTCACGGCTCAGAAGACAAACTTAGAGTGGGGGCAACGTTTAACAAAATGTCGATCCAGATCCAAACCGATCTAAGTCAAAATCTCTGGATCGATCTCTGTTTTAACAGAAATACACGAAATGGAAAAAAAATCTTAATGCACACATTTTAGATTGAATTTGGTTACTAATTGCAGCCATATTATTATGCATATTATTAATTACATCCATATTGATTCGGCTTCCACGTATTATCACAAGACCAATGAAATACTCTACAATATGGATATTAGTGGCCAACACTTACACAGTTTCTATTTCCATATGGTTTAGAACATACACAAAAAGCAATTATTTTAAAAAACCATCTATTTTGTATATTTTACTCTGATTTTAAGTAAAAATCAAGTATCAAATACCTTATAGTTACCTTCCAGATTTACGTTCAAACAATGGACCAATATACCAATACCAATATACATATGTATAAACTAATTTGGAATGTCTATTACGTAGAAATACGAAAAGAAGTCATAAAACGGGATAATTTTCCGGACAAAAGATTTATTTGGTCACCGTACGGCTAGCCGCTTGTCTACCATCCGACAAAGGATAATGCGGGATTTTTACTGAAACCACCCCAAGCTAACATCAAAATACTTATAATTTAAATGAAAAAGAAATAACAATAAAATTTTAGTAGAATTCTAAAAGTAAACCTATTGTAAAAATGCCTATCGTTTTTATTTAAACATTCTACTTACAATATTATATTTTTAATCTTTTTTAAACAATGGATTAAGTTTTATAGGTACCTTAAGATTGGATTTTATTCAGTGAGGCTGCCGAAGACGCTCTGTATGTAGGGCCTGCGTCAACCTCAGGCGACAGGTTCTTTTAAGTTCGAGCAGGTAAAATAAGATATCTAGATAAATGTCAATAGTTTCAGTTCATAGCATGATACAGAAAAGAGTGATTTTATGAGATGTATTTCGAAATTCCAAACTAAATACTCACGCAACCAGTCATTTATATAGATTTATTTCAGGTTAAAACATCGGTGATATAATCTCGAGCTCAAACAAAGTTGAGTAGCTTGTAAACGATATCCACTCAGAGTTGCTACTCGATATCGTGAGAATGTACAGGGGTTCACCGCATTGACCTTAAGATGTGATGTGAGCTTAGGAGCCTCGGAAAGGTCGCGATTACAGATTTGGTTTCTTTACTTCGCGGAAACGAGAAAACAGAGAATTATCCATATTATTTGTTGGTGCCATACCAAGAAATAAATGGTAACATCTGTGTGATGTGTCGGAAAAATATTTTCTTCATAAAATATTCCTCGCCAAAACATTACTTAGATAATAAATAGCTCATAAATACCTCATAAAACGGACAATAAGATCCTTAAAACTTCAAAAGACCACTTAAAAGCCTTCTTGTTATTTAAATCGTGTCAGCTAAGTATAATGTGCAGAGTAAACAAACATTTTAGAAAAACAAAACATAAAGAAAGAGCCCGCGCTCACTTAGTAATTAATTAAATTTTATGTATAACCACAACGATACTGAAATAACGTAACGTAGGTAAAGCAGACACGAGTACAAAGTGTAAATGGTCTTACTTTACACACAGAACATACTTAATTATTTCACGTAATAAAACTGTTCATTTAATTAAAACTGTACTGTAAACCTGTATCACTAGAATGTAGAATCAAAAACAAAGTCAACAGATACTGAAATAAGGACACAATTTATAGTGATACTTTAATTTTGTGAAGCGACATTGATTAGTGAGGCACTGAACCACGTTTAATTATGCCAGCTGACTCCTTTGTGCTGTCTGTCAAGGCAACCTCGTAACTCCTAAAGACCAAGACCAACCGAGTCAGCAATACCTACTTAAAAAGTATCCACAGTCGAAGGAGTCTCTTAAAACTAGACAAAGTAGCAACTCCCAACACACAATTTAATAGCAATTTACTTTTATTTTAATTCGGTTTTATGAGTCGTTAAAAATACTAAATGAAATGGAAATTATGTCGCGCCATGTGAACTGCAATTAGGTTAAGTGAGAAGAATTGGAGCAAACAGAATTATAAATGTAATTTTTATTCACAAAACATTTAGTTGATTTACATATTTTCTCATTTATGAAGCTTAATGTTCAAAGTACATTAGGTGAACTCTTAAAGCAGGATGTTTATTATAAAACGGTAAAAAAAATGTGCAGAATAAATAGTGCAAGGAAATCTGTTTTAAAAACACACTTCTAAATGAATAAGTCAATGCGAAGTTTCCTAACAACTTAAATAAATAACTACTTACGGAAATACTTTTTAAAATACTTCTTTTTCAGATAATATTGGTCTTTATTTTTCCCGCCTAAATTCTCTTCGAATTTCTTAGTCCAGTCTTGTATTGGATTCAAGGCCCTTGCTTCAACAACCGGTGTGGGTAATCTTGTTCTTCCCAACAAACCCTGTAGCGCTTGTAATAAGAACGATAGTAGAGACATCGACACCACTATGTTAATCGGATCAAATCCAATCGAGTGATGATGATACGTTGGAACTCCATAGTTTGCATTCCCGCTCACTCCATAGCCCGAAGATCCGTAGTGATTGTTAAAATTTCTCGATTCCGCAATCGCATCAACCGAAGTATCGATCAATTCATTACTTTTCAGTACTGGTGATTCGATTTGATGACCGTCTCTGCCGCTATTCGTTTTGATGTCGAGTTTTCTTTTATTTAGTTTCGTGTCTTGTTTCATATTGTCTATTTTCTCCAACACAGATTGGGCGTTAGTCTGAATTTTCTTGAGCAACGTCTGGATTTTAGAACTTTGTTCCTTTATCATGTTTGCAACAAATACTTTGAAGTTTTGGACTGAAGACGAGGGTGGATTATTATTTTGTAAATCTGCTTTGACTGTTGTTAGCATTAATATTATTATAAATAATGCGAGTGATAGAAGCGACATTGTTACAGTCACTGTTATACAATTAATGCTTTTCAAAGACATTAACCTTGCTTCGAATTTTATGATAAAATGAAAGTTCAAATTTGAAGTTACATCTTATATATGGTTAGTTTAAGGTCTGCTAAGTTAGATAATAATCTGTCGCTGTTATTTTAATAAAAATACGCTATCTTGACATATGACCTAGCTGATCATAGGCCATTTCACATTGTTATGGGAAATGTAACAAAGGTTAATTCGTAATTTGTAGGATGTCGCGTGGAACAATGAAAGTTGAACTAATTTTGCACTGTTAGCTGCTCTACTACTACGTAGAAAACTCTCGTCAGATAAAAAAGAGGAAGAAACAAATCGTAAAATTCGTGATTCGACAGTAATTCCAAAATTTTAACGCACAACATAACTGTCAAAGCTACCGTATCATACACATTTAAATAAAAATTGAAAAACGTTTAAAACCTATTTTTATCTGTTTGTTCTATAGGAAATAATTTGAAGTATTATCCTCAACTACCATTAATTTCTCAATACCAAACTTAAACTTATGCACATGCATATGCTGCGCCACCATTTGAAAATGCAGTTAACTAATATGCAATCCGAATGCAACCAACTCGCTTCACCCTTCGCTCATATCATTCCTTTCGTAAAATTCGATGTACCAAACTAATGGTACCCAACACAGTAGTCTACGTTATGTTCAACAGAGGGCGGGTTTGTATAGCGTATACGCAAGATCAAAATTGAATAACAACGCCATCTACTACAGAGCGTCCGAACTGATAAGCTTGCCGAAGCGCGTCACAAAAGCTCCTGTAAAATAAGCTTTAAGTTCAAGGGTCAAATTGATAGATGGCGCTGTTAAAACTGCGTGTACGCAGACCTTAATGCCATCTACAGAAAACGTTTGGTATTACATAAGAAGTTGTAATGAAGAAAATTTTAGATGTTTCTTTTTTGTATGAAGAGATAGCGCTGTTCAGTTTTTTTGTTGTTGTATGAATGAGAACTAAGTTGTCTAAGATTAAACTTCAAGAGAATTAAGTTCAGCTTGAAATTAATAGTTTTAGGCATTATTTATTCATACTTAATACTACTTACGTGTGTGAGAGCCAAGCTTCGGTACGAATGGATCGGCTCGGACGGAGTGATACCACGGCCTCACACAAAACCGGCGTGAAAGAACCACAGCGTTGTGCTTCGCCGTGTGAGTGAGGTTACCGGAGACCTAATCCCTACCCCTGCCATCCCTATATATCCTGTATCCTTAAAAATCAATCAGAAACCCTTAGCTCTAAAAGGCCAGCAACGCACTCGTAACTCCTTTGGTGTTGTGGGTGTCCATGAGCGGCGCTAATTGCTTACCATCAGGTAATCCGTTTGCTTGTTTGCCGACTTATACCATAAACAAAAAAGAAAATACGATTACAGTACTTACTGTACACAAAATACGAACATTGTATGTCAACAATTAAGTCAGTAGTAGTTACATATTTTCCAATTTATTACACCGTTAACGTTTTAGATGATCCATAATTGTGGTAATCAAATAACATAGTTAAGTACCTTATCTAGAAAGAAAAAAATAGTCTACAATCTTGAACAAAATTAAATATTGTAAGAAAACAAAGAAGAGAGTAATTCTTGTGCCTGCAACTGCATTACGCTGCATGCAAAGTAATAAAACGAGCGCGGTAGCCATTCAAAGCGGAGTAATTATTCATCACCCGAACAAATCTTAACCAAACAATACAGTGCTGATGCATAATTACAGACAGATAAAGGCCCGATGTAAGTACAAAGTGGTAAGTGGGAACTCAAAATAAATGGTTGTGGACTACGATATTAATTCCTCGTTTGTCGGAGTCGCTACGCGGCTATTTTTTTAAAGGCACCGTAGGGTTAATTGTAACGAAGCGGCATTCGGACAGTGAAATATTTGGAGCGGCGCTGCAGTAAGAAGTTTGAAGAAGGTATTTCGGGGATTCGCTTTTTTTCCCTGAGTAAATTAAATTCTTTCGAGTGGTACGATTTTTGGCTCTTTATATCGCTAAGCTGTAAATTCAATTAAGAAGTGAGTATTAAATTGTTTTATTGAACATGATTTCAACAAAAAGTGCAATTTTGGTAATGGCGCTGTTGACTTTTTTTTATTCCTAATTTAAGTTAATTTAAGTTAATTTTTCAAATTTGTAGTAAAAAACTATTATCATCTATGCACTTTATTCACAAACAAGGCAACGACGCTTTGAAAAATTATCAAAGGAATTTAAGAAAGTCACATATTGAAAAACAACAATCTACTAAAAACAAACAATACAAATGCGATTTATTTTCGTTCTTCAGCAGAGTTTTCAGAAGTTTTTGGCAAACATAACTTAAGTAGGATGGTACAAGCGCAATAAGGTACCGCAAGGGGGATTTTTAGTCAGTAATGGCCTTATAACAAAACAAGGTTTTTATTTAGTCTAGGTTTAAACAATTGCTATAGTTTTGGTATTTTGAATCTTATTCTCACCTACCTTCAATTTAAAATACAAAAACTGGCTCAATGGTTTAAGCCTAGACTAAAGATAAATCTTGTTTTTAATAAAAGGGTAAAAGTCTGACACTACTTCTCGCCTCAACCTGGGTAAAAGAAATCATTTGACGATTTTCCTCACATAAGCAAGTACCAACATTTTGTACTTAAAAAAAAACTCTAGCATACCTATGACTCCACAAAAAATTGTTCCAAAAACTAGCTGTCAGCTAACAATGTGAAAAAATGCTAAGTATAAAAATACTTCATTAAACTAACTTTTATCTACCGTGTTAATCAATGGGCGTGGGCTAGTAAAATCTGATTGTGGGATTGAAAAATGCTATATACCTTGGGCTTGCAACAAAAAAGAACAACTATAATAATGGACCTAAAGTCTATTTTGGCTTGCGGTTTTTGATGGAACATTTCGATTGTTCCAAGTCAAACAGCAGACTAAGCAAACTAGAGTTGTAATAACGACAGAAGATTTATTTGAACATCCTAACACAATTAATTCAGAATTAAGTCGTTGAATCTATGAACGTCAGTATTCTTGTATAACGTGGCTACTGAATGTCTTGTAATACACAGAATTGGCTATTTAATATTAGCATAAGCAAGTTTAATGGTGAAGCAATAAAATTTTGATAGCCCTGTCTTAAAATTAATAAAATATATTTGGAGTCCAGCTGATTTAAAGCCCATTTTAAATTTGCTTGCCTGGCATTATTGCTGCCAGATATTAGAAAATCGCCAGTAAAACCGTAAAAAAACTATGGTAATATTTTTTTATTGTCATTTTATTGGCGATAATCAGCAGCCTTCGGTGTTTCTACATAAGCCAACTTTATATTGATATCCAATTTTATTCATTCGTGTGATAGAAATTAAAATTATGGAAGCTTACGCGGCAGGATATTCGCATTTCGCTAGATATACGAGCTGAATTTAATTATCTAACAGTAGTTAATTATAAAAAATAATAATAGTCTCATAAATAATTTACATGATACACGAAAACTATTTTGTATTGTTTTTAGTTGTATCTAGGCGCTGAGATAAGATCACAACACAGTGAGCTCGTATTCAATTTGCCGGCAGCGCAGTTGTTGAAAAATAATTAAAAATGCAATTAAAATTCACCATAAATCCATCAGCCGCCCCGCCTAGCGTGTAAACAAACTCAAATTAAAACCAAACTATAAATAAATGCGTCGTTATGTTGTTTTAGTGTAATCGTATATCGACGCTCCTGGATTTTAATGGTTTTGTTACGGTGACACCCAATCACACCGTATTGAATGTCTAATCGAGTCTCTTGGCATTTCTATTATAATAAATCACAATTGTGAAGGAATAACAGGAGTACTCTGCTTCCTTATTAGATTTGAAGATTCGATTATCCAAAGAAATAAGATAGGTTATTTTATTTCATTAAGACGCGAAATAATTATTTTGTCGATATATTTTAAAGCTTATGAGTTTAACGACGGTACGATACTTAAAGTACGAGTACCTAAGTGCCTTGAAGGCACTTTTGAATTAATTCACATTAATTATAGAAACAATAAATACTTTTATGTTTGCAATAAGCGTGTTGCATTTCCGTCTCAACGATTATAACATAGAAATAATTTATGGTCGATAACTTTGGAATATCTTAGTTAATTAAAACAGGATTAATTATTTCGCGAAACACGTTCGGTGTAATTGTGTAGTCAGTTCGCGAATGAGGATTATAAAATATCGGCTTGGCAATCAAAATTTTCTCTCACGGCTACATCCCATCTCTGTCGAACACTAGTGTGTGAGTGAGATGTGTCGCTGTACTAGGAACACAAACAGGTGCCAACGTCTTTTATAGGGGCAGGTGTATTTGTTTAAAGTATCAAATCGTCCAATTAATACCTTCATAAAGAAGACCCTTTGTATCGATCCTGATAATTTCGGGGTATATTGTACAACTTTTTGTTATATAATTTGACCAATCAATGGGCTATTAAAGTGGGACCGAAACGACAGCAAAAACTTTTAAATCGTTTTATTGTTACAAAACTATTCAAACGCTATTAAAATAAGACACTTGAGCTAATGTATGCCCATGAATTAAAGGGTGAAATTAAAATATTCATATTTAGTATGCATGGCAATTGTAATAAAAAAAATACTGTCAGTTATGTAAATGACATAAAACGAAACAAAATTGAATAATAAAATTTCACCCTGTACATACAATTTTAATCCAGCAATATCACTTAAAGCCATTTGATTAAAAAGCCCGCGTTATTCCATATTTTAGTGGTCAGTCATCTAAATAAATATTTTGTTCAAACAGTTTTTCATTAAATTGTAAATGCAATGGATTTCACTTAAGTTGATAAGTTTTTATTATAAACAATATTTTCAGTCAAATTTCGTTTCCGTTAAAAGCGAACACAATTATTCGTGGTTTTACTATGTAATCTATGGAGTAGGCACCTACAATATACCTTATATAACATACATGTCGAATTAAAATACATTATTTTAATTACAACGAAAACTACATAAAATCAAGGACAGTCAGACAAAACTATTCATTTGCTATGTGCTTAAATTTTTTCTAGCGTAAAAAAGGTGAAAAGAAAATAAGTATTTGCTAATATATCCTTAAACACTAAGCTTCTCAGCTCCTATCAATTGGCTAAATCAATTGAGTCTTAAATTGCTTATATTATAGATTTTACACAATCCTTTTCCGAGTGCAAAAAAGGTTTATTGTTATAATTATTACACACTTTTCAAAGAAATTTAAATGCAAGAATAAGTCACACGTAATCTCATTATCATAAAAAAGAACAAATCAAAAGAAGAGAATTAAAAAATCAAATATTGAGCAAACTAAGGAACAAGAAAATGGCGGAGCTTAAACTAAGACTGATTGGCTGCAGCCGATGCTGCTGCGGTAGCTGCAGCAACGCTCGCGTTCGTGATTGGTGGTTGCGGCAATAGGAGATCTGCTAAGCGGCCAGCCTCGCGAAGACCAGATAGGAAGGCACCGTGGACAGTCGCCGGATAATTGCGCATTGTGTGTTCACCTAAATAAAAAAAAATGTTTTAAATTAGTTTGAATAGTCACCATATCAATAAGTACTTTTCTCCCGCAGATTTTAGTTTGAGATTTCGGCCAGAAATTTCCCTTTTTTAGCTAATAGGACGGGAAACGAGCAAGCGAATTACCTGATGGTAAGCAATCAGCGCCTCCTATGGACGACAACAACGAAAGAGTTATGAGAGTGTTGCCGACCTTTTAGGGATTAGGATTTTAGGGATTTAGGGGTAAGGGACAGATTGGTAAAGAAATAGGCCTCTGGAAACCTCTCTCACACGATCAAACATAACGCAGTTATTGTTTCACGTTGGTTTTCTGTGAGGCCGTGGTATCTCTCCGGTCGAGCCGACCCATTCAGGCCGAAGCATGCCTCTCCCATACTTAAATCTTCCCCTAAAATTTGTCTGGTGAAAATCGTAAAACAATCCCTTCTGTCAATGAATTTATCACGAACACGAACAGATATAGTTCAGTGATGGATCAATTTTGATAACTTTGATATTTTGGCTTCTATATACAGACTAATATAATATAGGGAAATACATAATATTAAATCCACATCAGGCTCTACTAAACAAAACAAATAAAGAACAGAATCCTATAAACAACCTACCAGTAAAACGTAGCCTACGACTAACTATGAGATTGTTTACAACTTCGAGAGCCACACCTGTTTTATATTCCCGGCGCATAAAAATCTCACGGATCCATGTGAGGTGTAAAACATTACATAAAGTGTACATAACCGTCACGCTTGTGACTGCCGAAGGGTTAGAGATGTAACGTTCCGGCTTCGTTATTAGGTCCCATGTGAGAGGGGTCTACTCTACTTTTTTTGGGAGGGAGAAGGTATAGGCGAACAGGATTTATTGTTGCGTCTAGGGATAACGAACACTCGCAATAAAAAAAAACAAGATACCAAGCACGATATGGTGCGGAGATATTGTGTATGATCTAGAAAAAATGCATTTATTATCTTATACTCAAGTTTGAAAATTCAATAATGAGTTTGGCAGTAAAATAGGAGTTTAATGAACTAATTAGCCGTCGAAAACTCAAGAGAATCTAGACCTTGTTGACAAATGATTTATGCTCAGTTTGTATTCTCAAAATGTATTCTTACCGGCAAAGAAGAGTCTATTCTCTCCGGGGGCTCCAGGAACGGGGGCTGCTAGTAGATCGTAGTCGGTACCAGATGAACCAACAGCCACAAAACTGTAGGAGCCACGAGCATAAGGGTCGGCACGCCATCTATATTGAACAATAAGCACAATAACACATGATGATGCCACATACATTCAATGTATCTTCACTTTCCATCAACTAAGTTGGTACAAGTCCCATGTAGACAGAAAAGTTATTATCATAAACTAACTAACGAATTCTGGAAATCATAATTAACATTTGCAAACTTTGAAACTAGTAGCAGCCTGTATATATAGAGATGGTTATATCTAAGCAAAGCAAAGAAATGTTCATTAATATATGAAATTCAACAGTAAATCAACTACACATCCGATCTGATAGGTTTCCTGCAAATCGAGACTTGCATCTGTGGATAAATTGGGTCGAGAACTCCATGCACGAGGAGATTGAATCGGACCCCTTAGCCAATTTATCGTATTGCAGATCGTGTTTAAAATTAGAGCTTATTTCGGCACCTTTTTAAGTTCCTTACCTGGTAACTACACATTCCTTAGGCTGAGGTACCGCGGCGTGGCCAAAAATACTCTTCAGGACAGCGATGCATCTCCCTACAATGACGTCATCTGTGACATTTTCCATGACAGCTGCTGCTTCCCCTGCTACGAGAGCCAACAAAACCGGTGCACTGTACAAGTTCCAAAACAGGAACAATTCACCTAGGATAAAAACATTCAAGAGTTAAAATTAAAATTCAAGTATTCATAAACAGTAGCGAGAACATGTATTTAAATTTTGTTCGTACAAATTGGCTCGTTGCTCAGTTGGCTTTAAATGCGATAATGAATACTGTGGACCTTTATTTTACATTCAGTAATACGTTACGGACTAATCAAACTTGTTATAGGTACCTTCGTTACAATAAACGTTCACAAGTTCTAGCCTTGAGGACAAACGATTAATTAATTCGAGTTCGGATCGAGGTTCAAAGCCAGTCTCCTGTATAGTTCATAATTGTTATGAACCAAAGCGAACATTCTTGTGGGTATTACCCGTCTATAATACTATAGGTAAAGTCACGGTATTGTATAAAAGAACGTCAAACGTGCGCTGAATTGATTTCAACAGTTCATATTTACAATACAACACATAGTCGTTAGTCAGTATGTTTTACATATGTAGAAACAACATAGATTGTAATCTTAAGCACTCCAAACTATTGGAATTAATTCAGTCTGTCAGATACATAAGAAAAAATAAGGTGGGCGAGGATTCTCACATAACTCTTACGCGTCTAAACGATACAAGAACATCAGATAGCTGTCCTTAAGCGGCGGGCCTACACGGGCCGAAAACATTAAATTGGCCACGATTTAAAAAAAATCACTCGCGATACATTGTTCCGGCATTCCCAGAGCAAACGTGGGGGGCTTAATGAAGTTAGTAGAGTATACAACAAAGAGCTAAGGAGGTGAACTAAAGCATAACGTAAAAAAGCTTGTCTCGACTCGTAGCTGTGATTTATTGCAAGCGGCGCCCTCAGGGTTCCTCAGTAGCGTTAAATTATTCAGCTTTTAATTCGTTATCGCCGCCACCGACTTTACTTCGCTCTACACTATTTACACCTGAATATAATTCATGATTTCGTTAGCGTGCTCCGGATACAAAAAAGGTTTTAATGTAATATATTGCGGTATTGTGGTACCTGTTATATTTATTACGCGTTACAAACAATTATTTTAAATGAAAGATAAATAAATCTGATAAATTACAAATTTAAGCACTATTAATGAACCTTAAATAATTGAGTGTAGGTATAGTGCAAATACAAAATTCCATTTCAGTATGCAAATATTATTGTTCATATCTTTTGATACACACACAACAATTTAAAATATTATTCGTCGTTTTCAATGCATCTAAACTTTGAGCCATCTAGTCAAGCTTCAGCCAATTTATTTACACTGATTCTGAGTGGTCGTGTAGCCTATATTGATAAAGTTAACTTGCATCCTACCTTTATACGGCCTAGCCTCAGATATACATGTAAATTGAACTCGCTATTCTAGAACATCAGGCTTGTGAACCGCACACAATCTAAAGGATTGGCTCACCGGACTATCTCTTGTTACTTGGACGCGACGATAGTTCCGCCCGGGATAGTAAATTTAATTAGGTCTTCTACAAATTTATCTCTATATACATTGATACAAAGATAACAAGTGACAATCGGAATACACGATGGATAATGGAGATGGGAAATGGAATGAAGTCTTTATAGAGCATAGGTACCTACTATATGTACTTATGTAACACAAAGTATACTTAGGGCTGATTTTTCAATATTCAGATAAATGTTATTTGAGGAATAAATATGTAATTATATTAATATATTAAAAAATATATTATAATATTAATATATTTTTTGTAAATTAAAATAATATCTATTAAAGATTTCAAATCAATTATCTCTAGTAGTTAGTATTAGTCAGTATCAAACCTCTGCTAGCGGTGGTCGTTCCGACATGGCCGAAAAGATTGGCGCTCGGGTCCCAGAATGTTCGTTCGAAACATAGAACAACTTTGTTTAGATTTCCATAACCAAGCCTTTTAATAGCTGCAACCTGAAACAAGATGAACGCATGAAAATACTTGGTTAATATAGTCCTTGAGCTACAAATATTAAACAACACTTAAAATATATATACCTATTTCTATAGAAATTCTGTAAATGTTTGTGCCTTAAGCATCAACAGCTAATACTGATAATTTGGGTATTGGGAATAAGTGAGGGAGAGTCTTGGGCCCTCCGGTAAACTTACACACACGGCGAAACACAAAGTTGTTCCACGTCAGTTTTCGATGAGGCCGTGATATCACACCGGTCCAATCTGCCCAATTGTGCCGAAACGGGGCTCTCTCACACTAATCATGATTTTTTTGGTACATAAACAATTGCACTAACTAACTTAACACATAATATTATGTTTCACTAACATTGTAAACTTTTAGTAACATACTACAATAGCATTGTGGTTTGGGTTTACCTTTGAGTCTGACAATACTCGAGGCATATCATAGACCTTAAATATTTAATATTAAACCTACCCTTGACCTTACCTCTTCAAAGAAACCTCAGAGTCTGAGCTCACATGCGATCAATATTTAATATGGTAAAATGTATTGTAAGATTTAACAAAAGGGGTATTCTGTACCTTCCAATCGGGTAATGGGGGATCAAATTTGACGAAGTTCTGTTGGTTTTGTCCATTGTTCGCCACAGCTACCTTCAGCACGCCCAGGGGCAGTGTACACAGTACAACATCACCTGCAAAGATATTGTTTATAATAAAGGCCTATAAGAACTTATTAGTTCACAATAGTCGACTGAGCGAGTAAGAAGTTATCTTGGCATTAATATGGCATAGTTTCATAATAAGGATAACGGTTCCTTATCTATTGTGTGACTATATATTTAAAATAATTTATCAAACACCTGAAAATTACAATTATAGAGAATCATTATAATTTAAGCAGCAGACAAGGTATCTAAAAGATTTACGAGAGTGAAAAATCCATGGAACAAATTGATATCAAAAGTACCTTTGCCTGGTAGCAAAATGTTTTGTTTTTTTTTTTAGGATAATCGACTTAGTGTGGATGCAAGCTTGCATTATCCATTCACACGGCAAATTACTATCCGCTTCTGTATGAAAGATGGGTATCCTAGCATATGCACACATACTTTATATTGACTGTTTCGATTCACTTTATTATTTAAACCAGATACTCGATGTTCTATTAATGTAAATTATATTACTTTACGCTTTATTTTTATAAAGTGTATTATTAATAAGCTTTGGTCAAAATTTTATTTAACTTCGTTCTGTGAACGGTACCCTTATGCTGTCATACGTAATGGTTAAAAGTGGCGTATGGTTATTCCAGACTATAATCTATCTCTAGGCCCCTCAGATATTTTGTTTTTCGTGAAAACTCAACAAATATCCATCCATATTTACAAACTTTCGCATTTACGACGTCGTAGACGAAGTAGGATGAAACATTAAATGTAGGTACTATTTTTTTTATAATATAGCGGAAAACGAGCAGTCATATTACTCGATGGTAAGCAACTGGTGTCTCCCGTGGTAATTCGCAACACCAGAGGAGTTGCAAATGCGGCCTTTGAATTTGGAGATTGGGGAGGGATGAGGAAAAAGGAAGGATTGGGCCTCCGGTTACTTTTCTGAGAGGCCGTGGTATCACTCCGTGGAGCCGGCCCATTCGTGCCGAAGCATGGCTCTACCGCCCTTACTAAAATCACTCGTTTTATCAATACCTTTGCTCAATAAAAACAACCAACATTTTACAAAACTTCATAAAACAATAAAAATATTATCATTAAATATTTACTTTCTAAGACTACAATCAGAATCGCATTTCGTTTTAGTTTTTTATTCTAGTTTTTAAAACCAAACCACTTAATTCATTCATAGCCCAAACATTCAATGTCTAAATACCCTTTTATACATTTAAATCCCCTAAAACCGAATTACAATTACGTATCAATCAATATTTCAACTATTAGGAGTATAATTACGAATTTGTAATACACGTGAAATTCAATTAGGTCAAACGATTAATCTAGATAATCGTTGCCTTTTTGAGGACCAATTAAATATTACCAATGCTCGTGAAATCAATATTATTACAAACTGACTCTTTAATTTAGCTAACAATATAGGAAGCACCTGCTGTATAGTTTACGAGCTAACCAATTTGTTTTACATCATAATCGTTCTGTTTATTATTATCGTCTTTGCATATAGTGTGCATTTATAACATCGTTATAATTTTATTTTAATTGCTTGTTAAATGTGTACCAGTTGCCACCTTCAGTGTACGTAAAAGGGTAATCGTAATATTTCCCTTAGATTGCGGTTATTGCTGACACTTTTACTTTGCACCTTATTGTTTATTTAATAAAGTTCTCCAACGAGGAATTCGATATTAAAGTACATGAAAGAAAGTATGACATACCGTCAATACGTTTTCTCAATTTAAAAAACGATTCGATAAAATCTCAACATGGTTTCATATAACATTCAAGTTAAATGACGGTAGGGCAGTAGGGCAAAAGCAATCACTGTAAAAGGTTAGGTTTACCCGAACAAAAGTGCAAAATGCTAAATAAAAACTTCCGTATATCGCACACACGTGGTATCTGTTTGACCTGGCCTGAAGAGGTTCTTTCAATTGATTCTTCAGGTAAAAGGATTGTTTTCTGAATCAGTTCACTTAAGAAATCAATGAAAGTTTAAAGAAGGAGCTCGAGTCAAAGAGTTTACGTTTTAAATTTAATTTGTACTGAATCTTAACTACAAAATAAATATTTCTTATGAACGACCAAAATTGAAGACACAATGACAATACAATAAGACCTCAAGGTCGAGTGTTCTAAAAAACAAAAAGAAACTTTTATCAACAGAACAAAAATAAAATGAATAAATAAAAGACATTGCTTAATATTTATGTGAAACGAAAAAAGAAAACTTTCATGAAAGGTAAGATTAGAGAGACAAGAAAGACAAATGCGACAAGGGGCTTTGTTTTATATTAAGACTAGTGACGTTACATCAACCTCATAGTTTTCCTCTATATGCTAGTCGACACCAAAGCTTTTAGGATCGAATTTGTTACTAGAGCCTTTGGGACTCTCGATATGGAGCCGAATATGACTCACGATATTATGTAGATACAAGCGATAGGTACTCAAAGTGAAGAGAAAACAAAAGTACTTCAAATATCAAATCCAATGTTACGTACGTAATTGTCATCATCATCAGCCTATAAGTGCCCATTGCTGTTCAAGGCGGATTGGCGATTTGAAACTTGTAATTAGAAATAATAAGTTCAGGTTTCCTCATATGTTTTTCTTCACCGTATGCCTTTGGTGTCAAAATAATCACAGAAAGTGCATAACGCGGAAAATCACTTTGGTACATGCCAGGTTTCAAATCCGCACCCTCATTTAAGCAAAAAATCTTCTGTTATAAGCACTAGATTACAAAGCAGTTAAGGTTTTGTGAAGCGTAAACGATTCCAAAATAGCTAGATACATTCTAGCGCCGCCTCTTAAACATCTAACTGCCTTGTCTACGATAGACTCCGCCTGTATGCAAATGTGGCGGAAGAGCCTCCGGCCGGGCGACCGAGGGAGATGTGGTGAGGGGGGAGGCAGTACAGACCGCCGGGTCAACACAGGCCCGACCGTATTTTTGCGCCTCGTCAAAGTAAAATTAACGCGTTAGAATTGCAAATCATTCAGCGACAAAGAAATGACAAGGAGCCAAGCCGACGGCGATGTGGATTTTTCTCATAACGCCCATTATCTCGTTTTGTTTTTTTTTTCACAAACGGCACTTCCTTAATATTAAGGCCACATGAATTTGATTTTTCTATTTGGAACAGAAAATGCGGACGCTAACGCAGTAGGTATGTATGTGTGCCGCCGGCTACAATCGATAGGGAATGTTTTTTTCCCATTGTTTCCTCGTTACGGCACTCGTGTACAATGCAACTTTGAATAAAGGTGAGCAAAAAAGTGCGAAAAAATCTTAAATTTTACCTGAAGTTTAAATTCTAAACGATAATTTTATAAAACCTTACAATTTACTGAATATATTTCGTCATGGTCAAAAATAAGGAATAACATTCTATAATTAATAATAAAAAGGATTAAGTGAGTTAACATTACTAGCACACCATAACATACCTTTGAAAGTTTGCGGTTGACTTGGATTCCGAGTACTGACAGCCTTGACAGTAACTCCTGGCCCTCCATACTGGATGTCCGTGACTGCTGTACCAAGCTTGATGTCCAAGCCATCAGCCAAGGCCACCGGTACGCAGGAGTAGCCATTGCGCACTGCAACAAAAACATTACAATAAGATTTAATGTTGTGATGGTAACGTCAAAGACATTAAAGGATATTGGATCCCAGTTAATAATTGTAGAGGTAATCATACACTTAAAAGGTTATGCAATAAAAGGATTTTAATAAGGACATGGTAGCTTACAATATCATAAGAATAGAGACTAGGATATTTAGGTTGCTCACAATGTTTTGCAAAGCGTTTGCAATACAGACT
Organism: Spodoptera exigua; assembly: GCA_902829305.4. Lineage (NCBI taxonomy): Eukaryota > Metazoa > Arthropoda > Insecta > Lepidoptera > Noctuidae > Spodoptera > Spodoptera exigua. The sequence continues at coordinate 6,289,630 of LR824614.2, forward strand.
AAATAACGAAAATCAACACAAATAGACATCGCAAAATATCCCTTTATGCTAGAAATACATGCTGTAGTGTAGTCATAGCGGTTCAGTCCCATATGGAACAAATGTTTGCCTGAAAAATACTTCAAACACAGGCTTAGTTTTACTCGTTTGCGCTGCTCTGCTATGCATTAGAATTAACTGCGTCTTTGTGTGACCGTAAATACCACAACTAAGCGTAAGCACAATGAAAGTAATACCTATAAAATTTTAATGTTAATCTCAAAATTATTTTTAATACGGTACTGAAACAATTAAACAAGGATCATGTACTCTTATTAGAACAATTTATTGGAAATAACGATATAGGTAACTACGTGAATTAACCGAGAAAATCTTTCTTACTTTTAAACCATAACGATACATTAAGTGTCTCACGACAGTTACTGCTAAAAAATTAGAGTATTTATCAAAAAAATTTATCAACTTTCAAATAGGAATCAAGCTTATAAAAGTAATATTCATCTGCTCTTTTTATTAAGAAAATTATAAAGCTTATGTACACTTTTTAAAAAAAAAACGTTTCCCCACATTAGGATTTTCTCCTGTGTCGTGGGTGCGTTTACAAACATACAATTTCACATGCACATCACACCCAGACCCGGAACAACAATCTGTGGATCACACAAAGAGTTGTTCCGTGCGGGAATCGAACCCGTGACACGTTGCGCGGCAGCCAGTTGCCCAGCCACGGCGCCAACCGTGCAGTCATTGACAAAGACACTGAAACAACAAACTACATAAACAACCTCCAGTTCGTTGTGTACAAACTTTTAATCAAGCTAAATCACTCTTTATCAATTTAATTTGTCTTAAAGCGTATTTCAAAGAGATTTACCATCTAGTAAACAGTCTTTGGGGCAACTTTCTTCGCTTTGTCTCGAGGCTTGGAGAGAATGTTGGTCCAGTTGTATCGGGTTGATAAACGGGCACACACGTTGAGATCACAATGCAGTTTTCAATTAGCCCGATAGCGCGGCGCACTATTGTGTTTTAATAACTTTAAGTGGATTTCTTACTCTATTATGTTCAGCTGTAATGTTGAGTTAAACTGTATATTGACGTGGCAATTGTTGTAAGTTTCTTTTTCGAGGGAATAAATAATAGAACAATTATATTAATAACTTACAGACCCAGCCACGCGTTGCTGTTATAAATAATATTCTGGCTATCAATTGAGATGTAAGCTATCCTATCTTTCAAGTTGGATCCTATCCTATCTTTCAAATCAAATTTAAAATCGGTTTAGTAGTTTAGGAGTCCATCGCGGACAAACACGTGACACGAAATTTTTATATATAAAGATTTCAAAAATATCTTGAGAAATGAATATCCCTTGTCTCCATCAATATGATAATTAGAGAATATTCCGTGAATGTAAAGCTTAAACATAATTAATCTGAGCAAAACATTATACGGCATTTAGCGGCATCGTCAATGATAATTATCGTAGAATAATTACAGTACAATGCTTACAGGAACCTAATTAGACTGTTTCTAACCAGATTGTAGTATGTATACTGATTTTTTGGCAAACAAGCCTTTTGAGGTTAAGAGATATGAAGAACATTCATTCTCCCATTCGTACCGATGCATGGCGCTCCCACACTTATATATTAAGTCTAAATCTGGAGCAAGGAAACGGACGGGGTGGTTTTTTAGCCAGTAAGAGTCTGACACTCTTTATCACTCCATCCAGGGCGAGAGGAAAACGTTTGATAATTTTACCCACTTAAAATAAAGAGACCTTTCACTGAACTTCTAACCACAGTACATTTACTACTTTTCAGTTCCAACAAACCATATAAGGCGACATGTCCTCGAAACTAAAACCGAATTAACACAACAAAATTACTTATAAACATATAATACAAGCATACAAATGTTCAATCTAACATTAAAAAGCATGTTACGCTCCGGAGACTAGTTTCAGTACAAACCTGTAACATTGTACCATTTAACGATATTAGCCTAGTTAGTTGTCACTACCAGCCGTGTACCATGAATAAACTGCCCGAAACTGAAGGACTATAAAAGGAGACCGTTAAACGTGCACAGACAGAGCCAACACTAGCGTCAGTGGTACCAAATATAACACAAAAGTACATAGTTTAAATTAAATGTTTAATAGTACGTATATTGTATCTAAATAAACCAATGTTCCAAATTCAACTTATTGAGATAACGGTAACAGGAGACCTATTTATAATTATTCGAGTTTCAGTTATTGAAACTACTAAATATTAATTGAGTATTGAATTAAATTTCATTGGCTTTATGTGCTCTATTTGTTTTAAAGTAATTGTCGTTCAAATATTGAACTGTTGTATTTAAATGGATCGGTAATTGATTTTATATGAAAATAGATAGCAGACCGCATATATTGTAATTCGTCAATTAAATAGCATGGAATTGTAATGAACTATTTCAGTCATTTAGTATTATTTTTAACAATCAGTCAAGCAAAACAATTGTTAATTATTTTATTGGACAATGATATTGAATCTTCTTGAATGATGTACATAATTATCTATACATAATATTTTACACATTTGACTGCACGGTTGGTGCGGTGGCTGGGCAACTGGCTGCCGTGCTACGTGTCGCGGGTTCGATTCCCGCACGGAACAACTCTTTGTGTGTGATCCAAAAATTGTTGTTCCGGGTCTGGGTGTCATGTGTATGTGAAATTGTATGTTTGTAACCGCACCCACGACACAGGAGAAAATCCTAATGTAGGGGCAAAGTTTTTTTTTAAAAATAAAAATAAAAATAAATAAATTATAAGACTGGAGTGTTTGTCTGTTTGAACGCGCTAATCTCCAGAACTACCGGTTCGAATTGAATAATCATTTTTGTGCTTATTATAACGTTTATCGAGCAAGGTTTTAGGCTATAAAACATCACACTACGATTTGTAGGAGCCGAGCAGCGAGTAAAACCGCACGACAGAAGATTATTCAGTAGTACTGAATAATTCCATGTTTCCCTTCACAAGCCCAATATCGAATAAGTTATAGAAATACCTTCTCAATATCCGCAAAGCAATTCAGTTTAAAGCTTATTATCCCTTTTATTATGTGTTAATGTCGGTTAAAAATATCTAAAGTAGCCATAAAAAAAGTATTTCAATAACATTGTCAGTCGTTAACTGGGCTAACCGCGGGCCCATTACTCCGGCAATTTACCTCAACTAAATATTGAACGAGTTTTTTGAAAAATACAGCTTGGCATTATCGAAGATAATAATGTTTGGGTTCCGTCAAGTAGGTACAGCTTAGCATAAATTACTACTGATTTATTTTCAATTACTTTTTTGTTGACTTTGGTTTATAATGATTCAAAGTCTAATAAGCTGTTTGTACGCACTAATAACCTTTGTGCTGTATATTCAATGGATTCTGTAGCAACCATAAGCTTAACTAATTAGGCATACACGCGCAATATTGACATTATGTAACTGTATTAGTAATTATAATTAAACTTCTACCGTTAGCGTAAGCGGCTGACAAACTTACTCCCCACAAAATTCTCATGTGCGCTTTTCATTACCATTTACTCCTTACATATGCTTAATGTTAGTTAATACTTAGCCTATAATATTCTTTGGTAACATTAAATCTTCTTTCTTTAAACGCGAACTCTAAAATCGGCTTTGTAACCCGAATTAACAAGGAGATCGCAGTCGGTTTGTGCGAAAGAGCTCCCAATTTGCCGTTCACCTGGAGTGCATGCTGACATTGTAGCATTTAATGTCGTTACTACGGTTTGATGCGCGCATCAAACATGCTACACCGCACATTGTTCGACGGGATAGATGACAGGAGATAAAAGTATGTGGATATGATTGTGTTCTAGTAGCTAATATTAAAGTTTATTAAGGTTTTTCCTATTTCATTAAAATAAAACTTTTTGTTAGATAACAAATGAAAGTCGTGGAACACAATCAGTCAATTCAAAAAGAAATTTTAATGGAACAATTCTCAGTTTCTTACCCTTCAAAAATCTTATGAGGCAGCCAACATCGTATCAAGTTCAGCACACAAACATCTAGCTTTGTTAGCTCAGCGTTCATTACGTTATTTTCTTCCCTCTCATAAATATCCATAGAGGCAATCTCGGCAGTACCATGCTAGTATTTGTCACATCAAGTTGATCTATGTCAGCGGCGTGAATCTCGATCACGGAACGTTGGCAGTCAACGTGATTTGTTGGTTCAACAGGGAGGGCAACGAGATTCTACCTCTAAACAATGTTACGTAGTGTTTGACGGGAGAAACATACAAACTTGCTAAAACATTCTGACCATTTTCCAAGAGTTCACACGATAGAGCGACGTTATTTATCAAAATAATGAACAGTATAACGAGTAATGTACTGAGTGAACAATTCATCAAACATAAAGCTTACCCCTAGGCAAAAACACTTGAGAAATAGATGGTTATATTTCTTTAAGGCGTTCCTCATGAACACGGAAATATTTCAAAAATTGTCCTGACAACTTCTTAAAAGAAATCTTGCTTCGCATTATTTTAAGGCACATTTTTGTATTTATATTATGTATACATTAAGTTACATATGTAAGGTAAAAGGTAGTACATGGAAGTACATGTGTAAGGTATATCTCGGATCTCCAGCTATTCTATCGTGAATGTCGATCGCAGGTATTTTGCAAACGGCATTACTATTGCTTGCTTACACACGAAGCGAAGAAGTTACAATTGAAACATTCTAATACATCCCACACAAGTTAGGAGAATAGCATTAAGTATGAAGCAACCTTGTGAAATATCAAACGCGTGCGGGTTCCGACGAGTTAAATGGTAAAAGTTCATCGTTGCAGCTCATTGCTTATTTAAAATTGTATGGTGGATTCTGGCATACCAGAGTTCAGTGGGGTGGGTGCAGAATTAAAATTGGCGATAGCGATGCAGTGAACCACATGGAAAATACTCTGAAAATCGGTGCCTTCGGGCTACCGACTGGCGACCGCTGCCACGCTGTGGCGCATGGCGGTGCCAACCCTATAACCGCTGGATGCGACGAGTTTCAGTAGAGCTTTTACATTTTAACTTTTGAGTTTGACTTCGAATTTATGAAATTCGAATTTTAACAAGCGTAATATTGTTGATTTGAAAGAGAAATATATTTCACAAAAATGTCGAATATTATTTTACTAAAATATTTAAAATTGTTAAAGGAATATTTCCGTCTATTTCACCAGCAGCTCTTCCAGGAAGAGTAATGAAATATATCTGTGGTACGGGACCACGTTATGCATGTTATGTTAGTATATACATACGTACCTACATGCACCCCTACGGAACTTCTCATTGTCGACAGTTTTAGAACCGCTTTAGCAATTTGGCTTTGTGGTCTTCCGTGGAATTTTTACTTTACGGTCTAAAGCTAAACTTCGGATACAAAACTTTTTGGTTTTCAACTGAATATTTAGGAAAAAAGTCATTCCATTACAATGAAACGAAACAGTGCATTGTTAAAGTTATCATAAAGATAGGTAAATATTTCGTTTTACGGCTGAAATTTAAGCCAGGTAGATAAGAAATAAATGTGTGACGTGGTATTTGCGAGAAATGAAATTATAATTCAACGCGGGTCGTAACTGTTGAAGATAAGTTTTGTTTATGTAACATTGTGTACTGGCGAATTTACGATTGTCGATTTTAATTCGGGAATCGCCCATTAACACGACGCCGGGAAAAAATACGCAGCAATTCGTTGCCTAAAGAACATTAAATTAAGCGTAATTTGAATAATTTTACGTGGCGGTGAGCACAAATAGCTGTAATTAAAGTACAAGTAGGTATATTTTGCGTATTGTGCCCAACTGAAAACAAAGACTGGCCGAAACGGTTAGTGAACACAATCAATTTGAAAACGCTGTATTTTTACGCAGACATGAAACCAAATTATGTTAAATATTTCATATCACGGATAAAATATGTACCTACGTCTTAAACATGGGAAAAATAATAGCATCTATAAATTAAAAGCGGAGGATTACAATTATAATATTAAATATTTTTAGCAAAAAAATATGGTGTCAAAGGTGCATCGTAAATCTTTAATCACATTAAATGGATATGTAATCAAACTTAATGGAAATTGTTCGAACCTTAAATGGATAAACTGAATAAAATTGATGACATGACATGCGAATGATAAATTAACAATTGAATTGTCAAACAAAACAATTGGGTTCCGTCGGCCGTTCGATTGCTAATTATTCAAACAGGAGTATTTTAACGTTTAAATATTAAAATTTTTAATTATTGCACATTTATTTTTGGAGGCGTCGTTTATGAAGACTTTATGGATATGAATTTTGATTTATTAGTTTTTAATAATTCCATTATTAGTTTTTAATTATAATTACGAGATTGAGTTTTTTATGTGATAGGGTGGCTAATGAGCAGACGGATTACCTAAAGGTAAGCACTCACCGCCGCCCATGGACAACAACAGAGTAGTTGTGAGTGCGTGGCCGACCTTTTGGAGATTAGGTTTTGAAGATATAGGGATTGGGGGAGGGCAAGGGATAGGCCTCCAGCAAGCTTACTCACACGGTGAAACAAATAGCTGTGTTTGTTTCACGCTAGTTTTCTGTAAGGCCGTCGAACCGACCCATTCGTGCGAAAGCATGGCTAGAAGTTGAGTTAAATTGTACTGTCGATGCGTTCGATGGGCTACAGGCTGCCGTGCAACATATAGCAGATTCGATTCCCGCATGGAATAGGTAACTCTACGAATCTCTCTGGAGTTATAAATTTAAAAATGAGTAAGATGCTTTATACGAAGATTAATTGGTTAGGTATATAATTATATATTTTTCTCTCTCTCCCTCTACCACATAGGTACATTTTCAATTTTCAGGTTTACATTTTCCATTAAAACATTACAATTAATACACGAAATAAATGAATGAGTTAATGTACTTCCTTGTGTTAACGTACGTAATGCAGCTTGTACGACCGGGTCCGGGTCGTGGGTTCGAATTCCACGGAGAGACAAACATTTGTATGGCCTACAGATATTTGTTCGAGTATGAACTGTTGTGTGTATGATTTATGACTATAGCTGCTAAGATACAGGAAATAATAGTTTAATGTTACTTGTTTCTTGTGGTATTAAAAGTTCATTTAGTTTAACAAATGCTTATAATAGAAATTAAAACCATTTGCTGGGATTTCAACAAAAGTTTAGGAAATCGAGTAACTTGGTATAGTAACTGACGGAGATTTTTCAAAATCCCCAAAATTCAATTAGACAAAATATGATTTTATTTCTTTAACGGCTGATCAGTGATTATTCAACAGTCAGAATGTTATCTGAGGGATTAAATTGTTGCTGTCACTGTCTTATACAAACATTTTTTGCGAGATTTTGGCGAGACAGCATCATAATAATTATTATTCATTGGTTATTAACTTATGGAATCATTGAAAAATCAGCTCTAAATAGAATACAACAGCTTATATTAGGTGCATTTTTACTCATATCATACTTATATCTAGTAGAGCCAAAACCTTAAAATAGAATGTCGAGTAAACATTTCTTTTCAGTGTATAATTTGTCCATTATTGTGACTTTACGACTGTCGACTGCGACAAAATCCAGCGATTTGTCACTTAATAACAGGCGGTCTGTTTTACGAGCTTTTCGTATTCCGTGCGTAATAAATTTTGTTTTCACAAAAACGAATTAGGTCTAAAATTTTATTATTAGACTTTATAGTCAAGTTTATCAAACGGGATTACATTGGAATAGCAGCAGGGCGACATCGTAAACTTGTGTATACAATACTCGGCTTTTAATAGCATCCCGTATTGTTCGTTTAAATTTATGAAGTCATATTTTCCTATTGTTGGGTTTATAATGATTAATACACATTAATAGACCAGACTATTAGTATTAACGTTTAGTTCATTTTCTATTCTATTATTATTATTTTAGATATTATAATGACTCTGTATTATCTGTTTCCCAATAACCGTCACTAGATCTAACTGAAACTGAAATAAATCATAGCACCATACACACATGAGAAGTTTTGTTCATAAATGGAATGATGATGAGAATTAGGAAGGAAACCCGCCTTAAAAGATTATCAAAATCAAAATTAAATGTGCTGTCAGTTTTCAAATTTAATCGCTCCATTACCCCACAATAACTTGATTCGGCAGCTATCTCATCACAATGTAATGTATTAATTAGCGATCCATAATACTTAGGGACCCAAATGTCATGTTTTACTGTCATTGTTGGTGTGAGTTAGGGCAATGCCAAAGATTATGGACAAACCCCTCAACGCAGATTCCATAACCCGAAATGACGACACGGATACTCAAATACTATAAAATTAACGACCATCCCTTTTTGTCGCATATACATACCTAATAAAAGTTTACATGCAACATATGGAAATTCAATTTGGATAGTGAATGACGTGTGGGTAAGATGTCAGAGATACGTGCGTCGTCAATGCAAACGACCAAGATTGAGAAACGAATAAATTGTAAAAAAAATATAATTAGTGTATATACGTTAGGCTAATCGAGCGTTTGACGAGGGTCGACCGAGGTCGCGGCGTGCACTCCGGCAGCCGAGCAGGGACGGACTACAACTTGGGTCATTATTCGGACAGACGCGCTCCGACGCCTTTTAGCCCTTTGACGTGGAAAGGCCCTATTAGCATTGAGCGGCTTGTTGATCTCGTCTGTTAATTACTGACCTCCACTTTAACTTTTAACTAGCCTGTCTGCGAGTGACGATTGACAAACGAGACAAAACAAAAGAAAAAGAAAATGTTTGAAATAAAATGAACAAAACCAGCAAAGAAATATCTTGAACGTGTTGGTTTTAATCAGCATCAACAGTGAATCCGAAGCGAAAGATATTCAAATGAAGAACGGGCTCGATTCGCGACAAGGCTGAAGCCCAAAATCAAGGCAGCGGAATCGACGAATAAAACTGTTGATTACGTACCGCGCAAAGTTACGCTCCGTCGATCGGAATTTTATTTACTTGCTCGTTCGAAAAACAAATATGATGGCTTTTAATTTATGATCGTGTCCGCAGAGCTCCTGATGTTACAGCCTGCAGTATACCAGTATACGTACGTACCTACTTTATGTTATGTACTTATTTCAAATTCGTGATACGTACATATATTTATCGTAACTTTTTATTTGTGTCGTGACGACGGTGTGCGAGCTAATGGAGATATCGTATCTGTCATATCAAGAATATACCATTTGACAGTTTTATTGCGATCGCGTATGATGTTCAGATAAAAGACAAGCTAACCAAGGATGAGGATGTCGTTACTCAGTAAAATCGATGAGCAGTAAATCAATAACATTTTAGTTATAAGATAATGCTTTTATTTATTTTGTTTTGTGGTAAATAAAACTCAAATAACGGTCCAAATATATTGTAGCTGGTTGTAATCCATTACTACGTTAAGTCGTATATGGACAGGGCATGTATTTAACTCTACCCTTATATGTGAAAAGGGCAATTGCAAGTGGTGTTTTGAAAAACGCCTCGGATGGCATACGGACGAATGCCAATAAAGCTAGTCGTAACCCAACCCACTTCTAAGACCAGAACGGCGTACTGTAATCGCTACCAGGCAAAAACTTGACTGGGGATTCCACTTCGTTGGCCCTTTGTGCCACTCAACAATGTGCGCAAAAAATATTCCCCTGCATTTAAATGGTACTAATACTTTAGATATTAGGACAGTTGCTTTTTGTAATGTTCTCGATACCTATTCAGCGACACGAAAACAAATTTTTATTGACATTTTTCCAAGAAGCTGATACAGTTACACCGAAATTTCTTGAAGAATTTTAAACGAATTAATTAACGTATTTAAAAAAGTGAAACACTGAATGTAATAAGGAAAAGACCATTAATAAACGAAAATTACTTTCTGTGACGAAACGTTTTATTAACCTAATTAAACAGTGCGTGCAGAGGCAAAAATGAGGAAAATTGCCATGAAAAAAAAAAGGAGATGAAAAAGCCCTGTCTAAAATCAATTATTGAGTTAAAAATATCGGGCATATTTCAGTGAATAAAAAAGATTTGTTTGAAAAAAGAATTTTGAACGAAATAAATTATATTCCCGTTCGAAATCAAACTGTATAATTTTTGCGGTTATTATGCAACGAGCTTTAAATATATAGCCCGGACAGTATGAACACGGGCCCTAGTTTGTCGGACGCATCGAGTAGCAGGCAGCGCTTGTTCTTTTAGTAATTTGTTTGTGGTCGCCATAAGTGGCCATTTATAAGTAGATCACTCATCCGCGACCCGCGGCGGCTACACGCCAATGATTTTATTCAACGTGACACTACTTAAGAGATATCAGATAATAAACGCACCGCGAACACATCTCGATGCCATTCAGTACAAAGTGACCGCAGCATCGTAACGTTCCTATTTAATTGGTCCGCTTACCGAGTAAAAATGTTGAGACAGTATTTTTTCTCTCTGACACTATCATTTACTAACTTCAGTCGCTTAACAGAAATAATTATGTGGACTTTATAAAATTACACAAGTTTCAACCAGGTGCTTTTTTGCATAAATTTAACAACTTTATATTGAAATAAAAATTTATAAAGTTGGCAGACTCAAATAAACACAAGTATATATTACGCACGCCTATGTAAAAGTTACGGCAATAAGGGATTATATATTTTGACTGCATATACGACGAGTTGCCAACTAAACAGTAGCTATTTAAATTTAGTGATGTCAAGAGTAACCTGCTTTAATTTTTCGGTTCCCGAATTTCGAATACATGTTTTTCAAACTAAACCTTTTGATTACATCAAATAATGGACAAGATTTAAGTTTATCATATATTTTTAACTATTGCAGATAATTAATCGCTCAATCTTACTAAACTAGGGTTTCTATTTTGATCGCTTAAAATATAAAATCTAAATCTAAGTAGACTGAAATAAAACAAATAAAAGTTGAAAACAGAACCTAATTAAAGGCAACGAATGGACGTTCGCGTAGGTAAATGGTTACCAACTAGGCAATTACCATTGTATCTCAATCCGATAATCGAACCCTACACAATTAACACTGCATCGTCGACATTGTTTACTTAATCAGTTCATCCTCCACTTGACTATAAATTAATTAACTAGTAGTGCAAATTCCGAGGGGCGCTCGCACCTACACACAAACACAATAAATATGGAACAACAGACAAAGACAATACTAAGACGTATGCTATAAAATTTCCCTAAAATTTCATATTGATATTCATCAAAACATGCAAATATTTTGAGAAAAATATTCGAGAGTCCTAAAGTAACTTTTACAAATATACATAGATTTTGTAAAAGTTACTGTTATAATCTCAATAACATTTTTGATCCACTTAATTATAAAGGAATTAATAGTATGCAGCAGATTTAGTTTCGAACAATTAAACTAAAAATTGGCATCTGAAACAACGGACTGTCTACCTTATATCTAGAGTACGTAGCACCCTATTAGAAGAGAAAAGATTTATTAAAATAGATTCTATTTCCACAGAGCGACCATTCTTATGTCCTACTGCTTACGTGTGGATTCATGACGTGCGAAAGGACGGACGAAGGGTTTAAAAAGATGCCGAAATCAGATCGTCGCATCGTACGGACGTCTCCATCGTGTGACGTACGTCATGAAAGACAAAAAAGGTTTTTGCCTTGTAAATCAGCGCGTCAGTCGGATGTCAGGTCGGAGCGACTGGACCGCGGCTTGCACGCAAATCAAAGATCTCACGACTAAACCAATAAAGTTGCGGCGATAAAGGGTTCGTTCGCGAATATATGTATATTGTTACCTTAACAGTATTTTTTCTGATACTTATTTGAGTACCTACATTCCTGTTCTTAATTTTTTTTTAAATATTTTATTCCGCTGATACACATCGTCAACTGTTCGCGGGAAAAGGTAAGCTTAGTTAGGTTCGTCGTTCTCTTTGGATCGTTCAAGCAGAGATTTTCGTAAATAACAATTCAAAAACATATATAGGTATAAACATGCATTACAGCAGTGCCCTAGCGCATTGCTAATTAAACAATACGGGAGGGCATTAATATGTAAATTAATATGTAGCGTGTTTGATTAAGGAAACTCGTACGTTATTAAACGTAGCAGACAACGCATTTCAATATAGTGTCTTGGCAAATATTTGCTGTTCCAAGGGTAAGGGACGCCGACGAACAAAAGCTAACATGGAAGACGCGATTATTACTTGAATACTTTGAGAACAAATATAATATCTTGCATCATGACACATTGTGTAAAAGGGATAAGTAATGCGGCCCTTATTTGGCTTATTAAAGTCTTCAGGCTTTACTTTTGGTGTATGATCATTAAAATGTGGGTATTGTCTTGAAGTCTTTTTGTCAATTATGCTAGTCTACCTATTTCCAGTAACGATGCAGGATTTAAGATCGAAATTGTAAGATTTAACAAAATAACTAATAAATAATACTGCAAAATAATAGTACATGCTAATTCATATTCTGAACAACGTCCGGCGAGTTGAATTCTAAATATTCTTTATGTGATACAAAAATATTTGTTTAGATTCTGGGTGTAAAGTATATGAAAATAATATTGAATGTAAATGCATTCAAGACATATTAAAATCAAAGTAAATATTTATACACAAATATTTACCCTCATTCATATAAATTTTTATTTATTAAATACTGACTCCACACTAACGTTTTTATAAAATATATTTGCCTATTCACAATAATAAATCCTGTAAAATCAACGATACAGTGTATGCTTTTCTACTGAATTTCAATTAACACTGAGCTTTAATTTTTTTTATGTGATAAGTCGGCAAACGAGCAGACGGATGTGGAACTACTATAGGTGGTAGTGGTAGCTTTATGGTTTTATTAATTTATACTTCATGCACAATTTGATAACCTATGTACCTACATTAGGCGGACTTAATGCATTGAGCATTTTCTCAGTGCAGTGCAGTCGACCTTTGGGTGATGCAGAGCTTTTATGCTGATAACTGATAGTTGGTAGTCAACAACTGCAACTGCAACTGCAACAACAACAACAACAACAACAACAACTTTTTGCCCCGCAGAGCAAAACTTTGGAATGATCTTCCGGAGGCGGTATTCTCGAACCGATACGACCTTCAAACCTTCAAGAAACGAGCGTACTCCTTGTTAAAAGGCCGGCAACGCACCTGTGACTTCCTTGGTGCTGCGGTTGTCAATGGGCGCCGATCGCTTACCATCAGGTGACCCATCTGCTCCTTTTTCCTTCCTATTCCATAAAAAACTATCTCTTTCATAACTAGTACGGTGCACTAGGATTTTCTGGTGCGTTAACTAACATACAATTTCACTAACACATCAGACCCAGACCTGGTAAAACAATTTGTATCCACAAATTGTTGTATCCAAAAAGAATTGTGCCAATTAAATTCATTGAAATATTGTTACGGAGAATTATTCTGTGCAATTTGATTTTGTTCTAGGACTATTTCACATTGTACATAATGTTTTACCAGCCTATATAATAGTGTATACTAGAAAAATATGATATAGAACTTATTTTTAATGAATTCGATTAACTAATGTAGATTTGCTATTGGACTCTGAATGAATTAGTTTTCAAAATTATCACTATGTTTATTTTGTATCTTAAGCTAAGAAAATTAAGCTGATAATGATATACCTTGGCCTAATCTCTGTGTTTAATACAGCTTCTTTAGTTTTAAGGCTATCTTTTTAAGATAAAATCTGTTTAAGCCAACACTGATACTAGTCGTCTAATAAGTCGTTATTCCTACAAACAGCTGTTAATAAGATACTTCTATATGGCCTCTTAGTGATAAAAACACAATAATCGTGTCAATTTCACTCTCCATTATACATTGTAAAACGTATCTTATTAGCCGCTGTGTTTTTGTATTTTAGCTGAGTCTATTGGCAGACACCAAGAAGCACTATTACAGATTCCGAGCCGTAAGAAACAACTAAGAATGTTTTAAACAAAAAAAAGGTCCACAGCCTTTTTTTTGTTTAATTCTTTGCTCTATAGCACTCAGGAACATTGTAGCTATCTATCAGTAAAAGAATTTTGTCCAAAGATTACCCTCTACATACAAACTTACAAATTTTACCTCTTTATAATATTAGTATAGATAGTATAGATATAGACTATCATAGATAATAATAACAAAAAATCTTTTTCTCTTTTAAGAGTTATTGTATGTAATAGTGAGCTGACTGAATATCTAGATATTTGAGATTCAAAGACATACTATACAGGTATACCTACTGGAAATATTTAGTACGAAAACCAACAAGTTATATAGTAGTTCAATATCGCCAAAAGCTTTGATTAAAAAAAAAATCAAACATTATTTATTGATTAAAAATCTAGAACCTATAAGATACTATCGACGCGACGCTGTTACACCAAGCTGTAAGTAAAACGACTTTACTTAGTACAGAGCTCACAGCTTTCAATTAAATTCGGAGCAATACTGGACTCCATAACTGCAGCCGAACTCTCATCACTGACCGTGTTTCAAATGTATTGCACCTGGCAATAGTTTCGATAGTTTACCTAGGTTAGATGTACCTGAATTTCGAATTTGCGGGTAACCGCCACACAGACGGAAGTCTGCAGATTAATTTATAAAGGAAATTTATTGTAACCGCTGACGCTATCACTAGTGGTTAGCATGTTGTTAGCGAAACAATCATAAGCCACAATTTTGTTTATGAGTTTATTTTTATTTTTAAAGGATTAACGCTACCTTCTGCCAGAAGTTTCGTTAGCAGTGCGAGAATAAAACAGTGTGTAATTCATGTACATACAATATGAATGTGATGCGTTCAGTACTTATTCATGTTAATAGGTATTATAGGTAGGATTTGTAGTTGACTTGTTAATTGAGTGGGTAGATACTGGATTCAAATTCGAGTCAAGTTACGAACACTGAGTTCTAAGGTTTTAACCTTTCTTGTAAGATTTAGAACTGTCTAAAAGCTTTTGAACGATCAAGAGTATTATCTTGTGCTGTCTTCATTATGACTATGTATTATACACTTTTACGACGCTTTTTTATAATTTTATATACTACTACATTCATACGTATCGTACCTACTATTATATAAAACTTTCCTTTATTTACATCATTTACCTAAACCAACAATACAAATGTGTTCCCCTCATTATTTCTCTATTCGCACAACACAATCGCTTTATTTGTTTTATTATCATAAGCTATTTATTCAAAAGGTTTATTGTTAGCACACGTATAAGTTAATTAACGAGTAAGCAAACCTACGCGGCAGTGTTTGTGAAACGCGTGTTTACTTTGCACTCATGGCATATTTTATGTAAGTAGGTTTATTGAGAAGATATCATTACACTTAATACATCTTTAATAAATCACAATGCGACACGGGCAGCCATTATGTATCACAATTACACATAAACATGTCACATTCTGTCCGTATTGACTGCAGATTGCACGGTAGTGCTGCTCCAGGGTTTATGACATTCATAAACAAAATTAACGAATGAATGAATAGCTCGGCGGCACGGAGAGCCACTTGCTTGTGTGCGACCTTTTGTACAGTACACAGAATAGTCAGGCATTGTTGTGTAAATCTAGCGTGCTAAGCCTGCGGAAGTGTTACGTTTATAAGTCATAAATCACAGAGCTTATCGTTTTACGCGACTGTACTGCCCGTCCTAGTGCTGTGCTGTCCGCGAAATATGCAGCGCCCGCTTATTTGTGAAGCGTCGATAGATTATCGCATACATTCCATTGTATTGCTTTTCTAAACCTATTTTGCATGAAGTTAGCATGTCGTTGATCAATTCTCAATGGAAGCAATTGTTAGAATGTTAAAATCGACAAGGACTGTGGAATTATTATTCGCACAATATATTTTTTCTAGGTGATAACAACAATAAAAATAATTCTTAACGATGGGATTAAAGTCATAATTTTACAAATGCTATGCACAATTTTAACGGGTTACAAAATAGCCCCAAAGAGTTATGTCCCGGTAACGTCAGCACGACAAATTGTCTGACCGTACTAAATTTGTAGCTACAGTATTTCACATTTACTAGTTTAAACTAAGGACATAAGTATATAATTCATATTCAAGCAGGAAACTTTTAATTGTCCGTGTAAAATGATCCAATTTCCAGCTTCCGAAAATGGTTCCATTCACGGATGGTTTCCAAGCATTTCTAAATGATCGTCACCATAATGTTGTTAGTGTAACATTATGATCATAGAAATTATCTTAATGCTAATCTCAGAAGTTAAAAGACTAATATGTGCGGTAATGACTTAACTGTGAATGTCGTACTTGAACTCCAAAAATAAGTTCCCATCGGACCGATATAGTAATTTGTTCGATGTAAGATAAAATGCGGGCGATGTAAACACGTTATGATTGTACGATAAACTAACATTCCGAATACTCCTTTATTACTCTTAGCGTATCTTAAATCAAACAATTGGGCCCGAGGCCCATCAAAACTTCAATATGGGAAAGTGGACTCGTACTCTCGTAGTTTACGGTTCTCTATTAGTCAAACAGTGTCCTGCCTGTGTGAGTTCTGTCCGAAAGTTAGGGGCTTGTTTCAGACATCAACCTGTAGCTACTAAGTTTGTTCTCTCACAACTTCATTTTAACTTGACTAACTATATGGCTGTGTAGTGGTAAATGTGATTGCAGAAGGGGCAAAAATACGACTGCGTTTTATTACTACAAAGTAAAGATGCATATACATACATGCTGAATAATGATCATGATAACATGAAGTATTTACATATTGTGCGATATTTATTAAGAATTTTAATGCGAGACATAATCTCAACTATGTAGTCTTAATTATTAAAGTAGGCCTTTGCATTATCTACATAACACTTATACTACTACTACCTATTGACTACGAACTTTTCTACAACATGAGTGTGACGTCTTTGAATGGTCAGTAAATAGTTATCAGTAAGAACAATCTATTGAATACACATATCTGATTATGAACTGGGACAACTCTGATATTTAAAGATAAGTTAATCAATACGTGTATTTAATGTTAGTATGTGTTTAATGTTACTATCTAATAGTGAACATTGTAACGCGCGATAGGCTACCGAATTACCGTTACCCAAATTACAGCTAAACATTAATCTGGATCAAGTGGCCAGTGATCCAGAACATGTTAACTTTCGCGAAGGCTTGTCAAGATACTGATTGACAGCCGTCCACTGATTAGATATGCCACGCTCTATCTTTGAACCGGTCATGGTCGCGGTTTTGTATGTAAATACACACGTCACATGGCAACCACGAGGGATTTTTCGCTAGCAAACTGCTTCTCAAAATCATCAAGTACTCCAACGAATAAATATATGGAAAACGTGATTCTCTTTTACATCTATGTGTTCACTAGTGAATGCATAAAACCCGTATAGACTTACCCGTATAGTGTCCGTATATATACGTGCTTACCATAAAGCAAGGTGATTCTTGGTTTTATAGTACCATTAAAAGATCTCCAAGAAAACGATTTACGGAAATATAAATGACTAAACGAAGATATGGCTAGATTTTGCTCGTGGGAACAACTATAGTTAAAATCCTTGCGATCCAAATTTGTATTGTTGAAATTGAAGAAATATTGGCCTATTAAACACGTTTGCAAATCCAATACGTATTGTAAAATCGAATAAAAACATCGAGTGCGTTAAAAAAGGATAAAGTTGTTGATAACATGTTCTGCTCAATAAAGATATATCGCACGGTCATCACGAGGCAAAATTTATAGTTTCGGCGTTTGTAGTGGTCACTGAGGCTGGCAATTAATTGGCAGACGGACGGAGTTACACGTTCTCAGTATGGGCATTAGGTATGTGTAGCAGTAAAACCAGTCTCGCCCTATAGGGCATCGCAATTACACGTAGATAGGTGAAGACCGAAGCCCTAGGCGTCACTACGCGCCGACGATCGCAGATTGATATCGCTCCGGACACAAAAGAAGAAACGTTCAGTGAATAATAAGACTTGAGCCATGAGAGCAGCGGAGTATCGAAAATATAAACTTATCAATTACTGCGCCCGAACCTGCGACATCTCTTTCTTCATAGTAGCAACACATCACATTTTCTTTTAAAGAGTTATTAGCTCAAAACTCTTTCCAAATATTAAAACGATTAAAAGAAAAAACAAGGATTTCTTCAAAAACTAATATTTTTACTTTATACATTAAATATTCCATACAAATTTTTTTTTTTCATTCGTTCTGTCATTAAAAAGCAACACCCTTTTTTGTATTGGAATTTTAATAACTACTTTGTTAATAAGAAACCTAGAATAAGGAAAGAACTAAGGACTTGTACTTGCATTAGGATATACTTTATGAGTATTGTTTCACTATAATGTCGCTTGCAGAATTGTCGTCTCTAAAAGCGTCCGCTCATTTAAGAGCTGCACTCTAAGGTTTCACGAGAAGTGAAATGATCTGCCGTAAATGTATCGTCTAAAGATATTCGCTTTGAAGCAACGATTACAGCTAAGAGCTTCGAATAACTGCATAAAATGAATTCACATTGGCATCTTTCGATTATTTTCGAAAGATTTTATTGCGTCGCAACTTTGCCTGGGTATTCTAGTTCGAGACAATATCAAGAACATTTAAAAGCTTTTTCTATAAAATATTAGATTTCAACTAGGAAACTACATTCAAGTTAGTTCTAACGATTCAGAATATGCACCGAAAAAGTTACACTTATTGATAGGAAATCTAGATTTACAAATAAAATAATTTGACTACTACTAGTCGCTTGCTACAAACGTGAAAACCTTGCACAAATCATAACAATTTGATGCAGTATCATTTCTTAGTATAACGTAATTTGCTATTTGAATCCGCAGTGGATACTAAATCACTCGTTTAATAGCCCATATTTTGCAATTTGCTTCGTAGCAAACGACAATATACCAATAAAAAAATATATATTTACAACAATCACTACTTGGACAGTAACGTCTTTCGATGAATATTCTACTTTTACTCGTACCTACTTACTCTAGCCCTAGACACTTTCTTAAATTTAAGATATGGTACTAAATTTGAAAGATAACTATTACTACTCACTCTACTAAGATAACGATACTAAGGTAAAATATTTTTATCATCAATATCATCATCAGTCTAAAAGTGCTTAATCAGTTTGCATGCTTATGGTAGATTGGCGATCTCAAACAATAAGTCCAGGTTTCCTCGAGATGTTTTCCTTCACCTAATGTTTGTGGTATTAAAAACACTTTTAAATCGGAAATAGTCATATTGATACTTGTCAGGTTCCCAACCCACACCCTCATCCACGAGAAATGGGCGCTTAAAGCTCCGTGCCACTACGACACACTTTTCAAGTAAACAATTCTGCGGTAGTATCAGTATTAAAGCAAATTACTATCTCAAAGTCTAATTTCTAACACTATAAATTACACAACCGGGTAATAGTATGATGATTAATTTATGGAATATGTACTAAATACAAATTATAATTGGGCAAAACCACCGGGTATTGAATTAATATATAAACCAGATCATGAGAAACGCCCACATAAATTCTCTTACTCATAATCTGCTTTCCTGGAAAATACATTTAAGCATAAGCAAACAATCTTGATTAAACATACAAAACCAGACCTAGTTTAGAACTAAAACAATGGTGACTTAGGAATAACAACTTGTAAGCTTGAACCGAGTATTGAGGTTGTATAGTATCGTGAACGGTTTATTGTCAATATGTAGACGCAGACGCGGCAACAAGGGGGTGTGAGTGGAAAAATCGAGCAATTTTCCGGATGCCGTTATAGCTAATACGACCTTCTGAGGCGGCGGTCGATTAATCTCTGTCGACCGCGATGGGCTCCGACTGCACGATATAAAGAACCAATGGAACGGGAACTCCGACACTTCAGATACAACCATCATTAGCTTCCTCTTAAGTGCGACAAGAGGGGGGTGAAGCAGGCCTATCTACGTTGGCTGTAGAACGTGATGGATCCCTTTGCACACGGAACGCGATGATGATCCAACCGTTACTTACACCCTACTAGCAGAAATTATGAGTGCACTCGAACGTGTAATGATAAGGCCACAAAACATGTATGATCGAAAAGTCGTATAACATATTGATTAAGGTATGTTCCAGGTTCCAGTTAAAAAGAGTTTTCAAGCAAAATCATGACGGAAGCAATAAACGAGACTACGTAGTCACTTTTCATTCAAATACGATAGCCATGTTCGATAGTCTAATTGGCAATCGTTGAGATAAAGGAGCAATTTGGCTTTGAACTATGATTCACAGTTGATTCTAATCGGATTCTTCGAAGCTCTAAATTGGTTTTTACATATTAAACCCAATTTACTTGGCCACTGAAACGTACGCAATCAACTAGGTAGTAAACTGGCCGCATTCCTAGTACTTGCAATACGGGACGAGGAAAGCAATGCGCTAGAACACGTTTCGATGCAAATAAGAGCGTTTACGCTAGGCGCCTACAATGGTCATTACCGCGTTTCAATTCGCAGAGAATTGCCGTTGCTCTAAACAGCTAAATGGCGTAAAACGAAACTCACGAGCGTTCGCGTACGAGTATGTTGCACATGAGGAATATTCATGACTCGGTTAGTAAATGGAGTAGCCAAAGCCAATTCAATAACGTGCAACTTGAGGCCCATTTCAACTGAGTAGAAACTTTGTGTACTCGTTTTGCAATAACTGTAAAAGTAGAACAATAAATACAGTCTCCAATAAATATTTACTTAGGTAAGTATGTATACTTACCTAAGTAATACTTACCTATAACATTACAATATTGTAATATTGTAATGTTAAAGCTTTCTTCTCGTTTTCGAATGCGCAAAGTTACGCGTATCTTTTAAGTGTGTATAAGGTATTATTATAAAAAACCATTTGAATAATTTATAATTTATAATATATTATATTGTCTGTTAAATAAATTTATATGTTTGCCCTACATATTTGTTTGCAAGTCTCTTAAAACAGATTCACTTCACGCAACTCACGTAAAAATATGTCTGGGGTTTAAATGTAGGTGTTGTTTCAATTGAAATAGCCTGTCTATATTTAGAAATTTTATCAGTAAACCTGCCTTGCAAAAATGTTTACATAAATAAAGCTTATCCGAATAACGTACAAAAAACAAGGCATGCATCAGTACAAAATATGGCGCGTATAATAGGATAATGTTTTTCGCCGTTCAAAACACAGGTCACATCGGCCGACACACATGCCCAATCCCAGAGGAATTAAGTTATTAGCTAAAACGCTCTGTTCCAATACAGGGATAGCCCAGTCCAATGTCCGGACATTTTACTCTTCAATTTGAATTCAATGGACGGAATTAGAGAACGTGTGGGGACGCGTTGTGAGAACTACCACGATAAACTGCTAACGTAATAATATAAATAATATATATATAATATATAATATAATATATAAATGTGACATAGGGTTATTCTAGCTATCTACATCTTAGGAGCTCTTTCCAGTTCGGTTTTACGTTTAAAGTTCTATGTTGGCTGAGATTTTTCATATTATGTTATGATATCGAATGCAACGAGAAAAATAAACAATTTAGTGACCGAAGCTGACATTAATTTTGGCCGTACCACACTTTTTATATATTATACTTATGTATAAGCATTTTTTTAATGTGACTGTTATCTATACTAATATTATAAAGCTGAAGAGTTTGTTTATTTAAACGCGCTAATCTCAGGAACTACGGGTTCGAATTGAAAAATTCTATTTGTGTTTAATAGACCATTTATTGAGGAAAGCTTTAGGCTAAAAAACATCACGCTACGATCTGTAAGAGCCGAGCAGCGGGTGAAACCGCGCGAGAGTAGCTAGTTAGAAAATATATGCAAAATTCGTACGTACGAACATGTCTTCAACCTAAGGATTTGCATATAAGACAACTTCATTTGCTTGATCTAACGATACGATATACGGATAACAGCATTGGGGAAACAGGTGTTTCTAATTTAGTTAATTCAACTATTTGTGTCGTACTACTTAAAATACTACCGATTGGCAGCTATAAATAGACTCACCTTTCCTCAGGTCAAGTCCCTCTGGAGGGACTGACAACACAGTTGTCGTATCGTTATTCGTGTCGAACGTAAATCTGCGAAGAGTTGATTAGCTTAATTGAGGTCATTAATCGGAAGGATCGCGACGACGGCCGTATCGTGTTTAATTAACTAACGAATGGACGGACATTCGATTATCTTAATGTGGATGCGTCGGGCGCACCACAGACGGTCCTCCCCAGCGCATACACCGGACATCGACGCGACGGACACTGCTTCCCATGTCACGTACACAACACTGTGTTCGCAACGCGTTCACTTTTTTATCCAATAAAGCTCAGGCAATTTCGAACAGACATTGCTGGAAAACGAACCCTTTGTGTACCAATTGACGTATTACTGTTTACATCGGTTTTATTACACCTATTAATTTGCGAGAAAGCAACTTGTATGTACATAATAAATACGCTTTAAGTGCAAAAGACCATGTTTTCGCTGCACATTGCGAATGTTTAGTTAAGTGGTTTTGAATTTCACTTATACCTTCTAAGCAAAGCTATCTGCAACTAAGATCTGCAGAAAACGGAATGCGCTTATTAAATCTTAAGGTACACCCACGAACTGAGCCACGGCTAATTAAATTTAAAGGCTGTCCTAATTGTTGTTTAGGTTGAGATCCCGTGGGCTTACACGTAACTTTCTTGTGGGGTACGCGTAAACTGACACAATATTTTAAGCCTTCTCTTGAAACTCTAAAACCCCGAAGTCGGGCCCCGTCAGCGCGTTATCATGCATGTACAATTAAACAAACAACAGTTTGCGGTGACGCAGCTTTTGTTTATCGTCTAACGCGACGCACAGCTGAATCTCTTAATCCTAAACAAATATCGCTGGCTGGTTTTACATTTCCCCTATAAATTTTCTATCTGCCGTATGGCGCACGGCCGCGGAAAAGCCGCTACCATTCAACGAGATACAATGAGAAACGGTAAACGAACGATTAAATCGCACAGTTGCTGGCAATAATATAAACAACTGATTAAACCGGCCCGCGGTCACAAAAGGAGACATTAGTTAAGGAACCAGGTTTCTCTACGTACCAGACCGATAATAGTAGGAAGTGATAGCGGCCGAGACATGCTATGAGCTCAACAGTATTGGGTACATGTTGTACAAACATTGAACTTTTCTAATGTGGCACCAAGCAGGCCTCTTACAAGCGACTTCCTTGCCCTTTTGGATCCAACAGCTAAAATAAGTGTTTAAGTATTTACTGTAATTCATAGCATCCAAGTTATGGACCATGAACGTGCATTATCTATATCTAAATGTTGTAAGCAATTTGAAGTTGTTACAATGAATATTAAATGTACAAAGAAGGGTTGAAAGGGCAATTACAGCTATCCGGGGTGGATAATTACTATCAAACATTGCAGTGGGTAGCGCGCATCGGTGAGAGAGAGAGGTTCAATAGATTTGTATAAGGTTGTCTCTGTCTTTAGTCTTAAGCTGCACGACTAGAGGAGTTTATATTACATCCTCGGGCTTTACGGGGCGGGTGCTGATAATTAGAACGAAAGATGCGCAGCCACGCGACTCGAAGCGTAATCAGTGGTTTAAACTATGAGAACTTTCATAATTTTGTGTGCAGGAAATACCCCGGAATTAAGGCCGTAAGGATTATGAAAAAACTGTATTAAAGCGATTTCTCTGTTAACTGCAAAAACGTTCACATTCTGAAGAATATCATCTAAGTAAATATCACAAGTAATTATGATGTACAAGACTACTTCTCGAAGTCAAATACCCAGTTCAGATCAGTTACATAATAAAGTAAGAACTTACTTGAACCAAAGTCGATTTGATCGCAAACAAAATTGCATTACCTGAAAATAAGAGAACAAGATTTTAGTAATTGCTAGTACTTTATCACATGTTTTACCATTATCTGTTTTTAAACCTACATAAATACACAGATAGGGCGTTTAGCTAGCTTCCACGCGCCCTCGCGTTTATCGGCTCTGTCACCGCTATCGGCTCGTCACTTGAACCAAGCCTGTTTACAAACAGCGCTATCGCGGCGCGCACTCGCTAATTTGCGCCAACTACTCGACGACCATCCGACAAGTTCTGAAGTCCAGACGCGATTACCCAGTCAGGATGATTTATTTATAGTCCGCGTTAAGTATAAGTAGTTCATAAGATAGCGAATAATAAGCCCTATCGCTTAACTTATCATTGGGTTAATTAAAATTACCAATGTAAATGCCACCTCATCTAGCTCATTTTGAGTGGTTAGTGTCTGTTCACATTTTTATCTGACTTTTGCATGGATGAGAATGTGCGTGTCTTCTTAATAGAACTGTGGAAAGATAAGTTGATGAGCCTTGAACGTTATCATAACATAGCAAGTACTTAATTACCACTTATCAAGTATTTCTAAAAAACAACTAAAATTAAACGTCTTTTCTTTGATCAAGCAACGGATTGCGTGCGTACACCTGCTCGTGCATTTGAATAAAATAAAAATTAAGTTGATTGAAGTAAGTAATGAGTAAAATCAACAGTATCTTTAAACAAGTACATAGCTCGGGCTGGATTTAGTTTTAGTTACACCTTGAGAGATAATTACGCTTAAACAGTAGGCACTAACAAAACCCTGTTTTGTAGTTCAGATAAAATAGTATCGGAGTAATAAAAGCGAACACAGTTACTTTCAGACTCCATATTACATTATAAATTGAGTAAACTCTTGTATTTAGCAGTTGCGCCTGAGACCACCACGATGCAGTCAGTTCTGAAATATGTTGAGAAATTGTCTAAAGCTTATATAAATACGTTTAAACTTCGACATCCGTTGCTCATCTGTGTGTTAACGCTACAAAAACAAGGGAGCTCTTCGACGCTCCACTAAGTGACAAAGGTACCGCGGCAAAAGCACGTACAAACCGTATCAACGGCCACGGTACTTAGCAGAACAAACAATGGATCAGTAGCAATCATACGGAATACCATCGAGAGTATACGAAACCCTTCTTTTGTTGGCGAGTACCGTCGCCCATTCGGCCTCGGACATGTCAAATCAATTAAGGATAACATTCGGGAACAACCGCCAGACACATGTCTGTTGTTTTACTTACACACAGTCATTAAATATACCAATCCTACAATAGTTTCCATGTAATGCTATTAACGTTTTAATGTGCTTAATTTTATGAACATGTATCTTAAGTAATTGGATAAAGGTAAATGTCGACCTATTTGTTGTGCATAAGAAGATAAATGATGCTTTTAAAAATTGAATAGATAAGGTATGATTAAGGAGTTTGATAACCAGAGGGTCGCAAAAACGATTCAAAAAGTTCTACTTTACATTTTATGGTTTCATTTGTTATTGCCTGAAAGCACTGATATGTAGCAAAATCTAATGTACAAAAAAGCTTAATTCGAAAACAGCTTACACGACTTGAGGCGTACAACTTAAAATAAATGAAAATACAATTGTTTTTCAACAGTTAAGGTTACATAATAATATTGTTATTTACATTATCCACTCGGATTACTCATGCGACCATGGATTTTGGAAGTTGTCGAAATGAAACAATATTCATGATAAATCAGAATGTGATGGCGGGGTGTTACAGTTTCATTGTTTATTTAGGACGCATTACCATTTGGCCCGCATGTTAGGGACTGTGTATGAACATATAACATAAACCTACCCCGATCAGGATTGATCCCGTGCAAACTTTTCCTACATATAAAACAATCTCCATTTATGACTTATTTATGTATGTGTTATGTGAGAACTACTATTTGTTTTGTGCGATTTTATAATAAAGACCTCCGTTATTTGACGTCTGGTTTAAAAAATCAAGTTTCCAGAGTTATCAGTTATCATTTTTAAGGGACAACAAAAATCATAAACGTCAGACATTGTTTAACACAAATAAATAACATCTAGTTGTAACAATGTAATAAAAAATACGCAATACTTATGAAATTACCCAAATCTATCTTCAGATGTTTCCTTACTTCCCTCGTATTCGTTAGATAACGCATATTGACGAGAAAGCAATCAAGCAATTACACCATAAAGCAATATAGCTAGAGAAATAACTACGATTCCTGAAAGTGATTAGAGCAACGTTATATTACGGGTTGAAATCTAACTGTTGTTTACTAAGCACGCCAAGTTTTATGTCTCACTGAAATTACGATAAAATATTTCATATCATTATTTTTAATAAGTAATTAATATTTTTTAGCAATTTAATATAAGGAAATAAATATTATACAGCAAAACTTTCTTAGCCATTCCTCATGCCCTAACACAAAAGTTATAAAATTTACAAAGGATAACTGAGAAATCTCTTATTTGTTAAGAAACTTCTTCACTTCTTATTAAGACCGTATAGTTTCAAAGTAGAAACAAAAAGAGTACGTACAAAGTGTCGTTTGTTTGCAGACGCGGCTTAATAACAAAGAAGGAAAAACGTGTATAGTGTAGTGGTACGTGTTGATAATCCTGGCAGACGTAGCGGGACATCCGGGACGGCAGCGCGACGGGATCCGATCCGGGACTCCGGGATAAGATCCCGATCCCGGGAAGATTGTCGGTGCTGATTTCCTGGCACAATGGACGTTGAAGATCTTTGCGTTTATCCAGAACGATATACTGACAGCTTTAGAATAAAATCATGTTTTATTTTCAAATGGAAAACTTTTATCTTTGGTGCAGAACTAACATGGTGAGATGAATAAAAGATTAAATCAGTTAACATGCAAGACTGGGCTACCAGTTTTTATTTTATTAATTAACTAACTAATTTAAGATCAATATAAAAACACTGGCTGTGTGATATTTTGTAACAAATTGGGTGGCAATATTTTAGTAGCTTATTGTGTTGTATACATTTACATCAAGAGGTATGTCCTTCACGCGAACAAGTACAAAATACAGACACGTCGCGGTCTCACTGGTAGCGGCGAGTTTCGTGGCAAAAACTGTAACATCTCACGCGCTCGTCTCTTGGATCGAGCCTCTTTATATTCAGCTAAAGTCCACTTTTTCCACAGTCCCTATAAGCGTGGTTATGAGAGAAAAAATGACACTAACAGCAGTAGCGCTGTTTAATTTTGGAGTATTATTAAATTGTTTTATAAAATTTGTCATTTAGCTATGCTATCAACATGGTTTTCTTGGCGCGGCATGAATTTCATTAGCTCACCTTATCACTCATACCTGTTTTGGTATTTGCCATCTCTGTCGGTGGTAGCAACGGGATAAATGCACGTTTGTTGTTGCTATTTGCAAACAATGGCGTGTTAGCCGCCGTGTCCCTGTCCAGCCACATCTAAGGTGCCGAAGACATCGGCGTCAAATTAAACACTGGTACCGCATGGCACGTTATTTCACTTAGCCGCTTCAAAGTTATGCTTTCCTAGTACAAATACCACTTAAATGTTGAATGTCACAATTTGTTGGAGTTTATAGTAAGTAGATATAAACGAGATTAACAGTTACATTGTAAAATGATAACGTTGAAAGAAGTATATATAGGTATAACATTTCTAAATAATTTCAAAAATGTTATATGTTTTCTACACTTTCCGGTTAACATTTTTAAATAAGAGACTTTGTTTTTACAAACATAACAAATAAGTACTTAACATTTACCCAATTATGTATGTTTTTCATACATTTAAAAAAATTTAATTATTTATCATTTATTATCCTAATATCCTACTAATATTATAAATGCCAAAATTCATGAAATATATGAATTTAAGTTTGTTATTCTTTTACGCAAAAACGTATGGACCGATTTTGTTAAAATTTGGTACGTATATAGGTGACACCCTAGATGAACACATAGGCTACGGTGTTTTATCTATATATTTCAATACTAATAAGACACAATCAGTAGCCTAGTAAATATCCATAAACACTATCCAAGGGTCATACAAATTACAAAACAAATTTATCTTTAGTCTAGGTCTAAACCATTGAGTAAGGTTTTGCATTTTGAATCTTATTCTCACCTACCTTCAATTTGAAATACAAAAACTGGCGCAATGGTTTAGACCTTGACTGAAAAAAATTTTGTTTAATAAAGCATATTGCAAAATTAGTAGTTAGATCTTGGTGTTCCAATGAAAATAACCCAGTCTTTAGTCCAATTGTTTTCGAAAGAAAATCGAAACAACGAATAAGTTTAACAATCGTAAAATGTCCCCGAATTAGTAATTACAATACTTTCCTAATTTTCGCAATTACATACAAATTTAAGTGAAATCTGAGTATGTTATGGTTATATGTATTCTCAACCTATACTAAAAGACACACATGGTTAATTTTTGAGCCCAATAATACCAGTTTAAATTCGGTAAACACGTTTATAAACGTTCAGAAGTCACACCTACACCGGTATGACGTCAAGCAGAATTATTAGTGCAGCAGCATGCAACATTTGCCTATATTGTTTGTATGCACCAGCAGCAAAAGGTGAGAAAATCTAAATGAAACGCTGTTGATAATTTTCTAATTTAACACACGGAACCCATTTGAGATGGTAAACAGATAGCAATACCCACATTGAGAAACAAAATATCTTCGTTTGGTAGTTAACGTTGCCGCATGCCGATGTTCTTATCGGCTCGCCCATTAATAATGGCACTTCGTCTTTTAAGGCACGAGACCCGAGTACGCATTGTTGCGTTGTACAACGTCGCCTATTGTGGCGTGAACAATAATTTGCAACCGAACCTCGACTAAGACGCGAAAGGATCAAATAACTGTGGTGTTCGCGGTGTACAGAGCATTAGGCTTTTACGTGTAATCCTCCCCCCTAAGCTGGATTACCTGGCCTACCTATTCCCTTGTATTAAGCTCCTTCAGTTCGGCTGACACCGTCTTTGTCCCTGATATTCACCGCATGTTAGTTAGATTTATACATCCACCCACCCGAAAGCTTAGTTGAGTCGTGGGTGGGATCTGGTACACCTAATATAAATTGAGGATCGAATTGTAAATGTCTTAGGCTTCCAGTGTTGATACTCCACGGTTTAGGTTTCTTACTCGCCTTTCATAAAATATTAAGTACGAAGTTGAGGAACACAGTGCTCAGTGTAATTACTATTTGACGTCATAAAAGCTGTAATATAATGTTATTTCCGCGGAATGTAGTCGTAAAAAGTATATTATAACACATTAACAGCCACTGAATAATTGTCGTACTACCGAGGAAATTATGAAATATGGTAATTGAAAATTTACGACTTCATTCATTGACATATTGTGATTCAATAAAGGAACTACAATTTAACATTTAACCCAACATTTTCCCGTGTAACGCGTGTGCTTGAGCGAGAACAGATGTGCTCGTTATTTTACAAAACGATACATTTTTAACAAACCTAGCCGCGGGCGCGTATTCTGTGGAATAATCGAGTTCAATTCAATTTGACTCACTTTAGAGACTCATTTTTCAGTGGAAATAAGATTTGTTAAGTTAATATACATGGATTGATAGGTACACGATGTATGATTGAATTATTTTATGTAGTTACGTTTACCTATCTAAAGGGAGACAGACAAATGGTTAGCAACAAAATTAACACTTAGAACCGCGGCTAATAAACTACCGACTCGCAAAACACATTAGTGTACTTGTCTGATACTTCCGAAAAACAAGGGGAGCATTTCTATTTCCCGCGCCAACTTCGGAAAACAGGGCTCACTATCGGCTTAATCCGCGATCTAATCCAGTATACGATCAGCGTCGCTCATTAACAAGATTTATGAACAGAAAGGAGACGTTCGGACGACATCGTGCGCCCCGATGCGTTATTTACGACAACCAGATTGGCAAGATGCAGTACCCACAGTGCCTTATGGTACTGTGACTTTTATAATTAAAATCTTTCCAGTAAAATAAAGGTCATAAATAGAAATCTCCTTATGGTGATCTCGAAAACAAAGAAATCTATGGAGTATACAAATTACTACTCATACAATACAGACCTTGTCAATTACATGTTTTACTAAAAGTAACTCAATTAATCATTTTAAAGATCCAAAGTTTATCAATTCGTCAACTAAATCAGTATTCTTTTCGTAAAACTTTGAATATTCACAGTCATGTTATTTTACATTTACAATGTTGTACATTTGTATAAATTTTATTGCTAGTCTGCAATAAAGAACCGAAGCTCATAATATATTTCTACCTTGGACAGTGACACACCAGAAAGATAATTTTTAGTCATGCAACCTCCTGAATCTGAAAAGATTTTAGTATCCTGGGAGAGTATATGTCTTAGAGGATAATCTTGATAGATAGAGGTCTGTGCTGGTCCGAATGGTTTGCTCGCGTATCGGGAGTTCGTGCACGCCACGACGGCCGGGCGTATCGGTGCGCCTGTAATCCGATAATAATGAATAGAAAATAGTACGGGCATCGTGGCCCAGTTGAAACTTGCCCGTAACTGGAGGCACGAGGAGTTTTATCGCGGGACATAATTCGGCCGCGGCGTCACGCGCCGTCCGCCCGACTTTATCGCGAAACCCGATGGTTCCCTAGGGTATCGAGGAGAAACAACTTGGCCAGGCTAAAAACAAATCAAATTCAAACCAAACCCATAAAGGGAACGCCAATATTTTAAATAAAATCACCAAGTTATGAGTACGCAATAATTTTTATGGCGACTACTACATAATAACCACACCAAGATGGGTCATTTAATTAAAACCAGCTCTAGCAAATTCATACGAAATAACATATAGAAGTGGCAAATAAACTGCCCAGGTCTTTTACGAGACAATTAATAAACAATTCACTTTAGTGTGGCTGAAATAAAGCTCGTATTACTAAACAATAATCCCTTGCTGTAAAATTATAGACTATCAAATGGAAGAATAAATTTTCGTGTTACGACTGGACACTAATGATAGGGTGAAGACTGTCTTTTGTGTTCTATGTCGTTTTACTTTATAGTTCATTAAATTTATGTGTAGGTATATACATCGAAATTCTGTTGATGTTAAACGTAAGAAACTAGTTTTATTCATGATCGAACTACGCTCCAATAAAGTTAGAACTGCGCCCATTTAAAGTTTTCCACACGTACGTCTCTGAGCAAAAAGTCTCGTTCCATACAATTTTAATATTAGACGAAGTGTCCGCACGATACAAACTTTGCAATCGCATCACGTTTCTAAGTTTGAAATTCGAAAACGTAAAATCAGCGTCTGAATGTAAAAATAGGGAGTGTGGCTGGTATCTACCTACTTGAAGGAAGCGCACGGGGCACGTTTCTTCCTGCTGACACCTATCCAACGATTTATAAATTGACATCTCATGCGTCGGAAACCTCGCAACTATGTCAAGCTAAAGGACCTACGAATCTAGAATAAGTAAACACAAATATTGGATGATTAATAATGAATCAAATGAACAACTTGATTTTTGTAGTAGCAAAGTTTTTTTCTTAAGGTTAGTACTCAATTCGTCAGTCACTGTCAACATTCACTTTAATAGCCTCAGAATGTTCAGTTTTAAACTTTTTTCATTTAAAAGTTTATTGTAACGCAAGCAATTAATCATCATAAAAACTTAGTTTTGGGTACTCCTAAACTAGGTATGCTAGTGACTAAGTGCTGTAAAGTTTTTAATTAGAGATCAATAGGTTATATTTAAAAGCTTAAAAATATTATACGAAATAAATTAAACGAATCGTTAATTTTTTTACATATCTAGCTACTGATACTGATTTTATTTAACATTATATTTAATACAATATTTTGCTTAGATAAAAAGCATTTAGAAATTTGTATATTTTAGTATGTGGAAGAAACAAATCAATAAACAATTATTCATGTGCAAATTATAACCGAATATATTTTGTGTTGTAGGGAACTAGCTAACAACTAACAATACATGTCTGTTCTTGCATGTCATGGAAGGACAAGAGCTATCGACCCAAAAAAAATCAATTAAGACCCAATTTCATACAGATCACGGTACTTTTTTCATCGTATAACGGAAACAGCGTACCCTTGGTTGATTCTACGACCAATCGATTCTGTATATTAGGCTTCCGTCAGAAAACAAACTGGGCCGATCCGGCGCTTCTTTGTTCCATTGTAGCCCGCCCTTTGTTCTACCGTCGCGGATAAATTATTTTCTACGATCCTTCTTAGCTCCTATCTCGTTCCATTTCTCCCGTATTAGTTCCAGCCGATGCGCAACAATTACGCCCTTTATATCTGGATGACGCGAAAATCATCCTGTCTTGCCCTACAATTTTACGCCTCAGTATTCCATCTTCGGTTTAAATTAGAAATGCCGAAATCAGAGTTAAATATTTTAACGATTAATCGACCGAAGTGTTCATAATATTTATCGAATTCTTATGTTTATGACGCAATATATTCCATAATTGGAATATGCAAAAAATATGATTATTAATGCATTTATAATATTCTTCGAATAATAAACTTTCGCTGTCGTCTCGGATATTTTTTTGCATATTTTAATGTGAATCACTTTATAGCGTTTATATAGAGGTCAAATAAAAATTTGGAAGGGATACTTTCATTAAAGTACCAATCATAAAATATACATAAATATGAATGATTAAGGTAGGACGTCACCCTGGACACGTTGGCTTCATTCGAGAGAAATAACGTTTTACGACAAGACGCAAACAAAGTAAAATTACGGACGTAGCCGCTGGAAACCGCTTTAACTGAGTTTAATTACATTTTTAACTACATACGGGTTCATTTAAAAAGTTGTCCTCATCTGATTACCTTTTATTTTATTGCCATCTTCCTAGAAAGCGTTGCTTTGATGATAAGTCTAAAGAAATTGTTTTTAACAACAAAATATATAATAGGACATAAAGTATATCGAAACAGTCAATTTTGTTATATTGGCATTTCAGAAAAGTTAAGTTAATTATCCGACAATGTCTTTAATTTGACATTTTTATTATGGTTCCCACAAAATAGTTTCCTAATACACAGTAATTAGTGCGATAAGAGGTGGCGGTCGTGACGCGATCAATCGATGCCACTTTGTAGTGATAACTCGCCTTGTCGCCAGCCGCCGCTCGTTGTTGATTGATAGAATAAACCTGCCTACCACTTAGCCAACAACTACGGGAAATTAAGACATTCCCAGCGCTAATGGAAAATGTGATCCATCAAACGACCCGAAATTAAGACGAGGTACTATTATATCGAATAGCCTACATCTTTATCTAAATGACGGCAATATTTTTTTATGGAAACAATTAGGAGAGTAACCCTTTATGGTTGACAAGCGTTGTAAAATGAGCGTTTGATGTCGACAATGAAGAGGCAAGTGAATGTCTGTAGGGTGAACGTGACAGTAAACGTCTCTCGTTGAGATAATTAAGCGGTGAGCCTCAATGCCGCGTGGGGCTGCACCTCGGCACAGCGACAATGATCGTTGAGCTGGAGTACCCTACTGGTAAGGCCCGGTCCTGAACAAGGACCTGGTGTATGGTACAAATGAAAAAAGTCAAGCGATAAAAATTGATACCACCTCCAAGTGAATAGTAACTATAATAGCATCAAACATTAGTAATACCTTGAATCACTATCAATTTTGATAGAAAACTTGAGTATGCAAGTATATAATATATATTCTAATTAATCATTTTTTCATACTTCTACATCTACATCTTACTTAGCTTGTGACTTCGACCAAAATTCATCTGTTGCGCCAGTCAGGTGAAAACAGCTCCCATTTGTAAGGAAAAACAAATTGCTAGTCTCATTACGACATTCGGAAAAGTTCACAGTGATTTCACAGTTCATTCAATTTTGATGGCGTCATTAGAGCTTCATTTGTTCGTAGCGCCTTGAAAATAGAAGCTTTCGTTCGCTTTGACTGGAGCTTTTGATTCGTGTTTGTAGAATATTGTAATGAGGATATAGTGCACAAAGGCTATTAATTATTTTATTACTAAGGGCTTAATGGGTTATACGCGAAGTTGTATTGTAAGCCAGAAATATTATAAAAACCAAATAGAGGGACTAAACTAAATTACCGAGCATAGCATTAGCATTGGAAATATATTACTAATAAGTAAACAAAAATGAATTTTTAAAAGTAAACTAATAAACAATAACCGTAATGTCCAAATAGAGCCTAGTCGTCCGTTATTTTCGAGAAACATTTTCACAAATATTATTCACAAGCAGTGGGTAGGTAAAAACTCAACAAAGAAAGTATTAGATATGTCGGTACACTGACAGGAAGTCTGACCGGGGTCATTTCACACTCGGTCGAGTTTCAATTTGCCGCAGTCCCGCTGCTTCTGTTTATCGATGGGCCGCGGGCTTTTGACACAATATAGCATTGTATTACTGTGAAACGCGCGAAAAATATGGTATAGCCAGTCCAGTGACAAGACCATCGTCTTTTACTAATAACTTCGGTACCTATAATAATGAAATAGAAAATATCAAAGATCAATTAAAAACAAATTTTAATGTGACTTATTCTACCGCTTTAAGTTTTATTTTTAAATCAATAATTTTCTAATTGAAAAGCATTGTAGGTTGTAAAAAGAAATATATTAACTTTTCACAAATAATGGCCTATGTAGAGGCGATATAATAATAATAATAAATGCCGAATTGCGCAAGGAATTATTGACCGACGCCTGAGCAGCCATTATTCTATACCTAATTGCTACAACGAGTCGGCCATTGGCAAATTGCAGTCGTAAAAAATGAATTTCGACAAGCGGTATGTAAATAAAAATTACAAGTATCGTCCGGAGGAGGCGTAGCGGGATGAATAATATTTGACATGCAGTAAATATTAAATTGGATGAAAGGATCTTGGTTGCAACAAAAAAGAGACGGTATGCCGACTGACAATCATAACTGAACGGACTCACGGTCAAAACGGCGACTCATCGTAACTCTCTTAAACTTACAAGGTAAGGACGTGTTATCTTAATGTTTCAACAATAGAATACTTTTCAATGCATTGTAAGGAATAGGTACAACAAAAAATAGATAATGCATAGATATCACGCCCCGTACTACGGCCGAAGCTCTGCGCTGACAGCTTTAATTAAATTCGCCGGCGGCGCACTGTTTTAATTTGTTTTAAAACAAATCTAATCAATAAACATTCAAAACGTCAAGCACGAAAACGCGTCGGCCATTCAAATATTGTTTCTCGAGCCAGCACCGGGGGAATTATCACGATGATAAATAAGATACACGGGCGCTGGGACAAGGGAGCCAATCACCATACATCACCGGGAAACATCCAAATAAAACTGAGTAAAACAAAAAGGTATGTGTTTTTGTGTCATGAACAGAGTGCCAAAGGAAAACAAATTGTAGCAAGGGAGAGATTGTATCATGCTAGGCGCCTTCAAAGACGTGAAAACTAATTAAGATCGGACGCTTTTCTAAGGCGATAACTTGCAATGGACAGACGGCCGGACGTATTTGGGTATTGGCAATCAAAACAATTAACTTTTTGCCGTGTTCACCTCTATCTAAACAAAACGGATATAAGCGGAGTTTTTTCACCGTTCAATGACCTGCTTGTTTGATTTGGGGATAAGCGTGCCTTTTTGTAATATTTTAATTGAAATACTATAAACAATATTTGACAAGTCAAAAGTTTATTAAAGATAATTCAAAACACAAAATTCGCGTTAAAACAACGAGCGGAAATTACAAAAGTTTCTAACAAAATAAAAATAAAAGCCCTAACTAAACGCCGCGGCGCGATCGAAGCGTGAAATAAATAAAATGGAAGCGCCTCGCAAACGAGAAAAAAGGTATAAAAATTGTGGCGTTAATTTTCCAGCGAGATTTCCCAGCAGTCTCTGGGCAGGGGGAAGGCGGCGCGTGCACTGGACACGTGAATTAAAAACGTTAACAATGGCATCGCGACTGGCTCCTTAATGAACTCGCGCCCGGGGCGTCGCCGTCGCCACACCGCCGCATCGCTAGACATCTCTACAAAACGCCATCAAATTACACGTGCGGCGAGACGAACTATTCTAAATTATCCTTCTTGTAAACATAACCACAATACCCTCCAATTGACTTTTAGTTTAAGTTCACTAAAGTCGTACTTGCTTTGTATAAATTGTAGGTATGAAAGTGATTCTTCAGTACCTACATGTAGCAGTGGATAAATAAAAAAAATATTATTAAGCTGTATATTATACACTTATGCAAGTTATGTGCAATAGAAGCGTGAGGTCAGATGACATTAAATGAACCCGTTCCTACACGTCATGGAATAACTATAATGTGATACTAGCGCGGCGCTTGCCAAGCAAAGCAACCATTCAGCCTACCGGTGGGAACTGTCACTTGATTGGCAATTTGTCCCTTGAATATTCAGTATTATAGCCAGATAATTACCTTAGTAAATAACGAGCATAGCCCCCATGCCATAAAAGAGCAAAATTTCCGCTGCGAGAGGGAAAAGGCGTTATTGAAAAAGAGGCGAGCTGATATATAAATAAAATACGGGTTCAGCTATCGGCGGCTTGTTATCGCATGCCTCGATCGTAGGAATTACGCCAAAGTATCGGTTATTCAAGCGGCCGTGGGCACAGTTTGCTTTGCACTCGCCGCCAAGTCGCTAGTGCCGCTACCTCGTTATAATAATGTGAACTTCGGGAATTGCGACTTCTTAAGAGTCGATCCGATAAAATATTTAACATTTTTGGGGAACCCCTAATAAAATGGCACTGTTGGTTGTTGAAATTAGGTCAATAAATCGTTTTAATAGCATAAACAATTTTACAAGATTTTGAATGCATTAGCCTTATCATAATCAAGTACTAAAATAGCTTCACAAAGCCTGATAACACAAAAACTTCATTTTGTGGAAATACAAAAAATTACATATTTTTATAATCGCAATACAACTGCAAGTCGTTCGCTGTTCGACGCCAGAAAGAATTTCTTTTACATACATAATAATTGCGAGTTGTCTCGGGGCGTCACGATCCTGATGCATAATGACAAAGTGCACAGTGACGTGAAAATTGCTCTACGAACTGCTGCTTCTACCTTGGTTACTACCTCACACATATATTTACAATTATGAATGTAATTATTACCGAATGAGTCTTCGAAGCTAGGTTAAGCTGTGTTCCAGTGAATATTCACATTCTTAAGTACATCTCGTAAAGTACTTGTTTGAAGGGTAATACATACTTATATACTAATGAATAAATGATTATGGACTTTCTCCTTTCAACTTTTAAGTTCATGTAGCTACTCAAGTAGGCACCATAGGTTTGATTTGACCTTAATGAAATTTTACATTAACATTTTTTATGATTGTGGAAATAAGTTATCCGTGTTTGTTCATTGTATTAATTCAAGAAATTTGACAGCGACATGTGTACTAACCGGAACATTTCACGCAATATATAGTTAATCTAAGTACTTAATAATTGCAATAAATATAAAAAAAATAAAAGTTAAATACGTCGTAAAAGTTCAACTTGTTGTCGCCATAAAACTCATTTTAAAACAGACTTGCTCAACAAGCTAGCGTTTATAATAATAAATAGTTATTGCAAATTCAAAACATGCCAAGATAACGAAGTTCTAGGCCTTAACGTCTTGCGATTGATTGACAAGAACAGAATAAGAACCTTCACGCCTAGTGGTGTAAAAACAAGTCTACAAGTAACCATTTATAGAGCTTGCACCAACATACATGCAATGAGAGTGGAACTAATTAGTATTTTATTAAAAACGACTTGTCTCTTAATATAAAAAACAAAAGAGTAAATATTTGAAAAAGAGGGCGAATTATACTTGACAAGAAAAAGAGGCAGGTACTAGGTAAGATGCAAGATATTCTTTAAGCATTTGTCAAAACTAGATAGCCAATTATATTGTTGCGGATATGAATAAAAAATAATATGACTTATAACAATTATTCACTCGTTCATTCAGTCAAAGGAGCTATAACAAATGGCGAAGTTGGTAGCATGAAATATAAACGACATCATTTGAATTATTCTCTTTAGAAAACAATCTTAATACTTAATGGCATATCTAGAACCACTTTATCTCAACAAGTCGAGCCGGTTTCAGGACAAGTGACGTTGAATCCAGTAATTGTATGCTCGATCCGTCGCTTGCGCATCTGAGATAACATGACTAATTTGTGATGTGCTAATCACATCTCCATTATATGCATGTCAAGCGTTCTTCTATATTATTTGCTTTATATTTTGTTTATTTTGGATGAAAAATGTGATATCCATAAAATACCGGTTAAATAAATCTGTAGCAATGTAGCAAACGTTACTTGACACACATTGAAAAGAGTCCGTCGCCGAACACAAATCCTTAGAGCGCTCAGACCTAATTGGATTTCGCTCACAATAAGCCCTCGCCGACTAATTTCACGAAAATAAAATTTGCTCACAAAAGCTACAACACAAAAAGGCAAATAAAATTTGTATGTGTCAAGACAGTTAAATTGAGGTAACGAGATGCTTTCCAAAAGCATTCGGGACTAAGGTTCGTTCAAAAGCAATCTGCGGGCTCGAAGCGGACACAAAGTACAAGAATATTCCGTCTCGAGTGTTTGAAATTGAAAGATGAAGCCCCTTGCAGATCATTTTAGAATCAAAGATGCTCTACCTCATTATATTATAATATTAATTTTATAAAAGAAATCTGTTGAAATTGATTAACGTAATAGTTTCCAAGAAACAATGAACATTTTTAGAAGACGGAAATTCAAAGTAGGTCCAAAATCAGGCGGCCGTCACGCTGTCATCAAGTTTGATAAGTATTATCTACTTGATTGTTCAATTAGTGGATCGATATTACTCAAATTATTGGATCGTTTTTAAATTTTTTGGTGTTAGAAATTCGTAGAACTTTTTCAGTAGAAATGTCTATTCCGTGATATCCGTTGCGCTTTAATATTGTGTGGATATTAAAGCGCAACAGATATCCAGTATAACTTTTATGCTAAATTTTATGTATATTAGGTTACCACGCCATTTAAAAAGCATGCTCACGCACCCAAAAAAATAAAGTGTATGATGTTATTATTAGAAATAGCTGTCGCAATTTTATTGTCAAAGTTACACAAACACTGTGTTGGAGCGTGAGTGATCCATCCTGCCGCAAGTCTCGATGCCCTTATTTCCTTCCTTGATAACTACAGTTCATGCAGTAACCTATAATTTTTTAACAATTTGAAATAAGTTCCACTTTATAAAGACATGAAAATTATAGCTTTCATTAAGAGCGAAAACTCTGTTGATTTTTGCAGTCAATAAGAAACAGTTGTAAAAAGGTGGAATGCCTCATTGATGGTCTGTATATGGTGCTATTGAAAATGCCAGCTACGAGTATAATAAAGTTAATAACAGGGAACATATAAAAGGCAATGTCTATTTATATGCTTATTA
Source organism: Spodoptera exigua (assembly GCA_902829305.4). NCBI lineage: Eukaryota > Metazoa > Arthropoda > Insecta > Lepidoptera > Noctuidae > Spodoptera > Spodoptera exigua. Next base: position 6,329,335 of record LR824614.2, read on the forward strand.
ACTTCACAAAAGAACCAAGTCGGAATCTGGTCTAATCAAAAGGGGAGAAGCTACTTAGGTACCGCAAAAGTCGGCAATGTGTGAACTGTTCAAGAAAATAATTATAAAGAGATTGTTGGTACAATCGAATTGCACCAATCCCTTATTGAATTATAGCAAACAACTTGAAATACCTTAGTTTGCTGTTTAAGGGTAAGTTAGTTTGGAATTACAAGTTGTTATAACGAGTAGCAACAAAGTGTGGCCGGGCGTTGTAATCTGCAGCAATATTTACCGCCATATATAGCAGCATCAAATGTTGGCACAGCAATCGAATTGGAACGAGATACGAAAGCAAAGCGCGAATTGTATCGCCCGCGGGAACACTTGCTACGACTTGGGAATGCGCTCGCGATGCATCCACGATTTGCTGTCGATAATTTAATTGGGTACCTGACATTTAATCAATACGCTTGATTAAATTAATTGAACGATACAAACCGATGTACTTTTATGGAATATCGTAGTTACTCGCTTTGGCGGTGCAGGGTTGTTGCCCTTTTTTAGTTTAGTTCGTAATCGATAAATATCGGAGGCGGAGCTGTCACTTTGATTACACCTCTATCTGTTTACAGCAATTCGTCAGGGTTACAGTCGGAGGATTAAAACTGTTTTGGTAAAATGTAATTTGAATAATGATTTTCGACTTCAGTTAAAATAAAACCTTGATTATTTGAATAAAATTTCTATAAACCATTTCATAAAGTGATAGTACTTAATAGAAAGTGACTAGATATTAAGTTAAACAATGGAATATGAATAATGAATGATCATAAGCATAACGTATTAGAGAATGAGATTAGTGTCACTATAAATTGCAAAACAACACATAGTCGAAACACAGTGCGTGTAGTAATTTGATCCAATGTACGTAATAATGGCAGGCAATTTCGTTGCGTACTTAAATAAGCCAGCCACAAAAAGTGGCCGTGAGAGTAATCTTCAGAGTTAATACAGCGTTCACTTTCTAAAATTATCAAAGCATTAAGACGACTCTAACTGTATCTACTTTTTGTTTATTATTGTATAGAATTTATCGCCATACAATAAACAATGAACGGTATTATCAGTGCAATTTAGAAACGTTTTCGTACAAACTGATATTTTTTGCGTCAAAAAACTATTTCACGGATCAATAAACACGAAAGCATATTCGATAAATTAAATTAAATTTGTACGTGAGTGAAACGTTTATATCCGGGATTCATGAAATTATTTGAAAACGACAGTTAAAGAAGATGTTTAAATTGTGAATAATGTAACTCTATGATTCATATCGACAGATGAGGACTAAAAGCAGAAAGTGAACGGTTAGGCGCGTCGTGTTCCCTTGATACACGTATTGAAGTCTAGCCTTCCTGATAAATGGGGCTCGTCAGGCGGACACTGCCTAGCAACAGAAGTTAGCCGTTAGACTGATTTATGTCTTTTTTAACTATTATCCTGAAAATCTGCTATTTGTAATAAACCGATATTCAAATTGGTGCATAGATTAGGCGCAGATTTATTTTAAGTCACACCTATGAGATATAATACGGACACTACATAAATGTTAATAAAAAAAAGATAAATGTTAATAGGAAAGAACGTCGAACATTTAGTCCGAATACAACAAATAAGAAAGTTGATATAGTTTGCTACAATATTGTTTATTTGTGAGAAATCCCGCGGATCATAAATAATGTCCGAATCGCAACACAGTACGAGATAACACAAAAAGTGATACAAAGGCGAAGCATTCGATACCTTTTCGTAGAAGACGAGGAAAGAATTCAAATTTAAAAGTGACTTTGGGACGCTAAAGCTTAACAAAATGAAAAAGAGTAAAGTAAAGACAAAGATGACCGACGACCGTAGCTATTTTAGCCGTGCTATTTGGAGCCGATGAATTTATTGATATACAATTATCTTGTACCGTAAGAAAGAATAATTCAAAATAGAAAATGTGGAAAAATATGAAGCAGCGAATACCAGCGCCATCCAATTTAATCTTATCAGTACACCGGCCAGGAACAGAAGCGATGGTCCATAAGACAAGAGCTATCTTCATTCAAAATTCAGATAATTGACAAATAAGATTTGATACTCGCTAACTGGAGCGTGAAATTTAAATCAACGACAACAAACAATTCCGTGGCCATAATAGAAACGAATGCCAAACTTCAGAACTCCATTAAACCGGCACCCAAACTTCCCATTTGGGCGCGAGCAAGCGCGCTCAACGCAGAAATGTATATTTTATTCATCTCTACAACATGCCGCGCCTCCACGATTGGTATCCGATAAAACTTCACTAAGCAAAAATAAGCAACACGAATAAGTGTACCTGTCACTCGGCCCTTGTTCTTGTTTCTAAAATTTGTATAAAATATTCCGAAGTGGCAGCCTCGCTGACAATGGTTTCTGTGGCGAATAACAAGACTAACAGAATAAATAACAAGAAAAGGTCCCCAAGAAAATTATATTTGAATTTCAATTCAAATGTGGTCTATTAGTAACAATCGGATTTTGTAACATTATCATGTTCTTGTCTGGTACAATTTCTGTAGTTCGTATTTATTTGAACAGTTATAACAAGTACTGTACCTAACTTAGGTAAGATGAAAATGGAATTTTCTTCCCAAAACGGAATGGCCTCATCAAAAGCGTTAAATACAACACATACCAATGTCCTACTAGGAACTGCATTAATCCTTAATTCTTTACATTTTAAGACTCGCCAAGTTTCTTCGAACACCGATCGACAATACGTGTCAGTCATTCCATTAATGTCTCGATTTCCTAAAACAACGCAACTGGCGGCCTTTGAAGAAATATTTGACGCTTCGGCGACAGAGATGTTTTCTCACGTGTTTTGTTTTAGATCTAATCGTGGGAAAGAAAAACGCGGAGTTTTTTAGGATGTTATATGATTTTATCGCTTGTCGGACAAAATAAAGATACTGATCATTATATGGATTAACTAACCTTTATTGACATATTAGTAAATCTAGATGTGCGAATGTGATACACAAAAAGCGGTTTGTCTAGCTCAGACTGTCGTAGCGGGTGGCGGACGGTGTCCGGCGTCACAATAGCACAATTAAAATGCCAACAAGTCCGGTTGCCAGCCCAATCCAATTACAGTGGACACCGATTCCAAAGAGTAATTGGAACTGAGACTATACGGGAGCCGGCAAAATACATGGAAGGGAGCGCGCCAGGAAGGACTTCTGTCGGCAATTACTATTTAACCCATGCGACTTTATACGTGCTGTCACTTAGGTACTGATAAACATTAACAACATGCCTATGGATTATAACCAACAAATGCGGAAATCACTTTAAAGTCAATATGCCTGTTACTTTTCCTTTATTTAGTTTTCCCTAAAACTATCCGAGCGAATGGCTTGATGGACTATGGAAAACACGAGGTAACGCAGATGTTTGTCTCTACCTGCTGATAGAAAAAGAAACTACGTTAAATTGTAAAACAGACCGCTTGCAGCGTATTCAATCTATTCACTATAGTGTAGGTTCACGTTACATTTTACAAGTTCAGACAAAAGTGCCACCAAATTGAAACAAATCTCAAGATCGACTATAAAATCAGATGTGCCCACACAAACCAGTTGGTAGTTTTCTGCCGGCTCAAATGACCCATGTAAATTCCATTTTATTTTCATTCAACATAGACAAAAAATTCTAACGTTATGAACATTAGATTAACATTATTTTGATAACAGACAATTTAAACAAATATCTACAATCTATATAACATCCTATTAGGTAGGTGTATATATTAAGTACAAGATTTTTAAATTAACGCTACAAATGACTTGAAATTTCCAAAATACGATTTATTGTACATTATCATTCCGAGATATACTTCTTATCTACTCAATTACTTTAAATAATTTAAGCATGCACCGTAATGCCGTGACCGGAGAAAACACTGGCCGACGACACATAAAATTGAAACGAATGTACGGGTTATCAGTTGTTTAAATTAATTTAAATTATAACAGGAGATCATTCGACCGCTATTTATTAAAGGAGGTACTTAACAGCAAGTTATGGTCAGCCGCAAGGTGACAAATTAAGATATGTTAATGGGTATGGCCGGTCACTGGCACCCGAGGGATGTTGAACCGCATTAACCTTATTCAACTTCCTCGTGGTGATCATTTAAATAAACTTACCAAGCAGGACAGAGGAGTCAGTAAATGCCAAAAATAAATCTGGCAGACCGAGCGCAGAGAATACACACTGTCAGATTAAAATGGAACTTTGAAAAAATTACGAGACATCCGCGGTATTGTAGGCGTTACTTTAAATGTATTTTCGCATTGTTGACAATTCGCGAGGGCAAGCGGTGCGTAACATAAATATCGGACACAGTGGGCATGCTCCCGAATGCAATCGACGGTAAATAAATCGGTGAGCATCTTTTCAGTTGGACGATGTCGGTAGGCCCCCGGCGGCGCCGCGCAGTAAATTGCACCGAAAAAGAACGAGCCAATATGGCAGCCGTATCGAACGGTGCTAAGTTACGATCGGGTGCGACACGGGGCGCTAAGTGGCCTATCGTGTTTTCAAAAATTCAAAAACCGGGATTGTCGTTTAGGAAAAAACACAGGATTCGACGGTTCAGAGCTGACCCATTAATCAGGCTTAAAGGGGTCATGAACGTATCCGTACAATGACGTAGTGTCGAGACGTTAAGACGGGCAGTGTCATCAAGCTATACATGCTTTATAAAAAATAGAAAATACACCAGTTTTGTCACAGACTTTCTCTGCACTAAGAACAAGAACGGTTTATAAGCAGAATCACATTATACTAAAAACACTTCACGTCAGGTATGAATTCAAAATTTAAAAAATTGAATTTTGCCATCCGATATGAAATTGGATTAACTTTGGTATTCAGATTGACAATTTATATTAAAAATACATCTTAGCCTGCCTAAAAATATTCACGTTCATGCTAGTCTCCAGAGGGAATGAATTAGATCTTAGAACTTAAATGAAAAAAAATGCAATGGAGTTACAAAAAAAGAAATTTACAAGACCGTCCAGTCAAGAAAATCAGTCGATAAATTCCCATTTCCCTTTCTTTCCAAACTACATAAGATAGAAAGTTGCGAGTGCAAGCAGTCCATTTCACGCCCAGTTACCCTTTTATATAAGACTCATAGTGATAACCAAACATGAATATTATTAACGTGTTCATCTCGTATATGGTCTCTTCAGTTTAACTGAACCAGAAGTTCGTTAATCCGTCGAGGTTACATACAAAGGAAACTGCGGTGAGCCTGAAAATTAAGTTGGCTCGCTCTATTGCCTTTAAATTAAACCACGGCTCTACTGAAACTGTACTTATTACAACAGACGTTCGAGGTTTTACCTTTGAACTTTTTGAGAGATTTATGTTGAATGTGTATCAACTTAATCGAACCTGAAATATTTGATCCTTTTATGTTTACGCATACTTTACTACTTCATAACCACAATCTAAGGGTTGTGGCGTGTTACATAATTTATTTAATTGAATTCATTTATTGAGATGACCAAAAAGGGTTAGTCAGAATGCGAGAATTGCTTATCCTGATCACATTGATTGCGTACAGATTATAGGAATTAGACTTTCATATAAAATATATATTTAGTCCCGATTATCAGAGTGGCAGGTGCTGAGGCGGTGAGAGTCACATCATCGTGTCTTGTAACAATAATTCAGAGGTGATTTTTCCTCGCCGCTGCCGCACCTCTCAAAGAGGAAACGAGGTCGCGAGACGTTGATAATAATATTCAGGACCGTCTCTCAAATTGCTCGGACGTGTGCCTGATTTCGGCGAAAATTGCCATCGCGTAAAATTGGAGCTAACTGTTGACCTTTTCTTATAATGATGTGGCCGCTAAGCCGTTCATGAGGTGAAGAACTTTGACGTTTTATATTTGAATTTTATAAACAAATGAGAGCTAATTTCAAATCAGTGTTCGCATGGGATGAGGGCAATACTCGCGGTCCACTCGTAAATTCACAAGTCGCGATGACGGCCTGGGGCCCGGGGCACATCGTGACCCGACTTCGTCTGCCTCACTTGGCATTATTTACGATTTTTATTATGCCGTAAAAATGCGCGAATTCTTACCGCGAGGGCACGCCTCGGTCGCACGTGGATCCACGCGTCGATAGCCACTTCGTGAGCGCAGCGTTACCGCATATAAATCTGAAGACTCTAGACGGCAAATTTCAAAAAGAATATTCACATCTTCCGTCGTATGTTAATTTGAATAATATTACGCGGAAGAAAAGGAGAAGACTGTTGCTTTGAGTTTTCTTAAGAGCAAGATCAGTATTTCACAACGACATTTTGGTAATGCATTCTTGCTAGTATAAAAAGCACAGCGGACGAAGTCTCGTTGTTTCTCGTTGCCTGTCTCATTATTATCGTAGAAAGGGGTAAATTCTGTCAGACACAATTTTGCTCTTTTCGTATTTCAAAAAACTAAATTACTGAGTATACTTTTAAAAAATGAGTTATATTGTAAGATAATGCTTCTAAATTGTATAAATATAGTTTTATTAAAGTGCCACCCTTTTAAGTATTTTCTACCGGATACTGACTTTACTAGAATTTAATTTTCACAACAAAGCTTTTACTCTGTCACAACTCATTGTGGCAAACATTTTATACTTAGTCGTTTTGAATTTTCATTGTTTAATTTTAAAGTATCTTTGTTTCAGTTTGTTCGCATTAGAGATGGGAGATGTTAGCATTTCAAGTAATAAATATCTGCGGTAACATTTCATTAATTGGTGATGTATCCCTTAAACGAAAAAAAGGTCTGGTTTGGAGTGAGAAACATCGGATGAAGTCATAAAACCTTAAGACTTCCAAGTCATAGGAAAATCTGTGCCTAGCGATAAAAGTTTCCTCGCCAAGGAGCAGGCAAACGGTAAGACCTTTTTCCGGATCGTCAATACGGCACGAAACGGCGAATAGAAGGCGTAACGATAGTTTGAATAGAGAACGCTGCTTGTTTACAATAGCTGCGGGTAGTTCGTGAGCCGCTCTCCATTTAGATGGGAAGCGCGTCGATACCGCGTGCGGCTGCGGCGGTCATGTGAACTACCACCCCGAGTTGAACTCTGTGTCCTGTATTACAAGAAACATCAAGTAGGTAAGTCGAGGATTATGAAAGGGTGTCAAGGGCTCTTGTTGGGTTGGTCGCTTCACTGCCAACGCCGGTGTTATGGAACTTTATGGAATGAAGTGCGTTTTATACGGTCTTTGATGTTCGGTTTCGCGCTCTTAGCGTCTAGTGGCTCCCGAGGGGCGAGCAATAACAACATCGAGGGAAGTGCGCGTGGTCGTAACGTACGCTTAACGGCTCACGCATGTAAATGTGTTTTTGGATACGGTATTAATATTTCCACAAAGTAAATTGTTAAATTAAACAAACGCCTACAGTTACTTTTAGTGGTCACATAATACTAATTGATAAAATGACATTGTTTTTGCCATGCGTGGCTTAAGTCATAATCTGTTCCAGTCTGTAAATAGGAAAGACTGTCTTTTCTCGAAATACTAGTAAGAGGGCGGATGGCAATATCTTCAGGATATGCTAACAAACCTATCAGAAAAAAAACTAAAAAAGCGCGTTAAGAAACACAGATCAGAATAATTAGTAGTATCATATTAGTTATACATGTAGTAACATTGATTACAGGTAATGTGATATAACGGGTAGATCATATGATGAAAGATTCGATATGAATGAAGCGTAACTGCTAAGAAATTACTCGGGATTTGTCACTACATTGCGAAGTTTGGTTTGCCTCTCATTTTGCTTTTCAATAGATAAGCTCTTGATGGGGGCGTGGTTTGATGCGTTTGCCACTTTAAGCAATAAAATTTAAAACTGATCAGGCCAATCTGTACGCCCCTAATTTCCAAAATGTCACCGGATGAATTATATCTATAAAGCTTAATTATACTTGCATTCCGAATGCATGTGCATACTTATAATTTTAAAATAAACATAAAACTCTAGATAGTCGACTATTTTAGATTTAAAATTAAGCAAATAACATTTTTAACGCCTAGAATTTACGTAAACTTCAGTAAAAACTAAAATTTTATAGTTCCGTTGAAATCGAGCTAAAACATTACACTTGATAAACTGATATAAATCTCTCGGAATATAAACCGGGCACCATTACTTTTAATGACGGAATTTCTTTTAATCCGTGCAGATGAGAAATGCCTTACAAATCACATTTAAATAAATCTCGCGAGATGACCTATAAAATGTGCTGAAAGTAATCTCGTTAAAATCCTTTGCGGGTAGTTTCGAAACAAACGAGTGTGAGGGAGAAGCGAGCCGGCGAAGAGGGTAAAGCGACATTCGCGGAGCCGATGGTGTCGCGGTCGTATCTAATTAAATGGGACGTACTCATTTCATTCGCGACAATTTTATGCGAACATTTTAACATTCTTAACAATAAAACTTCAGGATTTAGTACCAAGACTACCCCCCGTGACGGATAATTATCTCACATGTCTTGAAACGATAAAAAAGAAACATCCAGAAATCGCTTTGATGTTTGTGTTCATATATGGTTTGATTTTATTCAACGGTATTTATGTCTGTAGTTTTACACTTGGATTGTTTCTCCGTTCAACTCGTGAAGGTTACGAAACTATAATAATTCTAGCATTTACTTAATTGCCAATACACTGAGTCTTTATCTAGCAACTGTTGCGTTATTAATTCTGATCATTATTAGTAGAGATATGAACTTAAAATAATATTTACGATGGCATTTCGATTTTAATCTTAGGATTTGTACCATAACTATCAGTACTTAAGTTCTTATTTAGTCCGCTCCTAAATGTTCGCGTAAAGATATACATAATTATGTTATCAATAGACGTTTAAATTTTTAAAGTTCAAAAAATATTTCTTATATCTTAATCGGAAAAATTTGCAAACTCATTTTTGCACTTAACCTACATAAAACACTACTTTAAAGAAAAAAAATTTGATAAAACCTATTAATAACTACAGAAAATATTAAAAAAAAGCTACTTCGATGTTTGATGCAATCATTTGTTTACAAAAGAATTATGTTTGTTAACAGTACATGGAGATCTTAAAGGTTCACTTCACACCACTTATCTAGTCGATAATATATCTCATCTTGTATTATCCAATTAACAGGTTTCTATCTACGATCTGCAAAAGCGCATAAAGTATGCCGACAGACGGCCAGCAAGGTGTGAGTGATAATCTAAGTCCTTGTGTTTCAAGATCATTTACCGACCCATTCTGACTTCGTCAAGTTCTAAGAGAATATCGCCATAAACCAGGAGAATTTAATGGTTATTTAAATTAAAGGAATCGAAATAACGACATCATGGCTATTCATAACACATTGCAAAATAGATGGGACATAAAATACATTCCTCGTTACTTTCGATCGTGCTTTGGTTTAGCGGCGAAATTAACATAATTGTTATTTAAAATTACTAGTCCGAAACGAGCGAAAATCGTAAGGATGTTCTAGAACGTGGCTACACAATACATTCAAGTTAAGGATCAAAGGAAAGAAAGGATTTTCTAAAGACTCATAAAACACAAATAACGCATCTACAATAGATTTTAAAGAATCAAACAGAAGCATTAAAAAGAAAATAACCGGATACATCTTATTATATGTTTCCTTTAAAGCACTAATCATATAATTAGGACTCGTGCATGAAGAACAAGTCTCCTAATACTAATACTCGTAGACTACAAACGCGAGATTACATTGTATAGACATTAATTTGTACCTTGTTAAATATTGAACTGTCATGGCATCTTAGTTGGTAGTTATGACGTGTGACGTCACATAAGGACCAGTTCAAGCTGACAGACTTGTCTTGCCACTTTTTAGCTTAAGTCTGCTTGGAGCACATGTAAGCGGTTGTTACATACATATTTATCCGTACAATGTAAACGCATGTTGCTTCATAAAAACAGAATGATCAGATAAATATCTAATTTAATAACGTGTTGCTCGGAATTATAAAGTACAAATATAATAATATTGGATGAAGAGCAAGAAAACTTGAATTTTGATTTCTCGATCGAAAAGATAATGTAGACGAGTAAATTGAACGCCACAATCAGTAAAGACACAATACATAACAACAACAAGAATTTCAGTATAATACAACACTCTGCTATTCACTCAACTTATTGCGAGTACTGTTGTAAGGTGGGAAATAAATTCGGGAGATTATCACCTCCACTAAATCTAAGTAAAATCTTCTCTTTTTTTACGACCAGCAATAAAGTTTATTTTCCTAGTTTTCTGATTCCAGATATACTTCAAGATAATCCGGAAGGCGTAACCGCGAAAGCTTTCAAAATTTATTGCAAACTTAAACAATTAACAGCTATCTTCAAAGGTTTGTACAATTGAAACGGTAAGAGGGTCCGGCACTTGCTTCTAGTTCATAACTAACTGAGAGCCGTTACAATGAGTGACCGAGGGAGCCGCATTCTGTGCGGGCGAGCGCGGGAGGAGGGTGGATGCTGAGGGCGGGGTGGGGCACAGCACGAGCGCGCCACCTCGTAAATCTGAACAGCCCGAGGCTCGGACCTGCCTCCGAGTACATCGTGGTGCGAAGCTACTTAGCAACTAGAGACAGTACCCAATAAATTCTCTATAGGTGAAAGTTATTATACTCGCCGTGTAACGTGTACGGAACTTGTTGTACACTAATCGCTCGTTTGTGGTTAAGAGTTTGTTTCTTCAAGAAAAACTCTCAAGTCGATAAATATCTGAAACCACTTACAGCCGCAAGCCACGACACAGTTGGTACTTTTTTCTTGAAACAAGGTATTTTTCTCGACGTCTTAACTCTGTTCCTGCGAATTTACAGTCATCTATAATTTCATCATCTGGACTGTATTTCATTATTTTATTCCTATATCTTACAGAAAACACATCATTCAAGTTCTATTGAACAAGTGCAAGTGGAATAATACTGCACCTTTTCAATTATTGAAATAATAGCGAGTTATTGAAACAGTCGCAGTTCAGATCGAGGGATTGTGCTCTCGCCGTGTTTACGACGTAGGCCGTGCGGCACAGATTTATAGAGTCTCGTGTCACCTGCCAACCGCAACACTAAGCCTGTCCCGTAAACAATAGCAAGCTACGATACAAACCAATTTCTACCATACTGAAACCGCATAAAGTTAATAATGATGCTTCAGCCAAAAGTCGATTATATGGTTGCCATGTTACTCGAATAGAATTTGATACAGACTATCGAGTCTTTGGCTTAGGTAAAATTGAACTCTTTGGTACCAATTTCAGTGCTGAATATAAAATATATTTCTGAGATTGGTGTTTAAATTTTATGATATCAGTTATGAAAACCAAGGAAAGTATTTGGCTAGAAAAGTAGCGAAACAACCCTACTAGCGTGAGAAGTGGAGAACTTGGACCAGTAGGGACAGTCGATACGGCGGCCACCATGACAGGGGTATTGTTCCGCGGCGATACGACACCACAGCTAATTTATACCGATAGCGGCATCTTGTCTAACTCGATCTTGCCTAGACCTACTTTAAAATAAAGCTAGAGATGACTTTTTCCGAGAAAAAGGCTATTGTTGTTGGAACAATGGCATTGAAAATTAGTTTTTGATATAATTCTAGCACCCTTTGTCATTTAATATCGATGTTGATAATATGTATACTTTGTTTGCTTAATTTGGCGTATGGTACCAATTTCACATACATGGAGGTATTTTTGAAATTAAATAATGTATTACTTGAATTTCTTATTAAGTGATAAGTAATAACTATAAAAATGAGAGTTCCGATGACGATAGATCCAGTTAGAAAAAGAACCAGTTCCCTACAATAGGAACAGTCGTTGGAAGGATAAAGGAAATAGTTTAGGATGTGTTACAAACAAAAATGAGACGAAATTGGGTTTGGAATACGGAATCACGGCAAAATCAAATTTCGTTTATATGACAAACATGTCTCGTACATAGCCGGTGACATTTTATTAGCTCAGGCTTCGTATATGGGGAGCATGGGAACATCAAAAGGAGGTGTCATCGCTGGCGCCGCACTGTTTACGTGTGGTGAATCGTGATACACCACGCTCAGCCACATGATGTATGTAAACAAATTTGCTAAATTTTGATTAGATCTAGAACCGAGTACGCGACTGAAATAAAAGAGGATTTTGACGCATGCCACCAGCGAAGGCGTTGAAGGATACATAGCTTTTGTTTACAGTATTATTTACGAAATTCAAATATCACTTGTTCATTGAAATAAACTACACAACTGCAGAACAATTGTGTAAACATCACAAGTCACAATTGGAACACGGTAACGATTTTGAATTGGTCATTGGTCAGGAGAACCGGCACTGAACGACAAACACCGGAACTGCGATCAAAGGAGCAACTTTGAGCTAATTCGGACGTTTGCCAACGACCTGCCTGAATCTACCAATCAATATTTATCTTCTCCCTCTAGACAAATTGGCATCAGCGTCGGGTTTTGTCGTAAATGGCGAGAATTGTCCACTAGTGCAGATAAATTAAAAGTTGAGTATTTTAAGCTGAAATTTCAAGACTGCAGTTAGAAAGCTTAAATATATTTTAGTTCAGTATATTTACAGAGGAAAATAAGACACCTGTGTTTTAACTAGATTGTTGGCAAGCAACGTAAGTCTACCTCGACCGGGCAGGTAAAACTCATACATGTATTTTTCACGAATTCCACATTCATCTACCAGTAGGGACGGCGGCGTGTTTTGATACTGGTTGAAATAAAAGCACTTGCATCGAATAACATAAAATGAAAGAAACCAAAATACGCTCCCTCGTGTGCCTAGTTAAAATGCGAAAATACAGCAACATTTCAGATTGGGTACATTAAACTTTATACGGATGTCGCTAAATTGGACTGTTGGTTAGTTTGTTCTTTGCCAAGTTTTTTCCTGTCCAGTCGTCGAGGGCCCGGGGAAATGGTCGTGGACCGGGTAATTGTGTTAAAACTTTCATCAGGAAGTGTGAAATTTTGTGGAAGCAGCGAGGCCAATGTTACCGCCATGCCACCTACAAGTTTAATTTGTTTCAAAATTGTGGTGAGACACAAAGGCAAAAGTAAAAAGCCAACGTAATCCATTTCATAATAGGCACCATCACAGAAGAGAACGAGCGACGGGCCGTAACACTTGCTATTCATTACGGTCGCAGTGAGATACTTGCCTACATTGCGATGAATAAGCAATTTACACACGACTCCGATGACTATTAACACTCAATTAAAAATTAAATAAATAATTCATATCCAACACAAGATGTATTATTTTTATTCAATGAGTAGGGCACTGGGAGACGCAAAGACTGAATACAAATGTATTTGACACACGTGACTTGACATGAGACTGCCGTGGGACAGCGTGGCGCCACCAATCTCTCTGAATATAATATATGAACCTCATGTAAATATACCTCAAATGATAATCATGTTATTTGGATAACGAAACGACCTTGAGGTTTTGTCATCTTGTTAAGGATCGTGAACACACATTCGTTTTATAACCTACTTCTGTCTAATATAAGAATTGCACTGGTACACATTAATTAAAATAAAAAACCCAAATGGAATATTCATGATCGGATAAAGCGTTAAATTCATAAATTTATTATAACATATTTTAAATCTGGTCCTCTTTTCGGTAAATATTGGAAGATATGCTTAGACAGGATATAAGATATGTCTCGCAGAAGTAAATCATTAAAACAATGTGGAGGTGTCAAAGAGCCTGAAGCAAAATAACAAAGCTTGATCGGATGCTACCGTAGTTACATGCTCGAACTCGTGACACGTCCGCCGGCGCACCAAACGGAAGTTGTTATTACGAAAATATATGCAAATTACCAGCTCACTGGAAATATCCCTTTTCAGAGAGTAGCGGTTTTTTGTTCTCCGTGCCGCTGGACTCGTCATTTGCATCTTATTATTGGTATGTTTTAGGGGATAACATGTCGAATTTGAATCGTGTTTACCACCGCCTCGAGCCTCTGCGGGTTGAATAAGAAGTGTTTTCACACGAACATGCTGCTGGTCTTCAAAGGAAATTCTATTATTATTCAAAACGCAAGGGTTATAAAAATATGCGTTGTTTTAAATCAATGCACGTAAACCACGCGAGAATTCTAAATGTATATTTAAATTAGAAATCTCAAACAGGATCAGATAGTTAAGCCTACATCACCGTTTAATCGAAGTTATGTAACGGGCTCATTAAAGTCCATTTTTGGTAAAGCAGACTCAATCGTTAAGTCGACTTAAATAAATTTCGTGGGAAGCTTCCTAACTCCTACCGACTAAGCTATTGTATGTTCAAATAGCCTCTGCGTGGTGCGTTCAAGGTGTATAATGGTTCGAGAGGCATTTGTATCGAACAGTCGATAATAAAGTTATTGAAAGTGGTAATAAGATTAACGGCTTGTTCGTTGCGCGTAAATCACGATGCATTACGTCGCCGACGACAGGGGGCTCGTATCGCATTACAGTGGATTAATTGCGGCTGAGCCGGCTGTGGCGACAACTGGGGCGGGGCCTGCGCTCGCGCATACTACACACACTTGTTTTGAGTCTACAGAATTACTTTCGAATGATTTTGTTCGAGATTTTTCTTTTAATTTTAGGCAGAACGTGAACTGCGATTGTTTTCTCATAATATCGATAAGGCACATGAATTACAACCTTAGCTCTCCCCTTTGAGTAAATGGTATGCGTCATTATCGGGAAGTGTAACGAGCGCGGTCGGATCGCAACAAATCATCGCGACGAGGAGTTGGGCGCGCAGCGGTGCGCCCACCGCGCCCTGTCGCTCACTGCCAAAATTAATTTCCCGTAAAATCGGTTAAGCGATCTATCTTTTTCCGAGAAAAATAATATTCGTCGAGACCCACTCAATAATAATTTCGCTGTAAGTAAGAACGCTTAATCTGCATTGTACGTGTACAACCTGTTTATCTCGATACGAATTGAGTCTGCCCACTTGCTCGAACTCTTGAAGGAAATGGCTGGTGCGCAAACAAATTATTAACCTTCCATATAGGGTGTGAAGAATGTAGCAAGTAGCTGCCCCATGCCTTTGATAGACACTAGAGCTTTTTATACTAGACGTCTGCTTCATTAATAATCACCGTTAAGATATTCTCGTCATATAAATGGTTTGCTTCAGTTTTTGTTTACTATATTTTTGTTTTATTATTCAAACAACTATCAGAACGAACGAAAAAAGTATTTTGAATGATGTTCACGTCCTAGCGTTTAGTATTACCAACCATCCAAATGAGACATAAACAATTCCAGTAAAATTTACCGCTCTAAATACCATACAAATGCAAATAAATTACCATAATGTTAATAATAATACATTTAAGGATTATCCTCTATCTATTTATTAAAAAAAACATTAAGTAACACACTGTGCATACCTAAGCTTAATTGTTGATAAAACAATAAATCAAAATAAAAAAGCATCATTCATTGTGTATGCTTTCTAGGCAAATATGGCAAAAATTCCCTCCAGGTTTGCAGTGCGGTGTCCCTCCTAACGAATGGAATGAGAAGACAAAAAGTGTGCGCTCAACTATTCTTAGCTCTGCGACACGCTGCTGCTCGATTAGTCGTTTAGTTGCCATAGAACTGATAATAATGAGATATCCTATTGTTTTATAGGTATGTATGTTTAAAACAAAATGTAATGTTATGCTTCTTCCTACTTCCTACCTTCGTCCGTGTCACATTTTGACTGTATGTCTTATAATAAGATCGAATATTTCACTTCAAACTTAAAATCCAAGCTGGTTAAAAACTTAACAAATAAAAAAGCTATAATTATTTTTTACCCTTGGAAGTCTTGCAACCAAGGAAAATAGTTATTCGGTATGTTGCTTAATAATTATTCAATTAAGAAATTTCAACCTTAAGCACAAATTAAAATAATCACTACCATATCTAGCAGTTTATTAATCTTAGTTATTGACGCTATTTCCTCCCGTTCGATGTCCAAGTCAACCAGTAAGAACCTGAATGTACCCGAGGCCTGTTCTTGGAAAAATAATTGCACGAGTACTTACCGTACAGTAAATGGTATTCTTACTAAAACTAATCGAAATACCTAAATAAAAAGGCAACATTTAAATAACTCAGCCTAAGAAGTCCAATGTAATGAGATAGGCTGGCGGACCTTACCTATAATCATCGTCGACCGTGTGAAGTTACTGTTCACAAGGATGATCGGCGTTCGTAGGCCAAGTAATAAAAGTAAATTTATTGTATTCAATACAAAAATAAATATTTGGGACAAAAATATAGGTCTCACAATAAATAAAGCGGTTGATTGAACTATCATCATATAAAGGCAGAAGAGTTGAACGACAGAAATCAAGCCCATACAAACAAGGTATAATTCATAGATACCAGGTATGATACAGTAAAGCAATCCTGATGAGAATTCTATAACAATAAAAGGCCATTAGTTCAAACGTTACCCTAATTACAAAGGTCAACGGTCCAAAAGATAATACTGGAACATTATCAAGTGAAGCAGACCTGTGCCTGATCTCAGAGCGGTAGATGAGCGTGATTTATGTGTGCCGGCGACATTAAATTACATCTAGATCGAACAACGCTATAAATTATCTGTCCGTATTGTAAATCTGCCGCGAGTATCGATGGTCAAATCACTAGCCGAAGTGTATCGCAACTTGATGAGTGGAGAACAGTCTAGAAATCTGATAATAGAACTTGTATATCAATGTCCGAGTATTCGATGTAAATTATAAAGCAATGTTCCTGTTTGCATACCTAGGTTTTGAATTAATAAATACTGATCAGTTGAAAAAATATGAGCACTTTGTTCATTCTCAATCTCGTTTTTAATTTTAATACGAAGGTAACATATTGGCAGCTTCGTAATTTATTCATGAAAAAATACATTAATGTTGCATAAAGAGCACTGTACTTGTATTTCAAAGTAGGTTACGCCGATGTGAACGAAATATACTATAATTAACCACTTGGCACTCACTCATAACTACAGCTTATAAGCAGGAAATTTACACAATTTTGATCCATAATTAACACGTAACTGTTGACTATATGGTACAATCAAGCCGTGGGGCGATGAATTCCTGTGTATAGTATACATACGGATACAAATCGGTGACCGTTAAAAATAAATTATAAATAACAAGCGGGCAATAAACGAGCTGTTCGCAGGTCGGAGATGCAGGCAGATAAATCACGACGGGACTGGCGGTCGAGACCGTCTGTGTGTAATAGTGTAAGTGTTACGAATGAGAAATGTGATGATGTTACCATCTACATATTCAATACTACTAAATACACGTTGATTTAGCTGTTGCCAACATTTATTTAGTTTATTAAAGTTCGGTGCCGTGGGAGTTAATTTGTAGCCCGTGAAATAATTAACTATGAATACTTAGTTTCTACATTGTTGTCTTATGAGTTTAGTCGTCTTAAATAAATAGTAAGATTAGGCTTTAATATGATGTCAAACAAAGAGAACCGACTAATGGGATTTTCATGCACCTGTCTTAAGTAAAACAAACTTTACATTTGCACTTTAACAAAACGGCGTTATTGCAAACATACGAGGTAAACACGAGCGGAGGTGTTAAATCGGAGGTGTCGAGTGATTTCCAACGCTTACCAATTAGCACAAAACCGATACTTACATAAAACTCGATAAAACACTACAAATCTCAATAAAAGATTACTTCCTATATAAACTTCGCGTCTCAGCGCGAGATTAAACGTGTTATAAAACTCGTGGCGAAATAAATAATTGGGTAAACATAACAAAATGTCGTAGATTTTGTTTTCAATTATCGTTAGATCTTGATAGAAAAACTTAAAACGAAAATTCCTTGCGTATCTTTAGAGAATATTCTGACACTTTTACATCAGATAAAAGTCGAGAAAAATTGCTCAAATTACTCGAGCACCAAGCTAAGGAAAAATAAAATATTCCAATATAGCAGGTGCCGGCATCACGGCGCAAGAGACTATGACACTCTCAATTATCAAATTATCCTCATTGGCAACTTGATACTTGCCCTAATAGCGGGTTTCGAGCTTTACGCTCGACTTTAAAAATACCCACGCTATTTATTATTTAAGCTTGCAAAAGTAGTGTAAATACAACGTGGCAAAACCGGTATTAAATCATCTAGAAGATGTGTATTTATGAACAGTCGAGAAAATATTTGTAGGCACTATTTTTTATCACACATTGTGATACGACATGGTTCATTTACATTTTCTTTCAACAGGCCTAAGCCGAAATATAAAAATAATCTTATTATTGATGTCATATTCACGAGGCTTCTAGATAATTTGTGCATCTTTTAAATGTCAAGAAAGCAATTTTAGCTTTATAATGCCAACATCGTGTTCAACAGCTAGATTATGTTTGATACAACATAAACAAAGCATTTAGTTATTGTACAAACTTAAGTTTTTCGTAACTCGAGTATTATTGCAATTGTTTATTACAATAGATATTTATATTTCCTTACGTGTACATAATGCTCTATAACTAGATGGAAACGACCACCAAAACTTACAGGACATTTAATCGTCAAATCATCAAAGAAACACATAGAATCCGAACACAGTGACTTCCGAATGTAAATAATTGGCGCAACAGGTGTGATATAAATCTTATACAAACGAGGTGGTGATTAAGACGATCGTATATCAAGCGTTAGCGGCACACCACACGCGATGCCCCGACCTATTCGCGTACAACTTATAGGCAATATCAGTATTGACGGCGAAACATAAAAGAGGCTCCGATAATCCTATTCACGTAAAAGTATCCTATTAGTTTACGAGATCTATACTCGCGTGATGATAAAGGTAATATACTCGTAGACTGCTTAAGCCTAATTTATGCTTGTTGACAAAAGATGTAGGTACAAGATCAAGAAAACTTTAACATGGGTGCTCCCGCCCGCCAGTATCGTGTACTGTATGTATATTTTGCTTAGAAATGCGGTTTGTGTGGTTAAACAGGTTTGCTTTCGTTATATTTTACCCCTGAAAGTATAAATTTCCCTTATGTTTATAAGTACTTTATACATTTATATACAGAGATGCAATAGGTGCAATCACATTGCAATTCATAGTTTGCAATTGCTGATTACAAAATATTTTCCAGTCGTTAGCTTATTCTCGACGAAAGGGTAAACCTTTCACTTTCGAACATATATGGGATATGCACGAAGTGACCGTAAAGTCACTCAACACTAACGAGCCTTGATGTCAAGTACGCGACGCACGACAGACTCTTTCATAAAATACTTTATCATTTTATGGTGCTATACCATAGAGAAGTCAAGTGACGGTGCCAATTCAATGCTACGTTTACACATCTCGTCATCTCGTACTCTGTGCTTATCGACGAAACAATATGTAAAGCAACGGTACAAAATGATCGACTAGCAGACACGAATCTCATGGATGCCTATTTGTTGAGCGCTCAGCGAGATCAACGTTTTTTTCTAACTGGCTGGTGAGCGATTTATCGCTTGCAGCTGCATTTTTTCTAGAACACAGACACCATAAATCGTGTGGACTGTTAGGTGCTTTCCTATTGCGCATGATTTTCGGGGAAAATTCACGAGTAAATCAATTTGCAAACATTTTCTACTTTACTAGAAAAATGCACCAATAAATGTTTATTGCTGTCATCAAATCCAAATTACAAAGACTTTACCAAATGATATTTCCATTAAGTAAATGCCATTTAATGGTCGGTTGTAAATAAATTTATTTTTCGCCCTCGCCTTTATCTTGTATCAGTTGGATTGTTCTTTCCGTAACAATCGCGACTCGTTGTGTTTAAACTTGACTCACGAGTGAATTATGCGCGTGAAATTTTGTACGATCGCTTTAAAAGCAGCAAATGAATGTTGACAGATAAAAAGTAGAATATTTATTCATTCTTTAACAATGTCAAAAAAGTTTGTGCAAATAACGACTGTGACTAAAAAAAGGTACTGATAAACAAATACAAAAAATGAGATCTAATTTTCGCAGATGTTAAATATATGAGTGTGCACAGTTTAAAATTTATTGGTATTCGACTTGGAAATTGTATTTTCTGGAGAGGATACAATAAATATCCGAAAGGTCGCGTTAACGAGCCGCCCCGACGCGAGACGCACGGAACAATAAAGTACGATTTTACTGAACACTCGTGAATATAAAACACATGAGGATAAACAACATTCAATTTGGCAAACGTTGAAGAGTTTACCAAGTGATATATTAGGACAGGGTTAAATTCTAAGAATTTTATAATAAGACAACAGATTCAATCAAACTGCTAAGGGATTGGATTTCAAAATGCCTGTGCGCACATTGATCCGCTTACAAAGCTCTCCGCATATTTAAGCTCACGGATATCTCCCGTAGATCTTGCAAAAAGCCACAACGATGTACTGAGAGCATGCTTGGGTCTGGTTAATGATTGGCCCCATATCGAACCAAGGAATCCCTTGTAAAATTACCGCCGCCTTATACTCATAATAGGTAGGTACGTATTTTCGGCAAGATTTCTGATTCCCCCTTATCATCTCATTTCAATCTTTCGCTTGTTATGAGTCGCTCACTACACTTGTGGAGAGTGATTGAACCGCTTGATGTTTTTACGCTGTCAGAAATTCCATTTCTTTTACCTTTTTCTCTTCGTCGATTCTTATTTATATTTAAATGAAGATACAACTTTGATACAGTTTTGCGATGTCTTACAATATTGTTTTTGCTAACTATTCATAATTTAACTTTTTATTCTCTGGTGAGATTTTCGTAATAAAAATTAACACAAAAAATCTGACACATAAAAAGCGAATGAGGTGCAATCAATGTGATTGTCAAAAACTCTTTAGAAAATAGATAACTAAACTGATTTAAAAAAAATTATTAAGTGAAATAATAAGCATCAACATTGAAATATCACGATGTTTGCCAATTGATTCAATTTGAATAAGAAATCCTGTAAACGCCACACACGTGTTCAAAATTTAGGATACTCGTATGGTCAACATTTGTAACAGATACTAACCATACATTTGATTTCCAATTTCCAAGTCAATCCTAAACTTTATTCAAGAAAAGAGTTCGAGAAACAAAGTAAATAGTAACTAATTACCACAAATAGTCTTGAAGTTAAAATTAATTCAAGTCTAGCAGAGTACAAATACTTTCCGAACGTTTCTGCGAAACACTACCTTTTAAGGTAACGGTTTAAAGCAATCATCGTGTTTGAGATTGAAATGTAATTTTATGTAGGAACCAGTACTTTGACCTACGGCGGTGCTAAACATGCTCACTAACTAATTATGTATCGTAACAAATAATGTTTAACCTGTGCAGTACATATATAGCAAATTAATATAACTTTCTGAGAGTCCATCGGTTTTCGTTTGGTTAGTGAAATATTTTTACCATAGATTTCTTTATATGTATAAGGGAACAGAAGTTCGTACAACACTTTTACAATACTTAATATACATTGACGGCCTCGTTTATGCACACAAGAGGCCTCGGCGGGCTCGTTGTGCATAGGTCGTACATACATAAATATTTTTATGTTATTAGCAATCTATGAAGGATCATACGTCGGGTATGCGTAAAAGGCCTAAGATGAAAGAGACTTACATAATGCACATTGAATTGATTGAAGTTTGCCATTGTACCAAATAAATCAGTCAACGGTTACCACAACCCACCTGACTCTATATCGTATCCTTAATCTCGAAAAGGATGATGTCCCCAATAAAAACAAAAGGACATTTGGATAATAATTTGACCCCAAGTATCTGGTCAAACATTAGGTTGCAATGAAGGCATTTATCAAATAACAAATCAGACCGTTACTCAAACCGAAATAGAATTATTCAAATTGTCAATATATTTATCTCGACAGACCTACCTACTAAGAATCCTGGAACAACAGCACAATAGTCCAACATCCTTAACAATGATATATTGACATTCAAAGACAATAAGTTGACACAAATAGGGTACATTATAATACACAACACAATACAACGCGTGGGTGACCTGCGGAATGTTCGTGCTACCTACTGGGACAGCCAACGAGTGTACAATTTAGCTGTGAATGTTAGTAACTTACCAGGGAACAAGCGTTGTGAAATTTCCTTCATATAAGATCATTTCCGACGAGGACTTTTAATAAGACCCAAAAAGAGAATTCATTTAATAAGAATGTTCTTAGTTACATTATAACATAAGCGCTCTTAGTTACATTGTTACTCGGAGGGACAGTTTTATTGGACAATTTTTTCTTCTTTTCATTTTATGTTTGGTTACAACACCGAGTCAACCAACTTCATTATAAGGGCAAGTTTTTTGTCGATAAAAACTTAATAAGTATAGAAGTCTGCATCATTACCTTACTAAGTAAATTGTGACCTACATTGTCTCTTAAAGCATCCAATGACTTTAGTCAGCAGGTTTTCATTAACGATATTAATCAAGTTATTGATATTAACAAACTCTCTTAAATCAAAAGCAAATATCTTATACCCACATTTATCCCACCCACCCAATCAGATTTATGATTTACCTAACTGTGCACAAAAGTATGTACTTAACTATAATTTAAAGATGAAATGTCTTAAGGTTAACCTCGCAATTTCCAACAAAAAATATAAAGACGGCAATGTCATTAACGATGAAGATAAGCTGTTTGCAGTGTACAAGAATCATTAACTTCTTAATGTTTCAGTGTATACTTAAAAGCGTGGCTGGTTATAGCCCGATTGGATCAGGATAAAATTTTGCATACAAATAGTTCTCAAGACCTTGGATCGACGCAGACTATAGGTGTAAGAAAGAACTTTTAATATGCTTAAGATTGTGTCTTGAGATAAGGATATGCACGAAAAGATCATTTAGTATAAAGCTCGTAATAAAACATTGCATGAGTTGCATCGAAGTGTGAAACTATGAAGATACCATGAGTTGTCAGGTTTCCTTAAATGGGTTTAGCTGAAGGTACCATGTCGGCAATACGCATATTACTTATATAGGACAAGTTTAGTTCTGAACTAGAGCTATCTGATCGGCAATTAACGATAATGAAGGACATGGCGCTATCATAATGGGTTACCATCCATCCCATTTATTCTTGATAAAAACTATTTTTACGTGTCTCACTGAAAGTTTCTTGTCCTTACGACTATTTTGTTGCAATTGCACGGTTCATAAATATCATGATTTGTACGTTACACTACAGACACACGAAATCAGTCGATAATTGTCAAGCCCTTACTAAGACACGTAACTCACATAGGTACATAAAATATTGTCTTTCTTTTATTACGTAAATAGGCGAGGTACGAATATTCATTATAATCATTTGAACGTGACGTCACTGAAGTGTCATCCTTTTTCTTTTGTCGCGCTTTGCAAATTCATAAGACAAACCAATAGTAAGTAAATGTAGTAAGTTTCTGTCCTTGTCATTTCGGGTGTGATTACATAGATATTGTATTTGTTTTTTTAAATAACGTGAATGCAGAATGTCTTTGCTTCAGCAATATATATAGACCACTTGACACTTGCAGTATAGTCGAAAACGAGTAGAATATTGTAGACTCAGCTGCCATTACAAAGGAAAAAACGTACCTAAGTATTGTAGTAATTTAGAAAAAGAGCAAGCCTTGCCTTTTCATTTTGAGCGTGACGTCACTGACATATCATTTGTTTTTTTTTTTTGTTCAATGTAAATCATTGGGGAAGTCGCTTTATCGCCTTAAAATATGGGTGAAAATGTGAATAATAATATTTTACATTCGGCAAACGCTAACGTGCATAGTGAATATAGCAAACCTTTTTGAACCTTTGACTGTAGACTAAAAACTGTAGGCAAATCCTCAGATAACAATGCAGTTTCACATCGCTCGCTTTTTATTTTAAATCCTTATATTTTTTGGCAAAGACTTCAGTTTTTCAGACTCGAAGGATTAATGAACAAAGAGAAAAGAAGACATTCCTATCCTGACGAATATGTTGTGATTGTTATTTTAAGATAGGATTAGAACAATACATTACTAGAACTAGTCTTTAGTCTTAGAATAAGAAGCATTCTGGTACTCACAAACAAGCTAATACCTACAAAAGTTATCAGTTCAGTAATTAGGCAGATCCACATTGAATTCAAGACTTTAAGGAGATATAATTACCCACTTCATTTTATATCTACTATTTTGCATCTCATTAAAACATTCGAATGGTAATAAAATGCAAAACGTACTCACAGAATAAATGTGATTCAACAATTATAGAGTTACGAATTAACCGAAATAAAAATAAACAAGAAATTCCTACATTCATAACCTTAAGAAATGTCACTAAAACATTTTACATACCTAAGTATGAACACGCCACTTAATTAAACAGAGTATTTCTGAGTAAAAACTATTAAGGCCAAATGTATGACTACATACATATTTTTTTAATCTTTCTTAATAATCTACAAAGTATTGCTGTTACAGTTAAACTTGTTTTGTAGTAAACCACGATGTTGAGCAACATTTTTTAAATAAAACTTTGCATAAAACGCTTTGCTGACCATCTTTCACCAAATATGACATGAATTACAACTATAATTATATAAGTAAAACAATTGAATTTGTCTGGGAGAGCTATGCTTCGGCTCGACCGGAGTGATACTACAACCTCACAAAAAACCGGCGTGAAACAACCACAACAAATCTTTCCCCTCCCCCAATTCTTTAATCTCCAAAGCCCCAATCCCTAAAAGGTCGGCAACGCACTCGTAACTCCTCTGTCGTTGCGGGTTTCGGTGGGCGGCGCTGATTGCTTACCATCAGGAAATCAGTATGCTCGTTTGCCGACCTATCACTTAAAAAAGAAATTAAAAAAAACATAAATTACTAATTAAATAATATTTTACAATAGCAGCACTTGTAACTTGAACAATAAAACAGATTTTTGAAAGATATTGCCCAATATGCTTAAAATGTCGCCTCTGCAGCAAGAAAGGCAAATTTCAAACACACTAAAAGAATGCCAAAGCAAAGAATGGCGAAACTCAAACAAAAGGCGGAAAAGTTAGGAATATAGTTGAGGAATAAGTAGGCTAACCTTTCACGATCAAATAAATTGTGTATCTACAGTTGAAGCAAGCGTCTGAGAGAGACTTTGTAGCAGATTGTAGCTAAATGACAAAATTTTCTTTAAAATAACACAGTTGTTCTTAAAGATCTTAAGTGTGGGAAGGAAAACCAAACCTTGACACGAATGGATCGGCTCGACTGGAGTGAAACCACGGCCTCATAGAAAACCGGCGTGAAACAACCATAGCATTGTGTTTTGCCGTGTAAGTGAGTTTATCGGAGGCCCAATCCTTGCCCTCTGCTTTTATCTCCCCTATCCCTAAATGTACAAAAGGCAGGCAAGGCACTCGTAACTCCTCAGGTATTACGAGTGCGCCTTGTCGACGGCGTCGATAGCTTACTTTTAGGTAATCCGTATCCTAGTTTGCCGAACAACCATTGAAAAAAAAAACTATTAATTTTGACTGCCTCGATGGTTGGACGTCACCTCGAGTAGTGACAAGTTCGACTGTCGATGTAAAAGTTAGACTAGAGTGTAATTTTTTTTTCGTTTTTTCTTCTGATTTGTATGTAGTCCAATAGCATAGAGCTCAGCTTATTACACGTTAACAGCAATAGCTGTTTTTGAAGAAGAAAATCTTCAAAGAACTCTCGACTAAGGTGACGCGAGAGGGATTGATAGACTCTTACTAGTTAAAAACCAACTCATTCCTTCTTCTGCTCTAGGCCGAGACCGCCGTACCTTTTAGCTCTTGCCCCGCCAAACCAGCTAGCAGCTAACACAATAGGCTTGCCTCTTCAGTACATGATGATACAAGTGCAAAAAACAAATGTTAGGATAATTTAACATGTGGAACTGAGTGAATTTAAAGTTCGAAAGCTTAGCCACTAAATATTAGCTGTGTAGTAAGTTTTGTTTAAAACATTAACTCTCAAAACCTATGAGAACCATGCGTTTGATTTGTTCCTAACTACTAAATCACGTTTTTTCTATTACTACCAACTATTAAACAATCATTGTGTAATAAGTCAAAATGTGAAATCTATAAGAGAAATACTCAAGTTCGTTTATAAATATACTTACAACAGTTACAAGTATGTAGACAATAAATAAATGTATTATAGATCCGAACGTTGACAGCTAATAAGTGTCGGACGATTACCAGTCAAAATAAATACGATATTAAACGTCACCACAATCAACATCGAGTGGTATACATGTGACTGGGAAACGTGGGAAACGCTTGTACTATATCGGCTGTCCATACATTGATTTGTTAACGGTAGAGCTAGACCGATTGCATAACTTGATAGTTGTAATAAAATGTATTTAAAAAGTGAAAACATCAAATTCAATTCGAAAAATGACAAATAAATGATAAAAATGTTAAAAGAAATATTTTTAAAATAATAACATGTAACAAAAAGATTCGCCCAACGTGGGGCTCGAACCCACGACCCTGAGATTAAGAGTCTCATGCTCTACCGACTGAGCTAGCCGGGCTTATACGAAACTGCCAAAATAGCGCTTTGGTTATCACAAGTACTATTTAACGATGACGTCATTTATACATTATGATAATTTGATTATAATGACCATAGTGTTAATATAAACATAGTGACACATAACAAGTTAAATACTCTTTTGTATAACATTAAAACAAGTTTCAAAGTACAACGTTTGTATATTATGTTGAATGTTCGACTACGTAAATAGTTACTCTATTTTCTCAGCGCAGAATTTCAAATCGGGCCAGACGGGGCGATGGGCGGTCCGCAAACACTTCCGAGCCGTGTAATTTACTCGTTAGTTCGTATCGGCGTCCTATAGAGACTGTTATTTTATGTAAGAACTTGGCGACCGCCCGCGGCTCTACTTCAATGGAATTCGGAAAATTGTGATTTTGCAAAACTTCTATCTTGAGATAGGTAAATTTGTATTGCGAAAACGACAATAATAGCTTATTTGAATAATATTTTCGACAACACTTGTATTTGCTTTATTCCTTTTTCATCGACAGAAATGAATAAATCGCATCACATCACATCATTAACCTATAAGTGCCCAATGCTGAGCAAAGGACTGTTCTCACACGGAGAAGGTTTGAGCGTTAATCGCCACGCTTGTTCAAGATGGATTGGCGATTTCAAACTTATAATTATAGATTATAATTTTATTATAAGTTTGGATCCAGGTTTCCTTACGATGCGCGATGTTTACCTTCAACGTATGTCAGTGTTGTCTAAATAATCACAGAGAGTACATATAACTCGAAAAAAGTCATATTGGTACTTGCCAGGTTTCAAACCTGCACCCTCGTGCATGAGAAGTGGGCGCCTTAATATTAATGAATTAATATTACAATCTTACTATTAAGTATATCAAGCATGTAGGTATACTGAAGTAAAGACGAGTTAAAAACTTGTATGAAGACGAGCTGACTAAAGAATGGTTGGATCTATGTTTGTCGGCATCACTACACAGTCGAGACGTCTCATTTGGCGCTGTCTCCTGACCGATTTATGACTCTGTAATGCGCGCGCATCTAAGGACTACCTTCCATAGAAAACCGCGACATAAATGTACGCGCCATAACTAACTCAATTTCAAACATATATGAAGCAACGACGTATAAGGCAATCGTGAGAATCACGTCGACTGACAAAACTTTAGTTCTTGTGAAGGATTTTTACATCATGAAGTTCTAATCAACAATAATATTTTTTTTCATACATCAATTTAAATAATAAATATGTATGCTTAAGGAATTTATTATTTGAGGATCAGATGACTAATTAAATTACTTAGCACTCTTATTAAGAATGGGAATAAGACCACCATCAAGGTTGAAACTTGAATGAAAGTGTTTTGTTTTTTTGTGTTAGTTAGCTAAATAATTATAGAGATTCTTTTTTTAAAATATCTTCAAGGTTTTATGAACGTCCTTGCATAATAACCTTAGGATATTTTATTAGTCAGCTAGCATAGCATCTTTTACCATGCAAACGAAACGTGTATAAAATTTATTCTAACTTCAAATTTAAGTTTCAAACTACACTTCACATTAGAACATTAATTTAAAGTTAAACAATAATAAAAAAATGGAGGCAATCAATAAATATGGATGAAAAACCAGCTCAAGTTGTACATTAGGGCAATTTCCAGCCTTAAATCGTCTATGCATTTATATCGCACTTGCACTTTTCAGTCTATTAGCATTTATTAGGATGCAGCTCCATCCGATGTCTGGATGACCATCCTTATACTATGTGAGTCCGTTACACCGCACTCCGTGATGCTTTGTGGGGCCTTTCGTTACGGGGAATTATTATGGATATATCTTGTTAGAATACTATCGCCGATGACAGATAAATTAATCTTATAAGCTTTGCTTTTTATAAAATTCTAATAAGGCTCATCAACAAGAAGATGTTCTAATTAGAAATTCTATTTTTTCTTTGCTTCTCCCCCCCTGGACGGAGCAAGAGAATGTGCCAGATTTTGAAAGACTAAAAGACACCCCGTTCCTTCTATTGTTGCAGGCTAAGGCAGACCTCGGCTAATTGGAATACTTAGCTTACTAACAAGAAAAGCTTATATCAATAATCCATTTCATAAAGAATGAGGTACCTGTAACAAGGAAACATTTTCATTAATAAATACGAATGAAAACTAATAAAATTAATTTATAATCTATATTTTTATAATAACTATCGTGAGACATACTAAATTTACTAAAAATCGCGGGTTACTCACGTGTGTGAGAAAAGCTCTACTAGTTTCGAACCACAGAGAGGTTCTTCCTCATGAGCTGCTGTATGAGCTAATCTATATGCCTTAAAATATCATTAATCTTTTTATAAACAACAAATTATATTATTACTATTGAATACATATACGCTACGCTCCAAGCTATGTACTAAAGCTACCTAAAACAACAAACAAAATCCAATCACCGAAACAACATGCAAGAAATATTCCACTTATCACGGGCTAATCAGAAAGTGATGAAACCGACCCTACTACTACTAATAACTTGACATCCAACAAAAAGATATCAAATAAGATAACCAGTTGTAAATGACATATCTTATAAGACAGTCCGCAGATAAACATATCCCGGGATCGGCGCGCTATTCATCACTTTGTACGTTAAGTTTAACAACAGTTAAATGGCGGGCCGATGACTGTGAACAATGGCTATCGATCGATAGCATCGGTGATAGTGAGGGAGTGCGCTGCGCACGCTTCGCGTACTGTCTGGAAGCTCCCAGTAAACCACGCTCATAAGACGCAGGAAACAGTTACAGATCATTGATATTATTATAAACTGTTTTTATTTGGAAAACAAAAGCAAATACTAACCAAATCCATTTCAGTCGTAGGTTGTCGTAAAATTTTACATACATACTAATAAGATATGAAAATTGTTCATCTTATGTAAAATCGTTCTGTTCGGTGTTTTATAGACGAAGTTCCTGAGTGTTTGTGGCCACCTAATATAGAGGACAAGCTTATATGGAGAGAACAGTAGTTTTATGACTCGATGTAAATAACTCAATTGCATAACTTATTTATAGCGACGGTTACATTTATATTTCTTAGAAACCGTCGAACAGTCAATTTACTTCGAAGAGCTATGCATCTTATAAATATGTCAGAATTTTATTTAATAGTATCAGAAAACTGGAATAGACTATATTTTTACATACGCTTTCTAGTAGGAGTCGTAGAATGAAGGTGTATATTTGCATTTATAGATTTACATTAGTGGTAGTAAGTTATGGTGTAAATGCGTGTATATGTATCTGGCGACAATAAGCCTGTCTCGTAAGTTCTCGCGTGGCATGGCGCACTATAAAGTAAGCCCACAATGCCGACAACTAGTACCCAGTGGCCAGCGGTCGGCTACACGCAGCCCCCGATGATGATATCATTCTCACACAGCGTATCGTGCGATTCGATCGTCGATACTACCAAGCGTCGGGATGCGCAGGATTCGAGGTCTTAATATAAAGTTTCTTACAAAAATATTCGATCTGACACATGTCAGATATGTAGATCAAAAACTTGCGATAACACAAATACTTTAAAATGTATCTGATTTAAATTAGTTACTGGAAAGAATATGTATTTCTAATTAGATAGAAATATTGATGCAAGTGTAACAATAATGTAAGAGAAACATCAATGGCTCCAACAGTTATGATCTGCAAAATGACTTGTGTTGTCGACGAACATTGCATAAAATTAATAACCGATTTCAATCCAAGATTAAGGAATGAGGTGTCAAAAATAAAGACCAATCTATTGTTTTTGAATCGCTAATATTTATAATATTTGAACTAGGTAGGTACTATGATACTCGTAGTTGGCATAATATTGCATTAATATTTCTAATCAAGACAATAAAACAAGAAATGCTATCTCATTCTCCTAAAATCATTAATATTAAAAGGCGAGATGACAAGGTTAATAACATGCAATGAGCATAATGAAATGAGCTTCTTTGTATTATTTATTATCGTAGATTATTTAATATCGTCATTAATGCAGATATATGCGAAACAGATAATATTCTCATTAAACGACACAGATACGGGTTTGAGGATTAGCTTATCTCGTACCTGTAGAGAGATGGTTAATATGTAGTTCCTTTGCACGAATGTAGTAAGCAAAAAATATGTTTAAAGGGACACGCGAGATCGAGCGACGTAATAAGTAATGACTGACTCGATACAGGCGCGGCCATCGATTGCGAGCGTTATCTCAATAAAGAGCAACAGAGTGCGTTCATTAGCACTCTGACACGGCGCAATCATAAATTGTGGTGCCCCGTCGCGACCCGCACGCCTACCCTTCCCTACACCCTTGGTACCTGGCCCGCATTTCGACTTTTTGCCATTTCCATTGTTTTTGGTAGGAACCCCATAAACCGTAACGGCCTGATCTCTGATAGCAGACGCAGGTGTTACCCTTCACACATACCAACTTAATTACACACGTTTTTAACAATATATTTCAATTCGCGATAAGGACACCACGCAGCTGTAGGGTATTAGCTAAAATTCGATAATATCGTATGAGGACCACCATCGTGTCATCGTAAGGCAGCTGAAAATATGTCATAAAATCACTCTTATTTTGAACATATCAGTATAAGGCAATAAGGATAAAATTACTTTGGCATCATGTGGACAACTCAATCATAAAACGTATTCCTTTTTCACACTACAAACAGAATGGTAGTAAATGTCACCAGAACAGCCAAATACATAAAATATTAACCAAAACTTACAAACATGGGAAGTCATTAAAGCAACTGGCGTGGCACTTACAGAACTCCTATAGCCGTCTGGCCAAGCATAAAGATCAATATCAGAGTGGCTCGTTGCCAAAATCTTTTTAATATCGTCCCAGAAGCAACTGAAGAGTGGTTACGGCCGATAACAACAAAACTATTACGTGAGCAGTTCGCACGCGAATTGGTCAGAGCGTTATCTATATAGTTGGCGGGCGCTAGTTTAATCTTATTGTAAGGGACAATGGCGAATAATGGGCCGAACAGACTTCCCTTCAAGCACTTTTGAGTTAGCTGATAAATTCTACAGTCCTCCGCTGAGTTTCGAGGGTTCTCGCGGTCGCGTATAACTTTTAATGAGTGCAGTTAGTTCGGTTTCAAAGAACGCCCTGTAATAGTTGGTGTAAAATGAGCAGGCTTTAAGTGATACTTGTAAACGGACGAATACTTCAATAGTATCGAACTTAAAATAAACCACAACACTTTGATTATTGACACGGGCAATATGCCTAGTCCCCCAAAATTAATTTGAACAACTCTAACAAGTTACCAAGTTCATACAACCCTCTGTACCCAATAAACCAATAGAAGTCACTCGAACCCGAGACGTTCATACCTGAAAGTACTCTCTTAATTGATGGTTACACCACAATAAAGACATTCTGAATTTAACAGATACGACCAGAAAACATCTTGTACTTATTAACATAATTCTCAATCGTGAAATCTGATGAGCAGACGGCGTAACGTGGCTGTAAAAAGCGAAATTCAACGGAGTCTATTAAAAACGACATTGGCTCGCTAAATCAAGTGCCTTTATAAAAAGGAACGTGAATGAAGGCGTTAAGTTTCACACCGCATCGCTCCCGCGCTCCAAGCGCGACGAAACGAACACCTATTATCATAAAGCAAACAAAGAGGTAGGAAAAAATCAACAAACACAAGCTTTAATGATTTGGTAGTTCTTGGGATGAATGCCAACTAAGCGGGAGAGGAAACAGCAATAAAATAGGGTTTTATTGTGGGCTCATTCATCGTGTAACTAGAAAGAACATTGATACACTGAAGGCATAGTAATTAGTTGCATATTACTTCATTGGCTTTCATCAGTTATTATATCGATTCCGGCAAGTCGTTCAAAGTTAGTGCGTCGTTAGAAGACGTTATGATTATCGAGTGGTTTCGCGTTATTACCTCCTAAATTTATTTGGTGTAAGGCCTGTTATACCACCCCATAAAAGTTGCAAATTGGCTACTGGCGTGAGTAATAAATTTTATATTAAACGCGTAATATTTTTAAATTTATTTTCGGGTTAATGGCAATTTAAAAGCGCTATGGAAAGAGCTTAACCAATGTCTATTTGCCTATAAACAAGGCAGGTTGTCGTAAATTTTGTATAACTTGAAGACATAAACTAAAATGTTATACAAATGGCAAATAACAAACATTATAATATGCATAAACAAAATTATATAATAAAAATATCTAAACATATATATTCTAGTTGATTCACATTATTAGTACTTAAAATCTACTTAAGGAGTCTTCTGGTCTGTCTCGTAATTCAGCATAAAAGTTTGGGAGAGCCATGCTTCGGCACGAATGGGTCAGCTCGACCGGAGTGATACCACGGTCTTACAGAAACCCGACGTCAAACAACCACAGCGTGGTGTTTCGCCGTGTGAATGAAGTTACCGGATGCCTAATACTTCCCTAAACCTAATTCCTTCCCTATCCCTAAATCTCCAAATCCGTAATCCCCAAAAGGTCGGCAGTACACTCGCAACTTATATGTTGTTGCGTCATCAGGTAATCCCATCTACCCCATTACCGTCCTATCATGTAAAAAATCAGTTGAATATATCCCATCAACTACGCATAAAACATTAACTAAAAACACTTAACGATATTTTGAGTATAAAGCTAGTTCTACAAGTACCTAACTTTAAGCGAAATACACATTGTATTTGTGATGCAAATAAAACAAAATGCCAGTACAAACAGTTAAGCAACATGTTTGAAACAAATGACAAGATAAGCAACACCCGGCGAACATTTGTGTGGTCGGGACCACAACGGTTGTTTTCGGCAAAACAGCACGCTTTCCCAGAAAATCAGCGAGCGGTCGACATCGTATATAAAATATGACCTACTAAAATATTTACAACTTTCCCGAAAATATAGATAATGATGGTAATTTCGATAGAAATAAAAATAGCTAATATTTTAGATTAAAACATGAAGTCAGAATTTTGGGTGAGCAGTTCAGAACATAGTACGAGTATGACAATAGGATCTACATCTTTTCAAACTTGTTTTTGTAAGGCAATGTGATTACGTAACAGATACTGAAAAATTTACTTTGTATTATATTTAATATGTAGGGCAAAATAAAACAAAGGCAATCCTTACAGGATCATGATACTAGCTTACACTTTAATAACCCTAGCATAAAAACTTGTGAACTTTGTTTATTTGCAAGTAATTTTAAGTATACAGTGCACCGATGAAAATTTGGACATTGCAATTAGAAACAAAAAACACATTTTTAGAACTATCCTCCTATCTAAAATAATAACTACATTATACATTCATGTTGCATAATTCTTGATTTGTAAATGGTAACCCATATCAATTTTTTTATTTCATTTTATTTAGGTAATACTTTTACTATGATAGATACTGTAATCCTACTTATGGTAATTTGATTAGTTCTAGTTTTAATTTCTATATATTTTGTCTGTACAAACGTATAATTTTAAGAGTGTTGGTTATCTCGTAACTGGCTAATGTATAAGACCTACTGCATTATAACCAATACTTTAAACTACTTTGTATACATAAGCTGTGAGCTTACCTTATTATAATAAATAAACTCAATTAGTAGACATTTAAAGAGAAAAACAATCCAAAAAACTATTCTATGTATTTAAATTAAGATCACATTCAAATCAAATATCACGTCCCAAAAGATGCTACCGTATGGTTATATTTTTAAAAACTGGCACGTATCTATTACAAAAAAAGTTTACCTACGCGTTTATTCTTTCACGACATTTTAAAAGACAAATTCAAATAGATCTTTTTAGGGGTATCCCCGCTTGCACTGGAATACAAATATATAAATTATACTAAAAAATATATCCATAGTTACTTCCGGACACTGGTAAAGAATAGGACGAAAACATAGAATTAATAAAACGTGGAAATATTGCTACGTTATCCATATATCTTGCTAAGATCACGATTCCCACGTATTTATTACTCATAATCTGAATTTATTGCATTTTCATCAAAAAACTATTAAAAAAGCAAGCTAAGCAAAGCAGGAAGCATTCCCAAACAAAAACTAGGAGCGCATCCGCTTTGAATAGAGACGTGACACGGCGGAATTTAATGTTGAAAAAACTGTCTATCGCTTAATTTACGTACAAAGCGTTAGTGGACAAAGGCGACAAATATTTTACCGTGACGTTTGTAGGAGCGCCGAAATGTTATTAAACAAACAATTCGCCCATTCGGCAACATGTCTTCTAACAGGGGACTCGTATAATTGATTCTTTCCGGAGGCGTGGTGGCCGGTCGTTTCCATTGTGGGACCTCTGCTCACAAAATATTCTTATTCTAACAGAGAGGTCTCTTTGGGAAATTCCTTCTCATTTCCGTCTCTAAACGAAACTTCACACACCGACGATGTTGGCGACAACTCTCCAAAGTGAAATGAGATGGGATGTTATGACAATATGTCAGAACCATAATGTGCGGTCACGACACACCAAATAACTGCGAAAATATTTGGCTTTACATAAATTCAAATTACTTCAGGAAAAATGCTTCTTCCCTCAGACATTTTTCGCAACACACAGATACAAAAATATAATTTTGTGTCCGTTATAGGCTATTAATAGAGCGTCAGTATTGTATGGCTTACTCACAATGCACTCTTAGATAATGACATTTAAAAAAAATGGCAAATTACTAGTCATGTCTCCTGCTAACCTGATAATAGCAGGTATGACACATCTCCGGAACAGGTGACTGACAAAATGAATAATACTGAACCTCCCCTTTAATGTGAAAACATTTAAAACGGTGTCATTATGTTCCCGAGCCAGTCGTCTCACGCCGCTTGTTCCACAAACATTCACATAAACGATGCCAACCCAACTCATTTCCAATCCCTCATTATAAAATATTTAGCGATGTATCTAATTTCGTAAATAATACGGGGTTATTTTATTAGAAAACACGTAATAACTAGGAGCCCGGACGCAATACGCCCCCAAGTTTTCGGTAATGACCGGTTCAGACGGACCCACGCGAGATTAATACATCGGAGGGTTACGAATAATAACAAAAGTTACAACAAAAAACTAAAACGGCTGATAAATGTTCGGTTCTACCTGGTCCGTAAGCCAATATCCCATAGAACGGACCGATACGAGCAATCGAAGCGGCGATAAAATTCTCAACAAATATAATAAATCTAGACGATAAAATCCTTTATTTTACAAAGAGATCCGACTAATTGTTTCTGGAAACCTGCTATTAGAGCACACATAGCCCAAGGCTTAAATAGCCTGTCACAACGATATGGGAAATAACAAACAATTTTTTTGTGGTCTGAAGTGCAAGGAGAAGAATAGCTAGCTAGTATAACTACCGCACACACGGATGCATCTCATTAAATCATCAATTTGTTTCTTATTTCATGCATGTACACGTTCTGACAATTTCAGCAGGTATTTTGGTTTTGTATGACTAGATACCGTTGCACACGGATAAACAGTTAGGATAACAAAACACAATGAAAAATAGGTTAACGTTTAGAAACCAGCGTTAAACCGTATTAGGTAATGTTATGCAAACTGGTTGTCGGCAAGGGTCTGCAATAAAGAAACAATAAAGCGAACACCCAAAACGAAAAGGGTTGCTGAAAAAAAAAACGTTTATAAAAGCAACTTAACAATGGACAACTGAGCATAAAATAATAAAAATAAATGAAAAATTCTAACACCCAACCCAGATTGGTAAGCCCAAACCGCACAAATGAGCCAACCAGCGGTTACGCTTTCTTTTTTACTTTTCATTTTTCTAAACAATAACATAATCTTTCCTATTGTGTTGATAAAACGAAGATCAGTAGAAGGTAGTTAATACAAATATTTTTTTGGAAATGAAAACGTTACTTTAACGTCTAAATTATAATGAAATTTCATAAGGAGCTTGCAATCTAGCTACAACAACACAAAGCACACGGCAACAGCGTTGGTATTTTTGCAATTAATGGTAACATACCACTATTATTAAAGACCTGATTGGCCTGCAGTTACAGCAATACTAATGAAGAATTAGCGCAGCCCTTAATAAACATGCCTTGTTCATGTTCATTGTGACCAAATAGAGCAAGTAATTAAAATCAGTGATATTTATATTATTAGCCTGTCGGACTCAAATTACAAGCAATGAGTCATGGTTATGCTAAAGATATTTACAATATAGAAATGACAAAGACAATAGTGCGCTCTAAATACCAATGTCAAATTCTAAAACATACGACAAAAGACAGATTGCACGTGCAGTCAACCGTAAATGTCCAAAAACAATAGAAAATAGGGTATAAAAATTTAGAAAATTGCAAAAACTTAAAGCTGTATATCTCTTGAAACAAATATTTTGAGCAAACAATAAGCTGTTAAACAATTAAGACAGATGACACACTCCGTCCATTTGCTACAAAAAAAGGACACGTGACTGTTGAAATAAGATATCACAAGCAATGTAAGATAGAAAATAGGAGATAATGCAAAAGTTAAAAATACGACAGCAATTTTACATTACTAAAGTTAATAAATTTACAGTTATTTTTATCAGTTCAATGACTAATTTAAAGTTAATAAAAGTAAAAACAAACACTTTATCACTGTGTATATAAAATTGAGTCATATCCATAAATTTCTATGGAACCGAACCAAAACAAAATCAAACAGAAAGCGGCAAAGAGTGAAAGGACACAAGCTTTTAGGAAGACAATAGAAAAATGATACTTAAACAAATTCCCAATGGGCCGCCTTACAGTAAGTAAATAGCACGGTTTCGATTCAAACGAAAGGTGACGCAATGTTATTAGGAAAGTCTCCCGTCGAGAAGAATCTGGAATGTTGGTTAGTCACTTACTTACGAAAATTCGACATCGTGATTCAATAAAAGGGACACTGAGTGATAGAAAATAATGAAACACGATTTATCAATCCTACGCTCTCAAGAGCACACAATCCTATCAACCGCAAGATATTTGTTATACGAGACAGTTACAGGCGCCAAAATGTTATGACTCGGTCTCAACCGCAAAACTATTTTAATGGCTCCATTAAAAAGTGATAGTAACAAATTGTTTCGTGGGTCAGTGTTAGTTGGTACTCTTAGTTTAATAGATACTACATTTGGGCAGGAAATGTCTTCATACCGCAGTTGCTTATCGAAATTTAAATCAGTACAGTTTCTAGTTCAGATTTTTATGTCCATGTTGATACGTAGCTGTGAATGGTGTTGCGATAATTTCTAATAACAAGTAGAGATAGAAGATTATGTCATAATGATGTATTTTTCACCTGGGCTACAAAAAGTTGTTTAAAGGTGAAAGTTTGCGGTCCAATTGTAGCTTTCGACAAGTGAAATGCAACACAATGACTGAACTGATGTAGGTTATTCTCACCAGTACAAAATGTGTCGCTAACGGCAACATTATAAGAATCTTACTAATACAGTTCTCAGATATACTCAAGTACTGTACTGTACTGCCGCTTATGTTGGTGTTAATTTATTGTTTACTTAGAAAAGTTTAATAAAACATGTTTGCGACAAACAGCTTAGATGGTGACGTAATTCGGTCGACATTCCAAGTGTGGGGTCCCGCTGGGCGATTCATTACAATTTGTTACCAAAACAGTGTGACACGAAACAACCGCCCACGTCAATCCGTCATTAATTACTGAACTGGGAGCACTTCAGTGCGCCCCCCACGTGAAGGGAAATAAAAAACGTTAGGCGCCTTTACATTCGGTGGCGGGTTTTGCATTGGCCAACGTTTCGTCCTAACAAAACAATGTCAGAATAGCGCGCCATTGTCGGCTGCGACTATTAGAACGAATTGCCGTACGTGCCCGGGGATGGTTCTCCCTAGCCTCTCTTTATTGCCCTTAGTTTCGCACTACTTTTGTTTGCGTTACACGTCGCTCTCCATCACTAGAATGCTAACCTCAGCTACTTTTATTGATCGGACATAATAAAAAATGATACTCATACGCATATAAGAATGCGTGGACAGATGGACACTTAAACTATTAAATAGCATAATTAAATGGCGGTTCATTATAACTATAAGAGTTTAATAACATTGCAGTATTAAACGCACAATTATGTTATTAAGTTTTCCCATGAAACGAGGTTGATAATTGTGATATACTAAACTATACTATATACACATACAGTTTATTAGTAGCTACTGGACTATTTGAAGGGTCTTAATCAGATTAAGGCACAAACAGTGTAGAATGATTCTAAGACATATTAACAGTAGTCAAATAACTGTCTCTGAGTGTGTCTATGTGTTTATTAAGTTATTACACCTGTAATTGTACCGGTTTTAATAGCATAATGACTTTATTACACTAAACAAAACCATTTATGTAACGTTACTTTATAACAACACACATAAATTATATAAAAAATGTACTCAGGCCAACGATGTAGTAAGTGCCAGCCCAATGTTTTTTGATTCCAAAATCTGGGACAAAAACATTTAAATTTATCTTTTAGGCACACGATCTGTAATGGTTCATGTTTTTGTGATGTCCCTTATCTTTGGACCAAACTCTACGCTTCACTTGAGAGTGAGATATGCTATCTACATCTCTATTGAGCTCTCTAACAGATATCGTATGCTGGGCGGCCTTGGCGCCTAGTCTGCTAAATAATTGCCAAGAAATTCTCGTGATATTAATCATGGTGAACATAACAGTAATTGGATATTGAGAGAATAACGTTTAAATGTCAGGTATTCCATTTATCTGACATTTAAGATATAGAAATAAGGAAGGTTTAAAAATACTGGCTGGTTATAGCGTTGTAGGTTTGCAAAAGGAGCAACGGCGTTATTGCAAAATGTGTCTAGCAGACCATACCTATATATTTATAAATTTATACGTTAGCATAGTTATAATAATAAGCGGAAAGAAAGAAACCAAGCAACGTCTAGAATACAGGTAAACGTAAATAACTACGTAATAATATGTCATGAAGGTAATAATCTATCCGATTTATATCCTGCACAGCTAAACACTAAGTAAAGTAAATGACGGAAAAAGTAATGAATATTTTAGTGAACATTTTATTCAGCCAAAAATGTAATTAAATCTTCAAAAGCTTACTAAAGCATTTATCAGACAAAATGTAACAGTCTAATTAAACCGACATCTGCCCAAAATATTTGCTGATAAGCAATTCAACTGTGGGAACAGTTTACAACAAAAGCTAAGCTAAAAACACGAACTGCCAACAGACGGGCCGCAACACAAATTAGATTCGCATTAATGAAACGTGGGCGGACGGGCGACTAATCTAACATCCCCCGGACAATGGCACAAAAAGGGCCAAACACTGAAAAATAGTTTTGAAGTTTAACGGCAAATTACACAGAATGGAGGCTATCATGGCGAGAATGGCATAAAATAAAACTGGTCACGTAGCATTAGGGTACCGCAGCCGTCCGCCAAACTTTGAAAACGATGCACCTGTTATTAACGCATCGCACGCTTTGTTCCAACACAATAGATGCTAAATTGCAACTCGAATTTCTCATATCGAAGAATGGGCAGCGTGCGCAGGTAAGCTTTTTTATGTGCCGGAATATAGAGCGTTGCTCTATATTGCGTTAGCAATTTTACTCTTTCAACAGTAATGCGGAACGACTCTTATATAAAAAAATAACGTCCAACTGAAATTAAAAAAGGAATAAATAAATTTAAATCAACAACGACGTACATAATTGGAAACTAAAC
This sequence comes from Spodoptera exigua, assembly GCA_902829305.4. Lineage (NCBI taxonomy): Eukaryota > Metazoa > Arthropoda > Insecta > Lepidoptera > Noctuidae > Spodoptera > Spodoptera exigua. The sequence goes on from LR824614.2 coordinate 6,369,976, forward strand.
GAGCTACGTATGTAAATTTTACTAGTTGTAAATTCAGAACTAGGTATATCTAATTTATTAGTGATAAACCTTTCAATTTAACAATCTGGTCGTACAACTACCACAATTAATAGACACTGGATATAAAAATCGTATTAGATCAGTGTGAATAGTAATGGCCGGTTTATGGGATCCATAAAATCACAACAAGCAATGTCTCACCGTGACACAAGAGATGTTCGTCTATGGCTATACTAACAATCAAGATTAACCTTCTCGCCTCCTCCATGTTATTTACGATTGCCATTAAAAATTAATTATAAAACCCTATTACGGAAATTCGCAAAGCGCTGCTTAAATTGTCTCATTCAATTAAATACAGAATGAATTCGTTTTATTGTGGCATAATTGCATCGCTCCCGAATGTCATAACGGTCTATTTTATTGATTTGATTAAAATAATATAACAATTTATTACTCAGCCGAAGTTACCATTCGTCATGTTACAAACGACGTTTGTATAACACAAAAACTATCTATCGCCCGTTACATTGAATCGGTTCGATTAGATTCCGTAAAAACTAAAGTGTAACACGCTGCTAACTGGTTAAAATAAAAAAGGCGAGGCATGCGTCTCTTGGATTATTTTTCATTCTACTTTTATAAATTATACATTTTATGTGGACAACAATCGACTGATCTGTGATTATAATAAGGGCCGCGACTCGCGTTCGACGGACAACAAAACGTATGGGGGTAAGTATGTAAGTCATGTCGATGGACCCCATTTGGCAGGAGGCGTGCCCGGGGTGCTAGTTCTGAATGCTGCTACTTTGTAACGGTATACTGAGTGTGATTACGTCAATATTAACCAGACGATTTCTTCGTAACAGGTTAAAGCACCAAGAAGATTGTACCTAGTATATCATAACAAGATAGTGGTGGTTTGTGGATTGCTTTTTAACAACATTAAACATTTTAGAAAAGCTATTAAGCGCAGTAATCAGAAGAAAATAAAAATAAATATTATATGTGAGTAAGAGTATATTGAAGTTTGATTCAACAAACTCTGATTGAACTGTAGTAATAATTTTGTAAGCAGTTTGCTAACATGACCTAACCTAACCCGCAGCGCAGCGTCATAATGACGAGGCAGCGGATTGTGGGCTGGCGCTGGCGTACAAAAACCATAACGAATCGGTCACAATGTAGACTCACGTCACCGGCGCCTGCGATGCACATATCGACATCGTCCCGCTAACTGAATCTTCAGCAATATTAGTTCCGGTCAATAAACGGTTTTGTGCTCAAAATAGATCTATAGATAAACGCTACCCAATGATACATCTTGATTTGGAGTTAAACTTGGATCCATCACCCATCTCACACTAATAAAATGTTTTCTACATTTATCATTTATTGACTTATTCATTCTTTATATACAATTGCCTATCGGAGGACTCAGTGCTAGAAGCATTTGCTGCCAGTCGACATTTCCGTTTTCTTATAATAACTTACACGAAATAACTTTAAACGAAAGTATTAACTTGTATGGAGATATTTCATGGCGTATAAACCATTTCAAGGGATATTAATTTTTGTTTAATGACAGCTAGATACATGGGCACAGTTTAGGTACAAGGGGAGATTGAATACCTCACATGTGGTCACATAGCATCGTAGATTGAAAGACTCGTTTGTGTTCATAATCACAATTTCACGCGTACTTATAGACAGTACAAACATGTTAAACTGTTGGTCACGCCTCTTTTTGTGTACATTGCTTGTTAAAATGTGTTTTAACGCATAATGCGCTCTATACGCAGGTACAATACAAAGCTTCTTTATTACCACCTTTTGATATTCGTTTAATAGATTCTACGATACAGCAATAAAATTTTGATTAATTTCCACTTCGATGATATATTATGATTACGATTAGTATTAGATATTAAATTGTTTTACACGTTTGGTGATTTGCACATCAATGGAACCGTTATAAGAAACGTGTCAGATTTAATACGTTCAGATTTTAATTAAACATATTCAGACATAACCCTGTATAAACTTACAATATTTATATTTTTTTATTAAAGAAATACACAAATCTCTCAATCGATCATAATGGTAATATCATTTTCTGTGGGTGCAAATCGATTCAGTTTAGATTTCAAAATTTGAATAACAAAGCTGAATGAAATTACTCAGTACAAACCCTCGTAAAAGGACTGACAATCATTTGCGCCAAGCAATAACATTTGACTGAGATTCGTAAAGTCACGGCGTAACATGGAGCATACAACAAGCAATATGTGAAGACGCAATTGTTCCTATACAATGACAACAGAAGCGCTATCACAGATGCCTGTGATCCGACCACGCAACGCAACGTTGAATAAACGCCCCGTGAAGTCATAAAACCGAGCCACGGTAATTCCAAAGGACGCCTATAAATTCTTTATTTTATGATCGCAAGCATATATTTAATTCTAAGAGCGTCCCCACTGTTTCCTTTTTTGTCACATAAATAAAGAATTTATAGTGAATTTTATATGTCCTGTAATCAGTGTTTAAACGCCTGAACTGCGGTTATGTACGGGCATTAAACGTTAATGAGCCACGATGAGTTGAACGCTGATGTAAATAATGTTATCACATATAAAAGTCCGGATCAAATTAATATTCGTCCAAACAGAAAAGATCGCCTCGGGAGAGTCTTTCATAATTTTGGATTATTTTATTGTAAGCAGACCGCCTCTTTTGAATGGCTGACAACACCAAGGTTGTGCTGTCAGTCTTTCGTTTGAATGCCCACACTTCCTATAGATATTAAACGCATCACAATTGATGGCGGACTGCCGACAATACAAAGGCTATTTGTACCAAAAATCCATGGTTTTATTAGTTGTAGTATGTTGTACGCACGTCTCAGCTTCACAGAGACGCAAGCCCAATTGTTGGTATCGAACAAAAAGAACGAATTTCTTACATGTTTACCTTTGAACAATGTGCGTAGGAGCTTCGAATGACTTGTAAGGAAAAATATCTTGATACTTTTTCGGAAACATGTTTAATTTATTTTGTATGTAGGCAATAAAATCTTTAAGTTTTAGCAATGATAAATTGATTGATTTGAATTTATGTACTGTAAACAAATAATAACGACTAGAACATGTTAATAATTTTATCAAAATGATTATGTTTATTATTAGCATACTAATCACGATACAACTTATGCTATCTGAATTAATTATCGCACTAATATTAGGATATTTTAACAAATTAGAAAATTAGACATTTTGATTTAGATTCATTGATTACAGTTGGACTATACAAATCTACTTAATTAATATGGTGATAGCTTTAGCATGATAGTCTGTCGTCGAGCCTAAACTAATATAGAATATTTTTTTAGATACAAAATTGAGTACCTATATAATAGAAAACAACCAATATTTTAAAAGTAGGTATATGTATTATGTAACAAATCAGTGATTTTTAATTAGCATAATTTTACACATCTTAATGGTTTTATGCAATTAGCAACAACTGGCATATAATTATCTTAGTAAAAAGTTGGACAAAGCAGATTAAAGTTTGTAATCATCATCATATTAGCTAATAGCATACTGTTTTGTGTACATTAATTTTTGATTAAAAGTAATTGAAAATTGACAATTAATGGTAGGTATTATATCGCTATTAGCGCTGACCAAAACTTCCCAAGTCATAGTAACATTGTAACAGTTCTAAAAAGTGAAGTATCAAAACTGTTACCCACGCTGTAATAAAATTGTAGACATGGACACACAAAGGGCATAGCGGAGAAGCACCAAAGCAAACGTTCCTAGCGGACCGAACGATTTCAGGCACAATAGGGGCCGGTCCTACACGTCACTGACCGTCACATTGAGCAGAAACACAAACATTTAAAATATCATCAGCCACGATAATACTACAAAAAATATCACCGAGCACAATTATCGTCCCCGGGAGCACAATGGTAAGTCTTACAAAGATAAACATTGACCGCGCAGCCGAGTTTCAAGAATACGAAGTGACGAGCTATGAAAACACTCTCAGTGTACGATCGAGGATACCATTTGGAATTCACAGCAGCTTTATTCTATAGCTTTAGGAAGCAGTGAAGGGACAAATGACGAATTCTACGTAGTACACTGGCTTCTGTAACGCCAAAAGTCGGTAATCCTTTGAAGATTTACGGACCACACATTTAGAAACAGACAAATTTCACTACCGGGTCTACCGTCTAATTGACCATTTGTTTATCTTGCCTTCCATTACTTCTAATAAGCGGTACTGGCACATTTAAAGGATTTTTTATGACACACCTATTTCTATACCAATAAAATTTGCTATAGATACACCTTTGGAAACACATTTGTTAGTTCAGGTGTCAAGACCTTAAAGCTATCATCATAAAGTCAATATTTATAGAAGATTCACGTCAAAGATCATATTTCTATGCGAATAATGCATTATGCAACTGCGAAGTTTACTTAGGACTACTTAAAAGGAGGCTCGAACATTTCGGCGATTATACTGATCGATGTTTTATTGCAAAAGATTCTATTAAATAAGAGGTTTTGATATTCCAACTATAAAAATATAAAGGAAATACTAAAGAAAAGATATCAACCATAAAAGAAATGGCTTCAAATATATATTTTTCGTGTTTCAAATTCCAAAAAAGAAACCTGTATTCACTGAGTCGATTGCTAAGATCCAAATTTGTTAACAATAATAAGGAACCATATCGGTTCGTCCCACGACGTGTAGAAGCCGCCCACACTACTACGGTGACGCCGCAATAATACTTCAAGTGGAATTCTTTTAATAAAAGATTTATTCAATTTATTTTTATATTCCCCAAAGTCGAAATACTCAACGCAGTTCAGCCAGCCGATAAGTAAGGAATATTTTAACAAGGGAAGAGCGGTAATTACTTAATGAATATATTTAGTAGACGAGGGTTAAGAGGGCATGCAGTAATTAAATTATCGATTTAATTAGTATGTGCATTCTGTTATATGCCTTCCATTAATTTATTGTTTAAACACCATATCAACTCGTTACAGTTCTCATTGGTGATGTAAAATAAAATACCAAATTGAGTTTAACTAAACTGTAATTTTGTTTAGTTTATGGGTTAAATAAATATATAGGGCAAACAGCATTAAGAGGTCGCTGCACCAATCTGGAACTGGACTGTTTGCTTATATTTTGTGTTACTAATAAACATAGAATAAGTAAATAACTACGATGAAATAATATTTTCATGAACAATTTTATATACATATATAGCCAAGGCCATATGAACTGACGAACCATAATAATGTTACGGTAAACATATAAGGGTCAAATTATTATTTTTGAATTCATTACAAATTGAATGATCGGAACTACATATATCAATGTCCATGTTTATAAATTAAAAAGAATGAACACGAAGTTAAAGTACGTAAGACCTCTCTCTCTTAAAATAGAAATAATATAAAATTCACGAAGTATTTAGCGTAACAAACGACAGTGAGATGGAAGCGTCTGGTTGTTGAGGCATGTCGGCACGACCGGCCGATGGCAGGTGCTCTCGGTCACGTGCAGTCGCGGCTTAATGACACAACATTTTTGGAACCAACCCACCAAACTATCAGCTACAAAACCAGCCTATTTACCAATGGAAATCCTCTTCAAACTACATACATTATTGATGTTTGCAGAATAATTTAGCATCCACTGCGCCGCTTGGCATTTTGACCACTAAGGCTAGACGCACGGACCAAACTTCTGATGCTGAATCTTTTATCACAAAATGGACGGTAATGGGGATTTTCGTGATTACCAAATAAAGGTACTTTAAGATTTATTAACTAAACCGCTGAGAATACGAAACAGGATACGTAAGTGAACATGAGACTACGAGTAGCTAAAGAGTTTTGCAGTTTTAAAAGATTATTACCTCGAAAAACGAAACCTAAAAAATATCTCCTCTTTAATCCTTTTCCTTGCGAATAAGGATTACGCTACCAACATCTTTTGAAAAGTAGAGACGGTGATGATCTTTGTAATTGTTACGAGATAATAACAAACAAAAGGACAATGAGAAATAATTACTGTGCTTGTACATTTATGGACTGTTGTGGCGTCTTTTAGCAGACGCAAAAATACTAATTGTGGATGCAAACGTTATTCTCCTGATAATATTTTAGTTTTAACAAAGACAGGAGTATTCTTTACTGGTTTACAAAAACACGAACAATGAAAAATAACGGCTTAAAAAAGATATACTATTAAAAAAACATCGACGATACATTGTTGTTAGCGTTTTAATCTTTTGGGATTTTAAGTCCCGTTCGCCGGGCCTAGATTAGCTTAGGTAAGATGGGTCAACTGATCAGATAATATAAAGCTTTCACAGGTATTTAAAAAATATTTTCCAAATACTGTGTTATTAAAAATTACAAAAGTTCAACGACCAGACGACGCATTGAAATTATATCGAAATTACTAAGTTCGATATAAACGAGCGTTAAGGTGTCTAGTATAAGAGATTGCTCTAACAATTTATAAATCTGACAATATTATTTAAATATTAACACTTGAGTTGATATACGATTCATTGGCATACGTAATCGATATAAATAATACAAACGTGTGAATTTAGCTTTGTTATGTTAAGGCGTGGAACACGCTGAGTGGGGCAAAAGAAGCGGCTCTTGACGATCCGGTAGTCGTTTGCAACGGCTATATTAATCATAGAGTTGACGCCTACGGGGCGTGGCCACGGCTTATTAATTCATGTCGAGTTATTAAATTCGACGCCGAAGGACATTGGCCAGTTGAGTCGACAATAGATTTGTGTGTCATTGCAATTACACAGTTGGATTTTTTATTTAACTAATGTATTACAAGTTATAATCGATTATTGTGATTAAATCATTGGGGTTTTGATAGGTTCAGTTATTAAACGACTGATGATTTAAAGTTTTAAGGTATTTGATTATTAACGCCTTTATAAGTATGTATGATTAGAATTTAATAAAATTTTTCACTTAAATTTACGACTTAACAAATGTTAACTCTAACGATTACCAGTAATAGGTATTAGAAAAAGTACCAGTCTAATCTTCATTGTAATAGTTCTTAAAAGAAATTAAACGTCGATAAAATACAACGTATGTACGTAACAAATGAAGCCACAAATAAAATTGAACGTGTAATAACAATAAATTAATACCCCACATAACATCTTAAAGTATTTTTGCAAGCAATAAAGTGGCTCCATATTTACATTTTCCTTGGCCTTATAAGATCATCTTGTTAATGATTTATCGGGTGTCGAGCGTACTAAATGGCGTATAGCCTGGATGAAGCACTTGCTACCGTAACGGACCAAGGGCCAGTTAATTATTATCTAGTCGTAAAGCTGTTTAGCGAGAACACTATTTATTGGCGGCTAACGAAGGTTAATTGTTCGAGCCGATGCTGTTAACGACACCGCTCGAACATTTCGTATTGTATTTTTAAATTATATTTAAGTTATTACAATAATTATGAAGAAAGTGTTGGGAATCAGATGCCTCACACGTTTTATTGTATATTAAAGATTAAAGACGGAGACACACCTTGCGCTTGATAACATCAGAAATATTGTTATGGTTTAAAGAGATGTTTTCCTAGATATAGAAGAAGACAATCTTAACGTTCATCGACACAGGTAATGCCGTTAAGAAATGTAATTTGATGGACATAAACTATTTAAGTTATAGTCATTTATTCGCAACCTAGCTAGGCGAATGAACTTCTAATTAAAACGTTATCAGTTGTTTAGCTTCCGTATGGCTATAATACAAAATGATTAATCGATTAAAAATTAACCGCTACTCGATTTCGCATCTCAAGACACAACTCGCTAAAATTAATTACCTTCAAATATTCACAAAGCCAGTATGAGAATGAGTAATGCACTCAAAAAATAACATTAAACCGACTGGCACAGAGGTCATAACGCCGACCATTCATCATAACAACACTTGTAGACTGCGAACACTACATCTTCTTCATTTGTGTATATTATGAACGGTATGTCAGAGGTAGGTAAAAACTCGCGCTGTCCGAAGAAAGATTCGATCGAATCGATCACAGTCACATGCCTAAAATAATGCTCCATCAAGTGGTGCGCTGTATGTCTCGGCAGGGCTCAGTCACTTCTTATGGAGATGAGAGCACCGCCAGCAACACCCTTACGGTCTCCCGCAGAGCGAGACCTAACTGACGATACATAATCAAATATTTAATTCGTTCGCGATTTTAAAATACTTGTGTGCCGTGTGTCGGTTTTTTCGCCGATTAAATTTAGCAAATTAAGTATATACTTGCAGTATTTGCGGTAGTAATACAAGGAACTATGACAATTTATGTTCAACTCAAGAAAATGCAAGCTCCAATAAGTTTAGATGGCATATCATGAATATCGACAACCAAGAAATAGTTTTATCGATGTCATAAAGAAAATAGAGGACAGAATTATGCTTGGAACTTTATCAATAACAAAACACTAGCGCATCTTATCAATAAAACAAAGTAAGCCTCCGAGAACCGTATCTTTAGATCGGAAGCGAGCTATCCTCGCAACAAGTCGACGGATTAGAAAGCTTCGAACGTCAGTATGGTCCCGTGGGTATAAATTATTTATGTAAATTTTTTTCAAAGGTTCGAAATTATATTTCAGCATCGACGTGATTAATGTTGACAGATTTTTCACTTCGCCTTAAAAGTAATAACAACCAAACAAATGAAACTGACCGACTCTCTCTAAATTGATGCTTATTATTCCTCCTTAAGTTCATTAAAATTTCCCTCGGAACGAAAGAGGATAAGTTGATTTATCTATGAGATAATAAAAAGTAGGTATGTCATCGTGATGTTTATTTTCTCTGATAAAAAGGATAAAAATACCAAACAAGATTGCAGGAAACAATGACAAATCCGACATAACATTGTTCAGTCACGTAATAGCACAAGATGAATTGCTATTTTTTTTCCAAGTCATAATAAATTTCAAAGGTTAGATTACGAGGATTTTGGAGATCCGTATTAAAAGTTAGTTAAGAACAAATTAGTTCCAAATATTTTTGCGAAATTGAAGAAAGGAATTAAAAGATAAGTATTATAAAATATTCTCCATGAATATACTAACTGAAAAATACATTTAAATTGTTTAACGATCTAGCTTTGTTGTATTGTGTAAAAAGTAATAACAAAAGTGAAGTCAAAATAAAAAATATCTTTAAAAAACTATTTTGTTATTTCAATTTCGAAACTTTAACAAAATTAGAGGACACATATAGGGAACCATGATAAAATAAAAAATATGTTTTTTACAAATAACGTGATCCAATGAATCTTATTACGAACAATCCAAAGCAAGTCGGAGGCCCACCGTACTCGAGTGATATTTCCGACAAGGGCCGAGGGGCGCATGCATTTAATGAAATCAAAAGGATTAAAAGCATCTGCCTGCTTGTTATTCAAATCGATTGGGAGCTCGTTTATCATTTTAAATAAGCTACTGCTTAGATAAACCCGGGGCGTGGTTCATGTATAACAAAAACGTAACGTTCCTCGGTAGCCCAATTAACTAACCAGTCATTAATGAAAGAGGCTTATAAACTTTTATATGAACAGAAATTCATTATGTTCAGTTTCACGAAGAATGTATTTCCTTAGGGATGTCAATTTATTAAACATCTCCACCAATAAATAAGCATAGATTAGCAGAAAGAAACTAATATTTTATTTAATGATAGACTTCATCACAAATTACAAAGGTACACATTACACAATGGCAACACCGTTTAAATTCCCTTGACGAGTCCAAATTACGAGTGATTACAAAGCGTTCGAGCAAATGAATATCGAATGCGAACAGCTTCAAGTACAAAGTAACAACCCTAAAGCTGCGCGTTGACGCTTCGTGTTTTCCCAGAGCAAACAATCAAACAGCCAAGAGGATGGAACAAATTACGACAGCATTGTCGAGGTGTTTAGAAAATTGGGGAACAATCGTCCTACCGAGTTAAATCTCTGATAATGTCTTTGGAGAAGTCGTATGACGGCGAGGGGATGAATAAATCTCTCTTAATTGGAACGCGCCGCGCCGTGCGACAACATAATGTGGACGCTTTGTTGCCGAACGTGCATTCTTCGTCTTGCCGGACTGAATACACGAATCAACCGAGCTAATGACGATGGGAACTTTTGACAACCAGTCCTGACAAAATCAATGCCCCTCGACCACAATGTATTCGGACAAGAGCAATTGGATGTCAGATTCAAAACGTTACAAGACATTTCTGTTAAGGTAAGAATCTGCTTCCACCACTCCATGTCTCAGAAAATATTCATTGTAAGATTTTTCACTCATAAAATAAGAATATCGGGCGTATGCTAACCCGCGCATTCGTTCTGGGAGCACTCACTTGTAAAACTGCTTACTTTATTGCTCCAGCGCTCTGGAAATACGAACTTCGCTTTAGTTGGCCGCACAGTGTTGTGTTCAACTTTACTACTACTACACATAGCTCGTTACATAGAAAATATTCGTTAAACTTGGCCCGGTGACGCATACATTAAAGGGTTGAGAAACCGATCGCCCGATAAGATCCCAACGCTAGTGAAATACAAACTAGTTTAATTTGAATCGTCCAACCCAAAAAGAGGACAAGCTTGTAAAACACAGGATGATGCTATTGTTATATATATTTTACTGTCGGTTGGGAAAGTTGATATCGCTTGATTAATCTATTTCCTATTTAAATTAGACATGAAATAGGTTATCGCTTATAATTGTTACAAGATTGTGATTATGTAAACAATAGAAACTTGTTACCGGTGTTAGTAATATCACAAGTATAATTTACATATTTTATTAATCAATATGATATTGTAGACACGTTCATTCAGTGTCAGTGCTATTACTTTGCCTGGCATGTATCAAAGTTACATTTTAAACGTCGAAACAATTTTTGATAAAGATTAATGCAAAACTCATCAACAGAAATATTTTATAGGGCAATCCACCTAACTTGAAGTGATCTCAGGTACACAGTGACGAAGTGGACAATTTGGCAGACATAATAAGATTAGATATGAAATCTATAATAACATAATCAATTACAAGTAATACTTTAAATCCTAAGATATGTGATAAGAGCAAATACTTAACGAATTAGGTTTGCAAAGTAACGAAAATAGTGCAGAATTATTAACAAACAAATATTTAGCAGAGCAAGAAAATGCATTGTACTAGTAGTAATAACAACACATTCTGATCTAGTCGGGTTTAACTTGTAGTATCAATACTTAGTGAGTAATATTTTTGGAACAGGTTACCTACTAGTCCAAATATTCTTTACGATACGACACGGTCTTATCACTTTCGGGGATTTTTTACTCGAAAATTTGAACAATTGAACAAATATGGCATCACGTTCTCATTAAATGTAACTAAAGGAAAAAAGTTATAAACGAAATCCCCCGGAACATAAAGCATCCGTTTGGCTATGATCGTATATCAATTCATCGTGCATACAGCGGCTTCTAGATTGGGAACATCTCTCTAACATGCTTGGACGGGCCGTCGGCAGGGAAAAAACGACCGTCCATCGCGATGCCGCCGGCAAATCGCTCGGCAAACATTAGCTAAGCGCGCGTGAAATTGTCTGTGCAGAACCGAGCGTCCATTCTGCATACATTAGTTTATGGCACCAAGTTCCAGCTACTCGTGTTATTTAAAGACAGCATACATATGCTACACAAGCAGTCTGTCAGAAAAAGAACTTTTACTGGAAAGAAAGAAAAGACGGACGGTTTAATAAATTTATTCCGTGCCCAGAACTACTTAGAAAAAAGAATATGCACCACTGAAAATGCATTTTGTGTCAATTTGTTAGCATTTATTTAATGTTTTATGTATTAAATACATTACATATATATTTTATGTGTAGTGGTTGAGTAAAACACAAGCTATTACAAAACCATATATTTCAATTTCAAAATTTCTATACCTGCATTTCATGCTTCATAAAAAATCTCATAAGCGGCGAAGTAAAGCCCAACGATTCGTTTTTACATTGTGTTTTTATTCAATAACCGCACCATTTAAATGGAGATCTCATGTTACTTATACCTTTGTTGTTCTTAAATTGAGTGAATCTGTGTGTTATAAAGTATTACCACTATTATAGTCTTATGCAAAATTAAAATAACTACATTGATACGTCAGTAGTTGTTTATCAAACTGTTATCTGAAGTATTAGCCTCACTTTATCTCCTCAGTAGCTGATATTGACTATATAAGTGCCATTAACAACTAAATTATTGCATCATAATATCAAGGTTGATTATAATTTAAGTCAATATTTGTCCTTCAATTGTATATTTTTTATACCCTAATTTTAAAAGCGTGATAATCCTAATCCAGCATCAATTGAATAGGTACATCCCGTCATGGCTCTCGCTTTGTCACTGGCCAAAAAAGTTACAAATTCTGCAACATCTTCAGTTTTCACTAGTTTATTTAGTGGCGACGATGAAGCCTCGTTCCAAAAAGCTTCACTTTCTTCTGGCTTAACACCAGCATTTTCCAAAATATTTGTTTTAACTACACCGGGTGATATAGAGTTCACTCGGACTCCTTTAGGCGCCAGATCCGAGGCTAAACTGGTAGTTAAATGCTCCAGAGCTGCAATCACCGTTTGGTACGCTATACCTTTAAACGCACCCAACGCACGCATTTGTCCTGTAATGTTTATGATGTTTCCTTTTGTTTCCGCTAGCTCGTCAACAACACAACTAATTAAGAACACAACAGACCTCAGATTACTTGCCATTACATCGTCAAATAGTTCAACTAAATTAGAATCGAATATACTAGTAGGTTTGTATATTCCCGCACAGTTAACAACAATATCAATTCTTCCAAATTCAGCTTTAGTGTTAGCTACGGCTTTTTTGATATCGTCCTCTTGACGTAGTTCGGCAACTGTTGTTAGTACTTTAGCTCGAATTAACTTTTGGCACTGTTCACCAGTTTTCTTTAGATTAGCTTCATCTTTGTCAACAAGTGACAGTCTTGCTGTGTATTTCGCAAACTGTAAACTTATAGCTTGACCGATTCCAGAACCAGCACCAGTCACCAAAACCACTTTATTAATAAAACTCATTTTAGTTTATAATTAGTAGAGTGTTTCACGTTTGACGATCGCAGTGCTACTGAGAAGTTGTTATACTTTAGATTTATCGTAATTATCTATGTATAATAATCCTCTAAAGAATGATATTTAATCATTGAGTAACAAATCTATGCAGATAACAAAATATGCTATCAGTCGAGAATTTATTATTTACATAATCATAGTTATAAATACGAACAACCACTAGCGAACCCAAATGTGTACAATAAAAAAGAAACTAAACTACAATTAAATTCCATCGAATTCTACTTAATTACAGTTCATTCTTCAATCATTTTTCAATCATTATACAATTCAGTATAATGATTGAAAAATTGTAGCATAATTCTTATCTCCTTAACACAAACAACATCTGTCACTCCTAACATTTGGTTAAGGGAACTAATCATTGACCACTTGAGGTAATAAAATGTTATGGTTTAACTCGTCTACTTTTCTTATTATGTAATCAAAATCGAATTAAATGTTAACCGTCAAACGTCATAAGAGAAATATAAACATTTTAAACGTATTAGCCTGAAGGGCAAACAGGAGTATGATTAAAATCAATACCACCAGTTAATGCCTGTACTATTTTAATATTGTAAATACCGGCAATGTAATCTAGAAACCAATCATACTGTTGTTGAATTATATCTCATCTCATGTATAAAAAGTGTCGTTTGGCGTCTAGACGACTTCGTATTGTCATCTGTGGCATATTGGTCATCAATCTAAAGTGGCCACATAACCTATTCGTTATACACAAAGCGCACTGTACTAATAAAATCGATTATTAAATCTCTAAAAGACACTTAACTTCCCCATCAGTTCATGGGAACCTTGAATACTAAGAACCCTTAAATCACAATGAACGAAAACTTGACAATATTAAAAAAAAATCCGATTTCGCCCTGGCATTGGTAAAAAAATGCCGGCAATCCGTAAAAGGAATTTCTCAGCCAATACCGATCGCTTGTACGAAATCGAGGAGCGTTCCTTTCAATCCTTTGTCGCAGCCATTTGATTAAAGTAAAGGGGCCGCAATCACATGCGAAGAGGTTTTGCGACTGAGGAAGTATCGCGTTTACAAATGGCGCACCGACTGCATTGTGACCGAGAAGCAGCCACTGAACGAAGAAGACTCCTAGTCGAAGGCAATTGAAGCCGGATGCTCACTTGTTCGCGACACTCGACACCACGCCAAAGTGAATTGAAAACTCCGACACTGATACCTTTAAGGAATAAAGAAGGCGGCCGCTGAACACAATATAATTCAACTAGGTGATAGGCGGGATGGGATATACTTTAGATCATAAAGAACTCACCCAGCAAAAGTGTCAGGAGGAAAGGTGCTGAGGTGTGGCAAGATCCGCCCATATGATTAACTACAAGAAAGATAGCAACCACCAATCGGCATCTTTGACCCGCCACAATAGAGATATGTATCTTTTAATTAGTCAAAATTTTGGCATTTTGTTATACATTTGTGTACTTCATATACTAAACACTTATCGTACAAGCGGTGACAGCGACTATACTGTTGCATTTTATATGATGTGCTTTAAGATAAAAGACCGATATAAAAGACAATCTTGCATACTTATTAAAACATAAATCGTGATGAACTTGAAAAACCACTTAAAGAGTTACAGTCCATTATACGAAACCCACGCTCACTAAAATCGGAAAAAATATTTCGCGCAAAAAGTCAACAAGACTAAGCGGTAATTCATCGCGGAACAACGTTCGGATCATTAACGAACTGAGGATTTACGATCACGTGCAAGGTGGTTGCGGGCGATGGAGAGCGCTGCGATGAGGTTCCATCAGCGATGCAAGTAATTAAATCCTTAAACGAGTGTATAACAAGAATGTGTTTTTAAGCGTCGACGCAGCGAAGCGCTCTCGAAGCCAGTCGCGACACTTATTTACGATGAGTTTTCGCGGCGGGGGATACCGCGCCTAATTTCTCGGCGCGACGCGGTCTCGCGCGATTTATTTAAAATGAAATTCTTTTGTCGTACGCCCCGCTGCGCGACAATCGATAATGTGCCATCGGGCCTAGATTGGTCCGACCACTGGTCGATTAAGATACAAAACACCTTGCGATTCTTCTTGTTAAGATAATTGTTATTGTTAATGAACACCAATGAATAAATAATGTACACACGATAGATATTTTAATAGGCAAAACCATTCTAAATTACGATTTACCTTTTAAGAAAGATCGGAGTACGAGTACAAGTCATTTGTATTAATTTCCTCGAATAATTGAAAATAATACGCCACGCTCTCGACAAAATGGGACTTACGATAATAAAATTTAGAATAAATGATCCTTTCCTTTCGCAGGCCGTTGTGTAGATGAGGTGACACGTAAATACACTTAATATGTGCCGCCATCACCTCATTTGGGTTCCATATTAAGTATCGTTTCATTAATTCGTTATCAAATTTCAATCAACACATAACCTCAATATTGTTTCGTTTTCGTTTTATGACCTACTTGATAAAATGCAGTTGCCTCAAAATATTAACATCCATACTTTAAGTCTTCAGGTTACAATATATTACAAAAGTTGTTTTTGTACTATGAAAATTGGTGCAAGTAAAGAACAATCACGATTCTTTGGGAGATACAATCCTTCTCATAAATGAGTTTTCTTGGCAGATATTTTTGATGTTTGGTAAGTAGGTAGGTACCTACATTCATTTATTGTTTGGCAAAAATAAATTATCGTATCCTAACAAGCTTTATTATAAGAGTCATTAATTATCGAAATCGAAAGCGTCTGTATTATTGTCAGACAAGACGAATTAGTTATGGCAGACAGACGGGAGTAATTAAAATAACACTAATTTCTCACATGTTTGTGTCGCGTCAACATGGACAGAATTCATTAGTGGGGTGTCATGTGAAATCGTTCGCATCGACTCAATATCCGCAGACGCTGTAGTAATTACCAGGGTGAACCTTACGCGCCACAATCAAAGAGTCAACTGTCAAACTTAATCGATTTACGCGTCAAACCAGCGCCCCGAGGTGTCCGAGTATGTTTAAGCAGATCCATCACTGCTAACGACTGGTAACTTCCTCATTGTGGAAAATTTTCACTCATCGTGACAACAATACCATTGAAGGTGGGCGTAGGGCAATCCTAACCATCATGTGTAGGTTGAACAATACGTTATTGTGAACTCGCGTAGGTTACTTATATTAACTTTCATACCATATCTTAATGATGTATATTTACTCCATTTATTGCCAGCAAGTCAAAGGTGGCATTTCAATTCGACTCTTTTTAATGTAACAGGTAGGGACTGATTGACTTGACATCAGAGATCGGAGCTGCTTTAAGGAAGCGATAAGGTGGCAGCTGCCTGAGAAATACAAAGACACCTTTTAACAAGATTAAATCCTTCTGTGAACCTTTCAAAAGGTTAAATTTACATCTGTCTTAAAATCAATGAATGGGTTTAAACTAGTTACGCCTAAAAGTACCTTGACAAAATTTTACAAAAACAAGTAGGGTAGTCTCCTCTAAAAATCTCCTCACGGAATAAACGTATAACGGTTACATATGCCAAGAGTAACACAAATAAAAAACTATTCTATGACAAGTTGAACAATACCGTTCAATTCGAGTGCAATCACAGTAAAGGTTTGAAGAAGGTTGGACAAACATTGGTGGAGCGCGCAAAACTATCGGTGTTGACCTCCGAGAGGTGTCAAAATGTGGGCCAGGCAATTGACACGTTGCGTCAGCCACGCGTGAGAATATTTGAACAAACATCTCCTTAGTTTGTTCTAGTACCAGTAATGAATCATTTCGTTAACGGTGAACCTCAACACTTGGGAAAACTCCAACACGTTTGTAGACACAACAGGCTATCGACCTTTCTTCCATCGATTTACATAATTACTACTGTGACATCTATGATATATAGAACGAAACTTATAATCGAAATCAATATCATCAAGCCAGTTTTGTTTAGTCAATGATATGCCTATAGCACGACGATATTTCAAACATTGACATTCTATAAATAACGATAAATGAGAAAGAAATACATCAAACTAGAAATTATGTTGAACAGAAAGAAACACGCATCAGAGAAAATTAGTTAGCACAGTGTTTAATTGCTGTGGGAACTTTTGATTTGACCTAAACAAACCTCAAGTGGTTTTGAATAAATATTATTGGTAAATGGTCAAATAAGTAATGAATTTAAGAAAGCGTCAGCTATTACACTATCCACTAAAGTTGTACAAAACAGACAACAAACAGAGAGTGTTATTTTTGATTAGCAACTTTGACATAGCGCAGTTCCCTCTTTCAGATTGTATTAGTAAAGCAAATCTATGAAACCAATACTAGACCAAAACTAAATTTAATCTTTATTCTAAAACACATTATAACCCAAAAATATTAAAGTTATCTTCAGAGCTAGATAAGATCAATTGCATACATTTTTATTAACCCTTCGCTCGCATGGGTTCATATCAGGCGTTAATTTAGGCGCCATAAACATTGTCGAACGTCAAAAGATATAATGAGTCATAAACATAATATAGTGAAGGAGCCCCCACATGGCTACCCACCCGTTGGTCGTGTGTAGACTCGTAAATGATCTCAAACTACGATGTGAGAATAAAAATGGAAGAAGATGGAATATTGTAGATACATATAACAAGGTATAAATCGTAACCAGTCTCGAGTGGACAATGAGAGTTTTTTTTAAGATACAGACGAATCTGACTCTTATTTCGTTAGTGATTGACATTGTTTACAGGTGTAAAGCGTTGTTGTCATAGTAACGGAGGTTTAGTTATGTCAACAGCAACGACGGTATTATGAACCGCTCGTTAGCGATACGTATCATGTTCCATCCCTTTAGTGTTTACTAAACAAAGATGGTGTGAAGTTAGGATGACCAATGGTTTACGGGCAAGTAATTCTTGAGCAACTAGGCATTTAACACAATCCACACCTAAATAATAATCAAGTTATCAATCTAAACCTATCAGGATTAAAGAACAGATTTCCAAATTTTAAGACTTCACAAAGAATAGTCTATATCCAACTATCTACATGTTCAAACTATACAGGTTATAATTTCAATTTACTTATAAGAATAAAATGTATATCAATATACACGTAGGCATCATCCAAACAAGTTTGCAAGGACCGGACAATAAACCCTGATATGGAATTGACGTTGGATCAACGTTATCGAATGCAACCGATAAGATTAATCTACCAAGAATTCCAAACGATTTTATTCTAATTATAATATTTTTTTGTATGCAAACAAACTTGGTTAGTTGGGTATTAATTTTTAATAATTATAAAGATATCAAGATCACAAGATAATATCGCTTTGTTATATTACAAACATAATTATTAGGCATTGGAATGGTTTTGCCCAAACCTTAACCTTAAATTAGAGACGTTTTTCGTCAAGGAGAAAGATATGTAAATAATATGAAATATCCTTTCGCACTTAAGGCCGAGAGTCCATAATAATATGGTATATGCAGTACCACTGTACCTTTGTCTTTATTGTATTTTATAATAAATGAATAAAATAAAATAATCTTATTTTTTTTCGCTGTACACTCCTTTTCTTTGAGATTTTAAAAGTATATCGTTGAAATAAAATTCAATTATAGGTATTATATGTAGGTAGGTATACACTTTAAACACCTATCTTGATATAACGTTTCGTTTTCACGTTCCACATTTTACGCTAACAATAGTCAAACTACAAAATCCGTAAACTGAAAACCCCTACATAGGATACAAAGACCGCTATATCCGTCTATCGTCAAAATGTTTAAATATTGAGACACGATGCGGTTGTCGACAGCCGTAAAATAACATAATTATTCATAATTACGAGCGTCCACGACAAACAGTCTCAGATTTATAGCTGCTAATGAACGGTGGCGGGCCGGGAACAAACCGTGGTTTAGTAGCTTACGACGTAAACAATATCGGCTATTTCATAAACAAAGTCTATTACAGTGAAGGGCCACATTATGTTCGTAACTGTGTTGATTTTACTTCCATGCTACCGTGTTATTAAGAATGTAAATGAATTACGAATAATATTTTATATTTTTGTTCACTACGAAGCTCTGACTTTGATATTAGTAGCTGTTAACTGAAAGATGTTTATGTTTAACTAGCTACTCTCGCGCGGTTTCACCCGCTGCTCAGCTCCATTCAATCGTATCGTGATGTTTTATAGCCTATAGCACTCAGGAACATTGTAGCTATCTATCAGTGAAAGAATTTTGGCAATCCGACCAGTGAGCTGATCCAAAGATTACCTCCTACATACAAACTTACAAACATACAAACTTACAAATTTTACTTCTTTATAATATTAGTATAGATGACTATGATAAACTAAATAGCCAGATTAACACTAGAGCTATAAAAATAAACAAATGAGATACAACACTACAACAGATACTTAATGTGCTATCAATAATCCACTTAACATAGCATCGGACCCATTAGAAGAACGTGACGGTACCTCTAGTTTGCCAATTACTCGTGACTGACATGACATATATAATAATAAACGAGCAAACTCAATTTGTTATGAAACACGAAACATTTGACCGTCCGACGTAAACAAATGCAACTACATTAATTAACTAAAAGCAAATGTTTAGAAAATCTCAGCAGGAATTCCTATAACAGTAAAACTTTATGCAGATTATACTTTAGTCACGTGTTTTGGGTTCCGTATATCAAATTAGAACGTAATTTACAATCATATGCTTAATATTTAAACCATATGAATATTATTTACACACACACAATTAGAATACAGGCGTATACATTAGACACATTCTTAAAAAAAATTGTTATTGTGAAATCCCAGCACCTTTTAATATAATATACAGCTCAAGAGTAACCTGGTCAAATTATAAGCCACTATTAATAAATGTTATTCACATGAATCACTTGTTAAATAGAAAAATAAATTAACTAATGGAATGCCATCGCAATGCAGTAATAAACAAATTCTATAAGTAATTTGTGAATCAAAATACTTTAAGAAATTCTTCAACGCACGGTCTTGACTGTTCGATTCCTAATTTATCAGCATATATTTATGCTGCCAAATATTTTTATGTATTATAGGTGATTTGTTAGTTGGGTAATTAAGATGTCATCGACGCCTTCAGATTTATAAGTGGCAATTAGAATAGTATAATCTGAACATGAATATTGATCGTAGTGACGACATTTATAAACAGCTCACAATTAGCCATCGATAGTAACGGTATCCACAAATAAAACATACTTGCGGCCGTAGCGAACTTCCACATTACTTTTCATTAAGGATAGTTAGATATAATAAACCTGATTAATTTACTAATTTGTGTATAAAGTGATTGTGAGAACAGATGTGGTCGAAAAGTACCGCTATCTTAAGAGTTATTGATGTGACAAATTCAATAGCAAAATATGGATGGATTTTGGAACATTTTAATATAAATATGTCCGGATTTAGCAGCAGATATAGATACTTTAACAGTTCTTTAAATCTCTTTAATCCTAAAATAGGTTTTGTGTATTTAAAAATAACAGTTACTTTTAAAGGAATTCAATCCCTATCTATTTATTTAAATGTCATTAAGTCTCTGAACCTTTGAATCTAAATTGAAACAACATCCAATTAGACAGTGATAACATCGTGTTAGGTATAGAAATCTAGATCTCCTAACTAAAGGTTGTGGTGCAGACGAGGCCACCGATAACAGTGCCTGTTGATCAAGAGACTGGCTCTATCGTGATTAAAACACACAATTGTGAGCTTTATTTCAAAGCTGTTAGGTCTGATTATTTGACAAAGTTAGTAACTAAATATTTTACGTACATTCATTTAGATACTTTAAAACGTTTATACTGTATTTAATTAAACCGAATAATATAAGACTCAGAACTGTCATAGGTCACCAAATTATAATCTTTAATGTTTAAATTTTAAAACCCACATTATGGTCACAAGTGGTTTAAAGCGATGGCGCCAGATTTCATATTTATACAGATTACGTTTGTAATCAAAAAGTTAAATTTAAGTTTATAAACATAGAAAATTATTGATATATTGAATTAAGTAGGATTACTAAAGAAAGTCACTCATTATACCTAAATAAATAATAACGACGCATAGTGTAATTGATACCTTATTTAAAGTATCTTAGGTCACGTTATACATGAAACTGAAACACTAAGTGCCCTCTTATGCTCTCCGTACAAATATTTGAACAAAATACTGGCCAGAGAGCTTTGTTTACAAATAATCAATGGGAACGAGCCGAACATCGTCGGTCGTAGTATACACCCACAGCTAACGTGACAAAATACTTCATTTCATTCAGAAATGTTTCCGCAGAAAGGCAAATAAACATTGTAAATATATATAGCCCGTTAGGTACTCGGTGACGTTTACTTTAGCATTTAAGTTCCCAAACACGATTTAACATATACTTGAAAATTATACGGAGGTATTTATATAACATATAACTACATTATGGTGAAGTAAGTTAAGGAAAGGCTTAACTTGTGCAAACAGACATTTCGACACAAACAAATTTGTATACACGAAAGTAAAGCGAATGATCTGAGTTTACATTTGTAAATTTTCCGGTACCAATAAAAGTTATATGTACGGGCCCCGCGAACCAGGACGCGGAGCACGCCAATACTCTGAGGGAAACGTACGCAATAACGCTCAATTTTCAAGAAAACAACCATAACTTAGAGCTCTGCACTCTGTCGTCTGTGTTCCTTTCTTCCGGGCAATTTCTATTACCATATAGACGCGCTACTTTTCAATTCTTTTCCATTAAACTTGGTGCATCGCTGTGCGTTGCGCGGCCCGACTACCCAACGTCTCGCTCGCTATTCTCAAAACACATTTATAAAATGCTCTTTACTCGGCCGCGGCGTCGGTCCCCTGCGACTGACATTCTATTGCGAATTTCAAAGTATATTTTCAAATAAGGAAAAGCGCTTGAGATCAATGAAAGTTTCATGGCGTTTATGTACCCAACTGCGATTTATATTTTTGTAAAACGTCGTAAATATTACGGATATGGTGTTGATTTTAATTGATGTAGTGAGACGGTGAGAAACCTGTTCACATCTTGGGTTTGTGTGAAACATAATACTATTCTTATAGTAATACAATTATCAATAGTTGAGTTTCGTACTAAAACGTTTTATAAACGCATCCTGTTATACAAATGTGTATTAATTAAATATTAAATACTTTATATGTCACCACTGCTATTTTTATATTCCTTGCTTTTCTTTTTATTTTGACTGCGGAAAATCATCCAATCTTGATCTTCTTCTTGTGAAGCAAGTACAAGTGTCTGATTCTTCAATTTACTTCACCGCCCCGTTCTTTCTCTTATTCCGAGCCGGGCCCTACTAAGGCTGATCTGTGGTGGTGTGAAATATCTTGATGATCTATGCCACCACCATAGATGACTTCTTCGAGATTGTCTTTCTGACTAAAAACTATCCCGTTCCTTCTCCTGCTCCAGGCCTTGACCTGCAACCTCAGCTGAACGCTACGCGCCCTACGCTCCGGTCTGGTTCTATTCGAAGGGCTTGCTAAGTTTGCTTCTTTTATTGTCGAAACACACCATTGACATTTAGCAAATCAAAGATCACAAAAGGTCTTCTGCAAGAAGTTATACCAGTAATTGTTGTTGTTGCTATTCTTGTAAACTGTTTTATCTTTGTAGGAATAGGAAGAGAGTAAATGTCATTATTATGGAGTCAAACATCTAAATATTTATAAACAAATTTTAAAATAGAATTACAATGAAGAAATGAACACCTGCCAGCAACTTCAACTCAGCTGCAAATTCATCAAAATAATTCAATATTCAGAGAATTATGACACTGACGATATCTTAAGCTTGCCAGATGCCATACAACCGAAAGGCTTAACTCCAACCTAACAATTTGTCATAATAATAAATTTCATAACCAAAACACGGTACAACAATGAGCGACTGTATTTGTGTTTCACAAAACCAAACAAGCATTCATCCCAACAAAGACATCTACATCGGTAGCCGGCCCGAATTATCTGTCATGTTTCACAAATAAATAAGAGCTATTTTATATCACAATGGAAACACACCGTCTTCTGTGGGGCGCTTGATTCGAAACCATTGAGAAAAAATCTATTTATCAAACAAGAGATGGGCTGCGCGAGATAAATCTGGTCGAGTCTATTATTACCCCTTTTCAATCTGTTCCGGGATTTCTATGTACAGCTAAATCAAAATCAACCCCGAAGCGATCATATTCTATTACAGTGCCTATAGTAAGTTTTTATTGTGATGGAAATTTTACCATCTTTCTAGGAGTCCAGGATAATCTACAAACTCAAAGATTTGCGAAACGCATGTGTTATGTTAATTTGGGTTCAAAATAGCTATTTAGCTATTAAAGCAGGAAAACATCCTTAGTGTTGAAATGAAGTTTTAAATGGCGTTTAATTTTGATGTGTTTCTGAGTAAACAAAACGATAACGTCACATCAAGTAACTCATGTCTGAGGTCCGCGGTCCGCAAGACTTTCGCGAGTCCACCGCTCACGAACTCAGCCTCACGATCGAACACCATGATCGAAATACGTGTACAACCAGCCTGTATTACCATAAACGATTTACCGTATGACGACTCTTTCAGTTCGCGTGGAATATGAATTCGATCGTGTAATACACGAAATCGAATACATTGTCGAAAACAAGAAAAACATGTGTTCAAAATATTAAAGATGCATTGTTCCCTTGGGTTTCTTTTAATGAAAACATGAATTTCATTAATATCGTTTTTAGACTATACCAGCCATGCATGCTCACCAATCACGGCCAAATATACCTAAGTATATTTAAGAATAAGAAACTTTATCCTAAGCATTAGCTGATCAATAAAAACATATTCAAATAACAACAAAGATAATAAGCATATAAATTAACAGAAACAAATGCACCTTATGAACGTAAATTAATCAGATAAAACGTAACAGAGCTGACTTAATGACCCATTTTAATGGGCATATGATGTATTACGTTGATTTAATCGTAGATGCTCTTTGTTATCATTGGAATTAAACGTGATGTTAAGCGATCCGTCATTGTGTTGGATGCGCGATAATCGCGGGTGACATAAGTAGGCTCGCAGCGGAGGCACGCATCATTTGCCGGCCGTCGGCTCCGATTAACTTCCGCGCGCTGACACGGGTGTTGGTCAGACCGTGTGTAATTACAAATTGGGCTTCGATGAGCATCGTCTTAACGACACCGACTCCAACCCACTCTGACATTTAAATTCCGCCTATTAGTTTAACACAGCTACTCAACATGAATTTAGAAATTAACCTCAATGATACGAAAATAATTTTATTTTACGAGAAGAGATCATACGAATATTACTTTCTTGTGACCAAATATTCAGTCATATTTATGATTCTAATAATAATAAATCATAAATTGGCTCGAGAAAACGATTTATTTAAATATTCCTTGCAAACGAGCATTGTATCATTTCCATAAATAACAAATCAATCCTTTTCAAAGCCTGAGAGAAAGCAAAAAAGAATCTGTAAACCAATAAACACTTACTTGCTTGCACATAACAAATGTGATGGACTCCCGCGGCGATCAAATAACTTCGAAAGAGGTCGGACATTTAATTTTAGTTTTATAATAAAGGACATATTGTGTTAGATAAAGGATGGGTTGTAATAGTGTCGCGTCATTCACATTAGTAATGCGCTTCCTGGTGGGGCGTCGCGTCACACAACAACGTCAAACGAACTATCCTGTTTGTACCCAGTACTATTGAAAAAAATTACAAAATAAATAAATTTATAGAAGGCACCGACTCCGAAAATATTTATTCAAATAAGTCGCCATCAAGCCGACCGTAAAAGTACGCTGAGGGTTGAGGGGCTAGCAGTTTTATTAATATTAAACGAACGCTTCAGTTGACACAAATTGGCGATAACCAAAGCGAGTATGTCATAAAATTTTTGTTTCCCTTTTCTGTTTATTATTTGTATCTCGGAATAAAACTTGGAGTTTTATCAGCTTTGCCCGTGAAATATGAATTTTTGGAATATTTAACGTTTGATACTAAACTTTTGTACAATTAATAACAGTTGCCTACAGTAAATCTGTGTGAGAAATTCAGATAGCAGGCGCCGCCGCTCCTGCCTGTGCAGAGGGGGCCTTTGGTTTGCCAATATTATTATTGCATCATAAAACAATAAACTTAACTACCTTAATACGAGATACAATTCTTCGTAAGACTTTAAAGGAACTTGGACTCCATTCATAACTTCACGGTGGCCAGAAGATGTTTTTAAAATCATATTGTAGATATCAGAGTATTCTCTTCAAGCAACATTTCCGATGAAGTTTATTTATACACTGAAGAATTGAAAGACAAATAAAGTATCAACAAATATATCTAAGAGTTCTAAATAAAACAGCATAATATTTTATTCTTAACATCTGACTTTATTCCCTCAAACTGCGTCGTTTCAACGAATTCACGCGCTCGACCAACAACAAAGCAGTTAATTAACCCGTAATTTATATAAATGGGTTCAGTCGCAATTCGGGCAACAAATTTATTTGTGATAGGAGATCTTTTAAAAGGATATAAATACTTTAAAAAACAAGACAAGTAATGAAATGCGGGCCATAATATTCTTTTGTAAACAAGAAGGCGTAAGAGAGCTAATAAAGTGCTCGCAGTACAGATTCAATGCTACAACGGTGTCTAGGAATTTATCGGTACGATATGCCAAGCGGTAATCAAACTAAGCATTTCTCACCCAATTTAGAGAAGTTCGGAAGCAGTAGAGGTCCTACAGAGAAACTAAGTATCTCTGAAAGTTTTTTGACATAGGGCAGCGGGAGATCTAAATTAATTTGTAACTTTCTCTATGGTCCAAATGACTATCCGAGAGCAATAAGTTGAGTGATCATATAGAACCAGGAATTTGTGGGAATGGCGACAATCACTCGCTTCTAAAAAGGATAAGTTAGAACAATGAACGTGGCCAATTAAAGGAGGCGACAGGACACGAACTTCGTGTCGACAGTTCGCCGAAGTTGACAGTTTATTTCATGAACGCTATAATTTTCAATTATATTTCAAAACATACTGGCAAGGTTCCGGTATTCTCGATCGTAAGCAGAAATGTCATCATCCCACGCCAGAAAATGTTGGGTTTTGCCTGCCATGTAATATATTTACACATATAGCGCATTTCATAACTTTTTACTTGTATGTCATATAATAAGATTTCGTTTCTTACGTGAATAAATATTTTGGAAACAAAACCATCAACAATTTTGTACAAAAAAAGGACACTACAAAAAACTTATTGTCATATTGATATTCAGAAAGTCTAGTCCTACGAAAAAGTAATTAAGAAGAAATGTTTATTGCTCTGCAATAACAAACAAAGATTAGGTACGTACACCAAAAGGAAGCATTTGGATGTCATTTAGAACTGTCCCTCAACATAAATGTGTGACCATCGTTGTCAAAAATTGTGAGGTTCTTCACCTTAAATTGGCCTTAAAAACGATGCGCGGGCGTCGCGAAATCCCGCTGTGCGCAACCCGGCCCTCGGGACTCGCCAGTTTAATTTATCGCGAACAATCACATTACCATATCACTAATATAATGCGGTCGAATCTGCGTATGGGCCTTAAACGGTTTCTCAATTCCTTTGTTGTCCAAAATTTATGAATTCTGTTAACGCTTTCGTATCACGCCTGCAGTCGTGGACCGTAGCTGGGATACTTTATAAGCATTGTTTTACAATCGTCTTACAAGAGATTTACACGGAACTGACAATATACTGAGTTATTGGCACGCGCTCGGTTTGCACAGCTGCTATTATTCTGGGAACGTTTTTCAAATCCGTATTCTAAAAGTAAATAGACAATATCTTGTTTTGAAACAAAAGATGTACGCGTGTTTTTAGTTCTAAGCTTCAATGTATCACTGAGCTTGAAATTGATGAGTTTTCATTTGAATTTCATTTTACTGTACCAACACTGGTGCTATATTCTATTGATCTTTAGGTAAATGATTAGACGGAGACTACCTATAATAATGAACACGCACATAAACCGAGTTTGAGTTACGAAAACAGCAGATCATTAATTGACACAAATAAATCATGCAACCGCAACTGGGTAAGCTGACTCAAACTGCATTTATTAGCTGAATAAAACACACGAACGACCGCATAACCACCCATTACTCAGTCGCCCTACTAGGTTATTATTAAAAGTAAGAACCCATCATATTGAAGCAATATTCAAATCGAGTCATAACAAAAGAATCCCATCTCGTAGCTCAGGTTTCAAAGAATGCGTGTAGCATGGGTAACACAATACGCGCCCAACGCGTATGGGCTGGGAGCTAGGGAACCTCCTGTATATACGTAAATTGATGTAACAATACGCTAGTTTTTTTACCCCGTTCCCGGTTACATTACTACCCGGTTACCCTTTTTATGAACTGAGCAGAATTTTATTTACAATAAAATAAATTTACTAGTGCTAAACTACGCCAATGGAATTATGATAGTATGTAAACAGATCTGGACCTTATTTTGTCTTTTGATATTGCATCCAACTTTTTGGTTTTACAAGATCCCTTAAGAAGAAGGACAAAGATATCTCTAACAAGACGATAACATACACAGTCTCATAGTATGCATTTGAATAAACAGCAAACATTTAAAAAACTATAAAAAAACAAAAGCTGGAAAAACTTCCTTTTAATTTTTAATATATTTTAATCTTTATTAAGCCTGTACTTAATAGACATTTATTATTAGAAGGGATCATGTACAATATGGGGCCAGCCCATTGTGAAACACCCAAAAGTGGGGAGATTTGATAGAGGCAATGAATAACAAAACGTTTATATAGAATAACACGATCCATTGCGGCTTGTGCAAGCAATGATTGACACGTGATCCGAGCAGCGTGGATTGAATAGCTCATTCAATTTGGTGACTTTTTAGGGTACCGTTAACAAATTTTCGAAACGCATTTGTGTATTAAATAGCTTTTCCCTGCTACTAATCATTTTGATAAAACTTACAAACGCCTCTTATGTGTATATGAAGGAATTTATAAAGAAAACTTATTCTGAATTATATTTGCCTCCAGAAAAGATTTACATTCAAAGTAAAATAGCATCAAATTTTCTAAGTTCTACATTAAACACTAAAACGATGTATAAAAAAAATAACAAATCCAGCAATTACATTGATTTCACTTGCATCTATTAACAAATTAGTTGTACATCTACGGAACTCCAGTATCGTCGCAGTATTCACTTTTTTATTCAAGTATTTTTATTACCCCATTGTGGGATAAAGATTAGTCGGCAGCAACGCGGAAAATATTTAATAGAGAATTAAACACAATGCTTTTGAGTTTGGCGTTCGAATTGTGCACTTTTTACACGAACACCCAAGTTAATAAAAGTGATTACGCTATTGTAATGTACGTACGTATACGAAAATGCCCATTGGCAACGTGTTCGTACACTTATACAAGTTTTCAACCCTTTAAATAACGATTTGTGCGAACGCACAAATCGTTATTTCATTAATTTCCATTAATTATTCATTAATTTCCCCTAAGCAATTATAACTGGTTTTCTTTTTTGAAGTAAAACGCAAATCTTGTAAATACAAAAATAAAAAATACAACTTAAATAACATTTAAAGATAATAAAATCTGAATATAAAAAATCAAATGTAGAGTCAATAATATCTACAGTTGTGTATTTAAACGATACGATATTATTGTGACGCTAACTAAATCGTAAGTGTGCAAAGATAAGGATAAGGCGCGTATGCCGAAAGCACAGGCCATTTCTCGAGAAAAAATGCGGTAGCCGGGGCCTTAAAAACGTAAAGGGACCACCATGTAAATTATTTCACTGGCTGGCCAACTTGAATTATCGTACTCGAGTCGCAATAAAACTCCGACACCGGAGGTTTTATCAGGAATGAAGGAACATGTTGCCATATTTCATTAGGCCAACAGCAACGGTCCGCTTGTGTACGAGCGCAAAAATATTATATTAATCTCCCAAGTTACGGCGTTTGCATCATTGTGTCCCTTGTACAGTTGATATTTATTGTGTTTGTGGAAGGAGTAGGCGCGACAGTCCCTTCCTGGCACAACGCTGCAGAATTTGTCACCGTTCTGTTTAAACGCCATTAATAACAATATCAAACACCATTACCTCATTTACATTCATTTAAATAATAATAAAATTTGTGCTTTTGAATAAATTGAACATAAAATTGATAGTGAAATGAATTTTTTAATAATCAAATTTTATTCACTGCTGCTATCTTAATGAATTCTGTATAATTTTCGCTTAAATTTTTTCTATAATTATCCAGTGCTTGAGACATAATTATTCAAATATCATATTTAGATGCTCAGAAAGATAAAATAAAACATAAATTCAATAAAACGTCCGTTTATAATTTGTTATAAATAGATGTTTTAGCGACTAAAGAAAAAAAATGTTGTGTATAGGCTGGTCGTACATCCAGGCGAAGAATTTAATCACATGAGTCAACATAGCGGCCGGTATTCCGATGATATCTAGAGACGTTCATTGGCGGCACACGAGCCGAACAAATTGAAAAGGTTGTGTGCGAACACAACAAATGTTACAAGTCACAATTGAAATTTCTAAAATACTTACTGACATTTTTCTTAGTAGGAGCACGTATTTCTCCACGGAGGATGTCACGTCTAATTGTGTCAAAAATGTACAATATTGGGTACGAACGTGATACCGTTCCTTTAAAGTTAACTCTTAGTAATGAATAAACATACCACAGGAAAAAAAGCTTTCTAAAAAGACAAATTCTACATCAAAAGAAAGAGACATTAGAAAATAAAGATTGCCACAAGCTTTTGTTTAAGCTTTCATTTGGACAATAGAACAGTGCAGCTCGTATCAAATAGCGATAACTGATGAATGTCACTTTATCAATGAGTCACTCAATCATTCATCAATCATTAGTCAGCGTCTACAACTAACCTTTCAATAAAGACAATGGTAAATCATATGGAACATCGTTACTGTGGTCTGTAAGCAAAGAATGTTGAGCCATGTAACGTTCATTCACATCAGGGATTTTATTAGACGCAATTACTTAAACATAACTACAAAAAAATATAGAATATTAGCCTATTAAGTAAGTTAATGAAGGGGATTTTTTCAATAGATTTTCGCAAGACTTAATTGTAACAAACATTCAACTAATGTATAATATATCTAGTTCGAAGCGGGCCTAATTGAATGGGTCGCAATTAGCAGATGCTCGGCGTTCACCATTAGTCAGCGGTGACACGGCATAGAGAGACGATAGAGAGGAGCGCAGATGTCGCTGGCGATTGTTTGCAAATAACAAAGTGAGCGAATGGTTCCGCAACAGTTTCTAATTGTGCCACGAGAATGCGTAATCTAACCGGTCCCATTCGGCATCACGTCGTGAGTCTCTGGAGCAACACAAAAGGGATTTGAGTGGACTGGCGTGAGCGCATTCTTTTTTTCTTTCGTACACACATTTGATTTATTTACGTCACCCAAAACGTGTTCTGAGTTTTAACGTTTAATCTAGGATAATATTTTATTTTTCTTTCAGTATTCATGGATAAATCAACAATCTACGTTAATACTCTTGGCTCCCTATGTAGACAATATTAAGTTTTAAATTTATAGTAAAGGCTTGAAATCATAAGTTCATGGGCCGATTCCGTTTTCGCAGTGGGACACATTGGTCGGACGCAGTTGGACATTGGAAGTAACATTTCGATGTTCAAAATAAAAACAAAATTATTTCAGAACGATGTATCTACACAAGGCTAATTGTAGTAATGAAAAGAGTGTCAACTAAGTAACTGTCTACCCTTAAATTGAATCCAAAAACATGTACTCCTGGCGTAATAAATCAGAACTGTCTCCACGCCACTTGTGTTCCACACCCCGTGGGTTCTGAATCACCAGGTGCTGTAGCGAACAAATAAACCCGCGTTGGCTCTAGCGCGCCAAATTGCCCGTGTCGCGATCTGACGCACTACTAAGGGTTCCGTTCACGTGTAAAATCTCTTCAATTTACACGCTACAATTTAACCCGTCAGGGGTTAACACCAGGTAACATAACACTCCTAATGTTTAATGTGCGCATTAAGTTTTATTTTCTACATTATTCGTAAATAGGATTAAGTAAGGCCACGAATCGTTTCACAAATCACCTGTAGTGAGTATGCTATTTGTGTTGCGATCGTTCGTATGGTTGTGAAATTATTTTGTAAACACTATTTGTTTTTGCTTACCCTAGTGTCGGTTAAGATTTGAAATCGCTAATGCTGATTACCTGAAACAAAAACAAATGTCATTAGTCATTAATGGTAATAGCAATACTAACTACACGACAAGTAAGTATTTACATAGACATAGACAAATAAATTGACCACCTTAATGAAATACTAGTAATATGTACTTAACTCTAATTCTTCGTCATTTCCGTTTTAGTATATCCAGAGACCGTAAGCCAGACAGGACGTTAATTAGAAAATTATGTAGGAAATTATTAATAGGTCCGGCGTGTTCCCGATTAGATAACAAACTAGTCCATTAGTCGACAAGGACAAAGTCTATTAGAGTTTGGATTAAAGGGTTGTAGTGCCTGTTGCTTTTGTTTTAAAGTTCATAATGTCTTTTATAAGGGCAATCTAAAAGTCCTTGGTGCATCAAAGGTGAGATAAAGCGGTAGCGAACAATACGCCCGTCGCCAGTGCAGCGGTCTGGGGGCGGGTTTGACGCGTGGTTGAGGAATGATCAACCGCGTGGAAATGACGACTTAATGGATTATATGTGTCCGCCGACACCAAGATAAGTGTCGCACCGGTATCTGACCTGTCACCGGAGATTAGGTACCGAAATTACAAAAATTAATAACATAATGGAAATCGACTACGAAATGATTTTACACACTGATGGATTCGGTCGATAAAAGGTAAAAAATAAACGGCGACGAGGCATACATATATATATCTGAATGATGTAGAACATTATAAAGAGAAAAAATTTAGTTAAGGTAACTTTAAAGTAAACGTATTTTTGCGGAAAGTAGAAATTATAAGCGTTTCAACATTTCAAGTGATTCATTTGCTAGTGATTCTCATCTAAACAGCATCATGCCCACACAAACAATCCAACACCCGGACAGTTGCTTGTCAGCTGATGCATTAATAAATTATAAATTGAATATTGAAACTTTTGTTATAGCGACCGATGGCAACTCTCGAATGCACATTAAATAGCACCACAATGACCGACGATTTACCGCCAATCTGTTCCTTTATATACATTGGACAAGAAACGCCTCGCCACTTATGACAAAAAGTCGAAGGAGTGATCTCCCGCTGGCCCTTTGTAGTAAATGTGTCTAGGCGCGATCTGGACAAACGACCCGTGGGACTGGCTGTGAAATATTGAACCGATGTCATAGTGGGACGGATGCGAATCCTATTACAAAGCTATTTACGCTGTTTACATAAAGGAGGTGAGCCGCGAATTCTATAGTCCCGACTGGTGCGATTGCAAATTTTCCGCATCTCGCGTGTCAAAGGAGATAATTTATTGCAATTGAGATATTGCAGGCGCCTCGGGATCGCGGCCACAACACCTCGCATAAATAGTAACGCGCGACGGATGAACCACGTCCTCCTATCATCTCGACACCAAATAAAATTATGATCATGACCATTCCGTGCACGAGAATAAGTTAAATATTAATAAGAAACTAGAGTTTTAATATGAATTGTTACGAAAATGTCATTAATACGCAACACTACTTTTTTAACTTAATAATAAATAATGTGTGAAAGTAATAAACTCAGAATATTTACCGATAACCAGATGATGCGCTATTGATGTTCTAGTGATTCGGTTGATTAAAAAAACTCAGGGCACGTTCGTTAAATTTTTTGCACAAAGGCAGGTGTGAATGAGTTCAACAATTAGCAACCAAGCGGACACAATAGAAACAGATGTGACGCGCCTACTTTTATAGCCAGACCATACAATTTGGAGTGATATCTTATTGTTACTTAATGAAACGGAATTTGAATACGAGATCATGTGAGTGAGTAGGAGCTCACTCACATGATCTCGTATTCAAATTCCGTTCCGAATAATAAGTTAGAAAGGAACCGTTTAAGTTATTGGTATAAATCATAAAGAGATATCCTATATTAGACCCGAAACAATTTGATAAATGAAACGGGGCGTCGGGAAAATTGGCAGGTCCACAAAATGCATAATGTGCAGATGTTTACTTTGATGAAAGGTTTAGAGCTCAGCGGCAGACATTATATTGAAATCGTTTAACTGAATTAAAGGTTGATTCGACTGAAGTTACCTGGAAATGGTAATTACGGTCCACCAACTAGGTAATATGCCAAACGTTGCGTGTCCAACGCGAGAAACATTTTAATATCAATTAAATTAATGGCATACAACTCATTTTAATATTATATTCAGTAGCATTATTCGAACATAACGCCTGGAGGCTTCAACAATAACAAATCTATTGTTCACAAATTAATTTCATATAATAGGAAATGAGCCTTTTATAAACAACAATAAATTTAGATTTTACTCTTTAAAAATTCTGATGTAATTTTAATATATTTATTGTATACGATACAATATTGGACTTATTACTTTGCATAATATTTTGAACATTTAAGTAAACTAAAATAAAATCACACTGTCTTATTAGATCTTCATTTAAACAGTGTTTTATCGATATAAAATAATACTAAAATTGTTGTTTTCCCATTTTAGTAGTACAATTAAAAAGTAAAATTGAAATATTTACAAAATGAGTTGCAAATGTTAGCAACAAAGTAAATATCTCCCATTAATTTCATTAGCGATAGTGAGTAAACAAAATGTCAACAGTCATCAAATGTCTGCAATACAATTCTATCAGCGGGAGTGTTAACAAGCAGTGACTGTGGCAGTGCGCCCGCGCACTACCTGGCCAGCTGCCTCGAGCCCCCACCAAACTATGCGCGTCTTACCCCGCTACCATCCCTCTGTCCTGCTCGCACACACAGTATCAAAGCTTGCTCGAACATCAGAAAAAGCGGTTTCGTTCCATGGTGGTGTGTACCGCATGTATCTGTGTGTGTTCAGTATATTTTTCTGACAAGCATAGTGACAAAGCCGAAAGAGCCATACGCGAAAGAGTCTCGCAGGCGCTTACGGCATTTCAACTCTTGGCGTGAATTTACCTGTTGGAACGCGTGAACCGGCGCGGCCTTGTGCGCGAGCGCACCGCAGGTTCGACTGCGACTCAGTTCCACCCCAGACCTCAGCGCGGTCGCCCGCGTCACGTGTATCTCTATTCAGTAGGTTGCGGACGCACGATCCTTTCCAATTAGTGTTCTCGCGAGAAACGAGTTAAGTGGCCGGTTCGACTAGTGAAGTTCTCGACTGCGGAGCGAAATAAAATGAACTAGTGCGCTGATAAAGCGATGTTGTTGTGGAATGTTAGTGCGAAAGGATGATCAGTAAAACTATGTAATACAAAGTGATAACAGTGAAACAAAACAATGTACCTCACACGGTTTACGTGCGCCTTGTTGGTGCTAAGCACTTCTGTAACTGTAAGGGGTGCATCTTTATCGGCGGGTACACGGTACCAGGCGCCCGATGAGTGCGGGTGGATGACGGATTACGATGGTTCAGGAGTTGCGTTACAGTGTAGGTTAAGAACTATAAACAGCGAATTGGAGAACACAAACTTCAGTGCAATTCAACCACATCCTACAGTCAGACTGCGTCTCGAATGCAGCGATGCGTTGTTCTTTCAAAGTAGTCTCGCTCCGGGTAGTTTCCGCCAGTTGATTGAACTGCGTGAGCTTACCATTGAGTATTGCAAGATTGGAAACCTTTCGGACAGCGCATTTACAGGGCTGCGGGAATTAAGAAATCTAACAATACGAACTCACAATACTGACTGGTCTACAATGTCACTTGAAATAACTCCTAGCGCATTTTCTAGGGATGTACAAAACTTGGAACGATTGGATTTAAGTGAGAATAACATGTTAGTGTTCCCAGAAGGTGCACTGTGTACATTACGAAATTTAGAATACTTGAATATGACCGGTAATAGAATGAGAGATATCAGTCATTTTCAATTCTCATCGGCACATCGTCATCCGACGGAGAAATGTGGAGATAACTTACTTGTATTAGACCTATCCCGGAATGTCATTGACACTCTACCTCCGAATCTTCTATCAGGATTAAGAAGGCTACAAAAATTATATTTTCAAGGCAATGGATTGAATTCAATCGCAGACAGAGCTTTAGAGGGTCTCATCTCATTGACCACGATAAGGTTCTCGGACAATCAACTCACAAGCTTGCCTCCAGAATTATTTAGTGATACGAAAGAATTGAAAGAAATATACCTAAACAACAATACTATAACAGTATTAGCTCCTGGATTGTTTAGCGATTTAACTCAACTTCTAGTATTAGATTTGTCTTATAATGAACTGACTTCAGACTGGATCAATACTTCCACTTTTTCTGGCCTTAAAAGGCTAGTCTACTTGGATTTCTCCCATAATAGAGTATCCAAAATGGAAATCGCACTATTCAGAGATTTACATAACCTGCAAACATTAAAAATGCAGGACAATTTTATTGAACACATTCCAGAAAATGTATTCAGTTCACTGAGCAATCTGGACACATTAACATTATCAAACAATAGACTTACCAATATAGAAAGCTATGCTTTTATGGGCTTGCGAGTGCTATCTGTTTTGTCTATAGACAGTAATCGCATATCCAAAATACACCCACATGCGTTACGGAACTGCACTTCATTGCAAGACTTGCACATCAATGGAAATCGACTTGATGAAGTGCCACTGGCACTGAAAGAGATACCACAATTGAAAACTCTTGATTTAGGAGAAAATCTTATCGTCAGCATAGAAAATGCATCATTCATGACAATGGAACAAATGTACGGATTACGACTTACAGAAAATAATATCGGCAATATCAGCAAAGGCGTTTTTGATAAAATGACTTCACTGAAAATTTTGAATTTATCCAGAAATAAAATCCACAAAATTGAAGCCGGTGCATTTGATGCTAACGTGAATCTGCAAGCGATAAGACTAGATGGAAACTACTTGACAGACATCGGTGGACTTTTCGCTAAATTGCCTAATTTAGTGTGGTTGAACATTTCTGATAACCGACTGGAATGGTTCGACTATGCAATGATCCCAACTGGATTGCAGTGGCTGGATATTCACGCTAACAGGATCGCTGAACTTGGAAATTACTTTGAGATTGAATCGCAACTATCACTTAGTACTTTCGACGCTAGTTCTAATAAGTTAACAGAAATAACTGGAAGTGCGATACCAAATTCCGTTGAAATGTTATATTTAAATGACAACCTAATCTCAAAAGTGCAATCATACACGTTCTTCAAAAAACCTAACTTAACAAGAGTCGATTTGTATGGGAATAGAATAACTAGTTTAGACCCAAATTCATTGAGAATATCTGCTGTACCACAGGATAAAACGGTGCCAGAATTTTTCATTGGCGGCAACCCACTGGAGTGTGATTGCACAATGGATTGGCTTCAAAAAATAAACACTGGAAACAGAGCTAGAACACAGCCAAAGTTGATGGATTTAGACAGCATCAACTGCAAACTGTTGTACAGTCGCGGAAATGCACAAGTGGCTTTGATTGAAGCTGCACCACACCAGTTTCTGTGTAAATATGAGTCACATTGTCACGCACTGTGTCATTGCTGTGACTTCGATGCCTGTGACTGTGAAATGACTTGTCCTAATAACTGCACCTGTTACCATGACCCGTCTTGGTCAGCAAATGTTGTTGATTGTGCAAACTCTGCTTATGTAAATATGCTGCCGGAGAAAATACCAATGGAAGCCACGGAACTGTACCTCGATGGTAACGATATCAAAGTATTGCCAAGCCATGCTTTTATAGGGCGTAAAAAATTGAAGATTTTATTTTTAAATGCATCTAATATTGAAACGATTCATAACCGAACATTCAATGGTTTAAAGGAATTGGAAATATTACACTTGGACTTTAACATCATCTCATATCTCGAAGGGCAGGAATTTGATGGACTCGACAATTTACGAGAATTGTACATTAATAACAATAAAATAAAACGCATTGGGAAAGAAATGTTTAATCATATGGCGCGCTTGAAAGTGTTACATCTGCATCATAATAGACTCATAACCTTGTCAGTGTGGCAAATCAATCCTGCGATAACTGAAATTACACTTTCGTTTAATCCATGGTCATGTGATTGTGAGTACACCGAAATGTTCCGCGAATGGACAAAGAGAGTGAGCTCAATAACAGATCTGTCAGATATCAAATGCATCTACTCGAAAGGGAACTCGACAGAATTGACAGTTTATAATGAAAGCATGTATAGCGACCCGGACAGCGGATTTAAAATCACTAGTGAAAACGGAACATTGTGTACTGGATTGCCAAGTATCAATAACAGTATTAATGGTAATTTAACTGCCACTCGAACAATAATCACTAACGAAGAAGTACCAGATTACATACCTCTGTTAGTTGCCACTCTCGGATGCTTTTTAATTGTATCCTTAGTGAGTATGATTATTTTCATATTCAGACAAGAAATGAGAGTCTGGTTCCATTCAAAATTCGGCATACGGTTGTTTTATAGAGCCACAGATAGAGAAGACTCAGAGAAGATGTACGATGCATTTCTGTGCTACAGTTCCAAAGACGAAGTTTGGGTGACTGAAGAACTTGCATCCATGTTGGAGCGCGGTGACCCTTCATACAAACTTTGCTTGTATTACCGCGACTTATCCGCCCACGTGACAGAGAAGATAAGACAAGCGGTTGAATCTTCGCGTCGCACAATCATGGTGCTCAGTGAAAACTTTCTAAGATGTGAGTGGGTGCGTTATGAACTAAAATCGGCTCTCCATCAGGTACTGAGGGACCGGCGAAAAAGACTGATAGTAGTGTTATTAGGGCAAGTGCCTCAAAAGGATTTAGATCCTGACATAAGACTGTATTTGAAAACGAATAAGTGTCTCCACGCGGACGATCGACTGTTTTGGGAAAAATTAAAATTTGCGTTACCCGATGTGCGCGATAATCCAAGGTGCCGCGGAGTGCCGAGCCCCGTGGTTAGCGGCGGCTTGCCCATGCACCGACACCACCACGCCAGGAACCACCTGGGCATGCTGCCGCAGCCGCCGGTGCACGGTGCACACCCTGTGCTCCCTCCACACCCGTCTCATACGTCTCACCAAGTGCCACCGCGTGCGTCTCCACGCACTATGTCCGTCCATGTGTAAAGTGTAAGTGAACTGTTAATATGTGACTCTCAGTGAAAAAAAGTGATTTAAATACGAATGTAGTGACCAGAACATTAAGTGACTGTTCTTTTAAAATTGTGATGGCTAGTCGGTTAGCGTTTATAAACTGTAAATAATAAAAATATTTGTAGACATAGTAATGTAAATACGCCTGACTTTGTATATGTTTAGATACTAAGCTTACAAAAATCATATGTTTAGAAAGCTAGGTTTAGAAAAGTCGATTGTAACAACTTTGTTGTAATCACAATGTCTGTCATATTATATGTGATCTGAGCTTAACTAAATTGATGTATAAATAAGTAGTTGTATGAGTTAGGCCTATTTAGGCTGTGTTTGTTGGGCAAAACTTGCCGACTACTATTAATTAAAATGGCAATACTGCCGCAATCTGTGATAAAATTAGATATAGTTAGCATTCATTTTATATCACATTAATGTATATTTTGTATTGTAGTCTGAACTAAACGAATATTTATTGTGGAAAACATCAGCAAAAACGTGAATTTGGAAAAAATATAAATGAAAATAAAATACGATTCAATCTTAACAAGTTTCTTTTACTTTCATTAGAATGCAATTACCTGCGTCCTTATCACAATAATTACAGTACACAACGTACACATTAGAAATGCCTAAGTAATTAGACCTCGTTATTTTTACATTATATTTCTGAACGAAATATATCGCACAGACACTATAGAAAATACAACACATTTTGAACCTTATTAAGATCCATTTTAAAAACAAATTTACCTGATTAAATTTCATGAAATCAATAAATAATCTAAAAAATAATACAAGGTAAATACAATCTTATACACTGTCTGTCTGTGCCCCATCACATTATTTTTCATTTTCGACATAAATTAAAACTAAATCTTAACAATGATGATAACAATATCAAAAACGAAAAGAAGCTATTTCTATAAGGACTATGAATTAGTACATTTTCTTGTGTTGAAAAATTATTCTATTTATTCATAATAAGTTTTACTAATTAATTTATTACTTGGTTTCAATTCCAACTCAACCAAAGCATATACATAGAATGATTTACAATTGGAAAATATTTTTTATGCTAATAATTAATTGCCACTTATTTTTTTGTAATAAGATTTTAATATTGTGACATATTAATATCCATATTGATTAATTGCATACATTTAAATAACAAAGAAGCATATACTCGCATGTATAAAGGTTGCATCTAAAAAGATGTATATATAGGTATACTGTTTAGTAACAACACAATTGATTTTATTTAAATAATTTAGTGTTTGATTACAATATATATAAATTGATACAAATAGCTGCTAAATCAGAATAGTGTTGTAGGTATGGTACTAACAGACTCAGCAATTAGCAAGAATGTGCAGAAAGAGCGCGGCGCCTACGCACGAAACCATATATTCCGTAAGTGATACTTTACATTTCTAATGTGAATCTAAGCATATTTTAAACGTACATAAATCCGCCCAATTATGTAATCCTGACAATAATTACCATATTACTCAAAATAAATAAAATTTTATGGCTTGTTAACACTTTTAAATAACTAAAAAGGTTAAGAAGGGATATTAATATGAAAAAGTGTCTGTGTTGTGAAGTAATTAAAATCTAGAATGACAACAACTATAACCGATTTAGAATAAATTTATTTTACGATATTTCATTGGCATGATTTATAGACGATTTATTGACAAAAAAACATGAACTTTAGCTGTGAAACTTAATCTTTTTTAGTATCTTCGTACAATACTAAATATAATATCTAAAGAAGTAATATTTAGCCTAAAAAATTATTGTTTAGTTTTCCACACTGCAATGTGATTGTATAGATTCCTGTAGAGCTACGTATAGCACGTAGCTAAGTGGATAGGCGTGAGCATGCCAAGTTTTTTGCTACAGGATCCGTATAGAGTCGGCCGACGACCGCGGCCCTTCAATCTGAGGTAACGAGCCCTCGGCTCACACCTAAGCAGGCGCGAATGAACCCACTGGACGGCCGAACGTTCGAACAAAAGGATGGCGCGTTTACACCTTGTTCGCCGATTGGATTTACAAGCGTTTTACAGCCACGAGCGATGTTTTTATTGTTAACAATCATTAAAGTTATTAAATACTTTGAATACTTAACAATGCTAACAAGTCGTTTTAAGTACCATAACAGTAGCTATTTACTGTATAGGTAATTCTTCAAACGTTGTAAGTGTCATATTATCTTTTGAAGCTATTGTAATTAAAAACTTCAAGGATATTTTTAAGGCATAAAACAACATCTATTGACAGTAACCAGTCGTAGTATTATGTACATAATATATGTATAATTCTCATAAGCCATTATTTTCTTATTGGATTACAATTCTACTTGGAATGTTTTTATTCAAAATCATACTCAATAGGGCAGACTGAACGTGGCTATTTGCATCAAAATCTTTATAATCAATGTATTTCTATTACTGACATTCAGATTTTTATGTTATTAGCAGGATCGTCCAAAAAGCTGTATTGGACATCAGTGTAATTGTAGTTCTATAATATACTGCACCAAAAAATAAATAAACAAATATTGAGGCGTAACAAAACATATAAGACGACAAACGTATGTCTAGCTACTTTTATTTATATTAGACTTAACCGATAGTGTGCACCTTGAAGGTACATATTTCAAAGAAAGTGTATGTAGGTACTACTAGTATAACCAGATAGTAGAACGGTAATGCAATAAAGTCTTGATTATAAAGTGCTACAAGTTCTAGTTTTCCTCGTTAAGCAAGTTACAATAAATATACTGCATTCGCGACATTAATATCGCGTAGAGAATTTAATGCATTATTCGAACGGTACGGTGTTCTAATTTTATCTGCGAAATATTTTGCAGAATTTCCTCACGTTCTAAACATAC
The DNA here is from genome assembly GCA_902829305.4 of Spodoptera exigua. Classification (NCBI taxonomy): domain Eukaryota; kingdom Metazoa; phylum Arthropoda; class Insecta; order Lepidoptera; family Noctuidae; genus Spodoptera; species Spodoptera exigua. The sequence goes on from LR824614.2 coordinate 6,411,721, forward strand.
CTATTCAAGGAAATCGAGTGATTGTAGCTATGTAGGCAGCAGTAATCCAACTTAAAATATAATTTTTAATAATGTAAGCACCCAAAAAAGCTAACTCTGAAGTAATGACTAACTGAGGAAATGTATGAACTAATTTAAAAATCAAAAATGATTTGAATAGTAATTTGTGTAACGATCAATCTTATTAAGACTCAACCTTAAGCTAACTAACTAGAATTCAATCTTCAGAATCTGTATTGCAATTCATTTATTACATTCTAATTTTGTAGTCACAAGTTTATAACTATATACTTTGTATGTATTATGCCATATTTTGTATGTTAACGTTCATAGTAGTTTTCTCAGGTTTGAGGAATACCAATGGACTCATAAAGCCTGTATAAGGTCATAATGTATTGGATTCATAGCTTATTTGAGTATAGCAACTGAGCTGAATAATGATCGCTCACGAGTGGCATAGTAAATCGATTATTAAATCGATTCTCGCTAGTTGCAAATAAAAATAAGGCGCGGTAACCCACTACATAATGTAGAGTTGTTAACTCTTACTTAGTTTAAAAAACCTATTCGAGTTACCTAAACATTTTTGTAGTTATGAAAATCATTATTTTCATTCGAAATTCCTTTATTCCTAATAGTTCAAATATTGAAGTGCGTATTTGTGTGCTTGTTCCATCTAGTGGCCCAGTCAAGGGTAACGATCCCCACTCGGCCATAGAACCTGAGAAAACGGCTGCTGCGGTCAGCAGAGATCAATCGAGTTCAAACCAAGTCTTATGACTAAAAAGGAAACATGAGGTTAAATAAAATTTGAATTGGACTATTGTTTTCATTGAAAAAGAATACAATAGAATAAAGATTTGTGCCTAATTTACTTAGTTTATTGATAAGTGGCATGAAACACCAAGGTATACAAACAATGAGGAATCGCGGCATAATAAATAGTTGAGTTCTCAGTCACCAGCGTCCATAAATTAAGCTAGAGAATAACATACAGATGAAAAAAAACTAGACGCCGCGCTGTGTACAACATTAATCAGAGCTCTGAGAAGGCGTAGAGAATTTATTTTACGATTGTTACAGCACCGATGAAACGTTAAAAATGCTGTCGGAGCTATATTGAAACATTCGATGCATTGTTCGAGCCCGATTGAGTCGATAACGCACCGCGGTTCCGACTTATAGTCCCCCTATAGCACCTTGTTGATTTTCCAACGTAAACTGTCGGATACGACCCGCCCGTAACTAGTTTCTTTTTTATTAGTACTGGTTTAGTGTAGAACGGAACGCGACTCCGTATCGATCGTACGATTAAACCACTAGATATCATAATCACCGGTCTGCGCGTTTATCGAAAGTATAATCGGAGAGCGGCAATAAATTTGTCTCATTTTAATATCCTAGAGCGTGTAATGTTCCGCCATAACCGTTCTCGATGTTTGGACTTAAATCTCATTAGAGGCGCGAAGGGAAAAAGCCGAACGTTGAGTCCGCCCGCGCCCGTCATACGAAAGAGTTCAACGAGGTGCCGCCCTGCCGTATCCATAGTACCTACATACAAAGAGCCTAAACTAATACTACACACCACTTCATTATGTATCCAAACACTACTTACGATTACTATCGTCAATTATGAATGGCACTGACCAGTTTTCAATTTCCATAAAAATTAAAAAGAACAAACCACTATAACAGTCATTCTTAAAACAATATAAATTGATATTCCCAACGCAATTTTGAAATCAAATTAACTTTTTTCGACGGGTTGTTAAAAGCGGTACTGTTAAAACATAACGGTGCTTGAAAAGATGTTCGCAAAATCAGCTTCGGCGATGTTGACCGAGCTGTTGAGCTTGACTATAAATACGAGTGTTAATCTCTCTCGTTAACGTTATGAGCTCCAACCTGTTATTTTGTACTGCTATTACGAAACCAAACAATATCACGTGCTGGTTTAAATGTGTTCCGTTGTGACTCACCAAACTAACGATCTTCATTGGACGCGAAACAATTTTGACGCAAATTATACGCTGTTATAAGCAACAACGTTAATTAAGTTGCCTGCATGAGATTAATTTGATTATCAAATTCTTATTTCAATTATGTTCACAGGCAGTTATTATTTCAACGAAGCTATTTGTTTTAACTACGTATCTTGAAATTAACGGATAATAATCTAGTCACGTCGTGAGACGAATGTACTTTGCATTAACCTCTTTTCGACATAAAAGCTACTACAATTATGAAAATGACTGCGGACCTATCACGTGTTGTTTTGTAACTAGACCGTCATTCTTAAGAAACTGAACATGTTGAGAAACTCGTACAGATTTATGGATCTAATTTAACTAAGTAGGTGCGTAATGAGACTTAGATTTATCATCTGCAATCAATTCAACCAAATACCATTACAATATTCCAAAAGAAAGATAAATCTACTTGAACTAAAGAATATAAAAACACTTATTTGCATTCACTTTTCTACAATTCATTACGTCTATTTCACACAAATTTTGCATATCTATTTAAAACTTATAATAAAAAGTCAGTCAATTGAAACATGAGCGGCTTAATACACGAATTCGTCATGGCTTGTTATAATGAACGGCTCGAACATTTCTCGCCTAAACAAATGTAGTGGACGAAGCGTAAAACGACCAATAGAATCGCTTTGTTTGGTCTTAAGTGGTCCGAGTGGTTACTTTAATTACTTATTGATACCCACTTGAGCTTGAGTGTGTAAGGCCGGCATCAAATCACAAACAAGGCCAATGGAACTATTACTACTACACAAAAGTTGTTCAAAAAGTTTCTTTTTAAATGACGTTCATACGAATGCACAACGGAAAAACTAAAAGTCAAAAGTTCGCATACTGAAAGCGAATAATAAAATTTGCGAACTGCACGGTATGCTATATGACAATTTGACAAACAAAGTTGTTGTTATCTGCATTTATTCTAAACGTTGCGTTGTGAAATTTAATATGCGTCACAACGTCCTTGTGTGAAATGTGTTAATTAAAAACTTTGTTCCAATTATTGTTCTCTCTAATACAATCTTGTAGTGTTGTAGCACAATTTCTAGATACTTCCGCACCTTCTCATATCACAGTACCCCAATGGTAACAAGCATAATTGGTTGCCGCAGGTTTAAACGAGTCGCTCGATATACTATAATGGTTAGTAGTATTTAACGGTGAGATAAAATCTTAACAAAAGCGATTTGGTTAGCCGTCTTGTTTTGGTACTTACATACCACACATATGCATCTATACACCAATCTAGCTTGGTGCGTCCAGTCAAGTTGGACCTCTAATTCTTGAACATCTATCTCCAGAGTTGTCCGTCAGACGATGAAGAGCAAGCGGCAGGAGGTGCCATTTTAAAGTGGTGGATGTGTAAATGTATTGACCCCGGCTGCGTGCCGCGAGTGTCGGTGCCTCGTCTATGATATGTAAATGATAATTGGTTCCCGAATAGAAAACGTTCTGTTTATGTTGCTCCGAACGTTCGGGGAGCAAGTGTCGATAATAAGTTTAATACGCCCATACCGTACACTCTAACTGTAATTATGTGATAAGATTATATTCATTTTTTATTTGTTTATAGCATCATAATGCCAACACGTTACGCGACAGCAAAACAGATGTACATAGTTACGTTTAAGTATATCAACACACGACTCTTTAGTGTCGCAATAAAAGTCAACAACACTGCTAATATGTACAAGTCCATGGGAACGCGGTCACTACATAATAGTATAGTAAAAGTAACTTTGCTCATTACATTACGATACGGATATGAACACAGAAAATATCAGGGTTTACCACACGAAGCACTGATTTAATACAATTACATTCTTCGTATAAATAAATAAAACCCAAATCAAATGAATGGCTCTTTATACGTCTCCACATGTTACGACTATGCGTAAATCCCTAACAATACATTAGAGAGCAAACTCATTTCTTACACAATCAAATAATCCGGCTCAAATCTATGTCGCCAGCATTTCACCCGGGGGAACAGGCGAGACGCGGCGGTGGCGGCCGAGCCAACCTTTTGTCGTGAATGTCACGCCACTCGAATTATCCGAGACGCTTTTACTCATTAATGGACGGTTTTATTTGCTCTTATTTAATTTAGCATTTATTCAATCTGCCCCTGGCGCGATACGTGTTGTGTGCCGAGTTCTTATTTCGTTTGCACCTTTTGTGACAGGGCTCATTGAGGCCGAGGTGTCGGGATGTGTTCCCGTGGCTCGCGGCTCACTTTACACGTACAGCTCCGGCGCCTTTCATCGCGCACAAAGCGTAATTGAATCCCACAGAATCCTACGCAGGCCGTAAGATTTAATAGGGCATTTAAACACTCGCATTGGCCATTGTGAGACGGTTTTGTATGCGATTATTCATCGCAAAACCACAGCGCAGCTAGCTTTCCGCGAAAGCGCATTGCATGTGTTAGACTAAGTGCGGCATGAAATGTACCCCCACGTGTGGTTCCACATAAAGCTCTAAATACCGGTTTCACAAACACTGCGCAACGTTAAAACACACACAGTTCACGCTGCGAATCCAGCCACACTGGAATATTATTTTCTTAATGTAATTGTTAATAGTTGCAGTAATTTTCTTAAACGAGAGACAGGAATTAATTTAAAGTGTAAAGTTGTGCGTAAGTTGTGTTGGCGTAAGAAGAACCCTCGCGCCCTGAGGCCTGCTCGTAGTCGTATAAATTTAACTGGACGTCAGAGCAGCTTAGTAGTGGTGTAACAACGAATAGGAACTAAACGTGTGGACTGAGTACCGCCGCTGTAACATGACCTACCGTTTCTGCGCAAAACAACTTTCCAGCAAGAGTGTTGCACCAAAGGATCGGAGTTCTCGTATAAATGGGCGCGTCAGTCAGCTCGTAAAATTGGAAATGGATCCTCGTAAATCGGCGATATTGAGCCGAGTCGCAAATTGCTGCGCGTACGCGGCCGCGCATTCGGGTTCTTGATCAGGGTGAGGTTCACAACACTTATATGCTCTTTTCTAAGGAAAGCTCATAAACTTGATTCAATGAAACAATAACACAATAAAATAATATTGTAATATAAGTCTTTTTCATAGACCGCCAAGGCATTTTATTTGGTAAAATCAATTAAAAACTGGTCTATTGCAAAACAGTGTCAATTTGTTTTAATACTTAACAGCAACTTGTAAGTAGATTAATAAATACACTTTTTAGGTGACACCAATCGACCCAGAATAAAAGGTACCAATTTGAATCTTTAAGAATTGGTTAATTACATGGAAAGTAAGTGCACGATGAAAAATATTTCATATTTAAAATAAATTCCTGACCAAAGCTTTCTGGTCAGATTGAATTTATTATATACATATCGATGTACACATATGAATTAATAAGTCGTGTCTGACATTCAGATGTTATAGAATGCCTAATTTTGGCTTGGAGACGTTGTATGTGGGCGATATATAAATTAGGTTGTCATAAAAGCTTCGGTGTGGAACCTAACAGAAATAGATATCATGAATGTTCGAACAGTAGTCTGGAACTCTTAGAGGAGTCAGTTGGCCGAGGCGTCACCTATAAAAATGCAATATCATACATCGATCAGGTGGTACACAGGGCCAACAATGGCTGGCCATTGTGGACTGCTATCTAATCGTAATGAATATAAATTTTCAGATGACATTTACGATCGGTGCGCGCCGTGATACTGCATCTATATAAACGTGTTAGATAGAGGTTTTAATACACGCACACATTGGCGAGATCGACAATAAAATACTCCAGTGAACCTCCGGTATCAATTTGTAGCATCGCCGGCGTAAAATATCCCACTTATCTTTCCATTTATCAACAAATATTGTTAAGAGTTAGTGTTTGGAGTGCGTCTGTTGCGATTCTCTTACAGTTTAGTACAGTTAGTTAAACTTTAAATTAATTTATTTACATCATCACATTACACTATTCCTCTTAAAAATACCTATTAAAAACTGAGCTTCGTCAAATATGTAATTATATGTCTATATATATGCTACATCTGTCCATAGCAAGCAACAAAGATTCTAAACTCCATTCTACTACCGAAAAATGAAACAACAAAATTAATCATGTATTTCAATTAAAAAAATACTGTACGCCGTCATCTTATGACGGATAGAATACAAAATTCCCATAACTTAATTACGAATCTGCTTTACCCCATGTGAACCGGGTTTGGCCGAGGATGCTATGCGAGCGAATTATTTATCACAATGACATCGGCTGGCATATAATTTGCCATGCGCACAGTCCACTATTATGCTCTTCGCCGATTCATTCGATATAATGAGAGCCGCACTCGCTACCGGCCATTCGACCATTTTTCCACACAGAATTGCCGAAACACCGCCTCTGCGTAAACGCGACGGGGAACGTGTACCATCAATACAGTTTTTCGATCCAATTCTGAGCAGGTGGATACATTATTTACTTTTATTTTCTTATTAAAATATCACTTGTACTACTGTTTGTATTTGTATTTTTAACATCAGTTCATTTTTTAGTTCTTTCAAAAAATAAAAAAGAAATAAATATAAATAAAGTAACTTGAGAAAATACATTTTGTTAGTAGCTCCATTCCACCCCGCCTCTTTCTTGTTTTGACTATTGCTACAGGGTAGAAATATTTTTATTTATAGCCGTCGCCTGATGGTGGCGCCAGTTCACGATTCACTTGTAAGAAATCTTTTAAAGTATGGTTCGTAACGAAAAGCAGGTTACTGGAATTTACATTGCCTATACTTCTACTAAGTGTCGGAGAGCCAAGCTTCGGCACGGATGGGTCGGCTCAACCTCACGTCCTCATAAAAAACCGGCGTGAAACAACCTGAGAGCGTTGTGTTACTGTGTGAGTGACATTACCGGAATTCCAATCCCTCACAATTCCGAATCCCAAAATATGCGAAAGATTGTTTACCATGAGGTAATCCGTTTGCCTACCAATATCTAAAAAAAATTCAGATAAGTAAATGTTTACAATGTAGCGTCAACAATGTGGCTATTTGACACTATCACCATGGTCACGCCAGCGATGTTCAAATGAATGAAACCATTCACTGGAGACACAAATACACTCATATCGTTTCAAATATATAATTATGAAGGTATATAAATTACACAAACGTAGATTTTTACTATTGGGTGTTGTTATTTGTGACTTTGTCATGGCCAAGCCAATTAATAAGCCTTTCTTATCTTTATAGTAAAATACTGAAACATTTATTAGCTTGCCCCACATTGTTTTACTTTCACATCTTGTAACCTACTAATTAATTTTCATAGCCAAAAATATATGTATACCACTTCACAAGCCACCAACTACAGTAGTACCTGTGCAATCATCATAATTGGCATGACGTATCATTCTTCCCGATAACGTGACGAAAGAGAAAATTAATCAATACATTTATGAGGCACTTCATACCAAAGATATACGTATAACCTGTATTTTGCCCACACGGCATACTGCATTAGCACATCTAGATATCTAACAATGCAAATTAGTGTAGATATCAAAATGGTTGATCGGCGTTCAGTCGGTTTGCATATTGTGTATTGTATGGAGTTTATCTAGAAACATTAATCACTTAAGTCATAAATATAAATAGATAGGTACCTACCCACATGAGAGAAAAAACCATCGCCCAACCTGGCATAGAAACATCGCCTGGATTTTATGAGTTGATATGAAATTAATAGTGCTTACTCATACTATTTTATTATGATGATCTATTGAAAACAAATTGGTACAAGGATTTTTAGTTTTTGCATCAGCTTAAATTATTCTTTAAACTTGCTACTCCGTAAAAAGTACATTGAAGCATCTGATAATCACTATATAATACTTACAAAGCCATTTTTAACTATCTGCGAATGTTTTTTACCTGAAACACAGGTTCGCACCAAGTTCAGATTGATGCTATAAATTGTACTTTGTTTTAGATTTTAATATATACATATATTTTGTAATCCCCTTTTTATCTTAATGTATAAAAATGGATCGCAAAATGTGTTGGTAAGCGCATAACTCAACAAAGCGTGGACCAATTTTGCTAATTCTTTTTTTGTTGTATTTGTTATCGTCAGGAGAAGGTTTTTATCAAAGAAAATATTCGAAAAGTAGAGAGGAAGATTAGGAAAAAGTGACCATTTGATAGCGAGATATTTGGACCCGTGCGAAGCGGGGGCGGGCCGCTAGTAACAAATAAACATTCATATACATATATTTTGTAATCCCCTTTTTATAACAAATAAACATTTTATTATAATTATAATGTTAACATCTTACGTTAATAATAGCTAAAATAAAATTAGAAGTTAAAACAACACTAACACTTAATGAAGAGATTCCAAATATGAGTAAAGAATAAACAAAGATTACATCGATCCAGGAATTCGACGAACACCACAGAATTCCAAAACCCATAAAATACTATTTTTAAACCAGACGCCTATAAGGGCCGGACAAAGGAGAATTATGGTATAGCCATAATCGACTTTAACACGCCATCTCTCATAAGGAAGGGATCATGTAACAAACAATATGATACTAAATATTCTCCCAAAAATTTAACAACCGGTTAAATACGTAGATAAGTTTTAATTACACATATATTAGAATCTATCGAATCGAACAGGCGCCGACCAATCAAGAAACAAGACGAAATGAGTGACATTTTTTTAACTCTTTGAATAAATTAACGCTGATGATATTTATTCATCTCATGGTAATATCGTAAATAACTATTTTAGAATAAATTTGAGAGGATTAAGAACAAAGCGATAACATCACATTCATAAGCAAAAATTGTGATTCTTTACAAGGCTTGCAAGGCTTTGGATCAAACGCTAATGCCGCGTCGTGTTTGGTCAAAACGACATGCCGATATGACAATGACGGTTTTCAGAATCACATAAATTCGCTACTTAAGCTTCAAATAATAAAATAACATTTCATTAAGAGCTGGGTGACGTGAAATAATGTAAAGGAAAAATATGAGAATAAACACGACATACAAATATAAAACAAGAAGAGTGATGACGATACGTTAAAAAAATTAAAGCAAAACGAAAAATAATATTAAGCTGTTGTAACGGCATTTTACAGTAATATTATAAGTCCGACAAGAAAATATTAAGAGACGATTTGGACATGTAATAAATTGTTGTTAAAATAGTGAACTATGACATATGTTTAGTTTGTACAGACGTAAGAGGCACGACATACCGACCGGTGCCCGTTCGAGTTTGCTTCGCAACATTCGACGGTAGAAAAAAGTGACGTCTCATTGATGTATTGGCTAGAAAGAAGGCTTCTAGACCGTTAGCTAGTTAACAAAACGATACGACTATTAATCACGCTACGATGACTATCTCTATCTTAACATGCAAGGGAAAAAGCTTGGTTAACATGCAAATTGCTACCGATACAGAAGAGTAACAAAATGCCGTCCATTACTTACAAAAATTGTTTCAACAATTACATAAATAAACCAATGGGATTATGACAGACAGATGTGACATTCATAGTATTCGAAAGACTAAAAATATATAAGTAAATCAAGAGAAATCTAAAACAAAAACAAACGTGATTTACTTGGAACTCAACAATTTATTTTACCAAATCGCCGAAGTGGAAATGATTGAGGACATCATTCAGAAATTGACGTCTTGTTGCTGCCTGATTATAATACAAATTTCTAAAGTTTGACAAGTCCTGGTAAAAAAATAATGCAATAGGAATAAATGAAATGCTGTAGCAATCGGATTTTAAAAAGCTTTAATAGTTCAAACCATCGCAACGGTAATCTTATGGTCTTGTTCTATCAACTACCACGCATGTACGAGCGTGATCATATCACTGTGAGAGTGACGAAACTTACTGTAAGTCAGGCATTGGCACCATTAAGCCAATCCGCTAGCCAATAAGGTGGACACTTGACGTATGCCTTTCCATTAGGTTAGCGCACAAGAAATACATCACACCGAGCCTTAATCAAAGACGCGAAGAAACCGACTAAGATTAATACGTGGACAGCGGGAAGGAACGCGCAGAATTGGGAATTGGATACGAACAAGCCGGACATACGAATGAACGTTATGAGTAAGTACGTGAAAACATTTTCTAATGACAAGCATAGTATAGAGTTAAGAAAGCAGATTGCTGGCTCCCGCTGTAACTCCAAGTCATAATTGAATTATCGCGTGGTCGCAAAAAAGTTACAAGTTTTCTAATAGCTAGGCAGATGAGACCCACAGAAGGGTTAATTAAAACGAATGGACGGTCATCCGCGAGCAGAATGTCGAAGTTTAGCGGATCACCAATTTCAATGCTTTAATATTGTTACAAACTCAGCTCCCGCGTTTCTTTAATTAAAATTAACGACGCAAAACTTTGACAGCCAAACGAATTATTAGTACAGAAGCAAACTTTTAATTAGTTCGCCTTCTTCCAGCAATACTTTGGTGCATTTACTTGTCTAAAGTAATTTAAATTAATTTGAATTCTTTATACGCCATAAAGTTTTTACTGTGTACCGCTTATTTTCAATTTAATGATTAGTAATTACTGCTTTATTTAGTTCCACATGAGGATCATTGAGCATATATGTATAATGACACTGAGTTATTCAAAAGAATATTATTCTTTGAACTATTTTCTATAATAACCGCTTCAATCAGAATAGTAGTTCAAAATGAAAAATAAAGAATTTCATATAGGTATAAATAACCCGTGTACCAATAAAGCAAGTTGATAAGTTTAAAATTATAAATTTCACGCCGGTAGTCCGCATGTACAGATCCATGACAATATTTGACAGCTACCACTATTGAGCATTGTCGAATCATGCATGTCTAAATATAAAATTATCGAGTAGCTCAGAAGAAAAGCAATCATGGAACGTATCTTAAACGTTACGGTGGCTTATAAGTTGATAGTGGAGAATAGCTACTAGTGATTCGCACACAGGAACTTGTTCGACTAGAACTTTACTTAACAATCGAAGCAACAACAATTATTATGAAATAAGTCTGCTTAAAATTGTCACAATCTGTGAATCGTTACAAGTGCATTGGTCCGCATATTCACACCTCATGAAGCCCCGGGGAGTAAAACCGGCTGGCCGGCTCATCGGCTCGCCACCGAGGCCAGCCTAAGATACCTTTTAATTTGACCACTCTCTACCTCGGCGCCTACGCGCACCGACGTAAACAAATCGTGAGACGAGATCAATGAATATTAAGCAACCTCCGAAACAATTTCCAACGCCATCTCGAGATAAAATAAATAATTCTCTCCAAATAAACACGGGAAAAGAAACACTGATTGCTTCATAAATTGTCAAAATGTTGCCATGTTCCATTCGGTCTCGCCAATCTTTTTTGATTGCAATAATGAATTGCATGAGGCAAATTGGCAAATAAATAAAAAACCCTTTTTATTTTTAATACTACCCCAATATTGCATTGGTTTAAGGAAGTAATTGAGATATATGATCTTTGATGCCTATATTAAAACGTAATTATTGTTGTGGCAAGCAACACTAGCTGAATAGACTTTTTTATTTATGTTTTGATGTAGAGGTCCGAAGCTAAAATAAACTCGACTACTTACACATTGTTTTAGTCGGCAAAACAATTTATATTTACTACGTTACAATACAAAATCATAAAAATACTGCAACATTAATTTTCAAATAAAACTAACACATCATAAACTCTCCTCCAAAGTTTCTTAAAATATTATTATCAGATAATGTAATGATCGCCGCGCCGGAGGCGATCCTCGCTCACAGAAATCAGTGTGTTGGATAGTTGTGGTTGTATTTTATAAAATACCGTTAACAAAACGTACATCGAACTTGACAAATTGCTTACGCTCCTAATATCCAGACACCTCAGCCTCTGAGAAGATAGGGGTCTTTATCAACACTTACATCTACACTATGTTTAGATTCCGAGATAACTCGATCGAGTTGATGCGGGGACCGGCGCGAGTTCTAGTGTTGCCACTAACTAACGATAAATGGTACATTATCTTATATTTGTATTACGTGACACTGAGTCACCGTCATTAAACGAATTTCTTTATTAATTTCGGAGAGCCATAAATGGGTATATTACACAGTATGGTGTTTCACGATCTAATAATTTATAATAAAGTCAAGGAACCAAGTATGTTGCCATATACAGGCTGCGTCTAATGGATACGAGCTGTCGTAAAGGTGTATTTACGGTGTTGTAACTTATTTTTATTGAAGGCATTATGGTGCAGCACTATTCTGAACAAACTAGTCCACGGTGTCGAACGCGCCAGTTCGTAGCAAGTCGTCTGTCGCACATCAATACGGTGAGCACAATCAATATGTTAATATCTGAGATAAGCCAGTCAGATTCCTGAACATAAAACATAGAGTCACCGAGGTGGAACAAGAGTAACCCACATTCTTACGAGATACGATCATAAATAAGGCAATCATATCACCGTTGTAGAGACGAACTGATGAGATTTTCTTCTTCCTGTTATCTCAATGATATGTAATAAATATTCTTGACCAAAACTTAAAGAATAAATAATTGCTAGCATCAAAAATTGTCCCAATATTGCGTTTGTGTAATGGAGTGCGAAAACCGGTCTCAATGAAGTGTTTAAAATTCATATCATGAATGACAGATAAAAATGTCGAGATTATGATCTCATAACATATCTAATTTTTACGCCACAAGGACAAAGTAGGTATTAATTGAAAGTTGCACACTTTATAAATTCAAAAATACCGATAAAGTGTATAATGGGTTAAACTAATAATAAGAGTCAGCATTTGTTGTTGCTAAAGTAGTTTTAGCCAAATTACAATAATCACATTGCCATTTATAGGTATATTCACGAAAGGGATATTTTTAATAATTAAAACACAAAATATGTACGCCGTAAAATCGTGATTGGCTCCAAGTGAAAACTCGTTAGGTCGATCGTAAAAGTCGACAATAATTAGGCGGCCACAACCGCGAGAACCGATATGAGCTGATTACGAAAGAAATACAGTCTTAAAGCGTTGATTTATAGTGGTCCGCGCTGGGCTTCATCGCCTTACCTCACCAACATCGTACCACGACGTACTTAATGCCCAGTTAATGAAAAGAAATTTTTAACATTTGTCTTCCGTGTCTGTGTAATAGTAAAAATACAAAGTTGAGTTATTGTTATCCATAAAAATAACAAGCAAATCCAATAATGGTCTCTTCCAAAAAAACGTATTTTATAGTCGCCTTATTCGATAACACTTGAGTAATTTTATACAAGCGATGCTTGATTTATAAATTAATTCTTAATTACAAGTGAATTCCTCCAATACTATTTTATAATAGCAATAAAAGAATACATCTATCAGTTCGTTAGTGCGCGAATATTAAATCTGATGATGCCAACGATTTCATTCTTTTTTTTAAGTAGACATTCGAGAACTGTGATATTTTAAGCTTGAGTAACAAGAATAAAGACGAATATAATTCAGAAAATCGAAAATCATATAACAGAAAAAGGTAATGACTTCATTCAAAACCATAAGTAGACAAAATACTGTAACTATATATTTATGTAACAAAGCTTGAATGAGAATAAGTTTTCGCTTGAAGCAATTTCAATCTTCTAATATGATAAACGATTCGTTCAAGAGAGCAATTACGTCGGGCAGCATTAGAAGTAAAGCAATGACCACAACCATTACGTGTTCGCCGTGAAATCCATCGACCATTAACACTTCACAATTTGCTACATACACTTATTAGTGACTTTTTAAATAGTTGTTAAACCCAGCTTAATTTTTTGGGTCGCTTGTTTGCTAGATCCCGTTTCCAATCAGGTGCAAAAAGCATTTATACATTGAGAAATACGGTGTACCGGTTGTGATTGCGGTAACTTTGTGTTCTTGAACAAAGCGTTACGCATGCAAAAACTATACAAACGGCTGTAGAGTTTTTGAGTGTACGGTTTCTAATAGGTGGTTCAAGCTTGCTCTACATTATATTTTGTCGCCTACATTTGTCTGTGCTGGCGCGCGGCACGCGCATGATCCCGAGGTCATACATGGTCTCGTCTCACTCGTTTCTGCCTCGTTAACACGCGCATTTCAATCCGCCTCGTAATGTACAGTAAGATACCGCATAATATCGATGGTAATCGCTCTCTTCGGAATATTACTGGAACGCAATATGACAGACTATGAAATGAAAAACTTTATAAGGCACTCGCTTTTGCATTGATATTTACCTTTATAATAAAATGTGGCCGACACATTGGATATCATTTTGTTGACTTTCGAAATATACTAATTTTCTCTATACGACTTGGAATCTAACGCAATCAATCGCTATCAGTCATGCGATTTGATAGAACAGATGACAATAAGGAATTATCAAGCAGTCGCTCAGCTTCCGTTAAAGCCAATGTTACTTGACATTTTCCTGCATTGACACTGGTATACCCATATAAAATGCAAATCTTGATATAAAATACTAATAAATTAAGCGTCGGGGACAGTTAATCTAGCACCTATAAAATAAAAAACCTTGAAATATATCAGTATAAACGTGTCTTACACGTTTAATAGCCCCTATTTTTTTATTCGGCTACTGAAGAAGGTATGTACTAATTTTAGTGATACTTAAACATCAAACAAACGTATAAGTGACATATACGATGACTTTTTAACATTGGTCGCCCACATAAGATAAAGCTACCTATCTATTAAATAATACATTATTTTAGCCATAAAAAGAGCTATGAGAAATAACTTCGGAAGGCACATAAATTTAAGATTTCTTTTATTATCAGCATTGCGTTTTTTGTAATAGTAATAAAACTCTAGCAGTTTATGTCCATTGCGTGCTGCGTATGCGCGTCATCGTGTGAAGTCACGCGTACTTATCTGATGAACTTCTACTTCAAGTGAGTAACTCCGACCGCACCGCCCGCGACGTTCAAGTACCTACGTACATCACACTTGTAAGCACTTTCATTAAAGATCAATTAAATTATCGCTGTCTGTCTTAATACTAAATGTTAAACCGCACAATAAATCGATATTAAGTCAATATCATCTAGCACAGCCCTAGTCCCTTTTGATCTAAAAGATAATGACTAATACAAGCTCTAGATAACCTCAGTGTCTGAACGGCATCACGTGAAGATAGGTGTTTAGCGAAGTAGTAGCCCAGTACGGCGTAATCGAGTCAGCGGTAACTCGATTATGTCATTAAAACTGCATCACATGCTCTTCCAATCTCATAACTGGACTTGGAAGATTCACAGCAAACTAGACAATCTTATATTTAGTTTGGAGTAAATTCAATTTTCTTTTCAAAGTCGTCGATCGCAGTTAATCCAGATTATTTTTATGGTAGCGTATTCGAAGACAGCGTGCGACTGTCGTGTGGCATGCCTTCCCATTACCGCGCGCGTTCCAAGCAAACCCAAAAATTGGGCGACAAATTGTGAATTAAAATTCCATTCGAGGAATTTAACGAATAGACTACATTTTGTTAACAACTGAAAAATATGTTGTTCAGCTGTTTTTAATTAAACTATGTGTTTTGTTTTATTCGTCCCTAATGTAAACTTAGTTGTTGCCCAACCGAGATGAATTCCAACGATTACAGTACAGTTATCAAATTAATATAGGGCTAATTCATCATAATATAATAGTTATTCGTAGATGTTTTTAAATATTGAAAAAATCATCACGACGACGTCTTAAATACGTACTAAACTAAAAGCATAGGTGTTAACTCCGTAACCCGCAAATAGTTTATTGGTTGCGTGAGCAAATTTATAACAAGTCTGTTCAAAAGATAATTTAACAAAGTAAAATAAATACGACAGAGCGACCAAGGCCATAATTAAGAATTAAAGTACTTTCCGAAATTGTCACAAGGAGCCGGAGGAGCCAGCTGATTTATGGCCGCCGAATAATATTTCCAGTTAAATTGAAAATGTAAAGAAGAATTCGCAACAGATTAATCGATAAACGGTGCAAGTGAATTCGTCGTAAATTATGGCGATGGCTTTCAGTGTTACTGCGTTATCAGTGCAAATTAAAGTTATAATAAATTGCGCTGTAGTTTGTATCGAAGCTCTAGATCGGTATGCCCTAAAGAAAAGGTAAATTGTTTTTCTTGAGTGTTGCTGTATAAGGCGTACATATGTATGCAACATGGAGGTCGAGAAAGTCAAAGTGAAGCGCGACAAGTTTGTGGTGCAAAAAGTGCTAGTGTAATGGCGGCAGGCGAAACGGGGCGCAGTTTTTGTGGAGGCCGTCAAAGCTCGGTGTCGCGCGACGCGTCGGCCGCTCAAGTGCGACCCCCTCTAATTGGACGTCTACCTGTTGCTTCGCCTTACTGTTTTTTTTTCAGCTCCCAAGCGAATACGCTCAGAGATGAGCACTCCACGTGAACAGTTTCATAATACACTACTAGGTAATTTTCTTGATGTCTTTGCACGATTTATGCAACTTCACGTCTCAACAACGTCATGTGAAAGTTTTAATTCAGAAACATTGTAAAACTACTGGAGATTTCGCAAGTAAAGACATATTGGGTACTCCTATTTTCCGTTGTAAACGATCCAGATCCAATAGTCAGCTGTGCAAAACGTGACTGCAATCTGCAGAACCGCAAACAAATCGTCAACAAAGTGAAGTTATGCTTTGCAACAGACGTGTAAATCGAGTTTGGAATGTAGTTAATCTGTTTACATTCTAATCAACGGCACCTGTCGGCAAGTGTTGGTAGGAAGAAGCATGAAGTTAAAAATGAAAATAAAAAGTCACAAGATTCTCGTTCAACCAAAAAACGGGAACGGCATGCTACGGTATGGTCTCATGATGATCAGTTATTTTAGGTTGTTTTTCAATCACTCATAACTGGTGAAGCATGTCCACCTCACCTCACTGTAGAAGCAGGGCTGCCACATTACAATAATAAAATTAATAATTTTACCTTACCTTACCATACTTTTACTGGACACAAAACCTATATTATCAACACAAAATGATATTGAGCTATATGAGAGATTGATTCCATAAACTATCTGAATAATTAGTAGACGAATGAATTTGTAAGAGATTCTCAAGGAAAAGGGTTGACGGTGGCCCTAAAAGTGATCAAGTGCGAGACGCGACGGTCCGACGCGTACGGCGATTCTCCACGCGCGCGCGCCGTCGTGCGACCGTCCGACCGCCGGAAACGCAGTGACAAGTGAACAAAAACTTACTAACATTCATTCATGGTTTTTTCCCAAGCATACTCGGAGGAACAGGTCCATGATACCCAACATTAAACATTCATTTAGATATAAAAATTAGTCTTCATCAGAAATATGATAAACCTAACAAGGAAATATCCTAATATATTCATCTAGATATTGAGCGATTTTTATCATATTGGCCACTTCCATAACCCATTACACACCCAAGTAAATTATCAGCCGATTAAATCTCTACTGTGTGCGCAGTCTTTAATTTGACTAGCAATCTGATCATGCGTATTTCCCATTCAAGAAATTGCAAGCAGTATAAGATGAAATCGGGCCCATAGCTATTAGTTAAATGATTTCCAGCGAGTGTATGTAGGTCCTGAGGTATAGTGGTATAAATAAGTTGGTTTTGACGATAAGCGGCGGGTGGTTGCACGATCGCCCCCGCAGCCGTAGCCGCCATTGTTTTGACGTGCCGGTTGATTTGTGCGCGAGCGCTGCGATCGATCGCCCGCGCCAATTTATTACCTTTCCTAGGCTCATGCGCTGGACGGCATTACCCGCAAATTAGAGAGAACGGTCGTTCCACTTGTTCCACCAATGATACAATTAGCTCACTGTGGGAGATAGTGAGATGTTTTCCTTTGCAACACTTTCGAAAGCCAGTTTGCGTGATAAGTATACTTTTCATACCATACACCTATAAACATTTAACCTACTAATATTTACACTTTAAAGTAGTTTTATACATGAAAAGAAAAAATATCTATGTACCTACGTCAGCATTTATTGAATTTTGTTTCTTATACGTATTTAATTTTTACTTCATCTTTTGTGTTGATTGGTTTTGTTTAAAAAGTTATTTTAAAGGTAATTTAACTGTTTACGCAAGTGTATTCAAATTATCTTGTGTGTAATTGCAAACCACTATTCTTTTCGTATGTAAATAAATTTGAAAAGGTGTTCATTAGTCTCACTGAAACTTGTAAACCGATTTCGTAATTTTGTACTTGAAATATAATCAGGGATATATTATTTCAGGGAAGGTATAAAAGGTGAAAAAAGGCGAAAATTGTAAAATTGCAAGAAAATTAGTTAGAACCTCCATTTTTCGGCAGATTAGCTATACTGTACTCTCTACTCTATAATAAATATGCCAAATCCTTATACTACACACGTGAAGAAAGAAAGGTATTTAAATGGAGTTTGGAGTCATCAAATTAAAACTAAGATGGAAAAGTAATAAGGTTAAAGACGTAATCTTCGAGTCGATAACAAACAGAGCCGTAAAACTCGGCACTAAAGTAGTAATTAATGTAACCAACATTCATTATACGCAAGCTGCTGGTGCTTGCGAACCGAACAAACGTAAACAATCATTCGATTAGTTATTCCGGTAAGCGATACATCACCATTTAATAGCAGAACCGATAGCTTAGCTTTGATTAAATCTTAATGAAAAAGGAAGTGAGACTGTGAAGGAGAAATTTCCGGATAATTCTAACTTTTTGTAATATTATTGTACCCGCATCATGATATTCAATAGAATAATTGTACTTGAACATTTAACAAGTAACCTTCATGTATACTAAATAGATTTTGTTTGAATGAAAACCGTTCAAGTGCGACTGGAATTGGTAATAAGCATTATTAAAATCAATTTAACTAATTAATAATAATACCCCGTTTGATTCCAAATTATATATAAGTGTAGCCCGAAACTAGATTAGCTAAGCGTGCAGATGATATTTAAGAGACCCGGTAGAAAGTAAATACAGCTTATTTCAGTGTTATAGTTATAAAACTATGAAAAGAGAATGTTAAACATCGGCAGGGGTGTTACACAGAACAAGATTCCTGGGTACTAATTGATTAAACCTCCTTAGTCTTTTACTTACCTAGCATTCGTAACTGTATCCAAAAATATTAAACCAATGAGCCTGTCATATCAGAAATACAGTAAACGATGAAAGATAGCACCTAGGTACTAAACAATCATACGGGTTGCTGCGACATTCGCGATTGAAAATCGTAAATATTGTAAGCGGGGCGCACGTGTCACACTAGCTCGTATATAAACTACGAAGTCGGGATCCAATTTCGGTGAAATTTAATGTAAATGCATGAATTTTCCCCGTGCCACTCGTACAATCAGTGTCGAGAGCTGACATTTGCATATGCGTTGCTGAAATTTCAGAATAGCTATTTCGCCAAGCTTAACCGAGTTCAAAACTCGGCAGGAACATGATTCGAGGAAATGTTGCAATGTGGCGGGATGTATCCTCGAGTCTGACATAGCGGGTCGAGAGACTCACCAGAATCTAACACGTAAACGCGTAGAAACTAAATTCTTTAGTTACTAAAACGCCACAAAGATGGTACGTTAGTAAGCGAGCACAGTAGCTTCGCGAAGCCCCGAGTGTTTTAAGTGTAACTTATCTCCACGGCATCTGCTTTCAAAGAAACAGATCATAAGGGCTCGCGCCATACAAAGTGCGGGTTTGGAATAGATTTACTGTAAAAAATGCGCAGGTGTTGTGAACAGTGCTCAGTGGCAAATTGGTTGAAAAAGTCTTATCTGTAATAAGGCAGCGCACTACGCGCGAGCTGTACAGACATGCCATATGTCAATATTTACTGATGCGTATATCAGTACCATGCTGCTGCCCGTACTCGTTTTACGACAACAGCTGATCTAAGCCTTCAGTTTAAATCTCAACTTTTAATCAAACTCGGTTAGAATTAATGTTATCGTTTGCGCAAACCCAAATGTATTTCATATCCTTGCTACTATGTACTACGGAAAATGCGAAAGTTTGTAAGGTTGTCATCTAAATGTTAAATGTAAATCAACAGTTAATTAACACTGGTCCTTATTTTGCAGCTGGAGGCGCATTTCTGCAGCCGTTGGCAAGTGATCGTCGCCTCGAATATGAAGTGCGACCCGAATACGGCAGCGGATCTAGTTAACGGTTTCCCCAGTCTTAGTTCGTCCTCTGAGGCGTTTCGACTGATTGGAATGTCTTTCAGACAACGGGTATGGAGAAAGCAATCACAGTTTATGAGTTGCGGTGGAATGAAGATGGAAAAGGTTCACCTTGTTGTAACACAAAATGAAAACTATGACGAAAAAGTTCATCATTATCTTCTACGCAAATAAGTAACAAGTTACATACATTGTAACTTTGCAAGACCCAAGCCAATGACCTCATTTTATTTAAACCTAAGATACATTATAGTATGCCAGTACCTTGCACATTTCGTGTGAAACAAAATCATAAAAAGTTCACCCTCCTCGACAATCGGATAAAATGAGACACGTCCGTACAACTCATAAAAACAGTACAAAACGACATGGTTTTCTATCCCGACAATACACAAAGAGTACGCATTATTTAACAGTGGTCCATAAAACGGGGAGACGCACAAGTTGCAGTCGTAAACGCCCGACTCATGTCAAGTAAAATTAAAGCCGAGAAACAAAAAGTAAATACTCAACTTACTATACGAACTTATGTATGTATCATCTACAATAAATACTCTTACTCTCAACAGTTTGATTCTTATTTCTTTTAGTTTTACAAAGTAACTTTAGTTCTACCTACGTAGTGTCTATTTCCATTTATTTATAAACAAAACAATAATTGTTTCTTTCACTAAACTATTATTGTTTTCCTCTAACATCTATGGATGTGCAGACTGTGCAGTCAGTCACTCAGATGAACAACGTCAACAACAACTAGTATTGTAAAGCTTTCATACACAGACCGACGCGACATACATTCAGGATTAAAATGAAACCCACGCATATCTCGCATTACAAGTCCAACAGAGTGCGAGAGTTTCGTGTGAATCCATTCATAGTAGAGTTTATTCGTATTGCTCACCGAGACAGCGACCACGCGATGGACGCACACAGGCCGTTTAAATTTTAAACACGATCAATATAAATGGAAGAAACTATAATAGGTGCCTTTATACTACTATTACTGGTTATCAAAGAGCAATTAAAGAGACAGCGCGAACCGAGAGCCGCCGCGCCCGCACGCTCGATTTACTTTTGACTTCGATTAATCGTTCTTTTTGTTCTACTTCAATCTCTTACATTTGCATAAGAATGTTTGGGATACTGTTGTATTGGTGTGACGTGCAAGCTGATATTACATACAGAAACACAAAAAACATGAAAAATAAAACATAAACGTAAATTGCTAACCCATTGAAAATATCAAATTTGTTTGAAAGCCTATCAATAGACAAGAGAAATAAATAGGTACTTAATCAATGATCGAGGATTTTCAAGAAACACTCTTCTATAAATAAACATGTTGAAGAATGCAACGTATTTATATAAACGAGGCATTGACGCGCTGACACTGTTGATGAGTCATGACGCAAGACATGCGTCTGCGGTATGGACTAGAACCGGTGCGTTTGCGCAACTAGCGAACGCCCGTCCGTCCGTGCGAACTTGAACTTGCGGACGGTCAAGCGCAATGTTACCATTCATTGCTAACTTCTCTATTATGATTTATGAATCTCTATATGGACTGGGTGATGTGTATTATTTGCGTTGTATTATGGGGTATAAATGAAGGGAGACGAATCTCATTTAATTTTGACATCTATATTTGCATCTCGTATTTCTACCAACGTAAATCGCACTTGAATGAAAAGCTGATATAATTTAAATAGGAAACTAAATTTCGTTGTCTTCGCCATACATTGCCGGGAAATACTGCAGCTCATGGGTTAGGTCACATGTTTCTATATTAATTTCAGAAATTTATTTTCAGAAAGTAAAAAGCATGTTTGGCTACGATGCACTTACGAATCTCTAATATATATATTTTTTATAATAATAAATTGCGAAGAACCCAAAAATGGTGGGAACAAGTAAAGCCTTAATCTTCCTGTCCAGCAAGAGAATCTTCATTCATAAAAATTATATCCGACATACCAGTACTAAACGGAAAGTTTAAATCGATTTAAACTAAGTCACCTTAATTCGAGACCGCTCCAGTCGAGTGGATCTTCACTTCCCATAAACTATGGTGAATGAAGAGAAAAACGTCGCCTAAACAAGTTGACGGTGATTCACTAGTTGAAGCGTCCGGAATGTCTGTCGATTGTACGAGGTGGAGAAGACAAAAAGTTAATTAAAGCCGTTGACGGTGACAGTGCGAAGAGCCGCAGTGGCTATGGGAAGCGCGGCCGTGCGCGTCGAGCCCGCACCGCGACCAATCGCCGCTAATTGTAACGATCACAACGAACCACGCACCGACTCTGCTTCTAT
The DNA here is from genome assembly GCA_902829305.4 of Spodoptera exigua. NCBI lineage: Eukaryota > Metazoa > Arthropoda > Insecta > Lepidoptera > Noctuidae > Spodoptera > Spodoptera exigua. Next base: position 6,434,325 of record LR824614.2, read on the forward strand.
TGACACTGTCAAAAACAAATTGATCGTCAACATCCTTTACTTTTCTACACTTCACTAATATTATAAAGCTGGAGAGTTCGTTTGTTTGAACGCACTAATCTCTAGAACTACTGGTTCAAATTGATCTTTTTGTGTTTGTTAGTACATTTATCGGGGAAGGTATTTGGCTGTAAAACATCACGCTACGATTTGAAAGAGCCGAATAGCGAGAGAACCCGCGCTACATAAACTAGTCTATACTAATATTATAAAGAGGTAAAATTTGTAAGTTTGTATGTAGGGGGTAATCTTTGGAACCGCTGGTCGGATTGCCAAGATTCTTTCACTGATAGATAGCTATAATGTTCCTGAGTGCTATAGGCTATTAAACATTACGATTTGAAGGGTCGAACAGCGAGAGAAACCGCGCTACAGAAGCTATTATAAAATAAAGTCAATACTCACAACTAAATTGTAACAAATCCAGGCATAGTTCGATTAATAGCACGAACGAAAATATACGCGTAACATTTGAAGCGAAATACCTTCACACCCAAATATTGTTATTCAACATAAACCCGGTGTAGCGTAGTTAATCTAACATCAATGGATACTGTATTATTCAATTCTAAATAAAGATCGTTGGAAACGCGTTAGGTATTCATAAGCCTAAAGGATCAAAACCAGACTACATTCCGCTGGCGTATGTTGTTTATCATGAGGCTGCATATTAAAATGATCGATATCAAAGCAACCATACTCTGTGCAAACAGTGTCCGATAAATTTTTAACTCATGTATTTTAAAAGATTGAGGTGATTTTACTTCATATTGTTATTGTATATAATTTAAAAGAACATTTTACTTGTAAAAAAAGTTGAAGAAAATCAAATAAGCCAATGCTAGTACATTATAAGCATGATTACATGAGTACCTAAACTCGACGGGCGCGTTTGAATTTATTTGTTAGGATTTAAGAAATTTAGTACCGATTTTCTAACTTGATGGCGTTAGCGTTGAATCAGAAGTCTATATGGTTTCGTTACCGGCGAAACTGTATATAGCTTAGAAAGATATTTGGATGAATTATGAATTCTGAAAGTTTTCTCGTACTTGGTTGTTTAAAGTAGTAGTAGGTAGCTGCGTTGTTAGTTGTGGAAATTTCGTCTTTTAGCAGTTAAACAGTCTTAATTCTCATTTAGTTTTATTCTGTTTAGGGCTTGACACCGACTTCAAACCTATGAATAGGTAGCACATAGAATTGATAGTGTTTTATTAATAATATTAAAAGTATTAGCTTCGCGTACGTAAGAGTGCTATTAAAATATCAATTTTAATTACTTATTTGACACTTTTTTGTTTTTGAAGTCGGTTTTTTTAAACGTAGTTTTTTTTATTTTTTTCTTTTTAGTGTCTGTGCAAGTTCTTCTGTAAACTACAGTAATATTTTAAATATAAATTAACATATTGAATAGTATATATTTTTAAGTAGCTATGTGTAGGCCAACGAAAGGAGCCGCCCGATTAAAAAATATAGATCCCAAGAAATGGGAAAGTTATCATCATCATTATCATCATCATTATCATCATCATCATCATCATCAGCCATTTTAATGTTCCCACTACTGGGACACAGGCTATCTCTCTAGGAGAGGGAAAGTTCTTAACAATACAAATAAATTAAGTCCAAACACGAGGTAGCTACTGTAAACCGTTGAGGAGTTCCCTAGCCTGTCGTTCGTCTTCATCATCAGATCCCTAATGACAGTCACAATCCATCAAGGTGTAAAGTTCTCATCGAAACGAATAAATTAAGCTCAAACACAAGGAAGCTGCTATGAATCGTTGAGGAGTTCTCTCGACTGTCTCTCGTTTCCATCCGGAATTCCCTCGACGGTCAATTGTCTCCATCATCAGGTAAACTGCAGACCTTCAGTTGTTATGATACATACCTACAGGTACAAAGTTTTCATCAATATACATGAATTAAGTTCAAACACGAAGTAGTTACTGTAAACCGTTCAGGAGTTCCCTGAGCTGTCCTTCGTTCTCATCATCAGACCCTTAATGACAGTTACGACCAAGCCTGCTGCAAAGTGCTCGCCAATACGAATCATTCAAGCCCAAACACAAGGCAATTACTCCAAATAGTCAAGGAGATCCCTCGACTGTCTTCCAGCTCCAACATCTGGTCGACTTCGACCTTCGTCAAGTTGTAGTGTTGTTAAAGGCCTACTTAAAAATCATACAAAAAACTTACTCGCCCCTACAATTTTCAAAAGTTCCCCTTGGTTTCTCCAGGATTCCATCATCAGATCCTGACCTCATGACAATGGGAACAAATGGCAAGTATACCCTATCGAATAAAAAAAGAATTTTGCAAATCGGTCCTGGCGTCTTCGAGTAATCGGTGTACATACATAAAAAAAAAAAAAATACCCGTCGAATTGAGAACCTCCTCCTTTTTTGAAGTCGGTTAAAAACGTATCTTAAATAGCTATGCTTCGTTTAAAATAAACCTAGTAACTTGAAGACTGATTTTTGCTTTACATCTTTTCTGAAAATGAAAAAAATAGCTAGATTAATCTTCGAAACCATTTACATATAAAATGTCATCAAAATAATTAGAGCTGTTTTCGAGATCCTGTGAATGTACAAGAATTGCAGGCATACCTACGATAGGCAACCACAAAACTATGCCAGGTAGTGTGTGTCTTAAACAGTAAACAATAGCCGAAAAAGGTGAAGTTTTATTTAATTACGTCACGAAAAGATAATATCGTAATAAAATACAAACGAAATATTAGTATTCACTTTTACAAGTACAACATCTGTAGGTATATCATTTTTTGCGTAATCTTTTTTCTTCGGCAGCATCATAAAGTTTGATGTAAATCTCTTCATTACAGGATGCTAAAAGGAGCAGCAACGAGAATAAGATACAACGTATTGTTTATCAACACAAAAACCGGTGTCACGTAGCCCGTTCTTTGTTGATCAATGTCTTCATAACGCATATCTGAATATACTGTGACGTTCCAAGTGAAACAATTTATGTGCGATACCTATGTATACTGACTAATTTACTGTGAATGAAGAGCCGTTTATCTCATCATCTGATTATAAATTTCAGCGGCAAAGATATTTACTTGTAACTGAGACCCGTCGAGTCTCTTATGATTATGTTTCATAACAGCCCGCGGATGTGATGTATTATTTTACAAGCGAGAGTTTTTAGTTCCGTTACAAGTGACGCTGTTGCGGTTATTTCTGAAGACTTTGTTGCAAGACAATAATATTCTAACTTTATGAATGGTGTGTACGAAAAAACTTGTACTATTGTTAAGTTTATTGCCTTTTGTATAAGATTAAACATATTTGGTTTTGATACACCGACCAATAATAACGAGTTGGTTATTGGATATTTCGTACAAGTAAACCACACCTACGCTTTCAATCAATTCTGATATCTAAACAGGGCTACAGATGAAAATGCCATCCTGATTGTCCATTAAAAGTTTTGAACGGTAACATATTTAGCAATGGTAATCAAATCCTAGTACATTAGTTTCAAGTTGAAACTAAACGCATGCAATTACATTCATAAAAACCATTTTAACAACGATAATTTATGCATAATGACATTACATTATCAAGCCTAATGATTAGTTGCCTACCTATTCTGAAATAGCGTCAACAGTTATCAAAACACTGATTGCATGTGCCCAATCATAAAAATCTATAAATATCCGTATTTAAATGTATAATAACGGACGGGGACTCTCACATGTCTGGGTGCGCATGCACACATCTTTCGACGCGCCCATTAACGCGCCAGAGATCAATTGGCCTTCGAGCCGTGGGCGGACCATTTCATTAACTATTATAATATAAAAGCAGTCCAAGCTGATTAGTTCCTTGAACGTCTAACGCTCTTAAACTATAATCGATATTTATACAAAAATCTTGTAAGGCGTGTCAAGAGTGCTCACCGTTACGATCGAAGTTTTTTTATGTTTTAACAAGGGTAGCACATGTATCTATCACAAATAAAGAACACCTACCACGAGCCATAGGCGTAGAATGGTTTCGAGAAATATAAAACCAACGCGATCTATAATATAAAGGCATAAATCCATAAAATGATATCGTAAGACGCAACGTGACTAATGCATAGGCGATTCACGGAGACTTGTATAATAGTCGGGGACACACGAATTACCCAGTAGCGGACGCTTATCTGATAATAAATATTATGGTCCATTCTTTTAGGCGAGACGGTCATTAATCGAGCGGTCGATAGCGCGCGTATCGCCTTACGAGCCGCATTGTTGGACCAACAGTTGTTCCTATTTATCAAGACGCCAGTAATATTGTTGTGGCTCACACAAAGAGCCAGCGATCGCGACGCGACGCCGGTACAACGCCAAGCTCTTTGTTTCATGACAAGCGACATCGGTATTAGTGAAATATTAATCGAAACTTAAAATAAAAGCTCGGTGTTCTTCAAACTTTGCGTTATGTAAAACAACCTGTTACAGACCCATTAAGTCAAATGGTTTATTTTATTATGTAGGCAAATATTTAATTGACTCAAAGTACAACCAAATCATATCTATAAAAAGTAAATTAACGCCTTTACAAATCAGCTGATAATAAATAATTAATTCACACCTTTTCATCTAAGAAGTTACCGTTAGATAAATCCGGAGGCTTTGTAGCTTTAGACTATGACAGCCGTATTAGAGTCACGAAATCGTCAAGGTTGAAATGATTTGCATATAAATTACTTTCGTCGATGCGTAAATCCACGTGTTGCTCGGCGAGAATAGAGATTAATATGGTAGGTGTCCGTGCCGGCCGGGTGACAGACAAGTTAAGCTGACATCCGTCAACGCCGTCGGTCGTAATCGCCGGATCGAAGATCGATGCTAAGCCTGGCTTATTGAACTCTTCAACGGATTCGGATCACCCCAACACGTTCCGAGTTCATCGCTCGTTTTACTTCCAGCCTACACTATCGGTCCAGTTATCTTTTCTAAATCTGACAGCTTTCGGGTCACTGGACATTCACGTATGCAAGTGCTGTAATGTAAGTCGTTACGGGTCTAGCATTATTCCAAGTATTATTGTCTGTATGTTTCGACACATGGGTCGTTCAATATTATAGTCTCTTATCTTTCTGTTTCAAGTTGTATCAATGAATCTATTGGTATAAATAGCGACATATTGTTTAGATAGAATATCTAACATCGAATCATGCAAGGCTCTGTTTATGTGTGTGCTAACCACAAGAATCCTTTCAGTGGCTCGTCCAGGTAAGTGTACTTGCGAAGTTTTACGACGACTACTGACCCGCGCGTAAAACTAGCTTTAGAAGCTGTCCGCAATTAAGGTATAATTGACGCGTGTAATCGAGGCTGCCTCCACTGAACGTACCGGACCACCAAGCACTTTGTCAAGTCTTTTTCAGGAATTCTTTTTACTGCAAATTACCTAACCAACGACGTCATTATACTTTATAATGAGTCAGGAACAAATGAAGTTTGTCTATCTTACCAAATCTGATCGCAAGTATAAATTAAAAATTATTCTTACGAGTACATAAACAAAAACTTTATAAAAATTAACAGTGGCAATATGTCAAATGGATACTTAAAGCCGCAAATCACTATGATAACTGTTGATTCTTCATTAATATAGATCATTATCAAATCACTGTTGAAAGATTAATGAAGCCAAGAGTAGAGGTCGTACCGGTTTGTGCACGCGATAATTCGTGAAAAGTGAAACAGAGGTACCTGTTCACAAACAAGCGCATATCGAGTTCTTACAATTCTTCTATTTAAGGTAATTGCAAAGCAGCGCTGACGCTGAGGCAATAGCAGCACATAAATAGGTCCAAATTGTGTTTGTAGTTGGGGCGGGGGATGTCGGGAGGCTGGCGAGGAAACGAGGAGCCGCTACGTATTTATTCTATTTGCCGAACGTGCCTCTCTGCCGCGGTCGCTGTTTGACGATGCAAATTTATCGCGACGCTTAATAAAACGCGCACCGACCTCATTGATTCGCAGATGTTGCTCATTACCAGGCGATGCGGCGTCCCGACACGCTCATCTTGCCGCTGCGCGACTACCTAAACCTGTTAACTCGGCAAATTATTATGAATTGTCGACGTTCCGACCGCGTACTTATCGTGCTCCAATAATACTTTAACGGTTCATGATATGATAATACTAAGATAGTTCCAACTTTCGTAGTATTGCTTACAATGTGAAGAACTCTGTTGATGTAATTCTATAACTGCCTGCAAAAGCAAGGAAGTGAACATAAGGTGAACATTAGAAGTAGCAGGAATGCCCATTGCGGGTGAACATAAACTGCTAGCAACAGTCGTTCGATCCGATAAAGTCCCACATCGGAGGTTAGAGCAGCTTGCCGTTGCGCCCGATATCGACATATTCGAACCCTTCCTCTTTCTCGAAACAATGAAGCTCGTTTGAATCGATTACAGAGTTGCGGCGCCGCTGCACACATTTTTTACGCCATAAAGAGCTTGTTTGTAAAAATAGCAATTTTCTTGCCACTACGCCCCTTATTCGAAACTGGCTCATGCAAAAACACGAGCAACTTGGGAAAAAAGGTACCGAGGTGTAGCATTTACCGCCTGCTGGGAGACTCACACCTGAGCGCGATCCTGGCAGCCACTACAGGAAACCTAGCTCTTATAATAGTCTGTAGTATATATTACAACTTACATAATTGTTCCAAGAAATGTATTGATATTACCTAGTAAACTTTACTGTTTATTTTTTAAACGCATTTCAGAAACTTTCGGTCGTACATTTTATGTTTAGTACTTCATAAGAAATCTTTGAAAGAATTGGGGTTTGTGCGAAAAAAGGGTTTTTGCAAGAAGACAAGTATGTGAGTGCAAGGTATGGGATAGTCTCGCAAGTAAGATCAGTTTCGCCTCTTTTAAGAGAGATCGACGCGTTTACCTCTGGCGCGGCTCGGCGCAAATTGATGGTTTTACCTCGTTCCATGCAAAACGATCACAGCGTCCCTCTCGCACGACGCGCGCTCCAGACAACGCGGTAATCATTGTTTTTGAAACGAGAATAAAACGACACCCATTTCAAAGTATACACGGGACGGGAGAGAAAAACGAATACGCTGCGGTGTTCTGATAAGTTTAAGATAAATAGCGCGCTGAGTTTTACTTGGCCTTTACTTGTTTTTTTTTTCGTTCCAATTCTGCGTCCGTAATCTAAACTGGAGATCGATTCAAAATCATATGTAACGAGCTGCATCTCACAAATGCATTCACTTTATAGAGGTTAAAAACTGATTTTAATTTAATATTATTTTTCAATTAAAGATTTTTTAAATCAAAGCATTTTTAATACTTATATGAATAAAGTGTAAAATTTCTCACCACTGTTTCTAAACCACAACACATTTTCTAGGTGGAATAAATAAAAAAGCACACGACCGTATTTTTGAAAAACTACCTAATCAGAAGTTCTTCTTACTAAGACATGTATTCAGCTTTGGTCTGATTAAGCCTTACGGATAGAGCAAAGTAGGTTTCTGATCAATGCCTGTCCACTAATGTAACACACTTTCAAATCATGAGAGTTAAAACTAATATGTAAAAGAGAATAAGAGAAACAATTTACAATAAAAATGCCTACATTATTAATATTATTACATCTAATTACTAGGCAAAGAGAAATCTTTGACCCGTATCACATACAGCGGTACAGCGTAGACTGTAGTGTGTATAATATTGTAAGAGCTCTGATAATAAAGCTTGTGTCAGTAGTTGAGAGGTGAGCACAAAGCGCATCTCATTTTCGGCAGCAAAGACAAAAGCGGTAATTACAGTTAACTAATGTACCTGCGAGCGTGAGCGTACTGCGTCGCGGTTCGTGGGGTGAACATAATAACTTATATTACAGCCAAATTGACGCACTAAAGTAATAAAGAAATAACTTTTTAAGTGTAAGATAAAGTTTTTAATTACAGAATTATTGTTTAATTGAGTACATGGAGGGATATGTTGAAGACAACAACAATGTTGCAGTTCTTCATATCTCAGAATGATTAAGTAATAAACAAAGTAAAATTATACCCACACGGTGTAGTTCAAAGTATATGAAAAATAACATATTGATCACATACTCCGATCAAAGGTACCGTCGCAAATTCTTAAAGGTATTTCCATGTACCACAGGAACCGCGTTTCAATTGCGGTAGCGGACTTCTATTCGGAGTGAGGTATAATGTGGAGGTCGTGTTCTCACGTAGTCAAGTGTTCCCTACCAGTCCTGGGCGTTTCTTTTGTGTTCACAACTTCGTATGTAAGTATTCATTGTAAAAATCACTTTAGGACGTGTCCTATGCTTACGATGTAAGAATGACTTATTAAATAATAGATAACAATTGTATTGATTTGTCAGTTATGTGTTTCATTTCCTAAATTTTTAATATCATAGGTAAGAATTTAAAGACCAAAAAGATGAACACGGCGTTCATTAGTAAGGCTAATGGCTACACGACATTACAAATTAAATTTATTCATTTTCAATAATGTACCCATTCTGTAAACACACTTGAAATTACACTGCTTTTTACCCAAATGAATACCAGTTTCTCATCGCGCACATTGAGCGTCAGAGACTACTTACAGTCCTCTTAACTTTTAATCTAAACACTTCAAACGGTTTAATGTTGAAGCACAACAAAGGGTATCCATCAACTATCAAGTGAAAGTCGATGATCTCAAATTCGATGATTCTCGGTGTCGATGAATATATAAAGATGCAAATAATATTAAAAAACGTAATTACATATTGAATTCTTTGAAATAATATATCAATAGGATGTTTTTGATTATTCATTCTATCGACATCCATAATGAAATGAAATTAAAGTTTTTATTGAAATATCATAAAACTGCTTAATCAAATTAATAGGATTTCAATTAAGAGTTGATTCGTAAAAGCAATTGACATTCTCTTGTGATGTTGCAAATCGAGACAGACATGTTTGCATGGAGTTTATTGTATGACACATCTCGTTTGGAATGACGTACTTTTGCAACGGTTCTTGTTTCAACTAGATTTTCTTAACAACAGATGTCAGTGTTGTACTTTTATTTATGCAAACATTAAGAGAATACCACACTGATTCTTAATAATAAAAGTCTTCTACTTTACCTCAGGCTGACATAAGCAGAGGTCATAATATTGCTATTCGTTTTACGCCGCAGGTTTTGGACTATAACCTATAAAACCTTCGCTGTCGGTGAGCACTCACCTTTATGTTAAGCGTTAATCCTACCTCAGGGAGAGGTATTCCACGTACAAAGCAACTGAAATAGCATTCCGTTTTAGCGTAAATATGTATGTATGTACCCGCACAGATTCTATTCTCCGAAAAAACTATAATCCCAAGTTTTACACAGAAATCTTTTTTCGTATGTTTCGCTAAGGATTTTAACAATATTTTTCTTTACGGATTTGAAGTATTTTTCTGCACCTATAGGAACCACTGTTTTTCTATTATGTACTTCAATAATTTGTTACTGTGTATATTAGTTTTAACCAGCTATAAGTGATTACTTTTGTCAGGTTCTGTAGATTAACCGATGCATTAAGAAATACCAACCTTACTTGTTTTAATAAAACCTGACTTAAAATATTGAACAATTAAAGCTTTCTCAGTTAATACAATAAAGAATACAAGTAGTGTTAATAGATTCCCAATAACTCAAGAGGGATTTACACGTAACAAAGTGTAGTGTCAGTGTCAGGTTGTTCGCGTGACCACGACCGAGCGGGATTCCTCCTCACTCATTTACTGGATCGGTTTACTTCGGCATTCCTCGGAGGCAGGACGAAACTTTATTAGACCGCTGAGCCAAAGGATCACACGCCCTTCCTGACACTCTCACTGTCGAAGGAGCTTGTTCAGTAAAGACGGTCTGAAGGAATTATTGTGTTAACTGTATATTCTTTGTAGCAAGGTCTATACTCTTTTACACAAATAGCGCAGATAATGTCAGACGTACATACTTACTACAATCAATTTCATTTTTGTTAAACAAACTAACCCATTAAGGGCTTTCAGTAAATAAGCAACTTAAGTTAGCTAAGAACAATGTAACTCCGGCAAGAAAATCAAATTAAGCACGCACGACGTAGCCCGAACGATAATGAAAACCGAAGCGAGCAAGCAAATTATCATCCAGTTGGCTTCACCGGGTTACGCAAGACAATAAGCAAACAGCTGGGCCGATGTGCAATAGGTAACCCGCCCCACAATTGTAGCCGTAGATCATAATCCAGATACTGCTCCAACTATGGCAAGCATTTGTGTCCGTAGGCCGAGAGGCGCACGACCGCTATCGAAAGTGAATTGTCGTGGCCGCAAGAAACATGTCGCCTAACATTTGCTTTATTTCGCCGTGACTAGACTTGCGCGCAATCAGACATTAAGAATACAATCATAAATGACCTTAGCGTTTCCAATCGACAACTTCGACACTAAGCCACCATTTCATTCATTGAAGCTGCCATAGATATTGTCATAAGCAGCTGTATATATTATTATTTATTGTATCGCGTTATTCCATGTTGTGTGAGCATCAACGTATAAACACAAAGATCTTAAGCAACCTTTATACCCCCAATAAGTTGAAAACAGATATCAAACGTTTATAAGAGCATGTTATTTTAGACCTAAATCTTGTTGAAAAGTGTGTTCTAGGGCACAGGTTAAGCGCAATATTTACATTATCAATTGTATGTCATCGGCGTCTTCGGAGCGATGTTTTCACTCGCGAGCCCGCCGTGTTACCTTTCGAAAGCGTTGACTCATAAACAAAGCGACCTCTGAACTTAATAACAATGTGAAGCGGGCGTGCGAAACGGGAGATGCACCCAGCGACTTGCAATAATTCTTTCGGGGCCCATCGAGTCGCTAGGTACATGACGTGCCATAATTTAGTGTTGTGTACAAACGGCAAAAACTGTTCACGGTTCGCGGCGATCGCTCAACGAGATAACACCCCTATAAAGAAACTTTATTGTCATTCTTCTGACCCACATCTGTTGTTACAACTAAAATGGCAAAGAGTAATGAGAAAGTATAAATTCTTTCCAGATATTTACTGCTATCGCTTTGGTCACTATCATAGATGGCTAACATACTATTTAATAGGAACTTTAAATTTCGAAGTGCATTAACGAGACAAGGCCAACGAGAATTTATTGCTGAGAGAAAATATCGTTGCAATTATCTGATATGGTGGAAATCGTGACTAACCTAAGGTCAATATATAATTCGGCATCTTTGACATATAAAGGACCTTGTGCCACTATTGTTACGGGCCATTGTATTTGATTTATAAGAAACAATAACCAAGCAATAATAGAGCATTGAGGCTTGTTACATATTTTACACTCAAAATTATGTATACGAGTAAATTATTATTAAAACAAATTGTCTCAATTCACAAGTTTAATAAAGTTTTATTCACTATCTTTTAAAAAGACAATCGTCTCGCGCGCGAAGCTACTGTCAAAGAGAAAAAAAATAGTGATGTCCTCCAATTGGCGGGCAACACAGTGATGTCCCAAGTCGATCTATTTTTCTCAGTTTAACATTATATAAGTTACAAAAAGGTTTGTATCTAATGAACTCGGATGACAATGAATCGGATGACTATCGTTATATTAAATATTGTAAAAGTAAAAGTAGATCCAAATCGACAAGTGATGTCAGGAGACGAAGCAAGACAGCGACCCCGATGTCGCGTAATCCGCAAGCTTTGTTACGAAACCGGTATACGTTCAAATGTCGCGCTGGAATCTGTGCTCAGTCTGTGAACCAAATGCACATTTAACTTGGACTTGGACATCATGCATACAAACTCGTCTATTTTGTACGACCATCGAAGATCGAGTAGCGATCCAGTTTTCAGCGATACATAATTCGGAATGTACCTAACCGGCAATCTGATGCACTTTGGTCTCGGGGAACTGGCACGCTACGTGAAGTCATTGAGCAACCACGACGAAAAGGTGCTGTGCTCACAGAGGATATTTGCTTAAGTTGCATGACCTCACGATACTACTATGTATGTACCTAGTACCTACTACTTGATATTTTAAATGTACTCCTAGTGCAGTTTTAAAATTCTTTAATAATCATCCCGAGTAAAACAACAATGGACTAATAGAAAAGAACACTATAATTTCCTGTTCTCAATCGTCATTAAATAACAACCACTATATCAATTTATCAAAAACACAAACCGAATTAGTATACTTACTTTTACGATGCGAGTGTACGATAAAACAACTGCGTAATTTGAGCATTAACAACTTGACACCTACAAATTAAATTCGTGACCACAAACAATTTGAAATGTACACACGAATTAACAGAACGATAGTCGATGTTCCCACACTCTCCTGCAATTCACTAGATAATATAAAACGGAACGTTAATAGGAACAAAACATTTCCAAAATTAAATAAACACGCACAAGCACGCTCTGGCGGGTTCAGTATAATTCGATAATTTACAACATTGAATCCGGCGCGGGCGCCTTCGGCTGTAAATAAGATTCTCATGAAATTCGGCGGCAACCGATCGTATCTTAGGCACGCCATCCGTCATACAACCCTAGTCACGCAACAATAATCAACCAGCCTAATTAGATTTAGCTATAACACACAACATGTCAATTACAGCAAATATCTTCTTACTTAATATCATTTATCATCACCAACGAATGGAATTTGTAAATAGGCACTACGTACACAAGATATCAACTATCCGGTTGATAATTCGTCATAGTACACTAACAGGTGCATAATCTCATTAACGGCTAACTAGTTATTGAAAGTGACAAGCGGTCACAGCAATATTAACTATCACTGGGCTCGGAATGAATAAAATTAAGATAAAGCAAAGGGACGATCCTCCACTTCAATTACGGCAACCCACACAATGATTAGACGTTTCACTAGAAGCGCTACGTCTCGATCGTGTACCGGCTTGAGTTATTAAGTGCTAGCTTTGTTACAAATACATCCAACATGACGTAGATTAATGGGATAAAATGCCCAGCCTTTTTTATATTTGATCGCGTTCATTCCTTGTCAACATTCTAACTCCCGGATTAAGTGCAGTCGTTTATCTAAGCATTTACGTCCAACATAGTTGCTTTTATGGGCTATTTGTGGCGGCGCGTAATGTTTTATTTAGGCTTGGTCAATCCACGCAACGACTCATCACACGAAAAAGTTACTTTACTGTTTAAGATTGACGACTCCAGTACGTAATAATTTATCAAAATATTCGATTTTCTAGTAACATGATATCAAAGTTACGGGGCAACGAATGCAAAATTAACACGTTATTCATAAAAATTCCTTTCGAACTGGAATTAAACGTTTGCTTATGGTACAACATTCTCAAGTTACGAAAAATTTGGCTTAGAACATTGAAAATAAATTTTAACATATTTTATTTATGAAATGAATTGTGAATGTGCCTAATAAAACAAACTAGTTGTGCGTTATGTCGAGCAGAAGGGTGACCTTCAACTTGGCTCAACCTGAATACAGAGTAGCATAATAACAAGAGACACTGGGCGGTAAGCATTGGTCGCTTTCGTATGCAAAAAGCGTTAAGTGTTAGCCGACGCGGTTGTACGGGCCAAACATTAAACAAGCGGTTGCGACCTAAAATAGGAATGGGTTGTTTGAGTAGGGTTCTTTCGCGAACGCAATTGTACTCGAACGTGTCCTGTTAGTGAATGCTCTATGCAAATGTTGAGAAACTACTAACATCCAGACTTTAGTTTAACCGATATTAAAGAGCGCTCATTGATAAAACACTAATTCGTATTCAAATCAAGTTACCCAACAGCTCTCGAAAAAGATTTAATTGTATAATTGCAAGATCGTAATTGAGAAGTTTCGTTAAAGGTCGAAACATCACTTCAAATTATCGTTAAATGTTTGTCTGTAGGTAGAGAAACAATTCATATAAACAATTATAGCTAGCACTACCGTTTAAGAGCTATTAATTGCGGCAATTTGAGGGTGATTAAATACAAACGGTTATACTGATCAGGCAATCAGTCAATTCTCGACATCAACTCATGTTAATACGATGATTGCTTCAAGTGGAACTACTGACGTAGTCGATTTAAAACCTAATTGCATTGATTTATTGTTTAGAAAGCGTAAAAAAATTTCGTTAATTAAACTTTTATGATATTTTTCTATTGAAATATCGACAAAGAATCTTAATAAGCTAGTAAAACTCGAATCATTATGGTTCATTAATGATTTTTAGACTAAACCATAAATTTTGCCATTAACATTACGCCCAAAAGACCTCTATGAGCTTAAACTACGGGAGGAATAATTCACATTTATTTATTTATTGGATAAACGAGAACGTCTACAAGCCCCTTAAATATTATTGGATGCATATACGCATTATAAACAAATGTGTACCATACAGCGTCTAATAAGAACCACTAGGCATAAAGCTGTTACATTAACCTGAATGTAGAACTGAGTTAGTTGTAGATCGCAGTAACAAGCTAACAACTTCTAGTTATTAGTTACATATAGTTAAGGGTCAGTACAACGTTGCGCTCATTATGTGAATGTTCCGAGTTCGCGACCGACAACGTATAGAGATGACCCTGTGGCTGCGCGCGTTCGACCACAAGCTAGAACTTTCATCCTAGTTAAACTTATTCACCATTACATAAATATGTACTTGCTACTTCCCTCGAAAACTTGCATACGTCCAAAGGAGGCAGACATCAGCCCAAATGATGACATCAAGATATTAAACTTTTATTGCGTTTTATACCCTCTGATACCTTTATAGACTTTGTCGTTTACACAGATATAATGAGTCTTTAAAAAATTACAACAGCTAAAAAGAGATAAATTCTATAAATACTGATCGAGACTTTTTTGAATTGCCAGTTAAAGGCTTACACATTATACGGGAATGGCGACAAAAGGCTTAACCTTGCAATCTTTAAATAATAATGTATCTTGCGATTATAATTTGATACGCGCCAGCTTTTATGACCGGATAGGACATTGGAATCGTTCCTGTCTCGCTAAACGGCCCTCGTAAATTGTCGATTAAGACGGTACACATTTGAACGACAAAAGCCTTCGCGTCAGAAACGACCGCCGCGGCAGAGGCCTGTGCTATAAATTTCATAATTAATTTTATTATCGAAGCCATTGCTCGCACGTCGACTTAAAGCGAGATTTGCGATCCAAAGCCACCGCCGCCGTCCGCTTTATCATTAAACGTTCACGATACTTCGCCTGCGCTCCGATTTCATAATGTCCCTTAATGTTCAGTAATTGTTTGTGAATAAAGGCCAACGCCTGAAAGAGTTCGACACGGCACCCGGAGCGCCCTGTCAAAAGCCTTATGTAATAGAGTTTTCTTTCTCGACCGCTGCGTGGTTATAAAAGCTAACTTCTTTTTCAAAGAAAAGTAATGAGAATTTAACTCGGCGGAAAACGGTCGACGGGGCCAGCGTTTCGTGAGCGGTGATGGAGAGAAAATATTTTTTACGTTATTCGCGAGGGTGAACGTCGTCGCGATAGTCC
Organism: Spodoptera exigua; assembly: GCA_902829305.4. Lineage (NCBI taxonomy): Eukaryota > Metazoa > Arthropoda > Insecta > Lepidoptera > Noctuidae > Spodoptera > Spodoptera exigua. The sequence goes on from LR824614.2 coordinate 6,449,983, forward strand.
TTGCACAGAGCACTCTCACAAAGGCTACAGCGCTGCACCGCCCGCCGTCCTCTCTCCCGCCTGCCTCGGCTGCCTCTCTATTATAAGCTTAACTCCGAATAGAAACTGCTTTAATGCAACTTTATACAAAACGCGGGTCGCGGGATCAAAGAAAATTATAGTTTACGTTCCTAATTAACATAAAACTAGAGGGTAAAATTAATTATACAAATAATGATGACCCTTACATAAAATATGGAAATTTGTACAAATTGTTTTAGTCCCTTACATAAACATTTTCTAACCCAACTTTAGATGATATTCGCGATTATACGCTCGTGTTAATCTTAATTTAGACATAATAAGCGGTATATAGGGGGTCGCTAGCAAAGAGACCTTTAACTTCGTTAACGCCATATACGTTGACAGTATTGTAACCGCGAATGGTGTTCAGGAAAAACGTGACTTTCTTTAGCCGGCTTACTGTTTATTGTACTCACAGTACTGAGGCGGTGAGCGTGTGTTGGAGCGATTTAAATCCACTCTATTAATTTTCCATAAAACAAAAACCTGTTGTAAGTAAGGGTGGCTTGGAATTAGATTGATCCTACAGCAAGTATCGTAAAACGTGTAGAAGCTGTCCGTTTCAAAATGAGAGAAATATGTGCATATATTGAGTGCATCAGCTGCACAAAAAGGCACAATCTCGCCAAGATAGGATAACAAGATAACAAGCGTGGAGCGGCGGACTAAGACGGATAAAAACAAGACATGGAGCCTACTCGCAGACGTGTACCTTGTTTACTTAAACGAGGCCCACATTAAGTGCCTCCGGAGTAGATTCCGCACATCTCCGGTTCGATGTGGTGCCGGTGCGGTGGTGCACTACGATGCATTCGAATCGACTACATTTATATGTATATTGAATGGAACACTTTACTCCAAGCCGGTGTATCGCCAACGATAACTGGTATTAAAGCGTAACTACTTCTGATAGCTTATTCATACAAAGGTAATCGGAACAAATGCAAACTTATTTCAGCAATGAGTTATTTAACAGCTTTTGAACACACTGTCACTTACATACAAGTACAAAATATTTCAAAAATCCCGAAAGTATACCTTAAGCATAGGTTATAAATTATACTAGGTTTTGTTTGTAGACCATAGAGTAGTTCTTATTAGTACCGGATATGTTGGTAATTATTACGCAATTTAATTGAACAAATTAAATTGAATGTGGTGTATCGTAAAAATAAATATAATTCAGTTAGTATTAACATTTATATAACAGAAGACCATGGCGATCTGGTATCTATATTAACACAACGTGTATAATTCAAATCACGTAGCCAAAAGACATCAACGCGTTTCCATCGATTTACTTTAAAAATCTATTACTATCTTGGAACAAGTTCTCACATATTTTGTGAAGTTACGTATAAGTATTCAATTATGTGTGACTTATTTCTAACAGTATGGTGTCTGTGGAATTAATAGTATACCATTATAGGCAACAAATTCATTTTTTTTGCATACGTTATCTTAATTTCGTGACAGATTTTGCTTTACAGTCGGTCCTTATCTCCAATGTTAGACGATTGCCATTATAATGCGTCCATTTAGATTTCTTAATGACAAAACTATGTAAATTTAGTCTTAAATCAGCCAATACCGGATGCTAGGAATGTGCAAACAAGGTAAGTAGTAAGTTGAGGTTTAAGTAACCGATGTTTTATTCAAGGCATGAGTTAAATGTTTATCTATTGTTATCAGTATGAAGAGATCGTGTCATTACACACGTAACCTGCCCACGGCCGTGCGGCTGATGACAGAGATGCTGTAGCATTACGCTTCAAATTTCAAGCTTACAGCGATTATTCTGGTCAAAAGTTATTCTTCGGGGTACTTTTCTTTAGCTACTCAGTGTAGCATTTTATGTGAATATAGCGTGGCTGTACCAATTCTTTATGTAACGTCACATTACGTAAAATTTTAAAAATATATTCTTTGCTTTTCGTGTAATAAAATCCCAAGTAGATTAAGAAATATATTTTTGCACAACAGTTTCTCGGACAAAAACATCATTATAGACAATTAGGGCGATTTTGGAAAGACATTATTTTCTATTGGCATTTTTTTATTTTAAGATTTTTTGTCATTGCTAAATAGTGCAAGTCTACTACGTAAGTAAACTCGCTGAACTCTTTAGTTTTGAAAAACCGACACGTATTTCGGTACATTCTTGTCGGCCCACTCGCGTGACAATCTGATGTGTGTGTGAGAACTTATGCGTACTCGTACCAAAATATGTGTTACTCACAGCGGTGTGAACTTCCTTGTTCTGAAGAAAATCCTATCTTATTATAACACTTAACAATACGTGCCAAGCATAAGAGCTTAGAGTTATTAACCAACGGTTTTATCACCACGAAACATGCTACTTATATCTCACCTACACAAAAACACCCGTATCCATTAAGCGCTCGAATAAAACGTAGACACTTCAACGTAATTATTCATTCACTTCTGATGATACCCTATACACCTGTGAAAGTAAATATAAAATCTCACGAATATTGTTAATACAACGAAAAGAGCCGAACAATCGCTCGTCAAACATTAACGACTCCTGACATAATAGAAACAGACGAGTGCAGTAATCAACTCTAATAAGAAGGTGAGAAGGCGAAGCGTATTTATTACTTTAATGGAATATCAACAATTAGGGCCAAAGATAGAATCAGTAGCGCTGACAAGGTGCAAACGAGAGTGCTCCGACCGGATACGTAGGGTCGGCAACCGAACTAATAGCGTTTCACATCACTTTTTAAAATAATTCACACGATTTTAGACCTTAATAATTAAGGGAAACACGCCATCAGCGTGTTAACTATGCAGCTATGACAGAATGCTAACTTTATTGGAATTGCAATAAATAAAACAATACCACCACTGAATTACCATAGAGAATGAGTGGAACGGATTAAGTGAAATACAATCAAACAAGGAGGCGTACGTGCCGAGAATTTAAAACAGATAAAGAGAAGTTCCCGATTTGGCAACCAAGTGTAAGGGAAATTTGTTTGTCTCCATTTTTGTACATCGCCATTTGCAAGTCAGATTAACTTAGAATCCCTTAATTGGAAATTTCTAAGTTTTATATGGCTACGTCCTGAATATTTGTACAGTCAGGCTAATTGGATTTTGTAAGATACTTTGTTGAAAAATCTATGATGATCTTTATTTTCTTCTTCCTTACCGCAAAGCCAAGACGGGCAAGATGAGTTTATTTCTAATAAAAACATGACCATTAGGAAGCAGACGGTTGGTAGCGACTAGCGTGTGAGTATTTTAACGCCAAACTACACATTAGGCGCGAAGAATCAGGAACCTGAAGGCGCCGGCACCGTTCAACTGCGCTGACTCAGCAGGGCCGCACTCTGGCGCACCCGCCATTACCGCGCAACTTATCATTACGTACCGGTCGCGCGCGCACTTCGCACTACCAAAAACACCAGTCATCCGTCCCATTCTGACCAATTAACGATCCAACTGCAATTTGTAAGCATAAAAAAGGACCGTGACGGGATGTCGATATTACGTGTCCTTGTTAACTACTGTGAGTTTTTATTTTTTTCGTCGAAATTGTATTCCGTCTATTGAGATGTCAGTAACCTCGTGCGACCTTTTCAGATCTTTGTTAAATTCTCGGCGGCATAAGCTTTATTACTTTAAATATTAGCACATAAATTTTGCGAATCACAGCTTTGTCCACCTAATTAAGACAAGTAATGGTATATACCTAAACACCAAGCATCGTTATAACCTTATACATAATCCGACCACAGTCACTTCCAAATAATTAAATGTCGTTGACTCTTGCAACTGTAAACATAATTTCGGAACGTATGATTATTTCAATTGGGTGTCGAAGAAACCAAAATTCCCAATTGACAGTAATGTGAAAAACAAATTACATCCCAACTTATTATGTAGAAACTATAATTGTTTTCTGTTTTATATTTTAGCCGCGCACCTAATTACTTTTAGGAACGGCGAGTGTGCAGAGATAATTGAAAAGATCAGCATATAGACACTTAACACAATTAAGTTTGATTAGAACTGTAAAATACGCCAATAGTAACGGCTGATGTTAATCTCATTTGATTTCCAGAATACATTCAATTTCATTTTATTTGCCTTAGCAGAAGTGCGTCTTCGTATCTGGATTTTACTTTTAAATTAGATGAGCAAACAACACAGTACTTTGAACTCAATATTTATTATTAGTAAAATATTTACCATGATCTGCCTATCAAGTATCTCTTAACGTGTTTAGTAAAAAATCTTAAGATATTTACTTAGCTATTGAGGTTACGGTCGTGTGTTATTACTAGATGTATCGTAAATCTTTTGACAGCTGCTTTTATACAGAGGGCCTCTGAAGACGTCAGCCGCCAACCAACCGAATATTCATCATTGTGCTGCCATCATATTAACTGACAGTACACAAAATAATCTGCTATTCATTTAATATTCATACATACAATTACTTGCGAAAAGCTGCCGTTATGACAATACCATCATCTTTTAGCTCGACATTGAGCACAATTAATTTAATTCACATTCAACCACAAACTATCCACATTACATGAGAATGGCTATTTTCACTAATTCACATTACTTACATTTCGCACATCACACAAGCAACGGACTGACGAGCTATGAGCGTAGAAATGCCACGAATACTCCATACTCCCATTTACATGTAGAATGAGTTTATGACCAAATTCTTGGCATAATAACAAGCTCGTTCATAGTAGGCTCATAGTTTTAAAGCAATGAGTTGGCTACTCAATTGGAGTGCGAGTTAATTGATAGGTGGCGCGGCTACGGACGAATGAGATGTCGGCACGGGACGCGAGGGGCTCAAAGCATTCAATTTGCTCTAAATCAGCGTGGGGAACGCACGCCTGGACCGCAATTAAAAACCAGTCGAACACAAGGCTGCAGGATATAATCTGCGTCAACACTCGCAATGACCGTCCAATTTCAAAATATTATTCTACACGTCCATAAAACGAAACTGGTAACGAGCTGCGCCTAAATTAACGGTTGCTATGGAGCCAACCTTTAATTACTTTATTTGAATTTAATTCTGTTAACAGTTACACAATTATTCACTAGCGTGGTCCAAAATCTACAAGCAATAAGTAAAGGAGTGTAGTATACGAAAATAATTTAAAAATACTGTAATAAAGCAGCTGTTCTTTTACAAAAATGAAAACGAACTTGAGAATTTAATCAAGACATTTTTTTTGTAATAAACTACACTGGTAATAAATGCAAAGACATACAGATGGACAAGACAAACCGTGTCAACATTAATCAGGTTCTATTCATAACAAGATACTCAATATGGGAGCTGATCCGAATTAACGAGTGCAAGGTGATAACTGCAAACAATAGAATCGAAGTCTTGAGACAATTGGAAACGGTGCAGCGTCAAATGAGATGTTCCCTCACCAGCCAATCTCCCAGTTCAATTTGCTCTGAATCAGAGCCGCACGCGGCGTACCGCGGTGAAACAATCTCGAACATGCAATTATATTACTCGCAATTTTGCACGCATAATTATAAACGCTATCAGATGACAATGTGAACGATACATAGAATTTATCCCAGAGGTTAATTAATCCCATATCGCGGTTAGCTTTGTGATTCAATTAGAGGATTAAGCGTATTGGTATTATAAGAATATTATTGAATTAACGGTCCGTACTTTAAGGTTTAATAATATTAAAAAACGTTCTACTTTATTATAAAAACTATTAGAAAAGAAATGTCCAACAATTTGCTCTTTACTTAGCTGCATAATTATCCGGCTTTAAGAGCGTCGACTAGCAAAGCATGGTCGCATAATTATTATAACTTGCCGCCCGCGGCTTCCCTCACGTAATCAAAAGTAAAAAGAGGCCAAGCGTGAGTCGAACTCGGCAACACGTACCATGATTTGTGACATATTGAAAAATAAATATATTTTACCCAGTCTTTGCCTTCGGCTTCACTACCAAATAGTTTGTGTATCGATTTTTGATTTCCTTGAACATTGCAGAAGGTCCCATCATACACATTTCAACTCTTCTGTTAGAGGGTTACCAGCTGATTTACAAAAATATATAGAATTAAAAAAAATTAACAGAGTTCTTATAGTTTTGGAAAATAGTAGCGATGGCACACAGATCATCATATACACAAACAGACATGACGAATCTACTAGAGCTTCATTTCCAGCTATGGAACCCCAAAAAGTAAACTACATATATGACTTAAGTCAAGTTCTAATTAATTGGAACTCGAAACAAAAATAAGTCGTAAGTATCATAAAACATTTAGTTCCAACGTGAACAACTAGCAAGCAAATACCTTCCACATTTGCAATATTAATAAGGAAAATTAGAAAGGATTACACTCGGCCTAAAGACCAACCAAACAAAGTTGTAGAAAATTACAAATAAAGACATTGCACGCATAGAAGTACCAATGACAATGTAATAAAAAAGAAATTACGAGCGCTATATTTTGGCAACGGTATTATTTTTTCTTTTTTCAGTGGAGCACGTACTCATTGACCGCTAGTTTTCACGCTTGATTTGAACGTAAAAGTGACACTCGAAAATTATATACTCAGAAAAGCGTGTAAAATAGAAAACTGGAAAGAGAAAATCTTTTGAAGTTGTGGTGGCATAACACCTTAATTTCATAGAAAGTTAAGATAAAGACCATTTTTAAGTCTTTTGTAATATTTACGTAGAATTTGATCGCGACTATCAAATGTTGCGTGCTATAACAAAATATAAGACGCAAGTAGGTAATATCCAAAATTGTTGTTAATAGCACTCAAGTACTTCACACAACTTTAAGTAATAACTTTAACACATCAATGAACTCTGACCTTTCCTTGTGTGTAAATTTAACTATTTTATTATAGTTTTGCTTTGATTTTAAAGTCTGTTAAAATTGAAGTTTTATATCTGAAGAAACTAGTGAGTAGTACCTACTTGAAACTTATTCATTGTTTTTGCTTCGATCCATTACAAATATAAATTAAATAAATTTAAAAAATATACATTTCTTGTCAACATTTTGTCTTATACCATTATTTACGTTACCTATTCATATAGCGAAAAATAATCTAGTTCGATAAGGCTCAACGAAAATTCAGTTGAAATTAAATATGTTATAAAATAAATATTGTCGAAAACCAAATGCAGGAGCGTGTTAAGTAAAATAAAAAGAAATGTAAACAGATGTATAGCGAATCACATTTCTTCAGAGGAAGTCCTGTGGTGGGGTAATATTTAATTATCCCGTAGCGGAAACGCGAGGCGGGGTCGCGTTGACCCCACCCGCAAACAAAATGGCCGCCGACGTTACAATTACATTCCTTTATCAAGTCGCGGAAGCCAACACTTTCATATTTTATTAGTTATAGTTATTAAATTAGGGACCTATAAACTTTTATTTCACATAGAAGACAAAACTTCATAGCCATATTTTTATTTTCTTCTCTACTTCTTTTGAATTAACTTAATCAACAAAGACTATTTTAAGAACGAAACTGTCTTCTTACCTATCAAATTGTTCATTTAACATTAAAGAAAGCCTATAAAATCGGCTACCGACCTCATTAACTACACGTGCATTCCTGAGAATCACAGTGAGCATACCATTACAGCTTCAATCTCTTCCAGGGCAAACTAAACAACCGTTACAATTGGATTAATAAGCGCATCATAAATTTAAAAGGCCTCGTCGAGGACTCGTGACACGCTCTTATTAAAACTTCACGTGATCCAAACTAGAGTAAACGCTAAATAAATTTCAACCCTATTCAGTACAGCATAAGGTTCGTTTATTGGAATGAAGTTGTTGTCGGTTTGTTTGATGCATGAGAACATGATACTCATCCTAAGTTGGCGTGGATAATCGCTAAGCACTGCAAATGTGCCACTGAAGCTGTCTTTTACATTTACATACCATATAACCTATTGACAGTAATAATTACATGTCACTGCTAATCATGTCTATGAAATAAACTTACAGCTAATAAATACTTTTTTTATTAATATTGTTTGTATAGCAGGGTTGATACTTAGGTAACTAAAAGGTACTGAGCGTGTCAACGTGTCAGTTGTATGTGTGTTACAAATATTTTAATTACAAAATTTATAAGAAAATATGTAAAAAAATTAACAATCTCTAATAAACACATACAACAATAATCCTTAAAATCCTACATCATTACGTCAATACATCATTTAAATTCAAATATTTTGACGTTTTAAACGGCAACTGCACAAAAAAAGCTCACGGTAGAGACACAATCGTAAGCCGCACGTTGAAGTCTTTTGTACACGCGTCAAATTTAACAGTTGGGAACGAATTCACCGAACGTATTTTTCAACGTGGCCGTTCGTTCACTCGGATAAAATGGCAATAATTTATACATGTAACTAAATAAACTCGACAGTTAAAGAAGGAACATTTCGTATCAATCTTAATTAATACGCAGTGAAGACGAAGACTGAATAAATTGGTGTATTAAAGGGCGCATGAGATATTTAATTATTGTTGATTTCGATCAACGCTGCCTCCACTTGCGTGACATGGACAAAAGGGACAATCTCAAAAGAAGCTGACTCCTGAACATAAACGGGTGCAAAAGTGTTTCATTAATTAATGATTTAGTATCCTATATACTGAATTCAGCTTATTTTAAATTAACATTAAAACTCCAGACGTGTATTACTCGTATCTAAAAGCTTAGATGAAAGTGGTAATATTCAATTCAATTGTTTTGGTTCGACTGGAATCGATAATACCAACAACAAATATTGATCTTACAATATTAGTAATATCTTTTTCAAAAAGCAAACATTTCGCAGCGTAACTACATCATTAGTTAGAATTTAAGAAGAAAACCCTATTAAAAACCTTAACACTTTTTCAAGCAACAGTACGATCGCGGTCAACACTTATGCGCGGGCGCCTCCCGCGGTCCGATTAAATGCTTGAGCGGTTTGTGTAATGAAGCGAGATAAATCAACGGCGTCACACGCACCCGCTCCCGTGACTCATGACCTTACTCGTGCAGTTTGTCATTTCATTTGCACTCGTTACTATTTGATCAAGTCGTCCAAGTCTACTAACTGTACTACGACTTTATTAGGGACTTGTTTTCTGATGTCTTCGTTCACTGGAAAGTGCTACGAGTATTATAAATAATACTTTTTTGGCGGCGGAATATCATCAATGCTCTCGTTCTGGGTGGAGTAAGACGGGGTGTCAGGTTCTTACCGACTATAAACTACCCCGTTCTTCCTCCTGCTTCCACGGTACATGATTGCGCTTACACCCACAACCCCAGATGAACGAGTTGTCTAAGTCTGTAAACACTGACTTCACCAAGAACTCCCTTTTCAATTTATCGTTCCACTGGCAAATATTTGTCTACGCTCGATGACTTTCAAACTATTTTCAGTACCACTCAAAACTCCGTTTCAAATTCATTCATAAAATTTTCGATTAATTCTTTTTTGCGCATTATTCCTCAATTTTCATCTAAATTGCTTTACTTTTAAATATGTGAAAGAATAAATACTGAATAAATAAACTCAACACTGACAACATCATAGCATATATTTACATAGAAATAACATTTACAAGTGAAATTTTCCTCAACGGTTTTCACACTAAATGCATCATCACTAATCTAACTGTCTAGCGCGTACGTGACTGGCTAAAGATCACAACCAACAATAAATATAGGATGCACTTGAGACGGTATATCGATGCAAAATTTTCCAGTTTAAAATAACCTTTTATGTATTTAACCGAAAGTTGTTGACTTATTTATTTACAAAACGTTACCTAAAACTACCATTACAGAATCGATTGATAAGTCTCGCACAAAATTTATGCAAAATTGTTATATAACAAAAGTTAAAGACATCATATAATTTAAGCATAAACTATTATTATTATATAATTGTGGGTACATTGACGATATATGAATTCGAGCCCACGACAAACCAACAGGTTCATATTAGTTAATGACATGCGGCTAACAACTTATTACTAAACTAAAATCCTACAGTCATAGGCGGATAGGCGATAATTAAATTAGTAACTCATCAATGTAACTTGGTTTGTATTCCATTGTTATTTCAAAAATTAGTCATAAGGACTAGTTACTAGTAACGCAGTTTTTCCTCAGAAAATGCGTTCGAACAGACTTTCAAGGCCGTGACAAGCCATTATTGTCTCACGACATTACGCAGGTGCAATAACAGTTAGTGATGATGTCAACCTAATTGTATACTGCACAGCTGGGCAAAAAAGCACCTAATTATAACATAATTATTACTTATTTTCAATTATTTTCGATTACGAATTAATTTCATACGACGCCAATTAATTTAATATTTATTCCTACGCGTATTTAAATGCAATTGGTTACAATCTAAATGTTGATTTAAATTCAAAAGCAACAAATTTTAAAACGCAATTTAAGATTAAGTACGTAGCCCTCCAACGTTTTAAGTAGAAACAATAAATTCATCGACACTAATTGGTGGTTTTCTCCCATTTATCAGCTCATTACATCACAGTAGCGCGAATAAAATAAAATATGTGTGCGGAGCGGTCCGTGCGCCGTGGGCAGATCATTCGCATGCGATAAGCGTCGGTCAGGCACATCGTAAATTCAAAGAGCAGGCCCTGCCGAACTACAGACCTGATTGTGAGCTTTAATCAGTTGTGTGCCTACTCGCAGCCTCTGCCAGCGGCCCCTCAATCCTGCACCACTACCAGACTCTCTGAAGAACATTTATCATGACCCAACAAATAAACAAAAACCTTAAATTAAAGTTTCGTAAGAGATTGTTGATTATGGAAACTTTGTTGACTTCAAATACAATTTATTACATATAAACTAGTTAGCGCCTCGTAAATAAAGAGCTTTATTTTTATCTCAGCGTTGCTGCTTCTAACTAAGACGGTTATGACATGATTATGAATGTAAAACATAACATTGTCCACAATTTACTAAATAAAGTAATTAGAAACCGGAAAATCTACCCACCGAAAGAATCCTAATTGTAAATTATTATTTAAAAATAATAAGGAGCAACACTTTCTAAAAATGTCATGTCCTCATTAACATTAAGATAGTAATAAATAATAATATAGCGTATTACATAAGCACATTCCGAACCGTTGTTCCAAATACGAATGTTTGGGAATGGATCCACATTGCGACTACAAATCCGAATTTATTCGAGCGGCTGCGCTTTGAAGACGGCTACTGCGTTGCATGCATGCAGATGAGCGAACAACGTTTAATCGTTTAATGGAGACTGCATTAATGTATCAGATTGAATGTTTATTTTTTATTCAAGAAAATAAAATTACTCTTGCCAACTGAGAAAACGAATATTGTTATTCGATCTCTTATGAACTTAATAGCGCTCACGCAATCGCACAATAGGGACCTTTACCATAATATGAAATTTATAAACAATAATGTATTATTTTCATACATAAATCACCAATACAAGAGCTAACGTAGTAAAACATAGTTATTGAAAATGTAAACACGACTGATGCAAACCCGTAACTCGTGACTTGTGCACCAGTGAACTTTAAAATCGAAAACATTGTTTCGAAAATTAATCGATATTAAAGGCACGGTATCGATAGCATTTACAAAGCATGCACGCGTGCGGCAGAAGCATTGGCAACACAAACATCGGCCCACAATTCCATTATAACATTCTACCGCACGAGAAAATAAAAGGTCTCAAATTTACATAGCACGAGTGACCCGATCCAAGCCACTCGACAGAAATTCACAAAATTCGCGACGTCTCTTTTCAATGTGTAGTTACTTTTAGCTTTATGAGAAGAGAAAGAGCAATGGAAAACGATGTTGCGGTTCAAGCACATGAGTAAAATGTCATGCAGAACAAAATCCAATTTCATTTTCAAACATTGGTTATGCGCGTGAGTTACAATGCTCGTGCATGTAGCAACTCAAACCTTTTAACATATCGTTGCTGCAATACGTTACTGTTTAAGAAAAGTATCAAATAACTCTAGCATTTGGACTTTGGTTTAATAGAACGTCCCACGTCAACATAAACCATAGCGTTTCACGTAGAATGGAGATATAAATTGTCCATAAAACCTATAAGCTAGTGTCGCAACTCTAATAGAAACTGGAGCAAACGTAATGTAAATGTAAATTTTATAGTGTTCTTAGGCTTTGATCAAGCTTTGGCATTGACTTTAGATCAAACTTTAAGATAATTGATTATGCTGTGTTTAAAGATATCACGAGATATCATGCTAAACACAAAGATTTTATACTATTATTTATTTAAAGTACAAAAAAGTTTTAGCAGAACTAAAATTGTTTACATCATATTCTCTGTTAGCAAACGAAAGTAAAGAAAAGTCAGTTCGACCATCTGTAAACTCAAATAGCTCCTCATTGCATCATCAATCAAGTCAAACATTACTTCATGTTAACATTAGAAGTCAACAAAGTTGACCTGCTCTATGAAATCATCATTTCACAACGGAACTACTTAAAGGGTAGTAGAACGACAAAACAGACAATGTTATCTGCATGTCAATCTATTGATCATGCAATTACCTAAATTGTTGCGCAAATGCACGCGATATTTTAGCGGCCATTAACCGGGCCACATTACACATAACCATGGCAATTAGTACATAGACCGGTGAGCGACAGCGTGCCTAAACCGATTATATCCAACGTTATCGCGGGATCGCCGCCGAGCTGCAGCCCCAACAATACACGTGAACAGATTCCAGCGCCATGACCGACACGCAGAACCAACCAGATCAACAAACTGCACGACTAAACTACGCCTTTTCGACGACTTCCAACCGGACTTCGGACACTTGCGAAATATACACTACTGGCTTATCATAGCACGTTTCTGCAACTGGTATTATTTCACTCCATTCTGCAATCATAATTCTTGTAAAACATGACATAGTAGCAGGAACAAACTGAATGGTGACAAAGATTGATCGAGTTCTAAATTTACCAAACAAATAATTTCTAAGTAAACAAGGTAACCTACCCTTTGGGATTGTGTAACCGGAAAGTTTTTACTAGCTTTAATATTTTACGGGAACCCTCGCCGTACAAGCGAAAATTGCATTAACAATTTTTGACAGTCACTAGTCGAAACGATGACGAGGACGTTTAGTCTCACCGCTGACAGTGAAAAATTACGACTCCCAGGTCGGAGTAAGCAATGCGATCTCTCGATAGTTCCTAATGTATCGCTGTCAATCGCATGTTTTGACGTGCGGAATCACTCCTTGGTATCTGAGAGCCGACACAGCCTCTGTTGGGGCAACCTATGCTTAGTCATCAACAGTAATAGAAGCGTCACCGTCACTTTTGCAATTTAAATTACTTCTGGTATCCTTTGAAATTTATTTAGATACATACGAGTACTCATGTAAGGATACTTAAATAGTCTTGACTGAATACATACCAGTAGCAACATTCATTATCTAAAGTTTTCCTAAGCAACCCGCAAATTTCCTCACTGGGCCATGTTTATAAGCAATGTTTGCATCATTTAGTTTGACTAACGATTGGAAAGTTTACGTAAAACCTATGAATAAACACATAAAATACTTCAGTATGAACCTTAGCAAAGCGCCCTACATGCAAATCAAGTCACGGTTCGACCTAAATTACTACTCGACTACTTCTAACTGTGACTGACTCAGTGAAACCGAGTAATGAGCCAAATTATATCCATCAGACAACGACACCACCGTAATTATTCAGCAAATGATGCCAAATCTAACTTTTTGAGGAAAACAACACCATTATAAAGAGATTTGGCAATGACGAACCCGTATAATATCAACATAAGCGTTGTTTAAACAAAACAACTCACGTAATTACACGAAACCGTTTCTCAGTAATACCGAGAGTAATCAAACACTAAATTACATTTTCAAGAAAATTTTGTTCACATCCCGGTGACTCTAATAAACGCTTTGAGGTTATGCATTACGGAACGTGTTGAATATATTTTCACTTTATTTCTAATTTCTGTTTTGATTTTATTCAAAGATATTAATGTAATCAAAAATTAAAATATCATTTATATTCCAATTAAAAACGCTTTACTGCAGTTTTCTAGAAATTCAATATTTTAAATAACTACCATTACCTATTTCTTTTGATACCTAGTCAGACAAATGTTTAAGGAAGACTTTTTACTAATACATATATTCTTTAATCTCAACTAATACTAATTTCAAACACGAAAATACTATATGTGAACTAGAGGGTTCTAACCAAAGCATATTCATGAAAATTTGTCTCAACTGCACATCATTTTCACTAAGATATGGAATAAATTAAGCAACAGTATGGTTATATCTCGGTACAATTATTCGTGTGTTGAACAAGCCCGTAGGCAGTACGACAACTCGCGACGTCGACGCTCTCACGCAAATGCCAACGTTATGAAACCGCAACGAGGTTGGAGCACTACGCTTAAACACCATCACTCAGAGACCCTCAGTTTTAGTATTTCTCCTTTTCTTGAAGTAAAGTCTCATAAGCGACAGAGGTCATCTTAAAATGGCACCCGTAAGTGTATTGTTATATTACCGACATTAGGTTCCCCAAGAGCGCTCTATGTGTCACAGCTTGCTCCAGTTCTGTGGACACGGTATTGCCGTGGGAAGTGGTTGTGGACAGTAATTGTACTCTATGTCATCAAATTATTTTGTATTAAGATATCGCTTCAACAATGCGACAAGCTCGGAGTTATTTATAACCGCTCACATTGAGGCTAACTGAAATAATATACAGCGATCCTAATTTAATTCTAAGAAAATGGAATGAGTCCAGAATATGAAATCAAAGAACGTCCGCGAAATTGTTGTATTGGTTTAAATCGATGTCGTTATGAGCTGCAATAACAAAATTGTTTTAGTAAATCGATTTCAATATCTATATGGGTATGGTAAATGTCAGGCTAGAGCATAATTTATCATCATTTGCAGTTCAAGCAATTTAAATTGTTGAACTAGTAAAATTACTCAGTGTTTCAATGTGCGGTCTAGATATTCAATCAGAGTCGGCTTTGTCAACCGATACCTCGAGGTGCGCGTGCGCAAATCAATTTGCTCGCGATCTCGATAGCGTGAGATAGTCAATCTCTAACGAGCTACCGACCACGAACTACCTACTACCTACTCACCACTTCAACTTCAACCATTTTAACGACTACAAGTTATTCCCGTGTTTTGTTTACTGGAATTTTCAAAATGATAAAACCTCGATATGGAAAATCAAATTATTGCTATAATTTGATTTTCCATATCTCAGTTAATTTTCTCAGAGAAAAGTAGCAACCCAATGTGGTATATCCATTGACATGAATATTATTTAACAGTCTATTAAAATTAATGCAAACTATTTCACTATAAAGCGTTAAGGTATGACATTCCTGAATTCAATTATCTCAAAATGTCATAGAATATAAATTTCTCGTTAGGAACAGAACCGCATAAAGTATAGGGATACAGTTGCCACTCTGCCGGTCACTTTCATTTCTCGCGTGAATAGAATCAGTTCTGTTGTGGCTGGCGTCTCAATCATTATGACTTACACAATTTTCGAAACTAATACACAAGGAATTATTTGAATAATAATCAAATAATTATAATTCATAGAGTTGACACTATTTTAAGACAGAAGGCGATCAATAAATATTTGTGCAGTAAATCAATGAAAAGGAAATAACTACAATGTACAAGCAAGCTCTTGCTATACAAGAAATATTTGTAAATTATCTCCCAAGTATTAAAAAGGCCTGAATGTGTAATCGAGCAAGAAAAATGCGGCGTCACAATGAAGGACAAACTGTACAGAGAAACTCGGAAGAAAGTGATGTTTCTTTTCACACGTAATCTGTTTACGGCTGAAATACAAAATTATCTCCCAAACATATGAAGTTGCGGGAAAGCAATCAATCATAGCGACTGAAGGGGCGCGAAAAGCCGCAGACGCGAGCACCTACTGAAGGCACTCTTATGAAAGCAACGAATAATACAGCACGAATCAATCATAGATTTTGCGACGATCCATCATAAATTTTCATTGAAAAAATATACATGTTATTTCGCTTCTTATGTAGTAAACTTCTGCAGGTATTAAGTAATGTATTATATATTTGTACCTATTTTCTTACTCTTTACCGCAAACAATGAAATGAAATCCCGTAAAGTAAAGATAACAGCGACATTTAATTACAAGCAACTGAAGTAAAGATAATTATTTTGAAAATAATTGTTTGCAGGTGCGGTACAGTAGCAATAAGCGATCTCACAAGAGATTGAGCTCTCAACCAGCGTGTCTTCACGAATCGGCCAATTCGATCTCGCTTCCGCGAAGAGCTATTCGAAACCAGTCAACGCACGACAAGTGCACAAAGGGCGTCGAGACGTGGCATTGTAAAGTGGCTTTAAGTAGACACAACTTCCTCCTCGAGCAGTGTCGATACCTATGGAACGGACCGGAGGTCGCCAACTGAATTTGCGATTCACCTGTGTAATGAAACTTTTGCTAAGTTGCAGAATCGTAGAACCTTTACAACAATTGCAGATTTATTTAATAATTTATGTACACACAAACAGCACAGAGGAAAATACATAAAAAAATAAGAGTACAAAGGTGCTACTTATTCCTGTTGGAATTTCTTCCAGTAGACCTGAGACAGGAAATGTAATTAAAATATAAGACACAGTGTGTAACAAAAGTGAAAAAAAAAAGAACTAACGATAACAAATAGGTAATATATGTATATATATATCATATAAATATAAATACTTAATATATAATAATAACAATAAATAAGATACACATATAAATAAACGTAACTGTAAGTACTCATGAAGAAAGGTAATGGTCTTTAACAAGTTTTTTGAAGAGAGCGAGCGATTTAGCGTCACGAATGTTAGGCGGGAGAGAATTCCACAGTCTCACAGCATAAACGGTGAAAGAATAGGAGAAGAAGTCAGTATTATGAGGCACGATTTTAAGGTTGGACTTGAGATGAGAACGAGTTAGGACATCAGGAGGACACACCAAGGAGAAACGGTCACGGAGGTAAGCGGGATAAGTTGGATTGTAGAGGGAATTGTAGAGGAGACATAAAATGCGAGTGTTCCTGCGAAGACGGATAGGGAGCCACTTGAGCCTATTGCGGAATACGGAGACATGATCATACTTCTTAAGACCGAATACAAAGCGGATACATAGGTTTTGCAATCGCTCAAGTTTATTTAATAGCTCCTCAGTGGCATCCAGATAGCAAGCATCTGCATAGTCCATCAGAGGCATGATCAGCGCTTGGACAAGGTAAATCTTTGTTTTCACAGGCAGCAGGGTCTGGAGGCGCCTCAGCGAATGAATAGAAAAATGAACCTTCCGACTGACTTCATTCACCTGGGCATCCCACGATAAATTCGAGTCAATGAGTACACCTAAGTTTTTAGCACTATCGGTAAATGGAATCGCTGTACCATTCAAACGCAATGGACCGAGGCCAGAGACGTCGAAAGTGTTACGATAATATCTGCTACCGATGATCATGGCCTGAGACTTGAGAGGATTGATTTGTAGGCCAAAAGATCTGGCCCACTCAGCAACACCATCCAAGTCACGATTCATGGCATCGATAGCAGAATGAGCTTCAGACATGCCGAAGTGACGGTACAGCTGCAAATCGTCCGCATAGAGATGGTAATTACAAGAAATGACCCTGGCAACGGTATTGATAAAGATGGAGAAAAGCAGAGGAGAGAGGACGCCACCCTGAGGGACCCCGGTCGCAAGGTCGCACCAATCGGATAAGGTTTCCTCGAGGCGGACCCGCTGACGGCGACCCCGAAGATAAGACTCAAACCAGGCTAAAGAGGACACAGAAAAATTATTGGCCTTCAGGACCCCCAACAGTATGTCAAAATCCACAGAGTTGAAGGCAGAACTGAAGTCCAACAGCACAAGAACAGTAAGGGACTTGTTGTCCATGGCCCAGCGTATGTCATCGGTTACTTTGAGCAGTGCCGTGACAGTGCTATGGCCGGGGCGAAAGCCAGATTGATAGGGAGAGATAAGGTTGCTAGATGTTACGAATGAAGTTAGCTGCCTGTGAACAATATGTTCCATAACTTTAGACAGAAAAGGCAGGATGGAAATAGGTCGGTAATGAGTAAGAGACGAGGGATTGTTGATTTTAGGTAAAGGGATAATATGGGCATTTTTCCAGGCAGAAGGGAAGGAGCAAGAGAATAAGGAGAAATTGAAAATGTGAGTAAGGATAGGGAGAAGGTGATTTAGAATAGGGGTAAACATGCGGGAGCATAAACCATCCTCACCCACCGCCGAGGAGTTAATGGCGAGCATAGATTTTCTAACATCATCTTCAGAGACACTACTGAGCTCAAAAGGAGAAAAGGAGGGAGGTGAAGAGGAGCAAAGATCGAGAAGAGTGATAGATTTAGTAAGGCAGTCAAGAGAAACAGGGGAGAGGGAGAAGTGATGGTTTAGGGAGGTAAGGTCAACATCCTTACAAACATTAATTGGGGCTTTGCCGATACCCACAGAACGTAGGAACTTCCAAACATCACCAGCGTTGTGATTAGTTAGGTTATCGTCAAAGTATCGTCTCCTGGCATCCCTACACAGACGATTGCACCGATTGCGTAAATATTTATAGCATGCAAAATTTTCTTCGGTAGTCCTGCGCTTCAACTTTTGTTTGGCCCTATCTCTGCGAGCCATAGCATCCGAAATGACAGGCGTAATCCAAGGAGCCGGATTACGCCTAATCCTAACGCGGCGCAACGGAGCATGCTTGTCAAAAATCTCGATAATTATCTCGTTAAAGAGACTGACCTTCGCATTAATGTCATCAGCATTGGTAACAGAGCTCCAGTCAATCCGGCTGACATCATGCTGTAATGCCTCCAGGTCCAGCCGCCCGTAACTACGCAGATTCAGAAAACTAGGTTTAGGTTTTGGAGGACGTATGCGATAGGACATAAAGATGAGATCATGGTAGGAGAAGGGGGCAGTGAGTTGACCATGATCATCAACATGATCAAGGGACGACACAATCATGATATCAAGTAAGGAAGGAGAAGAGTTAGGAGGATGGTGAGTGGCCAAAAGAGGTAGTAAGTGAAGATTAAAGGATGATAGGAGAGATTGAAGTTTATAAGCACGTGAATCTTGTTTATGAAGGCATGTATTAAAATCACCCATAATTATTATATGGTTATAATTAGGACATAGGTTGTCGAGCTGTCTGTCGAGACTATCGAAATAATTGATACGTAAGTTTGGACTATATATGACAGCTACCAATATTTTATTAAGATTAATTGAAATCTCGACAAACATGAACTCGGCTGACTCCGAATAGAGAGATGGGGACGCGCTGATGACGCGGTGAGGCAAGTCTGAACGTATATACATGGCAACCCCACCCCCGCCCTTGCCTGTTCTGTCATTGCGAACCAATACAAAGCCTGGAAGGGCATAGTGTGTGGAAAAGAGGGTATTATAAAAAATTTATTTTACAAGTCGCATTGACTACGTTTTACGAATTGGGAATTTTAGGAAATTGTGTTTAATTATGTAGTGTCATTTTTAAGAGTGAGTCACAAATATACTCTTTAGGCCGTGATATACAATAATACGAAATATCTTAACTAAAAACAGTACCTAAATACCTGATCCATACCAGCTGGCTGGCCTCACTAATTTAACTCGGTTAGCTAATTTATCCGCTATTTAGTCGACGGTAAACGTGAGATCCATATCGCGTATTCTGAAGTTTAAACTCGAGAGGCGCGCATCGAATTCGCGGCAGGCGGGCCACTCGGATTACATACACGAACTACAATTTACCTACTACCTTAATTATGTAACTTAAGAGATAGGATCATTTTTATTACCACCACCCCTGGTTGGTGTCAAAACGGCCATTCATTTACGATCGGCAATCTTTTGGATTGTACTAAAGAAGGTTCAAGTTTTTAACTGCTGGCAACATAACAAGCCGTTACGGTTAGCCACATTATGCATTCCACGAGTAGCGCTCGTAAAGCCCTTAAGATTTAGTTTATACCAAGAGATCTGTGTCTGAATCATATATAACTGAGTGTAATTGTCTGCGTACGCACCTGTTGATGGTTATGGAGCAAAATAAATGAGATGACTTATTTGTTATGGTCATGGGAATTTTACACGTCGAAATGTGTAACAGGCAAGAAACATCCATTACATTGAATTAAAAATACGTGAAGATGCCAGTGGAATTTTAATGAGTACGAACTTATAATCAAAGATATTATACATTCCTAATCAAGAAGCAGCAGTCGCCGTAACTCTATTCAAAATTCACAGATACATTGTAACCATAAGAGGAAGTCACGGGTTGTAATCGTTGCCATCTCAGAGGGCTGTTGTGGTGCTGGTTGCGGGAACATTTAAATTATCGTGGAGTTAGATCCGCGCGCCCATAATCACACCGTTCATTTGTAAGCCAGCCAGCTAACAGTACAGCGCAGCCCAACGAAAGTATCGCCATCAGATACCGCGGGACGTTCAAGTTCAATATTATTCAGAACTGAGAAAAACAATCGTGGCTCGTTAAATTGCGATAGCGAGTACGCGATTGTCCGCATCGAGTTCCTTACCTTATACTCCTATCTATTGAATTCTGTTCGCAGTGAAGTACACAAGACAGCCTATTCACATTATAAGAACTCTAGACTACGCTACGTATTGAGTTCGATCAAAGCACAGAATCAATCAATACAAACGAAATCAAGTCCGTCAAGCGAACAGCCCTAATTACGACTGAAGTTGAAACAGTTACTAAAAAGACCTTTACCGTCAATGTATCAATCCGAGGAGGTTGATAGGCCAGAGCGATCAGGCCATGCTAATGAGGCCGGGCGGTTGAAAGGGACAATTGCTTGCTAGCAACTGTGGAGCTATCTTTAAGACATTTAAAGGTTGTATTTCTTGCGCTGCTACATAGACAAGAATAAGAATGTTGTTAGACGTTGATTAATCGCTTTCTAACTTGGAACAAGGTTAAGGAATTGTGCTACTGTCTAGTGAATTTAAATTGAAAATGTAAATGTTGGCCTAAATGACAAAAATAGGCGTAGGTATATCAGTCTCAACAAACGTTACATTGTTTAATGAAGTGAAGAGATTACAAATAGGGAGAAGTTAGATAGTTCATTTGTCGCTTACGTTAATTTCCTGCTAATAAACTTTAACAAACAGACGGCATTGTGTCGTGAATGTCTTTAAGTTGCGCAAAGCAATTAGTGCGACATTTGGCGCCAACTTACAGTTACAATGACTGTGATCGAAGTAAATGTTACTATGTATGAGACATTTAATTGAGATTTTAATCTTAATTTGATGAAATAAAATACTTCTATCTGTTTATATTTCCTCTGTCGAATTGAGGTGCAGCAGACGCATTTAATGCAATGCGTTTTAAAAGACGTGTGTAGATACAAATTCAACAAAACAAGAATAGAAGGATAATACAAGCTCATCGATTCGATAAATCTACTGCTACCACTATCTAGGCAGCGCATACAAATACGAAATTGATTGCTTCGTGTGGCGAGTGACATTTCAGTATCTGTGAAGAGGCGAGCGCGAGGTGTGTGCGGGGAGGGGGGCGGTCTTCACACTGACATTTGAATAGGTCTGTCTCGGCATGTACCGGCACCCAGCGACGGCCAACGAAAGGCGACAATGTTCAACGAACACAGAACAACATTCCCATTGAAAAGAAAATTTACTTTTATTCAACTGTTCACAATAGTGCACCTTATTTTTCAACATTTCTGGTTGGCAAAAGTTAGCCTTTGGACATTTTATTATTACGAAAACAAGTTTATACTATTAAATGCTATATTTTCCGCCCAACAGAACTATAAAAACGTCAATTCAGTATCTCCCTGTAGGTTTTATTCGAAGATAAAGGTATACTTATTACAATTTCTGCAAGAAACCGTACAATAAATTCGCATTTAAACAGATAATGTATCTTTTCAACAAGTAATTTTATATGGACAATTATGTTAACATTGGGCTTACATAGAACTTTTAGATGGCGTATTGTTAATTAGTTTCGTGATCGTACATAGCATGTGAAATTGTCACAAATAAATGCACCATGGCGCTTCTGCATTAGATTACCTGAAAGCGATGCGTGATTTGCAATAATGCTGTAGTGTCTCAAATGTGATGATAAAATATAAATAAAATATTTTTCAAAGATTTTCGATAATCTTGATGCTGATCCTATAAGACATAAAAATGAAGAAACATGGTTACACAATACTTAAGAAACAAGTAATAAATCTGTGAAAACTTAAACAAAGGAAGGCAATTAGAGTACTATTGATACAGTGTAGAAACAACAAAGATATTGAAACTTCGATACGCAGTGTACCAACGTACACAGTTATCTAATATACTTAGGTACAGTGACCTATGTAAATGAGAGTAGCAAAGCTATCCTCTGCTCACTCGCAGTTTCAGGATTCCACCGCGACTATGTGAGAACTTCGCGAAACAAAGTTTCCTTAGAATTGTTTGTATACATTTGTATGAGAAATGAGGAATAAACCAACAAAAAAAAATAAACTTTCTATTTGGATACCATAGAGTTTTTAAAGAAAAAGTATTTATTCTGATCAGAGATAACTGGAATCAAGTCTTGGCCTGGAGGTCACAAATGAGAATATTAAGTAAAAGGTTCCGGCTCTCGCCCCGTATCCCGTAACAAATTGCATTTGAACACTACTCGAAAGAGGGAAAAGAAAATTCGAGAATATTTGTGAACTGAACTGCATACATATGCATCATAACCAAACAAGGTAAAAAGTATATTCACTTCAAACAAATTTCTGTGTTGTCCTTCAAAAACGAAAATACGTAACAATTAATCGATTCGCTTTCGAAAAACTCTGTCATAACGATCACTTAAAAGTTGATCAATATTATCTATGGCAATCGATTATTATCTGTCAAACCGATTAGAGTGCTTAGAATCGATTTCCCACTTACTAAACGATTTCAGGTGCACATTGACAGGTGATAATTAAAAAAACTGACACGCGTATGTCGCAACTCGTTCACCACATGTGCACAATCTTGTCCTTACGACAGACATAAAAACATAATAAGTATAAAAAGTTAATTAAAAAACTAATAACGGTATGTGCGCGTCCAATATGCTTGGAAAATGATACAGAGCCACGTGTCATGTTGTGAAGAATTTTTATGGTGCTTTCACATGTCATGTTTACCATTAAATTGTACCTAGGTTTTTTTAAACTGTGAGACGAAATATGTGCGCCAAACTAAAGGATACTATCAGATCAGCCGAGTATATCAACAACTCGTAAAGTTAACGCTAGGTCTATTACCGTAACTTCTAATCGTAGCAACAATCGTCATAAATTAGGTAATTCGTCCTAGTTAAGGAAACGTATCGGTAGTAAACATGCAAATACTCGTGGCAATACATGGATTCCTCCCGCGGGTTTAAGAGGCCAGGGGGTCGCATTCACCACCTGCACAGCTAATTGCCGCGCCTCCTAGCTATGAACCGTTACACCCCGCGTACAATATTCATACAAGTACCTGGTACATTCGGATCCACGTACTAAGTACATAAGTGCTATTTATAAGATGTTCTTACGCATATTAGCTACTTTCCACGTTATTTTCTGTTAAAAGTTAAATTAAACATTTCATATTTAATTATTTTGTTTAACTTTATACATAGATGGGCTTAATGCCAACAATTATACTCGCCTCGTGTCTTTGGGAATTATTTTTAAAGGTTTAATGGCAAATAGCTTTTTTAATGCTATGTACTACAAATAAAATGGCTACTATAAAATAAACATACCTACTATAAACTCCTGTTTACACTTATCTGTATTCGTATTACAAAATAATTGTTAAAAAAGCCACACCAAGAAAGACAATAGATATGTGACATAAATAAAAAAAATATCGGCATTAGTAGAATGTTTCAACAGGTAACGAATAACTGAATACAACTGCCTATAAAATCTCTCTCATGGATGTGATATTGAATA
This sequence comes from Spodoptera exigua, assembly GCA_902829305.4. Taxonomy (NCBI): domain Eukaryota; kingdom Metazoa; phylum Arthropoda; class Insecta; order Lepidoptera; family Noctuidae; genus Spodoptera; species Spodoptera exigua. Next base: position 6,474,259 of record LR824614.2, read on the forward strand.
GATAATCGAACCTTCGACTTCGTAGCAGAGAATCAATGGGCAGGCGTGACCTAACGCCAAAAGGCAAATTGCTATTGTTTATAAACAAGTCGCGAACAGATTGCATGAAACAATAAAATAGGAAGTTATAATACAGATTCATATAAATGCATAGAAATACATACATACATAAACGGAACTCTTTTCATGAAATATATATAAATGTCCGAGAAATACGAAGAATAGCTGGTGTAGTAGTGACCTACTAACTGAACCCAAGTCAGTCATAATTTTCAATAAAAAAATGTCTGAAACTTGACATAATTTCGTCGAATAATATTGTCGATCCTGTATGGCATGACTTTTTTATTAATTAGACTAAGTTTGCGAGACTTGCAACAACTTTGTTATATTCAACCTTAAGAATTTAAATGACAAATTAATTAGTAATCCATCACGACAACTTTCATTTATTGAAAATGTTCGTATGCAAACAGATGGTGATTATGAACATGAAAAACCTATCAAAGGATGAGTAAATGACGATTTACTTCCGTCACGGCACGAAAACGACTTCGTGCGTGCCGGTCACGGCGGACCTGTTACATCTTGTCTTAATACCGTATTTTATGTGTCAACACCAGACCGAAACAATAGCAACTAGAAAAGATATATTATATTTTTGTAATCAACTATACTCAGGACATATTCATATAATGTAGTTCTATTAATTGACTTTTAAAATAATATTAATAAACATTCACTTTCAGAATTTCTTCATTAAATGGCGCAAGACTTTAAACTAGTTATAAATATTATGTTACATGCGCAGGCGCAAAATTATTTGAAAAATAAATGTTATTGCCGTTTCAACAGCGGAATATATTGAAATAGTCGTTAAAATATTAGAATGAGACTCAATCCACAGGACTGTCAGCATAAAGCTCGAACATACGTGTATTATTATTGAAACACGTCGATTAGAGACTGGCCAATTACCATCCATAAGGTATTGTGGAGAGTTTAGCGCAGCGATGCAACCAACAATTTCTATGTCGACGGTATTGAGTTACGATGCAGCAAGCTGATGCTTTATTATCCGGTCCATCTCTTCCGCCCTTGTTGGTCTGCGATCACTCGTGTCGCCGGCATAACGGTCCCGCCCGATACGTCCGCATTATTAATCTTACCATTGTATTAGCCAACAACATCTCACAACATATGCGCATTGATAACATTAATGGTAAACCCGCTTGTTTAATGTAATCAATAACTTCGACTACAGTTACTGACACCTACTTTAGCGATGGCCTCTATTCACTTTATTTAATAACTGCTACTTGGTTGAGGAAACTTCTTGGGTGTTGACCTAGTTCAAAAGAAGGGTGGCAGCACAAGTGTGTAGTTAGGGATATTCGTCGTGTGCCCGCCCACCGTCATCATCCAGGCGGCGCGCACTGTTCACCTACCCTCTCTCCAATTATGATAACCATCACTCAAGGCGAGCGGAACGAAAGGGGGCAGGCACCGGTTAAAACGTAAAATTACACTTCAATTTTTACTCGACGGCGGGCGCACAATAAAAAACAAATATTCTCATGGTGAGTATCGACGAAACGTGACCGGCCTTCGTCAAAATAGTCGGCCGTTGTCTTATTGGGCGGCGCTTTACATCAGCCCAAGTGCTAAAGTGTAAAACGCTGCAGAGAAATTTATAAGCTTCACGTCACGAATATTGAATAATGACTTTACAAATTATCAGCGTCACCGCGTATTCAATTATTTATTATCGCACCACACTGTCATGTTTCGAAATAATTATGTTGACTTTTATTTCTTGCGCAATTGAGAAACTCGTGAACATTAGTTTAGTTTTAATGAATTCAAGGCATGCTTACTTCCCGTCATATCACAAAATAACTAATATTTTTGCTCAATATATTCAATGGTCTCGAGCTAACTAGTATAGCGTGCGTCAGAATTATAAAATATTAACCTTACCTTATTTATATGGTGGCTCGTTAACTTAGATCGCCGAGGGGAGTGTCCATTTATATCTCGTTGTCGAACCATGTGTTTTTACACGGGCAGCGAGTGTTACAACAAATTCAACAAACGACCGGCCGTCATCTATCAAAACACTAACGAGCTCAGATGCCGCGGCCATTTACAATCACTGCGCAGACCAACTCCAATAATATGCGATGATGCTGATGAAATAACGAAACCACCTTATAATTTACGAGTTAAAACAACATCACAACATTGTTGTATTGAGATGCACTTTAATGAACCCTCACCAATAATTTATTTTAACAATAACCAAGTCCATTCTTTGAGTTTCACCACCTCGTCGATTGTTAAATAAATTGTAAGAAGTAGCAGATGTGAAATGAAATACTACAGGGCAAAAATCAAGCAGAACAAAAAAAACATAATAAAGCTCGTGCAAAAATTAACATAATCGTAATGAAATTGCAATAAAAACCTGCATTAAGATACATATATAAACTTATTAAATTAAATAAAAAACTTAATGAACGCTACAGAAATAAATATATTAGTCTATAAGTAGTCCCGGCTAACTTGAATAACGTTTTTAATTACACCACACTTAAGCAATAAACTGAATAAAAACTACGTTTAAAAAAACCGACTTCAAAAACAAAAAAGTGTCAAATAAGTAATTAAAATTGATATTCTAATAGCACTCTTACCTACGCGAAGCTAATACTTTTAATATTAATAATAAAACACTATCAATTCTATGTGCTATCTATTCATAGATTTGAAGTCGGTGCCAAGCCCTAAACAGAATAAAACTAAATGAGAATTAAGACTGTTTAATTGCTGAAAGACGAAATCTCCACAACTAACAACGCAGCACTAACAACTATTAACTCGTAACTTGCAATCTTCAAACGCATTGGTCGCAAAGAAATACTCTGAATATGGAAACGACCATAATCATATAAGTAGCGTAAAAAGGCAATAGTAATGAGAAGTAAACCCAAGAAACAGAAAATATATAGGCCATTTTTTCCCTTTGACGTTCCTACAGCTACTCTACATTGTAATTGTTATTCATTCGTTAATTACCCTTAATCCATTCGCTAAACATAATGTTTTACATGATCCGTAAGAATTATTGTTAGTAAAGAAGAAGACTTTTCTAGAACTTTTTACATGTAAGAATCGTACTAAAAAAAGAAGAATACTACTAATATTGAAACACTAACCTGACGCATGCATTACAAAGAAATAAATTTTAAAATTTGTACACATGACAGGCATTATGTGAATTCAATTCCACTTCGGAAATAATTATATCCATCGGCAGTTCTATTGAAAACACCATATGCCTTCTCCATCCAGCCTTATTATTTGAGTGTGAATAGCGATTCGGTTTTGTAAGGGAAATCAAATTATATCGGTTTTTATCTATAAGCGACTCCACTTTTTATCAATTATATAGGTTTTTTTGGAAGGGACACCCTCTTAGAAAGTGGTTTATTTAACGGTATTGCGAACACCCCTGACCATGACATGACTCTTATAACGGTTGCATGGTATGAAAAAAATGGGCTTTCAAAAAAATATGTAACGTAATAATATTTCTTTTTAATTTGTGGCCAAATTCAACAACACCATAAGGTGATAAAAGAAAACGTTGAATGTATGTTTCATTATATAGATAAGAGCCTACTTTTCGGTTTTGTATTCATCACCACGACTCGGGAGAGTCTAGATAAAACATTACATAAGAAGTACAAATCGACTAAATCTGTGCCTCCGAAATGTAAACCCACAAGCGCAGAAGTCTATTTAGTTAGCAGACTGTCCCAGGAATCCAGTTAGTTAATTACGCTACGACAAGCGAATAGAGGATATTCTTTCTCATTATCGTAGCGTCGGAGGCTCTCATTAGGTGGGGATATGTCAATGGCGGCGTGTTGCATCGGTGGGTCTCGTTTGTCCTGTCGCCGTGTGCGCCGGACATTTTTCAGTGACGTAATAAATACGCGCCAATGCACCTGCTTTTGCGCGTACATTCTGGCTTGTGACAAATAGTGGCTGTCGTTAAACTGTGATTTTCGTTTTTTGTTCCAGTTCAAACTGCCTGATGTAGATCAACGCTGCTGTGGAAGCTGTCGCGCACAGACGCGTTGGGTTTGGGATATTGTAACAGAACAGGACCGAACTCAAATTCTACACACGATACATAAATAGTATAGATTACACAATGTGTTTACCAAAATGTTACATTTTCATTCTCTATAAATTGAGTATGTATTTAAAGTCACATTAAGTACTCCGTTTACTTGAAGCTTCGACTTTCTTAAGTGGCAAGAAACTCGAAAACTCGGAAAGCGTATCAAATTTCAATTTGCATAATAACGTAAAAGCTCATACGCCGATACAAGCTGGAGCACGCTCCACATTAACAAGATTACTTCAAAATTACACAACGTATCCACAGAGGAGAATTGACATTGTTAAAGACAACATCTAGACAAGCCAAACATGATGAGATGCAGTACAAACATTAATCAATTGTAGGTAATGTCTATAGGGGTAAAAAATACAGCATTTGTTATTCTGTAAAAACTGTTGTGAATTAAATATAAAAAACTTGACAATGGACTGATGTTTGTGCGCAACAAAATCGCGACGTGTCTGCAGCGGCTGCCGCGCTTTAACAGCGGACGGACGCGGGTGGTCCCAGCGGGAGTCCCAGCTTATGTACAATGCCCATAATTCAGTGATTCGTGCGAATACTAACTAGCGACGGTTATCTGACGCGACATCCAATACCGTCACAGGAAACACTAAAACATACTGCCCGTTTGATCGCTAATTATTTATTAATACATAATCCGTAAGATTTAGCGACTCAAAAAGTAATAAAACGAAGCAAACCAGATTATGATTTGGATTTCATTCGGCTGCATGTGCGACCTGTACCGAACAAAAAGCACTTAAACACTACCTTTAATTTAAAATTAGTAGAGGATATGCGTGACAAAGAACTAAACGACTTTGCGGTACCTTAGTTTCAATTTGCGACCATCGCTTATTAGGAAACACCCGTAAAACTGTTTATGACCGGTCGATTGTAAAATGACATAAAAATATATTATTGCAAACGAATATTTTTAATTAAATAACAGAAATCCGAGTCTTTATAATGATTGTCATCAATGCGATTCAATTAAGTCGAAATTTGTAAGTCGTAAAAGTTTAACGGTATTAATGGACTAAATATTATTGGGCTAGTACCAAAACGTCTTGAATTTGATATTTATAAATATTTTTGTTAACAGAATTCCTATAAAACGATTCGCTAACGTGGAACCAATATCCTAAAATATATTATGCTAAACTGTGTGTAAACAAATAAATCTGCTGCATTACTGTGTAAAAATAAACACCCCTAAAACACGTTAGAATAGAGAATTATTAAATATTTACCTTTACCGATCGGTTTTATTAGTTTACTTACCGTCAGCGGAACCGTATACTGAAAGCTTGCAGAACATCCTTCCCTTACCCTAAACCAATATTTTGTTATACTATTTTGCTGTAACTACACTAAAGTCACATTAATTTGATGGCACTTCTACCATCTAAAGTTAATTGAAAACTGAACATTGTGTACTATAAAGAATTAAGGGATAAAGCTAGGTAGTCAATTTAAGCCGAAGCTATTACCCATTTAATGAAGGATACAAGACAAACTAGCTTCGTAGGAAGCCATCAGAGAGCCATCTCCGCAGCGTGAACTCACTTTAGTGGAAGCACATCGCCTACTTGCTAAGTAGTTCGACTCATTCCAATGTGTAGCGCACGGCAGATAATACACTTAGTAAACGATGTTTGTTTAGAGGCAAATGCAGTTGTTACGGCTTTTAGTGCCGCTTTCTGCAACTATAACGTCAGATTAAGAGGTTTATAAACTTAGATCGTGTAGTGTGAGAGAAACTGCGAGCAATAAGAAAGTCAATTTAGTTCCTTAACGAGATTGGATGAAAGGCGGGAGGTTGATTAAGCTCTATTAGCAGCTGAGTTGGTGTTGCGATGACATTCCATAAACGAACCACAACGGACCGCAACGTCACGCGGCTACTTTGTGCTAACTATGTGGTAAGGACATGCAATTATTGCGAATTACTGGTCACATGGTTTTACGTACAATTCCTAGAATATGATTACTTTCAAAGTGTGCTTCAATATAGTAAATTACTGAACGTTGAGGAGGCGGTATATTTAATTAGTCGACATGTTAATTATTATGCTAACAGACATTATATGGTTACCGTGCTTATCGCTGTCAAACAATTACAGAACACTTAAAACCTACTTAAGCATTGCGAAAGTCTCTACTGAATTACTTTTCATAATAATATAATTACTACACTCAATGTCGTTAAAAAGGTTGAGTTTCTTTCGCCGAACAAACAATTTTCTTGTAGTAGGTACTGACGACTGACGAGTCAGTATCACGCGATGAACAAGGCAGATGTGCCATCGTACACCCAACGAGAACAAGTAAGTATATAATTGTTAAATTTGCATTCATAATGGTGGCTAACAAGCGCAGATTGCGATCGGCTAGTTCGCGCCGCAACGACAAGTTGATACTAACAGATCGCTACCACCCTTCATTTTTAGAGAGGCAGTACTTGGATATCGATAAACATTTAGTACAGTTCTATTTTACTACATTTATTTAGCAAGCATATTCGTAAAAGACAGCGTAAAATTACTATATCAGTTATCGTGTTTTTTAATGTAATCCCGAATCTTTTAATAGTTTGTTATTTGTTTAGCCTAGGGCATCGGAACCGGTTTTTCCCGGTTCCGAAAGAACCGGGAAATCCCGGTTCTGGAAGACACTGATAGAACCGGTTCTGTAAAACAAGGAACCGGTTTTTTTGGTTCTTACGGTTCTGTCTAAAAATTTTAAAAATAATATCTCTATAATACTTTTAATGCTAAATATCAAGTTATTATCCAAATTTTCGTTTCCGTTCACCGGATTACAGGATCACGGACCTTTAGAAGGCGTACGAGGGGTCGAAGCCAACTCGCAGAGGCCCGTTGAACAACTTTAATATAACTGAAATGGGACATCAGCCGGCAATTATCCCTGTATGCACTATGAAAGTGCACCCAAGGATAATCCGCGGTTGATCTATTGCGAAATGTGGTAATAATAATTGAAAGGGTTTTATGGGTATGGGTTGCTATGTGCTGGTGGATATGATAACTATGGAAATACTATGGCCCCTGCCCCTGACCAATATTAATATATACGGATAAACAGGCAGGAGGTGACTGGCAAACCCAATAAAATGGGCCCCCGAAAACGGCCGATAGCATGTATCGACACGGAGGCAACATACGTTGAGCTGCTTAGGGAATGAGAGGCATCCCACAGCTATCAGAGCAATCCCGGAAGTACGGTCAAGACCCCTACCAGCGCCTTACTGAGATACATCCTTCCCCCGAGTCTCCTTCAACTCCTACTCCTATCCAAATTTATTATATTATTTCACTGTTAAACCAATAAATAACGTTATAATTTATTATTAATGATAGATTTTTAAGAAACTAACAAGGAACATTGAAGTAAATGCTCCATGACAACTCGCGAAATTCAAATTTTGGGCATAATAAAATAACAATAGTTACAAAATAGTTCAAAAAATATGATGTAATTTGAGTGTATTTCAAAAAATTTATAAAAATGAGAGACTTCAAAAAGAATTTATGATAAAACCCGAAAGAACCGAAAGAACCGGGTACCCGGTGCCGTCTAAAATTTAGAACCGAAAGAACCGGTTCCTGAAATAGGACCGGTTCTCGATGCCCTAGTTTAGCCTAGCCTAAACTATGCAATTCGTATTCGTTTATATACACATTATAACAATCATTGATATAGAACTTCTTGGTGAGATGGATCTAAACATCAAAACTTTCTCTTTAAAAAATACTGATTAATTTAAACCTCGATTTAGTTAGCAGTCGATATCGACATTTTACAAATACTGCACGTGACTAATCGCAGCTACAAACGGGATGGCCTGTAGTTAATTACAGTTATTAGAGAAGTCGCTAGGCCCGCGGGACCATGGTCACCGATCCGGAGACCACCAAGTACAAAACCTATTCCCAGTTATTTATACACACGAATACAACCACCAACGGAAACGTATGAGTGAATATACGTTCAACATGACCAATTAACCACGATGATAATATTTATTTAAACTAGCCACGGTTGCAATTAATTTGATGCGCAAATAAAGTTGAATCGAATTTTATTTTATTAAACGGGAGATTAAAACTTCTCAAGTAGAGGGAATCGTTTAAAAGAATTCTGCAGAAACAATTGACAATGGACGCAGAAAATGTATAATAGCGCCTACACAACAATCCATGGAGTAAAAGAGCTCGTATTCAAAATGCTCCTCCCTTTACAACACCGCTCTTGTTTGTACTTATAAAAGTAGAACGAGTAAATTCACGCATAAGTCAAGTCAACGACAATAGAAATTCGACTATTTGTAGCTGATTATCAATCATGCATGGACCAATAGAAATTTTCATGGACATTATACTTAAATATTAAAGAGTTCAGGCAATTTTTTTTTCACAAATACATTCCGTCTGTATTTACCCGATTTTTTTAAAAGACAGGGACTTTTTACATATTAATCGCGTCTGTAGGTACACATGTACATATAGATAATTATCTACTGCTATACATGCCTCAGAGAGCAGTCTGCACAGCAATAAAAGTACGCTAAACTTATTTACATAATCGACACATGTTGCGACAAAAGCGTTAACATTAAAACAAACTACCAACATAACAAAGTAAAAGGTCTCATAAGTATCACAAAAATCCCTCTGAAATGTTTAACTGAAAATATGAAAACACGCACAGGGAGATACAATTGCACGTGTACCAGATGTGTTTAATTACTGACCCGACAAAATCTCGGAAAGAGTTGAGTTTCATTATGAACACAATGGCCTTTGCCTCAGCCGGCGATAAAGTAAATAAAATATCAACACGCTGCTAACACCCCGCACATAAAATGATGGGGCGCACACGTTAATATTTGCTTTAATAAAGTTCAGACATTTTGCAAAAAAAATACGAACCCAGTGCACGAATAAACTGCCGAGTTAGACTTTTTACAGCGGTCGCCGCCTGTCCCTCCATTACATTTACCTAAACAAAAACCCAAAGCAAAAAGGTAAGGATTTAAAATATACCACAAAACATGTCGAGGGTAATTTTTAAATTAAAAATATTACTGAAACCCTGATTACATTAATACCCTTATAATTTAGGCCGCGAACTCTCACCTACCTAGAATAAAATTAAAGCCGAATTTATACTTCAATATGGGTACGCATGAAACACGAATTCTCGAAACTTAATACGGACGTGTTCAAAAAGATAAGGCGGGTGTAAGGCCAGGATTACATGAAAGGTGGCGAGTAAAAATTTTGAGAAACGTGTGCGCTCCGCGATCGTCCCACGCAATAATGCGTGGGCGAGTACGAATATTGATGCACCTCTTCGGTACCACCTCAATGCGTCAAACATAGTATAGTAATTGAATTAACATAATTACAATGAACTGTTGAAACTGTTAAATCACATGTTCACACGTGTCGTGAATCAAATTATTTAAGTTAGATATTGTATAATGGAATGACTTTGCAATTATATTTAGAAATTCTTATTTTGAGCATACATCATTAGTATAAAAATCAAACAAGGTTGACTTTATAAAAATTTGCTACATACCCATGTTTAAGAACAAGGATTACAATACGTTTTAATACAAACATGTTCGTCGTATTGACACCGCAATCGTAACGACAATGACACAAGTAAAGGGACGCAAGCAGCGAACTGCACTCCTGAAATCAACCGTCGCGGTTTCGTACGCAGAGATTTACGATGCGCGCGCGCACGGAACACGCACTGCGACACAAGAGATGTCTTGCGTGCGTGTCGCCTTATCACTGGACCGTGCCCTCCAAATTAATTCATCCTTATGAATGCAACTAACATGAAATGTAAATGAAAAGTAAATGACTTGGGTAAATATACATCGAAAAACATAAAAAAATCACTGAATTCTACTTAAGTATATAACATGAAAAATACTACAAATCTAATTTCCGCTACAAAATTTTCCACAAATAAATTTCGGCTCAAGTAGCATGATCCATTTCAAGGCACAATGAATTCGCAATAAGAAATCAACGCCATTACACTTTCCCTAAGCAATTTCCTTTCATAGCCAATATTTTTAGCAGCTTCGCAAAGAGGCACTCACTAAAATATGTAGCGGCACGTTGTAAAATTTTTGTTTAATATGCAATTTTGAACCCAAGCAGACGTATATCACGTTTTTCGCAACCAAAATGGTGTAATAAATCTGAAAGTCCATTTTCATATAAAAGAAAACCGATTAAGGAGCTTTTCCGATACCGATCGTTCGAATGAAGCTATATATTTTCATGATCGAGCGAATCCAAGATCGCGGACGTCTGACGACCGGTGCGTGAGAAAATTGAAAAGGAAACGTTTCTTTTAATGGTATTATTCTTAGAATGAAGAAACATTAATTTGCATTTGTGAACAGACTGTTTTTGTTATCTATGGCTGTCAGTTCGTATTTGAAGGACTTCTGCTACCACGCTCTAGTATCTATTCAATGAGAAAGAAAACTGCCCACAGGCAACGCTCGCTAATTAACATTTTTTTTAAACTTCGAGTAATACATTTAGATGCTAATATCCTTACCTAATACTAAGAATCTATCCATCGATAAATCCAGGGCAAACTAATCTTAATGACTCATTGATAACATAATACTATTGGGTTTCCGTAAATTACGTTAAAGGCAACGAGGTATAACTTACTCAGTGTTGGAATAACGCTCAAAGCGTCGTATTGCAAACTAGAATTCTGCTACAACTTAACGGAATTGCTTGAATTGCTTACTAAGTAAATTGAAGCGCAGCTGAGCTTAGCGTGCGGTTGACTTTATCAATCAGGAAAGAGACGAAACTTCAATCAGACGTCATCTGTGTAGGTGTAACAATTTATAACGAACGATATAGACGGTATTTGGGTTTTAAATAACATTTATTATTTACATAAACATTTATAAGGAGATTTTTGTAACGACTGGAGTAATACCTCAGCCTCAACCATAGCGTTGCGTTTCGCCGTGTGAGTGAGGTAACCGCAGGCACAATCCTCCCCCACTCCCTAAATCTCTAATTCTTAGGGAATTAGAGATTTAGGGAGTGGGGGGGATTGTTCCCAAAAGGTCGGCAACACACTCGTAACTCCTATGTGTTGCGGATGTCCATGGGCGGCGCTGAATGCTTACTATCAGGTAATCCGTCTCCTCGTTTGCCGACCTATCACATAAAAAAGAAAAATGTATTTACAAACAACAAGAAGCAAGGAAATTGTTACTTCTTACTTATTTCTACGTAACCAAGACTGACATGGGGTACTTGCGTAGCCCTTTCGTGACTTTTACTTGAACCGCAAAACAATTCTTTGAATATTAAGTTGTAACCGTGTAGTACTGAAATTATTATAATAGAACTTGCTTGCGTCCAGACAATGCCCGTAGCAATCGTTTGACTGACAGACAATTTGTTTGTCAGTCATTCGTTATCTTCATGTACCAGAGCCCTGTGCTTAACAACCGTGCTATTTTTACTACACGCGACCACCATGTCTATCAAAGTCTGTAAATATAATGATTTCTGTGCAATACGCAATGACTTTAATGAAAGGGGATAAACACAGCTCTCTCTATTTTACGCATACGTATCTACCCAGACTAAAGACCGATTACTTATAAAATAATTGGAGTAATGGCGAAATTAACAAATGATTGGACAAAAACCCAATAAATGGGTTTCTCGGAATGTTTTACTTCCATAAATACTCAATAAAGCCCCTTTTCCCACGCCCGTTTCGCAATCGACTTTGGGATCCGCGATCGACGTTGCGCCACATTAAATTCTTCACGTTTAATCAATTCCGGGGGTCGTAGGAAGTAAAAAATATCAGAACGAAGTGTTTCCTTCCGCATCGAAGATGGCAGAAAAGTACACAGACTACATATAAAATCAATGGCGCAGTTTCAAAATCTGCGAAATTGCCAAGATTAGATTTACCATGGACACGCCTTTTAGATGTTACGTCTATTAGTCTACGCATTCCCGGATTCTAAATAAAAAAACACCCGGAATAAATAATATGCTGAATAAATAGAGGGATGCATGCAGCCGTGGAGGATTAAAAAGTACTCGGTTGGTTTCGGATGACTTGCCTTGCCTGACCTACTTTCCTCAGCCGCGATCATCATTACGATAAAAGCTTGCTTGATAAATTAAAGCACACCTAAGGTTACGCTCTAGTGACTCTGTATAGGGACAAGCTGACTGCTAAGTTAAACGTAATCTGAGCCTAAATATATTTGCATCGGCTAAATATTGCGAGTCACGACGCGACGTTAAGCGAAGCTTTCTGAAGTACCTGCGTTTGTTACTCTGTTTTATGCCGGGCGTCGAGCGGTTGCAGCTATTGCCTCACAACAATGTGCCAGCGAGCTCATAAATACAAAACAATTAGACGATAAATTCCCACTTGAATTAGTATTTTTATTTGCGCGTCACGTGCGCTCGGCGCTCTTTCCAACAATTTATGTACGAAGGCGTCAAATTTAACAGCTCAAAGAAACTGATGGCGCTCTCCTAGGCTTTGGCGCACTCGTGATGCTCTGTAATTATGTTTACAATTTATTTGTAAGCAATCAATTGGAGCTTTATTTGTATTGTATTAATATATCGTGAATATTTTATATTTTTGTAATGATCTGACAATAATTATGAAAAAACGACAAATTAAAAATATTAAGCCAAAGTAAAGGAGTATTGATCTGATTTGCGGGCGCAAGCAGCCACTCGAGCTGATCAGTGGCTTGATTAAGTAAAACGAATAAGAGCGAAAGCGTGACACAAAAGCAATGCGATAACAGAGGAAAAACGAGCAGAGAATCGCCTCTGAGCAGACGGTATCTTCGCCCGACTGGGAGTTATTAAATATTAAAATAAACTCGCATTCCGACACGAGTCCTACGCGATACGCAAGATTATGGGCAACACAATGAGAGCACAGGCTCCGATCGCTCCCTCGCCTTATCATATCAAAGCACAAGCTTACATAATTCAAGTAGGGAAGATATTCTCTCAAGTGATCCCTTATTGCTGATGAAATTTTAGGGCCTGTGTAAACACGCGATTTGGAAAATCTTTGACGAAGTAAGCTGCTATAAAAGAAATTTCATCGATACCCTTATTATTATTTTAAACAAAATACTGCAGAGTTCGATACTCCAGAGGACAGGCATTAATATTCTCAGGTGGTAATCACTGGTATTCATCGTGGTCTTGAAAGTGTATCAGTCGCCTCATCTCTCGCTTACCCAAGCAGCTCCCCGCCCACTTACCTGAAACAATACATCATTACAATATACTAACTGAGAGGTAACGCATATGTTAAAATGTTTAACACCTACAATATGTCTCCTGTACGTCGCACCTACTGGTACTTGCGACTTTTGTAATTTACACCAATGTCTTCTTTTGTCGGTGCCTTGTTTTAAATGTCTAAATCGATTTAAAATACAACTAAGGATTCATAGTATCTGTTATGAAATTATAAATGATGAAACACAAATGAAACTTAAATTATTTTTTTAAATCCAGTGACAAACGAGACTGTATCGTTAAATTCCTATAAACTGTGCGCACAGATAGTGCACACGCCATGCGATAAAATTTTATTTAGAAAACATTAGCATTCGCAGCGGCTTATCGAAGCCTCTTCTCGCAATTGTATGTGAATGGCCTGCGAATTTCCCTTCAAAGCTTCGTACTTACGGAGACCAGAACATGACTGTCCGTATCTCTACTACCTCTGTATCTCGAATACTTTTCATATTTCCTTATTTATCATACGTTTCAGATTTTTATCTTTATTCTATTTTAAGTTAAATACTGGTCTTGGTGAAAATAACCGTTCCCAGGTCAGCTTTAAGAATTGTCCAATAATACAATTGTGACATAAACATCAACTTTCGAAAGATAGGAATTTAGAATAGGGACATTGTATGGCCGACGCTGGTTCACGTGGCAATCGCAGACCGGATCTAACTCAATGTGGAGGCGCCTATGTTCGAGCTAATGTTGTTTAATTAACTCGTATTCATTATAGGCGGGAACATGGCGCATAGGCGCGTGCGCAGTCCCGTAATCCGGCGTTGCAGGTGCCGTCCGACGGAAACACGAGAAATACGAAGACACAACTATACCGAACATTATAACTCCTTCTCCTAAAAATAATTTTTAGGAGTATAATATTAGCAATAAACGTACTACCTTACAATTTGGTGTTTTTAAAATGGCAGGCAATGTCCTTATAGGTCTTCATATAGATTTATTCTTATCGTATTTTACCAGTATTACAGAATAAATCCCTAATAAATAAATCCACGAGAGCACTAGTAGTAACTCCTTTGGAATTACGAGTATCCATGAGCGGCGCTAATAGCTTACTATGAAGTAATACATCTGATCGTTTGCTAACATAAAAAAAAAACAATATACATTATGGACAAAAACTATTTTTATTACTTTGATTTCTATGATGTTATTTAAAAAAAACACAAGATATTCGTACTTATCCAGCTAAATGAGATTTTTTCACTCGTAACAATACTTATTGTAACCACTAAAGTACAGAAAAAATTTCCGTAGTTCTAAACCCCTTGTTAGAATAATAACTTGGTATCTCTAAACATTCATGGAGTTATTAATCCAAACGTCAAAGAAAGTTCTCGTGTCCTCGACTTGGCTCGGTGCAGTGAGAGAAATATTACTGTTATATATTCGGAGGTTGCACACACGAGATAGCTCAAACCTGCCGAGGGCTAAGATGACCATAAAGCATGGCTTTTGTAGCTCTATGCCGACGCATTTAATGTTAAGATTTAAATAAGGATGTTAAATTACCAAATATAGCAATATATATGCATTTATTTATAAAGGAGTTTATTGTGTACTTTAAGGAATAAATAATTAAAAATCACTCGAAACAATGTCATGATTCCAGAATCTGCGCCAGGTTTCTGAACTAAGAAAAACCTTAGTAACGGCAATCATTAATTCAACTTAAAATGTTGTTGCAAAAAATCGATTTAAAGTTTTTGTAAAGGACGTGCACGATATTTATGACCTTAGGCTGTAATCCCTGAACACTAGAAGCGGCAGTACAACTATGCTGGCCGGGCCTTGGGCGCCCGCGGCGGTTCCTTAACAAATACACATGCGTGTTCTCTGCCATTATGCAAAACACACACCGGATACACAGGCAACTTATTAACTGCATAATAAGTCCCATCTCGTTACATATCGTCGGACTTTACCTCAAAGCAATTTTCTTGCTACCTTCACAAACTTCCACTGATCAGTACCTACGCAAATACTTCACAATTACATTTCTCCAACAAGGACAAGCCGAATACGCTCCAGTATCGGACTCAAGACTTTATGAAAATGGAGAACAAATAAATTCTCGTTATGTTGTAATGGAAATACAATTTCGCAATGTGGTAATGAGATTACATTTACAGTTATAGCTTCTATTAGGTGGTCTGTGGGCGTTTGCCACAAATAGAAATAATTGAAAACTCGCTTTAGAAACATGAAAACCATTTTATATAGCAAAATATTATGATAATCTTATTCAGCCAAAAAAAAACTTTAAGACGTTCAAATTGTATGCCTATTAATATCCATATTAAAATGTAAACCTAAATGAAACCGGATCATTACCAGAAAGGCATTTGGTATAAGAATTTGTCATATTGAGAGATACTAATCTAACAATCTACGATCTACGATCTTGTTAACTGTCATGTTAATATAGCGAACTCGAAAACTCGATTAACATTCAATTGATTAAATAAGGTGATCTAATCGAATGGCCTAGCCTTGTTTTATGTTAAAAGGCATTTTAAATCAGTCCCAAATGGCAAATAGGTGACAATAAAATTGAGCACGGTGACAATAATATGAGTTGACGCGAGATACTTCTCGCCGAGCAGAGCGTTATCGCTCGTATTCATCGAGATAAAGATCTCAGATGTAGTTTTAAAAGGAAATTTACAAGTTGGACCGCTAATAATCATATATATGCCACTGAGATGTCCGTCCGGCCGGCGACATCGACGGCCGACGCTTATGACCCCACTACAACGTCGATTTACGATCGTCCCCTTTATACAAGGGCAGGACGATTTACAACTCAATTTAGAGGTTTTTGGATGGACGTGGATGTACATTGATGTTGTTTAAATTAACAGCTACAATACTTCAAATTAACCACTTTAAATGTACTCCAGTCAGAGAACCTCAGCTATACGTAAGCATAGTTTAACATTAATAAAGATTAATGTGAACTGATTTCGGCAAATCGATACACTTTATTCAGCTCATCCATGCGTTAATAATGAGACTAACAAATTAATGAAGATAGTTAAGAATATTGCCATAAATGTGTTATAATTATCTATACTAATATTATAAAGAGGTAATATTTGTAAGATTGTATGTTTGTAAGTTTGTATGTAGGGGGTAATCTTTGGAATCGCTGGTCGGATTGCCAAAATTCTTTCACTGATAGATAGCTACAATGTTCCTGAGTGCTATAGGCTATAAAACATCACTAGCTACGACTACGATCAAATGGAACTGAGGGGGTAAAACCGCGCGAGAGTAGCTAGTAACATTACAATATAATACATTTTATTTATTTATCTAAGTCATGTGAAATTTTAGCCGATATTTATTTGCAATCTAACGATTTCGGTTACGCCTGACATGCATTATAAAATAATTGCACCAATCGATATCACATTTTAGTCTGCTATAAAATTACGTAACACCTTAATGTGAGAATGTGACACAAGCATCAATCGTGACGTCTCAATCTCGCGATCTCTTAGTACGGAAAAGCTCCATACAATTGGTCGATAGGGCAACGTTGCGCGAGCGCACTACGTGTCAATCACCACTTGCATAATAGAGAAAGCTACGCGTGCGATCAAAATGTCACGCCCGGAGATATAGTGTCTATGTGACAAAGCCTATATTTATCGCAGTGAGCTTAGGTCACATCAACGAACCCAGGTGTGATACACCGCGACAACACAATGGAATCTATCAAGCGAATTACAGTAAACATTTTTAGTATACTAGTAATAAATGTAGTTTGCTTATTGATGTTACCAAATAAGTAAGTCGTCTTCTATTAAATGTGTTTTAATAATATTTCTATGAGTATAAATTATTTTGTTTACTTGTATAACTACACAAAGCGTATAAAGTGCACACTAGAAAGATATACGAGTCTATCAAACACGTATCTCAGTTTATAAGGTCCTTAACAATTTTCTTCAAACATTGTATCGCGTTAGACTTAGGCCTCGTTTACGTTTAAGCAGCGCGTTGTGCGGTGCGATTTGTGGTTCGTCATACATTGTTCGTGATGTTCATATGTTTGTGTTTGCACGGCCGTTGACACGACTTGATGCTGTAATGTACGACAAACGAAATACGCGCCGCGCAACGCCCCGCGTGTACGTAAACGAGACCTTACGGGGCTAAGGCACGTGCTAGTATGATATACTCCGGTTGTCGCGGTAGGCAATAAGTATCATATTAAGTCGAGTAGTTAAATATTCATTGGCTAAGATTGTTGTAGTTCGTACACTGCGTAGGCAGCCCCATACGTAGGGCGCGGTCGGGCACGCATTAGAGACAATGACATTTGCATAGCTGGGCGTTCCTAACTGTCATCCAGAACATTCACATTAACTAATCCGAAGAAAGAAAATGTATGCGAAATAGTTTCATTATGCGCTCGTCGTTCGTTCAATTAAATTGATGAATAAATATAAGCACATCCATGCTGCAAACAGGTTTTTAAACTAATCCTCGTTTTACATTATACCTAGTCTAGCCATAAATACTGTAAGAAATAAAAAAATATTTTTTCTATTGCAATTAACATTTATTACTTTTACAGTATGTAAGTTTAATACATCAATATAAAACAATTTAAAACATAAAAGGCTTATTCGAAGTGGTCGCCATTGGCTGCAATACAGTCCTTCCTTTAAACGTTGAGGCCAGTTATCAATAAAAGCACAGTCCTTTAAACGTTGAGGCCAGTTATCAATAAAAGCACGCACTCATTCCATGGGAATATTCTTCACTGCCAATCGTATGGATTGTTTTAGGGAGTCCAAATTATTATGACGTTTAGAGCAAGCCCTACTCTCTAAAACTGACCATAAATCATAATCCAGCGGATTAAGATCGGGACTAGACGACGGCCAGTCTTCAGCTCTGATGAAGTCGGAAACGTTCGTTTCCAACCAAGACTGCGTGGACCGAGCTTTAAGACCCGGCGCCGAGTCTTGCTGGAAGGACCATTGTTGGTTATTGAACATGAATAAGAATGGTATTTTGATACACTTGTGCCGATGTTTTGATACCTTTTTCGCAAAAGTATGGCTCAGTCACTCCTTCATAGCTAACACCCCACCAAACCATCACTGAAGTCGGATAATGCCCACGTTGCACTCTGTCGACTTATTGAGAAGCTTCCTTAGAGCTGTGAGCATAGATACGGTCATTTTGTTTGTTAAAATGTTGCTCAATTGTAAAAATTTGCCCGGTACACAAACATTTGACTAATGCCAAGCGTGTGGAGAGTTTTAAAAATTGCATTTGGCTCCATACCCACTTTGTGTAATGCAATCACAGCGATTCGGTTCTCTTTATCACCCCACTTCATTTTAATATCGCAAAATATTGAACAATTTATTGGCGCCAAAATAAGAACACACAATGAAAAATTATATAAAAATGACAGATTCCAAATTCAAATGTAATATTTTGTTTATTTTTAATTGTAACAGTATTTATGGCCAGACTATGTAATTTCATCGGTTGCGCACAAACGTATAAATAATGCAAGTTATTTAAACTTCACCTCTCCAAAAAAGCTAAACCTTATAAATCCTAGAAAATCTTAAAAGGGATGTTTTATTAATAAAAAGCAGCGAAGTCAAATGCAGACAGTCAGAGCTTATCCTCTCATATGGTAATTCGACTATAGGGAAAGTGTGTCGCATTTCCAAATAAGGCTCAAAAAGCGATGTTCATTTTGACTACCAAAGCACTTATTCTGTGAATACGTCCACCCGGGAGCTTAGGGCGCATTGTACATTCGAGAGGCGTCGCATCTCACCACGAACCACCCGCGCCACCCGCGCTTTGCAATAATGCGCTTACGGCGCTCCATGGTTAGATACCCTCATAATACCATTCTTTGTATACTGCGACTTGTATCCTAAGTCGAAACTCGTGTTACCATCAACAGACTTATTATGTAGGTCTGTACAATAGGTAAGGAACAATGTTTTCTTATCCTTTCATGATAGAACTATAAAGGTAAGAAAAGCTTAAAAGATACTCATATTTTCCTTTCAAAGAAAATAAATTTTCCTTTCCGACAACTGGTACTAAGGAAGACTAAGCCTTCATTTTATGTTAGAAAGTGATAGACTATTGGAAAATATGTTTACTACGAAATTAGATGTAGGTATTGTATAAAGTATTTGGAAATATTTTGTTACAAGTAACATTTTAGAAGGACATTAAGTATCGCTATAAACCAATTCTAACAGGGATACTTTAGCAATTAGAGTAGGGATCCGACCGGTCTACTATCTTTTCTTTGAACTAATGGGTTAAGACGGCCAACGGGCGACGCCGCACACTTCAGACACTTATCTCCATGATAAACAAGTACAAATAGCTACATGTTGCTTCTAACCCCTACGGCTCTATTTCTTCTTTGCCGTCTTGAGTGAGACGACAAACCCTGTGCTGTGCCAACTGAAAATAGAGTTGTCTTCAGCGATTTACTTAATGTTTATACATAGGCATAATATAGCTAACAACAAAAGGAATTCCGCGGGACATACACATTGTATCTACAACTCTCTCTAAAAAAAATATATAGAAACATTATCCGGCATTTAATTGCGTTGAAGATACTACATACCGAAATACAACACTACAAAGAGTCGATGTATAGCCGCGCCGCCACAACACGTGGGCCCCAAACAATAAATGGAGTCTAACACGTCCGGACATTGTCCAAAGCGCTTTTATTGCTACATATTTTAGCCAGACGTTGGAAAATGCCGCCAACCAACAGTTACAGAGCGTGTTCAATAAACAGAAACAGATTTTGTTATTAAAAAAAATCTTAGGAAGTGTTAACTTTTGGATAGAAAACTAACAAAACAAAGCTTTGAATTGAAACTAATACCAAGATTGACTGAAATCAACAATAATAACTCTCTGAACTGTTTGTAATCTCCACAATAGATTAAAGTAAGTTTCTAGTACAAGGCTCTCCGCATCAAGTACATGCCTCTAGACCTCATTATCCTAGGTGTTGAAATGCAAAAACGGTAGAGCCCTGAGGGTGGAACAGTTCGCCACGGAAGTTAGCGGCTGCAGCACAATTCAATGGCGCAGGAAAACCGCACTGAGCGATGGTGCAGAATGAAAAACGCCCTTAATGAGTGCTCTCGTTAGATTTCATGAGTTTATTTACGATCCATATGAAAAATTCAATATTACTGGATTTATATATTCTATACTCACTTGTAATTTTTATGTTGATAAAGAGAAGACGGCATATGTCCTATTCCGGAGTGTATCAAATGCCTGTGCCAAATTTCATCCAGATCTGTCCAGCATTTTTGACGTGATTGAGTAACAAACATCCAAAAATAAAAAAATCCTAACCTTTGCATTTATGATATTAGTAAGAAGTAAGATTAGTAAGATGCAAACATGTCTTGTATTAAGGTTGCACTTGATATATCGATTTTGTAATAAAAAAAAACACTTAATGAGTACGAGTGCATTTTGGAGGACCAAAATTTAAAATGTATAAATAATTGTGTACCAAAAATACAATGACGTTAATGGCTCAGTAATTGTCTCAGTCGAACCGTTTTAACCGTGAGGAAGTTCGTTAAAACATTGGTTTTATCACCTTAACACATCAAGGGTCTAACGCATCGAGTTGAAAAACGGGTTAATGTTAATAAGAGCCGTCTTCAATGAGATGTGAAAATAATGTGTGATATTATCTGTACCGGTGTTCGGCGTATAATATTCTAAGTCGCACGCGTTTCATTAACCGACAATCCGGTTAATGAGCGTCGAACTTTTTCGCTTAAATAAACATTAAGAAGAGAATGGACGGTGCTCCCGCCGAACCTTTTACCGGAATTACGCTGTGGTTAAGTGCTCGCTTTTAGGAGACCACGCCGGAATTACATTTCATACATTCAAAATTTGGCGGGATTTTGTTGATAGATCTAAATTATTGTCTTCTATTAGATTATATTTGAATCGTACGAATATAAATCTTATGACACTTACATTAAGATTGAAATAATCAATTCAATATTTCAAATATTCTTTTTATCGCGTATACTAATAACTCTCAATGGCTTTTAAATAATTTTGGTATTCACAATTGGTATGTCATTCATTATATATATTATATATTGTCATTCATTAACTGATAAAAAAAACAAAAAAGCAGTATGCAGGATGGAATCTGAACGAGAGACACGATACAGAAAGTATGGTCACAACGTGGAGACGAGATTAAAACTTTGCCACTTGGAAGTGCAATGGTCACACAGTTGAAGAGAAATTTACTCGAACCAAAAGTTAATATAAGCGAAATTTGTCCTGCGGTTGACTTTATACGAAGTGCTTGCCAGCAAGTTAGACCTTTAGCGGAAACTAGATCCTTCTAACATCATACTGTATTTCCACCTGTCTGTCGACGTGACAGTACGCATTTTGAGAAACATAATTACTATGAGTTGATGATCTATAAATATTTAATTTTCTGGCAAAGAAAAATATTATTTACCATTTTTTTCTTTCAGTGGCTCACTTTTAATTAACGCATAATAGTTAAACACTCACATAGAGCGGCGCCGTGGCTTTGTATTTAAAATGGAGGAGCAGCTCATGTAGACGGTGTAAACAGCAACAAACCTGTAGTTGCAAATGAGGTCGCAGATAACTACGAGCTCGGAAGTTAGTGTAAGCATAAATTAAAACAAGCGTTTGCATAAAAAGTTGATAAATCGCTTTCCACAGGCGGCGCGACAAAAAAGGGAACTGACGTTAGGCGAAGCGCTAACGTGTTTCATTTTGCACTTCCAGCCGACATCTGGGCCGTTTCAGGACCGACGGGCTACGACACTGGCAGCCCGATCCAAACTACATAAAACGCAATATCTCAACAAGATTGAAATATGTTTCCATTCCAATAAGTCAAAATTTTGTTTTTTCTATGACGTGACTATTCAGCATTTATAACTTTAGGAGAGTTTCAAAATGGATTTAAGTTGAACAAAACTATACGTTTTTTGTGTAGCACCCGGCGCAGCTCTACTGGCAGTAGTGGAACGGGCGTCCGCAATTCACGCTGCACTGACTGCCGGGGCACTCGACCGAACGGAGTGACACAACCCTGCACAACGCTCTTATGAACACATACGTACACATAACTTTATACTACAGTGATAAATATTGCATTGCAAACTAACAGGAATCTATACCATACGTAGTCATACTGGGAATCTATGAAAGCTTGGCTAACATTTTAATGCGCAACAAGACTATACGGGCGTTTGCGTTCCCGGAGTTAGAAATTCAAATCCAATTTCTTTCAAATTTGCAAAAGCACAAAACTAGGAAAAGACTTACAGCAAATCCTTTGTACCAGGGAAAATAGATAATACATTCACATGTGAACAAGATGCTGTGGAATGTAATACAAAAGGAAACAACGTTAATAAAACCGCAATACTCCAGCATTAGAGACGACCGAGTCCACGGGCGGAATGCTAAGCCTTCCGAAACGCGCAATAAAGCGACATATGCACCGCCGCACATAAACGTCTGCACATATCAAACACAACGCAATAAATACAATCAATATGGAACACTAATGACCTCGGCGTTATTAATATATATGTCAATAGTTCATGTTTCCCCTGATATCGGTAGCTAAAGAGTTAAGGAGAAAGTTAGCTAAAGTCATTCATTAACAAAGTTCTCAAAACATAGGTAATAGTAATCTATCAATGTAAGTATTTACGTAAAAGAAGAAGATAAACGTTTAATTTCTCGTGCATGCAGAACCCTCAAACTACTCGCCAAAAGTTGAGTAATCCACAGACGTACCCTTTAATTGGTTTACCACAGACCTCTATTAACGAAATAAGATGGGAAATCACAGTATTAGCATAACAGTGAATTCAATTAGGGTCCACAAAGAGGATTACAACTTTTACAATGAAAGGAAAGTTGAGCGGAGACCCGATTTAAACTAACGTGGAATAATCAAAATTTGAATGAGTACGTAGTAAGTTAAAATTAAATTGAACCTTTGTCACTCCTAAAATATATCCGTGAAGCCTTAATAGAGCGCTTTGACAGCAATTTAATAAGGCAATAGAGGGGATCATATTTAGTAGTAAATTAAATGAAACTATCCCACTGGGAGAGACGTTCTAGTCATGACTATGATTAAAATTAAATCTAGGCCAATAGAAATAGACGGCTAGAAACAATAAATTAAACAGTATGACGGGCGGGCGTGCAAATGTTCGCAGATAATGGCCAATTGTTGGCAATAAAACTACTACCGTACACGATGCAAATTATATTACTGGCCGAAGTCGCCCAGAGGGTCCTGCTCTACTGCATTCAGCCAGATTAGCACAATTATCAAAAACAAGTTATCTCTCGGTGCACATATTAAGCTTGATATTCATAGGGTTATTTTCATTTTATGCGAGTCTGATACGAACGTATTTTACATTTGTAAAGTACCATAACGTATTCCCCAGAATCAATGTTTCGAAAGCTTAAACTGTCAATAAAATTGTCAGATACAGGAATTTGATATAGGCAAAGATGAGCAGCTTGTTAGTCGAGCCGAGTGGGTGCAATCAAGTGCACGACGACGTGCTCGTTAGACAGGTGTGACGCGTTCGCTTCCGGACACTTGTCAATTAGACGCACAAAGTGCCGACCCGTTGTAACACAATGTGCCACATAAATCCTCCATGTTGACCACAGAAAATCCGTGTCAAACTGGCCTATCTTGATAAACTACTTCTTCAACAATTTTCCTTTAGTAGCGAGAGATACTCACCCAACCACAACGATTTATACTCAGAGGCTTTCTTTTAGGAAAACCTGCATACACCTGAATAACTTTTACTCGGGCACATTTCTTAACCGTATTTAAAGTTTATAGCGAAATAAAAGTTAAGTGTCAGACCGAGCATAAACTGAAGGCAGGTATTACGATCAATCCTTTTCTTCAGACGTGAAACAAGTAACATTCAGGGTATTGTAATCGCGACAACGACTTACCACCGTATTGGGTGCATTCCAAGCTATATAAGGTTCGATAAATGGAAATTGCACTACATCTAACACTGCAAGCATTTGGGTCGCAAGCGTTGTGACGTCATCGCTTGTAGTGAAAGCCACGGGTTACGAACAATACATGTCGCTTGCGCAAGTCGAGCGATCGTAAGGCAACAATGGCGGTCTAATAGAGCCATTCGTCGTTTCATTGCTTATTCATCCACGCCCCTGACGCCTCCGCAGGCTGCGCCACCGTCGCGATTGACGTCCTCGTGAGACGAAAGACCTTTACGTCTTTACACCGTACTGATGTGCAACTATTACTTAACATGACCCTATTTCATAGTCGATTTCAAAGAATCCACAAAGCTCTTTCAATAAACACAAATCATTCAAAATATTAACATTATACTAAAATATAATCAACAACTTGCGTTTCTTATTCAAGCAATATTTATTTATTTCCATCATAAACTCTAGGCTTGCCAGTTGCTTGCAATTACTAAGCACTCAGTATGCAAGTGACTCAAGATGTTACTTCCGACTTCGTTATTAGGAAATATGCAAGTTAAACAGTTAACACCATAAAAACCTCTTAGACATTAACTAAAATGGTCTGAATTATTAAGCCTTTGACTGCCGACAGAAAACTGTTGAAGGCAATGCTCCGCTAACGGAGGTCACCGGAAGACTAATATGTTTATAGCAAAATATGTACATAAGTACGTAAATAAATAGAATATCATTGACGGAAAACATTCTATTGACAAATACAACAGTAACACAGAATTACGATATCAGGAGCAACAAAGATTTTGTTACTTACACCTCAATCTACTAACAAATAATAAAATCTCATTCAACTATAACTAAAGCAGTACTCTTCAATAATGGATCGACGAAATAAGAAAAGTGTTCATAGAATCTGAACTAGACACTCCCTAGTGGCTGGTTTGCACTAAACAAAGAGACGTAACAAGAGCGAGCAGTGTGAATTTCTCCAGAGAGCTCAGCATTATTAGGTACTAGGCTGAAGATTGTGATCGCTCGGCTGTGAGCCGTAAGCGTCCCAGCACGACCAGGCACTATCCGAAAGGAACGTCGAGATATTTTATTCATAGAGCGAGTGATAAATGAGGAAGGTCGCGCTTGTATCACATTCATTACTGCCTTGCATCTTGCCACGCACACTCTTATCAAAACTTGTTGCCGCCGTGAGCTCTTCTATACTCTGATCACTTGGCCCTCGCCGCCACCTCAGGGACTTGTTTCAAACACCATTTGTCGTTCGTAAACAGCTAAACAGCTTATAATTCATTCTGACCGCTTTGTTAGTTTTATTTATGATTTGCGAATGCCTCATTCGTAATACAAAGTCGATAAATTATTACCGGGTGTAATTATCATTGGAATGTTAAATTTATTTGGCTTGCGTCAAATTATTGAAAAATTGGTTGCTTATTACCAAAATCAACAAATAAATCAAACTTTTCGAGTCGAGTCTCTTCGAAGATATTCTCGGAAATATTCATTTTATAAAAAAAAATATATAATAAAACCTACTTATGATTTCATCAATAGATGTTTTGTACCGATTTCATTAATGAATTAAATTAGAGAGATAATAAAATTAGATGATTGTAAGTACATGTTAACAAAGCTTCAAACTCGAAGTATTATCCTATTTAAAAAAAAAACATTTATCAACAAACAATCGCTATGCTAAGGACCTGCGTCTTTTATCGTTCAGAATTTCTTTTACTAAAAGCACATCTTTATCTTACCGCTTCAATACAAGCGTCTACAAACACTTTATTATGGTGACCAAAAATGTAGTTAATCTACGAGCCTGGTTGGTTGGAGTCGCAAAACTGGTTACCTCGACAGCGTAGCAGCGCTAAAATATAATATTTACTATAATATTCTAACAAAATATGTTATCCCAGTAAGTACACATAATTCCGTGACAAGTCACGATAACAAAGTTTTCAAGGAACGGTTAACAATCGTTCAATTTGTAGTGCCTGGGGCTGAGAACCCTGACAATGGCTGTGCACGCGACCACTGCGACTCGACATTCTCATGAGTAGAATAACGCACAACAATCAAGATGTCATTTTTCAACTACCCACGCCGCGAACACACCACGGAGCAAGCGAACAGTAAGAAATATGGCCGACAACACACGCACAACCGCCGTACAAAAGAGGCGTCTTGGGGATGTCGCGATACATATCTTTTAACTGAACAACGGACGCAAGTTCACTCCTTCCCTTTTTATATTTTACGCCTAATCGACAAACATAAATGAAATCTAAACAAATGCTATATTATTCAGAAAGTGACAGCTACAACCTGACGTTAACTTAGAAGAATACATTATGCAAATTCGGGTAACGAATAGTAGACAAGCAACATTATTTAGTTAGCAAACACTATTTCTGGCTTTACTTATCCAACTTATAATATTAAACTTGTGCAAGCATAGCCAGTGTCTCAGTCGAATGCGCGTAAAGTAGCTAAGTACTGGGCTCGCGTTTTCTGCAACGGCTATTATGACAATTCACAGAAGGCAGATATAGTAATTTATCGGCTGTAGGAGTTGGAAATTTGCGGCCAGAAATGATAATAATTACTGACACGAACCATCGCTTGGGGCTAAAATCCGGCATCCGCTACTAAAGATCACAACCGACCACTAACTCGAAAATTCCACATTCATAACGGGGCAAGCCCTTGGGCACGAACCACACTCGCGAAAGAATCGATGTTCAGTGTTCACAGAGACAACATATTGTGTACAAAACGATTAAGTACAAAGTTTTATTTATGATGTAGTTTGTGTATTTTACAAAGCAATGGCATCAATAAAATAGGTGCTGTTTTTGCCACCCAATGGCATAAAATATGTAAGTACATTTAATGTATAAAGCGAGGCGAATAAAATATGCAGCTACATACAAAACCCATATAAGCTCAGCAGATTCACCGTTGCTCAGATAGCATGGCCTAAGTGGAAACAAATAACACACCGAGGTAAAACTACCCTTATAGGGACAGCTATTGCTATTCGGTAGCATCTTTTGTGTGTGATACAATGGCGCATCGATCGTGCTGGATTGCACGGAAACGTTCAGTAAAACGCTAACGAGTGCCGTGGCAGCGGCTAATTGAAGTTATTGCCATCGCAGGCCCGACGCCCGAATGCCCTGGTGATTAGCGGTGGAAACCATCCTAATGGAGTGTTTCTTTATCGATGCCGTTTGTCACTTCATCGGTCAAACAATCTCGACTCTATGGGTTGATTGATCGCTTGTATGTTATGTATGAGGAAGCGATATTTATAGTTGGATTAACGTGGAGAATATTTTCGTAGTTATTTTTATATTGCTTTTATTTACAATCGATCTATGTTATCGAAAACTGCATATTTTTGATTTTTAAATTTAGGGTCAACTACGTATTTGTTACTTGATGTGGAAATGCCACAAAAGATAACAATGTCTATTGTAGGCGAATGTAATTTTGCTATGAGCTAAGTAACTGATTTCATAACTGTCAAGAAAGTGTGGAAAGCCAGACTCTTACACTAAAATGACATTTCGTTAATAGAAACATATACTTGTTTAAACCGAAATTAATGTACCTATTCATATTACAGTCACAAATGGAATTTTAAGAAAAAGTAATAAAAGCTTGATACGAGTAATACCAACCCCTCATATTTGGAGATTGGCTCTCCAAATAAAGAAGAAAGCATTTCGGTTGTAACGCAGGCATTTATTAACACATGGGGTTACTTAGTAACGTGTTGAATTAAACCACTATAATAGATTAGAAGAGGAATAAAAATATTAAAAAATACGTACTATACACTATCAATATCTGTCTAGCCCTGTTCGTCAGTAGGAGACGACGAGTACTATTACGTTAAGGCGATCGAAACGTTACCGCGTTTAGCCCGCTGATTGGTTGATTGGCTGATTCGTAGGCCAATCAGAGCGCGTAACGTGTTGCAGAAAATTTATTTCGAAAACATTCGAGAAGAAATGCCTGTCAACCGCAACGGACATAAGACAAATTTTTTGTCTTAACAAATTTTTGAAATAAAATTCTGTCATGCGTGTATTTTAATTTTATCCTGACCTTTTCGTAACTAAGACCTTACAGATATCTAATGTTTTAGCAGGTAGGTAATTTATATGAAGCGGTTTCCAATTACCATCTACAGTCCACTATGTTTATGGGCGTTATGGTTTTGTTGTTCCTAGTCTTTCTTTACAGAAGTTCTTGTTAATTGTTCACCTACCCTCAATTACGGAACACTTAATTAAATATGACATTCAAGTAATTACTAATAACTCAATAAACCCAACATGTGCTTATAACCATTCACTGAATTATAGAAATAAATGATATTAATTCATTGTTTTTTTTACTTAAAAACCGCAGAATGTAAATATTGAATTATTGTTGCCACACAATAAACACTTGTATCGATAATAATAGAACTTCCAGTATCGCATCGTCGTGTAAATAACGAACTCTGTTTTCGTATGTTATAATTCCCGAATGAATAGAATAGTTACCAACTAGTCAATAACGTAATTTTTTCTAACAATTTCGTATGAAATAGCAGGTCTTAGCAGGATATTATAATTTTTATGTCAAAGCGTGTAAGTACTTACTTATTTCTCTTCAATTATCTAAAAACAAACATACGAATATTAAGTATGTTTATCGTAAAATAATTTAATGAATATTTTTGTGGTTTTGTAAGTTGAAATCAAATCATTTTCATTTTTTTTATTTTTTTATTTATTGTCGTATTGTCTAACGTAATACTACAGCAAGGAGCGAAAGTCAAGTTAAGAATTCGTCGACAACCGTTCAACCGTCAATACAAAACGGATGGGTACCAAATGATAAAACACTATTCAACAATAGAGAACAATATCTTGTTAAAAAACAATAAACACCTTCTTTATACGTGGGCTAAAGAGCAAACGAGCGGTTCAGACCTATTAGTGGCCGTATTATATCTAAGGTAAATTAAGCAAGTGCTTAAGGCGCCACCATGTGGAGGGGCGCCAAGGTGACACATGATAATGGGTCGCGCATGGAAGTCGCGTATGCCGATCTCGAACAGTATATTATTTTACATCGTTTAACATACGTTATACGTTCTTGACTGAATATCAGCTTTATTTATTGAGTACGGTACAAACCCAATTACACTACTCAATTCTTAAGTTAGATGAGTACTAAATATATACACAGAAGTAAAAGAAAAAATAGACTATTTGAAAAAAAAAGAAAACGTTGCCTTTTTGCAGTGCCGTTTGTGCGTTTACAAACATACATTACATTACAGAGTTTTTCCGTGCGGGAAACGACCCCGTGAGTCGTTGCGCGGCAGCCAGTTGCTCAGCCACCGCATCAACCATCCAGTCAATAATAAACATAATTACATAATTCAATACTATTGCTGTATTCTAAGACTGGCAGCGCGCTTGTGAGTCCTCTGGCGATGGAGGTGTCCATGGGCTGCGCTGATCACTTAACATCAGGTGTTCCATCTGCTCGTTTGTCTCCTATTCCATACTGGCTTCCGTCCGTGGTTTTGCACGCGTATAAAGAGCGTTTAAAGAGATATAGCTCGACTAAAATACGCAAATCAACTCAGCAATTTTGTAGCTATCTATCAGTGAAAGAATTTTGTAAATCCAACCAGCGTTTCCAAAGATAACCTCCTACATACAAAGTTACAAAATTTTTATTTATAATATTAGTATATAATATTAGAAAAAAAACATACCTGTTAAATGATTCCCAGTGAACTCGAAGTCGTCGTCTTGATCCCAGTGTTTGAGTGACAAGTTGCCCAATGGCGTTGCGTTAGCGAACTCCAAATTGGCGAAATGCCAATCCAATATTTGTCTGTCACGCACCGACAAATACACAGAACTAAAACAAACATTAATTATTTTAATACTTATCTATTTATTTATACAACATGGAAGACTTACAGCAAGATAAAACACATTCTAAATTTGCTCGGTAATCCGACAGCCAATAAAAAGACTTAAAACTTAAGTATTAAAAAAACATGAACTTACAATTAAAAAAAACCAGACATACAGACAGACCTAAGCATTTCATAATATAATAAAAAAACTATTAAATAACGATAAATATTCAAATAAGTAATCACACCATTAGAGTGTACACCCTATGTATGTACCTAATGAAAAGGGTGTGAGTGAACATGAGCGGGGCCAGCCCCAAGGCGGTGCGAGAGGAGCAACTTTTAAGTTTGGCAGAGCCATGCTTTGGCACAAATGGGTCGGCTCGATCGGAGTGATACCACGACCACACAGAAAATCGGCGTGAAACAATCACAGCGTTGTGTTTCGCCGTGTGAGTGAGGTTACCTGAGGCCCAATCCTTCCCCTCCCCAAATCCCTCCCCAACCTAAATCTCTTAAATCCCCAAGTAAACCGTCTGCTCGTTTGCCGACCTATCGCATAAAAAAACATTCTGAAGGCCATCACAATGGAAGGCCAAAACCGAGCTGTGTTTTTCGTCGAACATCAATTTTATTTCTCGCTCTACCTTTAAATTTTAATTGGGCCTGATTACTGAAGATGAGGTAAGTAAGTGATCATTGAAAAAACATATAGTTAAAAAATATGAAAAGGAAGGGAAAAAAGGAAATTTTAGGGCATATTTTAAATCCCCACAGAAAATAGATTTTTGCTAAATTCATCGTTATCGTCACTAGCCTGTGAGTTTTCTTCTGGACTACAAAACTCCGGTAAGACGCGACTGTACCTATGTATAGAAAACTTCGGATAGATAGATATTTGTTTATTTATTTATTATTATTAAACAAACTCACTATCATTACAGTATTGCCCAATATAATAGAGGTGTTTATAGTTATTGCTACACATCAGACGAATAAAATAAAATTAAACTATATATATATATGTAAGTATGTATGTATGTATAAACCATAAGGTCTTGAAGAAAGCGCGTTTAACCAATCAAAAAGCAAACCACAACTTATTAATATAAGAATACCAGCTCTTACCTGCTGCGTTGCTCCCGTCATTTGAAAACCTACCCTCCTCTACCTACCCTACCCACCCTACCTACCCTACCTATCCTACCTACCCTACCTACCCTACCTTACCTACCCTACCTACGGTACCTACCCTGCCCACCCTACCTACCCTACCTACTCTACCTACCCTACTCTACCTACTCTACTCTACTTACCCTATTCTACCTAACCTACACTACCTACTCTATTCTATGTCCTTCTCCTGGCTCTAAACTACCTCCCTGCCAATTTTCAGCTAAATCGGTTCAGCCGTTCTTGAGTTATAAGTGGAGTAACTAACACGACTTACTTTTATATATATAGATGTACAAACCTGGGTGGATTAGTTTCCAGTTGCGCCAACTTTTCTTCAATAGAAGCGTTAGTTGAAACCAGGGTCTCATATTCATTACATAGCAGATTCATTTCTCTATTAAGGCGTCTGTAATTAAACTCTTGTAGAATGCTCGCGTCTCCAGTCGCACCTTTCTCTCTCTCAACGAGCAAAGCATCTTTCTCGGCCTTCATTGAGTGCAAGAGTTCTTTGATATCCGACATTCTGGAACAAACATTTAGAAAGAATTCTAGATTCCATATTTAAATAGTTCTAACATGCAAATTTGTTGCGTTTATATTAAGGAGGAAAAAGGTGTATTAAAAAGTATTTAGTTGTCGATGGAAAGTCGTTGACTTGACGGTTGAGCGACTGGCTGCTAAGCAACGTGTAGCAGGACCCAGTCCAGCATAGGACAACAGCCACATATTGTTGTTCGGGGTATAAGAGAAATTTGTGCGTGTATTTGTATGTTATAAACGTATTCACGACACAGGTAAAGATCCTAGTGTTAATGTTAAAAAAAGTGAAAAGCCATAAATAACAGATTTGATTTCCTAATACAGCCGAACTTAATTTAATTTTTTTGTCATTTGTGTAAGTTGTTGTACTCCAGCTTGACTGTGTGTGTTGGCAAAAAAACGTAAGATCTTAGTGGCTTTAGCTTGTATAAGTAAAAAGGTCTAACTTACTTGTTAATATTTGACTTGAGTCTCTCTTGCAATGTTATAACAGCCTTTAGATGTTGGACCTAGAAAAAATTGATCTTTGGTTATTATACCAATACCTACATTCAAACTTTTCTTTCGATATTCTTACCTACATATTTGTTTAAGCATGATTTTATATTGTGTAAATAAAGTCATATCATTTATTTCAATTAAACCATTATATGAAACATTTTATAGGAATTTCAAACAAAATAACTAAGTACGATAAGTGCCAGTCTCCTAGTAAAGCTGGCTCGTTTCAAAGAGTAGATCCCTATGGCGAAAAACGAGCAAGTACCTAACTATGGTTGTTCTTTTCCAAAATATTTCACAATTAAATTCTTTGTGACTTTGTTATTGAGGTCGGTTCCATTATGTAGAACAGTGTAACACATAATTTTGCCCAAGAATTAAGAACATTAATAAAATACCTGTTTATGTTTAACATTCTTCTGTTGAAGCTTGATAACCCACTCCAATGCTTGGCCGAGAGAGACAGGCGTATCATTGTAATAATTGAAATCCACTTGATGTGATAAATAGGACGTGGCGTCTAGAAGACGGTTGAATTCACGCTCAACCTAAAAAAATAATAACATAAATATGCAAACCATCTTTGCTTTTCAAGGCATGACATATGTGTTAAAAAAATAGCTAACACAACCAAGTATTGCTTTGTTTTGTCTGTATATATAGTTTTGTGTACTTTTTACATACATATTGGACATATGTATGTAAAAAGTACACAAAAATATCCCAAGAAAACAAAGAAATATTGAACAATTTCACTAGTAGAGGATAGTTTATTGTAATGAATTCATGCATTAAGTCGCAAAATATTGCTATTCGGAGGACATTAAAAAGATGTACATTTTTTATATGATAAATACACTGCAACTAATACAATGCAAGGCGACATGTATTTTGCTTACCACGCAAAATTCCTCAAGGTTTTATTCGAAAATAAATACAGAAGCCAATATGATTCTTAATGTCTCGAATAAGGAGACATATTGGAGCACAAGCAACAAAAAAGAAATTTCCTTACCATTTCATCCTTATGCTTAGGCACCTGGTTTCCTGTAGCTTCATACAGAGGACACTTCTGCTTGATCTTGTGCAATTCCATGTTCATTTGTACCGACAAAGTTGTCACTGGATTTCCACCCAAACCGGTCACCACCATAGCACCTGAAATTTGAGTAAGCCAAAATATTTAGGAATGTAAAGACAAACGTCAGAAGAACAGGCGTTTGCGATATGTAAGCTATATTTCATTCACATATTCATATGCTTAATAGAAAAGGGGCATAACGCAAAAACGATATTTGAATCTAAAAAATAATGTTTTAATAATAAGGTTCGAATTTGAAATACCCTGAAACATTCGATATAATAATACATTAAAATAAGCTCTACAGTAACAGTAACATTTAAGGTTGTTGTTGCTGATATTGCGTTACTCCGTCTTACTTGAGGGCAAACAGATATTAGATTTCAACAAAATATATATTTATACAAGTCGCTAGTATTGTGGGGACGACTAACATACTGCCAATATAACTTTAGATATTTTGTTTTTTTCTAAGTGTCACTCATATGCTATTTTGACTTTTTTATAAGCATTTTATGATATTGTGAACGAGTAGACTGATTATTTGATGGTAAGCAATCGACTGATATCACCGGAGGAGTTGCAAGTGTGCTGCCTGCATTAGGTTATTAAGAGGTTTTGGGAATTCAAGGATTAGGGAGAGATGGGGAAGGGCAAGGATTTGGCATCCGGTAACCTCACTCACACGGCGAAACACAACACTGAAGTTGTTAAACGTCGGTTTTTGGTGAAGCTTACGCACCACTCCGGTCAAACCGACCCATTCGTAGCGAAGCATGGCTCTCCTAAACATATTATTTATTACCCACACTAATTATTTGCCTTTTAAATATAAAAAAATATATAATCCCGAATTTTTGTAAATATAAATGAATGGATGTTTGTTAACTCTTTCTCATAAAAACTTCTGAATAGATCTGAATTATATTTGACATAGAGATAGATTGTAGTCTACTTTTTTTCCTGGTACCACAATCGAAGCCGCGAACAGGAGCTAGCGGTTTACATCTCGCAATGACTTTTATCTTACCTAAGTCTGCTACATAAGGTCCTTTCCGGTAAGTAACGATTCTGCCGCCAACTCTATCTCTCCCTTCAAGGATAACCACTTCACATCCAAATGACTGCAGTTGCCGAGCTGCAGCCAAACCAGACACCCCTGAAATTAGAATATTAAACCTTATTATAATGACTTTAGTATTCAAAATCGAATGGAAATTATTTAGGTACATACAAATGTAATTTAGTTAAATAGTATAAAATAATATTAAGTTTAATTTTAAACATAGGTTCAATTATAATATAAGGGCATGAATCTTGTAATTGAACTGATGATTCAATAGGGTTTCAATATGATTTAAGACACCAATAATATTAATTTTAGAACTTCTAGGTACATGACAGAATCATGATTTAAAAAAAATATAGATAAAAAAGTCTAATTCGAACTAATTTTAAAAGAAAAAAATAAACTATTTTTTGTATACCTGCACCAATTATTATGACTTTCGGTCTCTGTTTTCCTTTTGGTGGGGCAGGTATTGGTGTAGTTCGTTCATAGATACCATAGTTTATAAAGCCATGTCTCTCCAAAAATGCATGAGTTCTCATCACTAGAGCTGGGTCACCATTGTAAGGAGGCTGTTAGCAAAAATAAGTAATATTAATAATAAGCACACCTATTTTTCTGTATTATTTGATTACATGAAGAATGTGTATTTTAAGAAAATGTAAATTGTTACAATATTTTGTTCGGCTTGCATTTGCAATTATCACAAATTATAAAAATACACAAATCATGATCAATAGAAACTATATCATATAACAAAAGTTAGTACCTAGTGCAATATATAACACAGATTAAAATAAGATAGGAATAATTAATCAATTAGAAAATAAATCTATAAGTATCTAAAATGTAATGACACAAATTAGTAATCTCATATGAAAATGTTTGAGAACCATATAAGTATGGTTTACAAAATAACAAAAAAAATAAGTATCACTAGAAGTCAAGTTTATATTTCAAATGACTATGCAGTGGCTGGGCCACCAACTGCTGTGCATCATGTTACAAGTTCAATCCTGCACAGAACAACTCTTTGCGTGATCCACAAGTTGCTGCTTTAATGGATATTGCATATGTTTAATTTATAATTGTAACACATGATTCAGGATAAAAACAACTTTACTATAAGCCACTCACCTCCATTTTCTGTACAGCCAATTCTTGAGTTAACTGTTTCTTAGGATCTTCAAACCAAAGTTTTAAAATTCGGTTTCTTATTTGAATAAAAGCATGGCTTGAAGCTCCTTGCAAATCAGAAAAACACTCAGCTTCTAGAGATGACATCTTGTCAAATGGCAATCGAGATTGAAATGCTGCACCTTCAAGGCTGTAAAATTATAACATCTTCAATAAGTAGATGAACTTTTGTAAATGGTTCTAATTCAATGAAAGGATGTAGCAATAATGAGGTTGTATCCCTAAGAAAAAGTATGCTAAATAACTTAAGATTTGATTACAAAGTAATACTACAATAAGACAACATTTCAACAAACTGGATAAGGTTGTCATGGCCTTTCAGACTACTTTGAGAAGAAACGCCGAAATTAAGTGGTCGCAGCGACTTTAAGCATTTATTCGACATTTAATTGATGTTAAAAATAAATACGGGATTTTATTTACCTGTTGAGCATTTCTTTATAGTTGATTTCCTCAATATCATCGTTCTTAGAATCATCAGCTTTTGCTTCGTCCTTTTTCTCTTTCGCGTCCGTGTTACGACTCGAAGACGACTCCCTTCGACCTCCAACCGAGGTAGGACTAGAAGATGTAATCTTACTCTTTTCAGATTGATCGGATTCTGAATCATCCTGTTTTAATTTTTCATCTAGTTCCCGGGTTTCTACCTGCGATCGATAAACATAACCTAGTCATCAAAACAAATAAATAAAAAAGACAAGGCCGTCTATTTACAAGTTTACAATGCAAACATACCTTTGCACGTTTTCTGCGACTCATTTTTGCTATATTTCGTTAAGTAATAAACCGTATAACTGGATAAATTATTGTCGAAGAATTAAGAACCGAGAACTTCAAAACAAAATAAACGAAATACTAACAACTGTCAATATTGACACTGACAACGATGAAGTAAATCTGACAACTGACATTTATAAAAACAACAGTGACATTCATGGTAATTTGTAGTCATGACACCACACCTTTTTATAATGTAATTTTTACTTATCAACGCCGACCTTTTTAACATTTAAAAATAAAAATTCAGTAATGCACATCTATCTTCATCTAATAGATGAGCTGTACCAGCTGTACTAAAAAAATATCATTTTATAATTTATTCGTCCAAGGATTCGTGCTTTCTGTTTGTTTTGAGATAAACGCCTGTACTGTTATTTTAATAATTAGGTTGGTAGGTACTTAACTCGATAATCTGAGTAACGTAAGTAAGCACTTAGTAAGCAGATCATTTTGAAAATGTAAGTTTACCAACAACTCAAATAAATGAAAGTGTTGCATTTTAAGGTCAAAGGGTTTTCTTTATTTAATAAGATTCAATTTCTATAAATTTTGAGAAGTAACAATCAATAAATAGTCTTTTAACTTTAAAACGATTTTCTAAAGTGATTATACAATGGGCCTTCTTCAGCGTATCCAGCCACTTCTTGAGGAATGATGGAACTTTCATCGATGCTACCGCAGGGACGACACATACATTCCAAGGGCGCTTTAGTTGTGATCTGTAAGGAAAATAAAAGTTAAAATTTTAATACCATAACATTGTTTCTCATAAAATCATAGTATTATGACACTTTGGCCTTATTGTTTAAATTCTTTTGATGGTAGATATGTTGCATGTTTACAATATGCAAGTGGATACGTCGGCAAGTTATAATTTTATAATACCTTTCTTAGTTTCCTGTCCTCGCTCTTAGCCTTAGGGCATAGCAAAACAACAGTGGCCTCTCGTTCACCAGATTCTTGACAACAATTACAGGTCCGTTCCATTTGCCAGATTTTACTTCCAGACACCTGAAACCATGGAATATAATTCAAATTCGTGTTATGCAATAAAATTTTATTCAAATTTTAAATGGCTATTTTTTTTTCATTTTTCTTACCTGAACATAACTTGAGCACTTGCCAATACAAGCGAAAGAAGGTATCGCTTTAGGAATACATCCAGGATGTTTCAGAATATGAATAACAGGTGTCATTTGGCACTCTTGTCCTACAAACGAAAGAAATAAATAAAAAATATCGTACTTAGATGAGAGAGAGAGCTATGTGTTGTACGAGAATAAATTAATGCCCAATTATCCTTTACCTGGAGGCAGTTGAATTTCTACTGATTGGGCCCTTACAGGTTTGTCATTAATTTGAACAGCCGACAAAAACACTAAACTTAAAGGAATAATGTCAAAACGAAACATTTTTCTGTTTATAAATAGAGTTATTGACTTAACGCTGGTCTTTATTCTTTGATAGGCGAAATAGTTGTGTGAACTATCGAATAATCCCTTCGGTATATAAAGGCACCACGCATTAGAAGAAAACTCGTACCCTTGTAACGAGACATGAAATTCATTTTAGTGAGAACAACACAACAACATGTGGACCTACAGCGCTGACAAGATTTAATCGATCTTTAATGGACACTCAGCGGGAGCTATCGTTCTGTGATATTGAACTAAAGAAAATAAAATCAATATGAATACATTGTATAACACACTTAATTATGTAAAAATTTAAGTTCGCTAATGATGATTGTATAGTGACACTTTAGACTTATAAATAGCCTAGGTACTACTTGAGCCTGGCCCTCTTTTATTACCTTTGGCCAGGTTTGTTTGTGTGAAGGTCATAAAATGATTTCTCCCGCCCAGGGTGAGGCTAGGGGCTGTTAAACTCTTACTAACTAAAAACACGCCGTTCTTTCTCCTGCTTTAGGTCGAGGCCGCTGTGCCTCATTGCGCTTACCCGCAACCCCAGCAAAGCATCAGCCCTCAGGATGGCCTGTGGTGGTCTATTGGCTATGTGAGGCGCGCGCAGAACGCTACGCACCGTCCGCTCGGGTATGTTTCATTTGGGCTACCTGTTGAATAACTGTATGTTTTTTCTAATAGGTAAATAAAGTTATACATATTCGGTTGTGACTAATAAGCTAAATCTCATTGCTCTGCAACAACAGCGAGTCAAGCCTATAGAGAAAACACTTACTCAGGACTTTGATTCTTATTCGATCTGCGTCATAATCAAAAACAAAGTAGAGAGAATTAAACAGAAGTTTAGTTTTTTAAATACCATCAAGTTTTTATATTGTTTCATTGTTTAGCAATAATCATATGGTTCGGCGCAGCGTGGTAGTCATGGACTTCTTTATAGTCTACTCAAAACGGAATGTAAAATAGAATGGTGATATGTCCTATTCCTATGTGGAACTTAAAACTGCACTTGGTCAAAAGCAGTGGGTTCATAATTAATTACATATCGGAGGATTTAATGCATTTTCTGCGAGTCAACGAGGTTTACTCATTTTTTGTTTAATCTTGGCTTATTCGCCGGCAAACGAGTAGACAGATGAGAGACAGACAGCCTGATGGTAAGTAATCGGGCGGTGCTCATTAGCACCTCGCTTTTGGGGATTGGCAGATTTCCGGATTTTGCAGATTGTCCCACAGCAACGTTATTTTAGAAACGGTGCGCGTTTAAGTCAGTAAGAATCTCGATGGGGTGAGAGGGAGTATCAGATTTAGAGTATCAGATTACTCAATCACTCGACAAATGATTTCTGGATTTTCTGGATTTAAAAATAATCATTTGATTATTTTTGTAAAGCCATGGTATCACTTCAGTCGAGCGGGCCCATTCGTTTCTTTTGTCACAGTTTCAAACGAATATACATACTCTTAAATTTTTTATATTATTGTCTCATTGCCTCATCGGCAACAACAATAAATCATTAGTAACTCATGAAATACAGAACTCAAAAAATAATGCTAAATAATAATTGGTGCGTTGAATTATGTGCATGTGCCTATAGCTTGCTTAGGTATATTTGTTCAGATAAATTAGTCTCACTCTTTATTGTAAGTATATTATATTCTCAGTCCCACAATCCCACTATCCCCTGGTCCAAATGCGCCAATTGCGACTTTGTCTCTTATTCTCAGTAGACTACTGATCACTTTCAATAACTGTCTCGCTGCTGGGTTAGAAAGACCTCTTATTACACGAAGAAGGAATGAGCATGAGCAATAACGATGATCGATATTAATTAGTTATCTTGAGAAAATAGCTGTCCGGTTTCGAACCCGACAGAACCCTGTGTAAGTCTACACCCACGCCAGAAAAACCGGTACCTTAGCCTAACAGTCATGACAAACAAGGCCCACAGTAATAAGGAGTTTATTGTAGGTATTGTAATGACATAAAGATAAGTGTTGGAGAGTCATGCTTCGGTACGAACGGGCCAGGACCAGAGTGATACCACATCGATGTACAAAACCGTGAAGCAACACTTACGTTCTGTTTCACCAGGTCAGTGAGTTTGCCTGAGCCTCAATCCATCCCCCCCAGCAGAGTGGCCATAAAATAAAATAAGATCTGTCTCGCGTCCTTTTTTTAGCTACCTTCACCGTAATATGCTGCTGTGCTATAGTAAAGTATCTCGGTTGTTGATGGTTTTCACAATTAGCAAAAGACAGTCTAGGTCATCTGGACTGGAAGTCATTTAAAGGACCTTATTCACTAATAGGTATTCACTTGACGCCTTATGTTGCAACTGATACAATGGCGATAAAGTAATGTGTATAGTCTAATAAGTATATGAATTATTGATGATAATAAGCTAACTCATGAACGTTAGCTAAACCTTACAGCAGAAAAGTTTTTTATTTAGGTATACTTCTATACACTATATCTGTACATGAAATATATTTTCAAAATAACGACCAGGGGGTGATTGGTGATCAATACAGCTGATGTCAAAAATGCAATCAGTTACATTTTTGTCTGCCTGTCTGTCTGTCTGTATGTTTCTTATAGAAACAAAAACTACTCGACAGATTTTAATGAAACTTGGTACAATTATTCTTCATATTCCTTCATTTTATTTAGGATATGATACTTTTCATCACGCTACAATTAATAGGTGCATAGCAGTGAAGGTAAATGTTGGGAAAACGGAAGGAGTTACTCAATTGTTTAAACTTCCTTCGCGTGTGTAGCTGTAATGGTAAAAGTAACATAAAAATCGTGTATCACGAAAATGTTCTAAGTATATAAAATTATCTAAAAAATATTATGCAACAGCATATGTTTATATTTTATGGCTGACTCATAATAACACGCGTAACTCCTGGCAGAAGGCTTATCTTAGTAATTTGAAGCATACTGATTATATTTGTTTGCTCTTACGTTTATAATATTCTCACTCATAGTCATACCAAATTAAAAAAAAGTTGACATTAATACAAATTCAATAAAAAATAAGGATAGAAATCATAGTGGAAACACCAAACTTATACATGGAATACGCTTAGAATGCGTGCACCTTTGCGACGCCATTTAGCAAGACAATAATAAGTACTGTGACTATCGGCCGATCAGTAATTTTACCCTCTCCTTTTACAGATGGCCCACGCTACATGCACGGACATAATAAAAACTAAAATAGCATTTAATAAAATATATTTAAAATCATAAATAAAATAATTGTCATTATCAGTCTCTCCTTAAATGAATTACTATAACCCTGATGCTTGTCAGGGGATTTACGTACCTAATCAGCAAAATACTACAAACCAAAAAAAATATTAATTTTGAATCTATCTTTAGTAGGCACACAGTCGGATTTCCAAAAGTCTTTCGCTAATAGATAGCTTCAACTTTCTTAAGTGCCATAGGCTTTTTATACTATTTTTTGAATTTTTAATATTTTTTTTTATTTCTATTTTTTGCGTATCCAGCTATCGCTTTAAGC
Source organism: Spodoptera exigua (assembly GCA_902829305.4). Taxonomy (NCBI): domain Eukaryota; kingdom Metazoa; phylum Arthropoda; class Insecta; order Lepidoptera; family Noctuidae; genus Spodoptera; species Spodoptera exigua. Next base: position 6,516,200 of record LR824614.2, read on the forward strand.
ACTGCTGTTTTCAAAATCCAGAATTTCCAAAATTTTATACAGAATTTTATACGCGTGCAAAGCCGCGGGCGGAAGCTAGTACCTATATAATAAATTTTGAGTTTTTTTAACGACTTACAACTATTTTCTAGCTGTAGAGGTAGGTAGTTATCATCAATCAGTTCCAAGACTAGCGTCTTCCTCGCTAAATTTATAGTAAGAAGCAGACGATTTTAAAGCACGGATGGGTAAAATAAAATTTTCTGAAACTTCGTTAAAATATTTTATTTCAACTTTGTGTTAATCATAACTTACAGATAGGTTAAATAATTTATTACAAAATACACAGGCACGGATTAGCTTAAAACTATCTTAAATTAATTTGTAAAGCCTACTTAATAATTAAAAAACCCTTGACCGTTTTTTTTACAAATATGCTATCTAACCCAGGGTAAATAGTTTAGATTTCTCAATAGTCCTCATAAAAGAATGGGCCATTATTTTGTTACATCATAAAATACAAAAGTAGGTTTGTATAAACCATATTAGCGGCTGTAATCTCCACATTTGTAGCACTTGCAATCGTCAGGTTCACGCAGTCGTACTTCCATGATTGCACTGTCTTCATCTTCAAGTCTTACACCATCAGGGTCGTAACAATGGGTTAGCGTAACCAACCGTTCCCGCAAGTAGTTTTCACGACAGCAGTAGCAATCCTGAAAATAGAAATATATTTTTAATTAAAACTTAACACGTACTTACACAGTATTTATTTTAGCCCACCCGGGCGTCGAACCCAATCTCTTGGCTCAAAAGGAAATTTTGCGATTTCCCCAAGCTCGATATCTCTTAGATTATTGTCACATTGGTCGAGAGATCTTATAGATTGTGCTTAAAAAATCACATCACATAACATCATCAGCCAATAAGTGGGGCCACCACAACAATGACATATCACATAAAAAAAAAATAAACAAAAAAGTACCTTAGAAAATCCGGTTTGGGCAGAAATGGATGGTCGTACTTGACTACTGCACATACCCTCACACTTATTTACACTGACCTCACCACTGCATGATCGCACTAATCTTCCCATATCGTCATACTCCTCTGAAACCAATATTTGTGGTATGTAAGTAAATGTCAAGATTCAATTTATTATTAAAGTTATTTACGCTGCCATACCTTTAGTCACGTGTATTTCAGTTGGAATAGTTTCACAAGCCTCATCTGCGGTACATTTAAAAATTACCAAACATAATAACTGAATTCCATAAATGAATAAAATCTTAGAAACTGTTGATGACATAGTGATTTATTTTGTTTAGTTTTGTTGTAAAGCTTATGCCGTGTCTGAAGTGGTAATGAGTTTGTTGCAGCTCTGTTTCTCTTTTATACGTATTAAAGCTAACTGTGAACTAGGGGATGGGGTAGAACGAGAGCAAGATTTATCAGCAGGGTATCGAAAACATAATTGACATATCTTGTTAACATTAACAACATGCTTGGTAAGCTTATTTATACTTTAGAATTCAATTTATTATACCATATCGTTTTTATATATTAGCAAACGATTTCGCAGTTTATTGCATTGTAAAATTAAAATAAATAACTAAATATCCAAAGTTTACATGTTTAACACCTGTATAAAAAAAGATCTTCACACAATGTCAAATAAATGTCAAATTCGTGTTAAAACTTATAATCTGTCAAATTGTGTCCGGTTGGGTCGGCTTCGGCTAGATATTTCGATTTTTTGTATCAGAATCACATTATTAGGAAAATGAAATTTGATGAAGACTTGATTGTGTTTTTGATTCTACTATTCTCATGGGGAGAATGTTTGTGGGAGCTTTATTTGTCTCTACGGCAGGTAAAAATAATGGTTCACTAACATGTTATCTTGCTCGGTGTTTAGAAGTAAATTTACTCAATTTCTCGGCGTGCTTCATACAATATTGTTAATACTTTATTGCAGTAATGAACACAAATAAGAATAATGTATGATATACATTTATTCTTCAAACTTTGCATGCCTAATTGGTTTACTTTTCTGATAAGCTACAACGTATACCATATCTACAAACATGTCAACGCGACGCCATGTACACTAAAATTATGTTTCCATATATTAAAATTAAGTGTCCAAGCAATAATAATATTAAGTAATCTTATTTTTTGCAGTTGAAAATATACAAGACCAATAACACCATACCAAATGACTTGAAGGAAATGCTAAATGAAGAATCATTCAAGAAAGCTCGTCTATATGGTATAGACAAATCCCGATTTAAAATAGTGAAAGAATTATACAGTATAGTATTAACATCAGTGGTTTTATATAAAAGGTGGATTTATGTGGCATGGCAGCAATCTGAAGATATTGCTGCTTATTTCCACATTTCTCCTGAGAGAGAGATTCTAGTCAGTTGTGTCTTTATGATATTTGTTACATTGTTCAATTTTGTTGTCAACATGCCATTCACCATTTATGGAACATTTGTATTAGAACAAAAACATGGTTTCAACAAGCAGACTGCAGGCTTCTTTATAAAAGATCAGTTAAAATCCTTGTTACTGAACTTTGTGATCACTCTCCCCATTATCTCAATTGCCATTTATATTATAATGCTTGGAGGAAACATGTTTGTTGTATGGTTGTGGATGTTCACCACTGTAGCAACATTGTTGCTGCTCACAATATACCCATCTGTTATAGCTCCATTATTCGATAAATTTGTACCATTGCCTGATGGTTCCTTAAGGAAAGGTATTGAAGGTTTAGCCTCAAGGCTTCATTTTCCTTTGTCTCAAATATATATTGTTGAAGGATCTAAGAGGTCAGCACATAGTAATGCTTACTTTAGCGGTCTGTTTGGTAACAAGCGGATAGTCTTGTTTGATACATTATTAGAGAAGTTTGATGAAGAAAAGAAAGTGACAACAGGATGCACAGAAAATGAAATTCTAGGAGTTCTGGCTCATGAGCTTGGTCACTGGAGTTGCAGTCACATTTACAAGTCTATCGCTCTCACAGAAGTTAATTTGCTTCTTTTGTTTACAGCATTCGGATTCCTTTTTAAATATTCAATGTTGTATACATCCCTTGGTTTCCCTGCTGGTCAAGAACCAATCATTATAGGTCTAATTGTGGTCTTACAGATGATCCTTGCCCCATATAATTCTGTATTATCTTTCTTTGCCACTGCTCTCTCCAGAAAATTTGAATTTGAAGCTGATAACTTTGCTGTTTCTCTATCTTATTCCAATGAGTTAAGGTCTGCTCTAATAAAGTTGGGCAAAGACAATTTGGACTACCCAATTTATGACAAATTGTATTCAGCATGGTATCACTCACATCCAACTTTGTTACATAGGATTGAAAACATAAGAAACCAAATTACAAATGAGAAGAAGGATTAACATTGTTTTTAAGTTGTATTAATTAGAATGTACAATTTTATAATGTCAATACATTTTTAACAGTACAAGTAAAATATACTTCTGTGTAATTATGAATTGCATTTTGTAGTATATTCTAGTCCAGTCTTTATACATTTCTAAACAATAGCCTTAGTGCAAATTAGTTTGATTTGGCATCATTTTATAAAATTTTGTTAACCTTATGATAATCATTTTATGTACATTCTCAATACAGTTGTGCACAATCCTATATAAGTATATAAGTCAAGTAGTGACTGCTATCTTACACTTTATACAGCATTTACTTACATTATTTAATGTAGGTTACTTGAAAGTTATCATACAAAAATTGTTGGCAGCAGCATTTATTTAGAAATTAATCTCTCTACTACTACCAATAGCAATTTGGTTATACTTGATGTCTATTTTGTAGGAAACCTACCTATTAGTAGGTACAATTGTAATACCCGTTTGGGGCAGATAGGTTTAAAATGTGAAACTTTTTTAATATGCATTTAAAAGTAATAAACACCAGTAATGTATAACTTATATTGTTTTACTACACTATACCTGCCAGCTCACTACACCATAGCGATCTTCAGTGGCGTGTGTTAAGATTACTTTTTACAAAAATTGTCTGTCGCATCATCACCATAACCCTAAACGACGGATGGAGCAACCCTAAATACTCCCAAGCAGAAAATTCAAGATTGTGTTTCGTAACTAAAACAGAGCTATATTATTAAGTTTTTATTTTTCATTATTTATTACAATACAAAAATGCTATTGCTACCTTTAAAAGTAAATAACCAATAAACCATCATATAACATACCATCCATATAATATAGTAGCATTCACCTACTTAATAAATAAATTAAGTTCTAAGTCGCATGCCGTTTTGTTACTCTAACTAGGTAAAAATTTTGGCTAGGTACTATCCTAATCAAAACTGCTCGGCTTGCTCTAAAGTGTCTGGCAATGGAGTATCTTTTGTTTCAGGTAAGGGTAGTATTATTAATATTTGTCCAAAAGAAATGATGGTTAATATTATAAGAGGAAGATCTACAAATAAACTATCCAAGGTAACTACTGCAGGGGCAACCATAGACGCGATGCGAGCAAATGTCGTCACTCCACTGACCCCAACGTTTCTTCCCAATGTTGGAAACAACTCTCCAGAAAACAAATATAAAGCTGGTATAGTGCCCTGTAATTATGAAATTAACTTAATTATTTCACGATGAATGAAAAGGTGGGGTGTTACCGTGTACCAGATAATTTTCTTTAAGTATTACATAAAACAACTAGTATAAAGTAGGTTGTTCCAAAAGTATATCGGACACTTAAATATATGAGGGTTGTGAAACAGGTTCTACTAAGAAGACTCTAGGACTTAGGGGAGGCCTTTGTTGAGACGAGGACGTGTTGCAGCTTACGATACCGAATAAGTACGAAAGGGGCCTTCTTTTTTACTAAGTACTTAATCACCACCAATAATGGTGATGATTAATAATATTCTGCCGTGCTAATTCAAATTGAAATTCAGAAATTAGCTCATTTAAAATAAAATAACGAAATTCATCTATACTAATATCATAGAGGTAAAATTTGTAAGTTTGTGTCTTTGGAACCGCTGGTTTCGAAATTTCTTTCACTGATAGATACATAGCTACAATGTTCCTGAGTGCTATAGGCTATAAAAGATCACGCTATGATTAAATGGAACCGAGCTGCGGGTGAAACCGCGCGAGAGTAGCTAGTTAAATATAATATTAAACATACAGCCTTTGTACTTAGGTGGTGGGCGCCTAGTTGCCTACCTCACTACGTTAACTCTTAACTGGTACCAGTGATCAACAGGTCGTACAATTTAATTTCGCACATGGTTGACTTACCGCCATTCCTGCAAAACCTATTCCCGCGAACAATAGCCTCGGCCAGTCGTTTGCATAGCTGCCCCTTGGCATCAACAATATAAAAACGAAGCATGAGGCTGTAACTATCTGATATATTCCAACAGTTGTCTTTCTTCCGACTCTAGTTACTATGAAAATGCATGTTAGTCCTCCAAATGTGGAAATGATTCCAGTAACTGAGACTGCGATAAAAATGTTTCCTCCTATGGAACCCAAATATTGGGAAAAGGTGTAAAAAGCTAAACCCGTACAAAACCTGTAAGCATGAAAATCGTTCTTAGATATCTTGATTTAAGTAGGTACTTAAATATATATAAGTAACCACTTATCTTCGCGCCTATTAAAATTATTTAGCCATCCACACTCATCTTCTTGCCTCAGGTCTCAGAATACTTACAGAACAAACTGAGCCTCAGGTATGATACTTTATGCAAGTATTCCTACTAGAGAAATGACAAAGCGTCCGAAAACTGCCTTATTGTAGAACTATCTCGGACATTTATTACTTTATGATAGATAATAATTATCTACCTATAGGTACCGTTTAGGTAGGTACATACATGAAATAGGCGGGTACTTGGGTTTGGAAAGATGAGACTGCCAAGCCATCACTGGTTTCACAGGGGATTCATTAATGTTGGGTAGACTGTACCTACTCTTACATACAAAATCTACCTAACAAGCATAAAGCTTCTGCATTTTAATATCTTTATACATAAAATAACTTAAAAAAACACTTAATCATTACCAATTCAATGAAAGTAAGATAGTTTTCATTCTCATTCTCTTGGACGTCAAAAAAGCTAAAAATGCTGGATCCTGTTGCCTTCGTTCCTCACGCTCACTCAAGAGTCTTTTAATATATTTTGAACTGACGTACGTTTTGTTTTCTCTGGTAATATTTTTTAAAATTTCTAGAAAATAAAACATACATGACTAAGTAGGTAGGTAGGTAAATGGTTCAAATTCGGTACTTAGATAAAAAAACAAGTAAAAGCGTAGGTACCTATAACACGATCAAGTTATTGATTAAACTTAAACAATCGCTATCGACGCGCAATCCGGTTAGATACTTACCTACTTCGGTACTCGTATTACCAAAAAAGAGTTATTTGCAATAAAATAAATAATCGGTGTATACCACTATCGAACAAAAATAGCTTAAGTACTGAGGCAACGCGTAGCTAGCTGTTTAATCATTAAATAAAATGTACTGCCGTATTACCTGCCGCTCTTTCTGTTTGTCCTGTTGCCAACAACCATCTTGGAGATTCTGGTATCCAAAACCAGTACAATATGAATAATGAGGAACATGCCCCTAATGCGGATTCGAGTTTTCTCCAATCTCTCAGCCAATAAGCTAAACCTGCCATAATTGCATTACCAATACCAAAAGGTAATTGATAAACCACTGGTATTATTGTTCGCCACTTGCCGCTCACTACCTAAAATGTTGTATATTGTTGTTATTTATACTTAGAATTTTATAACGTATCGAAGTACCTACTTGTATTATGTACCTAAATATAGTATAGTACTATAGTGTATAAGTATAGTATAATGTATGTTATGTAAATGAGAGACATTTAAAATATATAGGTACGTATATAACAGGACGGCAAACAAGCAGACAGCAGGATTATCTACCTGATAGGAGCAATAGATGCAGGCCATCAACATCCGCAACACCAGAGGAATTACGAGTGCCTTGCCGGCATTTTAGAGATTAGGTATTCGGACAATTAGATATTGGGGGAGAGAAAGAAGGATTGGGGAAGGGAAAAAGTATTGGGCCTTTGGTAACCCGAAACACAACGTGAATGTTGTTTCACGCCGTTGTCCGGTGAGATCGTGGTATTACTCCTGTCGAGCCGACCCATACATGCCAAAGCATAGCTCTCCCACTAATGGATGTGATGGATGTAATACAAGCTAAAGAATGTAGGTACCTACCTAGATAATTATGTAAACTTCGTGCCTACTACTCTACTCACTCACTATCTATATAGCCTTCTGTCTAATGTTACGTTTTGTAAAATTATAATAAGTAAAACCTATTTACCTCCATACTTATAACAAAGGATATAATTCCTACTCCACCAGACGCCAAAGCCAAAATAAACCAGTTAAGCAGAAAAATTGAGTACCATGGCAAAATACTGGCAATAAAACTACTGACAGATTGTATCACTATTCCGATTATGAGAGGCAATTGTCGACCATATTTGTCGGCCCACATCCCGAATATTATACCTCCTATAACAATACCCCACATCATCACGATTTGGCACATCTGAAATGACATCACTACATAAGTTATAGTAGGTATATAAAACTTGCTTTCTTGGTTTAAACCTATGCTTAAATCTCTCGCAACGGCTTTTGATGCGTTTTTTTATAGAGTGAAAGAGCTAGTTTTATTTTGGTGACATTCATCACATAGTGAAAAATAAAAGCATATTAAAGAAGGCTAACAGCATTACACCCGGGCAAAGATGGGGCGGGTCGCCAATTATTGATAACAACCACCACAAAAAATACTGTTAGGACCTATGTCTATATTAGTTACCTACGTTATTATTACTTACATGAGTAAGCCAGTGTTTGGAGCACACCAAATTCCAATCAGAGGTTATGGTGCGTTTAAACACACTTGTATCATATACAAATTTTTTACAGGGTACAAGGGGTATTAAAGTTTTGTCCATAAACGGATCAATTGCTAGCAAATCGGGATCAAATATTAAACAAGGGTGTTCTTCAACATGCTGAAACAGAATAAATATGTATATAACCTACTTATGGCGTTGTATCCATTAAGGTTGTATTTACATATATTATTATATTTTTGCACCAAATATTATAACATCGAATGTCTTCCATTGATGGGTTGCAAGTAAAAGATAAGATAGGACCAAACAAACCTGGTTTTTACCTGTAGAATATTTATCTGCTTCATTTATAGGTTGTGCGCACTTTGAATGGGACCACTCATCTAGGGAAATACCTACCTACCCACTATCCGCCTACCGCATATACCAGCAGCATGAAATAGAGACTTGTCTCAACAGTTAAGTTTCGGGAGCTATGAGAGATACTAAACCCAAACTAATTTGACCACATATTCATTTTCAAAGAAAACACCTGACCAAAGTGACCTCACAAGAAAAAGGTCGTTTGTCAGAGGAAAATCATCAAATGACTTCTCCCGCCCAGGGTTAGGCTAGAGAGAGTCAGACTGTTACTGACTAAAACCCCCCGTTCCTTCTCCTGCTCTGGGCCGAGGCCGCGGTGACTCATTGCGGTTAACCCGCAACCCCGGCTGAACATCAGTTCTATGGGACCCCGTCTGTGGTGGTCTATTGGCTCTATGAGCCGCGCGCGGAACGCTAATTGCCGTACACTCGGGCCTGGGTCTGGTCGGGCGGCGAGCTACCCTTACTTGCCGTCCGCAGACCCGCGCTTACGGTGGTCGGAGACATCTCTTGATCCCCGACGTCCGGAATTTCGCCTACTGCTACAGCTGGGGCGCGAGGAGGATAGTTCCCTCCCGCGCTCCGCCTCCTCCTTTGAGAGCATCACTGCTTCGCAAGAAGAGGAGACGGCTTCCCAGTTCCTCTCGGTACGGACCATGGCCTCGACTAAGGCCGGGCGCGGGAGGTCGCCGACGCCGATCACTTCCACGAGGACACGGCGTAGCACAGCCCAAGCAGGGCACACCAACACCATATGCTCCACCGTGTCCTCTAGGTGGTCCTCACAATGACGACACTTGGTCGTTTCCGCCCGCTGGATCCGAAACAGGAACCTACAGAAGCTGATGTGCCCGGTAAGCACCTGCGTAAGGTGGAAGATGAGGACGCCGTGGCGTCTCTTAAGCCACTCCTCAAAGAGAGTCTTACCGCTGCTATAACAGCATGCCCGGCCCTCAGTTGCAACAGTCATTGCGCCACAGTGCGCCACGCACTAATTTGGCACGGCAAAGGATACTCGCCCGTCTGAGCACAAACTGTAGACGCGTGCAAGCGTCTTCGCTTCCAAATCCCACGGCGGTGATCTGGCAAGGAGGTTCGCCGCCTCCTCGGAGATCGTGCGATATCCGCGGATTATCCGAATTGCAAACGCACTCCTAACGCGACGTTGCCCGTACCAATCATGAAGGGGTACGAGCCCAAGTAGCTAAATGCACAAAAAGCTATTTAAAGGTCAGTAGGTGTACTATGTCACAGTCCCTTTATCGACAAATAGGTAGGTATGTTTTTTAAAATTAAATAACATACCGGTGAACTGAGTTTTCTCCACTCTTCATCGCTATATTTAGAAAAGGGCGATGGTTTAGAACACCAGAAATCTTGGGGTGGTGCCATAAATATTATGTTTAATTGATACCAAGCTATGGGTAATTTCAAGAGCGCCATTAATATACTGATTTTCAGTTGCCATCTTCCGAAGTCACCTATTATGGAACTCGTAACATCCTCGCTTTTTTGAACAGAATGAGCTGACATTACCACAGGCTCTGAAAAGAATTAGGTATCGCATTAACCTAATTCTTTTATCATTCACAAACTTAGGTAAATGAATATTAATAACAAAGGTAGCTGCTAGCTATATGTATATTAGATAGCTATATTTTTTTGTTTGTAGCTAGGTACTACTTATATTACCATTGTACCCAGATACTTACTCCTAAAACCTTTCCAAGTGGGCCCTATCTGAATGGATTTATTACTAGTAACAACAGTGCCATAAGATAACATTTCGTCAGTATGTTCGTCTTTATGCAAATCTGTGTAAATCATAACAAAAATAATCTGCTTTAAAATTAATTATGTATATTGATAACTCAAGTTGCGAAAAAACCAAAACGCAACCACTTTTCTGCGAAAATTATAAAATGACATTTTTTATGACATCATCGTGTCAATCCTTGCATAGGTTGTAATAGGTTTACCATGGACGTAATAATACACAATACATATCCATGAGGTCTTCTATCTGCTTTTTTTCAACTACCTATAAGTGCAGTTTAATATTTTTTAAGGAATAGGAGGCAAACGATCAGATTAGGAAAGTGATCGGCACTGCCCATGGATACCCGCAACACGGGAGGAGTCACGGGTGCTCTTGCGGGTGTTCATGGGCAGTCCTTGTTACCTAGTCTGACCCATTTACACATAATTATTGTATCATTACATTGCCATTACCACCGCAAGTGTCGATAGCAAGCAAAGAAAGTAAAAAAACTTAAATTTCGCGCAGTACCTTTGATCTTTATCTACCACCTACTCAATTTAATGTTATTATATTTGTTATAATTTTTTGGGCGTTCTGGCAATATTTACCTAACGCTACGGAACAGTTGACTGTTCAAATGGCGTGAGCATTTACCAAACAGGAAGGATTTTGAAAATAATATTTTACATAACTAGTAGGAGTCAGGATTGTCATCGTTTTAGTTGTGTTGTACACTGTTTTTACACATGACCCTTAACTTTTTTATCAGGGTGAAAATCATCTTATTACTTTCTGTTGCAAAAGGGAGTATCAGACTCTTACTAAAACCACCCAGTTTCTTCTTGCCTCGCAATTTGAGGTTCTATCCTACGTCTAGGATTACCTATACTTCCTGTCAGTTGCAATATCGAGAATGTCATCGATAAATGCTCAAAATCTGTTTCGTACTGTATCTGGAACGCTCATCTAATCTGTTCTCTATTTTTAAGGTTCCCTAAGGCAAGCAACAGAAACTATTCTTGAAATATTTTGTTACGTAGTTTTTATTTAATACTGATACCCGTAAATAACAATGCCACAAAAAGAAATATAATAATAATAATGATGTCGATTTCTTTTCTATTTTGAACGAATGCTAAAACAAAATTAATTATTGATTTATAAGAATTTATAAATTTTCTGCGGAACCGCGTCTGTTGCGTCAAAATCGGTCTTGTCATATTTTTCATATCATCACGTCTGGCTGCTGTCAATGGTAGTTCGAAAAATTTGCGATAATATATGTGGTTGATGAATGAGAAATGGAATTTGAAGTGGTTTAGTTCTAATCCTTTTTAAATATAATTACAGTATTTTACGTTGAATGTTAAAGTGCAAAATTGGTAAACCATGCCTTTGGCTAATACCTCAGATCCTTGGCGAATGCAGAATGTTGGAGATAACACGGTATATATAGAGTTTGTTTGCGTAGCTAATTATGTTTTATGTTATTTATGTTATTTTCTAATCATCACATCTGCTTTTTACGTGTTCTTGTGATTCAAACAGTGTCACAAATATTAATGTAACGAAATTACAATTTTCTTAAGATAATCTGCTTATTACGCCCACTTAGTCAGGAATTAATTACACGACGTTAATTGTCTAGACATTCCATTAATTGACTATTAAGGGAATCAGTTCTAATATTTTTACTAAAAACGATCTCTTCAGGAAAATATAAAATTATGTCAGTGCCAAGCTAACTTACAAGGAAAAGTGATATGATACTTTGTAGTGTTTGTGCATATCCATGATTCATTTATTTCAATAATTAATAACGTGTTTCGGTTCAAAGAATCAAGATGTGCTCTGTTCCATAATAATTTATATTGTGTGATGTGTTGATCTTTCCAAAGTGTAAATTATTAGTGATTAAAATATTGTTTTTAATAAAACCTTCAAATGAATTTATTAATTAAACTTTCCAAAATGAAACAGGTACTGGTCATATTTGTAGAACTGAATTTAACATATTAGATTATTTGTTGATATTTGTAATACAGTATTTTAATGTGAAGCTTTGCAAGGAATAGGTATTCTTATTGGATTCTTACTTATATTTATGTATAATCGTTTAGAATATTTAAAATGTGTGTTTACATCATTAAAAATATATGTTATTATTATCGTACAATAATAAGACACATTTGCATGTTACTGAAATTTCATCAATATGTTAACCAATTTGAATGGATATGCATTGAATGCATACATTTAATCTATATTGAATAATACTAAATAATCATTTTAGCTTGGTACATCTGCTCAGCCAGCCAATAGTCTTCCAATTGTGGTTGAAAACTCAGCCGAGTCTCGGCAGGCATCAACAACTGAAAGCTTAGATACAACTGTTGACATTAGTGAAGAAAGGGAGGTAGAAATACAAGATGTAGTAAAGGAAGGTCATGAGAAGGCAGACCCCTCACAATTTGAATTGCTCAAAGTTCTCGGTGAAGGTTCCTTTGGAAAAGTATTTTTAGTACGAAAAGTTACTGGTGCTGATGCTGGTACTCTTTACGCCATGAAGGTGATATACCTATTCTATACCACTCTTTATTTTTTTTAATAAAAACTTAAAAAAAATACTAAAGTAATAACATGTTCTTTTAGGTACTTAAAAAGGCCACATTAAAAGTTAGAGACAGAGAACGTACAAAAATGGAGAGAAATATTCTAGTTGAAATGGGCCATCCATTTATTGTTAAGTTACACTATGCTTTTCAAACAGCTGGTAAATTATATTTAATACTGGACTTCCTGCGTGGTGGAGATTTGTTTTCACGACTCAGTAAAGAGGTGAGTTCTAATAGCAGTATCAGTCTATGAATATTTATGTGTACATGTTATAAATAAACCATGAAACAGCATGCTGTAGTGCTATAATGAATGCGATGATTTTAGCTCACTGCACATTTTATTTACTTCTAGGTAATGTTTACTGAGGAGGATGTTAAATTTTACCTAGCTGAACTAGCATTAGCATTAGAACATGTACACAAGTTGGGAATAATATACAGGGATCTGAAACCAGAAAACATTTTATTAGATGCTGATGGCCATATAGCACTTACAGACTTTGGCTTATCAAAACTCCCTCCAACTAGTGATAAAGCTTATAGCTTTTGTGGTACTGTGGAATACATGGCTCCCGAGGTGGTTAACAGAAGAGGACACACATTTGCAGCTGACTGGTGGTCCTTTGGTGTACTTATGGTATGTAGTAAAGCTGTTTGATAATTTTTTAATATTAACTAGAACAAATCAAAGGATTTTTGGAATGTGTTTTTTTTAGTTTGAAATGCTGACTGGCAATCTACCGTTCCATGGTTCGACGCGCCATGAAACTATGACCCAGATATTAAAAGCGAAACTCGGAATGCCCTCGAATCTTAGTGAAGAGGCACAGTCTCTTTTGAGAGCTTTATTCAAAAGAAACCCGCAGAACAGGTAAGTTCATAGATATAAGTTATTCTTACTTAAAATCTGTTTTGGTCAAATACTAGTTTTTATTTTTATTTATTTTTTTCTTTTAGATTGGGAGCCGGTGCTAATGGCATTGAAGATATAAAGAATCATGAGTTCTTCGCAAGTATAGATTGGGATGCTTTGTATAGGAAAGAGGTACGTTTTGTTTTACCGTGTTGTGCCTGTTTTAATACCCATGCTTAGAATTAATATTTAGCTTTATTTTTCGGTCTTTTTTTACATGCTTAGATGTTCTGTATTTTTTTTTCATCCAATGTTAAATAAAAAAATGACTTTTGGCATTTGAAATATCAACTCAATTAAGTAATCAAAGATTTTGAAATTTAACAACTATTAACCTTTGTCTACATCGCCAATTATGTATACCTATTTATCCGCTTCAATGTCGCTCTCGACGTTTTCCTTCGGTATTTTTTGTGAGAATCCATTTTAAATGTTTTTAATTGCGTACCTAACTATTCTATTTTAGTTTGTAAACCGACACTTCGCGTGCCTGATTGCTATTTTCCTAGATTCATGCAATTATTTTCTAATCTATATTAGTCTGCTTTTTTTTGTAAAAAAAATACGAATTTATCGATACACGGGAACTATTCATTGTTATTTTGGTATGCAGCTTTACGAAAAATTAATACTGATTTATTACTAATAGAGGCAGTAGGTAACCATTATTTGACTAATGAGCCGACCAAGAATTACAAAAGATATTGCTTTATATACCTACCTAATTAAGTGTAAGTAACAACAAATTTTAAAAGAGAAAGAAGATACCGACAAATTAGATCACTGAATTTTTGGATAATAGTGTAGTCTGTAGACGAAGGCAGTAACCTGGAGGAAATAAGAGTTTCCTCTAAAACCAAGGTTCTTTAAAGATTGCCCGCCGTAAAAAAGTATAAGTAAGGCATTATTTCAGTTTTCATGAAATCGCGAATACATTACTCTCTGCCTTTTTTTATGTACCTAACAGATCGGCAAACGAGCATACGGACTACCTGATGGTAAGCAATCAGCGCCGCCCATGGACACCCGCAACGGAGGAGTTAAGTACGAGTGCATTGCCGACCTCTTAGGGATTAGGGTTTTGGAGATTAAGGGATTGGGGACGGGTCGGGGAGGGGAAGGATTGGGCGTCCGGTAACCTCACTCACACGGCGAAACACAGCGCTGTGGTTGTTTCACGCCGGTTTTCTGTAAGACCGTGGTATCACTCCGGTCGAGCTGACCCATTCGTGCCGAAGCATGGCTCTCCCACACTTGTCTTTAAGGATTAAAAGGCGTAATATGACTTATGTATCTTCTATAGGAGCGTATTATATTATATTTTACTTTAGGTATCTCGATCGAAATTAATGTAGGTACCGATGGTAAACACTGCATATTGTGGAATTGACGGTATAAAAGCAATTGTGATTGATGAAAGGGTTACGGCCGTACTCCCCAGACAAATTAATTAAAAAAAACAATCGATGCTATATAAATATGGATGTAGTAGGTATCTATATCTATAGTATATTGACCTCGGCACATATGGAGATATTATTTACCGAAAGTGTGTATTTGTAAACGATATCTTAAATAATATGTTCACTATATATAGCTACAGTAAGTATGGAATTTATTTTTTATAGAATGTTTGGTATTTTAGTAAACTAGGTTTTGTTTCGAATTATAGTTTAGTTGTGGAAGCTCACACGATTTGATAAGCTTACGACAATAATCCACGGAGGGCACATTCGGTATAGGTACACTAAGTACCAACAATGTAAATAATAGTTTGATACTAATAATAGTGTCTAAGTATGCAATATAGATACCTGTGGTAGATACTTTTTAGCTCTAGCTCTTTCCTGTACCTACTAGGGTAGATGAATCATTATCGATTTCGTTAATTCTACTTTAGTTCTGTTTTATTATTGTTACGAAAAGGTTTTATGAAAAAAAAAGATAGGGTAGAGTAAAGGCAGGACGGGAGCGAAGCAGCGACAAAAGCGGTCATAATTTTAACTTAGCTTTACTACAGAGAATTATACATATTATCTTCATAAAATCAAAAGAATCCTTATCGTTGATAAGCATTAAGACGGCGATCGATAAGTAGGTACGATGCAATAAGAGGCGGGCCTATTGCTATTCTCAGAGGAATAATATATAAACTCCGTGGTTTTTATTAAAACAAGAAGTTTCCCAGCCAGTTGTAGTGTTAATGAGCCAAAAATCACCCAATTTTCCCGAAATTTGCGCTTCCTATTCCTTACTTGACAAACAAGATATTATTTATAGTCTAATTTTCATCCCGATTTCTTCGTTGACAAATAATTAAAAATAATTTGTGTAGGTGGTGCCCCCATTCAGGCCAGCGGTATCTAGGGCCGATGACGCATTCTACTTTGACTCAGAGTTCACGTGTCGCACGCCCCGAGATTCACCGGGTGTTCCGGCTTCGGCGAATGCACATGAACTCTTCCGGTAAGATAAAAATACTAATACATATAGAAATATTTTATATATCATACTAGCTAGAGCTACCCTGGCGCGGTATCACTCGCTGCTCGACTTGTATAGATTGTAGCGTAATGTTTTAGCACTCAGGAAGATTGCAGCTATCTGTCATTGAAAGAATTTTGGCAATCCGACCAGCGGTCTAAAGATTACCCCCCTATATACAAGCTTAAATGTTACCTCTTTATAATATAGAGTATGGAAAGTACTAAAAGTAATGCGTTCTTAATATCTTTACTGCGATCGGACATTACTATTTATAACTCTATTATTGTTATTCAGAATTTAATTATTTTATTATTGTAACTGTGAGAGTTTTCTTACGGTCTTCCCCAAGTTTACACAAGTGTGAAGTAAAAGTACAAACAATGTAAGAAGCTGCTATAAAGCCGTTTCCGCTCAGTTCAATGATAGTATTTAGTAAACACATTTTGCATAATCATTTTTACGACAGTCAATTGCATAAATACGGTAATACAGGTAAATTATCACATCCGATTGTCTAACGATAAGATAAAAGGTACTTGTCACTTAACCTTCGCACAAAACAAATACAATAAAATCGTTTTTGTGTATATTTTCAGCGGTTTCAGTTTCGTCGCGCCTTGTTTACTCAACGATGATAACAAGACGGTTACGAATCAAAATCAAAATCATGTTCCTACGAATAATAAAACGTCTACTGAAGAATTTTGGGCAGGTTTCGTCAATAGGAATAATTTCTTTGACGAATACAGGTGGGTAAATTTGTTAATTATATCATCAATCAAACAGGAAAAATTATAAGTTATAAATATAACTACCAATAAGGTACCTGGTGATTAGGTACCTACATTATATTATCTTATTGTAACCTACATACGTATAAACATGATCCAATCCCTGCTATGATAGGTATGTGTAATAATAAACCATATTGGTACAATTATTTATAATGTTATCTAACACCGTCCATAGTTAGTCTTGAATGTATTAACATGTTTTTCGATTTGTATTGTTGCCTATAATTATGATCGGAACATCAAACTATTTAGAGGTGACACGCTATAATACGTTATTTGTCATCTAAATTAGTTTCTTTATTCAAATAACATCGAAACTTTTCTGTGAATTTTGTATGAAATACCAACATAATGATGTCATCATAGTAATATGTGTGCGTCAAGCAGTTCATCAACTTCTGAAAAAAATGTTAGAAAAAGTCTCAAATTAATTAATTAAAGTATGTTTATGTTGTTATATTTCATTGTATTGAAAAGTAGATATAATTTATTTTTGACCTATAGAAAACCCAGTTGTAATATTGAATGAATGTAATAAACATTGGTCATCGTTTACTATAAAACTGGCATGTAGAAAATTGTCTCCATAGGATAGTCCCAAGCTGCCACATCTTTCTAATACTGATTTAATTCATCATACCCCAACCGAACGCCTGCGACTTCGAATTACCAAAATTGAAGGCTAAATTAAAGTAGGTCATAAGGAAAACATTTGATTTAAAAAAAATGCTATATTTCAGATTGATGGGAGAGTTAGGCACAGGCTCGTTTTCAGTCGTTCGCCTCTGTGAACACAAAACCTCAAGGGTGCAATATGCTGTTAAGATTATGGACAAACTGCAGTATGATCCTCGTGAAGAAATTGAAATATTATTGAGGTATGTCCAAAATTTTTTTATTATCACAGTTATCGTTTTCTATTCGCTACCAAATAGGTCTTTTGAATAACGCGCCACTGAAGTTGTTCTTACTTTTTGCATTCAACGAATGCACTTTATGTAGTGGTGGCCAAAAATAAGGCACCCCGCTTCTTAAAAAAAAGTCAAAAATCATTTATTCCAATTAGACCTTTACAGGCACTTTTGAACGTCAAACAAAATTATTGTACACTTATGTACGATGTAAACTTATGTACGAGTTCATAACCTGGCCAGTGCCAACATGACTTGTTCTAAGATATAGGTATATGTGTTTTCTAAATGTATAAGAGACACCACTGAAAAAAGTTGAAGGACAAAGGTGACATCGTTAGGAAACTTGGAGTTGTAATTTCTAATTATGAAATCACCAATCCCCTTAAAGCTAGCGTGGTAGTTAATGCTTAAATCTTCTCCATGTGAGAAGAGACCTTTGCTACGCAGTGGGCTCTTATAGTCTGTTGATGATGATGAGTCACATTGTTTTTATCGTGAACTATTATCATATGTATCAATTTAAAATACATAAATGTCAATAAGCTTATACATACAACTGTTAAAACCTGCTGATATGTTAATTTACAAACTAAGCGCGTTATACAAAGCTGTCCTAGAAGCTGAGAATTGATTAAAGAAAAGTAAACCATAATATGTCTGACATAGAATTCCTTTTATCCATAACCGTTGACGTTCTAGTAAATATTGCAACAAAATGTTCTGCCTATAAAACATAATCTAATGGCCTACGGCTCAAACTTCGCGGTCGTAGAAGCCATACGATCGTGCAATATCAAGTCAATGTTCAAACACTAATCAATAAAGACACGTATTTGCATACATTTTATTTGCAGTACCTACTATTGTTTACTATATTCGCCTCCTGGTCATAAGCATTATAATTAAGAATTTTTATTGCTGATTTTATTACTGATGGGCCGAGTCGTCTTTTTGATAACTCGAGTAACTCGAGTTGACCTGATAACCAACTCGGGCTGCAACTCGAGTTGACTCGACCCGATCTGCCATAAGATACGTCGCGTTGTCCGGGTTGTCCGTTCGAGTCAGTAAACGCTCGACTCGGTGCATCGTTCTGCGGGTTGCTAGTTTGCTTGTCGAGCCCGACGGGCTGTGTGGGGTCGAGTCCATGCTAATGATAGTCAAATAAAATAAGTTTGTCAGACTTTAATGTTATTGAAAGTTGTAAGATTGGGCCAACAGCTTCACTATATTGTATAATGTGTTTTTCTTAGGTGGTTCACTAAGGTACTCATATTTCCACTAAATTTGTATTGACTAGAACACAAATTGCATTGTACTTTAGTATTATTGTCTATTTTCGAAAAAAACTCCCACGCCACACTTTTCCTGTTTCCCGGAGCCATTCTAAAGTTATTAATCAGACAAACAAAACTTAATAAACTAATAATACCGCAACAAAACAATAAATTACGAACTAAGTAGTAATAAAAAAAACGTAAACAAAACAAATATCTAATCTTTTGTGTTAAAACTCTGTCATTTGTTCGCCGCGCGCTCTTCGATTCAACCCGAGTTGCAGAAATATTAACTCGGGCTGACTCGCTCACGGTCTGACTCGAGTTGCCCGAGTTAGATAACTCGAGTTGCCCATCACTAGATTTTATTCCAGGTAGCGATAGTTTAACATTTAGTCTAACAGGCATACTTATTTTATCTCTTCTGTTTTATACAGAAGTAAGATTATTATCAATACTTTCTTATCTACAATCCTTAAACCCCAAACTTCCAAAAGGCTGGCAACATATTCGTTAAAGTCGTTGTTATGGATTGAATTGAAACGTTGTCGATTGCTTACCAACTCACTTGACCTCCTGCAACAAAAAAATAGCTACATTTTTTTATTTAAACTTCGTGCACAATGGGTACATAGGCGGACCTAATGTCTTTGGCATTTTCTACCAGTCCAGCCTTGGGTGATGCAGAGATGGGCCAATGGTCGGTGCAAGAAGCAAGCAAAGAGACTTAATTTTATATGAGTCGATAGATACATATACCTATATGTGCAAACCGTTTCACCGTACACTTTTGATCTTACACACTCATCTTTAGTCCTTAAGGTAGTCTATTGCTAAATTGTAGGATAAGAGAAGTTTCCTATAATCTGCTTACTTGGCGGCAGGTTGGAGAACGCAGTTTAAAATGGTCAATATTGTCAATGCGCTCTGCGCTCGCTTCTGCCTGATCTTCGTTCTATTAACAAACAAATCAAATTAATAACATATAAAATAAATAATTACCAATCTATCATTGCCTACAGATATAGCCAACACCCTCACATAATAACTCTGCGCGGTGTCTACGAGGAAGGTGGTCGGATCCTTGCAGTGACTGAGCTCTGCCGCGGCGGGGAACTACTCGAGCACATTACACAGCGTCGCTACTTGCCCGAACATGAGGCCGCGCCCATACTGAGAAATGTTCTTCACGCTATACACTATCTTCATAGACATACCGTCGTGCATAGGTAAGGTTTTTAAAGTCTCAATTTCTCATTTATTGACAATTACGACTTACTAACGTAAATTAAGGGAGAAAAGCTCTACTAGATTCAAGGCAGTCGGCTGGGCAACTTCGTCGTCGCGATGCGCACGCTGCTCGTGGATAAGAGTCCCATTGTAACTTGATATTAGTAGAGTCATTTTACATCATTCACTCATTTTACTGACTTATACTTGACTGACTTATTTTCAATAAAATGTAGTATGTCTCACGATAGTTATTATTCAAAAAACAATTTCTCATTATCAGTGAACAAACCTCATTTAAAGGTTCTCTTTTTTAGGACCCTTAGCAATATTGGTTAAGTAGAATAATCTTTATAGTTGGCCTACCTAGCGTTGAAGTTACATTCATAATTCACTGCCAACAGATAACTGTTGAGAGCAAATACTGCTCTGGAGTGGACCGCTATGGTTTTTGTTAAGGTATAAATACATCAAAGTATGCTGTGCTATCGCTCATCATCTTCCAATCGATGGGGCCATCCATGAGAATTATGTATTGTGATAAACTGATTATCGTTTAGAGATAATGTGAATGGTAAATGACTAAATATCCCAAGGTCAACGGCTAATTTTGAGGACGTATTATGAAGTGATGCGACATTGATTGATTGCCTTGTTGATTAAATGCTCTCATGTGCTAATAAAGAGCATTGTTTTAGGGTGAACGCTAGGTCAGATAATATTAGTAATTCGATTTTTCGTCCTTGGTCCACCACTTCACTAATGAAAGCAATAAGTCAGTTAGGTACTTATTTTTAAGGCAATATGGTAACTAAATATACCATATAATACTAGAGAAAACGTATAATATAACATAATATTACCACAGAAATCCTGATGTTGCCTGAAAAATTATTAAAAAGAAATTATACATCGTCCTAGGCTTGATACTTCGGATACGACCAACATATCCAACGTAAAATTTACGAGTATCGACAATAACTTGTTAAAAAAATAGCGAACCGGCCCGGCTTCGCCCGGGTACAAAGCTGATATTGTGATTAAAAGAATCGTAATTATTTATATAAATCTTCCTCTTATCACTCTATTTACTAAACGTATCAATAATATGTGTCCTTACAGAAAAGGGACTTTGTTTTATACTTTGCAGTGAAGTCTTACTTTTCAACCCTTTGGATAGGAGGCATTCTTGTTTATCATTTTGTTTTCTTATAAATTATAGATAGGTATCTGTACACTATAGTTAACGCTAATACTCAATTTTAAATTTTCCAGAGACATAAAACCTTCGAACATATTGTTCGCAACTGCAGAGAAAAGGCCTGAGGACATTCGTCTCGTAGACTTTGGTTTGGCGAAACAGTTGCGCGCTGAGAACGGCCTACTTATGACGCCATGTTATACTGCTAATTTCGTTGCTCCCGAGGTGCTAAAACGTGCTGGTTATGATGCCGCTTGTGATATATGGAGTTTAGGTATGCTATTCAAATATGTATCTTAAATCTTATTTTATTAAGGTTATAATCCAATAAACTTTTTCTAATACTTAAGACTGTCTTCCAATGTGGCTCATCTACATTATAAATTGTATTGAATAGAGCATAATGACTAATTATCTCGTGTTTGGAATTAGTTCAATGTTTAACCTTTTTATCATAATTATCTACAAAGTTATAATTGGTAGTGACCCAAGTTCGAAGGTTATCATAGAGTAATTAATGGAAATGCATGTCAGTCTCGTGTGAAATTGTTTAGAAACATACCAAGGTCCAATTGTTAATTCTAAAGTTTGTGCAGTTTGTTGTAGTGGTAAATTCAACCCTATTTCAATGGTGTAAGGAACATTTTTGATAGGGACATGTTTTTAACATATAGTATGACCTATGAAATTTATGAAATGATATAATGTATTACAGGTGTGCTAGCTTATATAATGCTGTCTGGTAGGACACCGTTTGCTTCGACTGGAGATGATACCCCTGAAGCGATTTTAGCAAGAATCGAATCCGGAAAGGTGAGTTACAGAAATCCGTCAAAAATTTATTTGATAGAATAATTGATACTGCAAATTAATGTTGTGTAAGTATTTTCTGTTATTATAAAAAAACAGTGAAATTAGATTTAGCATTAATTTTATTCGACCAACTATATTTTTACCTCGTTGACTCATTTCAATGTAGTTAGAGTGAATAACAACAGTTACAAAGTGAATAACAATAGTATTGCTAATATTGTGTTTACTATGGGTAGATACAGGCCCACTATTTCGATTGCCCCACCATCGCCTCCGTGGCGCAATTGGCTAGCGCGTTCGGCTGTTAACCGAAAGGTTGGTGGTTCGAGCCCACCCGGGGGCGTTTCTTTTTGTCAATTTGTTTTCGGTTTTAATTGTAAGTTTTAACTGAATTTTTATTATTTGTTTTATTTTTTTATTAAATTTTGATTATTTTTATATTTTTATAACAAATATGAATTACTAAAAATCTCCCACAGTTCGGCTAAAATTGGATATATTCTTAAAATACAAAGCTGGCTTCCTCAATAACTGTCTGTATGGTATTTTTTGGTCTTGATATTTTGTACTTTTCATTTAGTACTTTTTACCTACCCAACTTCACCATTTGGTATTTTTTTTATGTAATAGGCTGCCTAACGTGCATCCGAGTTACCTGATGGTAAGCAATAAGCGCCGCCCATGGACACCCAACAGAGAAGTTACGAGTGCGTTGCTGACCTTTTAGGGATTAGCGATTTGGAGATTTAGGGATTGGGGGAGGAGAAGGACTGAGCTTCCGGTAACCTCACTCACACTGCGAAACACAACGCTGTGGTTGTTTTACGCCGGTTTTCTGCGAGGCCGTGGTATCACTGCGGCCGAGCCGACCCATTCGTCATCCGAAACATGACTCTCCCACACTTAAGATTGAATTTTTTAATAGCTGAATCGTGGCTTCGATACCGAGTACTTGAAATCCTCGGCTGTTGATTTGTTAACCAGTTTATCTGGTTAACACAGGTCTATTGTGAGAAGCTTGTATCATAAAATTCTATCTCCAAGTAACGGCTCGGAATTGTAAATTCATAATAATATGTTTATTAATTTATTTATACGATTCGTATTGACAATAGCAGTAGCTGTTACATTGGTTCTTACATCTAAACATTACATATGTGGTTTTATTGCATGGTGTTTTAACATGCACCATGCAAATATTTTGTGTAATACTATTTATTGGTACTACTAAAAATAATTTAATTCAAAATAATAGATTTTTCTTTGAATTGCAAAAATAAGATAAGTTATGTTATTGAAACCGGTGTGGTATATAATGTGTAAGGTGGAGCTATCGTCGGGTGTATGGCGCCACGTGTCAGCGGAGGCGCGCGGCTGCGTACGGCGCATGCTGCAGCTGGAGCCGGCGCAGAGACCGCGCGCCGCGGAGCTGGTCCGCGAGCCCTGGATCGCCGCGCCACATCCCCCGCAGCCCGCCGCCCACCCCGCCCCCGACACAGACCCGCCCAGCGACCTGCGGCGAGCTGTCGATCTTACCTTCCAGGTTTGTTACTTCTCTAATACTATTTTGTCTAATAACTATCATGAGTTCACTTAGAAAACTAGCTACTGCCCCAAAAAATGTTTCAATTCTAACTTACTACTACAAACTACAGACAAACTCTTCAGCTTTATAATATTAAAAGTATGTATAACAACATAATCACGTGATTTAACTACACATCGCGGAGACCTCGCGCAGCTTGAGTCTCATGGTGACTTAAAACCAGTTGAGATTTTTTAGTTAATTTACTATGTATCCCGATAGTAAGTATTCAAACAACAAAAACATATTTGGTTATGTTCTCTTTGTAGGCAATGACAGCTTCTCCGCTGACACCTCAAGTCCTGGGTCCAGTGTCACAATCGACTCTCGCGCAGCGTCGTAGTAAACCACAACGACGTTTCCCACCGACACAACTTTAAAATAAACCCTCAAACAAATGGTGAATATCAAGAAATCAATACTGGGTACATTACGAATGATAATGTAAGTACATGTTATGAAGCACAAGCAACTACAGAGGATCGCAATGATCGGTTTTGGGAGTCTATAAAACATTATAAGACTCAATCACGCCAAAATCAGATAATATTAAATCGAAAGTAATTAAGTATTAACCGTCTGCACAGTTAATTTTGTTTTGACTGCTTTTGTGACTGCTAGTATTATGCAGATAAACGAATGTGATTGTAAAAGAGTATTTTATTTTATTTCATTGTTGCATTGTCATCGACGGCAAGATCATTTATAGTTAAGACATTCCATATAATGTCACAATTAGTTTAGTTGGTGTTGTGGATAATATAATCCTATATTTTCTTTTATGAGCGATATTTTTCTATTAGGTGTATTGTACGATAAATGATTATTATATTATTAAACGTCGAATCAGCTGCATTTAAAACCAATGTGCGTTAAAGAGCTTTACAGTCATGACCAATGAAAGTCGTCTTCCTGCAAAGTATTTATTGTAGATGGCGGGTATATAGAAGATTTTGCTTGCCCCACCTGTATAGCGGCGAAAACTTTGTTGAAAAAAATATATTATTTATTTATTTCGCTGTATGAAAAAGAATGTAGAAATCTGATCAAACCTGTGTTTATCTTATAATTGTTTATCTTAGCCCCAACTTTAATTCTATGTATGTAGTGATTTTTCCTTCATCAAGCTATTAAGTCTCGTTGCATTGCATATAATTTATTTTATACTTCTCTGTGCCATTTAGGTCTCATTGCTCTATGTGCAATATTATATTTGTAAACTTCATTAAACATATTAGCTACTACATTATACTATTCATTTGTATGGTGCATCATGTTGTATAAGTATTTTTCATAATAATTCTTTAGATACTCATAGTCATTAGCGTCTTTAGCCTATTTTATTTTGATGTTGTTCTTACCTATAACAGAAAGTTGTTTATATTTTTATAAGACAGTATCATACGATTTAAGTGTAGAAATTAAATGATGTATTTATGTGAATTTAAAACGTAAAAAGACAGCGACAACACGGTTTACTTCCAAGTTCTCACAGCCAGAGAAACTTTAATGAAATATTTTGTAGACCTCTTGCATACACGATTATATTATAAATCAATAAAAATAATTCTATGAAACTTTTATATTTTTGTTGGAATTAATGTTAGTCCATTGTCGTGTCGTCTTAATTCATTCATCATATCTGTATTTCATCACCTTGCCATTTTGAAAGTGTTTTCTATTGAACAATTTTAAAAGATAATGTCGAACAAAAGTAATTTATTTTTATTAATTTATGTAAGGGTGGTGTTATACTCGTAATCATTTCATATCAGTAAGGCCTAACTTAAAGCATAATTCATTTTCAATTACCCACACTCTAGTTCTAGTACTTTGTAGTGTCACCTAGTATTTTAGAATAAGTAATTATATTATTATACAATTATTATGTTGTTACTTGCGTTAAAAGAGTGTAAAGTTAAGTATGTAGCTAGTAATTTATACTTTGTAACTTCATTTTATTGTAATCGCCCCAAATTAACTGTGCCATTCCCCTATGCTTTACTTCCTATTTATTATGGATTCTACTTGACTTAAAATCGCTTTAATTTATATTTAACTGGATACTGAAAATGTGACCTGTATACGAACATTCTATTTTTAAATGTAATATGGAAAGCAATCCCGAATCAATAACAATTCAGTTGTTCTGTCAATTTTTATTGTTTTTATTTTAAATTCGAATTTTAAATTAATATGTGGTATGCTGACCGTCTCTATACTTAAAGGAATTTCTTTTATTGATTTATTGTAGATTGATCAGTGAATGAATACCCAATGCCAAACTATTAAATAATAACTACCAATGTAAGATAATTATACAATGTGTGATTCTTTACATAAAATTAACAATAATTAATAATGTCATTATCCAAAAACTCAAAGTAAACACATCTGGAATGAAAACTCAATCAATGATTTTGTAACATTAAACCCAATAAAAAGTTAATGTTTGAAATTACAACTCGGGAGGATAATGATTTGTTAAATAAATGTTAAGTTTTTTCGGAAAACCACCCCCACTATTCTATCTTTAATAATATTATTTGCATGTAAGTATCTTCGTAGCTACTTATATCTACTTATATGTACATGTATGTGTCGTTTCCAGTCTAAGATGGCTGTCATCTACATCCATATATTTTTATAAATATTTTTATTTTTTATTACACATATTAAAAAGTTTATAATATATTATGTAATACTATGGTGGTTGGTCATCTACCAAAGATTAGGGAGATTTTATTCTTAACATTTTAATCTAACATAGAAAAAATCTTGAAAGAACTTAGATTGTGTAGTTTTATCTTTATAATAGAACACTAAGATGTATTTAGCATAATATTTAAAGTACATTGCAACACTTGTAGTTTTAGTATTTACCAAAATCAGTTCGAAATATTTTCAAACCGTTTACGTAAATAACAATTGGGTACCAAATTATTTGGTTATGATGAATATTACGATTGCTCAGTGTTGCTGTTTGTACCTTGTCATGTTTTACCAAAATTGTATGTAATTCTTTTACCACAGTTTTATCAACTGAAGGAATTGATATTGAATAAAATATATAAAACTAAATAAGTATATTAAAATTAAGATTTTAAGAATTTATAACATACGTTCTGACAATTGGCATCAAACATATCTGGATACTACTCAAAATGTGCATGTAAAATGGGTGCAGTATGAATTAAAGCTATGTCGTGATCTATTCTTAAGGTAGCATCAAAAAAAAAAAATACATTAATCTCTGACTCTTAGTTCTCTGAACGTTTTCCATTTAGAAATAATAATTTGCAACATTCTTGTTGGATCAAACCAATTTATTATTTTTAGAAGAAATTAATAATGTTACATAAAATTTTACGCATGTGACATGAGTAGTGTTGTACTAGTCAATTGAAAGAAATGTTTCATTTTATTTATACAAAAGCTTGAAAAGTTTAAAAAAGACCTACATACGTCTTATCGTATGGAACTCTCGTAAATGCTATCCATATGGATTTTCGGCTCCAATCTAGCATTATTTTGTTAACTAAGACAAATATATTTGGGATCAGTAGTCGTTAAAAATACGATGTAGTACCTACACATACGTAAATTATATTATCTCGCACGCCCAACGTACGTGACGTACAAAAATAAAAATTATAATAGAAATCGGTACGGTAATGTACCCATTTGGATACTTTCTCACATAAAAGTACAAACTTGAAATACTAGACTTCTCATAAAAATCTATATTAACACAATTGAATTGTTAAAGTTGAGGTAAATCTGATACGGTAATAAAAAATATTTTGTCTAACTTAATGAAAATGTAAAATTGTTATTGAGCATGTATTTATATGGTGGGAGAGTACATAAGTAATATACGTATATTCCGATCATATCGCACAAAGGATTGGCTCTACTTTATAATAAACTTAATTGTAAAACGTAGTTTATCATGGTACAATGTACTGACGTTCAGGTATGCTTAAAAGTTTGGCACTTCAAAATAAAACTTTCTAATAATGTCAAGCACTTATGAGATATTTCTTCATATAAGTAGTTGCCTAGCTTTGGTCATATACTTTTGTGGCCAGTAATAAGCTTCTGATATCTTAAATTAAACATCCTGTACTGCCTATGTGTGTAAGAATCAATTATATTTTCAATTGGCATATAGCTCGGATTCATTATTTCAAGATTGAATTGTTATTTTAACTTGTCGATAGTAACTCTTTTAGAAAGCAAAATCGATTAGATATAATATATGTAAATATATCAACACTAATCAACAGTAATGGAACTACAAGCCAAATTATTTAGGTTCATTGACCATTTAACCCCTAGTTTTGTTACAAACTATTGCATCTATTTTCTATAATTTATTTTATATCCATCTACTAAGTACTTAATATTACTAACATAAGATAATAATATTAATTAAACATATTGTAATAGATAAATGATTATTCACTTGGAACCGAGCTTGCCTGCACATTTGTTAATTAATTATAAAGAAATATTTTCCTAACGACTCATAATAAATATGTTGATGTTGAAGTAACATAGATAGTTTTCCAAGGACACTTCAGAATGTAGCATACACATGTTGAAACTAACTAACGCTAATATAGAAATTATCCTAACAAGACCACAAATCAAGGAATTGAATAGAAAATGAGAGAATTAATACTTTCCATTTGCCCCATTAGCATAAAGATTTAAGAGTGGAGTTTTTGTGGTCTTGATGTTAATGTTATGTCACATCTATTTTTCTATCTGAAATTAGAAATTAAATTTCTACATAGTAAATAATGACAGCAAATTGTTGTATAGAAATCACATAGAGATGTAATATAAATATTGTTGATATTGCTTATGGTGTTGTTTCATTTATCACATTCTATTTTATATGAAAATCGAATTTGTTTATGTAGTGAGAATTCCACTAGTTTCATGTTTTATGCTACGATTAAACCATAGAAATAATAGAGCATCTTCATGCGAATTATTTTGATTTATAATTAAACACACATAACTTAGGGTGTAACAAAGTGTATTTAAAACTCACTTTTAATACATATTTAGTTTTGTAACTCTAAATAATTTAAAAAAAAAACTGTTTTATCGCCAACTGATCACATAACAACAAAAAGGTACTAATATTTATAATTATATTAAAAGAGGTAAAACCAAGTGGTCATACAATTTCGATTTACAATATCTAGTCTGAAGTTAAAGATAAAAATAAAAAACTTGGGCAAATCCAAAATGCTTGGCAGAGAAATATCATAAAACTATGGCCATTAAAATCTTGCATTTTTTTTTACAATAGTAGTAAGTATTCAAACTTTTATTTAACACTAACTCCTTTCAATGTTGGTGCTACTATTGCTCCTTTACCAGGGACAACTAAAGGAGCTCCTTTATAGCATGCAACTTTGTCATCATTTGTTAGGAGGTCTGGTGCACATGTTTCAAATATTTTTTTCTTAGGATTAAGTATAGCTTCTGGCTCACGAGGGTAACCTTCACATTCCACCAAATCACCAGGTGCTGCTCCTTGGGGTGGTATAAGAATTTCAACTTTATCAGGGGACGAGGCACACATTACCATTGCTTCTGAAGTTACTCCCCTCATCTAAAATAAAAGAAATAATTTATCAGCATTTACAAAAATCCACCTCTAAGGCTACCCACTGGCCCAAACACAAATTTTAAAATGCAACATTTGATTACCTTACCTTTACTGGTTTTAAGTTAGCTAATATCATGACAATCCTGTCACGCATTTCTTCTAATGGTACATGATTTACAAGACCTGACACCACAGTTCGAGGTTTTTCCTCTCCACAATCAATTTTCTCTACATACAGAGAGTCAGCATCAGGATGTTTGTTCACATCAATTATTTTTCCAATTCTGAAATCTAACTTTCTAACATCCATGACGGAATCACTAGCCGGCTCTGATTTCTCCTTGGGCTTTTTAACAGCATCCTTTACCTTCTTAGGAGCTGCTTGTTTTTCAGATTTAATTGGAGCATCCTCTGTTTTGACACTTTCAACAGGTGGTATTGACTCTTTCCCCGGTATTGAGTATTGCTTCTTGCCATTCAGCGTTTCCAATCTTATTAAATTAGCTTTAGCAGATTCCACTTTGGCCACTAAATCTTTGTTCTCCTCTGTAAGTGCCTTTATTTTTGCCTCGATCTTGATTCTCTTAACTTCGTCTAGCTAAAATAAAAGTAAAACAAATGTATTGTTCTGTGTTTCTCCAACAAAACTTAAATAGCAAAAATAAAGGTTGCAGTTTGTTGATTGTACCATATTACCTTTGTTCTTAGTTCTGCTAGTTTCTTTTCAGCTATTTCAGCATTATTAAGAATTCTATTACCAATGCTTTGAGACATAGTTCTTTTCAATAACGTACAAATCATCAAAAGTTTATTTTTCTAACCTGATTTTATATTTTATAGGTTAGGTTAATCCCACTCAGTGATACCCGCTCTCAAAAATATTTTTGCCTAAGACTTAGACTTTCAGATAAAACATTAGGTACTCGGAATTTTAATTCCATTCCAGATTTGTCAATTTCAGTGTTGCAACGTTATGACACGTAATAAATAGTGACGTTGCGAAATTATTCGATGTGGTAATCCAATATTTCTGAATCGATTCCTCTCATTCATAAATTTACTCTCCTAAACTAAGTTTATCAGGAAATAAAATATTTCTGAACCGATAATTTAGTTTTAACAATTAATTAACGATCTGAGACTTTTCTTTTGTAATTGTGTGTGAAATTAATAAAAAATGTGATCATGAAGGAACATGACAAATAAAACAGAAATTTTATAAACTGTTGCCGTCATCGCTATTGCTATCGCTGTTACTTTCTGTAACATTTATTATGAATTGTGTCTGTGATTTTTATTGTCAATTGACATATCTCGCTTACTCATTTTTTCCTCTCCTTTGACAACATGGGATACGCATTTAGACCATTCGGTAGCCGTAATTTTTTGAATGCCTTCCTGAAACTAATTCACTGATTGTTTATCGATTTTTGTGCTCATCACTACACTGTTATATGTGGTATCATTATTTCACAAAATGACAGTAGGTCATGTCAAATCAGGAATCGAATTAAAATTCTGACTATAGGAGTTTGTTAACCAAACTAAAAAAAGACTTAATTTTTCGATATAACTGGAAATACTGGGTATACTGGAAAGTTACTAACGAATTCTAATTAAATTTAGCACCTTTATGATCAGTAATAAAAAATCTGATATGATGATGAAACCGTAGTATTCCTGTATATAAACTTCATAGTCAAAATATTATGTTGAAAAATACAAAGTCTAAAATGTGCTTGAAAGAGGACTAATCGTTGTTTTTTATTTAAATTAGAAAATTATCTCCCTATAATTTGGGAGTCAATTTCAAGTTGGCATCACTGCCGCGCTCTGCAATCAATGCTGATGATGTGATGATACAGCTGTCATAATTGACAACTCCTTGGGGTGACACAATATACTCTGTGGGGTGTCATAGGTTTTTAATGAAAGAGAGGGTATCTGATCTGAATCAGATGATTGGATGTAAAAAAATAACTCACGCTGGAGACAGAAACAACAAAATAATAGTATTATTATTGTATAATCATAATAAACTACCTATAAGAAGCGTTACAGCTTATAGCAAGAGAGAAATGACAAATAAAAGGAAACTTAGGTAAGGCGCAGTTCATAATACATAGAATTAAAAAGGGCGATTAAAAAAAATTCTTTGTAATAATCTTAAGCCTCCAAAATATATTATGTAAATTAACATCATGAGTCAAACAAAATTAGGTAATGAAATTATTAATTTGTTTACATGACGTATTAATGTACTTTTGAATCTACAAGATTGGTATTTATAACTATTGTTGGCCAGTTATTGACCGATACTTAGTACATTTTAAGGCTTGCTGCCTTAGTCCTAACATTTTTTACTTAGACTTGGATATGGTAGTTTTTTATAAAAAAACATTGAATGGTAAAAATAGTTTTGCTTAAAACTGTCTGTCACATAATTTTCTACATTTTGTAAGAGAAAAAACAGTGTAATTTACTCTTAATATCGTGTGGGTATTGTTTTGTTTTGTTTGTGTTATTGTGGGTAGTATTTTAAATATGCAACATGTTGTATAGTGATTTTAATTTGTCTATTTCATTTTGTATAGCTTAGAAAAATTAAAAACTCTCAACTTAATAATGAGTCTCAGTTTAGTAATTTGTTTAATGAAGTACCTTAGTTAACGTTTTATAGACTTAAAACTGATTAATAAAAAAAATTATATGGCTACAAAACTTTCATAAAATATTTTATTAATTTACATGTTGCCAGAAAGCAAGTTGCCATTCCTTCGCCAGAAAAAAAAAACAAATAAAAAGAACAAAGATGGCCGTTGGAAGCGCGTCATAAATACGCACTGACGTTGTTTATATTTGTGCAATTATAACTAATTTAATAATTGTAATATTGTGATTCCGTGTGAGTGTGAAGTATAATGTAAATTGATTGTTTTGTGTACTAAGAGTTCGAATAATATAATGTATTAAAATCTACATACGGAACGATGTCAAACAACACTGTCGGCTCATCCGGGCCAGCTCCCGGCAAAATACGTGGACCTGGAAGACCTCCAAAACGTACATGCACCTGGTGTGCTGAAAGTAAAACACCATTAAAATATGTTCTGCCGACCGAGAACGGGAAAAAAGAATTTTGTTCGGAAACGTGTTTGTCTGAATTCAGACAGGCATATAGCAAAGGCGCCTGTCTTCATTGTGATAATGTTATTCGCGGTAATGCACCTTCAAGTAGCAAGAATTTTTGTTCTACTTATTGTTTAAACAAGTATCAAAAGAAAAACGAGAAGCGCACTTCATCACCACAATCTGGCAATGGGGCTAATGGATCAGAAAATCATGCAAATAATAATTCTACAGGTTCTTTTTATGACATTTACCAAGCTTTTGATTGGAATGAATACATGAAAGATACTAATAGTGTAGCAGCCTCTCAAGAATGTTTTAAACAGGCACCAATGCCCCCTGTAAATGATTTCAAAGTTGGAATGAAATTAGAAGCTCTAGACCCCCGAAATTTGACGTCAACCTGTATTGCGACTGTTGTTGGAGTACTTGGCCCTCGATTAAGGCTGAGGCTTGATGGAAGTGACAATAAGAATGATTTTTGGCGTTTAGTTGATGCAGGAGACATTCACCCCATTGGTCATTGTGAAAGAAATGATGGCATGTTACAGCCACCATTAGGGTTTCGGATGAATGCTAGTAGTTGGCCTATGTTTTTACTTAAAACTTTAAATGGTGCTGAAATGGCTCCAGCCAAAGTTTTTCAACCTGAACCTCCAACGCCTAAGTCAAACGTGTTTGTAGTTGGGCAAAAACTAGAGGCAGTAGATAAGAAAAATCCACAATTAATTTGTTGTGCCACTGTTGGTGCAGTGAAAAATGATCAGATTCATGTAACATTTGATGGGTGGAGAGGTGCATTTGATTACTGGTGTAGGTATGATTCAAGAGACATATTTCCAGTTGGTTGGTGTGCTAGGGCTGGACACCCTTTACAACCTCCTGGTCAGAAAAGTGCTACCACTCCATCAAGGTAATTCATACTCTTGTTATATAACAACAACTAAATTATGGGTGCTTACAGAATTCTTACATGTTTAAGAAGAATGCTTGCCTCTGTTGCATTAAAAACTTGTTTTTGACTAAGTACATAATGAAAAAAAAAACAAAAATATTCCTAAAATAATTTTTGTTGGCTACTGAAAGCTATTTTGTGTAACAGTTATACTGCTTACTAATGGATGTAAAGAATATTTTTACATAAACATGAAATGTGAGATTCCTTGCAGGTTTTTTAATGAAACTTGATAGATGCATTTTATATTGCACTATCATGTTTAATTTGATTGTGAATTTGTTCTACAAAATGTGATTAGTCATCACAAGCCTTGAGTTTCTTTTTGCATATTTGCTATTGAAATATTATGCCTACCATAACTTTTTATTTGTCTTTTTACTCATTATGTTTATTTATGTCATGTTACTTGTAAACTAGCATCAAGTACAATGTTACACATTCAGTATATGGTGAATGTTACAGATTCAAGCTAAGGCCTAATGGTATGCCTAATCCGGCTTTACCAGAAGGCGGATCTACAGGAGCTGGGAACTCAAACACTTCAGTAACCCCTACACCAGTAGCCACAGTGTGCCTCCGAATCCGCAGTAGTTGCACTGGTGGTAGCAGCTCTTTACCAACTTCTGTGTTAGGGACTGGTCCATCTGGTGCTGCTGAAGCCTTGGTTAAAGAATTGCTCAGTGTCCACCCTGACCCTCAAAGGTTGACTAGGGCAATACTCACAGCATCTAGTAGCTATTCTAATATAAGTAATGTTCAGGTAATTTATTATAGTCTACAATTTTATTTGATTTAATTGTAACTATTTCATGTTATTGTTTTTGTTTTCAAGTTTTGTGTTTAATAAATGAATTAAAAATATTGTCAACTTACAGGTTTCATCAGGAAATAAAAACTATTCAGTGAAAGTCCCATCAGAGCTAACAATAGATGAGCTTAAAAATTGGTTAAAAGCTGTTACCAGTGGAGTTGGCAGCTGTATTGGAATGATAGAGATAGACACTGGTGAGGCTGCTGGTCGGCCTTGCACCCTTTGTGGAGAATCTACATCTAATAATAATGTTACATCTGGTGTGAAGAGGCCTAATAATGTGAGTAGTCTGTTTATACAATTTGTTTTCAGTTTTTAGGGGCAAATAACATTCCTGTCTCTGTATAGTATAAAATAAATTAACTTTCTCTGTCTGCAAGAGATTTTGAAGAGATTTATTATAATAGTCAGTGAATAAAGTGGCAGGTTTGTATGTATAATAACATTGATTAAATAGAGAATATAAGTATGACCATTACACCCAATCCAAGTGGAGGCAGGTTTGCTATGTCCTCCTCTATAAATTACTGCAATAATTATTACAATGTAATTACTAGTACAGTATAACAATATGTAGAGAGGTGAAACTGCAAGGCATAGTGGTTTCAGATTTCATATTCAAATATCCATGAAGCATGAATGGTACACAATTATATATCATTTATTAATTTCAACAATAATTTACCTTTATTGATATGAAACTTCCTTAATTAACTTGCAGGCAATTGATTTGTCTTTTATCAATCTTTTATAGGAGGAAAGTACAGCAAGCAGTGTGAATGGGTCTGGCGAGTGCTCGAGCGGCAAGCTAGCTCGGGTGTCACCGGAGCGACCCGAGCCAGCGTCCTCGACGACAGGGGCGCCGCCTCCGCCCTCGCCCGCTGCACCACCCGCCGACTGGTCTGTCGAAGACGTCATCGGGTTTATTGCAGCTGCCGATCCTGCCCTTGCCGCTCATGCTGACTTATTTAGAAAACATGTAAGTGCCAACATCTTAGAAATTTTGTTTTCTTTTTTTTTTCATTTTACAGGTATTGTTCATTTACAATTGTACAAATAGTTGTAATAAGATTTACGGCCATGGTAACTGCCGAGTGGTTCCAGGCAAATAAGAAACCAAATATTCACACCTCTTAACCATCCCCTAACAAAAAAAAAAAAAAAAAAAACTATTGCGACGTGAAACAAACAGAAAAATAAACACTAGCAATAGGGTAATTCCCAATTATTCAAATTCAATATTTTTCAAATCATATTTTTTTATGTCAAATAGGATACTTATTTCTCTTGAAATGACTAAAAATAAGAATAAAAGTATATTCTAAAATAAATGAATTAAGATGTGATTTTACTATTAAGTATTTAATTTATTTTTAAAGAAGGAAACCACCCAGATTTGTTGTTATCATTAAACATTTTAATTTCGGTATTGGTGTAGATATGTTAACAATATACTCATTTATTTTTTTGTATTGTTACAGGAAATAGATGGAAAAGCATTACTGTTGCTAAATTCAGATATGATGATGAAATATATGGGTTTAAAGTTAGGTCCTGCTTTGAAAATATGCAATCTTGTATCCAAAATAAAAAATCGTCGTCATTATAGTACCTAAGCCGTACTCTATTGTGTACTAGGTATTCAATATTATAACAATAATTCACTCCTAGAGTTAGAAACTATAAGTTTCTTAGTTTTTTATTAATAAGCTTTTTTTGAAGTATAACAAGACAAATAATATCTTTGATTTTCAATGTTAGAATCTGCTTTATTTTTTTGAATCTCACCAACAAAGGATAAGGTTGTTTTTAAATCTTATGGTTCATGACAAGTTTCGATTTATGTTCTTATTTTGTTTGTTTTCTTAGTCAAAGTTTTGATCGAAAGCAATCTATAAGTACCTTAATACGAATAATTCTAACGATTTTTATGAATCTATTATCTATTTTGAATGCCCACTATATAAGCTAATGTCCGAGTGAATCTTGAACCGATAATGTTCGTAATTCAACTAATCAGCCTAAGGAAAAGGGGATATGGCTACCTACACATAATATTTAATGCTTATCTATAAATCCAGACAAACTTATATTGCTAATCAAGCCGATATTTAGAACTCTGAGTTCCTGGTACAAATTTGTAGCAGATAAGTTGTATGTATAGATATGACTGATCTACAGATTCAAAGATAATCACGACAATCAAAAGTATATAATATTATTACAAATATGATCATTCATCAAAATGTTATACTAGTGAAGATTTTATCTGCAATTCAAGTTTTTGGGGTGAGACTTCAGAGCAAAATAGTAGCTCCAATTAATCAGAAACTTTTTAAACAAAAATGTCTTTAATGTATCTAATGTTCTTTTTAAATCTCACCAAAAGGATTAAACTAAGCAATTGTTATTATAGTATTATATTGCCAGACTAAAATTTGCTCTGAAATCACATTTCAATAATTGACGAGATTTCTGTATTGAGTGTGGATTAATAGACACATTCACTAAGGTTTTTTTACTTACAGCATTTTAATTACATGAATATCTAAATGTGACGAATTGTGTAAAAGTTTCTTGAACAAAGTGGATACTAATTAGAACATACAATATTAAAAAATCGAATAGGTAATTACTTATAATTACTATATTCATTAAATTAATTTAGCTTTAAAGCCCTTTAAATTGTGGTCTATGACGACTACCTATGACAAATTTTCTGACATCTGATAAGTCCTACAGTCCAATTTAACGAAATGTACCCATATTCAATACAGAAGTACTTATAATAAGTAGTAAAAATTATTGAAGTTGTTGAAAATATTAAATAAGTATAAAATATCTGTTATTCTCAGGAATTTCTCTTGTAGCTAACTTAAGTTTGTGAAAATATCTCTAGTGTCAATCATACAATTCAGTCTCAAACTTGCAAGACATCCTTTTTTGTGTTATAACTATTGTAAGTAGTATAGGAGGTTAAAATAACTTTCTGATATTTTTGTAGCCTCTAAACTATATCTATTTAAATTCCTTTTTCTCACGCTGCAAGGTTATAGACTGTATTATTAGTATGTCGCATAATTGTGTTACAGGGAGGATTGCCTGAACGTTATCGAAACTGCAATAATAAAATTGTTTAGTCATTTACTAACTTGAATTTATTGTTTATTATTGCAAAATTCGTAGGTAACTATCAACAGTCTTCACTCTTGACATTTTTCCAAATGAGTTTTTCTTGTAATATTAATTTAGTCATGTAAATAAGTATATCAATGAGTAAAAATTGCATTTAATGTAGTAAGAGCTCATCTAGCATCTTGCGTATTATTCCATAAATTCGTAAAAAAATATCTGGCTGTACTATTTAGGTTTTAATTTAATTGTACATAAATATTGGCTAGTCGTGCGTCAACATATTGCCTGAACGCTGTAAGTACATAAAATTAGTATGAAACTCAAATTCGACACCATGTACAGAAATTTTATTGTAGATTAGGGTCTTAGTGCCTTTCAGTAAATAACTAGGTGTACTTAAATTGTCCCAATAATTATGCCCTCATGTAGGTAAATTAGTCCTCTATGACACCAACAGAAGCTGTGATTTTTTCTGACGAATTGACGCCTCAATGTCCGTAAAATCGTCTTTCACAATGTTTGTCAATATTTTCCATCAACTCTTTATATCAACCTGTATGAACATGTTTATTGGATGTTCTTTTCAATTGCACTTTTATTGTTTGTTCCTTGAAAGATTATTAATATAATAAATAATTGTAATTGTAACATTGAAGACATATTTTATTTATAAAGCTATGATGGTATTTAATTTAGGCATTTTCATGCATTATTGTGTTGAAACATTTCATCATGTGATATTTCAATGTTATCTGTTAAAAATAATAATAATATTAAATAAAAGATTGATATGTTGCTATGATAATTACGTGATGTATATTTAAGTTTTCACATGACATGAAGTAAATAAGTGAAGTAGTTATATGATTTTCCTATTTTGTTGATGTAAATATTTTGGTATAGATAATTTTATTTTAAGAGGGAGTGATCCATTGGCATAGGTTTATGACATACTATTGAAAAGCAAATTAATTAATTATTTC
The DNA here is from genome assembly GCA_902829305.4 of Spodoptera exigua. NCBI lineage: Eukaryota > Metazoa > Arthropoda > Insecta > Lepidoptera > Noctuidae > Spodoptera > Spodoptera exigua. The sequence goes on from LR824614.2 coordinate 6,554,736, forward strand.
ACTTTAATTTATAGAACATTAGACATCATTATCTTTGTAAAGTGGTCTATAGATTCATTTATCTAGTTGCGATTATTTAATATTGTTTCGTTGCGTATCCTTATTTCAGTAAGCATCTAAGTTATTGACCAAAGTGTGTATCTCGATTCGATCCCATTAGAAATCACACGGCGTTATAAAATTGAGTACAATCTAAAATGAATACATTGTATCTACTTTCTGAACTTATATTGTATTTAAACTACTTCACATAATTCCGTTAAATGTTTTGAGTACACAACACGTATTTTAGGTCTTTGGCTTTAGGTGACTACTGAACTATAATAATGGGTTTTAGCAGAAATAACGAGGTGTTGCAACTTCTCAATTTCAAAATTGTATTGCCCTATTGTTATACATTCAATTCCATTTGTATACCGAAGGCAAATAAATGATGTTGAGACAGTAATGGCTAATATTATCCAGTTCCTTTATAGATGTTTTATTGATATTTTTATCAATAGATAGATGATCATTATGAATATTTCAAATGAATAAAAAGTATTATTTTGAAGAGGACCTTTGAAATAGTAACAGTTCGCAATGCTGTCATGTTCTGTTAGAATGCATTGTATTAACATTTTGATCGCCACAATCAAGTTTACGATGACAAATCATATGTCCCAGTATGCCATGTATGTTATAATTACAGGAAAATAATTTCGTACACTCTATTTCTTTGACGTGGCGGTTGAAAAGTTTAAATAATATGAGAGAAAGATTTGTCGCAAACATTTATATTATTATTTAATTGCCCTAGAAATTTATCATTGTGTAAATAGGCGAATATTTCAACAGACGTGTATAAATTAAATAAAATCGCAAAATGATATCTGGTTTTCTACTACTTTATTATAACCTTTCTTTCCTACATACTGTTTAGATAAACAAACGATCAGTGCACAAAAAACCAGTATCTAAATATATGCAACATTAGGCACAAGGAGTAATGTTGCAACGTTGCTGAACTTGCTGAACATGCCTCTTTGGCTTAACAGGTCCATTCGAGCCGAAGCATGGCTCTCTCACACTTTAAAATACATATAACTAGCTTTTGGACGCGCCTTCCTCTCAGAAGAGCACTCATCATTCTCATATCTTCCTGCCTTTGTCCCATTTTATTTGGGGTCGGCGCAATATGTTTTTTTCTTCCATTCTGTTCTGTCACAACTCCTCTGTCTTCCATATCACTTCTCACACAATCCATCCATATTTTCTTTGGTCTCCCTCTCCCTCTTCATCCTTCCACATTTATACTCATGGCTTTTTTTGTAATATGCATTTCATCCCTCCTTTTTACATGGCCATGCCAAGACAAACGGTTCCCTTTCAACTTTTCAGTCACTGGCGCCACTTTCAAACTTCCTCTCATATACTCATTTCTCACTTTATCCATTCTTGTCACACCACACATCCATCTCAACTCTCAACATTCTCATCTATGCTACAAGCAATCGCTTTTCATCCGTCTTTTTCAGAGCCCAACATTCTGACCCATACAGTAGGACAGGCCTTATCACGGACTTGTAGATTTTACCCTTCAACCTGAGGGGCATCCGTGGGTCGCAAGTTGTTCCAGTGACCTCACCATTCCATTGGATAAGCGACCTAAGCTATCGAAAATCGGAACAGGTTGGTATGGGCGTTTTAGTTCTCGTCTCGTCTTTAGTTTAGGACTCTCTGTTTTAGTTCTGCTCAATTTTAGGCCAACACTCTTCAGTCTTTGCCACCACACCTCCAATCTGCTCTGGACCTCTAGGGCACTCTCGGCAACCAGCACAATATCATCGGCAAACAGCCGGGGAGCCTCTTCCTGAATGTCCGATATGGCTTCTTCCTGCACCAATTTATTGAAGAACAAAGCCAACCACACCCATCCGTCAACTCTTAATAACTTCCACACCTCAACTGGTATTCTATCTGGGCCAATGGCTTTACCATTTTTCATTTTATTCACTGCTACTCTGACTTCCTCCATACTAACCATTCTCACTAATCCCACATTCACTGGTTTATTCTCTAAAACCCCACTCCAATTATTTTCCTCATTCATAAGTCTTTCAAAATATTCCTTCCACCTCTCTTTGATTCTGTCATTATCCGATAGAACCATTCCACTTTCATCTCTTACACATCTTACCTGGCAAACATCCCTCGCCTTTTTTTCACTCATTCTAGAGAGCCGGTACAGCTCTTTCTGGCCTGCAGGACTGTCTCATCTATACTAATATTATAAAGAGATAAAATTTGTAAGTTTGTATGTTTGTAAGTTTGTATGTTTGTAAGTTTGTATGTTTGTAAGTTTGTATGTAGGGGGTGTTCTTTGGAACCGCTGGTCGGATTTCCAAAATTCTTTCACTGATAGATAGCTACAATATTCCTGAGTGCTGTAGGCTATAAAACATCAACAAACGCTAAGATTAAATGGAGCCGAGCAGCGGGTGAAACCGCGCGAGAGTAGCTAGTGTATCATATAGTTTGTCCTGGGCTTTTGCTTTTGTAATTGCCACGGCTTTCTTTGTATTCTCAGAAGAAAGAAAGAAATAATTAAAATAATATTCTGCTTAGAGTGCTCTAAGCAGAATATTATTTTAATTATTTCTTTCCATTAGTGGGTTTTGGAAAAGGCAAAAAAGTAGCCCATCTTGACGTCAATGCGTCCGTGTACAGATTTTTAGCTTACTACCCTGAAAACTGCGAATGGACAAAATCTTAACTTTCATCCCATCCCATAAGGGGTTATCATTAGTATATATTATATTATAGGTTATCAGAAAGTACCTACTCACGAAAACCAATGTTTGGTAGGTAGTCTTCCTTGAAATTTTCGGAATGCTCCAAACTTTCACTCCACGTAGGGATATACCCTATATATTAGAGAAGTGGCGGGTGAGAGAGAAAATCTAGATTTTGTCTGGAAGTCACTCCTTCCCTTCAACTATCTCTACTTGAGAAAGTCCCGTATTTAGCTCCATTTTGCTGTTAAAGACTGATAAACAAAGCACATTAGCCGCAAAAGCATTAAATTCCTACTACTTATTAGTTAAAATTACATAGAAAGCTGCTGAAAAGATTGTAAAACTAATTGAAAATATTTGTTAAATAGAATTTTGTCAAATTCTTTGGTAAATTCTAAAATGAATAGTTTTAGCATTTCATTTCCAGTAGATAGGTACTTCCCTGTAGGTACTTACATACCATAGAGTAAGTACTGTAGAGTGAGATAAGACGTTGATACCGGTTTAGGCAAACGAAAAGTTAGATACATTTTTATCTAAATACCCACTTTTAGGGCCTTAAAGATTTGATTCTTATTATCACCGGATCATTTGACAGATATCTATCTATCAATATTTTTTCACGGAATTCAATTTAAAAGATACGGCGAACCAATTTATCTTAGTATCTAAGCATTGCAAGCAGTTAGTATTTGAAACTTTGTTTTTTGGAATGGTTTCGGACAGGTAAGATCAACATGTTTATACCGTGATAAAAATGAATTAGCCAAAATCTCCCGTTCCCGGTATCCCGTTTTATACCACCCGTAGATATATGTAGGTACCTACCTACCCCAGAATAGAAAAGTGGGTAGGCTCAACTGACGACCACGGAATCAATTAGGCGTTGAGAAGCCAGAATTACGCTAATGCAAGTGGGGAGGTCTATTCCGAACATCTCCCGATGAAGACATATTAAAATATTGTAGTGTGCTGTGCACATATTGGCCATAAACATTTTTCCGACTAATATTATAAGTGTGAAAGTTTGTGAGAATGTATAGATATACATGTTTGTTATTCTTTTAAGCAAAAATGGTTGGACCCACGGAATAGAAAATTTCTGTTCTGTGGCTGGAGCGATCTCGTTTAAATTCGATTCCTATGTAGAATAATGTAGATAGGTGATACCCTGGATTAACATATACTTAGGCTTTTTATCAACATACTGCGTTGGTGAAACCGCCGGCGGAAGCTAGTTGTTTCATAATACAACCCCAAGAATAATAAATAACGTAAACTTACATTTCACGGTAGAAACATTCCGTGTGCTGCATTTATCTAGGTAGGGTGAACTCATCTAATTTCGTGACAAATGCATTTGAGTTACAAAATACCAGTAAATTATTAACTAATTTAATTAGTATCAGCATGAGTTTTTTATCAGTCTTTTATGAGGAATATTAGCACAAATAATCAGATTTTATTCTAGACTCCTGGGAGTTATAACAAATTTACTAAACCAAGTCAACTTGCCTAATTCCGTGGTGACCTCTTTAAGTCCGTGATAGCTTATACTTTAATTCTGATATAACGGAATTAGGCAAGTAACTTTGAAATCGGACTCCGAATACTTTCTGTTCTTCTTGTTGGGGTCATCCATGATATATCTGAAAGTGAATCTGCAATTTAAAATAATTAATACGTACCTATCTGCTAAGATTTTAGCGGCTGCCTAAAGATGAGCTCATATTAATAAAAAAAACTGTGAAATTTGGTAAATTACTCACGCAATTATGTGACAAGTCCAAAAAAAAGTGTCAACAAATTCCGTGATAGCAAAATATAATATTGGCTCAAAGTCGTCAGTTTATTTAAGATCAGATAAACGTAATAAAATAACATCAATATTGTCTACTACACTCAAAATAAGTCAATAATTTTAGTTAAAACCGCAAATATTTGTATATATGACTACTATAATTCTGTGATAGCACAGAAACCACTCAATCGCTAAAACACTAATATTTTTGACGAACAAAATAAGCTCTAACACGAAAAAGACGCAGAACTTTAGCGATTTTTTTACTGCCACATTAAGGGAATATCATATACAATCCATTTTATTCGAAAGAAGCTAAAAAATGGGTTAAATACTTATATAATTGAAGCAAAGTTCGCCACCCATTCACAACCACTGCGGAAACCGTCGAAATTCGCGCCCGAACTGACAAAACCGTTAGCTGTTTCTATCTCGCTCACTCGAGCATCCCCAAAATTTACATACGAATTCGAGATTAATCACTGAGGCTTAAGGTTGTATTTGAAACCTTTGATTTCACTCGTATAGCCCTATGATAGCGCTCAAACCAAATATCACCGAATTAGGCGAGTCACAGAATTAGATGAGTTCACCCTACTGCAGTTTTTTTCTCCCAACTTTCAAACTGATTCCCCTTATGTACCTACATTTGGAATTAGCTCATCGAAATGAACTTAATCTACCTACTTAGATATAGGTTCCTAACGTAGGAAAGAAAAAGTAATAAAATAATACTTATATAGCTATAACCCTTTATATTAATTTATTACTTTTTCTTTCTTTGGTTTCTAGTGATTAATAAGAATAATAGGTGCTCTGATATAGTGTTAAACACTTCCTTATTTTGCTCAATTTATCATCTAATAATAGTTGTATGATCAACAACTTGTTTTGACTATAGATAACGAACACAATAAAACAATTATCTATCTAATTCACAATTGTTTACAATCGTTCGGAAGTCGTACCCACGTAGGTAGGTCCCTATATTTCGGTCATTGATTTTGGCAATTTATTTTATTTATATAGATAGGTACCGAAACTGTCAGAAACGAAACGGTCACTCTATGTAGGTAACATAGAGTGACCGTTTCGTATTCTTTCAGTCGATCGCGAATTTTATTACAGTAGTCATGTCACATGGTATAAGAGTCCAGTATATCATGGTGTCGTTTTTTATTGTCTGGTCGAACATTTAACAGTCAATTTATACTGGTTTTTCATAGGTTGATATGTAGCCGTATGTGCTTAATGGTACAATTTAAACATTCCGGATATGACTAGTTATCCACGGCCTAAACACTCCTGCCATGAATCAGATATAATGTTACCCACAAAGTCGCTCATCAACGTAATCAAGTTCAATTTAGTTGTATCGTACCTACCTATTTACTTCTATAAATAAGGTTTTTCTTCAGTGACTGAGCGTAGCTACAGCTGCGCAATGTGACTTCGTTCGATTCCTGCACATAACAACCGATTTAACTTCTTGAGATGCAAGTTGCCGCTAGAGAATGTTTCTTGTCTAAAAGATTTAAGTTTGATGTAGCTAAAAATGTCAGTTATAACTGTAACTTAATTAGTATATTGCTGTCACGTCTGTCTGAATTCTAACTATTCTCACGTTTGCTTAAGGCGTATTTATTTTAGTCTTCTTTTTAATACCAAAGTAGTGGCTCTAATGAGTTAGATACCTAATAATTATAATTTTTTGATAATATTAGAGAAAGTATTGTAACTTAAAAAAATAAGCCACATTATTTTGTTAATGATAACCGCAAGTTGGTTGTTAAGTCTTTGTAGAATTAATTACCATAATCTAACAGTATATTTGGTCCCATTGAATAATGGAGGGACACAAAAAAATACTGATTCCTTTGAATATTCCTAAAAGTAAATGTCGTGATAAAAAGAATGCATATCGCACCTATAAATAAAAAAATCTATCTAAATGAAACCATTCAAGACAACTCACAGTGACTCAAATGGTGCAATGCAATTTATTGTTCCTAATGAAAAAAAAGAATAGGTGCTTCACTGAAAACCGCAATTTTCAATATTTATTAAGTATATATTATGGGAAAAATGTAATAATCTCTAGAGACTGTGCTGTTGGCGCAGTGGTTCATCGACCAGCTTGCTGCGGAATGTTTCGCAGGTTCGATACTTGCATGGATTTTTAATGTGAGCCATAAAATTCTGTTTCTTATCCGGGTTTATGTTATAAGTATTTTGTAAACGCATCCACGACACAGGACAAAATACATTGCGACTTTGCGAGGTGACTTTTAATTGATCAAATCCCAAGCGAGCGTTCGTTTGCGCGCCTAAGTATTCTTCTTCTATTGTGTCTAATTGCTACGATAGAAAGGTTAAATAATCTTTAATTTTCTATATGAATTTAGTGCTACATTTTAATGTATTTACGAGTACTTGGTTTATTGTTTATGTGGGATCTATCTGCAAAACTAAAACTGGGAAACACATGTTTGTGCAGATAGTGTTGTTATCTTAAAGTTTCTCGCTGTCACAATAATATCGATATAGTGACGTTTTCTCGCGTCTACTAAATAGCATTGATAGCGCAAGAGAATGGCGTACGGGCTGTGCGGTTGTGCGGCGCGGGCGCAGCTCTTGGTTCTGTACGAGTAACAAAGCAATGTCCTCAGTCTGCAATAGTGGGCCGCGTAGTGCAGATCTCCGCATTCACTAAACTCAGTGCCCATGACAACGATAGCGTGACAGAATTATAGCCTTCAACGGAGTGATTATATACTTAAATACATAAGTTCATGTCAACATAAACACCATGGAAATGCCAGAGCGAAACGGTAAGCTAATTTATTGTAGTGAAAGTGTCTTGTGAGTGTATTGACTTCAACATGAGTGCTAACCCCGATATTATTATCATAGGCCTTTGCGAATTAGCATTGACACTGAGAATGTTACGTGTGTTATTTAAATTCCATAGTTGTTGGCGAGTTTTAGTTTATAGTGAAAAGGAGGTGAGATACTAAAAATATTAACAGGTACTTGCGATTTACAAAATACTAACCGTCTTTGCTAATCAATACAAAGTACCTACATAAAAGATTTCTGTATGTGAACGTACCAGCTCCTGTGTTGTTTTTTTAGTAATGTTACATGCCCTTCAAAACAAATTACACTTTTAAATATGTCACAATTACAAGATAACACAGCAGGAAAAATACGAAACGAGAGTAAGAAGGTATCTTCGAATAAATAAAGATACATGCATTTAAATGGGTAGATAAAATGTTTCAAAGTACCTATAGCAACAGAAAAATGCGGTTAAAGCAGGTTCTGCATATAAAAGTCGTATAGTAAACTCACCTAATTGTGTGACTCACTTAATTCGGAGATTCCACGTTTGGACTCTTTCACAGCGTTATAGGAGTAAAATCCAATACATTAAAATTAACCCTATGGTATGGTAATAAATCTTCTTTTCGTGTACAAATTTTTGTTAAGATCGTGCGAGTGATATAGTAACAATCACGGAATTTGTCATTCCGCCCGCCATGTTTGACGTTTCACGGTAGCGTGCAACTGTGCTGTCATTATTTAATTAATTTTAAATAGAAAAGGTGAGTGTAAGTTGATGATACTTTGACAATTAGTTGTTAAAAGCATATACTTGTTGATTTTATGTTAAAAAATAATAAATACTCTCTTAATTCGGTTATAACAGAATTAGAAAAGTACTATCACCGAATTATGGTGTTTGTCACAGAATTAGACAAGTCATCGCGGTTTGATTAAGCTCATTTTACGCTGAGTTGATTCATATATATTAAGATTACACTTGCTCATATGATAAATAGAAGACTGATTAATGTTCCTATTAAAAATAAAAATAAAATTTATAAAGTTTAACCTGTTTTTTTTTCCACATTCTTTTTTATCACAGAATTAGATGAGTTGACCCTACTTACTGTAGTAAATAATGCGTTCAGTACTCGAAAAAAAAAGTATAGCACTCGGTAGTTTTTACTCGTTCCTTGACGGTCCTTCATTGAATGCTGTTTGTAGTAGGAACATAAACTTATGTAGATACTTTTGATCTCTGTGTAATCTAAGCAATTGGTTACCATACAAATTACCTACCTGACTGAAATACCCACTTGTACAGTAAACAAGGATTACATAGTCTATGAAGTTAATAATAGGTTACTGCAGGAAAGTGGCTCTATGGGCCATATAAGTATCTATGTATTACTATAATAAAAGACAGCAAGGAGGCAACGTTTTTGAAAAAAAAATACTGTTAAAAATAGGACTTCTAATACCTATAATGAAATAGGTATTGGAGTTTTGAGATTTGAAGGCGCGTGATGTTATGTTATAATTATGTCTTGGAATCAATCATGCGAGATTTTGATCAATCGTTTGTGCAAGACGTTGTTTCGTAAGTGGGTAAAAGTAATGTTAGACTATTGAAATGAAACATTCGAAGCAAGCTTATACATAGCTTACTTTCTTTGGTTGGACTAAAACTTGTTTATTTTTTTAACGACCTTTACCAGCAATGTTTGCCAAACAATCAAACAACGGTCTGTCAACTTTCACAATGTGTTAATAATTCCAAGTAAGATTTGCTAGTTTAATTCACCTTTGTGCTAAAGGTAATTTTGATACCCAGCCTTGATCTCCAAATTCCAATGTGTGGTTTAACCAATATTGGTAGGTTCACAGTTCAGGTTTTGACATCTTACTATCAGATGTTAATGGATTCTGATTTATCAAAGAGTGCCTATGTTACCCTCTTGGCAGATGTATAGAATAATCACCTATCGACAGGACAGCAGCAACTTCACAGTTAAATGATATTTTCTTTTGGTTCTAACAGAACTAATACCGCACTCATCATTTCAGGAGCAATATAGGGGAGAAATAATAATTATGAAGACTTTAGTCTTCTGATCTATTTTGTTGCGGGATTTTCGCTAGTTTTGTTATTGATGTCTCTGGGACGCGCCGGCGGCGTTCAATGTTTCGGTGTTTTCACGGTTGTATCTGCTGTAAAGCCTTGCTTAAATAAGTTACAGCTGTTTTGAGAGGTCGTGACAATAGACCTAACTGATATAAACCTTTAAACAATAGGTATAGTTTAAATAATACCATAATAATATATATTCAGATGTCTACTAATTTTAAAATATCGCCAATGAACAGAAGCTAGAAATGTGTGGGTGAAACCACCGCTTACACGTACCTAGTGAGTTATTTTATTTCCTCGGAACCTAAGTTGGGGTTTAAACTAATAATTTACATTTAACAACAATGTAACAATAGACCACAAGGACCATTTGAAATAAACTGCGAGACTTTGAAATTGACGACAATTCCAAAGTAAAATGGCTGGAAATTTAAAACCCATTTTACTTTCATCATCTCATAAAATAGTAAGTTAATTTAGTTATGATAGGAAAAGTTTTAACCCTAATTGTGTTTGGTTGCTATTTTAAGTGATAATCCGATATTTACTGTTGATATGATAAATAAATACCTAAATAAAAAAATTCAAACGTGTCATGGGCGACAATTTTTATATTGTTAACAAATCGTTATTTATGTCTTTGTATCATCGTTTTGTGTTCAGAGACTGTGCGTAAATACTCCTCGGGAAAATATCCTAGTGAATACTGCCAATAGATTATTGCTATATTTTACCTTACTCGCTTTTTTTAAAAGTCGTAAATAACCACAATGGGCGATAAATAACTATGTAAATACCTAGTTGGCAAAAACATCTTTATTTACAAGGTACTTATATAAAAAAATATGTATTTATTATTAATTATTAATAATAAATCTTCTGGCCTTGTTTAATGCTATAAAATTGACGTAGGTAAAATCGCAAAACACAGCTATCGATCATATTTTTATTTGGAAGGGGGGAATCGTTATGTGACTTCTTATGCTCTAGATAGGGCGAGACGGAGTATCAGACTCATACTGACTAAAAACCCTCCCGTTCCTATTCCGGGCCGAGACCACGGTACCTTATTAACTACACTTGCACTCGAAACCCCGGCTGGAGATTCTAGGATGAGCAAAACATCTAAAACTTTCAAAATCTTTAGTATCCTATGCTACAGACTATGGCATTATTCTAATTATAGGTACATATAATAATGAGTGTCGCGGTGGCCCGGAGGGTTCGAAACCTGGCTAGTACCAATGTGACTTTTTCCGAGTTAGGTATATGTGTACTTTCTATGATTATTTAGACAACACTGACATACGGTGAAGGTAAACATCGTGAGGAAACCCGGACTTATAATTTCTAATTATAAGTTTGGAATCGCCAACCCGCATTGAACGAACGTAGTGATTAATGCTCAAACCTTCTCAGTGTGAGAAGAGGCCTTTGCTCAGCAGTGGGCACTTATAGGCTGATGATGATGATGACATATAATAAACGTGAAAATTTTAAATTACACAACCAACAACGAAGAATAATTTATTCCTGGTTGAACCTCGGATGAAGCAGAAGACATAAGCTAATAAATAGGTAACCAATGTTTATAATTTTTTGACGACTCGTGACTTACTTATAAGATAACATTGCTTTTGCTTATTCCATGGGGATGAAAATCATTGATATTGTTATGTTACGTTAAAATTGTAAAGACCTGTTTTACAATGTAGCTATTGCTAAGTATTCACTATGTAACATATAAAGGATATAAATGCGATTCGTATAAACGTGGCATTTAAGTCATTTAACTTTATCAGATATTTTTATAAAGTTGTTTGAAAAGGTCGTAAATCTTAATGAAATAATTAAATGTAATTTTAAATAACTACATAGCTATAACTTCGTTACCTACTCTTTACAGTCTATACTATTTGTACTATCTGTAGGTACTAATATTTTAAATGCGAAAGTAACTCTGTCTGTCTGTCTTCTTCACGCTTAAACTACTCAACCGATTTTTGTGAATTTTGGTACCTACATAGTTTGAAACTTGAGAAAGGACATAGGATAGTTTTTATACCAAAAAATTACAGGGAATCACTATACCACGCGAACGAAGTCGCGGTCATAAGCTAGTTATTAATAAGTGTAACGCCCTTATATATAGATACATAGTGGGTCAAAGGGTAGGAACAGTCAGTGACGATAAACAAATAAGTACATACGATAAAAGATAAATTGTTATTATTTATAAAATTACTATCGACTCGCCCGGCTTCGTACGAGAGCAATGCTGATTCTAAATTTCTCTACTATTTAAGGGATGTTATTATACATTATAGTCAAAGTCAAAGTCAAAAATCATTTATTCCAATTAGACCATTACAGGCACTTTTGAACGTCAAACAAAATTTTGAAGATATAGTGTCAGTCTGTCGGTTAGTCCTCTTAGTGAAGCTATTTGCTCGTTCCAAAGTGTAGATTCCGATGGAGAAGAACGAGGAAGAAACTCCATGGTTACTCTTTCTAAATCAGTTTCCTTTTATATTTTTTCATATACAGATTCCTTTTACAAAGAGTTAGTATAAACCTTCCTCTTCAATCAATCTATTAAAAAGGCCGCATCAAAATCCGTTGCGTAGTTTTAAATATTTAAGCATACATAGGGATAGAGAAACCGACTTTATAATTTGCAGTGATGCTGTGTTCTGTTGTTATTATGTAAGTTGTAAGTTGTCACTTGTTATTATTTTGCATTTAAGTAGGTCACTGGGTAGTTTTACATCATTTGTAATGTAGTTTATTGTAAAATAATATATTACAATAATTGAGTAGCTGAAAGTCGGCGATCAATTTTATTAAGAAAGCCCATGTTATTATAATCCCAATGCGCATTGTATTTTATATTCCCTTGTAACTGAAAAGTGAGTTCTGTACCTGATTTCTGATGACATAGATATTCGGACTTTATCAATTTGCAAATTTCTCCACAGTGACAATATATACAGTTAGATTTTTCAACAAACTTTCAAGTCAGAAATAATACCTATTAACATATTCGACTAATTGATCTAAATGCAATTTGATCCTCATACGTGATACTTAAATCAAGGTTCAAAAAGTTAAGTAGCAACATTTTCGAAATAAAGTTTAGAGAGACAATTTTGTAGTATTTTTATGTAATAGTCAAATGAGGAGATGGATTACCTGATAGTAAGCAATCAGTGCCCATGAATACCTGCAATGGAGCAGTTACGTTGCTGACCTTTTAGGAATTAGGGTTTTGGAGATTGGGGATGGGGTATCAACACAAATTTAAATAATATCGGCTCAGCTCTTTCCGTATTAAATTGATTGATGATTGATGAATGATGAATGAATTGACTTCCATCATTTATCTATCGCGTGAACAGTCTTAAGCATAGGAAAATTTGTACAATGTATAAATGGTTATTGGGTATATAGATATTCACGCAAATAAATTCTATTGAGCGTGGATTTAATTGATATTTTGCGTACGACTTGCCCATGACCTAGTCTAACGTGGATCTTGTTGTTAAGATTTGTGTATGCCTGGCAGACCTTTATAAGACCACTGTACAAAATAAAAATGAGACTTAAATTATTAAAGGCACTAAGAGAGAATTTATAAATATCTTTAAGTGTGGGAGAGCAAAGCTTCGTCACGAATGGGTCGGCTCGACCGGAATGATACCACGGCCTCACAGAAAACTAGCGTGAAACAACCACAGTGTTGTGATTCGCCGTGTGAGTGAGGCTACCCGAGGCCCAATCCTTCCCTTTCCCCAACCTCTCATAATCCCAATCCCCCAAAGATCGGCAACGCACTCGTAACTCGCTTGCGGCGCTGATTTTCCCAAATTCCTTCGGAAACTTCTTTTGAAAACGTTGCCCCATACTAGGATTATCTCTACTACTTTCTGTGCCGTGGGTGCATTCATAAACATACAAATACACATACACAAGCCACGACAGTAGACAGTAGGCACTTTTGAACGTCAAGCAAAAAAAAGGAAAAAGGAAACTCACAGCGAAACAGAAAAGCTGTTGGTTCTTGCTGGTTTTGTGTGAGGTAAATAGACTTTAACAACATTAGGTAGGTACATACATCTTATAATAGATTTCCATTGTATTATATTATTCATTGGATTATACATATATTTCAAGAAAATTACTATTATTCGGTTATTATTCGCAAGTAGGTAAGTACCTACTTATGACTACTACCTACTGACTTATGACTACTAAGTGTAATGTTAATTTACGATATCCTATAACCCGAAAAGTTGTGCTCTGGTTTTACCCAACTTTAACCAATTACTAAATAAAAATAACATAATACCAATACTAAATAAAAATAACATAATATTGTTACAACTGGACGGACCTCGATTGATAGTGTGGCATGTGGGCACTATAAATACTAAGTATATAAGTATGTCTCCCAGTGCCGGTGTAAGGGCCACTTACACCCTGGGCGAAAATATTGTGGCGCCCACTTGAGGAAAACAATATCAAGTGTTAGAATTTTTGCTGATCCCAAGTAAAATTTAAAAAAAAACAATAAAAAATATGCATTTGCACAATGCAGCGTAGAGCACACTTCTGAGGGTTTGCACTAGGAGAGGCAAGACACTCCAACTTCCAGACCTTGGCGTCCTATAATTTGTCGCCCTGGGCCACCGCCCCGTTTTATAGCCTATAGCACTCAGGAACATTGTAGCTACCTATCAGTGAAATAATTTTGGAAATACGACCAGCGGTTCTAAAAATAACTTCCTACATACGAACTTACAAACATACAAACTTACATATTTATAATATTAAGTATGTGTAGATCTGGCAGGCAAAGGATTTCCCCCGCGTTCCAGACAGTCCTCTGAAATTCCAGATATGTTCGGTTTTTTTTGCGTATTTCAAACCTATCTACAATGTGATTCCAATCTTTAAGCGATATATGTATGACGATGTTCATATGAGTCATCTTGTGTAGATATGTTGTCGTTAGGATTAAGGGATGTCCATCAAGTTATTCAAGTGTGAACATTTGTTCAACTTTGTATTAATTTCAGCGGTAGAACTAAACCACTCTACGTACCTAACATATCAACCTAACGTTATCATATTCCTTTGTTTTGAGTTTAACGTTGATATTCACCTAAATGTATAGTAACTATGATGAGACACACAAAATATAGTGATAACAACGACTCACGTGAATTAAAAGTGGGAAAAGTTCTACTAGCCGGCTGCCCGATGTATTTTCATTAATATAAATTTATTTTACTTTTTTTTCCAGCTGTGAAGCCCACAGTACAACAAGATTTGATACAGAAGGTTATCGGTTCATTTGGAAAATATCATCTTTGGCTATGTCTTCTAATATTCTTAACGAAGTTTCCAGTGGCTTTCCACCAAATGGCCATTTTGTTTTTGTCACCAAAAGTGTCATATAGCTGTAGCGGCTCCGAACTTAATAACACCTGCCCATGTTCGGATCCAGTCTACGACACTTCAGTATTCACAAGTACTATCATATCAGAATGGGACTTGATCTGTGATAGAAAATGGTTAACCAGTTTTACGCAGACATTATTTCAATTGGGAACATTATTGGGCAGTGTTTTCTTCGGAATGGCGTCAGACAGGTACCTTATTTAACTATATTTGTTATTCGGCTATATTGTCAGGTTGTGCTAGTCTTTCATAATGTAATATTTTGCTTTCCAGGTTCGGAAGAAAATCCCCTCTTCTAATAGCTGTAGTGATGCAAATAGCGTGTGGAGTAGGAGCTGCGTTTGCTCCAGATTACTGGACGTTTACCTTTTTAAGATTTATCGTCGGGATGTCAGTGGGTGGAACTATGGTCACTGGATTCGTCATCGTAATGGAGTTTGTCGGAACACAGTACAGAGATGTCATCTCAGCTCTTTACCAAGTACCGTTTAATTTGGGCCACATGGCACTACCTCTCTTTGGCTACTTCTTCAGAGATTATACTGATTTTCAATTATCAATATCTGCACCAGTAGTAATCCTGCTATCATATTTCTTTCTCGTACCTGAAACGCCAAGATGGCTGATAGCAGTGAAACGTACAGACGAGGCTATCGAAGTATTAGAACGAGTTGCTAAAGTGTGAGTTTCCTTACATCTGTCATTAACATCAAGCATTTGTACGGTAAATTAAATCTAACCATTTATAACTTTATCTTACAGAAACAATCGCCCTACAGATAACATCAGAGCAGATATCGAGGCGTACCAGGCATCTTTAGAGAAACACCAGCTGAGGAAAGGAAACTTCTTCGATCTCTTTAGAACTCCGAACCTTAGAAAGAACATTATAGCCATGGCATTTAATTGGTTGGCATGTAGCTACTGTTTCTATGGTGTTTCGCAGTACGTGGGTCAGCTAAGTGGCAACGTTTTCATCAACGTAGCGTGCAGTGCAAGTGTCACTTTACTCGGCACGCTCTTAGCCATACCATTGATGAAAGTTATGGGAAGAAAAACGATTGTAATCACATTCCATATAATTTGTGCAGTCTGCTTGTTAATATTGGCAGTGATACCAGAAGGCGTCGGCTCAGTTATAAGTGCGAGTATAGGGGTCGTTGCCAGTTTTATTGTATTTTTAGTTGTATATTTATATTGTACAGAGATGTTTCCAACTGTTGTTCGGAACGCTGCTCTCGGTTTCTCCTCGATGGCAGCTCGAATTGGTTCTATGGTAGCACCCTTTGTGATAGGAATGAGAGATACCGCGTTGTGGATGCCCCCAGTCGCGTTTGCTATTCTCCCACTATTAGCAGCCTTTGTTACTTTATGTCTACCAGAGACTAAAGGGTGTGAGTTGACAACCACAATAGAAGAAGGTGAAGCGTTTGGGAAAAAAACTAAACCTTTAAAGAGTTAAATTAATATGCGAACAAATAGAGCAAAGTATTGTTTGTAAATAGTTAATGCGTATTTGTGGAAATTATAAGAATACAATTTTGTAAATATAATTGGAAATGAACAGTCAGTTCCTCTGGTGACTGAACTCGTATGTAGAAAAACAATGAGTATCTAATAAGTTTTTAGTAATTGATGTTTGTGAATTTATGGCTCCTATAGAATAAGGATATTAATTAATATTTAAATTTCATTTTCTGCTATTAATTTTGTACATGGTAGAAAATGTTTTATACAAAGATTCAAATGGTTTTAGTATAAGGAACTTCCCCTTTAATGTATACATATTCCAGTAAATATATTTTTAAACAGTAATCATTTATATAGAAAACATTCCGTGTTACATAACATAACATAACCCAGAGGTACTTACCTCGAGAAAGCCTGGACCTATATTCATGATTTATAAAAAAAGAATTGTAGGGATAGGTACAGATAAAGTGATGTGAACAAATTCATTTTGAGGTAGTAGGTACCAATTTTTCTGCCACTGTCGATCCCAAATGATTATTTTAATCCAACGAAATAATTCACACACGTACCCAGTACCAGGTACCTATGTACAAATGATAGGTCCATATACATATAATAGGTATATATATGCACAGACTACTCTTGTTTAATATTTTCTCAGGTACTTAGTATCTAAGCACGGAAGTACCTACACTGTGATACGACATTCCAATACAATTTATGTAAATATGATCCATTCATTTTAAATTAAGTCACCGCGAATCTAAAGGAAAAGTATAAGTTATTTATTGATATGAAATGTTTTGTTTGTTTTCTTTAACGTATCTACCAATTTTTTTATTTGTAGGTACCTACTGGGTTGGTATGACATTGAGAGTTATATGTCTAGAATTTATAGAACTAGATAGACTGATTGGCTGTGGTGTATTTTCACTAAACACATTCTCATATTGTGGTGGCCCGCAGGTTAACACCACTGACATACGGCGAAGGAAAATATCGTGAGAAAACCTGTACAATCCGCCTAGAGCAAACGTGGTGATTAATGCTCATACCTTCTTCGTGTGAGAAGAGGCCTTTGCTCAGCAGTAGACGCTTATAGGCTGGTGATGATAATGACATATCTATAATTTCTTGAAAGTATATTAAAGTTCGTTCCTAATGTACTTAACGTTAGCCCTATTATTTAATTTAAAGGATAGATTGTACAATGAGTTTATATTACTATCTACGTTCTAGATAATTTCCCTGTTTATTAACTACTTATGAAATATCAGTTTAGTTAAACGTTACGTAACTGTAACTTACGGGATAAAGAAGATACATATGTAAGTAGGTATATTAGGTATATTATGTTTTGACATTTTTATACTCTAATATTTGATGTAATAATTGTAATAAAGACTTTATACTAATAATAACACACCAAATTTTAACGTGCATAGCAAAACCACATTCTTTTTACCCAGTGATAAGGCTGAAAACTCAATTTTGACATTAATTTACACACAGTGACACTGATAAAACAGTATTACTTACTTACTTTAATTGCAGTACTTAAATGTATTAAATTTATTATTGTTTGCACATAAGTCTCATGTTTGGATTTATATGACAAGTGTATATATACACACATATATGTATGTAAGGAAAAGATAAGATTATAGTGTAATGATATCTTTTTGTAGTCAAACTATAAGACGTTGAGAACAATCTTCAAATCTTGATAATCTTGACAGGTAACGTACGACTTCTTTAAAATTGTAAGTGGTAATCAAAGATACAGATGACGTATGTTAGAAGCGAAGAGATGTTAATAGGTAAAAATAACAGACAGATCGATTGAGGCACCTACTACAAACATATTGACAGTATGTTTAATCCATTCATAGCGAGATAAAATTGCCCACTCAGCTCGTCAAGTATTTCACGTCAGTTAAAAATATAGATAAGAATAATAAAATAAATTCTATATAGGAGGAAAAGTAAATAGTTTTGTTTTATTATATTTGTATGTAGGTAAGTAGAAAGATAAGTGAGGGTGGAAATGCGGATGATTATATTATGATCTCGTGTAATGACGTCAACCTTGAAAGAGAGACTAGGTTACTGAACACGTGACTGTAAATAAATATATAAATATTTTCCACTTATTTATCAAGACTGCACGGTTGTGGCGGTGGCTGGACCTACCGCGCAACGTGTCGCAGGTTCGATTCCCGCGCGGAACAACTCTTTGTGTGATCCACGAAGTGTTGTTCCGGGTCTGGGTGTGATGTGTATGTGAAATTGTGCGTTTGTAAACGCACCCACGACACAGGAGAAAATCCTAGTGCTGGGTAACGTTTATTTTTTTAAATAAATAAAATATTATAGGGAAAAATAACGATACCTAGATTGCGCTTATAGGTAGGCAGTTTAAAAAATGACACACGAACAATTTTTCTGACTACTAGCGGTATTATTCCAATTGATCTCGATTCTGCAGGAAAAACTTGCCTAAGATATTCACTGCTGATAATTTACATGTGATGTGATAAAGAGATGTCAAATGATGATTTGAACTTATTCAGATAATTCTATAGGAACATAGTTGTACATACTTTTATGTATGATGCTAATGTGACACATCTCAGTAGCCTTAAACCCCTTCATACTTTATAGAAGATGCTAAGAACTGTAAGTATGTGATATTAATTTGTGGAAAGGGATGAAAATGAAAATGTTGACATTAAAAGTGGGTAGGTAGACGAAGAATTAAGAGGACGGTAAATGATTAAACGAAGGGCAATGAGATGTGTAACATTTCTGTTTTAGAATATGGAAATCCAAATATTTGAAGAAGACCAATATTTTTTTAATATTTTTTGGATAAAAAATAAATAAAAACGTTTCCTAGTGTGTCTAGGGATTTGTCGTGTGTCGTGGGTGTGTTTGCAAACATTCAATTTGACACACATGCCATTCCATAGATATAAGAAAAGAGTTGTTTTTTATATTTCTGTGTGCCATTCGGACGCGCCACAACAATTTTAGGATCGCGCAGAGTTGTTCCATGCGGGTTGAACCCAAGTCACGTTGCACAGTAGCCAGTTCATGTTTGGAGAGAGGCCAGTTTCCGCTGTCGTGGAAGACGGGTAAACTGGTCCTCGTGAAGAAGCCGGGGCGTCCTGCGGACTCCCCGTCCGCGTACCGGCCCATTGTGCTGCTCGACGAGGTGGGAAAGCTGTTCGAGAGGATAATCTCAGACCGCCTCGTCGGGCACCTGTCTGGAAGGGGGCCGGATTTAGCGGACGGCCAGTTCGGCTTCCGCAGAGGGCGCTCCACGGTGGACGCCATCATGCGCGTGAGGGACCTCACGACGGGGACAGCGTTGGCCGGGAGGCGAGTCGTCGTGGCGGTGTCTCTGGACATCGCCAACGCCTTTAACTCGTTGCCCTGGAGCTGCATTTTGGAGGCACTCCGGTATCACCGGGTGCCTGCCTATCTCCGTCGTGTAGTCGAGGCTTACTTGACGGACAGATGCGTCATCTACCCCGGTCACCGGGGCGTGTGGAATCGGCGAGAGGTGTCGCGCGGTGTCCCACAGGGATCGGTCCTGGGACCTCTCCTGTGGAACATCGGGTACGATTGGGTGCTACGCACCGACCTCCCGAGCGGCGTCAGCATTGTCTGTTATGCTGACGACACGCTGGTGCTGGCGAACGGGAGGTCGCATCAGGCGGCGGCCGACCTGATGTCACAAGCGGTTGCGACAGTCGTTGCAAGGATCCGGCAGTTGGGACTCGAGGTGGCGCTCCACAAGTCCGAGGCCATGTGCTTCTATGGCCGTCGGAGCGCGCCACCTCCAGGTGGGTCCCAAATAACGGCAGGAGGAGTTACCATCGGCGTCGAGTCGGCGATGAAGTACCTGGGTCTCGTCCTCGACAGCCGATGGAACTTCACGGAGCATTTTCGTCGTTTGGCCCCTAAGCTAGAACGGTCTGGGGCCGCGCTCAAGCGGCTCCTTCCCAACCTCGGGGGGCCAAACGCCTCCTGCCGGAGGTTGTATATGGGGATTGTGCGATCCATGGCCCTCTACGGTGCCCCTGTGTGGGCGCCGGCCTTGAAGCGGCGGCCGGCTCGTACGCTGGTCGCGTCCCAGAGGGTCATGGCTATTCGAGTAATCCGCGGGTATCGCACGATCTCCGGGGAGGCGGCGAACCTCCTTGCCGGATCACCGCCGTGGGATCTAGAAGCGAAGGCGCTCGCGCGCGTCTACAGTTTGCGCGCAGACGCGCGTCGCCGGGGCGAAGATCCTCTGCCGCGCCAAATTAGTGCGTGGCGGAATGAGCTCCGGCGAGATCTCATGGCAGAGTGGAAACAACGACTGTCGCAACCGAGGGCCGGGCACGCTACCATAGCAGCGGTAAGACCCCTCTTTGAGGAGTGGCTTGAGAGACGCCACGGCGTCCTCACCTTCCGCCTGACGCAGGTGCTTACCGGGCACGGCAGCTTCGGTAGGTTCCTGTTTCGGATTCAGCGGGAGGAAACGCCCGAGTGTCGTCATTGTGAGGACCACCTAGAGGATACGGTGGAGCATACGGTAGCGGTATGCCCTGCCTGGGCTGAGCACCGCCGTATCCTCAGGGAAGTGATCGGCGGCGGCGACCTCTCGCGCCCGGCCTTAGTCGAGGCCATGGTGCGGAGTGAGAGGAACTGGGACGCCGTCTCCTCCTTTTGTGAAGCAGTCATGCTCGCAAAGAGAGAGGCGGCCCGCGTGAGGGAGCAATCCTCCTCCTCACGCCCCAGCAGCCGCAACTGGCGACACTACGGGCGTCGGGGATCGAGGGACGATCTCCGGCCACCGTAAGTACGGGCCTGCGGTCGGCGAGTAAGGGCAGCTCGCCGCCCGACCAGAACCAGGCCCGAGCGTACGGCGCGTAGCGTTCCGCGCGCGCCTCAAAGAGCCAATAGACCACCACAGACGGGGCCCTAAAGGGCTGATGTTCAGCCGGGGTTGCGGGGTAAGCGCAATAAGGTACCGCGACCTCGGCACAGAGCAGGAGAAGGAACAGGGGGGTTTTTAGTCAGTAAGAGTCTGACACTCCCTCCTGCCCGGCCCTGGGCGGGAGAAGTCATTTGATGATTTTCCCCTCACAAAAAAAAAAAAAAAAAACAGTAGCCAGTTGTCCAGCCACCACGTCAACTATGCAGCCAATAATTAACCATGGATTGTAGTGAACTGACTGATGACGATAATAGTGATGATGATAACGCCAATTCTGTTTCGTTGTATTACTAGAGTTATCAACAATTCTTGCTCATTATAATGGAAAATAGATCTTTATGTCATCGCATGCACAGATAAAGTGCTGGGTCATTATTTATCTTATTTCCGTCCAATGAAATAATGGAACGTTTTATCATAATTTTAGAAAATAACATAACATTATTTCTCATATGAACAACGTAACTGCAGAGTTTTGTTTAACTATAAGTAATGATACATACATACGTAAACTATTTTTAGATCAGTAAGGTAGATATTTCAATAAGCAACAGGATGAAACGCTTTATTCTTGAATTGTAAATATACGACCTTATCTCGGCCATACTGACTTTATAATAAGTATAGGAGTTTTTTTTGCTTAAGAAACTAAATAGATTTCTGAATTGGATTTTTCGGTAAATAACATAGGTTACGTTTCATAATTCCTGATCTTTTTATGGGCTAAATCGACAAACGAGTCGGATTACCTGATGGTAAGCAATCGGCACCGCCCGTGGACACCGTCAACACCAAAGGAGTTACGAGTGTGCTGCCAGCCTTTTGGAGATAAGAGTTTCGGATATTTGAGGGTTGTGAAGGGATGGGTAAGAGAGAGGGATCGGGCCACCTGTAACCTAACTCACACGGCGAAACACAACACTATGGTTGTTTACACAGTAGGTTATCACAGAAGGTACTTAATATCTTTTAAAATGTACGCTGTGGTTGTTTCACGCCAGTTTTCTGTGAGGCCGTGGTATCACTCTAGTCGAGCCGAACCATTAGTGTCGAAGCTTTGCTTTCCCACACTCAGATCTCTTTAGACTCGATCAGGACGTATTCGAGTCTTCTACCTAAATAACAAGCAAGTGATGTTATAACTGGATAATAGACGTTAAATGTGTTAGTTAAACTTTGTTAAAGATTTAGTTTCGTTATGGTTAAACGTTCTCATTCATTAGGATACTCTTTGCAAACTAACCTTGAGCAAGGCCTACCTGTTTTACATATTTAACAATGAACGACATTGTAAATACTAATATTTATCCAAAAAATAATAAATTTGAACATAAAAATAAGTTTTGTAAATAATAATTTTTAATACGATGTTAATGAAACGGACATAATGGCGCTTATTAGCGAACTAATGGGAGACTTCGGGAGATATCATTTTTGGCTGTGTTTTATTGTATTTATGAGCAGATATAATGTGTCGTTTCATCAAATGGCAATCATCTTCCTGACGGCTCCAGTGCAGCACTACTGTCCAGGCTCAAATGATACATGTTGCGACAATCCCGTGTACAATACGTCTGTATTCAAAAGGACCATAATAACCGAATGGAATTTGATATGCGAAAGAGATTGGTTAAAAGATTTAACCCAGACAATTTTTCAATTTGGCGTTTTCTGCGGAAGTCTTTTATTTGGAATTGCATCAGACAAGTGGGTATTAGTCCTGATGTAGATTACATTAAGTTTCATGAGAAAATGTATTTAATATTTTTACAGATATGGAAGAAGACCGACTTTGATGATATCGATAATATTAGAAATATTTGCCGGCATGATGTCATCGTTTTTGCCGGATTTTTGGAGCTTTTCGTTTGCCAGATGGGTGGTTGGTTTTGCAAATGGGGGATGTATAATCATAGCATTCGTGTTGGTGACGGAATATGTTGGTAATGTGAATAGAGATACAGTGTCCACATTGATTCATCTGCCGTTCACGACTGGCAACATGATAGTGGCGGGAATTGGCTACCTGATAAGAGATTACACGTATTTTCTACTCGTTATATCAGTCTCAAACGTATTTTTATTATGCTACATTTGTTTATTACCAGAAAGTCCACGATGGTTATTAGTTGTGAACAAAACAGAAGAAGCCATTTTATTGATTGAAAAGGTGGCAAAAATGTAAGGAAACTAATTTCTATGATAAGTTTGTGTAATTTTACGAGATGTTTCATTAGTAACAATGAATTTTCAGTAATAAACTCCCAACGGAGCACATAAGAAGTAAAATGGAATTTTATCTATTCGAACACAGGACTAAAAAACCTCGAAGTACAGCGTTAGACCTCTTCCGCACTCCGCACCTGAGAACAAACATCACCGTCATGTCATTTGTCTGGCTCGTCTGCAGCTACTGCTTCTACGGAGTTACTTACTACATCGGTCACCTAACTGGCAATATATTCATTAATGTCTTAGCTACCGGAGGTGTTTGTACCTGCGCTGTTATCATTAGCATTCCTCTAATCAAGTTCTATAAACGAAAAACTGTTGTAGTCTTCGGAAACGTTATATGTAGTTTGTGTTTATTAACTATGGGTTTTGTACCTGAAGGTAAAGCTACTTTGGTGGTTGGATGCATAGGTGAAATGCATAGTTACATAATATTTATTGTGATTTATTTGTATTGCTCCGAAATGTTTCCTACAGTAGTTCGGAATGCGGCTATTGGTATATGTTCCATGGTGGCTCGAGTAGGAGCTATGATTGCGCCATTCGCCGCTAGCTTACACATCTATGGCAAATGGTGTTCACCGGTAGCATTTGGTATTTTTCCAATGATATCGGCATTTCTTTGTTTATTATTATTGCCAGAAACAAAAGATTGTGAATTGTTGGTGACATTGGAAGAAGCAGAGAATTTAGGAAGAAAAATTCAAATATCAAGATCAGATAATAGTCTAAATTTTGAAGAAAGCGAAGTTTGATCCAGATTTTACAAGAAAGTTGTGAAATAACCTAGTTTAATAGAATCTGATAACAAAAACACCACCTACGGTAAGGTGTCATGTAACAAGGCTTAGTGGGCCACGTAGGGGTTCTAATCTAACAATGCTGACATCGGCATCGACAAGGCTTCTTAGGCACGCCAGTGCAAGCCGGCGGGTCGTAGAACCATGGCGGTGGGCTTACTGCTCTGCATTGCTTGGTATTACACCATTCTTGCTGGTACGTTTTACTTAGGGCAAAATCCTGTTGTTCATCCATCTTTAAAATATAAAGTTTAGTTTAAATCTATTTTAATTTCAGGATTCTTCATTCTGTACTGTCCTGTTATGTACCTGATGTTTTTTAGTCACAAATTATATAGAAAGTTAGTTGATTCATTATTTTCGTTGTGGGAACTATATCCTGTGGTAAGATGTTCGCCTACAAAACATTCAATTGACATATGACACAATGCCTTAAAGTTTTAATTTGTTATGTGTATATTTTCAGGCGCTGTTTCAATGTTGCTGTGATACTCAGTTGCATCACTTTGGTGATTTTGTGAAACCAGATGAAAAGACTATAATTGTTATGAATCACCGCACAAGGGTTGATTGGAATTATGTTTGGATAGCTTTGTATCATGCAACACAAAATCCTTCTGGCGAATTGTGCTCGTGTAAACAGACTGTTCAAAATCTCAGTGAATCTAACAGCGTACTGGATCTTGGAGGCAAATCAAAAATAAAATTTGTTTTAAAGGACGAAATCAAAAATATCCCTGGAATGGGTATGTTTGTTGCAAATTGTGAAATATTTTTTTATAACGCCATAGAACCATTATAGGTTCGACACTCTTTCTTATAATAATATGTAACGCTAATTTCTGAGAAACAAAAAAAAAGCCTCAATAAATAAGAAGTTGTCTTTCAGGTTGGATTATGCAATTAAACTTCTTCCTCTACGTGAAGAGAAATTGGCGTGAGGATCAAATAAACCTTTCACAATTTGTGGATTACTATCAGAAGTTGCATTATGACTATAGATTAGTTCTGTTCCCCGAAGGAACGGACTTGAGTGAGGAGAACCGGCGTCGTAGTGATAAATATGCGCACGCTAATAACATGCAGGTATTTACATTTTATCTCTATTTGACCGTTTGTGTTGACCATGACTGCCTATTAAAGCTGCTGGAACTAGTAAACCTCGGTTTCAATGAAGATCATCTTTCCGGTTCGCTGGATGTCCACTGTCTTTGTCAAGGTTCAACGGTTGACTTGTGCTAGATTTGTAATATTCATCAACCATTACGTCCATAGAGCCAAATGATTATTTAAATTGAATGCATAGAACATCTATTATTAATAAAACTTGTTATTCATCGTTTTCATTGAGATTGAGACTCTCATAAATAAGTGTTTTGGTTTAGTATAATGCTTGTCGCTTTTACTTAGGTGTCAAATTTGTATTTTTTAACGTTCATTTCAACAAAATGAATTGAGGAATATAGTTTTTTGCATTTCTTAAGATATGTAGAACATATTTATTAAGTGTTCCCCGAAGAAGGTGTCTTCAAGGCCGAGTGAATTTGTTTTTGAATTTGTCAAGTTTGCTTATGGGCAGGCGAAGGCGTGCTCCAGTATAAGGCGCATCATCACTCACCACCAAGAGATTGACAAACGCTTTCTCATTGCAAATAATTAATGCGTAATATGTTTTTTTAAGAATTATTGTGTTTACATTAAACCCGTTACTATGATTATATACGGTACACATTATTACAGTTATGTTCATTTTGTTACATAATAATTGCGCATACTTTATCGGCACAATTTACTATAAATGACAAGTTTGACGACGGTCGTAGGAAAAGCAAAGTAGAACATTACAAATTATACAAGTATGAGCTTTGCAATAGATACTGTTTATGGACAGTAACAATTAGTATTGGAGTCATTAGATTCTTGTTTCTAATAATAAGTTAGACGACCAGTTAGCTGTTTTTTTGACTGTTCTGATTCACAGGAATTGAAATTTTATCTAGAAAAAAATATACTTAAGTATTGTTTTGGCTTGTGTTTGAAAGTGTGGGTTTCGTTCATGTCTTATTAGCGCAATAAGTTTTTAGTAAAATTGAATGTTGTACTAACCGGTCAATAGACCAAAACCTACACTTTAGTGGCACATATTTAGTTGTAAAATAGGGTTACATAACAATTATAATGTAAAAGTTAAATCAAGTAAACACACATCTGTTGTGAGCACTTCTAAATTTAAAATTGTTCGAACGGTCATTGTCAAAAATTGTCGTACGGTCGAACTCACTAGCTCGGATTACTTTGACCCTGGGGTAACTTTGATCCAAACTTCCATACCAATGAAAAATTCTTAAATAAAGCTCGTATATCGTATATCGTAAAATCATTGGTAAAGAGGTTTGTATTAAAAAATACCCCCAGGGTCAATGTAACCCGAACTTACGGTAGTTCGAAATATTATTGTGTTTGTTCATAAAAGAAATGGTAAAAGTGCTCAAATTACTAACATTTTATTATATTTTTACAGCGTTATGAATATGTTTTACATCCACGAACTACTGGATGGGTTGCATTATGTTCCCGGCTGCGAGAGTCAGGCCTAGCCGCAGTATATGACGTCACAGTGGCTTACGACACTCCAGCTCAGACTGAGATGGACTTGGTTCGAGGGAAAATACCGAAAAATGTGTACTTTTATTTCAAAAGGTTTGTTCAGTGGATTCCATATTTCTTTACAAAGTCAAAGTCAAAATCACTTAATTCAATTAGACCCATACAGGCACTTTTGAACGTCAAACAAAATTTTAAAGATATAAAGTGTCTGTCTGCCGGTCAGTCCTCTTAGTGAAGCTATTTGCTCGTTCCAAAGTGTAGATTCCGATGGAGAAGAATGAGCAAGAAACTCCATGGTTACTCTTTTTAAATCAGTGTTACAAAGATTCTTTGATACATTATTTAGTTGGTTTGATAATGTGACTAACTACTCACATAATTAACTTGAACTTTTCAAGAAGATACAAGCTGTTTTTTTTTGCAAGTTTCTTAAAAAGATAATTATTTTATTGCTTTGCATGTCATGGGTCAATTGTAGTAAAAACCGATCGCGGCTTTTGCCTCATACTGGAAGGGGTGAAAAAATAAACTCATTCGGCCTTATTACGAAAGAAGATTTTCTTCAGTCTGGGTCTAAATCATTGAGCCAATTTTGTATTTCGAATTGAAGGTTGAAGGGAATAAGATTCAAAATTCAAGATGTGACTCAATACTCAATGTTTTAAAAATTATACTAAAGTTAAATCTTGTTTTGCAATAATGAGGATTAGGTTTTGTATTCTAGGTAGCAAGTTTCGTACATATTAAAATAGCGTGTAAATCTTCAAGAATTTTAAACTTTATAGCTCTGATATTAAAGTTTAAATTATTATTTGATTCAGATACTCGATAGACAAACTGCCTCAAGACGATACAGCACTCAAAATTTGGCTCGAGGCCCGTTGGCGAGAGAAGGAGCAAAGTTTGAGAAAATTTCACAATGATGGTGAGTTACTTACCTTGATCGGAATACGAATAACCAAAATATGAGAGACTGTGTCTTAGCTAATGGGTTTTCAATCCATTGATGTTTTCTTTAACAAAATTAAGTTTTAACATAGGTATAGATGGATCAATGGAATTGAAAATGGTATAGTGACTCGATTGT
Organism: Spodoptera exigua; assembly: GCA_902829305.4. Lineage (NCBI taxonomy): Eukaryota > Metazoa > Arthropoda > Insecta > Lepidoptera > Noctuidae > Spodoptera > Spodoptera exigua. The sequence continues at coordinate 6,582,926 of LR824614.2, forward strand.
TCAATAAAAAAGAGAAAGGGCTGTTGACACACATTTTTATGTTTTACATAATTTGCATCCAAACTACCTATTGTTGTTTAATCATACTAGCGAAGGTTATTGTTCAGAAACTCGGCCAGTAAGTTATGATGCTAAGAATTATTATTCGCATGTAGAATTCGTTACTTTTTGGAAAAACTAAAACTTCTAATAAACTTACGTCTATACTTCAAAGGAATATTTAATACAGCCATTTCATGGTACTCACGGAATAAATTTTCTGTTCTGTGATGGTACTAATGAGCTGTCATTTTAATGCCGATTTCTTTCATTGATTGCACGATTGGCGCGGAGGTGGGGCAATTAGCTGCCTCGCAAGTCGCAAGTTCGTTTGCCGCACAGAACAACTTTTTGTGTTGTTCCGCAACTCCGTTCGCATGGAATGGTGACTTCCTGCAGATTTTTAGTACAAAAATCTATCCTTTGTGCTTTCTCGAGTTCCAAATTATATCTGTATCAAATTTCACAGAAATCGTTTCAGTAGTTTAGACGTGAAGAAAAGACAGACAGACAAGGTTACTTTCGCATTTATAACTTTAATATAGATTACTTGTTTTAAAATTTCAGGAAACTTCATCGACCCACAAACCAACGCGACGCCACCACATCGATCTCCAAGATCCCTTTTAACAGCAAAAGCGGGATTTTTATTCTGGACCATTATCGATATACTTTTTTTCTACTCTCTATGCAATAGTGTCACGTTTCAATTCTGGGTTATCTATCATAGTTTATTGTTTATATTTATTACATGGTATTTCGGTGGTTTCCATAATATTCAATATAAACTCTTAGAAAAAATGTAAAGTATCTATTATGTTTTCATATATGTATATTTTAGTATTCCGCGACACGCGACACTCGTCACGTGACGCGTCGCGTGTCGCTGAATGCTGCTCATGAATATGGGCCTCTAGCATGGCTAGAAACTAGTCGAGTATCTCGTCAAATTGTTACGTGAGTAAGCCGAAAACATAATAATTAATTTAGATAGTATTTAGAAGGTAAAAATAATTTAGGTTTTTTCGTAGATTCGACTGTGAGTTCTCATTAATGCCAAATTAATACGTAGCTGCTTATTGTGATAAAGATAAATCTTATTGTTATCTATAGGTAGCATATTTATTTTCTTGCATTAAATATCTTAATGTGTTATAAAATTATTATAAGCTTATTGATAAATGTCTTTACATAATAAATGTTAGGTACTTTGTATTCTTTACAATTATTATTTAGAAATAAAATAAGTACAAACGCGACGCGATCTGGGGGCTAACCATGACGTTCAAAGTAACATTGTTTTAATCTTACTTCAGCTATACAAGTTATCTATCCAATTTGTAATATTTGTGTCTCAAAACTCAATAATATTAACAGTTCATATATTATAATTATTTTAAACGAAATTGAAATTGATTTGATAAAGAAAATTGTAGTTTAAAACCATAGATGGCGTCACTTTTACTTAACGAAATCGATAGTGTTATTATAATGAAGCCGAACTTCTCAAAAACTAACCATATATGAGAATATTTTGTTATAGGTATTCCAGATTTGTACAAGATAATTAGAATTAATATGGAAGGTCTAATCTTACATAGCGAACCTACCCTTTAGTGATTTACTATGACATTTATAAGTACCGAAACGTTTGTTTAGCAAACCGTAAATAATAAAAAGTATGAAACAATAGAACTATACATTGATACATCTCGATTGTATAGGCACACAAAGTAGCGATTAAAACGCAAAGATGTCCGGCGTCCGGTTTGAAGCGGGAGAAAACGTAGTGGTTTAGTCAGTAAGGCCTGAAATTGCGTGTCAACACGCGCGGAAAGCGGGTGAGCTCCATGTAGATATACTCGAAGGTCCCAGACGCGGCGACCATCGCTTAACGCAGTTTCAGGCCTTATAATTTCCCTAGCAGGAATCATCGCAAGATTTTTTCAACTTTAACGTCGTATTTGTGTCGATAGAGAATCTATTATTACGTAGCAAAACAATGACTCGTGCGTACGGGCAAGGCGGGCCATTCAAAAACACGCACTCAGAGGAATGTGTATATTAATGCAACTGGTTCATATCTATTTGCAAAGGATTAGGTTGATAAGTAAAATGAATTAATTTAATGATATAAGGATATACGAAGGTCTTATAACGATAAGGAAGATACAAAAGTTGCTGTGTAATTTCATTAATAGACTTAAGTACGTAGCCAATAGAAATACAATTGAAATCAATTTCTTTATATGTTCAAAAACGATACGATTGGAAGAAAAAGTAAACAATTACTTAAGTCACTTTAAAGTAATTAATAATAAAATTAAAACAATTATAAATCTAACCGATGCCGATTTAACATAGAACAATAAAAAAATTAACGCCTAAGTACTTACACACTATACGAATTTTAAAATAGATATGTTAATAGAATTCGAACAGGTACTTAAAACTTACCTAAAAAAATATTAATAATATCTCAGGAACAATAAAATTAATAATAAACCACTTAACTAACTATTTACATGTTCGTTCGGCTTGTTTTCTTCTCGCTTTGTTCAATAGTATTGGGAAGAGTAATCGATTTAGTTTCAGGAAGAAAATAACACAAGATTGCAGCAGCGAGGGCCACACCGCTAAATATAAGTATAGAAACCCATTCGATGCCAATATTAACTACAAAGGGAGCAATAAATCCTCCGAACCTAGCAAACATTGAGGCAAAACCTATCGCAGAATTTCTTATAACAGTAGGAAATACTTCGGATGAGTACAAATATATTTGAACAAATGCCATATAAGCTGCTGTTAAGCCTATTATTGCGAATACTAGCGTAGCTACTCTTATATCACTAGGGATGACGATAAATAATAATAAAGATAAAGAAGCTGTGGCGAAACTAGATATTACACTTATCCTCCTTTTTAAATATAAATTAGTCAATACTACTATTAGTAAACCAGGCGTGAGACACGCTGCAGACAGTAGCACATTTATGTATATATTTCCTTGCAGTCGGCCTATGTACTGATTGATCCCAAAGAAAGTGTGTGAACAAAACATCCATACAAACGCTGTTATTAACGTGTAGGCCCTGACTTTTGGTGTTCTGAAGAGATCTATAAAATTGCCAGTCTTGTGTTGATTCTTGATTTCTAATTCCAATTTTTCAACAATATTTCCAATGTTATTTGTTGGCAGGTTATTTCTGTAAAAGAAACGCAATAAGATTAATTATTGGCAATGATTAAAAAAAAACACATGATTGTGACGGACTTACTTTTTGGCAATATAAGTGAGAGTTTCAATAGCTTCCTTCTTTCGTCCTACTGTGATCAACCAGCGTGGAGACTCGGGCATTAACCAGAAATACCCAATGGTTATGACCCACGGTACTGCAGTTATCAGCTGTAAATTTCTCCAGTCCCTCACAAAGTATGCTTTGACGGGAAGGGCGAAATAAGAGAGGATGTATGGTATTTCTGAGAGGCCTGATGCGTATGGTCTAAATGATTTTCCACACAATTCAATAAGTAGTATGTAGCAACACAGCATCACTCCACCAAGAGAAGCACCAATCAAGAAACGGCAGACCAAAAACATCCAGAAATATGGAACGAATGCAGAGATTATAACAAAAACTACTTCGGAGAATATCGATATCACTACCACAGATTTTCGGCCACATCTGAAACGGCAAAAAATATTTGAATATTAAGAAACTTGCTTTATTAAGGAAATATTATCTAGGTATGTTAATGGTTTTACTGAGAATTTGAGACTAATTTCACTCGCCATCAATACGAAAAATAATAATTAAGTACCTGTCAGAAAAATATCCATATAGTAAGCTGCCTGCCAATAATCCAACTTGCAGCATTGATTGTGCTAAACTTGCCAAATATGTCCTGTTGCATATGAGGTTCCATTCTGTCGTCACCGAACTAACAATGGTACTGGTGTCATATTCCGGGTTCTCACAGGGACAGTAATTGGTTACATTATTGTCTAAACACTTGTAATCCACATAAGGTATAATAAACACAACATTATTTAACTGATATTCTGCAGGAAATCTGCCCAATGTTATTAAAAACAAAATCCATGTTTGATATTTTCCAAAGCGTCCGATCGCTGTTTCTATGAGGTCTTCGTCCATATTGTCACTGAAAACAATATCACTGGTGCTTTTATTAATTTTTTTATGTTACACTGTTTTTTAGAATTTGTCTCACTCACCTCACGTGAACTTCTACAAGTATAATGTATTTGGTAGACCCTTGTACTCACTTAATGATACATAATAATGAATATTTAATTTCTCACTTTTTTGTTGATAACACTCAAGCCGTCCTTCTTTCCTTTAAGATTCATGTACACTCACGCCATACTCACATGGTAATGTGAGGTTGCACAGTTATCACACAAAATATTGTATATTTATCACTCACAGACGCTATTAGATTACCAGCTTAAATAGTTATCTTGAGCAGTAAGCCTATATACTTAAACAACTACATTGTTTCACTGAGCGTGTGGGTAAGGGCTTATAACATATATGTATTTATGATATTTCAAATTTAAACATTTTTTAATATATTTGTGCGCTACGTGCGTACTTACTTGCTTATCCTAGTTTGAAGATTACAAACATTGTTATTACTTGAAGTAAAGCTAACTTTTACTACTAGTTCAATTATAGTTTATCTTATTTTTTTTTATTTTTTTTTTTTGGTAGTATCATAAACTAAACTCAAGTCTAATTATCTAATTTATATTTGCAAAGCCAAAGTTGGAGCTAAAAACGGACCTTGTGGCACACCGATTTTGCACAGTCCACTACTGGAGAATAGCATTAGTAAATTATTATAACTATACAGTTTTACAACTTCAGAACAAACACTCCCGATTTCACGGATAATTTGGATATTTTGTTGATTCGACGTGCATCTTTTCAATGTACATTGTACTATAAGGCTTTGGTAAGTATCGAAAATACGTCACGTTTCGCACAAATTAAAAATACACAGTTACGAATTTTTGTCACCGTTTTAAACAAAGATCGTACATACTAAATGTGTGACTGTACATTTAACAGTTTGAAAAACCATTTCTAACTAGAACCTTTCTACCTCCGATGGTATGTGAATGAATAATAATTTAGAACTCGTCTTTATATTCGATCAACATCTACTTACGTATGCAACTGAATCTTATGGACAAACTGAGCTGACCTAGACCGAGTTAAAGAAAGGACAAAAGAAAGAAAAAAGGGGGTTTTGCTAATTCCATAATAAAAAGTAGAACTACATATTTAGATAAAACTTGAAGGTTGTTGTAATTGCCATTTTGTTCTTTCTTAATGAGAGACGAGATTTCGAATTGCCGTGTTAAATAAAATTGTATGCAGTAGGTGCACCTGTAAGGATTGATCGATCGATGCGCAGATGTTCGAAAAACATCAGTGCACGTCAATCGTCAGTGGTCTTAACAAATTGATTTAGAACACCAATTAATTTGTCATCATCATTAAGATTGATAAATCACTTTAGAGTAGTTTTTGTTGTTTAGTCTAAACAAAAACTTATTTGACTGATAGCCATGTAAAATGTGTGTAAAACCTCAAACCTTATTTAAAATTCTAATGGCAATAGATAGTATACAATATTTTTTAAGTTTAATAAGTTTAGTCGATAGTAGGAAATATGTATGAATTGAACCGAAAAAGATAAAATTAACACAGACACAATAAACCATATACATAACGAGAGTACCTTCCTATACAGATAATATCGTCATAGAAATCAAAATATTTGTCCTACATTGTTAGTTGAGTACCAGGCATTAAATTCAAATATCAAAACGTCTATTATATCTGACACTTGTTAGATAAGAATATAATGATTGTAATATTTATCTATAAGACAAGAGAATTTAGTATTATTCGGTTTTTTTAGTTTTCGGGTGATAAATTTTCATTTGCCTATTCATGTCTAGGTAATTTATAAATGGTCGTTGTACCTTATTAAAATTAATAATGATTGCGCATTTTTGTTTGTACTTAATATTTTTTTTGTCATGTCACATGCATTAAAAGCTTATCAAAAGTATTATCAGTAGGTAGTAGTAGACCTGCTTAGTTATATAACTGTGTCGTAGTGGCCCGGAGGCTAAGGCGCCCGCTTCTCGTACATGAAGACGGGGTGTTCGAAATTTGGAAAGTACCAATGTGACCATTACAGCGTTACAAGAGAAGATTTTCTTTTTTTATTTTTTTTTGTTATTTATGTTTTACTGTAATCAATAATGTTGGTTGTCGTTTCGACAACGTGAGTCTTCTTTTTGTTAAATGTTCCACCAAAATATATAGGATTGTAGTGTTTGATTTTGTAATCGACGACTACGTTCCAGATTTATTCAGTTTAAGCGACCTTAATGTTATCTTAGCAATTGAAATGGACAATAAACATATGTGATGTGATGTGATGGATACATAAAAAAAGCTACAAAATATGTTTCTTTACTTTAAAATCCTTGCCATTTACACGATATGTAAGCCGAGATAACTATTAAAAAAATATATTTAGTTAATTATTTTACCGTACATAGGTAATGACGTTCCTTTTAATACCTTCCGGATAACTTATGAACTAATTTTACCTATAAGTATTTACATATTTTTTATGAATACAAAAAGAAATATCAAATATTGTCAAAACTCCATGAAAAGATTTAAACATATTACTTACTAGTTATTCAGCTGCTGTTTTTTTCTACTATAGCTATATGAAAAGCTGAAGAGGTTTCTTCGCTAGTCCTAGGAACTACTGGATCCAAATGAATTGTAAGTGTGGGAGAACCATGCTTCGGCACGAATGGACCAGCTCGGCCGAAGTGATACCTCACAGAAAACCGACGTAAAACAACAACGTTTTTTTTTTCGCCGTGTGATTGACGTTACCGGAGTTCCCTCCCCTTCCTCAATCCTCAAATCCCCTATCATACAATCCCCAATAATCCACAAGAAGCCGGCAACGCACGTGTAGTAACTCCTTTGGTATAACGAGTGTCCATGGGCGGCGCTGATTGCTTACCATAAGGTCATTTTAAGTGTGGGAGAGCCAAGCTTCGGCACGAATGGGTCGGTTCGACCGGAGTGATACCACGGCCTCACAGAATACTGGCGTAAAACAACCCAGCGTTGTGTTTCGCCGTGTGAGTGAGGTTATCGGAGGCCCAATTCTTCCCCTCCTCCGATCCCACCCCAATTCCCAATCCCTAAAAGGTCGGCAAAGCACTAGGACGGAGGACGTCCATGGGCGAAGTGATTGCTTACCATCAGGTAATACGTATGCTCGTTTGCCGACCTATTACATAAAAAAAACAATGTAGCTATTACTAACCTTAGGTAAATTTAAAAATTGCGAATGCTCAATGTTCTTTAAAAACGAATGCTCAGATTAATTATTAAACTTAGGTACCCCTTTTTGTTAAAAAGTAATGACGAATCAAGCTCCTGTCAAGATTTGAATAGCAATGACTTAGCTGTCAGTGCTTTAAGTGACACTAATTTTTAACTACCTATCGTTCAAGTTGGTATTTTAATGAAAACAAAACATTGCGCATTTCATAACCTTGAAGGAGGTGAAAGATAGGGAGATATTGTTTGTATAATTAAAATACCTACTTATTAGAAAGATAGTCTCATTAGAAAATGTCAGACCATGTTTTTAAACAACATATATCAATTTTGCGTATGTACGCCCTAATTAAATGTTGTTGCATGTTATGTAGAGGCGATTTTAGCCAATAAAAACCTGTTTATGATTACGGATTGATCGAAATTAACTTAATTTGATTCTTAAATGAAGGCTACGCCTGGTAATTGTCATATTCTAATAAATGTATAGAATGGTATTTGTCTAGCTCAAGTAATAGATAAGGTTGCAATCAAGCATATTATTTTCTTCTACCTCATGTTGACACATTAATGTCCGATGCACAATAATAATTTGAGAAATAAATGAAACCATCCTTTATACACAATTCGTAATAATATTTTATTTCATAACAAAATTCACGCTTTATCACAGCCTATAAAAATAGACCATCTCTAGTCTAAACTTAACCTATTGTCGTCATAAATACATTTTGCAAATACAAATAATTATCTGCAACAAATTGTCGAGAGCACTTACATTAAATAGTCTTTAAATTAGTATCATATAAAGTAACATGCGCTCGCACACACACATTGAAAAACTTTCATGCATCACACTGAGATTTTAATATAAAGGAATACTTGTTAAAGCCATAGCAACAATTTACGCTTCACCTTCTTCTAATGTATCGGGTAGTTTCCTACCACGTGTGTCGGGTAAGAGCATACAGAGTCCAGCGCCTATTAATGGCACAATTCCAAACGCTAGAGGTGGTAGCCAAGCGCTTGTGTGTGATAGAGTGGCAACGAAGGGAGCCACCATCGATCCTATTCTGGCAACTGTCGATGACAGTCCTACTCCTGAGTTTCTGACAACAGTTGGGAAAAGCTCCCCTGCGTATAAATAGACGGTAGCGAAGGATATGCTCATTCCCAAGAGTCCGGTACAGCCGAGTGTTAAGTGACTCGCTCCAGACTGAGGGACGACGATGATGAGGAGACAGCTGATTCCAGTGATGCAGTTCGCACTGATCAGGGTGATTTTCCGTCCTAGAACTTTGTTTGTGTAGACTGATATGAGGGTTCCTGGCACCTGGAGAAGAAAATATAGATCGTAAGAAATTATACAGATAATAATGATAACGATCTTATGCTTTCTTGCCTCTGAACGCTTTTGTGGAAAGTTGTTACTTCCAAATTATGCGAATAGTAAATCGTTTTTAGTTTATCACTCGTTTTTTACAAGAAAAGAAATAAGTTTTATGTTTTAACTTTGTATGTGCAATAACATTATTATGTAACAGAGGTAAGTAAAACAGAGAAATCTGCATTTATAATAGAGATACCTAAATGCTAAAAGGCCGTTTAAACTGAAGATTAACTTAAGGAGTAAAGTCTGATCAGTGACTAATGAGAGCGTGTTCAGTGTTATTACAGAGCGTGATTTAAACTGGATATATCGTGTTTTTTACGACTATCTAAAAGATAACTTAATACCTAGAGTTTACGGGATGGTTTTGGGTGAAACTGGTACCGATAATACTGCAAATAATTTCCAGTACACTTGCTATACTTATCGCTTGTGAAGTGACACGAATAATGTAAACTATTATAATTAATGAGTTAAGATAAAAATGTAGGTGAAGAGTTTTTTTTAATTTCGTATAACCTTTTTTTGTTCGTCAGGGACATTTGCTAGCTAATTACATAGTCATGTTGGTTGTCATGAGAACATACACGAACAATCGTTACAGAAACTCTAGAAGTTCTAAAAAGTATCTCGACTTATAACCTGGTAAAGACTAAATGTCCCACAAAGCTGATTGGGGAAATGCCAAGAAGAAGACATGGAGAGAATAGAAAAAACCTCGTGATGATTTTGAAGCAGAACCCAAGTAGGTACTATTATAAGATTAAAATTACCTGTATAGCAGCTGAGATAGCAACGTTGGTGAAGATGTCTCCAGAAATATGGCTCATGTACTGTGAGACGCCGAAGAAACAGAGTCCACAGACGAACCAGTTGAAGCAGATAGCAATGGTGCGCGTACGCAGTCGCGGCGTACGGAACAGATCTATAAACGACGCATGCTCTTCTGTTTTAGCATCATTGTCAACTACAACCTTCTGTGAGGAGGCTGCGATGCCTTCTGTTGGCCTTCCATTTCTGAAATTAAAGGGAAGAATAAAGTTTAGTTCGTTGGATTTGAGCCACAAGAGATTTGCGATTATCTGCACCTAGGTACCTATATATGATGGAACAACTCTTCGTATGATTCGCAATTTGTAACTCCGGTTCTGGGTATCATGTGTATGTTATTTTCTATGACAGTAAACCCACCCACGAGACACGGGATAATGCTAGTGTGGGGCAATGTGTTCTAAATTAAAAACAAAAACAATAGAAAAGTAACCACCAATTGTCGCTTGTAAAACTTTTATCTCATTCGTTCATCTTCGTGTAGAATTATGTAAGTTCTTGGGATTAATTCTAAGATAATCTCAAGAGTGAACTAGTAAATGGCACGCGCTGCAGAATGTTAAATTATCTAAAAAAGTTCAGTAGGTCAATTAGAATTGAGGGACATTTCGTATTATCTCAGTATAATGAGCTGCTTTGGCAATCTTTACCTAACTCAATTTGAGGAAGACTGATTACGTTAAAAATTAAAAAAATCTTAACCGTATTAAAATACGTAGTAGTAAAAGACTACTTACTTTGAATTAACCGAAATCTAGCGGATACACGATAAAAATGTAATTTTCATTCCTTTCCATGCTCTCTACGTTACGACCAGTAACCAATTATGCGCAAGTAAATTTACGACATTTTTATCATATTGATGAAAATTCGCGACTGCTTGTGTATTTGTAAAGCATCTGGCATTTCGCATTACTTTGAATGAAAGCGAAAGTGGGACTTTAACTTTCTCAGCACTTGTAAACCAATTGATGTTGTGCTTTCTTACATAAGTAAATCCTCTTTTAATAGCGGGTGTGTCTCATTACATACATTATAAGTAGGTATTTACGTAAAAGTACAATAAACATGTTCTATTGGCCTCACCTTTTCGCCGCTACTTCCATGATTTTGACCGCTTCCTCTGTTCTACCAGCGGTTAGAAGCCATCTTGGCGATTCAGGGAGTAAGAAATAGTAACTCAAGAACAAGACAGATGGCAGTGAGATCGCTAACTGGAAGGTGCTCCAGTCCCGAAGGTAGTAGCCGAATAGGGGTAGCGTTAGATTATTCCTACGGTGTCTCTGTATTTAGCTCCAATCAGTTCCATTGTTAGAACGAAGCTGGTGACCATTGTGCCTCCTGTGGCCACGGCGAGGAAGAATCGCAGAGTGGTGAACATGTACCAGTTGACCGAGTATGCGGTGGTCACTCCTGATATCAGTTGCAGGAATACTGCTGCTAGGAACGGATTACGGCGTCCAAATCTGTAAAACATAAAAATAATTTTGATTGCATTCGGTATGAAACAATAATAAGCGTTATTATAATTATTTAAATTAGGGGAGCTCATGACTTCCTGTTCTTTATTTTTAGAACTACATAATACATTGTATACGTCTGTGACATGCATCAGACGGAATAAAATACATTTAAAAAAACCAATGTGACAATTGAAGCCAGCCTCTAATGCTTAACAATCGCTAGACTATCAAGGCAATCAAGAATTCGCGATTTGAAAATAATACATAGATAAAAAATCTAAACTCGTTTTAATTTTATAAATTTTATATCTCTTTTATATTGATCAGGTTTATTTTAACTGGAGACAAGACAAAGAGGAACTTCTCACACCAGTTACACGTGACTAATGCGTGTAGTTACATAGGAAGCAGTTTTCAAGGATTCTAGCCAGACACGGGTTATCTGGGAACGTGGTATTGACCTATCACCACTAGATATCTATTATACTACCCTTATCAGATCAACCGCGAAGTTCTCACATCGATATTGAATCTTATCTTTGTGCACTTAAATGCACCTTTAACGAACTGAATACATAATATCCCAGTAACCCTTTAAACAAGATTCGCTAAAGTAATCTCATCCGGGCCCCAGTCACAGTGATGTGCAGCAATAAGTACAGGATGTGTCAATTGCTCGAAGATCTATATCAAGAGCAATTGACTTGATTCAATAAATAGCACCAACCTGTCGGAGAGATGGCCGAACATCATGTTTCCCACAAGGATGCCGAGCATGAAGATTGTCTGCGTGAGGTTCTTCAGCCATTGTCTGTCACAGACCAGGTCCCATTGTGATATGATCGTTTCTTTGAAGATACTGCGGTCGTACTCAAAGTCCGTGCAGTTAGCATGGCATACGTTATCAAAATGGTCTTCAACTTGTGTTGCGGCGCATGTGAAGTTCATGGGTGGTGCGAGGAATATGATGCTCATCTGATGCCAGGCCACTGGGAACTTGACAAGGAACACGACGAAGCATATCCATATTTGCCATTTCCCAAGAGCTCCGATGGCTTTCGTCAGAGGGTCCTCCTCCACTGATTGGTTCTCGACGTCTTTCTTTTCAGTCTCCAACACTGAAATTTAATTTAAATTCTGTTTAATATTTATAAATTATCAAGAATGCAACTTGTGTTTTTTTTATAATTTGTACCACTGAGTGATTATATTAAATAATTATTTCAGCAAACAAAAACATTTTCATTATTTAATTCAATTTAAATAATAATGGTTTAAATTTAGAAAAACGCAGCATTTATAAGTATGTGAAACATTACTACAATACCTAATAATAAATTAAAGAATTAAATTAGGTAACGAAATCGTGTTTAATAACGTTTACTTACAAATAACAGTTATGTTGTTATTATTAATGTATTCTTTTTTGCAAGACATGTCGATAGAAATATGTATGAGTAAAAATATTTAATTTTTAAAACAATAGAATTGCAATTTTTTTGACCACGCACTACTTTTCATGCTCACTACTCTTTTAAAACTGCGAAATATTCAGAACGGTGAATCCTATCAATAGTCTCAATAGGTACCTATATTTATATCAAACGCGGGTGTCAAATCCGTAACCCCGAAAATTGGACAATGTCCGTCTATAAAAAACGGATAAGAGATCACCTTCGGGTCATTTGAGCTATCACGCGTTCCAATATATGTAGATACAGGGTGGCCAATCGATAACCTAAATATAACCAGTTTTTTTGTGATTGATAACTAAGTAAATGATGTTGTGTTTGTATTTCCCCGAAGAACGAAGAGATGTACATCCAATTGTCCTCTCGTTATGTGTACTTTGTAATCAGGGTGACCCTATATCGTAAAGGTCAACTAGACAATAGGTATTCCTTTTGAGATGTTTTAAATATTTTATAGACTGTCTATTTCCTCTACCACCTCGGCTGGTGGTAAGCTATGATTTCAATGATAGAGCACGCTTAGCTATCTATTCTCTCGAACAAAACAAAGAATTCTTAAATAAATTAAAAAAAATCTCTGATCACTTTACTAAAAGCTCGTATATCAGGCTTTTAGAATTACAAAAAGATTATAATTTTTTTATCAACATGTTCAATGTAGATTTTGGTTTTAATTAATGGTTGGTACCTATCCCATAACAAGATTTCAAGTTTTCTCTTAATTCTTTGGAAAAATAATAATTTATTAATTGAAATCCAAATTTAAATGTTAATGGCATCAACTTACATTCATTAAAAAGATCGTATGATAAATTGTTACATTTAAACCTGCTTATTAATGTAAGATAAGGCGTGTTTTTAGTCTGATCTTAAATTTACAAAAAATATCAAATAATATAATGTAGATACCTGCCTAAAAATAATCTTATACCTACTTTTTTAGCTACAAGGTATAAATTTTCCGTTACCATTACAAATTAAATATAATCATTTACATTCATTTTCATATAGTAATATTTGTCGTAGTATACAAAAAATGTTTTTTAAAGATCTAAAGAACTACTTTTTAATTAATCGACTTTTACAATTGTCTTTAATAGACACCAAATATTTTTCTTGAGTTCTTAAAATCACTGGTACAGTATAAAAATATATCACCAGCGATCAAAGAAGAATGTAAGTAATGCATTTTCTATAAATGTACAATTTACTATTGTATAATAAAGGGCATTGTTTACATGACATTTCATGGCCATGTTTACAGTTCAGTGCATGAAATGTTCGCATGTGATTAAATAATGCAAACCTCTCTGTCTTTATATCATCATATCTAGAAACACGTGTGTTTTGCACGAGAACGACACATGTGTTAATTCACGAGCAATCAAAAAGCGAGTTTTTGTATGTATACTTTTGCAACTTTTTGTAAGATCCGTCATTCATTAAATACTAAATGATCATCTTTATTTAAAAGTGACTTGACTAATATTTACATTGCGTCGATGTTATGTACAGCTTTCCGACATCAAGTAGCTACATCCGTATTTTATTTACAACATAAGGAAGACTTTAATTAATAAACAATACCCTTTCAACAAGTTAGTTTTGTTTATACAAATTAGTCAAAATGTTTTCCCGAAGCTGAATCTAATTGGTTGTTTTGATATTAGTGTTTTTATCATACTTAATAATTGCTATGAATTAACCGAATTGCGGAGTTTATTTGAATGTTATAATTGATTTGACCTTTGTACTGTCTATGTTCATTATCGGGGAGTCTGCGCGACGCAGAGCGAGGCAATCTTCGTTATCAGTGGAACGAGGAGCCAAGCCTCCACGCGACTCCAGATAACGCAATTGTTTCGTATTCCTCGATATGACAACATTGAGTCATACGTAATACATGATATTATTTAGCCATTATATATAATGTCATATCATAACAAACTTTAGTTTTGAAACTAAGTTTATAATTTATTACTTTCCTTTCTTTTGCCTAACTTATTTTGGGGTCAATTCTGAATGTTAACCAAAGAATAAATGACAGTATTTTCCGTGAAACCCCCTGTAATACATTTTATTCAGCTTATTACTGGTATGAAGATACCGAATTAAATAGGTAAAAGTAACAAACTTCTAGAATAAATTCATAATTAATTTCTTAATTGTTTTTGAAATAGGTAGCGATACCATAAAAAGTTATTTTTTAAACTAAGTAGAAGACTAATTAATATCACCAAAACCGCAGTTGGATTAAATTTTTATTGTATCTGTAATTAACTATGTAAGAAATGACTTTGTTTGTAGGTATAACTTTTTTGATGTTTTGGTCGATTTGTCAACAACATAATTTATCGAATAGTTTCTAATTCTGTTTGTAGGTATCCTTTTCAAAATGTGGTCAAGTAAAGAAAATTAACTTTTTTGTTGAGTTGTGTAAGGCATGTTTTACAATGTCAGGTAAAGTTTTTGTAACATTAACTGACATCTATTTTGACATAATTCGTACGAAAATGGGAAATCACTGTTTTTGTATTCGTATTATTTGTAAGAAATCCCTTCGTGTGAAAACACCGCTCATTGTAAACACTAAATAGTATGAAATATTGTTATAATATTATATTCGTTGAATAATTAAAGGAATAACAACTTGCAGGACCAACCAACTGCGTTTTATAAAATAAAAATATGCGTTACAAGTACTAAGTAATAAGTTTTTATGGTCGATTCGAAACTGGCAAAATAATGATCCCCAATTAGCGGTATCCGGCAAAGCTATTTATTATTTTATTCTTACAATCTGCGTTGAATTGTTAAAGTTCTTCAAGTCTATTCACCTCGTACGAGGAAAACAAACTATGTAAAAGATAAAAAACATATGATTTTTAAATTGCGATTGTTTTTACCAAATGCGTCTGTCAAATTATGATTGAAGTAACAACGTACATAAGTATTCCAGTTCTGTGTCATTCAATGCAATGTAACGCAAGAGTCATTTAAGTTATCTTTCAAATTATTCTCGCATAACGAGTGCTTTTGTTTACTGAACCCTGTTTTTTATTTGAAATGCAATTTTACATGCTCTCTTATTTATATTACGAACAAATTTTATGAGTGCTGATTATTATGCATTTATTTTAAAATAGCTGAGAATATTTATTTTCTTACATTAACATTTTATTTAGGTAATTTTTTTTATTATAAATTAATAATAAAATAAATTGTGTAGATATAATGAAACTTTAAGTACCTACCATGCGATATAATTTTATAATAGTTTAGAATATCTAAGATTTATTTTAAACGTAACGTTCTTACCAAGTCAATTAAGATGGCGGATAGCAAACGCACGCAGCAAATGATTTTTGCAGGAATTTATAATAGTTCTGCGAATCTTGTTTAACAATTCACTAGACGTTTTCATTTAAATTTAAACAAAAGCTTTGTAAAATGTAAAATGGAAAGTCTTTGCACGTACTAAGTCCGTTCCTACAATAGCATTAAAGGTTCATTACATAATGTCCGGTTACGCACTCGCCTTTACCAACAGATAATAAAATAATTTAAAATAAATGGAACACAATCGTGTCAACTTGACCGGAACACATCCGTTGTTGCCAATTGCCCTTAACATTTGAAATAAAGAATTACTGCACTGCAATTAAATTTTAAACTTTAATTGATGCTAAAGTTTGAATCATAATTACCAGCTGTTATTAAGTTATGCGTAATGAATGTCACTTTTATAATAAATAACAAAAGTAATTGTTGCTTTCAAAGACACGTTTTAAGTATGTACCTATTTGTTAGTAGCTAGCAGCACCTATGCATACAATTAATCAATATTAGCTTTGAGAGTCACTCTGGAGCGTGTGTCGTGCGTTGCCGTACAACTCGCGTGTCGGGATGGAAAACTACAACGAGGTCAATCACCCCGCTTCGAGTTGGAAGGAGTCATTATGTGCAATCTCCAAACAAAATTACTTTTTCCATTTTCAAAATATTCTCTCATATTTTTATGGGAGAGGTAATTGAGGACGAGGAGTCGGACCACTTTTTTTGGCAGAAATTGCAGATAACGGGTCTAAAAGTCATTAAAGTAAATTATATTAAGTGTTCATGCAAAAACGCTGTGTAGCTAAACAGTAAAATATTATATGTTACTACTAAAACTTGCATCTTTAATATTCATCTTGCTATTGATCTTTGTCATCAAACAATAATGTTCAATGTTTATAAACTCATTTAATCGTAAGTAATGATAAGTTCACATCGTATGAAGTGATGTAATCTAGTGTCCGTTTCTCATCACTGAGTAGGGTCACATTAATTTGAACTTAAAGTACTTAACAATTTTTATTTAATTCTTCGGAAGTAATATTTATTGTAGTGGCCTGAATTCTGCCATATCACGCCAATAACATGAGGTATAAAAAGAAGTCGACATTCGCAGAGTTTTTGCGGAAACTGCCTCGGTGTAAAGCAATACAAGTCGTACAGGAACATTTCCTGGGATGTACGAGCAAGGACAACGTCCAATAATAATTGTTTTTAAATTAATACAACTGCTTTATTTTAATTTGCACATGATTACCATTCATTAGCATGGGAACAATTTCAGGAAGCGTGCATGAGAAATTTTTTAATACTTATATAGATATTAGGTACATATATAAACCGTACTACAAATTATATATTTTGTATATCTAAAGTTACCATATGTGTTTATAGTCACCATTTATATTAGTAACCAGTTAATGTGTCGATAAAAATGCATATATATACCACAAAAAAATAAAAAGGAATTGTTTTATTTTTTGTTATCCGCCGCATTGCTTTTTCTCTTGCCAGTTAGAAGATTAAAAAAATAATAGTTAAAAAAACACGACAGTGCGTGAATAAAATCAATGAACTGTACCATTTTTAATCAATTTCAAGTAAGGTTAGATATTTGAAATCGTTAATGAAAAATTAACATTTATTGCTTCGAATCTATCATTGATATCAGATCAACGTGATTGATTATTAAATTAAATTTTGCAACGTTTTATCATAAAAAAATACCTAATTTAAATTCCTACAACATATTAAGTAACAAAAACTCACAGAAATGCACTTACTTTTGTGTGATCTTCAATACAAATTTTCTTTAAAAAGATCGCAACACAAACGGCGAGATGAATGCTTGAGTGGCGAGCGGTCGCACGTAGCACCTTCACAACAGCGCTTCGTACCGCGCTCCAACACCAATTGACGAATACAGACACGTGTGTTAGTATATAGATACTCGACACTCCTCTAAGGCTGTGACGACATTCTGACGTACTTCCAAAGCCTAAAGACTTGAATGCAACATCATAACACACGCAAAGCTCGATGCGACTCGCCGATACCCGTACTCGTTCTGAGTAGGAAAACTTGACTGCGGGAATGTTTTGAAGCCGTAAAACTGTAGGTACTGCGTACGTATAATGTTTATAGTTTATATCTAATGACGATGATGGTTATCCTCATCTTATTCTGGTGACGTCACTCCTTATTTCTGTTTTTTTTTTATTTCGTTTACGGTTTGGGCGATATCGTGAGGTGGTTGGGATTTCGGTTTTATTTTATGTAGCTTTGAATAAAATTTAGGTGCCGTGGTGGTGGTTAAGGCTTTTTAGGCATGAGGATACCGTATCGAAACCTGACAAGTGCCACTTTGACTTTTTGTACATTCTAAATTTTATTTAGACACCATTGACATGCAGTGAGGGAAAACGTCGTGTGGAAACCTGGACTTATCATTTCTGGGTCTAAGTGGCAATAAAGCTAGCGTGCTGATTAATGCTTAAAACTTTTCCGTGTGAGAAGAGGTCTTTGCTCATTAGTGGGCACTTGTAGGCTGGTGATGATGATAATGATGATTTTAAAATCATAATTCCATCTTCAACAAGATGACTGATAGAAGCTTCTTTGATCCATACCTAAACATTTTAAGGAGCTTGACAGTAAAAACAAGATTAACTTCCTTTTTTAGCGTAACCACTTGAATTAGAGAGACGTGTGCAAGAGTGCAATAAGAAAAGACGCGACGTTTTTGAATATTTTACTCAAATTGAAATAAAAACGATTTTGGTTAGTACAAGATTCTCCTTTAGGATGTAAAACGCATCGCTAAGTCCCGATAGGGGGTCGAGGCTATCAAAACTTTAAGGCAATTGCCCAGTTTAGAAATGTAAAGTAATTTTATTTTATATATGTATACAAACAAATATTGTAATGTTATAAAGAAAAATACCTGCCTATATGTAATACATACTTAGTTGTTGACATAATAAGAATAAGAATAAATTAAAAGTATTTTTCCTATTATCAAACATGAGTTAGATTTCTTATTAATCTTTTCCTGACCTTATATTGACATCTACGGATACCAAGTAAGATTTTGTTGTTTAAAATCTTATTAATTAGGTAAAACGAATTAGTTAAAGTTCTTCGTCTTTGATTCATAGGTATCCAAAAGTGTTGTACACGTAACAAATAATTTAAAATACTTATTAGTTCAGAGCAGTTTCCATTCAGGTAAAGTCGAAATGTTTCCAAAACTGATATGCTTTTTGAAATACTTAGATACGAGTTATTTCTTTGTGTCAGTTGATCCTTAAAAAATTGATTAGTTTACTCAATGTTTCATCCTGATTTCTACAGTTTAGTTTTACGTTTAGGTACTTAAATCAAAAATATATGTAGGTAACTGTTTTCAATCGAATAATAATAAATCTGGCTTATCTATCGTTTGAGGACACTTCTGGATATTAGGCATAGGTAGTCGTCTTCTAAATACTATATTTCATCTCAAACCTTCCCAATTGAGCCGCCTTCACATCGTTGCCTACCTTCTTAGCCTAGATATTAAAACATCACATTTAGCTAGTCCATTATTGATATAAATTATAAATAACAACTCGTCTGTTCACAGATAATCTAAAGAGGATTTCGTTGTGGGGCCAAACTTGATGTAAGCATAATGAAAAAATACATATATATATATTCAAACACTGCTTTCTTAGCAACTTTAACCTGAATATATCTATATATGTAATATACAAATATTATAAAGAGGTAAAATTGTAAGTTTGTAAATATGATTGTAAGTTTGACTGTAGGGGGTAATCTTTGGGACCGCTGGTCGGATTGCCAAAATTGTTTCACTGAGAGATAGAGCTACAATGTTCCTGAGTGCTATAGGCTATAAAACATCACGCTACGATTAAATGGAGCCGAGGAGCGAGTGAAACCGCGCGAGAGCAGCTAGTCTCAATATAAACAAGTAATATAATGTTGAGGTAGGTACTTAGATCTTACTAATAAGGCGTACCTTTTTGGTTTTTCCAAACAACGTGTGTTCCAACCAAGCTTATGTTTTGCTTTACATGTCCATTGTCCATCGCACGTTCATCTCTCATAACCCTTTGTGTAAGGACTGCATCCGATTGTAATCTTGTTTCGTTTATACACACGAATGTAGTACCTATGTAGGTACTTATTTTTCTTTTACATGTTGTTCAAATAGTAAGATCTTCTCATAACGGCCATAAATTAATAACAGCTACAATTAGCTAGTCAATTTTCTCATTTATATGATAATAATAGAATGACCTAGGAAACTTACCCTACTTGGGTAAGTTTCCTAGGTCAATAATGAATTATGTTGACTTTTCAATGAAATTAAGTATTTATTAAAATACGATTATACTTTCATACATTGATTTGACGATATACTTTTCTTTTTTTAGTTGTGTCCAACTAATTCTACTGAAATAATCGACTTAAAACTATGACGCCATATATTGCGATTTCATACAAAATTCGTAGAATTAAAAAAGGTATAGTTTTCGTATAAATCAAAAAATATCTACATAGGTTTTAACGAATTAACTCAGAATGGTTCTACTAGTTTTCAATGGAACAGTTAACAGGTAAAAAAGGTATAGTTTTTGAACTATAGTTTTAAGTACTTCTAGTGTATTGAATTTCACCAGTTAGCTTCGCGGCGTTCGTTGCTTAATATGTGTTGCTTATCAGTATGAGCTCCCAACGTGGCTCGAAACTACTCGAGTTCCTTCGAGAAATTTCTTATGATAAACAAAAACAAATTAATCATTTTCTCGTACAGAAATGAGAAGTAGTTTTGTCTTTAATAAAGACAAAGACAAGCTATGTCTATAATGATAGATATTTAGGGCCAATTCGATTTATGTTTCAATATGTAGGTATTTTGTGCTGGGTTAATGTATGCAGGCACCTGCATAAATGCAAATAATGTGAACATGCCAATGCCCTTTTTTTATGTGATTTCATACGCGCTTCACTTCATTGTAGCAGGGTTTCGATTTTCTAACGAACACATATTTTGAGATTTGTTTCAATTTTCTGTGCAAAACCTATATCGATTTTTTAATTAGTGAGCTACAGTTTCGTTATTTTTGCCATGCGCCATTTTGATAAGTTGATATTATATATGTCAGCCACTTTACCTGTAGGTACCAATAAGTATGTAAGTACTTACTTACATTTTTTAATGCATTGATATGTAAATAGGGTTACCAACTATACTGTTTAACAGTACCTAGCAGTAGTAGTAACGCCGTGTAGGTGGATTGGAAAGGTTTGAGATGAAATATTTCTATGTGCACTCCCCGAAAAGACACGTTTTTTTTGTTCATTCACTCATGTCACAACTCTTCCTAATTTAGATATGAGCGTCTATCTAATACGTAAAGTTATACCTTTTTAGTTGAATAAAGTTATGAAAAGCCATTATTTAAATTAGGTAGTTTCCTACTATTTAAGTAAAAATTGCGAATCATGTGCTCTTGAACTTACCTATTGTGCTTTTTTGAGCAATCATATTCGAATAAGTTTATTAAACTTTTACGTTTTGGTATAAGCCAATAAAATTGAGATTCAAATAAATCCTCTGTGTGGGTGTCACAAAGAGTGTGAAGTGTAACAAAAACACCACTATGCACTTTATACTTATTTGCCCCGTGTATATTACATATCTTTCAGGTTAAATTCAGGCCACAAAAATACATCACCTGTTTTCTATTATTGGTTATATGTACGAGTATGTATAAGCTAATTGTAAATGTGGGAGAGCCACACTTCAACACGAATGGGCCAGACCGGAGAATGATACCCTGGCCACACAGAAAACCGGCGTAGAACAACTACAGCATTGCGTTTTGTCGTGTGGGTGAGGTTACATCACCAATCCTTAAATCCCCAAAATCCCTTATCCCCAAAAGGCGGGCAATATACTACGAGAACCGGATTTCATTGACCATTCGTGTGTTTCAAACGTAGATCGAAAGGAGACACATATTTTCTATTGCGTCTTATACACATCCCGACATTGAACGAGTTAAAATCAGATTACCAGTTTCCATCAATTTGGAAAACCGGCCTTCGTATGAAAATACACGCGCATAAACGCTCAGAACGTAGCAGATACTAATATACCGACTAACTACCTCCACCATTATTTTATAACAACTAACCACTATATAAAATTATGATTTATATATCCATTTAAATATCTATAAATTCTATTTCAATGAATCCATCTTGCGGTTTACCGTCATCATGAACTTAACCTCATGTTTACATCGCGTACCTAATTGGGTAGTTTCCCAGGTCAATAATAAATCATTTTGATTTTCAGTACAAAGAAGTAGCTACTGTGATATACATCATACTTTCATTCATTGATTTGACGATATATCTATTTAATTTTAATTTTTTCTAGCAAATATTTCAGAAATAAGTTAGTATGCTATTTGGCGTAAAAACATTATGACTTTATGTGTTGCTATCTCATACAAAATTAATAGAACAGTAGGTATGTAGTAAGTTGTAAACAAACGAATTGTTGCTTGCTTGAGTGACCACAACCGCGACTGCTAAATTCTTGGGTTTTTCATATTTTTAAGACGGAGATTTGGAATAGTTCTTTTTGTAAGGTCATAGATTCACTCTCTAAGTATACGGTATTTGGGTGGGACTCTATAACAAAAAGGGCCTTAAAAGTATAAGCAGACTGAATTCTTATTGCGCTTTTCGGTTTAAGGAGAATTTACTTAAATATTTTCATCAACATATTTTGTAAGAGGAAACTTTTTTAAATACCTACGTACAATGGTACATTACAACAATTGTAAATAATGGTCTAGCCTCGGGAATGTGACCTCATTACAAAGTAAATAGCTTTTATCATTGGTGTCACCCGCTATTCGGATCTTATTTATTATTGATTACCTAGTCCTAGCGAATAAAACCTAAATTTATTGTGCCATTCGATACAGTAATTCCTGAGAATGTCACGTTCAAAACAAACAAACTTTTCAGCTTTTAACCGATATCATGACTAAAGAGAGTCAGCATAAACACGTGGATATTTGTGGTTATTACAAAATAATAAGACGTGCTTAATAACTGCGCTTGCGTCGCCGGCGTGTTACTTTAAGCAATCCCGTATTTTTGTTCATTTTAATCTCCAAGACGCCCGTGTATAACTAGTCATTTGTTATAGGTTTCTGCAATGCTCTGGTTATGATCATATTGCAACAATCTATTTTTCTTTCAACAAAATTTCAATGAATTTACAAATGATATCTTTTAGGTACCGATATCAAATTATAAACAAAAGCGAAGAGTAACTAAACAAAAATTACAATCCCAAACCTATTGCTACTACCGACAATTTTGAAATAGAAAACTCAATTATTCTTAATTAACTTAACCCAGGAAAACCCGAGATCTTAAACTTGACAATCGTGCCGTTGATCTTTCTTCTAATTGGCAGTCGCCAGCTTCGTAATACAAAAGATTTATTATACATACTTACCTACCTTAATTATCTATTGGTGCAGTATTCTTAACCAAGGTGCTTGTAAAAACAAAAATGTCCTAGGATAGTAGAATCAGAGGCGGATTAAGCCTGATGAGCACCCTAGGTACCTAGGTACCTTATAGGCTTTATTACCATTATTTTATATGAGATTCTCTTCCATATTCGCTCTTCGTGCCTGGAGTCCTCTAAGGCGCACACGATTCGATTTTTGAGATAGGAAAATCATCGAATCATTCCTCTCACCCCGGCTGGGCGAGATGGCGACTCACTTTTATTCACTGAAAACAAACCCCTTGGCCTGTTCCAGGCTGGGGCTCCGATACATAACCCTTGACCCGCAGCCCCGGTAGAATATCAGCCCCATTAGACCCCATCTATGGTACGCTACACGTATCCGTATTAGAGATAATACGGCTATGGCAAATATCGTAACTAGTAGGAGTGAATAACGCTTTGTTTTTCTGTCTTGGGACCATGGAGAAAACCAAGATGTTTCATGTAAGTAAAATTATTTAAATTACAAGACAAAACACTAATTAAACACCATACATATCTAAGGTAAACACATGATTATAAGGTTTAAGAAGTTGTTTTACTTATGAACCTTTAAAAGCAGACTCGTTTTTCTGGTTTTTGCATGAAACTTGCTTACCAACAACGTTTAGGAATAACCGAATACGTGTAAACCCGCCAAAAGGCCATTAAAGTATTGAGGAAAACTGCTAAAGTATCTAAATATTTTCAATGTGTTTTTTATTCAGTTTGCAAAAATCACACCTAATACACAACATTATACTTACTTGCGCCTTAATATTTATAATAGTTTTTATGTACATGTGCTACGCTTCAAGGCTTCCTGTTTATCAAAAATACCAACTCCGCTTTAATTTTCGCTATGATTATATTTAAACAAAAACAATATTAAATAGGTAAAACAATCTCTCCTACATACCTACTTATAAAAATCCATCCCGAATTCTCTTGTTCATAGTCTCTCGGCTTAGTCACACATGCGTAATGCATAGGCCGATTCGGATATATCTTTTTATGTTGTTTTTCATATGATCAAAAGTAGATTCTAACCAAAGATTTTTTAAAGTAAAACAAATGGCTGTCACCGCCTTACATGTACTTACACCATTGCGAACCAGACTCTAGGCCGACGCTGAAGGCCGCGGTGGCTTCTTCCATAGAGCCTAAATTAGGTAATCAAGGGTTGCGGGTGCAAATGCAATTATGTGTGATTTTTAATTTGTAAGTTTGACATTCCTCCTCTCGCCGCCCAGGAGCCCTAATCATTTTGATGATTTTGACCCCTCTAAGAGAAACTGTGCTGGTCTGGGCTACTAGCTCGTCTGATGGCCAGCGATGACTTTGTACCTAAGAATCTACAACCTATTACTAGTTTAAACACCTGTAGTATTGTTTAAATACAGATAGCTACTGCCCAACTAATGTAAGACATTTTCCTTACTGAAGTTTTTCCCCAACACAAATTGTTTATACCTAAACATAAACCTGTTTGATCTATAAGAAGTCGCTAATGATTGCGTATAGGTACTGTATAAATACGGGCAAACTTGCTTAAATGCATTATTATGAATACCTAGTGGTTAGAGTTGTACGCAAACTTGTTGGTATGCTAACGGCAAATGAGGAAATGTAAACAAAAATAAACTTGTTGATTATTATTACTTTTTTTATGGAATAGGTGGCAAACGAGCAGACGGATCACCGGCAAGCGATCGGCGCCGCCCATGGACATCCGCAACACCAGAGGAGACACAGGTGTGTTGCCGGCCTGAAGGAATACGCTCGTTTCTTGAAGGTTTGAAGGTCGTATCGGTTCGGGAATACCGCCGCCGGAAGATCATTCCAAAGTTTTGCTGTGCGGGGCAGAAAGTTTCGGGTGAATCGCATAGTTGTTGACTGCCAACCATATATGTGATGGGGATGAAAAAAATTCTCTTTTAACTTCTGTTTTAAGTCTTCTCTGTTAGCTTTCAGGTAGCCTATAGGGATTCATGGCCATCTACGGGCCTCTGAGTGGGCACCGAATGCGAGCTATAAGTGCTTCGATTTGTAGGCTTCTCACAATCTTAAGTAACTTCTTTGTCCGATCACAGCCATGGAATCTGGCAGCAAACCGCCTGTCAGATCAGTGTGTGGTAATTTTCGTCCTTTACGAAGAGTAAAAAGTAAGGAGCCACGGCGAGAGGTTCATGTTTCGGATTATGTGGAGGAATCCCCGAATGCTGTCATAGCGAAGTGAGGACCACGACACGGTGGACCATGCCTACAGTAGTTGGACTGTCTTTGGGTGCATTTCCATAATGTATACAGGGACAGTCGTCGGTCATTTCTTTTTAAAGTTGTCTAAGGGGCTTCTGCACGGTTGGCTTCAGCCCCTCGTACGCCTGTGGAGGTGTACGAGGTGTTACATGTAGGGTTATTTATATTATATTCTGCTGTTTCCAGCGTATCTATCAATATTTTAATTTTAAACACTTTGAAAGTCAAAAATAAATGAAAGTAAATAATATAGAAAAAAGTCTTTCTTATTTGCTAGCATGTTTTAATAATGGTATTTTTTTTTATACAAAATAATAAAACATATGCAAGGTAAAAACTGATGGTTATCAGTTTGTTTCTGTACTGGACAAAATGGTGACTAAGCGACAAAGCCCTATTTCAATAAAAAATATTTCATCTGAGTTTTGATTTAAATTTCTTATTTAAAAACTTTTTATAGAAACTCTGTAAAAAAAATCAAATTACATCTCAATTTCTGCATGCTATGAAACACAGATTTGATATATTTGACATTGAACTTTTGACAGTTATCACGCACGCGTTCCGGCTTCATACTATTTGACAAACTATTGTTTTGAGCTTGTTTTTCGGTCAGAAAGAGAAATAGGATACGTACTTTCCATATGTCAGAGAAGGGCAGCAATAGATAAACGTCTACATTAAAATGACATTGATAAATTTTGTTGTCTGACAGTCTGACCGTCTGACAGTTGACACTACACTTGAGTAGCATTGCATTTGAAAAGCACGTGTTTATCGTTTTGGTTCACATAGTAAAGAAATAATTTACGAAATGGGTGTAATACAGAGAGTAAAGTAAGAATATTTGCCAAGAAATTATATAGGTTACAGGTGAAGTAATAACATTAACACTTAAAATTATTATTTTACAGGAAACCCACGACAAGAAAGGGTAAAAAAGTCTTGCAATCGAAGGAGCCTAAGCCCATTGAAGGGCCCAAACAAGCCTTGTTTCTTCAGGGTCGCAATCCTTCTGAGCGCACACGTAAACTTTTAAAGGATATTTATGATTTGAAGAAGCCAGATGCGGCTTATCTTAGCCGAAAAAATGATTTCGTGCCGTTTGAAGATGCGACACTCATTGAGAAGTAAGTTTGAAACAGTGAATTAAATATTGTGTAATATTAAACAGTGGATTACGCATTTTAGTAAAAATTTAATTGTATTTCTATTCATTATTATTATTAGGTTAGTTTTGTACTCTTTGTAAGCAAATATCATTGACTAAGTAATGTTGCAGTACATGTGGTAATATTTTTTCTCATAAATTACAGATTATGCTACAAGAAAGAAGCTGCATTATTTGGGGTGGGTTCCCACTCCAAGAAGAGGCCCCACAACATAGTACTAGGCCGTACATTTGACTATGGTATTTTGGATATGATAGAGCTGGGCGCAGACAATTACAAAGCAATGTCAGAGTTTCACAACATGAAGGTTCTAGCTGGTATTAAACCTTGTTTGGTATTTAATGGACCGGCTTGGGATCTGAACCAGGATTTGAAGAGATTGAAATCATTATTCACTGATTTCTTTTGCAGAGAAAAGGTAAGTTTATACCAGACAACCATCAAAGTAAAAAAGATGTGCTGTACAAGTTTATATCTTATCTCAGAATATTCTGAATTACTTAACTATTTACGTGTCCACTATGTTACCCTATGATGGACCATTATCAATCACAATACTATCACCACAATGATACCACAAAGCGCAGAGAAAGCAACTTTGTTATATACTAATGAATCAAAGTTGCTTTTTCTGTACCTATATCACTATGTATGCTTAAATCTTAAAACTATGCAACAGTTTATTGTAATAGCTAGAGTGATTGAAGAGGAAGGTTTATATGTATAATAACATTCTTTGAATAGTGGAGAAATGTAGTATTAGCTTGGCACCCGTGTGGACCTGTGACAAGTTTCTAGTCAATAGTACTAAATAATTGATAATAATGACTACTGTACATAGGCCTCTGCCAATTCATAGGACTAGTTGGCTAACAATATTTCTGTATTTTGATCCACCCTTTTTTATTTTTGTTATTCATTTAATATCAAAATGAATTTAGTCTATTATTGCATTTCAATATTGGCAATAATTTTTATTAAATTTCAGGTAGAATCAATAAGACTGCAAGGATTGGAGCATGTTATTAGTTTCACTGCCACAGATGATGGTAACATATACTTCAGATCATACAGAGTACAGCTCAAAAAAAGTGGACAGAGGACACCAAGAATCGAGCTTGAAGAAATAGGTATGTTAATATGTCTATTATTTAATTAAGTATAAGAGACCCATACATTGGCAGCTTGAACAGAATGGTACACACAGCCTAACACAAAATTTGGATGAAACAACACTACGCTTGCATTGAGATCTGTCTCCTTTCATTGTGATCTGTTTTGTGAGCCTAAGTGAAGTCTAAATCTTTTCCCTTTCTTACCCTATTCTCTCTTAAGACACCGAAAAAGGTAGTATCCATGGACAATTGTAGGAATTATTGAATAAAGCAAGTATTAACTTTAAATATTGTGTAATTTATTTCTTAAGACGTAAGCGTTACAAACGTGTGTCAAAAAGTGAAAAAAAAACAAAAGAATTGAGAACGCCACACAGCGGCAAAAATGCGAACTACTTATTTGATTGCGTTCCATTTCTAACATCCACCCCTGAACGCAAACCCATTTTTGCTATACAATATAAGTTTTTATGCTCAGTGGTACCCTTAGTTAGTATATCTGCAATCATATTATCGCCTCTACAATAATTAAATTTTATCTCTAAATTATTTACATGCTCTCTCAAAAAATGATATCTTATATCAATATGTTTTGAACGGGGTAAATAACAATCATTGGCAGACAATTTTATAGCACTTTGATTGTCACTAAATATGCAAAGCGGTCCATTTGAAGGCTGGCCGATCTCGATCTGCAGCTGTCGCAGCCACAGGGCCTCCTGCGCTGCTGATGACATGGCCATGTACTCCGCCTCGGCGGTTGACAAAGCCACCGTTTGTTGTCTCCTGGAGCACCAGGACACCGCGCCTCCCTGAGAAATAAAAACATAGCCCGTGCAGGACTTTCGGTCGATATTATCGCTGGCCCAGTCTGCATCACAGAAGCCTCTAAGATTTGGTTGATCATCTTTGGTATAGGTGAGCTTCAGATCTTTAGTTCCCTGTAAATATCGTAGTACTCTTTTGACTGCTGTCCAGTGTTCTGCTCTTGGTTCTTTATTGAACCTACTGAGAGTATTGACGGCAAATACTCTCTAGAATCCTGATCACAACTCTCATTCGTTACACAATCACCAGTAGTTTCTTGAACCAATGGTAAGGTGAGCTTTTCTTCTTCAGACAAGGATATCTCTGTAGGTGCCGGGACATTACTGCTGTGACTTGCAGAAGTAGATTGATTCCCTGGTGGCTGTGTCTTCATTTGTGAAGCTTGATAGTTACTAGATGAATCTGAAACATCATTAGTTACTTTCAAATTAGAACTTTTATTCTCAAAGAAGGTGACATCCCTGCTTTTTATAATCTGATATGTTTTTTCATCTAGTAAGCGATATCCTTTTGTATTGTCACAGTATCCCACTAAAATCATCCTTTTTGACTTTTTGTCCCACTTCTGCCGTTTTTCCTTTGGTACAAAGACCATAGCCTCCGAGCCAAATATTCTCAGATGGGACAAGTCTGGTTTGTATCCATTCCACATTTCAAAGGGTGTCTTACCCTGTAAAGCCTTATTAGGAGATCGGTTTAAAATATATGCTGCGGTCCCCACTGCCTCGGCCCATAGTTTCTTCTGTAGATTGGCATGGAACAGCATGCACCTAGCTTTCTCAACTAATGACCGATTCATCCGTTCAGCCAGTCCATTGTGTTGGGGGGTGTAGGGAGTGGAGGTCTGATGTACTATACCGCTGTTGGATAAGAAATTCTCAAAGTGAGTATTACAGTACTCAGTACCATTATCTGTTCTTAAAATCTTTATTTTCTGAGAACAATGGTTTTCTGCTTTGTTTTTATAGTCCTTGAAAACATCCAATAGTTTGGTTTTATTTTCCATGAAGTAAACAAACACCATTCTTGTATAATCATCGATAAAAGTGATACAGTACTTCATACCTGAGCAACTCAAGTTCTCCATGGGTCCACAGAGGTCAGAGTGAACAAGTTGTAAAGGTCCTGAGGCTCGAGAACCAAGATTCTTGAATGGTAATCTAGACTGCTTGCCTTCACAGCAAGAGACACACCTTGTCACATTACTCTCAGTGTTGGTAAGAGTCACACCCCTGACACTGTTGGGTAGTCTGTTGACATCCTGTGCTAGTTCGATGTCAGTGTATCCAACTCCTTTTACTGACAGCGGCTCCTGGTTGGCTACTGTAATTTTCTTTACCGGTGGTTCCGTGACATTGTACAATCCCTGCCTGTTACCGGTCATATGCATGGATGCACCCGAGTCAATGAACCATTTATTACACTGAGCACCTGAAAAGGCTGAAAAAGCTGCGATAAAACCTGTATCCTTTTTTCCTTTTTCATTCACAGTTGTCTTTTTAGTGCTCGTACAAAACTTCGCGAAGTGTCCATAATTATTGCATTTGTAGCATCTTGGCCCTTTCGTCTTTGGTTGTTGTGGCCGACTATGTTGTTTCCTTGATTTTGAACCAACATACAAAGCGGTACTGGTATCTGCTGATCTAACTTCTTGAAGTAGCTTGGTCTTGATAAGATCGGCACTAATCTTCGCGCCAGAGCTCTCAAGTCCCATAATCATCGGAGCGTAGACGTCAGGCAGACCGGCCAGCATCAATGTACCCAGCCACTCGTCGTTGACTTCAAACCCTATGTTCCGTAACTTATGGGCTGTGGTCATTATTTTGTGAATGTATGATTCTACATTACCGCTAGATTCCAGAGTACTGTTCACTAAATCTTTCAACAGCCCAACTTTTCTAGTTAATCCGTTGTCATCAAACGCTTGTTGCAGAGTCTCCCATACTTCTTTGGCTGTGCTGCAAGTTTGCACATGTATGTAATTTTGCGGATCTAACAACAATATCAATTTAGATTTCGCCTTAACATCTTTACAAGGATCTACGGGTTTGCCATCTTTGGGCTCCACACATTGCCACAAATCTTCGTGTTCGAGATAAGTTTTCACACTGAATTTCCATGTTGCGAAGTTTTCACGCCCGATCAACTTATCAAGATTGAACATGTGATGCGATGAACTCATTTTTTAAGAGTTTTTCGTAACTCGCCGGTCACTGGGACGCGTGTGTATAATCTCACTTTTTATTCCGGTACACGTACACCACTAAACACTGATAAATTCTGCACGAATATTTTGTACTGATACTTGCTAATCAACCACGCTCTGCTACCATGTAGGAATTATTGAATAAAGCAAGTATTAACTTAAAATATTGTGTAATTTATTTCTTAAGACGTAAGCGTTACAAACGTGTGTCAAAAAGTGAAAAAAAAAACAAAAGAATTGAGAACGCCACACAGCGGCAAAAATGCGAACTACTTATTTGATTGCGTTCCATTTCTAACAACAATGTCTACTCATTTGCCGTTTTATACCATAACTAGCTACTCTCACGAAGTTTCACCCATTGCTCGGCTCCATTTGATTGTAGCGGGATGTTTTATGGCCTGTAGCACTCGGGAATATTGTAGCTATCTATCAGTGAAAGAATTTAGCAATCTGATCAGTGGTTCCAAAGATTACCCCCTACATACACACAAAACCTGTTTATAATATTAGTATAGAAAAAACCATCCATGCCTGCATACTTAGTATTTGTTCATGGAATCAATAATCATCAATAATAAACCTTATTGTTTAGTTATTTATTTCTGAAACTTTCTACCACTATCCCAAGAAAATCAATGTTTAATGTGTATTTTCTGACTTCACAGGACCTTCAATAGATTTCAAACTCAG
This sequence comes from Spodoptera exigua, assembly GCA_902829305.4. Taxonomy (NCBI): domain Eukaryota; kingdom Metazoa; phylum Arthropoda; class Insecta; order Lepidoptera; family Noctuidae; genus Spodoptera; species Spodoptera exigua. The sequence goes on from LR824614.2 coordinate 6,614,745, forward strand.
GAGAACCAGATTAGCAGCAGATGATCTTTTCAAGGAAGCATGCAAGGTACCGAGAGAACTCAAACCCATCACAAAGAAGAACATTTCCCGAGATGCTTTTGGTTCCAAGTTGGGTCGCGTGCACATGGGCAAGCAAGACATACAGAAACTCCAGACTCGCAAGATGAAGGGTTTGAAGAAAACGCCGGAAGAAAAGAAACAGATGTTGATGAAACGGAAGCAAGAAAGGAAAGCTGCCAGACAAGCTCAGAATGTGTCTGCAGAATAAATATACTGTTATTGTCTATAAATGGTTGTTTTCTTTATTTTCCCTTTTTAATGTTATTGTTTAATGGCCGGACTGTTCTATTTGAAATAACTTTTGAGGTTTTGTCATAACAAAAAAAAATAATTACATTACATATGAATAAATTAAAAACATCACGTGATTATCACAAACAGTAAAATTAGAAATTTTCCTAAATATTTATTATGCTACATAGCGTAAGTCCGAGTATTTTATGTTGGTATAGCACTGAATGTAAATTAAATATCAGGCGCCTGGTAAAAAAACAATAGCATATAACGCAGAGAAAACATTGTTTACAAGATAAATAATAGGCGTAGCGTTCAGAATCAAACAAGATATTATAATAATTTAAATTAACCAATTTATTTGTTCACTAGCTATATGTAAAACCCCGGCCGACGCGCGGTTTCACCCGCTGCTTGGCTCCATTTAATCGTAGCGTGATATTTTATAGCCTATAGCACTCAGGAACATTGTACCTATCTATCAGTGAAAGAATTTAGGCAATCCGACCAGCGGTTCCAAAGATTACCCCCTACATACAAACTTACAAATTTTACCTCGTTATAATATTAGTATAGATAATCAAATCTTTTTATTCTGAAATCTATAACTCACAAAGGGTCAGCAACGCATTTGAAACTCCTCTAACAAGTAACAACTCATAAAAATAATAGGTAGTTTACCCAACGCCTACTGTGTTGTCGATAACCTTTTGCATCGATGGTAACCAATAATTCATTTATTTTGACATAATAATCTATTAAAGATATAGGTACATGCATATTATATAAACAGATACCTTTATGGAACGTTAAACAAACGTTAATTAACATGTGACTATAGTTTTAAGTAGGTAAGTAAGTGGTATCTCATTAGATTGGAGATTTTCCACTAAACAATCAGAACTGACGGAAGTGATACATAAACAAGCACTTTGTCCGTTACTTACGGTTAAACAAAAATTCGAACTGATTATAAACCTTTTAGGTAACTACCTTCGTAGTTGCGGAAATACGAGTACCTACCTACAACCCACGCACAATAAATATTAAGGTTCTAAATTATCTCCTTGCAGTTGATTTAATTTAATATTTATTAAAGGGAAATACTAATTTACGACAGTTTGAAATTTTGATAAACTTGAAAGATAGGAAATATTTATTGTTTTGAGTTGGTTGGATATTGTTCCCTAAGTACCTATATTAAGTATATTTTTTTCAATTCCCTGAGATTTTTAGTAAATAGAATAAATACTACCTATGTAGTTGTTGTGGCGGTCTGTAGACCTACATGTTCTAAGGTGGCTACACGCCATACTTATAAGTAGTTTTTATTTGTTATGGATGGAGGGAGAAGAAAGATTGGGCCTCTGAAAACCCTGACCCGGTTGTTTAACGCATCCAGTGCCCCCGACGCGTATGTGCGTTTCCTTACGCTACTCTGTGTGCCCTCGACGCACCTGTGCGTTCTATACATTAATGTATAGACGTTTACGTAACGTTTTGGATTCCGATACAATAGTTCGTTACACACTAATATTGTATAAAAATAATATATTATTTTTTAAATAAAATCATAGTATTTTCTTTTATTAACGTTGGTTTTCCGTGATGTTGTGGTATCACTTCGGTCGAGCCAACCCATTCGTGCCGAAGCATGGCTCTGATACTTGCTCAAGATAGTTGGTTATTTCAAACAAATATAGGTAGTTAGACATTACGGGTCCGAATTTACTTATGATGTTTTCTTTTACCATTTGTTAGTGGTAGTAAAATACCTATAAAAATACCTATAGGTACGCTGAGATGGGCACATGTAAATGTGAGAACTTTAAATTTGAAAGTTTAAGGTATTTGCCAGGTTTCGAATCTGGTGCCCTCATGTATGAGAAGCCAAAAGAGGTCAACACACCCAACTTCCAAGTCACCACGAAGTTTTTCCCTGATCACCATGTAATTTTTTTGTTTTCCGTTACAAGATAATTTCCATAGCCCATAAACAAAACGTTTGCTAGTTGTATCTTAATCATACAAATGTAAATATTTTTGTATGATTAGGTAACATGTAACTACTAGATAATTATACTGAGGCTTATTTAATCAAGTAAGTGTTATTATTAAACTGTTGGATCTACCCACTTATTAAATTACAAATGCGTCAATAGTTTGGTAGATACCTATCTACTTATGGATGGATCTCTATGTATTTCTTTCGTAGTGTATAAATATGTATGTATTTCTTTATTATTTTACGCTACTTATCTAGATGAAACTATGTAGTGCCTAGCTATTTAGCTACCAAAACCAATACCAAGCCTAGGCCGAAAACGTATTTGCGACAGTTAAGTACTATAGCAAATATGTATGTCACCTAGCTACAAGCTACAACCGTTTAGTCTTCCAATAGGAATTGAATGTTTTATCACAATACACAAATAATAATTAGTACGTGATTATACTTAGGTTTAATAGTAGGTAATACCTATATTGTATAACAAGTTGTGTCATCAAGTCACAAGTAAAAAAAAATTGAATAGATAAACTTTAGGTACTGCGTATTAAAGTGTGTAGGTACAGTCAACGTAGTTATTTAGTATGCAGATACTTAAAAAATAAACATTGATTCAGTACATACCTAAGTACAGTGCTTAGATAGTAACCATTGGTTTACTATTGAGCTCCCATTCTGAGATATATTCGTTAAGAAGCATAGGAACAATAGCTACAGTGACAGTAGACTCGTATCTGTGTTGAATCAATTTTTATTATCTTAAATGAGTAACAACTAAATTGGCTCACAGTACCCATATAAGTACGTACTTATATCAAATGTTAGGGATAATATTTAGTTTTAATTCCGCGACAAAAATCCAGGCTTGTTACAGGATGCAATCCCACTCCTATGCAATCATGCATATGCACATGCAGCAAGGGTAAACATGCATATGCACACATACACAAAACGGAAAAGCATGCCACGCAATCAAACCATAATCAATGAAGGCATCCTCAGGAGATGTTGACTCGACGAGCGCTCGTCATGTCCGTTTTGTGTATGAGTGCATATGCATGTTACCCTTGCTGCATGTGCATATGCATGATTGCATAGGAGTGGGATTGCATCCTGCAACAAGCCTGGATTTTTGTAGCGGAATTAAAACTAAATATTATCCCTAACATTTAATGTCATGGATTTCCGCAAAGTAACGCCTGATTCTATAAATTACCTACAGCTAATGATCGCCCTACGTACCGTTCTTATTAAAATATTTTAAGTATTAGTTACAATTACAACACTCTTATCTTTACCAGAAGTGTTTTAATAATGTGAATAGGAAATGAGCAAAAAGGTTGCTGCAGACACGGCCCTTTACGAATACCTAATTATTATAATCGGTAGGTAGTGTACCTTATTATCCAAATACAACAGGTGAATACTTAGTGAATAATAAGTCTTGTTTTTATCTACATTTGAGCCAGCTACCTAGTATATTATGTATCATGTAGGTAGCTTATCTATTTTTTTAAATATAGGTATCTGAGTGCCTAAAATATAGTGTGGTTGCGCTTAACGTAGCTAAAGTAACCTATTTGGATGTGTATTCAGAGGATTACTAGAAATTTTACAGTATTACTGTATGGGAAATGATTGTTAGGTACTGACTTAATTTCTATGAGCGTAGAAAATTATCTACAGACTTCTCCCGCCTTAGGTAAGGAGTGTCAGTCTCTTACTGACTAAAACCTACACCGTACCTTCTCCTGCTCTGAGTAGAGCTGCGGTACACTAATTCGCTTGCCCCGCAACCTGGGCTGGAAGTGAAATTTATATCTAAGTATATATTGTAAAACTGCAGAGTTTGTTTGTTTGTTTGTTTCAACGCGCTAATCTCTAGAACTGCTGGTTCGAATTGAACAATTCTTTTTGTGTTAGATAGTGCATTGATTAAGCCTTCCTCAATAATAGGCTATAAATAAAACCCCACGCCATGACCAATAGCAGCCGAGGACCGGGCAAAACCGCGCGGAAGGAGCTAGTAAAGGATAATATTATAAATTAATCCTTCCTAACTTTATATTAGGTAGGTAGGTACCTACTATTCATGTATTTACGGTAGTTTAATTAATTACTAGGTACGGATTTCTGCAGTGATATTTTAATGTCATTAAATGTACTTAATTTTTTTTTCTTTTATTTAATAGGTCGGCAAACGAGCAGACGGATTACCTGGTAAGCAATCAGCGCCGCCAATGGACACTAGCAACGGAGGAGTTACGAGTGCGTTGCCGACCTTTTAGGGATTAGGGATTTGGAGATTTAGGGATTTGGGAGGGATTGGGGGAGGGGAAGGATTGGGCCTCCGGTAACCTCACTCACACGGCGAAACACAACGCTGTGGTTATTTCACGCCGGTTTTCTGTAAGGCCGTGGTATCACTCCGGTCGAGCCGACCCATTCGTGCCGAAGCATGGCTCTCCCACACTTATCATATTTTATAACAATGCTTACAATACATGGTAGATACTTTCGCAGTTTACTTTCACCAGTTGCACATAAGACAAGGTCATAAAGTTGATACTGCAAAGTAGAAGGTTAATAACCGTATCACAACTGTCTGTCTGTCTCTCATAATCATTTATTGTAAAGAATTATTGCAGATACAAAACTGCTTAAGGCAAATCCGGCTTTAACGTTCGTTACTATTGTCCGACACGTTAGGTAGCTACCTACCTAAGAATGTCCGAAAATTCATTCGATGTGGTGGTGTCGCTATATAATACATACCTACTTATTGCACTAGTACTCTTCTCGTGATAACCTTATTTTTTGAGGAAGGGAAAATCATAAAATTGCTTCTCCTGCTCTGGTTGGCGCGAGAGGGAGTGTCAGACAACATCAGACAGGACGAGGCTGCGCTTTATTATTGCGCTTGACATCATCATCCAGCTGAACATCATTCCTATTGGGCATTTGGGCCCCTTTTGTCGTGGTCTGGTGGCTCTTTGAGGTGCACGCGGAATGCTAGGCGCCACGTCTGGTACTGGTAGAGCAGCGAGCCACCCTTGCTGGCCGTCCCCAGACCCGTGCTTGATGGTCGCACGATCCTCGACACCCAGAATGTCTCCTACTGCGGTGGCTGGGGCGCAAGGATGGTTCTCCTGGTTAAGGGACTACACATTTGACTTTACTTACTGACTGACTTTACTTTACTACTTTACTCTTTGATAGCTTATCAAGCAAGAACATTATTTAGAAAAAGCTCTAATTGAGGAACTCATACTCTATCCTCCTCATATCGATAAATGAAGCCTAGGTACCTGTATCACAATAGCGCTGTATTGAAATGCAGCTCTTCAAATAATTGTTACTCAATGAATGGGGATTATTCGTTGCGGTTTCTCCGTTACCTTTTTAAATAGATAACTGAAGTGTCATGGCGCTTGGCATGTGGTTGTGGTTAGGTACAGACAATTCTATGAATGAAAACTACTTCGTCATCTATTGTAACAATGCTTGTGTTTACCATAGGTACCTAGATTTAGATTTAACATTTTTATTTATAATCAAAAAGTGTTTGACCTTTTATAAAATCATTAGATAGTCAGTTACCCATCCAATTTCAATAGATTAGTAGAAACTGTTAATTTTAAGCAGAAATAAAACAAGATCAATCCTATTTGCCATTTTATAATATACTAATTAATCGTGGGATCATCGAATAAACTTTTCTCAGGGTGGAGCGATAGGGAGTGTCAGACTCTAACAGACAAGTCAGGACTCACACTGTAAACGCAGTCACTGTCATCCGAAACTAGCGGAGGATTTATACGTTTTCAAAGACTTAAAAACCACGCTGTTACTTATCCTGCTTCGAGCCAGAACTGTGGTACATTATTCGGCTTACACCCGCAAACCAGACATTATAAAATTAACTTGGATATACGATACGCACCTTCCCTATTAACATGAGTCATAACAAGATTCCATAATCACGGACTAATAAAATAGTTTTATTCTTAGGATGTAGGATGAATTTTGAAAGTCAATTGATATTATATTATTCTTACAGGAAATGTAAATGTAGGTAATTAGTCGTGCGTGGCAACGAAGGTTGTATATTAACTTACGTTATCTAAAGATATGAATTAGGAACTTTGCCTCCGCGTGTTAATGCCCTTGCCGAGCCCTTCTGTGTGACACACGGACTTCGAAAGCAACTATGAGCCAAGCCTTCGGTAAAGTTGTTTCACCTTTAACAACATTTATTCACAAATACCAACCACTTGTAATTATCACATAATATATCTGTTTCATTTAAAGTCGTCTATAAATTCTATTTATGACTTATTTACTTAAATATTGCGATCAGTTATGTAAAATATGTCCGGATTTCGAAGGTTCATTTGGTGGAAACTGGACACATGATTTGCAAGGTTGTAATTAACAAATCTACAAATAGGTATGTTTGATTTTGATTGTATAATTAAATAGATTTAGAGATATAATGGTTACAGTGCATACATAGGCGGTCAGATACAAGCCTATAAGGTAAGCGAATTAAAATTGTGTTATAGTAGATCGTGGACGGTATGTATTACATGATAGATATGTACGGCGAAATAAATTAATAATAAATATAATGAACTGGGGGAAGGCCAAGACCTACGTAGACCAAACTTTACACTTACATTATTATTCCTACATAGGTAATATACTAGAATATGGCAGGGTAAAAAGTCTAGACAAGTGGATAGGCCCATAAGGATCTTAATTTTTTAAATCTATTTGAAACTATAAACTTATTATTTTGTGGGTTCAAAAGCGTGGTTATACTTACGTAAGTACCAATTACAGATTCATAACTGATGTTACCGATTTTAATACGAGGTTTCTGAATAGATCCAGAATCTTAATAATTCAAGCCATAATTCGGTAGAAAAAGGGCACTAGCTCAATAGAAGTGATACCACGGCCTCACAAAAAACAGTCGTGAAACAACATTTAGGTATGTCGAGTGACGTTATCCCCGTTTGGTTTGGACTGCATACCAAACGATGGGGGAACTATCCCCTATTTGTGTTGCTACTGTTCGTTTGCCAGCATATCTCATTAAATATGACAGACATCGATCTCAATACAACGAATATTGATTTGTCATCTCCATGATGTCTATATATGATGCAATAATATGATAGGTTCATCAACCTACCTTACAAATTAAATAAACGTATAAAATAAATAAAAAATAATAAATAAACACCAATACGTTGTGGTTTTAAGCTATGTAACGGTTTTTCTTCTAATCGACCATTCATACTTCTGTTGTATCTTACCTACTAGTAAGAGGAAAAAATCTTACGTACTTAATGAGGCTTTTTATTGTTTATGTCATTATCATCATCACTAGTCGTAATGTATCGATTTCTTATGAAAGATCTGCTTCTTACTTAATAGGAGTTTGCCATAAATACTTATGCTTTAGATTCAGTAATATTGTGTCAGAAAAAAATCACTGAAAGAAAGAAAGAATGGAAAGTAAATGCACATGATCGTCAGATCAACCTTTAGAGGTCCAGTTGGAGTTGCGGTAAATGCGCAATAATGTTATACTACCCTGAAGGGAGTCTGCAGACGGCGAGTAAAGGTAGATCGTCACCCGACCAGAACGATAACCGAGCGTACGGCGCATTGTGTTGCGCACGCGCCTCTAAGAGTCAATAGACCACCACAGACGGTGCCCTATAGGGCTGATATTCAGCCGGGGTTGCGGGGTAAGACAATGAGGCAATGCGGCTTCGGCCAAGAACAGAGAAAAAAAGAGGGGTTTTTAGTCCTCGGAGCAGGAAATGGAACGAGGTGATTTGCAGGAAATGGAACGAGGTCTAAACCCAGGGCGGACGAAATCATGAAATGATTTCACACCCTAAAAAAAGAAACTGCTGGTTTTTTGTTGTGTTTATGCATTTGTTACAAATGGATTATTGTCGTATCATCACAACAGTTTTTATCAACATATCTATTTGACAGACGTCCACTTATGTATTGTCGATTCTTTGTGACGATTTTTTCTGTCGAAGTAAGTCCCTTAAAACTCCGGGGTCGTTTATTATAAAATTAGAATCATTCAAATTACACTTTTGTATCTTAATAAGCAGTCATCCATCAAGCAATTAATGTTCACATTTTTTCTACATGTGTATGAGATTAATTAAATATACTAAGATACGTTTAGGTTGAACCACCTACACTGTGACCACATTAAGGACATAAACTACTTCGGGTTTTCCTTTATCGTTTCTTCTCAGAAATGATAAAGTCTTGAGGTGCGATCAAACAAAATTGCTATTAAAATTAGCTAGTAGTAATCGCCTTTTATTATTGGTAAGTCCAAAAAACTGAATTCGTTTTGATGACGGATATTCAGTAGAGGGTTTTTTTTTTTTTTTTTGTGAGGGGAAAATCATCAAATGACTTCTCCCGCCCAGGGCCGGGCAGGAGGGAGTGTCAGACTCTTACTGACTAAAAACCCCCCTGTTCCTTCTCCTGCTCTGTGCCGAGGTCGCGGTACCTCATTGCGCTTACCCCGCAACCCCGGCTGAACATCAGCCCTTTAGGGCCCCGTCTGTGGTGGTCTATTGGCTCTTTGAGGCGCGCGCGGAACGCTACGCGCCGTACGCTCGGGCCTGGTTCTAGTCGGGCGGCGAGCTGCCCTTACTCGCCGACCGCAGGCCCGTACTTACGGTGGCCGGAGATCGTCCCTCGATCCCCGACGCCCGTAGTGTCGCCAGTTGCGGCTGCTGGGGCGTGAGGAGGAGGATTGCTCCCTCACGCGGGCCGCCTCTCTCTTTGCGAGCATGACTGCTTCACAAAAGGAGGAGACGGCGTCCCAGTTCCTCTCACTCTGCACCATGGCCTCGACTAAGGCCGGGCGCGAGAGGTCGCCGCCGCCGATCACTTCCCTGAGGATACGGCGGTGCTCAGCCCAGGCAGGGCATACCGCTACCGTATGCTCCACCGTATCCTCTAGGTGGTCCTCACAATGACGACACTCGGGCGTTTCCTCCCGCTGAATCCGAAACAGGAACCTACCGAAGCTGCCGTGCCCGGTAAACACCTGCGTCAGACGGAAGGTGAGGACGCCGTGGCGTCTCTCAGGCCACTCCTCAAAGAGGGGTCTTACCGCTGCTATGGTAGCGTGCCCGGCCCTCGGTTATTCAGTAGAGGGTACGGAGTACTTTCAGTTTGACATTACAAGTCACTAAAAAAACTTTTTCCTGTTGGTGAGTTTGGGAGTGTCAGATACTTACTGTCTAAACACCACCGCGTTCCTTCTCCTGCGTCAGGTCAAGGCCGTGGGAAATGATTGCGCTTGGTCTACAACCCTGGCTCAAGGCTGTAAATTCTTACAGCTTATGTTATCGAATTGACTAAAGCATTAGCCGTTTTTTATGTAATAGGTCGGCAAAGGAGCAGACGTATTACCTGATGTTAAGCAATCAGCGCCGCCCATGGACACCCGCAACAACGGAGGAGTTGGGAGTGCGTTGCCGACCATTTAGGAGGGGGCCTCCGATAATCTCACTCGCACGGCGAAACACAAAGCTGTGGTTATTTCACGTTAGTTTTGGTATGGTATTACTTCGGTCGAGCCGACCCACTCGTGCCGAAGCATGGTTCTCCCACAATTACCTTAGGATAAAGTTATAATAATATAATTTTTTTTTATGGTATAAGTCGGCAAACGAGCATACGGATTACCTGATGGTAAGCAATCGGCGCCGCCCATGGACAACACCAAAGAAGTTACGAGTGCGTTGCCGGCCTTGGGGATGGAGGTTGCGAATATAAGGATTGGGAAGGGATAGGGGAAGGGGAGGGATTGGGCTTCCGGTAACCTCACTCACACGGTGAAATACAACGCTGTGGATTGTTTCACGCCGGTATTCTGTGAGGCCGTGGTATCACTCCGGTCGAGCCGACCCATTCGTGCCGAAGCTTGGCTCTCCCCAAGGTTCCGAATGTTAATACGATATCGTTTTATGATAAGAAATATTATAAGATATTCAGTGGCACATATAAATTCTAAAATTTATCGCTTGATTTGCTCATAGATATTTAAAGTACATGATTTTATACGACATAAAACTGACTCGATACCTACCGGAGCAGTAGATTACTTACTATTAATACATTACGCTATTGTAGATCGCAATGAAAGATAACTTATAGATATCTGAACAGATCAGGCCTAACAGGGTCGATGTTCAGCCGAGGTTACGGGGCAAGCATATAAGCACCTGTAGCAGGAGAAGGAGTGGTCCCTCTCGCCTCAACCTGGTTGAGAGAAAGTCAAATGACTTTCTCTGTGATGTTTTTTACACCTCAAAAATAAAAACTGATATGTGAACGGGCGGCGAGACCTTATACTTTATAACTAGATAGTTTATACTTTATACCTAGATTTATTTAGGTAAGACTTGATGCGGGCGAAGTTTTATAAAAGGAATCAACTTGTTTTTAACCGATGTTCGATTAACAAAAAGCTTTAAGTTAGAAGTACTTTGTTAAGAACAAATTTGTGCCTCGACGCCAGACAACTATAAGTTCGCATACAAGTAAAGGAGATAACATGTAAGGTTTTTTTTAAACTAAGATGTTGATATAATCGACTTTTATGGGGAGATCCACTTCTGTGAAGGTTTCCTGATAGCAATCAATAATTCAATTTAATCATAAATTTTCCTGGCATAAGCTTTGTAACCAAACACATGTTTTTTATAGTGTGGGCAATGCTACAATTATGTAATTTTGTTAGTAATTACTAGAAGCGTATTTACATTATGTGTTTACGAGAGGCTGCACCAAACATGGGGTCTTAAATTTGGTTCCATGTCCAATTTCGTTTAGTTGTTGTTGTAAGTTCCTGTACGGCACATAAGTTAAATAATAACATATCTAGCTAATGTATAACATATCTGCTTCATTTGCATTACTTTGAGATATAGATACTTTTTTTTCTTTGTCGCAAAATATCTCGGCGCTCTAATAGAGAAACTATAACACAACACAACTTCGACTCATACATAAGAAGAATATTGTTATACATAATAATAGGGTTCAACAATAAAAACTGGGGCTAACCGTAAAATGTCTGACTTTCTTTGAGCTCTCGCTCGTTTGATACACGTTTATAATTATGAAAGTTGTCCGAAGATTAATCATTAGATATATATAAATTACAAACATAGTTACAGTGTCATTATCCTAATTACGCAGTTTTTAGTTGTAGTCTCCTGTTTTAGTTCGAGTGTTCTAGTTTTAGGACTATATTGTGAGGATCAAAGTGAAGTTGGTGACCAAGTTGCGGACGCGGAGTGTATATTATTAAATAAATTGTTTTGCGTGCCCAAAATGTTTTTGCACACCTACAACGAACTTGCAGCGTAGTCATATTTGTGATGCATTTGATTATGTAACCTGCCGTGGATAATGGCTAGAGCTCTAACTACTATTAAAGTTTAAACAGTGATTCTTTAGTGAGTAGTTCTGTAGCCAACTGATACTAGTAAAGCTTTCCTTTATTTGTTCATAGTGGATGAGAGTAAGCCGTATATTACAAATCTTACAAACTTCATAATTAAATAGTTTCTACATTAAAAACTAATCAATTGCCACTCATGTATTCAAAGCACTTGATCTTAATTATTAACGTTTTTAATTTTCTCGTAAACCTTGGAATTTAATTGAAAACGCCAAAATAATTAAAAAGTATGGCTTTATAACAGGAAAAAGTCGAAGCACAAGAAGAATTGTATTAAAAGAAGAATAATATACCTACGGTGGCGGTATGCCCTGCCTGGGCTGAGCACCGCCGTGTCCTCAGGGAAGTAATCGGCGGCGGCGACCTCTCGCGCCCGGCCTTAGTCGAGGCCTGGTACATGAGAGAAACTGGGACGCCGTCCCCTCCTTCTGTGAAGCAGTTATGCTCGCAAAGAGGGAGGCGGCCCGCCTGAGGGAGCAATCCTCCTCCTCACGCCCCAGCCGCTGCAACAGGCGACACTACGGGCGTCGGGGATCAAGGGGCGATCTCCGGCCACCGTAAGCGCGGATCTGCGGTCGGCGAGTAAGGGCAACTAGCCGCCCGACCAGAACCAGACCCGAGCGTACGGCGCGTAGCGTTCCGCTCGCACCTCAAAGAGCCAGAGAAAGACCACCACAGACGGGGCTCTATAGAGCTGATGTTCAGCCGGGGTTGCGGGGTAAGCGCAATGAGGCACCGCGACCTCTGACCAGAGCAGGAGAAGGGGGGTTTTTAGTCAGTAAGAGTCTGACACTAATAACGGGCGGGAGAAGTGATTTGATGATTTTCCCCTCACACTAAAAAAATCCGCCGTACCCTAGAAGTTACAAGTTCGGTGCCAGCCTTTTGTAGTTTGTTAGGGTTTTGAGAATTGGGGATTTGGGGATTAGGAATCGGTTTACCTTGCTCACACGCCGAAACATGTATTATAATATTATTTGAGCGTTTAAATAAGGCAAGGGCATGACTTAACCATTTGTAGATACAGGTACTAATATACATATATGAATGCATAATACATTATTATAATCGTAAAATTATGTCAGGATTACTACATGTCATAACAAAGTCCGATAAAACAGTGGTTTACGCAACACGATCTCGTTTATAAAATCGATTAATTAATGGCAGCATAACATATAATTAATGTCTTTATTGTACATGCCGCAGGACCTGTTTGAAGAAAATATATTAGCTCTATATACTTCTAGATACCATGTACTTATAACCGATTGCTTTTTGTATTTATTTAAACATGATTTTATGCCAATAAATCATCGTTGCTTAGGCAAAGGTAAATATTTTTTTTGCTTTTGTTTTTATCTTGATCTAACTACATAGATAAGTACTTACATCAATATGTATATTTTGTTATTAATATACATTACATATAAAGTTCACTTATTTTAACGAAACAAAAAAGCGGGCCACCCAGATTTATCACGTGTATTTCATTAGGTAGGTACGTACGTACAGTCATCACCAAATATATAGGGAAAACAAGGTAGGTCCTTAATTTTAATAGAAGTAACTAAACCTTAAAGATATCCGTACAAAAAAGATACCATATAGATAGGTTCATTGGAAGCGTAATAAATTTTACATCGGTACTTTTCAATTGCCAATGATATCAAAAGCATTTTAAATGTTAAAAAAATAGAACACATTAGAAAAATGAACTTTAGTACCATTGATTTTAAGTATTAAATCACGTGTCGATTGTTACTAAGGTATTTGGAAACTACTGCTGTATTTTACACAGACATACCTGTTTTGTTATTTAAAGTAAGTTTGTGCGTATCTGTTAACAAAATTCGTTTTTACGTATCTATTATTTCATAATTATCCTTGTCTTTATTTACTTTTTATCAAAATTGCAAAGTTTATACGAGGATTTTTACTTAATGTTTTGGTTGCTCCTACACATTCGTATGAGAACCCGGGATCCTCCTATTTTTTTTTTATGTAATAGATCGGCAAACGAGCAGACGGATTACCTGATGGTAAGTAATTAGCGCCGCCCGTGGACACCTGCAACGGCGCGGAGGAGTTACGAGTGCGTTGCCGATCTTTTAGGGATTAGGGATTGAGGAGGGATTGGGGGTGGGGAAGGATTAGGCCTCCGATAACCTCACTCACACGGCGAAACACAACGCTGTGATTGTTTCACGCAACTGTGTATACATTATACAGAGACTTTTAATGTTATTATGTTTTTTAGTCACATACTGAATCTTACAATTCTATAAACTAAAGCGCCTAATAGGCAATATTTCAGGGTAAACTTAAAAACTTAGGGTGGACAGAATCTCAGGTAACTTATGATTAGCGCAAATACAATAGATGGTAGTCGACGGTAAAACTGGTTGCGCGCAACCTTCAAGACGCACTTCATTTGCCAAAGAACCATCTTTTAGAAATAAAGAACGACCTAGTGAGACACTTAGGAACACACCAAATCCGATATCCTATATTTTCTGTCCAATCGTTTGTGGATGATTCCAAAGACTGTGCAGATTTAAAGGTGAGTCAAGGCTATGACTAAAGAGCAATAATAATTCCTCCTTTTTATTGTCTTTATGTAATATTTTTATTAGTTATTTAAGACAAAAGGAAAAAATGAATTTAAATGACATAAATGGACGATTGGCTGCAGTTTCATTACACGGCAATTAATATCAAATTAAAAGCTAATCCGTGAATCGTTAATTTTGAATGTTATTGACCTGCTGATAGTAATGCCTTCATTGTTTAGGTTCAAGTCCCAGGTCAGGTCATGGGCAGTTTGGTTCCCAGACGACAAGTCATTCTTTGGGTGTAAGGTAATTACGTAGATACTAACTTATATATGCATGAATGGAGATGCTAAGTGCGATTAAAACAATATGATTTCATTGTTAACACCTTATAGTTTAGACTTCAATTTATAAATAATATTAAATAATATACATATATGTTAGAATATAAAATTGCACGTCCTCAATATTGGTAGTAGCTTGAGGACGTACAATGTTATTGTAGGTTAGTAACAATATTTAATTGGAACTGTAGGTAACTTATCACAAGGTGTCCATCTCTTTCAGGGCTTTAATTCAAAAGTAAATGTTTTTTGAGGCGGAAAATCATCGTATTTCTTCTCCCGCCTTAGGTAGGAGAGAGGGAATGTCAGAAACTTACTGATTTAACACCTATCTGTCCCTTTTCCTGTTTCAGCTTTTCAGGCCGCGGTAATTACGCGGTACGATATCGGCCGCAGTTGGCCCTTCTTTCGATAGTTGTGGTACCTACCTACTGCGGAGGAATGTGTTTATACTACGAATAGTGGAGTTTCTTGCTCGTTCTTCTCCACTCGAATCTACAGTTTGGAAGGAACATCTAGCTTCACTGACGAACAGACTGACAGACTACTATTTTTAAATTCTAACAGACTACTATTTCTATTTTTAAAGTTTCAAAAGTACCTATTTATGGTTTAGTTGGAATGAATGATTTCGACATTGATTTTGACTTTGAATTTGACATTCGATAAAACTTCGTTTGTTCTAGCTCTCTCTTTGAACGTTAAGAATCAGAATTATCACAACAAGACTAATATTTGTTATAATATTTAATTAAGAACATTTATGAGCTTATTACATTATAGACGTAATCGTTGATCGATTTAACATTTTTTGTATGTGTATTTACAAAATATATCTAACAAAACAATATTCCTTCTCCACAGGGGTCTTATCAAGGTTGTTTGTAGATATGTAAGTAGGTAAGTGTTATAAATCATCACAAATGGTGATCATCAATCTTTATGTTAGGCAGATATTAAGGTTACAGCGATACCCTAGCCTTAGGCTGAGCCCATTTATCACTAAGTAATTATCAGGACATCTTTTAAATTAACACTTTCGGGAGGCAATCATATAGGTGCCATAAATTCCACATGTAATTAAATTTTTGGGTGATTTTTTTAAGTTTCGCTGTTTGGCCCAAATGAGTTACAAAAATACAAAAAATACAAAATTTTATTTCAATAACTTATATCTACTACAATGACAACTTACATAGGGGTCCCCTTTTAAGTAATAAAATTACCTGTGCTAGGAGACCCCGCTCTTCATAACTAGGAAAAAAAAACAGTAAGTAGTAGGTGCGTTATACATTTAAACCTTTTTTATAAGTAATAATTAGAAACTTATAAATAAGTGTAAAGTAGGGAGTGTGGGTAAGTGTGTGTGTGGTGTGTGTGTGTGAGCGTGTGTGTGTGGGTGTGTCTGTATGAATAAATGTATGTTATCTGTATGTGCATGTATGTTGTATTTAGGTTCTTCTTTTATAATATATATGGTCTAAGTAACAGTTTTAAGAAAGTTTTCTATGTCATCATACGTTTTTGTTTTCAGCCAGCATATAATAGATTTTTTACATTCATGATAAGTTTTAGGAAATATATTTAGTATTTTATTTAATTTATTATAGAGTTCAGCGGATTGTCTAGTGTACTGTCTCTTTGCGAATGCTGTTTTAACAGGGGCTAAAGTTGCAACAAGGTATTTTCTTCTTTTTTTGTTATGATCTGGGTTAAAGGTAAGTGTTTTATGGAGTTTTAGAATAATGTGAAGTATGTATAATTTCCTAACGCTGAGAAGACCGCTCAGTGAATAAAGATCTTCCGTAGGATATCTGTATGGCTTAAAATACATGACTTTCACCAGAGATCTTTGTGCTCTCTCTAGTTCAAGAAATTTTGTTTTTGTACAACCTCCCCAAACAGGTAAACAGTACATCAGTATTGACTGAGCGAGTGAAATATATATTTGAGTTGTTTTCACACATGAATCTAAGCTTGGCTAAGTTATTTGTTAAAGAATTAACTCCCGTTTATCGTTGATGTGATAGTAAAAAATTGTATGTTATGGGTTGCTATTAGACTTTAATTCCAGCAATCAGGTTCATAGACCTTTTTTTTGTTTTTTAGTTAGGATGGAAACCGAGTAAGCGGATATAACGATATAAGCATAGGAAGAAAGTTACAAGTGCGTTTTGGGGATTCGGATTCGGGATTATATTTGGTTATTGGCCTCCTAAAAAAAACATCCTATAACATAACGAAAAAAAAAATATTCGATCGTTTTGATACGGTTTGTTACGAAACTAATCAAGCAGTGAGAATGACTGCTCGGTTGGGGCTGTGGCTGTGCAACTGGCTGATAATGCAACGTATCGCCAGTTGATTCCCGCACGGAACTACACTTTGTGTAATCCACTAATTGTAATTTCGGGTCTTCGGGTATGTGAATTTGTATGCTTGTACCCACGACACAGGAGAATAATCTATTGCAGTGGTTACGCTTTAAAAAAAAGAACTTAGTTCCTATGCTAATATAACCATGTTATTAAAGCACCAAACGATTGCAGTTTGAATGTTAAAATTGCACGTTTGACATTTAAATATCCTGTTGAGATACTTAGGATAATTTTATTCGTGACAGGAGTGGAAACCGCGTGTTTATCGAATATAGGTGGCTAATATAATGGCTAAGTATAGGTAGTTTATTAAACAATGGTCAATAAAATAATGTTATACCTCGTCATGTAGGTACCTTTATGACGAATGGGTATAGAAAATACATGCGCGTTGTTAGGGTCATGAGTTTTTTTTTTTTTTGTAAGAGGAAATTCTTCAAATGACTTTTTCCGCTCAGGGTAAGGGAGAAAGTGTCAGACTCTTACTGACTAAAAATCCTCGTCCCTTCTTCCTCTCTTTTTGATTGAGGAGTGATTGTTTCCGAAGCTATTAACAGTATCAAAAAAAATATCGTAGTAAGCTCGCATTCATTTTGAAATACCTACCCTACAATATATCACATGATAGGGTTGAAATAAAAAAAAAAACACAACTTACTTTACGTGTAGTACCCTAATAAAATATTTATTTTGACTTTTTATTTCACCACTTTGTCGGCGTGATTTATATAGGTGGTACATCAGCTGTCTGGTGCTAACGGTTACTGAGATTTTCCACGGACGGGCGACAAGCAGACAGACATAGCGAAACTATAGGAGCTCCTAGTTTATAAGGAACACTAAAAAGTAAAGGCAATCATAACTTAATAAGCTTTTAAAAATATAAAAGAACAACTTGTATGAGACGGAAAAAGTTAAGAATTTTGTATTGGGAAATCCCTCACTCGTCCCATAAATTAACTCCCACATTCTAGCAGTCAGCAATCTTGATTATTTACCTTCTACCGAACGACCAAACCGAGGAACGGCAGTCTCCTCTCTCTCTTATGATTTTCTTAGTTAATGATAACATACCTATAATTAATAAAACGTTAATTTAGATAGCACATAGTTTTTTTAATATTTGTGCAATGCACTTAATTTTGAATTACCAATTTCTAAAAGTGACTTTACACTGTTGTTTAAATAAGTTACGTGTGTGTATTGATAACTTTTCTTAAAAATATCCTAATAAATCTCCAATCTAGAATACTTTTTTGTAAGTTCAATATTTGAATTCCGAAATTCATTTCATAGATAAAGGTTTCTGTTATATGATCTTTTCTTTTCTTTTATGTGTTTATCTAGTTTAAACTTTCTTAACTTTTATCTTTACACAATTATACATATTATACACTTTATATCATAACAAAAAACTGTTACAATTTGTTGACTCGAGAAAACAATCCTATAAAATTCGTTCTTCCTTCCTATCTCTAGTAACTATCATAATATTTTTAATAAAATAGCGAAAATCACCTTAAGGTAGGCTGGAAGTGAATGCTCGTTACATTGAGTCCGCTTTATGCACAATTTTTTTGGTTGTGCATGAAGTTTTAAATAAATAAATAAATAAATAAAAGAGAAAGAGATTTGATTCTTTGTGTTTTTTTGTCATCGCAACCAAGCCTTCAAGAAGGGAGCGTAGGTACTCCTTCTTAAAAGGCCGGCAGCGCACATGTAACTTCTCTGGTGCTCCAGGTGTCCGTGGGCGGCATAAATCACTTACCATCAGGAGGTCTGTCTGCTCATTCGCCTGCTATTCCTTAAAAAGCGATTTCGTTATTCGATTTTTGTAGGAGAGAGATATAGCTTAGCATTTTCCTTGTATAACGCGGCCAAAGTAGCGGGCGGAATGCTAGTGGTAACTCATAACTCATAGATATACATGTAGATACCTAATAAAAAATGAAGAAGACGTGCTTGGTTTCAATTTGACCAGGTAAAGTCCCACCAACAGTTCCCTTAAGGATGTTTAGTTATCTACTCAATCTTCCTTTGAAGAAATCACACAACTAATACTATAAAGCGTCCGAAATGACAAATAATGCAAAACATATGCTAATAAGCTATACAGAATACAGCTCATTTTTTTTATACTCAGCATGGAAAAATATAGAGCTTGGAGCTGGATTGTGTTTTAGTTAGTTAGTTTAGTGTTAACACTGTAATGACCCATTTTTTAGATTGTCATAACCATATCAGCTACAATATGTACTTCTACTCTTGAACTCTACCATAAAGACTTCCAGATTAGGTTGGAACTGACCTGCATCCAGCATCTGTTATAACTTCGGGGAAAAACTTTTATATTTTCTCATATTCGAAATTCTTAATTTATCGTATAATTAACATGACCATAATCTGTGGGAGTTGACGTTGTTCATCGTAGTGTAGGTATTTCCCCTAACATGTGGGCAGACGCTCAATCCTCGAAGATTCATGCAACAGTTATTTATGTATATGCTAATTTTGGTTTTATTTGCTACTTCCTTATTGGATACGAATAGACATATTTTTTCTTTACACAGCATTTTTGTCTGTGTGAGTGAAAGCGTTATTTTGTGGTAACGGTCAAATCTGATTCGTTTTATTTCCTATGGGGTGGGGATTTTCCATTTCTGTGTATATCGTCATTTTAGTGTATTCTATTTAATTTATTGTAATAACAAGCTGGTGTTTTAGGTAAGTTTGACAATTCAGACACCACCCTTTGTTCCCTATGTTGAAAAATCCTCATGTTACCCTCTCTCTCTGTCTCTTGGGGAGACGAAGGAGACAGTGGCAGGGTCATATTCCTACTGACAAACCAACCTAGGTGTCCCGTCTCTTACGTGCGCGTTAAGGTGCGGAAATCTCATATTGCGGGAAATTCTTCCTCAGCAGTTTAGCCTACACTAGCCAAGTTCTGCATCTATAATCGATATCACTTTAGAAACGAAACGAATAGGCATGTAAACTATTAGTTGACCACGTGACTTATCGATGAAGACCTTTAGAAATCTCCATGCATTTATTTCGTTTCTTAACCGATAACGATTATCGATTCTCATTTTAGCTCTGGGGCAGTTCAATTGGTCTCTGCAGGATATAACATTGTCAATTAAATCATTTATTTAATACCCGTCGAAGTGTAAATAAATGTACCGATGGCTATTAAATGGATGTCGCATAGTTTGAGACGTGTAAACAAAAGTTAGAATTGCGTAGTACGTTATTCAAGTCAATAGTCTAGTCCGGTACACATTAAATAACAGAAGTCACAGGAGGAAGAGCATACAAGCTTGTACATAGATATAGTACATACTTGTTTTTATAATAACTATCGTGAGACATACTAAATTAACTAAAAATCGCGGGTTACTCACGTGTATAAATTGAGAAAAGCTCTACTAGTTTCGAACCACAGAGGGAGCCTTCCTCATGAGCAGCGTGCGCGGACGCGGCGACGTCGCGCAGTAGGCTGCGTCGCCGCGCATCAATTTATACACGTGAGTAACCTGCTATTTTTAGTTAATATAGTACGTACTTAATTGAATGTTATCACTGAGTATTAATTTTGGCGTACACCCATAAGACTATATTGAGAAATTCTAACAGATAATGCTTATGTCTTCTACAACAAAACCTGCTTCAACGACAAGTAATTCAGTCCTTTGTTTGTTACTATGTAATTTTATAAAAGTGGAACGTAAGATATGTAATAACGAGGTAGATCAAGTCAGTGGACACGTCCCGATGACTCATGAGCATATTATCGCCTCAATCAGTACTCTGAGGAGATCTAAACCAGATTGCTTTCAAGAGTTTAGAGGCTTAACACGATGTTTAAAAGATTTTGTTTTTATTTTTGTAGAAATAATGTGAAGTTTGATTTAAATTTAATGTAGGTACATAAAGAATATAAATTAATTTGCGTTCTTTATTTGAATAGGTACCTTTTTTTCAATATTCGTTACCCGTTTACGAAACTGCATGTGTGGTTTGCAAGCGCAAATATGTATCGTGACACCAGCTCGGAGCAGGAGAACCCTTAAGTTCGTGTAGTATCTTTTGCATTACATTTTAAAGACTGCACGGTTGGCGTGGTGGCTGGGCAACTGGCTGCAGCACAACATGTCGCGTGTTCGATTCCCGCATGGAACAACTCTTTGTGTGATCGACAAATTGTTGTTCCGAGTCTGGGTGTGATGTGCATGTGAAATTGTATGTTTGTAAACGCACCCACGATACAGTAGGAAATTGTAGTGTGGGGCAACGTTTTTTTTAATAATAAAAAAAAGTATCCTATACCCGAGTTCCGGGGCAACCACGATAAGATAAGGCTTCGGCCTGGAGCAGGAGAGGGAACGGGGTGGTTTTAAGTCGTTAAGAGCCTGACTCTCCCTCTTGCCTCACTCTGAGCGAGAGAAGCAATTTGAAGATGTTCCCTCCTCAAAACAAAAACTATGAAGGCGACAGCACCATGTTGCCATTATCTTACTTCTTAAATTACGCTCGTAGTCACTTAAACCTGTTTGCAGATTATTAGCAATATGTGAGTTAAATTACTTGTTCACATTATCAGTAGCTACTAGACACTAGCACTCATTTACATTTTTAGGGAGTTCAGTATAGTTTAAATAGCTTTAATGCCAATTGCTACCACACAACAATTCAAAACTTGAAAATTCTATATACCATTATAAAAACTATCTTCCTTTTCTTTAAAAAAAAAACTGTCACTAGGATTTTTTTCTGTCCTGGATGCGTTTAAAAACTTTCAGTTTCACATACACATCCCACCCGGCACAACAATTTGTGGATCAATGTATCGCAAAATATGTTGGTAAGCGCATATCTCAACAACATGCATTGTCTATTTATAAAATAAAGATAAAAAAAGGTGTTGTCAATGCCAATGCCAATTTTGCCGATTCTATTTTGTTGTTTTTTATCAAAGAAGATATTAGAAAAGTAGAAGGGGAACTTAGGAAAAGGAGAGCCTTTAGTTGTTAGCGAGATAGTTTACGAAATATTTTGTTTATCTCTTGCACTAGGCTTGATAAATCAATCAAGCCATAATTACTATTTACATAATAAAGTATCTACTATAAATAAGTTTGTTAAATTTTATTTTCAGAAACTTGAAACTCAACTTCCTTAAGCCCTTTAGGTACTTTTGGTGTCATTAACCTTTACAATACCCTACTAGTGTCTAGTTGTTATATGCATACGTACGTATTGTACATAGGATTGTAGGTAGGTACTATAGGTATGTATCAATGTTTTGTGTTTGTATATACAGGTTTAAGCACTTGCCATGCAGTTCACAAATTGCGAAAGATGTTTTACTGCCTCACTTTGGAACAACGACCAACCTCGTAGTTAGATTAGTTATTTCGATAACTTGAGTAGTTGCTATAAAGCTTTTGAACGTTTAACGTATTGAGTAGGTGGCTCGATTTATTGTTGGTTTAAAATTCTACGATTTTTTATACCAAAATGCGTATTATTATTATACATATGTATATATTTATGTACACGACAAACGTAAATAACAACAGTACTGACGTGTTTTTCTCAAGTAAGTGAACAACAACAATAAACAATGCAAGACTGAAGGCGCCGCTGGCGGCTAGCGTGGCTGTCGGCGTTAGGCAGTTGGTCCGCGTCCGCGAGGTGTAGTATACCCTTGACCGGATGGGTGCGCTCAGCTCAGTCGCGGCGCGGCTCTGCTCGTATCCTCGCGTCTCTGCCCGCACCACCGAGCTCCGCGCTATATAGCAGCTCGCCCTCGCTCCCGGCACACTTCACGTCTCGGAGCCATGCGCCTCCGCCCCTCGGATGAAGCATCGGCCGACTTTGTCAAATATCATTATTATCCAAAAGTGCTTATAGTAATGAAATAATTGACACCTGTGCAAGTGAAGTAAATAAATATAAACATGAAGTCCAGAAACAATTCGTTCGAACCCCAGCCGGAGCTGCAGGAGCTGCTGCAGAAGCCGCACAGCCTCAAGCTGATCCCTGACGGCAAACGCGCAACAAGTACGTTATTGTTTTCATAGCTTTCAGTCAAATGTTTCAGCGTATAAGAGTGACGTCTCAATAGTGTCCGTTCCGGTGAATGGACGTATGTAGTAAATCGTGCATAGTAATTACCTACCTTGTCATTATTGTCAAAAATTTAAGTAAATTAATATTTTTATGTTTATTCTAAAACATCCTTCGGCGAGACAAAAGGCTAGTGATGATTTCATTACACGTTCGTATTCAATTAACACGTGGAAATCCTGTTACGAGACGACTTGATTATGTGTAGATAGTAAGTAAATAAAGTTGTCCTTGCAGACGAAAGCAAAAGTTGTACAATGTTTTAAACTGTGACCGCAGGTGGATGTCATTGAATGCATCGTGTGGCCAGTGCCATCGGAAACGTGTTATACTTATTTGACATAGGCCTTATTTAATAAATTATTATAATTAGGAAACATAATATGTAATATCACGCGTGATTTTTATCGTACCGGCACGCGGCGCTTGTCTCAAGTTTATTTGAATACGACAATTTCCGGTACTAGTCCAACAGCATTTATATTCGTAGATCAGTAGCTTTTAAAATAAATGCGATATTATTCGGAAATAAATTAACAAATATTGCGTAACAATTAAGCTATAGAAATGATACCAACATCGATGTTATGTATTAAATGCGTAGATATTATGTACGATGAGACGTGACGTATCACAATTCTACAAGTTATGCTGGAAAATGTAACATAATTAATAAATACTCGACATTACTATAACATGTAATTAACACTTCGTTACGTCAACTGATCATTTAATTAGTCTAAATGTTTTTTTTTCTAAATTAATGGAAAGTGTCATTAAAATGCGATTCTGGTGGTTGCGTTGTTTGATGCAACCATAGTCTTAAATTCTCTTCTTCCTTAGCAAATCGTCTTGAAATTCAGGCACCGTGCGGTGTGAATATTATAACTATAACTCAAACTATTCTATAAATATCCTTATAAGTGGAATTAATCGATTTCATTTAATGCGATAAAATACATTTCGTAATACAATATAACATTTTATACTCGAAACGGTAAGTAAAAGGCACATCTTAAGGCCATTTGTATGAATTAAATAAATCGTCATTTTTAAATCACAGAACGGGAATATGACTTGCCTTAAAAATATGCATGACGCCTGAATGTAATCAGTTTTATGGTTTTTTAATTATCAAACAAATTACGTTGCCGTTAATGAATATAATATATATTTTGAATTTGAAATAGATTTAAATCTATTCTAAATTTAAATATTTAATACTAGCTACTCTCGCGCGGTTTCAGCCGCTGCTCGGCTCCATTTAATCGTAGCGTGATGTTTTATAGCCTATAGCACTCAGGAACATTGTAGCATGTCATCAGTGAAAGAATTTTGGCAATCCGACCAGCGGTTTCAACGATTACCCCCTACATACAAACTTACAAACATACAAACTTACAAATTTTACCTCTTTATAATATAATAGATGTAAATAACTAGAGCAATTTTAATTTCTAAATATGATAGGTAAAGAAAATTAGGCTGGTAATACACTTTTGATTCGTTTGGTTTTGCGTGAATGCATAGGCAGCGCCGATTGTTTATCATCGGGTGATGATTCCTCATTTGCTGACCTGCTGTTTGGTCAAAGCGTAACAAAACTATACATTTATTTATAAAAATCAATTTTTGAAAACCACCAGAGAGAATCTCTATACAAAATTAAAATACCTCTCAAAGATCAACTTAACCATTTAAAAAAAATTATAGAGCTTATTATGTCTAGGTATAGTAATATTATAAACCTAAAACGGACGCGCTAAACTCCGGTTCGAATCGAATAATTATTTTTGACTTTGTCAGTCCATTTATTGAGAAAGGCTTTAAATAAATTTAGGCTGCGGGTGAGACCACGCGATACTAACTAGTTATTTACTATATTGTGTTTTTAAACGTACATACCATAACTTACAATGATAGTTATAATTGCGTTTGCTTTTGTTACTTTTTTAAAGCGAGTTTCGCAGTGAGGGTTGATTGGATGGTCTCTCATCCGACACTCAGGGTATTCACCTAAATATCCAGTTTTTCAACTTATACCTATTTAATGAGGTCTTCGGATTTTATTCACGTGACTTAAACCTGTAATGGCATAAAATGTAGCTTACAATAAGATTCAATATTGAATGGTTTTCTGTTGGTATTGTGTTGTTTATAAATAGATTGAGGCTTGATCTGGATCTTTAAAGTAAGATTTGTATATTTTTTTTTTTGGTGTTAGAAGATACGTTTGAACTATGTATAGGTAGTTGATGGCCAATTACGCTTTAGTATAATGTTTTAGCTCATCAAGTACTTAAATTCAGACGTTGCTTTAAATTAGTTTTGCTTTTCCTATTCGCTTTTAAAACTATGAAAAGAATTCTATTTTAAAACTAAGTACGAATAGTACTAGAGACTTTCCATTTTTTAATTGTTTTTAGGGTGACCTTGTACCTTACTTCTGTTATCTACTTACCTACCTTAAGAAATCATAGAGAAGAAGTGAGATTGATTTAGAAGTGAGAAAAACGAGAGTTTTCCAATAGTTTCAAGTTTGTTTTATACAGTTGGCACTTGTATTCTTTCTTTTGATGCTTTACCTAAATATGCCAGTTTAAATTTTACAACAACAATGACCGTGATCTAGAAAATATGTAAATTCCTGTAATTATTTAATTCAATCTTACGTTACTTACTAATTAAATATTGCGTGCTGCTAGACTTTTCTTTCCTGAGGAACTTTCTAACTTAGTAAAATACTAATCATCATCATCAGCCTATAAGGCCCCACTGCTGAGCAAAGGCCTCTTTTCACAGAGAAGGTTTGAGCATTAATCACCACGCTTGCTCAGGGCGGATTAGCCATTTTAATACTCAATACTAATAAGTAGTAGATATGTATACGACAAACTTGTGACTGAAGGGAAAATTGACAAAATATATTTCGATATAGACATCAAAATAACAAAATTTCCTTGACATTGTAGACAATGTTAAGGTAATTTAATATTTTTTAGATTAGAGTCTTATCTACTTAGGTTGATAATTGCGTAGCATCATAAATATATTGGTTGTATAAAACAGGGATTATCTAAGTGTAGGGTTTAGATTTATAAGCGTAAACAATGTATGTATTAAAACGTCAACCATCAATCAACTTGAGTAATGTAACTGTTTATACGAATCTGACGCGGCATAATCTTTAGATGTAGGTTTAATTGAATGGTCATCATTTACACATAATTAAGATAAATGTTTTAATTCATAAATTATTACCATTGAACTTAGTTGAACATAAGTATATTAATTTAACTACCGTATTGTAATATGGTAATTTTTACTGTTACAAGGTAATGATTTCTGTTGATATTATTGGGAGGAAGGAAGATGATGACATGAGCTTTTTTGCTCATATTGTTAAGGTTCTTCTTTCTTGGGTTAATTTGTTCTTTCAATTCAAATTTTGTTCTTAAATTGACTGCTAACTTGTTGTATCTCCTGTGTCGTGGATACCACTGATTACAAGTTAGTATCCAAGTTCACATAGTTTCATTTAGCTCCTAAACTTCTTACTAGCTACTTCAGCGCGGTTTCACCCGAAGAAAAATAAATGTTCAATTCGAACGAGAAGTTCCGGAGATTAGCACGTTCAAATAAAAAACAAGCTCTACAAATGTATAATAGGTAATTAGTATATCTATATCTATACTAATATTATAAATGCGAAAGTAACTCTGTCTGTCTTTTCTTCACGCCTAAACTATTGAACCGATTTCTGTGAAATTTGGTACAAACATAGTTTTAAACTCGAGAAAGGACATAGTATAGTTTTTTATACCAAAAATCTGCAGGAAGTCACTTTTCCACGCTAACGGAGTCGCGGGTAAAAGCTATTTAGTATAGATTACAACATAATTTTTTCACAGATAAAAAGAAAGAAGCGTCAATAATATTCAGTCAAAACGCAATTTACGTAAATCTACAAGTCCGCAAGATAGTTTGCGGTAGTTGGATAGGGAGAGATAAAGACAGAGCTTAGTGCAATTTAACACCTAAATCCTAAAATGGAAAAAAATGTTGATGATGATGCACTAATAATAGTGTTGACAGCTTTATAGTTTCCGCATTCGTTTAAAATTATAAAATAACCTCCAGGTGCTCATGTTCGTTTCTAAGCTAGCTTCCATAATCAATGGAGTAGGAAATATAACGTGTGGGATTATAATATTTTGCAGCCATTGTTCACAAATGCTTTCCCATGCCTTGCATCGCCACTCATAAATTATTTTACCAAGTTCACTACAATATATATTATAATATTTGAAAACAGAACACGTGTACAATATTATTTTGGAAATTTTTCATAATACTTAATATTAACTAAAATTAAGCTGTGAAAAAACGTGTTTTTTTTTTAATTTTATTCCAATATTATATTTTATTATTTATATAACCTTATTTTTTGGTTTAATAGGCATTGCCATTGCCAAGTGTTAGATGATGAACCCTGGGCGAAATCTATAACATTTTGGGGCCCAACTAAAAATTAGTCAAGAAACGTTATTTATGAAGGTTATGTACTTTTTATATCCTAAAAAACTTATAAAAGAATAAAATTGTTCATAGCACTTACCTACTCATAAAGATATTTTATTGAATAAATTTCGCTCCAAAATGTTATAGTTTTATAATCACCAATGCAAAAGGTATCGCCTGTTGTTGTTACAGAGGGCTGGGGATTCTTTATGTCCACGGGGTTCAGGGCTGCAGCAAAAAAAAGCCCTTAAGTAGACCCGCTCCTGATTGGACGTCAATTTTTTGAAAATAAGATTTGTTACCTATTTGACTTGACTTGATGAGTGACGTCATTGCCATTACCAGTAGTAAATTAATGATGTTAGGTCTTTTCCTATAAGGCCTGATTTGTCAATGGTTAAATAAAAGTTATCTGTGGAATAATTATGATGCTGTCGCGTAAGAATGTTTGCTTACGACAGTGACAGCAACAATTTTATTCTTCATATAACATTTATCTGACTATTGGAAAATTAGCCCTAAGTACTTTATTTTATTATTATTTTAAAAATGTGTTCCATAAAACATCACTTATACCTAAAGTTTTAAATAACATACCTAATAATAAAAAAATAAATTAGAACGACCTTTGACACCGATGGAAGAGAGATATAAGCTTTTTTTTAAAAAAAACTTTAAAAATGTGAAGGAGGACATCTGTATTACGTCAAACTAATTATATATGCGAATTTTAAGATAAAAGATAGCGGTAATCAATTCCATATTATTTAAAAGACCGGAACTAATTGGACTTTTAGATTTAAAGGTGTCAGGTGAGGATAATATCGCTTTAGAGTTTTATTAACTCTTCGCAGAAGTTGGGTTGTCAATACTTGTAGGAAAATAATAATTAATGCTTGAATAGGTGATTGTTTAATGATTAATGTGTTTATCTTATTGAAATAATAAATTTTATTTTTATAAATGTTTATTCATATTGAAATTAAAACTAAGAGATTTTATTAAACAATAAATTTTAAATAACGAATCGCATTTTCTCAGATTATTTTTTAAAAACGGTTTTGTAAGGAAAAATATTCTTTTTGCTTTTCAAAAAGGTTTCTTAAATGTCACAATAAGGTTCCTAAATGACGCATTTGTAACAAAATAAGGTTATAAATCCAATTTAATTTTTTTTAAGTATGTTATATTTTTTAAACCTTTGCTAAAGTATCATATATATCTTAGAATTAAAAGGGTAGGGAATGTACAAGGTAATATAGGTATATACATTTTAAAGGTAAAGGACCTACAACAAGTTAAAAATGTGGGTCTTAGTGGACTCTCAGTTTCAAAAACAAATATTTATGCCAAGTTTTTGTAATATATGAGTATACCTAAGCGTTCACTGACATTTATAATAAAAATAAAAAAGATAAAATCATGTTTTACGTATCTTACGAATGGCTATGAATGAATGAGTCACCCACAAGGTCTACCTTTGCACCTATTAAATCATAAATGTAGTACTATCGAGGACGTTACGCTGAATCTATGGTAACTTTTTCGAGATTTGTTGTAGATTATAGAATAATATAGAAAACTTTATATGTATAAATTAATCGCAGAAAAAATTAGGTATTAGTCATGTCAGGTTATAATTAGTATTTGTGAGGGAAAACATAGCTTTCTAAGGCGGAAACAACTCCAGAAAAAAGTTTAAAAACTAAAGTAAATAAACATTGCGAATTTTACAAAAAAATGTGCAAGTCACGGTAGAATTAAAATGTTGTGAATGGCCAGTGTCAATGACAGGCAACCGAATCGCCTATCAACCAAACTTCTAATATGCTTACTATACACACAAATATATTATTATTTATCGTCATTCAAGATTTCTAACAAATTTTGCCAATAAACATGGATTCATACGTCATAGCCTATTAATGAGAAATATTCAATGATCAAAAAACCCAGTAAAAAGAACGGTTCTTTTTTATATACTAGCTTTCCTCTAGTAGCTTTGCTTTTTGAATTTAGAACTTTTTTGTAGAGTTAGTCGTGTATGAATAACGGGATAATTTGTGGCCTATATTTTTTTTCTTATTTTAATGGATAAGGCACTGGCACTGTATGGTAATGGCGTGGCTTGATCTAGAAAAAATAAATTAGTGTGGAAAATGGCGTTATTCTTTTTTAGCCCATTTACTATAGATACTGATTCAATTTATTATTTAGTTCTTTCGAAAAAACTTATTTTAATTTAGTTCAGTACTAATAAATGACGAAGGATACAGAAGAAATTGTATAGGTATAGGTATTCTAATATGTCGTATTTTAGCACTATGAGTACCTAAATATAACAATGACATATTTATTTAAAGAACTTACACGTGTTCGAGGTAGGTATAACTATAAAGTAAGTAAATTATTATAATGGAAGAACGATACTTAAATGGATTTTGAATTGTTTAGTTTTATGAGAAAACATTATATTTCTTACAATTTAATGGAAAAATATTAATTAATATTTTGTTCTATTCTGTATTAATAAATAAAATCGCATAACCTACATCTATACTAATATTATAAAGAAGTATTTGTCAGTTTGTAAGTTTGTATGTAGGGGGTAATCTTTGGAACCGCTGGTCGGATTGCCAAAAATCTTTCACTTATAGATAGCTATAAAGTTCCTGAGTAGTGCTATAGGCCATTATAAAACATTTCTTTACAATCAAATAGAGCCGAGCAGCGGGTGAAACCGCGCTAGAGTAGCTAGTAAATAATAAGTCGCGACAACAACACAGTTAAATAAAAATATGTTGATGATTATTGTATGATGTTGGCATGTTGGTTATTGACAATAACCAACATCGTGTGATCACAACTGCTTAACTCTCATTTTTCACAAGAAAATAAAAATAATAACTCGGCCTCTTTACCACTAAACTCAAAATGGAGCTTGTGAAAAAACGCTATCCCTTAATTAACATTTACGAGTCCCAAAGCAGGAGAAGAAATGATGTAGTTTTTAGTCAGTAAAAATCTGACACTTCCTCTTGCCTAACACAGGGCGGAAGAAGCCATTTGATGATTTGACACAGAAAAAAAAGATTATTCACTAGTTTAAGAACCTGATTATTTTTTAACCTTATTAAGTATGAAGAACCCTGACGATAATTATACAGTGATTTTAATTACCTTATATCTAGATCTACTATAAGCTAAACAGTTTAAATTAGACTTTCAATATATGGTTATCGGACGGTTACGTATTACTTGAACTTGACAAAAAACTTCCTATTATACCGCGGAAGTTAAAGGAACCATCGAAAAACGGACGTAACACTTTATGTTTATGACGAGTTATATTTTTCCTTTTTAATATTGCGATTATGTAAGTAAGTTTGTTTGTTCGTTGTCTTTTTACGCTATAGCTACCGAATAAATCTATCTATCTATAATATAGCGGTTAAACAATACAACAATGAATTTATTTTTGTAAATATTCCATAAACAACACTTTTACTCGTCAAAATACGAATTAAAACGACCGTCAAAATTAAAATGTGATTTACTAAATTACATGTATCACTGATACCTAGTCTGTGAAGGAAATATCTTAACTAAAGGTGGAAATATAATTTCATATTTAAAAGCTTGAAATCGCGGAACCCTGTTAAGCAAGGCTAGTGATTACCTATCACTACTTCTCAATTGAAGAAGAGGCCCTTGATTACAAGACAAATAAGATTAGTGATGAGGTATTTAGTTGGGTATACGGAGAAGGGCCAGATATAGGGAATCGTTTTGTATCAACATGCCGATTTTCTAAAGAAAATGTTTAGGTATTTGTTTCTGACTCTGACTTGATATAAGAAAATCACGCAGGTCAAGCCGCGGTAAGAGGCAAGTTATTTAAAAGATGAATATCTAAACCGCAGACATGTTTGGCAAGACATGGACCTTTTGTAAATATTTACTATGTTAAATAGTTCGCAAGATATTCGTGAATGTGCCGCCAGTATGTTAATTTATGACTAAAATATATTATGCTCATGAATTTTTCCAATCAAGTATTGTTATTCCGACTTTTACTTTTAAAAAACATAATATGGCTATTATGGCATTTGAAAATGGAACAACGACTTTTTGCCAAATAGTTGTTAGTGTATCACATGCAAAATTGTGTGTTGTCTATGGCCAAAGTGTGTGGTGGGCCTTACAAGTAAAAGTCAAAATAGTTTATTTCAATACTGGCACTTTTGAACATCAAAGAAAACGAAAAAAAAAAACACAAAAATTACATGCCGCTCCAATAACTAAATAAAGTTCTTATGAATGGCGCCTTCGACTAAATGACCAACAAAATAAAAGAAATTCCTAAATGACGAACAAATTTTACTCCTATTTACATATATATTTCATTTTCTTCGTAATCGAAAAGGAAAAAACTAGGTAAGTTTGTGAACGGGGAAGTCTTGTGTACCCGCATGTTGATTTAGTTAAAACGTGAGATAGGCAAACCGGTATTTTTTTAAGTGAATCATCAACTGACTGTATTTATAGAAATCTTTCCTAAATACAAAAAAAAAATATTATTTTGTTTAGAACATTTTCACATATCCTATAGACCCTACCAGGTCCAACAAATTGTTGGTTTAGGGTTAAGTATGAAATTGTAAAAAAATATGAAAGCTCAAAATTTTCTTTTGTTATAAAAACTAACAAATTCGATACTACAATACAAAAATACAAATGAATAATATCGTCTTCTATTTAAATACTAGAGATAACTTAGCCACTAAAATAATTAACATTTTATTTCTGAAACTATTTTAACTAAAGTAATGTACCGTCGAAAAACTTGTCAAACTGGATTGAAAAAATCTTGTTACGTATTTCTGTGTCCATAACTTAAACCACATTTTATGATTTGTTTACATGTCGCCATGAATTACGAATATGAATATTTGCGTACTAGCCTCATACCTCGGCCCATAATTTATAATTAGCTACATGTGTACAAATATTGTTCGTATGAACCTACCTAATTACCTACTAACAAAATATTTTGCTTGGCAAAATCTCTTTTGCGTGGAGATTATAATAAAGCTTCGTAACTAGAGTAGGCTCCTTATTCCGCTGTGATGCCGCAGGGTAAGATAAAGTAGTGATTTAAGAAAAAAATATTCAGTCACACACATTCACATCTGGAACAACTATTTGCAGATCACACAAAAAGTAATTGTTTATCTAAGTCATAATTTTATTTTATATTATAACATACATACTATAGGTACATATGTATAATACTTTTGAGTAAGTTCTCTATCTAAACTATACTAATATTATGTACAAAGCTGGAGAGTTTGTTTGAACGCGCTAATCTCCAAAACTACTGGTTCGAATTTAATAATTATTTTTGTATTTGTTAGAACATTTATCGAGGAAGGCTTTAGATTATAAAAGATGAGCAGCGAGTGAAACCGCGCGACAGAAGCAAGTAGGTATATAATATAGTTAAATTTGCAAAAAAATAATCATTGCATTTCATATTCCTTATCAAAGATGTCATTCGGTTACAAGTAATTAATTTAATGGTAATTAATCGATGCAATGATAACTCA
The DNA here is from genome assembly GCA_902829305.4 of Spodoptera exigua. Taxonomy (NCBI): domain Eukaryota; kingdom Metazoa; phylum Arthropoda; class Insecta; order Lepidoptera; family Noctuidae; genus Spodoptera; species Spodoptera exigua. Next base: position 6,648,121 of record LR824614.2, read on the forward strand.
ATCGTATAACTTTATGCAATGTATCATTATGACACCGACATACAAGACACCACGAAGATAATATACCTGACAACAAGTAATCCTGGACTTGCATGTTGTCTCGTAATAAATGGAAGCATTTAAAAATTAACATCGTTTCCGTCTATTGTTCAAAGATTTCTGTTTAATCGCTTAGTCAACTATTTTTATTAGGTCCTGAATAGAAATATTATACTTACTTATGAATAAGTTTTCATTTACAGTTAAATTGATTATAAGTCAATACATGTTTGTAATAAAAGAACACAATTTAAATAAACTTTTTTTTATTAGGTTGATAACAACTATAACGCATCGTCTCATCGTCAGCGTGGTGATTAATGCTCAAACTTTCTCCGTGTGAGAAGAGGCCTTTGCTCAGTACTGCACTTTTAGGCTGATGATCATAACGCATCATCTTGCCTCATGCTAAAGAGCCATCAGAGCTATATGAAGTAAACGTATCACATATATGATTTTTAAATACGGCCAAGATACAAAATTGTAATATTAAAATAGATTACTAGGCAATTCAGTATTATACTTAAGACGAACTAGGCTATTGTCCAGGGAGGAAAAGTGACCCAGGTGCGCGTGCACATGGGTGGAGCGATATGCTACGCCTCTGGGAAAATTACAGTGTATTTAACATTTATATTTTTATTACTAATACTCAAATTCAATGTCTTACTATTTATTATGCATATTTAAATTCTGTGGTTTTTACCTCTTGCGGTTTTCATAATTTACATTGAACTTAGAATTAAAACCGCAATTTTAATGACCGTATCGATGTCAGTTAATATAACCGTTAGGTTCGTTATTTCTTTTCATTTTATTAGTTGTAGGTACCTCTATTGGTAAATAAATTGAAATTGTCTATCAAATGAAAATTACACAAATGTACATCATTAATCATTTTTCTTAATCATCATGATTAAGAAAAACTTTTTATTGACTTTTGGTTCAATTTACTATTAATCGATTTATTTAGTAACATCATTCAATGTATAATTCGATTTTTAAACAGGCGCTTTTGTTTATAACGCCAAAGTTGAGATGTCCGCCATTTTTTCCATCAGTGAAGCTGTCTGCCCGTTCCAATAGACTCTATCCTTAGAATTGAAGACCTTATCCTTGTAATTAAATCATATAAAAGTTCATGTAAGTTCTAAAAATATAACATACATATCTTTACATGTTAAGTTTTGGAAGTCGGAACTAAAACATAATTAAATTCAGATTCGTGTCTAGTTTTAGCCCTAAGGCCGGCCATAACATAGTCTGCTCCTTGAATTTAAAACAAGTTATGATTTATTGAAAGCTAGGCTATTTTGAATGCGTCGAATAATGAACAAATCGATTTTAATATTATTTTAGTTTATGGTTTGTGTATGACTTTGTTCTAAAAGATGTAAATTATTGAAAGCAGTATTTTAAGTTAAATTAGTTGATATCATAACAGATAAAAATAATTGATTGAAAGAAACAAAATTAATAATCATGGAGAGCGTAATTATAGTTTTGTCAAATATTAATTTTCCGAAATAAAAACTATTCAAATAGTTTCAGAATTTTGAAACTCGTATTACACTGTTAATTTATTCTGAGTAATAAAAAGATATATTCAACTTTTTAACGGAACAACTCTTTGCATGATCTACAGTTTGCTGTTCCGGGTTTGGGCTTCATGTGTATTTGAATTTTTGTGTTTATAAATGCACCTACAATAGGTACAGGATAAAACCTCGAGTAATAAAGGATTGTCAATAAATAAAGGTAAAGTATTTAACAAAATTTAAATTATATTTTTGTTGTTCTAATATAAATAGCATATCTTTAGGATAGATTAATGAAGAACATTTTAATCATTTTTAATTTACGGGGCATGCGTTGCTAAACATATAAGAAATGGTTGTAAGTACTAACTTTAGTTTATGGAACATAATTATTTTTGAATTATATCAATTTAAACAATTGTTGGGCGGCCATTAAAGATAAATAAAAAAAACAGTGTCTTAAAATCAAGTCCCACTCATTATAAATACAGAGTATAAATATACTTATTTGTATATAACATACGATATATTATACAATAACAGACACAGCCCACACTATGTCACTCACGTTAATACTTAGGTACAGGAAGTAGACAAACAAATTGGGTCCAGTACAAGTATTTTCAATACGTAAGCAAAGTTAACTTATTGGCATTTTATTCATTGGCCGAGTCTACTACGCACATACTATGATATATTTAATTTCAATAGCTTATTATTTAAATAGAGTAGTTTTATAGATATTGTTGTATAATGGATGTACTTATGCTTTTGTAAATGATGCATTAATAATTTATGTCTTTCCAAGATCCTAGTTACAAGGGGCATCTTGTTGTACTATCTACGTTCCAATAGTAATTATTATATTTATGTTGATATTTTATTTGCAAATTAATGATCGTGATAATCGTCGTAAGTAACATCTAAAATATAAATTTCCTCAATCATAAATAACCAAGTACGAGTAAATATCCATAAGCTTTTTTATAACATTCTAGTGTAAGTACTTACCTAATATGAATAGGGTTCTTTATCTTATTTTTTCTATTTATATCACTATTTTATTTCGTAACAGGTACCTATTCTCTAAATTTATTATTTCCTAAAGTAATTAAAATAAATTAACGTGACATTTACATCACTTGTGATGATAACGTGCTCGTATAACTACTAACCTTTCTACTCATATATCTCCTTTAATTGTTTAATAATCAAGTGAAATCTAATTTCTTTGTTATTCACCTTGATAGATGTATTTTCTAAGGGATAAGGTGATTAACGAACTGTTGATTTATCACCTGGTGTTAAGCTATCGAAGCCGCATGTGCCAAACCCGCAACATTGTGGAGTTGCTAATGAATTGACGCTCCTTTGCCATGGTCATGGAGGTTAGAGATTTTAAAACTAGGGGATTTGGCAGTAGGGTATGACATTTCAGCCGGGGTTACGGGTCAAGCTCATTAGATCACTGCGGCTTCGGCCTAAAGCAGGAGAAGGAATGGGGGGTTTTAGTCTTTAAGAGTCCGACACCCTGGGCGGGAGAAGTCATTTTAAGATTTGTCCCTCACAAAAATAGGGCAGGAAATATCTACTCTCTCCCGCGGTGAAATTTAAAGCATGTGTTGTTTTACGCCGTTATACCATACCGTCTTAATATCTGTGTTATTTACCATAACTGAATAACAATATTATTAAAACGTCTCTTAACTTAGCTATCTGCCTATGGCTGTCCGGTAAACTAAGGCTCCAGTTCTGTAGAAATAGATATGTATGCTACTTGAATAGAGTATTCTTTAATTTGTTCAATGCTTACAATCAAATCTGTTATTTCTCTATATATTTTTGCGCGTTAAACATTATTAAGCGTAGATGTCAGCCACTTAACGCTTTATGTAGAAAAAATCAAAACAGTATGCGGTAGTAATTAATTAAGGGCAAAAAATTGGGGACAAAGAAAAATTCTGTTCTATAATTTATTCAAATACAAAGCTAACTAGTAAACCTTAATAAAATAAACTAAGAGCACGTACATACATGAATGGAATACTGCGTGTTAATAATATACATATATAGTTAGTGTAATACTGTACATAGTTTAATGACACCATGATAAAAAAAAACAGTTTGCCATTTTCGAATTGATAAAAATTTGGATTTTAATTAACAATACATTAAAAATAATAATTTTGCTAATTAGAACAGAAATATCAACTTAATTATTAATAGGTACGACGTAGTATATTATTTAGCGCGCAAATTGCTTAACGAACTTTTTTAAATATGGAACAACGGAAAATATATAATTTTTCCAACTGTTGTTGTTGACGAAAGATTATAAAAATTAAACATTTATTTAGTGCGTCGCCGGAAAAATATAAGATACGTATTATTTTCTTTTGTTATATTAAGAAAATAATACGAATTAAAGTTTAGGAGTAGAAACAGGCTTTTCATGACATAGGTACATACTTAAGTATAAAACAAACCTAGAACTGATATTTTAACTGAATATTTCATAAAACTTATCGTTTTATAGTATGAGACGGTTATTAAATAAAGTAGGCTCGGCATCCCTATTGAACTTTTTTTCGTGTTTAAAAGTAGCGTCGAGGTATTAAGCCATCAACTGCTGAACTAGGTATCGTGATTCGTTTTATTTATTTTTATTCGTTTTTCTAATCTGTTGCATTAAAATAGCATCCCTAAATCCTCTTAACCCCTCATTGGGCAACACTTGCAATTCCTATGGTGTTGCGAATGCCATGCAGAGCTCCTATTGCTTACCATCAGATAATCCGTCTCCTCATTTGAATGCTGCTGTATCACATAAAATAGTATTAAAGGTCCTATGTATAAATTACTTCTAAAATTAAAACGCATATCCTATCATTTCCTCATATACGACAAATAAAATAACCGTATAGTCGAATTACAAGTCAGTATTTCAATATTTTAACAGCAATCAACTTACATAAACTTACAATAAGTATCGTTGGAACCTTGATCTTGTTTGATGATACAATCCACGTATAATGCCGGATTCTATAAGGTGAGTCGATAGTCTAAGGTCTTGCGAATACTTAGGTAAATGCTAAAATGTCCGTCATGTTGCACAATATATGTATCATAATAATCCTGTCCGTAGAATTAATTTAGTTTTTTTAGTTCTTGGACTACGCTGCTGATGCTTTGCTGAAAAAGCCACGATGCAGAAAAAGATCCTTGTGTGGAACAAGGATCTTTTTCTGCATCGTGGGCGCTTTTATAAAGACACAAATTCCCATACATATATCTCACATAGACCCGGAACACTACGAAAACCACACAGTTTATCAAAACATGTTTGTCCCTGATCTTTTTATTTTCAAGAATTATTAAGTTTTTTAGTATTTTGATAACAATCCCTGTATACCTGATGGAAGGCTTATTGTCATACTGTGCACAATTATCAAAATTAATTGTAAGTCGTAGTAATTCCAGAAGAAGTAACTCGGTCGCCAGCTCCGGTTCTAATTTTTAATCACTTATACTAGGTATATTAGGAAGAGGGAGCGACCACTTATCGTAGTCAGTCCACTTGCCTAAAGAGGCATTCCAGTTATTTTGCAAATCGTTTGTATATGTTCAATATATTCAAAGAGTAAAAGACACAATATGGATTCTTTTTAAGTAATTGTTTTACAAGAAAAACAAGTTAAAGTGTAGTGATAAAATTTTTGACTTTAACGCAATTGCATCTAAATAAATATTTGAGTGGCTTATTGATAGTTATTCCGCGTTGATATCATTTTTTATTTGGATTCGGCCACTGTTTGTTTGCCTCACTCACGAATGTTTATTTACAAATGCGAAATTCTCGCACTTTTTTGTGTCGTAAACATTTTTATAAATAAAAAGGTAATATTATTTGGTTATTCCTATAAATTGTTCCATATAATTAAATAAACTATTACTTACATATAAATGGCTGATCATAAATCTGCTTTGTTCGTTTATTCAAACACAATACATGTTTGTTACTTATTCAATGTACCAATTTGGTTAATGATTAATCGTACTGAAATACTGGATCAACCTTATTGCTAAACAGAAACTCAATTACAGCTTTGAAATCGCTTTTTGATCTAACGTCTAACTGTAGCAACATGTATCTGTTTAAAAATAGAACACTTAATTCCAGTAACTTAACATAAAGGTCACATGACATAATTATGTCTTATGCAATAAAATGTACCCACTTTATGACAATTCCGATGTTCTAGTTACAAAGTCCGTTCTATCTTTTACGTACATTGCACAATTAGCGTCTTAACATTGCCAGGCGCGTGTGACATTGAATTTACGCACATTTCGTGGCCAACCCACTGTGCGCTGGTCAATACCACATGAGCTCACCATGTGAACCACGGGACAAATTGAATACATACCCGCGTACTTGGGCAAAAAACTAAATTCGCAAAATATTTTAAAGATTTTAATCTTCTACTATTCATTTTTATGGCTAATGGCCTTTTAGACCTTAATCAATGTGAATTATTTGTTTATTTAATAAACAAGAGTGATTAATTAGGTATTTTATTTGCTAAATCCTGTCACGCTTAGAGGCTGAAGGTGAAATGAAAGTTCCCATTGGTTGAGATATCTACTGATCTGCATAATAGTTGCTTTGTTCTCTATAATTAACTTGGAATATTAACTACGTGATAAAATAAAATTCGAACAACTAAAAACACGTTTTATATAAAAACTGTGGAATTCTTATCTGAATTTGTTTTACAGACACCAGCTAGCTAGTGAATTCGCGCGCGTTATCGAAAATAGTAGGTACCCCATATGACATTATTCCAGATTCGGTATAATCTATCCCTGTGCCAAATTTCATTCAAATCCTGAATTCTAAATTTGATGATTATAATAATTGTAGATTTTTTGTTGAGGTTAAATGATAACAAAGGTACATACCTATATACTAGGGTATGTAGGTTCAAGGTTGCGGGGCAAGCTCATTAAGGTACCGCAGCCTCCGCCTAGAGCAGGAGACGGAACGGGAGAAGCCATATTAAGATTGCATCAGAAACAAAAATAAGGTTACGACATTTGTAACCTTATTTCTGTTTATTAGTCAGTACTACAGTATAGTGTGATAACAGTTAGGTTCTAGTCAAATTAAAAGCAAAAACATGTTGCGTTTCATACAATGAACGAATAAATCTCTCATTGAAGGTAATTTAACCGCAAGATCTTTATTAGTATTGCTAAGAAAACCTAGACAAATTGTCTTGTACTAGTTATGTAAATTGAGAAGCGCTTGTTTAATTAACGGGTGCGCATGCGCTCAGCACTTACTGGTAACGACTGATTACTGGTATTACGCTGTTAAGTTAGTTTATTACCGTGAAATGTTTGTTTACAAAGTTATTTTATTAGTTCTCTTGTGTTTTAATGAAATGATATTGTCTGAGAAGTTTTAAATACTGTGGGTCTTTTAGGTGTCGTCTTGTAGGTGTACTTTTTCGTAATTTAATGAATCAAAATGAAATAGTACTTTCATCACTCAGGCGCATGATATATAGAAGACCTCAGATGTTAACTCTTCAATCAATCATAAAAACGTAACTTTTTAGAACAATTAAGTAAAGGAAAGAACATCGCTCTAATTAAATTAAATAATTTTATGAAAAAAATAGGCTACATGCTATAGAAATATATGTAATTGTTGTAATTTCCTATTCGGACAAGATTTTCACCCGGAAAGTTCTCTCCACTTTGCTCGTATCCTTAGCCGAATGCATAACAGCCAGTTGTTGTCAAAGTTTTTATCGAATCTGATCCGTCCATGAAAAACAATTTATAAACTGTTGAATATTAAGTAAGAAGGTATATAGAAGAAAATTGCAAAATATCCGGTGTACTATGAATAAATCTTCAATACAATGACGTGTGACTTAGACCTACATCTGGGCTTCCATTACTAGTCTAGACGTAGATAACATTGCAGACCATAGCCGATAAACTTGACAGTTGGAGGATGTTGTAACGACACTCATTTGTATGGGCAGTACGCACCCATCATTAATCCCCTGCTCAAAAGCTCAAAACTAACTACCGTTTACTAATTACAATACTTTTACGTCCGTAACAAAATTACAGAATTAACTTTATCAGAGTTTATCAAAGTGGCTTCAAAAATTCGTGCCTTTTTGCTCCTTCGCAATGTATGCAAATATTGCGCGTCTCCGTGACAAAACTAGCTGTACTGTGACTTGAATACAAACAGATATCGCTCTGGATTCTGATTTACCCGATGGTTTCGTGTCGAACAATTCATTAGAATTACTTTAACATTCCCTAGAAAACTCTATTTCACAATAGAACATTATGGTAATTGAACTTCAATGTTATGAATCTTAAGGATTATTTATAACAAGGGCGGGGATAATTATAAGTGTGAAGGTTGACAAAAATTATGAACGGTCTGCAGACTGGGCGAGTGACATTGATCACGTTGTACTTCATTATATACAAGTAATCGCTGTTGGACAATCACTTGCCTATGCAATTATCTACTTTTATACCGATACGGTCACCTTTGCTATATAAATAAATAATCCGTTAAATTACCTTCCTATATTTAATGAGCGTTATGAATCAAATTAAATGGTATGACGATGTTTTTGTTGTTTTGTTTTGCTTTGTGCTATTGTTGAGTAGAGGCAGGTACTTACATATATGTAAGTAATATTATTGATTTTAAATTTCGAATTCAACATTCAATACAAAAAAAATGACAATAATATTGTGGTGTATCATTAAGGCTCTATGATTAATAGCTTCAAGTCTTCAAGGACATCTGCTGACACCAAAACTGGGCGAAATGGGTATACTTATCATAAGTATGTGGACTAATACGCCTCTGCCATTGACGAATGCTTAGATAATTCATTTAAATCAAGTACCATGACCTGAGATGTCAGTAGTCTGGGTACTTACCGCGTTCGATTCCGTTTTAGTCAGGCCAATGATGACATGTGTATTCATATCGTTACCTGCATATTAATATAAAGCATGTTGATTCTCTTAGTTATCCCAGGTGACTATCTAGGCTAAGAATAGCTACAGAAATACATACATACATACATAGCCAGTCAAAATCATAACCCTCCTTTTGCTTTGCCGTAGTCGGGTAAAAACAATCGTCGATACTTTCGTACTAGGTAGTATTGATGCACTGACTTGGCGTGGCCAATTACACTACACATGCATCATTCTCACAAAAGTTCAAACCTTTTGATGTTATCATCTCCCATGATGTCATCAAACACATCAATACCCGTGTTCGAGTTCAGGAGAGGGTCAATGGCGGCCATTTTACGAGGAAGAGGCGTAAGTACGAAAAGTTGGGACAGCCAGCCTGATTGCATAAGTACAGTAATGTAATGACTTAGCCACTGTCCAAGTTTCCGAATTTTATACACCGGAAAAACTTGGTCTCCCTAGATAGGTCCGAAATAAATTTAACTAGCTTTAACTTTAGTGATAAGCGTCACTAAACCAGTATTTTAAATTATACAAAAAGTAATGAAAAGGAGCTCTAGAAATTGTCGCGGAAAACAAAAAATAAAGATAAGGATTTACATTATTATCATTTTCATTTCCATTTTTTCATTCTGTTATTTCATAATTTCAAAATAATAAAAGACATGTTGTAGAAACAAAATTTGATCACGTGTACAAATGTCGACCACCTAATCTTGTAAATGTATAAAAATAAAATGTTCTCTAGTCACCCTAAACTCGATAACAGCGATTAATACTCCGATTTAGCTCACTTTGGTGTTGAAATATCCAGATCTTGAAAGTCCAGAAAGGTTTGAGGGTCAGAAAAACTGATAATTTTGGGGAGAATAAGAATGAAATTTACCTATTCATTGAGTTCAGTAATACATACATTTTAAAAAATACGTTTCTGTAAAACGTTAGGCACTGTTTGATAGCAATAAACTTATTTCTTGTGTTTCGACGTGAGAATGAGGGTCCCGAAGGCCCAATCTCTCCTCCTCCCCTTTCCCTTCCAAATCCCTAGACATCTGAGACTATTATTCCCAAAAGGCCGGCAGCGCAATCGTAACTTCTTTGGAGGTATCAATGGGCGGCGCCGACTGCTTACCATCATGTAATCCGTCAGATGCTTAGCCGACTATTCCATGAAAAAAAATTACGTCACCTAAATTCAAAAAACTTAGGTCTTGTATTAGTACGAGAGCCCACGACCAAAATTTTTGTCTCATAGCAATACGACCAAAACCGCATCAAATCGATAGATACGATTATCTTGAACTCAAAAATACCAATATCAGAAATTTTCCGCGTAGCGTTTGATCTGACCGAATTTTCAAAATTGTCAAAGAATTTTACCGAACTGCATCATAGCAATATGTCTGATTTGCAGACTGTAGTTAAATGATAGATCTGAGATACCAGAAACATATTTTTCAGACGTTAGTAGTGTAGCGCAAACCCGTAAAATCACTTACAAAAATAAAAAATGAGACAAAAAAAATGTCTCATAGCAATACGTCTGAAAATCTTTTTTATTAGTAAATTTCGGTTATTTGATGCGAACAAAACAATTATCAGACGGAAATGTGAACGCATTAAATTTTGAGACCGTTTTGAAAATGTTAACAAATTTTACCGATCGGTATCATAGCAATATGTCTGAAAATTGTTGGACATGATAAAATAAGTTGTCCACATGTGCAAAAAATTTATATCAGACAAATTAAGTGTAGCACCTTCTCTATCAGAAAACTTTTCGATACCCAGATATCATTTAAAAATCGTATTGAGGCATCTTGAATTTTCTATTACAAATCAATGAATACGTAGCGTCCCTGAATTTATTAGATGATAATTAACAAAGAATTTACCCGAAACCGTAACATTGAAGTTGAAGGACTGAAATAATCGGTTAAATTTGTTGACATTTTCAAAAATGCGCTCAGGCTATATGCTACGCGCAAAATGTCTGAAAACCAACTTTTTCGTAATACAATTATAAAATCTATGTACATTTTCACTATCAGACGTATTGCTATAATACCGACTATCTTTTTTTATTGACACAGCAGAAATGGCCTCCCACGCAGTTCAGAATCATACAATCTAACAATTTTATAGGGTTTTTGCCGTATTGCTATGAGACATGGTTTTGGTCGTGGGCTCTCGTACTATATGTTCTGTCTGACACAGCTGTCTATAACAAAGATTGACTGCTGGAGATTGAACAGTGCTGCCACGGTCGAAATACGAAAACATGTCAAGTTGTCCACCATGTCTGTCGTACTTACGAATATTTGAGACATTTCTTACAAGCTGTCGAAAAGAATTATCTAATACTAAGTAATACTAGTGTACCTATTACAATTCATTCGTCAGATAAGAAAACATTTACATACGAAAAGTGCTTTACGAAAATACTATCAGTAGGTATACATGCGGAATTACTTACGTGCGAAAATTGTTTTAAATTTATCATTCTTACAAAAGGATACAAAATTATCAAATATAAATAGCAACCAAAAACCACAAATGTTTAGCCTTGTGAAAGTCGTATAATAAAAATATCTGAATATGGAAACTACTTATACACAATGAGTAAAATATAATTACCTATGTATCTATTTACAAACGCTCATTTGATAGAAATTACACAATCTTTGTGTCTTAAAATTAGCGAAACGATAAATGATGCATTTAAATCGTACGTTCTTGTTGTTTCGAATCTAAGCTTTCAATCTTATCAAAAGTGGAGCTACTTTGGTAGGCATATTGTACGCAATATTATTCAGAAAAAAAGAACAAAATAACCATACAATTTAGCATATTAAACTATTCTAAACTTACATAGATAATGTACTGTATCTTACAAGTTTCGAGCAATACCTGTATAATATTATTGCTAATTTATTTTTGAAAGGCGGCTTGCAACATTATAATGTTAAATGTGAACAAATAAGTAAGAAATATTAACGACATCTCATGTAGACTTAGAGTTGTAGGGTTCTGCAGAGAGTCGTCGTTAAACAACACTTGCGTCGTGTTTGGCCGTGTGAGTTACCCGAACTCAAACCATAACACCCTAAACCTTAAAACTTTAGCATTATTATAAATATGTAAATCTTATATATAAAAATTTATGCTTTCCGCGAAGTAAAGATAACTACTGACCTACCAACAGCACTGAGTACTTACTACGCCTATGCGCACTCGCGGCTCAGCTACGGTATTCTCTTGTGGGGAAACAGCACTGACGCACCATCACTCTTCATACTGCAAAAAAAACTAATCCGCATACTCACAAACATAGAGCAAACCGAAAGTTGCAAACCCCATTTCCAAAAACATAAAATACTTACGCTTCCATGCATCTACATCTTAGAAATATGTAAATTCGTTAAGAGATACTCTACCTTTTTTACAAAGCGCGGGGACAGACACACCAACAGATCACTGAGACACAAAAACATGCTTATGCTACCTACATCCAACATGACACTGCACTCAAATAGCCCATATGTAATGTGCATCAAAATATACAATAAACTACCCAACAAAATAAAAGATGAGCCTAGCGACACGAAATTCCTAAACACCCTAAAGCAAATATTAATAAATAAAGCATACTACACTATCAATGAATATCTTACGGATAAACAAATAACCTGAAATTATTAATTTTATTCAAATATAACCATATTAACAAACACCTTTTCTTGCTCAAAACTATAAGTAATATAAATATAATAATATATGAATATATAGATAATATAAAAGTAACTTAAATGTAAAAAACTGAACAATAAAATACTCAATTATAACAAAAAATATAACAATATATAATTAATACAATACAATAAGATAAATATAACATTTAGAAAGGATAACCTTATAATATAATGTACAAAAATATATATATATATATATATATATATATATATATTATATATATATATTAATATCTAAATACCTATTAAAATATAAACATAATAGCAATACTATACATACTTAGAATACGAAATACTTGCGCATAATTCTATACAAAACAAGCCTGCCTCTCTTCTAATTTACTATTTGCTGTGCCCATCAGGGTCCATGATTGTTACTATACATATTATTACCATCTTATCTTACATTGTGGATGCAATAAAGAATTATGATTATGATTATGATTATGAAAAATGGATCGCAAAATGTGTTGGTAAGAGCATAACTCAACAACGCCTGAACCAATTTTGCTAATTCTTTTTTTGTTGTGTTTGTTATTGTCAGGAGAAGGTTCTTATGAAAGAAAAAAATAATAATATTAGGAAAAAGTGACCCTTTGATAGCGAGATATTTGGACCCGTGCGAAGCGGGGGCTGGCCGCTAGTTGTAAATAAAAAAGTCTAACGTGCTGCCTGTTGTGACAATAGTACTAGTCTGATTCACTACCACAATTTGCTATTCTTAAAGTACCAGGCATATTTCTCGAATTAGTGTTTGATGATATTTTATAATAATATTTAATACTAGCATGTTTAAATGTTTTTTTTTTAGTTTTTAAGTGTGGTAATAGATGTTTGAAAACAAAACACAATTAAAATAACATAGAATAAATAAACCACTTCCTTGACACATATTGCTATTCCTAAACCGTAGGAGTTCGTGAACTCATATCAAGCAATCAACATCTGCAATATTATTTTATATTCTGATATTAAATTTGTTTAATTATCATTTTACCTCGAATTTACAATATGCTAGTACTATAAAACTATTTTGGGTAACACAATGACTACAATGTGTTACCCAAAATAGTTTGTTAAGTGTGAATTATTTGGCAACAGACGTTTGGAAACAAAAAACAAATTAAAATAGTATTTAATAACAAACCACTGCTTTGACACAGATTGCTAATCCTAAACCGTAGGAGTTCGTGAACTCACATCAAGCAATCAACATCTGCAATATTATTTTATTTATTCTGATATTAAATTGGTTTGATTATCATTTTACTACAAAATTTGTACTACATATTTAAAATATGCTACAATTGTGGTACCCAAAATAGTTTTTTTAGTGTGAATTATTTGACAACAGACGTTTGGAAACAAACCACTTCCATGTCACAGATTTCTATTACGAAACCGTAGGAGTTCATAAACTCATCAAGCAATCAAAATGTGCAATCTTATTTATTATTTTATATTCTGATATTGAATTGGTTTGATTATCATTTTACTACAAAATTTGTACTACATATTTAAAATATGCTACAATTGTGGTACCCAAAATAGTTTTTTTAGTGTGAATTATTTGACAACAGACGTTTGGAAACAAACCACTTCCATGTCACAGATTGCTATTACGAAACCGTAGGAGTTCATAAACTCATCAAGCAATCAAAATGTGCAATCTTATTTATTATTTTATATTCTGATATTGAATTGGTTTGATTATCATTTTACTACAAAATTTGTACTACATATTTAAAATATGCTACAATTGTGGTACCCAAAATAGTTTTTTTAGTGTGAATTATTTGACAACAGACGTTTGGAAACAAACCACTTCCATGTCACAGATTGCTATTACGAAACCGTAGGAGTTCATAAACTCATCAAGCAATCAACATCTGCAATATTATTTTATATTCTGATATTAAATTGTTTTTATTATCATTTTACTACAAATTTTGTACTTTTTCTAATAATAATTACAAACAGTTGATCTTGTGCAGTATGCGCCAACATGAGTTGTCAAATGAACAGCAAACTATGCGCCTGCCAAGTTTGCAACTTACTAACAGTAGCCTTACGTAACATTGCTCTATATTTTTCCTAAAGTAAGTCTTAAAAAGTTACGAATTACTTTAAATATACCTAAATAGCTCAGAATCGTGCAATTGGGAAACCAATGTCCAGCAGTGAACAGAATCAGGCTGATGATGATGATGATAATGACAACTATACAACCTACTGCTATAAACAGCCTCTGTTTTGTCCCAATAAAATAGTGACAATATTTAAAAGTAAATAAAACGTATTTTTTATTTTTAGAGACATACATTGTCTATTTCACAAAGCAATGTTGACTAGAGTGTGATTGCTCGGACAATTTGTAAGGGGCAGGCCCTATTTAATTTTTTTTCGTAAACCAGTAAAAAAAATCACTTTGATGCCTACATATTATTATTCTTTTACATATTATGCATTTCTCTATTATTAATCTAGTGTTCCATAAGGGGGTTGGAAAAATTGGGTGAATGACGATTATGTAGTAAATAAATGCAGATTCTTACAAATTAAAAATGTTTTGGAACAATGAAAAAATATAAAGTATTTGAGGTTTTCAATATATCAACACGGATCCACAAAAGACTGCTTTGCTAGTACTTAGATTTCTTTGACGGGGTTGAATGATCAAAAATGATCTTTTCTCGCCCTGGGTGAGGTGGGAGGGAATGACAGACTCTTACTGACAAAGAATCAAACCGTTCTCTTGCTCCAGGGCAGGGCCACAGTAAGTACATTAGTGTGCTTGACCCGCCACTCCGCCTGAACTAGCTTCCGCTCAGGTATGATACGCTCCCTTCATGTATATGATGATAACTAACTCTAGTCTAAACTGACAGTTACATGTTATACATACCTCTTCCAAAGACAAGTCAAGTCTTACAAAAGAATTTTAGGATTTTATAAATAATGTATAAATAGCTATGTTTAAATTATTTATTTATGTCTTTATAAATCTTAAAATAATGTTTATATATTAACAACTAGCGACCCTAAGATTTAATAATATTTCGGGATATAGGGATAGAGAAATCGATTTTGTTTTATACTATGTAATGATTATCTTTCAGCAGACTAATCGTAGAAGGTGATCTAAAAAGTTGGTTGATTATTTGAAATAATAGCCGTTATACTACGCCTACGCCTATTATTTCATTTAATTTATTTGCAAATAAAGTTTTTTAAAATAAGAACTTAACGATGTTATACTCATTTCGGAACATGCATACATAAATATATGTAGATTATCTAATACGGAAGCATACAAAAAGGGTCAGAGATTTAAAGAATAAGAAACACACATGACATAGTCATAAATATGATTTGGTCTTGATATTACGGAAATGCATGAATCCATTCAATGATTCGTGTCTAGTGCGTAGCTATGAGAAAGGTGAACCAGTGCATATATGTATGTATGTATGTATGTACATGTTATATATGCAATTACTTAGTTACTAACTTCTCGTGATATATTAAATAGCTCAGGGGCAAATTGGTAACGTGCATTAAGATTAATGTAACCACGGTCAGATGTGGATAGGTGGCTTTTATCAATAATTTGTAATAATTGATCAAGAATCTGTATATGTCAATAGACTCATTCTCCCATATGTTTATAACATAAATGCTGAAAAGCTAATGTTACATTGTTGCGGACATCACTGTCTACTCTTACTCTAGGATAAGAGTGAAGTAAAGTGAAATAGAATAATTAAATTTTGATTATATTTGTAATTACGTAAATTCGTAGCAATGCTACGGGGTGTGGCTACACCCAACGTAGCGCTACAACTAGCCGTAGGGATAACGCTACAGTAGCCCGCTACGAGCTACGGGACTCGTAGCTCCTGCTTTCTCTTGAAGATTTTTACGATCGTACGCTTTTAATATTTTGATTACTAATCAGATATTACTAACAGAAGTGTTAAATGAAGGATTGCTATTAAGTGAATGAAATCAAAATGATGGGATTTTAAATCTTATTTTAATTCTTAAGCAATACTAAATCTTAATCATATGTTATTATAAAACAGCGAATAATCGAAACAGATAATCTTAAGTTATGAAGTAATCTTCTGTTTTACAACACTTCTTCAATAATCTATATCGGTCAAGGTACACTTATGCAATGCGATTTCATTTTATAGTCTATTTACTAACGAGTAATTGCATTTCTATCACAGTACTTAGTGACAGCACATTAGACTAGGTAGAATGGATTTACCACCACAGATTTTTTGTGCGGGGAAAATCATCAAATGACTTCTCCCGACCAGGGTAAGGTGAGAGAGAGTGTCAGACTCTTACTGACTAAAAAGCTCCCCGTTCCTTCTCCTGCTTTAGGCCAAGGCCGCAGTGACTTATTGCGCTTGCTCCGCAACCCTGTAGGTTATAAGCCGACTTGAGGTGGGAACACTGACATGTCTCGTCACACAGATCACATGCCAGTAGCATAAAATAGGTATCAAATATTTTTTTAAATGACAAGTATACTTAATATTTACTTGTCTATCGTATCGTGTCGTGTCGCATGCTGTCAAATATATCAAACTGAATGCTTCTGGTGCATCACAACCCGCTACATATGCAACAACAGAGGTGTTACTAGTGCGTTGGTGACTTTTTGGGGATTAGGGATTTGGAGATTTAGGGATTAGGGGAGGGGAAGGATTGGGCCTCCAGTAACCTCACTCACAAGGTGAAACATAACGCTGTGGTTGTTCCACGCCGGTTTTCTGTGAGGCCGTGGTATAACTGCGGTCGACCCGACCCATTCATGCCGAAGCATGGCTCTCCGATACTTATATGTCCACACACTATTTGTATGAATGTTTCCATTTTAACGAACTACCTACATATTTAAAAGAAACAAGCGACATCGCGTTTCTGATAAATCTAAGCCTTTTAAACTACAATCATAAAGCACAAGTAGAAACATGTGAAAACTTTCGTATAAGCGAGGCCCATTGTAGCCCAACGGAAGACTGCCAAGGGCTATTGTTAATACATACACACATATATGGTAAAGTGTCCGTATCGTATTAGTGTTACTTCAAAACATTTTATAAAAGGAAAAGTAATTGAAACAATTCATTTCTCCATATAAACATTACAACAATTACTAATGCTCTTTAGATACTGTTTCGTGTTTTGATGCCTTATTACAAATGTAGTGCAAATCTCAATTTAAATGTTAAAGGTTAAATAATAATAGGTTGACAAAAGTGATTTGAGAATAATCCTTCCTGAAATCCCGATTTGAAACTTAGTTCCTCAAGCTAGATGGCATAAGTAGATTTTAAATATAAATATACAGATCATGAGTTTACGATACGCCCGCATGGACGCCCCACTACAAACTGAAATTTATATTTAGTAATCATATTATTAGCTCTGGCAAATTTTTAGTAATTCCTCTCAAAATGTGCAAAACAAATTACTTCTCTAATTTAAATAACTAATATGCCACTGAAATGTTAATTAGATTGGCATACACCCTACAAATTAAATATTTGGTCATACCTATTTTGTAAGAGATCTTTGGGAATTTCTTTATGTTATTATTTATTTAAAAATTCACGGGTACAAATACGTATAATGTAAGCTCCAAATCACGTATACAGAGACTTATTATCAGTGACTTACTAGATTCATAATCATATCATCTACCTGTAAGTGCTTATCTTCTCCTTGTGAGATTGAGGCCTTTGCTCCACGCTAAGATTTGAATTCATTCAAGAATCCATCTATAATACTTCCCTAAGTTTTCATATCGTAACAAACATATAACAGGTGATATCTGGATTCTGCGATAGACATTCAAACGTAGGCTATATTTGTTCAATGCAATTCAATAAAGACTGGTCATCTATGTCTTAACAAATTAAGTAAGTAATTTACTGCAGTAAATAACTTCTTTTTTGATTACTTTAATTGTAATGTTTTAAAATAAAACAGTAACTTTTAGCATTTTCTTATACGCGGTTTAATTTCAAAGTCACCGAAATGTAATAAGGAACATATATAGAAATACATTTATCGCTATAAACATTAAATTGAACTTGTAAAAGGACTTTTTGAGTGATAAAATCGAATAGCTATGTTTTAAATTTAACCCTAAATAACGGTCAAGGAGAGACGGTTGAAGAACGTTTTTTAAATGTTTTATTACTACAAATGAGGAAAGCAATTCCGTTAAAATATAGATACATATGTATGTGTATTTTAATTTACATATGAATTCTTAGCTACTTGTAATTCCTCTGGTATTCCACGTTGATCAATTCAATTACTATCAGGTTATGAACATGTTCGCTTGTCTCTTCATTTAAAAAAATATGATATATTTAGAATTAGAATACCAAAATGAAAAAATACTACCATCATTCCATTACATGTATTTTCACTCAAAAAAGGCTCAAACTTGCATTTCACACCAACACAAACAAATAAAGACAAAACTGTCTAATACACGTTAATTACCATCTCTAATTAAGTAATCATCCGACGAAATTACGTAGGTAATCATATTTTTTTATCGCGGACTGACTCATGGTCGTAATTATTTTGACTTATTCGCCACACATTTAATTGAGTCGTAAACTTTAATGCATTTTCTAGGACATACGCTCTTCCTACTTAGAGACATGATATGGCACGAGGTGTTATCAGCCAGCTTTGATTGAAGATACAAGATTAAGTAGATAACCTGCATTTTTTATAAGACCACAGCAATCTCTAATAAACCTGTTTCGTTTTAAATAAAATGAAATCTCCAACCTGCTGCGAAGTGTGTTGTAAAGAAGTTTTCCATTGTACCAGGCTGGACTTTCACGAGTTTCTGTGGTGATAATGATGGGGATAATAATAAGATGTAAAATTAAATTTAAGATTTGGTGTCTACATCTAAAGATTAAAACTACGAAGAAGCTAGGTGTGCTCAATAGATCTATGCAGCGTTTCGCTTAATAAGGCGGAAGTTCAGACACCACCACGGGGAGTGTTCTGAGGAATTGTTCGATTTGATCCCACCCACATCTTTTCGCCATCGACTCACGCAAAAATACTTTAGTCCCCATCATATAGCTGGTCGGAAGTCCACAATTGTGCGATTTTCGCGAAACTTTGAAATGTGACCAATGAATGAATGAACCAATATGACCTTCAACCCTTTATGAAACGAGCGTACTCCTTCTGAAAAGGCCGGCAACGCGACGTCACTCCTCTGGTGTTGCAGGTGTTCATGGACGGCACTGATTATTTACCATCGGGTGACCCGTTTGCTAGTTTGCTATAATAGAAAAAAAAATACTATTACAGAAAATAAAATTGTGTACTTATATAAACCATATTATATTTTTTTGATACTATGGATAGCAAACTGATCATCTGAGCGCTATCGATTGGTGTGCCCATATGTTATATTTAGGGATTTTGTATACTACTTATCCCCAGAGGGTTGAACCACGCTGGATTTCTGAAAAAAATACTATTACAGAAAATAAAATTGTGTACATAAATAAACCATATTAAATTTTTTTGATACTATGGATAGCAAACTGATCATCTGAGCGCTAGCGATTGGTGTGCCCATATGTTATATTTAGGGATTTTGGATACTACTTATCCCCAGAGGGTTGAACCACGCTGGATTTCTGAAAAAAATACAATTACAGAAAATAAAATTGTGTTCATAAATAAACCATATTAAATTTTTTTGATACTATGGATAGCAAACTGATCATCTGAGCGCTATCGATTGGTGTGCCCATATGTTATATTTAGGGATTTTGGATACTACTTATCCCCAGAGGGTTGAACCACGCTGGATTTCTGTGAAGCCGGATCACTCCGGTCAAGCCAAGGTATGGTTCTACGAAACTTGCTTATTAATTGTAATTTTTTTGTTGGGTTCCTTTTTAAGCTGTTCAGCTGACTGTAAAAGCAAAATGTATGAGTTATATGCCTCTTTACCTATATAACTGAAAGAGGACTGGGTTTTTCAACACGTTCTGTTTCGTAAATGATATCATGAACGTATGAAAGTCATTTATCGATCATATATTCTTAGGTATGACATCGATTCTATTAACTTTTACTTAAAGGGCACCTTGTGTTTAGCCTTAGATTTCTAGGTACAGAAGGTAAGCGTGTCATGAATGGTCTTTTTATATAACCTAACGTATATAAACGTACATTAATAAATATTTTAAATATTAAATAGTTTATTATTCATCATAAACCGTGAAGGTTAAGTCGAAGATCGTGGTTTTATTTACTAATGATATTTTCTCTAATTGTTTTGCTTAAAGATTTGTATAAATTAAGTAGCATAATTAAATGTGAATTAGGATCTTAAATTTGTATTTATTTATTAATTTTTGGTCGCATGTCCTCTTAGGGACCTACATACATCTTTGTACTTGTGTGACGAAGTTCACAATGATTGTTCATGACTACAATTGAATATACAAACGGATAAAGCAAAATGTATTGAATATACAAACGGATAAAGCAAAATGTCGTTAAAATGAAGCCTTTTATGACGCGAAATTGATAGTTTAGTGATACCCTTTTTTGTGGTAGGAAAACCATCGAATGACTCTGAGTGAGGCGAGAGGATTTTATTGGCTAACAACAAAACTGACAAATGGCATCGTAATGGTATAAACAACTCTATGTTGTTACAGTTGTTTATAACATTTTGTGTGTAAAAAGAATGTTGCCGTCCTTTTGAGGGTTAAGAAATGGGGATTGGGTATTGTGCATGGAAGAAGGGCTGCACGGTTGGTGCGGTGGCTGGGCAACTGGATGCCGTGCAACGTGTCGCGGGTTCGATTCCCACACGGAACAACTCTTTGTGTGATGTGATGATTTTGTTTCGGATCTGAGTGTAAACCACTGTGATGTGTGTCAGTGTATGTGAAAATGTTTGTAAACGCACCCACGACACAGGAGAAAATCGCAGCGTAGGACAACGTTTTATTTTTTGAAAACAGGACTGGGCTTTCGATCACCTTACTTACTGGTGTTGTTTAACGCTGGCTTACTGCACGGCAGTGACATCACCATGATGACATTTCCATCCGAGAAAGCCTATTTATCCTGAAGCAAAGGTTCATATTCCATATTTGGGGAAAAAAACTTTAAAATAAAAGGAAAACAACATTATGATACATTTATTAGCAACATATTGGGAAAAATATTTGGCTTTCGCTTTTGGAAAATTATAAGGAAACAACAATATTACACATCCTGATCAGTACTCTTGGATTTTTAATGGATCATACGAGGATGTCATCTTTATACTTACCTAGTAAATATCAAATGACATTTCCCTCATTCATTACTTTCTCATCAGATTTACTTACATTACAGAACACACAAAAAGAACAACTACTGAATGTAACGGTTAACATTGATTTGTGCCATAATATTTTTTAGTTGCAGCATAGGAAACAATTACAAATTCACTATAAAATGCTTTTGTAAATTGGTACCGAAGTTCTTTTACCAAAAGTACATAGATGCGTGACATGAGGAAAATTAAAGTCTAAAATTACAATATACCATCTGGTATTGTTGTAATTTTAGACTTTTTTTCTGATTTTTATTCACGACTGCACTTCAAAATGTATTCCAACACCAATTGAAATAAATAATCACCAAATCTGTGCGAGTTAATTAAAGCTAAATAATCCACCGCGATTACCTTTAACATTTTTGAACTTTTACATACCAAAGATAGAAGAAGAAGAAGAAGAAAATTCTTACGACTATTAGAGACTCCTATGTTAAATGACTCACTTTTTAGCGAGCAAAGAAGTTAAATAAGAAGTTAAATCAGTACGTGAAAACTATAAAAAAATGAAAATAAAATTGTAATTTATTAGTTTTAAATATAATGTACTACTTATGTATTCTTTTACTTTTAAGGACATGTTGCTGTACTGGAATTTGGTTAAAAAGATATATCCATTTTCTTTTTTGGAGACCTGAACATGATAAACCTGTCCTTTGAGTTTGGAACCTTTGTAACATCATGTTACTTAATAAACGAGATTTATGGTTCTGTCATAAATTAATTAGCGTGCTATATGGGATACGCTTCAGTAATCCACTACAGGATTGATATTATCTATCTAGTTCTAGACATCAATAAAGAGACTACGTAATCACACTGTAATTAGAATTATATATTTGTATTTGTTTATACACAAACAGTGGGCTCTTATGATACTATTATTGCAAGCTTAATTAGATAATCCGCGTGTGTGATTTATACGGAGCGCGGCAATGAGATCGGCGCGAGCGCCGGTCGCCCGGTGGCTGTGCCTGCGACGACGCTTCAGTCTGATAATGTGTCAGGTCGCAGTGAGCCGGCTACATGATCGTTGAACAAAATATTTTTCACGACATTTTCGTAACATATATTTTTTAAAGACATTTTATTCGAAGTTTTATTTTGAATGGATAATTAATGAAGTAAATAAAGATTTTAATACAAGACTGGTGGGAAGAAGTGTTCACCATATATGGGCGACGTAAATAAAGTTAATTCGTTTTCCGACATTATGAGAAAGTGTTTCAAGATGGGTCTTTTCAAGAGTGAGTATCTATAATTAAAACTAACGATATTGTTAAGGATCTTTGCATTTTAATACAATTATTTCCATCATCAAAATAACACAGAAACTGAAAACTAAAAACTGTATATGATATAACAAAATTCACATTATAATTTTAAAGAATGCATTTTTGTAATAAACTGTCAATATTCTTTAATTAAAATAATCGCGATGTAATCTAATTAAAATAAATGAAACACGCGCGACATCTAAACATAAGTCACTTATTACTTACATTGTTCACTATCGGATAATTTAATTGATTGATATTTAATAAAATAATAAACAACTCATATTTATTTATTCTTCAATTGAACAATAGATTTAAAAAAAGTACAAAAATTCATCGACTAACGATCACGCTGCAATACGTTTGTAATATTATTGTTTTAAAATATTTTTATTCTTTTTTTATATTTAATGGGTATATGTATAGTTGATATGTGGTTCCTAGTCTGCTGTTTAGGGAGTGTCAGTCTGTAGTTGCTAGTATAATTTAAATCCTAGCTCTCTGATCTAGTGATCGCGAGTATCTACTATAAACGTTCGTGAAGTGCTAAATACGATATCCGCATCAATGTGAATATTATTATTGCGTGCACGAATATTTTTATAACGGTTAAATAACTGTTACTTAAGCGAGAAAAAAATAATCATCAGCGCCATTATCATTAAACTAAAAGAGTAAGAGTGACAATTACACAGTAGTATGTACTTCCATTCTACTTATGGGAAAATGGCGTAAAACCACCAAATTTTATTCAAGCTCTAAAAACACATAGTAGACACTCCTTCGTTTATCGGTCCAGATGTTAATTTTACTACTACGTCATGAACAACGTACATTTGTATAAATAAATTCAATTTATATCAATAGAAGTCGGTTTGTGTGTCCTTTTGTTTTATTCCTCTCTTCCTGTGTCGACAAGACATCGCTTCTATTTGTCAAAGGTCATGGTCTAAACACAGTTTTTATCCTATTCAGTTGTTAGTACCATGATATCAGTTTTCTTTCCCCAAATAAACAGTATAATATTTGCATATTATATTCCACTATATTATTAGCCCAACAGATAGGAAACCGCTAGTAGAGAAATGTATTGCAGATTTGGGAATACCTCTTTGTGTGGTCCACAAATTGTTGTGTAGGATCTGGGTGTCTGATTACGGGTGTGAGCGTAAAGGCCCAGAACAGGAACGGGGTGATTTTTAGTCAACAAGAGTCTGACCCAATCTTGGCCATAAGACTTTTACACGTTTAAAAACGAAATTGGATGTGATGTGTACTTCTATATGTAAAACATGTATTTTATAAAAAATCCCAGGAAATAGGTGACGGCATTATAAAAAGAAACAACCTGGAATGGATTCGCAAAGTTTGCAAGTTATTTAATCATTTAACTCAAGTACTGTCGTTATATAAGCAAGCATTGATACCTACACTAGTGCTTGTTAGACCGGAGCACTTTACTGACCCATTTTCTTAGACGGAGTATCGCTTACTACGCAATACTGCATACTGTGCCTTTCTTCGATAGTAAGAGTAAATGGATTGTTAGTACATCGGCAGTTAGTAACTATTTGTCAACAGCGTATAGCTAGTATTTCTGAGTAAGGCCTCTTATTACACGAAGAAGGTTTGAGCATTAAAAACGAGGAGAAGGTTTTAGACATCAGTCACAGTTTGAAATAATAATGAAACTAGAAATTATCAGTTCAGATTTATTCACGATTTTTTTTAAAGGGTAGCCGTAGAGTTTTTTTTCTCGTTTTCCTCCATTTGAATGCAAACTTTGAAACCTAGTTTCCCTAAGGAAAGACCCTAAGATATTATTCTATTTAGACGTTTCAAAAGTACATTTTTGAGGTTTGATTGAAATTTTAGGATTTTGACTTTAACGTTTTCATTTATCAATGGCGTCTAAATAAACATAAAATCGGTAGAATGGTTTGAACCACATTGGTACTTACTAGCTTTAAACCTGCACCCTCATGCATGAGTAGTATTAATGCCCATTAAATATTTGTTATAGTTTTCTAAACCAAATCAAATTCGAATTGTTTTCAAGTCAGAACGTTGCCAACCACTACCATTTTATTACGGTTTTTGTTACGGAAACCAAATATTTAAGGCTCGAAATAAAGACATTAATATGATCTAATAAAACTAAAAAGGTCCATTTCAGACCCGTGTAAACTTTTTTTTGAGACCGATCAATCAATATAGACTAGACATGTAGACCTAGAAAAAATATCACAAAAACAACAGCTCGTATCTGATGTTAAGTGCTACTGATGTGCCTAGTCAAGCGGAAGAAAACTACAACTAGCCGAAGTCTAGCTTAAAAGATTAATATCTGTCAAGTTGTCTTCATAATTATTTTTAACACATCGAATATATAAAAAAATATACATTAAGCCATTTATGTTCTAAATTTCACCTGTCATTCGTAAAATTAAGCATTATATCGTATTTCGACGAAAATCTAGTTATCTAAGCGACTCTCGCTGCGTTGAGCTTGCGCTTGGTAGTTATGATGACGGACTCCGGTCATATATGAAACCAGTCGAGTAACCTCATGACCAATAATGTAATTAAACCGAATAACCATTTTAATTACCAAGCAAAAATTGTATTCCAAGGGTTTTTTGATAAATTCAGTCTAATATACGAAGAGCTGAAATAAATGCAGGACACTTTTTCCGCAAACAAAAAAAAAACAAATTAATAGGATAAGTAATGAATAAGTGTACAACAGCTGCCGTTTGAAGATAATAAATAAATAAAATTTATAAATTATTAACCACAATTTATGAATAATTATTTGTTCTTAAAGTTATGTCTATTTGTTTTAGAATACGTCATTAGATAAAACAAGCCCGTTATTGCAATCACCACTTTATATAATGAAAAGATTTTCATAAAAATATTATAAATGTTCTTTTTTATTTCCTACATACAATTATTGCAATATTATTATGAATGTTCATCATTTTTCTAGTTTTTTATAATAACTAATAACATAAACCATTAGTTTGAATCGAAAATTCGTTTGTATAGCTTACAGTTCTGAGTTTTATTAAATTTTTTATGCTCCACTCACTCGAATGTTGTCTAATAGATATAGTTTAGCAACAAGTCCGCCCTTGCACCGTTCTTAAAACAATTATCAAAATCTGTTTAGTTGTTCTCGAGATCTGTGCATATCGACAGCAATATATTAAGCGGTTCATTCTGTATTATAGATTTATCTGCCTTTTGTCATACAAACAGGGAGTTGTAATTATACGGAAAAGCTAGTAATTTATATAATGTATGGTATATATCCGTTTATTTTGTTAGTTCCTATTTACTTCAACAAACAAATCTGTTTACGTGCTTTGAATTCAGTCCAAAATCGCATTCGTATTACGTTTACTTAGTATTTAACAGTTTTAGCTTGATTATATTGAAACGATAATATAAATATGTAATTTAAGACTATGTGAACTGAAATTACTATTACTCTTAAAAGTACTTTGATCACAGGTTTTTAGAGATGGATACAATTATATCTGCCTAAAAATCAACCAATTCCTGATCTGTAAAGAAATAAATTAAAAGTAACAGTTTTTTCTATTAGTAAACATTTAGAATCATTATACTTAATTCATTCATAAAAATATTCTGGAATTTTTCCATCATACAAATCAAATCAAATTATTTCGGCGATGTTACAACATATGTCTACTTGGCTACATATTTTTATGGACATAAATAAATTGAGGCTATTTTTAATTGAGTCTGTTTTTTGCCTTCGAGAATTTCTAGAATTCTTGACCAACGACAGAACAAGAAATTGAATTATACACCTTGATATTTATATTCATTCTATTTTATGAACAAAAATAAATCATTTTCAAAAATTTATTTTTATAAGAAGATTAAATAAAATTAGTTCGTGATTCGTCCGTATTAATTAAAATTTGTTATTAAAACGTTTTATATGTATTTTAATAATTATTTTTTTAAAGTCTATTCAAAACATTTTTGGCAATGATCCTCTATTGCGGTAGCAGTCTAACATCATTCTATTTTACAATAAATCAGAGTTGGACACCAGATTTCGAACTCAACTCCGAAAATTCAAAACTTTCCACATCCAAGGTAATGATAATCTTATCATCTTGTCTTCTTCAGACGTGTAACAACAAAACATGTTGAATTCCAATAAAGTACAGTTTACGTACGGGAGTCATCAAACAGGAAAGGGCTAGCATTTCAATCTATTCGGTTGAGCGAGTGCGTTGATCACAACCTGGCCGCCTGGGTGCAATCAGCGCTTCGTATGCATCGTCGCAACCCGACAATACTAGTACTTCCATAATCAACCACTCGTTCAACCACTCGTTTCGTTACAACACTCTCTGCTAATATACTGCACTTGTTTTGATTATAGATTTTTATTTATTTGCTTGACAATGTAAAACGTAATAGGTTTGATTGTTAAGAAGCGGTTGAGCTGTAACTTCATATAAAGAAATATTATTTTTGCTCAAAAATGTATATTATTTTAACAATATACTTCTTGTGCATACATCTTACCGTCTTATATTTGTCGCGTTGGAGCCTAACCTATAAAGCCTTATATTTTGACACTCCACGGGGATTTTGAGAGGAAAAACCATCAAGTGATTTCTCCCGGGCTAGGAGGGGAGAGAGGGAGTGTCAGACTCTTATTGACTAAAAACCAACCTGGATACTCAAGGAGTTATTGTCGGGTTTATACAGTTGAATGTAATTTATAATATTAAAAATATTAATTTTTATCTACATATAGGTAAGGTCTTTACTCACAATAGACTACTAAGTAAATTATCTAAAGCATGGAGTGTTTTAGCCGGAAAATATAGACAGTTACCTACCATTATAAAACAAAGTCAGTATGTATGCATATTTTTGGCACAGGTCTCTTTGTTCGTGTATCTAAGCAACCAACCTAATTATAAATTATGATGTGCAAAAAATATTCATGTGTCTTACTCGAGTTCATATAGGTATGTACTTATTGTACGTAATGTAGTTAGGGATTTTCCACAAAATAACCCAGTTGTGTCTAAAAAGTTTTCATTACCATATTTATCACCCCTGGCAAATTATTAGTTTTTTTATCTGTAAATATTGAACTAATAGCACTTCTTCAAGACTTTGAAGGAAAGAAAAAAAATAACTTGGTTTTATAATCTTAGTTACTTGCATACCTCCAATGTCAATTTTATTTTCGAAAAACGTATGCAGTTAAAAAAACCTTCTTTAAGATTGCTACCTTATAGATATGAGGTTGAGTATCGAAAAAATGGGGTTTTACAAAATTTGCTAAAATAATCATTATAAATTAAAATTATATATTAATTGGTTACTTATAGTTGTTTTGCATATTTTATAGTTTGCCGACCTAAATTAAGAGGGTGTGTTACAAGTACCTATTGTTAGGGCAATTTTTTGCACATTTAATTTATATAAAAGAGGAAGTAACTTAAATTATGTAAAGCAGATAAATTTGAATGTTGTTAAAATATGCGTTAATTGTTCTGTTTTGCTAAATATAACTTTATTGCATGCTCGACATAAATTAATTTAGTGTTATTGCTGTAATTTGCACTCATTAGTATAAAAGGCCTATATAATGTTCTTATATATGTTAAAAAATGATACTTTAACGTTTTTGTGACGAACTAAACATATTTTTTACAAAAATACACAATACAACGCAAAAAAGTTTGGTTTTATTGATATATTTTGCGGTAGGTACAATGGTTCCAGTGTACAGGGTGTTGTAATTTTACGCATAGATATTGCGTTTTACGATTGAACGCCTGCAGCCATGCTTAGCAGTTAAATTAATGTCTACATTACTTAGGCAATGTTTCGACAATCCATTGTATGTTAGATAGGATTCAATTGTCGTAGTTTTTATGAGAAATGTTCACAAATATAGGTTTTGTGAGAAATTCTTAAATATTGCTACTAAAATCTATTTGTAAATATAGAAACGTTCTTTTTGTATAAATAAATACAATGCCAAGAAAAATAATTGACTGTAAAAGACAATTATTTTTCATTGCATTTGTATTTATTTTTCGCGACTTTTTTATATAATATCTAAGATATTTAAAAATCAAAATTAAATTCTTTGCTTAATTTTCTCAGCAGTGGGCACATATAGGACTTATAAAGCAGATGATATTGAGATTACCTACATCGTGACTATGACTGCATATACGTATATATATATATATATATATATATATATATATGTTTACTGCCTTATAAATATGTATTATAAAGTATGTATATATTGTGTATGTATGTAAAGTGTGTCATATATAGTTTTATATATATGTTTGGTATATTTAACTCAATTTGCTTGCTTCTTGCACCTGCCACCAGATTATCTCTGCATCACCCAAAGGTAGACTGGTAGAGAATGCTCATTGCATTAAGTCCGCCTATGTACAGTGTTTTGTGCATGAAGTCTCAAATAAATAAATAAATAAATTATGCCTTATGTAACAATTGGTTTTCCCGCCACTAATTTGCAGTATATTAATTTCGTAGTTTCGTGAATTTAGTTACGAATCACCTACAGTAAATGTGCTCACATTATCATGTTGTCTACTGATTTTTTTCTTTAAGGTAAATGGTCAAAGGTTTTTTTTTTCTATGTCTATTATTTATAACAACTACAAAACATTTGTAATAATATATAAATCGTATCGTTCAAATCGTCTTTAACAGCATTTATGATTCCAAGCGACACTAATGTGTTGAAAAATTATCGTATTAACATACAATCGTACAGTTAAAGTAAATTTGTTGTGTCATTGTAATTCATAAGTATGTGTGTATAAAAAATATTCCGAAGATCAGTGTGGAGATCTAATAGTTGTAAGGAACTTAAGTTCGATGTTAGGGTTGCGGGTCAGGTGTTATAATGTACCGCAGCTTCGGCCTGAAGCAGTAGAAGGAACGACGTGGTTTTTAGTCTGAATGAATCTGGCACTCCTTCTCGTCTCACCCAGAGCAGAGCAGTATTTAGGTGATTATCCCCTCAAAAAAAAGGTTGGATAACTTTATTATTTTATTTAAGTATTACGTAGTTAAAATGCGATAAGTAATAAAATAGTAGATCGGTCTAAATAAGGATAAGTGGAAAGAACTCTTTTAATATTCGCTTGTCAACTTTAGTAAAAACTACATTGTTGTTTGGGACATCCAGGTATTAAATTAATTAGTTTCTTAC
The DNA here is from genome assembly GCA_902829305.4 of Spodoptera exigua. Lineage (NCBI taxonomy): Eukaryota > Metazoa > Arthropoda > Insecta > Lepidoptera > Noctuidae > Spodoptera > Spodoptera exigua. The sequence goes on from LR824614.2 coordinate 6,678,447, forward strand.
AGTCTACAGCCTCCTGCAGTTGTTTTAGGAACAATATCATTACTAAATCGGTTTACAAATACTTAAATATCTTATAATATTAAGGACACTATTTTTAAAACCTACAAAAAGGCTTTAGGATTATTTTCAAGTAACTTTTGTACACAAATACTGGTCTTTTTGTTCCGTGAGTCCATTAGGCAGTATGTTTTTGTGAATAAAATTAAATGGGCCAAGCACCCATGGGCCATTAGTTTTGTCTGATGTAGGCTTAGCAAAAACTATTAAATATTAATATTACAAGAACTAGTTTTAAATGTAACTATAAAAACTAGACCAGTGTCTGCCTGTAAGTCTAGTTCACGCTTGTAAATCATAGTTTCTTGAAATGTCAAGAACAACAACAGATTAATTTAATGTTCCATTCTACTCATATTTATTACATGCATATATTAATTACATCAAATGTGAAATGAATTATTTTAATAATAAAATAAACACGTCATTTGGCATATTTTAATCAAAAAATTTAAAAGTCACATACATTTTTTTCTAGTTATCTAACAAAATATTTTGTAAAATTAATATTATTATTATTAAATATAATTAATTACGTCAATATTTTTTGTTATAACGCATCAAGAAATGTCATGATGGCATTTATCATAAACGTGTTAAACAAGCGTTTTATTACAATATGTTGTTATTATCTTGTTTCTTAAAATCCAAATCTTGTTATTAAATAGCAAACTTAATATGCATAATTTCAATTGGATACAGAAATAAAACTAAAATAATTAATTAAAACTTGCATCTTTAGGCATTTTGTTTTTGTAATTGATTGCATATTTTTGGATTTTAGCCATTTACGAATGCAAAACGTGAATGATACCTAGTAGTAAAATATAAAAAAATAACTTTTAAATATTACGTGCAGCGCTACAAAGAAATTAGATACACAAGTAGGTTTGATATACAGGATTGACACTTCTTTCATTAAAAAAATTAGCCTGGTACTAGTCGTTGTAGTAAAAAAAGTTTTCATAACGTACGTACATACGTACGTAGCAGTAGCCTCGGAAAATTTTTGCTCAGAAATGTTACTTACATTTATTTTTCGTATCACCACGTATCAATTTAGTATGGAGCATATTTTCTGTGAGTTGTGAAATTCATTGAGTTACTACTCTCTGCCCTGAGATTCATACTGACTGACAGACTGCCCCATCTTCTGTTCCTAGCTAGGAACAGAAGATGGGGCAGTCTGTAAACCAAGCGAAAAGGCATACCGCGACCAGCTGGTCGCGGTATGCCTTTACGCTTGGTTCATCAACTGTGAGCCCTTGGTGGTAATCCGATTGCATGGCATTTACAATAACACCAAGATCTTTAAGCAACACGCACGTATAGTAAAAATTTAACATTTAAAAACATTAGACATATAAACAAAGTAGTTCCGCATTAACAGATTGACGGTTTCCTCTAAGTTCAACCAAGTTCAAAATTCAAACCACGTTACAAAGTACTTGCGAGAGGACAATTCAATGACAACTTGTGACCGATAACCGGTCGACATTACTCTCAGATCTCACTATAAATATATTTACAAACATATGTAGCTATAGTTACCACGGAAGCGATCCATTTCCGTACACACTTCCGAAGATATTTTTTAAGTCAAGGTTTTTAATGGATTAATCAATTAATACATATATGTCAGTAGGACACCTACGCGATTATTAAGTTTAAGTTTTGTTAAGGAAAAATAGACCAATATTAAGGCCAGACTAGATTACAAAATTCTCAATAAAGAAACTTCTTTTGTGAAGGTTGTCTTACATGGATATCATCATCGAACCCTCGTTTTATAAAAGGATTCCTTTCTTTAACTAAGTGTTAGGAACTTAGCATATTTTTTTCATAATAAAGGCGTTTTTTACAAAAAAAATTCAAAATTTTTTTCATAAAAAAATTTTGTATGTTTCTTTGAATTTAGCCGCAGCAAGTAGAAACAGCTGTGTTTATTCCTATACATACCATTTGCTATTGTATAATATTGATTGAATTTCTTATCACACTCTTTGGAAAAGTTATTCACCTCTTTTAATTGTAATATCTTTTCTCAATTAAGTACACTCTACTATAAAAAGGGTTAATTTAATGAATAAATACGAAAATTACCTGGCTGGTAAATTCAAACATAAAAATGTATTGTGGGTTAAAATATAAGCGCTATTAAAATTTGATCCTTTACGAGATCCACGCTCAAAAATCACGTGTTAGGTTTTAAGTATACCTACAGCACAAATAAATGGTAATTCAAATACCAAAACACGTTATACGAAATATTTAATAATAAAGTTTTTATAAACTTGAAATCGTAATTTTGAGTTTTCTTTTTTCTTACTCCTCTTTTACGGTTAATTAATTTAAAATCTTTTATAAAATGCGTTTAATGAGTGAGGCTGCTTTTAAAATGCTTTTTTTATTAAACTTTTTTATTATTTTCTTTGAGTCTCGTTATTAATATCCGTAAAAAGGTAAATTCGTGTACGTACGCAGTTCAAAAGACCTTTACATTGAAATCAGTGAATGCCCTTGATCATGATTTACATAATACAAATATGATTATAAATTTATTAGTTGAGTGGTCGCAAGTAAACTACCGAACAAGTGATCTTGAGTTCGATTCGTGGATGCGGTAAATAATTATTGAGTTGTTTTCTTTCATATAATATGTTAAATTTCTCAGAAATAATACAAAATACCTATAGAATTGTGTCTCTAGTATAAAATATCGTCATCCCCTGCCATAAGGTACTCATTACCATTATAAGAAACTTTTGTATTGTATATCTGCAAAGAACTCTACCTCCGATTACCAAAAGACATAAATTCATATAATTTTATGTTAATAAAATATATAACCTATATTTTTTCGGTCACAGACAAGATAGTTTCCATAGCAAAAGAATTACTATTTTCTTTTAACTAGAACATTATCATCGTCAAATGTTTATTTACAATAAAATATATTTGTCACATTGCATTCTATTTTAAATGTGTAGTTTAGTAGTTCACTACTATTTATCTATAAATTGTAAATGAAAAACTCCTATACACAAAGAATGACAGACGCTAGACATGCGTCAGTATCTTATCATTATTCCATTCAATACTCAATACATAAACAAAAGACTTGATAATAATAAAATCTAACCATTAAATATTTATTTTATGAATAGTTTATAGATGTAATAAAAGTTCCTAATAGGTCCACAACCTTGTAAATTAGGCGAGAGAGGAGAATAGAATCAATTAGTATTTTTTTAATCTGTCTCTACATGTTTGAAAATATTTTAATTACATAGGCATTTTAAAATTTGCATAACTATCTTACTAAGTGCCTTGACCGCAAATGTTTGCTTTTACTATAAATATTCATTACAAAATGTTTAATTCCTTAAATAGATCATGTTATCTATAATAGTAGGTACGCATCGTTCAAATTCGGTAATGGTCGAAATTAATTTAAGTCTAAAAATAAAATTTATATTAAGAAAGATTATACTCATTTGAATTTTAGATAATATTAAAAGGTGACAGTCGAATAAATGTGTTGGTAGTATTCGATTTATTTATCATATTTTGCAAAAAAAAGTATGTCACTACTTAATATGGCACTGTTTACATATACTTAGTTCCTTTGTGGCTTAACAAGAAGAGACGTCTGTCTTCTTGTATTGATTTAAAAAATAAATCACAGAGTAGAGTATATTGTATCATCCAGAATACGGCCTCAATACTTTCTAACATACATAGGTACCAAATAATTTTACTAACTGTAGATATCTCTTCTCGAGACATAAACGTAAGGCAATATGTGCGCGAACGCCAGCGTTCGCTTGGAGGTTTGGTGAATTAATCCATATTTATCTCTACTAAAATAGAACCAAAAATAAATCAATATACTCAAACATGATATATCAGGCATTATGATTGTCTTTATAGGTTTTTATGCAGTCATTGTCGTAAGTTCCGTTCACCTGTCACGCATTGCAACCTGCAATTTCTAGGTGTCGCCCTTCACTCGAATGTTGATGCAACTTCGCATAATAGTAAGTACATACAGAGTACTATCCGACCACTTTAGCTAAATTATACCATTATTATTGTACATGCTTTTGGCGTCCTTGTTGTATACAGAGGATGAAAATATTTAGTTCGCTTACAGCTGTGCAATCTTCGTTTTTCGCAATTTTTCTGCATTCGACGAATAATTATTACATTTTAAAGGAGTTCTTTTGCATTTTTATTTAATTCAATGCAAGCTGTGATATGAAATAATAGAATTAGATTAAAGTTTATTGTAGCAATCCTACATTATACTATATTGTTTTGACTTCAAGTAATCAAAAGATCATTTTATTACCTGTCAGTAGCCTTGGTATAAAAAAACTAGATTCTATCTAGATTTGGCATAGTTATTGGCTGAAAAAGTTTGATAGTACATTAACTCTGACATATAAATTAATTATATTTAACAGATCTACGTAACATCATTAGCGTGATGATATTATTGGACTCATACGATTTACGATTTTATTTTTATATGTGCTCTTTTTTTCCTTTAAAAAAACAAATTCAGACCGACCGAAGTGATAAAAATTAACAAGAATTAAAAAGACGTTTAGAATTCATTCACATCTTCATTTGTTTCAAAGTCCTACAAATGATTAATTAATTGTAATGCATGCCATGTTTGTAAACAATGGTGTCGGTTACCGATTAAAATGATGAACTTGTATTGAATGAAATAAATCAACAATAAATTGATTTGCGTTATCGGTTATCAAGCTGTTCGTATCTTTATGACGACGAAAGCAAGATTAAACCTTTTTAACCTATCAACTGTTCCATATAGTTACAGCAGTTAAGATAACAAGCGAAACTTAAACGTGCGTAAAGATATATACACTTTATATATATACACTTTTCGCTAGTTAAATTTCTGATGCGATAGAGCGGCAAGTCTATTGCCATTTGTGTTGACTGCACGGTTGGCGCGGTGGCTGGGCAACTGGCTGCCGAGCAACGTGTCGCGGGTTCGATTCCCGCACGGAACAACTCTTTGTGTGAACCACAGATTGTTGTGCCGGGTCTAGGTGTGATGTGCATGTGAAATTGTATGTTTGTAAACGCACCCACAACACAGGAGAAAATCATAGTGTATGGCAAAGTTTAAAAAAAAAAGGTAGGGCCCAACACGGTCGATGTTCAGCCAGGGCGGGGCGTGCAATAAGGTATCGTGGTTAGGTGGTTTTTAAACTGTAAAAGTATGACACTGCCTCTCACCTGATCCTGGGCGAGAGAAGCCGTTTGATCATTTTTCCTATGCAAAAATAGAATTTTCACTAATAAAAAAAATGACAGATATCAAGATAATTGAACTTCGGTGCATAGCTGGGGCGGTACGCTAGTAAAGATATATGTAATTATTACCTACCTTACATTTTGTTTGTTTTTACGTCATAATCCTAATCAAAGTAGGAAATTCAAATACGTGTGTATAAAAGATTAAAACGTAGACTTTACAACAATAACTATCGTATTTTTTAATTATGTGTAAATAATGGTATCTCTGTATTTAACTAAGGCAAGAATGTGTTGTTTAATTAGGAATTAAAAAACTTGTTTTTAAACACTCTTTATCTGATTCTCTGAGAACTAAGCTGAGTTTGTTGACCTGTGTTTTTGGTTTAGTATTAAATCTACAATGTAAAATGAGCCTAATTTATTTAATACATGTATGAAGATAAATTCAGATTAATAAAACATATATATTTCGATAGGTAGGTACATATACAATAAAGTGATGTAACGTTTATTTAATTTATTACATTTTTGATTTATTTTCGTTTTAGCTACAATTATAGTTTATTGCTAATAATATCAAAACACGTTCGTAAAGGTTAACTGCATATGCAGTGAGAAACACACTAAAGAACTTATTTTAGCATTCAAGTGTATGATAGCCATGCTTAGGCATGAAAGGGGCCGGTTCCACCAGACTAATACTACGGCTTCATAGAAAGCGGCGTGAATGAAGTGACTGGAGCTACAATTATTCCCCCTTCCCATCCCCAATCTCCAAAAAAAGGGCAGCTACCTCACTTGTAACTCCATCGCGAGGTGTGTCCTCATGGGTTCTCCCCTTCGCAAACCATCGATGATTGATCTGCTCGTTTGCCAACATAATAATAAGTAAACTTTCCTATGAAAGAAATGGAATATGACCGTATTATATCTTTTCTTTTAAGCTCATTTATGTGACAATAAACTTTGCCTGTGATATCCTCATATTACATTTTATTTTAATGATGATGATTTATTTTTATTGTAATGTCCGCAATTAAGATTAGTTCAAAACGTTACACGCGTATTTTTCCTTTCGTTTCAATCCGTATTCAAATACTTTCCACGATATTGAGTTAAAATATGATGTGATGTCACGACTCAGCGGACTCAGTAAATTTTATACAGAGCGCCCTTAGTTTCTGACTTCTAAACTTTACCTCAATTGATTTAAGCATGGTTCTCCATAAACAAATAAAAAAAAATCATAACAATAAAAATTCGTGTCTAGATTTTTTCATTATGAAACTGATGCGGTTGAATTATTTGATTTTTATTTTGATACTCTAACATGATCCCTATTATCATTATCAAATAAAAATTCTAGAATGTAAATCTACCTCTGTACCAATACCTATTCGTGATTACATATGAGTTCCATCCAATCTTTCGCATTTATAAATATAAGTATAGGTTTTAATAATGAATAAGCAATAATCGATTTAATTGTACTATTTAAATTGTTATGATTTATTATTAAAGCATTATCTTAATAGCGGATACTTACATACACAGACAATAAAACAAAACAGATGTTATTGATTTATCTAGTTCATAATTATAATTATTATATTTACTTATTTGATCATATATATGTACATACTTCTTTTATTAATATTGTGTCGCTAATATGTACGTAAATTTATAAAAAATAAGATTTAATTATAAAAAGAAAGTTGTTACACAACATAAGTAGTTAATTTATCGACAGCAATTTTTTGCGCACCCAATACTATCCAGACGACATAAAAAGCGACAAAATCACAAAAACTTGTTAAAATTTTCACATTCTTTTTATCTGGTAGCTCGTTTAGACATTCCCAGTGTCCCGGGTGAGTCGTGTGAATAAATAAAGGGCTCGTCTCATCGTACTCTTTCAAACACTACTTACGTATTCAGAGAGGCCTTAGGCTGAGGGACTTGTGTCTATGGCACCCGTTTTACGTACCTACGTTTACATCTTTATCACTCATTACCATAGACTGACATGTTTCAAAGTTGCATACAAACTTTTTCGTTCTTTAAGGAAATTGTGAGAACAAATTAACAAATTAGGCATTTGTGTATAAGGAAATAGTCTTTCAGAAACTATTCCTAACTCGGTCAAAAACCTTGTAAATAATGTCAGTTGATAAATTTTCCAAGATCTATGTAGTATTTCGTATCCTAACTGCGAGGCCGACCTTTGGAAAACAATTTTATAACATTTAATTGTTTAATTCATAATAAATTGTTCATTCTATTTCTTTTAACCTTAGCTATATTTAGTAAATGTTACATATATGAAAAAAGAAACCGAAATTGGATTGGTGTAGGTAGGTATAAATACGATTAATTGTAAAAGGTTGTGTCTGTTTCGTTTCTAGGTTAGTGCTTATTATGAACTTGCTGTCCTTTGTGACAATGCGGCATTCAGTATATTGCCCACGTTATTTACAATTTCGGTTATCGAATAGGAAATCGTAAACAGTTTAGGCGTGGTTACCTGACCCTAGAGCCTTGACCATGCTTTGGCTAATGTCAAGACCAAATGACACTTCACAAAAGTAAGGACCGATTTCCTTTCCGACTTACTTATGCAGACACTTCTGAAACTGTTTTGTTGGTAGACTGGTCGTTAGTGCGACTGCTTAGAAGCTAGAAAAACCGGATTAAATTAAATAGTACCTTTCCCCATGACTATAACATAAGATTCATAAGAATGCTGTTCTAAATTTTAAATACTCAGCTACTAGCCTTCTTAATCAATATATTGCTATTTCACTCAAACATTAGCCAGCCATGAATGAGTTCTACTTCTGACGTTAAGTGTACTTCAGTGAGATAACCTCCGTCGCATTTTCTTTCACCTAGATAACAAGTGGAGATTTTACTAACGATGATATCAAGTATAACACAAATACTAGGTATATAAACATTCTAAAAATAAATAAGTACATAAATGTAATACGGGCGTAAACATTCAATACATAATGCGTTTTAAATTAATTTATTTGTCACAAGAATACGCTTTAGTAATATAACAAGAGGTCACAAGATCTTTCTATTAATAAATGCGTATTTCCTATTATGTTCTTGTTACATAAGACACAATATTAAATACATGGAATAAAGAATATAATATGTAAATATATACTAATAGTGACTTGTTAGTTGGATGACGTTGAGTACCTTAATAACGGATACAGACTTGATACCGAACTAACAAATCCTAAACCGCCGTTAGAAAAGCTGAACTATGAATACATTTGATAGAAAGTTTCCTAATTAAATATCGATATTATTAGTATATATTGTCTATATCTATTCAGCCGTAAAAGTTTACTCCTATACGATACTGTCCACCCTGATATTTTCGAATGTTTTAATTTCAATCTTCAATCTGCTATTATTGCTAATATGCAAACTCTTTAATTTGGAGGTAGCCAAAAGTCCAGCAGTGAACAACTATATAGCCAATACCTACTGATCCATAGACGAGACCCAACAGGGCCGATGTTCAGCCTGGGTTGCGGGGCAAGCGGAATATGGTACCGCGTGGCTTGAAGCAGGAGAAGGAACAACGGGGAGGGGGAGGGGGTTTACAGTCAGTTAAAATGTTTCGCCATACCCTAGGCGAGAGAAATCATTTAATTTTCCCTATTAAAAAAAAGGTTCTACTCGTGTCAAAGACTTATTTCCTACGGAATATACTACTAAACGAAGTCCATGGTTAAAAGATAAATTGTCCTGGGTATCATAATTAGGAAGATGCTGAAGTGACTCATGTCGCTATGGCCATTTCGTCACGGACCCTCGAAACTAAATTGAAGGACGGAAGTTAACGTAATATATCGAATTACCCGCGTATCTGGACTCTTCTCTCAGTACAAATTGTAGGCAAACTTTAAATCCAGGTGATCATTGCATTGTACATACTTACTTACTATTAAGATTTTAACGTATGTATGTAACATAGGAAATGCATATAAATAAAAGTTCGAGTATTGTGTTGTCTGTCTTTATTGTGTTTTTCAAATACTTAATACTTTATTGCATGTCATAATGTGTATATAAAACCGTTGGTTTGTTAGACAAAGAATCAATTACGTCGGAACAGAAAAGTGATTTTTTACAATAGGTACCACATTTTATTAGCAGAGAGGTTGATGGCACTTCTTGTTTATAAACAATAAATTAAATAGTACCTAGTTATAATAGATTTTTCGTGCTATTTATATGAATTGGTAAATTGTATACTTGGTTTTGAGTCAGTATATTTTATATTTGGTCTAATGTTATTGCCTTTTTTCTCTAAAGAAGGAGATATAAATGACATATAACCTTCGTTTAAAATATTTGCATTTCTTAGAACACACTTAGTCTAGACTTGACATTGAGTTTATATAGAAAAAATAAATTACAATACATATTCGTTTCACGAAGGTGGCTATTCTGTATTTTTGTTACAAACAACTTCAGTTTCGTATGAACTGAGTGAACCTAAACGTTTGAATAGGAGTAGATATACAACTTATGGCACACAATAAAATGTTATTTCTCAGGTAACCATGTGAATAGTCATGTAATTTAGTTACAAAGGAAAATTGTATGGCCATTATTATGACAATACTGTTTTAGTAAATAGGTCTTAACGTACTTACCTAATGGTTATTAGCAACTTAAGACATAATTCATGTTCGTAAATCTGATTTCCTTATTATCTTAAATAAAATTTTGCTGAGGGTCGATGCTCCCGTGTAAGTTACTCAAGTTTACTCGCAGTTATACCAAAGATATAAAATATATTAATTTCTAAACAAAAAGTACATTTTACTAAGTCAATTTATTTCATACAAAAGAGCTGTAAATAATAACTTAAAGAAATTATTATTAGCCGTATTCCTCATAATTATATTCACTAGCGAAAACTAGTTTTCGATTGTACTGGGGAAATGCAGACCGTACATTACGAGGCTGACGTGTCAAGTTAACATTTTTTATGTCAGACAATTAGGTATATAAGGAAGTGGCTATCCAACTACCTAAACTATGTTCCTAGAACTAAGTGGAAGGAAACTGCAAGTCGCAAAACTTGCTATGAAGATTCACCATTTCTTTTAGCGATCAATTTTGTCAAAACAACAAATTGTCAGTGTACAGCTGTCAGTAGGGAGCCCGACAGTTGGACTCATCGTGTGGATCAGCTCTGACAGTTCAATGTTAATAAACCGGAGGGTCGAAAAGTTCACGAAGCGTATTATCGGTTAAGGGCATGCCCATTGCCAGATCTTTGTCATACCAGGCCCACATATTACGCATACAAACTTCTCTAGTTGTACTCTACATTGCTACGTAGGAAACTTATCTACGCACAAACAAGATGTAAACAGGACAATAAAAATAAATATTAACTTCTATTCACGTTAGCGTACTTGGTACATTTTACAACTCTATTTATCCCTGAATAAGACCACATTATGGTCCGACGCTGAAAATGAATGATAATCATGTATCAATGTATCAATGCACGTACTATATAATCGGTAAGGTGTGAATACTTTTACTGATTAATTTGCTGGCCCAAGGTAACACGCACCTAGTAGCTAACCCACGTCATCTGGGAATATATGACATGTTTACCACCTCATGGAACTCTATTTTTTTTCTTTTAATGTTTAGTTTTTCCGCTTTATCGTGATGGTTAAAGTCGTAAGAAAAAAATTTAATTTTGATTCTATCTTTCTCAAACATATAAGAAGACAAAGGGAAACAGGGATACATTTTTAAATAAGATAATTAGATTCTCGACGGACAAAATGTATAGTATCAACTTACAAACGAACAGAACAATTGCGTTTCAAGGAATAATGCGTAACTCTGGTGTTGTATTAAAGTGAGTAACCAGAACAGTGACCGAGTAGCAGCAGGATCGTCGAATCAGTTTCATTGAGTACGTTCGCTTCCGGAGAGGTCCCCCAATGCAGACGCGGCCGTGTCGCCACACCCGCCACCGCTATCATACTCGAAATTATGCGAATTATTAGCACCACATAACTCGTCAGATAAATGTTTCTTTTACTCGTTTTTATTGCTGTATTTTTTAAGGATGATCTCTGTTGTTCCCCACAGTTTTAATGCATAAAATATAAATAAGAAATAAAATTATTTTCGTTCATGTCTATTTAGCTAAAATTATGGCAACTGTTTTCAGTGACTTAGATCAACCTATTTTAAATTCCTACGAGTACTACAAGCGACAATCATTAAGTTAGTACTAACGTACAAACGTACGTCTGAAGGTTGCAAATGATTTCAAACTCTATTACTCAATGAATGAATACAATTTTGTTTAATGTAATTTACGTAAAAAAGTATAGATATACAAAAAATGCATGTCCACACGTTTCATTTTTAAGGTCTGAACCAAGTATTGGCTTGGGTCACGCGAGGTTTCAGACAATGTTCACACCTGACCTTACAACTGTTACCGACTATTACCGAGACCAGATTTCCGTGGTACACAATGGCTGATTGACGGATGTTTTTCTTTCCGTTAAAAAAACATATCATTCTGTTAGCTGGCACGTGTTCGGACAACATTGTACTTTGTGAAGGATAAAGAAATCTGTTGCGAACAAAAAGTTGTTTCGCTTTCACGACTAAACTACTGGATCGATTTTAGTTGAATCTTGGGATACATAGATATTCTAATGACTGTTGTAGAATACGTGTTTACAAAAAAAAGTGAATAATAAATTAACATGCATTACATACTTATTTTATTTATTGGAAAAGGTAAACATTATTGTATTATTAAAACAACGATTTTTTTATAACAATGAATGGTAACCTTACCTACTTTCATTTTATTTCTATAATTTTTCTCGTAACAAATTTAATTGTGTTTTTACTATTAAAAATCGTATTTAGTATTTATATTTTCTTTGATGATATTTTCTAAATATTGTTATCTAAAAATTCAAGGACTGTTCACTGTCTCAAATGCACTGAGTTTCTATAGTTATTAATCGACAATGTTCATCTTCCTAAATATTTGCTGATATAGTCCTAAGTTGCTTTTGTGTTTTCAGTTTAATTTTTAATATAGATTTTTTTCGTCATCTTAAATTTGACATAAACCTTATCATTTAGTACGAGTCCACTAATCTGTATTACCATTCATTTATATGATTTAACTGAAACTCCATAACAACAGAAAAGAACAATAAAATTGTAGTTAATGATGTTAAATACGATTGGAACTTTTTTTATTCTAATTTTATTTCTTCCAACTGCTTCTTACTTAAATGTTAAGAAAGTGTGTGCTCAGTTACTGTTTTTGAAAAAGGACACATCACTTCTACTATGTACATGTTTATCTCGTAAAGTATTAGGACCAAGGTATACTAAAAGGCCAATTAGATAAAACTAAATTTAAATAACAAAAACTGCAAGGAAACTTAAAAACCTAATGACTGCGACCAAGTAGTAAGTACGATACCTCAGAGTGCAGTTTTATGCAGCGTGACGAATATTGCGTTACACATGAAATCATCGGCTCTCCTACGTACAGCTGATTTAATTTAACAGGTCAGTAGTTGGGTTAGGATGAACAGGTGACGAATAGAGTGGAACCGTCGTAAATTGCAATATTTTTTCATCCAGGAAGCAAGCCCATTTGCGGGGTGATTAATTTGTTTTTTGTACACCACATTGATTGATTGAAATCTTCATGAACAATTACCAACACATCGGGAACAAACCACCGTAGAAAATTCTAATCACTAGATAAGTAGGTAAGAACAATTGTGCAATAGATACGACTTGCAACATTATCTGAGAAAAACATAAAACTTAGAAAGCAGGTCATTGTCAATGAACTGGAATGTAATTGATAATGATAATAGCGTGTGTGAATATTTTCTTGTTTAAATAATTTATCATTTTGTTGCTTTACACCTATTCAAATTATTTCTCACGATCACGGTCACGCGAATCGTTGACTTTCCTAAAATTACTTCGCTATTGTATGTTCTCTTAATTATTTTAGATAATACAGACCAAGGTTTTAATGTGATAGTCGTGTAATTAAATAGATTAAAAACTTTATATGTTCATTTTAAAAACGTGGCTTTTATTTTTATTGTAATCTTGAGCAAGTATCGCGTTTTTGCGGAACGCAACTAAAACTTGATGATAAAATTATTCTATTTACGTTATCTATATTTATACTAATATTATAAATGCGAAAGTAACTCTGTCTGTCTGTCTGTCTTTTCTCCACTCATAAACTACTGAACCGATTTCTGTGAACTGAGTCGCGGGCAAAAGCTAGTCTAAAATAAATTTTTCATATCACAATAATACTTGGATAACTTTTACAAAAGTCATACTAATTGAAAAGATCCTTAGTAGTTCAATACAGCTACGTTGCATTTAGTGCACTGATAGATTGCAATTGTTCTGTTTTATCTACGCTGCGGTAGAAATAAATACAAGCGAGCAGACACTTGAACAATTGAAACATCGAGTTGAACATTATATCAAGAGATTAATCAATGCTCATCACACACCATATAAACTGATACACTTTAATTAAATCGTTAATCAAGAACTAACACATACCTAGCCTCTGTGTTTTACAAAACATTACAATTTTAACTGTAGGTAGTTTCTTTTTTCGAGATTACACATTATATTTGTCTATAGCCTTGTTTAATGATAAGAAGAATTGCATAGATTAGAACATTACCAAGGCCTTGCTAAACTCTTTACTCGGTCTGACAATCCGCTTTTCCATTACTTTAATTTATCGTGATATAAAGTAAAAAAACAATATATAATATTTTAGTCACGATATTCCATTTACCTACTTTTCTTAATAGTCGCAACGTAAGAATTAACCTTACCTAAATAAAAAATGAAAACAAACCTGTTAAGGATAAATATTTCATGTGCGAATTTGCTTTGAATAATTTTCAGTAGTGTTCGTGGCGGTTTTAAATCATATTCAGTTAATTGATAGTTAATTTGCACGCAAACCATCGTACCGAGGTTTGTTGTTACAATGTTTAGATCTATTCATATATTTAACTGTTGCATGGACAGTAATTCGTTCGTTGTGCTAAGTCAGCCATGCAAATCGCGATAAACGTAATCGATATGCCCTCCGGCCTTGGCCCCGAATGCAGTCCGCTGTCCGCCAGATGAAGAATAATGTTTAAACGGATGACGCCTCTCCAGTTTATGTTGTAAAACTACGCACGCAATCTTACGTTGCTCTAGTCATGTACAACACTGAAATTGATGCACCCTAGAACATGTATTTATAAAGGTTCCTTTTACAAACGATTGACCGTTTGACATCACTCGAAATCTTGATTAAAATGTATTACAATGTTGATGTTGCACTATATATGTATACTATTTTCATATCAATTCATATTCTGTTCACACAAAGAAAAAAATACATTGATATTCACAATACAACGATATCACTTAGCATTTCAAACAAATGGTAAACAAAGTGTCAAAAACCTGCAAAAAATAAACGAGTATGAACCAGTTCTTTATGGTAATATGTATTCATTAGAATAAATTAAAATAATATTACAACTGCACTGCGTAACACTAATAAATAGACATAAAGTTATCAATTTAACATATTCATAAGTCGTATAATTACGAATGTCATGAATGGAGATTGAAGATGCTTATTAATGATTCTAAAATTAACATGGATGCCTTACACTGGCAGTGGGTCATTCGTTATAGTTGCAATCATGTATTGTGAAGATCATTGCCAAGGCGGCGGCGTGAGGGCACGTTCGTTAATAATTGCGAAGCGCGCGCGAAATGTTCGCAAGAAAAGCACGTGGAACATCAAACCGGCGCACGCGACTCGATTAATTGAGCTTTAAGTCTTTCGTACATGTGTTATCATCAACGACGCTGATTTTCACGACCTTTTAAACTCGATGATTCTATACAATTTAACACTAAGTATCTATAACAATATCTACAAACACGAGTAGGTAAAATGCAATTTATAATCAGTTTACGACAAGGAATTGTTGGAAAATGTAAAAAAAAGATATGACAAAAAATGCTTTATTATACTGTAAATCAGATCGAAATATAAATTTAAAAACGTAAAATAATACTTGAGTAACCTACCTCGTTATATCAGTCCACTTTATACGGTTTCACAAGGATCCCTTAGCACGAAACCTTGAGTCGTCGGAAGCAGTTTCTCTTACAAGTTCCTACATTATTGATTACATTATGTTCTTTATCATTAAACGACTAGTCTAGGTAGTATACATTTCATATAATAATACAACAAATATATATATAAAACTCAACAAAAGGCGTTGGGAACTTGATTCCTTGGATTTAAACAAGTTGGTATGAAATATCGCTAGAAGTATTATTAATTCGTGAAACAAAGATATCTTAGGTATAGGTGTGCCTACATATGTATGTAAGTAGTTACAAAGAAGTAATTAATCCTGTATATCGACCGTAGAGTGGAAGAATTAGATGCTCATATTACAGTGTTCGTGATACATTATGTTTTTTTTCTTCAATAATTAGTTAGGTGAAGCACGTTTGCCCAGTTGCATAATTGTTTAGGGGTTATCGTATACCTGTTATGTAGGTAATATTAAATAAATACATCTTTTTGTTTAGTTTCTACCTGAATCTAAAGAAAAATAAAAGAAACTGAATTGAGTGGTAGGTTATTACAAAATTCACAACAGAGTGCTTACTGCGAGTTTGTTTCAAGTTAACGCGATTAAAACGTTTCTGCGTTTAGTTCTCTGATTGGTTGTTGAACTAAAAGCAGGCCAATCAGGACACTGAACGTCATAAATGTGTCGATCGTCATAGCGTAAAGTAAACTCGCACTAGGTACTCTGTTAGTTTTTAATTGTTAATAAGGGAAACTTTAAAAAAATACTTGTATGTTGTGTTGTACTCTTACAGTCTATGCAGTACTATTGCTCATAAATATTTACCAACGTAAATATAATAAAAAAAATATATAGATAGTATTACCGTGTCTTAAACGCAATGGAATACTTAGTACTGAATTAAATAATTATATTTTCCTTCCTCCAAATTTATAAAAAGGTATTATCATGTTTTTATTTCTAAATTCTTATCTTATTTCTTTTCAGTAATCCCAGCTCAAGGGACGAATAAGGAGAAAACTCATGCAGTGTCTCCGACAGAGGACGAAGGTCCAGATGTGGTGTCTGATGTGATCGGGAAATTTGGAAAATGGCAGTTACTGATGACCTTTTTGCTGTCCCTTTTCTCATTGCCCTGCACATTCCACATTTACCTACCAACATTTACCGTAAGTAAACTATTTTTTAGGTACACATATTTAGCTAGTTAAGCTAATAATTAAATTACACTCGAAAAGGACACTTGTCCTTTTCAAGGGCTTTCTGCTAAATGCTATTGACTAAAAAATTGATACGCCATATATGTAAATGGTTTATGTTCACAGAAGTATACCACTATTTTATGGCAGTACTTTAGAATAAAATTATAGCTACTATTTACTTTTTTTATTCAATTCTGTCGTTGATTATCCTCCTTGTTGTACTCGTATTGAAATTAACATATAAGAGCATTTTTCTTAAAATCGAATTAGTGGTTAAAACAGAAATTACGTTGTGGTTTTGCTTGCTATTCCAAGCTCACGATCTGGGTTTTCTTCTATTTATATAATTTTAATTAACCTTGGAGTACCCACATACGTGTATATAACACGCATTCTATGGTAACTCAGTAAAGGAGGAAAATCAAATAAAAAATAATGAGTGAAAAAAGACAATTTGGTAGTTTTCTAGGTCAAAAATAGATTAGTTTGGCTTTTAAATAAAAGTTTTTTTTAGGTTATAATTATACTTTTATTTATTGATTTGACAATATACTCAATATTAGATTTTTAAGTTAAATATTTAAATATGTATATGCTGGGATCTGATAGAAAATTCAAAGAAAAGTATAGTTTTTGACATTTTAATAAAAGTAATGAATTTGACTAGTTGGAAACATTGAAGTATTTAGGTGTAGAACTATATTTCATATCTACTTAAAATATATCTTATATTATAAAAAATACATTTTCAGGCGAAAGCGACGAAATTCTGGTGTCAAAGACCAGAAAACTTCTCAAGTTTACCATTACAAGATTGGATAAACTACAGTCAGCCCGTGGACAGCTGTTCTGTGCGGACAATCTCTGCAGGAGTGACAGTGGAAACTATATTGAATCATACTGCTCCACTCATAGACTCTTTCCAGAAATGCACAGATTGGAACTATGACAGAACAGAGGTGGGAAGTACTATAATCTCAGAATGGGACCTGGTCTGTGACAGAGCACATCTGACAAGCTTAGCTGAGGTCGTGTTTTTGGTCGGCGTTGGAGTTGGCGGAGTCGTCGGCGGCTGGATATCTGATAGGTGAACATTAACTTTGATTTATTATACTTACGAGTAACTTTTAAATTTAGTAGCTCACTTTCACAATCCTTGACACTAGAGGAACAAGAAACTAGCATTGAGAGATTTGCCTTTTTTTAAATATTATAAACAAAGTCTGTTTTTTAATTAATCAGAATTTCTCACCTAAAAAATAATACTGATGTTTATTTTATTGCATTCTAGATTCGGTCGTAAGAGGATTTTGATGAGCATGATGGTAGCGCAGAGCTCATTGGCCATCCTGTCTCTCTTGGTCCGCTCCTTCGTGCAGTACGTGGTCGTCAGGCTTATCATGGGATTCGTCTCGGTCTCCGTGGTCTACGCTGCCTTTGTCCTCTCCGTGGAGCTGGTGGGAGGGAAATGGGTGACAATTGCAGGAGTTTGCAACTTCTTCTGGCTGCCCGTTGCGTATCTGATTGTCACTCTCTTGTCCCTACTGATGCCCAATTGGAGGGATCTTCAGCTGAGCCTGTCTGTTCCCGGATGTCTTCTGCTGGCTTTATGGTAATAGTTACTTCACTTCATATTCAATTCATAAAACTAAAATTATTCTACAAGAGTACTTTAACACTTAAAGTGCACACAATATATTCTCATAACATTAATTTGTTGCGATGTTACTACCAATAAAACTGTTGTTTACAGTAGCCAATAAATTTATTCTGGAATATGAAACTACTATTTGGTTAGAGTTATGAAAATAATAGTACAGTTAATAATAAATTTATATTTTCCTAGGTTCGTTCTGCCAGAATCACCAAGATGGCTGCTCAGTATGGGAAAGACTCAGGAAGCGAAAGAAATATTAGAAAGAGCTGCTAAATTTAACAAGCGTGAACTGCCTTCTGATATAGACAAACTGTTAATGTTACACAAAACGCAGGAGAGCACAGAACTGCCCAGTGTTATGATGCTGTTCAGAGGAGTACTCCGCAAGAGGACGATATGTCTATTCCTGTCTTGGTTCTGCATGACAATCGCGTACTACGGTCTGTTACTGAACATTGGAAATTTCAACCTTGGCAACCTACACGTAACGTCTATAATCCTAGCTATCGTGGAAGTTCCAGCAATAGCCATAAGTATCCCGATTCTCTTAAAGGCTGGAAGACGGGTTCCAATCTTCATCAGTATGTTAGTGTGTGGTCTTGCGTGTGTTGCTAGCGAGCTGCTATCGATAGCATTCGATGATGAATGGATCATGATCGCTTGCTTGATGATCGGGAAGTTTGCTATCGGATCCACAAACATGATGATGCCGATTTTCACTGTGGAGCTGTATCCAACTGTGGTGAGGAACCTTGGCGTGGGGGCCAGCCAGATAGCAGCAGGACTTGCACTCATATGCATTCCGTACTTATGGAGACTGGTAAGAATACTTTTATATATTAATGCTGCACGGTTGGCGCGGTGGCTGGCTACCGCGCAACGTGTCGCGGATTCGATTCCCGCATGGAACAACTCATTGTGTCGTTCAGATATTATTGTTGCGGGTGTAGGTGTAATGTGTATGTAAAATTTTATGTTTGTAAATCGTGTTCGCACAAAGGTGTTCGCACCCACGACACAGGAGAAAGTCCTAGGATAGGGCAACGATTCTATCCGAATGATATCCGAAGTGACTTTTTCCTTTGACTTTTTCGCATTGAGCTAGCGTGGTGATTATTGCTCCAACCTTCTCCTTATGAGAAGAGGCCTTTACTCAGCAGTGAGCACTTATAGGCTGATGACGACGAGGGCAACGATACTAAGAAAAAAAAAAAGAAATATAGAATCCAGCTGCAACAATTTTTCATAGAGCAAGGCCAAAACTTGAGCCTTGAATGAAATGTAGAAATTGTAAAATTATTCATTGACAAATTGCTAATAAATTAATCAATATATTTTTTTGTAATTTCTTTTAAATAAAAAATATGGTATTTTCAGACAATGATAAATGAGCACCTACCGATGGTGACGATCGCGGCTCTGGCTGCTATTGGAGGTGGCATAGTGCTGCTTCTATCAGACACTGCCCGCCCTGAACCCCAACCACCTCAGCCTGTGAGCGAAAAGAAAGTGTAAGTACTATTCATACTTTTTTAAGACCTCATCATCATTATCATTGTCAGCCATGATAAATCCACCGATGGACAAACGTCTCACATAAATAGGTGTCCACGCTTTTTTCTCACTGTTTATGTGGTAAGAAACAGGTTAAGAGATAATACGAACGGAATGTTAAAAAAAACTAAAATCATAATAAAACCAATACAATATTTTCAAATTATAATTTTCATTGGTATCACTTATTTTCTTCCTGATAATAGGTATTTAAAAGTAATGAAGAAAAACAATAAGAAATGTAGTTTTAACTAACCAAGTATCGATAAACATTATAAAAGAGTAAAATTAAATACTGAAACGTGACACTGAAAAAAGTAATTTCTTTGAATGTCAACGTTAACAGAAATACTGATGAAGGACAAACAAAACGTGCATAATGATAAGGCGTGTTATCATATTATAGTTTTGATATTTTCATGTAACATAAATCTTAGATTATAGAGACAAATAACAACATAACACCATTCAAGAAAAATAATGATAAGATGTGAAATCGCAGATATCTGAGATAAAACTCTTAACTTGTTATCATAGATCAATGAACGATGGATGTATGAATGAACCTGGATAACCGAGTTTAGCTCGTTTTTGTCTAAAGTCTATGATTGCTCTTTCGTCCGAAATACATATTTACACCCACACATTAATTGCTCGATTTAAAGTACCTATCAAATGTCAAGATGAGACGTAAATCAGTAAGTTATCTACTTAACGTATTTAAAAACATGTAGAATGTCTTGTTAGTCACAAAATGCTTTAGTTTGGTTCAAATTAAATAGTTTTCCAATTGTGATTGAGTTTCGCACTAAAATGCTAAATGAATGAATTGACGTCACGACACTATATTTCCCTAAATGCCCACCATGAATGCCGCCGTTACGGTCTGTCTTACAATGTCAGATAGAGTTTTTGTTAGTACAACAAACGGAAAAAGTGACGTATTTTCCATGTGAAATATGTATCGAATTTTCAGCAGATAAAGTAATGTCAAATGTTCCTCAATGAGATAAACACGCCTCTTCAATAATTGAGGAAAATGTCAATTTTATCATAAATATATTTACGTATGTGACATTTTTAAGAGCATGTGTTTTATGTATTCAATCATAGTGTCAGTTTATTTACAAATTTATTTGATATTCATTATAGAAAATGGCAATCATTCCCTGAATGAACTAGAAGGCTAGTAACAGTCTTCTGTCCTATGGTCGATCAACCTCTACTGATTACTGTGTCCAATATCACCCAACGCGGTACATACCTTATTTTGTATAAAACTGTTTTTGTCCATATAAACAATAATTCACCAAACATCAATCTACCAAA
Organism: Spodoptera exigua; assembly: GCA_902829305.4. Taxonomy (NCBI): domain Eukaryota; kingdom Metazoa; phylum Arthropoda; class Insecta; order Lepidoptera; family Noctuidae; genus Spodoptera; species Spodoptera exigua. The sequence continues at coordinate 6,699,761 of LR824614.2, forward strand.
CTATTTTAAATAAATATATAAGTCTACATATAATTTGTCTTTTCTCAAAAAATATTTTTCAAAGTCACTATAGAAGAAAGGTACAATGGTAGTGAGTCCTTTAAAATAAAGAATTTGTCATTTCTATAAATAAGACAGGGCAATAAATTCTCGAGTTAGTGTGATAATAATCAAGCCCTGCGCAGGAGTCGAAAGCAGGTCAAGGTGTGAATAATGCTTGTGTCCCATAATATTGCAATTTCCGTATGTAAATGTTATTGAAGTCAATGAGACCCTATGCGACTTAATCTACCAACTAGCGCCATCTACTCTGGCGAGCAAAGTTTTTGACGTACATCTTATTTGTTTCAGACCATACGACAGCAGCTCGCCTTGCAACGGAACGTTCACAATTACTGACGACAGAGGGCACTAGCAGCGTAATAAAGTGAAATATTATAGTTACCAATGTGTGTAGTTCAAAACATTTTGTACAAAGTGAACAAGACACAGTGATTAGTGAGAATTTTTCGAATTTAAATGTATAGATTTTAAACTAACGTCTGACATAGCAGTTTGAGTTGTTTCAAGCGACGAAGCAATACAGTCACGTATTACTTCTGTGAATAATTTCTAAGTATATTTAATTTTAAGTAAATAACTTATAAGAAAATGCAATATGTTTGTGTAGTGATATAGATATTTAATTTAACCTCGTACTCAGAGTCATTTAGTAGTTACTCAACCCAATCCTTAGCGATTGTTTTCGAAACAAAATCGTTACTAAGGAATAGTTTTAGTAATCTTTAAATGTCGCCGAGTATGGCAGTAAGATATTAATTTAAGCAAAGGGTCTATTCAATCTAGCAGTTACTCTTAATAAAGCGTAGGGCTCTGAGCAATATTTTGTTAGTTGTTAAGTAATAGAGTTAATTACTCAATCACTTCCCTTATTCATTACGTGTGCCAATTTCAAATTGTTACCCAATTTAAGTTAAATATCAATAAAAAATGTAGCTTAACAACTGTTATGTAAATTCGATCAATTAATTAGTTTGTAGTTATGATCCAAATTTTACACCGGATACCTAACTGGTTAGAGGAAATATTGTTAAACTAATTTGTTTGTCAATAATGATGTTTAAAGAGGCTTTGCATTTCTATATGGCTTGAAGATTTATTCTAATAAAATGTTGTTAGATCGATTCGCGTTGTTCGTCTTTGAATGTCTATAAAGATTACGTTAACAACAGAGGGTCAAGAAAGGTGTTCAGTTTGTCTATATTAGTAATTATACTGGTAACATAATTGGTAAAAAGAGAATTCACCATATAGTTTGTTCTACAACTCCTTAGGGAGTCATAGCGTGCGAGAGAGAGACAAGCGCCGTCATTTGCAAATAAAAAAAAGGCGTAACTAAAAACGAAATGTTAATCTATGACGTCTAGCTTTCGATAATAAACACAACAGAAGAACAATGGGTGCGCGAACGCCGGCGTTCGCTTGGGGTTTGATGAAGTATATTATTCAAATCGTCTATTTTATTGCGAGTATTAAAATGCCTAAGTAATAAAATTAACAATTTTACATCAAAGAAAAGCAAAATATCGACTGTTATACAGACTTATTGTTTAACAATATGCAACGAGCGAAAATTATTACAGTAATCATAATTTATATGCATGTTACGTTAAAAATGTTTTAAATGCAACGGTAAATTTTCGTAAAGTTACAAATTTAACGGTATGACCATTTCATATACACAGTATTTACACAATTTACATAATAATTTATATTTTAATTGGGACGCTATCGGCAATTACAAAACGGTTAAGATGTTTAATAAAACTAAACAATTCTGGTGGTCTAGTGATCAGAAGTACAAAAATGTATGTCTCCTGTGCCAAGATAATTCTTTTTCGTATTGTACATATTATAAAATTTAGATTTTTTATCATACAGTTCCAGAGTTAGATCGAGGCCGGCTATAAAAAAACCTCATCTGAAAAAAAGTGTAGTTATATATCCGATGTCTCCAAATTTTTTTTTATAAAACATAGACAACACACTATCATTTACCCTACTTAATCATATTGTACTGTACTATATTAAAACATTTAATAAATTTAAGTTTTAGAGTAAATAAATAGGGAAGTATGTACCTGTATTTCATACAAGTAGTTTATTATTTATTTTCTCAACTTTAATTTAAATTGTAGGCCTTAGATGTGATAGTTTCGAGTTACCTAACATAAAGTTATCTTCAGTAGAATATAATATGCGTTTCCATTAATATTTGGCTAATGTACTTATTTGATAATGAATGTAAAACATTTAATTACTTATATCGTTCTCTATTACACATTGAATCGGTATGTTTATGTAAAATTAAAACACCAAACTGTAAGAATTTTAAAATAAAAATAATATTTTTAATGTTTGAGTTTATTTATCCTGAATTGTAATTTGTTGTGTTTAATCGATACGATGCATGGTCTGAACAGTTTGAGTATCAGTTACATAATATTTGTATGTGTGCCGGAGAGTGCCGCGAACGCAATACTGAAGAATTGCCTCTTCTAGTTGCGGTGACCGCGAGGCTTGCTGCGGTCGCGCTCACAAATTGACAGGTGGCAGTGAGTGCAGTGTGGTGTCGCCGGGACATTGACTCCTGCGTCTAGGGCGGCGGTCCCTTGGTCGCCATTACAAAATGTCGGTAACGGTGACGAGCTTGCGCAGGCGTCACGGCAGACGTGACTTGCGTGCGCATTAGCTGTTCCTCAGACACACACAAGCATTTATAACATGAATTTAACGCTTTAATTATGAATGACATCTTTCTTTCTTGCTTGCTTACTTCATTCCAAGTACATATATATATAAGTAACAGACAACGGTTGAACCCGTATAATTTAAATACAACTCTACACGTGGGAAGACCATGTATTCCATGTAAAACCTCATTGAGTAACTGCTATCTGATAATTATTATACTCTTAAAATCTTCAGTGTTAATCATAGATTTCGTTGAACTCCCAAGGCGAAGTATAACAACCAATCTTGCCTAACAAGAGATCGTATCAGAAAATTGTTATTGCTAACCAAGATTTATCCTTCGTGGTGGAGTATCAACGGGTCATAGTTAATTTCTCTGGTCGTTGACCCATTGTATGGTAACCCAAATGCATAATGTTAAACTGATATGAATATGACCTCGTAACAGGTCCTATTGTGACTCAAATAGAATACGTGTCGAATCAGAAAGCTGTTGAAAAAGGCGATACAGGGCGGATAACGGAGCGAGCCGAGTTAACCATACCACTGCGTCGCTAACTCAGTCACTGGTACTGGGAATCACTAGTGAAATTATGCCAAGAGTTTAAATGTGTAATAAGCATGCACAATGTTTACGTTGCATTGTTGAACTGTTCTATGAACGCTACTTCACCTGTCTATCAATTGTTTTATTGGCAGATGGAAACACAACAATTGCTGCTTGCTGAGAACTGAAGAGCTAGAGTAAGTACCTAAGCACCAAAAAATCTATGTATGGGTTGGTTCTTTCGTTTATACTTATGAGAAATTCACTAGACAGGAAAATAAGGAATGTATTTATAATAGGCATATAACGCATCAAATCCACCAAAGTGCCTTTTTGTTGAAATTTAAGGCTCACGCGAAGATAATCCTCTATTACCTCCTTCGGTTCCTTTAGACAATTCGCGTAATCAGTGCCTTAAAAACTGATGACATATAAAAAACTGCTTCACATGTGCAAATACGTATTTTATTGCAATAATGACAGTAAACAGAACAAGCAATAAGACTAAAGGAAGATTGATCGACTTTCTATGTATCACATAATGTCGATTGTTGGCCATCGCGGCATGCTCCTCACATAGATACCCTACAATACACTACAGTTATCTATTACATAACGCATTTACTTAACACAGCTGATTACCAAATGGTTGATAGAAATTAAAAACAAGAGCGACCTTTAATTTTTTGCCTTCATGTATGCGTGACATAAACCATAAGCCATAAGAATTAAGTACAATCTTACATTAATTACTGTAAAAGCATTAAAAAGACACAAACTAATCATATGCAATATCATTATGAATGTTTCGCAACCAGGATACAATTATAACACCTTCGTCGACTTTCCTCTTGATTTCCAGCGAGCGTCGGAAAATTAAATCGAGCTTGTAATGTTGTACGCAGCGGGGAATGAACTATTATGGCCACAAACTCTCACTCGTTCGTGTTGTGATGCTGCCGATACACTTTCCTGCGAGTGCGTGACTCGACTGCGACGTGCGCCAGTGAAACACACTGATGTAACAAACCCCAAATGCATTATCCTGCAACATACCAACACATAACATGACTACATCCTCTGACTTCAATGTACATTTCAACGTTGCAGTATTTCATCATCGATAACATATATTCTGGGCTCAATAATGCTCTATTTACACATCATACATAATGATATGATCCAATCATCTGCACCAAAAACTATTTTTATTTCAAAAGTAGATTGTGATTTGTATTAAGTAATATTGCAGCAGATTACCCAAATTAAAAGGCGAATAATAGTAATATCAGAAATAGAACTTTACAAAAGAAAAATAAGACTAAACTAAACCAATGTTAATATTTTTAATGATTCAGTTAAGCGTCCGTAATAATGAATGCACTGATAAATTGTGTCAATATATTCATCGGTAAAGTTCATATCATCGCCCACCTAGTGTGTACCAGTTACCATTCAGGTATATGTAATTGAACGTACTTATAATTTTTATCTGTCGTACATTGTATGGTGATATGTCCTTTTGTACAGAACTCATAATATTGTTGATGTTCAGTAAATGTTACATTTCGTATATCTCCTCCTCTCGCTTACACCTTCAGCGTAAAGGTGTAACATTACATTATTTATGTTTAAAACTTAAAAACTCAACTCTCCGTGTACTATCTCCATTTGTCGTTTCTAAACATGGAATTGACATTACACAATCCATTAAATTCGAGCAAAGCAATGTCATTAAACCGCTAGACATTAAAGTAACAAGCACGCTGTTGCTACACCTGATATATCGCATGCTGTGACCATTTAGATTGAATTACAAAAAGTACAATAGCTCAACTTTGGAAGGTGCTAATCCGATATCTGAGATCAGTACTTGAACTTGATTCAAAATTCCCGGGCTTATTGCCAGTACATTCCCAAATGAACAGTTGTACTTGAAACTACAAAATGTTAGCTTCATTTCTATTCGATTATACATATTCTTTACGACTGCAGATAGAACAGACATTGCAGTTTTTGCAAATCATTAACGTAGCCCGAAATAATGTTTTTCGTTTCGTTAAATGTGAACTTTTGATTATTTGAGGTCGAGCAAGACACATTACAAATGTAATTTAAGCAATTGGCCCACAAACTGACGATTTTATTATGTATACATGTGTGCATTTTGTAATTATTTATTCATAAATTTAGCTGATAGACATTTAGGTCAGGTTAATGCTGGCCAAGCCCCAGAGCTAATAAATGTCTTAGTAAATCCAAGATTATTTAAAAGCAACTCTTTATAATTTCAAATGTTAACAAGAATAGTTTAATTTACATGGGGTAATTAACAGCAATAAACGTTAGCGAAAATATATAGAGCAAAATAGAGAATGTTAAGATATATCAGTAAGTGGTTAACTAATGTTATGATGACTGTATCTTGATATGTCTGCATGGCGGATACGGTGTAGTAATATAAATAAATGTAACCTTCAATGGAGTCGTGAACTACAGACACATGCTACTTATATGCACTTACTTCTAGATCATATTAATTCCTTCAAAATTTAAAAAAAATATTGACTGCCGCTGATTGAATATTTTCTGCTTACAAAAGATTGATATAAGAATAAATTGAACCTTCGGTACATAGCGAATTGCTCGAATGAAGCCTCAGAGAGATCCAATAGCATTCCTAGATAATGTCGGTATTGGGCGTGAATTGATGCTTACCTAATACGTTTTATGCTATTCAATAGTACCAGTGGCACAGTTACAATCCGGTTCGCCAGAACCATAGGGCAGACATATCAATAGCCATTCATTATTCAACTAAAAGACTGTCAGAAAATATTAGAATTAAACTGACTCAACATATTAATGAAAATAAGTAATTTGAATAAAAAAAATGTTACAATTCGCGTTTTGAATACAAATAACCGAAACAATAGATTTTTCGATAATTAGATCGTTTAGCGGTATCTTCGCGGCTAGCCCAGCCGATTTGTATAGTGGTGCATTTGATTAGGTTCGCGTGGTTCGGGTATGCGTTCACAGTTGGTCACCTTGCAATAAGGTATGGTGGTCGCGTCGGGCGCAGGGCGAGAGTGGGCGACCTCATATAGCTTGCGCGGGAGGCGTTTCCTTTATTTGTTGGTTGTACGCTGCGTGATAGTGACGTGACTCTGCGCAGGACACAGGACATCATGCGTGCTTTGCTGGTGAGTTTCAGTGACGTTCCTTCCTCAAGGGCAGTTACATCATTTACATACCAACCAGTTTTTCTTTTTTTATTTATTTTTTTACAAAATATTTTTTGAAAGTGATTTAATAATTTTAATTGCATTATTATTAAAATGCTTCCGAGTTCATTCAAGGTAAAAATAATTGTTACTTTTCTTCTCGTTTAAAGTAATGCGTATTAATTTTCAGAATGTATCTGTGATATTTTCAGTAAATTTTAAAATGAAAAATAATTTTCAACAACATTTTATCAAATTTCGAAAGTTCTTCGTAATATTGATTTAGGTATATTGGAAACAATTTATAAACTGTTACTGGCTTATTTTTACCTTGACTGTAATGATAACAGCAAACTAAAAGTAGATTTACTATAAATAAGCTCGCTTGTAGTCTTAGACTGTAAGGACACAACGTTGTGAAAGTAGCCGGCTAGTAAAATACACAAATGTTTAAATGTTATCTAACTACGTACAGGTATGTCTAGTCACAACAAGTTCTTGATTGCATTCAATGAATAATACACAAGTAAATTAATATCAGTGGAGAATTCAGGTCGATCATACAAGCGGCATTCGAGGTATCGATTTCGCGGCAACCTTGAAGGCGATCGTGAGGTGACAGATAGAGATTACTGCTGTACATAGTCGAGTGTCTATTGCTCCAGTAACCTTACAACATAGCGATATAAGTACCGCCCTTAATGGTCCTCAAAGCGGAACTAATTGTTGTACGAGCACATAATTTGGCAAGTTAGTCGTTGTCATGTTAGCTGCTGAATTACGTAAAGCACGCAACTTACGGGCAAATGGCTCGCGGGTATCGTTATATAGTTGCCACACTGGCCCACTGCTATGAACAGGCTCGGCCACTGGACGTAGATACGGCTCGGGTACGAAACGCATAACTTGTTCTATTTCAACAGTTGGGTACATTTAATTGTAGCCATTCACTGCAAAAACTTAGAGTTCCAAACTCTCTAGCCGGTGCCGGTGTTACGCAGTTTCTATCGATAGTGATTTTGTATTCCGAAATCTAGTTATGAGTTTCAATTTCTATGGGAACTAAAATCTGGCCTTGCAGAGCAACAGATGAAATAACACCTGTACTTCATATGTCACATATACAACAAAAAGAGTGTATTATTTACGATTTTTTTGTTACTAGTGTGTATATGTATAAAAAAGTTCCGTGTAATTTGACACCTCTTTGTTATTTTACACATACTCATTCAGCTTCTGATTTTAATGTTAATGTACCGTCACCTTACATGCATATCTGTTCTTAAACTTAAACTTTCAATAAACAAAGATGTCGGTTGCTCAAAGACAGATGTCGACAAGGAGAAATGCTAAAAGCACTAACACGGCGTGTCAAAAATTAGACATGTTCCCATTTCATGGACACTTTAAAACCTCAAATGTCTATTACAAAAAAAACACGTCCTATTTTAAAATGCTAAAGTCATTACGAAAAGATTTCATTAGCCGCTGTTGCACTTTTTGTTAAGGTCTGTCATGAGAGTAAAATGGTTTCGTTATTATTTGCATTAAAGAAGAAAACGCATTTAGCGATCGTTAGCTATCCATGCTTGCTCTTAGTGAATTAAGGGTCAATTCAACAAGGTCAATAAAACTATTTAGAACTAGCTTCCGCCCACGGCTTTGCACCCATATAAAAAAAATGTATCCCAGGATTTTAAAAACAGCAGCGTTTAAAGCGATAGCTTGACTAAAATACACAGATCAAATATAATTTGTAGCCTATAATACTCAGGAACATTGTAGCTATCTATCAGTGAAATTTTGGAAATCCGACCAGCGGTTCCAAAGATTACACCCCTACATACAAACTTACAAATTTTATCTGTTTATAATATTAGTACAGATGAAGCCATTTAGCTAATTAAAAAAGGAATGAAGGGATTTTAATTGTTAACTAAGAGTAGAAAATGCTGGCTCATTTTTATTTTTGCCCGTTATGAAGACCCGACTTTAAAAGAAAACTAAGCAATAATGTGTAAAAAAATCTTTCAATGGAATGAGATACCAATCAAGTTTTAGCTATACAGCTTTCTCATATAAGCTATACAATAAATAGTTGCTCAGCAACGAATGAATTACAAATTAATATCGTAATAAGTAACTTTCTAACAAACACAGATTTTACTGAAGTATCTAATTAATGTATAAATATATTTAATCATATAATTTCGAACGACAAATAAAGGGAAACGGATAAACATATCCTTCAATAAATTAACCTTGGTTTTTGCGAACTTTTCTTACGAGTAAACACGTAATATGATCATGGAAATAATTAAGTAGCTGACAGTGATTACGCTGCGTTTTAATTGTCGCCCATTAATGCATGACGGTTACGATGCACCCAGTTATGTGATAAACATACACATGCGAAGATAATTGGCCATTCTCCACACTTACTTATTCAATAACGTGTCGAATATGCATCGTTTTGAGTACATTTTAATCAGCTTCTTACAAAAGACTTCAACGCGTTAGTGTCAGTGTAACGTCTCACTCATTATCTATTATGTAGTGTCGTCGAGTAACGGATGCCAGCACGTAATAGTTAAGTGTTTATGAAATATGTAGCGACACCACAGATAGTTATTTTTAATATAATAATTTCATGCTTGCTTCTTTGTAATGACTAAGCAAGCTAAGCAGGTCACTTTTCATGTAACAATATAAATTGTTGAATAACTGTTAATTAACAAATAAGTTATTTTAAATTAAGATAAAACATGATGATAAAACATATACAATTTTAAATTTAATTAATTTAAAAAAAATCTTTCTTTTACTCTTTAAAAGTAAAGAAAAAATTCCTTATACGTTTCGCATTTAAAGTTTTTGCGTCAATTATTTTAAATTAACGATGCAATACAACTAATAAATACAAGAATGTAATCTGTCAGGGCACTCAACATTTAATTAAGTAGGTACTAACATAATAAATTAGTGGCAGCCATTATTCTTTTATGTTAGTATTTCATATGAAATTTTTTGAAGCAATTTCACATTTTGATAGATAGTGTAATAATAATTAGGTATTTAGTATATAGTTCGCCATTCCAACGTAGTCACCTTGACTGGCGGAAGCGTAGCGCATGCGCCGGGCGTCCTTACTCCTTTCAGATCAGTCTGCGCTTGCGCACGCCCTAGACAACTCTCACATAAAAACCTCCATACGTTCAATGTAAACAATTACATACCTCATACACACATTCACACTTACATTTATTGATGCAAAATATTTGTGTGTTATAGAGTTCGTTCGTTAATGTTGCCATTTGTACTTAGTATGATATACGAGTCACTTTTTTCTAACTGATGTAAAGATTGAAATTTAAACACAAATATTCGTACCGACATAGTTTATTTTTAGACCTCTTGCATTATTTGCAAAACTACAATTTTGTAGTCAGCTTAAATGATAAAAACACTGATACTGAATAAATTAATAGATGTATCTAATTACAGTGAAGTTCATTACTTACATATGTAGGTACATATGTTATGCTTCTAATTATCAGATCAAATTATTTATACAAATCACAATTCATTTTCGTGCTTCACAACGCATAACTTTAGCAATTAAAAGATTTATCAGTAGAACGTATATTTACGCAAACAATGAAAGAAAAACACATTCCAAATCATTCGTAAAGTAATTACTGTGTAGGTACCTACAGATAGATAATAATAAATATTATAGATATAAAAGTAAAATAAAGATTGATTCCATTTTTAAACTATATTAGGTACCATGCCAAATCAAAAATTGATTAGGCAATAACTTTGTTAGGATTGGTCAATTCAGCAGCCAACCTAAGTTTTGAGTACCTACTGAGTTTCTACGAAATCAACATATTTTTTCTTACCTGTATTCCATATATCTATCTTGGCTGCCTGTACAAAAGTATATACCTACACTCAAATGCAGCTCGATCTAGATCATACAATGCATTCAGCTTTCTCGACCGAAGCGAACAATCGACAATTTCCTTATTTTCTAAATACACAATGCGATTTCATAAAAGTAAGAATCGTAGACCATGCCCGACCAATTGATCATTAGTTGCTTCTTGTTGTTTGATCATATGAAATCGGAAACCTAATTAATTCTGCATGTTACCTATAAATTTTATATTATTTTGCCACTAGAATTTTGACTTGTGACTGTGTAATTTATCTATAATTAAGACTATCTTGACAGATTTTAGTTAACTCCAACTAACAAATAATTTGAGATACACTCGAATCTGCTCGATGGAAGGCAATAGTATAGAATTGTAATACATATTCATAATAGGTACAATATTTATCTTATAACTTCTTGAGTAACTATTAAGAACTTTTGCAGCAAAAAATACGTCAAGCTTTTAATCTTTCCACAGCCCATGAATTTTTTTACTCGAATGAAATAAATAAATTCGTCTTTATGGTAGGATTTTCTTTTATGTTCTAAATCAGGCAAGACAAACATGTTACCCCGATTAACTTAAAATCGCGGGTTACTCACGTCTATATTGAGAAAAGTAGAGCTTTTCTCAATAGTTTCGAACCACAGAGGGGTTCTTCCTCATGAGCAGCGTGCGCGTACGCAGCGACGTTGCGCAGCCTACTATACGAAACTACTAACCTAACCTAACCCGCGATTTTAAGTTAATTAATTTAGTATGTCTCACGATAATAATTACCCCCGAATTACCTAAACGCGAGCGAAGCGTGGGCAAAAGCTAAGCTATTTACCGATAAATATGTATCTTTACTTAAGATCTTAAAGACATTGCGAAAATTCCAATTCGATAGACAATATCATAAGATATTAATTAACACGCAACCTGTAGCACACGCTCATTTAAACGTAAGTTCGATAACTTTTTGTCATTCAGCACGTGAATAAAAATTACATATATTGCGCGATGTACATCGATTTCCGAAAGTAGAGTGAGTAGGTGCTATTTGCATGTTGCGACAATGTGCACAACTCAACAAGTTACCGGCTCAAAAGCAGACTACATCAGTACCGACAATTTCTCAATAACGATATGATTGTAGACGGCTGACATACGCATATAAAAACATGACACGATTTACCAAATAAATGGGCAATAAAAAATATTTCCTAATAACTAATATTAACATCGATTATTGCTTTGATATTGGTAGGTAGATTGTACTTATCTGTCTCATTTCAAGTATCTAAGTACCTACATAACTTTCTGTACTAAGTACCTACTCGTAGGTATACATATAGATACCACCCGTTACTTAAGCATTTTTTACAAAGCATTAAATAAATCTATACATAACAACCTACTTATATTTTTATAAGTGTAATAAAGTTAACTGTACGTAACTCTTTCAATTAACATCCTAACTCATTTTCTACTTAGTGCAAATCAGATTGTGCCCATGTAAACGACCATCTATGTGCAGAAATTCTTGATAACCTTTAGATAACTTTGTTGTTGAAACTAGAAACTAGCGACCATACCTTAATAAAGAGTTAACAGAACATTAGCATCAATTAAGTGCTACTTGCCTAAATACTTCAATGCATTTACATAAATGTTCTAATCCGCAGGAAATTGTTTCAAGCTGATGCAAAATTAGTTTTTGTTTCATAAGTATGAAAGTTATCGTTCGTAACAACGACAGGACTTGAGATACAAAAATTTGGATAGAGTACCCCCAGTAAATACTCTCGCCATTTGAGGACAAAATTAAAAATATTCTTAGTACGTACATCCTACGCCCGCATCAAGTAGGTCCGTTTAGAAACTCAACTAAGAGTTTCGTAATGTAATCAAATATACAGATAGGCATTTGTATAGTGTAACAATAGAATAAGAATAAGGTATGCGATAATATCTACATTCGTTGGATAAATTGAGTCAGGTGTTATAAACCATATTACTTGCAAGGTTCATGATACTTGGAAAGTGTGCCAGTTCACTGGTTGCGCTGTAAATTCCTTCGACCAAATTGGGCTTAAACAAAAGTTGCTCTATTAAATCGTTTGGTATGGCAAATCAAAAGTCATAATGATACCTCCCTCTAAGAATAGAAAAAGAGGGCTTATTCGATATTTTAATTATTTTAATGGTACACCAAATATTACATAGGTAACATTTGTGGAATTTCGTTAAAATCATTAATTAAACAAGTTTTAAAGTTTGTTTTTCTATTATTCCAGATATGTACGCTGTGCGTGATCACAGCTTATGCGCAATACAATGACTCTCCCGCCCCACCACGACTGCAGATACCGGGCGCAATCCCAGTCGGCGGTCCCAGGCAAGGAGGTTTCAGACAGGGACGCCTACAAGCTTCGCCACTCGGCCCAGCCAGAATCAGGCGACCGGGCTTAGCAAGACCATCGTTCAAATCTGTTGACGCTTCACCAAGACCGAGCCTTCAATCTCTCGATGAACCTGCAAAACCCGTCACTGAAGAACCAGAAGATGAATTAGAAATCAATACACCGACTGCCTTCTCTCCAAACATATTTTCCACGGCCGAACCCCAAAACGACTATTTCGACATAACGACCACATCTCAACCCAAACCTCCGATTGTTTACAACCAATCGCCGTTCCCGCAATCGACACCGTCGTCAATTCGCCAGCCACTGGAGCCTATTAAGCCTACACAGTACCGACCACTCCTCGCGCCACAAGCTTTCAACCCTGTCAGAAATGAACCGCTCAACAAGCCACAACCTGTGAGGCTGCAGCCTCTTTCAAGCAGACCCCAGAGGCCTGTTTTCAGACCCGAACCAAAACCATTCATTGAAGATGACGAGGCACCTCTACAACCGGTAAGACAGTACTCACGACCCCAAGAACCAATTAATAGGGCACCTGCCAAAGCCCCTCAACAAAAATACACACCCTCGCACCAAAGAGAGAAAAAGCCTGTCGCACAAATCATCCGTAAATACAGAGATGAAAATGAAGACGGCAGTATCACATGGGGATTTGAAAACGACGATGGATCCTTCAAGGAGGAGACCATCGGCGTTGACTGCATCACTCGAGGCAAATACGGGTACGTAGATCCCGATGGACTGAAGCGTGAGTACAATTACGAAACCGGCATTCCTTGCGACAAAGCCAAGGAAGAACAAGACGAGAAAGGTTTCGTAGATTACCAGGAAAATAAGGCTGTTTTACCTAATGGAATTACCATTGATCTCGCTGCAATGGGCAAGAAATCTAAGAGGCCATTCAGATCACCCGTAAATCATTAGGTTAAGTTTACATTAAATATATTTATTTTAGGAAAATCTAAATATAAGGACATTTTTCGTTGTCTCGTCATGTAAGTGTTATGTACGACATAACATTTCATTCAATTCAAGTGGTTTTTCGTGTGCCTTGAATGTACATATTAATGAAAGATGGAAATAATAAAAGTAAAAAAATAATTCTTGTTTTACTACTAAAGCATATGTTACTTCTAAGCTTCTAACAGCATCAAATGGCATGTAATCTAAAAAAGGTAATGTGCATATAATTAGTAAAATTAAAGAAATAAATAACTCCACTTCCTAAGACGTTTAAAAGCAAGCACTATGCAGATTTCACTTAAACCATTTCTACAAATAACAACTTCATCATATATGTGTCAATTGCTGCATGGTTGATGCAGGAAACAACTGCCATGCAAATGTGGTGCCTGTACAATTCCCAACAACTCCTTGCATGATCCACAAATTAATTGTTTTCTAGGTCTGAGAGAGATTTCTAAGCTCTTAAACTTATTTGAAAGAAAGTGAGAAAATCCATGTGATGTGAATAAAGTGATATGAAAATACTAACTATTTACTATATTAAACAATCTAAAACAGCAGGTTTGTTCAAGGGTTTCATAATTTGCTGATTAAAACAGAAAAAGACTTGTATAATTACTCATTTATTGTTTTATCTTAATGTTAACTTACAACTATGCAAATTTAGTAGGGGCGATTATTCATGTAGGGCTGTGCACGTCTCATAGGAGGAGGCATTCTATTTGGTGGTGTTATTGATATATCCAAATAATTCCCAATCTGGAACTTGACTTGACTTAATGTTTTATTGTCATCTCCTCCACGCTGTCCTGAACAAGTAACCCCAATCTCTCTCATTCTGTATGTTGGAGATCTCATATCTGGGTAGACGATTGCAAAATCGAAATATGTTCCTTTACGTCTAGTTTCTGGATTAACCTCTTTGACTAGTCCCGTCAGTTCACGAAGTGTAGCGTCCATCCATGTGTAAATCTGTAGTTCATTCTGTGGCACATTACCTCTTGCATAATCTCCAGGTGAATTATGACGGCCAGTTGAACAAAACACGCGTAATAGTAATGGACAAGTCTGTAACAAAAATAACACGCAACAGTCAATCAGGATACACAATATACACATCTGAAAAAGATACAATATAAACATTGATTTTACACATAACACCAGGGAATTTAGGTTAAACACCCGACATTTATACCAGCACGCATCAGAGAAGTTATTATTTAAGTATAATAATATAAAATGCATTGTTAATAATGGTATTCTTACCTTTTCTCTATCGACCGGTTTCTCTACGGGCTTAACCTCTTCAACTACCATGGACTCCAGTCCTGCCATTTTCATAATAGAATTTGTCAATAAAAATAGTAGTCACGTCCTGTATTTCTTTTTCACGATATTTTTAAATATTATTGATAAAATCAATGGATTTACAAAGCTAAATTTATTCCCCTTTGACAACTTGACAAGTAAACATGTTTTATTTGTCTATGCGTAGAAACCGTCATAAACTATAGAGAAATGTCTATGTTTTAACTATATACACTATCCTACATGGACCTAGGTCCATAATATCCGTCCAATACAATTCCATCCCGAATTTAATTTTTGTCTTTATATATAATGTTAATTTTGTGATTGTGTCAAGTCAGAACAAAATTGCGTTACCTACCGTGGCTGGATACCTTTTATGAAATGACTCAAACATGTTTCACACTTCTTATAGTCAAGAACTTGACATTTATAAAATGGTCATCATAACTTTAGGAATTTTAACCTATATTCTACTGTTACAAAGTAGGTATTAATAACACCTACCTAAATGAAAAAGATCGGATGTTGGAAAATAACAATAATATGACAGTTAATCGACTGCAACTGTCAAAAGGTATTTACTGACAGCTGACAGTTAAGAAAATAGTAGGTCTATCTAATCGATATAAAATAAAAATACATTCTGTGCGTTGATATTGATATTATGCTTTTATTTAGTAAATCAAATAAAATTGAAAGTCTGTAAATCAAGTGCGTGTTTTGTGTGATAGTTGCTATAATGGCTCACAAGGAGGACGAAGACTCATTCCGAGAAGACGACGTATACATCAATGCAGAAGATGGAATGCCTAACGTTCATCCTAATATTGCTAATTTAGAACAAGAAAGCGATGTGCAAGATGAAGTTGATAATTTCGATGACTTGCCGAAGTCTGTTATTGTAACAAACATACACAGCGATGTTTTCGCTGATGAAAAATTGAAGAAAGGAATGGAAGATTTATTCCGTACATTTTCAGATAATATAACGTTCCAGTGGCTACGCAGTTTTAAGCGTTTACGTGTAAATTATGACAGTCCATTGGCTGCAGCAAATGCTCGTGTGCAACTGCATCAATATCAGTTTCATAATTCGCCGATCAATTGTTATTTCGCGCAACCTGTCACGCCTGTTTCGATAAAGAATCTGAAACCTCCAGCCCCTGTAAAACAATTTCTGATCTCCCCTCCATCTAGTCCTCCTGTGGGTTGGGAGCCTCGTGAAGAAAATGAACCATTGGTGAATCATGATTTACTGGCAGCACTGGCCAGCTTAGCTCCTGGAGAGAGTCATGAGCTGCATGCACCCACTCCCACACAGCCTGCCATCATTGTGCACACTGCTGTGACATCAGAACAGAGCCCAATTGTAGCAAAGATACCTCATACTCGTTGTCCGGATTATTGAATGCCTTTGGAAATAAATCTAGTGACTATGAATTAGAATAGTAGTAATTATGAATGCTTTTTATTCAATTGCATGTCAATTTTTATGACAAGTTGAGCCTAAGACATTACAGCTGTCTGAGAGTTTGCTGTAAAGTGGAAGCTCCAGAAAAAATGAGCTTTAGAAATTTATTAACAATGTTAGACTAACAGAAGTTTGCTTGTTGAGATGGATATTCATTTAACAGAAATTACACATAATTAAATTGGTGCTATGTTTTATCAAAAGTATATTAATTAAATATTGCTTATTTTCACTTTAGTTACACATCTCACCATCATTTTGCAATGTGATTAGAGTTCATGACTTCATTATCATCTAAAACTCTACTAAAGTATGGACAATAGTTGGAAACATATCAAAAAGCAAGCCTTCTAAATATATATTAACTCCATAAATAAGGTGGTTGCTCAATGAAATTGGTGTGTAAATTCATTTATAATTATATTTTTGAATTTTTTTGAACACACTTATTTTAGTAATTCAAACAATTTATTTATATTGGAAAATATTGGCTATATGTACTTAAGGTTGGCTAACAAGAAAACTTACTAAATGCAAAAAAAACAATATTTACAATATTGAGATCTTACTATGAAAATGTATATTACACACATTTGTATTTAGTGTTAACTTGTGAGCTGGCCTGTTTTTTAACTTGCTCTCTTGTCAGCTGTCTTTAAAAATTGATTTAAAAAATATATAAATAAAAAATTGAGTTATTTTTTAACTTTGGTTGTATCATGTTTTTGTTGTCAATAGCAGATTGATAACATTACTCATTATTTATTTAAAACAAATTATACATATTCAGTTGTTAAGTAATCTCAATTTTTTATTGTTACTAACTTATTTTGAATTATTATTAGTTACCATTCTCATTTTGTAACCAAAATCTTTGCTTCAATTTTACTAAAAAAATATTGTAAAAAATTAGTAGCATTAGAATTTTGTGATAATATGTCTAAATAAATGTTAAATTTGTTGTTCATGTGGGTACATATGCCTAAAATATTTAAATGGTTCAATGTTAACTTGTATATTATTCATAATAATGTAATTGAAAATGAGACAAAAAATGGTAATTACATTTGATGTTCAGGTCTTTAAATATGTAAAGCCAAGTATTTAGTTTCAGCCATTGAACTTTTTAAATGTTACATATTTCTTAAAAATCAGGGAAATTATAAAAGTTAAAAATATGTACCTATTGTTAGAATTAATATTGTTGTAGTTTTTATAAAGATTTTACAAGTAGTAACTTGGCAAGCTTTCGGGGAAGCTGTACCTATCTCTCGAGATACAAATTAAATATTGTAAAAGTTCCTTTGTTATTTTTAGATATATTTATTTGAATGATTGGCACTGCACAGGCACTATTGCGAGGGCCACATTATATTAGTGTTGAATTTAAATGAACCAACTATTGCATTTTGTAGTTATACTTGTATTAACCCAAGGGTATGTCAGGCAATTAGTTACCTAGTAGTGATAACGCATACACATAGATTTACCTTATTTATTAAAGGCTTCAAAGACCTATTTAACACATTAACGTCATTGTTGTAATCAGCCATGTTTGGCTCAGATGAATATTTTGATGAAATTGTTTCCGAATCGGACCATATTAAAAAAAATGTTAAGTTTTCGATGTATTATACAAATAAATTTTAGCCAAATGCAATGGTTATGAAAAATTCTATTATAGAAGATTTTTAGTTTATCTTTTCCTACCTATCTAGTAACTTATTTATTGGTATTAATTTATTTTTCGAAAATTACGAATTAAAACAAATAATTTATTGCAATTTCTGAGAAGGACTGCTGTTTTAGTGTAAATTCGCTGTCTTAGTGTTTTCACGCACTAACTACTAGATAATATTTTCGTAATATTTATCGTAATAAATTTAGAGCTTCTAGTGCATATGGTACCTACCATTTGGATGAAAAATATCATTCAATTTGTTGTAAAGATTAACACCAAATTAAAAATAAATTACCTAAGTACTAAGGGAAAAATAAACATCTCATTTACTTACGTTAATAATACGACTACAAATACATTAAAGCATTGTCATCTATTAAGTTACGATAGCGTAAAGTTCCCCGCGGGCTTAAAACTTAATTAAGTACAAAATATGGAATAATCAATCCCACGTTACCATAAAAATACCAAATCCATCCTCGTGTATTTCAGTTTTTAGTCTGCGGTGAATCCAAATCAACCATAGGTATTATTGGCAGAATACATTTTATATAATAAACTATCTATGATATGTCTGTACATTGACTGAAACACGAAAGAATATCAGATCGACTGGTAGGTATAAATTACCTCCTTTTAATCTCCTATTAATTTCGTTAAAGTTTCAGGTTGACCAATCTTCAAACTGCTTTCTTTTGTAAATAATTGCTATTCAAAAACCACGTACCATCAGCCAAGTTACTCGGTATGCAACAAGGCAATAAAAATTGTTTCAATACAGATATTAAAACCATTGTGTTACATAAGAAATGGTATCGCTAATGCTCCTCCTGTATAGAAATAATATTTATTTTCCTTTTAAAATTTCCAAGCAACTTAGTGCTGACTGTACTTATAGGTGCCTAAAAGCGGCTCGTTTAAGGGCCTGCTATATTTTGACATCCATAATTTAAAGTGAAATTTTAAGTAGATTTACGACTAAATTTCTTGTCCGTCATCTTTGAACAGGGGATGGCCCAAGTCTTGAAAAACTTAAAATTATTTATGATCTTTACTATTTAAATCTGTGTTTATAATATAATTAGCGAATTTTCTTGTGTAATTACTAAGTATCTACTTTTATAAATATTCCGAAAAGCAGCTCAGATTATGTGACTTTGTCCATTTGCTTTAAAATTAACTAGGTATTGTTTAAGTAAACGATGAGATGGGCTGTCAGCGTGCCAGGATATTATGTCTACTGTATGTACTGTTTCTATATGTCGAGAACATTCTATATGTCGTTAACTCCTCTCCTTGTACAAAAAACTTCAGTGTAAAAGGGTTTTTGCCCGTTGTGAATCATTAATATTTACCTATGCTTATCTTCTATATGTTCGTTGTTCATACATCGATGTATCATCTATTGATGTTTTTAATCTCACTGTGATTTTCATTATTGTTTGTGTAAATATAAAATTATAATGAGTTTTTTAACGACTTTTATTAAATAAAACCAACACTAATAGTGTAAATCATATCTATAATTTATTTTATGTACATTTTTTTACAAAATAATTTTAATACAACGAATTTCTTGTAACTACAATATCTATTAATATCACGCCAGATCACGAGATTCACGAGCACCAGTATGCTACCAATCTAATTTGAATATCAACACATAATTTAGATAAACAATAAAAACACAAATAACAAAATAGTTTAATCTCTATAAAAATAATCTTAACATCTTATTGAATAAGGTATTTGTTTTGGTGATGCAATACTGCCAGGATAATAGATGTGTGAATGTTGTCACGAAATAGCTCCAGTTCTCTATCTAGTTTGTTCCAAAATTCACAACAAGATTCTCCTTAAAACTAATTAAACACTCAAACTAACTTAATCTCTTGTTAATATAAGAAAATAGTACATACAACTGATCTCACACGAGTACTAGGTACCTACCTAATGTACTTTGTTCGATCGTTTAATTGTATAATTTATTCACTTATCTACATAAGCTCTTATGTTGTTCACTTACTTATTATATACGTAATTAAAAAATATACATTAAATTATTATCTATTCAACCAATAGGAATCGAGGAACGATCAAACTTTTTTACTACCATCCTCTAAAGGCATCATTGATTCAACCACTTTGTTGTCTTCAGAATATGTTCGTTGTCTTTTGTTTCCTAGGCAACTTGCAAAACATGTGTCGCCTTTGCCAAACTGTTCACCATCAGTGAGAGACTGAGGCATGGGCTGGTTCATAGTTTCGGGCAGGAACATACATAGGAATCCTGATATTACAGCTACTGCACCAAATGTTATAGCCGGAATTTTGGGGTTGAAAGAATCCAATAGTGTTATAAGTGGTGTTAAAGCACCAGAAAGCCTAGCGCACATAGAACCTAGACCCATAGCTGAGTTACGAACTACCGTGGGGAATAATTCTGCAGAATAGTTGTATATTATAGCGAAAGAACCTGCTATGAATAATTTACCTGCAATGACAATCCCAGTAGATATCGTACTTCCGGTAGGTAAAAATGTAGCAATTACGCACGCTGCACCACCCACCAGCATCATAGAACTAATCAGGGGCCTTCTACCCCAAATGTCAAGGAAATATATAACAGCAGCATAACTTGGCAGTTCCACAAAACCTAAAATAGCCGTAATCAAATAAGGATTGCCCTCAAGTTTACCTGTACTTAAAGTAAGACCATAGTAAGCAATCGAGTTGGCGAACCAACAGAAACAGACGTTCAAGGTTTTATTTCTAAGATTAGGCGTCCTAAACAGATCTCCTGTACTAGCGGAAGGAGCATCTGTTCCCTTCGATGCTTCAGCTCGGCCTTTAGAAACCAGTTCGGCTCTATCCAAAGTAAATTCAGATTTGTTGCACTTCAAAGCTCTTTCAACAATATCTACTGATTCTTTCGACCGGCCTTGAGCCCACAACCAACGAGGGGATTCGTCCATTATCCAGATATGTGGGATAAGAAGGAGACTATGAAGTCCATATATCACTTGAAGAATTTGTCTATTATCAATAAGGGCGCCCCACCCTGCGACTAACATAATGCCGCCCGCAAATGCCGCTTGAAAAGCGACACCACACGCAGTTCTCTTACTGGCTCCTACTAATTCCATGGTTAAGACGAATCCAGTAATGTACGAACCAGCAGACCCAAAGATTCCGTAAACAAAGCGAACTGCTAAAAAGGACCAGTACTCAGGTATAAAAGCAACCACCACACCAAATACTAACTGTAGTACTCCGGACCAACAAAATATGGTCTTTCTACCGTATTTGTCAGCCATTCCTCCTAACACTACTGCTCCAGTAAAAACTCCTAACATATAAATAGATTGAGCTAGAGCACCCATCCATCTTCTATCACATACGAGATTCCATTCCATGGCACGCGAAGACGTTCTATACCTAGTGTCGAAAACAAATTTGGAACACGTTATTGTATCATTATTTTCATAAACGAAGCAGTTAGATAAACCTCCTGATACTGTTTTAGGTATAGCAGCTAATATTTCAGAAGAATTCCATGCCGCTACAGATACATTTGTATCCACGCCGTCGACCCAGCATCTGCAAACGAAAATATGAAAGTTAGTTTCTCCCGATGCCTTATGGACAATGTCGTCTATATGTTTTTGTACTTAGTATGTTTTGTGTAAGATTAAAGGCACATTTTAGAATAACGCATTTTGAGTGAGCATTGTCCGTTTTTAAAATGTAAGTAAGTACTACCATTTGGTACTATTTACGCAATGTTAGGGTCTAATTTCCGGGGTTGCGGGTTAAGCGCAATAAGATGATTTACACTCAAAAAACGTCGTCGTCTTTATCCCATAGACGTGGTTCGCAAATATCATAAAGCACCATTAATTAATAAACATTTAATTCCTCCTTACCACACGCTTCCTAAAACGTGCCTTACTTCTGTAATGATCCGTAAAAATGTTAAATTTCATGAGGCGCCTACTTCCTTTTCATAGCAATGCTCCGTTCCAAGTAATTAATTACTAATCGAATTAGTAACGTCCAACGGCTACTGTTACAGGAGGGAGACTACGTGACAAATATTAGGTAGGTGCTTAGATATATTATTTTTATCGTTTTTAATAGATAGGTCGGGCTCACGAGTAGATGGATCGGATGGTGAGCAATTGGCGCTGCCCTTCGATACCCGCACATTGAGGAATAATACCAGTGCCTTGCCGGCCTTATTGGTTAAAGTTTTGAGGACCCCACTTCTCAGGGATTTAGGGATTGCGATGGAAAAGGAGAACTATGTAGGTACGTTCGGTAACCTCACTTTTAAACTAAACAAATGTCAGAGTCGTTATACGCAGCTTTTCAGTGAGGTCGTTGTCGATCTCCGATCGAAGCATTCGTGCCAAAGCAAAAGAAAATTAGGTACCTACAAATGTATATAGCAAAATGCTCATAAATCGTGACAGTGGTATTTTTTTTTTTAAATTAGGAATTAATTTATTTCGTAGTTCATTAGGTACAGCTCTCGTTGGTCGGTTTCCCACACCAGAAAAAAATCCGTCTTTTTTCCAAAACAATTACAGGGACGGAGGAAAATTGATCCAGATGTCACTTCATATGAAATCAGAATGCTTTTACTAGATAATTTACATATTACATAACTAGGTATAACTAATGGAATAATCGGTGCTTAAGAGATTTTTATCCAAATTGTTAGTGTAGCCAAAAAGGATTTTTTTTAATGTATATAAGTTTTCTATACTTCATAAACTAACATTAGATACCTGATCTAATCTATGGGTACACACTAACGCATTTCTAAATCAAAGCTATTGAAATTACAACAGGCACACATAATTAAAAAATCTTGGTTTTCACTATGACCTCCTTCCAACTTGTAAATAGCAATGACATCCTGGCTGTACTGATTGCTTTTATATTTTAACTATTACATAGTTTCTAAGGACCTTACTTGTTATCTTAACTTACACATTTTGAATACAGCTGAAACTTTACATGGCGTAGAAAAAACGACAAAAAAACACAACCCTTGTAAAAATCCTTTATTAAATTCGTTTACACCGTGTATTTTACGCTTATCCTACATTGACATAGTCTTTAAAGTCCATTAGTAAATAATGATACTTACACACATAAAACAATATATAGAAAATAAAACAGAAGAAACATTTTTAGCAACCTCAATGCGTTTCTTAAAATATTGAATGTTAATAATTACCAACCATTTATGAAAAAGACTGTTTGATACCAAGATTAATAAACAATTATCTACTTGTCCTAGTTCATTGAACACAATACAATGTACAAAAAATGTACCTAAGTACACTCAAATAGCTAAGCTATCAGCTTCACGATAAGTATTAATCCTTTTCTGTGAGTACATGCATAGCTATTATGCATTTTAAAATACCTTATAATTGATGTCACTTTTCATTAACCGTTTACAACCATAATCTTACTAGAGTCAGTCAACTTGTAAAAAAATTAATGATTGAATATAGCAATAGTTATTGTTTCTGTCTACCGAATGACTTGACTGATTGTAATTTCAATGTTTAATAATGCCTTTAATTACTTCTGAAACTTCACACTATATTTCACAAAACATTCTCATTCAAAATAATTGAAATATACGGCTCATATGATACTTTCTACTCATGAATATGAGTCCCGGGCTGACCTGAAACTATTCGAGTCTTTCCTTAAAAAACCATCGTAATCAGAATCATTTCATGGGTTTTCGTAATAAAATCGTTACGAATAGTGTAGGTTAATAGTAGCTAATTAAATGTTGTTTTGAGCCGTATATTTTAATTAAGAAATTCATACATTCTATCCATTCGTTCTTTGGTCACTTATTCTTATCAATTCACAAAAAAAGTATTTTACTATTAAAATCTTTATTTATTCCTGTAATTTAATTTAGTTTTAATATTTCCCTGTTTAAGTGATACCTTGTCTTAATTTTCATGACATTTCTGTTCAGTTACTCACAAAATCTGCACACTATGGGTAAAGATTTACATATACATTAATTTTTCATTAAATTTATAACGGCTATTGTTTTGTTCAGTCTTGGCACTTTACATAAACATTAAAAAAAACACTGTGTTACAAATACAGTAGAGATGAGGACTCAGTCAAAAATTACCTAATATTGTATCTTTAATAATAAATCGCTTTAAATATTTGAAAAAAAATAAGGATTATCATTGATAAATTGAATTTAAAAAAAAAATTAAAAAAAAATTGAATTAGTTAAAATTTCAAAATACTCATTATTTTTCTTACATTCTCATTCGCCATGCTGTCATGATCTCCATTTCATAAGTATCAATAACACTAGCGATTTTTATATAATATATATATAGGTACCTAATTTATCCATTTATGAAGTTCGTTAACAATACATACAATAACACAGATATAACAATAAATATGTTGATACTAATGAACACTGGAATATTTTATACACGTACAGTGCTCTGTTACCAAGTCATAAAATGTAAAATGGGAATTAGGTAAAGAAAGCTAGTATTAAGAATCCACTTATTTATAGAAGACGCCTAAGTCGTACTAGATATTCAGATAGTGTCACCGATGTAGCTAATGTCTTTAATTTGAATAAAGTGTTAAACTTGTAACTTTAGCGACTACTACACTACCTACTACTTCTACTACTTTATTCTTGAAACAGCTTACTTAGATACAGTGGTATAAGGGCAACAATTCACTGAATTAAATGATACAGGTTTATGTAACAGATAAGGCATTTCTTAACATTCACAAAATTCCAAAAATGGAATCATCTTATTTCTAAACCGCTTCTAGAGTTAAGCATACACATAAATGACTTGCTCATTAACGTCTAAATGCTACAAAATACCCTTAAGTTGCTTTCTAAATAAATTAATTACACTCATGCTTGAAGCCTACGTATGTATGTACTTATTTACTAAGTTATTAGTAAAATGTTTCGAGCACAAAATGGCAGTGCTATGATGAGTATGTATGTTTAACTTTTACTGGATTGCTGATAGCTGCAGGGTAATTGCATTATATTTACGCGGGTATTAACGCGGAAAATTATAATTTGAATACCTTGGTAGGCTTGACGTTTCGACCCGGTTGCACAGGTCGTGGTCACAAGCAGACTCACTACACACACACACACTACATACGCGTAAATATAATGTTGTTAAGATGAAACGCGAAAGTTTATAAGTTAGTGCAGGGTAATTGGACCAAGACAAATAATATTTAATGCTTATGAAATAAATCAATTTGTGTAAATAACTTCTTACTGTTAATTTAATATCTATGCTTGGGTTGTGTTTCGATTTAATAGAGCCTTTTAATATTATGTAAATGTGAAGGAAGAGAATGAATCTTTATAGCAATAGGCTCACAAGTTCATTCATTCATTATTACCCCGCGACACAAGGGCGCCTCTAAATGTAGCATTGTTCCAGCGTAGGCGTCACGTAGGCGTAGCTAGGCACAACGCTTTGGGAAATTAGCGGAAATAAATCCTTTTTTGTTCAGAATTTCTTTCTTATTAATTGTATATTTATGTATTGTTTTGTTTTACCCGCTTATAGTATAAAACGGGAGATCTTTATAATGTTAATGTATAAACGTAAACGTGTTACATAATTCTATATAATTTAGCTTCGCGTCTACGCAACGTGTAGCAAAACGCCTACGTCGCATTTGTCGTAGCGTGACTACGTGGAATGTAGTAGTACGCCTACGCCGCGTTTAGCATAGATACTACGCAGTATGTAGCGTAACAACTACGCGACTTGTCGCACAACGACTACGTGATGTGTTGCTACACATGGCGTAGTCATTAAAGGCTTTACGAGAATAAATCCTATGCTTTTATCTACTCCATTCTATTTTCTACTCCAACTACGTCCTTGTGCCTTACCTATTCACTGGTCAAATTCCAAATAGAAAATAATTAAAAAATAGATTAGCCAAAATGACTAGGCGAATAAGTAAATAAAAGACCAGATTAGTAAAAAATCTTAAAAAAAGTATAAGTTCTACGTATTATATGTTTAGCCAACTGTCTAAAGAATGAAAACGTAGCAAACACATCTAATTTACTTATTCAATCTTAATCAACAAAAAAATACATTTCAATCTGTTTTGAGTGTATAGTAAAATAGTCATAACTTGTGCGTATTTAACCTCTATTTTCCAAGACACTACTAGTTATTAGAAACCTAAATTTCAAGGAGAATCTTAATATTAACTACCGATTAATTATTACTAAAAATACCTTACGTTCTACTTGTTAATTTACTGCCAGGTATGAAATCTTTGTTACTTCGTATGATCACTAATCAAAGAATGTAAGTACAATACTAGATACGCCATTTTTTATAACTATTTGACCAAATTATTAATGAAAATCTTAATATAATTTATCAATAATTAATAGCTTAGAAAAATATAATGTCAATGATACTTTTTTATTATGTTGTATTTGCAGTATTGTACTTAATTTCATCAGCTATATATTGTGTACATTTAATTGTACTTTTCATTGTTTACGTATAAGAAAAATATTATACATATGTATATACCTGTAATATAAGTCCACATTGTTATTATTCCTATTTGTTATTAGGATAATCATCCAGTCTTCAGCAATACCGTTCACTCGAACGCGGCTTGCCATATCAACACTTGACTAGACAATTTAAAACATAACAGTTATCCTATCGTCTTCTAATTACGTACATAACCACTTAATTATAAATTTCATCGCAAAACAGTAACAGTTATATAACACCAGGCAACTTCACAGTATAAATTAATGTGTAGTTGTGTACAAAAATATTGAGCAAAATTCATAAAATGCAAACTTTACGTATTGTGTGAAATGAGACATAGTCTTAAGTTATTACAATGGCCGTATTTAATTTATTGCTTATTCTTAAGACTCAGTTTCTGGACTTTAGCTATACAATAGCTTTACCTACAGACCTCACTATGCAGTACAGTCTTTACGGTTTCTTCTCCATAACTTCTAACGGCACCATGGTTTCTGGCAAGTCCACGGTGTCAGTACTCATTCGTCGACCACTGCAGTTTGTGAAGCAAGTGTCACCAACGCCGAACTTCTCTCCGTCTTCTAATGATTGTGGCAAGTTCCTACCAATTGTTTCGGGAAGGAAGTATGTGGAGAACCCAGATAGTAAAGCCAAAAATCCAAATAATATGGTAGGTATTTTAGGGTTAAGTGTGTCCAGCAAATTAATAAGTGGCGTAAGAGCGCCCGATACACTTGCGCACATACTGCCCAGCCCTACTCCTGAGCTGCGCACAACCGTCGGGAAGAGTTCTGCAGAATACTTGTATATGATTGAGTACGAGCCAGATATAAACAATTTACCTACCATTACGATGCCTGTTGTTGCAGTAGAACCATGGGGTAAAGCAACAATGACTAGACAAGCGACTCCTCCTAACAACATCATGGTGCTGATAAGCGCTCTGTGTCCAACGCGGTCCAAAAAGTATACAATAAGAATATAGCTGGGTAACTCTACGACACCCATTAAGAACATGAGGAAGTAAGGGTTTCCGTTCAGTTTGCCAGTATTAAGTGAGAGGCCGTAGTAAACAACAGAATTTACGAACCAACAACCGCAAATGATCAGAGTCTTTTGCATCATTCTTGGTGTTTTGAACAGGTCAGTAGTTCCTGCAGAATGTTCATCAGTATATTTGGCACAAGTCGCCTTACAGTGGGAGACTAGAGCTGGAGTATCGACGGGGTCAGTGACTCCATTAAATTTCAGAGCCTTCTCAATGATGGCAACAGATTCACGAGCACGCCCCTGAGCCCAGAGCCACCTTGGGGATTCGTCCATAATAAGCCAGTGAGGGAGCAATACCGCTGCGTGTAACGCATACACTATTTGCAAATAGAATCTGTTATCTAATAAGTATCCCCATGCGGCCAAAAGCATTATTCCAATGGCGAACATGATTTGAAACGTGACACCACATATAGTACGCTTACTTGGGCCTACTATTTCCATTGTCAAAACAAACCCAGCTATGTACGATCCTGATCCAAAGATACCATAAAGGAATCGAATAATTATGAAAGTATAATAATCTGCGGCGAAAGCAACGGAAGTTCCTAGAAGAAGTTGAAGGATTCCAGACCAGAGGAATGCTTTTTTTCTTCCGAATTTGTCGGAAAGTCGCCCAAATATAAGCGAGCCAGCCACCACGCCGAACATGTAGGCAGTCTGTGCTGAGGCTCCCATCCACCGACGGCTGCACACGAAGTCCCATTCGATGCCCCGAGACGACGTGTAATACCGGGTATCGTAGACCCAAGAATCACATTCTACGATAGTGTTATTATCTCCATACATCCGACAGGAGTCGAGTTTCCCATGCTCGTTGAGTGGAATGGCGGCCTGAACCAGAGACGAATTAAATGGCTCCGTATAGTTTGCACTGTCAATCCCTTGCAGGTAACATCTGAAATTCGAAAAACGAACTTTTATTGTTCTTACAATATTTTGGTTAATTTCGTGCTGAGGCCGAGCGTGCGGTGCATTAGGTTAGTTGCTGTTTTATTACTTCACGCCATTCTTATAAATGTGGTTAGACCTGTTTACGGACAAAAGGGTGCAATTTTTCTAACTACACTAATAAAAGCCGTGTGTTACGACTAAAAATAGCAATAAAGCACAATATCTACATTATCTATTTCTACAATTTAAATTTAATCAGATTTACTAAAGCTTTAATTTTATTTGACAACAATTTGTTGTAGGTAATAGTAATTGCTCTTCATTTAACGTCAAATAATAATAAGATAATAAAAAGAAATACCATGGTTTCACGGCATGACTCTCGCCAGTGCATGTGCACTTTGGAAAAGTTTTAATCTACAATGGCAAAACATGTTCGATATGAATATTCATTTAATTCACGTGACACACGGAAATGTGTGATTTAGTGCCTAGCTATAGTGTGTGTAACTTATCGCATAAAGTGAAATGAATTGACATTGTATGCATATTGAAAAAAGATTAAAAAAAGTTCTTATAATTACGATACAATATCAATTTACGATCATATCTTTCAGATAAACAGGAGTTCATACTACTGTTTATACACGACACACAAAATTATGAGTTTGTTTGTACCCAGAACCATAAAATTGTTAAAGATGATAGATAAATGTTTGTGATACGGAATTGAAATGTTAAAAAAGCGACACATATAGCAAACCATAGCCCGAAACATAGACAATAGTACGTTACAAAAGTATATACTTACGTTGAACATACCAACATATAAACGTCACCAATAATAATAATAATCACTTTAAATCCTTGTAGAGATATAATAACGAACACCAAAGCCGTTCCCAACTGCCCACCATCCATCAGATCAAGCAAACTTTACACGCTGTGTAACCAAAAGCATATAATGTTATAAGACCCATACCATATCATTGTAGGAAAATCTCTATATAAGGAAGTTTAGCCTAGATAGATGGACTATACACAACAATACAATACCATTTTCCCGGAGCCATTGAAACAAAATATGTCACAGATATCCCAAAATATGTAGTTCGTGGTATGAATTTTCCTATCCCTGCATGCACATGCATAATACCTAAGTGCTCCTGTCTCATTGCAGTTACCTAGCCTTCGATAGATATTTGACTGATTAATGTAATTTAAAAAATGACAGGACATGGCTAATTCGCTAACAATGATCGTGTTGACTTGTGCATAACGTAATGATTTGTTTTATCTCGTGGTTTTACATAAGTCAACAGCAGATTTTATCGCAAATATGTGATGAATGGCCATCAAATATCTGTCTTTACATTATTGATTCCCGAGTTGTTGGTTTGTGAATGATGATGCAACTGACCTATGTTCCGGTACCGCAGCCACTGTGACTAGAGACAGCATGTGCATACCAGCCGTCATGGCCGCCAAAATGTGGAGGATGAACTGGAAACATTGGTACCGCCCGAAGTCACCTGAAAACACCAAAATATAAAGATCAAACAAAGAACTATTGATTTTCAGCTAAGTTTTCGGTTGCTATAAATAAACTATTGCGAAGGTGACCCCGTCTTATGGATGGTATGGTTATTTAGGTTACGACAATATTTTTCTTAGTAGATAAGATAGGTTGGCGACACAACCATGGCATTTTATAATGTTAACCGACACCCGGAATTATACTGTCAATATCGTTACGTTTAATTTTTATTAACACCGTGAGATATGTCGGAATAAATTACATATAAAACAAATGTTTCATAAAATTTACATAATACATTAGCATAGCATATCTGATTATGTCGTAAAATACAAAACATTATCTGTAATTTAAATTATAAACATTGAAATAGGTAGGCGTGGATGTTTGGAAAAATACCCTTAAAATTTTACGGACTGAGTTTACCTAACATAAGATCTCTTCGTTACTACATACCTATTCATTGAACAAAAAGTACTTATGTACATCAAACTACAATGTCTAAATGTCTATGTTTACATTTTTGTGTAATTAAATATCTACTTTATTAGTTATTTATGATAATTTTAATTTCCATAGCCACTGCGAGGACGAATATATTTAAATATGAATGGATTGTTACGTCATAGACTAATAATGCTATCCTCGTTGGGCATGTACGAATACACGCGGCCAGAGTTCAATGGTCGATTTTTCCAAATCTTAAATCTACGAGAAACTTGCACATGTAGAATTTATATTACGGCCACGTTTTTTTGTATTATCTGTACTGTAGGTACCTAACGTATTATGCCACATTAATTAAACCACATAAAAGTTTATAATTATCAACCTTATTATGACTGATATAGTGTTACATGTTTGCGGTAACGAGGTAGTTTAATAAAAAAATAATATTTTACCTTGAACCTATTTCAACCCATGTGGAAGACAATATTTTATTTAGAGGTCACATTATTTTACATATTGTATTTATGTAAATATAAGATAGGTACGTAGCAACTATTGTACAAGCGAGTTACAGAATTCTTTCCGTGTCGTTTTGGCCATAAAAATCTTGTTCCTTCTTGTACAAGATTTGTACAGCAAACTGCGAATTGCAGTGACCGTATCGAGCCGAGTACTAAATATAGCCCTACACGGTACCTACTATTATGGAAGGATATAAGTAACGCAATTAATATCAACCGCGGTACCGGTTTCTGCCAGCAACCAGAAATATGTCGGCGCTTACAATCACACCTGTTATATTCATATGGAATTTTGAAAAAAGAACAAATTAAATCTGCCTGTTATCGCGGTAGTCCGGGTCATTGATTTTTTTTTTGACTAAAACAAGCGTTTATGACGAGAATGTGATAATTGCGGTAACACGTTATCTCACGTTCGTTTCAATTTAAACCTTTTTGTTTCTTTGTAAGATTTAATCTTATATTTACTTCTTAGTCTATAACATGACAATTAAAAGGGATCTTGTTTGTGATAATCTTTAGTAAACAGTCATAATCTCATTATACTAAAATAAAAATTTACAACCGCGGATACGTGTGCACTATGCACGTTAAGCTGGCTACACACTTAAGATATTAAAACTTCAACACACCAGTGACCGTGACAAATACACGTGGCGAAACAGAACGTTACTATGTACCCAGTATACAATATGTGACACGGCTATTACAACTTTTGCCTCGCATAAACTGGAAAAAGAAACTAGCTACTAAAGGGGAATGGTCCAGGCGAATAATACATTGTAGACTCATCTTAACGTTTCATAATCATAGAGACAGAATTAAAATAAATGACAGTTGAGGCGAGACAAAGGAGTTGCGTAATATCATAGGTGTAGAAATTAGAATCGTTTCAAAAGATTTACGAATATGAGGCGACGTCAAACTAATGTTAAAATAGTACATGTAACATTTTTGAATAATGCGTTCATTACTAGGGTCGTTGTATACAATGGCATGTGGCGTGGTATCGCGGGCGTCGGGACTGATAACCCATAACCTCGCCGCACTGTGCTCGATCTGCTCGCTCACGCCCCTCGCATCTTATCACGTGCTTCGGTTCATAATTATTCACACAACATAACCAGTGAAGTGACTCGACCATCAATCTTCGCCATGGCATTCGAGTTTACTGTCAAGGCAATTTCGGATAACGATTCATATTTATATCGCACAAGAAACAAAACTTCCGAAATCATCATTCATTTGCGACAAGTTTAATATTTATATGATACATACATTAACAAATATTTTTATAGATATATTGTTATTATCTCGCAATTGTAGAAATTAAGATAATATTATCTTGCTTGATAAGCGGAGTTACACAACATACTCTAATTTATTTGAGATGTGTTAAAATTCATGTCAGATTTTAATGGCACTTTTATAATCTAAAGCTATGATTAAAATGGTGTTATTGCACTCGTAAATGTTTTTCCTACTGCCTACATATATTATGAATGAGTTTTACGCTAACTATCTATGTGTAAAGAATTACAGATTTAACAGCAAGCTATATACATAACAAACCATGAAGACGTATTGGTATTTAGTCATTTTCAATTTTTTTTAAATAGGAGCGCCAAATCCGTTATGTAGTCAGTTACTAACTCCCTAGATAACTATCGAATAACTAATTCTTATGAATGAAATGGTTTTCACAAATTGGACAGTTGAACGTTTCAAACTACGGAAGTATCGTTAAAGTAATTTCGTAAACGAATTGTAATGTAAGTTAAAACCAACTGTAGCACTTGCGTGGGTACTCAAGGCCAGGAAGCACATGGTCACTCAAAGGCCAATACTCTAGCGATTCGATGTCATAAAATTAGATAGCCGATCTAAATATTCAAACCTTTTATGTAACTTTACGATTGTATGACGAGAATTAAGACAATAGCTGCTCATTATGTATTGGTTGCGTGGAAAATTTCTTGTCACGACTCGGCCGATAGCAAACATAACTAAAAACAATAACGTGCTCATTATAAGTCAGTCGGTACAGTAAAGTACAGTGCTTAGGTTTCCTAGACTGTCAACAAGTGTAAGATCGGAACGTCACGCAACACGTATTGACTATTGACACAGATGCAGACCTCGATAACACTGCCGCGACCGATAACACAAACCTCAATAAAGGTTCACGATGATTTTAATATAAAACATTTCCGTTCATATAACTTTCAGCGGAAAGCGTGCTCCCGCCAATAATTAAAATTATGCAATTTTTTACTTTTATCTTACGAAGGTTGCCGCTACATATATGGTGTAATACCTACATATTACCTTTAGGTACACAGCTATTTTATTATTCATATGTACTTGACTTACATTTGTCAAAAATAGATTTTGTGAAAGTCGTCCCAATGGTCTTGGGAGTGAGCGAAAAACTCCCACTTATCATCTGTGCGACATTCTTGGAATTGGTGTAATTAGCGTACCGAAGCTTACTCGGGGCCACATGTAGACAATTAATTGCGAATCGGAGGTCACCGGTAAACTGTATTTATGGTTTAAATTGTTGCAGTCAACGTACCGTTAAGATGGAATGCAATACCTATCTACAATGCATTTTACAAGCCATGTTAAGGACGTCTAGACTAGACTATCTATGTTGTATTCGTATTACTACAGTATCTACACAAGGTTTTTTGCTTGATGCCAAATATTCTTCAATTTTACACTATAAGAATTCGATGTCCACGGATTTTGGATTTGTGCCCGCGCATAACTAGGTTATAAGATCAACAACAAATCGTTTCTGTACATTATTTACGATTTCATGTGAATTTGTTTTGATTGCGTTCAATATGACATTTCATTGAACTCGGAGCACAGAATTATTTTAGTATTTCAGCAAAAGCGGAGTAGGTATAAAAGTCATGAAGCTAACAGCATAAAGCAATCTCAAAAGTTTATTTACTTAAAAAAAATGTTTTCTTTGTTGAATCTGTAATTCTGTATTCAAATAAAAAATGTTACATTGATACAAAAACAAGACCATTCATTTTCCTGACTTTGTTTGTATCAAAATAGAACGACGAAAATAATGTTATTGAGAAAATTGGTGTGGACTGCGGAGAATATTGTGATAATTATAAATGTTCCAAATAATCTGACATACATTTTGGTATAATATTGTTATATACATATTAATATACTACGTATTAGCTGTACACCGAACTGCTTTAGGTGCCTTAAGAGTATTTTACAGGTCACTGACCTAGAAAACCGCCCTCAATTATTACACTTGTAATTATGAAAGTGTATCGACAAAGAAAACTATGATGAATTGATTTGGAAACATTCTATCACCGCGAGAAATATAAACTTCACATTTTATTATACATCATGCTAATGTTTTTTTCTTTTCCCGCCGATAATCTCCAAATTTACCTAAGCTCAATAACGAACCAAAAAAGTAACTTTAACTATACCTCTTTAATGCACTAAATAAAGTTACTGAATATAAAAATATAAAGTTTCCTCATATTTATTTCCAAACATAATTTTCTACATTTTTAAAATATATAAAAGTGTATATAAAAACTTTTTAACTAAGATCTCTGATTAGGTAACCGACCAAACCGATTCTTTGATTGTTTATAAAATCGGATTCTAATCTCAATATAACTGACGTAAATGATTGAGATGAATGTTAAATAGATCACGGAGTTGCTAAATAAATGTAAACATAATAATGTATTTTTGTATATGTCGTTCAGAGATCATCGGTGTCAACGCGGACGTGAGACTAAGATCGAGGGAAACTGTCCGCCAAAGAAAAAGTAGCACACCGTTCGGTTAAATCGGAACACGTTGTAATATCATGCGCTCTTAGACTAAATGCCAGTGAATACAAAAACAACGACATGACAATACAAAATAAATATTTGGCCGTGACAACAATAGGCTACAGTAAACTTCGGAGTCTTCGGATCATGATGCCATACCCTCTAGGTAGGGTAGCTAAAGAACACATCATATCATTAGCCTATAAGTGCCCACTGCTGAGCAGAGGCCCCTTCACACACAGAGAAGGTGCCTATGGTGAGCATTGATCACCACGGTTGCTCAAAGTGGATTAACGATTTATAATAACAAACTTGTAATTAGAAAATATAAGTCCAGCTTTCCCAACGATATTTTCCTTCGCCGTTTGTCAGTGGTGTCTAAATTAGCAAGTACATATAACTTGGAAAAGTCACATTGGTACTTGCCAAGTTTCGAACACGCACCCTCATGCATGAGTAGCGGGCACCTTAACCATAGGTCCACCACGACTATAGCTAAAGAACAGTCAGTCCCAAATATCATTCTTCACTTTAAAATGTTAGTGGAAACGAGATTACAAAATTCCGTATTATATAGACATACAAAACCATAAATAATTTAAACATTGCCTAGGTTACGATATTTGGTTAATAAAACAATACCATGGCAGTACAAATCGAATAAACTTAATTAGTTAGTTACAAGTACTTTTGTTTATTTATTACATTTATTATGCATAATAAAAGCATTCTTCGTGGAGAATTACGTCTCTATTACATAAGAATAAGGTAAAGTATTATTTATACGGAAAAATTAAAACAAATTTTCGAAACGAAAATAGGTTGTCAAACAGCCATCTCTTATAATCGATTTTAGTCATAAATTGTTATGATCAAATCCATTATTTTATGCCAGTTATGAATTATGTCGAAACCAATGACAAGACAATAACAAAAGCTATAAATTCACTATAAGTACCGTAACTACACTTTCCTAGAAAAGAAGTGTCGTGCTGGGAAGTTACCAAGGCAATAGAATTAAATTATTGATTGTGAACAGCGTGCAACGGTACGTAATTAACTACAAAGTTACCAACACTTGAACCTTTTACTGTGGTATGCATTCATTAGCAGTGGTTTGCCAGTGAAGACAATTCACTTAACGTGCTAATAAGGAAACATTCTTGCCTAATTGCGTGAAATTACCTTTAACACGTAGTTAGAAACAAATATGGAAATCACGAGTAAAGAAAAACCGGGCGTCAAATTGAAATTATGTAAAACAAAACATAGATAACTAATATTATACAACTATTGTCAACAGATTTGTTTTAAAATAAGAACGATTCATGTGGAATAATTCCGTCAAAAATCGATTGGTATTTCCTATTATTTATAAATTAAGATATATTTAAATTTAAATTTAAAAATTTATGTTAATTGAGTAGAGTTGCTATTCATGTATCTTGCGTTGTTTAAAAATAGTATTTTATAATAACAAAAATGTTTTATTATTATTGGCTATATACCTACATACCAATATTTATGTAATTTAAACGTTAAAATAAATAAATATGATTCCGAGGATATGCATAACGTTAATGCATCCGAAAGTTTGGATATATCTGTCTTCGATTCGCCACATGCCGCAAATTGGGCTCGTCCATTATTTTGATTCAGTAGTGTTTACGAAGCCCGACACACCTCCAAAATGTGTTGAACATAGTAATACATAAATAGTGCGTCGGCGTACTACATCAGCTGACTATCGCGAGACTGTTCACATGACGGCTTATTTTATTTTAAAACATTCGCCATTATTTAAAATATGTCACCGTTGACATTTCAAGATCACAACCAAGATTTTGTGGCACGTTTATTCTTAAAAATGTTTGTTTTAAAGTACATAGAGCGAATAGTATGCTCGTTTCACCTTGAAATTCCGAGAAAAATCAATAAAAGCAATTTTCGTAGTCATCAAAGCTTTTCCTTGCGAAGGGAATTAAGTAGGTTTAAATATATAAATATTTTTTTTATTTAATCGTGAAATAGAACGTTATAGAAAAGGATGTACCTAATAAATAATTCGATAAATCACGACTTTATAAGTATCAGATATAAGTAGAATTACTAGATAATGACCGATTACGTAATGAGCTCTCGCTATCTAATTACACAGATAAACGTGTTACATGATGTAAGTCGTTGATAAATTGGTTGCTACTGAGTTACATTACCGATTTACAAATATTTTTAGTAATAATAATATATTATTTGTTCATTGTATTTCCGATTTACGTATACTTTTTTTGTGAGGGGAAAATCATCAAATGCCGTTCTTTCCCGGCTAAACATCAGCAATATAGGGCCTCGTCTGTCCGATGGATACCTAATACGCCGAGTGGTATGATTTGCTAATATACTAATGAACTAATTACTTACCTACTTACGTACTTAATTATCGAAGTGCGATGTTGCTATGTCGTAAGGCTCGCTAGGAGCCTTCCGATTTTGTAAAGTAAAAGCCTAAACAAGCAAATCTACACAGTAATATTATAGAAGATTAATTTGTATTGTGCCGAAGTACATATATATAAAACTAGCTTTTCTCGCGCGGTTTCACCCGCCCCTCGGCTCCATTTAATCGCAGCGTGATGTTTTATAGCCTATAGCACTCAGGAACATTGAAGCTATCAGTGAAAGAATTTTGGCAATCCGACTCGCGGTTCCAAAGATTACCCCCTACATACAAACTTACAAATTTTACCTCTTTATAATATTAGTATAGAAAAATACCATTGGAAAGCTTCATTTATAAAATAAGCTGACTATATTACGCTTACATTACTGATAGAAATATTTATAAAAATGAATTTTATATCCACCCAAAATGTATTATGACAGATATTACAAAGTTAAATCCTTCCAAAATTTATCAAAATATTTTAAAATCTTATCCACAATTTCCAATTTTACAATTAATCATTCAATATTTAGTATACACTTGAACTCATTTTCTTATC
Organism: Spodoptera exigua; assembly: GCA_902829305.4. NCBI lineage: Eukaryota > Metazoa > Arthropoda > Insecta > Lepidoptera > Noctuidae > Spodoptera > Spodoptera exigua. The sequence goes on from LR824614.2 coordinate 6,737,963, forward strand.
TAAGCTGTATTTCCCCTTTATCTGGATTTCGCGTTCTTCATATATTTCAGCAAATAAAATCCTGTAGTAGGTAACAATGATCAGTCAGGACACACCCACCGCATTGTTTTTGTTGATAATGACACGTTGACGTATCCATATGTTTCAAACGAGCATAATAAATCGTTGAGATTATCTCAACGAACGTTAACTTCATAGACCCAATTGCCTACTTCGAATTTAAACGGTCGATTCGTATTGATGACGAACAAAATTAAATATGAAAAAAATCTGGTAAAACTTGTTTCGTATGAGATAATAGAAGTCGCTTCTACATACCTAAACTACGCAGTAACATGTGAGATTTGAGATGTTCGTGTAATCTACGATCGCGTTGGGGACCGACCACGTGGTGCAAATGTGCAAATGTGCAATGGATGCGATTAGGACTGAAATAATGTAAATATTACGTAGTACGTTCTAATAATAGCACGTAAAGTCCAAGACTTAGGATTATACTAACATTTATTTATATCTGACTAGCGACCCGCCCCGGCTTCGCACGGTAGCAATGTTGATACTAAATATCACCGCTATTTAGTGGATGTTATTTATACTTAAACGTTCCTCTTAATCAATATTTTGATAGGATAAAAATTCACATCAAAATTCGTAACGTAGTTTTAAAGATTTAATCATATAAAGGGATATAGGGACAGAAAAAGCGATTTTATTTTATACTATGTCTGTAGTGATACAGGAAAGACACGTACTGTTTGCTGCCAAGAATGTCATAATTAATAATTTCTTCAATCAAAAGGGATGACTAACCTTTTAGAAACCGGTAAATAGTAGCGAACTAAGACCGTTTGAAGTGGATTGCCTTTACCTAATTCGCTAGTTTTATTATGGTCGTAAATACGAGTTTAGGAGGCTACCTGTTAGTGAAATTGGATGTCAATGTCACATCAACATTATTTACACAAAATGTATATCTACGAGTAGTAGTGTATTGTCTTTCCGTAGATAAGTAAATAAATAATTATACCTAAACTCTTTTTTCTTTTCAATGAGATCTACCCACATTTTGTAAATGATGCTTTTTTTCATCTGAACTTATTTTTTTATTATTCTTTTTAAACAGTATAAAACCTATACATATACATAAAATATATGTTTTTTTATCTACCTACTAGTGACATTCCACCTGATATAAAAAATGCAATAAACATGTAGGATGTAGAATTATATATAAATTGCAAGAGATCGTTGATCTTAATAATTACCTGTTTATACTGACTATTGGCAATTAAATAGCAATTTATTGTAAGTTATTAATAAATTGTAAGCAGCATTACAATACAATGCCTAGATAGTAAAGGAAAACAAATTGACTCTACCAATAAATCTTTCGAGGTATCAGAAAATAAATATGTAATCACAGTAAGTATACAAGTTTCATAAAGATAATATAACAGCATAAAAGTTATTAAGGACTTTTTTATCATATTAACAATTGCTTTTTAGGTTATCTAAGTATAAATTAGTTTAGTAGAACAATGTTGCAGTACAGTACAATACAGGGTCACCAATGTCACGCGATGTTATGGCTTTTGTCAGAATTAGCATGAATACCGACTAGAAATAAAACCTATTGTTCAAAACTATGATTCTTACCTATTTATCCTTGATTCAATTAGAACCTCAGCTTTAATAAATTCATCTTACTTGAACGGAAATATATACCAAGTTCCAAGAAATATCGATAAGAACATTATAACGAACCTAGTGTTGAAAATTATTTAGGTACATGAAAATTATATTTTAGTTTTCATTTTCGTACGAGAAAATGTCAAATTGAAAAGTTTACATTACTCGCCTTACGTTAGTCTCACCGGTACAATACAACCGATTCGTGTTTATATTCGAATGGTGTACGTACGTTAATTTGAATTTTATTTTTATTCGTATTGTTAAATCGGTTACTGGTAATTGTACCTACTTTCAACAAGCACGAGTTCTTCGTACTTTCATCATTCGAACTGACATTTCTTAATTTAAATATTTAAAAAGTTCTATATCCAATGCGCGTAGGCATGTCCAATGTCTCGGTTCTTACTTGTTTCACATGCGCATATTGTTCGCGCTGCCAACTGGCGTTATTTTTGTTGCAATAACGGAAAAGCTCATTGTACTTTACTAGTGCCAAAAAGGGTGTCGGCAATTTACCTACCTACTTCAGATTACGTAACTGACAATTTGTAATAACAATTTTACAGAGTCACTCTTGCCTATCTGTTAGGTAAGCAACCAAAGTCTTCACAAAAAATATTATTACGACACTGTAACAGACTTTATCAAAATTCAAATACCACGTTTATCATGAATTATATGTAACCAGGCATAATAAAAGCTGACATTGGCTGAGCTTACAGAAACTGTCTATCAAATCCGGTATTTTAATGTAACTAGAAAATCAAGTGCTAGTGCGATGTTACATCCTTAGGCCGTACATACGAACAAGTTTATACTTACATGGCATAGGCATGAAGTACTAGTTTTATATCATCGATGAGGCCGACATTGAGGATGTGATCAATTAGAAAGGAAAGCGCGGCAACTATTTAACTTCACGTCACATGAAGGTTTACGCTTACAACACAGATCACATTTCTCAGTCAGTCTCAGACAAGATTGACCAGTTGCAACGAAAACGAGGCCAATAAGTGTTACTTGCACAGCGTGTACGAAACGACAAAAAAGAATGTACCGATATTGAATGTAAAAGGGTTCCAAACTTCAGTAGGTAGGTACTGTAATTTATAAAGTATCCATATGTACAAAAATTGCTACAAATCACTACTCACCGAGCTTTCCCATCATTTCTTCTAAAGCGTGATCCTTGTCCATGGTGAATGTAGTAGTTCCCGGCGCAGGAGTAATTTTGTCGAGGTTCTGTAATGATATTCACAAACACCATTGATGGTAAAGTTATGTCAAACGCGCGACGGCGTGAGCAGTGCAGGCGAACGCCAGGCGTGCGTGCCGGCGGACGAGCGAATGGATGGCAATCGTCGCGTCGTGGCGCCGACCGCGGGTCGGTTACCGCAATCGCGCGAAAAAACCTAACCTCTTATCTGCATTGGCCATACCTGCCAGTTCGGTGGTCGGCAGCGGCAAACAGCACTGGCCGCAGTACCTTGCACTGATACGGAGTACTGACACAGACATTACGCGCTTTCAACAAGACACCCAAATTGAGATAACTTGGGTTTAAAAACATTAAATTGTTCAAGCGTCGGATCAAGGAAGGAAGGAAATATGCGAATTATTTTTTGGCTTAATCTGAAAATCATAAGTATTGTAAATTGCGCGTTCCTATTTGACCAGTAAAGTTATTATCAGCACATGCATAAATGAATGATATCGACCGGACTGTTTATCATAATTCAATTGATAGAGCACACATTGCTTGTTACGTATGAACACGATGTTTACTGCAAACAATTTCAAATGGCACAAACATGTTTGTTGTGTACCTGTCCGGTGTTACCGTTTGAAAAATTGTATTCCAAATAGTTCGTAACTATGACTGATTATTACTATAAGCCTTTAGTCTAGATCATAAAAAGGGGTCCGCCATAATCCAACACGGTAGACCCACCCGAATTTTTATATGTAAAATATAGAAAACGAATATGTCAACCGATGAAAGCTAAAATCTTCGAATGACTTACGTTGCTGAAGTGCTCTCGACAATTAAAAATTCACAAAGTGGTTCTCCCTTAAATATGATTTCTTCAAACTCAAAATATGAACAAAAGAAGTTAATAGCAATTCAAGAAGCCCTTTCATGTTACTGATAAGAAAAATTGTGGCAATTTTAAAAGGTATGACTAATTGAGCGTTTTTGGACAGTGAAAAGACCTCTAGACTTGGTCAAGTTGCCTATCAGTTGGGGGCTATAGAAAACAATGCAAAAGTATGGAAGTTCATGTTGCCCATGTGACTCATCGATGACGACAAAATCCCGATACATTTGTTTTCTATGACGTGAACGGTGGAAAGTTAATTGTTTGTGATAAGAAATTTAAAAGCGATAAAAGGTCTCAAAGTTTCTATAGGCCCTAGGATTTTTGCTAACGTAACATTGAGCCAACTTAGTTAAAAAAAACAAAGGGACCAATGACGTAATATCACGAGGGAAAGTTTGAAGTATCATGTGCTGATATTAAACACATTGATTTACTCGTCAAACTATGTACTACATTGATAAAACAAAATTTCTTTTAGTCTAATCGTCGATAAAATTACGCTATCATATGATAATTCTGTAAGCTCTATCAATAAACTGATATTAAAACGATTATATTGAAAATCTTTCGAGACTTGTCCTATATAATTTACACCAAAAAATCATTTCGGTATTTCCTTTTTATAGATAAAATGTGTTATCTTGTTACTCAAATCTGTCTACATCTATGGCGAAGATGTAGACAGATTAATAGATTAAAAATCAATTGTCACGAGTAATTGGTACTTGAAGGTCATACAAAAATTAACATCATGATCCATCATAATCATCTGCAAGTAGGTAGGTACTAATTGGATGATAATTTTTATTATTTATAAGCTTTAAAATGTCAAAGAAAGGTAATTTTGGTATCGACGGAAGCAATCGTTTTGCAACAATTTTGAAAAATATATTTTTCCCATAAAATGCGTTGTTATTTCATATTGGTTTTTATAAACTAAAAATATATTGTTAACCTGTTTCATATATGCTTTAAGTAGTTACATATATATATATTGGTAAAATTACCAATCCAATTTTATTAATTTTTAGATTCCATTCCACTTTGCCATTCGCCATGGACCAAATATCGGAAACTTGAATAAAAAATTATTTCTTTGTTTTCGCAGCGCTAGCATGGCCCTGATCCATTTTAGTTTTACTTTTTGGAGATATTTTATCATAGAAGGTTAAGACGAAACGTTGTGAAGACGAAAACAAACAAAGTATTCTCATTAGGGCTGATAATTACGGCTAATAATAACTAACGTTATATTAATATTGACGCGTCCTTTGTATTGTTGGAATAGTAACGATCTGACATCAATCTGTTTACAAGTTTTAAACGAAAATATATTTAATAGCTTCCGTGATTAAGTAGTGATTCTCTTAGCATATTAATTTGCATTTTCCGATTTCAATGAGATTACAAAAATAATGGACATAAGGACAGGCATGGTTTTGTTTTGACGCCATTATACTTAATTATGCAGCGTGAATCTATTCATTGGATTTGATTTATTTCCAAGCTAAACTGTGTAAAGTACCTACCTACCTACTATTATTGTGGTACTATTATAGTAGATATTTGTTACGTTTGTTAATTCAACCTTCGATGTTCATGACCAGGTATAGTGTAACATAACATAATGTCTTCGATTCTCCAAAGGAGTCAGAACACATTATTAGACCTAACTTTTTACAGTTATGATGAAGTCAAAGTCAAAGTGAAAATCATTTATTCCAACAAAACCATAAACAGGTACTTTTGAAACGTCAAAATAGAATAATAGTCCGTCAATCTGTTCGTCAGTGAAGCTCGGTGCTCGTTCTAAAGTGTAGATTCGAATGGAGAAGAACGAGCAAGAAACTTTATTGGAGAAGAACGGACAAGAAACTGCATGAAAATCCCATGTCAAATCAAAGGGGCGAGCCTACACGATTATAGGCAAGCCTATGTCCCTGGATAAGCATAATTCCAGACTCTTCCAGTAATACAGTACATATTCCATTAAAACGATTTAGTCTGTTAGACGATGATAAAATATTCCATACCTACTTTATTATTATTTTGGCGCATACGCAGAAAACAATGCTTTGATAAAATGAATTTAAATTTAGAAGTGAAAACCCGCTACGTCACCGCTCAGTATAAAAATGTAAGTACCAAATTTTAATGTGTGACCGTACCTACGTTATAAAGGGTCCCCTAAAAAGAAAAAAAAATATAAGAGACTAAAAACAAATAAATCATCATCCCTATTACTTAAATTGTTGTTGTTGCTGACAAATTTGGAAGACCGTAAATTTATAAGGTATCTGAAACCTTATGCATTAGTAGATACTTGCAAAACCATACAACCAACGTCGATTCTCAAGGACATGGACGTACTAACCTGTTACTGCTCCAATTTCTATATCTCAACAATCGTTGTAACGTTAAACTATACGTAACCTCTATTCCAAGGCGTCCACACTTAGTATTTACAACATTTAGAAAGGGAAACCCTTTTATGAATTAGTTTAACCAACGCTCAACGGTTTTAACGTTGCCTTGAATGAAACAGACATTTTAGAAGCAATGATTTACGAAACAATTTAATAGTAGAAGCAACATACTGATGAATCTATACTATCTATATCAATATTATAAATTCCAAAGTAACTGTGCCTGTCTGTCAGTCTTTTCTTCACGCCTAAATTACTGAACCGATTTCTTTGAAATTTAGTACAGGCATAGTTTAGAACTCGAGAAAGGACATAGGATAGGATATCTTTATACCACAAAACTGCAGGAAGTCATTACACCACGCGAACGGAGTCGCGAGCAATAGCTAGTTAGTGTATATACTATGAATTAATCGAAATTATGAACGAAGCATCCGTTGGTAAACGATATTAGATGTAAGACCCATATGTGGGTTCTATCGTTGCAAGCAATGTCACCAATTTCTTAACCAATCCTCGATAATTTATTGTGAATTTCCTTACATCTCTCGTTTAACATAACACGCACATTTCATAAAGTTCACGAACACGACAAAGATCTCCAACAACATAATAAATTCACTATGCATCTACCAAACTTCTTCATGTAATTCTAAGTAGGTAGCTATAAGTAGATACGTATAGGTACTTACAGAAATTACTGCGTCGTAAACATCAATGATTGTCCGAAAGGGCAGCTCTATGCTTAGGTATACATATGTAACGAATCACACTGACCTATATTGCCCAACATTCATTTCCACGATCCATTCTACGTCTTCTCTATTTCCAGAACATTAGAAATAGCATCCGATAAATGTATATCTACTTATATACCTTTACGTAAGTACTAACTATACATACCTATGTATAGTTACCTACTACAAAAACACAAAGTTATGACAATACCTAATTTGTTATGAATACCAATGTAATAGAAGACTCCGGAGTTACGAATGTACCAAGGGTAGGTTTAGGTTAGGTTAGGTTCAAGCGCAATGATTACAAGATTGTACCAGCTGGCTGCAGCGCAACGTGTTGCGGGTTCTACTCTCGTACGGAAGAACTCTGTTTGTGATCCACAATTAGTTCGATTCTGGGTGGAATGTGTATGTTTGTAAACGTACCCATGACACAGAAGGACATAAAATAAAGTGTGGGACAATGTTTTTTATAAAAAAAAAAGATCAAGAGCAGAAGGAATGGTTTGGTTAACTTTTTAGTCAGACACTTCCGAAGAGTCTAAAAGTCTGACATTACCTCTCACACCACCCAAGGTAGGAGGATGGCAAGTCATGATTTTTTAATACAAAAAAAAATGTATACTGAACTAATTATAGGTACTTGGATTGAAAAGATGAGCCAAAAAGCCCAATATTTATTAGATTTTCTAATTAGCCTTAATACGACTTTATTATAGCCCTTTACGCAATACATGGCTACAGAGTCACCCACAGACCACATGGGAATTATAGTATAAAATTGTTGATTTGATCTGATTTGATTTCAAACGAAAGAAAAAAATATTATTTGTAATAAATTGGAAATTAAGTACCTATTATAGCTAAAGACTCGTTTAGTAAGTCCTACTTTCCTCTCCTCCGATTATCTCTTATTAAGAGGATTATATGTAATAAATTATATGTTGCATGACGCGTTGTCTACAGCATTAAGTAATTAACGTCGTTGCAGAAGAATTTGGTATAAAAAGTATTTTAGTTTTAAGGGATGTTTCGGAAATATTTTCAGTCCATTTACAAAACGTATGTTTCTTATTTAATAACCGGATATTTAATAACTGCCACTTTCTGTCTGCAAAACAGCGTGTAAATGTTATTTATTTTTTGAGTATGATAACACCTAGAAATTTCAGAAAATCGTCATTTCGAAAATCCTGCAGCCCCTGAAGAGCAGGATGTCCAGTCAGTGTGTGTTGCCAGTAATAGCATACGGTGCGGAAACGTGGACTTTTACTCCTGGTCTGTGTAAACCGGTAATGGTAATTTGGGGAGCCTACCAACCATCAACCTCCCAATAGGGGAACCGACGACATAGTCAGGCTCGCGGGGAGACCTAAGTGAGAGTCGTCGTGACTAAGAGGTTGGCCTTTATCCAGCAGTGGACGTCCTCCGGCTGATGACGATGTCAACCTAGAATCAATCCTTTGTGACCTGGTAATGCTGCCAACCTTCTGGGTAGCTATTTTCCCCGTTGATATCGATGCGGATGAGTTTTTGAGCAACCTACTGAATTACTTTTATTTTTATTAAATTGTTAGTAAATCTTTTAGCTTATTTTTTGGGATATATACATGAATATACAATATTGTATCCTAAGTTTATTGCATTAAGTATTATATTTCAAAATGGTGTCATAAAGTGGAATGGAAACGTACCTATGTTAATTTATATGTAAGTACAAATAGAGCATATAATAAATGGTCATCAGACATACACATAAAAATAATGTGATAATCTCAAAGGAAATCTCCGAAATTAATCCAACATAATCTCACTACATTTAATGGTCTACAGACAAAACGAAAAATACGTATGCAGGTGCCTTCATACGTAGTATATGTTATACAATGTTATGAAATACTTAGTTGTTATCACGAGTACCTTATCTGATTCTAGTAATGTTATTAAGTTCGAATAGGTATATTAAGCAACGATTTATTGTGTTATCACTACAGTGATCACGAGTTACATTAGCCATTAGTTACCTTCATGTTTCTCGGTAGCACCAATTGCTTACAACAAGGATAATTTTAGAATAATCATTTGCAAAGGAGAGGGGAATAACCAGTATCCTCACACCGCACATATGTTAATCATTTCGCTTAGACATTGAATTGCTAAACTGCAAAGGACTACGTAAAGACTGTTATAAATTATTAAACACCCGATCACTTGTAACTAACACTTATACTCACTATTGAAATGTCTTTGACATCTAATCTTGATGTCAGGTTTTCAAATATAACCAAAATCTATGGAGCTTCGATAAGTATTAGAAAAACATGTCTATGTACGTCCACAATTTATTAATAGTAATTTAAAATAATATCGACATGTAAATAAGTATAATTATTTAAAAACAGTTAAGCAAACTCTTGTTTTTTAGAATCGGAACTATTTATGAAGATGTAACAACGGATGTGTTGGGAAAAATCGGTTCTTGGCAATGGCTTGTGACGTTTATATCAACTTCGCACATGATGCTCGCTGTGTTTAATCAATACGAAGACATATTCCTTATCCGACCTTCAGAAATCTATTGTATATTGCCCAACGACGAAAATAAAATAAATTCAAGTCTATGTGTCGTAACTTTACAAAACAATGGGACCGAAGACTATAGATGTAATAAGTGGCATTTAAAATTTTTGTGGTTCATTTGGCTGAAAAAGACGGTAATTTTAATGGTTGCCTACGTTTTCTTTTGTATGTGAAACAGTATGGAAATTTTTGTGTTTGGTAAATTAAGGGTCTTATTTAAGAATACATCCTTTGCCTACTTACACATGTGTACTTATACATATATTAGACCTACCTAACACAGCTTCTTTGTTTTTGTGACAATACACAAAATCTTGTGAGATTTTGTGTATTGTATTCCTCTAAGGATTACGCACGAAGTATGTACAATCACTTTGGGATAATTAGGTTATTAGTTCCAATTGCTTAATTAATTAGGTAAGCTTAATATAATCTCTTCTAAAATTAAATATTTTCTTTCAGTGGCTCGTTTTTTGTGATCAAAAATTGAAACTGCTGTCAACGGCCATTATAAGCCGTTTCGGTTTAGTCTTTGGCTTCATCATATTTGGTTTAATCGCAGACAGGTAACCAGTTCCATTAGTAAATAGATCCATCGTTATTTTTAACGATTTGTTTGCGCATTATAATATGACTAATGCGCGTCATACATATTTATTTCAAGCTATGTTGAGACGAACAGTCACCTGATTGGTGATTTTTAAGGCTCGACTTGCGGTTTCAGGTTAATCTTGTTTAGGTACAATTTATTCTGGATTTTTCCTTCTAAAATTAATCTACTGTCAAAACAAGACAAATAACAGTGGTGAGCAAATTCCATTACTATGAATCCTCTAAATATAGTACATTTAATATATATACTTTTATATTCTCTAAATATTCTCAACATCTTTATTCATTTGAAACCTGGTTTTGTGAATATAACTTAATAACATCGAATAAAAAAAAGCATATCAATATACAATAAAAGAAAAATAAATAGATACCTTAGTGTAAAATACTCACGAAGGTCTAACCTCATTTGGAACCAAATAAAAACTCCAACAAAAAAAGAAATTCCTAGACATTTAAAAAAAGAACGTACTAAATGAGTTACGTACATACTTACCTAATTAAAAAGAAATGGAGCAGCAAGTCCTTAACATCCTAAAACTTGCAACATCTATTTATTAGACCATTTATGAACATTCCGAGATTCACACGTGCTAGTAGTAGGTAGCTACATAGGTTAGTTAAAGTCATTGACCCCCGTTATAATGTCAGTGAACAATCACGTTTATAAAATAAAAAACTAACTACATTTATAGAAGACACGTTATATAATAGCATTTATTTTGTACCTAAGTATCATATCCTTGAATAACATCTTCTGATTTATTTCATTGTGGGATCCAATTCAGTCATTTGCGTCCCTGGAACGCGTCGGAGTTGTGTAATTGTGTTTCGGTGTTTTCATGATTGTATCTACTCTAGATCCTGGCTTACAGGAGTTGCAGCTATTTTGGGAGATTGAGGCAGGCCCAAAAAATGTGTTATAAGAAGTTGTTTTTTATAAAGTTCATATAAAAAAAATATTTTTATCAATCATATCTGTCCAAAAAGAGACGTTCAAGCAGTGCGGAGCTTAATGCAAACTTTCGAGTTAAAAAGACATGGAAACTTCGAAACCCGGAACTATTTCATTTTAATAGTGAAACTAGGTTATACGCAATATGGAAAGGTATAAAAAGATAATTAACTACAAATTAACTGAAAATTATCTAAAAATAATTTAGATTACAGAGGGACAGTGTTATGTTTCTACTTATACGTAAAATTACTTGTATACCTACCTAACCTTGGTAGACTCTACACGCTGGTGCTGGCGAACGGGAGGTCGCATCAGGCGGCGGCCGACCTGATGTCACAAGCGGTTGCGACAGTCGTTGCAAGGATCCGGCAGTTGGGACTCGAGGTGGCGCTCCACAAATCCGAGGCCATGTGTTTCTATGGCCGTCGGAGCGCGCCACCTCCAGGTGGGTCCCAAATAACGGCAGGAGGAGTTACCATCGGCGTCGAGTCGGCGATGAAGTACCTGGGTCTCGTCCTCGACAGCCGATGGAACTTCACGGAGCATTTTCGTCGTTTGGCCCCTAAGTTGGAACGGTCTGGGGCCGCGGTCAAGCGGCTCCTTCCCAACCTCGGGGGGCCAAACGCCTCCTGCCGGAGGTTGTATATGGGGATTGTGCGATCCATGGCCCTCTACGGTGCCCCAGTGTGGGCGCCGGACTTGAAGCGGCGGCCGGCTCGTACGCTGGTCGCATCCCAGAGGGTCATGGCTATCCGAGTAATCCGCGGGTATCGCACGATCTCCGGGGAGGCGGCGAACCTCCTTGCCGGATCACCGCCGTGGGATCTAGAAGCGAAGGCGCTCGCGCGCGTCTACAGTTTGCGCGCAGACGCGCGTCGCCGGGGCGAAGATCCTCTGCCGCGCCAAATTAGTGCGTGGCGGAATGAGCTCCGGCGAGATCTCATGGCAGAGTGGAAACAACGACTGTCGCAACCGAGGGCCGGGCACGCTACCATAGCAGCGGTAAGACCCCTCTTTGAGGAGTGGCTTGAGAGACGCCATGGCGTCCTCACCTTCCGTCTGACGCAGGTGCTTACCGGGCACGGCAGCTTCGGTAAACGCCCGAGTGTCGTCATTGTGAGGACCACCTAGAGGATACGGTGGAGCATACGGTAGCGGTATGCCCTGCCTGGGCTGAGCACCGCCGTATCCTCAGGGAAGTGATCGGCGGCGGCGACCTCTCGCGCCCGGCCTTAGTCGAGGCCATGGTGCGGAGTGAGAGGAACTGGGACGCCGTCTCCTACTTTTGTGAAGCAATCATGCTCGCAAAGAGAGAGGCGGCCCGCGTGAGGGAGCAATCCTCCTCCTCACGCCCCAGCAGCCGCAACTGGCGACACTACGGGCGTCGGGGATCGAGGGACGATCTCCGGCCACCGTAAGCACGGGCCTGCGGTCGGCGAGTAAGGGCAGCTCGCCGCCCGACCAGAACCAGGCCCGAGCGTACGGCGCGTAGCGTTCCGCGCGCGCCTCAAAGAGCCATACGACCACCACAGACGGGGCCCTAAAGGGCTGATGTTCAGCCGGGGTTGCGGGGTAAGCGCAATGAGGTACCGCGACCTCGGCACAGAGCAGGAGAAGGAACAGGGGGGTTTTTAGTCAGTAAGAGTCTGACACTCCCTCCTGCCCGGCCTGGGCGGAAGAAGTCATTTGATGATTTTCCCCTCACAAAAAAAAAAAAACCTTGGTAGACTCTACATACTTGGTAGGTCCTACTTCAAAAAATACTTCTTATATATTCATACTCGTAATTAACCTATTAAATTCCCATTATTTCTAACTTGAAATTTTTCATCAGAAATGGCCGTATGATCCTAGAAATACTTTCGAATTCCCCAGTTAGCTGTAGTAGAAAAGAACATAATTATCTATTACAACAACACAGCTAGCACTAACAGGATGTTTATAATAATATACTTAGTTGTTTATTAATTTATAATTACTACGAAACAACACTATCATGTGACGGTACTTAGCGACCTATTACTTGGTGATAGCTCGCAGTCTCTCACACATCCGTGCTATGTAGCTGAACGGACAAGCTTATTAAAATAACTGTCTCTGATTAATAGTTTCCTTTCCTTAGTATCTAAGCTATAAGTACAGCGTTTATGTATACTTACTAAGTAAGTATACGAGACTTGTTAATGCTCACATACATACATTAAATAATATGAGTATAGATACTTAGTCGAAACGGTAGACAAGTTTTTTAATTCTGTTGGATTGATCGGCAAACGAGAATTTGGACACCCGTAACATCTTTTTTTTAGTGTAATAGATTGGCAAACGAGCAGACGGATTACCTGATGGTAAGCAATCAGCGCCCCCCAAGGACACCCGCAACGTAGTAGGTACGAGTGCGTTGCCGACATTTTAGGGATTAGGGATTTGGAGATTTAGGGGTTGAGAAGGGATTGGGGGTGGGGAAGGATTGGGCATCTAAAAGTTACAATCGTGTTTGCGTATCTTTTAGGAGGGTTTTAATGATTGAATGGGAGAAGAGAAACATTGGACGGTAACCTTACTCACTTACTCACACAGCGAAACACAACGTAAACATTGTTTCAAGGGGTTTTTTGTATAATGGCATGGTCTCGTTTCGTGCCGGCCCATTCGTGCCGAAGCATGGCTTTTCTACGCTTAAGTTTATAAATAAACCTTAGCGTAAGATTTAAAGAGAAAATCTTTAATTGGCAGGAAAAGGAAGCCTTATACCTTCTTAATTAGATCTAAACATAAAACTTTAGATACGCAATTAGGTAGATAGATACTTACTATTAATTGTAAGAGTAGATATATTTAAATCGAATACTGTTAAAGTTTAAACATACGTACAAACTTACTTTTCAAGAAATTAAGTTTAAATATTTTATACCTTAACTAGCTGCTCTGGCGCGGGTTTTACCCGCTGCTCAGCTCCATTTAATCGTAGATTGATGTTTTATAGCCTATAGCATTCAGGGTCATATTACTCAGGATCATATTGATATTACTCAGGATCACTTACATTGTAGTTACCTATCAGTGAAAGAATTTTGGCAATCCGATCAGCGGTTCCAAAGATTACCCGCTACCTACATACAAACTTACAAATTGTATCTCTTTATAATATTAGTATAGATATAGATAATATAACACCTAATAAGTAATAACTCTTTCATTAAAAAACTATTTATACTCTACAGTCGACGTACTAAGTACTACATCTACAGATTTGATATTTTACGTTTCTAACAAAAGCATTTTTTTCAATTTAGTCTAGACAGAGGAAACCGTGTAACATCGTGTTTCAAATACTTTCAAGTCATTTAATAAAACCTCATGAAACAATAGACTAAACTTATGTATTATTTGTTAATATTTACTAGACTTTCAAACAATGTAAGTAGGTAGAGACACCCGCAGGTCAAGTTACTCCACTTTCTTAAACTTCTGTAATAAATTCTCCACTTTATCTTTTCACAATAAAGTTAGTAATCTATTGACAATCTCTTATATGTATTTTATTGCAGTTTTGGTAGAAGGATGGCAATGATACTGGATGTGATCACGGAACTAATCCTCGGTTTGGTTATTACGTTCTGTGATTCAGAGGGATGGTTTCGTCTCGTTGTCTTTTTAAGGTCGCTACTAGGAAGCGCCAGTTTCTTTATGGGACTTATACTGGGTAAGTTATTAAAGTATAGTTTAGTATAACGCGTTTTAAGAATAGAGAGGTCAATCGAAAGTGTATGTCGGTATGACAAAAATAGAGTAAGTTCTTAAAACGTGCTTCAAAACGCCTTATAAGTATAAAACCGCTGTAAGTCTTGCGCAATCAATGGACGAGGGGAAATCAATTTATGTTTCATTTGTTTTTCACAAAATCGTGACCCCACAATAGGAGTTTCTTCTGGGTCACGGGTGTGTTCACAAACAAACAAGCTTACCTAATACATTACGCTAAAACCCAAAATCGGAACCAGGAGAAATTGCTTCGAATTCATGAGAGTAAAAATATACAATGCATGAGAATTTGAAACTCTTCCATCTTACGGTTCTTTTTATCAATATAAATTCCGTAACTTTTAAATACTTATGTTTATTCAACAACGTAGGTACGAAGACGTCTAATCTTTTTTTTTTTTGAAAGGGAAACTCATTAAATTATTTTTCCACCCCGGGTTGGGAAACAGGGAGTATCAAACTGGTAATGACTAAAATCCACCCCGTTCTTTTCTTCTTTATTGTCATGAAGAAAAAATCCTGGATTTTGTCTATGATATGATCGATGGCTAAGGTTACACATGTGCTCCAAGTGTTACACATAGACTTACGTGTCTATTACCTTTGTAACAAACTTTTAATTAATTGTGAAATCGATACGCACCTGTCTCCATCTACATAGGATCCTTATAAGTGTCATTGCAGTAAATAACAAGGTTAAATCCTGTTATTGAGAAACTTAAAATTATGAACGCTTAGTAAACCAGCATTAGACTTATCAACTGGTGAACTAGACATTCTTATTACCTAATATTACCTATAAAATTTAAAGTGGGGAAATTTGTTATGCTTTCACATAAAAACTAAGTAGGTACTTAACCAGTCGTGAAACTTTGTAGGTACGCATACTCTCGGAAGTACATAAGCATCATTAAAATAGGATAGGCACTCTTTATTTACCTATTTAATTTTTTGATGCGGTTTAAACCGCACGTCGTTATTTACTCACTTAGGTAGGTACTTATCTATTGTATAAATGTGCTGTTTGCCGGCGTCTTCGTTAATTAAAAAAAGCATTTTAGGTTATGTTAAAACCAAAACATTTTATCGATCAATCAAATAATCGCAGACAGTCTAACTTTGAAATTAAGTACATCTAGTTTAATCGTCCTTGACATTATTAAGCCTTTCATAGACCTAGTTCATAAAACCAGTTTAAGAGTTATAACAATTTTATTGTGTAATATCTTTCATTCAAATACATACACGCTTTGTCTATTGATACCGTCGATGCAAAGAATGAACTATAATTTCTCTTCTAGGTAAACTTAGTATACGTAGAATGTAACAAACGCTTTTTGTGAGGGGATAAACATCATACGATTATCTCGCCCAGGGTCGGGCGGGAGTGTCAGACTCTTACTGACTAAAACGCCCCCGTTCTTTCTCCTGTGGACTCTTCCTTCTCTGTGGGCCGAGGCCGCAGCGACTCATTACGCTTATCCGGAACCCTGGCTGAACACCAGCGTTATAGGGCCCCGTCTGTGGTGATCTATTGGCTCTTTCAGGCGCAAGCTCGAGTCTGGTTCCCTTACTCGCCGGCCGCGGACCCGCGCTTACGGTGTCCGAAAATCGTCTCTCGATCCCCGACGCCTGGAGTGTCGCCTACTGCGGTGGCAGGGGTGTGAAGAGGGTAGCTCTCCCACGCGGTTCGCTTTCTTCTTTGCGAGCATAACTACTTCATAGAAAGGGGAGACGGCGTCCCAGTTTCTCTCACTCCACTCCATGGCGAAAGGTCGCCGCCGCCGATCACTACCCTGAGGACACGGCGGTGCAAGCAGGGCAAGCAGGGCACATAGATCCGAAACAGGATGGTTCCTGTTCAGCTGCAGTTCAGTTGCAGTTGCAGTTTGCCCGGTAAGCACCTGCGTCAGGCGGAAGGTGAGAACGCCGTGACGTCTCTCAAGCCACTCCTCAAAGAGGGATGTAAAAAACGATTCTGCAACGGTTCTCCGACAGTCGTTTCTTCTTTGGACTGTTCACCGACAGGACGTTTCGTTTTTGAGACATTCGTCGATAGAACGTTTCACCTATGAATGTTTCGCCGACAGAATGGTTGGCATTTGTTAGTTTCGACGACAGGACTTTTCAACTATGGAATATTCACTATTAATCTACAAAGCCACCAAAAAGCTACTAGCTTGCTACCTAGTTACCTATGTCATCCAGTTTCCAGAGCCTTCTCTTTACGATCTCATCTGTAACTTGCAAATGTAATTTCTAAGCAAAGCTCAACCCTTTTCTAAGTAGGTTTAGAGTTCTCCGTATTCAGTTGAGTACCTAAGTATAAATCGTAACAAATAAGCTAAGCTCACTTTGTAGGTAAAACGTAACTTTATTTATAGTACCTACCTACCTTCATCCAAAAATAACAATAAGATTTGCATCTCGTAGGCAGGAAGATAGGTACTAATGCAATATTTGAAAAGACAGAACATTTGATTAGGTAATAATTTTACTACACAAATAGTAATTTTGCTCGTGTGTGTAATCAATCAGCAATCGGAACAATACTTCAATTGCACGATTCATTATGGTACACCAAAATAATTCAAGGACATGATAAATAATCTTAAAATGAAATAAGTAGGTATCCTTATCACAAGATAGCAATCGATTGCAGACAACCTTATTTTACACTTAAGAAACATTTGCAAGAGAAAGTTATCTTTGTAGGTATTAGTTTAGATTATAAGCATACCTAGGTACCTACCTTCCTAATTACCTACCCAATAAACCGTATATGATAAAGTATACGGTTATTTAAAGTATGATAAATGCAAATGCAGCTTATTCGTGAATGATTGAATGACTATTCCATCTAAGTACTTATAGGAACTTCATAAAGTTCATTTAATTCTTGAAAAAAATCCAGGTTCTCTTATTTATTGCAAGCTACATAATATGTAGGTATGTACAAACTTTGTAGCTCCAGCTACCTTTTGAACCGTACTTTCAGAAATAAGTGTTGGTAATGTTGAATGAAGGTGTGGAAATACCATAATCTAATTTAAAAGACCTTTTTAGTTTGCTAATACCCACCCAGTCGTGGCTATGGCGATTTTGGACATATTTGGTTAAACATCCATTAAAATTTCTTTAATGTTGTTTTCCAGTTTGTGAAATAGCGAGCAACAGTTGGCGTTCTTGGCTATGTGTTATAGTGATGTCTCCAAGACTTTTGTCATTAGCATGCCTAGTCCCCATAGCCAACAGTGCACAAAACACAGAAACATTCAGCTTTATCTCTTGCATTTACGCAGTTATATGTATGACAAGCCTCGTGAGGTAATAACAGACGTTATTATTTTCCTTGTAAACCATTATTAGCATTTTAAGTAGAAAATAAGATAATTCATATCTGTTTCCTAATACAAATATAGCGACACACAGCAGTGAGTGAGTCGTTTGATGAAGCTCCAAAAGATTGATTTAAATTAGCCCTATCCGATGCCGAAAAAAATCAATTAACAATTCAGTAATCTGAAATTCATATTTCATGTTAATTGGGTAGTTTCCTAGGTCAAAAATAAATTAATTCCATGTTTCAATACAATAAAATATTGAAAAATAACTATACTTTTATTCATCGATCGATCGATACACCATGTTTTAGATTTTTTTAGCTAATTATTGTGAAATAAGTAAGCTATTTGACGCAAAAATGTTATGACGTCATAGCTCAGTTTTTCATACAAATTTCATAGAAAAGTATCGTTTTTGACGTTTGGATAAAAGTATTGAATTTGACTAGTTGGAAACTACCGTATTGCAAAGAAATCGAATGTCTTACAACATACTTACCAACATTGATCGTTTCGTTTTTCGTACGTAGGTATTAAGAAATGCATAACTATGTAGATGGTCTCAATGTATCGAAATGAACACTGCTAACACTTTCAGGTGGGGTACCGAGTCACCTCAGTGGTTGTTGCATAACAGGAAAATTCACGTAGCAGAACTAATTCTAATAAAAGCTGCAAAAACAAACGGCATCAAACTTTGCCAGGAATTCAAGATAAGGCCTGTTAACCACAGAGTACGTCTGTAAGTTTATACTAAGTAATTAGTCTCAGATATATACCTAATATTTGTTATTACAATAGTCTTACGTAACGTTACATCTTGTTACAGGCGTATGACACGCTGGACGAAGCCAACACATGCATTGGAATGTTATCAATCCATAACATAAGAGTTCTATTTTTTGCATCTGTTTCATTTTGGATGCTGTACTATTTTATATGGAGCTCAGTTTATGTAAGATTATATAGTGAACAGGATGCCGAATATTCCTTGTGGAGAGTATTATGCTTTGTCACTATACTAGGGTGCCTGACAAAATATTCATCTGCAAAGTTGACGTTGCGATACTTACTGATGAGTAATATTTTAATAACAGGCGTTTTTACTGCGGGCAGTACGTATACGTATAAGGTGAGATCTTATGAGAATACTTAGTAGGTACCTAATAGTAGTTGTATAGTATCTAACTTTTTTAATGGAGTAATGCGGCAACTGTACGCGCCGATCACCCAATTGCTAGCAATCAGCTCCACTTAGAACACCAGTGAAGTTGAAAGTACCGATATTTTTTGCGTTAGGGATTAGAGGGATGCGGAATTGAGGTAGGGATCATCAACATGGTAAATTACAACGTAGGTAACGTTTTGTTTCACGCCGGTTTTCTAAGAGGCCGTAGTATCACTCCAATCGAGCCGGCCCAATCGTGTCAAAGCAAAGGGCTATGGCAATATTCGAAAAAAATAGAGTTCCGAACTCGTATTTATTTCCCGAATATTTTTTAGATCTGCCAGTCGTAAAAATCATTGCCAAAAGTAGCAAATAGTTGGTATAGCTTGGATAGGTATGCACTAATCAAAGGCCTGCAAACATAACGTTAGACTGTGCATTAACTCCTAATGGATTGTAAAGAGCAATTACTACTTCCAGCTATTTGCCTAGTCACAACACATTTATACTCACTTTTCTTGACTGGGAAACTCATCATGTGACTTTTCCCGTACTGTGTGGGGTGAGAGGCAGTGTCACACTACTAACTTAAAGCCACCCCATTCCGTTCCGTTGCATCTGCAACCAGTAGGCCCTTGTGGACTATAACTACGTTTGGAATATAAGCCTACAATTACCTATACTTAGATGAAAATGAACAAACACTCATTATTATATACTTCCAAGCGATTCAATCAAACTTTTCTCACTTTTCAATCGAGACAGACGAATCCACGTTATAGTTGAGCCTACCTACAGATATGTAGACTAACATAATTACCCCTTTTTACTTTGCAGAGTACCGTTAGCAGCATTCTATCGTCTATCGCATTAAGCTCAGGGCTCGTTGCACACGCCTTGGTATTAAACATAACACCTCGTCTTTTTGCTACTAACATAAGAGCCACGGCAGTTGGTTTCTGTCATGCTACCGGCCAAATAGGGTCTATAATCAGTTACCTTCTTTTTCTGTTCCATCCAATAAGCAATACAGTAATCATGGTAATAGAGTTAGGAGTAACGCTGATCATTATTGGACTACTATTCATATTTCCCGATGTGGACCAGCGGGAATTACCTGACGTTATGAAAGATATGGATTATTTCTCAGAGTAAGTGGTATCTTAAGTTAATAAGCAGAAATTATTTCTGAGATTTTCGGCCTTGTATCGAAACAATAAATTTAATTTTAATAGGTAGGTACTTCAATTTAAATAGTTTATGCTTTTCTCTATTACCTAACGGTCGTGCAAAATAAATCGTTATCAGCTATGTTGTTAGTAAATTATTACACGTTTAATGTACATGATTTTTTAATAATAAATAACAATGCATGAACAAAATAATAAAGCATATTTCGTGATCCATGTTATCAGTAACTATACTTATAAAATTTTAAATATAAATTTTATTTGTTATAGGTTATCAAAACCACTACGATGGGTTACCCAAAAGACAAATTCACCATCTTTAGAGGAGATGGAAATGAGAGTTTATTCTTTTGGCAGCGATGGCCGTCGACCTTCAACCTCCAATGTCTCTGAAGTCTCAGCACCTGCTCAGCAAATAGGTTTTATCAGACTATCTAGAGCTTTCATCAACTACGTACGTCGAAAGTGTTGCACAAAAATAAACTCAAACATAAGTTAAAATATTAAAATTTATTATTCAGTAACTTAACAACATTAAAATGTACATTGCAATTACATTTCATTTCTTAATTGTAATCATCGTGTCCATTTGCATAAATTAATAAAATAAAATAGGAAACATTTGAGGATTATGATATTAATAAACACTAAAGGCATAAAGATATTTAAAATATGGTAAATATTTTTTAAGTAAGTATACATAAAAAGTTTTTCGAGATAACATTTTATCTATATGCTACAGCAATACATAACTGCCAGTTACACACGAGTTCATATTCGTGATTATCATTTATCACTCATGTATGAATAAAAATAAATATTACTTTCACATAGGCGAAACGTGCTATTTAAAACAATCACATTCAAATAAATACATATTTTAAACAGGAAAAATAATACTAATCCAATTACATAAAGTTATTGGTACACTAAAGCCTGCTAGGCACAGCGCCGTTGAATATTAATGTGGAATATCTAAATATTGCACATAGATACTTGCAAAACGGTTGCACATAATTATTTTTAAACATCCACTTCCTAGTTATACTCAGTCAACGTACGAAATAGACGGTTCTGTTCATAGCAAGCTTTACAAAATGTTAGCTTATAAGGATGCGATAAGATGGAGGCTATCCTTTGTAGCTGCTCGCTGATTTGGCAGAGAACCGCATGTAGTTAGTACCGAACGTAAACATGACACGGCTTCATAAGCACGCGTGTCATTAGTTTGTATGCATTTAGTTAACAGGAGACAACGACATACAATTAAACACATTGAATACACAATCTTGCTCAGCTTGATTCAAATTGGTTCGACTGATAACTGCCCAAGTTTCGTTATTTCAATATTGTTATAATAATGAGATGAAATCCTCAACTAAGACTTATCGCCTCACACATATAAAATGATAATTTAATTTAATGATTCTAAAAGTTCGCTTTTGTAGTTCCAAACTGCTAGTGTAGCAAACCGCGTGAGCAAATAACGTATAAAATATAATTTTAATTTAATATTATACAAATGCATAATTATAAAGAATAAAATAGGCAGTAATTTATAAACATTTAATTAAGTAAAGTAATCTTAAATCGAGGTAGGAACACTAAATTTAATTTATAAAAGAATAATTTAGAGGGCATGTTGTGTATGCTCAAATATAAAGCATATAAATAAACTACTCACATGGAACATTCACATGAAATTTTATATGTATTCATGTTTAGGTACATCGTTATACATATATTTCGAGAAAACTGATTAAATAACTAAACATAATTTGCAACAACAAATACAGAATCATTTATATAATATTTGGTAAAATACTATCTACAATATTGTACCTTGGGATTCAACTTTTCTTTACACCCTGTATATGTTTTCATTCCGATCAAGTCCCTCTTTATCAAACTACGTCCACACATTATTATATTAATATTATTATTTTTTAATTATTATATTTTAGTAGTCATTCATTCTGTAAACTAATTAAAATTACACATAGAATAAAAATAAAATTGAATTACAATAATAAATATATAATTCTAGAAAGTAGCAGTAGTCAACGTTGTTTTTTTCTTAATTTTCAATTTGATAATTTTATTCATGCTGATAACAGTCTGTCTGTTTTGAACAGGGTAACTGGTCTTTATTTATATGTAACTAAAATGTACATGGAGATAAGTCCATGTGTGCAATTATTTAGAATATATAACGACTTGATAAGTTAATTGTTACGACAACATCGAGACCGCTAAACGAATGTGCATTCGTAGTTTATTGCAAAGATAAATGTTTCGTCTGTACTTTAAAAACACAATTACCTAATATCAAAACATTCCTAAAATGTCAAATAAAATATAATTCAGATTAAAACGTAACAGTACCATATTAGTCTATGTTTATTTAATAATAAAGTATTATTATCTATGCATTAAGGCTCGGGAAGACGAAGGACTTTTGTCAGCTGTGCACAAAAATCAACTGAAGATTGTGAAAACAAACCACAGACTATTTGTCATCACTGCATCAAGAGATACTTTTTTTTTAAATGTCAATATTATATTTTACGGATTACGAGCAAGTAGCTCGATTCGTTTCGACCTAGATGGAGCTCATAGTCATAAGATAATTCAGGAAGAGGACTAAGATGTAAAAAGTAAGATGTAAGAAAAGAGTAGGTATGTAGCATTCCTGTGACATATTTGACATCAGACAGACAAAAGAACCCCGTCTTTACGCCTTAATAAAAGTCATAACTATAGATAAATTTCTAAAATGATTTAATTGTTTTAAAACTTTAACAATGATTATGAATTTTATATCACAGAGCTTTTGGATGACGATATAGAACTTATGTAGGTGATTATATCTATTCACGTTATATAAATTGACCTTTTAAAGGTAAAACAGGAACTGACCTCGCAAAAATATAAACTTGTTTGAAAATACGCAGTAATACGCATTTTGATAAATTATGTTTCAAATGTTAACTCTATTACTTACAGGAAAATTTTATTAATGGCATCACGAATTGAATATGGTAAATATGACAAATACGATGTATTATTTGTCACATATCGTGACAAATTATACAAGTGAACGTTAGTTATAATCTTATTAAGAAATGTCTGAATGAAGAGATTCTCATTATAAAGAGCTTCTTACAGAAACCTTTTTTATGCGATAGGTCGGCAAACGAGCATACGGGTTACCTGATGGTAAGTATTTGGCGCCGCAACACCAGAGAGAGAGATACGAGTGCATGGCCGGCCTTTTTGGGATTAGAGAGATTTAGGGATTGGGGCGAAAGGACTGGGCCGGTAACCTGACTAACACGGCGAAACACAACGCTGTGGTTGTTTCACGGAAGTTTCTATGAGGCCGTGGTTCACGCAGGTCGAGCCGACCTAGCTACAATACCTTCGTGTCTGAAAAATCTTTTTATATTATGTATAATGGTATTGGCGATTTTTTTATTTTGTTAACCAATCTCAACTACTACGTGAATCATTTCTATAAAATACTTCATACATTAGTTTCCATAATTTCAGTAAGTAAGTACCAAGACTGTGTGTGTTTGTTGCGATAAATTATTTATTACTATTTTGTATTTCAAATGTCATAAGCAGTAGCTAATAATCTTTGTGTCCGTTCTTATCTGCGCCTTATAAACGACTATGAAAATTAATAAGAACAAAGATTTTACTATACAAGTGGTATTTAAATGAAAACAACGAATCTTTTAATGTGATTTTTTATCCAACTATTTTGATTATCAATAACGAAGAATGACTTTATGTCGAAAAAAAGGTCATAAATGTTACGACCATACAAATAAATTAATAAAAGAAAATTTTACGGTAAAAAAACAATTGCCATAACGTCTATCATAATAATGTTCAAATATTACGTTACAAAACATTAATATCACTATCAATATTTTAAAGGTTTTGTCTGTTCTCTTGTTACACACATTTCTTGTTACTATTATTATCAAAATTCCGAAACTGATTGGTCAAATCTATGCCAAGTTTTTAATTGGTCAAGTCGTCATGTTTGGGTGCAGCCTATGGATTTAAAGTCACTTTACAAATTAAATGATAAAACAGTAAGGTATTTGTAAAATTTAGCAAAACCTATAACATCACTGACAAATTCAGGAGACTATCACTAATTTAAAATAAACATTAAGGTAATCTATTTAAACATTTTAAAACTAAACTAGGAACTTCGAACGGTAACAATGTAACTGCAAAATGTACATAGCATACATATTATGCGATTTGTTTAGTTTTAAATGCCTTCATAAACTTTTCAAGCTTCTTACAACTAATCAAGCATACGTAATTAACAATAACTTATGAGAATAAAGTCTATTTCATTTTTTCAACTGCACATCAACATGTAAATGTCTGGAAATGCGTGTTGTGCGCGTTCTCTAACACTACAGATTAACTTATGAGCCAATAAGGCTATTTTCACTTTGGTGTAAAAAATTGACGAAAATAACACGATAGTCGAAACTCGTGACAAATTTTCTCTGCTCTTTGTAACAAGAATATCTACTCGATATTATATACCAAATAGATTCCACTACTTACATAGGCTGATGCAACAACTACCTTTTTAAACGGTCTTTTCTACGAGAAGTTTGCAAAATCTTGAGTCCATTTTCTTTATTATTTTTCGGCCAGTTGATAATGCTTTTAAGCAAAGTTTCCTTACATCAAACTACGTTATAAATTCGTCTGTTGGTTTGCATCTCCATTACTAAGTAACAGGCTCGGCGATTTTTCTGCAATCAACATAAAATGACATTTATAAAACACAAAAAAAGTAAAAGTAAGGCCGAGAACAAACAAGTTGCGTATTAGAATAAATAAAGCTGGTTTTTGCACTCACCTATATGTACAGAAACTGGACGAACAGCGATACCATTTGTATTAATTGATTCTTCGTTTGAGGGAACTCGTTGTAAACGAATAGCAAACATTAGAGTTGCGCCGACCAGAGGCGATATGCCAGCGAGAACGAAAGGCAAAGTGTATGATTTATTGATACTGTAAATATAGCCAGCTATGGGTGGTCCGACTGATAATGGAGCAGCAGCAAGTCCTAACATACAGCCTATTGCCTGCGCCGCGTAAGCACCGCCGCACAACTCAAATGCTATGGGTCCGATTAACGCAATAAATGCGCCATCGAATATTCCCATACCTAACGCAATCGCTACCAGTATACCAAACTTGTTAACAAATGGCAAAATTATCGTCAAGACCCCAATGACGTAGAAAGAAATCTGCTGTAACAAGATTCTATCAACACCAGGTTTATCAGCCAGGAAGCCAAAAATTAATCTTCCGAGACCTGATGTAACAGCAATGCACTGCAAGGGGAGATTGGTATTGACATCAACAAAATTGTTCTCGATGAACTTTTTGATATGCACGTAAGGAACAAAATATCCAAAGAGTGCAACGGGCATGGATAAAGCCCAAAATCTATACTTCTTATTCTTCCAGATTTGAATGTTTACAATTGATTTCAACAAAGATTTCCAGCTGTCGTCTTCCCTTGACGCTTTCGTTACCATAGATGGAGCTGGTTTGAAAATAAAACCACATACTGCTGTACCTAATGTAAAGACAGCTAAGAGCCTAAGTAACCAATCTAATCCATGGTGCAATATCATATATTCCATTAGGGGTGGCATAATCACAGTAAAAATAGAACTACCTACGGTGACAACTCCGTTAACTAAACCTAAATGTTTTTTGAAATAATGACCAAGAATAGCCAAAGAGGGAGTGTAGGCAAAAGATGCACCTAATCCATACATTATGCCATAGGTGAAATAGAGCACTCCTACATTGTATACGAAAAAGGAAGATAAAAGTAATGCAGCTGTTGCAATCGTGCCACCTAAGACTGCGGTTAAACGGATACCTAACACGCCAGTCAATACACCAGACAGTGGCGAAAGGAAAAACGTAGTCCCCATGGTAAGAGCGCCCACCAAAGCTGTAAAAGAAAAGTGCCTTGTTAATTAAACATCGAAAGTATATTAATATTAATAACAGACAAAGATTATTACGGATCTGCTATCAGTGAAATTTAGATATCCAAATCGACAATATTTTTTTAAAAGGCGACTACTACCATTAAACTTAACGTATTTGGTTGATAGTTAAATGTACGAGCTAAATCAATTTGTAGTGAAGTTAAAAACTCAATTTTGCGCAGTAAAATATTATGCCAATTAAAATCGTGCGTAAAATTTTAACAGCATCGGATGGAGAATGGACTATGGCGCACTATTAACTTCGGCTCGTAGGTACTAGACTAGTTTTTCTGTTTGATCTTCTTTAACAGCTTGATTGGCCCGATTACACAATTGGCTACAATTTGCAACGTCTTCAATTATTCACATCACAACATAAATCTAGAAACTGACCAAGCGCCTGACCACATTTCCTCGAAACGGATCTCACCTATCACTTGAAATTAGGACATGTTAGTGTGGTGTTCAGTTTATTACATAACGTAATTTATTTTGATATTATTAATTAAAATTATGTATTCTTGAGCTAAATTTCTTTTTGTTAATAAGTTAAACTTTGTTTTCATTAATGGATACTGATAAATCTGGAAAACAATGTGTTATTTATTATCTCCTCATTTTGTTGAATGTTTCATTTTACTAAAGATATGATTCGGGGTAATCTCTGTGCCCAGGGCAGAGGTTAGCAACCGGCAGCGAGTGTACAATACAATAAGTACTACAACAGCCAATTCCCCTTAATTCAATCAACATCACCGCAACGTTCGTTTGCGTGTTGGTAATGAAGGAAAACCTAGTTATCAACGACTACTCCAGAATCCAGAATTCGGTCAGTCAACTATTTTACTTGGTTGATAGAATAAGCAGTACCTAATATTTCATGTTCCAGTGAATGAAGTATTTTTCTAACTCTTAGTTTTCCTTATCAAGCAATATATCTTATTCACACTCGGCAAACAAATTAAAATGAAATGATTAATAGAATGATGATAATTAATCCGATTTGCGGGTTTTATGATGATGGTGAATTAACGGAAAATATTAAGATTTGTTACCACCATCTGGCGTAAATTTAATTTCGACATCATATATTGTATGAAACTTAGATAAATATGTAGATCTAAATGATCCTTAGTGAGGAAAAGATTAGATTACAAGTCGATATTATCATGAGACGATGATGGAGTGCTTCTAAATCTAGAATTCTGGATAAATGCGTCGAACTGGTACAAATCTACGCGTGTGTTCATCAGTCAACATGGAGTCAAAAATCTAAATATAACAAGCAGTCAAAGTTGACAAGTGACACACAATGTCTCGTAATCTAATCGGGTCATCACCACACCAGTCGCAGTACGCGGGATACGATACTTTTGTCTGCACAAGCTTTGTGTACTTTGCGTGAAGCGATGGACCGATATAAAAATAATAACAATGGGAACTTTGATTTTATTACGTTATGATTGTGGATTAATTCATATAAAGTACTTATTCTAAATTTATAGTATCTTACAGTATTTCAATTAATACAACATCAGGTACCACTATTATGATCAGAAATTGATAGTAAAAAAATATTTTAACTGTGTTTAACGGCGTACCTAGTAACTTACTTAATTTTTAATTATGCTACAATTAATTTTCCAATGGAAATTCGGTTGATTTTAATCATTGATGTCGTTAAAATTTATTCTCTTCAGAAATCTGTCGTTTTATTATTGTTCTGCGACATGTTCCGTCGTAATTAATATTCATAGGTATTCTTTGAATAGGACCCTATCATTATGTAAGTATAGCGGCAATGAATAGTATGTGGGACCTGCTAATATAACTGTGCTATTGATTTGGGTAAGCGGTTAAATTATTGCAATGACGACGCGTCAAAAGAATGATGAAATTGAATGTAATGAAGTGATGGCCTTCGATGCGGGCGCCAGCCGTCCCGCCCGCCACGTGCGCTCCGCTTGGCGCCACATGACAATCTGGCCTATTAACTATCAAGTACCTATCGGAGTTGTGTTTCAGGTGAAACACTAGATTTACATATCAAAACAAGCTACTATCGAATTCAAGTATTTGCGTAAAATGTAAATAATGAATTATAACGTCGATATTATGTACATGTTATACAACAATAGCTGTTTTATGTCTTTTTCTTGTCCATTATTGTATTTACTTTAGATATAATGGTAATATTGTCAGTAAGTAACCAGGTAAATAAAAAAAAATGCCTACAATTTCGATGTTGTAATGAACAACATAAATTGCAGTGACCCATTTGATCAATTCTATCTGTCGGCAAAATAAATTATTTCTGATTAATTAAGGAAGTAATTGATAGGATAAGAGTTACAAGACTGCTTGATTATACTTTAATAAAGTCAGCTGTCTAATTTACATTCAGGATATTTTCAATTTACTTCTGTGTTAGGTACTTGGAAGGTTCATTTCCCTTCCTATAGCCTGACCTAAAAACTAAGTAAGCAATGATTCATTTTTTATCAAACGTGTAAATATTGATTGATAAAAGGTTGTTATTTGATACAAAAATATTGATTTCCTGGTAAAACATGAATATGGGTTAAACCAAGAATGAGTACCTATCCTATCTACCGTGGTATGAAAATAACGACATGCCAATGTTTATCAGTTTCCTAATGACTATTTCAACAAGAAGTAAAATGTAGCCACTTATATTAAAGTTAAGATTATTTCCTTAATTTATAATGAATTTAATTCCTAAATAAAAATTAAGTGGTAAATCACTTTCTTTTGTGTAAGATAAATCACAGTATGTATGTATACTACACATTATGAATGTATAATTAATTCCATTATTTAAACTTGGAAACCATATTTATAGAACTTTAGATTATCAAAATAAATTAATTAATTAAAGTGCATACAATCCATCCAATATTGTTACATGATAGTTATTGTAAATTTTACTGTACTGTAGGTATATTTGTACAGATAGGTACCAGTAATGATAACCCTTCAAGTCCTCAGCAGAACCACATACATAATTAATGTGATAAGAGTCTATTGAAATGCAGATGTTTTATGTTCTGATTTTATAAAGAGCATAAATATTTTTTAGGTCACTGTTTACATTATTATGTGAGTTTAAATCATAAGGACTCCATTATAATGGGATTCTTCCCACACCAAAGAGGAAATTGTAAATTTAAGTAGGTACCTATTTAAATACCTACTTTGTAAAATTTCAGAAAAGTTGTAGCAGGTTTCATTAAACTGATCTGTATTTATTAGAATTAATGGAGTATTTTTTTTTTGCAAATTGTTAAACAATAAGAGTGCTATTAAGTTTTTTTAATAAATTAGAAAAACCTTTAATGAGAATTGGAATATTAGAAAATGTCTGTCCAGGAATATCATACAATGTATACATACTTATTAGTTACGGTTAATAAGCTTAGGTATGCAAGAACGATATGAAATTCGACACAGCGTTTCGAATGATGAAACACATAAACTAGCAGAGTAAGAAAAATAAATACTTATAAAATTACTTACCAGCACGACTTTCTGAGTTAGAGATTCCTTCATTTTTCAAATGATTTTCAAGGACTGTGTATATGACACTGTAAGAATTAATTACGCCGAAAAAAAGGCCATTTGTAAGGAACGATGCAACCATGACCGAGTATGCTCGTACACCTCCATCAGGAGGATCTTTGAGGTCTTCACTTTTTAATTTTCCGTTGGTCTCAACTGCGTTCCTTGCTTTGAGCAAATCTGAACTTTCTTTCGGCTCCGTATCCATCTTGCAGTTATATAAATTGACAGACTTGTAAATACATACGATTCTGCTTCATAAGCACATGGTGCTCTTCTTAGTTTATTACTTTTTTAAAGGCTCGCACTATAATGCTTATTTAAGTCTCATCGAATATATTAATCAATTATTTAAATTACGTTACTCGTTTGTTATTTCATTTAACGATTCTTATCTTAGAATATTATCGTAATATTTAAACTTTCAACAAACCCTACAACCTAAACAACAGGCGTTCGTTGACTGATCCTGTTGTGACTTTTTAGTTGACTTTTCACATCATAGACAGCTGACACTGTTGATATTCGAATATGACAGATACTTTTTACTTGCTTTGGATACTAACCATTTGATTCTTGTCAAAAGATCAAAGTGGAAAATATCAACATCATACCAACTTATTATATATTTACGCTACACACAGTGTAAAATACGACTTTTGCTTGCATCAGTAAAATATATTAATGCTATGCTCAGCTAGTTAGGTCAGGTACCTATAGCCGTTAAAAGTGCACAAAATGTAAGTAAGAATTTCTTCAAGATGGTGGTATGATTTTTAGCAAATTAACTGCCTTACAAAACAGACGACCTGCTTTTCACAATCTACTTTAATATCTTTGTTACAGGTACCATCATATCGCATTAAATATAACTTTCAAAGATTGCGACATACACAAGCAAATGTTTGATATTTGCCATTTATAACTTCCATAAGAAAGGCAGCAACATTTAAAATACTTACTATAAATAATTATATCAAAATACTGTGAACGGGTACTTCCTTGGTCTAGTCGACTAGGTACCTACTCGGTTCATTAAAATTAGAAAGCTAACCATATGATACGTACTTATAAAATCATAGGCTCTTACTCCAGTCGATGCAAATGTGGGCTCCTAACTCCTCCTAAACCACAACGGCAATACACATTTTAAACAAAGACAGAAATAAAGGAGCACATACTACTTACAATATGGTAAAAAGTTCTGAACCTTTTAGATTACTAATCTTCTGGATATCCCATTTTGAAATCTTCACAATTGGGCAACAAGGGCAAAACTGAGTGTTGTTGGTAAGCAGGGTTGATTTTTGTTGCGCTCTTACCGACTTATCAAATCATTCCCGTGTGGTCTATCTAACTATAAAGAATCTATCAAGAAAACATGTACAACCATGTAGAATTTTAAAATAATAATAAAAAATCAAAAGCAGTTATCTTTTTATTTGAAGTAATCTAACATTAGATGTTTTATATACAAACTTAGAAAACAAATACGAGCTTATTGCATGTGAAACACGGAATAATGCCCTGTCTATAATATTTAGGCTCAATTAGTTAAACATTGTTGAACTTTGCAATTTTATGGTATTCACTACCTTCTCTCTAAGACAAAACAACACATTTTTTCAATACCAAAAATAAATATGACAGTTCAACTCTTGGGTAAAAATAGCAAATATTAGACTATCTGAAGCATAAGGCAAAGGATATGTAAAAAAACATTTTAATGTAATAGCAGTGTAAAAGATGTTGAGCAGCCTAGTAACTACATACATTAATATGGACATGTTTTGTTCATCAAAATCTTTCCAAGGTAAGCAAATATGTTTTAACAAACATAAGAAATATTTCCATATATCTCCACAAATTGTTGACAATGCCATATTAGCTAATTTGATGAAAACTTTTGATCCATTATAGATATAGAAAAATATCTCATTTTGTTGGTTGTATTTAAACATTTGCATATTTTAATGTTAGTGTAAAGAAGAATTTTTAAAGCAATACCTATCCTAAACACAATGTTTAGATATTATTATTATTTCACACAGTGGATACATAGCAAAGGAAGACAGTATGAGTGGCCTTTTATATCAGAAACATTCAAAATATATCAGAAATTTAATACATTACAATATAAATTATTGAGTGCAAAATGCTATAGGTGTACTGGTGTTATTGTAAAACATTAATTAACTGGATGCTTTGGCAGCTTGGCGCCTCTTCACATCCCAGTTGTAAACTCTTGCCATATTTACTTCTGTTGTTGTCCATTGATCTCTGTAACATTGGAAGTGACATTGTATCACTATATGTTTTTAATCTATCTACATACATCTAGTGGAAAGGTAAGGAAATTCATCAGTCAATAGATGATGATTACATTTCGAACTATACATACTTAACCCAAAATATGTAATTAAATTTATTAACACCTATTATATTTAATTACTAAGTTTAGCCAATAGTAGCAGCAGATACACAGAGCTACGGAATATATTAAACTGTTGGCAATTGGTTCAAAGCTCTAAGTTACTTTAAGGCAGTGAATAAATAAATAACAATTACCTTAAGAAATCTAAATCATGCTCAACACACGCTAGATTCTTCTTAGCAGTAGCCATATTTGATGATAGAAGATTCTCTGCATCTTCTAGAGTATATTCTAACATTACATTAGCGCCAAGCCACAAGTATACCTTTTCAGTTGGTGGTACATTTGCCTGGAATATTGTAAACAAAGAAATCAAAATACAATCAGTTCAGTTGGCTGGGTGGCACTGCAGCAAAACACATGTTCATGAATTAAGAGTACTACTGACACTACTTTTTCGCAATGGCTTTGTCTGCAGAACTATGGTAAATAGCTACAAACACACACTTCTTTCCTCCAGAATGATGACTACTTTCTTCCCTTTGATCTATCTCTGCGGCAAATTTAATTTGAACCTATACAGTAGTTTTATTGTATAAGAGTATAAACCTTACATTTATTATATTACCTAGTATGATATGAGCCAATAATTTTATTTATATCAAAATACACTTAAATTATGAATATTTATATGTTTATAATGTCCATTACCTTCACAAATACTTGATCACTGAGTAGAAACTCTGTTTGCATTTCCTCTTTTTGGGTTTTAAGTTTTTCAATCATTTCCAGAGAACGAGCTAGATCAGGTATCTGTTGCCTAAGTCGCCTTCGTTTTGTTGCCAGTGACATTTCCATGTGTTTATATTTTGCATGTTGCTCATCTAGACTCTTTAAAACTTTGTCCACACCACCAGCATTTTCTGGCTTGTTCATAAATTCGTCTACATTATCCTATAACAGTAAATGTTTTAAAAGTAAATAGAATATAAGAATTAAAATAAAAATGAATACACAAGTAAAGATCCTCCAAGTTACAAACAGAAAGAAAACAAAATGTGAGAGGCAGGGATTTTAGTATGAGTGAACTTTTTCATAGGTTAGTATTTTTAATAATGGTTACCAAGAAAGGAAGAGCATAATAATGTATTGCAACTAAAGTGAACCACTTGCTGAAAACTTACAACAAATACTGCTTCTGGGATTCCAGAATATGACTTAGGGTTATCCGATTTATCTCCTTCCATTTTTCAAGTTTTGCTCGGGGAATTTTAATTAACAACTGAAAATATTAATAAAACATTATTTTTTACTTCTATCCACAAAAATCTAGTAACATTGTGTTAAGCTTAAACTTACAATAACTCTTAAATTCCTTTTATTATTTCACATAAGGCACCGCACAACAGAAAATCATAAATCGGCTAAAAAATAGCTCGAGGAAGTCCATAGAGCATAGACTAAACCATAGATTATACACTATAACTGGAACTAAACAGCAACATACTATAACATACATACAACACACTCTCCATAGACAATGAGTGCAAAGCACATACCTACAATAATGTGCAAAGCGACCGAATGACAATATTAGAGAGAAATATAAGGTACAACCAAGAATATTATAAAGTACAAGTGTTCTATATAATATTCTTGGGTACAACGCACAGACCTATATATAATACTAAATCTATGGTACAACGTGAAACGTGTACCTAACAATAATTAATTAGACAGCTGACGTTACGTGTCACTCATGTCACACACGTTCATTTCAGTATTTATTTGTTCAAGCTGAAGATTGAGTTAAAAATTGATTATTCTTATTCTCAAGATATAAAATTAAATCTACAATAATCCTAATTCTAATTGATTAATAATATGGCACCATCAACAGATTGGGATGAGATAAAAAGATTGGCAGCAGACTTTCAAAAAGCTCAACTAAGTTCTACATCTTTAAGGTAAGGAATAATTTAAATATCATAATAAAAATGTTCTCGTAAGTACAGATTTAATTTGAGTTTCAGACGTAGAGGCTTGTGATTTTCAAATTCTTAGAGAGATATGTAGAAGAAATGCTAATTAGTTTCTTGTTGGACTGAAAGAACAATATGCTTAACTGACTACTCTCATTATCATTGTTCACTAAGTTTATTATTGTATATTCTTATTTACTACGTTTTTATGTTTTTAGATTATCTGAAAGAAATTGCATCGAAATTGTTACAAAATTGATTGAATTGAAGTTGATTGATGTTATTTTTACTACTGATGGAAAGGAATATTTAACTCCTCAGCAACTTATAAAAGAAATCAAGGATGAACTGTATGTTCATGGTGGGCGCATCAATATAGTTGATGTTGCCAAAGAGCTTAATGTTGATCTTAGTCAGATCAATAACTGTGTCTCTGAAATAGTCAAAGGAAAGGAGGTGCAGCTGGTTTCAGGCTATTTAATAGCTCACTATTATTTAGAGAAAGTTGCAAGAGAGGTTAATGAAAAACTGCAGCTTCAAGGTCAAATATCAGTGGGAGAGTTGTCTTTGCATTATGACTTACCAGCAGAATTACTGCAACACAATGTGTTGGAGAAATATTTAGGCAAAATTATTTTTGGAAAACAAGACTTGTCCGAACCTAGGACTTTTTACACAGAAGAATACATAACAAGGACTAAGGCTAAAATCCGTGGTGCCTTGATGGGTTTGCTGAAGCCAACCCCAGTTGCTGTAATTGTTAATCACTGCAACTTGACTGACCGTCTATTCTCTTCACTATATGATCAACTTAATGCTCCTGGGGTACTTACTGGCCGCCAAGCTGGAGCTTTATATGTGCCATCATGCTATACAAAATCTCAAAATGACTGGGTAATGAGCTTTTACAAACAAAATAATTACTTGGAATATGATGCTCTTTCCCGTTTAGGGATATCTGATCCTAAGGGTTATGTGAAGCGTATTCTAACAAATGAAGACCTAACTTTTCTCAGTAGCTGTGTAATTGGTTCACAAATTAAACAACAGTTAGAAACAGCTTTGGAAGAATGTATAGCGTCTAGAAGTTACTTGGATGTAGTAACTTTGTTGCCATCTGTTTTGACAGACACAGACATAGAGAATGTTCTTGATGATCTCTTGAAAAAGTCAAAATCAACAATATTATTTGATAACACAGGTAAATATTTGAATGATACAGGCAAAAATTTAAGAGGGATTATCAACACATGTTTTTAAATTAATATTTTGTATTGGTTTTCAGTTTTCAGCCACCACTACATTGAAACTTTGAAGCAAGCTTGTATGCCATTGACTCAGCAAAAGGCAGAAAGTGTTGTGAAATCAGGTGTATATCAACAGTTCCATATGGAAAAACAAATCAATAAAGCTGCTGAGTTTGCTCAAACAACCCATGTAGATCACAAAGCAGAGAGACGTGAGGAGCGTAGGAGAAAAGCTGCTTCAGGAAAAGGAGGTGGTGGAACCCAAGGAAGGGAAACTAAAACAAAAGCAGTTAAAAAACATGCAAGGGGAAAACAGAATACTCATGATTCAGACTCTGATGATGGTCCAAGTGTTGCTAAAAAGTCACAAGCACAATTAGAAATTATTACTGTTGATGATGTAGAAAATGTGATTAAACAAACTTTAGAGAGTGAAGGTTTGGAAGACTTAGTGACTCGAGTAGCTGAACACTTGCAGGGGTAAAAATATTTTTTATTATCAGTGATCTAAATTTGTAAAAATATTTAAGTTCTGTCTAATTTTGATTATTCATTGTGTTGATTGTTTAGTAATTACAGATGTTTTTGGTTTTCAGAAGCCTTAACCAAATTGGCTTAACAATAGCCAAAGAAACCGCTGACAAGCTGCTTCAAGATGCTAGTCAAAATAGAAAACAAACACACACCTCTACACAAGATAAAATCAACATTTTGGTTAATGATATCAAACTTTATGAAAAAGGTCTTAAATCATTACCTGCAGATCAGCAACCTCAGTTTATCAAATACTTACTGAAATCACTAGGAGGTGATGTTCTTGCAGAGTTGTGCAAATATGCAGCAAACCAATGCAATATCTCTGTGCAAGGTGAAGTTTTGACAGTTGAACAGAGAAACAAAATAATGAATGATTTACCTGATGAATTTATGAAGCCATTAGTTTCATTAAATGGTACTTTATCTGAACAAAATATGGAATCATTCTTTCAAGCAATTGATGTCTGTCTATCTGAGTTTGGAATGATTTTGAAGAAGGTGGACAAGAAGAAAGATAAGTAAGTGTTTATAATATTACTTGCTGATTTCAGGCTAGCAGGCTAGGCCAATATAAAAAAAACAATAGAGACAAATGATGAAACTAAAGTATATACTTTTAAAATATGAGTGATGTTTAATCTAATTCCATTTTCAGATTGCTGGTTCAAAATCATAGAGAAAAGTTAATTTCTGAACTTGAGACTTGTGAAGATCCAGCTTTGAGTTTGCATATGGCAGTGTTGGCTATTTTCACAATTGTTACACAGAATATGTTGCATGCCTCTGGTCGTCAAGTACCAATTATTATATCATATTTAAAAACCCAACTAAAAGAGGATGACTATGAGCGACTCCAATTATGGCATGGTTAGTAGTGTAATTTATAATCATAAAGAATTTTTGGTGATAAATAACATAAAAACATTAATCTTATTACAATAATATTGAGAAAATACTTTAAATCTATCGAATTATGCTTATTTCAGAGTTAGTTTCAAAATATTTGACATCAGGTGAAGAAGAAAAATCAGAAGTTGAGGAGAAACTTATTCAAGAGCTGCCTTTATTGAAAAATATGGTTCAAGAAATAAAAAAATACAAATAGAAGTTTTATGAATAACTTAAATGACATGTATGTAAGTATATAAATAAAAAAAGGGTTTGGTTTGTTCTTTAATAAACTTTCTATGTAAGTTTAGTACTCGTAACGTCTTTTATTTGATTACCTGTATAATGTTGCCTTACATTAGTAATACCTACCTATCGGGCATCGGGTTTTATCAGAATCATACATAAAATCTATACGTATTATAGCAGAATGTAGTGTTTATTAGTGTGGATTAGGTCACTGGAGGTCCAATCTATTTTCCCCCACCCTCAATCCTCAATAATCTACAAGAAGACAGCAATGCACTCATAGCAACTCCTTTGGTACCTATCTATTACGAATGTCCATGGGCAGAGCTGAACGCTTACCACCAGGTAATCCGTCTGCTCGTATGACCTATGACATAAAAAATATCCCAAATTTTCCTCTTTTGTTTCAAATAATGTGAAGACTTAGTAATATGATCTACAAACTTGATGAAGCCAATAAAAAAATGTTGAGTCCACGTCCATTTGTACAAATGATTAACTTGGATCTGGCAACCCTGTTCACAATAGCCAATGACTATCTTTGACAGCACTAACATTTATCTCCACATTTTTATGTAAATATATTATGTTTAGTTTTAAATCAGTGAAATAACAGTTTGTCAATTTTGTGAATAACAAATTTTTAGAAGGATCGAGTCAATGGTTAAATCCTAGAGAAAATTGAACGACTTACTTTTTAATGAGTGAATGTCATAATTTCATTTTGACATTGACAATTGACATTATCTCAGCGTATTGTTGAACTCCATTGCGATTGCGATAATTATTGCTACGAAATATCTTTGTAAAACAAACATCTATTTCAGCTTCAATCCGCTGTAAGTAAACAATAATATCTAAGCTTTATTGACTTTGTGGATCAATGTGTAAACCGTTTTTATTGTTTGCAGGCCCACCTTCGCTGGAGGCTACGCCCTGTTTTGCATTTCCCAGTTTTCCTTTTACGTTCAACATAGGCCTATCAGATACCGCCGTTATGGACATGATGGTTTCAACGTTGCAACAGCAGCGGGCTGTAACAGAACAACTGAGACGAGAAGCTGCAATAAAGCGCGTTCCCGTCTCCGTAGTGGTATCTGACATTGTCAAATACATCAATGAACACGAACAAGAGGATTGCTTGCTGGTTGGATTTTCCAGTCAGAAAGTCAATCCATTCCGCGAGAAAAGTTCCTGCACTGTTCTGTAAAGCTACTTACTTCAATACTATCAGCAAATACACACATGGTTGAAGAAATCCTTCACATAGGTATTATACTTCTTGATGATTAAACTTTGTTGTTAAGTGTAATAATGTAGTCAGTCTAATCTAAACTTGAATAAATGTATTTATTTATCTCTTCTGGGCAGCAGTGTTTATTCAAAATTACCACATTATAAGTTTGATGACACATTATTGTCTGTGTAATTTTAAGTTACTGATTTATTTGTACTGTCAAGGGAAAATAAATGATGTGACTCAATTTCCATAATGTTTTTATTTGTGCACAATAAACTGAATTCCAATTCCTCTATAAGGTTTTTGACACTACCAATTCCACAAAAATGTTCAAAAGTAAATAGATAATATAATACAGCAATAAAAATTGTTTCCTATTGGCGCTATGTCTGCATGACATGTTAAATATAATTTTCCTCCATTACACCAAGGAGGCCACTAATACAACTGAAGCTATGACAAATAACTTGTATATGGGTAACCCAAGTGGAACATCACATACAGTTTAGACAATACTAATTGCAATATTTATCAACTATATTCATAAAAAAACTTGTATACCAAATAAGATAAAAGTTTTATTTGGTGTTAACATTTGAATGTATTACTTACTATGACTAAAACACCTTGTAGAATTATGAGTACAACATATTTTGCACAGTAATATTATTAATGTAAGTTACAATTACCATTTATTATAATATGTTGGTATAAGTATGGGTAGATCATGGGATTCTCTGGCATAGCATGGAATACCCAATTTAAAAAGGTGAATATTTGTGATAATTGTTGATTTTCAAAGATTAATTACTGGCTATAAGTAGGCTACAAATTAATTATTCACATATTTTAGGCTAGTTACATAGTCAGACAGTAGGTACTTGAAATATTATATTAGATGATAAATTGTTTATTTTAACAGGCATTATTTGCATTTTACAACAGACTATTATGTGCAATATTATAAGGTAGGTACCTACTTTTGCCAGCTATAATAAGTTAATGGGTGCACTACTTTATAAATATATATAATTACGTATAACACCTAGCACAGCAATCCAGTATGCTAACTTAAACATTCATCACATTGTACTGTAAACAAATAAAAATTTCCAAAAAACTTACAACAAGGATACACATTACTTAATAGGATTGAATAAATAAAGACAAATAATTTACAAACAATTTACATATTACACAACACCAAAGTCCTGCTCCCCACCTGTCCAAAGACCATACAAACATTTACAATACAATTATGCAAGAAGCATGCTGGAGTTATTTCTGTATATCTAACAAAATTTTCACAATTCCATGTAAGTAACTAATGTCAATGTTATATCACTTCGCCTGGACCAATACCCCAATAAATTTTTGAAACAAATTAGCCAGTTTTACATTTATATCATGGCAGTGGAATTTAACATAGGAAAACTTATTAAGTATCTTGTAAAATGTTTGAGCAAATTTGGAATTAAATGAATAAATCTTATACTAGGGGTAAAACTATATAAAAACATAAATTTACCAACTATCAGTCTTTTAAATTGATGTTGATTATCAACCTTGTGGCAATTTGTCTCTCAAAAGTTTACAAAATATGAAAAAGAATGTAAAGATAACAAATAGAAGACTAGCACTAGCATACCTATTGTCAGATTCATTTCATAAAGTTTGTAAAAAGGTAATATCTAAAAACTTAGTACTAGACTGATATTATTTTTTATTTTATGGCATAATTCATATTGAATGCCTTGCTCAGATCAGTCTAAATAATAAAATAAAAAGACAGTACAGTATAAATTGATAATTCTAATAGTTGACTGTTATGTAAATTACTACATTAATTTTTAGACTAATTATATACATACACATCTAAATACATTTACTTACAATGCTCCTTAAGAATGTTATTATATCATGATTTCAGCTCATATTCATAAGATTAGCGTTGTATTATTACTAGAGTCTACCACATTTTACCATGTACCAGCTTACACATACATTACCCAATGTTATAAGTGATAATATGGAGGACATTGTAATATAATTATAAAATAGTACTGTTATTATATACTAATAAACAAATAGATGTTATATATATGTCTGACAGTAATTTACTTTTACAGCTTTGGCTAAACTAGTACATATTTTAAATCCTTACAAATAAAATTTAAACAACTAAGTAAATAATGTTTATAAAAAGGCCTCAATGTTTAGTATATCATGAATGATTAATGCTAAAAAAGTTAGAAATACTTTTCGTGAACTGATAAAACTATAAAATGTTGCTTTTGAGCTTGTATGCAATAGATATTTGCATTTTTTGTAAACTTTTGAGGTGAACCATCCCTTAAAAATCAATTGAGGATTACATTATGTTACTCATAACTTGATTCAGGTCATTTTATTATTTGCATTGAAAACATGGTTTAAGCTATAAAAATTTTGCTTTTCTCAGTGGCAGGCAGTTCAAAAGATAAAATTTAAATTAAGAATGTAAACTTTTTTCTCTATTGATTTTCAATTTGTTTTTTGTCTGAATCAAGTCATGACAAATGAAATAATTGTGGGTTACCATCACAAATGAGATATTGATCTACACTCTCTCTTGCTTTGGTGGCGACATATCTTCATTACCATTGGCAACACTCTGATGATACAGTTTCAACAATTCCATAGCATCTTGAGCTTGACGTTTCTCAAGCAATATTCTGTAATAAACAAAGGAATGAGTTAAGATATCAGTTTAACAGAGTAGTAGTTCTATTTATTTATTGATAATATCCATGTTGTATCATTCAACACAGTGAAGGCTGTTTATGCTAAGGTTATTGTCTGAAAAATAATCAGCTTCAAAATTTAGTTTATATTGGACAATTCATGTTTTTTTGTAATATTGCCATGTCACTTGGTTTTTCTTCTGTATTGTCGGTGTGTTTACAAACATACAAATTCACAAACATACATATCTACACTAACTAAATTTGTGAATGACACAGCTCTTCCATACCAGTTTCTGAAAAAATGTGTTTTCAGTGTAAATCTATTTCCTATAGTTAAAAAAGACTTTTAGAGCATAACTCAATAAATTTTAATAAAAAATATCATAATCATATTAGCAATGTTACCTTCCAGATGCTTCTTTGATGTGCTCCAAAATTATTCTATTGTCTCTATCAGTCACAATATCTGCAAGACTGTCTGGATCCATGTCTGACAACAATTCCAAGTCTTGACCCCCAAGCAGTGAGATATGGCACAAGTTGTGCTGCAGCCTTCCAACCAAGTTGGCAACTTGTCCTTTGTCTCCTAATGCGATGTCATCAGTTTGATCAAGAGACACTTGGCACTTTGGCATATTTGGAGACCATTTTTCATTACCATGTAAAATCATAAGAGATGTATCAGGTTCTAAAGTAGAAAAATATTCCTCGTCGTCCACTTCAGTGCCATCAGATTCCAAAACCACTGTTAAATTCTCCGAAGGCATTCCTAATTTTTCTGGCACTTTTGCAAGAAGATCCTCAAGGGATAATGCCACTATACCTTTCTTTTTTTCTCGATTTACATCACAGATTTTATACGGCTTGTTAATGTCGTGCTCCATTTGTTTTGCTCTGTTAAAAATTAATTTACCAGTAATTTGAGTTAGTGACTAACACGATACAAAATTCTATTGTTTTTTGTTCAATATTCAGGCACAGAGAAGCTAGGGAGTAGGAGGTACTCTCAAAAATTGACGAGACTTAACTTCGCTATTCGCGATCGCGTAGTGGTCGATTTGACGTTTTATAATATTGCCAGATCAGAAATATGCACTTTGGTTAAGTTGTAGGTACCTAGTCAGAAGTGTTTTTTGTAATTCTTGAATTATAATTATTTTTGTAAAACTAGCCCGAGTAGTATGTACGTCGGTCAATAGCTTTAAAACGACTGCCTCCCTCAAGCTCCCGCTTTACTTTGCCGCTGACGGCGGCGCGGCGCCGATCAACATGACACGAACATCTCGTTGATAAACTAAGTAGGTAGGTATATCTTAACTATGTAGGTCCATAAAACCACACCGCGCGAATAAACTTTGATCTGATGATCTGTTTATATTTTTAACTAATCCTAAGGAGTTCAATTAGTAGTAGGTAGGTAGCAAAATATCGTTTGATATATTTTTAGATACAAATACAAACCTTTGAACTTTGCAATTTCTTATAAAAATCTTTTAGAATTTAGAATTAAAAATTCAGTTCTGACCTTACAAAACTCATAAAGCGCAGACTTATAACTGTTTTTATTGTTCGTTACAGTTGAGTCATGGCATGGCTGATGTTAATCGTAGTTTTTGTTTGTTTTGGAAAATCATCCAATGACTTCTAAGGGGCGGAAGAGAATGTCAGACTGCGGATTGCGGTACCAACATAATTGCGCTTGCACCCGCGATCATCAGTTCAATCACTTAGGTACTTCATTGAACTAAATTCAAAGTGACTTTGTAGCAATAGCTCTACCTACCTATATAGGGTAATTAATTAATTTAAGTTAATTAAGGTGCTAACATTTTTTGTGTATGAAAGTACCTAAGTTGTCTAATTGTCAAGAATGACTTACATGTCTATACCTTTAACTTACTTTAGCCATACCTACTTAAGTAATGTGCCTGTTTATAAATAAGTCTATTTAAGCATCGTAACGATATAACTGACCTCTCTAAATAACTAAGAAGCATAATATGACACTGGATATTGCACCTACATAATATCACTAGGTCCTTTTAGAAGGTGGTTGTCGTAATACGCAATACAGGGCGGTTCTTGCGGTTTTCTGCACAAAGAGGTATCAGAGGTATAACAACGCCATTCACGCAAAAATTAATCACAAAAAAAAACAAAAAAAATCACTTGTGTTCCTCATAGTCCTTTCTACCATCGTACCACCAGACAATCGGCAAAACGTCATCGCTTCACGTGGATATCCCTCCAAAAAGCACAAAGCGGTTCGCATCCAGATTCAGAATCAGAAAAGCTAAGAAGGGAATTCTTTGCCTGAGTCTGTGTTCTTATGGTAGGCGTGCTACTACATCGTAGATCATCACTTACAACCAGGCACGATAGAGGGAAATGCCTGCCCACTACGATAAAATTATATACACGTAGGTTAAATTGACGGGTTGTTTGAAATATAAATACCTACCTATATCAAGTAGGTACCAATAAGTAACCACACTTAGAAAAGATGTGATTGAACTCGTGTTGCCTAACCACTTGCCTAATTGAATTAAT
Organism: Spodoptera exigua; assembly: GCA_902829305.4. Lineage (NCBI taxonomy): Eukaryota > Metazoa > Arthropoda > Insecta > Lepidoptera > Noctuidae > Spodoptera > Spodoptera exigua. The sequence continues at coordinate 6,781,974 of LR824614.2, forward strand.
GTATACTTGACACGACATTGTGTACGCGGCTTTACTTAGGTATTTTCTTGAAAATAATTAGGTAAGTATATATAAGTATTTAGAAGCGTATCAACTCATACATCGGGTCTTGTCTACGGCTTAGTTAGAACATATTGTCGAAAAAATCACTTTATAACTAGGTAACGTACTTACTTACTGACTTTGTTCGACTTTCAAACTAAGCTAGGATTTTACAAGACAACCCTTCAGTGTTTTGTTTGTGTGTGTGTTTAATATTACTCATTTCAATGTCTATGTTTTATAATTATTAGTATATTTTAGAGTGTAAGGTAAGAAAAAAGTTTTTAATATTTTGAAAAATTTCTTAAAGCTTGATTTATATCTTAAACTCTTCATGGTAAATGCAATATATATGTAGTATGTAAGTACATGTAATAAATTTTCTCTGGTGATCAGCACGAGGGCTACAGACAGGTATACAAGGGCGGTCGTGGGGTCACGTTCGGTCACAGCGCGGCGCGACGGGCGGAGATCAATATAGTCCCCCCTACCGACTCACCCCCTCAATACTCTGTACCTACTAGAATGCAATTTGCAACTCATAGTTCAATAGTTTCATATTACTAACATTGTAAAGGTAACAGATCAATTAAATGTAGGTAGTAGTTTAAATAGGAACCATGGATCCATGTTTGAACTAATATATAAATTACTCAAGTGTTAAATATATATACCTAGTATAAAACTAAACCTGAAAACTTTTAATTCGTCCAGCTTATTAATATTGGCATTTTACTTTTTGTTCCGGTATTTGTAGGTACTCAAAAAACAGATTAGATTGCAAAAACAATAGAGATGCGTTTTCTTAGCGTTAGATAGGTACACATACATAAAGCGTACCTTCAGCCTTACAAAGTTGATTAATGTTTCATTGCCACGGGATGCACACAGGTGCTTAAAATGTAAATAACAACTACATTAGCTGGGCGGTTTACTACCACTGTGAGGCTCTAATGGATATCAATTTATAACGTTTTCAAGATGACGTCTTTGCACCCACCAAGATCTAGGTAAATTTAAAATGTTTCAAAAGTTACGAAGTTAAGTAGAAGTAGGTTGTACTAATCTTAAAAACGGTAGACAGAACTGGTGACTAAGTACTAAGCTCTCCTACGCTTATTTGACTCACTAAATGGGTTTTCGCGAACTCTCGAACGCTAAATCGTTTTATGGCATTGGAAAGAGGTAGACTCGCCCAATTTCATCAAAAACCCCGAGGCAAACGTTCAAGATTGAGCCAACAAATACGGACGTAATAATATTGGAGAATTACTAGCCAATTTTCAAGGTAGATAATAAAACTGTTCGACGAGATGAGACAAACATTTAATGAAGGAACATGGAAAATAATTACAATTTCCTTGTGGAAAAATAGTTAAATTGTTTGTTGTTTATCGTGGTATAAGGTAAGCAACTGGTGGTTTGTATGAGTCTCTGCATTATTAAATACTGAGTGAGGATGGACTAGTTTTGTGTTCACAACGAACAACGCATCTGCAATGCTAAAATAAACATAGCCCACGAGGCCACACAACGTGCAGTGTAGGTAGTAGGCAGGTGTACGATGTAACATGTAACTAGAACTACCCACTTCAAACCACGAGTATTGTTCCTGTTATAAAAGCTACGAGCATGAAGTATGGAAGCTACAAGTATGATACCTACCTTTACAAGAGATGTACCTAACTTTTACACACGACAAATTACATTATTTAGGTAAGTACTTTCCGAAAAGTATGGTCAGCTGAGGTATATTTTTGTCAGATGTCAATATCTAAGCTCTATCAAATGGAAGCTTATAAACTAGATATCATAAGCTAGACATTAAGGTTTTACATTGTAATGACGCCATAATAAAAAGTATCGCGCTGGGGCTCGGAAGGGTCAAAATAAGCAATACTTAAGTGCCAATGTGACTTATACCAAATTATTTATATGGTCGTACTTTCTAAGTTTATTTAAAGACAAATGACACACGGTAAATGAAAACATCGTGAGGACACCTCGACGTGTAAATTGTAATTGTAAGTTGAAAAAATACCAATCCACCTAGGACCCTGCTTATTAATGCTCAAACTTCCTCTTTATGAGAAAAGCAATAAATAGGCTGGTGATTATAATGAATATAAATTAGTACTTATATAACATTTACTTTGGCTATGTTAACTTATTAATTTATCAATATTGAAATTCACTCAACGCCTATCGTGTCGGTCGCCAGACTAAAGGTAAATGAATCCACATAATTTAATTTGCCGCCAATTCCTCGCTTTGTGCACGTCCAGCTTAAAAAGGCATTAGGCCTTTTTATATTATTACAGAATACACTGTCTGTTTCGTCGTACCTCATATATAAGGGCGTATGACACCTTTTAATTGTATCATACGTAATATTACAGTACTTAATAGGTATTCGAAAGATATATTCATAGATACCTACTTACCTTTTTTATGTCATAAGTCGGCTAACGAGCAGACGGATTACTTGACGGTAAGCAATCGTCGCCCATGGACACTCGTAGTATCGAAAGAGTTTTTATAAGTGCGTTGCCGATCTCTTGGGATTTAAGAATTGGGGATTGAAGATGGGGAGACTAGAAAGATTACACCTACGGTAATTTTTCCCACACTTACCTATGTTTCATTTATCTTACGTACCTAATATTAATTCTTGAAATAAATTTAAAATCTCAAATGACCTTGTGGACTAGGGTTAGAACGTACATATTTGAATAACTAGATACGTACAAATATTTATATAGGTGCCCAATACCCAAGTAAGTATATGCGACTTTGAAACTTCAATAGAATCCCAATTCACCCGAATGGACTGTTTGGTTGATAAATGTATGTAGGTTAGCTACACTCGTGAATAATATAGCTGAGTGATCCATAAAATTTGCATTAAAGTTGACATCCGTTCTTTATTTTTATGCCTTTCCTTCTATCTGTTGGAGATGTGACCACTCACGAGAGTGGGCAGAGCAAATTATACCAATCTGGATGATGGATAATATTAAAACTAAATTTCAACGTCAAAAAAATATTGGCAGTTGCGGCTTCCAAGCACGGGGTCTGGGTCTTTGCCATAGCAAAAGGTTGCCAGAAAGAAGTCGCAGAATACGATATGCCCATATTTGTCCTCCTCTTAAACCTAAACTGGCATAGCACGGCATTTAGTAAAGGGTACCTATTATTTACACAATAAATAGGAAAGCAGTAGAGACCTTGACTTACCTACCCCTTCAAAGAATAAAAAGCTTGACCTTATCTCACGTATGTACAAACAAAACCCAGACCTTTTCCGATTTCATGTATAATAGAAAAGTCCGTACACATACAATACAAAACAAAGCAATACGAAGACTGTCACAACTATTTCCGATATATCAGAATAGTGTTAAAATATAGTGTATGCAGTCCACGTGAGAAATGTTTTATAAAGCACGGGCGTGACTTGTTTCGAGTCATATTTTTCAATGACACTGTGGATGGTAGAGCCATTTTGCAAGTGGAGGGTGGCGGGTGGTCCCGGCGGTGTACTGTAAAGTTTCGTCGACACGGTACCTGCATCACGGCAACGATGTCCGGATGTTGTAATTTCAAACTGCGAACTTTGATGTACACTGTACACGTATGACGGGAACACTTTGGATAATAGCCGCTTTTCACTTACATCTACTGTTTGTGGGATTTGTGTGTGTACTTGTCTTCATAACATCGTTTTATTTGTGGGAAAATAAATAAGGAATGTTTGATGAAGAAAATAATATTGGATACACTTTAGCTTAAGCTTTTGTAACCTTTGAATAAAAGTGTCCGTGAAGGACGCCCTGGAATGACATTAACCGACCGACCCTGTTATTTGCTGTCCTTTGACAAGGTCAGGTGCTTGGTACTTGGAAGCGTCACTCGCGAGGTATATAGCTTCTTTCAAAAATAGAAAGTGTGAGAGCTCTTAATGTCTTCGACAAATAAATTCACAAATCTCTCCACAGAGATCCATTACCTACTTAAAGATTAAAATTTTGCGCGCGGCTTCGGGATGTTAAGTAATCGATCTCGGGAGGCTCGTATTTTATTTACGTTTATAAAACATTTATATTTAATACCACCGGTAAGAATGTTGCAGCGAGAACTGTGAGATTCTTTTAGAATTTTCCATTTCTCTTTTGCCTAATCCAAGAATGCTAACTTAAAAATGAATTTAAAGATTCGCCTCTTTCTTGATTAGAATTTTTGTTTCAGTTCTTTTATGGAATTTTTGAAACGTGAACTCGGTTCGTGTTTTTATATAAAGTCGTTGAGTCAAAGCTACAAGTATCTTTTGTGTGCATTTAGCCTTTGGCTGCTGCCCACATGACCTTTGCAGTAGAGTATTCAGGTCGAGGTCGCACCTCTGACCCCAGGCTCCCACGGGCACATTACGGGCGCCACATCAGTGCCACAATTTGTGTCTGGATACCACAAAAGCAATTGCATTGGAAACCGATACGGAATGCTCAGTATTAACTATTCAGTAAATTGAGATTAATACACTTAAACTACGGTAGTTGTTAGTGGAAATTAATGTTGTTATATACAAGTGCCGAAATAGGTTAGTTTGAGACATTCTGGGCCATTAATCTTTATTACACGTGTTCTTCTGATTTTGGTTTATAGATTGGGTTAGAAAACGTTAAATTATAGTAGACAAAAGATTTTACAAAACAAAAGACGCCGCCATCAAGCATTGTGTTGTTTTCGAATCTTTTACAACTATGCGCCGCGACTTTGATCAATTGTTGTTGACGTGGGCATCTAAATGATTAGCAAGTCTTAAAATTTGGGTCAAAAATAGAAAAGTCATCTCCATTGAAAGGAAGCTCCAACAAAGCTCGACGTTGTTTTTTTACTTAAAAAGTCTAGATAATGCTTTGGATTTGAAAGAGGAGGCTATATTGAAACGTGGTTCATTTTTATTATTTTATTTCTTCGGGGTGGCGTGGAACATTTCTATCGAGGCTGATCGAGCCGAGTTGCAGTGGGAAACAAGATTGTTTTGTTGCATAAATGGAAATATATCTGAGTTCCGGCGGTAATAATAATTGTTTCTATGAACAATAATTCTATACATATAGTTTTTATTTAGACTTCGCTGAAAAATAAACCGCTATTTTTAATGTGAAGTTGCTTTTATCTTAACATTTTAATAACCTCATAAATTGACTGTGTGGGTTTACAAACGAGTAGTTATCGTGCCAAAGAAGTCGCACGTCCTTGACTTAAAGCGGCGACAATATCACCCACGTAGAGAATAGGGTACAACAGTTACCTAACATATTTAACATGCCCGCCTAGTAGATTCGAATTAACAACTTACTATATATGATTTGAAATATGGTATGAAGTAACTTAACGTTTAAAAAATGCAGAAGAGGTATAGCTAAGTATAAAATTTATTATATGACTAAATCGAAAGGTTTGCGTATAAAACTTTTCTTGTTATTAACTGAGGATCAAAACAATTTTAAATTAAGCGTAAAAGAGTTAAGCTTCCACACCAATGGGATAGCTCAACCAGAGTGACACCGCGGTTTCACAGAAAACGTGAGATCGCCTGAGGCCCAATCCTTCACTACCCGGTGAAAGATTGGGCCAATCCCTAAATCCCTTTGGTGTTGCGGGTGCCCATGGGGCGCCGATTGCTTACCATCAGGTCTTCCATCTGCTAAGTTTATCTGTATCTCACAGGTGTAAAACTTTTTAAAACTCGTCTACCACCTTATTTTCATCCTTGCAACTCTATTCCACACTGAATACAAAATTGATAATGATAGTCCACTACGTTGCAGTGACGATGAAATTTGCCGATGGTTTCTAACCGCACATGTTCTGATTAAATAATTAAAGTATACTAAAGTAGGTCAACAACGTACCTATGAGTCGTTGGAGCGATAAGTTGGTCGATGCTGCGCTTTCAAAAACTTAAGCTTGGGAAGCAAAGCCTGCATAGCTTCAGCAAAATTGTATTAACTTCATGTTATGATGTTAATTTAAAAGTTTTCCCAATGCCTTCAATGTCACATTGGTCTGAGAAGATCACCTAGTTTAATTATGAATGAGTTTCGCTGCTTGAAAACTTTGACGGAATTTATAAGGTTTTTCTTAGAATGTAGCAGCTCCTAGTTTTTGCAAAAATAGAAAACGAGTGTTAGAAAAAGTTTCCTTGTGATCAGTAAAAGAAAATCTTTTGAACTGTAAAACTCTGAGGAGCAAGACCTCGTATTACCAGTGTTACGTATTTCATAACGCTTGAATTAATCGTTACTTAAATCTACAATCTTTGTTCTTACACAAAAAGCCATTCTAACAGTAATAACTTTTGTTCGACATGTTTCTACGCTTTAAACTATTCACGAGTATTTCTTACTCAAATAGTAATAAAATTAGTTATTCTATGATTGCAAACAGATTTTTTTTGGTTGTATTTCATGAACCTGATTTCCACCACAGATTACTACACCTCAACCAGTCACATTTATTTTTTACCATTCACTATTTTATTCTCAAGATCAATTCCATAATCCAATTATTCTAGAAAGCGACCTAAAAGTTTCTGGTCGGTCAGTATTGGTAAAATTTCTAAGAAGCATCAACCACGTGTCCCAGATATCAAACTTATCCAATATAAACTTGTAATAGTTCATAACCTAAAATGATTTTTTTTTGCTACGAATATATATTGCTACGACGGAATGCTACGCCGCGCGGTATCTGTGCTACGTAACGTACTCGTCCGTAGGCGGATTTGCGATTGCGCTGTAGCGAACACGTTTTCCTATCTACTGGGCGATAAAAATCCTTTCACATTTTTTATGACTTGGTTTTAAAGTGATAACAATAAAGATTTATTTTATTTTGAGTACGTGTTTATTCTCGTACGACGTATGTGATTCTAGACTACATAGTTCTTGGATCAAATGAAAATTAGATATCTGAGAGAAAATGAATGTACAAGTAATTTCATTATTCATGTACATATAAGTAGATACTGACTGACTCGTACTGTACGAGTCATTGGCCCTCAATTAATTTATTCCTTTCACTCCGCTTTCCCACAGAACCGCAAACATTCTAATTTATTCCATTCATCGACAACAACTTCAAAGTAAGGAATCATTATTATTTAACCAAGAAAATGGAATTGAAACAACAATTTACATTTTTATTTATTTAAAAGACACATTTTATAAAATTATCTCACACGTGATAGAACTAATATTAATCTAGAAAGTAACGAATAATGTCTGTATGCCGCACTTAAATGCACTTCAAAAATGCAGCAGGCAGATGGTGATTGTGTATTCATAGGGTTCCACGTACCGGCTGCACTTTTAACATTATACGAATACACACACATAAAGCAAATAATTGCAAACATGGGCGATCTGATGAAACATACAACTGATACCAAACAAAGGAAAGGCCTCCAGTTGATAATTGCCATTGATATGACGGACTAATGATGTATGATAACACACGGGAACATTTATTCGAAATACTGTAACATTGTACACAACACGTAATATTTTACATTACTTCTACAACTGTGATATACGTACATAGTAATTGTACATTAGTAAATAAGCATATACTTAGATAGATTTACATTGTGCGTCATTTAAACCATAATTTGAGACAATAGCTTTCAATTTTGGACTTAAGTAATTGTCCAAGCAAAATGCTGGGGAACTTACCGACTGGTTAAATAAACTATATTTTAAACTTTACGTATACTATATAACGTATCGTTGACAAAAGTTTTCCGAGTCTCAAGAGATTTGCTTAAGCAAGCACATAATTAATGTCTTTTGGTCGTACCACCACAACCGACACGTAAATGGTTTAAATAACGCTCATTTCGACCAATCTCACTATCCGATAATTATTTACCTTAGTCTGAATGATGGAAAACCACACATTAAATGCGAAAATGGATCAGCAACATACGCGACTGACAGAATTGATCGAGTGCCAACAAATAATCGGGTCAAGCTGACATGAGTACTAACATTTAGGTACTCACTTATCTACTTATCAGATTTCAAAGTATATATATATAAATATATTGGTAGACATCTACACTACTTCTTATATTTTTACAGCGTAACTTGATATGGAAGATGGAACAACACGTGCCAGAGCAATTTCATTTTACTAGCCACTGTTGCCCTAGAGCCGGGTCTAGCTAGATACATAATATTGTAGGCGTCTAATTTACACAAAAGATGAAAACGGAGATTATTATGGAACGGTCGAGTGAATCTTTTGTTAATTAACAAAATGTCATAAACAGTCTCATTGGCTGACGTTTAGATAACAGACAAAAGCTTTTTATTATGATTCTGACATGATTGTTAAAAGGTAATTTATTGCTTGCTGGCTTAGGGCGATGCTGATGTTTTTTTAACGTGTAGGTGAAGTACATTATACATATGTGGCCAAGTGGGTTGTAGTTCTCTAGAAGTGGTAAACCACTTCCTGCTTATAGAGTTACATAACTCGGCAAGAGAGTTTCATTTGGCACACGCGAACCACGTTACCCACGTATTATGTAGATGCTAATTGTTTATTGCACGAAGATAACCAGTATGCCAGCTCCTTGAATACATCTATATTTGTATATTCCAGTGCAATTCCTTGAATAACGATATTCCAGCATCGTACCGTCTTAAAATGATTTGACGAATGGCATACTCTCCAGATGGTAACAATAAATATATTTTAGGACCTACCGCGAATATCATAACTTTAACATTTTCATCCCGTAAACTGAAAGTTCGAGATGAAAGCGAATTCGCATTTACATGGTAGGTATGAACGGCGCCGTCGGTTATACTTTGTTTTTCACATTTGACCTTTACACCCGCTGTGTAAATTTAAATTTGTTGTTATAGATATAAAGGTTTATAGTGAGAGGTAAACCGAGGTTATCAGTTGTTGGAGTTGAGCAGGCTTAATCAGTGTAGAGGCCTTCGTAGAGGGATCTTGGCATGTGCTCGGCGAGTAAGGACTTTAGTTTCTCTCGGGGGGAGACGGGCGTGTAGCGTGCGAGCGGGAACGTGCGTGTCACTCCATCACTGAGGGCACGTGTCACGGCGGTCAGGTCGGCGTCCTGGAACCGATACAACTCATTACTCATCATTCTCGTGCCTTTGACGTCATTTCACCACTAATGAAGCGTAAACAATAAAAGGAGATAAAATCACTGATGTGAAAACTGTGTGTGAAAATTACAAAATCGGCTCACCAAACACTTCTCACATCACTAACTTTGTTGGTAACAAAAAGGTACAATTTAAGATAATTATCAACTTATTTTTATTATACAACTATAATAGTATAGTATAAGGTATTGTGTTTTTCTGTTTCACAATTCTCAGTCGTAGCATTCAGTCTTGAATTGTCCTGTTTGACAATATACCTATACTATGTATGTACTCGCCCCTTTCGCAAGACAATCCCTGAGGCTAAAGAGGGTGTACTGCTGACTTCGGGAAATAACAGGCACGATTTTTATCATGTAGTATATAACTGAAAGGTTATTTGTCAAATAAACGATTATTTATATTTTATAACTATTCGTTTAGGTACGCTGAGAAATTAGATCGTTTGTATTTTACGACTTGTAAACAAATAGATCTTGTAAAAAATATAAATATGTTAATGTTTCCTGCTCAACTTAAGATCATAAAGAACTAAATGAATAAAAATGTAATTTGACCTTACCATTATTGAATTCTCAATAAAGATACAGATGGTTAGATAATTACAATGTATTACATGCATATCTTAAACGGGTTAAAACTTGAAACAAGTTGCCGAAAAATACGCTGTTATGTTAGGTGTATTTTTTTGTAGCGTATTTTTCGGCGCGTAGCATATCTAATAAGTTGTATAAAGATATGGAAATACAATGATAACAATTATCTGTCTATACGAATGCTAAGTTTACATAAACAATTTGATTTCCTTTCGTCGTATTTATTATGCAGAAAGGAGTTTGTTTACATAACTGATTCTAAGAACCAGTTTGGTAAGGAGAGCTATTGATTTTCCGACTTCTGATTGTATTTACATCTATCTAAGCACTTAATGATAATAGAATAGTTTAGTTGTTCTCAAAAGTTTTCAAATAGTTTAATTGCTTTCTATCGATTACCTGTATTAAGTAGGTATTACGTACACAATGTGAAATCTACATAGGTACTATTCTGGTATTTTGTGTTGTTGAAACAGAGAGATAAAGGAGGCAGAGAAGTAATCAACATATAATAAGTATGTAAAAGAAATTGTTTTTTTTTTCAATTTAACTGAGAGCGAGTTTCTTTGCGTGATGCAGTGTTTCTACGGACCTCCCTACGGAGGCCCTAGATTTGAAATACCGTTATGACTCCACATTATTTTAGCTAACATTAGTTGTACTTAAAAGTGGAGACACTTATGGGAACAACTTAAGAGCTATTTGAGATCGTAAAGAGAATAATTATTCAAAAGAGAAAGCGCTGAGGCGAAAACCATAGCCACGATTTTATGAAAACTTTTTTGTTCTGAATAATTACATTTTTGTGTACGCTAAGAACATTATTTTAATTTTTTTTTGTATTTTTCTAGAAGTGTACGTAAAGGAATTCAAATAAAATGCGGACGTTCAAAGCACATATGTTCGTAGTTGGAATATAGCATAAACCCAAAGACGTGGGTCGGCTTAGGTATTCCTATTTTATTATTCGGAGAAGGATATGGGTTAAACAGGCGTTCACAAAAACAAGTGAAATGAATCAAAACAATTTCGTCTTACATTTTTCATACCTACACAGAATGTGAATGTGACATTTGCCTGAAGTCGGTAGTGTCCCTTATTAAGCCGTTTATTTACTTCTAATTTTATAACAAAGTCAACCGTTTTTCATTAAAAAAACATGTAACCTATTTTACCGAGCCTTGATATTCAAATTATGGGACGGTAGCTTGTATAATTTGTGACACGACCTTTTGGTGATGTAGGTACTGTGTAGATAGGTGAAAATGATGTACGTTATCAATATTTCGTATCGCAAAAGAATTGACAAAATGGTGGCGCAGACGGGTACATATCCACCTACACTTGAAGAATGTAATATTGAGGCGTCGCGTCGCCGTGTTTATAAGTAGGTACACAACTAAAGCTATAAATACGAAGAAATTACGCGTTGTCACGTATTTACTACTTACGGCGCTTTTAGTGTACTTCTCGAGGCTTCGCAGGGCGTTTTCGAAGTAGTCTTCACCGTATGCGCCTTTTTGTTCGTCGCTGAGTCTCTTCCACATATCACGGGCTTGTTCTAGAAGTTTCTCTTCGGAGAGCCAAGCGCTGCCTGTTGTGTATTCACCAGCTGCTACCACCACCTGCCAATAAACTGAGTATAAGTACAAAATCCAAGTAGCACGCATAAATATCCAATTTACCTTACTGAAGAGTTATTATTAGACGGTGCGTAGGTGACTAGTGTGATGATGTATTAGCGGCTAACTAACCGTGCCTTAGAAAGTTCTTGCTGCTTATAAAAACTTTAACGGATCCATTAGGCTGATGCTCAAGTTTCACGTAAACTCTTAAGTTGAGAGGAATAGACATAACATAGGTACTACACACACATCGAACTTATTCTTATACTTTCTCACTAAGTAGAACTTCTACGTCAATGGCATTTCTACATCTATACTAATATTATAAAGAGGTAAAATTAGTTAGTTTGTAAGTTTGTTTGTAGGGGGTAATCTTTGGAACCGCTGGTCGGATTGCCAAAATTCTTTCACTGATAGGTGGCTTCAATGTTCTTGAGTGCTATAGGCTATAAAACATCACGCTACGATTAAATGGAGCAGAGCAGCGGGTGAAACCGCGCAAGAGTAGCAAGTACAACATATAAAGCCAACATATAAAGCGGTCTGACATTTTACACTGGAATTAGTTTTGATGTCTTATCTCTGGGCAGCAATTTATGAAGAGTCGACCTCATTTATCTCTAAAATATGGCGTAAAAGTGCTAGTTCGTAGTCTGTTTACTGAATAAATATCATTTATCATTTAAAAAATTCAACTTCTCTGTGAGATTTCTTAGCAGAATCCAATTAAAATTTCATTAGGAAGAAAAGCTATTGTTGCTATGTACTTTTTAATGTACAAAATTGTTTTTTTATTAGAATAATCGCAGTGGGCGGTACTCGGAACAGAGGAAGCATAGCCTGTGTTCCGCAGTTTACAAATACAGGTATGATTTCACAAAGTGTGAGTGACGGTACCACTCGCAGTGTAATTAATTTTGACGGTTTGTTTTACTGAATATATTCGTACATTTATACATATATATTCTACCTATATACATATATATGTAGGTTTGTGTAGATCCGGACACGCGTCGAATTTTAATTGTTACCACATTGGCATTCGATCAATATTGGACCGTTTGTACGTATGTACATGTGATGGACATTCCGTATAAATATCTGACGGCAATACGCCATATGTTAGATGTGTGAGTTACGTAATATCAAGGCAAATCTAGAACTATAATTTGCGTCATAAATGTATCTACTGATTTTGAATGATAATATTATGCTATTCGTACGGGTATAAAACATAATATTGTTTTTAGCTTTTTAACCTCACGATTTTCTAAAAACACAAACTTATACAAATAAGTTTATGCTGTCATAAAATTTAACGGATACTTGTTCCCGAATGCTGGCGGTAAATCAATTATTAATTCTCCAAACATTAATTAACGCCATATTTCGTTTTACTTGACGGAGAGAGTGGGTGTTCGCGGTAATTGATTCTCATTTTATTCACATTAAGTACGACCTTGGAGTATTTTATCATAAAGAATTCATAACGGAAAAATGTGTGAGTGAAAAATTTCGTTTGAGATAAAACAACCTTTTTAAAAACTTAATGCTTAAAATCGTATTTATGTATATAACTAAAATTAAAAGTTTGAGCTACGTCACAGTTGCTATGTTTTAGTACATCCTTTGAATATTTTCAGAGGTGAATCAGTTATACTGGAAATAAAAATATTGCACTTGACGTCAAGAGCTAGTTTATTTGGTGCGTCAAAGACTTGAGTTTTTATTTAGGCGTAGTGTATTAGTAGAAGAACTAACAGTTGCCAAAATAAAATAAATACGTGCGAAACAAATTATTTTGTGGTGCTTATTTTATCCTCATTATAATGTTCTACCCAATTAATTATAGTAAACGTTTCCCCGTTTCGTAGTCTGTAATTTAAGGTTATAAATAGATGGATACAGAACTATTTTACAATCAAATGATAACAAAACGTATCTCCTATCTCATGTATTTGATTGATTGTGATTTTGATGTGCACATCTTGATAAAATGGACGATTCACGATTCATTTGCATTATCACTAGCTCGTAGCTTTTACATACATATTTATCATTAGCGTAATTGCTCGGATGATTATAGGGTTGGGCTGAGCTACGATATTTTTGGCTTTTGGAAGTACATATGTACAATATTGTACAAGCATGTTTCCGAATTCTCAGGATACCACTTTTTATATTTAACTAGCCGCCCGCCCCTGATTCACCCGGTTATCCAACCGGTTGCGATTTCCAGATCTTCCTCTCTTCTCTACTCTTCAAAATCTATCTTTCATAAAAACCTTCTCCTAGCAATAAGCAAAATTGGCAAAATTGGTCCAGGCGTTTTCGAGTTATGCGCTTACATACATACATTTGATATTCTTTTTAGTTTCGCCGTGTCTTTTTGTATTATAGACGAGAAGTGGCGTGTAAAAGTTCGTCTTCATCAAACCATGAAACCCAAAATAGATGTAAGACAATATAAATTCTAATTAATGTTAATTAAGTGGCCATTAAAACGACATTAATTGTGGTGTAGGCCTTAGATTACAATATGGCTGTATAGAATATCCTACCAACAGGTTAACAATCTAATCCCGAATAATATAGAGCAGTTTGATAATGTTCTGTAGTAGGAGTAACGAGCTAAGCTAATTTAAGTGCTGTATGAACCTAGAAACTAATCTAAAATTATACCACCTTGTTTGCCATAGTGGGGCGAAACATATGAAATATTAAAGCGCCTTGTTATACCCCGGTACTAACCCCTTGACATCTATTCAAGGAATACAATTTTGTCATGTCACAGAATTAGGTAACATTTATTACATGCATAGTATGATGAAGCAAAGAGCTAGGTATGTTTGTTCGTAGTGAAAATTGTAGTTTTACAATTTAATTAAGATATTATGTTTGATGCACTACCAGCTGGTTGTCATATTTTTCATTAAACTAAATAAACCTTGTTTTGTTGTGTGGTTTTTGTCTGTACATGCCATAGTGTCACCATGACGTCTTAATGAAATCGAATACAACAATTAACGATCAACCTCTCTTTTATCGATAAATGAGACACAATAAAAGTATGCACATTGCGCCTCGCATATATCCGCGTGTAATAGTAGGATACAGGATACAGTTGTTTGTTTTTTATTTGTACTTTTTTGTATTTAATTATATTTTGTGTTTTTTTTTTATAATTGAATATTTTTTATCCGTGCCTTTTGTTTTTTATTTGTAACTCTTTTTTGACAATTCGTAGTTAATTTAAAAAAGAGCTAACCTAGATTTTCATGTTAATTTTACTGGACACTATCAAGACAATTTTTCAGCCAAGTAACAATTACAGCTAGTTTTACAATAACAAATGTGCCTACATTTGTTGCGTATTCATTGTTCTACATTGTGACCTAATTTTTAGAGTTTTTAATCCGTGTCATCAACTGTATTCCCGTAGGAATCCTTTCCATTTGTAGGATTAAAAATGTTCTAAGTCCAAATCCAGGTCATGGTCGAGAGGTGAACCAAATTACATCGGAATCCCTCACGTAGTTAAGGTATGCCATACGTAACTGCTAGTTCATTAGTGGGTGTTATATGACTATTGTATCTACATCTACATGTAGTTAGTAATAGCTGCTGGGAAACTTGATGGCTTTATATAACTTAAAGGTATGTAATTATGTAAAAGTAGTCTGATATGAATAATTCTTCGGGAAACATGTAATTTACAACTGTAGTTTTTTATGTGATACGTCAAACGAGGTTGTGGATTACATGATGTTAAGCAATCGGCGCCGCATGATACCTGCAACACCAGCGGAGCTGCAAGTGCGTTGCCAGCATTATAGGTATAAAGAGTTTTGGAGGATTGGGCCTCCGATAACCCCACTCAGGCATCAAAACGCATCGTCATGGTTTTTTTAAATGCGCTGGTCGAGCCGGCCCATTCGTGCGGAACCGTGGCTCTCCCACGATTACGTATCCAGAGTGGATTGCGGCTGACATTCACACTCCCTCCCACCCAACCCAGAACGGGTGAAAATAAGAGAAGATTTTCTCCAATAAAAGTGTCCCTATGTAGGGTTTAACAAAATACGCTCATTAAATCATAGGTACTACTAATAAAGAAGAGTTAAGAATTTGTCCACAAACAAAATGATACTCTTGAAAATGTAGGAACACAATATCCTTCCACCAATAAACCGTACCATTGACAAAAAAATAATTAATGTAATGTCAGAAGACACTAAGACACTGATTGATCGGTGTCCAAACAAAATAACGGTAGCTACACAAAGAATCGTTTCTTAGACGACATTTTTTAAATGGGATATCTTTGTTATCCTGGTAATTAATCAAAATTTCTACCTAAGAAAATAGTTTTATTCGCCCACCGCTGGGATTTGCTCACAATTCTAGTTTTCCTCAAGCAACTACCTGGCTAACTCAGCGGCCATTAGTTCTCGTGGTACTGTTATTAAAGTATTAACAATGTTGTAGTTTCGTCGTCGAGGTAGACTTGATTAGTAACTAGGCGACAAGTGACAGTTTCAACTAAGCTTTGGTAGGCTTTATTACTGAATTTGTGTATGACATGTATTTTGATGTACTATAAAGGTTAACTAGATGTTTTATTAAGACTAGCTTCTGGCTAGTTTACACGAACTAAGACCCTGAGAAGTAAAGTCAGGCGTGGTTGCGGGCATAAGCACAATTATGCCAAATACGGTCCTGGCTCTGAGTAGAAAGACCGGTGTGGTTTTTTGTCAGTAAGAGATCTGATACTGACAAAAAACTGGTACCAATTAGGGCGGGAGAAGACATTTGATGATTTTCCCATCTCAACAATAATTTTATTCAATGACTTTAATATTATCTCTCTGATTTAAGCGTCTAGGCTTTCTGAAAGAAAAATTCTTAGGTTTTTATTAGAGTTTCCGTGTGCTAATAAATAACACATGACGTAAGATTCTACGAATCGTTGGTGATTGCGCTCTGTGGTTACTGCTGAACCTCGTGAAACCAATAAAAGGTGAGTTTGTCTTTGTATAAATGTACCTATGTGAGTTCCACTAGTTTTACGTCATACAAAATGTATTTGAGATTTGTTATGCAACTTAGAACGGTGTAAGTCTTTGAAGTGATATGGCAATTTGCACTCTTTGAACGGCTGTATAATGTCTCTTTATCTTTGCAAGTAGCTCTGATATAGCTGATAACATCGATAGATTTTAAAGGGTTTATTTATGGAAGATGCAGTATTGTATTAAGCAATTAGGCTTCTCCTGTAATAGTACTCTTTAAAATACACAGTAAAACACACATACACACCCAATCTTACACACGTATAGAAGGGTTTCCAAAAAGATTTATCGTCCGCTGTGACATTTCTAAAATATAATAACACGTAGAAATTTTAAAATAATGTGAACACATTAGTATTAGATACAGAGCAACAAATTGGGAATCTCACAAACATTTGTCATTCTGTCTGCCGTCAAAAGGTAGTATATAATTGTAAATGTAGTAAACTGTAGAATTTCCTAATCTTTATATATAAAAATGGATCGCAAAATGTGTTGGTAAGCGCATAACTCAACAACGCTTGGATTAATTTTGCTAATTCTTTTTTTGTTGTGTTTGTTATTGTTTGGAGAAGGATTAGAAAAGTAGAGGGGAAGTTTAGGAAAAGTGATCCGTGACAGTGAAAAGCGAGATAGTTGGACTCGAGCGAAGCGGGGGCGGGCCGCTAGTTTCAAATAAAATTCAGCTTAAGTACATGAAAAAGAGATTAAGTATTCGGACCGTTAACGCAAGCGTAGACAGACAAGAACTCCCTTCCAAATTTAAAAGGACTTCTACACAAAGAAGTTGTAAGGAAAAACGTTAAGGAATACGAAATTTGTAAGGGTTTTTAAAATATAATTACTTTTTCATTTAACTTTAGGAACATAATTAATTTATGTCAAGCCTAGTTAAAAGCCTTAAATACCTGACAACGGGTTCCACAAAGATGTGGTTAAACCCTTGGTGGGTAGTGAAAGGCAAATGGCTGTCGCTCTATGTAAAATGTAAAATACTAACTTTTAGCCAAATCTTGTTAAGACTTTTGACCACAGTGTATGTAAGGCAAAACATTTTACTTCAAATAATTTATATACAGGCACTTTTGTAGTTTTGAAATTGTGTCCATTAGTACTACCACAAATTAGCTTATGTGTAAATCCGTTTATGAAAGAATAATAAAACAATTAAAGAAAACTACTGCACGGAAGGCGCAGTTGCTGGGCAACTGGATGCCGAGCAACATGTCGCGGATTCGATTGCCGAACGGAACAACGCTTTTTGTGATCCACAAATTGTTTTTCCGGGTCTGGGTGTGATGTGTATGTGAAACTTTATGTTTATAAACGTACCCACGACACAGGAGCAAAACCTAGGGCCAGGCAAGGATTAAAAAAAAAGAAAAGATATTCTATAAAAATGTAGTTATGAAAAGGTTAGTATATAATTTTGGGGCTTACGCAATCGACGCCTCGTGGTTTTAGCTCGCGGCGGAGGCAGGCAGCTAGAGCATCCAAAGCAGCAAGCGAGGCAGCATGGACGCCTCGCACAGGGGCTGCGACGTGGGTGAGGATCGAAGAGGCCAGCACCACACGGCCTCGAGCACGCCTCACCAAGGGTAGCATCACCTGCACCAGTCGAGCTGGACCTGTGCACCAAGATCATTTCTGTAAATTTTTCAATCTACGTCGCCAATAGTCATTAACCATTGTTCTTACTCCGTGTCATTAACACTGTTTGATGAACCATATGAGTTGCAGCAGTGTGTTATATGGAAAATTCCTTTGTTCTTACTCCGTGGAAAATTCCATTCTTAATTTTCTTTATGGTGACATTTTCTGATATTATTCGAATCATGTGTAGTAGATAGGCAGTAAAATGTAACACTAATAACCGTTATTAATTAACACTAATTTTCATGTGTCAGTCAAGCTACCATTTAGAGTAATTTCGAAATTAGATTATATTTTTCAATCAATAATAATAAGCGGTCAATACTGAATATATACATACTATATATATATATTTAACCCAATTTACTTATTATTACAAAGTCGTTAAGGCTACGGATGTCGAAAAGGCAATCAAATCAAATGGAGCTTTGAACGGTCTTGTGAAACGGCTATTCATATTTAAGTGTTTTTTTTACGTAATGGACATGTTTGTATACATATTTCTCATTAGAATATATTTGAATTGCTCAATTATTAATATTACCTGTAAAAATGGCGTATTTTTTTTTGCTTTTATTTTTTCGGTTTTTTTTTATTATTTAATAGGTCGGCAAACGAGCAGACGGATTACCTGATGGTAAGCAATCAGCGCCGCCCATGGACACTCGCAACGGAGGAGTTACGAGTGCGTTGCCGACCTTTTAGGGATTAGGGATTTGGAGATTTATGGATTTAGAAGGGATTGGGGGAGGGGAAGGATTGGGCCTCCGGTAACCTCACTCACACGGCGAAACACAACGCTGTGGTTATTTCACGCCGGTTTTCTGTGAGGCCGTGGTATCACTCCGGTCGAGCCGACCCATTCGTGCCGAAGCATGGCTCTCCCACATTTGATCGGTTAACACAAAATAATTAACATACTTCTATAAAAAACTAGGTTGCAATTTTTAGATCTTCCCCTATACTCTTCTAAATGTATCCTTCATAAAAACCTTCTCATGACAATAATAAATACAACAGCAAAAAATGGCTAAATCAGTCCAGGCGTTGTTGAGTTATGCGCTTACCAACGCATTTTACAATTCATTTTTATTTATATCTTACTTATATTATAATTGCGAAAGTTACGATGTTTAGGTGTTTGTTACTCAATCAGGCCAAAACGGCTTGACGGACTTGGATGAAATTTGGCACAGGCATTGGATACACTCCGGAATATACATATAGGCTACTTTTTATCAACACACCACGCGGGCGAAGCTTCTGGCGGAAGCTAGTAGATGTATAGGCAAATGAAAAATAAAATGCAAGGTTAACTCAAGTTAATTCAATAAATAAGGTTTTTTTAAAAAGGTATTAAATGTCTAGCTAGAAAACAATCATTTTTGTTTATATAACCAGTGTAAGCAGAATATAATAGTAACAATAATTTGTTAAAACTGACCACAAATAAACGACAATTTGAAATCCGAAGATACCTAGTACCTTGCTAATTAGCTCACCGCTAAAATTTATTCTTAACTTAATTAACTGCGAGGGAACGTGCAATTTTTTGCTACTGAAAATTAAATCTTCATTTTTTCCTCTGTCCGATATTAAGTTTTCCATTATGATGTTAATATTCTTTTTGAATTATGGCAGCTAGTCAAAGGCGAAATTGGTTTGATAATAAAGTATTTTACGAATCACGTTTGATGAACAATATAACTTTAAAAAATAATGAACATTATGCTAAACTAAATTCAAAAGGAAAATTGTATTTTAAGATCTCTAGCATTGTTAAATAATTTACTTAATAAGTACTATTCTGTGTCTTACTGTAAACGTAAGTGTTAACAAAATATTTTCAATGCATTTCCATTTATCGCGAAAACACCCTTTTAAAATGTTTTTGACCAAATTTATAATTCGACAATCCAACAGTTAACGCCATCTAGCGGCATTTCCACGAAACATGTCTACGGTTACTCACCAAGCAAGTTTACATCCATCGCGCGCTTGATGACGGAGAAAGGCACCCATTCTAGTTCACCAAGTGCACACCACGATTCGCAGTTGACAACGGCCCACAGCCCTTGCGCGCCCTCTGGCAGGTGATCCACGATGTATAGAGACGCTGAGAGAATCTACCGCAAAACAGTTTCAAGTTACTGAAAATGTTTCCAGAAATCACCGCCAGATCTCGTTTGCATCTACATCTACAAATAGATTGTTACTCGACAAAATGGGACATGTCAAAAAACGATTTTTTCAAATCGAATTTCAGAAAGTTCTAGATTTTTGGCATGAGAAATTATTTTCTGGACAGTTTACAATTGCATATTACTTTTAATTTGAAATTTATTTTCGTTTTGTCATTATTAACTTGTCATAGTCTGTTGGTCTCCGCCAAACTCTTAATTCTCGTATTAATCATTTTTATAAGAAAAAAACTCGAATCTTGTATGCCTCTATTAACTACAACTATGTCTATTTTGAATTGGGTTTTGGCTTAACATTTGCAGCATGATAGCTTTAGAAGCATCTATATGTGTCTACTTTTGTATAAAAAAAGTAAACGACAATCTAATTTCGAAGAAAAATGAGGTTAAGGTTTACTATTTGACGACGTTGTAGACACTGAAAGACAATTTTATAACGCTGTATTTTCAGGTTTGTTTGTGTCTATACACCGAAAATATCTACTTTAAACATGTTTTTTGCATTAGCACTCAAAATAAGAATTAAGCAGTAAATAATTCGCCATTGTCGACTACCGTTCTCTAATAATGGTTGATTTATACAAAAACAAAAATAAGCATTATCACATAGGCACAAACAAATTCGTCTGATAACAAATTGCAAGTTTGTTTCACTTCAGAATTTGGGCAATTAATCTTATCAAAAGTTGGGAACATTTCTCGAACCGTAAATACATTTTGAACTCGTGCGTTATGAGGCGTCGACGGAGCGAAAGATACAATGGGAAGAAAAAGGGATTTTTTAACGAATACGTACCATGTTATTCTACATTGTTTTTAATGTTGTACTACGTGGGCGGTCGCTTTAACCTCGTGATTGTAACATTTTCTTTTTCGTTGCCAACCTGAATTAATTTAGAGTCGAGTACATCCCTAAATTGGGGTTTGCTAGGAGCGGTACACGTACAAAATTAATTTACAAAGACTTTAGCTATGTACTTGTACCTATACCTACAAGCGGCTTAGACTATGAGGCCAAAATTGTTATTATATAACGTTTCTCCGCCGTTGTACTCCAGATATTATTAATTATACTTATTTACATATAAACGGGTTTAAGGATTAAAGAGCAACCCTAGAAATAAAGTTAACCTAATTGATAGTCTTGAATGAAAGTTGTTTGAGTATATTTTGGTCTTTACGTTTAATTGAATATTATTTTTGCAAGCGACGTCAAGAAATTATGACGAATTGATTTATTTTAGAAGAATCACCTGAGTTTCTGACGTAATGTCAAGTTGAAGCGTGTGCAGTCTTCCAGAACAGTCTTCTTTGAGCATGTCGGCGTCTATGTTACCGGCTTTACTTTGGAATCCAGCGAAGACATGGTAGCCGAGATCATCCAGACGTCTTGCGAGAGCATTTCCCAGCACGTTATCACAGCCCGTCACCAGAACAGCTTTTCCAGCTGCAGTTACCTGTATGCAAGAGAATTTTTCTTAAACTAACAAGTCATGTAAAATTAGTTATACACTTCAGTCGTAAAAATATCGCGTCACGAATACGGGTAAACCACGACTTTCATTTATACTGAAACTAGAGTTACGAGAACCCATGAACCCTTTCAATCATGCTAGTATTGTTTCCATGCCTGAAATAATTATATCTCATTAGGGTAGGAACGTTTTGCTACATCAGATATAACGGGCGGGCGACGAAATTAAGTTTTCGTCGAAAATAGATGACGACAGCTTGATTGATGTCCGTTATAATAACAGCTGAGTGAATATTTTATTCAAGCATTTGTACGTACCTATGCGTGACGCAGTGACGTCCGAGGTTAACTATTTCAGGGTTGCCTGATCGTTAATTCTTAATCTTGTAGTCCTCTCAATGTTCAAAGTCACGCACCAATCACATATCGTGTTTGCATACATTTGGTAATTAATGTTCGTACTCGTTTTATAGTTTTCTTCGTTCATACAGCAACGTATGGTAAAGTCGCTCGCTTTAATGAACAGGGATAGGTGCTAGTTTTACAAAGGTAACGTATTCACACCTCATTAGGTTCGCTTCAAACCTGAATATTTCAAATACTACGACTTAACATTTAGTTTCTTTGAAAAATGGCAATTTATCATTCGACTAAAAGATGTTATGATACCTAAATAAAATAACGAACGTTAGCAGTTGTTTACATATCATACATATAACTCTCAAGCAATAAATAACATTAATATAAAAATACCAGATATTGTTTTAGAGACGAGGCTGTTTTCTTTCATTCATAGTTTATAAAACCGAAAGTTCAAATGTGGATTATCATAAAAATATTTGGAGTTAGTAAGAAAACACCATGAATATTTTATTTAGTAGTGTCTATTCAGTAAAAACACGACCATTAACCTATTTTAAATCGGACTTTCGAATGGATTGATGACGCAAGTACGGAGGCTGGCACAATGGTACAATTGTTGCAATCTCCTTGGCCATTTGTAATGCGACACATTCACACTGACATTTTAGGGGTAATATTGCACAATATCTCCGAATATTTATATCGTAAGGTGAAGAAGCGTTTTTGTAACGCACATAAGCTTTTCTTCATGTTTCCAACAACTTACGACAGATTTGTTTTAACATTTCAAAAGTGCTCTT
Organism: Spodoptera exigua; assembly: GCA_902829305.4. Taxonomy (NCBI): domain Eukaryota; kingdom Metazoa; phylum Arthropoda; class Insecta; order Lepidoptera; family Noctuidae; genus Spodoptera; species Spodoptera exigua. The sequence goes on from LR824614.2 coordinate 6,805,009, forward strand.
GATAATTGTATTCGTATAATTATATTATATTCAGTTTAGTTATAAAAGTTACGCCACAAAACACATTTCAATTTGTTTACTAAATCTTCAATTTGTACGGTAGGTTTGTAATAATACTCAGCCGCAGCGGGTTACAGAGACTAGGCCACAAATCAAAATTATCTAACTAGTTCGCATGCAATCTCGTTACTAATTCCATGAAATTCAACCATTCATTTTTCTGTTCGGTTATGGATGGATGTGGAGGGAGATGTTCTGTCTATTTCCATGTCGAATGATTCATTGAGGTACTTTTCTAGATTTTTGTAATAAACTATATTTTTTTTTTATGTGTTAGGACGGCAAACGAGCAAACGTATTACCTGATGGTAAGCAATCGGCGCCGCCCATGGACACCCGTAACACCAAAAGAGTTACGAGTGCGTTGCCGGCCTTTTAGGGCTTCGGATATTTAAGGGTTGGGAAGGGATCGAGTAGTGGCAGGGATTGGGCCTCGGGTAACCTCACCCACACGGCGAAACACAACGGTGTGGTTCTTTCACGTAGGTTTTTTGTGAGGCCGTGGTATCACTCCGGTCGAGTCGACCCATTTATGCCGAAGCATGGCTATGCCACACTTAAAAGAATAGGTATACTTTATATAACATACAAGTATTTTATAGATCTAGTATTTCAGTCAAGCTAGAGAGGTACTTATTAAAACATATCCACTTTTCGCTAATTAATTATCTGCTTTAGCCCAATTGCAATAAGAAGCGAACCTGTCAAACACCAGCTATATTTCAGACTATATGCTATTGTTCAGAATTTCTAAAATCGAACAATCCAATAATACTTTGGCTGGTTTTGATTTTCGAGTGATTATCGTAATTATTTTATTAATAATAACTTGTAATTGAAATATTCGACTATACAAACTAAATAAACTCTTTCGTTTAGGTTATTACAAGAGAAATTGAGTTATTCTGTCCTTCCCTTGGGAGGCTGCGACCTGATTCTATGTGCTCTGCTGTTACCGACTACTCAGGTAATCTTCAAAATGTTTATTCGTAAAAAACGAAGCAAAGGCGTATTATCAGGAGACTTACATACCAGATTACTTCCCACATTATGTGGATTTGTGGAAGATTTGTCAAGTATTATGGACTTGATATACTCTTCTATTATCTAGGTACGTTTCACAGTGATCCTTAATTTTTTCGGAATTCCGAAAACTTATCCCCTGTTATAACCTATACAGTCTGTGTATGTGTATAGATTTTTGAACGCTACTGATGAAAGTTTTGAACGCTACTGATGAAAGTTGGGTAGAACAGCAGGTATTTATGTCTGGTTTACCAAATTTTTTACTAGTACTGCAAGACATCCCACGTTAGTACTTATCAATTCTAAGGTAAGTATTATTAGCAGCTTCTAGCTTTCTACATGCATTTCTTTTATTTTATCAATCTAAATAAAATAAATGGGTAATTCATTTGTGAATGCCTTTATAGCTATTGGCCATGAATATTTAGGCTCACAGAAAACGACATTTACTATCCTTACTTAATTTGTTAAATTAAATGCAAAAACAATATTCACATCACATAATTAGCCAAGGCCTCTTCTCACATGGGGAAGTATACAGTATAATTTAATTTTATTTTTCATTGTGTTTAAAGTGTGGGAGAGCCAAGCTTCGGCGCGAATGGCTCGGCTCGACCTGAGTGATACCACGGCGTCATAAAAAACCGGCGTGAAACAACCACAGCGTTGTGTTTCGCCGTGTGAGTGAGGTTACCGCAGGCCCAATCCCTTCCCATCTCCCATCCCTTCCCAATCCTTAAATATTCTAAACCTTTATCCCTAAAAGGCCGGTAACGTACTCGACAACAACTCCTTTGATGTTGCGGGTGTCCATGGGCGGCGCTGATTGCTTACCATCAGGTAATACGTCAGTTCGTTTGCCGACCTATACCATAAAAAAAAACATAGAATAAACTACAACGTTTCTGCTACACATATTCTATAGCTCATCTGGATGCAGTTATGAAGTAGAAAAAATATTTTAAATATTGTTTTTAAGCTTGACATTGGCGCGGAAAAGCCGTACCGTAGTGCTAGTATTAAAATAATATCGATTTGCTTACCATCTAATCTCTCTAGTGTAACAACGTTTGTGCTCTAACAGTACTAAGTACAAAGGATCGGTGATGAAGACAAACATTGATCCGCAACGTTTTCTAATCTCACCGCAGCTACAGTATCCCTCGGACTACTGGCTTTTCAGCATAAAATTAATGTAATCAATGCGAACCTCAGATGAATATTTAATAAAGTTCAAATCACTTTGACATTCGTATTTATTACGGAATGGGCTGGGTCCAATAGTATAACTAAATTTGATTTTAGTTTAGTCGTCATAGGCGTGACTGTCGAGCAATTAGCATTCTCATTTAACTAGAGTGGTTCAGTTAAAACCTCTATAGAATACTGTTTTTGTTAAATGTTTCACAGAGAGAAAAACATTAGAAAAAGATTTTGATCACAGCTCATATGCAATTCTATTTTTGGTTTTTATCTACGAAACTTAAAAAAAAATATTGTTTTCTGTTCTATATAGACAAGACCCGTTTTTATGTAATAAAAACTGGCTATAACTAGATGTTGGTCTACTTCAGGGGAGGAAACGCGAATCTTAATTACTTTATGAGTTTAGTTACGTATTATTTCATTGGAAAAACCATTATCTCTAATCTAAATTATTGTAGTTTCAGCCTACTTAATTGTGAATGGAGACGAAGAAAATTTCAAACGTAGGTACTTAACGATCGCAGGTAAGAGTTCCTTCACCCCGTTTCTGAAATATTCAGTTTGGTACAATGTCTCTTTTGTTTTCAGAATATTATTCCTGTAGTACCTGAGCGACAGAGGCTTTCTCGAAAAAAGCCCTTACATTATGGTGACAAGATGGATTTTTCTTTGCAGTGCTCAAATTTCTTTACGGCAATTAATGAGAGTTTTCTTAATAACGAAAAGATAATTATTACAGGGAATTAATTCTCGCCCTAGTTTGACCATTACAAGTGTAGTCGGAATCGTTATAACCATTTTAGAGAAGATTATTACAAAGGAACCTATGAACACATTGTACAGGGTGTATTGAAAAACTTATCTATCATAATTAATAAGCTCCATGTTTCAAATGGTATTACAGAAGATTTTCTGAAAAATCTGTAATTACAATTTGATTACTACCGACATTGTTCATAGTTTGTCGTGGTGCGGTCCGTCATATATTGCTACCTATTTATCCATATGTAAAGAATTTATTTGTTGCATTCCCAAACACTACCATATGAAGTAGGTCGGGGTGAGTGCTGTGAATGGCAACCAATTTTATGACCTATTATTTCTTATGGAGAGCGCACGATACGTGTATCTAGCTCTCGTCAGAATACCGGTGACGCACGAGTTACTGAGCCACACCGAGATCTGCTACCAGTTGAGGTAGTTTTGGCATTCAATCTTTATTTAACTATGGTCGTAAGACTAAAGGTAGCCTAGGCTATTAAATCCCAATTTTGAAAACAACTTTTTAGGTAAACCTACATAGTAAATTTACTTCTTCCTAAAAATTCACGTTTTACATTATATTTCCCAAGAGCCTTTTAGTTTGTAGAAAACAAAAGAGAAATATTAAAAGAAACAATTAAAGCTCTAGTTAAACTGTGAATTAACAAGATATATTTTACTCAGTTCAGGAATCGAATTTAATACCCTTTTTTTTGGTACTACCCGACCAATAGCATTCGGGAAAATCGATTACATTATGAATTTAAAATTACTCGGAATCGAGCCGAATCGGCTTCCACATTCCATTCACGTTTTCAGTCTGAATGTGTACAGATGTAATACTCTGCAGATTTCTATTTCATGTTTTAAGAAGCGTCGCGTCGCTGAAAACGCTACCTGCCTATGAATTATTAATTAATTATCCGGCGTGACTAAATATCTTAATTAATAACGCCCAGGAATTTCTCGCAGCAATTTAAAAAGTTCGATAAACTTGTAATGCTGTTTGGAATTACATTGTTTGATGATAGAAAAAGCTACGATTACTACTACGATATTAAATTATTGTTACGTTTGTTTTATAAAATCAATGTATGTGTTTCCAAAAATATATTTTAACGTCTTTCAATCAATTGTTATTAGAAATAGATTGTATAATTCCCATCTTAGTATTGCAATGTTTGAATGAATTATGAACTTGTCCGTGGCCTGTGCTATGTCTAGTACAAATCGCTGTAGCACTTTAGATTACTACCGATATTAAAACAAATGATATATGGCTTCCCATTTTGAATGCAATTTCTATTCCTGTTTGGTCAAGTGGTTTAACGTTTGGCACCAGTTCATAACAAATACAAAGGTGCCATTGATTTAACGCAGTGCTGCGACTTTGACTAGTTTAGACAACAAAACTAATTGATTTCGTATACATTTGATGGAAATAGTTTGCTAGAATTCCTGAACGTTACCTACCTGCTCGAGTTTAGAGTATGAGAATACGTTACACCGAAATCTCGAAACATTATTATATGGCACCAGCCCCAAGGTTGTTCAAATAGCACTCAGCGAGATTGTTTATGGCATTGATTACTATATAGATTTTGCTCCACAAATAGACCTTATTTATAGATCAATTTGTTTACTCCAACAGGACAAATAAAGCTCAATAACGTTTAATTTCGTATTTAAACAAGTTCGCAATAATTATCTTTATCATTAACAAATACTCTGTAGTGTAAACTAAATTGTGAAAATTGAAAACGTTGCATGTGGGAGGCTGAGAGCTTTGCTATGAATATTCATTAATTTAAATGAGGTAGTACAGGTGCTACAGCTGTTTCCTTATAGAGTCTATTGTTACGGTGCTTTTGTACAAGAATTTTCAACTCCAAACTTGATCTTCTTCGTGTCGACCTGAACAATTTTCACATAGAAACAGCAGCTCATGAATAGATACTCATGTATTCTGTAAACTTGGTTGAGAAGGTGGTTGGGGATGACGTTTCCAAGCATAATTTATGACGCAATTTGAGGCTAAAATTAACGCGGCATTTCAGTTCTTGCTTTAAAAATATGCTTACGTGCCACATCTTATATATCTCAGTACAAACTGCGTACATCTTGACATTGAGTTGATTTTTACAAATATAGATTCTTATCAACGACAGAGACGAAACACAGAATTGTGTTTATACAATATACAAATGAAATGATTTGCTAAAACTGAGTTAATTTTCGCAGTGTTGAAATAATAAATTTGTGAAAGTAAATGGTCTAGTAATAAACATTTATCTTACTGTTATTTACGTAATAGTTTAAAAAATAAACCGGGAGAGTGGTGGGCGGCGACTGATTGGCGTATCGTAACGTGTTGACTAACGACAGCCACAAGTTTACGTGTTTCTAATGTATTTATTTATACTTTATGGCTACCGTAAAACTGCGAACTATTCAACGTTTTCCTCAAAGTAATTGCAAGTTTCAGTAATAACGTGCTCATTAACGACTTTAGGATGTTACTTACCGCTGAATTCCTCTACAGATATTGAATATTATTATCATAATTTTTAATCCAGACTCTTAAATTACCTACACAAATACAGCTGAGTAACTTTGTGTAAAATGAGTCGCCGATGAGCACAAACTTACAGGCGCTGATTAGATTTGTGGAAACATGACTGCTTTGAATTTTATGAGTTTGCGAATAAAAAAATCAACTTGGCAACTTTGCTGGAAGTTTTGTTGAAAATTATGCTTTAATTGCTTGTACTTTGAGTAAAGTTTGGTAGACTTCAATTGCGTGGAGATTGCTTAGTGAAGTGAGTGAATAATTTTACCTGTAGATTATGGTAGAACCAGAGAGATCCGGTGACGGAGATTGAGAACCAGAGGAAGAGTGTGAACACTGACACGGAGCTTAGATGCAGGGCATTCAACACCGTTGATAGCACCACGGCCAAGGCATGACACAGTACTATCGGTAGGGCGCAGCGGTCGATAATGTCCCATGGCACCTCCTATGAAAAGAAATATAACATTTTGAAAATAAAAAACATTTAAATACACAATAGATTATTATTCCTGACTTGGTGTCTGAGGTATGTCAGTTTTATTAGTAATATTTTACAATATGGAATTCGTTCTATTTATGGAGGTTCGAAAGGACGGCTTAACTGGAGTGATATCATGGTCTCACAGGAAACCGAGGTGAAACAACGGGCCGGGCGGGAGGGAGTGTCAGACTCTTACTGACTAAAAACCCCCCTGTTCCTTCTCCTGCTCTGGGTCGAGGTCGCGGTGCCTCATTGCGCTTACCCCGCAACCCCGGCTGGTGAAACAACGCTTGCGTTGTATTTCGTCGTGTAAGTGAGGTAACCGAAGGCCCAATTTCTTTAGCGTCAGAAGGGATCTCTAAATTTAACCATCTCGGAAATATTCTGTTTGTTGACATATCTTAGAGTTATTCTAATCCTAATAATATTTAAAATATGAAAATTTGTAAGAATGTAAGGATGTATGTTTGTTTGTTATTCTTTCTCGCGAAAATAGCTAGACCGATTTGGTTGAAATTTGGTATGAAGATGATTATGACAGTATAGATTAATCAACATACAAAGCGGGCGAAGCCGCGGGCGGAAGCTACTATTCCATATTTGTATAATGTTGTAAGCCATACATAATATAGTAATGTGAATGAACAGACGATTTAATAAATAATTATACTAAAGTAAAGTAACATCTAAAGTTTAGAATATCTAAAAAACCACGAGAAAGTGAAGAGTAATCTTAGTAAAAGCTTCAAACATAAAACAATTTTATTAACAATTCACCTTAAATATTAATTTAATTATCAGTGCCTGATATCTTGGGTTAAATTACGAAGGGCTTTAGTTAATAAGTTTTCTCTAATAGTAGGTGTGTGGGTGTCGATAATACCCACCCTATCAAACACCGTTCAAGTACGTAGCCGCGAAAATGTTAGAATGTGTAAATCAACAAGTAAAGGTTTATATTTCACACAGAAGATAAGTGTGAAACTCAATGCCACTTGTAGTTATTTCTGGATATAAAATATCTTAAACGACCCGTAATTTCCCTATGAACCAGACAATTACGAAGTTATTAAAATATAATATTATCTTGTTAAAATATTAGGTTCTGAAGCACTCTGTGTGTTATACGATCTTCGAATTTATTAAGGAACGTTAATTAAATCGAATGTGAAATAAGATTCTATTCTTATACATATACCATAAGGTCGCACCTCTTCATTCTCATGGGGTAAGTAGACGTGCACATATAAAATATTATAATTCCAATGCAACAATCGGTTAACATATTGCTACATTTCGGACACAATTTAAAACTCCGCGCTATCCCCGAAAACGAGAGAGGAATAGATCCCAATACCTCTAGCTCAGCACTCACAATCACTCGAGCAACGAGGCGTTTCTATACTTCTTCATGTTTATTAGACTTGGCGCCCTTCACACATTTTCGCTTGATAAAACAGTTCTTTAATGATGTGCGGATCAAAGCGCCTCTTGCTATTAGATGTAGCAACTATTTAAAAATAAATAATGTATAATACTAATGACATTAATCATGACAGTCTACTCAAAAGTGGGACAGACGTTATTTAAGACACACAAAATTTAAGATAAACAGATGTTTTCGTTAGTTTAGAGTGTAACTGTAAATATAGAAAGTGAGTTTCTGTAATATGACAGGATAGATGATAGACTAAGAGCCAGTAATGTAATGGAATGATTTCATCCACTTATAAACCTTGTCTTCAACAACAAAGTGCTCGCTTCGACCTGTCAATTATTGTAACATCATAAAGATGACTGATTGAGATGTAAAAATAGCTATTATGAGTTTTTACACTGTAAACAATTCATCTACTTCAATGTGATATGTTTAAAAAAAAAGAGTAGGTACTACGAGCCAAAATTTCTTAATATACGTAAAAATGCAACTGACGTTGTATCGGTCGACTGTAAGCAAAATAAAATACAATACTTGTATTTCGTATGTTTACCCAAAGGTCATTCAAGATAATTGATTAAAGTGTTTATGCAGTTTATTTTCGTAAAGAAAGCAATAAAGAAACAATTTTTGTTTTCGCAGATGCGACACAGATTGTTTATGATTCATCCTCTGTGCCGCAAATAGAACAAAATTAAAATTTTCAAAAACATTCGCTGATATTTTAGATCGGTATTAAAATTGGCAACTCCCTGGTTGATGGGCTTCCTGTGGCTCCGGGTTATCCCTTTGATCGTGAACAGTAGGCACTTAACAATTTACTTACTACGTTATTTTAATTGTAATGTTTTAGTAATAACAAACTAGGGTTTGATAAATTTTAACAACGGATAAAGTGCGGTGTTTGCCTTTTGTTTTATTTATTGGCAACATTAATTATGAATGCGTTCTAAAGACGAAAATCTACAGCCATTAAAGCAATAACAATGAATATAAATAAAGATGACAATAATTACTTGCTACTAATAGTATTCATAGATGCATTATCATTTTCATTGAGGTTACCGAAGTATTGTTATTATACTACTTAGGTATCGAATTAGAGTGTCATTATGTTTATAAATACAAAGCTAGAAATAGTAGTCATTATCGCTTTTCACAAATTCTTACTATTGTTGTAAAAAGCGATTGTGTGTTTATTTTTTTTTTAACTTTCACCTTGGAACGAATTGCTTTTATGTGAGTTTATATACGATTTTGACCATTCGAGAAAAAAAATTTGGCGGATGGCCATTACTTTCTCTTGAAAATCAGTGCTATGCTGCAAAAGGAAAGCTATTCTCATCATCGTCGACGATCAGTGAGAGTACACCGCTTTACCATTGGTTTCCTCCATAAAAACATTTGACATAATTTTGTACTAGTAAGCGAGTTGGACGGAATATATTTTATATATTACAATGGCAAATTATTTATATTTGTGCATTTAAGAAATTATTTTTTTATTTCATGCGGTAGGTGTTCCCTATCCATTATACTTACATGACACAAGAATTTGGGAAATGAATTATTCTGGGTATAAATCGTAGAGCAAGGTCAGCCTGAGTGCTAAGGGACATGAGTTTACACTAACAGTCGAATAAGTCGAATAAATCAAATGAAACGGGAACATAAACCCAGCCCACACACGCGTAAATTTCTATCTACGTAAAACCACACCATAAAAGTTTCAGCTTAGTTGACATTTTAAAACTAAAAACATTGAAATTTTAATACCACCTAATATAAGGACGCTAAAGAGTTTTGTTTATTGAGATTCGTATTATACTGATTTATTTTTTTTAAATGTGTAGCAAATGTGCATGGCAGTGAATACCCGAAGTCGCGGTGGCCCGGAGGTTAAGGAGCCCGATTTTTATCCAAGGCAAGCACTAATGTGACTTTTGCCAAGTTACATGTACTTTCTATGATTATTTAGACACCACTGACATACGGTGAAGGTAAACATCGAGAGGAATAATATAATTTCTAATTGTAAGTTTGAAATCGTCAACCCGCATTAAGCAAGCGTGGTGATTAATGTTCTAACCTTCTCCGTATGAGAAGAGGCAAAGGTCTCTCTTTTAAATTTTTGCTGAACAAAGGTTCAGCAGTAGGCACTTATAGGCTGATGATGATAATGAATACCCGTAACGTTAGAAGAGTTGAGTGCAATGTCGGATGTTTGGGGATACCGTGTTTCAGGTGGTTCGGGGATTGAGGGTTCAGGAAGAGATAAGGGTAGGAAAGAATAGGGCCTTCGGTAAGCTCACTCATACGGCGAAATACAACGCTATGGTTGCTTCACACTTGTTTTCTGTGAGGTCGTGGTGTTTCCCCGATCGAGCCGGCTCATTCGGCATAAATGACACATAATGCCTTTTTTGATTGATGGTAGAAGATGGTATAGTTAGTACCTAACATTTTACAACGTCATACAATTATGTATTACCTAACTCGGTCGCGGGCGGGAAAATCATCAAATGACTTCTCCCGTCCAGGGTAAAGCGAGAGAGAGTGTCAGACGCTTACTGACTAAAAACTCCCCCGTTCCTTCTCCTGCTCTGGGCCGAGACCGTCGGTCGCGGTCCCTAACAATTGTTTTCGAAACAAAATCGTTACTAAGCAATAATTTAACTGATCATTAAAGCTATACAGCATAATGAAATTCTAAATAAAAGTTTACAGACATTCTTTTTTTACTCACCAATCACCACTGACCGGGGTGTTTATTCATTTTACTATAGGAACCTTATTATTGATCGACGTAGTCAAAAGTTATAGAGATATTAAACAATGAAATACGAAACTATTATTACACGATAAAATATAAATGTAGTTATATCAAAAAGAAAGCCTTTGTTTCATTTATCCGTCGTAACTTTACTTGATTACGTATTTAATTCGAGAGAAATTTTTAATGATTCGAGTTCCTTTGACGGAAACTTTTATAACAGTACTAGGTTTTGGCCCGCGGTTTTGGTCGTTACTGGAATAAAAATTATCTTGTTAGGTTCTAAGATCTTGTAGTCGAAGGAAAGGGTTAATAAATATGTGTTTTATGTACATATGTGTTTTGTTTAACATTATTGATAAGATAATGTAGAATGATGGCTGTGGCGAATAATGTGGCAAGCAGGTTTTTGCAAAGCATTCACAGATCTTTTGCTTTAAGTAATTACTATAGTGGCTACCAGTATAATTTGATTGTACAAATTTAATGAAAAACCAGTTTTACTTTTACACTTAAACAGAAAATTCCTTGTGTGTTTTATGTTTATTATAAGTATATTCAATAACCGTTAAACTTAGTCACCTTACTATTCATATTATGCAAATTATTTAAAAGGAAAATGAGATTTAAATTAATTGTATAACAAGAAACACAAATTAACATTCACGTTCCAACGTGCTATTAAAAACCTTTTTCTACCTGGCAATGGCAAGAGACATCATATAATCGAGTTCATTCACTTATGCCATAGTTATAGAGAATTAGACGAAATATTAATAGCATGTGCGTGATTTATGAAGTATTTATGCCAAAGAGGTTTACCTGTGACGTAGACTGTGAGCCTTTGATGAGTGAGCCGCGTCGCGCTGAAGGCCGACGGTGCATCGACGGCGCTGTGATGGATGCACGCCTGGTTACGTCTCCCGCAACCATCGTAGCAGCTCGCTGTTACGTCGCTGCGTTCATAACATAATAATTTAGGTCCTATCAACTTACTACTTATTAAATCGTCTACTAGGACTAACTATCACATATTAATGGCCTCTCAATTTACCTAAAATTTTTAACCGTCGCTCTGTAGGTTATTAATTCGCTAATAATGTATGATCAATGCTATTAATTATTGTCTGTAACCTGTAAGCAGCCCCGGTACGGCGTCGCAAATAGAAAGTGCAGCCGATGTAAATGTCGCGGTTGTCGGTGGAGTGCGTTGCGGCCGGCGGCTGGGGACGGCACCGGGTTTATTTTTGAGCGAACGGTCACTGTGGCGACCTAAAACGTGCCTGTGCCAGATTTATATGATTTTTGATAGACATCGCGTGGGTGTGATCAATTTAAACTCTGATCGAAATTTAACTGTAATTCGCACGATTGTGACCGTTTGTTTACTGCGCCTACACCAAACTCTATATCGGAATCAGGAAGGGCTTCCTTTTATTTGCCATGAAATGGAATTGCTTTCAGTTCCGAAGTTCCCAATTTGCGACGTGGAAAAATATAATTTATTTGCTTTAATTTAAGTATCTAGCTATTGATGTTGTCAATTTTACATAATATTTTACAGTTTATCGAGCCGCTGTTAGATCATAAATCATTTATGTATAAAATGACAGGATATTTGTATTGTATGTCTGAACAGAAGCAGGTACACATTTTAAAGAATCGTGATGTTGATAAAATTCTGTTTTTATATACATTTTGGATCAACTGTTTATGTCAAAATATTATTTTGCAACGATATTTTCTTGGTAGGCTATCCAATTGTAAAATTGTTTGAGAAGCATTTAAATGCATAAAAATTTAACTAGACTTTCTAGGTATAAAATGAGTGAAAAAAGTTTTTTGTTGTACGTCTATAGCATTGAAAGTACTTGAAGAAAGTGGAATAAACATTTCTATGGGCACCTTTTCTGCTTTATAAGAGTTTTATGAAAGGAAGTCAATACAAAGAGTATTCATAATTGTTTCAAGCCAGTTTGAGGATTTTTTTGTTGACGGTCGCAAAGCTTTGTTGACATATTATTTGTTTCATTCCCAACAATTTGTATTGCCAACGCCAATGAAAAAACTGCCTACATTTTGTTGGCTGTATGTGTATTGTGTACAAAGACTAAGAATTAGCTAAAGCAGAATTTTTCCTCTTCATTGAGAGGTAAAGTAAAATTTACGTTTACGTTTCATTTGAAACTTATTTGAATGAAAAAATTTATAAAAAATACTTTCTATGATAAATACAAGCTCTCTCAAATTTAAATATTGATTAAAACTAGTAACAAACGGATGTTTACAATATATGCAAAATATGTCAAACTATGTATTAATTAATTAGGCTTTATAAATTTGATACAAATTCCACAATGTTTTTACACGAATATTATGTACGAAAATTGAGAATAATAACAGAAACTATATCACAGATCATATGAAATTTGGTTACACAGTCACCTAACAGACCACTAAATAACACTTCGAAATGAAAACACACACAACATCCTTACAAACGAATGCATTCACAAATATTAATTCAATATTTAAATATCACGTACTTTTAATAGAAAATTTGTACTGAAGTGGTGTTATGATTAAGATGCGCGGGCGCATTCGTTTGGGCGGGCGGCGCGTAGCGAGCGCGATCCCTTACTGTCGACCGGCGAGCCGCTTGCGCCGCCGCATCCACGCATGCGCCAAAATTAAACACATGCGCATTATTATTTATTACAACATTTTCGGCTAGATTGTAAAATCAGAAACCTACTCAATGCTCCAGCAGAGTGGAATGTTTTTTGGCAAAACATCGAAACATTAAATCTCCGCCACTCAGATATTTGTATTTCTAAAGGAGAAACTTTTACGTACCAAAGAAAATGTGTGTAGGTATACAAAAGTTTCGCTTTCACGGGTTCAATGTTTGTGAATGCTATTTTGAGTTTTAATTTATAATTTGACATTCAAACTTACGAGCGTTGATATTCAAATATAAATTAACCTTCAAATGTTTATTGATAAAAGTTGGCCTAATAAAATTTTTGTTTACATGTTGCAAAGCTAAAAGAAAAATAATGTCATGTAAGCATCATAAATCAGTTATAATGTGGTATTTTGTTTAAACATTTCGAATGTTCCGTGAAGTATATACACACAGTAGTGTAGGTTGGTACGTTCTCAGTATAATACTCTCCTATGATCTGCCTACGCACCTATTGTCGGTGCCATGCAGCGAAGCATCAGTTAAATGTTAGTGGGGTATTATTATACAGTACGTCCCCTGCAGCTGTTTCATCAAATAACTTGGGAAGACCTTTTATTATAAAACTACCTATTTTAAAAAGGTCAATTCCTATATACATAGATTAAAATTCTTAATTCAAATATTAATAAGAACATATATTAAAATGAATTTCAGTTTCACATTGATGTATGTATGTCGAGTTAAGTTCAGCCACATATTTCATGTTAAGGTAAAATGATTAGCTTATGTATGTAGTGTAGAAATTATCGTCGAGCACCAGACGATAATTTATACAATTATCGGCACCCATAATGAGGTCAGCCCTAAGGTGAAAATAACTGAAGCTTTAAGCGCTATTTTTGGTAATAAAAGTACCTCTACATAATATACGTATAGAATAAAATAAAACTATTTATATTGGAACGAAAACGGAAGCTTTTATCTGCTACCGACAGTTGATGGACAATATCCGAATTGAATCAATTAAGAAATTTAAACGCTGGCAATTCAATGTCAAAAGAGCCGCTCAATATACCTACGCATATAATGAAGCTGACATGTTTTAAAAGAAAGTGTCGCAATATTTCAACGCTGCGCTTTAGAGAAATGAAAATATGCGAACTTTCCAACAACATTTCTCTACTCGAAACAACAAACAATGAAGTAATAAATTCAAGAATAAAACAAGTGAATGTGCAATACTGCTGTAATGAAACATCTGAGATATGGGGATAATAACAAGACTCAGTAAGTGTGAGAGAGCCAAGCTTCGGCACGAATGGGCTGGCTCGACCGGAGTGATACCACGGCTTCACAGAAAACCGGCGTGAAGCAACAGCGTTATATATTTTTTTATTAATAGTTCGGCAAACGGGCAGACCTTTTACCTGATGCATGGTACGCAATCAGCGCCGCCCATGGATCCCACCCGCAACGGAGGAGTTACGAGTGCGTTGCTGACCTTATAGAGATAAGGGATTACGAGAATTAGGGATTGGGGAAGGGGAAGGATTTGTAACCTCACTCAAACGGCGAAACACAACGCTGTGGTTGTTTCACGCCGGTTTTCTGTGAGGCCGGGTATCACTCCAGTCGAGCCGACCCTTTCATGCCCAAGCATGGCTTTCCCACATTTAAACTTGTATTATCTTATATATGTAGTTTCTACTTGTATTATCATTTTAAAACTCCACCCTAGCCTCGGCCAGGTACAATTTGCCAATTTCCCAATATAGTATCAGGTGAATGCATTGAGTTTTACTTCCATATAAGCTTGTTCTTAGATTAAAAATTACGACAAAAAAGGAAATATCCAATTCCATCAATTGATTTGGCAGTAACGATTGTATATTTCATTTGGATAATCCATTTTTATTTATGTTTTTTGATGTCATACAGTTAGCTTTGATATATTACATTTTCTTGAAGGAGTGATTATGTCAAAAACGTTTAACAGTTGTTGGTATAAATATGACTTATATTGTATAAAATTAATTGCGTTTTGATTTATTTATAAAGTTGTTTGTATTTACTTGAGTTCAGAAAAAGAAAAACGATGTACTTGATATTTATATGTTCAGTGCAGAATTTTAAAAAAATTAAAAGTTCGAGTACCTATATGATAAAACCACTAAATTTCTTCAGCCATAGATAAACTACTAATAAAACGCTAGTGTATATAAGTTCAGAGTTCACCATTTTTCCAGTTTATTGGTTCCCACCTTTGTTTGTGAAACCAACCTGATTGTAAAATACATTATATTAGTTACAAAAAAAAACAGCTCTGCGTAGTAGGCGAATAAATGTGTGAAGTGAAAAACTTTAATTTATATAAAACAATACACCTTTTTTATAAATTATCAAAACCACAAGCGCACAGGCTGTGTTTGTCGTTGATTTTCATATAATTGGCGTGGGCGCTTATAGGGAAAGCGTCAAAGTTTTTAACAATCCTGCTTCTGGCAAAGTTCTCCGTTTCTTTGAATTTATTGTTCAAAAACCCAATGAAATTAAATGAAAGGAACTACATAAAAAGTGATGTTTTGTATTAATTATTATGTCTTTGTACCTATCCTTAATACAATATAAATATTATTCGATAATTTTCATATTGGTTTACATAAAAGGAACTTGGCAATTTCAAATAATATGTTTTAATTGAGAAAGTCCATCTACGTACAAGACATGAGAACGGAAAATTATATTGAATGAAAAAGAGATATATAAAAGTATGAACAAGAGATATCAAACGAAAACTTTTAGAAAGAAACATGCGAACCCTTTTAGTATGTATTAGATTATTTCTTAAACTAGACTATGACAGGTATGTGTCGAAGGAGTGAATGTCAACAGCTACTCCATATTCGTACTAGAAATGCATCACTCAGTACTAAACTCAATATTGTGTGGGGGCGTTAAATGCTAGTAGGGATCTAAGCCAAAGGTTACCCATTTTCACTGTGTACGCATTATTCTTTAAATCGCTTGACACACATACTTTTGTTGGCATCGAAACATTCTTTATATTAAAATTACATAGAAATATGAATAAAACTAACGATGAGTCTAGCATTTGTAGTTAATTCAAAAGTACTACACTATGCTTTTGTAAAGGAAAATTATCGTTTTCTTGATATTTGTGCACCAGAATTTATTTCAATTAATGTATGACAGTGGTTTAGGCTCGAAAACTTAACTAAAAAGACATTTATTAATTGGGTAGTTTCCTTGGTCAAAAATAAATTAATTTGACGTTTCAATATAATAAAATATTGAAAAATAACTATACTTTTATTAATCGATCGATCGATACACTAAGTTTTAAACTTTTTTTAGCTAATTATTAAAAAATAAGAAAGCTCTTTGACGCAAAGTATCGTTTTTGACGTTTGGATAAAAGTATTGAATTTGACTGGTTGGAAACTACCTACCGTATTGTTTTTCACTCTGATTTACACTTGTGTTGTGGCAGATTTTACGAGCAGTAGAATTCTTGATTCTCATTTTTTTTTAAATAAGATGTAGTGTTGTATTATTATTAAGTATTGTGTCAAAATATTAAGAAGTGGTATTCAACTGAACCGATGATATTGCAATACAACCCGAAACTATTTCGTTCCTTACCGCATTTGCAATAAACCAATCTCGCTTAATCAGCCCGAGGTTTTCTTCTATAGAATCTACTGGCGTTTCCTATGCATTCAATGAAACTCCACAGACTGAAGGAAGTAAGCCGTAATTTGCATTTGCAATTCAAGTAGCACGGTATCCCGGAGTATCTAAGCTTGGGATTTGCACAGACACCAGCAAATGAGCTCTGAGATCAAAGTTATGGAATATTGTACGAGCATAAACATTATCGTTAAGTATTGTATTCCCTTTGAGAGTTAGATTTATAAACCGCACCAGCTTTTCAATTATTTAAATTGCAAATTATTGTGGCACGTATCCAATTTTTATCCCATATCTTGGTTTCGACGAGAATGGTGAACGTATGGGATTGGGAACGAGCAGTTAACTACCTGGCCATTTCGCTTCACATTCAGTAGGCGCGTCACGTCTATGATTAGACTGCGCCTGTCCTGTCGCCTATCATATCATTTGATTTCATTAACGGCCTGCCTACTGTTGTACGGCCGGAAGCGGTCGCTCGCTATTGTACCGACTTCATTCCCCTAACCCAACTTCGTTCACAATACGAGATTATTTTTTATTCATTTTTCTACTTGGATAGCTAACATAAAAACCTCTGGGTTTATGAAACTTCAAAGGATTTGTTGCTGTGCGAATATTTATAAAGAACTTTTATAATGTTATATCTATTTCTACTTATTAAATCAGATGTTTTTCGCGGCGTGGGTTTCATTCATCAGAGTTTTCTTTATAAAGATTCCTTGTTCTGTTTCAATTTCTTTGTGTTCAGTAACAACTATGTTTAATTATTTTTTCAATAATGTATTTAGGTATATAAGCTTGTGTTTGATAGAAAACAGGAACAGAACAATATTTCGGGTTAGACATTACCGGTCGTAAATGGAACTGATGCCAACAAACGCATTCTGTTTACGATTTCTAATAACCAATGAGTGAATTACAAGCATTACGTAGTATCATAACCTTGCCACTGCATTTACCAGAACCAGCCAATACCTGGTAGTTACGTAAACATCTATAAATTTCGAAGCGGCTAGTTAGTTCGTAATCGTCGGCGGCACATTTAGATTTATCTTCTATGTATAAACAAAACATTTCACTGTCGACCGCGACGTTTCGCAATCACTAATATTATTTTAAGTAAGTATGTCGCGTGGCGTGTAGCGGTAGCGGTGAAGTTCGGATCGAACACGTAGGCGACACACCGTAGGCGAAACTGTATCCGCGCCCGTCCGATTGAAACGTTGCCAGGCGCCGAACCACCAAAATAATTTTCACTCCACACTCATCAGCGGGTTACTACACAATATCGAGATTGGATTCCGATCGCTCCTATCTCCACACATGTAACTGAAATTTGTACAGAAGTGGACTGAGACGTTGAACAACAGATTACAACGAATACTTGTTTGTACAAAGCTCGTTCGTAAGATAAATAAACACTGCAGGTGTTCTGCAATCAGATATAAACGAAAAGGATCCCAAGACATTTACAATGATTTAACTCGAGTCTCACGTTTAAGACAATCATTATTTTTTATAACAAATAGCCAGCTGCAGACGACACACATCGTTTCTTATCGTTGTGTGATGTGATATTGCTTTGTTAGTGCAATGTGCGAATAAAATATTAGTGCAGTGAATAATAAAGGCGATAAAGCCAACACTTGATACGATACATTTGTCTGAATAAATAAAACCGCGGTAACCACGGAAGATATTTACGAGACGTGTTAGCGACGCGCGACGCTACGCCAAAACGAAACCCCTTTTAATGTCCCGACTTTCTCCAAGTTCTCTATTAAGTTGCAACTACTGCGGACGTCCCCATGAGAAATCTGTCCGTTATTTACCGGTTAGTACAGGACGGCATTTAATTTCAAAGGATTTCAACACACGTGCTTTGAATTGAAAGCTACAAATGAAATTTCGTCTGGTAGGAGTTACGTTCCAATCCCAGGACTTAATTTACTCTAGGAATATTGTGTAGCATTTTAGATTAATAACTGTTTGCTGTTTGTACACTAGCTCGAGCGTAATCATAAGTTGCAACTACTTTAAATCAAAGTTCCATATTTAGAATACCTCTATGATAGATAAACGAACGACATGCTCGTTATTTCAAGTCATGAATAAAGTAGCTATGCATTAAGGTTAAGTTCCTATATTCACGTTCTGCAAATAAGGAAAAGATCTTGTTTTTATTTAACTCCATAATAGGAAGAAGATTGAATTTAAACTCAAGTGCACGGCTCTTTTCCTCACTGACTGCGTCTTACTTCCTCCCCGGATAGACTTTTCGCATCGTTACTTATGCTTGCTTCTTAGGTCCGTAAAAAGATTTCTCATTTATATTCGAACATTTAAATGTTAAATGTCAAAACTGTTAGATTAATTAATTATGAATACTTAGTTGCTATGTGTAAGCTTCTAATTTTTTAAGTATTTAGTATGAATCAAAAAATATATTTCAATAGTGTTCAGTACCTATATAGCAAACGCTTCACTATTAACCATTTGCGTTCTGATATGTGACACGTTCCGCTTCTATTGTTATCGTACAATTTGAAATAAAAAATAAAACTACACGTGATAGTGGTATAAGTGGCGAGTTGTATAGGTGACCTGTCGATAGCGGTGTTCAATGGTGTGGAGTGATTGATGAATGACTGGCAACACAAAGCGTCGTTAAAAAAGTTATTATACACGCATTTGATTGGAACAATCTGTTAACTGACCCTTGAAATATTTTTGGACACAGAATTTTTCATTCACAATCGAATTGACATTTGTTCTCCATTTATAGAATATAGTTTATTGTGCAGTGACTGAATATTTTAAAAGATACATCAAAGAAAATTGTTCTATTATTTTTGCTACGTAAATCTGTGTAGATAACATTCTATAACTCTGATTGTGACCCATTCATGCGTAAAGTTATTACGAGGTATTTCAACGCCCACTGCTGTACCAACATTTTTTTTTATAACATAATTAACTATACATGTAGACACATGTGACATTTAATGAAATTGTTCGTTTGTTTTAAAGCGTTGAAGGTGAATATAATCGGCTTGATTCTGCATTCAAAACACACGACATTTCTCTTGTGCAATAGTCATAAAGAGAAACTATCCGCAGTTACTTGTAGGGCTATTGCATACCAGTGGCGAATTGTCCTTCGTTTTCCAGAAGGTTCTTTTTTCAACAATGGACGGTCTTAGCTGATGCTAGATGTTTGTAAACGAGAAATATATGTACAATTAGTGAACAAAAGCAAAGCGAAAGATTTAAGAACTGGTCATCGAAGTTAGGTAAGGTGTTTCAAGTTTTTGATGGCTACGTAGTTATGGTAGAGTAAAACAAGCACACTGTCATAGCCTCAGTGAATTAGATGTTATAACAGATTAAATGGAACGAGCTTCTAGAAACCGGGCGTATTACTAGGAATGTTAAAGGCTGATACCTATTGTTAGTTAGTAATTAACTGAAAAGCCTTCCAAGTTCACCAAGCGAATGCGTATATATAAAGTAGCCTGTCTCAGTACAAACTTGTAGCTAAATATATTATTTTTATCATGAGTCGAGTAATAAGAGATTTACATTCTTAAAGGTCATAGTATGACTTTGAACATTTCTCGAGTTGGCGTTCCAGTAAGTTTGCTAGCTCCACCCCCACTTGGCAATGAAATTCTAGCCGAAGATAAAGTTGTTTCGAATATTTCATTGCAGAAATACCTTCCTGTAAATATACTTGCAGAGCATTCTTGATCTAGTGGTTCCAAGCATTAGGTTTTTGCATATTATTGCGGACCGTTTCGATTTAAATTTAGATTGGTAAAAAGTAAATATCAAACGTATACACGATTGAGACTAGTCTCCAAATTTTTGGGTATCCAGACTAAGACTTATTTGGGTAAACTATGCCCAACCAATTTTAAATAGAAATCATAATTGATGTAAGAAGTTTTATTCCTCAAATACAATGAGCCAATTAGAGTATTAAAAAAAAGAAAGCCGTTGCTAAATTTTATTTGTAATTAACGTGAAAAGCAACTAAACACAAGCTACTGACAGCAGCCTCGCTCGCGTTGCCTAGATGAAAAGTAGCCTATGTATTATTCTGTACTATAATCTATGTCTGCGTCAGATTTCATTGAAATACATTCTGTAGTGTTTACGTGAAGGACAAACATATCCACCAATATTTACAAACTTTCGCTTTTATAATATTAACATTTTTTACGAACAAATCTGTTTAGATTATTTTTATCATCATTTTGTTTATGAAACATATCCCAAATCTTCATTATTGTACTTAAAGATTTAAAGACTATTACAGATTTATAGACGATTTAGACAAAAGATCAATCAGTTTTATATCAGACTTTTTCTTTTGTTCTCTTTCTTATCTGCTAAAATGTAAATTTGCATAGTTATACGGCTTGTAAGCTAACTTTGCGTAATGGAGACTCCAAGAGTGGTCTCAATTATGTTAACTTTTATAGAAAGTGCTGCTGTTTAAGTATTAAATAAGTTTGCGAAACCAATAGCGTGTTTATTTCACTCTATTTATAGTTGAAGTCTGATAAATGTATTTTGTATTTTCTACTTTAATTATAACAATGCTATGCTATTTGTTAGTTTTTGAGTCCAAACTGCTGCGCGTATTTTGGTAAAATTTTATATTTTTTATAGAATTTTGCTTATTTTTGTAACGTCTATAGAGAACACTAGTAGTATAAATATAGTAGTGACATTACTATACTAAATCCGGAGTAGTTTTACTCACCACAATGTTATACAAAATTATCGCCTACGACTTCGTCGGAAGCCAGAAGCACATTAAAGTGCGCGTGTGTGTAGTTGAAACCTTGAAAATTGATTGGAACTTATTGAAATTAACTTCTTAGTATTACCGAATATCTACGTAATTAGAATATAAATATATTCTGCTAATGTAATTCTATATATAGGTTCTGATTGGGGTTTCATGTTACGGGAACCTTGAGAGTTTCCCATGGGCAAAGTAAAATGGTAATTAGTTTATTCACCTCGCTCAATAATGGTATATCGTTACTGTAATTATTTCTATTTGCTCTATAAATTGTCTTATGGGAAAACCCATCAGTGTAGCCACAATTAGGGAGAATTAAACATTTTTTCATTAAATAATTCGATAAATATTTATAAAATCCTGTCAAACGACAATCAATCTATGACAATAAAACTGTTTGAAATGATGTGCGTCAGAATGGAAAATGTAGACGTATTTCAGTGCTAATTCTTGGAGAAGTAAAAACAGCCATTACGTCGTAAAATAGCGCGATGGCTGGTGAGCGTCGGTTCTTTCAAAATGACCCATGTGACAGCATGACATCAATTCTGAAAGAAAGAATAAATAAGAAAAAATATCCTGTTTTTTTTAATCATTATTTTAGTAAAGTTCACGTGTTATATTAGGGTAGGTACCAGTCAAGAATACGGCAGACACCATAGTAAATGGTCGGTAAACGCCCGACGGATTTCTGTGTAAAATACCAACGTTCATCGAATTTTATACATAGATCGAACCTGAGCTAGACACTAGGCTTTGCGACGGATTTGTAAATTGTATCGGTAGTTCCGAAAATAGCTTTATATTGTTTTTTAGGTTTGACGGTAGGTACAGGTGCACCCAATACGGTTCAAAAGGTTATGCTGCGTTCGCACCGCTCGGCGCTCACTCAATCCCGAGTGGGCGGACATCACAAGCCCGCATGTCAAACGCTACAAAGGGTTATATTTAAAAACATATTATGCCTCTGGCATCAGTCTCTTTATAATAGTGACGCCCAATATTTTTTGAAAACTTCACTATTAAATATCAACTGTCATTTTATTGAAACGAGTGTTTGGACAATTGGCTGCTGCGTAGCGATTCAAAGGTTCAATTTCTGCCCCCAACAGCACCTTTTGTGATCTACAAAGCCTCACACAAGGTGCTCGTGTGGACGACACACGAGCAGACGGATTACCTGATGGTAAGCAACCAGCGCCGCCCATGGACACCCGCAACAACGGAGGAGTTACCTCGGCCTCAGCCTCCGTTGTTTCACACTGGTTTTTTGTGAGGCCGTGGTATCACTCCGATCGAGTCAACTCATTCGTGCCGAAACATGGCTCTCCTACATTAAACTATTATTTCTGGACTATTACCATAAGTGTGTAATTTCGAACGGAGCTTCGTTATAATGAGGAGTCACTAGCGCTCTATACGACATTACATACACTACTTACCGACTTAAAGCATAAAAAGTATTAGGTAACAAGGTGATTACACATTAAACATTAATCTAATGATAATTACTAACTAAGTCTCAGTGTATATAAAGGTATACTAAAGTATAATTATAATATAGTAAACGTGTCGTTATATGTACATATAATATATATATGTAATACCTGCAACGAAGCTAAGACTTGTTATGTTCGTGAAACTTGTGTAGGCGTTTATAACAACTAAATGTTATCTTAGCACGGGTAATATAGATACACGTATATAGATACATAATGTTTCATAAAGGGTACACAAACTAAAGGCATAATAGCTTCTTTAAAAGCATTTACGTCATATGGGTACATACGAATTGACGAATTACCTGATGGTAAGTAATCAGTGCCGCCCATGGGCACCCGCAACAACAGAGGGGTTACGAGTGCGTTGCTGAGTTTTTGGAATTAGGGATTTGGAGATTTAGGGATTGGGGAGGGGTTGAGGTAGGGAAAGGATAAGGCTTCCGGTATCTTCACACAACGCTGTGGTTACTTCACGCTGGTTTTCTGTGAGGCCGTGGTATCACTCCGGTCGAGCCGACCCATTCTTGCCGAAGCATGGCTCTCCCACACTTACATTTAGTGTTTCTATTCCAGTATAATTTTAATATTAATAAGTATTAGTATATGTATGTATATAGTATATGTATGTATGTAGTATACTTATGTATGTATATAGTATATATATGTAGCAGTTATTTATTATTATATAATATAATTTGAGTATGAATGTAGGTATATATTAGGGATATAGTAACTTGTACGTTAATAATAGGCACATATATCTATCTCGTATGTCTTATCAGATTTAAAGTTAAGCCGTTTGCTTGCTTCTTGCACCGACCATTGGCTCATCTCTGCATCACCCAAGGTTTGACTGGTAGAAAATGCCTTAGGCATTAAGTCCGCCTATGTACCCATTGTGCATGAAGTTTAAATAAATAAATATAATTTTTTAGATATAGCATGCAGCTGCAAAGTTTCTGCCACACTCTGTATGTACGTAGATACTTTTATGAACGATGTAGAATTATGAGGCAGTTACTTAAATGTCACCCTCATTAGGAAAGGTTCTTTGCCAAACAAAATAAGTAACTAAAAACTAAGAATACATACTCGTATGTGTAACAAAATTTGTAACGTGTATCGAAAACGAGGTTCCAAAGGGTGTTCCTAAAACTTTTATTGCGTCTTATCGATTGGGACGAGTTCTTAAATGTTATTTGAATATAAATGAAACAGAATTAAACGAACATTACCTATCTATACCTCTAAAGTCTTTTAGAGCATATTAATGGTAAATCCTATCACACTACCACTATCTACTACCACGTAATACCAATTTTTATTCCTATTCCTTCTCAGTTAATGCAGCGAAACTATGAAATTCGTCTTGACTTACATTAGGGACGCTAAAAAAAATCCACTTAAAATACAGATTTGTATATTTATAAATGTAACATTCGTTAATTGGTATTTATTTTATTTTTTAAGTTTCCTCTTTTGTGTTTGATTTTATTTTATAAGTGTTTTGTATCTTGATTACTTTTCCTGTCATAGTTCCACAGGAAGAACTCCAAAAGGCCCGTAGGTCTTAATACTATAAATAGTCTAGCTAGCTAGTGAAACAGATCGAATTACTCGTATCTCAATAAATAATTATGGAAGTAGGCTGATAAACACAAAAAGTAACATATCCATCATTTTAAAATCAACCTAATAATAATAAATGACAATCTTTGCGAAAAGGCAAAGTTTATTATGATAATAATAATGCATCTTCTGAAGAATATTCTGAGTATAAGACATGTAATAAACTCGTAGGCCATGCCATCAACGAGATTATCAACGTTCACCTTACGGCAGTAACTGTAAGGGGAAATCTAATAACAGCCCGCTTTATAGGCGGTGTATATCATTCGTTATTAATTTAATGTTTTGTACAAAGTAATAACACCTGAGAACAAAATATTATTATTATTTTAATTATAAACAGCTATATCTGTTACTTGTAACTGATATTTTTTATTAGGTAAGTTATTTTTATCTTAATCATTTTTCACTCACTCATTATCCGAGGTCGTTTTTGATCGCAATGGACCATTCAAAAACGTTTGTCCTTAAGTACAAATTATGATAGGAAACTTTGAGTGTTTTTTTTATTTTTATTTATAACCTGTTAGTCGAACAGGGCTACTGATTTAAATAATTATGATGTGATCGCGTATAAAAATAGCGGGTCGGGTTAAAAATATAAATTGTTGACATTTGAATATTGACCAGGGTTGTTCAAAATGGAAATTCTATATAACTATCTAAGTACATACCAACATCATCATCAGATCGTTTGGCAATGGTAAGCCACTAAACTCCAACTAGCTTTGTGAATCCAACTAATAGGTATACTTTTACTTTTTAAAGCAAAAATAATGTATACCAACGTACTAGCACACACATAAAAAACAAATGAAAAACGAGGGTATAATAAATTGTAACCAATTGATAAAATTAGATGAAAGTGCGTAATTGTGATTAGCTGTAACATTTTATCAGTTTATAAAAACTTCAGAGTTATAAATAGAGTTACCAGTATTTTTTCCGCCATATCTACATATTTAATTTTATCATCTATATTAAAAAAAAAGTAATGACGTAAAACACCGCTGACGTCCGATCAGTACATTGTGTGTCCCACGTGTCCCCATCCGAGTTTGTGACACTTATCGAAATATGTCAAGTGCAAACAAAAAATGTATATTATAATTGTTTCACTTTGCGACCTTTTCCCATACAACTAAATTTATTGTACCAGTGACGATAAAACGGTGTTTGTTAGATTTAATTAATATATGTATACTTTGATATATTCCATGATGACTTGCTGATTGATCAGGATCCTTACTTGCCATCATCATCATCATAAAAGACGATGTGCCATAATCCCCACACATATTGGAGATGGTGGGTAGAATTGGTGGCTGGTCGCACTTTAAGCGCATATGTGTCTTCGGTTCCATATCTGATCAGGTGGTACAATCAAGAAGGGTTCGAGTTTTATTTTAGGGTCTGCCAAAGAACAACGTACTTACTGTTTTTTTAGTAATAACATAAAGCCTAGTATTATTTTGAGATTATACTAATGTTAAAGTCCATAATATCTCTTATAATATGTTTGTCACAGTTTTCCATAAAACACATAATTAGCGTTTAATATACATACATATGTATGTAAGCATAAAAGTTTACAAGAAAAATCTGGACGGCTATTGTGAAACTTTTAATTAAATTGTGCTATTGTATACTTTGAGCAGGTTTCAACAAATACTCATTAACGAAGCAATACAATTGTTGATAAGTTTTGTGTAAAACGTGATCGACACAAATTAAACTTTCATTAAAATTATCAATGTCACGCCTTTTAGACTGAAAGGCCCATATTTATTGTAATTTTTGTAATGGTTTACTTATACTGGTACTTCTTCATGTCCACCTAAGCAACCTATTCAGTCAGCCATTAAAGGCATCCAGGTAACCTTGTTCCCTTTGGAGAACCCAGACGACGGCCACTCCTTGGCGCTTCTGACTAAAAACCTTAATGCGAATCACTTCGTGCTTGCTTGGGTGGGATATCCGGGGTGAAACTGGATCCTGGATACTTTGTCAATATCAATTTATAATTATAAATACCAACTCAGTTCTGAGTTATTTTTGGACCAGAATGCTTTCACATCACCCGCCTATTAGGCCTCACTGGTGAACAAAACCCTTCTTGAATGTAGAAAGATGGTTTGAGCTAATGCTCAATCACCACGATTGCCCAAGGCGAGTTGGCGATACCTACCAGAATTATAACATAACTAGCAGACCCTCCACAAAAACACCACATATCAAATTTCAGCGAAAACGTTAGGGCCGTTTCCGAGATCACATGCTTTTTCAAGCAATCAGCGCCATCTCCAGGCTGATTTGTGAATCTAAACCATCCAGGCGCCACTTAGACTTATAGTTATAGAATAGTTTAGTCATATAATGAAATTAATGCAATTGTAATTATTGAACTTACATATGTCAACCACGGAAGAAGATTTGATTTTTTTTTACGCCCTACCGAGCTGAAATTCAAAAAAAATGGTTCGGTAGTCGTCACTGAACCCTGTATATCTTAAAAAAATGTATTCAACATTTTAGGGATGTGTTTCGCATTTTGATGCTGTATTAGCTAACGAATGTAGTAATATTTAGTATGATGTGTGCTGAATATATCCTTTTTAAATTTGCTTAGATGTAGATTCGAGTTTAGGGCTGGTGCCGAGTTTAGACGAGCCACCATTTTAAACTATACGACTGCGACGACTAAAAGGTCCAAATCTCGTGTCTGCTGAGAAATAATTTGCATTTCAGATTTTTATAAATTTTGGTTAGTAGCACCTGGTTTGGAATTGTGTTCAATGGCTAGGCGTGTCCCCTATAACAAGAACTCATAAAATAAGTGGCGGAAGGCGGAAACTGTATGAATACAGTTCTTTTGAAATGGGGTATATTAATGCAGGGTCCCGTTGCCGTAGTTTCCTTGGCTGCAAAATGTTTGTTCCATGAAAGAGTCACATTTACCAGGTAGGTACCTAGCTACCCGTGACCCCAGTCACGTAGCTTTTTGTATTGTTAAAAAGATTTTTGTTCTTTTGTTAAGGCCTCCTCAAGAAACAATGAAGCGTGACTTTGACCGTAGGTCTTCAGTTTTGCACATTTTTAGTAAACACAATTAAGTATATTTCTCTTTTAACGTTTCTCTGTAAGGGTGCGTCATGTTTAAACAAAGACCTGTTTGTTGTTAAGAATTTATAATAAAAGTGAGAAAATTGAATTTTGTTCACTTCTTGTTTGTTAATTGCGAGCCAATTTGCGTGATGTCTAAATTAACCGTTAGAAAATTCTTGATATATTTTTTAAGAGAAAACCGTAAAATTTTTAATAAGGTAATAAATTAAGATTTCTTTTTAAAACAGCATTTAGTTTTATTTTTATTTAAATATACCCATTGTCAAGGAATGGAGTAATTCTCTATAGGTAAAAGGAGTAGCCTAACGACTTTAAATTGGCATTATCATACACCTGTGATACACATATTAAAAGCGATAAAGAACTACTAATGTCATTTACAAACCTAGCTCTTCATTACACTTTGAATGCAAACTGAGAAGTGAACTTGCATTAGCGAGTTGACTAAGACTGAGTACGCTCGTTGACTGGGCAAGCATGCATTAGGTCCGTTGCAAACTTTACCTTAGTAATACAGCATGCTTAGTACTTATCTAAACACATTATGTGTTCAAACTGTCTCGTTAGTCGAGGGTCTGTCGATATAATTGTAGAATATTTGATTCATGGGGTTTTTAAGTACTTTTGGGTTTTTAAGAAAAGGAGATTGAGCGATTCACTGCACCTATTTGGACACACAGTATAGTAGGGAAATTTGGACACAGGTAAAGGATATGGACTGGACATGTAGGGTTTAAAAAAAATGAATTACTCAGGCTCATAGGTGAGTGAGAGCAAATTTCATTTTGAAACTGTTCGTAAGTTTTTAGACTGTTACCTATTGATTGTAAGTTAGGTTTATGTGTGGGAGAGCCATGCTTCGGCACGAATGGGTCGGCTCGACCGGAGTGATACCACGGCCTCACAGAACACCGGCGTGAAACAACCACAGCGTTATGTTTCGTCGTGTGAGTGAGGTTACCGGAGGCCCAATCCTTCCCCTCCCCCAATCCCTCCTCAATCCCTGTGTCTCCAAATCCCTAATCCTTAAAAGGTCGGCAACGCACTCATAACTCCTCCGTTGCGGGTGTCCATGGGTGGCGCTGATTGCTTACCATCAGGTAATCCGTCTGCTCGTTTGCCGAACTATTACATAGAAAAAATATCGTTTTAATTGTTCTTTATTTAATCGATCGGATAACGTTGCCCTGCACTATACCAGTACGAAAATATAAAAAAGGTGACCGTACGCTTCAAAAAGCGAAAGTATCAATGCTCAATCTCCTTTCCCACTAAGTACGGAATCTGGGAATGTGTCTGAACATGGTAATGGTAACATATTCCCGGCTGTTACTACATAGGACTACAAACATAATTGGTGAAAAGTAGAAGTTACATTGTATATTGCTTTTCTCTTAGAGATTTAAAACAATGACGTCATGCAATAAGTATACAGCGATTGTAGAATGAATGTACATTGGAAATCAATTTTCTATATGTGCTTATGTATTCTTACATATTAATTAGGCTCCTTACAACACGAGAAAACGATAAGGGGCATTATGTTACTCATTCTTTCATACACGTGCCCTAATGAGAGAATATTAGACTTACACAAGCTTAGGTATCTTATAATATTAGAAGTTTTATTTTAATGATATGATATGCCTATACCTGCTGTAACGCGGTGTACGTAGGTGCTATTTCCTAATTACCTCGGTGCCGTATTATAGGAATAATATTTTGAAGGAAGGCTTGCGACTTTTTTAGACAGAGTGTAATGTACTTGTGTATTTATTAATACTGTCATCGATAACTTTTTGACTTTTCTGTTTTATGTATTTTTGGTAACTGTTAGCTATGGTTACAAATTTATATAGATACATATACCATTCGATGACTTTGTACATATCCTACCCATGCCATAGCCACCGCATGAGACGCTACGAGCACCGCAGATCGCGCAACGATATCCGTCTATCATTAGAGCGGGATTTGCGGATCGCGAGTAAGGTTAGCTCACTGCCCGACCAGATACAGAACCAGCCAGATGTCCAGCCGGACAACCTTAGTACTGGAGCCCGGTTTGAAGAAGGATCAGATTAGTTTTTTGTCAATTAGAGTCTGGCAGCAGGGTCGGAGAAGTAGATGGATGATGTGCTCTCCTCAAAAAAATGAATAAGGACGCAACATAAAATTAAAACTGTACTCCGTACTTTCTTTTTGTTTACATGTAGAAATCTTCAGTACCATGATCTCATCACGTAAATACCCTCTCAAGCAGAGGTGGTCGATCGCCTAATTTTTTTTTATGTTTCGCAGTAGTTGAATCTGCACGGACTCGCGTCCTTGACATAAAATTGCAATTTTATGCACTACAGCCTAGTTACATTCTGTTACGGGCTGCTAATGATGTTAATTTGTCTAAATAATAGTGTAGGACATCAAGCTACCCGATAGTGTATAATTTTTTATTAGATTGACGATGTAGATTGAGTGATTATAACTAAAGGAAGAAGCGCATGTAGCTCGGCGAACCAGTTGTGTACTGGCTTGTGCTCTGCGGCTCTTATGAGTTTTCAAGAGCATCCCCGTGCTCTAGTACACATTAATCCATTTACACACACACATATTCTGAACTCAACCTTAAAGTTAGCTAATACAGTTCAAAATGTAGTGATGAAAGTCCACGTTTTGGTTAATATACAAAACTATGGTATCAATAAGTATAACACTTGTACCCAAACCGAAGGTAACCGTAGCAGGGAAATATGAAAAGTTTTTTGTCGTTACATAACATTGCCGCTCTTTCTTCCAGGAAAAGTATTATTGAGTTTGCCTATTTCTAAATTTCCAGTAATAGGTTGGATTCAGCAAATATTCCCGAAATATCATATAGCTTGCCGTCTAACGTAAATTTTGACTAATTTTATTACATAACAGAAAACTTTGTAGATTTATCTCTGTCTCTCAATTCGAGGAAAACGCGGTAATTATCCCAACATATAAAAAGAGGTTGCTGAAGTTTGAACACTGGGGATTTATTTTAATTCTGATTAAATACGTAAATTCGTTAT
This sequence comes from Spodoptera exigua, assembly GCA_902829305.4. NCBI lineage: Eukaryota > Metazoa > Arthropoda > Insecta > Lepidoptera > Noctuidae > Spodoptera > Spodoptera exigua. The sequence continues at coordinate 6,835,859 of LR824614.2, forward strand.
TTGTGTGGGTATTTACTCAGTAAATATAATTATCATTTTAAATTACAATGAATAAAACGCGTTTATGCTATACAAATAATAACTTAAGTTGCAAAAACTCGTTATTTTGTTAGCACGAGACATTTAAGAACTCATGAAGGCTTGAATATATTCAAACACATCATCTAAAAAAAAGTTATTCAAATTTAAAAGTACATAAAGAGTTATCATACCTATATTATACCTGTCTACCAAAAAACAGCAAAAAATCTTCGAAAGTGAATACTAAAAAGTCCTCAATGAAGAACTTAAAGGGAAATGGTAAACTAATTGTTATTCGTGTATTGTATTCGATACATGCACTGAATGTACTCTAGAGTATTGCAATGTACCACTGTGGCGCAATAGAATTATCGCCTGTTACAACTGTTCCTAGACATTGTAGTTCCAACACAATCTGTTTACAGTTTAAGATTAACATACAAATGGGAAACCAACTTGCTCTCTATTATATATTTTACACGAGCGAAATAACAGGAGTTAACAAAATAGTTGTTTTGTGTAGTAAGAATTAAATTATATCTACTATGTTGTAGCATTGTATTATTTCAGTTTTGTATCTAGCACAGAGTTCCAATTTAAGTTTAAATTTAGAAAGTGTTCTTGATTTGAAACACAAAGACTCTGAAACCCACACATGTCATATGTGTGACGTTACTGTCGTCTTCTGTTACTATGGGACCAATAACTCGTAAAATGTACCTGTATGTGATGTATGCATGTAAATTCGAGGAAAAACTGGATATTATGATAAAGTTTTTACTTGGATACCAATACAAGTGTATGTACATTACAGTTTAATGTAATAGTTGAGCGTCAATTCCTGCTATTCAAGCAATTATCTGAAAGTGCCCCGTTAATAGAACGATATTTGTATGTAGACCTTAAAGTTAATATTTAATTATTCGTGGAAGTCTCCTGCCTTCTATTTCGCTCAATTAGTTCTCGGTCCGGAACAGTAGTTACGTTCGCTTTAGTTAAAGCTAATCTATTTATTATGTGTATCGAAAGGATCTTACTTCACACACTTCAAACTTTCTCGTGTAATTAAGTTTATATTGTGACGTAATCAGAACAAGTCACTGAGTCAATTTGGGTTGATTTCGAGTTGTTTGATTGTGTTATAACTTGACATCCTTGAGACAAAATCACAAAAATATTCACTTCAGTGTTGAGAGTGCGTTGCGTGTCTGCAGCGGAACCGATTTGTTTATTTTTATTATCCACAGTTGCATTAACTGTCGCCAATTTTTTCTCGATATTTGATGAAACTGAATAGTGAAACGATTACTCTTTAATTGCAAACTTAATACTTAGTGTCTGTAATAATTTAGTTACTAGGTATTGCGAAAATATATTGAAAGTTGTTTCAAGGACATAATTAGGTAGGTAACATTCAGATTATCTGTTTTCTTTAATTAAAATAAGATAAGATCTCGTCATAATGGAAAGTTTTCTGTCAAATTATTTGACTAGTTAACTTTCGAAATAATGGCAAGATCGATTGTCCTCAAGTGGGTAAATATTGAGTTCTTCGATTCTAGCGTGTTCCCTCCGTAACAGGAAAAGTTAATACCTACTTAGTAAATGGGATGTAAATGACAATGGCCATATGTATATATGTCACACATGAACAGAGTTCCAAAATAAGTACTTAAACGTAGCTTACATTCTATATGAAATAGTCTGCTACGCCAGCTCGGTCAAAATATCCATTTTCTAGTGTTATAAAACTTGTTATCATGTAAGGGTGTCAACGCAAATGGGAGCATTATGTTCCTTTGCTCTTGTAATCCGATGAAAAAGCTATACAACACGTCCGGGGAGACAACGTGTATGCACAAAACCAATGCCTTTATATCACGAGAGTTATTTTTAAAGAAGATTTTGTCCGATTTAGTATCGGGCAAAATCTTCTTTAAACTTAAACTTATTTTTTTTTTCATTTTGTAACCGATGACTAAAATGAATTTTTTTTTACTTGCTGTGATTGACTGCGATCCCACCTGATGGTAAGCAGTGATGCAATCGTCGATGGTAAGGCGTACTAGTTTATTATGAGTTAAATAAAATTAAAAAGTTAATAACCTTAGTTCAAAAAAGAAGTATGCTAATCCATCAATAAATGCATTAGTGATAAGGTTATATTAATTAAATGTATTGATAATCCGATGTTAAGCCATCGGAAACGTCCATGGAGGATGTCCTTGCTAGACTTACAAGCGCGCTGCCGGCCTTTTGGGGATTAAGTGTTTGCAAATTAGTGGTGGAGTGAAGAGGGAGGGGTACCTCATTCACACGATAACAACACAAACATTATCTCACGCAGGTTTTCTTGAAAGCCTTGGTCTAGCCAGCCCATTCGTGCCGTAAAATGGCTCTCCCACGCTTCTGATGTTACGATTAGGTTGACATGAAGTTATAATCAAAAGTCTCGTAAAAATATAGTATAACTAAATATAAAGGTTAACTACTGGTAGAGAATGCCATATGTGGCATTAGGTCCGTCGAACTTTTTGTTATTTAGGTAGTGTGCATAAAAGTATAAATAAAATAAAATAAATCCAAAAAAATATACCGACAAATATATTCACATTCACAAACCTATAAAATAACCACATACACCTACTCCATTGTAGGTGTAGTACTTGTTGTTTTAGCAATACAGGAAATCCGAGTATTTTCACCGAACGATTTCACCGCTTTTATTTTTAAACGTTTTATCGGCAGTGGAGAAACTCAACAGCTTCTCCAGCTCCAATATCGAGTGTAAACGTTCAAAATCAACTGATAAATTTAGTAGTTCCCTCATAATTAGGCCACCACTTCGAATAAACTTTGTCAATTTCGACTTCGCCCGGCAAACTTCGTTATATCAATGTTAAACTTCATATGAAATTAAATTATGATTGCGTTATCGCTACGCTAGTACTTTTTTTAGGTTTTCTGAGTATTTTACTTCTGTACTTCGGGAAAGTTTTGTATAGGCTTTGCTCTAGTTTTAGTTTTTGTATGCGATATAGTTGCTTAAGTACTACGGTAAAGTGAGACCATAAACAGTTCAGTTCCTACGTAGTGCGATGACTGGAAAACAAAACAAAAGAGAAACTTACTCTACTTTATGTTTATACTACAGGTAAAGCCTACACTGTTCCACGACATCCCTCCCTTTACTTCACTGACCCACGCAGAAACAAAAGGAAGTAAACACGAGGTCTACCGTTTATTAGATCCTTCTTTCCCGTCGCACCGATTTAATCTTTAAAAAGTTAATTTTCAGTTTCAATATTTATTTAGTTACTCCAACAGTCAAAACTGAACAAATACATTTATCTGCCAATCATTAGGAATGCTAATTGCGAATTGCACCGTGAAACAAATGCGTGCATTAGTCGACCAGTGGTAATATCACTAATCTATACGTGAGCGGCATTTTGTTTGAAATATCAACAGTATGTGGGAACCTGTCATGGTCACGTTAGTTCCGGAACACTGTATTTTCACTGACAAATCTGACACCCACCTGACATGCTGTTCTGGACTTTGGCCGTGATGATCTAACCCATCGGATTAGATCGTTATTTTACCCGCACTTAATAAAAAAGTCCTAGATTACACCTATCATTGAAATGGTGACAAATATCTATTATCTATCCTTTCAATGTGAAGGGATTTTTCTCTCCATTTTTCACATCGTCCATTCTCTAATGTATTTTTAGTAGTAAATACTGATGTTTGCATGTACCTATTCAATGAATTTACTCAACAAATAGACTAGTCACTTCTATTTGGTATACAATGTAGGAAAACGATTTATTCCGAAAAAAGTTTTATTCAAATGGGACTGTGGAAAGCGTTTATTGTTGCATTTATTTAAAAGAGAGGTAATCGCTTTCGGCACGTTCAAATATAACGAGTTTTGGGCCATTGAGTTGATGGTATACTGAGGGACGGATTTACTCAATATTTACGCTGCCTTTAAAGGTCATTGACACTTAAGGTTCGGACCTAGTCACTGGACTGAATAAAGGTTAGCAGGAGGTGTAAAAATATTGATTAGTAGGTATTTTATGCAAAATAAATCTAGATGATGAATAAATTGAGTGATTTTGATTAAATTATCAGATTACAAACTACGAGATTTCGTATAGTTCGTTCCATAATTAGAGACAACAATTTGACGTTTCGAGTGTTGCAAGTTTTTTCCATTTCATAAATAGTGAAGTCCCGCGACCGATATTGACCGAAAGACCGAAATTAAATTCTGGACTTCGTGCAATTTAAAAGCTTTATTATTTTTAGCTACTTTCCCTGGTACCTTCCTGCGCCCATACTAACTCAGTCGTGTTAAAATCACAATGGTAAGGAGGCAACCGTAAATTAGTGACCCCCCTTTTAGCAGCCATCAGTCCACGACGTATTGTCCATAATTACTGTTCTCTTTCCGGGAAATCTCCAACAGCTCTGCTTTCAGCATAGGTTCCTCAAATATAATGTTTTTCTTTTAGCCAGTCTTGGATTTCGCATTTTTATTTTAAATTCAAACTCAAACTCAAACTCATTTATTGCGAAAATGGGTAGTGACAACATGGATACATTGAAAAGTTTGGTATCTCCATAATCAGCCTGAAGGCATGCAATTTTATTGATATTTATTTTACTGCTTGTACACACTCATTAAGACAAACTTATAAAACGTAAGAAAACAATAAATGTCAGTTAATTACATAAATCAAATCAAACAATAACAATAAAATTATTATTATTTAATTCGACTTAACTATAAAAACATCACCGCAACTGTTTTATTTTGCTCAGGGTATTTTATAAAAAAAACGGTATCGGTATTTTATTTAAAACATCGTACTCGGGCCCATCACTATGTTAAAAAATCTGGCCACTTTATTTTGTAGTTTGACATTTGCTGTTGTCAAATTGTTGTCTCTAATTATGGAACGAACTATAGTTTCTACGTATCTCAATTTTATTTAGTTTGAAGATTTTTTTTATTCCATTATCCCTATTAATTTCAATGTTACTTACATTGAAGTTAATAATTTGTAGATCGTAGAGAATCAAAATACTTAAATCTCTACATAAATCGTTATTGAACAGGGCAAACATTCTTCATCATTACTTTGTTTTCTTGGTGGTCGTGGGAGACCATCTATTTTTTCTTTTCTCTCCGACCGCTTCATTTTCCCTCCTTTTATACGGAAAATCTGTTCCGTAACTGAGTTATAATGCTTCCGAGACACCATTCCACGTAACTGCCAGACTTAACTAAAGTGGGTGATGTGTAATCTACATTATCCACTTAGGCTGTAGATGACGATTTTCATAATAATACTTCCATACATTGTTCCCGGAAGATGACTTGTGTCATAGTTGAGAAACAATGTTACATAAATGTTCTTTAAATGGTCATTTGTCAAGGTAACAGCGACAGTTTCTATTTAGGGTGTTTACTCAAACGGAACGTTATTGTTGTTTTTTTAAAACACAAAGTTAATTTTAAAAGAGCATATCATAATACTGTTATGTAAACTCTAATTTTATTTTTAGATTATTTTAATTAGATCTACTCTGTTAGGCGTAAGAAATAGATTTGAGTGTTTCTTTTTTTGTAAAATCAAAGCAGTTAGAGGTTGTTGAACGATCTGTTTTTAGAATAAATAAACAAATATACGTAAGAACCCAATTTTTAGGCATGGCATTTAATATTAGTTTCAAAATATAATAATAAGTCACGGCATCTACTCCCTCAACTATGGTAGAGCATATTTATTATACTATAGCAGATAAGCACAATAATCAAGCCTTTCCTGTATGTCAAAAGCCCGAAAACGCAAGGACTGATTACCTGGTGGTGAGCAATCGACGCCGTCCATGAACCGTTTTTGAGGATTAGGGTTTCGGAAATTTAGGGATTAGGGAATAGGGGAAGAATTGGGCCTTCGATAACCCACACGGGTTAACACAACACTGGTTGTTTCACGTCGGTTTTCAGTGTAGTCGTGATCTCATCACTCGAGCCAAACCATTCATGCCGAAGAATGCCTCTCTCGAAGTACCATAAAATAGAACATAGGTCGTTCTAACTCCAACAGTTATACTAGGCAATTAGAGATAAGGATATCTACTACTACTAGTCGACTTCCCCGTGTTCTAATCCAACAGATTGTCCATTAATTCGTTGAAGCAGTATTAGAACGGCTCGGGAACCACTTCGACTATTGTTTAGATAAAAAAAAATAATACATCCAAAGAAAACTCATTATTTGAAATATGTGTATAAAATTATTCATTTAACAGTCTATTTATTTATTTATTAATTTGGATTCCCGACAGAAGATACACTTACATGCTATGTTAATCAATATGTTACATTAATACTGCCTTGTGTTCCTCCAATTATGGGGAACCACATCATACATATTTTGTTGGCATAAAACAGGAATTAACCAAATACAAAAAAAATATATTTATATATATATATAGCTCAAGGCTGTTACAAATTGAAATACAGCAAAATTAAATAGGATGAATTTCAAATTACAATAGATGAGATCACAACTAAAGATAATTGAATCTCCTTAAAAAATAAAACCTACTGAATTAAGTTTAATATAAAACAAAAGAAACAATCTCTAAATTAAACCAATAAAATTAAATTTTATGTCTGTATTGTTTTAAAAACTAAGATTGCTTCGCTCATAAACTTTCAATTCTTTGTGGAATAAAAATTAAATGTATCATGAGAGCTGGTGATTGGCAGAAAAAAGTTTACCTGAAATAATTATGTATCAATTTTTTTTGACTTGAATGTATTTTAACGGGTAGGTAAATAAAACATATTATTGATTTTTTACTCTGAAATTGGTGAAACATAATGCAGCTAAAACTTTTCATCGGTATGCTAGATCGATGAAGATTTTTTTGTGAGGGGAAAACCATCTATAAGTTTCTAACAGGGTGAGGCGAGAGGGAGTGTTAGTCTCCTACTGACCAAAGTCACTCTGTTCCAGGCCAAGGCCACGAGAGTAAAAAGGAATTTCTGGAATAAAAATGGTAAAAATAGACACAATAATGTCCCGACAGGAGAAGCAGGAGTCCGGCAGGAGAAGGAATGTGTTGATTTTAAGTCAGAAAGAGCCCTCTTGCCTCACTTACAGGGAAAGAATTTCATGACTTCCACCCTAAAAGAAAATGATTAAGGAAAAAGCTAATCAACTTCGACCTTAAATACTTACTTGATAGGTAGGTAGGTACAACTGACACTGTAATAAAAGTCAACAACACGTAAAGGACGATTGTATAGTTTATTTTTATTTTAGTCAAATCCAATATGGCTGATGCAGGCAGTTGAGGCACTAGAAGATTAAATTTCAAAAGTTGTTGTATTTGCACCGCTTCGTTAGCTACTTACGAAGCACGCGAGAGCGAAGTACTGTGTACACAAGCATAGGTGTTGCATTACCTTTCAGACTGGTTTATTCACATCTAAATAATATTTTACTGAACATGTTTCATGACAAATTCGAGCTACATTTTCTAGAAGCTTCTGTAACATAAAATTTCCTGCGACAGGTTGCTTAAAACCAAAATTATACGAAACTGTTACATGTTTTTTGCTACGGGTAATTATAATTTGATGTTATGATACCGTGTTTTACACAATAAGAAATATAATCAACATGGGCTTTCAACGGTTACTTACGTTTACAATAAAAAATATACTTTTATGAAAAGAGGTCCTAAAAATATATAACGTAATTATTTTCTACTTTATGGGCATTCCAAGAAAAGTTGGACGTAAACATTTTTCATTTACAACATAAACATCTATCATTTATTCATTCGGGCACAATATTATGAGAATTTCAATATTCAGCTATGTTGGATATATTTTCCATAAATAAGTTGTTTAATGCACACAACGGAACGGGGAACTTGGTAAATTTATTTGGACATCGAGGGACACGATGTGTCTACAGAGCGCTCGCTTCACATATCACCCGCGTCAAGCCTCTTGGGGATACCTCACCTGATTTAAACACCTAGGTATTACAGACTATCCATTAACACCTGAAACATGAATATAGAGTTAACTTTTTTTCCTTAAAATGCTTACTTAATAATGGATTAAAAAAATTCGAGAAGGCACCCAAACCAATAAACTTTGGAAAGTTTTTTCTTTTGAAACCCCTTTAAAATTCCTTTTTGGATAGCCTTAAAACAAATCCATTTTCGTTTTAATAAAAAAAGTATATAAAATGTTCATATTCGTCCGATATTTTAATCGTTAAAATTAATTACTGTAACTCATGTTGCAGTTATAGTTTTAAATAGTATGAAAATACTGTGACTGTCCGTCAGGTACCCCTAAAAATATAAACAAAAGTATCCCAATATTTTAAAGTATCAACTTTCCAATGAGCCACATGTTAGGCCATTCATCTTATACTTTATGGGATCCACACTACGGATAATTACTGTCAGGCAATCGAGTTGCAACTTGTTAAAGGATCTTAAGAATAAGTGGCACCGTTGGGCGCCCAACACAATACGAAACATCACATCTGGTTGCAATAACACTGACCCGTGAAAGGTCCAGAGAAACAATTAAGACATTGCACAAAAAGTGTCATAAAACCCCAAATGCAAGGGCCTGGGAAAAGGGCTCTGGCGAGATGTTGTTAGAAATGTGATGAAGGCGATAGGTTACTTACTCTTGAACTGCGAAGACGATAGGTTGTCTGAGATAAGCTAGAACTGATTCTTAGAATTCAGTATTACAAAGTAAAGTCAGTGTGAAGTGTGGAAGGAGAGCAGTATGAGTGCAGCGAACGGGTATGTGAATGTGGTCTTAATTGTAGATTAGGGTCTAATCCTATCCTATTTGTATCCCGGAACAGTGCTTTGCACTGTACTTGTTGTACGCGCATCTCCAGGGAGCGGGGGTAGGCTTCACCAAGTATCTCGGAGACTCTCCATACATTTGATAGCTCTGTTCGAAAGGAACACTAGATTAATAACACATGTGTGTCTCGTCAAATCCAAACAAAGCTGTGGTGGCAATCTCTAATCTAAAAAAAATATATTTGACGAAACATGCACTGTCGAAACGGGGTTCGATTAAGGAGGTGTAATGATGTGTAGATCTGAATGGCCACTTCGGCGTACACAAGTGCATCTGTAAAGTAATCTTCCATGTAGTTTACACCCTCACCTTTTGTTGCCCTCTTATTCTATTAGTTAATGTAGAATCATTATAATAAGACTTCCTTTCCCTAATGAATTCTCTAATTCCTTTTGTACTTGCTTTTAAAATATTATAAATATAAAGTATAAATAACATAATTAAACCAATAAAATAAATTATGTTATTTATTGGGAATTCATTATCCCTGTAAACGGTGGGAGAGTGACCAGCAACAGAACGAGCTCTACAGGACTGGGCGGATGGCGGAGCTCAGTCCCTTGCCCATTTCCCTAGAAAGGGTAAGCCGAATATCATCCCTTCCTTGATTTAGGAAAAAAGAAAATTTTATTCAGCCTAGGGTCGGCTAGAAACAGTCACAATACGTACCTTAAAACTCTGCCTCTGCCGCTATTTGATCCCACGTGCTGTGCGTTCGCACGTCACTAAAGCCACTATATTCCATTTTAACAAGAACCTTTAACTGCGTAATCCTTACAGCGTAATCCTGTTGCATGTGTAAACGTTAAACCAGCGAGGTGAACGCAAGCCTTTGGCCTCGTAGGCGTGCATACATTCGATCAATGAAACTGATTGTTACTTTTACGAACACGTGGTACGAACAGCGTGGTGTGTAAACGGGACAGTTTTTGCTAATAAAGTAACTCGATATGCTAACGAGTATTTTTGAACAGGGGCAAGGTAAAATCCAAGTTACAACATTACATAGTATTAAAAAGTCTTTAGCCCCGTTTGATCTACATACATATGTATGCAGTACCTAGTCTTTCGTCAATAATTACTAATTAAAAAAAATATCGCGGTCTCTCAAATAGGAAAAAATGTCAGCCGGACAAGTATGGCCTCGGTTACTATTGACACAGCGTAGGTAAAAGGTTAAGTATACAAAACAGAACTTTATCTTTCATTTAACTTTAAAATGTCCCATTCAGTTACAACCCACCTCCGAATCATTATTTTTAAATTACACACAGTGAAATCGTAATACATTTTCTTGGTCAACAAAAGTGTTAGATTGGACAGTTACATAACAAACGACTGACATAATAAATGGAGTGCGTAACAAGAGGTTGAATGAAAATAGTGTCGTGTCTGCAAAATGTCGTACGATTTCCTTTAGAGATCAGATTGTTTAGCTAATTGCTGGTACGGTATAGAGGTTGATTAATGAATGGGGTATCGGGGTAAGACAACAGTCGCGCTAAGTGAGCCGTGTGTATCGTATGCCGTCAGTCATTGTCGGACCGGTAACAACCCGTTTCCGTTTCCACACGTACCGGGCGACTCGAACTTGAAATGATTACTACACCTTTATTCACGTAACTCGTCACGTTGGATGAATTAGATACAGCAACGCTCTCGTTAACTATGTAACAGTTTTAATGTTGATGAAGGTACTCGGTTCGTTTCCCTGTTTGTTTATACCGTTCTCTGTATAGTCTGCTAATGTAGGTACAACTGTATTTTAGCCTCGTGTTAACTAAATTAGTCTCAAAGTGTCACAATACTCTGACACTAATTTTAGTGTCCTCCAAACATACGATCATATTCATGTTTATTTTCTATTAGAAAAATGTTTTTGTTTACTTTTCTTATTACCTGTTTATTTTTCATAATATTATTATATTGTGATTCTAAATATCTAGGTATCTACCTACATCTATCTGCCTACATTTGTCCTTATCAAATATATTGGCGATTGAGTAACAATTACGAAATCATTATTGTTTTTTTAGCTTATTTTGCCATTAATGATTCGAATTTCTAATAAATTGTACTTAATATTTAGCTGAGATTGTTTTCTAAACGATAACATAAACATATTATAAAACGTTTGTATCAAGTTAGTATTAATTACAACAACCATCGGTTACTCAAATCCAAACAAAAAAAAAAAAACAATTACCGTCTACCGAAATACGTTTTGAAAACTTTAAGTGACATGTCACACGTAATACAAAAAAAGAAAATTGGCAATATATCGTCGTTTCTGCAAACATGTCACGTCAATAACATAAAAAGAAGTCTGTTCACACAATTAGAATTCACAAAATACAATAAAATACTCGTCCTAAATTATATAACGATGTTGGGAAACAACACGGTACTGTTTTGTTTGCTAATGAAGTGACGAATTTAATTATTAACAGTAGGTATTTATTGTGTCGCGATGCTCAAGTCGATCTTGCATTTGTAATGATTCACCGAAGAACTTGCGAAATTGTTAAGTAAGACACCTTTGTTTCTGCGGACAATTGGAGGCACTACGAGTAATCCAATACACAGTCGTCCCAGAAAGTGTTTATGCAATAACGTTGAAACACTTACAGAAATCACTTTTAGATATTTGAAATCAATAATTTTTTTGCATGACACACAAAGAAAGTCATTAAGAAATATGGCAACAATTTATTACACAACGAAATTGAGCTAGCACTTAAACTAAAGGTATATTTAATTCACGCATACTAAAACTTTTTAGCCAGTTATCGGTAACTGGTTCTTTATTTTTCACTCCATCCATCCCGAGACCGAAAGGCGACTTTGGTGAAGTACGTAAGTAATAAAGTCCGCGAGTCGCAGTCGAAGAACCGTAGCCCAAGACTGCGTACTCATCTTTCTCACAAGCATTCGCTTCAAAATCCTTCCAACTTTGGCATCGAACTCCAACAAAAGACATTGGCATTTTTATGCTTTCCGTGTAAACTTGTGCAGCCCGAAGATGGCTGCAAGACGGCATGAAACATCCCGGTTGATTCGGTCCCCCACCATTTATGTAAAAATCTGCATGGCCGAGTGGTTCGATAATTCCTTGTATTAGCCTGTTCGAGTGTAGTACGTCCACATAGGCGGCATCTGATTTATCTAATCGCTGTCCACTGTAAGCATATGAGAAACATGGGCCCGCAGGATCCAATCCAGTAATGCGTCCCAAACTGCGTGCTTTGTACTGTTGGAAATATTTCCCGGCCCAGCCTGCAATATGCGCTCCCAGACTGATACCCAATAAATGAAAATCTTCAGCATTCGCTCCAAAATGCTCTAGATTAGCCAACAGGTTTGCAAGTCTCTTACCTATTAGCCGTGCGTTGTGTGCAGATAAAATGTATCCATCTTTGTTCATTTCTTCCGCATCCACTAAAAATACGTTAAACATTTTCTTATCATTATAAGCATTGGCTAAGTCCAACGGCACTGCAGATTGCGAACTGTCTTTGTAACCGTGGATGACAATTTTTGTTTGTTTTGTTATGTCGAAAATTCCAGGTTTCGTTAGGTTTACAAATGCTTCATTAATTGGAAAAGATCTGATCGTATTCCCGTCCAGCTGTATGATCTTAATAGTTTTAATCAGATCTTTTTGGTCAGTCATGGAGTTGTAGCGCAAGTCCATTATCGCACGACCTGTGAATGCAAAAAATGAGATCAGTTAAGACATCAAAACGTTCTGGTGATTAACCGATTAACACGCATAAGCGATGGAGGTGAAGGACATTGACTTACATGCACCGGAGAGTTTTGCGTAGACGGACTCGGCGAAGCTGAGGTCCGGTTCGAAACGCGCGCTTGCGGTGGCGGCGAGCGCGGCGGTCAGGTAGTACGCGGCGACCACCAGCGGTACCACGACGCTGTACTGGTGCATGGCATGAGCCCTCCGCCACTAACACGGTCACTATGTCACTGCCCGCAAACAGAGAAAGGTTCGCTTCGCAACTTACCTCCAAGGGGCGATTGCTTGGAGGGGGGGTTATCTGGTGCAAATTACGCGCGCTGCACTCACTGTCAGAAGGCCACTGACCGCTTTACGCCATTTTTATCATTTATCGAAGTATTGCTGTATTGGTTGAGATAGAAAACAACTAAACAGCCTGAGATAGAAAACAAACTATGTCTGCCGTTTGTTAATCCATGTATGTAGGTATTTATAAGAGTTTTGAGTGAAAGTTCGATAACCAGTTTGCGGGCACGTAGTATTTTAATTTTATTAGTATGGGCTTTGCTAATTATTCAGAATATTTTAGAAAAACATTGCAGAGCTTAATGATACATATTAAACTTCTCACATGGCCATCTCTTATTTAACTTTGAATATAATATGTAAAGAATATGGCTTTTAAGAGCACTCTTAATGTTGTTAGTTGATCATACAATTTGATATTTTACTAGTTCAAAGCAATTTAATATTTTTACATTTAATTTTACTAAACCACTTTAACAATTTTATAACCCACTCAACTTCAAATCCACTGACAGAAACGTAATACTGGTTCTTTATTATGTATTTGTAAATGAGGTTTCATTGAGAGTACCTAAATAAACTTTTTCATCTCAACTCAATAGCAAACTTGAAACAGAATTAAATTATAAAATATCACAATACTATTCTGTAAATAATATCTCATATTTCTTGAAAGAAATTTACAAATCAAGTCAGACTTAGGTCACAGCTATTAACTTAGGTCTGGGTTAACATGAAAATCGCTACATTCTGTTATTAAATCGCCAACATGCCTATGTGTTGTACAACCTACTTACGTAGAATCACTATGATCCGTTCTAAAGGCAATTAGAGTATTACCTATTACTAGAGTAAAATACAAAGGTCCTTACCTGCTTGGTATAATTCTTTTTTTGAAAATGAAACCTAGCTAGATTTATTTCCCTTTTTTTTTTTTTGTGAGGGGAAAAAAACCCCCCTGTTCCTTCTCCTGCTCTGTGCCGAGGTCGCGGTACCTTATTGCGCTTACCCCGCAGCCCCGGCTGAACATCAGCCCTTTAGGGCCCCGTCTGTGGTGGTCTATTGGCTCTTTGAGGCGCGCGCGGAACGCTACGCGCCGTACGCTCGGGCCTGGTTCTGGTCGGGCGGCGAGCTGCCCTTACTCGCCGACCGCAGGCCCGTACTTACGGTGGCCGGAGATCGTCCCTCGATCCCCGACGCCCGTAGTGTCGCCAGTTGCGGCTGCTGGGGCGTGAGGAGGAGGATAGATTTATTTCCCTTAAGACACACAATTTCATCGAAATCGTTGGAGCCGTTTTCGAGATCCTGTGTATACTAAGAATTACTCGATTAAAGAAAGTGTAATATAAGAAAAATAGAGGAAACCAAAAGCAGAATTGTTATTATATCTACATCAATCTAATCTATGTTTAGTAATAACACGAATACTCAAAGGTGTGTGGCAGTGACCCTTACTTAAGTAATTCCTAGAACCAGTTCCACGGCTATCGAGAGCTGCCAACTATTTATAGAAATTCAACAAAAACCTATTACTATTTCGTAACAAGAATCACTAATTAGGAATGAATATTCCAAGATATGTTTCCCTATTTACGTGTATTATGTGTGTCGGATACATCCCTCAGCCAACTTGTTTAATTACTCTTCCAAGCTACGTGTGAATGTCTGTTCTTGTCATTCAGGCTGTTAGTAGAAGAGTGAGGGATTTTAATGATACAATATAATAGTAGTTTACATTATGTTAGAACTGTGATTGGCACCGAAATCGGATTGCCATCACAAATTCGTAGTTACCAGAATTGTATAACGATTTATTACATAAGCTAGGCCGTTAATTGAATGGCTTATTTAGCCGGTTGGCTGCAACGTGTATATGTATATACAACGTGAAACGTCTAAACTTAAATAATATTATTCGTAGTTAGGTACTGAGGAATATCCTCGGGCTATTTTCATACAACACCCACGGTAGAGTGTCAGATTTATTGTGAATAAAGTTAATTTAAAGGCTACTCCCCCTTCCGAGGGAAATATTGACGGTAAAAGATTCTATCGTACTCAAAGTTAAAGTCAAAACAATTTATTCCAACTAAACTATAAATAGGCACTTTTGAAACGTCAAAGTAGAATAATAGTCTGTCAGTCTATTTGTCAGTGAAGCTAGGCGCTTGTTTCAAAGTGTAGATTCGAATGGAGAAGAACTAGTCAGAAACTGCATCTTTCCTCATTTTTTTATAATATTTTTTGTCTTTAAGCGCTAAGTTATTAATTGTGGTACAAAATTATAAAGTTGAAGAATGGAACTGTTTATTTCGTCAAAATTCATGGTTCGGTTTAAAATAGAAATTACAAGTCATTAATATAAATTAAAAAGAGAAATGGACCCAATATCCAACCCTGCGCAACGCCTATTTTTATCTTAGAGGCTTGTAAGTTAGAACCGTTTATATGAACCTTTAGGTGCCGATCCTCTAATATGATTTTAACAGACTAATGTAACTAACGTTCGTCTTTTTTAACCCATTTTAAGAGTGGAAAATCATCAAATGACTTTTCTCGCACATGGTGATGCGAGGAGGAGTGTCAGACTCTTACTGACTATAATTCCGCTCTAGGTCGAGGTCATGGTATCATATTGCGCCTGCCCCGTAACCCCGCTAACCCGTTGAGGCCATGCGACACTCCGGGCGTCGGGGATCAAGAGACGATCTCCAGCCACCGTAAACGCGGGTCTGTAGACGGAGTAAGGGTAGCTCGCCGCTCTTACAAATCCAGACTCACTCAGCCCAGAACAGGAGTAGGAACGAGGGGTTTTTAGTCAGTAAGAGTATGACCCTCCCTCCCGCCTGACCCTGAGCGGGAGAAGGCATTTGATGATTTTCCCTGCACAAAACCCGGTAACCTCACAATATGATTTTCAACCGTATCGTGTATGCAACAAGCATATAAATTCACGTGCACGTTACGCAATTAATTCATAAACAACAATTTGTGAATCACATAAAGAATTATTCCGTGCAGGAATTAAAATCACGACATTTTGCGCAGCAGCCAGGTTCCCAGGTGTAGATTTTAAAAACATGTCAAGTTTTCAACAATATTTTTTAGGTAATTTAAGAGTAGAGTGCGCATTCTCAAGTTTTTTTAGATTTACATCCAAAGGAAGAAATTACCATGTGCGATTAGAACACCCATTGTACACTTTAATCATAATAGCCATAAAGTAGACATAAATAATCAAATGAAACATTTTAGTGTCTTACATAATAAGTATTCGTAGTAGGTACCTACAAAATATTTTTTTAATCTTGCAATAAGTTTTAATTGTCATCATTTTTTGTTTTGCTGGCTCATCTTTGTTGAAATACATAACCCGAACATTCCGAACAATGACTTACCTGGTTTCGTTGTATGTCAGTATTTTGCCAAGTGACTGACATGTGCTTTCTACAGCTAAGGCACAGACTGTATCAAAGCGTAGACGAGCCGAACCGTTGTAAATGATTTCAAACAACCTACAGAATTTCATTATTCACACAGCTTTGGTGGAATCTTGCCCTCGTGTAGGTAATATCATAAACATATTTGCTTATTTTTAAGGACTGACATAAATTTAAATCCTTTGCTGCACTTGTTAAGGATTAGTTGACTGTATGACAAATTATAAAGACCGGTTAACGAGTGTTTCAAAGTGTACGTGGTTACGCGTACTTATAACTCCTAAACTACTTGACTAAATCGAATAACAGCTTGTCCCGTTTGTACGAGAAGGTTTGTATCTATGTAACAAAAATAGTCAGATATTAGTAAATAAGGAAAGATGGTAAATAATAATGTCAACTGTAATCAAGTATAGCCTACCTCACAAGATCAGTATTTGGTTAAGATCAATTTCTGAGGAAGAAACCAATGACGTCTGAATGGTGTAATACGTATCAACCTTTTCATCAGCACCACCACCCAACGTATCGACATTATTACATTTGAGTGAGCGTGACATTTCAACCCACTAGCGATATTACCTTAGTACTATATTAATCAATTTTCCCTCATTTTCACTTGTATTTTCATATTCATTAACATCAAGAACAAAGCTCAAACTTGGGTAAATTAGCAATTACCTCTGTTTTATTCAATCCTATGATTAAATATTACTATAAAACATGTTAGTTTAATAATGTTGATAACATCGCATCTCTATTGAACGTATTTCAAATAACGAATTAATATATTGAAAATAGTTGACATGTTTGTTTAAAATCATTAATTATAAATCTGAAATAGAGTATCACAGATTTGAAACGTGCTATTGAAAGGTTAGTTTGCATGCAGTAGCAAATGAAATATCGAACTGACAATTTCCACAATCACGAACTAATCAGCCATAATAGTGTTTGTAATGATAAGGCCGAGTGTCCGTTATGACAGACAAAACGGAAAACCCAATCGATGTTGGATGGCGTACAATATTGGCTGATGAGCCACAAGCTTGTTACAGGCACGTTCGCAACGACCAAGTTTGCGGTCATAAGGAAAATGTGTCTGTTACGAACATTATTTTTTTCATTAATTTACTCTGTCTGACAAGTTTTGTGTTACACATGTTGGATCTGTGTGAATTTCTCATGACAACTTTATTATTATTATGTCGCTGGACATAGCGTATATACCCTTTTGAGGTCAAAAGTCTAATTCTGGTTTGAGACTGAACCACTGTTTACTTTTTTCTGTCTACATATTGCGTAACTATTTCATAATTCATAGGAATATAAAAATGTACTATGGCTAGCATACATAATGGACTAAACAGAAAAACATATTTTTATTACAAGACAGTTCTATAAATGGATGACTAGTTTTAAAAATAGTAACACTTCAATTGTTAGGTATATTAACTTTCTATTATTTTGTAGGCGCACTGTTGCTGTACGTAATTGGATTCCTATCGGAAAATATTGCGACCAGGTTACTTTAATCATTTTCTGTATGAAAGTTATTAATAGAAATCGGTTCAAAATAATAAAGACGTCTCATAATGGGAGTTTCTGACATGTAGATATGTCGAGTATCACAATGTAATTCCATTTAATACATAACTGCTAAAGTTAAAATTTTATTTATTTGTTGTTTTACGTCCAGTTGCAGCAGTTCAGTAATTTCACATCGCTCGCTTTAACGAATGGAACCATTATCGTAGATTTTATTTTTAATCTCGTCGAAAAAATTTAATGAACCTTTTTTTGTGAGAAAACAACGACAATATTTTGTAGAAATCGTAAACAAAATGGCATACGATATGGGCGATACTTGGAAAAAGTATTTTCCTCGTAATTGATCCTTGTCGCGTACCCGAAACGTTGACAGTGCTTCGTAGAGTCGGTGTTGATTTGCGACTCGGGAATCAGAATTGACATAAAAAGTGATGGACACCATTTTAAACGAGAAAAAATCACACTAATGGTGGGAAGGCGGTAAATATCTGAAGAGATCGTGGTTTTGATACATCCGCGCTGGATAACCACAAATAGATTGAGTTAATGCTGGTGATGGCAGTATGTAGTTAAGTGATCATAACTGGCAAAACTTTTATGTAGGTACGCATATGCGTACATACGTACATATCAACGGTAGATATCTAAAACTGGATCCTAAATCCCATTTCTAATCACTAAATCGTATAAAACACTTTTTCACTTTTTCTGTTCCTACATAATATGTGTGCTTAAATGTTTAAAACTACGCAACGGATTTTGATGCAGTTTCCTTTAATAGATAGAATTATGGAACGGGCACTTTGATGTGTATAACAACAGCCATTAAATAGTGGAGAAATTTAGGATTGGCATTGCACCCGTTCGTAGCCGTAGCGAGTCGCTAGTAAGGTGTTTTTTGCAAAAGAGTGTATATACACTCTTTACCCTAGAACCTCCAAGCAAGTTAGTCTAACATTAATTTTCAATTTCAACCAAAAATCAAACTTGAACTGTGTAGAATGATCTGTCTTCGGTGGTATTTCCGAACCGATTCAACTCTCATGAAAAGAGCTCCTTCTTAAAAGGATGCACACTTGTAATTCCTCTAATCCAGTGAGTTAAAGGTAGCGCTGATTGCTTACGATCAGGTAACCCATGGCCTACTATCAATTAAAAAAACCCTGTTTCGAAAAATTAAAACAACAAAAAAAGCAAATTGTTATAGTCACCGGCAATGAGTAACAATAAATGCTCGGGTAAAACGGCTTGGAATTTTATCGTTGCAACAATGTAACATAACGATGTCTTTTCAATTGAAAACCGTAACCTCACCGTTTCTATAAAATTGTTTTCTCAGTTGTTCGAGAAATGTACAACATAGATATATCGATAGCAAGCTGTGATATTTTATATGAAATAACATAGGTTTGTGTACCTGTCGAAACCATTCTATTGCTTGTTTTCCGCCCGTTGCTTAGCTCGAATTATTAGACGATTATTCTAAAGCGCATCCATTGCTTTTAAAATATATCTGTAAAAATGTTAAATACATTTTCTCATGAAACTTAATGTACTCTACATTAGCACTGATACCAACTTAAAGAAAGAAGACTTCCGCAGAAAACGCCAAATTGAAAAATATTCTGGGTTAAAAATGTGACTGTGTGTGTTATCGGGTCGGCAGACGGTGAGCGGGTTGTGTACCATAACCATACCATGTGATTTGAGCGCGAAAAGTGAAAAGAAACAAAGTCTATTTCAGTACAAGTTTGATAATCCGTCTCGGGCCGAGGGTAATCGTAGGACGATTGACCCATTCCATTTAACTGTTAGAATTACATTAATGATAACTACAATATGATATATGGCAATGAATTTTATTGACAACTAGCTGCCCGCCCCTGCTTCGCACTATTGTTGTTCAACTACCACTTCGGCGACAGTAATTTGTTTGTTAGCTATTCATAGGTTTGTTACCTATGGGGTTCAAAAGTTGTTTTATGACCCTGATAATCGGCGAAGAAAGAGTTGCTATTTACCTAACTATTTTCGCCCCAACTTTTCTAACATTTTCTTTGATAAGAACCAACTACTTATTACAAAATAATATTATCGGAATTGGTCAAACCGATATCTCTTGATCATGTGACCATGGGAAAATGAGATTAATTTATTTGTTATGTATATAAATAGATTAGCAAAGGATTTTGATCAATGCAAATGTGCAAATTAAAATTTGTATGCAAATATACACCTACATTATGATGTGATAATTCAATTTAACAAGTTGAATTTGCATCCTAAAATATTTTTGAAATTACATTTTCCTGCAAATACTTACTTAACATTTACATAAATTACCTTTAATGTTGATAGATCAAAGTATTGTTTTAAAATATTTATTTCACAGCTACGATCACAGAGCGGGATTAAAATCCGTGTGATTCAATTTACAATTATAATTTTAATAAATGTCAATGAGAAATCAATGAAATAAATAACAATTTAATGTTTGACATTACGTTGCTTCTGAATTCAGCGTGAAATAATGAAGGTACTGTTGCCTCTGAATTTCCCAGTAGTAACATTATCTGAATACTAATTGAATGAATGATCGACAGCAAAAATAATGGGTGAAATCTTAATTTTGATTCCTGACTTCGTGATCTTGAATTTGTTGTTGGAGTTAACTAATTTGTATCTTTAAACAGTTGAAGTTCCCGAATTTGGGTTGTCAAGTCTTTAATGTGATTTGGTTCCTAAACATTTCTTTACCGAAGACGTCCAATGCTATTTTACATTCAATCAGCAAGGCTTGAGACACGAGCTGTGGACTGTATGTGTTGTATCTCGAAAAGGAAGTCAGCTTCTTTTAAGAAAATGCTAAATAAAAAAATCACTGAAATAAACGCTAATGTTGTTATTTTTATAGGACACTGCACGTGTGTATATTGCAGTCCACTACATGTTTTGCACAGTAGCTGGACAACTGGCTGCTGTGCAACGTGTTGCATGTTCAAATTGTTGTTTCGAATCTGGGTGGCTTGTACAGGTATGTGAATTGGTATATTTGTAAAAATACCCACAACACAGAAGGAAATACAAGTGTGCAAAGTTTCTTTCAAAAACATAAAAAAGAAGTGAAAGAGAAAGAACTTGCCTGATTAGCCAACTTCAACTAAAGGCCGAGGCGAAAGGCGAAATAATTGTTAGGCTAGAACTACGACCCGTGCAGAAATCGAATCCCCTTCAGATTTTTTTAAGGAATGTGTCGGCAAACGAGCTTATGGATTACCTGATGGTAAGCAATCGGCGCCGCCCATGGACATTCGCAACATCAAAGGAGTGACGAGTGCTTTGTCGGCCTTTTGGGGATACGGTTGCGGATATTTAAGGAAGGGATAGGGGAGGGGGAGGGATCGGGTCCCACGGGTTATTTCACGCCGGTTTTCAGTGAGGCCGTACTATCACTCCGGTCGAGCCGACCCATTTGTGCCGAAGCTTAAAATGGGAATTGTATAATAAAACCCACACTAAAAATGGGAATTGTTTTATATTATGCTATATTTAACCTCTTGTCTGCCGATATATGAGATATAATAGAAAACACACTGTGTCTCGCGTATACCATGGGTCGAATTGGTTATAATATGTGCAAAACTTCATATCTTAAACATACCTTTTTTAAGGTTGAAAAATCGTCCATTGATTTTTCCTGCCCTGGTTGAATGACAGACGGTTTACTGACTAAAAACCGACCCATGCCTTCTTCAGCTGCGTTTCAGACCAACGTACATTCTTGCTATACGCTAGATATGCCTGATCTATAGTTGTCTGACAGTTCACTAAGCCCTGAAGATTTGAAGTCCACGTTTTTACTTACCTGGGATTTTGAAAATGAAAAGATGAACTAATTAATGGATTTGACCTCTGGACATCATGATTCACTCACTACTCTAATGGAGTTTGTTATCATTTAAAACTCACAAATAAATTATCACGTAACTACTGGGAATAACGGCCTACTCACGTAAAAAACCTGAGACAAGCCCTACCGGTTTCAAGACACTACGGGAGTCTTATTCATGAGGAGTGTGCACGTCGTAGCGATCGTGGTCGTCGCGTTGCTCAGTCTATTTACGGAATGCTTTGTTTTTTTTATGATGAATAACATTAGTAATAAATATAAGTTAATTAGTAATTCATGATGAATTCATCACTTCTCCCACATTTTTTGCTGACTGATTGATTGCTAAGCAGAAGTAGGAGACGGCTTCCCAGTTCCTCTCGCTCCACACCATAGCCTCGACTTTCGCTTTGATAATTATTTACGGGAGTAAGTAGTTAGTGTCTTTTTTTTATTTCATTAATTAACAAGATTAATGCGAATATACTAACAACAAGGCTTATGGGCCTAAAGGTCACCACGTAGTGCATATCATATCTCGTGATTGAATAAGGTCAATGTGGAGGATGGCTTTCGTTTCAGTGCGATTAATCCCCTGGTCGATGTTGCAGTCACTTTTATGATATAATAATCTCACAGTTACGTAGTAGACACCCACACACATTCACGGGGCGGATCCGCTACAGGCACTACGGATAACAACAAACCTGCTTTCAAAATAAAACATGAAAATATGGTGCACAGTTCTTTCTCATAGTATTGTTATTTAAAACGTATAATTAGTAAAAAGTAAGAGAAAAATCTGTAGGCAGATCAAGATAACTGTTGCTACTTCTCCCACGCACTCTAAGAATTAAAGAGATATGCCTCTTAATGTTCGTAAGATTCCCTAAATTTAATTATCTTAGATAACATTTAATTATTATTTTTCTTACTAGAATAATGAACAGAAGAATAACATACAAAAAAGTTCAGCTCTGTTATTCGAACATGTACTTTGCGTATAATGTTTTGTTTCTACATATTAGTACAAGAACTAGTAGTAGTAAGTATTTGTACGTGGAATTTCTGAGATTTATACCAAAAGAAAATTATAATAAAAATGTAATAAAAAGCCCCAATTTTCTACAACTGTTAACGCTAAAACACATACATTCACGACACTGCCTTTTAAATTGATTTTGTCTTTTTCTCATACAAAGAAAGAATTGATTACACCGGCTGCTTTAGTCGGTTTTGCGACTTCCGAGTTCAGAATATTTCCACAATAAGTTGACTTGCCCACTAACTTATCTTATCCTCTTCTATATCCATATCAACCCACAATCTTTTTTGTCAATTTGGTCTAAATGACTAATAATCTAAACTGATTTTTTTTTTATGTAATAGATACGAACGAAACGAGCAGACGGGTAACCTGATGGTAAGCAATCAGCGCCGCCCATGGACACTCGCAACGGAGGAGTTACGAGTGCGTTGCCGACCTTTTAGGATTAGGGATTTGGAGATTTTGGGATTGGGGGAAGGGAAGGATTGGGCCTCCAGTAACATCACTCACACGGCGAAACACAACGCTGTGGTTGTTTCAAGCCGGTTTTCTGGGAGGCCGTGGTATCACTCTGGTCGAGCCGTCCCATTCGTGCCAAAGCATAATTAAGTAGTAACTTTTTTGAAAGAGTTTCAGATCGCAACAGAAACTACATCATATAAATGACAAAACCTCCGAAATCAAAGACGATTTATTGCGCAACAAAATGCAGTACCTCATTTTTTAAATTCCACTAAAGCTTACGTGTCGCGTTTACAAAATTTGTCATTACTTTCGTCGCAATATGACCTCATATTGCTTGTAACTTACCATGACAAAGGCAGTCGTTAGAAACCCTACACACCGTCATATTTCCTGTATCAAAGGAAGTTTTTGCGACGAAAAAATATACCAGGAAACAATACTGATAAGCGCTGAAAGAGAATTTGTAGGAAAATATAGGTAAACTTATTATAATAACTGTCATTCATTCACTTAATACAAATATCCGTTACAAATAAACAAATATTTGTGTAAACATGCGATCGGCTTTTCTTTATAAAATCCTAAGACTGCTTATTTACTTTGAAATAAATACCTTAACTTTGATTATTACACCTAATAATACGAAATTTCGCTGAACTTACACTTCGACGTCTTTATACAAAGATTTTCGAGGCGGCACCAATCTTAGAATTACCTACCGATGCCGGCCCGAATAGGATTTAATAAAACAAATTACGAAAGACGAGTCTTCGTTCTACCCCCTGCCTCTGTGCAGCTTTTGTGTCGTTGGAATTCGATCTAGTAGTATTATAGCATTTCATTCGGAGCTGTTAACAATATTATGAGAAAAGCCGTGGGTGGAGAGATGAAGCACCATGACAAGCAAATTTTATTGTTATGTAGCTATAGAGAACTGAGGTTTGAAGAAAGTTATCCCACTAACTTGACTCACAAACATGTGACTCACGCGTCCACATAAAGTTCACGGATTTTTTCTTTCCACGAAAGTCAATTGCTCGTTCCAAGTCCTGGATTATTATTTTATATAAGTGACGCACAAATTAATTTATCATAGCATAAGCCAATGAAAGGTTTCTTGTCATAATTAATAATAAAAATAAATGCATAAACACACATATTATTATGCATCGCTAATGAACTACAGTATTATCTTGAAAGTTGGAACTAATTAGATACTTGTGTATTCAACCCTTGACTTTTCATTGAGTAGATTTTTATTAACATGACGTAGAGGCTGAAACTCGTCCACCTAGCCCTTTACCAATATAAACAGAAAACAATCAACTTATTGACAAAACTGTTATAAATAGAACATGTTGTGTAAACATCAACCTTTGACACTTCGGTAGACGAGTATAAACGCGAGACGTTTTTTACGCATTGATCGAAATTTGTGAGAAATAAATCGTAGAGTCCAATTTGCGATTTTATGTGAAAAAATATTTGGTGTGATATTATGTGATGTAAAGATTGTGGGGTAAATGGCGTGACGGTAGAGCCGAGCCGTGGGCGGGCGGGCTGCGCGGGCTGCCGGCGGCGCGCCGCCTCCAGTAGCTGCCCGCCGCCGCGCCAGTCGCACGTCCGCGCCGCTGCCTCCCGAGCGCTCGCCCTGTGCCCAGCGACCGCCTCCGCCGCGCCTCTACCGCGCCGGCACAACAAACTTCAGCACCGTGCCCTTGTTATATTATGTGCTTCTAATTGTTCACCACGACGAGGACGCACGCAAGGATCGCACTGACAACAAGTAAGTTTATGCCGCTTCTTTACCACTGCCTTCGAACTAGCCGATTTCAACAACAAATGCTTTTTTGCTTTGTAAAAGTTGTCTTTTAAGTTTTGGCTGTGCCTAGTTAGTATCGGTGAATAATGTAATTCAATAAAAGCTGTTCTCGTAACTCTGGGATTAAGTTGTCGCAATTTAGGTTAAACTTTGTGTTGGTTAAAATTTAAACAAGTTACGGAAACAACTTTTAATTGAAGCTGTTATAGACCCGTTAAGTTATTATTATTATTTGCTTTGTATTTTGATTTGCCTTAAAATAGACGTTTCTTTTATTATTGAAGTTCTTAAGTAAGAACGACATTACAATATACGCTTGCTTGCTAAGAGTTTTTGTGAAACCTAACTTCTTTTAAAAACCGCAAAATTACTAACGAAATATTAGCTTTTCCACTAAATACTCGAGAAAAGTCAATCTCAAACATAAATTGGTCAAGTTTAAGTTGTTCTCAGATCAAAGTACATCTTTTGCGGACTACCCACATATTCTTGAAATTCGCAGGTAATACAAATATGATTCGTATTATATATCAGCAGATCAAAACTTATGCCGATGTCTGAATATTAAGTAGTAAAAGGAAAGTAGGTATACCTAAATAGCTTTGAACTGAGAATTGACGTCAGTTGTCTAAGGTCACATTGAAGAAGAACACCGCATTTGTGTAGGTACCAGGGAACTGTATAATAGTACTCCATGACCTACGTATCTTTTGCACAAATACGAATGATTACAGCACGGGAAGCTCTTATTTGGAGGAAAAAACAAATATATCGCCGTAATAAAACTCTGCTCATAGTCCCAGGTGTAGAGAATATTCGAATAACAACGATACCCTAAAAATTGATTTGTATTTCGTTTTGGAGAAAATTGAATGAAACACAATTTTATGGTTGGTGCTCCGTTCGATAGGTATTGACATCATAGGACGGACATGAAGGTTGTAAAATATTAATGTAATTGAAGCCTCACGGAGGTATCTACGTCTAGCGTCAAGAATGAGAGCTTCGTTTGCGGGGAAAAGTATGAATTAACAATGAATGATTAATTGCTACGAGATATGCGTGTCACGTTCTGAGAAATGGCTGTATATACAATGGTAGCAGCTCGGCGGGAAATAATACTAGTATCTTTACTCGGTATCTACCGCGATTCCTCCGGAATAAAGGCGTATCTCAGGCTCCGCCAGCCTAGGTTTATGAATCCTTTTCAAAGCTCAGGCCGTGATTTTCAGTATATAAGCAAAGCTCTGTGAAACTATCAGACATGACATTTCTTTGGAAGCGAGTTTTTCGGACGCAGACGTTTTCCGGTTCACTGAACACTGTTTTACTTTCATTCAAGTCTTTTACTATTTCCATTCGAGGTCGCGTTTGATATTGGTGTGACGACTTTTTTTGACGTAGGCCAACGTAGGTTAATATGTTGAAAATATTTGTTCAACATCATATACCTTTTTTTAAGTAGTTATTATCTTTACAATATTTATTATTGACATTTATATATTCTTTTACCTGATATAAAAGGAATGGTTCATTTAAAATTCTATTCAAATGCTGTGCTAAAATAAGAATGTTATTTTTAGAAGTGAGCTGAATTATTTACTCCGTATGTAGCTGTTAGCATACAATTGGTGAGAAGATATCTACGGGTTCTTAAGAGACATCGCATTAAAGTTAAACCCATGCGACAGGGTTCTCTTTTGAGATAAATAAAGAAGAAAGGTCTATTTATAGAACTCGTGTGAGTGACGTCATATCCACGTTGTTACATATACATAAGCTGGTGGAATTAAAAATAAGGTTCGTTAGTGTTTCATTCATGTTAAGTAACACAATGAATGGGCTAAGGGTCGGCCAACCGCAGCACCGAATGTGTGTACTCCTTCACAGTACTATTATATTGTCCGGGTATTATTACTGAGATGTGTTTTCAACTCATTAAAGACTGCTTTTTCATTTGTTGTAATAATACCACGGCTCTGAAAACATATATTACACCTACATAAATTGTTATCGGATTACGTTTTAATTAAATTAGATTTAATATAGCGTGTAAAGTAAGTTCAGAGGAATCTGAAGGTGAGCTTGTTGTTAAGACGTCACAACGTTGAATAATTTGTACGCAACTTACTTTAAATGAGCTACCTACGATTTATTCGGTCCCTAACAAATTATTTATTTACTTTATTTAATAATATATTAGATCATCTAGTCTTAAGATATTGTTGCAGCTTAGAAAAAGATCGTTACATTTTTATGTCGCTATAAGTTTTCATTAAAAAGCCTCGTTTTCAGATGCTGAATTTTTAATGCGTTCAATATTTTTTTAGGCTCACCTTAAGGCATTTTTAAAGTTGTTTTATTTATACTTGGTTATTTGTCAAATTAACTTGTTATATTTTCTCGTGTCTTTAAATACGCGTGGGTTTTAAGATAGAAAGTTTTGTCATTAACATTTATATAAGTAATTTTAAATGGGACTTAGCAACACAATGCAATTATAATTTAAAGTACGTAATAACGGTGTCATAAATGAAAAACTTGTTGTTGGTAATTAAGTACACAGAGAGTAGTCTTAGATGTTTCATTTAACTTGGGCGTAATGAAAACCATTTTTACTTTTCTTTGTGATTAATTTATCTTCTTGTATCCAACAATGGAAGAAAAACAAGTATCCTAATTCGGTTAGGAAAGTTTTTATAAAATGTAAAAGACGCTTTTGTGAAGCTAAATGTAACTGATATAACAAAATGAAAAAAGAATCGTACCGTAATTAGTTCATTTAGAACATGCGCAAAGAATTTTGAGGCTCTTCATTTTCCAGATTGGGGTCAATGTCCTGAGCCGACCTTTAGACTTGCTAAGTAGCACCCATTCAACAAACTTTTGGGTATTAATTTTCTTTAAAAAAATGTCATAAAATAAAATAACAAGAAACATATCGGATAATACATAAGTATTAGTAAATTAATAAACTCCCAATCTTTATCATAATGAACGATCTACAAAAAAAGAAAGGACAATAAATTAATCCGCTTGCCCGCTACGTGATAGCAATTACACTTTCAGGTTTCTTAGGACTACCCTTTTTGTGCAGAAATAATCCCAAAAATACTTTAATTTATTTGTTAAAGTTATAAAAGTAATATATTTCGTTTCCAACTTTAGATGATTACATTCCATTAAAATCTTGATGGTACCTTATTCCCAAGGAGACGGTAACTTCGTTCGAGTGAGGAAACTCCAGGTTGACTTAGTAAAAATTTGAGGGCCATTTCCTAAAAATATTTGAATGAATATCTTTAAGAGAGTTAAAGAAATTCTTGGCATCATGTCAAAAATGGATTATAAGAAAACCTATTTGAAATTAAGTTTGTTAAATTTTGCTACAAGTTTAACCATGCAGTCGTACAGTTTATCTAATTTAACACAACAGTGGGTCCCCAAGGATCTTTTCCGTTTTCGTCCAAACACAATTTACATCTGTTACCCGTGTTTGTTTTTTCTATCAACCGAGGACGGGTTTGTTTCGTATCTCGGCCGTTCTAGAAGGTTCTTTTCCATGTTGGCTTTAGGCCGCTAAAGCATGTAACCTTTTTTATTTAATCCAATGGTCGGTTATGATTCTCAACCTGTAAATATGAATTACTAAAATATTATTATATTCAGGCAAATTAAAATCCAGAGAACAAAACGTCAGAGAAGAGAACAAATAGAATAGTTTGTGATAAATACTTAATTTGTTAATTTTTGAGATCGAAATCGAGATTTACAAACAAATGAGCAAAAAAAGGGTGGTTCCATATAAAAATACTCTAATTGAAAAATGTTACGAAAGTGTTTTGGCAAAATGGGGTTGAATAAAATCGAGCGCCGAAACGTTCCCAGCGCTTATAGTCATTACATTTTTATGATTTTTAAATGAAACATGGTTAGATGATTTAAGCAATTTGTGACACGGGCTGTGATTCATATTTGAATTATTCTCTATTCATATTTTTATTATTAAAGATAGATTTTTATTAATTTATGCGATAGGTGGCTCAGTGATCATATAGACCACAAGATGTTAAGCGTTCGGGTTCTGGATCTTTTTGCAGGTGTCGATAGCCACAAGCAGTTATAAGTGTTTAGGTGATTAAGGATCTCACTCTTCCCGAAATCTTATTTGTACAGCAAAACATAACGCCGGTTTTCTGTGAGACATTTTTTTTCGTAATTGATACGTACGCATCAATTTTAAAGGATCATTTAACATATTTCAATTCAATATATACATGGAGTTAATTGCTAATTGCTCCCCGTAAGGATATAATTATAGAAGACATTGACTATAATTTTATCATTAGATTTTAGGGTAGTAGGCAAAAACCTAAATAAACAGCCCCAATGAATTCAAATGACTTATTATTATGTATCAAGACACCTCTTGACACATAATTTTAGGTGAATAGAGTGTTTTTAAGGAGCGATCACAAATCGTTTGAACTCTTATACACTAACTACCTATTTTCTTGTATAATAAACTAGCTATTCTAACGCGATTTCACCCGCTGCTCAACTGTTAAAGATTATAGCATGATGTAGATATATGAGATAGGCTTTAAAATCCTATAACCTTCCTCGATAAATGGACTCACAAATACAAAATAATTGTTCAATTCGAACCAGTAGTTCCGGACTTTAGCGCGTTCAAACAAAACAAACTCTTCAGCTTTATAATATTAAATAATATAAGTATAGATAGTATAGATAAATACTGATGCGCTTGATAAATTGAACATTATATCCTAAAAACCTTATGGTGGCGTGGGTTTAAGGTCCGTTTCTCATATCTAAGAGTGCGTGTTCGAAACCTGGCAAGTACCAATGTGATTTAGACACCACTAACGTATGTTGAAAGAAAACATCGTGACTAAATCTGGATTTATAATTTCTAATTATCCATTCCGCCTTGAGCAAGTGTGGTGATTAATGCCCAAACTTATAAGCTAATGATGTTCTTGTTGATCCTAAAAATCCTTAAAAAAATTAAAATAATACAGAAATACTGGGTTGAATGCAGAAGTCTCTATCATATCTTTGTCTTAACCTAAATAATCTTCTTACTCGTCGACTAAGGTACTAAAAATTTGATAGAGTCCAGACTAAAGCGCTATTTTACAAACTCTTATAGTTAACCAACACCGTTGGTTTTTCGTTTTTTTTTTAGTGGAAGTTTACTAGACCCTAGATCCATACCACCTATAAGAAAGATATAGTTTTTCGTATTAGACAGACTTTATTTTAAATTAAGAAAGTAAACATAATACAAGTGGATGCGTCCAGTAAGCTAGGACCAAAGATACACATAAGAACCTTATTTTGCTATCTATATTTTAACACAACCTGGACATTTCAAACTGTGTTATACCTCTATTAATGTAAAAGAAAAGACTCATTACCCACAGTGATCTGTCACGGGTTGTCGATTAAGTTAGGATGATACTACCCTGAGGTTTCTTGAATATTAATTGGTCCGACATAGTCATGCAATAATTTATCCAACGTCTTCGATATTATTCTGATAGCTTCGTGTTCATAATAACACTATCCTTAATGGTTAAAATTAATTGGAAATCTGTACGTACAAGGTTGTGGAGCGGGTGTTTGTGTCAGGTATCCGCCACCTCACCGTCCGTAGGTAAGCGAGCTCGCCTAATAGAGTCTCTGTAGCGAACTTCTCCCAAGTGACCAAAAGTGGGAATACTTGAAAGTACTCGACTAACAACTCGAGGCATAACGTCCCTTTGTGCCTATAGCACTCTTAATTAGATTCCATACTAAAAGTAGATACAAGTATAATAAATTTTACTTACTTAAACTACTAAAAATAGATAAATACTCGTACCGCTGCTGTGTGATATAAAAAATGTGCTCATTTTCTCAAACAAAATCTTTTTAACAATTCTTGTTATTCCAAATAATATGTATTTTTATGAAGAAGTTTTTACAAGTAAGTACTTTTTATTTTAGTTTATTTAGTTCTTGTACTAAATAAACTTGGTTTCAATGTTGTTAACTTGTTATATAGAACTCAAATTTATTTCATTTCGTCCCTGTATTTTGTTAATCTGAGCCTCAGCTCAGATGTACCTAATTAAACGTTCAAAACGGCACATTTTGATTATCACATTGACAAAAGAGTAATAACAGTAAAAGAGGTGTAATTAAAACATTTTCATTCGTCTTTTTGAGGTTGTGAAGTGAATTTATTTAATAATCACTGGACCTACGCAGCAATCAGTTTTATTTGAAATAAAAAATGCTAGATGCACAATTATAATTTATGGCCTCTATGATCTAGTAGGTTTAAATTTAATAGGTCCTCCATCCATCCATGGCAGACTCCTAAATGTCTTCGGAGATCTCTAGAATTTCGTCCTCACCTTCCGCCTGACGCAGGTACTGGACACGGCAGCTTCCATTCCCGTCTATCTCTTGCAACTTTCATCCAATTAGATCTTTACTATGAGTGTAAAGTCGTCAACCCGAGATGGCTGCTGGTGGAGATCGGA
The DNA here is from genome assembly GCA_902829305.4 of Spodoptera exigua. Lineage (NCBI taxonomy): Eukaryota > Metazoa > Arthropoda > Insecta > Lepidoptera > Noctuidae > Spodoptera > Spodoptera exigua. The sequence continues at coordinate 6,867,632 of LR824614.2, forward strand.
ATCTTAATCTTGGCATGTTTTAGAAAATTGTGCGGACAGTAATGAATGTACTAAATGTATCACCTAGATCTCATTACATTGCTTTAAGTCTTTAAGTCACATACACCTCGAAATAAATATAATTTAAATTCAAAAAAGTTATGCAAATAACAACAATAAGAATAAAAAACTGAATGGAAGGATGCAAATGAAAAGATTCAAGTGAAGAGGATTGTTGTCGGGATTGAGAATACACTGACAATCATCCGGTTAGTGGTTTCCAGTAAGAAAAAGAAGAACATTTGTGGATTTATTAGTTTCCACATTTAAAAATCCCTTGAGCCTTTTAGCCATGCTAAAGTACGCATGGGCCAGCTTGACAGAAATACCACGGCCTCAAAGAAAGCCGGTGTGAAAGAACCACAACGTGATGATTCGCTGAGTGAGTGAGGTTACCGGAGGCCCACACCTTCCGCTCTGCCCACCTCTCACCAATATCTAAATCCTCGACGAGGCAAGGCATTTGCAATTACTCTGATGTTGGGTGTTCATGGGCGGGCCGATTGCGAACCATCTAATAATCCGACTGACCGACCGGATCATTTTTGAAAATAGAAAGAAACACTAATCACCGAGTACAATATGAACCAAAATTGAAGTCTTTTTCCCCAAGAATTGTTTTTCTTACACACAACAATGCATCCTTATTTCTAGACTAGAAGAATTAATTGTAAATGTTACACTCTAATTGCTTTGGGGTAGCATGTGGAGAGTAATAAATTCCTCGGAAGCTCACGAGAACGTTAAATACTCGGAATTCGAGCAGACATAGTGATGTGCAACGCTGTAATCTTCTTAATGTAATCTTAAATTCATGACGCTGATAGACAATGTGCTGGCCACATCACTAGCTATGCGAGAGTGGATAATAATTGCGCATGAGTTTATAGGATGACATGGACGAGCTTGCATTTACATATAAACTGACTGCACAGAAATGGATCCTTAGAATAAATGAAACTAGATTAAGTATGTATATTCAGAAATGAAAATGAAATCAAAATTTAATAATAGAGTGGTGGCAGGTTTACCTCGGTTATCATATTGCGTGTAATATTAAAGAAACTGATTTTCAAATCCCACGTTTTTTGTTATTTTATATGAGCTAATATTAAATTCCTATTCTTTATTTTCAAATCCCTTAGTTTTATCGTTCGTTTTTTAAAACGCCCCGCTCCCTCATCACGTCCCGTCCAGTCAACTCTTAAAAAAACAACCATAGTTTTTTTTACATTCTAGAATGGTGAATAAAATAATAAAAGAATAAGGTCGAAAAATAACACGACCTTTGAAAACTGGTTCGAGGCTATCCTCTCAGCAGGTATCTAAGGCTGAGAGATGTGCAAGTTAATCTTCTACGTAGCTTCTCTTGACTGTACAAGGTAGAAGATTAAGTGACGTCAGCAAGTTCTTGCAACGTAGCCTTTGTAGTATTCTTAGGTGACACAACCCTAGTCTATTTGAGTGTAAGTTAAATCTATCCAACATAAGACTTCACGAGTTTCTCCACATAGTTGCTTCTTATAATGATATTGTCGTATAGTAAAAAAGAAACCTCTAGGTCATTTTTCTATATTTTCATAAAACGTATACGTCATTCTAAGCATTAATGCTCTCTGCGTATAAATAACTACACAACATAAGATATTTTTGACGATACTATAAAAGAAAAAAGCTTTTTTGTTCGCAAAACTGAATTACTTCATTTGATTTAGTCCAGTTTCAATGATATTATTTTAAAGAAAGAGCACTCCCGCAAAAAGTCCGATGTGATTGTTAAAAAAAAATGTACACTTTCGTACCTTTCTATTTTAATGAAACCTTAATTTAGTCACGACCTTTCCGTTCACAAAAAAGTCAAATAAGTGAGACATTGCGGATCAAAATACCTACCGTAAACCAGAGCGGCGGTGTAAGACGGTTTAAGCCCCAAATCTGAAAAATACCTTTAAATTAAATCCCAAGTAAGGTCAACGAAGGGACATACTTTGTTGGAGAAATTGATAAATAGGATATTATTTTTATTTAGAGATTTTGTATTGATTTTTTTTTTGTTTTCTTGACTGACTCATATAGGTGTATTTATTATTATTATTTTAAAATAAATTGAAATTACAAGCCTGCTTGCTTTTTTGCGAAAACATAGCACAATATAAGACCTTCATCAAAGTTTAGTAACATTATCTTCGGTCGAAACCTAGTAGTAGTTACTACAAGGATTCCGAAACTATAAAAACGTCATTTCTTCTTTATCAAACGGAAGACGTCGGCAATTTTATATGTTCACGACTCCGATCTGTAACTGGTCATTTTTAGACCGATTGTGACCGAATGACACTTTTTTATCCGTCCCGGGATTAAGGATACCGCGGGAATAGCAAAGACAGCTTTGGAACGGCAAAATATCTTGCAAGTCTTAAGGAAGTTTACTAACTGGACACTTAAAATAAGTATAACACTAAGAAGCTAATTTCCAGCCGAGTTCGTTCTAAGCGAGCAATAGCCATGTATGTTAGTTCTTTCTAAGAAAAGCGGGGTCCGATTTTATTTTTCATCCCCGGGGCCTCCAACAGGTTTAGTCCGCCTCTGCATTTAATACGATAAGATGTTTTAACAAGATTGGGCTCATGTTCCTATTTGTACAAGTACGTACCACATAATATCATGCTCAGATTTACTTTCTTATTCCATCAAGGGGAACGAGTTTTCCCAACGCTTGATATATTCGTTACAAATTGATCTCTGATGAACCGTCAGCAAATCACGGAAACACGACAACAATGTTATCTCAATATTAATACGCGAAGAGAAAAATTGTTGCCCTTTTTAAGCTAATGACGTATAAGATGAAATATAACGTTTATGTGGGTAAGGAAAATGAAACGCAAAACGTTAATTAAAGAAAAAATATACTTTCGAAGAAAGATTTTCATAATATAATATGAATGGAGCACGTGTCCACCTTTATAACGTTTCGTTTAGCTTGTATTCGTAAATAAAGTAATGATAGTCTCAAAATACATTCTAATTTAGAAAATACTTTTTTGTTTATCAAATGTTATTTTTGGTCTTAAGTCCCTACAAAGTCTATTTGTTTTTATAATCGTTATAAGACTTATTTTATACAAAACAATTATAAAAAGACAATCTTTTAAATTCATTCAAACACAAAATGAATAAATAACTAAAACCTCTTGTCTTATGAACAAAATAAACAATTACATTTATTCGGAATTTCACGTTGGAAGGCACAGTCGGCTGCAATTAATTTAGAATCTGTAATATGTACTTAAGAGAATTCATTTAAATGATATAATGCAAATGGAAATGTTAATTTACATTTCGTGCCTGAGGCAATTAATCTACTATTTTATAAAATAGATTTACAATTAAGAAGCTTACGGTTAAGTGGCGCTTGTAAAACCTTTCTTAAGAAAATCCTGTCCTTGCTATCTGAGAGTTTTAATCATTGGGATTGATCCATCTATCTTTAAAGGACTTACTCCATGCATTTCAGTTGCGTACGTCCAATAACGTATTAGATTTTGATCCAACAAGAATTTGTCAAAGGCGGCATCGGCAGCTAAAATTTTTCACTAGAATAATTTAAATATTCAATGGTTTGTTATTACTTCTGAACGATGTAAATGTAGAGCTGTTACTATATTAAGAAAACACAAACGTGAAATGTTACGCAAGTTTAAATGTTAAGGTAAATGTTAAGCATATAGTGTAATCTGTCGACTGTCGAGGTAACACAAACATCTGAATATTAAACTACTTGGTTGCTAACGTCCCGACCGCGATTCCACGGCATTATGCGGGGATGAAAAGATTATCCAAAACCATTCAACTTTTTTGTGTAATCAACCAACAAACGAAAATTCACGTTTCAAATTAGTAGTTTACGTGGTAAGATTGTGAAAACCTTTTTTTTTTAAATTAAGGTCGAATTTCTTATTTGTTCGTGTCGTTCATACGAATAAAATTTTGGAACGAGAACCTAACTCGGCTAGAATCAGTCTTAAAAGTGTCTGTTAACAGACCAATTGAATTATACTCTTGACTTTGACTAGCTTAGTATAAATTAATAAACAATTATAGACATTCGACATTTTCTTTGAAACAATAAAAGAGAGTGTCCTTCCACTTGTAATAGAAACCAAAAGCTTTATTGAAAATCCACACACGGCACGAATAGTTTTAGTGGTAGTTCGTGGAAATAGCAATCCGATTTCACTACCTACAAACTTTTACAAGATTTGCTGAGAAGAACCGGCTTAGCCAAAGGCAACCAACGTAAGCTTACTCAGCTATTGTTATCACAACCTCGTTCGGTATTCGACAATCGCTTCAGAAACACCACGTTTCAAGGACACTATCCTTGATTGTTATTATAATAAGTGTGCCTTTATCATTCTATATTAGTTTCTTGCGAGTTATAGAGCCTTTACTTTAATCCTATAATAATATTATTAAATTAATATATGGTTTATTACGGTTTCACGTTTTCTTCCACACAATTATTTAACCATTAAGTAGTATATTATTCACGTATGGCCGATTTTTTATTTAAAAACTTTAAGTTGGTGTATAAAAAACCATTTTATAAAAAAAATGATATAACTATTGTCATTGAATTTCAATTCGTGATTAAATATCAAAATTGATTTTACCTCAACAAAGAGCTCACAGTTCTAGTCCGTTCTAAATTTAATATAATTACGTATTAATAAATGAACATCTGTTAAAATGTATTATCAGCAAGGCCGAGACGTATCATTAATGTGTTCCACGGCTATTAATTCTTGTAACGAGTCGAAGTTGAAGCCGTCGTTTTACAGTGACATATCGCGTGACATCACGTACTGGGAATACATACGTGTTATAATTAGGAGAATTGTCTGTCCGTCCGTTGGGATTGCTATGGATACGTATGGAACATGCGTAAGTCGAATCTTAGATCTGAATTTATTAAAAATACTTACAATCGATATACCTATTACCCTAGTGCGTACTCGACGCCATTGTCAACTGATTAATAAAAGTATGTTCCTTCATTTAAGTTCTGTTGTTGTCGCTATATTTCTTCACACTAATGATTTACATCAAAATTAATAGATAATGGTCACAGTTATTAAATGCAACGAAAAGCAATTTATGTATTATATACATACGTATATAACTATTAACTTTATTAAATTTGATGAAAATTATCAGTATGGAGGAAGGCCTGAGCTTAATATATTATGGTGGCACAAAAAAAGAAATAATGTTAAAATGCAAGACAGTAGGCTAAAATTTAAAATTATTTATTAACGTAATTTTTAAAGAACAGGTTTCTTTAAAAATTACGTTAATAAAGAATTTGAGTAGACGTAGAAAACAATAAGTAGTGTTGTCTAAAGCCTACCTAGCTTTAGAATAAATAAAGCACACAAATTACTTTTAAGATTAAAAACAGAGAGAAATGTTCCAACTTTGAAATTGCAAATCCTGAATTTTATTTGCGATGGATAGCTATTTGCTCTTCTTATTTGCGTTAAACAAAATTGCTTACAAAAAAGATATAAAAAATAAAATGAAAAATAAGGGATATGTGTGCAGCATACACATACGAGCTTGTATACTTGGGCTTATTTTTGACTCCCAAATGGAAAGCTAACACGACGGTATGACGGTGCGTTTGAGACTTTATCGCCAAACATATCTGTTAAAGTAATTCAAGTGATACGCACGGTTACGTAATGGGCATAGCGATCCTGAAAATTAGGCTTTATGAGGGTACCGGAGTGATTCCAGTATGTAATGTACCCGTGAACACCAACAAAGTTATTTGATATTAACGAGCCACTGTTTGACTAACACTACAGTCGTCGAGTCGAGCGACGCGAGCCTTTGACGCTAGAAGTAAACCTAATTTAATTGATTTAATGTGGCTAATATTAGCTTCGCATTACTTATTCAAAGTTTCGACGTGAACAAATAACACCAACGCCAGTAAGTGTATTACCAAATTGTTATAAAAAGAGCACGTTTTCATAATATCATTTTGTTTATGTATCTACTGCGACTACCTAACCTTTGTTATTTGCATATTTATGTTAATCTTCATCTAAATAATTCTACAGAAATTCGCTGTTTTTTTTTTACTTTAATTTCAGTTCAGTGTAACGTGATTTTTGCTTAATATAATTTAATGATCCTTTATAATTCGACCAATTTTTGCGAAGTATAATGACAACGTTAAAAATACTTTCATCGATACATTTTCGCCGCAATGTATTCGGGTAAGACTTTTCACTGGCTTACTTTTACAAAGCAAAAGCCTCAAAACCCCCTCGCTTGTTTCAAAAGATTATAAAAAAAGCCTGCATAATATTTTCAATCTTTCGTATGTAGCTATGCCGCTAATCCCCACTCAAAATCCTATAAAAAGCATCCAAGTCTTATTCCGGAATGAAGTAAAACTCAAAATAGCAGCAGAAATACTATTCTGAACTTCTATTGAAGTATTTCTATTTCGATATCAACTTGCGAACTATGAAGTTTAGCGAAGTTTAAATATAAGTGAATATTAATTTAATATACAACTTTGGTAAAGACTTGAACTAAGTACCTGTATCACCTTGGCATGTTGCAACTGATTTATGAACTTTACGTTAAGTACACAAAGTATTTTCAATATACAACCTTTTCAGTTGTTCATAAAGCATCCATTTTTATATTAGAACATCTAAAAATAGCGAAAGAAAATGCATTTTTTGTGTTTCTCCAACCCACATAAACCATGTTTTATTATCTATTTGGACATTTTATACTCGAGAGTGTCCAAGGCCGGCCGTGCACTGAGCTGGAGGTAATAAAATCAACAAAATGGCTTTGTTGTGCCTCCTTGAAGTCTTTTTCAAACAATAGTATTTAATTACAATTTTCTCATCTGTATTTTTAAATTGTTAAACCTCTTAACGGTCGGAAAATATTTAATGTTATTATATTACGAGATGCTTTCTTGAGACTTTATGGTTCGTCTTCTGTAAAGTGCTTGTTCTGTTAAGAAGTTGTTGGTTTAGTGTAATTAAAAATCAGAATCTGTCTATGGAAAAATAAGTTACTTAATATATACTTTATGTTATTGTTTAACAATAGGGGCATTGAAATATTGTTATATATAAAACCTACAAATCTGTACAAATAAGTAAAGTAGTTTTACAAAAATAAAACATATTTCTTTTTCATTTAACATTAGTGTGGATTATAATAAATGATAAATTGAATATGTCTTATGAGGGCTACTTACAAAACAAAAACAAAATGCATACAGTTTAAAAATAAAACACGAAAACCGTGAAATTGGAAAAAATATTACTATATTTCTAAATATTGTTCCTCCTACAATAAAAATTCTAAACGCAGAAATAAATCGTCTTAACTTATTAATTTGATTAAATGCGGCCTTATCGCAATTCTGATTAACAGTTAAAATTGCTCTGAGGCCCAACAATGGCTGAATTAATGCTATTCGTATTTAGTTATAACGCAATTTGTAACAACGATGTATTAAATAACTGAATGAAGAAATGTTATGACATAGAGTGGATTGTGCATAATAGTACGAAGCTAATAAAATATGTGACAACGTTTCGCAACACTCGCAACGTCGGTACTCTAACACAGAGATCATTGACATGCAAAGCGCAGCTCACAATGTGCATATGAGTGCCAACAAGGCTCGATTATAATACCTAAATAGCCACGAAATGGATCCTCTGCGCAGCTTGCAACAAAACTTATATACATGTGGTCATAATACATTTCGCGATACTAATGATACAATTTGTCTGCACATACGTTTTTGTATTTCATTCCAACTCAGTCAACACCGTACAATTACTGTGACCTCAACGTAATCAGTTATTCCAAAGGTGCACGCTCTCGTTAACCCCTAAAAGTAAATTAAGGTGAATGTGCCTGTATTATAAGCACTCGTCACACTAGAATGCTAGGATTTAGATACAATAATAAATTATATTAAACCTTAGACGTACGTTAACCGTAGCTCTGTGGTTCTTCTGTTCGCTCTTTATGAATTTAGTTTTTAGAATGATTTTAACACTTTTTCGTAGCTTAAAGAGTGCGACGGCTGCAATGTGATTTTGAAAGTTTTCCGCTACAATTTTAGAGTATTTCTTGCGATTTTTGTATCTGGTGCTTTATTAGTTGGCACGAAATTCTTATAAATAAATTGAAACAAAAATTGTACACCAATCTTTGACATGTTTAAGCAGTTCACAAAACTAAAAAAAATCGTAATATTTCTTTTAATCCAAAGAATTACTTGAATGTACAATTTATACGATTTATATCGCTTCTCGTATTACAAGTTTTCTTTGAACTTTGTACCTTAACAGGGTCTTAAACAAATAACAAACGGCAAAGGATGCTTACCTATGACTACGACGTAAGCTGAGCAGCTTATGCTGTTAGAAAAATCCGACAGCTAACAATGTAGGCACAATGCAACCGTGTGTTCTTTTTACAGCAGCGACGATGCCAACATTTATTGAAATTTGAATTTGATTTTCAAAAATCACTCTTAAGAACCATACAATCTGGGTCGCAAATTCCATTTAGATTTGTTTTAACAAATTAATATAGCGGTACCAAGTCAATTCAATAATGAAAATGATGTTAGAAAAGGTTTTGATAAACTTTCTGACAGAAATTATTTTAATAACGGATCCTGTATTAAATGCTTCTGTGTGGACCCATGAGACTAATAAACAATTTGAGTTCGAACTAGCTCCAGAATTAAAACTCTGCTTAAATAACCTAAAATGCCTTCATAAGTCCTTTGTGGGATTATGAGTATTTGCTTCAATTTTAAAGATTGTTTTTAATAATAACCTTAAGTACGTACGTAAGCTAATTTAGAATTCGAAATAAGATAAAATCTCGATGAAAATGAAACGAAATGTGATTATATTAGCACTGTAAAATTAATACAAAGTCCTTTGACTGATCTGTATAAACAGAATTAGTTTTATTAGTTTTGTGATTTTATGTAAGTAAATGAAAAGTATTTATATATGACATTTTCACCTTTCGATATTTGGATAACTTTCAAGAGCTGTTTATACTACACTAATGCAAAATGAGTTAGTGAATAGTTAAACAGTGAGTTTCAGCACGTACAGGCCGGCTCGACTGAAGTGATAGCATTGCCACACAGAAAACCGCCGCGTTGTATTTTACCATCTTAGTGAAACAGTACACCATAGGTGCAGACTTCTTCCATCCCCCATTCCGTCACCCCTAAAACCCCTTATCTCGAATAGACCAGAAATCCACTTGCAACTTTTTAGTGTCCATGGTTGGCTCGAGGCGCCTGCATTGCCTTAAAGCATACAATATGCAAACATATGTTAATTGTCCATTATCATTATAAAAAGGCAGAGAGACAGAGAAAAGAGAGAGAGAGAGAGAGAATGAAATACAGAAAATCACATGGATATCTTATACATATCTTGTTCCTATTTTTATTCACGCTGCGGTCATTCATGTCTCCCCAGGGACGATGAAACGAAGTCTTCTCGAAGCACTTTGCAAACTTTGACATCCTGGAAGTTACTTCGCGTAACGAGAGACCAGTCAATTTGGGATGACTGATTGCTACTTTTAGTTTTGGAGACAAGTATTATTCGGCTGCTGTTACATATAGCTTTAGGAGATTCTATAAGGATACTTTATTTTCAAAAGCAACGGTATAGCATTATTATTGTAATTTACGGAATAACACTTTAATTCCAAAGCTACCATTTTTTTCCCACCGGATGATGCGTATGCACCCCTCGTTTTTTTAATCCTGTAGGGAATTAGCCAGTCTCACACATTGATTGTACAAAACTGGTCGCTTCTTGCTAGATAAGCGCCATCTGTTGAGTATCAATACCATATTACCTATGTTATGTATGTGTTATTAAATATATAATATAAAAATCAATGACACTTTTCGTTGTTATGTTATAACTCAACAGAGTCTTTACAGATTTGACTAATTTCTGTCTTAAATTATTTGTGGAATTTCAGAGAAGGTTTGTACGTTGAGTTTTTTTTTTTTTTAATCTTGTAAATTTGTAAAATCGACATCCACGTGGGCGGAGCCGCGGACGACTGCTAAACTATAACTTTTGATTATGAGAAACCAAGTTGTATACATCCATTATGTAGTTCTTGCGTGGAGAAATTCGAAATACCCATCTGTTATTCTATTCGGTCTTACAATCCGTCAGATTTATTACTCTAGCGCATTATTACAATTGTTAAACATATATTTATTTTATAGGGTTATTTTGTATTGTGAAAGTTTGGGATAAAATATTTACACTAGAAAAGACGGAAACAAAATATATCTCCTATTACACAAGCTTAGCCCGTTAGCTGTACGACACGCGGCGGCGTCGTGGCGTCGCGTCGCCTCGCGTCTATTGTCGCGCAAGCTGCTTATGCGTTACAAGAACAATTATTATAGAAAGTTGTAATAACAAATATATCCTCAAACAAGTTTTTAATTTAGTAAGTAATGGGCAGGCGTTTATCGCCTGGTGAATCGTCAATGATGTGACCGACGACAATAAAAACAAAGACCACCTGATTTCTCCTCCTCCTTCTTTCACTTTATGGTTAACTATCACTCGTTATGGGGAACTAATGTCTTTAAGATATTAGTTTCCCATTCAGACTGTGTTCTTTTTTCACCCAAAAAAATCGCTACATCCAACATTGTATAAAAAAAACAAGAGGAAATTGTCGATCTGACGTCATTTTTTATTGAATACGGATTTATTAACTTAAATGATCGAATAAAGAAATATTCGATTTTTCCGTAACCTGAAGCCTATTAGTAGATTACGATACTTGATTTAGAAGGCAGAAAATAAAGAATTCTTATTTATTTTTGCCGTCCTCCATGATAAGATTGGTAGATGTAATTTTATTTGAACTGTTTAGTAATTGCGATTCTTGGTTTTGTTTGTCCATCTTCGTGACCTTTGTGGGAAATACCCGTAAGGCATTCCTGGCATTAAGTTGTAGGGCATGTTAGAACAAGTAGGACTGACAATTGCCATTATAGGTATCTGATGACCGATGTGGCTAAGAATAGCAAATTGATCGATATTATAATGTTAGCTCTCTCTTTGGTTTATCAAATCAAAGCCATTCTATACTCATAACTACGTCAATTCGTCAATCAAAATAGAAAACCAGGTCATTTAATAGTGAGATCTCTCTTCTAGACACCAATAAAGCTAAGAAATTGATGTATACCTATAATAATATAAAAATATGATCACACAACACACATGGGACCTGAGAAAATAAGGCAAACATTGGGGAGTCAAAGTTATATATACATCTATATGTTTTATTTTTGTCATAGCTTTTAACGGAGACAGAATCAAAGTTTGTTTAGGAAATAATTCATTTCGTTCTTGATTCCGTCCTCCCACTTGAATCTTATTATTAATAACCTTTGACGCAATTATTGGAATATGTACTTAATGTTTATTTTATTGTGTATCAAAAAGGAATGGCAAAGTTTAAACGTAGTGTGGGTAAAGTTTTCTTTAGAATTCAACTAATGTTTACTTCCGAATATTTAGTCAAGTTTCAATATGTAAAAATAACTACGCTTAACGCTTCAACGAGCGAAGGCTTTACGTATATGGAGCAAACAACATAAAAAAACACTTAGTTTGTTTTTTATACAGGTTACAACACAGATTTTATTTCAAGCCAATTAATACACTTTTCAGTATTTCTTTCGGCGAAACAGGATTTCAAATTAACAAATCTGATGTTAATAATACTTATCCAATAAACTATAATCGAGGATGTCTATAAATGACTTGTGAACTTCTGCAAACGACGCTAAATATAAATCTTTGCTTAAAGATTTTCCGTAGGAAATGAGTTTCAGTTCAACGTATTAGGAACTGAGATAAACATGTTCGTGTTAAGTGGCAGATACAAAATAATGTTTGGTCCACTCAAAGCTTAGCAACGTAATTGCCGCATTATTTTCGTTTCAAAATAGTCATAATTATATCTGAATCTAGGCCTAAAAATAAGCTTGACATGACAAATTATCTAGTATCCGTTAATAATTAATCTGTAAGGCTAAAGATCAATGGCAAGAACATCTATTGAAATTGGTGAATAGCGGCGGGGAGGCGCGGCGACCCATTGCTAGGTGTTTTGTATAGGGACGCAACTCCGTCTAGGACCGAAAGTAGATATCGAATATCGGTAGCCGCTAATGTCTTGAATACATATATAAAGATTTGGACATGGGTAAAATACATTAGTCTTGTTATTTCTTACTTTTATCTACTTAGTTACGTTTATAGGTAGTACATTACCTACCTAAAAACGTATCCGAATTCAAAACTTAGGAATAAATGAAAACGAAACCGATATCAATATACTTATCAATTTGTTTATTGAATACTACAAAAAGTAGGTACAAAATATTTAAGTAGTATTTGAAGAAACTATCAGTTAAATTTTCACATACGTCTTTGTATTTAGATCCGGAGTGTCGTATTCATAACATTCTTAGTCTAGCTAGAGGTTTTCAGCCGACGTCACAAACAAAGTGAGAGCCTAACTCACTAGACCTCTTCGTCCTCTGTGCCCTCCGCCCACTGCTTCACAACCCAAACTATCTTACTTTGTATATCATCAATCATGCAGCCCATACTTGTGAGAACAAAGGTGTAGCACCACACATCAGGGTTTTCCGAACTGTCAAATCGTATTAATAGATTTTCAATTTTATGATTTTTGATATAAAGTTGGAAAACCATTTGATGTATTAGGGTAGGTTTACGTGCGTGTCTGCGGCTACTTCTCATTCACCCCACATGCGCAGATACATAATTGATCTCGACAAGTACCTCGTTTGAGTGGTTCATGAACACGTTATAGGCCATTACTAATGCAACAGTATCATGGCTCTAATTAGTTAGAAGCTTAATCACCATTATGATCGGATTATTAACAATTGAGACTCATATCCACTAGGTAACAATTGACGTGCAACGCATTATGGTCAACACGTTTCGCAGAGTTTTTTTATGTGATAGGACGGCAAACGAACAGTCTGTTTATCTGATGGAAAGCAATCAACACCGCCCATAGACGGGTGTCTATGCCACAACGGAGGAGTTACGAGTGGGTTGCTGACCTTTTGTGGATTTAGGGATTGGAGAGTGGTTAGAGGTGGAGAAAAGGATTGGGCATCCGTTAACTTCACTCACACGGGCGATACACAACACTGTAGTAGTTACACGCTGGTTTTCTGTGAGGCCGACGTATCACTTCAGTCGAGCTGACATTCGTGCCGAAGCATGGCTCTCCCACACTTGGGTTAGACACGTAGAGTAACATAATGCGTTGACGTGTCGTTTGATTTCGGTGCAACATGCTTCCTATTGTGATGCAAGCGAAGTCGTGTGCAGACGCGTAGTCGCTAAACAAAAGATCATCGCTGACTCTTGACTCTTAACACCTTTTGTATTTTACACCTAAATTGACGAATAAAAAGAGTTGTATTTGTATTTGACTAACAACATATTTAGGAACTTGTTAAGCAAAATGACGCGCCCAATGCTCCAATAGGAAGAGGATACGAGGTTTTACTCCTCGGCTCGTTGCGTTGTGAGTACTAGCCTTTTTATAGTCCACGATATCCTTGACCCGTATGTAATACACCTACTCATGATAATTGCATCTCTTTAAATAGTAAAATTGCTTGCAAAATTCTTAAGTGGCTGCTAGATGAGTTCTTTTGCTAACAAGCAATTATATCGTCGCTCTTAAAGGCATATTGTTAGTGCAATTTTTATGAAAATTTTTTCTAACTATTTCTTGAATTGACGTTAACAAGTAAGATATAAAAAGAGCTGTCTGAAATAGCACGTAATCGGACAGATATAAAAAAATACTCAAATAGATATCAGTTGTACCACACACACTAATATTTTGCGTTAATATCAAATCGCCAAATTATGCAATTGCCCATTTCGAGCTAATCAAATAATCAACGATTAATTGAAGCTCTCCAGCCTGATTACGGTAATCGGTTGATTATCGTATATCGGGGATTTGCTTGCGGTGAACAGGAAATCGTAGTTAAACTACTGTGTTTGTATTTAATCGGTTGTGGCAGTTAGCTTATGATAAATCGTCGTTAAAAACTTAGGAGAGTGTAAACTATAAGAATAGAAAGATGAAAAGAACTGCATTTTTAAGATTATAACACTCGGCACGTTGCCATCACGTGATTTAAACTGTATTGTACAAAGTAAAAAGTAGGTGAAGTAGCAAACGTGTTAGATAAAGATACACTGATATTCGCACACACATATTCTGCTGTATCTGTTCTATGGGAAGTAGGCCAAAACTCCAATCATTTTAATAATAAGTTCTTTGACAATAATTCATAAATTCTGAAAAATAGATGGAGTTAAATTCTGTGCATAGCATTTAACCTAAAATAATTTCAGCTCCCGTGTCCTGTCCGTGATCACGCGTCAGGCGAAAGGCAAAAATGCGATAGTCTCTCTAACCATTTCTCAAAGAGGGGTTTTACCGCTGTTATCACAGCGTGCCCGTGCCTCGGTTAAGTAAGAATCTGCTAAAACCATGTTCAATTCTTTATCAACCGATTACATAACAATGTTTATCCTAGTCCACGGGAATCGGGCTCTTAGTGAGATGGACTTAACAAAGTAATTACCATACTGAAAGAATGTGGAGACAATGAGAAGGGACGCAAAGTATCGCAATAAAATTTACATTTTCCGAAGAATCGCCGCCAATTAGGTTAGCAGTACAATGTAGTCAGTGACTGCTCGGCCAATTCACATCTACTTACATAATAATCATTTAGATGTTGGACCGATTACATGTCGTGACAACATGCGTGTGGCTTAATTGCTTCCTTAATGATAAACCCAAGCTATGTTCGTTTATATGATTTACATCATAACACATCCATTCCCGTTATGTTTTGAAGATCCCTAAAGGAAGATTAAATTAGGAGACATTAACATTCTCCAAATACTAATCTCCCTAAAAAAAACTAAAATTTTTTGACCGCACGCAGCAATTGCCATAAGTAATCAACGCTAAACACTCACAGTATCTTTATCATAATAATTCATATTTACAATTGATTAGTCTTCTCAAGTTTTCGTGTTGTCACATAAGTTGATTCGGAATTGCCAAGGTCTAAATTACAACTCCTCATATACCAATTCCTTATTCGAAATAAAGTACAGAAAACATTACGGAGTTCATCTTTTCTTTTTAAAGCAAAGATTTCCAAACTATTAAGATATAACACCCAGTCTAGGATAAATGTTACGGATCCCAAAATAGAACTGCTTGCTCATTAACTACAGACAAAAATACTTTGAATAATAGTCGTAAACTTACTAAGCACGCTATGCTAAATACGAAATTTCTTCAATACCGTTGTGTTAATTCATTTTAAGCGTAAAAGATCAGTTCGTAATATTTCGTGGAAAGTTGCTACAATAGCTTTACTTTCGGAAAGATTAGCATAAAGTAAGGGTCTGCCAAGTAGGTTGGCGGCACAATGAACACTGGTACAATGATTCAGCTTATTGTATTCCCAACGATTCACATACGCGTAGCAGAAAAATAGCATATTCGTTCTTTATTTATAATCTGTCTATGTTTAACATGATCTGTATATGTATGAAAGCCAATTTGGCTGCCTGTATTACTTACGTATAGTCTCATTCATCGATTAAAAACAAAGATACTACTTGTTTAAAATTAGAATCGGTATACTGATGATCTTTGTACGTGAATGGTTTTTTATGGTATATGTCGGGTCGGCAAACGAGCAGACGGATTACCTGATGGTAAGCAAGCAATCAGCACCGCCCATGGACACCTGCAACACCAAAGGAGTTACTTTACTACTTTTAGGGATGAGGGTTTTGGATATTTCAGGATCAGGAAGGGATGAGGGGAGGGACAGGGATTGGACCTCTGGTAACCTCACTCCCTCGAATAATAAACCTAATGTATAAGAATTCAATTATACCTTGTACCTATACTTGGTGGAATAACCACAAGCGAAGCGTTTAAGCGTTAAACTTGCGACACGATCGAGACATGTCACGTCATCATTTTCAATCATCGCGATACGTGACTGTTACCGGCTCCACGTAACACAGGCACAGTGACAAATGTCTAACATGACACCTGTCGCTACTTATTTTCCCTCCAAAACATTACATAAATACGTAACAGAGATATTCGATTGTTGTACGCTTGCGGAACTGAAAGTATTGTTGTCTATCTCAATAGTCAATAGAATTATATAATAAAATAGATAGTAGGTAGGTGCTTATTTACGTACATATGATCACCTAAGCAAGTAAGTAGGTTTTAGGCTTAAAACGATAATATATGATAAATTTAAAAAACACAAACAGTTCTTTATTCATTTATTTATAAATTAATATTTAAGTTTCCTGTTTTAACCGCAACCACACGGAACTGAACTGGTGTGTTAATTAAAATAATGTCTTAAACAACACTATCACTAATTCAACATCTAAAAACTATACACATTACTAAAATAAACAAGGAATCACTTATAAATTTTCACTGAAATAATTTTACATTCCTTTTTATTCAGTTCTCCAACCGTATTAAATTTTATATTTTTGTTTGAAGTCTTCTACTGCTTCCACGTGTTATTACAGCAGTTGATTCTTAGTTTTCCATCTTTTCAATTAATTTTCGAGTACCCAGCATTTATTCAACAAATTACGTAGATACTCCGCTATTATACTTTTCGCTGTATAGTGCTCTACATAATATTTCATTCTAATGATAAAGCTTACTACTAGGTATTATTAAATACTAAATACAATAGTTTACAAACCGCAATACCTATCTTATTGTGAGTACGATAAAGTACATTGTTGAGTAATACAAGGTGTTAATTACCTGTAGTGGTGGCCAAGAGCTGTCGTTAACAACATATTGATAAGATGTCATTGGACACGATGCCGATGATGTACGTCACAGAACAATCCATCATATCTATATATTCCTAACAAAAGGAATAGCAATTTGTCTAGTACATTCCAGCTTCAATCTAAATTTTTTCTGTAATGTGGCGTGGGTCGTTTTGAGTGCTCATGCAGAAATCGAATCTACAAGACCAATCTCGGCGAACAAATTGTATTAAAATAAATAGATATAGGTATTTCAATAGAATCTCTATGTCTAGATAGAATACAATTGAATATGTAGATACAATTACCTTTATGTTATTTATAGTCACCGATTTGAAGGCTACCCTACCGGATCGTTGACACGGATAATCAAAAGACCATTACAGTCTAGTGTGTTTTACCGACAGCGTAATTGAGTAGAAATCCATTAGAATTATTTTTTCTACAACGTAAGAGTCGGTTCGGACGTGTTCTCCGAAAGTGTAGGTAGATGTTTTTTTATTAAGATACACCCACTATTCAATCTTTGTTTCCCTAAGGAAATGAGAAAGAATGAGCATTGTAAAACTATTCTACCCACTGTAGGAAAAATTTCTATTTCCTTTGGTGCAATCACAAAACCTATTGCTACAATAAAAATAAAGGTAGACAAACCAAAAAATACGAAACATACAACTAAAGTCTATTTAAGTTTACTTCGTAAAAATCAAATTTAATAAGAATACAAATCTTTTGATAAACATCTCGGAATTTGTCGACATTCACCGTTGTCATCAAAATTAGGTGTCCAATTAGAGAAATTTGACCACGATAGCTAATAGCCCTCACAGGGCCTGCGACGAAAATACCACAATTAAGAAATACACAAACCAAGATAAAGTTGTGAATTCAGAACAACAAGGTGGACAATAAAAGCAGATACATATCAGATTTTAATTAAACACACAGCTTTTAGTGCAATTTTAGCTGATAACAGTCTAAATATAAAAGCCGTTTTCCACAGAATTATACTCGTAAATGAAATGTATGCTGCCACACTCAAGTTAATGAAATTGTAACACAGATTAACAGCCGACGATAACTTGAAATAATTTTCCTTATGAAAACCATATTTTTTTCCTGTCTAAACATGTTACGATAAACACGCGTATAGTATAACTTTGTAAAAATCGGCATCATAGCTGAAACGTAATCTCAAAGCTGGAGCTCATGGGACGCATCAATTCTTTTCGACCTTTAGATGGGAGTCTTTTAGAAAGTAAAATAAAATCCCAGAAGTAACAGAAGAGTAGTTTGGTTGTAGACAGGATTATGATGATCTGTAATAATTTACGAGCGTAAAAAGTGAGCGTTAATCCTCGACTCTCAGCACACACACACTCATATTATTATTTACATTCAGAACTCAACGTGGTTTGTTGCGTTGTTGCGTTGGAAAGAAAATATAGCTGTCATAATACCAGTCACGTTCGTTGCTTTGTTACTTTTGATTTTCGTTAATATTGTATACGGGTTTCATTATACTATAATGAACAAAGAAATCTATGTTCGCTATAGACGATATGACTTATTTATTTGACTTAATCTTTAACCCAAATATAGTTTTACGATAATTTTATTTTTACATCAGTATAAAACTTTTGTATTTATTTGCGTAGTTTCTTATCCGTCGGTTGGTTAAGCAGCATGTTGCGTGATACGTATAATTGAATTGAAACCCACATCAAGTGGAATTATTGTGGGGACACGGAACAGACCAATTTACTGAAGCGCACGCACCGCGCACTGTCGATCGGAGGAGCGCCCGCAGCCGGCCGCCGGCCGTCGCCGCCGCCTGTCTAGTGCTCGTCCTCGACCGTCGACAACACTCGGGATGCTCCACTTTCTCATCAACACCCTTCACAACAAAATACCTCAAAAATAACAAACTGAAGAGGGGGTTCATTCTTAGTGATAACAAAGGTCCACATTTCCCATTCCCTTTTACTTTTGCCTACCCTTTACTAAAAAACGGGTATGACGTCATGTCACGCTAATTTCAACTGGTACATTGTAACTACTTGGCAGTTTTATAAAGTAGCAGTTTATTTTTGGAAACGTCGTTACGGTGCCCATCACAGTAAATTGTTTTCACGAACGTACTCTTCGCCTTCAGGTAATTACCGTTTAAACAACGTTCACAGTCGTTACATTCTGTAGGTGAACTTCGACTACGAATAAAAAACCAAAGCTTTAAAAATAAGTCTCGTTTCAAGTATCGCTTCTTAACAATAAATCTTTTGCAGAGCTGGGGCTGAAAGTGGTCTTGTTTCACCTATTTACAGCTCAGAGGAAAGTCTGGAGCACGTACACAAGGGACATCTTATATAATAATATCACAATAAGTCACTGTAATAAGCATACGCAATCGTAAACCAGCTGAACAAATACAAATTAAAAAGGCATTTGGATTTCCAAGTCAGGTCCGTGAAAATTCGGCGCGCGACTAAGGATAATTTAATTCCTCCATTCATGGAGGTGCGAATTTGCAAGTGCGTATCGGAGGGCGCGCCACCGCCCCCCGAGCCCTCGGCGCCCGCGACCCTCGCGATGACGTCAACGGCCCACCGCGCACCACCCGATTATAAATAGCCACGCCACAGGTTTCGGCCCTTATAGCATTCAATGTTCTTACATTAGAAAGGCTAAAATGTACCGAAGACTAGTTTAGTTTTTCGAATGTATATAAGACTAACATATGTCTGTGGTTTCACTCGCGTTACTGTGATTAAAAGCAGCCTACGTGTTTTTCCAGACTACAATCGATAACTGTGCTTTTTGTTCAGATTGGTTCAGTAGCTTTAGGTCGAGCAGGACAGGATAAATGTCGTCATAAACTCACAATTGTCCGAATTCATTCCTGAACTTATGATTTTTGTTTCCTCTATTTGTGGGCGTATGACGTAGAATAAGAACGTGTAGCCGGGTACTACGTGTACCTCCATTCGACAATATTAATTTGCTGAATAAAACATGATAGGCATCTAATGACATTGTTATTCAGTATTACGGGAACAAAACGTCTCTTGTTCAAATTGTTTCCTTTGAAACACTAATCATCAAATTGGATAATTTGATTTGGCTAGCCAATAACTCTTCCTTTAAAAGCCTACTTCACCGTGACCCTCTTAAGTTTGAAAGTTAAGCTTAGTAGAAGACATTCTATGATATTGAAGTGGATAAATTGTGAAGGAGAAGTAGAGCTATATAGAAGGCTGCTGTACAAGAGCTGAATACTTTCTAACAAATTCAGTGCCAACGTAATAGCGCTCCGAGTATACTGCGGATAAACTTCTGAACCTCAAATCACCGCCAATTTTGTTTCAAGTATCTTCGGACAGTACGAGTAGTTCTTCTTGCTTACTGTAATTTAGCTAAAAATATCTGAAATCTTAAACATTGCATTGTGCGAACAAGTCACGTTGTATACATATATAATTCCTTTTTCAATAAACAAATAAAATTTCTCGTATAACTGCGAGTTTCACAGATTGACAACATAGAAACAATCGTATGAATCGTATGATCGGGTCTTATCCAGTGGTACATGAAACCTCACCTTCTAGAGATCTAAAAGGAAAAAGAAGTCAATTCTTTCGTATCAAAGAACCCAACTGGCTTTGTTGTACCTACTTAGTTCCCTGCAATTTCAGAATATCTTACGCTTTCCTAAATTGCTTTTGTGGAACAAGACGACTACGTCAAGAAAATGGGTAGCAACGACCTCCTGTCTGGTAATAACAACAAACTTTGATCACTTCTATATTTGTACCCTATGCCACGACTAGCTCCAATTATATTTTTTCTAGACTTTCATAGGTTCGTCGCTAATAGGCAGATATATTGATTGCCGACAAAAAGAATGTTCTAAGAAAAGTCTAGCCATTCCTTAACATTTAGTACAAAAGGTGTGTAACTTTCTATAGTATATGTTCATGATATTTTATGTGATACGGCGGCAAACAAGCATAATGATTAACTGATAGTAAGCCATGGATGCCTCCTGCATAGGCGGCATTGTCAGCCTAGCAGTGGCCGCGCGTCGATCGGCAATTGCGTTGCCGATATTTTGTTGTTATGGGGATAAGAGGTTTTGGGGATTAGGAAGGGGTAAGGGATTGGGTCTCCGGTAACCTAAACGCGATAACGCACGTTTTACCGGTTTTCTGTATTGCCACCACTCGGGAAAAGCCGGCTCATTTTCCAGCTCTGCCGCACTTAATGATTGTCTGATACTCACGAATAGCAAATAAAGTTTAATATAGAGTATGGGCGAGTGCCTAAAATAGCGTTGTTTTTGTGACCTAAAAACTACTACTCACTTCGATCTTCAGTTTGTCACTAATGCACTACAACTCTACACCATATACGTATAACTATAGTCAAATTCTAACCTAAATTCAATTCCAATTTGAGATTTCCATGCCAAAACTGGGCAAACGGTTCTGATCTACGTATACACGTTTGAAGTCATATATTTTTGTAACACGGTTTAATACCATTTGTTCAGATTTTCATTTCGAAAATAAGTTTTCGAAACTGAAACATTATTTTTTGCGGCGGATTGGCAAAGTACATACATTGAAAAACTCACATTGCTACTTACCAAACCTACTTAGGTATTTATTGAACAAGAGCTTGCTCATATTCAATCATATGCTAACAAAATTATTAGCTCAAGATTTGCATTAGAGATGATTAATACAGCTCATATCTCATCAATATTCATAAGCGCATGTGATCAGAGAAGCCCTCTCAATTTTCACTGAGTAACAGCCAATACTTTTTTTCTTTTATTGGCAGTCGATTGATTACATTATTTGTATCAGTGAATTTTCTTTTTAGTGGTAAAATATATTGAAAATTATGATCTCCTAATAATATCAATTACTGATTCGAATTCACTAGAACACGTTACTATTCGTAGCACAGGATGTTAGTTTTAACAAACAATTGTTATTAAGTAATTGTAATTAATAGAACTAATCCAAAGATATTATTGGATAAAAGGAATATAGCTAGATCATTGTGGATTATATGTCGTAAGACATCTCCAAGTAATTATTACGCAACAAATATCATTAATAGATACCTATTACAAAGAAATTATTGTATTTACTTATCAGCCGAAAATTTAATCATTCACGATTACCTACGGCGTACGTATTACGAATTTGATACATGATGTGCGAAATTATGAAAATACATCATTAATGGACGAATTATGAAGCTCATCGTCGGCTTATCTGGCTGAAGATAGAGTATAGCCTCGAGCCATTTGGGTTACACATGCGAAAGTTGCTCGAAATTCTGTTATGCTGGGAAACCAGATTACAATTTTAAGCTAAGATTATTCTGCTCCAATCAACATCCTAAGGGAATAAACGTGTGCGGATTTTAATAATAGCAATATTGGAATGTTCAATTTAACTCGAGGCAAAACAGGAAACAAGAACATGCTGTACATTGAAACATAAAATATCACATGTATTTTGTGCTAAATTAAGTCGACAAATAGGAATAATCAAATTCTGAATGAAACGGAAACGCCTATGTAGAGTATGTGTTTGATACGCAGTGAACCGTAAAAACGTAGTAAGTGGACATAGTAAATGATTGTTAATACTGAAGTGACATTTAAAACCTACGCGTTCCAAGAGACACGTGGCTTCAATTTACAAACGGTGATCGCATTCAACTTGATGGATATTTTACATAAAATGTAACAGATTTAGCATAAATTTACGAATCAGTTTGAAATCTTGTGTTACTGAATTTGAATAAATTTTTATACAAAAAAAAACTGCGCATACTTACATATTTCTGAAAAATACTTACAAGCTTAGATATTCAATGAGTTACTTATTATATAATAAAACATTTTATTATTTGAATGAAATACCTTTGTTGGACATTTTTATGATAAAATCGTAACAATAAGCTAAATATTATATTGCTTATGTTCAGGTATAATATTCTTATTTAAGAACTGTATCTATCAGATTATACCAGTATATATCGCAATCGGTTCATATATTATTATACACTCAACCTTGGGTAAAAACCCTTTCATAACATTTTCTCTGAAACGATTGGAACTTACGACAAAGGTTCGTAAAAGGAAAATGAATGAAAGGGCCTCACAATGAGCGGTGTATACTATTATGGATATGTAAGCTATCAGTACTATCAGTAACGTTGTTTGTAATTCATTATGCGTTCTTCAATATTACTTCGCGGTTTTCTTCAGCGGACCTTACAAATAGGATTAAGGAAAAGTTTCATACTATAAGTCGCCGTAGAACAGACGCGAAAGCCGCACTTAGACCACAGTTAATTTGTTTTTATTGTAAAACTTTCTACATTTTCAGCATCCTCAACGGTTATATCGGTGGTATGTTGTGTTTAGGATACGAATAAATAGACTAAACGTACTTTACGTAGTATTCATTTTACGTGAACATAGAACCTAAATACTCGTGGTGTAGTAGTACTTGTATCTTTTACTTAGAGAATGGTATTTGACAGCTGTGTTGTGACGGCAGGGAACAATGTATTTGCACGCTTTAGAACTATTCATTCATTCATATTTATAACAACTGAGGCCTATTATACGCAAACGTAGTATATTTCAAACAACCGTAAAAAGGTCAGTAAACCTTGTTAACAATTTCGCATTGATTTTCCCATTCAATAATCATTTTGCTAGCATAAAGTCCTACTCGAAGTCCACGTAGGCGCAGTTATCAGACCTTTTGTTTCGGTAGACATTTATTGAATAAACTTCAACCTGGCAAATTAGGCCTGATAAATAAATACATGCGCTGTTTGTTTTATTCATTATAAAGGTCAATGAGCGGCAACCAGAATACTTACTATAGATTGATTTCCCAAAAGCCATAAAGTTTATTAACAAAGCTTTAACAATTGTAACTCAAATTAAATTTGCCGTCTTAATATATTTTCTCTGTTTGTTTCAGATTAACGGCGTGAATAATTTAAAAATAGTCTCTTTTAGAGCCTTCTGAACTAAACCGAAAAGGAAGAGGTCCGTCCATAAATCAGCGGTGACGGTCAAATAATGTGGTCGGGCATGCGCCCAGCGGGTGCAGTCACAGGGTTGTGTACTTAGTAGCAGGAGATGCCCGTGTGGTGGGGACCGCGGGCGGTCAGCATGCGCGTGTGCTGCGTGACGACGGTGCTCGCGGCGCTGGCGCTGCGCTCTGCGGCCGAGCCTGCGCCGCGCCGCTACCCCGGCGAGTGGCACAGCGGCCGCGAGCTGGCGCGCGCCCGCCCTCTCCAGGAACTGTTCGAGGCCGAGCACGCGCCGCCGCCTCTGCCGCCCGGCGCGCTGCACAACGAGCGCCGTCGCACGCGCACCAACAAGCGAGCCATGCACCAGCTGCCCTCGGAGATAGCCAGCCAGATGATGTTGCGAGCTTCGCGCTCCAACCGACCCTACGATGTGCCCCAAATTGGTAAGTAACTGCTTTTTAATTGTTACTTGTATATGACCTTCTTAGGTATACGTGACTGACGTATGCATATTTAATAATATCGTTTAAACCTACTATATGCAAATAAATTGTAATTATTAAAATGTTTAGGTAGTTAACACAAAGGCTGTACCAAAACTTTATCCATAATTTTAGATATAGCTGAAGCCCAAACCAACAACAGCGGTCGGAAACATTGTATGCCGTAATCATTTGTGTTTTTCATACAAAGGGCTTTGCTAAGCCGGTGCTTATATTAGAAAGATATCACGTTCCTTTGTTTCGTCCAATCCCTTTTCGTGAGAGTATTATTTGGAAAACGATCTTATGTAATTATATAGTTTTTAAAATGAAACTGTAGAGCCAGTTACTCGAAATAACTTCATCAGTAATCGATGAATGACAATCAAACCGTAATTAAAGCTTACGTGGCACGAGCAGCTGCGGCAAATGTGGTTGAAATCCCGAAGGCACGACAGCTGACAATATCCTGTCGCCGGCAGAATGCGTCAGAGCTCTGCACTGGCTGTTGCTAATTATAAGCAAGTGTGGGATGTCACTCTTATCTGGATACACTGCAACGTGTATTTAGAGAAGCTCGAGGCTCAGGTACAACCGCAGACTGACCAGTGAGCAAGTTAAGCTACACTTGTTGCGGTCGACAAGTGGATGAGCGAAGAGCACATAAAATCGATAATCCGATCGCCCTTTTCATACGTAATGTACACTTTTTACCCGACTGCCAAAGAAGGAGGGTAATGTTTTTCGAGTGTATGTAAGTATGTATGTATGTCTTTTCCTTTGTGACCTCCTGTAGCCTAAACGGCTTGATGGATTTTGATGTATGAGGTATCGTTAGATTTGTCTTGATTACGGGAGTGTCATAGGATACATTTTATCCTAAAAGTCCCACGGGATAAAGACATAATAATATTTTTTCTAAATTTCCCTTTAAAAAAATATGTATGCGGTATCATTAGATTCATTTCAATCACGGGAGTAATTAATATAGGATACGTTTTTTCTCAAAATTCCCACGGGAACATGTTAATTCTGCGTCAACGCAAAGCAACTCATGCGTTAGCAAGCAAAAAGATAGGGCGTGGCCTGGCATGCGGCGCGCGGCGCGGTGCGGAGGGGGATATGCTCGAGTATACAGCCCGAATGCGGGCACACGCATAAGGGCACACGTCGTTGACGGTCGTCTCTAAATAGCGATTTTTCGTTAAATAAAAACAGCTAAAAAGTTATAAATAAAAAAATTATTATTAAAAAAACAAAATACCCGACTGCACACTAAAAAAAGAGTAAAACAAGCCCCACAATACAAATTTACTGAATATAATTTATAAATGTTGATGGAAAGCATCGCAGGCGGGGACCACCTTGACCGCCACCAACGAAAATTCTGCTAAATGGTGCACAACAGAAATGACTATAAATAAGCCTCTGTTGGTCCCCGCCTGCGATGCTTTCCATCAACATTTATAAATTATATTCAGTAAATTTGTATTGTGGGGCTTGTTTTACTCTTTTTTTAGTGTGCAGTCGGGTATTTTGTTTTTTTAATAATAATTTTTTTACAATGTCAACAATAACCTATAACTTAATTCTAATATGTTTTACTGACCTACTAAGTTATAGTTTTATAACACGTTTGTTCTTGTTAAGAAAAGCTATCACATCAAATCGCTTTCATTTCAAACTACGATGAAGCAAAATTATCCGAATTTCTTACCTACGTAAGTATTAGCTTTCAATACAACCCTTACTCATTTACGACTCACTGACGCAAAAGGAAATGCGGCTGATACACTTTATACCGCACTCACGAAAGTTAATGAACCATTAACTAACGATTACCTGAGGCCACTCACCACATGTATCCGATCTAAAGGGTCTACAGTAGAAATTGAAACCGTTATTTAATGTTAAAAGAGGTAAAAATCTCTTTTATAGTTCATAACAAAATGAAAAACAAATGATGGTAAGTAATTGTTCCAGCAACCGAAATAATAGTAAACTATTTTAAGTGAACAAAATTGGACGCTAAACGCCAGCGAAACTCAATTTTCATACATCTAACTAGACAGTGTTGTTTTGTCTAACATAATAAAAATCTGTTGTTCAAACCAATTTCCATTAATTTTCACATTTTTTTAATAGGTATATTTCGCATGTTTCCAACCAATTATGAAAACCTCTGAAGCCGAGCTTTCTTTGAAAAGAAAATGTAAAATTAATTAAATACGTAGGTAGCTACAATTCTATGCAATGCGACATTTTTAACTTTGTACGTTTATTGGTCTTTAGCTTTACAAAAGTATTTAGACACATTGTGATGGGCTTCATAACTGTTAGGCAGTAGCAGCAGCAGAAAATTTTGGTTGGTAGTATAAAGAAGTGAATGAAAGGTTTCAAGTGTGGACGTTAAGTGTGTCGGGGGAACGTATTGATGTAGTATAGGGTCGCGAAGACGGCACGTAATGTGTGAAGCGCGGAGCCCCAACAGATCCGTGGGACACGTAGCCAGTCTTCGATTGAGAAGCGACGCACCACGTACAAGTCTAGAACGTGACACCCCTACCAATACGCCGGCCGTATTTATGTTTTTCTCCTCGGCAAACTTTCGTTCTAAATATAGAACGCGATATCGTCGCTACGATCATATTATCTCAATTGTATCTACATAAAACCTTACAAAACAATACGAGTATAACGTGATGGAAATAATTGGGCATCTACGCACTTTCAACATAATGTGTAATTCTCACTTCTATTAGGCAATATTCAGACACTGAACAACTTTTTTAATTTCCCTTAATGGTTGTCAAGGAAACAGTCGACATGCTAGCTCAGGATTTCCCAGATATAGATAACATCAGTGATTAACAGTGCTGTGTTTTAATATTTTCGGAGAAAAACAGACATGGCGCTAAGTTATTCGTGTACTAGAAGCCATTTGAGATTTAATATCTTTTGAAATCCTTCGAGGCATCGTAAATTCTAATTCAAGCTTATACTACCATTTCCAATTCTACGAAATCCGTTTATAAACTCGATAGAAGGTCTTCAGTAACAGATGAGCTTAAATCTAGTGGAGCCACTAGTTTACTTAATTGTATTATACTTCAAAAAGAACCACAAATCGGTTGAAGCCGTTTTACTTTTTAAATAAATATCTGGTTTCCCTTTTGTTTATTTTATATATATTTCTATAAACAAGGCATGGTTTGTATTTAATTATGATCAATGACCTCTTAAATGGTCGGATCTTCAAAAGCTTTATTTCCACAATAAATACGTACATACAATAAAAAAACAAATTTATAAACGCGCCTCAGAAATATACGAATATTCAAATTGTATTTTTAAATGCCTTTGTGTGAAAAATCGTTGTTATTTATTTTTGTGTCACAGCTGAACGGTTTAGCGTGATTGCTTAGATAAATAAACATGCCGTTTTATGAACTAGAAATATAGTGGTAGTGATTTTTAACTATCAAAATTTCATACGTAAATGCTTTTTGCAGGCATATTTTTCTTATTAATCAACGATCATGAACGATGAATACAACCTACAATAAATTTATTTATATCACTTATGTACTCTACTAATGATTCGGATATCGTCTTCTCAAAATTAAACAATCGTTTCACTGAAAATGTAATTTAATTAAGTAAAACAAATATAAATTTGGTTTCATTCAAGGTTTTTGTAATAACGTACAATTCATCCGTAATTTTATTCTACTTACTATTAACTGTCAATCAAATATGAGGTATTAAAAACCAATCAAACATTCAATTTAACAATGCATATCACACTCATTGATACATTTAATATTCCTGAAACATGCCGGATACATTATTGTGCAAGCGTAAATAAATGAATCAAATATGTTATTCATACACAAATAATTTAAATTGAACTCCGTGATAAATAAAATCTGAATTCAAATTTCATCGCGTTCAAATGAAACAGAATGCGGCGTATTTTCATATTTGAGTAATAGGATTCAGAAAATTGATGTTAACAGTTAAATATCGTTCGGTTCGGCAAAAACAATGGGAAATTCACTGGATTCATTTCTTTGCTTATGATTACCGTATAACATAAAAATCTAAAAAGCAATTCTGTTAGTAGGCAAGCATGTATTAATTTCGCTTCAGATTTGCTGAACGGCGATGCAGGTTATCAATAAGATACCTTTGTACGTAAACGCTACGCTAAATATTGAGAAAAATCTTCATTGTTTTATTAATGTTAACATTAAATATCTTCAAATATGGACCCTACATAAGTACTGTTTTACTTTCAAACAATATTTTTACTTGCACTTTAGTTCAGACCATAACTTCGAAATAGTACATTTCCCGTATTTATTATTTCCGTCGGTAGCACATTCACTAAATAACTTGAGAATTGAAGATACAAAGGCGTTTGAGATATTTTAATATTTCAACAATGTCATGTTCTGTGGCATTTTGTTGTCAGACCAACTTCAAGGAACTTACAGAAAATAGCTTTTGAATCAATTTGAACGTAGAGTACCTAACTATCTTTCCGTCTACGGCATCGCTCTTATGGTCAAACGGGCGTGGTGTGGATAAAAAACTAGACTTATATCAGTATCCAGTCTTTTTACTCTAAAACATAAAAATAACTCTCCATGTTGTGTCTTAGCGATCAATCAATTTTTCATATTTATATTTTTTGTTCAAATGGAACGCAAATCATAAACTTTATTTTTGTATCTATGTATTGTATCTTACTGTTTCAATCTTCTAATTGTAGCACACATGCCAATTAAATGTTCAGTTTATTTCCAAATTATATTTTATTTATTTCCTCTATGAATCCTACGAATACTATAAATGTAAAATTTTGTGAGAATGTATGGATGTATGTTTGTTATTATGTTACGATAAGGTCGTGGTGACCCAGAATTACATGTACTTATTATTATTATTTAGATACCACTGACATGCGGTGAAGGAAAATACCTAATCTTATTTAAAAATAAAAAGTTAAATAAAAGTTTAAAATCACCAATCCACCTTGAGCAATCGTTCCGAGGGCCGGGCACGCTACTATAGCAGCGGTAAGACCCCTCTTTGAGGAGTGGCTTGAGAGACGCCACGGCGTCCTCACCTTCTGCCTGACGCCGGTGCTTACCGGGCACACCTAGAGGATACTCGCGCCCGGCCTTAGTCGAGGCCATGGTGCGGAGTGAGAGGAACTGGGACGCCGTCTCCTCCTTTTGTGAAGCAGTCATGCTCGCAAAGAGAGAGGCGGCCCGCGTGAGGGAGCAATCCTCCTCCTCACGCCTCAGCAGCCGCAACTGGCGACACTACAGGCGTCGGGGATCAAGGAACGATCTCCGGCCACCGTAAGTACGGGCCTGCGGTCGGCGAGTACGGGCAGCTCGCCGCCCGACCAGAACTAGGCCCGAGCGAACGGCGCGTAGCGTTCCGCGCGCGCCTCAAAGAGCCATTAGACTACCACAGACGGGGCCCTAAAGGGCTGATCTTCGCCGGGGTTGCGGGGTAAGCGCAATGAGGCACCGCGACCTCGGCACAGAGCAGGAGAAGGAACAGGGGGGTTTTTAGACAGTAAGAGTCTGACCCTCCCTCCTGCCCGGCCCTGGGCGGGAGAAGTCATTAAATGATTTTACCCTCACAAAAAAAAAATACCTTGAGCAATCGTTGAGATTAATGCTCAAACCATCTCCGTGTGAGAAGAGGCCTTTGTTCAGCCATGGAGACTTATGTAACGATGTGTGTTACTATGTTTGTTATTCTTTCACGCAAAAACGGATGGGTCGATTTGGCTAAAATCTGGTATGCAGATAAGTGTTACCCTGGATTAACCCGTAGCTTGCTTTTTAACAACAAACAACGCGAGCGAAGCGGAGGGTAAAAGCTTGTTTACAATGTTTCTACAATTTTAATAAGGATGTTCTTCAATTTGTGAAAAATCCACTTCAACATCCACTGAAACTTATAATTGACATAAAAATATTTTGTACATTGCTACCTACAGGCTTGTAGTGTTCCGCCTCGTTAGTATTGTCACAAGTACATAGAAACCAACCTCGTGTCATGACAAAATATAATTGGGATTTTCGGCTCTAAAACTCTTTGTACAGAGTCCGGATTTGAGCTCGATGCTTGTATTTTTATTAAAAATGTAGTCAGTACAATGTGATATTGTAAAAATGTTATTACATTGTATAAACGGAGTATACTGAAAGCATCCAACTGTATTTGAAGGACAGGTGAAATAT
This sequence comes from Spodoptera exigua, assembly GCA_902829305.4. NCBI lineage: Eukaryota > Metazoa > Arthropoda > Insecta > Lepidoptera > Noctuidae > Spodoptera > Spodoptera exigua. Next base: position 6,898,565 of record LR824614.2, read on the forward strand.
TTCACAGGTTGAATTCAGAAATAAAGCGGACAATTGAAATTACATTTTATTTCAATATACATACGGTTTTTAAAATTCCTAGCCACATTCAAACGAAACCTCAGTGTTAAAATTAAACCAATTATAAAATGTAAACTTTGAAGTAAACCTTTTTTTAAAAATATTACTAATTACCTAGAGGATAAACAGGCTTAGAATTTTAATGTCAACACAAACCAAAATGACTTCTGCACACAAGTAAATATTTCGTAATTTTTTTTCATGACATTTTTAACGTGTTGAATTTTTAATTTTAAATATTCGAGCAAAATAAACAAAATAAATTTTATAACGCGTTCAAGTAAGTAATAAATAATTTTACGATTTTGTATTCGTACTTTTTCTGTATGTATCGTTTCTGCTCGAATTTTTTGTAGAACAACAAATATAAAAATTGAATTATGCAAATAAGATTTGCTTTGTCTGTCTCCAAAGGAATATCTTAAGTTGTGTGTATTTTGACTCTTCTAAGAATACTGTCTGGACTTTTGAATTCGACTTTGATTTTTTCTTAGCTAATATAGCTAATTTCAGCGCATTATAGATTTGCTGTTTTATCAACATGACTAGTAATGGCACCACGCGTAATTATATCCGATTTACATCTTGTTTTATATTAAGTTCTTTTACAAAAAGTTTATAATCAAAATTATGTACAAAATGAAAGAATAAACACGGCAATTACGAATGATTAAATGTGCAAACACATTTAGATTGCTATCAGAATATTAATCAACGGCAATTAACTTTAAGTAGCTGTTTAGCAACAAGTACGTATGTACACACAGTAACTTGCAAACGAGAACATTACAAATGCATGGGAGACAATCTCGTCGTGATTTAATAAGCAAATTAAGGCCGCCCTTATCATTACATCGATACTAAACACATACTCTACCGCATATAGTTTAGGTTAAGTAAAACCTTATTGTCTCAAATGAAATATCAGAATCGAATGGACGTTATGATTTTGATGCACCTAAAGTGTAAGCAACTGAAAGTAAAATGCAATGAATTTAAAATCTAAAAAGTAAACATTAAATCATTGATTGCCAAGGAATGAGTAAATAAGGGTTCCGTAATAAAATCACATTTGTTGTACTGGGTGTATGGGAACCCACTTTATTTTTTCTTATATTGGCAATAGAAATACCTATATCAACTGCCCAATTTTCAACTTCCTATCTATCCCTGTTAATGACATATAGACTCACCGACAGGCAAACGGACAGTGGAGTTTTAGTATTAGGGTTCCCGTTTTTATCCTCTTGGTGTAACTACGCAATTGGTGTATAACATACGACGAATCCAACCTAAAAAGGTTTTTATAGAGTTTTACAGCGCTATCTAGTACATAAGACGCCAATCTTATATGTGTGTATGGCACTGTAAAACAAAATCTTACCATTACCAAGTAACCCGTATACTTCTAGCAAACTTCATGAATTTAATAAAATATTTAAATTTATTAATTAAATTAATTTACAATATACCCAAACGAGGAAGTGAATTACTCGTGGCGACCGTTCGTAATATTCACCTTAACTTAAAATTTTCTCTAAGCAACATTATAACTTTAATGGCCGATGTCACCGGCTTTGGAAAACTCCTATCAGTTAGTTTCAGTAACTTATCTATTAGTTGATTCTCAAACATTTTCTTTAGATCCTATTGAAAAGCCTTAACATATATCGAAAGTTGTATGGACTATCTGTCATTTAAATTTATCAGATAATGAATCTTACAGGAGATGTACTTGAATGAGATTGCTTGGGACCTAATACGTAGATACGTATTTCCAATGATTACATGACCTGAATACATCTCGTCGGCGCTCCATCAACTCTAGTGCCAAACATGATACAGGAGCAACAAGTCACTGTATTGGAAGTGCATTTACCTAGTAACTAAAACGCTTCATGCGTTTGCGTTTGCGTTGCGTTTGAAATACGTGTGAGTTAGAATCGTTCTGTTTTGCTCACAAGTGAGATAAAGCATACAAGTTTATTGCAGCCCAAAACTTTAATTAGATATATGTACAATACAAACATATAATAACTTTTATATATAGCATCTTTTCCACAAATGCACCCTTGAAGGTATGATCACATTACCATAGAGCTACTCTCGCACGGCTACACCCGCTGCTTTGCTCCTACCGAAAGCAACGTGATGTTTTGTAGCTTTCCCTTAAAAATGGACTAACACAAAAATAAATGTTCAATTCGAACCAGTAGTTAAGGAGATTAGCGCATACAAACAAACAAATTCTACAAAGCTTTATAGTATAAGTATAGAATATATTAATGTCAAGCATATACATACCTACATATCTACATATACAACAATTACGAAACAACTTTTACCATAAAACGCAAACCAAAAAGGCCAGAAGTCATAATATTGCTGTGAAATAAATATGACTTTTAAAAGTGACAAAGTTGAGTAGAGCCAGCGCAAATTGACTCCTATTAACAACATTCACACGTGTCGTTTGTCAACTATAAAATTCAAAGCACAAAAGTGAATCACACTAACATTCGCTCACTTCATGGAACCACAACAAGCCCATTGTTCACAGCAAGTCCACTAGCTTTGTACTTCATACGGATAGCTACTGGAAATAACACAAAAAGTTAATAAATTGTTTGTAGCTGACCAACGACCGCAGTAACCAAAAACATACAACCAATACAATTATAAATATTTAAATGAGCTTTCATTTTTAATCAAATCTAATGTATTCGTTTAATAACAACAAAATTAAATTAATTAATGGTTTATGTGGGAATTTATGTCAACTTAATAAATGTTTAAACTGTATGCGAGCCGTGGTTTCGGTCACGGTTACAAATTCAATTATTTGACAAAAGAATAATAATTTGTATTTACGTCAAACAAAGATTCAACTTTACAAACTCCATAGAGGTTTTATTTAACATATGTTTTTTTAAGGCGCCTCCAACGTCGCAACTAATTAAATAAAAGACAAGTGTTTTGATAACGCGACCGGACATTCTCGTGGCAATGCAGACAATGTTCATAGGTCACGTGCAACAGGTCCATTAGGCACTTCCGACACCACTACAACACTTGTTAACTAATACATTTACACTTGTTGGCGTAAATATGTTTTACGCCATTCCTACTCATAACGCTTCAACTTGCAAGTAAATCAAAAACAAATGAATGAGGAATACTCTGTACAGTTTTTACATATTCATTTTTATTGAAAAAGTTCTTCATAAGTTAAATTCAGTAGAAGTTTGTGGTATGTATTATTTTTAGCGGTTTTGTTCTTGGAACAAATTGAAATACACCCCGTTTCGGATTATTATGAACGTATCAGAATATAACACAGTGTTATTATTAAGCTTTACCAACTTACTGTTATCGCTCTCAGATAGCCTAAAGCCCTTGATTCAACATTAGTACAGTACTGATTGTATAAAATTTACAGACAAGAATTATTTGTATAAAAATATTTTCAGTTCATGTGTATATACTAGATGTGTCGCAAAAGAAATACGGAGAGAAAAAGAAAAAAATAAAATATTTACGGAAAACAGACAACCGCTTTATCGTCACCGCAAAGTTCAAACGTGTTCGCCATTTTCTTTGGTCTGTATTATTCATACAATCTGGCTATTTGTACAGTGTGTTAGGTTTCCGATTTCTGATAGTTCACCCACGTGTTATTCGTAAAATTTGGTTTATTGACAAAAAACATACGAAGGAGGCTCATCTCGCCTTTGCACTGCTCATCAGGCAATATTATAACTTATTTTGCCACTGATAAATTGAAGGGAAGACACAGTCTTAATAAATTATTATTATTAAATGTAGTTTTCTTTTTTTAAAGAAGTCTCGTTGGTACCGATCACCTAAGTAATATTTATTACAACATAAATAAAACGTTCTAAGTCACTAAGTGGAATTATGTCTCCGTTCGCACCTAAAATGTATATTCCTTTAAAACATAGGCTTTTAACCTCCCCGGGGCGGCCATTTGCCATTACTCACGGTTGAGGAATAGTCACAGACATCGTGAATACGCCAATTTCTTCACTTTATTGCTGATTGCTTTAGGAGACAAGCTCTGAGCCCAGTGTTAAATAACTCAACGTAAACCGATAACAGGCTCGCCAGAAAATTCTAAAATATATATTTTCTCACAATATTACCTGTTCTTTTGTATTGGTTTTTTAAATGTTGTATCCAAATTAAGGTATTAGAGTTTTCCATTCATAGTTAATCAAAAATTAACATGAACCTAATTATGAATGTTCACTAAAACCTAATAATAATAATGCTTATTAACAACTTACTACATAATACATTTCGACTGCGATTGGAATTATTTCTCTTATTTTTCAATATTACATACATATTGTGTTTGTGTTTTTCTATTTAATAAATTAATGGAAAATCATGACTCCAGGCCAGAGGCATAAACATGTTTATACATATACCTGTAATCCTGTACGTCTAGAAGTAGCAGACGTCTCAGACAGGCAACCTGGGACGATTCTTGTTACACAAGCTTAGCATTATCCCGTAGTATAGATTTGTGTCCGGATTATGATGAAAAATGGCGTTGGGCTCGCTCCTATTACTCAGACTTTATACCTGTACTATGTGGGTGTTTCACACTTCTACGTAATCAAGGCACCATGTTATTATTAAATTCATAATAACATCTTCGCTGCCGTAACCCGAGTAAAAATACTCTGGTGACGACATCAAAATGGTCTGTTTTTATACTTAGTCGGGTCATAAGTTCTGTCACAAACTTTTGATGTAATAACTTATACGCCTTTTGACAATTATTTAAAAATTATATATGAAATGAAAGGTCATTAAATGTACAATATAATTTTATTTACATTATTCGAAATGCCCTCCCCCATTTTGAACACATGCCCTTAATCTACGCGGCCAGTCATCGATCGCTGCACGCACCACATTCATATCTATGTCTGCCGCTGCTTTAACCAGAGATGCTCGGAGAGACTCCAAATTCGGGTGAGGTTTAGCACAGACTTTTTCCTCCAAATATTGCCATATCTTGTAGTCCAGTGGGTTTAAATCTGGACTAGAAGAGGGCCAGTCTTCATGCCGGATGAAGTCAATTCCACGAGCGATCAACCAGTCTTGCGTACTTCGTGCCTTATGAGCCGGTGCAGAGTCCTGTTGGAATATCCAATGCCTGTTCCTGAACATTGTCTGAGAAAGAGGTTCCACTATGTTTGTTAGGACAGTATTTGATAAACTTCGGCACTAGTTCTCACACCTTTTTCACAGAAAAACACCTCAGTTACGCCTGAATATGAGACTCCAAGCCAAACCATGAATGAGGAAGGGTAATGCCCACGCTGGACCCTCGCAATACGCGCGCTTGCTTCTTCACTGCTGTGGGCATACACCTTATCATTTTGTTTGTTAAAACTTTCTTCAATAGTAAAAATTTTTTCATCCGAAAAAAGAATTTCGCGGTATTTTTTTCCCGCGTACCGTCGTAGCAAAGCGCGGGATCTGTCTAGCCTAATTTTTTTTAAACGCTCGTTCAAAAAATGTCCTGTCTTTTTACGATAAGCTCGTAGTCCCAGGTCTTCATTTAGTACTCTTTTAACAGTGGTTCTGCTTAGCCCCATCTGCAGAGCTAGGATTTTTTGTTTACGTACGGGATTTCGTTCGATTCGCGCCTTCACTGCTTTGATGACCTTATGTGTCCGAACTGTGCGAGGTCGGCCGCTTCTCTTACGATCTTCGAAGCTTGACTCTTCGGTGTATCGTTTGATAGTACGATAAACAAACCGTAACGTTATTTTCAAATTTTGAAGAATATTGAAAATGTCTTTTGGCGCGTAACCACAGCGGTGCAACGCGATAACCGCGATTCTGTCTTCTTTATTCGACCACTCCATATTTAAAAATGAATAAAAAATAATTTCTTTTTTATTTTCTACAAGCGCGAAAGTTCTATTTTTAAAATAAGTCGAAGAATTTCTGGCCAGTAATCGAAAATTAAAAATATAAGGTTTTGACAGAACTTATGACCCGACTAAGTATATATCTTATTGTTTACAAACTACGTAGGTACACGTCCATGGCAGTACCCGCTGCTTGTGTGGAAAGTTCCTTAATTTCCGTGGTACCCTTTGTGCTAAATTAGGACAATATACTTTCCTCCAACATTCCAAAATTCATCCAAATCTGTTCAAACAAATAACAAACATCCTTTTCACATTTGTCTTGTGTGTAATTTATTTCAATTTCAATATGTTAGTAGAACAAAGTTGTTGTGTTCTTACTTTCTATAGACTTCATGAGTAATTTTACTTAACTTTCTGTGCTTAAATTAAATGTGTTTCACGATGGTTCATTATAGACATTGTTTATCTTATTTTACACAAATTTTATTTATATAGTAAATATGCTTTATTTTTTATAAAACTTTGGCCACATTACTTTCAAAAAATACATAGGTACAAAAAATATAGACAGTCAATTAACGGTTCCAGCTATTCCTAAACTATAAAATCGGTAAAAAAAGACGGTCAAAGCGAGAATCGTGAGAGCCAACAGAGAACATTTAACTTGATTTATTTAATCAAACGCGAGTTCTTTGCTTTTTATATACCACGATCTCGGTTCTCTTTATACAAGGACTATTCTACGGATTTCCCTACTCTACATTACCTGTCTATTTTGCACGCCTACGACATGAATTGCTGCGTGAACAAATCGTGCCATTGAGGCTAGTTACCGTATCTATGATGTAAATAAGATCAGCTTTGTTAGTTTTGTGGGAACTTTTGTGCCTAGCATATTGAAGTCTGAGTAAAGTGCTAATAATAGTTCTAAATGTAAATGGGATACGATAAGACTATTTGAGAGAAATGTGTAGCGTAATTTGTGACTTCGTTCCGAAAGGAGATTTAAGTATTTAAATTTGAGTGGATGAATCGAAATAGGACTACCAAGATTTTATAAATGATTTTCTATTTTCTATTATAGGACATTGTTTTATGGGGTAAATGGAATAAGAACTAATATTAAAGTCCAGAGGTGGGTATGTGCCAGTAGATGATTGATTATCTATTATACAGTTTACAATTAAAAAAAAATAACTAGACGACACATAATAGAATCATATGGTCCAATAATAACAGTGAACCAGAAAGATTTTGTATACATATACATACACATTGTTGAAAAGCGACGTGTCACTATTGGGGTTTAGGCGAGCTTGTTGTTTATATACATAACCTTTTCCATGATGTGCCTCGATTTTGTACATGTAAAACACTTTCCCACAAGACGATCACGGTAATGGAAAATACTTCATGGAATATACACACATATACATAAAGTAATAACGACCAATATTCTTCATATTTTTCCATCAACGTCGTGATAATTGAATGACGCTTACCGAGGGCTAGAAAAACATGACGAGTTCGATATTACCGTCGAATGAATCTTTTATTTTAGACAACGGAAACGTTCAAAGTTTCTACATAAAATTAGTTATTTAATAGCAGGAGAATAAAATAAGAATAGACTCGTCAAAGTTATTTATAAATGTTCGATTTTGTGGGTTATTTCGATAGCAGTAAATGTGTATAACAACTTTCATTAAGTTGCGATTTGCAAGTTGTGGTCAGTCAATAAACCCTTGAATTACAATTAATCTAATCTCATTCAGCTTATCTTTGGTCTCTGATAGAATGAGTATTTATAATACTAATCAAATCAAATTTCTATAGTAGTCTGATATTGAAATCAAAAGCTGAAAATTACTAACTTATGAAATAATTATCGCTATTCTATTCGATATACAATTAAAACCCAATTGTGAATTAACATAATCTTTGTTAATTTCTAAAAAGAAGTAACTATCAGAATATGCATTTGGTAAAATACAGTTTGTCGTCTTAATCACTGATTATTTCCGGCTGCGTAGTACTCGCGTAGCACTTACGTAGCGCCGTAGCGCACGTAGCAAAATAAACTTGGTAACTAGCTACAATAGCTCGAGAAGTGAATATGAATAGCCAGTTACTTAGTTTTATTAATTAATTAATTAGTTAGGTAGTCAATATTACTGTACATATACTTAGCTCGTGTGGAAGTAAGGTGTAATATAAGTTTTCTAGGAATGTTGTTGTATGCGCCACGCTCGAGTCACCCTCGCAGTTCAGAGAAGCTGTAAACGCCCACGCCACCCAGACGTGTCCTTACAGCTATATCATTTAAAAGCACTAACTGTACTGGCATTTCCATTAAGCAGTTTTTACGATCAATCCATTTAGCCATAACGAGATATGTCAAAGTTTATGCCTAATACGCTACGCGTGTCCTCGGACGGGTGGTAGTTCACGAATATACCATGCAACCCTTCTATCTCATATAATACAATTTGGCTAAGACGAATGTTCACTTCACGTGGATCATAAAACATGAGGCTCGAGGTCCATTATGGAGACGATCCATATTCATTCGTACAAAAACTAACAGGACCTTTCCATAACACTAAACATTGTATACCACTTACCCTTACTCGTGTTGACGTATTCAACCGCGTGTCTCGACAAACCACAAACATAAACAGATTGATTTACTTACTTAGAAAATACACAAATGTATTTATAGAGATTTCCGAAGCGACCCCATTGAGAAGCGAACTACTGCCAACCGATTGACATTATTAGTAAACCAATTATTTCCTCTACGACAATACTGAATAATGTTATATATTCCGTATAAAGTTACTCTTTATTTCAGAAGCAATGAATAAATAGTTAGTGGTTTATTAAAGAGACAAACAAAACTTTCTGAAGTTACTAAAAGTATACTTCGAAACTTTTTAAAATACACAAGAACAGTTTTGCCTTTAAAATTAAACCATAAATAATAATACTTTGTAATCAGCACTCTCAGATAAAAGCATAATTAAAATATTGTTAACCAAACAAACAGTAATAATTCATTCGTTATCAAAAGTTTTGTAAGTTCGATGCACAAGGAGTTATCTTTGTAAAATTTGTAAAACACGAAGTCATTTTCGTCTAATTTTAGGCCTACTAAGATACTGCTTTCCTTGGGCTTGGAACTTTACTTTTATTTCGGTATCAGGTGTCCACATTAATTTGAAAGAGTAAATTTCCATGGCCTTACGGCAACAGGTGAGTGGCTCGGCGCAGGCGCGTCGCGCGCGTCGATACCACTCCCCGCTCCACCCGCGCACCCCCGCTCTGCCTTGCTTCCTGCTACCCTCGCCCATTCACACACGCACACATGCACTACAGCACGCCCACTACTGACAAATTGCTATTATTACAACACATGCACACTAACACAACACTTTCGTAAAAATGTTAAGCCGTTATCGCCACCTTCATGCTACACAGAGACGAATAGTTCACTGTCCTTGCCGCTTCTAACTTTAGAAATATCAATGGCATCAAATGTGTCGCACAACTCACAGACTTGCAAATTAAACTCCTTATTGCGTTTCGCTGTCGTATTTTCGTCGTTACAATAAAAACAAAGGCTGAGGCGGGTTTCAGGAGACATGATGGCGTTTATTGACAGCCAGAGAGCTTAGGCATGAATCATGGAACGGGAGTGGCAATAACAGTCACGTTTTAGGTGTCCATCACAACCCGGGAAGCACGGCCAGCAAACAGCGCTTAGCACGCCACATAAACTATGAGCTTTCACTAAGTACCTAATTGGCCATCACTACTAATTTCAACGGACATTCATGACGTCATAGTGCACTTTCCATGGCTTAAACTGCTTGCAGTTATATTCTACATTTTCACTAAACGACGTAAAATGAAAGTAGTTCAGTGATTGCTTGCATAAAACCAAGGTGAGTTTCGTTCTGTAAAATGATACTTTAAGGGTAGATACAATCTTGAAAACTAACGGCTTTTATACAACACCTTTCTATCATATCCCAGAATACAATGTTGTATAGAAAATAACATGACGTTTCTATATGAGTTGGGGTCAGGTGTATTTGGATGTTTACTTAGAAATGGCTTCATGTATTGTATTCTGGTGAGAGGTTTACAGATAATACGATTCTGCTTCGAATGAACCCAATTTTCCTGACGATACACATAAAACCAAATGTGACATGCCAGTGATAAGATCTTATTAACTTCTCTGGCGTAAAATCAGAACTAAAAGTCGTGTTATTGTTGTCAGCCGGGCTTTAATCGAATTTCAGAATTTCCTTTTAAATTAAGTTAAAAGAATTAATCGAGCCTGGAAACTAACGAAGCGTCCCTGATGGAGCTTTTGACTGAATTAAAATAAAAAATGTATTATATCGAGCTTGTTTTCCCGGTGGGGTCGAGAGGTTTATATTCTTCTAGGTATCGAATAGAATGAATTTTGTTTCAGAAATATCTATATCTATCTATCTATACTTACTTACACATGTATTTCTAATTTTGTTTTAATGAGTCATACGAAGAGAAATAAGTCATTCACCACCTACTTGAAAAATGTACATGTCAAGCAGCGAGCCTAACAAAAAACTCAAACTAGGTTGTTAAATTAAGTCATTAATGGGCAGGTTGTAATCATGAAATTCAATGCAAACAACATTACTGCCCGAGGGCTGTAATCTGATAGGCCTTTGTGATCTCAACTAAGCATTCACAAGAAAAGTTTTATTTTAGAGTTTTGCCAAACCGACTTAATCATAGCACAAAAAATAACATAGGTATTTTGAGTAAATAAAAAGGTACCCACGTAATACAAAAAAATGACAATGTGTAAACCGAAAACAAAACGTTTGTGTAAACAATTGCTGATAAACCTGAAATTAACAAAACCCTTACAACCTATGAACCTATAAAGAATATGTTCAGTGATCAAACTGCCATCATTGAACGTACTCCTACCAACGATGATGTTGATGATTTATTACCCACCGACTCATCTCTCAATTTTGTATGAAGAAATCTAATCATATAATATAAGGTTATCGCCTATGCCAAACAGAAGGCTTACTACCATTGCGGATTCAAGTCTTGAATGTTGAGACAATCCCGGGGTTTCAGTTTAGATTTCTCGATAGTTTTAACGTATGTTGAGCGTTTTACCTCAAGAATTGGGTAGTGTCCTAGGTCAAAAATAAATTAATTCGAGGTTTTAATACAATAAAATATTGAAAAATAACTATACTTTTATTCATCGATCGATCGATACACTAAGTTTTAGATTTTTTTAGCTCATTATTCAGAAATAAGTTAGGTATTTGACGCGAAACTGTTATGACGTCATGCCTCAGTTTTTCATACAAATTTTATAGAAAAGTATCGTTTTTGACATTTCAATAAAAGTATTGAATTTGACTAGTTGGAAACTACCGTATTACCTACTGAACATACTTATACCAAACATAATATTTTAATTGAAATATTAGTTGTGTGTCGTTAGATTGTAAAAAAATTAAATTATAACTTGCATAAACGAATATGAAACAATAAAAAATATCTTTTATTTAAAATCATAAATTTCAAAGTCGAATGTTCTATGCGCTGTTATGATCATTTACAGCTATTGTGAGACTGATGCTCTAATATAATCATATTGGCTTAAAATCTTCAGGTTTAATTGTTATCAAAGATCTCTTAGCCTGCAGATCAGCACTTATATATCGGCATGGATACGGCCCGCGGGAAGAGAAGATGTGATTACTTATATACTTTGCCATTACCAAAAAGTTTGTGTTGTTATTTCGAAGCAAACACAATGACAGTCAGGCTTTTTCTACAGTATCTACCTGAAATCATTTTTTCAGTATTTTACAAAGAAAGGAGCAATTTTTTCTCTACAAGTTACACGACATCGTTCGTTAGGTCTATGCTCAAAGTAAAAGGAAACGTCTACTAAAAATTATAACATGTGTTATAGTTGTAATAAAGCTTCTTTTTTGTCAGCGACATGTTTCAGGAGGGACACAATCTTTGTTAAACCCTAATGACTCAATTTCAAGTCATTACGTCATTTTCCGGATTGAAGAGACAGCTTACAAAATATGGTGAAATACGTAATATTCATGGTGATCGTCATGGTGATTAATGTAGTTACATACTTGAACGTATTTAAATTTAATCTTAGTATATTACTTATTTCTCCTATATACTTCCGCTGGCTATCGCTATAAATTTCATACCTTCTCGGAATAAAACACAACTGACATAAACTTGCTTAATTTTCCTGTTTGTTCACAATTCAACTAAAAAAACGAACGTCTTTCCACTGGCTACAAACTTGTAATTTGTGATGTTTATAAAAATAACAGTTTCTACGAAAAATTCATTAGGCGCATTTTTGTTATTGGTGTAATACGAATTTTCCTGAAGACTCCGGGCATTCCATGAAGGCCAAATATTGTATATAATACTTTTTTATTTAAGAAACACATCACGTATGTTAAGAAAGACCAAAAGTTAATAATTCACAACCACTTAAAAGTACTCACTTTGCTATTGCTTGCGTTCTCAGTGTTGTCGTCTCATTCCCCCAGTAACAAAACAAAGTCAAATTCAACAAGAGAAAAAACCTTACTGCTATATTCCACGCTTCAATTGCGTATTTATTCGTTTTATTGAAATAAAATATTCGCTGCTATATTAAATTACGCTCGATTTAGTAAGTATTTGTCGAGGGAAAAGAAAATAAAAAATGCTTATTCGCGCATTGGAGTAGGTCCATTAACTGGTATAATTGTACCACGGCACGTTCCTGCTTTGTTGCATATAAACTTCATTGGCAGACACGGATTGTTAGGTAAGTTAAAACATTTTTATCGTGTAACTTTGAGAAAATCTTCCGTACGCTGTCGCTTCTCGTTAGCACCTTAACTGATGACTTAGAGGCGACTTGGGATCGCCATAAAAAATGAAAAACATTATTTTCTTGCCTCGAAAGTTCCTTGTATCTGTTCATATTCGAACAAATGATATCATAAAAAGGTTAGCTACAGAACTTGTATATATTTTTAATAAAATTTTATAGATGTTATAAGCAAAATGTTCATACCAAGATTCCACTTTAAAAAACTTCCACTATCCATGTTAATTCAATATAGGGACTTTGCTTTAAACAGTAATTCTATAATCAAACCCTTAGAGATGTAAAACTACGTCCTTTTGAACTTCACTTAAATAGACCAAAAAGTTACGAAATATTCAGAGGACCGAAATAAAATGGCTTTAGAAATGATTACAAACGACCTCAAAACGCTGTAAGGCCTATTAAAATGTTAAACAGAAAATGGCAGCGTCGCGAATAGTTATTACAGGGTTAGGGCTGAGACTCAGGTAGATACAACCAAATGACCATTCAATAGATATTGCTACGTTAAGACATATTGCTAATCCCAAACATTCAATGCTTATTAGGACGGAAACTAAACGATCAGTATTATTACGGTCGGTCTAAAATCGGCTATTTGCGCAAATGTACCTTTTTTCTTTTTATACCTTTGTTAAGTAGCATTTATGTATATTATTGGAAAAACGTATCTGAAAATTGCATACAAATAGACCTTATATAACGAAAAGATGTAGACCAGATCATAACCTATTCTCCAATGATGTTATGTTATGGGGCCCCATGCAATAAAGGAAAGACCCATTGCCATATCAATACAAATTGCAATGGTGTGACGATATTGTGACATATACATATATTGTCAAGGAGAATCGATTATGTAGCGTAACTTAATCCTAAGTTTACATTACCAAGTCGAACAACAATATTCTCGTCTCCAGGCACACTAGTATAGTCAAAGGTACATAAGGCGAACTCAATGCCATGTGACATTCCAATTTCAATATCTACTTACAAAAATTTAGGCACCGCGTTGCCATCTTTTCGCCAAAGAGATTCAATGATAGTACACATCATATAGATAGCCCTGCTCACCTTTGCAAATAATTTACCATAGTGAGATTAGTTATTTAGACCTGGTCAATGATATGTACTTTTATATTATTTTTTTGGTTTTATGTTATGTGTCGGCAAACTAGCAAACGGATTACCTAATGGTAAGCAATCAGCACCGCCCATGGACACTTCGCAACAACAGAGGAATTACGAGTGCGTTGCAGACCTTTTGGGGATTAGGGATTTGGAGATTTTGGGATTGGGAGAGGGGAAGGATCGGGCCTCCGGTAACCTCACTCATACGGCGAAACACAACGCTGTAGTTGTTTCACGCCGGTTTTCTGTAAGGCCGTGGTATCACACCAGTCGGGCCGAGCCATTCGTGCCGAAGCATGGCTTTCCCACACTTGTGCATGGCTCTCCCACACTTTTGTACTCGTATACGCTTCTTTTTGTATAAGCGTCTTATTAATTATATCACTATTAAATAGAAGATTACTCTAAAAGAACTAAATTTATATTTTGTCCTGCTTAATTCCATTGTGTCTTAGAGTTCCTAAACAAAATTTACACGAAAGCGCACAGTATTTTAAACTGACTAGAGTTTACATTACCAAATGCTTAGTTTTCTGCTGAAACGTGGTATCAACATGCAACTAGGTACTGCTGACCACGCATATTATGTAATGCAGCAGTGTCCGTTCACGACACCCACGGGAATATATCCAATCCATTTCTTAAACGAACAGTAAAACTTAACCAAAATCAAAATACACTGAAATACACATTTTTGGTATGAATATAATATAAAATATATTTAAATTGTTTATCAAGTTATAAGTATATCTTAAACAACAATTAAAATAATGATTTGAATATTGGGTTCTTTGTTAAACGTTGGGGTCGATGTGTAAACTACGTAGATAAGGCTAAACTTGATGTTATCATTCGAACGCGAACTAACGTACCTACATATAAAAATAGTCCACGGTCTAAAGTTAGACATACTTGTTGAAACAAACAATATTTTCTATTCTCTACATACATCTTTGCTTTGAATAAATTGCCGTAAGATGCTGGAGTGTCTTTCTTGTACTGGTTTCGAGTACGATACATTATTATGAGTTCGAAACATCGAAAGTGCCATTTTGACACATAAATTCTAAGTTATACAGTTAGTATGGCGTGACACAAGGATGAACTAACAGTCACAATATGATTTTGAAATTTATTACTGTTACCATGTAAACCCTACTTAAAAGCAAAGTGTTTATAAAACAATAATTCCTCTTTCTGGTACCAAAAAAAAACCTAAAAGTGGAGGAGTGAGCTTATACATCAAAATTTTAAGTAAATACATTTAATTTTATTTCATAAGCTTATTCACGTAACTGTCTTAAGGGGAACTTGACTGGTTCAAGCCACGCTAGGGGCTCATATGTATGAAAAGTATTTCCAGACTCACGCACTGTAGCTCACATGGAAGTTTCAACAGGAAAAAATATTTAATTCATTTAGAATAGTCTTACTTGTTCCTTTTTCATTGTATTGTGAAAAAAGAGCAAGCACGAATAAGTGGATAATCTACGAGTGGTTGCCTCGTCTGCACGCGACCACTTGTTAGAGAACGTAGACAGCGCAGCCCGCTGAAACTAAGAAGAAATTACAGTTTAAATTGTAGTGCCCGCAACTGATTATGTTTTTGTCATAATAATTTAACACTGGATTAGTTACCTATTATCCAATTTGCCCTACTTTTGAATATGTTGTTTATTAGGCTCTCATAGTATTAAATGTTACTGCTACATATTTATTTCTAAACTTCTTGCATATTTTCTAATTTGAATAAATACTACTTAAATTAAACGCTGTCCTGTAAAAAATTTTTCATTTTTATTATATGTGTGTAAAAATATATTTTAGTCACACATACAAAATGGTTCTACAAAGACCCGAAGAAATCGTCGACCTTTCTGAGCACCAGACAGATCAAATAAACTCTATTAGGTACATGTATAATTTTCCTCGACACAACTATTCAAGTTTCAATAAAAAAGAATATTATAAGGGTTTCATTGTGTGCATACAATTTATGTGAAAATAAACATGGCCTTCGACCGATCGGATGCCAGATCCCAACAATACGAATATGAAACTGACAGAATCCCATGTGGCCGACCATTGTCGTCCCAACAAAATTGCCGCAGCCTCCACTTTCTTTACATTGTTTGAGAACAAGTATAATCTAAAAATATTAACCTTTATACAGGACACAAAGGAATAGAAAAACTCAATTTCTACGCTTTTCAAATGCTATTCGTACCTTCCGCAGAACTAAAGTTGAATCTTTCTCTATATTCTTTGGCTTGGAGTGTGTACACATAACACAGTCGTCCATTCTGTGAGCACAAAATCAATACAAGGCCTGTTAAATATTTAACACCTGTGTTTTGCGTTAGATTTAGATCTCAGCAAAGGAAATCAAATAGGTAACGCTTTATCGAAAATTTATTTGATTTCGTTTTCGAGGGCAAACGAATTTCGCGGAAATTATATTTATATGATCTCTTATAGATAACTGCTTAAACTTTAAACAAGGTATTCGTTAAATTAAATCATCATTTCAACAAAGTGTTTGTCTTAACGCGAAAAGTAGTGTCTTTCTATAACTTTGATATGATAAATAGATACACGATTTTCTTTTATAACTTCCACTCAATTGATAAGCATCGGTTTCGTTCTGCGTTCTTATAAATAAAGAGTTTTTCTTTTATTTCATAAACTGATATAATCGGCGAGAATAAGCTGCAGCCGCCGCCGAGATTAAATCTTTGACGTTAAAACAAGATGCTTTTGTAAAGCTTGAACAAGCGCTCAACTGATTACAATCGCTGCGCTGATCGAACTTTTGATTTGTTTCTGTTGTTGATACCGTTCCGATTAGAATTATGGATTGAAATGGCAACACCGTTTTATTTTCCACAGAATCTCAATTCATTTCATAAATGAGAGTGAAATATGCTGACGTCCTTAACAACTTTAGTGCGTAAATTAAACCATAAATCAATTTATAAATCAACATAATAACAGAGCCAAACACGTAAATCATAAACTGGACTCAAACTTTATCCACTACGGTACACTAAATGTCGCATTTTGCATAACATAATCACACGAGCGTGTGTACCTCAGAAAGTCTCTTAAATAATTTGAATGTTCCCTCAGTGAGCCACCACCTACATTCAGTGAATGTGGCCATATTCCACTTTCATAAGTCACAGCGACTTGCCAACAGGAATATTTAGATATAGAATATGAGAAACATTTTTGCACCTCTGATCTCACAATCCTCGGCGGCTTGTATGAAAACCAAATTTTATGAATAATGTAAAGCACATAAAGTGACATTTTTAAAATGTTTATTTGCGGCGGTTCTTTTCTTTGAAATATTTCTTGTTTCATATTATTTGTAGGTTTAGCAAATAATACTTTTAAAATTTTGTTTTTAAATAGTTGTTTTAATATTTTTAACTGTAGTTACGTGAGGTCGCCGCGACTTTCACGCTGCATATAAACAAGAGTCCCGTTGTATCTTGAAACTAGTAGAGCTTTTATATTGAGCATACATATAAGTCAGAATAAAGCGAACGGTGTGAATGCTTTAATTGTAACATACAACAATTAGTATATACTCCACCTGTCTTATTGTACGATGATGAAATGGTTTCGTTCATGTTATAATTACTTGGCAAATTCCGCGGTAAACTAACCCGACCGCCAAACGACTTCTTTGATTAAATACCGTGGCTTGTTTCGGTTTTCATTATAATAACTAAGTGGGTGTGTGCCATAGGCGAGTAATTGAAATTCTCGTAGAATACAACCTAAATGCGTTTGTAGGCAATAAGGTTCAATTTGTGGATAATGGATAAGTTACTTCAAGGATTTTGGTTTTGACATTCCCTAAAGGACTGATCAAGTTTTGATCCTTACCTAGGGAAAACAAAGACACACATTATACAGGTATTTGTGGTTCAAAATGTCGCTCATATGTATCACTTCGAAGAAAATCATGTGTTGCAAATATATGATCAGAACTGAATTAAATAACAGCACGTCTTATCAAAACATTCGAAACTCGAAAATTGACTTCGAAAAGCGAAGAATTACTTTAGTTTCACAAGTCGTTGGCATGTAATTTCTTATCTTCAAACTTTGTTTTTGAAATCGACTTCAAAAATAAAGTCGGTTTGAATTTTTATTTAAAACTTTTATGTATTCGCAATAAATAAATGAGTAATTCACAAGTTTTCGTACTTACTGTTAATACGCGGACTAAGCAGCTTACGCACTTTTTTTCTTACCTAACTTAGCTTTTATTGTGGCTGGCAGTTTGAGTGTTCTCACGACTTACCCAGGTGTTGTTGCTAGCTAGTACTTATTTATTGAATAGAACCTCCAAAGAACAAATTTGGTGAGTTGCTATTGTTTCAGTATTTAATCTCGGTTCTCAAAGCACAATAATGCCACGATAGATCTAGATATTTTTATAATTCCGAGGTCCTATTAAATATGTCCAAATCTTTTGATATGGTATTAACTTCGCCTTATCCATAACTTGATCGAACTAACTCCGAAGGGATTTGAGATAAAGTAAACATGGTGGGAAGGGATCTATAGAAGCAGTTTTTAAGTTTTCAGAAATTTAATAACGACAGTTTATTTATTGACAAAATAAAAGTGTTTTTAAAGTCTATACACTTTTTGTAATGCAATCAAATTTTTCTTAGGAACTTGTGTAAGACTTAATTGATTGAAAATTTTCATTGTCTGGAATCAAAAGTCCTGATCAAACCTGATTGAAAGAAATCTGATCTGAGATTGAAATGGGACCATAATATCGTATAAAAATCGAGCTCATTTTGTCAAGACAAAATCGTTTACAAATAGTTGATATATGCCTAAACATACACAAGGCTTGAGAGCAACAAATAAAATGTTGTATAATAAAAATGGAAGTATACTACCTGTCAAGAGGCCGGAGTGGACGATAAATCCTCTTTATCGTAAAAGGTATAGATATTTGTAATGAAAACAAATCACAATGAACTGCTTCGATAAGGGACTGGGGACAGTGCGACAGTGTTTGTTTCAACGTTAATTCAATACAAATACACTCTCCAAACAACGAACCCGATGAATTTTACGGAATAAAGTAGTGTGTTGATATAACACATATGTAAAGGTAATAAATATGAGTTTTATTTACACTAGTATACTTTTTATGTTCTCCATATCTAAACTAATACATGTGTGAAAATGGAACTGTCACTTTGACCTGGTTATCATATATTTTTATTAAATTTAGACAGCTCTTCGGATATGTTTCGGAGAGTATGAGATAATGTAGGTAAAGTAAAGCACAACTTAACTCCTTCATCAGTCCATTCCACCAGACATGGAAAACTTAAATTTTCTACTCACACACACACACGAAGCGTTTTGCTTCGAGTTTCCTTTTCTAAGGAGCGGACTTCGTAGCAGAGTCTGTTTCCAAAAAGAAAAATACCGCGGTATCTTCAGGTCTTGTGTGAATAGGTTGCTTTAAAAACCAATACTTCATCGTTGGCTGCATTGCCGCTTACTACCACTATTAAGATAAAAAATGCTCTGGCCACTTTCTCAATATCAATAGGTTTTTTATCCCAACGAAGTCAGTTCTAAGTTCGTCTTAACCACCACGGTGATGAAACTACCAATTAATTATTGATACTAATATCTTTATATTGTTTTATATAGTAAATATCTATACTCGATGGTGTATCTCTCTTCAAAAAATGAATGAAATGATATTGTTTTATGTAAATAAGGAAAAATATTGAGGTAAAATTATCAATTTTATCAATCAAGGGAAAACGAAAAGAAAACGATAAATTTTAATATTATTATGTATGCACACCTACACCGTTGCCTAACCTTTGGGCAAAAAGGTTTTTTTTGTAAAAGCTAACCCGTCTGCCAATATTTATCTTTATAAAAGTTTTTTTTACATGATTCTGTGGCTACCGAAGACCCTTTACAAACAAATAGAGAACCGTGTTTTTATACGCTTAAATTAAAGTATCTTCCGGACATTATTGTTAATAAAGATACGAGGTTTTGATAGAAAATCCAATGATTGCCCTTTGTCTACGATCACCTACACTGAAAAAAGTACACCGTTTCATTATATATTTTAAATTAATACTACTAGTACATAAAATAAGATACAATGCTTGCACCGTCGTACAAATATAAAAGAAGGCGACAAAACATACAAACAAGACCTACAATTTGGCGCAGCAGTTCTGGTATGGAAAATATTTCTATTTTCAGTGCGGTGTGTGTAGTGTAAACATCGTTTGCGCCGAGGCGACTCTTAGTCTACCTTGTCTTAATCCTGTCTACCGCAGCGTCACAACTTTACTATCGTTACAATACGCTGCAATCGAAAACATTACTTCTTTTTACGTACATATCCAAATAAAAAACGACATAAAGTTTGTCAAAGAACCAACGTTTATGTACTACACACATACGAATCATAATAGATCCTGTAATTCTATACGAATTCATTGACATTTTAGTTCATTTTACTTTGTAAGCTACGTCACAAAATATCGAGTTGTATACGTCCTAATGAAACCTCAAAATGACTGTAATAAATCTATAATCCCATCGTAGTTTATTTTTACGTAAGCTATTAAGATAAGGGTTGAAATAGTCGTAAAGATAAGACTATAAGACTATTGGGTGTATTTCCTATCTGTAGTACTATTTGTACGTATGCAAGTGTTCTATCTCGTGGTCGCTTAGTTTGCCTCTGCACTTGTGGAACTCTGATAAACGATTGCGGTTACGGTCACTTTAGTCTCAGTGTACACGGTTAATGGAGAACTGTGTGGTTAATCAATACGTTTCGATACAAACCCGATATCTGTCTCCATTCCAAGAATAGACATCCGATTGTACTTAATAAAAAAATCTAATAAAATCGGATTCAAAAGGTGAAAGTAAAGGCCTCTCATTCCTAAGTGACTGTGAAAACTCGCAAAGAACTGACTGAAAAATACTAAAACATAAAATATTTGAAAGTCTTTCATCTTTAAAAGTTTAGATTGGTACCTTTGAAATCTGATAGCTACCTAAAATATTTTATTAAAATTTGCTTTTAACTACTAAGTTTTATTAACAGTTTTATTCATGTTTCAAATAGATAATGGAAAATGCATATTCAACAATACATAAATTAATTTTATAAAAATATATCATGCTTATTTTAGAAGAAGATGGTAAAATGAATTTTGTTGAGTTGATTGGATTGAAGCACACAGACGACCTTTTTATTTTTAATTCAAAAAAGTTATTACAAGCATGTGTACTTATAATGAAATATTTGAAAATTGCTGTTTTAATAATATAGAATACGTTATGTTATCCTTTATAAATATAGTGTATATGAAAAATATACAATTTAATTATACTGTTTTTCTCAAACGCTTACCTCGCTAAACAAATTTGGAGAAATTCGAATGTTGTTCATGAACAATTTAATGTAAATTGCTTCTAATTCTGATGTTATTTTGTTATTATTTTAGAGCTAACGGCTTTGCTGCGGGGATATAAGCATTACAGTTGGGCCGCGTCAGAACGGGTGTCGTAAAAATATTTATTAAGTAAACAATGAACGTTGATGTAACAAAACAAATGAAATAAAATAACAACATCGTGTCTTCAAACTTAATTTTAATAAAAATCTAATTTCTAATCTTGAATGAATTTCATTTCTTATATTTCTTAAAAAAGAAATCCTTTCTACAACATCGTCTGTGACATTTCGAGTAGTATCATATTTGTTTAGTAAAATAGTATTATTAGACTAGACAGCCGCATTAGAGTCAGTGAATCAGAAGATTGCCGTTTACATAATATATGTAGATTACGAAACGGTGAAGTAACCTCCAAGTATAGCTAAATACTCATACATACCAATACGTACAATTTCTGTACAATTTAATCTTGTTACCAAGTAATAAGCAGGCGTTTAGCTTAGTAAATATTAAATCATATTCCGCCCTCGCAGCCATTAACAGTGCTAATACACAGTTTATATCGTATTTTCTTTAATTAATTATTTGCATTATATTCAGGGAAGTCTGTTCATCATTAACGTACTTCATTAGAACATAACAGACTTAAACAAATACCATTTGAAAACAACTTCCCACGTAGATCATAATATGTATATGTAATTTTAATTTCCTTTGTATCTGAATAATAAATCAACACGTGTCTGTTAATTGTGTACACATTTCAATACTCACATAATTGTTTTGTGATACGGAGGCGTTCTTCCTTAATTATATCACATTAATAGTAAAAGGTGCGTACCTTATTGGTCGGATCGTCACAAGCGCGACTTGAATAGCACGGAGTCGGCAATTATGTTTGTTTGATGTACATACATGACTTACCACCTTACTCAGAGTCATTTAATGGACAGGTTTAAATAATCATTAAATATCTATTTATTACATATTAGTCACACTGGTGATAAGTTTTTTTTTTTGGAATTAGGAATAAAATACGTAATTGTATTTATGTAAATATCTGTCTTTACAATATATTAAGTTATAACTTAACTGTTGTGCTCCTTTGAAAACAGTTTATATTTTTATATTTAAGGTATTTTGCCCCGGGTTCGTCGGATAATGATCACACAATAAGCGATCAAAGGATTTGTTTTGAAACCTTACCGCCGGCTTATCCCAATCCCAACTATATAAATATAAATATAAATCTTGACAGTAGAGGAAAATAAGGAAATCTCTTGTTGGTTTAAAATATCAAATATTGTAATCGTATTTTATATTTTTATTCAACATTATATTTCGTTGGCTATTTCTTGCTAAATTAATTTGTGATTATGAATGGACGTGTCCTTGTAAATCTTTTACGCAAAAATGAACGGATTTAGATAAAACATGACAGTAATTAAACTTGATTAGGGTTATCGCGCTGCGGGCGGATGCAATTATAGAATCATGTATATCTATCACAATAAATTAACTAGGATTTTTTCTGTGTCGTGGAAGCATTTTACCCAGACCCGAAACAACAATTTGTAAATCACACAAAGAGTGGTTCCGTGCGGAAATCCAAACCGGGACACTTTGTACAGCAGTCAATCTTCCGAAATGCATCAATTTTATTCAGTTAAATTACCAGCATTAAAACAATTGACACGTCAATGATGTTACGCTCTCAATGACAAGAAAAAAAATACATTGCATTCTCTTTTTAAATTCAAATTTTACTTGTGTATAAAAACAATCAGTGACGTAATAATGTCCATGTAATATAGGTTATATATATGGTACCTCCATGTAGTAAATGTGGTTTGTATTCTAATAAGTAATAAATTGTATTTGAAGGTAACAACTAACAACCACAGCAAAATATGTCTCAAATAGCTTTTCTATATAATAAATTATTTTCATTAAAAAGGTTT
Source organism: Spodoptera exigua (assembly GCA_902829305.4). Taxonomy (NCBI): domain Eukaryota; kingdom Metazoa; phylum Arthropoda; class Insecta; order Lepidoptera; family Noctuidae; genus Spodoptera; species Spodoptera exigua. Next base: position 6,922,077 of record LR824614.2, read on the forward strand.
AACAAGTAAATAAACTTACAACGGGTCTGCAACTAAGTAACCCCATTCATTTTGATTTACGTGAGATAGAGTACGCTGATAACGATTTATCAAACCATTTGACATTAAAAAAGTAAACGGTGACATCAGATTGATAAGGGCAATTTTCTTCGTTACTGTCATAGCATTTCAATTAGCAGTCTTCTCTAAATAAGTAGTTAGCCCACTGTTTATTGCCACTAAGTAGTTTGTGAGTACGATGCCGTGGCGCTAGTGTCGCTTTAAGTCTCTGGTGTTATGCAAATGTACAACCTCATATACCATCACCTACATTTGCGTCTCAAGCAGGTAATTAATAAACGTACTGCTCTGATTACATGCTACAGCCACCAGTCAATTAGCAAGTACTCCAACCAATTGCTTCAATTCAATGGCTTTGTTTCAATTATTCCATTCTGCTTTGAATATTTACAAAATTATTGTCAATTAATTTCTGAAGAAGGCAACAAAGAAATTCTTTGAAGATAATTTTTATTATTCTTTGAATACTTAAATAGAGTAATAGTACTTACCCGTTAAAGACATTGTATCCAATTTATATTCAAATAAATATTCTTTGTGTTTTTTCTCATTCTGTGAAAATTTCAAATGGGATTTGAAAAATGTGCTCGTATCGGACATCAAAGACGGTGACATTGATAGCACATCTATCTAATGAAATCATAATAATTTGAAGCTTAAAATAAAATTAATGAGCATTTTCGAGTACATATATTCTGTTCGCATCAATACTTATGAATACATAATGTACAAAGTGTTGTTAAATATGTTATTCTAGACCTAGATTAGTACAAAAGTAGTCCAAATAATGGATGTAAGTGAGACGTCGAGTCCTTGAGTGACCTCTAGAAGACGCGTGGGAGTTACGGCGCCTCGTTGTTTATCTAACTACTTAACTGAAATTATTTCTTTTAACCTCACAAGAAATCAGACATCAGAGACTCCGCTGTACTTCTCGAATAATTCATACTCCTTCATACTGTATTCATTTGAACTATCGAAACCAGAACATTCATTTTGAAATGGAAAAAGAAATTCTGTGATATGGGTTGGATTTGAAAACATTTTCCAGCAAAATATAAGGTTGCTATCTAGCCGCCCCCGGCACTTACGCAAATAGTGCTCTATTTTAGAATAAACTTGATAACCATAAAAAAGTACAGGTAAATTCATAGGGATTCCACCTACGATAAATTTTATTCCGTCACGATTGATATTTTAAACTGTGAAAGTTGAATGATGAAGACCAACGATGACGTAGGTTAATTGTCGACCGGGAGTTATCAAAACTTAATAAATGTTATTTTTGGGACATTTCTTATTAAGTATTGGCTGCTTTTGTCTTATCGCCTGTATCCCTAAATAAATAATACAGCTTTCTATTGATTCCATTATTTTTCTATTTCACTGAAATAAATGTTGTGCCAACAAGTCATTGAATTTATTTTACAACTACCTAAGTAACGAAATTTAAAATTTTTCTAATAGTACTTCTCTACAAGAGATATCTCCAACGATTCTCATCATTAAGCAAATAATCATTGACGATACGATGTATGTACTAAATTTTCACAAATACGAAGACTATTGTGCCTTAAAATTTTATTTTACTTCACTTTGTTATTCGAACCTAACTACAAATCTTTAATTAATACTTACAAGCGACCTTCCCGGCTTCTCACAAGGGCAATGCTGATACTTAATTTCTCCACTATTTAATGGATTATAATTAAACTTTCCTCTTTAATCAATCTTTCTATTTAACAAAGCCGCATCAAAATCCGTTGCGTAGTTTTAAAGATTTAAGCATACATAGGGACAGAGAAAGCGACTTAGCTTTATACCACGCAGTGATAACGTAAAACAAATACATAATATTCATAATTTAAAAATAAAAATTGACTACAAAACAAAGTCTGGCTGGTATTTAAAATCAAACATTGTGACCACTATCGATAGTTCCAATCAAAAACTGACATAAAAATGTCCACAAAACTAACTGTATGTTGTTAAAGTCATAGTTTATATACAAACGTATCTACATACTATGTATGTTGTTTTATGACGATCTATGACGTCCGTATGACGTTCATCAATTTTTGCCCACAATTTTACTGAACAGTGAATTGCTATGGTGAAAAGTTGATTTGAATTGATTTTAGATAGTGTGGTGAACGAATTGGAGTTCAGTTCGAAAAAATCATGTATCGCCGTTGAGTTGCTTTTGGTTCCAGTGTAAAAATATCTACTGTTTGCTATTGGTCTCGAGCTCGACAACACAAACATAACTGGCATTTTACAATTTCTTTTTCAAAACAAAAATATACGTGGCAGTCTATATTTGATGGTACATTGAAAATAAACAGTATCTTTGGGACTAGCCCTCCACAACCTCACAAAACCGCTGCAACTATTGTAAACTAGGATCTACCGTAGATGCAACCATAAAAGCGCTGAAATACTAAAGTCAAGACATGAATCCCGTAAACTCTGTGAAGAAATAAATCAGAAGATTTTTTGAGGAGAAGAATAAGCGAAATAGTCTCCACTTCCCTCATTAAATTTAATGAAGGAGACAGAATGACTTAGGCATTAAAGGCACAAATGAAATCTCTTTTGTAACTTCAACGTTGTTATATATCGTGCACTGATTTTAATTCCCTTTAAACTGTGTATTTATAATAAATATCTTCGTAATATCAAAAATAAGGTTGTAACCATAAAGTTCCTAAGCTAGTGTGCTGGCAAGATGCCGTAATAATCGGGTTCAATGGTGCTAAAGCTGCCAGGTCTAAGAAACCTGAGCGAGGCCTTGCAATCCTTAAGAACTAAGAATAACTTTGGTTTGCAGCCAAATACTTATTTCTGTCCTTCCTGACACAATTTGATATGTTTCAAAACGACGTTTGTATTACGAATAACCGCGTCTAACTACAAAGTTATAAACTGTAAGCAAACCTACCTATTGAAATTAATTTTTCTTTGATTGCTCCTGCTGTGTTGACTAAACATGACCAGCAAAACTTGATTTGTTATCTTTTTCTCTCTATACTAGGTACTATTAATTAGTTCTATATATGGCCTTTCTTTTAGTCTCAGTAAACAAAAGAAAGGCATCTCTCCATATCACATATCATCCACGCAAAGGAACTTATTTCATCTGTTATGAATAATTAAAAAACCTTTTGCAAACAATTCTATGACATTAAACACCGTTTCTGTTTTATAAATATTCATTATTCAAGAACGATTGTTTTAGCACGTATTTTATTCATGTCGAGCGAGTAAAGGGTTCCGCACCTTTTATCTCCTTTGAAGAAAATCTTTTATTCTCATAGTGACTGACAAAAGACTCCCTGTAGCCAGACTTAGGTCTATTTCTTGTGTTGTTCCCAGAAAAACTAATTTGAAATAAAGTTTATTATATTATATTAATGTTTTTAACGATTATATATTAGAAAAATAACAAATAGAAATATGTAGATTAACCAATATTGTAACAAAATAACCATAAATTATATCCGTGTTTCATTGTAATTTTTATGTTATTATAAGAAGCAATTCCGTATGTCATATGTCAGAAAAAATACATGCTTGAAAATAAACTCTCGTAGGCAAGCTAAGAAATAAATGAAAATTGCTTCCTGAAGAGAATGGCGGGAAATGGGGACACACGTGCTCCGCAGCCTTAAAACTCACGCTTGTGCATTCAAACGAGTTGTTTTATCAAAGCCTCTATAACATAAAATATCAGGCTGTACTACTATAAAAGAAGGTTGTGTGAAATGCCAAATAATTTCAAGAGAAACCGAAACAAATCCAGACAAATGAGTACTTACATCCTATTATAACCCAAATCAGAAATTCAAATCGATTTTTAAAACAATGTCGATAGTTCAGAAAATGCTTTCAAATAATTATGATTCAAATTAGATCCTAGAAGCTAAAAAGTAAATCCAGTAAAATAACTATTATTCACTAACTCGAAAAACACGGAGCAGACCATGTTCAAGTAAAGTAATCAAAGAACAAATTATTTTTAACAAAGTTTGCGAGTTTGTGCCGAAGTAACTTTAACCCTACAACACTAAAATTACGATTCAAATTACCAGCTCGTAACATGATCGAATATGTATTCAATGAATGTAATAATGCTCTAACTAAAATAGCTCGAGGAAACTACACGTCAGGGCCAAGACTAATTAAAAAAATGTTTTAATGTATTAAATATTTGGTGTAGTACCACATCATTTAAAGCGACTGTTTTTCCAAGAAATTGACTTACATTTTTGGCTGTAGTGTCGCAATAACCGCGTGACGTCACGTAGGCTACGTCACACCCCACCCTTAATCCATTTAATAACCTAATTCATTCAATATGTAAAGGTACTTACTATAAACAAGCATATTTATATTTTATGTACTTCTTACTTACTACACGTAAAGACTTACAACTATTAAACCAAAAATGTGACGAGTTTAAAAGAAACTTTTAACACTTCTATTTAAATGTGAACAGTAACTGTAGCTCTGGAAGTCAGAGGTAGTAAATAAAATTAAGCTTAATAAAGTACCCTTTACAGTTTTTATTTCTTACAAGTTGGTTTTTATTTAATTATTTTCTGAAACAGGCCATGGGCTACTAGTATCAGCTTGATAAAAATTATATATAATAAATATGTGGCGTCCATGCTGTAACAGGAATAAAGAATTTTATTTTTAAAAAAGCTGGATATGGTACAAAATTATTGATCTCGTTTGTAATAAGAAAAATTTTAATTTCAGGTACTGTTTATATTTCTTTGTTGTTTTCAGTAAGCAATGAACTTTTATTTGTACCAAAAACTGTTTCTACATAAAAATTGGAAATAAATTATGTTTACAAATAATAAAATATAAAGAAGGACCCATAAAAATATTAAAATACCAAAAAAATATGTACAATTGTTACCCACGAAATGTCCGGCAACTGGTTATAGCCGGTTTATTTCACTTTTTATGTCACAGAATCATGATTTATGGCCCATAACAAATAGAACATAAAAATTCGGTTAACACTCGTATTTACTCTTGAATTCTGAATTTTCTTTGAATGTGTCAGTGATCCCTTGTCAGGTAGACGTCTCCCTTGAGATGCTTTCAAGTAGATACTATTAATCAAACACATTCAAATTAGCGTAGTCATAGGCATTCAATGTATACAATTCAATTCAATATAAGCAATTTATTGTGCTGATAATTTGTGCTCAGTCATTGTTCGAGGAATCGCGGAGCGTCTGGTCACTTGATTTTTAGATCTGACCTAGTTTTAATAGTATTTTGACAATCAACCAATCAGTGGAAGCTTTTTAGCTTTTATAATCGAACAGAAACGATATTTTTGGGGGATATTAATGAAAACGTTAGAAGGCATAAAAAGATTCAAGAAAAATGCTAATCTAATTTATTCTGTAGCATCTATGTTTTATAAAATGTCCAGTTAACATGTTGGTCCTTTTCTTTGCAAATAACTAAATTGTCAATACAGTTTCCACTTGCGAGTGCGGCTAAACACACGTAAGTACTCTTACTACTTACTTACGTTCGTGTAAGGCTGATTAGGTGAACTTAATCCGTCTTAAGTAGGGTTTTGAGATTGGTTACCTAATCAACCGAGCAATAATTACTCGATACATAGCCTCACACTAGTAATTATCTCTGGGTCTCGGTAACTGAATAAATGAGTAGTAGTTTTGACACGTTTGCGTAGCTCTGAACTGTTCGTTGAAATTTTTGACGATTCTTGAGTCGTAATATAAACGTATCCTATATATATGTAACACTATAGTGTGCACTCCTTAAGTGTTCCACTGATTTAAGTGTGGGAGAGATGTGTGTGTGTAATACCACGGCCTTACAGAGAACCGGCGTGAAACAACCAAATCGCTGTTTTGCTGTGAAATACTTCCCCTCGAAATCCTCTTTAAACCCTAATTCCCAAAAGGTTGATAATATACTCGTAACTCCTCCATTGTTGGGAGAATTCATTGCGGCACTGATTGCTTATCATCAGGTAATTCGTTGACTCGTTTGCCGTCCTATCACATAAAAATAGCTCCATACATATTTTTTATAATATATTAAATAGAAAGGTACCACCTATACTGCGTCTAAGAACTGAAACAATTTTGATTTGTCTTGAATATGATTAGCATTCTTTTATTTACCCATTTTCTGACTACAAGTCCTAACTTCCTAAGCACTTGACTTGCGTGGATGAACTTGGGTTATGAACGATGCCTTTAGGTTTACTATTGCATCACGCTACGAATGTTATTGCAAACCTCAAACAAATGCTTGTGACGTCGATGGAAGCACGCATTCGCTCAGTAATGACGTCATGCGGTTTATAATGATGATGATTGTAACCTTAGAGACGGAAGCCCTGATTATTTTTTAAAACCTCTACGTATTACTATGCACGTAAATATGTGTAGATGAGATAGAACGAATAAGACACGAGCCTACTGTCACACACTGGGCACGTTTCCAAACTCCTCTACCATGTTATGACTAAGTACTTCAAAATTGAATAATACATTTTCTAGCCTAGTCGTTGAATCGAAATTTTTGTACTTAAAACCTAAATTTATTTTGAAACCAACACAAAATAAATTTTCAAATACTTGTTTAAGTAAGAATTAAATTTTAAATTTTCTTCTTTTGATTTCAATTACAATACCAAAACTCAAAGCAATGTCTTAAAAAGTAAAACTCTTTAGCAGAAAATTTAAAATAACTAAAAGCCGAGCTTACACTCTCCCATAAATTAGGCACCTGTCAGCAACATGTCGCGGGATTTAGAAAAGCTTTTTTTAAGTAATTCGTAAAATGGATTCTATTTGTAACAAAAATACTATTATCACAATAACCTACAGTTGAGTGAAACGTAGTAGTGTTTTCGAAACGTTATACGCACTCCAATAACAAATTATCAATCAAAGTTGAAAACAAACGCGGGCGTGGGAGTCATGGGGCGGGTGAGGTTGAAGGCGCGGGGGCGGCGGAGGCGGCTGATAGGCGCCAGACTGGCTGGCGCGGCGACTGCACGCGGGTGCATCCTGCGCAGGTGCTCGCCCGTGCCCCCGCCAACCTCTCGCAGCCGCCGAACTTCGACATGAAATCGTGACACATTAAAATAACTAACGCACAGATTACTTACCGACTGCAACTTACAATATTTACTTACTATTTTTGTATTTAAAAATATAAATTTCACCCAATCGTTGTTTCATAGGATTCGTAACTAACCAGCGGAATTTGGATGGGATCATTAATTTTTTCATAGTGTCAAATGATCGTAATCAATCATTCTGATTTTTGTTGGCTCACAATCAACACCTGAAGTATTTTATATCTTAAATGAAGCTTCGATAAATACCTGACACAAAGTAGTAACGTAGTACTTATACGTAGGATTATTTTGCCCACGCGTATTATTGAGTCGAACCAGTAAATAGAAGCGTTTAAATAAATGTAAATGAATGAAAATATCAGTGAATGAAGTGCAAATATTTGATAAAAAAAAATACGCAGACGCAATTCAACAATGAGGTCAGTTTAAAAAGCATCAGACAGTTTTCTTACGAAAATGAGGGATGACTTGTCTGTTTCGTCTAATAACTAATAGTTCACATCACGCTTAAGTGCCAAAATATCAAATTGCTTTGAATCCGTTGTAGAAACATAATTTTTGAACTTCACAAATACATAAAAACTATTTATAATGTCAATAATAACCATGAAAAAGAACATTTTAAGTTTTTCGACGTCAGTAAGTCCTCAGGTAAACCTATAATACGAGGAGCAAGTTTATTTTCTGGGGCCGCTTAGCTTTGTGAACGTTGTAAAGTCAGCGATCAAGTAAACAACATAATAATTCTTGGAAGAAAACGTCAACAAGTACCTATGTATGGGCGTAGGTACGACCTGTGCTTAGATCATGTTTCAATCTGTTTGTCGCAAACTAACTATAGGTACAGATATAGTGTTGAAAACAACGTAAATATGTGGAATGTTTAATGTCTACTTATCACATATGGGCGCCTGAACTTGCCTTGAAAAAAAGTTAAATGCTCTGCTATTTAGAGATTCTAATAAGATTTCAAACTGACTTAAACTGATGTAATAAATACCACACTTGACAGGTGAGTCAGACACTATAGTTTTAAGTACTATAGTTTAACTCTAACTAACTATAGTTCAAAAGGTTTAGGTCTTGTCTGCATTTATCAAATGTATTCCTTAGGCTCATAATTATGTGTATAATACCCAAAAGATTTATAGAAGTTGAACAAATGTATTTGACTCTATCGTTATCATACGGTCGGTGGTTTATCTGCTGTGAGTACATACCTGCTTATCGCCATACATCTTTATACGGTAACTGTGTCAGTCTAAAACCAGCCACTCTTTTTCTTTAGGACTTTCATACCTTAACTCAATTGATCGACCCGTCTGCTTGGACCTAGTCTAAAGTTTAAATCAAATTGAATCTTCCTCGAGTAAGTATCTTCCCATGCGCAGTAGTGGGGACGTCCATAATAAAAGATCCGATTTAAAACCTTTATTCCTTGCTTATGCATAGTTTTCCCTTTCTTTCGGTAACTTGAGAGGTAAGGTAAAAAAATAACATATAATTTTCACCAATCATATTCGTAATACAGCATTCAATCATTCCCATACATCATCAAACATTGCTCATCTCTACTGACATTGAACTAAAATAAGAATACAAAAAAGTTTTATTATGATAAATAAGACTGCTTTTTGTACATAAATCCGCACGTCATATGATTTAGATGCTTTTAACTTATTTAACTTGCGTTTAGGAGACACATGAGAAAAGATAATATAATTATGGTGAAATGAGTGAACTTTGTCCTCATTTAATTAAAGACTAAAAAATAAGAGTTATTAAAGCCAAGGACTAATGAATGCTAATCAAATACAATGCGTATTTTTATAATTAAAAATAATAAAAATTCCATCGTACAACTATGGGGTAGTAGCCCGCCAGGCATGTCGCACTCTACCAAGTCAGTGGATTCTTTCTTTTCTATTTAAAGGCATTTTCACTCTGTTTTCTAAAATTATATAATAACATGTGTTTCAATTGGCAACGTGTCAAATATTACGATCAGTGAATGAAAGGGGCATACAACCTAAACCGTCTATATATGGTATAACCTACCAATCGTTAGTTGTTTTCTAGATTTAGAAAATCTATTTAAAACTAAGCTCGCTCACAAGAACTCTGTTTTCAACTTATAACACAGTTAGCTAACCCGGTCTGCTACCTACTTGAGGAGTAAAAATAAAATTTTAACAAGAATAGCAACGAAAGGGAAACGGCCTCCTTTTGTACCACTTTAGTTATTCGAAACCTCACGCACGCATCCATAAAGTTTATTTTTAGCCCAACTTCGACGTATCCGACGATCGTCGATTAAACCTGAAACCCCAATTAAGGCTTACAGTACGGCCTAAAATCACCGTGATCTGCCCAATTAGTCGAGTAATTTAAAAGCGGGCTGTAGCACAAGCACTCGATAAATTGGAGCCTATAGCTGCCATCAATCTGTGTAAACATGCCTACTGTCGCACCATTACATTGAAAAATAAGTAAGCTTTAACTTTCAAATATTGATTATGTAAAAAAACAACGATTTCAGATCTTTGTCTTCATTTATGTATGTGGGAGAGCCATACTTTGGTTGATCGATCGGAATGATACCACATCCTCACAGAAAACCGGCGTGAAACAACCACAGCATTGTATTTTGCCATGTGGGTGAGGCCATCCTTCTTCTCCCCCGTCCATCGTCAATCCCTAAATCCCTAATAGCCAGGGAACGCGCTCGTAACTCCTCTGGTGTTGCGGGTGTTTACGGGAGTCACCAATTGCTTACCATCAAGCAATCCTCTCTTTTACATGTGCCACCCTAGCATATAAAAAACTTTGATACAAAATACGATTTAAAGAGATTTTAAGATTTTGTATACAAGTAACTGTTTATTATAAATAACAAATTTAGGTCCAAAAACATGAACTCACTTATTGATTCATAATTGCGTTTCTTTTCATTTGACTTAATTATACACAATATTTATAATAATATGCTAAAAGCAAACGATTCAAAAGAATTTCACGCAATAGCTTATTTGGATTAACTTGGGTCAAGTAAATTTATGCCGGAGCCCTATCTACATTCCATTTACTTAATACACTGATAATCCACACAATGTATGAATGTAGTCATATTTAACGGTATCTATAAACTTTTTTGATTAACATAATGGAGTTTTATGTTCCCTACGCATAAAGATAAATAACTGTTTTCATTCTTATTAAGCTGATGTACATAAATAAGAATATTGTAATGAATATCACTAAAACAAACAACCACATACGAGATTATAAAATATATTTAGGTAGTTTTAGTTATGACGTATTCTGTTTAGGTTTTCTCTATTAAGCTCTTACGATTCTGACTACGAGATGTTTTTGACCAAAAATCACAATTCATTGATATTTTTCAAAAGCAGTCGTTTAATCAAATAAAAAAATAATTAATAGTGTGTTACTCAGATGCCAAAAATGAAAACTTATTTAAATTAGAAGTCATATTTAAACGTGCGGGTATTCCGTAGCTACGTTTCGTAGCAAGCGGCTACGCCTCGTAGCGGACAGCTACGAGTCTAACATCAGTTAGACTTGATAACTAGATTACCGAAAGCACATTACAACATAGTTTCTAAACAACTTTTGCAAATATATGCATATAGTAACGAGTGGTTTCCATCGACGTAGACCAAGATAAAAGAGGTATTCTAACAAACCTCTTTCTCTTTAATTATGCAAAGTTAGTTGATTTTTTATGCTTTAATTATATATAGCAAATATTTAAAAAATATATATACATAAGTATATCTATTTTATTGCTACAAAACATCGATATCACTACAGAGAGATGATTTCTTAAATCCTGAACGTTCTTTCTTTATCAGAAAAGGTTACGACAGAAACGAACGAAACGTAAACACCGTAAAATGACCTGTATTCGAGTTCCAGTTGCAACAAATATAAACAAGCAGATTAAATGGTCTCTGAAAGACGACAAAACTATTAGATCGCGGGCTGCTTCAGGAGCTAACGAGTGTGTCGGCGGCGTCTGGCGGCGCGCCAGCCGCAGCCGAGGCATAAATTGCGGTCTGATGCTCACCACTCGGCGCTCGCCACTCGCTAATACCTCGCCTGCCCGCGCCTGCCCGCGCCCAGACTCCGCGCGAAAGCGACAAGGGCCGACATTACAATTAACTTTCAAGTTCCAGGCCACTCATTCAAACTCTATAATACAGCGAGCGTGCTCTCTAATTAACTACAAATAATTGCTATTTATTAACAAACCTTCACCCACTAACAATCTCGTGTCCTACTACCACTAACTTTGCCTAAACATAAGGATGTTATTTATACCAGAAATTTTTGGCAATTACTTTTTGGTATCTCGAAATGGACTCATTGGTAAATATTGAACTCCAATAACATTAAAAGCATTATTCACGAAAATATTCTTACGTTTCGGCTACTAGATCAACGCAACAATGAATAACTTTTAACTTGGTGCAGATGGATCTTTTTTGATTTACATTTATTGGTATGGCGATTGCCAATTATGGAACAGTTAACTATAAATTCTTCTCAATTTTAGTCAAAGGCGATATTTATTCGATCGTCGGACGGGTTGGTTTTCCAATATGCTTCCTTCAATTTATATGAAACACTAAATTGCAATAACATAAAACCAATTTTGAGAGGCAATAAAGTGTGTGTACGATGTAGTTTATGGCATGTATAGAGTATCGAGGCGCGAGAGGGCGGGAGGGCATGGCGCGGCAGCCACATGGCGCACAACGACTTCCGGCGCGGGAGTTCGACAGCGCAATAGGCGGAACTATAACACAGACACGGAGCAGCGGCATATTGCCTATTGTTTGGCATCTCCGACTCTTGGCATCGAACTTTAACTCAGCGCCGACCGACTGCCCTGTCAGCTTAAGTACTTTACCCCTATAATGTATGAATATTAACACACAATTTTGGAAAATAAAACCATTTTGCTGACTCACTTAACTAATACAAATTTAATTACGAGCTGCAATCACATGGTCATGGGATTCGATCAATAACAAATAAACTTAATTCTATTGATTTTATCCAATGACGCACATTGTATTTATCGACATTCTAACAACTGTTTAATCATTAAAGTAGTTAGAAGTTAAGGAAATGGAAAAATATTCTCTTACCCTTTTCGCAGCATACGAACTAAATGTAATAAAATACCTATAAGAATATTCAAATACGCATTTGTTTTAGTTCGAATTAAAATAACGAGATTAAATATGAGTTTAATATTTTGTAACATTTTAGAATTAGCTCGGTTGCAGTATTTCGTTTTAAACCTCACGAGAGTATAAAAAGGTAAATCGCTGAATGTAAATTCAACATTGTGTGGTCGTTTATTGTGTTAGTTATAGTTCTAACAGTAAAATATAGGTCTGAGAGTGTTACGGTATTCACAACTTTTATAGCAACAGACTGTTGTTATACCTACAATATCGTTTACTTTTCAATTGTATAAAATTGATTTGGTTATTAACGTTCTTTTCAACAACCTTTTGAATCCATTATGTACTTTCTTCGTAGTTTTTATTAAATGTAATAAGTAATTTTTTTATGCATTTCCAAGTTCATTTTCGGAAATGATTTTATAAAAATCAAATAATTTCACATCATTCTAATTGTTTACTACAATTGATAATAAGTGAATGAGTTTTTGTAACTAGCATTTTTATTTTATTATCTAATTAAAATAATGTACGAAATCAATCAAACGAAATTACCCGTTCTTGTTTTTCATAATTTACTAACACAAATGCGACGTTATGGCGTCACCATCATTTTTCATTCAAACGTTGTCAGCACCAACCTACGCATATTTGGTAATATTATCTAGCGGCATTTGAATTAATAGATTACCGAAGCAGTCAAAACAAAAACATGATTACAACTAATTGCGTCAAATCGTCTGCTATTTTTATGTACGCGTAATTGAACATAGCGACCTGACTGAGGAGTCACAATATAAACTAGAGTATTTTGGCTACTATATAACATAAATAAATTTCTTACCACTATTAAAATCACCTTCTTAAACACTATTGTAAAATACAATAAGATTAATAAAAACAACGATTCAAAACACCTACGCTCATTCTCGTAAGTACTCTAATATAATATCATTGCGAGGTCGCAAAACTGATGTCAACCTGCAGGCAGTATTAAAATAATCGTAACCTTTCTGTTTTTAACATGACCCTTCGACCTGCTCATCGATGTTGGTATAAATATCCCCAACTGGTTGTAAGCTACATAATTTAGTACTTAGCTGACCGATCGATGGTGTTTCGGACATCATACTTACTGCGCCTACATTTAGCGTAATCCATATCACGGAAAAAAATATTTTTTTCTAAGAAATGTTTTTCTAGTACGAATAAACAAAACGAACTTCTCATATTTCAATTTCCTGATTATGACACGAATTATGATTGGAGAAGACGCACCGCTGCGTGGGTGTTATCATGAACGATATCCTGAAATCTTTATACCTCAAAGAAAATAAATAATATGAAGCTAAACATTGTAAGTAATGCAACAACAAAGTAGCTGTCACAGCCCTGAAATATATGTTCAAGCTATAACTCCGAAGGTACTTATTAACTTTGAATAGGTTAATTAGTGTTGAAACAGGTCGAGAGCTGCAGGCGGTCAGCCCACGCTCTTAGCAATGTTCCCTCTAAAATACGAAGAAGTTGAGTTTCGCCCCTGTGTATACCACGCCCAGACATCGACCGAAGGTTTCACTATCTAAGTTACGTGTAAATCCCGATTAGGTATAATCATTGAAATTTGAAAGTAAAAAGAAACAGTTATTATGTTTATCGGCTTGCTCACGCAATCAACTCAACCTGTTGGCTGCGTGACGTTTGCCGCGTCGCGTAAAGCTACTCGTGAATATGAGCCCTTAGCGTGGTTTGAAACTAGTTGAGTTCCTCTTCAAACAGTAATTTAATATGTCACACGAAAGTAATAATATAAAAAAAACTTGCTAAAATTTTCTTTAGAAATAAAGAGTTGAAATGTAAGTAAGTTGTAAAGAACGCAGCCGAGGGAAAGGTGTGCAAAGTGGCGCGAGAGGCTCATACTCGGCCCATTGAGCTACATTGAACGGTCCTATATCGGCGCTCCATTGAAGCAATAAAGTATCGTAGTATGACTGCACGGTTGGTGCGGTGGCTGGGCAACTGGCTGCCGTGCAACGTGTCGCGGGTTCGATTCCCGCACGGAACAACACTTTGTGTGATCCACAAATTGTTGTTTCGGGTCTGGGTGTCATGTGTATGTGACATTGTATGTTTGTAAACGCACCCACAACACAGGAGAAAATCCTACAGTGGGGCAACGTTTTTTTAAAAAAGAAAAGAAAAAAGAAAAAGAAAAGTATGATAAATGGGCTTGCAGTCTCCGCTCGACGCCCACCCATTCGAGTTATAAGTCTTAATCATAACTCACCATCTAAGGAAAATAAAACGTAATGGCAGAATAAAGAACAGGAATATCGATAGTGTATAGATATTTTTGACTGCTATCCATTAAATTATATTGTGGAATGTAGATAAAACAAAGCGTAATACAAAGGAAAAGAAAATGACGGAGCTATTTGTAAACAAATGTTAGGTTTCCGTCCAGATAAGGGTCCACTTAAATGTCGAGGTCGTACCAATTGGGAAAATAAATATTTTTAAACCAGTTAATTAGACTGCTTCAGAGGCAGTATTGAATGACGTTCATGGGTCGTCCAGCTCAGCAACTACTGCTCTCAATATAAATGTTAATTTACTTTATTGGGGGATAACACCATCTATTAAGGGTTTGTTGTTTTTATATCATTATTAACTTTTTGGAGGTATGAGAAACCGGATGGAAAGTTCCTCATCCTCCATTGAAAAGGGAGGATCCTCCGACCAGGCGAGGTGTTCGTGCCTGGTGGGCTACTGCCCGACGGTTGTTGTCGGGATATCTGTATGGGTGCCAATTGTGCTGAAAACTCTTATAGCGCGATGTAGACTCTTGCACGTGATTGGTGCTGTTGTTAATGTAGTGCGCTAGATGTCGCTACAACTTTAACCTTTCATACGTGGCAATTCGAGACACAATACTAGAACAATAATAGGTGCGCGAACACTGGCGTTCGCTTGGTGTTTGATGAATTAATACAGCGAAAAACATTTAACAATAATTAAATAAAACCAATTACGGTCCAACTGCTTGATTAGATTCTTGAATTTCATTATTGTAAGAAGTTAATTCTGAGACATGGCACAAAGGATTGTTTAAACAATATCATTTAAATTGAAGTTCCACATAAATACCTTTCTCATGTCTACATTTTAGCATAAGTTAACTTTAAATAAATACAAACATGACATTAAATGTGTTAGATACAATGTAATATAGTGTTTCTACTGACGGTATTACAACAAAAGGATATGATACATAGTGAGAAGTGATTGACAGAAATCAGACGTGTGTGAAGTATACGAAATAAAAGTTTAATAAACTCTCGCTTTGGGATATAAAATACAGACTTATGCTTAGAACATTTGTTTCCGTAAAATATCAAGTCACAAATGGGACGATCCGTGATAAAATTTTTCTTGGAGACATGTTGAGGCCACGGAACATCAAGATAGCAATAGGGAGGGATTGAGAAAAATAAAATAGAAATCGTTTTAAGTTAGAGAAAAGTTTAAAGGTCGTTTTAGTTTATGGTTACAACTTCTCTCTTCTCGTTAATATGAAACACTATCTCCCCGTCGCATTATCTGCGGAAAGGATTAAAATTCCAACTAAACGTAGAAGCTAAATATAAAACCTCGTAAATCTGAAACTTTTTCTCAAGCTGAAACTAAAGCTATACAAGTTAACAACAAGTATTTTATTTGTCACTGATCGATATACTTTGTTACTTGGAAACTTCGTGTCTAGCTGAAGATCATATTTTCTTTAATGCCAAACTGTTATTTCGGGTTAGTCGGAATTGTCAGCAATAAAGTCAGCGTGGGTAGTTCATTTATCATAGCTATAAATGACTCATCCTGTATCGGATATCCCGTGCCGTATTTAAATTGTCAAGCAAGTTATACTTAGCTGCAGAGTTATGTCCATTAGCTTCCTACCACATAAGTAGAATAACCACTACGGCCTCGTAGCAGACAATTTGCCACCTACGCCGTGTCGTAGACATTAAGTGCTACGTAAAGGTAAATCTATACAATATAATATTAGGTAAATAAACTTTCATTTGTTACATTGGTGTGGTATTGACAATTGATTATACAGGAAAAAAAATTTGAAGCATGTAACATTCAAAATAAATATTTGACATTTTGTCTTTGCTGAATTACAAGTAACTGATAATACATTTAAAACAATACAGCTTATACAAAGCTTACAAGGCGATACCTCGATGACATGTTAAACCAGATTACCGTTTTTTTTATGTCAGCTGCCTCAAAACTCGACTGTGGCAAATGATAGACGGATTGGCAGCATCCCTCGTTAACAATGCGCACGTACGACGACGTCTTGTTAATATTTATCAGTCAGAAAGGGTCTAAGTAGACTATCGACGGCCACAAAAAGCCACGCACGTGCTGCACTGTTATTTTAGTTTTATTGAAATAAAGCTACTCACTGTTATCCATTAATGATGCGGGCACAATTGACAGACTCAGTTTATTAATACACTACGAAACCACACTAAATTTGTTACACTACTGTAAACAACTACAGAATCTCCATTCAAAATTTAAATACATTTGTATTCCATCTTCACGCACAGTTAATAATTACATTAAGTACATATTTCTATTCCAGTAAACCAAGCTTCTATTGAAACAAATAAATTAAAACCAGTCACTATTGTGAAGTTTACTGTAAATCCGAACGAAGCTCGAGACTAAACCTTTAAATCCAAGTTACAGCACGTGATCCTAGCGCGAAGTAAAACTTGCGAAGAATAGTTACTCAAAATGGCTTCACGTTCGGTACAGTCATAATAAAAATTCATTTCTTGAGAAAGTATCGATTTTATGAAAAATATTCGCATCACTGTTGAAGTGCGGGTCTGATTAGGTTTTCATTTCGCCGATATTATTCGCCGGCAGGGAATAAAACTGTCACAAACAATGAACTAGTCATAATTAAAGGTGTTTCGGACGTTTATGTTCAACACTAACCGAATGAAAGACATTCGACAGTGTGGTAACGACCGATGACGTATTCGACGCCGAAAAGTCTGCTGCGTACTCGATCCCGCGATCACTATCATGAGTAATACGGGATAACACCCACGCTCGTGACGTATGTACCAACTTGGCGGTGCTTTAAGTAGTCGCTGTCCGTTTGTATAAGTAAGCATTTTGTATGAGACATAATTTTACGTATTTATTTTTAGAATACAATTTCTACAGAAACAATTTACTTTGACTGTTATTCAAGATTAACTTATTTTTTATTTACGGAATGACAGAATGTTAATAATAACATAACAACCTACAAATTCGTAGTAGTTTCTTTTTATGGACGATTAGGTTTAATAAAGAAACGGATGCGTGCTACACACGCATTATGGTAGAATTTTCCGGAATGTAACAACCTAAATAACTTTGCTCGTATATTTTTAAAACGGTGTTTTATTTTTATAATTTTCTGCTAAAATGTGGAACAACGTCTCTAATTTTAGGTAGCTCTTATAAAAAGCAATGCTAAAAATAAATATGTATACTTTACAATGAAATACAAATGTTAAACTAGACCTAAGTATCTACTTTAATTTATGTCACTAAAATACTCGCCGTCGCGTACGTCGCGTTACGAGTTCTTGCTGCCGAGTGAATAGAATTTGATTAAGGTTTTGTGCACTGTATGTGCATGTTAAAATATTCGCCTAGCTTTTTTAATACACAGCTAAACAGAGGGTTAGATGACCTTATACGTAGAGTTTCGCTATGAAAATATTTTCATATGCTAAACACAAAACATTAGGAGCAAGCATAACATTCATAAAAATGAAAGAACCTTACAAATGAAAAGCTATGTAAAAGCAAAACCCAGCAAATAAAGAGCGTGAAATCTCAAGATACCTAGTAACATGATATAAGGTGAGAATCTTGAGATACCTAAACGTTAAAGTGTGTTACAAATGACAGATATTTCAAAAGTGCGAGCTCTTAAAAGCCATATTAAGATCCCGGAGGCGGCTTGTATCTGCCATCGCCCTGAATACTTGATGCTGGCTTTACGTGAGCACGTAACTTCAGTTTTACAGTCGCGTACAGTACTCTTTTTATAGAACTACGCTCTACTATTTGATGAAATGATACTTAGAGATTTTCCTCGTCTATAAAGAAAACTATGACGAAAGTATGATCATAGAAAATAAAATGAAACGGTCTTTTACTGCACTCGTAACTATGAGCTAGGCCGTATTTATTAATACTTTGCACGTAGGTATAGTTAGTTTCACTGATCTCAATTAACTAACATGTAGTTTAATCTAGTATTAGTAAAGATATTCTAGTATTTACGTATAACTTTCTATGTTCTAATTGATAGGGCTATAAAAAGCCGGTGAAACTGGCCATAAATTTTAAAGACATTCTATTTTGATCTTAAATGAACATATAAAATAATGGAGACTTACTAGTAATATTTTTTTTTTCATAATTTCTGAAAAATACTAACCAGTGCTCGCAAATACTTATATATATTTTCACACCTAGTCATAAGTTACATGACTACAACTAATACATATGTTCTGTTACAATACTGGTACTCTGTATAATATCATATTATAAACACATTTTCATACAGTTCCAAAAGTTTTATTCACTTAACATGGTTTTAACGTTATGATATATAAACTTTATTATGTTTCTGTACACCTGAAACGAAAATGTTATTGATTTATTGTGGTAGTTGTTTTCCTCATAGACCGTACTATATCCATCAATGCTACCACTTGTTAGATTATTGTTTTGACACACATACACACACTTTATCTTCCATAAATTATCTTCTATAAAATGCTGCCAGCAATATTCATAATTCCTTTGTATGATAAATACTAAAAAGATTAAACCTTATTATGATGCCGTTAATTAAACGGTAAGACTTAAAGTATTATGAGATTATCTTTAAGCGTGACGCCTTCATTTTCTTACGACGTATTTAATTAAAAATACATTGTTTATCGTTAATATCTGAATCATTTGCAATAAGTTCACAACGTTTTCGAAACTATTATTTTTTAAGATAAAATATTGTTTTTTTCAAATAAAGATAATTGTGTAATACGTATTTAGAAATAGAATGAATAGCATATTTGATAACTGTAAAATAGTATTTCGCGTGAATGGTACCAATAGCTGCTTACGAATGCACAAGACGTCGTCGCTGCCTCCCCACAAAGTGAATAGATAGAGGCTAAGGATAGAGGTATACAGAGGGCGCGCGCAATCGAGCCATGGGCTTCACTTTCCCCGGCGTTGCTAAAAATAGACGCTCGGATTGAGTGGCCTGCCATCATAGTCTGTGTAAGCAACCAGTTTAGTCGCGGAGCTTCGGAATATCGCACAGTTAACTGACCGAAACTTACAATAACTTTTGGGAAAGAGCTGACAACACACTCATCGCTACGAAATGGATGATCATATTTTATTTTTGATAAATCGTACTGGTAATACGTTCACTAACTTTTCTAATAAATTTACTCAGTATTTACATTACGTACTCACATTTTATGATGTTTTCCGTGACACGTCAGAGGTCTACGGAGTGCGTCTTAAAAAGGTCATCTAAATGTCATCTATTATTTTTTGTCCTCCGCCAGTAAAAGTTATATAAATATCGAAGAAACTTAATTTAACTTTGCAGGTAAAATAATATAGGTATTTTATTAGATTTTCTATGTATGTATGAGAGCTTAGTAGAATTTTATTGTGGAAAATAAAGTGTTCACTTTATTCCTTGTAAGTGCGTCGTTGCCATGTATGTGACCTATCGATCCTTATACTATCAGACTTATGAGAATATATATTACACATGTGGGCTCACGTGCGATGTTTTTCTTCCCTTGTTAAAAGGTAAGATAAGTCGTTATTTATCGGCCAACGAATAAAAAACGAGGACGATCTCATTTCGCTGCGAGTATTTCTTGTGTGGGTGTAATTACATATTTGTACAATTGTACGATTGTACGATTGTGACGAATCAAACTTTTGATTTTGTCAACAATAGTGCCATACAATGAAAATTACTACCATTTGATTTAAAAAAATTACGTCTATTAAACTTGTGCTGCTCTCAACTCTTGACACTCTTGACACAGATTATTAGCATTAGTATTTTATTCTTGAACTTCGAAACTAATGTAATTAATAATTATAATAATAACTAATTAATAATTATTTGCTAACCCGGGAATAAAACCGAAAGGTAGGAACTAGTATAGATAATAATAGACACCAGCTGTTATAAAATATTATATAATAATGAAGTTTTAATTGTAACAACAATTTATTCTACAAGTTTTCTAGTCTTAGTCCTACGCTTAAAATTAAGTCGTTGTTTGAAACTTAAGTCATCTTAAGTTTAACTTGTGGAAACTGGAAAGAGGGTACAATCTTAGTACAATAAGATAGGGACAAGTTTATTACAACAGATTTGATACATATTCTATTATTAATGTTTTATAAGCAGACGTAAAAATATGGACGGCCAGAATTAATTTCAAGACCAAATTAAATATCAACTTTTCTAAACTAAAATATTTTATATTTTTATCAGCAATCGTTTGCGATGGTCACCCCAACCAATAAGAACCTATTCACTTGGGCCTTGAAGACACCCCTTGGGAAACACAGACTATGCCAAAGAAAACCAATATTTGGCGTGTTTGAAAAAAAAAGTGAGGCGAAACGCTGTTCGATAAATCTTTAAATTCTATATGTGTTTGAATAAATTTATCTGAAGTAAACAAACAGAAATGAAATGAGCACAAAAACTTCTGATTTCTACATAAGTAAAATAAATCACTGAAATGTATGCGCATTACTCCCGAACTAATCGACACAATTGCATAATTCGTTAGTTTTTTGTCGTGTTTGTTACTGGTCGCTTATTCTAACAGAAAAGTTAGAGAATCCCAAGTAGACCCGGGACACTTCAGTCTCTAGTCTTAACTAAAATTATATGAAACAAGAGACTCCGATACTAAAGCAGTATTTTACGCAAGCTATGGTCAGTTGATTGAATTGCTTTGATCCTTTATAAGGGAACGTTCCCTTAATTAACACTTTCATACAATACGGCCATTTTACAGTCACTGAATATCAAAGATTATTGAAACAAAGTAATTATCATGCGTTGATGGTAAATAAACTTTTGTGGTCAAAGGTACAAATTTCCAAGAAACTCTGATGTGGGAGAATGGGCCAGCTCAAACAAAGTGATACAGAAAAGTGACGTGTAACAACGGTTTCTTTGTGTGCTTGCCAAATCCCATATCCCTATATTCCCAATTATTAAAGGCCGGTAGCCGCTTGTACTTCTATTAGTTTTGCGAGTATCCTTGGGTGGCGCCAATTGCTTACCACCAGGAGATGTTGCACGTTTGCCACTCCACGCAAAAGCAACATAGCATTAAACACATTGATTTACTTCACATCTTATGCATCGCAGGGGTACCTGCTTCTCACCAGTTGCTTCCAGAGCCCCATATAACAAGGGGCGAATAAGGCCTATTGAATCATACCAGATACAATAACTGAGTAGGTAAGGCACTCCAAAGAGTCTGATTCAATAACCCCAAAAAGGAACAATATATTTATATTGACAAAACAACACAGTAATGTTGTACTATGTAATGTTAGTATAGCTTATTAAACCCTTTTCAATTGAAGAGCACGGACTAAAGAGCACTATTCACAGAGAACCAATTCAAAGTTATAAGTGACTTTGTTTACAACGAAGGTCAAAGTTCGTTATCCTCGTTTAAGAAATGACTATTGACATTTTAACCATTATAGATACAAAATGTATTTAAAGATTCACGAAAATTAAATATAAATGGACTCACTAGCTAGATAATAGCTTTATATCACGTTCAATGTACATACTGGTTATTGTCACACTACAATAAGTAATTTGCCCTCAATTACTAATATTATAAACGAAAATATGTACCTGAGTATGGATTGCTGGATGGATGAATAGTTTTTAGGTATTGTTTACGTAAAAACTGCTAAACGGATCTGAATAAAAATTTGCGAAGAGATAGATCATATTCTGGAATAACACACACTTTTTATCCCAGTAGTGCCGGCGAAGCCAGAAGCTGGTGCCTAGTAATATAATTGTGAATGTCGAAAATTGCCTTACGTCGTATATCTGTGACTATATTTATTTTATTCGTATCTCCTTATACAGTGAACCGACATGTAGTTTACACCAAAATACCGTATAACATTGTCAAGTTTAAATCTCTTTCCGATATTGTTCTATAACTTTGTAAAGTTTTATAGTAACTATTACTTTTTATAGACAAACTAGCTATTACGTTAGCACGTTACTTTGCGGCTATTCGTCGTAGTGATATTTTATGGCCTATATCTTTCTCTGCAAATGAGCTATCCTACATGAAAATATTATTTCCATTCAAGCCAGTAGTTACGGAGACTAGCACGATTAAACAAAGAAACAAACAAACTCTGTAGCTTTACAATTGTAGTATAATTAGTACTTGTAATTGTTTCTATATCAAGTCGATTTGTTACAGAATGTCCACCAGCTGCGGACGGTATGGAGCGGTTTGCGTGCCCGACACCCGACCGACAAGGGCGCTACCGCTGCATTGACGACCATGTGTTGTGTGACGGCTTCATCGACTGCCCCAGTGGCGAGGATGAAGACCGACAGGCTTGCATGTTCTACAAAACGGTGATTCTATACTTACTAATATTTGCTTGCTCGCTTGTGTATGAGATGTAAACTCGTTAATTTTGATCAGAGAAAACTATAACTGTTTCTCTTGTAAATTGTTCTCCCGATAATTTCTCATGTAGGTTCAAAATTCCACAATTGAATGCATTCGATGCTTAAATAAAAATACCTATATAATCAACGATTGAATATCCAGCAAAACCATATTTGCCAGTCAGAGAATTTGTTTAATATGAAACCTGAAAAATCCTCGTATTTTAGACATACTATATTACACATTTTAATTTACTTTCATGGCAGCAAGAAGTCATGATATGGCTGTCTTTTTCAGTCAGGTAGTGCTTAGATGTAACTAGCTTGAAAGTCCCCGACAGTTGATGGGTGGCTGAGTACTTAATGTTGTATTGTTGTTGCAGACGAAAGCCCACCTAGATGTCCTGGCCGACGCGCTACTGCGGTGGGCGCGTGGCCGCTAAGGACCGACCCCTCCCGGACCCTGACCCTTTAGTGCTCTAATACTCCGCCAGTGCTACACGGACCTCATGTAAAATATACGATCGATTGGCCCCGTGCTTAATTGCGATCAGTGAAAGCTGCGAACTCCTAGAAATAGTATTCGGGCGCAACCAGTCATAACTCGTACATGCGTTGAACGTAATGAAACATATCAAGTAGTGGTGCAGCCTATGCCAAAACATGACCACTAAAAGTGTAGTGTAAGGTTTCCGACTGCGACAATCGAGACAGCAGAACACGCCGCGCTGGCCCGCCCAGTGAACGAAGGAAAGCAGTGATACGATCTGGTTTCGTCCCAATTAAACTTCTCCGCAGCTGATTTATTTTCCATGTATTTCATACCTTCTAGCACTTATTAAACTAAAATGTGAGACTGGTAGTCAACATTGTTAGACAGTAGAACATATACATAAAATTTTAGAATAGTTCTTCATTTGGCAAAACGTAAATGTTTGTCGATTTGTTAAAATATGTATTCACTTTATGTAATTACTCTACATTAAGTTATGACATTCCTTATTATAATGAGGGTTGTAAAGTAAATAAGAGAAATTTAAAAATGTGTTGTATATAGATAGATACCAAATGAATTATTTTATATTTGTTTAATTAGTCGGCCTATAATATGCGATCGGCGACTGCTCCGACGAGTCCGCACTAGAACTTGGTGATCAGCCGTCGTTGGCAGTCTTGTCCATTATTTTTTCTGATTTATCAATAACTTTATACTTAAGTATATTACTTTCAAAAGACAATTATTAAGATATGAGAGCATTAAGTATTTTAACATAAATTGATCTCGACTAGAGGCAGCTATATTATGTAATATTATAAAATAATCGATTTATTTAATGATGCATTTATTTGGTTAGTATTTAATTATATAGTTATTAATTTATGTATGAGTTACTGATATGTTCAATATGGCTAGAATAAAGTTAGTATTTTTGACTGAAAAATTAATATCCTTTGCCGATCTAGTCTGGGGAACTTATTTAGCATACATAGTCAATACTTTTAGTCAGTGCTTAGTTCCTATTTAGCCACTTACTTTTTTAATAAGTTTTATGATTTGACATTTAGGTTAGTACCTACATTTTACATTTTGGAAAAAAAATGCAGTGTATTGCAAGAAAATGAGACTTTAGTGCCCATAAGATCATAGTTTCACGAATTCATTGACATAAAACAATCACAGAATAAAAAAGAACACGTAAATAGTATCAAAATTAGGAATTAATTTAATTATACCTCTAGTTATAAATATATTTTTTCCACAAAAAAGAAAACTACGACTTGTGTCTACACGAATGTACCATAGAAAAATGAACCCGAGTAGGTATACGTACGTTTATTTCATCGAACAAGCCATTATCTAATTAGTTACTTATTTCTTACAAAAATATATATATAATGAAATGTTCACATCCACTATAGTTAAGTAAGTACGTTATTCTTCGTGACGTAAGTCAACTATGGTAGTTTTTAATAATATTCTTAAAGTTTAATTCGTAGATATAGTTAATGGAAACAACATTTAAATTATTTAAAGATATATACTCAGTAGGGAAGTTTGTTGTGTACGAGGTAGTGTCGTTTGGTAGTAACTTAGTAAGTAGTCAATGCACCAATTAACAGTCGAGATTTATTTCTAGCACCCCATTCAATGTGTAGCTAGTCACTAAAATATTTAGTTTTAGTGGTAGTTTTATAAGATATTCAAATATTAAATTGTATTTCTAAGCCAAATGTAGTAAATTGAAATTATAATAGCTATACTGTAGTTATAAACAGTGGATGTGAAACACAAAAGAGATAGGTCGTATGTGAGAATTGGGAGGCACATCGAAGCAGTCTTATTTGTACTAAACTAAATTCCAAATTACTGTAATAAGTCTGGATACTCCAAAATTTGAATAAACACCGCCACAGTCTGTTAGAACGTAGTTCTTGAGCCAGCAGACTCGGCGGTATTTATATTAAACAAACAACACATTCACGAAAACCGAGTTCGGTACATAAATTATTTTTCGGTATCTGCTTTGATGTTAATCTCACTTAAGACTTATCTTTATTTAATGTTTCGATATATTTTATAACAGAAACACATTAATCAAAGTTTTTTTAAACGTGTGTAGCAAATTGGTTTTATTTATCAGCCTTTTGCCACAAATAGGTGAAGGCTACCTAAAATACGAGTCATTATACCCAAATTAAAATTTTAATGACCTGACTAGGAAGGTCGATTATTTATACTTCGACAAAACAACAGTGGAGTAACACAGTTTATGAAATTAAACTTTACGTATACTTACTAAAGGTAATGGGATACATTCGCTGTGTTTATTTGAGTAATTAGGTTATATTATTCTTTCATAATGTATTATTAAAGGGCAATTTAACTTAGCTACGTGGTGCTCAATTAGAAATTATTTTGATAATAACAGTACCTACCTACCAACTAATTAAACTAAAAGCTCTTTCAAAACCGAATGTGACGATAACATTTTAATGTCAATGAATTCTGAGATGTTTTTTTCTTTTTTTAAGTGTATAGGTACTTCAGTCAGCATATCATATATGATCTCCGTAATGGCATTTAATACTTTATGTACCTACCTTTATTTCAATAGAATTAGACGTTAAATATTATTTTATACCCCAAGACTGCTCGGCAAATAAGTACTTTATCATGATTATAATTAAATTGAAAACATTTTGTGAATTAGTATTTATTATTATTTAATTTAAACATTTTTCATTAAGACGGAATTAAATATTTAAAATTAATCTAACTGCACTAAAATTTGCCTGTTTCGTATGTGCACAGCAATTTATTGTGATATTTTAAATACTTATAGGTTAAGATGCAAATCAAGATCTCGGGAATAGACTATGTACCTATCAATGTGATTAATATTAATTTAATATATGTACTAATTACTATGTACGTATGATACCTATGTCAGAGTTATGTTGGTCTGTATTAAATACAGGCACGTCATGGTTAGATACTGTTTAGGCTTCGCACATTCTATATATGGATATCTTATTTACTGGTATATCCTATAGATAAAGTTACCCTGCAACTAGTCAAACCTATTGTTTCGATCCAAATGTCTGTTATTTTAGTTGGAATGGCCCCATTACTTTAGAAACATTTTGCAATTTTGGTCAATTTTATGAATATATACCTGTATGTGTATGTAGAATAATGAAGATGCTAATTGTTGTCCAGTCCACTGTCTGTATGTAGTGATCGTGCCGGGGCTGCGTGGCGTCGCCGCGCCGCGGCCCGGCCCGCTTCTCGTTGTCACTGTGACCGCTCTTGTGTCTTCGCCATTACTTCGACGCACCCCTCACCCACCTATTTATTGTATTTATATCTAGTGATTGTTAAATATATGTAAGCACCTACTATGAGCACAACTTGTCATATAAATATAATAAACGCCTACTTATATCTAACATTTACAAATCGTTTCTAGACACTTTTATACGATTCGCAGTATCTTGCGACTGAAACCGTACTTCTACAACTCTTTTGGAAATGAAAGATAGAACTCAGTTCAAATTAGATATTACTGTAATATCTATTTCTCATAACGTACTTATACCTACCTAAAGTATCTCTACAACTCAAATGGGGAAAATGCTTCAACGATATTTACTGTTGAAGAACAATATTTTTAGATGTCACACTTGTAGTGGATAAATATTACACAAAAACTCTTTGTTTGGTCAATTAATATTTCACAAACATTTTCATAGAAATTTTGCTGTATCAAAACAACCTTCGCGCAAGACGGTACAACCATCACTTTAGCCGTTCTTCTTGAGGAAAATCAATTATTATTTGAGAATGCAACTATTTTTGTAGATACATATTTAATTGATTACCACTAGATAGATATTAACATATGTATATTTTCTCATAGTGTTGTGTTCGCCAGAAGACAAACAATTAACTATCTCTGACCGCACAAACTGAATCGTTGATAATTTGTTGACTCACAATTACCGTAGACAGCAATACACTGTCGGACTCTGTCATACCAACTGACGGCCGAGAGGCAGAGAACGCTCGTGCTCACTCAGGCAGGCCGCATAGGTCATTGTCATCGCATAGCTTGGATGAAAAATGGAATAGCCTCCGAGAGAATCCACCTACTCACTGTCGAGTACGTACCCAGGAACATCTGAGCGACCTAAACTTGTGAACGACTTCACATTACTGAATGTGATGCTCGGTAGTCTTGCTGAATCTTCCCTGTCATTCTCTCTGAGAATATTCCCACTTTTTCAGCCGTGTCATGGAGTTGCCTAGACATTTCGCAGGACATGTAAGCAACTCATATGGCGATAATCTTATAACGACTACGCTATTTTGTAGGCGTAATATACTTTTGGACTATTTATTATGTATTGTTAATTACTATGTATGTTGTATTAAGAAAAAAAATTGAAAAACAAAAATAAATGTTAATAAATGCCTCAGCCAGATAACACACATGTTTTATTTTGTGTTGCCGTACCCGGAAAATATATATTTAGCCTTATAAGAATGTAGCAGCATTTAGAGCTAGCTACCTACCTACTGAGTATCTATCTTACTTGTCTACAAATGCGAAGATAATGCAATGTACAGTTATCGTGTAGTTAAATAAAGCAGCAATCGGGACTCTTTTAATCATGTTATTAGTACACCTACAAATTTATCTTCGGCGTAGGTACCTAATATTTTTTCTTGTTTTAATCACCGGTTTTCACCAGATTTGGGTGTCATATAAAAATATCAAAATTATAAACTGAGATCTCTCGAAGTCACACTTGTAACTAAAGAGGCATTCATGTCGATTTAAAGTTTCATAATGTTATAATAAAAGCAGTACTATAAACAGTTTAATAGAAAATAACTATTACCTATAAATATAAGGTGCTAAAGTGAATATTTAATTTAAAAAATATTGTTATTCGCTTGTACAACGGGGACCCAGAAATTCAGCACCCTTCATCCCTTTATTCTAGCCGGATTAAAATCTTAGTAATTTATTCAAACGGAATCAAAGTCAGAAACTGGAATTGATAAAAATCGCTTTAAAAAAAATTTGAAAGTGATAGGACGACAACTGAGCAGACGGACCTGATGGTAAGCAATCAGCGACACCCATGGACACCTATTTCACCAAACGAGTTACGAGTATCAGTGCGTTGTCGGCCTTTTCGAGATTTAGAGTTTGGGGCGGAGGGGGTAGAGAGTGGGGAAGGATTGGGCCTCCGGTAACCTAACACCGCAAGACACAACGCTATGGTTGTTTGACGCTTTTTTTTCTATTAGACCTTAGGTAATGTATCAGGACCAATTCGTGCCGAAACGAGGGTCTCCTATGTTTCTTGCGGAGATAATACCTACCTAATACTTACATGTGCTTGACCAAAGCTAAAGGTGAAGGGAGTTATAACGCAATACATGAGTACACCGATTTTTCAAACCTTCCAACCAATTGGCAGTTATGAATTATGATTTTTAATATGGGTACTTAGATATTTTCCCGTCCTAGAGATCGAGCCTAGACTTTTCACTCGGTATACACATTTGGAACCATTCGAGCGAGTTCATCAGCGGCCAAAAAGGATTCTACTAGCTTCCATGCCTACTTAACTTTAAAGCCTCTTTAAGGGGTTGAAGATACTTTAAATCTTAAAGTTACTGCGACCCCTCTAAAGAGGCTTCGTGACACCCTTAGGGGTCACGACGCAGAGATTAAAAAAACTACGTACTCGTTTCCTCGAAACTAAGGGGGAAAACGAAGGCGGTAAAATTATGTTAATGCATTTTGTCGGTTCCTGTGTCGGAAAAACTAGATATTATCTATTTTATATAGGCAAGTTTACGTTTCAATATTTCAGTTCCATGAAGCATTTAAAGCATCCGGCCCTTTATAAAGGTAGGAACCTTACCATTTATCTCTTACCTCTTATAAATAGCGATATACCTAAGTACCAATGAAACGAGTCTGGATTTGTCTGCTGAAAATTGTTCTGCTAAGTACTTAGCAGAATCTTAAACTAATGAGATGAACTACTAACGCCATCTATATGACTTTACTAACAACACAATCGCTTTTCTTTGCAATGTCGAACTTTGGTCTACTTTCCATAATAAAAGTACCTTTAAGAACTCGAAACAAAACAAAATGACTTACTTCAGACTTACGATGTGTCCAACTAGCCAAATTCAACACTTTTTTTACAAAGTCTCTTTTGATCAGCAATAGACTAGCCAGACAAAACACTTCGCAGAATTCATCATGGTCCAAAAGTGTCGCTGTCTTAATTCGATGAGACGGTATGACACGGATGAAGACGGGTTAGGCGCAAAAAAATAATTTAGCATTTTTTGAACGACAAGACCTAATATTTTAGGTCTCGAATCGAACTCATAGCACATTGTAGCAACCTGTTACCTAAACACGCCACTAACCTTAGACGGCACCAACAGTTATATTGGTGCCGTTCCGTCATTATATCAGAAACGATAAATTGTATATACGATTGTACTGGTATCATAACGTAAATAAAAGCTTTTGTGTCGCTCAGCATTACGTAGCAAAAGAAGAAGAAAACTAAGTGGTTATAATGATATGAAATCAATAAACATGTGTATAAGTTTTATTGGATTGATAAATAATTCAAAACAATTTATTTATAAGTGAGGTAATTAATTTAAGTTACTGAGTGTGCCCTGCAAAGTAAAGCACAGAGTACATTATAATACTGACATGTATAGATACTGAAGTAAATATACTGAATTGAAGTAAATGTCATAATTCAAAAAAATCTACATGGAATCATTTTGCAGTCGCATTTTTATTATTTTACATATAACATTCGAAAATCACTACTATTAAACTATCATTCCATTGGTAGTTAAGGTATCTCATATTGGTAAAAGTACATTTTGAGTTTGTTGGTAAGTGGCAACACAGGCTCCTTTGTCAACGAATGAAAAATACATGTCTTTGTTTTCGTTTGCAAAAATTCTTGTCGAAGCGTCGTTGCTTTGTTATGAATTGTGCAGTTTAAATTTTTAAAGAAAATAATATAAGATATAAAAGTGCTCGCGATAATAACTTCCAAGTTAAAAATGTCAGCAAGCGAGACTCAGAAGCCTGAGTCTTCTAAAGATAATATATCGAGCAATTCGATCGATGAAGGTTTGCCAAGGGAACTGAGTCAGTTAAGTCTTTCAAGTGGTTCCAGCCAAGATGAATTCTTTTGTGACACAGGACACTCGGGGGCTGCCTTAAAAAATATTTTTGGTTATTACCAATCCCAAAAATTGTGCGATGTTGTCCTTATTGCAGGAGGATGCAGGTTTGTTTATTTACATTTTAAGTAGGTATCAAATAAAAGGTCATGTGTTTCCTAAGAGGTCGTAAACACCAAACAATCGTTTAACGCCTATATATGCAAAATTACAAACACCTTGCTTATTAACTTATCCATGCGTAACAAAAATTTATTGTCACAGCGCGCAACAAATATCATATGCAGTCATGTATATCTTGTAAATGGTTCCAAAATTACTTCAAAATTTTCAACCTTTCAACACCTGACTCTTAGTCTGAAATTGTATTGAATGGTGTTTACTTAAATCAGGATAAACATAGCATTGTGCTTTGTTTTATTTTTTATTATCTGTCAAAAATAACAATGAAAGGATTAACATTTACACCATTTTCAATATTTTGACCACATAAAACAACACATTTACCTAAACTACTTTTACTTCTACTTATAATAAAATAGGAAACTGATGACTCATAACTTCTTCTAAATCTGATATGTACAAAGAGCTACTGACTTGTTCTTTGTTGTACTCTCTCATTTTACAAATAAACCTTGGTGTGTATGTTGATTACTTTCATTGCTTTTGGTACATTGGAACTTTGAAAGAAGCAGACAAATATATTTTTAATAACAATAATAATAAGTCCTTAGTTTCTCAAAGTCATTAAATAATTTATATTTGATAATTTCTTCACAACAGAATACCAGCACATAAAATACTGCTTGCATCATGCAGTGAGTATTTTGCAGCAATGTTCACTGGCTCCTTACGGGAAGCTCAGTCCAGTGAAATAACTCTTGAAAGAGTTGATCCCCAAGCTCTACAGGACCTAGTGCACTATTGTTACACTGGCACCATAGGCTAGTACCATAATTTTACTTCTTATTATTAAGTTGCTTATATTCTGCAGCATCATTTATAAATTTTACCTTAAAGCACAAATCCCAATAATAAATGACTAATTTTACAGCTTAGATTTTTTTGCTACAAATTTTAAATAAAAACTGATTTATGTTTAGCTGCAGTGTAAGCACTTACATTTTTTGAACTAATAGAAGGTTGGTCTGATCCAATTATATGTTTTTTGGTTTGCAGAGCTGAGAGAGGAAACAGTTGAGGTGCTCCTTTCAACATCGAGCTTGCTGCAGCTTAATTCTGTTACAAATGCTTGTTGCGCTTTCTTAAAGAAGCAGCTAGACCCATGCAATTGCCTGGGTATAGCTTTATTTGCTGAACAACAGTCATGTCTGGATTTACACAAAAGCGCTTTAAAATACACTTACCAAAACTTCATGCAGGTTAAAATTTTGTTTTATTTTTACTATATAATTTTTAATTTTTTTTATTGCCATTTATTGAAATATTGAATAAATGTCAGACAATTTTCTAATTTGATACTTCATTACTCTTAAAACAATTTTTGTACTCTGTGCAGGTGGTAAAACATCAAGAGTTCCTTTCACTGCAGTCAGACCAACTGTCCAATTTATTAAAATCTGATGACCTCAATGTAGTGACTGAGGAAAATGTATTTGAAAGCTTGATGACTTGGGTTCAGCATGATAGTGCAACCAGAGAATGCCATTTGGCCACTTTACTGAAGTTAATTAAGCTGCCTCTTCTTTCATCTGAGGTAAAGATTTAATTAAGCTCACCCTGCTTGTTTGTTTGTTTGGTTTTTTGATTTAACATTAATCACACACACACACCTAACAATTGCCATACTGAAGGGCAATAACAATATTTTTCTTCATTTACTTACAACTAAAAAGATATGAATGTAGTGCACTATGAAAAAAGCAACAAGGTGCCAACAAAATTATACTTTTGCCATTATAACTAATATAAAAAACCACATATTGTGTCACCACCAAAAATCAATGCCAAATAAAAAGGGCTTGACTAGTAGAATAATACAGAATGAATACTATCAAAACTAAGATAGCAGTACAACACTATATATCATATTATAATAGCATACATATGTATATGTTCTTCATATAACTTTGTAGAAAAACTAATGCCATCTTGTATTACAAAGGCACTTATTGTGCCCAATAAAATGAGAAGAACTTAAAAAACTGGATCATGTTTTCAAAATCAAGAAATGAGTATGAACTGACATTTGCTTAGAATAGCTTTGTGTGCTATAAATCCAGGTAATAATCCAGGGGTAGTGAGTAAATATTATTAGTACTCACAAGTCCTTAAATTAATTAAAAATAATCATATGGTTCATCCCTATCATCAACACAAAAATATTGCTATTTCATTAAACAAAAAATAAAATCGATACATATCGAGATACTCGACTAGTTTCAAGCTATGCTTTCTAGCATGGCTTGAAACTAATCTCGTCAAATTATTTCGTGAGTAATTAATTTAGAATGTCTCACGAAAGTTATAATAAAAATAACTTATTTGTTTCTAGTACCTTATTGACAAGGTGGAACAAGCCTGTGGTAATGTACCAGAATGCCAGCCTCTCATCATGGAAGCTGTGAAGTGGCACCTGTTGCCTGAGCGAAGATCTCTTCTATTCTCACATAGAACCCGACCACGGACATCGACTATTGGACGCCTTTTAGCTATTGGCGGCATGGACGGATACAAGGTTTGAAAATATTTATTATCTTTTTTTTTTTTTAAAAAAAAAAAAAACGTTGCCCCACGTTAGGATTTTCTCCTGTGTCGTGGGTGCGGTTACAAACATACAATTTCACATACACATGACACCCAGACCCGGAACAACAATTTGCAAATCACACAAAGAGTTGATCCGTGCGGGAATCGAACCCGGACACGTTGCACGGCAGCCAGTTTCCCAGCCACCGCAACAACCAATCTTCCAAAAAAAACTATCTCAAAAATTATCTACTAACTTTGCCAACATGTGTAGCCAGACAGGTAATTTTATTATAATCTCTCTCAGTATATTTTCAGTACCTTTTATGTGAAAGATTAACAAATATTGCATCTACACTTACAAATAATCTATAAAAGTCTAAAATAGGATTGATATTGTAACCAGCTAAATTGGTGTTAGGTATATTTGACTCCGTCTAACATTGGTTGGCATCAAAGTAATGTTCTGATATTAAGGGCTAAAAAAGTGTTAAATTAAATTAAAATGTTTATTTTAGGGTGCCAGTAATATGGAAATGTACGATCCTCGAACGAATACATGGACGCCATTTATGCGTATGGGTGCAAGGAGACTGCAGTTTGGTGTTGCAGTCATGCAAAACAAACTTATCGTTGTTGGCGGCAGAGATGGACTTAAAACTTTAAATACGGTATTTTTTTCTTAACATTTATTTTATTATTTTAATAGAAAAACGTTTGAAATTTGAATAATATTTTAGGTTGAATGCTTCGATTTGACATCTCTGAGCTGGAGTGTACTGGCTCCTATGAATACCCACCGGCACGGACTTGGTGTCGCAGTTCTAGGCGATGGGCCAAACTCCCCCGTATACGCAGTAGGCGGTCACGATGGATGGATATATTTAAATTCTGTAGAAAGGTAAGAACTCCTCCTAACTATAGGATTCACATGGTCAATCAACATACATAAAAAATAACCAATTGTTATTTTCAAAGCGAAGTTAAAGTTTAATTAGAAATTGTTACATTGTATAAAATAGAAATTATTTAATCGTAAAATATTTTAATTGTAAAATAAGGATGCTCAAGTTTTAACTAGTTTTGAGCCATACCTTTGAGCTTCTAAATTAATGAGCTGTCCCTAAAATCTGTAAGCTGTATTTTAAAGGTTAGCGCCTTCTTTAGTCTCCAGAGTCGCTTTATGCATATAGCGTCTCTTATGACCATAGGCAGCGCTATATTTAAATGAAATGGATTTTTATAATTTGTGTTAAGATGGGACGCGTGTTCCCGTACGTGGACTA
The DNA here is from genome assembly GCA_902829305.4 of Spodoptera exigua. Classification (NCBI taxonomy): domain Eukaryota; kingdom Metazoa; phylum Arthropoda; class Insecta; order Lepidoptera; family Noctuidae; genus Spodoptera; species Spodoptera exigua. Next base: position 6,957,070 of record LR824614.2, read on the forward strand.
TCGTGTCCCCGATGACGGGGGCGCGCAGTACCTGTGGGGTGGCGGCACTGCGTGGCCGCCTCTACGCGGTGGGTGGTCGGGATGGAGGGGCCTGTCTGCGCTCCGTCGAGTGCTACGACCCGGCCACCAACCATTGGACCAACTGCGCACCTATGACCAGGCGTCGTGGAGGAGTCAGCGTAAGTATCATCTATGTAGCCTAAAATGCCAACTCAACGCGACGCGACTATAAATGTCTATACCTACTTTCGTGAAGTAAATAAAGTCTTATTTTAAGCCACTTTTCTAAAGGTTTCTCATTGTGTTTTGGGCCTAACATCGTTATTATTAGAGAATATTATCGCATGAGCTAATCCAAATACGACCGTTGTTAATCTATAGAAAATGGAATTACGTACTAAAAAAGAAATCAGTAATGTTTCGAAAACGGGGGTTACATTTATTTTTACAGGGAAGAACCTCACAAGTTTCGGTTTCTAAACGAGATTTAATATTTACAGGTGTGTGCAGCAGGTGGCTACTTATACGCCCTGGGAGGGCACGAGGCGCCCGCCAACACTGTCGGCGGTCGCCTGGCCTGCGTCGAGCGATACGACCCTGTAGCAGACACTTGGGTTCTTTTAGCTCGCCTCTCTTATGGCAGAGATGCTATTGGTTCTTGTCTACTTGGCGACCGAATCGTTGCTGTTGGTGAGAATATGTTTCCATTATTTAAACTCCTTCCATTTATACTAGACACCTTCCAAGTCTCCCTAAGCATATATCTCCTTCAAAACGCAATTGTTAACATGACATTATCACTTTAGGTGGATACGACGGAGTCCAATATCTGTGCGTGGTAGAGGTATATGATTCTGAGTCCAACTGCTGGCGTAAATTGGCCCCTCTGAGCACTGGACGAGCTGGCGCCGCCGTGGTTTCCGTACCGCCGCCCAAAAATGTCTTCTGATACAACGCCATCCGCCGGCCGGTGGATACAGCTAAATTTGTTCCAATATTCTCAATGTCTGACCCAGAAGATGACGATGACTACTAAATACCATTAACATTCTAAACAAAATGATTTCTTAAGGTTATTGATATCGCATTTGCTCTTCGTATGGTTAATAAATAGTCACACGTCAGTAACAATTAGTAACCATACAAAGGCGTTGTATAAATAAAACAAGAAACATAAAATTCAAAAACTGACTCGAGGTTCACTGTTTCACTGTCTAATTTCGTACTAGTTAGAAGTGACAATCAAGTAATTCCCTATTGTTATAATTGGGGATGTTCAATGTTCAATATTCATATCATCATAGTTTATATTTCCCGCGTGAATATCATAATTAATGCATAAGTTAATGTACACATTATAATTATTTTTGTATTAGTTGCCTTGTAAAGTAATGACAGACAATTTTCATTTCGATCTCAATATCAAAGTCAAATTCAATTTTAATCATGATGACTTAATATTCCCTTAATGATAGTTAATGATATTTTATGTACTTACACGTATTCCGATAATTCAGTAAGGTATGGGTAAATATTGGAACCCCTTTTTCAAAAGGAGTTTACTTTGATATTTTTTTATTTGCAAGACTGTAATAAATATTTTATTCCATTATCGAATTTAAAGGCTTAAACTAGAGTTTCTTAGTTTGTATTTAATAGGTGTTATAAATTAGGTTCATTTTCGGCTTAGCGAATGTTATTTGAAATTCATAATATTATCATATTAAATCGTATTTTTCGATAGATTTCTTGATGTAGGTCTGTTCCCAATGGGCCCAGTGATAGATTTAGAACCTGTTTTACCGCTGTCACGAGGTACGTTAAATTATCTACCAATAAAACTAACCGAAAGAGATATGGTAAAACAGCGCCTAAACTTCATAAGTGTATTTTTAAAATAGGTACAGTTTGATTATTATAGAACATAAGGAATGTTCTTAATTATTGGTACTTACTTAACTGATCTCAGTACAATGAATGCAAACTAAATATTTAGGAGTTCCTAGTTTTATTTATACATATATATTTCATGGTAGAGTGCTCCACTAAAATCTTTTCCTGACTTAACATCCTTGAAGTAGTGTTTTAAGAAAGTTATGGAAGGCATTATATTTTAAAATTACAAAAAAGTATAGTCTTATAAGACTTACAAAAAATATACTTATTGTTATTTTTTTGAATTTTGTAGGAGGATATGTTTAAAATGAAAATGAAATTTATTTATTTTATAGAGTTTTTATTTTATTTACATTTCATAAACATTGGCATGATGTGGTTGAGAGTATAACTCGAATAATATGTGGGAAGTGAATTGTATTAAATTTGAAAATAATGCAGTCCCTTTAATTTAAAGCGTGACTAAATCAATTATTTTATTAAAAGATCTTTTGTGAATAAGGTTTCGCTAGATTAATTTCTAAAAAATATAATAATTTTGTATTTTAATTAGGTATGTCAAATTTTTTCAGTGATAAAAGTTAACTATAAAATGAAATAGTCTATAGGTCATCTCAATTACGTATTTACGAGATGTGTGTAATTCATGATGTTCCATAATAGATAATTATTATTCTATAAATATTCCCGCTTACCTATAGACCATTTTTGTAATCATTTTATACATTGACTTAACTAATTTTGAAGGCAAACAGTATTAATTTACATTTATTTTTTACCGAAGTTTTCTACATTTGGTTCTGTTGTAATTTATATGTTAGGGGACCACACTGTGATGTTAGTGCTAGGAAATTGCTAGGATAAATATATACAGTTTGATAAAGGAAAGAAGATTAAATATTATCTATTACAAGCATAGTTTTGTTCCTGGTGGATGGTGAAGACAGAAGAACACAATATAATGTATCTAATTTTATTAGATAATTTCTGTGATTACGCGTCTGCTACAAAACAGCTTGAAATAATATAATATTTATTCAAATTTACGACTTTGAATGGATATACATGGTACGGGACACGGTATGGTCAGGACAGAAGGCCTAAAGTGGAGGAGCTGTGGTTTTCTATATTAGTTTACCGAATATATTTTATTCTTTAGTTTAAATATTGTATGTCAATAATAACAGTGATACTATTGTTTTATTTGTTAAAAATATAATCATTTTCAACAGTTACAGTGTCATTATGCCCGCAGCTACCTCTTTACGGCTGCTTATTCTATTTTATTATTATCTTAGTTAATAATAGGTAGGTACTTAGGTGACCGATATATGACTGTATTTCTTATCTTAGCGTTCAAATGTATTTTAATGGTATTGTTGCCAAATTAATCTTCTATAAAACGTCTTTTCCAGTGATGTATTTTGAAATAAATATTGTGGTAGTAATTGTTTGTTTTCTTTTCTTTTATTGATTCCCCAAATCCCTCTGAAACCATCGGATCTGCCCTTCCAATTTAAATGTTTACAGTTTCCGGTAAAGACATCTTTTGCAATGACCATTAATAAATCGCAGGCTCAAACCTTCAACGTTGCAGGCTTTGAGCGTTGACTGTTTTTCACATGGACAACTGTAGGTATGTTGCTCTTTCAAGAGTGACCTTTAGAGAAAACATGTTTGTATTGTTTAATGACAAGAAAGCTGTGAGCGTTGTTTATAAAGACATTTTGTAATATATTGTAAAAATAGAATAAATAGTTAAAAATGTAGTGTATGAATTTAGATATCCCAAAGATATCAGGAAATCTGCATGGTATAGGGAAAGGTGATCAAAACTTTTGTGTTCATAACTTCTGGATCGATTTTAAACACAGTTTGTAGTGTATTTAGTATCAGCATTGCACCCGTGCATAAACGGGGCGGGTCGCTAGTTTATATTTATGTATTGTTTCATGGCATAGTTTGGCAAACGAACATGCTAATGACCTGGTGGTAAACAACCGAAAACGCTAATGGATACCCAACAACCCACAACAAGCCGACGAATCGGCTAGATCTATGAAACCGTAAGTACGGGTCCGCGGTCGGCGAACAAGGGTACATCGCCGGCTGACCGGAACCGAGCGTACGGCGCTCGGCATTCCGCGTGCATTTCAAAATTTCAAATAGCCGACAGATGAGGCCAAAAAGGCCCGGTGTTCAGTCTGGGCTGTGGCCGCTGCGGGTCAAGCCGCTTGACCCGCAGCGGCCGTAACTTATTGCCAGGCTGCGGTAACTTATTGCGCTTGACTCAAGCGCAATAAGTTACCGCAGCCTGGCCTGGAACAGAGGTGCGAGTGCACTGTACTGTAGACTGTAGGTACAAGTAATGCACGGTTTTTTTTTGTGAGGAGAAAATCATCAAATGACTTCTCCCGCCCAGGGTCGGGCGGGAGGGAGTGTCAGACTCTTACTGACTTAAAAACCCCCTGTTCCTTATCCTGCTCTGGGCCGAGGTCGTGGTGCCTCATTGCGCTTACTCCGCAACCCCGGCTGAAGTAATGCACGGTGGCTCCGCGTTTTTAGTCGGAAAGAATTTATTATTCCCTCTCGTGCCACCCATGGTGGAAGTAGTATTTACTTCATTATATAATTTAACTCCCAATTCCGCTCTCCTTTTGAAAGCATTCAGGTCTCATTGGATATCTATCATTTCAAAATTAACTTTTATTTGGCTTTTTTTCAATCTTTTGTGCCCTGTCATCAGAGGAACGTAAAGAGAACTTTCAGACTCTTACTAGCGTTCGACTGGTCGGCTCTAGCTCAAGGCGCATGGGGAAATGCACATTAAGCTAGGCGATAAAAAATACTGAATGGTATTAAGGAGCCAGCGGTAAAAAAGTACATCCTACTGTTAGGAGCTGTCGAAGTTTACACAAATGCAATCCCCGTGAAGACTCCTTGTGGTTTTCATAAAATTGTAGGTGTCTAATGTTAGTGAGAACAGTCGTCCGTCTCAAGGTTGTCACATATCAACTAAGGCGCAGACGCCTATAATAATTAATTATGTCCAATGGTCAGCCAGGTTCAACCTCAAATGTTTCTGGGTGGGCTAGAGTCTCGACAACCATTCAAACATTTAAACCTTTTCTGAGTTAAGGCAACGGCAAAAATGTTCGAGTAGAACAGTCTAAGTTTCGCGGACTACATTGAAATACTACTACTACCTACTACATGCAGTAAATAGTGAAACCAAAAAATTAACAAAATGTCCTTCAAATAACGAAATTAAAATAAAGACACTATTTATCCACTCTTTTGAATGAATATTTGATTAAAATTGCATTAGAACATTTTTTCATCAATTTTGAGTATTTATTTGGTTAAAACCCAACACTATACACAGTCGTGAATCATTTCATTTAAATCTGTTGTTTTTTTTTTCATCTGTCAACACTGCGCCCGGTTTTCATTGTTCGTTCATGCCTTCGTGATTTCTTTGGAGTACCTACTTCTACAGATCACGAGGAAACCAAGATAAGTTTTCTGTTTCAAAAGTGCTTTTAAGTTTCTAAAAACATGGCTTTACACGTACCGAAGGCTCCTGGGGTACCCCAGATGTTAAAAGAAGGCGCACGGGTAAGTTTATCAATACATAACCAACAATTTCATTTCGCCCACTCCGGGCCTTCATATGTTTTAAATTCCTATTATAACTTTATTATTTTTTAATAAAACAGTTCAATTTTTTGTAAAACGTAGCGTTTGGTGCCAAAACTATATGATATTGTTTAAAAAACTTCGAGTTTAACTCAAATTTCAATTTTTGTACATCAACAAATTCTAGCTAGAAATTTCTTAAAAGTTCAAAGTATATTAAAAGAAACGAAAGTGGTTAGCTTCATGTCTTACATTTCACTACTACTTACCTACTGCACTTTATTTATCAAATCAAACATTTATTATCAATCAATTTTATTACAAAATGATAAATGCTCATTGCTCATCTGATTTTGTTTTCTTCTCTTCTTAGATGTTCTCTGGCTTAGAAGAGGCAGTCTACCGTAACATAAATGCCTGTAAACAATTCGCCCAAAGTGTACGCTCCGCCTATGGTCCTAATGGAATGAACAAAATGATTATCAACCACATTGATAAACAATTTGTGACAAGTGATGCTGGTACCATCATTAGAGAACTGGATGTAGAACACCCAGCTGCAAAACTTATGGTTTTAGCCAGTCAGATGCAGGACTCTGAAGTTGGTGATGGAACTAACTTTGTTATAGTCTTTTCTGGTGCCCTTCTGGAAGCAGCAGAAGAGCTGTTGCGTTTGGGTGTAACACCAAGTGAAATTGCTGATGGTTATGAGAAAGCTCTTGAGAAATGCTTGGAAATTCTTCCTGGACTTGTATGTGAAGAAATTAAAGATTGCAAAAACATTGATGCGGTAACCAAAGGAATCACTCCCTCAATAATGTCTAAGCAGTATGGATATGAAGATTTTATAGCTTCACTGGTTGCAAAAGCATGTATCGCCATCCTTCCTGAGAAAACTACATTCAATGTAGATAATGTGAGAATATGCAAGGTATGTAACAAGCTATTATTTGTTCTAGTATTATGCTATTAATATTTTAATAAAATGAGTATGTTACTTAATATATAATACTTTTTGTAACAGATTCTGGGGTCAGGACTCTTGCAATCCGAAGTCCTCTCAGGAATGGTTTTCAAGCGTGAGGTTGAAGGTGATGTCTCTTCTGCAACAAATGCTAAAGTTGCAGTGTACTCCTGCCCAGTAGATATCACACAAACAGAAACTAAGGGAACAGTTTTGATAAAATCAGCTGATGAACTTCTTAACTTCAGTAGAGGAGAAGAGTCTCAACTGGAGAAACAAATTAAGGATATTGCTGATGCTGGAGTTAAAGTTGTTGTTGCTGGTGCTAAATTTGGAGATATGGCTTTACATTTCTTAAACAAATATGGTGTAATGGCTGTTCGTCTCAACTCTAAATTTGACATCCGCCGGCTTGCCAAGACTGTTAATGCTACTGTAAGTATATATTTTAGATTAAGAAAGGCTTTATTTACAAGTACCTAACTAGAATAGTAAATAATTAGAAGTAATAAAGTTGTATATGTTTACTACAGTATAAAATATCTACTTTACAACTTGTATTCTAAGGTGCTGCCAAGACTAACAACTCCCACTGCTGAAGAGTTGGGATATTGTGACTCCATTGGTGTTGAAGAATTAGGAGACACTCGTGTTGTTTGCTTCCGTATGGAGAGCTCAGAATCACGGATCTCTACAGTTGTCATCAGAGGATCCACTGACAACTATATGGATGATATTGAGAGAGCTATTGATGATGGTGTCAATACATTCAAAGGAATTGCTAGAGATGGAAAGTAAGTCGTAGATATTTATAAAATACTTTTATTTTATTTTATAAAGAATTTATGGTGAGAATAAAACTTTTATCAATACTATTTTTATAATAAAATAATTTTCTACTTCATTCCAGATTTTTACCTGGTGCCGGAGCCACAGAAATTGAGTTGGCGGAACAACTCCTTCAGTACGCAGATACACTGCCAGGTTTAGAACAGTATGCAGTTCGGAAGTTTGCAGTAGCTTTGGAAAGCATCCCTCGTGCCTTAGCAGATAATTCCGGAGCAAATGCTACAGAAGTTGTAAATAACATCTACAAAGCCCACAAGGTTGGCATTATACTTTTATTTTCCTATTTGTATTGTTAATAAGTTTATTAAGACACAACTAATATTGAATGTGCATCTGCCCATTTTCAGGAGGGTAACAAAAATGCAGGATATGACATTGAATCTGAAAACAATGGTGTATGTGATGCTAAAGAAAAGAATATACTGGATCTCTATGTCCTGAAGTATTGGGGTCTCAAATATGCTGTTGGTGCAGCTGCAACTATCCTTAAAGTCGACCAAATCATTATGGCTAAGAGAGCAGGAGGACCAAAACCAAAAGCACCAGCTGGAAGTGATGATGAATCTTAATTTTTAATGCAATAGATCGCAAATAATATTAACTCGCAAAGTATTTTATTTTAAGATTTTAGAATAAAATAAAGCTTCATAATACTTCATTTAATTTAAACATAGGTACATATGTTTCGAAATATATAAAGGTCTAATTCTTTTTTTCTTTTGTTTGTTGTGAAGATTTCTTTTGCATTGTAATTGAAATTCAAATAAAATTTGTGCACTTCATAAATATTATACTTTCTACAAAGCTATCATTCACCATAATGTCATGAACACATTACTAATAATAAAAATATTTTAACTTATATGGTGTTTTAAATACTAAATTATTAAGTTCTATCAAACCCGAGGTTTTCTTTCATGCTACACTGGAATCATAGTTGAAATCTGTACTCTGATTTCCAAGTGGAACTGGGTAATTAGATTTGTAAGCTTCTACTATAAACTACTGAGCAAAGGATAAGGGAATTTATTTTTAACCAAAGTTATATTTAACAATTTCGACGATGCAGCCTCAACAGGACTTTTAGTACATTCAATTTACTCTGAACAAAACGATCTTATTTTACAAAGAAAGAAATATACACCTCTCTATAAATGACCGTTCGCAGCCGTATAGATAGTGTTATTGGCTTGGCATGAAAAGAAATAATGGGGGTATATATTTTTACTACCATGGCAACATTAATGGTCTTTTTTTGTTTTAAGTATGGCTTAAAGGACTCGTATCCAGGCCATAAACTCCAAAAAAAAAAATTTGTTTTAAGTTCTTTTACATCGACACTTTGAGATTCAATCAAGAAAATATAGACAAACTAAAAAAATAGACCATTGCGAATGCGATAAGAATAGTATTTATTTTTGTCATTTTAAAAATACGTTTATTACTATATAGATATTAATATTAAATCAAAACTGTCTAAATTAAGCCTTTGTCGAGGAAAACACAACAGGACCTATTAAAAACTAAATCTAGGGCGAGAAAATGAGTGTGTAGTAGTTGTCATTTCAGCAGTGTTCCCAACTTAGGGGTTTTCCCCTCAGATTTAGGGGGTAAATAAGTGAGATGGGATTTTTTTAGGGGTCTGAAATTTTTAGGGTTATTTTCAGGGATTTTTTGATTCTTTATTATTTTTGAAATTATAATATTAATATTTATTTCTTTCTATGTGAAAAATGACATTGAATCTGAGTGGCACCAATTGAGTAATAAAAAATGGACTACCTCTTCTTCAGCTGATTTTTTCTTTGAGGTTTATAATGATTGTGACGCAGCTGGCTGTAAACGTTTTTAAAATATTTCAAAATTCGGATTAGCATTTGTCACTGTTCCAATTTAAAACGCCAGTGCATTCTCTATCTATAATAAGTATCGTTAAAAATATGTTACGGAATAGACAATCTATTAAAATGTTGGAAAGCATCCTGATGGTCCGATTTACATTAAATCGAAATGATGAATCTTGTGTAACTTTTAATCCATCCAATAAAATGTTAAACTTAATGAATGTTAACATGTATAATTTTAAAAAATCTGAATCTTCAGATGAAGATGAAATTTTAATGTGTTAAATTACTTTCAATAAAAACATTTTTAATAAATCGTTATGAATTTATATTTGTGTATTTTTTAGGGGGAAAACATAAGAATTAGGGCGATTTTAGGGGTTTTTGTCACCAATTTTAGGGATAAATATTTTTGAGAGTTGGTAACACTGCATTTCAGCAATCAAACATCAACTCGTACGTTTTTTTGCAATTCTTAGGAGTAAAGCTGTTTTTTTTTCGTATTCTTCCCAGGTTCTAGTCGTTTATAAGAATGTCTTCGTATAAAGTAAGTTAAATTACGATTAACATTAGTATTCGCATAAAAATTTACATGTAATTCGCATAAAAATCAGTTGTACATTTAACACACCTAGATTTGTTACTGAAAATGACATTATTATGTTTAAACATACGACTAAAACCAAACTTACGTTATTTTTTATTTTTAGCCTATTGATTCCAAAAGAGAGGAATTCAGAAGATATCTTGAGCGCGCCGGTGTAATGGATGCTTTAACGAAAGTTCTTGTGAGCTTGTATGAAGAACCTGATAAGCCGGAAGATGCTTTAGAATACGTTAGAAAACATTTAGGCACTGACGGTGGAGATGATGAACTAGAGGCTGCAAGAGCCCGTATTGCGGAACTGGAGGCTGAAAATGCTCTTCTTAGGGGTGAAGCTGCGCCAACGGAAGGATAATTTTGCTCATTATTAATTAATTATCTACATACCTAATATACGATGTTCAATTAAAGATCTCCTCAATATGATCTCAAATAAAAATATTCTTGTTAATTCTAGAGAAATATAACTTAGTGTTATGATTACTGTGAGAGTAATATTTTGTTATAAGTATATTTAATTTGGCAGTGAAAGAAGCACTATTAAATTTTTTGTTCAATTTATAATATCTTTGTTTTATTGTGACCCATCTATACAAACTTATTATAAATATTATTGTTTATTTACATATGCTCATAAAACTACTGAGCTGATTTAAAAATACAACATAGCTTGCTTTTATCCATTTCATTTTTAATTTTCCTGTAGTGAAATATGTATTTTTCACAGGCTGAAAGCTAATTTTATAAACCATTTAATTACATTCAAACCAGTCTTCCATTGTTGATATTTTTCCTAAGCTGCAAGGCCTTTCCAATAAAAACGGATAAAGATGCAAGTTTCATATTTGTGGACTTTTATTTTGTTAATTGAATTTATTAATTTTGCAGGGAAGTAAATATAGATAAATTAGATAGAGAATTTCACTCCTCAGTAACGCTGATTAAAAACCAACGGCGATTCACTTTATGCATAGGCATTCCATATCCACTCTATAGAGAGGTTTTGGATAGTATTTGCACTTAGATCCTGCATAATATGATTCTTTGAAAACGGGCCTTTACAAGCGTATCATAGTAGGTGACTCTCTTGGCAAATTGGCATGCCTATCAATGTGTTCTCTAGTAGTTACAGTTTGATATGATAAAATATATGTAGTGAAAATCACTAATCAGATAGTGGTGTCATAATAGCAGCTAAGGGTAATTTAAAATAAAACAAGTATATCTAATGATTTAACTGATTTAAATAATAGTATTACTCTTTGCACTAAACATTTACAGTTCCATTATTGCATGATTTAAACGGCGGTACTGATGAGTTCGGTGTATTTCTTCACTTTGCTGGCAACACTCATGTCGACATACTTGTCACCGATGGAGACAACCATGCCACCCATCAGAGATGGATCAACTTTGGCTGTGAGCTGGAGAGTTTCATTGGCTTTCAGGAATTTCTGGAAAATTTTACATATTTTTAATTGTATAATTCACATTTTAAATTTTCTTAGATATTAAATTTCATTGAAAAGGTACTTCAAAAGCTTAATTTTAGATTTATACCTACCACAACAAAATTGATATATTTCATTCATTTTGAAAGTTGAATGAGTCTTAAAATTACACTTTAGCTTCAAACCTGATTTTCCAACATGTTAATACCAGGAAAATAAGTTGTCATCCATGCATTTTTTAAAGGTAGCCAAGTTGGTGTTTATTTAGTTCAAATTATCATATTCGTAATTTATTACCTTGAGAGCAGCTTCCAGGTTCTGCCTCTGGGTCTGGTCAAGGGGCTTGGCAGTAACAACCTCACAAGTAACCTCACCACGGTGAGCAGACATCATGATCTTAAATGCGTTGATAACAGCCTCAAGCTTGTCCAGGCGACCATTCTCAGCCATGAGACCCAACAAGTTGCTTGTTGTAGGAGACAATTTGGCCTGAAATGATGTTTGCATAAAATAAAAATACACATAGCTTTATCTCACCTGTATACCACTGGGGAAGCAAATCAATGGGTTCCATCATAGCTCTTTTAATTAGTGCATTTCTCCATATGAGTTAATGTTTGAAAATCCCTATACTTATAGTTGATACATTAATGTAAAAATGTTGTCACATAATTATTTTGATCTAGCATTGTTCAATTCCAGGGTAAATACTAACAAATGTAAAATTATTTTTATTAATTTATTATATATTATATAGCTGGAATGGTGTTCCATGTGTGGTGTGTAAGGAATCTATGTTTTTAATTTTTATTACAACTAACCTTTCAATCATGGTAATTCGAGACACAATAAAAGCACAATAGGTGTGTGAAAGTAGGTGTACGCGTGGGGTTTGATGATTAATTATTTTTAACTAAATAAAAGTCACCACTACAATCGATAGAAATACAAATCGAATTAGAAATGAACTTCAATATAAAAATTATAAAAAAAAACAACTATTTGTGTACATGTACAGAATATTGAATAATGCTAAGTTGTAAATAAGTATACTCACTTGAGTGGCAACTTGTCTAAGAGCATCAGCCTTAAGATTTCTCTTAAGAGTTGGGTTCACAATGAATTCTTTCAGTTTAGCATCAGTCTTAATTGACTGCTGGAACTGAGACAGCTCTTTCTCGACGGCATCCAGGGTCTTGTTCTTGGTAGCAGCGGAATATAAAGCAGATGCGTATCTACCTTCCAAACCAAAAACTTGCACAGGAGCTTTAACAAGTTGGCTTGCCGCAGCCGACGTGCTCAAGGAACGAACCTACAAAATATTACGTAACTTATATTTTCAAATTAATAAAAGCATTTTATAACTTATTAAGCTTTATAAACATTCACCAGCATGTTTCCCTTTGTGACCGACATTATGATATAGGAAAAAGTGAGATTAACTTTTAGCTTAGTTAATTTATACGTGAAGGGCAGGCACCAGAGGCTTCGATCGGTCACTTTTTCGTCCCAGAACCTGTCAAAAGTCAAATTGAAAGATTACAGTGACATTGACACACAAAAATGTTGCCATTCTTGAAAAAATATATCTTTTTAACGCTTAGTGCAGCACACGTTTGTGAGTGGTATAGTAACTTGTTCAATATACATATTGTGTTATTTGCAACTTGAATATGTATGTTTTAAAATCTAAGAACCTGAATTACACATATACATACAATACATAGACAAGTTGTATATATATTATCTTTATATAATATTTTTAGCTCACCATGTCACACCTGTTGTTACATCAGATTCACTACTAAACTTGGGTAATTATTTTAATAACTTTTTATGGTCATACATTATTATCAAGTTTTAGTTATAACAACAAAATATCATTTAAGTTTTATTCTTTTCTTGGATTTACGTAGAAATAATGAACTTGGAATTTTTCATACAGGGCATACTATCTATGAATGACGTAAAAGTGAATGTAGGTAATCAAAAAGATAGGTTTTTATACCCGTCAATCGTTGGTCAATCGTTTTCATCGTCACGTCGTGTTGGTGTCGTCATTCGTCAACGTACTACAAAATTCCAATACATACAAATCACGCTCATTCGAAAAAATAATCATAATAGTTATAAATTAATTAGAAGTACTTCTATGAAATAAAAATAATAATAAAGATAGTGTTGAATTAAACGCAAGAAAAGGGATTTAAGAAAATAGGTAATTATGTCGCGCCAAGTAGACTTAAATGTAAATAAATTACTTGATGGTCTGGGTTTAGATGGTGATGATAATACCATCTGCGATTTTACTATTGCTGATCAAAATTGCGTTGCCGAGTCTCAAGGTATCACACCTACCACTCCTTCTAATTTCAAACCGGTACTGGGCAGCAACGTCACTTACGTTGTAGCTTGTGTGATCATAAACAAATCAAATGAAGTACTAATGATGCAAGAAGCAAAAGAGAGTTGTGCAGGCAAGTGGTATCTACCAGCAGGTCGAATGGAAAAAGGTGAAACTATTGTGCAGGCTGCAGCCAGAGAGGTACTTGAAGAAACAGGACTTATTTGTACACCAACCACATTGTTAGTGGTTGAGACTGCTGGCGGAATGTGGTACAGATTTGTTTTAACAGGTGAAGTCATTGGTGGTGAATTGAAAACACCCGCTAGAGCAGACAAAGAATCACTGCAAGCTAAGTGGATATCCAATCTTCAGGAAATCTCATTAAGATCTAATGATATTTTACATCTCATTGAAAAAGCACAGTCATATAATAATAGAAGTCCTAGCAGTCATTGGCATAAAGAAATCTTGCCTGCACCCATTCATCATGTCAAAGATTTATTAAGACTGGTTGTGGTAATAAAAAAGAGGAGTACTAATAAGTTGCATGTACTTTTGAGTGAGAAAACTGCAATACATTTTCCAACATGTGAAATAAATCCAGGTAAAAGCATACATTCTACATTGAGGAGATTTATGGTTGAAATGTTTGGGGCTGATGTAGGTCAGCATAGGCCTCTTGGGTTATTGAACCTAGAACATGACCCCATAGCTGATGGTTGCTGCCTTACTCTACTTGTTGCTTTCAGGGCACCTCTTGAAGAAGTGCCCCTCATTGGAAAATGTGTCTGGCAGGAGGTTGCCCCTGGTGATGAAAGTAGATTGCTCTCAATTATTACAACAAAAAATTCTTTGGTAGAGCTACATGTTGTTCGTTAACACCTACATGTTTAAAGTGTTTACAGGTACAAGACTATTTATCAATTTGGTACTTTTTTAAAGGAGTCACATAACTTATATCAAGATCATTAGGATATTGGCCATTTGTTAAGTACAAGAAAAAATCCATTTTTTATTTTATTTGGTATTGATAATATTGATATGTATCTGTCAGCACTTTATACATATATTTATCAAATCATGACAATTAATTTTAAATATTTTTTATAAATATTGTATCTGTACTGTGTTCTTCAATTGTTATTGTACTTAAGAGGTTTATCCGTCCAATAATTTAGGCATTTAATTATACTTAGGTTAAATAATGAAAGTATGTTAGATCTGTTATAAATAAGCAGAGATTTTTTCTGATCAAATAACTTCTGAACATATTAAAATTGGCTTGGCAACAATTTCTAATGTGATTTACCCTGAGCTTACAAATTTTTACAAATGGAGGCAATTAACTTGTGTACACATAATGGAGTAAATGACACAAAAGCATGAGTTGATTTGTTTACACTAGCAGACATTTAGTGGCTTAAAAATTGACATTATAATAATAACAACAAAATATTACAGTAATATTTGAAGGAGTGTGATACTACGTAGGTACACTCCTTCACAGAGTAGCTCTTGGAAGAAAAATTCATAAAGATATATTATAGGATATTAGTAAAAACACACTTGGCAGAACACATATTTATTACTTGACGTTCTCTTGTCAACTCAAAAAAAGAAAATTCAAAATACTATCATAAAATGCATAGAGATTAAAAAAAGGTCGCAATACTCTTGCTCTAACACTCCTCCTTAATCTCATGCATATGATATGTACACACACATCTTTACTTTATACACGCAATCCCATACCATTCACACACCACTCATACTTGCCTCTGGGGAGAGCCTTGGTCAGAGCATCTGCTACCATCTTATCTGTTTCCCGATACTCCAATTTTATAGCTCCCGACTCAACAGCATTGCGTATAAAATGATATCTCACATCAACATGTTTTGTACGTTGGTGATGTACAGGATTATTGGCTATAGCAATTGCTGACTGGCTGTCTGAGAAAATCCGAATTGTTTCTTCCTGTTTACCAGTCATCTCTGCAATCAGCCTTTTGAGAAAGACAGCTTCTTTTGCAGCTTCTGATAGCGACACGTATTCTGCTTCGGCTGTGCTCATAGCCACCGTTCGTTGTTTCGTGCTTTGCCAAGAAACTGCACCTCCTTGAATAAGGAACACGGAACCTGAATATGAACGTCGATCAGCGTCTCCTGCATAATCGGCATCCGCGTAACCAACAACAACTTCTGGGTATTTTTGTTTGTTGTATGTCAACCCAAGCGTCTTGCTTCCTTTCAGGTAACGGAGGATTCGCTTTGCTACAATCCAATGTTGTTCCTCATAGCATTCATTGAACTGGCTAAGATAATTAACCACATGAGCAATGTCAGGCCTTGTACATACTGCTACATACATGAGCGAACCTATCAGTGCTCGATATGGAATTCTCTCATCTGGTCTCCTTCCATGTGTAGGCTTCTCTAGCCGTTGACCGGGTACTGCTGGTGTAACTACTGGTTTGCAGTCTTCCATATTAAATGCCTTCAGGAGTCCATCAATATACTTCTCCTGATGCAGTTTAATTTTGTTGACATCTTGAACAATATTAATTCCCAGCATTAACTCAGCTTTGCCGAGATCTTTCATATCAAATCTAGACTTCAACTCTTCTTTGAATTTGAACATCTCTTGCTTATTGTTCCAAAATATCAAAATGTCATCTACATACACAGCAATAATCATTATGTTTCCATTCTGTGACCGGGTGTAAACGCATGGCTCATTTTCAGATCTTCTGAACTTCAGTCTTATAAGTTCAGAGTGAAGCTTTGCGTTCCACGCTCGTGGCGCTTGTTTCAGTCCATACAAAGATTTTTTTAGAAGACAGACATAATTCTCCTTGCCCTTTACCTCGAACCCCTCTGGTTGCTTCATATAGACGATTTCATTTAAGTCTCCATTCAAAAATGCCGTTTTAACGTCCATTTGATCTATGCCTAACTCTAAACGGGCGGCTAAGGCTATTAAGACTCTTAATGAGCTATGTCTGACTACAGGCGAAAAAGTTTCAAAGTAGTCGACTCCTCTCCGTTGGCTGAATCCTCTTGCTACAAGTCGTGCCTTATAACGAGTCTTTCCCCCCGCCTCTTCTTTAATTCGAAATAACCATTTCGAATCAACAATGTTGCACGACTTTGGCTGCTTCACCAACGTCCAAGTTTTATTCTTCTCGAGGGCTCTCAGCTCCTCCTCAATTGCGGCTTTCCATTTGTCTCCATCTTCTCTAGATAATGCATCCTGAACAGTTAAAGGGTCTGGCGATGTCTTGACTGCTTGGTAAGTTACAAAATCTGGATATGCTTTTGGTATTCTTTCTCGAAGCGGATATCTTCTATCTGATGGCCCATTGTCATTTACTGGTAGCTCTCTACCTTCTTCTACAAGACCATCCTCAGGATCTGCTTCATTCCCCTCGTCAGATGATTCCCAAACCTCATCTTCAACCTCAACATTCTCAAGAGCTGGATTTCCAGGTTCTTCAGGAATTTCTGGCTCTTCATGATGAGTTGAAACTCTATCATACTCAACCGTAACATCCGTCAGCGGTAGCGGGACGGCTTGATTAACGGGAGCACGTAGCTGTACTTTTGAGTTTTCAAAAAATATAACATCTCTACCTCTGTGCAACACTCCTGTCGTAGGGTTAATAAGGCGATAACCGTTTTCGCCATATCCAACATGGACTAACTCTGTGCCCTTAGGATCCCATTTTGTGCGCTTCTGATCTGGAACATGAAGATAAGCTTTACATCCAAACACTCTGAGGTGGCTTAAGTTCACTTTTCTTCCAGTCCAAGCTTCTTCGGGCGTTTTGTTTCTCAAGGCTTTAGTTGGAGACCTATTTTTTAAATACACGGCGGTGTTGACTGCCTCTGCCCACAATTTTCTGCCTAAACCAGCTTCTTCTAACATTGTCCTGGCTTTTTCAGTGATAGTTCTGTTAGCTCGCTCAGCAACTCCGTTTTGTTCGGGTGTATACTCTATTGTCAGTTGGTGACAGATCCCTTTTGCTTTACAGAACTCATCCATACGCTTATTGACAAACTCTTTGCCATTATCAGATCTGATAATTTTAAATTTCTTTCCAGTTTGACGTTCAGTAAGTTTTACGAATTCGGCAAACTTCTCAAAGACCTCTCCTTTACTTTTCAAGAAATATACAAATGTTTTTCTAGTGAAATCATCAATGAATGTGAGAAAATATCGTGAGCCTCCGTACGACTTCTCTCTCATGGGTCCGCACACGTCTGTGTGGACTAACCCTAAGACCTCACTTGCCCTAGTGGCACCAGTTTTCTTGAAAGGGTTCTTGGTCTGTTTTCCTACTGCACACGCTTCGCACTCTAGCTTAGAAGCAGTATTAGAAAAACTTACCCCATCTGCCATTTTGTTTTTAAGTAACATTAGGTTCCGTACCCCTAGATGTCCCATTCGCCTATGCCACAATATTATTTCGTCAGCAGCGGTTGAAGCTAGACCTACTTCCTGTGAACAATACTGTATTTTATAGACACCGTTATTTGCAGTACCTTCATACAAGGTCTCCCCGGAAACCTTACATCCATCTGCTTTGATTATCTTAAAGCCAGATTTCTCAAATACAACTACAAGGTTTTTATTTACAATTGTGCTAACACTGAGTAAATTTGTAGCTAAGTTAGGTACATACAAAACATTATTAATTGAGACGTCCATATCCTCGTTGACTACATTACCAATTGCTTCACCAACCACAGTTTCTCCATTTGCACAAGCTATTACAATTGATTTGTCTAATTTCTTAAAGTCTTTAAGCCAATCTCTCCGATTTGTCATGTGGTTAGAAGCTCCGGAGTCGAGAATCCATTCTCCATGTCCTTGTGCTGCTGTTGCTAACGCTAATGAGGTTAAGGCATCCTTCTTTTGAATAGGGTTTTTCGGACAATCCTTAGCCTTATGGTTCTCTTTGCATATGAAGCACTTAACGACACGTGATCTACTCATATTCTTGTGTGACTTATCTTTCTGACTTTTATTTTTAGCTTGTAATGCGGTTGTCACGGTACTAGGACTTGCTTGATAAGTATCCTCCATCTGAAGTAATTTCGTTTTGACGTAATCTGTAGTCAATTCTATGTTTGTGTTTTCTATTGCTAACCTCATGGGTTGGAAAGTCTCTGTCAACCCCTGTAGCATCAACGCTGCAAGTAATTCATCATCTACCTTTTTGCCCAGATCACGTAGCTGTTGCGCTACTGTCATTATGGCAGTTATGTAGTCTCTGATTGAAGAAAATTGCTCTAGTTTCAGGCTCACCAACTTTGTAAGAAGTCTGCATCGATTATTCAGGCCCTTGTCTTCAAAGGCAGTCTTCAGGGCATCCCATGCCGCTTTTGCAGTCTTCGATTCACGTACGTGTATCAAACAATGTGGTTTAATCATTAAACAGATTTTTGCCCTCGCTTTCTGATCTCTTTTAGAGCCGGAAACATCACTAGCAGCTGGTGTTGTTTGAGTGTATTCCCACAAGTCTTCATGAATTAGATAAAGTTCCATCATGAACTTCCATGTATTATAATCAGTACTACCATCAAGTTTCTCTATTGCTGGTAAACTCATACTTACTCCTTGGGATGGATACGATTGTGATTGTATATGCGTACCATTGCCGCTGCTCCCAGAGTTATTCATGATCGTACTTTCTATTTCCGCTGGTGATCATAACCTGAAGGAGTGTGATACTACGTAGGTACACTCCTTCACAGAGTAGCTCTTGGAAGAAAAATTCATAAAGATATATTATAGGATATTAGTAAAAACACACTTGGCAGAACACATATTTATTACTTGACGTTCTCTTGTCAACTCAAAAAAAGAAAATTCAAAATACTATCATAAAATGCATAGAGATTAAAAAAAGGTCGCAATACTCTTGCTCTAACAATATTTTATTGGAAAGACACCACAATCCTTACAAGACTAGTAAAATATGGATCTGATTATTTTAAATTTTTAATATAGTATTAAAACTTATTTAATCATGAAAAAAGTATATTGTAATTGGTATTTATTCATAAGCAGACTACTCAGTATTCTTTGTATTTAATTTGATAACCTTACAATGGTGGCATTCCATGGTTTTATTAATATATGATAGTTGTTATTAACCTACTAACAAAGATCAGATAATTTTATCTTCTAGTACCTGTACCTACTTGAATATTTGCTTGACCAAGGGATTAAAATTACATAATAATATTCTTATTAAAATTATCGACAAAATATTGAAATAGATTGGTTGTAGCCACATAAGTGTATTATTCTTAGCTTCAGCAGTGTTTTCTTGTTGGTTACAATTTTTGTCTTAGCAGTAGGTTATAAGAGCTACTTAACCAAGCACATTTGTTTTTATAAAATGAATGAAAAGAATTTAACAAAAATGTTATTATGTTGTTTACATTACTCATATTTTAATATTATTTATTGTATGTCTACATTACATAGCCAGCTGGTTATGTAAGATTTTAAAGCTTTATTCTTATTGTATTTTTTTTTGTTATTTTTTATACAGAAAATCTTTCTATACCTGTTTATTTACTAGTGTAATAAAATGTTTATGAAATTTTTTTTGGCTTTGCATTGTAAAAGGTTTAGGGCAATTAAAACAACAAATTTTATTTGATGATTTATTAAAGCGATAAAAAAACATTGCATTGACTAGAAAAATCGAATATTATGTATCCTAAATAATAATTAATAGTCTAAAATCGGAAAATGCTTTAGATAACAGTAATTGCTAGGGTAGGTACACTCTTAAAATTGTTAATTTTGTTTGCAATATAATGCAACTTTTTAATATTTCCAATCTCATTCTTTTGACCAGAATTCCTAATTTATTTTATCTATTTACATAAAATCAAACAATTATAAAAAAAACATTTAAACCCAAGATTAGGCATCAACTTCCAACTCACAGCATCTGAACATTAGCTACGAGCTGGTATAATAATGTACATCCCAATCTGCATTGCTTGCTTGGACACTTTTTCTTTCTGATATTTCAATAGGTTTATCGCCATATCTTTTTTTTCATCTTTTTTCATCTTCATAATTCAAAGATTATATATTAAAAATAAATAATACTATAATATTGCAACAACTTTATTTCACTTTGGATGATCAACTCAAAGGTCATGTTGCAATAATAATAAAATTGTTAGGTCCTCTTGGTTTCATCTTATTTTCATATAAATAAACAAACAAACCAAATGTCTAATGTCCAATATACTGGAGAGTCAAACACTAATGTCATCCCACATACAAGAGGTCTACAAACATCTTTGGTAGCAACTCTCGGTTAACAGTGATGATCACATTTCTAAGACAGCCTAGTACATCTCTGATAAGACTTTTTTGTTTATGTAGATAAAATAATATTACCCAGCATAATAAAAAGAAATTGAGCATGATGTATATATAACCTGTACAGGTGCCGATGCATATTTATAATTAATTTTGCGTATCGTCATTAATAATTAATTTAATCGTGCGAAGTCGATAACTTTGCAAAAAGACAGACAGAAGTGATGAGGAATGTGTTTTTCTTAAAGTACAGTAAACCACTTGTGTAATTTGACTACTAGCTTGTATATTTGTGTATCAGATATTTAGCCCTTATCCACACTGATATTCAATTAACCTACAATATTATTATCATAGTGGTTTGTTTTGAAAAATCATAAGTGGGAACTTTAGTTTTCTTCTCTTTCAATCTGATGATTTGGAATAGGAATATAGTAGTTCTGAATAATTTGATAATAAATTCTTGTTTACCTTCCTAGCTTATCTTGCTTTACAAAAAAAGATAGAATTTTAAACAAATAATTTCTCATTGATATAGTTAACATAATGCTGTATTTAGAAGGATCAGAGCAACTTTTTGTAGTCTATTAAAAATAGGTTGCTTATCTTTTAAAAGATAATATTAACGTAATTATCAATGGGTGGCCCATCTGAGAAATAGATTGACAGATTTTTTGAGACCTATGTTAGTACCACGGTTAGTAGATATTACAAAATTTATTTCAATGTTTCGTTTGCTGTCTTTATTTTGTACTTTTCGATTTTTGTAGATGGTTGTGACATTATATGAGCCCTGGTATGTTTTAAAATAGAGCTATTCTCCAATAAATCACATGAGAAAAACATATATTTCAATCAAACTACATTTGGTTATCTTTTTGTTCATTATTGTTTAACATTTCATTCATTTTTTCAATAAGTTTATGCATATCATGGCCAAAAAAATACAAAAATCTTGTACTGTATAAGTGCGGTTTTAAAAATGTTTAAGAGAGCTATGAATTTTAATTTCTTTGAAGAAATAACAAATATAGTACTTTTAAAGTTAAATGTATTAAATAAATAATAAGATCACTTTATATCTAATAGCAGAAATAATTATTATACAATAATGGCTAAACTATTTCCTAATAACAGCAATATTAAACAAAATCACAATTCTTATGAGTAAACTAGGCAAAGCCTCTGTCATTTAATGGGTAAATACAATGAGAGCATAATATTGTACCTAGGCACTGTGCATCATAATTATGAAGCTTTCTTTTTCTACATACCATTTGAAATATAACTAGCCCTCAAGCTGTATTCCTTGAATCCATGAGCTCAAGTCTGATGAAGTAGGACATTCAATGAAGTTTTCCTCTGGCTCATCTGGAGCCAGCAAGCGCCTAGCAGCTATTTGGCCTGATAGATATGCCCCGTGTGCGGTAGAATAGAAACTGCTGTGTGTGTGCTCTCCAGCAAAGAGCAAGACAGGCTGAAAAAATTAGATGTCGTAATGATATTTTTATCTGTATTTATTTAAAGATGTTCTCATCACCTATTACTTACATTGACCAATATAATAATTGCTTAGTTATTAATTATAACAGAATGATATTTTTGGACTAATGCTGACAGCAAAAATGAAAATTATATGACTTTCCACTATTATTTATCAAGCATTCCAATTTTTTAATCATAGTTCTCATATCTCACTTCATTTATTTTTATTTATCAATGGCTTCATGTATGTAATAATTTATCAACAGTAAAATTAATTTATCATTTTGTTAGAGGAGTCTGAGCAAGCACATTTTTGTATTATCTTTAAGTCTAGATAATAACAAAAAGTTTGTAGATAATTAAAGTACTTAAGGCATTATTACTAGTTGTAGCAACTTAGTCAATTAATTACTATTTTATTCATTTTCAAAAATATGGTTCATGCATGTGCTACAATTTTCATGTTGTCAAGTCAACATTTTAATTTCCTGTGTAAATTAAATCTATAGTACAAATAGTGCATTAAATAATTACTACATAGTCAGATAATAATACAAATTACCTTTTTATCATGTACATTTCTGAATAATGGTTGTGCTAAACTTTCAACATCACTTTGACTAGCTCCCACACCTATAGCTGTATATGATCCTTTAGTATAAGGCTGCTTTTTCCAACTTGTACTGAAAATAAAAGTTTGAAAATTATAAAACACTGTTACAAAATGTGTATGACCATTTTGTATTCAATATTTAACTCACCAGACACATTTCTGAGGCTCAGGAACAAATGGATCATTCAAAAATTTCCTAAGTATCTTTGTGCAAGTAGTTATTATTTCTTCGTTAGATAGTGTTTCCATATATTCTGCTTCCTTGCCTGACACCCACCCCAGTAATAGGGTTTCTGATACTTTACTAAATGAGTATATTTTTTTATACCATGAATCAGATATGTCCTCAGGTGTTGGTGAATTTTCCCATAACAACATAATCTCTGTAATCTCTGGATTTAAAAATGGTCTATCATATTCTAGGAATATTTTATCTACAGTGCTAAATAATAATCTGTCAAGTGATTCCATTTTGTATTGTGGTAAAGATGGTTCAAACAAGTTTGTAGCACTCTCTTTAAGCACACCTAAGGGAATAGTACATATCACATGGTTAGCATAGAAAGTTTGTCCATTCTCACATACTACTTCAACATAGTTGGGGTACTTTTTCTTTGGTTTTCTTGTAACATCAGTCAATGATGTACCTTCTCCAGGGTTGACAGTTTTATCTGTGGCAGGTGTTTTGGAAATATCTTCAATTACCGTCTGGTCAGAGTCTTCTGACTCTTCACCCATATCTTCTAGTGACCTTTGTGAGCTATGTTCATCTGAATCCCAAATTATTTTTTTCACAGCATGATCTCTCAACATCTTATCAGGGGCAATATTTTTAGTAAGTGGTTCTAAAATAGAGCTGAAACCTGTGGGTATCATGATATTTCCACCTTGAAGCTCAGTATAGCTACCCAACTCTAGAAGGTCTATCTCATCCATACTGTTACATCCAGATATACAGGTTTCTCTTTTCAGCAGGCAGTCGAATATAAGTCTTCGCAATTTCTTTTCTTCTGACGATGGTAATCGTTCTAGATAAATGGTAGCTTCTAAATTGATGTGTTCACCAACACTGTGAATGTCAGGTGGAGGTAAATACTGACATAAGAAGTACTCTTCGCAACGTCTTAGAAAACATACATAAGCTTCATGTATCTCATGAAGTACTCCAAACGGTACTTGTTTTCCATCCTCTGTTGCTGCTATAACCTTGTGCGGCTTGGGTATGTTTATAATATTTACAAGATTGTTGGCCATTGCTATTTCGAAAATTGGATTACCCAGTACTCCATGAATCCAATTGGCTCCCAGTTCAACGTTTTGATTTTTCATTGGTATTGAAATTATTCGTCCACCGATCCGTTTTCTCGCCTCCAATATTTTAAAGTCTTGCATGCCATTATTCAGAAGATAATTGGCGGCAGATAATCCAGCCATGCCGGCGCCAATTATCAATACATTACACTTATTTGTATCACATTTTTTACTAGAATTTATGTTTTCGTCGCCCATAATATTAGAAATTGATTATTACTTGTATTATTTTGTCAGTGTTAGTGTTGTCACTGCACTTTTGACGTTCAGCTGGTTACGACATCTTTGTCCTTCAGACAGAGAAGTGAAAAAGGGTTTTTTATTTAGGGCTGGCAATCTGACAGTATTTTAGAAATAGGGCTTTTAATGTTGTTGACTATCACTGTTGTATATCAATCAATAGTGACTACTTTTGTGGTTCTAGTTTCAATTGTGAATAACAAATGCTTATTTATACTTCATTATTCGAAATCTAGAAATTAATCTACTAACCATAGACACATGCAAACATTTAAATATTTAGTGGACATAATCAAGAAACATCGCATCCCTAGTTTGCGGATCCTTTCCACTTCCGCCTAGACATTTAGTTTGTATCTCTTTTACTCGTACTCATTTATATATGCGCTGTCTCGTTTCAATGACCTTTGAATTTGCTGAATAATAATAATAAAATCTTTGTTTACTTCGTATATCTCAGCAGTGTTTTTGTTATTGTGGCTATTCTTTCATTCTAAAATAGTGAAATCTTACAAATATCGTGGTTGAAAGTTTGTGTAACAAAGATATGAAGTGGATTTGACTCTAGTAATCGTGTAGCATTCTATTGGATAGAATCTATTGTTTGTCTAATTTCGATATCGAAAGTCATTGTGAATAACAAGTGCTTACAAATTTTGTTTTGAGGGATGTGTTTTGTTACAGTTATGTAACCAAAGGATGAGATATTTCAATGTATTTATGATAAAAATATCCGTTTATGATTGTTTCGAAACTTTTAGTAGGTTCTAATAAGAAATAAGGTTCGGGAAATAAGCAAAACACGTGGGTTTCACTGTGAATAAATCGATAGAGACGTAAGACGCGTGCGCCAATCTCTATCAACAAGACTATTATACGTCAAGGTCACTGGACACAAACACGTGCGATGTCGGATTCTATTTACACACATGACTTTCTTCTTGAGCCAGGTCTAGAGATAAAACAAGAGTCTCCGATAGAATCGGGCACTATGTCTGCTTCCGTGCCTATCCCACAGCGCCGTGTTGATCCCGGGGACTTTAACACTGATCTAGACCTGTGTTTGCAAGATAACTTGGTTGGTTCTTACAATATGCCAAATTTGGCATACAACAAACTTGTATTTGAAACAGACAGTACATCAAAAGCTGAAAGTTTCAAAATGGATGATGATGACATATTCCAAGTTGATAAAGCTGATTTGATCCTTGGGCCTACACTTGCTGAGCTAAATGCTAATCCAGATAATTTGTTGGATGATTTAAATTTTGATGATCTCCTTTTGCCTGAAGAGAGTGGTTATTGTGTGCAAATTGGAGGAGCAATGAGTGGTTCACGTCGTGCGCCAAACACTATGCAAACACATAATATTTTGCAATCAGATAGTCCCTGTAGTCCATACAGTCGTGCACAATTGGCATTTTCGCCAGCAAGCCAGCACAGCTCAGCATCATCTAGCTTTGCTCAGCCTATGAATCAAATGCCAGAGCTGCTGCTTCGAATGGATGGCTACAGTGGTGAAATAGCTCTAGGACAGTCAGTTCCGGCATCAACTGTACTGCCACCATTCCCAACCAGTGCAAAACCTCAACAACCTCAACTTTCTTCTTCAGCGCCTACCCACCTCACCATGGAACAGGTGACAGATTGCTCTAAAATGGTCACAACATGTATTAATACTAGTTTATACTGAATCATATTGTTAAATAAATAAATAAAATTCCAGATTTGGCAGCGTCGTGAACCAAGAAAACACCTTTTGTCTACCAGCTCCTTAGCTGAAGCAGGATCAGCATCATCTCTGTCTGGAGGGCTTCTCAGTCCTGGCACTGTCGACTTTTCACAAGATGAAGAGGACCGCGATGTTGAAACTGATGAAGACAGTGACAGATATGAGGACCTCTCATCTGATGGTATGTTGTAATAATAATTATACTATGATAAATTTAATAATAATAAAGTAAACTTTCTTTTATGCCGATGGAAGTTTTATAGTAAAAATTGGTTAGTGGGTCAAATCCAATAATACAAATATTCAAAGGTTATCTTATAACTGGTTAAAATGATGTAATAATTGCGACTATTGCAGAGTCAAATGACGAAACAGAAGGCAAACAATCTCGTAGCAGCTCAAAGAAAGAGAGATTCTTTTGGCAATACAATGTACAGGCTAAAGGACCAAAGGGACAGAGGCTTATCTTAAAAAATAAATCAGAAGACCCACATGTTTTAAACACTGTGACTGATCCAGTATTTAGCCCTAGTTGCAGTGTTAGAGGCATAAAACACAGGTATAATTTTAATTTATAAATTGATATTTTGCAGATTTGATTAATCCACAAATCTTTGATTTGTTTCATATAACTTTAACTATTTATTTAAAATAGTCCCCTGAGTTTGTCAAACATTTTGCAAATAAATAATATAGTCAGATGAATGACTGAATGCCAAACTTATCTAGTTATTTTTATATTTACTAGAACAAATATACACTATTTTGTAGATGAAATATAATTCACCAGTTACTTTGAAAGTTATTTTACCATTTACATTTACAGTGGTAAAGCCAGGAAAGGAGATGGAAATGATTTGACACCAAATCCAAGAAAATTGTATTTGATTGGAAAAGAATTAGATGGTTTAGGTAAAATAATAAATGATATGATCCCTGTAAGTGAACTTCCATTCAATATTAGACCCAAAACTAGAAAAGAGAAAAATAAACTAGCTTCACGGGCCTGCAGATTGAAGAAAAAGGCCCAACATGAAGCAAATAAATTAAAATTACATGGCTTGGAGCAGGAACACAGTAAGTTAATAGATGTTTTTATTATGAGTAGTTGAATAACATCTGATGTCATGATTGTATTTATAAATGAATGTGTTAAGAATCAACAATAATAATTAAATAAGAAGAAAAACAGAAGTTGTCTGCCATATTTCTAGGAGAAAAGTTTAGAGCATATTAAGCTGTGATGATGACTTTCTTAATTTAAGGCATTCAATTATATTAAGTTTCAAGTCATTAGCATATAATACTTTAGTAATTGACTGTCTATGTCATCTAAACTTCAGCTCAAGCCAATCCCAAGACTTTTTAGCCCTAATAAGCAAAAGTACTCAATGGTCAGTTAATGATAATTTATTGTCTCTGTGCAGGGCGCCTTATGAATGGAATTGCACAAATGAAACAAATTGTGAGCAGCCGAGTGACTAATTCACAAAATAATGTTGATTGGAATGCACACATCACTAACATAGTAAACACAGCTACAGGTAACTATTTTCTGTAATTTATTTTGTCACTGAATAAAAAAGTTGTTAATTTTAAGATTTAAGATCTAAGTACATAATGATATACTTGCTATACATTGTATGATGTAATTTTTTTTGTCTTAGTGGTTTATAAATGAGTTGTGTCTATTTTATGAATAATAAATATTTTGTTGTCATTTTCACTCAGTTGTTTTTTACAAACTTGCAATAGTGAGTTGTATTTTGGGTTCAAAATTCTTAGTTTTGTTAGTAATTAATATAGAATAGTGACAAATGTGGATTTTTTTTTTCAGAGATAAAAATTGCAGGCAAGACATCAGAATATGTCAATAAAGTGTTGGATAAAGTTAAAGCAGGACAAAACAATGGTGGATTAAATGATTTATAAACACACATTCAATTCAGATGTGAGTAAAAAAACAAAAGGCTGTTCAATGTACCTCCAAAGTTATTTAGAGAAGAGAGTTTATGTCTATCATGTAAAAGCTTAATTGTCTAAGACAATTTTATTTTTGTATGGTATCAAGAGTAGATTTAGTCACTAGAAGCTTTACAAGGCAACTAGGGGGAATATTAATGTAATCCTCATTTAATATTATTATGCCATAAGTTAGGTGTCAGTGTCATGTATATTTTAAAAGTTTATTAATTTATAGGATAAGACATATGTTAGGAATAAGAAATCAGAATATCTTAGTTCAGCTGGGTTTCTAATTTCAATACTTAAACTGTAGTTAAACATTAGAGACTTGAGTTAACAGATATTAAATCTCTAAAAATTACATTTGTTAATGAAAAATAATACAGTTACATTATACTTGTTGTAAATTTGAAAGTGAATCTAGTCGGGACCCTGTGTATTGTGAAGATAAATATTATTATTAAGTTACAAAAATGTTGACATAAATGTAAACCACATTCCTTATTAATAATATAATGAATTCTTAAATTGTTAAAAAAATATCAGTGTTTATAATATACAAATGCATAAAAATATGAATCTGTAACTGAATTATTACTGTATTATTTTTCTTAAGCATTTCTTACAGAAAACCATCAACATTATAGGACATTGTGATTATATATTTTAAATTCAACAGTACATTAATTGGTCTGATACAATTTTGTAGTTATTAGTCTACAAACAGGGGTATCTTAATTCTCGTGGGTTGCAGTATTTGCATATACTTTCAAATAGAAAAGTTATCTACAGCTACAGGGAATGGATGTCTGTTGTAGGGCAGTAAAAAATTGAGACCTATTTTAGATGAGATCAAATACAAACAGGCATAGTCATCTGAAGCAATATAGAGTAATGATTTGTTTTTATAAGTATACATATTCATCTTCCAAAAGTTCTTTATTACTTCTATCATAAAATATATCTTTCGGATGTAATAATATATATTTACTAACTTAACTACTAAGTAATTCTATAGGCACAATTTGAATTCGTAGATACAGAGGTAAGCATGGCTTAGCTATTTTATATTTTTAATTATTAATGGATGGTTAAATTTTAATAATTACAATATTTATCTTATACTATTAATGATGTTATTTTTACTATGAAAATTATTATAATGTTAATATGTACATTTTCTTGGTGATGCAGTGTAATGTGTTTTAAAATTATCTTTACTCTAAGAATACTATGTTTACAAACTTGTAGTTTATTCCCTTGTGAAATAATATGACATTAAGTGAAGATGGCTTACAGAATTGTGCTTGACTATGACTAACACATAAAACAGTCAATTAACTTCTCAAAAAAATACAGAATACATATTATCCATTCACATGCTGCAGTAAGGTACTGGAAGTACTTAAGTAACCATTGATCAGAAAGATTTTTGCAAACATATTTACTTAATGATTTTGTGAGAACAGTTATCATGTACTGCCTTAAAAATGGCATCAGGCAATCTGCGATGAATTTTATTTACACAGTCAAATACCATTTTAACCATGACTGATTGATCAAATTACATTCATCCTTGTTAATTGCTTTAATTTAACTGTACGAAATATATTTTTTATAATAATTATTATTGTTAAAGAACGATCTGCAATATAAATTAATAAAGTATATGTATAAGATAAATATATTTATGGTAGATTATACATTTAATGTTAATTAATGAAATGGAATAAAATTATATTTAACTCATATCAATTTAAAATATTCGAATTTAAAATTAATTTCTATTTTATGACAGAGAAAGAATGTTATTAATTTGTCAATTTAATTTGTATTTTAATGTCGCCTAGGTGTTTCTACAAACGGAAATTAATTGAGTTTAGATCCTTATCTGGCTTAAATAAATTATTTTTAGAAGTTATATAACAACCTTCCATCATACAATTCGATTTGTCAAAAGAAAGACGGATTTTATTTATACAAATAAGAAGGTTTTACATTCTATATTTCACTTTAAGACTAAGTATATCATTGTCATATATAAAAAATACCTCAAAAAAAAGTAAGAAATTTCTTGTATATAAAATTTAAAAATTATATTAAAATGTAATTAGAATATTGATGCTCCAATAT
Source organism: Spodoptera exigua (assembly GCA_902829305.4). Classification (NCBI taxonomy): domain Eukaryota; kingdom Metazoa; phylum Arthropoda; class Insecta; order Lepidoptera; family Noctuidae; genus Spodoptera; species Spodoptera exigua. The sequence continues at coordinate 6,987,497 of LR824614.2, forward strand.
AGAAGCTTATTGAGTCGTTGGTGGCGTAAGGTGGGTCTTTTCGGATAAAAGAAAATTATAGTTTATTCCGAGCGTGCCATACTTTGTTATCCCTCGGAATTCAAATAATACAATTGTACATTTTAAAGTATGCCATTTTTTTTAATATAATGGGAAAGTTGTACAGGTTGTAGCTTTTACTACAAAATACCCATACAATGCCGTCGTAGGTACAACAAATGTGTAACTGATTCAAATATTTTGTGATTATAAGTATATTAAATGTATTGCATGTAGATTTCATTGTCTAATGGTAATTGTAAATATGTTTTTGTTATGTTTTGTTTATTTCTTAAGGTCATTTAATGATCAGGAGCTGGTTGGTGTACTGTACACAGTCGTATATATTAGCATTTTTGACTAGTACCTAATGTCATGACTGCAAATTATTCAATTGGAAGTTGACAGATGTAACATAATATGCAATACCTAATTAAGTTTTTTTAAGACCATTGTTTCAAATTATTCTTTGAGTATTGGGATTTCAGTATTTCCAATTAAACTTGCTGTCCTGGCTCTGCAATTTATCTCTATCGTCATTCTAAGGCAAGAATTTTCGTAATTATAAAATTCTACTACTACTTCTTTTTTTAATTTTCTTTTTGAAGTTTAGTACTTCCATCTCTATTATACCCTCATTAAATTTTCCTAATAGTTCAAAAAATACTACTCATTATGTAAGCTTTACAATCATTTTCGATGTTTAATTACAATACTTTTTATTAATTACATATTGACATTAATAGGTACCAACAGGTGTTCAAATACCTGAACCTATACCACCTCTAGACTTGTCATTGAGTAAATTGTGGTCATGATAGGTTTCTAAATTTTCTGAATTTTTAGGTGGATGAGTTATAATATAATGCTTGAAAGTTACATTGTAAAATCGCCTTCCTAAAAATTATAATAGTATATTTTGTCATAACAAACCAAACTCAAACTGGTCTGCGATCCAATAGGCTGTGGTTATTTGTACCTATATTTCATAAGTTTTATTATGTTACTTTTTTATTATTTACTTTATTGAATATTTTTAAATGATTGTCAAGTGTATGTTAATGTATTAATGTTGAATAAATTTTACGAAATTAAGTATTAATTTTAGAAATTCTGGTCTTTTTATTTACACCTTGCACTTTTATATTTAATACATATAATTAATTTGTTTACCGAAAACATCTTGTTTGGATTATGTTCAAAGGTACAAAGGGCTTTCACAAAGCACCTAGCTTATACAACTGGCCAAATATCTCCTCGGTGTCCCTATGAACAACGTATGGAGTGCTATAAAATAGATTCATGATCATGATGCATGATCTTACGTTTCTCCTCAAAGTGCTAAATAACAAATTAGATTGCATGAAACTTGTAGAAAGAAAGTGTTGGACTAAAAGTACCTTACAATATCCCTAGACACTTCTTATCTAACTTTTATCATACTCCAACAACAAGGACCAATATAGGAGTACACTCGCCACTGGTCAGACTCAGCAGAGAGATTAACTCAGTCATTACCTGATCATGACATTCACAGTGTTTCGATTAATATCCTTAGGGCCCAATTACGGAAATCCCATATATCGCAACATCGACAAAATCTCGTGTAAAATGCTATACATTCAGTCAACAAAGTATCGGGAACAAAGACCTTGTACCGTAAAATGGGGCTAATTAAAACACTTTTTTCGTCAAACAGGTGTTTATAAAAAATATTCTAACTCAAATGACATGAAATATATTTTTTTTAGTAGATTACACAACAAACTATAAATAGTAATGATCGTAGTATACTTTCTGTAAATATATTTTAAGATATAATACTTTATTGTTGCTATTCCAAATATCGCATCAATGGGGTTATTTGTAATCTCACTTTTTTGCCTTAGTTTTTCTTTTTATTTTTAGTTGTGTCAAATAAAAGTCAGTAAGCTATATTCGGAAAAGATATAGGGTTAGAAGTGGCCTTCATTGCACCTTAATTTCGCTCTCTATATGCCACAGACAAGCCAAAAATAACAACGGAATATTTATTCACTAAGAGATCTATGGCTTCTTTAGGGTTATTTGGAATATAATGTTAATATATCAAAGGTATTGTAAATGAAAGTGAAGCTATATTTGGAATATTTAAGGGCAAGTACGATCCATCTATGTTAATAAAAATTTATTGCTTAATGTGTTGCTAAGATCAAAACTCGAGAAAGGCTGAACCGATTTCGCAATTATTGTTTTTTTGCGTTTGTTCTTGTCAGGAAAAGGTTTTTATGAAAGAAAAGTACAAGAAATTTGCAAGCAAAATTACGTGGAGGCAGCGCTGGACAGCTAGTTTCAAATAAAAATGTATTGCGCAAAATGAGTTAGCTGTGTATATACAGTGACGTGATTATTTTATGAAATGTTTATATTATGTATTTAAATAAAATAACTGTAGTCAATCACAATATTTATTTTTCTTCTACAAATTATGGTATTAAGGTACTATTTAGTCACACTGATTTCACAATGTTAAGTACATACTTACGTATTTTTGTATACTCAGTATTTGTATGTATTTTATGAACGCCATCTCTTCATCTTTTGAAAAAAGAGTAGGGTGTCCGGCTTTTTCTTGGGTGCAATTTATATTTCGACATTTTCTGCTTAATGTACTCTTTGGAATGTTGTATTTATTAGCCCGTAGCCGCCTCTATTAATTTCAGTGAGCCATTGCATTTTGCAAATCTTCTTTGCAATAACTCAGATAAGGTGAATGATTCTTACCGTTGCGTGAGTTAGTAAACTTTCGTTGGTAGGTCCGCACCATATTAAAGTTGAAATCTGTAGCAAATAAATGAAAATTATAAAAAAAAAATCCTATGTAATTCCGCCGCATTATTCCATTAAATAAATACGCGGACACATGCAATTACGTTTAATATTATCGTAAATAAATAAAAGTATATAGATCGAAAAAAAGAAATCTTAAATAACTATTCAACGATAAAATCATTCAGGTGTAAATTAAACATGTAGGAAATGTTTTTTAATTTTATGCAGTGCAGTACAGGTAAATTGTTTTGTGAGTACTAACCACCTACCTATGCCGAGAAATATCTTGCCCATAACATACTCAAAATTCGCAATTGGGACTATTTGGAACTATGATTAAATTCCTTGGCAATGTATAACAAGCTTTAAAGGGGCTAATTGAAACTTCGTTCCAATTAACCCCAAAACAGAAACCAAATAGCCCCATTTAGAAAAATCTAAATATATGCCAGCTCGAAAAAGGTAGAAACGAGCAAATAGAAATACTGAAAAGCGCATAAAACACACTATTACTTAGTTTAGTCAAATCCTTACATACCTGTCTAGATTTTGGGTTTCAGACGAAAGTTATCCAGGCACGAAATACACTCAAAACACAACGATTTTTAAAATTACGAGTTAAACCACTTACAAAGCCGTTACCTGTCAAAATTCCTGTGTGACATTGACATTAGTTGCCACTGTATTGCCAGATGGTAAAATATAATTCCTACTGCTCTCAGATATAAATATCAACACGATCAAAACTTTTTTTTCGTAAATTTCAAATAGCCTCGTGAGTTCTAAATAGCCCCATCTTACGGTACTTAAAACTAGACTGTGCACCAAATTTTTTTGTTTAGCTAAAATGTGCTTTATCCCGTTATGTATAGGGTAGTTATTTTCTTAAAAGCGTTAACAAACAAAAACCGGTCCAGGCGAGAGGGCTCCTCACGGTAGTGTGTCCTTGTCTCACATCTTGCCAGCTTAACTAACCTTAGGGGTTGGTAGAAATGGTAGAAAATTAAATATAATTATGTTTTATGTTTTAACAAAACAAACAATTCATAAACTACAAAACGTATATAAATGTCTTTATAGTCCTTATAATTAATAGTCAATTTGCGGTATTATACGAAAAATCATTAATACAGAGTAAACAGTAGTACTTGAATATTTGTGTTTGGTAACAATTAATGCAAGATGGCGGTTTGCTGATTTCGGGTTAGGGTAACAATGAATTTTCTCGATCAAAGATTTTCTTACTATATCGCAGTAGATAGGCAGAAGATACGACTAACTGTTTTTGTCCTTTGTGTCCTTTTCATTTTTTATTTTATTATTTTAAAGAACTTGTTAATACCAATGATATTATAAGTAAACAGGTGTAAATGGGTTATAAGCGTCCAGTAAGTGTTACATTAAAATGTGGTGCAATGTAGAAGCAAATACGAGACGTGTAAGCTGGACGATCGTCTTTAATTAAGTGTATATACCTAATAACTTACACTACTTATGGGGAGAGATCGCACACACTACACCTTCCCCGTTTTTTAGAAAGTAAAAAATATAGCCTAAAATACATTATTTCTTATAATAAAAACTTAAAAAACATTAACTTTAAATATTCGCACTGTTGACAATTACTTATATAATAGAATTTTTGAATGTTTTATAGAATTAGATAAAGTAATGTAAAAAATAATGCTTACCAAGCTTGTCAGAAAACAAAATTGTAATTATATTAATCTGAGGCTTCAACATGTGTTCAATGTAGTAAAGTATATAGAAAAACTTTTTTTGGTAATCTCTCCTGATTTACAGAGCATGAATATAAATAAATGCTTAATATGATAGTACATCAATTCACCCCTAAAATTAAGCACCTTTTGCCTGCCCATCCAGCATCTGACGAATCCCACGAATTGGAACTGATTTAATGTATTGATAAAAAAAAACTGAAATTTAAGACATAAAAGTTACGGGAAGACTTTAAGCCTCAAGCATGTAGGAAATAGGGCTACATTATGACAAAAATTGCGTAAAACTGTATTGTTCAGCAATGTATAAAAATAAATCAATATTAAAAGAAAACAGTCTTTTTCATTCCACAATACTGCATCACATTCATTTGCCCTAACACTCATTTAATAATAATCCTCCTCATCATCTTAGCAAATGTTATCCCGGTTACATATGCTAAGCTTTCACCTAGGAGCTTACCAAGGTTCGCCGAATACGATCTTGGAGTGGCGAGTCTGATAATTACAGTAAAGCGATTGCCATCTGACTTTCGTAGCCACAAGGGGAATCAGACAAATTTTTCGGATAATGGTTAAACATTCAGCCAACCTCACGGTGTATTCCCTCGCCGAAATCATCATTTTCCTGTAGGTAATATTAATATGACGGTGGGAATATATCACTTTTAAAAGTAGAAAAAAGTACTTTCAACCCTTACCCACGTGTACAGATTACTATATAAATACTTACTTACTTACTTACTTTACTTACAGGTTCTGTAGATTTAAAAAAGTAATTTTTAACAAAAAAAAACCGACTTCCAAAATTTATTTTTTGCTTTTTAGTTTAGTTATTTTGGAAGTCGGTTTTTTTGTTAAAACATATTTTATTTTACCATTTTAAGTGATAGGCAGAAAAAGCTAGCATGCTTCTCGAAAGAGAAGACGACGGCTATTTGAGACCGAAAGTCACGGTAAAAATAGTCAAGGAGATCCCACGACGGTCTTCCACCTTCATCATAACGATTTACTGTATAACTTTATTGTAATTCATAAAGGTGCAAAGCTTCAGTGCCGGATTAGCCACGTAGCAAGAGTAGCAAATGCTACGGGCCCCGCGGGTTGGAGGGCCCCGCGCTCAAATAGGTATTTCTTAATTACACCACTTCAACAGCAAGACCTATGTAGAAAATGTTTTGTTTATAAACTACTACCAAACTGCAAGTAATTTGATTTTTTTCTTAACGAAATAAACGAAAAATGACTAATAGTCGGTATTTTTAATGTGTAAGAAAAGGAAAGCGAGTATTTGTCCGCTTGGTTGGTGCCATTGGCGGGCGAACCGAGCCGACGCGAACTGCGCGCACGGCTATTTCCGCCTCACCTCTAGGTATAATGTCTATCATGAAAAACGTTGGTATCAAAATGAACAACAGTAATTTGAAATTGTACCACATCTTTTAAATTGAGCGCTAGCCACACACAAGTTATGTGTTGTACTACTTGCACTGCACTAAACACAAGTTGGCAACACTGCAAAACCATTTGCGGATTTCCCTGATATTGTCATCGATCGAGCTAGCCATAACTCGAACAAAAAAATTAGGATTCTATTGACTATCAAACAATAAGAAATTGATATAAACCTTTGATTCAATATAAAAAACTACTAAGCACTTTTAATGTGAACTATTTGTGAGAAAAGTTGTCTTGACATTGCTTCAAGTACGGTTTTCGTGATTGACGTCCCGAGGGTCCCATTGTCATGAGGTCGGGATCTGATGATGGAATCCTAGGGAAACCGAGGGGAACTTTCGAAAATTGTAGGGGCGAGTAGTGAATGTTGTTTTAGTATATTTATTACAACGATACAACTTGCCGATAGTCGAACTTGACCTGATGATGGAGCCGGAAGACAGTTGAAGGATCTCCTTGATTATTTGAAGTAGTTACCTTGTGTTTGGGCTTGAATGATTCGTATTGGTGAGCGTTTTGCACCAAGATTGGTGCACCGTGACTGTCATTAGGGGTCTGATGATAAGAACGAAGGACAGCTTAGGGAACTCCTGAACGGTTCACAGTAACTTTTGCGTGTTTAGCCTTAATTCATTTATATCGATGAAAAATTCGCACCTATATGGGTTACAATGAAGTTATGGAGTAAATCTGATGATGGAGCAGGAAGACTATCGTAAGATCTCTTTGACTACCTATTTGGAGTAATTATGTTGTGCTTGGATTTAATTCATTTATATTGATGAGAACTTTGCACCTATACGGATTACGTAAGTATATTGAAGGTCTGCAGTATAAATGATGATGGAGAACATTGACAGTCGAGGGAATTCCTCAGCGATTTACAGCACTGAACACTGACTAACCCAGAACTACTACAATTATCGTGATTTTCGGTCTCAAGTAGTCGTCGTCTTCTCATTCGAAAACCATTATCCTTGCTTGCTCTGCCAAGTGAATCATCCAAGTCATACCAAACAGCAACAGTATTAGAAAAATATTGATCGGTACCTCCTAATCATCAAACTAACAATAGCTATATAGGTAAAGATTACACTATTTTTTTTTTGCTTGGCACCGAATTCAAAATTATAATATGGTTATTAATATTATTTTCTATTTAACTAAGAGAAAACATGTATTAATTTCTACAAAGAAAAAATATTTTTTGCTTTTTAGCTTTCTTTTTGAAATCGGAATATTTTTGTTAAAAAATATTTATTTCACAATCGTCTGATCAAGACCTTAATACGGGATACGCCCTTTATGAATCATTATCTGGCTACGTCCAAGCAATGCGATCCACATTTTCAGATATATGAGGCAAGAGCCAAAGATTTGACTAACTGTGAAGAATTCCAGGAACAGACATCACGACGAATCAAGCGAAATACGTACGTACGACCATTTCAGCGACTCTAATACACTCGACGACTATGTTGAAAATCAAACACCTGGACAACGTTTCGAATTTGAGGTGTTTATTGCCATAATTGATAACGTACTGTCTGCTATAGTTAAACGTATGAAAGCATATCATAAAATTACTAGTGTTTTTGAAGTATTTCGACTGATAAACTCTCTTACAACAGAAGAGTTTTTAAAAAAAAGGGTCAAAGATGTTCAGTGCTTACGAAGATGATTTGGAGAACGGCGAATTAGTGCAGTTCGCAGAGCTGCTGAAAACAGATGTGGCTACTGTAATTGACAGCAAGAAACAGGAGCCTCTGGAACTGCAATTTTATAAACTTTTATTAAATAATTCTTTAGAATCGTGTTTCCCAAATTTAGAAATTGCCTTGCGTATTTACTTATCTCTCATGATCACAAACTGCAGTGGCGAACGTTATTTTCAACGTTGAAACGAATTAAAAATGAATTAAGAAACACTATGGGCCAAGAACGTTTTAATCATCTCACGTTGTTGAATATAGAGCATGACTTGCTTAAAGAAGTCGATATTGAAAGTGTAATTCCAAAATTTCACTATAAATCTAGAAAAGTTTTGTAACAGTTTTGTTTTATTTAATACCCTATTGAGAACCGTTAGCAAACCAAGGGCCCCTTGACAGAATTTGCTACAGGCCCCGCGCTGGCTTAATCCGGCACTGCAAAGCTTCCATCAATATAAATAAATTAGGTCCAAACACGTTGTAGTTACTGTAAAACGGTCAGGAGTTTCCTGAGCTGTCTTTCGTTTTCATCATCAGACCCTTACTGACAGTCACTACCAATCTTTGTGCAAAGTGCTCATCAATACGAATCATTCAAGCCCAAACACAAGGCAACTACTTCAAATAGTCAAGGAGATCCCTCGATTGTCTTCCGGCTCCATCATCAGGTCGAGTTCGAACATCGGCAAGTTGTAGTGTTGTCAAAAGCCTACTAAAACCACATGCAAAAGCACCACTCGTACCTTCAATTTTTGAAAGTTCTCAATTTCTCTGGTCTTCCATCATCAGATCCTCATTTCCTTATCATGGGACCATTCTAAAACTATCTCCTTGCCAACAAAAAAAGAATTATCATAATCGGTTCATTAATAACGGAGATATCGGCGAACAAACATAAAAAAGCATATATATATGGTCGAATTGAGAACCATCCTTCTTTTTGGAAGTCGAGTAAAAATATACACACGTTTTGGATTGTTGGTTTTTTCTTACAAAAAATTAGGTTGGTGAAGTTACGCTAGTTTGGTAGTATCAATATATCATGATACTTAAATAATCGTTTTTACAAGCAATTTGTCCCGTATTCTGTTTGGTCATGGTCACTACATTAGAAAGGGACACACTACCATCGGGAGCTGTCTCGCACCGGCTCGGTTTTTGCGCCTTAGTGCACAGTCTAGTTTAGAGTATAAGGTCTTTGATCGGGAATGAATGTTTTTTTTATGGTTCCAAATTCGAATTTTAATTTTTTTTTTTGTTGTTAGATTGGCATAACTGTTTTCCATTTTGGCGCGGAATTTGAGTTGCATCTGTTATTTATATTAAAAACAGTGCTGTTTTTAGTTTTATAATATCTAGTGTGTATTGCGAATTTCATAATGGACAAAAACATCGAACAAAGAGTTTGTCTTAAATTTTGCATCGCCAATGAAATTTCGTGTTCGGAGGCACTCAAAATGTTACAGAAGGCTTACGGTGAATCGACTTTATCAAATAATTTTTAACAAAAAAAAAAACCGACTTCAAAACGTAAACTAAAAAGCAAAAAATAAATTTACTTTATTTAAAGTAATACATATTTTCATTTAGTTAAATATAAAATAATATTTAATAACTATTTTATAATCTTGAAGTCGGTGCCTCTCCTCCTTTTTTTGGAAGTCGGTTAACGTGCTTATGAGTGGTAAGTACAAAGCGTTCAAAAGCGGTCGAGATGTGATGGAAGATTTGCCTCGTTCTGGTAGGCCATCAACGTCTGCAACTGAAGTTAACATCGCAAAAGTGAAGGAAATAGTGACTGAAAATCCTCATTCAAGTTTGAGAGAGATGGCCGCCGAACTTTCTGTATCTCACGAGTCGATCCGTACCATTTTAACAAATAATTTGGGTATGAAACGTGTTGCCGCTCGGCTAGTCCCAAAAGACCTAAATTTTCTTCAAAAACTAAATCGCATGAAAGGCGCTGAGGACATGCTAGAACGAGTCACCCGACCGACAACAGCCGACCCAACATTCATGAAACGCATTGTTACTGGTAACAAGACGTAGGTTTACGAGTTTGACATGCAAACTAGTCAACAAGCTTCGGAATGGCGCCTTCCAACTGAACCAAAACCGAAAAAACCACGTCAAAGTCGATCAAAATTCAAAGTCATGTTGACTGTTTTCTTTGACTATCGCGGTGTTGTGCACTCAGAATTCTTGCCCGAAGGTCAAACGGTAAATAAAGAATATTATTTGAGCGTTATGCGGCGTTTAAGAGAACTAATTCGACGAAAAAGGCCAGAAATGTGGAAAGAAAATTCTTGGATTTTGCATCACGATAATGCGCCTTCGTACAAGGCCATCATTGTAAACGATTTTTTGTCCAAACACTCAACAAACACCATCGAGCAGCCACCATATTCACCAGATATGGCTCCAGCCAACTTCTTTCTTTTTCCCCACACTCAAATTACCCCTTCGTGGCACCCGTTTTCAATCGTTAGAAGACATAACTGGAGAATTCGCGGCGAGCACTGAACTCAATTCTGGAAACAGCGTTTAAAAGAAGTTTCGATGATTGGATTATTCGTTGGCGTAAGTGTATCGTTTCTGAAGGAGCATACTTTGAAGGCGATAAAATAAATTTAGATGAATAACAAACATTTTGTGTATTATTGACTTTTTCCCGGTACTTTCTTGACAGAGTAGTATTAAGGTATTCTATTTTAGTTTTAATAGTTTTCATATATACGTATTTAGTTGCTAAGTCTAAGTCATAGATTATAGTAATATACTAGGTCTAAGTCATGATCTCATGGTGTTCTCACTGAAATTTTAATATATGTATGTTAGTAGTGGGTATTTTTGTAAATGTTGTCGTTTTTGTCATTATCTTACAATTTTGATTTAATGTACAAATGTCTGTAACACCATTTGATTCTGTTTGTTTTCGCGTTAATAATAATTGTTTCATTGTGTGCATAGCTTTGTATTGTTCTCTAATATTGGATACACAGAACAGAAAAATTGGATACATGTTACTTATTGGTTCTGTTGGTATTTATCCTATCATTATTTTGTGAATGTTGGTCAACCTATAATTAACAACTGTGTAAGTCCTAGGAATGTAAATAAATATCTACACAGAAGTTGGTAAACCTTTTTACCTTTTATTATTTTTAAATGTCGCTACTAGCTAGTATGCATCAATTAGCTTGAAATATTGGCTAGTTTAAACAACATTTGCCGATTATTTCAGCATAAGCATTATAAGACTATATAAATAAAAAAACTTTTTTACATATTATCTTAACAATTTATTTCATGTTAAAACAATACAATAATTATATACATATTTGTCTTTAAATGTATAAATTTGAATTTAGTAAATTATCTCGATGTGCTTTTTCCACTTGAGAAATAACTTTGAATTTTTCTAACAAATTATTCAATTCAAGTATTATTTGCTCTTCAGGATGTTCCATATAACATACAATCACTACAGCAGGCTTATCAGTGACTTCTCTCCAGCACAGAACTAAAAAAGTTAAAGAACAAATGAGTGTTACTATTACACAAACAACAAATTGTTTTAATTTTATTAATAATATGCTTCTATTACCTCCTGCACATATTCCAGATATAATATTTGGTTGCTCTAAATGAGGGAAGGTCTTATCCAGATCTCTTGTGGGTTTGCTTGCTGAAAGACATCTGATCACATAGTCATTTGTGATCCGCTCTGATACTTGGTAATCTACTAGTGGTTTTGTTAATATACCTATAACATCAATGCTCATATTTATGTATTTTTTTAACAACTCAACAATTTCGCTGCTCTGAATTAAGTTGTAATCCCTTATCATACAAACATAGTTATTCAGTTTCTTAGTCTTGAATATGCGTAAACCAACTTCTGGACTGGCGTTGACGAGGTCCAGTTCATGATGTGCTCTTACACAGTCATACAAGTACTTTCCTTCTAGGATGATGAAAGTATCAATTTGTTTGGGTACTTCAACTTCTTTTTCTAAACGTAAGCTAAAAAAATAAAAACACTGGTAATTAACATTTGGTATTCAAAACGTAGTTTGATTAATAAAACACTGTTGAATTTTAGTAATAACTAAATGTTTACTAACTCAGTACAATTTTCAGTATACAAAACTTCATCCCAGTCCTCCCATGCAGTTCGGCTTGAAGGTTCGTTTATTTCCCCAAAAGTGGTCATTTTGTTACTATATTATTGCAATTTCTATATTGAACTATAATAGAATAGGTTAGGAGAATGATTTTTAAAAACAACAATGAATTTGTGTTTTGCTCATTACAAATAAAACGTCAACAGCATTTTTTTGGAGTTGACAGTTACTATCATAGATTAGATTAGTGAAAAGAACCATAGAGGAATTTTCTATAGTCTAAGAAAAGATAATAGACATAAATAATACACTGATACCTGGAAAACACAGACTTACCTTTTGGATTTTATTATTTCAAATACGATTAAATTAATAGGCATAACATCTAATTGTTACAAATCTTAAATGTAATTATATTTACAACTTTAGTCGAGTTACTCTAGCAACTAGTCGATTACAGTTTTGTATGCTTGATTTATTTTCATTCACATTCAAGCATATTGACGTCGAAATCGTGAATTTTGTGCTACTCAATACTTTCATAAAAAAATTACAAATCGCCCGATCCTGTATATAATTTGATTATGAGAAGTATAACCAAGTTAATTGTATAATTTTAACTACGGAGTCATGTTGAAGGTTCCCACTTTTTTAAATAAATATGCATAATTGTACTTATTATCTTGTGTTTGATGAAATCTAAAATGGTTCATGGTTTTGATTTGCAGGATAAAGGACAAGTCACTTTTGAAGATAAATGGCCTGCTATGCGCCCTATAGTTTTGAAGTTACTGAAGCAGGAAACAGTAACGCAAACAGAATGGCAAGATCTTTTCGGTTCTGTTCACTCTGTCTGTTTGTGGGATGAGAGGGGTCCATACAAACTCAGGGATGCGCTTCAACAAGATATTATGATGTATATAAAACAGGCTCAGAACCGCGTACTAGCTCAACGAGAAGACCAGGCGCTTCTCAAAGCTTATATAGCTGAATGGGGCAAGTTCTTTACACAGTGTAACTATTTACCCACTCCTTTCCGACAACTGGAAAATTCTATCAACAATGTAAGTAAGGTGTCCAGTTCTAACACTTCTAGTACTCAGAAAAAGAATAATAATAATAACATAGAAGACAGTTTGGTAAGAAAGTTAATGTTAGACTCATGGAATCAAAGTATCTTTATGGATATCAAACAGAGGCTACAAGACTCTGCTATGAAATTGGTACAAGCTGAAAGAAATGGTGAATCTTTTGATTCACAGCTGGTAATTGGAGTAAGGGAGTCATATGGTAAGTAGCTACTTTTCTGCTTTATGATATTATATTACTTACATTTTTCTAATAACAAAATTTTCTTGCAGTTAATTTGTGTTCTAACTCTGTGGATAAACTTCAAATATACAGAGAGAATTTTGAAGCTGCATACATGCAAGCTACTGAAGAATTTTATAAACTGAAAGCCAGTGAACAATTATTAGCGAATGGAGTTCAATCTTACATGAAATACGCTGATCAACGCCTGAAAGAAGAGGAAGCCAGAGCTCATAGATATCTGGAGCCAGGAAGTGGCAGTGTTGCAGCACTTACACAATGTTGTGAGAAAGTGCTAATTGGAGAGCACCTACCTACTTTACTTGCAGAGAGTGCACCCTTGATTAAAGCTGGTGAAACTGAGAAGTTGCAACTCATGTTTCGACTTCTTGATAGAGTCCCTGAAGGAGTTACACCAATATTAAGAGATCTTGAAGCACATATAGTTTCAGCTGGCTTGGCAGATATGGTAGCCTCTGCGGATATTATCACATCTGATTCAGAAAAATATGTGGAACGTTTATTAGATCTGTTTAAACGTTTCAGCTCATTGGCTAAAGATGCATTTCTGGATGACCCAAGGTTTTTGACAGCTAGAGATAAGGCTTACAAATGTGTTGTTAATGATACTACAGTGTTTAAGTTGGAATTACCTTCTTCAGCTTTAATTCGTGGTAGCAAAGGCACTGCTCCTGAGAGCAAATGTCCTGAGCTCCTTGCTAACTATTGTGACATGTTGTTACGGAAGACTCCACTAAGTAAACGATTGACAAGTGAGCAGATAGAATCAAGGTTAAGAGATGTATTGTTAGTCTTAAAATATATAGAAAATAAAGATGTCTTTATGAGATATCACAAGGCACATCTAACTAGAAGGTTAATCTTAGATTCAAGTGCAGATTCTGAAAAAGAAGAAGATATGGTGGAGTGGCTTAGGGAGGTGGGTATGCCTGCCGATTATGTCAATAAATTGGCTCGTATGTTCCAAGACATTAAGGTTAGTGAAGACCTTAACACCCAGTTTAGGACTGATACCACACGGCATGATGCCATTAATATAAAGATATTAAATGCTGGAGCATGGGCCCGTGGCTCTGAACGAGTAACTGTGAGCCTTCCATTAGAGTTAGAAGACTACATCCCTGAAGTTGAAGAGTTTTATAAGAAGAAACATTCAGGTCGTAAATTACAGTGGTATCATCATATGAGCAATGGAACAATAACATTCGCCAATTCTGTTGGTAGATTTGATTTGGATGTTACAACATTTCAAATGGCTGTCTTATTTGCGTGGAATCAGAGACCAATGGAAAAGATTAGTTATGAAAACTTGAGACTTGCAACAGAACTTCCTGATCCTGAACTTAGGAGAACTTTGTGGTCCCTCGTAGCTTTCCCAAAACTGAAACGGCAGTTGTTGTGCCATGAACCAGTGGTCCAGAATCCTAAAGATTTTACGGAGAACACTACATTCTGGGTAAATCAAGAGTTTGCTCTTGTTAAAAATGGTAAACCTCAACGCAGGGGAAAAATTAACTTGATTGGTAGACTTCAATTGAGTACTGAAAGATCTCAAATAGAGGATAATCATTCCATTGTTCAGCTTCGAATATTAAGGACACAAGAAGCCATTATAAAAATATTAAAGATGAGAAAAAGGATTACAAACACTGCTCTTCAGGTAAGAATTATAAATATCCAAATAGCTTATTATAATCGCCTCCATTCACGGAACCACACGGTCCCGGACCTTTGGAAGGCTTATGAGGGGCCAAGGTCAATTTGCAGAGGCCCTTTAAACTACTTTAATATAAGTGAAATGACACACCAGCTGGCAATTATCCCTGTGTACACTATGAAGGTGCACCCAAGGACAGTTGCAGTTGATGCAGGACTATTGTATTGTACTATATCGTAGACATAGACAATTAAATGGCTATGGGTGTGGGTGGCTATGGACTAATAGCCCCTGTCGGATAAAGAGACAAGGGATGATTTGCAAACTCAATTAATGAGCCCCAAAAACGGCCGCTAACATGTAAGTGACTCGGCGGCAATATACTTTGAGCTGCTTGGGGAAGAAGAGGCATTCCAGAGCTATCAGAGCAATCCCGGAAGTCCGGTCAAGACCAGCATCTTACTATGATATAATATCCTTCCCCTGAGTCTCCTCAATAACTTCAGCAAGATTGAGGTGATTCGATGATGAACAAGTCCGTGGGGTCGTCATTGCTCAACAGCTCACCACAGCTGCATTGTTAATTTATTTAGAATGTCTAAATGACTTAAGTAGTATTAACTTACAGTCTTATGTTTGTAAACTCTGTTATGCCTAAGTATACACTATTCTTTTATATATCTAACAGATTATCATGTCGAAATTAAATTGTAGGATTATTATATTAGATAGGTAGCAAAGGTTTTGAATTTGTAACACATATGAATATCTAGCCAGCCATCTATCTAATACAATATAGGTTTTATTTGTAAGCAACTTACTACCCAAAGTGACTAACCTTTGTAAAATATCTAATTGCAGAGTGAACTGGTAGAGATATTGAAAAACATGTTCCTGCCTTCTAAGAAGATGATAAAAGAGCAGTTGGAATGGCTAATCGAACATAAATACATGCGGCGAGATGACGAAGATATCAACACTTTTATATACATGGCCTAAATTAATTATTGCAAGCATAACTGAACTCAAAAATCAAATAAATTGTTTACCCAGGCAATGTCTCTCTCTAAAATGATTTCTCGAATTTTGATTTATTTTATAGGTAGTCAAGTTTAATTGAAATTAAATAATAATTTTATTTACATTTGTATTTGCTTTTATTAAATACATATAATAAGTTCAATGTATAAAAAACATAACATTAATTCTTTGCTGGCTCGATTGTCTCTCCTCCTTGAATTTGACCCCAACCAATCAACCTGTAATTAATATCATTGTAATCATTAACATTTCATCCCACTAATATTCTGAACGCAAAAGTTTGTAAACACCTCTTTACGATTTAGTTACTCGATCAATCTTTCGAAATTTTGCGTATTTTGCAAATCATCATCTTCATGCCCTTGTCCCGTTTTATTTGGGGTCGGCGCAATATGTTTTTTTCTTCCATTCTGTCCTGTCACTCGTCACGCTATCGCTAACTCCTCTGTCTTCCATATCACTTCTCACACAATCCATCCATATTTTCTTTGGTCTCCCCCTGCCTCTCCATCCATCCACATTTATACTCATGACTTTATTTGCGTATTTTGCAAATACAGAACAGCAAATGGTTTAATTAATGCTGGCAAAGTTGCAGAAAAAGCTAGTAGTTTACAAAGTAAATATTATGTAGGTATATTTGGTGATCACCTAACTAAAATGTACGTGAGCTTCGTGTTAGCTCGCGTGTTTTGTTACTCAACAAGTATGAATAAACATGTTTGCTCACCTCCAATGATTTTCGACTCTCCTGCTGAGCGCTACTTTCTCTCCAATTTCCGTGCACACTGGATTGGTCAAGGCGATCTTAGCCAAATCGGCTTTAGTAGCGATTACTCTGCCACCCGTGCTCAAAGATCCTATGTTCACCAACAATACCTGTAGTAGAATAAAATTAATTTGTTAAAACAAAGATAACTTGAATATTTAAAAAACTTTTACTATGGAATATTATAGCAGGATAAACGTTAAAAAAGAAGATGGGTTATTTTTTTAGTACAACTTGAGGCTAGCGCTATTATGCACCGCAGCGTCGGCATGAAGTAGGAGAGAGAGAATGGGATGATTTTTGGTCGGTAATATTCCGACACTCCCTTTTGCCCCCACCCTAGGCGATCCAGTCATCAAAAAAGGGATGTAAAAAACTTAATAAAAAAATTCTGAATAAAGGGTATTTTGGATGTTATAAAAAAAAATACGATAGAATTGTTAAGTTGTTTCGATTTCAAGTCAAGGGATATTTGCATTGACTATGCATTATTTTATTAATTTTCCTGTAGCTTGTGCCTTAGTTCGAGCGGACAACATTATAGTTGAAAAGTTAAATTTCATTTTACGTACTTCGTTTTTGGTCAGCTTTTGTACTTTGGCTGCTTTCTTGTCTCCCTCAGTGCGCACTCCAAGAAGACGCTTCAATAGGTAGTACGAAACTTCAAGCTTTACGAAGATTCCAGGCAGAGCACCGACGGCGCCAAGTACCTGAGAAAAGCACAATGATATTAGTACATACTTAAAACCTCTAAGTATTACACCAGTTATTCCCAAAAGGTGTAACATAGTGATACTTTGTTTATTTTTTAGAGTTGTTTCAAGAAGGAAATGTTGGGCCTAATGTAAAGCTAGCTCGTTTTTTATTTAATTATTACTCGCACGGGTATGCCTCTCGGCATCAGATATTTGTTATCAAAACGTCAAGGAATCGAAAATGTTGCCTTATCACCAATTTTCTGAAATTTCCTTACATATGAACCTTCTTGTGATAAAGACAAATACATATTGTGTCTCTGCGTATTGCGTTCTCGCATGATGTCATAGCAAAGAGGAGGTGACTGGCAGTCACGCTGTCGTCGCTATTTTCCTATCTATTTTCTAAAAGTTTCTTGCATAACCTATCCTGACAATGACAAAAACAAACAACAAGAAAGAAATTGGCAAAATTCCAGGTATGGTTGAGGTTTAAGCTGGCAGAATATTTTTGAGATTCACACACACATTTAAATATTTCATATATTTAAATGAGCTATACAGGGTGTAAAAAGACACTTAACGAAGCCGAAAGTCACGTATTCTACCCATTATTTGGATCATTTTTTTCTTTAAGACCATAGCTGGGACTCCACGGTTTCTCGAGATATTGAAGGTCAAAGATGCATTACCTGAATTTTCGATTTTTCTAAATAAATTACGCATTTAAAGTTACGATCAGAACCCGCACAAAAAACATCGTGCATCTCAGTAGGATTTTTATTTTACAGAATAGTTTTGTTGTTGCGAATTAAAACTTCGACCTACGTACTTATCACAGCGTTTTCATGCTAAGCTGTGAACCTACGCACACAATGACACGAAGCCCGTTTGCTTTACATTGCGCGCAATAAAATTATAATTTTTTTTTGATACCTGAAAATAAAAGTCGTTTCCCAATGATAATTTTAGCGTAAAGCTACTTAGTTAGAACTGCAGTATGCGTAGTTAACAGCTTCGTTAAGTGTCTTTTTACATCCTGTATTTCATAAATATTTAAAAGAATCGCATCGTAATCGGCTTTTTTGGATGATGGTATAGGCATAAATGGTGAAGTCACATAGTTTGGCGAGCGTTGTAGTCGTATCGTCGTTTTATTTAATTCTAAGTAGTTCTGGAAAGTTAAAATGTTACATAATTAATACAGTATAAAATACCTGTCCCACGAGTCGATCAGCTCGGCAAAGTGTAGGTTCAATCTTAGTGCCTACTCCAATAAGACCTCCAGGCACGGCATATTGCAGTTCATTCTGTTCAGCAAATAATGACACGATGCGAGAGAAGATGGGGCGGCATGTCAACTTGCCGTCAGCGTCCTTGCTCACAAGTCCCGGCCGAACCTGAGGGAAGAAAGTTGATTATAGCTGAATCCAGCATACCATGAAACATGAGCATACTTAATGACTTAACGAAAATATATCTCGATTTTTAACCGACTTCATAGTACTTATGTTTTCGCGTTTATTAGGTCGACCTGCAACTAACTATATTATAAAATCTAAGAATCAGAACTTTATACTTCATATTCCTCAATGTATCGAGACAATGATATGGTACCATCAAGCTGTTTTGATGTTGGATTGAGAAGGTGGCTGGTAGAAGCTTGGGCTATTTACTAGTAAATTCACGTATCGAGTTTAGTCTCATTAAATTGACGACAATATGACTGGTGACGATGATATGAGATTATGTTTGTGCCGTAGATCTGATGTATCATACATCAGATTGTGTACTAAGATAGATTTGGCAAGTACTAACCTCGATCTCCATACCAACTGTGAGTACTCCCTGCAGGATGGAACCACCAGCAACACCACCTCTAAGGTCATCGACCTCGCAACCAGGCTTGTTCACGTCAAAAGAACGGATAACAATCATTCGAGGGGGTGAAGTGAAGTCTCTCAGTGGGACTGGGATCTTTTTGGTGATATATTCACATAACACCTATAAATAAAATAAATTTTTTATCAGACAAATTATTAGCTTGCTGAAAATACAACCAAGCCAAAGAAAATAAGTGACAAAGCTTACCTCAATATTATACTTCAACTGAGCAGAGATTGGTATGATAGGTGCTCCCTCAGCAACTGTGCCCTGCACGAATTTTACAATTTGTTCATGTTGCTCCTTAGCTTGGCCTTCCTTGACCAAGTCTATCTTATTTTGCAATATGAGTATGTGTTTAAGCTTCATAATCTCGATGGCAGCCAAATGTTCACTTGTCTGTGGTTGAGGGCAAGACTCGTTACCTAAATAAGATAGGATTCGTTAGGTATCTCAAAATTTCTGAACAACTTTGTATACATGTATGCCTTAAGTCATGCAGACCACCACTCAAATTGTTCCTTACATACTCCTTATGCTTCCTATAGCTACGCTAAATAAAGTATACCTGCGATAAGTAGCAATGCGGCGTCCATGACCGCAGCACCGTTAAGCATGGTAGCCATAAGAATGTCGTGCCCTGGGCAGTCGACGAAGCTCACGTGACGCACCAGCTGGAAGCGGCCCGTGCAAGCCGGCCGCAGGCATGGGAAACTGTCGTCTTTTGACGAACCACCCGATATAAAACTTGTAGGTCTCGGACATTTTGGATTGTCACATTTGTAGATTTTGGCGTTAGCGTAACCTGGAATTAAAAGTAATATTGAGTTTTTTACAGCTTTTCAATAGGGGACTGCACACCCATGTAGCTTTAATTTTGATTTTTGCACGTACTTATACCTGCAGAATTGTAAAATGTACTCCACATTTTAAATATTAGGGAGTAGAAAATTAAAAAATATGTTTATGTACATTCATATTATTTAATACTGGACAAGTTTATCTGAAATATTCAGGAATGAGCATCCATGCTTGAAGCGAAAAATTAATGATTAACTCAGTGGCGGGGCAAGACCTAAGTACTGCGAGGCCGTGGGCGGTGGCCCACGTCGCCCACGCCCTCGGTCGCCTCTGATAAACTAAGGTATCCCTTACTTGTATCATTCGACTTCGAGTTGGAACAGAAAAAATGTGTTTACTCTGCAATAAACTATCTATTTCAATTGCAATTAGAGCAAAGGCTTGCATGAAGCTTACAGTTAAACTAGACGTGAGTCAGCTCAACAAAAACCGGATGTCAACAAGAGCATAGTGTCTAACTTATGATACAATTAAGAGTGTATCTAAATTGATAGAATAAGTTTTTATTAGTTTTTCATTAAATAACCGAAATCACACAATGACCATGTTTTTTGCCCTTCCCGGCATCGCAGGGGCGGATTTATGCAATAAATATGTAGCTTTGGTTTATCATTGAAATCATTTTTTTGAAATCAGCATAGCAGTTTTTATTTCATAAAAATACGACGTTTATCTGTATAATATTAGGCTAATACCTAAGAGGTATCCTTAATTTGAATTTCATGTATACAAAATCTGCTATGGTTTAATTACATTCGTTGAAAGAACACACCAATCTCCTAGCAATAAAATAAACCCGAAAGGTTGTATGCTCAATACTTTCATGTAAAAATTACTGAATGGTTTGTATGAAATTAGACATTTAGGTGGCTTGGAACACATAGACTATACACTATACACATAGCTAGTAATTCTTATAAAATGAAACAAGTATTTGGTGAAATAATGTTTTTTATTAAACTTTAACGCAAAGTCATCACTATGCACTAAAATTATAATACTTATTCTATTAATAATGCAATGTTAATCTTAAGTTGTTCAGTAGACTAATTTGCTTGTACTTAATAATATTAAATCAACTAAAAATCCAAAATAAACTATTCAATTCATGTTATTTTAACAGGAATTTTATAAATCCAGTAGAGTAATTCTAGTTTTTTTATTTACAGTTGAGCACCTATATCTATATTTATGAATAAGGCAAACATGATTTTATATCCATAAATTCTAGTGAGGAGTTTCTTTGATGAAAATCACATTTAGCTGGTTTTCAATTTTATTCAAGTCCATAATTTTGTAATTGGTACCAGCCTTAACAATTTATCAATAGAAAAATAGTATAACACATCTGTATATCTCTCGACATATTTAGATAACATTCAACAATATATCTGTTAAAACAGTCTTTACATTGCATTGAAAGGAAAAAATAACAGTACATGAATACTTCTGATATTTCTCAGAAAAACAACATTATCAAACAATGTTAAAATTGATCTTTCCAGTATGTCAAACTTAAAAAAACTTTTAAGAAAAACAGACAGTTGTTTTGTGAGATTCTTTTTTATGCATGACAGTTACTGTCCTATTGAAAATATTATGAAGTAAACTATGTATGTTGGGCAACAATCAAAATAAATATTTGCGACATTTTAAAGCACCACATTTACATTCTGTGAGATTCCTGAGCATAGCTCTATTCTGCTGCTGTATTTCAAATCTAGACTTGACAGGTGATACGGGTGTAGTGCCCGTGTTAGCTTCAGAGCCACTTGGAATGTCATTATCATATGAACTATCTTTACTTATACCGGAACCATTTGTTTCTGTTTCATCACTGTCAGAAGCTTTTTGCAGATAATCAAAACACAGCTCTTCACCAATGTCTATATCACGAGTAGCAAAGAGAGCTAACATGGGAAGGTTTGGATCAAGGCAATCTGCCCACACTGCCCAAACTCCGAGATTAGGATCACATGAATGGTTGATGAAATGTGAAACATTTCCTAAATGAGCTGCATCCACTACATATGGATTCTCAACAGAATTAAAATCCAAGTCAAACAAATAAGTGAGGCCATTTGCATCATATTCTCTTCCACGTTTTTCTGCCTCTTCAAATGTTATTACTTCTCCAACATATTGACAGAGAAATTGCCCTTGTCTTATTTGTTGCTCTGTTTTTACCCCCCATCCACATCCATTTGATGTTCTAAAAATACTTAGTTTAATATTTCTGCCACCTTGAACTACACGATTACAGCACTCTGAGGAGCACTTACAAGCTTTGTTACATTCATAAATTGGGGTACCCGGTGCAACACGAAGTCTCTTCTTAGCAGTGTAGGCAAATAAGCCAGCTTGCATACCACAGCATGCTTTAGATCGACAGTTGCATGCAGAACATTCACAACCAATGGGTGGATCATCAGGTATAGTGACACCACTGCCAGGTATACATTGATTTATGTAAGTAAAATTTTCTGGGGGTCCAGCTAAGTCAAAGTTATTTTCTACTAGAAGTTTTTTTGATTTGTCCACTTGATTTAAGTGTTCTTCCCATTTCCTTAATTTCATTAACTGCTGACATCTTTTTCTAGTGAGAACATAAAGTTGTAAAAGATCTCTAGTCTCTTGTACAAGCTCTGTGGCTTGTGCTTCACATTCTTGAGGTAAAACTATCATAGTGAGTAATTTTAGTGTAAGACTTTCTTTTAATTTTACAATATCATTGGATTCTACTTCATCAAACCGTTTGATAAGATTTTCTTCACTCAATAAATCACCAAATGAAAGTTCTTCTTTTAAACTTTCCATTTTACTGCAGTATTTGAGTTCTTCATCTACAAGGAACTCTCTCAATACACCTGGGCAGTTATCAAGATGTTCAATTGGTTCCCATGTGTTCTCACTATCTGGCCATCCTTCCCATTTGATGTGAAAATATTCCTTACCAGACTCATATTTAAAATTAAGGATTTTTTCAATAATGTACTCTTGAGGCTCCTGGTTATTTTTCTTTTGTTTTTTAGGTGCAGGCATATCTTCATCTTCAATTTCAAAACTTAAGTTCCTTTTTTTTGCTCTTTTTAACTTTTCAAAGAACTCATTTTCATCTTTGACATCAGCTCTTTCACGGTACATTTTAATAACTGAATCCGACAGGCGCTCTGCAACATACCATGTGTTTTTATTAATTTACATCAATCTTATAAGATCAACAAGCATTATAAATATACTTTCAAGTTTTCAAAACATTTCACATGGTACATTGCATAGCATCTGAACAAAATTTGGTTAAATAACTAATTTTGTATATTAATTGCTATGTGTTTATATGATATCAAATAAATTTTGTTATAAAATATTGCTTCAGCCTTATATTATACATATTTTTTATTTAATACCCAAAAGAATTATTTTAATAACCAGTTATTCTGAGTCAAATGTCTAAAAACATGATCTGTCAGTCATAATTTAAGGGCTATGGGACAATAATTATTAAAATGTATGGTATTAGAGATACAAATAAAACATTTTAAAATCGAAAGTATCCTTAGATTATTGTTATTTAGTGGGAACATTACTTAGTTAGAGTCGGATATTAATGTTTTTTTATTAGCCAGCTATAAAATTATAATTAAAGAATGAATAAATACATACCTAACTTGATGGTAATATTCCTCTCCAATTCGTTCTTGAATCTGACAGTCTGCACTCCTGAAATAGCCTTTACTACAGTTGATTTACCATGGGCTACATGACCAATAGTACCAATGTTTATAGTCGCCTGTCTTGATATCACTTCAGGTGATAATGCCGACAATTTCGTAACATCCTGAAATTTAAAAACAATACAAATCAGGTTTCATGTGATTTTTCAGATGTCATCATAATTTAAGGTTTAGGTGACGTGACAACGAAGTTCATTTATATATAAGTTATTTTTTTTGTAATTAAATGTTAATGTTTAATGATACAAGTACCTAGTTTTTTTATAGTACATGTGTAAAATATACACTAAAAGGTTATGTAGTTTATAGTAAATAGATAAGTAAAGCGCAAAAATTCACAGGGTAATCTAATGCGAAAGTAATGAATGCAGTGCATTTTTAATAGATATTTTCAATATTTCACTCACCAATTTGGTTAGGTCTTGCTGATGCAAGTTTGATTGAGCACTTCGCCCTTCACTCGAAGCCATAATTGTAGTTTTAACACACTTAGTAGCTTAAAATCTTTTTAGATAAAAAGAAAAGTTCAGTTCTCACTAAGTTTTACAACATTTAGGTAGTAAAATATGACTAAAATTAGTGAAATTCGCTAACGTAGGCAACGAATTTCAACTTAAGGAGATGAACGGAGATAGCGTGCCACTGCCAGTAGTGTATGACCAAGTAGAAAAAAAGAAATTATTTAGTCGATTAGTCAGTCTTATTTTTTTTATTGTTATCGCTGATTTATTATAATGACAGAATCTCCGCAAAAGATCTTTGCGGCCTGCTTTCATTTAACATTTTTTTAAATATTTACTGACCAATTTCCCATGTATGCTGTATTATACACACGAAAAAAATAATTATAACAATGTCAAATATGTACATAGGTAGTTATAACTTATGTTTATTTCAATTGCACGACTTCTATTTATAATATAGAAGAGTCCTAAATATTTGATGTGTGCGATAAAGGAGTTATTTTAATAACAATAGAAAAAACCTCCAACTGTACATTAATTATTGTAGTAGCATGAGTGGCAACTAATACAGAAAATATTTGTATACATATGTCGCACCCATAATTATTATTAAGGGAGGCCTTTCTATCCATTTTTTATTTATATTTATACTAAATTTTTTATTATATTAAACTAAATTTTTATCCCTCGAGAAAATTAAAATTAAAATAATAAGTAGTTTCTTTACACTTTACAGATGCCTCCATCTTTTGTCTATTCCTTTATCAAGAAATTTGACACTGTCAATTGATGATCAATTGTCAAACTCAATGTCTCTGATGTCAGCTGTGTAAATCACCGATCACGTCAGATTATTCAATGTTGTGTCATTAAAATCTGTCAATATAAATAAATTTTGGAGCGTTAGTTACCGCATTAAAATACAAATTCTGATTAAATCAATACAAATGTAAAAGTGATTTGCAGTTTGATTTATTGTGAATTTGAGCAATATGTTAAACAAAAACGAGGACGTTCAAGAGCAAACTAAAAGGCTACGGTTCAAGTCTATAACCAATACACAAAATTCGTCCGGCGATCTAAGTTTTGATAGAGGTGCTAAGGAAACTAAATGTAAAGGTAAAGTTATAGATATCATACAGCATATGTAATATTGATTTGAATCGTAGCTAGATATCTTTATTACGTTAGAATTGAATATTACAGATCCGGAAAAGGCAGCCTCTTTGTTTGCCTTTCTACATGTAGAGTTAACACGAGGATATTTACTAGAACACGATGAAGAAAGGTTTTCAGCAAGAAGAGAAAAGGTTTATTCCTTTATTAAAATTCCTCAGGAATTGGAAAAGTTTATGGCTTATGGGTTTTTTCAATGTGCAGACTCCTTACTATTTGTTTACACATTCCTTCCTTTGAGGTTTATTATGGCTATTTGGACCTTGTTCAGCAGACTTTTCAGGAAATGTTTTGGGTAAGTAAAAAAGTTTATACCACAATATGAAGATTTTTTTGAGTGGTAATTAATAATCTCTTATTGTTACAGGTTTTATTCAAATTCACGTAAAAGTATATTAAAACCAGCAGAAACTTGTGACATGCTTAAAGGTTTTATATTGGTTATTTGTAGTATTCTAATGTGCTACATAGACACTAACATGATGTATCACTTAGTGAAGAGTCAGAGTGTGATGAAATTATATATATTTTATAATATGCTGGAGGTTGGTGATAGATTATTCTCAGCTTTTGGACAAGACACTATTGATGCTCTGTTTTGGACTGCTACAGAGCCAAGAGATCGAAGAAGGGAACATTTAGGTGTAATACCTCATCTGCTGTTTGCTATGATCTATGTCTGTATCCTTTTTAACAGGGTTTCTAACAATAACAAAAGTTCTATGATAACTCATAGAGATATCACAAAATATTTCTTCAAATTGTGAAAGCTTATTCTCATTTGTTTAGTAGTATTGCTAAATCAGATTATCTATATTTATAGTTTTGCTAATTGAACTAAACCATACAATTAATTTTAATCTGGTTGACATTGCTACAACAATTGGCTCAGAGTAGAAGTAAATGGAATGCCAGAAATGTTTGCTAACCTTCATACAATAGATAATTCTAAATACAGGGTTGGATGCCACAATACTTTTTGTTACTATCAATATTGATAAACAGTTAATTTGTTGTATTACTTTAATTGTATTATTTTTAAGAAAATCTAATTTCTCAAAAAAAATTCCTTATTTGTAAAATTTTCCTCTGTCAATTTTTGTCATATAACTGTGATGATTTCACTTTAAAAGTGATTAGTGGATTCTTTTATAATTATGATGGCTTAGTGATCTTTTTTTAATATACGATAGATTAATTAGTATGTGATAGATATAATTCATGTGAGATAGAATAATCACTGTTCATCAATAATGTTCTTTAGCAAAAATTTCAGTTCTTCACAGTTTGCTAGTATTATTCCAAGCAACAACTCTGAATGTAGCCTTCAACTCAAATAATAAAAGTCTCCTTATCATAATGATGTCTAACAATGTAAGTATCAAACAACAATAATAGCAATGAAAAATAAAATTGCTTATGACTTTCATAATTTAATTTTACAAAAATATAACTAGACTTGCTGTCGACTAGAGACTAGAAAAATTATAGTATCAAATTGCTCCATTTTATTAAAATAAGTGAAAAATAGAATTGGATCCCTTCTTTGAATAAATAAACTCAATTCTTATTCAAATTGATAAGAAACACAGTAATAGGAAACACTGAATAATTTACTTGATAACCAGAAGCAAAGATGGTTATTTATATTGTATTTAAATTTTATGCTAGTTGCTGAAATATCAATATGTATATATTTCACCATTACTGTCATCTAACACTACCCTTTGATGCAAATCCATATCTGCTATACAAAATCTGTATAGCAGTTCTTGAGATGACATTTTTTCTCTACAAAATGTTCTCTTTTTAGTTTGTGGAACTGAAAGGCAGTGTGTTCAAGAAGTTCGACAAGAACAACTTGTTCCAAGTGTCTTGTAGTGATGTGAGGGAACGACTCCATTTGTCTGTGCTGCTATTCATAGTTGTTCTTCAAACTATGAAGGAGTATATGTGGAAGGAGGAACGGTTCTGGATACTCGCGCCTGATTGTGTCCTAGTCCTTACTTTCGAGGTCATCATTGATTGGGTTAAACATGCTTTTATTACCAGGTAATATTTTGTTTACTGTGTATGTAATGTATGTAATCCACAAAACCGCTTCTAATTTTTTTATGAAACCTTTTTCGTTTGCTATTTACTAAATTAAACATTGAAATAATATTAGCTACTAGCTTCCGCCCGCGGCTGCGCCCGTGTGGTTTGTTGATAAAAAGTAGCCTGTGCCAAATTTCATCCAGATCCGTCCAGCCGTTTGGCGTGATTGAGTAACAAACATCCAAACACCGTAACTTTCGCATGTATAATATTAGTAAGAACCAAACCATTTTTGTATACTTGTCCAGGTTCAATGAGATTCCCTATGGTGTATATAGAGAATACACAGTGAGTTTGGCCTACGATGTGGCACAGACAAGACAGAAGTACGCGTTCAGTGACCACTCGGATTTAGTGGCACGCAGAATGGGTTTTATACCTTTGCCTCTCGGTGTCGTTATAACCAGAGTACTAGTCCACGCCGTTAAAGTTGATGGGTAAGTTAAAATAAACAATAAAAAAAAACAATGCTATTATGTTATAGCATTGTTCATTATTCTTAGTATGTACACATTATGAAGTATTTATATTTGGTTCTTTCTGTAATGGTTGCCCAGTCATTGCGCATCGCGATTATGACGTCTGCCCCATTAGAATTCTTTCATACTTTTTGTTTTTATTTTATAGAAAAAATGCCACCGATTCAGAAAAATAATATTGTTGTTACATTTCAGATTCGCAGCAATATTTTTAATAACTCTAGCATATTTGTGCCTAATATCAGTTAGAGTTCTCGTGTCCATCGTTATACTTGGAAAAGCTTGCGATTTGATAACACAGCATCAAACGGAAAAGAACGAGAGTTATCACGCTACACCCAAAAGGTGAGAAAATTTTATAATTGTTTTCTCACGCCCATTCCATATGTTGGGAGGCATCCACTGCTGAACAAATGCCTCCTTCTTTTATATTGCTTCAAACAGGACACAGTAACCAACAAGACAGTGTATGAACACAAAATACCCTAATTGTTGTTTCAGGGAGCAAAAAGACTTGACCCCAAAAGATAATTCCTACGTCCATAAACCGGAAGCTGAGATGCCACCACCGAAAAAGCCAACACAGTTGAAGTTTACAGTTCCAGAGGATGTAGTTTTGGTAAATATTATATATTAAGTATTTTAGCTTGAAGTGTAGTGGAGCCATTCTTCAGCACGATTTTGATGACTCTACCGTAGTGAAACCCCGTCCTCACAGAATACTGGTATGTTTCATATGTTTGTGAGGACTCCTTTTCCAAATCGCAAATCCCTCAATTCTCAAATCCCTAACACAAAAACTTATAACGCTCCCTTCTCCGCTCTGCTCCGCTCCACCCCTATGGAACTGAACCCTTATATTATATACATAGTCTGGCGATAAATACTGTTACAAATAAAAAAAAAAATTTTTTTATTGCTAATAACATTTATTACTTTTACAGTATGTAAGTTTAATACATAAATATAAAACAATTTAAAACATAAAAAGCCTATTCGAAGTGGTCTCCATTGGCTGCAATACAGTCCTTTAAACGTTGAGGCCAGTTATCAATAGAAGCACGCACTCTTTCCATGGGAAAATTCTTCACTGCCAATCGTATGGATTGTTTTAGGGAGTTCAAATTATCATGACGTTTAGAGCAAGCCATACTCTCTAAAACTGACCATAAATCATAATCCAGCGGATTAAGATCGGGACTAGACGACGGCCAGTTTTCAGCTCTGATGAAGTCGGAAACGTTCGTTTCCAACCAAGACTGCGTGGACCTAGCTTTATGACCCGGCGCCGAGTCTTGCTGGAAGGACCATTGTTGGTTATTGAACATGGTGTTGTTAAGGGGCTTAACTACCTTCTCAAGAATGGTATTTTGATACACTTGTGCGGATGTTTTGATACCTTTTTAGCAAAAGTATGGCTCAGTCACTCCTTCATAGCTAACACCCCACCAAACCATCACTGAAGTCGGATAATGCCCACGTTGCACTCTGTCGACTAATTGAGAAGCTTCCTTAGAGCTTTGAGCATAAAAACGGTCATTTTGTTTGTTAAAATGTTGCTCAATTGTAAAAATTTTCTCATCCGTAAACAAGATTTTTCTGTGACCTCCCTTTGCGTACCGCTTCAGTAGTTGTTTAGATTTTATCACCCTATTCTTTTTTAAATTATCATTTAAAAAATGTCTTATAGGCTGCAAGTCCTAAGTCGTCTTTTAAAATACGCGACATGGTTCTAGGGGCTATCTTCATCTCCCGAGATAAAATCTTTTGCTTTCGGACAGGATTTCTTCGAATTCTTTCCCTTACTGCTTTGACCACCTTTTTCGTACGAACACTACGTGGACGGCCAGATCTTTTTCTGCCACAAACAGGGGAGGTCTCATTGTACCTATTAATAGCCCGGTACACAAACATTTGACTAATGCCAAGCGTGTGGAGAGTTTTAATAATTGCATTTGGCTCCATACCCACTTTGTGTAATGCAATCACAGCGATTCGGTTCTCTTTATCACCCCACTCCATTTTAATATCGCAAAATATTGAACAATTTATTGGCGCCAAAATAAGAAAACACAATGAAAAATTATATAAAAATGACAGATTCCAAATTCAAATGTAATATTTTGTTTATTTTTAATTGTAACAGTATTTATGGCCAGACTATGTATAATGGATTACAGTATAAGTATTATTTTATATCAAGAATTTTATAGACCTGGTTTAATACCCTAATATGACTGCACTCGATTTTTCATGTCAGTCAAGCCGGTCCATTCGTACCGAGACGTAGTTCTCTGACTAGTAAGATTAATGAAATGCTATCTTGATATTTTTCCAGACCGAATCGCTGGTAGACGCATCGGTTGGTGCCGCGGCCATCTTCTCCAACAGCGCCATCGACCTAAATGGCGTGTGTTACCTGAGTGACAAAATGAACACACAAGTCAAACAGGAGGGTGGTGATTTCCTTGAAACAGAACTGGTAAACTTTGTTTTTTTATTACGTTGTCCAGAGGTAAATGGGTCACAAATCTCACACATTAACAATAAAAAATAGAAATACTTGATCTGCTAGATCCTCTTTATTCTGTGATCTCTCTAATATGTTTTTTGAAGTCAGAAAAAATCAACTAAAGTATATTCGAGGATAGATTCACAGAAGTTGGATTGGATCTGTAGTAATCTGTAGTCACGTCGAGCATGCATCATTCTTACCAAGGATCTTATGAAAAAATTGACGTAAGTATAACTTTTTTATAGGTGGATGTAAGTAGAAGCGCTCCGGACATTAAAGCGGCCGCCGCCGTGAGTGCGCAGGCCGAAGTATTGGAGCGGCCACTGTCGCCTGATGCCGATGGCCTCAAGCGACGCTCGGAGTCGGAACCCAACCTCGTGAAGGCAGAAGAGCACTACGAGGAGACAACATAGCACACTATGTGCTGCTTGGTAAACATCCTGCTCTAATACACGCGGTCTTTCTAGTCTTTCGTCTAATGACAGATTTATTAAACCGACAAAATATTAAAAATTATTTATATAATAAGCATAGAAACGCGCTCGTTGCGTCTAGTTGTTTTTCTATTGTGTGTACAGTTTTGTACTTGGTTTGACTGGGTTTTTATATCGAATATTTTTAGATGTTGCGTGTCTAATATATTTTCTGTTATCCTATGTCTTAGCAATAGCTGAATGTTTATTCGGTGTTCTAGTTGTAGCTATGACAAAGCGAGCGAAGGCGAATACACGGTAGAAAATCCTTTAGTATCAGTACCTTGCTTTCTATCAGTTATTGACATTGTTAATATAAAAATATATTAAATAACATTTGTTTTCGAAACTCATGCTTCTTTTATTTCGTACACGGTAGAAAGGAAGTTACAGTTTCAACATATATTTATTTAGATAATGAACTTACAACAGATACACTTAAATTAATGACTAGTGGAGACAGACCGCTTTGAATTGGTTATTTTAGATAAATTAATATATTTCTGGTATTGTCTTAGACATAGGTTAGATTACCTTAATCGTCGATTCGGGAAGGTAAACGGACGTCATAGCTTAAAATCTAAGACTGATATGAATTAGGTGCTTAATATATTCATTTTCTTATAACATTTATTTATAATTTCTTTTTGTTTATAAAAGTTTATAATATAACCTTAAAAGTGTGATAGTTCAAAGTTTCTTTTTATCATTCCAATGGTACTAAACAGAATGATAAATACATACATAGAAAGTTCATGTAAAAATATAGAAGAGAACATTATATTTTGGTGGATGTGGATGCATAATTTTTAGGTATATTCATATGTTATAGAGTAAGATACATTCGTCATCAAGTTTATGATCCTTTTTCCTGGCCATATCCCATGTTACTTGTTGGAGTTGATGTAAATGTCCTTATTTCAGTTCTCCTCGTTAATATCCATTATAATCTATCCATCTTTAATCATCCTGTTCCCGTCGTTTACCCATATTTAGGTTCACGACTCGCTTTGTCACATAAGTTTTAATATTTCTCATTTAATGTTCATGACAAGACAGATGATACTTATAACCCATAAGCAATTTCGGCAAGTAGATGGAAATAGGTGGAGGAAATTGTATATTATGTTACATTACTGTTGATTGCCATTGATGTAATATTTTGATTGCCATTATGTACTGGACCAGAAATTTGAATAAGAGAAAGTGATTCTAAAATGGTTGTAAATAATAAAGCTTGGTTGGATTATTTTATCAGTCCAGTATTGTAATTTATCCCAAAATTTTGCATACTTAAATTAGCATAAAAGCAAATTATATTTTTTATGATTTTGAAGAAATGTATCTGTTCCTATAAATATGTTCGTGGTTTTATATAAATTATATCATCACTCGTTTCTTTAATATTCTTTGATTTGAGTTTTAAAACCCTTTCCTGCAAGGTAACACAATATATACGGATATATCCCATAACGATATTAACAGCCGATGTGGTAGCAGCAAGAATTTATACACATTTAAAACGACACTGAAATATATTATAGTTAACAACAGGAAAATGTTAATTAATTTCAAACACGATAAGGACTCGAGGTTTTTTAAAGTCAAGTTTTATAAATACAACAATTACAGAATATTAAACAAAATAGAAGCTAAAGTATTCAAAACACAGATAGAAGTTACATAAAACATTAAATGATACGTGCATAACACCGAATAATTAAATCATATTTAAACACCTTGCTTTTAATATATAGCTCGAAAAATACCATACATAATATGCCATTATAATCTATTCTCTCTGACTAATTCACAAGAAAAAAACAATAAAACGATGGCCCCAAGACGGCACCTTGGGGAAGCCCTTTTATTTATACAGTAAATAAAGCTCAGAATCTTTGGTTTCGTTCTGAAAATCTTCTACTTTGTAAGAAATGATTTCAATTACTACATAATGATTTATTAAATACAGTCATTTAAAAAATAGATCTATACTACAATACCGTTCGAATGCCTTTTTAAAGTTCAGAAAGTTTAAATGTTATTTAATACTTTACTATGATATATCAGTCATTTATTTTAGGTATTTCAACAACCGTTATTATATACCCTGTGTACTTGTTCGAGTTGTATTTTCTCATTTAATTTTCCTTGAAGCTCAAACTATCCCATATATTCGTATTATACAGCTTGTAGTTATTTTATTCTTCTGTAGTATAATGGTTTAATATATATAGTTAAGGATTATTGAACCTTTTCATTGTCTTGGATTGGTTCTGCAATATGTAGCGCCATCTAGCTAGCAAACTATTGTACTAAGATGTCCGCATACGCCCTGCCACACGCTTGCGTCTTTTATTCTTTTTATATAATGACGCTATATCACCGTAGAAAGGTAACGTTTATACCATCGTAAGGTAGATGGCGCTAGTAAGAATAAATTGTCTTAATTTTGAATCAAAATGGAACTAAATTGATAGTAGGTTCCTCAATATTTGATCTACGGTTCGACATAGTTTTGGTTTTTCGGTTTCGTTTGTATATTTGATGGGCAACTGACAAGTATTTTTAATCTGTTGGAATGAATAAATTTAAATTTGTATTTTTTTATTCTTTCTTAAAGATTTTGTTAATAGCGAATTGAATTTAAACTACAATTTATTGTGGGGGGGGGGTACCAATGGTGGTTTAATAAGTGTATTTGTATAGGCAATGGATACGCATTGTAATAGCACCTTTGTTATTCTTATTATGTGCATTATATACTTACCATTTTTTGGAGTAGATATAGCTATTAGTATGTTTTCAATACACTGGGCATTTGGTCTGATATTTGGTGTAGAAGGCAGAATATAAACTTCAAGATTCAAATTTTCAACAATTTGTATTTCGTCACCTTAGGTGGATTCATTAAATAAAAATTTCATTTCTCTTATATACACATTAAATTCAAATTTAGTCAGAGTGTATTTACAAATATTTTAATTAAATAGAATTTAGTAAAAATTAGTGAGATTTAACAATACCTACTTATAACTAGTTATATTTATAGAACATCAACAACATCTTTCACTCGGGTGAAATACATAAAATAGCTTAAACAATAATCATCCACAATTTCATTAAGAATTCGTTTTCCATTCACTATCAGGTGAACACCATAAAAGTTAGATATCGTATTTGTTGAAAGTCCTTAACGAGCTAGGTATATTATGATGAAGTGTTCGTGTGATCGAAGCACGGGACTGTGTGAATGTAAAACATAATGCAACAATGCGAGATCGCTCTACCACCATCGCGACCGCCAGCGGTCGCCGGCCGGTGCAAACAATGGCCAAGTCGTAACTCGTAACCTAATACAAACACCGTATATCAATAACGTTAACGCGAACGCGATGCAACATTATGTAAAATGTGTAAGAATTTAGTCTTTTCCGTTTCAATTTCACTCGTTTGTTTAACATGAATACGATTTATAATACCTATCTACTCTAGCCTTGTCTATCGGAGACTTCGTCTCTTCTATAACAGTAAAAACATTATAAACTCGTACACGACATTCTATTGAAGCGCGGGAGCACGGTCGTGTGCGTGCACGCAGGCGCGGCGCGACCGTGCTCTCGGCGACATCCTACAAAGGCTGCGTAAGCGACTGGATTACTTGGGAACGGCGCTCTAGTGTTACGAGCTGGCTGTAAGTGCTCCAAAAGTTGACCTAACTGATGACAAACACATGTTACAGAGAACGTGATAATGTGTGCACGGTGGACTGAACCGCTCCCATTAACAGTTAGTGGGTTACATTGGCGCAGGAGTTAGCAATATTATTGTCAGATTTCTTAAATTCATAATGACCGACGTTACTGAAAGGCCCACCCTGTAGTACTATCACGGTTTAATCGGTGAAACTTTAACAGTCTGTTGTACCTATATCCGGATTGTTACGACGGCGCTGTTTGTGATACATTCCTATTCTAAGAGCATGATGTTTGTACTAGTATTATGTATGTATGTACCCAACAAAAATATTTTACATGGAACTTGTACAAAAGTATCAAGAGTTACGAAGGCGGTTCCATAAAAACATTTTTACTGTAATTATGAAATGTCAAAGCTACGACTATTTTGTGCTTAACATTAATGAGAAAAACAAGGAGAGACAACATTAAGTTTTGAAACCGCATTACTTAAAAACTCGAAACGGTTTTCGTTTAGGTAAACATTATATAAGTGAACGAATAAGAAATCCTACCATATATAGGACACCTTATTTAGTTAATAACAATTGATAATAATGCAAAAATGTCTTAAAGTTTGTAAGTAATGCAGTAGGCAATAATTTACCAGGAAGCTAGCGGTCAAGCCGTGACCGCGCCCCTAGCAGACAGTGTAACATCGTCATCACAGTTACTGAAATCCAAAATATGAATCTTACACATAGTTACAACTATACAGAAACTTATGAGTATTATAAATAAAGGGCCTTCACTACGATTGAAAATAATTATTAATGATTAAGAGATCATAATTTAAACGCTACATGCTAAACTTTTACTAGATTAGTCTATGTAATAATACGTACACTATAAAAATATATGCCACTGGGAAAACTTCATAGTGAAATTACTGAACAACGAGTGCACGAAGAGGGCAACACATGGTGTGAGCGAAACAAAGAACATTAGTGGAAATGTAGAGGAACCATATCTCTTGGAATATGTACCAGAAGCAGACTTGAGCAAATTTAGTAAAATTAAACGTTTGAGCAAGAGAAGATCATGACAGCAGCTGTCGAAACGTAAATATATATATATGTATATACCTACGGTTAGTAATGGCAGACATCAATATTACCTAAACACAAACATAATAGTCGACATTCTCGCGTTTATACTTTATCTTCGACTAGAAATATAGTATAACGAAATAATCATAGTTATCACTTATTCAGCAGTCGTGTTATACTTATTTAATTACATAATTATGTAAATAAAAATAAAATTGCAGTGGCACGTTATAAAGTTAAATTAATGGCACAGTTTCACGTTAGTTTGTCAAACAAAAGAATATTACATACATATACCCACACACGCGGTAGGTACCCTCAAAATTTGTCACATACTTATTTACTTAGATATCAATTAGTTCCCGCTGTCGACTGTCGATGTCAAGAAGACGGTTTCAGTCAAATTACTTGTAAAGTTCATCTCCGTAAGAAAACGGTCACTTGTTCCTCGTAATACTACAACAACGTACAACTAATCGATAGCATAACAAGAGAATATCTTTCGAGACACAGCTAAGCCTATCCATTGGACTGCCATCAGACAGAAAGATATGTGTTCACATAATGCCGACACACGAGGCGACAGCGTTCTCTTTGCATCGAAACGTAACGACACACACACTGGACACATTAGGCCACATCGCTTCGTATCTACGTTTGTTCCCAGTCAGTTTTTCAATTAACCTATCTAATTAAATAAATACATCGAGCAAATCGAATCCTACCATAGTAATTACAAATATGTATAAAAAGATATATATAAATTTCAGTGAATTTACAAATGTAGAGTTAATAAAGCTTTGTTAAAGACAATTCATTTACACCTAAGCGATGAAATCATTCGATAATTTCAACGTGAAAGTATAAAAAGTTCAGTTGTCCGTGTAAGAGTCACCGCCACTGTGGTCACTGTCGTCAGAAGACTCGGATGAGGGCCGCGCGGCGGTGGCCGTGGCGGCGGGCTCGTGCTAGAGCGAGGCGTGCCCGTGCTCGTGGTGGTGCGCGCCGCCGCCGCCGCGCTCGCGCTTCAGCCGCTGCTTCAGGTGCACCTTCGCGTGCCGCTTCTTCTCGTCAGACCGCGCGAACTTGCGACCGCACACATCACACGCGAATGGCTTTTCGCCTGTGTGAGTTCGTACGTGCGTCGTCAGGTGATCCGATCTGCTGAAAGAGCGCATGCAGATGCGACACTGGAACGGTTTTTGGCCCGTATGGATGCGTATGTGCCGCGTCAGCTCGTCTGATCGTGAGAATCTGCGGTCGCAGCCTTCCACTGGACACGCGTATGGTCGCTCGTGGACGGGAGTTTTGCTCGGCCTGTTGGGATACTTGCGGGGTTTGACCGCGACAAGCCGCAGCGGTTGCGCACTCTGTTGATATACTTGAGAAAGAATCTCGTGTCCTTTGCTCGTGGACGGGTTGTATTCGGCTAGCTGTACTGGCCTGTCGCTGGGGCCAGCCGGGCTCGGGTATGGCTCTCGCTTAGGCAGGCCGGAGGGCCCCGGAGTTGGCTGCGGCGCACTGGCGTACTCCTGCGTCTCCCACGTGTGCTGTTGTTGCGGCTGTGGCGGTGGGCGGTATTCGCAGTGTTGCGGCGGTGGACACGGCTGCGACGGTGCGCAGTAGGGTTGGCACTCTGGCGGGAGCAGCTCGACGCGTTCCTCATATTCTTGCTGGAAGTACTTGTCGACGCTGCCGGGGCCGGGGCCGGGCGGCAGCAGCCACTGCAGGGGTGGCGAGGGCGCGCGCTTGCCGGCACTGCCAGCTGGCGGCCCGTATAAAGATGCGCTAGCACTAGACGCATTGCTAGCATCCTCGGCGCGTGCGCCCGGGGACAACGAAGCTTCATGCTTATGTCGACGTGGCGAGCACCCTAACGATAGCTCATCGCCCGTTAGTGTACCTGTAACAAAATAAAAAATATCCATTAACATAATGTTGCAAAAAGTTTGATATTGACATGACAATGATTGGCATGACTGGTAATAAACAGAATACGGCCATAAAAATAGTTGTGTTCACTTTTGATTAACTAACAGTTATTAATTATTTTAAAGCAGTAATATTTGTATTTGGCTTGCGAAAGATAATTAAAACATTTGAATATGCTTGAAGACACCGTTATTAGCGATGAAAACAAATGTTTACGTGGAAATGTGGAATGTTTGTGTTAGTTAGATTTTTGCATGTGGCGTGGATGCGGCACGGGCCCGAAGCGGATGGCGCAACGCTACGCGGCGCTCGATAACGTAGGAAGTCGATAAGTGCGTATCACTAACCTATCCGGACATGTATACTCTGAACGACCATTTTGACCGTTGACCGTCACCTACTGAACAATATTTTTATTGCTAATTCATTACTATTTTATTACAACTTTTGTTTTTTATCATCATATGATGACAAAAAAGCTTTAATTTTAACAAAATTAATTTCTATCAACACAACAGTTGAATTGGAAACGCCCTCCGTAGTTTATATTACCCTCAGAAAGTAACTAAGTAATTTTATATTATGTGAGCGGATCTTAATATTTCAGCCATTAACAGATTAAAACAGAGCCTGACACAAAAAGAAAATCAATACGAAATTAAACCTTTCTAATTATAACTATACTTATTAAATTTACCATCACAATATTTCTATGGAAAGGCACAATCACCTAAACTCTTTTTAATTTATGCTAGGTAAAATTATAAATATTATTTAATAAAATGTAAAATTTTAAACATTAATTACTATCTAAGGCAATTTATTAAAAAAAATCAAATGCTGCTTGTCAATTTAGTTATTTATAATATTTATTGTACTTAGTGCGTTATATCATTAGGTAGTAAATTCTAAATATTTAATTTCGCTATAATATAATTCGTTGAGAAATTGTCTGCATTAAAATGATTTAGTTGGGTTTTATTTATTCTTAAAGTGAGTTTAATTTATAAGTTTTCTTGTATATTAATAAAAGGTTTCCTGGTTATATTTACCCCATTTGATATCTCCAAAATCTTGACATTTTTACAGAGTGAAACGCACTTAACGGTCATGATAGAACACGAGTAGAGACGGCGAGGATGGCGCCGGGCGCTATAATATATTTAGTGCCGGTATCTAGGTAGTTAGGCACACAGGGGAAGCTTCATTCAGCTTTGTGTATCGATCCGAACATATGACACGGGCCGCTGAACTTTCAATTTCACTCAACACTGTAACTTGAACCGAGCGGAAACTTTAATCTTTGACGTAATGCGAAAATTTTATGCTATCACAAATCCGATCAAATTTTTGTTAATGCACAGAAATCTATAGGATATCGAAGGCTCGTTCGGCTTCGAAGAGCGACTGTTTATTTACAACGTTATCGGTCGGCGGCCGGCGGCCGACGGGGGCGAGTGACGATGGAGCGCGTGTCTGCCGGGTGCACCGGGTGCAGGGTGGACTCGCACCTGATATCGACGGGGGCTCGAGCAGCGTCGGGAAGAAGGCGGGCAGGTCCGAAGTGGTGACAGGCGTGTTCAGGTCGGTCGGCGTGCCGGCTGCAGGCGTCGGCGTCGACACCGGCTTCAGCGCACAGTCGAACCCGAGCGCGCCCACATCAGCTAAGGAGAGCAGGTGCGGGCCGGATGGGTGATCCGCATCAGTGCCCATCCCGTCCGGCACCACCTGCTCCTCGGCCCACGGGCCGAGTGGAATTACGAACAACGCCAGCGTGAAAACGGCCTCTCGCGCGGCCGGTGCGAAGGGGACTGGCGCCGCGCGACCCCGCATCGCAGTTTTATCAATGGACTCGCGGTCCCATATTCGGTAGCGGCGCGCGCAGCTCCGCCAATCGTGCGGCGCGCTGCCCCCCCTGTGCTGACGTCACCACCCGACGCCGCCTACCGCCCGCGCCGCCCCCCGCCACACGCCCGCTCGGCCGCGGTGCCTCCGAGCCTCCAGTTCCTCCTGCCCCCGAGCTCCGAGACTGAGCGCGAGCCTCCTGACTACAACCCACGTAGCTGTACATACCTACTCCTCCTTCATGATAATTACAAATTAGCCATCTACGAACATCCGACTATTGATCAGTACAACGGAGATATTTTTTTAAGTACCAACAACTTTGCGCTCTTTTGTTTATCTGTTAAACAAGTAGGCAGAGAGAAACCTACTGTTAGCTGAATGGGATTCCATGAAGAGTTTTTCAGGGCGTGGGCTTAAGTTATTTTATTGATTGTGTGATATATGCTTTTGACGAAATAACCAAATTTTATTTGTTCTGAACATGAACATTTTAATTTTTTTAAAAGATAAAATATAACCGATGTTTATTTTCTCCCAGAACAATATACCTAACTTTGGAAATGCTAAGAAAAAATGTTTTTAAGTCATAAAATTGTCTCTAGGTTTTATGCTTACGGAGGATGTGATTTATATATTTATTAATTGCTACGATATTTATAGTCAGAAATCAATAACGGTGAGCTAAACAAAGTTAACTTAAATGTAAAATGCGTAGCGCAGGTGGCTGCCCGTGGAATCCTTATTCAAGATCAACTCATAAAACTGTTGGGTCTATTCTAGCACATAAACTTTTATAATAACTACCTATGCAAATATAGTTTTTGTATTGAGAATAATAAAACTTATTTATTACTTAGTTGACGTTTAAATTTTGATTTTATAGATAAGTAGAATTTTATGTTCTCATGATCTATATTCTAGTGATACATATACATATTTTACTAGTCTTAGTGATAAACACAAATTAGTGATGTATAATACGACAGCTAATAAATATTAATATCAAAATTCAATCCGTACCTACTGCTTAACATTTTAATATACTTTGAATTTTACATTCATGATAATATATGTTATTAATGTACAATAATATATTTTTATTTTATTTATCTCTAGGTACCTATATACTGACGTATAATGTCTATTGAGATATTTAAGATTTATATATCCAGCAAATACTTATATTATTGAGGAATGTAATCTCTTTATTTTAATAGCGCTATATTTTTTTAAGTTATTAAAATTCTAGCCATAAAACATAGTCCCACAGATAACAAAAACTATAGACAAGATATTAAAATATATTCTTATTAAAGTTTATGAATTTCATGAACATAAAATGAACATTTAATGATAAATAAATATTACAGTTATTTATTTGTATACATAAACTTATTTAGTATTCTAGTTAATAAATCAGTAAATAGCTGGTGTATTGTAATAAACGTATGGTTAAGTGTAATTATGAGTTAGGTGTAGGTTTAGTTTGTGGGCGGTTGACCTAAACCACTCAAGATCAAGGAAATACAACACCAGACACTTATACATATGTAGATCGTATACATACGTATTAACATAGAAAATTATGGTTTCAACATGTGTGGTGCGTTCCGTTGCAGGCAGCCGTGGCAGGAGTTTGCCTGTGCAAGCGTAATTATGTAGTTACCGTAGTCCAACATAGAGGAGGAGAAGAAACGGTTTTTTAGTCAGTAAGAGTCTGACACTCCCTCTCTACTGCACCTGTCAGTCAAAAAGGTATTGTTCAGCAGTAAAGTAAACCAACACGGGTTCTTCATTCTATAGCCTTTGAGATTGTAAAAAGTTCAGAGGTGGAGTACGTTTCATTAGAATGCTTGTACGGCCGGATAATGAATGAAAAAAGTGCAAGCTTGAAAGGATTGTAGTATGACATTAGTTGTATGTACCTAATTGGTAGTGAGTACCTAATTAGCTTTTTCCTGGTAATCCTATCTAATCTGATGGAGTACGATGTTTACAGTTCACATAACGTTGACCAAAGTATAATTCATTATTCTTAAGTTACAAAGATCAAAAAGATTAACGACGCAAATTAAATCAAATACATCAATCTTTTTCTTTTATCTTTTTCCCTTAAGCGGTTACTTACCTACTAAAGAATTCTCTTTGCAAAGTTAAATTTTCAGAGAAAAACAGTCCAATTTTGTTTCTATGATGTAAAGTCGATTTTTTATAATGTCCCAAGGTAACTCAATGATCACAGATCCAAGAAGGACACAAACTTAATCGAATTCTGGGGATCCAAGATCCGGTAGCGAATATGATATCCGTTTAAACAGTATCTCATAATGTTGTTAGTTGAAATTGCTACGAAGTATGAAACGTGAGTTAGTCGAAAAAATTAATAGCGGATAATGATTTCATACAAATTTTCCAGGTAACAGGAGAATTTCCACGAATTTAATTCGGTGTAATAATATTAACATCAAATAGCCAATAGATGTAATAAAAAACAATGTTAAAAAAAGAGCAAAGAATCTGTTTCCAACAAACCGCGTATTTTGAAACATAAATCTTCTCGTAAACAACAAGACGAAGGTATATACGTGAAGTAGGGATCATTTACGGATACACCGCCGTCATTCGCCACCTAATTAGTTGTGACGTCTGAATATTTTCATTGTTATTCAGAAGAAAACTGTTTTTCGATTAAAATAAACTGGTAGTTCTTTCAGAAGTCTTTAACGTACTTAGATTTTAGGAAGTTAACACTTTTTTCTTATTATTTATTAGAATTTAAATTTCTGGAACTTGGTTAGTAGGTATCTAGCTGATAATTAGCCTAACATTAATTTGTAGCATGTCGTAAAATATGTCGTAAATAAGCAATAAAAAGACAGTTGTCTTCATCTAGTGTAAGTATGTCAAGTATGCGAGTAGAAGCGAGTGCGGCGAGCGGTGTGTTGCGGTGGCAGGACAATGGCCGCAGCTGTGTGCGTGGTGCCGGGCTGCCGGCAGTGGCCGAGACACGCCGACGCCCGATTGGGCCCACATGCAGTCGTTCACGCTAACCCAATTATCGCGTAACGGAGACGATAAAGAAAAATAACAAACCCACGATTTCACCGAGGTCTAATTATAGCGAGCTATTTGTGGGTGCGCGGGCGCAAGCGGCATAGCGTGGCCGCGATGTCAGGGCTATTCCTGGCCGTCAGCTGACGCTCCTGCGCCGTCGTCGCGCCGCGCGCGCTCGTAAACACCACGCAACCGATTGACGTAAAATGCGAACAATCGAGTTTTCAGCAGGTGAATCACGAGATGAAAACGTCCCTGCGGGAATCGTTCTATAATTAACTTGACTGCTTTTGGTTTGGACTTCGGAGGCGGGGTTCTATTTCGGACCGTTGCTTCAATACCGCTATCTATTTCTATCGCGCTACTATTTGTTTCTTCTAGATTATTATTCACGCTTTCGTGTTTGTGAAGTATCAGTCATATGACTTGCTGGTTAACGACGCTTCTTGTTTTGCTTTTAGTTTATGGATTCCCCGAAGTAATGAAGATGTTTGCTCCGAGCTCATGAAAGTCACTGTTCTTACTCTTTTAGGCCATGAGCCTTTTAACACAAATTGGCTGGAATGTGCCTCTTCTGCGATAAGAAATCTATAAGGAAATGAAACTGTTATTGTAACACCGTGGCAATCTATCAATATTAGTGATGTTATTTAGTAACAGATTGCTTGCAAGTAAGTGTGTTGGGTGCTCAAGTCATGTTAAGTATCATAG
Source organism: Spodoptera exigua (assembly GCA_902829305.4). Lineage (NCBI taxonomy): Eukaryota > Metazoa > Arthropoda > Insecta > Lepidoptera > Noctuidae > Spodoptera > Spodoptera exigua. Next base: position 7,030,891 of record LR824614.2, read on the forward strand.
CATGTCGTAGTAAGTAACGTAGTGGACTTTATGTCTGACATGGGAAAATATTATGACCAAACAGTTGAACGACCACTCACTAAGAGATATTATAGGTGTAGCATTAACTATTTTGTCTTGTCACTGTTTCGTATATCTTGTGCTGAGATTTGCATGACCAGTCTCTATTGTTATTCAAACGGCTAATTTCGCCATACATATACAACTCCCCATGATTGGTGTGAACTACGAACTGCAATTCGGTTAAGGGATATTTTGCTCATTATATTATGCTACATTTATTTTTTCACTAATATTATTTTAACTTATTGTATGTAAAGAACGAATACTTGAAAACCAGTCAAATATAACATAGATTGGCGTAGCATAGCGTTGCTACTACGTAGCATTCTGTAGTTATCACGTAGCTTGGCGTAGCATTCCGTAGCTTGGCGTAGTATTCTGTAGCTCATAGCTCGTTGTGATATAGCGTAGCTTATCGTAGGACAGCATAGCTACTGTGTCGGGTAGTAATTGTGTACCTGTATGCTAATACTATAAACGTGTGCTCTGAAAACAAGCTACGAAGTAACTTATTAAAATAATGGGTGGTCGCCCAAAGACTTGTATTAGCATTGACGCTCCCATAAAAGTATTATTGTCGTTGTCACAGCACTGACAACAAGTAAACACTTGTGCTGTGAGTAGTATAAGAAAGTGTTTCGGCAATGAGTCGACCTACTCCTGATGTTTGGCGAGCATGTGTGAACTCGGGCTAATAATACCCCCGTGTGTTGCAAATGCAAGTCTAGGTGACGATGCCACAGCCGGTGGCTATTAATATAAACTGTTATATTTCAACATGTATTTCTGATGATACATCACTGCAACATAGCTAAAAATAAATGCTAAAAAGTATGAATATGTTATCTAACTATTCGTTCCTGTCCAATAAATATTTCTTAATTTTGGAACCTAAAAAGTTGCCCACGCAGATGCCCATTGTTGAATATTTCTGATTAGCACCTGGTTATGAATGCTCATTTTCTATTTCATGTCTATATAAACAGATTGCACGTTGATTTCTTCTTATATTTACATAAAACAGACAGTTAGTAGGAGTACCATCACTTGTAAGTTTCTTATACCTACATACAATTTCCAAGTTATATGAGAAAGTTTTAGACTATGAGAAGTGCTATCAGCAACAATCCACGTTTCTATCCTTAAACCGTTTGCCAAAAGGCAACAGATGCAATAAGAAATCTTATCATAAGTGGAAAAGCTATAAAAGTCATACATAATAAGGTTATGAACTGAAACGAGACTGCGGACTCGAATATCAGAGAGCATCGATACAGAGCGCCCACATAGTTAGCGCCTTCCACCGTTGACCGATAACATGCTGAAATAGCGTGCAGTGACGCGAAAGTAATGTTGGCACTCGTCACGTCAAGATGAGCTGGTTTCCCGCGTCATGTCGCACTCATGCTTATAATTACGCTTCCATCGATCAACACTCGAGAATTCTAATCTCGTGCAGATTTATCACTAGCTCACTGACGTACACAGACACCCTAAACAGCTAAATGTTTATCTCAATACATTTATAGAACTGTGTAATCGTTGTTTGAACGTAGCTAATTTGTACGCATTTACGTAGTCATCGTATCACGTAAGCAGCCTGCTTTATTACTTGCATGATGTAACATCGTGATGGTGTTTTTGCAAAGATCGTTATCTATTCAATGACACATCGTTGGAAGGTAAATGTCAATCAGTATCAAACTGGAAATTCAGTTGTTCAAGGAGTAAATATTGTGAAATCTCTGCTGTAACATTTCTTCCATAACTCTGTACAGTAAAGAAAAAACTTAAGTAAAACAGAAAAATAACAAGTTAACAACGACAACACCGTAATAACGTTAGCCCTTTCAAAAATGATGAACGAAGGTTTGTTTTAGTTACATAAGCTTTCGCGAACTTTCATAAATTCAAACCTTTATCAGTAATTCTCATTGATAAAACAAAACATCGATAATTTAGAACCTACGGCCTAGTCTAAATTTCAAATTCTGGAAATTATGAATAGCGTAGTGAGTACCGAGAAACGGGGGGTTGTGGGGGTGCTGACGTCACAGCTCCCTTCGTCCCCCGGGTGGCAGGAATTATTCGTGTGACGCACGACACTTATGCCACACTTTTATTTTCCGATAAATAACTCGAGTGTAGATCAGCTATCAGGTCTAAACCAAATATTACGCATGTCCTGCTTAATATATTGTGCGATGAACGTCATTGCGGTATTTTCACTAAGTAATTTGTAAACATTGAGAATAGTTTTACCAAATCATATTAATGGATTGTTTCTTTCTGAATCAATATAGTTTCTGAATAGTTTAGCTATTTCAATTTATTCCAGTCGCATTTCGGCAGCTTTCAACGTAAACCCAGTTCCTCTGAAAGGACTGGGAAAACTGAACTGGTTTTGGTTTAAACAATCTTTTCCTTGTGCTGACTTAAAGACTTAGAGGCATTACTTGCAATTTAAACTTAATCGTTACCCTTTTGACTTCATTGTCAAAAACTCGATTCACTAACTTGATTGTCAACTTCATTTCAAATATTACGATCGCGCTATGCTTATAAAATTAACTTATTAAAATCGCTTTTAATATATAGGCAACGTTACTTTAATTTATTATTTAACAATAGTATTATCCTGTATCGTCGGTTCCTTTACAAAAATAAAATTTCATCCCGACCCGAAACAACTACATATTTCTGAATCACCCAACGAGTTGTTTCATGCGGGAATCTTTCTACACATTGCCCGGTTGTCGGTTCCTCAGCCGCCGCGTCAAATGTGCAGTTACAGAAACAATATGACAGCTAAATTTCTTCAAGAATAATAATCGTCAACCTTTCAAGTTGAACAGGTGAATTTACTTACCTAAGAAGCAGAACAAGCACATAATGAAGGTTCTTATCCACCATTATTGACGACTGTAAGTGTACATCATGCAATGTAAGTGTAAATGAAACCAGTAGTACTTTTAGTTTAAAATGGCTAATCAACCTCATGATCGATGCTACAAGATCCGCCCATTCGCCGAACGCAGAAATAAATTTTCCGTTAGTAAAGTATAATTGGCAACGCTTCTTGATCCATGAATGAGATACCTTATAAGTTCATTCAAATAGAGATAACGCAGATACCTGAAAGAGTAATCTCGTAAGTTATCAGTGTGACGTCATGGTAAAAGTGACAAAAATTAGCGGAAGGCTGTATTGCCGGCGTGCGTCAACCGGCCACCTGTTGATCGACCGCCAGGCAACATTGCCCTTGTGTGGTAACCTCTGCCGGGGCCGCGCAACGCTGAGCCCGCGATCGATATCAATGACGTACGGCCTCATTCATAAATAGGGAGGCAACCCACCCCACTATCTAACTTTGCCACCTTCCCCACACTACGGATTCCAGTGAAATCGCGGTAACTTCATGAATGGCGTGCACACATATAAATTCTGTAATTTGTGGTCGACGTTTCGGTGTGTAAAGAGGCAAATGTTGTCTGTACCTATTTTGTACAATTGATAATAGTTAATAGTGGGTAAGTGGCTACATTTGATACTTGCCCGATTGTTAATTATGCAAGGGAAGGGAGGCTTATTGTTTGAGTAGTTAGATCATGCGTTGTGGTTTTATATCGATATTATGTGCGATATAGTGGGTGATGTCTGAATGTGTAAGCGAGGCGTGGGCGTTGCGACGATTTGACACGCGCGTGCGACACTTGCATTCGCAATCAGTGCACTTGCACACTCATTGATATGGAGATAGTCTTTGTACAATAGTTTTATTAATTTATTTAAATATTTCACAGTTAAAAAGTAATTTTTTATCCCGATATCGTACTCAAACATGAAATGTCCATTCACGATCTGGATGATGGACGAATTGGATGTCGGATATCCACACTACGTATAACTTCCCCTTTTCTCTGGTTGGATCCCCGACTAGGGCGTGGTTGGAAGTGTATGTTAATCAAACTCAGTTAAGCAAGATGTGCTACAGCATTATTAGTTTTCTTTGTAAACCCTTCATATACCGCTATCACTACTGTCACCGTCTACTTTAAGCCTCTAAACGGACATCACGTAGGCCAATTAAGTAAAAAAATATTTTCTCACGCGACTCTTGTCATCTCGATGTTCGTGTTCGGCTGTAATGTAATCAGTGGTGCGCACGCGTCCCTTATTTACGGCGGATTACGCGCGCAATCAACTCGCGCGCACCGAAAGAATACGGTCTTGTACTGAACTAACTGGCCAACCCTGTCTCCTGTCGTAAACTACAATGAGTATTATGCAGTACTCTTTGTTTTTTTCTCTATCGTACGCAATGATATACTCATTTTATTGTTATGTAGTTGTGAAACATAGTTTTTGTTACAAAGTCTGGATAGCCACTTAGTTCTAGATAAATTTGAATATCTATAGAACGTTATTTCTTAATATGTTTGTCGGGTATTTACAAAACTGTCATGAAGCAGGCTCTTAGACAGGTAACCAGGTAGAAAAGTAAAGACTACATGTAGGAATGCTAAGAATGTTGTCTTCAGTAACATTGTATTCGTTTCATCAACATCAAACGATTGATAAATTTTGATAAAACGTAAAAATATGTGTATAGCATTCCACAGGCAATACGAATCGAGACTGTGGCTGTATGTTAGAATTTAGTAAACAAATATATTAGTAAATCGTTATAAAATCTGGTTTCTCGTCAAAGTTGAGTATAAGAATGCATACAAGATAACATTATAACACCATTACCCATGGCGTATGGCTTCGTTCACTACTAGGATAAAAGTTGTAGTAGACACTAGATATCTAAAAATGGAGGTTTTAATGTCTTAAAGCTCTCCAGTAGTTTCTACACACAACTACCATTTATGTACTTACATCCTCATGAAAGTTGGCCTAATAGTAGTAGGAAGCAGTGTAGTAATTCCTCATCGTCTGCTGTAGTGAGACCGGCCTTCCGTGTGGCCCTGACAATGGCAGCAACATTGATTACCTCCTGGGTGAACAGCAGCGTCCGACCGTGGCTGAGGCCAGCATGGCATTAAGCGCGATCGATGGCTCGTCCTTGAACCTGCTTCCTAGTACCGCGCATGCGTCGTTAAATGTCGGACGTCATCCCGTGACCATGGCCACGAAACACGTGCCGAGCCTCCCTAACCCCTACCTCTGCCACCCCAGCTCCATTCATCCTGACTCTTGCGGCGATACCTCACAGCTGGCGGCTAGCCTTATTCATCCTCAACTCTGCCATTTCTTATCGATTGTGACCTTTTTAAGGCAACCTGTTGAGTTTATTGTTTTAAAAGATGTTCTACTATAATACTTGTGTAGGCTGTTCATTCGGAAAACCTTTGACATTTGTAGAGCCTACCTAACTAATAATGTGTTGTATTTCGTGAATGTTGATTTACACGTTAGGAGTAAACAATATGGCTACATAACCGTACTCATACAAGCGGTAGTCGTGTATGGGTCGGCGTTGCAAGGCGACATTGAGAACATGTCCGCAACCACGCAGGGCTACGTATGAATGAAGTTACCGTGGGCGGCACGCGGTGAGCGTGGCCCATTCATTCATTAGCTTGGAGGCCATTCCTCATGAATAATACCATAACAAAAATCGTAAATAGTGTTAAGTTTGTTATATATTGCGACATTATTTGGTTTGCATTCAATCAGTATAAAATAAAAAAGATGATTAAGATATCCTTTAAGTATACTTACATATATTTGTTCCTAATGACATGTGATATCTCAAGTTTTATCTTTATGCGATCGATGAGTTATCTTAATTGGGAATCTCTTCAACAATTCGCACATTGTTGGCGCTACTTAGTAGGCCATACCTAGCTTATGTACGTATATACCTATATCTTTTTAAATCAGGATGGGAAATTTGTTATCTGATTAGGTGCACATGCAGACGGCTATACCTAGGAACCAATGAAATTTGAAAAAGTAAGAAATATCTCAGGTGGAAGTAGTATCTAGGCAGCTCATGTACAAGGTTTTGTTCAGTAAAAGGAGTTGTGGCGTAGGAGTCAAGGTAAGGTCTGCAAGTTTGAAACTGGCGCGGATTAGAAGCATTGTTCCCGCCAACACACTAACAGAGCCATTGCCGTTGGCGACTTAGGAACATCTGACTCATTTCGAGGCATTCATATTTTTTGTGGACATAGCGGCATTTTGTACAAAATTGACTTGTTAGGATTTGATTTTGGCTTTGCCACCCACTCGAGGTTTGCACTGCTGTCTGGCTCACTAGCATTATGACATTTAGTTACTTCTATTCTTCTTACCAGACCTGGATTATTTGCTTCGGCTAAGTAATGTATAACGTCTTTGTCTGTTAACACATGCCTAAGGAGTTGGCAGAAATGTGCCAATAATGCATCTACTTTTACAATTTAAGTATAGATCTAATCATTGTCGTCAATCATCGCACTGGCAAAAATAAAAGACTTCTCCACTCTCTTCTCTGACATCTTCGAAGTTATTGTTGTATGTGTGTAAAGCATATAAATCTTTGAATTGACAATTTAGGAGTTGGATCTGCGTCTTCTGATTCTTTGGGATTATCATCTGTCCTTCACAACTAGCTAAATTTTACTGAATTTTCTTATTCTGGTTTAGATTCCTTGACAGATTTTTGAGACCATTTTTTTTTCGTGAGTGGAACCTTCCCCTTCCTTCTCCTGCCCCAGACAGAGGCCACGGTACCTTATTGCGCTTGCCCCGGTACTTGCTATGATGATTGCCACAGACGTTTGTATGAGTGCCGGGATGACATTTTTTTATGTTATATGTCGGCAAACGAGCAAACGGATTGCCTGATAAGCAATCAGCGTCGCCCATGGACACCCGCAACGGAGGTGTTACGAGTGCGTTGTCGACCTTTTGGAGATTAGGGATTTAGAGATTTTGGGAAAGGGAACGGATTGGGGTAGGGGAAGGATTAGGCCTCCGTTAACCTCACTCACACGGCGAAACACAACTCTTTGGTTTTTTCACGCCGATTTTCTGTGAGGCAGTGGTATCAATCCGGTCGAGCCGACCCATTCGTGCCTAAGCATGGCTCTCCCACACTTTTGTTTTCGGCAGACATACTGTTACCCAGATCTAAGTTTAGCTGTTTCTATCTGTCGAGTACAGACTTGCTACAAAACGATTCGTTAATGACATCATCAGCAGTATAACTTCTGTAAATGAAGAATTTGCCATAATCTCCGCGCATGATAGGAGAGTGGCAGACCATAATGACTGAGAGCCGTTCGTTTACTGTATCCACCGGATGAGCAGGGTTCGTGACAACTCTGCCCTGACACAACAGATACCAAACATGTCTCTCACACAAAACTATCGAACGTTTTCTACAAATCGAATCGAAACTTCGTGCAACGTACATTATAAACAGCAATTCCGCTTAAGACCATTGACAGACTTTACCAGTCCAGTTTGTTTGTCATGATGTAAATTTTATTAATGGAGAGCTATATCGGGCAATGCAATTAAAACCAAACATAAGTCAGCAATGGTGACCGGACTTGACCCCCAACCGCTGCTCGCTTTTGGAATTGTAATTAAGGACCAAGAACAAACTATGAATACAATTAATGTTACGATACTGATATCATTGTTTTATTACGCTGTGTTTGTATTTATGGAAAAATTGGCGTGTCTATTAATAGCCAATCAATATAGTTTGGTATACAGATCTAGATCAGTTTTTGGGGTTGGTTCAGATTAAGTAACATTAAACGTAATAGGTACTATTTTTGGTTGCTGTTGGATCAATTGTCATTTGAGTAATTTCTTTTTTTATTAAAGTTGGAGACGGATCGGGTGGTTTTAGTTACTAGGAGTCTGACACTCTCTCTCAGAGCCGCCGTTGAAGATCCCTCCCTCCCTCCCCCCAAATATAACTCCAGTTCTTAGCACAATTGTATTCAGAACAAACTTTGCTAAAGACTTGTTTAAATAAATAAAATTATGATATTGTTTTGAAAAATAGTAGAAACCAAATTGAAGTTTTGATAGAAACTTATGTCTCTCTTAATACAAGTGAGCCTATTGTCAAATTAAATTGCTTAACCCTTGAGGAACACCCAAAGAATAGTACTCTCCCTAGTATGCGTGATAACTTTGTTTATTAAGGAGGCAGAAAAATAATAATAAAATAAGTGAGTAACATAAACTGACAGCTGACTACCTCAGTCAGTTTGCGGTCGGCCTGAGGATGGGTCATCATTAACATTCATTGATAAGCATAGCCTTTACTGTTGTTGTTTTAGGGCATATTTTATATAATTATATTTATTTATAGCCGTTTCACTAGAAAATGTGTTACAGTTTATGAGAACACAAAAGAGATCGATATTAAATAAATATGGATGGTCTTTTTAGAGAATACCGTTGTGAGGTTTTTAGTTAAAAGTTTCAAGAACTTATGTTTACTTACTATGTGTACCGATGCGTTCAAACATAATGTAATACTTAATATATAATTTAGGATTTAGTTTCGAAATAAATATAAATAAAGAAAAGCTAAGTAGAATCCCTACGACAATTCACTTGACATTTCACTAATGGTAAGACGATTATAATATAGCTAAGTAATTCAATCAACTGAAATAATATTATGACGCTTTAGTAGAGAACGTATTTGTTAAACAGTATTTGATTTCATAACTAATTAATGTCACTATCAGTTACAGCTCATTCAATCATGTTGATGTTTGAGCGGACGTTGCGCACGCGACGGGTTGTGCGGGCGCATGCGCGGTAGCGGCGTGCAGCGTACAGTTGCGGTCGGCACAGACGTGTGCGCAGACTCTCGCGCCGGGACGCTAATTAGATAAACGAGCCGTGTGGCGGGGTCCCGACCGCAATTACGAGTTGCGCTCCAACCCGTAAATAATCAACGATATAGGACGCCACTTGTGTCTGACTCACTTATGTCGGTCACCAATTACAATTATCCACTGGATAGATGGATAGATAGCTAGGTCTCTCAGAAATCTACAATTCTGCTCTAAGAACTATGCTCGTGGAAATGTCTCGTCTCATTACCACTGATCATATCGCTTTTCTTAGTAGTTGGTCAGTCAGAAATTTCAATGAAAATTATAATTAAAAAAAAATGTACTTGTCAAATGGACCATAATCGTTTCATTTAAATAAGTTCGCTACATGCAAGATCAGTTAAACAATATGTATGTGACGAATATTATCAAAATATTCTTATATTGATCAAAATGTAGGTACTTACACATAAAGTTCAATTTTCATTTTTTTTTTGGTACTCAAAACTGGCGTTTTGCAGGGATAATATAAACCTATGAAATATTTTGGTATTTTTACGTTTCTGTCATTATTTAGTGTATAAGTAAGTATATTAAATTGAGTTCTACCTTTATAAAAAGACTTTTATAGAAATATCGTAAATTAAGGAGTCACATAGCTATTATAATATTATCTTTGAGATTAGAATGACATAATGGAGTACCTCTTAAATAAATAACAGGTTATTTTTTAATAAAAAGTAAAAAAAAAGTCGTTTAAACTTATACATTCATTGATGAATCAGACTTTTTGGTTTAGTGTGATTCTTATCTCCCTATGATTCATTCGAATGCTAATCGAAATAATTTTTAAATAGATTTTGATAGAAACATATTAATCGTTAAAAAGTATTGGCTAGTATGTACAGGTGATTGACGCCTGACGCATTTTCTGAATTAGTATATTTACAATTTGGCAGAATTATTATCTAAAGCGAGTAGGTTTATGTAGGTATTGTTACCTACAAACCGTAAGTGTGCCAAGTCCCTTATAAACAAACACATTTATGCTAATTAAAACATCCATTTTTACTTGTACGAGTATGACCACGAAGGTTGCTTGTCAGATTATTTTGAACTTTTGAATGTGTCAAACCGTTAAGATAAGGCTTCGTGATAATAGCTCCATTTTTGATTTTCTGTCAATTCGCCAAATAATTTAGCATTCTAATAGGCGTTTGGTATATTATATTTATGTCGGTCAATTTTTAGAGGCTTTTACGATAAATTAGATGTTATCTTAATCACCTAAACCGCAAACTAACACCTACTGAGAGACTAGATAAATAAATATCATCTGTAAACAGGATTCACTTGTTAAGTATTTATTCTTGTTATTCACAATCGCCGTTTTGTAATACACGGAAGTCTGCAAAAGCAGTCTGTGCCGCTCTTAATGAGTTTCTAAGACTGATGACATGTCATTTCGCGGAAGCAAACAGTACTTTGTGGTACAATAATTTGTTCGTGACAAGGTTACTGGTGGCGATGCAGCTCCACTCCATTTGTCCAGTGTGTACATCGCTCGGTACTTCGTGCGGTCAGGGTCTTGCTTCCATTAATTAGAGTATCCGCATTTTTTTTCTGTCAAGCCGTTTATTACATTAGTCTTCCTTTGGGAAGTGAGGCGATGAGTCAAGTACGAGGGCACGCGTCCGACATGAAGACAATTAGTTTTTTTAGTGCATTAAGCGAATCACTGAGAGGCCAAGCAAGCATTAATTAGACGTGGGTTTGTGTGTATGACAGGTTTCATTATTGGACGTGTGGCCCCGACCGCCATGAACTCCATAGGACAATAGAATAAGTCACGGCTTACTATTAATATTATCTCATCCAGATACATCAGTATGCGTGTGATGAGTTTGAATTGATGGACGCAAAAAAGTGTTTGGATTGTTTTTCACTTGAGAGTCTATTCTAATCCTATCTGAGTACATATGGATTAAAAAAAAAACGTATAATGCCAATTGTAAATCAAAGTCTCTTTAGCACAGCTCCAGTTTACCTATATTCCATGTTTTGGCATAAAAAATAATTTGGTAAGGGTTTCCGGCTTCTATTTTCCGATTACACAAAAACTGAAAACATTTTAGATACAAGCTAGCAAGCAAGTATTTGTGGGTTCAATACTACGAATTAATTTTCTAAATAAGCTTTCTGAAGACAAAAACTAAAATGCAAATCAAAATAAATGTAAATGTTTAGTTGTCACCGCAGTTCCCTGTCATTTGTAAACGTTTCAAGGAGCTAAATATTATTCGGAACGACTCCGGTGTTCTTCAAGCGTGTCGCGTGCAACTGTTTTAGTTTAGAAAAATAGGGCGATTGCACAAAACTTAAAACTAGACAAACATTGGCTCACATCCAGCTTTACAACACCGATACTATTAAATTGTCGTCCTCTAGTTTGTTAAAAACCTGGAGTTGAATGCCAGAACATAATACACAGCATTTTTAACACATGAATAAGCAAATTTTATTTATTACTAGCTGTGCCCGCGACTTCGTTCGCGTGGTTGTCGAAAACAAAACAACATCGTTTAGATAACAGTAGGCTGTACACATAATTATAAACTCCACTCAAGAAAGAATTTTTTTTTGCTATTTAATATCCTGACTATAGTATATATTTATTTAGTAATATAGGTATTGCTGATTACGTTAATGCTTCCCTATATACTATATTAGCGGTGGAATTACCCGGAGCGTATACAAAAAGGTTGTTTGGGTTGCTAACACGTGATAGAGAAACATAGAGTCCGCCGTGTGAAAAGCAATCAAAAGTAAGGTCATGGGGTAACAGACCCTTACAGGGAATTGCACATTTATTGCGTTGGAGACTTGTTACTCTTAGCCGTGTACCTACCATTACAAACTTTTGGAGGACTTAAATTTCTGAGTACCAACTTTTAAATAAATTTTGGGTGCTGGAACACCTGGTTTCATTAGAGAGTCTTAAAACTCTACTGGATAGTGGGTGGCATCTCCTTCTTCCAAAACCGTGTTAATAGATGAATATTCCCTACTTTCTCCAGAAACATGTACCAATATTTGAGAATTGATTGCTGCTGCTTGGTCATTGCGAGGTTCCAAAGTAGCTCGTTAGCATAGCCAAGCAGCGTCATGGTTCGAGATCTCTGATAGATCTCCGTATACAGAAGAAATGAGTTCTTGCTGTGAGGCAACAGAAGAACACAGGCTCTCGACTAAAGTTACTTTACCACCTTCTTGAGTCGTGTATGTACCATTACCAATTTGAAGTAGTAAATTTGAGAAGACCTGCGCGTTTGCGTCATCTCCCAAATATGCTCACATATTAAAGCTCAAATTAGATGATATGATACTACGCCATAAAAAAGAGCTCTTTAAACATGCACCTATTTCATCGGCCCTCGTTCCTCCGGGTATTATAGGGAGTGTGTGCCTAAATTCTCTACAGAATAGCACCATTAAGCCCATCGGTCGGTCATTTTGACTTATATCTCGCAACGTTCTATCTACAGCTTCCATAACTTTATCACTATTGCGAGAGATGTTGCAAACAGGGTTTTATGTGCGCTCCAAGTCGATTGGTATTTTAAATGTTTTATTTGCAGTTTTTCCTCCTGGTAATAAAGTGGCTGCAATTCCTGAGGAGGCCACCGCAAGGGCAATTTTGTTTTGGCTCCTTATTTAAGCCAAGATAACTTTGGTGAGGAAAGGTTTACCTGTTCCACCAGGTGCATCTAAAAACAATATTTCTCCTAAAGAACTTTCTACAGTACAGCATACTTTATCAAATCTTTGACGTTGTTCTGACGTCATATTTTACCAGCCATTTAGCCCTATTTCTGCTAACTCCTCAAGGTTGTAATTTATTTCCGATGCACACTCCCTATTTATTGGTTCCCCGCAAGCCGTATTGACTGAGAAAGTTCCCTCCTATACTTATAACTATATCTTGCATAGCTAGCAAAGACTTATTATGGCAGTTTTCCCGTACTTGGTCAGAAGTTTCTCTATTATATTTTCTCTACTATTTTCCTGTCTGAAAAAATCTTCGGCAAACGCGTCTTTATATTTTTGCCACAACTGCCCAGCGTCCGATAGGCCACAAAATGTCAATAAAACAAACAAATGACGAAGACGATGTGGACCGTGATGTGGACTATCGCTGACGCATGCTTCGGCTAAAGCATCATCCCAATGCTGATCGCCATCTAATAAAGGCCATGCGCGGCAAGCAGCCTGAAATGAGGGGTATTCTATATCGTACACTTTGCGGAGATCACTAAAAGTAGGCCCTCGCACTTTGTGAAGAAGGTGTAAATAATAACACTCTGCATTATTTGGGTGCACCGTGTACACTCTTCCAATCACGTGTTCTTTAAAAATGCCGGGCTCACCTTCTACAGCAGTTCCACGTCACCTGCGTTTAAAAACACCTTGCTGCTTGTTGTAAGTATAATAAATGTGGCACTTCATTGTACAACAGAGACTTGGCGAAATTGTCTCTTTCGCAAAGGCGAAAAAATGCGAGCAAGGTGGTTTGTCTCGGGTTATGTCATGTTAAATCGGATCTGCGCTATGGTCTGGAAATTCTGCACTTATGACACTGTCTATAGCGGCGGGACGATTTTTTTATTCCAGCCACAAAAGAATGTGCGCATGGGGTAAACCACGCTTTTGCCACTCGACGCTATACATAAAACACAGAGTTGAACCGAAAACTTTCTCCTTTGTAAGTAGATTAATCAAAACTTTGAGTTTCAAATGCAAAATCCTCGCAATAATGTCTTTGTCTAAATTATTTTACGGTTATTACCCGGATATTGTGTTATAAGTTTACTAATAATATGTAACTGCATTTATCGTATTAGGTGTGCCTGTAATGATGAATGTAATGTTTAAATATAAATAAATAAATAAATAAATAATTAATCTTATACAGATAATGACGTATTTGCACAACGCCATCTATCGAATAAAGATATCAACTATCAACATTAGTTCTGCTTTTTTGTCTTAAGGTGTCGTTGCAAGTACTATACGGAAATGCGTGTTGTTTTACTTCTTGAACTCACTAAATTAATCATATCTTCTGATAGAGTGAACCGATTTCGATGAAACAAAAACTAAGTTATACCTCAAGTTGTGTAGAATTTTTGTATATAAGCATTGTCTGCATTGAATTCGTAGATTTTACGTGATGCGAGCACAAACAAACATATAAACAGACAAACAGACAAACAGACAAACAGACAAACAGACAAACAGACAAACAGACAAAAATGACAAAAACTACGAAAATGGGTTCGGTTAGTTATCCTTTAACACGCTGGCTATTTTTTTTGTCAATTTTTTCAATGTACAAAAATTACTTTTCTACAGATTTATTATATGTATAGATTATTTCTCCTTCATCTTTATCTATTATGTTGTAAATAAATCCTGTCATAACAATGTGTCATTAAAACAATAACAGGAAGAAGTTTTATGTACTGTGTACTTACTAACCTATTAATTCTGATAGTTACTAGGTATTCTTATTTCAAAATATTTCTCTTTTTTTAAATCAAGATCTGAGAATACCAACTACAACCATAATTTGTCCTTGGATTGGTCAAGGAGCATGGTAAATTCCTTAATTAGTTAAATCAGGGATCTGAGAAGAGTGTTCAATTGAGACGTTCAGAAATGGATGATAGAAAATAAGACCATGGATATTTTGATTGTGATTTTCTTTTGTTATTCTGTCTTTTTGGCTTAATGTCTTACATTTTGGATTATGAAACTGATTGAAAAAGGGTACCTAACCATAGAGTTTCTTGGTCGTTGTTCTCCATGGTAATCAACATTTTTGGAATGAGAAAACACTTACAAAGAATTGACGACAGACTGACACTTTAGGACTTTTTAATTTACATATTTTGTTTAACTTCGTTTACAATTTCACTTAGATTTTACGTTACAAATAAGTTATTCATAAGGGTGATAATTTAAAAATCAAGTTAAAATATACTTCAAATAAAAGTTTATATACATCGTTATGAAATACGAGTATTTAATTTAACATATTTATTATATTTTGTACGATAAATACGTTACAAGATAGTTAGTTATAAATATCGCTCATGTATTCGAGTAATATTATATTTAATGTATTATCTACCATTCTTATGTCTATATTAATTGAATATAATTTGAAATTCTCTTTTCTATCTGTGTTCTATATAAATAAAATAATTTATATTCTTACTTTGTTTAGTTTATTACGACACGCAACCGGGACGCGGCTCTCGCGCTCACAGGAATTTCATACAAGATTATAATCAAGTAGCCGGTGCGTACCTACGTTGTTATTTGGCTTGAGACATTCTGCAAATATTGAAAGAATTCGGCATTACCTACTGTTCAAATGCCAAGCTTTCATGAAAATGTAAATTTTTGTTGGATTTCACAGCAACGCAAGAATTACATTTTGAAGCTTCGCCAAGATGTTGGTTAATATAGGTATTTTGAGTAAAATGATCATTGGTTTTTGTAACACAGGAAACTAAGGTTTTCTTTGTTGTACTGTGTGGTTCGTTTCATATACTTACCTACATGTTTTTTATAATATAAACATGAAAAACAGTTTACTGACTTGGTTTATTTTGGACTTGAAATATTCGTTGAAGTCCAGGTAAGTTTTAAGAAAATATGGAAATAACGCGTGAAAAATTTCTACTGAAAATAATAATTATGTGTCATGCCCATGCACGCGGCTCTATAAGTGATATTTGACAAACTTTGACTCAGCTAGTATTCAATACTTAATAATAATATATACTTCTTTCCTTTGAAAATTCTATCCATTAAACCTAAAACAATCTTAATATTTTGTAGTCCGATCTAGTCACGTACATGTGTATCTATATTATAAAATCCAGTTATACATACAAACCAGTTTGCTGCAGAATATACCTCGAGCTAGATTTATATGACTGACTTAGAACAGAAATAGTCTGCCATTGTCAACTTCCGGCCTGAGATAAGGCAGATAGCGAATCGTCATGTATAATTCCACATCGTTTGTGATTTCCAGAAGCTGTTTGGCAATACGTGATACGAATTTCTTGTGGACGAGTGTGTGACTCAGTGCTTTACCTGGCATTTTTTCAAACCATTAAACCTACTTACTCATGTTCAGAGGCACATGTTTTAGATTCAAAAGCAGATTGTCGACAAAGAAGGCAGATATCGTTTTATCGGAACACTAATTACGAGTACTAAAAACAATGTTTTATAGTCGCAGTCAATCGTTCGAATCGAAGTCAACTGAGTCAACTGTAATCGATACGCTGTAATTGCGGAGCATGTATCGAGTGAGACAATGACGTTTCGGTCGGACACAGATCGTATCGTATGCAACTACGCAGTTACACGAGTTTAAGTAATTGCGGGAACGGGCATTGTTAACCGGTCGACGCAAATTGGGCATTAGCGATAATTTATTGTCTTTAAAATAAACTTGCATTGTCGTGGCAACGTTTGAATATGTACAGTGTGGGCTTGGTTCACGGCGATGGGCCCTAATGATAGCAATTGTTCTCCATCATTGGGCACAGGTGCGTGCACTGACTGTGGCAGGTCCAGACCAACCTGCCACTCGACACCCGTCGCTTACGAATGCAATCGACAATTTACTTGTAAAACGTTTTCCATCTCACAGCTCACAGTGAACCAGATTGTGAAAAGCTTTATGCCACTTAGCCACTTTCTATCCATGAACAAGCTGGTAATTCATGAATTGCGCTAACTTATTTGATACGAACAGATCAAGATAAATTTATCAGAGATCTAAGTGATCTCGTTAGATAATGAAAATGCATTGCTAATACTATTTGTATAAACCAGTAAGTATAAAGATGTGACAGATATGCACCTGGGTATCTATCTATGAAAAGTTGCCTACCTCGTTGTTTGTCTATAGACTGGTGGATGAAATTTCAAATGATTTCAGATTACATATTCATATTTTCAGAGTTTTCAGCTAATTTACTCATGGTGTGAAATAATGACAAAAACCGGCATAGGTTTGATGTCTTTACAGTTCATTACCAGCCGAATCACACCTAATTGAGAAGAGGTAATATCAGAGTACTACGGTTAGCTTAGGTGTCTGAGAAATGAGTTTTCAGATAGTCTTATTATAGGTGCTAAATAATATAATATGCACAAGGTAAAATTTTGAACGTTTTCGAGGTTGAAGAACTCTATTTAAAATACTGGATTTCCTAGTGGATAGTAAACAATGCCACAATTTTCTTTACCACGGCTCATGCCACAATTTCTAACAAAAAACGACAATAGTTCAGCTACCGATCCTACTCGCATTATTTGAATATGTTTTTGTGGGAATGAGAGTGTTGCTATCTAGATGAGTCATCCTTGCTGCTGTTCGCGCGGTCGTCGGCATTTCGGCGTCGCAAAGCAGATCATTTAGAGGCGCGGATAGAAGTTATTATTCGTCTACTAAAGGCTAGATTGACAATTTATGTGTGATGACGTGAGACGGCGCGGGTCGCCTCAAAAGCACGTGCGTGCCCCCGTGGCACTGCGGGCTGCTCAAAGCGAGTGCACCGGCTATCGCACATCTGAAAACGTCCAGAGAGGTGTAATGCCCTCATGTGGGCACCTCTGACGAGCCGCCGCTTCCGATGTGACGCGATCAGCGTGGGACGCGCTTTTTTGACAGTATCAGCACGGATTACAAGGAGCTCTTATGCTGACTGATAGCATCGTTGTAGGCGCCTCGTTTGGGTGCGTGCTTTCCAATTTTTTAGTGTATCTTTGGACGCGCTTAAACATGTAGGTACCACTTTTTTGTCCGGGTAAAATCATCAAATGAGACTCTTACTGACTAAAAACCCCCCCATTCCTTCTCTTGCTCTGGGTCGAGGTCGCGGTGCCTCATTGCGTTTACCCTGCAACCCCGGCTGATATAGGTACCACTGTAACCACAATATAGCCATATTTCACCGAGCTAGTTAGTTGGTCTACCTCAGTTTATTATTGAATGTATATAAACTACATTAGAACATAGTACCTAATTACGGAATATTACTGACTCACAGATGATTGGGTGTATATTTTCATCAGAGTAAGTATTTGAAGCCAGTCTCAGTTTTAATTCTACTTTGTGAAGCACGATACAGTACGGTAGAGGTAATGAATTTGTAATTCAATCAGTCGTAGTTACGTAGGTTGATATTCTGAGCTAGCTCTTTCATGTTCTCTGTTAACTAATGTTCGAATTTAAGGAATAATTCTATTTTTTGTAAGTACGGATTCCAGTGGAAATGGAGAAAATGTAAAATGTTTTTTACTTAGACTATTTTTTTTTTAAAGAGTAACGATGGAGTTTCTTGCTCGTTCTTCTCCACTCGACACTACAATTTGGAACGAGCACCTAGCTTCACTGACGAACAGACTGACAGACTACTATTCTATTTTGACGTTTCAAAAGTACCTATTTATGGTTTAGTTGGAATAAATGATTTTGATTTGATTTGATTTGACTATTCAAAAATATCTTTAATACGGATCTGTAATAAACCAAATCAAATCAAATTTATTTATTTTGCGAATATGGGTACATACACGGGGTACATACATGTAGATCTTATTTTATTTTAAAAAATAAACAATAAGTAGGTTTTATATGGTAAAGCTTTTTCTGAATTCCGTATTTTTGAAACATTTTTATAATGTGGTTGTACGGCAAACGAGCAGACGGATTACCAACATTATGGTAAGTAATCAGCACCACCTATGGACACACCTGAACACCAGAGGACCAGTGCGTTGCTGTAACCTTTAAACATTCACACGGAGAATCACAACACTGGTTGTTTCATGCCTGTTTTCTGTAAGACCGTGATATCATTAGCCCATACATTCGTGCCGAATTTTAGCTCTCCCGCTCTTAACAGGGATCAGCGTAATATTTATTTTATTGTTTTCTCTCTTTCTAATTTATTTGGCTTATTGAAATTTTCTGTCAGTCATATCACTCCTTACACTATCCATTGTATAGAAGTTTTATCTGTAAACCTCAACGATGTGATGACATCATTTTAAATAAACAATGGGTGTTATTTGTTCTACAAACCCTTACAATGTGTCCATCAAAATGTGTGCTAAAATTGGACATAAGCTTCTCCTTAAGGGTATAATAGCTGATCTCTAATTACCAAATAATATTATATTTCACATAAACAGAAGGTAACATTTCATAAATAAGTTTTATTGAGAGCAAAGCAAAGATACTTTAGAAATGAAGCCAAGTATTTCTTAGAAATCGAAAAGCGGAGGCACTTTTCTTATACTTTTTGTTACCTGTCCGTTCTTCTATTTGCTATCTTATAAAGGTTCGGTGTATAATATCTATTTTTTGACGCAGTATAAGTAATATCGAACGATATTCTGCCACGGCTCTGGCCAATCACAAATCATGAACTTCAGTTGGCAACGCCTCTTTTTAAATGGGGGAAAGTTTTAATACGATTTGGGGCGGTAACGTGGGCATTCAAGGATGGCTTAACATTATTAGTGAACAATACATTATTTCTATAGATACCGTTGGAATGAAATAATTTCACTAATTAGTACTTTAAAAATATGATACAATGGCGTCTCTTAATTGTATAGACTTCTATAGAAAAACCAAGTACCCATCTGTGGCTTCGTTTATGAGACTACATGGTATGTTCATGTTGTTCTTGTTCTAATTAGTAACTACGAATTTTGTACGAATTTGGTTGGATTCGTGTGAAAAAATGGTATTTTTTTTCAATATTATCACATGGCAATAATTCCAATTAAATTATACCTAAAATACTTCTTGGATTTGATTGACAGCTAACGTTCTTTAGAAAGAACATTCTAATTAATATATATTAACATTCAAATAATTCGTAGTATTCACTAGATTTGGAACTCACACGCTCATAAATCTGAGTGGAAGCAGCGACTGTCGCAACCGATATTATAGTGGCTTGAGAGACGCCACGGCGTCCTCATCTTCCGCCTGACGCAGGTGCTTACCGGGCACGGCAGCTTCGGAAGTTTCCTGTTTCGGATCCAGCGGGAGAACTCGCCCGACATGTCGTCATTGTGAGGACCACCTAGAGGATACGATGGAGCATACGGTTGCGGTATGCCCTGCCTGGGCTGAGCACCGCCGTGTGCTCAGGGAAGTATTCGCTGGTGACGACTTCTCGCGTCCGGCCTTAGTCGAGGCCCTGGTGCGGAGCGAGAGGAACGGGGACGCCGTCTCCTCCTTCTGTGAAGCACTTATGCTGGCAAAGAGCAATCCTCCTTCTCACGCCCCAGCCGCCGCAGCAGGCGACACTATGGGCGTCGAGGATCAAGGGACGATCTCCGGCCACCGTAAGCGCGGGTTTGCGGACGGCGAGTAAGGGCAACTCGCCGCCCGACCAGAACCAGACCCGAGCGTACGGCGCGTAGCGTTCTGCGCACTCAAAGAGCCAATAGACCACCACAGACGGGGCCCCATAGGGCTGATGTTTAGCCGGGGTTCCGGGGTAAGCGCAATGAGGCACCGCGACCTCGGCCTAGAGCAGGAGAAGGAACAGGGGGGTTTTTAGTCAGTAAGAGTCTGACACTCCCTCCCGCCCGGCCCTGGGCGGGAGAAGTAATTTGATGATTTTCCCCTCCCAAAAATAAACACGCTCATCAATATATTGTGCCTGTCATGATCATTACACAAATGCAGCTTAATTAATCTATCATGTTGAAACTATCAATGTGTTAGACTGACATTTTTAAGACTGTACAACAAAGTCGCTGCATTTTCCTACAGATCCATATGTTTTGGTTTTCTCAATGTTTTCAAAAATAGTTGAAAGAAGGATTTATTCTACAACTGTGACTATGTACAGGTTCTCAAAATTGTCAGTAACCATTTTCCACAGGGTTCACCTGTGAACGTTTTATTATGATGTGGTGATAAAATTCAATAGTCTAAATTATTTGATAGCTCTTTTTTAACCCAAAATACAATTGTAATTTAAAGGCAATGGAAATGTCTGATCACATTCTAATTAATTTAAACATTTCACAGATTTCATGGAACGAGATTAAATCCAGAATACTATCAGGATTTTTCTGAATGATCTAGCATTTAGATAAATTGATACTGTCCATAATATTATATGATTGTTTTCCATTTCTCTTTGAATATTTTACTGGAATAGAATATTTAGTAGAAATGAATAGCTAACTATTCATTTCTACTAAATATTCACAATGAAACAATGAATTTAGAATTGCCATAAAACGGCACTTTTACACGTCAAATTATATGTGAAAAACTAGATGAAGCCAGCATTTCCTATCTGACTACTCTGAGAAGAAATGCCGAAACAAACTCAGAGGTCAGTCTCTTTTCAAGTCCAGACAATGTATAAATGTTTATTTATACCTTTTTAGAAAATGGTTAAAAATATCATTCAATATTAAAAAATATTGAAAAACAAGAGAATAACAAGAAACGTATTTCAAGCATATTTTATTCAAAGGCAGAGGTAAAATTACAGTGTACTCATAAATTGTAAAAATGTTTTTACCATCGATATAATGTTCTTAGAAAACTCTCTCAGGTTTGGTATCGACAAGCCGATTTTTTTAAATCTTACGGCTCACTTGGATTTTCTTCTTTTCGTCAGTGCGTTTACAAATATACATAATAAGAATATAAAAACGTATCTACATATAAGGAAAAGGTAAAATTGTGACTAATTTTACGTTTCGTGAGAAAATTTTATGGTTAGGCCAACCTCCCGAGAGGTTCGTAATCATCCTCATACAAACGTTTTCTTCAGTTCCAAAAAGAGAAAGTTCTAAAAGAATCTACTATTGGAACCTTATAAGGTCTTTCAGATGATCAGACCATCTACTCTCAAGTAGCTAAAGGCGTCTTAAAGGCGTCCCTCACCAGGTCAATCGTCAACATTTTTCAAAACAATGACTTTCTCAAGAGTCTTTAAATTCAAGTCATATGTTTGTAATACTCCGAACAAAATCCGATTTCTGCTTGAAAATATTTGATTTTCATATGTTTTTATGATCTGAAGTTTTCCGATAAGTAATAATGAATAGCAGTATGTATATAATAGTAATAATGAATTGCTATTCATTAATGTTTTGAAAGAACAGTATTTAAAACGTATAGATCTTTAAAATAATAAGTACTTCAATGAGTTTTACTTTGGTGAACTTTTAAAATGAGAGATTTAGTAGAAAAGAGAGAATTAGTAGAAAGAATAAAATTATTAAGTAACACTAAAATATACCAACATTGAAAAATTTAATATCTAACATAGGTACTTGGCTGGACCCGAGAAAAAGCACAAGATAACCTTAATTTTCCTATTGTAAATTAGCGGATTGTTCGCATAAACTAATATTGTAGACATATAAATAATACATTTCAGTTTTTTTTCGTTAATAATGAATTATTTATTCGTTTGGCTAAATAAAATGCAGTTATGGTGATGGTTTTTATGCATGGATTCGTAACAGAATCAGCAGAAGATAAATGCTCGCTTAACCCTGACGACGAGAGAGATCTCGTCCTGCATAGAGTTGGACAAGTAAAGGAAAGGATTATGGACCACCATTAAAAAAAAAACAAAGAACCCTCATTCAAGCAAGAAAAGAAATCACCAGTGAAGGATTTATGCAACAGCGCTCGACGATTTCATTTTGATAATCTCCTAATTTTTTTATGGGCTAGGTCGGATTACCTAATGGTTAGCAGTCGGCGCATGGATAAGGGTTTCGGATATTTAACGATTGGAAAGGCATGGAGAGGGAGAGGGATTAGGCCTCTGGTAACCCTAGTCACACGGCAAAACACAGCGCTGTGGTTGTTTCAGGTTGGTTTTCCCTGAGGCCGAGGTATCAGTCCGGTCGAGCCGACCCAGTCGTGTCGAAGCTTGGCTCTTCCACACTTATTTGTTTGATTAATACTTTTTATTTATTACTTAACAATTACAGTTTAATACAAAGTGAATATTACAATACTGTAAACATATGCATCCGCAGTGATTTCCGAAAACGTGTTCTAGATATATTATATCAGTAATGTCCGTTTGTCGTCAAGAGTTTAGGTTCAAACTGGTTTGTTGCAAACAATACGGGACCTTCCCGCCATTTGTATGTTGCGTTGTTGCGATTCTCAGCACCACACGCTGTCTGCTTAAACTGATTCTGTTTTTTTTAAATAACTTAAGAATCCTTTTAGAATTTATGGGTGGGGCTTCGTGTTTTAGACTTACTGTGTGTTTGTTTCAGTGTGCCAAGACTGAATTTTTTAAAGGTTATGTTAGTTTCGTAGTAAAGATTTCAGTAAATGTTTCGTAGGTAGTAAAATAGCGACTAATTATCTCTGGTTTCTGTTTTTGTAAACTGCTAAAATCTCAAAATAGTATTATGTACTATTATTAACTATAAATATAAGTCTCACATGATTTTTTAAGACTTAAGAGAAGAAAGGTCACTGATATATAATAAATATTTGAATGGCTTTTCAAATTCTATTTTCTCTTTTCAGGTTTTGATGTTAAGTAAACCTATTAAGCTATAAAAATATTAGCACATACCATTAAATAAAACAATTTGACAGTATATTGTTTATGGTTAGTTGGGTGAACATGATAGCGTTGGTTGCGCAGACGCAGCCGATTAGCGCCGTCCGGTCCAGATAACAGCGTGCCCGAACGCTGATCCGAATTATTCCTCGGAGAAGCTGACGTTTACAAAATAACTCTATACCACGTCACTGTGTATACTGCATATTTAAGTGACTGCAAGATCATTGTATTGATAGTCTTATCATATGCTTTGGTACCTGTTTAGCATAAATCGTGACAATTTGAGTTAGGTAGGTATATTAGCGATCATTGATTGGACTTCTATGTATTTCATTAGTCGTTAAGCCCCTTTCGTATCTGTTTAAATACGTGAAACAATGACATAATAATATCTGTACATTCTAGTGTAATAAATCAATCGTAAAGTTTTCTTAAGCCTTTGACTGCCGACAGAAAAATGTTGAAGGCAAATCCTCCGCTAACGGAGGTCACCTGTGACCCCAATGGCGCTTAACGTGTTAATAAACAATGATTTGCCATAAAAGAAAGTTTGAGAAAATTACTGACAATAAAATAATTTGAATTTGAGATAAAAGACAAGAATAAAGCAGCTTGGTTGACGCAAAAAATAATGATAACAACAAATTGCAATGTCGTACAATCTTCATGGAAAATAACTTTATTCTTTTAACAAACTAGAATTAGTTAGGTATATCAGATATTGTCAACAAGCTTCGAGAGAGATTTTTTCTTTTCTATAATAAAAATGACAACAAATACAGTTATTTGTACGTACATACATATGTGTCAAGATACCTCATTGAAGTATTTAGACGACCAACAACCGGTGGGGTCGGCAGGGGTCAATTGGATGTTACCAGTAGCTAATCGTAAACGTACTTTAATGAGCGTTTGTTCATCTAGAATTTTTTTTAAACATTTTTGCTTCAGAACCTTACCTCCTTATAACTAACTTTACAATGGGTAAGTAAGTATCTACTGATTCTTTTTTAATTCGTTTTCCTTTTTCAAAAGATTTAAATAAAACCAATAAACCAATGTTTTGACTGTACATATTTTGTAACAGATATGAGTAGATAAGTGCAATATCGATACAAAAGTTATGTTTTATATTGATAATAATAATAGTTTTTTTTTGCTTCTAAGCCTTACCTCCTTATAACAAACGTAAGTAAGTAAGTATCTACTGTTTTCTTTTTAAAAGTTTTAAATAAAATCTTTGTGGAGTAAAGTTTGACTGTAGATGTTTTAGAACAGATATGAGTATGTGTGATATCGATACAAAGGGTATATTGTTATTAATACTAGATCGTTTTTTTTACATTTTTACTTCGATGTCTTATCTCCTTATAACATACCATGGGTACATAAGTATGTACTGTATGCTATTTAAAATTCGTTTTTTATTTTTAAAAGTTTTAAATAAACCCATGTGTTTTGACTGTACCTAGATATTTTGTAACAGATATGAGTACGTGTGATATTGATACATAGGTTATGTTGATATTAATATTTTACATTCCCATGTACGTCATGGATGCGTGTTCACAATCGACGTCATTTCAATGGTAGATCGAATGTTCATTCATTATTACAATTCGACGAAAATAACTATTGTGCTGTAGCTTTAACAGTCAGAACCAGTCTTTTTTATATACTACATGTAGGTATCTATATGTAGCACGCAGATTATCTTGATAATTTTGTTAAAAGTATTTCTTTATAATAGTATACTGATTGCTCCTTTATAGATGAAATCAGTTCAAAACAATAAAGCTCGAGATCATTGAACCGGATTTAAGATTCTGTTGTCCTTAGTTACTGTTATAAGGTTGTAAAGTTTGTGGAGTAAACAGCTGATTGTAACGTATGGCGCAAGAATATTATTTACCCTGATAGTAATAACTTGCAAATTATTTCCCTAACTTTTGACTAGTATAAACATAATTTTGTTTAAATAAAAAGTAGTTGCATGTCTACCTTTAAAAAAATATGTTTTTTGCCGATATTGTTTATTGCCACCTATAACCATTTCCATGATGATGACGATTTATGTAAATTTGAGAGGAACCGGTTTTGCATATCAGTGTCGGCTTTCTTGTTGGTGATATCATGGTATAAGGAGCAACAAAAGGACGAGAAGTTTTGCTCACCATGTGAAGTGGGTGTAAAGTAGAGTGCGAACAGGTCGTCGACGGACGCGGTGGTGGTAGCGGGGTGCGCGGGCGGCTGCGCGTAGGGCTGCGGCTGCGCGTGCGGCGGCGGCGGGCCTCCGTAGTGCAGCCCGCTCGGGCCCGCCTCGACCAACAGCTGCATCTGTGAGATGTCCACGAACTCGTCGCCGTCGCCGCGGCCTCCCAGCTCCTCGTCCTCCGGCCGACGCATCGCGATCACCGAGAGCATCGCACGAGCGCATTCCCGCACTGCACAATCCACACCACCTCGTGCGTAACACCGCACCTGCACTCACATTCAACCCTTTTGCAAGCGACGCTGCACCGGCGCGTACGCCACTACACTATCCTATTAAAACTAACTTAATGTCCTATCAAAATTGACGTGATCACAGCACATTACGTTTAGGAAACTACATAAACACGGCACATTAATCACACTGAAGGGTCACGAACATCTACTGATAAATGAACACAGGTTTCGCACGCGGACTATGTCGTCGCGCCGAGAACGCCACATCCTCGACTGAGGCACAGGCGGAGCGGCGAGGGCGTGCATACGCCGCCCCCGTGAGCGCCGCGGTCGTCGTCCGCCGCGCGCCCTATCAATGGACGCCAGCCACCCGGTCGAGGTCGGCGTTCATTCACGACGGTCGCGTTAATGGCGTTCGAGCCGGGCGTCCTCGCTCGGCCGCCGGCGTCGCCCACGTGCGCGAGAAAATGGCGCGGCGTCGCGACGGCGAAGGAAGGCGCGCGAAAAGCGCGGGCCGCACAAGTGTAGTGATGGCGGGCGGCGCGAGCGCGGCCATGCAGCGTGGGTGCGGAGGCTCGCCGCAGCTCCTCGCGTCACGTCACGCTCACGCCGGCCACCCTGCTGCCTCGGCGCGCTCCTTCCACTCGCCACTTTCTCTGGCGTTGACTCACGATCCGCTTTCGGACGCTACGCTGTGCGCTGCCGCCGGGTGACGGATCCCGGAGACCGTTTTGGATATGCTACAATTAGCCGGATGGCACGCGCGCACCCGTGACGTCGATAGACCGGCCCGAATAGTTCGGACGTTACGTAGTTCGGATAAATCATTGGCTTCTTCTAAAAATACGTAACTGGTCATAGCCATAGCTACGTAATGATACCAAAAGCGTTACTCCATATGCTATTTCTGATTTTTTGGTATTTGACGTACGTAAACTGATCACGTAGATTCTTTAAAATTAGTCGTACGCAGGAAACGACTTACTGAGATAATATGACATTAAACTTATCTATCTACATACATATATGTATAATTCTGCCATAGTACTCGTATACCTAAAAACTGTCTGTTCGATTTTTCTCTTAATGTACACGTATATATATGATCCTAGATTTCTTATCATTTCTTGTTGACCTTTATGGCTGGAAAAGACGTATACAGTTGTTACAACCTATTATAACCATTTTATGCATCACACTTGCGGTTGACTAGTAGATAACTTCTTTGTATGTCTGCATAAAGTGAAAAAAATGAAATAAATAAACAATAGGGACGATTAATGTTATTATATATCGTTTATATATAATGTTATTATGTTGGTAAACTTCTTTGAAGGTATTTTATTGGGCAGACTTACAAAAGTTATAGTTTAATCTTATAGATATTTAATAAAATGTGGGTGCATAAATAAGCATTTAAATAATATGTATAACCCACATACGCATAGGTTGATACTATAGATTAAAATGAATCCCTAAAATAAGGAAAGGTCATGAAACGTTTGTGCGTTTCCATGGAAACCACTTGTTGATCCTCTACCCTTCGGGAAAATGTCAGGGTGCACGGTGTGGGAGAGGCGGCGTGGGCCGCGCCGCGCCCTCTTACGTTTCCTGCTCCGGACAGCTGCCAGAATTTAGCAACCAGCCCTTTAGAGAGTTACATGTATCTTGTTATGACATTTATCAGCTCGACCGTCATCAAACCTGTAATTTTGTGGAGGTGCACACGCCCACTCGCCGTGTGGGTGGACAAATCGTTATTCGTTAGGGGTTCCTTGTCATGAATTTATAATTCATGCAAAATTCGATTAACCGCGATCCCGCTTCATTCAAGTTTTGTGTTGCCCTTTGAACTTAAAGGTTATTCCTTTTTTGTTGTCCATTCTACTCCCTATATGAAATAGGATTTTTTTACCAAGAAATAATTTTACTGTAGGTCTTCAGCTTTTTTAAATGAAATGTGACGAGAAAAGTCTCTACGTGTAAATTTTACTTAAACTGAAATATTGTGTGCATTATTTATTCCAAAACAGTTTGCAAAAGTAACATTACAAAATACAGACCAACAGTTTACCGTCCAAAGTTAAGACTTTCCACATTCCTTCGCTAGTTGGAAAAGTTGCTTCACCGCTTGATGTTGTAACACCACGCCCTTATCAGTGCTGCAGGGGCGTCAGGGAATGATGCAAATGTAGGGCCATGGTACCTTAGATCAGCCTTCGCACATCCGGCGCCTACGAACTATGTTACGCCACAACGTACTCGCAGCGACCTGTATCACATTGAGAAACAATAGCCTTAAGGCTGCTTATTATAAACAATAACTGTTAGTGTTTCTATTTTAATGATATTGTAACGGTTCATCAGAATTGAATTAATGTCTTATGTTCAAAAATTAATTTAATTTCTACCTACATACATAACACAATACGACTTGAGTGGAAAGTTTGTCATTGCATGTCGCATGCACGTTAAGCAAAAAAAAAACGTGATGAGGCAAAATATTATAGTCATTTTTGGTTTACAATTCAACGTGGAGAAGAGCCTTGCTTCGGGCCCTTGGCCGGAGTGATAGAATAGAATAGAATAGAATAACATTAATTTCAGACAAATGCTCATATTTGTAGTATCAATAACGCCACTGCATCATAGAAAACTGGCGTGAAATAACGCTAGCATTATCCAATTTTCCCTGCTCTCCTCTGCCCCTTTTCCCAAATAACCCAATTCTTGTAACGCCTCAGCGTTTTGTTCGCTATTCAGAGCGGCGCTTATTGCCTTCTATCAGGTGATCTGACTGCTTGCTTGCCGTCATAGATTGTAGTTTGATGCAGTAACTTCTGAAAAACTGATTTTATATGTGATGCCCCTGTAAAACACTGCCTTTTATATTATTTTGGTGATTTCGGGAATCAAAAAGGATTGTTGTATATATTAATTGAATTTCACATCTACCTATAGACTACAAATAAGGTCATGTTGCCTGAAATTGGCTGAAAGAGTAAACTTTTGACCTTAAGTAAATTGATGATTCGTATTATGTGTTAATGAAGGCCATTAAATGAGACCTTTAAATATGAAATTTGGTTGTGGTACTTAGAGAGTGGGTAGTAAAAATGGAGGAGAAATGTCTACAGAGAAACGTTGCCGTACGTAATCATTGTTTGCCTTACTGAAGACTTTGAAATTTTAACTGTGCAACAATAATTACGTTAGCACTTTTTGGGTTTCAAAATAAAACTCTAATCTGCAAACTTCTTTGCAGATGAAAAGGTAGTCAACCTTACTACCAGTATATCTTCGTCATTAATGAAAACTGATGTGCTTTAGCATGTATTGGAGTCATTTATATACCTAAGCAGAGCAAAATATTAGAGCATTTTAGCAAATATCTTCAGATTTTTCAAATGTCAGATCTAAATATTACCAAATTCCACATTTCAGTATCGTATCGCGGACGAAAGAAATAACTTTTTGTTCTCCAAATAGAATACGGCATTAACACATATGCATGTGTGTGTCGTCATCATTTGACGCGAATTCCGAATTCCCGGAATAATTCATTTCACATAATCTTATGTAAGTTTTACGTATATGACACCTACATTAATGTCGTCATTCCATTTATATGGTGGGCATATTGATGGTATATTTTCTTAAACTTCAATGGAGAAACCAAATCTCATTGAGCCCACATGTCGTTCTTTTGTTCGTGCAAAGTTCATTGCTGAAAATAGGCCGCTCCAGTCGTTTTACTACATAATAAACCCACATATTATATATAAAGGAAAATAATTCTTCTCAATAAGTCCTTAAAGTCTTCTTCTGCGTCGTGAAAGTTGTGAAATTTGCAAAAGGCCTTTACTAACTTATTCTATATGTACCTACTAATGTTGTGATGGCCTATATATGTAGATGGTTTGAGTGATACAAAAAATGCACAGTCTTTCTATCTAAAAAAGAAGCCTTTTGATGGTTTCCCTCGTTATCAATGCAAAGCATGTACCAGTTGGCAAACTATAACTGTTGATAGGTATGTCAAAATTATGTAGAGTTCAGGTGGCTGTGGCATCAGCCGATGCTATTTTAAACAATACGCAAGTATTTCCAGCTCGTACTAATTGCATAACTGCATAACGTATTCTTACATAATAATGTTTGAAGGCACCCAATGTAGATGTCACAGGCATCATTTCGGAGGCGTGATGACGCACTTGTCTATACAATTTCCCTTACACGATGACGTCCGGCTGTTTCATAACATCCTATTTAGATAATAAAGCAAGATAAACAAATATCGGAAAATGTTTGACATACTACATATAGCTTTAAATTTACAAGTCTCGTCAATGTTAAAATTTGACTTGAACTGTAGAGCGGACTGCTACTCACTGTTGCTTTTCAGTAATACTCAGAAGCTTGTGTTTACATAACATAGCTAAAAAATATCAATTCCGGCCATAACAACATAGTACACAAAAAGTATGTAGTCGATAAACCAAACATATATCATATGGTAAGTACCTAATTTTATTTTATTTTTTTATTTATAATATCGGCACCCTATTTTTTTTCTGTGGTGTAGGTGCCTTTACAAATGGAAAAAAGGGAAAAAATAAACTGAAGTTGATATGGAGTACATCTCCATAAAAACAGACTCACTGTGTATCTACAAGCTTACTTGTATTGAGATAAAAATGTGACGTCATGTTTACTTTCTCCCAAAAAAGGAGTAAAAAATAAGGCTAATTAGCAATTAATCGGGGATAAAATAAATACGATTAATTGATTCAATAAGAAGGCGAGCGAAAATTTTCCAAACAGGAAAATTTTGCTCCAATTAACGAAGTATGTGGGTGATGAGTTGTATTTATATTTCCTCTATGGGCAAGGTACTGATATATGTGCTTAAATTTCTTGTCCGTGTCGCTATGAGAAAAAAATAGATCAACTTAATTACAAGCCTTTTTTGTTCGAAGACTGTCTTTTATCAAATATATCAAATGACTTAATTCCTGGAGGAGTAGTCAAAGCAAAACATTTTTCAGAACATATTTTTATTTTTTGTTCTAGGTGATACGAAAGACAGTGTTGAGACTCTAAATATCTTAAAGGCCACCGTTCCTTTGCTTGTTCCGAATCGGACCATGGTGCATCATTTTGCTTATATCAGCTTATATCAGCTTATATCAGAAACCAGCTCAAAATTCCTTCGTAGTTGTTACTGCTCCCAGACCACTCGGCAGTAATGGTCGATCAACGATACATGGAAATACAGTAAAGAAAGGTCCCAAGAGTAATAGAAGAAAACTTACAATAGCAAAACTAAGATTAAATTTATGAGAATCGGAGAGGTTTTATTTCGTATATAGTTTCTGTGGATAGTTCTAGAAGTATACGAATTTACCTAAGCATTTATATATTTATACTTTTAATATAATTATTAAAAATATTAATAGGACACTACAATCGGCAATGCAAAAAAAAAAATGCTAAAGGCAAGAAATATAATTGAAAAAGAAATGCCTCCAGAAATGCTATCCGAAGACATTAAAATTGAGAATATTACAACAAGGATAAGGCAGCTTTACTGAAAATGGTTCGGCTACATAGTCGGAGGTATTAACAAGTGGAATAAATACAACAGTACCAAAGATGCGATGATAAAATTAAAAGTCTAGCAGGGAATATATGGACTAGTCACTAGTAAGACTTAAGTGGAAGGAAATGGAGAAGGCCTTTACCAAGGTTGGGCAAACAAAGCCCAGATAGTCACTAACATGTCAGAATTGTTATAATAAGGAACTTTTGTTAAATGTTAACATTGTGTTTAACAATTTTAAATATGTTTGGTTTGAATATAAATTATTTATTTATTATCATCGACATCATTACCAGTACACTGCGTGATTAGAGAGACTGCAAAACTGGGCTTTGATAAACTACCACCTATATCTGATAATAAAGCATAATATAAACACATATTAACTAACCTTAACTAGACATAATGATGTCATTTGTTATTCGATATACAAGTAACCAAGCAACCGCGACAACAAAAATAACTGCTTACTGTTACTTATTTTTTTGTCAATTAACATAACGAAAAGGCAATCGTCGGAAAATCGGGCAGCGTCATTTAGTGGTTCCGTCAGTTGTGAGCAGTTAGTGCGGGGGCGAATAGGAAGGTAGACTTATATGGAAGCGGCGCGCGCGCAACTTAGCGTCACCGCTCGATTAACCGTCCATCGCTTGTTGTTTAGGCTTCGGACCGATAGACTCGTTCCTATGTACATTTAAGGTCATATTATTGAGTTCTATGTGCCGCCTACACACCACCATGATATTTGGAAACAAGAGTAATCTTAAGGGATCGCTTCCTGATCATTAACTGGTTGGTTAATTATGTGGCTATGACATCATACATTCAATTATACATTTCTGACTTGATGACCGAATTCACGTGACTACATACTGTAGTAATTTAGATCGGCATTATGTTTATGTGAAAATGCTTTCGAAGAATTCTCTCAAACGTTGAACCGAAGATGCAGACCATTTTAATTCAAGTTTTTGTAACGAATACGGATATCAAACTACAAAAACATAATCAAACACTAACATCATCCTCTGAAATATAAGCATATTTTAAATAGAGATATATTTAATAAATATATTTAATAGCTAACGTATTCCCATGTCGGCCTAGTTGCAAACTTTTGCGATACTAAAGTGAATTTAATAACTGATTAAGAACTCAATAAACTGTACTTTACTTATAAACCTACGAGTACAAAACAAAATACAGACAATCAAAAGTCAGTCAAGTTTTTTAATTATGAAACCAATATTATATTAGTTGTATTTGCTGAACAACCCTATTGTATGAGGGCGGTTAAGACAATAACGCGAAAAGGTTATGAAAATGTTACAAAAGTAAATCTCAATCCGCCTACTTACTTCATCAAACTTTTTGGACGCCGCCGCCGCGCCAGTGTACCTACATTCAATGCTTTAACATTAAAATCATTTAATTATGGTACAAACTTGTACATTGTTTCTATATGTTCTCTCTATTTAATGGCATATTAATCGTGTATTTTTAATTAAAGTCAATTGCCAGAAACATCGTCTAAAACGATGGGGTTCCCATCATATTATATGTTTAGAAAAAGGAAACAAAAAATGAAATAGATATTGTGATGTTGTGTAGATTACAAATGAAATCTATGTCACTTTCTTTGGAGTTATAACACGCAGTTTGCAGGTCACACATAGATTGTTTGTTTTTTGAAATGTTTGAGACCGATTTTAAAATCTATTTATGATAATATAACGATTTTTTAAAGTTAAGTCTATTTTTAAGTTCTAGTTCAGATGACCCTATCATCCACAGAGTGTGTTAACTTTACAATTTAGTCGTTCTTATTTTGTTTTTTTTTACAAAGTATTGTAGCCAGCCTTTGCTTTAAAAGGATTCTAACCCAGAACTCCTTGGACAATGCAAACTGTTAACCAAGAATAAATTGAGATGTTAATTTGTTGAGCGTTTGCATAGCTTCGGGATATAAAAGGCCGACAGTGGCTATATTTGTTGCGGGAAATGTAAGGGCCAGTGTCCTGACGGCTAGAGAAACAGGACAATATCCATAGTCTGGATAAGGACCTATAGTCCTTTCTCAAGTTAATAAAGTACCAACATACTTGACATAGTCGGGATAATGCGGTGATTTAATTACGTGTATTTCTGCCAGGGTAATTAACCACCGTAGCGGTTATGATTATTCACGCGGGTACCCGCAAATCCGACTATCAATTACTGTGACGGCAACATGTTCATGCTCACTGCCAACTGACTGCGATGACCGCGTTTTGTGCTTTCTCATGTTGTGATTTAAGTATTATGTAGTGGTGTATTTGTTATGTTTTCTAACTACATTTTCTTTGTGTATTTTTATTCAGATCATTTTACATGGTGTGTGATCGTACACTGAAACTTGCCAAAGTAGTTGTTTTATAACAGGGAGTATTTTTTTACTGTATCTGTTATGACGAGTTCTCCTAGTTAATGAGGGGGAATTAATTTGCAGGTCTAGTTTAGTCTACTATAGATATATACTTACCACGACTTTGCGCAACAGTTAATATAAATAATATAATAAAAACAAATTTAAATATGGAAATCTAAATGGTGTGTGTTACTTAAATTTTTATGTTTCACTTATTATGTGTTATTTTCGTTTGAGGACATGACAAAACGGTCGATTTTGCCTATATAAAGATCCTGTCAGTGCAATCGCATCAAATAGGTTCAAGTTTCCAATTAAAGGAGTTGACTCACTTGAAAGATCAAGTAACCAATTTTGTATTTAGAAACCAGACTAGAATTTTAAATTTGTGATTCCGAAACTTAAAGCGTTATATCTAAAAACTAGCCTAGGAAAGAGAAGAGGAATAGAAATATAAGTGAAAATAGCTGTAGTTACTTTGAATCGTTTTCGTGTTTCGTCTTTTCGTCTCATTGTTTATCAGATTATTTAAAAACATTATAAGTTTAGTAAATCTCATATTTAGCCGTAACTACACAAAACTTTACACCAAACTATATTCATATGTTCAATTAAATATTTGAGTAGTGATTTCTTGTCTTATACGACAAAAAATTTGATCAATATTTTTCTTTAAAAGGCTTAATAGATTTTGAAATTTTATCCCTTATTTCAGACTCCATGCTACTAATGAGAATTTTGTCTTCTACGAAATTCTTAATCCGATAAGGCTTATTTTCTATTCCATTTAACACCGATTATAGAACAAGCGCCCATTTCATCCATAATCGGTCCAAACACAAACACATGCAGTGCAAATCCTTCGAACAAAACAATAATGGAACAATCTACATTCCCTACCGTTTGTAGAAGCAATTTGGTGTCATGCAAGGCAATAGGAAATACGGTACGCCAGTCGCAATGCAAGGTTGGGGTTCGATTCTTGGGCAAGATAAATTGCTCCGCTGTCGATGGATCGCGCACCGTATTAGAGTATTCGTAGTGAATACAAATAGCATCGATACGCGTGTGGCGCTCTGCGACGGCCAGTCTCCACAACAGAACTAATTCTGTCCTCTATAATATATGTGTTACAATTAAATTTCCAGCAGTATTTTAAATAATTTATATAAACATTCTAGTTTGTGTCTCGATGTACATTTTGTTAAGCAATTCACTGAAATTAGTTAGGCAGATATCCAAGCCTCGTCTAACCGGGTAATCGCGTGTAATTAAACGCTTCCTCTTACAGAAATTACGTGAACAGCAATAAATAATAAAATAAAACATTCAGAGGAGAGCTACTGGGCGCGTGACTTGTTGACATTGATTTATTGCCTCAAATTGTGTATTTTTCATCGTAATGATCTCTCGCCGTTTCGGCGTCGATAAGTGCCGTTTAACACTTGATATAGTGTCGGTAATTTGTGACTGGGTTCCGCTTTTCCTTTTTCAATTAGTCCGAAATTGGAGTTTACGGTGTAATAACGATAGCTGGTTAACAACCAATCGGCGCGCCGGATCGCTTCTTTCATTTATCGATGGAATTTAATTTAACTAATATATTTTTAAATTATTATCAAATAGGAATTCGTGGACATCACTTTGATGAAAATAATTTGACGATATGTAATAACGTTTTATAATGGTCTCGTGGGCTTTTATAAACAGAGAGTCTTTCAAACGATAAATTATAATTAAAAGTCGCTTCCTACTGTAGATGGGAGAGCATTAAGCGACTTACACGTCGCCGCGTCCGTAATATTAATATACAATGCTCAAAGTTGATGTAATTTTAAAATGCGGATAATACGATAGATTTTATCGTCATTTGATAAGTTTTTATACGATGTTAATGCGTTGTTATTTGAAATAATTTTCAAATAAAAATGTTGGAGTGTAAGGTTGAAAACGTTTGAAATATAATGCAAGTGTGATCACGATTCACGTCATAGCGACGTAGAGTTTCGCGTGCGAATTTATTATTGTACTAAATTCTGAGAAGATAACAGGAATAGTTTGTTTTTATAGCAGTTATAGTCGTAAGATCTGTGCGGACGGAGTCATAGGTCAGGTTGGTCGGAGTGTTGGCGCCAGGCTCCTGCGTAACAAACCATTCGCCCGCGGGCTCGATATAATTGCGCCAGGGGAGTCTCTGCCCTCTCTCACCGTAGCCCATTACTCTCAGGGTTGCCGATATAATACACAAATAATCTGTTATTGCTACAAGTTGCTGATATGCGTATCGATATCGCGAAATTGAATTTCATTAATGGTTAAGTGTTTCTATGAACGTTAAAGATGTAAATGGATATTTCTCTTTACAAAATTACTATATTACATTGTGTGTTAATCCTTTTAGATTCATTCATTTTTGTTTAGATTAATTTTGTCCTTTGTGGTCGTAAATGCTAATTGATTGGTGGCAATATCAAAGATTTTATTAAATCTTTCTGTTTGTCAATATTTTTTAAGCGTACCAATTGTTATGATATTGAAGATGACTTAAAAAAACTGACAAGCGTTTTTGCCTTAAATTATTTTACAAAAATTTGTTTCTCCTAATAATCATATCTAAATGTCTACATAGTACAAGTTTGATCGATTTTTTACGCAGTAGAATACATTTAACAGAAATGTTAGGTATAACAGAATGTGTTACTTCTCCATAGGCGATGGCACTTATAAACATAACACCATGACATTATTGGTTCCATAATATATGTAAGTACATTATTTCGTAATACCAATCACAAACAGATACCAGAACCAAATCCAATACAATTTATTCAGTTTTAATAAACAGAATTAAATAAAAATAACTTGAAATTTTATTGTAAACATGAAATGAATATATTCTTTCGTCTCTATGTCTATAAACTTTTAAATACAAATGTTCCCACAGTTTGATTGCTTTTCCAAACTACTAATATGTAAAATGATTATAGATGGCTCATAGCTGTTT
Source organism: Spodoptera exigua (assembly GCA_902829305.4). Classification (NCBI taxonomy): domain Eukaryota; kingdom Metazoa; phylum Arthropoda; class Insecta; order Lepidoptera; family Noctuidae; genus Spodoptera; species Spodoptera exigua. The sequence goes on from LR824614.2 coordinate 7,067,906, forward strand.
GTTTTGTAAAATATAGTATTTATATTCGTAAATAAGTTTTATAATTTATACTCAAGTATCAGCGATATTGATTTGGATTAAGATAATTAATTCGATATATTATAATTAAAAGCTAATATTAACGTAGGGTGCGGTACTAGTGTAAATAGTTATATAATTGGTTTGATTAAATAGTTGTATTAAGAAATTTCGGTAAAATTGGCTATTTTTTATACTTAGCTATAGTTTTTTTTACATGTGACAAGTATAATAAATTAGCTGCAAGTCTAATAGATGTTGATTTTAACTGACAACTTACTGTTTGTGGATATTGACATTAAACTGAAATTGTAGATCACTATTTTAGCGATGTGGAAAAACAAGAAAAGAGTATCATAAATTTGAATAATTTAGAATGAACTTGTATGATTTTTTAACTGGCTTACCCGGTAGCTCTGTACCGCTTCAAACTTAATAACAATTTCAAAATTTAGTAATAGTAACATTTTTGTTCGCTTGTAAAAAATCGATATTTTCTGAACAGTATTAGCCCAATATATGGGCAAAAAAATGAATGATTTTGGTAATTTAATTGTAATTTGTAATTGTTGTCAGTGAAAAATGGCATGAAAAATGCGTGTTTTTAATATATCTCTATTTCAAATGTCATTCAGATCCATGAAAGAATAAGAAACATCTATCCATCCATGTATCTATATTTCAAACTCATTTGTTTATTATATTATTGTACGATAAATAAAAAGTGATAAGTAAAAGATAGAAACCACTTACAGATAGTCATTATGATCGGAAAATTGGACGGGAATAGACCCCGTGGTCGCAGTGCCATATGTTGGATCAGATCCGTAACTACTGCTTTAAATTCTACTATCCTGCCTTCCGCACCGACAGCCACTGTGACCCAGAAGGTTGGTCACGACTGAGAGGAGGAAAAAAACTTTTGAAGTTAGGAAACCTAAGATGTGTCAATTGACATGATTCTGTTTGATTGGAATATTTCATTTAACAAAATATGTATATAATCATAGGATTTAAATCACAGTTGGAATTCCCTGGCACAATTTTGGAAGTCGTTCAACTTAACTTGTAATAATCATATTCAAATTTTGACCATAAAATCTTATAAAATAATTATAGTTAATGCAGTGTGGAGCTGGTCAAGAATATTCATACGTAATAAATGAATTCGTTTTAGTATGTTGAGGTGCGATGACGCTTGTTCTTTATAGCCTCGGAGGCTGTTCGCGCAGCTTGACTTTGTTTTTACGACACCATAACCGTCCATATTTATGGAGTGTATTTAGCATGGGCCCACTTCACTATTTCCTTCCGAAGGGCGCAATACTTGTAAATGTTGTCGGGCGCGCTCGCGATCATTGTGTTCGTTGCGCTCGCGCCTCCGCGTGGGACGCACCTACTGGTTATCGAACACCGTATCAATAAATTGCACTTGCGTCCGTCGTGTTTTGCAAATAAAAGAACCTGAATACTGCGTGTTATCGACGAAAGGTCTAAATAAATTCGAATATGTACTTATTTGTTGCTTACGTCTGACGATATCATCATCAGCCCTGTTTGATATACCTGCCCACAAAGAATGTAGCATTGTTTATTCGTTACTATAAGTTCAATGCTGTGTACTGCAAAACAAGTAAGACTTACGCTTACGAATCATATGTCTGATACTATATTTGTGCATTCAATTTTATATCGTACAGAGCGCTCATGATTGCTTTTTATTTTACAATCAAGAAACAATCGGGAATCGAAGCTTAACGAGCAATTACGTTTTGTCCATCGCATCGGCGCAGTTGTGCAGGCCGGGTATCAATTAAATCACCGGATGAAACGTTCCTTGTGTTATGAATATTCACATGCGTTGGGTCGAGACAAGGGCCGCGGTCCGCCCTGGCCCGGCCGCGAAAATAAAACATATGCAGGTGGCAGATTCAATAGCCACCCATTAGAAGCCATTATATGCCAATAAATAACGCAAGGAAGACAGTCGAGGTATTCGTCCATAGACGGTGCCGTAACTCATACCGCTATAATGATCCCCATAATGGTAACAACAACAGACAGTGCCAGCAGACTAGGTAATGAGTTATGTGACCAACAACGATACGAGATCATTTGTACCAACATCACCGATAGTAAAGGAATTTTCCTTCAAATGATTTGTGTTTACATATTTCACTTGTACATAGGTAAAATTTAGGTAAATAATTAACCTCGTTTCCCACGGCTTCCGCCCATCGATACATACATAAGCACCAATTACCAATGAATCATACTTTTTACCAATCCATCCTTCACAATATCTATTCCTGTAAAGTCTCTCCATTTGATTCGTCGAGCGAGTGGAAATTTTCTCCTTGCTTTAAACGTATTTATTAAACGGAAAGTTTCCATGGAAAAAAACAATTTTCAGTTTGTCAAGTATTTTGTTTAACCTCCAATGACGTGGTAAAGCTCAAAGTTATTTCCAGAAAGAGATCAGTGCTTATTTGAATTCAATTAGGGCTCACTGCCGACCTCACATTTTGGGAATGGTTAGGAGAAATATAAGAATGCATGTTTAGATCATAAAAATCAGTTAACGACTTTGAACACCACTTAATCGTAAGTTGATCAGATCGACGAATTAATTATTGTCACTTAAGGTACTGATAGGAAGAAAGGTAAGTCGTTTGAAGGTGTGAGGATGAGATTATTACATCATGATTGGTATTAATATTATATTTCCTTATGCGGTGTTGGTGCGGTCTCCCACGGGTCCACGAGACCGGGTATGGTGTCAATTTCCATTAATACGGCCATTATCGTGGCCGGTGCATAAATCGCTCCGTTCGACCACCGCCAGGATATCCCAGCGTCACGTAAAACATGTGCGTGGCATGCAAAGTGCACTCAAATTCTATGATTATTTTTGTACAGTTTACACTAAGGTTGCTTTTATAGGCATCATTAATTTCTTATTATTGCAGTCGTTTCTTAACTAGTCTACTCAGTTAGTATCTGTTATCCTCTTCAACATTGGCAGATAATATGGACATCAAATAATACTTTTTAATTACTACCTGGTGTCTCGTGAATTTGATTCGCTTTGAATTGCGAGATAATTCGAGTAAGATATAAAAAACATACAATTATACAGGGGTTGGTTTATATTTCAATAGCTGTGCGTCTAATTATTCCTGTCTAAGATGGTTAATTTAACGTTGCAGTTGCAGTATATGTCGCTGTGCAGTGTCGCTGAATTTACGATTCATGATGAAATAATTGACAGATAGAGATTTTGTTTTAGTCCGCCTGGTTTTTTGAACTCTGTCAGTTAATAACATACCGTTGTCAAAATAGGATTTGTTGAAACAGAGTTAATAATAGAAAGTTTGCTAATTACGTGTCGATATTATTAAGGAATGACGTCAACAAGAAGTCATAAAATAGAGCTGACTAAGATAAACACACATCACAATGTGTCCACGTAAATAGTAAACGTTTACGTAGTCGTGGGATGTTTATTTTTATACAATCACCCACCATTTTCCTTCGTCACAAATGTAATTAGCGCGTAGACTTCTACGAGTGTATTTACGTGATTCCCTTAACTGTGTGTCCTATTATTACTATTGTAGTTTCCTGTGTCTTATATTTGGCTTCACCGTCGGAAGTATTTATAAGTAGTTTTATTTAACTTCCAGACATTGATTTAGCATCTGACTTTTTGATTCCATTTGCGACTCATTCTTGCGTGATTTTCTTCCTCTATTACAATTACCCCCTAAATTCAACTTGCCTACAGGTCTCGTTCTGCCTACGCAATGTAAACCTATGCCTCAACAGTAGAGTCATTTTTCATAAATACTCAAATAAAATCAAACGCACATTTGTTTTGTTTTTCACCCCGATTCAACCATAGCCGTTGGTGGTTACATTTAAATATTTTCACGCAGGAATTGTCTTCGTCGTCTCTAACATTTTCTCATATGTCAAATTGAGAGAATACCTGAGTGGGAGGCTTATTGTAAAAATGTGTAGGGCCTTACTAGGTTGAACACGTGCTCTCATTCAGAGCCACCTGCGAGACGTCAAAAAATGTACGGTTGTGGATTTACGCTAGCTTAATTTATAAATTGTGTAGTAGGATAACGCGTTCTCTTTCGTCGAGACAATGACAATTGTTTTTAGGAATTTATTTGGACACTTATTTAATTTTCTCTGTGTAGGTGGTACATGAAAATTCTATGAAATTCTGATATCTGCTTTTATGAAAAATGTTCTTTGATCTTCCTTCTTTGACCTTTTGAGTAGGTAATGAGTGGGCGGTGACATTTCATATTTAATTTGGTTATTAGGATGTGACAAGAGTCTTCCGATTTAATGAGGTGAGAAAAATATTCTTTCTTTAGAGATTACAGAAACAATAAAAAGATTTGATTTAAATTAACGTTTTACGACACATCGTTAACGGAAAATTGGATTTAGTGTTAGGCAATAATTTATTGCCCGTCATTCTTGATTATCGCTCAGTCAGGTTTAATTTAATCCTCATGTAAGTGAGAATTTTTATTTATGACTGGGCATGCTAATGATAATAAGACTGTTGACTGGCAAATGCATTAGAAATTTTGGCAAGAATTATGCATCATTTTGCTAGTTTCAACATTGGCAGCACTTACAAAAAATGTGGCAACGCACTGGACAAATAGTGGACAAATATCAGGCGAATGAGTCGGTGGAACACGTGAAAACAATAATGTTGTAAGCAGAACTACTACTTTGTATTGGAGCAGAGCCAAATGTTGTGGCCGTTTGAGTATTTTTAGGCAATAATCACCTCGTAATTTTGATTGCAACAATGTTCAGTATTGTAGGCGCTCACTAAATTGTCTTGTCTACAATAATTGCGTAATGCTATTTTGTCTAAACTATATGACCGCTCGAGTATACTTGTTACATTCAGGAAAATCGATTTAAATTATTATTTTCTTATCTCTTAGTTATTAATGATATCATAGCAGTGACTGTATTGGCAGTACTAGAATGTGAAACTTTCATAAATCAGTTTTTTATGGTAAAAGTATTTATTGCACACGCAACACGTAAATAGCGGATTTTTTATAAAATTTGTATGTGCAATAAATTGTTTTCATTTATGAGAAAAATACGTTAATTGTTTTTTACATGGGTCAAAGATATTGTGATTGAGTTGGTTTGTTTTGGATTGTAACTTTGAGGTGGATGTTGAGTTTAGGTGTGTGATGTACCGCGTGCAGCGACGTAGAGTGATGGATGGCTGCAACGGGCAGGAGTGTCGCCCGCCTGTCGCTACACAATGCGACCATGTCTAATAGATTGATGAGTTCTGTAGCTTGGCTTGCGACCTCGTACGTATGGATTGTAAGTGTTTAATCGTTATTCGTTATTTGTTTTTTTCTGTATTAGTAAAGCTTATTATAAAAATCAAATATATTATATGTTATATAAATAACGAAATAAATTTGTAAGTTTATTAGGTATTTTATTTATTTCCATTTTCATAAAATTCAGTGTCACATATCTACTTTTTTATAGAATAATAATAAAACATCTGAAATAAAGTGAAGCCCTTGTTATTTCTTGTGTGGCGGGTGCATGAAGAACGCGATGTTTACGGGTTCCGCGTGAATGGTTGTCGATGAGCTCCAATTAAAACGTAGCACCATATCAAACCAGTTCTAGCTTTCTGGAGCTCCCGAGTGTTGATAGACGCTCTGACTGGTGACCGGCGCACTAATGTATTAGTTTTCTTTATTTAAATAATATAATCCTTTACCTAAAGAGCTCAAAAAGTTATTTTATTAACATGTTAAATGACACGTGGACCGACGCGACATTAACGTTGGTCTTATATTCAAAAGTTGTCTATTGGCAGTCAAAAGCTTCATATATGCATCACTCTAATCCAGATAAAATGTGGTAATTTTTAAAAGCATCGAATATTTGGTGCGTGTTCTGTAACACGTATTGTTATTATCTGCACTGAGCTGTGTGGTGCGTATAAATTATGGAGTTCACTCGCGATATTGTGTTTCATGTCCGGCGGTTTAGACACGGGCCGAGTATATCTGCGTGAAAAGGGCGAAATATTGCAGAAATTTCAAAGGCGACAGGACAGCGTTCGATTCGTCGCGGTGTTGGATTTCATTGCGCTATATCCACCTCGAGCACTGCAAGACTCATGTGCTTACGACAAGCTCTTACCACTGCGACGTTTATTGATAGCAATGTTTTTGTACAAATCGTGCTTATTAAAATTAGACCCAGTTTACGTTATCCGTTTTATACGACCATCAGCTTAATTTACACCTCCATTATGTATTGTATCTAGGATTATTACCCGGTCCACATCGTTAAATTTAACTGGTCACCGTTAAACTTAAGGATTTCCTTCATAGCGTATCGGCTTATCATAGAATATTACCTATTTACCAATTATAACTAATTGCAAAGAGCATAGATGTTTATAACGTCGGGAGCAAAAGGTAGCGTATGTCTTGAGTATCGGTAGGCAAATATCGGATCGGGAGATGGTATCCGTACTATTGTTAATCCGGTAATTTGAATTTATTGCACCATGAATAAATGGTCCGGTGCTTGGAGCGGGGCTATCGGGCAACACATCGACATAGCAGCCGTGTACTGAGGCCGACATCGGTCGCCGCGTGGCTGCTACCGCGGCTGCGCCTGCGCCCGCCGCCGCGACACACACCTGCGTTCAATCTGACACGCCACTACACCTGAATAACGGATTCCGTACCTTGTTTACTCCTTGCACTCTATTGGGAACACGATTCAGAGTCGTCGAGAACTTTGTCTCAAAATTGTAACACACAAAACTGTTTCTTTAACATACCAAAGTCGTGTTTTGAATGTTACGAGTTTATTCTGTTTTTGCACTTAAAGAGCTAAATAAGGGTCGATGTAAATCACGCATCATGTGAGTCATCGGTAGTTGTATGTAGAGAACTAATCTTGCTTATTCCTTGTTTGAGATGTGATTGTTTCTCCTTAATGGGCAAGCCGCTCTAATCGGTACATCCTCGATGCTGGCCGTGTACGAGTGCCTGCGTTAATTAGACTCCGATTGCATTCTGGTGAGCACAACACATGCTAGTCTTAGAGGTCATCCCTTGTTCTATAGATAATACGCCGATATCGCATTATTTCAGTCATGTAATATTATCGGATTGGCGTAGTTGCTGATACATACACAACGGTATTAAGCCGAGACGACCGACGACCTGCTCGATGAGGTGTGGACCGGCAATCAGGAATCATTATTTACGGACAGCTATTATCACCTCATGGCTTTTCTGGTTTATTATCGGCATTGCTCGTTATGTTGTCCTGCGACGGATAAATTATGCTATTAAGTTAGCAGATTGACAAAGTTATTTATGACATTAAGTGAGAGCGGGCTGAGTGGTGACCGCTAGGGCCGTCGTCGGGGGCCGTACTATTGGCGCTAAAGTCACCTCGTTTTCACTTCAGTGTTTTTGCAAACATTTAGCTTTGGTACCGAGATGAATATTGAATGTTTAAAAGTGAAACTCGTGCGAGGTTGAGCATTCGTAGTAGCCCCGCTGGACGGGTTTTGCGTTTGCACAGATAACTCGCAAGCGTTCTGCTACGATAGTTGTCGCACAATGTACGATTCGCGTCATTGATATAGTATTATTCTAAAATTAAATGCTTAATCTATTTTTATGCGATCTGGGTTTATGTACGTACTTATACCTGTATCTCATCAATGTATTTTATACCTAGTGCCTACTTTACTATGTGTTGTTTTCTTACTTTGTCATAATTAAGAGTGTTTTATTTAACAATACCTAACGCTGTATGCTTTCGTAGCTTAGGTATATATATCCTACATTGATTTTCTCTTTAAATATCTATACATTTAACAATTCATACGTATATATGATTAGGTACTTTAAGACTAACTTTCTTCGGGAAAATTTTCCGCAAAAATTTTGTTACCTTCTTACTTGGTTCAACTTCTTTGTTGATATTCGGGATCATCGGCACGCAACACTGTTACCGGCCGGAAAATAGGGAGTAATGTGAGAAGTCCTCAATAAGAAATAGCATCAGATATTATTATGTACTTAGTTGATCGTTTGAACATCCAATACTTATGACGAGATTAAAGGATAACAATAATAAAATAACTTTTAATGCTTTTATGTAAACGTGTTTAGATTATCATTTGACTAGTTCTTACGCTATATTTAGGCAAATGTTGTATGCTGTAAAGATTTAAATTCTATACCGTGTTAAGAATATGTATATGTTAAGGAAGTGTATTTGTATTACATTGGTCATTTTGTAAAAACTGGCTACTTTAACGTGGCGTGTGTGTATTTAAAATATATTTTAAAACATTTCTAATAATCATTTGAAATATCATCTTATCTCCATGTATTTTGAATTTACCGTTAAAACGAATTAACGATACGAAACTATATTTCCCTATATAACCGTAACCATGACAACCATCTTGTTGATTTGCATATCCACTCAGACGTTTCTATGAGTTCTGATTCCGAAAATACCTGAACGTACCTTGCTAAAATAACAATAAATACTTGTTTATGAATATGTATTGTTTACAATTTCAACTGCTATTTATACTTATTATATGTATATTAGACTTTTACATCGGTCAAAAGCCGATAGTACTTACATATGTCATTATCTTTATTTAAACATGTTCTAATTACACAAAAATCGTTGCGGATGGATTTTAAGTGATTTAAAGAAGTAGTTTTTTATATGTTGTGGTGGCAAACGAGCAGACAGATTACCTGACGGTAATACTACTCTGTCAAGAAAGTACCGGGAAAAAGTCAATAATACACAAAATGTTTGTTATTCATCTAAATTTATTTCATCACCTTCAAAGTATGCTCCTTTAGAAACGATACACTTACGCCAACGAATAATCCAATCATCGAAACTTTTTTTAAACGCTGTTTCCGGAATTGAGTTCAGTGCTCGCCGCGAATTCTCCTTTATGTCTTCTAACGATTGAAAACGGGTGCCACGAAGGGGTAATTTGAGTGTGGGAAAAAGAAAGAAGTCGGCTGGAACCATATGTGGTGAATATGGTGGCTGCTCGATGGTGTTTGGACAAAAAATCGTTTACAATGATGGCCTTGTGCGAAGGCGCATTATCGTGATGCAAAATCCAAGAATTTTCTTTCCACATTTCTGGCCTTTTTCGTCGAATTTGTTCGATTTGTTTGTAAGTCGGTGCAGTGTGTGCCAGAGGACTTGCAAGTAGTTTGCTAGCCCTTGGGCAGAAATGGGGGTAGGGGAAGTATTTGACCCCCGGTAACCTGGTAAACTTTCTCGGTTTCACCCTGGTTTTCTATTTTCACACCGTAATAAGCTAAATAAAGTAGTTAGTAAGCTAAAGGCCAAATATTTGTCAATGACGTAAGTGCATCATCAACATACATGTATAGGAAAATACATGCATAGGTATCCTAAATTAAGTAGAGTAACTAAAATTGTTCCTGAAGTTGACAAAATAATAAGTTAAATAACTTCAAAATCCACAAACTAATTTACTCAACTCATACTGAGGTCAATGCGTTAGTATGCGCAAGAGTCGGACGTGTGTCACTGGCCATCATGCACGCAATACACACGTCAAACGATTGATATCGATACAGCAACCGTCGATCGCATGCCATGTCGCGATACCGTCACTCTATAAAACATAAATTAATTGGCCAAGCGGAATGTAATTTGTAGTGTCCTCCTTTAACGAGCCTTGATTGAGATGTGAACGCCGATCTTCGACTAATAAGCACTCAATATCTTGAAGACGTTTCCTTTGGTAGACGCGGCGTTTTTATTTATGTTCTACTGGTTAACAGCTAATGAGCTGATGTGATATAATTTACTCCTACAATTATTTTTCCTCGGATCTTCAATGCTTGTTGATCTCTATCTTTGTTCGTATTCCAAGATCAATTGCAACTGGTTTTAAATATAGTAGCTCGTTTATTATGATCGGGTGTCACTTTTATTAATGTGATGTAGGAGTCGTTTGATGTACAGAATTACAGCAGCTTGTTATTTCTATTGTTGTATTAAATAAAACAGCCGTTGTTTATACGATAGATTAGTTATCCCAGTACAGCAGCGAATAATTGTGTAATTGCTACCATTACGTACTTTTATAGTAACCAACAAGGTTGTGGAAATTATTTATAAGTTATTTGTAATGTTCTTTATGAGAAAATTTCCGTGATCAATAGCTGTCTATTAATAGCAAAGTCTTGTGGAAAAAATAATGATTGGCGTTTAAAATATTTATAGGATTTTTGTTTCGTTATTCACTTGAGTGGTTTGTAACGATTTGATGGAAATGTACCACCTATTTATAATTTTCCGTGTAGAAAGGATAGGTACTGAAACTTGAGGGTGTTACGATACTGTTTATTTCGAAGATTCGATACGCTGATGTTTGTAGTAATTTTAGTCACCGGGTTGGTTTCAGTGAAGTAAGAATCCCACACTGCCTGGTTTTTTTTCTTAAAAGCCATCTTTAGACGATTTTCACCAAAAGGTTCAAAAGATCAAAGAAAAGAGATAGGTAAGACTTTTAGCAATGTAGAGAATGTATACATAACAATAAGTAATCATCATGTAATTTTGAAAACTAGTGCGTACATAGCTTAGCTTTACATAAAAGTTAGCATAACATATTGTAATTTACTTTGATATTGTATTCATCTAATATCAAAATTTTAAATAAACGGCGTCTACTTTGTAGAAATAAAAAAAAACTTATTGACATATTTATTTTGATGAAGCGGCGAAAAGCAAACAGAATAATATAAATAAGTAATAGTTTTCAACTTCGACCTGCCAATCAGAAAAAGATCATAATTTACTTCAAGATAGTGCAACAAATTAATACGTGCCACTATAAGTGTCATTACAGGTATCGACGACTATAAATATTACGATACAACACCGAAATTTTATGTCGGATCAAATATGTCGTTCTCAATAAATTATAAAATATATTATTAAGAATTAGAAAGCACCGCTTTTAAGTGGCCGGGAGTAATAAGCCAGAGGAGTACGGACGGTGACTTGATAAGGTCAATCATAAACGGTGTATTGAGTTTCATATTGCCTAATTTCTGTGACAACCGTTGCTGTTGTTAAGGGCCAGTTGCTCCGAATGTATAAGAACATGAGATTAGTACGTGCGGAGCATGTTTTGGCATTTCGTTAACTATAATAAAACCTCTTTGATTTAGTCCCTTATACAGTCTCCCTTAAATCTCTTACCTGTTTCTCACTTATTTATACTTATAAGTAGTAAGTTCCACAAGAATAAATGTCGTTAAACTACCAGATATTATCAACATTTAACACTATAGTATGCCACTTATTATTAAATAATACAGTAAAATATGAAAACTCATCTAGCTGTACTAAGGCACATTTTTCACGATATCTTTTTGATTACATTGAATGTATGGTTTATCATAAGTATTCATAATCAGAGACAGACAGAACAAGCTAAACAAAGAGTAAATAAAGAACTAGTCGTATGTTCGTTTATTCATACTGATAGCATTTTATTAATTGGCTTGTGTTGCAGAGTACAATATTATTATGCGCTGAGAAATTACGACGTCGCGACCTAAGCGTGTTCGCCTTAATCATTAATGTTTTGATACTTATTAAGTTAAGTATTGGTACGACACTAATGAAACAAGATACCGCTTTCGAGGCAAAGCCGGATGTTTCTATGTTTACAAACAAAACTATCTATTTATCTGAAAATGTATGGTTAGTAGTAGGTTAAATGGTTAGTACTGGCTAAAGATTTTATCGTGCAATACAAAAATTAGGTACATTCCCAAAAAAAAAACTTGCACTTCAAGCTAATTACCAAAGTCTTAAGACTAAATAGTTTCACATTGGCCAACACTGGCAGTTAATTTATTATCGACCAGTCACTAAAAAGTATGATTTCCATCGCCATAACAATTATCTATGCAAACAAACCAAACTCATTGGGTTTTTGATTGGTTTATAGTTCTTGTATTTCACGACTAAGATATGTATTTATTAAAAACATTTCATAATTTCCATATAAATTTTGTAGTTGTCGTAACCGAATGCCAAAATAAATCATTTTGTGAAGTGTCGCGGGCTCCGGCGACGAGATGTCGTTGCCTCGTTGGCCATCGCACGCGCTCTATCCATCTGATAAATATATGTAAATAATTATTAAATATTATCGAAACGGTAGATAGGGTCGTTTAGGCGCCCGTTACGTTATCTGTGTTATTTGTCGTTAACAGTTTCACCGGACAGGGAGTTATCTTGCTGAGTTATGGCAACCGCGCCGCATCCGAGAGATTCCTCATTTCTTCTCTAGTTTCAACAGTGCGTCCGTCAGCGCGCACTGATAACTGACACCTGGCCACTGCTCACCATCCGCACTTAATGCTGCGATATCATCTGTGTCACGGGATAACTTATGTCCACAAGTTTCCTCTAATGTTTATACTTTTTCATCGCGTCTTTCATGAATAACGCCGAGTGCGTACTCGAGTAATCGACTTGTCAGTTAGTGACTATTCTGAATGTTGACTTCTTCAAGCAGTAGTATCTTAGGCTATCAACCAAGCTTTGACTGGCTAATGAGGTTTTGATTTAATCCATCAATAGTTTCCATTCTCAAAATCCAGTTCGTTGATAATTCGAGTACAAAACGTTGCAATGGCACAATAATACATATCTTAACTGTCAATAAATTCGATTCAATTTGATTTTAATTCTCCTGAATGACGGAATAATTAAGTCACCTACTTTAGCCGGTTTCATGTTTTGTTTATTGCCGGCTTAAAATATTATCTTGATGTTAAACAATAAATCATAGCTGAGATAGGGTTTCGAGTGTAGCTGTTGTTTCACCTTAGGAATCAGCTATTTGTTTTCGTTTAATGATATAATAACGATGATTTTATTCTTGTTCTTCTTCTTCTTCTTCTATTCTTTCTATTTTTTTCTTTGCTATTCGTTACTTAATATTTTTCTGGTTTTGATGAATGTGCCTCCGATATTCATACGTTAACCTGCTTGTAAAGTGGCGGTTACCGGGCGCCGTCGCAAACGGATATTTTCTTTCTACCGGACTGGTTTACCAGCTGAATATGATTTACGTGAATTATGATGGCAGACATAACGGTCGGCATGTCCATCTTCCAGCAAAATAAAAGCCAAGGCCCATCTTTGTAAATTACGTACATTTTTACGACGCTCTACATCACAGCATTGAAAGGCTTACATTAACTCTACGTATCTATCGGACAACGATAAATAATATGAAATAAATAGCGATTTAAACAGAGCACGATACTAGTTTAGTTCAATTTGCAACAGCAGTCAATATTCTTAGTGGGGTGTTATTAACCACTTGCTGGTACAGCCCGCGGCTGCGCCTGATCTGATTCCAATTCTTTTATGAATAGGAACAGTAATTGCATAAGCCGCCACTGTGCACCAGTTCTTACAAAATAACTGATTTAAAGCTAGATGGCTATCTGCGCTAAATGTAAAGACCGCATTTTATGCCAGCTCCGGAGCTATCAGTCATCAACACAAATACTAGATAGGTTATAAATTACTTGTCAAACCGCGGTGTCGGCGTCGCGGCCGCTGTACGGCTGCAGCTCTACAAAGTTATCGCTCGTATAACGTCTCCGATATGGCACTCTTAGTGCAACAAATGAAGCAGTTGCATTAAAACTTGTCCGGTGAATATCTGAGCGTAATTAATAGTGAGCGATAAGTCGCAGAGAGCGTCTGCGATACCTCCGTACGGGCGCACGTAATCGAGGTTGTCGGGAGCGCCGCCACCGGCGACCGACGACCGGCTCTGGCCCTATATTAATAACAGTCAGTCGATATCAGAGGTGGCCGCACCAAATGGGAAATTAAAAGGCTTTCATGGGATCCACTCATTAGACTGATTTGTATTGGTGAAGTTGGCGGCGCCGCACAAGAAGTTATTAATGAGTATTGTAATCGCTTGTCTCCGACATCGACATGAGAATCGTTTGTGTGCTCATTTATCGAGTTGCCTCCACATTCGTTTGACAACTTGTGTTTATATTAAATTAGTACGGCTTTGGCGGAGATTGAGCGTAGGCTGGCTCAAATTGTTGTTCGTAGGTAACGAGGAACGTGGCTGTCTGTGATTGTATCGTCGATTGTGCATGCAAGCGTATCAGTGCAGGCTAATTTGTCAATTAGGGAGTCAGAAGTCGCGCAGGGTCGCGGGGCAGTGCTAAAGCGAGTAATAGCGCAATTTATGCCATCATTGTTCTAAAGTAGCGTCGGCCGTATATCAGTGAAGCAGACGGGAGCAATTGATACAAACGAGCGCGTGTCACGTCTAAATATAATATTAGGAATCACGGCGCGAGCCAGGATATATTAATTTGGAGTGGTTGCTGCATGACGGAGCGTACCAGTAAGCCACGCGATGGTCACAACGTGTCACACTCCACTTTTATTATCCACATTGATTTCCTCATTATGTAACCACATTCCAGGCAATTGTCTACTTCTGTTAATATGCGGTACTTATCATATTTAGCAATCAACCGTTTTTCCAGATTTCTGTCTACCAGACCACTTAGAGGCTGTGTAGACCTGCTGTAAGGTAACCTTCGATGTCTGAAGTAGATAAATGTATGTCAAACTAACTGGACAACAACGTTACGTTATTGGTTGAGGTTTACAAATAAATCATACACAATTTAGAATATAGGTTCCAACTGTCAGGAGATGTCATAATTCAAGTTATGCGAGAATCTATAGTTGTCGGAGACCCTTGCTCTTTGAATATAAGTTTAAATGACGATTTATGAATGAGGTCAGTGCGGTGGCCGGTGACTGAGGTCGGCTAACTCGGTGTATCAATCGGCGTCGGTTGGGACGAGCACGCCGGCGCGGGCGCTCTGGCCACGCGCCCGGCACACGACACTCGCGCCCTCTTGCAACACTTGAACACTTCCTCATTCGTGTGTGCTAGCGCTAACTAGTCACTACACAGGCGAACCTTACAGACGACTATAAAATTACAATAACGTAGAAACACCGGCGCAGGTGTCGTCGTTGTGTAAAACAAACAAGGAATTTACGACGCCGCATGTATGTACCTATTGTATCACATGGGTCAATTTCTTAATAACTGATTTAAGGTATGAAGCTAGTCAATTTTAGTATTATTAACTTTACTATTAGAGAATATATAAATGGATTCCACGTCACGTTCATTTCCTGGCTGAATGAGATTTATCTCAGAATGTTTCGTAATTAACGTAGATAAAACGCTTGCAGCAAAGAGACACCTCAAAACAACATTGATCATTGCTAATACCATTCAACAATAAATCAGAAAACCAGGTTCAACACCTTGTAATAACAACTTGTTCCCAGTTCACGCTTTTGTGCACTCCGCCTGGTTATATATTATACGTTATTTAGAATGCTAGCTATATTTCACACTGGCCAGTTCGTTCTGGAATCCGTATTGAGGTCATACTTATCTTATTACCGGACTATAAGTCTTGAAACAGCGGTACCTACTACTTTTGCATATCTTTAAATCTTAAAGGTAAGACTTAATTTGGGAATTTTCTCCATTGACGTAAGGATTGGCATTGATACAAAAGCTGAACGTTTCGTTTCCTTGGTGTTTTGCTTGAGACTACCACGTTAGTTTTCGTGACTAAGCAAGAGATAATATAATATACATATGCTAATGATGATGTTAAATGAATCTGTGACTATTAAGTTTATACGGATCGTTAGAGAAGTATTCGGTCAATGTAAACGGGGAGCGCTTATTTCATACTGTTCATAGCTCACATAACTTCATTACGAGCTCAATTGAATAAACTGTGATAGGAACGCCGCGCCGAGGCGCTCTGCAAGTTGATTGCTCAAATTTCCTCTTCAACTATCACAAAGATATGGTGAATTTCTAATTGGATAAACGTGTCGTTTCCTATTTAAAGGCGACGGCTGGCTTGGCGTTACCACTTAAGTTTGAGCTGTGTTGTTTGGGTAGGGAACCCTTTGGGCCAAGACGTGGCTCCGTGCGCGGGGAGCAGGGCGGGCTTGGTGTCGGTGGCGGCCGTGTGTAGCGGCACGCGCGCCGTCATCCCGTATAATGGCTGCCGCTCCGTCTCCTCGTCTGCTCGTACGCACGCTCAATGACCATCTAATGAATTATGATTTTACTTTAAAATGCTTCCTGGGTGATTTTCGAGTTTAACCGGAGTTAATCTTATTGTGATTTATAGCAGCGAAATCAGAGCGGATACCATTATCTCGGTGGATAATGATAAACAATGACAAATTGATTTTCTACCATTAACACAGATAGCAAATTCTAGTTTATTCTGCTCGAATATATCATTAACTGGTATAATGGCAGTAAGTGGCAGGACGTTACCATAAATAAATAAAGTTTTATTAGTCGTTTGTTCTTCAGCTGCAAGGTACCTATAATGGAAATGGTTTAGTATTGTAAGGTCGTGACATCATAGGTATGTACGTGAAGTCGATGGGTTAATTTCGTTTTACCGTAAATGTGTCAGAAGTACCTATAATAATGCTGGATATCGAGTATACACGTATAGTATATATAGTAACGAGATAAGTGTGGGAGAACCATGCTTTGGCACGAATGGGTCGGCTCGACCGGAGTGATACCACGGCCTTACAGAAAACCGATGTAAACAACAACAAACCATAGCGTTCAGCTCCAAAACTCTAATCCCCAGAAGGTGCGCGGCGCACTCGTTATACCTTCATTATTGTTCGTATGTCTATGAGTGTCACTAATTGCTTACCAATCGGTATTGCTTTCGTTCGTTTGCCGTCCTATCACATAAAAAAAGAGTATATATCATATTTTATTTGCTACATTTCTTATAGGTATGTCATTTTGATTAGGTGCCTTTTTAGGTTTATTAGCTTCTTTTTTTCAAACCACTCCATGTAGGCGCATGACACAATATATAAAACTCATTCATGACCATCGAAGTCTTTGAAAACGCAGGAAGGAGGCAGTAATATTCGAATTTCTTTTCTTATTTTATGGAAACGTAAAAGTGTGTAGTGAGATGGCGTGTCGTAAATCACACGTCGATGGACGACCGATAGCGCTTCCGTGCGCTGAGCGCGTGCGCAGACCACAATACTCACACACATCCACAAACCGACGCACGTCACCCATATTCCCATCGAGTCACACACACAAGCATATTAAAATCATACACAAGAATAATTTACCTTAAAATTAGAGTCCTAAACAATTAATCAAATGGGCTTAACGCGGCCGACACTATCATTAAAGCTAAATTGACTAAATCTGACGTTTGATTAAAAGACTGTAACGGCGGTTCAGATAATTTCTCTTAATCGTATATTTGTTTTTGTAAATTGAATATTGAGTTGGTTTCTTTGTAATTAAACTTGACCATTTTATGGGAAACCTGTTTATTTTTTTAGGTGCTGTTATAATGGAGTTGTCATATTTATTTGATTTCGGTAAAGATCGAGATTAAGAAATATAATATCATTGGCCTACGCCTAACGGTACCGGTGATGTTTCTTAAGTAGTCCATTTTACTATGAGATGAAAAAAAATAATGTACTTTTCTGCATGTTGCAAAAGTTTAAAATTTTTATTGCTTAAAAATAATGACTCACCTACTTAAAGTAATGAATATGAGTCCTTTTAGGACTTGTAAATAAAGGAGGTGTTTCAGTTAGTTCACGTGAGAAAGTCAGTATTTTCAAATCATTTAATGAGTTTGACTAGAGTTACTCAAAAATACATTTTTAAACAAAATCCAATTTTTTTCATTGAGCTATATTTATTATCACTTACAAGATATTGTATTTTTGTAAAATTATTCATTTTAATTTCTTTTGCAAAAAAAAAATGGATGATCGTACCTATACTTTTGTAGTTATTTCTGCGCATAATATACCTATACAAATTACTTCATCTACGATGTTTGAAGCGCTTATGTACCTAATTTACCGCAGTACTACTTCGCAGCGAGGAACATAGAACGCCGGGGTATGATATAATCACTCTTTCATTTCAGATGACATAGATAAAATATATGACAAAACGACGGGCTTAGAAGCGTCCATTGACAAAGGGGACTTAGTAAATCGAATATTTATTTCATTACATTAAAATACTAATCATAGTCACGTACATAAATAGGAAAATTATTGACCAACACTAACGACGAAGGCGTTAGAAGAAAGGTATTGAAATAATTTCAATGAATTTAGATATTAACAGTAACACAAAACTAAATAAATAGTACGTGTCGGTCCCGTATCGTGAGCTATTAAACAAACAATTCAATTGCCTTAGAGTTAATATGCGGATAAGTAAATAGAATATTAAACCAATTTATTTTAAGCCTGAAAACACATATTAAGCCTTCGATTAATATGTGTTTTCAGGCTTTGTTGAAATCCTTTGTATAGTTTATAATGTGTAAGAAAATGATCTTGTGAATGTTTTAAGCACCGACTAAAGTACTATATTTGATGAAGACCAGGGTAGCATCTCTCGTGCTTTCAACCTGAACCTCTTATGCGGAGACCACAACGGTGACAGCTGTCCACCACGGACTATTCGTAATGAAACGATTCTTCAATTGGATCAACTACGAATTTAAGGTAACAACAAGAAACTTTTATGTATAATAATTTTCCTAAGTAATTTAGAACTCAAATGATAATATTAGTACCTACTTTAATAACTTCAACAAAAATAATAAAGGAATGCGGTGAAATGTATAAGCCGGCGTAAATATTCATGAGTATTAATTAACCATTTATTTTTTGGATGTTAATTTTAAGTTAAAGGCGTTATTTAAAATTCAGTTAGTAGATAGGTAGTAGGTATCGATAGAGATCGTTATTGATTCCCCATAGCGGTTATCTCCATTATCGACGGTAGCGTACGATATCAGTGGCGCGCTACTAATTAAAAAGCAAATTGAAACACCGCGTGTCAAGGACTATTAATTTTTACGATCGCTATCACAGCTTCAGGCAGAGTTGTGGTCACTCTATAACGTGTCTCATATCATTTATCTTTATGTATGCAACGAATAGATTGTATCGCTCGTTCGTTAGCCAATAAATTACCTATTGAAAAGCCATCGCTTTTTTCATCTCTTATCAAAGCAATGATAGGGTGTGACGAGAATATAAAGTTAAGACATTTCGGTTTCAGCCGTTAAATCAGAGGGTATTGCTTAACGTTGTAATTAAAAATAAATGACATACTTAATGGTGAAGTTCTTGTTGTAGTGTGTAGGGTAGTCTTAAGTCAGAGTCGCAGTTTGAGAGCATGATGGGCGAGCGTGCGCGTGCGGCGACTAGGGGCAGACCGCTGAGACACTGAGGCACTGAGACCACCAGCGCAGAGAGCGGTGCTTTACTTCCAACGATTTATTGTTATAAAAATAATGTATCATCGGACGGCCGCCACCGCGCCATACAATGCTCGTAACAAGCTCGGCTCGTGTGCTGCATTAACGGGACGAGCGCGGACTTACTCGTGCTAACCTGCTGCAGCACCACTAAAAGCTAAGCTAGCGTTACAATATAACAACTCTAAATCTATACTAATATTATAAGGAGGTAAAATTTGTTAGTTTGTAAATTTGTATGTAGGGGGGTAATCTTTAGAACCGCTGGTCGGATTGCCAAAATTCTTTCACTGATAGATAGCTACAATGTTTCTGAGTTCTATAGGCTATAAAACATCACGCTACAATTAAATGGATGATGAAACCGCGCGAGAGCAGCTTGTTACTTATAAAAGTATCCATACATGTAAAGTAATAGTTAAGTCATGTGATATTGTCAATCTAAGAAGCTCTGATGTGAGTGATGTATTTATTAAGTCTATTTGACGTATTAAAAATTCCACGATTAGGGACGAGTAATAGTTACTAAAAAACTTATATTTGAAGGTAAAGGTAGTAATGGTAAAAAGGTCATAAGTACAGTAATTACAATTTCCTTGAATTGTAAGTTATATAATCACAAGACTTAGAAATATTCATAGTAACATGTATAGAGTTTTTTTTTCTGAGGGAGGTAAATCATGAAAGACAGTTCAGTGGTACACATCATCATCATATTGAGCCTCATCTTGGCTGTTGAAGCGTGCGCCGAACGCTACGCGCGTTACGCTTGGCAGTTTAGTGTGACTCCGGCCTTAAATGTCCCTTTTATTATTTCCACTTATTCACATTGATCGATGTTCTAACTCAGCAGTTTTTGATCTGTAGGTAAGTGCAGTAGCGTCCGATACACGCGATAACGATATTTAATCAGACCGAAGCAATTGCCCATATCTATCTTATTAAACGAATTATATGTTTGCAGTTCTATGATATCATTGATCCTAGTAATAAACGAGTTTCCTAAGTGGGTAATTAGTTCTTAGGTATTGATTTATTAACTACTAAATTACTATCTTAGCAACATTTTGTAGGCAACTGAAATATCTTGCAATATAGCCTGAGTTCAGCGTATTGATCAGTTTCCAAGAGCTAGATAATATTTCTTTGGAAGTTTCTACATGATCCTATTCGCGTGTTATTACATACAGATTAATGTTCTTTGGTAAAATTTATACACGAATATATACTTGACGAATTCCCACAACCTACGCCTACATTAGAATATGATGAAAGGTCAAAGAAATTGAAGATTCGAGGATTTACTTAGGTATTATAAGTACACAGAAGAAATTCAAATAATAGCTCGGTCATGTTCATTAAGTCTTACGTTATCAGTTTCCTTTAAGCATCATATCATCACGCTTCTTCATTATAAAAATATGATTGTGCTTTGCAGTAAATCCTCCTTATTTGACTGTTGAAGAGCCGTGTCTTGACATAAACACTAACTACGTTATAACTTTAAGGTTACCAGAAGCACAGCCCATTCCCTTCCCTTACCCAATCCCCAAAAGGAAGGTAAAGCACTTGTTACTACTTTGGTGTTCCGTGTCCATGGGCGGCGATGATCGCTTACCATCAGGTAATCCGTCTACTCGTTTGTTACACAGCGGAATATGTATTTAATACAGTCACGGTAATTAAAATCTTCCCACGGTCGGATAACAGTTTAATCAAGGTAATAATATCTACAAGTATTTCAACTTCATAGAAACGGCCGAAACGCGAACTATACCTACGCGCCCGATGTCGGGACGCGCTCGGGACGCAGACAGACGCGGCTGTACCGCAGTGACGAATGGACGGTTTGTTGTCTTTTATTTAGAAATCAGCTCGAGTACATTATTTAATATGACGAATAGGAAATATTGTGTTGTTATTATGTTTGGTTGCATGAATTCGTCAATAACGCATCCAGACATAAGTTTTTTTAAAATTACCTGGAAACTCTGAAAGGTAAGACTATAAAATAATTTTACTTAGACAGACATTATGTACCTACCTAGGCTCTAGTAGCCTAGTGTGTCTTTATGGATCATTATTTCCAGTTATCTCACGAAAACAGATGTTTGAATTTATAAATAATATGAATAAAGTTATTGAGACGAGTGAAATAGGTAGTTATAGGCGGTTCTGGTTCTGAATGAATCACGATACGTTAGGTACCTACCTACTTACGCTTGTGTTAAAACGGTTCATGTATGTTTTGTTAGTTTGTATAAATCAAAGTAGAGAGTGTGGTATTTTATTATTAATAATATTTTTTTCTATTTAATAACAACAATAAAACAGCTAGACTCATGTAATATTTTGATGTTTGAGGGTTGTGATTTTAGAACATTCGTAGTCAGCTGTTCAGTTCGGCATTAATGGCCAAAGAAATTTTTTGTTTATTTTTAAAGCACTTTATTTGTTTATATAAATTGTTTTATATAAAAAGGATATTTACAATCACAAAACTAAATGGAAACAGAAAGTAGACAAAGGTAATTAAAATACTGGAGACGAGCAGCCCTAACGCATGTTTACGTACCGCGCGGCTGTAGGTATTTATTTCTTTCAAGCGGCCGAGTTAAAATACTGTATGATATTTATACTGTGGTTTAATTTTCCTTGAAACAGGTCCCGCGTACTAAGAGTTAGAACCCTAGACTACAATTAAATTCTATTAAAGCGACAACAGTACCGTGTAATTAAGCGACAGCACAAACGCCTGAAATATCTCTCATTCTTATTTGACGGGGCTGGGCTTGGCGGGGAGTTATGAAAGTTTTGCAGCAGTAATTATACGGTGCACAGGTCTTGGAGAAGTGGCCGGAGCAAGACGCGGCCGTCTGTCGCAAGTCGCAACTCTTAGATAGCGTCCTGCGACTGCGACACTATTAATATAGTCGCGACAAGCGTTTGATTGCATGTGCTCGCTGTGCGACGTTGTTATTACATGTTTTGCGTTTTATTTAAACTTTTGTACAGTCACGTACTAAACTTTGTAGGCTTGTTACACGTTTTGTGTTTCGAGTGATTATTCCCCTTAGTTACGCAATTAGGTAAGCTTCAATGTAGGTAGTCATTTGAAAGTACACGCAGATATAAGATAGATTTATATTTTTAGAATCCTCTTAGAATCCAAATTGCATAAATAGTGTAAGCGATCCTTTAATAGTTGAAGCTATTTGTTCTCTGTCAGACAAATCTAGACTCTATTAATAAAATTTAATGATTTATTATAAAGCCAGGTTAAAAAAATTGTTACCGTCAGTACAAGTCGACCGTTTATGAAGAAACTGAGACGATAATTATACGACACGTCAAACGCTGATTGATCAGTGATACTACATTACTAGCCACAAACCGGCCGCTGATATGCAAATTAACTTCTAATAAACTTAAAAAAGGATGATGCGATTGCCAACTCACTCCGGTTGCAGAGCACGGTGACAAATGGAGTGGCGTGGTAGGTATATGTTAATGATGTCAACGACTACAGTTCTGCAAAACATACACGGCTTAATCGAAGTCGCTGAGACGAGGCCTGATTACATCTGATAAATCGCACTCACGGTACTTTGTAAATGTGCTACATAAGGATGCTTTATTGATTTTATATTTCACACTTATTAACTGCTGATAGAAAGACACTTATGCCAATGAGATGTATGTGTGTTTGTGCAAACTAAATTAATTTTAACGCAAACTGCTAAATGTTCTTCACTTGTGTATATACATTCAGTCAACAAAGTATCGGGAATGAATGTTTTTTTTTATGGTTCCAAATTCGAATTTTAATTTTTTTTTGTTGTTGTTAGATTGGCTTATCTGTTTTCCATTTTGGCGCGGAATTTGAGTTGCATCTGTTATTTATATTAAAAACAGTGCTGTTTTTAGTTTTATAATATCTAGTGTGTATTGCGAATTTCATAATGGACAAAAACATCGAACAAAGAGTTTGTCTTAAATTTTGCATCGCCAATGAAATTTCGTGTTCGGAGGCACTCAAAATGTTACAGAAGGCTTACGGTGAATCGACTTTATCAAAAACACGTGCTTATGAGTGGTACAAAGCGTTCAAAAGCGGTCGAGATGTGATGGAAGATTTGCCTCGTTCTAGTAGGCCATCAACGTCTGCAACTGAAGTCAACATCGCAAAAGTGAAGGAAATAGTGACTGAAAACCCTCATTCAAGTTTGAGAGAGATGGCCGCCGAACTTTCTGTATCTCACGAGTCGATCCGTACCATTTTAACAAATAATTTGGGTATGAAACGTGTTGCCGCTCGGCTAGTCCCAAAAGACCTGAATTTTCTTCAAAAACTAAATCGCATGAAAGTCGCTGAGGACATGCTAGAACGAGTCAATACCGACCCAACATTCATGAAACGCATTGTTACTGGTGACGAGACGTGGGTTTACGAGTTTGAAATGCAAACTAGTCAACAAGCTTCGGAATGGCGCCTTCCAACTGAACCAAAACCGAAAAAACCACGTCAAAGTCGATCAAAAGTCAAAGTCATGTTGACTGTTTTCTTTGACTATCGCGGTGTTGTGCACTCAGAATTCTTGCCCGAAGGTCAAACGGTAAATAAAGAATATTATTTGAGCGTTATGCGGCGTTTAAGAGAACAAATTCGACGAAAGAGGCCAGAAATGTGGAAAGAAAATTCTTGGATTTTGCATCACGATAATGCGCCTTCGCACAAGGCCATCATTGTAAACGATTTTTTGTCCAAACACTCAACAAAAACCATCGAGCAGCCACCATATTCACCAGATATGGCTCCACCCGTCTTCTTTCTTTTTCCCACACTCAAATTACCCCTTCGTGGCACCCGTTTTCAATCGTTAAAAGACATAAAGGAGAATTCGCGGCGAGCACTGAACTCAATTCCGGAAACAGCGTTTAAAAAAAGTTTCGATGATTGGATTATTCGTTGGCGTAAGTGTATCGTTTTTGAAGGAGCATACTTTGAAGGTGATAAAATAAATTTAGATGAATAACAAACATTTTGTGTATTATTGACTTTTTCCCGGTACTTTATTGACAGAGTAGTATGTATGTATATTTCAATCTACTAACGTTACCAATAAATAATGTATTATTTGGAGACATACAATTATCGATATTTTGGTCCAATTGAACTTCACAAATGATTGCACTGAGCTTACTGTGGACTTGTAATAGGTACCTACGTTTGATCTTAAGCACCAAACTGCTATTAAGATCTTCTACACTGATAAAACAATTTACCGTTTTGGAACTAGCGCAGTTAAAATGCAGCAGAAATGGACACTTCGTTTCCGAAGGTAATAATGAAAGGCATAATTATATGTGCCTTAATATATTTTCTGAAAAGCCAACGCGATTGGTTCGTTCGCTTGGACAGTAATCATGACTATTTAAATGCGTTTTCCGTGCTTCGTTTTGTCGCAATTTAGAACCAATGGACATGAGACTGTCTATTAACTAATGATTAATAGTAAATCGATTGTTTGTTAAATATATTATAAAAGGCACACAATTTAATAAAGAATTTTGTTATTTTGACCGACCGATACACCTTTAATAATCTCAATAAAGGATTATCCTAATCCTGCAAATTTAGATAAATGGAGCACTCGTATAAAAACATCTAGCACTAATTTAAAAAAGATTTCCACTTCTTTAACTGTCTATTTACCTACCTTTTCTTTAATAAGATTATGAAAATTATGTATTGAGTGGATTAATATTAAGATTATCCTATTTTTTTAAGAGAACAAACAAATTTTTCTCGATGATTTGAACTTTTAGAAACAGTTCTTTTAGCAATACTAAATTAATACGCTCTGATTTTATGTATGTACTCATTTCATCGTGAGAAAATGAAACTGGAAACGTTATGCAAATTATAATGCGAAGCAGTGCGTACTACGAATTCTCATAAACGTCAACAATTTGAATTAGCCTTACCATTCAATTGATTGAAGATTCATGTCGTGAGAAATTCAACGTTAGGTTTATAATGTAAAATAATAACAATTGAACCAGTCGTAAAATAGGTAAAAGTATGATTGATGAGTTTTTTCTATTTTTCTCTAGAATTGATCGAATACTCGTAACACCACTGTCTGGTAAACCTGAAGATTCAAAGCAGCGACCTCCTACCCGCCCTCCACAATTGTGATGAATCTGACCAACTGAGTCGAGGCTGTTGATTATAATTATGATATTTTTAGCAAGCTTATTTAAGTAAGTTTTTTTTTGTATTGAAACTATAGCGAGACTTTGATGATAAGTGAGTTTAATAGTAGCGCGTCCGACTCTTAGATAGTCAGCTGCGTCTACACAACGTCCCAGCAACGTGCACGCAGCTCATGAATAAGAGTCCCGTCGTAACTTGAAACTAGTCGAGCATTTATAAGTCTACTCACGTTCTTAAGTTGTTATTTTCAATCAATGTAGTTACATGGTTTTTTATGCCGAAGTTAATGTTCAATCAATACAAAACTAATCAAGTTTTTCCTATCGTCTGCCACAAGTTATTAGACGCGGTTTCTTCATTTAATTTAAATAAAATATTTTTGTTAGATCATGTCTGTGTCTCGATAAACCATTAATCTGATTTCGTTCCACTACAGCTTCCATACTTGTAAAATTTTATACTTAATTAATTTAATTTCAATATGGCATTGAATTAATATTTCGAGTCGATAGAATTATATTTTGTCTGAGTCATTAATGGCACCCACCTACTTGATTTAAGATATCTACTTATTATTTATTAAATTGCTTATTATCTTCGAAAAATATAATCAGTGCTATGAGCCAATTGGCAATAACCGAAACTTAAGAAACACCATTGTTTGAACTTGTCGCTTTTAATCTCACTCATAGATTTTTCTATTCTTATTCGTCTGGCACTTGACCATTAGTCTCTTAGAGTTTAGGCTTAGAACACCTTATAAATATATTCTCATAGTGCCGTTCTATGGGAATGTTTATTTTTATAAATTTTTTTTCGTTGACGTCTTCTCATATTAGGTTAGGTAGGTTGGCACAAATACGTACGAAAGAAAGTGAATAACGTTAAAAAATTTTGATTTGTTCATAGCTTTCATCTTTACTAAACACACAGTCTACTCTACTACTGTTCACCAGTAAATTTCATAAAAATAACATCAGTCTTTGGTAAGTAAATGGAAAAAGTACAATATTGAATATTGCAACACAAGTATGAATCCATATAAAATCTAAAGCCGCTTAAATTATTTTCGTCTTTCAATACAGTACTGTTAAAGAAGTGGGAAATTCTATAGAAAGTGTAAAAATACAGTCTATATTTAAATGTCTGGCGGTATCTTAAAGCGAAATACAAAACCGATTATAAATACCTATGTCTACAAAAGGTTTCAAAGCTTTTGTACCTTCTCAAAAATTCCAAAGAAATTTTTTGATACATCAGTTTTATATGTATGGTAGGTTGATTCGATTTCAGACTAAGGCCTATAACTAAAATAGCGTTACTACAACGCCTTTTATTTCTTAAAAGAGTAGGCTGATGATATTTTTATATAGCATCACTTTTCGCCAGATATGAATTATCTTATAGAATGAAGACGGGGAGCTTGTAATTTCAAGGACAGGTCATGGCAGATAGACCACAGGCCTCCATAAGAAAACTAATCTCCACACTTGTCAGTTGGGTTAGATATCGAAATTTGAGAAGTTCAGCTCTGTACAAAGCATTATTCTGCATTCCCTACTAGTCAGCTCGTAAGATATCCGCGAGAAGAATAGTGAAGTGGCAATTGTATTCTGTACTGACGTGATCAGTGACGTTTATATATGTAGTGTAAGAGAGCCAAGCTTCGGCACGAATACGTTAACTCGACCGGAGTGATAGCACGGCCTCATAGAATGCCGGCGTGAGACAACCACAGCTTCGAGTTTCGATGTGTTTGTGAGGTCACCGGAGGCCAATCCCTCCATCTCCTCTACCTTTCTGCAATCTTTATCCCCAAAAGGTAGTCAACGCACTCGTAACTCCTTTGGTGTTGCGAGTGTCCATGGGCGGCGCCGATTGCTTACCATCAGGTAAAGCGTCTGCTTGTTTGCCGACTTATTCCATAAAAAAATCACAGAGAATGAAAATATTTCCTTTAAGGCTATAAATGTCACTATATCACTTGAATATAAAAAAACATATGCTATAGATGTTTAAGTCGTTTCTTCAATGATATGCAAAATTTGCCAGTCCTTAGGGAAATTGGCTTTATTTAATGCCGTCACTATTGTAGATCTATTCTATATAAATCGGTGAATGATAGCCAATTGTGATGTGATAACTTATAATAGTGCAAAAGTCTCGTAAAGTTGGTGCTTAGCGCTGATTGATGGCCATTGCCTTGCAGCGAGATCGATTTATTCATCGAATAAGCAAAATTTAAACAGTTCAGTGTGTATGAGTAGAATGTTCTCAATTTTGTTTTCGATTTTGTGTTTTTATTACGTTTTTATGTGTATATCAATTTTGTTTGTTTTTTGATAATATGTTGATTTTTTATATGTTGTGTATCTATGTACATATAATACACATGACGTTTCTGACCACGTTTTAAAAAAATGTATTGATGTATGTAACTGATTAAATAAAAACATGAAGGTTAACCATTCAACAATATTTTGAAATAGCATATGCATAAAAATAGAACACTAGTTATCAGTCTTAATTTAAAAATGACCTTTTCCAATCTACAAATTATTTGAACGAACTAGTCCTGTAGTAGCTTCTGGTACTGCAGGATACGGTGACCGCTTATCATCAGAGAAGCAACACACTTTGGTGCTAACAACAATATTATGAGATTTATTCATATGTCTCGACCGCGTTGGTACTAAAGCTTCATAGGAAACCAGCGTGAAAAAACCACAGCGTTGTGTTTCGCCATGTGACTAAGGTTACTGGAAGCACAATTTTTCGCCTTCCCCCAATAACTAACTAAACGCCGAAACCCTAATCACCAAAAGGTCGGCAACGCACTCGTAACTCTTTGGTGTTGCGGAGTTCCATGTGCGGTGCTCACTGCTTACCATCAGGGAATTTGTCTTATCGGCCGCCACGCCCATATCACGTAAAAAAGTAATAAAGACGCAAGGAAAAAATACGCAAGTACCTCAGACCAAATAATAAACCTTGGATCCAATAGTTCCTAGAAAACAGTATTATTATTTAGGGTACTTTCAATGCGTATACCTACTCAGTCGTGATCGGGCCGCTCTATTGATGTCGCTAATTAATTGAGAACACTACCGGTCGTGGCGGAACATCGCTCTGATTGATATCACTACAAACTCCTCCAGATACACTTGGCTCGCTTCATTAATAATTTTTAATTATTGTTTGTTGATACTCAACTCAGTTCTGAGTATTGTACCTTCGTTTATTTTTGTAATAGCGTTGGTCTGTCATTTATCATTTCGTAAAATGTGAGCGGATTTTTTACCGAAATAATGCTCTGTGCAATATTTTCCTTCATACAAATACGACAGTAAATTGTATCGTAGTTATTGTGCGTCGATAGTACTTATGAATTACAAACGGACATCGGAAACACAACAACAACACAACATATGTTGTTCCTAATATAACAAAACTAGTTGTAAAGAGACCTACATCGTTTAATAACTGACGATTATCTTGATACTTCCCTAGTGCACACAAGAATTATGTAAAACAAATAATAAAAAATAAAATACAAAAGCTATTAAATCCATAAGTTACACCAAGCTACATAAGTGGTCCTTCTATTATTCTTGTTAGTTTATGGTAACAATCAGCGTGTTGATATATTTATTATCTGTGGACTGGTTTTGCTCATATTGATCCATGCAGGAACACCAAGCTCGAACTGAGGACACTAGGAAGTTATCCACTAAATAAATCGATATAAAAACTCACTTCACAACATTGTTGATGAGCTTTCCTTTTATTACATTCGTAAAAGCCTTCAAGTGTTATAAATAACAATAACTGTAGATAAAAGTTGTATGTCGCCTTTTGTAACGTGGCCTACATAAGAATATGGATACATAACGACAGCTGGGTTTTATGGAATTTAAATAAATAATATTTTCTTTATATCAGCGTGTATTGTTGTGAGACAGTAACGGTGGCCACACGCGAGCCACTCGTCCGTCCAGCGCGTCATCGGCGCCGAACCTTTTTACACCGCACGACTTTTTAACAGCCAATGAGGTCTGCCGCATAAAGTGCTCACAGAGGTCGCGATTATACTTCAATAAAACTTGTTTTCCATAACAGGAAAACGCGTTGTTTTCTCAAAATTTGCTCTGGATTTCCAAGAAACTGGTCTCGGGAAGTTTGTAACTAAATACTCGAGTGTTGTGGTTTATTTATAAACAAAGGAGTATCGTATGGTGTAAATAGTGGACGACACGGATCAACTGAACACAACGAGAGTACCTACAGCGCTTCATTGTTCTCTATGTTATTTGTTCTGTGTGATAAGAGCTGCCTACTTCAGTTCCAAATGTTTGAACCGGAACACATCATTTATAACGCACGTGGCTGACACCTCCACTTATTTAAAAGATTCGATTGTTTACCTACCTCATTGCTGTAAGTAAGACTGCAGTGACTCGTGCTCAGCACGAAGTCATAAGTTCAGCTCCAGGCATTGCCGATTGTTTGTTTAGATATTTCAATCTGAAAATTTCCAACTGGTTTACTAGTCGGTACTACTGCAGGAGATTGTGCTGTATAACAATATCAAACAAAATTGTGCAATTAGCATTTGTTTGATACAAAGGTTATTAAGTATTCTTCAAATGTAAACAGTGACGAATAAATAGAAAAAGAGAAGCTTGGTCTTAAACTAATACACTATATATGAGGAAAGATTTTGTGCTTAAAATTAAAGGCTAACGCAGCTCCGAAATTACAAACAACAACGTATAATTGGTTCAGTGGTACGAGTGCAAACGTGCTAACCCACAGACAGACATTAAATTTAATAATATGTACAGATTAACGATTGGGTTGTATGGTCAAAAATTGTTTCGTGTTCGCCCAGCCCATAGTGAACTGGGGCAATTGCGGACTAATATGGAAATACCATTATCTGTGTAATAGGCTCTGTTATAGAATGGTGTAAGCTTTGAGAATCAAATTGCGTCTGCCACCGCCCTTGCCTTATAGAACAGTGGGAAAATATATTATGGACATTCACGTAATGATCTATCTTTATTTATTGTCACGAATATCTTACAGCTTTCAAACGTGGACAGTTTATCTGCAACACTATCACGCTTGTTGTTAACTACTGAGCTTTTTAGAATTGCATTTACTCGTCGAATATAAAATTTTAGCCAGTTATGTTATTAACATCATTGTTATACTCGTACAAGTGCCAGTTGTCAAGTTCGAAATATTGGATTTCATCCTCTAGGCGGGGTAAACACCAAAGTCCTACATCAAGTTACATAATGAGATAGTAGTTACATTTAGTTACTCGGCATTTTATTGTTTTCTGTATAGTGCTTGATATATTTCATTAATAGATATAATGAACAATAATCGCCTTATTACTGGTGCAAGATTAGTTCGCAGCAATGCGCGGTGGTCACGACAGTGCGCTGGCGCAGCGTGTCCGCTACTAATACGGCTCGTTTGCGCGCGCGCCGGCACGACCAGCGCCATTACCCAATAAAATTAATTTCACTTAATGCTCATCGATTATTGAATATAATAATCGTATAGTTCGGTGTTTCGGCGTTTCGTGATGGATCGCCGGCGCAGACCCCCCGCACTCGTGCACACGATCTACTGGCGATCGCTTGCTTGCCGCTGTACGTAGCTACATTGTAAACGCACTCCTCATTATTGGCGACATTTGAAAGAAGTAAAGAATATGTAGAGTATTTACATTTTTAACTTTCATAGCACCCCATTTTTTTATTAATCTTAAGAAGTTGGCATATCTTTCATTTCGTTGTGTAGTTTTGGTAGGTAATCATTGTCAAATACACGTCTTTATTTTGGGGGAGTCTTTAAATTCCTTCTCCGGCCTTAGGTAGGGTAACCAAAGTATCAGAGTTTTACTGACTAAATACCAACTCCTTAGTTTTCTTGAGTCGAGTCGGGCCTCAGTATATAAATGCTGTTGCACTCGCAACACCGGACATGTATAGTGATTTATACCTACTTATGAACGTACATACTCAATGGAGAGAATAATAACACAAGTGTGGTCAGCTTTAAGAGACAAAAACCAAAATTACCTTAAATCCTAAATTACCTAGTAGAGCTTTCGACTTATGTCCAACTAGTACACAATATAGAAATACTACTTAAAAGGTCTATTAGAAAAATGAAGTCCGCATAGCAGGGGCCACAGAAAGAGTTACTCGAGATAAAACTGTCTAACTGTAAGAAAAGTAGTGAATTCAAAGCAAGGCACCGGTTAGAGATGTCGTAGAAATGAAAAAAATTAAATGGAAAAAAGTCAGAGGACATAGCCAGCATGTGCCAAGAAAGTGATTGAAAGAAGATAGGAAGAGATGTCCACCCGATGACATGCGTTGATTACATAACACTTTTACAATTAAGGTCAAGGCTAATTCAAATGTAAAGAATTTTAAAATGTAAAGAATTCTGGAGGAGGTCTTAATATTGGAGGGGAATTAATATTCAATATTCTGAAATGTTAATGTCTTTTTAGTTATTTACTCTAGCTAAGGAAACAAATATTGTTACATTATCCGAACCTTAGTAACCAGCACGTCGATTCTATAAAATTTGTTTGATTTTGAATCTTGTTCGAGTCCGAAGTGAGCGTCGAAGTGACGGGGAAATAAAATTTTAGAATGTCACTTTTAACGTCATCTCATACTTTATCTATCAAAATGTTGCTGTCAATTTAGTTCAACTCGCAAGTGTAGCGCTAGTGTACTACTACTCACGGCGGATTCAGATTCGAAGTTTAGAATGAAGTCTTACAGAATCACACTACAGTAACCAATTGATCTACGAATACTAGGTATATCACCATTACGTTAACTTTAGTAGTACTGAAGCTTTTTCGATGTTATAGCAACTAGAATTTATGTGTTTCAAATCCTTCGATTTAATATTCTGGAAAATGTTACGCGACCCGAAAAAATAACCATTTGTAAATTATTGAAGTAATCAATACATTGAAACTTAAACAAATAGAGTTATATACTTGTTACATGTATCGTAACGTCGAATGCAGCTAATAAATATGATGAATATTTAAGTAATAAAGAGTTAAGTGAGCAACGACTGTACTTATTATAATAATAATATTATTTATGAAACTTGTCTTGCAGTCATAGTCTCTCTCATGATGTATAGTGCGGAGACAACCTTTTCCCAATGTTACTTACATGAATGATGTTAAACACACAAGCTAACATCGGCGTTGATAGGGAAGGCAATACATTATATTTATTAAACATTTTCTAAAGGTAAGTCGTGAATATGAAACGCACCAGGAATATACGTATTCAAAATATGTATTGAAATAAATCAGCAGTCAGAGCAACGCGCGTAGCGCATTCACCACGAGCACCCGACGAAACGAAATGAATAATTACTGTACAAGACACAACATAAATAGAGGTAGATAAAAACGGGTAACGACAGGATAGTATGGTAGCCATCCAACACCGCGCAGTCAGCGGCAGATCGGCGCAGTAATGGCCAGCCTTGTAGCCCATCCATAACGAATTTCTTATTCATCGATATTAATACGGGAACATGACAACCGTCCGCCGCAGTACAAATGAGCGAAGCCGCTCACGGCGGATTATATTTATGTGAACACACTCTGATCCGCAATTAGTACCGCCAGCAACAAAACTAGTTGTCTTGTAGTTTACAAACAATGCACGTGTCCACTGATAGATGACTCGACAACTTGATATATGATGCCATCGACTACCGACTAGTGTTTTAAAAACCGGAGGTTCTTTTACAGTTAATATACATGAGTTTCACATGGGTTTCTTTTACACTGTAAACACTTGATTTATACAACAATTTTATTGACATGTTGCACATGTGAAATTTTTTTCTTTACTTTTTTCTAAAAGTGTCCGGATTGTGATATCATTAAAAGTATTTTTTTCTGTTAGCGTAAAATGCAGGTCTAAGTGACATCCAGCATAGCGACTCCCCGTTATCCAGAAGCTAAAGGTCCTAATTGTGTTTAATTGAGTATACTTGTAAATTAACAATTCAGCGGTTGCGTCTGACCCTGCGTTTGATCTCATAATGTACTTACTTGGGAAGACGTATCGACCTCATTAAGAACCAACACACGGTTTCTTAATCGATATTCGACAGTTAAAACATTTTATTTTACTTCACGATGCTCATGTATTGAAATCGGCTTGGGTTACCGTTGAATTTTAAATAATCATATGTTTGCGCAAGCCGCATCTAATTATTTCTATTTGTTTTTGTGATGTTCTGCTATTATATGTATGACGGTGTATCTAGTTTCATATGAAGATGGTGATGTAGTTTTATGATTGATTTGCAGAAGTTAAGTACGACTATATCCACATATTTCGAATTCTAATAAAATGCCTTTACCATACCCACTTGCCACGCTTACGTCATTGTGATATGAAATATTATATGTTATAAATACATAAAGTCAATTTTGCTGACATTGTTTATATAAAATACTTTATTTGATTAGGGATAATATTTTTTTTATATTACTTATACAGTTTCATAGGATGGTAAAAGCTTATTTTTCCAATTAACCTTATTATGGCTTACAGATCTTTGAAATAGCAATAGAAAATTGACAAAACCATAGAAGATTATAATCTTTAATTAAATTATAGAAAGTATATAAGTTTATGTTTGATGTATCGTGTTTTGTTTACTAACTTTTATAAATTTGTTATACCCAATTAATTATTAAGTAAGACGAATTTAACGTAAGGAGAAAGAAGGAAAAGTATTCACTACATAATTATATGTCCCGCAATCAAGGTTACTTTTTACACTATAACGAAACACAAGTAAATGTACCGTTTATACATAACATATAAATACGCCAATATAACACGTTTTGTTTCATCATGTAAGGTCACCGGACACCTAATCTGTCTTTCCCTTGCTTCAATCTCTCCCTAATCCCTAAACCTCGAAACTCTAATCTGGTGTTGCGGGGACCTATGGGCGCTGATTACTTACCATCAGGTAACGGTAAAGATCCTCCTGCTCGATTACCACCTTAAATAAACATGTTGTTACCGATTTGTAGTTATAGGGCATGAGGGGAATATCATAGACCAAACATGTTTTTAATATTTCACCCGACCCAGGAACCGAATACGAGACCCCTTGTTCGGTAGACGCACTTGTAAATCGCTCTACCATCGAAGCCAGAATTGAAATAATACAGAAGTGCATAATGTATCAAACAGTTACACATAACACGCTATTAGAGGACAGTTAAGTCGACGTATATTGTCGTATATTCTTATCAGAAACATTAGAGTTAGTTTTAGTTAGAGTATTTAGTTTCACGACTTACATCTCGAGCGGTAATGAACTAAATTTAAGATAACTTTCACCAGATGAATATCTAAATATTTAAAACGCGATAAAATATATTTTTAATGTCTACCCTGAATTTATTTTATAACCACGGGAAGCCGAGAGCCGCTAGGCCGCTAGTTGGAGTTCACTTCAACCTGATACAGATTACAAATATTACACATACATTTTATTTTATTGCCTCTAGCATTTTTATTTTAGATTTAAATTAATTGAACGCAAATAAGACGCAGTTTATGAGTCAGGAATATATGTGTCCGTACCGTCTTAAATTAAAGCGGCTAATGGAGATTAGGGAATTTTAGCATAATTTGGAGTACGTTAATATTTCGATGTTATTTTACATAAATTTAATATTATGTTATGATCCAAATAACTTATCTATTGTAGAGATTTGTTGGTTGATCCTAGTTAATGCGTTGCTGTATGCTAGCTTAGTTGTGATCAATGTTTTTTTGCTTTAAGCTAAATTCTGTTTTCTATTTCGCTCGTGAACGTTAATTATCAATGACCATAAACATTTAACTTTATGGCGAACTTCAAGGTACTACAAATTTATCCGAACATCTTACGCAATGACGTGCTGAAAGTTGAGACATATTGGTTTCAGCTAAACAAAACAGGTACTAAAGAAGTAACCACATTAAAAGTATTACCGTTAGCAGCATTACTAAACCACCCGTGACGTTTTATTTACCCGACTTAAATAATTACGCGTGTAATGTTAACATGTAACATTCTCCTTGACATATTTATTACTTTAAACACGTTCATATTCTGTGCCGCGATGACATTATAAATTGTAATCTATATATTTTTTCAATAAATATTCATGAGTGATAGAGGCATTGCGATACATTACATGAGCTATAATTCAACGAAACGCCGCGCAGGCGCAGCTCTGGCGCCGCGCGCTGGGCGCGATGCGCGCGCGCCTGTCGCACTCGTCTTCGGTATATCATCCACGGAAATGTTCTGGCCGGCATCGTCTAGCGACATGTCCACACAGCCAGACTTCGGATTTTTATGGCACTTTCTTACAGTATTTATACTCTGTCTACACATAATTTAATCGTCATAACTATGAAAATATTATTAGGTATAACGGATTATTATTTTTCATAATGTGGTTAAGTGGCGTATCGTCGTTAGCGTATCGTTTTATTTGAGTGTTAAATGAAAGGTGTTTGGCTTAATAAGTGTTGTCCTTTTGGATGTTTTGTAATGATTTTATGTTTATTTAGGTTGTTAATTTGTGGTGTAAATGACGGCGCTACCGGCGGCGGCTACTGGCGCGCCCTCGCCCGCCTTCGGCCGGCACGCGCCTCCGCCCACGCCTCGTACGAACCAAACTTACACATCCATGTTCATAAAACACATTGTAAAAAACAACGTAAATTGACACGGCAAATGAAAATCATGATGTGTAAGCATAATATCCTGTCAATCGCTGTCGTTGTTGACGTTGTTTTTTGTAATTATGTGCGTAAAGTATGGAGATTTTGTTTCTTATTTAAATACGTAAATACCACTTATTAAACATATTTGCATCGCAAATGTTTTATTTCTTATTTTTTTTATTACTTTCATGCATATGTCGGCGTATGTGGTGTTTGTAATTTTGTAAAAGTACCACGACATAAAAGATAAGCATTGTATGTATTTCTCAAATTATTATATATATAGTAGCAGTTAAGCTTAGTTTTCCGCAAACCAAATATTAAACAGGCAGGTATGTAGGTATCGCTATGTACTATGATATTTGTGCTTGAAGTTAGAAGGCTGGAGAAATAGAATTTTTTTTCCTATGACTCCATAAACGACGTCAAAATTCTTGATAAATTGTGCTGTCTTTGTTTTGCTAGAGTTTGCTAGGGTAAAGTACTAAAAAGGTACAGGTAATTTACATATTAACTCACGAAAAATATTCTCCTATACCTTAATTAATTGCTAAAAAACATTTACTATTCTATAAAAAATATAATAACAAATCCATAGTTTTTTATATTAAAGTTTTAATTACTTACCGGCTTTTATTATATTAGTGATCGTATCTGTAAACTGGTTGCTTGGTTTTTGGAAATATGTAATGAATATAAAACCTTATAATATAATTATTATTATGCTAACAGATATAGTATGATAATATACTTACTTTTAGTATTATGTTAAGGCTTAGTTTATTTTTTTTAATAATTTTGGTATTTTAATCAATGTTTGTATCAAATTTTATTGAATTTTAATGGGAGCAATTATAAAGTTAAATTTATTTCAAAGGAAAGGCACGTGGAACGTGTTATTTTTTTTATCATGTGGTGAAATTCGGATCGGAATTTTATTAATTTATGAACGTTTCAAATACGATTCGCGTTACTTAAAAGGTTGAAATATCATATTTATTCAGTTCCCGATTTTTAAAACGATTAATTTTATTTATATAGGTATTTATTGCATCATGCCATGTTTGTTTCCATATTTTAGTGAGAACTGGGGTGGAGCTGAATTGTTTCTATCATTATTTCACATTTATACATGACCCTATTTACTTATTCCTAATAGTGTTGTCTTACAATATATTTAATTCGTGAACTTGAAAACTAAAACCTGACTATAAGGTAGTTGTTCGGTAACCGCATTCGCAGTGTTTTCACGCAACTAAATAGGTGATACAGATAATTCAAAACAAGAACCATGAAAATCTGACGTTGATACGGCTTAGCTAATTACAACTTTAAAATATTCCAAAATTAAGTAAAACGAATGAAACAGCGTACAGACATACCAACAGTTAAAAGGATTAACTTTAATTCGATATAACACCGCATTTCATTACATTCGGATTGCATTCTTAATTTTGTGATCATTCCATATAACACATTTCAATTATAATAAATTAAATTAATAGATCATAGAGATCAGATTACTGTGATCGGTTGAAGAGTGTAAATATGATCCAATTGCTTCGGAGATTTTCACTAATAACAATAAATAAGATACTCGACGGTGTTGCTGTGCTGCGTCCATTACGTTGAGTTGTTCCGTTAAGACAGTTATGTTAATTACTTGCGTCTCCTTAATAAATACGATCGGGTTCAGTTCGAGGGCTCTTATAAAAATGGATGTTTGACCCGTGGCGTGCTCGGGTTCATGAATATTTAATATTTACAAATTATTAATCCAACACTTATCCCCATGGTTGTACGGCATTCTTGCCCGATAGGCCGTGGGTCCGACGTTGGCCGAATGCGCATTATACTGATATCGATACCGTCACTTTGAAGGCTTTATGAAGATTAGAAAATAGAGTGCCCTCGACACTCCATTTGTGTAACGTTCACTTTTCTAGCTTCACAGTATTTGTGACGAACGCTTTATTATTATAATAATAATGAGTTATCACAGACAACGACCTTATTAAGTATTTTCTGTAGGTAACTCATTATTTTCTTATAACATTTATAATAGTTTCAGAACTTATGCAAATCATTTTATCTTTTATCTTCCCTACATTAACAGGTCCAAAACAGATTTGTCTGAAAAAAAAATTAAATCCTGATGTCTAATAACTTTATTTTAGTTACGCCAAAACATAAGTGTATTTGCATTTTTTTGCACTTCAGTGCAAATCGTTACAAGCTATATTACTGTAAAATTTATGACAAGGAATTTTTCTCACTATCTTTTAAGTCAGTACTTAAATTATAATATTATTTATCAAACCGAACATCATTATCTCATCGAGCATATTTCTATAATGAACTCAGTCACGCGTACATAAAATTTAAATGTATAAGTAGTTACCAGCTACCGTATTAAAAATATTGATAACACATATTTTGAGAACTTTTTAATTGCTACTAATAATTCAATCCTATGCATTTCAGATAAGTTAAGACGGTCAGCTTTGGCATTTTAAAAGGGAACGACTTAATTGCCGCTTCTTATGGAGACGAATAAATCTGTGGCGGTATGTACGCTGCGCCGCGGCGTCAGCGCGTGCGCATTTATTAGTTGCGCTCAACTGTACCATTTGTATTGCCAGCTTGTACATTTTTATTTGCTATCCGTAAATTTTAATGATCAGACTCGAACCGCGATCGAACAATGGCTACGATGCTTGTTTTACTGAATAATACCCTGAACATGATTTATTCAAGCTACATACGATTAACGCTGTAGACTGTAGGCTCGTTATCAATGAGCTTACAAGACAATAATTTGGTTTATGCCATAATAGATGGGAAAAGAATAGGCTCAGTCGTATTATGGTAAAATGGTTCTTTGTGTCGGCCGCGGCGCAGGCGCAAGGTAGTTGGACTGTCGGCCAGCCGGCGGCCGAGGCTTTGTGCTTGTAGAGCGAGGATGCGGCCGCGTCGCGCGTCGCATCGTCTCGTCAACCGCAGTCTACCCTATCGACTGAATGACGGGCCGATTGTTCCATCGACTTAACATATCAATTATGTAGAACATAAAGCTAGATAGGCGGCTGAGCGACGTGAATAAAATAATTAACTGATTGGTGTTTGTATAATTCATCAAGTGGACGTGCGTCGTGGCCGGGGAGCCACTTAGTGGTGGGTTATCAGATAGCTGCGGCCACTATCTCGGACGTGGTAGGTCACAATGGAGTTGTAAATGCACTCAGCTATTGTGTGAGCCTTTTGAAAACATTTATCTGTTCATGTCGATTCGGAGAGTATTATGACGGCCATCGGCCATCGGAGAACTTGTCGCTAACTGAGATCATGAATTGTATTAGTACCAGTGACTGTCTCCGTATCTTAAAGGTTCTTGATAAGATCTGCTATTCTGTTTGCTTATAGTATGATAAGTCATGTGTTTCTTATAGAGCTGCGCAGAGTTATTGTTTACAGGTCTGTAAGAATATCATCTTCACTTTTTATGAACATTTACCGGCATTTGGCTAAATAGGTTGCATTCAATTAATTTTGACTAGGTCATATACCTATATGCTTAATCCTACGTTATGTCACAGTTTATGTGCTAGGAAGACAAGTGAGCAGACGGGATAAGTACCTGATGGTAAGCAATCCGGGCCACCTATGGACAACTCTAGCGCCAGAGGAGAGACGAGCGTATTGCCGGCCGTTTGGGGATTTGGGGGACTTTTTGAGATTTAGGGATTAGTGGAGAGGAAGGATTGAGCCACCAGTAAACTCACTTTGTAAACGAAACAACATTGTAGTTGTTTCACGCCGCTTTTCTGTGAGGCTGTATGGCTCCCATGTACCAATTGGTAAAACATAAAGCTAGAGCTAGACAATTAAAAAAAAATATGTGTAAATGTTGCAATGATTGCAATAAATGATAACTTTGTGGATAACAAATGAATGTAATTTCAAGTTGTATTTATTCTTATGTAGACTTTTGATAAGTTTTATATTCTATATATATGTCGCGTGGTCAGTGGGATCTCCATGCTGACAGCGAGCGCAGCGTTTGTTCAATGTTATTGTACGGCGCGGCCGCATTGTGTCCCTGCGGCGTTGAAGCGGTACTAGCGCCATCATTTATGTCTACTGACGGAAATTAAAGAGAAAGGAATAAAAATGTCCCGGCTAATGACGGCCGCGGACCTCTTGCGGCGTATGTGTAATAATTCGCCTCGGGGACGCGCCGCGCCCGGCCTCAACTAAATAATTTTAATTACATGTTATTGATAAATATTCTCTCCCGAAGCGGTCGGATCTGTCGATAGCGCCGTACAATTAGGCGGTGAACTTTGACTCAACGATTTGTTGTGGGAACGGCGAAATTAGATCCCCGAGGCGTGGAAACGTAGCGCAGTCACATGAACACGCTACACTTTGTCAAACAATTCAACTGGTACCTACTCATATTATATTTCCATGGATATTTTCGATAAAACCTGAACAAAAGACGTATTGTATTACAGAATAATAATATAAAAACCAGCTCTTTTATAGATATCTATGAAAATAATAATAAACATGTCTACTAAAGTGTTACATAATTTATGTGATACGAAACAGTTTAAAATTTTACGATCTCGGGTGATGAATTTAAAGGTAAAACAATAACGAAACACGACCATAAGTGGGTTTATAAGCGGCTTTAAAATTGGTACCGGTCTACGACTTAACTAAACACATGAATATTGTTCGAGGGACACCGACCACTCGCATAATAATCATGATTTGCCCAGCACGACGCTTTAAGTTATTACGCGAAAGATTGAACGAAAATTAGCTGTCCCGGAATAAAGCCGTAAAAATTGGCTGTATAATGGTTTCTTGAGCAATGAGTGCGATTAAAAGGTTGGTGCACCGAGTCAGCGGGACAGAGACGGTTGGAGGGAAGACTTAGTGTTGTGACATTTTTGTTGGTGAAATGGAGAAAAAGATCATCTTAATGTCGCGGAGTGTTAAGAAAATGTTGTCTTTAAACATTTGGTAGGTACATACACTTTTCAGATATAAAATTTTGGTTTGTAAGTTTTTATTAATCAAACCTCAAGCGAATGTTATTGTTGTGCATTGTTATTCTATTGTCAAATTACCACGATGGAAACGTTAAAACCCTTTTCTTCTTTTTTTTATTTCCCTTTTCGATGTCGGGTATATTTTAAAACACAAACTGTAAATAAAGGGTACCTTTATCACCCATAGACTAAAAGAATGATTTGCTGGTTACAGCATATAGCATAGCCGTTAAATGTGGAGTTAAAACAAGCAAAAATAAATGTTACAAATATGTAGTTTGACATCAAAATACAAGATCTGATCTCTGATAACCCTATGGTATTACACCTGGTATTTGCAGTGACTTTGACATTAAAAATTTAATAAAAATGGACGATTTCGTCGTCTTTCCACGCATCACCCGTCCATCTCTAAGATTTAAAAAGGGTCGCCATTTTGTCTCTCTATAATAAAACAATTAATAGTTAGGCCTATCATTCTAGCGGATTACGAATGCCTTCAAAATGGAGCTGGTGAATAGCGGATACTATGCGGGCGCAAAACGATCACGCCGCGATCACGCAGAAATACGACACTGGTATGTGGCAAATGCGTTGTTTTGAGCATAGCAAATCTTATTGATCGAATAAATGTACGTATGTAACAACCAAAGTTAAATTAAAAAAAAAGAGGAATAATTTTTGGATTCTTTTTTTTGTGATTTGACGGCAAAAGAGCACACTGATACCTGATGGTACTGATAAACACCCGCAATACCGCAGGAGTTACGAGTACGTTGCAGACGTTTTGGTTACTAGGGTTTTTGGAATTACGGATTGCTGAGTGATTAGGGGAGGGGAAGAAAGATTGGGCCTCCGGTAACCTCACGCACACGGCAGAAGATAATTTTGTGTTTGTTTCACGCCGGTATTTTGTGAGGCCGTGGTATCACTCCGGTTGAGCCGACCCATTTGTTCACTTAAAAGGTGTGGTTGGTAAACAACGTTAACAAAACAAGACTTCAAATAGGAAAAAGAAAGGTATAAATACACGATATGCTATTGAAAAGAACACGAATAAAAAAATAACATTAACTACTGACTCAAAAATCACAATGATACACTAATCTTAAAACAAACACCACTGTGATTGAGATTGACATTACAACAATATCGAAATTAGAACATGACTGTAAAGTTATCAAAATATAAAGACGAGGGTACCTACTCTCAACTGACAATGCGCGTCCATTTTAAAATATTTTTCTAACCGAATTGTAGCATTGATGTCGTTATAATCGATGGATAACCTCAAGCTATTCAAAATGTCAGGGCCGACGGATCCGATATGAAAGTTCATCA
Organism: Spodoptera exigua; assembly: GCA_902829305.4. NCBI lineage: Eukaryota > Metazoa > Arthropoda > Insecta > Lepidoptera > Noctuidae > Spodoptera > Spodoptera exigua. Next base: position 7,110,927 of record LR824614.2, read on the forward strand.
CACCACGTTCATTATGGTTCGTAATAACGACGCAGATGACTATATCAATCCCTTAAACGGTTCTCCATTATCATACGAGATTACCTTCTTAGCATCGAAGGAAACTGGAATGAAATTATTCATAGAAAATACAGTGTAAGCGTGGGAATGAGAGGCTGAACAACAGGAACGTGACAAATATATTCTGTAATTAGTAACATGTTAATGAGTTCAAAAATATTGGTTTTTGTAACGTGAAGTGAGGTATTTGGATGCGTGTGGTGGCCACACCAAAGCGATGCGGTGTGTCGTTTGGGTTTTGGTCTTATTTTCTTATGAAATTTAAGTCTATAGTTATTAGCACGTGTTTTGTAAATGGAAATAAATATTGTAAAAATATACTGTTTAAAAATAATTATATTCATTAAAAAATACCTTTTCTCATCGTTTTTTTGTTTACCAACCAGTTACCTTTTGACAAAAGTTAATTTTCTAAAACACTTTACAATGAACTTTACGAATAATAACGTGAAACGAATCTAATATATATAAGTTCAAAAATATTATTTCATAATCACTTTTAATGTTTGTACAATGGAGATGCACAATCTCGACATTTGGTAGGTGAGTGTCCAATCAAAACGTTATTTGTCATGCATCCGAGTCATTGTGAAGTGTTTGTCGGTGGCATGCACAGAATTAAAGGCGATGTGCTTCTGAATGTCGATTTAATTGCCAGATAAGTCGACTGCTCGCGCAATGCTATTGAAAGATAATGGCTTAAGATGTTATGTAGCTTATTCGAGATCCAAGATTGCGTTCGGCCATTTGTTGCTTTAATATTGTTTATGTGATGTATTAGTAGTTGACTTTTGTATACTGGTATGTTTAATTGATGATTGAATAAAGCGCTGAGTATTTATGTTTTATTTTTAGTTGCAAAATTTCGGCAAAGCTTGTAGGAAAATATACTTATGACAATTGGTATGTAGCTTATAGATTTGAGCGTGATAATTAGACTTAGGTGATGTGTTGCAAAAAAACTAGGTCTCATCGCAATGATTTTTCGTGTTTGCCTTTACCCTCTCTCTTATAACTGAATACGATGCCTCGTAGGTTTTGAACAAACTTTCGACCACTTGCTTAACAAGGCGTTCTTATCAATTCACTTATCAGAAGATAATACTTGCATATTTGCTTCTTCAAAAACTTAAGAGGCAATATAAATCCGTACCTGAAAACTGAGCTTGAATAATATTTACTTTCGATATTTCAATTCGAAGTCAGCTTTGCCATGTCACGTCTCAGCCTAGCCCAGTGGAAAACAAAGCCGATATGCCATAATTTAAGTTACGCCTATTGTTTTTTACCTTTCTCGGATAAGCCAAACACAATTCCATCGGGTGTTATCTTTGCATATCTTAGACAGTTGTTGTTCCAATAAGCAATAATCCACGCGAATGATAAATTCAAATGGTTAGCTAGTTGAGTGGGCGCCTAAACACTACAAGGGCTCATAAACCGACTGGTATGGTAATATAGAGGTGCTGTTTCCACTCACTATGTTATATCCCCCGACATCAACTGACAGTCACTATGACCTGGCTGAAAGTAGTTCACCGAACACATTTAATTTTGGTCCTTTTTCGAATACGTCTGGATCTGTCTAAGAACGGTGTCTCTAACCTATCCTATACCTTTAGACATTGTCATATCAATATTATTGTACTTTTGTTCTTTTTTTAACTTGAAAACCACGAAAAGAGTATGATGTCTAGTAGGTACGTTAATGAGGTTTTTTTTATACGGAATGAATATTGAATTAATCATTTGAAAGTTTTGAAGTTTACTTGCTATTATTACATCAAACTGGACTATTCAAATCACTCTACATCAAACAGTGACGTTAACGTTAGCGCTGGTACTGTTGACATCTGACAAGCCGGGACTTGCCGTCGTATATAGCAGATTACGTGACAGAATCGAGGCATATTTCGTCACGGATCTGCTGATATTTCAACAGGACAGTAAATCCGTGCGAGGCAACGACAGGCTGGCGGATAAATCACGCGAGTGGGCGGTTGCGCGCGCGCCGACTCCCGCCACTGTTTCTGCTAAATAACTGCTACCGTTTACCTGCCTCTGATCAAAGGTCAAATCAATCAAAGATCAATCAAACACCACTGTGATTGAGATTGACATTACAACAATATCGAAATTAGAACATGACTGTAAAGTTATCAAAATATAAAGACGAGGGTACCTACTCTCAACTGACAATGCGCGTCCATTTTAAAATATTTTTCTAACCGAATTGTAGCATTGATGTCGTTATAATCGATGGATAACCTCAAGCTATTCAAAATGTCAGGGCCGACGGATCCGATATGAAAGTTCATCACACCACGTTCATTATGGTTCGTAATAACGACGCAGATGACTATATCAATCCCTTAAACGGTTCTCCATTATCATACGAGATTACCTTCTTAGCATCGAAGGAAACTGGAATGAAATTATTCATAGAAAATACAGTGTAAGCGTGGGAATGAGAGGCTGAACAACAGGAACGTGACAAATATATTCTGTAATTAGTAACATGTTAATGAGTTCAAAAATATTGGTTTTTGTAACGTGAAGTGAGGTATTTGGATGCGTGTGGTGGCCACACCAAAGCGATGCGGTGTGTCGTTTGGGTTTTGGTCTTATTTTCTTATGAAATTTAAGTCTATAGTTATTAGCACGTGTTTTGTAAATGGAAATAAATATTGTAAAAATATACTGTTTAAAAATAATTATATTCATTAAAAAATACCTTTTCTCATCGTTTTTTTTGTTTACCAACCAGTTACCTTTTGACAAAAGTTAATTTTCTAAAACACTTTACAATGAACTTTACGAATAATAACGTGAAACGAATCTAATATATATAAGTTCAAAAATATTATTTCATAATCACTTTTAATGTTTGTACAATGGAGATGCACAATCTCGACATTTGGTAGGTGAGTGTCCAATCAAAACGTTATTTGTCATGCATCCGAGTCATTGTGAAGTGTTTGTCGGTGGCATGCACAGAATTAAAGGCGATGTGCTTCTGAATGTCGATTTAATTGCCAGATAAGTCGACTGCTCGCGCAATGCTATTGAAAGATAATGGCTTAAGATGTTATGTAGCTTATTCGAGATCCAAGATTGCGTTCGGCCATTTGTTGCTTTAATATTGTTTATGTGATGTATTAGTAGTTGACTTTTGTATACTGGTATGTTTAATTGATGATTGAATAAAGCGCTGAGTATTTATGTTTTATTTTTAGTTGCAAAATTTCGGCAAAGCTTGTAGGAAAATATACTTATGACAATTGGTATGTAGCTTATAGATTTGAGCGTGATAATTAGACTTAGGTGATGTGTTGCAAAAAAACTAGGTCTCATCGCAATGATTTTTCGTGTTTGCCTTTACCCTCTCTCTTATAACTGAATACGATGCCTCGTAGGTTTTGAACAAACTTTCGACCACTTGCTTAACAAGGCGTTCTTATCAATTCACTTATCAGAAGATAATACTTGCATATTTGCTTCTTCAAAAACTTAAGAGGCAATATAAATCCGTACCTGAAAACTGAGCTTGAATAATATTTACTTTCGATATTTCAATTCGAAGTCAGCTTTGCCATGTCACGTCTCAGCCTAGCCCAGTGGAAAACAAAGCCGATATGCCATAATTTAAGTTACGCCTATTGTTTTTTACCTTTCTCGGATAAGCCAAACACAATTCCATCGGGTGTTATCTTTGCATATCTTAGACAGTTGTTGTTCCAATAAGCAATAATCCACGCGAATGATAAATTCAAATGGTTAGCTAGTTGAGTGGGCGCCTAAACACTACAAGGGCTCATAAACCGACTGGTATGGTAATATAGAGGTGCTGTTTCCACTCACTATGTTATATCCCCCGACATCAACTGACAGTCACTATGACCTGGCTGAAAGTAGTTCACCGAACACATTTAATTTTGGTCCTTTTTCGAATACGTCTGGATCTGTCTAAGAACGGTGTCTCTAACCTATCCTATACCTTTAGACATTGTCATATCAATATTATTGTACTTTTGTTCTTTTTTTAACTTGAAAACCACGAAAAGAGTATGATGTCTAGTAGGTACGTTAATGAGGTTTTTTTTATACGGAATGAATATTGAATTAATCATTTGAAAGTTTTGAAGTTTACTTGCTATTATTACATCAAACTGGACTATTCAAATCACTCTACATCAAACAGTGACGTTAACGTTAGCGCTGGTACTGTTGACATCTGACAAGCCGGGACTTGCCGTCGTATATAGCAGATTACGTGACAGAATCGAGGCATATTTCGTCACGGATCTGCTGATATTTCAACAGGACAGTAAATCCGTGCGAGGCAACGACAGGCTGGCGGATAAATCACGCGAGTGGGCGGTTGCGCGCGCGCCGACTCCCGCCACTGTTTCTGCTAAATAACTGCTACCGTTTACCTGCCTCTGATCATCTGATATTTGATTTAATGTTGCTTCCAGCACTACACAGCGTGAACTTAAGTAGATATCATAAATGTTCCCGCAGACCACATTCCATCCTATCGCGTTCCCCTTTACAACTTCAAGGGAATTTTATTTATCAATTTTCTAACTTGTTAAGCTGCATGTGGTTAAACAGAGCGCTTAACGAATGTTGTTTTATACTGAAAATAATATTGTTTATTATTATTGGGTTAATTCATTTTTATAACACAGTAGAAGCTAATAGATTACGCAAGTATATAGATATCAGTTTTGAGAATTAAATTATAAGACTGAGTTATTTGTTTGACCATTAAAGGTGCAAAATAACATGCGTCGAGTAGGATTTTAAGAGAAGAATTTTGTAATTATTAGTAAGATTGCATGAGGTTGTAATGTTTTAGTACAAATTAGGCTGAAGAAGAGCTACCCTCAATTAGCTGGACTATAAACCGTTTTACAGCCTCTGTTAGAGTAGAGAGCACGTAATGCCGAAGTGGTGATTGGACTCGTTATGCATATTTCTGTCATGCTACTAAAACTGAAATGCTGCCAGTAAAACATAAGTCTCGGGTATAAATAACGACTATATTATCTAGATCAGTAGTGCATTTGTAGCGTCACTCATTATAATTATACGCCGCTTGTTTTTACCTACACAAACGGAATGATTCAGCGTTCTCGTACTTTTTTATATACATTGCATATCATTATTATCTTCACCAAAGAAAGTAGTATTTGAATATAAAAACATTCGTTCAATAAATAAAATTCTAATTTAAAAAACCTTAATTGAAAATAATTTTTATATAGGTACCAACTTTTAATAACCTTAAAAGTAAGACGCTACGTACGTAAAAGGTAAAAAATGCCGTAAACCAAATCCTAACCAAAGCCTTCGTTACATTTTATCGTATAATATTTATATGCACCGATTTTATGGTAAGTTATTTCAGTGACGTATATGGAACAATTGAAGTATTGTGAATAGTTTAAAAAAATAATTGAGCTAAATATTTTCTTTATTTATAACTTAAGAACCTGTTAGCCTGTTCATTATAAACCTACTGAGTATTAGCGTTCCTTTTTATGTGTGTGTCCGATTACAAAAATTGCTAAAGTCAATCAAATTTCCATTCTCAATATTATGCTAACTTACATATTGAGATGCCAGGCATTGAATATGTTGCTTTCGCATAAGATTTAACACTTTCATAAGAGAACATATTACTAGACATAGATAAATTCGCAGACAAAGCCTTGTGATCATCGCTGTCCATACAATGACCAATTTAGTCTAATCGCTGTCATTAGACGTAAAGCGTATTTCCCGCGCTAAAGCCGCGTTTTGTTAATAAAAACTAAAATTACATGTCGTGGCGCACAAATTGGTCATTTCAGTGTAGAAAATTAGCGGTAAGTGAACAACTCAATCTACGTACAGATTATTAGGGATATTTACTTAATACTTACAGATAACTTAATAAGCAAGATATTTTAGCACTTTACCTGGATGTAACCGCGTGTTTTACTACCCATAATGGCATTTTAATGATTTCTGAACGTTTAAAATTTTAAATACAACATTTTTATCGCTCTGCAATAAATTAAAATTGATCTATTAATAGTTTCGCTTAGACATCAGGACTTTTAAGATTTGTGTCTTAATAGGGTTTCCTGACATTTATTTTCGTATCATGATTCCTCTTCTCTTTCTCTCCTTAAGGGGCCAGTTTTAGGCAAAATTTGGTTGGATTAGATAGAACAATTATGAATTAATTACATTTTAATAGAAAAATGTAATTAATTCATAATTAATTTTTCTATTAAAATGTAATTAATTCATAATTGTTTCACAAATAAGGCTTAGCGTATTGGCACTGTGCTGTAGTGTGTACGCGTTGATTGTGGTCGGAGAGCACACCGCGTGGCGTGCGCGCGGCTGCAGCGGGTTCCTATAAATCAGCGGCGCCGGCGCACGTTGCTCGCCGATTAATCCAAGCCCAGCTCTACACAAATCAAAATGTAAATGGATATAGTATGTTAAGTGCGCCGTGCCTAGTAATAATGATGTTAGCATTAGGCATATTAATTGGCTGGATAGGCGCTATCTCTCTGCTACGGGCAACCGCGCACGCCATTCGCGCTCTTTAAGCCATTTCAAAATACAGCCGCGCGCCATTGGAATACTCGTACGAACGCAACATGTTTGTATTTTTGTATAATCAACATAAAAAGATTACACATAAAAAAAGACAGTAACAGAGTCGTAAATACTGACGCTTTATAAACAGCGTATAAAATTTAATTATGCATTATTAATGACACCAACAAAATGAAACAGAATAAAACTCGTACAAGCTAAACGACTAACATCGAGTTGAGTTCAAAAGGGCCGCTTCCTAAATACGGCATTATGCTGTATTAAGAGCGTTGTTACCGCGGAATCATTAAGGCTCTGGAGCTTATTGAAATGAAGAACCGGATCCCTAATGAAGGCCGCAAAATCAAATCGGCATCGATTTTCAGTCGATACAATGTTTATATGCATTTAGTGTCGAGGAGAGACAGGCGGCGCGCGCGATCGTCGCGCTCAACTTGCGCATGCGCTCAGCGGGCTTGGGGCTCGCACACACCGCGCTCGCCGCTGCTCGAGCGCAGCTAACGAACCCACCCAGACACAATTTAATTGAATTACTTTTGATCCTTCGCAACAATGAACTTGACATCTAAAGGGTTAACTCCAGAAATGATTTAGTACCACCGCCATATTTTATTTGGTTGCAAAAAGATACTTTATTTTAAACTTTTAAACTACTTTTATAACCTTACGAACAGTGTAAAGCGTAGCATATTAATTAATTAATGAGAAAATTGATTCATGTTTTTCCATTTCGTAAATTAACGAATCCAATCAAATATCGTTCATGGTAATCTTAACGTGGAGTAATAGAGCCGGCAAGTAATTTTGAATCAACATCGAATAAGTATAGTTTTAACATTAACATTAAATTTTAACATTTGGGCGGCTACATGAGAAAATATTTTAAGGCAATTATTTGTGATGTAGGCAATCTCTTCGGTCGATAAACAACTCTATTATTGGCATTATTAGTTCGCAGACGGACGTGTATTCTTTGAGTGATTAAATGCTTGAAAGTAGTAACATTATTGTTAGTTATAATTTTATAGAATTTGTTAGCACGATGTTATTTTGTATAGAGTTCGTTACCTACAATTTATTATTTAGTAGCCTGACTAAACAGCCGGCGTTGCTACACTTGTGATTATGATTATTTGTTAAATGCAATATCGTTGATAGACGTATTTTATAACATGATGCGTGGGAATAAGAGTATCAAAACAAGATTGTACTTTTCAGTGTTCCTTTAATATGATGGGATAATTAATTGTGGCGAGTTAATAATTTTTCAGTACACTAAATTTTAGTGCATATTTTTTATGTTAAAATCATATAAAGTTTTTGACTAAAGTCTTTGTCCACTTGTGATTAATACCTGATAATAAATGAAAGCGATATGCTCAAATAGCTACAAGTATAGTTATGAAAAGACTTAGTATGACTGCCACCATACACTGGCGACTGGCTCCAAAGCACACCCATTAAACTAATCGTGGTGATAACTCACGCGGTATGCCCCTTACCTTATAATTTCAGCGATTTTTATTAATAATGTTTAGACTTCCTATTGACTTTTTATAGACTACTTATTATAGACTGTCGAAGATTTTATTTGATGATCACTTATCATTGTGGATAAGTGTCTTGATGGAGTGCGTAGCTCATCATTTATGCTCGTAAAAATGAAAGTTACTAATTAAGAGGTACTTAAATACTTATTTAAGTGTTAATTGAAGGCATAGGTTATAAGAAAATTAGTGGGCAACAGAGATGGAATGAGTCGTCAATCATACTGAGTTAACATTCAGTGGACACGCAACCACCATTGCGCGACGGGTACTAGACGATGCACCAAAGAACAATTTAATAAAGAGATGTGATACTTTTAATTCATCACATTTAGAATGTAAACAATACTTTATTCTTAAAAAATATTCTTCTTAAAGCTGAGATTTATTTACAGAGAATATTGATTGATATGTTAAACTGTAATCGAAAGTGATGAAAGATTTAGTTGAACATTTCTATAAACAAATTGTCGCGCGTAGGTTCATTACTGGTGTCGGGGTCGGACAATGTTGCATGATCTATGATCAAACAATGTCGTAGATGCGAACTGATAAGAGCTGCTGGATATACATCGTCGTGTACGGTTAATTGATCACTTAATTATTTTGCATGTCCGTATAAAAGTTTCCAATTAAATTGTTCTATTATTTTAATAGATAATTAAGAAATGCTCGTTTAATTAATTGCAGGTAACTTTTTAGAATTGAAATGGAGGTAGGTAATTTAGTTTATTCAAATGAGATGTGTCGGTAAGTGGTTTTAGTTGTGTGCTATTATTATTTTCTTGTGCTTTATTAGAGTTTCGTGTTCATTAAGTGCAGCGGAGATGTTGATAGCTTATTTACATGAACTTTAAAGGGTTTGTATTGGATAAAGTATAGTTTACGCGTGATTTATATCGGAGTGTAGAGAAGGACATGAGAGTTTGATGGTATCGGGAGATTTTGTCGCCAGGAAATGACGGCGAGCGCGGCGGCCGCTCCGAGTGGTTTTATTGTTGCGCGCGCCTGCGCGGCCGTGTTCTATCGCCGATACGATGCGCCTGCGCCGCCACTGCCCTCACCTTAGAAAAGCGATATTTTAGCGACAGCCTACATGATTAATTTATAGCTTCGAACCAATATTCTTGAACATAAATCCGATTAAATGTGAAGATAAGATGATTTATACAATTGTCATCTCAAAGGATCAATTCTGCGTGGATGTGTATCCATATTTTTAGATTATGAACATGCGCGTGTATTATATCTGTTAAGGATATTTTATTATTTAATCGAGTTTGGAATGAAGCTTCCCGCAACTTTTGTAAAATGCAAGAGCGTTGTAAATTAAATAAAAAATTACACCGATCTAGTATCGTAAAGTAGTGTATTTATTACAATGTCAGTTTTACTGGTAGTCTATTTATAAAATACCAGTTTAGATTTAACTAAACTAAAGTAGTTTGAATACTTTAGTGTTATAAGGTATTTGCATCGGGCCTTAAGAGGCAGTCGGTCGGGGCCTGCTCGCGGCACCAGCGGGCGACCCATGTTTTATGTGTTTTTAGTTCTTACTACAATATTGTATAAATAGACAACATACTTTCTGGGCCAAGGAACGTATTAACTACCGACTTTGTGCTCTCAACATTTGTTACTAGATTAAGTAAAGTCACGACGAGAACAAAGCTTTCTTTTCTTTTGTTTTTTTTTTTTGGTTTCATGCTGAGTTATTTCTAATTTAAAAAATATGCTAGGTCTTTGACTGAGCCAAAGTATTCATAACCAGTATTGATAGTATGCAATGAGGATGTTTGTCCTTGATGCTTATTCGATTTTCGTCAGTATAAATAGGGTTGTGTTTCGCCGTGTGAGTCAGGTTATCGCATCCTTCCGCAATCCCTAAACGTCTGAAACCCTAATTCCCAAAAGGCTGGCAAAGTACTTATAACCTTTCTGGTGTAGCGGGTCGTCATCAGGTAATCTGTCAACAAGACAGCTCGCCCTACTATAAATAAATGATTTAAACAAGAACTGTCATCTACAATATTTAAAAACTAATACGACCTGCAAACCTGCTAGAAAACAGCGTTTCCTTCTAGCATCCGGCACACACTTGTAATTCTGATGTTGAGGGTGTCCATGGGCAGCGTTGCTTGCTTACCATCAGGTAATCCGTCAGCTCGTTAGTCTCCTATTCCATAATAAAAAGCTAACAGTATTTAAACAATAGCGTCAAAGATTACTAAACCATAGAACCAATCCATTCTTATTAATTTTGACTTAACTTTCCATCCACGTCATGGTTACATTTACTCTACTTAACGATCAATTAATAGCTAATAATATTCATGAGCCTCTTAAGATCTATCGATAGATAAGTTGAAATATTTAACGCAAGTCGAAACCATAAGGTCTTCATCACAATTGTGTAACTATTACCCCAGCCTCAGCGGTCGGATGTCCCATTAATTTTTGTTTAATTTGTAATTTTCCCAGTAATTAAGATCAAATTAAGATCGTCTGTTTAATGCAAATGAACCTATTCTCGATCATTAGTCTGTACACGTTCTACTAACGTTACTTTTCGTTAATTAATCCCGAGATCTAACGCTGCAGGCCCGATACTTAATTATTATTCACACGCAACTAAAGACATCGGACAAAATGCACTGTAATTGTGAAAATAATCCCGAGGGTGTTTCTGTATACTCGCAGCATTATAGAGATACTCTCTGCTTGCGGCTGTAAAGTCTGCGTCTATATTTTAAGTAAGGAACATTATCTAACAGTCTAAACCAAAGATAACTATAACTTTAGTTATCAATATAGGTCCACTAGGACTTGAAGATTATAAATGTAATGTAATGTGTAGCAATAATAATTTCCTAGAAGTATGTATACATAATTTGAAATTGTGTATATGTGTGCGTTACAGTGTTGTTGTTGTTGCGGTATTCTTGGGACTCTAATCTTTCTCTTTTATCTTAAACTTTGTCACGCATTGACTAGCGTGTCTATGTCGCCAGATTAGCCCTTTCCCCGTTAACGAGTGTTCATTTTTGTAGCAGGTCGCGCGCACGCCACCCGCCTGCTTGACACTATCAATAAAAAGTTTCCAACTCAATTTATCTTATCGCACGGTAGTATCGTGAGTAGTTTCCACAATGAACGACGTGCCGATATCTACCAATTTCTAATCAGAATGATCCACCTTGTTAATTAGTTTTTGCGTTGGGAAACACATCTAACCCATCGCAATTTAAGGTCCAATATTGTTTGGACGACATACAAAGTTTATTTTTAATTTAATAACTTAATACGTCGATAGGTATAGGAAGGCAATGGTGCGCACGCTATCGGTGAACCGATAACTGCGTCTGCGCTGTCCATGTGCGCCCAATCAAAGTACTTCATTAAAATCTTATCGACGCTAGATAAATCACCTAACGACTGCGATCGATTATTTGGATAATTAATGGTGGTTTCATAAATATGTTGAATTCTTGTTCCCGTGGCACTGGTTTTGATGAGCTTACGCCTTAAGGGAGCATTGTGTTGCTAGCTTGGTAATAATGTTGTGCCGACTTGACATTTTATAGGCTATTATGGATGTCATATCTCACAGCAGTATCTATATTACATTTCATATGCGCCCTACATATAAATATGATACTCATTATAAAAAACGTTTCGTTGATGACTTTGTCAGATCTAGCGGATTGTCCACTTGACTATAACACTTTTATTTCAATCTTGTCGCATAGAAATCATCTTTATCAGGCAAAAAGTGTATCAGAATGAGGGTTATTAGTATTATAGTGTCTAGGCTATTAAATGGCGCTGCAAGATGTCGCAATAAATGTCCAGCATCGCTGGAGTCAGTGACACGCAATGTGTTTGTTATAGTACTTTAATCACTGTCAAGCTTTTACGTCCCGTATCGTGCGTATTATCTTTATTAGTCAACATATATTATCTATAAAGACAGTTTCCCAATCTCGAAACTACCAGTGTAATGTGACACGGTTAATTACTTACTCTTTTAGTGCCGGCATAATTTTATAATGGTTGGCAATATAGCCTGTCTGTTGCGGTGAAACGCAATACTTTTGCTTGCGTTAGCGCAGGGTCGCGTGCAGCGGGCTGTCCGCGTCGGAGGCACCTCGGCAAGAGATCCACATCAGTCCCGGAATAAATGCTATCCTACGATGGTATCGCCGGCGCCCGCGCCACCCCATTAATCTACATCAGCACGCGCTCGCTACCAGATTAATGAAGCAGATAAACCTTAAATACGACTACAGATGTCTGCTTTTTTAACGGCAGCAGAGAGAACTGTATACATCTCGGGGACAATAATTGATGAATTAAACGGATTCGACGCTTTTATGAATGTTAATGATAACGCTCGATCGGCCCGCCGATACGGACGATACGGTCACTATAATTAGAATAAATGGTTGAAAAGCTTTGGCTGAAATTGATCGCTCCGTGTGGAATCCACATGAAGCAGTAGATGGCGGGAGGTAAATGTGCGTTCGTTTGGTTAATAGATCGGAATGTTGGTGGGGTTGTGAGCTCCACAGCCTTCTAACTGATGCTGCAACATATCTTCACATTAGTATTCATTTGTTAACAGCTCTTTTTAATTAAAGATCTGATTTAATAAAGATGTGAAGCTCGTGTACTCGTATACCACTTATATACTAAGACATGTGATTTATTAACGAAGTTTAACGTATGAGTAAGATTGGGAAATTAAAGTCAAATAAGCAGTGATAAGAAATATAAAAATAACATTACCTGTCCTTAAACATTGCAGGTATAATATTGGTCATAGATTGTTAGAACTGAAATATATAGCGGTTTGTTAATATACTTTATCTGAGTACTTCCTTTAAGATGACTGTTCGCGTAACCTTAATTGTTTCAATTGAAAAACTACATTTCACACAGCGACGGGAACCGTTAATTGGTTTTACAGATGTTCAATTTATTTAATTTAGGGCGATTCGGTTGCACAAACTGGGGAAATAAAAAGTACCAAGAGCTTGAAAAATGAACATGACAAGGATTAAAAATTGATTATTATCTTAGTAAGTCGTGAAAGAACGTTATAAGATTGTTCCATATTTGAGTAGCGTCGGACGTTTGAAATCCACCATAAAATCGATCGATAAGGATTATTGTGTGAGTAATTAAGGCGGTGTCACAAGTTAGGCCGTTAATCTTATAGATTGCTATCGGAGATGATCGCGTGTTGGCCCTCACCCGTTCGCTCGGTACAGTGCAAACAGTGCGCCCGCGCAGCGCCCGCCACAAACTAAATAATGATCGTCTGCCTCGTTACACAATATGACTTCTTTAAAATGTCATATCTTATACATATGTGATACAACACGTTAATGCATTATTCTTGTAAAAGCTTTTTCAACGCCATTTCGAATTTGATTTATTTGAATACTCTACGGCTACATGAAATACACACGCATATGGAATATTGTATTTGACTTCCAAACAGTATATTTTACATTAAATTAAGCAGATATATTGTTATTTTCTCCATAACATTACGTTGTGATAAGCATTTTACATTTCACATTGCACGTGCAAAATGAATATGTCTATGACTTACTTTTTTTATAAAGCTTTAAATTTTGATATAATGATTAAAGGTTGTGTGATCGAAGACTTATGGACATTAAAAACCATTAAGTTCCTGAAAGATCATTTTATATTAGAAAGTAGATTAAATTAGATTTTGGAAAGTGTGTGTTTTCTTGTAAGCCGTGGATTACGTCAAAACTAACATCGTCAATAAAATCCAATAACAATAATGACCGCGTCACAAAGTCTTTGTTGTAATATTAATCCGATGTACTAAATTACGCTGAGATTTTATTGTGTTTCGAGCGAATAATCCGGGATCAACAAGCAATATATTTAGGGATGCGCTGCGCATGCGCATATTACCGTAACGTAACACATGCGAACACCATCGCGCTGTCACGCCGCCGCCATACGCTCGCCGTATTTACTTTTCAACCTCACTAACAGATAAAAGTGTCATAATATTTATACCATAACTTAGCTTTCTTATGAACCACAGTCGTAAACTTAAGCTCGCTTACTAGACCCTCAAATGCAGGAACAATATGAATCGTGGCCTCCAGAAATAAGGTCTAATTTAGTGAAATGTTAATGTTAGAGATGTCGCCTGTTATTCAGAGCAGATTGCGGCCGTCATTCGATAATGTTTCTAGTTAGTTTGCAATAAATATGAGAGTCGGAGTGTCCGAGGTGCGGCCGGTGATGTTCACTCAAATGACGGTATGGACTATCTAATTTTATTACCAATATATTGTCATTAAGTCGATACTGATCTTGTTATACGCACAATGAGAGGTACACGGGACCTCGACTCGCCCGCGCCGGCCCCTGCCCGATACAATTTATATTCAAATGACATTCGCTTACGGTCTCAGGAAATTTCTCACTCGTCGGATTTTCACGTAATCTTAAATTGATGGTGTCAACGACTGGGCAGACGTCAAAACCTCAAAGATAAGCACGTACACCTGTATTGTGATAGATGACCTTTGACCTTTAATGGATCATCTACCTAAACAAAGATTATATGTATTATTGGGACAAATGTAATAAAGATTTATAATATTTATGATTGCCTGGCACCGAATTATGTAGTTGTTTTTGCTATTTTTGCCAACCAGATTATAATATCAGTAAGTCACGATGAGATGTAGAGATAGTAGCGGATGGATTATCCTTTACGAAACAGTAATTAGTTAATCTATAAGCAATGTGCTGATTGGTCTGATTAGTGTGGTGTCATTCAAGATTATGGTGGCATGTCACGGCGCGGTCGCGCTCCCACCGCGGCGTGCCCAGCGTACTCCGCGATGGGAGGCGCGTTCTTCTCACGGGTATTTGAGCCAGAACTGGCAACTATACAAATAAAAAATCACCTTGTGTACAGTTCACGTCGCGATGTTTACAGGCCATATAAACTGACCGTATTTACTGTGTAACCGCTCATCCTCCATTTAACGCTGAGCTACTTTGGTAACGTCTAAATTAGTGAAGTGAGAAAAGCTAACGCTTGTACCCGTATTCGATCGGCGGTAAATTGTCCCGATAATATCTTTTTTGAGTCTCACACTCCCATCGCTTATTGTATGTTTATTCAATGCCATTACCGTAACGAGCTACACGTCTATGTGTTACGAGATCCTAATTTTGTCAATGCTTAAGTATACCGCTACAATATTATCGGCTCCAAATAAGCTTACTTTCTCATGTTTCGTTATGGTTACCGCGTCTTCATTGCCATAAGTCTGTTCACACTAGATTCAAATACGTAAATATTATGCATGTCGACACGATAACGCAGCTTTACATTTATAAATGTGTGTTACTTACTATAAGCACGTATTCCGAACAGTTGTACATAATAGCACACGCCATGTTATGGTGAATAAATTAGACAGTTACAACAATAAATCATACAGTTTATATTCTTTAAAATCTATATCTATTTTTTTACTCTGATCATGAATTTAATCAAAACAAGGCTACGTGGTAACGTATTACTGGTGTTCATTGCATATAATAAGATTAAGAAACACCAATAGCTTTCGTGACGCCAATACGTGTGCACTATATCAATATGGAAGTTCTCACCGTCGGCTTCACCGTTTCGGATTAACCAAACAAGCAGGCGTTAATCCCTTCTCACGTGAAATCTGATGAAAAGGCTCAGAGCTGACTTTAAAGCAATTAATGTTATTACTGATATATACTCGGTCCGGCGATCTCGAATAGAGGGCGCTGCCGCGGTGGTCCGGCCCGGCAGCGCACCGCCGATGGATGGCACCACTTCATCATATTAATAACCTTCACCAGGTTCACTCGGCTTACGCGCTTCTAGATTAAACGGCTCATTACACACTATCTTTAGGCTAAATATTAATTGAGACGTTTCTAACTACTGTCAAGAAATCGATACAGCGAAACTAATGAGAGTCGATAAATAAAACGTCGTAGCCGCAGCGGTTTATGCTTTGACGATTAAGGAAGCGACCGTCATTATTCCGAGCGAGGATTTTGGTGAGGAGCAGATCATAAGGATCCGTGCAATCAGTCCGATCGCCATTCTTTCTGTTAATCGCATTATAAATTGACGTAGCGGTCGCTGCACAGGCCTTTGTCGGCATCGTAACGGATGGCTACAGAATTTATTCTTCAAAAATAATGATTACAAATTTAATATCGCTGTCTATAATTAGTCTACCGCTTTCGAGTTTTATATTAAACCATGTTATTGATAAATTATTTTATGTGTCGCTTTAAGTAGTTGACGATTAATTAATTCGTGATATAGACACTTAATGCCATTGTATCTATCATGTTAGCAATTAACAGAAGTAAGATAGGCAATGTCCCTACTGAATTTATAATAAGTATGTATGGTAGCAATGTCTAGTACCAGATATCGAACGAAATGTTAGTAAATCGTTTAAAAACCCAATTTGCTTGCAACACGCTGACAACGCCTTATGATTTAAAGCCAAACACAGGTAGGGTTAATAAATAAATAAATAACCAGTAAACGCCAACAGCGAGACACCGATAATGACAGGCGAAAACTTTGTATCTGGTATTGTGTTACGGAAATTTTATCTTTGTTAGAACGGGCAGTAGTTTATGAACATGATTGCAGTCAAATCAGTGGAAGCTTAGTACTGGGCAGCGGGGACTATAATGCGTGTTGCCACGCGAGCCCTTCGTGTACCCACAGCATTACTCAAACCTCATTTAGACCTAACTACGTTGCATTGAAAGGAGCAATTTTATTGTACTCTATTGATTCTGTTGACAGTCTGAGAGACGCAGGCGCACGTCCCTCCGCAACCAGTTTATTTGTTCTGTCGTTGTTGCGTATTAAAATATGGTGAAATATTTCATTTTTGAAAATAAAGGACTTTTTTGCTTGATCTCCTATATCCTATATCCTTATGATATCTTTTTTGCTTGACGTTCAAAAGTGCCTTTTTTGGTCTATTTGAAATAAAGAATTTGATTTGATTTGATATATATATATATATATTCCTTAATAACTCTTAGCTTTATACATAAATACGTGTTTATTTATCTAAGTAATTCTAATCAGCGGATGTGTTTCCCTCAGATATTCCAATCCCTCTCACTACTTCGATGTTTATCAATTGAGATTGTGCAAGTTCGAGTGCGACAATAGGTCGACTTCGCTGACCGGCGCCAGCCTAATCGTGCGATTGGCTTTCGATTAATGTTTTTTGTCTTAAATGTCAAATACGTTCGATTTCAACAAGCCATTTTACTATCCAAATAATTTACGTAAAAGGTTTAACGTCTGAGATTCAAATATCTAAGTAGTTATGTATTTCTATGCGAAAGGAGATACAAAATAAACTTCTAAGCTTCAAGTTACACGGCTATTTTTGTTATTGCGTTGCATACCGGCGCATTCAAATCTAATTTACAACTACCCTCATTCAAATGACATCATTACAACAAGTGCCCGCTATGGAGTGACAGCGTGCACCAGAATGGTAACTCTAGTCATAATAAAGCCACCTTATGCTTGCCCCATAATATCTACCACAAGAGTGCATCGATAAAAGAGTTTAAAAACATCTTCGTTTTGCATTGCTGTATTTTTTAACTTTTTAGTGTAATATCATAAAGTATAAACGCAATGTAATGCGAAACCTGTGTAGATAACTTTTCGAGTCAGTTCGCGCCGGTAGCCAGTGAATACTGCAGGGTTTACATGACAAGTGTTTAGTGAACTGGCAAGTTTAGTAATCAGGCTAGATAGTTCTGTTAATTGCTTACACACTGATCTAAATACCTTCTTAACAGCAATATTGTTGTTAAAATATGCAAGTGTTTGTATTTAAGGTAAGGGTTTGTTTACTGTCCAACTTATTTACGATTAACACAGTGGTCCCTAGTGTAGATTTATGCTGTTTAGTATAGTTATGAACTAATAGGTATGACAAAAACAAAGATTTATTTTCACTTCTCGAACATTAAAAACTGCATGAAAAGCCCTCGGTTGGAAGATTTGCCAGACTTCGTGGCAAGGTAAATAATGGGACTGTAGATGGTTAAGGTCTGTTTATTACTTTAATTGCTGGTGCTTATATACTAAGAAGATGCGTGAGATTTTCAGATTTAGCTATCCTAACAAACGTGCAACAATTAACATGTGTGTCTTATCTCTATCGTATCTAAGTAATGTAGCGACGTGATCGTGCCGCTACATATACTCCCCCCTTTTAAAAATAATTAACATATAAATTGAAAAAAATTAGTATGTACCTAATTATATAATAACTTAACCTTGCTGATAAATTACATCCTATGCGTAATGTAATGTCATTGTTGCTAATTCGAAGGAAATAAAAACTGCTGCCTTTGTTGTGACGGCGGCGGCAGTCGATGAACTATCCACTGCATTTGTGCTGATTGTTTCTGCTGATTGAAAATTTTAAATTCTTGTTATTACGAAGTCGTGATAATTCTTGGTCATCATGCTGACATCTTGCTAAATCAGCATAATTAATCGGTGATGGCACATCAATTTGTTCTATCCGTGACAATGCGTCTGCTACAATATTGTCACGTCCTTCTATATGTTGAATGTTGGTACAATATTGTGAAATAAAATCCAGTTGTCGTATTCGCCGTGGCGTATCATTAGATGACGGTTTTTGGGAAAATGCGTAAGTCAAAGGTCGATGATCTGTAAAGATAGTAAATTCTCTTCCTTCGACTAACCTTTGAAAATGTTTGACTGCCATATATATTCCGAGCAACTCTCTGTCGAATGTCGAGTATTTTTGTTGAGTATCACTTTATTTCTTTTAAAAGAATCCTAATGGTTCCCAATTACGTCCTGACTTCTGCTGCAGAACTGCGCCAACACAGGTCGAACTGGCGTCCGTCATAAGTGCCAAAGGGGCGGTGCGAGAGGGGTGAACTGTTAATACTGCGTTCCTTATATTTTCCTTGGTCCTTTAGTGATAATATGATGCTTAATCTTGTGTTTTGGAGTAGTGTGGAGGGAGGCTGGTTTCGTAATATCCTCGTATTCATTTAATAGTTGAGTAATGCGTGGATTCGTCTCAATGTTAATAGTGCGGATTGTTTGCTGCGTCGATTTGATCAGGGTTGCGGGCGTTGTCAGCTCAGTTACCCTATCTATGAGTTTTCGACCAGCTATATCGACTAATAGCTTATAATGCTCTAAAAAAATCTGCTCCAATAATCGGTTGTGTTACATCGGCGATGACAAAGTTCCATACAAAGTTTCTTCGTAGCCCGAAGTTTAAAGAGAGTGTTTTTTCACCATATGTCTTAATTTTTGTACCATTGGCGGCATAAAGTATACATTGTTCATCTTGTATTAGTGAATGTCTCTGTGGCTTGCTAATAACTGAAATATTTGCTCCCGTGTCAATCAAAAATCTCATACCACTTTTTCGGTCGGTAATAGTGAGGCGGTTGGACGGGTGAATAGCACAGAGTTCCGCCGTTGTCCGTGCTTCAATTAGTTTCCCTGTTTCCTTGAGTTGAGATCCTGTTTCCAATCACAAGGTTGAACACACTTTTGTGCATATTTTTTAAATCTTCCATGGTAAAAACAAAAGTGCCTTCTTTCTCTTGAACTTGACTGTGGTAGGAAATGCCGACGATTGGAATAACTTTGAGTGCTGCGTCGATAGTTTTTTTGACCTTGCTGAATTGCATTTAGTTCCAATTGCATTTCTGCTAACTGTGCTAGTATGCATGACATTGTATCGTCGCCAGATTTGTTTCCGTTTACAGCTGACACCTCTGTACGTGTTGAATTTATTAATATCTTGTCCGCGATCTGGCTCATCTTGTTCACATCTATGTCTTCTGTGACTGCTAGAACCGAAGTCACTGATGGTGGCAGAAGCCTCAACCATAGAAGTTTGATGGTTTCGTCGCTGATATTTCCGTTACTCAGGGTCCGCATCTTGCGCAGAAGATGTGATGGTTTCTGGTCGCCGAGATCCATTTCAGACAATAATTTTTGGAGCTGACGTTGGTCTGATTCCTCATAGCAACTGATTAGGCGTTCTTTGATAGCCTTGTACTTTTCTATTGGCGGTGGGCAAGTAATGAGGTCACTAACCTGTATTATTTCTTTTGGCAGTTTTGCAATGACCTTATAGTACTTGTAATCGTCTCCTTGCTTCTGTGGTGCTACTATGGCTTCTAGTTGCTTAAACCATAATCTGGGTTGGTCCCTCCAAAATTCCGGTTCCGGCTGATATCTCCAAGGCTTCTTGTTGGCTGCTGCTTGATTTGCAGGGTGAATGAGTCATGTTGATTGTTCTTCGTCGGGTCACCAATTTGCCAGACTTCGTGGCAAGGTAAATAATGAGACTGTAGATGGTTAAGGTCTGTTTATTACTTTAATTGCTGGTGCTTATATACTAAGAAGATGCGTGAGATTTTCAGATTTAGCTATCCTAACAAACGTGCAACAATTAACATGTGTGTCTTATCTCTATCGTATCTAAGTAATGTAGCGACGTGATCGTGCCGCTACAGAAGACAACACTTATATACTCATATTTATACTAATATTAGAAATCTGAAGAGTTTGTTTGTTTGAACGCGCTAATCTCCAGAACTACTGGTTCGAATTGAACAATTCTTAAACATCACGCTACGATCTTTATTTAGGAGCTGAGTAGCAGGTGAAACCGGGTAGTATACTCATATATGTCGAGATGGTTTCACTCCTTTCCTAACTATATAAGTATAATGAAACATTGATATAAAATAAAAAATCTACATTATTTTAAGAAAGGGAAAAAATATAAATGTATTACAATAACATTTTTTGCACATAATACAAAAGGATAAATAAAAACGATAACATACATACAATATCTGCAGTTCCAAGCATGTATGTTTAGCAGTGAATAAAGACGAGGGGTTTGAAACCCCTCGTCTTTATTCACTGAAATAATCAAATTTGGATTCTAAGAAAGTTAATAAATGTAACAGAGAATTTGTTTGTTAAACTGTTTGAGAAAGAGTATATATGTATGGACATAGAATTTCTTGCTCATTTTTCTCCATATTAATCTATACTTTGGAACAAACAAATAGGTCAGATCGACAAATTGTCAATTTTTATCTTTTAATCTTTAAAATAAATATGAATACTACTAAAATAGTTTATAAGAGTAAAAAGGTTTTATATATTTTCCAGTACATAGCAGCTATTAGAATGTATATGCATTATTGTCAGCTGAACTGGCAACCTGTCGCCATTAACTGCAGTTCTTGTAATCTGAGCACAAGCGGTTATACCGGATGTGTTATAAACTTGTATCATAGAATTATTCACACCTATATCTACTTTGTAGGCTACATCTTCAGTCAATAAAATTGAATTATATTTCTAAGAAGATATACATATGTATAAATTATTATTATCCGAAAAATTGGGTAACATACAGATTCGTTCTCAAAATCAATTAAACCTTATTTGCTATTCATCAAAAATCCGTTAAAATCCGTTCATTATTTCCGGAGATGAGTGTGTGAAAACAAATAAACATACAAACAGAAATTTGAGTTTCTTTATTTTTTCCGTTGCTGCAATTTTCTTATCACACTTATTTTGTTTTATTGGAAAAAAATACTAAAAGCAGCAATACATATATAAATGACAAATGTATGTTTATATAACAATAAGAATAATACGAGTAATATAAATAAAAGTGAAAGATTAGCTTTAAAGCTTATTCGTCTCGTCAAAGAGGCTCGTTGTTAAACAAAACTCAGATAATAAGTTAACATTCTGAATGCCTTTTACTTGAAGATTTAGTCGAGTCTGCTTACCCCCGAGGAACAAATAAGTGCCGTGTGTTTTAGTTTATTTAGTTTGTGTAACAATACTGTGGCGTGAACTCAACTCGCATTTCGATATTCGACTCATATGAGTACTCCCAACATTTGCATTATAGCTTTTAGTGCAATGTATATAAAGTCTAAAATGTAAAGGCCTTCATAAGCTTTTTCTTCATTTAGTGTGTCTTGGAAAAGGCGTGAGTTACGATTTGAGTTATTTATAACGTCCAGTTTGTGCAGTGAGTACATAGTCCTTGGCTTCATTGGACTCACGAATGATCTTAATTAGAAGTATTGTGGGGAGAGGTAAATTATGCTCGTCGAGGCTTTTGTGAAGCCGTTCGTCCCAATGGCCTGTTTGTCCAGCGGCTCCCGGTAAATCATACTCGTATCTGATGTTCGACACCCCGCTTTGAGGCGCATGCCCCACAGCGTTGATTAGGAAATTAATGAGACCTTAATGGAAGTAATTTTAATGCCGTTTAATTTTTATGTCTCGATAGTGATTACATGAATTTTAATGCGCAAAAGCAATAAATGTCAGTTAACTGTATTTGATTTAATGGTCCATCTACATACATTGAAGATGCCGCTACAAATTGACTTTGTATAGGTGTCCATTATTCATGGCGTACGTACCGTGTTACATTTACAATGTATCTCAGTTAGTGTCAGTGTAAATAATAAATTAATAGAGTTTTTAACAAGTTCTCGGAGCGGCCCGACTGGTTACATTAAGGTATCGCATCATTGGAAGGTCGTCCGAGATTTCAATGATGATTTTCCAAGTGCAGCACCAGTGTAGCAGTGAAAGACGCTCATTACAACGTTAAATTACTAAATAGCGTGAGTTGGCTGCCGGCAGCCGGCCCCGACCGCATTCTGCGGCTTTAATGCTCGTATTAGCCGATAAACAGTTCATTTGCGTGAAAAATAAACCCAGTTAGTATAACAAACATCGTCGGCATGCGAAATGAACGAGAAATTACCGCGAAGTAGTTACAAGGTACCGCCAGCTCACGCGCAACTACTCTACACTTTTCTTCCATCTTATTTTATGCTATTTCATATTATTGTTCCCATCATTATGAAAACATTAGTCTTAAGTTTGGGTGTGCCACGATTTGATAGGGTGGAGTGATATCACGGACTTACAGATAACAGGCGTGAAACAAGTTGTGTGATTGACTTTACCAGAGACCTCTCATCAATTAACCTAGCCATCGGCAACGCACTTATGCACTTATAACTCCTCTGGTGTCGTGGGTGTCAATGGGCAGTGCCAAATCAGGTGATCCGACTGGTCGTTTGCTAACCTGTACAGTAATATGTCCTAAGTAATAACGTGTGCCCGTTAAACATTTATAATCTGTAAATAAATGTGGCAACAACCTCATTTCAGAAAATTGTCTTGTAATCTGTGGAAATCTGTGAGTACGTTGACCATTATTTATTTGTAAGTAAAATATGGAATCAAAGATAACCAAATAGTTATCGATATCGATAAAATTGACGATAAGAATTTCCCATTTAACCGATAATGTGATAAATTACTTTGAATAAAATTATTTGGACAGCCAATAAATTTGAGGTGTCACTCCGCATCGATCGCGACGTGATGAAGATATACAGATGTGAAGGTATACTGAACGTGACGGTAAATTACAGGTGACGGCGCGTAAACACGTCTGCGGCAAAAAGTGAACATAGTGAGGAGGATTAACTGGCACAAGTGGTGGAAAACGTCGCAGGCGCAGGTCCACGCGACACGCCACGCCACGCTCGATTCCATATCGACACGCAACTTGACGCATGGCGTACGTCTTAATGCATCCATTAACATAAACATTCTCATCGTAAATACTTATTGACATTTGTATAAATTGTTTCTATACATGTTTTTAGCATCTTATTATATTTACCTGTATATATTTACCAAATAATGGTAGGTGCGGTATGTGGCTGTTGATGCCGGGCGCGGTTATCTCGTTTTCGGTAATAGAATACCGGGAATATTTTATCAACGCACGACCGAGTAATTTAATATAAAGCGTATCACTAAATGATCTCTCGGTCGCGATGACTATCGCAAGGTTAATAACGGTGTTGGAGGTTCCTCTACGCGAGACACGCGTCCGCGATATTATCGCCTCCGAAGCATTATTGATGAGAGTCAGCCATAACCAAATAGCCCGAGGACCACGTTTGTTTACTTATCTCACATTTGTTAAAATGTTCTATTTTGTGACTAATTGAAACTCGCGAGGGCCGTTGAACTTGCGTTTATGACAGGTGCAGCTTAGAATGGCGTTTTCGTGAGATTGTGCCGCGATTGTGAACTACTGAGCGCCGATAAGAACAAACCTTTTTCGTGCTTTGTGCGGGCCCAGCCTAATTGTCGAACAGAAGCTGTGCCTGCTCCTTAACGAGTAATTCTAAAGGCACGTCGTTTATGGAAGAGAAACGGTATAAATTACGTTTACTGTTGTTAAGATTGCTTCATTCATTCTGGTCGCGGGCCCATTGAGTAACTCGGCTACAAGCGACGCAGTGCAAATTGCGAACAATGCTACGTGTCCGAGAATAAACTATCTGCTTCGGCTATTCGATATTGACATTTAATTTTTTATACTTACACAGTCGTCTTAAGGCCTAGATAAAATGACATAAAAATTCTACGCGAGTTTAATATTAAACGAATTCCAATTGGTTCCAGTTGCCGGTGGATGTGAAAGAGTTAAACGGGCGCGTATACCAGTGTATGCATTAAAAGCTTGTTTGTTGCTCTGGATAAAATATAAACTACGAGTTGCGCGTTACGTTATCTTATAATTAGTTTCGTCTCGTTGTTACTTAATTAGGTACACAACTTTTCAATTATTTTTACTATATGTTATTTATAAGTTTCCCACACACGAAGCTGTTGTTTATTACAATTGACAAGATACGACTTGTTTAGAACTCATAACAAAGTGTAGCCAGAAGTATAGTTGTGATATTTATTTGTAGGAGCTTTGTGTATAAGACTGGTATTTTAGCTGCGACCTAACACGCCTAACTGATTTCTCGCGACAATCGAGCCTTGACATTTGCGATGCGCGTGCGCCGTCCAACCATTGACCCGTAGCACTCACTTGGGCTAACATGTGGGACATATAGTCCGCTACAGCGAGCATTAGTGTCCATTCATACAATACCCTATTATATCTGCGTGTTTACGACTGAATCACGACATTTTACATCGGCTCTATGACATCGAGTGCTCGCTCAGATTAGGGACAATGAACTATAAGCGTGATTTTCAATCACCGTGATGTATTGTTGATATCGCGGTAAAGTTTAGAAGTGTTGTGATAATTCACAGCACTTTACAATTATAAGTTTGGCTCAATCGCAATACGGCAAGGCATTTGCTACGATCGCTTCGTATATCTATGTATTTAGTAAAATTCATTATTGTGCTTATAAAGATTATCTACATACAAAAAAATTGCCCCAGTCTTGTTCCCGCTCTATTGCCGAACTACAAAATTCGACTCTTAACGATGACAAAGGTGTAGACTCCACATATCACACCTCTCTGTGGTTAGGTGTATTTTTATAATACTTGAATACAGAAGTGGCGCTGGAATGCTAATAATATGGTAACAAAATGTATTGGGTTCTATAGAGATGCAAATGTGGATAGCTACTTCGATAAAACTCGAAATGTTATGGCTTCGCAGCGCGTCAAGCATTCGACATCCAAAGGCATCGGTGTTTTTATTTTTATCGAAGGGATCGATTGTAAAGATAAGTTTATCGTAAGACAAGTAGCGGCCACCCAGTCGCGCGGCACGGCGCGGTATCGAGCCATCGCGCTAGTCGACCCGCCCGGACATGCTTGCATTTTATTACATCTGATAACGACTAATTCGCATATACGTCAAATAATTGAAACGCCATCTGTGCCGGCGGACACCATAGCTTAGGGGAAACTCGAACATCGGAATGCCGACGTTACATCTATGGTACAGTAATCGCTTTTATGATATTACATGGATAACAGTAAGTCGGTAACGCATTCTGTTTTTACGACACGTGAATATTCCAAGTTCTTGTATTATTTGGATTTAAGGCGTGTGGCACGGGGAGACTGGGAGTAGTAAATGTAAATACAAATACCTCGTAATAGAATTTATCTCATTGTAGAGCCACCTCCTACCTACCTGTGATGTGTTTGTAGAAGATTTTATTCACTATTTTTGTTCAGTATTGCTGTAAGCTGTTATTTATTCACTATTGTGTAGTAATAAAAGATGTAGTGATATGTACTTATAGGAATACCAGTCTATCGTATCTAAAATCTTGTGAGAAGAATGTAACACCAACGTACTCGTCTAATTTGTGATTTCTCTTTGATTTAGCGTTTGCCGATTGAACTTTAATTTAATTAAGCTTTAGCCTAACTTCTCCTTCTGCATGTGGGCACTAAAGGCATTTGTAAAAGTCTTGCAGTGACAATTATTATTAAAAATGATTTTACTGAATTATGTTTGGCAACGAGGTAAACGTGTTTTATTTTTGTCTACTGTCTGCCTGATGTGATATTTTATTAATAAAAATCATAGAGAGGTAGGTGTAATCCTTATAATAATTAATACTTGTATTGTTCGTGTCGTATTAAACTCTAAAACAAAAATGTATGATCATTTGAATACGAAGGATGACACTTATAATGACAGACGACGGGTGGGGCGAGCGGCAATACTTGATTCAAGATTATATTAAATCGACCGACAATAAATCACATCTCACCTATAAAATATAAATCAAGTGTGGCATAAAATACATTTATATTGTTTTCACTTCGAAATGACAATAAAATGTTTTAAATTCATGAGTGATTTAATGCGTATATCGACATAAGTGCCTAACTAAGATAACAGATGTTTAAATATAACATTTGAAATTGTATCGAGGATCGAATTTTATTGATGTTCACCATGTTATTGTTGTTTGATATTTATACGATCAAGTTTATGTTAGAAACTGTTTTAATCATAAAATTTTAAAAATATAGCCAAGTATTTTTTTATTATTTATATTAAATTTAATGAAAATAACGACTCACATCAAAAAGCTCTATTAGTTTTACAAAACGACTTTTCTATTTGAATAGTCTCGATTGACAATCTTCTGGAACCCGATCCAACTATTAATTTGTTAGCACATGGATAGAAGGAAATTTTATTGGAGTACATGAGGAACTGCGAGAGGAATTTATTAATGTTATTATTTTTCTTGTTTTTTGTTGCTATTGTAATTGAATCTAATCCGTATTATCATAAAAAACTGTCTTCATGCCTTTCGACAAAATATTGATTAAACTAACTTAAGATTTAAAAATATGTGTTTTCCGGGCCATTTATATCGGGCGGTTCTCTCCTGAACACGGGCATTTGGCGTGGCTTGAAACTAGTCGAGTTACTTCGAACGGTTTCAAGAGTATTCCCTACACATTTTTTATTATTCAACTTCAAATCTACGGCTACGATTGAGAATTAATGTTTTTGTTGGCTATTACAAATCGCCTACGTTTTCTTAAATTTCAGTGGCAACAATATCTACGAATAGTTCGTTATTTGATGATTTTTTTATTATTATCTAGACACTTAAGAGAGGATTTAGGAATTCTGATCGTATTATAATAAAAAAATGAATTATTGTCTGTGTGACGGTCCATTCTTTTTTTTTCGAGAAATGTTCAGTTTTATTGCTATAAATCAGATATTTATGGTTTTACCAGCCTACTTTTAAAGTGTAAACATTTTTACAACTGTTGCTGTGTAATGCATAACGTTACATTTACATTAATGTTTAATTTTATAGATTTTTTGTATGTATATTTTGTAAAACATGTTATAACTTTATTGTTGGGTGGTCGCTAGTACATACTAAGTTCTTATACAGAATAAGAAAGACAACTTCGAAATTATCGATCTACCGCTGTTCATGAAATGGAGGTTTTCGAGAGATTTGCGACGCTTAACAACCATTGAAAACTATACAAAACGTCAAATAACATAAAATATGCATTAAAAATATTTCATGTGTTTCCTCTTAACGAAAATACGAGTTATGTAATACCTACTCCAAGCAATTCTTCAAAACACAAACGTGAATAAATCTGGACGAAATACAGGACAGTCGTAAACAACAGTTTATTATACTTTGTAATGCGAGTTATACCTACATAAATTGCATTGTTCTTATTCATGTACTTACATACTGCAAAGTGTTTCGCAAATACTGTTACAAATGAATACATCAATATTTTGGCACTAAGAATCTTATGTGCATATTTTCGAACGGCTCTGTTATAAAAAACAATATCATTAATTCAATTGTATAAAACAATTTTGTCGACGAATGTACAGAAAAATATGTTTCGTTATTACTTATAGAAAAATATTCTTAGACAATATGCGAATATAAATTTTAAGTACATTATACTAAAGTTGTTATCAGTTTTATGTACGAACAATATAATAAGGCGTTCAATTTAATTCCGACATCCAACTCATAATTGATGTAGGCAATCACGAATGAAAACGTCTGGTAATAATCTGTTTGTATTATTTGAAGGAAAAGTTAAGTTTATAGTAAATTTAAGTTATCCTAAAATACGTAACGGTTATTATATCTGGTTAAGTCTGAGGTGTGGTTTATAATATTGGATAATATTCGATAGTAAAGTCCCGCATCGAATTGCATTAGACGCACTCGGTGGAGAGGCGATAGGCGCCATGCTCGTAGCCAATCTCGCTGTTTTTAATGTCCTATGTGGAGTATGAATAAGACGATCTTATATAATTCCTGATACGAAAACCTTATTCATAATTTATAGGCACTAAGTAGTTGTTCATGCCTAGCCATTTGTCTATATTAAAATCGGTATAATATATGTATGTAAGCATAAGAAGGCCCTGGTACACTTGCATTTCTTAAAACGTTCGTAAAGAGTTCATCTTGTTCTATGTTTGTATAGAAAAATGCAGAACTATATTTTCAATCTACGTAGTTATATATTTCCTTTGTGGTAGGGCTACACGTCACATAAACACCAAGAATGACTTACTGACGGAATTCTGTTTGCTGCTCCGCTACATAGTTCCTATTCATACTCTAAGGTAAATGTGCCATAACTATAACTATTGGGCTCAGATTGAGTCGACCCGTTCGTGTGTGGCATCCTTTACTTGGACAACGTTATTATCTTATGCGTGTTTATTTGTTACTCAAATCTGAAAATTACAAAGGAGATACCGCTAATTATACACATTATCTAACTTAATGCTCATAATTATTGGTTTCTGTCATGTTTATAGCCCACCTATAAATCAGCCGAGTTGTCATTCGATCATTTCGTATCAATATATAAATTGTAATTAATTAATTCATTTTGACTAATGACTAGTTTCACGTTTATGTAAAATATAATCGCAATTTTTTCTACGTTAACGTTCGACGAAGTAATAAAAATAAATTAATTGAAAAGAAAGACACAATTTTTTTCATAATTATTTAATACCGCTATTTCCTCTGATTAGAATGTTTCCGGATATGCACGAAGCACGTGCCAGCCGTCGCCTAAGCTTTATTGGTTTGATTTGAGCAATTAACGAAACTACGATAATTCGGGATTGTGATAGGAAATTAAAAAATATCTACACTCTAAAATTGATGTGTTTGTTTAGGAATTCATTGTTTACAACTATAAAGGGAATTAAGTGTTGTGTGCTACGATTAGGGTTGAAACTTGCATGGCACGTGATGAGGTGGAAAGCTGAGGAGAGTTATGTCCTCTACGTAGATGAGGTAATTTCTTCACCTCGCCTGAGACTATTTCGTTGTGTCGAACTCTTAACTATTGACGTTATCTTGATTTACGCACTTTATTAACATTTTATTACTCGATTGAGCGAGTTTCGTAAGTACTTGGATTGGCGTTGAGCGGACGTGCTTAGCAAACTCATTGAACCGTATGAATAACAATAGAAATGTTCCTTAAATAAGTATCTAAATTCAGTTTATCTCTTCCTTATCGCTGTTTTATTTTTCTTCTTTTTCAGCCACGGTATTTTTAAGCATGAGCTAATTGTGTGTGAGTGTACAAGCTAGTGTAATGATTTTTTTTTAAATTCTATATTTAAAAATTATTGCTTCCTTTGAGCCTGAACCTGAACTTATACCAGTCAAGCTTGATTGGTAGAGAATGCTATATGGCATTAAGCCTGCCTTTTGAAACAATTTCTCATCATTGTGTATATGGTAATAAAACATAATAAATAAGTAGCCAGCTTTAAGGTTATAAGGTCTTTATAACCACCCTAAGTATAATCTCAATCCTATAATGAACAGCTATTTTACTAAGAAATTCTGACGTAACGCGACAATCGATAGCTGGCGATTAGCTACCGTAGGTTACTTGGTTCTTAGTAAAAGCGTAGGTTATATATCAGTGCAGAATGACTGGTTCTGTGATCTTTGGCGCAAAGTCTTTTCTCAGAGCTAATTTATTTAAACATCGAAATTTGTGTAGTAGTTGTACATTAGCTATCGAGTTCACCTAAGTTGGTGTATGTGTGGTCACTTAGCCTTGATAAAATAGGTACTGTTTAATGCATTAGGTAGAAATTAAGTTGGGTATACGGATTTTGTTGTTTGTGTTCAAGATTTCTGTTATAGATATCTATCACGAAAAACATACCCAGTAGGAAATATTTTTTGCTACTTACTTACCTACTTTTAGTGGTACAAGTAAAAATGAAATATATTTTTTATTTATTTCCCATTAAAACGGGAAGAATGCAATTTAAATTAAGTATCGGCTTCATCAAAACGCTATATTAGTGAAAAACTAGAAACTGTCCGCACTTACATCATTAACGTCACATCAAAGAAATATTTTTTAACGAGAAAATATTTTCGTATGCTTTGATAAGATCATCAAGATTAATTTCTAAATATAACGTAACACACAAGAAGTAAATAAGTTATTAAAATCAAATTGTAATTTACGATAATCATAAAATAGAGATTAAGCTACATCGACGTTTGTGTTTGATTTAAATACATTCCTGGTCTTCACATAAATTAATAGTCATAGATCGGAAACGGGACATTTTTGTATTTGATATTTATGCCTCGAGATCTGGTGAGGTCCACGAAATTGTGACATACGCACGACAATAAAAAGTCAACAATGAGCGCAGTGGCTCACGCGACAGGACCCCCCGCATCCCGGCCTCGCCGTAATAAATGCGTTTATGATCTATGATCTGAAATTGATACTTATAATGGCTTCTGTATAAAGAAGCTGCACCAAAACCCAGCCGGTGGACGGAGCGCCTCCGCTGCGCCCGCGCCACTCCTCATAATAAATAACCTCAAATTGCTTGTAAAAGGTAAACTTTTATCTCTCTGCCTTTGTACACATGTAAATATTTGTGTTTAATCTGACGTCGACTTATTCGTCCAACCGCTTACCGGACTCGATTAAAGCCTGTATAATGATTTGTGTTCACCAACTCTCCATTATACAAGGAGATTTCACATTGTAAAGTTGATATGTAATCAGAATTGATATACTCGTTTAATTAAAATCTTCATAAAATAATGAATTAATAATTCGTTTTGGCCGAACGGAGATTAATATTGACTAAGATCGACGTCCAGCAAGTTTATTGACGGTTATCGACAATTACGAGTTAATTTTAATTGGTCTAGATGTGCAGCAATAAAAGAAGTGTCCGATTTATAGTGACGTGTGTTGTTAGAGGCTGACTGGATATTTATTAGTTTGTAAGGTTTGTTTATTTATATAGACCTGGTAACTAGTAGCTGGTAGCGAGTGCGAGTAGTCGCGGTAGCAGTCGGACTGGTGGAGTCGAACAGTGGAAGCGGAATGACGTGTCGCCGATCGCATGTCCACCGGGAATATATCAATCGGGCGGGAGAGTAATGGTCGTCAGTGCCAGCCGACCGGCCTCCTCTCGCTAAATGAGCCGCAAACTGGCTACTGGTACTTTCTGTTTGAATGTTAAGTAGTTTTAATTATTTTGCACGAGCCCCCGGCTGTACTGTTCCCCTTTACCGGAGACATTTATCAAAGACTACTTGCACTGCATATTTACAACACAGATACATCGTATCGATATTATGATGACTCTTAAATAGCTAATTGAAATATTGCCCGTAACTGCTATGCGTAAATCAAGTAAATAATTTACATTAATCTGCTGTCTAGAGCAAAAATGAGATGAATAAAGTCGTACTGGAAATAAAGATATTTATTTTGGACACAATTAACTCCGCCTACTTTTAATGAAAAAAAATCAGAGTTATTAATTTATTCGATGTGATTAAAATATATATCTCAAGATAAGAGTTATCTAAAGAATAAAGTGTGCATTTTAGTGTCTTAATTATGCGCGGCGGATTGATTGCGGACGGAGGTCGGTAATGATCGCCTCGTGAGCTTTCATGAAGTAATCTCCTCGGCCGCTGAGCGATGTGCTCAATGCTCACTGCTGTTTATTTTATGCTCTCCTGGTAACTTGAGTCTGTTTTTTTTATTTACATCTTAATTTTTTCATTTGTTTTATATTTTTCTAGTTGATTTTTATACTACAATTTTTACAATAGTCGTTAATGGCTTCTTCTATAAACTAAGGTTGGAGGAGAGAGGGGTAAAGAGGTTGTTCAACTAAATACATACATTTGAAATATCGATATTTCAAATATATTTCTGGAATGGTAAGCTGATATACTAATATTTAGCACCATTAGCAATAGCGATTTTTGAAATAATGGAAGTCAACATTAATACAACAATGTTATTGGTAAGTAAGTATGTCTGATTTGCCCTTGTGACCATTTTGCTTTTACGCTTTCCTTTCTCCATTATGGCGAGATACTTATTAGAGTTAAATGAAATCAGAAAATAATAATGGTTTGAAAGCGCAGCGCACTGAATTGATAAACCACGTCCACTTGGCGAGGCAGTGAACAACAGGTTCTAGGACTGGCCCAAAGATCTTATAATAACAATGTTGCATGAAATGCTCTATTATCACTTTTGATATCAGCGCATAATTGTTAGAAATACTAGTTAGTTATTAGCGGAGCGCTGCCACGAGGCTAGTGGTTTGTGTCCAAAGGCGAGCCGGGTAGGCTCGCGCGGCTCGCTGCAGGGCCTGTCCGCCATGAAAAATTACTACTCTCGTAAATATTTTGTTGAAATGCAATTTAATTTAATAATACATACGTATTTCCAACGAGTACTCACATTTCACTCTTCGCTTTCTTTTTTGTCATTTACATTTTTGTTTAAAATATTCCCCAACCAATCAGAGCTTCGATACTATGAAACTTCGTAGAACCATCCATATATTTTAAAGTAAATTTCAAGAAGACTTATTTTCACTGACGTTTTTTATTTACAATAGATATTTTACGGCGGTGGTGTCTGGGTAAAAATATCGCCACTCTGCTAGAGTCGAGTCCAGCTGGTTGCGATATCAAGTGAGTGCATCATAAAAATTGACAGTGACAAGCTGAAGTACTCGTATTACCGTATGTGGCATTAATTTTACGATCGCCACGAGTAATTTACTTTCTCGGAATGGTGCAAGAAGTATGAACGGCAATAAAGTGTTAACGGTGTCCCGATACTAGATCACGCGGCGTCATGCAATATACTAGCGCAGTCTTTGATTTACTCCAACATTTTTATGCTGCCACTAATAAAGTTTACATGATCATCAATTTTAATTTTACTGTGGCGGACAGACGGCCCCCGGCAGCCGTGCCGCCCGTCGATATATCAATTACCTTCGCTTTTTATAAGTGTTTTCACAATACTAAACTAACAAACAGTCAAATTATATCAATTATTGTGGAGAAATTTTGATGATATTAAAGTCTTGTACTTATACAACAAAAGAATTTCGAATGTCGATTAGAAATGGAATTTTATCTTAATATCAGCTTGGAATCGATATTCAATGTAAATTGCATAGCAGTTCGTTAATGAACAACTTTTTGTTGGTCGGCGCGGGTGTGACCTTTTCTATTTGCATAGAGTTAACTAACGCGGTCTCATTGGGGATGCACGAGCCTGCCCAGGCGCCAGACCACCCAGTTCTAGACACATCAAGTATATTTCCTATATCTAGCTAGATAGAACTTTAAATAATTATCCATAATTCAATGTACCAATAAAATCTTTTTAAAACGCTCCAAGTTAGTTTTGTCTAAACTTATTTTTAATAATAATTATAACGTCTACCAGGTGTTCAAACTAAAAATACGAACTAAACACATATAAAAGTAGACATTATAAATCTTCTTAATGCCCATTTTGTCACGTTTGAAAAAAGAATAATTTTAATCAAAATTTTTGTATATTTCATCGTCACTAGGTTTACCTAAATATTTGACAAATCAAGTTCAATTGTTATTAATTATTTATTTTGTTGACTGTTGACTTGGTTGGAGAGTAGTATGGCCAAATTATGTAGCTCAACACCTTTCTTATTTTTCTCTGATCACAATCTGTGCCATATTTTTAAGCTTAAACGTTTTTAACAAACACATTATCCCATCCTCAAGCTATTATTCATTTGTAGCCAATAATTTACCACCATATGTCAATATGAAGAAATGTTATCTAAACAAATACTAGCATAGCTTTGCCTAATATCTCATTCTCATCATATTCTATGCATGATAGATAAAAATCGTAAATGAATGTTAATTTCAATATTTAAGCTGGCGTAGGATCAACAAATCATCGCGATGGTATCTCGTGCGATCCGAAAAGAACCGTCCATTATCGATGTACGCCAGGCCCGACTGACCTCTAACACTGACTCGATATTTAGTGGTACGCATTGTTCAGTACAATGATAATTGTAGGTGGTGGCTAGAGTTTGTTTAAAATTGATTTCGGCTGTGATCGTCGGTTTGATAGCGTCGTCGTACTTACATATTATTATAGGTTCGGGTCGCTCCGGGCGCCGCACACCGACTGCACACCATCGCACACTATCTGATATCGGCACTGATACTCCAATGTGTCTCGTAGCAATCGCTACGTATATGTTTACATATGTCGATTAAAATCTCATCAGGTGACCCAATCACAATAACAGCTGCGCCTGTCGGAGAAGAAAGTTTCGTCAAGTTCCAATCACAAACAGTAGTCTGAAGTGAAACAATCACAATTTATAAAATACTTGATATTCATAGCCACGTTTCCTAGGTAGACCTATAAAACCAATGTAGGTTATCAGGATTAACGGTACAATGGCTGGTTAAAATTAAATTTCAATTATACCCGTAAGCTTTAAGAGAAATTCTATTAAAACGCTTTATTCAGTTCTGTTGTCATAATAAACCTTTAAAGCTCATTGTTTCTGTGAGAAATACTAGCAGCAGGTAGGCGACGGCGACGATCTGGAGAGGGATGTCAAGAGGCGCGGAGTGCCTCCTGCGATGTCGGATAAGAGCCGTCATAAGTCCGGCGCGTCGCAGCCGCGTGCGCAAATAACGACAAATCGCGTCTCGATCGCGAGCCCGCGCGACCGCCGCCGCGCCGCGCCGTGCCGCCGAACCCGCACTCCTGTCACAATGCTGATGTTCCGCTCGATCGACGCTACCCGATGCGCGTGCGCCGTGTTTTATGCTTACTTTTCTACAATCCTTTACCGTATTGTCCCTCGACTACTGACAAGGGAAATATATGGGAAGCCAATGCGATTTTTGTCTAGTGGCGCTGCGTGGGGTACACGTATAATAAAATGCATAGATGCTACTTTCACATAGACATAGCATCAAATTGTGCATGTAAGCAAGGGGTTAGAGTTAATTGATGAGTAGGTATATGATTTTATTGTATTTAGAGAATAAATTGACAAAGCATTAATGTCCTGTCAGTTACACAATGTGACTACGAGGTATTAAACAGAATTAAGTTTTTAAATTAAATTGTCTCGATAAATGTTTATGCACAGGTTAGGCGGAAAAGCTCATATTGTTGCTCGGGGTCCATAACTCTTGCAACAATATGGCGCACAATTACAAGACGCGGGTCTCTAGGTGACGATGATAAATGTGTTTCCTTGGGCAAGGGACACACGCGGCGCATTGTGCTCTCGCGCACATTTCCACGCTTCCACAGCACCAACGTAACCGGACCTTTAACTTTGCACATGCTTCACTAAATGGGTAATAACTATCTGAATTATACCCAAGTGTTACGGGTCCTCTTCTATGGTCGAGGTGTTCAGTATTGTCTCAGCCGCGCTCAGTTTATCATTGCCAATTATCTCCGAAAGCGATACAATGATGAATGATTCGTAATTGTATTAAGCATAATTTGCACCAGCGATAGGTGGTTCAGGCGAGCCTCGTTGTTAATGTCCACTAAGTCATTGAGGCTATTTCATATGTTGAATAGTAAGTAAATGTTTGGGCACATTGTTCTAGGACCGGTTGAGACGGAAACGCCGCGGTGGGTTGTAACATTACTTATACATGCGTCGACGCACTTTAGCAATCAGCATTAATCAACACGATATGCTCTCTTGTCTCCGCAGTCTCTCTATTGATTTGTATGTTTTCAAACTGGCACTACGGTTTGTCATCAAGCCGGAGAGAGACTAACATCTAGTTCCTGAGATCTATTGGTCGAACCAGTTAAATAGTTAAGGCTTGTAAAGTATAGTACTAAACGAGGAGTTATGATTATTATTCCATGTTTATTTTTATCAATACAGATCACGTGAATTTGAGGAAATCTGATTAAAGGCAGGATAAGATAAAAATGCTGTTGGATAGTGGGACACTTCATTCATAGGGACGTTATTTGTGTTCGAAGGAAATTTTGAGTGTCAGAGAAAGTGTCTGTCACTATATTGTCTGTATGTCGACATGCACACGTCGTGATGGCTTATCTCCAAAAACTCGAGGGCCATGTAAAGCACCTTCGTTTATCTGGCGGCTACAAGGCGCACGGAAACATCTTGTCTCTCGCGTAAACCCGCCATGTTTTATTCTCTCGCATTCAGCGCCGATACCTTAATAAAACCCAACAAGATTGAGCAATAAAAAGTAATTTATTTGATTGTAATTTCAAAACACAAAGTGGGCCTCATTTTGTAATATATTTTTATCTTCGTGGTTTTGTGTTTCTCGCTCGCGGGCCACGTCCTGCTCCGACCTGCCCGCAGATGATTCGTTGCGAGCATTCAATAAATTTAAAGTGGATCTTAAAACCAATTGAATTTGGACGGCGATACCTAACGGTTGGAACCATGAAAAAGACATTACGTGCACCACAACACATTACCTTACTTCGTATTACGAGTGAGTAGTGAGTACATTGTGGTTCGCGGCTTATTTATTGTGATCGACTCTATTCGAGGAACGAAGCTTACAACCTTTCACCGGCGCATTAAAAATGTGCATATCTATTACAAGCAACAATCTCCCAGCATCTTTAAATTACATCTCCTAAAAGGTGTGAGAAGTGTAGCTGCATACGTAATCGATGGTAACGGAAGCTGATGCGCGATGTGTTAAAGGCTGAGCGGCGGCAGTTCGTCGGCGCAGCGCGTCGGGCTTCGGGTACAATGCGCGCAACTCTGATATTATCACCAAACCAATCAATTTGATCCCTCATAAAAAGTTCTCGGTAGGCAGCTAGCGAGTATAATGCAGTCGCTGTATCGGACGCTCGATCCGTGGCTTGCTGGTAGCCGGACTTTTCATATATTTTATGTGAAAAGGATATGGGCATTGTTGTGAGACGCCCTGCTGTGCGCGCATTGGGTAAACACTTGAAATTACAAGTCAGCTTGGACGGACCCACGGCTCGCGTCGCGCGGTACCCGGAAAAATGCGCTTCCAATGTTACGCTCGACGAAAATAAAAGTATCGTGGACGCGATGTGTGGCACCTGGAGCTCACCAACTCGCTGTGCTCACTATGCGCACACCACATCTGGAAATTTAAACAATCATTTATATTTTATTGCTACTTGTTGCACGTATGTAGTATGAGTATTAAATGACTCGGAATGGTCATTGTGTGGGATTAAACGTACTTACCTTATCTAGATTCTTGTCATCAGTGAAATAACGTCATCAACAAACTCGGCCATCTTCATAATTTACGTTGCTCCATAATAATTTTATAAAGCGGTTTAAAGCTACATCAAATGCCCTCCACAGGAGATTTAAAAATTCAATATTTTCCTTCATATAAACAAGTCTCAGAGAAAATAAAAGTTAGCAATTGAAATAAAGTAAAGATTTGGGACACTACATAGCAGTCTTGTTCAAATATTTTGCTGGTGATCGTAAAACGGAGTGAGATAAAGTACCTAAATATTGTTGTGACTTTTGTGGTCTGATTATGTTTCGTTTGGATGTCATAATAATATGAATACAAATTCAAGCTTTTATTAACATTTTTCATTTTCATTTTTGCAAGAATCTGGAATCTTTTTATTATTAATTCTCTATTTTTATTTATATGATTGATACTAAGACCGATCACTTCAACACTGTTACCAGTTGAAACTTTATAACTATACTTACTCGATAATTGTAGAAAATTATTAATTTAGATACTACTGGCCTAAAATAAATTCAGAAAAGTGTTTGTAAATGAATATTTCAATTCATGATCCTGAGTCATCTCATCACCGGTATCCATCATTCATCCACACGGTATAATTGTTACTTTTATAAATACCAAACTTAAGATTTCCCGTTGATGTAACATTTGCTTAAAACGGCCTTAATGAGTATAGAGAGATAAAAATATGAGGAAATTATTATTTTCATTAAATAAAAATTTTTCAATCTGCAATGTCCAATTCTTCTACCAAGCATGGGGTATTAAAGTAAACCATGTGTCATCATCACCAGCCCATACTTGCCCACGGCTGAGCAGGTGTGATTCTGTAAGACTTCATTCTAAACTTCGAATCTGAATCCGCTGTGAGTAGTAGTACACTAGCGCTACACTTGCGAGTTAAACTAAATTGACTGCAACATTTTGATAGATCAAATATGAGATGACGTTAAAAGTGGCATTCTAAAATTTATTTTCCCCGTCACTTCGACGCTCACTTCACACTCGAACAAGATTCAAAATCAAACAAATTTTATCGAATCGACGTGCAACTTATGATTGCTCGTGATGTATTAGCGATCGCAAAATAATTATTTGGAATTATAAATCCAGGTTTCGTCGTTTTCCTTAACCGTTTATAAGTGATGTGAGACTGGCCAGACCTTAACCTCCGGGCCATCTCGACATAGTAAGACAAAGCTTAGTAAAAACTTACAATTCAGTAAAGGATTATGAGTGATAATTAATAAATGAATCCATTTCATATACATTTAAGGTTTAGCAAAAGATTGGGACAACATAATATTAAGATTTGAATTGCTCATGTGTTTAAATGAATTTGGCTGGTGAATGGTTATATTTGGAGATAACACTTATAACAAACCCAATGTAACACTCATGAGTTAAATGAGATATAACATTATCTCCAATTTTAAGTGAGGAAGAGTCGCGTTTCGGCTCGTATAGCCGTATAGCCCGGTTCGACAGGAGTATCACGGCCTCACAAAAAACGGTCGTTGAAATCATCATCATCATCAGCCTATAAGTGCCCACTGCTGAGCAAAGGCCTCTTCTCAAACGGAGAAGGCTTGAGCATTAATCACTACGCTTGCTCAATGTGGGTTGGGGATTTTAAACTTATAATTAGAAATTATAAGTCCAGGTTTCCTCACGATGTTTAACTTCACTGTATGTCAGTGGTATCTAAATAATCATAGAAAGTACATATAACTTGGAAAAGTCAGATCGGTACTTGCCAGGTTTCGAACCCACGCCCTCATGCATGGGAAGCGGGCTCCTTAACCTCCGGGCCACCACGACATTTTATAATACGCTTGTTGTCGTTAAAATACGCTTGCGTTATATATCGATACGTTAGTGAGGTTACATCAGCAATCTTCAAATTCCTAACCCCCAACATAACACACACATACATGCGGCGCTGATTGCTTACCATCAGGATACTTATACTTTGGTCCTTTGCCGACCTACTCCACAAATCATAAATATTGAGTTCTAGCATATCATAATAAAATTAAAATATCAATCGAAACAAACTTATTTTAATCTACATAATATGTGCCTAAAATAACTATTAGTCATTTTACTCATAGATTTTATGGATATTAAAGGTATTTTATGTGACATACCCCTGTCCACTCCATAATGTTATAAGTTTGAAGATACTTTGTTGGGCTGCCAAGGAGTGGAGTGAGTCGCGAGTGGCTTGAGAGAGGTGCGAGATGTTACACGGCGGATATAAATAAAAGAAGATTGTCCCTGAGGAGCGCGGCCCATAATGTGCAATGGGCTCCACTATCATACAGTTAAATACACCCTGTTTTGAGTTTAAGATTATTTCTTGAATATAAATGGTGTTTTTATGATTTATTCATTTATATTTTTAGCTATTTACTTGTCAGAGAATTTAATGAAAAAAAACCGCTATTATCTGTGTGGAGGGAGGTGGTTTACCAAACACGCACAAAATATAAAGTAATAAATAAATAAATCGTCACGCAGCGATTATGAAATTAAAACAGAATTTGTTGTACTTTTAAATAAACTAAAGTTTAAAAGTACACCTTTTTGCTAAGAAAAATTACACGAATATATAAAGAAGTCTCCTATCTATCAATGTTTAATTTATGCACAAAAAATGTTCATTTGCAAAACTTACATTGACACTACATCTAAAATTTATTTCGTGCTTTTTAATTTCTCGAATTTTTATTTGGTTCTAATATTGTATAACTATAATAATATAATTTAATACTGATATTAGAACTGTATGTCCTTAAAATGTTGAATTAGGTGTTATACTCGGGACCGTAGGGGAACACGCTAAAGCTCGCACGATTAGGCGCGCGCCCCGCTCCCCGCGCCCGCCACACGCGCGCCTCCAAATAAAAGTGCTGCGTTGTCGCGAGCCAGAATTACGACGCGATCGCCTTTTATTATCTCTCTTTTTTAATTCAATTTTACGATAAAGTCGCGTACACTTCGACCATTGAATCTTGGTCACTTAGCTTTGGGGTGACATTTAGTGGATTCAGGTAAATATAAATAAATAATGCATGTAACAATGGGAATTTTTGGTAACAAATGAACATGTATTACTGATTTTTATATAGAATTTGATTTTAAATAAGTGTTTAAATCTAACAAGTTTTTTATAGTTTAGTATGAATGTAAATCTTTGAACAGTTTAACGTCATATGATTTTCCTTTTATCAAGGCTTTGTAATTTGAAATTTTAATCTCAATTTCATTTACATTCACAAGCACTAACTAGACTTAAGTCTCAAGACTGTTCGAACTTAAAAACGAATACATTCATATGACAGTTAAATTGACCTGATCCCAATAAAAATAGGCCTTTCTTTGTTATTGCGGATGAAACTCCAGCATATGCTAGTAGAAGGCGCGCGGTCCGCGGGCCGCGGCCCGCTCACTCTACCCTCATTTGCATACAAGCTACGATTTGTGTATTGTTAATTAGAGCAACACAAACAGGTTCCGAATAATGCAGCCTCACCAGGACCGGTCCACTATGCTTTCTTGTTGCGCTATTATTGTTGCATCTGTTATTTAAATGGCAATAGATTACACCCAGCAATCCAAACGTTATTAAACAATTGAACATAATTAACACTGTATGTTAATTTTGTCAATATTGATTTATTAGTACCAGGTCTTATTCACCACACGCGGCTCAGTCTTGATTATAATCTTTAGTATTCGCATATCGTTCGCCCTAAGAAAAGACTTCAACGCTTTTGTTTTGATATTTCAAATCGAATGGTCGTAATAAAACATTGGATATAAGTGGAGGTTTTATGTTTATCAAACCTGTAATTTAGACTTTAAGAATGAGTTTTATTTGAAATATATTAAAAGAAGTTATTGTTTGTTTGAAAGAAACTGTTGAAGAATTATGTAGTTGAATATGGTTCTAAACTGAGATAAGGTAGTTGAGCAGCACTTAGACCGAGTATCAGTGGTGTTAGCGTGATGCAGCATGTCGAGAGCGCTCGTAAATTCATCGTAACACTGAAGGTGGCGGACGCGGGCGCGCGGCGGGTCGCGCTCTCCACGACGCTTTTTATTGTCAAAACCCATAGCGTCGCTGCCTTCCCTGATAACTTTATTGTTATTTACATCACTGAATTATCATTCCGATAGCCCTTGTTTTACATTCGTGTAACGTCGTGTGATCGTGTCAGAACCGGGCCTCGTATCTAAATTGCTTAATTGGAAAGTCTCGGAGAGAGGACGCTCGGATAACAGATATGAATATGTGTATTAGCTGAGTCTGACCTTTCAATTGAGTCAACACAAATTATAGTCGCCGACGGCTATTACACGATTTTATCTGTAATATAGAAAAGTCAAATAAACTAATGTTGTTTATATCTTGTTCTCAACATGGCAAAGTAATTTAACCTGTTGTAATTGATATCGTTTGATGTTAGTTTGTCTTGTTTCTTCTAATATCTTCCGACCGATGACAACGAAATATTCCGAATTGATTAAATTATTATTTTGAATTTAAATTTATGGTCTGTATAAAACAAACTTGGTTTTGGTGGCTCTTTTGAAATGTACTTGGAAATATGGTTTCAATTTCAATACATTGACCGGATGGATTTTGAATATTACTGCCATCAAACGGCAATAAAAGATGAATCGATTACCAGCTTCGGAAGAATGAGCAAACGAGCGGCGCGAGCGACCAGCGCGCGGTGGGTGCCCTCGCCGCGCCATCTAGGGTATGCACCCCTTAATCCGACACTTTATGCAACAATGATCGGATTCTGTCGTGAAAGAAGATATGTCGCACTGCATCCGCTTTTGCGGACAATTCCCATTTACGTCTCATTTCTGGGCCCGAACCGACAGTAATTTTATAATTTTAAAACTTCGGAACTCGATCGAGTGGGCCACGTCGAGCTGAATAAGACTTTACGAATTTTTAAACGCGAATAAAGTCTTAATAAACACTTTTTATGGTCGCCTTGTAATTTTATTTGCATTCGAAATAGGGCTCGTGGCGCGTGTTAGGCTAATAAGGAACGGATGGCCGCTCTTTAACGATACCTTACGTCGATAATATTCGCCGTCGTGTGGCAAATGAAATCACGTTTTATTGCTCCGAGCGTCATAAGTTGTTACCAAAAAAGTCAGGGCATGAGTGTGGTTACTGGTTTCCTACCTACCTCATACAATTACCTACTCGCAGCCTGACCGGTAGATACGTGACATTATTACTCAAAAGAAACATGAAATAAAAGAAAAGTTGCGTTCATTTTCG
Organism: Spodoptera exigua; assembly: GCA_902829305.4. Classification (NCBI taxonomy): domain Eukaryota; kingdom Metazoa; phylum Arthropoda; class Insecta; order Lepidoptera; family Noctuidae; genus Spodoptera; species Spodoptera exigua. The sequence goes on from LR824614.2 coordinate 7,154,610, forward strand.
TAATATTGCCTCAATAAAATGAAAACGAATAGAACAAGTATCGATGTTTTTTCGAATCGAAAATGGCTCTATAAATACTGAAACGACTGTTCGAATTGTTCTCGACGCATAAAAAATAATATCTGCGCGTCGCATCTGCGGTGCTAATAAAATCCACACAACATGTGGCTTTGCAAATGCGATCTATTTAGACTTGGATATCGTCGCAAAGAGAATAATGTTATCCCGGCACACCTCAGCCGTGTCACTCGCAAGGGCGTGTCGGAGATAAGTTTACATATTCTGTATGCATTATGCAAATTGAAGTTTTATGTTAAGCCTGCGAGGGGCAAGTAGGGGAGGTGGGGCGACAAAGTGCTCCATGCATGCGTTTGCGACATCTCTCGCCACTGACACGCGTCAATCTTGACTTTGACACTCGTGCGCACCACGCATTTAGATAGGCCGTAATTAATGCGCAAGGACACATTGACGTATCGGACACAGTACTGCACTCAGATAATTATGTTAAGTCAAGTACAGCTACATAGCACTCTCTTTTTTATCTCTATTAAAAACAATTTCCCTATATAACACACTTAGCTAATTTCTAATAACTATTAATTTAACCACCCACGATACACAATATAGGTAAATAAGTGAGATTCGACATATCTGCGCGATATATTAAACTGAAACGCCTTTTGTAATCTAATCTATTAATAACTTCGATATCATTATATTTATTACATGGCTACGAGTTCATAAAACATGTATTTAATGAGGTGTGCTGCACAGCGTGGAAATGCGAGAAATGTTTCGGTTTTGCCTACCTATATTGGGTTGAATATTTTTACTTGTAATTTTACCGCACTTGACTAAAAGGCTGACGATTTGAAAAACTTTTGTTGTGATAGTATACATATACGAATTAATACCTAATGCTTACTGTCACAACAAAGGTCGTGGTGGCCCCGAGGTTAAGGCCCATGCATGAGAGTGTGGGTTCGAAACCTGGCAAGTACCGATGTGACTTTTTCCCAGTTATAATAATATGTACTTTCTATGATTATTTGGACACCATTGACTGAACTTATAATTTCCAATTATAAGTTTGAAATCGCCAACCCGCATTGAGCAAGCGTGCGTGTGAGAAGAGGCCTTTGCTCAGCAGTGGGAACTTATAGGCTGATGATGATGATGATGACTAGCACTTGATTCGTCTGCTCATTTGCTGCTATTTTCTTCAAAGAGAAAACGAAACGTACAAATAATATTGAAATTCGTTCGTTAATCGATCTACGTTTACTTAAATGGATGACGAAATCAATCTACCAGCCGCTAATTGATATTATTATGTTGAATATTAAACAAATTAATCGGCTTAAACGTAATTTAAATACCGTGCAATTATATTCGATGTTCTTATCTTAGTTAACTTGTTGCAGATATAAGCCATAATGTTGTTGGTTGCGGTTATTTTATAAATATTACTTGCGACTTCGCTCGTGTGGTAAAAGGAAAATTCGTAGTTTATCCTAACCTAACTCCTGTCAAAGAATCACACCTGCCTTAAAAACGATGTGAAAGAAGGATAAACAAAAATAATAAAAAATATTTTATATTTAACGCTTTTTTCACTAACCTCTTGATGACTTACTTGACTTAAGTTCCAATGTCCCCTAGCTGGGGTAGAGGGCTTCCGCAGTACTTTTCCATTGGGACCTATCTTGGGCTATGTGCTTAATTTCGGACCAGGACAGTCCTATCCTCTTTGACTACCTGATAAATTTATTGCCTAAATAGTTAATATCAATAACGTTCTACTCTCAAATTAATGTAGTAGATGGTGGCTACTCAAACTGTCACATATCAGATGTATCATGTTAATTATATAATATTTAACTTTTTTTTAAAGTGGACAATCTTAACGGAGTTTCTCCCACCCTGGGTTGCCCTTATTTACTAAAAACTAAACTGTTCCTTGTGCAACTTTGAGTCGGGCCGCAGTATTACATTTTGCTTACACCCGCAACCCTGTAAATTGTTAAGAGTGTTCCTACCCACATTTGCTTCAGTCCGTTCTGTATAACCCCAAACTATATCAATCTTGTAAATTGCGCAAGGTTTCAGTTTTATCCAAAACCATATTTTTTTGGCCAGAAACTGATAATATAAATCCTATTCATCATTGCAATAGAATAGAATTAATATAAAAATAAAAGTCAAATATATTAATATAAAAGTCAAATAAATATAAAAAATACACAACAACTTAATTTCAACAATATTACATCCACAAATCTCAATATATTTGTCACTTAAATATGAACTTTAAAATAAAGTGCAGTGTACCATTATCATTTGATCTCAATATCAACATAAGTACAGTTGCGGGAGTGAGGTACGGAGAGCGGGGAGCGGCGGTTCATTCATCAAGCCTTCATAAGGCTCTAAACCTAATTCGACACAAGCAGCCTCGCAACATCCGCTCTTGCAAAACGTTATTTCATTCATAACTTTAGCACGTGCCGCGTTTACACCGAGCACAAAACCACGCTTACAATTAATTATCGCTACTTAAAAGCGACATAAAATTTTACAAGTACTTACCTACTTGCAGTTACGCTGTGTAACACAAAGCAAGTATATGTTTTTAATTTTCCTTTCATTTTATTTAAACACAGCGTAGGAAAGGTGAGCGTATGAAAATTAGTTTCTAAGACATATAACTAAAAATAGACTTTGGGGACAAACTTAGAACACGAGAAAAACTAGGAACACGTGCATTTCATTCAGGAACGAATGTCCAATGAATGGTAGTTGTGAGAAATAAAATCCGTTTTACAAAGGCGTAATAAAAAGATAATGTGCAAAATAAGGTTTTGTGGGTTTGGTATGACCACAGCCGATAGTGTTTGCCGCACCCACGCGACGCTGAGCGACGGAAAATAACATTTATGTTGAGCCGATGACATCAGCGCTTGCGCCGCGCCGCGCCCGCTACCGCGCAGCTGCACTCGGCGCACGCGCACGCAATCACCATCTTATAAAAATGTAAGTATATTCTCAATAAAGATGACAATAATCAGCTTATTGAGGAAATTATATTGGATTTAATGATGCCTCATGTTTGTTGTGTACCGCATATGTACTTGCATATACATATATATAAGGTATACTTCCATGGACGTTTTTTGTCAGGTGGTAGGTATGTGTGGTATATAACACTGCCTCTGTTATATGTAAGTAACTATATTATTTGAACTTTATCGCATTATAAACTTAAAAATATAAAAAAACCAAATGCTAATCAGCATCTTCCTTGAAATTTATGAACAGCAGTTATAACAAATTAGAACATAATAAAAGGATCGAGTGTAAACGTACGTCTCGACTGCCATAGACAAAACGCTCGCTCGATCTGAGGTAAGACAATCTGTGCGATGAAAGCAGCCTCGCTCTTCCTAAATCAACGTCAAATTACCACCTTTTAATCTTTTGTAAGCGATTCGGTTACACACACGTGTTCTAAGCGCAACTAAATAGTCGCAGCGACTGAAATACTGACGGAGATTGTCGTATAAATCTGACGTTTGAGAAATTTTACACGTCTTTGTTACAAATACATGTCTGTCGGCGAGTAGCTATATTATTTTACTATTAGCTCGTGAATGGAGCGCGATGTCGTAAATGACTCATTCTTTTGTGGTAAGTTTCGGGTTTAAATTTATTGTAGCACTATGTTTGAAATAGCCATTTAAGATAGAATCGGTATAAAATTGGGTAATGTTACTCTTTGTACTCTAAAGTATTATGTAATAAGAATCGGGCGATGTCACTGAGAGATCATCGACACTTAAGGCTTTATAGACAATAAAGCAGACAAGTGTAATGGGATCTCACGTGCCAGCCGGCCTATAAGACGGGTCGGAGGGCATTCCGTTAGGACTCATTGTGAAAGAGTGTCTGGACTCAACGAACCGCCTGTTGTAAAAGAACAGCGACTACATAAGGAAATGAAATCGCGAAATGTCGCGGAAAACGAATTCTACGACTCTTAACGATTGCGATTGAATAGATATATAAATACTACACGATAGAATCAGGACTTGCAGATCCTTTAAATACATTGTAACTATTCAGCTCTTAGCGACGTTTGAGACTTCGAATCTAGTTTCATTCATTCATTTTATTTTATTTTCATTGTGTAAATTTCCAATATTTGGCTCGATACAAATACTGATTAAAATAACGGTGTTTTATGCAATTTCGTCTGCTTCAATTATCGAGTTACAAGCATGGTTAGTTCTCTAGTAATAAAATATGTTCGTTATATTTTTTTTTTAAACTTTCGTTTCAGTAGTTACTGCAAGCTAGCTGACCACTAATGTTTTGAAGAATTAATTCCTAAATTATTTTACATCTTAATGTGCCTCATTGCTAAACAATCTAAGTGGAACATAACACAAAGGAACACAAGAATGCTCATACAATTTAAGTCAAAGGAGTCTCTATTCATGTTCTGAAATTGAATTATAATTCGGTTAAGTCGACTGATAGTAATTTCGAATGATAGGCCTTGTAATTTCACAGACGTAGATTACTAGTGAAGATAATTGTCTTGAGTTAATGTTGGCTAAACAAAGTGCGTATGTTGTATGAATGACGGGCGCGCGGCTAGTGCCTCGGGCAAGTGGCACTAGCAAATCGTATGGGAAACCTTCAGACATGTGCTTTAAATGCTTTTACCATGGTCTGCACTTACATTTAAAATATATTGAACGAAGATATGGACAATGAGATTAGGAATTACATGTGTTAAATAAAAATTTTATTCTAACTTAAAATTGCAAAACAACTTAAAAACCTTCTCGTTAATCAAATAACAAGGAAAGAATGACTTTAGGAAAAATAAATTTAGTAAAAAATAATTTGTATAACCTATGTACATGCAAAACTAAGTTTTACACATGTTTTCATTATAAATTTATTTATAAACTAAACAACCAAACTAATCTGCCTAAGACACTCCAATTAAATCAATTTACTGAATAGTCCCTAAAATTGTAGTCCAGGGCCAGCCCTTACTGATATGGGCCAACACAATGGCCTGCACACACGTGCATCGATCCATTACACGGGATAAGTGCGGCTAATTCCCTCTCTTGAAGGCTGCGTTCACGCGTTAGAATATTCAACGCAGCGCAGGCTGTACAAATAGGCATAAACATATACAGTTTTAATTTAAAAAAAAGCTGTTAAAAGGACAAATGTGTTTTATTAATTATAATATTTTTTCTTTTTCATTAGATGGATATTTGTATTTTGGAATTGATATGTTATAAATTAGTTATTGGTATTTAATGTGCAGCATTAGTAACAAAGAAGTTTCGTGCTGTCTTCCGTCAATAAAAAAGTCTGTAAATGATAAACTTTATTTTAGCTATCGGCCAGACCGGCTCATTCGTCTATGGCGGTTGTTCGAATGTAAATCTCTCAAGTTGCCAGTAATGTTCGCGTACAATCACTTGCTCTATGTATGAGGTGCTTACTCATTTGTGCGTCGCAGTCGGCTCGTTAGCAATTGGACATGCCCGTTGCACGAAATATTTCAGCGATTGAAGCGGCGGTAAATTGCGCTCAACAATAGCACGCGTCCGCGGCATGCGCCTGCGCCGCTACGAGACCCTATTTACCACAAGAGTTTTACGATTCACTCGTTATCTTTAAATTATGTTTACTGGTTTAGAACAAAATTATATACCTTGGTCTCCATGATACAGTTGGCACTAGCATTCATTACATATAAGTTACTCGTCTGATAATTGTTTCTATTCCTTATTCGAAAGTAATAAATAACCGGCTTTTGACAGTGTACAGTATTACCTTACGGAGTGGAAAACGACATAAAGTGACAGCGATTCCCATAGGCCGTACCGCTCGTATTAATTACAGCGCACTGATCCGAGCGGAGCGACGTCGCAGGCGCATCCATCACACGCGTCAGATAGCGTGTTATGAACGACGCACAGATTTGTATTCGTAATTTGTACCACTGTCATCACATTTCAAAGACAAATATAAAGGATTGAGGACCGGAATGACAAGTGTCAACGGGCTCATTCGGTTGGTATTTTAAGAGAGGTTTTTATTTAACACGAGCAACAAGAGGTGGATTGATCGAGACAGGTTTCAAGTGCCGTTCGATGGCCAGGTAACGTCGCGTCGCCGAGTCCTTTAGTGTCTCGCCCAGCGTTCTGAGAAATGTCCTTACCTAACCCTTCACATTTAACCAACAACAATCAGACTTTGCTTATGTTTCTGTCTTTCACATTTTATTCACACAGTAACATTCTATTGAATTTTGTTTCATATTGCACGTGCAGCTACAGGTCAAGTGTTATATACCATTGAATTAAGTGTCTACCGAATTATATTAGTGAAAAATAATATGACATGAAAAATAATACGTGAGAAAAGAATGAGTTTCAAATACTTTTGAACCATAGCGTCTCATTAACAATTTAAATAAAAAAATAAATTTCCTGCAAAATAAATGGATTAAAGTAATGGTAAGAACTTAATATTTCTTACACTTGTACGCGAAAACGAAGTCAAAAAGATCATTAAATAAGGCAAACTTAAAATTCCGTGTAATTGCCGGTAAAAGCAATAATTTTGCACGTAAAACGTGCGCGTTGTGTCGAATATTAATTGAACGAGTATGGAACCTGTCGTCGGTTTACAATTACACGCACCGATGGTATCGGATGCTCCTGCGCCGACGGCAGCGCGCATGCGTCAAAATTTAATTACCCGCGAATTCGCCACTCACTCACGCGGGATCACCGAGATCGGTATCTTTCGAGCTCTCGTTCACAACATCCGCTGGCATTAACACGCCGCTGATGGAGCGTTCCCCAAATACCAATCATTATTTATTGGCATTCCGTTTGTACAAGCTTTTGTAATTATAATTCGTTATTATATTTAGTAGTTTTTTGTGAAGCAACAGTTAGTTACTCAATTTCCAGTAATGTGACAAATGTAAGCAATTATTTTTGTCATGTCTAGCAATACGAATTAGTTGAATTTTCTATTTTGTAAACCTTCAACAGATATGAATAGGTTAACAGGAAAAGAGTTAAACAACAAACTATCCAATTCTTAGTATCTCTTTCAATGATTCGGCCATCGTGAGTAATAATTACTCCCGTAATTATCAACAATCGATGAAAATTAGTGGTCATCGGTGGAACATTCATAGTTCATTTGTTACCAATCATCTTAATATTGCCAAGTCATCGAATATTAATTAACAACTGTGAGCACTCGCGATATCATCTCGAACTCGCTTGGTGTGTCGCCTCGTACATATTTATCACAAACATTGTTCAGTATTATGCTGGCTTCACTTGCATTATGTTGTTTATGAGTTTCGATAGTCATACTTGCATTGCCACCTCCGAGCTTCGAGCGGAGATATCGAGATACGAGTAAGCTGTCACGGGTGTGGTTCTGATTCACTTGTGACTCTAATTTCCTAGAAGATAGTATTGTGTTATTTTTTAATATCTATTCTTAAATAATAGCTTAATTGATGGCCGATGATTCATGGTACACGTGGTCCGCCATGATTTGTTAGTTGTCGATGTTTGAGTTTTTAATTACACGAAGTTAAAGATGTGTTATTAGAGAGGCGGGGTGCAATGTTTTCGTCACGGCTATCTCTCAACGACTGTTATGATCAGTTTAGACAGGCGTATTAACGATGGGGTTTAAACTGTTGAAATGCACTCTTCATATGAATCTAATGATGCAACTCTCATAATGAGTGTTTTTGTTTCGTGTTACTAACGAGTAAGCTTTCTTCCTGCCAATCGTTGTCAGCCTCAACATATTTTACCAATGGTTTGATAGTTCAGGCACATTTCTGTAACGATAATATTTTTCATTCCCATTTTTCCATCTCGACTCTGAATTTAGCCCTTACAATGGAGAAGAACCAGCAGAGGTTGCGGTTCGGATAAAGTACGGCGGCTTCGGCTTGGAGCAGGAGAATACCTGACTTAGTTTTTAGTCAATAAGAGTCTGACACTCCTCACCGCCACTCATCATTTCACTCCCACAAAAAAATATGGAGAAGAACTACATACAAAACATTATTCACAATTACACATGTACACAGATACGAGGCTTAATAAACAATGAAATCAGAAAGATGAATAAATATTAAATGAACTGTTGACAATGCGAAGGCTCATCAATCTTACATTATATTCTGATACGAGTACACGTAATATATTCACGACTTACTTGATTTGTTACCTTCGCCGGTAAAACATAACTTACTTTTCAAGATTATAATTTTCTTCTGTTAGCGCTTCATACAGATAAAATAAAACATAAGAAAAAAGTATTTCAGGAACAATTTCAATTTTTAGATTAACAAATTAAACCACGAATGCTGGTCCCATATGAGTCACATTTTGAAAAAAAGTAAAATTATTGTTTGTTTTTCGAATTCATAATTATCTGCATCAGGGTCGGAGTGTTAGGTTGTCTGACAACTGAAAATCATGAATGATACTCGTTGCCTATCCTTTCAAAGAATAACATTCGTGATTTTATGTATAGATTGTCTGATTCAGACGTGTTCCATAAAACAATGAAGTTCAAATGTCATAGTGATCTATATGTATAGCTATGGACAGCATTACGTAGTCGAGGCGCAGGCGCGCCCTGCTGTGCAGTGACATGTCAGCGGTCGTCCAGCCCTCAGCTAAGACAAAAGACAAATTAATTTTGTACACAAGGCATTTAATTTGAATGTGAATAGCATGAAGTGCGACGAATGGCCGCGAAGAACAATGGCCGGCGCCGACGGTCCCGCCTTTTTGTTTTACACTCAATGAAAGTAAAAAGTATAAAATCTAAACGTTCAACAGACAATTCCGTATTATGATATGGACACAGTAATGGAGGGCTGGCGAGGCGCCTAATAGCTTATAATATTAAATGTACGTGATGGACCAGAGCGAAGTGCGGCTATGGGCTCACGGGTCAATGCGGCCGGAAATAATCGTTAAGTGTAAAATTTTTGATCATAATGCGATGAATTATCCCGGAATGGTGGCGGCTCAAATTGCTTAAACACAATTCGATGTTCTTCACCATCAATGGGGTGTTTTAGTATTGTTTTTGTGTTACCTGTTATTTTGGAATCTGTTTTTAACATTTTATCAGTGGTTTAACAAAATAATAATAATAATATGTTGTCTACTACAGTGTAATGAATGTAATAAAACATCAAATGAATTGATGTTTCGATAGATTGAAAGCAAGTTTTGATTAAAACTGTTCCGTCCGCAACAAATGTTGAGTGATGGGAGTAAGTCAGCTCGGGGCGACGGATGCTACACACCTAACGACGCGACCGCGTGTTTACTTTATATCATTAGTCCATCAATCAAGATCTGTTGAATCGTAACTGTTAGTTAAACACTAACAATCATTGGATCCGTGGCTCGGCCGCCCATCAATCAGCGGCTGTTGACGCGGTGCCTTCGGGTGTCGCGTCATGTGCGCCTGCGCCGCGCCGCGCCGCAGCTGACCGGTGCCCGCTCTGCAACGCCCTCTAATGACAGCTCTCGCGCCGACCCGACATATCCAATTCACATGTTAAATGGAATTCCCTTTGCGCTTCAAAATTGTGAACGTCCGTGTTATTAAAGAGTTTGTTTCTAAGACGTTTTTGTTTAGATGTTTTATCCAATTAGTGCTACCGTGTCGAAAGGATAATGTTGTGATGAACGAATAAAACGTTTAGCGCGTTAAAAGCGGAGCCTCGTCGGCGCGATAACAAAGCAACAACGAGGACACATGCCTGTTCTATAAGAATTAACATTAATATTGCAATAATTGGAATCCTTTTTGGTTTTCGAAATGTGTTAGATGAGATCAGGTTTATTGATTCATATATTGTGTTGGTGACGTTATGTTCCGAAGAAACGTTTGTACTATTATTGAGATGCGACGTGACTCGCATAATGAGAGGATTGATCGGTCGGAGGAACCGTCACAATGACAATTGATCGATGTTTACAATCATAGATCGAAGGCTGCGATGTAAAACTACTTACTCGTACCGTATTCATTCTTATTAACATACACTATAACCTACCTAGGTAACTAGAAACTTACAGTCTTAATGTTTTCTTTATGGATATTGTAAGTCAAACACTTGTGTTTTGTTATTTACTTATTGCTGCTTACTATCCTAGACTAAGCTTATTATAGTAGTGGTGAATTACTGTTAGGCACTTTGTATAAAACAGAGCTAAAGTACGTGTACAGTTTATTTGAATTATTTTGTTATCTTTTCCACAATTTGAAAGTGGAAGAAAAACACGCTGTTAAGAGGCCACTTTACTTTATAAGTACCCTAAACCGTTCAAGGAAAGAATAGTCTAAAATGAAATGCTAATTTCCCATGTGTATTTTTTAGTATTTGTAATAATATCTTCGTTTGCAAATCTGCTTATCGAAATAAGGAAAAAATGATTCGTGATAAATTTAAATATATACAAGTACAAAGTATACGGGTTTTAAAATTTTCTTGTTCGATTCCACATTAAGTATTGGAAAAAATACATAGAAACTTCATAAAATATGTAGAAAGTCTGTAAGTTTTGTTAATTAAGTCTCTTACGTTCTATTTAGTTAGAGTATTTCAATATTTAATTTAATTACTATTTTGCCCGCAGCTAGTTTTAACTATAAATGCTGTTACACTAACATCGATTGAAGTCCGAAATGTTGTAAGTACATAACGTAATATAACAGGTATCCACTAACTGGGCAAGTATGTAATTAATTCAGATACAATAATAAATAACACATATGCATCAAAATCGGGCGTATCTAGTGCGGCGGCTGTCATCGACGGTTCGGTTTAATTTAATTGACTGAGCTACGTGCCGATGATAAATGTAAGCGGGGTTAAGCATATGCGCGGGGCTCATGAATAAATCGCCCCTCGGTGAGACGAGCTGATTTGCGATAAGCGTGTATTTATTGCGTTATTTGTGCGCGCCACCTGATGGAGACGGCGAGTAGCCGCCGCCGCGGGAGGCGCTCTATTGCCTCCCAAGGATACGCCTGATCGTGTCTCACCAGCGAGTTGGTAACAGCGGATACTGCTCTGATATACTTCCATAGTCTGCCATTAACTTCCTAATCACAAAAACACAAGGCTATTTTATTAAAATACAGGTATAATCTTACGACAAATTCATCGTACCTATGTCAATGTTAATTTGATTTCGGTTACGATCGCCAATTTCAATAGAAACTAGTCTACTACACACTTCTATTACTTATACTTACGTACGTACGTATTACTTGTGTAGGTGTTTTATTTTCACTGTGTTAACAGTAAATCAAATAGACAGGTCCAAAATACTGTTTGTATCAGTTTCTTCATAACCTAAATATTGACATTTAAACAAGTCAGTCAAGTTCAGTAAAGTTGCTACATGTTTCTTAAAATAATCATCAGCTTGCTATCCCACCACTAAGGAGCAATAATCACTAATTCAGCTTATACAAATATGTTATTATGGTCCATATTTAATAAATAATTATTAGCTCTAGCTGAGACAATGAAAGCTATCAGCTTCCATTTCTATAAATTGACGGATCGACGTGCAATATGCACTTGTATTCTCCTAGAGTCCGATGGATCGCATAGATGAACCCGCTACCGCGTCCGCTATATGAACAGAGTGACCAAAGCTTGGCACCGCGGCATCCCTCGCGGGAACAAGCGTGCGGAACGCGCCCCTCACCACATAAATCACGGCGGACATAACAGCATTAACTGTTGATGGATTTCGCCCATTCAATGCTCAGCGTTGATATCTCGACAAATTGCCTCCCTGCCTCTCATTGTTTTCGATTTATACGAATTGAAAAATGTTTGAATGGTTTTCTATAGAGGTCATGTTGCTGAATAAAGAACTTAATGTTTAAATAAACTTTTATGTCATTAATATAATTACTGTCTCCTTAAACGTTGCTATGTGCGAGACGAAAATTCTGCTCAGTGTATAGAAAATAATTGTAGTTTAATAACATGATTTCGTTATTTGATAGAGCGGTGAACGTAAGAAATTGGCGCCATCTATTATGTATACCTGAAACACCAAAAGAGTGATGTGTGCATTACCGGCCTTTTTGGAGTTAGGGAGGTGAGGATTGAGGATCTAGGGATTGGGGAGGTTGGCCTCCGGCAACCTCACTCTTCACTATTCTTCCCAGCGTAACACAACGCTGTTATTGTTTCATAATGTCGTCGGTTGTTTCTAAGCCCGTTTTATCACGTCCCTCGAATCGACCCATTCGTGCCATAGCATGATTCTCCCACACTTACTCGCACGCACTATCAAAAGAACCTAGTGATTCCTCAGTACAAAATATGGTGTAAATTGTTTTTGCAAATACATACGCAGTTGAAAGGAGAAGGTGACACTTTTAAAATAATGTTCGCTTATAGAGAACGAAAGTTTGCAATGCCCTTTCAATGAAGCGTACAGAAGCAATTCTCGACTCAGTGACATTTAGAGCTGGCAACCTAATTATATTAAACGATATTCAGTTGCGCAACGATGAGTGCCGCGATATATTCTCGTGTAGGCAGATATTAGAGGACAAGACGAGTAATTGGACTGCGCCGGAGCACGGCAGCGATCAATTATGTTTATGTGAATAGTAATTATTTTATTATGCAAGTTGATTGAATGGATCTCATTTGTGTTCGTTTTATGTAACGGTGGACTGTTTCTCATAATTAGAATATACTTTATGATTATTTTGTTTAGCTTTTAGATGTTAATTGTTTGTAACTAGGCAGGGTCGTACATTAATCAATTATATTAATAATATACATGTAGAAATAAATAATATAAACTCCAAATAAAGATAGAAAACGTTAATAGATAATTAAGCGTAATACATGCACAGGGAAATGGTTAATCTTAACGTTTCGAAAACGATTCCAATCGTAATCAACGTAAGTTAGTCAATAGTGAGCGCAAACAAGCATAAGTTACTGTGGACGTCGAAAATAAATTTATGTTCATGTAATGATATTCCGAAAGCGATACACTCGGTACAAGTTGGTACGAGCACTACGAACGCGTACAAAGTGAGCAACAGGCGCACGTCCCGCGGCCGCAGGCGCCGATACACGTCGCAAACAAAAAATGTGTATAAATTATGAAGATTACATGAAAAAGAGAAATGTGTTACATTTAATTTTATTACATACGATAACTTATGGGCTAGGCACGGCTCTCGCTTGAAAAACACGTTGCTCCCATTACACACATTAACAACAGCGAAAAGCACTATTTAAACACAAGTAAAACTGATTTCTATTCCACCTAATACAAGTTTCAATATCGTACTTAAAGTAAGATATCAATAAGACGTTTTTCTTATTAAACCATTTCATAGTTACATACAGATCATTTGTGACATTAAAATATCAATTATTTATGGTGTTGAGATAGAAACAACTTTTCGAGAAGAACTTATCCTTTGGTTTATCTATGCAAAATTGTTAATATTATAAACGGGTTACAAGTCTGCAAACTAGATATTATTAGATGTTGTATAATCAAAATGTCTTCAGTTTCTTTAATAAAGTTTTATTACATTCGCATTTTAATATGTTGTTTAGAGTATTGTACAATCATTTTCATTGTTTTAAAGTTCAATAATAATTAATTTAGGAATTTTCTTCCCTAATTCGAACGCAAGTAAGCTGCGTGACTTTTATCTTGATGGCCTTGTACAACACAAAACATGATAATAATTTGGTCGAAACATAATTTCATGTCTATTTATTGGCTGTTTACGCTCAAGTTTCTTTATAGCGGCGGTGTCTATTATCAACAGTATAACTTACCTATAGATACTGCGTTATCTGGGGGACATAAAATTGGTACAAACCTAAGACCCCGCAATCTACTATTAATGCGATATGGTGACATTTGAGGACGTTTTCCGCATGATCCTCGATATCGTCCGAGGACATAAAAGGTTCTATTAATTTAGGTGCAGATATTGCGGGGATTGGAGAAGGCCCGGTAGATGATATCTCACGTAATTTGTATCGAGCGAGCTAATCAAAATATGTGTACATCAAGGAGTGAGGGCGATCGCGATGTGTATCGCGGGACATAATGTCCGCGTGTCGGTCGATAGCTTATCTCTAAGACCGCGGCTTGTCACTTAAACATAACTTGGATACTCTTCGCGACTTTATAGCCTTTTGTGAATGTTAAGTTCCGGTGAGCCACAGGTAGCGGCTTCTCTTGATGTTTATGTAAATCAATTTTATTTGCTTGTAACTGCATAGCCCAGATTGATAGAGAATGTGTGTAGGTATTGGGAACGTAAAACAAAGTTCAAACAAACAAACCGATGACAAGGATAAGATTTTAGTTCAATCTACTAATAATTCGAAATATTTTAACAATATACTAAATATATCGTTTCAATCAAAGGACCAGTTCAAGAAAATAGAGCAGCATTGGAATGTCAAAATAACAAACAAGGAAGTTGAAACTAACAATATAAGGTGATCATAGAACAAAAAATATTTGTCGGAGTCTGCTAATGTGTAACTAAGAGCAGCCGAGAGTGACACGGAAACTCTCTTCACACACGTCTGACCTCCAACAAAGGAGTTCTGTTTGACTTGTGTCGCTACTAAAATATTGAAACGAGCGCCGAGTGCGTGCGCGCCTCTGTCACAGCGCTTGTCCGTAATAGGCCGGTCTAACAGCTAAAGATTATTGCGTAATGCGTGTGATATAATTATTATTTTGCATTGAATGCCACTTTTTATATTATTATACGATATATGTAGTTATAACATGAAACGTCAATCTAATACGCAGGAAGTAACGTCAAAATTGGTAAAATTGTGATTGATATCTAATTCATACAAATAATTTTGAATTCATTCATGAAACCCCAGGCGAAGACGTTCGAATTGTCACGATTGAAAGTTTAAATAATTAGCGTAATACTTATACCGAACGGTGAGGCAAAAAAAAAGTAGTTGTAATACTATAACTGCTTATGAAATAAAATTATGAGAAAGTATTTTTGGCGATGTAGTTGTAGCCGTAGACCAAAGCGCTACGGTGATTTGCTACGTTGCAATCTGCTACGTAATTACGTAGACGACAATATTAATACTTTTCGATGGTTATGCTGTCTTGGTACTCGCTACGCTGCGCGTCGTAGTGTGCACAGTCCTACAGCGGACAGTCTCACGCGCGTGTTTGTTCTCGCGACAACGGATGGTACGGTTCATTGGTGCGCAGTGTCCGGTAAAGTTCACTACATGCTCACCGCAAAATCATCAGCTCCCCAACGGGTTTTTATTTACGTAGTATAATATTCTACCATACCACTTTTAAGATTACATCAATTTGACGCATTATTGCGTGTAGACAAACAATGTACATAAATCTATTTCAAGTTTCCCATCAAAATATGCTGACATACTATTACATCAGGATAACTTAAGATACGTTAACAACGTTACTAGATAACTGTATATCTTGTTCGTACTGTAATTAATTATGTTTAGGATTATTAGTTTATACAGAACCTCCGTCTTAAACAAACATCCAACTTCCTTGTACTTAGGAAAGGTATGGGAACTTCCAATACTTTTGTTTACACAGCAAGGAGGCGTGTTTATAGATTCGTTTGCAGTCGACGCTAGAATAATCCTTTCGAAATAAAGCTCAAGAGTCCAATAACCGGGATACAAAGAATAAATATAATTCGAAAGCATAATTTATTCTGGACTCTCAATAGATAAAGGTAACGAAGTCATGCACGGTCGTGTTTTGTTCAATATTGGACGATTTTGTCTCAATAATTCCAGCGCAGACCGGTGTCACGCGAACATTCGCCAGCACCAATTAGTTGGCGCCTTGCTTCGAACACTGCACAATAAATCAATAATTAAACAGTTCATCTACTGGCAAATGCTGATTTATTCGCCCCTTCTGGCCACGCTCGCGACTGTCGCCCGACTTATTACTGCCTACCTATTGCTGATTGCGCTGTTAAATAAACTATATACATTACATGAACCAAGCTATTTTCGTACTACGGTTTCATCCTCGGATAGGTGTAAAAAATAAATTAAGTATATTATTATTATCATCGCAAAACCAATGCAGGTAAACTCTAACACTCAGTAAATTACTTGTAGATGTCGAATGACGCAACACAAATGTTTGCACTTAAAGTTGTAAACTGATACGTGCAACTATGAGAATGTAAGCCTCTGACATTCAAATATATTGTAAATATTTATTTTATTAGTGTCCACTAGTGATGTTTGCCCAACCCCAAGCAGTGAGTAGTGTCAGGGTCAAGAGCGACTACCGCAGCTCGGTGTACCGGTCAACAAAGTTCAAGCACTAACGATGATTTCTGTGTGAACACTAGTCACACGGCACACTGACACCAATTATTAGCCGTCTCTATCTTATTAGTAGATTCCCGCAATCAGCAAAGGAACGCGTTAATACGTTGAGCATAGTCTGTGTTTGAGTAACATTTCTTTGTTAATTTCTCTCTAAGCGGCACAAAGTGAAAGATTAAGTGTAGTTTACATTGTGCATTAACGAGTGTGTCCGATCTGAACAGGGCAGAGTTTTCACACACGCACTGCTCATGTTTGTACAGGGCATTAGTGGCCGAGCGTAACTGTCGCGGATGACGACAACACGCCAACTCGGTAATGAAGTCCACCTCACGCACTCCACTATACGTACAGCTAAGTACCGCGCATACATACACCATACCTATGTGTAAAGTATTTGTTGAAGTACAGCTTTTTGTTGTAAACGTTGAAGATTAACAAGCATAAACAACACCTGGCGTGCGTCACTGACTGACCATCACTGTGCCGAGAACACTTGAAAGTGCGCTTGTAATCTTAAACATTTCAAATTAAAGTAATTTAAAGGCTTGGGACAGGTACGTTACGCGACGTCGTGTAGTGGCGTCGGGCGTCAGGCGTCAGGCCCGGCTCGGCGTCGCCGACAGCTCTCCGTCACCACGAGGGCTCTTCGCGAGGCCACCGAGTGTTTTCATACACACACAACGCGCGGACGTGTTAATTCGTAGACACTTGGCTTTTTTACCGCGGTGATCGACGACTGTGGGAACGTTTTTGGGTGCCTTCGTTAGAAGTACCTACTCCACGCGGTAACGAGCAAACAGCCGGAATAACTCCGAGTATCGCTCCTGCGTTAAGTGGCCCTACGCTGTCGGAATTTACGACATTTCACGTATAGGTAATAGGTGATCGAGTTCAAGCTAACGTCTTTGGTTGCGTAGACAGAGTTATAAAAATCATTTTGGTTTCCAATTTGAACGTTATTGTCTGAGACGAGAAAGTTGTCGATGGCGCCGACACCAATAAAACTTGCGGCAGCGCAGTGGTGCGCACGCGCCGCTTACCGACCGAAGCTCTGTGTGCGATAACTCACACAAATTCTCTGGCCACTCAGATGGGCCTATCGTTCTTGATGTTGATATCAATGCGAGAAATGCATCGAGATGATATCGAGCTGCAAGGATCATATATTACAGTGACAGGACAACAATAAAGCTGGTTACCTGTTAGCGCCGATGTTCGGAAAGTGCGCGCTGACAAATGAACGCAACGCGATCTCTGACCTAAACTCGTCATTTCACCTGCATCTTTGAATTGTGTCCATATATTATTTTCTGTATATTTATTAGCAATACGTTTCATATCTTTTGGTGTTCCATTTTGTCGCTGGTGAGGTTTCAGGTACATAGATTGATGTAAAATTGTCCTTAAGAACACGCAAGGTAGTTTCTCTTTATATATTTTTAACGGTCTGTTATTTATATTAGTCTTCTAATAGCAACATAGCAAAAGTTTGTCAATAACCAGATGCCTACCGATATGATCTTATATATGCTTATTACGTTTAGTTTCCGCTACAGTGTAGTTCAGTAATGGTAGCTCACCTTCAGCTTCAAACAAATCATATCGAGCGAGCGAACCCTTGCTAGTTGACAGGTTGTTGACGAGAATCACTTTGTCTCACAGTTACTAATATCCGTTCATGAATACATTACAATAGACAAATTGAATTCTCAAAGAGATTTACATAAATAGTGTGCAATAGCAGTGCTATTATAACGCGTTGTAAGACAATGGGTGCACAGGCCCGTCCCACCTCCCACGTGACGCTGCGCGCTGCTAGACGCGGAGCCAGCGCGGTGTGCGCGGGCGCATGCTAATCGCCTCTAATCACGGCTCGATCGAGAGCTGATTCATCTCAGTCTTACGATCCTTTATTCTGTTTATTTACCAATCAGTGTAGTTAATACCAGCCGCGACCATAAAAGGCGATATATTTGTCTAGTGTCGCTCTCAATTAGTAGGTGGCGGCGAATCGACGCCATATGTGGTCGTAGTTAGCGTCGACTTTTAAAGAATATTTTTTGTTAATGTAAAATGTAAATGAAGGAAAATCATTAATGTTTGCCCCTTCAATTTCGTATGATTACCTTTTATGGTAGCAAGTTCGGTTTAGTGGTTCGGCCAGATAAGCTGAGCTGACGATTCGGATCGGTTGTTAAATTAACAAAGGCGTGTAAGCTTCTGGATTTCCTCATAAAAGCATTAGGGAGATATTCCTTTGATATTTTATTCGTTAATTAAATTGCTCGATCTACTCTTTCGATCTAAGCTTACAAGTTTTTTTTATATTTGTGGTAATTTGGTTTTATTTCTCGAGGTTGAAGTTTGTAATCATTTTTCTCAATTTTTAAGAGTGGGAGAGCCATGCTTCGGCACGAATGGGTCGGCTCGACCGGAGTGATACCACGGCCTCACAGAAAACCGGCGTGAAATAACCACTGCGTTGTGTTTCGCCGTGTGAGTGAGGTTACCGGAGGCCCAATCCTTCCCCTTCCCCAATCCCTCCTCAATCCCTAAATCTCCAAATCCCTAATCCCTAAAAGGTCGGCAACGCACTCGTAACTCCTCCGTTGCGAGTGTCCATGGGCGGCGCTGATTGCTTACCATCAGGTAATCCGTCTGCTCGTTTGCCGACCTATTCCATAAAAAAAAAATTGATTATTCTAACATAGCTTTGTTATTTTTCTGTCCGGTCACATATCATTTATTCATCATTGTCAAATTTCAAGTCATTCCCAGTCCATCTAAATTCAACCTATCTCACTTTCTTGCTTTTAATATTAATCTTGTAGCAAAGATCATGGCTTACTATTTTTGCTTCATTTTTGAAAATACATATTTTCATCTTGTTATTTTTACTATCTTAAGGCATTGGCCTCATTTTGCTTTTATAATGTAACAAGCATTTGCTAAGTTGTTAAAATAAAATGGTTCGAATTTATTAATATTCAGTTCTTATTTGTTGTATTTACATTAACCGTTAATTCTCGCAGCATGCAGATTACTACGTCACGTAGCCAGTGTCGAAAGTTTACATATTTAATTGGCCGCATCAGCAATTCTTTATGTTGTATGGCGCCAGGCGTTTGGTCGTCGCGTCACGTCGCCTCTCGCTATTCAATTTGGTGTTGATTGCGAAAATGTGCCCATGCGCAGGTGCGGGCGAGGGTGGGGGAGGGGCGGGGAGGTGGCGCCCGGTGGCAGGTCCGCCCAACTCTTTGTTTACGTAACGCCCCCGCTTATTACACGAACAGTTCTTCGATTACATGTCATCAGTGGCGCCAACCACCATTTTTTATATCGCCTGTTAATTAACGCCCCTTTAATAACTTTAATGTACCTATTGGTATAGTTACTTATGGAGAAGTCCTATGAGAGAGAGAGAGGAGAGTCCTACTTATTCTATAGGTAGTATAGTAATCTAATGTCTAGGACCGTAATGTCTCTTCTATGAAATACCATGGGTCTAAGAGCCGTTAAGCCACTAAACTAAAGATCCATTGCCGCTAGGCGCACTAAAGCAGCTTATTAAATGATTTAACTATTTTCTTAGGATTTGTCAGTGTAAAGCCGGTGCGAGAGGATTTAACAAAGAGCTGGCGGAATACTAACGTCTAAGTTAGTGTAACCTATATTCATAATCGGCCATTATCGTGTACAATGTACGGTTGATGGGTTCATCTGCGACGGAGCCAGTGTGGGCGCCGGCCATATATCAACAACATACAGCCGACACACGGATTGATTTCATGTTGTTGCGTCATACGATATACGGAACTGAATACAGTAGCACTTTATTGTATCGCTGCGGTTGCGCAAGATATGTCAAACGATTTGAAAATAATAAAACTGTTGGAGATATGATAGTTTACATGTCTACTGAACATTGTTTCGGTTTCACCAAGAACAATAAGCCATTTAGTAATAGAATGGAAAAATGAAAGATCTGATAGAAGTTGGCTACATACTATTGTTACCCTACAAGCAAAAGTTAGGAAGATGAAAAATACAGACTCAGGGTTTGATTGCAAAGAAAGGTCTGTTAGTATAGCCTTTTTTATTTATAGAAAGGCTTTGTTGGTTTGCGACCATATCGCCAAGTATAGCCTTATATCGGCGAGTAAGGGTAGCTCGAATCAGAACCGAGCGTACGCCCGGGCGCGCCTCAAAGAGCCAATGGACCACAACAGAGGGCTGGTGTTCAGCCGGGGTCGCGGGTTAAGCGCAATGAGTCACCGCGGCCTCGGCTCAGAGCAGGAGAAGGAACGGGAGGGTTTTAGTCAGTAAGAGTCTGACACTCTCTCTCGCCTAACCCTGGGGAGAAGACTTTTGATTTTCCCTTGACAAAAAAAGTATAGCCTTCTATGTAAGTATCTATATTAGTATTTTTGAGAAGAATTGAATTTAAAATAACCTTGTTCGATGGAGATAAGTGGAGTACAAAACTATAAGCAATATTATCCTGATCAATCCAATATACATTCTGGTAAGTGACCATTACTTACTGAGCAGTTCATTGTTTAACCCAGATATATTACTGATTGTTTTCTAAACGCATCCTGCTGCGTTTAATAACAGCAGGGCAGTCTGTAAGTCCTACAGATCCGACATCCAACCGTCTCCCCGACGCGCCGACTGCACGGAACGGTATAGCACACACCATAGAGTAACGACTGGCGCCGCGCGTTCCCGTTAACCGCCCACAATGCGCGATGAGCCTCGTCGAACTACTCGACCCTTCAAATCTGCTATACAAATTACTTGTTTGTTTTAGTAATATTAAAAGCTGCTGTCAAAAGTAGCTGTGAATGAAGTGAATGATGGAAACTCATAGATGGCCCCATGGAAGCTCACGCAATGAACTGGCGCCATCTTGCTTCAATTGACTTTACACATTAAATGCGTATTTTTCTTGAGTTCATAAGTACTGAATAGAGTGAAAGTTTTTGATGTTGTTTAATTCAACTCATTTTATAAATGGGTTGTTTACGGAAAAGTTCGAAAACTCATTTCAATCATTTGGAATGTTAGCCATAATGATGTACCGCCGGTCAAGGTGAGAGATCTCAAATAAATAACGTATCTAGTAGGTTATATCTATATGCAGAGTGTGAATCAACGTGTACATAATAAATTCTAATAAACAAGCAATGTCTTATGGTTATTGGGAACATGCATCGATCGAACGCATATTTCGATAACGAAATCAATTACGATTCGATACTGCGATTAAGTCCAGTTTACCGTCAGTATAGTTTGCATAAATACATAATAAAACAGGTATAAATACATTTTATGTCGAATTTAACCTACTAATGATGGAAACGAAAATACTGGGATGGTTTAGCTTTCGACGCTGGCGCCGGCGCAGCCGCCCGAGTGACCACTACACGCGTATCTTGTAGAGGCGAACACATAGTGACAGGCGACACAATACCGAAATACATTTACATAATTAGCTGTGTCCACTGTCCAGCCGGTGCATTTCTTGCTAACATCGGTTTATGTCAAGCATGTATTTTCGACATTTGACCACTTCAAATATTAATATTTTACTCAATTTCTCGATAATATATAAATAGCTATTGCGCATCTATTGCACAAAAGATAAATTAACTTGGTCCAAGTATATTTGTTCGATAGGCAAATACTGATTTCTTAAGAAGGTATTGTGTTGGACAGTAATTACTCATATACGAATGAAAAATATAAGTTCTTGAGGTTGGAACACTTAAGCACAGCATTTTTTTTAAGTATTAAAAATTGACGAGGTCATTTAAATAATATGAAGATCCACGCTGCTAAAAATCGTCAATGAAAAATCAAGATCTTATTAATCTTTTACACCTACTCGATGCCATCTAGATAGGTAAGCAGTGAGAGTGATTTATCTCGATTAGCAATATTCTAAAAAATCGACGAGAATTAGTAAATTCAATTGAAGGTTATTTTGTCAGTTTACATTATTAACACTTGCTTAGACAAAGTCAAGTGTGGGCGAAAAAAATAATTATCACCCACATAACAATAATAGGGATGAGGCCGAGGATTGTGAAAGAAGACATTACGAACTTCAATCCGCCAACACGAAGAAGCATATGGCAACCTTGTTTTGTACGTGAGTCAGTGTTTATGAAAGTGACGATTATTTATTGGCAACGATTCTTCTCGGTTGCAACACTGAAGTTGTGCGCGACGCGACAACAACCTTAGCGCCGCTCGACGCGCCGGAAATGACTCGTGCCTTGCTCATCAAAAGCCCTTGAATCGAGCACGCGATCATCTATTGAGCTTCAACTATCTGCGTCTCCATTGTCTTGGTCTTATATTGAAGGCCATATTAATTGGCTGTCTATTGATTTTGTTATCGAAAATGTTTGAGTAACTTTTTTCGTTGAAACGTTTCATACGTGAAGTTTGTCTTGTTTATTTTAATGGATATCCACTTTGAATAATTATGTTTTTAATGATAGTTTGATACTTTTATGAATATTTTGGATGAATATCGCGCAAACTTCACCTCACGACAAGAAGATCGGAAGTTCACAAACAAATGATTATTATCAAACTCTTTTCAGTAACTTGATATTCAAAAATGTTACTTATTACCTGTCACCGACAGTCCTATTCAGCATATATAGAACCAAGTATTGAAGTTAGCGTAGTATTCGCTATAAATCATGCTAACTAAGGCGCTTGTGGTACAATGCTACATCCTTTGTGGTGGATGAATACAATGCGCGCCTCGCGATACCCTCCCTAATGACTGCCTAACGAACTATTAAAGAAGCCTTCTTAAGTTCCTCATACACGATGGAAAGTACTAATTCAATTTCAATCAGATTTGCATTTTACTTTCTTGTTACTACTGTGCTTATTTTTTCTTTTCATGATTCAAGCTAACTTTTTGTGGCTACTGTTTATTTCATCAATATTCAAACAGAAATCTATAGGTAAAAGGCACCACACCCAGACTCAAAACAAAGATTTCTGACGAATTCAATGAGAAAAGTAAGTAATTCCCAACACATCAAATGTTAAAAGTTATTTTCAATCTCTGTATTGATATAGATTTAAAACGAGTGTTGTAGACATTTACTTACATCCAAGATGTCATAAAATAGTTTAGGAAGGAATACGAAGAAAAAATATTTAGGATTAGGTAATAGTCGTGGATATCTGCTTACTCCGACAGATTAATACATAAAACTCATCTTTCGTATCGCAGTAAATTCTTAGAAGATAAAATCTACTTAGTAAATATAAGATTTTGTTAGTAACAATAATGAATTGTCGGCTCACGAGCCGGGAGCTCCGAGAGACTTCCTGAAACCGCTGCCGCGCAGCCTCAAACACGCACCCGGAACGAGATCGGTTTGCAAACATTGAAAGATCTCATTTCCTGGGTGCATTATAAACTGTTGACTTTCAAATATCATTTACATTTAAAATTAACTTCTCGAATATTGAAGAGGTAACTGTGCTTGAGAGGACACGTGGCGAGCCAGTATGCAAATCCGCGCGTGTATGTGTGAACGTGCATGCCACACGGCCGCACACCCACACACCTGCATCGGTCTCCATTCATAAAACCATGGCACTATCTAACTATGAATTAATCGCAACATTTGAATATGTTTACTCTCACAAAGGAAGCGACCATTCAGAAAAACTTGCTAGAAAACTGGTTTGGCACGTGTCAATGAACGACGGGAATATTTTAGACGCCATAGACGAGGCAGAGTTGTCGGGTTACATGATTTAAACCGTTTAATAGACCCTCGTTTGAATAGTAGGTTTATATCAATTTATATATAACGATTTCTGGCGACAGCCAATCGTACATATTTTGTTTCTGACATATTCAAAGCTATTATATCAATACTCATAAAAACTTATATATTAAAGTAGGTTAATACATAATCTGTTACCTATAACAAAGAGATGCACATATAATTGGATATAACACTTATTTTTCTAAAGGAAGGAAATAATGAATAGAAGACTTTCTAGTGTTAAATATACTTAAATTGTTTGACCGTTTGTATTAGCACGTTTTCTTTTTGTGCTGTTTCAAGTCTTTTACTTAACTATGTATACAACGAAGGTGTTAAAATATGCAGTCAAATAGCTATAAAATATTGACAATGAGATTAATTATGGGTTTCCAAAGCAGTGAGAGATTAGAAATGTAGAGAATAATAGCTCAATGAGTTGTAATAATTCGTTCTTAGTGTCAGATCCGACTGCGTAAACTTTTGATCTCATGAGGACGGGAAGTCGTTAAGCTCGGCACTATACCCATATTGTGCACGACATTACATCAGATGAGGAAAATGTAACGCAACATTTATAACCCCAGTTACTAAAGTTGCGATTAGATTGCAGATTTTTCACGTTGCAAATGTGACCGTCGTGCCTATGAATGAAAGTTGGCGACCTCGGAGCGCACGTAGGCGAATGCTGTTGCAAGCGATGCAGAGCAGCACGGCTCGAGCTCTGCTGCCGACGATCCATTCACAAATCCAACGCACCGACGGTGGGCGTACGCAACACCCGTTTTATAACAATTCATGCAACAACTACTGACACACTTTTCATTCAAATGGACTTGGAATGTTACGCGACTGTTGCCTAATGTCGTCAGCATTACAAAAATAGCAAATATTTGAGTACCATACACGCGCAAACAAACATACAGTACGTGTTTGTAAACACTTAACGTGAAGCCATTCATTGCATCGTTGGCATTGGAAGCTCACTGTGGGAAATAAGTAAGATTACATACGAATTACACTGGATATGGGTTTAATTAAACGACATTTTTAAATAATTCAAGACTTTTTTTCACGTTGGAGGTCATGTACATCGTGCTTTAATACGAGTGTGTCGATGTGCGTCTGTTCTTGCAGCTCTTAATTGCATTTCTAGATCAACTGGTAGTACCGCAGTAAACTCACAATAATTTGCATTAAAATACGTAAATAAGAAGAAATTCTATTAGATGGTACAGTTTAACGCGATACTTCGCGACACAGCGACAGCTAGTTAGCTGATACCATCTCTTGGAGAAGCGAGTTCTTTACGGCTCCTTACGCTGTACACCAGATGTAAGATATGCGTTAAACCAATTTAGACTAGTTGGTCATTTTAAAATGCCAACAAGGAACTGCGTGGAGCCGTGGGCAATAATATGATGTAAATTATGGATGCTTATTGCGTGGCTAGCCTTCATGGCGATCGTGACCGAAAACAGATATGAACTTGGCCATCAGAGCCCAGAGGTTACGATCGTAAGTATGTAAACTGCCATCGCTTGCGCACTTCAATATGTGTGGCAAAGTTAACGGTTACAACAAGAAAACTAAGTTAGACCAAATTTTAAAATTATCATTTATTCAGATCAATGAAATACCTTTTTCCTCCTTTTATTTACTAGAGTATACTGAATTATATTTAGGTAAGTCACCTTCTGTTGAAAATATCATACTTATTATATCCCTAAAAATGTACGGACAATGTCCTCTGATCAAAGTAATAGCGATAGTTTTATGAAAATGCACTTTACTCAGTTTGGTTATTCTTTGATAACCTAAGGTTGAAGTATATCTCGAATCCAGGACATTGACAATGTAACTAACGTTTTAATAAAGCAATATTGTGAGGATAATTATTAAGTTACATGTTCGTATACTTTGAAGTACGAATAAGGTCCAATAATTTTCTTTATGTGGTTTCATTTTGTCAAGCAATTGATAGCAAATAAGTCCAGATAATTCACGCTCTACTCTAATCGGATCTTGTTTACATTGCAAACGACTGCAAGTGTTTAGCGGCCCTTATCTGCCGACAACTTAAACTGCAAATACATTGGAAACGCCTTTTTCAACTATTTATTGTTTACCTATTCCTAACTAAATGCTATACATGCCCTTGTTAGGATCATTTCTGTAGAACATTTCCCATTTGTGTGTTGTGTGATTGTTTTCCATGCAAATTGGACGTTGTAAATATATCGGTGTATGGTCACATATCTGATACAATTTCCATTTATTGTCACACTTGTGAACTTTTATGGAGTCAATAGTTGTTTATTGTGTAATATATTTTACTTGTATGTCGCTACCATTACGTGCTGAGACAGGACTTGTTCATTGAATTGAGATTACAGAACAATGAAGTATTAAATACATGTATCGATTATTCTATCGTTGCGTGCTCGTTGATACTAAAGAGATGTTACAACGGATTTATAATACTTACTTTATAGAACCTCTTGATTACGTCTCATTCATAAAAATATAATTATCTACGTGTTAGGAAATAATTGTTCAACGAAACCTTACAGTATACTGACCATTCGAGTATGTCCATAGACAATAGTTGATTTTGTTTTGTACGTGACAAGTCAGAAACTATTTGCTAATTTATTACGAGTAATAAACAAAAACGGGTAAGTAATACCAGCCACCACAAATGGAGATCAAATTTCAATCTGAATGAAAAATAAATATACCTATAATAATAATAAAATAGTTCGTAACAATACAAATGCAAGTCCAAACTATAATTCATACGAGTTCTTTGTATACAATACTGAACTTTTTCAATAGCGACTCACATGAGGTCCGTAACCATAACTTTCGTTAGGTAACTTTAAATGTGGACTTGGAGCCATTATACAAAATTAATAGCCCGTTCACCAAACAATTACCCGTCCTGTTAAATGCTATCAGCAAATCTATGGGTTGAAATCTCATAACCTTTTGCCTTCGACTCAAGCCAACCTACCTACTTATATATGTAGACTTATGTATATTTACGAGTCTGCAGTCTCGCTGGGGACTGTTTACACTTGGCGCGAAATAATTTTCCTAACTAAATGTTTAACACGCCTAATATGTATGTAAGTAATGATTTGATCATGTAATTAGCATGAATCTTAGCTAAGTTATTGGGAATCCTAAATAGGGAGTCATAAATTAACTGCCGATGTTTATGATTGTTAGTACATATTGATCCACACGAGGTGATTCTTTCGATATTATTCTCTAATGTAGAAAGTGTTGCAGTACATTATAGAGGATACAAGTGGTATTGGTTTAATGCTAGTAATATTTTTAGTGAGAGACGAACCCAGAATATGCTTAGGTAAAGGCAAAAATTTCGACAATACTTTTGTGTAAAATAAATCGCGTGACAACAATAAGCGATACAACGTGATGTGGCATTTATTTTAGAATAGATTCATTAATTCGCAAACGAAATGCAGCATAACATAAAGTGGTATTGAATTGATTTTCGTGGCGTGTGATGCGCGCGCGTCGGTTATGAATGGGCCGCAGTGAATCACGCGCGTCCATTCATGCTGCGCCGCCTCCGCGCGCCGCACGCGCCTAACTAAACAAACGCATTATTTGCCAATACAGTCGTATTGTCTTTCATTTGCACCATCAACCTCTCACTTCCTGCCAGCGATATCGCTTATTATTTACTCCTACCTCACCATCATTACCGTCCCAGCTAGATACCGAAGGCTAATACGTTTTAATTCCACACTCTGCGACTATACTATTGCATTAAATGTCGATTTCCCGTTTCTATGTTGAATCGTGAAATTTAAAATGAGACGTTAAAGTTCGGTTAACCATCGCCTCTAAGTATTAATGTAGTATAGTTAGTGCATAACCCTGAGCGGTGCGGTGGCCCCGGCAACAATCACTTTATATTGAAACATTATATCAACAAAATGGTGCCTTGACCTCTTCTAGCGGTGACTCCGCGCGAACTTGTGAGTAGAGTCGTGACACTTGAGGCGACACTGAGCTTTAATCGCCGCATATTCATCGACAGTTTGAGGGCATCGCAACACAGAAGGAAATCCATCATCGCCTACAGTCCATAAAAATTCTATCGAAACATCTGACATCTTTTAGTAAATGAGCATACTTAATTATGCCCCGGGTCATTTGCCATTCTCTTCAACATAAAACCAAGAATTAATGCTGAAATACTTTTATATGAGCTAATTTAAATAATTCAATGCAAATTCGACATAAAAATTAATGGTTCGACTTAAGTGGAATCTAATTCCTGATTAGGCACGGTGGGATTATTAGTTTATAAGTATTATATACATACCCTAAAGAGAAAATACCACAATATTTGTCCGAAGTACTTATAAGTCGGATTTATATGTGTAATTAATGGTAATTACTGTTGGTCTGGGTAGTCATTCTTAATCGTATTGGGTGACTATAGTATTCGTAATAACTTTTCATTTTTTAAATATAACAAAAAAGTTTTGTGCACTATACATACAAACACAATGTTTTTTTTTTAATATTAATATGTCTGTTTTTAATTTCCCGGGTGATGTTATTAAAATAATATTAAATGCAAATGAGGTTTTATAATAATTTCAATTCTGCTATGATACCATTTATTGCGTTGTAAACTATAATGTAATTAATGTATTTAGATGCAGAGCAATGAGATCTGTGGTACCGCATCTCACAACATAATTAGATTCGGGTACTTAGACACTGGCGGGACCACTTAGCGTGTCGTTTATTGAATGTGTATCGGCTGAGGAAAGTTTTAATGCTTTTTAATGAATTTAAATGTATTCTTAATTACAAACTGGTTCAGGTGCGTTAACCTGCATTTAGGGTCGTAGTTGTCGCTCACTCAACTTACCGTTTTTCAAATTTACTTTGCATACGATCAATTAATACGAAACCACGACTCAAGCCATGCGATCAGTTCAAATAATGCACTAGAATTATGAGGAAAATACTTTGCGGTATTTAAATTAGATAAATGATGATGTGGATGAAAAATATACATACAGTACAAAGCTACGAAACTATCTACAAAATCCTAATCCGCAAAAGGCCGGCAATGCCCTCGTAACTCCACTTGTGTTGTGGGTGTCCATGGGCGACACTGATTGCTTATATCATCAACTAATCAGCATGTTCGTTTGCCGACCTGTCACATAAAAAAGTGGTACTATCTGCTTTCCATAGTGGTATTTCTAATAGGACGGAAAACATATTAAATTCTTAAATGGATTACCAATATCAACACCTGCGTTAGACAAAATTTAAGGAGCAGATACGTTACGTTTTAAACTATAAATTAATCAATGTCAACATTAAATAAATAAAAGAAACAATATGAAGAAGAAGAGTATTATAATAAAGATATCGGATTTCCCAATTTTAATTTCGGCATAGAAATAATCTATTAAAATTTGTGATAGCTATCGAGGTGTATTTTTGCATAACTAGGTACCTGTCGCTTGAAACATGTCTCATAAAATTTATTTTTATTATACAGACTTCCGTTGCTGATAAATAATAGAATGATTAATAACGAAAGAAAAACAAAAAGTTTTTATTTTTCTGAAATTAAATACGAATATAGCCTATATCTATATCAGAATCTATCATCTATTATAGAGGTTGAGAAATAATTACCTAATTAATTAATATTATTTTACGCACCATAAGTGATTTACTTACCGTTTGTAACCCGCGGACTTTATTTTGAGTGCTCTGGAGAAGGCAGAACTCAATTGTCGTAATTTTCATAAAACTGAAGCCGGAAGGGCTGTCTTACGGCTTTTACTAGGATAGTATTAAAGTTCAAATATCATCTTTGTATGAAAACGAACTTTCTATTCACCAATCTACCTAATTTTGGTCTTGGAATATTCCCAAAAGACCAGAAAAGGGTTGAACTGTGATAAAATAAGGAAAAATGTGTATATAAACTGCAATGAAAGCCACATAAGATATAGACAAGGGAAAAGTGGCCATTATTAAACTTTTTATTTCAATTATTTCTTACCATCATCCAGTGTTTTGCAAATGCAAACGTTGAGCTGATTAAGATTTAAAAAACAAAAACTATGCATTAATAAGCACGAACAATTTGTCGTGAAGTTTTTTTATCGTATTTCAAAACGTCAACTCGTTCTATAAGTGAACGTGTGTTCACGGTGACATTAAAAGATCACGATTTTATGATACATGCATTCCCTGGAAATTTGACATTCGAATAAGTACATAATAGGTATCAAATTGCACATGGTTCTAGATGTTTCTATCCTGTCCTTAATTTATTGTGGGATATCTAGACATTTATTATGCAAGAGATGTCTATCTGTCTGTCTATTGGTTACCGTTACATGGGTGTAATGTAAAATTTGGATTAATCACTTATCTATCACTTTTTTGGTATAGGTACCAATACTTCTTTGATAGAAGTTGGTTTTGTTCAAAGTATATTTATAGAGCCTGTTTCGAATGCAGCTATTTTACTTTACAAAATAGTGTATAAGGATTTTAAGTCGGAATAGCCTTAATCTTGTATTAGTTTTAATAGGGCTGGCGTGGTCGCATTGTGACCAAAAGTCCCCAAATTAATAGAAGATAATAAAATAAAAAAATACTTCTTAAAGTAATATAATATACAATACACGCGTTTTGACAAAATTTTAATCGATAAGGCTCTCTACATGTTTCACAATAAATTAGAACCAGAAATTTGGTTGACAAACGATCTGCAGGAAGATATTTCGTTATGAATATGCAGCATCTTTGTACCTCTTTCTATTATTATACCGTGTAAATAACAGTATATTGATTGCACAAAAATCAAATAAAAATACCTACTGTGTATTTTTTTTTATGAATTACAAGAACTTAGCCATACAAGAAAGATGACATAGTATGTATACACAGTATGCCAATACGAGCCTTGGAAATCAAGGAGCTTGATATTCTTACTAATATATTTTTTGGTGTGCTTACATTTTCTAAGGCTCATTTCTTGCAATTCATTCAATCTACATACTCAACATAGCAGCTTAGTGTAATAAAATATTCCAACTTCCACATTTGCCACTCGAATCCTAATAAGCCGGACTCTGGATTATTTATTAAAAGTGCATGTAAACTTGCATAATTTCGACATCAATTAATATTCGCTTCATAACTCTCGTTGACGTTAAGGTGATAGCGAACTGACTCGTACGAGTGTACTCTTAACTGATATAATATTACGATATGTAAACCGATAATCTCAATTCAGATTCCCTTCACCCATTTATGGCTATACTTAATGTTTGCGATGTAAAATCGTCGTTAAAATCGAGCTTATGTTATACTCGATACTTTTGATATTCAACTAAGCTATTAGATCTTTATGGCTATGGCTTATGAGGTTTCCGGCTACTTAAGAAAACTCCAAATGTTAAGTTTGTTAGAATACGGATTAAACGTAAGAGGCATGAACTCGTGTCGTTATTATTTAATAACAAGCTCCTGCCAGCGACTTCGCCTACAATATCAGGGTAAAAAATATCAGTCAGTACCTATACGTTATTCCAGATTATAATCTATATCGATGTCAAATTTCATTGTTTTTTTGTAGATTTTAGCTGAAAGTGTCACAAACATTCAATCATATAATCTAAACTTACAATTTATCGCGTTATAAGTAATGTCAGTAAAGACTTTTTTGTCTTCTGCTTACTAAAGAAAATATACGCAAAGGGATTTACGGGAAGTTACGAGATCAATAACAGGAGGGTCAGGTTATTTATTTGTTTAATACTTCATGCACGTAACAGAATATGCCTTAGGCTTTCTCTCACAGTCTACCTTGGGGTGGTACAGAGACAAGACATTGCTAGGTATAGAAAAACACATAACTTGTGTTTCATAAATTATTGTAGGGATCATGGCCACACATATAACCTAAGTAAAAATACAAACACAAAACGTCAAAAGAGTTTATTTGTGAATGAACATTACGGAACAAGAGGCGATAGAATTCACGTCTCTGGCGAAATAGTGACAAGCGTTGCGGAAGGCTGTTAGTGCTTCGAATGAAGGTTTTACCGGGGGTGACCGGTGAGGAGCGGGGGAGAGGTGGAGGGCCACGCGTGAGCCTTGCGCAACCAGCGGCGCCAGTGAATGGAGTCTCCGCGACGCGAGTGGGCGTCGGTTTTTATCAATGAACGGCGAATTTGTGGCGTACGCACGACGGCACCGCGCGTGTCATGGACGCCATGCCGCGTGGACCGCGTCCTGCCGATGTGATGCAGCACCATCAACCTTGCTAATGGAAAATGTCAACACACGCTCACATACTGTTGCGTTATAAGTACGTTAGTTCGTTACCTTTCATTACTA
This sequence comes from Spodoptera exigua, assembly GCA_902829305.4. NCBI lineage: Eukaryota > Metazoa > Arthropoda > Insecta > Lepidoptera > Noctuidae > Spodoptera > Spodoptera exigua. The sequence goes on from LR824614.2 coordinate 7,187,364, forward strand.
CTGCTCAGTATTCCACGCAATTCCAGTATCTAGCCTTATGAATTGCGAAGTGTATGTCAATCAACGACGAATGATATTCACCTAGATACTAGTTAGCTACTGCAAATGTCAGTTCCAAGACTACAAACTAACACAACAAGAGCAACAGGTGATATTTTTATTTAAGTAGGTAAAATAACATGTTACATTATTTATTACATCTACACGGGATTATTTTTTTTCCATCGAGCAGTTTTCTTCGCAGTCTTAGACAGGTACAAAGGTATTAGAAGACTTATTTTTGAGAGGCTACAACAATAATACCTTGTCTGGATTACGGGAAACGACCCCTGCTTTTGTCCGCTGCGACGTAGGTTGGTAGGTCAAGTGGCTCTTGAAACCCACGGGAAAGATTATTTACAGCGAACAAGAAAAACATATCAGGCCTACTTTTATATTAAACAAAAAAACTAAGGAAAGAAATGTTCAAATTATTTGGAACAAAAATGCCACGTGCCTTAGATATGTTTCTTAGGATTACCTACATTATTGACACACTTGTCCATCATAAATCGAGATAAATTGATTACGACTTCGATATTACGCATAATATCACGTATGTAATTGATTGCTGGTATAATTAATAAATTAAATGGATTCATTTAAAATCGAGCGTCTCGTTCCTCTCCGTATGTCGTGCTTACATTTTCATATTTATTGATGTATTCAAGAGAATTTGAAAGGAAATAATTAATTAATTTAATTGCTTCGGCACCGCTAACGCCTCCAGTTAGCCTTCGTTCAGATTTAACCATGACGTCGCGCGCGCAGCTATCTCGGCCATTGAGAAACGGGCCGCGCATGCGCTGTATTTGGCGATGACTACATTAGAAACTCTCTTAATGTAACTTTATCTAACGCACTTGGCCTTATTTATTTAACAATAAAGCACGCGTAGATAATGTTTACTTGATTATTTTCAAGTTATTTGATATTGTATTGTCTGTTATCAGGCGCGGCCCATATTTGTAGACAGCTTTCGGCCAATAGGTAGGTAATATTTTCTGTAGGTTGTTCAGTATAGATAATATTTTATTCTAATGATATATAGTAAGTTGTTATCGTTGTTCGTTTATGGATCAAGTAAACAATGCATTGAATTGAGAGGAAGCTGTGTCGTAGTTGTACTTTGAGGTAGGGGAATATCATTACTTTATATCTTTTGTATGTATTCTAAGCAAATACATATGAGAATCCAATTCAAAATCAAAATAGCACTAGCTACTAGACCAAAGCCAAAGTAAAGGTCATATTGCAAACCTAACTCCTGAATAAGCTTTAGGTATTGCAAATAATTGTCACGTTTTAAGTTGTAGCGTTAATTAATAATTTTCGCCCGTTTTACGTGTGGGCTGAAAAGCAACAACAACCAAGGGTTTACACTACTTCCTGAGTTGCGTGAAATGTATGTAGGCACCTATTTACCAAGTCTCATATAAACTAAATGAATGAGACTACCTACATTAAATTACATAATACAAATATGTTTCGTCGATCAACTGGTATATGGCTAGTGCAAAAGGTTTGCTCCCATTGCCGGGACAGACAAAACAATGCTAGGATTTTTCTTTCGGTTATAAATTTGTCATGAATCAAATGGGATTTGGCTGGAAGAGGAGTACCCCCGATTACATAGAACCCATAACGTTCGTGGACCTTATGATGACAGTAATGTCTGCTTTCCTTTTATCAAAGGTAATCCTATCTTAAACTTTATTACTATGGATTAGGGTGTGTATCACTTTGGATTATGAAAAGCATAATTATATTTCCTGAGTAATTTAGAAGACTAAGTACTTGCTTTTGTATTATACATAACCATTATACACAATATATAGTACATAACCATTATGGCTGACCCGTGCCTGTGACCCAATAGAATTAACTTTTTTTGGGAAACTTTATTTTTTAAAGTCTTATTTACTTTGGTTTGAATTTACTTCAATGAGTGCTAGAAAACGTGACCAGTGGCACGAGGACTTGAATTGGTGGATCTAGAAACTGACTTTATCTATGGAATAATATTTATTTGGGACCCCTTCTAAAAATTCAATTTTCATTTTTATCAATTCTAGTCCCTTTTGATATGATCCTGAAATTTTAAAAAGCTTACATAATGGTAAACTAGAGCACAGTAAAGTAACGATTCAAGCGAAATGTAATCAATATTTCTAAGTAAATAATAAGCTTATAAGCTTGTATCGCAAAAAGTGATCTTACCAGAAACGAAGCGCTGTTTTTAAAAACTGGTTTCGTTGACTCATATATGTAGTGTTTTGTATCTTTATGTAAATACGTACATAAGTATAGTTATTATATCAATGAAGTCTAGTAATCTATGATAAGTGGAACCATTTTTACATAAAACCTGAACATTGATCAATGTCAAGCAAAGAGGTTCAAATGTTCATAATGAAGTCGAAAACCTTTATGTTGCAATGTAAGTATGGCAATAGTAGAAGTAGATTTAGCCGAATTGATTGATATTATACGTTGGCGTAGGCGATGGCCAAGCGTGGGCAGAGCGTGGGCGACCGGAAGGAAGCCATAGCTTTTGACTTTTCACATATAACAGCACTTGCAACACGTGTCTAAACTATAAACAAAATAAAATTTAATGCTGCGATTTTCGTTTTCGTAGAGGTCAGTTGTGTTCCGCCACGCGCATTCATGTGCCCTTCGGCTTGGAATAGAAGAAGAAACGGGATGGTTTTTGGTCAATAAGTATCTGACACTCCCTCTCGCGCGCTCCCCGTCGTAGGGCGGGAGGGGACATTGGATGATATTTCAATAAAAACAAAAGAAGTACGCACTGGTTAACAGTGTGATGAGTCCAGAGTAAAAAGCAATCGCCATCACATTAACCAATACTACGAGTGTCCTAAAAGTTGACTAAGTGACTTTTTATTTACCAAAGACCTCACTGAAGCGATATATTTGCATCGATAATATACTCGATCCTCTTTATAAAGTGCGATCTGCAAGCCGCTTGACAATGATAGAGAAACAAAAAGAAAGACAAATTCTTTTTTGTGGGAGACGTAGAATATAGTAGCTGTATTGGAGTGATGCAGGCAAAATAAAAGAGAACTGTTCAAGTCAACAATTCGTGTAATAGTGTCATAATTTAGTGTGTGCAGTTACAAATATAAGGTTAGGCGAGCTGCACACTACATAGCCCATAGACCAGAAGTGCACCTTCACTGGTTTTGGTGATGGTAGTGAGGTACACTAGGTGTATTTATGTCACGTAAATAAGGTTACCCATAATTATTCAGCTCTGTACTCATTTACTAGGGAACGTATTATAATGGAGGTGAGCTTCTGCTTCTCGCGCTCAGTTTAATGCTGTGGCCTGACCAACAAAAACTTGAGTCCACGGCAGCAGGCGGTTCTAGCAGCAGCCAGGTTGCACTGTTCTTACTGACAAAGTCTAAGCAGTGAGCTCTTAAGAAAACACGAGTATGCATATTATATAAGGGTTTGAATTAGCTTTTTTTTCTTATGTCCGTAAAGACTATCGAATGTTATAAGTATTGTGTGCCTACCTAACACAGGTAATAAGTAACTCTCAAGCGGAAATCTGTAATTCGAGTGCATAAAACCCTATGTCATTAAAACAATATCTAATTACAACGTTTAAAATTAATGTAGACGTATATACTTATAATTCTTGATAATTGATATAATCTTAATGTGATTATGTCCTCAAGTCAAACTACGAAAAGAATAATGGTTTTATTAAGTCAATTACATGTTTAACAAATGTATGTAATTCAATAACCAAACGTTTTGGCTATAGGATGTAATCATAGGTAATAAGGAAAATGGCCGGCAATGCCAATCAACGGTGTTCGACTAGCCATAGCCTGCAGCTTTAGTCGCTCGGTCAACTTTATCGGTCAACAGACATATTTTTTTATCTTCACTTATAGAATTTTAACGAGAAATATTTTGCGTTAAGAATGGTACGTTATTTTTTTTGTCGAAATCGAAGTGTGTGAATTATTTATTTTGTTTTGTAGTTATGTGCAGTAGAGCTGTACGCATTTTTTTTTTTTTTTGTTGAACCAGTGGTTTACCAGAACACTGATCTAAGCGACATTATATTTTGTTTTTTCTGTTGTGTCTCAGTCAAAATAATGAATTATCAGAAGAAGTGCCAATATCAAAACGAAATAGACTCGCAAGCTAGAAATGGTCACAGCACGACCACAGTCTGATTACAGCACAGATTTGGCGGTACTTCAGTGCGGTTTCAGAACGGCTACAATGCGAACACGGCGCAGCTACGGTACGGCTACGCTGCGACTACGCCGCGGCTACGCTGCAACTACTGCGCTGCTGCCATGCACCTACGATGAACTGTAATGTTTATAACATGAATATTTTGCCTTCTACAATAACTCGCTGCTACATTATTCGTATGTGTAATGCGATCATAATAAACTCTAAATCGATAGATTCATCTTAACAACCACAAGACGTCCGCTGCTGAACATAGGCCACCTTAAACGAAGAACCTGCAATCTCTTCACTGATAATGAAATGTAGGTACCTAATAATGTATATATAGGAACCTAAGTATTTAACATAATGTATGTACGTGTTATCAAAATGAACGTATTGCATTTTACAGAAAAAAATGGTGGCACAGTACAAGATACTCGAACTATGTTTTTATATTGCAAACAGTTCTTCGAGTAATTACAAACATTCTTAGTACCTGCTATTTCTAAACAAGTAGATACTTACTTAGTACGCAAATCTACGGGAAAAATAATTGGAATAAAAATTTATTAATAAATAATACATTTTGTAAATGTATACTGCTACTAAGAAAGAATCTTTAAGAAAATTACATGGAAAGGATACTTTACGGACTTATTATTTTATTTTATGTAATAAAAGATTCCGAAGAATCGTAAATCTCCTTTGATTGATGGGTATCAAAAATAAGTGTCTTATATTTTTAATTCTACCTAGCTACGTTGAAAATATTGAAGAACTGTACATATATATAGTTTTAAAAATGCTTTATAATATTTTGTGAAAAAAAAAACATGTCCAAGATTTTAATATTATGTGGAACATTGATGACAATGACGGTTTGGAACCCTCTATGAGTTCAAAATCATGCAACGTAATGTTCTTCATTTGAATATTAAGAAAAACGTGGCGAGTTTCTCTATGGGTGTTGCGTCGCAAGTATTTCCGGCGGGTCAGCGGCCGAGCACACGCCAAACCGGTTCAGTAATTTGGTGTTTCTGGAGAGCCATGTCGATTAATTTACGATAGACGAGCTTCCTGTCAAAAAAGATGCGACATTCAACTCCATGATATGACAACTCAACCATTAGATATCTATCAGTTTCGTTTCGTTTTAACCTTTCAACGAAATTGTTAATTAGGCTGGCTTGAACGAACCTTCACTAGAGTCGGTGATGTCATCTTTGAGTCAAATCTAACCGTTTATAATAATTATAATATATCTGAAGCGTGCATTAAGTAATTTTAATATTATGATATAATTTCTGATTGGTTTAGCGATACATAGATATATCGAATAATTTATCTTACAACAGGTACATGACTATACTTATGTATTTGCATAGTTAAATATTAAATGCGAATATTGCTTACTCTATACATTTTATATCCATGATAAAAATATCCTATTAACACCTGTGTAAGTAATAAAGCGCATATAAGTTAATTTTCGTTCTACGTGAAATTCTCTAAGTTTATATTTTTATATTATATGTAAACTGAGAATAATTTGCAGGTAATTTTGATACTTTCATTACATCACCGATGCTATTCTAACACGATCAAAACTAAGTCAAGACCTTCAAAATACTACCTCTAAAAGGATAAAAATAGAGTTAGAACAAATATCTTCCGAGAAAACCTGCACTGATCACTCCCTGTGTCATTTTGCGGTTAACCAGGATTAATCATTCATTCAACATTCAAATCATTACGGGATTATTCTTAGAAATACGTTTGTTTGTTTCAAGTGTATATAATTCAATTATAAAATAAATATACATATAATTGCATTTACATTTATTTTTAAACAGATAAATTCTAATACGTTGTTATTTTAATTCAAAACGAAGGTAGTTTGGTGAAAATACAGTTTTTAATAAAGAACAGCTTTTGAATAAAAGACAATGATACAAATATTTTAATTAAATATATTTTATATACAAGTATTTCAACATTTGTAGTATTGCCATTTCTACCTAAATGTAGGTAGGTAAATGTCAATTTATCCTGAGCTAATTAAAGATATTGTTTCATAAACATTAGCCAGACATGACGCATTTCAGTAGGTTGATAATGTTATTGAAAGCTTCGTTTGTCCTTCATATTCCTTAAGAACCGTATTTTTATACACAAAATTTTAATACATTTTCCTGAAGCAATTTATTCTTATAGGGGATTATTTTAAATAAGACCCAATTAAAATTGTTTTTCGACGATATAAATAGATCTATATGATCATGCTAAGCAGGATTCAAGGTTTGTTTTCAGCTTCAAAATATTTTTCATGTTAAAGTACTTCGTACTTAGAATACTTCAAGTAATCAGTTGTCTAGACTGCAAAGCATGACGTCTCAATTTATTTTTTGTGTAATAAGTACTTCTTACACTGAAAGCTAATTTTCGAACATTCAGTTATACAGAAATAATAAATGAATTTCAATAAATGAACGAGAAACAAATGAAGTTGATACTTAACTGTTAATTTCAGAGGAATTTTGCTTATGACTCTGAAAGCTTGATAGTTTATAACTCAATCCATAGATGGCTGTGCCAATGTTACACCAGCTACTACAATTATTTTACATTAAACCTTTTCTGTCTGTGGACCATAGACAGAACTTGTGTTTTAACACCTAGTACTTACTTATTTTAAGTTTTTGTTTTGCTTTCCTTTTTTTTCTCCCGTAATGATTACCTTTCGCTTCCTATAATATTTTTGTTGCAGTTTTAAGTTCATGTCTGTTCTGCGCAAAAATATATGGTTTTCTTTCTTTCTCATTTTCAATAATTCCATTAATGGAGTTACGAAAAAGATTCCTCTACGAGACTGCCTGCTTTTCTACGACAAACGAGTGTTATAAGTTAGTTTTATTAAAGACGTAAAAAAAAAGGAAACCTAACTTATAGGACCCAAATAAAATATTATTATAAGTATGTGTTCAAATGTACGGATAACAAAACCTTAATCGTATAACGCTTAACAACTTACGAATTGAAAAAATAACAAAACACGGCCGTAATAAACTTTAGAGGTCGAAAACATTTTTTACGTCGAGTCCAAAACGACATGGCTGAATTTGAATTAACTTTTATAAACACAATTAAACCTTGTGATACTTTATAAAAGTGTCCGAAAACAACAGCGGCAATAATACATTGACATATTAAGTACCACTATAAAACTGCAAGGGACCACCCGGGTCATGGACCATGGTGTTTATTCCGAGAACTGTCACACAACGTGACATTCGCATTATTTTTGTACACTACAACATTCGCTGGCGAAAAGCACCTTAATGTAAAAATTGTATATTATTAGGTCATCAACAATAAATCACTTCGTATAAAACCAGTAGTTAGAGATGAGAAAATAATTTGTTGATATAAATTAGGCGCGGTGCACGGTGGTGGCGCGTGGGCCGTGAGGTGAGAGGGAAGTGTCGCGTGCGCGTGCGCAACCTACGCTCAGCTCGTGCCGCCATTATTTTTCAACTTGTCCGTTGAAATGAAACAAAAGAAATGTGCTTTAGCACACGAAGAGTATAGGAGTTGTTTTAATTAACCCCTAGTAGTTTCTTTCAGTGTTATTTAGATGCTGTTAGACATACATACATATTTCTTGTAATCTGGTTAACTTGCTTCATTTTAATAAAAATGGTTCAAGTGTTGAGAGTAACTAAATGGAATATATTAAACTATCACCTCAAGACATTTTATGATATTTACTTAAGTATGTAAACGCGTAAATATGTCCACTTAAAGTTTTGTAAAGCTTATTAGTTATGCTTTTATGACGTCTTCCAAGATTGTTTCTCAAAGTTCATTTATTTTTTAAGGCTACCTTTGAAAAAGTATTAAACGTGTTATTTATTCTAATATTTAATTACTATTAAAACGAAGTTTGAAGTTTTTATTTGACATTTTATTATTTTATTCACGCAACTCATTTGTTTTTAATTTCGAAGCGTTTCTAATAAACAATTATGATTTTAAATGAGACCGTTTCAAACATGGAAAATAAAAAACAAATAATATCTAAACGTAATTTATACTTATCTTACTTGATAAACAAAAATCTTGTGCTTATTTTTAGTACAAGTTAAGGTACTAATCTATCTAGAATTACTTAGGAATATAAAATAATATACCTGTTAAGTAGGCAATGAAGGAATGATTCCTTCCGAGATTCATCGCAACACCACCTCAATTCGTAAATATAAGTAATTACCTTCATATTTCATTTAAAATAAATATTACCTTTTTGACAGTCTATTAGAGTTATAACATCAATCGCACCTACTAACGCCATCTAGTATTCAGACTTAAATTCCATTCCCGCAACTGGTCCACAGATGTTTTTACCAACGAGCCACTTGGCGAGCGAGAATCTGTGGCGCGTCGAAGGAACCGTAGGTAGGAAATTATTGCCGTCAGCTTGTTCGTAAAGTAGGGTAATGTAGCGGTGCGGGCCTGCACCGTGAGGTGGCGCTGGTGGCTTGTACCCTAAAATAATTATGTTTTAAAAATTGATTTTAAATAAAAAGGATATAATTATATTACTTAGGTATCTAAGTAATATAATTGATTAGTATTAGTATGTATTAAAATGTAGTAGATACATAACAAAAAGGAGATTATAATTACCTCTATAATCTATACCAACTGTTTTGCTACTGTCCATCGTTCTCAATGCAAGACCCTAAAAATAAAAGACATTTTAATTACGTTTCTTTATAAAATATACTTATGTATGCTGTAAAAAAATATGAATCACTCACTGGTATATTAGATTTAACCATGTGAAGATAAAACTCGCCATCTACCTGCGGTGGAGCATCTGGGTCAACCATAATCAAAGTGTAGAACTTTTTCTGTAATACAAAAAAAAACATTTTCTTTAAAAACTTAAGTTTGTTTACTTGCCAACCCAAAGTTAAGAAAGAGGTTGATTATCAAATTACTGCATCGGCCAGCGGGTACTGGAACAGAGGTTCCTCAATGAACACTTGTTTCGGAAGAAGGACATCACAGTTGTGATCATTAACAATGGTGCCGCCGACGCTGGTTATATTCAACCCTGTAAGCCTGTCACAACCCTCCAGCAGACTTTTGACTTCAGTTGTAGAGCACTGAGGATTTGAGTATGCCACCCTCCATAAGAATACAATCCACAAACATCGTTTAATCATTATAACACCGCAACGTTTTGAATCGCTAACAGTTACTGAATTTTTAACCGTTAGGTACTTAGGTACAAAAAATACGCTGTAACATGTTGCTAAATTGACAGCCGGTTGTTTTTAAACAAAACGGTAACAATGGTTGCGATAACATTGATTTTCTAAAGCGAATGAGCGGGGATGTTGTTTCCTCATTATGTAAGGAGGAAGTGTGTAGTATACAGTATAGAATGTTATAGGACTTTAATCATCAAATCCCTTCTCTCGCCCAGGGTCAGGCGAGAGGCATTGTCAGATTCTTTCTGAATAAACCCCCCGTTTCTTCTCCTGTTCTATGCCGCAGTAGGCCGCAGTACCTTAATGCGGTTGCCCCGAAACCTTAAACGTCGGCCCTATTGGGCCCCATCTTTGGTGTAATGGTATTCTATTGGCTCCTTAAGGTGCGCGCGAACGCTTAGCGCCTTATGCTCGGCTAGGTACTCAGATAATCAACTAATTAGATTTTTTATTCCATTTTTACTACCCATCATTTAGGTCCAATAATCATAATAAGGTATTATTTTGATGTTTCATTTCGATGAAATGTCATGCGGCATTGCTTAGGCATACCTAATATATAGGTAGGTACTTACCTACACATAGGTCAAATTATTTTCCTAGAGTTTATCTTTCAATCATTGCATCAATCCCATCTAATTGCAGCTATGTCGTAGATGTTCGTCACACACATAATTTGCTACACAGAGGAACGTTTGAGCATTAATCACCACACTTTCAAACGTACCTATAACAACAAATTATTCCTAAATCCAGGTTTCCTCACAGTGTTTTCCTTATCCGTATGTCGGTGGGGTAAAAGAAGAAGAAAGAAGTTAAAAGTAATAGAAGTATTTAGAAAGTAAACATAACATTGAAAAAGTCGTAGGTACCTAGGTATTTCAAATTGACAGGTTTGTAATCCGCATCCTTATGCACGAGAGATGGGTGCCTTTACTTCTAAGCCACCACGTTCCGGATGAGCTGTTCATCAAAATGAAAATAAGTTGCTAGTTTCTAGGAACCTTAGGTTGTAGCAGCATTGATGTGAAACAATTAGCTACCTACTAAACATCCATTAAAGATTTAGATGATTATTTTGCGTATCTTACGCACCTTTTTAGATCTCTTCTTATTCGTTACACTCTTGGCAGAGTTGGGTTGCGCCATACCGTCGTCCTTCCTTTCAAGAGCAGCAAGTTGAGCGATGTCTCTGCACTTTTGTCGACTTTGGGCGTTTCGAGTACACTGTACTGACTGTACTACCTTTTTACATAGGACCTTGTTATACTTACGATAATGTCAGAATACTTAGTCATATGTAAATGTCATTTTTGGTCAAATTACGAAATATCTGTTATAAATAGGGAAATTTATAATAACACAATTATAAAAAAATCATGATCGTGCTGAGATAAGCAACGCTTCGTGTTGAATCTGCGATGCAGAATCTTAATAAGCGAAACAAATTAGGAATTCCGCAGCTAACAAGAGACCAGATGGTCCTTGAAATAACAGAACGAGTGAGATGCGCCAAGTTGTGGTGCAACCGATTCTGGAAGTTATTATGCAACCCCCGGCTACAGTGCCAAGTTAAGTTTCAGTTATACAAGCTCTTCGTGAGACCTATTCTCACATACGGTTGCGAAGTTTGGAACTTAGACAGTTGTTCTTCTAAAAAACTGCTACAATTTGAAATCAGCCTTTTATGTGAAATATATAAATCAAAATTTTCACAAAGGGGTTCTAACAGACTTAAGCCTAGCATCAGGACTGTGTATGATAAATACCGATCAAGCAACGTTGTAGACCACGTGAAGAATGAAAGGCTACATTGGGATGCGTTGTTAAAGTGCGAAGAAACAGCTTTGCGTAGATCACGTCGTCGGAAGTCACGCCGGTCTGTGCGCTTTTGGAACGACCCTCGTGAACCGAGATGAACAACAAAAATGGAATTTAGCTTTGTAGGACATGGTTATTGAAGAAAGTACCTAACGTAGGAATGAAAGTTATTTCGAAGCAAATTTTAATAATAGGTAGGTACACAATGTAAGAAAAACATTTGTGAAAAATTATTAAACTATGGTAAAGGTTTTTTCTGTTTTGAATATTTTAATGATGTATCGATCAATTTCAAGATGTTTGCTAATAGATTGTGATAAGTGATATAAAACACATAAATCAATGTTACGCCTTAGTTGTTGTGTTTCCTTAATTTATTACCTGGACGAGCTTCTACCAGCGACTTTGTCCGCGTGAAATAGTGAAATCTGGCAGATTTTTTGTTTTACCCACATAGTTCCCGATCTCGTAGGATTTACGGGAAGTTCTCTTTTTGAATTTTTTATTAACTATTTCTCGAGTTTTATACTGTCTACTTATAACGGTACATAGCGGCCATTCATACATAGAGAAATAGGCCTTAGGTATAGGTAAGATAATTTATAAGGGAAAACCAATTACATGAAACGGTACTTTGACTTCACCATTACCTAAGTATTTGCAACTATCAAAAACTTTTCAAATCGATACGGATACAGCGCTCCATAATAACCGTAGTGAAAGAATAAACAGAGGGAGTATGAATTCATCACTTCGTAGCATTTTATTTAGACAATTAACATTTTTTATATTGATTTTTTTTTGTCTTCGCTACTTCACGTGACTTTCTGCTTGAAGAGGCAGAATCAACGCTAGTAGACATATCTTGAGCACAATGGCATCGAGGTTGTCTAAAAAGAATCCTCTTATCACAAGCTCTTGTGAAATATGGCGATGGATCAGCAGCAGTTTTTGATATTGCATATAGCATTTTTCTGAGAATTCTGGAATCAGTTCTTGTTGTTCGTTTCCATTGTATCGCTTGCAATTTCAAATGATTAGTCACGTCCACGTCTGTATAGCGTTCATACAGATACCTTTCTCTACATGCAACAAAAATGTGTTTTAGAGCTTGAACTTCTAGAGATTTTAATCGGCTTCTGCATCTCCCAAACCAATTGTAAACCAGTAGTGGTCTCATGAATATTTTATAAGCAACAATCTTCTTGGGAAGCGACAGGTTCGAACATTTCACAAATTCATCAGTTTTAGCAAACCAGAATTTATTTTTCTTGGTCGTCATACTCAGATTATGGAATAAATATTAATTAATCGATTATCATTTAAATTATTGCAGTTAAACTAAAATAATCGCAAAAAGGCAAAAAGGTTAAAAAAGTAGTAAAGCCAAATATTTGATTTCCTGCGTTTCATTCTTTTCACGTCAAAAGGTTTTTTTTCATAAGTATTATAGCGACATACATACCTCAGAATACAGAACAAATACATACTTACATTCTATGGCGAGTTGCTCTCATTCTGTTACGAGAAACAGTATAAATAATTAAATATACATACGAGTCATGTAAATGGTATGAATATTTGTTTGTTCTTTCCTTTCACGGGACCACAGGGTCCCGGACCTTTGGAAGGCGTACGAGGAGCCGAAGCCAACTCGCAGAGGCCCGTTGAACAATTTTAATCTAAATGTGATGGGACATCAGCCAACAATTATCCCTGTATGCACTATATAAGTACACCCAAGGACAATCCCCGGTTGATGCAGGACTATTGTGAAATATGGTAAAAATTGATAGGTTTATAGGTGAGGCTTGCTATGGACTGGTGGATATGTTAACTATGGATATACTATGGCCCCTACCCCTGACCAATATTGATACATAGGGATAAACAGGCAGGGGGTGACTGGCAAACTCAATTAAGGGGCCCCCGGAAACAGCCGCTACCATGTAGCGACGCCGCTAGCATGTGGCGACAAGGGGACAACATACGTTGAGCTGCTTGGGGAAGGAGAGACATCCCACGGCTATCAGACCAATCCCGGAAGTACAGTTAAGACCCTTACCAGCACCTTACTGAGATACATTCTTCCCCCGAGTCTTCTTCAACTCCTACTCTTGCGAATCTCCACTCAAGCCAGCCAATTAAGGCAAAAATGAGGTGGGGGGGCTTGTTCTTCATCAGTGATCACTCCAGCTCGTCACAAGAACTAACCGGAGGTGAAAAACAAGATACCTCCCGGGTGTTAGGTCCGTGGGGTTGCCCCTGCCCAACAGCTCGCCACAAGCTGCCTTGCGGATGTGTATGAATATTATTATTACTTGTTTGCATAATATTATTTGATTGTTTCTTTAGCATCGTTACTCTTTTAAAAACCCTGATAAAATCTATAACAAACTTGGACTAATCTTAGTCAAAGAAACCAAATAAACTGAAAAAATTTGAGTCTAGAAATTAAAAAATCAATCTTGACAGTGACAGTACTGACAGTAATTCAACTGTCAATTGTCGAAACATGGACACTTGACAACAATGCAATATCAATAGAGTAGAAGTAGAATAACAAACAGTGTCTGCAATACATTATTACTTCATTAGGTAGTAATAACCACATTAAAATGGAATCACATCCACTCAATTTGGTAACGACTCATTTATGATGATATTAAATAGCGCTTTTATTTTAATCACAGTTCAGTAAAGTGTTTAATAATTTTGTCATCAGGCTCATCAACAACACCGTCGTGCTGAGGCGCATCTGATCAACAATAGATACGATGAAGCAATGCAGTGCCATCATAATGCTGCAGAATTATTGTTGGACGCTATGAAGTCCACGACGTCATCAGTCGCACTAGAATCTATTACATTACAACACAGTTACCACCTTAAACAAAAAGATCTCATCAAAAGCAAGAAAGAACAATACGAAAGAGTGAAAAAAGCCATGGATCATATTAAAGGTTTGAGCAAAGATCCCACCTACAATATATTAAGTAATGATAGTTCAAAAGTCCAAGTTGCTATATATAGAACAATAAATGAAGCAGATTCTTTGCTATTTAAATTAAAAAATGAAAATTCTGAACAAGGACAGGTGAAAGACGCAATTACTAAAGTGGATGTAGTGGATGGAAAGAAGATAGAAAAAGGAAAGGAAACTGTTATAGAAGAGCTACAAATATTGAATCAGAATTTGCATTCCCTTGTGGAGCAATTAGTTTTACAAGCTGAAGTACTTAAAGATGAAAACATGACATTAAAAGAAAGAGTAAGTTACTTAGAAAAGGAGAGAGTCAAGTATTTAAATCTTCCATCTCAAAGTGATTTGTTACAACGAAACTTTTCAAACATCAGTGAAAATGAAGGTTTGAGCAATGATTTTATCCAAAAGATGCCGATTTCAAAGGAACCACCACATAGACCAGTTCTTCAACCTCATTTTGATCTAAGTGCACTAAAGGACTTATAGTTAAAATATACTTTTTTTCTGTAAATATAATACAGCATAGTTAAGAAGCTAGTGGTATTTTATAAAATGCTTTGTTCTAGTAGATGTTTATGTTTTGCTCATTCAATAAAATATTACTTTTTGTTTACTCATATAAGTATTTACAATGATAAATGTTGCTTTCCACCATGACATAAGTGTCAAAATCATCATGATATATGGATATCAATATGGATAGAGTTCAATTTGGTATTATAAAGAAATTATAAAATATCTTTATTTAGTAGGTTTAGTTAATGTCAAGTACCTGTATGTATTTTTTGCCATAATAGAAGAAAGTCTTTCATGTTATGGTATTTTTTTGATTTTATTTGCTAATGTTTAGGTTGTATTACTTTGTAATTTGTTTATTTTTCTGCATAGATATAGTACTCACTCTTATTACTTGACCCTGCAAGGTCACTTTGATCCAAGACCCTAAGCCTAAACATGTAAGGTTTCCATTAGCTTAGAAAGTTTGGATCAGTTTTTTGCAGGGTCAAAGTAACCCGAACTTATGGTATGTAAAATGTATAATGTGTACATTGTGTCTTAAAAGGAATGTAATTACAGAACATAAAGTGCTGCTAATGAAAAAACGTTTTTTTGTTTTGTAGATATGTATTGCATATTGGTCTTACACAAAAATAAAATTTTACTCTTGTTTTAATGTAAAAATAAACTTCCCAGTTGTTATACCGGGAATAACTATTCTTACATCTATAAGGAATCTATACATTAACAAACAATAAAACTAATAACATGCCTATATTTTTGGTAACATGAATATTATACAGGATGTGCTACCAGTACTTATCTATTATTCCTACATAGATTTTAATTTAGGTACATTTCTCTAGTTCATTTTCATTATTTTCCAAAACCACAAATTGTTACTTCTAGATTCTAAAAAGCTCATTTTATTGTTTCTTTAATGAAACAGATCTCTCATGTGTTAAAGTGTTGGTTACAATAATTATATTGGACACATTGCCCTAACCTAACACAACTGTTGTGGCTCTAGTTAGTAGATTAATTCTCGCAACAGATTATTTTTATTATATCAACTAATTTAACACTATTCCTTTACTAAAGTACAATGGCTTCAAACCATTTCTATAACATTAAAGGCATTAAGTGATGGATTGCTTTCATTTTATGTTTTTAAAAGTTAAGTAGATTAGTTAGACATGTACACATGTAACAACAAAATTACTGAGAAACATTTTTTCTACAAAGCACAAGCCTTAAGAGAGCAATAAAGATCAAATTAGTGACAAGTTAAAAAGTAGTGTTTTAGTGTTAAATTCATCAAAATGATAAAAACTAAAAATATGTGACAATAGTGTAGTAAAGATAATCTTAAAGTAATGATAAGATTATTATATCTTATTATATATAGGTAGGTATACATTGGGGATTAACAATATGTAGGTATATTTATTTCATTTGGCATTTCATAATCTGTATATTTATGTGAGAAATGATATACACAGAATAATCTTGGTCTTCTACTATAGCTCACAACAGAGACCTATTTATTTATCAGTAACCAATAGTGCTACTTGATCCTTAAATCTACAAAATAACCACTTATTTAGGCATAAATAATAAACAGAACTTCAATTACTTTATCTTAAAGCATTTCGAGAAACACGACATGAATAGGCACTAAAATGGCAAATCACATGTTAGAAGTGAACAGTAGTCATTAATTAACTCACAACCACAATATATACATACATAAACCAATAATTCCATTAATATTTTAGGCGTTTTTGAGTTCATTATTTTAAATTAAAGTTACTTATTAATATGCATTAATTTAACTCAGCCCTAAAAACATTCATCACATCTAACATAAAAACATATAGGATGCATTCATTATTTGGGTATAACCAAGACGTTTACTGTGTTTTAACAGAAAACTTGAGATTACTTCCTTTCTCATTTACTTATCAAAAATGTGTCAAACGTCCGACTCACAAGCCTTACCTAACTAGCCTTCAGCAATGAACTTATTAAGCTGTAATAATTAAAATAATAAATACTGTAGATTACAACTAAAAATACATCAATATTTGGGAGATTTGAGAAGAAACTGAATTAAGTTTTAGAGACTCAAGGGGTGTATGGGGGTGGAGGTGGAAGTACTGAGAGGTCATCGAAGGGGAAGTATTGTTGTGACCCGAGCACTGGTGGCGCGTAGGCAGGGTGGATGGTAGGCACGTAGTCTGCGCTCGGTGTGTACGGTGGTAATGTAGGCACGGCAGGTGTAGGGCCCACGCTGTGAGCCTCATATCCATCCCAGTCTTCCATTAAATTACGTCTCTGAACATCCTCGTCGCTTGACAGTGGAGCTCCCCAAAGATTTGCAGCAGATGCTAACAAGGCTAATGCACCTGTAATATATAAATAATAAAATTATTTTACTTATTTACCACTTTTTAGTGTATACTACTGTTTGTATTGATACTTTTCCATTAACATCATTCTAAGATTTTTATAAATGAACATAGTGATTTTCTATCGCATATATTTACTCAAGAGTTTAGTTTAATCAACAAATAGCACCATTGGAAAATGGAAAACTTATTCGCATTACACACAAGTGTGAATTCTTAAACTTATGAAGTTTTGGTGTGTAGAGTTAAAACATGGCTTTGGACATGGCTTTGCATGAGATCTTTTTACATGAAAAGTTTTTGGAGTTATTACTTCCTTATACCTATTTCATGTTGACCATACAAAAATGTGTGGTACTTAGCTAATTTGCAACAACATGGAACAATATTTATTACTTGAAGTCACCATAAATTACGTCTATTAGATACCTAAATACGTAGTTTCATTAGTGTAATTATGCTAAGTGAGTACCTAGTTGCGTCACGAAGTCAGTCAATATCGAACCCGAAATGATCAGGTTCTAATGTACTGAGTCATACTATATAATGTGAGTTTCCTTTTTTTAATAAAACTTGTCCCATTAGATGTCCGTCTAAAGAAAATTTTCTCCTGGGTTATGGGTTTCAGATAGGACATGTCACATCTATGCCCAGAAAAAAAATAATTATATCGCGATTCTTTCACACGGCATTTGGTTGCCCAGCCACCGCGACAACTGTGTCGAGCCAATTATATGTTTTTACCATTACATGAACAGAAACTTCAATGATTCAATGATGATGAACGAAAGGTAAATATTATTATAACATTAAAATAAGATCTATTATCCAAATATTTAGTAATAGCTAGTGCCGAGCGGTTTCACCCGCTGCTCGGCTCCTACAGGTTGTAGGGTGATGTTTTATAGCCTTTTTTTGTGAGGGGAAAATCATCAAATGACTTATCCCGCCCAGGGCCGGGCTGGAGGGAATGTCAGACTCTTACCCCCGGTTTCCGAAAGGCCGATCAATGTTAAAATCAATTTAATCTCTTGTCAAGTTATCGGATTGGTTGACTGAATTATCAACAGCCAATCAGATGACTTGACAAGAGATTTAACAGAAGATTAGTTAATTTTAGCGTTGACAAGCCTTTCAGAAACCTGGTGTTACTGACTAAAAACCCCCCTGTTCCTTCTCCTGCTCTGGGCCGGGGTCGCGGTGCCTCATTGCGCTTACCCCGCAACCCCGGCTGAACATCAGCCGTTTAGGGCCCCGCCTGTGGTGGTCTATTGGCTCTTTGAGGCGCAAGCGGAACCTTACGCATGTTTTATAGCCTACAGCACTCAGAATTTTTTTATCTTTTAATGAAATAATTTAGGAAAAATGACCTGTGGTTCCAAAGATTACCCCTACATACAAACTTACAAATTACAAATTTTACCTCTTAATAATATTACTATAGATTAATTAACAGGAAAATAAGTTATAGATGACTGCCAACTTCCACAAATTTGATAAAACTATAGGCTAACTAATACATCAATATACTCGTTTATGGCTTAATCTGGATTCCTATAAATAAAGGCAGGAGAAGTTTGATAATTTTTTCCTTATATTTAAAGTATATAGTAATATACTAGCAAGTATTTTTTTATTATCACAATATTCAAAATTCCCATAGCCTAATGGCTACGGGAATTTTGAATATAATTAGTATAAGTATAATTACTTAGATCTATATGAACAAGACAATATAGAAATAATACAATCAATTAAAATTATAGAGCAAAATCTCCAATGCATTTTTATAATAACTCGTAAAAATAGTAAGGCTACATAATGTTACTTATAATGGCTCATGGCAGTAAAATTTAATGACGCAATGAAAATAATTATTTTTAACTAACAGTACAAGTATGTCACTCACCTGCTCCGGTTATAGTATAAAATCCGTATTCATAATCCACTTGGATAGTATTTGGGTCACTATTGTTTGCGTTCCCCAGTACAACAGTTGTATAGTAACACACACCAACAATAGCAATGACCCAAAATACACACATTATGCTTGGAATAGCATTCCTTCTTAACATTTTTATAGCTCGGCTGTTAAGACTTGTAAGGTTGATCAGGGTACCAATACAAGAACAAAGAAGTACCATAAAGCATAGTAATATTAGAATCCTCATTAAAGTTATTGTCTCTGGTGTTGTGCAAGGAGGTAGACCTGAAAAAAAACAATTAAATATTTAATAAAAAAAAATGCAGATTCTGTTGGTATTAAGATTATAGTATAGTAGTATATTATTTACTGACTAATATACCACTGAGTATACACTAGTGAATGGTCAAGTAAAAATGCACATGGTTCTTAAAGGTAGATAGATGCATTAAATAATGAAAATGTGCTTATACCATCTATGAAAAACACATTGACATGGTAATCTTGCAAGTTTTCAAAGATATTGTATATGGATAACACCTTTTTTGTTAAGACTATTTATATCAAAATATTGATTAAAAAAAATATTAGACCAGGTACATATTTAGTGCATGTGTCTGCATTTCATTGTTAGTGGTACCTAAGATAATTTTTTTCTAAGTACTTTTGTATCTTATAGAAAATGTGGATGACCATAGTTTACTTTTAATGTAATATAGTTAATGTTGGAGTTCTTTGCATATTTTACTTGAATATATCATTGATTCAATAGTTACAGGCATGACTGAACACAAGGTCTATTTTCTTAGAGTTCCTACGTAATAATATCAAAGAGAATTTCATTGAAAAAATATTAACATTTGTAAAGGTAAGAAGATTTTACAAAACTTTAGGTATGATGTAGTTCCCTGCACTTGATGTATTTTTATAATGTTTAACTTACCATTATAATCATGTACACTTTGTAGAGGCTCAAATTCACTCTGTCGAATGGTAAGCTGTTCCTCATCATCATCATCATTATCAAATGAAAAGAATTGTGCTAAAGACAGGCTCTGTGTACAGTGCAATCCTTTGATCCTGAACCAACTGGGCTGAACTAGAGCAGCGCATGTCAGGAGAAATGTTGAAACATTGAAAAGAGCTGCAATTTTATTTAGTTCCTTATCTTTAAAAGGAAACGGCATTTTTAACCCTGAAAAACACATAGCAACAAGTTAACATACATATAGGGACACACCACTTAAGGAAAATGTTACAAGACCTACAAAGTACTTGAATACTTTTTCAAGACAAAATGCAATATAAGTGATATAAGTAATGATCCTTATTACTTTTAACACAGTTATAACACCTAACTACCTGATAAACGATGATTGACACATCTCAACATGTAAGACTGAGACAGTTATGTTTATGCTATAAATAGTTTTATACCTCTGGGGAGGCGCATCTTCGAGGGAGGTCGACTAGCTACTAATAACTTAGGTAATGTTATTGTACGCCAAATATGTTACCTGTGTAAAGGGTACCATGTCGTAATGCAAATAGATACGCAGCCTTTTAATAACATTAACTCAAGGAAAAGGTCATACGCACGTAGTATCGTAGATAAACATGTTATACGTTGTTGCAAAAAACTCATTTCAAATGTATTAGTGAATCGTAACTGAACTAGTCGTTAACTTAATTGAATGGAAATAATACAGAATAAGTAAAATCAACAAGATTGAACGTCATACCTCGGATCCACGATAAACACCCCATTATGTTGTACTTATCATTTGTACAAGATACCAAGGTAAACAATAGGCACGTTTGTATATGTTGTTACTGATTATAATGTTTAGACACCACGATTTACATCCGATTATACACAAAACTGTAGGCTTCTAGCCTCCGCAAAATATTTTGACAGCTGGTGCTAAAGATGTAGAATATCAAATCAAACAAAATGATGTCACATGAGAATCAAAATAATCGGACTTCTCTTCTACTCCTAGGCAAATCGCATAGCACACCAGCGCCACTTGTTGCTAAAACTGTTTGACAGCCAGTAATATCACTCCGTTTTACTAAGCAGGCTAAAAAATAGGTACCTATATGGATATCACAAGATAAAAACACAGTAGTATATTTTAATAAGTTACGATTTATAAAAGAAATATCTTTTATGTACCTACTAAATTAGCAGCTACTGCTTAAAAATTAGCAGTAACTTGTATTTATCATTCATATTCCGATCGATAGATGGCGTTAGTGAATAGAAAGTACCATACCTCTACCATGATTTAGGCGGCCGATTCAGGCTTTTTGCTTGCTCAATATCGAGACCTATAAAGCTGTTATTAAAATTAAAAAATATTTCACGATCTCATTGGAATAACGGGTCAAATTGACATTTATTGTTGAAACTATAGTCAAGTAACTAGGTAATTACGTCTTCTGCGTTTGCAGTCAGATGCGTAGATGCGTAATGGCATCAAGCACTGCCAAAATGGTACTCATCAAAGTCACCATGACTGTGATGCGTACCTACCTAGTGAGTACTGAGTGATAGGAAGGCTCACTGCGGAGGTGACCTGGATTTCGCACAGAACAAACCCAAGCAGTGCCTGCTCTCTCTCCCATACCCAAATCGTTTTTTCAAGATAAAAAGGTCACACTAGGTACTTTTACTTGACTTGTAGGTATCTTAATAAAATCTTTTGTAATTCTACATACAAGATATTGAAGTTAATAGACAGATAATTACCTACCTTTCCTACATAACAAAATATTGTCGAGAGTGATTTGTCTCCTCGTGAATATGCGTCTTCCTATTAGGAAGGTAAGTCAATTAATGACCCTATAAACTTGTAATTGAGATCCAATTATCCAGTGTTGTTGGGTAACAGTGTAGGTATCGTACCTTCTGCTTTCACATAGCTTTAGGTTTTTTTTTGTCACCAAAGGAATTAGTAGGTACCTACGGATAAGTAGTCCACAAACCTAGTTTACTGAACTATAAGTAAAATTAATAAACAAAAAAATATAGTAGGTAGGTGTGAAATAAATATTATACAAAATTATCAGGGAGCTGAATGTTTTTTAGTGCGTTAGTTAAGTTATTAGGATATAGTACCTATAGGGAAATGGAAAAAAGAGTTTCGAGTAGTAGATAAGTACTAAGGTGGTGTTACAAAAATAGACGGAAAGCTCTCACACTGCCCCAGGCGTCCGCGACGGTGACATCGCTACACACAAAGAATGTGTATCTTTGTTGTTGGAACAAACGTTATACACTGCTAACTATGCATATAGCTTATTTACAAGTATCTCGGCTATGTGGGTCGGCTTTAAAATGTTTCCGGAGCCCCCAGTCTGCCACGAGCCGTTTGCTTGCAAAGAATATTTGTATTCCTGTAAAATATTGCCAGCCTAACACAACAAAAAGTGATAAATTAAATTTGAAAATTGTATTACCCAATTAATTACGAACAAAAAGGAACAATTAACTTTTGTGTAATTCATGAAAAATGTGGGTCCACAATGTTCTGGTTACAAAGTGACGTGAAAGGGAAATTAATTAGAGATAGGTACTTTTCCTTAGTAATATTTACGTGAGTTATAACAGCGCTATGAATGACAATTTGATTAATGTGGACTATTATTACATCTACAATGTAAGTTTTAATAACAACAATGATTCGGTCCACAATTCTTCGTTCGAGAACACAGTTTGTTATTCAATAAATTTCCTCTACAACTCAAGTGTTGGAATCGAAATAGCAGTGCCAGAATGGGAAGCGTTAACTACTATTGTCATGCTATTCATTGTCATCACGGGAACAATTTTTGGCAATATTCTGGTTATTCTTGGAGTTTTCACGTATAAACCCTTGAGAATAGTACAAAACTTTTTCATCGTGTCTTTAGCAGCTGCTGACTTGGCAGTTGCAGTGTTGGTAATGCCTCTCAACGTGGCCTATATGACTTTGGGCCGCTGGTTGTGGGGTAAGCAGCTATGCAAGATGTGGTTAACTTGTGATATTATGTCCTGCACTTCATCAATCCTGAACTTGTGCGCTATAGCACTCGACCGATATTGGGCAATCACAGACCCTATAAACTACGCTAATAAGAGAACTCTGAAACGAGTTATGTATCAAATTATTGGAGTTTGGATTTTATCCTTAATTATAAGCTCACCACCGATTTTGGGTTGGAATGATTGGCCGGATGAGTTTACCGCTGATACTCCCTGTCAGCTTACCTCAGAACCTGGGTACGTTGTGTATTCCTCTCTCGGCTCATTTTTCATACCACTCGTTATTATGACAATAGTATACATAAAAATCTACATAGCTGCGCGACAAAGATTAAGGAAACGTGTGCTTGTTTCACGTATCCAGAATAAAAATCCAGTATTAGTAGTACAGAGTCGGGAAGAGAGTCAAGAAAACAGAGAAGATTCAGATAACGAATCGGACAGTGGAGGAAGTATAAAACGTTGTCAGAGAAAAGCTTTCATGGACATAAAGAAAAACTTCTTTGTGCCATTTCTGTTGTTGAACGATCCAGTATCTCGACAAACTATTGAAGCAAATATGAACCAGATACGAACGGATGTGTCACCGGGCAGCTGCGGCAGTTACAAGACCAAGGTCGTTGGTTCTCTAAAGAAAATGAGTCAGAAAAATAAAAAGCAAGGGAAACCGTTGCTGGCGAGTGTTAATAAAAGCGGGGACGTAGTAAACCAGTTCATTGAGCAGAAGCAAAAGATCTCGCTGTCTAAGGAAAGGCGCGCTGCCAGAACTCTGGGCATCATAATGGGTGTGTTTGTTATCTGTTGGCTACCATTTTTCCTTATGTACCTTATACTACCGTTTTGCTCA
This sequence comes from Spodoptera exigua, assembly GCA_902829305.4. Classification (NCBI taxonomy): domain Eukaryota; kingdom Metazoa; phylum Arthropoda; class Insecta; order Lepidoptera; family Noctuidae; genus Spodoptera; species Spodoptera exigua. The sequence continues at coordinate 7,211,429 of LR824614.2, forward strand.
TCTTGTTGTCCAAGCATGAGACTCATTAATGTCATTACTTGGTTAGGATATGCTAATTCTACAGTAAACCCATTAATCTATACCATTTTCAATATTGAATTTAGAAAAGCGTTTAAGAAAATACTAGGTATTAAATAAGTAGATTCATAGAATGTGTTTGTTTTGGCTTTGACCTCCTAAGTGTAATTATTAGAAAATTTTTAATATTACCATTTTGATTATGATACACCTTATTTATAAACCTTATCATTTTATAATACGAACTTTAGAACTTTTCAGAACCTATATTTTAGTAGCAAACCTGTAAACGGCACCTAACGCAATCTGATGTAAGTACACATTAAAATACTTTGTTACTAAAATTTAAACAATACAATTCTAACACAATCTATTGTTCTAATTTATATTTAAAATTAAATGGAGCTGAACAAAACAAGAAGTAGTGAGGTCGAGACTCGACAGAGCACAAGCCTTGTTAACAATCCGGATGGTCCTTAACAACTGGCTTGAATTGAGTCGAGTGGTACGCTTCCTATGTAAATAACATAACATCATCACTCCTCTATTCTTCGAAGGCACACGTGTAAGGAATACTTATGTAGATATCAATTTTGTCTGTTTCAAATGCAGCCTTTTTACGTACATTTAAGGGTAGAGTTTACTCTATAGCATATATATCTTTGTTTACTTACACATATAGATGGTGAGGTGGCAAGAAACTTTAATTACGGTGTAAATATAATTGTTATTTCCTTAAGAAGTGTAATGCAAGTAAGTCGGTATATGTCTGTCTGCTTTTGTATACCTAAATATTTATTTAAAATAACCGATAGTCGTTTACGAACTTATTCAAATACTTACATTTTAGTCGTAGCACCTACGTGTGCTAAAATTGTAGCAGGCATACTATTTGTATTTTGTATTTTGTGAATTAATGTTCTCATTTATTAACCTGTATTTTCTCATTTAATTAGGTAAGATAATTGTGTAAAATACAACTGTGACGTAGTGTGAACTTGTGAAGTAATTAACGCTATCAATCATGTAACCTATTCTGGCGCATCACTTGCCAGAGACATTCGTTTGATGAATTGCCCTTGATTCAATACTCTGTGGTAATTATTTATGATTCCATCCCAGGGAATTGTTGTTTATGAAACTTTTTTTATGACAAAGGATCGTAAGGATAATGTAGATTTTAAAGTAGGTATTATAGATTTATTATCTATGTACACAATCACGAATAAATAAAAATTGTTTTGTCTTTATTAATATACATATAAATAATCAGAAAATTAATTTACATAGCAAACTACTTGCTGCTTTTTTTCTTTTCCATTTACTTTTAAGTGGCAAAACTTCGTGTAGGTACCTATAACGCGTAATTTTAAAAAAAGGCCATGCAGGTTGACATTTAATTTGAGACGACAAGAATACAATCAGTGATGGTAAAAAACAAGACTTGTTTCTGAGAAAATTGTTTTGATTACAAAAACCACGAAGTTGCTAAGTACTTCTTATTAGAATTGTGTTTAAGAAGATAAGACGCTTGGGGTTTTTGTCCTCCCTTATGTCTCAGGGGAGGATACGTAGTAAGTACCTATTTGTTTACTTGTTACAATAAATATTTGTGTTATGTATAAATGTTTTTTTTAGGAATAAGGACGTTCTTTTTATATTATTTAACGTAATTGTATCGAACAAGAATTCATTAAAAATTTATCATATATGACTCATTAGTGACTTCCATGATTAAAACATTGGCACTATGATTAAAATATATATAATAACTATGAGTAATTACAATCAAACAGTAACTATAGAGTAAGTAACACCAAAATATAAAATATTTTACGTTGACAAGTATTTATTGGCTTTTTAATGGGTATTCAATATTAAATATTAAAACCGCTTCAATATTAAAACCTTTTATTTTAACATTCATGCGAGTCGTAAAGCTGGTTTACACGTGACCAGAGAATTAAATCGTTTGGAAACGCACATCTTACATTGTTGTCACTTCCAGTGGTTCATTGATATATCGTTATCGTATCGTTACATACCTACATAGCTTCGAAACAATCATAGACAAACCAACAAGTTTTTCAACGGTCTCCAAAATATGGAGACCGTTGAAAAACTTCTGGTTTTCAAAATTATGACAAAAAATTATTAATATAAAAAAAGCTACAAATGAGGACACAAAAAGTAATAAATTATTGTGACATTACAAAGTTTATTAAATGGCTTAATATATGTAATGTTCACTGGTATATCCATTCATAGTACTATTTTAGAGATGTTTGTGTGCACCTAGGGGCAGATGTTTCTGGTGTCGAATGCATACTAATGTCCCGTCTGGATTGCATTGGGATTGGGCGGCAACCAGACACTATATCTTATGCAGTAGCTCGTGTGTTTGGCACAGAATTCTGCCTGTTTAGTGCAACTCAGCAAAAACAGGTTTTATATCCTTTTTTGTTAGTCAGTATAGTATGTGAATTATATACCTATTGTGCTTAGTTAATGAGAAATTGGAACACGTTTCCCTCTGTCTATATTATATGTATTTTTGTCTGTGTGTACCTACACAGGTTACTAAAATATTATTTTCAGTGAGACGCCCTGTTGTCTTCTGTAATTGACAGATAACAATTATTTTTTTTGATTATATTTTAACTAAGTAGGTGTATTTTTTATTCTAAATAGGTAACATTTTGTAGGTAATTTATATATTTAATAAATTACCTATTAAAGTATGCATCCTTAAAGTATTTTGACTGTGAAAATATCAAATTATTCAATCACTCGAAAACAAAACATTGCCAGAGCCTTTATAAAATTCAAAGAATGTTTGTTGGAAAATATTTGTTTTCGTTAAAATTCGTTTTAAGTTAAATAACTGCTCTTTTTACGTCATTTAACCTTAGCCTGCCTTATAAATGGTTGGGTTTATTTAAATTTCGTAAGTTAATAATTGATGTGAAGAGCCTTGGTTAATTCTTTGACTAGAAAACTACCTAAAATTGTTCTTAAGAGTGTAACCGTTGTATAAAAACAGTTGAAGGGTAATCCTCTGCTAACAAAGGATACCCTATTCGATAATAAAAGAGGTTAAACATTTAGGTAATTTAAACTAGGGCTTAAAGTGTGTTAGCTTTTTAGGTCAAATTTAAAATGCACACTATGTGCCTAACATAAATAGCTTGTTACAGTCTACCACTGTACTGATCTCGTCTATTCAGAAGGTTTGCATAATTTCCACGTTTAGTTTGATAGCGCAGCTGTCCAGTCCTTTTCACAATGTACGAGTAATTTACGACATCATTTGTTTCTTACCAATGTATCACTACCTGTCCTACCTGAGCGCCCGCCGCGTCCACCACTCTGGGCTTAGTGGGTCCCCCATCATCATGTATGGTAGGTATAGGGGCTTCAATGTACAAAAACCCAGGTCTGGTCAAATATATATTGGTAGCTTTTCACTAGCTCTTAGACTAATGCTTTAACAACGCATCATTCGGGGTTGCGATTATTGCGAAGCAAGCGTCGCGATAATAATGCATCGGGAACCCGGCATGGAACAGGATAATGAACGGGATGGTTTTCAGTCAGTAAGAGTCTGACACTCCCTCTCGCCTCAATCAAGGAGGGAGAGAACATTTGATGGTATCCTAGTATTACGCCGCGCCGCCGTCCCTTTTATGCCAATTGTTTGTCTTCCAACTTACTTACAGTATCAAAGTCAGTGTCATATCAGATTTTAGCACCTTTGGAAAATAAAATCTTACGTGAACAAATCCGATAGTGGAGCGTGTCAATTCCACTTAAGCCAACTCTTCCTGCCATAAAAAGTAACTTATTCTGATTTATTAGGTATTCTCAAGGCTCTAACTTAGTTTCCGAGCTTTTCCTCCTACTACCACAGTACCGTCGGCACGAGATTTGAAGTTGATGGCTCCCGTGAGAGATCTCACCCCGTTTTAGGTTACTGACCTGCTACCAAACTACATACCTACTTTGTCATTAATAGGTAAGAAAATTTGAGTAATTATAATTAAATATTATATTAAGTATACAATTGTTTAACATATATATGTTAAACAATTTAATGCATTTTTTAAATGAAATGTGTTTGAACAATTGAAAGTTCATAAGATATCGAGCTTATTAATGCCCAAAAGGCCCCGGTTCAAAAAGATACCACAGCCTCGACCTGGAGCATGAGAAGGAGCGGGGGGTTTTTATATGAATATGAATGTAGGTTTTGAGTTTGATACCCAGCGAAACTTTGTTTCCTTTTAACAAAGATTATAAGGCCCATTAAAATTTCAATTACCAAATTATGCATTTTTTGCTTACCCACTTTTTTTTGTCAGGGGAACGTCATCAAATGACTTCTCCCGTCCAGGGTAAGGCGAGAGAGAGTGTCAGACTCTTACTGACTGAAAACCCTCCCTTCCTTCTCCTGGTCTGGCCCGAGACCGCAGTGACACATTGCGCTTAGCCCGCAACCGCAGCTGAACATCAGGCCTATAGCGCCCGGTCCGTGGTGGTCTGTTGGATATTTGAGGCGCGCGCGGAACGCTACGCGCCGTATGCTCGATGTGGTTCTGGTCTGATGGCGAACTACCCTTACTCGCCGTCCGCAGACCCGCGTTTACGGTGGCCGGAGATCATCTCTCGATCCCCGACGCCCCGAATGTTGCGTTTCCTCCCGCTGGTTCCGAATCAGGAACCTACCGAAGCTGCCGTGCCCGGTAAGCACCTGCGTCAGGCGGAAGGTGAGGACGCCGTGGCGTGTCTCAAGCCACTCCTCAAAGAGGGATCTTACTGCTGCTATAACAGCGTGCCCGTTTGCTTACCTACCTGCTTTTTGCATTCAAAGGGTAATTCAAATTTGTACATTTATAACTATACTACAAAAATCAATGCCATACTTTTCGTTGTTATTTTATGACCTCAAACGGGCTCACCTATATCAAGCATTAGCTTATGCTTTGTTCGGAGTATTTAGCATATGGTTTATGTGAAGTTTACGCTTTGTGCGGAATATATAGTAGATGTTATGTAAAGTTTTAACAAAATCGGTCAAGCGGTTCTTCATTTATTACGTAGCAAAGCAAACCTAGGTGTTTTTTGTTTGTACTTAATTTAAAAAGCGTTTATTTTGAGCAGGTCTATATAATTTCTTTAAGGGCTGATTTTACAATAGTTAGATAAACGTTATCTGAGGAATACAATTGCTGCTGTCACTGTCTTATACAAACATTCTGACGCGACAGCATCATAATCATTCCCCAGGTAGCTTTTACCTAACCATTGAAAAATCAACCCTAAATAAATAATATTATTATTCTGTTCTAGTTCTAAAAATTTTACAAAAGCTGGTGAGAGGACACTTCAGTAATAACTGTTGTTATAATAACATTCCGTTGTAAAACAAGAATATCTTCTTTCGATTTAGGAATGGCACTTCGATAGAATAAATTGGCAACCTTTCTCGTGAAGTAGTACTAGTAAAAATTAAATTCTACGTTTTAGTAGTATGCTATGTCGTCCTATACATTTTTTCGCGGTCTTGGGACATGAACAATTGCACAGTGTTCTAACCATGTACTATTACAGCATATTACCCTATCCTCGTCTGTTGTTTTATACCTACGACGTGAAATAAATAGTTTTTTATCTTCTTTATTTTTTACTATCACTCCGCTCTGGCTTTGAACGGTGACCCCGTGTGCTGATACAAAATTTCTCGATTTTAAATGTTATTTTACTTATAAACCTTCCTCTTCAATCACAATCACATCTATTAAAAAACCGCATCAAAATCCGTTGCGTAGTTTTAAAGATTTAAGCATACCTAGGGATAAAGCATATATAGGGACAGAGAAAGCGACTTTCTTTTATATTATGTAGTCCATTTGCGATGCTGATTGCTTACCAGTAGGTAATCCGTTTGCTAGTTTCCGACCTATACCTATACATACATAAAAAAAGTCACTATCATTTTTTACCGGGACCAGAGCAACGAGGTACTTTAACGCATGATTAATAAGTTTCCATAACTATTTAAATACTCAATTAATATTTATTTAATCTCTACTAACTTCGTTCCGTGATATGGCCATGTTTTATTTAGTATTAAACCACATGAAAGGAAAATATATACCGCAGCAGCTGCAATTCATTTCACAGTATGTGGTTCTAATAACGGTTGCCTAAGAGAAATGGCTCTTATAGCATCGGAGATTCTTCAACAGAATTCCTGGAAAATATGTTTTTCTCTAGTGTTGAAACCACGTTGTGTTATTAGTTGAATAGGTAATATCTATCCTTGGTTTCAATTCGCAGGTCTTCAGTTCTTCAGTTTACGAAATTATCAACTTAAACCAGTGCAGGTTAGGTATATTTTATCCTAAATTATTCTAATAAGGCTACAAGCGAAATAAAGAGTGATTTTGTGCTCCTTTATCATTTCAGAGAAGAAAAGATACGATTTAATGTTTGCTTTTTAAAGACTAGTAGCTTTTTAGTAAGGAAGGAAAATCATTTAATGACTTCTTGCGCCCGATGTAAGGTGAGAGGGAATATCAGACTCTTACTGACTAAAAAAGGCCGTTCCTTCTACTCGCTAGGCTGAGGCCACCGCGGTAAGGTATGAGTAAGGTATCGCGACCTTACTGCGCTTGTCCCGCAACCCTGGCTGTCATGTAGCTAGTACATAAAATTTTATGTCTCGTTGTGTTTAGGAAAACATGATTGATAACAATAAGCCACTCAGGTAATAGATCAATTATGTTTCTGGAATTAAATATGGAAATGATAGAAATAAATACGGCATATCAATCATTTTATGAAAAGAGAAAGAACATTTTGATAATAGTCATTAGGCTTTATTGGTAAACCAATTTCATATGGTATAATACCTTAGATACACGAATTCTGTGACTATTTTTGCTTCGTTACGGTTAATAGAGCTTACAATAATGCTTGTTACCTTTAACAACAGCTTCCAGGCAAACCATTACATATTATAACAATATTGTTTTTCGATTTTCATGAACATTGTTCTAACAGTACCTACTCGTAGTTCTTAGTACAAAATGAATATAACGAATAAAGCTCTTTTCTTTTTTTGTTGGTGGTAATTATAAGTTTTTGGGAGAGAAACTAGTGCTATACAAAAGCTTTTGCGTCATAATATGGGTTTTTTAGTGAGGAAGGGAATGGTCGGATGGAAAAGGAGTGTGAGACCCTTACTGACTAAAACCAACCCCATTCTTTCTTCTGCTCAGAACCGGGGCCGCGGAACATTATTGCGATTGCATCCTCAACCCCTGCTGGACCCTATTGAGTCCAGTCTGTGCTGAAGCAAGTTATACTGCAGAAATTGTCTAGTATTTACTAACTTATTTCACAAATTCAAAAATAAATTTTCTTCTAGTAAAATTTTTTTTTTTTTTTTGTGAAGGGAAAATCATCAAATGACTTCTCCCGCCCAGGGCCGGGCAGGAGGGAGTGTCAGACTCTTACTGACTAAAAACCCCCCTGTTCCTTCTCCTGCTCTGTGCCGAGGTCGCGGTACCTCATTGCGCTTACCCCGCAACCCCGGCTGAACATCAGCCCTTTAGGGCCCCGTCTGTGGTGGTCTATTGGCTCTTTGAGGCGCGCGCGGAACGCTACGCGCCGTACGCTCGGGCCTGGTTCTGGTCGGGCGGCGAGCTGCCCTTACTCGCCGACCGCAGGCCCGTGCTTACGGTGGCCGGAGATCGTCCCTCGATCCCCGACGCCCGTAGTGTCGCCAGTTGCGGCTGCTGGGGCGTGAGGAGGAGGATTGCTCCCTCACGCGGGCCGCCTCTCTCTTTGCGAGCATGAATGCTTCACAAAAGGAAGAGACGGCGTCCCAGTTCCTCTCACTCTGCACCATGGCCTCGACTAAAGCCGGGCGCGAGAGGTCGCCGCCGCCGATCACTTCCCTGAGGATACGGCGGTGCTCAGCCCAGGCAGGGCATACCGCTACCGTATGCTCCACCGTATCCTCTAGGTGGTCCTCACAATGACTTCTAGTCAAATTCTTAATACCAACTTTTATGCAAATATGGTCTACAAAAAGTTGCACTAAAATTAGACATGAAGCCACAAAAGACTAAAATTTCAGTTTAATGTATGTTTGTTGGAAAGCAGGCAGCGTAATTTCTGGGCGAGCTGTGATTAATGCTTGCAGTTCCGGCGCACAATGACTGAGGTCACGGGCTACTGGCTCTATGCAAATCCTGTTTGTGGACATTGTTCGCGCCACAAACGTTCGATACTTACCATCATATTAAATGTTTGCAAATTTTGCACTAAAAGCTACTAATTAAAACGAGATTAAGCTAATTTATTTACCGCAACCCACGAGGCCGCGGCCTCTAACTTCATTGAATGTTCATAAAATATTCCGACATTACCTACTGAATGTATCAAAAATGTTTGATTAATTTTGAAACTGTCCGATAGAGAATGCGAGGGACGGTCCACATTCTTTCTTTAAGAAGTTTTATTATCATCCGCGCACCGAATCAATCACCTCTTAAATCATACCTAGCTATTCTACTTACAACTTATTTTCTTCAGTTATTTTGAAATCTAAAACATGATTTTCTCGGACAACAGTTCTAGTTCGTTAAGTACTAACGCAAGGATATCCTTTAAATATAAAAGTCAGCTAGTTACAAACAATATTTTTTAGTTTCATGAGAGTTTCTTGCTGTTTCAGTTAATATTATATTAATTGCGTCTGTGACCTTTAAACTAACGAGCACTTTTTTAATGTGGTTGCTTAAAATCCGGCTAAAATATATCACTTTATATACTTTCCTCTGAAAAACATAAAGCAGAGACATAAAACGAAACGAGGGAAGTTGAAAATGCTAAAACTAAAACTAAAAAATGTTAGTGCGACACTACAACATTAAAAGTCTCTGGAAATTAATATGGCAGTGTTGCAAGTTGATAAATTAGTTCTAATGTTTTTCGCTTGTTATATGGAGTGACCTATTTAATGTAACATATTGTTTAAGTTTACAATGCATTATGTAGTTTATTAAGCATGATTTTATTATTTCTGGTTTAATATTGTCAAGGAGTTTTAAAGCTGTACAGAGACCGCTTTTCCAGGCCATTTTATGCTTCAAGAGTTTTCTAGGGTCGGAGAGGGTTGCAGACTACTTATCTAGTAAATTGTAGTTTTTGAAGGAAAGTCAAGGATACAAAATGAAATGCTGGCTGAAATCGGAATTTGAAGGACCTTCGAAATATTATACCTACTGTATTGCAAAGGGTTTGGGCAATTGCATTATTTTATCCAATATTGTACTATTGCATTAGACAAGGAGAGGTACAAGTGGCGACTCACTGTCTAGAAGAGGAATCTTAACCATCAATAACGAGGATGGTGATGCGTGGATTAGGAGGATACTATCATGGTGTAATAGGCAATAAATTCCAGACTTTGTACTGAAAATATCATGGAGGGAAAAATACTATAATATGTATGATAGTTATTTTGCAACGTTGCTTTTATACCGAACAAGCTATTTGTAGTAGCTATATCGGTGTGCGAGGTTATTGACCACTTCGTCACTTCGTCAGTCATGCGTGGCAACATACAATGCAAAGAGCTTCCAAGCGCAGGCAAAGCAGTGAATCGAAATGATGCCTGTTATGATGATCATAGAACATAAAGTGGCTATTATCTATTTACTTCTATAATACTGTTATTGACTTTTGATTCCGAAACAATGCGTGCGTTTTGTATGATTTCATTTCATTTTCGTCTTAATCGCCATCTGTATTTGTTGGCCCCTGTATGACTTAAAATTACAAAATACGAAAGTCATATAAATATTATTTTTACTATTCGAGAAATTCGAAGAATGGGTGGACCTAGGTACATTTTCATGTCTGACACAGACAACATAAAATCTTAAACAAATACCTTTGGCTCAAACCCTTGTGCCCGGGTCAGAGCACAGAATTAATCTAAGTGCTAGCTATTTTGTACTGCGAGGAACAATTTTCATTATTATTTACTCTTTTAATTTATATTCTTATTTATACAATTATTATATTATACATATACTTTATGAGAACGACGTCAGCATTGTCTGAGTAATAAGTAAGTAACAAGTATATTTTCGTTTTCCGAATTTAACATAAACAAAGAATTGAATCAAAGTTGTAACTGTCAAATAATTTTCGTGAATGGAATGAATTTGCTCGAAATGAAATTCCTTTTCATTAACTTCAATATTTATAAGAAAATTCTCAAAAGGGGGTATTGCTTATTACCCGTTTCATATTTCTAAATTCATCATTGCAACTTCTTTGGCACCTTCAAATTAATTTTCAGTACCTGTTTCCGCTAAATGTTTTGATAATTAAAACCACTTCGAGACTTGTCATCAAATATGTTTAAGTATCAGATTTTAAACACACCAGCAAGAGGTTGTCTACATAATATAATCTCTATGAAAGTTATAACTACAAAAATATTTATCCAGGTAGTTCTAGTTCCTAGTATCTTTCCTTCCTTTAAAAATAATAAGTTTTTTGTCAAATAAAATAATCTATACTAATATTATAAAGCTGAAGAGTTTGTTTGTTTGTTTGTTTGTTTGAACGCGCTAATCTCCGAAACTACTGGTTCGAATTGAACAATTCTTTTTGTGTTGGATAGTCCAGTTATCGAGGAAGGCTATAGGCTATATAACATCACGCTACGACCAATAGGAGCAAAGATATAGTGGTAAATGTGTAAAAAACTGGAGAAATTATTTCATCTTTGAAGCCTTCCGTTGCGTGCGCCGTGAAAACGGTTCAAGATACACAGAAAATATGTATTAAAGAATAATAGCTCTTTTAATGATCTAAAAAACAGTCCGCGACAGTATATGTCTATCTTTTAAGATTAACTCACAAAAACCGTTTTTATGGTACCTAATTTGGTCGAAATAATTTGTTTAAGTTGTATCAACATAATAATATTAATCTTTATTCAAATAAATATGTTGTTGGTTAAGAGTACTTCATTGTGAATAAAATTGTCTTTAACATAACTTAATTTCAACAAAAAACTTTAAAGATTACAATCCTAACTATCCTAATCCTAACTATATAATATTATAAATGCGAAAGTAACTCTGTCTGTCTGTCTGTCTGTCTGTAACGCTTTCCCGCTTAAACCTCGCAACCGATATTAATGAAATTTGGTACAGACAATCTTTAGACCCTGAGACAGAACATAGGCTACTTTTTTTTTCGAAAAACAGGGATAAAGGGTTTGAAATAGGGGTTAAAATTTTGTATGGGATTTCGTAATTTTTAAAGATAAAACCATAAAACTTAATATTTAAGTACTTGATAAGAAAATATGAAATATTTGTTCTAGCATTTTTGAAATTTCGACCAGCTAGGGGGTGAAGTAAGGGTTGAAAGTTAGTATGCAATTTCGTCAAATATCACGTCATAAGAAACAAAAAATCGTGTGTACTAGCATTTTGAAAATTTTATCAGTGTGATATGTAGTGAAATAGGGGATGAATTGAAGATAAGACCCGGAACGGATTCGGAACGAGGTCTACAAAGCCAACCTTCATGTAGGTAAGTATATGAAATCTTAACTATTGAACCTAACATGTAATTTCGAAGTTTTGGGTGTATAACGTTACAAAATAGTTCACTTTCGAAGTATAAATTCCTTTTAATGAACACTCTGCATCGCCGTCGCTGCCGTCGGCGTCGCGCACATTCGCCGAAGTGCGGCGCGGCCCTGTCGTATGGTGGGGAAGCGCACGAATCTAACTATGTCTACCCGAACGGACAGACACGTGAGGACAGAGGTCGTTGTCGGGTGCGATAAGAGAAATTTGCGCTTTAGAGAATTACATTTTTCGAACCAGTAAAATTATTTTATTATTTCGTCTAACTTTTTAAGTGTTTTTTATTAATTAGAAATATTAAGTATGTGAAATAAATTTTGCACATACTTAATATTTCTTTTAGTTCATAGTTACAACGTTACAAATAGGTAGGATAGTTTCCGTTACTTTAAATAAATACGATTTGCTTTTATTTCCTTTTTTTATTCAATTAATCTAATAGCATCCTACTTTTTTGCATTGGTTGTAAATAAGTACCTACTTATCCAAGTAGGTGCAGGTAGGGTGAACAAAGCTTTTTTAATATAATAAATCTGAATCTGTACATCTGTTTTGTTCGATTCATTTCATTTTTGTTGTTCTACGATGCCTCGCAAACGAAAGTCCGATTTAGCTAAAAGCTCTAGCAGAGCTCGGGCTGCTAAACTTGATAGATCACTGGAATGAGACTTCTACTCAACTCAACAGACCTAAGCTCGCCAAGCCATTGATGCCGAGCGTCACGCGGCTCAAAGAGCTGCTGAGACTTCTCAACAGACCCAAGCTCGCCAAATCTTAGATGATGAGTCAAGCTTCGTACATAGCCGCAGAAACCTCCGAAGAAACACGTAGACGACGTTTAATTAATGCCGAGCGGCAAGCAGAAAGGAGACGTACGTTTACGATGAATACGTGGGAGGCATTTGCCGATGCTGCTTTTGATTATGATCTGTTACTTGATTACTTTAATCATTGATTAGTCCTCATAGGTAGAATGGCCAATAAATGCAGACACTGTGAGGCACTCAAGTGGAAGGAAGAGACCCTAGGTATGTGCTGTTCTGGAAGCAAAGTATCAGTACCAACGCTTGGTGACCCCGAGGAGCCACGACAGAAGAAAGGACAGCAATGAATCTCGGCGATTTTTCCTGTCATCATGCCTGGATTTTCACCCACATTTACGGTACAAGGGCAAGTTTATCATAGGATTGGTTCTTTGCTTTCCACAAACAATGATCAACCAACATTTCTACAGATTGATTTTATGGGAGACGAAAACAACGAGGTTGACCGTTTTTTTTTGTGAGGGGAAAATCATCAAATAACTTCTCCCGCCCAGGGCCGAGCGGGAGGGAATGTCAGACTCTTACTGATTAAAAACCCCCCTGTTCCTTCTCCTGCTCTGGGCCGAGGTCGCGGTACCTCATTGCGCTTACCCCGCAACCCCGGCTGAACATCAGCCCTTTAGGGCCCCGTCTGTGGTGGTCTATTGGCTCTTTGAGGCGCGCGCGGAACGCTACGCGCCGTGCGCTCGGGCCTGGTTCTGGTCGGGCGGCGAGCTGCCCTTACTCGCCGACCTTTGAAACTTTATACACCCGTGCTTAAGGTGGCCGGAGATCGTCCCTCGATCCCCGACGCCCGTAGTGTCGCCAGTTGCAGCGGCTGGGGCGTGAGGAGGAGGATTGCTCCCTCACGCGGGCCGCCTCTCTCTTTGCGAGCATGACTGCTTCACAAAAGGACGGCGAGAGAGACGGCGTCCCAGTTCCTCTCACTCCGCACCATGGCCTCGACTAAGGCCGGGCGCGAGAGGTCGCCGCCGCCGATCACTTCCCTGAGGATACGGCGGTGCTTAGCCCAGGCAGGGCATACCGCTACCGTATGCTCCACCGTATCCTCTAGAGCGAGGTTGACCGTTAATGGCAAAATATTGAAGGAGAGGAGAGGGACATTGTTTTCTTCCTCATTAATACCTTCAAAACAGCCTTAGAAAAAATGCCACGGGAAATTCACAAATTAGTAATACTCGGCGATCGTACGCCAAGCGGGGAACATGAAAGACGTTATAATGCACCCTTAATAAACGAAGTCGCTGCCATGGTGTGTGGTGAACAGTTCGCATCGCGCGATATTGTTTTTCAAGCCCATGATAACACAATGATCAGGGTGTCCGACACACACAAGTTTTATGACGCACTACAATACCCGCTTATGTTTAGCAATGAGCAAGAGGGTTACGTACGAGGGTACCGTTTTCAAATAAGGGACCAGGATTGACAAAAACTAATTTGACGCGGGCGAAGCCGCGGGCGGAAGCTAGTGTAAAATATAAAATTATATGTAATCGTACAAAATTTCCAATTTACCTAGCGAAAAAACATTGATTTACGTTTCAGTGCTTGGTTTCGTTTCATTTGAGTGGTTTAAGTTTCAAAGGTAGCATTATTTCTAACAAATTTTCATCCATTTTAATGCAAGCCGTGTATTTTCCATTGTTTATTTAAGGATCATGTTAAATATCTTTGCTTTTTCGGATCAAACTTTACTGTTTCAAAAACCAATAACTAAATATATATCTATGGATACCGCACATAACGTGTTAACTTATAGCCTGTAAATCTTAAACAGATTGTACAGGAAAACCATTTTCTTCAAACTTTTATTGACCGCTGCGCGTTGTAACGTTGTAGTAGTTCAGCCATTTTCTTGCTTGAGGCGGAGATATCCAATAAATCAAAGAAAAAGACCACACCTCTTGATAAATCGCTTAAAGGATACGCCTTTATTTTATTGTAGCCAATTATAAGTAGGCTCTGAGTAGTTTTATTGTGTAGCGGATTGGTGATTTGATGTGAGATTTGTAATAATTCCTTAACAAAACCAACTGTAGAGACTTTTGACAGAAACCTAACAGCAGCTTTTATTTCCTCTGAAGCCCCTTTGAGTGGCTAGAGAGATGTTACGGTGTCCTCACCTTCTTGTTGGGTGGTTTCATATAGGTGCTCACCATACAGGAAAGTTTCAGGTACAGTCAGCTTCAGAGAAAAGTACCCCTTCAGAGAAAGGATAAAGGTATAGTTATCATTGCGAAAATAGCCCGAAGGACACCGTAGTGTCTTTAGACTTAAGAGCAATATGTCTCGACTACCTCTCCAATTAACCCTTGGTCCAGGCCATTGTGCAGAGCGAGAAGAATTTGGAAGCTAACGCCATCTTCTTTAAAGCAATCATGCTCGCAAAAAAAGAGACGTAGTGCATGAGGGAACTATCTTCCTCACGTCCCAGGTACCACAGGTGATACCCCAGGCTTCAGGGACATGATAATCTCCACCTGTGTCGTCGTGTGTTTGGTCTTTCCAATTAGTCCGGTGTCCAGCCGGGAATACCAAGCAACCGCAATGATGTACCGTGACCCAGATTATGAGAAAGAATGGGCTATTTTCTGGGAAGGGTTTCTAGGTTCACATTTTCTCTCACTCCAAACAAGACTAGAAAACTTATTGAATGACTCCCCCTGTCCGTTCAAAAACAGCTTTGTGATCAAACAACGCTTCCTGGGGTGCATGGAGATTATAACAGATGCTCTCTTATGTAGAGAGGGTTCATTTCACAAATGACGATGATAACCTAATTATCAACTCAAACGATAGATGCAAGATAAACAGAAGAATGGTTTCCCTAATTGGCTCGCAGATTGTGGGAATTATTTTAATGTAGAGATTATAATCATAATAATTTCAGAGCTACGAGGAAGTTAGCTATTCTCCTAAAATGCATTTGGGTAATGTTGAAATTTAATTTGTAAGCGTACTTTATTATTTTGTATGTAGCTGTTGGCTTTTGTTAATGAAAATCTGTAGAGGATAAGAAATATTTTACGCGAATTCATTAATTTATTATTACCTACCTTCTTGCTAGTGACCCATCCCAGTTCTGTTCGGGTGCTATAATCTTATTTTCCTGGAAAAAAAATATTTTTACATAAATATTTTGTTTCGAGATTAACCAATGATATTCATTTTAATTCATAACGATAAGAAACCATACATACACACATACTGATATATACTTTATATATTGATAAGTGTTTTTACTTTCTCTAAAATTATGTGTAAGCTGCAGTAGATCATATTAGATCTACCAGTAGGCACATAGGCATCCTATGTATAGTTTAAGTTAGGCATAATAATGTGGGAAATTGGCCACCAGCGTCAATATTATTGTATTTTGAAGAAATTGGTTTGTACGATATTAGACTCTATCTACTTAAACGTAACATACAAAATAACAAAATAAAATATTCTTTTTTTGTGAAAATAATCTGAAATTATTTCTGTTATTCGGTAAAAGGCTTACCCTTACCACATTAGATGTAGGATAGATGTACTTAGGTACCTTTGTATTCCACTTCGTACATTCTGGTGTTAAGAGGCATGATGAATATTGTGTTTGTATACTAACAAATACACCATAACAATATATTGTGGATACAAAAATAAATCAACGCTGAGAATAAACGGGTACCCTTAAATTGAACGAAAATATTGAAGCGTCTGTTGTAAATTCCCCTTTATTTGGATAGGTATGTAAAATGGAAATGAATGTTTAATATATAGATGTACGTCATTCATTTCTAGAAACTTTTAAATTGTAAAGGAAAAGATATTTTTCCTGCAAATGAAACAATTAAAAATTTAAAGGAGGAAATTGAGTTCCGCGTATCATTTGTGGATCAGTACAAAATATTCAATAAAACTGAATTCTTCTCAGAATAAGAGGAAAGCAGATATCTCAATGAGTTTCCGATGTAATAAATATTGTGGAACCGCTGCTTGGCAAATGTGTGCATTAAGTTAGACACGCTCGCAGCAAGGCTTACAATTGTTTTCGAATTAGAAACACGCGAGTAGAACATTCTTCAAGACAATTTACAGCCTCAAACATTAACGTTTGTGTGGAGCTAACATCGCTTTGCACTTTAAACCAAGTTTATCAAATTCTTGCTATCCTTGCTATTAGTCGGCACTTTCAACAGTTTGCCACTTTCCCAAATTGAGTAGGCCTGCCAATAAAACAATAAAACAGCTTGTTAGTAAAAAAACAAGTAAATTAGAAGAAATTAATTGTCAAACTTTTTTAATTTTCCTCAGTGCAAGCGTTCGGACTTTTATTTTCGAAGAGTTATATATTAAGTTCCGTTTCAATCAAGATTTTATTGCCAATTATTTGTTCTAACAAGGTGATAGATAAGTTTGTAAAGTTTTTCTTTAATAGGATAAATAACGTTCTCCTAAAAATGTACTGAAAGATACATTTAAATCCGGATAGCATTCATACCACATTAGTCACCACTTGTGATGGCCATTGAAATGTCATTAGCAAGTTGATTTCGACGTCACTGTTCGTGTTTGTATTAAATACGAACTCCGATCGACATAATGGCGCCACTCTCATCCTACATACACAACAAAACTCCATAAACCTTGAACTCAAGCAAAATTATAATGAAAATTCGGAACTTAATAATTTTCGTAAGGTATTGCTTCTAATACAACAATTACGGGACCCTCCTCAAGTGACTCAAGTTTTTACTCAATAAACGAATTTTGAGATAAAAGGCTTATGAACTGTGTTGAAACAACATACCAAGGTCGATAAAGTATAAACTTGAACATTGTTATTACTTTGTTACTAAATCTAGCGTAGTCTGAAAATGGTTAGGAAGTACACGTGTAAATTTTGTTGTATTATTTGTCGATGTACTTAGGTACCTGAATAAAGTGGGTTTCAAACAAACACTGAGCAAACATTTAATTCCCTGAGCCGACCTCCTTACCACATAATGTTTGATGTTACCTACCTGTCGAATATTTGCTTCTAACTCATTACAGATGACTGAGTTTAAACTTAATAGTCAGGAGTCTGACCATTGATTTGGAAATACTATTTCTGATCACATAATATAATATGTTTCAAATTCGACTACACGTATTGTTGGTGTAGTGGCCGGGCTGTGCAAAATGTCGCAGGTTCGTTTTCCGCACGGAGCAATACTTAGTGTGAAAAATGATCCACTACTTAATTGTTGTTAGTGTAGCGCATCCATAACCCACGACACAGGAAAAAATAGGAGTAGGTACCCCACTTATATTAAAAAAAAATATATATGACAAAGAGTTTGAAAAAGTGTGTGGTTGATAGCTTTATGCTGAAAAACTATTGAGATTGAATACATAATTGATACCAAAACTCGTTCACTTTTGTGACTAATTTCGCAGTGGACAGATAATTGTGTACTAATACGTTGTTGATATATGTTTATTTGTCTCTATGTATACCTACCCCTCAGGGGATAAATTACACACGTGTTGTTATGTTATGTTAGGACAAATCAGCTTCATCACAATGTTTTTTTAGTCGCAGACCCAAAACCGCTCATTATTATAATAAATTACAAAATGTTCTCTTAAAATCTTCATTTAATTTTCTTGTTTCTGCCCGTGGTTACGGAAACGATATAAGCTGAAAAGGATTCATTAATATTAATTACATTGTCTTTAAATATTAAAACAGAAGCCATTCGAGCGTTAAGTAATTACAGTAATCTTTTCACCAATATATAGGTACCACTTTTTTTGAGAATGGAGAAGTCGTTAAATGATTTCTCTTGCCCAGGGTGAGGCGAGAGTCAGTGTCAGAATCTTAGTGACTAAAAACCACCCTGTTCCATCTCCATCTCCAGGCTCGGGTACCTCGACAACGGTTCCTTATTACGATTGATCCGCAACCCCGGTTGAATATGTATTACGCCATGTCACGAAGAAAACTTGACAGAACTAAAGAATGTAGAACAAAACACAGAGTATTACTATCTGTATAAATTTGTTTCCAGTTTATTGAAACATACACACATTTCCATTCATACGATGAATATAAATTCACATGATCCAGAAACGGACAGACAGACGTATATGGAGTTCGTTTTATTATTCAATGTAATGATTTATTGTGGTCACGCCTCATACGGTTGCGAAACAGCCAATTTATCATTTCCTTATGGCGAAAATAGAATGTAGCCTGTAGCTATGTTAGTAGGCAAGTAATAAGGATTGGAGGGAAAAGGTTCACATTTTAAGGACGAGTTTTTAATAAGGAAAATTTTGTCACGCTTTTAAAACACCGAAACGATTTAAAAACTTTTCGGTTGTTAATTTATTAGTTTTATATCTATACTTCTATACTAATATTAAAAAGAGGTAAGATTTGTAAGTTTGTATGTAGGAGGTAATCTTTGGAACCGCTGGACGGATTGCCAAAATTCTTTCACTGTTAGATAGCTACAATGTTCCTGATTGCTATAGGCTATAAACATCACGCTGCGATCAAATAACGCTGAGCAGCGGGTGAAACCGCGCGAGGGTAGCTATTGATAAATTTATAAAAGCGGACCCTATTGCTATACAGAGGGTACAATTAAAAAACTACTACGTACATACCACTGCTGAGGAATTTGGCAGAAGAATCGGAAATTGGCAGTCTTGTAATAAGTATGTTTATGTTTTTTAAAAAGATATAAAATTACGACCAACCTAACATTTTGTAAATAACACAAAGAGTTGTTCCGTTGTTGTGCCGAGCCAGTCGAATCGCGGTAATTGGGCAATCGCAGCCAGTTGCCCAACCACCACGTCAACTGTGCAGTCGATAAGTAAGAAGCTTGATTGTCTCAAGAGACTAAACTTTTAGGTTCATTTAAAAGATGAAACAAGTATTTTACTCGTTTCACTTCTAGTATTTACTTAGGTAATTGCCTTGTCTGAGAAAGTTAAATATTCTAAATATTGGTACCAAAGTTCATGGCCGACAATTGACCCTACGTTAGTATTACATTCGTAAAGAAAATGTTCAATAAAAAGGATCGATCCATGAGACAAAATTATTTGGATTCTGTGGATCTCATTACTTTTAGCTCATTATCTCTAGATTATATGAATACGAAGGCACAATTAGGCGGCAAATTATCCGAATAACTAGAACTTGTAAAGCAAAATCGTGGTTCTAACATCATCCATCACGGTGTTTGTTCGGAATAGTTCAGAATCCGGCTCTTGGTACCTACCGAGCCCTTTTACTAAAAACACATTCATAAGATTCTTACAGGCCTTTATTTATACATCATTTGTTTTGTATAATATTATGGGAGACAATATATGGGACCTTCCTCGTTTCCAAATTCTTGGGACGTTTACCAATCATTTTTGTACTTAATTATAAGAGTCCTTTTTATAAATATCTGGATTAATAAAAATAGATCGTTTTATTTTGTGTTTTTTGTAATGTATTATATCGTATTGAACTGTAACTCGAATCGTCTTTTCCTAGTAGTAGGTGGCCTTTTTAACCGACTTCAAAAAAAGGAGGAGGTTCTCAATTCGATTGTATTTTTTTTTTTTTTTATTTTTTTTTTTTATGTTTGTTACCTCAGAACTCCGTCGTTTATGGACGGATTTGCAAAATTTTTTTTATGATTGAAAGGATATGCTTCCAGATTGGTCCCATTCTTTTCAAAATCGAGTTTTGATGATGGGATCCATGAGAAATCGAGGGAACTCCTCAAATATTATAGGCAACTATATAGTAATTTTAATATTTTCATAGAGCACTCAAGCATTTAAAGTCAAAAAGTAATATTTGATGAGGTGAAACTGGTGAAGAAGATCAGAAATGGGTGATGAAACTTGACACTCGCATAGATATCACAATCAAGGTAGTTCAGCAACTATGAAAATGCACTGTAAACCAATGATCTTAAATAATTATGTTGGAAATGTTATCATCGAACTGATTTAATGATGATTATGGAGCTGGAAGGTAGGCACTGGAACTGCGTACCTAATTAATATATCCTAGCCGTGTTTGGGCTTGTTAGAATGTTATAAGATGCACTTTGGCTGTAAGGTACTATTGAACTGATGTGATGATGAAGCTGGAAGGTTGGCATGGGGCCTAGTATTGTGTAAGCTTATTAGAGCTGTCAAGAGCAATGGAAAGGGCTATGCTCATAGTTTCCGTGCATGTTCGAATCAGAAATGAAGAAATCCGCAGAAGAACCAGCGTCACCGACATAGCCCGAAGAAATGCCAAACTGAAGTGACAGTGGGCACGGCACATTGCTCGTAGAACAGATGGCCGATGGGGCCGAAAGGTTCTAGAGCGGGACCGCACACCTTTGGGGGCGGAGTTTGGCCTAGTATTGGCTATTTTGCATTAGTCCACGTGGACTGCGTTTACACATTAGTGGTGAAATGCGTCATTGTGTTCTTATCGTTTTCCTGGTAATAGGCTAAGAGAATTCATTGGCATTTTTAACAAAACAGTCGTTTTAAATGGGTTACAAAACAATAATTGCGTCGTACAAAACGATAATTGTGTTTCTTTTGTGTGCACATATGTAGATAATACTTACTTAAAAAAGGTTCATACATTGAATGAGTCATAAATGTATATTTACAATAGCGATGGTCTTTTGTATTTTTACCAACTTGTCTATATATGAATGTTCTTAGTAATAACAAAATAGTATTCTTCATTTAATGGGTTACAATTGATACAAAACAATAATTGCATCGGTCTTTTTTCTATGTACGAATGTATTTAATCATAGATACTAAATTAGATAGCATTTGGTATCTTTGAACTTAATCTGTCTGTTGATGAAAATATCTAGTTTTTTGTTATTTGGCGAGAACTAATATGAATTTATGATAAGATTATTATTTTATTTTAACTATAAGTCATAAGTATCTCATGCATCATATCATCTTTCCTCGAGATCAAAACGATTACACAGTAACAATGTACTATGATATGTATTTCTACGTATAAGTATGACATTGGTAACTTTTTCAATAGAAATGTAGGAACGATATTGACTTCTTTGCCATAACACATTATAATAAAAAAAAAACACTAAACGGCTACAAATAAAAAAAAAATTTACAAAATAAAAAAACCGCCTTCAAAAAAAGTCAAGCAATAAAAGTTCCTACACTAAAAAGTAAAAAATAACAATTTGAATTACTGTAAAAAAACTTAATTTATAGGTAAACTTATTTGACATTAATATTTTGCAAATATTCAAAATTTATTACTTATTTTTGGAGTCGGTGCCAGCATTTTAATGTTGAAACTTAATGTTAGTTAGCTTTTTAATATCCGGTGCCATTTTTCGTACATAATGCTTAAACATTTTCAATGTACTTAAAATGTTTTTGTAAGTATATATTTTTTATTTAAAAAAAATGTGCAAATCGGACATTTTTTGTAGAGAAGTCTAATCTGTATTTATGTCTTAATTAATATACCTATATTTGAGTATGCAAATAGGTATTAAGTAGTTTTATAATTAAGTAAGAGGTAGTTTTTCAAGGGATTGTTGCCCATTTGTATTTCCTTGCATGGGCTGGCACCGACTCCAAAAATAAGTAATAAATTTTGAATATTTGCAAAATATTAATGTCAAATAAGTTTACCTATAAATTAAGTTTTTTTACAGTAATTCAAATTGTTATTTTTTACTTTTTAGTGTAGGAACTTTTATTGCTTGACTTTTTTTGAAGGCGGTTTTTTTATTTTGTAATTTTTTTTTTATTACTACTAGAACAAAAGTGTGCCTACTGTAAATACAATTAAGAAAAGTTTGTAATGTGTAAGTAGTAAGACACGTGGTATTAGCATCTAGCTAAAATAAAAGGTAAAGTTCGTGGACTAACATAGAAGAAAATAACAGGATACACGTCCTTTATAGTACTGTCTCAATACCCTACGTTTGTAAAATGTACCTAAAACCTCAGTGTTATTTATTAACAAAGCAAGCAGGCACCCAGCTCACTAAAATTTAATATTGCACGTGGTTAACAATACCTTCGTTAAATTTAGATGAACTTTATTACAAGAAGGCTAACCTAATTATGTAGCTCATAAATTTTCTTATTATAATTTTACTTTTATATATGTATCAACTTAAATAAAGCGTGGTCTAGGGTTAAGCTAGTTACTTTTAGTTTTATAGACAATCACATTTGAAATATGATTACTTAACTTTTTTTTTAATTACCTCTAAAAAATCTGATAGAATCCCAATAGAATCCGTTGCGTAGTTATTAAGATATTGGAATAGAGAAAGCGACTTTGTTTTATATTATGTAGTGGTAACTTAATTATTAATTAATTTATTTGATTCATTGAAAAACATGGACGTTGTAGACGTCAGACGTCACCCAGATATTGTTCATTCTCTGTGTGTAACAACAATTTTTGAATCACACAAAGAATTCAGTTTGTTAGCTCGATCCCGGCAAATGCCAATGATTCGATTTTCAGTCGGCTGCCTTTCTGTAGTGCCAACCGAAACAAACAGAATTAAACAGTTAACAAATGAATCACATCACACATTAATGAAAACAAATCAATTGACATGCTAATTGCCTTTTAATTATCCTCTGTAATGGAAGCCTGGGTTGGCATTCTGCCACATTTCCATATTAATTATTTGATTTACCGTCTGACACTATTTGGATTTAGTTTGTTTAACCCTTTTGTGTTTAAGCCTGTAAACAATAATATAGACATTGTTTATTCCTGGAGAAGATAAGTGAAGAACCCTAGAAAATCATGTTTATTTTGTTAGCAAGTACAAGAGTGATAAACATTCTTAACTCTAGTCTAGTCGTTTCAATTCCATAACACCAAATTCTGACATTATTATCATTTGTATTGTTGGCTTTAAGTACAGGATATATAAGTTCTATTTGTAAGCTAAATATTTGTCGATGAGCCTTCAGATGTCATGTTTAATAAACACCCAAGTAAAAATATTCTATGTAATCAAATCAGGTAAAACATATACCTAATCCTGCTAAAGGCAAAATAACGCTGTTAAACATTTAAAGAACAAAAGAAATCCTGGCTAGACCGCTATGTAAATGCCAGGACTTTGTACTTCATATCTTGTAAATTGTGCCTATTGTTAATCTCGGGTTTGGGTCCAGGGTGAACCCGCACTGAATAACTTTATATTTACAAAGGTACTTAGCTGACCCATTGATCGCGTTCGTGTTTCCGACAATAGGGTTCAAAATATAAAAATAAATTCATTTTACAAATTGAATGAATACGATACGGTATGAAAGAAAAATAAGTTGGATAAGTTCGGTATCCTATGAATTGTGTTGAATATTTTAATTTAATTTTACGTTACAGTTCTCTGTTTATTGAAAACATTCTTTTTAAAATTTTCAACGATAAGTTTTTGTTTTGGCCTGTTTGTCAAATAAGGCTACTGGTACTTGAATTTTGGGTGCCAGAGCTCATCGTAAACACTATGGCTAAGAAATATTTGGGAATTTAAATCTAAGTGTTAGTGTACAGCATTGTGGGGGAGCCAAGCTTCGGCAAAGGTTTGGCTCAACCAAAGTTATAACACGGCCTCACAAAAAACCGGCGTGAAACAAACACAGCGTTGTGTTTCACCGTGTGAATGAGGTTCTTCCCCTCTCCCCATCCTTTTCCAATCCTTAAATATCCGAAATCCTTATCCCCAAAAGGCTGGAAACGCACTCGTAACGCCCGTGTTGTTTGGGTGTTCATGGGCGGCGCTGATTGCTTACCATCAGGTAATCCGTCTGATTGTTTGAAAAACAACTTGAAACATGTTGAACTGTATGAGATATAGCAATAATATTTTACGTGACTTTTTGTTTCAAATAGTTCCACATCCTTAAATATAAAGACTCACGAACTAAATGATTAATTGGCCTGCAATTAAAGAACATTTGGGAATTATCTAATATTTTATGTGTGGTAATAAAAGTCCCCAAATTCCCCCAAAGACTGTTCGATCTTGCACAAGGTCCATAATATACCAAGTAAATTTAGCGTATGCAAATTGCAAAGACACAATTTTACATAGAATCTCATAACATTTTACGTACTCCAATCTCATTCCGAGCCTGTTTTATCACCTTCTTTATAAGTTCCCGATAAACTTATGTGGCACCGAGTTCATACTAATTAACTTCTATTAGTAAAAGTTGGGGTAAAATCTTTTCGCATTATGGTAAGTATGAACTTGTTATAAAACCTCTTTGGCTATACTGTTAGTATCTGGCTGGTTTTGGTATCATTAAAAGTTTAAATAATAATTCGAAATTCAAATTGGGAAAATGTATGATTTGAATTTATTTTTCTTACTCTTAAGATGTTAACTGATGTTAGTGAATCTAATAATTACAAAAAGACAAAATTAAATAAAAAAATGCGAGTCTCGAAATATATCTGCGCTAATTATGGATCTAGTGCAGTGCTTGTAAGAGTACAAATTTGGTTTAAGCGTTTTCAATCTGGAAATTTTGATGTCAAAAATATTCGTCGGTCTGGTCGGCTTATTAAGGATAAAATGGATATCATTTTTGAAAAAAAGGAACAAGATTGGTGTATTTACGACGTTGATGAAGAACTAGGGATTGGCGAGAAAACAGTTTTGGTGCACATGAAAAAAACTGGGTAAGTAAAAAAAAAACTCAATATTTAACTCACGACCTCTCTGAAACAAACCTAATAAACTCATTTGTGATTCATAATACGACGAAATGAAACCAACTGTTTTCGAAAAATCTGATATTGGTGACTAAAAGCGGATCACGTACGGCAAGAGCGTGCGATAAATGTCGTGGTCAAAGGCCGGTCATGACATCAAATAGTTTAAATTTTCTGAGAAATTTTCTTAAAAATGCAAAGAAACTGATTGCCCAATCAGCAAATATTCAAATTTAATTGGTAGGTAGTCAGAGATCGTAAAACGAACCCTCGCTGTAAAAATAGTCGTAATTTAAAAATTTGAAAAAAGGTTATATAGCGATTTTGTATTTAAAATATAGTCATAATAATAATATATATATCCGCAAGGCAGCTTGTGGCGAGCTGTTGGGCAGTGGCGACCCCACGGACCTGACTCCCGGGAGGTGTCTTGTTCTTCTCTCTCCGGTTAGTCCTCGTGACTAGCTGGAGTGAACACTGATGAGGAACAAGCCCTCTCACCTCATTCTTGCCTTAATTGACTGGCTTGAGTGGAGATTCGCAAGAGTAGGAGTTGAAGGAGACTCGGGGGAAGGATGTATCTCAGTAAGATGCTGGTAGGGGTCTTGACCGTACTTCCGGGATTGCTCTGATAGCCGTGGGATGCCTCTCCTTCCCCAAGCAGCTCAACGCATGTTGCCCCCGTGTCGCTACATGCTAGCGGCCGTTTCCGGGGGCCCATTAATTGAGTTTGCTAGTCACCCCCTGCCTGTTTATCCGTATGTATCAATATTGGTCAGGGGCAGGGGCCATAGTATTTCCATAGTTTTCATCCACTAGTCCATAGCAACCCATACCAGTCCTCCATCAACCGGGGATTGTCCTTGGGTGCACTTTCATAGTGCATACAGGGATAACTGCCGGCTGATGTCCCATTTCACTTATATTAAAGTTGTTCAAAGGGCCTCTGCGAGTTGGCTTCGGCCCCTCGTACGCCTTCCAAAAGTCCGGGACCCTGTGGTCCCGTGAGTGGAAAGGAACATACAAAATAATAATATTATCTGAACTAAACCTTTGTTAAAGTAAATAGCCAAAGAATTAAGTAAGACTCATATAAATTATTTCTGTGTTCTGTGTTATTTAGATAATGGGATAAATTATAAAAATGTGAATAATAATAAAAACAAAATCAAACAACATCGAATACTAAGTAAGCATCCAGACAAAGTAAAATGTTGGAAAACATCAAAATATCTTTTAGCTTTTAACAGTTTTTTGGCGAAATTCTTGGCAAAGTCTCAAGTTATCCTTTTTACATTTGGCAAAAAATAAGGGATGAGCTTTATAAAAGTAGACGTAACGACGTAACAAATTTATCCCATAAACTGAGTCGGTTAAAAACTCACGGAATAGTAAATCATGAAGTCTTTTTATTGTAAACGTTACTTCGGCCAAAAACTTCAGGCGTTGAAATTTCAGTCCATTTCCTTAACCGCTTGGGAACAATTCTCTTGGCAACGCTTTGAGGCTTTTTACGTTTCACAACTTATTATATTAAGAGGTTTTTTCGAAAACGTTTTCAGTCAATTGGATTAGGTGCTTAGTGGAGGAGGTGTGGGAGTTTGATATAAATGGGCACGGTTCCGCACATCCGAAAAAGGTGTTAAGAATTAAAATAAAAAGTTATGAGTTGGTGTTTAGCAAAATCGCTGGGACTTTTGTGTCTCTAATGGAAAATCCAACTTCACCATGAAAAGGATTCAGAATCAACTACATATACTATGTATGACTCCTAAGAAGGATTGAACTTATTTTTTAAATTTAAGAACTGATTTTGCATGTTTTTTCTATGAGTACTTACCCAAATAGATTTAAGTATTTATCTCAAAAGAACAAGACTTTTTCAATTGAGAGCAATAAACAAGAACATAAAAGAAAAGTTAGCAGGCTTTTGAGACTTTGAATACATTTTATGTTAGCTATTTGAACCCAAGTACATCCAAAACACGAATTTAGTTTGTAGCTACACTTTTTACGATCAAGATTGACTGATCTAACTTTTACCATAAGCGCCGTACTTAAGAAGTTTGATTGTGGTTAAAAATGTTTGTCTCCTTTATTAAAGTCACACAATTAATTATTCAATTAAACTTTTCATTAAATTAGTAGAAAAAACTAATTTCAGAAACAGGCACGTCAATTGGTCTGTTTTTGTATCAGTAACAGTATTGTTTCGTTTCGTTTTCGTTTTAAATATAAAACGTTGTCCCACACTAGGATTTTCTCCTGTGTCGTGGGTTCGTTTACAAACATTCAATTTCACAAATACATGACACCCAGACCCGGAACAACAATTGTGGATCGCACAAAGAGTTGTTCACGTTGTTGTTGCACGGCAGCCAGTTGCCCAGCCACCGCACCAACCGTGCAGTCAATAATATACATATATACTATATATATTGTGGAAGCATTGTGTGTATAAATGTTTTAAACGAAACTTTAAAAATAATGAGTTAATACTCACGAGAATTAACCGAGAAAAGAACTTCTAGTTTTAAGTTGGAACAGATATCTTACTCATGCAGAAGGAGCGGTGACGACGGTAAATCGTGCAACCAACTGATAGAAATTTTCTCAGTACGCTTACGTGACAAAGGCGACACATTCAATAGGATGTTTGGTGATAGTTTTTATACCTAGCTTTACTAGGATAACATAAAATTGAAATAATAAAAAGTTTTGGACCCCGGTCCGTAATAGATTCTGACTTTCGTTAATCGCCTTTATCATTTGGTATTCAGGCAGCACTAAAGTGTTTTACAATGAAAAATATTTTAAATTTAAGTATATTTAACAGAATACTAGCACACAGCACACAGGTATGCCGTAATAAAAATAAGCGAAGTGCTAACGTTTGCATAAACTTAGCGGCAAAATACATTTCGACGTTTTACGTTTCAACGCGATAAGGATTGTTTATGAACGCAGATTTACATATATATTTCATTTCGCTAGAATATTTAAAACGAATACCTGCATAATTTTGTTCTAAGTAGATATGTTATATATTATTTCAAATGTGTGTGTGAAGTTGAAGTGGTGTATGCAGCAGCATGTAGTTCGGGCATTGAGGCGCTCAGGGATACTATTATCGGGCTCGGTTTCAGCTCGTGTAACGAACCCGTGTAATCCCGGTTACATGGCTATAATGTTAACTATTTTTCGCTATATTATATATTAATTTCTTTTTGTATACGCTTGGAAGTTTGTAATTAGCGATTTGATAATTTAACATTTTTATTACCACTTGTGTAAGCCTGTACTGTCTGTCTGTACTGCCTACTGTGAAATAAAATAAATAGAAGTGTATTTTAGTGAAGTATCGTGAGTAGCATAGCCCAGAAATAACCTTTTTATCACTCCAGACAGCTGCCAATTTGTGTAACTGACTGACCGATTGGATCTTGCTTGAATAGATAACCATTTTATACGCTGACAAAGAAGTACAAAAATTTGATCAACTAAAACTTTACTGAAAGCTGTCTGATAGAAAATGTCAAGAAAGAAATTAAAGTTTCACGCAGTTATTACAACCATCTACCACACAATTAAAAGAAAGTTATTCCTAGGAAAGAAAAATCATTTTCAAATATCAAATGTAATGGTAAAATTATACGACACATGAGCAAACAATAAATTTGTTCACCAAAAAAATAAAATGGCTCGAGTTCAAGACTACCTCGACATAATTAATCAATGTCAAACGACGACTGCAATAAAAGCTCACTTAACTATAACAAACCAGAATAAACTGATCTTTAATTCTAATGAAAATATTAAATCATTGGGTCCATTGTAGTCTGGAAATGTATAGTACGATATGCTGTCATTGTATCTACAAGAGCGATCTATTTTTTAGGACTAATGATGCGAGAACGTCTGAAAAAATTGTTTTAAATACGAGTAATATATTCTTACTCGAACTTAGTCAAAATATTTTTTAAATAATAGCTGTGAGATTTGAAGATTTCTTTTACTGACTAGACTGTTTTGCTAGTATGGAGTGTACAGCCTTGTTTTCCGATCAGGGAGCAAAGGTTTGATTTATGTGTGGAATTCATGAAGTCTTTCTTTGTGCTCGGTAAATGGCAATTGTTTTACAATATATAACGCATTATAATATGTATTTACCTATGAAATTGCCGTTTTGCATGAAAAAATTTAAAAGAATTTTTTGATTTGAAATGCGATGAAAATGTAACACTAATCAATAAACAAATGACTACTTTTGGAGAAAGAATCCCATGTTTTTAATACAAAATTAATTAGCCTTAGCCTAACAAAAACTGCTTTGATTTGAAATGGCCAGTACTGCAGAACGGCAATTTCATAGGTAAAGACCTATTATTTACACAAGTCAACAGACCCGTACAAGAGAGTCTGGTGCTGGACTATACACCCAGTGTATAGGACTGCCTATTAAGATTTATAGATAGTGCTCAACTCTAAACTCGGTCGGACGCCTTTTGTTTCACGTTTCTATTCATTTTAGCGCCCCCATACTGATGACGCTCAGTCTGATCGCATAGCCTGTACCACCCTAAGACGATCCCTGTTAAGACCTCCTCTACATATTTTGTTGCCATAATCTACACGTTTGGCAGACAGGATGGAGATTGCAGTTTAACAGTTCCAGGTATATATATATCTATGAGTACTGCTACCCGATCTCTGTCAAATCCCTCGTCATATCTACAACCATTTTTTTATTAGCATTTGGTCGTACGATTGGCAATTTGTCGACAATCTCTTTATAGCAGCAGTGCAGAGGTATAGAGTCACTTCAAACAAACACTGGCACGCGTTCGTAGCTACTTCAAACGTGAAAGATAAATATGTGCTTTATGATACTGCCACGTGGCTTCTGTATCAATCTTTCATATGCATTTCATAATACAAACTGTGTGTGTTTTTCATATGTACGAACAAGTGCCATGAAAGATTGTGGGTATTGAAATAATATTAAACATATTATACTGGTATGACAACTTACCACATTGTATTGTGATAACTAAATCCTATAACCAGAAAGGCTTTTACATTGGACTAGTCCCAGACGTAACCCAGTTCAAAAACCTTATCAGATTAGTAAAATTAATATAGAGTTTTCCAGCTAAAATGAAACCAAATATCAGAAACATCTAGCTTAAAATAAAGCTAATAATAATAACCTAAATTGCCTTCTAAGTACCTACAGAACATAATGATAGTACAAGTTATCTTATAATTATATTAAGAGAATTAATTAAATTCCGCAGGCCAAGATGCTGACGTCTTAATTACCTATTGCTCTCTCTAAAGTACACGCAGCTCGTGATATATTTCTAGGAATAAGTCAGCTAGATCGTGATGTTTTTGTTTGAGGTTCTTCCATTTCCTGGTTCTTTTCATCATCAGCCTGTAAATATCCCACTGTCGAAATAAGGTGCGGAGAACCAAGAATTTCGCAGAAAACTGCGGGTGCTTTGACACAATTATAACGATGTGCTTCGACATCTGGTGGCGATTACTCGTTGACCAATCCCATTCCTCATTCCCTTTTTAATTTCGAAATTATCAAAACTTATCCCCAAAGACCGGCAACGCCCTTGCAACTTTTCGATTATTACGTATGCACGACCGGCGCCAATTGCTTGCTATCAGGTAATCGATCCACAGTTGCTCATGTCGGACTGGGATTGTCACATGTTTTGAAACCGCTCTATTATACTTGAAAACCGGGTGTCTTATCAGGACCATCATGGTATTATCCTCACTCATGGGAAAATGTAAACTTGGAATTGTAACAAGTTACCAACTTAAGTTGTTGCGGAAAATAAATTGTTGTTGACCCCTTTTGTTTGTTGTTATTGACCTTTGATTTGGTTTTGGTTCAATAAAAGTAAAGTAGTTTTGTCAGTAATGTTATCCGATTTATTTAAATAAAAAATCATGATTTTTATAAAGAATATATCACTGGTCGATTATTGTTTAAGATTAAGTTGTGGTGATATAAACCTATAATTCATAAAACCCTCTGACTAACACTCCAGGTACAGAAGTTAGTAATAAAATATGACGAAACTAAACCAACATATACCTATATGTAGTATGTGCATACTCTAGCCTCGTCTTTATATGTTCTTTGAGAGCTCTTTATTAATAATGTATATTGTATTGTATACATATAGATAAAGATTCAAGTAAAGCTCGTAACATTTTATTCATCGATATCACGTCTGTAATTAAAACTTTTAATATTCTATAAAGTAATATTGAATACATTTTCGCTTTCTTAGTATACATAGTTAATGAGCAAGAAAAACAGAGTAACTTCTTTAAAAATTTAAGCAAGAAACATCATTAGTGTGTTCAAAAGATTGGTAAAGTCAGTATCCAGTTTGTAAAATATTTTTAATAAAGATTTTAATTTATGATAATAACTTGAGCTCGTCACTTGATCTATTATCTTGTACAACGTTTGCTTAGGGATTGTGCGAGGAATTAAAATCAATCGAATGTCCTGTTCATTGACGATATACTCTTTGTTCCTGATCAATGAATTCCAGCTAAATATATACAAGAGGTATGGTTGATACAATGTATTTTGGCTCGGCCAAATTCCTAATACGAAAACGATTGTGTCAGTTGATGTTATTCGTTAAATAGGACTAAGTTGATTAAGACTTTTTTAAATTAATTTTATATCTTAGAGTATAGGTATACCTATATATCTGTATTATATTATATTATGTATATTGCCAATTGATTCACCTTGCCCGCCATTTGCCTCTCATTAATAAAGTTTTAAAAGTAACCGAGGTGAAAGAGTTTTTAAAGTATCGCGTAACATTAGAAAAGCCATCCTTCGGCACGAATGACCTCCAGGAAAACTGACGTGAAACAACGTTTATGTTGTGTTTCGCTGGGTGATTTCTTTCCCGGATTTGACTTCCATATAAAATCTTTAAATCACCCGATACTATTGAGTATTTTGGCATGGCATTGGCCAAAAATAAATAAATGTACAGTTATTTAATTGTTTATACTGCATGATGTCATTAAATGTAACTAATTACATAAATAATAAGTTATACCTAGGATTAGCATGTCTCCTACAGTAATCGTCACTTAAGTTACCTAAATTTGTAGATATCAAGTTGTTATTTAATGTATAATGATATTTAAGTATAAATTCGAGCGCTTCCTACGCCAGCAAACTGTGTGTGCAGTTTGGCGTTTTTGTTTTATCGCAGCAGAATGTTGTTTGAAGAAATAAATAACAAAAAAGGCCGACGACGCACCTCTTATTTTTTTATATGTTGCCAGGTTGTGTCAGGTGACGTGATTGCTGGTTTTCAATCTATCCTATAAAAATATGAACAGAATTCATCAACATTTTAAATACGCAAACCTTAAACCAGACCGCTTATTCCACTGTTTATTCCTTACCTTGTAAACCATGGTTCATAAGGAAAATCGTTTAATATTTATATATTTGGATGCAGTTTTAATAAGCATTTGGTTAAATACCAGTATTTCAGTCCATTACTAATAATAACACGACGGATAGAGCTAAAAGATATAATGTTATTTACATAACACGGAACTATGAAATTGAACACTGGTAAACACAAAACAAATATTTGTATTGATTTAATGTGAAATATTTATTCATATTTTGTCATAAGTGCATATAAATTTACATACATTTAGTTTTGACATTTCAGGAAATGTTTGTTCACGGCAGCAGGTATAAATTCAACTAAGCTGACAGTTATTGCAAACACTCCAAACACGTTAATTGAACTATTAAACTTCGTCCTATTTATCTACATACATATATGTACGTTTTTAATTTTATTACATTTTGATTGAGAAGTATTTTTTCTTTGTTAACGAAATTCAATTACTATCAAATAATTAACAAATGAGTAGGCTTTTACACAAAATATACATTGATCCATTTGTTGATGTTATTATCACCAAATTACTTGTGCACGTGATTTAATTGCGAAAAGGTCTACTAGTGTCAGGTCAATAAAAGGGACTATTATTCATGAACAGAGTGCGCGTCGCGACTCTTTCATCTATGTCGACATTTTCAATGAAGTTATAAAACATATCCTTACGATAGTTACTATACCAAAATAGCATTACCAAAATAGCAAAAGTGTGGGAGAGCCATGCTTCGGCACGAATGGGTCGGCTCGACCGGAGTGATACTACGGCCTCACAGAGAACCGGCGTGAAACAACCACAGCGTTGTGTTTCGCCGTGTGAGTAAGGTTACCAAATCCCTAATCCCTAAAAGGTCGGTTACTCCTCTGTTGCGGGGTGTCCATGGGCGGCGCTGATTGCTTTCCATCATGTAATCCGTCTTCTCGTTTGCCGACCTTTACATAAAAAAGCATTATATTTTTACTACCACCTCATCAAATCACTGTTTAATCATTACTTCGGTCTTCTTATGGTATTAGTTGGATTTATTATGTCTACATCTTTCTACATCATACATATTATTAATTTTAAATAACATGTAAGAAATTTATTCACTTAGGTCACAAAGTTATGATATAAGGCAATTTGGCGTACTGTCATACTTAAAATACTTTCAAAATCGTCAACAACAAAGTCCCAATCTTAGTTCTCTCCCTGTCTAAGTTTAACTTATCGTTAAATCACCCATGTCATGTCAAGAAAGATCGTACTGAGTTTTAGGGTCCAAACTTTTGTTCAACGAAGGTATATTATGTATTCATAACTTGTGGATCTAGTCTGAGGTTTACTTAGAAAGTTTTTTAACACAAAATTCTGACAAACGTTGGGACGGCTGGGGATACTTGAATCGAAAAAATGTCTTAACGGAAAACTCTCTTTTACATTTTTAAATATTAAGTCAGCAAGTTTTACCATAAGTCAAAGCAATATAAATTAATAAATAATTAATTAAATTTCTATACCACTTAATAGTATGAAGTAACAAACAAGAGAACTATTACTCACTAAATCTCAGACAAGTTCCAAGATCTGTGTAGTGTGTACAAATATCTTTAACTCCCATTTGTTCCGTATTTGTACTCTGTGCTCTTTAACAGCGCTGGGTTGTTTATTAGGCGCTTCACACACTATAATTTTCTGCAATACTACTGAATATCCGTATCCTTTGAACAGTAAATGTTGAACAAGTTCACTCAATTAAAAAGTCAGATAAATAAATCCATCGAGAGATGATCTGCGGTCGGCGAGTAAGGGCAGCTCGCCGCCCGACCAGAACCAGGCCTGAGCGTACGCGCGTAGCATTCCGCGCGCGCCTCAAAGAGCCTATAGACCACCACAGACGGGCCCCTATAGGGCTGATGTTGTGACGCAATGAGGCACCGCGACCTCGGTCCAGAGCAGGAGAAGGAACAGTGCGGTTTTTAGTCAGTAAGAGTCTGACACTCCCTCTCGCCCGGTCCTGGGCGGGAGAAGTCATTTGATGATTTTCCCCTCACAAAAAAAAAGATAACTAAATCCATGCGAGCCTTAATAAAAAAAGTATAATGTTACGATTACACTGAAAAAATATTATTTTAATTGAAAAAAAATGTTAATGTATTTGGTGCAAATTTTGTCCCATTATTGGATCACCATTTTTTGAGGGGGAAAAGCATCAAATGGCTTCTCTGGCTTTGTAGTGTCAGACACCATTATTAATTAAAAACTAATCCGTTCCTCCTCCAGCTCCGGGCCAGGGTCGTGATACATTATTGCGCTTACACTCGCAACCTGAGTTCTCTCTAGAATATTATATACGCAATAATAACAATTGATCGTCTGGAGACCACCTAAGCATCCACTTCCACGGCAGATATGTTCGATCAACTTACAATATGAGTACCTCACTAAACTTCGTCGAAGTGGTTGAACAGAATGCCGTACGTAATATTATTACGGAGAGGATTATATTAAGATATATGAATGTTTTATGGCATACCAAGTTTTCTTGTGAGTTCGCTAGCGTAAACTATAAACTAATTATATACTTTCATTGGTACAAACTTTACTACTAGCTACAAACTACTATTTATATGTACCTAAATATCCATGTACATTGTTAGTAGCTGCTTGTGAACATCTTGTTCCGTTAGGAGTTTCATTCAATATTTATTTTTTGTAAATCAATAAAATGTTAATTGCAATCTACATAAATGTATTCGTGTGGCATGGAGGAAAAGGCGCCCGCTGCTCATGCATAAGGGCGGGGATAAAAATGTAACCTGGCAAGTACCGATGTGGCTCTTACCAAGTATATGTACTTTCTAATAGTATTTCACCATCATCAGCCTATAAGTGCCCACTGCTGAGCAGAGTCCTCTTCTCACACGGAGAAGGTTCAAGAAATATTATTTAGACACCACTGACAAACGGTGAAGGAAAAGATTGTTAGGAAACCTGGACTTTTCTTTCTGATATTACGGCTGAAGTCGCCTATATGTCGTGAGCAAGCGTAGTAATCAACGCACAAGCCCCATGTGAGAAGAGTCCTTTGCTCAGCAGTGGGCATTTATTGGCTGATGATACGTGATGTGATAAATTTTCACAAGTATATACACTTAACATAAGAAAGGAAAGAGTTTCATGACTAGATATCTTTTATTCGTCATGTAAAGAATTATTTTGGTCTTAATCAACGCACAAGCCCCATGTGAGAAGAGTCCTTTGCTCAGCAGTGGGCATTTATTGGCTGATGATGTGTAATGTAATAAATTTTCACAAGTACACTTAACATAAGAAAGGAAAGAGTTTTATGACTAGATATTCGTATCTTTTATTCGTCATGTAAAGAATTATTTTGGTCTAAAATCCATAAAGGGCCTGAAAACTTTGAGAAATATTTTTTTTATCTTAAATAAGTTTATCTTTATTCGGAAACTAGTAGGAGTTGATCGCCTACGTATACAAAATGTATAGAAGCAAAGATAAAGTAAGCCGTTTCGCTCGTAGGTAAAAGTAGTTTCCTCTTCCTTTGATTGCCGATAAGACCAAATGGCGTAAAATGTACGTACTTAGATAAATCGGGAATATGTTATTTTTATTTATTTCAAGCGATTTGACTAAACATTTTTCCTTATAGGACTTGAGTGGCAAGTTCCGTTCATTCGTGTTGTGGTTTCAACTTTGTAAGCGTTTGTATTTAGTTTTCATGCTTATTTGTACTTAGGTATCTGCTATACACAAGAATTATTGACCATTAAATAAAGATGGAGCGTGCGTTAAACTCGCCTGTGGTATGTTTGGTTGAGTGTATGAGTTCCAATCCGGAGGAGGCCTTATCTTTTCCTTCTTCTAATAACTAGTCCCCTTCAAATTACCAATCTTGAATTCTCTAAGAGCCCCCTTAAATGCCCAAATGTACTTGCAAAGCCTCTGGTTATCAGTCTACCTGTTTGATAAAACCATAAAACCATAACGGATAGTCGACAATAGAATGAAATTGTACGCCGCTTGGTTCCAAAGCATTTTTGTTTAGTTTTTTATGAAACTGATACCTCTCATTGATTTGGCTGCAGTTTTCATAAAAAAGAGACCGCCTATCTAGAAACCTAACAAAAATAGATATGTATTGTGCATTTGAATACCACTATTTCACCGTCGATTCTATTTCGGAATCAAAAAGTGGTCGATTTCACGGTACGTCATGTAATATCTTGTTTACTTAGTACTAACAAAAATTAAACCAACATTCTTTTTTAATGTTTTATTTAGTGTTGGTATTTTGTTATTAAAAACAAGCCAACATATATTTTTTTATGTTTCACTATTTGTTGGTATTTTATTATTTTAACATGTAGTTATTTCAGTATAAAAGTAAAATACCTACAATACATAAAGCTTTGGGAACTTTTTTATTCAATTACAATTTTATTTTCATTCAATTACATTTTAGTTTTATTTAAAATGAACAAAATAAATTCTTTACTCTAGATCGCATTATTGAAATATTCAGGCGTCCTCTTACCTAAGGTAACTGAAGTAAACTTGTATTGGCACCGCTGGGTAAAGTTTAGCTGCATAATTTAGAATGACAAAGTACTGCTAGGCAACCACTACAGCAATTTGAAAGGCTTTATTGCGATGCAGTAAGAATCATTTTCGTAAGTAAAATATTCTTGTAAATTACGGTGAATTGCTCATTTTTTTTTGATTAAAACATTTGTCTTTGCTTAGTTTAACTAGATAGTTAATAAGTCTACGCATTGTCGCTAAGCTTGCTGCAAAGATTTCAGATCAAATTGCTATAAAATGAATTTAAATACTGGTTATAAAAGTGTACCTTATAGTAAAAAAATCTGAAAGCAAAATAAATCAGGAGAAAAACAGCAAAATTTATTGTTATAACAGAATAAAACGCGACTTTAGATATAATAGTAGTCAATAGAATCCACGCAAGCACGTGTACTCGAGTGAAAACGGAAAAGTGCTTTTATGCGAGTAGTTTCGAAACTGCACAGCGCAACCCGTATTTTGTTAAAGAGCTCTTTAGTTGTGCAAATGGCATGGCAAGCGATTTAAAAAGTACAAAGCTTCGTTTTACTAATTTTTTACTTACCAACTTGTAATCACCCTTTTTATTCCCTCCTGAGATGTAATGAGTGGTTCTCAGAAATTATCCGAATAATAGGATTAGTGTTAAGATGACGTCTGATAAGGGAAAATGAAGGAAGCAGTTGGTGGTTTGCCGAATAAAACGATTTAGGTATACCCTACATAATCCTCCATAGTTGATAAAATGTGCCGTGATGCTTATAATAACAATATAACAAATGTTATATCAATGTGTAACTAGTGAGGTCGTTAGCTTTACGACCTCTTGGAGATACGTTGAAGTTTCGAGGTATAAAGCGGGGACATTAACCCACAATATGGGAAGAGTTGCTTGTTCTTAATCTTAACTATTATTACACCTTAAGTATTTAAGTCAAGTGATTTATAAAGTGTAATATCCGGATTCTATTGGTACTTCGGGCTACATATAATTTGGTACTTGATAACTAGTCACATTCAAGACTTCTTGAAGTGTTAAATGAATCGAAAGTTTTCTATAATCTATGTATGTACGAGATTATGCTCCTGTTTTTTAAGTAATAAGCATATAAAATTTGTAAAAAAATTAAAATTGATTATTTTCAAACTGTTTTATTTCACAAAAAGCCGCACTCTATTGTAGACAAAGTCACGTATCTAATTAATCTAATTAATTCTAAGACTAATTTTCTGTTCCGTCAAAATAACTAATATAGTAAAATGGAAAATTAGTTATGTAACTCGTATTAACATGAAGATGCATCAACTCTGCACCTTTTAATTAAGAACCTGACCAAACTAAAGCTTAATTGATCTTGAGTATTAACTTCGAATTATGAATTGAAACTAGTCAGTCAATACGAACTTCACGATCTGGTTAACCAAACCAATAGTTGCAAACTAAAATCCAACTAGAGAAGGCTAATAATTTGTATGAGGAAATCATCTATTATATTGTTTTGTTATGAAAATGCAAAACTTATGTCTTTTCCTTCCCCTCTATCTTTCTCTGGTCATATACAAACACCTATGTATCAAAACATACGGTTGTCAATCTCAATACGAGATCCGCCACTCACAAACACGCCTGTACCATTATAAACGACGCATGTATTAGAAAAACATTATAAATATGTTCCATATACGTTTTATAAACAAGGCTACTTCTTTTACAGTAACAACATAACCTCATTTCCACAGATTAGCAAGTAAAAATGTAGCTTTAGTACTATTTAATTATGAAGTGTAGTAAGTTATCATTTTATTGACATTGCAATTAAATTTACAAGGTGAAGAGACAATGGCCTGTCCGTTGATATTTCGCCTTGACTCAGAAATTGTATTTTGAACAGGAAGATGTAGCGTAGGCCAACCACTTTTGGCTCGCTAGATAGGCCTACGATATTGTCAGAGTCGCGAAAAGTCATTGGATGCAAGTGGCGAGAGTCCAAGGAGGTTATAAAAAGAGCAGGTGTATATTAGATCTGGCTAAAGATGATGATAATTCTTAGATCTAACGTAGGTATTACATAAAAGTCGTAAATAAATCATGTTATGATTCCGTATAAGTATATTTGAAAGAGACAGGCATCAACGTTCTGTGACAATTCTAAATATTTTTCAGGACTACTTACCTATTCGTAGTTTAGTAGCCTAAGTTTGTTGATTATTTAATAGGATTTACCCCTGCGTTACCTTTTAGGTTAAACCCCAAGTCCAAGATATATTTCCGTCCACTTTAAGTACGAGTCTTTGGATGGCGAGCAAGCCAAACGACATTTGATGATATTCCTTTAGAAAAAGGTTTTTTTTTTTAAATACTATCTCATGTTGTAGATGCCTAATGTTGTGCAATGAACTGTTGATAACCTAAAGTTTTTTCTTGACGCAACACTTTGCAGAGGTGACACTGTTTAACAAGGTTTATGCACTGATATACTCGTAACTTCTTAAATAATGACCTGTGCCTAACAGATAGATCTGATGTACTCGTGTGTTGAATGGTTTGAAAACTTGAGCTTAATGCATTCATTTACCTCATTGTGATGCAGATCTGTTCTTAAGATACTTAATAAAAATGGAAAGATGTCTGCATTAAATAAAAGAATAATTTTGCATATTTTTTTTCAATACAATTGGTTTTAACTAAATGTAACGCTCTTAAATTGATATCGATTCAAATTTTCCTTAGCATTGAACTGGAGTACTTCATTTTCAATTGAAAAGTCCATTTAGTTGAGACTTGAATGGACTGTAATTTATGTGTAACATCAATTCATGTCGAATTTTTGCAACGTACCATTTTTATACTCTCCTATTTAATGATTAAGGAATTGTGATGGTGTCTTTTCAAAAACGCTATTTATGTAGTTAAAAAATATTATATCTACGCCATGATAGAGTGAAAGCATAAACATAAATATTTTTGTTCACTTTAAATAGAACGTGACTATTCGAAACTGAATACCTGGTCGCTTGGAATTCTTGAAGTAGATTCCGCTTACATAAGTATCACGTAACTTCAATCTTGAAACTATTGACGGTCTCAGATATTTGCAAATGTAAGTCGGCGGAGCTTTGGTCATAAATATGCATTCAAATGGTGACCTCACTTATTCTCTATCTGCAAGTTTATAAGACATATGAGTATCTTTATCTGTGTAGTAGAGCTACGACAGGTGTGCTACGGCTACGGCGTAGCACTACGTAGCATACATAAATACACAAGGAATTATGTGAATTTATGGAACTGGTACATCCATACTGATGTACCTATATATTCCAGGAATAGATTTTTAATAATTTTTGAATTTATTATATTTATATAACTTTAAATTATTACCTTTCACCTGAATGCTGACTGTTTGATAAGATCTGACACAGATTCCACATTGACTGAAACTTATAAGTACTTTAAAGTAAATGGCAATATTTAGAAAATAATAATAAATATCAGTACTATTTACTCGATCGCTTTCTGGAAATATATTCTGTACAATTTGCAGATGTAAGTACCACTTCGCTATAAACGCTCACGTAAAATTGCAGATCTACTTCGATTCGATTCGATTGAAGTAAGTGCCTTTTGGCAAACTATAAAAAATCCTCAACGTCTGTTTACAATACTACCTACACAAATTCATTAAAAATTCTAATTATTGGCAATTTATTTCGATAATAGTGACAAAATTATGTTGTTCTCCGAATATACACTTATATTTATATACCTATATACAATGTGTTATAATGTTGATGACAACAGGGAACAACATTCCTCGGAATTATAAATTTATTAAAGTAATATAAAGTATTATGAAAATAGCTTTTAATTTCAGACAGAACAAGGCATAATTAGATCGTCATAATCAAGTATCTAGTTAAAGTTACCGTTTTGACTAATTACTAAAAAAACAGTTAAGAATCGTGTAATCATTTTGAAATTAAGAAAGGAATTAAGTATTTTGTCAAGAAATTCGTGCATTCCACAATGGAATAGTCAAATAATGAAATATGAAGGTTTAAATAGTTCAGAGTATTTAAATCTCAACCGTTTACTAAGCCAACATTAATATTCTGTCTGCTCAATGTCAAGCTTTATAGTGGCAGATCCTCCAGATTTATTCGTAAAAAATCGTTTATCTTCACTCAGAAAGATTCCCAGGTATAAGGAGATGGTGCGGAAAATCAAGAGAGCTTACGAGAAGATCCTTAGTGAAAGATTAAGGTGAGAAAGCGTTAGAATTAAAAATTTACGATGAAGTGATAAGAACAATTATTTTGGATTTATTTTTTTGTAAAAACACGGTCATATTTTTCCACGACAACTGTAAAGTATAGGTTCAGCATACCCCTTTTTAGGGGGAAAATAATATAATATAATGTTTCTCCTGCTTTAGGCCGCGGCCACGGTACATTATTATGCTTGCACTTGCAACCCCGGATCGATATACAATTTTGTTAACAATTTCTATTTATAGTTCTTTAAGTAATGTTAATGAACGAAACTTTATTGATAGATTCTGTTTTCAAGTACGACTTCACCTAGTCATATTAATTAATCTATACTAATATTATAAAGAGGTAAAATTTGTATGTTTGTATGTAGGGT
Organism: Spodoptera exigua; assembly: GCA_902829305.4. NCBI lineage: Eukaryota > Metazoa > Arthropoda > Insecta > Lepidoptera > Noctuidae > Spodoptera > Spodoptera exigua. The sequence continues at coordinate 7,253,405 of LR824614.2, forward strand.
AATCTTTGGAACCGTTGGTCGGATTTACGTTGTCGGATAGATAGCTACAATATTCCTGAGTGCTATAAAAGATCACGCTACGATCTGTAGGAGCAGCAGGTGAAACCGCGCGTGAGTAGCTAGTTTTATATAATTTGAAAAAAAAAACTGCTTGTATGTAGGTATGAAGCTGTTATTGGTTGTACTAAATACAGTACATTTTTTGTTCCTGGAAATTGTAGTCATAAAGTATTCGCAAGCACTGGCTGAAAGCCAACACCAGCTGACCAATTTCAAATGCTGTGAAATATATAAACACCAAGTTTTGTAGAAGCTTTATTTATTGCAAAAAATCTTTTTAGTTTACAACTCTTCATATATTTTTACAATACTTGGGATAGCTTTATCACAAATCAAACACAAAATAATTGTGGATAAATTAGGCCATTATTCATCGCCCTTTGTTTACCTTAAGCGTAATATAATTTCAGTTCACAATAGCGCTACAACATCCTTTGTCCCCGTAGGGTCGTAAAAGGTACTTATCACGCAGATAGACAGGAACATTCTCCTGTACAAGTATTACAACACAAATAATGTGAGTGTAGGGGTATTGTGATTGTCAAAGTGTTCGCCGAATTAATTTATTTGTACTACTTCTGTTTAAGATCATGAGAATTGTACATATAATTGTACTATTGTACTTATTCGTAAATGGGTCACACCACAGCCGCAGTTATAGCAGTTTAAATACTTTACTCTGTACTTTCTATCATTATAGCTAAACTATGAAAAATGTGCAAACTCATTACAAGAAAAAAACACGTCCGATATAAAAGCCTGCTTTTTATTTGAAGCATAGAGGCAACAATTACAAGGTTCGTTGAACAAAAGTTTTCATTATGTTTTGAATAACATTTAATACAATGGCAAAGTAATTTTAAATGTTGTGCTGAAAAACATGAACATCGAATCTAAAAATGGTGTTTGTAGTTCGTTGAAGGCTCAATAAATTAACAAGTTTCGTTGAGACGATCGAAAGTTTCCTTAAATCTTCGTTAAACGGGGCGGAACCCGCACTATTTGTTCCGAACTCCGTTTTTGCTTGGAGACACTTTTCAGCAACTACATCGGTCGGAAACCACCAAAGTAATAAAGTTTAAGCAGTCGGTAACTATCTCTGGATTTTCAAAGAGAATACTGAGATAATGATTAAAGTTGCGGTCCTACCTTATTACACCCTTAGCAAACATCTCATCTAAAACCGAAATCCTTCATTACAACCTGGAAAAATCTTATGATTACCAGATAAAACTTTCAATAGACATCAAAAGGAACATTTCAATGTTTTATTAAATATAATTTTAATTGAAATTGATATACCTAGAATGAGAAATGAAAGGCAACATCCAGTTTAAGCAAATAAAATCTGAATTAGTTCGCCGATTGAATCGTAAATCTGAGCTAATAAATGGATCATAGCTATAAATTGGAGATAACTGGTGATTAAGATTCCTTTTAAGTAGATTACACTTGCTTAAAGACATCGACTGCCATTTGAATTCAACGTTACTGCAGAGCAGATTTTGTGAGTTGCCTAGAAATGGATTCATTATTTATCGCATATAATTAATTATACGATACGATGATATGATGATTAATTTATTTGATTGAATGATGTATTTTTACCTGACTGTGAATGGTAGATAAAGCCAAATAAAGCCTCCTAACTTTTGAATTATTTGCGGATAGTTGCCCGCCTGACTGATCACGTAGCTTGGTAGGAGGAACCTTTCGTTTCGATCTTAGGGAACTTTATTCTTTTATCCCTAAAAGCCTAAAAAAAATTAACATCTTTTCTGTCACATTAGGGTAAATGCAATAAAGATACAATACGTTTTTGGAACAAAAAATAAAATATTGTTTTGTTCACAAAATCTACAAAATACATTTATGGGCAAAATATGGGTACCTCCTTCTGTTGCTAACCCATAAGGAAATAATAAAATAACATGTCTGTCTTCTGCAACAAACAAATAGCTTACTAAAGAATGCTCTGAAACTAATCCTGAAATCACAGAAGGTATTAAAATTCTGATGGCATTGTCATGTCCAACTAAAGGAGGGTCAGATTAACTAGTTGTACACAAACTTTTGTGGTTTATTGCGGGGTTATTGTGTAAATTCTAAAGTTTATTAAGCTGGTATCCTAAGCCTAAGCTAATACGTGAAAGCCCTAAATTATAGCAAGTAATTACTTGTATTATTTATGAGTAGCACTTAGCACTTAGTTTGACATAATTTATGTTACAGGATCATTTAATAATATTTCTTTATTTTTTATTCAAGATCTATTATCATCGGTACTCGTATAAATGGAAATGAATCCTAATAGTATAAAATTAGATATCAGAACCAAGAACTTTATATCTAATGTCTTTTTTTCATGTACTTATATCATATATTCTTACTCTAGTAGCAAAGAATATATCAGATTATGTAACTGATACATAGATATGTACAAATCGAGACACATCCGGACCTCAGCAACCGGATATCTCTCAAAGGAAGGCTAATAGCTAAATAAGGTCAAAATACTACAGACAGGAAAGTGTTTCATCCCGTTTACTCGGAAAGGGACTGAGGATTAGGCCAATTTCCAGTCTTACACGAATAGAGTCAGTGTCCCAATTAATTATGTCATTCGAAGGAAGCGCACGTGTAATGTTTAATGAGGGACATAATTATGGAAGAGGTACCCACCCCCGGGATGAACATTCCAAATACTTATATTATGAATAACATAACGAGCGTGCTCTCAGGGACCTACCTTTTAATGTTTAGCATCAGTTTTTGTCCCATTTCTGAGTACGTAATTCTATTTTGTATAACTTGTTAGTAACTTCCAATCGATTCCCTGGTTGACTAAAGTATTAACCTATTGGGAATTCAATTTTCGATAATTCTGATTGGCTGGAGATATGGTTGAATAGATAGCGGTGAAAATGGGGTAGGATTTGCTCTGTAATGGAATGATTGCGGCTGATGATAACTCTGAAAGTCACATTTATGTGGTATGCGTATTTCGTAGCTAGGTTGAGGAAAATACACCATCTATTTTGTACTTGTTAATTCCATAAATTTTCAGTTCCTTTTATTTCCGAATAATTTAAAACGTCTAGTGATCGTAAATTGCTCAATCCGTGAATATACCAGCGGTCTTCATTACGCTGAATAAAAAAGGGTAAGGGAATATTTTGTCAATATTTGAAAAAGAGAACGAATTTTTGTATAAACTTTACCTACTCTAATTGGATGAACCGCAAAGGGTGCTTTATACATTGTATAGAGGTGGCGCTTTGACAACAGAGATATTACCCATAGTCGTCTCAGTTTCGACATTACTACGCAATATAGGTTAAATTTCCAAAGCTAAGAGCATAGGTAATGAAATATCTGGCTGTATAATATGATTATATGGAAAGCAATATGCATTACTTAGTAATGTCAGTCACAAGCAGCCCGATGTCCCTTTCACGTTCGGAACATTTTGAAATATGCTACGTATTTGCATAATTTGAAAGCGCACCCACATTCTAACCACGTTACATACGTACCTAGATCTAGTTTTACGTTTTTATCTCCAATTTATGTAGGTTTAAATCGTTTGGATTTCAAAGAGTTTGTTCTTCGAAGATATAAAGTTTTAATATAAGTTTTAGAATGAAAACATTCCTAAACTGTTAAATAGAAGTCAAAGCTATTAATTAATAATAAGAATGTACTTTTTATATTCCTTTGGGATTCCCTGAAAATTCTCGGAACTTCAGTAAACATTCGTTTCTAAGTAAATAGTTTGTTCAGTTCTATGACAGCAGTTGACGAACTTTTTGAAGATAAGAACATTTCTATTATTCTACAATATTTTTTAAATTTTAAATTAAAATATTATTAACGTGACGTTCGCGTCTGATCATAAATAAACCATACATTGATCATCGCGTTTGATGGTCCGGTTACTAGATGAATTAGGTATTTTGACAACGTGTAACTGTAGCACGCAGTTAACTGAACCTGACGACCATAACAAGAGATATTATGATGAATTGATGATGTTAACTGGCAATCCAATTTGCCGTTTGTACTCATCTCTGAATTTATAAAGTTAACGTTTTATTCGAAATTTGTTTTAGCTTCTGTAACCAGTGTGAATTGAAAGAATTACTTCTTCTGTAAAGGAAACTCTAGTGAGAAATATGAACTCCAAAATACAGAGGTAGACTAGCGTGTGACTATGGCGAATACAAATCTTTTTATTTTATTATTCAAAACAATGTGCAAATATCATGCGTTCAGTTTCGCACATTCAACAGAAATGAGATATCGATTATAAAGAATTCCCTATTGTTGAATTTTTATACGTCATAGAATTTTGTCCTCCTACTGTGATGAACAGTAAAAGCATTTAATAAGATAAATTACATAATGGATACTTAATAAAAAAGGTGTCCAATGATACACTCAAAGCCACTTAACAGATATTAAGATAGATAATAGTCATTTGTTCTTTTTAGATAAAGATCAACAAGAACGTTGTTTAAGGAAAGAATTTGAACGAACTTTTTAATTATCACGTACAAGTTTTCTTAAAACGAGCTTTTTTTAAATTGAATAACGGGCGGATTTTTGGCCGCCATCACGCCTGGTGTTAATGGTTGAAGCGACATACGATAGAGCACCTACTCATAAGCAAGCTATTCATTTATTTATTTATTTATTCATATTGCACAATGTACATATAATGTCAAGTATAACATACAGCCAGTACAGTACATTACCCTGTTAGGGCGCAGCAATTTAACTTATAACTAGATAATAATACACGTTATATTCTTTATTACATTAGTTATCACTTCAATATCATAAACACTTTTATGAATTCACTCGGGTCTTGTAGACACCTCAGTATATCCTACGGAAACACAGACTTCAGCAAAGAATTCCATTCTTTCCATCCATCCATGTCTCTATAAAAAATAATTACCATATAAATACCAAAATAAATATTACTTTGTGAACAAATTTATGAGTTTAGGGGACACCACAGACAATTTATATTTCACCAGGTGTTATTGCTGACAATAAAGTTTAGAAAACTTTGAAATAGTGGTTATTGCTCACGGTCCAAGCCATTTAATTCCAACATATAACGTTTGTCTTAGAAACTGCTGAGTCTTCAGACAAATTTATCGGCTAAAAGGATCGAGTCCCACTTGGCCATATACCAATGATTAAAAGCTATTTTATATACGTAAGTGGCTCTTTGAATCGTTAAGATATTCATGAGATATAAAAGAATACAGTTACTGTTATCGTAACTCAGATTTCAGCCTAACCCTTTATTCTAAACAAAAAAGCGGAGTTACCTAGCGTCGCGATAGCAAAAAATAAAATATTTCAAAATTATTAGACAAAAGAATTTTTGGTACAAAAATTATATTGGAAAAAATACGAGTCGTTCAAACAAAAATACAGTTGTTTGCCCTTTAGATAACGTTGAAGTGCTTTTTAGGAGATGTCTAAAATTGTCGCTGTGTTTGACGTTGGTTACAACCCTCCATCGTTTGTGTTACAATCCCTATAGACTTATTTTAGTCTGTTTGTTTCCTTTGTATATGTATAAATAAAATAAAATAATGTATTTTAAAATAAATAAAACTATTTGTTTAGTATCAAACAATAAATAGATAAATTGTGAATTTGTGAAAGTTTATAAGCAGGTTTGTTTAGTTTTTTTTTTTATAAAAAACGTTGCCCCACACTAAGATTTTCTCCTGTGTCGTGGGTGCGTTTACAAACACACAATTTCACATACACATAACACCCAGACCCGGAACAATACTTCGTGGATCACACAAAGACTTGTTCGTGGAATCGAACCCGCGACACGTTGCGCGGCAACCGGTTGCCCAACCACCGCGCTAACCGTGTAGTCAAGCCAAGGTTTGTTCCATCGTTGGCCGTATCAATGGTAATAATGTGCCATTTTGTTATTTCGCAAAAAAGTCGTACACGGTTCACATTATTCTTGAAAACGAAACTTAAAAACTTGTACCTTATTAATATACCTAGGATAAAAGTTTATACTAAAAGACAAACGAGCTATCTAAATGAAATACGTTCTCCTACAAATATGATTTAATTAAAAATCCTTGTATATAAAAACGTTTAATCATTTCAACGTGGCAGCCGGTATTAAATTTCTTATGGAATTGTTTCAGCCTCAATGGAACAAGAAGATATATTAAATAGTATATTTTAATTTTTTAATTAACGTGTGGCACGGAGGGAAAGTTTTCAAAGCGCTTGGGAAATTCTGTTAAGTTTTATTTATTATTACTTTACGGCAACTAGCTTTCTTTATTAATACTGTTTGGTGTAAAAATGTACATAGAAAGATGTCAATATAGAAAACAAATGCAACAAACTTAGACCGGAGCAAAATAAAAAATACAAGTACATCATACATAATACGACATTTTAAAAGAATAAGTAAGAAATCAATTTCTTTTTCACGTCTCGTCAGTTGTATAGGTTACTAAGTCGAAAACCAGAGAGATTTATTTTAGTAATAACACCACGATCTCGGGGAAATATTGACGTATTAATTAAACAGGACGTCACGCCAAAAGATGTCCACTACTGTACAAATGCCTTTCCCAGAATGTTTAATGCCGGTTTACCTACATTATTAATAATACTGGGTCAATTAAGAATTCTGTAGCTTACCCAATAGAAAACTCCTTTCCGGGATCAAATCACAGATGCTATCAATAGACAATTTACCCGGACATTTTAGACTTCATAATGCTTCTGTGTACATACATTACTATAAAATTAGGACCTCAATTCAGCAGGAATTTGCGTCGTACAGATAACAGACGGTAAAGTACACACTTCACTTTCAATTCAAACTTGACATTACAGGAAAATCCCTTCAATTGCTTTGAACCAATATGAAGTACCGCGGCCCAACATTTAATAGTTCTGACAGCAGACATACCGCCGCCAATCTTTGAAATTGTAATGGAATAACGACGTGACTCGACTTTTACGAAAGTGATATAGCTCCCACGAAATTTCAATGAGCTTTATGAGGATATGTAAGAGTAAAATGGAAAACATTAAGAGGGTAAACGACACACATAAAGGAAACTAGATTACATAATGTGGTCATACATTTATGATTTACAAACAAGTGATTTTGAAAAGGTGGCTGGAGATTGGAAGGTATAGCTTTAATATTCACTGATTCAATATATAAAAACTGTGACATAATTACGTTTATCGGTCTTCGAGCCTTCCATCAAAGAGGCACTTAATGTTTTAGGTATTTTAAGTTTTTTTTTGCAGTGATGTTTGCCGTGAAGTAATTACAAAATATTAATTTTAATTTCAAATATAAAGCCAATAATAAATTAATATTATCTTGTTCAAACACAAAACTATTGCCTTTTCAATTATTAAATTGTTAATTATTTCAGTAAGAATAGTATTAAATTGCTAAACAGATGTTCGTACTACGCTACTTATTATTCTATTCTATTTTATATCTAAATTTTCGGCACTTAATTAAATTACTTGTACTTAATTTAATCAGAGGGCAATTATTAAATGTCTGAGGATGTTTAAAAGAAAAGTCGATCTCAAACCAACTTCGTATCAGCTTAAAAGTTATATTAGAACTAAGAACTATCATCAACTATCATTTCTGTCCCTATATCTCTGTATCCATGTAAACTTGATGCGATTTCTTTTTATAGGTAGATCGATTAGGGGAAGTTTTATATGTAGGTATCATAACATCTCCATTAAATAGGTGAGAAATTTAATATCGGCATTGTACCCGTGCAAAGCTGGAGCGGATCGCTAGTTATTATACTTACATGAGAAATGAAACAAAAAGCTTTTTACTAAATCAACTTTTTTATGTTCAAACTTTACGTAACGAGAATCTAGAATTTTCGTGAATAGAATCTCAAAACGAGTGTTCTTTGGTGGCATTTTTAGTAAATCTACGAGCGCTTTTGGATATAAAACTTACTATGTCATCATTACCCAAAGAGAATATAACCATATTCTCTTTGTAATAACCACAGGACCGTCGGGATGGTGACAGTAAAATAAAGGCTGGAATAATTTTTATTTTATTTGGTCTATTAACATTTAAACTGAGCATTTTTGTGCGTCTTGTCCTGTCTGGATATTCATATTAATTATTTAGCGATATAACCTGAATAATTGAAAATTTTAATTTATACGATGAAGTTTGATTTGTCACTGTAAATATAAAATAAAATCAGGAATTCAAAACACTAAATACAGGGTGTAATTTTACCTCGCCATTACTCATCAATGATTTAGATTAGTTTCATTGTGGTAGAGGTTTAAAATATAAGCTACCGTTAACATTTTCGTAAACATGATATTCTGATAGTCGAGAGTAATCAGATAATAATTTCGTTCAAAGATAATTGTAGCCAAAGTTACCGTTAGGGATCATTAATTTGTATTTCCAGAGACTATTTGTAGCAAATATCTTCAAACAATTACGTACTCTGTAGTTTACCTCATCAGAGATACTTACTATAGCTTGGTTGTATACATATTCTCTAATTTTGCAAACAATAATCAAAGTGTGGTAAGTTCTATCTGCTATCTATATACACAAACATAATCGTCAGAGTTGTGATTTGATACATATATGTATACCTACCTATGTGAATTAAAAATTTAATGTATGAACAACGATAAAAAAGGAACTATTGTTTTACACTACTAAGGAACTATTGTAAATACATCTTCCTACTCTGGGTAAGGCGAGAATTTTAGACTCTTACTGGCTAAAAACTAACCCGTTCCAAGTCCTGCTCCATGATTGGCTGCGGTAAGTCATTGCGGTTTTCCCACACCGTGTAAACATGCATGTTTAGCTGCGGTTCCGCGCGCGAGCGCAACAATATACCGGAGCCTGGAGCGGGAAAATAAAAAGACAGTTTTTAGTCAGTAAGAATCTGACACTCCTTCTCGCTCCACTCGGGCGGGAGAAATGATTCGATGATTATAAAATCCCCGACTGGACCGAACCCGACTCTGGTAAAGATTTTGTCATAGAACTAAAATACGAGTATGTTAGATAAAATTTAGAGCATTTTAGCAATGGAATCAGGTTTTCATAGAATATAATATATTATCGTCCTATAACAATTCCATTGAAGATTCATAACGAAACAGGTTTCACAGAATGAGCTCTTGATATCTATAGAAACTACTGGAACCTAAATCAGGTAATTGAAATGCAGGCCACGTTTCAACAAAATTAGTCAGTTTTGTAGGCGGACGCCTACTCGGACGAAGCTACTTCAAAAAGGCTTTGTATAGCACCTTTCGTTCTATCAGGAGATTGTTGAAGGTGCTTTATGATTTCTGTGAAAAATATTATTGGATTTTTTGTGCTAAATTTTGTCTTAAATTGTGTCTGGCTGGCGATTGGTAACATAACTCTGCCCCTGACATCTTTTAATATTCGTGAAAAAAGGGTGTTCTAATTCATTAAGCAAAAATATAATAATAATCTGTTTTACAATTTGTGGTTGGTATAAATACCACCCACATAAAATTCATTGTTGTCAGTAGGCTTATTTATTTCGATTGTCTCCACTGTTTTCGAGCTTGTATAGGTACAGACAGATACAAATGTAATAGTATTCGTGTTATTTTGCCGAACAATTTAAAGGGACCTCTCTATATCCTATACACAATAGATTTGCGGAGGTACCTTTGTCCAATTCAATTTGCAGAGTATACGAGTACGTATATGGTAATTCAACCGTCATAGGATCAAATAGAACTACATTCGGTCGCTAGTAATGTGGTGAAATCTTTTAATTTGACGCCAAATATAGTATAGTGGTAACCCTCTATGGGTTAATATTATATACATAAATTATTTGGAAATAGCAAGGTTTTAGTAAAAGTTTTCTTAAAGAGACGTTTTTTTTGTAATATGCAACTTAACCTTGAAGTGGCCCTAAGAACGTTATGAAGCAGCTGTCAACCTGTTTTGTTAATCTGATTCCCAGTTATATCGAAGATCGTCATTACGTTATACTTACATAGAACAAGAAAATCGTATTCGGCATACCATTTACCATGTAAACCATACAGGGTGTAAAAAGACACTTAACGAAGCCGAAATTCACGTATTCTACTGATTATTTAGATCATTCTTTTCTTTAAGGCCATAGCTGGGTCTCCTACACTCCACTGAATTTTCGATTTTTCTAAATAAATTACGCATTTGAAGTTACGAACAGTAATGTACGTAATAAATAAATGCAGACCCGCCCAAAAAACATCGTGCATCTCAGTAGGATTTTTATTTATTTATTTTTTATTTTTTTTATTTATTCATTACAATTATTACATTGTGTTTGAATTTACACAACAAAGAATTATACATGCAATAATTGGCCGTAACAATTATTATTAAGGTCAAATATCATTATACTATCAAAATTTTACAAATTAAATTTATTAAAATCATATATCAATAATAAAATATAAAAAATGTCATCAACAATGTCAACATTATAATTCGTCAATATGATACAGACACTTTTTCAACAAGAACTGTTTAAGCTTATTGTGAAACTCGCTTTTATAAACAAGACCTTTTATTTCTGTCGGCAGTCTATTAAACATTTTTAATGATTTATGGAAGGAACTATGCTTTGCAACATTCAGATGAGTCACTTGCTGTAACTGGAGATCCTTCCTTCTTGTACTCTCCCTTCGGAGCCTTTCTTCTTCAGTCTCATATTCAAAAATGTACTTTGACAAATGAGTAAGCAAAACCAAAACGTACAAACTTGGGACTGTCAATATATTTAAGTCAGTGAAATGAGGCTTACATGATTCTTGCTGTTGTATTCTAAGTATTCTAACCATAGTCCTGACTGCTCTTTTCTGTATTACAAATGCCGAACTACCGAATTGTTTTGTTGTTGCGAAGTGAAACGTCGACCTACGTACTTATCACAGCATTTTAATGCTAAGCTGTGAACCTACGCACACAATGACACGAAGCCCGTTTGCTTTACATTGCGCGCAATAAAATTAATATTTTTTTTTGATACCTAAAAATAAAAGTCGTTTCCCAGTGATAATTTTAGCGTAAAGCTACTTAGTTAGAACTGCAATGTACGTAGTTAACGGCTTCGTTAAGTGTCTTTTTACACCCTGTATATACCATATACCTTATAAACCATTTAAAATAAATATTAAAAGCTTGGCCCATTTTATGACAATCAAAAGGAAAAATTAAACGTTGATCAGGTTATCTGGCTTTTAAATAAAACGATCTAAGATGATATCTCAAAAAAATGTTGAAGAAACTTCTACACAAAAGGAGTCGGAAATAAATCTGTAAATGTTGGAGTCATTTACGTTCTCTCTTATATAACAAATATAAAGTATACTTACAGTCTCGTCTGTTCAACATTATTCAACAATTTATGAGCACTTTATCTAAAACAATATGTCGTTTAAGTGAAAGGATTCCATTTCAAATTCTGTGTTCATACACCAGTTCTTCATCTTACGTGCAGTAGCATTTTAATCATGCTGGCATGCATTCAGCGCGCCAACTTATGCCCATTGTAATCGACGAACTTTACTTTTCAAATTGGATTCTATTATTCACAAAATTTCTGAAAACCGCCATCGAGCTAAATTATGAAAGTGATGTTAAAGACAGAAGATAAGATTTTAGGTTTTATCTACAGACTTAAAAAAGTATTTAAGAATTTTCAACTGCTAGACCCACTCGAACTTTATCTTTGATATTGACAAAGAATATAACCGAAGAGGTATAACCATTATCAAATGTTATCAAAAATGTAAAATGATGATGATGAGTCAATCATCACAAATAATAATCATCAGTATTAAACAGTTTGTAACCATTGATGATAGGTATAATATAGTAAATAATGACGATAGGATGTAGCTTATTAAATTCCACTGCTGAACAATATACTAACTTCACTTTTAGCATTAGTCGTAGTTTAAAATATTCAGGTTTATTAGAGAGTGCTGCCAATTTGTGGTCCCTATAATTGTTCGCCTTTTTTGACACGCATGGTTAAGTCGGGTACATATTGAGGTATTGACGATCTATTCCACTATATCGTGGTCCCACGAAAACTAATGTAGAATTATTTTGGGCAAAAACAAGCACCGCGTTAATGTGGTTACAATGTTAGTGTAATCTAAAATTTGGTCCAGTTCTATCAAACCTCTTTGTTCACTGATTAAACTTTTAAATCCATTTATGTAATCCGGCTTAGGCAATGTTTGTAAAAGCTATTACAGGATTGGGTGTAATCGACCGTGTTATGTGTTTCGATGTACAAAGGATTTAACTAAATAAATATGCGTAATATAACCTCAATTATGTTTTGCCTCATAACCAAAGGTATTTAGGATTAAAATGGCGTTTTACTAATGGCAAATTTACGGTGGATAAGTACAAATGTTATTGTACCATGTTATAAGGGTCAAACTTTATATCATGATATGGAAATACAGTTGAAAATTCGATTGAATAAATAAACAATAAGTAAAATGGCCTCATGTAGTCAATTTTATTTCAAATTAACACGCTCTCTACCAACGTGGCAATGTTGCTAGAAGATGTCAGTAGACAATTTACCCTTTACACTTTTCTGTTCATAGTTAAAGTTACACAGAAGCTTGTATTGAAGTAATAAGAATTTACATTACTTTCCGATGTATGTTCTAAAAGACTAGACAAAACATTTACAAAAATGGTAAGGTAGGTACCGATTAGAAGAACGACGGTAGGAAAATAGTCACCAGATGTGGGTATCCTGAGATGCTGACTAAGGGATTATTTGTAAGGGCTGTTCAACTAAAAATCTTTTTTATTTTTTGTATTTCATTTACTTTGGTTATTTTATCTATCTTTATAACAATTTGTGTTATTGTATTAATAAAAACTTATTCTATTTTCAAAAATTATAAGCAGTGGGTAAACGTTTTAGTTACGATTCTATAAAGGTATCTCGATATTTATTCGAAACAGTTCTATATTTGTCACAAAATTCTGAGGAAAGTTTGCAGTTTTCCCAAACCAATTTTCATTTCGTTCCATTCGACGCGGTTGCCTGGTATCAGTGCAACTGATGTTTACTTAAGTGAAATTGGCGCTACATCGCGTAGCGTAAAAACATACCTGAATATATTTGGTTTTACAACTTTCGTATAAAAAGTAACATTTTTTTTCAGTCAGTCAGTTTTTCTCTGAATTTATCGACGGTTGCAGATATGTGAATATGATTGAACCAATATCGACTACCAAACCTGATTCGATAAAATAAAATTAAAATTCTTCCATATTTTAATAATTGAAAGACAAGATAATACATGTATTATTGAAATAAATATTATTATATAAATATTACATATCTAAAAGGACAAAAGGATAAAAAATTGTAAACAAATATTTATAATACCCTCCTCCTCATTTTTTTTTTGGCCGACAGTCCCTACAATGCTCCTAAACTAATATGCTTGCATACTACCTAAGGTCATATTGTGGAATGCATTAAATGTATTGAGTATTTCGAAATAAACACATTGAGTAGAAAATACGAGTAGCTCGCTCTGTGTTTTTTAAGAAATAAGAAACAAACAATCTATCGGAATACCTGATGGTAAGTGATAAGCACAGTCTAGGGAAACCCGCGAATTTTGAGAAGAAAATACGCTTGTTTATTGAAAGTTTGCAAGTCATATCAATTATGTTTTATTTATAGCACGTATCTAATTGAAAAGCTTAACCTTATAAGTATTAAATTTCAAAACTTTTTGTAACTGAAATTGAACTATAGATAAATATAAACTCAACAAAATTACGAAACTTTTACACCCACTATCGAAGTTGCAAACCAAAATAGAAACATTGTATTGTTAGTAAACCTAAATGGAAAAGCTAAGTAAGATTGACCACTACAGTAGTGCGAAGTCTAATAAAACTTAATTATTAGTTGTAGGTATAGTTCACAAAAGAATGATTGGCAAAAGATATTATAAGATTATTATTTAAGTGTGGAAGAGCCATGCTTTGGCACGAATGGGTCGGCTAGACCGGAGTGATACCACGACCTCACAGAAAACCGGCGTAAAACAACCACAACGTTGTGTTTCGCCGTGTGAGTGAGGTAACCGGAGGCCCAATCCTTCCCCTAGCCCAATCCCTTCCCAATCCCTAAATCCCCAAAATCCCAATCCTTAAAAGGTCGGCAACGCACTCGTAACTCCTTCTTTGTTGCGGGTGTCCATGGGCGACGCCTATTGCTTCCCATCAGGTAATCCGTCTGCTCGTTTGCCGTCCTATCACATAAAATATATATATATATTTATTAGGAGAAATAACAAGTTTGTTTTTAATCAGTTTGAATCTGAGACTTCCTTTTGTTCCACCTAGGGTACGGAGAGTCATTGGAGGATTTTGCTCCTGAAAACAAAAGCAGCAAGTCATCCACTGTTGGCTAAATTTTCCATATTAGTCAGTTGGAAGCGACCTCTAAAAACGGTCTTTACACTTTATCAGGTTGTCTATTTTCTGCCAGGTGTAAATTAATTTGATGACGCTTTTCGTCGATGTAAAGAGTGCAGCCAAGAATTGAAAAGAACATTTTTAACTATATAGTTAGAACTTATATGTTAGAACGTTTAAAACTTACATGTTTAGAACTGTAAAAGTGTATAGCGCTGAATCATCTCTCTTGAATCAACTGCTGTCTAAATGCGTTTGTTTCAGAATCCTTTTGCATTCACCTATGTCATTCATGCATTATGAAGCTGACCAAATATCTTAAAGAATGTGGAAAACCAATGGATGTTATAATAATATTATTAAAAAGTAATTTAGTTTAGACCTCAAGAATTAATAAATACTTAAACTACCAACTGGTTTTAAATTTCAATGTAACTGTACGTGATTTTCACTCCAACCAAGTTAAGCGCGCGTTGAGCCTTATATCTCAAGCCGGAAATAATTCGAGAAAAGGACAAGATTAACAAACATAAACAACGTTGTTTTGTTTTAATATTCTACCCTCAAAGACGTTAGGTATACTTTTTATTTTTAAATTTAATATTTTACTTTCCTTTAAAAGGCAATGCCAATCAATCCTGCTTCGCTAGAATAAACCGTGCTTATGTAAACTATGTCTGATAAAAAGCTACGGTAAAAATTGTGTTCACTTTTTAACCGACTTCAAAAAAGGAGGAGGTTCTCAATTCGACGCCTATTAAATTAAAGTAATAATTATTTTTGATCTTTTAATGCGAGGTTCGTTCAAAGTTGCAATAACCTGTCAACTATGATCCTATAAAATCTTATGCATGTTCTTACATGTATGATACCTATATCTATTATATTTATTCATTTATAACTTCAACAAAATAGACTAACAGTACGAGACCTAGTCGTCTAAATGTTACCTTAAATTAAATAACAATTACATTTACTACATACATGTATATACATTTACTTTAAATTAAATATATGTATAAATTGTACATGACATATGGTATCTTTAAATATGAGTAGGTACAATATCTGAGCGTTTTTTTAATATCTCAGTGTATTTTTACCAGTGACCTCCGAGATAAACTAGGTTGTGAAGATGCTTAATCATGAACCTCTTCTAAGTAATGTCTCTAGTGGTTTACGAAGTCTAATATTACGGCGTCCGCGGTCAAAAGTGTTAGATGGTAGGATATCGTTCAATGGGGACACATCTATTATATTATTAACAAGTATGTAATGTATATAAAATAATATATATTTGGCTAGTTCGCTGATGTTTCCCTTTCAAACAGAAAACAAATATCAGTTATGTGTAAGTATTGTTAATATGTCTAACAATTTTTGTGGGCTTAATATTAAAATGAAATTTCAACACGATTTCCATATTTTTTATTAATCTATTCAATATAATATTATGCTAGTTTTTTGCCCCGATTTCGCCAAAGCTCTGCTCTACTCTATTCTAATCTGCCTTTCTCTTTTCTACTCCATTCTACTTGAGTATATCCTGCCCTACCTCACCCTACTTAAATCAAAGCCAAAAAATTTGCGAAATCGGTTTAGAATTTCTTGAGATTGGCGCTTATCTTTGGTTAAATTATTTGTGACACAAATATTTACTTGTAGTTTGAAATCGGTATGTCTAATATCGTTACGTATGAATAATGTGTCTGTAGAAACTTGAGATAAACGTATGAAGATGTTATTAAATACGAAAGTTTTGTGCAGGCTCATATAAGTTCCTTTGAATCGTTCCTAGCATCGGGCTCCCCAAAACTCGTAACATTGGACATTCAGAAATGTCATCTTGTACCAAGTATGTTAAAGTTGGACAACAGTTGTAAATTTAACGCTGTCTGTTTCGGAACAGCCATCCCAAATCGCATTTTGACAAATATTTTATTTAATTTAATCTTTTCAGAAATGTATAATGTTTAAATGGTTGTTGTGGATATCTATGACAATATTGACTATCGGAAACACAAATATAAATACAAACTTGGCAGGTCAATCCGGGTGGATAGCAGTCGCTCTATGTTTATAAAATAAGGATTCTGCTGAATTGATTAACGTTTTAGTACTCACCCCAACCTACTGCCTCATAGAAAACCGGCGTGAAAAAACCAGAGCGTTCCGTTCCACCATATGAGTAAGGTTAGCAGAGGCCCATTCTTTACTAGTATTATTATTATCGACCATTCCCTATTAAGTTACCATGGAGGTTGTTCTTTGTTCTTTTTAATGGCAACTTAGTAAAGTTGTTTTAAAAGGTCTATTTAAAAAAAAACAATGGAATAATAGAAATGTTGGAATTTAAACTATAACTCCTAAAAACAAAAGCAAGGAGACATTTGTACGAACATACATATATACATGAAAGAGTTCCCACTATCCTTAAAAAATTGAATGAACAAACCTTTTTTGTCGGACGTAAATTGACAATTCCATAAATCTTATTGACAGTACATTCCATTGGTTTCTCGTGGCTATATGGAATTGCTATTACAATGGTGCAATGCGGAGTTTGGCGCTAAACTGGGATCTATTCATCCCCGTATCTAAAAGCTTTTTACTTAGAAAAAGTTAAAAACAATTAGTATATCCTTTGCTAAACGTGTTTTAGTTAAAATACGTGTGCGCGCTACTCTCACTTCTTAAAAGATTACAACACCTTTTTTTCTTATTTCAGTACTGTTTTAGTTTAATTAATTTTCTTTTAGACTGCTAGCTTTCTTGACAAGTTACTCAGTTACTAAGTTGGAACCTAAACTAAGTTTTATAGTTTTAGTCAAGTTATCTAGATGTAGGGTCGATCCATTGACAATGTAATTTAAGAAAAGAATTAAGGAGCATGGCTGATACAATAATGTCATCACATTATGATCTTAACCAGTTAGTTACCTATATATTGTAAAAACTCCATTTAAAATTCTAGATTCCACTCGTGCTCTAAAAGTTTAAAAAGCTGGTGTAATAAACGATACGTAGTTTTTCTTCTTTAACTTACATCAAATGCATCTTCAATATCATCTTCGCAGACAGTTGCACTCACCAACAATTGACTACAGAAGCACTAAGAAACAAGAAATTGCATGGTACTTTGTTTTGGTAATCGGAAACTACATTAAAATAATAATCTAGAATTATAAACTTGACAACAAAGTGTCACTTATGTCGCATTAAACTAAAACAATAACAATAGAATTACTACGTTATTGTACACTAACAATTACTTTTGGCGAAAATCCAACGAATAGGGACGCTATTATGTATTCGGTTTTCCGAGTGAATTTTAATGTTGACGCATTATTCTGCAAGATTGCGTTAAGTTACGTGTCGCAGTACAATTTAACTGTCCAAAAATGCTGTTGTAAAAGAAATGACATTTTCAACGCTTTATTTCTTTATTTTCCGCTGTGTGCCGTGTAGATGCTCATATTAAATGTAACACTCATTTTTAATAATATTTGTTAAGCTATACAGCACATAGATTGACAATATTTATAATGGGATAAAAGGCGGACTAATTATCTTAACTAACAATTTATTCCGTTGCGACCATAGACAGAAAATGAAATTTAAAGGGACCTCCCCTAATAATAAACCCTCTAACATTTCGTCTTTAAACATTCATTTAGCAGAACAGTGTCCAGCTGGAGATACTGGTGCAAGCCCAATGTTATGCCATGACCCGGCTCAAAGAAGGATCCAGGATGGATTTTAGTTAGTACAAGTCTGACATTCCCTCTTGCCTCAACCAGGGCAACGGAAGTCATTTGATCATTTAAGGAATTCACCTCTTTGGTTTTTCCTCAAAAAATATATAGTGACTATTAATAAATTAATCCGGGTAGTCTCCAAAATATTATTAACAGTAATATAGAGATAATCAATATATAAAAACAATTTCATCGGATGCAGATGTCACGCTCCTGTGGGAGACTACAGGCGGAAATTACGATAGGCTAGATGAGGATGTGACGGAAAACAGAATTCTTATTTAAGAGGTCATTGACCTCAATACGTGCTGTTACTCCTTTTATCAAAACTGAGGGTGCTACAAGATTCTTAGATTTTTATATAGTTCGTTACAGGTCGACCTAATAAAATTGTGTTGAAAAACCAGCGGAGTTAATCAGAAAACAAACTTTTACATCAGAAAATTGTTTTATTTTTTCCTGCGTATGTTATAAAGGAATTAAAAGAGGAAATTACCACTTTGTGTGTGCAACAGCGTGATATGGAAAGGAAATGTCTGAAACTGGTATGACCTATCACAAACCGGAGAAGTAACTGACAGGTTTTGCTGCGAAACATGGATAAAATCCTTTGTAATCTTCGTATTAATTTTGCTGTTTTATTTTCAGTAAAACCTTGCAAACATTTTTAGCGGCAACCATCTTTTTTAGCTCTTAAAATTTCTTCCTTTTGATATATCGTCAGAGATGTAGGTAATAAAACCACAACCATTATACTACCTTCTAATACTAATGCAAGCCGGCAACGCACCTGTAACACCTTGTGACTGACTGACTAAATTGCTGATCACCAAGTGATCTGTCTTTTATTTTACCTATCCCATAAAAAACATTATTAAAATATATCTATATTCGCCTCTTTCTCGCTCGCTCTCTCTTTCTCTCAATTCTGTTCTATTTACAAACACCGAGCGTGACATAACGAGTTTTGTAGACGTTGACACATTCAAAGTACAGGCTAATCTTTGTCTCACAAGATTGTAAAACTTTACACTTAAGGATATTGCTACACATATTTCGTTTTCTCGTATACAAAATGGTTGAGGTAAAAAGCTGTGTCACGCGATAGTGCATAACAACATCCATTTTCATTTCACTGTTGTAACGTGTTTTCGTTGTGCAGGACGACGACCGCTTTTTTATGGCGGATTCATAGTGAGTTATTATTTTTAATTTAAGACCTAACATCGAAAGTATATGACTTAGCCTAAAAGTTTCATCTATATCCTTCATTAGCAAAATTTTAATGTCCTTTATTTTTATGTGCTATGTCATGGACCCCAGAGGAGTTACAAGTACGTTGCCGGCCTTTAGAGGATTCGGGCTTCCGAGTTATAGGGATCGGGGGAGGCGATGGTCGCGCTGGTTTTTTGTGAGGCCGTGGTATCACTCCGGTCGAGCCTTCGCATGCGTGTTTATTATAGTATATTAAGCTTTATATCACTCATTAGATTTTTAACTTTTCTAATTTCCTTGTGCTTATATTAATTACCGTGTTTGTAGTTACACCATCAAAACAAAGAATAATGCAATTTTGAATAAACATAAAATCAATGAAGTAATGTAGACAATTTAAATTATGATTTAATCTTTAAAAATTGCCAGCTAAATCTAAAATGGATGCCAATCAATCAAAAAACTTTCGTATGCTTTGACTTTTGGGGTCATTATCGTTTGAAGCAGTTCATATAATTATTAAAGAAAACACGTTTAGGGTCAGGTTTTACCAATATAATGAAAAAAGTTTTATGAGTCCGTTGGTTGCGTACTCGCACAATATTTGTTACAAACAAAAGAGTTTCCACAGGGCCATGGAACTTGTTTTGAACTTTTTTACTCATAATCCATACTAAGTGAAACTCAAATTGGTTTTCAATGTTTGGAAATATCATTTTCGTTAAGTTAGGGTACGTATTAGAAGAACGCTATAAAGATTACGAAGCACTAATTTAGGTATTTATAATAAATTTTCTGTATTTGATATAATTTGTTTGCGAAAATATCCATGATATTGTTTTGAACTCTATACCAGTAACTGCTAACACCGGTTTAATCAGGTGCTACTTTTTTCCATGTCTATTTGCATACATACAATAATAAGATTATTGTATATGTATCTCTCAAGACTAAGACTGTGCCCTTCTATAAATACGACCGTTATTGTTAAAAAGTGAATAGCATTAACGATAAACACTTCGTCACTTCAAACAAATAATACTAAGAATGGTATCTAAATCTATTCTCACGAAAAACTACATTGAATAAAAGTTATAGGACAAATAATAATTTTCTATAATTTTCAACAGAGTTTTCATTCATGTTTCTATTAAGTTTATTAGTAAGTTAGTTCCGCTGACGGGGCGACGGCTAGTGGGTCGGTTACGAGGGACACACTAACCTATTTAGTGGCAAATGTGACAGAATGAGCAACTAATATACAGGTATTTTAGACGACATTACACAGAACATTAAAAGCTCTTCAAAGTTGCACATTTTCTACGTAATACAAGGGTCATTTGCATTCGAATAGAAGGCCCCGGATTCAATGAGAGGTTGTGGGACTGCAAATGTTTTAGATATCATTTGCTTTCTAAGAATTTTTATAGACCTTAATACTATTAGCGATGTTGATTTCTTGAAGAGACATGGGGGGGTTTTTCTACTTAACTGTGTATTTAATTCGACATCTTATCATTAAAGGGCTTTTTATGGTCAGGCGAGGAGGAGTGTCTCTTACTGACTAAAAACCGTCTCCATCTTCAGGCTGGGGCCGCGATACCTTACGCTTGCACCTGCATGTGCTCTAGTTTCCGTGTCTAGCAACGTTTAATTGTATCAATTTTGGAGTTCTCAATAATTTCACTAGGTCTGGAAATTGTGCTGAATTTCGATAGGCTAAACTCATTTAACTATGTATTTCAATGGAACCAATAACACTTACATTTGATGGAAATTGTGTAGGTATACAGTATTTCTGCCAACCTCCATAGGCATGTTATGTGATGTGGAGCTCACTATTCCATTCACGCTTTTCCTATGAAAAAGCTCGATCAGCTTAGAATCGATCAGTTTTCAATTAGAAAGCAATCGAGCGTACACGAACCAATGTAAAATTATGTATAACTCTATTTTCTGTCACGTGAGTGACAACAAATTACATCTCCTACGCAATATTTTTGGGACGAGACGCGCTAACGCGTGTGACGATTAAATTACTAGCATCTACTTAAACAGGTCAACACTTAAACCTACCCTCAATGCCTCACGTTTCCAATAGATATTAAACTTTACTTTACACGAATAAGGTTGAAATTATAGTACAAAAAATTCAGATAATAGGATAGCTTATTGTGCTGCACTCTGTTCCACGTAATCGAACAAAAAATATATGGGTAGTTTTTGAAATTAGTGAATTGTTCTTAACTCGTTCTTTGCTTTTGTCATGCGAATATTCGTCTAATGTTAACAAATATAAGAAATATAATATACTGCCAACGTTCCGAAATTATTTTTGTACCTACTTATTATATTACTCGATATTAAAATCAACTAGCGCTGACGGTCTACTTTTACGGGCCTAACAAGAGTTGGCCATCATCGCCTTGCTAGGCAGTAGCATCGTAGTTTCAGGTTCAGGTTTACTAGAAAGAGCTGCTGCCTGAACTCTACATCTAATGTTTCATTTCGACTTCTGCTGGAAGAGATGAGTTAGTGACAAGCTCCTGGTTTGAGTACCTACACACATATCTGCAATTCATTATTCATTAGATGTAAGTATGTAGATAATAAATGAAGTCATTGACATTAATTATATAAAGTCTTTGTTAGTTTAACTTTTTGGAATATGCTTACTTTACTAATCTAATTCATAATTCTCAAAAATATTATCGAACTTAAAATTTTTTTGCAGACTGTTAAGTATTCTGTATAAGTAAGTTATTAGCATCAATTCATAGTAAGTAGGAAAGTAGTTTTTAATTCTAATTCAGAGCCAAGATATTAAAAAAAAGAAACTTGTTTTTCTTTAAGACTAAATATGTCACTCTTAGTTAATATAAAATTAGTTAGCTAGTTAGTTCAAAGCACACTTTTACATTTTATAAGTCAAACAAATCGCAGCTTGCTTCAATTTTATTTACTATGAAGTATTTAAATACGTTATATATGTACTTATAAGCCAGCACTCAACCCGCTCGCGCTGGTGCCCATATACCTCGGTATATGTCATTTATTTTATTATCGAACGGCTATAGCACTGAAAGGGTTACAATTTCTTGATATACCCTTAACAATCATCTTTTATAAGGACATTTTCCTGATCTCAGCGAGGTAGGCAGCAAAAAAAGAATTTATGGAATCGGCGTGGCCTTTACGCATGATACCCACAGATTATGAAACAAAAGGATGATACCATGAACTAGATAAATTGGTTATTTTTTTAGAGATATACACATATTAATGCATAGATTAAATATACCTACATATATGTATCATGTCATAACTACACACCGTAGCAGGAAACTTGCTACTTAGCTTCCTGACTTGCAGTGACTTAGTTTGTAGTTACGGACCGCCCGAAATTGCTGTTTGCAAGATTTAATAACGTAGACGCCTTGTGACCATGTTTTTGCAACGTTTACCTAGAACGAGATTTTGTTTTTTATGTTTTAATATAAAAGCGCATTAAAGAAAGAACTTATTTAGTGCCTTTTATTATCTCTTGCCTGTGGTAGCCTGAAGATTAAGGCGCCAGCTTCTCATGCACTAGAATTCGGGTTAGAAACCGGGCAAGTACCAATGTCTTACTATCTGGACTGGACTGGACTGGACTGGTATACGGCGAAGGAAAAAAATCGTGAGGAAACCTGTAATTATAATTTCTAATAAACAGTATGAAATCACCAATTCTCATTAAGCATTGTGATTAATGCTCAAAAACTTTTCGTGAGTTTAGTAGCTCAAAGGCCTTTGCTCGGCAGTGGGTGCTTATAAACTGATGTTGTGATCCAGCTTACCATTATTATGCCGAACCGCACCCCTTTTGATGTTCGATCAATGTATTTTCGTAAAAACTAACATTTGCGATTCATTTGAAATTATATTAAAACTGAATAAATAATTGTAATTGATTCCTGTTCAGGTTGTAATGTTTTTTCATCTATTTTAATGGATTGGAAGGTGAATCTGGGAAATATCAACATTTTACAAATTTAGATTTATATTTGCATACATAATATTG
Organism: Spodoptera exigua; assembly: GCA_902829305.4. NCBI lineage: Eukaryota > Metazoa > Arthropoda > Insecta > Lepidoptera > Noctuidae > Spodoptera > Spodoptera exigua. The sequence continues at coordinate 7,277,064 of LR824614.2, forward strand.
TCTTTGATTAACTAAAAACGATGATTAAGTACTTATGTTCTGAATATGAAGCTGAAAATATGTATCTATTTTGACAAATGTTTTGGATAAGCAAGCAATAAAATTTTTAATGAAATAAGTTAATTAATTCTTATTACCACTTCTATACCGTGTTTTATGCAAATAAATTATATGTATACTTACTTACTTAAAAGTAGCAGTCTATTCATACAACAATTAGCTTTCCAACTTAAGCACTAATATAAAAGCCTCATGAAAGTTTCTTGAAACTCAAATTACTCTACAGTTTGATACAATATACTTAATTTAGGAGACACAAATTATATTTAACTACTCTCACAAATCCCAACTTACATTAGAAATGCGAAAGTTAGTTTGTTTGTTACCTTTAAACGCTTTATATTCAGCCAATCTTCGTAAAGTTTTGCATGCATAAAGTTAGAAGAGCGCAAAAGAACTTTGTTAAAATTTGCGGGAAAATGCCAAAACTAATAAAATTTTGATTCGAGTTAACAGAAACGCAGGTCAATGGTCCTTGAGCAGTGCTATTTGACAGTAAACACAAGTTAAGGTTGCACTTAGTTTAGTACAAAGTAAACGTTAATAATTCACTACTGCCGTTTATTTAGGAAAGGGAAAACAAACAGTTTTAGCTGTAGGTGTGGTCTACCTATTTGCTTGCTATATGTAATCGAGCAATATTAACTCGGCGGACTAACGAATTCTCACGTACCGATTAATCCCCTACAAGACCCATTCACGTTACTGTTATTGCCTATATGAATTAAATTTCTAAATGGGCTGTTATTATTTTTATGTATTGTACGTTTTTATTGTTATGTGTTGTCGTGACACAAATGAGTGAAAGTATTTATTTTGTTTCGTTGAATTTTAGTTCGTAATTGTCACTGTCTTTTACATAATAGTAATATAACAAAGAAAGTGGAACTTATTATTTTATTTCATTCCGGGTTCCAAGACGACCATGCAAGTAAATAGTCCTATATCGCTCATTAAGCTATCGAACTAACATAAAAATAGCTAATATATTTTTGAGAATATTACAGTAGGATTTTCTTCTTTGTTATGTTTGTAAATGCACCCACAGCATTTACAAACATAACAAATTCTTATGCAATTAATTCGTTATGCAAATTACCTATACTACATCAAAACAACACAACAATCTGTAATATTCGGAAATGCATGATAAATATACGTAAACTGAGCCTTCATGTGTGCGAGTCTTCATATACAGGACGTTGCCGCTAAAAACACGGACGTACGATGAAAGTTATATAATAACACCTGATTTGATAAAAAGGGGTTACACCGGTCCCTGAGTGTCACTTAATTTTCGGCAAAAAACGAAATATGTTGGAAGAGCCTTTTATAACTTACTTAGAGCCCATGTTATTAAGTTAAGGGATCTTTTAGAAAATGGTCCGTGCGATGCGGTCTTACTTAAACGGAATTTACTTTAGTAAGAGGACTATTTTACGGTGTTAGATGCCATATTTTTCGTAAAATTTATCATTGATTGAGTAGTGAAAAGTTTATTGAGTAGTCAACGTTAACAATTGAAAAGGAGAAGTTACTACGAGTCCTGCTTGCTGATTATTGCTGATTATAATTCTTTACTCGACCTCTTCCGAGACTATAAAAGAAATATTGCATTTCATAATTCTTCGTGATTGTGTTGAAGGTATTTTATGTGTTCATGTTTTTCACGTATGTAAGCCAAGAAGTATTAAAACAATCAAAACACCTCACTTGCCACATAAAAAGTATGATATGTATGAAAATAGATTTTGCAGTATAAAACTATTCCAAGATCACTGAGTCTTGGCGTTAAGCCACTGAAAGACATGACATTACAATATTAGATACAGATGGGGAAACTATTTTAGATATGTTTACGCATCTTTAAATATAGTGGAGATGTGTTTGTAAAGTAAAATATTGTCTAGTATTATTACATTGTTTTGAGCTAAAATGATCTAATAGCGGTCAGAGCTTTGATAATTTTTGGAGTTTACGGTTTCGTTATTGTATTGTAACTAATAATTCTAAAATGCCTCTAGTTTAACAACAGGACCTAGTTTCGAGAGGTAACTATTTCAAATTCAGCGGGATAAAATGCCCGGTATCGTCAGTGTTAGGACCACCCGGAGGATACCTACGTTGAAGCGTACGCAGAACTAGCATTCCGTGCGTGACTCAAAGAGACGTAACTGAAATAGGGCTTAGAAAGGATTCTTGGCCCAGATTGCGGGCATAAGGGCAATGACGTTATTCGACTAGGGTGGTGTTTAGTCATTAACATTCCCTCTCACCCTATCCAAGACAGGAAAAAAGGATGGACGAATATTTTACGCGAAAAATTACTGAAAAGATTTAAGTGAAAATTACTTTAGGTACTATGCAGCAGCACAGAAATAGGGTAAGTACTTACAGGTTAGATTACTCATAGACGTAAGTACTAGTTATTAAGTGTCGTGGGTAAAGCCGCTTTCAGAAGCTAGTGAAATATACAAGTGGAACGTTAACAATTGACAATGTATTATATAAAAAGATGTCGATTAGGTACTTAAATATATCCTATTTGCCGGTTTTACCACTTACTGCTCCATTAGGAAGAGCCATAAGCGGCAAGCCGGCCACAGATACACTAGTAAAAAATTCAAAATCGGAATGCTTCAAACATTTTGCCTTCGTGTTTGCAAGCACTATACAGACTAGACTCATTTAAATTTTATTTGCTTCTCGACTAACACATGTACGTTCTCATTTTTAGAGCCCTGTTTCAATAGAACAAAATTATTTAGTACCTAAATTATTATTATAGGTATGGTATGATTCCTAATACATAACCATTCAAATCAAATTACACGTTAGTTTAATCTGATTAGTTGAAAATTTGAATATAAGCAGTTTAAATCTGACATGAATGTACCTACTAACATCAGTTCCTTTAAGAATTTAATACGACTAGCATATCATTCATGAAGACATTTGTATGTAGAGTTAATTTCTATGCACTTTGGCTCACATCAATGGCGTGAGACTTGGTTGCACAATTATGTAGTTTTCGGAGATTAAAACAACTCTAGTGTTTAAGATCATGTGGACCACTTCTCATGCATGAGGGTGAGTTTCGAAACCTGGCAACACTGACATACTTACTGTGAGAAAAAACATTGGGAGGAAACCTGGATTTTCTAATATCTAATTATAAGTTTACAATATAGGGAATCCGCCTTGAGCAAGCACAAGGCCTTTGCTTAGCAGTGGACATTTATAGGCTGATGATATGGTGTGATGCGTATTTCTACTCTAATTGTATATTAATTTTAATTGCTCTACTTGATCTACTCTATTTATATTTTTATTTCATAATAGTTGCACACTACAATGGCTGCGCAAGCTTGTATGAGCAGGGTCCTTATGAAAAAGGGTCGTAAGACGCATAGGAAAAATAAATACATAAAATTTCATTAGACTGTTAGAACGCCATACTGTTTGTCTTCCACGTAATAAACTAAGATGACACAGAGTGTTACCAGACACGATATATCATTCTTGGTTAACGACAAAGAAGAATATTTTGTTAGCACATTATTTTTGTTGAAACAATACTGTGATATATTTTCTTTGTATTATTGTAACAATATATGATATCAGTGCCATATTGTGGATAGCTTATTAGTGCGACAGCTAACCTTAATATTTTGGCTTTGCTTATAGTCAAGTAAACTATATAGTATGATATTTGTATTAAATAGTTTTATTTATTTGGGGTCTCTCCGTAATAAAGTGAGCAATATTATTAATGGAACCGCTGAAAAATATTTGGGTGTACTTAAGGTTCACTTTTGTTTAGCAATTCACGTAATACCAAGCTAGCCGTTATTAAACATTTGATAAATACGCGAATGCCCTCGTAATGGTTTACCATTTGAACCCTGGAAACAAAATTCCAGTAATAAATTAAAATAATGTAATACCTATTGTTGTTCCGGTTGCAATAAACCCAAACAGAATTCCGTATCTATGTATTTGTACAATAATAAAATATTTTTCTTAAAGAGTAATATAGGCTGGTAGCCTATTTTAATTAATGTAGATGGGTAAATGTATAGATGGACGCAAACGAGCAGCCAGATGCTGATGGTAAGGAATCGGTGCCTCCGATAGTTACCCACAACACAAAAGGAAAGGAATTGGAAGTGCATTGCTGACTCGAGAGTTAGGAATCAGACCTCCAGATTGAGGGAATCCGGAAAGACACATTACATGCATGCGTTATTCCACGTCGTGGTATCTCTCCATTCGCGTCCGGCTATTCATTTTTCTTTATTTTCGTTGTCTTTCGTATTAATTTCATGCTAACTTTGCAATACAATATGAAATTAACAAATTAAAAATAAAGTCATTAGGGACTGTGTGTGTAAAAAAAGTAAGATCAATAATCTTACTTTTTTTTATCATGGACTAACAATATGTACCGACAATTGTAAAAAGAGCTACTGTTGATCGAACTAGGGTATTCAGAATGGGTTCCTAAATTAAATCAAAATATTAGGTAAGGTTTATCGAGTTACCCATTTTTATTTATTTTGAATGATTGAAACAAATACCTTTTTAAAATTAACTCCTAATCTTGTAATAAATGTATTTTTTGATAAATTTGTGGCTTACCAAGTGTTTACACCTGAAAACTAAATACATCACTGTATTCAGGGCTGTTTAGCTAAAGCTGTGCTGTATAATCCAAACATTTTTCGGCATTACTTTATTAGAACCTTTTTATAGAGGGAAATCTGCCATTTATTGGCTAGATACACATCTTAGGATTATTCGAGTCCATTTACTCATCATGATCATGATACTATATTTAAACACGTGTTCTTTCGAAAGGAGGAGGGTAAAGTCACACATATTCTCTCTAGCCTTATGGCTTAAAAGCATTGAGAATATCTGTTTCCGTCACGAAAAGTTATATTAGTGTATTGAGTTAATTATGTATATATATATATGTGTGTGTGTGTGTTTGTGTGTGTGTGTGTGTGTGTGTGTTTGTGTGTACAATAGCATAGATAATATTTATGCAAGATTTAAACAGTATAACACAACATAATAATAATACTCACACAGAACAGAACCGAACATTTACAACACCCAATTACAAGAGATTTATTAAGGTTCCAAACGTGAATGTAAATAAGATGAAAATAATAATAATACTCCTTCTATTAGAATAGAGGATACTGAAATTTACATAATTAAATTATATTTAGGATGGGACACTTCAAAGCATGATAAAATTGAATGATACTATCTCTTCCTTAAGCATAAAGCAAACAACTTAACATAGAAAAGATTATAAGCAATCATGTTGCAGTAGATGAATTAATTTTAAATTAAAACTAATTGTTTCTTGTAAATCCATTAACGTTCCATTTCTTTAACTTTCTTGTGCAAGGAAATTGGCGTAAAATGGTATTTTATAAAAACAAACGTTAAGTAAAATAAGGTTTTACTTCAAGTTTGGACCGGTTTCTCGTTTAGAAAATACAAACTTATTGAGTGTACATTTTTATATAGGTATGATAAGTTTTTTTTTTAATTTTGGTAAGTAATTTATTATCAAATATCAAGGAAAATATACTTTTCAAATGCAATTTTAAAAATACGATAAATACTTTTCTTGTAAGATACTTTTCCTCGCTGTAGCGGTTGTAAGTTTAATAAGTTTTCTTGACAAACATTTTTCTTCATTCTTTCGACAGCATCCTCGTGATTGGAGTGCAAACATCGAACAAAGGTGAAACTTTTTAAGTGGTGGTGGTAGTGGAAAAGCCAAACTTCGGCACAAATCGGTCGCCTCGACGAGTGATACCACGACCTCACAGAACACAGGCGTGAAACAACCGCAGCGTTGTGTTTCACCGGGTGAGTAAGGTTACCGGAGGCCCAATCCTTCCCCCTGCCTCATCTCTTCCCAATTCGTAAACATCCGAAACCCTTATTCCCAAAGCGCTTTATCCGGCAACTCACTCGTCACTCCTTTATAGTTACAGTCAGGTAATCAGTCTACTCATTTGCCGACCAATCACATAAAAAAAACTTACACTGAAATTTTAGTTAGCTACATATGAAGTAACTTCTAAATAAAAAAAATGCATTCGTTGAAAAATATATTGGAATTGTTGCAAATACAATATACAGAGGCAGTTGAATAAACCAAAACAGAATTTGTCAAAAATTCATAAAGGCAGAAGCTTTTTCAAAGAATTGAACGTACAAAGCTTCCGTAACTAGATTTATTTGTGTGTTAGATATATGATATATATAACAGTTGGTTTTTAACCGTATGACCTGCGTTGATGTTGGCAACCGTGTAAAGGATTGCTCCCGATGAGGACCAAAGAGATCCCACTCTATGTTCAGTTTGGCGCGAGATCCCGCTGGGAACGTACGCGGTCTTTTCTTAGCCGATACGCACAGAGTTGTAGTCGGAAACATTTTGCGATTCGAATTTTAAAGAGTGTGCAATAAATATATGTATTTTTATTTTCACACGAAGAAATTTTTAAAAAGGAAGTTGTTCCATTTATAGAATATTTTTGTCTTTTTTATTTCGTAATTATGATTGTTTTAATACTGAGTGGCTTGTTGATAGCGGGTAAGTGTTATAGTGTAAAAAATAATTGTAGCAATTAATTTTAATTATTTAAGAGCAAAATAAATTTACTAACCATCGAAAATGATAAATAAATATTTTATCGTCGAATGAAAAACTAAATTTATCGTTTAATTTCGAAAATTTAAGTATTTCTAAACATTTTTACCTCTAGGTATATGAAAAAAATGAGACTAACTTTTTTTAAGAACCTTGACTAGAAAGTAACTTTTCTCGCATAGTATTTTTATAATAATTACTATATTAAGGTGTTAAAACAAAGCGAACTGCGGAAATTAAACATACCCTTGTCAAATCAATGTTCACCTCTCCTTTTATACCGTCAACACGGGTCTCGTCTTCACAATAGGTTAAGACCTCTAGACTAGGTAGTTATTCTATTAGTCTTTAGAAAATATAGCAGTTGACATCGCCTTTCAACGTGGCAATAGGCTATCAATTTTTGCACATCGAATAGAATGTAACCTCTTTTGAGAAATTGTGTTTTATATCTTTTGTTTTTTATAGCTCGTTCTTCTTTATTCATTCTTTATGTGTCCAGATTGATTTTACTCCACAGGAGGTACCTATTAAATGATTTAAAATTATTCCACCATAATGAATGTATTAGATTAATAGACCCACGATTCTTAGTAAAAAATAATTCTTTTAATGCAATATAATGTCAAAAATAATAACAATTTAAATTGATAAATTTAAAAGTACCAAATAATTATCTATTTTTTTTACATATGTCTTTGGAAATTAGCCGGCAATTTTTAAATACAACGTGACGTCTTAACACAGGGTACCGTAAAACAGTCATAAAAAATTTGGATCTTAACCATTTGTAATAAATATGTTTGCTTATTACTTAAGTAACCCAATTGAATAATACATAAATAAATAAAAAATACATTTTTATTTCAATTAAAATTATTGGCATTGAGTCTTTTACTCCTTAATCCAAAAAAATAATACATTAATGATATACGTCTCAGGTGTATACTTTTTAGATAACATAGTAACAATACCACAGCCCAAAATGAAAATAATTAAGCTACATTAAAATGTGCCTTAAGTAAACTAAGTAGGTATTTAAATTAATGTCTTCTAAAAGTCAAGTCCTTGATCCTTTGACGTAAAATTAGGTTAACCTTCTGACTCCGTAAACCGTCCACGAGTTACTTAGTGAATGTCTTGAAACTTTAAGTAAGCACGTGGTTCAGAGATAGCCGCCATACTGTACTTAACTGAATTTGCATGAGAAGGTTCTAGCATATGTGTACTTAGGTTGCATAGGTACCACAAGCTACCTTCCATGAATTCACAAATTTATATATGCTCTTAACCGTGCAATTATTTAGAGATTGTGGATTAGGGCTGACGACCATCAATCAGTTAAGTACAATTAATTAAAAATTAAGATACCATTTTATTCCTCTAACGTCCCTAAAATGACGTTACACGATACTTTAAAGTCGAATATTTTTGTTTCTATACAAATATGAAAATACCGAAGACGGAATGCTAACAGGTCATTAAATATTTCCAATATTTTTCATCCTCCATTCATATTATTATTATTAATTAATACTACTCGACAGTTAGAACAAAGAGAATCAAACAAATATAATAACAGCTATGTTTATTTTAACAAAATTGAAAAGTACTCTCATTTTATAAAAAAATATGATTTCAAATGATTTGATAGTTTGACATGTTAAAAAATAAAGCAACCTTCAACGAAAAAATATAGAATATATAAATATAGAATATAGCTATCATTAAAATGAAATAATGCTTAGTCAAATTGTAATTAAAAAATGTCGTTTGAAACGGGTGTAGCCGTTGTCTCTGTTCATTATCATCGATTTCCAAATACAGTCTATTTGATATTCAAATACTGTTTCAGTCCTAAAATTAATTAAAATCGATCAATGTTTCATTTAATTGATTACGATTGTTACATAGGACCGCCATTGTGGAATTTGCGACAAGATCTTAATTGAAGACTTTCTGTCTAAGCAAATTTTTCCTAAATTTTTGGAGACTAAAATAAGTGATTTTTTTTTATCAGTGTTTTTGTGAGGGCGAGTTGAAAGGCGAGAGAGATTGGCAGTTGATTAAAAACGTCACGTTCCTAACTTATTATTTGACTAGTACTTTTTTTTGTGAATGCCTCAAAACATAAGTCATCAAATCAGCTATTCAATCGGGTCTGGTTCTGGTTGGTCTGGGATAGGAGCGCGCTTAAGGCAGCTACCCGCACTTAATGACTTGCCAGTATAATGCCAAATATGCAACTAGTAAGTCGATATACACATAATTAATTTTAAAAATTGTGTCGAGTAATGTTAGGAATTCATCTCAGCTAGAAACTATCCTGTTTAACGTTATAAAATAATTCGTATTTAGTATAACAAGGTATGATTATTACGTCAATATTATACGTAAAGTATTAGATTTTACACAGTTAAAATTCCTGTGTTCGCCCTTTTTTGGCAACTCATGCGATAGCATGCAGCTTACGTATGGATGGGCAATAAATACATTTTAAATATTTTATAAACCTTTAATTGATCTTTACTGGGAAAAAAACGATGCGATTCTATGTCTTCATTATTGCTAGCAGCTTAACTCTTTGCTTGGCTCCTTTTGGTAGAATCGTATATACCAAATGTGTGAAACGAGTTTTCCTTATTAAAAGGCCGGCGACGTGCCTGTAATTCCCTCTGGTGCTGCAGGTATCCAAGGGCGGCGCAGATCACTTACTACCAGGTGATCAGTATGGTTGTTTGCCTCCTATTCCATAAAAAAAACGATTGTCTTGTTCAAACGTATATGTATGTATGAAAAGAGTTAGCCTAGGTAGGGACATTCCCTCAGTAGTGTCTGTTTGTTCACCACAAACTCATATTTTACAGAATTGATTTTTATGCATTCTGCACCATCAGTGTTGCAGTGGATAGAGTGACTTATGAAGATAACAGCAGGCAAAACAGTGAGCGAGAAAGCCAATTTATACTGTGCGAGATTTTGGCAATCTATTTTGAGCATTTTTTGTAAAAGTGTCCGTGTATTACGTACACTGGAGGGTTCTGGATGTGTCCATTTTCCACTGTAATTTATACAAAGATGATATTAACACAATTTTGCCATTTTACGTCACGTCAACGTCCGGACCTTAATATTGATGGACTTCAGAGTTAATTACAGTGCAGTGTTTCCTTTTGCACAGCGCAGACGTCAAAGCAGATTTTATTTTAGTTTATTTTGAGGTAGGCAGACATTCATAATTCATAATAATAAATATACATTATGTATTAGGAATATTCAATACATATCATTAATTAAAAATAAATTGTTAACTCACAAACAAACAAAACAATTCACTAGCTGTTTAAGATTCGGCAGATATTGACTATTCAGAGCTTGCGACCTGTCGTGACTGTTGTTCTATGTACTACCTACAATAATAATAGTTACCTAAGTCAGTATCCATGTATTGGTCATATCAGACAATTGCAGGTCAAGCCACTGACAGGTGAGCGTTAGAAGCTTGTCAGACAGGTGTATTGTTATGACATCGAAAATTCAGTAATACCCTGAGCTTAGATAAATTCGTGACTATTATGAATTTGATAACAATGCCAGATTATGATGAAGCTATATTTCTGACAATGTGTTGGTACGTAATGAAGAAACAAATCTACCAAAATAATTTGATTTAAGATACGAAAAAAAAAAAATTTCTATTTTAGAAATATTTGTGTCCATTTAAAAAATGAGACATGAAAGTTGGCGTGGTGGTCGTTTCCCCGAGGTTAAGGTATCTATGAGCTTCCTGACAAATACCAATATGACTTTTTCCGAGTCATATACCCTTTCTGACTTGATTTAGATACCACGGATAAATGGTGAAGGAAAAACATCGTGAGGAAACCTCGACTGATAATATCTAATTAAAAGTATGAAATGGCCAATCAATCTTCAGCAAGTGTGGTGATTTATATTAAAAACCTTTCACCCTGTGAGAAGAGGCCTTTGCTCAGCAGTAAACACTTAAACGCATGATTATGATATGGGATTAAAATGTTCTTTTCAAATATGTAGGTTTTCCTTTCGTAGCCGGCTAATAGTATATCTGGGTGATAATGACCATTGTATCTAATTATGCCTTCCTGTCATAAACTGCATGAATATCATGTTGTGGAAATATTATTTTATTATAATAAATATTATTTTATCACGTTGGTTGATAAGCGCTACAATACGCATTTAAACTATCTATGTATAAATAATTATGCATTACCCGTGTATAACTATTGTAACATCATCATTTATTGTAAACATTAAACATACTTTATGAGGCAGCACTGAACACGAAACATTTGTCGAATCTTCACAGCATGAGTTTCTTAAAGCTTATAGCAATTTGAGTGAAAATTGGAATTTTAGTCCACCTGTAAATAAATGGTAGAAGGGAAGCAATCTCCATAAATTTACATTTGTCAGCCACCTTGGAATTTGCGCTTCATCGGTGTGTTATTTGTTTTCATTGTTGACCTGTGAAGAAGAAAATGTAAAACTTCTTTCTTGTTATTTTGTTCAAGTTTTTACGATCTAATGTTGTTGGAGAAGTACCTACTTAAGTAGGACATTGTTTTTAAAAATATTTGCCTTCCATGAAATATTTTGTCCTCATTTTAAAAGTCGGCAGTTACTGATGTTTTAAAGTAACAAAATAAGCGGCGTGTTTCCACCACTCTTATTTCTTAACAGCTTTATAAACTATTTAATGTTAAACGCTATTCAGGCGAACACTTTCTTAATGAAACCCATCCACATGACGAGGCGATGTCGGAGAATTCATTTCAAATATTTGGGACAGTAACCTCTTGATTTCAATACAACGCAATGTAAACTACATGACAAACAGTTTTCGCTTCCTCTGGTCCTGGTTCTGTAATCTGAGTACACAAAGAGGATCAACAAAGACGAATGTTATTATAACAAAAGAAGATCAACTGCTTTCGTGAATTTTCTTTTTTTTCCTTCCAAGGAAAATGTAGGTACTTTCCAAGTTATACAGCAAACAATGGGAGAATTTTGCAAGAACATTTGTTTTGAGCTCCCTGATAATATTTTTTTTTTTGAAAGAAATATGTTTTTATAAATTGTATTACTTATTTTAAGTACCTACTTCATAGCAAATTTCTTATGTAAACGTATTCTAATGTTTTGAATTTGCAACGGATTCTGCAAATGATAGTTGACTTGTTCAAGGCGCTTACTAATTCGCGATAACTACGCATGTGTAATGTAAAGCAAGATTATTGCTATGTTTATAATACATATGGGTATATTTTTAGATCAAAAACATGTATGTTGAAGAGACCGTTTCTTGTGAGATTCATAATTTAAATAAATAAGCATATTAGAGAATATTGGCAAAAAATAAGAGTGCATTACATAACACGATGTTAGGTCCAGCGGTTCTATTCTGTAGCACATAAGAAGACAGTTATTCCTACATGCCACAAAATCCTGTTGGTTTTATGGTCGGGTTGCAACAATAAAACTAATAAAGGCGTCGGTCATTAAGTCCGGCGGTACTTCCAACTTTATTACTAACATGGCCCCATGCCATTTTATTAACCATTTTCGTATAAGATATAAATGATTGACGTAGCTAATTATTAATTGAAGTGTTCAAATGTTGCTAACAGCTGTTTCAAAGCAATGAGGCTGAAAGTGCCGTGTCATCTAATTGTAGTTTCAATCTTGGTATGACTTTTGCAACACAATGTTCGTGGATTTAAAGGCTTCACACGCTAAGGTTAACATGACAACAGGAAATAGCCTGAGAGCTTACCGGATATTTAAAACTAGCCAACGTGGCGGGAGGACAGTTTTAAATATTGTTTTTATGCGTACTTGTATAGTAATCTCGAAAGGTAAACTTTGGTATATTTTGGTGTTTTTGATAAACGCTAGCTTTAATGATGATGATGACACACAAAATAATATTTTCTAACTAAGCTAAAAATTTAATAATTATTAAAAATCAATCAATCTCCAACATGTGAACGGAACAGGTATAACAAGATTGTTTCATTAGACAAGCGATACATAGATGAGACGATGGTACCTATATTGTGAAAAAATATACAGTCAAAATGTACCTACCTACATAGATTTATATGATGTTGCTATACACATGTTAGTATAGCAACATTTATAAATATCCCACAAATATAAATATATAATATCCCACAATTATACCCAGAAGACTTGATACGTGTATATAACTATGTAACTATATTATCAACACGTATGTACATGTAAATACCTATTTAGATAACGTAAATACCTTCGGAGGACCTGATATCATGGATCATCGAAGCCATTTTAACGCCCCCGCAAATGAACCGAGCTATTGAAATACGAGTTTTGATCGATATCGACATTTTATACTAGCCCAGTAGTTTCAATCTAAATATATGTTTTATTAAAATGCTTAGGGTCTTTAAGTCACTATAATGAACACGAGAATAAAGATCGAAAGATTTTTTACTGTTTAACTGTATTACCTATCTTAGGTTTAGATTTAGTAGGGTAAAAAATTTTATTTTGTTTTTTTTTTGATATCCTATCATTTTCATTAAATTGAAACCAATAAAGTTTCGAAAATTAGTGCAACCCGTTCTATGAATAAACGCATAGATGGTTTGTGTAGGTTGGATGTAACATATATAGGTAATATTTATTTAATTATTATTAATCCATGCAAGTATGTTACTCATTCGTTAGTTATTCTGTAAACAGGAATACAATCAAACTACATTGATAATCCAGTGTTAAAACCCACTCATGTAAAGATAAACGGTAAGTTTTATCCTAACAAATAACAAAGGACCACGTTTCACTATTTGTCCGTTTGTACAGCGAACTCTATCCAGAGGCGTACCTATCGGATTCAGGTTTTAATTGATGAAGTCTAACTAAATAGTAAAGTTTCGTTCAATTGAACAAAGACGGGTCAAGATAGTGTCTATTCTAAAACTTACTACGCAGAACAAACAAATTAGCTAAGTTTTAGTCAGAGATTGGGGTGTTGGATAAGATCTAACAGGACAATTATTGGCTAAGTTAAGGCCAAACCGGTGTAATAGAAACCTTCGAACAAAAGATACGACACAAAGGAATATATATGAACTGAGACATCCTTTGTTATACGAATTCATCGATATATTTCGATTATTTCCAAGCAATTACAAGTGCGCGCCTGGCCGAGTGAATTAGGTTGTAAATCGTCGCGGTTTCCCAAAATCAAGAACCCTTCAGAAGTTGTAAGTACTTACAATCAAAATGGAATTCGAAACAATAATTATTTGAAGTAACTCGAATTTAATGAATAGCTTTGGGGAATTTATCGGAAAAATCTTAAGATAAAGTGGTTGTAATCAACCCGGCTGCGGTTACGTGACGCGAAAATAGATGAGAGCCAACGTGAAATACTTCATAATCGTGGGATTAATAACGATGATTCGATTTTAAACATGATTTATGTAGGTATGTGATCCCACCAAATACCTTGTGCCATAACTATTTTCTGTCGTTTAATTTTGTCCATTTATAAGAGAGAAATAAGAAAATATTTTCGTTCTATTTACTAGTTTCTTTCTACTATAGAAAGATATAGTTTTTGTTTTTCCTATGCTTGTTTAAGATTTTTATCCCAAACCAACGTCGCATTAGATTTTTATCCCAAAAACCTTAATTTGTGCTTATGCTGTCAAAACAAGGTGAATCACTTAGGTAATATCGTAAATGTTTTCCTAACCATGTTATGACTTCGGTAGACAATTTTATTGCATTTCCTAATACAAGAAGGTACAATGCATTGTTTACCTCGTTTTAATTACTTACATATCTTATTTGCCTAAGTGGCCTAACAGTACCTTCTTCAAACACTTGAATTCGATTTCCAGTTGGAATACTTTTGATTCTTGAATTCAGAGTAGAATTCGCGTATTATTTGAACTATACTGTACGCATATCAACATTTTTCATGGAAAAGGTCTGAAAGCTAATATGCCTCTATGCCTAACTTTTCTGAGAACCAGTTTGAATTTCTCTATGTACCTTTGCTCTGGACTTGATTCGTGCGGCGGAAACTTAATGCTATTACTATATTGATTCATATCATTTTTAACAGGATACTCTGATATACTCGTAAATGCATCATAACCAATTATACTACGGCAGAGAAAATTATTAGTTTTGGAACATAATACAATAGGCCTTATTATAAAACTTTTTTTTAAGTCTAGTTCTAAACCATTGATCCATTTTTTGTATTTCGAATTGAAGGTAGGTGAGAATAAGATTCAAAATACAAAACCTGACACAATGGTTTAAACCTTTACTAAAGAATAATCTTGTTTTGTAATAAGGGGGTGTATTTTTTTGTACAAAAGTATACGTAGTCAAATCAGACATAGCAGTGGAAATAACAGGAAACACATACCTACCTATGTTGGTCACCAAACCGCAATGAAACGAGTGACTGGCGACGTTGAAACTTTAAACAAGGGAATATAGGGGAAGCCAGCACAATTTCTGTAAGTACGGTAGTTGTATTGTGTACGTTGGTACGTATAGCTCTTTATGTGACACGCTATTTGCCGATTCTAGTGTATCTATTTGGTACTATTTCAATTCCTTTCCATGTTTTATTTGATAATGATTACTAATAAAACTGTGTATTTCAAAGATAGGTAGGTTAATATTGCATTGTAGTATTTTACCACATATTATTGGTATTATCAATAGCAGCTGCGGTGTCAACTTTAGGGAAACTTTTCTTCTTTTCATAATCTACTAAAGAAAATTAAATGAAACTTCTCTACAAAAAATGTCAATGACACTTAACACGACCCCATTAAATCCGAGATCTCTTGACAAAGTAATCGTGGCCATTAGATCAACGTAACAGTCACAAACAACACAAGAGAACTCGCAAAAGGAATTTCACCAAACAACACTTCGAAAGATAAATTATTACAAGTAGTTCTGATCTTTGAAACAATTCCCAAAACCTTCAAACACAGTGAAATTAGAAGAGTTAGTTTATCCGATTTCCCAGTAAATGCCACTACAAAAAGTTTGGCAATAGACTCGCCTACAATTATATAGATCTCGGAACAGGTACTTAAAGAAAAGTGGGTGTTACGTGTACCTAGAACCTTTTTTGGGTATGAGGATCCTTATATAGTTTCTCTTGCACTAAGCGGAGTGAGAGGGACTCTTACTGACTAAAAACCACCACTTTCCTTCTTCTATTTTGGCTAAAGCCGCGGTCCAATATTCCGCTTGTCCTGCAATCCCAGATACAACTGATTTACCTTGTACCTACCTTTTTTTTTTTTTTTTTTTGTGAGGGGAAAATCATCAAACTCCCGCCCAGGGCCGGGCAGGAGGGAGTGTCAGACTCTTACTGAACTAAAAAAACCCCCCTGTTCCTTCTCCTGCTCTGTGCCGAGGTCGCGGTACCTCATTGCGCTTACCCCGCAACCCCGGCTGAACATCAGCCCTTTAGGGCCCCGTCTGTGGTGGTCTATTGGCTCTTTGAGGCGCGCGCGGAACGCTACGCGCCGTACGCTCGGGCCTGGTTCTGGTCGGGCGGCGAGCTGCCCTTACTCGCCGACCGCAGGCCCGTACTTACGGTGGCCGGAGATCGTCCCTCGATCCCCGACGCCCGTAGTGTCGCCAGTTGCGGCTGCTGGGGCGTGAGGAGGAGGATTGCTCCCTCACGCGGGCCGCCTCTCTCTTTGCGAGCATGACTGCTTCACAAAAGGAGGAGACGGCGTCCCAGTTCCTCTCACTCCGCACCATGGCCTCGACTAAGGCCGGGCGCGAGAGGTCGCCGCCGCCGATCACTTCCCTGAGGATACGGCGGTGCTCAGCCCAGGCAGGGCATACCGCTACCGTATGCTCCACCGTATCCTCTAGGTGGTCCTCACAATGACGACACTCGGGCGTTTCCTCCCGCTGAATCCGAAACAGGAACCTACCGAAGCTGCCGTGCCCGGTAAGCACCTGCGTCAGACGGAAGGTGAGGACGCCGTGGCGTCTCTCAAGCCACTCCTCAAAGAGGGGTCTTACCGCTGCTATGGTAGCGTGCCCGAACCTTGTACCTACCTACAAACTGCTTTTATACGGTTGTGACTTCTTTGTAATGTAATCTTTACAAACTACGTGATATGGGAATCGTTGCGTGTGATATTTGTGTAGGTATGACAACGGAGGTCGAGTAACCCCGCACCATATAATGTGTCTCGATATGAGAGGATTATAGGAAGGGATGCGGTAACTTTGCCAGAGTATAACGGCCTAAACAGTAATCGATATCCGCAGCTGCTACTTTATATTAGTTGGCTTCATATGTAAGCGAATATTCCAATATACATAGGTGATAGGTAATGTCAAACTAAGTAATATTGCTGGTGTTAAGCGTTTTGGTGGTCGCAAGTTTCTGATAAACTGTCAAAAATGCTCCGTAAAAAAATTTGTTTTTTCATTTCCTCTCCTTAAAATCATGTTTTAAATGATGCAAGTTTCTTGCCTGTTAATCAAATTATTAAAATCAATAATTAACTTACATAATCTAAACTAAACAATAGGTACGAATGGTATTCGTATTAAAATTATTGAATTTAATTATTGCACATTTATGTTCAAAAAATCGTATCACTTTTCGCCTTTAGGTACTTGTAGGATTCTCATAATAATTGACGTAATGTGGATGAATTTACATTCATCAGTTTACACTGACAAAAACATTGATACTCTATACTTATATTTATTATACATAGATACACAACCTACGTACAACTACATATGTAACGTACCTATCCCTTCCGGGCACGAAAAGGTGCAATATTGTGTTTGTGTTATCCTTGCCCAACAGCCACAGCTTAAAAAACGGCAAAAATGTATTTGTATCTATATAATACCTTTTCGGCAATACACAGTATGAGCAACAATGATGTCACGAGTACTTGCGCGTTTCTCGTTTGAAAGCACCTCGTACACGCCGCCCTAAATTACATTTGCATACCACATGTGACGTGTGCAATCATGTATCACATCAAATTTGAAGAATGGACCAATTAGTTACCTGATTATCACAGAGCATAGAATCAGTTTGGATGGCAACGTTAATGTTAAATTATCATACTTTATTACTTGCTTTATTGTTCGTATGACGATGAACTGACAAACAAATGATATCGGATTTCCCGCATCGGACATGCATATTTATAGCTTTCGTGAGACATGTTAAATTAATTAATGGCTTTTCGCATAGCATTTTTGCGAGATGATTTGACTAGTACCAAGTGGTTTCATGAGCAGCATTGCATGACACACTTAATCTGCGCAGTCAACTTGCTACTTTTAATATATTATATCTCCCTATAGTATCTTGAAACTAGTCGAGTGACCTCTCTTAAACATATTTAATTAATAAATTGACAGAGTCATTCAATTACTAAAAAATAATTTCTAGGTTAGGTAGGCGTTTATTCGTATGATATAAATGGAATAAATGTTATCTCTCAAATGACACTTCGCGACTATTCACATATTTTTTATTAATTTATTTATTTCGGGAAAAGATTCCATAAGAGATATACTTAATTATATTTACAAAATTATACTAGTAACCTTACTTACAACTATGTTAGTAACTAAGTATATTCATTAAATTAAACATTGATTGTTTTTTTTTCTACGTCCACTCAAAACTTCTACTTCTTCATTAACTTTTGTAATTGGAATCTTTTTCAGCTTTATTTAAACATGTTTTTCTTATAGATACTTTTCATAAAGAAACATAAGAAAGAATTCTTTTAACTTCCTTTTTGTAAAACAAGAAAGGTTTACCCTAAAAATACTTGTACTTGTTCTTTGGATTTAACTTTTTTATTTTCAGTCAAAACGTAAATCGAGACGGATGCGGATTTCGGCATAAAAAATCTCACTTTGTTTAACTCTCAAATGAGACATTCAAGATGGATTTAAATATAAACTTGAATAATTATGAACAGTCGGAATAAAACATGAAATAGTAAATGTTGAAAGAACATGGAAGTTAAGAAAATGTCTCATAAATATTTCAATTTCGTTGCAAGACTTCAAATTGAATTGACATATAGACTTGATATGAATATTCATACAGGTAAGTAAAAAGGCAAGTTAATTGCTTGGCCGACGATGGGCAGGCAAGGTTCATTTAATGAGTTTTGCAGAAGCTTGAGAGTTCAGAGTGAGTAAAAGAGAGCTTATCTAAAATTAATTAGACCCGTATCCACCTTGCTAAGCAGTAGAAATTTACATTATTTTGCTAATTTTAATGATGTTCAAACCAAACTTTGTACGTACTTTTACAATATGTATTTTAGTCTAGACATATTGTTGTTTCAATATAAACATCGTTAGTTAAATAGTGCTCAAACAACAAACTTGTGTGCTTAACCCAAACTCTTTGTTTATTTTAGGTATCGGAATAACAATTTATTGATAGTATTTACCTTAGCACGTGTTTCGTTTAATGTGACAATATTAATAGGTATTATAAAATCTTTAACAAATGTAGCGTTTAAACTTAGTACATCAGTAGTGTAAGTAAGTCAGTACTAAAAGAAAAACATAGAGAGATAAGTAAGCATATCAAAGATGTCAGTGAAACATCAACTGTTCTTGGTTTTCATTTACTGCGAAAACAGATATAATAATAATCATCATCTCAGACGTAATTATTTTTCAATTTAAAACCTTAATATATTGTTTTCTAAACCGGCATGTAATAAAAATTCTCTTTTATAAGCCTAGTATAAAACGCTGGCAAAACGGGGTTCTTAAATCGCGTTTTGAGTAACATATATTATAATAATTTATGTAAAAGAAAAATACTTCCATTAATCTTGTCTCTCGCCTACACGAAGACTAATGAATATTTCATATACTTCTTAAATCATATTGTTATTATATTTTATCAAAATTTATTTTACCAAACATACACTTAGTCTTACTTAAGAGTGGGAGAGTCAAGCCTAGGCACAATTGGCTCGGCTCGATCTGCTGCTGCTGATATGATCATATAATACCTACGGCTTCACAGAAAACCAGCGTGAAACTGCGTACAAACAACATTTTACTTCGCCGTCTGAGTAGGTAAGGAGGAACAATCCCCATCCCTAAATCTCCGAAAGCCTAATCCCCAAAACGCCTGCCACGCACTCGTAACTCCTCTAGTATTGCGAATGTCCATAGGCAGAGCCGATTGCTTTCCATCAGGTAAAACGTCAGCCCATTTGCCGTCTTCTTTTCATTTTAAATATAAAAAGTGTTTGTATTTGTATATTGAAAACCTTGTTTTATTTGACACAGTGCAATTTAAATTTCAACTCAGAATTTGAATGAAGTAGTTACGTACGCGCTACGGAAACTCGCTTTCTTAACAAAAGATTTCCTCACAACTTCATTCTTATGGAAAATATATGTGAAAAGTGCTATTATATTTCAGCGCATCTTACAAATAAAATAACACTGACTTTCGTAAAAGTTTTTAGAGATTAAAATAAAAACGATTTCATTTAAGGTTCTAAAGCTTTTTGATAATTATTGTCGCTCTTTCTTTTAATCGCATGACGTATTTATGTCTCAAATCAATATTCTTACTCGTATAAGCAAATGTGCATTTTATTACAATTAGCCGAAGATTTATTACATAAAACAGTCGTTTTGATGAAACCTTTCAGCAGCTTTTGATGTTTTTGTTACGTTAAAATAATTTCTGATATAACATTAAATTAAATGCCATAGTAACGGAAAACAGAAAATCAATCTTTTTTAAGTAATATTTAAGTATTTATTTTGGTTGTCACCCAGAAAGTGTTTCATATTATGTTATGGTTTCAAGATTTATAAGGAGCGTCCCATGTCCATTATTACGCTTATATTTTTATTTGCCATTTTCCCGAAAATCGGTCCCTTTATAGAAGGTTAGTATATTTTAGGACGGAATGGCGTATTACCGAGTAAAAGATTTTATCCTATTTTAAAAGTAAAAGTAAGAAATTTATAAATAAAAATGGTGTTTTGTACCTATTTTTATCCTGCTTACAAAGGCTTATGGGAGAAAACACGGGACTTTTCCACAGCCTTGTCTCTCGTTTAAACAGTAATATCAAACGTTCGAATATCTCTAACCCTAATCAGAATGCTTGAGACATTTTTACGACAAGCAGTTTCTTTATTTTTTGTGTCCTCTGATCTCCATGTCATAAGGATTTATTTTACAAGATAATTTCTGTAAACATCTGTAAAGTACAAAGTAAGTTTGCATTATTGAAAACTATTTTTTGTCCTAATGGAATAACAAAATCAAAATATAACTGCACGTGGTCGCCTTTACAATACAACTACACATACAAAAGTAATAATGAACTCCGCAACTCCATCGTAATTAATCAACCAGTAAAAGGAATAAAAAAAACTACGTTTAAAAAAACCGACTTCAAAAACAAAAAAGTGTCAAATAAGTAATTAAAATTGATATTTTAATACCACTCTTACGTACGCGAAGCTAATACTTTTAATATTAATAATAAAACACTATCAATTCTATGTGCTACCTATTCATAGGTTTGAAGTCGGTGCCAAGCCTAATACATAATATAATAAGCATGATACATGAGTACCTACACTCGCCGGGCGCGTGTGAATTTATTTGTTAGGATTTAAGAAATGTAGTACCGATTTTCTAACTTGATGGCGTTAGCGTAGAATCAGAAGTCTATATGGTTGCGTTACCGGCGAAACTGTATATAGCTTAGAAAGATACATATTTGGATGAATTATGAAAGTTTTCTCGTACTTGGTTGTTAAAAGTAGTAGTAGATAGCTGCGTTGTTAGTTGTGGAAATTTCGTCTTTCAGCAATTAAACAGTCTTAATTCTCATTTTGTTTTATTCTGTTTAGGGCTTGGCACCGACTTCAAATCTATGAATAGGTAGCACATAGAATTGATAGTGTTTTATTATTAATATTAAAAGTATTAGCTTCGCGTACGTAAGAGTGGTATTAAAATATCAATTTTAATTACTTATTTGACACTTTTTTGTTTTTGAAGTCGGTTTTTTTTAAACGTAGTTTTTTTTATTTTTTACTTTTTAGTATCTGTTACAAGTTCTTCTGTAAACTACAGTAACATTTTAAATATAAATTAACATATTGAATAGTATATACTTTTTAAGTAGCTTTGTGTACCTAGGCCTACGAAAGGAGCCGCTCGATAAAAAAATATAGGTCTCAAGAAACGGAAAAGTTCTCATCATCATCATCATCAGCCATTTTAATGTTCCCACTACTGGAACACAGGCCATATCTCTAGGAAAGTTCTTAACAATATAAATTAAGTCCAAACACGAGGTAGCTACTGTAAACCATTGAGGAGTTCCCTAGACTGTCCTTCGTCTTTATCATCAGATCCCTGATGACAGTCACAATCCATCTAGATGTAAAGTTCTTATCAAAACGAATTAATTAAGCTCAAACACAAGGAAGCTGCTATGAATCGTTGAGGAGTTCTCTCGACTGTCTCTGGGTTCCACCCGGAATTCCCTCGACGGTCAATGGTCTCCATCATCAGGTAAACTGCAGACCTTCAGTTGTTATAATACATACAGGTACAAAGTTTTCATCAATATAAATGAGTTAAGTTAAAACACGAAGTAGTTACTGTAAACCGTTCAGGAGTTCCTTGAGCTGTCCTTCGTTCTCATCATCAGACCCTTAATGACAGTTACAACCAAGCCTGCTGCAAAGTGCTCGTCAATACGAATCATTCAAGCCCAAACACAAGGCAACTACTTCAAATAGTCAAGGAGATCCCTCGACTGTCTTCTAGCTCCAACATCTGGTCGACTTCGACCTTCGTCAAGTTGTAGTGTTGATAAAGGCCTACTTAAACATCATACAAAAACACTACTCGCCCCTACAATTTTCTAAAGTTCCCCTCGGTTTCTCCAGGATTCCATCATCAGATCCTGACCTCATAACAATGGGACCAAATGGCAAGTATACCCTATCGAATAAAAAAAGAATTTTGCAAATCGGTCCAGGCGTCTTCGAGTAATCGGTGTACATACATAAAAAAAAAAAAAATACTCGTCGAATTGAGAACCTCCTCCTTTTTTGAAGTCGGTTAAAAAGAGCTTAGCGTGCTCTGTGAGGCATTCCTACTTTCCGTATTAAAGAATAGAGAGAATACTGAAAGCCTGGCTTAGTGTTAAAATGAGTAATCTCGACATACGTAACGTAAAAATAGCAATACCTCCAAGAATTAGAATTCAATAATACACACCATTATTGGGTGGTGTTTTAATGCATACGTAGAACTACGTCCCTTTCAAGGAAATTACTCAAAAATAAAAATATAAATACCTATATGATCTAGATTAATGTTTAATCCTTCTAGTCAAACACAGAAACACGTTTATAGATCACAACATCAACTTATATGTGCCCACGGCAAACACTCTTTCTCACTTAGAGAAGGTGGATTGTCGTTTTCAAAATTATAATTAAAAATTATAGATTCTGGTTTCCTCGCCATAGTTTTCTTCACCGGATGTCAGTGGATTTTAACATTAGATATTACATATTACTCGGAAAAAATCATATTGGAACTTACATATCTCGACCCGGCCCACTTATGAGTTATTATTATGCTTGTTTGAAAATGAGCGCATCACAAAAACTACTAATTATGTTTCCTACTTACAAAACCTTTTACATAATTTGCACGTAATTTTGGTGGGTGTAGGTGATGAAACGTTTTTCACCTTTGCAAATCAATACATTTCGGGTCCATTTTTATCGATAATTTGATTACGTTTATATCTTGAAAAACAGGAAGAATATAAAATTTTCCTGTTCGATTGTTTACCTGAAGCTATAGCAGGTTGAAAACAGAAAATGTGATTAAAAACGGTTTTATTAATTAAACAATTCGTCTTATTTACCCAGCTATTATATGCTATACCTTATGTGCGACAAACCGTGCCTCGAACCCAAAAATATAATGTATAATTTCCATTTTAATTTTATAAATCGAATTTCGTCAATTATCGTTTATGTTATAATCGTCATAATTGTCAGCTAGACGACATTCATTTCTGAACATACATAGATGCTCCTATGGATTTCTGGCAAAGGTCTATCAGTAAACCTCAAGAGCAAATGTGGGTTTTTTAAGCATTGTTATTGTATCATATGTATGGATATTTTTAAATGTTGTAGCTTATAAAAACTTACGTGTTGTTAATAATCTATATAGTATATATAGGCTATTTTTATGTGCAAAAATTTATGGGACATTATAATAACTTCAAGCTGACATAAGCTAGCTAGTGTCGTAAAATACAGCGAAGAATATATCATACTCGTATATGAGTCGCTGGACAGAATTCACTGTTAACATTTATGACCTTTTGATGAAGCAATGTTCTAACCCAACAGTTTTATATTGAAAATTATTCATCGAGAATCTTAACGCCATTCCATAGACCAAAGGTCGAGTTTGTTGAGCGTGAGAAAATAGAGATTTAAAACAAAATTCAAAAACGTTACCACATTTTTATATTCTTATTTCGAAATATTAGAAAATGTTAGAGGTGTAAACTGTTTCTACACGTAGGTGAATAGATAAAAGACATAACACGTGTCTCACAATCTTCCATAGATTCCAATAGAATAAAACAAAATGATACCTCCAGGCTCGTAGCAAAAACGCGACATAGCGACTACGCAACCGCTACGAAAGCGTAGCTGATGTGGCAGTATTATAAACAAGTAGGTTATGCTCTGTAACTGTGTTCGGTATAGTAAACAGTTAAATGTATTTGCTTATTTGTTAACTGTGATTTTCGTTTGAAATTTATTATTTATCTTCCTACTGCTTGTTTCTGTATCATACAGTACATCATCTGTATGTATACGTGTCATACCTACTAACTTTATTAGATCCTTCCGTTGGAACTATATTTTTATACACATAATATTGCTTGCAAAAAAAATAGAACCTTGATTCGTTACAAATGGGCCGGCTCAACCTGAACAATACCGCACACATCACACAAGGCCGCACAGGAAACGAAGAATGAGATTAAGGGGTGTGTCACACCCCTTACCCTCTTCAATCCCCCAAATTTATAATCCTTAACAATCCACAAATGCTGGCAACTTGCCTGTGTCATCTCCATTCCATCTTTTGGTGTTGAACACTTCCTTTTGCGACCTCCTCACCTTGGGCGTGAGAAGACATTTGATGATTTTACCCACACGAAAAAAAATTCGATAAGTTTCAAGCTAGATTAGAATCCATGATCGTCAAAAATGTAGGCGATGCTTGCCGTGCAAAATACGAGTGTCCACATAGTCAGCCCCGATTGCTTGCCATCAGGTGTACGATCGTAACCTTTCGCTTAAAAAACATAAGTTGGTTTGTTCCATTGATTTGTACTGAGGAGCGATCATTGAGGATTGATTAATAGATTGTGTCATTGCTCTGCATGCATGTTTTTGACATTATGACAAATTACAATGAAAAAAATGCATGTCGCAACAAGCCGCACGCTGCTTATGAAACATTTAAATACAGAATATTATTATATATTCTGTATTTAAATGTTTATTTTTTTACATACTAGATAGTCGACGAACTAGTCTGACCTTCCCAGAACAGTATTTTTCACAGTTTAGATAAAGCGGTTAATTGCGATTAATATTATTTCGTTCGTGTTTTATTAATCTCTTGTTTCTCGTTTTTTCTTTACTTACAATACGATAATAGTCTGTAAAGGCCGGTTTTGTGGGCCTCAAATAAGTAAATGATAAATTTATTTGACAGTTGGTTTATAAAATGTGTGTAGAAATATGTTCAGAAAACCAGCCACACGTCATACATTTAGCTGAATATTTACCGTAAACTGTCATCGATCAGTATGCACACCAGTCATATATTTAAAAACAGTTTAGGCTTTAAGGGCCTGTATCACAATGCTTGGTTCTAATTTTGATTGAAATAAAGTAGCTATTACTTTATAGCAATGTATTTTAAATCGGGTCATAGCCGGGATCACGGATCAAGCGTAATATGGTGTCGTGGCCTCGGCCTGGAGCAGGAGAAGGAACGGGGGTTTTAGAGTCTGACACTCGACCGAGAGAAGTCATTTGATGATTTCACTTCAAAAAAAAAATCCTTGTGACACAAAAGTGTATCGTGCTCTTATACATACATAGGTATATTATACAAATGCTTTGGAATGTGGAAATAGTGCTTAGTATTGTAGTTCTTATATAATATAGTTCTTAGTATCGTTTTAACAAGTCATTAGACTTTTACATTTAGTCGAATGGTCGCAAGCTCAACTGCCGAGTAAGCCGGTCCTTAGTCGGGTTGGACAAAGTATTATTGGGTAAGACTACGTATGCAAACAGACAAAATTTTAAAGATTTTGATAATTCAGAGATTAAAAAGGCTCGACGTTAAAGTTACGTACTCCAGAGTCATTAAGACTGCAGCTTAATGGCAAACGATGCGGTGTTTTCTGACATATTTTATACATCAACTTCGTAGCTCTAATGGTGATCTTAACAATAAGACTTACGCAATAACTCTTGAGAATATCAACTTTTAACATAACCTCAAAATGTAGTGCGTAGTTTTTATATCTCACCTTTACTCCGCATACTTGGTTTTATAAAAACAAAGCCCAATTTCGGGTTGAACTACCGAGACCAATATCTACATAAGTAACCATCTTCTCAAAGCTATTCGCTTTCTTGTGTTCCGAAGGTAACAAGGATCATATGTAAATTCGGGAGGAAAACATAAACCTTTTTACGCTACCGTCTAGTTGTTACAGATTCAATATTTTTTAGAGAGATTTTTCTCGTAAGTTCGTGTATTTTTTAGGTAAACGTAGGTCAAGTTATATTTATTTAGATACTATAATTGAACTGCTTTATACATTTAACTATAAAATGTATTGACATAATTCTTTTTCTCTTTTGATTTTGTGGTACTTGTAAATAACTAAACTAACGAAATACTTAAATCTTTTTTTTTATCTGGGTTTAGAAGAGACTTTTAGCGTATGACACATGTTGACATGACAACTACAAACAACGACAACAACAACCTAGCTTTATTGGCTGAGAGGCTGAATATTCAATTTGTTTTCCAATTTAGAAGCACATGTAAGAGGTTTAGTTGAAATAAATGTTGTGACGTTGACTTTATGTTTCACTTCACAATCAACCAGCACACATTCTCGATCAACAAAGTGGTTACGCGTTGGCGGTTACCATGGAAATAAATATCATTCCATGGCAACCGTAATAATCATAAGGTAATTTACCTAGCCATTATTAAGTGTTTTTGTTCTAAAATTCTTTTCTTTCTTTTATATGGTTTACAAAATAAAAATAAACACGGATATCGTAAATTAGAAGGAAAACTTCTAAATTCCTTTTGTTATTTGACATTACAGTAAAAAAGCCGAAATTGGAAACATGTACATTGCTCAGCTTATGTATATTATTATTGTTTTTGTTTACGATATCCCGTAAAAAGATTTCGGGACACAGAGACGGCATGTAGCAATTTTCAGCTTTATCTGCAGGCGACGTGCTTTATATGTAGATCAATATGGATAAACCACTGGCTTACAACACGTCTTTGAGAAACACGAGACAGAAGAATGTTCTAACGTACACTATTTGTTCAGATTTAGCAAATAAACTAGTCTACAATGTTACAAATTTCCAAGTCCTACAGATATTAATAAATATTTACATTATTAAACATTATGTATTTACGGAGACTTTTATCATTAAGAGAACTACATTCATTTACCTGAATATGTCTTTATACACAACTTCACACAGTTCCCCATACATGTTACTATGTACATATATGTATGTAAATTTGGTGTTTAAAATCACGAGCAATAGTTTGACGAATAGCTACCTATTTAAGTTGCCTAAAGCTTTCTACAAAGAACAGGCTATCATTAGTCTGTGCAAATGGAGTTTTTATTACACAAAAGGTGACTTCTTCCGGACAACCTATGAACAGAAAATTAAAAGATGGGAATGGACAGTCTTGTGTTCAATAAATTAAACATATTAATAATACTTATAAAATATGTATAAAAACATATAACTCTAAAATTAATTCTTCTTCTAAATCTAAAAAATTATTTTTTTTTAAAAACCCCCGACACAAAAACCATATCTACCTTAAAAAAAATAAACAAACAGACACAGAATCAGAAATTTTATACATATATTTATTATTGATACGTACCTAATGGAGTTTATATTTTGAGTAACGAGTTGTACTTATTATAAGTATCTTATTATCTATATAAGTATTTGTTTATCTAATAGTATATTATAAAACTGAAGAGATTTTTTGTTTAAACGCGCTAATCTCCGGAATTACTTGTTGGAATTGAACATTTTTTCTATGTTCGTTAGTCCTAAGTGGACTTGAGGAAGGCTATATGCTATAAAATATCACGCAACGATCTGTAGGAGCCGCGCAGCGAGTGAATCCGCGCGAAAGTAGCTATAGAAACATAATCATAGATATTATTTAGTATAACTTTAATTCATATAAACCAACTGAATTAAACTACGTGTATTACCTACTGTATATCACCTACCTCGAACATCGCTGCACTACTCAAAAGATGACTGGCAGAAAACTCAGATATGCAATCATACATAAAGTACCTATAATCAAATAAATAAATAATTTCTGTAATACATAACACGTAATTAATCAATATCTTTAGAATCTTAAACAAAAATTTCAAATTATTTTGAAATTATTTTCTTCCATATAAAAATGTTTTCATTTGTTTGAAATTGTATGTATTTATTATAAGATTATTTGTAAAAATATGCTTAGACACAAAAATATTTTTAAATTTACAATGGCTTAACCATTTTGTAAACCAAGCTTACTTGCCTAATACCTAATAAAATAGTGGTTGTTTATGACACAATTCATAATAAAAATGTCGAACAAGCTTGTAATCAGCATAACAAGAAAGATGGAAAAATAATAGGTAAAGAAAAACTACGGCAAAAAAAAATATGCTTAGACACAAAAATATTTTTATATTAACAATGGCTTCACCATTTTGTAAACCAAGCTTACTTGCCTAATACCTAACAAAATAGTGGTTGTTTATGACACAATTCTTAATAAAAATGTCGAACAAGCTTGTAAACAGCATAACAAGTAAGATGGAAAAATAATAGGTAAAGAAAAACTACGGCAAAATTATATTAATAGTTAGAGTAGGACCAGTATACGATACTCAGTTAATATACAAATATATTTCCATGAATTGATATAAACATCGAGACAAAATAACATAGATACGTCCCTCGGGGCGAAAAATTATTTTAGCTATATTTATAAATATTATTATTTCGTGGGTACGTACGTAGTTAGTAATTAGTGGAATTCCTATTTTAGTGGTGGCTTTTTTGTCTGTTATTTGTATTGCAGTGTAGTGACGAGAGTGGAAGAAGTACCTATAACAAGTTATAGGTTTATCAACTTTCACATTTTATTTTGTGACGTGAAAATCATCAAATGACTTCTCCCGCCTAGAGTCGGGCGGGAGGGAGTGTCAGACTCTTACTGGCTAAAAACTTCCCCGTTCCTTCTCCTGCTCTGAACCGAGGCAGCAATGGCTCTTTGCGCTTATCTCGCAACCCCAGATGAGCATCAGCCCCATAGGGCCCCGTCTGTGATGATCTATAGGCTCTTTGAGGCGCGCGCGGAACGCTACGTCCGCTCGGTTTGGGCGGCGAGCTACGCTTACTCGCCGTCCACAGACCCGCGCTTACAGTAGCCGAAAATCGTCTCTCGATCCCGATCTACTTTAGCTTGAACGGTCTACTATCCTATCATTGATCTGATCGAATAGTTTTAAGTACAAGTAACAGATTTCGGATTCGATTCTATCTAGATTAGCCAAATAGATCTTAATTTGTTATTGGCTGACTTACATATCTACGTATAAGCAAATGAAGAATACAACGCGACGCGACGCAACGTCACTCTGTGAGCGCAAGGAGACCATAACACTATAGTAAAAAAAATCAAAAACAAAATTGTTAGCAAGTATGCGACTTACATGTAATTTTTTGGAAAAAAAATTATGTATGGGGAAAATCATTAAATCACTTCTCTCGCTGGGTATGAGGAAGTGTCAGACTCTTACTGACTTAAAACCCCCTGTTCCTTCTCCTGGCTCTGTCGAGGTTGCGGTGCCTCATTGCGCTTTCCCGCAATTTCGGCTGAATTTTTTGAAGTTAACATACGAGTCTATACTTCGCTTCACCAAGAAACAAAAGAATCGCATCGCAAAGCGCCCTAATTGTTGGTTGTAATTTGTTAGTTGATTGGGTGCGAAAATTTAAGCATTACGCTTATTGATGTGTTCTTGGAGAGTTAACCGTTTAACTATGGATAAACAAACTCGATATCCAATTTCAGTGGAAATCCAAATACAAACTAATATATAAATGCGAAAGTAACTGTCTGTCTTTTCTTCACTACTGAACCGATTTGTGTGAAATTTGGTACGGACATAGTTTGGAACTCGAGAAAGAACATAGTATAGTATAGTTTTTATTCCGAAAATCCCGCGAGATCGGGAACTATGTGGGTAAAACCAAAAATCTGGAGGAAGTCACTATTCCGCGCGCGCAAAAGCTAGTAGTAAAATATGTGACAAAAAATAGACGTCCTATAAAAACATACTTTTCCCTGCTCCTTCAGAGCGTTATAATGCACTCTGTATATTATTTCATATGGACTCAATGGCTCCAACCTCGTATAATATGTTCATTGGTGCTAAAGTTCGTCACAATTGGCGGCCTTCACCCTTCTCCGCCTTCCGGAGAACATGTCGTGAAGCGGTCTGCAGCCAATTTCTAATTAGGCTCCTGTGTTTATTTGTCTATCGTCTGTTTTTTCCGCTGCTGGCTATTTCAGGGGAACAAATAAGAATAAATGGTTTGATCGGTTGCCCTTCAAAGGCGAGGAACAAATAGCACAAATTGTTTACTTTCTGACCCCAACTTTGACAATTGCGTCGTTGGTGTACTTACCTATACAAGTCCCAAGTTTGACTACTGTATGAATTCCAAAGACCTTTTGGATAGACACTGAGTGGTATGTTGAACAAATTTATGCTTACTTAAAAAGGGAAAGGGATAAAAGGGATAGATAGGGTTGTTAGTTATAGAACCAGGTACCGGAATAGTAAACGATCACTTAATCTCCCCTTTGGCATATCTCTAAAAAATACAGGTACGATGTTCTTCATCATCATTATCATCTTGATTCCATCCACAGCTGGACACAAGCCTCTCCAATTGCACGTCACTGAGCTCGATATTCAGCTTTTCTCATCCAACTGCTGCTAGCCACGGATACCGCCTATCTGGAGGACGCCCTACTTTTGTCTCGACGCGGCCTCTACTCCAGAACATGTCAACCCAAACGTTCATCTGTTCCTTGACAACTAGATGTACTGTACCCTGCCTACTGCCGCCTCATTTTGCTAATTCTTTGGGCTATGTTTCAGTATCGAACTTTAGTTTTCTCTCGTATTTCGGTCGTTCAGAGAGATAATTTGATGGTATAATATTCATCATCATCATCAGCCTATAAGTGCCCACTGCTGAGTAAAGGCCTCTTCTCACACGGAGAAGGTTTGAGCATTAATCACCACGCTTGCTCAATGCGGGTTGGCGATTTCAAACTTACAATTAGAAATTATAAGTCCAGGTTTCCTCAAGATGTTTTACCTTCACCGTATGTCAGTGGTGTCTAAATAATCATAGAAAGTACATATAACTCGGAAAAAGTCACATTGGTACTTGCCAGGTTTCGAACCCACACCCTCATGCATGAGAAGCGGGCTCCTTAACCTCCAGGCCACCACGACAGTCACGATAGTCAGTCAGGTATAATATTACAGCAATCAAATATTTGCTAAAGTTTCAATTAAGACTGGTTTGCTTACAGATAAATAGAGATAGAATTGATTGAAAATAACGACTTATTCAATTGAGAAAAGCTCTACTAGTTACAAGTCACAGCGGGACTCTTATTCATGAGCAGCGTGCGCGTCGCGAATACGTCCAACCAACTGTCGTCTTGAAAATAAATTTATTATGTCTCACGATAGTTACTATTCAAAAAGATATAGAAATTCTTACAAGACCTTACAGATCGAGTTTGTGAAACAGTTTCACAAACAAGTCCATAAGACGATTAGACAAGATGTAATCTCTATACACTATAGGATTACAGAAAACGGCCATTGTTTTTTGTGGCCACAAAACATATTATTTGCTGGTATAAATGCCACCGAGTACTAGTGAGTTCAAAGAAATCGTAAAAATATACGGGGTAACATTTTTCTTTGGCCACAAACAAAATATATACATGTATTGTAACTATTGTGAGGTCTGTATGTGGACGTATAATAAGTATTGTGGGTGAAAAGGAAACATTTTTCGTATTTACGCCAATCCGTGACTGTGTTCACACGGAAAACTTGACATTGGCACTAATTCTGCAGAATATGAATCTGTTCGCAAAGTCTTCTTTTCTAATTAAACAAATTGATGTCCAGTGTTTAATGTGAACATTCTTAAATTGATTCGGTGACATTTGCAAAACATTACTTACAATTCGACATTATCAAAACTTCAAACACTTATTTAATAACATAAGTTACTAAGATAGTTAAAATAATTTGGTACCTACCTTCCTACACTTTACACTAAGTTAAGCTCAATATTGGATGGCAGCACTAAAAAGCTTCATGAATTAACCAAAACATTATTACATGGATCTCAAAATTGGAGTAGCAGAATAATTAAGTTACGAGTCTTGCTTTCATTTGCAAAAGGTTTTTGATAGCATTAGAAATTCATTTACAAGTATTTACAACACATCACCTTACTCAACCACTACATAACATCGGCTTCTATTCCATGAAAAAACCACTGACACAAGAACACTGAAACAAGTGTGGGAGAACCGTGCTTGTCATGGGTGATACCACGGTCTCACAGAAAACCGCGTGACTCAACATTTACGGTTCTGTTTCGCTGCATGAGTGAGGTTACCGGAGGCCTAATCCGAAGGCAGGGGCCTTCATCATCAATCCTTAAATCTCTTATAACCCACACGAGGCCGAAAACGCACTTGTAGTAACACCTTTGATGTCGCGAGTGTTCATGGGCGGAGCCGAGTACTTACCTCCAGGTAATCTGTCTGCTTATTTTGCCGATCTAAACCATTAAAAACATTTTTTTTCTTAAAATCAGCGTAATTTTATCAGTTAAACTTATATGTACCTAGCAACTTGCAATATGTCACATAGCAAGTATAATAAAAATGTATTGTAGTACTTTTTCTACTTAGCTTGCTCAGTAAATTTTAGGCACAAATCATAAAATATTTGTTAAGTTACAAAATTAATACAATACGCAAACATTTTCATTGAAAAGGTTGGAAAAACGATAAGGGAGGGCGGGGTTCAAAGTGCCGGGGGTAGGTTGTTCCGATCCAAATAACTCCATGACGAAAAGAGGTAGCAACGAGCGTGAAGTGCGTCGAGAAACGTCAAATCCTCCCGCTATTGCGTCAGTCATTTTAGTGACGCTGTGTCGGCGTGTAAGAGTGATAATGGATTAGTGACCAAAAACATCACGTAAGTAAATTTTTTCGTCTTTAAACTTTTTGGTCTATTTCTATAAATTTTTAAGCTATTTTTTTCTTGCTAGTATCAGTTGGACAAACAATGGTTATTATCTTTTTAATATAATTGTTAGCTTTTTTTAACTAGGTATTTCATTATAATTCTAGGTTAGATTGAAAACGGGATTTGGGGTTCAAAGTTCCTCTGTCGAGGGGCTAGTTGTTCCGCGGAACAACGTGCCCCGTGATGAAATACGTAAATAATAAAATTAAATATTTGTTTTAGGATGAGAAACTATAAACGAAAAACGAGAAACGATCTGAGCGAGGTACCGTTGAATTAGCAGCAAATGCAGTTGGAAATACTGTACCGCCTATGTTTGTTTCTCCTTGCCTTAAATATAAAGACCTATTCATCCGTGATGGTCCTCCAAAAAGTATTGGAGCTGGAAATAGCTCTGGATGGATGACAGCCAAAGAATTCCTTATCTTTATGAATTTTAAGAATTTTCTATTTTTGTTAATTAAACGTTTTGTCAAAGTTGATAAATGTTAGAGATAGTTACTAATCTTAAGCTGTTTTTTAATAAATACTTTAAATTGTACGCCGTGGTGTTGATTTGTCAAAAACTTTTAAATTTTGTGCTATTATAAGTAAGAAACATTAAAATGTTGTACTTTTGTAAATAAAACTTACTAAATATTCAGTTAAATTTGCCTAATTTTTTATACATACCTTTTCAACTAATCTTATATTATTAATGATTGGATTAGACAAGCGGAACAACTTACCTCAGCTGAGGAACAACCAGCCCCTTCGTGGGGCTAGTTGTTCCTTGTCGACTTGCTACAGAAAAATGATACTGCGCAAAAAAATATTATTATTTCAATGAATTAGACTATATAATTTGAAACTAGGATACATTCTACATCTATTTATGCAGGATTCATAGACTTTAGATTTATTTATTACGTTAATATTGCTTCCTACTCCAAAATCGGAACTTCGAACCCCGCCCTCCCTACTGTGAAAGTTATTAAAGGACATTGAGAATATAGATAATTTACTTTTTTATACTAAGCATTTTATAAAAATATTAAAATCGTTTTGGAACAGTCTCTATGTTTAACAATGTCGTGTTTTTGAGGGGAGAAAATCATTAAATAACTTTCCTCGACCAGGGTGAGGCAAAAGGGTATGTCAGACTCTTACTGACTAAAAACCACCTCGTTCCTTCTATGCTCTAGGCCGAGGCGGTACCTTCTTCCATCATTATGACAGGCAAATTTGGATTTAAAACATATTTTGTAACACCGTTTTTGAAGTGTTAAAAAGCCAACGCTGTGATCCACCCCCTCTTCTATTCCAAATACACAAAGTGCCCCCGTGCAAAAATACAAAAAATGTGCTTAAATTAACCGAGTACCTTCTTATTTTGGGATAAAACGTGTTTCGCGCATGTGACACATGCCCTGAATCTATAATTTTTCATTAAACATCAACAAGATATCACTATAAATGTGTGTGTAAAAGTTCATAAAGTAATACGAAATCACCAATAACCAACATCACTGGTTTTAATTGTAACAGCTTAACCCGTTTTAGCTAATAAAACATTTTGCTTTTACACACAAAATTCAATGATACGAGCTTTTCGACGCCCATGCTAAATTATACACGAAAAAGATGTTAAATCCGCATTTGCTGGTTTTTTATTTGAATGTAAACCGTATGTACAACGGCTGATAAAAACTGATATAATAAGCGGCTCGGTCATGGCACGACACATTTCCCTTGGGCCACACTCGTATGTAATTCACCAACATTTGTCAGAGTTAGAGATTTGAATGTTTTTGGTTATTACACACACAGGGTTGCCTGCTGCAAAAACACAGAAATAAAGTAGTTTCAGTGACATATGAGTGGCTATTTATGTCGAGAAGAAATAAATGGTATAAAACCAATTAAACATCTTTTTCCATCCAAATAAAATTTATAATAAGTCGATTAGACCGTAGCTAAAAATATTTTACCCTTTTTGAGCTGTTTGCAGCAGGCATGTACTAGCAGCATACGATTAATCGTGATTGTACACTTGACGCAGTTGCTGGGAAACCGGCTGTTGTGCATCGTGTCGCAGGTCTATTCTTACACGGAGCAACTCTTTGTACGATTCATATATTGTATTTCGGATCTGGGTGTTAGGTAATTGCATGTAGAATTGTTTATTTGTAAACGCAACTACGACAAGGGGAAAAACTCCTAGTACTAAATCGTGGAATTAGTTCAGTGAAGGACTGTAAGGAGTCTGCTGTTTATCCACCAGAATATTCAATAGACCGAAAATGTTACTAATTGATCGCTACATGTCAGGAGCAGACGTAAGTCGGATCACAAACATTTAGAAACACGCATCACAAGTTAATCAGCGTTTTCTAAGATTAATGGTTAACTGTTACAAATACGTAGTGGGAGCTCGGAGTTTAAGGCGCCCGCTTCACATGCATGAGGGTTCGAAGCCTGACAATACAAATAATTTCTTTGATTATTTAGACACCACTGACAAACGGTGATGCGAAAATCGTAAGGAAACCTTTTTTTTTTGTCAGGGGAAAATCATCCAATGACTTCTCCCGCCCAGGGTAAGGCGAGAGAGAGTGTCAGACTCTTACTGACTAAAAACCCCCCCGTTCCTTCTCCTGCTCTGGGCCGAGGTCGCGGTGCCTCATTGCGCTTACCCCGCAGCCCCGGCTTAACATCAGCCCTTTAGGGCCCCGACTGTGGTGGTCTATTGGCTCTTTGAGGCGCGCGCGGAACGCTACGCGCCGTACGCTCGGGTCCGGTTCTGGTCGGGCGGCGAGCTACCCTTACTCGCCGTCCGCAGACCCGCGCTTACGGTGGCCGGAGATCATCTCTCGATCGTGAGGAAACCTGGACATAACTTTTGGTTATAAGTTTCAAATCGCCAATCCGCCTTAAGCAAGTGTTAATGCTAAAACCTTTTTCGTGTGAGAAGAGGCCTTTGTTCGGCAGTGGGCACTTATAGGCTGATGATGTAAGAAATAACATTTAGTACCTATATAGTTGTTTTTTAGGAAATACCTTTAAAGTTATAATACCTTGTACTTGCTCATATTGTTCCATTGACACTGAGTTATTTTCAAAACCCTGTGTAATTGTAACATTAAATAGGTCAGATTCTGGAAACATGAAATATCTTTACCTTTATGCCCTGAAGAAGCAGTACCGGGTTGCTTTGAACAATTGGAATTTCCATATTTGTTTCTTCGGTTGCTGCTACATTGAAGACCATTTCACTATAGGTCTGACGGAGAGACTGGAGACTGTAATCTGAGTTCATTTATAATTTTATTATTATTACCCTGTTTCTCAACTATTCACTTTAAAGAATTTTGCCCCACACTAGTATTTCTGCGATAAATACAATTCCACATCACCACCGAACCCGTGGCACATTGCAAGTCAGCCATCAACAGTCATATTACACAGATTCAACATTTGTATATATTTTTAAATAATGTAAAAGTAATTCTTATTTTACCGACTCCTAAATGAAAAAAACGACATTAAATCATAGGAAATTATAATTACAGTGATAGGGTTGTGACTAATATAGTACTAACATATTAGTAGTAATCACCTAGCGATCTTCGTGGGATACGAATTACTCCAAGCTCTTACGTTTTTCCCTAATGAACCCATCCGAGCTTATGACACGGATTTCTTTTGT
Organism: Spodoptera exigua; assembly: GCA_902829305.4. Lineage (NCBI taxonomy): Eukaryota > Metazoa > Arthropoda > Insecta > Lepidoptera > Noctuidae > Spodoptera > Spodoptera exigua. The sequence continues at coordinate 7,314,388 of LR824614.2, forward strand.
TTCATATCAACGAGAGAACGAACTCGGGTCCGCCCTATTGTTGTCACGGATTCATACCTTGTATGAACGGGGAATTATAACTTTACCCTCTTTATATTTTGACACGTAACCTTCCTTCCGTAATATTAATCATTGTTCAAACTTCAATAAAGTATGTACAATATTTGTTATATAACAATATAAAACTATAGGTATAATTAGAACTAAATACTGTTATATATTATAACCACACCACAAAAACTAAATTGTAAAGTGTTTTCTGAATTATAAAATTAAAACGTACAAATATTTAGATAATTAGGTTAATGCATTTTTATCGATTTCTTATTTTAAACTTTATTCATTATTATTTTTTTATACTTTGCCACACCCTAGGATCTATTAGGTCAACATACTTAGACGAAGTTTGTATTTAAAAATACTTTAAACGGGTCGGCTCAAGCGGAGTGATACCACGGCCTCAGAGAAAACAAGCGTTATGTTTCGCCGTGTGAGTGAGGTTACCAAAGGCCCAATCCTTTACTGCCCCAATCCCTAAATCCACAAAAGTTCGGAAACGGACTTGTTCACCACCACCTCACTTGCACCTCAGTTATTTTTTGTATTTGCCGTTCTATCAAATAAAAAATATTCAAGCCTTGTAAATTGTACGTTGTTTGTAAAAGCACCTCCGTTCACAAAACGCAATTTCACATAGACCATAAACCCATCCAAATATTTTAAATGACAAATATCTCATGTCACGTACAAAGCAGTTTCTATGCGAGATATTTTTTTATATTTATCGCATTTTTTTTTTATATTTACTAAACATTTTTCGGACGTCCACAAATCTTTTGAGGCCAAAAGTAACTTAATTCAGAGTTTCAGTATTATTTTAGGTATGATCTTTCCGCATATTCAACGGTCCGTTAATACTGGTTAATCGTGGCTTGATGTGTACCTACAATGTGAATTGAAGAATCATCGCAATTATTCGATTTATTATTTTAAATGATAAATGGACAATATCGTATTTTCTATTTTTGGTTCTAGCTAGGATAATATCAAATAATACTTATTCTTTTTCTATATTGCAAATAGTGGCAAAGTAGCGTGAAGTTTGGGTTCATTGACTCAGTGTCGTGTTTCTAAAAAACTAGCTTCGTTAAGCCAACGATCCAACTTTTCTTAACTCAAGACTTGCCATCTATCGTTATTATAAATCCCTATCTTTACAAAATCATGATACAAGCTCAGCCGTACTGTGCTATGTTTATGTCGTACAAATATAATGAAGGTCTGTCAATGACGTCACCTTAACAATACTGCCCAATAGATAACAATAGAGCAATTGCGAGCATAAAGATGGCGCGCATTGAATGAAGAAAATTGTTGTCCTTCTTCCAAGACTTCATTCTACTGTACGGTTTCTATCGGGATCATTTATTTTCCTATACGTGTATTTGTAAAGTTATGTGCATTAGCTTAAGGCATATTAGTCTTATTGTATGTACAGGTTGCCTGGTTTTTCATTGTGTAGTTACGAAAAACTGTATGTAACTCTCGCACATTTTCAACCCTTCTACTCAGACTCAGCTCATATTGGTGTGTGATCTTTCATAGTATTACGTAGGCTTTTTTGATAAATGGTCTATTTGACGGAATTAAATTTAATTCGAACTAATAGTTTTTGGGTATCAGCGTGTTCAAATATACAAATAAACCCTTCAGCGTGATAAGATTATTAAGAATATAATTACAAGAATGATTTTTGGAAAAAAATGAATCTTTTGTCAACATTGTCCGACTCTAGTAGCCATTGAAGGTCGAATGTATCTGTACTGAAAAAATCTTTACTTTGGTTCACAAAACAAATAATACCAAAATAACTTGACTAACTGTACCTAACCACAACTTTAGTTTCAAATAATTCGACTGACTAACCCAATCATCGTGACCGCACGATTCGTATCCTAAACTGGATTGCTACTAAACCGTCAACTTTGTGGGTCATTCGTTTCGAGCATAATTTCGGAACACAGTACACAAAAGGGAACTATACAAAGCACTCATTATCAGGTAACTTTTAAACAAACGAGCTGCAGAGATTTCCTTTGCGTTACTGGCATTTTAGGGATTATAGTTTAGGGATTTGGAGACGAGAATTCAGGCTCCGGTTCATAGTCAACGGTGAAACACAATGCAAGCGTATGGTTTAAACTGGTTTCTATGAGGCTTTTGTATCACTCCAGTAGAGACGTCCAATTTGTACCGCTATGCTTCGGTACTCTGACGTATAAATGGGATCATCCATCTGTGTAAAGGTATCCCATAAAAATGATGGTTTATCTAGTTTTTTAATGATGTTCTAAATTACAGGTGGAGGTGGGGCACAGTTGGAAGAAACAGAGAATTGCGACGCAGCAGATTTGAACGTGTGTGTAGAACTGATCCCTCGAACTCCTGTCGGCCTACCCAGGAATAAACACGAGTTAGACGCACACTGCCAGTATGTATAATTTAAATGTTATAAAGAACTAAATTTGTGTAAGGTTTTATGTAGAATAATTATTCTGTTAAATGATTTGGTGACCCAAACATAAGATAGCCTTCTTTTTATACAGATAATCAAATAACATAATATTATCTACCTCCTACAAAAAGTAAAGATTGATTCGGTTAGCTTTAGTTATTGTTACAGTTAATCATATTTGCTTTTTGACGAAGCTAGATCTTTTGTAGGTGATCCTTGAGCGTTGATTGGCTATTCCAACCGTAACACGAATGGTTAATGTCTCTGTACTGAATTAAACTTAATTTGTCACAAAAAGATTGTACAGGTACATTTGATTCAGAATTAATACAGAAGTTTGGCTACTAAGCAGATTTATGTTTGCAAAAGATTATTAAAAAAATAATTAAAAATAATATTATTTAGAACCTATAACAATAAATACGGTCTCTATTGTGAGTCAGTCTTTATTTTTTATGGATACCAAATATGTGGTTCCTCATACCGAGAATTTAACCTAAGGTCACAAAGTCCAGAAAAGTGCTTTGTATTAGCACTGAATTCACTTTTTCGGACCTCTATTGTGTTGATATACGTGTCTAATAAGTCACGAAATTGAGTGTACCTTCTGTAACTAAATCCAAAAGATCTAATAAAAGAGAGATTGGCGTGATCTTCTTACTAACGTAATTCTCGGTTTGTGTAGTGCGAAATTCTCAATAGGTACATTAAGAATTTTTGCACTAAAACCGAATAAATATATAAGGATATTTCGTTAAATTACCTCACACTATCTTAGCTTCTAATAAGTTTGCAGAGTTCGCGTGATTTTTCTGATGCTAGGCTCCTGTTGGTCGAAACATGATTTTTTTTACAATCTATAGACTCTCCTGATTCGTCTATCCATCATAAACTTACCTTCTGTCTTATGTTCAATTAAAACCAGTACCTACACATCTAACAAAATACTTGTAATATCATTAACAAATATTGAAGATGCATTTAAGTTGTTTACGAGTAAACTTCATAATAGCATAAAGACATATTAATTAAACCCTCAGCCTCAACATGTGTCCCATCCGGCCACCAAATTACTATAGCAACCATTCATGTAGTTTACGAAATATATATATTATATTATAAATTGATTTACTAGCTGACCCGGTGAACTCCAGACCGCCACAAATATACTATTATTTCAAAGCCTCATGTCATGATAAATGTGCTTATTATATGTATAATGAAATACGATATTTATATCGGGAGTAATGTCTGCATTTGAATCGTGCAAAAGTGTGCGTATTTCAGGTTGAGAACGTCCAAGGTAATCTAGAATTACTTACGCATTCCGCTTAACCCATATCAAAATTAATAAAAAGTATCCCGAGACCCTTACTTACGCTATACGCAATGAAATGTGAGATTCGTAAGGTCTGTAGCGTTATTAAATATTTCAATAAATGTGTGAAAATGTACGATTCGAATAAATTTTTTATCCCAAAAGATAATGTATATGATTACATGTTTATTAGCTTACCAACATTTGGCTTGACTTTTTTTATGTGTTTTAGTAAATTTCTTTATCTTCTTTTTTTGAAAAAAACTTTGCCCAACATTAGGATTTTCTCCTATGTCGTTTGTGCATTTACAAACATATAATTAAACATGCACAGCACACCCAGACCTGGAAAAACAATTTGTGGATCACACAAAGAGTAGATCCGAGGGAATGAACCCGCGATACGTTGCGTGGTAGCCAGTTGCCCAGCCACCGCGCCAACCGTGCAGTCTTTAGTCTCAAATGTATAAGCTAATTTCACATTTAAATCATTTTCTTTATGTTTTGTCTGATGTACTTTAGCACTATCACGCTTTTCGCTTTAAATGCTTTTTTTGTTTTACATAAATTGTCGGCTTTTCTATAACTGAATTACGTAAAGATATTCCTAAACCCAAATAACAAGAAATTATCAATAGTTATGAAAAACTCATTAGCATTTAGTTTATATCTAAACTAATATTATAAAGAGGAAAAATTTGTAAGTTTGTATGTAGGGGGTAATCTTTGGAACCACCGGTCAGATTCCCAAAATTCTTTCACTTATTGATAACTACAATGTTCCCGAGTGTTATAGGCTATAAAACATCACGCTACAATCAAATGGAGCCGAGCAGCGAGTGAAACCACGCGGGAGTAGCTGGTCTTCAATAAATGTGTCGGGTTTTTATACAATCTTTCGTTTAGCGAGAACTTGACGTGGTTAGCAAAAAAACGTATAACTAATTTTCAAATAACATACGGACAAGACACCACGGCTTATCTGATGGTAAGCAATCGGTGCCGTCCGCCAAAAGAGTTTCAAATGCGTTCCCAACCTTGTAGAGATATTGGAGATTTAGGGATAGGAGAGAGAGGGGGGAAAGGATTTTGCCTCCGATAATCTGATTCACACGGAAAAATATAAAGCAAGCATTATTTCACGTCGATTTTCTGAGATGCCGTGGTATTATTCCAGACAAGCCAGCAAATTCGTGCCTAAGCGTGGTGTGACCTCTTTTACGAAAATGTTTAGTGAAAATTGGCTTTGTTGAGCATCAACCCTTATAATTTGGTAAATTAGTTTCCATGAAGTGAAACTTAATATTAATCGTTCTCATTACCTACCTAATATCATATTATCACAACGACTTTATCGCCAAAAATGACACAATTCCAATGCAAAGAATATCTTAACAGGAAATGCTAACACCATTGCAATACATTATGTGTAAATTAAATCTAGATATAGGTATTTATTTAACAGAAGATGTTGCATCCCTCACTCGTGCAGGATTAAAGTATGAATACCTACACAGATTGGTTTCTTCAGTCGTTATCTCCACCAAAAAAAGCCACTATCAAACTTATTACAAAAAAATACCAATTAATTGGGTTCTTCGAGATAAAAGTAAAAAAAAAAGATTCGTGTGAGTAAGTCTATATTTAAAAAAAGATGAATAAGACGTACTGTAATTTCTACAAAAAATGCCTTCCGACTGATATCTCTCATTTATTATGTACGTGACAGCTGTGTGAGAATTGGGCCACAGTCTTAATGTCACATGTCACTTTTGTCATTTCAAAATATGTAAAAGGAGAAATTATCTCTTGTAAAATAACACCAAGTATTCTGTTTTGTTGTTCTGAACAGCACGCCGATTCCCTTTTCTTATCTAATTGATAACCTTAAATTTGGTTTTCCTTTGTTTTTGTACAATTCACTACCCGATCAATCTTACTTTATTTGTAAATACTAAAAATCACTACATAAACTATCAGCGTAATTCTGGAAGGTAAAAAAATCAAATGTAAGTTAAGTTTCACTGGAAAAGTATTTATTGTGTGAATCTACATCAAATAGTTTCCTTACTTCATTCTCGTCATCAATATGTTTACGAGTTCCATAATTAATTTCTAAAGTCACACATAGTTGGTCGGGTTTGCAATTTTCTTGGGACCGACAATAATTAAGCATTTTAACCCCCTCTAATGTTTCGTAAATGCTACCTTTGGGGTTATACGAAACTATTTACGGCTCTAATTGTCAATAAACATTCTATGCTTATCACTTGTAATTGTAACATAAGTAGACGTTATAACTTTTTGTTTCAAATTATTAACACTATATACGCATATAATAGCATGTGAGCAATTTATGAAGTAAATAAGCTGATTACGAAAGCAAACCAAGTAAGCGGTCTTTAATAATAAACCAAACAAGCGTGTGTCATGTTACCTGTTTCATTACGTAATAAGATAATGACATAGTAATAACTCACAATGCCTTCAAAAACATACAACATATATTATTACACGGGCCTCTAATTCTAAATGACAAACGCTCGTTAATTTATAACTTTTATATGAAAATCGTTTATCTTTCTCTCACCAAAAGTTACCAAGCGTCTTCCTGTATTACAGACCATGTATCACTTAGGTAAAAGTTAGCAAACATTAAACTTATTAAACACGACGTACTTTTACGAGCCCTGACTAAGAAGTTACCCAATTACAATTATTTGTAAGTAGGTACACACATCTAACCCTCCGAAGACAACAAACGACCAAGTTTCGTTTTGTAATTTCTCTTTTGTTGTTTGTCGCGTATTCTTTGTTGATCACAGTTATTGTTTTCTCATATATATGAATAAAAGTCAGACAGGAACGAAATATAACGATGACGTGGTTATATCTTTAAACTCAATCTACCTACACTAAGTACCTACTTTTATGAGAATTTATTATAGATTTATAGACGGAAGATAGGAATAGAATGAAAATATCGTTCCAAACTTCTTTTATCTATACTACTATACTACTATACTAATAGTATAAAGAGTTAAAATTTGTAAGTTTGTATGTACGGGGTAATCTTAGGAACCGCTGGTCGTATTGAAAAATTATTTCACTGATAGATAGGTACAATGTTCCTGAGTGCTATAGGCTATAAAACATCACGCTACAATCAAATGGAACGAGCAGCAGGTTAAACCGCGTGAGAGTAGGTAGTATTGTGTACAGTATTATAAATACATAAGATAAATATTTCTTTTCTAGGGCGTATCAAACAGGCATGGTATGCATGGACGCGTGGATTAAACGTTGCTTGCCTACTGATGGGCAAAAGTTACTACAGCAACAGATTGGTGGAGCTCGAGCGCTTATGAGGTTCTTGTGCACAAACGATACGGCCTTACGGAGAGGTTAGTACTAATACAACTTACTATCAAATATGCATGACATCGCAAAGTAGAATACATATACATGGACAGCCTGCATTGGTGGTGATAATACAATACCACCCCATATTCCGTTATTGCCCTAACAGCCGGCTACTTCAAGCTCTTCATATTTTGTCTTCATAAATTTAAAAAATCAAGTTTTAAAATTTATATTTGATAGAAACCTAGATGAAGTGCTCACTGATAAAATTGCACCTTTTTTATTTCGGTCCCACACCCACCAGCTAAGCTCAAACATTATGACAACCACTATCTAAGTAGGAGTGAAATAAATAATAGATAAAAACGTGTTCCTTATTTTATCAGGTTACCATACAAAAACACCTACATGAAGTACATAAAAGCGCTTTCCAGGTAATAATTTCTGGAAAGAGGTGTTTTTCCTTGTGCCTACAAAAAAAAATATAGTAAAGACAGTTCTCGGCGTTGGGTGTCTAGGCAACGGCTAAATGATTTAAAAACAAAGAGCTTTTTATAAATGAATATTACGGAAAATAAACAGAAAAACATTCAATCTTATTATAGGAAGCTTTCAATGAGGATTTAAGTTCGAATAAAAAGATAAAGTGCAAATCCAATACAATCAAAAGGGATTACTGTTGTGATTGGAAACACTTATATTTAATTAAAAGCCGCCTCCGGCTGCAGTTTAATAATTGGAAACCAAACAGGGACACATTGCAACCTCTGTTAATCGTATATGTATACAAATATAGTGGTTGTTGCCAACTAAAGTTTACACATTCTACGCGATCCATCATCGAGATACGATGACGTCAAAAAGTCGCGTGTTCAAAATAAATAAAAGTTTGCAGCTACGATTGAACTGAAAGCTGATTGATCATTCGTTTTCAGAATTCGTCAGTCGAAAGTCGATATTCAATTTCGATTGGTTTTTTTTCACATTTTGTTAACACGTCCTATTTAGATATTAAATTTTATATTACGTAACGTTTTTTAATTCTAAATATTATAAAGATCCTTTACTTTGCGCTTGAACGGTTTTCTTTAGAAAGTGATGTGTACAAAGATGTGTATGTGAGTGATTATTACTTTTGTGCAGAATTCTTGAAAGAGCCTACGTGTTGGGGCAGGGTGTCTCCCGACTGGAGCCGCTGCGTCGATGAATTGCAGATCGCAGTCCGAGAAAATACGGAACGAGCTCAACAGCTCACGTATTTCAACAGGAACGCTGAGTTGTGTTGGTAATTAACTTATAATATTTTATAACATCCTTGTAGAAGAGTACTATGACTAAATAACAGTAATAATAACTTATAATTACTTTAAATTAATATGCAGTAATTACATATAACAAATAAAGAACTACCCTTTTATTTTCGAGCGAAGCTGGTAACAACTAATCTTAGACAACACAGGTCGTCACAAACAATCACTGTCAAATAAAAGAAACATATAACCGTTTCATTTTGATAGAACAGGTACATATGCCTTTACTTGTATATTTATGTATGTATACTTATACATAAGTAGGTCGCTTATTACATCCCTTCATTTCGTGCGAAATATTATGTGCCTTTTATCCGTAATGTTTCCAAGCTGTCAAGTTCAGTTTCATATGACCTCCGTTTCATGTAGGTACGTGTTTTCTTGTTGAGTATTATTTTTCTCAATAAAGTTAGTAGTAGTATTAGTATTAAGTTAGTAGTAGTATTAAGGTATAAGTTATTTTGTAACGTGGTTCATTTAATGCAGTGAATGATTTAAATTGCGTTTCAATTTATTTCAGGGCCATTGTCTTAATTCTTTGTAGAGCTTATTACAGTGGTAGTTGTAACTGGGTACGATATTAGCTATTTGTTACATCCGGACTAGATTAACGTCAAATAGTCGTTCTTACTTCAAGCTATTAGAAGCGGAGTTCATTATTATGTTTGGAAATATCCTGGCGCCTACACTTTTAAACAAGCAAATAGCTTCACTAGAGAACAGACGAACAGACCGACACGCATAAATTAAACCTTTTAAAATATGTTTTTACTAGCCGTTCAAAAATGCCTGTTGTGGTCTATATGAAATAAATGATTTGACATTGACTTTGACTTTGACGTCAGAAATTCAATCAAACTTTCCAATAGACGTATTTCTTATGATTGTGTACCCTATGGTATTATACCATATAAGTAGAGTTCACAAAACTCCAAATACAGCCATTGTTTTCCAAAAACCTATCGCCATGGTAATATTATTAACCCCAAGCCAGATGGGGTCGCCATACCAATTAACACTGCCCGTTGCTTGTCCATTTGCCCCTCGCAACCCAATTAATATGTTTGGTAAAAATAACCGTAGAAGAAACAATATCTGATTACACATGTTGTATTTGCGAGCTTTTGGTTATAAGTATTTTTAGAAATAAATTTATTTCTGGACATGGTTTTAATTACAATGAAACTTATATTTCGTATTGTCTGACGATAATTGTATAAGACTTAATTATACCTTACAAAAATAATATACAGCTCTGCCCTTCACGCTCACTCTTTCTAGGTATAAACGATTTTTGTACAAAAATAAAAACTATAAAACCAGTATAGCATAACTAAAAATCGCGGGTTACTCGCGTTTATATTGAGAAAAGCTCTACTAGTTTCGAACCACAGAGTTCTTCCTCATGAGCAGCGTGCTCGTACGCGGCGACGTCGCGCAGCCTACGGTTAGCCTTTTTTTTTTGTCAGGGGAAAATCATCCAATGACTTCTCCCGCCCAGGGTAAGGCGAGAGAGAGTGTCAGACTCTTACTGACTAAAAACCCCCCCGTTCCTTCTCCTGCTCTGGGCCGAGGTCGCGGTGCCTCATTGCGCTTACCCCGCAGCCCCGGCTAAACATCAGCCCTTTAGGGCCCCGACTGTGGTGGTCTATTGGCTCTTTGAGGCGCGCGCGGAACGCTACGCGCCGTACGCTCGGGTCCGGTTCTGGTCGGGCGGCGAGCTACCGTTACTCGCCGTCCCGCAGACCCGCGCTTACGGTGGCCGGAGATCATCTCTCGATCCCCGACGTCCGGAATGTCGCCTTCTGCGGCGGCTGGGGCGCGAGGAGGATAGTTCCCTCACGCGCTCCGCCTCCTCCTTTGCGAGCATAACTGCTTCGCAGAAGGAGGAGATAGCTTCCCAGTTCCTCTCACGCTGCACCATGGCCTCGATTAAGGCCGGGCGCGAGAGGTCGCCGCCGCCGATCACTTCCCTGAGAACACGGCGGTGCTCAGCCCAAGCAGGGCACTCCGCCACCGTATGCTCCACCGTGTCCTCCAGGTGGTCCTCACAATAGCCTACGGTTAGCCTGTGGTTCGAAACTAGTAGATCTTTTCTCAATATAAACGTGAATAACCCGATATTTTTATTTAATTTAGTATGTCTTACGATAGTTATTATAAAAACGGTATAAAGGATTAGATACTATGTTCTTTTACTACTTAAGGTGTAACGGATACCTTATATTTATCATAGAACTAAAGAATGACACCTGTATAGCATCACTAAGTTCACAAAGTTTCTGCAAATCAATTGGGAATTTTCAATGTGTATTATTTTAATCGTAAGACAAATTGCTTTTAAATTTAATAAAAAGGAATGAATAGAAAAGACAATAATAATATATGAGATTGAGAATTACATTCGGACAAAAAATAAAGTTATTAAATAAAGTTTTTCAACATTTTCAACTATAGTATACTATAATTTATTTTACTAGTGTAAAGCGCATAAATACATAGATACATTTTTTTTTTCGAATTTCTTTTTATCCATAATCTATCCACGAGTCCCTTTCTTTCCGACTTATTGATTCTTAGGGTAAATACTCGTAGGTTTTTAAGTTTATAGAGGAACAAAAATGTTTTTTATATGATTTGTGTTTCTTTCTAGTTCACGTGATGACTTCATTCAGTGCGTGACGCATGCGGGCCGCTCGTGCTCAATATCGGCGAGCACGTTACTCCGGCGCATGGCTTGGGTTCTGGCGCACGACATAGCGGCCTGCAACCAACAACCACGGGCATACTGCGCAGCACCACCTCTCCCCTACACTGCTCCCCTTCTCACCGCCATCTACGGACTAATATTCTATCCCCCACGCTTGTAAAGTCACCATTACTTTAGTTCATAAGATTTTGTACTCATATAATTAAGTTATTGACTTTTTTATTTTTATTTTGGACTACATGATCCAATAATTATGTAAAACATTCTCTCTGTTAGTGTAAATGTTTACACATAGATAATTTTTAATTTAATTTTGTTTAAACTATCTGTAAATATTTTGAAGGTAGTAAAGATAAACTCCAAAATGAAATGCAAAAGTAATGGTGCGGGCTAACATCTACGCCTTTTTAACATGAAATTTTTGTAAGGAAACATCTCACCATAAAATGTTTAACGTCATTAAAAAGTTTAGTTCAATATTCGATGTGTAGTTCAAACTTTCAAAATTCACAGAAATTCATCCAGGTAGTTGAATTAAAAAATAATCGATATAACGTTATATGTTGAATCAATATAATTGACTTCTATTGAATTTTCTCCAGGAATATGTATCTAGAAAATGTAGAAAATCCGATCTAATTCAAACTTGTGGAGAATTCAAGTAACCCCTTGGACGACTTAGATTGTCCGTTTAGCTTAAGATCTGCATGAGTATATGTATCATAATAATTGTATGAACACCTGTACATACACCATCCCATTATGCATAAAAATCATAAATTGTATTGATAGAATTATTTATCTGGATGATTTTTATGGAATCCCGTCGAATCTCGAAAACCCTTTTATGTAATGTTATTCTGATATTCAGCTATTCATTGCAAAATAATGGAGACCTACATAATTTTACGAACTCTTTACATTTACCAAAATGAGTGTGCATGAACCATAGCGGTGAAATCGATGTCACAATCGTTTTAACTTGGAATAAGGTACTTTACTTATGAGAAAAAAATATCCGTAAAAATATTTCAAATTAATAATAAGGCTTATATTGCATATTTATGCAAGTTGTGTGGTATAAGCTGGCTGTAAGTGTGGGAGAGCCATGCTTCGGCACGAATGGGTCGGCTCGGCCGGAGTGATACCACGGCCTCACAGAAAACCGGCGTGAAACAACCACAACGTTGTGTTTCGCCGTGTGAGTGAGGTTACCGGAGGCCCAATCCTTCCCCTACCCCAATCCCTTCCCAGTCCCAAAATCCCCAAAATCCCAATCCTTAAAAGGTCGGCAACGCACTGGTAACTCCTTCTTTGTTGCGGGTGTCCATGGGCGACGCCGATTGCTTACCATCAGGTAATCCGTCTGCTCGTTTGCCGTCCTATAACATAAAAAAAAAAAGTTTAAAAAAAAATACACAACATATTTCCATAGAAAATTCACAATATTTTGCCAATACAGAAAAACATGTATTGAACGTCACAGCAAACTAAAAAATATTTTGTCTTATCTTGTCTTCGTTGTCATTGTCAAGTACCCGATTTCTGTGTTCTAAATTCAAGTTTGAATTTGAAACAAATAAAATTGTGTGTTGCCAAAGAATGTAGATAAATTAAAAATATTATAGTCGTGCTATTAGTTTAGGAATTTATGTAAAGTAAATTATTAGTTATTAATTATTTTTACTGGTGTATATAATCGAAAATTTAATTATATATGAGTATCTTTAAGAAAAATAAGTAGGAAATTTTGTATACATAGTTATCTAAATGTTTGATGACATTAAATTACAAAAATAAAAATAGATACAATTTGTACTGAGTTATTTAGTTGCATAATGAGTATGTTTAATGTAAGTTAAAAGAGAAATAAATGATATTTAAAAGAATTATGAGTTTTTGATTTTCTTTAGTGATCTAATTTTGCGACGGAATTACATGTTCTAGCTAGTTAGTTACAATAAATTACCCATTTTTTTAAAGATCGATCGTTTAAGAAACAACACTTTTTTGGATTCTCCATTTTTATTTAGAACTGAACAAAAAATGTTTTTTGCACTCCAGTTGTAGGTAGTTGTCTGAGTACGGATAAGTCATCAATATATTTTCCTAAACTTAAATAGTTTTCACGAGAAGCTCTTAGCAATTTGGAAATAGCATGTAACGCGAGCAAACTGAAAAAAAAATATTAGGTACCTACAGTTACTTTTAAAACTTTCGATTAATGAATTCAAATATAAAAAAAAACATATTTAATTATTAAAACATATTATACTATAGTTAAAACTACAAGACCTTTATAATGTGTTTCTTGCTTATACCTGGCTTTACTTCGTTTGAATGGAAATCATTGTATGACTTCTCTGGCCCTGTTTTATGGCGAGAGCGAGTGTCAGGCTCTTGCTAACTTAAATCCATCCGTTCCATGTCCTGCTCCAGGCCGGAGCCGCCGGCTTACCATCGGCCCTAATAGGCCACATCTGTGGTCTAACGACTCTACGAGGTACGCAATAATGAACGCAGGACGCCACATACTAAATACGTTGAGGTCTTTTTGTGGTCGGGCGGCGAGTTACCCTTGCTTGCTAACAGCCGACAAAGGGCCGGCAACGCACTTGTAGTTCCTTTAATATTGCAGGTTTTTGTAGGCATTGCCGATGGATTACTGTCAGGTGATCCGTCTGCTCGTGTATCGACAGATATCAGAGACGTTACAATAAAAATGTCCAATTGGAAACCTTGTAGCCTATTATTTTGGAAGTTGGTAAGTGATTTTTTTACGGTGAAAAATGCATCGTAATGTTTTGTTATTGCTTTTACGGTATCTGTGGTTGGATGGAACATTTGTTAATGATAAAAGAAGATCGATATAAACAAAGAATTACCGATTATCAACATTCGCTTGTTTAAGCATTAACCGGAGATTAAACTCATTATTATTACTGTCGATTTGCTTTAATTGTCACATTGGAATTGCAGTGATTTTGCATAATTGGTTGTCTACTATCACTTTGGCAGCTTTTATTTGATTGACGTACAAACGAGCAGAAAATAAAATCAATTTGAGAACAAAGTTATTTAATTTGGAGTTGCGCTGCAGACAGACCATTTCAAACATTACTTCACTTTTTGGTATCTACGGTATTTCACAAACAATAATCTAGTAGTCTATGACGCCTTTGATCAATTTCGAATAGTTAAATTCTTTTGATCTTTTGTTTTGTTAAAATATGACAAAGGAAAAATAGTTTTATTAGAAAGACTTTTAAAAGAGGTTTTTATTTCAGATAAAAATTATTTGGCTTGCTGATTTACAAGGTCATTCGCCAGATCAACAAAACTGTTTTATTTTTGAATGTCTAACTTTGTCTACATAGTTGTGACTTTAAACAGATTTTGTTTTATTTCAGTTTCCTGCAATTTACGAACTATTTAGGAAAAATATAATTTCGAAGTAAATGCACTGTATCAAAGAATTTACAATTCAACACAATTGACATACCTACAATGACGTATTATATCGTTGTCCGCGCTCTAAAATGGCAACATGAAATGAAGGCAATTTGACAACATCGCGCTTAGTCACGCACCAACCTCCCGCGCGACGCTACGTTTGTTATAATTTATATCGTGTGTGTAAACCTGTGCGAAACTAAAGAAAGCATGCCGTCGTGTGTGTTCAGAGGATGTACAAATTATACTCTAAAAGTTAAATACAAAAATGTGTCATTTCATGCGTAAGTTCACCAAACAACCTATTTTTATTTTATTTTTTTCGACGCCGGCGCCCGCCATCTTATGGCGGCCAGCGCATGAAGGTCACGTGCCGTCGGCATAACTGAAGATGTATATTTATCTCCCTCTAGCAAAGGCATTCCACTATACGATGTCATATTTGCTTTCCCTTTCTTTACTCGTAGAAGTAGTTATCTAGTATTTTCGCCGTTTTTAAGCGCCGCGATGTTGGTTCATGACGTGTCTATATATAATACGTAGATTTATACATCATTGCATACCTAGGTCTAAAAATACTTTTTCGAATGGGAGGCAAACGAACAGATGGATCACGTGACGATAAGTGATCAGCGCTACCCATGGATACCTGCAACACCGGAGGAATCACAAGTGTGTTACCGCCTTTAAGAAGATTTAATTTTTTTTTTAAGAAATAACACGCTAATTTCTAGTTAGGAACAGAAAGCAGTATTATGAAAAATATTCTTGTTCAATTATCGTTGTATTATATAATTATCAACTAACTGCAATCTTTAAGCGAACTTACTTACATAGGTACCTGCCTGACAAAAGATTTTGCGTCCACAAATCCACCTAAAGGCAAAGCCTTTGGTGGGCATTGGGCCTTTTTTGACTTATGACGTAGAATAATATTGCACGTTTTTCAGGCCTTTTTTGGGAATTGGTGGGATTTTGCGAGTGGGGATGCCAGATTGAACGTCCGGCAACCTCACGCGCGCGGTGAACAATAACCTCAGCCTCTTTTTACGCCGTTTTTCTTAAAGCCTGGTATCACTCTAGTCCAGCCAGTCATCATTCGAATTCCCATTCTTCAGCACGAATGACTCTTTGGAGACTTCTAATTTACTAGTAAATAGGTGAATAGTAACAAAATAATGTTGAAATATTATTTATCACCCTTTATTATTTTTAGTAATTATTTTTAGCCTTAATTATATTAGTATAAAATATTTGTTTTAATTAACATTTTAATGAATAATAAAGTTTCGTCAAACATGAGTATAATGTGTCTTGTATACATGTAATAAAGAACCCAATTACATCACCATCACAAAGTATTCGTTCCAATATTTTATTACGTAGATATTGAACTCACAACGTTGATATCGTGTGTTTAATTACATTGTATTCATAATATTTTGTCGAAATTACTTCAAAATAATTCAGTTATATGAGCTCTTAGAGTCAACGTTTAACATTAATAGGAGTAATTAATTTTGAAGTTGTATACTAGATAGATATATAGAATAAAGATAGGTTTATTTTCTTATAATCTTATTTAAAAAAAATACAGGAATTAAGATTTTGTGCTAGATTAGTAATTTAAATTTCCAGTCTTGACTCTATGCTTGTTTTTGGATTAGAGATGAGTCTAGCTATTGAGATTTATCATCACCATCATTATCAGCCTATAAGAGCCCACTGTTGAGCAAATGCCTCTTCTCACGCGAAGAAGGTTTGAACATTAATCACCACCCTTGGTCAAGGCGAATTGGTGATTTCAAACTCATGATTAGTCATTTTAAGTGGTTTCCTCACGATATTTTCTTTCACTAAACTACCGTGTTTCCTACACTAAAGTGTCTAACTAATCATAGAAAGTAGGTACGTATTGCTAGATTCAAACCCGCACCCTCATGCATGAGAAGCAGACGCCTTAACCTCCAGACCTCCACGATGGCCAGGTTTTGAGGTTAAGCCAATAGATCACCACAGATGGGACCCAACATGGCCAACGCTTAGCCAGGGAAGCAGATCGAACGAAATAAGGTATCGCAGCCTCGGCCTGTAGCAGGAAAAGGAGAAGGAACGGGATGTATTTAGTCAGTAAAGTCTTTCACTCCCTCTCGTCATAATCTGGGCGACAAAAGACATCTAATGATTTTCCCTCCACAAAAAAAAATCTTGAACCACTAAGAATATATTTGTAGGTACTAGCTTTTTCCCGCGACTCATTTCGCGTGGAATAGTGACTTTCTGCAGATTTTTGGTATAAAAACTACTCTACTTTGTCCTTTTTCGAGTTCCAAACTATGACTGTGCCAAAATTTCCTAGAAATCGGTTCAGTAAAAAAAAGTAACAGACAGAGTTACTTTTGCATTTATAATATTAGTTTGGACAGTTTGGATTTGGATTAGTTTAAATTATTTTTGTTTCTGCTAACGAAACTTTTGTTATTTTACCTCTATTGCAACATTTCAATTGTCATATACATTTATTTATATTTGTAAGCGAACTCAAACGAGGCGATAAATACATTTACATTTTAACATTTAACAAAATATGTAATGTCAACTGTATTATTGTTTAGTTTAGTTGAATGAACATTCCTAAGTACGAGGATTACCAGTTACATACGAGTATTGCTATTGAGGCGTTATATAAACCTTCGTTTTATTTCGGTTCCGTACAAGTGTACTTAGTGCAAAGTTATAAATCCGGGAATCTTTTTACTAAGTAACATTCCACTGTCCGTTTATCAGTCTGCCTGTCTGTCTACAGAAATGTCATGAACCGCGTTGCCTTGAATTTTCACCCACAACACCAGAAGGGTTACGAGTAAGCCTTTTGGGGATTAGGATTTCGAATATTTAGGGATTGGGAATGCATGGGGGTAGGCAAAGGATTGGCCTTCAATTCATTCGGGAACCTCACTTACCCGGAGTGACCCACTCCGGTTGAGCTGACTCAGTCGTGCCGAAGCAAGGCTAGAAGGAATAATGAAAAAAAATGAAAATAAGCATTCAAATCATCAGACCTCATTAGTAGGTGTTCTTATATTGAATCAAATTACAACGATTGAATAGTTAAAGAGGCTCCCATACAACAAATGTATTTGGCACGGCACCCTTTCTGCGTGAGTCCGAACTTAGCCAGTTTTTATTATAAAGCTTGTAAATCACAGTTTTATAAAGTTTTATTCTTGAATATAGCCCCACACAGATTTGACAGATCACGATACAAACTAGCCATATCTGAAATTAAAATCTCGTCGGTATTTGTTTGGGGAACACGGGTTCGTTTACATCCATATTCAACAAACTACAAAGTAACTGTTTTGCATTAAGGTGATCGCCACTTTTACGACGTTCAGCACTTTGATTGGCCTGCTCCAGGTTTACCGAACCTTCTAATAAATATTAGTGTTACACTGTTCTCACATAATTGAACCAACTGTTTGTAAAAGGATTTGTATGTGAAACTGGATTTGTATTTAAAATGAGTAACCATGGAGTTTCTTGCTCGTTCTTCTCCATCGGAATCTACACTTTAGAACGAGCAAATAGCTTCACTACGAGGATTGACCGACAGACTGACACTATATCTTCAAAATTTTGTTTGACGTTCAAATGTGCCTGTAAGGATCTAATTGGAATAAATGATTTTTGACTTTTGACTTTGACTTCAGAGAGCTAAATGATCGAGTTAACATAAATATCGTACTTAGCACTCTGTTTTTATAAACTCGATTTGTATTGACAACTTATAGCGTAGAAACTATAATCGTTTTAAAACACCAGCTTTTAATACCTGCCTTATACCTACTATTATAACGTAATCTGCTACTTATAGAAAACTATAAATATGAGTACCTAGGTATACTACCTACCTAGTAGGTAGGTACTAGGTAGTATACCTACTCATATTTAATAATTAGTAGGTAGTACCTACTTATTATTAGCACAGATTACTATAAACTAATAAGAGAATCATCAGAAAATTTTGATGAATAATAGAAAAGTACCTAGCATAAAACTTGCATATAACCTATTTTTATTATAAACATTGTTATAAATAAAATATTAAAAAAATATATTGATGAATATATAATGTTATAACTTAATTGAAGCAAATTTATAAATGATAAAAACACGTTAATGGCTTATTTTAACATTTTTCTTTGAAAATGTTTCACAATTCAATTGAATAAAATTGGAAAAAAAATCATGAATTTAAAAATAAAATCTAATTTACAATTTAGGATTTAGTTATTTAGTTTAGCATAAAATACTGGCACCAGATAAAATCATAGATAAAAAAGCCACGAATAAAATGTTTCTTAAAAATTTGAATAAAGAATAAAAAAGGGCGGGAGTTCGAGAACTTCACAAGAACACAATTAAAATTTTTATTGAACCTATTGCAAACTTTTAATTCGTTTAATTACAATCGAAATAGTAAAGTGTTCTTTAAACACATAAAAACCATGTTTAGACCCGAAGAACAACAAGTTGAAATATGCTTACTCAAGTCAAATTTGGAAGAAATCGAAAATGAGTTAGTAATTCAGGTTGGTATCTTTTTATTTTTACTTATTCTGCAATATCTACAAATAATTTTAAAATAATCTTGTAATGTTTAAACACCAAGTAAGGAAAATAGGCAAACGAAAATTTTAAGTGTATTTCATAGTTTTTTTTTATTATTACAGAATGCCATAACCTTACTTAAAAGCTACCTAAGTACTTTATTCTAAATGACAATACTTCTTACAGCGCTCCGCATTACCAGCATTGGATGCAGAAAATGAGCAAAAATATAGAGAGACTATGACCGCACTGCGAGTCACTCGTTCAATAAGTACTGAAATTGAACGACTCAAACTTGAAAATGGTAAGTTATTATCTACTTACCTTTGAGTGGAAAACTAACGCCAACCCGACGAAAATGACGCCACGGCAATTTACAAAATTGTCTTTTATCAATGTAGTATGTAAGTAACGGTCATAAGGCGAAACACAACGCATCCGTTTTTCGTTTCGCTTTCGTTTTCATTTCGCTTGTTCCTCTGGAGATATGAGTGACCTTTGACGACGTTTCTCAAGTTTTTTTTTATAATTTGTTTCAAAATTCTTACATTGATAAACATGTTTAACATAATTTCATTGCTACACATAAAAGTAAAATACTTTTGGCATCTGAAAAATTAGTACTAACTTTCGAGGTAAGTACCTTTTTCAGTTAGTTTACCTTAAAATTATAATTCTGCGAAACGGTACAAAAATGTAGGAATGTAATAAAAATAGTTTTTTCAACATTAATATGACAAAATCGGTTTAACAATGATTCCATTATCTTTGAGCTCGCAATGCGAAACCAGATAAATTATATCCTCTTCAAAATACGAAAAAGGTATGTAAGGCTGCCATACAAAAATATACTCAGTTAACCATAAAATAAGGAACTATAATTTATAACATGGGCCTGGTTGACGCTGATAGCTCGCTTGTGTGGACTCATGCGTCTTAAGGATTTTCAGGACACGGGAATATTATTAATTTATGATGATCACTACACGACGTTCAATAGGCCTATTACGCACCAATCATAGAATCAACTCAAACTGAGAATCGGAAAAATAATTATTGCTAAAATGAATAGCGATTGGGTTTATTTCAGTACAATTGACAGCCAAACGGATGCAATTGAAGCGACAAAGCGATGAAATCACAAAAAGTGTGGAAAAGGCACGGGAGACACAAAGCGAACTCGCAAAATCCTTGAAGCAAGAAGAACAGGCAACCGAACTCGTTATGTAAGTTTTATTGAACCACATTTACCGGGTTTATTTAGATTTTAATGTTTAATGTTGACGTGTGAAAGTGTAGTTCTATAGTATATTTACAAAAAAATAATAATTCATCGTTTCATTATATCTCACCTTATTTAGCTAGAGAACTTGTTTCATCTCAATATATGTAATGTTACATACGTTACATATATTGTATTATGTTTACTTGTAAAACACGGTGTGTTTACGTTGTTGTGATATTATTTTATAAAACCAATTAACCGGCGTAATCCGTGCCGCCCCAAATACTTTAAAAATGACGGTTTAATTCCTTGTCAAATATCTAATGTTGTTATTATCTAATATCACTTACAGACCGTTTTGTAGAGAAAATTTTAGTATTTCATATGCAATTTCCTAAATTAACTCACAGATACAACCTTAACTTGGACTTTCACGTAATTTCATTACGTTCAGTACAATAAAATCACATTAGGTTCTAGTTTAAATCTGAGCATTTATGTTATCAATCAAAAGATCTGTGAACTTAATAATAGGTCTTTACCTATGAAATTGCCATTCTGCAGTACTGGCCATTTCAAATCAAAATAACTATGTAGTTTTTGTTAGGCTAAGGCTAATTAATTTTGTTTTAAAAACATGGGATTCTTTTTCCAAAAGTAGTCATTTGTTTATTGATTAGTGTTACATTTACAACGTATTTCAAATCAAAAAAATCGTTTAAATTTTTTCATGCAAAACGGCAATTTCATAGGTAAAGACCTATTAATTATTTTCAATTACAGACTGCTTTAGAAGCAGTAATGTTTGTCTTTAGCCAACTATTGTAATCAACATTGAATTTAATTTTAAAAAATAACCACCTATATCATTTTAGATTTCATTTATTTATTTGTAAAACAGAATTGAACGTTTTCATATATTATAAAAAAATATTAATTCTATTTTTATCATTTTTAATTGTAGACGTCAATATGAAGATTTGTTGGAAGAGATTGCAAATAGGTTCAGAAACACTCGTGGATATTACGTACGTAATTTCTGTAACCTTTAGTTTAGCTATCTTATTACATTAAATAGGTCGGCTCTAAGGTGTAGGCTCGATTTCTTCGAGTGGTCCATCACCACTCGAAGAAATCGAGCCTAGAAACTAGTTAACAAAATTAGCGTTGTTCGGTTTTTCGCAAATTCATAGTTTAAATGTAGGAGAGCCATGCCCCGGCACGAATGGGTCGGCTCGACCAGAGTGATACCACACTCCACAGCATAACACAGAAAACCGGCGTGAAAGAACCACAGCGTTGTGTTTGCTGCATGAGTGAAGTTACCTGAGGCCCAATCTTTCCTCTTCACCAATCCTAATACCCAGAAGGTCGGCAACGCACACGTAGCTCTTCCGTAGTTGTGGGTGTCCATGAACGGCGCTGA
The DNA here is from genome assembly GCA_902829305.4 of Spodoptera exigua. Taxonomy (NCBI): domain Eukaryota; kingdom Metazoa; phylum Arthropoda; class Insecta; order Lepidoptera; family Noctuidae; genus Spodoptera; species Spodoptera exigua. The sequence goes on from LR824614.2 coordinate 7,336,322, forward strand.
ACAGAGATGGATGTTTTTACTACATGAGCCTTATACATTAATATTGTTATTATAATGTCAAACTACTACTGCTTGCACCTCCTTAAAGAACCAATGACAAAATGAGCCCTTTCGAAAATTAGATTAATACAAAACAAGATGTAGGTACTCTTAAATTACAAATAACTTACTTCCTTTTTAATCAGAATGAAGAAGAAATTAATAAGGAAACTGAAAAAAATAACACAACAATTAAACAATTAACAGAAGAATTAGAAAAGCGACAAGAAATGGTAGATGAATTAAAAACACAACTGAATATGATCCAACCAGCTGTTCCAGAAGATATCCTTGCAGTTTTGTAAGTAGCTTATTTTATTTTTCTAGTTATCTAGGTCAAAAATAAATTATTTTGACAATACAATGAATGGTTAAAGTTTAATCATACCTTCATTCATATTTCACAATAGATAGGTACACTTAATTTCTGAAATACTTACTTCACTTTCAAATGCTTCACTTTGATATGTCAAAATCACATTAGGTTCTAGTTTCAATCTGAGCATATGTGTAATCAATAATATTATTGTAAATTTATAAACATAAACATGCGAATCTTGGGAACTTTCGTATTGTGTAATCTCCCATAGTATACTGACGTATAACTACACTGTAAAACTTTAGTCTCAATATGATTCGCTATTATGTTCGTTTATATTTATCATAATACATTATTCAAAAAATTCAAAATATTAAAAGGAATAGCAAAGAGTTACAGTTACGAAGATTTGCTTATTAATTTTCCTATTAATGGGTATGTATAATTTTATTTAGATAGTACCATATTGCAATAGCATGATAATATTGTTTGTTTATACTCTCCGAAGATTTTCCTTTTTTATCATCATCAACATAAAAGTAGCTGAGGAAAGGTCTTTTCTCACACGAAGAGCATCGTGACCATGAACACACAACGTTTGCTTAAAATTACAAACTTATAATTTGAAATTATAAGTCCAAGTTACCTTACAATGTTTTCCTTAATCGTATGTCATCTAAGCAAACTTAGAAAGCCTAAATGTGACTCGAAAAAGTCTCATAGGGTTTACAAGAATGAGAAACAGGCCTTTTACTCTACCGGCCACTAGGAAATAAATAACATGCAACATCTTATACAGTGATTCCTTAATGTTTCAGTGGAAAACAAGATTTAGATAACAAAATAAAGGAGCTTTCCGAGAAGTTAGAAGCATTAATTGAAAAACGAAAAACTCTTCTGGAAAACTAGATTGATATTCGACACTTCTAAATGTGATTTTTTTCAATTATTGTTATTTCTAGGTATTGTTGATTCATTTAATAAATTATAGTTGGGACAACGTACCGAGAAGTGTTAATTTCATTGTACAGTTGTTGTGCTGCTCTCGACTCTTTTGTGTGATCCACATATTGTTGATACGGGTCTGGGTTTGATGAATATCGTTTTATAAATTTAATATATGAATATGTATGTTATAAACGCACCCACGACACAGAAGAAAAAGCTTATGTGATTTTTTCAAGATTATTAATATTAACATGTTTAATTTTACCAGAATTATATTAGGTATGACAATTATTTTAACTAGGTAAGTGCCAACAATAGGTCTTGACTGACCTTTTGCATATACGCGTCAGAATAAGTTTGTAGGTATATGTCAGTTTATTAGATTGAAGTGATGAAAGTTTTATGTGTAATAACATTCATGAAATAGTGGGTATATTTAGTATCAGCGACTCGCTAGTATTAGGCATATATTTTTGAGATACCTTATTCTTTCAAAAGGACCCCCACTACCTAAGACTGAAGATGATAAAATTTAATAAAAACACCAAACAGTTTGAAGAAGAATTAGATATTTTTTCTTTAATAACTGGACAAGTTTAAAGTTTTTATAGATTCTTAAAAACATCTTATCTGGAAAAATGTTATAAACACCTGTATTATTGATTTCGACCACAAAGTGCAGTGGGCGGTACCTCGTGACATATCTACTTCTTTGTTGGCTTCAGTCCAGTTGTTAGTAGACCGTCTCCTGTTTCACCAGACGCCGCCGGCACCATGTCTTTCATAACTTTTGATGTATGTCGGTGAACTAGATACAATGCCCGTATCTTTGTTCACTACTCAAGATGCTCTTTTATTCATTCTAACAATAGCTTGGCTGTAAGTACTCAGTGTGTAAAGTGAAAAGAAAAGCATGTAGGTAGATAAGTACCTAATTAAGTTTTTATTATTTGTCTAGTTAATGTTAACTTTGCATCACACCTTTACGATTATCTTCATATAAATAATCTTTAATAGCATAGCACATTTTTGAAAATAATAGAGCAGACTTGCATTCTTTATCTGTCATCATAATCACTAATAGCCTCCGAGAGTAAACTGCTTATCTATGGGCCTCCTCAATAAAAGATTTGTCAAAATCTCCACTTGACAAGTGAGGTTTAAATTAAGTAGTCTTTTGGTCGACTAAGCAAAGATTGGGCATATAGACTAAACATAGACCACACATGTTTAATAACAACAGATAACATCGATTTCCCATTAAAATAAATGTTTTGGCAATAATAAACTCTATTTAGTAACAAAACATGTTTATTTGCTGATAATTAATAGTCTAAATTAATGAGATTTTGCAGCCGATGCTAATGATGACGTTGGTTTGTGTTTGTGGCTACGAGCATTCTGGAAACCTTGCTGTACCGCTCCAGCGATTGCTGCTCCTTGCAAGAATTTACCCTGAAAATAAAGCAGTCCTTATAATATATATTGTTCAAAATATAAAGTATTGCTATAAAGTTATGTCTTATTTTTCCTTGTTATGGTTGTCTCAATCTAACAGGAAACATAAGATCAATGAGCAAAATCAATTAACGTTTGACGTGGTGTCATCAACTTCATCGTGCACGAGTCAATCTCAATGCTAGTAATTTATAGCTAATTTGCCTCATACTTGTACTCGTAAGAAACAAAGATGAAAGATATTAATTGAAATAGTTTAAATGCGCATTATTGTAATCGTTGGAAATAAATTATTTAGTAGAAAATAAAAGAAACACACATACCAATCCATCTTTGAACCTTTGAGTCCATGGTTTTGCGGTAGTAGTGCTACTTGTGACAACTACTGAACCAGGTAATACCGGCACACCAGACGTAGCACTCGTCACTACGGACACGTGTGCGCATAATGCGACTACAAAAAGAATAGCTAACGCGATCTTCATTGTGTCGTCGACGTGTCTCAACTTCAAATCACCTCAAGCCGACAATAAAACGGGGCTTTATAAACCTCGAATACAGGAAAATATGAAAAAAAAAACACAAACTTGCTTACAACTATTCCCATTCAGTTTCCAACTCATTCGAACATTGTGCGTATTACTAAAACACGTATAAACCCACGTTGTGACACATCAGATTCATTTGTTATTACAAGTTCCTTCTAACTTCATCCACCTTATGTCGTCTAGATACAGAGAATGTTGGATAAATCTAAGGCTCCGGCCGGTTTCGGAGAAAGCACGGCGGGTTTTCACCCGGGGCTGCGGTTTAGCCGGGGCTGCGGGGTAAGCGCAATGAGGCACCGCGACCTCGGCCCAGAGCAGGAGAAGGAACGGGGGGGTTTTTAGTCAGTAAGAGTCTGACACTCTCTCTCGCCTTACCCTGGGCGGGAGAAGTCATTGGATGATTTTCCCCTGACAATAAAAAAAAAAAAGCATTACATAACAGTTGCGGGTCAAATCTGCAAGTGCGACAGGTGTATTTGGTTTCTTCCTTTTTTATAAAATTACTCGGATAAAACAGCCTAAACTACCCTAGGGCAGTTGGTCCTTAAATCATACATTGTCAATTATTGGAATATTCTGACATCGAATTTTAATCATTAGAGCAGATTTTAGCCTTGTGCCAAAGATTTTTTTAATAGGTTTTAACTATTTTCTTCATTATTAAAAGGAATTCCCATTCCCTATAAGTTTGTGAGCACTTCAAGGAAATGCTTACGTAGTCAGTGTCAATAACAAAACAATAATGAAACGATTTACCTAACTGTTTTTTTTGTGAGGGGAAAATCATCAAATGACTTCTCCCGCCCAGGGCCCGGCAGGAGGGAGTATCAGACTCTTACTGACTAAAAACCCCCCTGTTCCTTCTCCTGCTCTGTGCCGAGGTCGCGGTACCTCATTGCGCTTACCCCGCAACCCCGGCTGAACATCAGCCCTTTAGGGCCCCGTCTGTATTTACCTACCTGTGAGGCAGAAATATTAGTTAGCATCAGGCTTGCCTGTAATAAAAAAAAAATAGAGGCATTTCGGTATATTGTACTTAGGGAATGGAATGAAATATGGAAGGGATAACCGGAATCAGGTAAAATATAAAGCATTTGAAGTTTACAAATGGTTATCATTCTCCGAACTAACTAATTAATAAATATTTCACTTTCCGCTTGACATATTTAATAAGTCAGAATTGAAAAAGTGTGGAAGGGACATTACAAAAGAACAAGAGAACCACTGCTACGGTGGGCGGTGCTTCCAAAACCTGTTCACTATTTTGTTTTCTATTCAACGTAGATATCTTTGTATTATATTCGGATGAATATTATACTCCACAAGAAATAATAATAAAGTTAACCTCTCACAGTATCCACGGGTAAGCCCAGAGATTTGTACGGGATTTAAAAAAAACAAATTTTACCTATACAGGTATTTAAGACACTATATGCTTTATTAAAAAACAAGGTTTTACTTTAGTCTAGGACTAAACCATTGAGCTAGTTTTTGTATTTCGAATTGAAGGAAGATGAAAATAAGATTCAAAATTCACAACCCGACTCAATGGTTTGTAGCCGCACCTCACGACTACATACCTACCAATACCATATTCAAAACCATGTACCAATTTACCTTATATATTTACCTTACCGATACCATCGAATACCTTACCATACCTCAAAACCAGTTACCATATACCTTCCAAATACCAACGTTTTTAGACTTTCCGTTATCAACAGAAACATGATAACAATTGTCTTGAAAAAGACAGTTTAAAACGTTTTGGACTGTGTTAACATGAAACGATAAATATTGTCTTGAAAAAGACAGTAAACGTTTTAGACTCTGCCAGAAACAATTATTTCGGCCCGGCGTAATACGCCGTGCCGAGCGTAGTCGCTTCGAAAGAAGCGGTTTGTTATTAGCAAGCATCGCTAGCGGAGCCGGAGGCGGAGCACCTGCACCCGCCGCGTCTTCAATCTTCACACAATCTGCACTCGACGACGGCGCGCGGCGAAATGTCGCGCTCTCGGCGCGCGACCCTTTTATATGCAAACGAGAGATCGCGGCGGCGCGGCGCCGCGACCAAAGCGGCGGCCCTCGCCCCGCGCGGCCCGCGATCGCCGGCGCGTCGCCATTGGTCAACACATACCTAACGGCGCGCGATATGGTTTTGATGTACAATTGTAAATATAGATATAAGTAGCAATAATTAGCGAAATAAATCATTCCGAAACACGCATCTCAACGAGTATCATTTACAAGAAGAACCTTCTCGTAGGACAACTAGGCTCTCCTACCTAGTTCCTACAGTGGTGACCCCGACGTGATTATCGACGCCATCCTGCCGACGGATCCCTGCAAGAATCGCCTTGTACCTTATCAAGCTCGTCGTAATGTCGGTCGAAAAAATGCCGGAACTTTCGAGCGTTTCGACGTCGCTGCGCATCCCACCCATATGGCGCGACAAAATACGCCTATGGTTTGCTCAGTTTGAAGCAATAATGTCGCCACAGAAGAAGGGTGACCAAGCCATGTTCGAGCTTGTCGTCGGTCACCTGGAACGACAAGACCTCGACGAAATCAGCGACATTATCCTCCACCCACCCGAGAGAGATCGCTACGAAGCTCTGAAAAACAGGCTACTCCAGGTCTACGAAGAATCAGAGCAACGTCAAGTACAACGGCTTCTCTCAGAGATGGAGCTAGGCGATCTAAAACCATCACAGTTACTTCGCCGAATGAAAAATCTCGCCGCGGATAACATATCCGACGCTGCACTTCGCATCATGTGGACCAATCACCTGCCACAGTCCGTACGTGCAGTCCTCGCTGTCAGCGATAACATCGCGAAGTACTCAGATATCCACGATCTGGCGATGATGGCAGACAAGATCCTCGAACAGACGCAACCCCATGGCACAGTCGCTGCTGTCGCCGAAAACCCGACATTCCCCCGTGTACATGCAAGTATCGAAGACAAGATCGATATGCTGACGAGGGAAATCGCTGAACTTAAAGCAGCGCAGTCAAGTCATCGTTGCAACCATCAATCACGACGACCCCAACGGTCACGATCGTCGAGCCGATATCGTCCCCACCCCAGACAGCGTGACAACACTCCACGCCGCACAGAATCTGGTATTTGTTATTACCACCGCAAGTTCGGGAAGGAGGCACAGCGATGCACACGTCCATGCAATTTCCAGAACAACAGCCCCCACCCGGAAAACTAACAGCTGCGTTGGATGAGGCGGGAACCGGCGCAACAACTACGTCATACCGCCTATTTATAACAGACAGAAACTCACGTCTGTCATTTCTAATTGATACTGGCGCTAACGTCTCCGTCATTCCAAGACGAAAGGGCGTGAAGGTAACCCCAACCGACTTTTGTTTGTACGCTGCAAACAACACAGTCATCCCTACCTACGGTGAGAAGACACTCCAGCTAGACCTAAACCTACGACGACCATACAGTTGGAAATTCATCGTTGCTGAAGTCAGTAAGCCAATCATCGGCGCCGACTTCCTACGCCACCACCAACTACTCGTCGACATAGCCGGTCGATGTCTTATCGACAAAGTCACCAACCTCACCGTCCAAGCCCCAATCTCATATTCCACCGAGCCAACTGTAAGAAGCATAGACGTCGAACAGCCGTATCATCAAATACTTAGTCAATATCCAGACATCCTACGACCATCATGCATGAAGACCACTCCGAAGCACCGCGTGGAACATTACATTGAAACCACCGGTCCACCTGTACACAGTAAAACGCGGCCACTACCTCCACACAGATACCTAGCCGTGAAGAAAGAATTTGAAATTATGATGCAGCAGGGATTATGCCGTCCAAGCAAAAGTCCCTGGTCCAGCCCACTACACGTCGTACCAAAGAAAAATGGCGACATACGTGTATGCGGTGATTACCGACGACTTAATGACGTCACTAAGCCCGACCGCTACCCGGTACCTCGCCTTAAAGATTTCACATACCTACTCCACGGCAAGAAGATTTTTACCACTCTCGATTTGAATCGTGCATATCAACAGTTACCTGTCTACGAACCTGACATAGAGAAAACAGCCATCACAACCCCGTTTGGTTTGTTTGAGTTTCCCCGAATGTGTCCAGGCTTAAAAAACGCGGGACAAACATTCCAACGGTTCATACACCAAGTACTAAACAATTTAGACTTCGCATTTCCGTTTATTGATGACGTAATCATCGCATCAGAGAACAAAGCACGTCACATCGAAGACCTACAAGAAGTGCTTCGAAGATTAAATGATTACGGTATCACCATCAACCCGTCTAAATGTGTCTTCGGCCAAGAAAATGTAAAGTTCCTGGGATATCAAGTGTCGAGCGAAGGAATCAAACCTCCACTTGAAAAGGTCAGCGCTATTTCTGCTTACCCCAAACCGGAAACAATAGCGGACCTACGTCGTTTTCTTGGCATGGTGAACTTTTACCGTGACAGCATACATAACGCAGCCCATATACAAGCACCGCTAAACGCATTTCTACATAACTCAAAGAAACGCGACAAAACCAAAATCGAATGGAATAACGAAGCACTACAAGCATTTGAGTTGTGTAAAGCTAGCATACAAAACGCAGCTTTACTCGCTCACCCATCCCCGTCACCAACTCAACCTATTTCACTCATGTGTGACGCTTCAAACACCTGCGCAGGAGCTGTCCTTCAACAATACATAAAAAACAAGTGGGTTCCCCTTGGCTACTTTTCAAAGAAATTCTCTGAAGCTCAACAACGATATAGTACGTTTGACCGCGAATTACTATCCATATACATGGCGATCAAACACTTCAGAAAAATGTTCGAAGGAAGAGAACTCATTGTATACACGGATCACAAGCCGCTCACCTATGCAATACGTAAGCCGCCGTCGGACAACGACACACAACGACGCACTCGTCAGCTATTATTCATTAGCGAGTTTACAACCGACCTACGTCACGTGAGCGGCGCGAACAACATAGTCGCCGACGCACTATCACGCGTCGAAACTATCGACTTACCATCCCCAATTAACTACGACGAACTATCCCAAGCACAAGAAAAGGACAGCAATATTCACAACTTAATAAAACAAACAAACATTCAACTTAAGAAAATATCCATACCTACTTCAAACAAGTTTATTTACTGCGAAGTATCGACGCCTCACGTTCGCCCGTACTTACCGATTGACTATCGTCGCATCGCATTCAACGCTGTGCACAATACAAGTCATCCTGGCATACGTACTACACGCAAGCTAATGCAACAACGATACTTCTGGCCGTCTATGAATACCGACATTGGCGAGTGGGCAAAGACATGCATCGAGTGTCAACAATCCAAGGTACATCGACATACGCACAGTGACGTCACATCATTCCCACCTAGCGAGCGATTTGGACACATACACATTGATATCGTTGGACCGCTGCCTACATCCTCGAGCGGACATCGATACCTACTCACTATGATCGACCGCTGCACTCGCTGGGCTGAAGCCGTTCCCCTGCGAGAGATATCAGCCGAAGTCGTCGCAAGAAAACTGTACGAGGCATGGATAACACGTTTTGGGTGTCCTATCAAAATCACAACAGACCAAGGACGACAGTTTGAGAGCAGCTTATTTAAAAATCTCGCTCAGCTACTGGGAGCGGAACGAACTCGTACTACTGCCTACCACCCGCAGAGTAACGGGATCGTAGAACGCTGGCATCGTACATTGAAAGCCGCGCTCATGACTCGACTAGCCGACAACAACAAATGGTTGATCGAGTTACCTACCGTGCTACTAGGACTACGAGCCGCCACGCGCACCGACACTAACACTAGCGCCGCACAACTTACCTACGGACAAGCAATACGATTGCCAGGCGATTTTATATCGCCGTCGCCTACCAACACGAAGATGGATAACGACTACGTAGCCGATTTGCATCGTGTTATCACAAGCTTAACGCCCGCTTATCAGTCGCACACTAACCGACTGAGCATCTTCGTGCATAAAGACCTGCAAACATGCAGCCACGTATTTGTACGTGACGACGCAGTTCGCAAACCACTGCAACGTCCATACAAAGGGCCGTACCTAGTTACCTACAGAAACGACAAGTACTTTACAATAGAAACACCTAGAGGTACCACCAATGTGTCAATCGAGCGTCTAAAGCCGGCCTACGTCATTAACAATGATAACTCAGAACACTGTGCAACACCACCAGCGACTACCCAGGATCAACCTAGTGAACCTCCGTCGAGCGACAGCCATGTACGAAGAACGCGAACAGGCAGAATAATCAAGACCCCAGTACGCTTCGCTCGGGGGGGAGTACTGTAGCCGCACCTCACGACTACATACCTACCAATACCATATTCAAAACCATGTACCAATTTACCTTATATATTTACCTTACCGATACCATCGAATACCTTACCATACCTCAAAACCAGTTACCATATACCTTCCAAATACCAACGTTTTTAGACTTTCCGTTATCAACAGAAACATGATAACAATTGTCTTGAAAAAGACAGTTTAAAACGTTTTGGACTGTGTTAACATGAAACGATAAATATTGTCTTGAAAAAGACAGTAAACGTTTTAGACTCTGCCAGAAACAATTATTTCGGCCCGGCGTAATACGCCGTGCCGAGCGTAGTCGCTTCGAAAGAAGCGGTTTGTTATTAGCAAGCATCGCTAGCGGAGCCGGAGGCGGAGCACCTGCACCCGCCGCGTCTTCAATCTTCACACAATCTGCACTCGACGACGGCGCGCGGCGAAATGTCGCGCTCTCGGCGCGCGACCCTTTTATATGCAAACGAGAGATCGCGGCGGCGCGGCGCCGCGACCAAAGCGGCGGCCCTCGCCCCGCGCGGCCCGCGATCGCCGGCGCGTCGCCATTGGTCAACACATACCTAACGGCGCGCGATATGGTTTTGATGTACAATTGTAAATATAGATATAAGTAGCAATAATTAATGAAATAAATCATTCCGAAACACGCATCTCAACGAGTATCATTTACAAGAAGAACCTTCTCGTAGGACAACTAGGCTCTCCTACCTAGTTCCTACAGGTTTAAACCTGGACTAACGATAAATCTTGTTTTGTAATAAGGGGGTATAACTGGGTGAAGTAAGAGTTGATGAACTTTTTTTATTTACAGACGAAACTTGGTCAAACTCATTACGCCTGTTATTAATAAAGCGATGATAGATAAACAGTTCAAACGATCAACCAACAGATGTCGCTCTAAACGGAGTCTGTAGATAAAATCATCTACTAACTAGCCTCGTCGGGAAAATGCATTTGTGACTAAAGTTCAACGAGTATTCTAGGTATATTGAAAGCGTTATTTAGCACGATACGATGATATGAAAATATGTGTTCTCATATTTCAACTCAAGGAAAGTAATTTGGGTCTTATGAGAAATTGTCATGCCCAGTTTCTGGCGACAGGTTCACTCCGTAATACATATATGTAGGTTTTTTTGTTCTATTTTAATTAAGGGTTTTTATCTACATGGATACGTCAACCCCATTGTAGCTTATACTCGCACTCTATTTTCTCACAACCATACAAGTATTACTAGTGTGGGAGATGCTCTGCATGCTTCGGCACGAATGGGTCGGCTCGACCGGGGTGATACCACAACCTCACAGAAAACCGGCGTGAAACAACCACAACGTTGTGTTTCGCCCTGTGAGTGAGGTTACCGGGGGCCCAATCCTTCCCCTACCCCAATCCCTTCCCAATCCCTAAATCCCCAAAATCCCAATCCTTAAAAGGTCGGCAACGCCCTCGTAACTCCTTCTTTTTTGCGGGTGTCCATGGGCGACGCCGTTTGCATACCATCAGGTAATCCGTCTGCTAGTTTGCCGTCCTATCACATAAAAAAAAGAAAAAACTATTCTTATATGAGACTAATTAAGCATCCATAAACTAAAACATATGAAAGGAAACTATTGTCTAGGTATTAAGCATCAAATTATGCGTTTACGGATACCTTTTTGATTTAGAGATTTATGTAGGTTGCATGACGGAAAAGAGTGAATGAAGTGTAAATAGTGCACATTTCCTCACAGGCCTATGCACATAAAAGTGATACATTCATTCTGAATGTCATTCACTATATGTATTCATTAGGCCTGTGAGGCCGTGGTATCACTCCGATTCACTCCAGTCGTGCCAAAGCATAGCTCTCCCACATAATACATTACTAGTAAGAACGTAATAACGAGTAAAATCACAAATATATTCAACAAATGTATTTAAGTATGTTTTATTTAATCCGTTAAAAAATGTTTTACATAAAATAATTTATTTCAAAACTAGATTATCGTTTTCTATGAATAAAATTGTGGCCTAAAAATTAATCCTAGGGGAAAGAAAATAAATTTTCTTTTGTTTGAAGTTTGACAAGACTCTATAGTACATGTACAAAAATACTCATATTATGTTCCATCTTTTTAAATGCCTACTTGAAGATTAGAGTAGTTTCCTACTTGCCTAGTAGGAAACTACGTTTAAAACATGTCCATAATTGTTTCTCCTAAATTAGCTAGAAAAATATTAAAATTAAACTTCAAATTAAATTACCTAATAAGAGAGTCAATTATTTAATTAGATGGACTCAAATTAAATTTATTTGTTTACATAACATATTTTTATTGAAAAGTCAACTCTATAGTCTGCTAAAAATAATGTAAATTTTTCACACTAAGCTTTGGTTTCCAAAAAACACATAATTATTTACATAACTACGTATAATACCTAGTACGCGTTAGGTACCTATACATGCACAGGTAGAAGATATTTATTATAAAACGTTAAATTGTTTAATTAAAAATAGGTTATTTTAGACGCTTTACTTATAAGTACCTGTATATTGACTAATATTATAAATGCAAATCTGTTTTGTACTGGACACACAAATCCCGACATTTAAGGGGCAGGAGAGTAATCTAGGCTAATAGTGAGTATACTGAATGTTTTTTAATGTTTCTTCTTGTGCTTAGGTTTGAAGAAGCTGTAGACATCATGCGCCGTACTGGCTATGTTAATTGCCCGGAGACCTTTACCCTGTAAAGAGGAAAAATGAAATTATATTATTAATATATGGAAATATGCAACTATGAACTAAACAACTTGAAAAATACTCAACAGCTAAGTGTAAAAAAAAATATTGATATCCCTATTGTACACATTGAATAAGGATTAGCTATAGACTCGAAATAAAATCAATAAACGTAGTTACAATGGTTCACCTCTGCCACCTTAAGGGATAATAAGATATGACGTTTCATAATAACTATCTTTTTGAAGTTGAAGAAAACAGATTTACCTGCCCTAATAACTATAATCACGTACCTACTTATTACCTATATATTTATACATTACTGAGGAAAAAGATCGGTCGGTCACTTATAATTTAGGAAGGGAAATCTAAAGGTATTATAGCTTTTGCAAATGTTGCTGAAATCTAAATATAGCTAACCGACACTTAGTTTAGGGAAACAGACATTTTACCGTCCTGTGTAGGTACTGTAAATAATTTTTAAATAATATAACTCTAAAAAATCTTAGCGAGGTTACTTACAATTGCTGTGCCCGCCTTTTTAATTGCCTTCACAGGTATCTTTCCTGGAGCCGCTTCAGAAGGTACCAGAAGTGCAACTACTACGATGACAATCACAAACAATTTGGTTAACTTCATTTTATTTGATTACTTTGCTGTTTATAATAAAGGACCGATATTAATTACAGAGTAGGTACGCAGTAAGATCGTGGTAGTGACTTATGAAGTTGAACATGGCGAGTCGTGTTTTTATACACTAAGATAGTATGAAATCGGGACTTTACATATCCCGAAACGTTGTATGTCAAAATCGTGATGCATTATTTATTTATAGATAGATATTATGTTTGTGTATATATGTAGATACACTGTTTAACATTGCTCGTGTTAATTTCTGTGAACTGCGCATCTGAGCGATTGCGTCATTTTATGCTCTTATGATAAATGCTTATAAACATCCCGATAAGCCATACTCTCAAACTAACAATTTATTTTTGTTAATAAACCTTAAGTAGGACGTTTACACGTTAACATTAAATAAAAAATATAGATGAAGCCGGAACCTAGATTACAATCTCATACAAAAGTATAAGAGTTATCAAGAACAAACTCATGGTGATTCAACCTTGTAGTAGGCACTCGTAGATCAACGAGGTGTGCGGTCCCGATCCCAAGTCAAATAATTAGTTTGCTAATACTAACAACGTTTGATACTGATACGAGTATCGAATACTAGTGATATATAATACTAGTAGGTATCACGCTTTTAAGTAGTTATTATTATGTTTTCAAAAGACTGGCAACGTGTTAGTGAATCCTCTGGTGTTGTGGGTGTCCATGGATAGTGCTAATCCTTTAGGTGATGTTTATATAGCAGTCAACTGGTTTAACGAGCCATTTTATTAACAGCCTAGCCTGTTTACGCTATACCCTGTTACTGTTGTGACAGCTGTTTATTTCAACTTGTAAATTAGTGCTTATTTGGTGAGTGGTTAGTAGGTAGTTAGTGATGTTTTGACTTTTGACTTCTGTGGTTGTGCAACAAGTGACTACTTAACGTGGCGTGTTCGATACCCGAACGTAACCATATGTGTTTTATCCAAGTCGTTATGTTCTAATATCTGAGTATGTTGCATGTATCTCTAATAATACGTAAAAAGCCCTAGTGTTTATGTTTTAGTAATGGGAAATAGTAACAAATAACTTATTTATTAAGAAAATATGATACACTACTTCCAAATACACGGGGAAAAACAGGCAAGAGCTGATTTGTATATGTTATTCGTGACATCGTACCTACATATCCACATTTTTTTTGTTCGTTTCTCTCGTCATACATTTTTTAAACATGATGATAAAGCAAAAATTGTAAACATCGTAATCTTACTTTATGTTTGTATGGATGGCCCCACAAAATGCAGAAAATATTAAATTGGTAAAGATTGATGTAGCGATCTGTCTTCTTATTTTCGATGTGTAAGCATGAAGCATCATTTCTATCTAACGGAACATGTTCCGACTTTTGGTAACATTGACAAATTGCTGACTCGAAAATGAATAGGTATTCACATCGTACTGTTGATGAAAATACAGTAAAGAAAAATGTGTGCAAATACATCTCGACAGCTTTAACATACTGGAAAATTAGGTTTTGAAACGGAGGCATATGTAGGAGGAGGAGAAGGCGCCAGCTTCTCATGCATGAGGATGTTGGTTCGAAACCTGGCAAGTACCAATGTGACTTTTTCCGAGTTTTTTTTTATGTAATAAGTCGGCAAACGAGCTGACGGATTACCTGATGGTAAGCAATCAGCGTCGCCCCTGGACACCCGGAACGGAGGAGTTACGAGTGCGTTCCCGACCTTTTAGGGATTAGGGCTTTGGAGATTTAGGGATTGGGGAAGGGTCCGGGAAGGGGGAGGATTGGGCCTCCGGTAACCTCACTCACACGGCGAAACACAACGCTGTGGTGTTTCACGCCGGTTTTCTGTGAGGCCGTGGTATCACTCCGGTCGAGCCAACCCATTCGTGCCGAAGCATGGCTTTCCCACACTTGTTGAGTTGCATGTACTTTCTATTATAATTTAGATATACGATGAAGGAATACATCTAAACCTGGACTGATAATTTCTAATTATAAGTTTGAGCAATTATGGTGATTACCTAATTCTCGAACCTTTAAACCGAACCATAAAAAAATCTCGCATTCATCAATTGATTGAAAATAAACATTTTTATACTTGCACCATCCACGAATGGTCCAAGCACTGCCATCAGTAAAATTATCAATGGCGTCAGTTCCATTGTATAATTCTTGTTACCCTGTGAGTTTAACGACATAGGTCGCAAAGACTGTGACAAAATACATTTAGGTATAGGTATGCCTTGCTTATATAATTTTTATTTTAACTTTCCCTGTTTACTTAATTGTAATTAATGAAAAGTATGTACTTAGGTACAACAAAAAGCGTTCAATAATATTAAAAACTTAATTTATTTATATTAACTTTACCTTATATGAATAAATTACCTTTTGTGACATAAGGAAAGTATATACAGACAGGCTATGCGCTCAAGGAAAGCTAGAGACAGAAATGAGTGGAAATAGCTGGATGAGGTATGAATGGTATGGTATGTATGTAAATTGTAGATCTGTTAATGTACTAGACATTTATGTATAATCAAATAAAAAACCAACCAATTTATAGTAAATTTTTAAGTTTACCACTGAATTGATTTCCAAGAGAACTTTCATACTGGGTATACGTACCAAACCGTAAAATATTGAATAATTCGATTTTTTATCATTCATCCTTTTACATGGTGAAGAAATGAGCAATAATCACCAAGCCTACCTACTCGAATAGTGATTTCAAATTTCATTATGATTAACAAAGTTTCCTCACAATAAACACCCGAGTATCGTCACTGCAAGGACCTCCAAAAGGACAAGGTATGTATGCTTCACATTGACGATATGTCCACTGGATGTGACCACCTACCACCTACACCCAGTGAAAGGTACCGGTAAGGGCCGTCTCCTCCTTCTGCGAAGTAATCATGCTTGCAAAGACGCATGCGCATGTGCGAACGGATACTCCTCACGGCTCAACCACCACAGGAGACGGCTATCTCCTGATCGGATATCGCGCGACGATTTTCGACCATCGTAAGCACGGGACTGCAAGCAAGGGTGCAGTTTTAAGCGCAGAAGAATAAACGGGTGATTTTTCAGCAAGAGACTGTAATTTCCTCCGCCCGGGGCAGAGATGACATTTATTTAATGATTTTCGTACCACAATAAAAAACTTTCCTTAGAATGTTTTCCTTCGACGTTCGTTAATAGTGTCTAAATAATCTTTAAAAGTACTTACAAATATTTTGGAATGCATCAGATTGGTAACAACCTTTGTAAATGAAACCATAAAATTTATGTTTACTATAAAAAAAATCCTTAATTATTGGAAAGCGTACCTACTACTACGTAAATAATTCCAATAAATTTTTGTATGATAATATACGTTAAGATTATGTCAAATTATAGGCCTACCTCATGCTGCTCTGCTATAAGTTACAAAGGAAAAACTGATAGAAATCTCACAAATTGGGTATGATATTTTTACCACTATGACATAAACAAACAAACTAACTTAATACGGTAATGACACGACCATTACCATATTAAGTAACGATCATAAGAGAAGTAGGTTATAAATAACTTTCAAATAACCTACACACCAGATGGTTGCATACTTTACAAACAACAAAAGTTTTATTTCAATTTTATTTTACCAAAGAACTCAACTGTAAAATATTTTCTTTTAATATTTTCTTGGTCTAATGATAATGCAGTGATGAAGGTAGAAAGCATCTACCCATGATTTTTCCTGTTCTTCACAGCTTTATAAGCATCATGCACATGTCCAGCCGCATTGATAGCACGAAGGCCGTTCTTCTGTGAAAATATTTAAAAAGGAATAAAAGATTATAAACCAGAATCATCCAAGTTTTAAAAAGAGATCTAAGCAGTAAACACAGAAAGTGAATATTATATATTATATTATACATTCTGAGGGAATGTGTATTGTAATAAGGCAGATACTAAAAAAGGACGGTTAGGTTTACTTAAAAATAAAGATTAAAACCTAAACAGTATAAATAACGTTGATAATTGAAGTTAAAAAACTAACTGTAACTCCAATTTAGACAGAGAAAACATAAACACAAAATCTAACAATAAAAATACTGTGATTTTGCGTGATCAGTATATTATATAACTATTTAGAGAAAGCTTATTTAACTGTGTTTTGGTTTAAGTGTTAAATGACTTCTCGAAAAACTTAATAAGTCACAAATTAACAACTTTATCTAAAATACCTATCTAGATCGATCACAGAATTTCCATACATCCTCGTATTGTGGGTCATGAGGCTCGTTATTCCCTAGTTCAATACTTTGTGCTATTTTTGTCTCCTTATCTACTGATGTCCAAAGTTATTCGGATCTGATCTGTTCATCTGATTGAACTACGTCCTCCTAGTCTTTCACCTCCACCATCTTACCGGTGACCATGAGTTCAGTATCATTCCGGATTGTTCCAAATCCACAGATTTTTAAATATCATGGTATTGATTTTGGCCGTTAAATGCCTAATTAGTGCAAAATCCTACTCAAAATACACAAAAAAGACTTACAGCGACCGACCCCGCCTTCACTTTAGGATTTGCTTCAATAATACACATCAAGCTAGCCAAAATTGATAGCATCACCACGAAAGACGCAAACAATTTCATTTTGATAGATTTTTCTTACAAAAGATAACTTAGAGTCACTATAGGTAGAAGACACACGACTGCTATTGTGCCTTGCATTACCTTCTATTTATATGATTTCAGTATTCTTACGAGAGAAAATTATCATCGTTGTGTAAGTGCTGATGGTATCTAATTAAAACAGAGGGGAAAATATTGTCTGAATTCTATTGAAATGCACAACTACATAGGTAATTGTAATTTTATTATGTACGTGACTATAAGTAAGTCACGTCCTCCACAATTGCCTAAATTGGAACACCTTCATATAAGGGAGACTCCCGACTTTATAGGTAATAATAAAATCCTTGTTTCAACTAATTGTTGCTAGGTTATTTACCCAGCGCAAGCGCGGTCACGATTTAATTTCTATGCATGTTTTTTTTGGTATGAGATAACTATTGATATCTAATAAATAAATTATTGTCGTTGACTATAAGGGTTGTACATCTGATCCATATTACACCCGATCAGGAGTCAGTCAAGGCAGTAATTTGGGTCCCCTTGAATTTATAATAATGATAAATGACTTGCCGGACGTCATTAGACATGGCTGCTGTTTACTGTTCGCGGATGATCTCAAGTTACTGTTAAAAATTCAAAGTGAATCAGACTGTAAACGATTACAGGAGGACATAGACCGAGTACTGGAATGGAGTAAAAAAAACAGGCTATACTTCAACGTAGCAAAATGCTCGGTGATGAGTATGACGCGTGCTCGAGTGCCGCGTGCTTGATGTATAAATACGTGCTGGACGCGGTGCCTATGCAACGTGTCACGGAAGTGCGGGATTTGGCGGTTATGGTAACGAAGGAAATATCATTTCGCGACCATATTATAAAGATCTGCAAAAGGGCATTTAGAAACCTTGGCTTTGTTATGAGGCAGACGAGGAGCTTCACCAACATTGCAACAGTTAGGGTCCTGTATGACGCATTAGTCAGGAGTCATCTCGAACATAGTGCTGTCATATGGGATCCATATGAGGCAAAGTACAATGTAATGTTGGAACGTGTGCAGAATAAGTTCACGAGACATTTGTACTGGAAACTGTATGGGGTGTATCCGTACTACCCGCTGATGTATCCCACTTTGTTTGTGCTAGGCATGGTGGGATACAATCAACTCGGTGTACGACGAAAATTTGCCTTAGTTGCCTACTTGGTGAAGTTGCTCCGCGGTCTGGAGCATAACCCGGGAGTACTGCGTCACCTGAATATATCTGTACCAGACCGCTACGTGTGGAGATGGCGGCGCCCGCCAATATTGGCAGTGCCAACGGCGAGGACCAACCTTCTCGCTAAAGCACCACTGACTCGCGCAATCCATATCATTAATAAGCTCCACAATCGGATTGATATATTTACAACTCCTTCGAGTGAATTCGCAAGAGCATTATTATTTATTTTAAGTTACGATAGTGAATAGTTCCTCATGTTGTATTTTTTTTTTTTACCTTTAATCTTAGGTTAGTTGTAGTTATTATGTAAGGTAATTTAGTAGTGTTATAAAACATAGGTTAAGATGTATATATATCGAAAGTCTCTCTTTGTTATTGCTGTTATTGTTGTTACTTTTATTATTTTTGTTTTCTTTTTGTATAATTTCTTTTTAGTACTTTGAGTTCATTTTATACTAGGTTAAGCCTCACTGTCGTATTGGGAACATAACCTGTAATGAGAGTGTAGGAAGATTTTTTGTAGTAAATAAATAAATAAATAAATAAATAAATAAATAAATAAATAAATAAATAAATAAATAAATAAATAAATAAATAAATAAATAAATAAATAAATAAATAAATAAATAAATAAATAAATAAATAAATAAATAAATAAATAAATAAATAAATAAATAAATAAATAAATAAATAAATAAATAAATAAATAAATAAATAAATAAATAAATAAATAAATAAATAAATAAATAAATAAATAAATAAATAAATAAATAAATAAATAAATAAATAAATAAATAAATAAATAAATAAATAAATAAATAAATAAATAAATAAATAAATAAATAAATAAATAAATAAATAAATAAATAAATAAATAAATAAATAAATAAATAAACAAAGTCATCAATCCAACTGCAATATAATTCAATTTCTTGACAGGTTGTGGAAAGGAAGGGAAGACGAGGGATTGCTAGTTGCGAACAGCACGGTACGGTGCTTTGTTTGCACACCAGGGTTCACATAATTAACAGCTCCAACGGCTTGAATGATAATTTCTTAAGAAAACCGGAACGAGACAGCACCAAATCTATAAAGTGAAATAAACTATGTACAAACAAAAAACACCTCAATTTATTTTTAATACATTGAAAGTAAATCAACCTTACCGGCAAACCAAACCGGCATTTGTTTGTTTAGGTAGGTATTTCACTAAAACATAATATTTCATACTAGCTTTTACCCGCGAATTTGTTTGCATGGAATAGTGATTGCCTACAGATAAAAAAAAATCTTACGTTTCTCGTGTTCCAAACTGTCTGTACCAAATTTCACACAAATAGGTTCAGCAGTTTAGGCGTGAAGAAAAAACAGACAGATAGACCGAGTTTCACATTTATAATAGGTATTAGTTTGGATTTATTCGTGCTTGAAACTATGTATGGAACTATTCCAGCATTTAAGATTAATATTAGTCCCATTGTTTTGAAATTAAACTTAATTCATTGAGTTGGATGGATATTGTCGAAATTATCTAGTTAAAATAGCGCCCTTCCTTCGTACATCTATTTTCAAAATATGTAATACATATTAAACAATTTGGGAAAATCTCTTACAAATTAACTGTAAAAAAAATGTGTATCGAAGGAAAATGCAATCCAAATAAATAATTAAATATTAATTTAAAATAAAATTAAAAACTCGAGTTCAATCATAATGTATTCCTAGTTAAGTACTTCCGATCAGTTTACACACGCTATGCGGCTCGTATATCGCTGTAAAGTGATCTTTCAAAATGTCATCGTCATCACCAAAACGGTAGTTTCCAACTTCGCAGTCAAATTCAATACTTTTATCCAAACGTCAAAAACGATAGTTTTCTATGAAATTTGTATGAAAAACTGAGTTATGACGTCATAACATTTTTGCATCAAATAGCTTACTTATTTCTAAATAATTAGCTAAAAATAATCTAAAACTTAGTGATAGATTGACTGAGAAAACGAGACGAGTTGTGAAAATTTTTTTGGTAATGGCGGGAAAAAATAATCACATTTCATGTGCGCGTGGCGCGCGCGTGATGATGATAAAGAATGTTTCTTTAGGTTGTCGAGAATAGCATTTTATCGCAAGTGTGAGAGTAACTCAATCAATAAATTAAAAAAAGAACTCTATTACTCACTATTAATCACTTTATTGACATTATATGTCTAATTGTCGTGGGATAAGAGCCACTCTATGAGGAAATGTGTTCAAAAAAGATTAACGCGCACAAACTCCTCAGCTTTATAAGACTAAGTTACATGATAAGTAGGTAGATATAGAAGACAGAAACATGTTATAAAGATTTTTTTTTAGTTGGAAAGTCATCAACTTACTTCTCTTGCACTAGGTGTGGCACACTCTTACTGACTAAAAACCATCCCGTTTCTTCTCCAGATACGGGTCGGGCCGCAGAAGGTACAACTATGGATCAAAAGAAATTTCTAATGTCATATCTCATGAATTCCATCCAATTCCATCATCAAACCAACTCAATGTTAACATAATATTGTCTGGCCTGATCACCTAACCAACACAATAAGAATTGCCAAATACGAAACGAAATTCAGTTTCTTCGATTTTCAAAACATATTAAGTTTGACGTGTTACCGTCATTATTGTCTTTTTACAACGCCGTGTTCCTTAAAGAGTTAAGTATTTTGCATCCATTATTAAATAAGGTAATTTAAAATACGCTTTAATTATACTTACGTAAAATATACGTATTAGGCGAGGAAAAGTTGCCTACAATGCATTTGTTTGTTTAAATATATATATTACTTAATTAAAGGGACTTAATTCGGTTAGCAAACCATAAACAACGAAACCTGTATTGAAAAACATATAAAAGCAGAGGGCATAATGAGTTTTGTCACATTCAAATTTGCGATCTGTTTTGTAAAGCTCCCAGGGTAGCAGGAACCATACAATGAAACTGACGCCATTGCTCGTTTTGCTGGCAGTGCTCGCACTACTCGTGGATGGCGTAGTTTCAGCTCCAAGACGGTCACATAAACGCAAAAGCAAAAAAGTGATGAAAAGAATAGGAAGAGTATTGGTATGTTACTAAATTGTTTCTTTTCATAATTTCTCTTTTTAACTCTCTCGAACCGTTCGGATATCTCTAAATTTTAATAAATAGTTTTTACTGTCGATTTTAATACTAGTTTTTATGCACGTCAACACCGTCTCCCGCGAAGGATAATGATTTTATGTATACAGTATTTAATAGGTCAGCGTTTGAACACCAACTCGGCTGATCGTAAGCCTAACTAAACTTTTTCGTAAGATTACTAATCCAAGCGAATAGTTGCGAGTGGTGTAGAGAATTTAGGGGGAGGCCTTGGTGTAGCAGTCGTCATCAGGACGTAGTCTGGCTGATGAAGATGGTGTTGATTATTAACTACAGTATATCCTCTTGTTTTTTAACTATTTGGATTCTTAACTATAACACTAATTAATTACAGGAAACAATCGTCGAAGCAGCTAGTGTAGCGGCAACTGCATACGAAATCTATGAAGTTTTCGCAGACACGGAACCATCAACACCGGAGGTGACACCGCCAAAACCAACCAAAGGAAATCCGAATTTGAATTTAAATGAATCGAAACACGCTGCGTCTTCACCACCACCACCACCATCATCATCATCATCATCATCAGCTGAAATACGCCCACTATCGAAAAATGGCAAGTCAGTGAGTGGAGTTAGCTCACGGAAGATATAGAAAAAGCTGCTACTCACTTAATACGATGTGATGGCAATAATGATCCAAATAAATGATTGTTTTTAAATAACATTTTCATTTGAGTCTTCTTATTAAGTTGTTGTACAATTCTTTGTACTTAATGCAGATACAAAAACAAAGACAGTATTGATTGTCACAAAAAGATAGGGCTTCATTTTAAATCTACATATGTAGAATTTTTTTTTATGTAATAAGTCGGCAAACGAGCTGACGGATTACCTGATGGTAAGCAATCAACGCCTCCCATGGACACCCGCAACGGAGGAGTTACGAGTGCGTTGCCGACCTTTTAGGGATTGGGCAAGGGAGGAAGGGGAAGGATTGGGCCTCCGGTAACCTCACTCACACGGCGAAACACAACGCTGTGGTTGTTTCACGCCGGTTTTCTGTGAGGCCGTGGTAGAATGATGATAATGAAATATTAATATATTTACTGAAATATAATTCTATAAAATATTTCTATGAAATGAAATTATATATAAAGTATACATGGGTTTAAAATAAATGTAGATGTGGCAACCAACTAGCGTAAATTAGGCATTCAATCAACGGTAGAATGTCCCGCCGTGTGTTTGTATAATCGATTTTTTTATTCTGCGACATATACGAGGTAACAAAAGCTGCTGAATGTGTGGTAACTCTATCTTTATTTGAGAGAATCATGCTTCGACACGAGGGGTTAGGCTCGACCGGAGTGCCGGGGCTGCGGGCTAAGCGCAATGAGGCACTGCGACATCGGCCCAGAACAGGAGAAGGAACGGGGGTTTTTAATCAGTAAGAGTCTGACACTCTCTCTCGCCTTACCCTGGGCGGGAGAAGTTATTGGATGATTTACCCTGACAAAAAAAAGGCTCGACCGGAGTGATACCACGGCCTCGCAGAAAACCCACGTGACAAACCTTCCCAAAAAACGTAACTTGATGAGCAAAGACCTCTTTTCACACGAGAAGAAGACTCCTACGCCTCCTACTTTTCAAAGGAGAAAGTTTGAGCATTAATCACCACGCTTGCTCAAGGCGGATTGGCTATTTCAATCTAACATTTAAAAATGTGAAGTCCATTCAATTTTGAAAAAAGCAATCTCCGTATTTGCCAGGGCTCGAATCCTTCTTCGAAAACACGAGAAGCGGGTGCCTTAACCTCCCACGAATCTTAATCAAGCAAAATGTCAGAGATACTTACTAACGTCCACTATTCAACTATGTTAAAAAAGTCGTCAAAATCACGACTCAGGTTTATTAAAATCTACAAAAACATACCTACCAAGAATAAATTCGTATATTGATCAGGATGATTACTGAGTAGCTCCTAGCTCGGGCATCTGTTGCGAGTTGGACCCGACTTGTCTCAATTTGTCACTGTAGATTTTTGTTCAAACGTTGCCTCTTCAATTTTCGCCTGTGTCGTGGGTGCATTAACAAAAACATACAATTTCACATACACATCAAACAAATTGTAGATCACACATAAAGTTGTTGTTGAGAACCCGCGACACGTTGCGCGGCAACCGTGCAGTTAATTGTTGCAGTCAATTGCAGATTATTAAGAAAGGCATCTATTTTTCCTATAGCACGCGGGCGAAGCCGTATGTATTAGGGATAGAAGTAAGATAATTCTACCGCGTTGAATAAAGAATCCTGTGATGAGGCAGAATCATGTCTGTCGAATATCGCAATGATAAAAAGTTACCTTTGCTACCCCTCAAAACTTAAACTTTGTAAAAGTTCCATAATTTTTAATGCTTTAAAGAAGAGGTCACAAAACAATGGCGATGAGCCGGAATATGATACTTTTTTTGTGTGGGAAAAATCATCAAATGGATTCTCCCGCCCAAGGGAGGGCGAAAGGGAGTGTCATACTCTTACTGACTAAAAACCCCCCCGTTCCTACTCCTGCTCTGGGCCCAGGTCGCGGTGCCATCTGTGGTGGTCTATTGACTCTTTAAGGCGCGCGCGGAACGCCACGCGTCCTACGCTCGGGAGAGTGTGATACTTGCCAATAATCATTTGAGCCGTCTAAGACTTAGACGACTCAAAAAAAGTTTGGTTTTACTCTCATAGTTCCCGATCTCGCAGGATTTTCGGGAAGTTCTTATTTTGAACTCCATGGATAAAAACTATCCTATGTCCTTTCTTAAGTTTCAAACTATGCCTGTTCTAATTTTTCTCCCAAATGGTTTAGTAGTTTAGGTGTGAAGGAAATACAAACAGACTGACAGAGTTACTTTCGCATTGATAGCATTGGATTGAAATAAAATAAACACAGAATTTTGAGGAAAGCTTACAGCAACAGATTAAAACAACTCAAAAACCTAAGATAAATTATTGATTTTTAGCGTGCCAAAACTTAAGTTCCTGGCAACCTTCTTCTATTATAATAAATCTGTAGAGAGGCCAAATCTGTACATGAAATATCAAAATTGCTGTGCCTGTGATTTCGTCCGCTTTGTTGTAGGTTTGGAAGGGCATATTAATGTGACGGAAAAGAGTCATCATGACGTCTATAATTGGTTGTCAAACGTTGCCTTGACAAAAAGTTCGAGTTCCGCCGTAAGCATGGAGTTTTTAGTTGATGGAAATTTTGTGTAGAACTTTCTAAAAGCTTTTGTGTGAAAGAAATGAAAAATTAAAGAGCGAGAAGGAGAATAAAAAAATTAATAATGAAAAGACGAAAGAAATTGAATGTTCCATAACCTGACCGGGGGTATATAAGCGGAACTGCGGCTCACCGCTGGCAGTTAAGTTCTAAGTCCAAAGCGATTCGGAAGAAAAGGAAGAAGTGAAACAGAAGAAAAGTGAGTGACATAGTGAAGTGCTGTGAAATAGTGAAGTGCAGTGAAATAGTGAAGTGCAGTTAAGTCAGCGTGAACAGTGAGCAGCAAACGGAAGTTTGTGTCAGTCCGGACTCTGCTAGAGAGGAACTCGGTGGACGCTGTCACTTAAGTTAAATATAAAGTCTGAAAACAGGTATTAGTGTTTAATTTCATCCAATCCCGTAACCTAAGCCCGCATAGTCAGGAACGTGACGTCAGGCTCGTAACATTAATAAGGATAGAAATTACAACAATGCTTATCAATCCAAACTAGCAACTTTTTAGCGTTTGTCCTTGCGCTTTGTTGACAGTCATTACTCACATAGCATAGGCTTACTAGGAGTTGGACCCGTTTGAATGAAAATGAGAAGTTATAAGGAATCAAAGGAATTCGAGGTATGAACACACTTTCATTGGATCCACACCCCGTAAAACCTATGCTTCTATGACATTTTGCTGCAATTCAATTACTTTTAGCCTGGTATCGTTACAAAGTTTTGGGGGCCTAAGTCAATTGAGAACGTTTTGATCTCAGTCGTGATTCTCGCTAAGGTGATGTTTATGAAGCATCTGGACTGACGTTCCTGCGATGCAGGAAGTTCTTGCTACATGATCCTGTTCAAATTCCTATTACAATGGGTGAGATTTGATGTTTTTCGAGTTATTCTCACTAACTATGTTTCACCTATTGTATTAACCAATGTATTGATTAAATTAATGTAAGTTTAATTAAAATCTTATTAATTTACTTACTGCTTTATTTTTCAAATAATATTCGTTCAAACAGATATAGTCAAAATTTCTAAAAATGTATGCACCTTTGCGACCCTATGCAGCAAGATAATAATAATGTGAGTGTGGACCGTTTAGTTATTTTACCCTACCTAATAAGTGGAGAAATTTCTACATTTAAACAGACTTTATTTAGTGCCTTCATTGTTCATATCCCGTCTAGAATTGGCTGCCCATATCTTAATGACTAGTTCGGAAGTACTCACTTCTTAAGCATGGAGAGAAAAATCATCCGAAGGCTTCCCGATGTGGGGCGAGAGGGAACCAAAAATAAGTTATTTTTATTTTAATGTTAGGTATGCTTTCTATAAGAAACTGCTTTTTAAAATTTGTTCATTTACTTTGAATCAAAATTTGCAAAGGTGGAATGGCATCCCTACACCTTATACACGTACCTTATTGGAGAAATATTGAAAAATGGCCAGGTACGACCTAGGTAAGTACGAATCAGTGTGCTCTTACGGTTGTTTTGTATATGGTTGAATGGGATATGCAAGTCATTTTTTTATTTATCCTCTATTAAGGAAACATAACGTAAATGAAGGTAGTGTTGGGATGATGTTACATAGGTGTGGTTATACTCTAATGAAACAACAGAAATAAGGTACGTGAGTTTTAGAAATATATTTTATTTCTATAAATTTTAGTTGAACTTCCTAAAATTCCTATTATTAAAATTTTCATTTTCTGGAACTTTTTTGTTCTTCTGGGTGAAAAATTGGTACAATTCGTAGCTGTTTATCACCATAGTTTTCATCGCCTGCAAGCCCTCTTCCTAAAATTCATTATAAAATATATAAGAAATTATTTAATAAACCAACCAGACTGGATAATTTATAAAAATAGCCGACTGTGGATATTATTAAAATAGGCCAAAGAACATCGTACTCTGCTAAATATAATATACACCAACAGTCGAGTTCATGACAATCCTGTTTTGTAGGGGGAGCCCATGATACAGAAACAGATGCTCTCACGGGTGATAATGTCAATGATGTCCACCAAAGTCTAGCAAAGTGAAGATGGATATTGTATACTGGCCACAGTGATTTAGCTGTATGTTACATTAAGGGATATATCTGACTTTGCCGACGACACACCATTGCCAGCAGCATCAATAACAGGCACATTACTTGTTTTAATTTGTTGCAGATCAGATATCAACATTGTATGTATATACTCAAGTTAAAAATTTGTTACAAAATACACTTACAAATTTTGTTAATACTTTCTGCAGCCCCTCTATGTCGAATCCAGAGTTAGGACTCGGAGCCGACTGTGCACCACCAGCAAAAAGTGCGAGCACCGCCAACACCAGCAATGCCGTTAGTCTCATTTTATATTTTCTGTTTCCCTGGGTCCTTCACGAAACGGATCGCTAATTTGACTGTGACAAAATTCCTTGAACACTCAGTTTATATATTATATTCCCCGCAACACTAATTTTTATTTTAACTTTCCCTATTTATGTATTATTTACTTATGCGGCAAGTTAATTTGATTTCTCATTTTAAATTTAATTACTTTATATTATACTTATAAGGATTTAGGGAAACTTTTTATCGCGTTATAGGTGCCTAGGTAGGTATAAATATGTGCATAAATGTTATGTTTAACAAAATGCATTTAATATATATATAGTGATAAACAATAATGCATTACGAAATTGCTTATGGATAAACTAAAATAAACGTCAATTTTTGTGACGCCCTCGTAGTTTTCTTAACAATACTTTAAGAACTATGGTCTATGGCTTTTCGGACCTCCCACACTTAAAGTGTCTCTTGTCTCTATAGTGTTTAGTGCCAGGACTTATAATATTTTCTTAAATTAAATTTATAGCAAGGCCTGCAATGTTCGTTTATCGTCTTTAATGTTGCGAGTAACAATGGGCGGCACCAACCACTTACCGTTAGGCGAACCCTGTTCTAGTTTTTAAAATCTAATCCTTAATCGATATATCCATATATTCATGCCCTGTAACCTATTATAATTAAGTAAGACTTGTAGAATATAGGTACTTGTGTCGGCTGGGAGCTGTCATGCTCACTCAGAGGTCTCATTGGCAGTGGCACGGGCACTGGATCGCCCAATTCCCTATAATATGGTTGAGTTGGGCGGTGCTGGTGTACGTGTCATGTTCGTGAACGGGCGCCGCCTATTGGGACTGGTCATCTCCAGGCTGTCTAAATATGTTGTCCTTGAGGTTCACTTCTTTTTCGTACTTTTTGCCTGAACATTAGTGTTACATTGTTCTCACATATTAGAACCGACTAAATGATGTAACAAAGAAATGTATTGTAAAACTGATTGAAAAAGAGTAACCATGGAGTTTCTTGCTCGTTCTTCTCCATAGGAATCTACACTTTGGCAAATAGCTTCACTAGAGGACAGACGGACAGACTGACACGCTTAATTTTAAAGCTCTTGTTATATACTTTTTTCCTTTTTTGCTTGCTTGACGTTCAAAAGTGCCTACTGTGGTCTAATTGAAATAAATGATTTTTGACTTTTGACTTTGACATCGAAAATATAATTTTTTATGTCTTTACTTTATGTCATAGGTCGGCGCAAACGAACAGCCGGATTACCTGGGGGTAAGCAATCAGCGCGCCCATGGACACTTGCAATACCAAAGAAGTTACCACAAGTGCGATGCCAGCCTCTTGTGGGTTATTTTTTTTTTATTAGGGATTTGAGGTTGAGGATGAGGAGTTGGTGGAGGATCGGTCCTCCGGTAACCTTACTCACATAGCGAAACACAACGTATGTGTTGTTTCACTATGTGCTCCGGTCAGCCCTATCGTGCCGAAGCATGGCTCTCCGTTTTCTCATGTTGTTTGTAAATTGCATTTTTGCAATTGCAGCTCTGCATTTGGTAAAGAATTGATGGAAATGCAAATAGTGCAATTTACCCACTTATGTAAACTGTAATTTACCCACGTATTAATATTATCTAACACTAGCAGCCCGCCCCCGCTTCTCACGGATCCAACTATCTCGCTATCATAGGGTCACTTTTTCCTAATCTTCCCTCCACTTTTCTAATATTTTCTTTGATAAGAAACTTCTCCTGATAGCATTACTGACTGGTTGACTTTCTATATTTTTTTCATATTGACTGTTAGACCATGCCACTTAAATTACACCATACATGGTATCAAAAAGGTAAATGATAGAAACTACCCTCACCAGTTTTTTTTTTTTTTTTATAGACAAGTTTATTAGCTTTTTTACAGAAACAATACAGAAATTACATTAAAATTTAGTTTTATTTACGCTTTATACCATCAATATTGGTCTAAAAGTCGTACAGCGATCGCTGTGCACAGATCTCGGGTTTGAAGCCGGTCGTGTCAGATCGCCGTCCCATCGGACTATAAGAGTGAGGCAATAAAAAGTGCGCCTGTTTCTGCGCAAACGCAGTTGGCCGATCTCCTTTGAGAGAACGGCTGCCTTGTCTGGACGTCAATATTAAAGGTAACCCCAAAAATAAAACAAATGAATGTGCTAAAAAGAAGCACATTTATTTAAAACAAAATTGAAGTTAAGAATATTAACTGGTGGTATTATCACCTAAAGAAAAATTTACAATGTAAACCTCATCAGCCAGTAGTTCTGCTTTATTTTAAATCAACAGGTTACATAACAATCAAAATTATATAACGAAAGAAATTAACACAAGAACATATTTATTTTCAACTCAACAAATTACGATTAAATATATGTCCATATTAAAATCTATAAGAATCGAACAAAATAACAAAAGGATCAAATAGTATCATGGGGTAAACTAACGCTAATCATAAAAATAACCAATAAAATGTATATAATCGCCTGTTTAAAATATATAAAATAAAAAATAAATAACAATTCAAATAAATCTCAATTACAAAAAAAAATGAGTTGGAAAAATATATTTCTGTTTATAATGTTTTGTAAATCGAAAAAAAAAATTATATTACATGAAAAAACCAATAAGTAGGTACGCCAAACAATACCAAAAAAGATAAAAAAATATGAACATAAAAGAACTAAATTCAAATTTAAAAAAAAATAAGCGTATCAAATTTAAATTTATTAAAAAACGATTCGCTATCTTAACTAAAACTATCATAACTCTGGTTTCTTATACCGAAAAACTTAACTTAGATAAATAGGTAAACACCAAGCAAACAATCAATAGACGCGCCACGCTAGCTGTCTCTGTCCAACGGGAAGTTCAAGCACTAGTCGCATGCTTCGGACGTTAGGATTTTCTTGCAGATTTGAAAGGATTTGCGGTCAGTGGGTAGTCTTAGCGGCAGAGTGTAGGGGTTAGAATATACGCCTAGGGGCACCATAAACTTTCTTCTTTTTGGGAGTTTTTTTTTTTTATTTGTCCTTTTTTGCGGCGTATGATTAAACTTATTCTTAGAAACCATTTATGATCTGAGAATTATGGCGCTACAACGCACATTTGCCGAGTTATGGGCCGTATACTTTTGTTTATCTATACTTATATTATAAAGAGGTAAAAGTTGTAAGTTTTAAGTTTATAAGTTTGTATGTAGGGGGCAATCTTTGGAACCACTGGTCGGATTAGCAAAATTCTTCACTGATAGATAGCTGCAATGTTCCTGGGTGCTATAAGCTATAAAACATCACGCTAAGATCAAATGAAGCCGAGCAGCGGGTGATACCGCACGAGATTTGCTAGTTTTAAATGAAACGATTTTTGATGAGATTGTTTTCGTGTATTTCTTTCGAAGATTTTCCTAATTTTTTTACTTGATAATTTTTTACTAATTTTCGTGTTAAAAAATGGTATTTTGAATATTACAATTATTTCTTTTACGAAAACAATCTTATCCGAGCTACTATTTTAAAGTTATAATCATTTTATGCATAATTAAAAAAGTTAAAAGCCCATAAGCCGGAAACGGCGCGTTGTAGGGCAAGACGTCTCATTTTCTAAATGGTTGCTACAGACAAGTTCAACATGATACTGCAAAAAAGCAAAAAAGAAAAACATCGCATTTTTTAACTCCTTGATCTATAGCGCCCCTAAGGTCATTCTCCAACCGGATTTGCCTCGCGCGCGGCTACTGGTTTTTTTTTTTTTGTGAGGGGAAAATCATCAAATGACTTCTCCCGCCCAGGGCCGGGCAGGAGGGAGTGTCAGACTCTTACTGACTAAAAACCCCCCTGTTCCTTCTCCTGCTCTGTGCCGAGGTCGCGGTACCTCATTGCGCTTACCCCGCAACCCCGGCTGAACATCAGCCCTTTAGGGCCCCGTCTGTGGTGGTCTATTGGCTCTTTGAGGCGCGCGCGGAACGCTACGCGCCATACGCTCGGGCCTGGTTCTGGTCGGGCGGCGAGCTGCCCTTACTCGCCGACCGCAGGCCCGTACTTACACTACGGTGGCCGGAGATCGTCCCTCGATCCCCGACGCCCGTAGTGTCGCCAGTTGCGGCTGCTGGGGCGTGAGGAGGAGGATTGCTCCCTCACGCGGGCCGCCTCTCTCTTTGCGAGCATGACTGCTTCACAAAAGGAGGAGACGGCGTCCCAGTTCCTCTCACTCCGCACCATGGCCTCGACTAAGGCCGGGCGCGAGAGGTCGCCGCCACCGATCACTTCCCTGAGGATACGGCGGTGCTCAGCCCAGGCAGGGCATACCGCTACCGTATGCTCCACCGTATCCTCTAGGTGGTCCTCACAATGACGACACTCGGGCGTTTCCTCCCGCTGAATCCGAAACAGGAACCTACCGAAGCTGCCGTGCCCGGTAAGCACCTGCGTCAGACGGAAGGTGAGGACGCCGTGGCGTCTCTCAAGCCACTCCTCAAAGAGGGGTCTTACCGCTGCTATGGTAGCGTGCCCGACTGGTTGCGCACTGAATATTGGCATCCCTAAAAAAGCATACACATACCTTATTGGAGAAATATTGAAAAAAGGCCAGGTACGTACGAACTAAGTACCTACGAATCAGTGTACTTTTACCGTTGTATTGTGTATTGTACCTGGTTGACTGAGATATGCAAGGCATTTTTTTGTATGATCTATTAATGAAACATAACGTAAGCTAAGGTAGTGTTAGGATTGTGTTACCTAGGGGTGGTTATACTTTAATGAAACAACACAAATAAGGTACGTGAGATTTACAAATTTATTTATTTTTTCTACATATTTTAGTTGAACTTTTTAATATTTCCTTTATTTAAAGTTTCATTTTCTGGAACTTTTTTGTTTTTCTGGGTGAAAATTTGGTACAGTTCGTAGCCGTTTTTCACCATGGTTTTCATCGCCTGCAAGCCCTCTTCCTAAAATTCATTATAAAATATATAAGAAATTATTTAATTAACCAACCAGAACATCGTTCTCTGCTAAAAGTAATATATACCAACTGTCGAGGTCATGACAATCCTGTTTTGTAGGGGGAACCCATGATCCAGAAACAGATGCTCTCACGGGTGATAATGTCAATGATGTCCACCAAAGTCTAGCAAAGTGAAGATGGATTTTGTATACTGGCCACAGTGATTTAGCTGGATGTTGCATTAAGGGATATATCTGACTTTGCCGACGACACACCATTGCCAGCAGGCGAAGCATCAATAACAGGCACATTACTTGTTTTAATTTGTTGGAGATCAGACATCAACATTGTATGTATATACTCAAGTTAAAAATTTGTTACAAAATACACTTACAAATTTTGTTAATGCTTTCTGCAGTCCCTCCAAGTCGAATCCAGAGTTAGGACTCGGAGCCGACTGTGCACCACCAGCAAAAAATGCGAGCACCGCCAACACCAACAATGCCGTTAGTCTCATTTTATATTTTCTGTTTCCCTGGGTCCTTCACGAAACGGATCGCTAATTTGACTGTGTCAAAATTCCTTGAACACCCAGCTTATATATTATA
This sequence comes from Spodoptera exigua, assembly GCA_902829305.4. Lineage (NCBI taxonomy): Eukaryota > Metazoa > Arthropoda > Insecta > Lepidoptera > Noctuidae > Spodoptera > Spodoptera exigua. Next base: position 7,369,521 of record LR824614.2, read on the forward strand.
TTCCCCGCAACACTAATTTTTATTTTAACTTTCCCTATTTATGTATTATTTACTTATTAAGCAAGCTTTGCAGCAAGTTAATTGATTTCTCATTTTAAATTTAAATACTTTATATTATACTTATTAGGATTTAGGGAAACTTTTTATCGTGGTATAGGTGCTTAGGTGCAAATACGTGCATGTTTACGCTTAACAAAATGCATTTAATAAATATAGTAATAAACAATAATGTATTAGGAAATTGCATGTGGATGAAGTAAAATAAACGCCTATTTTTGTAACACCCTGTTAATTTTCCTAACAATACTTTAAGATCTGTGGTCTATGGCTCTTCGGACCGGTTTGGGGAGAAATGAGGGGAGGGATTGGGTGTCCGGTTACCTCACTCATACAGCATAACAAAACGCTGTGGTTGTTTTATGATGGTTTTCTGTGAGGCTCTGATATCGCTCCGGTCGAGCCAGCCCATTTGTACCGAAGTATGGAGTCTCTTGTTTCTAAAGTGTTTAGTGCCAGGACTTATAACATTTTCTTAAATTAAATTTATAGCAAGGCCTGCAATGTTCGTTTATCGTCCTTAATGTTGCGAGTAACAATGGGCGGCACCAACCACTTACCGTTAGGCGAACTGTGTTCCAGTTTTAAAATCTAATCCTTAATCGTTATACTTATCTTTAAGCTGATCAAAAAAAAATTTTAATTTTTTTTTATGTCATATGTCGGCAAACGAACAGACGGATTACCTGGGGGTAAGTAATACCAAAGCAGTTACTGACAATTGCGTTGCCAGCCTCTTCTGTGATATTAGGGATTTGAGGATTGACAAAGTAGAGAAAGTGGCAGATCAGGCATCCAGTAACCTTAGTCACATAGCAAAACACAACGCATGTGTTGTTCCACGCCGGTTTTCTGTCAGGCCGTGATATCGCTCCGGTTGAGCCGACCAAAGTCGTGCCGATGCATGGTTGTCCCAAACTTGATTGATTACACTTGCGTTATTTAATATTTTTTTCCAATTTATTACCATGTTACCGAAAACGAGAGCAGTAATTGTATAACCGATCTAACGAAATAAAAACGAGAAATGGACAACTCTTTTGGATGTCCTCTGCGAAGTTAGTTTTTAGCAAGATGCTTTCATCATAAGAAAATTTACACTTCACTTACATTTACAGGAATACTTTTTTAATCACATGTCATCATCAAGCCAATAGACCGCCGCAGACTTAAAGGCCAATATGCAGCTGGGGTTGGGGGCAATCGCAATGAGATACCTCGGCCTCGGACTAGAGCAGGAGAAGGAAAGATAGGGTTTGTAGTCAGTATAAGAGTCCTAATACTCTCTCAAGCTTCGTCTTGTGCTAGAAAGGTAATTTCATAAACCACCCCTCACGAAAAAAAAACCACATGTCACCAGGGGAAATGGACATAGTTAACGAGCCCAAACTTGATATGTTCACTAGTAGGCAACACAAGGTTCTGCGAACCACCATCACTCCAGTTCGACGGTACCATAATATTGTATGATCATCAATTCCAAGTGCATTTACATAATTTTGAGGTATTACAACGGATAAGTGGGTGTATTTTTATACATGTATATGTAGAAGGTGAGAAGCGAAATTGCATAGCTACTAAAAACAAGTGTGGAACAACATCGCCATTTAGTTTAATTTCAAAAAACCTGCAATCATGCTGCGGCTAATTCTAGGCACTACTTCAACACAACTTTGCTGGTTACTGTTCATAAATTGTTTCGGCTTTATCTAAAGCTTAATAAAATTAAGATAAGTGTTACTTTTTATCTCGATGTTCATGCATGTTTAGGAATACATAAGTATTCAGTATTTATAGATTACAAATGACAACCTGCGAAGCCATCACAGTCCCAAACCGATTTTGAAAAAAAAATTAGCGAGGTTTTGTGCCATGGCTGCATTTCAAAATATATAATTTCGCACACATAATTATGTCAAATTCAAATTATTTATTTGCATGTTAAGGTGGGTACAAGGATCTTAAATTAAAATCTTATTAATTTTTCTTTTTTTTCTCTTTTATGCAAAAAGAGAAAAAAAAGCAAGAAAGTTAAGAATTAGATAAATAAAAAGTATAAAAAAAAGTTGTTAGTTGAGTTAGTAGGTAGGTTGTGTGTATATGAGGTGGGTTTTAACATAAATGTCGGTGTTCTATTTTCCTTCGAAGAATTCTTTGGTTGAGTAGAAACATTTTTGTATTAGAACTTTTTTAATTTCCTCTCAAATATTATTTCTTTCCTTTCATTTTGTAGGTCTTTCGGTAATCTATTGTAAATATGTCGACCAAACTAAAAAGATATTTATGGATTCCATAAATACTGCAACCCCTACCTAAGATAGCCTAGCTAGCATTCGAAGGCAAAAATAAATACTTAATAATTATCCTCCATTGTCGTATATGGAGAAAATGTAGGTAAGTATGTCTAATTAATTTATTTATTATTTCAATATTGAATTACAATTATGGACATTAACCGCAGTAAAGAAGTATTATTATTGACTAACTTAATGAAAATAATAATTGCATCCTCACGTGGGAGAGTCATGCTTCGGCGCGACTGTTTCGGCTCGACCAGAAAGTAAACCTCGGCCTCACGTCACCGGTCGGATTCAAACAAAGCTTGTGTGGTATTACGCCGTATGAGTGAGTTTACCATCCACCCAATTCACCTTCCATTTTTTATGGGATACTTCGGCAAATCAAAGAAAGACGAATTATCTAATTATTCCTTTTTTACACTGACTAGACTTTAAAAGAAACAGAAGTAAGAAAGGAGAAAGTTTGTTTCGGTATTTCTTCTCAGAGTAGTCAGATAGGAATTTCTGGAATCATTTAGTTTTAATATATAATTTTAAAGTGTAAAAGTGCCGTTTTATGAACGGCACTTAAACCATTTTTTGCAGCTTTAATAACGATTTAGTGGACTAGAGCACGACGGTTAGGCATTCAATCATTAAGAATCTTCAATAGTTTTTGCTTTGATTAAGGCCTTCTCAACTTAATTCGTAAATTAAGGAAAAATATTTTAATAATTCCAGCATTTAATGTTAGAGTCAAATGAAAGCTCATCTTTCATATCTTAATTAATTTTATCCATGAAAGTAATCAACGTGCTCAGACGTGTAGTAAGTATCATTAATCATTCATAATTTCAAAATTGGTCTCCAAATTTACATCACCAGAGCATCAACCTGGAGTTTGGATTGCTAATCGACTTGGAGTTTCTTAAAAATGTTTTTGAAGTCGTTAAGACTTTCTTAAAACGGGACGGGACGTGTTTTCTGAACCAATCTTCTCTGAAAAGCAAAATGCAAAATCAAATAAATAAAATTAAAACAATGTACAGTTCAATTTGAGCTTGAAGGCTGATTGATTAAATATATAATAGGCTTGAACTGTCAAATTATTGAAATCGAAATGAAAATGCTTCACATATCAAACAAAAACTATGTACATATATTGGCTCGGGGCATTATTATTCTATTTTTATTTGTTTTAACAAATCATGCATTGTTATTGTCTGACAGCTTTTGAAGTAAAAACATTTATATTATAATAGCTGTTTGAATGATTGTAATTATAAATAATTCGTTTTGTTGTAATAATTCAGAGAAAGTATCAATCATGACTAGTACAATATACTTATTCTAACTGCTAATCTTAGATCGGTCGACTACATATGTATTTATTTAACGGAGACAGGGCAAAAGCGTTTTCTGCTAAACTTGGAACTTTCATATCAAAATCTCCAACCAGTTGAACAAGCTTAGAAATTACGTCAATTATTTTAATTATTTTTTATGGGATAGATTGACAAACTACTTACTACCGGATCACCTGATAAAAATATAAACAATAGGCGCTGTCCATGGCCTAAAACCAGGCTGAAAACGAAACGAATGACAGTTTCAAGATAGAAATCGGCTGGGAGCCCAAATTAAGAGTGAGTGCCATAATGCAATGGTCAATTTCAACTAGTCTCCTCCTCCCTCCTTCCTTATCCACCGATTTGCCACCACACTAGACTGTGTCGACGTGTGACATCAATTTTTTTCCTTTCGTAGCCATTCTTAATCACGTAACCATAACTCATACGATATTTTAAAAGACATATTAACCAAATATACAAAAAAACAAAGCACATTTTTTTTTATATTTTGAATCTCGAATTCAAATACATATAGTGTAGTCGCCAGTGCTAATGGCTTACTCGGTATGTAAAATTTTTTCTCTTTCTTTAATTTCGCTTGTCTCAAAATTATAATTGCTTTTATTTATTCTATCGCGACTTCTTCCCTCATGAAAACACGAAGAAGGAGAACCCATTTCCAATATGGGTTTCTAATATTAAAGTGACAACAATAAAAAAACTAATTGAATAAAGATTTTATTCAAATGAAATATTAAACGAACTTTTGCTTTTCAAAATACATCGTAACATTAAATAAGTAACAAGTACGTTTTCCTCCTTTAAGGACTTAAAATTCGAAGATAGAAAGAAGCTATAAATAATTTTAAAACATTTTTAGCTAAAGTTTGGTTTGTGTGCTGATTCATTATGTAGGTAATTTGGATGAATCATTCAAAAAGTATCACGTTATGAATCATCTTCTGCAAGTACCTACTAAGCACGCATGTTTTTGTCAATGACATCACGTTCGAAGTGACAAGAAAAGAAAGACATCGCGTTCTCTTTTGCAAGAATATTTTTCTTCTGCTACGTCGCCAGCGCAAAAGCAATGGATAGGCACATCACTGATAACACCATGGAAAAAGTTTGTGTTCTTCCTCTAAATACTTATATCATATATTTTGGATAAAAAAACAATTACATAAGTATATTCGTATAAATAGGTAACGTTTATGAATTTGTGTAGTTGTAGAAAGCAAAATGTGGATCTACGGAATAGTTAAAAAAATAAATTTCCCACAATGCAATATTATAACCATTATTAGCTGAACACCAATAGGAAATACTACAAAAAACGGTATAATATCCAATGACGTATTATATATAGTTTTATACATCATTGATAATATCTTCTTGTACCATACATCCTAAAAGGGGGTAAGAAATTGGTACTACGCAGATTTTTCGCTAATTAACGACGACATTTACGCAAGTTATAATTGAAATAATGGCCGATGAAAATTACGAAACTCAATTAAAAGAGGAGGCGTTACTAATCCAAGTAGATATAAACTTATTTAACCGGTAGCCAATTTGGCAATTATCTTTAATTTAATTACAATTAATATCAGTTTAAGTTGGAAAGGGACAATTTATTTAACTATCAGCTGCTGAATAAGTTATAGCGAGACTTTATTAGATATTCCAACTTTTTGATGGGAATTTGTTATAGAGGTAGAAAAGACTTTTAGGATAATATAATCTCACAATTTTATTCATGATTCATTGCAATCGATTACCATAACCCGCTGTGGGGGATTGTCAACAGGTAATTTGCCAGAAGAACATTATGTAGAACATAATAATCTTACAAGCAAAAATTTAATTATAATAGGTAATTACTTAAAAATAAATTGGATAATGGCGCGACAAGTACCTCTACACAACAGCCGGATGTCCAGTCAAATGTGATGTTTGTCATAAATTTGTGATAAAATCAGGCATTTAGGCAATTTCCCCATACCCATCCATTTGCTTGGCCTAATTCACTGTCGAATACAGCCACTAGTAGGTACTTAATTTATAACCACATATGCATTGAATGTCCTGGTGGCCCCGGAGGTTAGGGAGCCCGCTTCTTATGCATGAGGGTGTGGGTTCGAAACCTGGCAATTACCAATGTGACTTTTTCCTGTACTTTCTATGATTATTTAGACACCACTGACATACGGTGAAGGAAAACATCATGAGGAAACCTGAACTTATAATTTCTAATTAGAAGTTTGAAATCGCCAACCCGCATAGAGCAAGCGTGGTGATTAATGCTCTAACCTTCTCTGTACGAGAAGAGGCCTTTGCTCAGCAGCGGGCACTTATAGGCTGATGAGAATGAGAAGGCATTACCAATTGACGCATTATACATATGGGTACATAATTTATGTTAATACTACAAACCAGTAATACTGCGCTTCTTAAAAATTTTGAAACAATTCTGTTTGTTTCTTGTTTAATTGTAATAGTATTATGATGACTTGCATTTCTTACTATCTTTTGCTTTTTGCTTCAAAAGATGTGACCAATGATTCAGGACAGGTACGGCGTAATTAAGGGCGCAGGAGATTTAATATGGAGTTTATTTTCTTAATCTGGGTGTCATGTGATCCCAAAATATTTAAACCAAATATTTTGGCATCAAACCCAGATCAATAAAACAATATTGGAACAACAAACTGGAAATCTCACGAAGACGTGTTTCGCGTTAAATCAAATCTAACGGGCCCAGCCTCTGCGTAAACATAAAAATCATAAAGTCAAGATAGTTTCCGCATGACTAAAGTACTTTATGGTGTGAACGCTGAATGATCGATTTGACAGACATTTAAATTTTGCAAACCTTTGTTTCAAACAGCCTCTGCGTCTCTTTCGTTATTCCGAACCAGTTTTCCCAGCTCGTGCTAATCCTATTATTCCGATTCCTGACTATCGATCTTTCACAGCAAGCTTTTTCATAAAATTTTGACTTAGTTAGTATTCAGGTCATAAGGAATTTTAGTTCATGCCTATCTTTCATTCTTATTTTACTAGGTGGAATGGCGAAACGATTGGCGAACTGTAGGTCAATGGCTTATTAGGATAGGTCTATAATTTATTTAGGTTAACCAATAATTGTTTACACAGTAAATTGCTAATTGACCTAGGGTGACATTTGCAAGTGCCACATTTAATTAAAGGTTAACACCAGATGCTCAAACAATAAAAACGATTTAAAAAAAACTAGCAGTAGTCGGTCGCGGACTATAAAACGAAAGTAACTCTGCCAGTCTATTAACTTTTGTTGATAAACCTTCTAAAGCACAATTAATATTGATTTTGTATGCAGTTTTTAATACAGTTAAAGTTACTTTTCCATGTTGACATAGTATCGTCGCGCTCAATACGGATATAAATAATGTTTCAGAAAAAAAAACCAATAATAAAACCCGACCACATATTTGTACAAACAAAAACATATCGCTTCCACAAAAAACAAGAAGCTAACTGCAAAATCGTGGGACAATGCTATGGATTTTCTAATACGTCACATTCGAAAGGAGGGGAAATACCACAACATTGCCGGGAACACGATATTTGCGACCAAGTACCTACACTAAGTAATTTTTAACCGAACGCACACATGCCTGCCTACGTGGTTCGAATTTTGAATGGAGCTACATTTGGCGTTAGGTGTACTCACGAAGCAACATACACATACTTTTACAATTTTTACATGTCGTCTCTCTACCATCTCAACACTCCATCTACACTTCACAAAAAAAGCATTTAGCTTAATCAACCAATTAATTGCGAGCACTTTTATAAAAGCAAATCACTATATAGGTATCGCTAGTAGAGAGTGAGACAATGAAAAGTAGGAGGCCCCACCATTAAAAAATGATTACATTCAACTCTGCTACATATACGATTAAAAATACGTAAAAGCAATCATATTTGAGTATTAAGGATATTTTCGATAACAATTTTAAATTAGGTAGTTGTAATCTGAAATTATTCCTAATTAAAAACGTCTTTATTCCTTAGACGACAACTATCAATAAAAAAACTCACTGATTGAACCTAAGATTTTCAAAATTGATACAGTTAATACGGCGATCTTAGAAAGCTGTAACTTTAATTTTGACTTTTAGGTACGTATTAAAGGACGTTAAACAATATCTCAAATATATCAAAATTTACATTATTTTTATTTATTTTAGCATCAAAAACTAACATTACGTGTACTAACCCAAAGTGATTGGCAATTGGTAAAGGCACTTATAACTTCTAATACTACATGAAAATAACAATACAATTTATTGTGTTTCATCAACAATTTTCAGCATTAGGTACAATTTTTAACGCATCACAACGTTAGTTACAAAAATATAGCTATAACCTCTTTGCAAATAACTAGTTACACTTTATTAGTTGGAAACTACCCCATTGTCATTTAATTCACATAACAACCTCTATGCACTATTCATAATGTCTATGCACCTTTTACTGCTTTTGTTTTTCTAAGATTATTTTCACATCTTAATCCGGTAGCATCTTGTAACATGTGACGTCATAATGTTTAATAGCATACTTTTAAGTATTTGAAAAATAAGCTAATGTCTAAAATTAAGGATATCAATTTAATGAATGAAAGTGTTATTATAATTATTTTAAATTGCATTGCATTAAAAAATCAAAATATTTTATCTTTGACTCTACTCAATTGTTTACATTTTCGTGGCTGGTGGAGCGGTAAGCAATCAACACCGCCCATGGACACTCATAATACCAGAAGAGTAACGAATGCATTGCCGCCTTTTGTAATTAAGAGATTTTAGGATTATGAACGAGGGTAGAAGGAGGATTAACTAATAAGAATAACGCCCATACGTTTATTATATGACGGGTTTATCGAACACTTTATAGGTAATCACATATTAAAATGTAAACCCTCACAACACTTTCCAAACACGTGTTAAGAATTATTGTTATTTATCTATCGACTATCAAAGATCAGTCAATTTCAATATAAAATCCTTCGTCACAAAGAGAAAGCTATTCGATATTTTTACAATTTTTAGGTCATTTTCCAAATACGGTTTGGTGCAATAGGTATGTATAGTCGGAAATAATTACTCATGACTTAATTAATTGTTAGGAATTCCTAAACGACACCAATTAGACGGTATTGAGTACATGTTTCATAGGCCTAACAACAATGGGGAATTTATCACAAAAGAGCAACACTTTCCTTAATTGTTCACAAAGAAGTCTATGAACTGGAATATACTAAATTCCATTGCGTCATTTACTAACTAAACAGGGAAATCTGGGATCTGCTTCTTTTGTTTATAAGTCCGTGGTCTAACAAATATTGTCACAGTCAACTTTAAGGTCTCTTCCAAAGAGGTAACAGAGTAGCAGAATCTATCACAAGTAAATCATAACAGCAACAACAACAATGAAACTGACAATGGTGTTCGTAATGCTGATGGCGGTGCTCGCGCTATTCGCAGGTGGTGTCAGTTCGGCTCCAAACCCAGACCCTAAGGTCAATTTTCAAGCGCTGAAGAAAGTAGGAAAGACAGTTGTGAGTATTCAAAACGATTTTTTCTTAATGTTTCATTTATTTATGAGCAACCGTTTAATAAATCTTACACATTTTGTAATTTTAATTACAGAAAAAAGTCTTTGGAGCAGCGAGTGCAGCGGCAACAGCCCACGAGTTGTATCAATCAGCCAAAAACAGGGGACAGCAGGGGTAGTGATGGTGGAACTCCAAAGTCCAGTCAGACATTGTTATTGTTGTTATTTTGTCAATAAATTATTGTATTAATTATTTGGTATTTTTTTTTTTTTTTTTTTTTGTGAGGGGAAAATCATCAAATGACTTCTCCCGCCCAGGGCCGGGCAGGAGGGAGTGTCAGACTCTTACTGACTAAAAACCCCCCTGTTCCTTCTCCTGCTCTGTGCCGAGGTCGCGGTACCTTATTGCGCTTACCCCGCAACCCCGGCTGAACATCAGCCCTTTAGGGCCCCGTCTGTGGTGGTCTATTGGCTCTTTGAGGCGCGCGCGGAACGCTACGCGCCGTACGCTCGGGCCTGGTTCTGGTCGGGCGGCGAGCTGCCCTTACTCGCCGACCGCAGGCCCGTACTTACGGTGGCCGGAGATCGTCCCTCGATCCCCGACGCCCGTAGTGTCGCCAGTTGCGGCTGCTGGGGCGTGAGGAGGAGGATTGCTCCCTCACGCGGGCCGCCTCTCTCTTTGCGAGCATGACTGCTTCACAAAAGGAGGAGACGGCGTCCCAGTTCCTCTCACTCCGCACCATGGCCTCGACTAAGGCCGGGCGCGAGAGGTCGCCGCCGCCGATCACTTCCCTGAGGATACGGCGGTGCTCAGCCCAGGCAGGGCATACCGCTACCGTATGCTCCACCGTATCCTCTAGGTGGTCCTCACAATGACGACACTCGGGCGTTTCCTCCCGCTGAATCCGAAACAGGAACCTACCGAAGCTGCCGTGCCCGGTAAGCACCTGCGTCAGACGGAAGGTGAGGACGCCGTGGCGTCTCTCAAGCCACTCCTCAAAGAGGGGTCTTACCGCTGCTATGGTAGCGTGCCCGGCCCTCGGTTGCGACAGTCGCTGTCTCCACTCTGCCATGAGATCTCGCCGGAGCTCATTCCGCCACGCACTTATTTGGCGCGGCAAAGGATCTTCGCCCCGGCTACGCGCGTCTGCGCGCAAACTGTAGACGCGCGCGAGCGCCTTCGCTTCTAGATCCCACGGCGGTGATCCGGCAAGGAGGTTCGCCGCCTCCCCGGAGATCGTGCGATACCCGCGGATTACTCGTATAGCCATGACCCTCTGGGACGCGACCAGCGTACGAGCCGGCCGCCGTTTCAAGTCCGGCGCCCACACAGGGGCACCGTAGAGGGCCATGGATCGCACAATCCCCATATACAACCTCCGGCAGGAGGCGTTTTGGCCCCCCGAGGTTGGGAAGGAGCCGCTTGAGCGCGGCCCCAGACCGTTCCGTATTTAATTGTGGCATTCAGGATTGATTATGTTATCAGTTATATTTATGTTTTATATAATGGGTAATAAGCCCTTTGCTACGAATCATTGATTATCGATTCCAAAGTCCGAACGTCAACATTCACAGACAATAATATCCAAATACAATTTTCTTGTAATATTTAGTCAAGTTTATATGGTTATATTTTTTTTAAGTACCTAGATAATAGTATTTATATAAAATTAACAATACAACTTAATGGCGTAAGCTGTAATGTTGTATATGTAAATATTCTTAATAAATAAATAAATATTCCATCACTGTCATCATTTGACTGCTTGCTTAGCTGGGCTTCTTTTCAACTTTAATCCAATTATTCGCGGAATTACTAGGACTACGAATTATCGATCCCGCGACTCCCGCGAGTATTCGACATATGTGAGATCCCGCATATTGAAAATATTACATTTATTTACAGTAATAAAAAACAATAAATTAATTATTTATCAAAAAAAAATCTTCTAAACTGGAAACCATCAAATTATATAGTTATTCTTTTTCTAGCCAAAAACAGTGGCAAACACAGTAAATAAAAAAATCAACGAAGTTTGATAGGTTACGTAAATATTCAGTTAATCACATTTCAAAAGAAAACTATTGTATTATGTCAAACTACTGCATAAGTTAGTAGTAATAAAGCTAGTAGCAGAAAATGCCTTGTCGAGCGGCATACCTTTTTACCCGACTACGGCAAAGCAAAAGGAGGGTTGTGATTTTGACGGGCTATGTATGTATACATACATACATAGCCCGTATGTATGTTCATCTGTTCCCTCGTTACTTCTAAACTACTTATCAGAATTCGACATATGACATATCATTAGAAACATTTTAGTTGTCCACTGATTATAGGCTATATGATGAATCACAAAATCTAATGTGGCGTCCTCTAGCGGACAAAACGACCAGAGTAAAAAAATAAAGTTAAGATAATTATACCGTGTTTGGTATCATTTTAAAGCACTTTACTTGTACATTTTGAATATATAAACATTACTGGCATTTGCTTGTGACTTTGCTTGTATTCATGGCCTGATTGCATATAATTCACATCTCGTTCATACCTTTTACTACTTAATATTAGTTCATTCTTTTGTTGATATTTTGCGCCACAAATGCACTTTAACACCAAAATACTACAAATAACAAAACGTATTAAAACTAAAACCCAACTACGACAAAAACTGACGCTGAAAAAGTATAAAACAAGATTTTCAGAATACTGAAAGGCGTAGTCACACGTTACATTTACTTACCATACCTGCACTTTGATAACATGTTTTTGTCGTAGTTGGGTTTTAGTTTTAATACTTTTTGTTATGGGGATTTTGAGAAGTTAAAAATGTACACATAATTAAGACATTTTACCATCGGTTGAAAGACGTCGTCGCCGAATCATAGAGAGAGAAAGACAGGTAGCACGCACGTTTTTTTTTTGCAATCCCGTAAGCCCGGAGGCAAAATGATGCGGGATCTCACAATACCATATACCGGGATTGGAAAACTGGGATCATAAATCTCTCCAACTGCTGTAACCTGACACTGAGCTCAGTATTTAGCTGAACAGCGCTGTACATAGCCAAAGTTCCTAAAACATGTCCGGGAGGCGAAGCGAGCAGCCTGACTACTACCTGCCATACGAATGCTGGTTTACGTTTGCCTCTTTGTCATATTACCCGCAAATATAATGATATTTTTTGCAGTTTTGTTAGCGTTACCAGTTTGAGACCATTTTAATGCTTTGGCTCTGGTCTGCTAGCTGAGGTTGTCGGCCAAGCGCAAAAAGGTACCGCGGCCTCAGTCAAGGCCAGGAGAAGGTACGGGATAGTTTTTAATCAGTAAAAGTCTAACACAACCTGGGCGAGAGAGTTAATTTTATGATTTTCCCACCTCAATAAAAAACAACTTCTTCCATAATTCAGTGTGGAAACTGCAATTGCTCGACCAGTCGCACTATCTTTGTCTGTTGGTGGGACACTTCTTTTTGTTCGGCTGATTAATAAGTTAAGAAAGTTATTTGAACGACTCAACATTTTTGAATCGTTCATTCAAAATTTCTTTGTGCAAATGTTACTTCTTTTGTTTTTCTGAGCATAATTTTCGCATTTCAGTCTAGTCTATCTTCTATTCGCCCACGTTATTTTCAGTTTTGAAAGCTTACTCTCACATACCTTACCAAACGCGACTTATGAATTCATGAAAACAGCAGACTCCGATAACCTCACAGGTGTTCATTACAGACTATCAAATTTCAATCTTTATGTGTAGTGGTTTTATCTTTATGATGAATAACACACATTTTTGTATAGTTTCTAATGATATGATAATGGACCGAGTTTAAAGTTACTAAGACGAACAAAATGTAGTTAAAATATTTAAAACGCTTTAAAAGCGAAAATGCTTAAATTGAATTTCAAGTAAAGTATCAATAGCATTGTCCACTAATTCATGATGATTGTTTAAAAAATACAATTGAGGTACTGTTTATCAATATGTTAATATGTTAATATGTATTATATTACTAATATTATACATGCGAAAGTTACGGATGTTTGGATGTTTGTTACTCAAAAATTCAAAAAGTCAAAAATAATTTATTCCAATTAGACCTTCACAGGCACTTTTGAACGTCAAACAAAATTTTGAAGATATAGTGTCAGTCTGTCGGTCAGTCCTCTTAGTGAAGCTATTTGCTCGTTTCAAAATGTAGATTCCGATGGAGAAGAACGAGCAAGAAACTCCATGGTTACTCTTTTTAAATCAGTTTCACTTACAGATTCCTTTTACAAACAGTTGGTTCAATTATGTGAGAACAGTGTAACACTAATATTTATTCAAATATAAAAATAAAGTAACCTTAAGGACAATAGACAGTCTGGAGCTGGCCAGTCCCAACTGACGGCGCCCGTTCACAAACATGACACGTACACCAGCATCACATTTACAAATTTATCAAGTTATAGTTATACAATATAATGCAATTTCATTAAAATGGAGAAGTCCCGTTCAAGCAAAATCCAGTGGAACGTTATTTATTTTGGTGCAGGTTTGCTATCCTGTGGAGCAGGACCGGCATGTCTCCAAGCATCTTTATCTACAATGTAATTATTCAGAGTGTAGTATGCTTTTCTACATAAAATTTTCTTTACACATAATTTAAAAAGCTAGTCTACTAGTTATATTATTTTTTTAATAAAATTGTCATTAAAAGTTATTAGGGACTTGTAATTTTTTTAACGTAGTGCTTGTTGCCTGAGCCTTGCTCTCTAGCTCACACATTCGTTCGACAGAAGTGTCTATCAGGATCATGATAAAAGATATGTAAGAATACATTAAATATTTTTCCTCTATGTAACGATGACTATAATATTTAAATACTTATGTATATTGAATCACAAAATCGAATTTGTTAGTCCACTATTAACTTGACACACAACCAAATGCGTAGTGTCACGATGTAATAGTGTTTATCTATCAAATGTGGTTTGGTGCAAAACAGTGCGTCAGTTGGAACTAATTAAGTACTATTGCCTTTAAATTATTAATTAACTGGGATTTACGGGAACTATTCATATACCAATTAGTGAGCACAAGTTTAATTCTCTAATAGGCCTAACGATAATGGGAAATTGCAACGTCACAAAAATGCAACAGTTTCCTTAATACTCCCCAAAGATGTGTTACGTACTGGACTATACTAAATTCCATTGCGTCAGTAAGTCACTACACAGGGAACGTCTTGTGTTTAAAAGTCTGTGGTCTACCAAGTCTTGTCACAGTCAACTTTAAGATCTCTTCCAAAGAGGTACTAGAGTAACAGAAGATATCAGAAGTAAATTATAACAGTAACAACAACAATGAAACTGACAGTAGTGTTCGTGATGCTGATGGCGGTGCTCGCGCTATTCGCGGGTGGTGTCAGTTCGGCTCCAAACCCAGACCCTAAGGTCAATTTTCAAGCGCTGAAGAAAGTGGGGAAGACAGTTGTGAGTACTCAAAACTTTTTATTAATGCTTAATTTAATTATAAGCTATAATTAATATGTCTCATGCATTTTTTAATTCCAATTACAGAAAAAAGTCATTGGAGCAGCGAGTGCAGCGGCAACCGCCCACGAGTTGTATCAATCAGCCAAAAACAGGGGTCAGCAGGGGTAGTGATGGTAGAGAAAGCCGCAAGAAGATTCTAATATCCTCGCTTCGGTTATAATACTAAGAGCTAAAAGCCAAGCTGAACGTTGTAGTTCTTATATGGTGTTAATAAATTATTGTTTTTATTATAGTATAGACATTTAATTTTTACCAAAAATACCTCACAGAAAACCGGAGTGAGACAACCACAGCGAGGTTACCGGAGATCAAATCCTTCCCCTCCCCCGTTCCTAAATATCCGATACCCTAATCCCCAGAAGGTCGGCAACGCACTCATAACTCCTATAATGTTGCGGGTGTCCATGTGCCGCCGATAGCTTACAATCCAGTAATCCGTCCACTAATTTGCCGACTTATCACATAAAATAAAACTGGTTTTTGGAGTTGTTGCTTATATTCAGCTATAGCTTGTGCTATATAAATACACTGCTCAACTCAAAGATTTGGAAACTATTGGGAAAATTGCCAAAATATATTATAAATTGCGACCATAAACATGACAGGTAGTTATGCTCTTTAATATAAATGTTTCTAAAAGCAAAATTGGTTTGCAAGAGCCAGCGTAGCCATTTTTCTAAGAAAAAGAGACGAGATCTGTCCTTGATACGAAAATAAAAACATAAAAGTTTTTGTTTCTGGGAAAATTTTGCGACCGCACATTAAGGAAAAGGTACATATTTTAATGGCTATATAATACCTTTAAGATAAATCTATATGTACGAAAATACAGACGAAGTTAAATTTAAAACCTCTTTGGGAAACTTAATTATGATCATCATCATACATACGGTCTTGGGCCTGCTTCACATAAAAAGGGTTGGCTATTAGCTCCAAGAGACTTGAAGATCGCACTTCAAAACGTTCAAGTTAATCCGGTCCGTTTTCCAGTCTCTTTGAAACGTGTGGAATTTAGTCGGTTCTTGTGAAATCCGCGAGATGGCTGGGACAAATGTTTATCAGTAAACAGAGAAAACCTCGGAAAATATTACCTGACACTAATGTCTTATGACGCTAAGAAGGATCACTAATGAAAACACAGGCATAAATTATCTTTCATAATATTTATTAACTTGTAAGCGTCTTCAAAGAAAATAAATCATCCCTGATGAAATTAAAAAAATGGTTCTGGCTCTGTCGAACTGTAAAACAGTTTATTGTTGGATGTAGTATTTTTATCTAGCACAAATATAGGTACACGTTCGCAGTTAAAACTTTCTAAATAATATATACCTACTCAACATCGAGGGTTTGACAAAAAATTATGGAGTTACTAATGCATTTTATTAATATGAGGCATTTTTATTTTCTAGCAACTACGTCTTCTTCTTTCATAATCTTCTACATCTTCGACCATAATAATTATTACAACAAATCTCTTCATTTTATTAGTCCTCCTAAATCTCATACGAACAATAATTTTATACGTATCACTAGAATACTGTTCTAAAACTATGGTCAATAGTGTTTTTATAGACTTGATACAAAGGAGATAACGCGATAAAATTGTCCTCAATAATAGAAAATCAATCATGCAGATTGTTCACAATTTTATTTGAGAATAATCAATTATGTTAAGTTAGCTAAAAGGCTTTAAGTTTTAGTAAAATATTCAAAATCGATGACCGAAAGAAAATATTTTTAATAAGGTTTACCTCTTCGAATTTAATACTCTGTGCAGCTACTTTCGGGGGTATTTAGTCGACCCTAAGTTTCTCATAAATGACAATAAAGATGTCATTTTTATGTTCGTCGTTTGGATTTGTTCAAAACATTAGGTTTTTTTATAAGCTACTTTTTACACTTTGCGGTGACGCGGACGTAGCTAGCTCCTAACTCCTAAACTAATTTAAGAAGCACATCATGTGGAAAAAAACTATTTTTATCTAGTATTGTTATGTTAATACGTGTCTTATTTTTATTTTTCCTATCTGACTGATGGACGAAATCGTTTTTCACTACCCTACCGTTATGACAACGTTATCCGATGGTGCTGATAGCACCCAAAACAAGACATCCTGAGCCATATAAACATTCTTTACGGTATGACTCAAATAAATTATATTTTAGACTGTACGATGCCATGTGGCGGTCTCAAGTTGCAGCCAAAGCAAATATGTTGTTAAAGTACTTATGTTTACCGCTGGAATACATAATATTCGACACATGTATTTGGATTATTAACTCGATACACGTAACCGGAGCCATCCCGAGTAGCTACCTACATACCTACATTTGTGTTGTGAATCAAAACAATTAAGGTTCACTGAAACTTAATTATGGTATTTCTAAAACCATAAAGCAGTTGTGGTTGAAGGTGCAAATGTAATGACGTATCAACATATTTTTAAGCGGGTATTAACGCGAAAACGCGTTTTTTTTGTGAGGAGAAAATCATCAAATCACTTCTCCCTAAAAAAATCTAAGTCATAATACCCGCTTGATAGTATGTTGTTAACATAAAAAGCGAAAGTTTGAAAGTTAGTGTAATGATGTACCTATCGCAGTCCAGCTCAGCAGAGAAGACATCGGTTGGATTTTAAGTACCTAACATTCCCTCTCGCTCTTTCCAGAGTGGTCATTGGATGGTTTTACAAAAATAAAAAAATGAAGGAAACAAATGGTAGAACATGTATTATGTTTGATAATAAGAAATATAATATAAGTATGTCAAATTATTTAATGTTCTTACAGTTTCTCGTAAAGAAAGAGCTGATCTTTAAAACTGGATAAAAAAATATTCATAATTAAAAATAAATAAGTAGGAAACAATAATTAATGTTACACTATATATAGTAGTATTAAAGGGATTGGTTTTTTCTGTTATCGCATACACATAAGATAGCAGATCTTCATTCTTTAACCTGTTGAAGAGAAAACCTGTCTGTCTGTGTCAATTTATAGAGTCACGATCTTGAAAATCAAATGGGACCTTTCGTTAGTCGACTGTAAGTTACGGTCTGTCAGTGTTATTCGTAGCCACGCCTCGTAAACTATGACGTAATAATAATTAAAGGCGTCACATAGGCGCCAATTCTCTTACAGTTCAACTAACTTTAAATTACATTCTAAATAATCCTATAGGCAAAGAAGCATTTACTCATTCATATAGTACCGACAAAAATTCATTTGTTTCTTCATGTTCAGCTTGGCATACCTAGCCACAACGTGCAGAACTAGGAGAAAAAAATATAGTTACTACTCGGTGACCATAAACCACAGATTATAATGAAATTATCCTTTAATATTTATAATATGAAATAAGGAACAAGTATGTTGGATATTGCTTTCCTGAGTCAATGTAAAATGCAATATATTGCTAATCAGAAGATGCCTCGTGCCCCTCGACCTTGGAACCTTTTCAAAGGAAAATATTCACAACATCTTGTCTAAGCTTCAACTATTACTTGTAGTTATTTTATCCGTTGATGCGTTTCGTGGTATAGAAAAATATATCCTTAATACTTAGAAATCGCCATAATTGGTATATATTATTTATATATAGTTTATTTACTTTTGTAACTCCACAGTGTTTAAAAACGTTTCGCCATTCGAGGATTTTCTTTTGTACAGTCAGCTCCAAAAGTCGATGAACAGAATCAACTTACCAAAACACCTGTTCACAATAAAACGCCATAAGTTATAGTCGCAACTAGGAAACAAAATAGCCTGTACACCAGAAATTTACAAAAGTCGTTACACACGACTATTTCAAAAGTATCTGTGCACTATAGTATTCCTAAAGTCGCTGTACACCTTCAATCCGAATGTCGCTGAACATCATTGTATCAAAAGTCACTAAACAGCGGTAAAGACAAAATTAGGTTAACAAAGTGTATGTCGGCGCACTGGCCATCAGTGCATGTAAAACCTCTTTGTTATACGTCGATGTCAAACTTCACTGTCAACTGTCATAATTATTTCAAGTCCATAGCGAACACCGAGCTCTGGTGAGGCGGCCTTCTTGTAAAACAGGACAATTAGTGTTGGACCTTCGTAGAATATGCACGCGGCCACGTGTTCGGTGGACATTAAGTTCAAATGCAACCTAATCTTTATTATCCTTAGTTAAATTGTAATTGTTGTGATTGTAATATCAAGAGTTGTAAGAAGAGTGATTATAGCAACGGTTATTTTATTTAAATACTGTCTTCCTGCCCAAGCGGGGCACACTTCCACCGTATATTCTACCGTGTCCTCCAACAAAAGAATGAACTAATATAAAGTAGTAAAAGGTATGAACGAAAAGATGTGAATTATATGCAATCAGCACATGAATACAAGCAGTCACCAAAAAATGCTAGTAATACATATATATTCAAAATGTACAAGTAAAGCGCTTTAAAATGATACCAAACACGGTATAATTATCTTAACTTTATTTTTTTACTCTGGTTGTTTTGTCCGCTAGAGGTCGCCGCATTAAATTTTGTAATATATCATATAACTTATAACCAGCGGACAAAAACAAAAAAGACGTTTCTAATGATATGTCATATGTCGAATTCTTTAAATTTTAGCATTGCCGTAGTCGGGTAAAAATTATAAATTAAAGGAAGGTAGGTTTTGTAAGATTTGCGCAAGGTAAATTACAAGTACCGTCACAAAAATCACTTCGTAGATCATTAGAGTTATGTTTATGTTATTTCATAAATTATAGATTAGTATGATTACTGACAATAAAATATAATTTATTTGTAAATAAGCTTTGAAATATGTAGATACTAACTTGTTAACATACATTATTAAGGTCTAGCAAACACTGTTCCAAAAGTAGCTGAACAACATAAGCGTCAAAAGTATATTAACACGGGGCAACATTAAAAATATACTTTGTTAACCTAATTTTGTCTTTACTGCTGTTTAGTGACTTTTGATAGGTACAATGATGTTCAGCGACATTTGGATTGAAGGTGTACAGCGACTTTAGGAATACTAGTGCACAGATACTTTTGAAATAGTCGTGTGTAACGACTTTTGTAAATTTCTAGTGTACAGGCTATTTTGTTTTCTAGTTGCGACTATAACTTATGGCGTTTTATTGTGAACAGGTGTTTTGGTAAGTTGATTCTGTTCATCGACTTTTGGAGCTGACTGTACGACACAACAACTGGTGCGTTTACAAAAACACCACACCACACTCAAATACGAAAACAACAATTTGTGGATCACACATAATGTTGTTTCGTGTGATAATCGAACCCGCGATATGTTGCACAGCAGCCAGTTACCCAGCCACTGCGCTAAAAGTGCACTCAAATTTTACCATGTTTATTCATTCAGTAGGTATATACATAGGTATAATATTCGTTATCTCCTAAATAAAAAAGATTTGAGAAATAAGTATGAAATAAGATTAAGAAGATCTGAACATCGAGCTCAGTGGACGAAATCAGACTGATGATGATGATGATGATGATGATGATGATGATGATGATATTGAAGTATGGCGTTTGACGCAGAAAAAGATTATGGCACAGCAGTTTGAATTTGTTTAGCTGTCAAAATACCCAGTGAAAACAAAATGATTTTTAATACACATATTTAATGATTATAACAATATTGTAACAAGAAGTTAAATTTAATACTGAATAATTGTGAATAAATAATTCATATTAATGTTGTTTCGATTGTTGATATATTTCGTGTCCAGTTCCCACAACGCCAATCACGCCGAGGCCATGTTTCTGAAACCGGTAAACATAAAATATTAATATATTTAATATATAGGTCGGCAAACGAGGAAACACATCACCAAAGGAGTTACGAATGCGTCTCGGGATCAGGCTTTCGAAAATATAGGAATTGGGGAGGGATTGGGCCTCCAGTAACCTGACCCATACGGTAAAGCATAACGCTGTTTTTGTTTTTCACTGGTTTCCCGTGAGGCCGTGGTATCACTCCACTTGATCCGACCCATTCGTGCCAGAATTTGGTAAAATAAATTTAAAAAATCCTATGGATTGTTTGACATGAATCAGTAAATTTGTTGTACATAAAATGTAAGTCTACCTACTTTTTAAATGTAAGTTTTGTAAAATACTTACAATGACTTTCCCGCCCTTCCTGAGAGCGCCACCGATGCCCTTAGGGTTGGCACTAGCGCCGCCCAGCAGGGCTAGCACTGCCATCACCAACACGACGAGACCGAACAGCTTCATGGTGATACAAAAAAATTTAATATTCCAAAGAATGTTAAGTCTGGAGTCGATGACTGTCTTCGAATGATGTTCCCACTATTTCTCGTGTCCCTTTTATACCAAATCTATGATCAATGTTTTGACTTAACCACTTTTATTCGCGAGGGTTTTTTGAAGTTCGTCACTATTAAACTAGTTTCCCGGCACCTAATCTGAATGAACGAAGTACTCGCGCTCAAACGAATATTATTACTTGTGTAATAAATACTACTTAGTTAATATTCTATTATGACGTTGTAGGAAAATGGTATTGTACTTTTGAATCACTAATAAATAAGCTGATAATAAGCATGATACCAATATGCTTATAAACTCTTGATTTATAACATGGCTAGTTCGTTCACATTTTCAGGAAGTACTTTAAAAAAAATGATAAAAATATAATATTAAGTTATACACAGTAAAACAATATTTTATTTATGCAATCGCTACATACTACCTTTATGGAATAATAATAGACCATGAACGTACATATGATATATACTAAGTAAAAACAGCGCTAAACTAGTTTAACAAAATACCAAAATGCTCACGAATGGATCGGCTCAACCGGAGTTCCATCATGGCCTTACGACAAAACCGGCGTGAAATAATCACAATGACAACACTGTGTCGCCATGTGAGTTAGTTTGCCGGAAGCCCAACTATTTTTCCAGAATCGATCTTTTTCTATGAATTTTGTGGGGAATTGATAGAAAAATATTACTACTTACTAAACCATTGCCTTCGTACACATTCTCATACCATAAATGTGAAAGTAGTTTATTTATCAAATATTACTTTATCGATTACTAGAAAACACTATGAGAAATTTGATAATACAATCTGTAATTACACGTGCGAAGCCTGGAGAAAAGCTACAAAAACTAGAATTACTAGAGACAGTGAAATATTAGATTCAATTAGTGTACCTTCAGCAAAGTTTACCTAATGTTAACACAAAGTGAACAGCTTACCTATTTAACTTAATGCTCGCGAGACCTTTTATCGTACATCTTGTAAGCGTTATTTATTCCGTACATGTGTTGAATATTATGTATTGCCATACGCCTCGTGAATATAGAACACCGTTTGGATTGGATACACGACTCTTACATACTAAAGCACCTAAGTAATTAATTGAAGTACAAGTTTATTTATTGATAGGTATTATAGATTTACTCGTGGTGTTAACAGGTTTATGTAGGCTAGATACCATTAAATAAATTCAATAAAAATACAAAAAGTATCTATTAATTGTTACCTTATTCCGTTTATGCATAACAAAATCAGTTACTTTATTTTAATAACACGCAAAAAGGCATACAGTAACAATCTATCTTCAGATTCCGCTACATAACAAATCAGCAATTCTTTACCAAGGCAGAAACGCTACGAAAGCTTTCGTACTTCTTCCATCTTTTACCAAAGATTTACTGTTAAATTACGGCTGCTCAGCCACCTCTTACAAATTTATGTGCACCTAGTTACTGATACTTTGCTATATGGCTAGTATATGTCTAGTGTCTACCAACACTATCAAACATTATGGGGTAACTACGTTTGACGTAAAAGCGTCAATGAAACAACTTCAACAAAAACACGAGTGAGTTATCCTCATTCTCAATATTGCTTTTCTTTGTTTGTTTACTTTAAGTTTAGAGTAAGTGACGAAAGCAAAAAAACCCTCTCACGGCCTATTGTTCTATTCAAGTAAAGTTATCTAGCATTTGTAATATATAAGGGAAGCGAAATATGATCACTCATCATTCGAAGTTTGCGCTTCTTTTAGTCAACACCAGTAAGTTGTTCTAAACTTTTACCTTTCATCATGAAGCTGTTCGGTCTCGTCGTGTTGGTGATGGCAGTGCTAGCCCTGCTGGGCGGCGCTAGTGCCAACCCTAAGGGCATCGGTGGCGCCCTCAGGAAGGGTGGGAAAGTTATTGTGAGTAAAGCTGCCTATATTTATCATCCTAACTGTACCAAGCAAAGATTGTTAGTAGCAATTTTATGATTATTTAATTAATAATTTGTAACGTGCCAAAGAATATTTTAAGAAGTTGTTGTAATATTTCCTAATGACCTTTCTTATGTCCACAGAAACATGGGCTCGGTGTGATCGGTGTTGTCGGCACCGGCCACGAGATCTACCAGCAGAACCATAACTAGAAGACATCTACGAGATGTCAGGCTGCTTACACCTACCCAGCTAACCGCCGCCGCTGCAGTATTAATCATTCCAATAGATAAATATAATTGTATGTTATAAATCCTGTTACTATTTAATAAACGGTTGACACTAATTTCGTTTTTAATAACTTGTTATTTACGTAATTGTTTACATTTGAGCAATTTTCTCATGAAAACAATATTAAACTGCAACTTACTTCTAACATATTTGAAATTGAGTTCGAAGAAACAGATTCATTCCAAATCTAGCTTTTCTCTTCCTCCGACCATTTTTTCTGTAGTTCGCACGGAAGTAAACTTAATCTATATTATAACGTTAAAAACTAACTGTTAAACATTATATTCATATTACTAGTAGTAGTATTACATCTACACTTATTTTACAAAAAGATAGAGGTACACAAAATGTACATTTAATAATAATACATTTTAATCAATAAATATGTGAAATAAAATATTTAATCAAAAATGATAAAATTCAATTGAGAGAATGCAATACAATACAATTTATGGTTCAGGTTTAATGGGGTGAGAGTCCTTACACTAGAAACGAGGTACGAATTCTATTTACCTTATTAACCACAATGATTTAAGACGGGGGCGTTATACTTAATGATGTGCCTAAACCGCTTATTATTATGTAGTTGCGGTTTGCACATAAAGTATGAAATAAAATCGCGTACAATTTGATTCGTAAAAATGAGAAAGCAAGATAAGTTTTTTTTTGTAATTTCAATAGATATACCAACTAGCAACACATCAAAGTCAAAGTCGAAAGTCGAAAGTCGAAAGTCGAAAGTCGAAAGTCGATAGTCGATAGTCGATAGTCGATAGTCGATAGTCGATAGTCGAAAGTTGAAAACCGAAAGTTGAAGGTTTAATTCGAAATTGAACTTGTAAAATTGGCGGACTCGAAACTGAAGTCATACCACGGCTACACAGGAAACTTACGTTGTGTTCACCGTATAAGCGATATGACCGGAGGCCTAATCTCTCCGCTCGGAGGGGGGCTCCTAACCTCAAGCCTCCAACCCCCATTCCTTTACTCCCTAGTAACCCACAAGAAGCCCGCAACGCATTTGTAGTTATCTCGTTTGGTCATAGTTTTTTTGCAGGGATTTGAAATTTTTTTTACTGTATAAAATTTAGTAATTACCCAATTTCCACAATTTTTCCATGCCAACAACAGAAAAAATTGGTGTGGAAAGTAAAAGTCAGGAGTACAAACACTCCTTCGGAATGAATCTGTCTCTTCATATAAATATCAAATGTTTTACAAGTAGAAGAAAGTTTGAGTAACTTACGTATTAAGTACTCTGAATGAATTCGACATTGACTTTATATATTGGTAATGCGCCCTAGCCACTACACTTTGATCGGTCACAAAATCTCTACAAAAATAACAAAGAAATGAAAGCTAAAAATGTCGTAAACATTTCTGTTCCTTATTCAAATAGGTATTGGCACGAATAAACAATGAAATGGATTAATAATGATGTAAACATTCTTTATGGAAAAGACGTTAATAATTTAATTAAAAAATAAACTTTTGCTGTTTGACCTATTTTATGGTTGCGACCCCGACCTTCTTGGCTAAATCACGAAGGAACACTTTTCTGTAAAATAATGTAACACACCTGACTGCCTCGTTTGTTTTTTTAAACGTTGCATTGCAATCAAGAAGTTACAGCTGTATAATATGAAGAAGATATACAATAGTAGATTATTATAACACAGCCGCTTATTTACTTGATTAACCTCTCGTTTGAACAAGGCGTCTTTCCAACTAGACTGAAACTGTCTATAATAAAACCATTATATAAAAAGGGTAAACACAACGATCTAAATAATTATAGACCTATTACACTGATACCAGTACTTGCAAAAAATTTTGAAAAAGCGATGCAAAATAGAAAATCCAAATTTCCTAAACAAACACAAACTGATTGTGGAGAATCAGTTTGGTTTCAGAAAACAGAGTTCAACAACACTAGCCAGCTATTCTTTAGTGAAACTAATTAGTGAAGCTCTTAATAATAAAATATCAACTTTATCAGTTTTTCTAGACATGAGCAAAGCATTTGACTTTGTCTCACATAAACGTCTTGTTTACAAGCTAGAGAGATATGGTATAAGAGGCAAATCTCAAGATTGGTTCGAAAGCTATTTGTCCAACCGCCAACAAAGGACTGTTATCTCTAAAATTGTAAACAATAATAGAATGACATATAGCTCCGAATTGAAAATTAACAACTCTGGCGTACCACAGGGGAGTGTATTAGGCCCTCAGCTTTTCATATTATATATAAATGACCTGTCACAATGTCTAAAATATAACTGTATCCAATTTGCGGATGACACTACATTGACGATAAAATGTTTAGATAAAACGGATATGGAAAATGAAACCAATAATGAATTGCCTTTAAGCGCCTATCACGGTTATGTTTCATCGGTGTTGCAATACGGTTTAGTGATATGGGGCAACTCAGTAGATGTGCAAAAAGCTTTTATAGTGCAAAAAAAATGTATCAGAGCTATAAGTGGCGCTGAATATTTAGATCATTGCAGACCATTATTCAAGGAACTAACTTCCTCTGCCATGCTTAAACATTTTTGATATTTGTCTTTTTGGAAAAAAGTACCCACATTTATTTCCTTTAAATGAACAGATCTCTGTGAGGTTAAATAACAAAAACCTGGAAAACTACTGGCACCTAGACAAAGATTGCATTTATACAGCAATAATGTACATTGCATGGCAATTAAAATTTATAATAAATTATCATCTGACTTGAAAATGTTACCAATAAGTAAGTTTAAAAATCGAATGTTCACTTGGCTTCTAGAGATGTGCTTCTATTCTGTTAATGAATTTTTAAATCACAAGTTCTGACATTTTATTTAATATTTTGACATTGTATTTAGTATTTTTATTGATTCATATTGTGTTTTGCATTTTAGTTTAGTTTTCTGAGGGTATACGTTTTTTGACATGAGTATTGACACTGTATTTAGCTTTTGACATTATAATTAATATTTTACAATTTTGACGCAAATAATATTGTTACTTTTAATTAATATCATATACTTACTTATACATTTTTTGTCATCAATTTGCTTGACATTATTATAATTACATTTTTTTTTCTTTTTAAAGCATGATTAGCTAAATATTTCTACACCAGCAATGGTAATGTATGTGAAACAACATTTTATGTAAAACCTCAATGTACCATATACTTAGAAATAAATGATATTATATTCTATTCTATTCTATTCTAGATAGAACAAATATTTAGAGTACGCATGATTTGTATCCTGAATGGTTGTAAGTTGTGTATCATTGATCGAGTAGTCGAGAGTAGTAGATTGAGAAATTTGAGGTTTGAGGATAGGGGAGAAGGAAGGATTTGGCTTACGGTCACCCCACTTACATGGCAAAACACAACGTAAGTTTTGATTCACACCGGTTTTCTTTGAGGCCGTGTTATCACACAGGACGTGCCGGCCAATCTTACAACAAATGAATAATTTTATCAACGGGTCAAAACGGTAACCCTGTAACTATGACTTCTAAATATTAATGTCATTTTGATTTTTTCCATAAAA
The DNA here is from genome assembly GCA_902829305.4 of Spodoptera exigua. NCBI lineage: Eukaryota > Metazoa > Arthropoda > Insecta > Lepidoptera > Noctuidae > Spodoptera > Spodoptera exigua. The sequence continues at coordinate 7,396,427 of LR824614.2, forward strand.
TTGGTACCCATACTTTAACGCTAGATAGGTATAATATAGTCTACATGATTGATTGTTAGTCTACTGATTTAGATAGATTAGGAGATTATTGTTATTGCTTGTGTGCACATACATAGAGACCACAATTTTCCTTCTTTTCTAAGGACAAACAACACCTAGGTTTGCGTTACCTTTTCATAAGGTCAAGCTGAAAGTGAATAAAAACAGGTAAAGTAGTGTCAACGGTTTATTAAATAGTAACAGGATTTATAACATACACTTATATATTTATCTATTGGAATGATTATACTGCAGCGGCGGTTGACTGGGTGGGTGTAAGCAGCCCGACATCACGTAGATATCGCCTAGTTATGGTTCTGCTGGTAGATCTCGTGGCCGGTGCCGATGACACCGATCACACCGAGCCCGTGTTTCTGTGGACACAAGAAATATCATTAGGATTATTACCACAACTTCTTAAAATATTCTTTGGCACGTTAAAAAATATTAAGGTAAAGGCACCTAATTCCGCGCTGTGTTTAACATAACACGAAAGAACATTATAAATTAAGGATTTATCGGACCTTTGTGTACAATTTTATATTTTTATCAGAAGTGTTAGCTATCAAATTTTTGAAAAATATTTGCAGTTTGTCAGTAGAAGGTTATTGAAGCTGATAAAATTAATAAAAATATAAAAAAGTCCGAGGTACCTTATTCCGATTTAAAAATCGTAATTCCGATGCATTTGGTTCCTAATTCCGAGTATAAAAATAGAAAGGGAACTATGTAGGGAGAATTATACATGATGTTTAAAAGTCAAATCTGTTTATTTTTTATATTACTTAAATCAATTCTGTTTTTGTTTATTCTAGTTTTATTCTAAACCCTGTTTTTTATTAATATTATTCCTTAATCTTATAAAAATATAAAAATGAATTAACAATATCAACATTAAAATCTAATTGTTGCATTACAAAAATAATTACATTATTATTATTTTTGTACTTACAAGTTAAAAGTATAACAATTGCTATAATCATATCAAAATTAGAGCCTATTACGAGATCCAAATTTGTTTATTTTTTATATGAAATCAGTTCTTTTTTTTTTTGTTTATTCTAGTTTTATTCTAAACCCTGTTTTTTATTAATATTATTCCTTAATCTTATAAAAATATAAAAATGAATTAACAATATCAACATTAAAATCTAATTGTTGCATTACTTACTTACTTGTACTTACTTTAAAAAAAAACTAAACGTAAAAAAACTAATTTTATTATATTTTTTTACAAACACACACTCCAATTTTATGTATTTGTATAGATGATTAGTATTCTTTCAGTTACTAAACGCGTATCTACTAAGCACATAAAATAATGAACACTCTGTATTGACAGGGTCTTAACTAACTTCGGAATTAGGTTCTCATGTAATCTTATTCCGACGTAAATACATCGGAATTAGGTACTCATGTAACCTTATTCCGACGTAAATAAATCGGAATAGCGTTTTATGATGCTAAATCAAAGTTTCTAATTCCGAGTACTAAAAAGTAAAAGATTTTTTAATATTATGCAAATAAAGTAATGTATAGTTACAATATGAAAGGAAAACAAATATAAAGTACATACATATAATAACAGAACACTTATAAAACCTAATGTCTTCACTAAAATCTTCTATACAACGTATTAATAAAGTACCTGTACAAACAATTTTTGACCTGCTATAATTAGTAAATGCGACGCCACGGTGTACCTCGGAAATAGATTATTAAATGTATGAGTTATTCATTAAGTCAGAACTAACACATTAAAGTTTATAATCATAAAACAGACACCGAAATTTCAAAAAAACTAAATGTCTTTAAATTTGTTTTTCCGTGGTATACATCGGCTTTTAGGAACACACTAAAATATTTTGCACCTAATGCCGCGGTATTTTAAACACTTATTTTCTTGCTAATTTGCAAATAAAATACTCAAATCTTAAGTGTTTTCGATAAAAAATATTATCCTTTCAATATTTCAACCTAAACGAAAACTCGCGTTGTATAAAATTATTACGTAAAACACTATTTGGCAAATCGTAATACTCACGTGCATAAGGTCCCAAATGTATGAAGTGTGCTTTCGACGCCGATCCCCGCGGCAAAATGACCGATTATTGTAGAGTGTGACCATACTAAACTCTCCTTTGTATAAATAAATATGAACAGATAATTATTAATTCATTATTTTATCATGCAGACCATAAAAAACTAGTAAATTGCTTTAAAAAACTGTTTTTCTAAATACATCGGAATATGATGCCATTTTTAGAACCCCTCGGAATAAGGTGCATTTACCTTAGTTGAATAACTGTAAAATTACCACTAACAATCTTGGCATGGTTTGGTAGGACCAAAAGTAAATTGCTTAATTCACTATATACGTAAATAGATATTAACATCTTTACTCACAATAACTTTCCCGCCCTTCCTGAGGGCGCCACCGATGCCCTTAGGGTTGGCACTAGCGCCGCCCAGCAGGGCTAGCACTGCCATCACCAACACGACAAGACCGAACAGTTTCATGATGAAAGGTAAAAGTTTAGAATAACTAACTGGCGTTGACTAAAAGAAGCGCAAACTTCGAATGATGAGTGATCATATTTCGCTTCCCTTATATATTAAATGGCAGAAGATAACGCTACTTGAATAGAACAATAGGCCATGAGAGGGTTTTTTTGACTTCGTCACTTACTCTAAACTTAAACGTAATGGTAAAGCAATATTGAGATTGACGCTTTTACGTCAAACGTGGTTACCCCATAATGTTTGGTAGTGTTGGTAGACTCTAAACATATCAGTGTCTTCCACAAGAGTATCAGTGACCAGGTGCACATAAATTCGTAACCGGTGGCTGCGCAGCCGTAATTTAACTAAATCTTTTACCAAAGATTTACTGTTAAAATTGCGAAAGCTTTCGTAGTGCCTGTTACCTTGGTAAAGAATTGCTGATTTGTTATGTAGCGGAATATTCAGATTGTTATTGTATCCCTTTTTCGTTTGTATATTTTCTAAAATACTGGAACTAATTTCGTTTTAATTTAGTAAGTAACTACACCCAATTATGCTTTGTGCCTGTCTCATGCAAATTACGGTGTCCATAACCACAAAAGATCAACCGATCTACTCCTTGCCTAAGGTACAAGACTGAAATACATTTACAAGTTTACCAAATTGAATTAAGTAAATTCAAAATATGTTACAATTTTACTCTGGATTTTAATCAAACGATTGTTTGGCTTACAGGCTAATAAGTGAGTGGATAGCAATATTTGTTCACAATATAAATTTTATTTCGATCATATAATTACAGCAAAAGAGTACAAACATTTGGGTGGTGGCCCAATGGTTGAAGCGCCCGCTTCTCATACATGAGGGTTCGAAACCTGGCAAGTGCCAATGTGGCTTTTTCCAAATTATATATACAAACGGTGAAGGAAAACATCGTGAGGAAAACTTGACTTATAATTATTCTTATTATAAGTTTAAAATCGCCTATTATAAGAGCAAGCGTGGTGATAAATGCTCAAACCTTCTCCTTGTGGGACGAGGCCTTTGCTTAGCAGTGGGCACATATAGACTAATGATGATGATGATGATGAGTACAGTAATTTTATCTTGAAGATGTTTTAAAACTCAAGTCAGATTATTGAGAAATGCACACATTGAAACCTAAAGGAAATTAGATAGAATGTCATCGCAGACTTCAATAACTACAAATATGAGGCACGGCGTTATCCACACAGTCGAACCAGAAAGTGATAAAACAAACTTTTCTCGAAACGTTGCCCTGCCTGAGAAGGTTTGTAAGTAAATATTTTAAAATGCGTCAAGTCATGTTGTTTGTACTACAATATTATAAACAAGGATGGATAACAAAATCAGTTCCTTCATTTTAATAACACGCAAAAAGGCATACAATAACACTATATCTAAAGATCCGCTACATAACAAATCAGCAATTATTTGCCAAGGTAACAAGCACTATGAAAGCTTTCGCGCTTTAAATCTTTTACCAAAGATTTACTGTTAAATTACGGCTGCACAGCCACCTCTTACCAATTTATGTGCACCTGGTGACTGATACTCTGGTGAAAGACACTGATATGTTAGTGTCTACGAAATGACACTATCAAACATTATTGGGTAACTACGTTTGACGTAAAAGCGTCAATGAAACATCTTCAACAATTACACGAGTGAGTTATCCTCATTCTTAATATTGCTTTTCCGTTTCGTTTACTTTAAGTTTAGAGTAAGTGACGAAGTCAAAAAACCCTCTCATGGCTTATTGTTCTATTCAAGTAGAGTTATCTACTGCCATAGTAATATATAAGGGAAGCGAAATATGATCACTCATCATTCGAAGTTTGCGCTTCTTTTAGTCAACACCAGTTAGTTGTTCTAAACTTTTACCTTTCATCATGAAGCTGTTCGGTCTCGTCATGTTGGTGATGGCAGTGCTAGCCCTGCTGGGCGGCGCTAGTGCCAACCCTAAGGGCATCGGTGGCGCCCTCAGGAAGGGCGGGAAAGTTATTGTGAGTAAAGATGCCAATACTTATCATCCTAACTATACCAAGCAAAGATTGTTAGTAGTGATTTTATAATTATTTATTTATTAATTTGTATCGTTCCAAAAAATATTTGAAGGAGTTGTTGTAATATTTACTAATGAACTTTCTTATGTCCACAGAAACACGGGCTCGGTGTGATCGGTGTCATCGGCACCGGCCACGAGATCTACCAGCAGAACCATAATTAGGAGACATCTATGAAATGTCAGGGTGCTTACTCCTACCCAGCTAACCGCCGCTGCAGTATTAATCATTCCAATAGATAAATATAATAATATGTTATAAATCCTGTTACTATTTAATAAACCGTTGACACTACTTTGCCTTTTTTTATTCACTTTCAGCTTGACTTTAAGAAAAGGTTACGTAAACCTAAGTGTTGTTTGTTCCTAGAAATGAAGGAAAATTGTGGTCTCTATGTATGTGCACACAAGCAATAACAATAATCTCCTAATCTATCTAAATCAGTGGAGTAACAACCAATCATGTAGACTATATTATACCTATTTAGGGTTAAAGTCTCAGTGCCACCATTGTGGTGATTGCCGCGACGATACGGCGCTGCATACCTTGGCGGAGTGCCCAGCTTGGGCCGAGCAGCGTCGTGACCTGGTCGCGGCCGTAGGTGCTGCGGGAAATCTCTCGCTTCCGGCTGTAGTGTCTACTATGGTCGGGAGCGAGTCAGGGTGGAGTACCGTCGCTACCTTCTGCGAGGCCGTGATGCTCGCAAAGGAGGCGGCGGAAAGGGAGAGAGAGGCTAACTCCTCTCTCCCCTCCCGCAGCAGACGCACTAGACGTCGTAGGGTGGCCGACCTGCGGCCACCGTAGGGCGCGGCCTGTGGACGACAGACTCGGGGCGTCTTGTGGTCTGACCAGCAGCAGGCCTCGAGGCGGCGGCGCCGTATTCCGCGCGCGCCTCATAGTGGAGTCCTGCGGTCGGGGTGACGGCCGCAGTGGGGCAACACCCGTCGGGGGGTTGCGACGAATGCTTCGGCGATACCCGCCCCTCCGACACATGGGTTATTGGAGGAACACCGGGTTGGTTTTTAGTCAGTAAGAGTCTGACAGTACCCTTCGACCTTCCCCGAGGGCGATGGGTGTCCATGAGGATTTTCCAACCAGCCACAAAAAAAAAAAAAAAATGGGTACCAATTATATGGAAAAAATTGAAATGACATTAATATTTAGGAGTCATAGTTACAGGGTCCCCGTTATTACTCTTTGATAAAATATTCATTTGTTGTAAGATTGGCCGGCACGTCCGGTGTGATAGTTTTCTTTGAGGCCCACGGTCTCAAAGGTGTGTAAAGCAAAACTTACGTTGTGTTTTGCCATGTAAGTGAGGTAAGCCAAATCCTTCCTTCTTCCCTATCCTCAAACCTCAAATTCCTCAATCTACTACTCTCGACTACTCGATCAATGATCCACAAGAAACTGAACCCCACTTGTCCTTTGGTATCACGAGTGTCCACGGTCGGTGCCGATTGCTTAATATCAGGCAATATGTATATGCTCGTTTGCCGACCTATGTCCCAAAAAACAGGTTTACGACTATATACACAACTTACGACCATTCAGGATACAAATTGTAGGTACTCTAAATATTTTTTTGTATCTTCTTCATATTATGCAGCTGTACCTACTTGATTGCAATGCAACGTTTAAAAAACCAAACGAGGCAGTCAGGTGTGTTACATTATTTTATAGAAAAGTGTTCCTTCGGGATTTAGCCAAGAAGGTCGGGGTCGCGACTAGTAAATAGGTCAAACAGCAAAAGTTTATTTTTTAATTAAATTATCAACGTCTTTTCCATAAAGAAAGACAATGTTTACATCATTATTAATCCATTTCATTGTTTATTCGTGCCAATACCTATTTGAATAAGGAACAGAAATGTTTACGACATTTTTAGCTTTCATTTCTTTGTTATTTTTTAGAGATTTTGTGACCGATCAAAGTCTAGTGGCTACGTCGAATTACCAACATATAAAACCAATGTCAAATTCATTCAGGGTACTTAATACGTAAGTAGCTCAAACTTACTTCTACTTGTAAAACATTTTATTATTTGATATTAATATGGAGAGACAGATTCATTACGAAGTCGTGAGGAGGGAAGGAGTGTTTGTACTCGTGATTTTTTCTTTCAACACCTATTTTTTCTGTAGTTGGCATGGAAATATTGAGGAAATTGGGTATACACTACATTTTATACAATAAAAAATATATTGAAAGAAATCCCCGACAAAAAAACTACGACCAAACGAGGTAACTACAAATGCGTTGCGGGCTTCTTGTGGGTTACTAGGGAGTAAAGGAATTTGGTAGGAGGCTTGAGGTTAGGAGCCTCCCCTCCGAGCGGAGAGATAAGGCCTCCGGTCATGTCGCATAAACGGTAAAACACAACGTAAGTGTTGCTTCACGCCAGTTTTCTGTGTGGTCGTGGTATCACTTCAATTTCGAGTCGGCCAATTTTACAACTCCAATTTCGAATTAAACCTTCAACTTTCGGTTTTCGACTTTCGACTATCGACTTTCGACTTTGACATTGACATTGACTTTGACTTTGATGTATTGCTAGTTGGTATATCTATTAAAATTACAAAAAAAACTTATCATACTTTCTCATTTTTACGAATCAACTTGTAAGCGATTTTATTTCATAGTTAATTTGCAAACCGCTACTACATAGTAATAAGCGGTTTTGTGGTTTAAGCACATCATTAAGCATAACGCCTGGGTCTTAAATCGTTGCGCTTAATAAGGTAAATAGAATTTGTACCTCGTTTCTAGTGTAAGGACTCTCACCCCATTAAACCTGAACGGTAAATTGCATTGTATTGCATTCTCTAATTTTTTTCAGTTTTGGTGAAAAAAAAGATATCACATTATTTCCACATATCCGTCATTTTGACACATTTATTGATTAAATATCGTGTTAAATATATTACTATTAAATGTGCATAGTATTGACCTCTATATTTTTGTAAAACAAGTACAGATGTAATACTACTGAATCTAATGTTTTTAACAGGTAGTTTTTGACGATATGCTATAGACTAAAGTTAAGTATATGAAGTAAAGTTTTCTTCCGTGCCAACTACAGAAAAATAGTTGTAGGAAGAGAAAAACTAGATTTGGAATGAATCTGTTTCTTCGAACTCAATTTCGAATATGTTAGAAGTAAGTTTGAGTTTAACATTGTTTTCATGAGAAAATTGCTCAAATGTAAATAATTATGTGTGTACATCAAATATCAAGTTATTAAACACGAAATTAGTGTCAACGGTTTATTAAATAGTAACAGGATTTATAACATATAATTATATTTATCTATTGGAATGATTAATACTGCAGCGGCGGTTAGCTGGGTAGGAGTAAGCACCCTGACATTTCATAGATGTCTCCTAATTATGGTTCTGCTGGTAGATCTCGTGGCCGGTGCCGATGACACCGATCACACCGAGCCCGTGTTTCTGTGGACATAAGAAAGTTCATTAGTAAATATTACAACAACTCCTTCAAATATTTTTTGGAACGATACAAATTATTAAATAAATAATTATAAAATCACTACTAACAATCTTTGCTTGGTATAGTTAGGATGATAAGTATTGGCATCTTTACTCACAATAACTTTCCCGCCCTTCCTGAGGGCGCCACCGATGCCCTTAGGGTTGGCACTAGCGCCGCCCAGCAGGGCTAGCACTGCCATCACCAACATGACGAGACCGAACAGCTTCATGATGAAAGGTAAAAGTTTAGAACAACTAACTGGTGTTGACTAAAAGAAGCGCAAACTTCGAATGATGAGTGATCATATTTCGCTTCCCTTATATATTACAAATGCATTAGATAACTCTACTTGAATAGAACAATAGGCCATGAGAGGGTTTTTTGACTTCGTCACTTACTCTAAACTTAAAGTAAACGTAACGGAAAGGCAATATTGAGAATGAGGATAACTCACTCGTGTCATTGTTGAAGATGTTTCATTGATGCTTTTACGTCATACGTAGTTACCCAACAATAATTGGTAGACACTAGACATATCAGTGTCTTACACCAGAGTATCAGTAACCAGGTACACATAAATTTGTAAGAAGTGGCTGTGCAGCCGTAATTTTTCCTTTCATCATGAAACTGTTCGGTCTTGTCGTGTTGGTGATGGCAGTGCTAGCCCTGCTGGGCGGCGCTAGTGCCAACCCTAAGGGCATCGGTGGCGCCCTCAGGAAGGGCGGGAAAGTTATTGTGAGTAAAGATGCCTATATTTATAAAAAATCTTCTTATTCTAACCATACCAAGCCAAGATTGTTAGTAGTTAATTTTATGATTATTTATTTAATAATTTATAACGTGCCAAAGAAGAAGTTTTTGTAATATTTCCTAATGATATTTTTTGTGTCCACAGAAGCACGGGCTCGGTGTGATCGGTGTCATCGGCACCGGCCACGAGATCTACCAGCAGAACCATAACTAGGAGACATTTATGAGATGTCGGGCTGCTGACACCTACCCAGCTAACCGCCGCTGCAGTATTAATCATTCCAATAGATAAATATATAATTGTATGTTATAAATCCTGTTACTATTTAATAAACCGTTGACACTAATGTCGTGTTTAATAACTTGTTATTTGATGTACACATGTAATTATTTACATTTGAACATTTTTTTTATGAAAACAATGTTAAACTCAAACTTACTTTTAACATATTATTCGAAATTGAGTTCGAAGAAACAGATTCATTCCAAATCTAGCTTTTCTCTTCCTCCGACCATTTTTTCTGTAGTTGGCACGGAAGAAAACTTTAGTCTATAGCATATCGTCAAAAACTAACTGTTAAACATTGGATTCAATAGTATTACGTCTACACTTATTTTACAAAAAGATAGAGGTGCACAAAATGTACATTTAATAGTAATATACTTCACACGATATTTAATCAATAAATGTGTGAAAATTACGGATATGTGGAAATAATGTGATATAAAAACATTAACCAAACCTGATAAAATTGAGAGAATGCAATACAATGCAACTTACCGTTCAGGTTTAATGGGGTGAGAGTCCTTACACTAGAAACGAGGTACGACTTCTATTTACCTTATTAACCACAATGATTTAAGATGGGGGCGTTATATTTAATGATGTGCCTAAACCACAAAACCGCTTATTATGTAGTTGCGGTTTGCAAATGAACTATGAAATAAAATCGCGTACCGTAAAAATCAGGAAGCACACATCAAAGTCAAAATCAACATTAAAGTTGAAAGTCGAAATTCGAAAGTCGAAAGTCGAAAGTCGAAAGTCGAATCTCGAAAGTCGAATCTCGAAAGTCGAAAGTCGAAAGTCGAAAGTCGAAAGTCGAAAGTCGAAAGTCGAAAGTCGAAAGTCGAAAGTCGAAAGTCGAAAGTCGAAAGTCGAAAGTCGAAAGTCGAAAGTCGAAAGTCGAAAGTCGAATGTCGAAAGTCGAAAGTCGAAAGTCGAAGGTCGAATGTTGAATTGAAAATTGAAATTGTAAAATTGGCCGACTCGATCGAAGTGATACCATGGCCTCACAGAAAACTGGAAGAAACACTTTTTTGTGAAGGGAAAATCATCAAATGACTTCTCCTGCCCAGTGTAACGCCAGAGAGAGTGGCATACTCCCACTGACTAAAAACCCCCCGTTCCTTCTCCTGCTCTGAGCCGAGATCGCGGTGCCCCATTGCGCTTACCCCGCAACGGCAAGACTTACGTTGTGTTTTACCGTATGCGTGAGGTGACCGGGCTCCTAACCTCAAGCCTCCAACCCCCATTCCTTTACCCCCTAGTAACCCAGTAGTAACAAGAAGCCCGCAACGCATTTGTAGTTACCTCGTTTGGTCGTAGTTCTTTTGTTACGGGGTTTTTTTTTTTGTTTAAATTGTTGTTTATTTACCCATTTTTCTCAGTTTTATCATGCCAACTACAGAAAAAATAGGCGTTGAAAGAAAAAATTAGGAGTCCAAACACTCCTTCCCTCCTCACGACTTCGGAATGAATCTGTCTCTTCATATTAATATCAAATGTTTTACAAGTAGAAGAAAGTTTGAGTAACTTACGTATTAAGTACCCTGAATGACTTTAACTTTGGCTTTATATGTTGGTAATGCGACCTAGCCACTAGACTTTGATCGGTCACGAAATCTCTACAAAAATAACAAAGAAATGAAAGCTAAAAATGTCGTAAACTTTTCTGTTCCTTATTCAAATAGGTATTGGCACAAATAAACAATGAAATGGATTAATAATGATGTAAACATTGTTTTTCTTTATGGAAAAGACGTTGATAATTTAATTAAAAAATAAACTTTTGCTGTTTGACCTATTTTATGGTCGCGACCTCGACCTTCTTGGCTAAATCCCGAAGGAACACTTTTCTATAAAATAATGTAACACACCTGACTGCCTCGTTTGGTTTTTTAAACGTTGCATTACAATCAAATAGGTACAGCTGCATAACACGAAGTAGATAGAAAAAAATATGTAGAGTACCTACGATTTGTATCCTGAATGGTCGTAAGTTGTGTATAGTCGTAAACCTGTTTTTTGGGACATAGATCGGCAAACGAGCATATGTATTGCCTGATATTAAGCAATCGGCATCGACGTGTGGACACTAGTGATACCAATAAGGGCTTACTACAAGTGCGGTGTCGGTTTCTTATGGATCATTAGGAATTCGAGGTTTGAGGATAGGGAAGAGAGGAGCACTTTGCCTCCAGTCACCTCACTTACACGGCGATACACAACATAAGTTTTGCTTCACACCAGTTTTCTTTGAGTCCGTTTTATCACACCGGACGTGCCGGTCAATCTTACAACAAATGAATAATTTTACCAACGGGTCAAAACGGTAACCCTGTAACTATGACTCCTAAATATTAATGTCATTTTGATTTTTCCATATAATTGGTACCCATACTTTAACGCTAGATAGATATAATATAGTCTACATGATTGGTTGTTACTCTACTGATTTAGATAGATTAGGAGATTATTGTTATTGCTTGTGTGCACATACATAGAGACCACAATTTTCCTTCATTTCTAGGAACAAACAACACTTAGGTTTACGTAACCTTTTCTTAAAGTCAAGCTGAAAGTGAATAAAAAAAGGCAAAGTAGTGTCAACGGTTTATTAAATAGTAACAGGATGTATAACATACAATAATATTTATCTATTGGAATGATTAATACTGCAGCGGCGGTTGACTGGGTAGGAGTAAGCAGCCTGACATCTCGTAGATGTCTCCTAGTTATGGTTCTGCTGGTAGATCTCGTGGCCGGTGCCAATGACACCGATCACACCGAGCCCGTGTTTCTGTGGACACAAAAAATATCATTAGGATTATTACCACAACTTCTTAAAATATTCTTTGGCACGTTAAAAAATATTAGTTGAATAACTGTAAAATTACCACTAACAATCTTGGCATGGTTTGGTAGGACCAAAAGTAAATTGCTTAATTCACTATATACGTAAATAGATATTAACATCTTTACTCACAATAACTTTCCCGCCCTTCCTGAGGGCGCCACCGATGCCCTTAGGGTTGGCACTAGCGCCGCCCAGCAGGGCTAGCACTGCCATCACCAACACGACGAGACCGAACAGCTTCATGATGAAAGGTAAAAGTTTAGAACAACTAACTGGTGTTGACTGAAAGAAGCGCAAACTTCGAATGATGAGTATATATATATATATATATTTCGCTTCCCTTATATATTACAAATGCATTAGATAACTCTACTTGAATAGAACAATAGGCCATGAGAGGGTTTTTTGTCTTCGTCACTTACTCTAAACTTAAAGTAAACGTAACGGGAAAGCAATATTGAGAATGAGGATAACTCACTCGTGTTATTGTTGAAGATGTTTCATTTACGTCACACGTTGTTGCCCAGAATCGCTTGGTACTGTTGGCAGACACTAAACATATCAGTATCTTCCACCAGAGTATCAGTTACCAGGTACACATAAATTTGTAAGATTGTTGTATATATCTTTGGTAAAAGATTGAAAGTGCGAAAGCTTTTGTAGTGTTTCTGCTTTGGTAAAGAATCGCCGATTTCTTATGTAGCGGCGGCATACTTAGATAGATTGTTATAGTATCCCTTTTTTGTATGTTTATTTTCTAAAATACTGGAACTAATTTCGTTTTAATTTAGTAAGTAACTACACCCAATAATGCTTTTTGCCTGTCTCATGCAAATTACGGTGTCCATAACCACAAAAGATCAACCGATCTACTCCTTGCCTAAGGTACAAGACTGAAATACATTTACAAGTTTACCAAATTAAATTAAGTAAATTCAAAATATGTTACAATTTTATTCTGAATTTTAATCAAATGATTGTTTGGCTTACAGGCTAATAAGTGAGTGGATAGCAATATTTGTTCACAATATAAATTTTATTTCGATCATATAATTACAGCAAAAGAGTACAAACATTTGGGTGGTGGCCCAATGGTTGAAGCGCCCGCTTCTCATACATGAGGGTTCGAAACCTGGCAAGTGCCAATGTGGCTTTTTCCAAATTATATATACTTTCTATGATTAATTAGACACCACTGACAAACGGTGAAGGAAAACATCGTGAGGAAAACTGGGCTTATAATTATTCTTATTATAAGTTTAAAATCGCCTATTATAAGAGCAAGCGTGGTGATAAATGCTCAAACCTTCTCCTTGTGGGACGAGGCCTTTGCTTAGCAGTGGGCACATATAGACTAATGATGATGATGATGATGAGTACAGTAATTTTATCTTGAAGATGTTTTAAAACTCAAGTCAGATTATTGAGAAATGCACACATTGAAACCTAAAGGAAATTAGACAGAATGTCATCGCAGACTTCAATAACTACAAATATGAGGCACGGCGTTATCCACACAGTCGAACCAGAAAGTGATAAAACAAACTTTTCTCGAAACATTGCCCTGCCTGAGAAGGTTTGTAAGTAAATATTTTAAAATGCGTCAAGTCATGTTGTTTGTACTACAATATTATAAACAAGGATGGATAACAAAATCAGATCCTTCATTTTAATAACACGCTAAAAGGCATACAATAACACTATATCTAAAGATCCGCTACATAACAAATCAGCAATTCTTTGCCAAGGTAACAAGCACTATGAAAGCTTTCGCGCTTTAAATCTTTTACCAAAGATTTACTGTTAAATTACGGCTGCACAGCCACCTCTTACCAATTTATGTGCACCTGGTGACTGATACTCTGGTGAAAGACACTGATAATGTCTAGTGTCTACGAACTGACACTATCAAACATTATTGGGTTAAACGTTTGACGTAAAAGCGTCAATGAAACATCTTCAACAATTACACGAGTGAGTTATCCTCATTCTTAATATTGCTTTTCCGTTTCGTTTACTTTAAGTTTAGAGTAAGTGACGAAAGCAAAAAACCCTCTCATGGCCTATTGTTCTATTCAAGTAGAGTTATCTAATGCATTTGTAATATATAAGGGAAGTAAAATATGATCACTCATCATTCGAAGTTTGCGCTTCTTTTAGTCAACACCAGTTAGTTGTTCTAAACTTTTACCTTTCATCATGAAGCTGTTCGGTCTTATCGTGTTGGTGATGGCAGTGCTAGCCCTGCTGGGCGGCGCTAGTGCAAACCCTAAGGGCATCGGTGGCGCCCTCAGGAAGGGCGGGAAAGTTATTGTGAGTGAAGCTGCCTATATTTATCATCCTATCTATACCAAGCAGAGATTGTCAGTAATCATTTATGATTATTTAATTAATAATTTATATCGTACCAAAGAATATTTTAAGAAGTTGCTGTAATATTTCCTAATGATATTTTTTGTGTCCACAGAAGCACGGGCTCGGTGTGATCGGTGTTGTCGGCACCGGCCACGAGATCTACCAGCAGAACCATAACTAGGAGACATCTACGAGATGTCGGGCTGCTTACACCTACCCAGCTAACCGCCGCCGCTGCAGTATTAATCATTCCAATAGATAAATATGTTTGTTTTGTGTATGTTATAAATCCTGTTACTATTTAATAAACGGTTGACACTAATTTCGTGTTTAATAACTTGTTATTTGATGTACACATGTAATTATTTACATTTGAGCAATTTTCTCATGAAAACAATATTAAACTCCAACTTACTTTTAACATATTTGAAATTGAGTTCGAAGAAACAGATTCATTCCAAATCGAGCTTTTCTCTTCCTCCGACCATTTTTTCTGTAGTTGGCAAGGAAGAAAACTTTAGTCTATAGCATATCGTCAAAAACTAACTGTTAAACATTGGATTCAGTAGTATTACGTCTACACTTATTTTACAAAAAGATAGAGGTACACAAAATGTACATTTAATAATAATACATTCCACATATTTATAATCAATAAATATGTGGATTAAAATATTTAATCATAAATGATAAAATTCAATTGAGACTTACCTTTCTATTTACCTTATTAATCACAATGATTTAAGACCCAGGCGTTGCACTTAATGATGTGCTTAAACCACAAAACCGCCTATTACTATGTACCTAGTTGCGGTTTGCAAATCAACTATGAAATAAAATCGCGTACAAGTTGATTCGTAAAAATGAGAAAGTATGATAAGTTTTTTTTTGTAATTTTAATAGATATACCAACTAGCAATACATCAAAGTCAATGTCAATGTCAATGTCAATGTCAAAGTCGAAAGTCGATAGTCGAAAGTCAAACTCCGAAAGTTGAAGGTTTAATTCGAAAATGAAGTTGTAAAATTGGCCGACTCGAAATTGAAGTGATACCACGGTTGCACAGAAAACTGGCGTGAAGCAACACTAACGTTGTGTTTTACCGTATAAGCAACATGACCGGAAGCCTAATCTCCCCGCTCGGAGGGGGGCTCCTAACCTTTTTTTTGTCAGGCGAAAATCATCCAATGACTTCTCCCCCCGTTCCTTCTCCTGCTCTGGGCCGAGGTCGCGGTGCCTCATTACGCTTACCCCGCAACCCCGGCTGAACATCAGCGCTATTGGGCCCCGTCTGTGGTGGTCTATTGGATCTTTGAGGCGCGCGCGGAACGCTACGTGCCTTACGCTCGGGTCTGGTTCTGGTCGGGCGGCGAGCTACCCATACTCGCCGTCCGCAGACCCGCGCTTACGGTGGCCGGAGATCATCTCTCGATCCCCGACGCCCGGAATGTCGCCTTCTGCGGCGGCTGGGGCGCGAGGAGGATAGTTCCCTCACGCGCTCCGCCTCCTCCTTTGCGAACAAAACTGCTTCGCAGAAGGAGGCGATAGCTCCCCAGTTCCTCTCGCTATGAACCATGACCTCGATTAAGGCCGGATGCGAGAGGTCGCCGCCACCGATCACTTCCATGAGGACACGGCGGTGCTCAGCCCAAGCAGAGCACTCCGCCATCGTATGCTCCACCGTGTCCTCTAGGTGGTCCTCACAATGACGACACTCGGGCGTTTCCTCCCGCTGGATCCAAAACAGAAACCTACCGAAGCTGCCGTGCCCGGTAAGCACCTACGTCAGGTGGAAGATGAGGACGCCGTGGCGCCTCTCAAGCCACTCCTCAAAGAGGGGTCTTACCGCTGCTATAGTAGCGTGCCTGGCCCTCGGTTGCGACAGTCGCTGCTTCCACTCAGTCCTAACCTTAAGCCTCCAATCCCCATTCCTTTAATCCATAGTAACCCACAAGAAGCCCGCAACGCATTCGTAGTTACCTCGTTTGATCGTAGTTTTTTTGCCGGGGCTTTGTAAAAAAAATTGTACCCAATTTCCTCATATTTTCCATGCCAAGTACAGAAAAAATAGGTGTAGAAAGGAAAAATCAGGAGTACAAACACAAGGAGTGTTTGTTCCCTCCTCACGACTTCGGAATTAATCTGTCTCTCCATATAAATATCAAATGTTTACAAGTAGAAATAAGTTTGAGCTACTTACGTATTAAGTACCCTGAATGACTTTGGCTTTATATGTTGGTAACCTAGCCACTAGACTTTGATCTGTCACAAAATCTTTATAAAAATAACAAAGAAATGAAAGCTAAAAATGTCGTAAACTTTTCTGTTCCTTATTCAAATAGGTATTGGCACGGATAAACAATGAAAAGGATTAATAATGATGTAAACATTGTTTTTCTTTATGGAAAAGACGTTGATAATTTAATTAAAAAATAAACTTTTGCTGTTTGACCTATTTTATGGTCGCGACCTCGACATTCTTGGCTAAATCCCGAAGGAACACTTTTCTGTAAAATAATGTAACACACCTGACTGCCTCGTTTGGTTTTTTAAACGTTGCATTGCAATCAAGAAGTTACAGTTGCATAATATGAAGTATATAAACTATAGTAAAAAGAAAAAAAATATTTAGAGTACCTACGATTTGTATCCTGAATGGTCGTAAGTTGTGTATATAGTCGTAAACCTGTTTTTTGGGACATAGGTCGGCAAACGAGCATATACATATTGCCTGATATTAAGCAATCGGCACCGACCGTGGACACTCGTGATACCAAAGGACAAGTGGGGTTCAGTTTCTTGTGGATCATTGATCGAGTAGTCGAGAGTAGTAGATTGAGGAATTTGAGGTTTGAGGATAGGGGAGAAGGAAGGATTTGACTTACGGTCACCTTACTTACATGGCAAAACACAATGTATGTTTTGCTTCACACCGTTTTTCTTTGAGGCCCTGGTATCACACCTGACGTCTGAATGAATAATTTTACCAAAGGGTCAAAACGGGCATCCTGTAACTACGAATCCTAAATATTAAAGTCATTTTTTTTCAATACAACTGGTACCCATACTATAACACTAGATAGGTATAATATAGTCTACATGATTGATTGTTACTCTACTGATTTACATAGATTAATTAATTGTTCTTGCTTGTGTGCACATACATAGGGACCACAATTTGCCTTCATTTCTAGGAACAAACAACAATTTGGTTTACGTTACCTTTTCTTAAGGTCAAGCTGAAAGTGAATAAAAACAGGTAAAGTAGTGTCAACGATTTATTAAATAGTAACAGGATTTATAACATACTCTTATATATTTATCTATTGGAATGATTAATACTGCAGCGGCGGTTAGCTGGGTACGTGTAAGCAGCCCGACATCTCGTAGATGTCTTCTAGTTATGGTTCTGCTGGTAGATCTCGTGGCCGGTGCCGATCACACCGATCACACCGAGCCCGTGTTTCTGTGGACATAAGAAAGGTCATTAGGAAATATTACCACAACTCCTTAAAATATTTTTTGCACTAAAAATCTTAGCATGGTATGGTAGGACCAAAAGTAAATAGCATTTTTCACTATATACTTAAATTAATATTGGCATCTTTACTCACAATAACTTTCCCGCCCTTCCTGAGGGCGCCACCGATGCCCTTAGGGTTGGCACTAGCGCCGCCCAACAGGGCTAGCACTGCCATCACCAACACGACGAGACCGAACAGCTTCATGATGAAAGGTAAAAGTTTAGAACAACTAACTGGTGTTGACTAAAAGAAGCGCAAACTTCGAATGATGAGTGATCATATTTAGCTTCCCTTTATATTAAATGGCAGAAGATAAAGCTACTTGAATAGAACAATAGGCCGTGAGAGGGTTTTTTGACTTCGTCACTTAATCTAAACTTAAACGTAATGAAAAGGCAATATTGAGAATGAGGATAACTCACTCGTGTAATTGTTGAAGATGTTTCATTGACGCTTTTACGTCAAACGTAGTTACCCAATAATGTTTGATAGTGTTGGTAGACACTAGACATATACTACTAGCCATATAGAAAAGTATCAGTAACTAGGTGCACATAAATTTGTAAGAGGTGGCTGAGCAGCCGTAATTTAACAGTAAATCTTTGGTAAAAGATAGAAGAAGTACGAAAGCTTTCGTAGCGTTTGTGCCTTGTTAAAAAATTGCTGATTTGTTATGTAGCGGAATATTTAGATAGATTGTTATTGTATCCCTTTATCGTATGTTTATTTTTTAAAAATAGTGGACCTTATTTCGTTTTAAATTAGTGGATGACTACACCCAATAATGCTTTGTGCCCATCTCATGCAAATGCAAACGGTGACCACAACCATAAAAGCTCAACCGATCTATTCCTTGCCTATGGTACAAAACTAAAAAACATTTACAAGTTTACTAAATTAAATTAAGTTCATTCAAAATATATAACAATTTTACTTTGAATTTTATTCAAACGATTGTTTGGCTTACAGGCTAGTAAGTGAGTGAATAGCAATATTTTTTCTCAATATATTTTTTATTTCGGTAATATAATTTCATTACAAAGCAACACAGTACAGTAATTTTAACGTGAATATATTTTAAAACTCAAGTCAGATTATTTAGAAATGCACACATCAAAACCTAAAGAATATTAGATAGAATGTTATCGCAGACTTTATATCTAAAATATAGGGTGCACGGCATTATCCACACAGTCGAACCAAAAGTGACAGAACGTACTTTTCTCGAAACGTTGTGGATAAGACGCCTCAATTAGTGACCTTTCTTGTTCTTCATAATCTCTTATTTAATGTGATGAGTTTGTCTCTTGGAGTTGCCTCGCCGTGTGTATGCCAGGGTTGTGACGGCCTCTTATCGTCTAACTATTAGCGACCTTGCGGAATCGAAACCGCATCTGGCATGCCGCGACCCATCACTAAATTTGTGTACCTATAGATCTTACTAAGTAAGCGACCCTTAGAGGCTGCTGGTCTCCCTCGAGTAACACGCATTAAACACTTCTTCTAACCTTATCCTCAATTAGCTTGATCAAAGTGATACCACGGCTTTGCAGAAAACCAGCTCGTAACAACGCAAGCGTTGTTAGTCTGAGTCCCCAATTCCTAGATTATGAATCCTCACATTTATTATCACCCAAAAGGTCAACCGGCAACGGTTGTGGATTGGTTACCATGACGTGATCCGTCTCCTCAGTCTTCCCCCGATTGTTTCCGATGCCTTAACCCATAAAAAGGTATGTAGGTTAATATTTTAAAATGCGTCACGTCATTTTTATTGTATTTACCTACACTATAAGAAACAAGGAAAATCTAGTAAACTAGAAATCAAAATCATTTAACGGGTTTTTGCTGTGGTAATTCATTGTAAATCCATACGCAACTATGTGACTTGAGGGTTTTTATAATGGTATTCTGTTATAATATTATTGTTTGATATGAAAAGGAAAATCAAGGATCAATAGAATAAAGTTCCAACTGCAAAGAAATTTCCTATTAGATATTATTAATTTCGAGAATGTAATTTTTTCTCGGCTAATTTGACTTCATAGAATAAATTTAATAATTCTGCGTTGAAAAAAAAACAGAACAACTGTTTTTAGTAGGTTTTTTGAACTTAGTTTTATATTTTTTTAGTTAGGTAGGTACATAAAATCAGCCTTTTATATAACAAAAAAATATACATGTTCTTTATACCACTTACAACCCACATAGAAATAAAAATCTCATCAATACCAATCAATTAAGCTCAAACACAAAGTAGGTAGGTACGCCTTTGTGCCTTTAGCTATCGTACCATTTCATCATCAGATCCCTTATGACAATTATAACCTATTTAGACATAAATTTTCCCATCAACTCATTCGTCGTTTCTGTAAAACATTAAGGAGTTCTTTGGGCTGTTTTTCGGCTTCATCATCAGGTCAATTCTCTAATATATCTATAATCTTGATAAAATTACGGTGCTTTAACAAACTTAATAACTAAAAATTATTTGTTTAGAATATTAGATTATATAATAAAGATAGGGCAGAATATGGGAAAACCTTAGTTTTAGTAACCTTTGTAATTTTAAAAGATGGACGGAATTTTATACTCTTAGTGACACCTTGTCGGCAACTTAGAACTCAATAAGTGGTCTAGAAACATTTCAACTCGTGTTAGTTTGGATTCCGGACTTGATAAGTTTTCTTAATTCATAGAAATGTTTCTCTATAAAATAAATTTTTTCTCATAAAAATTGTTTGTACATTTCAGTACTTAGTTAAAATACTGTTGAATGATGATCGAAGAAAGTGTAATAAGTTTAATAATGAAGACTGCAATGAAAAAGAAGAATCCATTGATCTCGATAATTACCTTAAACCCGTTTTGCCCAAACGCCGTACCCGTTTTAGGCACCACATGGGGAAAAACGGGTAGTTTGAAGGTTTTTTTTGTTTTTCGTTTTTGTTCGAATTCTGAAGAATTTTTTTTATGTTTGTTCTAATTTTAGATTCTTTATTAGTTACATAATTTGAAAAGTAAAAATAGAAGTTTAATTTTCTTTTCTACCATTTTTTTATTGTAAATATCCCTTAGCGTACCCGTTTTGGGCCCACCTCCCCTATCTACGTCGTTACCGCCGCATAATATTTTTTATTAGACAATTAAAAAATATTATTACCATATTCCAAATGTCATAAATGGTATATTTCTACACAGATTATTATATACTAGTTAGTTTTTCTATGAATTTATATGAATTATTTATGTATTTTTGCATGTTGTATCGTTATAATTTTTACGTCACATGCCACCCTAGTAAAAATATGAATATTAAGTATGTTATTAAATTAATTAAGGTATATGTGTGAACGAGATTATTTTTTAATATTGTTATGGTTTTATAAGTCGAAATACTTAATTATAGAGTCTATCAACTATAACTATGCATTCGAACAAAGACAGTGTGATGATCTCAATTTATGAAATGTTAATCTGACAATGTTGATGTAAGGATAATTTGCAAACCTGTCAATATTTATTACAAACTGTCAGAGTCAATTTGAGAAAATAATTTAACAAGGGACTGGGCGTTTAGCTGAAGCTACCCAAGACATATACAAGCATGATTGATTTAAACGATATTAGAGTTAAGTTTTGTGTTATCTGAGACGTTAAATCAATTTGTGCAACAACAAAACGTAGTTTGTTTTGAAAACTTTAAGTAAAAACTACTTAGAACTTCAATTTAATATTTCTTAGGGCTGATTTTTCAATGGTTGGATAAAAGTTACCTGGGGAATAATTATGATGCTGTCGCGTCAGAATGTTTGTATAAGACAGTGACAACAAGAATTTAGTTCCTCATATAACATTTATCTGACTATATCAGTAATGTGAAAGATGTCGTTTATTTTTTAATTAGGCTCACCAATAATGGATTTTGCTAATTTATTTTAGAGTTATATAGTCAACTTAAAGCTTAGATAGCATATAGATTGATGCACTCACATCATCAGCCTAAAAGTAAGTGCCCACTGCTTAGCATGGACCTCTTCTCACATGAAGGAGGTTTTATTTATGTCCTAGTAACAGCATGTATTAAGTGCTTGATGGTTATAACACTTACAAAAAAAATATTAAAATCATTATAAATTAAACTTCAGCACTAAAACAAAAAGCGTCCTATATCGATGTAGGTAAATACCTGTCTAAACATTCAGTATCATTTTTACATGCAACAAGTATAGTATACATTGTGTCTTTGTATGATAAACATAAACAAACATTACGATCTTAATAATTAACTATGTAAAGCACGATTTGCAAGTACCTCAGGAATCCGTTGAATTATCCTTAGGTATATTTAGTCATCAAGCTTATCCTAACTAATATTATAAATGCGAAAGTAACTCTGTCTGTCTGTCTGTCTGTCTGTTACGCTTTCCCGCTTAAACCTCGCAACCGATTTTAATGAAATTTGGTACAGACAATCTTTAGACCCTGAGACAGAACATAGGCTACTTTTTTTTTCGAAAAACAGGGATAAAGGGGTTGAAATAGGGGTTAAAAGTTTGTATGGGATTTCTTAATTTTTAAAGATAAAACCATAAAACTTAATATTTAAGCACTTGATAAGAAAATATGAAATATTTGTTCTAGCATTTTTGAAATTTCGACCAGCTAAGGGGTGAAATAAGGGTTGAAAGTTAGTATGCAATTTCGTCAAATATCACGTCATAAGAAACAAAAAATCGTTTGTTCTAGCATTTTGAAAATTATATCAGTGTGGTATGTAGTGAAATAGGGGATGAATTGAAGATAAGACCCGGAACGGATTCGGAACGGGATCTACAAAGCCAAACTTTATGTTTACGAAATCTTAACTACTGAACCTAGGAACATGTAATTTAGAAGTTTTGGGTGTATCAAGTTACAAAATAGTTCACTTTCGAAGTATAAATTCCTTTTAACGAACACTGCATCGCCGTCGCTGCCGTCGGCGTCGCGGACATTCGCCGAAGTGCGGCGCGGCGCTGTTGTGTGGTGGGGGAGTGCACGAATTTAACTATGTCTACCCGAACGGGCAGATACATGAGGGTTGTTCGGTTCGGTTTCGTCGTTGTCGGTTGTCGGACGAGAGAATTACATTTTTCGATCCAGTAAAATTATTTTATTGTTTCATCTAACTTTTTGAGTGTTTTTTATTAATTAGATCCTGTAAATTAATTTTGCACATATTTAATATTTCTTTTAGTTCATAGTTACAACGTTACAAGTAGGTAAGTTAGTTTCCGTTACTTTAAATAAATACGATTTGCTTTTATTTCCTTTTTTTAATTAATCTAATAGGTCGTAGTAGATGTAAAACTAACCCAATTTTATTGTTTCGTATGACTTTTCAAGTGTTTTTTATTAATTAGATCCTGTAAATTAAATTTGTACATACTCAATTATTTCTTTTAATTCATAGTTAAAAGTAGGTAAGACAGTTACCGTTACTTTAAAAAAAAAACGATTTGCTTTTATTTCCTTTTTATATTCAATTAATCTAATAGTGATTCTACTTTTTTGCAGTGATTGTAAATAAGTAGGTAGTTATCCAAGTAGGTGCAGGTCGGGTGAAGAAAGCTTTTTTAATATAATAAATCTTAATCTATACATCTGTTTTGTTCGATTCATTTCATTTTTGTTGTTTTACGATGCCACGCAAACGAAAGTCTAATTTAGCTAAAAGCTCTAGCAGAGCTCGGGCCGCTAAACTTGCTAGATCACTGGAATGAGACTTCTCAACAAACCCAAGCTCGCCAAGCCATTAACGCCGAGCGCCACGCGGCTCAAAGAGCTGCTGAGACCTCTCAACAGTCCCAAGCTCGCCAAATCATTGATGCCGAGCGTCACGCTGCTCAAAGAGCTGCTGAGACTTCTCAATAGACCCAAGCTCGCCAAATCTTAGATGCTGAGCGTCAAGCTTCGTATATAGCCGCAGAGACCTCCGAAGAAACACGTAGACGACGTTTAATTAATGCCGAGCGGCAAGCAGAAAGGAAACGTACGTTTACGATGAATACGTGGGAGGCATTTGCCGATGCTGCTTTTGATTATGATCTGTTACTTGATTACTTTAATCATCGATTAGACCTCATAGGTAGAATGGCCAATAAATGCAGACACTGTGAAGTAATCAAGTGTGTTGGGTATGTGCTGTTCTGGAGGCAAAGTATCAGTACCAACGCTTGGTGATCCCGAGGAGCAACGACAGAAGAAAGGACAGCAATGAATCTCGGCGATTTTTAAACAGAATAAGAAAGTACAATTCTTGCTTTCAAATGCCATCATTTGGTGTCGGTAATAAGGTCATCATGCCTGGATTTTCACCCACATTTACGGTACAAGAGCAAGTTTATCATAGGATTGGTTCTTTGCTTCTTACAAACAATGATCAACCAAAATTTCCACAGATTTATTTTATGGGAGACGAAAACAGCGAGGTTGACCGTTGATGTCAAAATATTGAAGGAGATGAGAGGGACATTGTTTTAAAAATTCAAAGAATGTTGCACGAACATAATAACCTCATGGGAAAATTACAAATTAGTAATACTCGCAGATCATACGCCAAGCGGGAAACACGAAAGACGTTATAATGCACCCTTAATAAACGAAGTCGCTGCCATGGTGTGTGGTCAACAGTTTGCATCGCGAGATATTGTTTTTCAAACCTGTGACAACACATTGATCAAGGTGTCCGACACACACAAGTCTTATGACGCACTACAGTACCCGCTTATGTTTAGCAAGGGTCAAGAGGGGTAGCAAGCAGGGCTGGGCTGGCCCCTGTAAGTCTTTTAGACATAAGGGACCAGGATTGACAAAAACTAATTCGACGCGGGCGAAGCCGCGGGCAGAAGCTAGTCGTATATAAATCTAGATTCTAGAGGAATCTTATCATTCGAGTGTAGTGAAGCAAAACATCAGTCAACATGAAACTGTTCAACCTGCTAGTGGTGTTCCTCGCAGTGGTCGCCATGTTCATGGGCGGCGCCGGCGCAAACCCCAAGGGCACAGGCAACGCGTTGAAAAAAGGAGCTAAAGCTGTCGTAAGTGCTTTCTATATTCCAGTAAACTAGTATATTTCACATACCCACAATTTTGATTTTTATTTCGTTTTTAATAAACATTATATACGAATATTTTATATTTTTTGTATTCAAAATAAAAAAATCATATTATGAACCAGGTTTACTATAACACCTACTCATTTATGATTTTTTTTTTCTTCGAAAAACAATCCCTACCTGCAGTTAACAAATATCGTTTATTATTTGAGTAAAACGGTACAAATTTTCTTTACCTGTTTAACTTATCTTATTAATTATGTTTTATATTTTTATAAATCAACCTATGTACCATAATAAGCATGAAGTGAAAAAGAAATAATTTTCACACGCTCCGACCATTCATAAACTGAAATAAGCTTCATATAGCTTAATTATTTTTAAAGGAGGAAAATCATTAAACGTTCCACCCGAGCCTTGGGTGGAGCGAAGGGTAGTTAGTGTCTAAGTCTTACTGACTTAACATTACCTCGATTTACGCTCTTCTAAGACAAGGCCACGGTCCATTATTATTCTTGCACCCGCAACCCCGGCTGAAAGATCATTGTGAGAGACATTTTTTTCAATAACCAAACTGGGTTTCTTTGCTTCTCAAGAGGAGGAGGCTTAGTCTAACAGACCGATGTTTTTCGACAGATGATAAATAATATGAATAATAATGGACAATTATTTGTTAACTAGCTTCTGCCCGCGGCTTCGCCCGCGTCGAATTAGTTTTTGTCAATCCTGGTCCCTTATGTCTAAAAGACTTACAGGGGCCAGCCCAGCCCTGCTTGCTACCCCTCTTGACCCTTGCTAAACATAAGCGGGTACTGTAGTGCGTCATAAGACTTGTGTGTGTCGGACACCTTGATCAATGTGTTGTCACAGGTTTGAAAAACAATATCTCGCGATGCAAACTGTTGACCACACACCATGGCAGCGACTTCGTTTATTAAGGGTGCATTATAACGTCTTTCGTGTTTCCCGCTTGGCGTATGATCTGCGAGTATTACTAATTTGTAATTTTCCCATGAGGTTATTATGTTCGTGCAACATTCTTTGAATTTTTAAAACAATGTCCCTCTCATCTCCTTCAATATTTTGACATCAACGGTCAACCTCGCTGTTTTCGTCTCCCATAAAATAAATCTGTGGAAATTTTGGTTGATCATTGTTTGTAAGAAGCAAAGAACCAATCCTATGATAAACTTGCTCTTGTACCGTAAATGTGGGTGAAAATCCAGGCATGATGACCTTATTACCGACACCAAATGATGGCATTTGAAAGCAAGAATTGTACTTTCTTATTCTGTTTAAAAATCGCCGAGATTCATTGCTGTCCTTTCTTCTGTCGTTGCTCCTCGGGATCACCAAGCGTTGGTACTGATACTTTGCCTCCAGAACAGCACATACCCAACACACTTGATTACTTCACAGTGTCTGCATTTATTGGCCATTCTACCTATGAGGTCTAATCGATGATTAAAGTAATCAAGTAACAGATCATAATCAAAAGCAGCATCGGCAAATGCCTCCCACGTATTCATCGTAAACGTACGTTTCCTTTCTGCTTGCCGCTCGGCATTAATTAAACGTCGTCTACGTGTTTCTTCGGAGGTCTCTGCGGCTATATACGAAGCTTGACGCTCAGCATCTAAGATTTGGCGAGCTTGGGTCTATTGAGAAGTCTCAGCAGCTCTTTGAGCAGCGTGACGCTCGGCATCAATGATTTGGCGAGCTTGGGACTGTTGAGAGGTCTCAGCAGCTCTTTGAGCCGCGTGGCGCTCGGCGTTAATGGCTTGGCGAGCTTGGGTTTGTTGAGAAGTCTCATTCCAGTGATCTAGCAAGTTTAGCGGCCCGAGCTCTGCTAGAGCTTTTAGCTAAATTAGACTTTCGTTTGCGTGGCATCGTAAAACAACAAAAATGAAATGAATCGAACAAAACAGATGTATAGATTAAGATTTATTATATTAAAAAAGCTTTCTTCACCCGACCTGCACCTACTTGGATAACTACCTACTTATTTACAATCACTGCAAAAAAGTAGAATCACTATTAGATTAATTGAATATAAAAAGGAAATAAAAGCAAATCGTTTTTTTTTTTAAAGTAACGGTAACTGTCTTACCTACTTTTAACTATGAATTAAAAGAAATAATTGAGTATGTACAAATTTAATTTACAGGATCTAATTAATAAAAAACACTTGAAAAGTCATACGAAACAATAAAATTGGGTTAGTTTTACATCTACTACGACCTATTAGATTAATTAAAAAAGGAAATAAAAGCAAATCGTATTTATTTAAAGTAACGGAAACTAACTTACCTACTTGTAACGTTGTAACTATGAACTAAAAGAAATATTAAATATGTGCAAAATTAATTTACAGGATCTAATTAATAAAAAACACTCAAAAAGTTAGATGAAACAATAAAATAATTTTACTGGATCGAAAAATGTAATTCTCTCGTCCGACAACCGACAACGACGAAACCGAACCGAACAACCCTCATGTATCTGCCCGTTCGGGTAGACATAGTTAAATTCGTGCACTCCCCCACCACACAACAGCGCCGCGCCGCACTTCGGCGAATGTCCGCGACGCCGACGGCAGCGACGGCGATGCAGTGTTCGTTAAAAGGAATTTATACTTCGAAAGTGAACTATTTTGTAACTTGATACACCCAAAACTTCTAAATTACATGTTCCTAGGTTCAGTAGTTAAGATTTCGTAAACATAAAGTTTGGCTTTGTAGATCCCGTTCCGAATCCGTTCCGGGTCTTATCTTCAATTCATCCCCTATTTCACTACATACCACACTGATATAATTTTCAAAATGCTAGAACAAACGATTTTTTGTTTCTTATGACGTGATATTTGACGAAATTGCATACTAACTTTCAACCCTTATTTCACCCCTTAGCTGGTCGAAATTTCAAAAATGCTAGAACAAATATTTCATATTTTCTTATCAAGTGCTTAAATATTAAGTTTTATGGTTTTATCTTTAAAAATTAAGAAATCCCATACAAACTTTTAACCCCTATTTCAACCCCTTTATCCCTGTTTTTCGAAAAAAAAAGTAGCCTATGTTCTGTCTCAGGGTCTAAAGATTGTCTGTACCAAATTTCATTAAAATCGGTTGCGAGGTTTAAGCGGGAAAGCGTAACAGACAGACAGACAGAGTTACTTTCGCATTTATAATATTAGTTAGGATGTGCAAAATTAATTTACAGGATCTAATTAATAAAAAACACTCAAAAAGTTAGATGAAACAATAAAATAATTTTACTGGATCGAAAAATGTAATTCTCTCGTCCGACAACCGACAACGACGAAACCGAACCGAACAACCCTCATGTATCTGCCCGTTCGGGTAGACATAGTTAAATTCGTGCACTCCCCCACCACACAACAGCGCCGCGCCGCACTTCGGCGAATGTCCGCGACGCCGACGGCAGCGACGGCGATGCAGTGTTCGTTAAAAGGAATTTATACTTCGAAAGTGAACTATTTTGTAACTTGATACACCCAAAACTTCTAAATTACATGTTCCTAGGTTCAGTAGTTAAGATTTCGTAAACATAAAGTTTGGCTTTGTAGATCCCGTTCCGAATCCGTTCCGGGTCTTATCTTCAATTCATCCCCTATTTCACTACATACCACACTGATATAATTTTCAAAATGCTAGAACAAACGATTTTTTGTTTCTTATGACGTGATATTTGACGAAATTGCATACTAACTTTCAACCCTTATTTCACCCCTTAGCTGGTCGAAATTTCAAAAATGCTAGAACAAATATTTCATATTTTCTTATCAAGTGCTTAAATATTAAGTTTTATGGTTTTATCTTTAAAAATTAAGAAATCCCATACAAACTTTTAACCCCTATTTCAACCCCTTTATCCCTGTTTTTCGAAAAAAAAAGTAGCCTATGTTCTGTCTCAGGGTCTAAAGATTGTCTGTACCAAATTTCATTAAAATCGGTTGCGAGGTTTAAGCGGGAAAGCGTAACAGACAGACAGACAGACAGACAGAGTTACTTTCGCATTTATAATATTAGTTAGGATTAGGATTAACAATTTTTATTTTGTTGCAGAAAGCAGGGATCGGTGCAATTGGCGCCATCGGTACCGGCCACGAAATTTACGAACACGTAAAGAACAAAGGATAAATACTATTATAATAGTAATTGTTTTAAAATGTATTTTAAACCTGTTTTAATTTTAATTAAAAAATAAATAAACAAATTATTTACAAAAAAAAATATTTTATAAAGTTTTTGTTTATTTTCACTAGTAGCAATTATTTCGTTTTTTGATTCCGATGGGTCTTCAATGTTACTGGCCAATAAACGATTGTACGGAACACAGAACCTACAAACATCCTGTTCAATGTTCATTTAATTTTTGAGTTGTGAAGTTCCTGTGATAGAGACTGACGGGAAAATTCTATTTGCCGTTTTAAAAGTGACTGTATGTGGATTGATTGAAATACGTGTTTTGTTTTTACTTTTTAACTTGTCTTTTAGCAGTCAGAGATGTCACAAAGATGGCTGCCGAACAAGATTTTTACGTTTTAAATTAAGAATGTTGATAGACAAAGGAGAACATATTCAGTTTTATGATATGACTGTTGTTGTTTTTCACTAACTTTTAACTAGTTACGCTACAAATTTCAATATATATTACAATATCATTTCAATATTTTAAGTATGATTTAAGCCTTCCAAAGAGATGTTTAGAAGGCTTAAAAAGTCTTCCAAACATCTCTTTCTCAGAAAAGGAACAAAAATATGCAAAAACCATAGATATGTCTATATCTGTAACAAATACAGTGTAATATTTATTTCTTACAAATACCTTTTTTTAACGCGTAGATCCAAACAATGGTGTTAATTATATTGTGACAAATTTGTAGCACAAGTGACATTTCGACAATAGTGTCTGAGAATCTAGCAAAGCGAAATAATGACGAATGTTGAGTGTGTTATGAATACATCTAGTAGGAACCTACCTACCTACATAATTAGTCTTTAGTTAACTGAATGTTTTAATTAAATGTTATTATTCGAAATGCTCACAAATATAATAACGATGTGTAACGTTTAATTACACAAGTTACCTGACTGAACACATTTGTAGCTTAAGTAAGCCCATACTTTTATTCTTCCGAAAGATATGAAGAATCATATTAAATTTGAAATGTAGCCCTTATTCCTTGCTCAGTGTCGTGGTGGCCCGGAGGTTAAGGAGCCCGCTTCTCATCCGTGAGGGTGTGGGTTCGAACCTAGCAAGTACCAATGTGACTTTTTCCTAGTTATATTACTACTTATTATTATACTTTTGAACGCTTTGTACCACTCATAAGCACGTGTTTTTGATAAAGTCGATTCACCGTAAGCCTTCTGCAACATTTTGAGTGCCTCCGAACACGAAATTTCATTGGCGATGCAAAATTTAAGACAAACTCTTTGTTCGATGTTTTTGTCCATTATGAAATTCGCAATACACACTAGATATTATGAAACTAAAAACAGCACTGTTTTTAATATAAATAACAGATGCAACTCAAATTCCGCGCCAAAATGGAAAACAGTTATGCCAATCTAACAATAACAAAAAAAAATAAAATTCGAATTTGGAACCATAAAAAAACATTCATTCCCGATACTTTGTTGACTGAATGTATGTACTTTCTATGATTATTTAGACACCTCTGACATACGGTGAAGGTAAACATCGTGAGGAAACCTTTTTTTTATGAGGGGAAATCATCAAATGACTTCTCCCGCTCAAGGTCAGGCGGGAGAGAGTGTCAGACTCTTACTGACTAAAAACCCCCCTGTTCCTACTCCTGCTCTAGGCCGAGGTCGCGGTGCCTCATTGCGATCGTGAGGAAACCTGGACTTATAATTTCTAATTATAAGTTTGAAATCGCCAACCCGCATTAAGCAAGCGTGGTGATTAATGCTCAAACCTTCTCCGTGTGAGAAGAGGCCTTTGCTCAGCAGTGGGCACTTATAGGCTGATGATGATGATGATTCCTTGCTAGATTTATTTATTTATTTGTAATGGAGCTAGTTTGGTCACTACCTTGCCTAGTGCCTTGAACAAATTATTTACTTAGGTAATAAATACTTCCTTTCGAGGAAAGACGAGACTAGATTCTAAATTCGGCTAAGGAGTTCTGATGAAAAAACTGGAGGCAAATCATTTCGTGTGTATTGGTGGAATATCCACATTTAAACAATTAGTCAAATTCAATTATTTTATAAAAATTTTAAAAACGATATTTCGAATTGGATACATACGTTATCATAGTTATTTCTTACAAATAGCTGGAATAATTCGAAATGTAGTTAAGCGTTCCTTTATATAATATATTTAATTGTATTGAAATGTTGAAACAATTTCAGCCTCCTGTTTGATTACTAAGAATTTTGTTTAAAACGCAATAACACTGCGCCACCCACAAAACAAATTCCTAATTGCTACCCATGCATTTTTTTTTTTGTCAGGGGAAAATCGTCAAATTACTTCTCCCGCCCAGGGTAAGGAGAGAGTGTTAGACTCTTACTGACTAAAAACCCCCCCGTTCCTTCTCCTGCTTTAGGACTCTCTTGTGCTTTAGGCCGAGGCCGCGGTGACTCATTGCGCTTATCCCGCAACCCCGGCTGAACATCAGCCCTATAGGGCCCCGTCTGAAGTGGTCTATTGGCTCTTTGAGGCGCGCGCGGAAAGCTAAGCGCCGTACGCTCGGGTCTGGTTCTGGTCGTGCGGCGAGCTACCCTTACTCGCCGTCCGCAGAGAGTCCGAGATCATCTCTCGATCGCTTCCCATGCATGAGGGTTCGAAAACTAGCAAGTACAAATATGCCATTTTCTGAGTTATAAATATACCTATACACTTTATTATGTTATATAGTCACCACAGACAAATGGTAAAAGGAAACATCGTGAGGAAACCTAAATGTTTAATTCCTAATTATAGGTTTGAAATCACTAAACCACCTTGAGTAAGTGTAGTAATTGCCTGAGACGGGGCCTTAAACAGCAGTGGGCACTTATAGGTTCATGATACGACGACGTGACCTATCATAATTCCTTTCCCTATTTCAGATTACTAATTATTGAAACTGAAACTTAATGCTTGTAGAGGTTAGGTACAATTTACTTTAAAAACTAAGGATAAATCCACTTATAATATAAAAGATAGCTAGTGTTTAAAAATTCCATGTTTCGAATCAATTGAACTTCAGTAAAATTTCCACTTGAATAAAACATTGAAGCTTGCATGAATACCTAAATGTGCTCAAAGCATTCAACTTTCTTATAACTAAATCCTTTTGTTACCTGTAGTGTTGGAAAAGTTAAGAATAAAATCAATTCGCACAATAGAAACTACTAACTGAAGGCATTGAAGCACTTAGGCATAAACACTTATGGCATTTTATGAACTGTGAAAGAATCAATGCACGTGTACTTCTCAGAACAACGATATGCATGGTCTTTAAACTCCAATGATAAAGGCATCTATAAAATTTGCTATCGTCTGTATTTTTATTTAAGTTATTATTTTATGGGATAGGTCGGAAAACGAGTAGACGGATTGCCACTTACAACACCAAAGGGTTTACCATTATATACCATTGCATTGCAACCCTTTTTGGGAATTGGTATCATGTGAGAAGGATTAAACGATGACTTTGTAGACGACGGCGCTGGTAGAAAGTAGTTTTAACTTCTTCAGTCTTTGAAGTGAAGTTATTTGTGTACCGACGATTACAGTAATTGTTAGCACAAGGTTGTTGTGTTCTTAAGCCTTGGAGCAGGAGAAGGAACTGGTAGTCTTCGTAGTAGTAGTAGTCAGTAAGAGTCTGACACTCCTTCAGGTCCCAACAAGGGTGGAAGAAGACATTTGATGATTTTCATCCCTCCAAAATAGTAAAAAATGGTTTGTAAGAACTTATAGGTAAGGTTATTTCTTTCATTTTTAAGGAAATATTAACTGATTTTAGTAAATAATAATTTTTTTGTTATACAATATCCGACAATAATAAATACTAATTATATTATCATCACACTAGCACGTGTTCCGCAGACATTCATAATAGTTATCACACAAAAGCTTAGCTTGAGGAAAACCCCTTGTGGTTTTCCTGGCGCGTAGGATTCTCCTCCGATGTTAGTCACATATGAGTATGTTTTGTATATAAGATGGTGAAGACGATCTAGGACCATCATTCGAGTGTAGTGAAGCAAAACACATCAGTCAACATGAAACTGTTCAACCTGCTAGTGCTGGTCCTCGCGGTGGTCGCCATGTTCATGGGCGGCGCCAGCGCACATCCCAAGGGCAAGGGTAGCGCACTGAGGAAAGGAGCTAAAGCCATTGTAAGTATTAAAATTACCACTTCATTTTTGGAGCTCATTTTCGCAGTTATGACTAATAAATATATCTCATGATATTTAGATATGTAAATAGCTAATGGATTAAGGATTACATAGGATTATTTAATTTTATATTATATATGATAGATACTAGCAGACCCAGCCATGCGTTGCTATTGCTAAGGTTCTTGTCAAAATAATATTGTGACTATAAATTGAGATGTAAGCTATCCTATCTTTCAAGTTGGATCGAAATGCACACTGAATGCAAATCAAAATTAAAATCGGTTTAGTAGTTTAGGAGTCCATCGCGGACAAACCCGTGACACGAAATTTTTAAATATAAAGATAGGATTATATATAAAGAAGTCATGTATGTAAGCACCCAGTTCGCTGTTCTACTTAACTTTTTATCAAAAAAAAATCAAAAATTTAAACCCTAGACGAGATGTTTCTCTTACGTTTTAAGATATTAAGTATTTGTTTAATATGAAGAACAACCTTTTTTGTATCAAAACTAATTTGTTTATGTAATATTTTGTTACAGAAAGCTGGATTCGGAGCTATTAGTGCTATCGGTACGGGACACGAAATCTATGAACAAATCAAACACAGGAGAGGCTAATCACCTCCAGTGGTGAAACAGTAGTAATATAAAATAATTAACTCTACTTGTGATATTGAAATACCAATATTGTTTTTAATAAGTTTGTTAATTAATAACTTGTGATACTTTGTTAGTTCAATAAAATGTAATATTATCAAAATAAATAATTATTACTTAACAAATGAGTTTACTTACTGTTTTGAGTTAAGATTATCATCTATTGTCTTCTCCTGGGCCTGGGGAAGGCGAGAAAGAGTGTCAGACTCTTAACACCCAGTTTCTGAAAGGCTTGTCAATTCTTTGATCAACTAACACTGCGATTAATTTGACATGACTGTCAAATCAATTTGAGTTTCTGAAACGTTGATCAAGGCATAATTAACTAATCTATGATTATTTTACACTATGTACAATGTTATGTATGTGTGTGTTATGTTACATATTTTATACTATGTCATAGCCACACTGCTCTTTTTTGTTCAATAGTTCATTCTTATCTGTCAAATATGTACATATTAAAAAAAAATTACGGACTGTCATTGATGTCAAACAATTCTGCGAAATTTAAATATCAAGTTACAATTTCAATAAAATGCTAACTAAACTTCCTTAAAATGGCATAACGAGGGAAGAATTTCATCGAAAGGGAAAGGCATGTTCTTTTAGAACTAGTTCAGAAGTAAGTCAAAGTTTAAACATATATTTATTACCTATTGCTTTTTATAAACCTCTTGTTGTTAAAAAGTATTAAATATCTTTGTTTATACTTCACATCCTGCGCTGCAGCCAAGACTGATGTATAATACGCACAATGTTTTATTACAGATACAAGCACATAATTGATAATCAGTGCAAAAATACTATCGCCCGGTTTCTGAAAGGCTTGTCAACGCTAAAATTAACTAATCTCTTGTTAAATCTCTTGTCAAGTGTCAATTGGGTTGCATAAAGCATAATTAATCAACTAATTTGACCATCATGTCAGTTGACATGGCTGTCAAATCAACTCAAGAATCGAATGATTATCGCAATTTTGGGTTTCTGAAACGCTGGTCAAGCCTTGATCATAGATTATTCGTCTGTCAAAAGCTCGGTCAACTAATCGGTGCTTGTTGGCGAATTAACTTACGAATACAACTGATTTTTCACGTGAGTCTACATTTTCTCTTCAAATAAGTATATTTTTTTTAAAGTATGTTAAACAGAAATATTTATTACGAAATTATATTTGTAATAATATCATTTTCTTTGTAAGTGTAAATTATTTGATATCTTGATTAACTTACATTGATTCTGGTTTTAAATTACGATAATGTCTCTTTCGGATAGTAGCAATATGAGTATCAGCACATCCAGCAGCGATAAAGATTTAAGACCAGAATGAATCCTTTTGATTTCTACAATGAAGGGGAATTTAAGAATCGGTACCAACCAACGGACAAAGGCGTTTGCGCTATTACTAGTTAACATATTAGAACCGAATATTAAACAGTTCACTTTGAGGAACCATTCTATCAGTGCTTTGGAATAGGTGCTACTGACAATAAGCTATTACCATGCTACATGAGCATTTCAAATTACGGTTGCTGAGAGCGCACAAATCTACGGCTTGTAGAATAATAACAAAAGAATCTGCAGCGATTACAATGCCCTTTAGACATGAAGATTGCACAAGGATAAAAACAGAATTCTACAAAATTAGCTCTTTTCCAAATGTGATCGGGGCATTTGACTGCACACATGTAAAGATACAGTCTACTGGTGGGCGAGCTGAGCTGTACAGGAACAGAAAAGGATATTTCTCAAGTATATCTTAGGATACTTCAAGAACGAGGGCCGGGCACGCTATAATAGTAGCGGTAAGATCTCTCTTTGAAGAGTGGCTTGAGAAACGCCACGGCGTCCTCACCTTCCGCCTGACGCAGGTGCTTACCGGGCACGGCAGCTTCGGTAGGTTCCTGTTTCGGATCCAGCGTAAGGAAATGCCCGAGTGTAGTCATTGTGAGGACCACCTAGAAGATACGGTGGAGCATTCGGTGGCGGTATGCCACCTGAACACCGCCGTGCTTGGGCTGAACACCGCCGTGACCTCAGGGAAGTGATCGGCGGCGGCGACCTCTCGCGCCCGGCCTTAATCGAGGTCATGGTTCATAGCGAGAGGAACTGGGAAGTTATCTCCTCCACCTGCGAAGCAGTTATGCTCGCAAAAGAGGAGGCGGAGCGCGCGAGGGAACTATCCTCCTCGCGCCCCAGCCGCCGCAGAAGGCGACATTCCGGGCGTCGGGGATCGAGAGATGATCTCCGGCCACCGTAAGTGCGGGTCTGTGGACGGCGAGTAAGGGAAGCTCGCCGCCCGACCAGAACCAGACCCGAGCGTACGGCGCGTAGTGTTCCGCGCGCGCCTCAAAGAG
This sequence comes from Spodoptera exigua, assembly GCA_902829305.4. Taxonomy (NCBI): domain Eukaryota; kingdom Metazoa; phylum Arthropoda; class Insecta; order Lepidoptera; family Noctuidae; genus Spodoptera; species Spodoptera exigua. Next base: position 7,432,819 of record LR824614.2, read on the forward strand.
CCCATAGACCACCACAGACGGGGCCCCATAGGGCTGATGTTCAGCCGGGGTTGCGGGGTAAGCGCAATGAGGTACCGCGACCTCGGCCCAGAGCAGAAGAAGGAACAGGGGGTTTTTAGTCAATAAGAGTCTGACACTCCCTCCCGCCCGACCCTCGGTATGGATGGATGGATTTTCCCCTCAGAAAAAAAAGGATAGTTCAAGAAGATATGGGTGCTCTTTCAGTGATAAATGAAAACACTTCTGTGCTCACATCTTTGTTGTTGACTCATTTTAATTGTTAAGTAATACTAATGGTTTGTATTTTTAGGTGAATACAAAGAAATAACCATATTAATCTTTATAAAAAATATAATATTACACTTGAAATATAAAAACAAGTATATTATCTTACTTACATATATACATATTTAGTTAGTATAGTAACCTACCAATATTTAAATTAAATACTAATAATGTATATTTCTTAACCAAATAACTTATTTTATTTCGAAATATAATTATGCTGTTTTATAGTTAACCGATCTTCTAATAACTTCTTTTTTTATTTACATACTCCATCTTTATTTCATTATACTTCTTATTATTTTGTTTCTGAGTGTCTGTCTCATGTTTAAATTGTTTCCTTGATGTGCAAGTTAAATTACCTGTAAATAAATTTCATTAAAGTTGCAATAACTATTCTTAATACATTATTAGGTACTGAGTTAAGAAATCAGGACAGGTATTTAATATATCATAATCTGGTAACGGTTACAATATTCTGACTAGCTAGTGTGGGCACTTTAAAAGTATTTTAAGATCCAAAACTTACATTTTTATTGGCTATATTCTGTCTCGTAGTTCTTTTTAATTCCAATAGGCTGTGATTAGCTGTTTTTGGCTTCAAGACACTTCTGCATTACTTTTGAATTCATTCATTATGGTTTCCCGAGTTAAATTTTTATTAGTACTAGATATATTATTTGTGAACTGATTATCAATTATGTGCTTGTATCTGTAATAAAACATTGTGCGTATTATACATCAGTCTTGGCTGCAGCGCAGGATGTGAAGTATAAACAAAGATATTTAATACTTTTTAACAACAAGAGGTTTATAAAACGCAATAGGTAATAAATATATGTTTATACTTATACTTACTTTTGAACTAGTTCTAAAAGAACATGTCTTTCCCTTTCGATGAAATTCTTCCCTCGTTATGCCATTTTAAGGAAGTTTAGTTAGCATTTTATTGAAATTGTAACTTGATATTTAAATTTCGCAGAATTGTTTGACATCAATGTCAGTCCGTAATGTTTTTAATATTAACATATTTGACAGATAAGAATGAACTATTGAACAACAAAAGAGCAGTGTGGCTATGACTAAAAATAAATCGCATGTCAAATCAAAATAATAATAGATTAGTTAATTATGCCTTGATCAACGTTTCAGAAACTCAAATTGATTTGACAGTCATGTCAAATTAATCGCAGTGTTAGTTGATCAAAGAATTGACAAGCCTTTCAGAAACTGGGTGTATATCTAGTACTAATAAAAATTAAACTCGGGAAACCAGTTAATCACAGCCTATTGGAATTAAAAAGAACTACGAGACCGAATGTAGCCAATAAAAATGTAAGTTTTTGATCTTTAAAATACTTTTATAGTGCCCACACTAGCTAGTCAGAATATTGTAACCGTTACCAGATTATGATATATTAAATACCTGTCCTGATTTCTTAACTAAGTACCTAATAATGTATTAAGAATAATTATAGCAACTTTAATGAAATTTATTTACAGGTAATTTAACTTGCACATCAAGGAAACAATTTAAACATGAGAGGCAGACACTCAGAAACAAAATAATAAGAAGTATAATGAAATAAAGATGGAGTTTGTAAATAAAAAAAGAAGTTATTAGAAGATCGGTTAACTATAAAACAGCATATATTTCGAAATAAAATAAGTTATTTGGTTAAGAAATATACATTATTAGTATTTAATTTAAATATTGGTAGGTTACTATACTAACTAAATATGTATATATATGTAAGTAAGATAATATACTTGTTTTTATATTTCAAGTGTTATATTATATTTTTTATAAAGATTAATAATTAAATATATTAATAATATGGTTATTTCTTTGTATTCACCTAAAAATACAAACCATTAATATTACTTAACAATTAAAATGAGTCAACAACAAAGATGTGAGCACAGAAGTGTTTTCATTTATCACTGAAAGAGCACCAATATCTTCTTGAACTATCCTTTTTTTTCTGAGGGGAAAATCATCAAATGACTTCTCCTGCCCAGGGTCGGGCGGGAGGGAGTGTCAGACTCATTGTCTAAAAACCCCCCTGTTCCTTCTTCTGATCTGGGCCGAAGTCGCGGTACCTCATTGCGCTTACCCCGCAACCCTGGCTGAACATCAGCCCTATAGGGCCCCGTCTGTGGTAGTCTATGGGCTCTTTGAGGCGCGCGCGGAACACTACACGCCGTACGCTCGGGTCTAGTTCTGGTCGGGTGGCGAGCTTCCCTTACTCGCCGTCTGCAGTCCCGCGCTAACGGTGGCCGGAGATCATCTCTCGATCCCCGAAGCCCGGAATGTCGCCTTCTGCGGCGGCTGGGGCGCGAGGAGGATAGTTCCCTCGCGCGCTCCGCCTCCTCCTTTGCGAGCATAACTGCTTCGCAGGAGAAGGAGATAACTTCCCGGTTCCTCTCGCTATGAACCATGGCCTCGATTAAGTTCAGCCCAGGCAGGGCATACCGCCACCGAATGCTCCACCATATCTTCTAGGTGGTCCTCACAATGACTACACTCGGGCATTTCCTTACGCTGGATCCGATACAGGAACCTACCGAAGCTGCCGTGCCCGGTAAGCACCTGCGTCAGGCGGAAGGTGAGGACGCCGTGGCGTTTCTCAAGCCACTCTTCAAAGAGAGATCTTACCGCTGCTATTATAGCGTGCCCGGCCCTCGTTCTTGAAGTATCCTAAGATATACTTGAGAAATATCCTTTTCTGTTCCTGTACAGCTCAGCTCGCCCACCAGTAGACTGTATCTTTACATGTGTGCAGTCAAATGCCCCGATCACATTTGGAAAAGAGCTAATTTTGTAGAATTCTGTTTTTATCCTTGTCCAATCTTCATGTTTACAGGGCATAGTAATCGCTGCAGATTCTTTTGTTATTATTCTACAAGCCGTAGATTTGTGCACTCTCAGCAACCGTAATTTGAAATGCTCATGTAGCATGGTAATAGCTTATTGTCAGTAGCACCTATTCCAAAGCACTGATAGAATGGTTCCTCAAAGTGAACTGTTTAATATTCGGTTCTAATATGTTAACTAGTAATAGCACAAACGCCTTTGTCCGTTGGTTGGTACCGATTCTTAAATTCCTCTTCATTGTAGAAATCAAAAGGATTCATTCTGGTCTTAAATCTTTATCGCTGCTGGATGTGCTGATACTCATATTGCTACTATCCGAAAGAGACATTATCGTAATCTAAAACCAGAATCAATGTAAGTTAATAAAGATATCAAATAATTTATACTTACAAAGAAAATGATATTATTACAAACATAATTTCGTAATAAATATTTCTGTTTAACATACTTTAAAACAAATACTTATTTGAAAAGAAAATGTAGACTCACGTGAAAAATCAGTTGTATTCGTAAGTTAATTCGCCAACAAGCACCGATTAGTTGACCGAGCTTTTGACAGACGAATAATCTATGATCAAGGTTTGACCAGCGTTTCAGAAACCCAAAATTGCGATAATCATTCGATTCTTGAGTTGATTTGACAGCCATGTCAACTGACATGTTGGTCAAATTAGTTGATTAATCATGCTTTATGCAACCCAATTGACACTTGACAAGAGATTTAACAGGAGATTAGTTATTTTAGCGTTGACAAGCCTTTCAGAAACCGGCCGTTACTGACTAAAACCTCCCCATTCCTTCTCTTACTCCACGTTGGGGCCGCGATATCTCATTGCTTACATCTATGGCTTAGGACAAATACCAGGGATGGCTGGAAAGTTATCTACCTAACATAGAAAGAAAAGACATAGGAAGCTCATTTTTTTTTTATTTTTCAATATAGTCCCCTGGTACCGTAATGCACTTATTACATTTGTCAATAAGCGACATTAAACCGTCAAAAAAATATTTCTTGGATTGGTCGTCAAAATGGCCATTCACAGCGGCCTTTATTTCTTCATCGGTCGAAAATCGCCTCCCTTTTAGGCTTTTCTTCAAATTTCTAAATAGAAAATAGTCACAGGGGCCAAATCTGGACTATAGGGTGGATGGTTTAGTTCCGTGAAGCCATTCTTGCTTAAGACTGACCTTGCATGTAAAGCTGTGTGGACCGGAGCATTGTCGTGCAAAATTAAAACTCCTTTGCCGAGTTTGCCTCTTCGTTTTTCTTTTATGGCTTCTCGCAGTTGGTCAAGTAAGCTGGCGTAGTAAGCTGCGTTCATCGTAGTATTTTTTGGTATGTAATCTATCAAAAGAATCCCCTCGACATCTCAAAAAATTGTTGCCATAAGCTTGCCTGCTGATGGCCGAACCTTAAACTTGCGCGGTGGCTTCTCCCCTTTAAATTTCCACTGTAAAGACTCCTGTTTGCTTTCGGTGTCCCATTGGCGAATCCAGGTTTCGTCGCAGGTTACTATTCTAAAGATAATTTCTTCTTCTCTGTCTTTTACAAGGTCCAAAAATGCCTCACAACATTCGACGCGTCGTTGTTTCTCAAAGCATTCTCGGTACCCATCGTGCGCTTACCTTTATCATCCCTAAATGTTCGTGAATAATAACGTGAATATTTTTAATATTTATTAATATTTCCCACTGCTTGACTCTCCGATCTGCGAGTATTATTTTTTTCACTCGTGCCACCGTGTCTACTGTGACTGCAGAAACCGGCCGTCCGCTACGGGGATCGTCTTCCAGACTAACACGGCCATGTCTAAATTGTTTAGACCAAAAATTAATAACAAAATCGGAAGGACATGAATCGCCAAATACATTGGACATTCGTTGTTTTATTTGCGAAGTAGTATTTCCTTCTTTAGTTAGGACTTTAATCACGGCACGCTGCACAATTTTAAGCATTTTATTATTTTCATCCGACATGTTTACTATGTTAGTGGACTATTCGTAATGAAAACAATTAAAACAAATGAATGCTATTATTTTCAAATAAGGAATACACAAGTATTAAAGCTTCATAGTGGCCAGTATCATTTTTGTAACTTTATTGAACAAAGTAGATTATATATCAGCCACCCCTCGTATTTAAACTAAAAGTATTACTGTTTGATGTACAATATGCATAACTCAATGATATTATTAGTAAAATGCTATAGATAGGATATCTAAACGAAATTCGATTTTCAAAAACGACACACTGATACACACATGAACAATTCGTATTGTTAGACGTCAAAGTGAGATGGCATGATTCAATAATCGCGAGTGAAATAGAGACAAATATGAAAAAGTGTGGCTAGTAAGCCACACTTTAATGTATCACTTGGTGAGCGCTTGTAACCTCTCTACACCTTTTTACTTATAATATCATTGCATAACTTACTGTTCAGACATATTATTATATATCGGCATCTTAATTGGCAAATCAGCAAACTCCTTATGAGCAAATTTTTCAGGGCACTTAAAACTTTCCACTATTTTTGGTAGACTATTTATACGGTCCATTGCTGAATGAAATCATCCTAGGCAAGGTCTTGATACATGATCACATTTAAGTGAATTAAAGTTAAAGTTTCTGCAAGGAATTGAATGTTGTAATTTCCTTGGAGTGATATAACTCACAGAATACTGGCATGAAATAACGCTTTGACGGGTTGGTGATGTAACCGGAGGTCAAACTTTTCAATCCCCTTCTGCAATCCTCAAAAGACTGGCTACGCACTTGCAACTTTTCTGGTGTTGTAGGTGCCCTTGTATATAAAAAAAATAGTAGATATATCCAATAAGGCAGTTAAGGTCATCGGAACAGATCAATAATCACTAATGAAAAGCAGACTTTGGAGCCCAAAATTACGAAGGACAGAACTAAATTAGACAGAAGAAAAGTCAAAGCCTGAAAAGAATCGGAGGCTTTTTAGAGAGGGAAATGTCATCCAAACACGTCTCTCGCCCTATGTGACGCGAGAAGGAGTGTCAGATTCTTACTGTCTTAAAAGCACTCCGTTCCTTCTCTTGTGCCAGGCCGGGGCTCCGATACATTATTACACATGCTCTCACAACCCCAGCTGAATATCAGCCCTGTTGGGCCATATCAACATCAATAATATGATCAGCCTATAAGTGCCCACTGCTGAGCAAAAGCCGCTTCTCACACGGAGAAGGTTTACGCTACGTTATTATTACGCTTGCTCAAGGCGAATTGGTGATTTCAAACGATTTCGAAATTATAAGTTCAGGTTTCCTCACGATGTCGATGTGTGGGGGTTCGGGTGGCGGTTAATGGGAAGCTGGCCTTCCCCATGCACCTTTGCCTTAACCTCCGGGCCACCACGGCGACCACGGGTCCTACCTAACCCCCCCCCTTTTTATGGAACTCAATATTATGTATTTGTATCGTAGCTATCAAAAAAGCTACGATTAAGTTTTGACGGTATTTACAGTAAGCGAATAAAAACGTCACCAAAGATGTACCTAGTACTCCAAAATAAACATAATCATAAAACGTCATCTTAGAAGACTGCCAGTGGGATTAAATTGTTCCTTTATGAAGAATACTTTAATAAAGTCGAGATTAAAAAATACTTTATATTCAAGAAAAGTCGAGTGATCAAGCACTAGGATCTATAGCCGAGAAAAGTGTTTTTATGTCAATATCTAGACGGTGCAAAATTAAAATAATACGTACTTTTTTACATGAAACCTAATTACGTAATGTTATATGGGAAGACTCTTATATAAGTGTGGGAGAGCCATGCGTTGGCACGAATGGGCCGGCTCGACAGGACCTATACCACGGCCCAACAGACGCCGTCGTTCAACTCCGTGAAGCAACCCTTACGTTGTACATATTTTGATCTGTGAGTAAAGTTACCGGAGGCCAAATTCTTCCTCCTCCCCCAACTCCAAATATATCTATAAACCCACAAGAGGCCGGCAACACACTTAGTATTACGATCGAGTGTCCATAGTATGCACCGATTGCTTACCATCAGGTATCCGCCTGTTCGTTTGCCAAGCTATGCTAAAAAAGCGTGGAATTTATAATTAACTGCACGGTTGACGCAGGAAACTGGGCGCTGCCTGTCCGATTCCCGCACGCACTTTGTGTGTTTCAGAAATTGTTATGTCGGTTGTAATTGTACTGCGTATGTGAATTATATGTTTTAAAAAGCACACATGACAGACGAAAACCTACCTAAAAGCCTTTCGTTATAATAGTAATAGTCGTAGTAAGCCATTAAACACGGAAATAACAACGTATAGAGGAAAATATCAATTTTAATAGGTACCTACGTACAACTTTTTTTAAAGGAAAATAGATAACGCCCACTTGTCACCATTTAAATATATTTTAATAACGTAAAATAATTCATAAGCAAAAGAGCCTGCTCTAACGGCTAGCCGGAAAAATATTATTGGGTTTTTCTATTTTCAAATTTCTCAGGTTTGTAAGGATATTTATTAATAGGAAGTTCTATTGTACCTACCTTTTAATGGCAAATATTTTTAGAATCAGTTGCCGTAGTGATTATTTTTACATGGATTTAAGTATCTGCGTAAAAAAATTTAAATAGTTGTCTTCTTAGATTTGAATAAGGCGAACACACTCTGGCTGAAATAGACACTGTACCTATACCTAAGTATAAACTGCTAGAATTTATTAACAAATCATTTTAAAGGTTTAACCTTTGTTTGATAAGGCCGCCCATTCTACTCATAATAAGTAGTTTTCAATTGTATTTACCTAAATATAGGTAGGTAGGTAGTATTTAGGTAAATTTGTGTATGTGTGTAAATTAATAATTATAAAAATATAACTCAACAAGGTAGCTTGTGGCGAGCTGTTGGGCAGTGGCGACCCCACGGAACTAACTCCCGGGAGATGTCTTGTTCTTCATCTTTCTTAGTTCTCGTGACTAGTTGGAGAGAACGGAACACAATGAAGAACAAGCCCTCCTACTTACTCGCCTTAATTGGCAAAATAATAAATATATTTATTTCACGGCATTGTAAAAAGATTAAATAAGATGTGCTTTAATTAAATTGCTATTCAACTTTATTCTAAATTACAATACTTTATGGGAAGTTAGTCTTAAGGTAAACAATAAATATCAGTGTATTCTAATATCAAAAACATTAAGTGGTACTTTATGAAAATAAGTTTCATTATAGGCGATTTTAAGGCGATGCGTGTCGTGAAGTTACAATACGCGTATAAACAATATTCAGCCTTAGAAATTGACATATGGTTGCCATAGTTACTATGGTACTCGTGACGTCATTTCGACGACGCCTTTGGTTCGGTGTTTTAACGTAGAATTCCATGATCATCGTATAAAACTTTATATTCTATTTAAATAATGCGTTTTCTCAGAACATATGTATATGTATATCATACATAAGAGCCTTGTCGCTTGTTTCAAAATACCTACAGTTTACTACATAGTTAAATAACCGATTGTTTAAACATATATTATTTTCTCTGAATTTTGTACGAGTGTATTATTACCTATATATTTTCGCATTATTAAGCATACTTATTGCTTAAAAAATTATCTGAAAAATTTGACAATAGTAAAACCTTCAGTAAATCAAGTTTGTACACAATACAATGAGAAAATTTTGGTAAAAAAAATAACAAATATCTTCTACAGAAACGCGTGCTAGAGCAACACGTGTTACGTGTTCATTCATAACAGTTTACATAGAAAAGCTTAAGCTTAAGGAAAACCCATCGCGGTTTACCGTTGCGCATAGGATTCTCCTCCGATGTTAGTCACAAGCTCTTTGCTTTGTATATAAGATGGTGAAGACGATGTAGGACCATCATTCAAGTGTAGTGAAGCAACACATCAGTCAACATGAAACTGTTCAACCTGCTAGTGCTGGTCCTCGCGGTGGTCGCCATGTTCATGGGCTGCGTCAGCGCACATCCCAAGGGCAAGGGTAGCGCACTGAGGAAAGGAGCTAAAGCCATTGTAAGTTTTCCTTCCAAATTTTATGAATTTTCTAATGTAAGGCGTTAGAGACTTGACTTCTTTTACAATTGTTACAATTAGAATAAACCTAAAGCCATGAGTTCTACATTTGCTTCTAAAATATAACCGGTGAACAATGTATTCAAATAATGGCGAAAGGTATTGAGTAATTTCAGCCGGGGTTGTGGGGCAAGTGAAATAAGGTACAGCGGCTGCGGTAAGGTAGAGCAGGAGAAGGAACGGCTTTTTAGTCATACTTACTATACTTTAGACATTTGAAGCAGTCATTTGAAAACATATGCCCTAAAGAAATTGACATTTCTTTCTGCCAAAAACTGAAGAGATCATTGAATAAGAACATTGATGTCTTTTAATCGAAACTAACCCAACTTATTTTCATTTTATTGTTGTTTACAGAGAGCAGGAATCGGAGCTATCGGCGCCATTGGTACGGGTCACGAGATTTATCAACACGTCAAAAACAGAGGATAAGTTCCTGCAACTCACACTTATCTAAGCCAAACAACATAATCCATAATTATACTACATGTACCTATAATTGTGATATTTAAATGTAAACTCATAACATAAGTTTTCAATCATGCATCAACTTATACAACAACAATCAATAAATATTATTAAATTATTTCCATTAAAGAACTCTTTTTTTTCTTATTAGTACTTATTGCCTAAATATCTTGGTGGACGGTTCCTGCTTCAGCCGAAACAAACATGTAATTAGTCTCATATATTTACGCGAGTATTAACGCGGAAAATTATTATTTGAATAGGCCTTGGTAGGCTTGACGTTTCAACCCAGTTGCACAGGTCGTGGTCACAAGCAGACAAAAGTTAGTATGTAATTAGTCTGCCTATATATATGCCTGCCAGTATGCTGTATGTAAAAGTTTAAATGGGTTTTTTATTGTGACAATCCCACCAGATCCACTCAGAACTCCTGGAACTATTGTAAGTCCAGCAGGGGTTGCATATCAATCGTAATAATTTAGGACCGGAATGTTTCTAGCCTATTCGATCAGAATTTTTCTGGTATTAGTCTAACAATCCCTCCCATCCTATCCAGTGTGTGACGATTTTCTCCCCTCCAAAAAAACACTTGTAGGTCAGGAACAACAGTATAATAATTTCGAGTTTGTAATAAAATTAATGTAAGATTTCCAGAATACTGAAAGGCGTAGTCACGTTACATATACCGTAGTACTTTGACAACGTGTGACAACGCCTATCAGTATTCTGGAAATCTTGTTTTATACTTTTTCAGCGTCCTTTTTTGTCGTAGCTGGGTTTTAGTTTTTGTTAGTGTTTGTTTCCGTTCACGGGATCACAGGATCTTGGACCTTTGGAAGGCGTACGCCAAAGCCAACTCGCAGAGGCCAGTTAAACAACTTTAATTTAAGTGAAATGGGACATCAGCCGACAATTATCCATGTATGCGCTATGAAAGTGCACCCAAGGATAATCCCCGGTTGATGCAGGACTATTGTGAAATGTGGTAATAATTGAAAGGGTTATGGGTATGGGTATGGCCCCTGACCAATATTGATACATAGACATACGGATAAACAGAAAGGGGGTGACTGGCAAACTCAATTAATGGGCCCCGGAAAAGGCCTCTAGCATGTAGCGACACGGAGGCAACATATGTTAAGCTGCTTGGGGAAGGAGAGGTATCCTACGGCTATCAGAGCAATCCCGGAAGTACGGTCAAGACCCCTACCAGCACCTTACAGAGATACATCCTTCCCCCGAGTTTCCTTCAACTCCTTATAGTTTTTATTATTGTGATATCTAATCTTACAAAATTTGGTTATATTTATGGAAGTGTCACATAATTATTAAAAACTATGTAGTTAATCATTAACATATTAAAACCTTTCCTGGCTATAGGATCGGACAAAATATAATAGGGTTTTTCTTTTTTTTAAGACTAAGGAAAGAAACACGCATTTGAATATTCGTTATATGTACAGCTATGATTTTATTGTACCTCATAATGTAAATTCTAAGTGACAAATTTCAATAAATCTTACAATTTTAAGGTCTGGCTCTATTGTAACGATTGTTATTTTAATACGATTTCGAGAGCAGAATTTTCTATGAATATTATAAAACTAATCAAATAAATTTAATGTTTTTTTATATATATATTACCTACATACCTACATATTATTATCTATTCCAACAATTTTGATTCTCCATGCACACACTTGAGTTCGTAGGAGTATATAATACCTTCGATATTTTCTGCGTCACACAATGAAAATAACATAGAGCAAAATAAACCCCTAAACTTACTTACACTTTATGATCAGTCGGTATCCATTCACTTGTGGACATAGGTTTCCAATATCTCTTTGTCAATAAGAGTCTGACCCATTCACTTTTGACCCCGGGGTAAGAGAAGTCATTACTGACTGAACGCATTTTCCTTATTTTTTGTGTCCTTGACGTGCGAGTGCGTGCGTTAGTCGACTGGTCAACATTTTATCGACATAAATAATAAATTAAACAAGAATTTCTATTAAAAAACCAACGCACATCAACGATGATGCGCTTGTGGTGGCCCGGATTCAAAGCCACGAACACAGGTGCGAAGATTGTTTCCGTACCTTGACCTTTACCTTTCGGTTTATTACTGAATTTCATTTTCTCATTTCTCTCATAGCTCAACCAGAAACGCTATGTATGGTTGGTATGGTATTCTATATTCTCCCTACGTACAACGTGGGTGTCTTTGAAGCCTCAATGTATAGGATAATAGTACGTTATTGTACAAGTGTGTAATGTTGGTGATTACCGCCGAGGTGCATTAAGACCCGAGCCGGGCGGCGAGAATCTTAAGGAGCCTAGGACGGTAATGATTAATACACACGTATATGATACGACGTTTTTCAACACACTTCTAAATAAAATAATACGTTAATAAAAAACTTCAAAAGAAAAAACAAAGCGCTTTGTGCAAAATGTTTCGTAATGGCGGGAAAAATTAAGTTTTCCTATGCGCGCGCATCGGCCATAGGTAGACTAAAAAATGAGGTTAGTTTTTTTGGGCTATTCGTGGATACTATTTTTACACAATTGTAAGCGTAACTCAACGAATAATAAGAAAAACTCTATTACTCGTGAATAATAATAATGAAATAGTCAAAGTTTGATTATAGGTGTCATTATGTGCCTAATTACCACGGGATTAGATCCATTTTATGAGGGAGTGTGTTGAAAAGTATATATACATATACCTATTGCCTATGGATAGAGGTGCTTCGTAAGGTAGGCAGCTCAGATTAAGCGCCACGCACGACATAGTCGAGTAAAGTCTTGTTATTAAAATTGAACTTCCAATTCAATTATAAAGTTTGATATCGAATAATTAATATTCTATCATTGTTAGTGACTGTGGTTCACACGGTCACAAGCACGCAAAGGCTTAAGCTTAAGGAAAACCACTCGTAATTTACCGTTGCGCATAGGATTCTCCTCCGATGTTAGTCACAAGCTCTTTGCTTTGTATATAAGATGGTGAAGACGATGTAGGACCATCATTCGAGTGTAGTGAAGCAACACATCAGTCAACATGAAACTGTTCAACCTGCTAGTGCTGGTCCTCGCAGTGGTCGCCATGATCATGGGCGGCGCCAGCGCAAACCCCAAGGGCAAGGGTAGCGCACTGAGGAAAGGAGCTAAAGCCATTGTAAGTTTTGCTTCCCTTTGAAATTTTATGAATTTTCTATTTTAAAGTTATAGACTTAACTTCTTTCACAATTGTCACAATTAGTAAACCTGTAGAGCCAGGAATTCTACATGTGCTTCTAAAATATAAACTGTGAACAATGTATTTAAAGAATGGCAAATGGAAAGGAGCTAAAGCCATTGTAAGTTTTGCTTCCATATTTTGTAACATTCGGAGGTTATACCCTATCAATGTTATGTATATGCTATAGTATATAAAATATTAGATAATTAATTAATAGTAGGTACTGAACTCTGCCAAAAATTAACTAGGTAACGATGTAGTCTTATATCTACTTCTCGGACGTGAAATCTTCCTTGCAGTTGTTATAATTCTATGATTTTGGGAAATTAATTGAAATGGTTTATTAAGTTTATAGAAATTTATGATTGTTTTTGTAAACCATTTTCATTGTATTTTACAGAAAGCGGGCATCGGAGCTATTGGTGCCATTGGCACTGGTCACGAGGTTTATCAACACGTCAAAAATCGAGGTTAAGTTCCTCAACTGCACTCCGAAAGTTAAACAGGTCTAGGTAGCCAGTTCATTTGTTTTAATATATGTGTAAATTATATTAATTTTAAATCACTTGTTAAACTTGAGCAATGTCAATAAATTGATTATTAACATGAAATATCAGTTTTTATTTACTTAGACCCTTTTTGAGGGGTGGGGGGAAATCACTAAATGACTTCTCTTGCCCAGGTTAAGGCTAGACGGAATGTCAGACTTTTTCTGACTTAAAACCACCTCGTCATTCTTCTGCTAAGCGCTGGGATCGTGATACTACTACTACCCAACTACAACGTACCCAAGTATTTAATTACGCTGGCATTGGTCAACGAGGTCTACAATCACAATTAGGTACTAACAGGGTAGCAACGGAGTGAGCTTCATCACCGGTAACTTTGTTGCACTGCCTGGAACACTAACATCATCGGCCTTATTACAAAACAAGGTTTTACTTTAGTCTAGGACTCAACCATTGAGCCAGTTTTTGTATTTCGAATTGAAGGTGGATGACAATAAGATTCAAAATTCAAAACCCGACTCAATGGTTTAAACCTGGACTAAAGATAAATCTTGTTTTGTAATAAGGGGGTATATATTTATTGTTTGATTACTTATACACATTACATATTTTAATATGCATATCTTAACTTAGATTTTAATCTGACTTTGTCTTTACATTTTCCTACTAATTTCTTTCCAACTAATGATGATGGGGTTGATTCTGAAGTTAAGCTTAGCCAAATTTAGCTGAATATAAGTATATTACATAGAGAATATCTTTACAATACATTTACCAACATTATTAGGATCCCGACTAACCAAACTAATCTTTCAATGATGTCACAAATATTAATTAATTTTACTATATTGTTATTTCAAAATAGATGTTTCACGATTAGACTAAAAACATGTATAACTGCATGACGTTACAATGATAGGTATAACATTTACCGATAAGCAGATATTGTATGCGACTATGCAAACACGGGTTTAATTATTTTAATCATAACTATTAATGAGTTTAAAATCAAATTATCTATCGGCGACCAGATAATAAATTCATTAATTTCATATAGTGGAATAACAAAAATGTTGGGGTTGCGGAGAAAGCGCAATATATAGGTATCACCGCGGCCTCGACCTAGAGCACTCACTATATACTACTATATATATATATGTATATATATATATATATACTGCCTTGCGCCCCGCCCCACCTTGGGTGGGAAAAGCCATTTGATGAGTTCCTAACAAAAGCATATTCGTTGCCCCGTGATGACAACAAAGTAGAATGCATTTTGTACTTTGTCCACGGGTGTCATAAGATTCAATTGAGGAACTACAAGTTGTTAGATTGTTCAGTGCCTCTTTCTTAATTAATTAATTTCGCAATCTACAATTCGACTGACAAGCAATCAAAAAGCGGATAGCAAATCGTCTTCTATAGATAAAGCCCATTGTTTTCAGCTTTTTACGGTCACTAATCAGCTATTGGTTTTTTGTCTTGACACTTATGGAAAAGTTTTTTCTGCATTTCATATATTTTTTGTTCCACCTAAGAACAATACCTGAAATGAAGGAAACCTCGAAGCCCTAACGGCGGATGCGGCTCACCACCTGTGGCACCGCTGCCGTGGCCAACAACGTTGCTGGCCTATTGGAGGTCCCCAGTGGCTAGGGTCGTCGTCATAACACGTAATGTCAGCACTCGCCAGATCCTGCCACCTCAATGCGCAATCTTACTCGATGTTAGACCTAAATAGAGAGGTCCCAATGCCGAACCTTGCGACCTTGCTACACCACACGGCAGATGCCGTGTGGACTTGCCACCACTCGACCTCCAAGGCGGTCATTACAAATAATGTAGTGATTTTAGGATTAATCAATGAAGTTGCCTATGGGTAGAACCACGGAGTAAGAACAAAGGGTAGAACAGTATCCTAAATTTATATAAAACCTCTGTACTGTACACTAATGTTACGTACATGTAGACGCATAAAAATATTAAATTTGATTTGAAAAAATGTTAGGTGCAAAGGTGCTTATCATAAAATGCGATTAACCAATTACAAGAGTTACCTACCTTCAAAAATGTTTTTGTTTAATTCCTATATAACCAACAATTAACATCAAAATTACCTATTTAATACAAATTAAAGAAAGGAAAATAAAATATAAAATTGACTAACATTAACCACACGCAACAGACCTAAAAGGCGTTATGGTTTATAATAAATAAGAAAACAAACCTTATGTAAACATAGCTTATCTATTATTGTTTGTAAAAGGCAAAATGTTTAGTGCTTGTTAGTAATTCCATTCGCCATATAACTGTTTAATAATAGACAGCATTTGTATGTTTATAATATATGATTGAATATGGAGTATTTACCTAATAGGGGAGTTGTTGTTTGTTGACCTTTGTTTATCCTCCTCACGTCCCAGCGTAAGAGACACTCCGGGCGTTGGGGATTCCGCAACGTACTCCGGCCACCGACGAGAACCGGATCCATCCGATCACATCCCATTTATCCACGGAGAAGTCATTTCATGATGTTCCCCCAAAAAAAGAAACTTTTTCAAATTTTAGCCGAAAAAGCTATTGTATATAAGGTTTTCGCAAGTCACATTATAACATAGAGAACCCTGTATTATGCATTAATTTTATCAAAGACTGAATTCGGAATTCGTTATCCTTAACATTTAACCATTAGGTACATATTGGTAGTATCTGTAAACATTTTAGCACTTGGTAGTTTCTTATTTTAATAAGATGCATCTATACTTATAATAAATCTGTAGAAAGGTTAATTCTGTACATTAAATATATATTCAAAATAACTGCCAGGGGTGATTAGTGATCGATACTGATGCCAAAAATGCAATCAGTAAAATTTTTGTCTGTCAGTATGTATGTTCCTTATAGAAACAAAAACTGTTTGACGGATTTTTACAAAATTTGGTACAATTATTCTTTATACTCTTAGGCAGGTTATAGGATAGTTTTCATCACGCTACAAATAATAGCAGCAGAGCAGTGAAGGGAAATCTTGGGGCAACGGGAGAAATTACTCACTTTTTTAAGTTTCCGTTGTATTGTAGCCTTAATGGTTAAAGTTACATAGAAATTATGTATGACGTAAATATTCTACATAAAATTATCTAAAAAGTTTTGTTTTACAGCATATGTCTATCTTTTATGGTTAACTTACAATAGCACGTGTAACTCCTGATAGTTTAGCAGTTCGGATAAAAAGCGTCGTCGCATGTTACACAAAAATAATCATGCTATAATGATTATTTTTGTGTAACGGTCGACGTGACGCGGTATATAATATTATAATATAATAGGTTTTATGAAATATTTGTAATATTTGAAATGATGTACCCATAAAATTAGAGAGACGGTAAATAACAAATTTTATCTATAAGTACTTTGATTTTGTCCTATTGCTATAGGCTGCTTTTTATCAACACTGCACGCGGGCGAAGCCGTTTGCGGAAGCTAGTCTATAATAATATAATTACATGGACAACAACACAACCTGTCTTTGCAAGCAGACATAAGAGGACACACACACTTTTCATTATACAATATCACATAAAATATAGTTTCCAATACAGTACTTGAAAAGTGCATAACCATATTAAGTATATAAAAACAGTCTAGATGATATCGGTATGTCATGTCCTAGCTGACTAGTGACTACTCTGAGAACTCAAACTCAGAGATCTTTGTTGAACTCAAATCATAGGTACCACAGAGGTTTAAACGTAATACCGATACCATGACAGTAACACCTTATAATTATAACCTATATAGGTATATCCTATACCTAATATTCTGGTCATTTGTTTAAAAAATGCTGCAAAAATACGAAAATTAAATGGGTATTACAGCATATAATTTTAATAAATAAACTATAAAAAAGTACCTCATAAAAGACTGCTCGTTTACTATAAAAAAGTTTGTTTACAAACAATTACTGCCAGATTACGTAATGACATATTAAACACGTTTTGTAGTTTACAAGATTTCTCTTTATACATTACCGGTACCTATCGACGTAGTATATTTGTTGTTTACCTGTTACTATTATTGAACGGGTTACAAACGTCCTCATGTTAAAACCCACCATTACCATAAAAAATAGTTATTCTTTGTCACCTATGATGGAGCTAAGAATGTATAATTTATAACGTTTTATGTCATAACAAAACACGCTTATTAATTACATAGTAGTTTTATGTATTTCCCCGAAACTTCAAGTAGGTAGGTACTTAGTCGTAAATTTCTATTGACAAACTTATTTTTTCATTCATTTATTTTCACTGTGTAGGTATGTGCTTTATTATGAAAACTTGTAATTTGCCATTTTCAACTGGAAAGGTCGCCAAACGAGCAAACTGATCACGCTGTGATGGTAAACCTATCAGCGCCTCCTGTGTCTGCGTCCACTAATAGACTTAGACCTTACCGATGCACACCACGGAACTGTTAGATCGTCAGCTTCGCTCTTCTCCTAGATGTAAGTATAGCTGAGCAAGACAACCCAAATCCTATAAAAGTAAATACCTACATAATCATCAAAAATTACACACATGGCACTAGGATTTTCTCCTGTATCGTGGGTGCGTTTACAAACTTACGATTTCACACACACATCACACCAGATCCAACGCAGTAAAATTTGTGGATCACTCAAAGTCTCTTTCCGATGGGAATCGAAACCGTTGACTGGTTACGGAGGGCGTCAATTAGCAGTCAAATTCTTACTCGATAGCAAGCAGTACTTATTTTGTGACCACTCTTACATTTTTAACTCTTAAACTAAGTATGTCGTTTGAATCCATAAAGAGCATTCACCCAGTATTCAACTTCTCTACGTGTACAGATCCCAAATTACCTACCTATACAGTCAATTGCGAAATTTATTCTTAGAAAATAGTGTATACGGTGAAGGCAATTAATTATTATTTATAGGGAAAACGATGCAGGTAAACATATATCGCGCCTTCTCATGAACTTTATGAAGAACTATTATTATAGTACGGTATGATAAATTACATAGCAAGCAATCATCACTCATGTTTACTCAGCTCACTGGAGTAAATACTCCTTGTTTATTTTATAATAAATAGTTTACCATTCAGTTTGTACGATTTTCACAGCTTTTTAGATGGAACAAATTTTTATTTTGTAAAGCGAGCTATTGTATGTCGATTAAATTTGAGGGTGGCTTATATTTTTAGGGTATAAATGTGAGTGACAGGGCGTCACTTATAGTATACGTTTATACATAGTTAATAAGTTTTTAAATATATCAGGTAGGTAGGGTAGGGTACACATTCAGATTAAAACAATGTAAGTTGGTGAGATTGTAGGTAAAACAATGTACATATTTTATGAAAGTAATGAAGTTTATTGTTATTATCTTCTTCATAGCATGTGCCTGTTTGCTTCAAATTAAATATTTTTGTAACCCTGCTTTGAATGGCACGCCTCAACTAGGACTGCCGAGAAACTCTTTAATTCACAACACTATTTTCCTGTTTTTCTTCAACGTCTAACAGACATGTGTGACGCCATCTATTGGTAGGTACTTGTGTAATAAATAACTTATTTCAGTCCAATTTTATCGACATGCAATATCTCTAATCTCCAATTTAATCCAAAAATATTCTTTTATTTTTTTAGGACTTTTTTATGGAATTAGCCGCCAAACCAGCACAGGAGGTGCAAATGCGTGGTTTGTCATTTGCGGGTTAGATATTCGTAGAATTTAGGATGGAAGAGCGGAAGGTGAAGTTAAGTCCTCCTAACCTCATTGGTACGGCGAAAGTGCGAACAAATACACAAGTATTGTTTCACGCCTGTTTTCTATAATGCCTTGATATCTCGCCGATCGAGGCAGCCCATGGCTCTCTCGCTTGAATTTATTGATAGGTATGAAATTTCAATAACTTTTCCACACGCACACCTATCGGATCTTAGACCTAACTATTGCTGCCCAAATTACTTAGTAGGTAGTTAGGTAACCTTCATAAAGTGCTAAGTATAATCAAAAAGTAATCACAAAGCTATACCTATACAAAACTATTGTTACAACTTTGGCCATTACCTTCACTCAACTAGAAAAGATTTATTTGCTAACTTCGCACAAGTTAGGAAAGTGTGAAATTGAAAGTAAGAGATAAATATTGTCAATGACACAATATTGAATAGTAACTTTCGCCCGTGGCTTCGCCCGAGTTGTACCTATGTTGATAAAAAGTAGCCAATGCCCTATTCCAGAGTGTATCCTTTGACTGTCCCAAATTTCATCCAGATCCGTCCAGCTATTTTGGCGTCATTGAGTAACAAACATCCAAACACCTATTCATTATATAATTCGTTTTTTTTTTTCTTTGACTTCAAAATGCTGTATTAAAATCATTAACACACCTTTTTGAGAGGGAAAGTCATCCAATAACGTCTTCCGCTCTGGATGGGGAAAAAAGGAAGTATCAGACTCTTACTGACTGCAAGCCACTCCCTTTCTTCTCCTGTTACCCAATACCTACTTCTGTAACTAATAGACCATAGGGCTTCTAGTGGCATTCTGTGACATAATATGGTGTGACATAATAAAATTATCTAGATAACTACTTGTAAAGCTCGATTATAATGGTGTATCTAATTTAAAATAAACATTAGATTTTTTACATCTTTTTATTGTGCTGATTAGGAATTACCATGTGTAAGGGAAAATGTAGTGTAATTAAATAGTAAATGTTGTAGATAAGTGCGAGAACTGTATCCACATTCTACGAGTCTCACGGTACAACATACAATGAATCTGTGTATTGGCATTAACCATAATGAACAAAAGATATTAAAATGTCTACCATTTCTTTCCTTCCCTTATAAAGTACCTAACGTAATGGTGGCCTAATGGAGTCAATGAAATCTTCTAAACAAACACATCTGTTTGCACTTAAAGGTTTGCTGGTAACTTCAACATAACGTTTATATGGCACGTCGACGTCGCGAAAAGTCACCCGTTCAGGGTACAAACGCTTACGCTGGGTGGGACTGAGAATTCCTGGAAGTTCCCATCTGGAATCTAAAGAAACATAAAGCAAATATGAGTTTTGTAAATTAAATTATACACATTTGTAGTAATAAGTGAGTATCTACGACATTTTAAGTTAATTAAACTTTGTAAGTTGGTAAACAGGTACCTTTATTGCCAATACATTTATCGGCATAGAACATTGACGCCGTCGTTCCAGCTTCTTGGTCTTTCAGAACTTTCACTACACCTCCA
The DNA here is from genome assembly GCA_902829305.4 of Spodoptera exigua. Classification (NCBI taxonomy): domain Eukaryota; kingdom Metazoa; phylum Arthropoda; class Insecta; order Lepidoptera; family Noctuidae; genus Spodoptera; species Spodoptera exigua. Next base: position 7,453,589 of record LR824614.2, read on the forward strand.
CGTAAAATGTTCAAGGTCATGCTGCATGTAGGGCAAAGAGCATCCTTGATGTATTGGGCTGGATAGGCTGGCCTCGCATCTATTGATATGAAACGTTCAGCTTGTGTCTCACTATCTTTCGTGCACTGCGCGTTATGCAACCTGTCAAACGACGGTTCGTAAGATCCTCTGCAGCAATCTCTATGACAGTTACATGATACGCTGGCCAATCGCTGCTTCAATAATCGCAGTTCCATAGGCTCAGTACTATACTTGTTTGATACCACACTTTGCCACATCATTATCAGATTGACAAGCTCGTTTCGTCCCATTACTAATTGATTGGTAACATGCCAGTACCCAGAGTCATTGTAGACATATTGATTATTGCATTCTATTCAGTTCTTCCTGACTATTGATGACTTCATGAGGAGTCACCTCGAGGACAGTGTGTTGGATGTCCCATATGTAATGTGATCCCACGGAGGGTGGTCCGTTTCTATGACATCAATAGTCTACAATATTATGTCAGCTTTAATCACAGAACATAAATAAATACTGTAAACAGAGGTTTCAACAATCGAATAAGTATTTATTTGCACCACAGACATGACCGGCCCGTCTGACGCAGGTGCTTACCGGGCACGGCAGCTTCGGTAGGTTCCTGTTTCGGATTCAGCGGGAGGAAACGCCCGAGTGTCGTCGCCTTAGTCGAGGCCATGGTGCGGAGTGAGAGGAACTGGGACGCCGTCTCCTCCTTTTGTGAAGCAGTCATGCTCGCAAAGAGAGAGGCGGCCCGCGTGAGGGAGCAATCCTCCTCCTCACGCCCCAGCAGCCGCAACTGGCGACACTACGGGCGTCGGGGATCGAGGGACGATCTCCGGCCACCGTAAGTACGGGCCTGCGGTCGGCGAGTAAGGGCAGCTCGCCGCCCGACCAGAACCAGGCCCGAGCGTACGGCGCGTAGCGTTCCGCGCGCGCCTCAAAGAGCCAATAGACCACCACTGACGGGGCCCTAAAGGGCTGATGTTCAGCCGGGGTTGCGGGGTAAGCGCAATGAGGTACCGCGACCTCGGCACAGAGCAGGAGAAGGAACAGGGGGGGTTTTAGTCAGTAAGACTCTGACACTCCCTCCTGCCCGGCCCTGGGCGGGAGAAGTCATTTGATGATTTTCCCCTCACAAAAAAAAAAAAAAAAAAAAAAGATATGACCGGCAGTAAAAATAAAAAGTTTTTAGAATTTCAATGTTTTGCTTAAATAGTCGAGGAGAAGTATACGACTAGCTCGCATTTTCTCTTTTTTGAGGTGGGTCGACGAATGACTTCTCTTGTCTAGGGTAGCCTGTAACAGTTGGAATTCCCGCGTCGAACAAAAAATAATAATGGAACAAAAAATAATAATAGGATAAAAATACTATACTCGGAATTTTAATTCCATTCCAGATTTGACAATTTCAGTGTTGCAACGTTATGACACGTAATAAATAGTGACGTTGCGAAATTATTCGATATGGAAATCGAATATTTCTGAATCGATTCTTCTCGTTTATAAATTTACTTTCGTAAACTAAGATTCTCAGGAAATAAAATATTTCTGAACCGATAATTTAGATTTGACAATTAATTAACGATCTGAGACTTTTCTTTTGTAATTGTGTGTTAAATTAATAAAAAATGTGATCGTGAAGGGACATGACAAATAAAACAGACATTTTATAAATTGTTGCCGTCATCGCTATCGCTATCGCTGTTACTTTCTGTAACATTTATTATGAATTGTGTCTGTGATTTTTATTCTCAATTAACATATCTAGCTTACTAATTTTTTCCTCTTCTTTGACAACATGGCATACGCATTTAGACCATTCGGTAGCCGTAATTTTTTGAATGCCTTCCTGAAACTGATTCACTGATTGTTTATCGATTTTTGTGTTCATCACTACACTGTTATATGTGGTATCATTATTTCACAAAATGACAATAGGTCATGTCAAATCAGGAATCGAATTATAATTCTGACTATAGTAGGTATCAAAATATTTTTTGCAACTATAATAAATGTCTGTTAGAACTTCATTTCTAAGAGTCTCTTTTGGTACGTTTCGTGAAGAACAAAACGGACACTGCCACTTTGATTTGTGTCATTTCTTAAAGAGGATAAGACGTAATAAGTGCAGCATTTGCTGCTACAAATTGTTCAAGATGGCATAATTTTTATAAAAAAATTCAATAAAACTGGCCTTTTGATAACATGTCCAAATACCACTCAAAATGTATCATTTCCAACAAGCTGAGTCAGCAAAGAAATCCTAATGTTATTCTTACTATGAACGTGGGTACCAAGTAATCCAAATAAATATTTTTACAAAAGTAGGCACTTATTTCGTATGTTAGACAAAGGTCTCAGATCTATCTATTACCTACGTAATTATCAACAATTTTAGCCGCTCTGCGATTGCAGAAACTGCTTGTGTCCTGACTGTCCGGATATTTTGGGCATGCTGGCCATCACCGTAACTGAGAAAACATGTATATTTGGTTCGAATGTGCCGAAGATCAGTAAAGATGACTCAAGCAGATGCACCTCAATAAACAATAGTTCCAAGACCACGATTTTCACAAGTAACGAATGAAACTAAAATTGAAAGGGCAAACAGGTTAGAATTACCTATCTTATTAGCAAGTTGTTAGAATACTTTTGTTTTTAATACCCACAAAGAAATAACGACAAAATTCTAACAGAAGCTTAACTATTTGTTTATTTGATATTTATTTCAGTTGTTGGCCTTGAATTTGCATTCCTCTTAACAGAATAAAAGAAAAGTAAAAAAACTACGACAATGTCGAAATATCATGCAAAATGCACGGACTCCAAGCATAAACGGACTCCGGTTAGTACCTACCCACATTTTATAGGTATACTTAGATAGGTACATTTAAAATGTGAAATGTAGATCTTTCACGATATAAGTACTTAATCCCTGAACGATTGCTGAGTGATATCTACATATTCCCTCAAACCGATCAATAGCGATTGAATCGAAATGATCACCTAGGTAGGTTATAGTAAATACGTCCTACGATTTCCTTCTAAGTACACGTGAGCAATCTAGACGTAAGCGTTTTTTTTTTTTTTTTTTTGTGAGGGGAAAATCATCAAATGACTTCTCCCGCCCAGGGCCGGGCAGGAGGGAGTGTCAGACTCTTACTGACTAAAAACCCCCCTGTTCCTTCTCCTGCTCTGTGCCGAGGTCGCGGTACCTTATTGCGCTTACCCCGCAACCCCGGCTGAACATCAGCCCTTTAGGGCCCCGTCTGTGGTGGTCTATTGGCTCTTTGAGGCGCGCGCGGAACGCTACGCGCCGTACGCTCGGGCCTGGTTCTGGTCGGGCGGCGAGCTGCCCTTACTCGCCGACCGCAGGCCCGTACTTACGGTGGCCGGAGATCGTCCCTCGATCCCCGACGCCCGTAGTGTCGCCAGTTGCGGCTGCTGGGGCGTGAGGAGGAGGATTGCTCCCTCACGCGGGCCGCCTCTCTCTTTGCGAGCATGACTGCTTCACAAAAGGAGGAGACGGCGTCCCAGTTCCTCTCACTCCGCACCATGGCCTCGACTAAGGCCGGGCGCGAGAGGTCGCCGCCGCCGATCACTTCCCTGAGGATACGGCGGTGCTCAGCCCAGGCAGGGCATACCGCTACCGTATGCTCCACCGTATCCTCTAGGTGGTCCTCACAATGACGACACTCGGGCGTTTCCTCCCGCTGAATCCGAAACAGGAACCTACCGAAGCTGCCGTGCCCGGTAAGCACCTGCGTCAGACGGAAGGTGAGGACGCCGTGGCGTCTCTCAAGCCACTCCTCAAAGAGGGGTCTTACCGCTGCTATGGTAGCGTGCCCGGCCCTCGGTTGCGACAGTCGTTTTCTCCACTCTGCCATGAGATCTCGCCGGAGCTCATTCCGCCACGCACTTATTTGGCGCGGCAAAGGATCTTCGCCCCGGCTACGCGCGTCTGCGCGCAAACTGTAGACGCGCGCGAGCGCCTTCGCTTCTAGATCCCACGGCGGTGATCCGGCAAGGAGGTTCGCCGCCTCCCCGGAGATCGTGCGATACCCGCGGATTACTCGTATAGCCATGACCCTCTGGGACGCGACCAGCGTACGAGCCGGCCGCCGCTTCAAGTCCGGCGCCCACACAGGGGCACCGTAGAGGGCCATGGATCGCACAATCCCCATATACAACCTCCGAAGACTGCCTGACTGACGGCTGCGCGGTCGACCTTCGCGTAACAGCTGTAGAAGAAAACGGCATTACACCCAGGTCGCGCAAACATCTGCCAACGAATCTGCACTTACTTTAATTCGTGCTGCACCACGTCTAATGTATGTAGGGAGCCCTACATACATTAGGCGGCCATATTCAGGCATAGGTCTAGCTGGAATAGTAAAATTAAGATCTAAGCTACATGTACGGATGAAAGTCTATTGTAGATGTATATATAACACAAAATAACGTATAATTTTGGATACGTAAGTACAACGTAGTTGACCTTGGTTTTGGTGTATAAAACAATTTGTTATGTTTCCAGCCTCAACCTGCACCAACGCCTGAACGAGCGAAGCCTGATCCAACGGACCTATTAACATTAATAAACCCAAACAGAGTATGTAGTTGCGAGGTAGTAGCTCGAGCCGTCAGCGATGACATTCCTAAATTAATAGGCATGCAGCATCTACATGATTCACAAAAAACTGATGACGATTTAGCTGTTGTCGACCCTAACGCGCCGGCAAAATCGAAACCTCTTTGCAAGAAGCCAAAATAATTATCTACTAGGTACAAAAAGCAAATAAATACAAAATTGAATATCATTCTTTTTATTAAGTATGTTAAAACACTGTACAAATTATTATACACAAAATACGCGTCATAATAATGCCACAAAGTGTAGGGAAATTTATAAAAAGTAGTGCTTTTTGGTTTAAATTTATAAAAAAAGTCAAAAGAAACAAAATAAAGTTAAGTGTGTTCACGTTTTTAATGCTTTTGCTGTTTTTATCGACACTTTCATACAGTTTGTACAAATACAATGAGTCCAACGGGCCCCAACAATAATACTTTAAAACATAGCATACATGTTTAATAAAATTTTGCAATTAAACCAGCAACAGATATATATTTTTTAAATTAAAATCACTCGTCCATATTCTCCACCTTGTCTTTATTACTTTCTTCTTGTTGCTGAGCCTTTTTAAATTTTTCACACATGTAATTCCAGTATTTGCTACGAATTTTGTCGTACTTAGTTGCCAACGCTTGACATAGTTCTACAGCTCTATTAGCGTTATGCAGACAATTTGTCTCGCCTTTTTTAATAGCTTCATCACAAATATCTATAATGAAGGCTAACAAATAAGGAGAACGACATTTGTTCTTGTAAAGTTCTTCACAGAACGATGTGACTACAGCATTCCCGCTTAACCCTCTCTTGTCATGTATTAAAACTCCTTTAAGATAATTCCAAGCACTTTCGTTGTTCTTGATAAATTTAATTTTTTCCAGCGTATAACAAATTTCCCTTTGTACATTGAGGTCGGACCAACCTAAATGGTTGTTGACAACAAAGTATCGTTGGTTCCACGCTGAGTTGTTGCGCACGTCGTCTGTGATAAGGTTATCAACGAAATCCATTTCCTTCTCATAGAGCCTGTAAAAAGATTAAAAATTTAGTTTAACTATGGGCAAAAAAGACCTTGTAGGAATTATGTATTTTAATCATTTAATACATTCGAGAATGGTTGTGATTTATTTTTTATGTAGTTTTTAAATGCTAATAGCTCTTCGTCAGACAGTAATTACCTTTACCTGTACAAACATATGTTTTAACAAAATACAGGTTGCTTTTGACCAAACAAATTAGAACCCTATGTATTATGAGTTGCTAAGTCCTACATACCCGAAAGTTTTAATAGCCCACTGTCTGTGTTGCCATGCATGATAATTCTTAGGATCCTGCATCAGGGCATCTCCTGTTAACTCCAGCTCCTGGGTTGGATCTTGAAGCCATTCAACCAGTACTCTCCGATGGTGCCAGACCTATGGAGTACGAAAATATATTACAAAAAATAAAAATGTTCATGACTAGAAACTATTTAAACTCCCTAATCTTTCAGTAACGTAGGTAATTATGTAAGCCATATAAAATAACAAATTTACTGTCTCGAGAGAGTTAAAAGCTACGTCATCTTACAAATTTCTAGAATTAACTATCACTTTCTATACTTTTATTTGTAATTATAAGTTTGTATTTAGGGGTAATCTTTGGAACCGCTGGTCGGATTTCCGAAAATTCGCTGATAGATAGCTACAATGGTCCTGAGTGCTAAAGGCTATAAAATATTATGCTATAATCAAATGGAGCCGAGCAGCGGGTGAGAATGCGAGGGAATCGCTAGATGGTCAATAAAACTAAAGTTGCTCGATTTACGAAATTAAATTTACCATTTATATTGTTTTACATAAATAATTTGAATTCCGTTTAATATATATAAATAATTCAACGATTATTGATGCAGATTGATAAGCGAATGGCTTGTACCACAAGTATCTCTGTCAGAATGAGTTGCCATTATAAATTACCTAATAAAACACATTATGACAAGATTGAATCTATAAGTTATTATTATTATGTATCCTACTCATTTATTTCAATTGATCTGTTTCTAGTGTGTTACTGTGTTTATCTTGTACGCTATAACCTGCCTTGGTATGCAAATAAGCATGATAACCTTTCAGGCTCAGTACCCCCAATTGCCATGCAAACATTTTTGACATACATTACAGGTAGTTATAAAATCCAGTAATGTAATGTAAACCTTAGCTCTGGATAACATGTTGTGGGTTCTCCATACCCTCTATTCAGCCAAATCTGATTAAGTACCAAACCTTACATTCGTTGGGAAAGGGATGGACAAAGATAACACACTACAATATTTTATATATACAAATTTCGTGTCACGTGTTTGTCCGCGATGGACTCGATTTTAAATTTTATTTGCATTTGATTTCCGTGTGCATTTTACAATATAATTTTATTGCAAATTATTTGTTCATATGTAATATGACAAGAACCTTAGTCACAGCAACGCTTAGCTGGGTCTGCTAGTAATATACATATATTTTTTTATAACTAGCCTATAATGCCCCACTGCTGGGCAAAGGCCTCCCCATCTCGCTTTCACGCTTCCCGATCTTTTGACCGTATCCACCAAGTCAAGACGATAGACGTCTAAATCATCGCGCCATCTTTTCCGGGGCCAACCCCGCCTGCGGCATCCATCTTGAGTTGTCTACTGATACATTCAGCTGATGTGTCCCATTTTAAAGCCAGTCCCATTTTAACAATACTATAAAAAGTAATAATTTACCTGATAATTTTTAGGCGAATTCTTAATTACTAATTCTACATAATCCAACTCAGATCTTAAATCTGAACCCAAAGCTTTGAGCAGGTCTCTCCTGAAAGAATATAACAAAAGCGTTCAATTTTAGGTTAATGTTCACTGAAATTACATTGATGTTGTAAAAGAAACAATTTTTCTCTCAAGAGTTTTTACCTTGGACCAGTTTCAATACAAACTTCTAGGTGAATTATCATGGAAAACTATATTATTATTTGTGTCTTTACCAATTATAGGATTCTGTCTTTACCAATTATAGGGTCTAGTCATTTGACTGGTGTAAGAAGGGCCAAAGCCTATGCAGAGGCCCTTTAGACAACTTTCAAACACACAACTTACAAAATGCGGCTCATATTTATTATATAATGAGGAACTTGCTACTAATAAGAGTTATCATGAAAAATATCACTAGCTAAAGTAACTAATCTTGCAAATTAGTAATTTAGAAACAAGACTTAATTGACATTGTTTTCATTTTGACTTGTAGCTCAGTTGTATTTTAACATAAATTACTGGATGCATGCAAAAGTGGAATGCAGTTATAAATAGTTAGCTGTACTGTTTTACAACAGTGGACCTTCATAGTACTAATTATAAAGTAGTAATTTTAATATCTGTCTACCAACAAGAGGTGTGATGTCACATTGCATGACCAATACCCATAATCAACCAATATAGACTTGATGAAGTACATGACCTTAAATTATGAGTCAATTAACTCCATGACATGCAGCACCTTGCATTCATAATTCATAAAACTTTATATAACTGTACATTATGTAATTAAAATATCAACAGGTATATCACAAGATCAAGTTATTTTGGTGCTAATTGACTGGGTTGGCGATCATCCAGCCCTAAATAATTTATAGTCTATTATTCTACTACTTTTGCATTTTTTTATAAGTACATTACAGCTGTATCATGATTATGAGTAGAATATTCTTGTCACTTGTTAATCATAAGTGTTGACTAATAGACTATGTATTTAATGCAAACCAGCAACCAACATTCTCTTATGGACTGTGTTGTCCAGTAGATGACAGGAATATGTTTTAATTTTAAGAACTATTTTGTACTGACCTGTATTGCCACACAGTATAGTTTGCTGGGTTTAGTTCTACAGCATCTTTCGTCAGGTGTAGTGCTCGCTCAGACTTCTCATTTTTTTGCAGTACAGCTCGGAAATAGTCATACACATCAACAACTGCAATTAAAGTATTCAATAACTTTAACAATAAAATACTTGAGAAAGATTTTTATATTGAAATAAAGAAATAAGTTGGTAAAAACAACTGTTAACAACAAAAATGATAATATTGATATTAAAAAAGACATTCAAGTTATGGTAATAAAATGACTCATTAAGTTTAATGACTTGAATGTCCTTTCAGAAATGAAGGTTAAAACATAAAACAGACTGGCATGCAGCAGAAAAACTCAATTAATATCATTTGTAGGTATAGGCAGCCATGGTGATATAAGTAACATTTCATCGAACTACAAGTTACTTGGTATAGGTACTTACATTTTTCTGAATGAGCGATGACAACCACTAGGTTAGGACCTTCATTCTCAGGCACTGGGGTCACGTCATTCCACTCCGGACGATCCTTGTAGTAAGTCCACGCAACATCGCTGTCCCCGCTGTCAGACATATTCCTTGCTCTTCTAAACTACGACTAAATCCACCAGACAATTAGCTCAAGTGTATGTTTACACTATCACTGGCAGTAAAGATAATACATGTGCACACAACAGTAACGAGACGTGAATAAACAAGCGTAACTATCTAGGCCGGAGGTATTACTGAATTAATTATACGAGAACTCTCGTATCTTTATTTATACACACAGGTAATTTTTATTTTATTTATTGTGATTAGGTACTTGGCAAGTGGAAAATGGCAAAGAACTACGTCTACGACAACAAAACTGACAAATAAATTTAGATTGAACTGACATTTAGACGTCATCTGTATCAGAATGACAACTAAAAATGAAGTAGGTAGTAAAAAGAATACTGGTATTTTAAGCTTCAAAATGAAGTCCGAATTAAATTGATAGATGCACTTTTGCATAAGTTGCAAGACCAAGCCTTAGCATAAGATAAAATGAGCTTTTTAAAACTTGTTCTGATGAGTTTCAATGCTGCATAAAAACTAATACCTAGAAAAAACACGTATTAGCAATTGCAGCAGTACCACAAGGGAAATAAAAATCTATACTTTTTCGGTAATAAGTATATTTTTAATAAATTATGTTAATAACTAACTGGTAACAAGCTAAGAGGAATTATTCATGCTTTCATTTGACCACTTTAAATGTACATAACATTCTAACAATTCGCTCTGGTTTCTTTACCAGCCATAGGCAAGACCAAGTCCATTGGTGTAAGTCATGTGAGACACAGTGGGTGCAGCAGAGTAGGCCACTCCAAGAAGACCAGCAGTTGTAGCAACCTTTAAACAATTAAGTACATAGGTATATATTCTTAGTATTTTTAAAGCTAAGTTATAAAAGAACTTGATTCTTTAATATAAACATAGTCGATTACAGCAGGGCTTTATTATCTTTAACTAGGTAAGTGTCTAGGATGGAAGGCTGTGGAGTAGTGTCACGGAGCGCGCGTGCTCTTAGCCAACTTGCGAGTTGCAAAATTCAATGCAGAAGCTGGTTCCATAAAAAAAAATTGACGCGCCTATGCTTGCTTAGGGCGCCTACCAAGATTCTTCCGCCGCCGCCGATGCAATTTGAAGGATACGTGATATGTGAGGTAAGATATCTGTATAAGTATCTAATATAATAGGAATGCCATCCGTCTGAGCTTCCTAGTAAGTATTTGTCCTAGTTTGGTGGACGTCTGAAGATAGCAGGATTTAAATTGCAGTCCGGGTCCTCGTATTATATGGTATTTATATGTTGATTAAGAGGAGAGCCTACTTTTTTAAAGTCGGTAAATTTCCATAAACTTTCTCATAAGTAAGTGTAAAAATGCTTCTCTGAGAGCCCCATTCATATAGGTTCAGTCAATCGCGAACACACACTTATACAAATAAATGCGGGTACCTAAATCTGAAAACCCCCTTTTTTGGTTGGTTCAAAGTTACTGAAAAGTTCGGAGTGAAAGCACCAAAATCCGGGGAACGGATTTCGTAGTTATTCCAGTCACCAGTTGTGACCCAAATTATTGATTGTAGGTGATTAATAATTCTAAGGTTTTTTTCTATTGTCTTAGTCGTGCTAATGCCAGAATTTTGTGTTGTTTAGACTCACCTTGGCCACAGGGGCAGCAACACCGACATGCGATACTAGAGGTGATGCAAAGCGTGTGTATGCAGGCGCAATGGCCACGCCGGGGTTGCTCACACGCACATCAGCCTTACGCACGCTTGAAAATGGAGTGTCAATGGATTTTGTGTATGTTGATACCTGTTAAAATAGACAAATACTCAGTTAATTAATATAGTGTTTCAGATCGGGCGAATGGAATGAGAGAAAAGAGCTTTCAATCACAGGCATAGTAGTATTCTATTATACTCTACTACTTCTATCTCCTACTTTCTACTAATTAATGCACAAGAGTGGTTATGATGGCACAGTGAGAGGATGACCTCTAAATGTATCTCATGATTTTGTTTACTGGGTTGAGCAACAAGATTTAACCAAAATTCAACAGCGTGCTGTTTCCGTGCCCCGAAAAAAAGTTAATTAACCCGAAAAGAAGGTAATTCGGCAGTCGTGGCCGGTTGTCATACGAACACCTACGACAGTTTTAATAACTCTTAACGGATCACTGGGCCAGTACTTATTACCAAGAACATGGAGCAAAACCAAAATTAATGTATCGTGGAGAGCAGTATACAGTAGTCGCTTCACGTAGTTAAATTACCTACTAAAATCCAGTTGAACTGCCTAGGTCCTTCTTTTTATGAAAAGAAATTCATCCAATGCTCTCTCTCGATCACATGAGGCGAGAGGAACTGTCAGACTCTTACTGCCTAACCCTCCCCTCCCCCATTCCTTATCCTGCTTTCGAGGCCGCGGTATCTTACTGCGCTAGCCTTACAATCCCTGCTGAACTGCCTAGGGTCTTTTTTATTATAACTTTCGTGAGACATTCTAAATTATTTATTATGTTTTCGGCTTACTCACGTAATAATTTGACGAGATACTCGCGGAATGCTGCTCATGAATATGGGCCTCTAGAATGGCTTGAAACTGGTCGAGTATCTCGTCAAATTATTACGTGAGTAATCCGAAAACATAATAAATAATTGCTAGGGTCTGTTTTCTTTGTCAGGGGAAATTCATCAATGACTTCTGACGCCCAGATGAGGCGAGAGGGAGTGTTATACAGTACTCATACTGACTAAAACCTACATTCCCCGTTCCTTATTCTGCTTTACCTTATTGCACTAGCCCCGCAACCCAGGCTGAACTGCCTAGGGCCTGGTTTATGCATATACATAATTATACTCAAGCCAAAAAATCGCATGACCGAAATAAGCTTAATATTCATAATATGAAGTTACCTGGCCAAGATTAAATGGTGACCTTAAAATGTTAGAATGCTGAGAAGCGATTGCTGGCTGAGCAGGGTACGAGCTGTATGGGTTCCACCCACCATAGGCGTAAGGAGCATTGTAAACTGGTGAAATAAGGCCAGCATTGCTCAAGGCTGCTAGGCACACCAACAATAATAACTGAAAACAAAAAAGCATACTTAATAAACTCTTTCAGCCTAATTTCAAAAGAAGTTTTTTCTTAGTCTAAGTCTAAACCATTGTGGCAATTTTTGTTTGTAGAAAAGAAGGTAGGTGAGAATAAATCAAAAGCGGACTCTGGCGGACTCAATGGTTTAATCCAGTTTAATCCCAGAAGATAAATCTTGTTTCGTAATAAGGGGGTATAAGTTATCGTCCAGCTAACACGTGTCTTATTCGCTCCTACATTGCAACTTTTTCGCGAAACAAATAATTTTACCACTTTTCTACAATGAAAAAGTGTCACAAAATCGTTCTTGTTAAACTAGGTATATACCAACACGTGGGTTTTTTGTACTTAGGTATATTGTATGTGCGTACCTTTGTAAGATTTAGGTAAGTTAGTAGATTATGGGTAGCAAGTATAATTAGGAAAACATTACACTTAGTTACTAATCTTATTTCATAAAATTAAAATAATAACTGTAGACTTACTTTTAGAAGCATATTTAGTGTTCAACCCCTCAACGCTTAGAGCGATATGTTTGATTAGGCGGGCGCGTTGGCCTTTTATAGTGGCCAGTATTTCTCCATGTATGAACGAAGGGGCACATGTGTGATAACGCACTTGCAATATAATCTGAGACAACATTCATTGTATGCGTGCCCGCAGAGCTTTGGAAAAAGCGCGTGTGCAGGCGTGGCTGCGTACACATATACACGCAAGGACAATACACAGCCGGTCAATAACGTCATGTGCAGAAATGTTTACAAATTACCTAAGATTAATGGTTTTAGTGATAAATATCCATTGCAGTTTTAACGTGAGATGTGGAGTAGGGTTATTTTAGACATGGTTCTGTAGACTCCTAAGGGCACGGCCTAGAGTTTTTTCTTGAATGGAAAATCTATTTAGCTTTCACAATTCTCTTTTTCGTTCCACCCTCTTAAGTGTAGGTATTTAATTCTCAAAGTTCTTGCATTCCTACCTGTGTAAGATTAGTACCAGGTTTAGTAAGGTCTTGGAGCATACGACGTGGTGGCGGTGGGCCTTGGGCTGAGCACCGCTGTTTCTGTGGAAAGTGGTCAGCAGCAGCGATGTACCGCGCCCGACCTTAATCAAAGCCATTGTTACGCACAAGAGGGGACTGAGAAGCTGTCCCTTCTTTCTACGAAGCAGCATGCTTGCAAAGAAGGAGCCGGAGCGCGTCAGGAAACTATCATCCTCACGCCCCAGCCGCCGCAGGAAATACTCTAGATGTCGGGGATACCGTGACCTGACTATGGGGAGAAGAGGTACGGCGCGCCGTATATCGCATAATTATGTGGTACCTCACAAAACCCATTAAACCAACTCAGACACGACAAAGGAGAAAATCCTATAAAGTTATCGATGGACATAGAAATCCAGGTATCTACTTAACATTCCAATATTCAACGACAGAAAATTCTTACAATATTTCTTGTCTTTTGATTCTGTCGATGGTGCTTGTTTATTTGTCTCTATTAGATACTTATATAGATACCTACCTAAGCCAAGTCTAACACCTTCAATAGCTCCCAAACTTGATGTAGGTATGTATTGCGTCACCCCCTACTAAATGAATGTAGCACACACAACCTACCTCATAATAACAATAATCTATCCGTTATAATCTAGACCAAGTTCGTCAAGTTTATCCGTAGCCGTAGGTGACATAGGTGAATTACTTATAATGGGAGTACCTAATAGCACCTTTGTATATTGAACCAGTTAAATCCATTAGGTAGGTACCTAAGTACCTATTACTAGATTATATACCTACGAGTTGGGAGATAGATTGTTCTAGAATTTTGCTTCTAAAATCGTTGGCATAATATATACTAGGATTTTATTCTTTTGTACCTTATCTCCCCTTTAATTTATGAGGACCTAGCAAAAGCCCTGATCAAAATAAGGCACTCACATTGGACGATTTTTCAACCTTAAAACGATGTTAAGTTGCCAAGAAGCAATCTATAGTGGTGTAGCAATTCGTTGAAAAAACGATTGCCAATAAGGAGTGTCCCGTTTGTGATAAATAGCTACCAATACATCAGGCAACGGCAAAACAAATCCATGCAGCTATACTTTGACCAATGATGGAATTTTATGACACAAATTTGCCCTGGGTAGGTACATGTTACTCAATTCCCATAAGCTCCTTTCTAGAAAGGCAAATTAGGATTAGGTAGACCCGACACGACTATTTCCATATTATCAGCGCGTGTTACATTTAGATTGTTAGACAGGGCGCGGCTCGCCTTGTCTTTTATTCATTACGAACTGATCTGTGACCTAAACCCGTCAACACAAACTATTATCTACCTACGTTACGTTGTTAGACATATTACAAGCTTAGTTGATGTCGTCAGACAGGAGCTTGGTTTAATTGGGAGACAAATCCATGTCACCAAATTATTTTCTATTTACTTGGTTCTCATATAGGATTATTATAAGGTAGTTAGATAACTAGAATTTTCTACAACTGCAAACAGTTCTAAGTATTTTGAATCAAGTAATTTAACTAAAATATCATCCAAGAGGCGTAATTATTTCTTAATGATTATGAGCTATAAGACGCTGCGTGGTGAATCTGACTGTCCAGAGTAGGACAGGTGGTGCGGTTATCAGTACCCAGGCTGCGTACACACCAACTTCGGCCGCGTCAACATGCCTTATTGGCTGTACCAGAGGCACGTACAGTGGCCCATGCAAATTCTCCGCTGGTCCGAGTTCTCACCATGCTCAATTCTCTCCTGGTGTCAGCGCCAGATTGTGATTTGTTTGTTTGATCTGTGTCGTGAATGTCTTAGATATTGTGAGAGGATGGATGATAGGTAAGTAGGTAAACTATAAAGGTTTTTTTTTAGTTAAAGATTACTATGATCACCAGTCTTGTTATTCAGTTGCATTAAGTACTTTTATTTTGTTTTTTAAATTTGTATTGTTTTCTTGTATTTATTCCTAATTAGTTTTTTTAAGTACCTAGATAATAGTATTTATATAAAATTAACAATACAACTTAATGGCGTTAGCTGTAATGTTGTATATGTAAATTTAATATTCTTAATAAATAAATAAATCAGAAGTGGCTACTCTGATGAATCATAATACTTAGGTACTTATATGATACATGTACTTATATGAAAACAACAACCATGCCGTTATCCAGTATATGGGGCAAATTAGCAAACCAGAACGATTTCTAGGCAATAATTACATTCGTCACGCTGTCCCCACAGGTTAAGCCAAGTGCATCGTCACACTACCCACAGTGCACATTACTGCAGTTCAGTTCGGTGCCTTCTTTACTTAGTGCCTCGTATCCCCAACAAGTTGCGTGCGAATATGTTTTTTTCAAACCTAATAACTTTTTTATTCTGCATTGTGACCGTCTCCAGCAAGGCAGAGAAATGGTACTCCGCGGCAATCGTCGACAGAAGAAATAGCCTTCACAATTCGTCTAACCTGGAATTCCGAACCAATTACATCCAAAACAATGAACATCCATTCTTGCCGTTAATGTTAATCGATCCTAAAAAGTCGAATGATGGACGCACCAATTTTTATTCGGCTCAAAAATTCAACATGAATAGTGCAAACAGTTCCTCGGAATCTGACAGCATAACACTAAATTACAACAATACTGTTGAGAATTTGAACGTGTTGAATAGAATACGCCCCAAAAGAACGAAAATACGTAAGAGATGTCCTGTTGCTAGGCCGAGGCAAATAAACCAGTCGAACATGAAACAAAAATCTAAGACAAGATTTTTGGAAGTGTTCCAAGTGGTGGAATTTGATCATGTCTCTTGTACATCCAGTAGTGGTCTAGAAGGTACGTGTTTACCAGAGTCTGAGTGCATTGACTCGGGTGGTTCTACAATGGGGACTTGTGCAGATGGTTATGGAACTTGCTGCGTGAGTAAGTACTCCTACATAATAAATTGTCCTAATTAAATAGTTTTTCTGATATTTCAGGAGTATTAAACAACGGAAATAATTATTGGTATTGAGATTTCAATTTCAAAGGCTCTTTATCAAAAAGATAAATATCTCTTTCTCTCAAATTTAGATCGGGAACAGTTTATTGCTAACATTAAGTTATAGGTACCTACAATCACATGTATTAATAGTTCCATTATTCCATATTGTCTTATGCAAAAGGCAATCCGTCATTGCCTAATGTCTCTATTAAATACTTATCTATGCAAAATGTAAATTCATCACTAGGTTCAAGGTATCTATGTACCTATGTTTCTACAATAGTTTGGTACCTACGTACCGTAAGCGACGTTTGTAAAAATGTAGTTGCCTACATTCTAGCTACCAATTTAGTCAATACTTACTATACATACAGTTACCTATAATTTATTTTATAATGTTTTAGCTCAATTCTTATGCGACGGCCGTTCAGATGCAGACTCCGGTTGGTTCACTAACCCTGATTTTCCGTCGCCAAGTACGGACAGACTGTCATGCACTTTTATATTGGATAAAACCTCTGAAGACATTACTCAGATACGATTGGATTTTAACAATTTTGAGGTGAATTTTAATACAAGAATAAGTACATACAAAAATACGTAAAAATGTATTAAGTAGGTATCTACATACTTAACATATTTTTGTTCTAATTTTTCAGCTGCTGCCACCGACAGATGGCTCGTGTCACGATGATCAGTTTATTATCTCAGGACAAAATGTTAATAATGTGATACCGATTCTTTGCGGGATCAATTCTGGTCAACATGGTAACGTAGACTAATGTTCTATTTTTTTATTTGTTAAGTGTGAACTACAGCCTCCTTCAGTTTATGAATCGGTCGAGTTTTTCTGTAGCATTCACTATTTCAATTTAATTCATAATTTTTCGACCCTAAAATTTGCTGCCCTTTTAATGGCCTTGGCTAATGAGAGTGTCAGAATCTTACTGACTAATAAATAACTGTCTGTTAGATATTTCTCCTACTCTGGACCGGGGTGTCGGCATCTCAACTAACTAGAGATAGTGTGTAATTAAGTATAGCGTACAGGTACTTATACCTACAATGTTGTATTAAAATACGACTTTTATTTCAGTTTACATCGAAGTTGGTGAAGTCGACGGTCCCATCAATTTTACCTTCCAAACAGTTTCTTCAGAAAGCAGGCTGTTTTCAATTAAGGTAAACAAAGTTTACAACAAACTGGACATAGGTACCTATTATGTACTGAATATGTAGGTAGTTAAATACATAGCTAGCCCTTTTTTTGAGAGGGGTAGCAGGGTCGTTTCTTAGTACCTACTTACTTACTATTATTGAGCAGATTACCTACACACAAGTGTAAGTAAACACACTGAATCTGGATATCTAAAATTGTCTCGATGCCTATACATATTTTTTTATTTCCGTTATGAGACTTAGATATCTCTTAGGTATCTACACAATTACCGAAAAATTATTATTTAGGTAGGTACCTAGGTACTTAGATACCTGTCGGATATTTAAAAAATACCTATAGGTACTAAAATAATCTTGTTTCTAGGTAACGCAACTAACCTCATCAGATGAGCTGGCCGCCCCAACGGGTTGTCTGCAATACTTCACAGACACACAAGGCTACTTGGAATCCTTCAACTATCGAGATAAATCCGATATCGTCATCGCAAGGACTCCTAGTTATTTAGTAGGTATTATTGAATGATTCCTCTTTTCTTCTTGGTAAACAAGTAGGTAGGTAGCCAGACGTGAGAGGTCGCCGACACCGTTCACTTCCCTGAAGATTTGCTCAGCCTAAGCAGGGCACAATGCACAACTTAATGGGTTGTGGATAACACAAAGTTTACTTCAAGAACAGCTACTCAATTATTCCAGGAATCAAACCCTTCAATATTTGCACGAATGTATTTATGCAATAGGTACTTAGTTGTCTAGGAAAGTACCTACCTACCTACTGCCTAACTTACCTAGCTATGAATTGTAATAGGTAAGTTCCTACCTACATATAATTTCTCGTACTTATTTTTCACTGATTTCTCTACTTGACTCAAAGGTTGCAAAGGAAAAAGGAGGCAAATTATAAGCCTAAATAAGTATAATTTAGCTGATTACTGTACTAATTTTACCGCACATGATATGCATTTGTGTTGCAGAACAATCTTAATTATGCTATGTGCATTGAGCGGAAAGCAGAAACGTGCAGTGTCACGTACACCAACACTGGAAACATGCAGATAGTTAACTACGACACAGGTAAGTTCATTTAATGGATCCCTATTAGGTACCATTATGAGTTTGACCGAGTCTGCCCATATTATGTACACCTATGTATGTAAGTATAGTGAGAAGCCTAATTTTCTTCATTGAATGTTACTTACCATATCGTAATATAACCATAGTACCTATATAGATTGGTCTAATCTAAACTGCGCGGTTAAATGTGTAGGTAGTATTTGCACTAAGTTGGTAGGTACCTACTCTGATCTATTCACATATCATCTAAGGACTTTCCTTTTATTTATCTATTTTCCATGACCAACAATACGGGTTCACTAAGGGACGTTGCACTACGGACGCAGGAGTATCGCTTATAAAACAAGTTTTCAAATCGTGGGAAAAAGCACAGGATGCCATCGGAATATTTTGCGATCTTTCGAAGGCTTTTGACTGTGTTGAGCACGAAACACTATTACTGAAGCTGCAACACTACGGCATTCGGGGAGTATCCCTAAATTTATTAAAATCATACCTTCTAGAAAGACTCCTTACAGTACAAGTAAACAGAGTAAACTCCCGGGGTGCTAGCGTATCTATGGGCGTACCGCAGGGCTCAATATTGGGTCCATTCCTATTTTTGGTTTATGTCAATGACCTGCCCCATTTATTCCAAAGTGAACCGCATATGGTATTATTCGCTGATGACACATCCTTGATTTTTAAATTAAATAGACGATCAAATAACTATGACGAAGTGAATAATGCCTTAATGAAAGTTCATAATTGGTTCACAAAAAACAACTTAGTACTTAATGATAAAAAGACGAAATGCATTAGATTTATTTTGCCAAATGTTAAAAGTAACGTATGCGATGATATATTATTAAATGGTCAGAAACTGGAATTTGTAAAGGAGACCACATTCTTGGGGATTACTGTAGACGACAAGCTGCAATGGGGGCCCCACATTAGATCTCTAGCAGGGCGGTTGAGCTCGGCAGCTTATACTGTCTGGAAGATCCGTCAGCTAACCGACGTAGGCACGGCACGACTAGTGTACTTTAGCTACTTTCACAGCATCATGTCGTATGGAATTCTGTTGTGGGGACAGGCATCCGACGTTGAGTCTATCTTTATCTTACAAAAGCGTGCAGTCAGAGCTATCTATAACTTAGGTCGTCGCGAATCTCTCAGAGAAAGTTTAAGGAGATCAACATTATGACCGTACCATGTCAATATATTTATGAAAACATTATGTATGTGTGGCGTCCCTCCCTGGGACCCACTATTAGTATTGTTATTAGAATACCAGATATTGTTTATGGTCGCCATTGAGTATCTATGGTTTTAATTTTGGCAGAACAATTTTGGCGCCACTTTTTAGGCGGTTACATGTGTAAGCGGTGTAAAGTCAAGAGATTATAATTATTCAATATTAAATACATATTTTATTGACAAGTTCGCCTCTTATTTACTCGGCGTACGAAGCCAAATATGTTAGGAAAAACCTACAGCTATTTGTAAAAGTATCTGACAAGCATGACTATCCTACTAGACATAGAAATAGATTAAGTCAGCCTTTATTTAGATTAGCAAAAGTGCATAAGTCGTTCATGGGATTATGTGTTAAATGTTATAATAAAATCCCAACTGAAATACAAAATCTTAATGAAAGTAAATTTAAATTATGTATAAAGAAAGTATTATGTAGGAAAGCATACTACAAACTAAATGATTATATAGAAGATAAAAATGCTTGGAGGGTGGCTGGTTTGACTGCACAGGATAAAAATTGTTAAGGTTAAGAGGAATTTTGATCTCAATTATTAAATTATTTACCATGTTGTTAATTGTTGATAAACTGGATTTTTGAAAATGTGAGAGCCCTGTAACTTATTAAAATTGAGTTAGACTTATAGACTTATAGTATATTGGTACTTGTGTCAGTTGGGAGTTGTCATGCTCACTCAGGAGTCTCATTGGCGGTGGCACGGGCACTGGGCCGCTCGGTTCCCTATAATATGGTTGAGTTGGGCGGTGCTGGTGTACGTGTCATGTTCGTGAACGGACGCCGCCTATTGGGACTGGTCAACTCGAGACTGTCTAAAGTTGCTGTCCCTGAGGGTTATTTCTTTTTCGGATACTTTGGTTAAACACTAGTGTTACACTGTTCTCACATAATGGAACTATCTAAATTATGTAACAATGCATTGTAAAAAGTGATTGAAAAAGAGTAACCATGGAGTTTCTTGCTCGTTCTTCTCCATAGGAATCTACCACAGTTGCGCGCGGATCGGTGAGTCAAGCGGACGCGCTAGCCCAACCGCCGTAAACGCAATGTTATTTAGTGTTTTACTACTACCTCACGTTACGTATAATAATGAGTGATAAAAGTAATCAAAGTTCAACTAGTTTGCCTAGACTATTGTGTGATTTTAGTGAAGATGAAACTGAGTTTACAATCAGTCAACACGATGATGAAGGTACTATGGGAAAATGTGTAGAAATTAATGACTTACCGCGACACAAGAGAATGAGAAGTGAAAGTAATGAAGGTGAAGGAGAGGTAGACGAAGAAGGATTTATAACTGTAAACAGGAGACCAAAACGATTAATTAGAAGCTCATCCAAAAATAGTGAACCACAAATTGAGGTACATACCCACACTGAGGAAAATTCCAATAAGTTTGAAGTTTGTATTACCTCTAAAGAACCATTACCGAAACAGATTGCCCTAGCTAAAATGATGAGAAAGTACAATATAGAAGACATACACAGAATTAAATACAAAAGCAACTTTAAAGTTTTGATTTTATTTGATTCACAAGAAAAAGCGAATATCTTACTAAATTGTAAAGAAATAGCGGAGTTGGGCCTTCGAAGTCAAATGACATTTGAATTGAGTGTTTCCTATGGAATAATTAAACAAATTGATTTAGAAACTGAAATGGAAGAACTTAGAAATATGTTTAAATGCAACACAGAGATTATTTCTATCTTAAGACTGAAGCGATTAAATGATGATGGCAATTGGGTGGATAGTGAGACCATAAGGATATGTTTTAAGGGCCCGACTTTACCACCCTATGTCTATGCTTACGGTTGCAGGTTTAAAGTTGAGCCATATACTTTCCCAGTCTCACAATGTTCTGGCTGCTGGAAGTATGGACATATAAGAAAGTATTGCCCGGGGAAAAAAGTTCTATGCCCTAAATGCGGGAAAAATCACACTAATTGTGAAACTAAAGTTTTTAAATGTGTAAACTGCGATGGTCCTCACATGTCTTTTGACAAAACTTGTCCTATATTTCAGAAAGAAAAAGAGATACCGAATGTGATGTGGAAAGAAGCTTGTTCTTACAAAAAGGCTTTAGAACTGTTATCGAAAAATAAAAGTATTATACCTAAAAGAAGGGCAAATGAAGGAAATGATTTAGATTTATTGGAACAGACTCAGTCTCACCAATCTAAAAGTTATAGAGATATATTATTACAGTCAAATATGCCTGTCACATTGATGGATGAGAAAAGAAATGATGAAGATAGTGAAACAGTACTGACTGAAGAGGGTGAGGAACAGAATGGACGCACATTACAAAAGAAAAAAAAAACTAGAAAAAAGTTAACTACGAACAGAGACCAAGATATAGATTTGTTGAATATGGAAGGGATAAATAACAACATCGTTGAAAATCAGAATCATGATAAAAAAGAGGAAAGTAAGAAAAACACATTTAAAATAATATTTCTTAGACTAGTACAAAAAATTAAACAAATTGTTACATCTAATACGAATGTTGAAGATAAGGTGAAATGCTTTTGTAAGATGATATTTGAAGAAATATACGCATATGCAGTAGACTTTATAAAAGATGGAGAATTAATTAAAAGGATATTCAGTGCATTTAATGGATAACAGGAAAGTAAAGAATTTTTGCATTAATATACTACAGTGGAATTCACAAAGTTTAAAACCAAAATTGACAGAATTTGAATCACTCTTAATTAAAGACAAAATACATATTGCAATTGTCTGTGAAACATGGTTAGAGGAAGGGAGTCGTTTGAATATTTCGCAATACACTTCTTATAGAAAAGATAGACACGATAGGTATGGCGGTGTTGCAGTTATAGTTCACAAGTCCGAAATAAAATCCGAGATAAAGTTTACTAGAATTAACAATACAGGCTTAGAAATGCTACATGTGAAAATCCTTAATTGTAAATACTTGGAGAATATTATTTCTATTTACTGTTCTCCTTCTACAATAACCAGAGAATCTGATTGGGAGGAACTATTTTCACTTTATACAAAAAAAACCATTATTGCTGGAGACTTTAATGGACATCACTCCAATTGGTCGTGTAAAAGTGATACGAGAGGTAATCAAATCATGGATTCTGCACTGGAGTATGGCTATGTACCCATTAATGATGGCAACCCCACAAGAGTTCGATTTGTGAGCAATGTGGTACAGAAAACGACCCCCGATATCACTTTCACTTCAACTGATATTGCAATTCTCTGTGATTGGTGTGTGTTTAATGAAAATTTAAGAAGTGATCACTTAATGATAAAAATAAGAATGAACTACCAGGATGTGCCCCATTGCATAAAAAAGAGGAATTTTAAGAAGGCTAATTGGTCAGCATACTCTAAAGACATTGAAAGCAGATTGACACAATTAGTTATTTCTGTGAATAGCGTGCAAGAAAAGTACACGACCTTTATTTCTGTCATCAATGAATCAGCAGATAAAAACATTCCACCGGTTAAAATTTGCAATGACCCTGAGAGGAATTTCAAACCGAAACCATATTGGAACCAGACCCTATCTAAACTAGTGGCTGAAAGAAGACTCGCACTTGCTCAGTTTAGAAAGAATCCTACACCAAGAAACTTAACTGTATTAGAGGATAAAACATTAAAATCACAAAAAGAAATACGACGAGCTAGGACGAACAGTTGGCAAGAATTTTGCACAGATGTGGACGGCAGAGTATCTTCTTCTGAAATGTGGAACAAAATGAGATGGATTAAGGGCTACAGAAGAGATAAGTATTATTTTTCAATGGATAGGAAACAAGAACTTTTGCGCACCTTGGCCCCTGATTCAGTTCAGTGTTCCAAACCTGTGTTCACATCAAATAATTTTTTGTTAGAATCTGAATTTACCTACCAAGAGTTGGAAGCGTGTATAAAGGAAAAAGACACAGCTCCTGGCGAAGATGCTATTACGTATTCTATGATTTTTAATCTCCCTGTAATTGCGAAAACATTTTTACTGGATATATTTAATGAAATATTTAACTTGAGCTATGTTCCTATTGAATGGCGTAATATTAAAATCATTGCAATACCAAAACAAAGTAGTAGTAATTCAGATATCAAGTTAAGACCAATATCATTGATATCTTGCTTGTGCAAGATTTTTCACCTAATGTTAAATAAAAGATTAGATTGGTTTTTTGAACACAATATGTTGTTATCTTCTAGTACAACGGGTTTTCGAAGAGGGCGCTCATGTTTGGATTCTCTTAGTCAAGTTGTTACTAGTGTCCAGATTGCATTTACTAATAATACACCGACGTTGGCATGTTTTCTCGACATTGACAATGCCTATAATAATGTGTTAATTGACAGTGTGACCCAAACATTAGACAAACTAAAGGTGGGCAGTAGAATATGCAACTACCTTTGGGACTTCTTGTGCGAAAGGCATCTAATTATTAGTGACGAATTAACTGTAGATAATCAGATTGTTAGGTGGACTAGTCGAGGCCTCGCACAAGGAGACCCAATCTCACCATTGTTATTTAATATTGTTACGATGGAGGTTGCAAAAAACAATAACAGTAACATTGTACAAATATGCCAATACGCTGATGACTTTGCAATATTAACTAGCTGCAAAAAACTAAATGACAGTATTATCCATATGCAAGCATCCATAAATATTATTACTAAAATGCTACTGAAAATAGGTTTGCAACTATCAGCATCAAAATCACAATTATGTTTGTTTAGCAGAGGACATAGAAGACAACAAGTTCATATAGAAGTTAATAATAAACCGTTAGAACGAGTCGATAACATCAAATACTTGGGTATGTGGTTAGACTCCTCACTCCGTTGGGGCCGACACATTAATGAACTGAATGAACGTTGTCAGAAAATGTTAAATATCCTCAAAGTTCTATCAGGGCCGGGGTGGGGAGTACATCCCATACATTTAAGACGTTTATACATAGCTTTGATAAGAAGTCGTATTGATTACGGATGTTTCCTGTATGACAATAGTATTAAATTAAGAGTTTATAAAGTTGATAAGATCCAAAACCAAGCCATGAGAACTATAGGTGGTTTTATTAAGTCGACACCTATACATGTAATGGAGAGTGAATTATGTTTGCCTCCATTGTATATTCGTCGAATGTATTTAGCAATTAAGTATTGTTGTAAAGTTAAGTCTTGGGTCAATGATAGCACTAGTGGGTTACTATATAAGCTGAGTGCACTGTCAACAAATAGATATTGGGTAAATAAGAAAAAACCTTTGTTATTAACTACCTTCAATAACATTAAAGAGGAAAAAATTTATTCGACTAGCCCGTTAGATATGTATAAATTAAATATTTGGTGTAGTTTTATTGCGATTAATAATGTTGTTAGAATTGATTTAGAAAGTGTTTTAAAACCTAAAAGGTATTACGAAATTAATTTGTTAAGAAATGACATTTTGTTAGAATTAAATGAAAAATATAGACAATGGTATAAAATATATACAGATGCATCAAAAAGCACCGAGATAGGGGCAGCTTACTATGACCCAGTTGCTAAAGGAAGTGAGTGTTTTAAAATAGTTTCCTCGGTATCTATTATGACGGCAGAAATTTTAGCAATTTCAAAAGCGCTGTCCTATGTTGAAACCTTATCTCACACTACAAATGTAGTAATATTTACCGACAGCAAAAGTTCCCTTCAGCATCTGGTACGATGCGCCTATGGACACAGAGGTGTATCGATTGCCTATGATGTGATGAGGAAAATACACTCACTTCTTTTAAGTAACATCAACATTGTTTTACAGTGGATCCCGTCACATATTGGCCTGAAGGGAAATGAGGAGGCCGATAGATTAGCGAAAATCGCGTCAGTTTCAGGTTTTGAAATTTACATTTTTCCAGTTAGTTCGGAAATACTATCAAAATTTAAGACTTATTGTTTCGACAAATGGAAAGATTACTTTAATGAGCAATCTAAATTAAAAGGAATTTGGTACAAAATTATCCAAAACGAGCATCCTCCTATCCCATGGTTTGATGGTGATGACATTGGCCGTGGTACTGTTGTAACTGCTCATCGGGTTCGTTCCGGACACATGCCACTGAGAGCTTTTGCGTATCTTATGCAAAAAGTTAGTTCTCCCAACTGTGAGGTCTGCGACAAAAGAGAGGATGTTCAGCATCTTTTGGTGGAGTGCATCAGAAACGAATCTGAGAGAAACAGAATTATTAGAGAACTAAATATAAATAGGTTAGACGTAGGCGTATTTTATTATTTTTTGGCTCGCCCACTATCCCGTGAGGCAAAAATGATATAGATACTCATTAGTTAATATTTAAAGCACTGTTTTTGTTTAGTTTGTTTATTTTGTTAGTTAACTTAAGATTAGTTTATGATGGGACTGACGTGAACTGTGTTCAAAAGTCCCATAAAATAAAGAATAATAAAAAAAAAAAAAAAAAAAAAAAAATCTACACTTTGGAACGAGCAAATAGCTTCACTAGAGGACAGACGGACAGACGGACAGACTGACACATAAAGTTAAACCTTATGATATCTTTTTTGCTTGACGTTCAAAAGTGCCTTTTTTGGTCTATTTGAAATAAAGAATTTGATTTGATTTGTAGGGTTATATCTTCTCTAGTTCTGGGGCGAGAGGGAGTGTCAGGCTCTCACTGACAAAAACCCACCCCGTTCCTTTTCATGGTCGAGGCCGAGCCGCGGCACATAACATACCTAATTGCGCTGGACCCTTACAGGATTGCCCTGTCAACCCCAAACGTGTTAGCTGTAGCTCATTCATTACTTAGGTACCTACTTAAGTTGTTTAATGTATCCCTATTCGTTGATAGATGGGCTGCCTGTGATCCCGCCCGATCAAGCTGGAGTGGAAATCTTGAACTGCCCGAGTGATTGGCTGCTAATAGCTGCAACCAGACTCTGTGGAGATCGTCTTAATGATGGATCTGTGTTTCAAGATTTTACTGTTAATGCTCCCGTCACAGGTAAACTTGCAAATTTTAAGAGCCCACGTAATTCTTATGTATTTTTTTTATATGATATGACGGTAAAAGAGCAGTCAGTGGAGCCTACTTGATGGAGGATGTATTGCAACACCAGAGGAGATAGTTTTGGGGATCAGTGATTCGGAGTCTTAGGAAAGTGATTGAGTAAGGGAATTGAAATATTGGGTATTTGGTAACCTCACTCACACGGCGAAACACGATGCTGTTGTTGTTTCACACTGGTTTTCTTTGAAGCCGTTGCATCACTCCGGTCGAGCCAACTCATTCGTACCGAAGCTTTTTTGTTGTGTAACCAAGATTTACATGCTGTTTTGAACGGATGTATAATACATATATCCTATACCACTTACTACTGTTTTATTTTTTCAGACAATGGTGCTGGTCCTATTGTAGTCTGGTTTCGATCTGATGAATCTTATGTTGGCGTCGGATTTAAACTTATGTATCAGCAGAATTCATGTAATGCTTAAGTAAATAATACAGTGTTAGTTACTAGTTATTATTATTATAATATAGTTTTGTGAATGAAACTAGAAGTAATGTCCAAGCATTTATTCTATTGTAAAAATAATTTAGTGCTTATCCTGACAGTAGGTACAAAGTTTAAAAAATGTGTAAAATAATCAGCATACAATACTTAGTCTTTTTTATTTCTTGCTAGACGAGGATCAAGAAATAAAATGAAATACAAAAAAATACTGTTCAAATTGCTAGCTATTTCTTAGATTAAAGATTTTAATTTTATTTTATGTAATGTAGGTATGTAATTAGATTTATCTAGCAACAATTATTGTAATTGTAAAAGATTGACATATTTTGAATGATACTTAGAAGAGACTACAACTGTAAAATAATAATAATAAGACTTGCAAATGCCAAGGTTAAATATATTTAAGAAAATTAAATTACTAAATATTCGAAACCGATTACATAAGCTTGGACTCAATAACTTATATGGAACTGTTGACACAAGTTTAAATTCAAATCCTGACACATACCAATATCATATTATAAGAAAATAAATACTCTAACAAATATATTTGTACAATTTATTGTATGGTAATTTGTTAAAGAAAACAAAACATAAAGTTAAAATAAAGTAATTGGAATTAACTGCTTAAAATACTTAAATAGTCTTAAATATTAAAATAAAATGTTTGTAATTAAGTACTAATTAAAATAAGCATATATCAGAAATAATTATACATAAATTTATGTTGCATACATTATCAAAACTATTTATACTTTGGCATATCATCTGAATAACAAATAAAGTACTTATTATGTTACATTCATTTATTTTTACAAATATCTATAAAAATGAATCTAGTATCTATAAGAATTATATTGTTCAGTTTGGATTTGCTTGCAAGAAAGATCAATATATTATATTATTTAAAATCTAAATACCCACCTTTCCAATACTTTCAAATAATAAACATTACTTTGTTTTAACCTCATTCTTCTTCTTAAGTCCATCTCTCACAATGTTATAAAAAGATAATAATATTCCAACCATAATAATTCTTACAACACTAAGAGACAATACTTGTAAAACTACTTGCATAGGGCTATCTATGGAACCCCCAAAGAGGAGTGTCAGTAGTGTACCAGAGACACTGTAGACGGAGTAGGTCTTGCCAGTCTGTAAAAAAAATAAAATTTTAATTATTATTGCAAAATTGGTGTTTCTTGAAGAGTAACCCTTCTATCTTACATATATTAAGTACAGGGTCCTGGGTGATTCTCCAAAAAACCTTAACTTTTATTTAACAAGTCATTATCCTCCCAGGTTTTTAAGCATCTTAGTAATTTATTTTATACAATATTTTTAATCGGTTGCTTGTAAGCAGTGGTGAGATTTAATTTAATAAAATAATTATCTGTGTATCAGCAGACTTGTTAATTTTCGGTTGAGGATAATGACATTATTAAATTTTTTTTAATTGATGTGAAGAATCACCCTCCTTCTTATGTGAGGCTCACTATTAAAATAGAAGTAGTTTATAAAAATTGTCAGGAATGATTTAGAATACCTACCTACTTAAGCTTTGCATTGAATTAGATTTACAGGCTCATAAATAAACAAATTAAATAAATTACTACTAAATTAACAAATTAAAGTTGTAATTAAAGAGGACATTGTTAGCAACACTTACTAGAGCATCATGAATCATTTGCTTGCCAACATCATCAGGTGAATGCAATCCGGCTGTTCCTGATATAAGTTTTGTCTCCTCTGGTTTAGTCAGATCCTCATTCTTGAAGCCGGGAGTGTCAGTGTCGGGTGGGAAGGCTAAAGTCAACCTTACATTAGTTCCTACAAGTTCCATGATCACCGACTCTGCTAGACCACGCACAGCCCATTTTCCAGCACTATAAGCACTGTAGCCATAAATACCTGAAAAATAGAAAGTCTCATTTTATTTAATTTATTTAAGTGTAGTAAGGCACAGGTGAATAATAATGCAAATTAATGATAACAAAACAGGTTTCTCTAGTATATGTTGCAAAGTAAAATTGTTTTTGTTCCGCAACTATTACGAGGTAGAGTAGTTCAACTTACCAATTAATGCAGCTTCAGAACTCACAAATACAATAAGTCCCTCGTTTCTTTTCTTCATTCCTTGTAGCACATAGCGTGTTGGGTATGCAGTGCCAAAGTAATTGAGATCAACCATTTGTTTAATCACATCGGGATCAGTTTTTTCAAACTGGCCACAGATACACATTCCAGCACAATTGATTAACATGAATATAGGGCCTAGTTTCTCTTCTATGGATACAAAACTTTTTTCTATGGCTTTATAATCAGAGGTAACGTCTAATGCAACGTATTGAACTTTCTGGTTATTTTTATCTCTACAGTTCGCAGTTATTTCCGCAACAGCTGCCGAAAGCTTCCCAGTGTCACGCCCAATAACAGTGACATGAGCCCCGAGCCTGGCTGCTTCCACCGCTGCTGATTTCCCTATACCACTTGAACCACCGGTTATTACTACGTGTTTATTTTTCAAATCTTTGTAAATTACTTTCTTATCTAAGGAAAAATGTATCACCAATCCTAAGGCACCCAACACGAAAACAAACAGAAATATGTATATGAACATTGTTCTAACCAATAGCAATACTGAATTCCTATAACTTGATATCACTTTTATTCAATGCTGAATACAAATAAGTGTTTTTTTTAATTTAAATATATAAAAATTTAAGCACTTTTAACCTTTTCATCCGGCATGTAATCATGTGTCTGCTGGCTGATTATTTTGAGAGATCATTTGTCAAGAGATTAGTGTCAATTGCAGTCAAATGTCAATGTCGTTTATGAATAAGTGATTTTTAGTTATGGATTGGATAGTTGACAGAAAAACTCGACTAAATCTAAGTTATTACTTTGTCCTTCATCTGCTAAAAACAAGGATAAAGACACTACACACATAAAGACCTACACTTCGTTCCACTTGTGCCCCCAACCCCGAGAAGATAATGGACCCCATCGGTAGTGGTCTAATAGGCTGTTTGAGGTGCACGCCTAAAGAGTTAAGCTTGGGTCTAGTTCTGGTTCTGGCTGGTTTGATGTCCACAGACTAAGCTTATTGTGGGTAGAGATCGTAGCATGGTCCCAACTCCCGGGGCCCGAGGTGTCTTCTGCGGAGTGTCGGGCGTGAGGAAGACTTGAACGCACGCGGTACGCCCGCTTCATTGCGCACAATGGCCCGAGTCGTCACTTCCAGTCGACAGAATAAATAGTCGATTTAATCCCATCACTAAAAATACCCTTAACCAATTTTTTTAAATCTTTTTTTATCTGTGTTCGATTATTGATTCGTGTGTTTATTCGTTTCTGCGATTATTTATTTTGTGGTGTTTCTAATAAGATAATCTTTAATAACAGGCTATTTAGTTCTGCATTTCTTTACACTAGACATATAACACACAGTAAGAGTAAGAATCAAGTTTGCATAAGTACCTGTAGCTTTTAGTTTACCATTTCAATACGTGCAGTTGTGTTCACATTAAAAAAATGAATTATGAGACAAATAGACTTAATACATTTACCGACTGGCCTTCATCAGCCCCTGTAGATCCTATAAGAATTGCTAAAGCAGGGTTTTTCTATACGGGCGAAGGTACAGAAGTGAAGTGCTTTTGTTGTAGTAGTAAGATCTCTCAGTGGAATTATGGAGACCAGGTGATGTGGAGGCATCGACAATTGCAACCAACTTGCCTATTTGTGACGAATCCTGAGCTCTCAGGAAATGTGCCCTTAGTCCTTGGGCCAGAATGTCCTCCATCAATTACTCGTAGACCATCAGTGCCTTCTGATGATGTGCAAAATGACCATACTTACACTGCACCCGATTATGGACTAACAGAAGAAGACGAAACTTATAAGAATGATGCTTTACGACTCCTATCTTTTATTAATTGGGATGTAAGAATATCATTTATATTTTTTGTATTGTAGGTTGTATATATATTAATCTTTACCATTATCTCTGAGAAAATTGATGAGAAAACAAACTGGTTGTATGCCAAGAAAATAGTACATTGGCACTATGTATATAATCCTATCTTTGTGTCAATAATAGACATGTAAATTCAGTTTCATATGTTTTTCTACATGACTTGTAATGAATAATAAAGTAGTTCTCATTATCAACATCATAATATAGTTGTATTGTTTGTTTTAGCAATGTCTTTTGTATCTAGGTATCTAGGGATATATAGGCAAAATAAAGTGAAATTATTCATTTTCATTATTTCTCATTTTGTAGCAATTCAATGCATTCAATTTTACGTCTTGTACAAACTATAATAAACATACCAAAAGATGTTTGAAGGTTTTTGGCACTTTTTATTAGTTATTAATTACCACTACTATTCGTTTGTCTATCATGATACAATTATTATGAAATTTTTAGAATTTTTCATTTATTTTATTTATGTTAACAAACATATAATGTTACATTACTTATATATGCACAGTCTGTCATGATACTCAGGGCTGGCTATAGTGTTATGACTGGCTGGGCACCATCAAACATCCATCTAAGCTTATTATTTCTCACACTGCTTAATATTAACAGGACTAACAATAAAAACTAGGAAACATAATGCAAACATAGTCAGCTTGATAATGCTTTTTAATATTGTATTATTTTATAGTTAAATTTTTTTCATTCAAGGAATGGTATGTCAGCAATAAAAATTAATTTATTAATATTAAAAAACTCACATGCCTTTTTAATCCTTATATGTATATGACTAAAAAAAATTAAAACTGTTTTCTCACTTTGCTATTCTGACAGACATTTAATGACTCAATACATATCATTTCTTATTAATATTTATTTATTATTTATGAATTATATGTACTGTATAATATAGTTTTATTGAACTCTTAAGTAATATGATGTAATATTTGTACAGGACTCATCAGTTTCCCGTCAATCGCTCGTAAATGCTGGATTCTATCACGCTGGTGAGGGCCGTCTGCGTTGTGCCTGGTGCGGAGGAGAATTGTCCCGTTATAATCACTTCACCTCATCTACACCACTTGAAGTCCACCGAATGTAAGGAAATGTTATTCTGACATATTTTTTTATTAATAAATATGGTAAAAAATTATTAATAGCATAAAATAATAAAACAATATTTGATATAAAAATCTTAAAATTAAAATATAATGTCTGTATTTGTTTTTATCCAGTTGTTTCCCTCATTTAATAATATAGTGCTTAAAATAAATAACTTAATAGTAAATACAAAGGAAACAACTACGATTTAATTTACTTTGAATCATGTATTTTACTTTGAATCATGATATTATTCTAAAATTATCATGCATCTCAAGATTGTCATTACGTCTGATGAATAAAGGTCGAATACTTATCTTTTTTATTGTGTTTCCACAGATACACAAATGATACAAATAAGACATAGATAAATGTCACTATGTACAACATAAGTGTATGTTGTGAATGAAATAATTGTTGTTTGTGTAGGTATTTCTCTCGGTGTCAGCACGCGGCGAGCCTCGAAGCAGCTCAGCAGGCACAAGCGGGCAATATTTCCACTACATCGTCGCCGTCGCTCTCGCCTTCACCACCTAACGACACCCCACGCGTAGAGTCACCATCCGCCAATTTGAATAACCTGCCACAATCGTATGTACCTACCACACTTGTTTTTTTACTCAAGCTGTAGTTATGCACGCGATTTCCCCCGCTACCCGACTTCTATTGGTGCTAACCAGTAAGATTTTATTGGGGTACACTGAATACTGAAACTGTACTAAAAACACAAAATTAATTAATACTTAGGGACTGAAGTAGAGATTGTAAAGTTTTTTTATATAGATCCATGCTCTCAATACCTTATAGCGAGCCGCCCTTGCCGCGCGACTATTTATTGACCTTCGTCGATAAATAGTCTATCAAACAAAAAAAGTCAAAGACCAATCCTAAACAATAGCTTTAGTTTTGTAATAATAGTAACTATAGGTAGAAGGATCCGGTTGCGGGTGCAAGCCCAATAATGTTCCGCGGTTCCGGCTTTGAGCAGGCTTCTTCTACTACATGGGGTGATTTTAGGTTGGTCAGTAAGAGTTTGAACTGCCGCTCGCCTAAACCGCGGCGGGAGAACTGGTTAGATGATTTTCCACGGTCGAAAAAAACTAACTTAACTAAACTAGATTGGACACTATTTTTTCAGTTATGACATTTCAATCGATATCTTTTAAAATTCTTCAGAAAGTTGCATCATGAAACGTTATAGGCGTCGATGGCGGAGGGGCAGTGTTGAGAGGCCGGCCAGATATGTAAAAAAGAATTTTTTTTTCGTTTAAAAGACTAAAAACTTATCTAGATAATTTATTTTATAGTTAACATGATATTTAGGAGAAAGGAAATTGTCAATGGTGTACGAAGTGGAAAGTCCGCTGATTACGCAAATTAATATAAAAAATACAGCGCCTTATTAATTCTACTAGCCATATATGGTGTTGCGGTGCGTCCCATCCAGTGTGCGCAAGGAGTAACCTGCGCGAGAAGTCATTTGAAGATTAGGTACGCCCCACACAAAAATAACTGCTTAACTTAGCAGCTTTCGTCATAGCATCATTAAGCAAATTATGAAGTCTCTAGTTTAATTTGAAGTCTTCACTATTTAAAAAGTAGGTACAAAACTCGTTTAAATTGTTACTTACCTACCAACGAAACAAAAATCAAGGTTTTTGTTACACTTACGCATAGAATACCACACACAAGTGTTTTATAAGTGAACAATGAATGTCTTTGAAACCGAATTATTTGGAAGGTGATCCATAGATAATTATGAAGGAAACTCGTTCGCGCCGTTTATTACTGTTTGTAGTTTTTCTTACGATGTAGTTATTCTTTAATTAAATGCTGTAGCGGTTTTATAATTTGGTAGTGTGTACAAACATACATGACCTCGATATAATACGTTTTAAGGTTCTCCTCCTTTTACGTCGGAAAATCCTGCACTGTTTTGCACAGTTCAAATGCTGTTACAAAACTTCTCCACTGTTTACTGGATGGTATTAAGTTTACATATAAAACTTCCTCTTCAATCACTCTATCTTCTTATTAAACAAAATCGCATCAAAATCCGTTGTGTAGTTTTAAAGATATAATCATACAGAGGGATAATGTGACAGATAAAGCGACTTATTTATACTATGTTATGATAGTGATGCCCAACCGGCGAATTTTCAAAATTAATTAACGTGTTTAAATACGTCAATTAATTCGATTCAAAAGAGTCAATGCTCTACCTACCACCGATATGAAAATCGCCACTACCCCAAGTAATAATAATATCACATTTCGGTGCAATTTTGTGACGTCATAAATTGGTCAGCGTATAATTGAAGGACACGCACACGCAGCCGACTTCACACGTAATCGTATTAAGTCGGTTCTAAGTTCAAATGAAAACAATTACACTGAAACCTCGGTCATAACGGATTCTCAATAGGAAAACAGTATACGTTATTAGGAAACGACCTACATGGTCACTTAGCAGCAAATAAGTAAATTAGTTACCTTCTAGACATGGACGGAAGCGGTCGCTACCGTACGTTGCGAAAATAAAAATTAGTTGACGTATCTGTCTTACTATAGTGAAAAAAAATCCCCGAGTTATCGAATCTGATAACTGGGAATCAATAAATAAATGGCTTTGGATAAAACGTTAATTCATCTTTCGTTAGTTGTTGATCGTGGTAGTGTTGCTATGACAAAAAGTACTATTAAGTTATAGGTCTAGTATTTATCCTAATTGAGGTGAAATTGTTCGGTGAATAGTGGTGAATACTGTGAAAGTCGACCGTTTAAAACGTCTCAGTATATGAAATTTTTTGAGTGATTTTCATCATTATATCTATTTGTTCTTTGGTACTTAAGAAGTGATCGTTTTGATTGACCCTTACCATGGCTACATTGTTGTCCACAATTCGAATTCGGTAAGCATGTTTATTTAGTGTATTTTATATTTATCTTCTTTTTTTTGGTAGGTGAAAATCATCAAATGATTTTTCTCGCCCATGGTAAGGCAAGAGGCAGCGTCGAGACTCTTTCAAACTTAAAATTGTTCCTAATGATTTAATTCTCGTTCTTTCTCCTGCTATAGACCGAGGCCGCCGTACCTTAATGATAGCTCATTTATTAGCGCACACCGCAACTGCAGCTCCCTGTTTTATAAAAACGCAAGTGACGCCAAGTAAGCGTAGAGAAAAACCGTTGAATAATACAATTTTCACTTTGGCAAAAGTAACCTTCTTTACCTTCGATGTGAGTACCTACTCAACATAGATTCCCATAATTGTCTGATACTTAACTGTTTATTTACGTCAATCGACTGTTATCTATTGTCTCAATCACCTCAATATTCAAATAATGCATTTAAATTTAACATCAAATAAAAGATTGCTTTGAAGTTATAACATTCGGAGATACTTACTTCAACTTATTACTTACGCATGTACCAATGCATGGTACACAGATCACACTGGGAAAAACTATGTTTCTGTTTGAGCTTATAATTAATAGTAGTAACGTCCGAACTTTTAAATTAATTCATGAAATTATTGTTAATTTTAGATACCTAGTCTAATAGATTAATACGAGTTTCTTTTTTATGTTTGTGAAAATAAAAAAGAATGTTAATTAAAAATTCATCAATATTTTGCGCTAGGTTCTGGACAAATATTGATGAAAACCGACTCAAAAGTAGCCCAGAATATACTTTGGAATTGGCAAATCTGTACCACAGTAAAAATATCATACAGTATTGTAACTCGGCCGCTTGAAAGAAATAAATACCTACAGTCGCGCGGTACGTAACATGCGTTAGGGCTGCTCGTCTCCAGTATTTTAATTACCTTTGTCTACTTTCTGTTTCCATTTAGTTTTGTGATTGTAAATATCCTTTTATTTATATAAACAAATACGGTGCATTAAAAATAAACAAACAAAATTTCTTTGGACACCAATACCGAACTGAACAGCTGACTACGAATGTTCTAAAATCACAACCCTCAAACATCAAAATATTACATGAGTCTAGCTGTTATTATTGTTGTTATTAAAACCGAGAAAAAAAAACAGTTTTTATTAATATTATGTTGTTAAAGCAGCAGCTTTATGAAAATTTCGAAAACTATCTAATGACACAGAGACTGTCAAATTAATTTTTTCTAGTATTATTTATAATCAGATAATAAACAAATATTATTAATAATAAAATACCACACTCTCTACTTTGAATTATACAAACTAACAAAACATACATGAACCGTTTTAACACAAGCGTAAGTAGGTAGGTACCTAACGTAATATAATGATTCATTCAGAACCAGAACCGCCTATAACTACCTATTTCACTGGTCTCAATAACTTTATTCATTTTATTTATAAATTCAAACACCTGTTTTCGTGAGATAAAAGGAAATAATGATCCATTATAAAGCCACACATATGTACCTACCTAGGCTACTAGGAGGTAAGTAAAATTATTTTATAGTCTTACCTTTCAGAGTTTCCAGGTAATTTAAATAACTTATGTCTGGATGCGTTATTGACGAATTCATGCAACCAAACACAGCACAATATTTCCTATTCGTCATATTAAATAATGTACTCGAGCTGATTTCTAAATAAAAGACAACACACCGTCCGTTCGTCACTGCGGTACAGCCGCGTCTGTCTGCGTCCCCAGCGCGCCCCGACATCGGGCGCGTAGGTATAGTTTGCGTTTCGGCCGTTTCTATGAAGTTGGAATACTTGTAGATATTATTACCTTGTCTGTACTATCTATATTTTCATACATACATATACATATCTAAATATTATAAAGCTGTAGTTTGTTTATTTGAACGACGGCTTCCGAAGAGTCGGACAACAAAAAAAGGACTGCGGTGCCAGTAGCCGGATCCGTAAAAACTAAATAATTTTATTCCGGCGTCTGGGACCATAAAATGGGCCATAAAACATCACGCTATTATCTATGGGAGCAGAGCAGTAGGTGAAACCACGCAAGAGTAGCTAGAAAAATAATAATCTATTTATTTTTATTTTTTTGGAAGTAGTCTGTTAACACGTCTACTTTTTATTCCTATTCCTATCATCAATAAAAGGCGAAGTCGGTAGCACAAAGTAGTAGTTATAATAAATCAATCGATCGGTACTAAAATGACATGACATGTATTTATTTACATAACTGATTAAATTGCACTATAGGGTTCTTTCCTCGTATCTTAAACGATCGCATAAACTCGTCGCCACTGATAATATTAACAATAGCATGTAATTCCCTCCGTGGATGACTAAGTTTTCTTAGTATCATCAAAACACCGGTAAGTAATCGATTTACTTAGTCCCCTTTGGCCCTCAGAATATACAAAGGCTATGATGATGAAGGATGCTTCTTAATTTTGGTTACCTAGCTGAAAAGAGAAATCACCAAGCTATCAAGTCAATTTTAATAAATTAAATTCTACGTTAAACCTGCAAAACCTTGTCCGGAGCAGGAGAAGAACTGAAATTTGTAGTCAGTAAGTGTTCGACACTCTCGCCCACCCAGTCTAGTCAAGTCATTCGATGACTTTCGCGTCTCAAATAAAAGAACTCACGCAAAAGTACAAAGTAGCAAGATGACTTTTTTCAGTCATAGTCACCATAATTGTGGCTTACAGTTTCCTCGACTAATTTCAAGCATCAGTTAAGGCTCATATTCATAAGAAATATTGCTCAACTCCAGAAACTTCTAATCAAGTTTAAAACTATACTAATAACGTCGTCAAACACTCGACATACCTAGCCAAAAATGTTTAGATAGGTAGGACGTGTAATAAAATATAATAAAAATAATAATTATATTTTTCTAATTATTTTTCACAAAATAAATACGCGATACAAAGTCAATGCAAAAGCCGATCCCGTACAAAATTCATTTAATTTCCCATTGATTTTGAAAATGGTAATAATATTGAATTTGAATACCTAGTTTTGAAGTAGCCACGTTTCAGTCGAGTTATAATATAATATAAAAATATTTGTAATTTCCTTCAGGTCAGGTGCAGCTCACAACGAGCGTGTACTAAGCCAGGGCGGTACATGGCGTAACTTGGGCGTGGTGGGCGGTGGAGCTCGCCACCCGCAATACGCGTCATTGGCAGCTCGCCTCGCCAGCTTCGAGCGATGGCCCGCGGATAGGCAACAAGCACCACGGACACTCGCCGAGGCTGGATTCTTCCACACTGGAACTGATGACCAGGTAATGCCAAATGTTTCAAGTCATTAACTACCGATATATTACTGTTGAGGGTAAATCCTCAGCTAGCGTTGTCCGTGTTGCCCTAGGCGTTCAACGTGTTAATCATGTTTTTTTAAACTTCCAAAAATTATTATATGGGACCTGGGTGTAATGTTTATGTGAAATTGTATGTATACGTCACATGATACTCATATAGTTCTTTTTCGTTTGCATATATGTTTTATTAATGTCTCGTAATTCCCTTTGTATTAGGTATAGTATCTCTTCTACTTGAGTTTTTGGTTTTAGGAAAGGAAATGTATATAAACTTAAAATTGTAACTCACATACTACAATAAATGCCGACTATTCATCTTTCATACTTTATCAAATTGACACAATTTTAATATAATGCCCATCTACGGATGCTTCTACCAGGAACTGCAAAAAAAGCTTATAACATGTTTACTTTTAAAAGTTATATTTGACTTATTAAATACTGTTGACATAAAATTATTTGTCAAACGTTATGTTTGAAATGGAAACTAGCTAATTGATAGTATGGTTGGCGGTTTGTAGATACTCAAAAACTGTTGAAGGTTGCGTGCATGTAGTAAAGTAGTATGCCTTGAATAATTCCTTGTTGTGAATGATAAACTAACTTACAAATATGTATGTCTATTTTACAATTTGAATGCTAATTGATGAACTCACAGTTTCGCAGCGGTATTCGCTTCGTACGGACGCGTGCAGTAAACTTTATCTATATCTCATTAGTTATCGAGTTATTTACTCTCGAGCGACGGGCTTGACCTTGAATCGGTCTAGCGCATTGTTAGTTAATATAATGAGTATCGGATCGTTTGTTTACAATGGTGGATAGCAAAGAACTTTTTAACGATAATTTTGAATCAAGGAGTGCTTCGATTAGCAGTAACAAATCTGTGGCGGAACAGGATATTGAGGAGCAATTTAATATGGACGTGATAACAAATGAAGAAATGATAAGACCGAAAAAGCGAGACCGAGAAGAGGAAGAAGAGGGTTGGGTTCAAAGCAAAGGGAAAAAAAACCAAAGAAAACTGTATTGAAATTTATATTTCATCAAAAGAGAAGTTACCAAGGCAATTCGCACTTGCAAGACTATTTAAAGAAAAAGATATCACAGATATAATAAAAGTAAAATACTTAAATAACTACAGAGTGCGCATCGATTGTAAAAACGAGTTGAGTGCCACTAAACTACAAACTTGTAAAGATTTCATGGATATGGACTGGAGATTTAGCAGGCCAGATTTTAAAAGTTATTCGTACGGTGTGATTAAAGACGTAGATCTTGACCTATCTGATGAACAGCTCATGAGCTGCATAACTTGTCCTGAAAACTTTGAGTTGGTTTCATTAAAGCGGCTACAGAGGCGCAGTAATAATGACTCGCCGGAAGGTTTGTGGGTAACGAGTGAAGCGGTTCGGTTGTGTTTCAAAGGTGATATGTTACCAGGTTACATTTATGCAGACAGTTTAAGGATTAAGGTGGAACCATTTGTTTTTCCTGTCTCACAATGTTCTCGTTGTTGGAAGTTCGGCCACACAGTGAGAGTGTGTCCATCTAAAAAGACATTATGCCCCAAATGTGGTAGTAATCATGCAAATTGCGACACACAACATTTTAAATGTTTAAATTGTGAAGGGCCACACATGGCACTCTCTAAAACTTGCCCCGCATTTGTGAAGGAAAAGAACCTTAAAAGTCTAATGGCAGAGTTCAATTGCACATATAGGAAAGCCTTACAGTTGTATGTTGCACCTTCCCCACGCAGAGATGAGAAGGAATTCAATAAATCCTCTCCCACAGATGGCGTATTCCCTAAACTTAAAACTAAGCTCACGCCCACATGTGTAACTTCTGATGACCAAGCTAGCTTCGTAAAATCACCAAGCTCACCTCTGTATGCTGAGGTGGTAAAAACGGAAGCTACCATTCATAAGGCACGCACTCACATAGACCAACAACGTACTAAAAAACACGAGAAGACAAGGGTTGATAAAGGTGATGATTGGGCAAACTGGCTACCAACAGAAACGGGAGAAACGAAAGAACTGGAGCACGACCCCGAAGACTCTAAAAAGAAAGAAGTCAATTTTGATGAGCTGTTAACTAGACTGAAAAATATACTGTTTTTGAAGAGATGCACGGTAGGGGAAAAAATTCGGATGGCAATTCAATGTTGTTTAGAATGGCTGATCTTAGTTGTAGTTGATAACGTGTCGGATTGGAATATTGTGAAGAAATTATTTGAACTTTTCAATGGACAAACATAAACCTAACGTTAAGCTAAATATGATACAGTGGAATGCGCAAAGCGTAAAACCTAAATTAATTTTGTTGGAACAATTGCTGAACCAAGAACACATACACATTGTTGCGATTAGTGAGACGTGGCTGGAGAATGAAAGTGATATGAGGCTGAGCAATTACACAATCTTCCGGAAGGACAGGTTTGATGGCTACGGGGGGGTTGCAATTCTTACTCATAAATCTATAAGATCTCAGCTGTATGAAGTCCAACTCAGTAATCAAGGTATAGAATTTATTTGTTTAAAAGTATTTAACTGTGGACCGATACAAAATATTGTGTCTATTTACTGTCCCCCTTCCATAAGAACTTCCCAAAATGATTGGGATGCCCTTTTTTTCTTTTGCTCCAAGAAACACGGTAATTCTAGGTGATTTTAATGCGCATCATTCTAATTGGTCAAATAGAGTAGATAGTAGGGGTATACAAATTTTTGAAGCATTAACAGACAATCAGTTTATTACTTTAAACACCGGCGATCCTACTCGGTTAAAAATGGTTAACTTGGAATGGCAAAAGTCCTCACCTGACATCTCTGTGGTATCATCTGACATCGCACTGCAGTTCGACTGGTCAGTTATGAATGAGACACTAGGCAGTGACCACAGGGTTATTAAAATCTCTTCAAACATCCAAGCTGTATCCCCAACAAAGGTTCGCAAAAATTTCAAAAATGCTGATTGGACTGCATACACTGATCTACTCAACATCCTCTTTTCAAATTATACATTCTCCGGAGACTTACAGACTGACTATGACACCTTCATTGATTACATAAAATTGGCTTCTGATGTTCATATCCCTCTAATTAAGATAAACCCCAACCCCGATAGTAGTTTTTTACCTAAACCTTATTGGAAGCCTGAGTTATCGAAATGTGTGGCTGAACGCCGGCTAGCGTTGTCTAAATTTAGGCGTAATCCAACCCCCCAAAATTATGAATTCATACACAGTAACATTCGCGAATCTCAAAAATTGATACGAATAGCTAAAAGTAAAGGGTGGGCCGACTTCTGTTCTTCATTAGACGGTTTGACATCTCAATCAACCGCATGGCAAACAATGAGATGGTTTAAGGGGTATAAATTTTCAAACCACCACGTAGATGAACAAAAAGCTACTGAGTTACTTTTTAGTTTAACGCCAGACTTTGTATCCCCGAATGACATGACTTTCGACATAAATAATCCGGAACTTGAAGTACCGGTAACCAAATCAGAATTTCAAAAATGTATCCGGTCGAAAGATACAGCGCCCGGAGCCGACAATGTTTCATACTCCATGATTAAGAGGTTACCTCAAAATTGTCAAAAGGTTTTAATCCAGTTATATAATAAGATACTAACATCTGGTTTTGTACCTAAGCAATGGCGCGATATTGTAATTGTGCCAATCCCTAAGCTGGGACGAGACGCCCAAAGTTTATCATCTCTCCGTCCTATCTCAATGATCTCATGCGTTTGTAAGGTTTTTCATAACATTTTAATGAATAGATTAGAATGGTTTATAGAAAAACATAAGCTCCTGTCAAATAGCACTACAGGGTTCAGAAAATGTCGCTCAACTGTGGATAATTTGACCGTCCTAGTATCCCGAATTCAAATTGGTTTCTCGAAAAAAATGTATTACAACGGCTGTTTTCATAGATATAAGTAACGCATATAATTACGTAGATATCAAAAGCCTACTAAAAATCATGCAGAAAATTGGTATGGGATCAAGGATCTGTAGTTACATTTGGAATTTTAAACAAAAGGTTCGTGAGCTTTTATTGAAAGGTTTGGCTAAATCGTGACCACCATACATTATTATTAATAAGTATTAGTATATGTATGTATATAGTATATGTATGTATGTAGTATACTTATGTATGTATATAGTATATATATGTAGCAGTTATTTATTATTATATAATATAATTTGAGTATGAATGTAGGTATATATTAGGAATATAGTAACGTGTACGTTAATAATACGCACATATATCTATCTCGTATGTCTTATCAGATTTAAAGTTAAGCCGTTTGCTTGCTTCTTGCACCGACCATTGGCTCATCTCTGCATCACCCAAGGTTTGACTGGTAGAAAATGCCTTAGGCATTAAGTCCGCCTATGTACCCATTGTGCATGAAGTTTAAATAAAAAAAAAAATAAAAAAAAAAATTTCCTCAAGCTTCGAAACCTCAAAATTTCAATAGGTAACCAACTTATAAGTCGTACATCTAGTCGGGGATTGGCGCAAGGTGATCCGCTGTCACCATTACTCTTCAACATTGCAACT
Source organism: Spodoptera exigua (assembly GCA_902829305.4). NCBI lineage: Eukaryota > Metazoa > Arthropoda > Insecta > Lepidoptera > Noctuidae > Spodoptera > Spodoptera exigua. The sequence continues at coordinate 7,496,683 of LR824614.2, forward strand.
ATGGATATTTGTAATAGTGGTAGTAGGGATGTATATTTGTCGCAATATGCGGACGACTTTGTGTTGTATACCACTTGCAGTGATGTCTTCTCAGCCCAGCAAAGATTACAACCCGCTTTAAACAAAATATATAAACTGTTATTCAATTTAGGTCTTGAGATATCTCCTAACAAAACTAGCGTATGTATTTTTAAGAATGGTGTTGCAAAAGAGACTGTCAATTTAAAAATTAATGAGGTATTGCTGCCAGTGGTACACAATGTAAAATATTTGAGAGTCTGGCTAGATAGATCACTTAGGTGGTCTAAACATATCAATGAGACCCGGGCAAAGGTGTTAAAATTATTAAATATCTTTAAAGTTCTGTCGGGTTCTGGTTGGGGAATACATCCTAAGCATCTGAGGCGGTTATATATCACAACAATTCGAAGCAGAATCGATTACGCTTCTTTCCTCTATGATAGCAGTTGTGAAACACACCTTAGTAAACTAGATAGGGTCCAAAACAGTTCCATGAGGGTTATCGGTGGCTTTATTAGAACTACAGCCATTCATGTTATGGAAAATGAATTGAACCTGACGCCTTTGAAACTTCGAAGATATTATCTGGCGGGTAAATATTGGCTTAAAATAAAATCATACGCGGATAATAACATCATTGCCGTTATAAAGGATTTACAAGTATCTTGTCAACATTCACACTGGAAAAGAAAAATGCCTTTGTTAATTAAAATACACGAATCTTTGGATCCACTTTCTGTTTACACAAGCCCGATGATTGAAATTTTTTCAATGAGTACCTGGGTGAATAAAGTAGATCTGTCTCAAATTGTGTTTCCCCAAATAGATGGTCTGGTTTCGGCTAAAAAGCACTATCAAAATACTGAACTTGTTGATTTATGTACTATGATTTTAATGAACACCTACTCGGGTTTCTATAAAATATATACAGATGGATCCAAAGATAATATAGGGGCTGGAGCGGCGTTTTTTGACCCACAAACTAAAACGGGAGTGCAATTAAAGGTCAACGCAAGATGTAACATTATGTATATAGAACTAGTTGCAATAGAAGAAGCATTATCGTACGTTGACTCATTTGAAAGCGGCAATTATGTTATACTTTGTGATTCAAAGAGCGCCCTGCAGCATTTAATTCGGTGTACCACAAATATTCGAGGCACTCCGATTGCATATAATGTGATTAAATTATTAAATAAGCTTATTTCTAAGAAAATTAAAATTATTCTTCAATGGATTCCGGCTCATGTTGGCTTGGAGGACAATGAAATAGTAGATCGATTGGCAAAGGATGCATGTAACGTTGGATTTGTTTGCCCATATCTCCCTGTGCCCAATGATCTTCTGTACGCAGTAAGAGAAGAAAGTTGTAAAATGTGGCAAGAGCACTTCGACCAGAGATCGCTGAGCAAAGGAATCTGGTATCGGACGATTCAACCCACACTGTCTCGAGGCACATGGTTCGACCGAGCCAACATTAGCCGGTCAGAAATTGTAATGGCTTTTCGGCTTCGATCGGGACACATTCCATTGAACAGTTTTGCGTTTCTTATGGGTAAAGTTACTTCACCAAATTGTCCGGATTGTAATACAGTGGAAGACACATATCATATCCTGATGGAGTGTGTCCGGAATGAGGCCGAACGTCGGTCAATAATACCTACCTCAATGGATGTTGGCAAAAGCAACAGTATTCTTGCGTCACCTCTATCAAAGGATGCAAGAAACTTATATAAATTAGTTAAGATAGGTTTTAGATCGTAAGAATGATTTGTTTATACCGATGAGGGTGGCATAATCAGTTTGTGATTAAACCCTCTATAATAAAAATAAAGAAATAAAAAAAAAAAAAAAAAATTGATGAACTAATAATGGTTTTATCACCAAGTGTTTTGGTGTAGTTGAAATGGCTAAAATGCTTGTACTTATCATATAACATTGTGGGTACCTAACCTCATTCTTTTTTTTTTTTGTAGGGGGTAATAATTTAATCTCTTACTGACTCAAAACCGTCCACATAAGGTCTAGTTCAAAAAGGTTCTAGGTTATTGACCTAAGCTCGGTTTCATTTGTATGACATATGTTTCGTCGTGGCAAATCAATTTTATTTTAAATTTATATAAAGTCAAACTAAAATCTATTTCAATTAAACTACACATAAGCGTTTTTGGAATGTCACAATATAATTAATTGTCCATCAGTCTATTCTCTCTAGGCGGTCGTTCCAAAGTTTCGAATTGACTGTAAAAAGTATGTATATTTATGTTCCAGGTGCGTTGTTTCTACTGCGACGGTGGTCTAGGCAAATGGGAAACTGGTGACACTCCATGGTCGGAGCATGCGCACTGGTTCCCTCACTGCGGATACGTACTACTCGTGAAGGGACAAGAGTTTGTCGACACCTGCCGCAACCGGACGTCTGTACAAAGAACTGTTAGCGTAAGTGTTTTATACAACTTGTAACTTTACTCTTTTATGGCGAAAGATATCTGATGGATCACATGATAGTAAACAACTGGTTTAAGTGTAGGAGAGCCATGCTTCGGTACGAATGGATCGATTAAAAGTTGGTACGAATGGATCGACTCGACCGAAGTGATGAAAAACACAACAGCGTTGTGTTTCGCCGTGTAAGTTAGGTTATCGGAGGCCCCATTATTCCCCTCTCCCAATCCCTAAATCTCCAAAATGCTTATCCCCAAAAGGTCAGCAACGCACTCCGGTGTCCATGGGCGGCGCGGACTGCTTATCATCTGCTCGTTTGCCGTCCTATCCCATAAAAGTCGGAAGTGCTTATATGCAATCAATATACACTTAATACATAATTCAACATCTTGAAAGAATAGGCTACTTGCAAAGAATTTTATAAGTCATATTTGAGAAACAATATATCAGTAAAATCACGCAGTAGTAAATTGTTAAAGAGTATTTATCATCGCAGAATTTAATTCGCATTTCTTGCGTTTTCAGTATTCTGAAGCCGGACGCAATGCGAGACGACGAAATGGTGAAAGCTTTCCTATCACAGAAAGTCAGGTAAGAAAATTATATATTGTTAAGTATCTCATCTCGATACTATCCCCCTTATTACAAAGCAAGAGTTATGTTTTGTGTCAGGTTGTGTATTTTTGAATCTTATTCTCACCTACCTTTGATTTAAAATACAAAAAAAAACCTTTTTTTAATAGGGCCGTATGGGTCTCATAAAAAGTAAAAGAAGAGTCGCTCCTTCGTTACATAAAAGCCATGTCATTGACCTGTGAAAATAAAAATTAAAAAATGAATATCACCAACGAATGCTTCACGAGCGAACGACCGAAAAGCACTGCAATTTCAAATGTTTCTTTTTATTTGCTAGCTCACTACAACACTTGATATGAAGATATTTTTCAATAGATCTTTGTTTTTTTTTTTATGTGTTTTAATAGATTTTCAACTGTATTGAAACAGGATTAGGTTGAGAATCAATTAACAAAATACCTTTCAATTAAGTTGTTGTAAAAGTCATTTTTATTTACAGGTAGAAGAATGTATGGAAAGTACAATGGCGGCGGCGGCTTTAGGAGCTGGATTGGATGCGGCGCGCGTGCGACGAGCGATAACGAACAGATTACGAACTGTTGGTATGTTCCCTAAACAATTTACTTTTATAGCTATAAACTGTAACTGTTTACCTGTGCAAATTGTGCGATTTCGCAGTCACTCAAGAGAAGAAAATCATAGTATGGCCACCCCATGTTCTTTTAATTAAATGTATATGATAGATAGATATACTTTAACAGGAATTCTACCTAGACAACTTTACGCTTGAATGTGCTGTAAAAATACTTGGAAGTAATTTTAAATACAGTTGAAAAATTGTATTCAGAATGAGCAGAAATGATAAAGGAATAAAAAATTACCCTAATACAACATTTTTCAAATCGGTTCTTTATTTTCAAAGCTAATTCGATACAGACAAAATATTTTCTCTTTATAATATAATAGTAGCATCAAATATGCAACTTATAAACTTTTAGGACTTAAATCAGCAAAATGGCTCTCAAGACGAAACATAAAAACTCAATACAGGTCAGGATGATAAAGTCAACTGTTAGTTATCCTAATTAAAACAGGTCTTGACATCATTTTCCTTAATAATGGCACTTAATTGCCAATGGATTATTTTTGTAGCCAGATTAAAACAGAATATTAAAGCGCACAAACATTTTAATTTACTTAAAAACATAGTAACAATATGATGAAATGTTGTTGTTAATTTCGTAGTTTCCTAGGTCAAATATAAATTAATTCGACGTTTCAATACAATAAAATATTGAAAAATAACTATACTTTTATTCATCAATCAATCGATACACTAAATTTTAGATATTTTTAGGCATTTTTTAAGAAATAAGCTATTTGATGCAAAAGTACTATGGTGCCATAACTCAGTGTTTCATGATACAAAGAGGAATAGAAAATTATCGTTTGACATTTGGATAAAAGTATTGAACTTGTCTAGTTAAAAATACAATATTTTTCACATACTTAAAGTAAACTAAAAGCACTCACGTTATGCTTTTTTGTCCAGGTACTCCTTTCACATCCTCAGAGGCATTGATAGACGCCGTCCTAGACGACCAGCTCAACGAAGAGCCCTGGTCTATGACGCCACAGAGTCGACTCGCCCGGGACATACTTTCTGAAACGTTCAGAGAATTTGCACCAAGATCTGGGTTAGTATTCATAGTGATTTATAAAACCTGATACTTAGAAAATATTCTTTACTATTACTTTATTTATTCTCATCATCATGTATCAGCACACATACTTAAAGACATACCATAGCACTTAGTATCTAGAATTACATATTAATTATGCGAAACCATTACAGCTTGAATCTTCAAACTAATATAATATTCCCTCTTTGCAATAATCTCAGTGTCATATTAAAAGTATTTGTGGAAATTTTCTTCCATCTTGATGAGCACCTCTTACACTATCTTCATATAAGTTCCCGATAAAATTGTAGAGCACTATGTGCAAACAAATTAAATATTGAAAATCTAAACAACACATACATCTTCTAATAATCTTCTTCTAATTAACATTTCAGAATTCCATCTCAACATGTTGCCTTACTAACCCGTCCATACGGAAGCGACCAAAGCAGTAGTCCTGCTCGGTCAATGACCCCTGATGACGATGATGATTCAGAGAATGACGTTGATAATAGTGGCGTGCCTTACAGCACTAGCGAGCAAGCCAGACGGTCACCTGCAAGGGACGTAGATAATAGTAATACTGCAACTAAGCCTAAAGTTGAAGTTAAAAGTGATAATGACAGTGCGCAAGAGTCGCCTGCGCCGGAGACGAAGAAATTGTCGCTAGAAGAAGAGAATAGACAGCTGAAAGAAGCTAGATTATGTAAAGTGTGCATGGATTGTGAGGTATGTTCTATTTTTACCAATTACTTTCGTACCCGCGACTCGGCTCCTACTTATTCTAATGTAATATTTTTTCAAAATCAATGTTTTCCAAAATAAAAGTATTTTCGAAAAAATGTAGTTCAGAAAATCGAATCCCTTGTTCCAGAGCTGAGCGCGCTCAATCAACAAAACAAACACTTTAGCATTTTATTATAATTATAGTAAATTATCTAAGCATTTCCTATCTAAGTTTTAGTTGTCCTTGAGTCTTGGTTCATAGCTAAATGAGAAAATGGAGAAGAGATGACCATGACATAGTAGTTTGTACCCTTAATATCCGACAATTATTATCAATTGACTTAATAAATTAGTTTCAAATGAGTCAATTTTTTTGTTCCGTAAATTAAAAATACTTCATTTTTGTATGATTTTATGACAAACAGTAAATTTATTTATTCCTCTTGATTGATCACAAATCTAAATAGGAATATTAAGTACATACTACTTAATATTCCTATTATAATACGATTACAAATCGTACATAGATCACAAATCTAAATAGGAAATTGTGATTATTGTCGCCAAATTATCTCTTAATAATATAATGAAATCTCTTTTACTTCGGTTGTTAAAATTCATAAGATTATTAAAATAAGCCCAGTACTCTGTCTTTAAATTTGTACTAAGTTCCCCATTACACATACGACATTAGTCATGCAGACAGACAAAGGGCGGGCTTCATAGTCTATTTTCTGTTCTATTTTATGGTACGACAAAAAAGATATGTTCGAATCCAGCTCGGTGACACACCACAGATGGTAGTATCTGACTCATTTTACGGTATCAGCAAATATTCATCCAAATATCCATCAAATATGTATATGTATTCTAAATATCTTCTACCTGTACAATACGCTAGTTTCCAACTAGTCAAATTCAATACTTTTATCCAAACGTCAAAAACGATACTTTTCTATGAAATTTGTATGAAAAACTGAGCTATGACGTCATAACTTTTTTGCGTCAAATGGCTTACTTATTTCTTAATAATTAGCTAAAAAAAATCTAAAAATTAGTGTATCGATCGATCGATGAATAAAAGTATAGTTATTTTTCAATATTTTATTGTATTGAAACGTCGAAATAATTTATTTTTGACCTAGGAAACTACCCAATTAGCCCGGCTACTTAACTACTTGCCAAATTCAAGTACCAAAACGATACTCTTCTATGAGTTTTGTATGAGATACACGGAGTAATTTGTAAGACAAAATAGGTAAAAAACTAAGTAGGTATATATAGTTCAAGCAACGAATGAAATATGGTTATTTTTAATATATAAAGTAGTACTTGTCAAATTCAATACTTTTTTCGAAATGTCAAAAAAAAATTCTAATAATTCTATATGAAATGGCACGTTGTGACGTTAAAATGTTTTACATACTTTATATAATCTAAACAAAAAAGGAAAATTAAATGTATAATTTAATTAATGAACGTGTGATTGTTTTTGAATAATCTTAAGGTTTTTTGAGTTGAAGTAATTTAAAAAGCCTAAGTGTAAAGATGTTAAAAGTATTTGTATTGTGGTCCAGGTGAGCGTAGTATTCCTGCCATGCGGGCATCTAGTTTCGTGCGCACGATGCGGGGCCGCGCTGGGCGCCTGTCCGCTCTGTCGCGCGCCGGTTCGCGCTCTCGTACGGGCCTACCTCGCCTGACAATACAGGTACACTTAATTATCTATTATTTTTCTAATATAAGACAGGATCCTCCTACTACTTAAGTTAATTGTGGGAGACCTATGCTTCGCCACGAATGAGTCGGCTCGACCGGAGTAATACCACTGTCTCACAGAAAACCGGCGTGGAACAATCACAGCTTTGTTTCGCCGTGTGAGTGACGTTACCACAGGCCCACTCTTTTCCTTCCTCCAATCCCTAAATATCCAATTCCCTAGTCCCCAAAAGGTCGACAACGCACTTGTAACTCGTCTGTTGATGCGGTTGCCCATGGGTGGCGGTGATTGCTTACCATCAGGTAATCCGTCGCGTCGGCTCGTTATCGCAGCCTATCACATAAAACACAATATTACTGGGCTAAGGCCTCCCAATCCTCCAACCTCCTCATACACGTCATGTTCGTCCCGCCTTCTCTTGAGCCGCCTACGACATGAGAATTTGTTTACGTTAAATGAGCTCTAAACAGTATCGAGTTTTCCCACTGCTCGTCTCATACACTATTTTGTTACTATATTCCATATTTTTCGAATAATTAGTATCACAAAAACTTTTTACCATACCTTTATATTCATAAAACCGGTTAACAATTTGTACTCGGTATTCGTCCAATATATTTTTCTCATATTCTTTCTCTACAACCAACCATTCAGAATTTACAAAATTATTTACTTTTTGTTCAGATTTCAAATATTTAAATGAAGACACGCTATCATATTTATAATTATGTTAAATGTACGTAAAAAAGTAAACATTTAAAATACTGTCTTTATTGTATTTCAGGTCGAACGAAGTGCAATTAAAACACGGTACTCACTATCAACTGCTGTTACAACTAAATATTAGATTAGTTATGGTTTACTAGCTCATTAGAGTTAAACGATACAAAATATTTGCCTGCTGGGTGGTAAATATAACCTTATAACGTTGGGCCTACATTTTTAATGTCAAAGAAAATTAATAAACACAAAAAAATCACAATAACCTTAAAACAAAAAAAAGAACATTTAGTAGGTTCAGTAGTGTTTTTAATATAATTTTGTGAAAATGAAACCAAAAATAATCTGTTGTACGAACCTCCTCATCACAAAAAAGATGGCCATAAACAATGCCAGTGTCAATATGACTATTTAAAGCAGTTTTTTTTTTACTTAACGCTATGAAGACAACTTACAAGCTACAATAACATTTTAATTCAACATGAAATTGGAGACTCGGTTGCCATTAAAGAAAGAAAAAAAAGAAACATTTGAACAGTGTCCGATTTTAATTAAAAGCTTATTAATTTGGAGTTTTTTAAAACTTGATCTGAAACAGATAGTGAGTACATGTTTTTGTGATGAGATGGTGATTCTAAAAACCTTAAAAAAAATAGTGGCTTAAGCTTTCCCCAGTGAATCCTTAAATAATAAAAATATGGCAGTTTTTCCAAAGCGTTTTCTATGCATGCGTCTGTTATAAAATGTACCTAATTGACAAACATATTAACAGCTCAAGGAAAAAAATAAATTGTTATTTATTGTCAATGTAACGTTTACAAAATTTATTAAATTCGTAGTTTAACTACTTACTATCATAATTATGTTGTTTTAATATTAATATTACCTAAGATTATAAAATAAATGTACTAGGTACTAATCGATAAAATGAAAATGCAGTATATGTAAGTGCTACCGAATAACATTTTATTTTATCTGTATACGATCGTGTTGCGAATTTATTAATTGTGTATCATCGAAAAATGTGCTATTTTAGTTTTTTTGCTTGACTAGTTTTATCAAAAATATTATTTGAACAAACAATATTAAACCGTTTTTATAATCCGTTTATAATCCAATGTGTTTCAAATAATAATAGGAGAGGAACATTTTATATGAAAAATAATTTATTTATATTACTCTAAAAATAAATTAATAGTTGGTCAATTCTACGATATTAATGTTAGGGACAATCGATCAACTATTATAATTATTTTGCCTACATGTAATTAATTGAAATCGACAGACGTCATTACATGGCGGAAAATCGAAACTATTTTAATTTGAAACACATTGTACTTGAACTTGTTCCTCCCATAAATTTAATAATAGTTCTGACGGAAAGCCATTATCTCTCCTCTTCCGTATTACAATGAATAACAAGTTGTTAATTTAGGAACAAATTTTAAATATGTATTTGCCCCAGTTTTGCACTTATTAAACAAGGTACTTATTATGTTTAACTAGTTTTATATTCGGTCAAAAGAGAATTAATTTGTAATGTATAAAATTATACTAACTTTTAAAATGATCGCATAAACTAGTGCATGAACATGGAACAACAAAATCAGTAAACTGTGTGCAATTAAATGTAACGAGTTATTTGCAAAAAGTTTTATTTATTAATTTATTTTCCATCTGTATAGTTTTTGTAGGCTGTGGTTAATACAGAGAAGGCTGATGTAACTGTCATATTGTAATTTACATGCCTTCTCGACGTAATATTTTAATGTATGGAAGTTATAGTGGTTTAAGATGATCTGATATTACAGAAGTCATGACTTGCTGTGTACCAACTAATCACATTAAAAAATTAAAAAGATTAAAACTGTTTTAAGTAAAACCAGGGACGATATTTTAATGTAATCAAAATTTGCTATTAGGCGGTAATTAGCTAGATAAAACTTTGTGTTAGGCAAGTCATGAATATTGTGTGTGGATGTACGTTCCTCTTGTTAAGGCGATACCGCACTATTGTTCATCGTTAACGAGTTGTAAGAACTATGGCCTTTATATACACTGCCTATCGTCGGAATAACGTGTGAGCGCCCTCTGTATACACCTCGGAAACTCGACGACAAGCTCGTGGACTCGTGGCAAGAGAAGGAGTAATGACTACTAAATGGTGGTTGAAATTATTTAAATATGAGTTTTCTTTTAATTTCTTCAAACGCGAGTTTTCTTTATGTCTATAATAAAATGTTATATATTACAAACTCCACTGAAAACAACGAAGTGACCTTGAAACGTTTTATTGATTCCTTGGAAGAAAGCACTCTATTAAGTTCAAAGATAATTTTAATTTTTCTTATTTATGAATATTTTTCATGCCCTATGCCTATCCGAACGTCGTCGATTTTCCAGACGCGTGTATTTTGTCAAGTAATTGATATTGTTACGTTGTACGTAGGTTAGTTTGTAAAGCAGTGTCATTTTGTAATATCATGGTACTCAAATAAACTGGTTTGAAACCTTACCTTATGGTAATATCTAGTTTTTCTTTAGATACTGTTATTCATTCATGATCCCGAAATAGCATTTCATTTCATAAGAAAATAGTTGCTGACGTACCCAAAATGTTACATCAGTGTAAGGTATGCATTGCTTAGGAGCTTGTTTAAAATTAGATGCAATTTAGAACGCATCAGAATTTCGATCGATGATGCTGAATAAAATGTTGTTTTTAGCGAGTATCCTGAAGCAAATACATGAGCAATTAGAGCGCGCAAGCGTCAAGCTGGATTAGATTTTGTTTTGTTAGATCAAAGGCGCGTTTTTTTTGGGATAAAGGTGAAGTGCGTGTTAAGGAGTTCGCTATGCATGATCCGGCGCCGCGGCGGGCGTCTGGCTCGGCCGGGAATAGCGCTCACACGTAAATAGCGCAGACGACGCCGACCACGACACGACGCATTTGGATGTGTATTAATATGCGAAAGTCGCGCACCTTCACACCACTCGGTGATTCACGGGACAGCTATGCTAGAACCTGGCTGTGAACTTATACCAAGGTGCATATGCTCACACTAACACTCCAATGCATTTTCGCAGGCTAGAACCAATTCTAACAGGCCTTATAGTTTTACTGACTGGGTAATATAGAAACGAGGTCATTTTTATATTTACGCAATACAAGGAATATAGATTTTGTGATGAAACGTTGTTGTTGATTTTTTTAATGGTAACTATTGAGACATACGAAATTCACGAAAACAAATTAACTGAGAAAAGTTTTACTAGTTTCAAGGCACAACGGGACTCTTATTCATGAGAAACATGCACAAAAAATGGCACCCCCTTTGATAACTTGGGAGTTGTCGTGTAAAGTGCAATAACCTGTATTTTTATTATAACTTTCGTGAGACATTCTAAATTATTTATTATGTTTTCGGCTTACTCACGTAATAATTTGACGAGATACTCGACTAGTTTCAAGCCATGCTAGAGGCCCATATTCTCTCGTCAAATTCTTTCGTAGTATCTCGTCAAATTATTACGTGAGTAAGCCGAAAACATAATAAATAATTTGCAATAACCTGTTGTGTAAAAGCTTAATTTATGACCATTATTTATCTGTATTGTTACTGTAACGGAAAAAACTAAATTATTTTAGAACCTGCCGATAACTAACTTATTGTTGTTATCGTTAATCGTAAAATTAATGTATTAATCTTTAGATGTTAACTTATTTAAATTGGTCATATTATTCATAACATCCGTTCAATTTCATATCTACATTTTATATCAATATAATAAGTCGATAAATGAAAATAATTTATGTCAAATTCGAAGTAATTCGTTTTAAATCGAATTTTTATCTTTGTAAGTAACGATAACTTTCAAGATCCGTTTTAATATTATTTGATTCGGATTTTTCTATTCAGAATTTGTAAAGGGGACAACCGTTTTATTTATTTTTTTAACAAATTAAATTATCTTTATCTTTATCCACCAGATGGCGCCAAATTTCTTCTTCTTCCAATAAGAAATTAGCCAGTGCAACACTATTGGAAGTTAAACTTTTGACAGCATCAGCTATTGGACAAAGCGACATCTGGCGAGCGAATTATTGATTTTTTATATTAAAACAACTAAGTAAAATACCTATGTATACATAAATTTATGTATATACTCAATATCTTTGGTTCTCTTTCTATGGATATAAGTAGAAGCACTATAAACCACTGCGTGATGTTTATTTGCTTTTTCTAATGCTTAGTACAATTGAAGATCTCAACATAGGGACTGCAAAAGTCCAAAAATGACTAACGACCTTTCACAAATAGCTCTTATAAGTATTCTAACTTTCATACACATGTAGGTACCTACATAGATAAACCGTTGATTTATAACTTACTTAGAAGTCATATATCATAAAGATGTTTATTGAATACCAAAACGGTTTTGTAACGAAACTCGCATACGGCATAGCAATCGGTAGGTATAGACTTACCTACCTAGTTGAGTCAACATTTCGCAGAAGCATCGTAAGCGTACGATTCCTTTTGAGCTTTGACCAGGAAAATGTTATCGTTGGCTCCGTTATGTTATAAACTTTTAAGCAGCTAAAGTAACTAACTGTTTCTTTAACGCTACACTCGTGTTAAATAGGTAGGTACTATTTAATCAAGTAAAGAAGCCTATATTATAAATATAAAATTGGACATCAAAACCACTAATTCCCATAATAACCATGTTGGGAAATACCCAACATCTGGTTCAGTGACGTTTCTCCGAATCGAAACCAAGGCTACTCGCCCGAATCACAGGTTAAAGAAAAAAGTATGATTCAATAATATAAACATAGAGGTCGCTGCAGTATTGTTTTATCGGCAAATATTTTCAACGTACTTAGGTATAATATACTTAGTGATGTTAGCGAGTGAGTCAGCGTGAAGGTGGAATTAATTAACGATAGTTGCCTGTGCATAGACGCAACGTCCTTGCAAGGCTGCTGCGCTGGCGATCACGTGCCGTTCGCCTGCGCACCGAGCTGCAGTGCACCGTCCCGCCCTCTAGCGCGTATAACCTGAATTAGTTGTTCAAACAACGCCCTTTTTCGATAAATACTCTGATGTAGCATTGTTTTCCTGTTTACTTATTTACTTATTCACTGAGTAGGTAAAGACAACATTTAGTACAAAAGAAACGCGGGAATTATTTTCAGAATTACGGATCTCTTTGTCAGCGTACCTACATTACTAGTCCCTATAAGAAACTCTCATACGAACTCGCTACCCAGTTGCGTTGTCAGCCGACGGAAAGCCATTAATTTGGTTTATTTTTACATGTAAGTAAGTAAATCCTTTATGCGTTTTATAATGCTCTACATTACTGTTCCTTGCTATTTACCTGTTTCGAACGCTAAAACACGTCCGTCATGTTCATGTTGACTGTCGATTGAAATTGCTCTTGACTGTTCTAATAGCATACAAACTATAAGTAGGTATCTACAAGAATTTTTGTTCACAGACAGCGTTATCAAGCAAGCTCCCTATTGGTTTATTTGGTCTTGGCTTACAATTATAGGAGATGTGGGCGCGTAGCGAATCTGCGGCGCCGGCGCAACCGTAACCGTCTTAGAATTAAGAAAGGAAACTAATACACACGGTTTATGAGGATGACTGGTTGGTGCCAGTTTGTATTACCGTGACATCGCAATAACTTGCAATCATAACTTGCTTAGCAAGTTTTGTGAGAAGTCGCTTAGAACTAAAAAGGAATTATAGTTATCTATCTACAGGTGGACATCAGTGGTCAGTGTATTCAACCATTTATGCAGTAAGTACATACACATACATAGTTATAAATTCCACCTACGCCAACCAAAATGGTTACGCCCACATACAAACAAATCAAAAAAAGACACAGGTAGGTAGGTACCTACTTACCCATTTTTAGGATTAAATAATTATTGTTAGAATGAGTCAATTTTAATTAGGTACCAAATGTATTCTGCTATAGTATAGAACAGGATGTTACATAAACACACGAGGCATAATCTTTATAATCAATTGCGATAATGTAGGAATAGACTGCAGTTATATAGCTCCATCTATCTTATAAAATTTAAGTTTAAAAGGCGTGGGCGCCACTGGCGTGACTCATAGGCACTCCTTCCTTGGCCTACCCGCCTTATGTCGCGACTCGAGCCGCGACCCACTCGCATTGTGCACTTAGCCTTTCGTTACACAAAACTGAACTTTATTTTATTTTATATTTACAAAACATTTTCTCACGTGAAACTTGCTTCGACGTATAAAACGAAAGCCTCAATTTATCCACAAGGTTTGTAGCCATTTTTAATCTCTTGCTTCATTAATTTATTTTTATCATTATCTTAAAGATACGGTGATCCATGCTTTGCAAGTACCAATTCACATTTAAATACCAACTAATTTGTATTCGTATGTATAAACAAATTAACTTTGCTTAATCGAATCATCATTAATTTGATTTTCAATCGAATTTATGACGTTTTGTCGCATTGGCGGCAATAATATAGAACAAAAGAGCTGTATTTGGGACAGAGCAATTGACCTGCCTTCGCCATGACCTGAATGACACCATTTAGAAATCGTTTAATACCTACTGTGATGAATTGAGCGGTCTAGTACCTCTTTGCTCCTCTACTCTAGTTTGATCTCTGCACTGTAATATCTGTCCCACGACATTAATGACCCGTGTAGGTGCCACTGATACAATCTGTAATTGCAATCAAGGTATTATATATTAGCTGCAACTCGGTAGAGATACCAGGAAGGACTGAACAATAAGTTTATTACTTGGTATTAACTACCAATAGTTACAAACAAGAACTGGGCACGACTACACAGGATATGTGGTACCTAATTACTATAATCGAACGAATAAATTATTATGTTTAGGCGACAATTGAAAAATAACCCGTAAAAACAGATAATAGAGAGCTTTTGTGTATAATTTTTGCTTGAAAAATTGACTTGAATCCTTACTTTGTATTTTCTTAAACACAATCTCAAAACAATGCTTCTTTGACAGCAATTGAAGTCGTGGAACAATTCAAGAGGACAGAGGACAAGTGTTACTTATATAAAAGAGTGAGTGATACTCGTCATCGCTGACAATCTAATCAACGTTGAGGAGACGATGCTATCAACACATCCACTTAGACTGGAGTGCTTGTTTATGAGATACCAATATAAAAGGATAATAAGTAGGTGCAGAAGGAGTGATTTGTAGCTATTATTAAGTCCATTCCTATAAAGTTTATCGAGAAATATAAATAAAGATGAGGCTCCCACGCTACGTATCTGTAACATTAATTATTGGGTATATATTACTACTTTGATACAATGAGCGTGCATATTCACATTGCTACAACTACTAGGTGCTAATCTGACTGAGAAAAACTCACATGAACAAAATAAACTAGGTATAAAGTTGTCATCGAGAGATTTTCGTAAACATATTGTGGTTATCTTCCTTGATTGATTGATTGACTTGATTAGATTCCTTGACGTCACTTCAGTGATCATTGACACAGGGGGCAATTGTTATTTATTATTATTTTCTTTTTGAACAGTGTGCACCCATTCTAGATTGTCGTATTATTCTAGGAAATGGGTAACGGTATCGAGGTTGCGATAATTCTGGTAACACTTTATACTTATCAGAATAAAAACAAATATTATTATGAAGGCTGGGCAGATTAGATGAAATATTTTGACAGTTTGGCGCTAACATTAGTTTAATACATACGTATATGTTAACATATATTCACTTATGTTTTAATGAAAGGGTTCCATCTGCAAGCGGGTGCTTCAATAAGGCAGAAGAGTTTTTTTGTGACGGGTAATCACCGAATTATTTCTACCGCCCTGGGTAGGGCGAGAGGGTCACACTCTTACTGACTAAAACCCTTTTTCTGTTTCAATCTCGCAACTTTACTTTCATCAAACTTCATTCGGACCAAAAGCTCTCTTATTATCCTCAAGAAGTTTATAACCGTTAATTCATCAAACCCCAAACAAAACCGAACGCCGGCGTTCTACTGTTGTGGCTCGAATTACCACAGTTGAAAAAGCTTCTTAGTTTGCTGTGCATTATTCAGTTATCTTGGAAACTGCAATGTTGTGTTCGTAAAGAAACTAACTCGACACGTAAAGGATCCAATAGATGGCGCTACTTACAAATCAGTAGTAAAGTATTTTGAGTAGCACAATGATTTATATGGGTGAAAATTTCTACATTCATGTCGATTATTGCAACCTATCTTTTTTTCACAATCAAATCTGTTCTACTCCGTTCAATAGTATTCCAGAACATTCTATTCTTGTTTAGACGTCTCGTTGAGTTCCACATTTTAGCATGATGGTGCAGTTTCCAAAATAAATTCTGTACCTATTTTAAAATATAGTTCTCTCAGACCACCGGCCTAGTTATATTAGGCAGTATACATATTTAGTTCACGTGGCAGACTATTGTCGAGGATATGTTTGCATTCTGCAGCTATCGCCGAGTCACAGTAGGTCATTCGATAACCGCGGCACCGCGCTATCGAAACAACATACAAGTTCCATTTTGCTACACTATACATGACATAAAATTACTTTTATAGGTAATGCGGTAAAGTCCACTGTGGTAGTTACTGGCCAGCTTTCTGTGGTATTTAAAAATCTTCATTGTTCCTACTGTAGACTGGTTGTTGGTAGGTATAGAGTTCATGTCAACTATAGCACTATCCGGTCACATTGTTTAACTCATGCTTCGTGTAGTTATTAATAACATTGTTATAAAATATCCTCACAAAGTTTCCTCTAGTTATGTCTAATGTAAATCGTGGTGTCAAGTTATTAGATCTATTTACACAACATTAAATTAAGCTGGTTTTGTTTGAAAGAGTAGCTTTATTCAGACATTCAGAGTACGTAGGTACAGTCTGGTCAACAGAATAATAACATCACGAACCTAATTATGTACGTGAAGTTAAATGTTTTGTAAAAAGCTTAAATCATTCAATTCAGCCATCTTTAATCCAATCTAAAATTGTATGTCATCGAAAATAGAGCATAAAAATGATTAACCTATCCATTATATACTCAAAGTATCTTTAGACTAATTAGTAAAGTTGTGTCTTTAAATACTTACTTCAAAAATGGCAGTTGATCATTTAGTGCCTATTATAATTCAAGAAAAGTATTACGAATTCCGATTTTTAAGACTAAGGGGAGACGCATCTTGAATTAAGAATTCCGTAAAGTTTCGAACATGTACAATTAGGTGAAGCTATATCTAACCGCTCGTCGCTCTAACCTTCAGATCCAAATTAGGTATGTAAAGTAGAATTTATTTTGAGGACCACGACACAGTTCCACGACTTCTTAAAGACAATAAAGGATGCTATATGTAGCCTATATGCCCTTAAAACGCATCACGTTGTTGTATGACATCAGCCATTGTATTTTAGTTGGAACAATGTGTAGCGTTCTGCGCACACGCAGCGCCTGGGCAGTCACGCGCTGATTCACAGACACGTACCAACAAGGGATGTACCAAGTCCAGCCACTTATGGACTCGACCCAACATCGATATTATGTTACTAGTCACGACCTTTTTACCTTCATTAATATTTTATCTACTTATGAAAGTACCTACGTGTTTGAGTCTACGAAGAAGTAGGGTATTTTATGTGACACGAAGAAGATGAGTGCACGTATCATGAGGACCCGATTGTAAGCCATTATCAGGGACACCGGCAACATCAGAGGAGTTGTAAGTGCGTTGCAGGTCTTAATATAAAAAAGGAGTTTTAGATATTTTGGGATTGGGGTGGGATGGGAGGAGGGAAAGGATTGGGCTTTCGGTAACCTCACATAACGTTGCGGTGCTTTGACGCCGGTTCTCTAGGAAGCCGTGGTACCACTCCGGTCGAGCTGGCCCATTCGTGCCGAAGCATAGCTCTCCCACATAAAATCAGGTACAAAAATAAGGTCAGTAAACTTCATCGAATAGGTTTTTACTTAGCTTATTAAGAAGTTTTATTACACAAAAATAATCTTCAGGCAGGTACTATCAACAGAAGAAACTCATTTGCAGATGATAAGCTGTGTCTTATAGCAATTTCTATTTCGGCAGTTCAGTTTTCGCACTCGGGACAATGACAACGATTGGCATAAAAACCCACTATAAATAAATATTTATTTTGAATGTCCACAACCATTCTGTTTAACATATTCACCCTATCTCCCACAGACAGACCCGACACGGATGTAGGTAGATAACTGATATCAAACTCGGTTAACCAGCTGTGTTTGTAATCGTCCCTTCATTCATTATATTGTTGCCAGCTGCCACTCGTCTATTAATAGGTAGAAATAATATTTCATTAAAAAATCCTTGCTTCTCATATGAATGGACTGAAAAGACCATCTTCAAATACTCAAAGCCAGAAAATAACTATTAAGTAAGTAAGTATTAATTATACGACCCAACTACTGAAAGTTGATAGTGCGTCGGTGCCATAAAAAATGGCAAATCGGTCCAAAAACTTCGGCGTAAATCGGTGAACATACTAACATAGAAAAAAAAACAAAACACAGCCCGATTTGAGAACCATCATTTTTTTGGTAAGTCTGTTACACATAATTCGGGAATTGTGGTGTTAAGGTAGAAAAATATTACTTTCATACCTACATTGGCTATGGTTGTAGACGCACATGCGTGGCGTGTCGTGTCGCGTACTGTCAAATGTATGAAATCGGGGCGTTTCGGCATGTGATCCGTGACACGGCACAATAATGTATTATCTAACTTTAAAATGGCAAAAGCCATTTTGACCGAAATGACTGAAGTTACAAAATACTATTCAATATAATGAATAAAATAATGTGTGTTTCAATTGTGATTTTAAAAACAGATCTTTCGTTATAACGGTGAAATTACTAGTACCTACCAGTCCTATTTTAAATATGGGGTAATCACATACAGAGAGCGTCCAATCAAAATGAAACAAAGCTATGATATTTTTGACCGTTGCAATACCAAGAATAGGTACTATTTATAAGTCATGAGATTCACACAGTATTTTCATTATTGAATCACATAAATACAGGCGTATAGATAAATAAAGTGATATTTTCATTAGACGTCTAAATTAAGAGTCATTGCCCGTTGATCAAAATAAGAAGCATTTCATGAGCAAGCTCTGAGATGCTAAATTGGAACGAATGGCGCCATCCGACCAACGGTGACGTAAGCGGGGTACGTTCCTACTGGGCACATTTAATCGAAGTGAGCATTTGGCAAGAAACGAACAAGTCAGACAGTATTGCCAGTACTTCCGCACTTGTGTTGGTGTTGCAAGAGTTGCAGGCTTGGTACAATGTGCGGCTTTCACTGTACATAAGAACAAACAACGCAGATACTTACCTCACGTACTTACTGCTGTAACTGATTCACTAAAGCCGTGTTCCACTTGTGAAGTGGGTATTGGAGAATTTTATTTCGGTCCTCATTGTCTGCCATCTGGCATATCATCTAATGCAAGCGAAATGTTGATTAAGAAATTACGATAAAGAATTAAAATATTGGAAATTTGACTTTAAATCCTTATGATATTATAGGTATATGTAGATATTCGTAGATATACAAACATCTGTAGTTAGTGCAGCTTGCTTATTTAGGTCACAAAATATATTAGTAAATAAGCAATTATAACTAATTGCCCACCCATTAGCGGTACGTACTTATATTTAACACTGATATATTGTGTTCTTTCGGTGAAGGGACATTTATTTATAACGATTACAACAAGTCGTTTACCTAACAATATTTTCTTAATAACTAAAAAAACACAGCTGTGCTCTGTGCATTACTGTGTCCATAATAACTTGCTTTATACTCACGTACGTTGAGTAACTCCAATGGAATTTAAAAGCTACTCATATATAATACTGTCTATGACGCTGGTAGTTACTGGCACGATGGCGCCAATGACATAGCAAGGAGTTATCATACCATTTATATTTTACAAACATATTATTCTTTTTAAGGTATATGGAGCGTATGACAAATGTAACAAACAAATACCGTTTTGGCGAGGCATCGAGAATAATCAAAGAAGTTTCCATGGCTCCATGTTCGGTATTGATTCTATTAATTGCAGTCTGTATTTGTATGTAGGTACAGTATTATCTATATATATATATCACAAGTATGAGCGTGTGAATCACGAGTTTTATATTCAGTTTTTAATTAAAAGTGTCTAAGGGATATAATCACTTTAATTAGGTTAACGTGAAAAATAAAAAGACGAGATTTGGTGATTGATGGAATTCGATTCTAATATTACCTAAGATAATTGTTGGATCAAAACTAGTGCCAAACCTCACCTAATTTAAATTTAAAATAATAATAGTTGTGATGATTCAAAATTGTAAATGCACATTTTATGGATATTAATTAGCGTTGAGCAGCCATATAATATTAAATAATTATGGCTTCCTAAGGTAATCAAGAGTCAGCCAAGGATATGAGCTCACCAGTAATTGCTAATTTCCTGTCTCTATTTCTGTGACATTCGACGACGCCCTTTAAACATTAAATTACTTTGTAAATTGATTTTTAAATGTCGGTACTGATCATTACAATAACTTTTACTATTTCTTCCGTTGCCCATTGTCGACGATTTTCAACTTTTTAGTTGTTGTGTTTAATCACAATTTGCAATTGACATTTTGCCTAGTTAGTAAGTATTTATAAATTCGAGTCACCCAAGGATCTTCAATGAATTATAAATATTTTCTTAGTAAACAAAAAGCTTATTGAATGACGTTCCAATGCCAAAAATAATGTGTTTTTTGCACACAACATACTGCGTAAAAGACTGCGATCTTTTTGTGCCAGTCTGACA
This sequence comes from Spodoptera exigua, assembly GCA_902829305.4. Lineage (NCBI taxonomy): Eukaryota > Metazoa > Arthropoda > Insecta > Lepidoptera > Noctuidae > Spodoptera > Spodoptera exigua. The sequence goes on from LR824614.2 coordinate 7,517,498, forward strand.
CATGTCCGAAATTGCAACACCCGTGAGCCAAAAGCAACAGTGGCGACATACGAGAAAAATAGAAACAATGTCACAGTGTCCCAGGAAATTCATGTTCATAAGATGAAAATGTTTCTCGAATAATCAATTAATTCTTGGAAGAGTACTGAACGCTATATCTCATAAATACCAATACGAAAATTTGTGGCTATGTATGGATATGTGGATGTAAATCTACTAACGTATATTTCTCACTCGTTTAAGCAAAAAGTAATCGGATCTGAGCAAAATTTGACAAAGAGAAATAATAAGCTTCTTTTCATCCCAATTATACGGACGAAAAGGCTAGTAAAACCAAGAAGGTACTAATAAAAAAAAAATGCTTTTACTGCTCATGGTTTCCAGATTATTATTTAGCCGTTCGGCAGAATTTCATTTTTATACGAACCTTGAGGTTCGTACCTATATGTCTGAATGTTTTTAGCAAAGATTAATGAAAAAATAAACAAGAAATATCGTGGCCAGTGCCACATTGCATATTAGTCAGTCGAAGGAAGCTGCAATTAAATGTGGAAGAGTCTTAATAAATTAGACGCAGTTGAATCAGCGGATCAATTTAGCAACAGCTGTTACAGAGAAGACTAAAATGGCATACTTTGATCACTTTGTTGATACTATTCAAGTTGGACATTAAAACAATACTATTTTGTATACAAGTAATAAATATAAAGAAAGTACATGGGGATTTCCACGAATTTTGCAAATAGGTCGGCTATTTTTGGCGTGTTTACTTTTGTTATTCCGTCTTGTTGCGTAGGTGTTGGAGGAAATGTTTTTTTTGTTCTCATGTTTTGTTGATCTAATTTTGAATTTTGAATTCTAATTTTGAAGTTGTCTGTAGAAGTAGTTGTGCCTATATTAATTCCATTTTGCGGTGCTTACTTTGGATTTAGATACCAAAACATCACAGTCAAATGTCAATAATAAAAGCTCGTTGGATATTATTAGATAGATCCGGGTAGCTTGTTCTTATTTTTCTTCATTTGATATTTTAATACTTTGTACATTTACGTTCTGACCTTCTGCTGGCCCTTCGCTTTATAACAAGAGCGCCTTGAGACGGACCACGCGGAAATGTGACTGAGATAAAGACTGCAATCACAATCCACCTTTGTCTTCGTGTCTTCGCATATCCTCGAGCAAAATGACAATTGAAACCTTTTGTATGTATACACAATAAGACAATAAGTACACAAACATATATGTAGGTACAAGTTGCCAAATTGATTGCCATAATGAAAAAAATACTGCAAAGTGCTCAAACTATTCAAGCAGGTTTCAAAACATTCTTGTTTATTCGTAGGTACCTAATGGTAGCATGATATGTAACCACCAATAAAGCAGATCGAAATCGTAGCGGCATTTAAATTTAAATCGTATCTTGCATTGTGAGCTTAAGGACTGGTCACGAACTCCTGTCGGCTTCGTAATTCATTGAGAGTCTGCAATCCCAGTTCAGGAAGTATTTACAGTGAATAAACGTTATGTGTGTAATAATTTTCTATCTGTCGACGGTGTGCTGGTTAACACAAAGCTCGCCGAGTGTCATGACGGGGATGAATGATTCCCGCGGGAGCTATGAATGGCCCGGTACACAGTGAATGGAGGCGGGAGCGGCTAATTGGTACCGCCCTGTGTCGTGGACTCGTGGCGGCGTAATTATCACCGACCAGCTCTGAACTAAATGCCATCTCACGTGATACACGACTGTTTATACTGGGTTATTATATTCCAGTGTGGTTATGTTGAGGATAATGTACGTACCTACCTAGCTAAATTATGTCGGTTTTCTAGTTATTCCGATGTGGGGACCGCTTTTTCGCAGTTTTCTCTGACGGCAGAGGTAATTCCTTGTGGAATTTCACTGACGTAATAAGTATCTACTTTACTGGAACTGACAATATTAAAGATGTGATCTACTGTAATAAAAATAGACTTACTCTTCATACCTATAGGAATATAAAAATTAAATACATTTGTATTTATTGCAAAATGCAAGTGCATAACACTTCAACACCAGGACCATTTTGCTAGGAGTTAAGAAAATTTCAGAAAAGTGGTTTAGTAAAAAAATATGGTATTAGCAGCCGGGGGAAAAAGGTTGGATAGTCGCGCCAAACTAACAGTACCAAGTAAGGGCGGGTCGCTAGTTGCTTATAATTTTGAACACAAACTAGCTTCTATACTTGAGGCAATTCTGAAAGATAAATATGTAGGTAGACATGTTACATTGTTTGAGAAGTAAATAAAGCAGTTGAGTACAAATATTGCCAGTAATTTAGAGGTACGAGTGTGTTTGTTCATCTCAGCCGTGGGTGGTTGGTCCCACAGGTGGGCCAGACGACTTTAATGGAATGTAGTAAACATCGGGATAGTGTAACATGTACTTCATATAACGTCAGTGTCGTGTCGTGTTCACCATGAGACCTTACTATATGAAACCACAGGTATTTTATCAGTGGGTCTTAGATGTGGACATAAGATATGTTGGATAGCTCTTACCGACCCAACTTACAAGTTACCTTACCTACTTAGGCAAGATTTTTTTGTAATTATATCCATACATATGAATGCCAACTTTATGATAAACAAGCTAGATTGAGATAAAGTACTTGATAGATACTTTTATGAAGAAGAAAAAGAAGAAGAAGATATTAAAAATGGAAATACACTCTCTGTATGCATAAATATTCTGTACTGAAAAACATTTGGTGAGTGGAAGGCGCGTTAGCGTTCCCCGCCTCAAATAGCCAACATGCTGCTGAAGGCTGATGCTCAGCCGGGGTTGCGGAGCAAGTAGCAAGTAAGTACCGCGACCTGGGCTAAGAGCAAGAAAAGGAACGGGTTGGTTTTTAGTCACTAAGAGTCTGACACTCCCAGGGACTCCTCATTTGATGATAAAAAAATATCGTTTTGTGCTTGATATGTTTAAGTTAAAAATGACAAACTTTTCAAAAATTAGCCATTTTATATGCCTGGTTTGTCCTATTTTAAATAAGTAGGCACCTAATAGGATATCGTATATGAACGTCAAACTATGTCTCACGAGGGAAAAGTCTAGTATGAGTATTATAATCGGGGTTTTTCCTAATTACCTAGTAATATTCAGGTCAGGATAATGTTGGTTGCGTGTCATCGGAGGAAACAACTCGTATTACTTTTTAACCGTGGAATAGTTACCGCTTATGACTAAAAAAATCGAAGCTGGAATATTTCCGTTATTTCAATATTTCTTAATATTTACCACAGACAAAAAAAAAGTAAAAAAAAATCCAAAAAAAAGTTGAACGAATTAACTTTTTTTGTTCGTGATAAAAGTTTCAGCTAATTTATAGTGGTGATTAGTTATAATTTGCAAAAAGAAATCTTGATATTGATGCATAAGGAACATTTAATGTAATCTATAGATTTAGAAGCCGAATAAGCAAACCTGTGGAAAATTATTTTATATTCACACACACTTAAGTACAAGTACCTAAATAGAAATAAGTTACATAAAGTAAACTGGACGTCAATGTACAAAACCTAAGAAATGAGCCAACCAGTAACTGGTTATGTCAAACATAGCCAGAAAGAATTATTTGAATGAAACTCTTAGAATTTCTTTTATTTTAGCTTTTATTTTCCCGCACTGAATGGGACGAGACGGTATCAGACACTTACTGACTAAATAGCCTTTTTTGTGAGGGGAAAATCATCAAATGACTTCTCCCGCCCAGGGCCGGGCCGGAGGGAGTGTCAGACTAAAAACCCCTCCGTTCCTTCTCTTGCTCTGGGCCGAGGTCGCGGTGCCTCATTGCGCTTACCCCGCAACCCCGGCTGTGACTAAATAGCCTAACGTTGCATCTCCTGCTCAGAGTCGAGTATGGGCGGTGCCGATTGCTTGCCATCGGGTCCACCAGATTGCCGACCTATATAACATAAAAAAAATGAGTTCAAATGTAACTATTGTGCGGTCTCTTGTTTTGGAATTTGCAAACAAGGAGCAAACGATCACACCTAACACTTACACACACCTAGTCGATGGTAGGTAAGTGATCAACGCCGTCACATCGTTAACAGCAGGAAAAACAAATAAGTTGCCGGCCCTTGAAAAATATTATTTCGCTTTTCCTATCTTTGTTTCGGGGCTTGATAACTTAGTGGTTGAATATATATATAATAGAGAGAGAGAATAGTTTTGAATACTTACTGAATGAATGTCTGAAAAACGTTAATTCACTTCTCACGCGAAAGGGAATGTCCACGGAGTAAGAACAAAGGGAATGTCAGACTCTAGCTGACTAAAAACCATCCCGTTTCTTCTCCCACTCCGAGCCGGGTCGCTGCAAATAATTGCGTTTGCACCGAAAAACCCGGTGACATCAAATAATAACAAGTAAAAGTACTATAGGGCTCGCCGTGTGAGTGAGGCTATCGGAGGCCCAATCCTTCCCCTCCCCAAATCCAATCCCTAAATCTCCTAAGCCCCGAACCAACAAAAGGTCGGCAACGCACTCGTAACTCCTCTGTTGTTGTAAGTGTGTGTTGGGCGGCGCTGATTGCTTACCATCAGGTCATCCGTCTGCACGTTAGCCGACCTATCACACACAAAAAAGTGTACTTTGTTTAGGTGCCCTTTAATGCAGGGGTTGATAAAACAGACACAAAGAAACCCCAATATTAAAAAATCCTCATCTTAAAAAAAATGTTGTTTTAAAACAGTATTTAATTTTTGTTATTGTGAGCAGTGCAGTATTTACGTGTAGTCGTCAAGTCGTGAAGTGCAGTGTTCGCGTTGTTATCGTCTAATATTTGGGTCGTAACAAGCTACGTGTCAGCAGACATACAAACGTTCATTTAGGGCTGCCTACTATAAAGTACATACATATATGTAGTTCACAAAAAATTAAAACTAATTCGTGTAATTATGATCTAGGTAAGTAATTTATACCGCCAAACATTTTTGAGAGCCACAGAACCTCTAGGCTAGAGTGATGGTCAATTCGAAATACAAATAAAGAATATTACCTTCCTTTTTTTTAGAGTGGAGATCATCAAATGGTTCTCTCGCCCAGGGTAAGGCGTGAGAGAGTGTCACTCTCTGACTGACTGCCGTTTCTTCTGTTCGAGGATCACGCCGTGGTACCTTATTGCGCTTTCCCCCCCTCTATTACCTACATAATTTTTAAATCGGTAAAATTGTTTCAAGTTGTTTTCTTTATTATCTCGCAGGAAATTATAAGCGCCTTGTTAAAATTGACGTTATCAGAATTAAAAAATATTTAAGCTATTAAACTTATATATGTAAAATACTGCGTAAATAGGAGTCGATAAATTGGTGCCGGTTAAAATGTTTTGCTATCGTAATCTCGTAGTGTTATGATTGCTTTACCAAACTAATTACGTTTATCTGTTTTATATTATCGTTAAAACACATTCACTGTAGTATCTATATATCTACGACGCTGCTACATATAACATTACAAAAATATAACATAAAAAGACATCGTTGTATATTTATTTATTGCATTCTCACCATGAAACATCATAAATGTTATTATAATATACATAATCTTACCTTATTACCTCTTAACCTTAGGTTTTGAAAAATCTCACGTGAGATTCGGGGATGGGGGAGGGGGTTGAATAAAGTCTTCCGACATCTCACCAGGTCGGGACGGAAAAGCAGAAAATTTAAAAAAGACACCTCACTTAATTTATGGACTTATTATTTCATTAGCAGACTACTAAAGTTAAAAGTTTTCTACGTTGCATTGAAAAATTGTTTCTTTGGGAAAGTTGTTTGTTATCGTGATTACAATCTCGTGTTACCAGGCACCCTATATATTAATAAAAAAATAAAATCATTATTAATGGAGTCAGGAATTATTTTATATACTTATGTACCTACTCTCTTTCAGGAGTCTGTAAGAAAAAAAAATTGGCCAACCATGACTATCCTGTTTGAAGAATATAATTATGTAGTTCTAAATGTAATCAATTTATAGGTGGTAACAAGTAAGCAGGTCTATTCAAATACCTCGTATCCACTCGATAACATTAGTTACGCGACATGTTGCTGTAACATTGAAAGCTGCATTGAAATTTTGTCTGTGCTAAAAATATGATTACAACGGTAATGGCAACAACGGTCGATAAAATATCAAATATAAACTATTTTTTCGAGAGCCATTGGTTCGTTGCGCGTTACATGTTCACTCGACACAGAACAATAAGCTGCTCCTTATGTCGCACACCAACTGGCATAATTGAACAATATTGAGCAAAGCTAAAAATGTTAAAATCATCACATGTAGCTTAGAGTTTACGAAGCTTTAGTTTCCTCCCTGAACAGAATCCTAACTAATCCAAACTAATATTATAAATACGAAAGTTACTCTGTCTGAAATATTAATAACTCTGTCTGGAGTACTAAACTACCGAACCGATTTCTGTGATATTTGGTACAGACATGGTTTGGAACTCCAGAATGGACATAGGTTAGTTTTTATACCAAAAATCAGCAGGAAGTCACTATTCCACGCGAACGAAGTCGCGGGCAAAAGCAAATAAAATTATAAAACCTTTTTTTATTGTTGCCTAAAAAATATTGGTGTAAAACTTTCACATCCGTGTTAACCCTACTTGGTTGAAGCGAAGTGCAAGTATTGATGCACGCTGACGACGCATTTCCGTCAGCAACACTGCATATCCGGCTTCGGTGCGCCTGCGCATCCGCGCCGCTCCGCTGCTGATAAACAAAGGGTCAAAGGAGCTTCCGCTCCGAGCAATAAACAATGGTCGTTGCACTGAATGTGCTGTTTAACTTTAATATTATATCTTATGACGCCTTTATACAGAAATACCTTTGTCCTTCTTTTAAATCTTGGTAATTTCGTAAAATAATACGTATTTTTGGATGTAAATTACACCTTATACATTTGATCGGATTCCAAAATCACAAGTATTACTATAAGTACCTTAATTGTATTTGATAACCACATCTCCGCTTTTTTTTTGCGAGGGAAAATCATCCAATGACTACCTCTCGACCTGGGTGAGGAGGGAGGGAGTGTCAGACTGTTGCTAACTTAAAACACCCCCACTCTTTCTCTTGCTCTAAGGTTGAGGCCGCGGGGCTTACCTGCACTCACCCCACAAACCCGTGTCCACTATTATAAGTATTAAGCCTATACATCCATGCAGTAATAGCGTACAAAAATGAAAGTACATGTATAGTTGTTCCAAATATATGTCAAAATTTACCCCAAATGTCCATTCCATAAATAAATAAAATATATGTAAGTACCTACTCTATTTTGAGTTGTTATTCACAATTGGTAGGATTTGTTGGCATTAGGTCAGCTGTAGGCTTCCGTGCAACTTGACGTCATACAATAACCGACATTGCATCACGCAAACGCAAACAATTAACGTTATAGAAACGTTAGGTCGATGAACTGAAACAATGCGTTGCAAAATATATTCAATGCACCTTGATACAAGACCTATTTTTCTAAATTCTGTCTACTAAGGAAGGCCTATTGTCTATTCTATACCCATGTTGGCTTACAAAAACAACAGAATTAAAATACAATTACATGTGATTTTGCATTAAAATGCAACCATAGCAATAAATTATATGGTATAACTATGGTATTGTAGCACTTTTTAGTGTTTTTCGAATAATTGTGATTTTATAATTTTCAAAGTTAAAATGTTTAACACAAAAAAAATACGGAATAAAATGTATCTATATTTCTTCGGTGAATTATCGTTATTTAAGAGCTATTCGAACTTCAAACAATTTCTTAGACAAATATGCAGCGATCAGCTATTTCAAAAGTGCTCTCTTTAACAGTAAAACCTGACCACTACAAAAGAACGCTTCTCCAGCAATTTTACTTAACATACACTTTGATCAGCCGCCTCATTGTTACACATGAGAACTGAACCTTTTCACTGACAAAGGGATCAGCCGATAATCGTTCAAATGTCCATCAGGTCATCAGTCAGAGGTGAGATGAAAGCTCGGCGAAGTAGATAATGAAAGACGAAGCAAATGTGACAAATGAGGCTCTCCGTTTTGTTGTAACAGCTTTGTTCGATGAAGATCACGAGCGAGCCGACCGGGGCATGTACCTATAGGTGGCCGAACAATCATCAGAATGGAACTAGGTAACTTGATTAATATCAATGATAATCTGGAATTCGCTAATCGTGTTTCTGCGTCAGTGTCCTGTCGCTAATCGGTTTTTTATCACTTCAACTCAACTATGCAAATGATATTTAGTCACCACCATTTTAGGACCATTTATCGAATAGACCGGTTCTTTAGGTAAATGATTATTTACCTAGATTTGCATTTTGCCTATATTTTGATATTGAAATTTTATTGCATCTGTTTTCGATGATTTATATAACCTCTGTCTGACATAAAAAAGGTGTCAATGCTATTAGCTCGAGAGTTAGGGCTTCCATTTTCAACACCTTTATCTCGGTGAAAAAAAAAATAATGCATTTGATATTTTTAAGACAAAAACACGTTTTATAATTCAAATTTTATTTATGTTTTCAGCATGTCAACTAAGGACAAGAAGTAAATCTTATTATGCACCTCACTTACTGCTGTGCCCCTTTTTCAGGTATAGATACCTAAAACTGTTGTTTGGTATTTTTCAACTGGATTTACCGTCTCGTTGAAAAATTATTACTTGTAAATTACCTTTCTTTTCATCGAAACAAAACACTCAATTAAGTGTGGAAGAGCCATGCTTCAGTTCTTACCGGAGTGATACAACAACTTCACAGAAAACCAGCGTTTTTTTGTTTAAAACAATTACAGATACTCGAATGTTTCGCCGTGTGAGTAATGTCATTGGAAGCCCAAACCTGCTTTCCCTCCCCGAATCCCTAAATCGCCGAAACACCTAATCCCCAGAAGGTCGACAACGCATTCGAAATTCTTCTGGTGTTGCGAATGTCCATGGGCGGCGCCGATTGCTTACCATCAAATAATAAATCTATTCGTTTGCCGTCCCATCAATAAAAAATACTCGCACAGGTCATACTTTTCTACTTTTTTTGTTTCTCCAAATACTTCTTAGTTTTAAGTACCTATATACAAAATCCGCATCCTATTATTTGTGGATATTAGGTACGTATAAACGTACTTATACTTAGAATACATAAATGTTGGTTGTGTGATAAAATAATAAGCCATATGTGTCCCACATAGTTTAAGGTAAACCTAACATGACTTAATGTAAAGTACCCGCTTACGAACTCATTTATATTCTGTGTCATGGATACTCGTTACATTTATTCAATTATTTTAAAAACATTTCTTCCAAGTATTTGAAATTCTATCAAAAATCTTAGTCAGCAAAAGGTTAGTGGTTTGCATTGAGGATAGATGAAACACGTTGTTTCATAAAATGAACAAACTCAAAGTCGTGTTAATTGAATTATTAAACCATTAAAAATTCAACACTTTTAAATACCACTTCGACGCCATTAAGGAGGTATTATCACCATAATCACATTAAGTGTCAAAAATTAACTAATTAAAATGGCTTTGTAATAGAGAATATATTCTATTGATCAAAATACTTGCCAACAAATTACTATCTCTCATTAGCATCAGCTAGAAAATTACCATTAAACCAACTTTTTCATAAAAGATTTTGTCTAATGGCCACAATTGGTCTCCCATAATTCACACGTTTAGCGTCGATTCAGTCGAAATCGAATTGTAGAATTCAGAGAAGTTATCGAAAATATTGAGGGTACCTACACCTTCCGTCGATGACTGATGGTTACAGTAATACGGGTCCTTATGTTCAATTTAATTGAAACTTCACTACTTGCATTGTAAATATAACTTACATTAAAAAAAAACACCTGGTTGCGATTTTGTTCTGTAACGCAATTACAACATTACTGCGCTTAGCCCTGATTGGTTGATTTACTTATAGCAGGCCAATCACAGAGTTGAACATCATAAACGTGTCTATCCGCTTTGCGTAAAGCAAACTTGCGTTACGGTGTACAACAGTATTAATTTTTGCTCTTTTTTCAAATTAGGAGCTATTTAAGAGATTGTTTCTTTTTAATATAAATAAGGCGTTTGAACAGTAATAGAAAAAAGTCGTTACTTTGCTAAAAACACGCAAATTACCGTATCAAGGAAATAAATATAAATATAAGTTGATATTTTTCATTTAACTCCAATATGAAGAAAAGTAAAAAAAAACAACAGATTTTTTGATTTTGTCTCTCTAAAAGAAATGTGAGATTTATTGTAATAAATAAAAGGTCACTTAAACTATCTATGATTATCATTGTCATTATAAGAGTACCTCGCGGAAAGCCCCCAAGTCCTGGTTGAAGTTTAACCTTCTTCGATGACCTAGGCTTCTACGCGACATGTTTGAGGACACATTGAAATTTTTATACCTTTACTTTCTGCATTAAATTTACCAAAGGAAGTGGAAACTATTTAGTTTTTTCTTCTCCTCAAATAATATATTCTGATTTAATTCGTTGTCGGATCCAAGACAGTCATTCATGTCCCCGGGACGCGCCGGACTTCAGTGGTCCGGTGTTTTCATGGTCGTATCTACTGTAGATCCTGGCTTACAAGAGTTGCAGCCGTTTTGAAAGGTTGCGGCAAACTTGTCCCAATAAAAAAAACCTTTACTTTCTTTACAAAAAGTTTATTGAAAGGTGAACAGTTATGTGCTTTTCAATTCGATGATCAATCGTGTATGTATAATATTAAATATAAAGATGAATATTCTATACGATATATAATATATCGTTCTCATTCTATACGATATATTATATATTGTATAGAATATTCATCTTCTTTTCACCATCAGGGACAAGACACATTACGAACATTACAAAATTTTATTACTTTCTACCACCATGACTTCTGTAGACGATGTTATGTTTGAATATTTGTTTTTTCTTGAAGTTAAAACTAAGGAGTTTTATAGGAAGTCTTCTTTGAAAGAGCACACACCTTAGGTAATACCTACTAAACAATTAAGACAACTCAACTGAACATTTAAATCAATAAATAAGTTGCAATTTCCAATAAAGATCTAGGTACCGCTCACAAAGAAAATATATAAGTACGGTTAATAAAATTTAATTATTTAGTTACCTTTATTAATTTAATTATAGTACCTAGTATCTAGTTATCTACATATAACTATACGTTTAAAAAAAGCACGTTGGTACTTGCCAAGTTTTGAACACAGATGTGACTAAATAAGCTGGAGCCTGGAGGAAGCTGAACCACCACGATAATATATTTAAAAATGTAACTATGTGCTGAACCATAATAATATTCTCTTTTAATTATTTAGTTTTATGAGGCATTTGATTCCAATAACATATCGTGTGTTTAGCTTTGTTCAACAAGGTTCTGCGGTTTAGATCCGTCCTTGCCCTCGAGATCTAGAATCAGCCGGACCTTGCGGACTGCTAAAGTGCTCCAAGTATGTACATCAATACTTGACTTCATTCCTACAACTAAGAATTCAGCCAATCACACACTCTGTTTACAATTCAGTGATGTCATTTCACAATGTTGGTTATTAAAATTTTATCTCCGATAGATACATAATTGCTTTGTAAATTAATATGTGGGAGGGAATTACGCTTGACATGATTTCATATTATGCCGTCATATTTAAATTTTCCTTCCAGTAAATTTCCTTGTTTTGTGATATGCTTTGCATTACGTAGGAAAGTACTTTAATGCCACCAAAATTTATGAGAATGAAAAAACAAGTGCCTCAGTATTCGACAAGCAACTGACCAGTAGCAATCAAACACAAGTATATGAAAATGTTTTGTCGGAAATCTTACGTTCTGGAAGTAAGAATGGAGCAGGTGTTTCTCAAAGCGTTCGAAAAGGACCACATCAACATTAAAATTGGCCGGTCAATTTACGATCAACTGAATAATATAGAATTTAAGATGCCCTGTCCATGCTTTCCTAAACGCTTTTTACATAAACTTTACATAAGACTGAGAATTTACTTTACATTAAAAAATAATAATAAAGTATTCCGGACGTGCAGACACAAGAAAAACTATTTCTCGGTATCACATTTGTAACTTAGTATAATAAATGTTATGTGAATAAAGGCTTTTTAATTTTACTAAATTTATAAATAGGTAAAATATTCAATCATAATATGCTTTTTATTTCATAAATTTAGATCAAGTGCTGCTTATTCGAAAATATTAACTAAAAGTAAAAGTGAGAACCCTGGGGATCAAATCAACGCAAGAGTAGGCCAATAACTCTGCGGACAGACTTAGATAACTTACTGTATATTTATTTCGGGGTAAGCGCAATGAGGCACCGCGACCTCGGCACAGAGCCGGAGAAGGAACAGGGGGGTTTTTAGTCAGTAAGAGTCTGACACTCCCTCCTGCCCGGCCCTGGGCGGGAGAAGTCATTTGATGATTTTCCCCTTACAAAAAAAAACTGTATATTTATTCACTGTGCTTATGGGCCGGCTCGACATGAGTGATACTACTCGACGAAAATGGCGAAAAAAACCACGAGAAACGACCACAGCGTTGTATTTCGCCTGGCGATTCAGGTCACCGGATTCCCAATCCGTTTCTCTACCCCTTATACCTCCTCAATACCTCAATCCCCAAAACCCATTAACCCGTACCCCTAAACAGTACTAAACACCGCAACGCACTTGCAACGTGTGCAATCTATGGGCAGCGCCAAAGGCATTGCAAACAAACCAACCGACAATCGCATTGGGCCTGTTATTTTTTGACTGCCCCCTCTGTCGATAGTTTTAATTTAGGTACACTTATTTATATGCAATCTTCGCCAAAGACAATTGTGTAAAAGTGTAAACATTATTCATTTGTTTAAAAAAACATAGAAATACATAAAACGCTTCTTATTCTAGCTTTGTTCATTTTGAAATAACATCAGTCTGTCTTATCGCACTTCGCACCTAAGCTAACAGGTAAGTATCATGTTGATTACAACTGGCGTGGACGCCTCTTACATATTAAAACAATGGACCTCACCTACTTACAGTACAGGCACTTCTATACAACATTATCTATCTACAAGTAGGCACTCAATCTATTACGCAGCAGTTAGAAAACATTTAACACCAATTGTTTAATTTTCGTTCGATACATTTGCATAACACAGGTTACATAATCCTATTGTGATATTATAAAATCAGGATATTCATATGGTTGTATGTGTGTTATTCTTTAACACATAAATGTCTGGACTGATTTGGTATATGTAGATAGGTGATACTCTGGATTAGCACATAGGCTGATTTTTATCTATATATGTATATACCACGCAGGCAAAGCCGCGAACGAAAGCTAGTTTCGTATATTTTAAGTCTCCGTCTCAACAATCACATTTTTAATCTTACTGCTAGCACTACACACAAATGTCTTGCATGGCATCAACAATATTTAGGAATAAAGGAAGAAACGTACTTAAGTCTCAGTATAGCCCATACTTTTCGAAACGCCTAGGAGGAAAGAGGTTCAAAGGGGCAACCACGAATGTTAACCAAAATATTTAATAACAATATTTTGACCAAAGTTGCCTACTGAAATGCACAGAAACGCTTATATAAGACGCGCTTGAGTCATATACATAGTCATGTAAACATCTAATCATTATTTGTATTGACTCATATCTATGTAAGTACTTCGAATACATGGCTAGATTTTATGTGTTATGGAATTTTATGAGTAGGAAAACAACTTAAGCATTATCTTTGGGTTTTGTTATTCCTATCTATTTAAAGCTAAGTGCGAAATATTCCATTTCGTAGTCTCTAGATATTAAGGATTAATTTATGTCATCACCGCCTTTAGCACGTCCTTAATCATCATCAAAAGTCGCCAGTGCTGAACAAAGACCTCTTTACATGCAGAGATGGAATGACTATTAAAAACTAAGCTAGCCAATGGAAAGAATTAAAGAAACCAGCACTAAACACTTAATTCGCCTGGATTATTTTATAACTCTGAATTATCATCGGAAACGTTTTTTTGGAAAAACCATTTCATTTACGCATTACTCTAGAGTATATTTTTATAAGTATCAACTGTAGTGTTCTGAAATTATTTAAAATAATTTGAATTTAATAATTTACAATTAATTCCACACAAATCATCCAAAAAATTAAGTTCAACCAGTTATGCTATGTGTCTACCTACTTATACAATTAGTCAAAAAATGAATTACTAATTTTAACAATAGCTAGAAAAATAATATGACTACTGCATCGATAAAACACATCATTCAATCAGTGATTGTGTGTTATTTTTTCTTTCTAGAAGAATTGTTGTTTTTAAATAAAATACTTACCTGTAGTATGTATAGCTCGAATTACAATCGAAAAGAACCGTGAAACATAGTCGATATACATACGTCTATTAATAAGGCCCACCTGCTTAATAGTCCATCGAAAGTGATGTTGCCCAAAAACGAAGCACGTGGCGTCCTAAATTTAGTTAATCGTTTCCTGTTTAATCCAGTCGTAAACTGAAGAAAGAAAGCTGAGCAGGACTGCATTTAGCGATAGTTTTAAATTTAAAAATACGTTTCTAAATGCTTTCTTTCACTGCAGTAATACATGGCTTTTACTTTCCGAAACTTTGTTCTCTCCAAACGACACAAGAGAAAATCCTACTGTGGGGCAACGTTTTCTATACTAATATTATAATGAGGTAAAATTTGTAAGTTTGTATGTAGGGGGTAATCTCTGAAACCGCCGGTCGGTTTGTCAAAATTCTTTGATTGATAGGTAGCTGCAATGTTCCTGAGTGCTATAGGCTATCAAAACACCACGCTTCGATCAAATGGAGTCAAGCATTGGGTGAAACCGCGTACATACAAACTTATAAATACCTCTAAATAATATTAGTATAGATAAATAAAAAAAGCCTTTTGACAGTTTTATATAGTTTTTTAATTCAATATAATGCGACGTATGTCTGCAACAACACAGGCGCTTATAACCAACAAATTCCTTCGATTAAACGCCGCCCGGGCCGCCGCCATATCTTATCTAGATAATCCTTAATATCACTAAACATACGTCAACTACTCAAAGATAGGCAAATGTTCCACGTGTTCAATTCAAGAGCACTTCATACATAAAAGTGCCATTTACAGCCTTTGTCCTAGATTTTCAAATCTTCTATGACCTAAATTTGAGATGGCAAAGCTAAAAAGAGCTTTCAATTTTGGCGCCCAACGTGGGGCCACTTTTTTGCATTACTTAGTCACAGAAAATATGCTTCCTTTGTTTTTTTCATGATGATTCGTATAATGAAGTATGTTTTGTTATCGGGTTTCAAAAGGGACTCTGTTCCCTACAACTATAGGCACGCACGCTATTCATGGAATTTTGACTCATTCATCCAGCATCGTTATCTGAGCACAGCATTGCTCTTACGTAGATAACATTGTGAAATAGGTTATGACGTATTCAACTATTTGCTACTCGTTACCCATAACTATGTTTCAAGTAATCCCGAATACTGTATTAAAAAGTCGTGGGTGGCGTATTATACGATTAACGATTATACAAATGTCTAAGAAAAACAAATAAAAAATACTTAATCTGATTTTGATGAATTGCATAATCTACGGCATACTACACATACTACACATAAAGTGAACAGTTTCACCAATTATCCCACAATCGAATAGAATCGAGGAATCGAGTAAAACACAAACAGCGTTCCATCAAAGATACCGGTCGGATGTCATATTAAAATTACTTTCCTATCACAATCGCATTGTTTAAAAATGTTCTCATTAAGGGTAATAATCCGATAATTGTTTGATAAGTACAGATAAACGCTGCCTACATGTTGCTCAAACAAAATTAACAATCACGGTGTGACGTCACAGCAATGGCGTCCTACCCGCGGCGCCTGGCGTTGGTTATATTATCGATACCCTTATCTCCATGCATTCTGTACGTGATCGCTTTGATAACAATACTTAGTATTATATTTTCTTGGACTTTATTTTGTCCAAGATGACCTTCACATATTCTTATTAAGTACATACACTTAAATCTAGTGATTAGAAACGTTCAGGTTTCTTCGAAGCATATATTTTTGTTTTAATGATGACAAACGAAGGAAAACTTATCCAAACTAATATTATAATTGCTCTTCACGCCTAAACTACTGAACCAATTTCTGTGAAATTTGGTACAGACATAGATTGAAACTCGAGAAAGGACATAGGATAGTCTTTATACAGAAATCTGCAATACTAGCTAATCTAAGCATATAAATCACAGAAAACCGACGTGAAACAACACTTTGTGGTTTGTGGTGGGTCAATGTATGAGTGAGGTAACCAATCCTTCCCTTCTTTCCATCTCTAATCCCCACATCAGCCAATCCTCAATTTTGCCCTTGGGTGGAATGCTTACCATCAGGAGATCAGAGCGATCATTTGTTTCCTAAAAAAATAGCCAGTGACAACGCCTTCAGATGCTGGGTGAGCTGCCATCGATAATGCAATCTCCAAGGCGTGTCTCAGATTAGTTATCATCTTATTCAACAATCAATCTTAAACGAGTGCTATCTTGACGCATCTTCATGACTCTCAAGTATATTTCTGCGAATTGTTTGCGTTCGAGTGTGGGTGAAATAATGCCAAGGATTATACAGGATGAGGGAGCGCACATTATTCTGAAAATGAGGACTGACTTTTATAAATAATTGACATTAAGTGGAACGCTGAAATAAATTCGTTGGATGCTGACGTTAGTAAAAGAGCAAAAGTAACGAAGATGACTCAATAACTGAACAACATTTCTAATATACAAAACTGAGCAGCTATCTGCATTCAGTTTGGAAAAAGCGTTTTGTTTGAATTGTGCTAAATCGTATTCAAATTTCGATTAAATGATCTGAATAATCGATAAATTATATCGAATACGATTTTATCAACACTAATTCTAGTAATTAAAAAAAAAATAGGGCACCGTTCTCAAATTCTCTAATGAAATAGAAGATAATTATGTAAGTTTTATTCCGTCTATATGGGAAAGTTATTAATAATGTGGAGGGCGAATTTAGTTAAATTGTCAATTTTTCCGTTATTGACTTCGTGGCTTTTGACCAACAACAAATCCATTCAAATAAAATTAATGTTTAGCAGAAATAATATTTCAATTTATTAATGATGCAGCATAATAATACAGTAATTTTGTAATTACATTAATCAGTCCTCTATAATCTAGCTTCTGTTAGATACCTACTCGTATTGATTGCATAAATTAATGACTGGGGAAATACACAATCTGCTGCAAGTCATAATTTCGCAAAAAGATATTACTTGCTCACGTATGCTTGCACAATTACGAGTATCAACGCTGAGGAAATTTTGCATGCACAGGGATCAGCACAACAAGCTACCCTAAATTGTCAAAATAAATTTTCAACCTTGTGTTTTTATAACAGCGTTGAAATTCTATCAACAATATAACAGGCGCCAGCAACTATACAAAAACGATAGTTAGTGGAGTCAGTATCACTGTAACAAGACTTCAGCATCCACAAGTCACGCGTCTGAATGTAATGTACCTAAACTCGTCTGCATTTACTTTGTGCATGCGAACGTTAGACGGGCCAGTCATAAATCTCTGCCTACCCTCCGCGGATTACAGACATGTCCTGACGGCTTGTGAATGTGTGTCATATGGAAAAAGGAAAACAAATATTCATTCCTTTTTTGTGCGTAAATGTAAATAATTTCCATGCTGTAGTGTATGTATAACGGCTTCACAAACGCAAACATTCATCAACAATTCACATTGCCAGTTCACTTCAATTAAGATTCATGTTCATTGAGCATGAGTCAAATAGCTCTTGGGCCAGTCATTGAGAGCAGTCATGGAATAAGGCCGCGGGTGCACGGACGGCCGCGACTTATTCCATGCAAATTGTCGTTATTTCATTAAATTAATGTCTCACGTCCGGCGGGACCCGTGTCGCCTTCGCGTGCCGACGCCGTTCATTGTAAATAATGTAAATTGATACTGTTCGTTTGTAATACATACTTACGCAAGTCTTTATTGCATTTTTCCTCAACTTATAGTGCTGAGTTTTTAAATACCTCATTGTGAGCTCCTAATATCCGATTTCCTTTTTATATCGCCAAGGTCTTCAAAAGCTGAACTTCTCGTTCTATCCAAAAGGTAAAAAAATATTTAAATTACAAGAGAGAAAAATTCCAACCTTCCCCGTCATCCGCTTTACCTTTTATCCAATTTTGGTAAAATGCAGCGGTTTATAATCAAGTCGTTGTTGTTTTTGTGATTTGACATTAATTTATTTTCTTACAAAAAGGTTATTCCTCTACCCGAACAAAGCGTTGCTTGAGTCAGCAGTGGCTGCGTAAATATTTTTATTTCGGCCGCGTTCTGCCGTCTTTGTTTTGCAAATGACTTGCTGCACATCCAGTGTTTACAGTGGTGGAGTGTCTTGAGCCGATCCATATGCTTCTCTTTGACACTCTGCATGTCATAAGCGGCCGAGTCACGACCACCACACCAACCATTGTCTTAAACATTCACGAAAGATGCATATGGATATCCTTGCTAATGAGATGCGTCGTCGTACCATTACAAACCTGACAATCACGTTTCACACTGCCATTTTGCATAATTCTTGAATAAGAGAAACCTTTCAATGTTGATAAACACTCGCTTTTAAAAATAAAAGCGTTATCGACGCCGGGAACTTTATGTAAGGTTCAAACTAGGGCGGCAGCTGCTATTGTATTGTAACGATCGATGCCATTTTTTGCTGAAAATATAAATATATATTAATAAGATGTTCGTATGCTGCGAAACGAAGCTGGAAGAGGCCACATGTTTATTTATTTGTAGATCAGAGACCACTGGGGATGACGCACGGATGTTTACCACCAGGGAGAGCAGAAATAAAGCAACACAGACAAAGCAGGGTTATCGCAACAAGTGTTACTCAGCGGTCAACGTTCGCATCGACATTTCACTTTGCAATAGTGTTGATAACATCCCTATTGTTCTAGCATTGTTATCGTTTATATAGAAATGGACGCATTGTGTTACCAACAATGAGCAATGATTATCGGAAATTATATTGGTTTTTGATAAGGTTTCTGTGCACCAATTACAGGTATGCGGAACAATAATGAGGAAAATTTTATAGAAATAGTTCTTGGAGGGAAATGGAAACATCGGTATGGCGCAATGTAAACAATGGCAAAGCACGTTTCATTGCATGTGCTATGTAACTGCGTTCTTTAGTACTTACACAATTATAAACCAAAAAATGAGTACAAGAGTTTTAATGAGAACTTAATTACAACTTAACAACAATAATTTTTCATCAATGAAGAATTTCCTGTTAAGTTTGCTGGACATACATATAGTTCAGAGCATGAGCACTTAGCCGAAACAAAAATGGCATCGTTTGGCAATATCTTGGTATGGCACTAACTGTCTACGTTGCAAACAAATGTTTTTGTTGCAAAATAAATGTAGAAAACGATGTGACATAAATTTTGCAAAAAGCGAAACAGATTGAGTATGATGTATGAGTGTACAATGAACATGTCGCAGACCTCCGAAGCGGTGCTCCGGCACTGGCTGAGCGCTTGAGACGACGGGAAATAAATTGCTGTCATTTACACACATAACAAGTGCAGTCTATTCAATAAAAGATTGATACCACGGGACTGCAACGTGACTGGCGACGACTCTTAGCTCATCTTGTTGCATTCAAGTTCAAAGTCCACAAATGGCCATTGAAAAATATTCTTCAGTGATTCAATTTAATTTGCTAAATGCTCCAAAAGACCAATGTAGATATTCTTTGTACCTGAATAAATAATAATGAAAACCAAAATAAAAAAAAATTAGGATCAATGAAATATCCGCCATTGTCTGCTGAAAGGAAAGTTTATACAATTTACATAACCAAACCGATTTCACATAACTAGACCATTAACCGATTAAGAGATTACAATATCGGGTGGGGTAGTATTATGGGTGGGAGTTTTTGTTCACTATTCAAACAATGTGATGACCAATTCATGATAATTGTGACGTTAGAATGAAATCATCTATGCATGTACAACACATGTTACGGAAGTGACTATCCGGCTAGTAATGAGTACTTAGTAATGTGGATAAGACTAACTTTTTATTCATAAAATAGTATGAATGTGTGTAGTTCCTTCCTTCGTCCTTTCGCATATAGCCAATGTATTGAGTATTGTTAGATTGACCTTTTTAAGTCTAAGTTCTAAGTAATAAGAGAGTCACGATGTTGCTAAACCGCTGACAGATCGACGAAAGCTCTTTTGAAATGGACGGATGATTCAACAGATCTCAACGTAGGCGAAACAGCAATTATTCCTGTTTGAAATTGCATAGGAGTGCCAACTGGCTACCATGTCCAACCCAGGCCTATGTTTGTTCGCGCTAAATACGTTCCAAATCGATTGGCCGCATTTCAGCACGCGCCGCTCAATCTGAAACCGTTACTATTTAACACAATACGTAAACAACCACGTAACAGTGTTTATGAGCTGGAAAAGTTATTACTCGCGAAGTTTGTTTGATGAATACATGGTCTTGCAAACCGCAAGCTTGAGGAGAGCAGGTTTATGATAAACGGGTAGATTTATTGAAGTGGGTTCACGTTTCGTATCGACGTTTCAATCTACAGAGTTCGACGTTACCCGCATCAGTTGTCCACATTGTACAGGCTCACGAAGGCAAGGCAGTTCGTATGCACTTCTTTGAGCGAACCTGAAAAGCCGCAACCGGCCTCGGCCGTTGCTCACCTAACTAAATATGTATATCTGATGACCATCACGTCTGTACATACAATTTATATGTTTTTAAAGTTTATAGGTACAGCGAGTACTCGTGTTTATTCACAGTTAGCTGACTAGGCCCATGCTCAGTGTAATGGTAAAATATTTGAGCGTGGCACCGTTAGCCGGCGGGCACTGTGTGGGCCTGATACACTCTTAGATGGTCGTTCGTCGGCACCTTTGTGCATTGACCCGTACAAGGCTTGTATACCAAAGAACTTCCTAGTTCCATGCACTTGTTAATGATACAATACATTACTTTACAACATGATTTATTGGAAACTCGTGACTAATTAAGTTTATAGTCGGTATGCAATATTTAGGTAGTTATTAAGCAATCATGATGGATACCTAAGTCTTGCAAGCATTTAAAACAAATAAGTTTGAGTGTCGTTTAAGTATGTAGTTGGCAAGCATGCATTCTCGCGGTTGTCGAGTCATTTTGTATTTTGGTGTAAGTGACGAGAGACAGCTATGAGAAAGTACACCGTATTCCTTTGTATTACAAATAATTTTAAGATATTTTTAAAAACCATAAATTCTTTATTTTCTTCTGAATATAGTTACTTATGGAAGTTACCCAGGCTCGTTTCCTGAACTTCTTGAAACGTGAACGTCAGTCATAAGTGAGCTGACTGGTTTTTTTGGATTGTGACACACAATAGTGTTTTCCAAGCTATAAAGACGTTGTCAGACAAGACTTACCTCTTGTGCATAATGTGTCTACCTTTCCTGTATTCCTCAAGGTGATTACATGTTTTCCACTTGGAAATCCGCCACTCTGATCACTCCTGACATGAGTCACAGGCTGTGGAAGAGCAGACCACATTCCTTCGCGATCGTCCTCGCCATAAACGGGCGTCTGTCGCCGATCGCCACAAGTGGCATCGTTTGAGGCACTGGGAATGTTGCGGTCGCACGCTTCGCACACACTGCTTATAGCCACGCCGGCTTTTTTAACTAAATTCTACTAACTTCAGCTGTTAGAGATCACAATTATCTACTAGATGACAGCAAGAGAATATTAATCCCTCATCATGATGAATAGATATAACGGATGCAATCGTAGAATGCTGAAAGTAACTTTTAAGGCGTGACAACACACATTACACATCGACATTGATGACATTGCCTCATCGTCAATTGCCATAAATTGTACCTATACTAAATTTAAGGATTTTGATCCCTATTCCATCAGCAAAAGAGTTTACGATGTAATAATCGAATTTCAGTTTAAATTGCTGACGAGTCTCTCGCTAGTTCGTACCGATCACCGTTTACATGAAACTGCAAATATTATTTCTAACATTTCCCAAGAACCAGAGCCAATTAATGGACATGTTTGAAAATAAATACCGAACCTAACTTTCCAAAAACCTACCAAAACGTGTTTCAATATTTCTTCGCTTAAAAGTAACAAACGTAATCTGAGATAAGCTTAAATATTTTTGCTAATTGCGTGCAATGAGACGGAATATTTTAATGGTCTTTCGCATTTTACTGTTGGTTTATTTAGTAACTTATCAGTATAAAATAACAAATATAAATTGATCACCGGAACTTGGTGGTGGGTGCATAGTTATTTGCGAGCGCGGCGGTTGGTACCGTTACCACACTGGAATGGGACCATCCGCTCTATCGGTACACCACTGGCGGCAGTAATGCCTTTCCTATCATTTCGGACATACATCATGCAAAATGACATTCACCAGTTTTGCAATTCGCTATACGTTAAATGACATCGCTAAGTTATTGCAAAATACGTAAATCATCGAGTGCTGTGACTGCACTAAAGTTTTTGCAACCTACAAGGCTTGTTTCGAAATCGTCAGATTATAATAACATTGTATTTTAAATGCCAAATATTGCTCATATTCTAAACTATTGGTATTTGCAGAATCGGCACAAAATGTTCAACAGAATATAAACATACGATGTTGGTGATTGTTTGGAGACAAATGCCAATTAATTACATTCACTTGTGCTCTATTTACCTAGTTTGGCTAACCACATACGCTACCAGCGCCGCGGCACGGATAAAGACTCAAACCAAATTTGAAGTAGGATACTTTTGTATAGCTTTTAATATGATATCTGTAATAAAGCCTTAGAAGTTTAAAATTTGAAGGTCGTGATCTTAATTGTCTCGAATATAAGTATAAATTAGAAATAGTTGCTGTAGCGGCAACAGCAAAGACTTAGAAATGTCATGGTTGCAGTAATTACAATTCCTATGAATACTTTGGAAACTGATTAGTATTTTATGTAGCTATTAGAAGTCACGGAACCGGGAACAATAGTCAATGACATAAATGACAATAGTTGGTCGTGCGCACGCGCGCATAACCACTTGATTATATGTCCAATCAAGTCATTAAATCAAAACATTTATTTCTCTACACATCACACGTGAAAAAAGAAACATCCGTCGTAAGGAGATGCGTTTTAGACTAGAAGCTAAGACAGGGAAGCGTATTGAAAATCCTTCAGCGAGATGAATTGACGACATTTATAAATTGGCCAACAGTTAGACGATACAAATTAAGACTATAGAAGACTGCAAATCTGAGAATCAATGCCTCTTTAAGGCATTGATTCTCAGATTTGCATAAAAAGGCGATGGTTAACAATGATAATAATGATGGTGATAAAAGTTGAAAAACTTTGGAAGAGAATATCTAAACTGATAAATATTTATAACAAGACAAAACCGCCATTTCATCATTCACTTCTTTATTTTAATTCTTACTCTCGCTATTTGAAGAGTAAATATTATAATAAAGTCGTCGCTCCAGAAATTTAGACGAAGAAAGGCAACAGATAGATAGTGTTTTGTATGCATTTATATTTAATATTTGTGAGAAATGACAATAATCCCTATACTTCCACTATGGGAGTGTGCCCAAGGACAAACTCCGAGTGATGCAGACCTATTGAGGACAGTTGTACAAAATTATATAGTTATGGTTGTAGGTAGCTATGGAATAGTAAACATCATAACTTTCGAAATCCTGCAGAAAAGGCGGCTAGCAAGTTGTAGCAACATAATTTTAAAGCAACATGATGTCATCAGCATCTTCCGTCATCAAATGCGAAGACAGCTTTTGCATTTTATTGACATAGATCTATGCATTATGCACGATCCTTAAAGCATCGCTACACTTTTCAAAACGTCTGTTATTCTCTACTTTCTCATGAACTACTGACGTTAAACTCGTAGACGAGTTGCGAGCAGTCATTGTTATTACTCATTCATGGATAATATTATTTGTAAAGATCGCACCAAGTTTTTATTTAAATTTCTCAATTCAGCGCCCATCTGCGACCCAGTTCTTGCTCTAAAAAGCTTACAAAAACATTGAATTACATATGAATAGAAACTGGATTGAATACATTAATACGTAATTTGGTACGGGCCCAGTATTAGGGGAGAATAATGGATGGCGAAAATTTTAAATAATATCCGATATTTTTTGTGTGGCCCCCTCTAATTGCACGTGTGTAGAACAAGTTCCAACATGATTGTAGTCAGATGCTGGCCCCAGAGATATATCTGCGTGTGCTGTATTACAGAACCCTTGAAGTGAGCAGATCCAAAACATTTTGAACACAAAGAAATCCAGTTCTTGTATCTTGATGTCAATAGCGATGAATTTGATCTGATAGGGACAGTAATATATTTTTATTAAAAAATACTATTACCTAAGTATTTAAAATACGATTAAGTGTTATTTGCTACTTGCTTGAAAAAAATCTTCAGTCAGAACTTTACTAATTTTATCGTTTCTACTAATAATTATTAGTATATTTGAATCATTTAGCATAATATTTCGATCCCGTGTACACTATTAATAAGGACTTACTATTAATAAGGACTACTGACATAAGTTTGTAATATAAACTTATGCTCTTACAGTATTGTTATAACCGTAACGTTACGCTTGCGGTGGTCTGTTTTTATAATCTGTGGGGGAATAGTCTTAACTTAGAAAATGTTGTTACTAATTATCGTCATAACTTGTTTTTATGAAACAACAACGCGACGACGATGCATTATTTTTAAATATTTCCAAGTAGAATAAAAATACAAACACACCGAACGAACATTTAAAAATTTAAATGTTTAGAATTAGAACGTGAATAAAAAACGTTAAGTGATTTGACAGTTTGTTATTGAACCTTTTTTATAAAGTCGGCTTCTCAGTGAGTCGGGTAATGAGAACTGGTGATCTCATGCTGGTGCCCCGTCATGTTTCGAGTCATGTGACCAAAATAAACGGCCACAGCCCTGATGCCGATGCAACTCCCGAATTGGACCTGTCGATCCCGTGTGGGTGTAATGTAGGCCATTATTTCATTTACCGGTTGTTAATATGTATTACCACAAATTGGATTGTAGAGAAACCATACTTTGATATCGGTTTGTTCTCTAATTTAGGGCAGGATATTTCTTTGATTTTAACACTGACATGTTT
Source organism: Spodoptera exigua (assembly GCA_902829305.4). Taxonomy (NCBI): domain Eukaryota; kingdom Metazoa; phylum Arthropoda; class Insecta; order Lepidoptera; family Noctuidae; genus Spodoptera; species Spodoptera exigua. The sequence continues at coordinate 7,542,929 of LR824614.2, forward strand.
TCACTTAACAAATTGTATGACAAAATCAATGAAATACAATCAATTATAAGCTTTGTGTAGGTAACATTAACAACAAACAGCCTTGAAATCAGCCAACTTGTGGTCAAAAACTTTACTGGGGCTTTTTGTTTAAAGTCCAAACGAAACCTTTTTAGTCATAACCTCTTTTATGGTTGATATTTCCCATGAACGTGAATCATATAAGTTCCTAGATGAATATCGTTATTGGGAGGTCACCGACCGCATCATAGACTTTGGCTATTTTTTGGCAGCGGCAATCGAACCGCAACGAGGTCGTCCGTTACTTTCGAATTTCTATGCGCCACTTTAAAGTTGATTCTTCTAAACAAATTAGGATGTGCGAATAAAATACTGTTGTTTATTGTTCTCTTGCGAAAAACATTTGAGAGTTTATTTGAAAATGGAAGCGAAATCTTGGTGGCCATTATTCTTGTGGTTAAAGCAACCTTTTTTATTTAGCTTAGCTTTAGCGGTTTGACCAAATACAGTTGATATGTCCATAAAAAGAATACATGCAGCCGTCAAGCAACAGTTACCAACTGCACGCTTGATCTAGGTCGTGAACGTAGGTTTGCTTGATACCGCAGCAGTGACCGTTCGCTAGCCGCGATACTACACAGCATTTGATAACGACCATGTATAATAATCATATAATATATAATAAATAACATAAAAATTTCTAATAACATAATGTATAATTAAATAAACACGTATATACATACTGAGTCGTATTTCCCAAAATGACTATAGGTATTCCTTAATTGATGCCAAAACAAAAAAGACCATTAACTTTATTACTAAGGCTACTACTACTATGTTTGACTATTACATTTGGTGTGACCACCCCAGAGAGTCTGAATAAAATTTAAACCCAAAACAAAGAACAAGTGACAAAGAACTTAAGACTAAGTATGTGACAACATATTGTAGGGACTTTGTAGACATCTATGTCTACATAGTTTTCATGCGGGGTTGTGGGTGGAACCGCAAATGTCCCGGGGCCGTGGCCCAGAACAGGAGAAGGAACGGGATGGTTTTTAGTCAGTAAGAGTCTGTCTCCTACCCCACTCAGGGCCAGAGAAGCTATGCAAAGGCTTTCCCCACTCCAAAAACAAAGTCTAGGTACCTCTACTTAACTAAAAATGTTGTTACTAAATGTTTTTGAAACCTGAAACAGCGCTAAGTACGATTTATAAGAAAAATACTTCTTATAACTGTTACAGTTGTGATTTTTGGTTATCTACCTAACGTAATACAGTAAAATATTCAAGTATTGGTACAAATGGTAGGTAGGTAAATATGTTATATCTAACCAATGTAACAATAATAACCAGCCACTGTTCAAATAGGGACAAAAATAAGGAAACATCAAACTTAACCCAAGAGATTAAGGAAAACTCTTGTCTGAAACATTTATAGGAGCATAACGTGTTGTCCCCAAGCAGGCGACAAATAATTTTAATAAATTCAACTATTTTTACTCGAACTACCTACATGTGCGTGGTTTCGACCGCTGCTTCTTTTAATTGTCGCCTTAAAGCTTTCGTTGATAAATGGACTATCCAATACACAAAAAAAGTTTTTTTTTCATTGGAACTTGGCCAGCAACGCACTTATAGTACCTAACGCCTTTGGTTGGTGGCGCTGATTGCTTACCACCAGGTAATAAGTCTGCTAGTTTGCCGATATACTTATAACAAAAAAACCTGGTACTCGTACCTACTTTCTGGGAAAATCATGTTAAACTAAAAAACAACTAACCTTCATTTTTATGAAATAAAAAGTACAAGTAGTACTTTTTTGTTAGTAGTATGTGTGTGTGTGTGTGTGTGTGTGTGTGTGTGTGTGTGTGTGTGTGTGTGTGTGTGTGTGTGTGTGTGTGTGTGCGCGCGCGCGCGCGCTTGTGTGTGTGTGTGTGTGTGTGTGTGTGTGTGTGTGTGTGTGTGTGTGTGTGTGTGTGTGTGTGTGTGTGTGTGTGTGTAGATTTATAGAAATATCAAGACCTATTGGTGCAAGAATGCATCTGCCTAAATTCAATATTTTTAATATTGTATGTGTGCTGGTAAAAATATAGTAGGTACAATCTTGAAAATAAAGTATAATACGGCTCCAGCACCTATATCCTAAAGATATCGGCATTACATACTTAGAAGAAATAGATGTATTGCTTCGGCACGAATGGGTCGGTTGGACCGGAGTGATACCACGGCCTCACAAAAAACCGGCGTGAAACAACCACAGCGTTATGTTTCGCCGTGTAAGCGAGGTTACCGGGGGCCCAATCTTTCCCCTCCCCGAATCCCTAAATCTCCAAATCCCTTATCCCCAAAAGGACCATGGGTGGCGCTGATTGCTTACCATCAGGTAATCCGTCAGCTCGTTTGCCCACCTATTACATAAAAAAAGCGTCGATATATGACGTCAATATTGTCTCACACAAAACAAATATAAATTTTGTCAAGTAGGGTATGGTTTAATGTCATAGTGTCTATGGGGGTTCCCATACTCCGGATAAAGTTTTTTGTTTAAAGGAACAAACATTATATGTGTTTTAAGATTCTGACGGTTTGTTCATGGCCATAAGTTACACAATATTACATACCTGAAATTAAAACTTGCACTTTGTGTTCCAAAATCGACTATAGCCGAAGGAAGAAAATAAGATAAGAACATTGACTATCAGATTCCCATCTTATCTGCATATCTAGAGCGAGATGTCGTCTATCAGTAGCCGAAAAACATGATTTAGGCTTATCCGGAGAAAATCTTATCGTTGCCATAACGATATTGAAGTATATTTAGGAGTTTGGTAAGCGTCAAGACGTGGGCGCACTGGCTCTGAGTCATAACACCAATAACATTATTCTAATAAGCCGATCCAATGACGGACCAGCCTTCAATTAACTTATTGCGTTCCATAGGACATGTTTATCGCATTCCATCGACTAGACAATTATATCATGGTACGGATCAGACTACCAGGGATCTCTCTTCCTCGAGATGATAATGCTAACGATACAGAAGAGTATATTTATAAAATGAGCGCAGAAAAAACGAGAAAGCTGACTCAGCTGTACATGCATTTATCCTAAAACATTCAGTCCTAATCAAAAGTCATCCATTACTCTTAATGTATGGGATTATGCTCACGTTTGCAAACGGATGATATATTAGTCGACTGGTCACCATCACCAATATTTTTTTCTGGCGTAAGTCTCGACATTTACAAAAAAAAAATACTTCAACTCCTGGAAGAATTCCGATTAGGATCTGGAATAGGAAAAAATTATACCCAAGCTAAGACATAAAACACCTTCAAAAATAGAATTAATTGATATTTTTAATGAAAATAAAAATTATTAAATTTTATTTCTGAGATTGCAAATGCCCAAAGCAAGCAGTGAACAACTGTCAATTATTTACAATAGCCGGTTTGTATTTCTTATACATACTTATGACACTTAAAGTAGATGTTTGCCTATTTTATCTACTAATAGTTCTATGATAACTGCTCAATACGTGCAAATGATGAATCTGTTTAGCTCAAACACCAGTACACCAAAATAATTGCGTAAGTGCCAAATGGAGGTGTTAACAAATATGTACTTGGCTATTTTCCAAAGAGGCGGTCAGAGTCTTAAGTAAATAAATTTAATGTTTTTTCGGTTTCAATTAATTAACCTTGCAGAAATACAGTAAGTACAGTAAACCAACTCACCCCGAGTTGGTTTACAAATATTGAATACAAGGCAGAGGCTTCATATTTCCAGATTGCTAGTGTTCCTGTGACCTTCTGACTGACATGAGCAACTGTTTACGTCTTGTCAATATATACACGGTAAAGTTATAAAATAAAAGAGGCCAGGTTCTGAACCTTACTCATGTGGTGAGTACCAACTATTAAAGCCTGGCATTTCGCAGGGTTAACTGCTACGCCAAACCTGTCAGCCCCACTTTTGACTCTGTCCAGATCTCGATTTATGTTTGCAATTATCCCACCAACATCCTCAACCCTCGACTGATGGTATAGCTGTAGGTCGTCTGCGTACAGGTGATATGCTCACCGCGGTTCAGTAAAAAAAAATTATAAAAATAGAGACCAAGAGTGGCGATAGAATACCGCCTTGAGGGACGCCAATAGCGAGATGACGCAAACGCGTTGTTGTCGCCCCTGTAGATAGGAAGAAAACCATGCAGTCGCCTCCGAAAAGACCAAGGATGTATATCATGTCGGATGGTATTAAACGCATAGTCTACCGTTAAGTGAACTCTTCTTGAGCAGACACAACACAGAAGAGTGGTGATTTAGTTCATCTAAACTTATTGACTCGGGAAGGTCCACACGTCACGATTTGCTAATGCCATGCGTTTCAAGGAACATCCAGATATTGGCAGGAGAAGAACAAGAAATATGATCAAGAATATGGTGGCGCTTGGCGTTGCGTATCATCTGGTTGGTTGTATCGGTTCCTAGCGGCTTTAAAAGCTGCTGAGTTCTCGTCTGTTCGGTCATCCTATATTTTCAGAATGCCCGATCTCTAGCACGCCCAGCCTGTTGCACTCCTTCTGTCATCCAGTATGCAGGGGGCACGCTAAATTTTGGTATTCCGGATAGGAGGATGAATATTTTTTTTTTTATTCTAGAGGTAAAATTATTAACTTCATCTACTATATATAAAATATTAACTTTATCCCCAATTAATTTTCTTGGTATCTTGCACTAACTTGTCTACGCGCAAATGCACGCCTGTACTAGAATTTGGATTTAGTCTTGGGAGATCTAAGATTATACATAATCCGAGTCCAAAGATTCAAGAAATGATTTGAATTCAACGAAGTAGGTCCAGGCTAGGGGACAGTAACCGTCATTAACTTTTAATAACTCCAAGCAACACCTCAGCCCCCCTTGACACAAACGTCTAGGAATAAATATTCAGTATTGATTGTGTACAGAAGATAGCTGATAAAATATCACCAGGGAAATTTTCAAATATCTACAAACACGTCACGTGGATTTTGATAGGCTTTGTTACGAAATCAGTCGAAATTATCAATAAATTCTATTTTTATGATACCAAAAACCCGCCGTGCAATTCGATGCTTATCAGTCCTTACTTCCTTCCTTATTATTCATGTAAGTTGTTTAATTACCCTTTATACTATGTAGTTACTTACTGCTGATACGAATTTCTGTGAACTGATAGGAAATTAAAATTTTGACTGACTAGACCGCAAAAAATTTAAATACAATAGTTGTATGATGACTAAAGAAGCAAAAGCAATGAAGTAACATTTAATCATGTCCCAAAAATTTCGAAATTTGAAATACGTGCAATGAATACGGATTTTTAAACTTGGTTAGCAAACAGATTACTTGTTATAAAGGTCAAAAGCTTAGCCACACCATCGAAACCTTCATAAAGAGTTACTTCTGATTCAATTGAAATTAAATAAAACAACTATAACCAAATATAGTCATATGTTGACGTAGTTAGGTTATGTTTTACAGCGGTTAGGTTACATCAGGACAAATAAATACTTTCATAAATCGCCAATGATGCAATTTCTTGCGTCATATATAATTGACAAATAATATTATTTATGTAATTAAGTAGATACTAGTTGTTTATTTTTACAATAATTATGGATAATTGGTTAGGTACATCAGTATTGCGTTGGGTTTACAAAATATTTAACTTCATGGTAATGTATTTCGTCACTCAATCAAAAATAGATAATTAAACGAGTATTGTACCTAAAAATAATACGATATTTTTAAAAAGCAAATTATATTTTTTTTCGACTTATTGATTTTACATCTTCGTTTGTCCTTAATTCTTTTTGTCTTTAGATGTCAAGCAAGTTGGTTTTACATTATTAGATGCAGTGGATGCATGTAAAAAGCGCCCTCTATCAATTATTCTTCATTCCATTCGCTCCTTCCACATCTGATCTCTTTTTATAAAACGAGCAGACGAACCACCAGATGATAATCAATCGGCATCACTAGAGGAGTTACAAAGCTATTGCGAGTCTTTTAATAAAAACGGTACCAACCAATCTCTATATTCTTTGTTTGTAATTTTAATAATCTTTAATAGTGCAGTGGGTATGTCTACAGAGATATTGTTGACAGAGGTAGTATAATAATTACTTCAATTTTTCACCGATGAAGGTACTGTAAGTACAACTCCAGGCTAAAACTGAAAGATCGAAAAAAATACATACATCTGATTTTAACTATTTTGTCTAAATTCATAGGTAACTAACGTCGACGAAAGATGATGATTTCTGACCTTTCTGTTTATAGGCATTCTTAAGGACCGTTCAATCAATGAGTTTGTTAAAGTTGAATCAAAGTAGGCATAAAGATAAACACAAGTATAAACCTCACCCAAGACAGAAAAGAACATCTGAAGTTCACTCTCCCCCTTCCCATCCCCCCCCCCCCCCTCCCAAAGTATTAAACGACACTTTACTGTGTGCATTTTGTGTGCGTGTGTGTTTTGTGTGTTAGAATCAAATACCAAAGCCACTTAATAGTTACAGTTAAGGTAATCTAAGGTCCTTGTTTCCAATTGAGTTAACACTGACTGGATAAAAACTTGATCTTCCCGTGCGCAAGGGCAGTTGCGCGGGCGCAGACCAAAAAGTCGACGCATTCCATTGTTGATTGGAAACAAGTCGCGGTCGCGCGCTCCAATGGGAAAAGTCGCACAGCACTCAATTTATGAAGCAATGAACGGAGTATAGATGGAGTCGGCATTTTAAAATAATGTACGCATTCTGATTTTAAAGTTACCTAATTGAAGATCGAAATACAAATATGGTCTAATAATAGATGTGATTGTTGCATTAAAAAAGCTTTGGTATGAAATTAGATGGGTAACTGCTTTGAGATCTTTCACGAGGTCTTTTGCTTAATTAGGTTCATCATATGAGAAAATTAATGAATTGCGTTGCGTATTATGTATGTACTGTCTAATCATTTGTTCTACTATTTTTAATGAGTACTTAATTTTTTTTTATGGTAGCTATAGTGAATTACTCGAAATTTTCTCAGTCAGTCAGTAGTTATTTTCAACACATTAGATTCTATTAACTGTCTTTGTTGTTTCAGGTAGTGCATTCTTATCTTAAAGGGTTAACTTTATTACAAGTTTCACATTCATTGGTCGTCATTTATTAAATGTAATTAAACCACGGATTAAGTTAAGACGGCGCGTCCGTTAGTAATTTCCATTTCCTTATCGATGCTTATAGATAACACGGGTAATCAACCTTTTTATCGATTTACAGGCATATTTATTATAGTCTACGATACAATGTCAATACTACGAGTTTACTTGTAACCGTCTACTACGACTAAAACGCAACATTTACTACGACTACTACGCAACGCTACGACTTCTACGTAATGCTTCGACTACTACGAAATTATTGTCTATACTAATATTATAAAGAGGTAAAATTTGTAAGTTTCTAAGTTTGTGTGTAGGGGGTAATCTTTGGAACCGCTGGTCGGATTGCCAAAATTCTTTCACTGATAAGATAGCTACAATGTTCCTGAGTAGCTATAGTATACTATACTTGGAGTCCCGACTATTCGTAGTACTCGAAGTATCCTGAATCACTTTCTCAATGTGAATCGATAGGTTCAGATTTTCAACTTTTCCTTGATCTGAGGGCTAAAATGCTTCCAAAGACTTGGAATAGCTCTTTTACATTAAGTAATTTCATTTCCAAAGTTCTGTAAGTATGATGAATTCTAAAATAAAATGAAGGCTTGTCCAGCATCGGGTGGCTGTATGTGTCGGCGGTCGTAGCGACCCAGTGCAGGGCGTAATGCGGTGCAATCACCGCGCGTTCCCGTGAGAACGCGACCGAGCCTGCGCCCGCGCCGCGCCTCGCATGCCGCACTAACCAAAAGGTCAAATGGAATTCGCGAAAATCAATTTTTCCCAACCTACATAGTTTCTTAGAAATATTTCATGAACACATTAATTGTGTTTAATCGGACGGATCGGACAACACAAAGATTTCCCAATCCTTTTGTAAACAATAAATAAATGATAAGTGAAATAAAAACAACAACAAGATAATAATAATGTCACATTAAACTCAATGGGGGCATTGTAACTGAAAAAATACAAAGAAGGTATCATCTGCTTTATTTGTTGTTCTGATTATAATTGTTATTCTTTTAATAAGACGACAAGACATTCGATTATTAGCTGGAAGTGTTTGTCCCATTTAGTTAATGAACTGATACATTTCTATTGATTGATAGACGTCACTAACCTAGCTAATGACTAAACAGAATGCAGTTTTCGATGCCCCTCAATCAACCTGGTTTTCCTAAACTAAACAATTAACTAATACTATTTTAATGAGTTTAAACGTGTTATGGTAATTTAGGGCGAGTCGACGTCCCATAATCGCTTGAAGGACGGACGGACGGCATTCCATAGCCAAGGGAAAGGGTTCATTTCGTTACGGACTTTTTCATTTTGTAAGTTTTATATAATAGCCGCTAGTGGGAGCCTTGGAAAACCTTACATTGTAAAAGGTACTCTAACTGTATCGGAATGTAGTTCTTTATTAAAATTCTTATGTTAATCAATAGCTTTAATAAAGTCTTTAGCTACAATTTCTATCTGTCAACGTAATTACATACCGCATTTGTGCATGGGAAAATAAAAAAAATTCAACAACTTGCACAATTCTTAGTAACAAGTCCATGTGAAAACGTCTAACAATGCAAAGAAAGAGAGATGGTTGTCAAAGAAACAGCTCATTGAAGACGCTTAACATAACACCAGGGAAGAAAGATCTCCCCCACCCCGCTCCAGTGGTGTAAACTCTCGTTGAATGAGGGAAGCGCGCGTATTATCACAGATCTTTTGTAAATGGACGACCCGTTCACATGCAGCCATTGAGGTCCCTTCACACGGTCAAAGGCGACAAAAAATAATACAAAAACCGTTACGCTCCCGAAAAAATGTTCCCATAACTTGTGAATGTCTGTCATTGAGAAATCTGTATAAAGAGACCATGTGTGGCGGGAATCGGTGACTTCAAACTGGAGCACTGCGTGCACAGTTAAATAATAAAAGTCTAAACCTGATACCTAGCCATATTGCATGCTATTTGGTTACAGTCTCCTTTCATATCAACATTTATGGACAGATGAAATGTGACCGGCTTCAATAGACAAATACGTTAAAAGATATTAATTACAAAAACTTGGGAAGTCTGTAAACATATAGGTATGAATACTCACTCCGAATTATATACAAATATGTAATACAATTTAGCAAAATGTTTGTATTTCGAAAAGTAACCGCTGATGCTTCAATGCAAGTAGAAGTTGTAGTCACACATGGATCACAAATGTGCGTGGGACCGAGTATTAAGCTTGCCATGAATGGACCAAAGACATGGGACCGCAGCCCATAATTATTCTCACGGTTTATACTTACATAGATAAAAACTTTATGACGTGGCCCGACAGAAAATGTCGATTATTAGTTAGATAATAAGATATTATTGAAAGAAAGAGATAAATGAAAATGAATAAAACTGAATATTTTAGATACTACTTGTTCTTCTTTGCCACAGAATTACTGTGGAACGACTTTGTTTGGAATTGCATGGAATGCCGGTGAGAGCCGACGTTCGAGGGAGCATTAAGCTATCATGCCATCAGCGCGTCCCCGTCTGGTCAGCATTCTTAAGCGGGGTCCGGTGTCCGCCTCAGGAATGTCTGCAACCAGCAACCCGAGACGGAAGGAGCAGCGGCGGAAGCGGTTCATAGAACTGAACTGCAACATTCCAGAACGTCTCTGGAACCATCTAGAAGTCTAACAAATATAAACCTTGCGATGTTGTTACAAAGTTCAATTTTCCAGATGTAACATTCTCGAAGTTAGCGGCTACGAAATTTTATCTCTGTTTGCGAAGGTAAGGCGTTAAGTACCAAAGAACTTACATTCAATTTTAAGTCTTTCGTAAGAAACATAAGGTTGAAAATTAAATTGTCTTAACTTGATACATAATTTACCGGTTCACGAACATTCTGCGCCACAGCGCGCAACCGTTTCGCTCCAGTGTACCGTGCATCCTGCCTCATACAAGTTGTAATTTTCAAAGTATTTTACCTTTCCAAAGGTTTTTCGCATTAGGTTATCAAAGTCTTAAATAATTAACTACCTAATCAAAGCAAGGATCGCTTGGCCCAAAATGTTTACGTTTGCGACAGACCAGGGAACGTTAAACTTGCAAACTGCAGGGTCGTGTTTGTAACTCATATAACAATCTTTTGTGTCGAAACCGTAACAATCTAGTTGGTTACGGCAATAACAGACAAATATTTAACTTTAAAGTTCCAAGAGTTTGTGTTTTGACGTTCACGTCAAGGATCGTAAATTTCCTTAGATTGCAAATGTTCGTGAAGTGGAGATCCAAACATTTTGAGGTCTTGTTTTCCTGTTTTGTTGTCGAGTTTTGGACCTCCCGTCGCGTCTTACCACTTCCATAGAGGTTCACATTTCTCATGGCATTTTATTTTATAAACGTGTAATGGCGTCATAAATTGCTGCAGTCGATTGTTGATTAAACAATTGAGCGGGTCCCGCATGCGTCGTCCGTCTCAATTGTAAACTGTTATTGGAAATCAATTGACACGAAGTATATTGACTCAACGAGTTGGATGAGTGACATCCTCTCTGATGAGCACGTTCGTTTGTGTTCTGTTTGAAATTATTTCTCGGTACTTAGTTTAGTTTACAGTATCTCGACACGTCGAAGCCAATATTATCATTTTGTACACCAGGTTATGAGATCTTTCCACAACTGCTGATCAAATCAAACATTTATAGAATTGCATTACAATCAGTTTAACATGCACGTGAAGATTTTGCAAGTAACGATGGAATATTGTACTTACTTTTATGTAAGCCGCAGGTTATTCGTTCATTCTTTAGACAGATAGGGTGCAGGTAATAAATACTAGTTAAGCAATTTGGCATTAATGAAGAAGTTGAATGAACTTAATCCGGGCGTGCCATACAGGGTGACGTTATCGTTATTCATTCTCTGGTTTTGCTAGCACAGTGAAAGTGAGGTCGCGGCGCTTTCTATCCGCAACGCAGCGCGGCTCGCGTCGACGCAGTGGCTTGCGAAAGCTACCACCGAGCATAACCAGCTAGTTTCTTGCAAATAGAAAGCTAGTATGAGCAATTTACGGATATATTTGAGATATTTACTGACAACAAAGTTTTAGTCAACAAACCGTTGGCAACATTTGTTAAAAAATAAAGTAAAGCATTTCTGTTTTCATTTAGCTATTAATAAGTGATCTATGCCTCCGAGACGACATTCAGTCAGCGAAATGACGACGGCGTTCTCTCGTTCATATTATAAATATCGAAATAATTTATTTTACCTCATATTTTTCGTGGCGTTGTGCATTTCGTCGCTGATTCCATCCATATACGTGACTCTGTATTCTGATTCTAAGTGTACAGAGAACACATTCGCCCATTTCTACTCGTCGGAGGAAAATTATACGTTATTTACTAAAAACGATCTTCTAAAGCCACCCTTATTTTAAATCCGCAAGTGAGTAACAGCATATTATTTATGTAACTTTCTAGTCTTATAAGTCTTAATAGGTATTTTAGATATTCAGGTACAATAATTTTGATTTGTCTTGAATGCTACTTTATGTAAGTATATGTATGTAAGTATACAACTTACATCCAGGATATGTGCAACATCACTGCTAAAATAGTTATGTAACAAAGCAAACTTAAGAAACGATGGCCGCTGGCTAAGACATTACATAATATGGCCTTCGAATGTAAAAAGATCCGAGAATAACAAAGAAGACAGAATATGGCCGTGGCTTTTTTAGCGATCCATAGCATTCTTTACTAGCGTGTAAGGCAAAGCATAAAAGATTGTAGATATAAGTGGTATATTGGGATCTAAAGGGATGGAAGGAGTTCTTTATATAAGTATATACAGTACATATGTAACCTACTTAGTAGGTATATGTGATGGTGATGCAATGCGTTGTTGTGTAAATATCCTCACTGTTCCCTCACCACATGCGTTTCGCGAGCACAATGCGGTGTATCATAATATGCGCGTGAAGGCATTCCTTTTTTGAATACAGTGAACAATGTTCATTGTGCTAGACCTAAAGCGCAACGTGAAATGGGATCCTGTTAGCGTCACTTATCCAGAATCCAGAGCTGTAAAACAACAGATATAGCAACATTTTTAGGTAGGTATAGTTTCATCTGATACCATTTTTCCTGGTTTTACCAATTTAAAGGCCGTTAAGTTGATCTTTCCCGTATGTCCTAAGCTAAGCTAAAATCTTAAATATACCTAATTTATTACTTATTCAAAACAATACTTAAGACATCTTTTTCAATTAATAAAGTCAGGTCCAAACTTGATTCGACGATATTTCCATTTTAATATCATTTTAGTCTATAAAATATCAATTCTATCTTTTTACTTTGTTTAAATATTGGAACAGTAACCGACCTTTTGTATAATGTATAAATTACATTTTTCATTAAAACTTTCATGTGTCTAACTTCCAGATCACGAAGATACAAGCAATTCGAGCATGGAGGCGTGATTAGAGAAACTTTACAATGGTAACGAGTCGATAGTCCAAACACGAGGCGGCAGACTATGCTCACGTGCTAATGCCTTAATTTGTATAAATAAGATATACAAATATACAGTAACAATATACTCTGTCCGGGGCCAGTGTGTGGTGGAATCAGATACCTACTAATTGCCCACCTTAAGAAGCTGGGTAACTTGAGCATCTCTTTATTTTTCCCAAGGAGACATCGACCGTCGAGTGACTAAAGACGTGACCGTTTTTACATGCCTTACAATCTAATACTCATTGTTCCTGTATTTGAAGATTATCCTATGTTCTAAATACATTGCTGTTTCAGAAGTACTGACAAAATGTTTCTTGTTACTCAACCAGCATGTGAGAGGTTGTATCTTCTATAGTGTAGCGATCAGTGAGGTTTGTTAAAACTTATCCGAGGCTGACGTCATCTGTTCAAATTTGGCAATGCCAGGCAGTCGACCTCCAACGAGTAGTTATGTTGGCGTCGCGGCTTCTCACTAAACTGCGCAGTAGACTCGTTTAATATGTTCGTAAACCTACCTATAGTATCATGTATAAGTAAATATCAAATTTTTTATACTCTCAAATTACATCATAGAACGTTCCCGACTGGACGATGTCTAGCCTGCTGTTTATTTAAGTGAGAAACAATGTGTGTTTCGCATGATATAGTAAATTATTAATAATATTACTTTATGTTATACTAGCTAAAGCCCGCGCTTTTGCACGTGTTGTATGCTAATAAAAAGCAGCCTACGTCTATATCTACATAAAAGAATTTAACCAAATCAGTCCTGCCGTTTTCATGTCAAAGAATTACAAACATACATACATTTATTCTCATATTAGTAGGAAGAATAGGATAGTACCTATAACGAAAGTAATAAGAACAGTCATTATCTTACAATAGAAAAGTTAAAAGTGTATGATAGTTATCAGATATTTAAGAAATCAACCATTTGAGTACCTACTCCTCAAAAATGTCTACGATTTCCTTGTGACAGTTTTGTGATATCAACTTGATTTACCTGTTATCAGGGAGACAGGTGTCACGGTGCTAGTAACACCCAACAATACCTACTTATCATCTACCAAAGTGCAGGTCGGTCTGTCTATCTACTACAAAGAAGAGTTACACAATATTTTTCACCTTTAATCATGCTCTTTGATTGTAAAACACTTTAGTCATTTAGCGTAATGAATAGCATTTTAATAGGCAACTGCATTAATTATGTTCAAGGTTTTTATTGTAGTAGGTATACAAACTTACTTGTACCTATATCCGTATAGCATAAAAAAGTCAACTGTCATGGGAAATCTATTGTCACAGACGCTGAGCAACAAGGTCACCAAATAATTACAGATAAAATATGACGCCACATTTAATCACAATGACATGCATTATCTCTCCGCTTGTTCGTTCATTCATGGTAAACAGGAATGAAAAGTTAAAAACATATTTATACTTAGATATTATAACAATAATGATTAACAGAGTGTGTTTGTAATTATTATTGACCATCATCCAAAGTCCACGTGATAAATAAAGTAAGTAAACATAACTGAGACAAATGATATTTATTCTTTAATTAGAGAGTGTTGATGGCTAGAAGATATTTGACCCTAATGAGGAACGAAACGATTGCTTGAGTCGGCTCACAATAAACAAAAGAGAACTACATAACTCGTACAGACAATAACAAAAGGAATGAGACCAGTCCATCGGGTCCATGCGGGCTTTGTGGTGAGAAACTACTTACACACTAGCATTATGGCATTGACGAAAACTTGAATTTATTGTAGTACATACGTAGATAGGTACTCTAAGTAATAAGTATAAACTACCTATATAAGTATATACACAGTTTGACTCCTATACCTGTTGGTACGAATCTCAGTATTTTTACGTCGGTCGACGTAGCGTTAAAACTTATGTCATCATGATCATCTAGATCTTCTGAGAGAGGTCACTTTAGAGGGCGCTTATTTTTTACAATTCGTGTAACGTATGACGTAATACTTAGGTAGGTACTACTTATAAAAAACTGACAAAACAACGCAATGATGTGCAATCTTACGTAGACGAAGGTATCTACCGACTTTTAAGTCGAATATGAGTTATGTGTTTTTAACCCCAGACCTTTAATAAGCTTTATTTATATGACTCATCATCACTGACAAGTTAGAGACCGTTTTGATCGTGACATAAGAGGTTTACCGAATTATGGAAATTAAACTACGCACGCAGCGTACAAAGACACGCGTTCGATGTTTTTAAATTCGTTTTTTTATACCGATCGAGGTCATAACCACATTTCAAAATGTTCTACATCAAAATATATATTACAAATTGTAGAGAAACCACTAATTGACTGTTTAACAGTGAAATTAAACATAGTGGCTGTTTTTATAATATATTATGTACTTACAAGGGAAGGAACTAGGAAAACTGGAATACAGTACAGATTTTCACTGAGAAATGTGATTCAGTAGAATCTATTTGCGTGAAATTTTTTCATCGAAAATTTCTTGGTTGACACAGAACGTTAACGAACATTCCAATAATAGATAGAAAGAAGTTGGCATGCATCTCACAGACGTAGTATTGTAATTAGAATTGCAGATCTTGAATTTTCTCAAAAAAATATTTTCTGAATTATTTTAAAAGATGTATTTTCAAAACAAGTTTGGATGGAGAGACGTAGGTGTCGATAATTCCGAGGAAATGTCCTTCATTATACTTACATGTTTTCAAAAGAATCATCTGTTGTTTTTCTGAGATATTCTACAACGTATTAGCTACACAGAAAATGCAAAAATAAACACATTACCTACTATATGTATTTCGATCTATATTTGGTGTATTATCTACATTTTAGACACATGTCCCCAGACACATCGAATTAACCGCCAACACCAAAAACTGCTATGGTCCGTGATAAATATCGGCATTGGGTTTCGCATTCTCGTTTTTGGTTGAGAAACCAGATCGAACAAATGTCAATCAATTGGTATAAAGTTGCCCGTGCGGACAGATTGCCATTTTGCTGTTTTAAACGTCCCTACAAAACGCTTTGTCCACATTAATGGATTTATCATTGTAAGTACTTACCTAGTATATCAAGACTGTCAATGTTGAATACTTGGCACAAGCCAAACCCTCTTTTGGTAGAACTTCATGTCTTGAATTTATCATTTTCAACATTTGGTTTTCAAACGAGACTTCCTCAATTTTGTAGATTACAAGGTTTTTATAAGCGGTTTAATTCTCAGAAATGCTAAAATGTTTCATGCTATTTTGTAAATTCACAAGGTCCTGCTTAATAGGTAACTAATAATATGAAATACGTGGTTTCTATTTCACCTTGACCCAAAAAATGGATGAATGTCTCAGTTTAGATTATCCTAAAATGCAGTGTAAGTTCTCATGTCTTTCGTTTAAATTGAATGATTGTTGACTCTGGCAACCGAACCAATTTAGACCTTAAAGGAGCTAAGAAACTAATGGCAGGCTTCCTTTTCTAGAGAAGTTAATTAAATGTAAGTTAAATTTTACTAGAATCGGAAAGCAGCTAACTGTTAATATCCGTGCCGTTTTACTTCACTAAGATTACCTTCGCGATAGGAAGGGACTAGATCGTTGAGTCAGCTCTGTGGCCCAAATTCCACAGTACACCATCCGTAAAGTTGCATCAATGAAAAACCAACCTAAGCACCGAGCTGTAACAACTAATTTGCGTCGCCGGGAAACTTCTGAGAGACCATTGTTTCGTTGATCTAGCGACTCGCGACTCTAGCATTAATGTCTGGCTGATGCTTTATGGCTGCAGCGATGTTTCAAGAAACTATTGAAGTAGTTTTCTTGGAGCCAATTTGTACAACAAACCATAAAAAAAAGATTACGAACATTAAAGTCGCCCAATGTGGTCAGAAAACAACCGGCTTTAGTTATACTTTCATGAAGTAAGTATTCAGTAACATCAGATAAATTTAACAAGGTATGAAATTAATTTATAATATCAAGCAGGGCTTGTTAAAGAGAGCCGGTTGCAATTCGAAAGAAACTTCGTGTTGCCATGCAAAACGGGATCGATAAAATTTCTTTTAAAGGGATCTGGCGTCGTTTAGTAGAATGAATAAAGTTTTATGTTGGGCGCCATGTGACAATGGCTGTTATTATTAGTGGAGCCGACCTTCAGGGCCGCCTCATCTCGAGAATACCTTGGGTCCTTCCAATAGTGCTATCTTCTTAGAAACGTGGTGCACGCGTGTACCACGCACATTTTTTCACGGTATTATATAGTATATTACAGTATGCTGTAAAAGATCTTGATACATTCTATCTGTAGGTCGTAACTTCTTAAATCCTGTGCTTTTAATGGAAGGAACGCATGCAACAGACCTAGGGACTTTCATTTGTGTAAATTTACCTATTTTTTATATTACTAAGGGCTGATTTTTCATTGGGTAGATAAAAGTTATCTGGGGAATAATGATGATGCTGTCGCGTCAGAATGTTTGTATACGACAGTGACAGCTACAATTTTAATCTCCAGATAACATTTATCTGACTATTGAAAATTGTGCCTTTAGCCAAGTATGTACCTAAGTACTTACTTGTTTTTTTATAACCAATCATAAAAAGTAGTTATTCGACAAAAATGAGTTCGGTACTTAGATTCCACCTAAACAATAAGGGTGCGATAAATTACCATGCGACCGCATTTAGGTGTAAGTAACACTTTTTATTTCATCAAACCCCAAGCGAAAGTTTGTGCGCCTATGGTTCTTCTATCAGATATTCTACATAATTCTAGATCGAGACAATCTCAAATTATCAAGAATGAAAGCTTTAAAAATATTATTTAGAGTTACAGTGCAAGTATCAAGTTCACGAGGCCACAGTACAAATTCCTTTGCCTTCTTAGCGCCAGCCTACCTGTGGTGTAAAAAAAGCATTCTGGCTGCAGGGCCGCGTCGGCGCTTTTGAGATAATTTATAAGGCTCTGCCTTTCTTGGAATTTCGAAATCTCGACGAGATAGCTCCGTGCCCAACCCGCGGCTGCGAGAATGGAATGTAACGGATTTGGATAGGAAAAAAATAGTGCATTGTAAAGACATCTATTGTGATACGTTTTCGTAACGACTTCTCATTTATTTATAAAACGAATATACCTATAGGTAATTCCATGTTCTTCAAGGTTCAGTTGCTACGGCTCCAATCGAATAAAACTTACCTTATAGATCGCACTACAATGACATTCTATTTGTTAATTATATTATACCTACTTAGATACTTCATATAAATACAATCGAAATTAAGTACTTGTAAATTGAATTGTTAGAAAAGCCTTCGGGTGTTATGGACAATGGGAACAGAATACCAATTAGATAACAGTCCAGTAAGCTAAGCACATGCAAAGATCCAAGTAAATAGTGCCAAATGCTTCATCTTCATCATCCATTTTGTTAAGTTGTAAGACTGTCGCGCTGCCATGCTGTAATAAAACTACGACAAGTAAAATTAAGTACCTAATCGAAATTCAATTTTATACAGCAAGCCTTAGCTATTCCAATTAAATGGCCAATTACCAGAGCATCGATTTTATTCGGAAAGATAGAGAAAAGGAAGAATGTTGACAATAACAAGTGTTTCATATCAGCACACAATGCTTGTGTTCGGCGAGGTGGCTGGGTACTTCGTGCAACTGATCCCGTCCCGCGGGCTGCGGCACGGAGCGAAGAGTTCTGGGAAAAGCAGGCCGCATACCACGCCGAGAGCTGCTATTGGCCCGTCTTGTCTTGTGCCCGCCCGCACGCAAAGACAACATTTCAGAGGCGGCACATTTTGTTCGAAACAACTAAGTAACTAAGCAAGTACGTGCTTTCTCCTGTGAAGGTAGCTGGCAACTTCAACGGATTCGAAGCTGGCAACATCAACCTGCTCACAAGTTGAGAACATACATGACAGTAAGTCAGAATTTCTAATCTGCAATACATATCACTAGGGCTTTATATTAAGGTCCAGACAAAATAATGAAGACAAGAACAAATAAAACATTTAAGTAGTTTAGATTGGATTACTAAAACTTACACTGCTACTGCCAATTTGCAACTTTTTAATACAGCCATTTATTTAATTTCACTCAAGTATACCTGTAGATACTTAGGTACTTAGTATGTAGGTACCCACTTACTTGATGTCTTATTTTAATTTATGTTAACTTTTAATTTTATGATTATGCACCATAAAATGTTTTTAATTATACACGACTTAATGGAATTTCAATTTTCGCGCCAAAGAGTAAAACGAACAATCTTTGTGGATCTTGCTTTATTGTTAACATCTAATTTTTTTAGGTGTATGAACTTATTCATAAATTCAAAGAGCAATGCTCGCTTGGGTAGTTTCTGTGAACCTCTACTCTATGGTCATTGTTAAGTCACGAAGTGAGCGCTGTAGGCACCACTCTCGTCGGCCCGGGTTCATTCATTAAAATATGCATTTATTATTACTAACATGCGTCTGTGTTGAATTGCCGCAGCCAGACAGGCCTTTAGTAGTTTTACCCTGTCAATTTTACAAAAAGACATTAGCAGAGGTAGGTAACTTCCGATATACATCTGTAATATAGGTAGGTACTTACCTACTTAATGATCAAAATAAGTTTTTACAATTTATAGTTCATGTAGTACGTAGGTATAGCAAATTTTCAACAACTTGTAGGTTATTGTATGTTACAATAGATAAGAATTGCAATAAAAAAGGTCGGAAATGAATTAATTTTGGCCAATTTCAGGAATTAGGTAAGGGGGTGCGGTGAAGGTGAGGCGTAAGGGATGAGGGCGACAGCTGCGAAGCACGTGGGGCGGCAGCTGTGGCGAGCTGATGCCGCGCGCCGCCCGCGCTGGCACAAGCTGCAGGCGCACCTGCCACCGTCAAATATTACTAAGTTTTTGTACTGCTACCTTCACAAAGCAATAATAAAGTGAATTGACATCTGCCCCGCTCAGATTAACCTAACATATGAATATTATAAACATTGATATTTGCTAGGTAAGTAAGTATACCTATAGAAATTCTAAAACTAAGTAAGAAATCGCAGAATTGATGTCAAATAGATACAATGAGAAGGAATACAAAAGGCATGTGTAAGTACCTACCTACCTTTTAATGGTGTAAAAAACTGAATATCATAATTAGGTACTTAATTACATTATGGGATGTGGTTACACCATGGAGAAAGACCAAAACAAGGTGCAGAGGCTGTGCCATGCAACTAGAGTCCCGCCCCGGCCTGGAGCAGAAGATGGAACGGGGTGGTCTTTAGGCAGTTTTAGGAATCTTACTTTCCGGCTTCTCGTAGAACGGGAGAACTTGAAATTGAGAGAAACTTAATTTTTCCCCTAAAAAACGAACAGCATAATTATTAAGATGAGCTGGCGTTGTCGCCAGTTTTAGATTGAACAACGCCTTGCAATCGGTACGTAGGTAGGAATGAGCTAATCATTGGACACGTTTTGTTACGTTTTATTTACGTAGGTAACGATGTTTATCGCCGTATCTCGGCTTAGTTTACCCGTAGCATTGAAGCGACAGCTGCACTGCTCGCTAGTTCTCAAGTAATCATTAACAGGTATAAAACCTACTTACAAAAGTATTTATTTGTCTATGTTTATCTGTGGTGTTTGGCATCAATTCTTGTGTGAAACGTCATTTTTGTAAATTCCGGAAATAATATTAAATGTTTATTTTTAGGTGAAAAGAAAAATATGGTGGCTAACATATAGATTGTGAACAGTGAATATTTAAAATATACGAGTATCATTCGAGATATGGAAAAAAATATAATATCAGAACAAAATGTGGAAAACATAAATGTTCCAATTGCTTCGGGGTCAGCTGCTACTTCAGGTTTGTTGATTTTTTGGTCCTTAAAATTTTATTTCTACCGTCCTCTTCCATATTTTTTCTGGGACCAATAAAAAGTTAAATCTTCAAGTAACTTTCCCGCAGGTCTGTACTTAAAAAATATTTTAAATATAAAATAGAAACAATAAAAGGGAAAAACAATTTAAGGCAAACTAAGATAAGTGCATAATCTCTATCACCTACCTATCTGATAGCAAAATAATTTTTGTAAACGAGTTTATAATAAGCTTGGTATTTCCCAATATCAAAATTATAGGTAGGTGATTATTTTAATGAGTACCTATCTAATTAGATACGGTAGGTATTTACCTACTTACCAATTTACCTAGGAATTTCTATTGATTACAAAAGTAAAGTGATTACAAAATACTATGGTATATTTTTAAAATATGTTATGGAAATGAATATGCGATGGCTGTTTGGATTCCTCAGTAAACCTACTTACCAACACTTGTAACAAGATTGATTACTAGTACCTAAATCTGAGCAGAACAGGTATCAATGTAGATACTAAGTATAATGAAACTACTGTATGTACCTATTCAGGTGCCTACTATCGACATCGTGGGTAATCTGTCAATGGTGTCTACTTAATGTGTAACCTACAGAGAAATTTAGGTTACTTAAATAAAAAAAATACCTTCTTATTGATCAGTTTACGCAAAACGTAAACTTCCAACAAATAGGTAGGTATAACTCTCCTAGGTTAATATTAATACTTTTTGAATTTAATACTAATGTACCTTTATTTCTTATTATGCACAGTATAACATTTTTGTCACCTAATTACGTTACTTAATTCCTTGAAAAACAAAATGTAAAGAAGACTTAGCCAAAAGAAATAGGATAGTGTTGTCATCTTAAAATAATTATTAAGTACAATTTTAGCTACACTCCGTCCAAAGGGAGATTAAAAATAACGAAAATTAAATAATCATTTCAATTGATCCATTTGGCGAATATATTATTCCCATTATATTTTTTGAATACCTTAACATTTACGATTTCTAAATTACGTATGATTTATCCACGTTAAATACATATTTTTGGGTTTGTAATAACATCAAAACTCTTAGTAAATCTCACTTTGTATGTTATCATATCGTATTATCATCTAATGATATCTGCACCGCGTAAGTTTGAATCTTATTTTAATCAACAGATTATCAATTTACGTAGAATTACGATTTCAAACTCTTATCTGGCAACACCTATACTAAAGCGCGCGCTAGCGTTGCAAGCCACAGACCGAGCGAGTGTGTGCGATGAATAGTTTTAGTCCGAACGCCGACGAGTGACGCATGTTTACGACGAGCCTACTGTGCTGACTCGAACCGCGATCGATCGTGAACCGCTGTGAACGTCACTTCGTTCGTTAGTCGCGAGTTTCGCACTCATGTTGGAGAGTTGTGTTGTTTGTTTGTCAGTCCGTTTAACGTTTGACAAGTGAGAGTGAGAACAGTTTGTAGGAACCTAGTCATAAACAATCAATTTGATGTGGTCGTGTTCCTTACCTTGTGTAAATACAAAAAAATCTGGATTACAAATGGATATTACCAAAGGTAAACGAATTTCCTTACATAACCTTCTCATGACCATATGTTTGATAGAATTGGAACGAGAGCAACGTCACTTATCCTTGTTACTAAAATTATTGTTTTATTTTGGGAGTATATGGAATGTTAACGTGGAAAATGCTACTTGATAGATCTTTGGATATAATAAAAATAGACATTTTTTAACCAAATTCATTAAATTCAAAGAAAAGTATTTTAAATCTGTTACTAAATTTGTGTGAAGAGTGTGATGTGCCAACAAGCAAATGGAGTGTGTATATTTAATTTATTTTATTAAAATAAATAGAAAATATTTCATGAATATCCTACCTCCATTGACTAAAAATAATCAAAAACGCATTGGTTTTTGATAACCTTAAATTTCAGTTTTTTATCAAAAGTTCTTGATAACTATTAAACTATATTTTAAGTTCAATGCACCTATATAAATATTAAATGAATTTAACATAATTACATAGGTATTTGTGGATATGCTTACTAACGCCATCTATACTTTGTAGATGTAAACTAAATTAAATGCTGATGTCATAAAGAAAAATATCATTGAACAAACAGTGGAATACAAATAATAAGTGGCTCTTCAGACAAACACAAAGCAAATAGATAATTTCCAGAAACACATTAACAATCATCATTGTAATTATATCTATCATTATGACTTATGTCGACTTTCAGGAAAAATTCAAGTGATAAGATACTCATATCAGAATGATTATATTTTATTTATATTTTTCCTTAAAGCTTATACACTTCTTCATGGATGTGCTTGTTCTATAACTAACTAACTATAAAATGTTAAGGCAAGGTTTTTTATACCCAGTTTGATTGTTTCATTGAGGTGGCCTTGTTACTTGATTGTTAACAGACACCCAGTGGGGCCTCTGCTACATGGATTCTTACCAAATTCATAGGTTCTGTTATGGTAACTATTTAGCACTAGATATTGACAATATAATTATTAGCATTGGTTTTATTATACTCTAACATTAAAGAAGTGAAATTCAACCAGTTATTGTTGGGAAAATCATAATTTTGCATTGTCCGCCAGTACGACATAATGTTTTATTATTCATCTAAGTTCCTTTTAAAATTGTTCTTGTTACATAGATTGCAGGAAAACATTGAAATATATTTTTATTGCTTTTCCTCATACTTGTAATTTCAGTTTGTGACTAGTAGCGCCATCTGTTAGAAACACTCAGAACTAAATAGTATATAATATACTTTGCTTTCTATATTATTTCATACCAAATATTGAAATGAATGAGGATTATGCTACAAAAAAGGGCGTCCATATTGCCGAGGAAACCCATGTAAATAAAGATACATCATAGTTTTCCTATCGAGATTCTTTACGGTATTCTTTATAACCTACCAAATATCAATAAGAAAAGGTAGGTAACTTAAAATTACCGTAAAGTACGTAAATACACAACATTGCTCGTTGAACGTAAATAAAACTTAATACGACTTACGTTTTCATCCAGTAGGCAATTAGAAAACGCAACAATATAAATACCTATTCATGATATTGATCAAATTTCAGCATTTTTATCGGTAAATAGATTTTATTTTTTATACGTTATCAGTTAGATCTGCGTGTATGATATTTTTCCTTTGGCTACATTTTAAATGTAATGCCGCGCTCTTTGATATGTATGTGCCCCATCTGGCGGATGTTCTCTTCCGCTGACACCGATTCCGGACTATCCTTCAGTTTATTTTTCTTACTTTTATGATGAGAGAAGCTATGGATTGTTTAATTTATGTTAAGACAATAAGCTTTAAATTTCATTCATTTGAACACATTCATTTTCGAGTTACGTAGTTATAAGAACATAGTTTATAGTAATGTTAAAATGATCACTTAAGAAGAAATTGCTTAGACACAACTGTACTGAAATTACATAGAAGTATGTAGCTAAATAGATAGCAGTCTAGCGCGTAGGCGCTACAGGCGAGGCATTGGAATTCGAAAGCCGAGCGCCGACCACCCATAGGCATGAGAACATGGCCCCGTCCCCTTCCCCACGCTTGCTCTCCCGGCCGGCGCCGCCTCTCGCCGCTCTCTTAAAGCACAATGCTGAATTTCATTTGCTTTTTGCGGCGAGTGACGTGAACTTTGCACATGATATCAAAGGACAGGGTGGACCTTCAAATAAAATCTGTTCTGAGCCTTAAGAAAGGCAATTAATGTTCATGCCATCATTAGGGTATACTTAAGAATTTATTTTAGTTATTGTTACTACGCCAATAGTAACAATAATAACTAAAATAAAATATTTTTAAGAAACATTGAGATATTATTGATTTAATAATATTAGGTATAAACTTTAATAAGTGCCTACTCCACTTTTTCTTTGACCTTTAACTAAAGTACAGTCCACTCGCATTCCAAGCATCTACTTTTGTGTACTTTTTATTTGGTGTTGTATTAGACCCGCCCATCAGTAAACTACTGCCACATTCCACAGGCCCTTTTTTACGCTGTGTGGTCGCGGTTTCCGCTGAAGACGGCAACGTCGCGTCTCAAATATGAATGAAATCCGGTCGGCTGTGAACGGCACGGCAACGTCGCACCAGACGCTAGCCTGATTGAGAACTTACTATCAGTGTTGCCAGATGGAATTTGAAGGATTAAGTTTAACGAGTTGTAGACATACGAGTAAAGAAAGGATGTTTTTTTTGGAACTTTTGTGATCCCTAAGTATTGATTACTTAAATATTGTAGTCATGAAAAAAAGATGAGGGCTTATAACAATTTTAAATATAAAAAATTATAAACACATCGAGTCTAAATAGTTTGTCGTTTTCGTGATGTTATCGTAATTAGCCATCTGAATCAGTCTCGTCATATTTGAAATATATAAACATAATGTATGTAAGAGCTCCTAAGTTAAGGTCATCGACCTTTAAAAATTGACTAGCGATAAAGGATTATTTGAAAAAAATCTTTAAAATGTTTTAGAACTTCACTCATTATGCTTTATAATGAGACAAGTTCCAAATCACTTTTAAGGCACGCAGTCAGCTGCAATGCTATAGTCGAATGTAACAGCTGTGTTGTAAATATACTTACAATGGCAAATTACCGAACTTCAGCTTGCACCCCATGTGTACGATAATACTCCTATTGGCGGAGGGTTGTAGCCTGACTATTTGAACCCTCTTTTAAAGTGCGTACGCTTGCGCAGTGGGGTGGTCGTTGTAGCACAATATCACCACCAGGCGGCACAGTATACGTACAGCCAACGATGTCGGTACTCACACGTACGATATCGCGCTTTTATTTTAATTCTACAATACTTATTTGCAAACGTTCTAGCTTTTTTGCAATGTGCATTTGCAGTGTTACGTGAAGTGTTCTGTGTACAATTACCTATATTCAAAATGCCTCTTCTAGTAGACACCAAAAGTAGAAATGGTAAATATCGATCCGTTTGTTGTCGGCCATTAGCTATTTTGGAGGCCTATTGTTTTGATACATTGACATCAGTTTTATGTTTCTAAACCAATAAGCTCTTAGTGAATAACAAAATATGACACTTATCAGTGAAAAACATTGCAAACACAATCAACCAATGTTATCATTGTTAGTTCCCTTTTCCTAAAGTAGTTTTTCTCAATGTTAATTGAACAAACTATACGCGTAGGTACAGACTAACATTTGCAAGTAGGAGTAGCAGTAGCAGCAAGTAAAATTGAAAAATAATGGTCTGATAAAGTCAAATGATTAAAGCAAGAAACCCTTGAGATTCTGTATATTGGTGGGTTAGCAAACAGATTCTGGTCATTCGTTCATGCGCACTGAGTGCACTTTGGGAGGAGTGAGGGCGGCTTGCGGGGCGGCGGCAGGCATTGGAATGTCGATGACGCAGCCAGCCGGGCCGGCCCCGGCGGCCGCGAACTTGTTGTTATGTGAAACTGTTTTTAAACGCACACTCGCACACACTATCTTCTACATATGCCGACATCTTGTTTATGTGATATTAAAATTAGCTTAACCAATTTACCGAGGATGCAGCATTTTTTGTTGTTTTAATTCCGAGTACAGCAAACGCCATAATTACCCAGAGGGTGCACATTGTTGAATGTGGTTAAATGTCGTAGAAAATTTGTTACCTTTTTACTAATTAGAATCTTTCTTTATTTTCAGTGGCATCCAATGGCCCCGCCTCAACATTAACGCTATTTAAGAGCGGACCGCGTGAGGCTAAGATTCGACCTCTCGCGCCACTAATGCTACCGACGCCAAGTTACGACTCAAACGCCGGCTCTCCGGCCTCGTCGCCATCCACACCTTGTTCTTCATCATCTTTCTCCATTGATAAAACCGACAACCACGACACATTTGGCTTTAGTGCGGACGCAGCTGATATGAGAAAGGAAGATGAACGTATGAAGACATTCGAAAAATGGCCCGTCAGTTTTTTAACTGGAGAGCAACTTGCTCGTAATGGGTTTTATTACCTTGGCCGTGGAGATGAAGTCCGTTGCGCTTTCTGCAAAGTGGAGATTATGAGGTGGGTCGAGGGCGACGACCCTGCGAAGGACCATCAGCGTTGGGCGCCACAGTGCCCATTCGTGCGCAAGCTGAACGGCAGTGCCAGTAGCGATACGAGTAGTTCGGGCCAAGATGAGTGTGGTGCCCGCGCCGCTCCCTCCGGCACCTCTCCACCGCGTATGGCCGGTCCCGTGCACCCACGATATGCATCTGAAGCCGCACGACTGCGCAGTTTTAAAGACTGGCCCCGATGCATGCGACAAAAACCTGAAGAACTCGCCGAGGCTGGCTTTTTCTATACTGGTCAAGGAGACAAAACCAAGTGTTTCTATTGCGACGGTGGATTAAAAGATTGGGAGAACCATGACGTGCCCTGGGAACAGCATGCACGGTGGTTTGACCGCTGTGCCTACGTACAGTTGGTGAAAGGTCGAGAATATGTTCAAAAGGTGATTTCTGAAGCTTGCGAGTTATCTGCATCAGAAGCGGAACGTGATGTGGCACCCTCACGAACTGCCACCGAGCCCAGCGCGCCTACAGAGTCGCCGGAGAACTCAGTCGACGATTCAAAGTTGTGTAAAATTTGTTATGCGGAAGAGCGTAACGTGTGCTTCGTGCCGTGCGGCCACGTGGTGGCTTGCGCCAAATGCGCGCTGGCGGCCGACAAGTGCCCCATGTGCCGGAGGACGTTTCAGAATGCAGTGCGATTATATTTCTCGTGAGAAGAGCCGCCAGTTTGAAGGCTCAATTCTAGTCTTAAGGGACGGCCGGACAGAGCTGTGTGCTGAAACCACGAGCTCGTATGTCACGTTTCCACAGGCGGAGAAACCTATTAAAACATTGTTTGATAGATGTGATAGGTACTCCCTAGCTAGTGTTTCAAAGGACGCGTAACGTCGATAGAGTCCTCAGGAGTAAGACAGATATACTTAGTTATAGTGAATTATAAAATAGTTAGCATACATTAAGAATATATAATATTGATGACGCTTATTACTTTAATTACACGATTCAATTTGACGTGTTATTACAATTATTTATTTTACACAAGTGAAACAAAGCTTTGTGTGACATTGAAACTTACCAATAGAATTTCAAAAGTCAAATGTGATAATTCCATTTATCGGTAATGACCCGAACCCATTTTTGGCAATACTTTTATGGGAATTACTAGATTTCTGACTGTGGAAGCGTGACCTTACTGAGGTCGCCCTTGTGATCTAATAATAGGCGGTGGGGCAATTAACACTCCGCGTGAAATAGTAATTTATAAGACAATATAATTTTTGATGTTAACATTATTTTAAATTATTTATAAATATACAGGTCGTGCGCGTTTTGGTACAATTATAAAGTTGTCAAATAGATTCATATGCAAGTGCAACAATAAATCTAATTCAGTTGTATAAATGTTTCATTGGTTTACTAAATTCTATAAGACTAAACTTGGTTTAAAGGCTAGTCTGAATTATTAAGTGTATTAGATACAAATGTAAAAGTGGATATTATTTTAATTATAATACAAACTATTTAATTTTTTCAAAGAATTCGGTAATGTGTCCTTGTTGTGACATAAAATGTAAATATTGTAATGTAAATATGTAGCTTATCGTTTTGTCCCACCGACAAAAGTGTACATAAGTGTTAAAACGTGATCAGCGCAAATAATGAAACAGGAAAAAGCTGCATTTGACCTAAATTCATTTAGAAACATGTTTTTGTGCTGAATAAATGTTTCTCAGTAATTAAAATTTAAAGTTTAAACAAGGATTCTATTGACACACTCCAGAATGTATATATAACAACACAAAAGCATTTCATAGACTTATTATCTGAAACGTCATGCAATGCATATTCTAATAGGTTGCATTTAAATTGTTCTTCTTGTAGCAAACCTCTGAATGTTTTGTGACATGTAATTTAAAAGTTAGTTTATTTAACAAAATACATTAAAATGTTTTCCATAGTTTATAATATTATTTATGAATGAATTCTCATAAAATTGTCATATCATATTACAATAGCTACATAGCTACATACATGCCACTGGATTATATCGTTTTGACATTTAAAATTAATGCATATTGAAAGGGAGAATTCGTAAGTCTCATTTAATTTGTTTTTCAAATGTGATGATTACTATTTCATTATTAATAAAAAATTGTTAAATCGTAACAATCATTGTTTTTATTATTAACCTATTATTCAACAAATGCAGCTACCAACAGCATTAACAGAAAGAAAATTGAACAGATCAATACCATGCCTACATAAAACATACTTTTTCAAAGGCAGTAGTAGTAATGCAAAGCAAAGAAGCTCAAGAAAGAGGTTTTTTTCACTTGTGGTGTTGAAGACCCATAAACAATGCGAAGTCACCTCAACGTTATTCCTAAATAAAAAAGAAATAAGAAGATTCGGCAAACATGCTAACGGATTACCGGTTGGTAAGCAATCAGCGCCGTACATGGCACTCGTAGCCCCAAAGAAGTTACTACAAGGGCGTTGCCGACCTCTTGTGGGATATAATGTATGTAATACGCCAAAGAAGGGGCCTACGTTGACCAATTACAGTAGTTTTAAAATACAAAATAATAACAAGACATTTATTAGAGAAATAATCACTTAAAACATCAAGCCATGAGAGATTCGACATACTTATTATTAGATTGTAACAATTCTTGCTTTAGTTTTGCTATTTCTTTCACCATAACGTCATTTGAAGATGTTTCTTCTTGTACTTGCTTACATTTACGCAAGAAGTCAACGATTAATTTCTGTCCCTCCTTCGTTTCTGTCGATTTCACAGCTGCTTCGACGTCGAACAAGTTGATTTCTAGCTGCGCTTGTTTAGTTTCGGCATACTGAAAAAACGACGATTTTTAAAGTTAGGTTAGAATAAGAAAAGTTTATATGATAACGCAAAAGCTAGCTTTTGCCCGCGGCTTCGCTCGCGTTGTGAAAAATTACTATTAATTAGGTATTGTTTTGCAGCTTTACTTTTGTTTAGCGTGTGTTGAAATTAAGACTTCATCTTCATCAATCTTTAATTTCAGCTCAATCGGTCGATAATCTAAGAACATTTATACAAACTTTCATCCCCTATTTTATCCCCTTAGAGGTGGAATTTATCAAAATCTTTTCTAAGGTGTAGGCATAACGTTTAACATAGGTGCACATCGTAGGCGTTACAGTAGTTTTATGCATGCAAGGTCTCAGCCCGATCGGTTTAAAACTGACAGTTTCTTATAAACTTACATCCCCTTTTTTATCCCCTTGGGGATAAAATTAATCTAAATCCTTTCTTAGCGGATGCTTATGTCATAACATCTACCTGCATGCCAAATTTCAGTCCGATCCATTCAGTAGTTTGGGCTATGTTGATAGATAACTACATCAGTCACCTTTTTTATATATTTAGATTGACAGACTACTATTCTATTTTGACGTTTCAAAAGTACCTAATTATGGTTTAGTTGGAATAAATGATTTTATTTTGACTTTATACGTGGCATAATGGGATACAAATACAAAATATGAATTTAATTCATTTCAAATCTAAAACAGTAAAAAACACACATAGCTGGTTTTTATGACAAAGGCTACCAACATTAATATTAAAGCAAAAAATATAAATAGAATATCTAATATCAGACCTCAATTATAGAGTCGGGCAGATCAGCAAGTTTGGCGACGTGTAATCCTAACGAGTGTAACGCAGGGCCAGGAGCGATGCGATGCAGTAACAGAAGCTGTCCATTGAGGACGGACGCCTCTGCGTGTGAGTTTACGATGACTCCAGGGTGGGAACTAGCCAGGCGTGTTAGCTCTTGATAATGTGTCGCGAACAAACAGAAACATTGGCTCTTTGTTGCTAATTCTCTGTAAATATATGAACATTTCTATTTTAGGTAAATTGTATAGTATAGAATATTTTTCAGCAGCGCTCTGGACCAGTTCGACCAAAATGAGACAACCGGCATGGAACAAGGTAGAATGATGGCTCATTCTACCTCGCCGTCTTCAATTTCCATGCAGCCGGCATGGTTATGACAATGGATGACGCTGACTGCTTACGGATGCTCATCAACTCGTTTGAAGCCTTCATAAAAAATAGAGTACCTAAAGTATGGAATATGAGAAAATTTCAGAGATTGCTTGGTAGTTTAAGATACAATAAGTCCACATTGGTCTTATAAGTAGACATTTAGCATCTTAGTTATACCATAGTAAATAAAGTATATGTACAATAGATTTGAGAAGGCCTTTGTGACAATGCAGCCTATAATATTAAATAATTTAGTAGGTACTTACTCAGCAATAGCCCACGCTATTCCACATCCCTCGTACGTTGAAGTACCTCGTCCCAATTCGTCTATTAAGACGAGCGAATCTGCAGTTGCGGTCTGAAAAAGTATTATCACATTTTAGTATCAAGTGTTGCCATATAATAATTAATTAAAGTTAAATCAATCATTTTTGGCACTACTGAAAGTAATATGCTGTAGTATTCGTACAAGTACAAATGAAACGCATGTGTGATGCCTAAAATATTTATGTTATTATTTTTTCTTTTATTTTTTTGTACAAACACCCATAACAACAACGTGTGGATCACACAAAGTGTTGTGTGACGAAATCTGGCAAAAAATGAGATTTCTATTGATTTATGCACGGACTAAGGTCAGGTAAAGGTGCTTGCACTTTACCAATGCGAAAATATGTAAAAATTCTTTCAAGAATCTGTCTTGAATTACTTTAGTATCTATGCTACAAATTAATAAGTCAAAGAACCTTTGACCTACAAATGTAAACACATTAACATTGGTAAAGTGCAACCGCACTTTTGACCCTCACTGTATCTACTCTGTGAAGGTAAAAAAATATGACATAAAAATGGCATACTGACCCGTAGTATAGCGGCTGTATCGATCATCTCCCGCATGAAGGTACTATGGCCCTGTCCTTCTGCGTCGCTGGCGCCGATACGTGCAGCCAGTGCGCGTAGTCGCGGTATGACAGCTCGTGCGGCGGGTACGGGACACCCAGCGTGCGCTAGTACGCAGGCCACGCCGCACGACCGCATCCACGTCGACTTACCTCCCATGTTGGCGCCCGTCACTATGTGCAGTATGCCTACACCTGCCATATTGTTATACACAGGTCAGTGAATAAGTTCCCTTACAGTCATTGTTGTCTGCACGTATGGCGACATAGAATAGCTATCTACATGAACAGATATGTTAATGTACTAGTCTATTAACTAGACTGCGCCAACCTTGCAGTCTAGTCTGAACTGGCTGCCACGCAACGTGTCCCGGGTTCGATTCCCACACGGAACACGGAAAACACTCCAAACGGGTAGGACAAAATCTTGGTGTGGGGAAACAATTAAAATATTAAACAAAACATACAAACCTCTTTTAAAAACGACATCGTTGGGTATATAAGACACGCCTTCAGCCAGCTCTAGACAAGGATGGCGCAACTCTTCCAGAACCATTTCATTGTTCTCCTCAGTGATGGTAGGACGGATGTACGGTATGGGTGCGCTAGAAGAAGCCACCGCGAACGATACTAACACGTCCAGACGAGACAAAATGTGAGATAGGCAGAATAGACATTCTGAATATCCAGCTGAAACATATAAAAAAATAATAAGTTCTACTGACTAGATATGTTTTTATGTATTTTGTTTAAAAAACACAACCGAATTGTATATTATTTGTATAATAATTAATAAACGTACTCACGAAAGCTCTTCGAGGATGATCATGAGTTCAGTCGTGGGTTGAATCTGGTCGAACATCCTCAAACAGATTTCGTGAGTAAACCATTTACATTTTTTTAACTAGTAACTCACTATAGTAACAAAATATAGCAACTGAATACCCTTAGGGTCTCCTGAACATAAATATGTTTCCCCCAGAACATGGATAGATAAACCTAATAATGTTTGTAGCCTGATTTTAGCCACTTGCTATGTTTATCACCGAGTTTATTGGCGTGTCAAGAGAACTATGTCCGCAAGCTAACGTGAATGGACCTGTTAGGGTGATAAGGTCGTAATTCGTATGCGACTGTTTTGAATAAAACAACGTGCGTTCTATACAAAGGTGTATTGGACACTAACTTAAACTAAACTTAAACTATTGAATGAGCGGTGTCGCCGTGCTACGTACAGGGTACATCTAAATTGCTGATTGAATGAACATACCGTCCACCAAAAGGGCTTTAAGGCCTTTTCAAAATAATAAAACTTAAATCAATTAAAACATGACATAGTTGACTTAAAACAAACTTAATTTTTAGTAATTGAAACAAAACAAATTCTTACTTAACTGGATACATAACATATTAAAAATTAATCTTTAGTATAAATCGGTAAAGCACATAAGTTTGATACTGATCTCCGAGACAGTTTGCCATTGTAGCGCACTGTATAAACTCTGGTTATTCCATCATGTCCGGGGTGTTTTTCCATAATTCGTGCCAACGCCCACTTGCTAGGTGGCATGTTTTCGCCTTTGAGAAGCACGATGTCGCCGACTTCGAACTCTGTTGCTCTCTTCAGCCATTTAGGTCTTTGGTTCAGTCGTGACAAGTACTCTGTTTGCCAGCGTTTCCAAAATCCTTGAACAAGTCTTTGGGTGTGTTGCCATCGGGATAATAGGTTTACGTTAGCAGTAATAAAGTTGCGATCGGGTACGGTAATTAGAGGCTCACCGACAAGAAAATGTCCTGGTGTAAGTACTTGTATATCTTCTATGAGATCAACATCTGTATTTATCGGGGTTAATGGGCGAGAATTAAGGCAGGCTTCAATTTGTGTAAGCACTGTAGTAAACTCTTCAAATGTTAAATTCCTAGTCAGTGTTTTTCGAAGATGTTGTTTGACGGACTTGACTCCAGCCTCCCAAAGTCCTCCAAAATTTGGGCTATATGGTGGTGTGAACCGCCATTGTGTTCCATCGTTAGCCAGTTGATCAGCTATTAAGCCGGGTAGTTCAAATCCTGCTTCCTTCCACATTGCATGTAATTCTTTGTTTGCTGCCACAAAATTAGTACCGTTATCGCTCCAGAGCTCATTACATCTTCCTCTTCTAGCGACGAAACGTTTAAATGCCGCGATGAACGCTTCGGACGTCAGATCGCTCACAAGTTCCAAGTGTATCGATTTTACGGCCATACATATGAAGATGCAGATGTATGCCTTGCTGGTTTTAGATCCTCTTCCTTTCGAGTTCAACACGTATACAGGGCCAGCAAAGTCCACTCCACTTCGAGAAAAGGGACGCGAGAGGGTCACCCGACACTCAGGTAAGTCACCCATCATTTGTTTGTGGCTTGCAGCTCGCTGCCGCGCGCAGGTAAGACATTCATGTATGTGTTTTTTCACCAGTCTTTTGCAGCCAACAATCCAGTATCTGCTCATCAGGTAAGTGATCATGATGTTTATTCCGCCATGCATTGTTTTCAGGTGTGCATCAGCGACTACTAGTGACACTAAGCCGTTTCTCTTGCCTAGTATCACGGGATGTCTCAGGTTCTCGTCAGCGTCTGCGTTTCTCAGTCTTCCGCCCACCCTAAGAATATTGTACTTGTCTACGAATGGGTTTAGTGACTTCAAAATGCTTGTGGTTTTTGCGCTTCTCCTTTCTTTTATTCTTCTTATTTCATCTGAAAATTCGTCCTGTTGGGTGAATGTTATGCAAACGTCTAAGGCGTTTTGTATCTCCTCTGTTGTCATTTCTTGTCCCAATTTGTTGGGGTCTGTCTTCATTTTCAAAAATCTCTTGCAATATGCTATCACTCTAAGCAGTTCTGTAAGTGAATTGTATTCTTCAAATTTTATAAATTTCTCTTCTTCATTGACATTGACGTGGGACTGTATGATCTTCTTGCTTTCCAAATCTGTGGTTGATTTTGACGGTCTCGTATATTCAATGTTTTCGCTTGCAAGCCAAGTAGGTCCTCTCCACCATAATGTCTCATGTTGTAGTTTTGCTAAAGATGATCCTCTTGAAGCTATATCGGCTGGATTATGTGCTGACTGAACATGGAACCAGTGTGCGCTGCTTGTTTGCTCTAATATTTCAACCACACGATTCGCAACAAATGGTTTCCATCGATTGGGTTCTCCAAAGAGCCATGCGAGGACTATAGTTGAGTCAGTCCATGCATATACATTACTTGACGGAATCCTCATAGCTTGACTCACGTTGGCTAGTAATTTGGCTAGTAGTGCTGCTCCGCTAAGTTCAAGACGTGGTAGTGAAATGGTCTTCACAGGAGCGACCTTCGTTTTTGAGGCGATGAGGTTTGTTTTTATCTCGCCATCTGTAGTTCGTACTCGACAATATACCACAGCTGCGTATGCCTTTTCAGATGCATCGCAGAATCCATGTAATGTTATTCGTTCTTTTTCAGTGCTAATTGTGTCCAGCCAACGTCTGATTCGTATTTCTGTTACATTTTCTAAATCTCTTCTTATACATTTCCATTCGTCTCTCAGTTCGCTGCTGATTTCTTGATCCCATCCAAGTCCTTCTAACCATAATCTTTGCACAAGAATTTTTGCTGTTACAATCACTGGTGATATCCATCCAAGTGGATCAAATAACTTCTGCAAATCTGATAGAATTGTTCTTTTTGTAATATTTGACGTTGTAGGTTCTAGTTGTAGTTGATAATTGAACTCGTCTCTTCCAAGATTCCATGATAGACCAAGTGCCTTGATGGTGCCATCTAGTTTAAGGTCTAGATTAGCTTTTGTAGTTATTCTGTTGGCGTCTAAAGATTTGAGAAAATCTGTATCGTTCGATGCCCATTTCTGAAGTTCGAAGCCTCCTCGTCTCAGAATAGTTATGATTTGCCTACTAACACGGATTGCTTGTTCTGTTGTATCGCAACCTGACGTCAGGTCATCCACGTAGAAATCTTCGCGAATAATTTTGGCTGCTTCAGGATATTGCTCGCCTTCATCTTCTGATAGTTTAAGTAAAGTTTTGACGGCGAGGTACGGCGCAGATGCTGTGCCAAACGTTACTGTTTTTAGTCTGTAATCCTTGACTTCATGTGGTGGACAGCTTGGCTTATTGTTAGATTTCTTACTGCCACGCCACAGTATTCTGTGGTAGTCTGTATCTTCCTGATCCAAGAGTACCATTCTATACATCTTGATGACGTCACTTGCAAAGCATACCTTGTGCATGCGCCATCTCATGATCACACTTCGCATATCTTCTTGCAGTACTGGGCCAGTCATGAGCTCGTCGTTCAAAGACACGCCATTGTCACCTTTGCACGACGCATCAAACACAACTCGGATTTTTGTTGTCTCTTTATCTCTACGGACTACGGCATGATGTGGTAGATAGACACACCGATTGTCTATTTCTTTAGCAGGCACTTCTACCATGTGCCCCAGTGCTAAGTATTCTTCTAGAACTTTGTCGTATTCTTCTCTTAATTCAGGTGTTTTTTGTAGTCTTCTTTCTTGCTGAATCAGGCGTTTCATTGCGATTTCCCTTGTATTCCCATTTGGTGATTGGAGGTTATTGATGCGAAATGGGAGTTTCACGATATATTGACCATTGCTGTTTCTTTTGTAGGTCTCTTCATAAAAACTTTCACATAGTTTTTCTTCTTTGGTCTGTTTTCTGTTTGATTCTGGTTCTATTTCCCAGAGTGTTTTCAATAATTCTTCTCCTATGATCTGATGATGCATTACCAGTACAGACTCTGTTTGTGGTGTATCTTCAATCTTTCCGAATAAAATCCAGCCGAGGGTTGTTTTATGAGCACACGGTGACCCTGGCGGACCTTTGATTAGTTGGTTCTGTACAATTTGTGCATAAACATCGACACCCAGAAGCAGATCGATAGAACCTGGCTGGTAGAAGTTTGGATCAGCCAGAACTAGCCCTTCTAAGTGAGGCCAATGTTTGTTTGTATTTATTGTGCGGGACGGTATTTTAGTAGTCAGCGGTTTTGACATGACATATGTTCTTACCTTCAAACTGAATGCCTCAATTCTTGATTCGATACTGATCTGAACTACTTGTTTAATGTCTTGTTTTGTTGATCCCACACCGACGACTGTACCCTTGGTAGGATACCGCTTGGCCGTGAGTTGTTGTACAGCTCGCTCGCTTATAAAACTCGCTTGTGAGCCTTGGTCAATTAAAGCTCGCAGTGTCGTTGTATAGTTGTCTTCACTTCTCACTTTTACGATTGCAGTTGCTAGTAATGCAGTACTTTGATTACTCGAAACGTGTGACGTCAACAATGTAATATCTTCTTCTTCTTCTTTAGTCTTCTCCACGTTTGTATGTAAAGCCACTTCGGGTTGATTTGATTGTCTGTTCTCAGTGTTGCCCGTCGTGTTCCCATTTATATCGCCTTCTTTATTTTCGTGAAGTAATGTATGATGACGTCTTTTGCATATTCTACAGCTTGTTGGTATGCGACAATGTCTCACAGAGTGTCCGGGTGCAAGACAGTTGAAGCACAAATTGTTGTTTTTGATAAACTCACTTCTTTGTGATGGTGTCTGTTTTCCAAAGTCCTTACAGTGGCTAAGTGTGTGGGTTTCTTTACACATTTGACATACTTTATTATTATCCATCTTGGTTGCGGCGTGAAATGACTTTTCTCGAACATGCTCAGTACTTGTCTTTTGTTTTGTTGGTTCTGTAAGTTCCAACGTACGAAATCGGCATTCCAGAAATTTACGAAACACGTCCAGTGAAGGTAAGCTTTCAGGTTCTTGACAATTGCTGCTCACATAATTTTCCCAATCTTTGTGGGTTTCACTGTCCAGCTTTTGCACTATAACGAATATTATCAAAGGGTCCCAGTTATCAGTTTGCACGTTCATATTTTGAAATTGGTGTAAACATTCAAATGTTGTATCCAGTAACTTCTTTATAGAACTAGAATTTCCCACGGTGATTTTCTTAAGAGAGAAGAATCTTTTCATAATTGCGTCGACATTAATGCGTTTGTTCCCATACCTTCTTTTAAGAATATTCCATGCTTCTTCGTAGTTCGTATCTGACACTTGTATGTGTTTTAATAACGACGAGGCTTCTCCACTAAGACTTGTTTTCAAATAATGCAGTTTTTGTACATTACTTAACGCCGCGTTTTTATGTACAAGTGTGTTAAATAAATCATGAAACGATAACCACTCTTCATATTGTCCGCTATACGTAGGTAGTTGTATTTTCGGCAAAACCACTCGTGTTTGTTGAACATCACTAGGTATTGGCGATGAATCACTATATTTAACTGGTTGATTTACTAATAAATCCTTCAAGTCAGTAATCAAACTTAAATACAATTCTTCATGTTCAAAGTATTCTTCATTAACTATGTAGGGTATCTTATCACGTTTCTCCTTCGGTACGTTGCGTATTAAGTCACTATAAGTTTGTTTATATTCACTCCAGTAATCTTCTACACATTTCAAACGAGTTTCAACGTAATTTCGTGTTAATCTTGCCTTCGGACTCTTCTTAAGGTTGATTTGTGTCTTCTTCAACGTACTTGCAATGTTTTCCACAATATTTAAAGCTTTTTCAGTTTCTGTAGCCATTGTTCGCAGGTTAAAACTTTGATTGTAGCAAACGAATACGAAATAAATTTGTTATGAATGTAATTAGATCTTCCACTAAACAAGTCGAACACTCAGGTCGTCTTATCGCTTCGATCTCTTTGTTCTCGGGCGGCCGTCCGGGCGCTGGTATCTGGCTCGATTTTGGACCATATGTTAGGGTGATAAGGTCGTAATTCGTATGCGACTGTTTTGAATAAAACAACGTGCGTTCTATACAAAGGTGTATTGGACACTAACTTAAACTAAACTTAAACTATTGAATGAGCGGTGTCGCCGTGCTACGTACAGGGTACATCTAAATTGCTGATTGAATGAACAGGACCTATGATTATAATGAAAGTCATAATTATATTGTGCTCGCCGATCTAAATATATTTATGTTCGTTGTGTGAGTGAGGTTAGCGGAGGTTTAAACCCTCATCTAAATCCCTCATCCCAGAAACGCCAGCAGCGCACTTACGACTCTGTTGAGTTGGTTGCTTACCAACAGAAAATCCGTCAGATCGCATGTCGCCTTGTCCCATAATATAAAATTAGTACCGACCTGCTATGCCCACAATTTCAGCGACTACTTTATCTTGTTCCTTCTCGTACATAGACTTAGTCGTAGTATATTCATCTGTTATATTCTCCAATGTTTTAGTTTTGAATCTGACGCCTCCTTTCACTGCATCTATGATTGTATACTTTTTGTTTCCCCGTAATGACTGCTCTTCTTTTAATGTTACTCTGAAAATATGTTTTGATAATTATTACATTAATTGGTACTACTAAAAACCTTTAAGCGCAATCTTTTATCGATTTAGGAAAGTACCGACCAGTTTGGCCTTATAATTTTATTTTGTTGTTTTTCCAAGTTATATGGTGTTGATTGCCTCCTATTGTAGCCTTTTTGGATTTGAATTTTGGTACTTTTCAAGTTTCTGGTGGATAGCAGCTTTACTTTTTGTATGTGTGCCATTGCCTATAACACCTTCATAACAGAAACCTTACCTAAAACAGAATGCATGTTGGGGATTGCTCTCCAACTTAATAGTTTTCCCAGCATCTAGACCCAAATCCCTAGCAGCTTTGTTCAGTTCCTTTTCAGCTGACGTTTGCATTTGTTCCAGCTGTTCATATAGGCTTTGAAGCTGTTCGTCGAACGACGGTTTTACGAGGAAATCGCCTTGAAATAATAAAAGACTTATATTTATCATTTAGAAGAAATAGTGTGCGTACAGGGATCACCCTGTTATCACTTACGAAAGGTTAATGCGTGTCATATTGTAAAAGGATGGTTTGGGATTTTTGTAAACTTTTGACCCTCAAATATTATCTTTTATGTCGCCCAGAGATTCAGGCACCCGCTTCTCATGCATGAGGGTGCCGGTTCGAAACCTGACAAGTACTAATGTTACTTTTTCGAAATATATTTACTTTTTAAGTTTATTTTGACACAACTAACAAACGGTGAGGGAAAAACATCGTGAGGAAGGGCTTATAATTTCTATGTATCAGTTTGAAGTTGCCACAATCCGCCTTCAGCAAGTGTGGTTAATGCTTAAAACTCCCCCTGTGGGAGAAGCCCTTTGATCTGTAGTGGGAAAATTATAGGCTGACGATGAAAATCACTTTCGTAGATGTGTACGTATAAACTGGTGAAAAGTAGCCACGCAACTTGGTTCAAAAATTTCACATTACATTTCCTTTATTTGCGAATATTCAAAAAGATTAGCTATTAGTATTCAATCTGTCATGCGTATTTTGTTGTCAACATAAATTAAAACTTACATTGACGTGTTATTTCTGTTAATTACAGTTTGAAGTAAACAATTCTCACAAGCTGCACAGCTTAAACAATAAGTTGATAATTTTAACATATTATCTCATGCCGATAACAAGGTCATTTAAAAATAACATACATACATACTTTATTTACGACTACCTCCTTAATTAATCAGCCGTAACTATAGTTGACACTCAAGAAGAGGGTAACAGAATATAAATGTCTTTTTCTGGTAATAATTTTTGATATGGTAATATTTTTATCATTTACCGCATGGCAACTTTTATCATAGAACAAAGGTGTACTTATTAGGGTGTTATTGTTTTATTAATTATTATGATCTTATTGTTATCTTATATGCTTAAAAGGGCGAGATACGTAGTATCACTACACATTTCTAACATTTTTTATTTGAATTTGTTGTGTCTCACCTCTATCAACTGCTTCCATGTCAACGGTAGTTTCGATCATCTCTAAAAACTTGCCGAGATCTTCATTCAGTTCT
This sequence comes from Spodoptera exigua, assembly GCA_902829305.4. Classification (NCBI taxonomy): domain Eukaryota; kingdom Metazoa; phylum Arthropoda; class Insecta; order Lepidoptera; family Noctuidae; genus Spodoptera; species Spodoptera exigua. The sequence continues at coordinate 7,583,530 of LR824614.2, forward strand.
GATATGGGTTCCGTGATAGATGAATGTACCGTCGCATTCTCCGCCTCAGCTAGACAGCGTAGCAACGACGGTAGCCTTTTGATGGCCTGAAATTTTACATATAGCATGTGTCAACGAAAGAATTTAAAAAGCCGTCGTAATTAGTACGACAGGTCAGCGGAATAATTAACCATGGCCTCAGTCTAGAGAAGGAGAAGGAAAGGGACGGGACGGGGGCGTTGGTCAGTAAGAGTCTCTTTCGCCATACCCTAGGCGAGAGAAGTTAGTCTCTCAAAAAAGTACGAAGGTCAGTTTTTTTATTTTATATATATGTTAATAACCGGGTAAAAAATTAATAATTTAACCACAAATAGTTAACATTTATTACGCAAATGACTGATGACGTTTACTAGCTAAAAACTATACCTGATATATTCTGTAGCAGTCTTGAAGATTCGCCTTCTTCCTGGTAAGTCTCCTAACCAACGCTTGAAGGTCAGGTATCCTCCTAAGGTGGTCTTCGTGTAGCTGTAACCGAAGCTGGGAGTTGGTCATCAACAACTGCACGATGTCCAGACGTTCGTTGATCAAGTTGATGTCGCGGAGAGGTTGTCGAAGCCATTGGGCTAAAAGACTGACACAAAATGAAGCTATGTATTATAGGCATTTTTTGTTAATAAATTTTTTGGAAGTAAATAATAGTTGGTGGTTGGAGTAAATCTTATTTTTTTTTACCGCTTTGGTCAATGGACAGTAAATATTTTAAATGTCGCTTAGTAAACAATAACTCTCAAAAGCTAGCGTTCAACTAGAGAGGATGTTGTTGTTTTTGAGGATGATGTCCATCTTCAAAAGTGGACGAAAACGAAATCGAAAAATAATAATTAAGTACTAAGTACTAACGAATATTGAACATCAAATCTCTTTGGTAGAAATTAATTAATCAGTCAGGTATATCAATTCAAAAATTCAAAATAAAGCCTTTTCCCGCTATCTCCAAATAAGATCCTGCAGTAGACATTTTGCAGTTAGAAGGAAATTGGAAGGCTGGTCTCTAGAAGCTTATTTTACAAGGTAGCTTTTGTGTGGGGTGTGGTCGTCAAACGAGCAGACGGATCACTTGATGGTCAGTATTGGCGCCCTGCCCATAATACACACGCAATATCCGAGGAGTTGCATGCATTGCCGGCCCATTGACAATTTATTAAAAAAACGTTACCAAACACTATGATTTTCTCTGCGTTTACAAACATACAACAATTTGTGGATCACAAAGTTTTGTTCCGTGCGGGAATCGAACCCGCGACACGTTGCACGGCAGCCAGTTGCCCAACCGCTGCGCCAGCCGTGCAGTCAAGTAAAGAATTAATTTCATCTAGGTACACGGTAGTTGTCGGTAGAGTGGTATCGTGTTATCTTTTCGGTCAAACCGACCCAATTGTGGCTAATTCGTGAAAAAGTAAACGTTTAAGTCCCCATGTATTATTTATTGATTACATTTGGTCAATTCGCAAAGACAGACATTTTTCAGCTTGGATGTGTCAACTGTGTGACCGGTTGATCAAGGTACCTTTGATAAGTCAACAAAAACCACACTTAATTAATCACTACGGAATATTATGAGTGGTCAGGTAACCAGCAGTGACATATCAAGTATGATGTCAGAATGACAAAATCACTTCTTACGAATATGAATCACTGTAACTTGTGTAAAATGGATGAATCACTATAAGAATAAGATCGTATTGTCTGCCTGTAAACTAGAGGTGTAAAATATAGGAGACCCATACTTCGGCTCGTATAGACCGGCTCGACCGGAGCAATACAACGGCCCCATACAAAACCAGCGTGAAACAATCAAAGAGTTTTGTTTCACTTTGAGACCATTCCCAAACCCTCAATCATCAAATGCGTAATCCCTAAAAGGGCGGTAACGCACTCGTAAATCCTATGGTGTTGCAGGTCATTGGCGGCGCCGATTGCTTACCATCAGGTAAACGATCAGCTCAGTTGCCGCCCTTTAACACAAAAAATATTCATGATATGTTAAAAAGTTTGTTGCATCTATTTTGCGGGCTTTTTTTACAAAGAAAATGTTTCAACTACTCACTACTAAAACATACTAAGTAAGTATTAGCAAGGATGGAACGGTCGTTAAACTGAATTTCCGCTTAGCTTCCGCCAGCGGCTTCGCCCGCGTGCTGTATTGATAAAGAGCAGCCTATAGAACAAAATCGAAGTATACATAAAATTTGTTATTAATTGTCTCATTTTTATGGTTATATCTCTAATGGGTAAATACCCTATTACTTACTAAGTCTCCGCTATCCGTCCGTGCATAGATCCGATAGAATGGTACGGATCAAACCAATAAGTAAGTATCAAAAAAAAAAACATAAATCCTGTTATATTATATTTTATACCGCGTCGCGTCGAGCGCTGCAACAGTTACACAAAAATAATCTTTATAGCATGATTCAGTGTTTACGTGTGATGGTGCGATGGCTTATTATCCCGAACTGCTAAGCTATCAGGAGTTACACGTGCTATTGTAAAACAATTTTTTTAGATAATTTTATTTAAGAGGTAAGATTTGTAAGTTTGTATGTAGGAGTTAATCTTTGGAACCGCTGGTCGGATTGCCAAAATTCTTTCACTGATAGATAGCTACAATGTACCTGAGTGCTATTGTAGAATATTGCTGTCATACATCATTTCTATGTAACTTTAACCAATAAGGCTACACACGCGACGGAAACATAAAAAAGGCAGTAATTGCTCCCGTTTTCATAACATTTCCCTTCACTGATCTGCTTCTATTATTTGTAGCGTGATGAAAAGTATCCTATAACCTTCCCAATAGTATAAAGAATAATTGTACCAAGTTTTATTAAAATCCGTCGTGTAGTTTAGTTTCTATAAGGAATATACATACAGATAGACAGACAAACATTTTACTGATTGCATTTTTGGCATCAGTATCGATCACTATTATATATTATTGGTAGTTATTTTGAAAATATATTTAATGTACAGAATTGACCTCTCTACAGATTTATTATAAGTATAGATTAAGTAGTATACATACCGCTTGCCCTGCTGAGTGCGACATTTGTCTAAAAGGCCGTAAAGACTTCTTGAAGGAGCGTTCGACGTGTCTCCAAGTTCAGGAAACACGTTAAGGGCGGACAACGCTGCGGAATCCAAATGTAGGAAGCAATCAGCTTGAATAGTGGACAAATGAAACCTGAAATAGACAATTTATGACATTTATATTGGTGTTTTATAGCTACATGCATATAGTACCGTTTTGTAAAAAATATAATGTCTTTAAGCAATTCAGATCTCTTAATAGAGGTCAGAAATGTCTTTGATATGTATGTATCGGACGAATTAATAAAGGCACTTAGTTGACAACAGTCTTGTGAATGTTTCATCTTTACATTTACAAAATACTTTATGCAGATTATACTAACTGCTTCAATAAAAAAATATTACAGATTTAAATTACCTCGCAAAATTAGTACTATCGTTTAACAACGCAGAATACTTGATAGCGGCAGCTAAACAGGTCATAGCGACCTCTTTCCTAGTTTCAGAGAAAGCATTAGCATCTTGTTGTTGATTCTCCTTAAACTTGAGCAACCGATTCAAGTCCTGAACAAGACCCTCCGTGGAAAATTCAGCCTTCTTCAATTTTGTTAAAGTTACATTTGTTCTTTCCATTACTTTTTTCAAAGCTTTGTACTGTAAGGTTATAAGGAAGATGATAATATAATAGGTATAGTTCAATTGGATTGCTCGTTAGTTCATCTAACAATCAATAACGCAAATATAGGCTTAAAGAGGCTTAATATTGAATTCAGATTCTGTCATTTTATCGCCGAAATAGATTTATGACAAAAAAACAGAATTTTAATTTAAATATCTGCCCATCCCCTTCGGAACATAAGTTTATTAAATACTTAAAGCTAAAACAACAAATAAAAATGAAACAAGCAGTTTCCTTCATTCAGATAACAGTTATTATGCGTACTTACATCATCGTGCTCACTAATGGGCACCAAACATTCGGAAGGCGCCATTTGTACTGTGATAGTTTCTAACTCCGTAAGCAAGTCGTCATCAGTGAACTCGGTCACAGACATTTGGTAATCACCGGCTGTGATGCATGCCACGCCTAGAAGACGACCCTATAGTACACGTGAAAAAAAGATGAATATAATAAGGAAGGAGTTATTAAGTGTGGGTGAGCCAAGCTTCGGCTCGACTGAAGACGTGCAAAAACCACAATGTTGTTTCGCCGTGTGAGTGAGGTTACCGGAGTTCCAATTCCTACCCCATTTACCATCTCATCCCAATCCTTAAATATCAGAAAACCTTATACCCAAAACCCACCCACACCAAAGGCGTTACACACTCGTAACCTTTTGTGTGCCTTTGGTGTTGTCATAAAAAAGATGCAGTTTTTTAGAACATAATATTCTTCAGATTATTATGCCCAGCTCTATATTAAGATAATGGATTTCGATGTTGATTTTTTTGATAAAAAAATTTAATTTCAATTCTTGATTATAGTCAAACTCAGTGACTTTGAATACCTACATATAATATCAGGTACCTTAGGTACAAAATTTCAGATATTTTTTATTATGGTGTTCTAGAACAAAATTACAAGAACAAAAATAACTAGAAAAATAAGAACTAGGCTTGTCTATATTTTAGGACTAGCCCAGTTAAATTGTAACTGGAACGAAGGGTCAGAAGCGCATGATACGATAAGGCAACAAAGTTATCAAGACGAGTCCGAAACATGTATGCAATGCGGATATTATTAAATGTTATACATATATTACTTTGGTTACTGCATCTGTCTTTATATGAACTGCCATCAAACATGGTGTCGTTTCATCCGAAGCTCCCAATCCTTCGCCGAGGATTTCTTCCAGTTGAGAAAGGTAACCAGGCGAGCCTTTGTATTTCAACGACCAGTCGCTTCCTCTCACAGAACCCTCCGCGACGTATATTTCAACTCTATAACGCCTCACCTGAGAAATGAAATTATTATTGGAGTCAAACTACCTATTGAGCGTAAAACTATCAAGTTTTATTAATTAGTATTTGGTTTATAACATATTTACTAGATACATAGGTTCAGTTCGTAATCCAATTATAAGTAATATGTGATTGTTGGAAGACCTACTAGGACCTTATGGGATTTAAATTCAGTTCAGGTGAATTGCCTTTGGAATGTTTTTTTTTCGTTTTATAAACAATAAATTAGAACTACAAGTTTCTATGTTACTACATGCATTAACAAAGTTAAGGCAATAAGCATAGATTAGGGATTAGATGGTTCATTAGTTTAAGTGTTTTCTATATTATCAATATTAACCTTGTGTAAAATCATTAAAACAATTAGTACAATTAAAACGTGCTTTAGATCATCCGTGTTTACTTGCAACAAGAGAACGACTGATAAACGTGAGATAGCTCTGATAAAGTTTAAGGTCACATGTCAATACGCGCTTTACGTAGCTAATACAAACTCGTGTTTAGCTGTTTTGGTCTTTCAGATGTATCATTCATTATACTTTTCATGTGAAAATTAATATTAAAATATGTTCCTTATTAACGAAACCTGCCCCTGTTATATAATTAGTTGAGCAAATATAATAAGCTTTTATATTCCTATCAAATTTTTGAAGAAGTTTCAATTTTCTAAAACGAGTGTATTAAGTTTTGTTTTCGTCCATGAAATAATTAAATAACTAAAAGTACACAATAGCCTTAGCTAGGTGTAAAAATATCAATACAACATTGACCTTATCTTTGACGTATCAATCGTTGTACGCGACACACAGTTCAATGTTCTTCTATATCTCTCAAGTCTCAAGCATTTGACACTGAACACTTCTATGCATAACAAACGGTTATAATTATTTTTAGTTATCAAGTATGTGTTTGTACTTACCAGAAGTAACTTTTTTATCAATATTTCGAAGTTTCCTTTTGACAGTACCAGATAGTCAAGGCGATTGGGTTCAATGCCCATCTTCTTTATATTCGCTACGGTGGAAAAAACTTCCCTCGCAGCAGTTGTTGCGTCAGCTCCATGAACGCTGTAGTAATCATTGCGGTCAAAAATCCTTACTGTTGTAGCTGGTTTCTAGAAAATGATAAATCCTTTTAGAATCATTCAACTGTTGTTAACTATTACAAAAAGTTTTGAATAAATTTTGATTGATTTCATGTATGGGTAAATACAGGATAATGTACTATCGCTTTATTACGTCTTCTGGCAAGTCATGCGGTCACTGAGATGGTTCATGGCTATTCATAGAGGACATGATAATAGTTATTATTTTGTATCAATTATGGTTTTAACTAGAAACGCAAATTATATTATGAATTCTACCACTTGCTGTACGAATAAATGACTAGTAGAAGTTTAGTAGGTACGACAGCGAAATACAAATCATTATTGATTCCTGGTTCAGTCCAATTATTAGTTTTGACTATTCCTTTTAATTACTTTTTGGTTTTGCTATAACCAATTCTTAAGTTTAATTTATAACCTACAGATAATAAATAATACATAAGTATATGGAATTGTATAATGAATAATTTATATAGGAAAAAGAAAAAAAATACGAACAACACAAGAGAGTGCAAAATATTGTTGTTGATATAATTTATTGAGAGTTCGGCGTCCATCATCTTTGGTTGATATCCTACTTTTTATTAAGAGCAATGTCAACAATTAAACAACACTTATATGTACTTGCTACAATAGATGTTTTATTTTTGTAAACTCATTTAAGTTCTAATTATTATTCTTTGACTTGCTTTTACTACATCATCGTCAAACAAAACCTGCGTTTATTTATTAATAAATAAAAATGAAAGTCAGAAAATCTTCTTTGGTGAACAAAGAAGTTTAGTTTAATAGAAGAAGAACTTATTTGTAAGACGGTTTTCAAGTTACAGGCCTGTCCAGTAATTGCTTACTTGAGTTTATTATATTATAATCAAAACTCAGTGTTTTAACTTGAAATGCTTTAAAAAATAAGGATAAAATTATAAATAACATCAATAATAATTTGAGTTATTAGAACTTTTTGTATATTTTGTACAATGAATTCTACGAATTCATCATAAATATTCATATTACTTAGTTCATTCTGAGAGAAAGATAACATATGCAAAAGGTCATCAAACTAATCAGAAATAGCAATCATTTGTTTTGTTAAGTAAACCACATAATTTCTTTACTAGGTACTCTGAAGTAATCGTTTCGTAGATCACTGCTTTTTTGCGGGTCTGCCGTCGGCGAGCAAGGATATCTCACCACCCGACCAGAACCAGACCCGAGTGTGCGGCAGAGCGCTACTTTTCGAACGCGCCTCAAAGAGCAATGGACCCACCAAACATTAGGCATTAAGGTACCGCGGTCTTGGGTAGATCAGGAGAAGGAACGGGGCTTTACGTCAGCAAGAGTCTGACACTCCCTTTCGCCATAGCCTGGGCGAGAGAAGTCATTTGATGATTTTTCCCTTAACAAAAAAAACTTTTAAGCAAGGCAGTTGAACATATTTTTTATGGAATCGTTTCTGCGAGGGCGTGTCATTGGGCCATTAGATCACCACAGACAGGGCCCAATAGGGCCAATGATCAGCCGGGGTTGCGTGGCTGCGGGGGTGGGAGGGGGCAGCCCCGGGCCAGGAGCAGAAGGCGCGGTATGGTTTTTAGTCAGAAAGAGTCTGATACTCCCTCTCGCCCACTCAGGGCGGAAGACGAAATGTGATGATTTTACTCCTTTAAAGAAAGGGATAGGCTGGCAAAAAGGCATAGCAAGGACTAGGCGCAATCACAAAAAAATAAAACAAGTGAAAAAAATAGGACAAGTGTGTTGCAGGGGCATGGCTCTTCCACACTTAATTTCTTAAAATGATTAACTATTTATTGTATTATTATTTGATACTTTTACATTTATATCCCAGTAAAGGTGTAGAAACAAAGTCATTACATTGTATAAACTGTATTGCAATATTGTGTTACATTATGATAATGACCAGCTTTTAAAGCAAAATACACCTGTAAAAGAGTTGTCTTACTACAAACATATGAATGAAGTCATAGTACGGCTGAATCATAGAGGATACAAAACTATACATTGACAATCACCAATATAAATAAATAACTACTCAAGGTTTTGGATCCAAGATTTAGTTTATTTGCAAGTCCGCTTCTGAGAATAAAAGATCGCTCATGCTCCGGTCATGAGGTTATCTGGCTGGAGATAGAATATTAAAGCTCAATAAATTGGCGCGTCCCGATCAACCAATGTCAGTGTGCGACACGCAGTAGTCGCGGTGTGAAAATTACATTTAGTGTGTTGTGTCCTGAATTAAATTAAAATAAGAGGTAAGTTAAAATTATATTACAAAAATTATTGGGTAAATAATTGATTGAAAAGTTGAATCTGAAAATCATGTAGGTATTGTTATAAAGGTGTTTTTAAGTTTTATTTAACTCTTAGTGCTCACATAAACTAGGCAATGCAAATAATAAACATTCAGCTGTTATTGTATTATATTTCTCCCAAAAATATTAAGTAACTACATAGCTGATATTTATTTAAACTTTTTTTATAAGACATTGTTGTTATATGGCTTTTCCAAAAATAAAAAGAGGTAAACATAATCAAATACACTGATATATTTTACTATAAGACATTTTTCACACAACTTAGCGCAAGTTGTAAGCTTTCTTATTGTTAGGTACCACCTCTGTCTAATATCTGCTCGATTGTAAGGAAGTATTTAAACAAATACCAGTAGGAGTTGCATATTATTCTCAATCTATACTGTATATTTATTCAGGAGTACCTACATATTGTGAGTTTATTAAAAAATCGGTTATGCAAACGGGTAATATATAAACCAGACACCATAAATAAGACGCCATTTCAATTGTTAACATTTGACCTAAATAATTGAAGGTGGTGTGTGATGAGCTTAACGTAAGCTGTTGGATTTACATGACACTAGCTACTTTCGCGCGGTTTCACCCGCTGCTCAGCTCCATTGATCGTAGCGTGATGTTTTATAGCCTATAGCACTCAGGAAGATTGTAGTTATCCATCAGTGAAATAAATTTAGCAATCCGACCAGCGGTTCCAAACTTTACCCCCTACATACAAACTTACAAATTTTACCTCTTTATAATATTAGTATAGAATTATAGATCAGCCTGCTACGTTCATTACACAGTAATGATTACTATTATTTTCGTATAGATATAAAACCTTCTTATTATAGTAAAGTTACAATCCTAAAATATGCAATCAGTTTTTTTTTCAACAACTAGGTATTCACACTTTTTAATACTCTTTTCAACAATACCTAGGCATTTGATATTTGGTTGTTATTACCAATCAGATTGTAACATCGTTTTTAGTAAAACAATAGCTATCAACGGGTGTCAAAGCTTATCACAACAATAACCTTTAGCGACATGTTAAGTTGCTAGTAACTAAAGACCGAGGTGAGGTTTATAGGTAGATGTATTTTTTTTTAATAATAGCACGAAGTTGCAAATTATGATCAGTTTTTGTTTCTAGTATCGCCCCGCACTTATCAAATATGTACTTCTCAACTTATGGGTCAGCTCATGTGGATTCTGTGTAATACACACGAAAAAAGCCAAATAAATACCAATGTTTCATCTTGTAGAGAATAGGCTACCTATATAAAATATATACACGTAATTGTAAAAAATAATATTGCTCGGTGTTAAATGTTTTTGTTAAAAATATCCGCATTAATTTCAGGCTGGCGCAGCACGTCAATATGAAGCGCCTGGTGATATTTATGGGAGCCGCTCTGGCTGTAGTAGTGGCTAGACCAGAACTATACAAAGAAAAGGAAGATTTTCAATTTTCACGAAGTTCCACGGATGAGGGCTCCAAATCAGGATATTATGGCGCTCAGCGAGGCAACATGGGTGGCAACTACGAACGTGCTCATAACATGGACGCTCTAGCTCAAAATCAAATGAGTGGCCTGGTGCGACAAGTCGAAGGAGAATTAGGCAACGGTGCCAGAACGAGAACTGGAAGTGTATACACCGCTGCCAACTCTAGAGGCACTTACGGATCGGGGCACTATGACCTTAGCAATCTTGCTGGGCGCAATTTTCAAGAAGGTGTATCTTACGGAGACTCACACTCGCAATCATCATTAGCATCATCTTCAGCGTACAACGCAGCGGGATACTCAAGTAGCCAGTCACATAACTCAAGGCACAGTGGATACCACGCAGGTGGACACACAGGTATAAATCTACAATCTGATGACCTCCAAACACTAGATAGTACTCGTGGAGCTGGCCAGTACGATTATGGTGGCAGTCAAACGGGCTATAGTTCCGGGTACAACGCGCAATCTGGTTACCAACAACGTGCTACATTCGATGCCAGCAATTCCAATCTCCAATCAGGCGGCTATGGATCAAACATTCATACGAGGTTAATAAGTGCAACACCAGTAAGAGTTATCGTAAGACCAGGAACGAGGGTTGCTATACCTGTAAGTGCTCAAACATACGAAATTGCACAAGGATCTCAAGTAAACCACAATTCTCTTAACAGCGACGCTGAAGTATTAAGCAACACCAACCAGCATGCTGTATATAGACCTAGTAACGCTAAACATTACGAATCATCTTACAACTACCGCAAGGAATGGGAAAAGCACGATACCATTCCTTCAACCGTTGCTTCATCTACTTCTACAGATAACCCATTCCCTAAAAATAGCGAATTGTATGAAGACAGTCAGGCACACACAAGTAATGCTCAATATGATGCTCGCAGAGTAGATTCACAAAGAGCACACTCCAGCAGTGTATATGGTGGATACAACGCTGCCAAATCTACATCTGGACAATCTCGATTGAATTACGACGCACAACGTAGTGGACATTCAACTTACAATAATGTCAACGGTTTTACCGCAGCGGCATCTAACCACCAAGACTCTGCATCAGACGCTAGATCAAATGGTTATAATGTCCAAACTCAGTATAATGCAGGAAGATATGGAGCTGCAGTAGATTCTAATTCGTTGACTCAAGCGGTACATAATTCGGGGTTCAATGCCGATTTAAATAGCCAAGTAGAAACTTTAGACACTAAGCCCAAAAGTTATCAATCTTCTTACTCTTACCATAAATCATGGGAACGTCAAGGAGATCCTTATGTTATCAAGCCCGCATCTGGCGCATATTATGATGGCCAGTCTTCTCAAAGGCTGACGAGTTCATCACTGAATCAGGGATATGTTAGCGGGTCTCGTTATCATTCACAACAAAGATCAGAAGACTGTGACGAGAATGGCCACATACGTGTTGCCCGATCGTATAACATTCATCAGTTTCAAGATCAACAAGAGCAAAAAAGCCAGAATTTAGAAGATTTGGGTCAGCAAGTAGAAGATTTCGGTCAACAAGTGGAAGATTTTAGCCAACAAACCGGTCAACAAGTGGAAGATTTTGGCCAACAAACCGGTCAACAAGTGGAAGATTTTAGCCAACAAACCGGTCAACAAGTGGAAGATTTTGGCCAGCAGACTCAAACTGCCTGGGGCCAAGATGCTGGACAGCAGACGCAAAATGTATGGGATAACGTAGAAGATTTAAGTCAACAATCACACAACCAATGGGACAATATGGAACAAACATGGTCCAAATTCGAAAACTTCGGTCAAAAACCCCAAGATTTAAATAAGCAAACGTCAGACCTTGATCAAAAAAACCAAAGTAAGTGATCAATAAATGTCATGTTACTAACTCGATATCTCCAGTTTTTGTCTAAACTGGCCTTATAAAACATTTAACAAACTGTCTTATCATAAATCAATCACATTACTCTCAAATAGTAATATTAATACTTTTTTTCTTTCTACATAATTAAATTATCATCGATTACTACTGCTTTTTCAGTTTTTCATCTATAATTCTGTAAAATTGCATCAGATAATAATTTAACCATAACGACTATTAGGTTGATATTTATTTGGTGGCAGCTTTACTATTTTTAAAGTTACATAAGTCGAAATAAATATGTGTACGTATAATACTTACTAAATTGCGTAACACGAAAAATAGGCACATAATGTACTAATTCGATGTTTTCAATATTTAGTTAACTACCACTATGTTGTTCACATATCAAAAACTCGAAATTTAGAATGTTCTCGATTTAATTTTTATTGTGTTATTTTATGTTACGCAATTGAGTTAATGGTGGAGGTGATATTTTTGGAATATTATGTACATTATAAATATAAATAAAACTAATATTGTTATGACAAGTAAACTAGCAATATCTTTTTTTATAAACTTTATTTTATTAAAAGGGCTGAAATCTTCTGTATGAAAAAAAGCCCTTTTAATAAAATAAAGATTATAAAAAAAAATTAACATTATGACTTGATGTCATTAATTTTAATTCGATGATTTTACATTAAATTATTTTCAAATAAACACCATACCTACAATGGGTTTTTATATAACTTATAGAGAATAGTTATCTAGATCGAAGAAAAAGAACACAAATAATAGCCGCAAAATTAAAAAAAAACGCAACTTCGACATTTTAATCGACATTCATTCATTACATTATCAATCTACAAATAAAATAATAACATTACTAATTTTGTACTAAAATTTCAACTATTTGTTGAAAATAAACATTAAACCATTTGTGCTCAATACTACCAAAATTAAATAAATTTTATTATGAAGCCAAATTTTAACTAGACTTTCTTAATTTAGATGATCTCGGACAACGCACACAAGGCACAGAATTAAAAAATAATACTCAAGACCAACAAACACACGATATCTGGGATATGAGCAATATACGACAAGATGACCAAGAACAAACTGGTATATTTGATCAAAATCGTGAGCAATTCCATAAATTCAGTGGTCAAGATAGTCAGAGTGGGTATCAAAGCATACAACAAAGTAATTCTCAACAGAGCACTGACAACTTGTATAACTTCCACAAAGAAGAAAGCTCTTTTCATGCAGCACATCATGAGAGTAACCAATGGCACATGTACACCGCAAGTGATTCTCGGGATCAGACTATGAACACTAATATCAACACACATTTACATACAATTATTTCAAATTCACCGACGGCACCTGTGGCTAGCATTTGGGATAAATTAGGTAATTTGGAGCCCTCGTTATTAACAAACAAATCAAATAAAACTGAAGAGCATAATTTATCACAAGCCCAAAACACTCATGGGCATTCAATGCGGACTGACAATCATCCTATGAATGGTAATAACGTTCAAGAAACAGAAATGAGCCAAGTTAAACCAAATGGTAATCGTAACGAGCACGAAAGTACGCATGACGTGGGCCGCGGTGATATTAGTTCTGAAGATTTAATAGACTCAAAACCTAACAAGCATCCCTTCGGCACTTCAATGAGCATGGAAACAACAGAAAACAAAAACAAAAAGGAAGTAGAAACAGATTCACCTCAAAGTGATTTGAGCGTTCTGGGACTCGTTGAACAAAAATCCGAAGACCAAAATAATAGCAATGATAAGACTAGACAAAGCAATATTAATATTCTTAGCGAAAATAAGAACTCAACAGAGAAGTCACATGATTGGAAAGAACAAAGAGCCATAGAAAGCTCTGGTGAAGTAAATAACGATAATTGCGATGACAAAAAACAACAAAAGGAGACATCTACTACTACTACATCTATCCAAAACAATGGACGGCGGAATAAGTTAGAGCAAAAACCAGTACAAGTTATTGGTCAGGAACAAAATTTAGAAGACTTTAGCCAGCAGCAAAATATGGATCAAAGTTTACAAGATTTTTTCCACCAACACAACTTAGACCAACAAAACATGCAAGACTTTGGCCAGCAGGAAAACATGGAGCAACAAAATTTACAAGACTTTGGCCAGCACAGAAATATGCAACAAGAAAATTTGGATGACTTTGTACATTACCAAAATACAGAGCAACAAAATTTGCAAGATTTTGGACAGCAACAAAATGTACAAGATTTCGGTGAACAGCAAAATATGGAGCAACAAAATTTAGAAGTATTCAGTCAGCAAGCAGATAGGCAGCAACAAAATGTACGTAATATTGAACACAAAGAAAATTTAGATCAGCAAAACATACATGATTTTGGTCAGCAAAACATACATGATTTTGGTCAGCAAAACATACATGATTTTGGTCAGCAAACTGACTCCCAGGAACAAAGTTCACAAAATATTTGGCAGCAATCTGACCTACAGCAACAGAATGTACATGATCTTGAACACAAAGAAAATTTTGAACAACAAAATTTACATGGTTTTGGTCAGCAAACTGACTCACAAGAACAAAGTTCACACAATATTTGGCAGCAAGCTGACCTACAGCAACAGAATGTACATGATCTTGAAAACAAAGAAAATTTGAAAATGGATCAACAAACCTTACAAGATTTTGTTCAGCAAACCGATTCACAGCAGCAAAGCCTACAAAATATTTGGCAGCAAGCTGATTTACAGCAACAAAATGTGCAGGATTTTGGACAGCAGGAAAACTTAGATATTGAGTCCATTAACCAGAATGGACGTAGAAACAACTACCTTCAGAAACAAGAACAGGACATAACATTACCAACGCATAAACAACCATTACCATACTCTCCACCTCCTAAAGAATTAGAAGAGGTTGTTGAAGTTAAAAAACATAACCATGATTTACAGTCAATATCTTCCAGTTCTACAGTAGTAGTACCAGTAGAGCCATCAACTGAAAAGCCCGGTTTTTGGAAATCTATAGGAAATAAATTCACAAATGCCAAAAATAAAATAGCTTCATGGTTTTAAAATAAACTAAAGATTTTTAATTAATTTAGGGATAAGTATTTTGTATTAAAATACTTTTATTTATTAATAAACCTAGTCATAATGATAATATTCTTAGACAAGTACAGTTTAAAGGTTTGCTGAACAATGTTTGTATTTTTACTAACTTACCTCCGGTAGAGATTGAAAATATTTGACAAAAGCTTGCTGCTGAACCGAATCTGTTGAAATAAAAATTATGAATATTAGGGATATTATGTTGTATTATGAGAAGTAAGTTTGTAATAAAATTTGTAAGACTATGTACTTTGTTTGTTTTTTTTACATCTTTATCCCAATTGCAATGAAAATGGTGGACCCTTTAAAATAACCAAGATATAAAATATGTTGGAAACACAATGGAAGAGGAGAGAAAGAGATTTTTATAATTTTTTTTGTAATTTTTTGAGTCATATGTAATAAAAATAATATTATTATTTTTGTTGGATAAATGCTATTTATTATTTTCTGCTTAATAACCTGGTTGAAAGCCACCTGATATCAGAACTGGCTTAGTCAAGTCACAAACTCACTGTCACTCAGTAAATTAGGTTCTAAATGTAAATGATGTATACAAGTTTTTATTCATAGTGTCACAAGACAAGGTCAAAAAATATTGTGTGCTTAACTTAGAATGAACTTGTTAAGGGCACAAAGTTTAAATAACAATACAAAAAGATTTTTTATGCTCAGGATTTTGGGTACTCTCCAATATATAACTTTCAAAAGTATTTTTTAAGTTATTTATTAAGAGGTACTTAGTTTCAATTTGGTTTGGTTGCATTTACTTTATTTAGGCATTACAATGCAAATATAACTTAATACGTAAGATATCTATTAGGTTAGTACTTAATCTACAACCAAGTAGTAATCTAAAATCAGATACAGAATTAACAAATAAATAGGTATTCACAAATGGTTGTCTTACATTTCATCAAAACAATATTTTAAAGTCAATTGGTAAGTAAAAGTGATCTTCTTACGCTAATGATAAATAATAAACAATAAATAAACATGTTTATCTTACGTTTTAGGTTCACAGCCCTCGCAGGAAAGATTATTATTTTGAGCTTAGGACACAATATCATTCGAAAAAGAATATGAATTATATATATTAAGTTACTACTTACCCAAGCTAAGAGCGTGGATGGGTTGTAAAGAAGACATAATTTAGTTTTAATAAAGATTAATATGACCTAAATAAATCACTTCAAAGGGTATACCTACGAATATTTTTATTATTTTTTATTTATTGACAGCAACAATATTGACATTATTGTTCGACTCCCGCCAATTCTACGTTCGTGACATTAGTTTACCAATGTTTCCATACCTTTTAATTCGTACATGTTGCCAGATAACATATATCATTAACTAAACTATATAACTATATAATATGTATATAGGAAATCTCTTATCAGCAGTTAACAACAGGAGGTTCCTGAAACAAAAACATACTGTGGCGGAGCGTGTCTTACAGCGCCAGAAGCCTTTCATTTTTTTATATTCACTTACTGCGCTAAAAAACAAACCTTTGTGGCATATTGTGTCGTGCGGTGCCATACTTTACGTAATCAAGATAAAAAACAGATTGTATGTCTTGATTTCAATTCGTAACATTTAATTTCCAACACAACTCACCCCCCCAATAGGAGATTATTTCAGATATTAGTGGTCCCTAAAATTCAACAAACAGGAAGACCTTTTGTGAATAGCTTGATACTTACAACAAAGTTGGATAATTAATTCAACAGATTTATTTTTATGGTGAACAAAGCTATCGTTCCTTCTAGGTATCAATTAATTGCAATTGGTTCGACCCTATCTTTCTTTTTTCATCTGCCTGTTTCAAAATTATCTTGTTTTGATATAGATACTGATTTATACGTCTGTGGTACTATATAGTTAATATTCAATACGAAAAACCATGGATTTAAACAGTCAACAACGGAAAATTAAAAAGTATATTGACTTTCTGTCAACAGTGTCAACGTCAAATCACAGATGTTATGTCAGGTGATCCAGTCGTTTTACCATTGGGCTTTGTATATTTTAGAAACGAACGAGTAACTCTTGTCTCGCTGGTTTTAATTTTATTTTTTAGCATAATATGTTGATATTTAAGTGTGGCCTGATAATTTTAACATCTACTTATATCGTGTCGTAAGTACCATGATCGTAAATAAAAATTACGTTGTTTATTTGTGTTATATGTTTTGATGTGTAATTCGCATAAAAAAACCAATCTTAATGTTCATTTGCTCAATAAATTGTGCTACCTAGGTAGCACTTTCTTGCTTCAATTTAAAGTTACAATGTTTCATAGTCTTGTTCTCGTTAGGAGTCTTACAATAGTTACTTGTTGGTTTGTTACTTTCACTTTCATTCGGAATGTGATAGTTATTTATTTTTTATAGTAATAAATTTCTTTTCTTTACATTCCAGTTTGTGTTTCCAAGTTTCGCAAGATACAAATTCTTTGGATACTGGCCTTGCTTTTTTGTTCATAGCCAGCGGAGCAATTGGTGAGAGGAATTTATATCTTAGTTATATAAAACTTATGTTGAAATCAATGTAGTACATACTTAACTTTGTGTTCTTAGTGCAGTGATTTTAATGCATTATTTACACTGCAACAAGAGATATTTTAAACTAAGGATTAGAAATATTGGAGATTTATTTTAGCAAAACCTTTTTATTTTAGTTTTACTTTTTTAAAGATATAATAAAAATTGTGCAATTTTAGCACGTTAACACTAACAGTAATTCTAAAGTATTTTTTTATAAATATAACATATTTTATTTTTGGTGTTGTACATCATTAAGCGTCTCATACATACTTTAAATTAGGATTATTAGAAAATTATAAAAGGTGTCTTCATCCCTTTTTAATTTATATTTATATTTTCTATTGGGTCTCATATACAGGCAGCTAGAGGTTAATAAAAAAACAGACATCTTTTATAATTGCTTAACATCCAAATCATTGCATATCATTACTAATATTTGTGCTAACACTTTGTCTGTTTGCAGCTGGCAAAATATTGTATGACAGATACCAGCAAATACATATACTTGGTTCATTAACACCCAATCCGAATGTTACTTCATTTGCAAATAGGATAGCTTCCTTTTCAGCCTCATTTCTCTCACTGGGCTTCCTGGTATACTTCTTCCTCTTCCTGTTTAAGGTAAGGTCATTATTAAATAACAGTACTCCATATACACCACCTTTTTCCAGATTTTGTTTTCTCATTAATTAATAATTGACTCTATGAAAGTGTTTTTTTCAAAATTTTGTTTTTATTAATTGTAAGAGGTTTTATTCATCTACCTAACAACTACTAACATTGGATTTAAATAATGATTGTATTAGTATTTTTAAACAAAGTTCATTGTATACTAATTAATAATTAACTGTATTGATACTTGATTTGACTTAATATTGTTTTGGCATTAAACATTTTTTAGATTTTATCATAAATGTCTTATGTGGGGTTATACTGATAAATGTATATTTGATACACAATTTCTAATTTAATATGTGATTGTTTATAGGTGGATAATCATTGCCTGACGGCATTGAATATTTTTATATGTGGATTTGGCACTTTATACATATGGATGCAGGTACGTCTATTGTTCAAGTTTTCTTTCATAGTTATGATAAAGCTTAATCACTTTACTGTGAATATTTTCATTGATTGGTTAGTTTGGTTTCGAATTTGTAAGGATACCAAAACTTAGCTGATCTTTATAGTCATTAGACAGGAATACAACAAAATGATCTTAGTGACAATGCTTCCATTTCTCTTTGGGAAATGACAGACATGATAAAGTGGTATTGTTATGTTATGCAATAATGTGCCTCTCTAAAACCTACCTGATGAATTGGGTAATAAAACACTATAAGAATGTAACACTTGCAAAATTACTTTAGTTGTTGGTACCTACCTACTTACTGTAACTTTAAACTTACATAATATTACGCATTTCTTACATTGTTATCACTGAACTGAAATGCGTAAAAGTACAATGCTTTGTCATTTTTAAACATTAAAAGTAAATGAAAAAATATCGTTATGACCATGTGGACCTGGTTTATCTCTAAATTGCTATTTAAAAGTTTTGGTGGGTTTGCCGGGGTCCCCGACCCAAGTAGGAATCATAAACCAATTAAAAGAGGCGTCGTAAAATAATGTAAAAGTTTTCTGCCTTATGATAAGGTGCAGATTGTGTATGACTGTGTTTAGCACACCTCTATTTTAGATACATGCTTAATTATTTTTTTTAATATTTAATAGATACATTTTTTACTGCAAAAATATAACGTATAAGATATTACAGTAAGAGTTACTACTGCGTTATAGCTACATAAGTATGTAGCTATTAAGTAATAGCAGCCAGACATTAGGCGTGAAATATCCCATAATACGTTTTCAGTCATAGGATTATATTCACCCACAGTCACGTTTATGTCCACGAGAACAACTACACAACATAATCCATAGAAATCGAAATGTCTATGTATCCATTTCTTTCCATAAAGTTGGTAACTTAATTCCATAATGTAAATTTTCTTTGATGAAAGAAAAATCGTCGGAAAGGTAAGAAGATTATATTGAGGCGGGATTGTTCTCGTACCGAGACGGGACCTTTGTTCTAGGCAGTTTCTTTAGATATAGGTACAACTCAGACGGTTTTTGAATTGAAACACTTTGGGTACCTACATAGGTAAAACTTAAATAAGCAGATTGTACCTAATGGTGAACACTTAACGTTTGCGGTCTGTGGTCGCCTTAATCTTGTCTTATACCTAATTTCTCACGTGATGACAACGACATTCACTAGTAAACTACGCAAACTTGCCATCATACTTTGAATCCACATAGAAAGAGAGACTTACGTATCCACTTTCTTTTCGCCAGTGTTTGGAGATCTCCTAACCAATACTGGTTACCCGATCCTTCCTCTCCCTAATTGCAGTCAAAATCGCCAAATCCCTAATCCCCAAAGGGTCGGCAACGCACTCGTAACTTCTCCGTTGTTGCGGGTGTCCATGGGCGCCGTTGATTGCTTACCATCAGATAATCCGACTGCTCGTTTGCCTACCTATCACATAAAAAACAATGTATTTAAAACGGGCTATATTATACGGATATAGAAATTTTAAAATGGCTTCTCCATCTACTAGTAGATACCTATAGCAATCAGCCTGTAAACTGCTCAACTGCGCGACAAATTAATTAGGTAATGCGCTTAGTTATTGGCGGATTAGCGATCTCGACCTATCGAATTTAATTACCTCACGACGTTTTCCTTACCCGAATGTGAGTGGTGATAAAATAGTATTCAGAAAGTAGGGTAATTGGGTAAATCACATTGGTAGTTGTCCGGTTTAGAACTAGCATGAACTAGCATGCCAAGCCACCACCAAATCTGGCTGGCCAAAAAGTTCATTTTTTTATATTTTATTAGTTGTTTACGAACATGTCATTTCACAAACACATTACGATTTGTGGATCACACAAAGAAATAAGTAGATTGAATACTGTGCCGTAATGTAGGAATCAGACCTGCAACACATTGCACGGCATCTGGTTGCCCAGCCACCGCGCCGTCAACTATGCAGTCATTAATCTGAACAGTGTTGATTAATTGCTTACCCCCATCATCAACATATCAGCCACAAGACATCCTTTGCTAAACTCTGGCAGCTGGCCATATATAATTACTCTTACTATCTAGGCATAGAATTCTAAACTTTACTCCCATTCATTTTCATATAATTGAATCTACATTTTTTTATTGTTTCAGTGCATCCTCACGACTTATATATCGACTCTGTATTATGACAAAAGATTAACGTTGTTTCGGCAATGCCTTGCCAATGTGAGTTTCCTTATTTTGGTTTTAATGGCAATATTCGGAACTGTAACATCGTTTTTGCCAATGAGTAAGTATTTTCCGCATTGTTGGATAGAACAGATATATGTATAAAATACCATCCATAGTTATCAAGTAAATGTATCCCACATAAGTAACCCGTGTTTATCAATGGGATCTCCAAATCAATTCCTTGTTGATATTTTTTGTTTACTTTCAGATGGTTCCAGTGCGATTTACTTCTGTTTCATCGTGACTTCCCTATGTAGCAACATATTAGCAGCAATATTTTGTGTCTTTATATTGACCTTTGAAAAAGAATATGAATATTTTTCTGAGGTTAGTTTCACAACAATCTAAAAGAAATATAAAAATCTTTTTGTTTGTATAGGACTAATTGTCGAATCAATTAATTAAATTTCAGGGTTTACGATCAGAGCTTCTGCTCGACGATGGCAGTACATTGGACAACGCATCATTGTCAGATATGGATAGCATATTTGGGGCCCAAGAATCCACTTCAAGTACAATCGTCATAAAGGGTAACATCACTTGCGCCAAGGTCTCCTGACCCGAGGCCGTGCCCGACGTGGGCACGGTACTTCAACAAACTGCTGTCGGCTCTCCTATGTCGCCGACTTACGGCAGCTTTGGTAATACTAAGATTAATATTGATACTATTAAGAAGCTTAATAATAACAATAACGAAAATGAAGATGTCGTTGATGCTCTCGAAGATAACGACAGCGGTATGTCATCCGAAGAAACCGACGAATCTCTTAAACTTAATTTAAGCCCTAACAATAATGATAACGTAAGTAAAAATATAAGTTCAATTGTAGACGATAAACAAGAAGTAATAACGAAGTGCCTAACTATAGAACCTCATTGTGCTGAGCACAGGAATGAGATTCCGAGTTGTTCGACCGATGTTAATCAAGTAAGTGTTTTTATTGAAGACGAGAAAGCCAGGTCTCACCAGGCGGAGCCTAAAGATCTGCATGTTGATAAAAGTGTTTCTGAATATATTGTGATAGATCTGACATGTGATGTCGACAATGTTCGGGCATTGTCTAAATCTAAAGGTAAAAAGAAGAAGGTTGTCGGTACAAAAAAACGTAACTTTGATTGTGATTATTCAAGTATACCTAGCGTAGAATCTAGCCAAAGTTTAGTTCCTGTTGCGAACAACGAGATTGTTAATACCGAGAACCAGAAGTTGCTCAGCTTGTCTCTCTCAATACTTCTCGCTGCCTTGCTGCAAGCGATGCGCTGTTTCGCCCAGTTCTTAGAAGATATTGTGGTTCCTCAACGGTAATAACTAATTAGATTGTGTTCCTTTGTATTTTTGGTGCAGTATTCACTATTATATTATTATTATTATGAAATATCAATGATATTATATTTAATTACATTGTAACTATTGGTTTCATTTACGAAAGATCCTTCGACGTAAAAATAACGACAAGATCGTGATAATAATTTAATAAATTACTTTTGAACATACACAAACGCTACTACTTATTCACACACATCAAATAAATTAATGAGGTTATAGGTCGTACACTAACTGATTATTTCTATTTATTGTCTGAATATTGTTTCACTAGTATTTCAGAGCGACGCCTCGTTGATCACTGTAATCAGTCTATTGTTTGGGTTATGGCACTTTTTCTTCCACTTGTTGTTGGAGTTTTTGGCGTGCATTTCTGGTGATTCTGGGTGTTCAGGGATAGTGGAGGCTTGTGGCGAAGAGTTGGCCACGACGATGGACCAGCGTCGTCCACGTCGCTCGTTCAGGTTCGGCAGCTCGGCTATTAGGTTGTTTTCGTATTCACTTAACATTAAATAGTTTTCGACCTGGAATGGAATTTTGATTTAATATAATTGTGACTACTACATATTCTGTTTGTCTTATAGGTATTGTTTGGCAGTGTCAAATACAGCCCAAGTCATCAACAATCAATAATAGTACTTGACATGAAAAGGGAAAAAATAAATAAGTACTTATTATTATAAATTATTTGTGGAAGTGCTCGTGAGTTCCATAAATCGGGCATCTATGTAAGATGTCGGATTCACCATTATTAAAAATAGTTAACGAAACAAAAGCCAGTACCTTATTACAACTAGTGATACAATCACCCCCGCAGTCTAAGTCCTCGAGAAGGTGTTCTGGTATATCCAGATCGAGGTCGAGGTCCAGGCCGCCTTCCTCGCTGATGCAGGTCAGCTCTGGCGGCACGTTGGGCGGCGGGGAGCCGAGGGTACCTGGTCGTATACTGTCCAGTAGGAGGTCGCGACCTGTACGCACTGGTGCTACAAATTCTGCTCCTAGAACTATAATGGGGGACGTAATGTAGATGGGTATAAGGTAGTTTTCATAGTGTAGATCGGATAGATTTGTAGGTATTCGACTGAGTACAAATCGATGATCATGCAATTTGAAAGTCCGACCGATAACTCTCATACATTCCATTCAGCAGCCTGTCCTGATCAAGGCTTGCAAGAAATTTCAACTGTGTTGATTTAGGTACGTATTAAGATCGTTCAAGGATAGAGGAGTAAATGACTTGATTTTCAGCAACCATACAAAAAAATACTGCGCTTGTACCAAGTCAGTAGTAGAAAACGCGATACAGATAACAATGAAATGAATTACAGTAATTGGTAATACTTAATTGTTTTTCTACAGTTTTTTTTAAGAAGCATTACCTAATGCGGTGGCTGCGCCTGCGGCGGTGCGTTGTTCTCGTTCGCGACTGCGGCTACGTCGCGACGGCTCGCACGTCGACTCACAGTTTGCAGTACCACCGTTTTCTCTGAAATTATTATAATGGTTAAATATTATAATTTATAGAACTCATAGCATGTGTACTTACGTACAATGTCTACCTATGTCTTTCCATATGTAGAATAAATGGTGGTATTTTTTGTGTAGGTATTTTCGTATTTGAAATCTATAAGAACGATTTATCTTAGATACCTAGTTAGAGTACATACACATCCTACCTGGCTAAAGACCTAAATTAATTAATGGTATAAATGTTTTTTCAACACACTTTCTCATAAAGTGGCTTTAATCCCATGGCAATTAGGCACATAATGGCACTTATAATCAAACTGTGACTGTTTCCTTACTATTATTCACTAGTGAGTAACAGTTTTTTATGTTATTGGTTAAGTTACGTTTACATTTATTTTGCTCTAAACTGCTATCCGCGAAGAGCCCCAAAAAAATAAATCTCATTTTTAGTCTATGGCTGATGCTCGCGCATAGGAAATTTGATTAATATTTCCCGCCATTACGAAACATTTTTCACAACTCGTCTTTTTTGAACTTTTTAATTAAGTATTATTTTATTCAAAAGTGTGTTGAAAAACGTCGTATAATACAGGTGTGTATTAATTATTACCGTCCTCGGCTCCTTAGGACCGCCTCAATGCGCCTCAGCGGTTATCACCAACATTACACACTCGTACCATAATGTTAAAGCTTAACAATTAACTAGTTTGATATACCTAGTAATATAAGTAATAATAACTTACTTGGTGTGTTTGTGCGCTACACTGCGCCTATGAAGATCTATACAAAAGAGAGACAGGGATCCGATGAGGGAACAAGTCGAGCTGAAGTAGTAGCCCGCTTTGCCGCCGCAACCCACGTTTATGTATCCTGAAAAAGGTAAAAATAAGAACTAGTATTTCTTTTTCTTCATTTGAATATTTTAGGGCTAGACTAGAGCAGCATCTAACTAGACCAGTTTAAGGGTCGATTCACATGAAAATTACCGAAAGTAGCACCGAGTCTGAATTTTGTATGCAGCTAATGGCAAAAGCTTACTTTAATGGGAAAATT
This sequence comes from Spodoptera exigua, assembly GCA_902829305.4. Lineage (NCBI taxonomy): Eukaryota > Metazoa > Arthropoda > Insecta > Lepidoptera > Noctuidae > Spodoptera > Spodoptera exigua. The sequence continues at coordinate 7,608,205 of LR824614.2, forward strand.
TTACTTAAAAGACTCAATACAATTGATAAAATATGACTAATAAATCATTGCTGCTTCCTCTTTAGGAAAAAAACAATGTTATGGCTCAATTTTTTTCGTTGGACCTTTTATATGCCTGTAGTAAAAGCATTACAATTATGTAAAGCCTAATTGAGTTGCTATACCCACCTGACAGCGGCACTCCTATGGCGATGGGCACGGCCTGTGAGCACTGCACGAAGCCCCAAGTCCGTGCAAAGTTACGAGACCGGACTCGCTCGTACGTATACATTTTCAGCGAATAGTGGTAGCCACCGCAGAATATGCCTGAAAATGATAATTTTGCGTGAGTTCATTTCATTTTTATCCCTTAAGTATTTTTACCTAGCAGTATATTACTTTTTTTTATTCAGAATATATCCTAGTAGGATCTAAGTTGCTAAAAGTAGCAGTGATTTTCTCTCACTACCAGTAATCCCTCTTTCTTCAAGTTAAACTATGTAGTTGAATAATTACCGTAAACCCAAGCAAACATGACGTAGCCGCGGTAGGAGCCTTCAACAGCAGTGAGCGCCATGGTTGCTAGCCCACACACAAACACAGCAGCTTGAGTGAGGTACTGGCGGGCGATCCGGCATTCAGCAGAGTTCTGACGTACCAGCAGGCCGAACGCTGCACAACCCACTGCCCAGGCTAGGCCAAGGTACGCTTGCAAGAGTTCCACGGTATCGCCTAAACCTGTAACAATTTAATAGCGAATTTTAGATTCGTTTAAAAACCAAGTTATTTGTTTTAATCATTAAGTTCACTGATTTCATTATGTCACATTTTGATGAGCATGGTACTACAAAACTTTTACCAATAAATGTTTTAACATGGAAAAAAATTACCTTCTTCTTCAGCATGGTAAGCCAAATAGAATATCGGTGTGTTAATACCAAACGCAGATATTCCAGTTGACATAAGAAGGATTCTCACTGTCTTCGACTTTAGTGTAGAAAAGTCGAAAAATGGCTGACGATCATCGTTCTTATTTCTGTCTTTCATCTTCCGTTTGATCTTATTCTGATTCTTAAGATGCAATATCGCTCTTCTTTGAGGATGGTATAGAGATGCCGATCGGTAGAACGTGCCCAGTATAAATGTTGCGAATACTACGCCTGTCACAGCCTGCAGTCCTAGACGCCAGCCTATAGCTCTGAAAAACAATAATAGGTTGGTTTTACTATTATTTAAAACATAACTCAATATAGTCATTCTGTTTTGCTATATCTTGATTAGGAATTTCATACAGCGGCCTCGGCCTAGAGCAGTAGAAGTAACGGATGGGATGTTAGTCAGTAAGAATCTGACATTTCCTCTCGCCCCACCCAGGGCGGAATTATCTACCGTTTAGTTAGTTGCTTGTCCATCGATGAAAGATAGTTTTTGTGACATATCTCTAACTAGCTATTCCCGCGCGGTTTCACTCGCTGCTGGGCTCCATTTCATTGTAGCGTGATGTTTCATAGCCATTTCATCATTCATTTCCATAGTACTCGGGAATTAAATAATAATTAATTTTGGGAATCTGACCACTGGTTCCACAGATAATCCCCTTCAAACAAACTTACAAATTTTACCTCTTTATAATATTAGTATAGATATAGATATATAACTGAGGCGGCAAGTAGATCATTTTCGATGGTACCGCATACTGTTCTGTTGTATGTAAAATTTTCTTTACCTTATGGCACCTTTGATAAATGTGGACATGACGGCGATGCCGAGCCCACTGCCGCTGACTATAAATATCTCGACGAGCTCTCTTCTTCTTTTGAAGTATTGCGCCACCATCAGGGTTGAGCAGTCCCTCGTCAGGCCCACGCCCACACCGACTACCGTCCCTGTAGAGAAGTTAACAGATTAATTTAACTTCTTGTACTGGAGACCACTAAGAAGGTAATGTAACACTGTAATTACTATGCTCCTTTAATTAAGATAGATGTTGATATGCGTTGGCAACTTTTTATTTCATCTTGTATATATAAGTGCTCATGTACATAATAAATACGTGATAAGCGTGATATCAATCACTTTCACCACAAGTTTAGGTTTCATGTTATTTCCAAGAAATAAAAAAAATATTCCCACTAATAGAAAACTAGAAATCGAAACGTATTATTCTCAATGTTTTCTTTATCTGTAGGCAAATTAATTATTTCTACGCGTAGGTATCCCATTGGTATGTCGCTTACTTAAGCAATATTTTATTGCGAAGTTACATTCAGTTTGCCTCCGCTAAAAAGGTGCAATACGGTAGTTTAATCTAACTCTAACTAATCACTTAAATCTAACTAATCAAATTCAATATTTTTATCCAAATGTCAAAAACTATACTTTTCTATGAAATTTGTATGAAACGCTGAGTTATGACGTCATAGTATTTTAACGTCAAATAAGTACCTACTTATTTCTTAAAAATTAGTTAATAAATATCTAAAATTTTGTGTCTCTATCGATTGATGAATAAAACTATAGTTTTTTCGAATTAATTTCTTTTTGACCTAGGAAACTACACAATTTATTCATTTCTAAAACAATTAGGTATTTATCAGTGCGACTTAATTTAATAGACAAACTCAAAACTGAAGCCGTGTAATGTATTTAAAAAATTAAGCAGATTACAAAAATCTACTTTTGGATTTACGCCTACGCTTATCTGCTACGAGACTACGCGCGTCTACGAAAAATTCTAAGTAGATATTATTATAGCTTAGTAGGTGTATAGCTTAGTAAATGTGAGATTACTTAAGTGTATTTATGTAATGTCACATTTTCCATTTAGATATGCGGTGCATTTCATAGCAACGAAGAGCAGGATATGAGTTTATGGTCTGATTTTTATCAACAGTCTTCAATGGGTATAAAAACTATTTTTTAAATACCTAATAGTTAATTGTTCATAATTATGTTGCTTAAACTTGTAGTTGTTATAATTTATTATTTTGGAGAGGTGAGATGATTGTCTATTCAAAAATTCTCGGGTAATGATCAAAGATTCAGCGTCCCTTTCTCGAACATATAGCAAGAATTTGTTTTCAGTCAATTAATTACATGTTTATTACGTTTACAGTCAACTATTGTACTCAGACATTTAATGATGACTTCTTCTTTCTCAGCCTCATTTTTTCGGAATACATTTGCTAAAGACTGGATTAACCAATCATTTAAAGCGTGAGAACGGCACAAACACGAATAGTCTACAAGAGTTAAACTAAAAATTTAAGTTTTCTTTGTACCTTACAAGTCTCAGAAGCAAACAACATGCAATCGCTTGAAATACGAGTAAACACAAAAGTCGTGAGCAATTGCAGCATTTCGATGTTTAGTAGTGTTTTCAAACTGTTCAATACTACTAGACATTGCAATCATATTTATTCAGCTAGCGACTTTGCTCAGATAAAGCTGCATCAGATTGCGGTGTAGACGATGCCGTCCATTTTCTTCTCATGATAAGCTTTCCCCTCCCTCTACTTGAATATAAACCGATAAATCTTATTTATTTGGCCTTTCATAATTCTTATAAATAATAATATTGGTCGTTTGAAATATGAGGTTTTAAATGTATTGATCCTGAGATTTTGTTACTAAGTTAAAAATATGAATGGAACTGGAATATGTTTTGTTCTTGATTAGTTTAGAATTAGGAGTTAAGAAGGTATATAGAATAATTCAAACAGATCAGTCATTAGTCTAGATGTGGGATGAGTTCTAATAATTTTCGCCATCGAAGTAATGAGCTAATTAAATTACCCATTTAATTATTTACAGTACAACTAATAATTTGTATCTGTTCCCGTAGGCAATAGAAATAACTCGTAGTGGGTATTGACTATTTTTAGTGATGCTCTTCCATTGTAATAACAGTTATTGTGTGTATAACGTTATTGTACGTGTTACAGTTGGCGCGAACTGCTATCGTTATTCGCCCATCATTGCTCTCACATTCATAGCTCGTTGCATTTGTAGTGGTCGTTGAAATACCAATCGAAAGTCGGTTTCGCGTTGCAATTTAATGATATTGAGATACTAAGCACCTAAAGGGGGAAATTATCTCTATAATATGTACTATCGGTAGTCGTTTAGCTCCCAGTTTGTGAAAGTTTTCCTCATATCTGGCAGCGCAGGCTAAAGCCAAGATACGCAATAAGTATTTCCTGTGTAACTAAGAGCCTGATTTCCCTGAAGATTGCGAGAAACACAGCGTAAGTCTAACTTTAAACATTATTTGAAAGCCATTCTGTTGAAATATTGAATTTTATGATCAAAATCGTAGTGTTCCCAAACTCTAGACAAGAACTTTAAACATTAAATTTTATGGGGTCCTGTGTCCGCTGTCCGTTCCAAATCCTAATTATCTGTCCCGAATTAAATTTGATCGGATAGAGATGACTAGTAATTGTTCTTCACATTCGTAGAATTTCTAAATACCCAGCGATATTAAAATTACAAATTATGATTATTATAGCTTCAGTCATGGCGGATGAGAAAAAAAACAAATAAGGTTGATTTTTGGGTGGCATAGATAACTTTACTCGAACTTAGTAGACCATAGAAGCTACAGAAGCAGCTCATTGTAGTGGGTAGCAGCATCCCAATTTAAATGCTAATGCGCTCAGTTTGGCGCCAACGCGTTATCCTTGAAGATAGAACCAGCTCAGCGTGTGCACTGTGCGCACGCATTGCAGCAATATGATAACTGACATGGGTTAACAGTAAAACATATTTAGTAAAAAGCTAAATATTGCATTAATAAAAAAAACCCAACATCCCAATCCTATCGTATGAGAGATGTTATGGAGAAACTCGCTCCAATACTTAGGTATCAATGTATTATAAATGTACGTAAGTACATCTTTTATTATTCTTGAGTTGAATATAGGATAATAGTAATTTTCTTTTTTACCTTAACGTTTTTCATGTTAAATTATTTGATTTCTAATATTTTTATTTTATTCCAGTAGAGTCAGCATTATTGCTACATACGCTTTTTAATAAAATATGCCACCGGGTGTTGATACGATTTGTGGCTTATTCGGTAATAGCCCACGAGCCAATCCGCGAGAGCAACGTCCATTTCGTTGAATTATTCCTCAGAATTATTTACTACACAGAAAATCCAACTTTGAATTCTAAGAAACGCCGTACCTACTAATAACAATTTATAGCCATTGAATAAAAATAAAATTATATTTCGGAAACTTCATTGATTTGTTATTTGTAAATAAAAATAAATAATGTAAAGTAACTAAGCAATAAATAACTCATTTCAATAAATATTTTAAGTTCTATTTTGGTTGGATTCGGTGCGAGTGAGTATGTAGATATCCGCTTATTTACACAGAGACCCAATTAGCGGATACCTTTGAAGTTGACTTAAACGAGTTTCGGATATGAATCTGATGAAATAAATTGAGTTGTCAGGATTGCACGCCGCGGTTTCAGGTGCATTAACGTTCCAATTATTTATTCTGTGTTAATGCAAGTGTATGCGAACGTCCTGGCCGGATTCCTTACGACATTTTAGTTGATATTATTAGGCGCATCATTAATATTATTCGGTATGAGTCTTATAACCTAGATCCTGCGACGCAATATATTAATATAGTACTAACAGTACGAACTAATTTGATTTAAACGAATACCCAGCTGCTCATTTGTAATCATTTGAACATGATTTAGCAAATATCTGTTTTATGCATGAGAACATTTTGATTCAACAGGACAGTCTTTACACGATTTTATATGGATCTAGGTTACTAGTTAAAATGAATAATTCTTACCATAACTGAAGAAGAGCTGGTGGAATTGCGTGGCAAACGAGGTAAAGAGGCAGCCGAGGGCGGCTACGAGGCCGCCCACCACAGCCGTGACCCGCGTGGACTTGCGCACGCACAGAGCCACTGTTACTGGCGACAGCGCAAGCGCCACTCCCGCGGACAGAGCACCCAGACATCCTGAAACATACAAAAAAACATTAATATCCATTCATATAATAGCACGTAACGCACTTGCAACTCCTTTGGTGATACGAAAACACAATACCATTGATTGCCATCAGAAACAGCCACAGGGTTGTGTTTCGCTGTGTGATTGAGGTTCCCGGAGATTCAATCCGTTCCTTTCCTAATTCCTCCCCAATCCTAAAATCTCCAAATACTCAAAAGGTCGACACACTCGTACTGAACTCGTAACTCCTCCTTTGTTGCGGGTGTCCATGGGTGATGAATGCTTACCATCAGGTAATCCGAGTACTCGTTTGCCGTTCTATGGCCGTAAAGAAAGTCATATGATCCATATGCCTTTTTCCTCACTCATTTAAAAAAGACTTCTTTTTTCAAACAGACAAAGAGAAAGAAAGGCACCTTCAATTCAACCCACGTTTCCTCTGTACACCTAATAAGAGACCAACTTAATACTTTAGTGTGACAATGGGTAACGAGCCCATTGTAACACTGGACATTTTTTATAGTCATCCAGTAACCAGTCTGCCGTTTATTAGAAATGCATGTAAACAAGAATGCACATTCTTTGTTCGACGTTGGAATTTGTTAGGACTTCTCGATTGTAATTTTCTTTTATAATACGCTTGTCCTATGACCATAATACTGATAGTTCCTTAATATAAAGACATACGTTTATACAACACTTAATTTACTTAAATTACAGATTATTAGTTTATCTTCATAATTTTAGTTGTCACCTCATCAACCGCATAAATAAAACAACTACAAAAAGTCTTAATCAAACTCGTTTTCACATCGGCGATGACGATTTTGTCTATAAATTGAATAGTAAACTTCAGTGCTTCAGCTGTGCACAGTTCGTTTTTGCTTACCAAGTAGCGGACGGCCACAAAAAGCTCGTGATGTTTATTGTTATCCAACGTCGTAAAGATTCGCGTGCAGGCATTCCGTCTGCCATGTAGGGACGCGTGCCTCCTTAGGGCTGGCTCCCACAATACCAGATTTATGCCAAAAATATTCATGAACACACCTTTATATGTGTTATCCGACAGTTTAAATAATTTGACATAATGTTATTGCTGCTCATCTGCTTTATACATGAAGTAACAACAAAAAATGTCCGAGCTCATGAATTATCCAACTCGTGATTTATTTCGGACCAAGTTTCTCATGTTTCTTTATATTTAACAGTAAAGTGATATGTTAATTAGGTGTCAGTCAATGTAATAAATGCTTTTGGCACTCAGAATGTCTGCTGTGTGTCAGTTGTAATTTCAGTCAAGTGACAGAAACTTTCTTGGGACTGTGTTCGTAGAAAAATTAAAAAGTAAGTATTATTTGTTTATTTTATCGTAATATACATAAATGTATTTAGTCATTTGCACAGTTATCCCTATAATCAGGTGACAACCCTAGCCGCTGGTACGATAATGATTAAACTTTATAAAAAAGTTGACGCGTTAGTTTAATGGAATTATCGCTGAAAAATGACCTTTTATTATTCAAATAGCTGTTTACCTAAATGATTCATTTAAGTCTAGGTACTTATGGGAACCAAGCTTCGGCACGAATGGGTCGGCTCAACCGGAGTCTTACTACAGCCTACAGCGTAGTGTTTCGCCGTGTGAGTGAGGTTACCGGAGGCCCAATCCGAAAAAGATCCTCCTCAATCCCTCCTTAATCCCTAAATCTCCGGAACCCTGATCCCAAAACGGCAACGCACTCGTAACTCCTATGGTGTGCATGTGCCTATGGGCGGCGTAGATTGCTTACCATCAGTTAATTCGTCTGCTCGTTTGCAGACAAATCAGATAAAAAGAAAAGTAGAGTTATTTATGAGCCAAAAATTACACAAAACATTTGATTTTGATAAAAGTGTAACTGAATTTTCAAAATGTTGATCAAAAATAGCAACACACAACGGACGGACGAATAATCTCAAGTATTTTCTAAGAAATACTGTTGTAAAGCAAAATATATTCTCATACCAATGTCAGCGCTTTCATCTCAGTAGAATTTGGACGGGATTTCAATGAATAAGTAAATTTTATGCAATTCAATTTCTCATGTAGAAGACGACACTATTGAACGGACGACTTATTTTGAACTTTCTGCCCTCGCCGACCGTTACAATAAGTATTTTCTGTATAAACTCTGTACTGTTTCTAACTTAAGATGTATTTTAATATTCCATTGCAATCATAATTTAAACTGACTAATTAGTTTGGCCTTTGTTACGCAATTTCGAACTGCTGCGATTTGTTACATTAATTAAAGTTTCCTTAAACTTTTCAATATTTCTTGTGCCATATGTTTTTAGTTAAGCACATGATGTGAATTTACGATCATTATTTATATTGTGATACTGCCTTAACACTTTTATAGGTTGAGATAAATTTTTTATCATCTCAAACCCAAGAAACAAATGAATAATCAAATCAATACATGACAATAAAAATAAACAACTAGGTAACCATGTTTAACGTCGTAGTACCTAAACAAGTATTTTCATCCTTATCTCCTCGATAAAATATGTTTAGGTTAAAAAATAAATGTATTTTTGTTTCGGTAAAGACAACCCAACATTTCAGGGGCTTTCAAGTCTAAAGATATTATTTCTTGAAGACCGATGCCTCGTCATTTCAAAAACACTAGTCATAGAACGCAATGTTGAAACGTTAGAGCATTCTGCCGACAAACCCTTAGTCTTAAGAGTTATTTGGACAATAGTTCAAACGTCGAGTGTACACTAGCGATTTTGTGTGGGCTCCGTCTGATGTCTAACAAACATTTCTATTGAAAAACTTTACGGACGACCGAGCGTTTGCGAAGTTCGTCGACACTTAAGAGCGAACGTCACCCATCGGTCACATTTACGGGTAAATCTTTATACCTACCTTACTTTACGCTGTGTAGGCTAAACGGAGAAGAATATATAATTTGAGGAATTATTAGTTAGTGTTTAAAGAATATATATATTTATTATTTATTTATCTGAAATAATTTGTACATGCTTTTATCTGATTCAGCAATCAACACTGCCGGATATTTTCTGCTACTAAGTACTTACTTTAGTATTTACTACTTAGAATACATTCGAAAGGGTTCTGTGTTATCGTTTTTATATAATCATGGGCCAAAATAACCCTTGACAATACTCAAAAAGCAATTCAGCTTCAGCTACCAACTTCTTTGTTACCTATTTGATGTAAAAGAAACCTTAGCCATTGTAAAGTTTGATAATTTAATAAACTTTAAATATAAATTCTAGTTGTCTGTTTTGTAGAATCTACCCCTATTTTTTGTAAAGAATGAAAGTTTATATGAAAAGGGAACAGTGGAAGCGAAATACACCGCTATAAATAAGATCTGGGCTTTTTCTTTAGACTATAACAAATGCAGTGGAATATATACCTAAAGTGAGTTTTTGTTCGCTCATCACAATCGAATCGAAATATAGAAACTGCGCTATTTCATCGTCTTGTTAATATCTGGAAAATTCTCTTTTTTTAAATTATTTTGAGTCATTTCCAACGCTTTTAGTTAATATGTGATGAAAAGACGTGTAATAAAAATAAATCGAAAATCGTCCTCTATTACTCTAATACCGTTTTGCTAAAGGCAGTTCGACCTTTTCGAAGATTAGAACCAAGTATATTAAGGTTTCATTAAAACATTTTAATGCTTTTTTATTTTCTTATAATATAAGAATAAGAAGTATATTATGGTATATACCTATATAGGCAAGTCGTTATATATAATATAACTCCTTGCCTTTATATATAGCCTGTTCGCAAGTCTCGCTAAATCTTGGGAATTGCTGGACAGAATTGGGTAATTTTATTATTGAATTAAAATATTCCTGGAAGTTGAGGGCAGGTTTAAGCGGTGAGAATATAGCCCGTGCTCTTTAAGTGGGGCGAAAGATACCTACTTAACAATTAACAAAATTGATATTATAATCAAAACATTTTGAGGCAGTATAATGATAACCAGGTCATACACTGTTAAATAAAAAAACAATAGGTACAATTTTAAGTCTATAGGTAATGACTGGTTGGTTTAGTATTGCCAAATCAAATATTTTTTAAAGTTGCATTTGTTTTACTAGTGTTTCCAGTATTTGACAGCGATGCGGACCTCAAACTTTATGATATGAAACATCTGACGGTGCAGCGCCATCTGCAGCATTTTACAGATAGTTTCATAATATGTTTGTGCAAGTTTACAACTGAAATAAACGCTGTATGTACACAATATAGATTTTAAACAAAGTTTGACATAGTTTTGTAGATGCACTTCTTTTACTGTGTTAGGTTGATGTTTTTAGCTTCATCAGCCTATAAGTGCCCACTACTGAGCAAAGGCCTCTTCTCACACGGAGAAGGTTTGAGCTTAATCACCATGTTTTCTCAAGGCGGATCGGCGATTTCAATCTTACAATCAGGAATTATAAGTTCAGATTAAATCACGATGTTTTCCTTCATCGTATATCAGTGGTGTCTAAATAGTAGGTAAATAACCATAGACGCTACGTATACCTAACTCAGAAAAAAGGTTTGTTTTTACAGGTTTGTGCATTAAAATAATTACTGAATTGTGAACTTATCATTCAAACATATTATAATACAAGGTGTGTTTATGGAATCATACTCGTATCTACAGGAAATTTTACAATGAGTATCGCATTGCCCTACCTATTTAAGTAGTTAGAATAGATAGAAGAAATGCTCAGTAATGTTAGATAAGGATATTTTCCATTTTTTGTAACAAAGGATCAACGAGATTACCTACTCAAGACTTATTTATTGGTTTGCATATTTTATTTAGTCCACCCCTCTGTCTACGGTCCTAGTCAACTAAATTCGGGCTCACGTCTTCAGCAAAAGTTTACAGGAAAATAAATATAAATAGAAAAACTTTTGCGACACTACAATCTTTGTGGCGAATTGGCGATATCCAGTACAAACAAGGATCAGACACAACATTCTGGTAAAAAATGGACGGAAAAAAATCGTAACTTTAACTGATTGCGTAATCATTGAGTAATTAGATATTATCAATTATGGAAATTTGATAATGTGGTGCCAATCCAATTTCTATTTTGGAAACTGGGTGGAAACGAGTAACCATGGAGTTTTTTACTTGTTTTTCTCCATAGGAATCTACACTTTGGAACTAGCAAATAGCTTTACTCATAAAAAAATGATATTTTTTAAGTGTTAAAAGGTGTTAAAGTGCCTTTAGTGGTCTATTTGACATAAATGATTTGATTTTACCAAAGCTACCAAAATATAGAAGCTACAAGACCTTATCTCTACGGTTTGATTACCACAATAATATTTATTTTTATACAGTTGCCAAACAAAACCAACACCGACCTACAAGAAAAATAATTTAAAAAACAGACACTTTTCATTCGAATACGTTTTTCCCATTGTAACCAACACATATATATGTATACACGTAGGAGCGTATAGTTAAAAACGCTGTTTGCCAAGAATAAGCTTCCATTGGGACATGTTACTTTTCACATCACTTATGAAAAGTAGGTACAGAACATGAGAGGATACCTTTTGGAATAGTTAATTTTCTCAAAATACCTTATGGCACCCCAAAGGCGACTTATAGAGGCAAATACCTACATATATTTAAAATTATATACATTTATATGAAGTGGCTTTTCATCTTTAGTACAATGATGATGAAAACACAAGGGCCAGGTATAGTAATGTTAAAAGTCTTTGCAGCTCAACGTTTACCCTTCTTGCTAGGTAGTTTTATTGCAATACTTACTGCAAAAGTCATCGAAGAACTTCTTCAGATAGGACCATTTTGCCACCCAAAACCTTTTGCTCAAACATTTTAAATAATTGTTGATGAAGTTTTTCTAAATAGAATTTATCGATGACAACCTCATTTGACCTATCGTATCATTGCAAACAATTATTATGTGAATGGAATCAAAAATTCAAATAACGTAATTGCACCGAATCGTCGCACAATCGAGATCAATTTCAACTAATTCAATATTAATGTTTTTGCTGAATAAATTAATTGGATCGAATATGAAATGTCATCCCGTTTAATATTCGAAAACCGTTTGATGTATGAAGGGAATTACCATAAACCAAATGAAAATATTGGTAAAAAAATGTGAGGATTATAATCGTAATCGTTCTTCGTGAACACGTTATCAAGGCAGCTGTCACCGAAGTGAAACATATTAAACGTTGTATGGTTTGATAAATGTGCCGTAAGGTCGGTACACACGGGTTGTCTCGCGCCTCGCTTCGATCCTAATAAACGGCTACAATGATTGACATTCGGCCCACCCACCCCACTGTATCATCGCAGATATGCTGAGAAATCATTTTCAGGATCGCGTGTTTCGCAAAATAAATATTAGGTAAGGATAACGTAGATACAATTTTTTTCTCGCGACGAAACGTCCTTCCGACATCGATCTAAGCAACATGAGGCATTTTTAGGTTCCTCTATTCTATAGTTTTTCACATTTTCTTTTACCAGTAGGTAAATAAGTATGTTTTTCTCTCTCTTCTTTCTCCGTCTTATATTGCATACCATATTTCGAATCTCGTCCTGCGACAGCATAGTTCGACAAAACACAAGACATAGCGTGTAACTAAATGATCACAAACAAATAGGGGAGAAAAAATTTAAACCTAGAACTAAAACTACAAACTTACCTGAATATGATAAAGAAATCAAATAAATATACCTTATTATGTCAATCTGGTGTGTATGTACATAGAAACGTATTTATTTAATACGATATTAATTTGAATTCGGTAAAAAGTATCAATCAGAATTTCAATTACGGAATGAGCATTTTCGACCTAACTTAACTGGTATGAAGGACGGTTAATACATTTTCCATGCAGTAGGTACATAGAAGAAAATATGCGTAGTCACAGGCCAATGTTGCAAATCAACGACCAACGACGATAATGGATACCATGTTATACTTTTACCTGTATAAATAACACATTTGACAGAAATGATTTGCACATATTTCCGACAGATTACAAGCGGGCTTAGAAACCCCAGCTTAATACATGTCATGTAATTAAATTTATCCTTCCAAGAATAAGTAAACCGAGAAGCATATGAAAATAGAAAAATCATCTAATAAAATCAAGTAAATGGGATACAAAAGGATTTCTTTTGGTTCCGATATCATTTTGAATTGCTGAGTAGAGTGAGTGATAGTAACATTTTCTCTAGCACTTTAGGTTTTGGGTACAATAGACCTAGGGCTATCGATATCGGTCCTAATGGGGTATAGACGAGGTCTTAAGGGATCTATTACTGCCTGTAGATATAAAGATAACCAGCAACCAGCTCAGCAAGTAATGTATTGTTGACGATCCCTTCCGCTGTCTATATTTATCGACTATAGTCTTTATGAGACACTTACGACAACCTATAAGAATCGAAATTTGGATGGGAAACGGTAGCGGGAACCTTTTCAGATTTGTCGGAGGCCTCTCAGGAAAAAAATACGACGATAAGTAAGTATGTGTTTACCAGCTTTATTTTGTAAGAAGCTTAAACAAGTATGGACGATAAAGGGTACCTATTCCAAATTCTTGGCCAAACCCTTTTAGAATGTCTAGGTATATGCTAAATGTACTCCCAGTTTTCAGGACAACAACCTCTATATATTTTCACTCGAAATACAAGTATTTAAAATGTGTAAGAGATACACTACGATATGTACGAAAATGAAGCAATGTTCTAGACAAAGTGATGCATTTATCCTGCTACGATCGCAAAATTCCTCGACAGAAATACTTCTAAAGACTTATTCGTATGTCATTTTACTTTAAGATTTAATATAAAGCTACTTACACTTCTCGCAGGAGACTGAGTGAATCCTCCCATATAAGGGTGGAATTAGATAAATACGAATCATCTGCATTTTTATTCAGTTTGCGTGATACGTTTCAATCCCTTTGTGACATTAACTGCTTACGTACCTCGAGATAACAAATAACGATAACAAAGTCGTAGCTTATGAAAAATGTTGTCATTTTTCTCCCAAGTAAGATGATCTGCGTGTTGTCAAAGTTTGAGGAGCGTAGTGATTCACTCGAGTGTATTTACATGCGTGAAGAAAAATATTTGAACGTGGGAAATCGTAAAAGCGTCTACAGACCAAAGAGCAGTGAACTATCTAGCGAATTAGGTACACCTCGAAAAAGGAAAGGAAGGTATTACTTAAACATAATGTATTTAACTACACTTACAATACATAGTTATTCATGATTTAAGTTACCTAAATCTTAAGTACAAAAACACATACCTACTCAGCTTCCAAATTAAATGTACCTACCGATTCACCTAACAAATAATATTACCTATATAGACTAAGATACATATAATCAATCAAAACGAAGTTCCGAAATTGAGAAAAGTTTAAGAGCATACAATGAACTTTGTAAATATTTAGAAAATATTGGATTTCAAAGTAACCCTCTTCAGACTGTAAAAAATTATTAAGAGCAGAAGTTGTAGGTGAGGGTGGAAATTGATTGGTCCATAATCTAGCAGGAGGTTGTGCTGACTTCACATCACCAGCCTAATATACGCGCGCTCAGGGTGGATTGGAGATCCTGAGCTTTTATTAGAAATTATAATTTCTAATAAAAGCTCGGCTTATAGGTCCAGGTTTCCTCACGATGTTTTCCTTTATCGTTTGTTAGTGGTGTCTAAATAAACTTACAAAGTAAATGTAACTCGGAAAATGTTACATTGGTACCTAGTTGCAGGTTTTGAACTCATATTGGTGCAGCTAGTTTTGATTAACATATAGGTACATAGGCGTTTTATCTTTGTATAATATTCTGGTTTGTCTAAAGCCTTGAAAATATTGGCTTGCTACTTTGTGTATGCAAACTATTCTTACCGTATAACGAGTTTGCAGCTTCAACATGCAAACTGGAGAAAATTGGATGCCTCCAAAATCGATACAGCAAAAACTGATACACTTGTATGTAATTACCTAAATATTGTTGCATACTAAGCTAGAAATGGAAATTACTTGCAAATAGGTTTTTTTAATTTGTGGTTGTGGTGGTATTTAGACACAGATAAGGTGAAGATAAACATCGTGAGGAAACGTCGTCTTCTAATTTCTAATTATAAGTTTGAAATCGCCAATCCACCCTGAGCAATCGTGTTGATAATTGGTCAAACCTCCTCCATGTGAGAGGAAGCTTTCGCTCAGCTGTGGCACGTATAGGCTGATGATGACGATTACGTTTCATTTTCAAAGCTCGATTCTTAAGTGTCTAGTAGGTACCTATTTGTTTTTTAATATTTGTTTACTAGATTAGATATAATAAATAACGTATTGGAAAATATGAATATTAGTCGATAAATAATCTTTTTGTAATGTTATGAGATACTTTCACTGTAAGATATGCCAATACAGTCACTTTCTTATATATTTTGGCGTGGACAAACAAACTTATACAGCAATGTAATGGGATATGTCTACATAAAATGAGTGGACGTTCTGTCTCGAAGGGACGAGACCCCTAGTGATGACTCTGACGCAACAGTTCGTAAGCAATAACAGTAGGTACTAATAACCACACTAAATATTTTAATTCGATTCAACTTCAGGTAATAAGCTCACGTTTAATGGCTCTATATGTAATGGGATACATCCTTTAAGTTATATTAGAAACACGAAAGTTTGTGAGTATGGATGGGTGCATGTTTCTTATTTTCACTCATAAAAACTACCTACTGACTTGATTTTGTAAAATGGACAGAGGCACATGGCTATCTGGAATCCGAGATAGGCTTTCTTCTTTTCATTCAAGTAACGCGGGCGAACGCCTTGGCAGATACTACTAAATAATTATCCCAAGCATTTTGCATAGGAATTGTCTAATATTTTGTCGCTTACTTGTCGAGAAAGCTTAAGAAAGAACAATGCGATAATAAGTTTGTCTGTGGACTGATACTGATGCTGCGACGGTTGAACAAAAAAATAATAAAATAGAATTTATCTCAATGTTAATTTAATAAATCAAGATAATTCGGAAAAGAGACGTATATAAAAATCTGAAGAGGAAAACAATCCGTCTATTATTTTATCACATGTCTCTCGTTAACATCTTGACCTTTCCGATATTTCATTGGTCCAGAAAAATGACGTTCAATGATTTATTTTATTTGAAACAGATATCTACGGAGTTGAAAGCGGAGGTAACATATTTATTTCTGCTACACGAGATTTTATGGTCTCGTGCCATTTCAAGGTCGAGGGATAAAATGTTTTATGTTCGGGCATGTGGATGAGTTCAGATCAGAAGTTGTGAGGTGTTGAAGTTATTAGTTTACATGAAACCTTTTAGTTACTATGTACGTTTATAATTTAACTAATAATGTTCTAGGTTAAGACCAGGTAAGGAAGGTATCAAAGATAAAATAATGGAAAAGAATGCCAACATATTGCCACAATGTTTTATGTACCTGCTTGCATGCGAGTCTCCGGACCAAATCGTTTGACGGTCTCGACGGCGAGTACAGCGGAGGCTTGATGCAGTCCGTGCGCGAGTATCTGCGCGAGAGTGGCAGCGGCGGCCACGCCCCAGCCCCACCCTCCCTCGGGGTAGTAGTGGCGGGTGAGCGTCAGAAGCTGGCGCGGGTCGAGTTTGGCCTGTCGCGTGGGCGCAGCGCCGCTCGCCGCCTCCAACACCAGCGGCAGCGACCTCGTGCGCAGCAGCGGCGCGCCGCCCGACGACCATGACTCTTCCATCAATGCGCGCGCGCATCATGCGCCGCACGCATCACCGCCGCTCCGCACTTACTCCGTCACGCTCTCTCATGTCCGGCCACACATCACTTGTCAACCACTTTTTATCAGGACCGAATTTATTTTGATTTACGATAAAAATGAACCTTTAAAAAATTGCACGCGTTTAATTTTAGCGTTTCCATATGATAGAAACAGGAAAAATTAAATTAAACACGGAAATATAGTCACGGGGTGTTGTGTCTGAAGGATCACCATTTAATAAATTTGCATTAATGTCTTTGTTTTGTTATTTTGTTGTAGTTCCTAATTGATTGTTTCACGATGCTACAATTGATACAGCTCTGCCTAGAATAGAGCCAATTCTACCAGACACCTACTAAACTCAATGTAAAAAATAAAATGTTTACATTTAAAATTATTAAATGTACCTATAATAATTTATAACCGTACAAGTCCGCCTATGTACAGAAATATGTGTGCATAAAGCTCAATAAATAAATAGATTTATTGTCAAAGTTGTGAAAAATAGGTACTTAGGTACAATATCACCTAGGGAGATGATAAAAAAATAAAATAGAAGAAATCTGGATCTTAATCAATTAAGCCATTAGTTGACTGGAAATCATATAATTTTAAAGGGTTTAATCAATTCTTAGTAAGATCAGAAGCAATCCTAATAATATAAATGCGTAATGTTGTAAGTGTGGTGTTTGATACTACGGGCGATGCCGCTGGCAGAAGCTAGTATATCTATATAAAAACACACAAAATTTGTACCATTAATTGAACATTATAATTCCGTGTAAGACTAATTAAGTCAAAGATGACATTTATTCAGTTGCCAGAAGTCAGTTTGATTTATGTCTCAGCATAAGAAAAGGTACTTAAGCTTTTTACTTTCAATATTTAATTATGAAGAAGACTCCCGTTCGTTCGAAGAAGTTCTTATTAAGTGAAATATTAAAACTAGTGTTGAACAACTGAATAAGATTTAAAAACCGAATGACACATTACATTGAACCATCATGATAATATAATAAAAGACGCATAAACGGGACTTACTAAGAAAATAAGAGAATTTTGCATGGTAGTTATAAGCACGCGTGGCAAAAATATGTATATACAATTAAAGTCAATGTGTGTGTTAGCGCATAACTAAACAACGACTAAACCAATTTTGTCAATTCTTTTTTTGTCATTTTTTCATGTTTGTCATTGTGAGGAGAAGGTACTTATGAAATAAAATTTTAGATTAGTAGTCAGGGGAAAATTAGAAAATTGAGACATTTTCATCGTTAGCGAGGTAGTTGTACCCGTGCGAAAATGGGCGGCCGGCTAGAAACGCAAACTTTTTGAACGTATTTTTATATGTACATATCTGTACTGATTTTTGTATATGTATAACTAAACGAGATTAATGATGATTGTAAAAGTATAAGGAGTAAATCTTCAATGACATCTTCGTGAAACCGCAAACGACTCAACGCTTCTTAAATCTTTAATTCCAGGGGATAAATGTTCCGTGTAATAACATAACATGTTACAGTATTTGTCGATTAAATGGTTCGGAAACTGTGAAAGGATATATGATAGGCTTCGACTGCGGCCAACATTCCCACCGGTACGGATAAGATAAGGTGCTTGTTTGTTCTTCCCAATTTATTGCCAAACATTACGGAGACATGCGTAACTAAGTTCCCGTTGTTTTTGATCATTTGCTTGATTCTTTGGAACACTTATTGTGAGTTATCCATTTAGTTTCCTTGTATTTCATGTGCCATAAGTCATAACTTAACATTTAGTCAAGCCATTTTTATTCCTCGAAGAAGTAGTCAATTCTTTGGAAAGATAGGCTGAGATGATCAGCCAGGGTTGCGAGCGCGACAATGTTCCCACCGCGAACCCCCAGTCTAGACCAGAAGAGGCTGTGGTGGGGTGGTTGTTAGTCAGTAAGAGTTGACACTCTCTTTTGCCCCATCAGGGAAGGGAGAATTCTAAGACTTTAAAAAAGAGGCTGGCTTGCATACAAAAGTATACGCTCCTTACGACTCCCATACAAAAGTATACACTCCTTACGACTCCCATGATAAAGATGATCACACATTTGCACAATTCTTAAAACACTTCAGCGGTATTTATGAAAACCAAAAAGTTACGCATACAGCTACTACATCGTATGGCTTGTAAATTTCTTTGTACTCACTCGACCACAAAACAGTCATTCAAATACGATCTTTAGTTAAAAAATCGCACCATTTACAGAAAAACTCGGTCGTCCATTATTTAAACTTAGTCCAGCTTGTACTGTGGTCTGACGTTGATGGAATGCAAATTAAAGATCTCTCAGTTCCACTCCTAAACTCAGTTTAACTCCCTTTGATTTCAGGGGTCATTTTAGAGGCTTTCAAAGGTTGAATCAGTTACTCGTGGAGTACCCGCCCCATACTCGAGTCGGTGGTTCTGATGTGTGTGTTACAAATGTCAATCGATTCCCTTCAATTACCTACATCTAAATCATGATATAGTTCGATAGCTATTCAATATCCCCAAGCTTAATACTTCCTATTCATATTTCTCGATAGTATTATACCAAAGATGTTATCGATTCACATCTCATCATTAGCCTATAAATGTCCACCGCTGAGCAAGGGTATCTTCATACACAGAGAAGGATGGAGCATTAATCACCATGCTTGCTTAATTATAATAAGAAACTCCAGCTTTTCTCGCTAATTTTTCCTTCATTGTACGTTAGTGGTGTACTGGTGTCTAAACAATCTCAGTCACAGAACAATTCTATACTGCTGGAAAATATATTTTCTGATATCATGGTGACTAGGGCCTATTGACATGGTATATACAAACGACAACTATCTATAAAGTATATATCAATACGGATAAACAAACTCATAAAACATGATCTTGTTATATTTCCTGACGAGGGTGCGAATATCTCTACGGCGATGACCTTCAGACCCTTGATGTTTCCTACCACTTATTTGTACATTTTTATTTCTTTGCGTTTTATCATTTTTCATAGATTTCTTTGTAGCTATCATATTTCTTTGTCAAAATGCTCAGGTAACCCATTCAACATTTTTCAAAATAATTGGGTAGGTACGTCAGCGATTGGACGCGCTTTGTATCGCGTTGAGAAAACACGCAGTACGCTAATTGAATATGGCTTATAGCAGTTAAATTTTATGACACTTAGTTGGAATGGGTAAAATTATTGGCTATTAACGTGCACGTACATACAAATCAATAACAGATGAAGTTATACGAGCAGTTAAGCCGTATCCTATTAACATGGCTAGAGACGACATTAATAGCCAAGTTCGTTTGTATCTAATAGAATGATGGGCCATCTGGGGTTTGTATAATTGTATTGTGTAGTTTCACCATACAACACTGCGGCCAACACAACACAATACAATACAATACACTCCTATGAATACATTAATATATAGACTAATGGTCCAAATTATGGGACGAACTTCCTCTTTTTGTTCCCATTTGGAAATCCTTTTTAATTACGTGATAATTTTTCCCAGCTGTCATGAAATTACGTTTTAAAAATAAATTTCCAATGAAATTTTCTCTATAAATCTTCTTGTTTTATCCGAGGGATCTGACTGAGACGCGGGGAATAAATTAGAAAGAATTTTAAATCTCGTTTATGTAGATCGATCTGGGTTTATTAGTCGGCTAATAGATTAATTGGAATACAATGGACACGTTTTAGTAGAAAGCGGTGGAGGAGGATTGCAAGAGTAGGTACACAGTTACACTGTCTTTGTACGCATTGAATTATGTGATTTAGCGTTTAACCATATTTAGAAAGTATTATAATACTTATGTTAGCACAATTAAAAGATGTCTGCAACAATGCTAAAATTAATATCTCTGCAATGTCGCAACGAAAGAAATCTGTATAACTGCTTGAAATGGAAGCAATTGTGAAATTTTTGGCCTTTAAGCGGTTGTCAGTTATGAAGTCTGGGACCCTTTAAAAAGCTTTTTATGAGCACTAACAGCACTTCACTTGTTTTTGATTACTCCCTGTTTCGTTACGGGCCCTTATTAAGCGATCTGTCCAGACATTTTCACAGCCGCTTTTTTGTGGCGTTCTTTTAAATTTAATTTTTGATAACGACTCGTTTTTAATTTAATAAATTTCGGTATGGTTGGTTTCAATAATCATTACATCGTTAATGTATATAAATATATTAGGTACATTGAATAATTTATATAAATAAAACCAGCAAGACTATAATTTAGATGAAATTTTACATAATTTCATCATCATCATGTTTGAGTTATGTTATGGCTTTATGGATTTAATTTAGGGATACTTTACGTCCACAGCAGTTTGCTAGGGATGTAAATTATGAAGATGTTTCGTATATAAATAATGAATAGGCCATTAACGTGTCGTGCAGTGATTGTTACAGATTTGTACCTCGTCGTAGCGACGTATAAATGAACTATTTAGTTAATTAACGCGACTATTCGACCGCACATTAATGTCACTTTTACATCCACATAATTCTTTCCAAACCATTTCAGTCTTGTAAATTATATTTGGAACAAAAGGAAAGGAAGTTTGGTTTGCGTTCATGCAAAGTGTATGAGTTATGTCGCCCTCGTTTGTATGATATTATAACATAAAAATATCTAACGCGTCGATTAAAGGAACTGTGACCAAGTATTTTTTAAACGGGTATTATTTATGGGTCTGTGTCCGCGCTGAAAATAATATGCGTGATGTCGTTTTGATTTTTAATTGCAGTGTTTTCACCATTCATTTTATGTGTCTTGTGAAATAGAAAATTGGATGCAAAGAATTACTATTAAAACTTTTTATTCTAACTCTCCCATAACGGGCCTG
Organism: Spodoptera exigua; assembly: GCA_902829305.4. Classification (NCBI taxonomy): domain Eukaryota; kingdom Metazoa; phylum Arthropoda; class Insecta; order Lepidoptera; family Noctuidae; genus Spodoptera; species Spodoptera exigua. The sequence continues at coordinate 7,629,881 of LR824614.2, forward strand.
CTGGAAGAGGTATCTGAAGAAATAAGCTGTGCATGTGTACCTAATTGTTGTATTATTTTTCTTGTCTAACTTACTGTGTGTACATAAATTATTAAATAAATAAATAAATAAAATTATCTACACAGTTACGAAACTTGAGATGTTTAGATCATTTTTATAAATTATGTACATTGAATAGTCTATAATCGCTGTATGCTGCATGTTTATGGAAAATTGGTTTGATTATTGATGATAAGTATGGTGGTCATAAATCTCAAAGTATAATGTCATGGACAGATGTAGTGGTTTCACTAGACTCGTTAGCTAAAAAAAATCAAAGCGTTTCATTACCCAAGGATGACTAATAATCATTAAAAGCAACATCAGTATCATCTAATTATAACACTTTAACACCTGCGAACATTACTGCAGAAACCTTTTGTTAGAAGTGCACTATAAACAAATAAGTATGTCAAGGCTTCTTCTATACAAAATACAGTATAAACGAGTTAATGTCGAGGGTCCAGGACTGTCGTCCTTTACTGCTGATGGGAGATATAGAGAGGGGCCGCATAACGCGCACTTGATACGTTTTATTGTCTATAAATGTTGTAATAGACCCTCAGTGTTAATTACTTCGTTTCCTTGTATCCTTGTAGTTAATCTTTGATGTATTTTTTATACATTTATGTTTTTAGTGTAGTTATTAGATATAAATATTTTTTCAGGTTCTTTAAGTAATCATAAAAAAGATTTATTCGACCCGAGATTGAAACCTCCCCAAGAACCTCAAACAATCACCCAAACAGCAGACAGAGATGAAGAATGATCAATCCAAGTTCGTTGATATCTTTCTGAAGGCGTCATAGTGAAAGTATAAAGATAAACCTCATAAGCTGTAGAATTTCCAACAGCATAATTTTCCTTAAAATTATTCATTGTTAAACAAACACCCTCTCAAATTCTCTTTATTCCGTTCCATTTAAAATTAAAACGAAGAACACGACGCGACGCCTATTTGAACAGTTTAGCGCGCCCCAGCAAAATGCAGATTCGCAACTGTAGCACAATTGGACAATGCACTTGTGGTAAGTGTTGTCTAAATGAATATTAATGACAACAGGGTTACCATTTATCATGGGCGAGGGGCGTTGATTGCCGGCGACAGGAACTTACTAGGATGCTCGCTGGGACCGTAACGCATGCATCTGGGTCAACCCAACTACATCTGACGTGACATTCGCCTAACTCTGTTTGACTGCATGTCTCTTTTGAGTCTCTGCGAAACTCATTAACATTGATTATACACGAACTCGCAGGAACTTTAGCTGAGTGTAGCGCAATTTGCCACCTATATATTCATGATTTGATTGACGAAAAGTAACCGAATCACTTAATCACTTCTAAGCGTGCTTCAACACGAGTGGGCCTGTTCGGTTGTGAACCTGAACACTTTGTGTTTCGCCGTGGTACTGGAAGACCCAATTCTCTTTCCAATCTTCTCATCCTCAAGCCAAAATTAAGGCTCAATCAATTAAGGATTTGACGGCACCTTATCGTCAAATCTATCTTAAAAAACACATTTAATGAGATCGTTTTTAATTATAGGTGCATATGTGTCAATGGATTTAACTTTGGCGCACTTTGTTATCGAGTTCTTTACTTAAATTAAAAAGACTTGTATAAAAATGTTAACCAAATAAATAAAATGTCTGATGGCTAAGGTGTATTGTACGTTAATGATTCCCTCTTGCAAATTCTAATTCTAATTCTCTAGTCTTGTAATATTTTAAATAGGCGTACCGCAAACAATGTACTCAGGTAAATAAGTACCCAGCCGGCTAAAACAAATGAAAAGCTCTACGAGATATCTCATTATCACAAAATTCACCATCTTTTGTTTATAAATATTTTTGTATTCGTTTATAGTTTTAGGTACACTTTTTAAGGTAGGTATATTATCAAGTGACTGCTCTCGCCTAGGGTGAGTCGAGAGAGAGTGCCAGACTCTTACCGACTAAAAACCGCCCTGTTTCTTCTAATGATCCAAGTCGAGGCGGCGGTATCTTATTGCATTTGCCCTGCAGCCCCAGCTTTTTTTTGTCAGGGGATAATCATCAAGTGACTTCTCCCGCCCAGGGTAAGGCGTGAGACAGTGTCAGACTCTTACTGACTAAAAACCCCCCGTTCCTTCTCCTGCTCCGGGCCGGTGACTCATTGCGCTTAGCCCACAACCCTGGCTGAACATCAGGCCTATAGGGCCCCGTCTGTGGTAGTCTATTGGCTATTTGAGGCACGCGCGGAACGCTACGCGCCGTACGCTCGGGTCTGGTTCCTGCTGTTGGGTCTTAGCGACTAAAAACGCCGTTTATTATTGCGTTTGTACCGTCAATCCCGACTAGGTATAGTGAACTACAGGCTTTTATAATAAAAATATTAAGAAAAATATTTCAGTTGGCAGAATTAGAAAAAAATATAATAATCTAAAATAAGAAGTTGGGTTCGTTACATTCTACTTATCTTACGTTCGAATTCTTAAGTAATTACTCTACGCTACGGCTCGCGGTTCATAGGTCTGAATGTAATGAAAACGGTTAATTTATGTCTGAGTAATTGTATTAACACTTCTTCGAGTTCGTGTGAGTACTCGTGTGGCGAGATTTAGAACAATCGTGCGACTCCATCAATCATAAAGCTTTTAAACGTCTGAAGTTTGACGGTGCCACATTATTTATTCAAGTTCTAGACATACGATTAATACCGTGTTATTACAACCAGCACCGCGCCACCAAATTTAGCAATACTTTATACGTTACGCGTATTTATTGCGACTTTATAATCTGCCAGATAAAAATGCACTTTCGGACAATTTATTCGGTGTACACTAGCCGTTAAAGGAAGGCCGAGAGTCGTCCGGCGGCGTCCCACCGAGCACCAAAACCAGGAATGCTCGGATCATACATATTTTAATATCATCTTTTTGTGTCAATGCGACAATGAATACGATACGCTGGATAAGATTGTAAAAATATCGTAAATAATTGCCGCATTCTCTGATACATTTATAAGATAACAAAAACCTTCGCAAGCAGAAATAATTCTCAGCCGCGACATTATAATAATAGTATAATCTAAAAATATATAAAATTGGGTGAAATGTTATGAAGTAGAAAATTATGGCACGGTAGTAAAGTTTTAGGTAATAACAAGGGAGACGAGCGATCCTGTCAAGTGGTTCAACGACTGTTACACTTATACGTCACTCCGTATCAGACTATCGATCTATAGTAAAGACAGGTTACGGTACATCACAACGAGAGCAAAAACTTATAGAATAAGCTGTAAATACAATGGAACATTTATTACATACCAATACGATGATCATTATTAGTGATTCTTTATCGCCACGAAGGCTTCCATCGGCAGTATATCACGTACCGACAGAACTGGATTGTAGACTATCGAACAATACTCTACACTGGCCGGCCGTACATTGTCCAGAACATTTCGATATAGACTCCATCTTAATAAAAAAACAGTTACAAGTTGTCAAACATCAGTTACTAAGATTTATAATATTTGTAGTTAGTAGCTCATGCTATTGGCTTCGGCCATGCGACAGTTTTTATAGCCATTTCCTTACAAGATGTCTTAAAGATATATGCTGCGAACTTTATTTGGGAACTTGTTTTTTTCTCACGGTTTAGGGTATACAAGGAATTGGCCATAAAGATATCTATCGGCATTGCCTGCTACTATTGGAGAACAGGACAAACATCCTGTTACAGTGTAAGTATTGTCAGTCAATAAAAGTCACGTGAAATATTCCTCTTTGTCGTATTTAATGTTATTCAAATGTAGGCAAATACGACTATCTCTTTACTTGATCACTTAGTCTGATATCAAGAAGCCAGTGAGAACAAAAAATATATCCGTTTGAGATAAGCTGAGAGTTATCCGGAGTTCTCTTAAACTTCGCTCGCCTTTCATAAGCTCTTTACCTTTTAATTTTAAAGATTTCTGAAACTTCACGGTTCGCGTCGGAGCTTAGTATTGAAACAAAATTACTGGCGACGTTTGGCCAGTACCCAAAGTCGGATGGAACGTGATCGGAAATATTCCGAATTGCCTATTCATGACTACCCCGCATATGGAAAAGTTTTGCACTGGGTCGCGTTGGAGTTCACGAAAAAACTACCTCGGAGTTTTTGAGCCTTTATGTTTTGGTAGGGAAGGGACTGTGCGGCGAAACCCTAAAGTTCATACTTTGATTCGATATAAACCGGACTTACAAGAAGGGTTAAGATAATTTAATGTTAGGACTATGAAAAATTTTAGGAATTTTATCATACATTCTTGAATTTGTCTATAACTAGACAAATTAAAAAAAATATATATAAAGTTCAACCCAGGCAAAACTATGACAGTTATTGTATTTGTTAAAAAGCCACATTGAATATATCCGTCTGCTCTACCCGGTGTGTAGAGGCGGCGGCATAATTTGTAACTTGGGACAAATAACAAAAATAAGTAAATTGGTGTAGTTCAAGAACTTTACACACTCACACAAAACTTATCTACATTTTTTTACGAATGCTACCTTTCGTACTAAGCAAATTGATCAGTGTAAGTAAAAAACTTTTTTATTTGCCAAATGCCAAAAATACTTTTTTCTATTTCATATTTGATGGGAGGTCATAAAGAGAACGATGAGTAATAATTAGCCATCTCTAATTACAGGTACACGTCTTCACTAAGTCATAACTTAGAATAAAATTAATTATAGGTAAGTATTACACACATTCAGGCACATTGACGGGTCTAAATAAAAATATACAAAGTACAAAATGAGCTTTAAACATGTCGGAGTTGTTAACAGCACGCTTTATTCGAGTTTTTAATTAAATTTAATTGTCGAAGGCCTTCGAATTAGCAACGAATGAACGTGAGATATATATAAATCTGTCCGTATTAGTCAGAATATAATTGTAAATAATAAATGAAGTAAATAAAACTAATAATATCGTGTATTGACGTCTTTCCGCTGTATCATTAGGCTGATGGTCAAATATTTCCGTTCTGAGGAAGTATTTTGACGACTAGAGGTGACTAATTAGTCCAAAATCTCTTTGTAGTTGGACAAAGCTTTAGTTTACTAATTATGTCCCGTCAAACAGACCATATTTGTTACTTTTTTTGATTTCTTTCATCTTTCATTCTTTAGCGTTCCTAGCTGCATTTTTCTTGGATTATCTTTTGTTTGTATATTTCATATCTCTTCTACTATTTATTACCTATAGCAACTATTAAAGTTTTTTAATATTAAATATAAATATTGACGTAAACACACGTCGTATGATGAGAACGGAAATTAATTGACCTAGTAATATTCAATCAATGTTAAGTAAGATACTATGAGTAAGTAGGTACGTGTGTACACACGCTAAACTTGTTTTAGTTTCGCTTTTTGATTTATATTTATGGTCATTATGAGAGCTTAAAATAAACCTTTTAATTTTTTTAAGCATATTTTTGTAGATAGCATTCGGAAATTAAAACTGTAACAAAGATTGTTAATAACAATTCCCGTCACGATGAAGTAAAAAATTGAATCTGTAACTCAGAATCGATACTAGAATAACATTAAAACTTGTATAATATTATGTAAAACTTCGAGACGGACTAGACGGACTTCACAATAAATTAATGAAAGAGAGTGGTTTAGTAAGGAAAGTTGCCGCATTTACTTCACTACCGCTGGCAATAAAGAATCCCAAGGAATCTTGGGCGAAAATAAAAATGTCTCGGACACTGTTTTAGGCAATAGACGTCAAATAAAGTTAATTAAATTACAAACGAATTGAGAAAAAAGAAAATTTCTAAGTTTGCTTATAATGTGTTAGTTATTTGTATACTTTTTTGAGTAAACAATTAACAAATTTTGAATTGATAATACTAGAAAATGTCTGTCGTAATTTTAGAAGCAGGTGTATCGAGAAGCTTGAGAAGAAACATTTCTATAGCAAAATAATTATTGTTTAGCAACAGAATTAGTTGAGGGAAACTGTGGAGTGTAGCTAGGTACCCTAACGCGGCAGATGTACACAATCACCCCCATTAGTAACCCGACGGTAACAGACAAGAAAGTCCTTGCTGAATATGTGCCCAGACTGTAGTTTGACACTCGTTTTAACTTAATTGCACACATGACTTATGAGGCAATCAATTCGAAATATTGAAGCAGATAACTTGATCGCTCTTCAAAGAAAAGTATCTCAAAGATTGATTGCAAATTTCTTAATAAATAATAGCAAGAATTAAATGTTGCTATGACTCACAACGTACCTACATAACAAAGTGAAATCATGTCTATGTGTGTTTGTATTTATTACCGATCGTTTACGCTCAACACAAGTTTGTTAGATTCCTAATTAGGCCCGATACTAATACAGTTTCTATTGATACTTTCGAAAATAAAAACAGTTCAATGCAAGTGTGAGATGACAAAATAGGTGAAGTGAATGGTGAGCCTCCAGACGCAATAGGCACACACGTGCTCGGTCGTGATTCTATCGGCGAGGCGGCACGACCGATCGCAGCCTAACGACCGGACCTCGGGCCACGGCCATATGTTCTTAACTTACACACCAACTAACAATATGACACTTTTCACTTTATATTTCAACCGGAGTAGTCAGTTAATTAAGGAAATACTTGAGGATCGGTAAGGTCGACCGCCGAATTGGTTCGGAAGTTGCGAGTAAGTTTGCCGGAGCCGTAAGTTCGTGCGCTAGGGGCACGCGGGCGAGAGGCGGCGGCAGGAGCGAGCGCGCGACCGCAGCGCCTTGGTGTACAGCTTACACTGATTTTTTGTTGGAGGCATCGCCGCTGGCCCGCCGCCTGCTCCACATTCGACGACCGGTGTGATACGCGGTACACTGCACTGATAGGGTTGCCAGTACTACTCACACATGTCTCAATGTCTTGCAAAGCATGCTTTTTATTTGGACATTCATTTGATGCAAAAAAGCTTCGGTAAGTATAAATCGGTCTCGGTTTTAAGATAACTAGATACTGGAAACGATATTGCTGTGTTACAAATAGCTTCCATTTCCAGAATCGTTTTATCTGGTCTAGTTTTAAAAAGTGCAACCGTTGCCATTTTCACATTAACGTTTGCATATAAAGAACATTTGCATGCGAGCGCCGATCGTGGTGTGACCCTATTACAGATTCACAAGTATTACCCGGCCAGGCGCGGCTCCCCACAATAACTGCCCGCAACTTAGCAGTCGGTTAACTTCTGCCACTGGTTGGATTACCTCACTTACCTGCTGACTACGTGTCCGATACAATTACGTACTATTACGGTTTCGCAACGTGGATACACTCGATATTCACTCTTATTAGCACCAATAATAAAGTAATTGACGTACTCTATATGGATATTAGATATCTAAATGTTCTGAATACTTAAACGCTTCGTGCAAATGCGAGTTGTATTTAAAATACAGCATATAGTGACATGTTTTTATGTAAACGGTTGTATTATAAGCTACCGATGAAGTTTTTATATTCATGAAGCAATTCAGAAGTATCTTTATGGTGTAGTAATGGGCCTACTAGCTTCATAAAGTACGGACACGGACCGACTTTTGTTTATATATCTGCACGCTTTATTCGATTTTTGTTACAGTCTTATAGATATAAGTTTTATGAGCTTTTCGTTGTATACGTGTATAGGTACTATTCCCCAAAGAAATTTTCGAAATTTTCTGGTTCCGACTTAAAGTTCTTGTAAAAGACAAAAGTCAAATAATTTATTTCAAATAGACCAGATAGGCAATTTGGAACGTATAAAATTCAAGTTCGTGTGCGTCAGTCTATTGGTTTGTCCTCTAGTAAAGCTATTTGCTCGTTCCAAAGTGTAGATTGCCATGGAGAATAACGAGCAAGAAATTCCATGGTTACTCTATTTCAATCAATTTCATTATTAATTTCTTTGTTGCATCATTTAGTCGCTTCTATTATGTGAGAACAGCGTAACACTAGTATCTAGTCAAAGAATCCCAACCAATCTCGACTTGACCAGTTCCAATTGACGGCACCCGTTCACGAACATGACACGTACACCAGCACCTTCTAACTCAACCATATTATAGGGAATCGAGCGGTCCAGTGGCCGTGCCAACGCCAATGAGACCTCTGAGTGAGCATGACAACTCCAAGCTGACAAAAGTATCTATATTCTACGAGTATTGAAAAATACGAATTGTATAATAGATACTTATCAGACTAAGTATGCAATGTCTATAAAATGTATTCTAAATTTGTTTACTCTGCTAATTGGTTTCGACTAAATAATTTATTTGACAGAATACTTATAAAAAACTACCCATAATATTTCATCGTAGGTATTTATTTTTCTTAAGACAATTTTGTAGTGGCGAAACAAGAAACTTATATAAATATACATTCATGTAGACATAATGGACGAAATTAAAAAAAAAACGGATTAAATGCTTTCTTCTATTACGAAGTCTGTTAATGAAAAACCAATAAAACCTTTTTAGTGTCTCCGAAATCGAACTCGACTCGACTTGATAGTCATAGCCTCTCACCTTTATCATTCAGCCCTTTGCCTTCCACTGCTGGGCTATATCTCCAATACCTCTAACCCAACCTATGTAGGTAATTGTCCTTCGGGTATGACCCTGTAAAATATCAAGTAAAGCTTTGTGTTCTCGAGGCCTTCTTTAAAGCAATTATCTATTCTCTATACGAAGCACAATGCGATTATTTTGAAGACATTCCTACAACTCGCACCTGAGGTACATGAATTCTTCAATAGGCAACTTCCAAAGATCCGATCTAGGATGGAATGAAAGAGACCCTTTTCCTTTATCAAGCTCATGATTATGATGATGATCATGTGTGGGTTGTAGATAGTTTCCGATATCTATTGTTTTACTCAGTATTAATGTCTGATTGGTTTCTAAACTTAAGCTTAGTTTTAAGGGTCGGGGTTGCAGGGAAAGTGCAATAGATAATCTACCGCGAAATAGCACGGTAGCACAGCACGTTTCTAGCCAGTAAGAGTGACATTCCATTTAACGTCACTCAGTGCGTGAGAAATCATTGAACGATATTCCCCCTGAGAAGCTTTGTTTTATTTCACAAAATTATTTTTTACACTGTAATATTTTATCGATTTAGTGAGCGATAGCACCAAAATAATATCAATACAATGTATCTTACGAACAATGTTAGAGTGTTAAGATAATAAGAAATATGTTTGTTGAAACTAATAAAATATTTTTATTTCCATTAATTATGTGTGTAAACAATGACCCTTTAGAATAGCCTCACCTAAATATAACAATAGCCAATCAATCGATATGTATCTATTAATCTCATCAATTACCTTCTAACTCTTGTTACCGATGTCGAAATTATATAAACGGCTATAAATCATAGAAAGCGCGCACACAAACAATTAATAAATTGTGAAATTTCTTTATTACCTACAATATACTGGCACAAGCACATAATGCTATCCCAAAATGTAATATTCTTAATTGCGTTTTCAACTTTATTACAACGCACTACGGCTTAAAACGACTGAGAAAATTTAACAATGATATGCTACCATCTGTATATAAGTAGGTACATATTTGTTAAAATTACATACTACCTAATTTATATGATTCATATCGTGTCAAAATATAAATTGAAAAATCGATCGTCGCTAGTCATAAGTCTGAGAGTTATAATTAAGTTGCGCGTTATAAAGTAGCTATTTCCGTTTAAGAGTAAGATAAAGATAATTTACTGTTTTAAATATTAAACATTTAGATTATAATTTGTACTCAGAGGATCTCAAGAAGAAGATTTATAAGAAAAATTTTAAGTACTAGGTTCAGTTTATTGCACTGATCCATCAAGATGATTAATTAATAAAAAAAACCTAAACTTTATTTGTTTAACAACGACTTGTAAAATATTAGGTTCCAATTCTTGGCATTAATATGATGCAACATTAGATAAAGAGTTTAAATATCCATGTTCAAATTAAGAACATCGTCGAGAAAATATTGAGATTTATTATCTGTACGGACAAGCTTACGTATACGTGACAAGCAGACAGTATGTCAAACAAACCGTTCCCTTCTAAATGAACTAATCGCAGCTCATTTAGTATCTGTCTCCACAAACATTTGTATGTGTCGTAAAATTTTAAGTTCATGTCTAATATTTGGATTAACTAATCAGATATTCAATGGCTACTATTTTTAGTATATCTGTTATGTGTAGTCACGTTCCTTTCTCAGTAAAATTGCACTCAAACGTTTCAAGTATTCACTCATAATTTTCCTTAATTCTCATGCGAACTATGCTTAGTCATTTGTAGAGATTTAGGTGATTACAGTTCTTAGAACAATTTGAAAGTTCACGCTGTTAATAGTTCATAATCTTACACTAGAAGCAGTAGGTAACTACTAACACAATCTTGTACAATTACATCCTTATGTTCAGTTAATATGTTATATTATTTAATTGTTCCTTTAATATTGTCAAGTAAATAAAACGAGCCACCTGCTTTATTAAATTTCAAAGCAAAAACATTAAGTATAATATATTATAACAGTCACATCCGACGTGATCCGGAAACATCAGGCTAAACAGATGAAGAAATATCTTGGTGTTCATTTTCAAATATATTTTTATTTCGTAACACTTACCCATATTATAAGTGTTTGAAATGTAACGATATGAATGATAATACGAATGATGAAGCGTGAAACAAGTGTAAGAGAAAAGTTTCGGCACGAATGGGTCATCTCGACCGGAGTGATACCCGGCCTCACAGAATACGGGCGTAAAATTATCACAGCGTTATGTTTCGCCGTGTGAGTGACCCTTCCTTGCCTAGGGATTGGGACTAAATCTCCGAACTTTAATCCCCAAAGCCGATAACGCACTCGTAACTCCTCTGGTGTTGTGGTTGTCACAGGTTGTCCATAGTGGCACCGATTGCTTACCATCAGGTCATTATAATGTATCTGCATGTTTCCCGACCTAACACATTAAAAGTATTTTGTATACGTTGTAACTTATATTTTCTCTCTTTATTTTTTGGTCGGAGGTTAGTGCGCCCGCTTCTCAACCATGAGCTTGCGGGTTTGAAAATAGATTAGTATATGTTTATTTACTTTTGATGTTTATTACCTCATTGTCGAGATTTTAAGAAATCACCAATTCTACTTGAGCAGGCGTCACACGGAGAAGGATTAAGGATTAATCACCATTAATGCTCAATCCTTCTCTGTATGAGAAGAAGCCTTTGATCTGGAGTGGGGGCAGGCTGAGATTATGATAATAGGTATTTGAAGTCAATTAACTCTAACCACTTCAGTTTTGACACTGGATTGTGTTGGTAGGTACAAAAAAGTTAGTTCTTACTTTATTATTTTTATTTTATTTTATTTTATTGGGCAGAGACAACAAACAGTTACATTATAAATAGTGTACCTATACAGGCATTATAAACAAAGCTTAATGTAACAATGCAGCCCACAACGTTATCCACAAATTAACAGAACATTATAAACATGAAAAATAATACAACTTAAGCTAAAGATACAAAACTATTACTGAACCTTTTTTTCTATATAACACTACTTTACACTACACTGGTGATAAACTATTAAAAAAGCTTTATGCTTAAAAAATCAAAAAAATTGGTAAAGCGTTAAAATAAAATGTTCCTTATTTAAAAATATTTTTCTCTGTAACTTTGAACACAAAAGAGAAATAATTCTATGGCGCTGAATGAGGAATATAAATAGAACTTCTAATCTGAACACTGTCAACGTCTGTCATAAACGGAGTGAATTTACTTGCAAAACTTTAAAATGAATTCGAACGAAGCGGTTTTCACTATAAAGTAGTTCTTTATTTCACTGCTTTAAAAATAACATTAATTTATATACATATTATTGAAAATAGATACGTCGTCGGTACATTGTATGCAGATACGAATCACCAGTTGCCGTAGACTTAGATTTAGTTTAGCATTCACAAAATGTTGATAGTGTAGTTAAAACTACATTTTTTGCAAGGACAAAAGAAAATTTTAACGAAGTACTCAAACATTTGATTTCTTCACACAATTTATTTGTTGACTTGAAGAAAAAAAGGTTGTTGAAAAGCAAAATTGCATTGTTAAGCTGAACAGCAGACATCAGCATGAAACAAGGACGATTGTTGAAACAAATAACAACGGTTTCATTAGCAAAGAAATGCGCGGTTACGAAAATTGGACGCCATTTTCGGGATAATTCAACGACTTATATCTATTTAATTTGTGACGTGAATTAATTTAAAAATTCCTAAAATTTGCGATGAAAATATAAAAAGTAGAATACAAAATACAAAAACAGTAATAAAATTGTGTGGGTATTAGAACCATAAACAAGGCCGAAAGTTGTTATGTACACACATAAATACTTTTATAAATACCTATGGAAACATCCTTAATTGCTTTGGGAAATTGATGACGAATTGTTGAATTCTCGCTAACTAATTGGTATGTTAAAATGATTTTAAATGGCTACCACCAGTAATTTTTACGTTATTTACGAGACAAAAATTGTGCTTTTCGAATTTATCGGCAATTACAAATCGTGATCGAAGCCAGTTGGAGGCTTACAAGGGGCGTGACGTCATGATTGCTCGAGGGCTTACTGGCGACGAAAGCATTATATCTGTGACGTATATTATTATCATTACACATTTATATAGAGATTTATATTTTTTTCGAAGAGCTATTTAATAAAGTAATGGTATAAGTAGTAGGTCCCGTGAATGCGACTTAATTTAATGGGGTTCTTAGTTTAAGTATAAAATATAAGCAGCAGTAACATGAGCAAATTAAATACAACACATAAATGAATTCATAAAAAAAAATTCAGTATGCTTATGTACACTGACACTCAACTCAGAGACAACATAAATTTACAGACAAAAGCGTCTTGTTCGAAAGAAAAGAAAGAAGAATAAATTGGAGTGGCACTATTATAGTGATTCTATTTAACGAACTGTAACGCCCCGTGTCGGGATCACAGCATTTCAATAACATTTAAGTATAGTAATAACGTTGTAAGGGGTGATCCACAAAATCACATTTCCAGCGATAATAATAAAGCCGAATTTGTCGCACACGCGTGTGGAATTTTAAAAAAAGATATTCGACATGAAAGCCGCGCCTGCCGTTGTAGATATTTATTGAATTTGGAGCTACGAGAGGTGCGAAAGCCGACTTGAGCTTTATAGGGTTGCATCCTCATAAACAAAGCAGTTTGAGTTATTTGTTGTGGAAGAGACAGATTGTTGATAATATCAACACGTGTGTTGTGAATAATGTCGTCTGTTTTCCTCGTTGTATCACGTACGGTACGGTATAACACTTACTGTTGTGAGAAGCTTTGAAAATATGACTTGTTATCGCCATTTACAGTTATTTTGTTGTGAAACTTGAACAGTTATAATGTCTTAGTGGTAGTTTTCGGTATATACCTACATATTGTTTTTTTTCATGAAATATATATTGTTATTAGTAGGTACGTATTTAGCTTATAAGTTTAAAGTTACTTTTTTGCGCATCCTTAAGAAACATAATCTAAGGGTAAAGAAATTACCAACGTTCCTATAGGAATGGGAGGAAATTGAATTGACAAAATAAAGTCAGGGACCTAATAATAATAAGAACAAATACAGAACAACGTGATAAGTGGTAGCCGCAACGTTTCTCTTGAGAATATAAAAGTATCTGAAAACGAACTAAAAACATATACAAAATTAAAAAAAAATATGTTTCAATTTTGAGGCTATTTTCTAGCTGGACTATGTCTTGAGGCTCACATTTGGTACACTGGAGTATCTTGAGAAGCGAGTAAAATACCGCGCCGCGACAGTTGCGCCGCGACACCGCGACAGTTTACGAGGTGCGACGAACGATTCACCTCCCAGATTTATGTCGCACTTGATTTGTGTTGGTGCACCGCTCAATACAATCACTAAGTCAATCCGGCTATATATCAGACAGTTCACGCTTCAAGTTTATCCTTTCAAAATGATTCTTTATTGAGATGCCAGAGGAGGTTTTGTGTAACCGTTTTATTTCCTTGAAGGTCAGAATATTATTTTAAGATTGCCTCAATTATCGATCTTAGTAAATCAAGTTTATTTTTGGTGATTGGATAAAATAATAGAAGTAAATTAACTAGCGAAACATCTCATTCGTATCGTGAATTAGTCCCACGTGGTCTTGTCTCTCTGCAAATTGTACCATTTACCAGTTTTAAACGTTTTCGTCTCCCTTATAAGAAAGTTTGATTATAATTTAAGATAGAGTAGATGAAGCACACTTTTAAGGACTTCGTGACGTGCAAACAGACTGTACATTGAGTTAAGATAAAGAAACTAATTTTGGAAAAGTCCACAAGCATCGTCACTGACTTTTATTAATGAGTGGGTTTTTTAAATTCTGTGCAGTAGCGGACAGGCGGAAGAGTACGATTAATATCAGGGTGCGCCGGGAGAATTCTTATGGGCCGGGGCAATATTGTTTGCAGAAGTGCAAACGCTGTTAATTAGTTCATTTAGAATACAATTTCGTTGGTAGAGTGATTACAAATTGACCACTGTAGTCGTCTTAGAATTCTGTTTTTCTTGACAAGCAACTTATAGAATGTGGTTACTCAATCGTAGGTACTGGTTAATTAGAAGCTACCCACAGTCTTATGCCGATCCCAAGTATTACGCTACCCCAGCTTACTTTCGAAATCAGTATTTGGTATTGGAAATTCGGGAATATTTCTCCTTAATCCCAGGTTTTGCTTACTTACGTAAGATTTATGTGTGTCTCTGTTTGTTAAGCTTTCCGCACCATGGCTTGCTCTTCTAACTGTTGTTGTTTTCGTGTCGCGAGGTCAGCATTATTATTAAAGATCTCCTTTTTCCTATCATGTATAGTTTTACTACCTACACGTATTATTATATAAATGCACATACACAACCCAAGTATTATGATACTCACACGTGGAAGAGAAAATGATTTATAAGCTTTAGTCTTGTTTTTCATACACCGGAACAAGAACAGAAAAACAACTTCTCAATAAGTCTTACGAGGGAAATTGATTCCGTTCCTACTCTCCACGTTGAAACTTTGATCATTTTGCTAAAATTAATGTTTTTCTAATAAATTACAGATATTTACTTTTCACATACAACTGAAACTATGTAGTTAGAATTCTTTCTTTTTAGTCATACTCTATCGTTTTCAGCGAGATTAAAATTTGCAAGACGCAGCATCGGATTCGAATCATATTTTTCGGAATGTCTGACTGTGTGCCTTTAAATTTATACATTTTTAAGTGCATTTATTGAATAAAATATGTGACTCCATATTTTAGGGGAAAAGTAAACGTCCTGGATATAAAATATTGTTTCTGCAGCCTTATCATAATTCACTGAAGGGGCATCTTACAATGTATACAAACGAAGACAATTAATCTTATTGCCAAATACACGCGTGTTTTGTTCAGTGACGCACACAATCAACACATTGTGTGTACCTACACAGGCGAATTTATTGCTATCTTGTGTTTTACATCTCTTTTGAAAAATCCTCAGTGACTGATGTATTATGCTTCTGATTCATTTGGAAACGAAGCATTCTTATAACATTGTTTCTTGGAAAGGTTAAACTTTACTGATTAGTACTTATAGCTTCTGCAGAAAGTTAGGCACAGATAAGCGTGTTATGACTTACTACCTACAATTTGTGGGTTTGACCTTAATATTTCGCTCATTTATATTATCGTGGACTTTCTTATCGATGCTTTGGGTATGTAATACGTATGTAGTATCATGATAGGAACGTTCGTTGATTATAGGTAACACAAATAGCTATCGCGGTGTCGCATCACGATGTGCGACGTGTTCACTCGGAAAGATTGATGACACGTAATGAAGCGAAACGCCGCGGTGTCAAAAGTTCAAAACCGTGTAAAGCAGAGTCAACATTGAACCATAGACAAATTTTATTCAGTGTGCAACATAATGTTTGGGCCTTTAATTAATCATTTTAAGGAAATTGTGTTAATATAACATGGCAAGTAGCATGTACACAAAACAAAAAGGCTGTTAAAAATCTGATTTTAATTAATTATGTACTCAATAAAAAAAAGTAGCTTTGAAACATGATGACGATAATTTAAACCGTAGTTATTTGTGATATTATTTTTTACATCAAACGTTTTGATTGTATTCCGCTGGCTGGCGCTAAAATGATTCATGTTCAATAAAAAATATATCATGAATAAAACATGTATCAAGGGTAGAATTTATTCTGTGGTTTTGTTATTGACACTTTTAAAATATTGCTGATTCTAAAATTAGCTTGAATGATTTTTTGCCTATTATTAAAGTATGCTTAGGAATAACAAAGCCCAGTTGATAGAATTACAAATAATGTTTATAGATAACCCAGCTGACGGAATGTTTGCAGATTAGTGGCTAAAAATAACGTGTTCAAATAGGTGTGTTATTTACTTATTTCACTAGACAGTTAATAAGTGGCTTTTAATAGTTTTATAATGTATTGACTCAAGGATTTTTACAAGCTTTTGTTTTTGCTGTATAATGTTGTCTTTACTTTGTAAGTAAACACCTAAACTAAATTGAATAAGTCGCTGGCGCTATCAAGTGCACATTACGATCCATCTTCATACAGCAACCGTGTCAAGGATCACTTATGATTTATAATAGCACATTTCTTGTGAAATTTATTGTTTATATTTCTGATTATCCTCCGACACCATATTTGTACAAGATTACTGTTGATGTTGGATGATTAATCGGTTTGTCATCACTGAGGTTTCTCGAGGGTATACCTTAATTGATTTTAATATCTGTTTATGTCATGCCACGTCTTAATTATTTTCCTTATCGAATTCTTAACCATCAAAATAAACATTTTTATTTGAGTCGGTACTGTTGTGATTAACAAACTGCATTCCTTTCGATTTTGCTGATTAAAATCGCATGGGTTATTTTTATTTATTACCAACCAAAACTTGGTTACGTAGGCAAAAACCCGACTCCACTACTACTCAACCACGGGTTTGCTCAATAAAAGAGGGGTTTATTATATCTACACGCTTTGCAGGGGTTTGGAAATCGATCGAATCGATCTTCGATCAGGTTTAACACAGAACGCTGATAGGTCTCTATTAATGTTATGTGAAGGGATTGCAAACTAGCAGAAGGATTACCTGATGTGAGCATTCGGGGTCGCCTATGAACAATATCAATGGAGTTTCGAGTGCTTTGCCGCGTTTTTGGAGATTAAGGATTCAAGGATTTAGGAATTGGGAAGGCATTAAGGGAAAGAAAGAAGAAGATCGGGCCTCCGGTAACCTCATGTATACGTCGAAATACAACGATGTGATTGCTTCACGCTGGTTTTCTGTTTACCGTGGTATTACTCTAGTTGAGCTGACTCTTTGTATTTCCTTATTCGATCTCCTTATGACACCTATACAATCGCTTACGTTAATAAGCTACCTCAACGGCTTAATACCGATGTATTATTAAACATTTTTATTACTGGAAGAGGGGGAAAAAGTAATACCAGTATTTTAAGGCAAGACGAAAATTAAAAAAGTCACCAGCCCCAGCTATATATTTTTGTGGCTTCAGTAACATCCTAAAGTCAAGTTTTTATTGCATTCTTAACTGTTTTTATTTGCGCGTCATAAAGTGACACCTACTCGCCCATAATTGGAAGTACTAAGATGAAGTCTAGTTACGAGTCGTTACTTACTATTACAGACTTTTCGGTTTAAGGTTTACGTTTTCGAATGTCTGATTTTTGAATACATTCATTTTATTTTATTTTCTATATTGTGTTTAGGAAATGTATAATGCATGGAGTTGGAGTTCCTTCGGTCCTAGAAAAATCATCAACTGAATTCTCTCGCTCACACTTTAAGTGTGGGAGAGCCATGATTCGGCACGAATAGGTCGGCTCGACCGAAGTGAAACCACGACCTCACTTGAACCGGCGTGAAACAAACACAGCGTTGTGATTCGCCGTGTGAGTGACCGGAGGCCCAATACTTCCCCTCCCCCAACGATCCCTCCCCAATCCCGCAACATCCAAATCCTTAATACCCAAAAGGTCAGCAACGCACTTGTAACTTCTCCGTTGTTGTGGATGTTCATGGGCGATGCTGATGGTTTACCATCAGGTAATCCGTCTGCTCGCTGGCCGACCTAACACATAAAAAAGGGTATGGCGAGAGGATGTGACAGACTCTTACTGACTAGAGAACCTCCGTTTCGTTTCTTTCTCGGGGCCTAGGTCACGGTACCTTTTTTGTTACTTTGACCCTGCAGGATAATACTGATCCAAACTTCCAAACCAATGAAAAACTTTTATACGTTTTGTTCTGGGTTATTATTGGTTAACGGGGTTGGATCAAAGTTATCCCGTGAGTTACCCGCAGGGTCAAAGTTACCCAAACTACCTAATACGCCGCAATCTTGTACTTGCTTCAAAAACAAATTAACTTTTGGACAAGTAATTTTTAAGATAGTAGCTAAAAACCTTATCTCCAAAGGTTGGCAACGTACTCGTAACACCTCAGTTTGATTGCTTATCATCCCGTAATCTGTACGCTCCTTTGCCGTCCTATCACATAAAAAAATATTCGAAAACAATGTCATATTTGACCCGATGTCAAATCAACCAGCCCTTCTATAAACCCACAGTTAAAATTTATGAAAAAAAAAACAATTATTTTAAAATTATAAGCAATCCAATCTGAAAGCTTCGATATCCGCAGCGATGTTAAACCAAAAATTAAACCTATTATCGGTAGACAATATTGCGTAATCAATACAAAAAGGTCGCTATTTATTATAATGATAAGGGCTATTTCGCTTAAGCCAACACCTGTTGAGTACGGTAGTGGCACGTGTTAACCGTGTTAATAATAACATGCAAAGGTTAGCATGAAAGGAGCCGGTTCCAATATACAAAAATACACTTGTAACATTCACTTTCGAAAATCTTTCTTAATTGTGGAGCAACCGTATCAGTCTGTCAGGTCCGTTACGGTTTTGTTTAGCACCCATTATATCTTGATCTGCGATAAAATTGTGAACTATTTTTATACAAATAAGAACAATATAATTGGCTTGGTTGTAATTTCTTTTATGTATGCTGTGGTCTCCTGTAAGTGAAGAAGTAACGTACGTGATATATTGTCGTCTAAATTTTTTTTGTGATTTGTGTATATCCTTTGTTGGAGATTCTAAATATATAAATAAATATTGTGAAGAGAAAAGATAAGCTAAAATAAAAAAAAATCGGAATTTGTGAGGGGTCTTATTGTAAGCCAAGAAGCTAAATGGGTGTTATTTAGCTAAATGGTAGTTTATTTACTTAAACAGTAACAACAGCGCCTATAGTTGGAACATCTGTTTAAAGTGTAGACTACCTCTGTACAATATAGATGCATTAAAAATATTTGATTTGATTTACTTTTAATAACCTATATCTATTTATTGAAGGGAAAAATAAAATATTATCAATTAAAAATTAAATGCTGAAGAAGAATTGGGTAAAATCAGAAACTTTTAGATAAAATATTGTCCCTAATCATAAAATCAGTTAGTTGGCCAAGAGCGCTTGAGTTAAGCATCAAGTTATAATGGTGGCAGGAGTTACCCTGTTGCCCTCTCGTTGCGTGTTTAATCCGTCTGTCAAGTAGTCCAACTCCATTAAGACGTTATCATATTATCTGTTATATCCGAGCACACTTCACTGCTTTAAATGTAACAGTTCATTCTTAACTTTTTGTGTAATTCTGACAGCCGTTAGATATGTTTTTTTACTAAGCTCGTTTAATAAACTGATTGATTGACCTGTTACATGATCGCTGATAAAATGTACAAACTAGTAAACAAGTTTTTTTATCGACCGTGTCCATGTTCTACAGTTTTTTCCTTTGTTCTGCTAGTGCGATAATTTTCCCCCGATAAAATGCTTATTCAACTCAAAGCTAAATTACTTAGATCTACTTATGAAACGTAACTTATTCTTACTATCTGTAATTTGCTCTCTCATCTGTAACTATTCGGACCTTTTTCTAATATCCCTTTGTTCCTTGTTGAATTTTCCTTTTTCCAATATGATTTCCTTTTGTTACGGCTCTTCGAAGCGAAGCAAATAATGAGAGGCGGGGCGTCAGGAAATATACTAATAATCTTATTTCACTGCAACTTTTCTTATTAGAAGTTTGTTTGGAAATCGAGAGTTGGAGATGCAATCCTCCGATTTCACCGTCGGATGCTCTCCTGCATTGCTTTTTTATTTCTAAAGAGCTGAGCTTAAGAGCTTCTATGTCTCTAAGTTTCAAAGCGTGGCTCCATCTCTTGTATAGATACTCCATTAAGAAGGAAATAGATATTTAGCCCAACCCTCTTATCATACTGCAAAATTTCAATTTCCCGTTTTCGTGCTCGCGGTGCAAGGAAATTAATTTGCATAAAATGGGTAAAATATGAGAAAATACGTATCTTGATATATCATAGCATAACTTAAAAGGATACACTTCTGCGCTAGAAATGTTTATCAAAAATATGCGTTGGCCGGGAATCGAACCCGGATCAACTGCTGGAAGGCAACTATGCTGACCATTACACCACCAACGCAGTTGCTAGAACCATTTTAAACTGTAATAGATTCGTTTGTTCGTGTTTTTGTTTGAACAGTTGTTTCAATGTGATCGATTCCATAATGTTCCATTTTATGGGACGTTTGTTACTATACATATGTACATACAATGTGCTTGTGATCAAAAACATTATGTAATTATTAATTGTATTTGCTGTTCGGGTTTCAAAACGCATACAATTTTGTATAGAGTTTTATATCACAACGTACGTAGATAAATGAATAGTGAAAACATTAAACATGGTATTCATCAAAATATGTATACAGAAATTGAAATTTCTACATATACGTGTTATACTGAACAACTGAAAATCGGAAATTGATTCTACAATCTCTTGATATTCACCCCTTTAAAAGTACATCAAAAATGACCTGTTTGTTAGATGGATAAGACATTTTTTCAGTATAAACACAAATTAATTGACAAATAAGTGGGTACACAATACAAATTAATGCGACAAACAAAAACAATATTATAAGATTACATCTGTAGTAGACAGGTAGTCCGAAAGAAAGCAGACAGAGAAAGAGAAAAAGGAGAAAAAATGTACGGCGCGGTTCAATGTGACTTTAGTTTGCACCGAATGGGAGTCCAGCTCAGCATGTATGAGGTAAGTACCTGACGCTGGTATTCTGCTGGATCCTTGCAATGACGTACGGACGTCGAGTAGTCCGAACAATATTCAATATTCGCTTGATAAATATTACCGTTTACAAATAAATGAAATAAATAATAAACGAAGATAAAAAAGAAATGTTAGAAGCTGAAACCATTCCAATTAACCTTCAGTGTTCTATTTAAGTCGGTCAGTTACAGTCGGTTTTGAAAGTATCCAGCAAAAAGCGACTGGATTTTTAACCCTAATTACCATTTAGTTAAAGTCTGGAATTTTGGTAGTATTTAAACTACGCATTTTGGAGACCACGAAAAGCCTGGTAATGTCCCTGTTCTCTGTAATGCCATGTTGGATTGTCTGCCTATCGGATTATGACATTGTGATACACAAAGTGCATCTATATTTTCTATACGTGTGCACTATGGTAGTGGTAATCTTACATTATTATTGTTATGTTGATTCTATGATTATTTAGACACCACTGACATACGTTGAAAGAAAACATCGTGGGGAAAACTGGATTTATGATTTCTAATTATTAATTGAAATCGCCATTGCTATCCGCCTTGAGGAAGCGTGGTGATTAATGCTCAATCCTTCTCCGTATGAGAAGAGCTCTTTGCTCAGCAGTGAAAACTAATAGGCTGATGATGATGTTAATACCTGTACATCTGATAAATTGACAATAACTTAACTTAAAAATTACGGGAGTAGCTCTTGGATTTCTATAAATTGAAAGTTTACTCCATGGATGCATGTCTAGCCAAGGTTGCAAGTGCAAGCGTAGTAGGAACAGGGTAGTTCTAAGTCAGTAAGAGAAAAAATGTGAAACGATTCCTCTCTTCCCTCACAGCATGAGACATTTAGTGATTTTGCCATCAAAAAAAAAAAAAAAACAATAGTACGCATCTACCAAAATCAAATAGAATTATTTTTAGGTTGGTTATTTATAACACAAATATATTAATATTGGAACGTTTAAGCAAAGTTTAGATACCTGCCTATTACAAAGACAGATGAACATAAATGACACCTTTCATGCTTAACTGATTACTCTAATTAGTTGAGTTTAATGGATACAATATTTTTGACGGGCAACATTTAAAAGTGTCAAATAGGTGCGTAACGAAAACTGACGTTGATGTGTAAAGAAATGCGATATGTTTGACAGTTGCACTTGATATACGTTTAAGTATGTTTTGTTTTATCTAAATAGCCATCATTACCTTAGCAATTTCATCTAAAAATATAATAGCTTTGACTATGAAATAAGTAAATAATTTATAAACTTTATTGTTTTTATATGAAAATATGAGTTTCAGAAAAAAACATATAATTTAGACCCAAAATTATATGTATTTATTTATTGTATGTTTTTTTACGTATGCTTACGTTGAAATTGCCGCAATTCGCACACTGTTGGTGTATAATAGTCCCGTTGGTTTGAAAGTACTTATTAGACCTCTTTTCACTTATTTACATAAGTAAGTTGTTATTTGCAAAAAAAAAAGTTTTTTTATATAAAGCGAAGATTTACTCGAAGAAATGTGCAATTATTTTGGTTCAACATTCGTCTTATCATTATGTAAACTAGTTTTAAAAACTTGAACAAAATTGGCACACATGTATCTTGGTATTCCAAACCAGGTCTCGAAAGGTGGCGGTCGAAAAATGAGACTATTTTACTTTATTTTTTAAGTATTACTTATTCATTTTTAATATGTTTGTTTATGTAATATAATATAAATTATATATTTTACCCAACTTGATACCAATTATACAATGAAGGCAATTTTATTTATCATGAGCGCCAAACTTGTTTTCACTTTGAGCATCGATTTGGTAAACAGTCGAAGTTCATTCGAGACCCTTTTTAGCAGATCAGGGAAATTCGACAGTAGTGCCATTAGGCCGAAGAAAACGCATAACAAATATCTTAACGGTATCCTGTAACGGAGGGAATGGTTAAGTGATAGTGGAGGAAAGTTCATTGAACTCGTCACTACGCCCGCGGGACACATTTTATTATCACGCCCAATAAAGTTTCAATGATCGACCCGATGAATGGCGCTAGGAATCAATTATACTATGATTTATATCCGGTTATATAGATACCCACTTGTATATTATATTTATGGCAGTTTCTAAAGATTTTTATTGAAACTTTTTGTGTGACTTCGTTTCTGTAGCCAGTAAAAAGCAGTGACTAAAAATGCTAGCCATTTTTTACACAAGTTTAGAGATTGAAAATAAATTAGCTTCTATATAAAACGGATATCTATATCACTATTCAATAAATGTCTACTTGAAGCACTTGCTTGTGTTTAAAAACAGCAGTCAAAGGGTTTTCGCTTTTTGCTTACCCCTTTAAAAAGGCTTCTTCACATATGTATATTAGGAACGTTAAACTCAAAATATAGTTATATTAACAAGTAGACATTGACTCATCCATAGATATTTATAACTTGAACAAAAATTTCACTAGTATTTTTTATGATCCAAATTTTGAGTGAAAATTACCAAAATTTGACATAAAAACTAAGCATAATTTTTGCGAACTAACTTCTTTTGATATTTGTTTTGGCCATAAAAAATACTGCGTGTTGAACATATTGTGGATATTGGAATATTTTTACGACTAATAATATTCGTGTTTACGATCGTAAGATTGGGACATACCGTAACATCGGCCTTTGGTAATAAGTTCTCAATGTAAGTACTGCCGCGTTTGGTGCGATCGATAAAAATATTTGTTAATTATTGTATTAATCTTGTTTTTTATTCGCTTCCACCTCGTATTTAAACAATTTTATTGGTATTAAAAATAATAACTAAATAAATAAATAATAAACAAATAATAAATAAAAAATAAACTAAATAAATGATCATTTTTTTATAATAGGTACATAATTTGAAATAACTTCAAAGTCAATGTTAAAACGTTTATATAAAACTAACTGTATAATGTTGATGTTGGTTACATTACGTTGCAATACATAATTATAAAAGAGTAGGTAAACGTGTCTTACAAAGAAAAAGCTTTAAATACCTACTCAAATACTGGCCAAAGGAAGTACACAATTTTTGTTGTTTAAATTGTTTGATTAATTCTGAACAATATGCTCAATTAATAAGAACAGTTCTACCGTAAAAACCTAAAAAAATGTTTTAACAAAAATGTGCGTTGGCCGGGAATCGAACCCGGATCAACTGCTTGGAAGGCAACTATGCTGACCATTACACCACCAACGCCGCTGAAGAAATACCTTATTTGTGCAGTCTGCTTCCACTATCCATTGTGACTCATTCGTTAGAATGTACTTTCAGTTCTATTAAACGTCTATTTACTATTTTGAATCTTATCGTTTTGACTATAAGACCCAAGTTACTGTTGCATTGGGCTTCACGCAAGAAATTACGGAACACTTCTGCTGAACTCAAACAAGAAAGTGTTCATCAGTGCGAATAAAAATGTTAAAAAGAAAAAAGGATTTTAATGAGAAAAAACGTAGTGTTACCAATTTTTTCAAGTAAGTACGTCTTGGCTGTTAATTAAATATTGAGTTTGAAAATTTCAACTACATAATACCATCTTAACTCAGAATACAGATCTGTATTCTGAGCATCTTAACTAGCGAAGAAAAAAAAGTCTGTCAGAAAAAATGGCGTCACTTTATTGCAGGAATGTGATATGATGATGTAACACTACCAAATAATAACTCCTCAAAATAAAAACTCCATACTTTTTAATCAACGGAATTATAAAGAAACGGACGAAACGTGACCGACCAAGGAGGTTCCAATTATTTATACAATTTAGGCTTTCATTCAAGGAGTTTCATTGTCTGTATGGCTGCCAGTACGTGTATTTAAAAGAACCATCAATTAATGCCGTGTTCCAGTCTCCAATGATTGGAATAATGAGTTTATCAGATCATTTATATGCAAGCAAGGAACCACTACACGTTTACTTACTTAATTTTAATTATGACTCGCGAATATCTTTAGTTGTCGTGTGTTATTTAAATTTTAAGTTAATTTTAAATTGTACTTTTTCGAAGGACGTTGACAATTATCAGGTTTTACATCACCTCGTTTATTTAACGAGCTACTGAGAAGTAGGTAGGTATCTACTTATTTATTTATTTATTCTTAGAAAAGTATACAGTCTAATAACTGCAACTAAAAAGAAAAAAAACAATTAAAACAGTATTTCCTTTTTTGTCCTATGACATTAGCAATACCAGAAAAATTTCATTGTTGCGGTAAAATTAAATGGTCTAGTATATTCACTGTTTAAATAAAATAATTTGGATTTGGATCAAATAGTTTGAAAGAAAACCTTAACGTTTACCTACATATATCGCTGCAGATAGACCAGGTGAGGTTTGCCGTTATGTTTGAGTAGGTACCTACCTATACTTTTTTTTGAGATGGAAAGTCATCATATAGCTTCACTCCCCCAGTCACTGCTACGCAGAAAGAGGATGCCGGAGACTGTGAGCCGGGTTGCGGTACATTATAGCGCTTCCACCCCGACAGTTTTTTTTTTTTCATACCTACGACTGCATTTCTATTTCATAAACATCATCCTTCGTCTGATCGGGCGACTATCGTGGTAGTGAAGCACAACAATTTTATTTATTAAATATTGCAAATAAAACCCACCCTCGAGATGATACTAATACCTCACTAATGAAAGTAAGATAACATTAATTAGTCGTTTACAAGAAACAGTAAAGTTTGCAGACATACACCCACGTGCGAATCGCGGGATACGGTCCCAATTAGGATGGTCACAAACTAACTTATAAGTTGTGTTAATATTATATTACATGAGCAGAAGTTTAACCAAAAAAAAATTTATTACATCTCCTGTCTGTTTAGTCGTGTGTAATGAAGTTATCTAGGATTTTGGGTTGTGACTTGTTTGCATTATTTTCAGAAACATAGCTTAATGCTTATTTTTTTATTTTGATAATCAGGCACAGTTATGATAAAGCGTCCCTTCTGCAAGTATTTTTCAGTTTGTTAATTGATTTCAGAAGTAATTGTGTTATGATTAATAACAAAAAAAATGCATCTATAATGTATATGTAATGTTTTTCCTTTGTATGTTTTTAATTCTTTAGTTTTGTGTTCTATGATTTCTTTTTGAATTTGTTATGTTGGTTTTATTTAGTAAATAAGTACCTACTTAGATTTAGTTATAGGCCAAAGCTATCGCATTGGAGTAATCTGTATTGATAGTAAAAGGTCAGATTTTTAAATAAATAAATAAATCTATTGTCGAATTAAGTTTTGAATATAAATATGAAACCACTACTGTAAACAAACATTAGACTTTGAAATAATGTGTTATTGTCATGGTTCTTACAAAAGTATTTTAGTGGTTTTTAGAGACGCCATTGTCATATAGCATTTTTATTACCTTTGTTTATCAAAGAAAGTTCGATGATAGTCACAGTAAATCGTGAAATGTGCGAGTGTTTTGAAAAACAATACGAACTGCAGACAGATTCATTCATATTTGCAAGTAATGGCTTCTATAAATCGAGACTGGGGGACAAAGGTGGCTTTTCATATAACTTTCTGAAGTTTGAAATTTTAAGTTGATGAGAGATGTTGGTATAGAAATATATAAAAGTAAAGTTAATAATAGGTATTGTGAATTTAGGGACAACAAGTTAGTCAAGTAATGTCAAGCGATAATATATTTATCGTTAATCATAAAATAAATCTGTTTTGTTCAAAGTGTAAATAAATTCATAAGGCTACAACATTAGTAAGTTTTGAGTTTATTTAAAATATTAATTGTATAATGGTAGAAAACGATATGACGGTAGCAGTAACATGATATAAAATAAAATTTACACAATAATGAGCGAAACCAAGGCGAGCCAATACGTTAATAAGTACTGATAAATTGTTAACTACATGAAGTACCACTCCCCCTTTTTTTAGAGGGCGAAATCCTCGAATTTCTTCTCTCACCCTGGGCGGGTCGAGACAGAGTATCAGAGTCTTATTGACTCAAAATCAGCCCGTTCCTTCTACAGCTTCAAGCCGAGGCCGCGGTACCTTATTTTGCTTGCTCCACAAGCAAACTACTCCCCTGGCGATCGTTTTGACACGCGTCATTAAAAAAGGGCATTACACTTATTTTATATTTAGTATTCGAATGAAAATACACAAAGTGTAGTGTCCAGTGTCCGACTGACAATTTATCGTTTGCTTTGTTACCATTTTTCAGTTTTCAGCTGAAAAGCTTTGTCATTTGAGAGTATTGTTGTTAGAGAATTGGATTGCAGGTGTTTTGAATTTCAATGTAAATACAATTTACAAGCATATTCATTTTAGACACGACACATGCTAGTACCATTGAAATAAATGTTTGCATAAATTTCAAATTGTCATTTATGTTTTGTGATTAATGTTTTGTTTTTTTATAATATAGACCGGCAAACAAACAGACGCTAGACGGTAAGCAACCAGTGCCGCCCATAGACACCCGCAACACCAAAGCTGTTACGAATGCGTTGCCGGCCTTATATTTAAGGATTGAGGGGGAAGGGAAAAGATTGTACCTCCGGTAAAATGTTTGTTGTTTTTCACGTCGGAAAATCTTATTTTTTCAGCAAATATCATTGTTTCATGATACCTGTATGAGTGCGTGCGAACGCATGTATGAGTTTGAACTAGGAAATGCTAAGAATTGAAACTAAGTACCTACCTGTAGTATGTTAGCAATTTGATGTAGGAGATGACATGTCATGACATGAATACTTTGATACCATGTACGCAGACAACTCGCTCTAAACTCCTATGTACACCTGAATAGGTACATATGTAGACAATGTGGTTATTTCAACCACTCGATCTCGATTATCACATACAAATGAGCTTAGTAAAGAGGTTAGATACGTGTGAGAATAAGGTTATAGTACAGCTGTCTTATAAGCTATCACTGTTGACGGATCTATGTGATTTGTCCCTGTTTGTACACAATAACAGAACACAAAGTGACTACTCAAACACGCGTAGGCCGTAATACATGTACTTAACACTTGATATCTTACTGACTGTTGTCTTTATCACCAAAGGTTAAGGTTGAAAATGCCATACAAAATTTGTATAGACTACGCTAGGTTAATCTGGAGCCTTCTGAACGCCGTCAAGCGGTTTCAACTGCATTATAGTGCAATTGAGCTTGTTATTGTTCACAGTGGTCTGGGTACTATAAGCACGTGTTAATCCAAGTATTTCATAATGTCATTAAACGAGGATACATTTTTTGAATGTCGGTATATAAGTCACTGTAGAAAATACAATGTGTACAAACAAAAGTCGAAAAGAAATTTCTGATTTTGTTTTATAATAATTTTATTGATTACCTACATACTATTACTAGGGTATGTAACTCATTAAAGACTTAATTGAATAGAAGAAAATCACAGCTCCTTGGCGTGATGCAATTATTAAAATCTACTTTGAACTACTTAATTGTCTGATTTAGTTTGTGTAGGTACCTAATAGTAGAAGAAGTAGTTAGTGGCTTAGTTAAATAACGATAAACCTGCTATTTATGTTAGGGTTGAAAGGGGATTTAGGTGATATGAACATTTAGTATTTTTTCTTGTTTTATTTATTTATTTATTTAATAATTTATGTACACACAAACAGCACAGAGGAAAATACATAAAAAAATAAGAGTACAAAGGTGCTACTTATTCCTGTTGGAATTTCTTCCAGTAGACCTGAGACAGGAAATGTAATTAAAATATAAGACACAGTGTGTAACAAAAGTGAGAAAAAAAACGAACTAACGATAACAAATAGGTAATATATGTATATATATGTCATATAAATATAAATACTTAATATATAATAATAACAATAAATAAGATACACATATAAATAAACGTAACTGTAAAGACTCATGAAGAAAGGTAATGGTCTTTAACTAGTTTTTTGAAGAGAGCGAGCGATTTAGCGTCGCGAATGTTAGGCGGGAGAGAATTCCACAGTCTCACAGCATAAACGGTGAAAGAATAGGAGAAGAAGTCGGTATTATGAGGCACGATTTTAAGGTTGGACTTGAGATGAGAACGAGTTAGGACTTCAGGAGGACGCACCAAGGAGAAACGGTCACGGAGGTAAGCGGGATAAGTTGGATTGTAGAGGGAATTGTAGAGGAGACATAAAATGCGAGTGTTCCTGCGAAGACGGATAGGGAGCCACTTGAGCCTATTGCTGCTGTTTTTTTTCTCTCCAGTGTATTTTTTTATAGGATGGACGGCAGACAAGCATACGTAATACCTGATGGTAAGCAATCAGCGCCGTCTAGGGATATTCGCAACAACAGATAGTTACGAACGCGTTGCCGACCTTTTGGGGATTTAAGGATCACGTTATTTTTGAATAGTAACTAACGTCATACATGCCAACTTTGTTGAATATTACGACTTAATCAAAAGAATTAACTGGGACTTTTATTCATGAACTGCGTGTGCGTCGCGACGACGTCTCACAGTCTTCTGAAAATAGGAGTAAGTAGTAGGAGTTTTCTCATTTCATTCAACTTTTAATTACCTCCTCGTACCTCTTGGAAAATTCCACTTATTTCTATCTACCTCTACTTAAACATTATCAGTTGTCCTATAACAGTAAAGTATAAAAACAATAACAATGCAACGCTATCTTCAGAATATTCTGTCGTAAAGAAACGCTGAACTCAGCGCGATATCTCGATGGAAACTGTGTTGTGACGTCACAAGTGTTACGACTTATAGAACAATTTGGAGTGTACGATAAAGTGTAAGTGCAACATATTACTGACGCTTAAAAAGAAAGACTGAAGAATCAGAAAAGATTGAATTTAACTTTTCTAGGTAAGTAAGTCTTTAAGATTACATAGGTAGCTATGTAACTATTTAGACTAATGAAGAGTCACGAGATTAGACACATTAGTTTGCTTAGTAATATTAGAAAAAATATGGTTAGTAATAGAGTAAGTTTTTAAGAATTTTTCTTTCCAATTTGTCTAAACTTTGTTTAAATGGTTGACAATTTCCGTAAGCCTGTGTAAGTCGAGTGAATTTTAACATATTATGCTTTTACTTATTTATTTATAAACCCTCAACAGAAGCACGTATCCAAAGGGCTCCCTCTTGAAATCGGATGCGCGGGAGTGAACGAGCATCACATTCCCAGTCAAGGAAGCGCACGTATCTAATGTATCCAAACAGGCTCGTTATCTCGCTGACGTTACAAAAACTCGGAAAAAATGTATTAAAAACGCAGAGGGCGCGGTCGTCGCCCCACGTTGTGTCGCCCGCCCCGCTTATTTGATAAATAACCGCCTAAACAATAAATCACCGTGCGAGAGGGCTGCTGTCTTTTACCCAAGATGTTACGCAAATGGAGTACTAATTTCAGCGATCTTGGAAGACCTTAAACATTTTTACGTATGGAAAAGGCAAGAACTTCAATGTTGTCTGTAATGTGACGCTATATGCTATATACCTTATGGTCTGAGGTCTACATATCCAATGAGATACTGCAATTATTCGATTAAATGAATAACATTAGGAGAACTAGATCGTTAAACATAAATTAATACAAAATGTGAAGACCACAAGACCACAAATGTATTGGAATAAGGCCAGATCCAGAAATGATTGCACCAGTTGCATACCAAACGCTAATAGTACCTAAATTAATTCAAAGCAAAGTATTCTTTGATGTTTAACCACATCTTACGAGTTACGTTTACTGCTATCATTTGCTAGGTGAGTTATCAGTTGGCTCTCCATTACATCATAATCCGTAATTTGAGCCGATATTACAATTTTTTCCAGTTCGAGTGACCAAGTGAGAGCGTCGCGACAGGAAACCTAAACGTTAGTTGTTGTCGTCTTTTTATTGCTATTTGTTTCCTTGTTTGCGTTTTTTAGATGAATGATGTCTAACATTAACTTGTTGGGCAAAACAAGTAACTGTTTAAGGAATATTTGAAATAGGTATTTACACGTTTAGGTCCTGGTTGGGTTAGCTGTACCTATATAGTTTGTTTGGTATTGGTTGTAAATTGTAAATTGGTTGATTTGACCTTTTTATATTAAAGAAAATTAAGATAAGATATACAAATAAGATTTCGTGGTGGCCCGGATTCTCATGCATGAGGGTGTGGTTTCGAAACCTGGCAAGTACCAATGTGACTTTTTCCGAGTTATATGTACTTTCTATGATTACTTAGACTGATTATTTTGAAATCACCAACCCGCATTGAGCAAGCGTTGTGATTAAAGCTCTAACCTTCACCCTATGAGAAGAGGCCTTTGCTCAGCAATAGGCACTTGTAGGCTGATGATGATGATATAAATAAGTGGGAAAATTACTTTTAATTATTTATGTTATAATACTATAAAGCACTTAACACGCTCAGCGCCATGTGTATCATTTTCGATACACACTGTAAAATGGCATATAGGGCTTGGCGCTGAGGTACAAATAGTTCTGTTGAAAGGAATTAAAGGTATCTACATACCTATCTGTGCCAACTAATTTCGCGTTACTCGAGCTTCAAGTAAAACAGACAAGGTTTGTATCAATGTTAGGAATAAACTGTAGTATCAAAATAAGATGGAACCCTAAATGAAAGTACTCACAAGACCACGAGGTTAACGTTTCCCTCCAGAACTCTCTGGAATTAAACTAGAATTCTTAACCTCTGTTAATCTTGTTTTGCGAAGTTAATGGCTGTATAGATTGAGTTAAGTTAGATCTTCCGTAAATAGTTTGTTTAAGTGATAGGTTGTATTGTATGTACATTTTGGATTTCTTAATTTATTTTGTCGTGGAGAAACACGGTCTCTTTGGCAATTGTTCTTAAGTAGACATGTCTTTTTTTTAGCTAAATATGATTTACATGGTTATAATGATTAAATTTTAAGACCTCCTCAGGCGTCTTAAGCGCAATAATGTTCTGCGGTTCCGGCCTGGAGCAGGAGCAAGAACGGGGTAGTTTTTAGTCAGTTAGAGTCTGACACTAGGTATCTCTCGCCCCATCCAGGGTGAAAGAAGCAATTTGATGGTTTTCCAATAAAAAAAAGATGTCCAATTGCCCAGCTTAGCACGGAGATATAATATTTTCAGTCTTATGTGCAGAAGGGTCCGTAATCTATTAATGCACTATCACGGTCTGCCGTTGACAAGTCGAGCAAATTTTTGAGGTCTGGATTATAAACTAATCCTTTATTATCCGAAAATCATATTACCAAAGTCCGGTAACGAATTCGTAAAACTCCTCTGGTGTTGCAGGTGTCCATGGGTGACGCCGATCGCTTACCATCAAGTAATCTGCCTCCTCGTTTGCCGACCTATCCGTTAAAAAATTAACCTGTTACTGCTCTAGTCCTGAGAGGGAATGTCTCTAAGGCACGGTAATTCATTGCGTTTCCGCTTGCAACCCCAGCAACAAGTACTACAGAGTGTGTATTCGCTGGTATTTCAGCAAACCTCTGTTTGTATCTTCAAGAAGGGAAGAGGTCCTGACTTTGATTACTTTTTGTAATACAATTTCTTTGTTCTTTTAATGTTTTGTTGTTTAGGAAATTATTTCAACACACTTATTTAATGAAAATTAACGATCGACGGATTTGTTTAGGTTCTTTTTGTAATTAACTCCGAAAAAATAAGTGCTTTACTATATTGAAATAAGAAACTTGAATTTATTAATCCATTTTTTTTATTTGATTGTAAATAAAAATATTTATTCATATTTAACATAATTATTTAATATACCTAAGCTCTTTAAAAATCTAGCACACGACTTCCCCTTTATAACAACGGCAATTCATAAAAGTATTGGAAAGAAAATTGGATTTTGCTCTAATTTTACCTATGCTTATTTCTATCTTAGAGACGGCTTGCCTAAAGACCAGCTAGACACACCAGAACACATGTCAATATGTTGGCTGGACAGGCATGCCAAGAGAATCATCACCAAATACACCTAACACCAATTGTGGAGACTTACTTACTTTGACATCTCGAGAGCTGCAAGTTTTTCTGCAAGGCTATTTGGAAGCTTTCGGGAAGCTTTCCCTGGGGGGAATAAAGTTGTGCAATTCCTCCTAACACGGGGATTGTTAGGAGGAACTGCACAACTTTATTCCCCCTATTCTTCTCCACCATCGTACCACAACACAAATGGCAAAACGTCACCTCTTCATAATGGACATTCCACCAACACCCACGAAGCTTTTTGCCGCCAGTTTTATTATCAGAACCGTTAAGAAATGAATTTTTTTGTCGGAGTATGTGTTCGTCAAAGAGTTTGACCTGGGCGTCTTTAAGCGTCGAGGTAATAGTTTGCCTATGGGCAAGAGTGCTTCATCGTAGTTCGCATCATCGATTACCACCAGACGAAATTGTGGCCAAACGCCAGCCCATTATAAATAAAAATAAAGGAAAAGGGGAGCACCAGAACCGATCTAGTTAGAGGAAGATACTGGTGAATGTGCCTGTACTGGCTACATAGTTGGTTTGGTAAAATAAGAATTCCATATTCTGTATATCTATGTATTCTCCCCAATGGAAGGAACATTCTACAATTTCTTTTTGCCCCTTTTCGACGTTGCCCCGTACTAGGATTTTCTCCTGTGTCATGGGTGCGTGTATAAACTTACAAATTTATACACACATCACACCCAGACCCGGAACAACAATTTGTCAATCACACAGAGAGTTGTTCCGTGCGGGAATCGAACCCGCAACACGTTGCACGCTGTTGCACGGCAGCCAGTTGCTCAGCTACCGCGCCAACCGTGCAGTCAAAATTAAATAATAAATCACGATTGAGTTTTATTTTCCTTACCATCTTTCAATGATTTCATCATTCATTATCAACCTATAAGTGCTTACTGCAAAGGCTTGTTCTCACAGGGAGAAGATTTGAGCATTAATCACCATGCTTGCTCAAGGCGGATTGGCGATTTGAAACTTATAATTAGAAATTATAAGTGCAGGTTTCCTTACGATGTTTCCCTTCACCGTATGTCAGTGGTGTCTTAATAATCTTGTAAAGTACATATAACTCGGAAAAGTCACATTGGGACTTGCCAGGTTTCGAACCCACGACCTCATGCATGAGAAGCGGGCTCCTTAACCGCCGGACCACCACGACAGCAATCAATGGTTAAATGGTTAAATTTTCAATGATTTCATTATATTGAACTACTAGTTAGAATAATAGACAGCTGGCATTAAAATTATATTCATACTTCTTTTAAAGTTTTCAAAGTTAATTCTAGTAAATATTCTAGTATGAATACTATAGAGTTTAGCGTGGAGTTTAGGTACTATTTTACTGAAGTAAACATAATAATTTATACGTTGTTTCTAGTAACGCCATCTATTGAGAAAACATTGGCAAAAGCAATGAAAAAGTAGCTTACACTGCCATCTGTGTTCTATTTCTCACAACTCAAATATTTTTACAAGACAAACGCTTTCTCAAGTGACTTACAAGTATTTTTGGTTCATCTATCAGATAAAAGATGGCGCTACTTTCAATAAAATACGATTAGTATATTTTGTGTAATTAATAATATCTCGGTTTTGTCTTTTATAAAGAGTAAGAGGACAATTATATATCTTAATTGAGTGTTGTTACAAAGTTAAAACTCTAAGTAACCTCGGTACTTTGCTACAAAATGTCCTGTTTGGTAACCAACAACTTAGCTTTACGTGTAAAGTGTTAGGTACCTAAAGAATATTTTTTTAACAGGATAATATTAGAACTACCTGGAAAAATAGATGATACATCGTAAATCTGCTTGTTATTACCGGAATCTCCTACTTACACCAAAAGGTGTTGTCTAAAATCTACATACCTAAGCACTTACGTTTTGATATATTCACCTACAACTACACCTAAAAATAACAAATATTCCGCAAACAACAGCTAAGTGCCGTCATAATATTATGCTAAAGACACAATTTGACATTTATTTACGTCTTTTTCTACCTTCCTAAACGTAGTACTTTAATAACAATAAACGTAGTACAAAATATTTTTTTAGATATGAGTCTATGCTTTTGAGTTACTAAGTAGTTTTGATTGGCGGGAAAAAGTAAAATTAAGTTTTAGTTCTACGAGAATTTGCAATTTCCTAATTACCTTATTCTAACTCAAAACAATCAGGTACCGAGTTTTGTATTAGATACTTAGATACCTACTGTCCAAGGTTTTGAATATAAATTACCTAGAGATATCGAGACGTGCGATTTAAAAAACCTAATCTATCGTCGAACTAAAACTAAAAATATTACGTAGTCAACGTTATGCGTTCCGTGTTTGAAAAAGAGTAACCATGGAGTTTCTTGCTCGTTCTTCTCCATAGGAATCTACATTTTGGAACGAGCAAATAGCTTCACTAGAGGACAGACGGAGACTGAAACGCAAAAAGTTAAAACTCTTGAAATATTATTTTTCTTTTTTTTTTGCTTGACGTTCAAAAGTACCTACTGTCGTCTATTTGAAATAAATGATTTTGACTTTTGACTTTTGTTAATTTTTGCATAAGAAACAAATACATTTTCTTCAGTTTTCAAAAATAGCTTGGTATTTTCTTACAGTCATCTTTTGCGTCGTTGCGAACTCAGTTTTCCACGTACCTAAGTACTTGAGCAACAAATATAATTTAGCTACAAAAGTTCGCTAAAGTCAAAGAAAATGCAAACTATATTTTCAGAGCAAGAGTTGCGAACCGGAACGTTATCGTTGCGGTTATCGTTGTCACTTGAAATGTAACGGAATATTCGTCGTGAGGTCAAGTCTCTTGGTAGCAGGGCACTGGAGCGAATAGTGCCATCATCTGCAGTGCATCCAAAGAGACTGCATCTCGAATGCCCTCTCAAATACACTGCTCTACTTTACACTTCTTTTATTATTAGATATCATTTCTTTGGAAATATTTTTAAGAACTTACTATACCATCAAAGTTTTTCTGTTTCTGTTTTTACTATCTTATCATGGGTTTTGTAAATACATAGTTTGTATAGGACTGTAAATAAAATGAGAGTGGGCAGATACTTACTGCCACTGGATAAATAATGACGAATGATTTCATTTTTGTACTTCAATATTTTATTTAAACGCTATTATATGTATACTTAGAAGTGATATGAACTCTTTTTTTTAAATAACCGTGTCTAAAACTAGTCTGGATTGAAGTTAAGCTGCTTATAACAGGATAATGTTGTCAAGTCAAGTGGTATTTTGAACAAACAGTGCTAAAGTTCAAGAAGTCATCGATAGAGGCTTTATGCTTAGCAGCTATCAAGTTGTGATTGTTATGATTTGTTGATAAAGAAAAAAAAGAAAGCGTTAGGCATGACTCAGACCATAAATCAGGAACAATGCAACCTTTTTATTGTCTTATTTTAGGTAGGTACCGGTAGCCAAACAAAATTCCGTAAATTCGGTTAATCTTCAATTTGTCACGTTTTCGCTTTGTTTTGTTTTTGTAGAATGACAGTGCTGGTTGTTTGCTGGCAATCAAGTTCCTTGTATCAATTGGTTTACCTTAATGACAGAAAAGAAAAGATAAATGTTGACATAGCTTAAATTGTTTTTAACCCTTTAAGATAATAATAGCTATATGTAGGATTTTTTATGTATAACCTAATCCATAGAAACATTAGATGATGCTTTAGACCACTTGTTACTTTTTTATATCGAGATGAAAACAAATTACCTACACATGGTTGCGTACACCATGTAGGTACGTCCAACTCCGACCAATAAAAATATTAAAAGACTGCATAATATCTGTACCGTGCAAGAATCAGACCTTTTTTAATGAGCTGAAAATCATCAAATGGCTTCTCTCGCTCAAGGTGAGACGAGAGGGAGTGTTACAGAGTTACTGATTAAAAACCTTCTGTTTTTTCTCCTGCTCTAGGCTGAGGCCGCGGTAATTTATTGCGCTTACCTCGCAACCCCGGATGAACATAGGCCCTGGAGAGGCGATGTAGGATTGTCCCTGTAGGGTCCTGTCCATGGTCTATAATTAGGCTCTTTGAGGCGCTCAGATCAGGTTCTGGTCGGGCTGAGTTAATGACCTTCGATTATCTATAAAGGGGTTCCTAACTTCAGTTGTTAATTGGACAATTTCACTATGAATTTGTTAGATAGGTTTTACCAATAGCTAATAGCTTGAAGCAATTGAACAAGTAAGACATAAATAACTAGGTTTTATACCTTCCATCTTTCATAATTATAATATTGTAAATATTCTCTAAGTCTAATTGCTTTTTATGTTATTTTCTTATATTCTGTTTTTTTTTCTCTCCTGTTATTTATTACATCTATTATTGTATTAGGAACATTTACAGTGTCAAGCGCAAATGAAAACCTATGTAAGTAGATACAATGAAGTTATTTTAAACTTTCACAGGTAGGTTATAGATATATGTTAGGTTCAAAGAGAAATCCTTAAAAATATGTAAATACATGCGTTCCCAGCTTACTTCCGTGGATGTTTTTAATTTTACCTCAACTTGAAAGTACCAACCTAATGAAAAGTTTATTTTAAAGTTTTTTACTTTTAAATGAGTTATTTGCAAGGGAAACCTTTGTAAATATGTTAACACGTTCGTTTCTAACTTTCTATTAGTTACGGCTATTTTTAAAACGTACCTTTGTCCTGCTTACTTTGCTTACTTTGTTTAAGGGATGTTACGACTTTTAATAGCTTTCCTTTTTATAGCAGGAGAAGGAACGGGATAGTCAGTAAGAGTCTGACAACTCTTCTCGCCCCAAACAGGACCAAAAAAGTCATATGATGATTTTATACCACAAAAAATTGGTGTACAAATACGTAAGGTAAGGTTTGAAAAGTTTAAGGTAAGGTTTGGTTAAGGCATGGAAATGCCTGTTCCTTAATATTTGGTTCATCACGTAAAGGTATTATATATTGTATTTTTTTATAAAGTCAATCACTTTTTGTTCAACTACGCTGTCTCTTATTACAGTTGTATATACAAAATTTCATGTTATTATTATGTAGGAACAATACCTTATGGAATATCGAAACCAATACCAAAAAATCAACGGACTCGTTATTTTAAATTTAAATTCAAACGCGTTTCTTGAATGGAATACTAACTTTTTTCAAATTCGCCACATGTTATCAGTTTACGTTTTCAAAAGAGCAAACTAAGTATGAAGTAAGAAGTTGTTCCACGCAAAACTTAACACGTATTCTTTGACGTTGGTTGGTAAAGTGAGTTTCGAATGGTTGAACACGAGG
Source organism: Spodoptera exigua (assembly GCA_902829305.4). Classification (NCBI taxonomy): domain Eukaryota; kingdom Metazoa; phylum Arthropoda; class Insecta; order Lepidoptera; family Noctuidae; genus Spodoptera; species Spodoptera exigua. The sequence goes on from LR824614.2 coordinate 7,668,607, forward strand.
CGATGCTCAAGCAATGTATGAACAGGTTGTTTCTTACAATTTTACATTCGATTTCACATACAGCAATATTGATTTTAAGTTTTATTACCTTACAGTTTATTGGAGAAACGGTATTTAAATCGAGATATATCGTTAAAGGATTCCTTTCAAAATACTGAATAAAATCTCTTTTCGTAAAATCAGAATCTGAATATTAAATTTTAACTTTGAGCTTTAAAACGCCCAATCCCATTTTAATCATGTCACATCTCGTACAAAAGAAGTGTCAACGCGCAATCAATAAACGCGTTCAATAAAATAATCATGTTTGCAATTTAAAAATGTATTTAATATCATGAGATCAAAGTGCAGTCTGAAAGTAGACGGGCTCCAGGGATCAGTGATGTAAAGAAAGGACTACGAACGATATTTACGAATTGTAAATCTTTGAGTCTGGGGACACCTCATGTCTATTCTCGGGGGCTTGCAATAGACACCAATATACCGGTATGTATAGATAGTAGTGTTTTAAATTGTCAGAGTTAGTGTGAAAGAGCCATGCTTCGGCACATATTGGTCGGCTCGATCGACGTGATACACGGCCTCACAGAAAACCGACGTGGAACGACCAATGCGTTGTGTTTCGCTGTGTGAGTGTCTTTACCCGGAGGCCTTAATTATCCTTTTCCTCCCCCAGTTCCCGAAAATATTTTGTTTTACGTTTTGCTCAATTCTTCCCTCCCTCCTATATATAAATCTCTAACACCCTAATACTCAAAAGGTCGGCAATGCATTCGTAACTCCCTTTGTTTTCCTTCTCTTTGATTCCCATGAGCGGCGCTGATTGCTCACCATCAAGTAATCCAGATGGAAGTGTGTCGCTCACTCAAAAAAAAAGAATGAGCCGATTCGAACGTAGTCAGGCTGTCACTTTTAATCTAATAAACCTTTGTTTTTAGTTAAGAGCGCCTATATATAGTAAAAGAAATAATTTGACTTTACAGCAAAGAAATAAGACACAACTTTAACGGGAATAAATTTTAATTCAGTTTGAAGTAAAGTAGATGAACATGTTAGATAATAATAGATAGATTCAAGGTTTTCTTTTTTCCAAGCAATAAGTGTTAGTATATTCCACAAGCGGAAAAGTGACTTCTATTTCAGTGTAAGCTGGAATCACTTAGCTAGTTGCCAGTTCAAGTAGTCTTTTTCTAAGTGTTGAACGTGGTCGTTGCCAAAACGTCGATCTAGGAAGTTTTATTTTGTTTGCGTCATAGTAATTTCGCCCGTTTTACGTTCGTCGTAATGATGATTGTTGCAAGTTTTATGCGTAATTTTATATAGGGTTAAAGATTTGTTACATTATGTAGTAAAATCTTGCCCCTGATAATAATGGGCCTGAAACATTAATTACTAGCAACCTACCTTGGCTTTGCACGGGTGCAATGCCGATACTTAATTACTCCACTTTTTAATAGATATTATTATAGCTAAAAAATTCTCTCCAATCACACTATGTATTAAAAAACTGCATCAAAATTTGTTGCGACATTTTAAAGTTTAAGCATACATATGTATAGGGACAGGGAAAGCGACTTTGTTTTATACTATGTAGTGATTAATTTTACTTGCCTAATTTGGTTTCTTCATTGTACCCTTGATACTTGAAAAGTTGACACTACAATTAATATAAACCCTAATGAAAATCTCAGTAAACCTTTTCAGGGAAGAACAAGCTAGATCTAAGTCTAATCCAGACACGTTGTTTATGGCAGTACCTACCAAGTGCCCTCACTTCGCTTGGGGTCAGGAAGAAAATTGACGTAGGTTAGGATGGGCTTGTAATTTATAGAGGGGCTTAAGGACTTCACGGACACACATAAGATGCGTGCTTGCCCCCAGCCTCAGCCAGTCAACCCGAAAATTATTCTTACATTAATCTAAACACATTCCTTATCTTAGAATTGCTGATATTTACAATTTAAATTGTTTATCCTAAAACTGTATTCTCACGGCATGAAATCGAGTTGAAAAAATAGTTATTTTCGACTTTGTGACTTTTTAGTTTACAGTGAACTGGAAGTGATTGATGCCCGAGTATTTAATTCGTGAAGACGGTTGCGTTGGCTTGGTGTTTGATGGATTATGTAAGTGATAATACTCTGAGAATTTACTTTCGGTGACTAATTAATTAGATATGTTATATGTGTAGATTAGAATAATAAGTAAACAATATTTTTTAACTGATTAGGATCAGTTATGAAAAAAATTCTAAACATAAAGAAACGAAAGGACATTAACGTAATGTATCCTAAAGCAAATCAAAATAAGTTCTGTTGTTCCATGTAATAAAAATACATATTTGCATTGCAATTGTGACATAAAAGGTCCACGATTTAAGGTATATTTTTAAACAAAATGTCCGCTATTTGTACAGCGCTTGCTCCGCTGTATTGTCAATGTTTCACGTACGCTGTCACTGCTGTCAGTTTAAACACATCGTTTTCGCATGGACTCCGTTACGGCCATTAAATTTTTGATTAAAGCTTCAAGCGCATTATTTAGTGGTAGTTTTATTACAGTCTATAAATAAGATGGACTGACTGTGTCAGCGGTACCTATCTTGCAGTAAAAGAATTTAACGAATGCGTCTGTACGACAATTTTTTATCTTTTTAGATAGCTAGTGTAGGTAAATTTCCTAGAACGAAAATTAAATATTTTGAGTTTTAATAAACTATTGAAATAGTTATTCATACATAACTTTCGGCGTCGGCTGTCCATTTAATTTAACTAAATCGATTATTCTATCAAAATATTTATTATAGCAAATAGAAAACCGACATTGGATTGTAAACATGAAATGGAGTTGTGAAATGATGGACAGATTACTAAATAGATATTCATATCTGCTGAATCATTCTGCTATTACTCACATTAGACGATCGAGTTAATAGGGAGTGTTCGGGAGCTTTCGGTAGTAATCGGGAGCTGAACCATCCATCACTGTAGACTAGTCATCGGGGCGATTACACAACTCCTATCTTCTTGTACTTGATAGCAAAGCGAATTATTTTGTTGAAGAATTTTTTTTTATTAAATTGGAGCATGATTTGCAAAATTTATTTAAACTTGAGTTCCTTTCCTGTAAAAGGACACTTTTATTTTAAATTCCATTTTTAAATCGACCTACACAAGAAAGAAAGAAAGAAAAAGTATTTATTCGCGTCTAGGACGCAAATAAGACAAAATAAAAAAAGAAAACAAAACATTGGAAAAGTGTTTTTGGCCAGCTATGTTATAATACTTTTCCAATAGAACGACGAGTTATTTTCGTTTAAATTTTGAAACCGATTTGAAAACAGGAAATTAAAGTTCGAGTTCATATACAAGTAATAATGAAACAAATGGGTAAAGTTTGTAGAGGAGTTATTTCTAGAGCGACCATGAAATGAGAATATGATTAGAGAATACATAAAATCCCACCGTATTTTGTTTTTGTTGCAGGAGCAGACGGATTACCTGATGGTAAGCAATCGGCGCCGCCCGTGGATACTCGTATCACTAAATACCAAAGGAGCAAATACAAGTGCGTTGCCGACATGTTGTGGGTTATAAGGAACTTTAGGTTCCGGAATTTGGGGATTGAGAATCAAGGACTAGGCCACCGGTAACCTCACTCACACAGCAAAAAATAATGTAAGCTTTGTTTCACGATTTATTTCTGTGAGGCCGTGGCATCAATTTTCGAATTCCATATTTTGACTTATATGTTAATACATAATTAATAAGGATTTAAAGAATTCTGAAATTGGCAATTACATTTTGCCGGTACTGAACAACCATTGATCCGTAGCGTAACTACGGACCTTTCGACAAGCGAGGCGAATCGAGGAACATAACATTTGTAAACATTGTAGAAAAGGAAAAACTTCTAACTGCGTTTGAAGAACACAAACAAAAGAAACACTTTAGAATTAATTCGGTTTTGAGTCATATCTCCGAGACACAGTCAAAGCTATTTCACTCGTCAACGGCTTGTGACTGCGATTTATTGAGAGGATTTTCATATGAGGCACGAGGTTTCCCGGGAAAGAATACTGTAAAACTCAAGGCTATACGTCAGTTATAAAGCAATAAACAACATAACTTCTGGTTTTACACGAAAAAAATATTACAACTTTTTTTAAATTTTCAAAAGTATAATACTTTGAAAGTGTTCATGATTTTTCCAGCTTGGTGTTTGATAAGAAACGAGCGTGCTCCTTATTTAAAGGCCGACAACGTGTCTCCGACTCCACTGGTGTTGCGAGTCCATTGCAGCAGCGCCAATTATTTCCTGACCTCCTACTCCATAAAATTGACGACGCACTATGCCCTGTATTCAAGAACCGCACCTATCCCAAAAAGAACAAGAGCTAATGTTTTAATGTAAAATTTCTCTCAGAATTCTTTGTAGCAGTGCGAAACGGATGTGTTAATTTCACGTCAGATAACACTGTGAGTTTGTTGAGTTGCTTACGGAACTAACACATGCTTACCTGATGCTGAAACTGCTCCGGATGTACTGCGTAACTAATTAATATTCATACATTTGGTGATTTGATAGTCTGCAAGTGAACGATGGTGCATAATAAGTATTACTTACTAGGTTATATAATACATAGCACGAATTGTACTACGAATGCTACGCGTACACTTATTCTTAAGTTAAAAAAATAATGACTCTGCTAAATAAATATTTGATTTAATAAAATGTATGTAATAAAACTCCTTGGTGATTGGTAGAATAGAGTCTTAAATATTTCTATTCCATTAAAGGAATCACTAGACGAAAAGCGATCAACGCCGCCATTGTAGATGTCCAGCAAGGAAAACGCGGTAACGCCGTTTTAAGAGGGAGTACAATTTTCTGAAAATGTTGCCCTTAATTTTAACGAAATAATTAGAGGAATAAATAAAATAAAACGAGAAAAATGTGTCATTACCATAAAACATTTACCAAATTTACACTGTGCGGCTGAAATGTAGCGTATCAGCCATTTAGTCGAGCTGTTTGTTAATACAAGACTCCATTAACCTTAGAGTAAACACGCTCAAACCTTAAATTTATTTAGCTACGTTATTTAACAATGGAAATGGTTTTGACTGCTTTTTTATTTCCAATGTTACTGATATTGGATTGGAGAAATAAATGAAAAAGAAAGTTAAATATTTCGACAAATTGCAAACCTTATCTTTTTCGACATTGCTTGTTTCAAAAAGGCCGCATTCGATGGCGGTATAAACAAGGGTCAAAATTCTGTGAATTAAATGGTATCATATATTTATCTCATTACTTCATTCTACGTATCGATTTTTTTCTTTTATTATAACTCTATTTATAAAAACAAAAAACTATTATTATTTTTTTAAACTCATGGTAATTTGGTGTTGATTGCAAAAAATCAAATTCAAAATTGGAACAACAAAACAGTTACTAAGTAGACCAATTGGGCCATCAGTTTTTGTCACTTAATTAGTTTAATTTGAAATAAGGCTGATAACGCCTGACCTAATTTCGTGTATACTCATTTGAATACAGTTTATTGCTGCAATAGCTAATGGATCAATCGTGTGGGATGTTACCTTAATTAATTACTGTACATCTGACAGGAGGATTGGAAATCGAATTTCGATGTTAATTTACGATCAGTGGATAGTAAACAGGAAATTATAAGCCTAGATAGATATTAGATGGTGTAAATGACCAGATTATAATTTATGGTGAACTAGCTTCCGCCCGTGGCTTTGCCCGCAGAAGTATGTTGATAAAAAAGTAAAGTAAGTGTTAATCGAGGGTATCACCTATCTATAGGTATACTGAATTTCAATCAAACCGGTCCTGTCGTTTTTGCGTGAAAGAACAACAAACATACATCCATACATTCTAATATTACTAGGATGTGGGCTCTTGGAAAATGTGAAAAAGGAAACCGATAAGGTTTACTGAACCATTTTTGGCTTTTATGTAGGTAACATTGGCTTTTATTGAAAAATAACCCATATGTTCTGGTAAGAGAATATACTGTTGTATAAACTCCCATTTTTTAAAGGAAATTATGTAAATAAGCAAAATTAAATAATCATTTATAAGGACTGTGGGCTTTCTCGAAAAAATAACAAAATCGTACATAATTTTCTTAGAAAATCGGATGTTTATTTAGTCTCTTATGTTTATAATATGAAAAAAGTTTATGTATACGACGGAGTTAATACCAAAGTTATGACTTTCTCTGTCATTCAATGGAGTTCTAATTATTACAAAGATTTTACAAAAGTTGACGCTATATATTTTACAGCTTATTTTTTGCTTTATAAGATTGATTGTCTGAAGAACATCCAAACTTATATTATAAATGCAAAACTAAACTAACTAACTAACTAACTCTGTCTGCCTGTCTGTCTGTCTGTATTTTCTTCATGCCTTAACTACTACTAATTCCAGTATTGGCAAAAGAGATCCTACTAGATTACTCATGGCTACCTGTAAGTCATCACTATTCCAAAATAATTGTTATGTTATTAATAAAGTATTTAATAAAGTGCCTACATCTATCCGAGAGTTACCACTACGTAGAATGAAAAGAGTACTAAAATTATGGCTAACAGAACACACATTCTATAGCATTAGAGATTTATTTTTAATGTAATCCTTTAGAACCTATTGGTTTTGTCTCTCTTTTTGCCATGTATAAATTAGGCATAGTATTTAAGCTACTGCATGGTTACAATAAAATAAAATTAGTTCTATTATCATTTAATTTTATTGTATTTTGCATACCGGAATGGTGAAATATGCTGCACTGAAATTATATTTGTAAGGCCTTGTTTTATCCACATTTCATGCTAATAAAAGTTTCTTTCTTTCTTTCTTTCTTCTACTGAAGCTATTTGTGTGAAATTTGGTACAGACATAGTTTGGAACTCGAGAAAGGACATAGGATAGTTTTTAAACCAAAAATCTGCAGGAAGTCACTATTCCATGCAAACAAAACGCGGACAAAAGCTAGAAGGATATATAATAAAAACATAGAATAAAGTCTGAGAAATTCGAATTTCAAATTTCGACAAACTGCAGAGATGCTCGCCAACATTAGATATAGGCACGCGAAAAGTGTCACGGACAAACATAATAAATTAACGACAAGGAAGAAAAGTGAAAATTATATGGTAGCATTAAGAATAAACAGACATATTATAATGCCAAATAAATAGGCAAAGAAAATTATACGGAAATATATCATGTAATAAAAGTCATAACGCAGAATTTTTTGGTTGGTTGTACCTAAACACATTTCTTTGTTTTTGTTGGATTTTTGGACACATTGCATGTACCACAAATTGTTATGTGGTATGGCCATTATGTGTTTTTATATGTACTTCTAATTGTCGAGTTTACGTTTGTGTGAAGTTATACATAAAAAATGTGTGTGTATTTAATTTGGAGGTATAATACTTACAAAACGTTCGCGTACGTTTTGAATATCTTGAAATAATTTAATTAGGATCCTAAAATAAACTAATTTTATAAAAGGGTAATGCCAATTTTACGGATATAATCTAATTTATTCGTGTTGCTAAATACTTCGGGATTTTGTTCTACAAAACTTTTGTTAATGTAGATACTGAACTGCCACTCTCCGTAGTTTATATTGTTTTATCAAATTTTTAATGAAAATTGATTGATGTTGCTGATATACTACGTTTTTGCTGAAGCAACTGAAGATATTTAGTAATCCGTATTGATTTTTGGCTAAATTGAAAACCAAGGGGCCAGTAATTATAACTCCAACAATTATAAAAACATTATATGTGATCTTAAAAATCGATCAATTTTGCTACAGAAATTGTTTATATGTAAACTTTGCTAAAATTGGAACGATATAATAATTTGATAACACATGGATACTTATGTAGATAATAAACATCCACACACACGCATTGTTCTTACGTATTTTTCACACTTGTATTTTGTTTAACAACATTTGAGCAGTTATTTATTTGTATATTTCCACGTACGTAGGTGTAAGTACCGAACAGAATAGAATGTACCAACAGCAAGAGCTTCGACGCTATTTTTAAATGATTATAGTCGTAAAAATTGATTCCTCTCAGTTTAGTTTTAAGTTCAGTGGCTTTTTAAAAATATTTACGACTGTTTCAAGAAAATTTTGTTTACGTAATTCAAATATTTGGAGCTACCAGGTAAACTGTGTGAAAACAATCGCGAACACTTCTAGAGGAGACTTAGAGGTTTAGGTATTTTGTACTGTACAACAATTATTATAGGGTGTGGATTAGGATCTGACCTCAACTAACTTACAGACCTATAACCCTAGCTTTGACAATATTTGCTACTCTTTTTCTAGAATTGTCTTCTCTCTTCTAGAGTGAGTAATTAAGTGCACCGGTTTCTTACTGACTAAAAGCACTTCGTTCTGTCACTTGCTCCAGGTCGAGGCCGCGGTACATCATTGCTTGCCCCACAAGCCCGGCTGAACATCGGCCCTGTTAGATCCCATCTGTTGTGGTCTATTGGATCTTTGAGGCGCGTAACGCTACGTGCCTTACGCTCGGGTCTGGTTCTGGTGGGGCGGCGAGCTACCCTTGCTTGTCATTCGCAGACCTACGTTTGCGGTGGCTCCTTATGCGGTTGTGGCGTGTATAGGGTAGTGAATTGTGGTATAGAATAAGTAGCATATTAAAGATCAATTAGTACTTTATTTCTCTATTATGTTCACAATAAGGCTTATTGGACGATTCGCACGAATTTAACTCGCACGAAACGTGCGAATCGACTCCTTTAAAACATATTATTTTTTCTGTAGTCGATTCGCACGAATTTCATTTATTGGCGTGCGAATCGACACCCTCACAAATGTGTAGTAGGCTATTCGCACACATTACATTTTAAGGTTTAAAAAAATTAAAGTACAGTCGTATTCAGCCATCACTGAAATAAAAACAAAAAATAATCGAAGTTTAAACAGCAGATTAGAGCAGAGAAGAGATTTAATAAAGAAAAAAAAAAGAAAAATCTTTATGGAATAAGTGATAATAATAATTACTTAAAACGTGGTATCACGCTCACTCGGGTTGGTCATGGGTCTACATTTGGTTTAGTTTGTATTGTAACTGTAGAAAGTACACGTGCCGGACGGTTTTTTTTTTTTTTTTTTTTTGGTGAGGGGAAAATCATCAAATGACTTCTCCCGCCCAGGGCCGGGCAGGAGGGAGTGTCAGACTCTTACTGACTAAAAACCCCCCTGTTCCTTCTCCTGCTCTGTGCCGAGGTCGCGGTACCTTATTGCGCTTACCCCGCAACCCCGGCTGAACATCAGCCCTTTAGGGCCCCGTCTGTGGTGGTCTATTGGCTCTTTGAGGCGCGCGCGGAACGCTACGCGCCGTACGCTCGGGCCTGGTTCTGGTCGGGCGGCGAGCTGCCCTTACTCGCCGACCGCAGGCCCGTACTTACGGTGGCCGGAGATCGTCCCTCGATCCCCGACGCCCGTAGTGTCGCCAGTTGCGGCTGCTGGGGCGTGAGGAGGAGGATTGCTCCCTCACGCGGGCCGCCTCTCTCTTTGCGAGCATGACTGCTTCACAAAAGGAGGAGACGGCGTCCCAGTTCCTCTCACTCCGCACCATGGCCTCGACTAAGGCCGGGCGCGAGAGGTCGCCGCCGCCGATCACTTCCCTGAGGATACGGCGGTGCTCAGCCCAGGCAGGGCATACCGCTACCGTATGCTCCACCGTATCCTCTAGGTGGTCCTCACAATGACGACACTCGGGCGTTTCCTCCCGCTGAATCCGAAACAGGAACCTACCGAAGCTGCCGTGCCCGGTAAGCACCTGCGTCAGACGGAAGGTGAGGGCGCCGTGGCGTCTCTCAAGCCACTCCTCAAAGAGGGGTCTTACCGCTGCTATGGTAGCGTGCCCGGCCCTCGGTTGCGACAGTCGTTGTCTCCACTCTGCCGTGAGATCTCGCCGGAGCTCATTCCGCCACGCACTTATTTGGCGCGGCAGAGGATCTTCGCCCCGGCGACGCGCGTCTGCGCGCAAACTGTAGACGCGCGCGAGCGCCTTCGCTTCTAGATCCCACGGCGGTGATCCGGCAAGGAGGTTCGCCGCCTCCCCGGAGATCGTGCGATACCCGCGGATTACTCGTATAGCCATGACCCTCTGGGACGCGACCAGCGTACGAGCCGGCCGCCGCTTCAAGTCCGGCGCCCACACAGGGGCACCGTAGAGGGCCATGGATCGCACAATCCCCGTATACAACCTCCGGCAGGAGGCGTTTGGCCCCCCGAGGTTGGGAAGGAGCCGCTTGAGCGCGGCCCCAGACCGTTCCAACTTAGGGGCCAAACGACGAAAATGCTCCGTGAAGTTCCATCGGCTGTCGAGGACGAGACCCAGGTACTTCATCGCCGACTCGACGCCGATGGTAACTCCTCCTGCCGTTACTTGGGACCCACCTGGAGGTGGCGCGCTCCGACGGCCATAGAAGCACATGGCCTCGGACTTGTGGAGCGCCACCTCGAGTCCCAACTGCCGGATCCTTGCAACGACCGTCGCAACCGCTTGTGACATCAGGTCGGCCGCCGCCTGATGCGACCTCCCGTTCGCCAGCACCAGCGTGTCGTCAGCATAGCAGACAATGCTGACGCCGCTCGGGAGGTCGGTGCGTAGCACCCAATCGTACCCGATGTTCCACAGGAGAGGTCCCAGGACCGATCCCTGTGGGACACCGCGCGACACCTCTCGCCGATTCCACACGCCCCGGTGACCGGGGTAGATGACGCATCTGTCCGTCAAGTAAGCCTCGACTACACGACGGAGATAGGCAGGCACCCGGTGATACCGGAGTGCCTCCAAAATGCAGCTCCAGGGGAGCGAGTTAAAGGCGTTGGCGATGTCCAGAGACACCGCCACGACGACTCGCCTCCCGGCCAACGCTGTCCCCGTCGTGAGGTCCCTCACGCGCATGATGGCGTCCACCGTGGAGCGCCCTCTTCGGAAGCCGAACTGGCCGTCCGCTAAATCCGGCCCCCTTCCAGACAGGTGCTCGACGAGGCGGTCTGAGATTATCCTCTCGAACAGCTTTCCCACCTCGTCGAGCAGCACAATGGGCCGGTACGCGGACGGGGAGTCCGCAGGACGCCCCGGCTTCTTCACGAGGACCAGTTTACCCGTCTTCCACGACAGCGGAAACTGGCCTCTCTCCAAACATGCGCTGAACAGACCAAGTAGTCGAGGCCTGAGAGCCTCCGAGGCCAGGACCCAGACCTTGGCATGCAGCCCGTCAGGTCCTGGGGCGGTATTCTTGCCGCTCAGCCGGCGCACCGCCACTCTCAAATCTACCTCGGTCACTTCCGGAGCGGATTCGTCGTCGTCGTCGATGTAGCCCGCATTGGGCACCGCAGGGGGCGGGGGCATAGCCGGAGGCGTGTAACCCGTCTGTGGTCGGGGGAATAGCGCCCCAACCACTTCGTCCACGACCTCCGGCCGGAGACTCTGAGTCAGTGGGGGCGCCCAGGTGCGGAGCTTATCACGCACCATCCGGTAGGGGCGTCCCCACGGGTCTCTGTTCAGAGTCTCCAACATCTCCTCGCGGGCCCGATCTTTGGCCCGCCGGATCTCCACCCTGAGGGAGGCCTTCGCCGCCCTGTACTCCTCGTATAGCTCCGCCTCTCTGGTTTCAGCGTCCAGAGGGCGGAGACGGAGCCTGCGGTGCCTGGTGTATCGGCGTCGCGCTGCGGTGCACTCACCGCGCAGGTCTGCCAATTCCCGCGACCACCAATACACCTGGCGCTTGCGTTGGCACGGTCGGATCCGGGGCATCGCCACGTCGCACATCCTTGACATGGCGTCCTGGAGCCATCTCGCCTCCTCGTTAATGTCGGCTGGCCTGACCGGTGGTATCACCCAGGCCTGCACGACTGCGGCTTCCAGGAAAAGCTCCCGGTCCAGTTGCCTAAGCGCCCAACGCGGGCCATACGGGGCCTGTCTGACTGGCGGGTCTGCGGACTCGGCGGAGACGTCGAACCGTATATACCGGTGGTCCGAAAACGTCTCCACCTCCTCCATGACGCGCCAGTCAACAACGCGCGATGACAGAGCGGGGCTGGCAAACGAAATGTCCACCACTGACTCGCCCCGCATCCGTACGCACGTGGGGACAGAACCCCGGTTCAGCACGACTAGGCCTGTCTCCAGAGCCCAGTCTTCGACCATCCTTCCCCGGACATCAGTGAGCCGGGAACCCCAAGCCAAATTCTTGGCATTGAAGTCCCCGAGGACCAACACGGGGAGGGGACGGAACCCGACGACGACGGTGACTAACTCCCTGAGGGAGTTGTGGAACTCGACGAGAGTTCGGTTCGGAGAGAAGTACACGCCCACCACGGCGATCTCTCCGAACCGAGCCGCGACGCAACCCCTGCCTCGCTGAGGCCCTTCGGGGGTTGGGGTACCGGCGGCGGCCGACGAGATGATGGTCACCGAGCCGTCCAGGTCTGACACCCAGTGTTCCCTGGCTGGAACGAAGTACGGCTCGGAGACCACGGCAACATTGATCGACCACTGCGCCATGCTCTGGAGCAGGAGATCCTGAGCAGCGACGCAGTGGTTGATGTTCGCCTGGAGGAGGCGTAATGGAGCCATTATTGGGTATCCATCACGACCTCCTCTCTGACGGCAGCGGCGACAGCAGCAGTCGCAGGGGTGTTGGCGACTGCGGCGGCAGCGGGAGCGACGGTGGGAGCGGTGGAGGTGGCTAAGGGCCTACCTTTGCTCCTGGGCTTGGTGGGGGGGGAGCAGGTTTTGCCCCCAGCCCGGTGATCGGCCGGCTTGCCAGCCGCCGCACATACTACGCAGTGCGGCGGGGCGGTACAAGCGCCGGCCCTGTGACCGGGCTGACCGCAGCGGAAGCAGCGGTCGCTGCGGTCCACCTCTGAGGTGCATTTGGCACCCACATGATGGCCAATGAGGCAGCGGAAGCACCTCAAAGGTCGGGGTTCCAGCAGCTTCACCTGCGCCGAAACCCAGCCCACCAGGAGCCTTTTGCCCTCTGCCAGCTTTTTGGCCGCTGTGACGGGGCAGCTGACTACCACAGTCCGCAGCCCCGTATTGTCCGGGCGGATGGTGCCTGCCTTCACCTGGTCAGCAGGGCACTCCCCCGTCCTGGCGACAGCGGCCGCCACCTCATTCTCCGTCACGGAGTCGTCCAGGCCCATGATGCGTAGCTCCAGGCATTTGGTGGGCCTGGACACGCGAGCTTCGTCCGCCGCAATGCACGCCCTGAGCCTCTCGGCAAGGGCGTCAGCGGACGGGCCGCTGGCCGCGCCGGGGACCTCCAAGAGACGGGCTCCAGTGGCAGTGACCCTCACTGCGAACCCGTCGGGTGCCCCAAACTCCGCGGGAGTTACCGCCCCCTTCAATTTGGCGAGGACCTCGCCATACGTCACCCCCTTTTTCGCCGCGTCCGGCTGTAGTGTGATAACTACAGCCGAAGATTTTGGGGCGAGGAGCATTGCCGCAGCGCGCTTCTCCTTGCGCCGCTGCTGTCGCCGCTGCCGCTGCTCCTTCTTCCGGAGCTTCCTCCTCTCTTTGGCGACCTTCCTCACCTCCCCCGCCACTTGCCACTCGCTACCAGCACGCGACGCAGACGGCGGAGTAGGTGCCGATGCGGCTGGGGCTCCAGCCGCTGCTCCTCTTCGTCTGCGGCTCATCGGCGCAGGAGCCAGCGCCGAGGGAGACTCGGGCGCCCTCGTCGGTGACAAGGCTGTCGGCGCTTTCGCCCCCTTCTTCACCGGTGCGCTGGCTTGTGCCCCACGGCTGGTTGGCGGCTTGGTCTTAGCCGCTGCGGCAGCGTACGACCCGGCTGCGAGTGGAGGTCGGAGGAGCCTGCCCTCCAGCACGTCGAAACGCTGCTGGAAGGCGGCCATCTCCCGCCGCATAAGGCCGAGAAGGTCGGCCTCAGCTGGCTGCGAGGGTTGGGGACGACCCGCGCGAGCAGCGGCGAGTTCCGCCTTTGCTGCACGAAGCTCCGCCTCCAGGGCAGAGTTCGCAGCCGCTAATCGGGCCAGCTCGCGCCTCATTCCGGCCATCTCTTTTTGCAGAGCGGTCATCTGCCGCTCTGCTGAGCCCTGTTGGGATACCGCCGACATTATAGCGGCCTCCGCGTGCTTAAGCACTCCGTTCCTGCCAGCCTGGGTTTTTTGCCCAGCCAGCATGCGGAGCGCTTCCTTTACTTGTAGGCGGAGGCTCTCAGCGCCGCCTACAGAACCCTCACCACCGGAGGCCTCCATCTCCGAGGAGTCCGAGGGGGCAGCCTTTCCCAGGGCGCTCCCCTCCGCTGCCAGCCGCTCTGCCGGCTCGGATCGGCTCCCAGCCGCCCTTGTGGAGCCCTTCCCCTTGCCCCTACCCCGCGCCGCCGTGGGGATTTTGGGGGCCGGAGCCTCCTGTTCATTGGAGGAGGGCCCTCGCCCATCCTCCAGCCTGGGGCGTTTGAACGTCCCTCGGGCCTTTTTCTTGCGCAGCGCTATGTTTGTGCCAGACTGCGATGTTGAATCGGACTCAGAGTCCGACTCCTTCCTACTTGAGGCACGTGCACACGATGCCTCTAGCGCCTCGGTTATATTCGCAAGCGAGCTGACCTCGCTTGCGTCCTCCTCACCGTTAGGTGGATTTTTATTTTTTTTATTTTTGTTTTTAGGTATCTCCATGTGATTCCCACGAGTATGGGGGAAATAAAAGGTCCGCCCAGGGAGAGCCCCCTGTCCCTGGGTAAGTGTGCATTTGTCTCCCAACTAGGGGGTCCACCGGTCCCCTAGCTGGGGGTGCGCTCACGACTGATCCTACTCCTCAGCCATACATACCCTCGCCGCGCACCAGAACTTAGTATTGGAGGAATTTTTTATAGAGGTTATCTTCCTCGCGGTCCGGGCGGTTAAGCCAAGACCCTCGTCCCGGTCCGAGTCATAAAACATGACCATGATCTCTTCCCGGATTACGATATCGACGGGTGCAGTCGGGCGCAGCTAGTGCCCCGATGCTACTCATTGGCAGGGTGAGTGCACAACGAGCGCCGCCCTTGTTTCTCCGCCCCGCTCTCTGCTAGGTCCAGAGAGTCGTGCGGAGGAACGCCCCCACGGAGGCTTAGACCCTATGACAGCATAGAGCCGGTCGCCTCTAGAACCCGACCGGGTTCTCCGCCCGGCCAGAAGTTCGCTGCGGGCGACAGTCAAACCAACCCTGTCACCATCCCGTTAGGGAGACTGTCGCCCGCACCCAGGGTGCACCACGGGGAGGTCTTCTGGCATGCACCCCACGTGCCGGACGGTAATTTAGACAATTAGACAAATGCATTAAAAGATCGGAGAAAGAGCTCACAACTATACCAAAAATTTATGGTGAAATGGTTTGGGACTTGCATAATGCTGGATATGATCTCATACAAAAAGTTCCTGATTTTATAAATATTAAGAAAAGGCTCTATCGCCACAGAAACATATAACTACAGATTAAAATTACAGAGAAAAAATGAGATTCAAAAATGTTACAGATCTTATTATTCCTCCATAATACGAAGATTTGAAGTTTGCTGATTATGGATATAAGAAAACAAGAATTACACTTCTTGCAAACCAAAATGTTATAAAATATATTGAACCAGCAGAAAGCGTTTTTTGCGATAGGACGTTCAAAAGCTGCGTACCACCGTTTTTTCAAGTATACACGTTACATATAGATTTGGGAAGTACCCATGAACATACATATTTTACCAGCCATATACACTTCACTGCCGGACAAACAAGAAAAAACATACGAATTTTTTTTATATAAAAAGCCGAATTGCTCACTTTGCTCCACGTATATTCACCACAGATTTTGAAATAAGTGCGATGGCTGCTATTGAAAAAATATTTCCTGATGCACGTATTCAAGGTTTTTTTATTTCATTTCCAAAAGTCTTTATGGAGAAATGAATACTTAGTTTTAATTTTAATACAGATATTGTTGATTATAGATTATGTTTTTATTTTCTATCTATTACGAGTAAAACATATTTGACCTTACTACTTCTGTGCTCAAGTGTACTTTATCTTAACGGCATTTCATAAAAAACAATATGTGTGCGAATAGCCTACTACATATTTGTGAGGGTGTCGATTCGCACGCCAAGAAAAGAAATTCGTGCGAATCGACTACAGAAAAAATAATATGTTTTAAAGGAGTCAATTCGCACGTTTCGTGCGAGTTAAATTCGTGCGAATCGTCCAATAAGCCCACAATAACGATGAGGCGCTCCTGTCACGTAATACAATTTAAGCTAACATTGTGTAACTAGGTATTTTTCTTTCATGACCGGAAAGATAGTTAATATAGTAATTTATTAGCTTGCACCTACATCAAAGGAGGCGTTATAGTCTTATGATCTCATCAAATACAGGAAGGTCATATTATCAAAATCCGGATGTTTCTCACATCGGAGGACATGTCCTTCAGATTTTATTAAAGGCTACAAACACAAGGAAGAAGTTTCGCAGGACACCGGGTCAACAATGTGAACCAAAGTAAACATTAATTTTATCAACTCTCAAAGAGATGGTCCTACCTTCTTTTGTTTTGTAATCAATTATTCAAAAGCGTGTTAGTACGTCTTTAGGGAACAACATCTTGTGACATCGCGTAAAGATTGTTGAAAAATTTGCGAAAAAAATTGTACCTATCTGAGGGAATAAACTGATTGATTACACTGATCAAGTTAATTACTCAATTATCATTATCTTAGTACTAACAAATAAATACCAATACAATATTACTTTATGCCGAAAACCGTGACTAGTATAAAATAGACTCCATCAGACAAATTATTGAATCAGAAATTAGGTTTGGAAACAAAAGCTATTCTTACTACGAGACTAAGACACTGTCAAAATCAAATATACATATAAGTTAGCGATAGACAGTACTGAACATAATACTTTAGCCGAATTTTCTCTAGAAGACATGTCGCAGAGATATATCACCGAAAATTTTACTGAAAATGTTGCTCGACATTTCCGTTGTTCACATTGGCCATAATCATCAGGCCACCTGAGGTATTGTTGTTCAGTGCAGCCAGAAAACAATGAGACACAATCACGTTTTTACTACTCAAAGCTTATCCAGCAACTGTCGAGGGACACGCATTTCTCCATCTTCTGTTTCCCACAGAGGATCGACCATCAAGTTGCGTAAACATTAATTCTATGTCGTGCGACGACGCACGGCAAATAGACAACAAATAGCTGGAATGGGTTGCTGGGCAAGCACATTAAGCTATCCTTGGCCTTGGCCTGGAGCAGGAAAATAACAAGGATAAGCCAGTATGAGTCTGATATAATCTCTCTTGCATTCATTAGGTACCTTGAGCGAGAGAAATCATTTGATGACTTTGCTCTAATAGAAACGAGCTTGATTGGTTTGGCCCTACCAAATGTAATCAGCTACATAAACTGAAATAAATAACTGGTATTTTCAACGTTTTTTTATGAATAAGTAGAGGTTTTGTATCCAAAGTCTAAAAAGTTAACGTTTGAAAAAATAACTTATTTAACTAATTTTTAGGAAACAAAATAGACTGTACAGGTTTTTTACGATCGAAATTGCAAGTAACAAGCTAGTAGTTATTAGAATGTATACCAAACTCAACTAAACAACGGTCTGTTGATTTATATTGAACCTAACGAAAGTTAGTTACAATGAAGCCCGAATGGAAGTTTAAAACAATGATTTCGCAACATTACGATGATTGATGAGTTTCCAATGAAATTTTTGACTTCTGACTGCTGCTGTCTCTAATATCTTTGTTCAGAAGCCAGAAGCTATTATTAGAATCAGGATTTATTAAAGTTGCTTAGTGCAAACGTACTTAAATTTAATTTAAAAAAATATGTGATAGATTGGCAAACGAGGTGACGGATTACCTGAGATTAAGCAATCTTCGTTCTTGGACACGCACTATACCTACCAGAGGCTTTATAAGTGTGTTGCTGGCCTTTTGGGAATTAGAGTTTTGGAGGATAGGAATGAAAAGGGATAGGGGGAGCGGAAGGATTTGGCCTTCGGTAACCTGAATCACAAGGCAAAACACACAAAAAATTCTAGATATTTTGACCATCTCTTTGGTTGAGTGGTCGCCAATGAGACTGCGAATGAAAGGGTCTAGGGTCCATTACTAAGTCGTTCAAAGTATTATAAGGTTCTCCTTGGTAGCATCAAGGAATCTAGAGTTATGTTATATTGATATGATATATTGCTTTGTGCTCTCACCCCCTATTACAAGTATCATAATACAACTTTTCATCATGTGCATTTTTTGTGATGGGCAGTCTACTCCCCTGGACACTATATTCTGATATCTGATCTGATTGTGCGGCATTTTCTGACCTCTGCTTACACTTTCAGGAGTAAAAATCGTGACGGTATAAAAAATAAACTTTAATAGGTACATATACTTTTTATAATCTATTTCATAAATTCGGGTTTACGGGTAGCGGGTCAAGCGCAATAAAGCATCATGGCCATAGCCTGGCACTCTCTCTCGCCTCACCCTGGCTGAGAGAAGTTAATTGAGGATATTTCCCCCACCCCCTGAAAAAAAAGTTATTCATTATATATCATACTAGCTATTCTCGTGCGGTTTCACCCGCTCTTTGGCTCTATTTAATCGTAGCGTGATGTTTTATAGCCTATAACACTCAGGAATATTGTAGCTATCTATCAGTGAAAGCATTTGGGAAATCCGACCAGTGGTTCCAAAGATTACCTCCTACATACAAACTTACAAATTTTACCTCTTAATAATATTAGTATAGATTCATACCTTTACATATCTATAACTTTCAATAAATTCTTGCTACTGCATAGATTAGATATACTTAATACAAATACTTTATCATAATAAATTACGTAGCTTTTTATTAGATACTATCAAACGTATCAAACTTTTAATCAACCATACTTATCTGTTTATGGTTTGATCGTTGCCGGTTGCAGTTTCTATCTACCGCATAATCGGTAAAGTAAATAGTTTTTAGACCAATATTAATAGAATGATTTATTAATTTAAGGATAACAGTATCTACTTACAACGAAAGCGCTACGCGATCGGGGTATTGAGTTAGTTAGTTGGTAGTACAGAACCATGTACAATAAACCTTTAGTTCGAAAAGTTTTGCTTATTTGGAATGGAGTTTCGAGATCCTTGGTAAGTGACGAGTGGTTAGTGAAGACAGCCATGCTTCGGTTTAAGTGGGTCGGCTTCACCGAAGTAATACGATTACGCTGTGTTTTGCTGCGTGAGCACAGTTACCGTTGACCCAATCTTTTCCTCAAATCCCTGAAAAACTTCATTAAGCCGGCAGGCAACCCACTTGTAACTTCTCTGTTGTTGTGGGTGTCCATGGTCCAGTGTCAGCTTATTTGTCGAAAGCCAGGGTTGCAGGTACAACCGTATTAATGGTGCAGGGCCATCCAGCTCGGAGCAGCGGGTGGTTTTCAATTAGCAACGAGTAAAACTTGATGATTTTTCCCCCTCAAAGAAAAGGTCGTTTGTCGCCCTTTCCTTGAGAGAGAAATTACAAGCAGGACTATGTAGTCACAGGACAGTAGTATAATGTAGTCCGTAACAAAATTATTTAGAGGTCTCTGACATACGGTGAAGCGAAGCATCGGGAAACCCGGACTTCTAATTTAAAGATGGATTTTGTAATTTTGTTGTGTATTTGTAAGTAATCAGTTATTTTTTTTTTATTATAGTACCTACCCAAATTGTTCTGTAATGCGTTATATTTTATACCAATCCTACCACAGATGATAATAAGGTTTCTACCAATCTCAAGAGTTTGAAAAAAAACGATCTGAACGTACTGCCACTCATACTGTCACAAGATTGTTTTGAAGCCTCTTTTGTTTGCCGGATACCGGTTAATAGAGCCGGTTAAACGATGTCCGGATCATATAGATTACGTCGCCTCTTAGTATGACCTTCTTGAGTAAACTTTTTTATCGTTTTGAAATAGTTTTATAGTGGCATATGGCAGTAAACGGACAGTCTTATCCCCTGATGGTAAGCGTCATCGTCATTAGACGCAACACCATGAGCACCCGTAGCACAAGATTATTTGCAATTGCGTTGTCGGCCTGCTAGTGGTTGTAGATTTGGAGATTGTGGATGGATGGGGGAGGACTGGGCCTCCTGATTGGCTATTATAATGTTTATATACAAAAAATCAACTACGTGATTTGTAAGCATACCTTAAAGGGTTTATCATCGACGTCGACAAAAGGGCAACCTGAATATTTCAAACTGTGATATCCAATATGCCTAGCAAGCGTGGAGATAGGCAAGAATTTGAGAAGGCACAAATTCGTGATTAATATGGTCTGCTGTCTGTATGTTACTTTCAGAAATGAAGTTAAAATTAAGGGTCAAAGGGCATTCACGTTGGCATGGTACGTTTTATTTATTAACAACTTCAGCTTTGACGGTAACGCAAACATAATATGTTATGATATGATGTTTTGTTAGGTTACTACTGCACTATATTAAAGGGACGGTTTATTTATAGATGCTATGTATGTATGTATGTGAGCTTCGAGGTATCAAAAATCTTTGATTTTTTCCGATGAGTTTCTTGCGACGTGTTCTGATTTTTTCAAAGTAAATTAACAATGTAAACAAAAATGTAATTGTGGAAATGCTTCCTGCTCTAAAAAGAGTACTAACCATGGAGTTTTGTCGTTATTAGTTTCAAAAAAGATCTGACCGAAAGAGCATATTTTTAAATATATTCTTGTTCGAAAATGCATTATTTTGGTCTTATTGAAATAAATGGATGTACAAGAATTTAATGACTAATAAAACCTTAACCATACCAAATTAAACGTATTTATTTGCATTTCTGAAGAAACTTACACCTTGTTTATGAGTTATCGTTCTTGTCTCACCTAGCTGCTCGTATCTGTGTAACTTCGTACACACAAGTCCTACAGTTGTAGGTACAATACTTCCTTGTCAGTTTTCACTTGAAGGCAATTCATAAAGAGGATAGAGGAAAGACGTGGATAAAGGGCATACTACCGGTGTAGACGCTGTCCATTTCCCACTCCTTTGATATAAATATACTCGTAGCAGCAAGAAATGTGAAATTGTATAGTACGCTTTATGTGATTGTCGCATTTTCCCAATACACGAAGTTATGCGAAAGAAAACGTGCTGGTTTTCATATATAAAGTTCGTGTCTTTATAGTACATGAGATTGTTTATGCTTCGGGTGGCCTAACAAACTTAAAAATATAATTGAGATTACTTATAACGTAACATTAATATTGAATGACTACTATAAATTTTAAGATCGGTGTCCATCGATTGTGTAAGTATGTGCAAGTAACAAAGTAAAGTGACGCGGCAACGATTAAGATTTTCCACGCTACATTGCGATAGAACGAGTCGACAGAATCGACACAAGGATCGTCGGCATTACTCAAAGTCACGAGTGGCCGACCGAGTAAGTAATAGACTAAATCCCTCTGTCTTACACTAACGATTGCAGAGATAATGACTCATCTATACGAAGCTACGCGCTGTTCGGAATTAGCTGTCATTCAAGACCATTGATTCTAAATACGAATTTGTGCGTTGTATATTTATGTTATGAATGAGAGATGTTTATATTTTGGTTATAGCTATGTAGTTGTTTTTGTTTATGCCAAACATAGGTAGTATATATTCGTATCACAGAGCTTAATACGACATGAATACGAATACGACGAGAATTTTGGTTAGGTACCTACTTATTTTGGTTTTCAGACAAATAGACATTGGTTTTAAAAAAATACCGACCGATTTATTATAGTTTAAAGATATAGAAATTGTAACTTCAGCGCCCATGTTTATCAGCTATTTAATGAGATCTAAGAATCTCAGTGACTCTCACTTCTAATAGTTGTATCACTATGAAAATTGGTAGTAAACTTAAATAGGTTTCTTATGTCAATTGGATGACTAAATAATATCATGGTAAGATCAATATTTTCAGATTTGATGAATTTGGCAAGTGGCTGAAGGAACTTTTTCTTGCCTACTAGTAATCAATACATCCAGTTTCAAAATAGCTAACATAATAGTTAGTCAGGTGCTAACTATTTTGTTTTAAAATAAATTTTAATTTTAAATCCGATGACAAAAACTCAGAAATTTAGGTATACAGACGCGCATGAGTGCATCTAGATTTTTGATTTTAAAATTATGCTTAAGCTGATCTAGTTTACTAAGTAATGAAAAATATATTCTAATCTAAAACATAGAACAGACTTCCTCGACAGTTATTGCACGTACAATTAATAAATCAAACTTATTATGAATAAGAATATCGTTAGTATAAACGTGATCTGCAATTATTCAGCCATTATGATCTGAATCCTCTTTTATTTAATATAAGAAACTTGACTAACTGAAAATATATTTACACTTTTGTCTTGTTTTGTTTTCCTATTATGCAGCGTTTTATTACTATTATCATCTGGAATTAATTTACTGTAGAGCAAACGGTTCTCTTTCGAAAGAGGTTGCCAGGGTCATCACGGTTGTGATTGTGGTGATTGGGAACACCATAGCCGACATAAGAATGGGGTGCTGAAATAATTCAATCATCATTTCATCTTTAAGATCTACCAAGCTTTAAATATTGTTCTACCGGGCAAACAAATATCTAATCTGTCAGCATAAAAACTTGCAATACACAGAGCAATGGAGTAAACCAGTATCGAAAGTCTATCTAGACTAGAGACTTCAAAATGGCTAATCAATGTAATAGCTACATCTAGCTGTACCCCAAACAGTTAGCAATGAATAGTGGTCACTCGTACAATTCCAGCTATAGACCGATTATTGCCAAGTAGTTTTTTGGCACGTCTCATTCGAGGTAAATGGCCCATTGTACGTGATAGAATCCTACTAACATACGTATTTATAGATGTAGCTTCCATCTTTTGGCAACTGTTTGTTAGTCCTTACGAATGGTAATATTTGAACCGAATTTATCAAGTAGCTGTTTGTATGGCCAGAATATGAATAAGCACTCTAATGTCAATGAAAGGCTGCGTTTGATTGCCTTCTATTTAAGACCTGTATCAAGCTATTTTCGCTAATTGCCACAGCAATTTCTTAGCTTTAAAATAGCATCTTAAAATTTTGCGTGGGTATAAAGGGGAAAATTGTTTATTTTAAAAGCAATTCTGCAAAATATGACACTCCATAAATAGCGATATCGAGAATACTATATAAAATTGTTCGGAAATTTCGTTCATATTCAAGGTATTGCACGGTAAAATATATGATCTCATGGGATTCTTGCATATGAATATATATAAATATATACGTAGATACGTATGTATGCAGGAACTCGGGCATGTCTTAATCATTACATAGTATAAAACAAAGTCTCTTTTCCTGTCCATATATCCCTATGTATACTTGAATTTTTAAAAACTACATACATTTATTTTTTATACATTTTGATGCGGTCCTTTATTGATAGAGTGATTAAAGAGGAAGCTGTACGTTTATAATGACATTCATTTAATAGTCGAGAAATCTAGTTTTAGCAATGCACCCGTGCGAATCCGGTGGCTAGTAGATAAATCATTAGGAAATAAATTTTATGTAGGTAATATGAATGATGAATGACATGTGTTTGTTTTTCTATCCACGTGCTTTACCCGATAAGAATATTAATTATGTGAACATTACAACAAGTAAGTAAAAGCAACACCATCGCCAGACATTTAATAATAATGCTTTTGGATGACTAATAAAAGCTGAGGGCATTAGATATTTGATTACTCTAGAACAATAACCGCATTGTGGCTTGTTTGAACTCACATTTGCAGTACAGCTTCAACCGCAAACATCACTCATTTTCATTTGGTTCCGCAGAGTGACATTATTTGTTCATAGAAATTTGAATATTCCAGTTCTTTTTCTGTGTCAAAAGAAAATTGGAATCTGAAACCGAGTAGTTCAGATCAGATCGATTTACCGACACCGATTCTAAGTGTGCGAGAGTCATGCTTCGGCGCGAATGGATCAGCTCGACCGGAGTGACCACGGCCTTACAGAAAACCGACGCGAAACAACCACAGCGTCGTGTTTCGCCGTGTGAGTGAGGTTACCGGAGGCCCAATCCTTCCCCTCCCCCGATCCCTCCCAATCCCTAAATCTCCAAAACTCTAATCCCTAAAACGTCGGCAACGCACTCGCAACTCGTCTGTTGCATGTCCATGCGCGGCGCTGATTGCTTAGGTACCACCAGGTAATCTGTCTGCTCGCTTCATAAAAAAATGACCGGAACGTGATGAAAGAAAAGCTAAGATCATGTACCGGCTTGTTGCAGAATCTGTATAAAGAAATATACAGAGGGACGGCATTTGGTAGGACAACGGGCACATCAACCATTTGTTACGAATACGTAAAAACTCGAATCACGTTCTTAATATTGTGAAACAAATAGGGCAGTATGGGCGTATTGGGACATTGATTTAGGTATACAAAACAAGCACATTGATTGTACCTAAATTTGGATGCTGTTAACAGCATAAACGGTTCTAATGCCGTCAGCAACACAAGCCTAATTACAATACAGTTCAATATAATTTAGTTAAACACATAATTGCATTGACTGCTTGTTAAACAATGGTAATTGGTGTGTCGTTATTAGAGTGATTTCTGTGAAAATTTACATATTTGCATAATAAATAAGGTGTCAGTTTAGTAGTTTTGTTTTTTTATGTATGAACTGGGTCTGTCCTATTGTTATCGGATTAATTAGCAAAAAAAAAACAAACGAACAATTACAATAAATATAAATAAAAAAATAAGTTGCTATGAAGTAACTTATACTTCACGCTACTTCATCACGCTTCTGTTAGCTGTGTAATTTTTTTTATTAAGGAGGCTTTGTGTTCCTATGTTTTGGGCTCATGTATAGACGCCATTTTGTTCTGTATGAAAGATAAGTTTTTTTTTATGTAATAGGTCGGCAAACGCAGACTGATTACCTGATGGTAAGCAATCAGCGCCGCCCATGGACACTCGCAACGGAGGAGTTACGAGTGCGTTGCCGACCTTTTAGGGATTTGGAGATGTAGGGATTGAGGAGGGATTGGGGGAGGGGAAAGATTGGGCCTCCGGTAAGGAGTAATAAGTCTTAAAATGTAATCCTTGTAGAAATGAAAATAATAATAATCGAATACTGCTGCTGGGTCTGGAAGTTATTCGAGCAAAACATGTAATCACAAAGGTAAAATAAAAAATATATTCAACGACTATTTTAGTTACCTGGCTACAAACCATACATTTACACAAAAGAGTTTGTGTATGCAACAACGTATTAAACTTTTATGTATAACATGATACACTTTCCGTATAAAATTGAGGGTTGTGATTAATATTTGATTTTAGATAAACAACACGATATATTTACGTCTTTGTCATTTCAGATTAAACGTCATTGAAATACAATTTGTTTTTGTTTTAATTTTAAAGGTGGGTAAGAATTCGATTAAGTAAATGAGCACGATGTTATTTTTATCCTTGTCGTTTTGGAAAACAGGTAAATAATGTTCGAATTTCAAATACCCAATGCCGCTTGAATGCGATTTATATGAGGAAAGCTTTCGTACAATCTCTGCATTTTCTTTCACGATTTAAACCTTTTCTGAGTTTAACACATTAACCGCCGCGTAGGTCACCGGTGACCTACGATTGCGGAGGATATACCTACCTTCAATAGTATTCTATTGGCAGTCGAAGTCGCAAACCGAGACTAACGAACAGCAATTAAGTTTTATGTATACACATAGATTTGATGTCCAATTAACAGAACCATGTTTTCGCCAAAGAAAATTTACATGAAAATATCTTGACAGGCAGTGGTACGCGTACGACGTAATGTGATTATATTGTCGGAGCCTAACCGAGTTAAAACACACATACAGTACCGCTACTGGTATAGTTAACTTCTATAAATCATCGCCAACATGTGCCACTGATATCAGTCTGGATAAAACTCTATAACCTCGTTCCTAAGAGGACATTTTTATCTCAAAAAAGTAATATTGGGCAGTTTTGTTTGTCATAACAAGTTATTGATTTATTACTGTCTCATTCTTGTGGTCTTAAAATGATTTCTTAGTAGATAAGGGTTACTAGGTGTAAGGTATATTATTGAGCATATTTTTTGTTATAGGATAGGTCGGTAAATGATCTGACGGATCACTTGATGGTATGGAATCAACGCTAGTTTTGAGCCCTGGTAACATCGAAGAATTACACGTGCGGTAGCCATCTTTTGAGGATTTGAGCGTTGGGCATGGGAAGGATTTTGTCTCCATTAATATGACTAACACAGCGAATCACAATGTAGGAATTGTTGCACGCCGGTTTTCTATAAGACCGTGGTATCACTGCGGTTGAGCCGGCTCATTCGTGCCGAACCATGGCTCTCCCATTCTTAAAATCTATCTCATATTCACGTAGTCAGTTAAGCAGGTAGTATGTTACTTTAGTTCATTCCTATTATTCGAAACACTGACTTCGATAGTATTATAGAGGATAAAACATTATACAAAGTTCGAACTTCATTTGAACTTACTGACTAGGACAGATAATAAAAACACTTTAATAGCAAGAAGTTACAGCATAAAAATTTATAACACTTATTTCCGTGTCTCGTCTCAGCTACAGTTCACTGATCTGTTTTATAAAAAGGTAAAAGTTTGTGAATTTAAAATAACTATCAATGAATCTTAGTGTTTAGATAGTGGCAGTAACAACTGTGTTGAAATTCAGATTAGTAGGTATAAACAAAATGTAAAACAAACTAGGTTTGATACAAACCAATTATACCCAAGTGTTCATAGTTTTCATGAGTAAATAAACATAATAAGGAATGAACAAGTCTTTGCTTATCACATTTCCTTGTAGTCGGAGTGGAAAAGATTGATACGGAAGTCACGGTTTGCTGAGTAAAGCCGGGTTTTATTCTTCCGAGAAAGAAAATTGAAGGTGCTTTGTAGATTTTTATAGTATCTAGCGTACTACTATAAAAATCTTCTAAGTAGGTACCTTTAGAGCATCTTGTCGATTTAAGTCTATATCATAAAAATTCAGAAGTTTAGACGACGATATTGGGTGATATCGATTATATAATATAAACATAATAATGCTTGAAGGGTAAATATACATATTATGTTACATATATTTTTCTGTAAATATACCAAAAACCTCCGTCTATTATAGTCAAGAAGTCATCCAAATATTTTGTAGCTATACTCCTTGAATCGGATTAAAGTTATCTTTGACTCAAGTTTTGGAACACATGGAAGGTAAAAAGGATTTATTTTGTGATATCATATAATACTTATACAGAATATCGTCGTAGGTTTTAAATACAATAGCACGAAACTAGGCCAGTGGTTACGCGACAAAGATGGATAGGGCGCTGTACTGTTGTTTAAAAAACTTAATTCAAACAAGTCATTGTGAAAACTCAAGAGGCGGTCATATTTTTCTCACTACTACTACTAAGATAGTGAACTACCTAGTTTGAAGAGTGCATGTATGTATATCTATTGAGTTTTACTACGATAATAAGACTAGGTATGCACTCACAGTAAACTCATTATTCGGTAGTCACGTGTACTGGAATTTAGAATACTGAACTGTTTGGTTAATCTTAATTATATCAAAGTTAAACATAATTTAATAGTAACTAGTTCACACGCGACTTGCTTGTCGTACGTACTTACGTACGTAGTACCTATCCTACCAAAATTCTAGGTAATTCCTCACCTTTGTTGTCCAATTCACCTATAAATGCTTGTAAGCAAAGCAATAACCAATTTCTCTAGGATTTTGTTATAAGCAAGATACAAATTGATTACAGCTTGTTTTTCTTATGGCTCAGTTCAGAATACCAATCACGTAATACAAAATGTGTCAAGGTAAAAATAGGGTACGATTGGTGGGTCATTTGAATGAAAAATAAACGAATAAAATGCTAAAATTGGAAACTAGCAACCCTATCTAGGTCTCATTATATTTGGATTCGTAATCTGTATTAAGGGCTCGTATTATTCGTACGTTATGTATGTTATCTGTTCAAGAAAATATTGAAATGAGGATGTATTTTGAAACCAAAAGATACTTTCTTGACTACATATGTTATAATTTTAAAAATTCTAACATTTACTTACCAGAATTAGTAATTTGGAAAAAGAAGATTCGTTATAGTGGCAATTTTGTTTAGTTTACTGATCTGTTTTGTTAATCACCCCTTTGTGTAGATCATTACGTAGTAATCATCATCGGCTTATAAATGCCCATTGCGGAGACAGATTTATTTTCACATGGGTTTGAGCATTAATCACCATGCTTGCTCCAGGTGGATTGTCGATTTCAAACTTATAAATAAGAAATTCTCAAGATTATTTCCTTCACCGAAGGAAATTATCGTCGTGTAGGTCAATGGTGTCTAAATAATACCTCGGAAAAAGTTACATTGATACTTGCCAGGTTTCGTATTCGCACCCTTAATTATAATAATCTCCCGCATGAGAAGCCGCATAAATTTAATATCACCGACAAAAACATATTTTTTGGGTTTAAAAAACATTAAGAGTATCTCGTATCTCATCATGATCTGTGGTGGTAGGATCAAGCGAACGGCAGCTGTCACGATCCTAAACTTTTGTAAAGCCCATTAAGGAATGTTACATGATAAATTAGCTGGTACTTCATTAATCTTCAATCTACTGAATCAGCCATTATAATAATATTAAACTTTTTTGGAGATTTATTACATTATTTATTTAAAAAACTGATTATTTTTTGCACACACACAAATTTTTTAGACTCGGTTACTTTACTTTGAAATTTTGGTTATCTTTAACATTTATTGGAAGGGCGTTCTTCCTGGTATAAATGGAATATGGTAGTTTCCAACTAGTCACATTCAATACTTTTATCCAAATGTCAAAAACGATACTTTTCTATGAAACTCCAACTTTTATGACTTATTTATTTTTTTAAAAAATCCTAAAAAAATATCGAAAATTTTGTGCATCGACAGACTAATAAATACACATAAACTTATTTTTCAATATTTTATTACCCGACTACGGCACGGGTTATGATTTTGACAGGCTATTTGTATTAAAACGTCAAATTAATATTTTTTTTTGATCCACGAGACTACTTAATTCTGAAAAAATATTTTATATCTACAATGGGCTGGCGTTTGAAACAAGAAGAACACACCAGATTACATATATATATATACCCTCAAGGCAGCATATATACTCCAGTAAAGAAATTCTTCTTCTTGGCGATTCTGATGATACGAAATACATACATATATATATATATAATGTGATCACGTTTCACATTGGTAAAATACAAGAAGCTTGCATTAGAATTCGGAATTACGCTTCATAAGTAGACGAAAAGAAACACTTTTAAAGACTTCCTTAAGACTAAACTCAGCAACTTAGTACTTAAGTATTTTAACCTCTTGGAAGTTACAAACTTTCGCACACGAAACATTACGTTAAACTAAGCCTTGGTTAACACATAGGTATAGGTACTTGAATGGCTACTAAAATTAATACAGTTTTACGTAAGGAAAAGTTAAATTATTTTATTGTAAGTTGTAGGAAATTATTAATATATAGGAATTGTAATTATTTATCATTAATTTGAATTTGGAAGGTATTACGATAGGGAATTAAAATGTAAATTTGCTTGATTTATCAAAAATTAAGTTCATCGTTCTTCTTAGATTAAATGCAAACAGCATGAATAGTATTACCCATTAAAATGATAAGTGTCACTCAACAGCAAGATATTTTTTACACTTTATAAAATTTTCAATTTTGCAGTATTCTAACCTTGTTCGATCTTATAAGTTTAGAAAGTACAAAAACATTGTGATAAGGGTGACATAAATAGGGTTACCCTTGAAAGGCTATTTCACACAAAATGCCCTTAATAACTTTTTTATGTCGAATAGCTCCTCCACTAAAGCTTATTTCTGGTTATAAGACCCCACTCTGAAAATTGTTTGTTAAAAACATTACCGCAGAAAAGTTTAAAGCAAATATTATTTTGTAACTTAAGTACTCAGGCAGTGGGTGGTAGTTTCAGTTTGTTTCGTCAGTCTTTTTAATTTTTCCTATATAAAATTAGAAGTTATTTTAAAGTTATTCAATTAAGTCTAGACTGACCACGTATTTTTTATGATAACAAACAACTGTTTATACTTCAAATTTATTAAAGTTCGATAGCATAATAATTAAAAAAACTGAAGTTATTAATGGACTCATTTTGCAACAAGCTATCATATTATTTTATGAAAATATGTTCCTGCTTACTAAAATAAACACATAATTGCTTCTGGTAATGTCAGTCAACATGTTGTGTACACTAACTGCACGTCGATTCTATAAAATTCTAACACGAACTCGCATGTCAAGTCGACATTCTCTCTCACTTCGCATAAGGTTCAAAATGGCGTTGATTTTGCATTCTGTAAGCATCACCTAGGCACTTGCGAAGTGGAGTGAGCTCCGAATCGGCCAATACTGTACTAGTGTAGTACCACACTACACAAAATGTAAGTCGAGATTTATCGGTTTTTATTTTAACAAGTTTTTGACACAGAATTTTAGATATTATGACGTATAAATTGAAATTTCTTATTTTAAGGAATTTTAGGCAGCTAATTATTACAAAATAAACAGAATACTGTAAATTCAGGCGATGAATATAATCTGTGCTTCGTTTACCAAAAAGAAACTGACAGATAATGTCTTCATTCATTGTTGACAAACTCTTTGTCATTTGCTTTGTATTATTTTGTCCACGTTTGGTTTATTCGTATATTTTTTCTGTTCCGTGTTTGCCGATAAAAAGAGAGATCATAAACATGAAGTAAGTTTTATTACTGGTTGTAAAGTTCAAAAATAATATTTATTATAGAGTGTTTATTTTGTTTTCTAATCAAACCATAATGTTTCAGTCCAAATGAGATACGTTCCTCACACCCGTCGTCATCACAGGTTTTACCTGGCTGGCGAAGGGTTTCTTGAGAACTCAAGGTGCCAGAGAGCGAAATCGGCGCTAGTGGAAGGAACTAGCCGTGTGCCTGTATGGTATAGATGGCACTTTCAAAACTTATAAACAGAGGACCAAGGTTAAGTAAGTAGTGCTTACTTTGGCATGTTAAAACCATTTAATATTCCTTAATGCAAGCCACTTAAAATAACGATGAATCTTGGCGTGCTCCTTGGTTATATAACTTATCTTATTTTAATTTTACATTGACTATTAATAATAATAAAAAGTAAGGCTTTTTTTAATAACTTCTTTATTAATATAAATGTCTGCTTGTAGTATTGGTCTGAGAAAAAAGCGCCATAAGAAGCTTAGCAGCTAGGCGCAGGACAGGACTGGTGTGGTGGAAGATGAAGTTGAGCTATCAGAGGTTGAAGAAAGAACTTAATTTTTGGAACAAACGACAGCGAAAAGCTGCAATTTGTTAAAGAGTTTTTATCAATGCACATATTAATCGGTGTTCTCTTTTCAGTATCACGTCACACATCTTCAGTTGCTGCTCCTCCAACATCACAACGGCGAACGGAATTCTCCAACATCACAGAGAGATTCCTGAAGGTGGAAGAGTAGACGATTTCAAATCAATTGGAAGAATTTACAAATATCAAATGCGCAGATCTTGCAAGCATTTCTGAAGAGAAGTCTAGGGAATGATTAAATTTTAGCTGGATCTGTAGTTTCAATCTGGAATGGATTGTGAGCATTGGCAGAGGCCATGCATCGAGATAGGGTGTAACAACGAAGTTGTGTTTTAGTGTTTAAGACGTTTCAACCAAATTTTTTTTATATTTAAATTAAACAATTTTGACGAGTACTAGCAGTTTTATTAGTTAAAGACCCATCCTCACATATCACTATTTATTTATTTGATTTTAACTCAATTGTATATTCAAACAATTATGGGATACAATAAATTAACTAGGGTCTAACAATTAGGCTCGTAAGGCTAAATTAAAAGAAAAAAATGTAATAAAACAATGAAATCACACGCATAAAAAAATGTGGAAAAAATAAAATCATACAAGACCCTAATTGAATTAAAATCAAAATAAAATTAAATAAAATCATAATCATATTTTTTTGTCAGGGGAAAATCATCATATCACTTCTCCCGCCCAGGGTAAGGCGAGATAGTGTCAGACTCTTACTGACTAAAACCCCCCCGTTCCTTCTCCTGCTTTAGGCCGTGACCGTGGCACCTCATTGCGCTTGCCCCGCCACCGTGGCTGAACATCAGCCCTGTAGGGCTCCGTCTGTGGTGGTCTATTGGCTCTTTGAGGCACTATATTTTGCCTACGTCCTAGATTTAAACCTGTATTAGATGGCAAATTCCTAGTTTGCTTCCTTTGAACTTCAGCAATTGTACATAATTTCGTCTCTAATTGTCCTCTCTTCAAAATTGCGAGCAGTAATATGCATGTATGTTATTTTAAAATGCTTCTGGGGAATTGGCTTCAGCACCACTAATGGTGTCATAAAGTAGGCACGTTGAGCATATCCTGAATCACCTGAAAAAAATCGAATGACTATCTAGTACTTATACTATTTTAAGTGTGCGAAGGCCATGTTTCGGCACGAATGGGTCGGCTCGACCGGAGTGATACCACGGCTTCACAGAAAACTGGCGTGAAACAACCATAGCGTTGTGTTTCGCCGTGTGAATGTGTGTCAAAATCTCCAAATCCATAATCCTAAAAAAGGTCGGCAACGCACTCGTAATCCCTCTGTTGTTGCGGGTATCCATTGGCGGCGCTGAATCCTTTCTATCAGGTAATCCGTTTCCGACCAATCACATATAAATAAAACCTAGTAATTAGACTTATATATTCTGAAGTAGGGACATAACTAACCAGGTAATACATGTTATGAACTATACCATCCATTGGCGGCGCTGAATCCTTTCCATCAGGTAATCCGTTTCCGACCAATCAAATATAAATAAAACCTAGTAATTAGACTTATATATTCTGAAGTAGGGACATAACTAACCAGGTAATACATGTTATGAACTATACCATCCATTGGCGGCGCTGAATCCTTTCCATCAGGTAATCCGTTTCCGACCAATCACATATAAATAAAACCTAGTAATTAGACTTATATATTCTGAAGTAGGGACATAACTAACCAGGTAATACATGTTATGAACTATACCATCCATTGGCGGCGCTGAATCCTTTCCATCAGGTAATCCGTTTCCGACCAATCACATATAAATAAAACCTAGTAATTAGACTTATATATTCTGAAGTAGGGACATAACTAACCAGGTAATACATGTTATGAACTATACCATACCAAAGTCCTTTGCCTCGCCGTTTTGTGGGTTTTATCAAAGGCCTCATCCTCCAGTTGGTCAATCAGCTCCATTGCACATACACGCTCACATAGTCGTCATCTCAGGTTAATAAAGACAAACTTCGAATGGTGCTAGATTGTCGACGCATTTCTTGTTTATCTAAAGCATGAGCTTCTTCTAACAAAGATTTTACCAAAAACATTCTTGCCATCGTTATCGTTTTAATAGGTAAGCACTTATTCACATTGTTACTTTCAAAACTTAATTTGAACACTATCTAACTATTATTTCTTCCATTTTCACTCGTAAAATAGATACTTTTAATTTGACATTTTGAATCTTGTTCTAGTTCGAAGTGAGCGTCGAAGTGACGGGACAATTACATTATAGAATACGATTTTCAACGTTATCTCATACTTTATCTGTCAAAATGTTGCGGTCAATTTAGTTCAACTCGTAAACACACTCGCAAGTGTAGCGCTAGCATAGATTCGAGTTAGGAATCGAGTTTTAGAATGCAAATCAAGAAACTCACCGCGGATTCAGATTCGAAGTTTAGAATGAAGTCTTACAGAATCACACCCCTGTTCACAGAGATGATTGATAGACATCAGTCTTACCGTTATGTAATATTTTCAATCCTACACGTTATTGAGTAAAAATAGAAAGCATTATTATTTATGTGATGAGTCAGGAATTACTCACCGTGTGTGTATAATGGTGAGACGTGGTACTTGATAGCGGCCGTGCAAGCGATAGGTCCAGTGCCTCCTCCTAGTTGTAGGCCGTGGGACAGCACCTGCACGATAGTGCCGACCACGGTAATGGTCCAGCCCCAGCCGCCCTCGGGGTAGTAGCGGCGCGCGAGCGTGAGGGCTGCGCGAGCCCGCAGCGCTGCCGCCGTCTCCGCGCCCACAGTCGCCCCGGCACTCGCACACCTACCGCACCAAAACACTTTAAACACCATAAACAGAACCAATCTACCAGCATTCAACCAGTAGACTCTTGCTTACAAACTTAATTCTGTAACTTCTCTACACTGCACTAACCGACGAAACTGAGCCACTTCACGTGCCGCTTCATACCCTACACTTTTAGAACGGCCCCGTTCCGGGTTTTGCTTGCTTTTGTTCGGAAGTTTAACTCGATTGCCACTAACACCACAAGTACACAATAAATCCTCCGGACGTAATCTTGGAGATGGCTGGTATTTAGGTGTAAATTTTTCACGACAGTCACATTCTGGAGTTCTCCAAGACAAAAGGCGGTGCAGTAATGATCGTCGTCGATGCGCCGAGGCCTTCCCACCCTCCTCAAAGTCCGTTTGCCCAGTATCAAGAAGGAATGTGGCACAACGATTGTTTTCTCGAGAAATAATTTCATCTTGCCGGTTGTCATAGGTAATCCGTTTACGACCATGTTTACTATGAATAGGAAAAACAGACGTAGACTTCTGTGAAACGTGATCAGTTTTGTCATTACTACAACTTGGTTGGTCATTTTTGGGCGTAAATCCATTTTTTATCCTTTTAACATCAGAGTGAAGTGACTTCCAAGTGGCGACAATTTCTTCGCGTGCCGGAGTTTCACTGAAATTGGGGACGGTGTAGGAATCAGGTATTTTTTCCGCTCGGTCGTCGTCAGTTTTTGTGTGGACAGACGTCGCCGGGAATCGCGTGGGCAAGCTGTCAGACCGGCGCAGCGTCATTGTCATTTAGATTTGGGGGTCTCATTTTTAACGTACATCTATTCTGTATTGTTCACTGTCACTGGCCTGATTTATAAAAACAATTATCTGAAACAAATAAAAAAAAAATACGTTTTATGTTGGAAAAGTTTGTACGTACGTATGTGTAAGTATTGTACTATACTAGTTCTAGTTTATAGGTAGGTTTAGATTTTCGTAACTAATTACACATTTAATTCACATTTCATTCAAAGTATAGTAGATACGTTTAATTGAGCATTCAATTAAACGTATCTACTATCTTTTGAATACGTAAGTTATTTTTTACTGAAGAATTTATTTATTTTTACATCTTAGAAAAACGAGTTCCACTACCACCCACTACACCACGTTATTTGTCCTGCTCCAGGCCGGGGCCGCGGTACATCATTGCGCGATATCCAGCCGGGGTCATTATTATAAGCATTTAGCCAAAAACATTCTAATTATAAGAAAAAAGTAAGAACGAACTGACTAAATGAATGAAATGAACTGACTAAACTGATTGAAAAAGAGTAACCATGAGTTTCTTGCTCGTTCTTCTCTATAGGAATCTACACTTTGGAACAAGCAAATAGCTTCACTAGAGGACCGACGGACTGACTGATACGCTTAATCTTAAAGCCCTTGAAATACTTTTTTCCTTTTTTTGCTTGACGTTCAAAAGTGCCTACTGTGATATATATGAGAAAAAAAGAAAATGACAAACACCGTCATAATATTCACTTCCTTTTTTTCAATTTCCCATATAAAACGTTGGCTTAGTTTAAGGTAAAATAATACTATGCTATTAATATTCTCATGAAATATTCATAAATCCACTAAATGTTATGTAAATAAGGGGATTTAGGAAATTGAAGGCAATAGTCCGACGGCTGAAAGAGATTCGGTAATGTTAAACATTTCTGTATCCAATCATAATCCCGGGATGATTAATGAACATTAAGTTACCTACGAAGAACATCGCCTCAATGTAAGTTGTGTAAAAGATGCATTTGACGTGATGAAAGTCATTCCCATTATCGTGTTAGGAGAAATATCGCTGAAAACAAGAAATCTATAAGTACTTGGGACATTTGCCAAGCGATTAAAAGCAATAATGTTTAGGAGATTGTGATCTGATGAATGGTTTTGATTTCTTTAAATCGTTTACTTTAATCGCTGATTCCCTCTGATGTACAACCATGGATTTATTAGCTAATTAATGTCTCTTTGTGAAACTGAGCACTTCGAAATCTAAGCGAGTATGACGATTTATTTAACGTTTGTTTAGATTTGAGAGTTGTCCAAGTTTGAAATAAGAATAAAAACAAAGCTCTTGTAAGTAGTTTTTAAGTCCCTTAAAGTATCAAGTTTGGCGATTTTCCAATAAATTGGCGGTAGTTCATGGAAGAAACTTTTGAAACCAAAATTACGGTCCTATCATGAAAGATAATGCATACGTTTAAAATAAAAAAGTTTTCAGGAGTTTAAACGCATTTGAACAAAGGTGACATTCAATTATTGTGATCAGTTTAAAATAACATCGAGGCCAGTCATGGCCCTAAAATCCATAAAATACTCAATACGTTTCGTAGACACATCAAAAGAAACGTTAATATATCTGGAAATGGAATGTGAATTTAGACAGTGTTGGAAGTTTTCAGACATCATTCCATTCTGTTGGCTATTCATAGTCGGTAATTACATGCGCAGATTCTTTTGTTGCCCCGCTTTGGCAGACAATTGAATTTCAAATCTTTTCGGTATCCTTGGATGATCCTCTAGACTGCCTTTTACAGTAAACTGCTGCTTGGTGTATGGTAATGTGTCTGGGCTCAGGGCTATGAAATTTGAGAGTACCTAATAG
Source organism: Spodoptera exigua (assembly GCA_902829305.4). Lineage (NCBI taxonomy): Eukaryota > Metazoa > Arthropoda > Insecta > Lepidoptera > Noctuidae > Spodoptera > Spodoptera exigua. Next base: position 7,705,720 of record LR824614.2, read on the forward strand.
GTATGCATCGATCTGAGAGTAGCTTTCTACTTCGACGAAGATGGATACTTATGTTGCGAATTTGCTGGTTTTATAATACCGTTATAAAGCACGTGCCACTTCGTTTTCGTAAAGAAAATTTTCGCTGAAAATATGCTTTGAATAAAAATATTTTATAAAAAGAATTTGGATAGTCTTTGCAACATCATATAAGTTTAATAAAAAACTTTAAACAGTATTTTGGCTGCTTACTTGTCATAGTATCGCCATATAAATACCCCTACAAATAGTTGGGAAACCTGTTTATCGTCAATTCGAGTAAGTAAATCAACCTTAAATGCTTACACTTCGCAATGCGTTTATTATTATTTTAAACTTAGTTAATCTTTCGTTATTTTGTGTCGTTGGCACCACATTTCACTGTGGCTCGGATTAAATCCGATCCCTATAAAAGTTAACTGCTTCGGCCAACCGGGAAACAGAGACGCAACAATTTCAACATTTTTATTTTTCAACATTTTTCAATTGTGAACCAAATCATTAATCTCAAGTTCAGTAGAGTGAAAAGAGTGATACTTACTAGTAAAATCGCTGCTAATTAAGTTTGGTGTAATAAATATTTAATGTTTCCACAAAAGAGAGTTGTTTGGTCGTTTTTTGACTTTGATTAATTCAGATATTTAAATAACAGTTTGGGACCACTCGGGGTTTCATCTCTTATCCTTCGTCTTAATGTTTCTATTATTTATAATGACCCCTAATTCAAGAATAAACTTGCAGTTTTCTGTTTTATCGGAATGCGTTATGGATAGTTAAACATAGGATAATTAATTCTATTGTGAAATAGAATTGGATCAATTTGCAATCTGCGTTCAAGTGGTGTTCATCAAATCAAATTCAATCAATCGAGCGTGCGTGCTTTTTTGACATATTAGATTTTTGCTATGGAATTAATTTTAAGCCCATTTTTTAAAGCACTCTTATTATAATAATAAAACAATTGAAAATAGTAATCAGACATAGTTAGGAACTTGAGAAAGGACATAGCATAGTTTTTTAGGACATAGCATGGAAATGCATGAGTGAAAATGACAACCCTTGGAAGTTGTTGAGAATGAAATTGATTGGTTCACGATGCTGTAACGTGACTCCAACTTAAAGGAAGGGACAAAGCTATTTCGAACGTGGATTTAGTCAATTCTGTATGCAAACAAAAGTTATGGACGTTTGCTTCTGAGAAGCGAAACGTCGTTCATTCAATGAAAGGATCATGAATGGAAAGTAACTGGGTATTAAGTATCTATAGCGTAATTCTTAGTTTGCTTGCCTGCATTGTTGTGGTTCAAGTACCTACCTACCTACTATCTACTAATATTTTTGTTGTAATGTAAATATCACGTCATTTTAACAAGTGGGTTTATGGACAAATTCTCTTTAAATTCATAAAACATCTTAATTATGCAATGAAATCATTATTGATCAATCATTCATTTATTAATCTTGTAAAGTAGGTTCATAAGTTGCCGGTTACTTATTGGCGAAGCCTGCAAGATGTCTGCGTGGGTATTAATGATAAGTATCTTTTGGAAACAATTTTGCAGACATTGACCTCCAATCTTTCTATCTGATTGCTTTATTTAGTATTCCTGAAATTAATTTAGCTTCTATCTTATAATTATTTATGAAATTATGCTCGGCTTAATCAATCAATTTTAATGTAAAATTTTGATGTCGCATTCAGACATGACTCTAAATAATATTAAAATTTGTCTAGCAGCTTTTTAGTGTTATTTGGAATATCGAGTAAAAATGTATTTGAATTATATAGTAACACGAACTGTGGATAATTTATATGCTAGATGTGAGCTGTCCAGCCAAGTGGATTATTAGTTAAAGTCGTAGTGGAGAGAACTCGTTAATCAAATGGTTAGTTCGTTGATTAATGTTGTGGTTTAAACCAGAAATACGCTTGGGACTTGGAAAGTTCAGTCGACTAGCTATTGTTTTACTCGCACTCTTCTAAGAATACAGTTCTAATAATGACAGTTATTTTTAGTTTTCAACAAACTAACATCAATCTTTTTTTTGTAAGTTAATACATTGTCAACAAGATCCTTATTACGGGCCGTGGTTGGAGTTCAAGGCTAGAGAAAGAGCCATTTATCTCGGCTCTCGACTTGTATTATGTCTATAAATTACTTATGGCAAGTTAGCCTGAACCGAAACAAGGAATTTTATACTGATCGTCTCTAAAGGTTACATAAGTTCGTGTTTCCAAATTTAGCTATTTATTTGTTTCATATAAAGCAATTTTCTGTATTTTATGTGTATTTCAATTATAAAAAAAATTGGTACATAAAGCAAGACAAGGATCTATACAAAAAAGGTCCTAGGTAAAACATCTTCCTACAAGAAAAGCTCAAAAACAAAAGCTCGTGCCTAAATTATAAAGGCTAATTAAAATACGCTCGAGGTAACCCTAAAAATCAGTTACCCTTGTAATGTCTCGGAATCCCTACATTTCGGGGACCTATAGTAAAATAAATCTGTCAGTCCCGGTTGTCATAAAAGCATTTCTGACAGTTTTGATGTCACGTTTCGGAAAAGTATGTAAAACCCGTGTAAGCTTTCTTTCTGTTTTTAATGTCTATATAACTTCTCTTACAGATAATTTGGATAGCACAAAAATAAATGAAAAATCAAAAAGTTACCACAAATATAAATTCTTATATCGCAGATCGTAACTTTAAAGAATAATGTCCAACAATCAAGTAACAAAAGGCAACCACTCTACGATATCCTTACCCACAATAGTGATCACATCCCTTATCGGCGTATTCGAAACTGAATTCATGTCAACCCTTTATATAGAACAAGATTTAATTAACGTGAAGGCAACTTGAATACGTACAATTTGCTCGCATAACAGGCTGGAGTGCATTTGATACTAATACAATCTGAGATGATTCCATCAGATTTACGGTAACATAAACATTGCGTTACCTACATTGACGTTGAGATGTCAAGACCAGTATACTTCAAGGAATTAACTACATACCATTGGTTAACATATACAGTTTTCTCTCCACCTAGGGACAAGTTTTATGTTAAAAATGCATTAGTGTGGTACTAATGCATTTAAACTTAAAAATAATGATGACTAATAACCTAGTAGATAATCTTTTTTAAGTAGAAATTAATCGCAAAAGCGCATAACTCGAGAACGCTAATGTGCCAATTTTGCTAATTCTTTTCTTATGTATTTATTATTGCCAGGAGAAACTTTTTATGAAACAAAATTTAATAAATGGCGAGGTCCGAGAAACTGGTATAAAGTGACCCTATCGTTGTTTGCGAGATAGTCGGAGCCGTGCGAAGCGGAGGCGGGCCGCTAGTAAGAAGTAAAATGATAAAGTAACATTTAGTTATTCAGTTAGGAAAAGTATTAAATGAGTTCCTTATTATAATTATAGCTTATATATATCATATAAGTGGGCAGGGACAACACAGCGATCCAACCCAAATATAATCATTTTTTCTTATTCAGCTACATTGTTTCTTGGTGAAGTAACTATAAAAACATTCAACTAATATCTGTTAGAAAAGTAAGAAAGCCAAAACCTCAATCTGTTAGTATTAACAAGCAAAAAATGTTAACAAGTAAGCAACATCTAAATTTTTTTCCATTTTTATAATAATCACATAAAGGAAAATGGAATTCATCTCAATCTACATTAAAAAAGTAATCAAGGCGATACGCTTAAGTACTCTTAATCGGTTCTTCGGTCTAAGCTAATTTAATAATTTTCACTAAAGTGAATAGATATTCGCTGAACTTCTATCCCGGGAATATAATCTTGGAGTGTTGTTGGATTCCAATGAAATTTATAAAACAGCATTCTAATTAGCAGCGAGGGAGTTTAGAGTGCTAATTTCCAACTAGAAGAGGCGTTTTCTACTGTATTATATACCGTATAATCGTCTTAAAAGATTTAATTTCTAAGAGTCCATGAAATTTACTAAAATCTTCTATCGAATTCCAAACTAACTGTGTAAGTTTATTACGAAATAATTTTCGATATATTTTCGTTTCGAGTGCTTGTTGTTTTAAAAGATATCTGTGTAGCAGACAAATATATTGTTTTCGATTCAATTGTTAAATTGCGAAGTCTTTCTCCAAGTACGAACTTTCCAGTTTCAGTGTTAATACGTATTTATATAACAAACAAAGTAGAACAACAACCGAATATTATATGTTAGGTAGGTATTTGATGTTTATAGAAAAAGAAAAACTGGATGCATTTATAAAATACCTTTTTAATTACAGACAAATATGAAAGAAAAAGCCCTGTTAAGACTTCACAATGTTTTTGATATCTAATGTTAAAAGTTTAACTTTAAAAATCATCTTTGTACGCCACTCAAAAGCAAATCCAAGAAGAGATTATTTTCAAACAAATCTTACCAAGAATTCTCGGTGACGGAACTACAAATCTGAACAATAAATTCACAAGGGAAGGTGGATTTTCAATTCCGATATAAGTTCTTGGATCGAGTATAGTGCGGTTGTGAATTTTAAAGATTTTGAATAAGTAACATCAAGAAGTCTGAAATCTTCTACGTTGTATAAGCATAGTTTTAATATCCACTTTTACATGTCATTTGTATAAAGTATGTGCTTCGTTTAATTGCAAACCTTCAGAATATAAAGTGATGGAACTGGCGGCAACAATATCAATAAAAAAGTCAATAAATATTGGTAGCACTCAGTATCGTGTGAGTTAATATTGTCCTCATGAGCGGTTTACGACCTACCTCAGACGCCGATATTAGTTTTATGGTGATGTTTAACTTTGACACCTGCAACAAGCATTTGGAGAGTTCAACCCACCTAGAACACAACTAGAACAGTTTTATTAAAAAGTATATTACATACACGGTACTTAAAATTGAAATACATATTGCTATTAAAATAGTCCCTCATATGAAGTCGTTTGAAACCAGGGTAAACAGTGCTATGTGGACAATATGTGGGCGGATTGTCACTTAATTGCTTTCGGAGAACTGCATATGGAAATTTTTACAATATTAAACTGGGCGTGAGTCTTCAATTGCTATACGGATATCGATGTTAACAGCAGTACTTACTGTGTCAAATTTCTTTGGGTGTATTTTGCCTTAAAGTTAGTGTATGGGCAAAGAGCTCGTACCTACAAGGTACACTGAGATTTGTTTGTTGAATATAGGTAGTATTTTGTCAACGAGACCAAAATGCTCTCAGAAGAGACTATTTATTGTACTTCTGTAATACATTAGTACAGTGCGTAACGAAGGCGACGTATCGTGTATTCAGCAAAATATTAATATCGCATCATAAGTTAAAAGTATCACAAATAAAATCTCATGGCGATGCTCGTACGATGCTACTAGAGCGTAATACACGTCCTGTTATTTTCTATATTATATTTTGAATATTATAATGTAGCAAACATTTTATATCTCTGCACTTCTCCGTTCTTTATAAAATTAATTTTGATGCAAAAATCGGTGTATATTGGAGGCATATTCAATGCTGAGTGTCATTAATAGTATTCATACGTAAGTTTCAGATTTTGAACAATAAATATAAGAAATTCTAGGTAATTTATTGTTTCCGACATTTATTATTCTGTATATTGTTTCTGAGAAGTATCTCGCATAATTAGTAACTTCAGTTATTTTATGATTCTTATTGAGACCTATTGTTCTATGACTATATTACTTAAAGCTATCTAATTTTCGATATTTAATACATGCAATCAATGTTATCATTTAATCTTATGTTAGCGTATGTGGTCCATTGTAATACAGAACTTTCGTTGTCGTAGTAATTTAATAAATTATTTATTAGCTCTTTCTTTATAGCCACTAAAAAGACGAGAGCATCAAGAAAATAACTTTTCAGACTACGACCTTGAGAAAATTATACCCTACTGGTCTTCTTTTAGTACCGAGGTACTTCTAGGTCCAGGACGATGTCACAGCATAGTTTCACGCTCTACCTTTTATAGGTATATATAGGTATATATAGCATAGGTCGTTTTTGTGCATTCGAAACCAGATGGTTATCATGTGTGAACTAGTATTCATATTGCACAGCTATTGTGGACACAGTGGGCCACAAATTACACGGCCGGGAGCCCGCCATAGATGCCTATTAAACTCCCCAGTACTGTGCCACTGAAAATTCCTCATATTAGTATCTATTGTTATAGGATGACACAGTCCACGTTACGAAACCACCGAATTTATGAAAAATGAAGCGTGTTTCCTGCAGATTAAGGTATAAAATCTAGTAATAGTTTTGAAGTTTTATGATATATCATCATCAGCCAACAAGTGCCCACTGCTGAGCAAAGGCCTCTTCTCTTACGGAGAAGGTTAGGTTAGAGCATTAATCACCACGCTTGCTCAATGCGGGTTGACGATTTCAAACTTATAATTAGAAATTATTAGTCCAGGTTTCCTCACGATGTTTACCTTCACCGTATGTCAGTGGTGTCTAAATAATCATAGAAAGTACATATAACTCGGAAAAAGTCACATTGGTACTTGCCAGGTTTCGAACCCACACCCTCGTGCATGAGAAGCGGGCTCCTTAACCTCCGGGCCACCACGACACCATTTATGATATAATTCTTTAAGTATACTCTTGAGTAAATTAAAATTCTTTCTTCGTCGTGTAAAATGTAGCTTTTGTCTTTCAGTAGAACACTTCCAAACTCAAGTTTTAGGTGTTTATTTAGGGAACATTAATTGAAAGTCAATGTTATGTCATTGGTAATAAATAGTCAACATTTCAGAGCTCATCAATTATAATAACTTTGGAATTTAGAACTGTTAAATAAATATTCTTTCGCTACGTGTCACGGAATTCTTTTGTGTCGCACACAACAAAAGCTTCAATATTCTTGAGGGAATATAGATTTTTATTTTAATGTTCTTATTTTAACAATGCATTGGTATGGATTCGAGTGTTTTTTTAATAAAAATATTGCTTTACTTGAGGCAGGAAGTTAATTCGTGAATTTTGTATACAAGCCTTGTCACAGAATAGTTGAGGTACAATTTAAAAAATGTATAATTATTGTTCTTTTAATTTCTAAGTAGGTACGTCGGTAGAAGCTACAAAGCGCAAGTAGATATGATTTATGAGCTATGCTTCAAAATACTTTAAATTCTTTAAAAAAAAACCAAAAATTTTAAACCCGATCTGTATTCATATGAGTAATAAGTAGCAACGTATAGTGTTCCGTAATTAAACACGACAAATTTAAATTATCAATTGTTTTGTTAATTTGGTGCATTTGTGAAACATAAAAAAAATACTTAAGCATAAAGTTTAGAAACACTTATAAATAAGTAGCAAAGCTATAATTAGAAATAGTTTTTCCTGGTTCTTTCCAATAATTTGTTTTGGCCAAACAAAAAGGTATTTCGGGAGGACATTACAATCGCACATAAATCCACCATTAGATTTACGACGAAATAAAAGAAGTCAATGCTTAGCAAACATACAAAACTAATCGTTAGAGTAAATCAGTTCAATTAATTACTTATACGAGTATCTATGTATGAAGTCGACCTATATATATATTATATTAGGACTAGACTAGTTCTTATCCATGGCTTTGCTATCCTGAATTCTTTTGAGATGAAAAGTGCGTAGGTTCTTCTCCGCACTATATGGGTGCAAAATTGCAAATTTATTTTAATTATTACTTATTTATTATTAAAGGAAGTCACATTTTACGTCTGTCTGACTGTAGAATCTAGTATCTAAATGTTGGTTTAATGAGCAAAGCTCTATGTGAACGCGATTTCAAACTCTTATAAACTACTACTTTATTATATGAATATTGTAGATAAATAAGTAGACTCAAGATATCACGGTAAAAATAATTTATCTATAGAAGTTCCAACATAAAGTTTGGGTGAATGTAGGAAGTATTAGGTACTTGTACAGAAGATCATTCACAAAGTAAATTAGGTAGGAAGCTACAGTGAAATGAGGGCAACAGAGAAAGACAATAACAGAACAATATTTGAAGTTACATTGTATTAGAGTATAATAGTAGCTATTCTTATTGTTAATATTATTATTGCTACTGCCGCATGGTTTTAACCGCTACTTGTGTCCTATTGATTGTAGCGTGATATCCTAAAGCTTTTCTCGGTAAATATACCTTTATTATATACCACGGGAAAAGATTAAGATAATTAACTATGGTAAGCAACCGGCGCCACCCATGTCCACTCGTAGCGGTGGAGGAGTTACAAGTGCGTGCCCGCCTTTTGGAGTTGAAGAAATTTAGAGTTTTAGGGACTGGAAAGGATAAGTTGACCCTCTGGTAACCTCAATTACACGGCGAAACACAATGCTGTGGTTGTTTTACGCAAGTTTTCTGATAGGCCGATTTGTGCCAAAGCATGGCTCTCCCGCAATTTAAATCAATCTAACCAACCCAAAAAAGAAATTGATTAGAACTAGTAATTCCGGAGATTATTGCGTTCTAGCATACAAACAAACTGCAGCGATATTATAATAGTATAGCTCGAAAACTAAAGCGCTGTTTGCTTTTACCAGAAATAATATTCGTGTATATATACCTATATGTCATTTAGTCAAACTGTATTTATTGAATATGCAAATAATGATTTGGCATGTTTATATTGTATCAAACGCAATTATTGACTTTCGCGTATAAATTATGAATTATAATAGCATTGTCCGAATGAAATGATGATATAAATAGATGATGAAATCTATACCTACCCATGTTTACCTGATAAACTTTTATTAAATTTTACTGACAAAATAGCAACCTTTTTGGTAATGGCCAAAACAAGCGGTTGTAAATACATTATATATGTTTTTGTACTAACAAGATTTTGGTTTTCGACCGTATTTTATTTCGTTTACATGGTCGACCTTATGAAGTAAGTTATATGGAAAAAATTACACTTTTCGTTTCGAAGACTTGAAAAGTGGGTATCGTATTTGGATTTTTGTCTAGAAAATGACACTAATCATATTTCGACTGACATTGCAAATTGTGATTGACATATTATATTTTATATTGACTTTGTTTTTATAATAACTATCGTGAGGCATACTAAATTAACTATATATACAGAGTAGGCTGCGCGACGTCGCCGCGTCCGCGCACGCTGCTCATGAGGAAGAACCCCTCTGTGGTTCGAAACTAGTAGAGCTTTTCTCAACATTTGCACGTGAGTAACCCGCGAATTTTAGTTAATTTATATTGACTTGTTTGTTTACTTTAAGTTAGAACCAAGAATATTAGAAGAAAGTGTTTGTTTAGTGGGATGAGTTAGCAAATGGGCAGACAAGTCACCTTAAGGTAAGCAATCGGTGCAGTCCATTGACACCCGCAACACTACAGAAGTGACAACAACGCTACTGGCTTTTTGTGCGTTGTTAATCCATGACGATTGAAGAGTTTGGGATTGATTGATTGGAGATGGTTGGGGTTAAAGATTGGATTGCTGGAAAACAACGCGTTGTTTCATGCCGGTGTCCTGTGAGGCCGTGGTAACGTTGGTACCCACCAACCAATGGATTGTAAACCCATTCGTGCCGAAAGATGAGTTTCCCACACGTTAATGCAATGTGTGTAATGTAAACGTACTTTAATTTTATAGATACCAAACGGATTTGTTTTGTTGTTATATTCTATGTTGAGTTTGTTATTATTAGAAAGTAAGTAGATGATAATTAAATCTATTTCTGTACGTTGACATGTATTTATTTGTATCTTCACCTTGAGGAATAAGGAGTCAGGTTATATTACCTCAGATTTAACACTCAAGTGTCGCTTAGTACTCAGCAGTAATAGGGAAAATTTTGAAGCAGGATATTTGTATCCCTATTATTTTCTTATCAAATTAGAAACTGTTATGTTTGTTATTAACTTTATATTGTGAAGGGGTTGTAAATGCGTCATTTTAGTACATAATAATTTAGGCAGGCCAAATGTTACTTACTATTACAACAGCAATGTTGTTAAAAGCCATGTCGGGAAATGGTGTTCGACGCTTGCGGAGGATTAGCCTTCAATAGTTTTTAACTCAGCACAGAACACAATTGGGTAGTTTCCTAGGTCAAAAATAAATTAATTCGAAGTTTTAATACTATAAAATATTAAAAAATAACTATACTTTCATTCATCAATCAAAAGTTTTAGATATTTTGTAGCTAATTATTAAGAAATAACTAAGCTATTTGACTCAAAAATACTATGACGTCATAACTCAGTTTTTCCTTCAAATTTCATAGAAAAGTATCGTTTTTGACATTTGGATAAAATTATTGAATTTGACTAGTTGGAAACTACCGTAGTATGCTCTCTGTACGAAAACAGGCTAAATTCTTTTAAATGAAATTGAATTAATAATTGGCGACAACCCTATCTTTTTAATCAAACAATATTCGACTACCATTTACCGACCCACGTTTAATTTGGATAAAACATTTAATGAAACAGTACAACCTGTTTTAAAGTTGACGTTGAATTACTCAGTACAATTTTGTATAGTAGTTTAATAACTTGGCAATGTGACAGATGGCGCTACTGGGACCCAAAAGCAACTAACTTTGTTTCATTTACCCCTTAATTGTATATTTATGACACCTACAAGTCCTACATGTATTAGACGGCTGTGTCAAAGTCAATTGTTGCTTGTTATACCTGTTACGTGTCATTTAATTCCCAAGATTATTTCTCTATCTATCTCATTTTCCCAGGCCACACTTTTCACACACCGTTTTCACTTCATCATCACTTTTCACACTTTTCGAAAGTTCCGGACTTTTCCTGGGAAGCTGACATTTTTTATTCCTTAAATATTTTCCCTTCTTTGAATAAAAAGTATTTATCATGTTTTTAATATTTTAAATCAAGTATTTGTCTTATGTAGTTCTATTTGTTTTGTTTGTTTTTGTCGTCTTTCAAGTGGGTATAGCCTTTAGCAGATCTTCTGAAAAATATTCCAATAAGCAGTAAGCAGTACCTTAGTACCTACCTGATTGTATTTTATTATTTTTTCGATTGCGTATGTCCATAAAAAATAACAAAGAGGAGTTATTCAATTTGAGCCAACCATAATGTAGTTGCGTAATTATACGAATATTCGAACCAAACAAAATATTTTGTTTCTTAAATCGTGTATAGATTTAGATCTACTTTAGTTTAACCAGTTATCTTGTAGCAGCCGTATTGTCAAAAACTCGGCACAAAGCCAGGCTATTACACACCCTATCACTGACAATTTAGAGTGGATTGAACCTGAGACCTCATGTTCGGCAGCGCTTTTTACGACTGAACAAAGTAATACCGATAATACATGTAGGTTCTCGTGCATGCGGACTCTCATGTGACTTTTTCCGAGCTGTATGTATACTTAGAAAGATTATTTAGACACTACTGACATACGGCGAAGGAACATATCATGTGGAAGCTATTGGACCTCCTTTTCGAATTTGAAATAATTTATCCGCCTTGAGCAAGCGTGGTGATTATAGCTTATTTCTCCTACATGTGAGAAGAAACCTTAGGCCAACAGCAGAGGTAGTAGTATTGCAGATCACAGAGCGCAAATCTATATATTAGAAATACAATGTGTTTTTTATTGTGTTTTATATACCGGCAGATAAGTGGTTAATTTAAAAAACTGTTTTGTAATTTATATCCATTTTAATTAAACCTTAATTATTTTATACAGCGATCTAGATCAGATATATCTTCACCACGCAAAACACAAAATGCAGGTAACAGTACTTAATCCGTTATCAAGAAAACTATTGAAATAGCTCCTTGAACTGTATTTGTTCTTTATAACTTTGAAGTTATTAACTCTATACTTATCTATCAGTTGTCCGACTTCATTCTTTTGCAGGAATTGTGCTTCAAGAATACTATTTTATTGTTAACTTTTTGCAGCTCAATATTATTAGAACCGAAACGAAATTGGAAGCAAACTCTATACCGAATACGCACAAATTACGCTTGCATCCGAGGAATCCGTGCAACTTCACGCAATAAACTTTTATTTCTGCATTTCAACCGAATACGAAACTTTATTTTTGTTGTTACGAGTACCTATTGTTCTATTTTGTAACGCAACGGAGTGTAATATCCATAACTTGTAGACTTTACAAAAAAAAAATGGCGCGTAATAGTAGGTACAGCTGTTAATTTAGCGCCGGCCGGACCCACGCTCTGTCCACATACAGCGTAGACAGGAGACATTCGTCCAAGTTAATGGTGCCAACATTTGAACGCTCCACAGTCCCCGAATGTTCACACGTTAAAAATATATTTTACAGTCAGCTGTAAAACATTATTCATATCCATCACATAATTTTTCTAACTCGTTCATTCATTCGCACTGTAAAATAGAACCTTTTGCGTGACATTTTACGAAACCCTCTAAAACATTTTATTCCTAAGTAAACCAGTTAAAATTACGCGGTAAAGTATGTTGACTAAAACGACGCCTACGTGTAAAATGTGGTATCTAATAAATTCAGTTTGTTTTAACCCCACTTAATTTTTTTTTTATTATTTTACTGGCCTTTATTGAAAACGCAAACAGTACGCATACTAATTAATTGTTTATATTAATATATACAAAAAGACCGGAAAATACTTATACTTCATGTCGATATGTACCTAGTGACATGGCACGAAGATTGAACAAGTTCAGTTTAGTTAGTAATAAAATCTTCATATTTCTTGCGGCAAACTACATTCGCAGAACGTTTTACTACCGAACTAGGAATAAGTGTAAATGAGGTGAAAACGAGTCTGACTTAATAGCTCTTGAAATATGTAACGCTTACTTATTTTCATTTGGTTTCATGTAATAGGAATTCATACATACTTTTGCAAAAAAAAACTATTACTTTATTTATTTATGTTAGTCGCAATTATTTATATAATTGTGTTACGTGTTTTTATTTTTGTGTTTATTTATTCCCTTTTTTTGTGATAGGTCGGCGAACGAGCGGATGGATTATCTGATGGCAAGCAATCAGCGCCACCCATAGACGCCCGCAACAATGGAGAAGTTACGAGTGTTCCTGTGTGTGTGTACCTTTAGGGGATTAGGGATTGGAGAACGATTGGATCTCCGGTAACCTCGTTCACACAGCGAAACACAACGCTGTGGTTTTTTCACGCCAGTTTTCTGTGAGGCCGTGGTATCACTCCGGTCGAGCCGACCACACTTTAAATTCCTGAAATATTACCAGAAGAGGTAAGGATTTTTTGTGAAGTAATGAGAAGTGTATTACGCACACATTCATACATGAGAACTCCATTTACTTCACACTCCATTCACAGTTTTGTAGGCCCTTCCGGAATGCGGCCTCGCATTCTAGCTGTCTCTGAACCGCGATAAAATAGTCGTGAAAAAAATAATCATAATGGTAAAAATGAGGCATTTTTGTGTAAAAAAAGGTAATTCCATATTTTAAGACAAAAGGTACGAGGCCAGTTAAGGAAATGTTGTTATAACTTCTTACTTTGACTTTAATGTTCTAAAGTAGATTAAAGTTATGTAAAAAGTAGATTTAGAAAAAATATTACCAGGAGTTAATGTAATGTACTTACATAATTTACCGACTAGTATTCCGTACCGCCTCAAAATCTCAAAATACTAATTGCTTGGTATTGCAAAGTTTATTATTGATAATTTTGTTTCTTGTCAAATATTTAGTGTCACTCAAAAATCAGTTAGGGCTTATTGCAATCTAAAGGGCAAAACACCTGTATGATATTTCAGAATATAATCTATTTGCTATTCCAAATTTCTGTTTACTTTAATTTAGTAGTTTTAAGTGAAAGAGACATACGCGGAAGATAACGTAATTTACATACGTAAACGTAAGTAACATCCATCCATTCAACCATACTTACAATAAAATTAATATACTATTAAAAAAGCAAATAAATAAATAAACAAAACACTATAAAAATTGTAAGATTTTTTTTATTTTATGCCAAGGTCCTGTATTAGCGTCTACAGGCAACTATGCAGATTTCAAGTTTTAATTAAGCCTCCTTACTTCCTATTGCACTTAAGAAGTTTTATTGAGAATTTTGCATCGCATTAGGACTTGTAAATTAATTTTGCGTTGTCGTTATAATCTTTGTTCTTCATGAGAAAATCTAACACATTCATATCACATCATTCACATTCACATTTACACATTATTTTATATTTTTTTTTTATTTTAGAGAATTAGATGGCAAACGAGCAGACGTATGTATTTTTTTATATGTAACGTGTAGGTAAACGAGCAGACGGATTACCTGATGGTAAGCAATCAGACACCCCATGGACCCCATGGACACCCGCAACGGATGAGTTAGGAGTGCGTTGCCGACCTTTTAGTGATTAGGGTTTTGGACATTTAGGGGAGGGGAAGGATTGGGCCTCCGGTAACCTCACTCACACGGCGAAACACAACGTTGTAGTTGTTTCACGCCGGTTTTCTGTGAGGCCGTGGTATCACTCCGGTCGAGCCGACCCATTCGTGCCGAAGCTTTGCTCTCCCACACTTAAAATAATGAATATAACACGAAATAAAATAATGTATGATGTGATGGTAAGCAATCGACACAGTTATGAGCACCAAAACACTAAAGGAGTTACAAGATTGTTGCGGCCTTTTTGGAGGTAAGGGATTTTAAGATTGGAAATTTTAGGATTGGGCAAGTGGAGAGGGAAGGCTAAAACATAATACAACTCTTATTCATTTAATACTATCTTTCACGAATCTATTTCTAAATATTAAAGGAAGTATTTCTTAATGACTTTTGCTTAGTTGGCGACCCATTCGAATTGGGAATGACTGCCAACCCGCGTAGCATGTTTTTCTATTATTATTAGCCTGTTTAACCATATGCTATAATTTTGCGTTTTTTTTTGTTTTTCTTTCATTTAAACCTTTTTATTGCTTTTTTGTGTTGTATTTTTGTTTTTAACGGATTTCTTTCCTATAAGCATTTTCACGGCACTTTTTTTTATTTTATAATTTCAGCATTTTTTACTGTTGAGTAAAATGATTCATATCTTTACACAAAAAAACGGAACATTGATCTTTTTCCATTCGCATATAAATTCAAACTTTGAATATTAATCATTGTTTTTAGAAAAAAAACATATATTGCAATCTGTTCACTATTGAATTAAAAGAAAATTTAAAACTATAGCCATACAATACATACCGTTGTTTACAATGGAGCAAAACATTGAAACATTCATTATAATCAATTACACGATTCCTAAGTGCTCAGCCAAATGGTTATGTGGTGAGAAGTTGCCTATTTTACTCTTGCCTTAAGGGAGATATATACATACGTCCTTGATTGTTACTGAAACTGAATATTTATTGTTACGCGTAATGCAGTGAATTATTGTTTTCATTTTGAGTTGTAATAAACACTGCTTACTTACTGTTCGATCTTGTTATCTATTTGTTTTGTTACCGTTACTAATGTAATTTTCGTGGAATCACTATCACTACATAGCATACAACACAGCCGCTTTTTCTGTTTCTATATCCTTATGTATGCTTTAAGCTTTAAAAGTACACAACAAATTTTGATGCAGTTTTTTAAAAGACAGAAAAGCTGAAGAGGAAGGTTTATATGTATGATAACATCCATTACATAGCGAAGATATTTAGTATCAACATAGCATCCGTGCGAAACCGGTGGCGAGTCGCTAGTAAATAATAATTTTAAAAATATACAAGAAAAAACTATAATCTCTTAAAATCGATTAACAAATGCTCCTATACCCATCGAAATCGAAATTAATTGAAACATCAAACAATAAAAACAAAAGGAACATCGTTTTTAAAATGCGAGTGTTTGCGCATGAATTTATATACAAGGTTTCCAATTAATATTTTAAGGTAGGGTGTGGATTGCATGCTGAAATTTAAGCTATGAATTAAAATTAATTTAATGAATGGACCAAAAGTGTAGCAACGAAAATTTCACTGAAACATGATATAGTAAATTGTGTTCCTTGTTGAATGGAGTAGGTTATTTTATGTAATAAAATGTATATACTTTTGGATGTCGGTTTTATATTTCCTTAAATAAACATTTTAAAAAAAATTAATTTTAGCTGAAAATAAATTAAAACGTTTTAAAATATATTTTTATAACTACTGTTTATTGAATATGTTATCAAAAACATCTACTTTTTTACTAAATATTAGAAGAACGTAAAACTTTTTAGTCTCTATCAATGTTATAAATACAACGTAAGTCGGATCCAATTAATTTTTTGATATAAGCATAAGTTGTGCTGATTTTCATTATTAATTATAAAATTTTAAATATTATTTCAAAACAAAATACTTACCACACATAAAAACACTAAGTCGCGATCGCGTTTACGTAAATCGCGAAGACGGTAGAACTACGGCGCGACGGTCCGCGCGTGTGTCCCATGCCGTAGCCGGCCTCACACTGCCCGCTCCTGATAAAGAACTGATAGCATTCCGCTATGCAAAATGTATACCTAGCTTTAACTTTGCATACCATCAAGGGAATTCACGTCCGGAAGATTTTCTTAGTTTCTTATCTTCATTTATATTTTGAATGATATTGGAATTGAGTGTCCCTACTGAGCTATAATATTTATTTATCCAGTTATGTAAAAATGATACCTATTAGATATTCGGATAATTAAGATTTTTTATGGAATACGGCGGCAAATATCGTAAGGTAATCCATATGTTCGCCCACACCCGTAACACCTAAGGAATTGTAAGTGCGTTGCCGGCCTTTTCTGGATTGTGTTATGGGGATTTAGGACTTGGGAAAGGATTTGGTCTCCAGTAATCTCCATCAAGGCTAAGGCAAATATAAAGCTAAGGTTGTTTCGTGGTGTCACTCTGATGAAGTCGGCACTTTCGTCACGAAGCATAACTCCATACTTTAGACTCACTACCTTCATACATTGTATGTAAAGTCAATGAGGAATACAGAAGTAAAATTAAGTTGTGTTTTGACAAGTAATTAAATTTATTACACGTCGGGTACTAAATTATTTACAAACATTGAGAAACAGAAACAGGAGTATTGTGTAACAATAATAAACAGAAGCGCCTCGTGTGGAGAGGATAAAAGTAACTTGGTTAATGAGCGTCGAGATGTATTGCGTTTCATCTGATGATGAGGTTTTGCAGCTGGGTGCCATTTTGGAACTCAAAAATACGAAAGAGGATTAATTCAGCTTCAAGCAGTCGTAGTCAAAAAAGTGTTGTTGACTGATAATTTTACTTATCAAAAAGTGTTTAATAGATCGATTTCGTATAGTCCAAATTTCATTTCATTTTTTTAATTGAATTTTGTATTCAAATTAGTTAGATATCCAGAAATTAGTCCGAATAACTCTACTAAAAAACTTTTGTTGACAATGACATGATCGCGTTTGGCAGGTGCGTCGTATTTCGAAGGTAAGGAGTAGTTTTAGGCTGATACAAAATTAGTAAAATTTTATGAAAATATTTATCAACATTGTCATCACCAACATTGTAAATCACAGGAGCAACTTATAAACAAGTTATACCACGGCGACAAACTTTGTCGGTAACTGGTAAACTTGCATATTATCATTACATTGTGTGTATGTGTTGATGGCACCCTGCAAAAGTTGTTATAAAATAAATTGTAGTTTTATCAACTACGTCATTACTGAGTAACTACGGCGAATTTAATATTGAATACAAATTATTCTTTACAAAAAATGTGTTTGTTTTGCAACATTTATTACTTATTCGTTGGGAATCACTAGTACCTAATATTTATATATATATTATATATTAATCTAGTTCTATATGCTTGGTAAATAACCTACTTCTCATCTCGTCTTACTTTTTATTGAACTAAAAACATTAGAACGAGATATAAATTTAAACGTTAGCTGGACATTACGCCGTAAAAGGACTTAATTAGCGAAAACAGGCTAGTCGAGCATTTCCAACTATTACGTCTTCCCAGTATGGTAAAGAACGTTTAGACACACAAGGTCTTTTCCCAATCAGCATAGAAATGTACAGATGATAGCATCTCAAGCTATACAATCTTGTTGCATGGTCTTATTCAATCAATTTACGACTTTATGTACCTAAGTACAAAGTTTAAATTTCAGCAAAGAAACGTAATTTCGGGTAGCTTCATGTGCTGATCAGTACTAAGCTGTTCTAAATACTGTTTGAATGTAAGCAGACGATTGTAAATAGTTGGAATTTATCTACAGCATCTTCTTTGTAGTGTAGACACGAATGATATCGATGTTAAACAGACCTTTAATGATTACTCGAAATAAACATAGGAGTTGATTATTGTGTAATCGATAACTTTGCACTTGAAATTTCTCTGTGGGTCATTTAGGGGGAGGGTCTGTCTAGTATTTGAGTTCAGTGCAGAGAGTTTGTCAGTTATGATGTTAATATAGGTATATTTTTAACAAGTTAGTCCCATGATAAGAATAGAAACGCAAGTTCTCAGTACAAGCCCGTTTTTTTCTAGGAAAACAAAATCTTGATGAATAATAGTCGAAGCCATGGATCGTTCACAAGATTTCGTACGTATCTTGATCTTGATCTTGTCGTAACTTGCCGCTATGGCCGGACTGCAGCACCAGCCGCCAATTCACACCGGAACAGAATTGTTCGAAATGACTTGATCTATCATGAATTCATGATGCAAGAAAATACTTCACCCATAATTCATTTTGTATAAATTATTAGCATAAAATTATTATTCATTAAATTAAGATAATATCGATGGTCGATCAATTAGGTCATAATAGATTTGTTGAAACGTTTGGGTCAGATCTCCTAATTGAGGGTAGATGTAGTGTAAGGGATCAAATCAATTACTAGCTGAAGGGAAGGTAATACGCCGTGAAGGGGACGTAAATGATGCGATATAATGCAATTGTTCATGTGTCATTAGTGTTTATTCGTAATTATTTTAGGATAGATACATTAGTGGCATGTGTGAAAAATATGAATCTACTTTACTTGGTACGTACGTACGGGCCCTCTAAATTACTGTGTTAGCTTTTATAAAACTGATTTCTACGATTTTATGACGCATTTTATATGCTTTTCCAATGTATGTTTTTTTATTTGGTATGGTTCTTAAATTTGTGCTATTAGAAAATAATCTAAATAAAAATGGTTCAATTGACTTAAAGAGCACAAAAGCCAAAATTTTCTCGTACTAAACCCGCGAGGTACTACATATTCATGACTAACAGATATTTATTCCAGATCACGTATATTCCCATTTGATAGGTAGTGGTAAGACATGGATTAAAAATATGCCCGCTTTATGGACGGCGAGTATGTGGATAAAATCGTTTTCGATATTTATCTTAGATTGATTAAATGTAATCAATCCTTTTGTCCAAATTCCATGGAACAGTTATCGAAAAATATATAATTTTAGATTTGCAATATTTTGTTTGTTATTTAAATTCTGTTTTATACGTGTTTTGTTTTTGTTAAATAAGTGCGTGCATAAGTGTGAATACGTGTAGGGAACAAAACCTTCTGTTTTAGCTAAACCATCCCCACACTTAATTGCACGCTTCTTCGACTTTCTCTCACACTTCTTTCTTAACTGACCGTTGAATGTAGGGAAAGATCATACAAAGCGGGCTTTGATGCACTAGACTTAAATAGTGTGCAAATAAAGAGGTAAAATTTTATAATGATAAAATATGTTCTTAAACACTACTGAGAAGACGTCGGGGATAGCGTGACAATCTCCGGCCACCGTAAACGCGGTGGAGCAATGGTAGCCCGCTGCCCAAACAAAACCATACCACCACAGGTGAGGCCCAACGATGAGGCCTCGACATGGAGCAGGAGAAGGAACGGGGTGGTTTTCAGTCAGTTTTTTTTTTTTTTTTTTTTTTGAGAGGGGAAAATCATCAAATGACTTCTCCCGCCCAGGGCCGGGCAGGAGGGAGTGTCAGACTCTTACTGACTAAAAACCCCCCTGTTCCTTCTCCTGCTCTGTGCCGAGGTCGGGGTACCTCATTGCGCTTACCCCGCAACCCCGGCTGAACATCAGCCCTTTAGGGCCCCGTCTGTGGTGGTCGAATGGCTCTTTGAGGCGCGCGCGGAACGCTACGCGCCGTACGCTCGGGCCTGGTTCTGGTCGGGCGGCGAGCTGCCCTTACTCGCCGACCGCAGGCCCGTGCTTACGGTGGCCGGAGATCGTCCCTCGATCCCCGACGCCCGTAGTGTCGCCAGTTGCGGCTGCTGGGGCGTGATGAGGAGGATTGCTCCCTCACGCGGGCCGCCTCTCTCTTTGCGAGCATGACTGCTTCACAAAAGGAGGAGACGGCGTCCCAGTTCCTCTCACTCCGCACCATGGCCTCGACTAAGGCCGGGCGCGAGAGGTCGCCGACGCCGATCACTTCCCTGAGGATACGGCGGTGCTCAGCCCAGGCAGGGCATACCGCTACCGTATGCTCCACCGTATCCTCTAGGTGGTCCTCACAATGACGACACTCGGGCGTTTCCTCCCGCTGAATCCGAAACAGGAACCTACCGAAGCTGCCGTGCCCGGTAAGCACCTGCGTCAGACGGAAGGTGAGGACGCCGCGACCAGCGTACGAGCCGGCCGCCGCTTCAAGTCCGGCGCCCACACAGGGGCACCGTAGAGGGCCATGGATGTTTTCAGTCAGTAAGAGTCTGATACTCCCACTTGTCCCACTGATTTTTCCCCCTCGAGAAAAGGACTCTATTAAGAATGATCCAACAAAGCCCAGATGTAGGAAAAGAATTAGTCTCCTAATGATACAATGCTCGGATGAAGTAATCAGTCACGTGTTATTAGGAGCAGTGACGCCTAAGCCTAACGTTATAAAATTAGGAAAAATATATAAAAAATATTGCACATTCACTTCAACACACACTTCTCAATTCTTTTCATGATAACATTAAATATGTATTTTAGGAGTAAACGATTAGTGTCTGTATATAACCTTCATGGAAGTTTACGACAAAATTATGTGGCACATAGTTCATACAAATATAAAAAGTTCTAAAGCGGCTTTTCATTGGAAAATAGGTGCTTAGTTTTCCTATAAGTTGTATTTCATTACCTAGAATATGAACTATATTTAGTGAATCATGTTTAAATACTTGTGAAGCGTGAATATTCGGTTAAAATTTCAACATTGAAAATTATTTTATAAAACACGACCTTCCTACCTATTACATAAGCAATTAAATTCAATGACCATCATCAGTTTACTTACTACAGAATCGCAATACTATTAGTGTTGTACTCCTTTCAAGAGTAGTAAAATTGTTGTGATCCATATTGTAGCATTGAGCACTAATAGGATAAATCACTACAAATAATTCTTATTTAACAGTGAACAAGATCAAGTAAATCGCTGTTTTATTCAACAAATGCTTTTTCAATATTTGTATGCAGCATTGAAGTGTCATAATGTAAAGTTTATTATCGATCATAAAGCTGAACATGGCTGGGGGCATTAATAAAATCGTGCGTTATGGTATTTTGTGCCAGTAACAATTGACGCTTTTTCCGTATAAGTCAATAAACAAAACGCAGGCCGGGTCGCGCCTAGTTTTATGGCGGAGCGAAATCCAAGTTTATTATTTTCATCCCAGACTTTTATTAATGGTTCGGAAGAAACACAGCGACAATAACTTGCACAAAGTATGAAGAACAAATTTAATTTGTAATTTTTTTTACAGCAAGTGTTACGTATTTGCATGCATTTTTGGATGGCAGGAACATTCTTACAGAGATGAATAGTGCATAATTATAAAACGATATTAAGCCTAACATAATTATGTACACCGATTCGGTAGAATGTGTGAGACTCTATTGTTATGCACTATACTTGTGTATAATATATTCTATAATATACTCTGTATTTGTGTATAATATTTGTTTATGACGAATATTTTTTTCTGGCTTTTTTTGTCTTTATCTATGTATACTTCGTGTGCCATAACTTAATGCCAAATAATATTTCATTCAAAGAGGAAGGTGTATTTTTTTATTCTAAGAGCTCATCGTACCTGGTATTGTTTCCATCGTAGGTGCTCAGTATGCAAGTAGCGTACCTTGATCAATATTTATTGAATCACTATTATGCTAACAAGCTTTTGCATGTCCTTCGCTGGTTATATCCCCAATCCATGTCAGAATATGATTACGTTCTCTAAACAATGTGCCTGCTTAAAGATTATGCATTAAAGTCGCGGCGGAGGAAACTGAAAATTATAAGAAAGAAAATACAAGAATTTAAATGCAGGATCAAAATTGAAATAAGATAGTCAACTTTGAAATGTGTTATGTTTATTTGATCTCAAGTACCTTTACCATGGAAATATAGATATAAACTTCAGCGAAAAATGTCTTGAAGTAATTATTCACGTATTACCTACATAACAAAAATTATACAGTTTGGTTTTCATTACTTTGTATGACAGAGGACATTAGCAACTTGTATACTTACATCAAGGACTGTTGGAGTTAATGCAGTCTTGATCCGTTTCGCGTACCGCTTTGCAAAACAGAATGATGTAACTCCAAGTAATAAAATTTGTGGCGCCCGCATCGCGAGCACTTCGATCCTGTTTTTTAGAAATGCTAGTCATGTTGAAACTTTTTTATATTCCACACCATTATCGTACCTACTTTCTCACATACTTATTGGAAGCAGGTCGCATGCATCATTTTCATTGTTATTTCACATACATTTCGCAATTAACTGATGATAACTATCGACATATTTATTATTTAAGGATTATGTTTTGTTCTATTTAAAGGTTTATGGATATTAGATAAAACCAGGCATGTTAATAACAATGGTGCCATAAAATTTATTGAACTTTTATATTTATCTGGGTGTTTAAGGCCCGAGTATGCTGTATTGCCTATGAGATCACTATGTAATTTAAAAATTATTACTTACATTAATACGTAGGTATGACGTCAACTGTTCCACTGTCGTCTTTTGTTTCAGCCATCAATTTTTTATACTTATTCACCAATTTCAAGAGCCATATTGAAAACGTAGAACGGGAGGCTGAGTATTCCATTCAGTGATTACTCTGGAGGTACGCATAAGCCGGACGGCGCGCGGCAGTGCATTCTACAATAACGCTCGTTCATGCATACAACATCTACTCACTGCATGTCGGATCAATAGTTTACTAAGAAAACGATTTTAGATAGAGTTTCGTACACTGTCCCACTTCCGAAGACCTCACTTAAACTCTTCTAATAATAAATGGGTTAATTTATTTCAAAGAATTTCTCAGGAAATTGACTTCAGAGAATGAATGAGTGTGAGAGCGAACGGTATTCCAGACTGAAGTGCATTGTGCTGCTGCAATCAGTGTTGTGGTGAAGTTGTATTGATTTATGACAGTGGACTGTTGACATCGCGAGCACACTGCGACACTTTACCGAACAAACATACTACCTAATGGCAGCGATTTATTACTCCACGTTATGAATGAGACCTGTGCGCATCAATTTTAGCTTTAATAAGCTGATGTTTGGCAGGTACGCGGCATATTGAGAGTAATATCCACATAGTACCTGATAGAAGCATGATATTCAGCTAGCAAACCCTTATGAGTTCAGTGCGTGAAGCGGTATCATAGATCATTACGAACATACATACATACATATGTACTTACTTACTAGCTATGTATATTATTAGTTATAAGAAAAGATTTGGTTTCGGTTTCACATTCAGTTAATACTAACTAGGCTTTTTTATGGTTGGGGCGAGAAGGAGTGTCAGACTCTTTTTTTTTTTTAATGTAATAAGTCGGCAAACAAGCCGACGGATTACCTGATGGTAAGCATTCAACGCCGCCCATGGACACCGCATGGCAACGGAGGAGTTACGAGTGTATTGCCGACCTTTTAGTAATTAGGGATTTGGAGATTTAGGGATTGGGGAAAGGTTCGGGAAGTGGAAGGATTGGGCCTCCGGTAACCTCACTCACACGGCGTAACACAACGCTGTGGTTGTTTCACGCCACACTCTTACTGACAAAAAACTACCATATTCCTTCTCCTGGTCCAGGCTGAGGTTGCAGTACCTTATTGCGCTTGCCCCGCATCTTCGGCTGAACATCAGCCCTGTAGGGTCTCATCTGTGGTGGTATGTGGCCACTTGAAGGCGCACGCGCAACTAAGCAGCGTAAAGTAGTTACCAGGCTGCAATTAAAAACAAAATGACTTATCTTTCTGTGTTTACGTTTAGTTGCGCGAAACATGCAGTTGATGTATTTCAATTCAGCGTTAATTAAATTGTTTTGAAAGTCTTACACAAGTTTCTGCTAAGCTTGAACATGTGTTGCAAGGTATGAGCGACGTAAGTATGTGTTATTGTAAGGTATAACTAGGAATATGCGAAATTTGTGGTAGTGATGGAAAATACTTTAAGTAAGCATGCCAAGCGATGCACGTGCGCTGTGAGATCTTTTAATTTATGCAGCAAATGCAAATCACCAATTATTTTTAAGTCAATCCTGACGTATGTAGCTGCCAATTATATTCGTTAAATAAATGGTTTTACACAATTCAAATTTTGAAGCTGTTTATTTCTGATACAACAATTTGGTGTTTCAGTTTTATTGACAATCCCTTCACCCTTCAACTTACGTCTTGAATGAGAAAGCCATTCAATCAAATAGCTAGCCATTCCGGTAGTTAGTTGAATAGCCAATTTAGCTATATGTCTGCGATTAAGTCTATTTCTATCTATTAAAATATGAATAGTTTAGAACAATCTCATATTGTACTACAGTAAGTTATAATAAATTTAAACCAAGGAAGCTACGACATTTACATTTCATAAAACAGTCCAAGTCCAATTCCACTTTATTTGAGCTACACTGCATTTGGTCAAGATTGGACCTGAATTTTCCTAGCTGACTTAAATTTCATGGCAGCCTAGAGGTCGCGCCAGCTTCTCAAGCATGAGAAGGGTTCGAAACCTAGTAAAAACTGATGAGACATGTTCTGACCAATCTGTACTTTCTTAAATTGTTTAGACATCACTAACTTTGGTGAAAGACAACATCGTAAGGAAACAGGCGTGGTGATCAATGATCATTTTTTCTCCTTGTAAGAAAAGCAGTAAGCACATACCTGCTATGTCTTCCCACATATTATTTGGAATTGGAAATTAGAACAGTATAAACGGAAGTACTCATAAACTCGACACACAAACAATAATATTAGCAAAGCATCGAACCCCTATGTCGCCAAAAGAACACAGGGAATAATGGTGCATGTGAATAAGGACATTTTGACACCCTGGACCGTGATATGTAAATATTTTACTCGACTGTATTGACATCTAGCGCGTAAATCTACAGAAGGACACCAATACACTAGCGTTTGTGAAATTTATATTGGACCAATTTCGATTGCAGTTGGAAATTAGCAGCCTATAGGTCACCATATGCACTGCAAATCACGTGTTTAAATTGACCCCCTAAATCCACATTCACAATTAGTTACTAGTTTAAAGCCAATAAAGGCCGATGCATTCCAGAGACCTGTACAATGTAGAAGACTTGTGATCAAACCATTCGTCGTTGCTCGTTGCTACTTCATAAAGTCCAAAATCTAAGCCAGTCATTGGCTGTTGGTAGTGGGCCAAAATAAACATGGGTATGAAGCCTGGTTCTAGATACATTCCTATCTCTGAGCTGTAGGTAATCCACTCGACTGAACACGTTGGATTAAATGAAATAATTTGTGCACAATATTAAATTATTCTTTTGTACGGATAAAGATGGCAAGAAATACACCGCTTATGATTTTGGTAACGGTTTAATATCAAATAAGATGCACATTAATAACATCTATTCTACGCATCTTGACTTAACCAAGAATTCCTCTGATATCAATTAATTTTCATCACATAAGCAACGAGCACTAATGGATAAAACGGTGACGTCATCTTCAGTAATGACGCCAAAGCCTTCGGAATCTGGTGTAAGCAGAAATGTATTATGAAAGTAATTTCAAGTCGTTTCCTCCATAATGTAAGCTAACGTAAGTTAATTAATAAATGTTCGTGTAATAAGCATAACTTATTCACGGGTATTCAGTTTGACAAACGTTACCGTGGATATCTATAAATTCCTAGTAGACATAATAATATTCTTTCTCGTTATTTCAAGGGTCAGACACAAAAAGCATTTTAATTCTGTGTTCGTCTAGATCGACGACAGATTCATTCTTATGCAAAAAGTTCAATATTTTATTATAATTCGTGCACAGTCCCGACACATTGCTACTTGTTTCAGTGTCTCCTTATCCGATTTTTATTGAATAATTCAAAAATATGAGAGTGAGACATCTTTTTATTGTGAATGTGACATCTCGTTAGCGTAGTGTGACACTTATGACGCTAGACAGTCCGCTGAATTCACAGACAATGAAACGTTCACGTTGTTTTTCACTGCAATGTTTGTTTTTGTTTTTAAAAACAAAATTGTTTTGTTCACTGTTTAAGGGCTAAGGGCTACTTAATTTCAATGCAGTATATAAATCCCAAGGAGTCTTTAATCTAGAATTTTATTTTAAAGAGTTTTAGGTAGCCAATGAGAAGTAACGGGGAGGTTTTTAGACAGTAAGTCTGAGCGTGATTTTTAGTTAGATACTCACCCCACATAGTGCAGAAGAAGTTAAAGAAAAAAAAAACTTATTTTCATACAGCCATTCAGTTTAAATAGTTAGTTTATTACACTACTTTTCTGATAGGGTGGTAACCCTTGCACAACCTGCGTAGAATCGGGTCATAGTGTGGGAATATGTGTGGATCGTTCAAACAGACACAGAGAATTTAGGCCGAGAGCTTATACCGTATCCTGCTGTTGCCGCATACGGCATATATGACACTTTTAATAATAAAAGCTTGATTTTTGTAGACAATTATTTATATTTCGGTATATTGGCGTTTATAATTTACCAACTACATATATCATAGTTAGCTACACTAATCAGCCATTCATTACCGACCTAGCCTGTTTAATAGATTATATTGTAGTTCAATTTTAATAGATGTTAATTTGTGATGGCGATTGATTTATATTTTATTTATTTATTTTTATTTATCCATTTATTTCAGTCATCGAAGGCCCATATGTTTATATACAATTCTATATTACATATAAAACTTAAAAAAAACTAATAATATAAATATTACATAATAACTACATAACCTAATCTACTATTATGGTAGACACTCGGTTTCGGTTAATTTCTCATTCACCCTTCAGCCTGAATGAGAAACTCAGCCATTTATCCTAGCATTACTCAAATATTGCCGGTACCTAACATGGATACTTCAGCTTTTGAAAACGTGTCAGTTAGTAGGTAGGTAGTTAGTTGTTCAACGCGTAACAGACCACTACTAATGGGCCACAATAGGTTTTGAGCCAAAAAGACTGACACTTTACCTCGCCAAACCCTGGGCAATATAAGTAATTTGAAGATTTTCCCAAGTCAAAAAAGACCATAAAATCTACCGGTTAGTCATTCAGGCAGTTGGCTGCGACATGTAGATATACATACTCGTACTGCATAGTAAGGGACTAGCTTTATTTGTAGTCATGATGCTCGTAACTTTAATAGTTTTTGAAGTGTATTGATGCGACAGCGGCAATCATATATACGAAGCTAAATTTTACGAACGAATTTTAAGAGGTTTCGAAGATAAGACGGACGTATAACTTGTTATTTAATGCGTCACAGAGTTTCAACTGAAAACAAAGTCCAATCGGAATACGTACATCAGCATGTATGTACTTTCTGATCTTAAACTGCGAATCAGTTACTCAAACAAACTTAAGCTCCATTCTTGCTTCTTAAGTATTAGATCAATATTTGTTCTATATTTCAACATGTGATGTGAAATAGATAGATTCAATCCTCCAATGACGTGTCAACATTTTTTTTACACACATCGTAATTAAGTTGTTATTATTGTAGTGTTTTATTTGTACTAACTTGCAGAGAATTTGATGTCTTATAGTCCCAGTCATAAGAGTGAAAATAAGTCAACTTATGGCTAAACTTTTGGTTATTGGTTTATTGTTGGATTTCTAAGGCGGTGCAACATGTTCCATCGCTACGCTGTCGATGCATTCACAGGCATGTAGGTTCCCTTTTGGAGATAATCCAACGAAGTTCAACGTGATCCTCCGCCTCTTGGAATATTGTCAATCAAATGTTTCCATCGTTGTGAGTTCTAGTTTCACGAGGTGCAAGTTTGAAGTACGATCCATAGAGATTTTGTTTTCATTTTAGTTGTGGTTGAGTTCAGATACCATGTCGGTCATTCATAATTTAAATATGTCCTGTAGCATAAGTTGGTGGAAAGTTAGTAGTTTCAACGATATACTCACACCCGGTTTCCGAAAGGCCGATCAATGTTAAAATCAATTTAAACTTTTGTCAGGTCACATGATTGGTTGACTGAATTATCAACAACCAATCAGATGACTTGACAAGAGATTTAACAGGAGACTAGTTAATTTGAGCGTTGACAAGCCTTTCAGAAACCGGGTGTTAATGTCATAATGAGATATTTATGTCCCATGTATATCTAAAAATATTTAAATGGTATCTAAAATATCAAATATTTAAAATATTTTTACAGCAGAGATTAGATCGAAAACAACAGTCTAGATCCACTTCCATTTATAGCACAGGCATTCAACTTATGCTTTTTATTTTAAACAGAAATAGAATGTAAGTTCTGAAAACTTTCGAACTTTAATTAAAAGTATTTTCAAACGATGACAGTTATTGTTATCTGTGTTATAAACCCTGATCTTAACATTATTTTTTACTAGTTTCTGCTAGTAACTTCAATCGCAGTACCTACCAGGATAAAAAATATCCTATATCTATAATAACTATGTTAAGCTAGACTATACTGTATACCCATTATATTTTTATGTGTTAGGACGGCAAACGAATTGACGCATTACCTGATGGTAAGCAATCATCGCCGCCCATGGACACCCGGAACAAAGAAGGTGTTACGAGTGCGTTGCTGACCTTTTGGGGATTAGTGATTTGGAGATTTTGGGCTCCAGTAATCTCACTTACACGGTGTGGTTGTTTCACCACAGTTTTCAGTAGTATCACTCCGGTCAAGCCGAGCCATCCGTGCTGAAGCATGGCTCTCCCACACTACGCCACTTATGCCGATTTTCAATCCATTTTTCGTTCAGTTTTGATGTAAAATAGTAACAAACGTCCAACCTAACTAAACTATTTATTAACAGATCATAAAATGCTATAAATAAACCTTTTCAACATTGTTTTTGAAGAAGAAGAAATTGCCTTGAGTTGTAGATCGTTTTCTAAAGAAAGAGAGTGGTTCTGTGTATTTCATTAATATTATAAACGCCATTGTGGTTGCATCGTCCTCATTTCGACCGGACGTTTGTTTCCGTACAATAGTAGTGCATAGTTCCGTTTCACTTAGCTATAAGAAATATATTTCGTATATCCAGTATCTCTCTTATTGTTTATAAGTCATTATTAACGTACTTAAGTATTTACTTTACTGTTATAAAAATCAAGAAAAAATATAATGATCTATCACAACTCGTTGTGCATAGTAAATTGGTTGAGAACTTTTTAATAATTAAGTACTTCCCAGTTCAAAGAAATGCTACCATGCTTATTAATATGTCTATTAAAAAGTTACAACCGTCATTTTATAACTTGGTAAAATATACACATAAAGGAATAAACAGAACTTTGCATAAATAGCTTCGTGATTTATTTGTTAATACTCGGTGGGACCTCTGGAAGGTCAAAGGACTTTATTTATGATCAATTTATTTCTATCTATCGTAGACTAGGATTTGCATGATCGTTCAGTATCTAGAGTGGATTATCCCTCATGATGCACTATTGATGTTTTCAAGCTCCTCGTAAACCTTCATCGAATCACGTCTCGCACGCAACTTCATATTCATGGCATGTCTGCCAACTGCACGGATCTAACAATACCAATAAAACAACAGCTGTGATATTAAAAATGAATTTATTACCACGTTTTTTGAACACTCTGTCGCTGAAGAGGCTGAAACAATAAAGAGTTGGTATTTTAAAATCAACGTGTTTTTTTGTCTGTCATAAAATTCGAAGTACGCAACCAATGCGGTAGTTTCCAACTAGTCAAATTCAATACTCTTATTGAAATGTCAAAAAAGATTATTTTCTATGAATTTTGTGTGAAACCGCAACATGTGACGTCACTATGTTTTGACGTAAAACCGCATACTTGTTTTTAAAAGTTAATAACTAGAATAAATCTAGAATTATGTATATCGTCAATTCAATGAATGAAAGTATGATTCCACTTTAATAATAATTGAAAAGTCAAAATAATTAATTATTGGAAACTACCCATTTCTTTTGCCATTCAAATAGGTGCTTATTGCTAATTACTGTTATGGCCTGACCTGGCCACCTTCACATAAGTACCCAATAAACTTATCTAGCAGATAGTTCATACAACTGATCATAAGAATAATCATGTACTTAACATTGTTTTTCTGATACATAGCGCTCATTTTGGACATTGCAAAACACATTTTTAATCACAAATAAAATAAATAAATAATCGATTTCGATTTTATTAAGATAATAAGAGCTAGTTTAAGTCTCTTATATTAACTTAAGCATGTGTTGCGATTTCGATATTTACCGAACGCTCCCGAATGTGCAAGAAATACAAACATTTAATTAATAGTTCCGATAGCTGAGTGGTCCATAGCGGGCACTGGGCAATGAGTGACTCAAGCACGCGAGCTTGGCCGCACGTTTTAAATCCACTTACTATCAGAATTGCTTACGGTCACACTATCCATAAGAACGGACAACATAATTTCACTCAATGTCTTCCGTTGTTCTATTTTCAACTGTTATAGCAACAATACTTTATTTTTAAAGGAATAAGACAACAAGAACATTTTTATATTTATTTCAAACAAAAGACGTACGAGGTGCTATCTAACTAGCTCCTCTCGCGCGGTTTCGCCCGCTGCTCGGCTCCATTTGATCGTAGCGTGATGTTTTAGCACCCAGGAACATTGTAGCTATCTATCAGTATCATAAAGAATTTTGGCCATCCGACCAGCGGTTCCTAAGATAATATAGTATTAGTATAGACAGTATACATTAATTTAAACTGACTGTCTATTTGGTCGTAATAAAAGGTTTTGACCCTCGAAACAGAAAGTAACATCAGCACGAAGTTCTAGAATTTGGTTCAGAGTACCTATGTTTTGCCTCTACTACATGTAAGTGTGAATTTTTGAGGAATGATGTCCAATAATATGTATAAATGACAAAAAAAAATACTTTGTCGGCGTGATTGATATGCGTATTGGTGCCAAATTACAGATTTCTAGCGCTAACAGTCACTAACATTATCCGCGGACGGACAGACAGACAGACATGGCGAAACTATAAGAGTTCCTAGTTTACTACGGAACCCTAAAAACTAATTTGTCCATAAAAAATCTAGCACTTAATTTGAATTGGTGCTGTTTTGGAATATTTCGGTTTTAACATTTAAGGAAATTTAGACCACAAGTTTGCAGCACCAGGGAGCAAAATTCTATGCACGTTATTATCATAATTTGAAGTCAGGTCTAGCTCACAGTGGTAATATTTCATTTGCTTTCTAAACTAAGATACCGTAAGCTATTCCCACATTGTTGTCTGTTGCAGAAATGAATTAATTACGAAGCTGAAGGTTGGAATAGATTCCTTTCGTATGAAAACCTGCTCCCATAAATCGAGTACGTGGTAATCTGGTACGTGTAGGCAAACCAAAGCTTTTATTTTCAAATCTAAGGGTTCTGTAATCCACTTCCAATGTGGACTGCACGCTGTGCCTAATTATGTTTGTAAATATAGTAAGCAGGTATCGCTAATAATATTGTTTTTCTAAGAAACAATAATTAATTTTTAACTTCTATTTCGTTACAACTAACACTAACCACTATTTCACTAGTTTTAGAATACTGTTTTATCCGAAGGCTATTATTACACAAGTACAAAGTAATAATAACAAACTATACATAAAACAGATTGTTACTATAAAAAATGTGGTTCCCCTAAAATACAATTAAGTTTGAGTCACAAAAATAATTATAAATATACTGAAGGTGATAAAAATATCTTTACAATGACACCGTTTAAATTTTGCTTATCCTGTTTATTTACACAACAAATTGAGAATTTGGATCGCAGCTATCGGCTTCTGATTTTTTTTCACAAATAGTGGGTAAGTGGTTACATTTAACAATTCTAAAAGTTTAATATAGACATTATTGAAGTTTTGTGGTTGTTTTGATTTGTATACATATTTATATATAAAAAGACGAAACAGGAAATTAAAATAAGTTATTCTCACAGTACAAACTAATAGGTATAAAGTGAAACATTTATGAAGTTAAGATGATTACAGTTTTTTTGGATTATCCTGGTCGGCTTTCGCCATTTTGTTTTCAATTAGTTCATATTCACAATTGTTTATTGCAATATGCAGATTCTATTACGCAACAGCCTCTATCCTAAACTGAAGTTACGAAATGAAGCTCGTAAAATATTTTATAGTGTTCCATCGGCACTGTAGTAAATTTCCATTTGGTGTTTATTTAGGATCTCTTTACAAATATGCCTTTCCATATCACACTGCAAAATTTGCTGACTGAGCGAATATAGTTAGAAACTATTTATTAACTTTTTACCACTTTCACTACGCGTTTTTAATTATGTTGTACCAATAAGGAATTTTATAATATCCTAGTTTTTGCGTGACAGAGTGGATAAACAGCGAGTGGCAGACTCTTGCTGACCGAAAACCACCCTGTTCCATCTTTTGCTCGAAGTCGGGTAGTACTTTATCATTGCGCTTGTAACGGATAGGAAAGGAGTTCAGAACCTCAACTACTTCAAGAAGGTAACATTACAAGTTTATAAGTATAATAGTTTAGTGTTTCGTGGTTTCTACTTTTGATCTTGGCTTTCAGGACTTATAGCGGTTTGAAGAAGTTAAGACGGGATTGTCATGCCCATTAAAAAAGTATACTTTCTATGCAATTGAGAGACAAACCTGTATCTATATTTGACCCAGGCGAGGTTGAGAAGGGCTTGTTCCATTAAGAAATGTGTATGTTTTGTGTGTGATAGGGAGACAAACAAGCTGACAGATTACCTGATGGTAAGCTGCAGCAATCGGCGCCGCCCATAGACATCCGCAACACCAGAGTAGTTCCAAATACGATGCTGGTCTTTTGGGGATTAGAGTTCGGAAATTCAGGATTGGGGGAGGCAAAAGTAACCTAACTCATATGGCTAACACGCACACACTGAAAAAACCACTGCGTTGTTGTTTCAGTGTGTGCGCGTCAATTCTCCATATACGTACACTTATAACTATGACTTCGAAACTGTGAACGGGTATAACAGAACAGACAGAGACAGTTAAAATGGAAAATTAATGGCGTTTCGATCAAAGCAAATTGGTGTTTCTAAAGTACAAACAGCATGCGGCACTCTGCACGTTGGTTGGCGAGTCGATTGTTTGACATCTCTTGCATACTAATGTCTACAAAATACAGAACAATATCATTCCGTCGATTGGTACCACGTTTTTCCTTATGGAAGTCACATCGACCTAGTTTCTGCTAAGTGCGCACCTTTTACACGTTTACCACAGTTTCCCAGCCCGAACTTAGCTAAAGATAACTTTGTTATTTGACGATACAATTTTCTCTGAAATATTTTTACTCTTCTACGTGATGTTTTTGTTTCTGTACCTGCATACCAAGTTTTCTGTGCTTTTAAACTTTCCTCCTACACTCATACTTAAAAGCATAGATTCATTTTTTAGAAAAAAATCGTACCTTCTTATCGAGTTTACCAATACCTGGAAAAAATCCAAAACTCCGTGATTTTTACTGAAAATATCGGAATGGAAAAACATATTACTTTGCTTGACTAGCTATCGTTATTTTTTATTATATTCTTTTTCTAATTTTGTTTGTGAGAGCTCTAATAATGTTATTGGTTTGATTTTAAAAATTGCTATTGCGACGCCGCCCTGGTAATCATTCTAATACCATTTATACTTTTTATTCGGGTCCGATATAATTTATAAATTCCCTCCATTCGCTTTTCCAAATAGCTCTCAATCTGAAGAGTGGCGTGAAACAATATTGTTGTGGGCTATTAAACTGATTGGCTATTTTCATTATGTCATTTACCGGGTATTTGGAATATAGGTAGCTGCCAATATAATTATTAAATTACTTTCACGTCCATATTCTTGTGACTTTATTTAGTGATTATAATGAAAATCAAGGATAATGTAACAGTTCAAGCTCAGGTTCCAAATCGATCAGCGGCGCTCTATGTCCCTAAGCAATACGAACTTTCTCAAGAAATTTAGACAAGAAAAAAATGTGGCTATTGTTATAATAGTGTTGATTAACTAACAGATTGGAAAAAAACACACGTCTACTTTTTACTATTAAAACAATCCTTAAACTTTTACTTGAGTATTAGATGGCCAAAGTTAAAGAAAGCTGAAAAACAGCAATAGTTTTTATCCGTAAATTGATTTGCGATGTCGTCGCTCCCTCCAGACTGAGACAGACGGGCATCGAGATAAAGTATGTCGTTTTGTGGAAAACCCGTCCTAAATATAGGCGCGGGATTATTTCTGAAGCATCGTGTCGCGCGCGCCGTGCTCCCGTCCAATACCAATCTAAACACATTACCGACACACCGCCCAAACTTTCAACGTTTATTACGGCAATGTTTTAAAACACTGATTAACTGTAAAGTTTAAAGTGATTACAACAGCAAAATGTAAACTCATTTAGTTTAATTGATAGTAAAATTGTTGCACGCGGCAATGTGATACGGTAGCGAGTGTTGTGATACTTATTCTTGGTGTTTATTTTAAAATGATGTGGTTGTGACATATTTTAACAAACATGTATGTGTTGGTGTTATTCCTCTCAGTGCTGTTACAATGCATTTGTGCACAGGAAAAATCTATTATCGGTTAGTTTTGAACTTATTTATTTACTTATTGTTTTTGTATTTATGTACGTTAGCACACGAGTGTACTTTAAACCATGTGACATTTAGTAGCCAATGCTCGGCAAATAACCTAATCAAGTATTAACAAACTAAAAGCTATGTATGAAAATACTTTTCAGTAACGAATAAGTGAATTCTAAAATGGATTCTTCTATCTCGTTTGTGTGTGATTGGTCACCAACGCAATACTTAGTATTGTACGAGGTACTCATTACTCAAGTCAATATCTAATACTGACTTACCTATCGAAATTAAGTATTGAGTTTTTCGATATCAAAAATAATTATTATATTAATATGACGTAGCTGTTTATGTTGTCGATATAAATGCTACCTAAATAATAAAAACAATTTGATAAATCGTAAAACGTTGTATGTTTCAGGAGGTATTTTTTATAAAGGCTCCGATGATATGAGAGTGGCGCTGGAAGTGAGCGCGAAAACCTTCAACTTTACAGCGTCCATTAAAGAAGTATCAGTTAGAGGGGAAATTTTGGAAGTAACCAAATATGTATGTGAACTCGCTGAGGTATGTACTTGAAACAATATTGATATTGTATGAAAAATCATTCTATCTTCATTTAATCCAATAAATATGTGTCAATGACGTAATATAATTAATGGGCTCTTAAAACTCATTTGGATTATTTACAAATTACTCATTCAATTTGACTCAAATCGTGTGTAAGTCAATGAGATCGTGCAATTGATATAATGTTCTTAGATTTTTAAATTATCTTGACTTCTTATCTTCTGTCTTAGTTCTGTTCATGGATGCGACAGTAAAACGCAACTTTTTACGACTTTTATTCAATTGTTCTTTTCTTTTTCATTGCCCACCTATTTTACATAGTTCGGGATAATTTCGGGTACAAAATGTCAAACTTTCTTTGTTTCATTTTAGATTCAAATTGAATTTTACCTTTTAGACAAAAATAATATAAGAAAGTTAGGATTTAGTGCAAGATACTTTGTTTGAATACTGTTAGTAACTTAGTCGATTATGGAAGATCTACCTTCGTATCGATCTATCGGGTAAACAGTGCTGAGTATTAAGATTTTGGATTCTGAAAAAAAGTATTTTATAAAATTTGAGTTTAAACCAAAGTTGTTTTATGTAACGATATAATACATAAATTCACAAAGGCATGGTCAATCCTCACTCAAACAACATTAAAAAGTTTCGTTGTTTAGCAAAAAAATAGATTTTTTAAATTTCCTTTTTGTATTCTCAGGAGATGAAATTTATAAATATAAGATTACGGCTATACCCTAGGGCGAAGATCATATTATTATTTTGCGAAAATAAACGCGCGACCGTGGAAAAAGTTTCTTAGCTTTTTCCTTTAAGCTGATTGGTTCGTTTCAAATGATAATGTAAAGTCGAAGACATCAATCATAACGTAGCTGCTGTTGTAATTAAATTGTAAACTGGTTGTTGATAATAGTTTAATAGGTCTTTCCACGGACAATATTTTGTGTGCTTAAACCAAAGTAGAATTAAGATGTCTACAATAAGAATGTATCTATTAAACCATTATCAACGATGTAATATGAGTATTTATTTCGAGTATTGTATGGAATAATTATAAAGAAATTTTAACATTGCCTAATAGATTAAAAACACCACTCGCTTCACCAGGCTTCATGCAAATTTGAACTATATATCATTATCAAAAATATAATAAAACTCTTTCTTTTTTCTAGGAAGGTGTGATCGGTATTATAGATGGGACTGGAGGACGGGCCAGTGAAAACATCCAGGCAATATGTGACATGTTGGAATTACCTCATGTCAGTATACAACACAACGACCTCTATAGTGAAAACTGGTCCGTGTTGAATATGCATCCCAGTCCTACTGCTTTTAATATGGTAATATTTTGAAATGGTTCCTCATTATCAATATCAGCATCATCATGCCAGTCACAATAATTAAGTTATTAGTAAATAGGTAAACAGAATATTATTGTGATTAAATGACAAAAAGAATATGAAATGAAAATATCAATGGCTATTTAGAACATCATAACACAATCTCGTTCGAAATATTTTTCTTTTCTGCCTGAAATTACCTGTGTTACCTATATTATTTTGCAAACACAAAAAGGTTAAATTAAAAAGAAAAACCTGCAACTGGCCATTCGAATTATCAAAATGACAAGATGCCATTAGCTTCTTTTTCTTTTTTTTAATTTAATAGTCTTTGTGATTTTTTACGTAAAATTGCCAGTATTTTAATGTTGTTAATAAAAAGACCAAAAAGTTTTTTATTATAATTAAAGACACCTAACTGTCCGCTCCAGCTGAAAATATTGTATAATGCCATTAGCGTATTTTTCTTTTTATGTATCTGCAAGCCTTTGAATTATTTTGGTAAAAAAGGGTTTTAAAATGAAATGGAATATAAGACATAATTTAAAATGTGTGTGTGCTTTGAGTAATTTTTTCCGAGA
Source organism: Spodoptera exigua (assembly GCA_902829305.4). Taxonomy (NCBI): domain Eukaryota; kingdom Metazoa; phylum Arthropoda; class Insecta; order Lepidoptera; family Noctuidae; genus Spodoptera; species Spodoptera exigua. The sequence continues at coordinate 7,743,433 of LR824614.2, forward strand.
AGAAAAGTTGTAATGCTGTCAAAAAAAAATATACAAAAAAAGTTGTTTTTGTATAATTATGTGTACGTATTATCTCATAATTTGTCGAACCACCCATAAAATATTTTTTATCACCAAAATAAATATTTGAGAGGTTTTAAAATCTACTAAAGTATCTCTAGTAATTCTTATAGCACTGTAATAGTACTTACTGAATTTATTTTTTTGGTCATTTCCTCACGTGTTGGCTGAATCATGGTTAACAGCTGTTCTACTTTAAACGTTCGCTTCTCAGTTCTTTTGAGATTGTGATTGTTGAAAAGAATATTTTTGTCTGCACTTACATCAAAGTGTGTTGTATTGATCTGCGGTTTGATGAATGATTTTTATAATAGAGCAATAGACCGTTGTGTGTAGCTCAATATGAAAAATGTATCTATTCCATTATCGCCTATAATATAAGTATGTAAGGTATGTTTTGCAAAAACCAAACACATGTTTGAAGTAGAGCTTACAGTCACTTAAACCTTGGTCAGTGTTAGCTTATTTTTAACCTAATATTCTTTCGAAGTATTGGATTTAAGGGGCCGTATTCCAAGGTTCAACGATACCATCTTGATAAAACCCATATGTAAAAACATTTACTCCATCACGACCCTTAAATTCATATAGGCAATTTAGGAGTCTTTCCCATCCAAGTTACGGATATACCAGGTGTTCTTTTTATTTCCAATTTTTAGCACGTGATCATTTTATCATAGGAAAGTAACCTTGTGACCTTAAAGGTCTTTAAACAGGGTAAGACCATTACCGCACTTGATATTTTTATAATGGCGTAGATAACAAAGAAAATATCGCCTAGTCTGCTTTTCTAGTCCGTTGTGATATATTCAATTGTTTTTCTAAAGTCAGAAATAGCTTGTGAACTTTCTTATCAAATAACAATTTACAAATACGCCCACTGAGCACTATCCATCCAACACGATGAGACGCCTACAGCCGTAACGATATGACAGAAGATAAATATTTTAGTAAGAATCATTTCTAAAATAAGACCAAATAATGTGATCGATGTTACAGGTTCTAGAAAATCTAATAGTCTATAAGGATTGGCGAAATTTCACGTTACTGTACGTAAAAGGGCACAGTCTACTGCGCGTGGGGGATTTGCTGAAGATGGGCAACGATTCCTACCCATACGTGGTCACTTTGAGAGAACTGAGTGGCGATAATTACAGGTAAGTCAATTAGGGTACATCAAACATGTATTTGAAAGTATATTGTTACAATTATCTTATTGGAGCATCGCGATTGGCATTTGTTTTTTACTATTCCGATCTTAATAATCTAGAGGTACATGAGAATTTTTTAACCTATAACTGAATTGTATTTAGTAAATATTTTTGTATCCTAGAGCACAGACTGCCAATACTAAGCCCAACCATAATAAAAAATATGGTCCCAGATACTTTTTTTCTTTTATAATGAGTTAACAATTGAGTACTTTATAGTGTTATTCGTTTTGTATCGAACTATTCAAATAAATAAATAATTCATCAATGATTATGTATGCCAGAGAGCATGCAGATTCTAAAAAGCAACAATCATAAAGTACGCATATATTTGTGATAGGTAGACTTCACAAAGTACATAGAAAAACACGTACCCAAATAATGCTCAAGTATTCATGTCATACCGAAATGCATTCTTACCGTTTTATAGGAATGCATACACTTGGCTAGACATCGTTTGATTTGAAAGCATAAATCTCTTTGTAGTCTTCATCTGTGGGCGTCATTCTGCAAACAGGTTATGCTTTGAACGTGTATTTTCGCAAATAGGCGTCGCGTTTTGTATTAAACACCCACTGCTAAAAACTTAAAGGACATTCTTGACGTGGTACTCTATTTAATCCTCATGTACAGTTATAGAGAAACGTTAAAGTTTGTGTTTTTCCATCAATTAAATAAACGGATTATAAAATTTAAAAAATATACTTTATTTAATTCTTAGAAAACGATATTATAGATATTGTATAATATATGATAACGAGAGATATACGAGGATGTCGTACTTATTTATAGTGCAAGTCAACTTTTCGTTATTTTACAAGAGAACTTATCGTTGAATTGTAAATGTGAGATAAGTTTTTTTTTATATTTTGCCCTATATTTGTGTTTTTCCGTGTCGTAAGTGCGTTTACAAACATACAAATTCACTAGTTTGCAAGTAAATTTGCCAAAAAGCCCAGACCCTAAACAACAATTTGTGAGTCACACAAAGTATTGAAATTAAACCGAAGCGACGCACATATGGGCTGCATCTATTTTTAACTCCTATACTAATCAGAGCCCAAATTCACATACTGTATCATCAGTAGACTACCGACAGACTCACATAAAAATGATAGAAATAATGACAGCAATTCATGTTGTTTTTTTTTTAGGGAGGTACTAATAGACGCCAAACGCAACGGTTATACAAACTTTGTGGTTGACTGTCCTTCCCGGAACTTGGAACAGGTGTTGCTCCACGCTCAGCAAGTGGGCATGATGGCCGAGGAACATTCGTACATATTCCTTTCACCTGATATATTTACTTTGGATATGGATCGATATAGATATGGCGGAGTTAATATGACAGGTGAGTAATATTACACAAACTTTGTAGGTATAAAATAATGAACGAACATGTTCCCATAACCATCGCATAAAATATAGAATGGATTAAAAATTGAATTCGCTATAGTCCAGAATGTATAGATGGATCCACAATTTACACTGTCTTAAACTACAACGGAATTAATACTTCACTCCCTGCTGCAAGGAGCACTATTATCCAATATATTATTCAAGTGTTTCTTTCAGGTTTCCGTCTAGTAGCACTACAAAATAAAGACAATGAGAAACTTTGGAACTTTACAACGACGTTTAACCAGGAAACAGGGAAAGCGCTGGAGCCAGATCAATTTAAAACAACATTACTTTTAATACATGATGCCGTGGAAGTGATATCTGCGGCAATGAAAAAATTAAAAGATGTAAAGGCTGAGTTCTTGAGCTGTGCCAGTTACAAAGCTTGGAACTATGGATCCAGTCTCTTAAATTTTATGAAAACGGTACTTGTATTATATATTATGGCGCTTAATGCTTCACTTCAGTTTCTATTACCTAATTTCAGGTAAATTGAGTTTGTCTCGTTACAGAACAAGGTGGACGGATTAACGAGATCTCTAATATTTGATGGTTTAGGACAAAGAACGGATGTCACTTTTGATTTGTTAGAGCTTACTTCTGCTGGTAATCAGTCAGTAAGTGATTGTTACTAGTACTCTTGTGTCAAATAGTGGTTACCATTGAAGATATTAAATTTTTTCGTTTGCAGATTGGGATGTGGACGAACAATAAATTGAAAATCGACAGGCCAATCGTAGCTGATGCAGAAATAACACAGGAGGCGGCACTTAGAAACAAAACTTTAAAAGTCCTAATTGCGATAGTAAGTTGGAGTTTTAAAAGTGACATACAACGACTGTTCGAATATAATTTTACTTAAAAATGACCACCGTTATATATGCCACAAACTTAAATTCGCACGTTGTTTTTATAGGTACGTATTTATGACCGAAATTTTTATTCTTTCTAGGCTCCTCCATATGGCTACTTAAAACTATCACACGAGACATTGGAAGGCAATGATCGCTATGAAGGATTCACCATAGATTTAATTGATAAATTAAGTGAAATATTAGGATTCAGTTACGAATTTGAAGTTGAACAGGATTACGGTAACAAAAATGAACGTGGTGAATGGTCTGGAATGGTTTTACAGCTGAGAGAAGACGTGAGTAATAATCATTTTATAATTTTGACAACTTAATTATTTTATTTAAAGAGATTTATTTTAAGTGATTTATTGAAATGAAAAAAAAACGATACTTTTATGTGGATTTTGTATCTGAAACATGGTTGTCATCATATCTACTATTGCGTCAAATAGTTAAAACATTGGCAAAAAAATTCGATCGTGTTTGAATAAATAATCACTATTGTTTATCTGATTGCTTTGAAACGATTTATATTAATATTTTGACTATGAAAACTAGAGAACAACGTACTTATAGTTACTGGTTAACTTCAAATTGCGCAATACGTTCATAATTAACATAATATTTACATTGAACTAATCTCGTATTATTAATTCCCATACATGTGTGATAGCAAAGCTAGAAGTCTGGTATGTGCTGTTATTATTAATTCTCAGTAATGCCAGGTGAATGATATGTACATAGTTGCCACGGGTCGGTCAACTGTGCAATTATATAAATGACAGGCCGTTGCAAGCGGGCTAACCCATGACCTGTAAGTCACAGGTTATACTCCGATACGAAAAAAATAGACAAATTGTTTTATTAGGTCTGTGTGTGATGTGTGTATTAAATTAGTATGTTTGTAAACTATCAGAAAAAAATATTAAACGTTTTTATAAAAAAAAAACTTTTAAACATTTCTGCCTAATCCTTAGGTAAACAGATTTTATAAAACAAACTATTCTTGCGCGGATGCGCCCGCTGCTCGGATACTATAGACCATAGCGTGATGCTTTGTAGCCTATAGGGTTCCTCGATAAATGGATTAACGAACACAAAAAGAAATTGTTCAATTCGAACTAGTAGTTTCGGAAATTAGCGCGTTCAAACAAACCAACAATCTCTTCAGCATTTTAATTTTAGTATACAATTTTAGAAAATGTGTATCACTTGCGATGCTCATGATAAGAAACCTTATCTAATTAAATTTATTTCTCTATATGTTATAGAAAGCCGACCTTGCTATTTGTGATTTAACAATAACAGCTGAGAGACAAAGTGGTATCGATTTCTCGACCCCGTTCATGACGCTTGGTATCGGTATTCTGTACAAGGAGCCCAGTAAACAACCACCTGAGATGTTCTCCTTCATGGCTGTCTTTTCCAAAGAGGTATTTTATATTGTATTTTGTTTGGATTATGGTTTTTTATTTCCTTGTCAGTTGGTAGAGTACCTTAGTTAGTAGACTTACTATGTAGTAGTAGATAGGCACTTAAGTCACGTGTACCTTTTTTAATGTTTGTTTGTAAGAATTTGCAAGCAGCTGTATGACATGATCATCATGACAGAAAATCCAACAATGTTACTGATATGTTCCGTGACACATATTTTGATACATTTTCATAGTTCGAAAAATAAATGCAAAATATTAATAACATAAACTTAATAATACTTATAATATGGCAGGGGCCATAGTATTTCCATAGTTATCATATCCACCAGTCCATAGCAACCCATATCCATAACCCTATCAATTTTTACCACATTTCACAATAGTCCTGCATCAACCGGGGATTGTCCTTGGGTGCACTTATATAGTGCATACAGGGATAATTGCCGGCTGATGTCCCATCACATTTAGATTAAAACTGTTCAACGGGCCTCTGCGAGTTGGCTTCGGCTCCTCGTACGCCTTCCAAAGGTCCGGGTCCCGTGAAAGGAAAGAACAAACCTAACAATATTACTTATTAATACTAATTTAAGTGACCCTAAGTTGTCGTACGACTGAAGAAGAAATTCACTAATTAAAATTCCCCCTGCCTTCTGGATTCTGCTAGGTTGTTAAATAATGAGTACCATTTACGTTTTAATTTGCATATGTATAAATTTTTTCAACCTCAAAAAAGTAATGGAACAAATAGATCGCCAGTCAGTCCATTAGCTAAGCTTGATGCTACGAATGAGTTCTTTAAAATATCATCAACAATATAGTTTCCAATTTATGTTCTCAGGTCTGGTATTACATGATGCTCATCCAGCTGGCTTTGGGTGTGACAATGATCTTCGTCGGTCGTATCTCACATAAGGAGTGGCAGAACCCAGTGCCCTGCATAGAGTCTCCAGAGGAATTGAGCAATCAGTTCAGTTTCGCCAACTCCGTCTGGCTTATTATCGGTTCCGTCATGCAGCAGGGTTCTGAAATTGCTCCCATGTAAGTTTCTAATTTCTTTTTATGCATTATTTACATTAGGAACTTATTTAATGTGATAGGTCGTCAAATGAGCAGACGTAGGACCTGATGGTAGGCAATCAGCGCCGCCCATGGACACCCGCAACAACCGAGCAGTTTGTGCGTTGCCGACCTTTTGGTGATTTGAGATTTGGAGATTTACGGATTAGGGGAGGGGAAGGATTGGGTTTTCGGTAACTCCACCCATACGGCGAAACACAACGCTGTGATTGTTTCACGCCGGTTTTCTGTGAAAAGAATCAGTCTCCTATTAGAGGCGTGGAATTTATGACATCACTGCATGGTACAAAACAAAGTCGCTTCCCCCTGTCTGCCCCTATAGCCAGCTTAGATCTTTAAAACTACGTGACCGATTTTGATGGGCTTTTTAGTAAATGTAAATGATTCAAGAGGTGTGTAGGTATAATTTATGAAGTTTTGCGGACGAAGAACTACAAAAAGTTTGTTAGTATGTAACTAGATTAAATAAGTTATGCGTTTTATGCATTTAGGTACCTATAAAATATGTATACTGATGAACATGTTTTAATTACCATTTCGATGTAATATAACGAAAAATATATTTCCAATTTCCAGCGCATTAGCTCCACGCATGATCACCAGTGTGTGGTGGTTCTTCACAATGGTGATGGTAGCCTCATACGTCGGTACTTTGGTCGCTTTCCTTACCGTTGAAAAGAATGTCCTACCGTTCAATACGGTGGAAGAACTATACAACAGTAAATCCATATCTTACGGAGCCAAGAAAAAGGGATCCACTAAACAGTTCTTTGAGGCAAGTTGATATTTTAATCTCAATTATTAATTTCGTTGGTAATATTTTTTTTACATATTTATAGTAATATTAGCTACCGACCTCGGCTTTGCCCGCGTGGTATGTTGATGAAAAGCAGTCATCTATCTATATGCCAAATAGGTTTTTTATGCCATACATCGACAAACAAGCAGACGGATTACTTGATGGTCAACAATCAGCGCTCCCCTTTGGGGATTAGGGATTTGAAGATTTAGAGATTAGGGGAGTAGAAGGATTGGGACTCCGGTAACCTCACTCACATGGCGAAACACAACGCTGTGGTGGTTTCACGCCGGTTTTCTGTGACGCCGAACGCATGTCTCTCCCACACTTAAGGTCCAATCGTTTGTGCGTTAAAGAATAACAAGCATACACCCATACAGTCTCACAAAGTTTCAAATTTTATAATATTTTAATTTCGTGTAGGAATCCACCAATCCAATTTATCAGGCGATGTACAAGAAAATGGTGCAACACAGTTGGCTTGTCGACCAAAACGACATAGGAGTAAATTTGTAAGTTATTTTAAATTACTCATTTCTTTGTTTGGGGAAAATGTAATGAAACATTTTTATATGCAATGTACGTAATAATGTTGACATCCCTAGGGCTGAGACCTCACAGTACGCATTTTTTATGGAATCGACATCCCTAGAATATTATAAAGAAAGACATTGTGATTTGCTGCAAGTTGGAGGTTTGCTCGATTCTAAAAGTTACGGCATTGGAATGAAAAAAAGTAAGACTTTTCATATACATTTTTGAATCTATACTCTTTAATCAATAAGGTTGAAATTAACACCTAGTTTCATTTTGCAGAATCACCATTCAAGAAATATATTGACGACGCATTGCTTCACCTGAAAGAGAACGGTGAAATAGAAAAAATAAGGAATGTTTGGTGGAAGGAAAAGAGAGGTGGAGGAAAATGTGGGGTAAGTGGTCTAACATTTTAGTTGACCTGAAATGGTAGATGAAGACTAATGACGTCTTATTTGATTTGTAAATTGGTAAATGTAAGAATCATATCCTAATTTTATTATTAGGTGCTAAACCTACTTGTGTGGCCGTAAACATAACATTAGAAATTTACATACATAAAACATTCAATGTACTACCTACTTTATTTTGTGGTACCGAGAATTTTCGAAAAAAAGCCAAAAGGATCTAGTATCAGTCTTCAAGAATCACAATTGAAGTACCTCGCTCGGCAATCTAGTCATTTTTATGAAAATTTCGATTCATTAAATAATTTTAATTTCAATTTGATGTAAATGGCTTACAGGAGAAACGCGACGAAGACCAGAAACAGTTGGGTATGAAGAATATGTTGGGAGCTTTCGTTGTGCTCGGTGTGGGCTGCCTTATAGGGCTCTTTATATCAATCGTAGATATGTTGTGGGGAGTGTTCAAGAGATCTGTTAAATACAGCGTAAGTATTAAATATTCGCCTATTTCGATTAGTCTTGTCAGCATTCAGACTACTAGTACAACAGCTTATCGATTTGATAAACTGTAGAACTCGTACTGTGCAACTACGATTATTAAGACACCACTGATACACGGTGACTAGTATCTGCAAAGGTACAATTTTGTTTGAATCACTTTATAGTATAAGAAACAAAGACGCTTTCTCGGGTCCTATATTTCTTTGCATGCTTAAATGTTTACAACTACGCGATAGATTATAATACTGTTTTTTTAATAGAGAGAATGATTGAAATGGAAGTTTTATACGTATAATAATAACCATTAAATAGAAGAGACAATAATTAGTATCAGCATTATACCCATGCAAAGCCGAGCGGGTCGCTTGTCTATAACAAATTCGCGTGTTTTCATAACAAGTAACTTTTAATAATATAATTTAACGAAGGGTTAAAAACGTCAATTTTTCGAGAGTTCTGGAAATAAAATGCAAATTGAACTTTTTGCTGTTCGTAGCGAAAATAAAAATGGCTATTCAAGTTTATATCCCACATAAAAAGGTGCTTAGTGAAAAGAAGCGACCTACTTGTCAGTTACTGTAACATGTTAGTAGGTACCTAGTATTCAAACGTGACTATGAAAAATGTTAAGATCTAAACAACGAGTTGCAAAAACCTACTATCTACTTATTTAGCTTATCATGTGCAACATACTAGTGACATCAGAAAGTAATTTTTTTCTTATATGAAACTATGAGTTCTTAAAATGATAATATTATTATATTCGTATCAATCTCACCTTTAATTGCTATCAATGTAGTTGACTTTATTAAACATAAAAACATGCATTCATCGGCTCACGTCCATTTTAAAAACAAATTCAATCAAATTAACAAATCAGAATCTATTTGTGAGAATCACTCTCTTATAAATATAATAAGTTTTAGAAAAATCTTATACTGGTAACTAAGAGACGTTTCGTTTCTAGGACATTATTAGTGCACAAGTGTTAGCTACGTCACTTGATTAAACTGAAGTGTCTCCTACAAACCTAACCACCCTAGCAGCAGCTTGATGGTGTGCGCTGTGCTAATTGTTGTGTTCTAGTAAATTGCTGACTCATGCTGCCATAATAGTGTAACTACGAAACTGTTATTGCTAAAAATTCAAACAAATGTAACAATGTATGTGTAAATGTAGCAGGTGGATGAAATTAGACTTTTAATAACTCTTTAAGAAAAATGACTTCGGTTATAGTGAGTTTGATTTAACAAGAGTCGAATATCGTGATTTTATGTACGTAATGAAGTATGTTTTAGAAATCGAAGAATAAAGTACCTACAATTACGAATCATAGAAAAACATAGGTAAAGATAAGAAAAAGGTACTCGCTAAAACCAATAAACGCTATAAAACTGTCTAAAGATCGAAAAAACAATCGCGAAATTTTTCATCGACTGTGTGATTGGTATCTACATCCAACGATGAGACGAGTTACATAATTATGAAATGAATTCGCGCGAGTTCCATTTTTTTGTGTGGAACCTCCTATAAAATTTCTTTAAATGAAGTTCAACTCCAGCGAAACAAACGACGTTGAAACCTATATTGTTCTTGAATTTATTTCAGACGACCTTCAAGTACGAGTTAGTGGAGGAATTAAAGTTCGCTCTTAAGTTTAGTGGTAATATTAAGCCAGTGAAGAGGCCACAAAAGTCGCCTGTGGATGGAAGTTTTGAGGCGCTTGCGAAGGCTGAAGGGAAGGATGAAATACGTTCTCTTCATTCAATAAGGTCTACTGATACTCGTCGTACGCAACATTCACACAGTTCCAGACATTCTTCCCGCAGTCTCAGTGTCGCCTTTGCCAAACGACGATCTTATAGCTAAATTAATATTAATGTAAACGCATTTATAGATTCAATTCAAATGCCGAAAAGATCTGCCTAATTGATGATATCTATATTGATATACCTTTATCTGCTAGTCAGTTTATTTTTGTAATTTTATGCAAATTATTTATTGCAAGTAAATGTTGACTTATTGTTGTCTTGAAGTATATAATTCAAGTCAAAACTTTAATTTATTAAAAGTAGGAAACCACAGAGTATCAATAATATATTTTGTTAAAATGAAATAAATGTTGTATTAAAAAACACGTTCCTTTTTTCGTTTGGCACACGAGAGTGCTATCAAATATCTCTTTCAGCTACTTAACGACTTGTTTTCCCCACACATTATGTCATAACCTTATGGGATTATTTATTACGATTGTCGAGTGAGACAAAAAATAGTCCTCGTACAATGTGCCCATTACGCAGATCTACGTATGGTACAATGACCTCTATCTAATGGCAACCGTTTGAGATTAGTAGTCTAGTTTATTTCGGAACCCGTTATGTCACGTGGCAAATTATTGTTTACAAATTCTTTCTATGACTCAGATCCTAAGAGAGCCAGATTTTTAAGGGGTAGGGGTTTTTTTGAGTAGACGGAATACCTGATGATAAGCAATCGTCGCGCCCATGAACATTCGTAACACCAAAGTAGTTACTATACGTGCGTTGCCGGCCTCTTGAGGATTGAGCCTCCGGTAAACTCACTCACAAGGCGTAACACGACGTAAGTGCTGTTTTACTATGAGGCCGTTGTATCAATCCGATTCGTGGTTTCACTTAGAGTCGAGTCAGCCCATTTGTGACGAAGCTTAGCTCTCACACTCAACGGGTAGTTACGATTAACTTAGGTTTGATGGAACCAAGCTAAATTGTTTGGCTTACTGATAAGAGTACTCGTATACACATGTTGTTCAATCAAGTATCACTAACGATAATCCTTTCCTAAAATACTCCAACAACTGAAGTACTCGGCTGAAGATTCGATTGTTTTTCCTGACAGCTATGGGTAGCTTTTACATCCGGTAATTGATTTTTATTGACACGTTTTGCATTTATATACGAAAAGTTCACATAGCAAACAAAATTGAATAGGGTACATAGGCAACGTTATTGAATAGTATTAGCTAAAGAAAACGATTGCAAGATCGCATTTCCTGAACAAAAACAGTATCCTATTTTAAGTATCAAAATTCAAAATTCAAAGACAAGCTTAGCTTAGCGATCTTTTATTTTATTTTGATAAACCAATGTCATAGCAAAATTTTCTTAATAATTCCTTCTTTGAAGACTATTTTCCTCTATAGATATATAGTTTTGATACACAAGGTCATTATTTCAGTGTCCGCTGCGAAATGGATACCGACCTCTATGACCACAATCTTTCTCTGCGGTTCCATTAGCCTAACAAATTGCCCGACACTAACTTATAACTTTACACGCGGTTACTATGCTCTACATTAATTTATTATAACAAGACATGTTCTTGTTTAACACTAGTCTTGTTCCCGCGATGCTGCTCCTGATAAAACCGTGTTTTTCAATCCCGATTTGTAGTAGGTACATATTCTTTCAGCTGCCAAGAGTTAGTGATAACTTAGTAACGAAAGTGCTACTGCGGTGTTAATATTTTTCTTAAATACGGAAACATTATTCGCTGTCATACTTCAATGCGATTATAGCTGTTTTTTGATAAATATACTCAGTCATTCATGGTCGATTTTCGTACGGTCTAGATGAAGAAATTTATTTTAATGCAATTTTATTTTAAAGCTCTGAAAAGTTTCATTAACAATCTATAAAACATAAGTATGCGGTATATACCTATAGACATTACCTAAAAGTTGTAGTATGTATACAAACTAATAAAAGAAGGTTTCTTAATCTTTGCTTTCCTTCCCCCAGCGTAGTTGTCAACAGTGAAGTCGTGAAAAATATGTAGTGACCCCGACCAGAGACAGCTCCTCAATCAGGTTCTTTCATTACCGTACCCTCCTCACTCGCGACATTTGCAAGGACGAATACCTCGCATTTCTCAAATCATGTACTAATTAACAACTTGACGTAGCACGGACTAGTTTCTGGGGAAACTTGGTGGTAAAAAGATAAGAAAGAATATATTGGAAACAAAATTTATAACAGTAACATATTCAGAAAGGAACTCAGTTATATTAAAATAAGATAAATACGAATTTTAATAGCTATTTATTATTATAAAATATTAAATACGCGTGTATGTATGTAACGTGTATGCGTGTAACGCATTCGAATTGGTTTTGCAGGATAACACAATTGGTGAAAGCGGATAAAACAATTACAAATATTCTACTACCTTAAATTAAATATAAATACTTCGTCATAAATACATTTTGCTATTCACAATTGAACGTAGTCATATCTGACACAATTGTAGTGGGACGTATAATAATTAGACTGCTATCTATTTAATTAAATCAACCTACACGTCTGATGATTTATTCTACTGTAATATTAATTCGTTTATAGTTTAAAACTTTCTCAAGCATATCAAAAATCTATGACTAGACTAATTTATTCCACTTCGTATACTATATTTTCTCATCTTTGCCATTTGAACGGCATTACTCTGACGTCTGCTATGCAGTGTATGTCGAGAATGGCCTGATCTCTCAGAGCGTGGAGTCGGTGATGGATCTGGCAGACCTTCGCTATCCGGAGTTTCTGGATCTCCATCACACTTCTCTTCAGTTTTCTTTGATCCGCCTGAACCGCTGCCTGTGGATTCTCGGTGGCGAACTGGTTTCGTGTCTCCGCTAAAGCTCAGAATGAACTTCATTTCAGCGAGCAATTCTTCTCTGAATGATATCTGTAATATGTATTTAATCATTTTACCATATGTGGGACTTCCTTTGGCCATGTTAGTTAATATTCACAATAAATAGAAAATATAGGTTATAAAATGTCTACTGGGTACTTATATCACTGAATGGGTTATACGTTACGTACAAGGTAGGAAGGTACCATACTTACGAATGGAAATTATAAGATCTATGGCGAATAACACGAAGCGACTATACAATACTGATGAGGGGTCACACTGGAACATGCAATTCTGGTAAAAGGAAAAAACAAGATTTCAAAATCAGAAACACATTATTTACACGATGATTGTAATCAAAGATGGCTCGAAAAGTAGGGAAGATAGAAATCTTAACTGATTTAGTCCATTCACGCACGAAACGCGTCGTAGGCGTATCGTATTATGCGCGTAGGACGAGAGAAAAAACAAATTGTCGAAAGAAAAACAAATCACGGTGGGCGAAAATTGCTTATAACGATACGCTCACGAGACGAACTCGTGTGCGAAGGGGTTGAGGTTTTTTTTTTCTTAAACTGATTGCTATTTATCTTCGTGACCTGTGGTTAAAGAGCAAGCCGAGGCATGTAACGTCACATCGTATAGTTGAGGGTAATGTATATTAATGACACGTAGTACCTTCATCTTGCGGGATATCATCCATACGTCGAACGCCATTTCAACAAAGGCGCAGATGACAGCCATGCAGGAGCCGACCGCGAGCACAATGAACACTCCGCCCACGTTCGCTAACACTAAGGGTTGAGCCTCACCGCCGCCCGCGTCGTCATCCTAATCGATACTTTGTTAATGGTTCAAGAAATTCGCTAACATTACTCTCGTCTTCCTTGACAAAAGCTTTAACTTCTTTATCAGTTTAATATATTATTTTCTAGTAAATACAATAATTGTTCAAACCATCTTTTCTACAAAAACTTAGTCTATTTCAAAAGAATAAAATAAATATGTATTTTAATTAACTCGAGAGTTAGCACGTACCGCACAAGCACCACCTCCTCGCTTTTCTTTCCACCATTTATCTTTCAGTCTCGTTAATTTTCCTTCTTCTTGCAGCTGGAGTATAGATTCGCTCATAGGTTGGCGATAAGGTGAATCTGAATAAAAATAAACAATAAAATAAGGCGATGGTACACTGGAGAATTTACTTGTTTTGAGTATTTTTGTATCGTGGTGGCCCGGAAGTTAAGGAGCCTGCTTCTCATACATGAGGTTCGAAACCTGGCAAGAACCAATGTGACTTATTCCGAGTTATATGTACTTTCTATGATTATTTAGACACCACTGACATACGGTGAAGGTAAACATCGTGAGGAAACCTGGACTTAATTATAATTTCTAATTATAAGTTTGAAATCGCCAACCCCCATTGAGGAAGCGTGGTGATCAATGCTCAAACCTTCTCCGTATGAGAAGAGGCCTTTGCTCAGCAGTGGGCACTTATAAAACAATGATGAGTATTTTTGAAAATGTTATACATAAAAATGACTTTAGCGAACTTTCTATCAAGTACTCTGACGCACATTACTTTGGCTCAGCTCGTTCGTCGTTCGTCTTTAAGCTCAATATTCTGTAATAAGTGAATGCTCACGTCTCTATCAACATCTTAAAGGTATTTTGTACTTATATTGTGTTTTAATTCAAAAGTCTGTTTAATTACAATGTTTTCTTACTTTTTTTCATAGCTATCCCATACCCCTTACTGTCCAGTAGTCCACCAACTTGAGCTACATCGCAGTTTCTCTCGACCATGTATTCAATAGATGTCGATTCCATTAAGAATGCGTAGTTTTCGGAGTCTGATTTAACTCTAAAAAATAAACACAATGAAAAATTTAATTCATTACATTTATCAGATTTGGGCTAAAACGTACTACTAAAATGTTTCAAAGTCACTTATATTCATGTTTCGAATATATAAGTGGGTTATAAATATCTATTTTAAAATGCATAATGGAATCTCACCTTTCTAATCCTTCATCATTGGTAGCAGTTTGATATTCAGGATGGTCTTCCATATATCGATACATTTTTTGATACAGTAAATTATCCGATTCCTAAACATAGAACAAATTGAAAATAGATTGGTATTGGAATAAATAGATAATCAAATTTTTCATGCATGAGCATATTATTTATTTATTCATTGAACATTTAAATTACCTTGAAGAAACTGAAAGTAGCACCTCCTTTTTTTGCTCCATATGTAATTCCGTAGGGATTATTTGCTAGATCGTTTACACTCTTGATCGCATAAAACTTAGATTCAACAGTGAGAAAGGCCGCTAAGTTGGCTGTATAGGATGACACCATGATCAAGGTGAAAAACCACCACATACTTCCAGCCATTCGAGTTGACACAGCTCTGAAAGAACCATGTGTGAACCGTAAGTCATGTCTACCACGATCGCCTGGACGAATATAGGTTTGATACATACATAGGTGCAATTTCTGATCCTTGAGTAAGCACACTACCCAATGTAAACCAAAATGAGTTGGCTAAAGTGAACTGATTGTCCAACGTTTCAGGTTCTTCGATACATGGGTATGGATTCTGCCATTCTTCAGGTGCTAATCGTCCTAGGATGAATAAAAGAACTGACACTCCAACAAACGCTCCTGCAAGCCATCCCCAAACCTGGAATTACACAATTTATTTATTAGGTGCCTATGAAATATGTATGTATATTTAAGTGTGTAAATTTGTGTATGATGGACTTACACCCATCGAAAATGGCGATATGAAAGAGAAGAGATCTGGTGGTTCCTTTGTAGGTTTCTTATACAATATAGTTATACCTAAATTCATAAAAGGGCTAGTGAAATCAACCGCTTTCTGTCGTGCTGCTGTTATAGTAAGGTCGGTTATTGCGAAATCTGCTCTCTGTAACATGAAAAAATTTGACAACACAAATCAATATAGCATTAACCGCTTAGATCACATATAATTTTAACTCCTAAATACCAGATATGAGGTTGTGACAAATTTCATAAAAATGATCCAAAATAAGCCAAGTGATAGTTACTCCGTCCATAATTTTCTCCATCATGCCGTTCCATTTGCCAGTTTTTGAATTGTATGACCCGTAAACTCCGTCTTCTTGTATATCGAACGTAAAATTAAATTCGTTTATCTTTGCTAATTCTTCAAAAAGTTCTATACCGAAGCCTTCATATCGATCATTGCCTTCGAGTTTTTTTGAAGATTCTTTGAGCATCCCATATGGTGCACTCTAAAAAATACGATAATATATTATTTCTTTAGGTCAATTTACAAATCACATTTGTTCCATCTTACGATTTTTATTATTTTTAGCATTGTTTCTTCTTTGTTTACAAATTAATTTCAGTTGTAAGAATTACCAGTGCTGTTAACACTATAAAATGTTTTCCCTTCATAGATTCGCTGCCTTCTTGCTCAGCTGGTGATATATCTCTTTTAACTTCAACAAATCCATCTTCCAATGTCCAAGTCCCCACCTGTACACATGACAGTCTAAATTATTGTACGAAACAATCATACACACTTATTTTACTTTTAAAGGACAATAATTTGATGAAAACTTGTAATACTGTTATACCCGAATTCAAATATCATAAGTGTGGGAGAGCCATGCTTCGGCACGAATGGGTCGGCTCGACCAGAGTGATATCACGGCCTCACAAATAACCAAAGAATTGTGTTTCACCGTGTGAGTGAGGTTAACGGCCCAATCCTTCCCCTACCCCAATCCCTTTCCCAAAATCTCACAAACACAAATCGACAACGCACTCGTAACTCCTTCATCGTTGCGGTCCATGGGTGACGCTGATTGCTTACCATCAGGTAATCCGTTTGTTCGTTTGCCGAACTATCACATAAAAAAAGAACAAGAAATAAATTAGCTTGATTGAAAGATATAGATTACTGTGACAGCGCTTTTTACTGTTGATTACCTTATCTAAACCATAACTCATGACTTCAAGTACGTCTATTTCAACATCTGACCGGAAACCATCTTCATCAAATTTTATGATTCCTGTTAAACCATCAACTTCCATCTGAAATTATATGAAATGCGTTGCATTAGTTATTAGAACCAAATTAAAAAAAACATAATTTTTAAATATTTAGTAAATTAGATAGGTACTCACTGTCCTGGCGAAATTTACAATACTGGAGCCATAACTCCAACTTTCATGCCCGTCACAAGTGACATTCGAACCCTCTTGTAATTCCAAAGCATTTAAAGTTGAAGCAAATAAAGTTACAGCATCATATACCAATGCTAAATCTAGAGTCAAGCCATTTTCTGCTATCGCGTTTTCTATATTGTTTTCAGACAGTTCAGCTACTTTCTCATTTAAAGATTTGATAAAGTTCTGAATGGACTCTAACGTCGGATCGAACATACGTATCCCTGGACATGGAAAACAATGTTGTTATTGTATAACGTCAACATTTCTTGTTCATCTCAAAATTGTAAAATTACTCAGATAAAGAGTTCATTCGTGATCTCATCTCAAAATTGTAAAATTACTCAGATCGTGATCTGTTTCTTACCTGTAATACTTGATCCACCATGTTTGTATGGATCTATGTCAATTGTCTGGAAATCTGGATTCATTATCAAGTAGCTGTGTTCGTCAGACATTATTCCAACTTGCTGTGCTTGCTCTAATACTAACGGCAATGTTTCTCTCGCACAGTTTAAAACGTAGTTAACTGACCCCGACTTTTTTATAAATTTTAATTGAGACCTTGGGTTTGTAACAAGGAGATCCAAGTATTAAAAACTACGCCAATCTGAACAAATACAAAATATAGATCTCAAAATTCAGCCTTACCTAAAATCATCACCTTCAGGCAATTGGACAATATTAATGAGAATTTTCTGCCCCGTATCCAAATCTTGCATTTGTAAGATATTATCGAAAAATGGCAAAAGTTCGGGTCCTTCGTAAATTAGCGTGAAATCTGTCCATCCTTTCAACTCTATGAGGTCAGCGAAAATCTGTCAAAAGTAAATAACAAATAATATGGTAGTTATATGTATTACTGTAGGGACCAAATTAATAACAATTTTAAAAAATACCTGTGAATAAGCCAAGTGATGCGGAAACATATTAACAACAGACCAATTGCGGTTCTGCATTTCCATCGGATCTACTATAATGTGAGGTATCTCAAGAAAATCTGCAATCGACTGAATGTGTTGAAGAGAACCTTTTCTCGTCGGACCGAAGACACTAAATACATTACTCTGAAAGTTAAAATAACATTTCACTATGGAATCTTATTTATTTCATAAAAATCTCTTGAAATATGAATGTTACCTCTAAAAGCTTGCACATCGCATTTTCTGTTTCTAATATGTCTCCTGGAGATGTTCGGATGACACTTGGTACAAATGGATTTTCTTGGTCTTCGGATGCCGCCGTAAGTGCGATGTTAAACGCGGCTTCTAATAAAAATGTACCATCATCGAAAATGGCACCTACGAACATAAAATAAACATTTATACTAAACAAAGAGAAAGAAAAACCATTTAAAATAATTTGTAGAATAAAATTGTTGAGTTTGCATTAATTCAGCTTATAAATGAGTTACAAAGCTTACCAATAGTCTTGTCTCCACAAACATGAAGTAAACAGAATGTTGTTGTGAAACATTTTAACCATAACTTTGACGTTTTCATTATTAAACATAAACCCACACAAAATTTACTAATTCATATTGATCTAGAATATATTCATGTTCATGAATGTTCTCAAGAAACTATATTCGTTGACCTAAATGTATAAGCGAGACCGAATGCCCTAACTATAATTGTTTCGAATGCATGGCTCCAATATCTAACTGCACCGCTAAAATTAGAATCGCTCGTGATTTAAACGTGCAACGTGTTATAATCTGTTGGTAATAAAGAGTAAGTAATAAGGATTTATTTAATTTTCTGAAAACTACTCTACTTATACGTTAAAATATTTATTACAACTTCCTTTATTAGTCCGTAAAAATTACAAACTACTTCAGAAGCGTAAACTTTCAAACGCTCCCGCTACAGGCTAAACAACGCACGTTTATATTTTTGTTATGGCGACATCTTGCGATAGTTTCAAGCACTATGAAGTACTCATCTTCACTTCGAAAGCATATTCCGACTACAGGTGCTGTAATTTTCCTGAAACTTTGGTGGAGCGTACACCGTTGTTTCTACCTTTAGATACTAGATGGCACTACCAGATTGGTAACTTCGTAACAAAGTGTAATAATTAAACTTTGTCGCTTATGCATTTAAGTTGTTTAGTATTGTTAGACGACAAAATCAACTAAATGAACGTCACTAATATAATCTGTGGTCTCGGTAACACTGGCTGCCGAGGTGACGCTGTCGTCTGTCAACTGAGACAGATGAATAAAGTTTTCCCGCGCAAAGAGTGCAACGGGAATTATGGTGGGAAGTTTGACGAACATAGAAATAAGTTTCTTATTTATGAATTAGTTTTTAATTAAACTTAAATATTTGAGAGTGTGGCGTTTTACTTAAAAGTTTCAGAAGTGAGATAAGACTTACGTGCAGTGATAAGTTATTACAATAGTAAAGTTCGGCAGCAGTACAATTACGAAAGAGGACGTATTTTATATTTTTCTTACTGTGTTGAAGACAGCCATTTTGTGCTTGGCTTGGCCTATGGACAAGTTAAAAACTTGCTTTTCGGTGGTTTTTAAAAACTGTTGTCGCTATCAGAGTTTTGTGTGTGTTTTATTGTGCATATGAAGGACTGCAACTTCTACTCAATGCATGCATGGCTCAAGTGCTTGAACTGGTGATTGGTGAGCTTTTTCCATGTTGAACTTTTATATATCTCTGCTTGAGCTGAAATTGGACTCAATATACTTACCTGTTTATTTTGCCATAGTAAAAGACTATTAGAAAATTAACTTATTAACTTTAATAATTCTTAAGAATGCTGCATATCTTATATGAGTGATGGTGCTGTTGGAGACATAATTTTGCTACTTTGTATTACAAGCATAATTAATTTCCTAATTTCAATTTTGTTAAGTTCAAAAGACAATTTCCTAACCACATCTATTTATATTTACATTGAAACTTAAAAGTGTTATAGATCACAAATTTTCTAACACTGTTATATTGCTGAAGGATACTGATAATAAGTGTTAAGACGGTCAGCGGGTGCTTTTTGACACTACTGATATTCACTAACTTTGAATTAATTTTAATAACTATAACTGGTAGTGTATATTTTTGCTTAAATCACTGTTAACATGGGTCGTCACAAGAGATCTCGGAGATCCTGTAGCACATCATCCTCAAATTTAAGTTCACATAACAATGTGAACAAAAAGAAAAGATACAGGAGAGAATTGAGAAGAAGCAATCAACATATTGAAGCGTTGGAAGGTTTTGTTAAAAACCTGCGGAAAAGTCAAGATAATCAAGGAGGAAGCTCCTTGGAAAGTTTAGGATCATCACGGCCAATTGTACGGTATTTTGGCAGGAATGATTTTATACCTGAGTTTGATCCTCGATCGTCCGCTGTCCCAATTGAACACTGGCTGAGGAACTTAGAAAGTATTTCTAAAATTCATGGCTGGGATGAACCTACATTAATATGCAATTGTACATCTAAGCTGCGTGGCTATGCCAAAAGTTGGTATGAAAGGCAGTCAACATATGAGTTAAGTTGGGTTCAATGGAAAGAAAAACTGATTACAGCTTTTCCTTTTACCAAAAACAAGCTTTGCCAAATTAGAGAGCTTGTTAACCGAGTAAAATTACCCAATGAAAATGTCATTGAATTTTATTATAATAAATTGGGTATAGGCATATCGTGTGAGCTTACTGATGATGTTATCTGCCAAGCTATTATAGGCACCCTGGGTAATAAATTATTAGAAGTTGGAGCATTGTCAGCAGGTTGTCACGATACAACTTCATTACTGAACTATTTAGCAAGTTTCATGAATACTAATGACAATAGTGGGAATAAACCCCAGGAAGTTAAAAAGCTTAACATAAATAAGTCTATCAAATGTTTCAAATGTAATCAAGGTGGCCATAAAGCATTTGCTTGTTTTCGCTTCAAAAATCAAAAGAACATTAAAAAATTATGTTCTTTTTGTAATAAACCAGGCCACACAGAGTCAGTGTGTTTCGAAAAGAAAAACCAAGAATAATATGAAGAAATGGATGCCGTAAGGGGCTTAGATCCATTAATTGCCGTCAGGGGCTTGTACAAATGGATGCCGTATGGGGCGTATATCCATGAATGCCGTTAGGGTCTGTACGAATAGATGCCGTATGGGGCGTATATCCATGAATGCCGTTAGGGGCCTGTACGAATGGATGCCGTGAGGGGCGTATATCCATGAATGCCGTAAGGGGCCTGTACGAATGGATGCCGTGAGGGGCGTATATCCATGAATGCCGTAAGGGGCCTGTACGAATGGATGCCGTGAGGGGCGTATATCCATGAATGCCGTAAGGGGCCTGTACGAATGGATGCCGTGAGGGGCGTATATCCATGAATGCCGTTAGGGGCCTGTACGAATGGATGCCGTGAGGGGCGTATATCCATGAATGCCGTTAGGGGCCTGTACGAATGGATGCCGTGAGGGGCGTATATCCATGAATGCCGTTAGGGGGCCTGTACGAATGGATGCCGTGAGGGGCGTATATCCATGAATGCCGTTAGGGGCCTGTGCAAATGGATGCCGGTAAAGGGGCTTATATCCATAAATTCCGTAAAGGACTTGTATCCATTGAAGGGCTTTTACTTGTATTTGCCGTAAAGGGGCTTGCACTCATGTTTGCCTTAAAGGGCTTGCATTCATATTTGCCGTAAGGCGCTTCAAGTAATTGCTCTAATGGGCTCTATTTCATGCCGTAAGGGGCTTGTGTTTATAATTACCTTTCAGGTTAAGTAACTGCGTCTACCAACTGGTCCTCAGGCTACGAGCCGTCGGTACAGGGAGTTGCTACCGAAACCCAAAAGAACATCCTTCGAGGACGAAGGAAAATCAGGATGGCCGAATGTTAGACGACAAAATCAACTAAATGAACGTCACTAATATAATCTGTGGTCTCGGTAACACTGGCTGCCGAGGTGACGCTGTCGTCTGTCAACTGAGACAGATGAATAAAGTTTTCCCGCGCAAAGAGTGCAACGGGAATTATGGTGGGAAGTTTGACGAACATAGAAATAAGTTTCTTATTTATGAATTAGTTTTTAATTAAACTTAAATATTTGAGAGTGTGGCGTTTTACTTAAAAGTATGAACAAGTTCAAGTGTGGGAGAGCCAAGCTTCGGCACGAATGGTTCGGCTCGACCGGAGTGATACCACGGCCTCACAGAATACCGGGGTGAAACAACTACAGCGTTGTGTTTCGCCGTGTGAGTGAGGTTACCGGAGGCCCAATCGATTGTAGTACTATTAAAAGAAAAACTTTTTTCTAAATTACTGGGAATTTTACACATCAAACTCAAGGGATATGTGGTTTGCCGTATCTGTTAAAAAAAATATTTATGTATTATAGTGGTTCATTAATAGGTAATAGAATATAAGAGAGTATAAGTGTGGGAGAACCATGCTTCGGCACGACCAGACGACGTGTCGCCGGCTTGGAGTAATACCACGGCCTCACATAAAACCAGCGTGAAAGAATCACAGCGTTGTGTTTCGCCGTTTGAGTAAGGTTACTGGAGGCCCAATACTTCTCCTCCTCCAATCCTAAAATTTACAAATAAGTACCCTAAAAGGTCAGCCATGCACTCGTAAGTCCTCCGTTGTTGCGGCTGTACATGGGCGGTGCTGATTGTTTAACATCAGGTAATCCGACTGCTAGTTTTCCGTCCTATCACATAAAAATATAAAACATGAGGATCAAAACGTGGCCTTTCCAAATGTTCCATTGTTCAAATTTATTTTTGAATGGCTACTCTCGTGCTGTGTCACCCGCTGCTCGATTTGATCGTAGTGTCATGTTTTAGCCTATAGCACTCAGGAACATTGTAGCTATTTATCAGTGAAAGAATTTTGGCAATCCGACTAGCGGTTCCAAAGGTTACCCCTATATTACAAACTTACAAATTTACAAACTTACAAAAACCTCTTTATAATAATTATTAGTGTAGATAGTTCCTTATAACGGTAAGTTAAATTATAAATAGCAATAATAGATTTAACAATATTACGCATTTAAAAAATAGGATTACTAGTTCACTGCAGTATATCTTCATTCTTCAGCCTTCATTATTATCCAAAGTACTAGGTACATATAGCTGCCAATAATTAGGAAAGTGTCACAGTATTTTAGAGCAACCAAAAGCCTTTCAGGCACTAACAGATTGGGTTTGTATCGTAAACTTGCGAGATTGGACGGGGTTTGTTGCTAACCACGTAACCGCTTTCGTGCTAAGCCTAAAATTGACTCCTACAGGGTAAAACTCTAGTTAGAGCCAGTCCACACGGCGCGTTGCGTTGCGTTGCGTCGTCGCAACGCAAATATTTTGACGCATAGCCGGCCACACGGGCGCTGCAGCGTTACTATGACGCAGTCCGTTCCGTCGGCGCAGCGGCGACGCACAGTTGCGGCAAGTATTTTGAAAAAAATTCGCCAGTCTATAGCAAATCATGGATCGGAAAAGACGTCTAGCATTGCTCCTATTACTACGTCACCGCCGAAATCGACGCAAGATCACAAGACGGTACTGGATCAGTCCTTTCATTTCATTAAGAAATCGTGATGGACAGTTTTTTTTTTTAGAATATCGGGAGTTGCTATTAGACGAAAAGAAGTTTTATAATTTTTTTAGAATGAGTGTATCCAGCTTCGAATGTTTATTGAAGTCCTTAGAACAACACATACGAAAAAACTATACTAATATGAGGAATCTAGTGGAACCAGTAGAAATGCTGGGAATCACTTTAAGGTAACTATATAAATATATTTAAGTAATAAAAATATAACAGTTTTTTTGGTTTGTTTAATTAGTAATCAACTCACAAATAATCAGCAATTGTCATAATTTTAAATTTAGACATTATTTAAGAGAGATATCATCCAGTAATTACAAATTAGAAAAATCGTATTCAGTTTCTTCACTTGCTTGAGATGTTTCTGGAGATGTAATTGAATTATTATAACCAGAAATGTATGTACTTTGAAAATTTGCTGTTTGATACCCATATGGTGGTTGGTGAGACGTTGATGGGCCACTCACATATGATGATGTTTGTCCATACCGCATTTCATCTATAATTTGTATAACTTTACTTTGGAAACGGAGAGTTTCTCGGTCGGAAAATTCTTGAATAGATGGCAATATAGCTCTGAAAAAGGACATATGGCGATTTTCCGGCTCCTTGAGAAGTTTTAGTCCTTCTCTTTCAAACTCATCCATTTGCATTGCCCTTTTGCGCGCGACTGGAACATAGCGCGGAGTGTTGTCTGTGGTAATGTCATCATTTGTAGACGTAGATTCATTGTTGATTTCTCTAGGCGAGTCTAAGCTAGATTCGGTGGCATTTTGTTCTACTTTTCTCAAAAAAAGGAGTTGATTGTATAAATGATACTTCTTCAGTTTCGGAGCGCCCGAGCCCGATTTTGATGTTTCTTTTAATTTTTTTGAATATCTGAAGTAATTATCTTTTACACTTCTCCATTTTTTTATTCAATCATTACCTGCAAAACCAATAGTAAACATGATTTAATAATTTATACATAGTGAATTTCTCGATAAAAATTTAATGACATATTCAGATATCGTTAACAAACACTATGTGATCGACTCTGGAATCGTGAAAATATAACAGCTGTTACATACAAAAAGCAATACCTACTGAATCAAAATGTATGCAACAGCTGCTATTTTTTTCCAGAATTAATTGGTTACATAGAGAAAGTTATTTGCTATCGATGTCTGAATATGTCAGTATTTTTTTTCGGGTATCTATCTATCTCATAAATGCATATTATAATAATTATTTTCTTTTCAGATACCTAGGAAGTGGAAATTCAATAACTGATTTACATTTCAAATTCAAACGGGGAAAATCTACTATTGCATATATAATACAAAGAGTTTGTCGTGCTATATGGACCAATCTTCTTCGAGACAACATCCCTGAACTGACAACTGAAAGTTTCCAAACAATAGCGAGGGGTTTTGATGTAAAGGCAAATTTTCCTCAATGTGTTGGTGCCATCGACGGCAAACATATCCGCGTGTGTAATCCTGCAAATAGTGGCTCACTTTTTTTTAATTATAAAGCCTTTTTTTCGATTGTGTTGCTAGCTATTGTGGATTCAAATTACAAATTCGTATTTGTCGACATCGGTGCATACGGAAAAGAATGCGATTCAACCATATTACAAAATTCTAAACTGTACGAGCTAATGATTAACAACAACTTACCACTACCTCAACCCCAGCCACTCTCTGGTAACAATATACCAACCCCGTATGTATTTGTGGGTGACGAAGCTTTTGGACTGAGCAAACATATTATGCGTCCATATGGCGGTCAAAATCTCGACTTACAACAAAAGGTTTTCAATTACCGTCTAAGCAGAGCCAGAAGATATGTCGAATGCGCTTTTGGGATTATGGCTAACAAATGGCGCATTTTTCACAGACCGATAGACGTGTCCTATGACTTCGCTACTGACATTATAAAAGCATGTTGTGTATTACACAATTTTGTCGCTGATCGAGATGGTTTTAGACAAAGAGATAAATTTGCTATAAGTGTTGATGAATTTCTCCCAATACAACCCGTACATGAAGAACAGACAGCACCGAATGTCATAAGACAGCAATATGCGACCTATTTTATGACTAGAGGAACTCTGCCTTGGCAGCTAAATAAGGTATAATTGTATTATGAGGGTTTTCAAGATTTTCTTGCACCGCCAATTCCGCGATCAGTAAAAAAATAATATTTTATACCCACTCAGCGTAGTCTAGGTTAGTTTTGAGCTAAGTAATAAAATAGTACTCACGCTAATCTAGATTCCCAAAGTTTTAAAATTTTAGAGTGTCGAGATATTAATTTTGTACTGATCGCGGAATTGGCGGTGCAAGAAAATCTTGAAAGCCCTCTTAAATAAAAAAAAAACATAAATATCTGTACTGTGAACTCACCAACTTTGTTTTTTCGTTCAGCTGTGAAATTCTCGTAATCAGGAAATAAAACTTTTGATATGTCTTCCCAGGCTTTTGTTTTTAAATTTTTATTTTTAAAATCTACGTTTGACTTGTCCCATATAATTTCCCTTTCCTGTATCAATGTAATCAAGTAATCTATGTCAATTTCTTCAATGGTATTCATTTTACCCTGCAAATAAAACTAAATACAAAAACGTAAACGTAAAACGAAATGAGCTTCCGTGTATCCTCTCTGTCAACGCACAAGCAACTGAGCGCTGGCGCTCCGACGTCGCACGAGTACACCCCCTCCCGCTTCGTCTCGGGGGCTGCTGTCCGTCATGTGTGCGTTGCGACGACGCAGCGCGCCGTGTGAACACCTTGGTTATTTGTATGTAAAACAACGCAGTGGTAGCGCTGCGTCGACGCAACGCTGACGCAACGCGCCGTGTGGACAGTCTCTTAGGGTGGTATTCACGAAATTATGTTTTCGAACTTCAGTTACCTAATTACTTGCTTAGTTAAAAAGATTGCAGGCCAAAGTTTGCCTTTCCATAATTGGACAACATAGGAAACGTAGATCACAAACATTTATATATCAGGTTTCTGGAATTTTAAATATTACGTTTACACGAAGCCACTTAAAGTTTTATGATTTATGTAGGTGTGTTCATGTTTTCAAACCATTTTTAGCTAGTGTGTACTATGTTTCGAGAACGCATTCGCATGGTTACAATAAAGGATACCTTATTTTTTACAAAAAATAAAATGAAGATATTAATTTTCCGCGGCTATATTCGTATAACATATTAATTATTTTGATTTTAATTTTGTTGCAATAAATTAACGTTATTATTTAAGCTAAAAACTGGAAGTAATAGGAATGGTTTTTTTTTTAATTTAAACATTTAACATTGCATATTTCTTTTCTTTCGGAATCAAAAACATTCGATATTTGTCATTATCTTTTATAATACCACCGATCGATTAATCTACTTAAGAATTGTTTTCTTATGCAATGTTCAATATTATAATTATATAATATATATTTGTTGGCAAACGAGCAGACTGATTATGTGATAGCAAGCAACCGGTGCCGCCCATGAACACCGGAGTAGCAAATGCGTTGCTGTAAGGGGTTTGGAGGTTTACAGAATGGGGAGGGATGAGGTAACCTCACTCCTACGACAAAACTTAACGCTGTGGTTGTTTCACTCAGATTTCTGTGATACCGTGGTATTATTCCAGTCGAGCCGATCCATTCTTGCTGAAGACTGGCTCTCCCACATGTACATTAAATATTTTTTCATTTTGTTATTGACGTACTTAACATTTTAAATTATAATAATGAACAATATTATAAGTTTTTTGTATACATTCTACGTAAACGGTTTTTTATAACACGATGTATCTAAACAACAACAGTTTCGAGAACTCTTTTAATTACAATCTAGTCGTGACAATGCATGTAAAGTTAGGTACCTACACACCAAACATTTTGGTTTTATTAAAAACAGAGCTTCCATTGACAAAAGGTTTTAAATTTACCTGCAATTTCAGAAAGAAACATAATCCCTGTAATCCCGGATTAAGGATTGTTTTAAACTCAAGATGAACTTGAGTTTTGTAAGAAAAGAGGAAATTTAAGACGAGGTTTATTTTAGGGAATATATAATTTAACGACACTGCCATGGTTGAGAGGTGGCAAACGAGACTCCTTTTATTGGCTTCGATTTTCTTTAGCGGACAATAGTGTTGTAGTGATGGGAATTCTAAAATCCATTAAGGGCCTATTAACCGCAATGGAGTTGTCGAAAAACCAGCAAAAAGGTTTATGATAAGACCATTTCGCACACATATTATTATCATTCAAGTGTGGGAAAAACAAGTTTCGCACGAATGGGTTGGCTAGACCGGAGTGATAACACGGCTTTACAGAAAACCGGCCTGAAACAACCTCAGAGTTGTGTTTCGCCGTGTAAGTGCGGTTGCCGGAGGCGCAACCCTACATCCCTTCCCAAACCTAAAATATCCGGAACCCTTATCCCTTAAACACCGGCAACGCACTCGTAACTCCTTGGGTGTCCATGGGCGGCGCTGATTGCTTACCATCAGGTAATCAGACTGCTCGTTTGCCGAACTATCCCATAAAAAAGCGCCATAAGTGGTGTCTAAATACACTTAGAAGGTGCATACAACGAAGACCATTTACTTTAAAATACTTTATTACCTGCTGATAAATTATTCAGAAAACAATGATAAAAGTAATTTTTTTCAGCTTTCGGATAGACTTGTTCGAATGTATAAATTCGTTAAAAATGTCGTCTCCAATCTCGATAGCGTCGGCGAACCGTGCTACACGATTGGTCGACTTTGTGCGCTTCCCTGTCGATTCAATTTCGATCTGAACGGTCTACGAGCTGTTTAAAGAACTGATAAAGGCTAAGTTATTGCTGGTACGAGGTTTTTTTTACAAAATATGGGCTTACTATAAAGTTTATTTTACCAAAATGTTTAAGTGATAGATCAATAACAGATAATGTTAATGTTCAGCCGAGGACTTCATCCCTCCCGTCCATTGATCTTGCATGTATCCAAAGGTGGCGCTGATTGTTGTCCAATTAAAAAGTATTCCAGTACTTGCTTAGCCTTTTTTTCAAAATACCTAACAACAAATAGACTTTTTCAAATGTAAAAATAATCCATTGGTCAATCTACTGGACCAAATCAGATGGTACTCGCATACGTTTCACAGTTCCACCTCATTCATAACATACCTTAAATCTAAGTGCATAAAGTTTGGTTTTGCTTAAGCAGATAATTATTTACCTAACATTAAATAATCGCGTGTTCACATTATGCTTGAATATCGTTAACTGCAGATTACTTTGCTAAGCTTCGTTGTTTCAAAGTTGCACCTCTTCTCATAAGCACGCAGTATACCTACACTTCGAAATTAATTTATGTGAAGAAACAAGACCGTTTAAAGTTTTGCGTTATTGCTTTTCAAGTAAAGTCGGTTTAAGGGAATTTAATGTCGATTAATAATAATGGTGTAATTAATTTACAGGCCTTTTTCAACACTGATGATGATACATAATTGCCTCTTTGGTAGTGTTGAAAAAAGAATTTTAAATGTTGCTGAGATTGGTTAAATCTGTGATGTATCCACACGTGTTGTTGGGCGTAAATCCAAAAAATAAATGGTATAAACTCGTATGGTAAAATATGTTATATTGGTTAAAATGGTAATGGCTAATAGTATAAGTAAACGCGGCTTGGTTGGTGACCGATCGTTAACTAACTTTACACTAATGTTAGGTTATTCTAACTTTTAAACTTTCGCGTTTCATCTTAACAACATTATATTTACGCGGGTATTAACGCGGAAAATTATAATTTGAATACCTTGGTAGGCTTGACGTTTCGACCCGGTTGCACAGGTCGTGGTCACAAGCAGTGTGACCAACCGGGTTATTCAAATTATAATTTTCCGCGTAAATACCCGCGTAAATATAATGTTGTTAGGTTATTACCTTAAGACTAAATGTTTGGGTCAGTGGGGAACTGCTGACTGCGCGCGATTGACATCAATAAACTGTACTTTGTACACATGTATTTATACAGAAACTTAACTATGACAAGTCTTTAAAAATACAGATTTTCTACAAGTTGAAGCCACAATTAAATAGGAAACGTAAGAACCACAATCAGTTGAGACAAATTTATGTAAATTTTTTTCAATCTCAAAGTCTTATCAATTCTCCGAACCGGTATTCGATTACAGTTAATCTAATTTATGAAAAAATAAGAACGACTAAATAAATTCGGATTAAATTCGAAAAAAAAAACATTCCTCTTGATAAAATCACGGAACTAATATCAATCCTTTATTTACGAATCAAAAGGTCAAGTAAGGTCAACGGAAAGTTACAACAGATGTTATCCTGGTTTACATACAAAATGCCTCTGGGCGTATCGTTTGAACCCAAATATATCAAATGTTTTGCATAAATTGTGACGGAAATAAAAAACAAAAGACTCGAACAGATGTGAACAAACCACCATGTCAAGTGATTCCATTCCTACCGACGTAAACCGTTCGCAATATCCATTTACTTTGTCCACATGAAAATAGTTCACAATAAGTTCGAGAATCTGTTTTACGTAAGTACACCACCTAGTACCTTCATTCATGTTATTGGCAACGAACTCAATACCTAGATACCCACACGACAACGACATCTCACACAATTTCTCTAAGGAGTTCGATGGTTAAGGTTGGGTCGGTTTCACAGCAAAAGATCTGATTAATCCAGCGGTAGTATAAACTCAAGGACTTTATTCTTGATTTTGAGAATTCCAATAAGAACCGTATCGTTGATTATTCCTTAACTTCGTAATCGTGCCATGTTAACTAAACACAATATTACTTGCGTAAAATTCATATTTGCTTTTATTTTATCACATGTTAATAGATATTCATCATCTTTGTTGTGGATGCATTGCAAAATACAAATTTGACGTACAGGACACCCCCAAACCGGGTCCAAATAATAATATCAGAATTGCACTTACAAATATTAGCTTTATAACAAGATATGTACAATCTAATCACATTAACATGATATTAGTTTTGGTAAAGTTTAATCGTTAATTCGTCTATGTAGTAGAAAACAAACATGGTTTGTATATAGTGAGGCGGGTAGCCTGAATCGATATTCCAATCAACGATGTTGTATCGGTCGACGTAAACCCGGTCAACATATTGTGACCACTACATTGTTGACGCACTCGTAACTCTTGATCAACAAGCAGATTACTCAGAACACCGTGTACACGATTAGTTCTATCTTTGATCTAGATACTATTGACAATTCATCAAGAATCAAATACACAATACTAGTCTCAATCCGGTCATCACAAGTAAAATGTAATTTGCGTCGTACATCCTTAACTTCAAATTTATTTTTACCCGGATCTTGTTTCACTGTCTTTCTCGCTTCAATTCTTAATTATTTTTCCAAATTCGCAACCATTTATTTCAATTAAAACATTTGCAAGCGCTTTTGAGAGTAACTTATACATTTTTGTCTATCCATTTTATCGTCGAAGTAAATTCTTTATAAATAAATAATATCGTAACTGTAAAAAGAAATTGTACTTTTAACATTATTTAAAAATAGATTGCTTCGTATAAGTACTTATAATATTGGACCCAGTGGTTGAAACTAACTGTTATAGTGAATATCTATAATATAGTATGTTGTCAATTATTCAACTTACCATATTGTACCAACTTATGGCAAACAAAGTATTGGAATACATATGATATAAAATATTTAATACTAAGAATACGTATATATCTTCTCTACTATCCTCGAGGTGGCCATTAAAATGAATTATTCGAATACGTGTCTGAGTTATACCAATGTAACTTGTTCAAATTGTACAATGCACCTCGCTACATACATTTATTATTACTGAAATATAACCTTAAACTTTTTAATACTTTCCAAAATTAAATGATACGACACATACAGAGACCAGTTCGACCGGAGTAGCACCACGGCCTCACAGAATGGACAGCAGGTCCTTCCCCCTCTTCTGTTTTAGGAAAAAAGGAATTCAATCAGAATAAAAATATTTTTTTTTCGTTTTTCTGAAAAGATCTTTTTCAAATAACCAAATTTTGTTACATTTTTACAAAACATGTGATTTTATTTCATTTTACATACAAAAATACATAAGAATAATATATATACATAGAATAGAAAATAAACATTTATTCTGAACAAACATTGCTATCCCGAAAGAGTTATTTATCGACATAATCGAAACACAATTCCTAGAATTCTAATTTAAAATATTGCTCAATAGATTGTTGTAATATGCACAATAATACGATTTCTTAAAATGCCATCACAAAAAACCTACCAGCTATAGTAATAATATTTTCTATTACTAAATCCAGCATATTTTCAAGAGCGATTTATTTCTTTATAAAGTAACCAGGTACGAGTCGAGACCAACCGTAACTTGTAGAACTAAAAATTAAACAGCTCTTGAAGCTATAAATTTAACAGTGTTTTGTTTCCATTTGTGTTAACAATTCTTCCAGCTTTCCTTGTAAAAGTATTTAAATTTCGTAAGGAGTTCCTCGGGGAACCACTGCACAAACATCTCGGAAACCAGCTGCCCTGGGCTTTTACAAGTACCTTCTATTGTAAGTTAGTAGTCACTATTGTAAAACTACTACCCTACTGGTTACTTACTACCTTTTTGAGGTGGTAAAATCGTCCAATGGGTTCTCCGATCGTGCGAGAGGAGTGTCAGACTCTTATTGACTAAAAACCGACCGGGATCTTGGTACATTATTAGGATTACTCCCATAACCCCGACTGACACGTAACTAGGTACTACGATAATTAGAAAATAACTACGTTAACGAATATAACTTTATTTTGAACAAAAATATTCATCTCACTTCGATTCGAATGGAGAAGAATGAGCAAAATTTGGAATGAGCACCTAGCTTCACTGACAAACAGACTGACAGACTACTATTCTATTTTGACGTTTCAAAAGTACTTATTTATGGTTTAGTTGGAATAAATCATTTTGACTTTGACTTTGACATATAAATATACCTAGTCGTGCAAGCTGGCTGCTGTGCAAGTGCAGTGGAGTCACAACGTCGTGCGGGCTTAAAGCCTGCACAGAACAATTATTTAAAATGTTTGTATGTATGCATGTGAAAATTTAATTATAGTTGTAAACGCATTCCCGATCTGGTGGAAAATCCTATTGAAAACAATGATTTTTCTGATTGTGGATTAACTTTAAACAGTCCCTCTAGATTCATTAATGGAAAAATACTTGTGAAATAACTTCAGCGAATTGAATAACAATCCAGCTAAATCGATCGTGGAATTTTCCAAAATAATTTTATAAAGTTCATGTTGATAGCTACGATTCGTTTGCCATTTTCAGTTTAAAATAAATTTATCGAAGAAAAACTTTTGTATCTTCTAAAGGAGGACGGACTCGCTGATGGCTTTTTGTCAGACAAGTAAAAATGAGTTGAGAAAATCACTAAAGGAGTAACGAGAAAACTTTGCCATTATTAATCAGGGTGAAACACGTTACAAAGTCATTCTTGTACCTAAGTACCTATCGTAACTGTTAAACATTGAATGACCATTAAAAAGCCGAGTCATAAAACGTCCGGCTATCTTACTTTGTACACGATAATGGATTGTTAAAAGGAGAAGGAAAGGTTGTTCTTTTTATCTTTAAATACAATTAAGACACTATCTACAGGCTTACCATTAGTAAAAAGAAAATAAATAGTTCTTAGCTTACAGCTAAGCGAATAAATAGAATTTAAAATTAAACACTCCTTTTGAGTAGAAAGTGCCTAAGCGTTATATGTTTTTAATCTGAGTGCCTCTGTATTTAAGCAAACCTGCCGAATTAATCATTTTATTTGGTTTATAAACGTTTTTATATATAATAACTTACGTAAAAAGTGAAATCTTTCACCCGTTTGATTTGAGTTTTACGATCATTTTCCGTCCTGAAATGAAGGTAAAAACAACTACTTAACAGGATTTAGAAACCATGCACTGAGTCACCACCATAGTCATAAAAAGAAAGCAGTCGTTATTACTAAGATTAAAAAATTGCTGGGAGCCCTGAACGTGACGTGAATGGCTCTCATCGTCAGTCAGTTACGGCGCGTCGCCCGGCGACCGGCGACCGGCAGGGACCGGTAGACGCGACGCCTCGGGCAAATTCACGAGAGCACGACCATCGAGTGTCGCTCCTATTGAAACAACTCGATACGTGATACATAATGCTTTGCCACAAACAAATTAATATCCTTTTATCTGTCATCCCATTTCATGTTTTCAGCCATTGTACCCCAGTCAAACAACACTTCCGAATCCGAATGAAGTGTAAGCCTGCAGCAGTAGGTACGTGTATCCAATTAAATCCCTGCACGAAACGTACTTTTACAAAAAAAAACATCATACATTCCTAAAATTAGGTACCACAAAATAAATTAATATTTTTATGGTGTAAATGCTTTATTAAAATTCGTAAATTTCTAAGAATTAAGGCCTTTTACGTAGGCTCGTGGGAGATCGAGCTCGTGTAGACATACAAGCGTGTTATTTATTCATTAGCGTTGAGCCCGACGCACCGTTGTTTCTGCCGTATGATATGAAATCTCATATTAACTTGTCTACTTTCAGCGACTCGACGAATTTATGTAGCGTGGAAAATTGTCGCGACGCTGTCTTGACGTACGACTTCACGACATTTCGTATGCATAAACTTGTTTACTGTTATTGAGCTCATCAGCTTATGTACTTTCTCATAAATATTCATAATCGAGTTTCTAGCTATTTTAAGACACATAAACTAAATTTTGTAAACTTCATATGGAGTTAATGCAAATGGGATCAGAAAATTGTCGCTTTAACTTTGACTTTAGCAACTTCTGTTAATTAAAGTCAAGTAAGTAAGTGACATTGGAACGTGCTAATTAAATGTTATTTTAAACAAAGGAGTCCAACTGTCTTGAAATAATTTGAGATTGCACAACAAAATTCTATCTGCTATTTACCTCATTTCTTCAGCTGAAGTTACAGCTTAGTAGTTTGCTAGTTGAGAAACCTTCCTCCAGCAGTGAGAGGGAATAGCTTGTGACGATAATAGTGAATATGCGGTAGTAGAATTTTACATACAACTATTATAAAGATAACAACTGGTACAAAAATATGAATCATGGCTCCGATATGCTGACATAAAAACACAATGAAACTATTTCAAGCTTACGAACATAACCGTCTCCCGAATACAGGCAGAGAAAGTTAGACGGGGGTCAAGCCTCCATTAATTAAACAGAAGGGCGGATGCCTAATACCCTCATCTTGCAAACCACCGGGGCGACCTCACCGGAACTTTCAAAAGGTCAACACTACGCTCGCCGCCATTGAACATTATACATTATTGATCTTGTTGCCGCACTTAATATCCCCACAGTGCCTTCTAAGTAGGATCTCAGGATCTAGGCCTTCTGCCCGTTAATGTGTTCATTGTGAGCGGTTCGTCCGTCCCTAAGCCAATTTTATTCATATCAGAATATATTCACCAAGCAATATATTAACCAAGTTTAGCCAATTTTTGGGACCAATACATTTTCTATAAGATACGCTATGTCATGTTATTAAAACTGTAATGTAGTTATATATTTTATGTAAGTTGGAAGTTGAAGGCGGCTTCCCAAACGCGCATCGCCTGTACCTGTTTTATATTCAGTTCCCCTGCAACTGCTTGGCAAAATAAATTAGGTCATTATTTTACTGACATTGTTCCTTCTTTTAGACACTGCCTTCTTTTATGCTTTGAATTTATTCCGCTTTTTCTTTGTGATATTACTTTAGTCAGAGAGTAAGTTACTTTAAACTAGGAGTGCTGGTTTCCTTATTTATCACAAACAAGAATATTCAGGTTTAAAAGCTACTTTACAGAAAAATACAAATTGTTTGTTTGTTATTGCATTCCTCGAATTTAATAACCATCTGAAGATTATCTTGTAAGCTTTAAGCTAGGCCCAAAAATAATATAACATTTCATAATAACATTTTATTTTAAGAAAGATGACTTATAGTTTTTTCTATTTTATTAAAAGTAATTCACTAGGACTAAGACAGCCATAATAATGAAATAAAATGACCTACACAAAGTTGAGCAAAGAGCTCACTGATTAAATATTGAGCTATCTGTTAATGGCGGCTTATTGTGGGAATTATTAAAAGCACTTAAAAGCTTCTACTCAGAGCAATAGATAGGTACTTCCAACTGAGTGGCTATTGAAATTCTATAATTATTGAATGTTTGATAATGAAATTTGCAGTAGCCAGAAGTAGCTCGGAATTCTGAATTCAGAAATACTTAGCTTCTATTATATACTTGGAATTATTAACATGCATAAGAGACGACCAATTGATGATAAATGTTTAATGGTATAAAATAAAGTGAATGATACGTTTTTGTTAATAAATATATGTAACGTACCATATTCAACATAATTCTTTGAACATTTCTGAAATACAGTAGTCGGATCTCCATCTGCTGTAGTCATATCATCGTAGAGGTCGAAATCACCATATTCATGAACCGGAGTTACACTACATCACATACGTGTTTAGTCCAGTAAGCTACGGAAAGAAAAATTGCATATCATTTCATTTCTCTTTATTTGGGCATTGTACATTGACAGCTTATGTACTTAGGTGCCTTAGGTTTGTACACATTCGTGTAAATAAATAGATCTTTTAGGATCGTCTGTTAATACAATACTTATTTTTTTTTTATGAATTTGCCCCTCTCTAGCTTTTCTACCGTGTCATGGGTGCATTGATAAATATATGGCTTTCACATACACACAACACTCAGGCCCAAAACAACAATTTTTGTATCACACAAAGAGTGGTCCGCCGGTTGCCCACCCACCGCACCAAACCAAAAATCGACATTTTGGTTTTAAATCACTAACTAGTTTCGTATAATTGTCGTTTCAAAGTCAGAAAAAGTGTACTAAGTTTAAAATCGTTATTTTTTTTACAAAATCCTTATCCATCCAATCTGCCTTTCTGTGCCACTTACGCTACATTTTGTCTCTTACAGTTCCCGCGGATTCATAACAGACAAATTACACATCTGGCAGAATAAAGTGCCTATACCTACTGGATAGTAAATATAAAGGAAGCCTGTAGTCCAGCAGGGAAATGTCTTAAGCTATTAATATTGACGATGGTATTTCAAATCTTTATGACTACACACTCAGGCATAAATAAAATCTTATTAAAAATTATAAACGAAAGTTTGTATGTATGTTAGTTACTCTTTCACGTAAAAACTGCTTAATTGATTGTAATTAAATTTGACACATAGTAAGATTTTTGCCTGAAATGACTTCTTCTGCTTCTGGCCAAAGCTAGTAAACATATAAAATCTCAAATAATATTGATAAAAACAACAGACTAATAATCAAAACAAATAATTTGTAAAAGCTCTGGTCCCTGGCAAGAAAAATATCTTTTATGTCTTATTTTAATTAGTGATTTTCAGTATTGCTAATTAAACATGAAATCAAAGCCTATACAGATAATTGTGAACTAATTATTTTATGAAAACCTTATTATTTCCTTAATTAAAAGTAACGGAAAATTTTAGAAGCAATGTCTTGATTGATCGAAAGATATAATTTATTTTTTCTTATATGGTAATACAATAGTACGGTCATTTAATAAACGTACTTGGTTTATTAAAGGCACATTAATATAGCGCACTCATTAATAAGATGATTAGAAAAGCCACAGAGAGGAGGATAATATCGTATAATTTTTAATTAAATTCTTATTTATGGTGTGTTATTTTTCTTTATATTTTTTGTTTACATTTTCTATTCCCGTTTTAAACAGGGGCTCAAAAGTATTAATGTAGCGGGTGTTACGAGTGTAAGCGGAATACTGTACCGAGACCCCGACTTGGAACAATAGAAGGTACAGGGTGGTTTTTCGTCAGTAAGAGTCTGACACTCCCTCTCGCCTCACGTTGGGCGAAAGAAATCATTTCAAAAAAGGAATTCGAATTTCGAATTTCTTCGGTCAAATTCAAACTATGAATACAGATAACACGTTAACAGAAGAGGAGAGCTATACAGCTTTACGTTACCCCAATCGACACGTTTGTGATGTTCGGCGCTCTAATTGGCCTGCTCCAAGCTAACCAACCAGTCTGAGGCCTAAACGCTGTACCGTGTTGATCGCTTTAACTATTCTATGGTAAAACTAACTCATATTCAGCACTCAGGATACTTGAACCAGCCAAGGTAGTGAGTGCAAGCCCAATGTTCCGTAGCATAGCTTGGCACAGGAGAAGTCTTAGTCTGTAAAAATCTGACACTCCCTCTCACTCTACCTTTATATTTGTAAGAAAAAGAAAAGGCTTTCTTTTTCATTACTAGGACAAGCCCGCTGTAATTCTACTGTATCATGGGTATCCGAATTTGTATGTTTTTAATGCGTTTAAAACATACAAATTCCGATTACAGAGACCCTTAAGAACAATTTGTAAATCATAAAAATAATTGTTATATGCTAGAGTTGAAATATTTTTCATTCTTTTTTCAATTTAACAACAGAAACGATTTCCAACATTAAATCGATTATCAGCAAGTTGCATAGTCACTGTGTTAAATGTACAGTCGGATTATTTGCAGGATTCTATTTGGCTTATTAAAGTTAACACTATCTCTATCCGTCCAGTGACGTCAATAACATGGAGATGTATTCACATAACCATTACGTTAGTAATTGAATTCCTGATCGAGAAACAGCATCTCACTTAATGGTTCATTTCAATTTTAGATGCCAATAACAGTTCTCTCGAATGCTTCCCAAGGCTATGACGTTTAACGCATTTAACAACTCCAGCTACCGTACTTCGTAGTGTTGTAGTAACTATTTCTATAAGAGGATTATTATTTAGTAAATCTTCCTATAACAATGCTATAAAGCTGAAAAGTTTGTGTGTTTGTTTGAACTCGCTAATCTCAGGAACTACTAGTTCAATTGTTTAAATTGTTTTTGTGATGGACTGACCATTTATTGAGGTACGCTATCGAATATAAAATATTACGATACAACCAATAGGACTCGAATAACGACTCGTGCGAAAGTTTATAGTAATAAGACATAATTATGATTATGATTTGTAATTTCTTTAAAGAAATTTTAGATTCAGTTTTCGGTGTCTCGACACAAACTCGTATAGAATAAAAT
Source organism: Spodoptera exigua (assembly GCA_902829305.4). Classification (NCBI taxonomy): domain Eukaryota; kingdom Metazoa; phylum Arthropoda; class Insecta; order Lepidoptera; family Noctuidae; genus Spodoptera; species Spodoptera exigua. Next base: position 7,782,463 of record LR824614.2, read on the forward strand.
GTCGTATTCCAAATTGGTAAGTAATCACCGTACCAAAAATAACAAATAATACAGTAAAATTTTAGTTGATATTAAAAACTTGCAAACCTATTAAAACCTACCTAACTCCTGATTAATTAGAAAGTATTTAATTAATCACTAATCCACTCACCCTTGACGAGTCAAGCCGGATGGCACCAAAACTCTTACCGGAAGGCTGACTACCTACCGCAATGTGAGGTCATAAATAAAGTATCCGTAAGCGAGGCTCAACTTGATTAAGTTTTGCCAGGACAACTAATCTTACCCACTGTGGAGCAAAAATAAAAGCGAATTCAAACAAAGGGAGGCGCATTGCGCGATCGTAACTTCGACCACGGAGACAATGCAAACCACAGTGCAGTGTTCCTGTTTACGAGTTAGCACGTTATTAGATATGCTTCGCCGAGATATTCTCGCGAATTAACTGTGTGCATTCTACTCACACATTCACAAACACTATTTAACTAAAGTCAAGTACATGCAATTATAGCTTTTACTTACATAGAAAGTAAAACAATTTTGCAAAAGCGACTTGGAATCTGTCTTTAAAATTCCTTAGAAAAATAGACACAAAATGAACAGTGTAATATTCCACATTCTTTGTGTTTTTTCCTTAAATACGGCTTTCTTGTTTCATAGATGAGTGCTATTGACTAAGTAGTTCTTTGTTAGCCTTATTAAACAAAATAAAGACAAAAACTTTTCCAAGTTATGTACCTACCATTTTTTGAATCGTCACAAAAATGACAGAAATGTAAATTTCCCTTAGCGATACAATCACTACTGCACGTCGATTCTATAAAATTTGTTTGATTTTGAATCTTGTTCGAGTGCGAAGTGAGCGTCGAAGTGACGGGGTAATTAAACATTGAACAATTTTAGAATGCCACTTTTTACGTCATCTCATACTTTATCTATCAAAATGATGCTGTCAATTTAGTTCAACTCGCAAGTGTAGCGCTAGTGTACTACTTCTCACAGCGGATTCAGATTCGAAGTTTAGAATGAAGTCTTACAGAATCACACCCCTGGTAACTAAGTGTGCCTCTTGAAATATATCTCTTCTGATTTCTTTTTCCCTTTATACCTTTTATATTCTAGAATCTTCGCAGCTTTTTCAAACGTATACGATATGAACGAAAATATGCACATAGAAAATCTAGGATACTTGCAACCTGAAGACCTAGTTACGGAATCTTTTGAATGTTGGTTTATACAATATCCGACAGGGAATGTCGTGCCAATTCCAAGTCAATTTCGGTTATTTATTTTCCATCTCCGTATGTGTTAGTCATCGGCTCCAGTTATTCTGTACTGAAAGTTTGTACGTTAAAATCATTTTTACTCCTCGAAAATATGAATGTTCAAACCAAAATAGGTAATCTTGCACGGATGATTAATATCAATCGTGGCTAGAAAATTGATAAAATACTATGCTGTGTACGTTTGCCGCGGTTGACTTGACTTTTATCTCTTGGACAAGAGCCAGAGTTGGATTGGAAGGTACTCAACTTGTCGGGCAAGTTAAGGATTCTCGCGATGCTATTTGAAAAGACCCACTAAAAGCATACTTTCACGGTTGCATACACACTAGATACTTACCTTTGTTTCAATTGAGTACTTTTGTGGTAATTGAAGAATATGTACAATATAAATCCGATTTTACACACCTCCACGAATATATAGATAGATTTGTTTACAAATGTACAAAACTTTTCGAACTTGCCACGGTCTACAATACCTTCGTAAGTATTTGAACCGTTTTATTTTGTTCACTTTACTTTCTTTAGTTGAGGAATGTTATAAAAATATTTTAAGAACCAATTCAATTTACTCAATTATTTTTAGCCTCATCGACTCGCAATTTTCGACCTTTTTTCTCAAAATATCCGAGACGAGTAGGACGTAAAGTTTCCCGCTCTTTTCGGGAAATCTAATAATAAAACCTTTACGAATTTGTCACGTCCTCACACTGAAATGTTGTTTTGCCTTCCAATAATGTCTAAACTTTGGGAGTTTAGGCTACATTTGGTATGTTTGTGTGTTTTCGGTGTAAATGTTGTGCTGTAGGTAATATCGTCTACATTGGCTAGTCTCCAAAACGGAAGTGACAGTTACAGGACGTCTGTCCTTCGCCTTTTTTACCTAATAATGACTTGCCACTGCGAAAACATAAAAATTGTAATGGCTACTAAATGAGTCCCATTTAAACCTTAGAAAAGCAACTAAAGTACTTACAATCTTCGAAATAAATGTATCAAAATTAGTTCTAAGAAACTGGCAGTTACCAATAACTTCATATTTCAAATAGAATGAATAGAGACGTATACATCAAACGTTAACATAAATTATTCAGCCAATTCTAGATGCCTTACTGATTTTGTTTGAGTAATATTAAAAAAATATTCATACCATTTTAAGCTAAGAATTTATGATTTACTTGAAATGAACTGTTTATATTACAAAATAATATGGCCTTACCTAATACTTTATATTTAATTATGAAAATTTGTGTTTTGAACATTAAATTACTGTCTGCGTCTAATTTTCTGCCTTCATATTTTAGTCATTAAACATTAAGAACTCTAATAAAAGTAATAATTTTACTCTTCTTTAATAAATAAGTATAATTAACTCAAATAATAAAATAAAAATTTGAATTTGAGGTTGACTGGTAGAGAATGCCTTCGGGCATTAAGTCCGCCTTTGTATATATGATTTTGTATGTACATAAAGTGTTAAATAAATAAAAAAGGTACGTTATGCTATGTTATGTGGCGGTTGCAGAAGAGACCAGAAGTGAGATTACTTGAGATGTATGAGGATTGTAATTTTATTCATTATATTATCAGCACAGTTCCTCCTTGATTATTCAGTTGGAAGTGACGAACTTCTCTCGTTTTGCAATATGGCCTCTGCTACGGACAATGACCTCCCTAATCTTCTGTGTCAAATAAACTTCAGCATCAGGAAGTATGGACGCCATAGCGTCGATCTAGCCACTTTCCAAAAAGTCTTACTGCTGCAGTAACAGCGAGCTTGTGCGTTTACAATTCTACTTACAAATGTGAGTTCCTAGCGACTTGAAAGTAGTTGAAATCCTGTTCATACAGTTAGGCGGGTAAGCCGTTCAACATAATAATTAAATCATAACAATATATTAATGTTATCTTTCTAAAGATACGATTTTTCATAATTCATTGGTAGGTAGAGTGAGAATCGCAATTTTCCCGTACCAAATTCTCAGTGGCTGTTCCCAAATTTAAGGCTGAACTGAGTCCTATTAAGTACATTTTAAAAAATATGTATTTAAAATTATTTCTTCTTGACTCAGTTTTACGGTGGTCTTAGTTAGTGTAGTGGAATCGCCGCATTCATACTTATGCGTGCACAAACTTGTATTGTCTACTTTCAAAGAGCGAAATAATCGCGGTGTGAATAATGAAAAGACAATTTGCGTTGACGATGCGATTCTCAACTCTACGCAAGCTCAACAGACGATGGGGAGATGCGTGCGAGACAAACGGACTCCAACCAGACCTTCCAGCTAATGTCTGTTTCAATCTTTCAGTTTTAAATGTTCATTTTCCTTGTAAAATCCAAAATCTCTACGCTGTTGGTAATTAAGTACATGGTAAAAGATTTAAGTTTAGACACATTATTAATTAGAAATTAGTAGGAACCACAAATTTATAAAACTTAAGTTCTAACTTGAATGAAATAGTAAAGTATGCGTTCTATTTTGTACTTGATTTAAAAGTTTAGTTTCAACCCGATGCTTGACCGTCTTTTATTTGTACGATATCTTTAACGTTAGTTTTTAATCTAACATTGTGCATGTTATTTAGTAAATATAGTACACACTTGGGTTGAATAATGGTGAATGGTGTTTTTTTTAGTACGTTTTGAATTGAAAATAATTTTGATTTAGTAAAGAGTCTAAATGGATGCGCGACTATCAGCAGGGTGTCGGCACGCAGGCGCGTTAAGGCTTCTGCGTTCCTGCCCGCAGCCGTCAGCTCGACGACGCCACGGGCGCGGGCGGACGCCGCACGCTCTATCGGCCTAATTACACACATAACTCGATTCCTCTCTCGAATACAAATCGATACCTATCCGATTAATCAAGAAGAATAACGTGCCAAACGAATCCAATGTTCAAAACGAAACAATTGACAGTTGCCACTTAAAGTACTGCAGCGCCAATTACAATGTAAAATTTTTATCTGTGATTGGTGTTAGTGAATGGTTGGTGTGTGTAAATTAATTGGTGACGATGTGTACATAACAGGTGTAACGTTTGTGAGTGATATTAAGTAGTCTTACAGGTAAGTGCCGTACTTATTTTTCTATTAGGTAGTATAAGTATTATGGTTTGTAAAGAAGCAATCTGAATTGCTAATAATATTCAGCGTATTACATTACTTTTATTCGAACCAAATCTTTATGGTAATTTAGAAGAATCAAGTTGGTCAAAAACAGTATTCCAAATACAATTTAAAGAGCACATATATAACATTATACCACAAAAACATAGGAAGTAGATAAAAAGACAATTTTGATTGCTTAAGAAAGAGTTTCCTTTGTGTAGTATATATGTACCGAAATCTATCATGAAATAGCTTGTTTATTTCTTGCATGAAAGTGACGTGTGTGTCAGATACATACATGAACATGTTTAATCATATAAATAGCAAGAAACCTGTCTTCGTGTCAAAATATGACAAGCCTGACGTCAGACGGTAGCAAATCATGTCGTAACAAGAGTTGAAGATAAAAAAAAGAATTCAAACGCCTCGGTTTGTGAATTTTCTTTGTTTTGCACCGTCTCATTTTACATTTCATTCATAAAGCTTTGCGTAGAATTATAAACATAATACTTGGATTTACCTACATCTATACTACACTACATCTATAGTATTTACAACTACCTAACTAATAGATGTGCGTATGTTTATTACTCTTTCACTGTAATTAGAAATTTAATTAATTATAGTCTATTAATGATATAATTTACCCCTTGATTGTAAACTTAGTCTTTTTATTATTTCAACGTAGCTTTTTTGTGTAAATCAGATTTTTCCTTGTAGGCTTTCTACCTGCGAATTTAACTACCGTTCCCATTGTATTTCATTTCATAATGAGGTCAATCTTATGATCTGAAGAGAAAAGATTAGCATACTGTTTATAAATATAGGATATAGATTTTTGGTAGTACAAAAAGGTCGTAAGCGACTGTTACATAACACATTTAACATCACGACGACGATAAAACATTAAGTTCAATGCCTAAGTTCAATAAATAAGGAAAACAACGAGATTCATTGTACGGGTAGTAACACAGAAACAAAGTACAGATTACCACAGTTACCGCCGTTCTTAGAACCATTTGTTGGATATTTAACCCAGTCCTTAGCAAATGTTTTTTAAACAAAATGGTAACTGATTGGAGAGCCATGCTTCGGCACGAATGGGTCGGTTTGACTATAGTGATGCCAGGGCCGCACAGAAGACCAGCGTGAAACAACCACATTGTGGTGTGTCGCCGTCTCAGTAAGGTTGTCGGAAGCCCAATCCTTCTTCCTATCCCCCATTCCCTAAATCATAAAAACCCAAATGCCCAAAAGGCCGACCACGCTTTTGTAACTCTTCTGGAGAGGGTGACGCCGATTGCTTACCATTAAGTTATCCATCAACATAATTTACACGTTAAACGCCATGGGGATCACTGGTGACCTCCGTTAGGATCCTCCGGAGGATTTGCCGTCAACAGTTTTCTGTTGGCAGTCAAAGGCTTGAGTACTCATTAAATGTCTCTGAGTACAGCAGTAACGATATGAGCAATAACGATAATTGAGAAACATTTGACAGCCAATCTTAGTAATCTATCAATTAGTACCCAGATTTGCTTACTAGAGATAGGATTTCGATTTAAGCAAATTCAAACAGATAGGTTATTGGAAATGGCTATTAGTAAGGGTTGCAATACAATCGAAATATATATACATAGGTACATGTAATAGGAAACATAAGCCATTAAGAACAACAATGTTGTTTCATTGTTTCAATGAGATTTCCCTTTTCATTCGGCATTTCAGTCGGCATCAAAAAATAATATCAGATGTGACCTTTCCTTGGTATACCGTTAAGCTGATTAAAGCGTACGATTATATAAGTAGTCTTCAATTTGTCTCTGTGTCACAAACTGTCTCAGACAACTTTAACGAACCAACGAATTGAGATTTATCATTATTATTAAGAGCCCGTTTTGCTATAACAAAAAAAACATTCGGAAGTTATATTATTCTTGGTTAAGGATGACAGGCCAGAATGATACCAGATTTATCAGCTCTTGAAATGCCCTATTGGGCATTTGATATAGGTATCAGTCATTGCTGAAGCCCAGAATCTAACGAGATGGTCATTGGATGGAAATTGATATTTATAGAGTAGTTAGGCGGGTTTATGAAGGTTGTCAATGTAATCGTTGACTATACCACCACAAAGATGTAAATTGAAGATGAAATCGAATTTCTTCAAACTCCACATTAAGCAATTTCAACTTCCGATTCGGTGAAATTTAAAGGCAAATTCTATTAAATTAACCTTTCCAAACTCGACATATCACATTTGTTGGCTTTCTGAAGACGTCTTAACTGAGTCTTGGAAGATTTGACTTTTTTTCTGGATCCAACGTTATCTTAGACTTACATGCGTGCGACGGTAGCTTTCCACGAGTCATAAAGAGCCAGTCGACCACCACAGATGGTGCCCAATAGGGCTGACGATCAGCCGGGGTTGTAGTACAAGCGCAATATGTACCGCGGCCTCAGCCTGAAGCAGAAGACGATCAGACTGGTTTTTAATCTGTTACAGTTACTATACACTATGTAAATCTCTAAAGTCTTCTGATATTTACCCCTCTCCTCCATAAAAGCCGAGATCTAAAGCATTATTCAATCCCTTTGAACATTTCCAAGTAACTAGTACCACGGTGTCACAGTACAAAACGTATGTGTAGAAAAACGGTTTAAGAGCTATCATATTAGATTTCTCGGAAAAGAACACTACAGATACATTTTGTATCATTATCGTATCCTCTCCTTCTGGGAATAGAAATAATTTTATCTATTGAATCTCCTGTTTTAACCGATTTTAAAGAAAATAAGAGATTTCCAATCTGACCGTTTTTTTTTTTTTGTAATTATTTATTGTTTTTGGTTTTTTATTCAGCGGCATTCAATCCGGCTAATTGTTGAACCGCCGTACCTGCACAATCTGACTGCGATATATGTAGATATACTATACATACATATACCTATACTAAAAATCCAATAAAACAAAATCTACATAAAAGCCGTTAAAGCAACTTCAAAATAAATATCACCAAAAACTAGTTAGTTTACATTTTTTTTGGAAATTTTATTTATAATGCAATATTCATCCAGTCGATTAGCTTTTATGCATAGTTCTATGATATGAAAGCGATTTAACTATTTGTATCAAATTTAAAACTTCGTTTATGAACAAAATTTATTGCATTTAAAAAGTATTTTAGAACTATTATTCTGGGAGCTCCTACTGACCAGGCACGCCGTTAAAGCAGTTCAAACCCCTCGTTAAGGAATGGCTTGAGCTATTGCGTCTTCACCTTCCGCCTAGCGCAGGTGCTTACCGGGCACGGTAGCTTCGGTTGGTTCCTGTTTAGGATCCGGCGAGAGGCAACGCGCGTATGTCGTTATTATGAGGACCACCCAGAGGACATTGTGGAGCATGCGGTTGAGGTGCTTAGGCTGAGCAACGCCGGGAGGACTCAGGAACTCAGGGAAATGATCAGCTGCAGCGACTTCTCGCATCTGGCCTTAGTCAAGGCCATGGTGGAGCGGAGGACCTGGGAAACCTTCTCCTCTTTGTGCAACGCAGTTATGCTCGCAAAGAAGGAAGTTGTCTTCTTCTCACACCCCAGCCACCGCAGTGGGCGTCTCTGGGCGTCTGGGATCGAAGAATCCGGTTAAAGAGCTAAAAGACCACCACGGGCGGGGCCCTATAGGCCTGATGTTCAGCCGGAGTAAGCGCAATGAAGCACCACGACCTTGGCCTAAAGCAGGAAAAGGATCGGGAGGGTTTTTATTCAGTAAGAGTCTGACACTCCCTACCGCCCGATCCTGGGCGGTAGAAGTAATTTGATGATTTTCCCCTCACAAAAAAGGGCATATTGTCCGCTTGCATCGCAAACTTGATTTAGTACTTGATATCAATATTTCTTAGGAATAGCAATTATTTTAGCCAAAGATTAAAAATCCATTAACAGAATGAGCACTGTTGAAGATTAGGTACTTTACGAATACCCTATATTGTACTGACTGAAGGTCGGACAAAAAGAACATTAACAAAATAACAAATCTATTCTGAAGACTACGTAAAAATTTTCTATCATTTATAACTCTAGTATTAATCAACCGAAAAAGGCCTGTTCTACAATAAAAAACTATTATATTTGAGATGTTTCGCAATGAACATATAATTATGTATTGAATCGATCATAAATATCGTTCCGTTCTCAATCATAGTTTACGTTTGAGATTATATCTTGCCTAATTCTATCATAAAAGCTTTATACAAAGGAATTACACAATGCCTAGCCTGCCTTAGCCATGTAGCAGCGGTCTTGTGTTGATTTGCGTAACAAAAAGGATAACTGCTCTGCTATTATTATTTCATAGCCTCCGCAATGAGCTCTTGTGTGCCTCGTTTCATAACGTACTAGATATCTCGCTTCACAATACTAAGGGTTCGTGACGTCAAATTGTTGATGCAAATGAGCCAAAATAAAGGGCGATTTGAATATCAAATTCTTCACTGTTAACACTCGACTAAGTTTATTCTTAACTGTTAACGTGAACTGGAATGCAAAAAGCAAATATGTATCCGTATTTGTTTAGAGCAGGAAATACAAAAAAATGTACTGTACGGCAGTATATCATCTAGCAATCCAGTCGTAGATTCATCAATCCACTGAAATTCTACAAATGGCCAACCACGCGTTTATACTGCTGCAAAAAATAAAAGAGCAAAATTCAAAATACGTTGCTATTTTTGCTACAAATTTTGGCAATTCATGAACTGATTAATTTAGATCAAATAGTTCTCATTTTCAAATATTTAGTTTGAGATTATTATATAATCTACATCAAACATCATCTCGTTAGGAGTAAGTAAATAATGATAATGAGGTATCATTAAATTTCAGTAAGCTGAAAATGCCTATAAGCCTGAATATAAATCAGAAATAACATCAAATTGACTACGATCCCTCGGATATAGTAATACTAGCTACTCACACGCGTTTTTTTCCGCTGCTTGGCTCATTTTAAAGGTAGCGTCATGTTTTATAACCTATAGAACTCAGAAACATTGTAGCTATCTATCAGTGAAAGAATTTTGTCAATCCGACCAGCGGTTCCAAAGATTACCCCCTACATACAAGCTTAAAAATTTTACCTCTTTATAATATTATAGTATAGGTATAAAATTAAAAGAAGTATTATCTGCAAACCGTCCAAGTAAATATTGATCTACTCCCAGCGACTGAGTAAGTTCAGCAATGTACCTAAAACAAGTTTCAGCTGGAACTATTTTGGTTTTATTTGGAGCAACTAATCTTGATCTTGGTTATAACCGTTGTCTCCCTTTTAGGCTTCTATCCACCCTTAATGTCCGTCGTAAATGTTTATTTGATAACCGAAACTACCGAAACCAGCTAATTTCGAGGTATTCTCCTAGGTAAGCAGGAATTTCAGAATGATGAGAATGGGCTTTCATTATTATCTTTAGTAAACTTAACAGCATTTGAATAGATAAGCACCGTTTTTAAGACTTCAAAAACGGTGTTTTAAATAGAAGTTGTTGTGTAATATTGAACCGGATTTTCTATTAAATGCAACATTAATACTGTATCTGCTGAGTCATTGTGACATTAGTGTGTCAATATAGGTCTAGTGAATCTAGAACCAGGGATACGTGGTTGGATAGGCATGATCTACTACAGTGTATTGAATCCCTTTGTAACCTAGGCCTATTGGTACCTTACTGCAGGTAACCTATAACAAAAGAGAAGTAATGATGAATGCGATTGCTATAGCTTATATTGTTACTTACTCATAGTATCGGTACTCATAAAGGGATATTTAATCAAATGTTGTGGTTAGAAGTTTGTAAATAAATAAAACTGTTTTTACTTATTTTTTTAAGTAATAAACTTTGCCCGACACTACGTCTTTCTCCTGTGTCGTGGGTGCGTTTACAAGGCATGTGACACGCAGACCCGAAACAACAATTTGTGGATCACACAAAGAGTTGTTCTGTGCGAGAATCGAACCGTGCCAACCGTGCATTCAGTTACACATTTATAAACACTATTCCTCACACTCTCGTCCTCTGCAAGCGATTTACTTTGCAAAACTAATCTTCATTCTCAGAACCAAGAACAGTAGAACTATAAATGTTATGGAAACAACAGTGTGCTAAAATACCTGTTATTTAGTTAGCGGTTAGTTTAGCTGCGAAGTGTATCAAGTAAACTACATCAACAATTTCACTAGCATTCGAGAGGAGAATCCACTTATCTTGTAATAACTCCACTAAGTGCTGTGACCTTTGTATATAGGACAGAAACGTTTTAAGGCTTGCATATTTCAGCAACAGACAGACGGATGCCTATTTAAAAGTTCTAGATAACGAGTTTCAATGTCTATTTGGGTTAAACTACTCTTCGCGTTCGTGAATATTGCCTGAATATCGAATCGTTATAAGTGAGATCAAGTCTATTTTCCGACGAGTAAAATAAACTACAAAACACTTTACTTTTTTTACGCCAACTAAGTATAGTGTTTATTTATCACACCAATCACTAACTTCCTTGTAGGTATTGTCAATATTTAGACAAAATTCGTAAGAAAAAATAATCATCAAATTAAACATAAAATATCTTCACCAAAAAGAAGTCGATTGTTACAATGCATTAAGTTAGATTGTACATTTAATTGTATAAATTTTTATTTTTATATAATAAATAAATAAGTGCTATAAGCCATGCTCTGGCACGAATGGGTCGGCTCGACTGGAAGAAAACAGGCTGAAACAACCTCAGTATTGTGTTTCGCCGTGAGAATGAGGTTACCGTAGGCCCAAACCTTCCTCTCCCCCTATCCCTAAATCTCCAAATGTCTAATCCCCAAATGGATAGGCGGAGCTGATTGTTTACCATCAGGTAATCCGTAGGCCCGTTTGCCAACCTAACACATAAAAAGAATATATTAAGATTATTTAAGTTGTGGATAGTGTAGCTTGTAAGACCTTAATAATATGTTTGACCATAGAAAGCAAAATAGCAATTCTATAAAAGGGCATAGACACGAGTCGGTGAAGATTAAACAACTTAAATTTTAAAAATAGATAATGAATTGAATGAATTAGAATAAATTTAAGTCGCAGATAAAAGATTGAACTACAAGGATTAAATAGAGATATAGGAAGAAAGAAGGTATAGTGACAAGGATTGATAAGAAAGAATGTTTCCATGGTTGAGCCCATTTACAGAGGATTGATGAAAGTAGATTTACTGAAGACACCTCTTTCAATCAAGCTATAAGAGTAAGAGAAATCAACGTCAAAGTAACTTACTTTTGTGATGCTTGATTATTTGTGTCTTGCGTCATTTTATTTCGAGGTTATCGTTACGATTTTAGGCGATAAGTTGCCCTTAGACTTTATAGTTATTCTGTAAATTCTCGTTATACCCTCAGGAACACAAAAGACGTAATAATTCGTAAAGGTACCTATTTAATTAAACTTCGTTTCATAAAGCTCCACTTGTATAGCCAACAAGTGACAAAGTCAGCTTCAGTGCCAATAATTTATTTAGCTTTTATTTTATGGTCTAGATAATAAGGTTCATTTCGTAAACTGTCGTGAAACCTTTTTTGTTTCGCCTATTTACGTGACAGGCGACTGTTTTCTATATTTATTTGGGTACGTAGCGCAATGTAAACTAACTAACAATAGGCCCCTAGTCCCGCTGGGGCTGGCAATGGCCAAAATAATTGCTAATTGAAAACTGGAAATCACTCTGTTGACATTTACGTAAAGTAAATATTTTATAAATAAACGATGCGACGATCATTTCATTTGCAATTGTATTATTTTAGTTTGTGTGTAACATGTATTAAATAAAAATGTTAGTCACGTCTACTCTAAAAAATAATACAATTTACATTTGTATCAATTTCAATAAAAAAATAAATAAAGTGAGAGCATTTATTTCAAATTGGATAGACACGTACATAGCCTATTCTATCAAAATGTAGAAATAAATTAACTAGTACGTATAACGCATACACATATCACTTCCAAGTAACTGCATTCAATCGCACATCTCTTTAGCATATGATTTGTTCTTGCCAACGAATGAAGTCCATATGTTTAAGAAAACCTTTAATTTGTTGCAATTTTGACTGATTTTACAATGGTTAAACAAAAGTTACCTAGAGAAGAATTACGATGCTGTCGCGTCAGAATGTTTGTATAAGACAGTGACAGCAACAATTTTGTTTCTCAGATAACATTAATCTGACTATTGAAAAATCGGCCTTAAATATTATATTTTAACCAACAATTTCCTAAAACACGAACTATCATTATTCAACCTCATTCTCAGAATCAGCTAGCTCATTGAATGACTATTTTTATATCCAAAACAGTTGAAGTTTTGAAGTGTGATCTTGAGTAACACATTGTTTAGTTATCCATTTATCTCGGCTGCTAGTATATAAAAATGACGTCATTATTCTTTGTTACAGAATGAGAGGGGCGAACGCAATATTCCTTATTTTATTCTTCGGCCATCTATCAGCCCTGCCCGACACCATCCGAATAGGTAAGGATTAAATTACCAACTCAATTATAATAATGAATTAATTACAGCGAAATCTGAATTTAATGTTGATTTATATTTTAATCGTGAGTAGTATCGCAAAAATGTATATTAATATAGCTTTATAGTAATCGTCTGAATATAATTGGATCTTGGGTATCTTTGGAGAGATTTAATATCATTACATCGATACAAATAAATTAATGTTTAAATTTATTTGTATCGATGTAATGATATTTGTATCGATGTAATGAAAGATGATGATTCGTAATCAGAATATTGTGTTGTTCTCTATTAGGTAAATACATAGAATGTATTCCATTCTAGAAAATTTTGTTATTGAAGAAAAATTCTTCGTAAACTAAAAAGGAAATGTTAGTCCTCACTAGTTGTATCCGACATTCACAACCGCAATTTCCTACCAATCTCGATTCATCTTAAAATATATGTTATAACCTCTATCCTTTCAAAGATGTCTGCGTTGTTTAAAACTCGCATCCGAAATATAACGTCGGAATTTTTGTTAATAAAATTAGGTACAATAATTGCAATATAAATTTCAAAACTGTTTTGTAGAATCAACACTATGGATAACAAAATTTTAGAAGAATTACATTAAGTTTAGCATTAGCAAGCGACCCGCCTCAACATCACGCGGGTGCAATGCTCATTAAAATTTTCTTCATCTATTAAAAAACTGCATAAACATCAGTTGCGTAGTTTTCAAGATTTGAGCATAAATAGGGAAACAGGGACACAAATAAGCTACTTTGTTTTATACTAACTAAACATGCCTTTTATCACAGGTGGACTTTTCCACCCGGAAGATGACAAACAAGAGGTCGCGTTTCGATATGCAGTGGAGCGAGTGAATGCGGACAGGGCAGTGTTGCCAAGAGCCAAGCTGTTAGCCCAAGTAGAGACCATCTCGCCCCAAGACAGCTTCCATGCTTCCAAACGAGGTACGTGTTTTCATACATTATTAATATCAGGATATAAGATTATCCCAAAAAAGGTAATCTGTGGAAAGAACAAAAAGTATAAAATTATGTTTTTATTTCATTCTTTATTGGCTTAGGTTTATGTCACCAACACCTGCTACATTTCCTTCATAAGCTTTATGGGCTTAAAGTCAGTTCTACGTAAGATAGTCGTGTATCAAATAAAAACGTGACTTGACGTTCCTAAATATTTTATCAAAAAAAAACTCTTAAGCACAAAAATCCACGACTTAAATTTATCCGATCAACAAATTTGCTTTTAATCATTTTAATAAAATTACCATCATGACTCCCACGTGATTTCGAACTGGAAACTTCATATCCATAAGTTTTACCAAATCTTGGTAGGCCGTAGTTAGGGCAGCAAATTTCGAAGTAGGGTGCTACTAACGCGCGAACGTTATCGCCCTGTCACCGTCTACGTCACTTGAAAGCCATAATCTTTCCGCCATAATATATCACCCGACGTTTCTTTATGTCCCGCTCACCCTTTATTTAATGAAGATAGATCGATGTTCCTCTGTATAACACTTGACAGACGACTGAAGGAACTGACCAAATACTTTGTGACTCGCTGTAATAGCTGGACATACGTTTTAACGTCGCTTTCTGTATTTCTGCTTAAATTACGAAAAAAAGCCAGTATGAGAGCTTTTCAACGGAATTTTATTAAATGTTTCCTAAGATGTCTTGGAATTCGAAGACATAGAACATATTACATGAGTTATTTAATAGATAATTTTATTGAATACATGTTTCTTGTTACAAATTCTTCAGAGAAGAACGTAACGAAATAGAATAACACGAAATCTAAAAATAACTCATTTTAGGCCGAATAAATAGAGTAAAGGGACACAATATAAAGGCTATAACTTAGGGCCTTACGTCGAAAAGCCATTTGCAATCAATCTTGTGAAATATCACGTAAATCTATCTTTTATATTATTTGATATAATAAAGTTAGGTGAGAAGTAATGTCCTCGTCTGGTTACCCGTTTTACATAACCGGGTGAACGGGTCCAGTTGTCCGATCCGGCACGGATACAATCAGCCCTGAACGGGACGTGTGACGTAATAGTTTTCGTCCAATGGTCACGTACGAGGCTATGACAACGTGACTGTACGAACGTGATGCTTTTCTTTTATTGCGTGTACAAGTATTTTCTAACATATTTCGTATTGTTAATTTGACTTTCCTTTGTTCGTTGTTGTAGTCATCGAGGGATTACATTCGTGTTAGAATATTTAAACACCAAAGTTCATTAATATAAAGTTACTACGGTAACTGTTTTACATAAGTACAACTTATTGAAATAGACTCGATTCTACAAAAGCTAGCCTCGTTTCATAAAAATGTTATAGATACGGTTATGAAAAATTGATAATCTTTAACTTTGTTACGAATCTTGAATCAAATGTTGTTTTTTTTAATTTTATGTTGGTACCTCAGTACTGTTTATAGAACGTCTTATACATCATTATAACCCTATATTTGTAGTAGGAAGTACGTTTTCATGAAAAATGATATTGCCACGTGTCTGTGTAGGTATCATTGACATTTGAAAATATGATTAAGTACGTGTAGGATTCTAACGGATGATTGGTGTCAATCTTAATAAACTAATTAATAACAAGTCTTTATAAAGTGTGTATATACAGTTCACTAATGAAAAGTTACTACAGCACCTGTTTTACATACTACTAATTGAAATGGACTCGATTCTACAAAAGCTAGCCTCTTTTATTCGATACAAATGTTATACATATAGTTCTGAAATATCAATAATCGTCGACTTACTAACAATTCTTGTATTTTCTATGTTGCTATTTAATTTATCTACCTCAGTACTGTTTATAATACGTCTTAGACATCATTATAACGCTTTATTTATAAGAAGGAAGTACGTATGCATGAATAATAACATTGCCACGTGTCTGTGTAGGTGTCATTGACATTTGATTTAAAAAAAAATTATTATGTGTGGGATTCTTACGGATGATTGGTGTGAATCTTAACAAACTAATTAATGACAAGTCTTTATAATGTGTTATTTATTAGACTTGACTATGTACGTGAAGGAGCTATACCATGTGTGTGTGTCTTCCTACATTATACAGAATCCCTATATGTGTGTATATGTGCTCATATAGTTTTAAATAAATACGTTATGAACTGCGCAGCTGCGGTATTTGTTACAAAACAAAAGGAAAATTCTTCACATAAAAAGCACGTGTGACATTTTGTTCGTAGTATGCCACCTGCTACGAAGTGGCGTGGCGGCCATCTTTGGGCCCCAGTCCGCGCCAGCTGCCGCCCACGTCCAGTCAATATGTGACACTATGGAACTACCACATTTGGAGACCAGGTGGGATTACCGCACCAGAAGAGAGTCCTGTCTTGTGAACCTTTATCCACACCCAGCTGCACTGAGTCGAGTGAGTTTACCTTTTATTTTTTGCAAACGTTGTTTTTATCCCTGAATAAATTCTTGTCTTTCACCGACTGTGTAATGAATATTGCGGAGGTTAAGGTGAGTATGTGACGTTTTTAAAGACATACGGCGAAGGAAAGTATCTTGAGAATATTTCAAATTATTAGTTTCAATTCACAAATCCACAATGAGCAAGCGTGATGATTATTGGTCAAACCTTCTCAGTGTGGAAAGAAAGATTTCTCAGCAGTGGGAAAGTGTGGGAGAGCCATGCTTGGGCACGAATGGGTCGGCTCGACCGGAGTGATACCACGGCCTCACAGAAACCGGCGTGAAATAACCAAAGAGTGTTGCTGTGTTTCGCCGTGTGAGTGAGGTTACCGGAGGCCCAATCTTTTCCCTACCCCAATACGTTCCCTTTCCCAAAATCTCCAAATCCCAAACTCCTTAAAGGTCGACAACGCACTCGTAACTCCTCCATCGTTGCGGGTGTCCATGGGCGACGCCGATTGCTTACCATCACGTAATCCGTTTGCTCGTTTGCCAATCTATCACATAAAAAAGTGGGCACTTATAAGCTGATAATATAAAAACAGAATATTCTCAATGTTATATGTACGTAAGATACTTAAGAACTTTCATACGTTGTTGTACTAAATAAACATCAACTTCTTATTCCTTATAAGTTCCTATTCTAAAACTTACATAATTAAAATGGAGCAATTAATCAACTATAAAATTAAACACAATATTCATGAAGTTCTCAGATGTGTGTGTCTTGATTTCTCTCAAGTACTTACTTAGTTTTGTATACTTACTGAACTGTGGACACATGTGTAAATATACGCTTTGTTTACGTGTTTGTCTGGGTAATTATCCTAACCGTAAATTACTAGTTTAATACATAATACACATATTAGAACGCATACATGAACGAGCTTAATTTGGTTATTAGCCAGATAATTATCGGATTGAGGTATCTATATTGGGAATTTGTGGGTTAGTAACTAATTAGATAGATATCACTGAGATCAATCCCACTAAAGGTTTTAACACGGTCGACCGGCTCGACCGGTATAATATTGCGGCCCTACAGAAAACCGACATAAACCAACCACAGCGTTGGGTATTGCCGTGTGAGTGAGGTTACCGGAGGCCCAATTCACACCCCTACCTCTCCCCCTCAACCCTAATTCCCAAGATGGTGGAGTCCAGAAATTCGTGACTCCGAAAAGGTTGAAAAAGCAATCGTAACTTTTTTTTATGTGGTAAAAGTCGGCAAGCGAGCTGACGGATCAGCTGATGGTAAGCAATCAACGCCGCCCATGGAAAGAGAGCAATCACGAGTACGTTTCCGACCTTTTGGGGATTGGGGATTTGGAGAATTAGGTGTTGGTGGAGAGGATGGATTGGGCCTCCGGTAACCTCACTCACACGGCGAAACACAACGCTGTGGTTGTTTCAAGCCGATTTTCTGTGAGACCCTGGTATCACTCCGGTCGAACCGACCCACTTGTGCCGAAGCATAGCTCTCCCACACTTAAAACTCGTATGGTTTTGCCCATTGATTGCTTACCATCCGGGTTATCCGAAAGTCATCCTAAGCCATAAAAAAAATCACCTGCATTTAATACATGTCGAGCAAGTGGACCTATTTTTGTTTTCTGAATTAAAATGATATTTCGTAAATGTAGCTAAATATAGAATGTAGAGTAATAAAGCAATGTTTTAGGTAAACATTGACCGCCCGCCAAGTAACGGAGACGTCTTCTTCGTGGAGCTTAGAGACTGTCACAGAAAACTTTGTTAATTAATTATCTTAATTGCGGAAAGTGGCGTCGGCCGTCGGTATGCAAGACTTAGTCGACCCTATCGCGAGAGCTCACTGGAAATGTTTTCCTATTTCCCCTTGAACCACAATACTTACCAAAGAACCTTTGAAATGTGTTTACGATACCAGTAAACTACAAATATAATTGTCGAATTGTCTTCCACAAAAGAAAGTTCAGCTTTATACATATAACTATGAAACAAACCGGTAATATAATATTTAGAGTTGGAGATCACGAGTTCCGTAACAAAATGTGTTTTATTTTGTTTCTTGGTAACAAGCTTGCTTCAAATAAATTTATCAAATAGCACCAACATTATACTCGATTCTTCAATTTATTTCATTCTTCAGGTACCTGTTATTGCCTGATTGACTACGTAAATAAATCGCCAGGTATTTCGTATGTATATTTGTCAACGCCTTAACAATTAACTGTCTCTCGTTACACAAAAAGAAAAAAATATAAGGTCGAGATTGTTTCAAAATCAGATAAAAATTTAATGAAATCTCACTTCTTAAGATCTTAAAGGCTTCTTACCACTTTCTTTTTACAAAAGTTTCTCCATATTAAAGTTACCGTTTAAGTTTTCATTGTTCCCATTTCATAATTTTTAAATTAATTTAGGTATTTTGTCGGCGGGATCGAAGTACAAACTGTTTGGGCACAAATAATTGTTAGAAAATGTGACCAAGTTCCTATCTTTGACCTCAGAAGGTATTATTTAACGTGATAAAATGCTAATAGGGAATTTCCAAACACGGTTGAGATTGCTTATAAATAAGTTTAAAAGGTCTGAAGCTTATTTCGTCACCATCCTTTTGAAGCAGATAACATAAAATTGAATACTTAAACGATACGGCCATTAAACGCACATGTGGCCGCAGCCTCGTCGTTGGTAAAAATGAAATTGTCCACCCACCCGGAAGATTGGACATCCGCAATTAGGTCGATCGCCCATTTATGTAGCATGGGCACACACAATGCGAAAGAATTCAAAGGGAGTCAATATCAAGAAACGTTTCAAATAAATTTCACTGTCCCATAAGATTCAATGTACCTAATTACATAAATAGCAATCGGAACTGAACAGGATCAGAACTAATTAATACATTGATCCATTGGGTTTAATTAATACCCAATTGTTATCAGCCATAATACAAATCATGAATACAATATTGAAATTATATCAAATCCTATAATGGCTTTTGGTGTTAGACTAATATCCAGAATTGATTCCTGACTGCTACTAATGATATTATTTTTAGGCTTACGTAGATTTAGTGAGAGCTTGGGGTTGGCGATCGTTCACAATAGTTTACGAGAACAGCGACGGCTTAGTTCGTCTTCAAGAGTTGCTCAAAGCTCACGGCCCGTCGGAACTGCCTGTTGCTGTGAGGCAACTGCCAGATTCTCATGATTACAGGTAAGTACGGTCTCAAGTCGAACACAACTGTCATACTTATTACTCGGTACTAAAGATCAATGTCCTTTGCAGGCCGCTTTTGAAACAAATAAAGAATTCAGCAGAGTCGCATATTGTATTAGATTGTGCTACTGAGAGGATACGAGACGTTCTTCAACAAGCGCAGCAAATAGGAATGATGTCTGACTATCATAGTTATTTAATAACGTCCCTGGTATGTTTTTAGAAATATTTCGTCATACCTGTACCTAACACACAATAATAGAAAGCTCTAGAACATCGATTACCTTTTATTATCCACAGGACCTTCACAGCGTAGATTTAGAAGAATTCAAATATGGTGGCACAAATATTACAGCTTTAAGATTACTTGACCCTGAACGTGCTGATGTCCAAAGAGTCGTAAGGGATTGGGTTTACGATGAAGCCCGAAAAGGACGTAAACTCCAATTGGGACATACGACAGCTAAGGTATGTAGGGCAACAATAAAATTATTTCTACGAGTAACAATGGAGTTGTGTTAATAATAATTGTTTGTTTGCAGGAAAACATGACCTTTATAAAGGTGAGAACGTTAAAATTATGCACATATTTTAGGCCTACACGCTTAACAAATACAACCTTTTTGGGATGCTTTCTTTGTAAACTTTCCTTTTAATAAAACTTCATTGTTAATTAATTATCTTTGCTATCATAATTGTCACATAATATATTATTATTGGTTGGTGCGCAGACGGAAACGGCTCTAATGTACGATGCTGTACATTTGTTCGCGAAGGCTCTGCATGATCTTGACACGTCACAACAAATAGACGTGAGACCTCTTTCTTGCGAAGCCGAAGACACGTGGCCTCATGGGTACAGCCTCATCAATTATATGAAAATTGTAAGTTACTTTTATTCCACTTACTTAAACTTAAAATTTAAAGGTATTGAGTTCACTTGCACTGTTGGGCAAATGTTATTAGGTCATCCATTATTAGTTATCCATAGTGATATCCCAGCAGCGCAAGTTAGTCATAGTATTTCTCTACATTCGAGAGGACTATAATTTATGGTGGTATCGTGGTTACATAATTCCGCGACACATTGTTCTCTTTCGGTAGACATATTGTATGTAAATCTTTAAAAAACACTCATCACTCATCAGTATTATGATCCCATTTGATAGAACAAATCCTAATACATATAAGACAAAGGACTATATAACAAATATAGGTATTCGTAGTATATATAGTTCACTGTATGAATAAATATTTTAAAAGCAATATTATCTTTACCGTCCCTTCTCTAGCATGAAAATGTTGATTTTGTATTTAAATCCATGAACAAATGTGCTAAGGTTTTCGTTCAAAGTGTACTAAAGTCTCGCAATAAAAAGAGAGGTTTAGTGGTCATTGAACAAAGCTGCGACCAACATAGTGGGATTAACTGCTGGAACGTGAGACTTGACGGATTAACTGCTACAGCAATGTTCAGCTTAAGCACTCCGGGATTTCGCTTTTTGTGTCAATCTGCGCGGATATCGCTAAACGCGCAGTTAATCAGATGTACTTCTCAGAAGTTTGTATTCTAATCAAGCTTGAAAATACTTTTTTAAAGTCATTAATATCCTATAATACGCAAAAATTTATATTAATCAAATATTAAATTGAAGGGAACAATATATTGCCAATCAATAATCAATAATGTCATTAAGCGTAACCTCCGCGGTTGTCATTCTCACAAAGGGGACGAAATCAAAACAGAAATATGATTTCAATTTCGTGTGTGATTAAATCAATTTTCAATTAACGATAATCAAATTTCACATAAACGAGGACAACGACTCTATCAAAACTTTGACGTAGATACATTTGACCCAAAACTTTATCCATATAACTTAAATACATCTCGGAACTTGATAAACAAAATAACTTGTACAATACTTAACTCAATAACAGGTCGAAATGAAAGGCTTAACGGGAGTGATAAAGTTTGATCATCAAGGATTCAGAAGCGATTTCACTCTAGATATAATTGAATTAACGAGGGACGGGCTGCAAAAGGCTGGAACTTGGAACTCTTCAGAAGGTGTGAATTACACGAGATCTTATGGCGAAAACCAAAAACAGATAGTGGAAATTCTGCAGAACAAGACGCTCATCGTAACAACCATTCTGGTAAGCAATAAATAACATTCAAGATATAGGCATTAATCTAGTGGAAACATATTACGGCCCTCCCGCGGCCCACAAAAGCAAAATTAGCGTATCGCGTATAGGTATGAGTGTTCGTTCGAGAAGCGAAGAGGGGATTTATGTAGACTGGCACACAGTAAAAATATATTCCCTGAGAGAAAATATTCATGTGAGGCATATCCGTATTCATGCCTTGATACATACAATACAAAGCTCTAAACAGAAACACAGAAGACAGAAACCTGTATTTAAATAAAAAAATCACTTGAGCATTTCTAAAAGTGCGCTTCTTAAGTATTCATTTCACGTGTATTCCCCGAGTATGTAAACTCTGTTTACTCATGTAGTAATTCTTTTTTAACACATTTACATATGTAATCTGTTCTGTTAATCCCTAGAGCTCGCCATATTGTATGAGGAGAGAGGCCAGCGAGAAGCTTACGGGCAACGCACAGTTCGAGGGTTACGCCATTGATCTAATTCACGAGATATCTAAAATTCTGGGCTTCAATTATACATTCAAGCTGGCGCCTGACGGTCGATACGGGTCCTACAACCGTGAGACTAAAGAGTGGGACGGCATGATAAGGGAATTGTTGGAGCAGCGAGCCGACCTCGCCATCGCTGATCTAACCATTACATACGACAGGTACATACGGTTATATCAATGTAATATTCTTATCTACCTCAGTAACACCACTAGGGTTTGTAATTGTTCTATTTCCAAAAATACGAGCGAAGCTATTTTGGAAGGCAAAATAATATTATTTGTTCCCTAGCCATTCAGTCGAAATTCTTTTGTGTGGCTGTGAAGCGCATTGTATTTAAACCATTCGCTGTATTATTTTCGTTTGTACAGGGAGCAAGTGGTTGACTTCACAATGCCGTTCATGAATCTCGGCATTTCCGTGCTTTACCGCAAGCCCATTAAGCAACCGCCGAACTTGTTCTCGTTTCTATCACCGCTCTCCCTCGACGTGTGGATTTATATGGCCACCGCATATCTCGGCGTATCCGTTCTGCTCTTTATATTGGCAAGGTGCGTATACGTAGACAAAAAGTGTAGCTTTATGAAAATAATTCAAAACTTGCGATTGAATTTTCTGTTTGTTTTGGCACTAAATTATGTACGTAATTGATATGAATGCTTCGAGTTTATCTTCTTGATCTTAGTGAAAAATTAATTTTTATAAAGTATTGTGTGCAGATCATTTATCGCACATACAAGCGCGATGGAGATGGCGCCAGCTCAAGTAGAGTCATATCTCTGGTGAAACATAGCATCGTCTGCTTCAATTGGAAACGTGCCGAATGTAATTAGGTTGCTAAATGTATTTGTTCACTAGGTTCACTCCATACGAATGGCATCCCACGCACACTCCTGATGGTGAGAAAATGGAAAACATTTTCTCTCTAGCAAACTGTTTATGGTTTGCCATCGGATCTCTTATGCAGCAAAGTTGTGATTTTTTGCCCAAGTAAGATAATTTAGCAAGACCCCTAACATTATTTTTTATATTACTGCCAACGAGCAGTTCCTTACCGGAAATGAAATTAAGCATGTTTTCGCTTTAAACGTTATAGAGTCGAATGGATACTTATACTTACCAATAAAAGTTGGTTCGCATTCTAAACACGCATTTCATTTCTGGTGATATAAAATAGTGAACTCAGCGAAGTCCACAAGATGAACATAAAACAGGGGTTGTTCAATCATTCGCCAACTTACTCGCAAGTGAATTTCAATTATTCCGGAAACGTTCCGCTGAAATATAAAACCTTATTTTTTGTCTTTGGTAGAATCAATTTACATACGAAATGTATGTATATCATCATGGGTATATAAATTTAATAACCAAGACCCGAATCATTACGTTTCCAACAAGATAATTAATTAAAGCCTATAAGTACAAAGTTTTTTTAATAATGCGTTGATCGTTTGAGTTTTTCCATGGAACGTGTTTCTCACAAACAAAAACTTTTCAAAGTAAATTATTGTTCGGCGGCGTTGTGTTGGCGGTGAACGTTTACCGGATGTTGAACATTTCTTAAGTAAGTTGGCTAACGATGATACGATCCGTAGTAAGGTGACTGACAGGCAGTATTTGGGCGCAGGTTCAGCCCGTACGAGTGGGACTCCCCCAGGAACTGCCTAGACGAGCCGCCGGTGCTGGAGAATCAGTTCACTCTCTTGAACTCGCTGTGGTTCACTATCGGCTCCTTGATGCAGCAAGGTTCGGATATCGCGCCGAAGTAAGTCCCTTATGCCTCTGATGGCTACAATTCCGCTACGGTTCTCCATGTACCACGCTCGATAATATTGAATTATTTAAATCGGATCAATGGTCAAAGGTTAATGCTTTCAAATATTATAAGAATGAGTAAAATAGACGCCAAAAGTTATCTCACGTTAGTCACAAAACGGAAATGTAGCCTTCAGTCGCAGAACTTGGATAAAGACCTCCCTTTTACTAATTAGTTTCAAAGCGGCCACAGCCCTTTGTGAATTTCAAGCATCGGTAGTCGCCTAGAGTATCCAATTTAAATAGAGACGTGTCGGCTATTTCGACTAGCCTTGGTTTCCATTTCACAGTACTTAGCTGAATATTTGCAGTTGATTTAGTAGCTAAATAAACAACTAGTACCGACGTTTTGATATCGCACCCGAGACTTGCTTGTGCAGTTTCCACAGCTTGCTGCATCAAAGTTTCTTAGATATACTAAGATGTTGATTTTGCATTGTGATAGAAACATTCTATTGTATCGATGCGAAATGAATGTCTTGTCAATATTTAGAAATACACATAATATAGTATTTGTACACCTATATCTAAATGTTACAACCAGTAACAAACATTGGAACTGCACTGAAACCCAACATGCACTAAATATTACATATTTCATAACCACAATTTCAGCGAAGGATCAAAATAATGATTGTGGACCTTCCTCATTCGCTAACAAGCCTTCGCAAGGTTCTATGAATATCAACACAAGTACCTACAATGTTTTTTGTTTTTCTACTCATAAATCATTTTTCTCGGAAACAAAAGACAATTATTTGAAATCTACGTTTTGGACTCCGAGCGGACTTAAACTATTTTAAGAAAGCTTAGTAGTTTCTATTTTTAATCACAATTGTTTGCCCCAGAGCGGTATCGACCCGCATGGTGGCGGGAATGTGGTGGTTCTTCACTCTGATCATGATATCTTCATACACTGCCAACCTCGCCGCGTTCCTGACTGTCGAGCGAATGGACTCGCCAATTGAAAGTGCTGAAGATCTCGCCAAACAGACCAAGATTAAGTACGGCGCACTGAAGGGAGGATCTACTGCTGCATTTTTCAGGGTGAGTAGGTGCCAAATTGCCAAAATAATATGTTGAAAATGCCTACTTGCATGTTGGCACAGACAATCCCTGTAAGTCAACATCTTACTAAAATACTATTTTAGTTTCTTTGGTACCAATATTTAAACTGCTTTAATATAAAATACAAACAATAATTCCGTATCAAATTAGTAGGACAATGTCTCCAAAATGTAAGCCACTTCATTAGTCTCCTCGATTTCTATCAGGCTGTGGCGACAGCTAAACGAAACGAATTCTAATTCCCTTAATTTACGTTTGGTGGATTTGGAAACCTCAAATTAACCGAGAACCACTTTTCCCTTTCCATTTAGACCTTGAAATAAACCTGATACTTGTCGAAAAGGTGTTTCAAAATAAACTGACGGTTATTTGGCAGTAAAAATAAGGCGTTTTTGTAGCTTATAATAAATGTTTCGTATTAAAGAGTCTTTCTTACTTTATGAATTTAGGCTCGGCACAAGTACCTTATAAATATGAAACGTTTCTGAATTCTGTTGGGATTTATGATGTGTTCTCCGTGCGTCTTGTTTTATTTGACAAAGTTGACATATTGACTTTATGAATACGTAGGTTTTACAAGACGTCAAACTCAGAAGCGATTATAAATTTGAATAAATGTCTCAATTTACATGTTCATAAAAAAAGTTTTGCTATTCCGAATATGTTTTGTATAAATAAAAATGTATATTTTAATCGATAGGACTCAAATTTCTCGACGTACCAACGAATGTGGTCTTTCATGGAATCCGCTCGACCATCGGTTTTTGCTACTAGTAACAAGGAGGGCGAAGAGCGAGTAGTTCGAGGAAAGGGCGCATATGCTTACCTTATGGAATCCACCACTATTGAGTACGTAGTGGAAAGGAACTGTGACCTTACCCAAGTGGGGGGCATGCTAGACTCAAAAGGATACGGAATCGCCATGCCACCAAGTAAGAAAACTTATTCCATTTTCTTTTCTCGTTTTTCTTCATTACATACGTTCATAATAAAGTTAGACTTCGGACATAAATAACGAAACCCAATTAATTCCTGTAACATAAATGGAAAAGTTATAATTTCATTAATTTGCACTAACTGGTATAACCATGGTCCATATTTTATTTATGCTTACGCTTGAAATAATCAGAAAACTTTTGTAACTGCAAAATATGTAGTTGCCAATATAACTTTTATGGACGTCGTTCGTCGTCGAAAAGAGTTTATATATGTAGAGTTAGAAATCTGTTAGAAATTTTTTCCGCATATTTTATAAAATAAATAAACTTATAACTCTTTTTAAAATAACTTAGTCGAATCAATAAAAAATACAAAACTTACAAACACTTACAGTTTGAAATTCCCGTAACAAACTAGCACTCATATACATATATTCTCGAGTATTACTTGAACACTGGAATTGTTTTTAGACTCGCCATACCGTACGGCTATAAGCGGGGCTGTTCTCAAACTGCAGGAGGAAGGAAAATTGCACATTCTGAAAACAAAATGGTGGAAAGAGAAACGTGGCGGAGGGTCTTGTAGGGTAAGTAAAGGGAAAACGACGTCGTTAGCTACTCGCAGTAGTCGTAGGGTTACTCTCTGCGGTATTTAACTGTTAAACGACAATCCAAAACTCTTGTTACTTCAACCAAATATGCAAAGGAAACTTTACTATGTTTGCTTTAGGATATGAATAAAAATCTACAACAAGCATATTTTTGCCCAAATCAGAGTTTTTATTTTTTTATTAAAGTTCAATTTCACCAAAATTAAGGATTAAATAACTTTAAAATAACTCTTAATTTTGCTTCCCTCAACGAGGCATGGCGGCATCGTATTGAAAGCAGTGAAAATAGCCTCAAAGGAAGAATTTTCATTAAAACCTTTCACAGCATGTAAATACTTAACTGGAATTATTTTCCTTATATTTCCCATGTTTGCACTAAACGTTAATGTGATATTTTAGGGGATCTAAAAGGGCAAAAATGTGTCGTTTGCTAAATAAAGTTTCAATCCTTACGACATAATTCAAAGTATTTGCGGATCAGAACTTTACCTTATGTATTTTGTAATAAAATCTAAATAAAGACAACGTCTGATAAAGAAAAGCAATATTAGAATAGGAAAAATTCTGCCTCCAGATCGACGTGTAACCCTTATTTTTGTAAGGTAATGCGTTAAGGATATTATGTTCGCTAACTTATATTATTATGTATTTTACCTTGTATCACAATTGTGATAACACAGGACGAGACTTCGAAATCGTCATCAACTGCTAACGAGCTAGGGTTGGCAAACGTCGG
This sequence comes from Spodoptera exigua, assembly GCA_902829305.4. Classification (NCBI taxonomy): domain Eukaryota; kingdom Metazoa; phylum Arthropoda; class Insecta; order Lepidoptera; family Noctuidae; genus Spodoptera; species Spodoptera exigua. The sequence goes on from LR824614.2 coordinate 7,809,940, forward strand.
CGGAGTGTTCGTCGTACTAATGGGTGGAATGGGCGTTGCGTGCGTCATCGCCGTCTGCGAATTTGTCTGGAAGTCGCGCAAAGTTGCCGTTGACGAACGAGTGAGTAATTGCCTTAATTATGACTAAGATTTCTTCTGGGACTTTGACGATTTTTTTAATCCAAGAATTTCCTTTTGCCATTACTCTGCCTTAATCGAAAGCCATATGTTCCACGCGACCATGCATATAATTATCATCGCCGGAAAATTGCCAACAGCTCACATTTTTCCGGCCAACAACGACATTAATTAACACACGTTCGGCTGTAATTCAATTTTTAAATTTAATTTCAGATAGGTACATGTAAAATGTTATATTATGCGATCATTTATTGTTGTTCGTTTTAATTTATTTTATTTGCTTTCGTCGATTAATTACGTTTTTCATTTTGTTCTAGGTTTATTTTTAAAATAACGTAGGTAAAATTTTTCACCGAGTTTTATTATATTAGTCAAGTAGATGCTAGCCAGACTGTAATTAGTGAGCAAAATGTGTGGATAACTTTGTATTTATTTTCTTAGCTCGGGCACCTTGTTCAAATATTGGAGTCTTAAAGTTTATTAATTACTTCAAATAGAAACGTCTATTATATTTTTAGTAATTTCGAGTTTTAAATAAGTGATTTGAATTATGGAATGTTCTATGCCTCTTACTAACTCAATACTAATTATACTATTTGTTACTGCTGTCCGAATCACAGAAGGAAGAGGTATGTTTTTCTAATAAACACTAATGCGGGGCGGGGATATCGTGGGCATGGTTTACGTGGCTGTTTCGTGTACAGGCATCACTATGTTCGGAGATGGCGTCGGAGCTGCGGTCTGCGCTGAAGTGCCCGGGCGGCGGCTCTGGCGGCGGCGGCAGCGGGCCGGGCGGTACTCGAGACGGCGCGGGCTCGCCCTACCTGCACTACGGGTTCAGTACCAAGAGCCAGCTACACTAGCGGCCGGAGCCCGCCGCCTCGCCACCCAGCGACGTGTAGGCACCGCGCGGCGGACGCTCCAATAAACCCTCGCTGCTCCCGTCACGACTCCAATGAACCCATAGCCCGCTGTGAATGTTCAAACTAGTTGGATTCGTTTCGACTCGATGCGTAGATGTTTACGATATATTATTGTAAATAAATTCATATCTAATTTGTATAGGTTAAGTACTGTTGTAACTTAAGCAACCGATGTTATGAAATTTTGATATTGTTTTGAAAATAAATATTGATTTGTAGTACATCCTCTTGCCAAATATACACGTGCCAAATTTTGGAATATTTTAGTTCACGTGTGTAATTAATATACACATAGTGATGCGTATGGTCAAAATAATTTATATCGATTTGAGATAAAATTTGTTACAAAATCAGTAGATATCTTATATCGATGTTTTATATCTTTGAATCGATTAGAATAAAGTGACATTTCATTAAAATAGAAAGAGAGAATGTTAATATTTCCAGTTAAATTAATTGTAAATACAATTCGATACAGTGGTACTGCCAAAGTAGGTTTAATAATTAGGAAAATTTACAATGGATAAGTAAGTCTCATAATTTGTTTATTGCTACGAGTATAGCGACGGGAAACACAGACTCGCTCCCGTGGAAAATTTAAATGATAATAATTATACATTTAATGCATGTAAACTTAGAATAACGATGCAAATTGGAATAACGATGAAAATTAACGAACCGATCACGTGCGGGGCATTATCACTCGGTGTCGTATGATACTCTGCATGATACTGTGTATATATAGATACTTGAATATGGTATCCGATACGATCGGTAGGCTCAACATGTGCCAAATATCCTGTTCACTGTCTGTACTATATTTTGTAAGTTTACATTGCCGAGTTTAAATAAATAAATTGTTTAATTAATACAAGTGTTATTATTTAATACCCTTTTTATTCGGTTTACTAATATAAACTGTTGCTGTTTTAACCCCATAATAACAACTCTAATAGATTAGATCATGGATAAAAGTGAGGAACGAAAAATGGTTCGAACTGAAATGGTGCGCACTTGGTAAATAAAAAAAATGGTTTTGAATTTAAATTCTCAACGAATTTGAAAAATAATTATACCACATACAGCCACACACAATGTTTAAATCGTAAATTATATCATTTTCATCAGACACCACATAAACTTATATAACAACGGATGATAAGGTATCAAATAGATAATGAATAATACAGGTGTTGAACGTAAAATCTAAAATAAAATAAGATAGGAGGCAGGTAAACAAGTCGAACTTAGTTCACGGCCATTTTACGAGCGTAGCGCAGTAACCTCCCCCAACAGCAGTTATACGAGCCGACGATAGTAAACCAACATACCTATCAAAATATTGCTTTGTCACCGACGTAAAGCGTTTTTTATATTTTATTACACACAAAAATATTATTGTATTTCCTATTGCAATTCTTATTTGTAACGGCAGTCGTAAAGTTTCTATAATGTTACTTTTATAGACTTCTCACATTTCTCCCCTGTTCTTGAAAGAAATCAATGTTCTTTGTGATAGTAAACTTATGTGTAAGGAGTGGCCTTTTATTATAATTTGGTCCTTTGATCCGAAAATAGCTCTTATTTGCTTTATTTTATGCAAAAGAAGTCACAAAAGTGATAATGTAATAACGAAGACTGAAATCAAAACAACTCATCAAAATCGAAATCCAATATGGACCCGTACAGTTCTGCCAACTAATTAGGAAAGCAACTTTAGCGTACAAACTCGGCATTCCTTTACAAAAAGCTCCTTGGATACCCTGCACAAAAGAAGAGTTCGAAACATTTATAAGTAAAAAACTGTGTAAGCCGGCAAAAAATAACATTGAAAATAGTTTTTATGCTGTAAACTTTGCGCAAACAGTTTTCTTATATATAATAGGTCATTTATACGGGCTTACTGCGAAATGTTCGCAATTTTTTACCCATGTGACGGCTGCTTTATTATACATATGTATATGTACATATAGGTAATGCGGTCATTTCTGCCCCCAAAAGAGCAATGAAGAAATTGTGTAACTGCCTGTAAGGCTCCGTGCGCCCTCGACGTTCAATGTGTTAAGTGTTACTTATATCGTCGTTGGAACTTGCCAGCACTTTAGGTGTTTAGAGAGTAACTTAATCATAGCTTTGTTGTGAGTATAGTTAAAGGGGCCGATTGTTATTTAGTGAACAAATCGAGCAGTGTCTATAAAGCTCTCTGAACGAAAATTTAATTTTGTACTAGCCTAGCCCACACATTGTCTTGTTATCCGTCGCCTCGCCTATAAACGTTGCATCAAACAAAGCAGTGTGGTCGTATGAAGACTTATTACTCTAAAAGCAATGATTTACTACGTCGTATATCAAGCTAAGAATTTTTATACGAAGAATAAAAGTTATATTACTGTGATCACGTTTTGTGGTAAAAGGGAAAAAATGTTTTACACTCCCACTTAAAGTTGTTATAGCAGAAATCTTGCTGAATTAATAAAATGTAATGTCCCGTACATTACAGTTTCATATTATGTGTATGTCATGTCAGAGTCAAAACTGTCTGATGTGTCAGCTTTTTCTCTTATATTACTTTAAATATCTGTGAAGACGTTACATTACGGAAAAGTAAAGTCAGATAAAATGGCGAGCGATGCTGATATACACTAAATATATTATAATATTTTATACCAAGAATTTTCTAGGTATTTCAAGCAGTACTTTTAAGTGCCTAACTATACAGAAGTCGTTACCTGCAAACAAGTACTCAAGGATTTCATGGAATCCTCTACAACCAGTTTGAAGTACATTATCCTGCTTTTATAAGAAATTCAATAAAATTTACCTGAGTTATTTAAGGTTTATTTAATACAAAATTTGTATTTGCTATACCTTTATATGTTTGTATATACGTGTTTGATATATATTAGACTGTCCTACAAATTTAAGTACAAAAAATAGGTTTTTCAAGTGAAATATTTATCATTAGTGCAACTCTGAGTAGTTTATTAGCTGCATGTTTGGTACATGCTACTGCGGTAAAAAGGTTAAAAAAACCGTTATTGATAAAATGATGACATTCACACAGCGTTCCATTCACATAGCACAAAAATACCGTATACATGTACATAAGCTTTCATTATATTCAAACATCCTTCCAAAAATATTGTAAAAATTCAGGCAGCAATATTAATTTAACCCGAGCTAGACGTTGTGTACAACAGATATGTACATTAACAAGGTCCCCGAGGGACTGTGACAATCCTACGTTAATTAGCCGAAACAAAATGGCGCGACGTGGCGCTCGGCGCTCGGTAGCGAGACGGAGAGAAGCGCCGTGCGCCGTGCATGCCCCCTATAACTTGTGTGTTTACGTTGTTTACTCTTTGTAACGGTCGACGGTTGGCCCACGTTCCTTCGTGTTAACAGAATGCCAGTTATATACACATTTTGTATTCATGCCCCCGGCTCATTGTGGCTATGTCAACATTATTTTTTGCTGCAATTATGTCAAGCTAGTTAATTAACAATGTAACTTAAACAAAAACCACACTTATTGTAAAAAATAACTTAAACTTGTGTTTCTTCACTTCAATTACCAATAAACAAGAAAATCCATCAGCATAGAATTGTCCATTCAAAGTATACCATTTTTATGTTAGTGGGCCGCTTGAATGGTAAAAACGAGGTGTAAAACTCACACGCTTTCCAAATCATAATTTTCAACGATAACCCATTGAATCCGGGTTTTCCGGTTTCCGGTTAGACGGCTAAGAGGAAAAGGGTTTTTGGGGCGGAGACTGCGCGCTGATAATAACCCCTGTGTTCACGCTTCGTAGCACCTGCTACGAGCGCTACGAGTGCTACGCAATTTATATTTTTATACGTTATGTTTTTATTATCTCCAATATTGCCCTCTCTTACTATGAAAAGCCTCTTTGAATCGTATTTACAATTTGATTGCGCAATAAAACCTACGAGTTATAATTTCAACCTCGTAAAAAGGGAACGTTTACATTATGCCGAAAATAATATTAATATTTTCATTTGTATTACCTAATATGTAGAAACAGGGTAATTAGTTTTACATAAAAACCCTATATGGTTCGAAAAAAGAGTGATATAAGATTTCGTTTGCTTAGTATATTGAATGGAAGTATCATTCGTGTAATGATCACGTACGGAAGTGCGAAGCCGTGTGCCGTCACTGAAGGGCCCTTGTTCTGCCACGAGGACAAAGCAAACCTATTTGATGATGAAAACGTGCGCCACGAACGAGCCCGGATAACTTTGGTATCAGAAAATCTTTCGAACCTGTCGAACCATCGTAAATCTAACTCACGTACACACGTAGAGAACGTTCTACGTAAATTGTTGGTCTGCGGTACTTTGTGTACATTCAATGCACTGAGTTACTCATTCAAATTACATTACAGACACAAAAGTAAATGAGATACAAAATAATTTATTAAATTTATAAACTACGCGTTTCAATCAACATATTGCTATATTAATGTTAAAGTATTGTTCAATTAATACAAAGGATATACGATCTTTTTGTGCTATTGAATATGTATGCATTGACAGTCAAACGCTCTGAAATAAGTATACAAAAAGCAATAAAACTAGATATGAAAAAGACAAAAACGCAATAAATATACATTTGAAAACTGACAACTAAAACACTTGCGGCTACAAAACAATATCGTAAACAGTTAACTTATTTTCAGAAATGGAGAAATGTATAGAAGATATTGCGGCAAGCGGTGTCAATATTACCAGCTAGGATACTGTACACATTGAAACGAATTTATCGATGTTTGCCGAAGAATTGTCGCCATTGATACATTTTATCGCCTCGAGAGCAGTATAAAACTGTGCTCTGTTCTATTTCCTACTGTAACGGATAACTGTACTCTATTGAATACGTTCAAAATATACAAAACAATGTACGGAAGTATTTCAGCTGTCTGCTGGTTGCGCCAAGATGCAGATTGAATCGTATATTGGTATGTTGGCGGATTAGGATGTGACAAAACTTGAAGTTAAACAAAGGCGAGTTAAAAGCTGATGCTTATGAGAGAGTGCAATCCTCTTACATTTTTGAAAAGTGGATGGTTTGAACCTTTCTTTGAAAATCAAATCTAATCTCAATAAAACACTGTAATTAAGATGAGACGAATAAAAAACACCCTTAATTTATCTCATTCCGTCAGATAACAACACTTATTCAACGCTCATATGTACGTATTTGTAACACGCTCACAGATATATAATTCAGTATTCAGGCCTGAATAAAACCCTCTTCACAGCGATCCATACAAATTCAACCTTGAAAACACAAAATGTACATAATATTACAAAAAGCGGAGTGAATGGGCAAAAAGTACAAATTTACATTTAAATTTTATCCTCAATGCATCGGACGGCATTATGTTTACACGAGCGGCGGGTAATACCGCCAGCATTTAACATAAATTAATGGCTACACTGTCACGGAGTATAGAAAAATAGAGTCCACACGTAAGCCTTGTAAATCGCGAAAAACTGTGGAAAAAATATTGCTTTATTTTTAACATAGTTTCTTTTGTGCTATATGTTATTCTTAATTTCAAACGCTTCAAAACAGGTTTTATCTATTTCACATACTGCTACAAGAGCATTGAATGAACTCTGCAAACGCAATAATTAGTTTATACTAACTCGGCAAAGTTATATACGAAAAATTGTTCAATCATAAAACGAAGTCACTTTTTCTGTCCATATATCTCTATATATGCGTAAATAAATCTTCAAAACTGCGCAAGAGAATATGATGCGGTTAATTTTATTAGATAAAATGTTTATGTATGTTTAATTTAGTATACGAGCGAAGCCCGGGCGAAGCCGGGCGGACCCAGCTAGTTTGAATACAAGTCAAAATTCGAAGCTTCCATTTACAAAACACGTACCCAGAGCACCAAATTACTATCATAATATTTCAAAATGAATACTCCATTAATTCAATTCACGTAGCTGTATAATCACAGTACCCTGTTGGGTCAGTCAACAGCAAAAAGTGTAGCTAAGACTTTCGTTTTAATTAAACTACCGCTTGATGAATGTCTACTGAAACAAACGATTTTAATGATGCCACGGAGGATTTAAAGAATTTCTAATCTAAGGGCTATCTCACTAATGTCGAGCTTTCTATCTTTTTAATACATTGAGGTAATGAATGAAATAAACAATAAATTTATTTACCTACATTAATTTATTTTGCTTCATGGTTTAATCTGTAGCGTTTCAATAAACAAAGCTACAAATAAAAACATGGCCACAATAATAGAGTTGATAATACAAAATAAAATATGAAACCTTTTGTAAACAATGCATCCTATTATTTGAAACATCTGTTTAGCAAACAGAGAATTTAATACCCGCCGCTGTTTACAATGTTGGTGTAATATACATACGGAAATATATGTGATCCAAATTCCCATAGCTATGTGTGCAGCCACAAACGGCGATCCCTGAAAGGTACTTTAAATGCAAATCACTGCGAGGTTCCGACCGAGCAACGCTGCAGCTCGCTACGTGTAGACAAATATATTAAATAATTTATTACAAAACGATATTTGATTTCCTAGTAAATTTCTCGTATTTCTACATTCATTTTAACTTTTAAAGTTACATTGAATTAAGACACGTATATTCAGCTAATGGTACATTACATTAATTTCTTAAGAAATAATATACATAATGTTAACAAACCCATGTCATAGGAAAACTAAAAGTTGGTTGGTTGGTTAAGTAAATTATAATTTCGTGTATTTAATACGATTTCTTCGAATAGATAAAAAAATACCAATATACCTCATCATCATTATTGTCATCAGCGTACAAGCCTAATGGAAATCCACGACAAAGATTTCTTCTGACACGGGGAAGGTATGAGCATTAATCACCACGCCAGCTCATGCCATGTAGGTTAGGTACTTATCCCGTGGGAAATTACAAAGAAGTCGATGATGTTAAAAGGTACGTAAAGATATCCTTTCAGATTGCGACGCGATTTCTTCCAGTACTGTAGGCGTCGTGACGTTGAGATCTCATTCATACGATTGATAAAGTCACCACGTATTTGTAGTATGTCGTCATATAAATTTTTTTAGTAATGTATACGTATAGTAATGTGTACATTACGTTTAATTCCTTTCATATATCACATAATTTATATTTTGGGGAGACAATGGATGTGGTAAGTTGTTGTTTGAAGTTGAGGCTAAGAGGTAGGCTTTTGTTCAGCAATGGACTCTTTTTTTTATGATGTCTTTTTTTTATGTACTAAGTCGGTAAACGAGCAGACGGATTACCTGATGGTAAGCCACCCATGGACACCCGCAACTCGTAACCCCTCCGGTTACGAGTGCGTTGCCGACCTTTTAGGGATTAGGGATTTGGAGATTTAGAGATTAGGGAAGGGTCCGGGAAGGGGAAGGATTGGGCCTCCGGTAACCTCACTCACACGGCGAAACACAACGCTGTGGTTGTTTCACGCCAGTTTTCTGTGAGGCCGTGGTATTACTCCGGTCAAGCCGACCCATTCGTGCCGAAGCATGGCTCTCCCACACTTAAAAGTTCAGTTCACTTCTTATTTCAGTATGAAGTTAAATATCCAATTGATCCACATAAGAGTAATTTCTCAAACACTGTTGTACTTACAAATGCTTCATTATTTATGCAAGTGAAATTGAGTAGTGAAACCTTAATCACGTGTGGGAGGGCCATGCTTCGGCACGAATGGGTCGGCTCGACCGGAGTGATACCGCGGCCTTACAGAAAAATCTCCGAATCCCAAAATCCAAAAAGGTCGGCAACGCACTCGTTACTTCTGTTGCAGGTGATGATTGTTTACCATCAGGTTATCCGCCAGCTCGTTTGCCGACCCATAACATAAAAAAATCGAGCTGCACAATTTGTAGCTCAAATAAATTAAACAGAACTTTAAATCCAGTAGGATGAAATTACAAAAAGGAGTGACTTGATGGTTTGCATCATCATGTCGTAATTTTGGTTTTACTTACTCATTGTCTAATCTTAAAGTTAACCTATTCATTGGTCTTTCAGCGAGCCTCAAAGAGCCCAGCCATCCATCAGCATTTGTATTCACCACTCGCTTAGTCACATGTCCCTCATTCGTTCCACCCGTACCCCTGAGAGACGATTTCCTTTCAACTTGTAACACATTACCAAACTTTACGTGTCATTATCCCTGTTTTTAAAGTTTAGTCATAAGGCAAGTTAGTATAACAACTTTTTTATAGTTGAAGGTCATGTGAATTTGAACAAAAAAGAAAGCCAACTATCATTCGCAACGAATAAGTAGGTAAAAAGTCCTACAATAGGTTTAGTAATAACATAAATATAAATATTATGAGAAAAAGTGAGATAGTGTAACGGCAAAACACGCCATTTTCGCAATATACTCTTCAACCCACATACGTGTCATTAGCATCGTAACTTTAGTCCTAAGATGAACACTAAAGGGACAAATTACTAACCACAATTTCTCTAGCCAAATATTCCCGACAAACGACACAGTATACAACAATTAATTATGGAAATTGTAAGTCAGACACGACTTGTACCCATCTGCGGTCGCCGTAGGTACCGTTTTCTGAAACAATAAGAACGTAGCTTGTTTATTAGTAGAAGCTACGTGCCCTCATTATGATATAAGGTTTTTGCTGACGAATCTGAGATTACATAGAGTTCCGTTAATAACTGATTAGTTACCGATTACGTGATTAATGAGTGTATTTCGGATCACATCTAATTTAATACTCTCTAACACGAGTGTACGCGTAGAGACAAAAAGTGTTCTAGGCAATAAGTTTGTCACACCCTGGGGATATAGTAAAGCTCTGAAAACATCAAAAACAACGAGTGAAGTTTGTACGATTTGACGAGCCGCAGGGATAGGAGCGAGATTGACGACCGACGCACTTACTACGCCCCGGGGAAGGTATTCTGCTCTCGGTGATGTTTAGACATGTGATATCGGAGCCGAAACACAGTGACTGAGCAATAACTTACATAACATCGCCGTTTTCGCTGACGGAACCCGTAAAATCGCTCCGATGTTTTTCATTCAACTAAAAGATACTGAAAACAAAAAGGAACTTACGCTAAAATGTTCACCGTCGCCGTTGCTGCTGTGATCCAGTTAAAAGAACCGCTTGTTTACAAATGGTTGTTTGGATACGCCCAGGGGACTTGTTTTTAGAGTTAAATTGAGCTCGACTTAAAATAATGACAGATTTTTTTCTTAGATAATCCCGCAAAGCGGTGTAAAGGAATTTAACACTGGAAGGAATTTGACAGTTTAAGTTCAAATTGTTTTAACTATGATAAAGTGTTTGTTTAAACTTTCAGAACTTAAGACGATTAAAATTAAATGGGTGTCAGATTGTATTACACGAAATATCTGAAGGGAGAAATAAACACTGGCTTTTAAAGTTTCCATCAAAATTATATTTTACAGTAATACTCAAAGTCCTCTCAAGAAATGTTTAGTGTGGTGTGTCTGAATCTTCAGTAAAATGTCTCTCACACGTGAGATTTATTGTGACTGCAATGACAATGTGACTAAGCTGAGGACCCGACCTTGAAAATTTAATCGTATCTCTAAGTGTTACAAAGTAAAATAATAACTAACAATGAAAGAAAATAAAAATGTTTAAGGAATTAAAGACACATCAAAACGCGAAAACAATTGAAAGAAAATCCGACCATTTACTCGCCATTTTATTAACCTGTTACGCTTTGAGACATGTAAAAATCTTTCATACAGTTAAGAGACACCATAAGTCATCTCCAAAGCAATATCGGAGTATAAACATATTCTCTTTTCCTCTGCCATGTAAATTTTCCTTTAGCGCGTGTCTGACGGCAAAGCGAGTGTTATTTAGCCGTCACAACATCAATGATGCGAGGACGCGAGGCGTGATATATGCATAATTTATCAAAGAAAGGTCGTCGGTGTCATATTGCCTATGAAGGACACAAGGTCCCACTGATTATGGACCCTGTTACCGTGCGTAAAGACAGGAGAGGCAGCGAGAGCGGGATACACTTCATTATACAGGTTTGTTCTTAATATTTATCCACTAAATTCATAGAAGATGAAGACCACGCATTCAATTGTAATGCTGTTTTTTTGTATTTATTAATGCTTTTTAAAAAAGACGATTTCATTCGTATCGTCTTTTGTTATATAACCATTCAATCGTGGTAATATGAGACACAATAGAAGTGTAGGTGTAAATAGCTGCGCGAGCGCCGGCGTTCGATCGAGATTTGATAATTAATTAATGTCCTACATATTCGCCCTCCGCTTTCAAAATAACAGAACCCTTATAGCACGCAAGACACTGAGCCGCGCATCACTCGCAAATGTGGACGGCACCGCTCGTTACACTCTCGCCGCAACCTATTAGCTCGGCACACTAATTATTTAGAACGTGTATTTACACGTATTTGCGCCACGCCGCTCCCAAGTAACTGGGTAATATTGACGCATCTCATTAACTTGTTAAGTATTCATGAAGTGCTGCATAATATGTGCTGGGGACGTATCTTCTAGAGTTATTGCAGAGAAGATGTTTATAGAAGACTTTTTATTCCATAAAGAATTTTCTCTTGATTGCGTATAAAAAAAAATTAAAACACATTTAATCTGATAATGGAAACCAAAGTTCTACTATTAGTATAACGTCCTTTGATCAAAATTCGATCACAGTGATCAATATCAAGAAGGCTACCCTCCTACGACGAAGATATTATACTGTCTTTAAACACAGGTGCACTCTCGGCAAACGGATTGCGAGGAGAATTCTGTGTCTAGAACTCTGACCAATTTAAGCCTGGCCTCGATTTCCTAAGCCAATGCCCGTTTGAAAATGTTACATAGAATAGGTATGATGCTGAATTTTACTTAATATATTTTTACTAATGTAAAAAAACGTTGACTTTCTGAGCTAATGAATGAGTACCCACTTTAATATTGTAGGCTTAGAATGTTGAGTGTAGCGAGCTGAAATTGTGGGAAAAATCTTGTGAAGCATCCTTCTAATAAGGAAAATGTTGCAAACATTTTAAACAAAGAGTTCGCGGGCATACGGAGACCTATATTCCGCAGTATAACCTTATTTTATGAAAGAGGCTCATACAATATCTTAATGGATCACAAAATATAATTAAAACAGCTATGGCTTCAAATTAGGTTACTTTTTAATTAAGAAGAGATGATATGACAATTTGTAGAATATAGATTGTAGAAAATTAAAAAGCTTAATTACTGATTTATTGTAATTGCACGACGTAATACAGTCTAAAACTTATTAGCACCTGAATATTTTGAGTATCATGTACCATATTACATACTGCGTGTTTTATATAGAAAGTATTGACTGTTAACTTAATATTTTACAAAAGTTTCTATGGTTGGTGTATGTTTACTAGGTCCACACTTAGTATGTGCTACGCAAGGCTACGCAGGGCTACGGATCGCTACGGTGCGCTACGCATGCTGCATTCTTCGCATATTCTTTCCGTCCAATAAAGGGCAATGTTGGAATTCCTTTACTGTAATTATATCCGCCTTAACTTGTTATTATATGAAATCAGCCAAGCCAAAAATAGTATCGATGTGTGTGTTTGGAAATTAGTTAGCTAACGTTGATTATCAATAACTTTAGAAACTCCGCATATCTTTTTAGTTTCGAAAGGAAAACTATTACCGATAACTAATTTAGTAATAGGCGAGCCGGCTCCAACGTAAATCCTTTAATAATTACGGTTTCAAAAACTTTAAAATTAAAATATAGACTTTAGTCTCGTACACGTGTTATTCAAATTCAAATCTGTAATAGATTAACGTTGCCTCATTGGGGCTGACACGTCGGGAATCCACTTTTTTGCTGAGTCATCGCGCGAATATGCGTGTTCTATCTCAGTTCCATCGACGTCAATACGAGTATGTAAGGGCTTATGTACCTGGCGCGTGAAAATCTACAAACATATTTATTTCAACATAGAAAATATATGGAGAAAATATTTTCGCATTTCTGTATTTATTTTTGTGTAAATATACTCAACACAATACAAAATAAGGACAGATTAAATAATGGTCATATTTTACGTTTAAGCTCAGAAAATAATTTGAAGTGGCTTTTGATCCGTAAACAAATTTAATTAATTTTCATCCGACACCATCGTAATGGCTTTTATTATAATAATATTTTATCAATTTATGGTAATAACGGTATCAATTTATACAGATAAAGAACATTTTTGTTGTCAATTATACTCACAAAAAAAGAAAGTGTTTTCGCAAGACTTAAATCACGTTTCATAAATGCTTCCTCAAACAACAACAAATCAATCACGTGTCAGTACACTATTTCCCAGATTTCACGGAGCAAGCTGAATTCAGGTGGAATCCATTTCCAGCTTCTGACAATCGGGCTTTGAATGCAGGGGGCAATTCCATGCGACAGTACGCTTAGCCAGCCGGTCGTCCCGAAAAACCTCTATGTTTCGGGATTTGGAAGCTTACGTACTCGTATGTGATCACCTACGTGGTTATTGGTTTGTTAAGTTGAAATATATTGTGTCTTATTCCTTCTCGACTTCCTTGGTTGTCAATTTGAGTTTGGTTCTAGTTAAAATTCGGTATTGACAAAAATCTAACTAGGCGGCCGACGATGCCGGCGAGCATTTCAGTCGTTAAGGACATACTGAATACATCTGAATGTAAACAAATACCTATTAAAGGTAAAAAAATAAATTTGCAGCGCCAACTGCGGTTGCGGAACGTTCAAAGCCCCTAGCGCAGCCTGAAACAAATCGAGTTATCTCGCCAAACAGTAACGTAATTAAGTCGAAAAATATATTTTACTCTTTGACATTTCTTACTTTAGATTGCAACAAAAATTTTTGAGTTATATTGCTATTGCATAATTACTGAGTTTCACGAATAAAAAATGAAGGCAATACGTACTCCAGCTATGCCAACATGAGAATCAAATTTATAATTTTCGTTTTCACAGAAAGCAATCAAACTCTGTCCTCGGAAATTTAATTTTCGACCGCGTCCTCTCGGGCCCTTTTGCCCGTTGGATTTTTGCAAAACTTTTCGTAATACGAATGTTGGTACCTAATAACATACTTGTAGGGTCGACATTCGAGATCTGACGCGTTAACGCGTTATATCAAGTCAAGCAGTATTAAGGGTCGTGTGGAAGCTTTTAGACAGAATTCTTTGACAATAAAATTATATTTGGCTTCACTGACGGGTTTTCCTACATTCAAATGTACCCTCACACGAACCCTTTTGAGATGAGAGTCTTTGTATCTACATCGTATATTTTTTATCGTTTTGCTTTCAATGGTTATATGATACTCACATTAAGTCTAATGTTCATACAAAGTATAATAGATAAAGAAGTTGTAAAAAAGCCTCCTTAAACGCCTCAATGTGGAAGTAATGGTTCTCGCTTCCAAAGTGGTGGTGAATTAGTGGAAGACGTAGCTCATGTCTAAACACACCTACAAGAACAAATGAACGGATAAACGCTAAAACCGCAACTACCAAACCTAACATCAGTGGGGAAGTCCGACCAGCAATGTTGACCCCTGTACCTCTCATCATACCGTACTACGAAACAAGAAAACAAACAACGTTTTTGTGTCAAGGGAAACTGGCGCTACGTCGATAGTACCTACGCTTCTGTTTCCTACTAATCAGGATATTTCGTGGGAGGTTGTTGTTTATCCGGCGGAGAGCAGAATCAATCAATTCATCGCACTTTGGCTTCGGAGATTAACGCCCGTAAGTAACCCTTATCGTGTTCGTCAATCATTGTTTAGCGGGTGTCTGCACGTTGTCACTTCGATGAAATTATGTATTCTCCATAAAAACAAGTAAAATTCTTAGAATATAATCTGGTGTAATTCAGTTCCTAGAACGCTCTAGTAAATATTTGGAATCAGACACCACTTCAAATAAAATCTGTTCTAAATAAAGACTAAGTATTTTTACACTAATATACATACTTTATTTAGAATGTAAACACATGTTTAATAGAGGTGATGATTGTATGATTATTTTGATAGTACAAATGTATGCACCTAAAAATATTTGTGTAAGACGGATTGAGCCGTTACAAGGTACGTCGCGACATAAATATTTTCATCCCCATTTGTTCCCGCGTAAACAATTTTCCTGTATGTTGTCTCTCCCCCATAATAATACATTACTAAGATTGGCACCTGAAAAACATCTCTACGAAACAATTTGTCTCACAATGAACTTCGTGGCGACGTCTTTGTTGACTTGTGCATTGATTTATTACAAATAAATTACATTTATGTCTGTTTATACAATTTTGCGATGAAAAGGAACTTTTTAAAATAGGAAAGAAAAATTAAATAGCTTGACTTCTTTGTTGTAACCTGATAACTTTTAAATATAAAAACAGGAAAGGCCAAAAAATAAAAAATTTATAATGCCTCAACTTTATACTGCCTGTTTTTTGCTTTATTCATTATTTTAAGTATATAGTATGTTTATGTTATTCTTGAGAAGAGCAGAAATGATTTCTTTACTTAAAGACTTTCAAGCTACAAATTGTTCTTGCAGAAGTTGATAAACTGTAAATCACTTTTTCAAACATGAACATTCATTGAAAGATGAAAGGTAAAGCCAATGTATTCTTAAGACTTGGAAGCTGTCGGAAACTGAATTTGAATTCGAATATATTTTATCTTACCCCGACTAAGTGAGATTACTCTTAGGAGTAGTTTAAGCCGGTCGCAAAATAACTCATTGAAATGTTGCGCTGTGTTAATAACTTCAGTAAAAGTAAACACTATATACAGTGAGTCTTTTAGTTTTTGGTTGCAGTCAAGTAATACATTTTGAAATCGTAGCACTGGTAACCGCAAATATAGCTGATATCATTATCCAAACTACGTTGTTCATACATATACTAAGTGCTTGTTACAATGTTATCTCATGTAAATTTGTCCATATTCTTGCCTTTTGCTTTACAAGAGCATTTCTGTGTCTCATGGGATAACAAACATTTTCCTTTTTTTCCGCAAACTACTTTGAAGATATGCGCAAAGAATATTCTTTGTTCAGATGTCAAAGGAAAAACACATCAGATTCTTGAAATGTGCGAATGTATGTTAAAAATCTTATGATGTTCTTAAAAAGGGATTTTTCAAGCAGCTTTCTTTTGGATCCCAACTTTTATTTATTCATAAGGAAAATCTTCGTGTAAGGATAAATATAAAATAACTGTAAAATTGGGGGCCTTAAATAATAATTTATGTAAGACGTCACTAAGCTAGTTCGGTGTCTTCACGTCAACTTATCCAGAATTACCTAAAAGAAATGAATTTATTAATCATTTATACATCACTTAGGTATTATGAACATATTACTAGATTTTATAGATTTCCGAAAATCCTTGCCTTGCATCACTTGACAACACTTCGACCTAAACTTATTGAATATGGAAAATGTACGTCGCAACTTAATTAGCCGTTCAAGATTCAGCTAATCAATCAAAATCAAACAGCCCAAATGGATGGTCTCATATCCTTTTGAGATGTATGTATAATTGTCATACGAATCAGTTGTTAGTTTCTAGGTTAGTTAAAAGCCTGAGCTTTTACCAGAAAGTGGCTTGCCTTTTTTAAGCGCAGTTATCTGTAACGTCAAAATAAATGAATTTAAAACCAGAATTTTGTTTGACACTAAGATTGTGAAACGACGTTCTTTTTTCGATAGGCCAGGTCATTAATTGAATATAAAACAAAAGTAAAATTAAAGTAAAGTGATTTGTTTAAGAAAATTGTAAAACATTGAAAATGTATTGGAAGTAAAGAGAGGAGAAGTTAAGCTTGTAGTTGTTGTACCTACAGTAATACTTAAGCACTTAATACTAGTAAAGGCGAGAAAACTAGACAATTAAATATGACACGTAGACGACTAGCAGAATCTGTGGTATTAAAACAAACTTACGCGAGAATGAAAGTCTCAGTTTTGAAATTCTAACCCTTTCACAAACTTAGCGAATCAAAGTATTATAACTGTTGTACAAACAACTTAACACCTAACCCTTACGTCATTAACATTACAATAGAAAATAAAATACAACGGACAACAAAAGAAACTGTTGCAGCATCAGAAGAAACAAAACAAAAGAATTAAGAAAATGAGCAAAAAATGAAATGAAAGTAGTAAAGCTTTAAAACAAAAAATGAATGTTAATTAAAATTATTCTTATATCATGAACAAAGAAGCCTTTGTGAAGAAGCAGTTCCGGGGAGTAACAACCAACAAATCTGGTACAGTTAGGCAATGTTCCTCTATTTCTTAGAATACGTTTAAAGTATATTGTAAATTAACTTTGTAATATCTGTTGCTGTTTGAGGTGTAGCCTCGTTTGTTCTTATGTTGTAAGATTAATTGTTGTGAAAACCATACGTACCTACATTACCTTTACATCAAGTTCCCAGAAAACTTGATGTGTTTCGCCGCGTGATTGTAATTACCGGAGGCCCAATCCTTCCCCCTCCCCTAAAAGGTCGTCAACGCATTCGTAACTCATCCGTTGTTGCTTGTATCCATGGCTGATTGCTTACTATCAGGTAACCATCATCATCATCAGCCTATAAGTGTCCACTGCTGAGCAAAGGCCTCTTCTCACACGGAGAAGTTTGAGAATTAATCACCACGCTTGCTCAATGCGGGTTGGCGATTTCAAACTTATAATAAGAAATTATAAGTCCAGGTTTGCTCACGATGTTTACCTACACCGTATGTCAGTGGTGTCTAAATAATCATAGAAATTACGTATAACTTCGGAAAAAGTCACATTGGTACTTGCCAGGTTTCGAACCTACACCCCCATGCATGAGAATCGGGCTCCTTAACCTCGGGGTCACCACGACCTTTTTCTACTACTACTACTAATACTATCAGGTAATACATCTGTCCTATTACACAAAAAACTTTTACGTGTGAGAGCCATGCTTCGGCACGAATCGATTGGCTCGAGCGGAGTTATACCATGACCTCACGGAAAAAGGGCGTGAAACAACCACAGCGTTGTGATTCAACGTGTGAGGTTAATATCTCAATATCTCCCACCGTCATAAAAAAATCAATGTGTGTATTACACAAATTGATTCTTGTGATATGGAACATCATCACACATATCAGTTGATAAAATTGCCCAGCCAATGGACCAACTAGGCACAAATCAGAATATTGGTTTTGGTAAATCTGCATCTTGTCTACCAAATAAAAAGGATCTCAAAAAATATATTTAAAGTAGACATTTTTTCAACATGATGCAATTTTGTATTCTTCTCCATTTTGGTGGGTTTCAGCCGAACGACATTTGCTGTACCCTCCATTAAGTTCATGCGCAGTACATTTATTATTCGTCCCGAAGATATTACTGCACCCTCGTCTGTACGACCACAGCAGTTTGTAAGTGTACTAGCCCTTTGGTGCTTTAATTAATGCTCCATAAAAATGGTTTTCTAATTAAATATGCTAAAATATTCATCTTCGTAGATACGAAGAAACACAGTTTACACATCCTATTTATTCAAGTTCAATTCTAAACATCGGTCTTTTAAGGTCCTTGTTTGAAAATTATTTATTTGTTCTTTATGACGTTTTAAGGTACAATCGTTGTAGTAGTAAAATTCATTTGGAAAATAGCACAGTAAATTATTAAATTGCAGTTCTGAAAAACAAAAATTTATCATCTCGATGACATACATTCCTTGTGTTATACATCATGTTGAATTTACAAATGTCCTTGATGAGCGAGCAGTCTAAGTTGTTTTCGTAATGAGTTCTCGAACGAAACTTTAGGCATAATCTGCTCTTTTGACAAATTAATTTTGAAGTTTGACTTAATGGTGCTCTAGACAGACTTTTTGCATAAAGCCGAGGCGCATTATTACTTTTAATAATGGCTTCCGAAATACAAAGAAGATAAAATGTTCGCTTTAGAAAATATCTTCGTAATACAAAATTACAAGTTGTTACACTTTCAAATAACATTGTAGTGTAAATAGTTGTCATTTAACTCGTGGGTGTTAAGTTAAGGTTATGCAAAATATTTTTCATTTTTATTGAATGTCCTAAAAAATGTTTTGTAACTGGAATGGAATAAACAAATTTTGGTGTTGACAGGGTGTGCTGACCGCTTGGATAGCGGCCAGAGATAGGAATTTTGCGCCATTTTTACACTACTTTTGAACGTTTCGCGGCGTGTGTAACTCAGGCGTGCCTATATAACTGGAACACTCTATATCTCGTGCTCGCCACTAGTAGGGTTGAAATATGGCTTTATGAATGGACGAGTTCGTGCGGTTTTAAGGAAAGGAACCTTTTGATGTTTGAGTGGCATTCCTGCTTTTGAAAATTGTTTGGTTTAACTCGGGAAAAACCAACCATTGTCAGGTAGTTTACGTGCAAATGTACCTTCATTTGTAGGCCCCTGGCAGCGATATACATAACTAATCGGTTTAAATTTGTAATAGAGTGCCATTAAATTTTACCGTCAACCTGAAACTTTACGACGTAACACATTAATTACACTTGTACTAATATAATTTAATTTGAGTTTAGTTTAAGCCGTTTGTTGGTCGACGGTCCGCTATTATTTTAGTTAGTTATCGTACGGTGCGACTTTAATTATGTGTATATGAGTGCTTTTGTGCATTGGTTTAAACCGAGTAACGAGAATAAAATTAGTTGATGTTTAGACAAATGACCACTTCAATATGGATTCGAATATGTATGCGATTCACATTCTACAAGATAAAATTTTAAAATTCAGCGTGTGGATAAAACAAAAGAGCTGAATATTTTTTTTTTTTTGTTTTATTATTGACGCCAACGATTTCCGAAACTAAAGCTTTTGGCACATTTTCAAAGGGTGTTTTTTAAGTTTTTTTATGTTCACCTATTACAGACCTCTGTGGTTCGGTCAACGTGATGTTTTCGTGAGATAGGAAGTCTATTTAGTAGTTTTATGTCCATTGCATCCAATTGCAATCAAGGTGTTCGGAGATAGACTTTGGTGATTTTACGTCAACGACTTTTTTAAATCAAAATCAAATCAAATCATTATTTATTTGTCAATTTAAGATAACAAATACATAAGTTCTCTTATTGCAACGTAATTATTATTTATCGATAAAAAAATTGATCTTTCTTGTATAACAGTGAAATTGATATTTATCAGTTAAGTTACAGTGTATTTTATAGAACATAATATATATATATATATATATATATATATATATAACAGCGTCCATTTTAATTCTTTGCCATCTTTACTAATTTTATTTTGTTCTGAATAAAAATCTGATAAATTGATTAACAAAAGCTAAGCACCACTCAAATAGCCGAACTGATTCGACCGTGTAATCTCAATAGCTGCCTCCTAAATTACGTTTTCAATACGATCTATACAAAAATTTATTATTTTTTACGCTATTTTTATAGAAAACATTAAATTACCTCCCTGTATAATTCACCCACATTTTACTTTATTAAAATTAAGGCAAACTTCGATATTTTTTTATTTTTCCTCCTATTATTTATTCCATTTTATGCCGTTACTATGGCAAATGATTATTAAAAAATATTTTATCTGTGTTTTGGGAATTGGACAATTCGTCTGACTAAAACTGTCACAATGATATTTTTTCTTAGTTTGCTGGACTTTTGCCTCGATATTCATAATTTTTGGTCGAGAGGAAAGTGACAAATACATGATATGATGAGTACATTTTATTCTTTTAAGATTAATGTTTGAGGCTCCTTCATTGTTGAGATATAGTAAAACACAATAGAATAGATCCAGAATATTTTTCTTTTATATTTAAGTAAGGAGGTCTTGTATTTTCTTTGATTAAAGTATAATAGAATCATGTTACCGTCGTACCAGCAACCTCTTTAGGTTCACTTGTATCCACTACGTAGTTTAGTTAAATGATTCTTAATAGACATTTAGAGGAAACTAGGTGAGTTATGCAAAATTAAAGCTCTAACTTCAATTCAGCATTCACGCTAAACGTTTTCGCCGCGTAAGACGGACTCTTTAACCAGAACATGGTCCAAGCTTGCCTTAGCCTGTGGAGTGCCTCGACATCGCCCGCAGTTAGTTAACAAACTCTCCATTTAATTTTTTTTTCTCTTATTACAACGACGCCTTCTCCAGCGCTTCCTTCGTTCTAAACTTTTAATTATTAAAAAAAAATATTCCACATTTTGTGGACTTTCCCAGCGTCTGCTATTACTACTTTTAATGTTCATTGGGCGTGTTTGCTTATGCAAACAGTTTCCTATCTGGCTGGGGCACGTCAAAACATCCTTTAGATAAGGGAATAGTAACGAATGTCCCTGTCGATAAATTCCCGAGCCCCCAGTGTCTAGTATATAACGATGTGTGTTGTTCCGTTACATGTCGCACATAAACTTACACAGCTTGTTGAACAGAGGTAAAATGAGAAACAAGATAGCATCGTTAAAGGTTTTCACGACAGAATAAAAACATATCCCGGGAACGCCGGACCATATATTATCTGTTTAGCATCGAACGGCGGCTGTTGACTAATGGTCCCAGCCTGGTGACCTTATATTTAGGCGGAAGTTTTGTCTTCAGTATGTCCTCATATATCTACAATCTTTAGGGACTAGTGTCAATGGTAGAAGGGAACTTTTTACCTAGCCACTATTTAACACAAATACATAATAAATTATTTTTAATAAAAAACTAAAAGCAAATATTTTAAACTTCATAATTAATAGGTATTTACAATAATTTAGGTTCAGATTCAAAATTATCAAGACAACTTGGACGTCCTTCACCCCTTTTAATAGAGGTCAGCTGAAATTCCTACAGATTTGTGAACTGAGAGCAATCCATCATTTAAACTAGAAATTGAAGTTCGCAGACTACGCAAATTATAGTAGGCAACTACCGAGGATCGTTAAGCGATGAAGTCAAAAAAGTAAAATTAATTTTTTTTGATGTAATATTTTTTATAAATTTTAGTTGATTAGGTAAATTAAAACGTGTGACGACAGATAAAAGTCGTGAACGAAAACTTGGATATTTAAGTAAGATTGCGTGTTGGGCGAAGTAGCTGGGCATTTTTGATAGAGGAAAATGACTTCTTCCACCCAGGGTAAGGCGAGAGGTAGTGTCAGACTCTTACTGACTAATCCCCCACCCCTGTTCCTTCTCCTATTTTAGGTCGAGGCCGCGGTGCCACATTGCGCTTACCCTACAACCCGGCTGAAAATCAAGCCCTGCAGGGCCCCGTCTGTGATGGTCTACCTGCTCTTTGAGGCTACGCGCCGTACGCTCGGGTCTGGTTCCGGTCGGACGGCGAGCTGCCCTTACTCGCCGTCCGCAAACCCACGCTTACGGCGGCCGGAGATCACTGATTGTTGTTCCAGGTCTGTGAGTGATCTATGTCAAATCGTATGTTTACAAACACACCCATAATATGAAAAAATACATGTGTGGGGAAAAGCTAAAAAAAGAATTCGTCCGTCAAAGTGTCATAAAATGTGACGATACAAAAAAAAATATGTCAACACAAAGTCTACATTACAATTTATCCCAAACAGATGTGGCAGACCATTACGAAGATTAGATAGGTGTCGATCTCAAATACCAGAATACAATATTGATATTCCATGTTATGTAGGTGTTAATAGTTTCTCTAAGCATTGACTCAATTTCGTATTGATTTTGAATATTGATGGTGGTCCTCTATATCCTTGAGGTAAAGTATTCTAGATTAAACTAGTATCGCATAGGTTTTTTTGTGAGGGGAAAATCATCGAATGACTTCTCCCGCCCAGGGCCGGGCGGGAGGTAGTGTCAGACTCTTACTGACTAAAAACCTCCCTGTTCCTTCTCCTGCTCTGGGCCGAGGTCGTGGTGCCTCATTGCGCTTACCCCGCAACCCCGGCTGAACATCAGCTCTATAGGGCCCCGTCTGTGGTTGTCTATTGACTCTTTGAGGCGCGCGCGGAACGCTACGCGCTGTACGCTCGGGCTTTGGTACTCGCCGACCGCAGACCCGCGCTTACAGTGGCCGGAGATCGTCCCTAGAGTATCGGATAGGTGTGGCATAAGATACCTCCGTAGTTAAAGTTGACGATGTGCTCATGACTAAGGGCCCCGACGATGTATGAAACTAATCGTGTTACTTCAGGAACCAGTTACGTGAGTAAACAACACCAGTGTAGTTGCCGGTGCTTTTTGAGGTTAAGGAATGATCAGGCCTCCATCAGCACACTATCAAACTAGGCATAAGAGTAATTTAAAAGTCAGCCTTTATATTTGTATATTAACATAAGAACATAAGTGTTACGTGAGAGTACAGAAATAAAATGTTACAAAAAAAATCCTAAGCGAAATACTTAAATATAGGCACAAAGAAAACTTTAAGTAGATAAACTTGTAATTGTTATATAGAGGATAAAAACGCTTGGAGGCGTAACAATAATTTATAATATCAGTAATTATAATATATTATTATTGAACTTGATTATTATTGTTAATGTGAGTGCTCTTCACTCTCTTGTGTCAGCTTAATCAGAGGTCTCATTACCGGTAGCATGAGCATATGTGGCACCACTACATATCAATTAGCAAATCTCAAAAAATCCAACTAAAATTGTGAATGTGAAACTTTGTAAGAGTGTTTGAATGTATGTATGTTTGTTATTCTTTCACGCAAAAACGGCTGGATCGATTTAGTTGAAATTTGGCATGTACAAAAGTGATACCTACGCTGGATCAACATAAAGGCTGATTTTAAACAACATACCACGCGGGCGAAGCGCTGGCAGAAACTATATACTAGTCTACAAAGGACTGATTTTTAATTGAAAAAAGTAAGTAAAGTAAAGGTATCAAAGTTCATAATGCTGCACTTACTTGTCGCAGCTAATGTACGTAGCTTTGTCTTAACAAGCCGCCTCAGTTCTTACTCCTGTATTTAATAGACTTCAGCTTTACCAACAAGTTTCTCTGAATTCAGTTAAACCACCTAAGCTCTACTTAAAAGAGAATACAATTCATTGTTTCTTTGTCAGTTTATTTGCGTTAAATTGGCTCCGAAACTGCTGGATTTGTGTGGAAATCTCTTTTGCTATTGAAAAGCTTGCTTTTAATTACTGGTTTTTGAACACGAAGGGACATTTTACGAAAATTTGTCGCGTTTTGTTAATATCTACACATAAGCAATTTCCTGTTTTTCACTGTTACGTACATGCAAGTGCACTTTATACACTAAGGGAATTTTATAATGATGATGCTGTCGCGTCAGAATGTTTGTATAAGACAGTGACAGCAACAATTTTATTCCTCAGACAACATTTATCACACTATTGTAAAATAGCCCTAAGTACACAAGTAAAATAAGACCTGAACGGGTGAACCCACTGGAAGAAAGCTAGTATATTCGTATAAAAATAAAATGTATTTGTTTTTCTTCTCAATAACAATACAAAGAAATCTGAAAGAAATGAACATCACCCAGACAAGTACGAGACAATGAGCCGATAATCTAGTTCCATTAGTGCCCTGAGCAATGACCTGAATTGAACGAAAAAAGAATAGATAGGTATGAATAATGGAATATCTCTGATGGATTGCCTTGAACGGACCTAACTACAAATACGAACGAAGTAATTACTTGGTATTTGAAGTGGCTTTATCTCAAAATAATCCTATACGTAATTAGCTGTTGTTTTTCTGAGATAGGTCGGGAAACGAGCAGACAGTTTTACCTCATGGTAAGCAGTCGGCGCCGTCCTCGGACATCCACAACAGCAAATGAGTTATGAGTGCCTTGTCGGCCTTTTGGAGATCAGGGTTTCGGATATCTAACGATAGGGGGGGACCTTTAGAATTAGAATATTTTAAACACTATCCTAAATAAGAAATTTCTTGTATCGTGGATACATTTGCAAACACACAACTTCACATACACATTACATCCAGACCCGCAACAATATTTTATGGATTACACGAACAATTTAGAAAAGGTTTAAGGGCACTGAAAAGACGTATTACTTTTTCCTAGACAACTAGATAATAAATTGGGAATTTTCCAATTATTTTAATATTGCGACTGATTCCTCAGGTTTCAATTTTAAGTCTAAAACTGTGTACATTATTTTTGTACTGGGAAAGAACTCACATGTTATGTGAATAATTGTACCTACTTAGAGTTTTCATTCTCAAATGAATTCTATTTTTAATACCTTTCAACTGAATATTTATTTTTATTCTTCAATATCCGTAAAGCCACTGAACTCAAAATATACTCTATAAAAAACGTGTTTTATCTACTAGCTATGAACTCACTTTAATAGACTTTGGCACGATGACTAAAGAGTAGATTAATCACCAACAAAAAATCCATTTAAGCTCGAAAAAAATGTACCAAAATACCGAATCGAGAGCAAATGACAGATGTTCCTAAATCATTCTGTAATACTCTCGATTATTCCAACAGAATGCTTTGACAGATGGGCTCAGCGACGCGACCGAATTTAAACAATCTTTTGCCCAATTCAATTTGGTCGCAATAAATCAAAGTCAATAATCAAGTTAATTAGTGGCTAGAGTACACACTTATTGTTTGGACTCCTATAAAGATTTCTTTGAAACTCCTTCAAAAGTACTTCTGCCATCAATCGTCAAGGCTTTTTCCTTTTAAAAGTTTTTAACTTAGCAAATTGCTCTTGTCAAAGTATAAAATATATTTTGCGTGTTGGTAAGTAGGTACCTAAACAATTTTTCCTCATAACATGTAATAAGTATAACAAATTGTTTTCATTGAATTAACACTCAACGTTAATTTTTGTATAAATTACAGCAGTGAATAGAGTGCCTCATATAGATAGTCAATTACTTAAACAAAATAAAAAATAGCAATAGAAAAGTACAAATTAAATTAACGGGAAACGTTAAAAAAGAAATAATGAAGAGCATTTTAGATAACAAAGGTAAATTAAAATGCTATAAATAAAAACACATTGTAATAATGGTAATGTGAACTAGCTATAAAGTACAAAGCGCAAAATGGAGCACAAAAGAATACAAAGAATTGACTCGAGTCAACAATATCGAATATTTTATTGAATATTTTAAAATTATGAGACGGAGCCAACCACGTTATAAAAGTTCGTGTATTATTTTTGTCGCTCGTATCGCAAACGAGACGCGACATTTCACATTGTTATAAAATATTGATGCATTGAAAATTTTATTTATAATTACGTAAGTAGTTCACAGTCGACAGCAATTAAGTGGATGTTATTTGTATGTAGGAACGTAGTGAGTAGTATAAAGTGTAAATAAATGTACATAGTACAAGTGCTTTATGATACGGAAATGAGTAATGCCCCCGATCCTCGACCCACACTCCTAGCGACCGGGAAACCGTTTGAGTGCTAGGAAATTGAGTTGAGTCGAATTACGTGCGGCGCCCTGGCAAGATGCAAATGTGTATGCGTATAATGAATGCTTACGTATTCACACTTACGACTTGTCACATTTACTTAAGCGCCCAGCTTTTTGCTTTGACGCGCTATCTGCTGAAAACAGAATCTTAACTACGTACATACTGAGGCTCTGTTACAGTAACTCAGCATAACTGCGCTTCCTAGAAGAACAAGAAAGAAACTCGACGGTAACTCTTTTACAATAGATTTCACAATCGTATACTTGGCTTCATTATAAATTTGTAGCTGCTTGTTCAAATTAACAGTACCTAACTACTGTCACGATAGAAATAGATCTTGTTAGGTAAAGTTACATTAACACACCCACACACTCGCTTAAATCTTCTGTTACAATAATTTAGAAATATTTAGTTCTCAATGTCGTCATTCAGCCTCAAAACGATGACATTGAGACAAAGGGATTCCTTTCAAGTGATACTAATTCACTTTATCAATTTCATTTCAAAGTTTACGAGAATTTATTAACTTTGAGCCTAAAACGTTTTCCATTTAACTCGTTCCTTTTAAATACAGCCCTTAACTGTCTAGGGACAAGAACATTATTCTTTCTTCTATTGCCCTAATCCTCGTCTTCAATCTAATTCAAAAAAAGAACGGGTAGCGATTAATTCGTTTTGGGTGGATCAATAAATTTTCTTTAGATTTGAGGAGCCATCTAAGTACTTAGGCAAATACTTTTATTTTTTAACGTTACCTCTTTCTAGAACTTTCTTCTGTGTCGTTCAGTAACACGTTATATAGCATCCCGTACCTGAATCAAAACTTTTGGCTAAGTTAATAAAGAATTTAATGTATTATAACAGTGTCGCCGTAGTGACACCACGGTTTCACAGAAAACCGGCGTGAACAACCACAGCGTTGTGTTTTGCCGTTACCGCAGGCCCAATCATATCCCTATCCTTCAATATCCGGTCTTATCCCTAAAAGGTCGGCAACGCACTCATAACTCCTTTAGTGTTACGGGTGTCCATGGACAGCGCAGATTGCTTACCATCAGGTAATCCGTCAGCACATTTACCGGCCTATCTCATAAAAAAAAGTAGACCACCCTCTAATATCCATCCATTTGTGAGTCCCGTCAAATAAATTTGAATATTCGGCAATCACGGTCAACTGGGGTCCATTGAGCTATTGTCGTAAATATCATTAAATGCTATTCAAATAAGAAGTAGGAAAAATGGACTCAAGGGAGCATTGTGAGTAGGAATAAATACGTGGAAGCATGCATTATTCAACAGGTAAGGGATTATTGGAGGGTGTACTTCGTAGATAGATTTCGATAGCTCTCGTGTCCTGAGGACTGGCCGTATGCCAAACGCCGTATGACGCGACGAGCACGGAGCTAGCTCTTAGACATGCCTCGAGAATGCATAATGGAAACGAGCTTTACGTCAAGATCAGACAGAGTTACTTAGGACAAATATTATATAAGTCAAGCTATTTGTTCTTATAAACAAGTTCATCTGTAAAATCAGGTCAAATAAATAATTTCATACAGCTAAATTATTATTTAAAGACGACTGTATTTGAACTGAAAGATCACGACACAAGTGCTGTGTCTCTAAAAGATTACGTAACTAGAATATTGCTCTTTAAAGGGTAAATATCATCCATACAAATTCAGAAACTATTTACGTGTACCGTTTATGTTAACTTCAAAAATCAAATTATTCAAGGAATGGTTGAAAAAAATACATAACATACATATATTGTTATATTAATTTTATTATGTATAACCGTTTCGACGCATACCTTGTCTTAAATAGATTACGTACTACCTTCAATGCGTGGGTAGCCATAATGAATTATGTAGGTACTCATGTACCGCACATAACCTCACTTAGAATGTAAATAGAACATTATTACTGTATTATGGTTCGCAATATATTCAAGGTTCGCAATGAGAGCCCCAACGAAGATAGCTTTAGTATATTTTCCAAAGAAAAAAATGATATCATTTGTAGTCCAGTGGATAATGGGAATCCTTTTACTGTTCATACCTACCTAATTTCAAAGAAACCGAGAACGGTTATCAAACTCATAAATTAATATTTGTTTTCATAATACGAAACCAAACGGTGAAGCGATTAGGTACCCGTTTTTTAAATCAATGAATAAAACTTTACACAAAGGCCTTTGTTTGAAGATCCTGCATAATGTTTTATTTTGGGTCTGTATGTGACAATGGCTTCTCCATTTTATAAATACTTTTGAGTATGTACGCACTGTTAACATAAAAAAGGATGAAAGAATTTATTTAACAAACATGCCATAACGTTTGTTCAACATTCAGTGAGCGGAAAACTTGTGAAATGATTATAGAGACACGTAATTTCTGTTATTGAGACAGTTAGATGGCAATCTCAGTTGGCTAGTTTTCAGTTATCCAGGAATTCGAAGTTTTGCCGCCATAATGAAGCTGTTAAGAAACGTTCAAGTTCCACCCAACTGACGCGTTTTCCCCAACTGCTTTGCAGACCAACTTAGTGAGCCCTCAGAACTCCGCTAGGGAAACTTTGTGCCATATCTATTGAACAATAACTATCGCATAGATTCCGGAAGTATCATTGATTATATTATTCTTAATATTCTTCTTATATTCATCTTAATTCTTTTGAAGTAACAATATCATAAACATTCTAAACTTGATATAATACATTTTAATAGTGAACAGTTGTACATGAAAATTTCTTCAATTTTCAATTCGTATTCCACCGAGAGGAACCAAGAAAGTGCGCGGGCTGCCATTACCACTTTTCCAACTTGAGCAAGACCGAGTTTACACAAGTTTATAAAATTTTATGCCTCCTATCTGAGCTAGGCTTTGAAAACAAGTAAGTGGCGGACCCGCGAATGTGTAAATGACCGCCAGTCACTTCTCCCCTTTAATTCAATTTACATTTGCTAACGATGTCCTATGTGTTGTTATTGGTAATCTGGTTATTACAATATTTCAAAAATCGAAAATATTTGGTTCACCTTTAGCTTACAAAGGCATCATGTATACATTAGTAGGGCAAATAGATTTTTGCCACCAAAAATAAAAAAGATTATTTTATTTTACTCAGCATCGTACAGTAAATTACTATATTATTGAGTAAATTTTCTAAAGAAACATTTCACTTTATTAACTTATTTTATTTTATTTAATGACACAAAGAACCACAATTTTCTCTCTAGATGTTCCACACGATCACTGAGCACAAATATCGGTAGAATCTGTTTCGCTTTATAAATCGAGTTAAGAAATAAATAATACCTCGGAGTAAGATCTTGGAAGTAATAAAACCCGATTCTTCCGTTATGTTACTTTTATTGAATCTATTGTATTAAGTTCAGATGGATCTCTTCATATCTCTGACGTCATATATTTAACCTTTGTTTTTCTAAGCAATAAAGTTGAAATATTTTATTGAATCCAATATATTAATAACTCGGGACATTCAGCTACACAAAGGGTATTAACATTTGATATACGCGGAAGCACGTCCCTGTTAAAACTTACGCCATAACGACATCAAACAACGTGTTCTGAACGTCCACAACTCAAAGAAATTAACACAATTCATTACTGAAGCTTATTCTATATAAGTTTGGAACTGCTCTTGTTTTGGGTCGAACGAGTTTAGCAATGCGTTCGACTCCGGGCAATTACGAAGTTTTGTGTGTGGTCACCTTCTATTTCACACATGAAGAGTTATTGTGCCGTTGACGAAGAACCACACTAACCCATCCGTAATAATTGCGTTCTTGTTGACACATCAAAAACTTATGGGGTTAAAGGGAAATTCAGAAACGTCCAACGCTACTTTAAATGGAAATTGTGGAGAATTAGAAATGGTTCAGTCGGAGTGTAAAAGTCGATCAGATTTATGTGTTTCGAACGATAATTTGCATAATCTATGAAGGAACATTTTACGATGTAAAAGTTATCTGATTGCGAGTTATATCCATAAATAATTTTGTACAAGAGTCTCAACTTCGGATACTGCATACAAAATATGAATTCATAAGCCAGACTTTTCAGAAGAACAATAGACCGCCTGTCAGTCTGTGTTCCTACGGGGCTACTAGTTACGTAGAGCAATACTAGAGTTTGTTTATTTAGTTAAAATACAACAAACTGAGCAACTAAATATTGTAGTAAAATCCAGCTCAATAAATTTAAATAGCTGCATGGTTCTGAAGCGTTCTATATAAAATAAGCTTTTAAATATTTCGCAGCGATGAGCGATAGCCGCTATTGACGCTCGTTTATTACATTTTTAAATTCGGTGAGCTGTCCGATAATCTGTTTCACTTTCACGTGTGAAATGACTTTATGAAGTGAGAAATTGCAAAATTAATGCGGTTTTCTGTAAAGATTTTTTAATCAAATGCTTAAAATGTATTAATTATTATACTTGGTTATTCTCTCTTAAGTATACGACAATAGTCCAACAATATGTAGGTTATAAGTATGACTTAAACATCATAAACAAACACACACTAAGGTAAAAAGATATGATATAGGTACACACCAAGACTTCACGCTATGAATTTTAATGACGTCTCTATGTTCGTTACTTTTGATATTTAACGAAAAATGTTGAATATCTGCCGTGATCATTACTGAGTCACTTACAGACCTCGTTAAATTACGATGAAAGGGTGGATGAAAAGGATTTTGCTGTTCCAACAACTTTTATTTTATTATTTTGCTAGAGTAATTTGTTGGTATAAATCAGAATTAATTGCTAAAAAGTAATTTTCTAATGCTATTTTAAAAAGCTACGATAATGTAATAGGACGGGAAACGTTGTTAATGTATAAATATGTTGGTAATTATGTTTGTAATCATAAATCTGTTCAACACAGAGATTGAGCTATGACTAGTATTTTTTTCAAAAATACTTCGTAAATAAAAACTACATTCATTGAACAATGAAACTGTGCTATGACATATCAACGCCTGGATATTTGGGTGTTAAAAATTGTTTTAAATAAGATTTTTTAGAAAAATAGGTTACAGTGTACGAATCTACCTACATAGTTGTAAAAATTATAGAGCTTCTAACTGTACACGATTGACAAACGCTGAAGGAAACCAGGACTTGAAATTCCCAACTATAAGTTTGAAATCGCCAATCCGCCTCGATTGATTAATCATTACACCTTCTCCGTGTATCAAACTCCTTTGCTCAGCTGCAGCAGTGAAATCTTACAGACTGATGATGATGTCAATATCAGCTAGTAGTAACTTTATATCACCGAACACGTAACTGTCTAAATAGGCAAGTGAACAATTTTCATTCAGCAATTGTTATGTAAGCCTACCGCAAAGCCTAAGCGTAGGAAGACCTTTGATCCAACATCTGACTACAAACATTATTTATGTGGCACACAATTTATACCGAACACGTTCCATACTCATTGTGAGGACCACCTAGAGGATACGGTGGAGCATACGGTAGCGGTATGCCCTGCCTGGGCTGAGCACCGCCGTATCCTCATGGAAGTGATCGGCGGCGGCGACCTCTCGCGCCCGGCCTTAGTCGAGGCCATGGTGCGGAGTGAGAGGAACTGGGACGCCGTCTCCTCCTTTTGTGAAGCAGTCATGCTCGCAAAGAGAGAGGCGGCCCGCGTGAGGGAGCAATCCTCCTCCTCACGTCCCAGCAGCCGCAACTGGCGACACTACGGGCGTCGGGGATCGAGGGACGATCTCCGGCCACCGTAAGTACGGGCCTGCGGTCGGCGAGTAAGGGCAGCTCGCCGCCCGACCAGAACCAGGCCCGAGCGTACGGCGCGTAGCGTTCCGCGCGCGCCTCAAAGAGCCAATAGACCACCACAGACGGGGCCCTAAAGGGCTAATGTTCAGCCGGGGTTGCGGGGTAAGCGCAATGAGGTACCGCGACCTCGGCACAGAGCAGGAGAAGGAACAGGGGGGTTTTTAGTCAGTAAGAGTCTGACACTCCCTCCTGCCCGGCCCTGGGCGGGAGAAGTCATTCGATGATTTTCCCCTCACAAAAAAAAAAAAAAAAAAACACCTTCTCCGTGTGACAAACTCCTTTGCTCAGCTGCAGTAGTGGACTCTTACAGACTGATGATGAAGTGAATATAACACCAACTAGTAGTAATATTATATATGTATACTTTATATCACCCAATACAAAACACGTAACTGTCTAAATAGGCAAGTGAACAATTTTCATTCAGTAATTGTTATGTAAGCCTACCGCAAAGCCTAAGCGTAGGAAGACCTTTGATCCAACATCCGACTACAAACAATATAGAATGGTGCTATCTCTCAAGCAATTTCCTATTACCCATGCGTGGGTTTACTACCTAACGTCTGAACCAAACTGAATTATATATAAACTAATGGATACTGCAAACTGGATATACTATAGACGTTCAACAATCACATTCCTAAAGGTTACAATCTGTTTACACGTTACATTATGTATTTGAACTATAGTTCTATAGGTCCTTTGCAAATGATAAGTTCATTTTGTAACAAGCAGATTCAGAAGTGTGCAAATGATAAGTTCAAAGTGTTATAATATAGAAGTGATAAGTTCAACGTGTAACAATTCACGTAACGATCATTTATTTTTCCTTAGAAAGTACCTGTCTTTATTGTTTAAGTAATCAAGTGGAAAACTCAAGTACCAGTACCAGGTATATATAGGTATACCTAGTATAGGTATTTAAGACCCAGAGTTTTGAAAACTGGCAAGTACCAATGTGACTTTTGTCGAGTTATGTGTACTTTCTATGATTAGTAAGACACCACTGACATACGGTGAAGAAAAGCAGCGTGAGGAAACCTGGACCTATAATTTCTAAATACATATAATTTTGAAATCGCCAATCAGCCTAAAGCACGCGTAGCGACCTTTGCTCAGCAGTGGGCATTTGTAGGCTGACGATGAACTATAGAAAATGTTAAAGCACCCACGACCCGAGAAAACCCTAGTTTGATCAATGTTTTTTTTAATAGAAAAAGGGTTTCAGCTTGTTTTTTGCAGGTCAAGTGCCTCATTCAATTGACATACCATGGCATACCATGACACACCATGTAGCAGAAAATGGAACGGGATGGTTTTTATTCGCTCCCTCTCGGAAGAAAAGTCATTCAGAATTCTCTCTTCTCTCTCTCACTCTCAAAGATAAGAACAATTTTTGAGACTTGCGTTAGTATTAAACCTCTTCAAACAATGGATTAATGAATGTACTACATAACATTTCCATGATGCCGACACAGCAGAATGGCCAGTGGAACTATTTGGTCAGTTAATTCTGACACGTCAGCGGTCTGCAACGATAATAGTAATCGTGACAGTGCCCCGACACACTGGACCACGGCCAAGAGTCTGACCATGGCGTATTCAGTTCACCTGGTTCGTTCTAATCACTAACACATACTAGAATATTCGATAGAATACATTCAGATAGTAAATATGTACTTAATAATGACGTACAATAAAGAACAGTCCTGAAAGAAACGGTTTATTTGAATTATTTATAGGTATTCCTTATTTGAATTTATATGGGAAATGACAGTCGAATATTCGATCATGAATACCTAAGGAAAACAGTAGAAAATATACAAGAACTAACACGCATTCATGTATTTAAGTATGTATTTTGTAGCAATATTAAAGCGATCGTTGTCGGGTGTTCATCGGAAAGTGGGACATAAACTCTTATTCTAGTTAGCAATATCTAATAATAGTCCCGAATACAGTTAGCGAAACAGCTGTGATAATGTGCATCAATAGTCGGGGACGTGTGGCGGTGCATCCCGCGTGAGCACGCTGCCCCTGCATCCGGGCTCCCGTTGTTTGCCATGTGTCGAGTAAACACCCACCGACGACCGGCAAACTTGTAATGCGACAGCTGTGCCGCGCTGAATCTCATTGTTCCAATTCACTACTTTTATCCCGGAAAATCTAGTCTCGAAAATGTTACACCAGGGCGAGTACAAAGTTTTATACAAACTCTCTAAAAATCAAATATTTACCTTGTTCACATTTAAATCTGTTTTCAGTTAATACCGTTACAAAGTTTGCTGCAACAATATTGCTCTTGCAGGAATGTACGTGACAGTGGTAACAATTATATTAATTCTCGGTAACGTGGGTGCGGTATTTCGGAAATTTGAAACTCTGAAGACGACTGTTAACATCGGTGAGTAAGTTTACGACCGAGATACAACTTCGTATTATATCTTGGAATACTAACGAGCAGAAAGAACATTTCCAACAAAATAAAATTTATATTTAGCTATTATTGTGAGAAAGTGATATCGTTACATTTAATTTACCTACTATTTTCTTTGACACATGAAACTTATTGAGAAATCAAAAGAAAAACATAATAAGGGTAGAAATATTACCCCGAGAAAGATGTAGACAGGGATAAAAATGTTGATTCCCATTTAAAGGTATTTAAATTCTATTTGGATTCGAAACTTCATTTGGATGTGACCTCTGAATTTGTTTGAGTGTTTCTACTAAAAGCACCTTAGTCAGGCAGAAAATCGGCCGACCTTATCGATTAAAATAAAGCTGTTTCATTGTGTAACTTCTATGTTTCTTGTGTCTGTTATTATACTTATTTCTTATATTATTTATAATGAAAACATCTTAAACATGATTTACAAACAATTAATATTGCTTTCTTTTAATTGTAGGTGCAATATTTCCTCCAAATACAGTAGCGGAAGTGGCGTTTTCATCGGCTCTGGCTCGTGCTTCAATGGAAAGTGAACGTTATCACTTCGTTATGAAGGCTGTTTATTCACCATTCGGTGATAGTTTTTCAGCGTCAAAAGCAGGTGAGCCAAATATTTTTTTCTTTCTGAGGACTTGTGTTTTAAATATCTTTATAGTTCCCCCTCAGTATTTTTCTTTCATAAGGAAGCTCGTACGTATACAAAGATGGATATAAAAATGTATAAAAGAAAAGATATATTGCGCCGACCCCAAATAAATTAGGATAAGGGCAGGTAGATGATAGCATGAGCACATAGAAAATGAAAAGGGGAGTCGATCTTAAGGAAAAATCTTAACTTAGAAAAGACCACTCATGCTAAAATAGAATGTGTTTCCAAATACTACACGTTACGTTTACGAATCAATATGTATTTCAATAAACACACACCCCTTTGTAACTCTGTTTGACATTGTTACTAATAGAATTAACATTTGCAGCAACAATATGAAATGTGGTGCTTCCACAGCAAATATCGTAGCTCCACATTATTATTTTACGCCCTTAATGTTAGATTAATTTTGCACAATAAACGCTAAATATACCTCAGTAACAGTATTTGATCAATTTTGCATTTGCCGACACAACAATACGTTTACCACAACCGTTTAAATTATTAATACCACATTTAGGGCATTCCTATTGCCTATTTACAGCAATTTGGTTTCACATTAATTTGACATGAAAATTACTAGGCACAAAGCCAAATCCCATACTAAATACATCGAATTCAATTTGAGGTAAATAACCCTATTACGTTTTTATCTAGTTAAGTGTTGAACCCAAAGATGTAGTACTCAGATTAATGTCAATATCATGAAATATATTTATTTATTAAATAAAATGGACTATCTCAAAATGCTCGCAAATTGCAGCAAAAGGGATTCGATTTTTTAAGTCAATTCATTCGTCGATGGAAAGTCAATTCTTAGTACAGCCCTAGTTCTAAATTAAATTATTTTATTCCTATTTTAATTATTATAACCAACTTTTATTTAACTTGCAATGTATGTATGCAAGTATGTTTCCTCCTATATATATGTATGGATCCTGCAACTAAATTTTATAGCAGATATCTTCAATCGATTGAGCTTAAACTTTGTATATGTACTTGTTTAGTTTGGAAGACAATTAATGCTAAACTGTGTGAGTTTATTTATTTATTTATTTATTTATTTAAAAGTTTACAATATAATCTTTACAGGTGTACACCCAATGCGTTTTATATTGTTATACATGTCAAACATTTGAGAATAATTAAATCCAACCTAAAATTAAGATCATATAAATTAAACTACATAGTCAAAGAAAATAAAGAAACATGTCCAAGAGAAATTAAAATAGAAAAATATTTATCACTTAAAAATAAACATCTTAGAAATGTCACATAAAAATCTTAGAAATTTAATAAGAAAAACATAACCAATATACATCAAATAAAAATAATAATTTAATAATTCAAAAGTTTCCACTGCCATAAAAAATAAAACATTTTAAGAGCTCCCGCCTAAATCAAATATAATAAATAAAACACAAAATAATTAATTCTTAAACTATCCACATGAACTTAGAATGTCAGTAGTCACTTTTACGAATTCCGCCATTGTACAATTAAATATATCTATTTTTAGTGCTACCTTGTTGATGAGCTTTATAGCCCTAGGCACTGGTGCATATTTTCCCAAATTTGTGCGCGCTGACGGAACCTCAAACAGTCTTGCCCTGAGCCTTAGCCTGGTGTCTGGGACAAGCAGCCTCAAAGAAGCCAATACCGACGGATTATTTATTTTTCCTCGTAAAACCTCAAATATATATTTAGCTAGTGCTAGGTCGCGTCTAACTTCCAACTTATAGTATCCCACCATACCCAAGACGAATAGGGTTGGATACATAAGTGGGTAGAATGGATATACCCCATACTGCTTAAAATATAAATAGCGTGTGAATTTGTTTTGCATCTTCTCCACCATGAGGCTATATTTAACCTCATGGGGGTTCCAGATGAAAGCACTCGTTTCTAATTGACTCCTAACCAATGCATTATATAAACTTTTTATTGCAGTAATATTCTTAAAGTCTCTGCTTTCTCTCATTATGAAGCCTAAACTTCTGTATGCTTTGGAGCAAACTTTCACAATATGCTCACGGAAGGTCAGATCTTTCGTAACTAGTACTCCTAAATCTCGCACGGATGCTACGCGGGGGATGACTGTTCCCTCCATTTGGTATATGTAGTGCACAGGACTGACCGCACGAGTGCAGGACATGATATTGCACTTTGCCACATTGTAGTACAATTTGTTTTTCCGGCTCCACTCAACTACCAAGTCAATATCACTCTGTAAGCGTGCACAATCTCTTTCATCGGCGATTTGTAAAAACAACTTTAAGTCGTCGGCAAAGAGTAAACAATCCGCGTTCTTTATTACTTCTGGAAGATCATTGATCATAATAACAAATTCTAAAGGGCCCAGATTACTTCCTTGACTCACCCCGGATAGAGTGCGGTACTGATTCGATATGTGGCCGCTGTACTCTACAAACTGCCTACGGTTCCCAAGGTAACTAGAAAAAAATTGTAGCAGGTCTGGAGTAAACCCAGCCGTGGCCAATTTACACAAGAGAACGTCATTATTAACGCTGTCAAACGCTTTTCTAAAATCGAAATATGCAACGTCAAGCTGGGCGCCAGCCTCGGAATCAAGAACCGGAGCCGCCTTGTTCATAAAGCACATGAGGTTCGAGTTCGTGCTGCGACCTGCTCGAAATCCGTGCTGAGCGTCACTTAGCTGCGCGCTGACCTGAGGAGTGATGCACGCGCAAAGCGCTGTTTCAAAGACTTTGGCGAAGGTAGATAACACTGCAACCGGTCTGTAGCCACTCACGTCCGAGCTAGGCGCACCCTTAGGAACTGGAGTTACCCTAGTTAATTTCCACCCATCAGGGTAAACGCATTCTCTCAGGCAGAGATTGAACAAATGTTGCAGTGGGCGAGCCAACGATCTACTGCAATCCTTTACAACATAGGGTGGAACCCCATCTGGACCCACCGACCGCTTGGGCTTAAGACGCGCAAGCGCAGCTAGCACATCTTTGAGAGACAGCTGCCCCACGTGGATGCGCGTGCCGCACTCGGGCGCCTCGCGCGCAGCGGCCTCTGCGTCCAGACGTGGCTCCTCTATTCCATACACCGAACTAAAATAGTCTGCGAACTCCTGAGCACACTCAGCCTCTTCTAGGGGCAATCCATTTTTTACGATACGGGTTTTACTTCGTTTCGACCGTTTACTCCCTATAAAAGACCAAAAAGACCGTGGTTCTTTTGTAAATTGTGACTCAATACGGCTTTGATAATTACTGTAACAGATAGAAATGTTACGTTTTACTAAAGAACGAAAATGTGAGAATTTTTGATAATCGTTGGTCGATCCACTACTCTTATACGATTTATGCCAGAATGCTTTTTGCTTTATGTCGCCTATGAGTTCTGCCGTATACCACTCCGGGTATTGGTACCGAGATCCACTGACTTTAGGCTTTTTTCTGGGAGTGCTTTCATCCAATGCTTTATAAAATAAATCATAAAAAACAACATACGCTTCGTTGACGCTTCCCGCCTCATACACCGCATTCCAATCAGTTTGCGACATCGCGATATATAGTGAGTAGAAGTCAGCTTTAGCGAAATTCCATCTTGGGTAAAGGGTAGCAGGAGATGGCCGTGCCGCATGTTGTGATCGCGCTATGCACTCACGCGCATTCGTCAATGCCACATACAACGGTGGGTGCTGTGGGTCGATGCAAGACAGGCTCTCACTTGCTTCAGCTACCTGTAGATCCTCGCTGGAAAAGGTGGTCAATACTACATCAAGCGTGCGATTATTACAGTTACAGATATTGTTACATTGTCGGAATCCGCAATAAGTGATAAAGTATTCATAATAGCATTGCACATTTTGGTTAGCAGAATACATGTTTAAATCAGCAACAAGCACAGTCTTTTCATATTTTATACACAGTTGTTCCATTAAGTGAAACATGAGCATATATTCACTTTCGCAAGCATTAGGTGGTATATAAGCTACTATACATAAGCAAATTAACTTATTATTGCGATGAATGGTTGCACATACCATTTCAAATAAATGATTGTCTAGATTAGTATTACCAGGTATGGACAAACTTTGCATTTCAAAACCACAATATAATCTACTGACTAACATAACGCCTCCGTGTTTACGACCATCAGCACGATCGCAGCGCAGCACAGCGTAGCCATCTGGTATAAGTTCTCCGTCGTGTATCGAACTGTTCAGACCGGTTTCAGTAATAGCAAAAAAGTCAGCCGAAGATGTTAGTAAGCTGTGGTAGAACGGTTTTAACTTAGTGCGAAGTCCTCTGACGTTTTGGTAGTAGAGGTTCAGTATATTATGTTGTTTGGTGTTTACTTGGGGACTATTGACTACATTATTGAGATGTTTTTGATTCACGAAAAGTTTTGTTGCGAAAGTTTTGGCGCCATGGTTTAATGCAGATATCCTCAGGCCAGTGTTTCGGATCCATCACATTGTCTGCTAGTTTGACAGGTACGCCTAATTTAAAAGAGGCATAGTTGCCCCTTGCCTTAAGACTTTCCACCGTGCAGGCCTCGCTACCACATATTGCCTTGAGGTGTGAACTGACTTGGTTTTCGGTGGTGCCAACCTTCACATAAAATAAGTGCAAGTACCGCCAGCGTTCTGAAGCTTCCAGTTGGGTAGCACCTGGTGAAGCTGTTCCTCTCATAATCCCAGTGGGCTGCTTGTACTTCTGTTTTTCTCTCCTGTTTACTTCTGTCCACCCACTATTTTGCATCACATCCTCTGAGTTAATGTCCTGGTTATCTTGAGTTCCACAGGTTTCATTACACGTATTCTGACTTTTAGATGTTTTGCAGAGACTCTTAGCCAAAGCTGTGTCTATTCTGGGCTGTTTCGATAGTTCAGTCTGTATTCCTTCGGAGATTTGCCGTGCCTCCATTCTCTCCAACTTTTTTTCAAGATCCGATATTCGATCGTTTAGCTTCGTGATAGTAGTGTTTACAACTAGAGCAACTTGTTCGGCTACGAAATTGCTAATTAAAATAGGCAGGCGCTCGCTCAAAGCTTGTTCCATCTCTTCTCGAATACTGGAGCGTAGGTCGTCTATAAATGATTTTTCAGGTGAAATAAGGTCACGTAATTGGCTATTTTGGTTATGGAATTTATTAGGATGTTTGCGGGTCGTTACATTCATACTGGGAGTATTGTCAGCGAGGCTATTGTTCGGCAGGTCATCTGTGGGGATGAAGTTATTAGATGTAAAGTTATCCTGCTCGATTTTCTTGTGATTTTCAGACTCAGTGTCTGTTCTTCCTAAACGAATGGGAGTGTTTGAGTTGTCTGCCTTTGGTATTTTACATTTGCACTCAACACAGGTCCATTTTTGCTTATATTCAGAGGTTTTGCTGTTATACTGCCTTATGGCTATATTAGCACAGAGAAGGTCGTACGTTTGACGACATGAACAGCATTGTAAATATTGTTTACTTTCAATTCCTTTCCGACAGCCTGCGCATACATTTGACGGAGGTGCCATCTTTTAACAAATATCGGAAATAGATTTAACCCTGGCGACAATAATAATCTACTAGATGGCGCTGTTGTCTCCTTTCTACTTTATTCAATTAGTTTTGTTCGTGGTTTTGTTGTACTTAGAACGATTTTAATTATCTGTGGTGTATTCTGTATCGTGAATGACAATAATTCAGCAAAGTCATTCAGTAAGTTTGTTTACATTGCACAGTTTGAACTTTTAACGAATATTTCTTGCTGTTTATTTTAGTTTAGACAAGTTTAGCACTTTTATTAGTTTTTGTAACTATTGAGTTTCTGTGATGCACTGATTGAAATTGTCCTTTGCACTTTTAGTACGCGAATTTCACTGTCTGTAAGGAATAACAGTTAATGTTTATATTTACACTTTACCGGTGAGTTCTTTTATTAAAATGCACTTGATACTTGGGATAACATTTCCACGTGAATATTGCACTTTTATACATTGAATACCACTAACTTTCTTAGTCTAGACTTCTTAGTTACATTTAAATAGCAATTATTACTTAGAGCTCATATTCAGAGAACGAACGAACGAACGAACCGAACGAAAATATAAAATATAAATTACTTTACACTTAACCCATAAAAATATCTCTAAAGGTTTAGGTAAGTACCGGGACTTATAAAAGAGATGTTTGAAAAAATATTTATAAAAAACAATGTAATGTTTAATAATTAATTTCTATTTTTAAAAAGTCATGCGTAAAATGCTTATCGCCCCGACTATCCCCAACTGAAATGACACAAAAAGCCAAGTCGATGTTTAGTGACAAAAGCACGTATTTCCAGCATGTGAGCTGCTCTCTAGCGGTGTGATCGCAGTGTTTGGGCCCACTGACCCAGTCTCAGCATCAGCAGTCGAAGCACATTGTAGAGCTGCTCGAGTGCCACACATTCAGGTACTGGTTTGTCTGTTTCAGTTTTTAATATTGATTTTGTACATACCGTTTAAATTATTGTTGTTTTAACACTTGTCATTATTAGACTGTTTTCTATTGGTTGTATGTAAAAAAGGGTGGTCCGAGATCTTTTCATTTTCATTCTATTTACATTTCCATCACACTAAAACAGGAACTAAAATTCAGTATTGGTATCAATGTTCATCTCTACTATTTTCATTTTTTGTTACGCGTGGGAACCTTCAAACGAAAGGCATGGCATGGCAGATTGTGGGACTAAAACTAGCCAAGTGACCACCATCATCACTTATATATATCTTTCTATATCTTATAAATACGTCCTACAATAGACCTAACCTGGAGCCCTGCGGTACAACGCCTATGTATCCCTAAACCCTGCATCCCTACCTACCTCTTGAAACAGCTTCATATCAAATTCTAGAGTTACACAATATAAAACATGTTCTATTCTGCATTACACGTTTGTATATAGGCGTTCTCTGCAGATCTATACAACAAACAATCGGACAGTTGAACTTAACCCTCTTACGAGAAAGGGGCTTCTCGAAGAAGACTAAACTGAATAACATTCCTTGGTTAGGTAAATCTAAAAATTGTATTAAACCTAGAAACAGTGACGTGGTAGGTCTCCTTTCTAATTAACTTCTTAAGCACTTTCGTCCTACTAACTATGACAACAAATCTGTAGCTTACGTAAACAGGTATTTATGAAAGAATTCATTATTATTATCCATCTACTTAAGCAAAGATAGAATGCCAAATTTAGAAGTGATTCCAAGAAAATTATTTTATTTTCATTGATACCTGGTATAGACAGTTTAAAAATAGAAAAACATCGTTATATTTATATTACATATATTAACCGTACGTGGCAGTCCGTTTTTGGCCTTAGACCTCCTCTACAAAAAGGGTTTACCTGGCAGATGGATTGGAGATCATTGCATAATGCAGCTTAAATCCGTTTAGCAGACTGATCACTAGATGGTCAAGCAATCAGCGTCGCCCATAGTCACTAGCAAGACTAACCCCCGGTTTCCGAAAGGCCGATCAATGATAAAATCAATCTAATCTCTTGTCAAGTCATCTGATTGGTTGACTGAATTATCAACAACCAATCAGATGACTTGATGAGATTTAACAGGAGATTAGATAATTTTAGCGTTGGCAAGGCTTTCAGAAACCGGGTGTTAAGCTAATAGAATGTTGCTGGCTTAAAATAAATTAAGTAAGTATTGACAAATTAGCAATTCACTTAACGGTAATACGTATATGTTATGTTCATTTCTAATGACAATTCGATTTATGTGCAAGTTACAGTTCTAAGCTAACCTAAGATTCCGGCAGAACTCTGTTTAAATGAGAATCTCTTCACCCTACAACGTAGGGCTTGAATGAGAAATTTCTGAAGTTCTAACTTTAAGAAGGGCTAATATAATGTTTAATATAAAAATCACTTTACATCGTTCGGTAATTTTAATACTTGGACTGAACAGGCAGTATGGCGTCCACCACCGGTTCGAGGACTAAAGCAGCCGACACCTCCGGGCATCAACTTGTACCCCGAAGCCGTAGCTCTGTCCAAAGCAGTAGCTCTGTTCATAGCAGACAGCGATTGGAAATCTTATACGCTTCTATATGATGACGATCATGGTAGTATTCTTAACAATACATTCATTATGTAATAAAATATTGATATACTTTCTATAGTGAACAAAACTGTTGGACTAATGCCCGTTTTCACCAACAGCCCCTAAAATTTAAGTGTCTCTTAAGCCAATATAAGGGACACTTATCGCGAGTTTTGTTTTCACCAACGTTTAAGTGTCACCTATATCATTAGGGGTTCCTTATAATTTAGGGGATGAATTGACGACCCCGTAACGTTTAAGTGACACATAGTGTTAGGTTATTTTGCGAATCACCAAACAGTATTTTATCCTACTGAATAAGATAAAAAATAATAAAAATGGATAATAACCACTATTTATTTGATGATTTTAAGCAATTGAAGATATGGAATTGTTAAGTAACCGACATTTGTATAGACGACCTCGTATTTGTCGTGAAAGATCGAAAGATTTTGAAAAATATGATGAAAAAGACTTTTTCATAAGATACAGGTTCCCTGCTCAACCTTACTTGTATTTAAAGAAATAAATCTGTGGCACCGATTAACCAATTACTGTGTGCCCTTAGATTTTATGCAACAGGCAATCAATTATTATCTGTAGCAGATCTCAATC
This sequence comes from Spodoptera exigua, assembly GCA_902829305.4. Classification (NCBI taxonomy): domain Eukaryota; kingdom Metazoa; phylum Arthropoda; class Insecta; order Lepidoptera; family Noctuidae; genus Spodoptera; species Spodoptera exigua. Next base: position 7,854,160 of record LR824614.2, read on the forward strand.
CCATCAGTGTATCTACTTGCAGTAGAATTATAAAAAGAGTGTCTGACGCTATCGTGGTTCGTGGCAAAGCGAATTCATACAATTTCCAGACACCGAAGAAAAACAACAAATAGTAAAAGAAGAATTTTACAGAATAGCTCGATTTCCAAATGTTTTAGGATGTATAGACTGTACACACATAAAAATTCAATTATAAGGTTGGGCGTTTAGAGAAACACAGGTCCTTACGAGTAACCATTTATTACTGAATCTCCTATGAAATAATACATAATTTAATAAGATGGATAGACACGCACACATACAGATACGGCAGATTTTTGTGTCATATTTATTGAGCCTCCAGCGAACACCGTCGTTCGCACACCTATCTCTCTCTCGTCTTTCTATGATGTCTCTAAGAATGATATTCAAAAGTCTTTTAATTGTATTAACTAGAAACCTTCTTTACATTTATTCATGTGATAAATTATAGGAGGAGATGATGCCGAACTATTCTGGAATAGAAAAAGCAGTATGTCTATTAATATGCAAACAATAAGTACTGCAAAATTATTAATAACTGATGTGGTGACTCGCTAGCCAGGATAAACAACATTCTTTGTCTTCAAGTGAAAAATTTTGACCACGTTTCCTCTTTTCTGCCATTGTACTTAATAAAAATTTGGTATTTTTTGAAAATACACGAAATGATTGAAATGAAACTGTCACTGGATAGTGGCATCAAAATGTCACCGGCACCGCGTCTTTGTAAACTATGGCATTCAACATACAGCCAAAAAATAAAAACACAACTTTTTGTTACTAATCTAACATTTACCAGTTCAAGACTCTTCTTTTCGAAATAAATTGAAGTTAGAAAAGTTAATTACATGTTTTATGGTTGTATATTTACGAAAATAACAATAGAATTGTTTAATCGATTCATTTATCGATAACTGTTTGCATAGTTCCTCAACACTAAACGTCACCTAATTAGGGGGCTCTTAATTAGGTGACACTTATTACAGTGAAACAAAATTTAAGTTAAGGGATGATTTGAACGGTCCCCTAAGTTAAGTGGCCCTTACTAAGGTGACTGTTTAGGGGCTGTTGGTGAAAACGGGCATAACTGTACCAACTTACATATGTAGATAGATTTTTAGATTTAAATTACTCACAACTATGTAGATCACTCTCTTAATTAATACATTAGTCGTCTTAATAATGAAAGGGAATCTAGTCAAATAAATATTAATATAACTCAAACATTCATTATTTCAGGACTTATAAGGCTACAAGAAATATTAAAACATACTGATCCAGATTTAAAGTGGTTAGTCCGAAGATTGGTGCCGGGAGAAGACAACCGGCCATTGTTAAAAAGTTTAAAAAGTACTGGAGAAACAAGGGTTATACTGGACTGCCCAGCTGACAGAGTACTTGAATACTTACGCCAAGCCAATGAGGTTAAATTTTTTGAAGACTATATGGTACGTAGTATATTTTCAAAATAAAGTATTTTACGGAAGCAATCAGAGCCACCCACATCACCGGAGTAGTTACAGTGTTACATACACACATACATACTTACTAAATTCTAATAACATCACAGTTAGTACGCGTTACATCTTCTTGATACCTCAAATTCTATTCGAATTAATAAACTGACAAAAAAGAGAATCAACGTAACTACTTTGTTTGTACATCATTATCGACGCGAAGAAAAAAGGCGAGCCTACCTACGTAAGCGGAATCGAGACCCAAAATTAAAGCAAATACAGCCGCAAACTGAATTATACTAACGAGAATTTACTTTCGTACTTATGATATCTAACTTGTATAAAAATGTTATGATTTTCTTTTTTCGAATTGATTGAATACAAGAAAATGTACTTTTAATGTTTCTTTATATATTTTTTAATATATTTACTGACGAAGCACTGTGTTTTTTTATGTTAGGTATAGGTGGGCAAACGAGCAGACAGATTATTTGATGGTAACCAATCAGCGCCGCCCATGGACACCCGCAATAACCAACCTTATTAGTATTAGGGATTTAGAGATGTTGATATTGGGGAGGGGAAGGTTGGGGCTTCCAGCAACCTCACTTACTCTGCGAAACACAACGCTGTGATTGTTTCACGCCGGTTTTCTGTGAGGCCATGGTATCACTCCGGTCGAGACGACCCATTCACCATTCATTTGTTTAAAAACTTAATGATGTTCATTTATTTCAGAGTTACGTTTTGATGTCACTAGACGCCCATACTTTGGATTTAGAGGAACTACGCTATGGACTGTCAAATGTCACGTGCTTAAGAATTTTCGACCACTCTGATCCAAGAACGAGGTCTTATTTAGCCGACTGGGTTGCTAGAGGTACCGACAACGTGAAAATCCCGCGACAATCGTACGAAATTACGGTAAGTCCTTTCTTGTACATAAAAAGTATACTAAATTTGTTAGTTTATGTTGCATTCATCCTTCAGGTTGAAGCTGCGCTTGCCAGTGATGCAGCGCGACTTATAACAGATGCTGTCGAAAATTCTCCTGACGAATTTAAAATAGAAGCTCAAGAAATTAGCTGCGATTCTGAAGATCAATGGGAAGTCGGTGAAGAATTTACAAATCATTTGCTGACGGTAACATTGAATTCAAATATTTGAATAACTTTAGTATTTGCTGATGGATTGGTTATGACTATCTTTACACAAACTTCTTTTCAGAATCCAATTTCGGGAATTACGAATATGATTAATTTAGATAACACCACAGGCGAACGATTAAATTTCAACGTAGAAATAATGGAATTATCAAATAGTGGATTCAATAGCATTGCAAAATGGAACCCAGAAACTGGTTTTATTTACGTTCGAACTGCAGACGAAACATCAGACCGCTTAGCTGAAAAGTGGCAAAACAAGACGTTCAAAGTAGTTTCGCGCATCGGAGCTCCTTATTTAGTCGAAGTCATCCCCAAGGAGGGTGAAGTACTAACCGGCAATGATCGATATGAAGGATATTCGAAAGACTTAATACATGAAATATTAAAAGAAATACTACATTTGAACTATGAAATTGAAATTGTGCCAGGTAATGGCTACGGTTCATATAACAAAGAAACAAAAAAATGGGACGGTCTTGTGGGACATCTTTTAGAAAGGGTATGTGGGTAGCATGAGAATTTAATCTTAAATAAATAATAGTAAGTAATAACTAAAGTACTGTTTTTCTCTCGCTTTTCAGAAAGCTGATTTAGCAATCTGCGACTTAACCATAACTTATGAACGACGGTCTTCCGTAGATTTCACGACACCTTTTATGACTTTGGGTATAAGTATTCTTTATTTAAAACCCACTCCTCCCGAGCCAGAGTTGTTTTCTTTTCTGAAACCATTTTCGGTTGATGTATGGATTTATATGGCAGCTGCTTATTTAATGGTGTCGTTATTACTCCATATTTTAGCGAGGTAAATAAAAAACAGCTAGATGAGACATTTATTTTCTTGTGACTTGACACAAGTTACAACTATTTTTATTGAATTTCAGACTAGCACCAAATGATTGGGAAAATCCTCATCCCTGTGACAAATCTCCTGAAGAATTGGAAAATATTTGGCACATAAAAAATTCTTGCTGGCTCACAATGGGATCTATAATGACACAGGGATCCGACATTTTACCCAAGTAAGCTTGACATTTTATAGAAAAATAATTAAATATTTATAGTAATATTTTGAACTATTTACTTATTTTATTTCAACGCAGAGGTTATTCCACTCGATGGGTCTGCGGCATGTGGTGGTTCTTCGCATTGATCATGTGTTCATCTTACACCGCCAACTTGGCTGCTTTTCTGACCAATGCGGCTATGGATGACTCCATTAAAAGTGCTGAAGACCTCGCAATGCAGACCAAAATCAAATATGGAACACTAAAGGGTGGTTCTACGTACTCCTTTTTCAAGGTAAAACCTTGACTTATATATTATTTTACTCGTAAGCTATCAAGAAATAACACTGATCGTACTGGTCACCCATGCTACTTGATATTTTTGTTTCACAGCGTTCCAATGTTTCCTTATACCAAAGAATGTACGGCGCTATGGAATCTGCTCGCCCATCCGTTTTCGTCAAGAATAACGATGAGGGATTAGACCGAGTGCTGAAGGGCAAAAGAGACTATGCATACTTTATGGAGTCTACTGCTATTGAATACCAGTTAGAGAGGCATTGCGACTTAATGCAAGTGGGCGGATTGCTTGACTCAAAAGGCTACGGAATTGCTATGCCCTTCGGTAAGATGATTAGAGTTTAACACATTTCATTTATGTACTAAAGTACTTGAACGCTTTTCAATTTGTCTGAACACACACGTGAGTGAGCTTACACAAATTAAATTATATTGCACTGGATTTACGATTCACAATATGCTAGGGAAAAAACAGCGAGCGTTTTGACATTTTAAATATTTTATACAGACTCGTCATACCGTACAGCCGTGGATAATGCATTACTAAAATTGGCTGAGAGCGGCAAGTTGGTGGAAATTAAAAACCGCTGGTGGAAAGCGCCCGCAGAAAATGCTTGTGTTGTAAGTTAATTTTTTTATGTATGAAATTGCAATTTAAATGTTTTTACAGTAATTTGTGTTTTTAACTACAATTGTATAAAACATATTAGCGAAACAATTTACTTAAATTCAATAGACTGAATATCACTGTAACCTATACTTTGTTAAAAATAAATTATCACTGTGCACATTTTAAATAGGTATAATTTTGTTCTCAGTCTGAGGAAGCAGCCGAGGAAGGGGCAGCAGGAGAATTAGGAGTAGAAAATGTTGGTGGCGTGTTTGTCGTATTAGCTCTAGGATGCAGTGCAGCCGCAGCAATGGGTATATTTGAATTCCTTTGGAACGTCAGAGAAGTCGCCATCGAGCAGAAGGTATCTACGAATTTCATTAAGTACCAAATAGCATTCATATGCTAATACAAAAAGACCTCAGCGACATTGAATACCGCAAATTCACTGCTTTGCATAGACAAACCTTGTGCTTATTTCATTACATATTGACTACGTTTTGTAAATATATTATTCAAATCAGGGTATTCTCGAGGGCTTCTATTTTTACAAATGTAAAATACAAGACATCAAGTATGTAGATCGAAAAAGTAAAGGTTTGGTAATAATGAAATAGGTTGTAGTGAAAGACTGCCTTTTAACTTTTGTGAAACTAATTCCTATCTTGTACTATCAGATGACTCAGTCAGAAGCTCTCTGGGCTGAACTGTCGTTTGCACTAAGCTTTTGGGAAACTGAGAAGCCAGTGAAGCATTCACGTCCATCATCAACAGCTTCGGGATCCAATGGAGCTTCGCGAGCCTCCTCCGTGCTTCGCTCCGCAGCAGACCTATTCCATCTTAATGTATTTAATAAATAATTGTAGCTAAAACCACTAAGTAACGAATGAACATAAAATTATATTTATTTAAATTAATATGTAAATAATATTTTTGAGGAAGGATATTAGCTGAGATTACACATTGCACTGCAATAAATAGTTTTACAAACCAAATCAACCTTAATCGCTGAATTATTTAAATAACAAATTATTAAGTTATTACAGTGTGTAACATGTCTAATAAAATTAAAAAAAAAAACATAAAGGCTTATTATTATATAAAGTAACATAAATGTAATGTGCTTTTATTTACTTAAGTACTAAAAATACCTTCTCCACCTCTAAGTTGACACAAACAACATATAAATTCAGTGGATCAAAATAAATTCTTGGAAACGAAACATAAACATGAAATACTTGAAATATTTCTTGGAAACAGACAGACGTTGATAGAAATATTTCATTTTTGTCTCTTTAAAAGGTTAGCACTTACAAAGAAACTAATAAATCTCATCGAAGTTGATGAAGGAGGTTGCCGCTCTGAGGACCGAGACCGCTCGTGACTGTGACCGCTCGCGTTGTGGAGAAGGGCTGGTGGTGGAAGGTGGCGCAGATCTTGGAGGAGCCGTGGGCTTGTGCAGCTCACGGGGGTTCAAGGACGCGTGCCACTCACTTGACAACGCCTCGAAGAAAGTCACCTGTAAAACAGCAATAATTTTATTAAAAAACAGATGTTATGCTGCGTATAAAAATGCTGCGTGTAAACCGCGATACGGTTTACATTTCTGAATGGAACAATTTTTACATGATCCACAAATGTTTTGTTCAGTAGCTGAGGGTATGTAAATACTAATTTATAAAAATCCCTGTAGAATAGAATGAGTTCCCAGTAACGAATATTCATCTTTTACCTTCTCAAATCAAATTATATCACAGTTAAATAGATCTAACCATCAAATTCACAAGACAAGCCTTTTAAGATCTTTAACTATCTGAATAGAATTTACCATAGCTTTTAGTCGGTAATTTATCAGTTTAACCGAGTAACCCGGTCCACCCATCCTGAACCGATTCAGTATTAATACATTTCCCAGTACTTTCTCTATGAACGCTCTAACAATATGCTTTCATAAAACAAATAATAATAATTATTATTATACCTTTTCTTTGACACTGATTTGTCGAGCGTGGAACATGAAATCAATGATGGCCACCACCAGACCTAAAAGTCCACCGGAGCCCAGCACCAAAAAGATACCACTTGTGTTCTTCATTTGGAGCGAACCGCTGTCATCTTCTTCTTTGACAATTTTCTATAAAGATGATAAACAAAAAAATAAACTACTGGAAAGAGGAAATCGAATACTTAATTGTAAAGTTTCTGTCATGAAATAATCTCTACTAATCACGAATACTGAAATTATATACCTACCTTTGTTTCGATGTGATACCACTAAGTAACCTTAACGATTTATTTTACGGATTGATACAAAAACAAAAAACATCAAATTACTATTAATATACAGAAAGTAAGCATATCGTACGACTGCAATACCTGTTTATTTAAAAAAATATTTTATTAATTATGAAGTCTAAAAATTCCTTATTCCTAATGAGCAGAGAGATAAGCATCCAACATTGTATAACTACCTCACAATGTTCTTCATTATCTTCATCTTCCCACCATTTCTTTTTCAATTTTTCAAGTTCACCCAACTCTTGTAATGATAAAATGGCGTTATCCACCCAACCTTTATGCGGGTAATCTATAAATAGAACATTAAAAATCAATTTATATTCCTTATTAAATTAAAATTGTCCCTTAATATCTGTTACTTACTCTTGGCCATAGCAATACCATATTCCTTGGAATCTAATTTAGAACCGAGCATTTTCAATTTACAATTCCTCTTCATATAATATTCGATGGAAGTTGATTCCATAAAGAACGCATAATTTCCTTTACTTCTCAGAACTCGATCTTTTCCTTCATCGTTGCTGTCCATAAAAACAGTTGGCTTTGCCGAGACCATTACATCCCAAATTTTTGAGTAAACCGTATCATTTGACGTCTGTAAGTTTTATATCATTAAATCAAAAGTATTATTAAAACACTATCAAATAGATCCATTCCTTTTTTCATGTAATAACAACATCCTTTTCTTAACGCACAAACTTTCACGTTTACATATATATTATCAGTAACATTCATACATACTTGGAAAAATTTATACGTGGAAGCATTGTACACAGCTCCGTAAGAAATTTTGTTCTGTTCAGAAAGTTCTTTAACGTCGTTAATGACATTGCTTCTCCGACTGTTACTGAGGAAAGTCGACATGTTGGCCGTATACGAGGCAGTCACGATAAGTGCAAAGAACCACCACACGCCTGCAACCCACCGCGAGCCCGCCGCTCTGTAAAAACAAAAACTTTTGCTTTGAGTTTAACGAAGTGAATGGAACGCGGATAGAAACAACGTTGTGTTTAAAAGTTTAACTTTGGCCTAATGTTTTCAACAAACAGCCGCTTTAATGCGCTTTTCGGGCTAAATGGGGTCTCACATTACTTCATCTAACATATCCCAAACAAAGTACCTAATTTATGATTATTGTGTAAGATTCACCTTATTGGAAAAGTTCAATACAAAATATACTCTTTATTTCTTACTTGGCGTAACCTGTTATAAAAGCACAATCGTTCTCACCTTGGTAGAATATCGCAACCCTGTGTCATAATGGATCCCATAGTCAGCCACATACAGTTGTACAGACTCCATATATTCTCAAGGTTTTCTGGATTCTGGTTGCATGGATGAGGATTTACCCAATCGTCTTGACTCATTCTGAAATACAAGGTAAAAGAAATTAATTTTAAATTGAAATATCAAACTTCAGAACTTGTAATTTTAAGTTATAGCTATATCACCACTTTTAAAACTAAAAACTTGGCAAATTTGATAATAATATTAAATGGAAATGGCTGATTCTTTTTATAAAATGTGTTTCTCGAAGGGTTTAAACTTTTAAATAAGCTTAGTTAAGTTTACGGTTTAGGGCTAAATATTTCAACTGTTTGGTTGTAATAATAATGAGCCGATAGATAACTATGCAGGTAAATTCATGTGTCATAAAATCAAAATTAATAATAGCGTAAGACTGTTATAATTGTGTTTTAATTTAAAATAAAGTATAACTAACCTTGCACAAATCAGTAGCACAAATGAAACGATCACATACGTAGTCGCCAGATACAACCAGACATCTAAAGACAAGGGTTTAATAAACGAAAATCTGTCCGGCGCTTCTGGGTCTTCCTCTCTGAACAACAAACTTATACCCAAAGTCATAAAAGGAATTGAAAAATCCACGACCGAATTCCTTTCTGAAGTTATCGTCAAATCGCAAATACCCAAGTGTGCTTTCTAGAACAAAAATATGAATAAGAAAATTATACGCAGCACAGTAACAATAAAAAAGTTTCTGAGATACATTAGCTTAGCGACTAGTTATTTCCTGCAGGATATTAAAGTTGGCTTCAACAAAATTATAACTGCATTGCAATGTAACAGTTTCCAAGACTTAATTAAGGATGCAGTTATTCTTCCTTTGTGTATTTATAACTAGCGACCACCTCGTGACTTTGTTCACAAGAATTCTCCTACTTTCGGAGTTACACTCAGTACTGAACTGTTATGTCTTTATAACTTGATAAATATTAATATTTTTTTCAGATTATACTTACATGCTCCATAATTTCTCCAATAATTCCATTCCATTTCTTTGTACCTTCCAACTGATTGCCGTATTCATTACCTGGAGCTACATAAAATTCATATTCCAATTCGATGTTCATTGTTTTCTTTATGTACGTGAATATGGCGTCAATAAGGTCTACGCAGTAACCACGATAAACGGTTCCATTTTCTGTCTCTTTTATATGAAAATACGGTTTTCCTATTCTGGTCACCACCTTTAAAATAATATTTGTTTAAATTAAGTAAAATATCATGGTGGTTCGAAACATGGCAAGTACCAATGTGACTTTTTCCGAGTTATATGTACTTTCTATTATTATTTAGACACCACTGATATACGGTGAAGGTATACATACATCGTGAGGAAACCTGGACTTATAATTTCTAATTATAAGTTTGAAATCGCCAACCTGCATTGAGCATGCGTGGTGATCAATGCTCTAACCTTCTCCGTATGAGAAGAGGCCTTTGCTCAGCAGTGGGCACTTATAGGCTGATGATGAAGTAAAATATCAATTATATCATCCCGTTCAATTTCTGGATCATTTACAACATTTTGAACCACCCAAAGCCTCGTTCTCGCGTGTAGAGTTCCATAGGAAACCTTACCTACTCTTAGTATGCTGTACGTAATTATCGACCAACGAAGTATGTATAACCATGCATCGGTACTAGAAACAATATTATCGAATTTGAACAACACAAGGTAAATTTTAGTATTGGTATTTATACCTAAAGCTAATCATAATTATTTTCACTTTTATCATTTATTAAAATAACTGTAGTAACACATTCATACCTTTATTTTTGAGTTTACGTTCACAGCTAGTGATCTATCATCTATATCCTTCTTAGTGATTACATTAGTCTTGAAGTCCCAGTCTCCGGCGTACATAAATTGACTTTCCTTATTTAGTTTTGAAAAGTGTAATTTAAAATTGATTCTTTTTCCTTCTTCATCGAATTCTATGTGTCCTGAGAAACCTTTCGTAGTTGTCTGTAAAAAGTTCATAAGTAAATACCGGTTGTCTTTATATTTTTTTGTTTATGAATTAGTTTATATAACTTATAAACAAAAAGACATAAAGTATAGTTTTAATTGTTATACATTTTCCTTGTTTTCTATTTTAGAAATATTTTGGAATTATTAATTAACGTTTTGTCTTGATTTTATTATTGTACCTTACGGAGTGCTTCTCGAAGATCGTATCCTAAAGGCCATGCGCTGTCATCGTATTCCGATCTAGAACTCTTCAAACATAGAGCTGGAGGTTCCACAGGGTCTTCATCAACCTGCATACTTCTAATAGCTTTCTCCAGATGACTTAATGCATCAGCTGTTAATGCTGTTTCAAGCTAAAACAGACACAATCATTAGGTCTTTAAGAATTGATTGCCAATACTAAAGTTTCTTCAAAATTGAACTTATCCAATTCATTCCGAATCAAGTCGCCTTTCTCAGATTTCCAAATAATCTTATCTCCATATTGAAGACTTGAAAACTCCAAGTTATGTATAACGTTCTCTTATGAACATGTGAGATGAAGTTACCCCTAACGCAGCGTTCCCGAGCATTCCTTTGTCCTTCCACGTCGCTTCACTCGGAGTGGTCAAGTGCAATGTGGATACATTAGCCATGAGCGCAGGAATCTGCTTGAAGTCCAAACTGTACGAGTCTAGATTGGTTAATATGAAACTCTGGAAATTAAACATGGATGTAAATGAGCAACTGATTTCTAGTTAACTTAAACAATCTTACAAAGCTTCAAAATGACGTTCAATTCCTACTGAGGCAATTGAAATACATACTGATAATATTTAATTTAATTTTCAAATTGGAGTAAAAATACCCTATGTATTTGAAATATTTTAAAAACACCTGATGAATCCGTAAATACTTTTACGTGTACAAGGTATAATTAATATACGGACATCAGCGTATTTAATATTAATGTCAGCGTAAATACGTACTTGATATTCCGTAGAGTTTTCAACTTGTATTATTTCATTCATATATTTGTGGACATTTGTTACGTTACAGTCGAGTATGTGGTAGGTCATGCGTGCCACTTTAAATATATTTTTAAATGTTTCTCGATTGTCACCGTCGGGATCCAATCTTTTGAATAATATTGACTCCACGCCCACCGCTGTAGGCCACGTGTTTATTACTTCTTGTAGACGTATGAAACCTGAAAAATACATAAAAAATAAGCTTTTTAAAACTATTATAGGAAATGAAAAAACTAATGACACGAAAGGATCTCAGAGATTAATTTATTTTAAGTGATTTATGGCTCACAAATCATACGTAGCCAAAAGAAATGTAAAAAACATAACCCATAGAGAATAAACACCCAGTAATTTTACATAAGAAACCTAAACAATAATAATAAGGCTATACAAACTGCTATCGTCTTCGTATAGGATCGTGAACTTGTCCCAGCCCAAGTCCTTGATGAGCGTTGCGTAAGCCTTCGATATTAATTCTGGAGGCGGATGATAAGCAAATGTGAAAAAATCCTCAGCTTGCGTCGCGATAGGCTCCCATCCTAGCGACAAATGTGTAATCTGAAATTATCCAGAAAATATTGATCAATTACTTTTAAGAAGGTGTCTTAAAGGCAATTTTAATAACATTGTCACTACACCAAGTTTGTCGGTCTAAGAAAAATGACCATTCATTTCAATTTGAAAAGAAATATAAAATCTTCCTCGATAAACCAAAGGCAATAACAAACAAATGATATTAGAATCACGCAATAGCCACTGCCAAATTATTGTTTAAGTAAGTACTAATATAAAACTTTTTGATCTAAAAGTACGCTTATTTTTGTAACTCACCAAACAGCACCCTGATAAAACCATCAAACTGCTTATATTATCAAAATACTTCTTATAGAAATAGAGGACGCTAACTTTAAATATAATAATAAAAAACTTACATTAAATCTATTACACAACAAACAAGTAGTGTCGCAGATGCCGTAAGTCGGGCGGGCGTCTATTAAAGCCACGATCCCTCTGTTGTCTGAAGTAAATGGACACACTGGAAAACAAACAGTTTTATATAAGTGTCCTATTAATCTGGAGGAACAAAATAAAAATATGAAATAAATATGGCATAAAATGATACTATATTAGCGGAATATGTAGTAGTTAATTCTCACATATTTATTTCACTACCACCACCATCTCAATCAACCGTCATTCACGGGTTTGAACCCATTTTTGTGTCATAACAATGTATTTTGAGCATAAAATAAAAATTATTCTCTTAGTCAGATTCTTTAGATTATGCACCCACTGTGCATACTTTTGGTTCCGTAAGATCAATATTTAGGGGCCCCTTTAGTACATGATGACGTTGACTTACGTTCTAATGAAGTGGAATAGCTGTCGACTACCTTCGAATCCAAGGACCGGCCGTGGTACGTCATCATTTGGTTCGCTTCAATCATATTCTCAAATACCTGCCTGGACGTCTCCAGTGTTTCTCGGTTAAAAAGACCCCCTGAAAACAACCAAAGGCGCAATGTTTATGTTTCTTAAATTGTTTCCAAAGTATTACAATTTTCACATACCAATTGGAAAAGCGGCTGTACGTAGTGCATGAGCATTATTTATGCAGATAATTGTGGTAACAATGAAAAAAGCTTTGAAAGTGATCATGACGAAAGTTTATGTTGATTTATGAATACAATATGTGTTGTTTAGGCGGGCATGCGGCACGCCGGCCGCTTCACCGCCGTCTGAATTATTTTTGGAAAGCAGTTTTAGGTCACGTCGCGTGCGCCATCACGAGTCGCTGTCGCGTTTGCTACCGCCGTCGTGCCATTCCTTGACATCCGTCCAGCCATTGGTAGACTGGAATTGGAGTTTAAATTTTACGAATACAAAAGAATAGAAGAATATTTTCTAAAACATTTAACTAAATGACTCAATGAAACCGAAATAACACATTATTATTATATCTTTGGTGTGTGAATGACAAGCTATATATCTATATTTTTCAAATAGTTCAAAGCATTAAAAAAGCTTTGCCACCTCCATTTATTCATAATTCCACGAGGAGTTAATTTTATTTGAGTGAACGGCTACCCAGACGTTCATTCGCTAAGCGGTGCGCCCACAAATTGTAGTGAAATAGTTTTTTTATAAACGAACTATGCAGGCACATTAAGTTTCACGCCATGCGCTTGTATTTACTGGTATTGCTGCTTTTTGTTGAAAAATGTAGACCACAATTTCGTTATACGGAAACTGTGGAAGTTTCCTACCAAATAGGTGAGCGTTTGTTGTATACAAATAATAATTTATTGTGACTTTAACGTTGTTATTACTAACTGATGTGTGTGTTGAGCACAATAGAAATAAAAGTAACCACTTGGAGTGTATTGAATAGAGTTCAAATTGTAACCACCTTTATATATACTTATGGGAAAGCAATAAAGATATTAAATATTGAGTATTGAGAGCATCAGAACTTACTACTCGAACCTTTGTCCGTAAATGATGGACGAAAAATTCAATAACATGTATGGTAAAAAGAAATGTTATATTAAACTCACTCACTTCGATGGCTTAAAGATATGTTATTTCAAATTTGGTCCATCATATTATAATAATACCAAGTAGTATTAGTATGTCTGTATTTATGTACCTATGTATCTGTATGATATAATAATATACGTAGGTATGTGCGTCTCCGAAATCGAATGATTGTTTTATTTCTTTTAATTTTCGTAGCTGGTATTTTTGAGAAGGATGCCACCACCCAACAGTCGGCGTTCAATGACAGTTTCAACCATGTGCACCTGCAAGAGGTCCGAATCAAGCCCATCATGTTGCAACCGCTGAGGACTGACAGCTACTCGGTTTGGAGGGAATGTGAGTACTTACCTACCTACTGGTTTATCTGTTTCACACGTACTTAAGATCAAATTGTTATAAATTACAACCTAAGGAATCGGAATTCTGGTTGTGGACACACATTTTGGGCATTAAATACCTGTAACGAAGTTCCCGATAAAATTATGTGTTTATGTGTACTCTCCATATTTTTTTTTTTTTTTGTATTACTTATTGTAAATTCAGACATTTTAAAACAGGCACTAAATAAAATAACTAGTTAGCAAAACTGCCAACGTATTGAAATTGAAAAGAGTTTTATACAGATGTAAATGTAACCAATTTTGTTCAATACAACATTGTTTTGGTTTTGCTGCTGTACGAGTATACCTTCAGATATTACGGCGAAGCTAGTAAAGAAATAGCACAAATATTTTACGGATTTTATATGCACCACTAGCTCATTGTTATTTCTATGACATTTCAGTGTGTTCAATGGATGGAATACGACCGGTGGCTGTATTTGGTCCACAAAACCCAGTATCAGACGGTAGTACTCGAGACCAGTGCGCTATTATGAACATACCTCATATCCAAGCTACATGGCAGCCCAACGACCCGGATTTAGAACTGAATGAGCAAGAAAATGAAGATGAGGAAGAAGAGACTGAAACAAACAATGAAGAAGCAGGAGGAGAAACAAACGCAGAAGGACAAGAAGACGAAGAAGAAGCGCAATTCAAAAAGATTTCAATAAACTTTTATCCGGACTCTGAAGAAATTGCACTGGCGTACGGAAAACTTTTGAAGTATTATAAATGGGGAGAATTTGCGGCGCTCTACGAAGATACATTCGGTACGTTATTTAATACACTTTTAAGTTATTTTGCAATCTAGCCGCGTCTACTAGAATCGACGTGAGAATTCATTTTAATACCTATACAGCGCCATACTGCCATATGACTTTTCATGACAAAAATTTTGTTTCACATAGGTTTACTGAGAGTACAGAAAATTTTGGCTGAAGTATCTGTGAATTCGCAAATTTTCATGTTCAAGTTAGACCCAGAAGGCGATAATCGACAGGTAACCACATTCCATATTTACCTATAATACCTTTTTATTAAGGACTATTTTAAAAGCCAGGTCTCATGTACACTATTATACATAATAATTTAAGATTATTAGGTTACAGTGCTACAGTACAGACCTTGTCAAACAAGAGATTGTATCGTTTTATAATTTTCAGATTTTCAAGGCGCTAAATGAATACCACATAAGTAGATTTCTACTTGACTGTCATTCAGATCGTATCCTGCAATATCTAGGCGAAGCGGAAAATGCACAATTAGTTAGTGAGTACCAGGTAATCATATAATATATATCTACATAATTGCTAACAACACAGTAGCGACAACTAACTAATTATTATTACAAGAAACGCCGATCAATTATCGTATCGTATTTGCATGTTTGCGGTTTCGATAACAACTTCGAGACAAAATATTTTATTAAAATTAGAGAAACATGCAGCAATAACATCCTTAGAGAGCTTGAAATTCAATTTATTGGCAGGAAATTGTCTTACATCTGACGTATAAACTCATAACTTTATAGTAACATAGACAGAATATTCCATAAATTACAGATTTTTTGGTTCACTTCCTCATACAACTTGATTTTAAAACTCAGCAAATGCACTAAAGGAGTAATTTTTATTTTCTCCAAGTATCTTCCTAATAACTTTAGGAATCTAAGTAAAACAGTCACACATTTAGTGCAATGTTCCAGGCAAACAATATTAATGCCTTGAAGAATTCAGTTGTTTAACAAACTATACTAACTTTTAAACTGTCTCGTTTTATGCCAACAACATATTATTTAACGGGTATTAACGCAAAAAGTAATTATTTAAATACCTTGTAGGGTTTTTTTGGTGAGGGGAAAAATAAATCATCAAATGACTTCTCCCGCCCGGGGCGGGGCTGGAGGGAGTGTTAGACTCATACTGACTAAAAACCCCCCGTTTCTTCTATTGCTCTGGGCCGAGGCCGCGGTGCCTCAACCTTGCAAGCAGACCTTCCACAACGCAATGCTTATTAATACTGTCACTCTATATAGCTGGATCAGGAACTGAACTCGGTACATAGGAGTTACAGGATGTAAATTTTACAGCACTTCATTCTGGTGTCAATGGACGCGTCCACGGTAGCAGAGAAGCTGGTGAAGATGCCATCCAATGTAACTTGGCTCAGTATCACGGAATATGACAAGTTGAGCGATGAAAGACATTATCTGGCGACCAGGGTGGGCAACTGGCAGACGGTGGAGGATTCACCTAGTGTGGCTCAATTCAAGGTAGGAAACATGTATTAATTTACAATCCCCATGGACTCGGGGTCCGTGCCCTTGTCATCAAATTTCCAAAAAGATTATTAACAGTAAATATTTCAAAAATACCAATTTCCAAGTTCAAGGATTGAAACTAAAAAAATATATTAATCAATTTTAAATCTTGTAACTTTTTCAGGTGAATATTTTTTTACGTATTTCATATTTCACAACTTGTATGCTGTGTAACAATACAAATAAAAACTGAGGATAAAAATATCGGTGAACATAACAAAAAATAGCATTTAATAATCATATTGGTTTATTGCATTGATTCTATTTTATAAAGCTGGCTAAATAAGCTTTTATAATTTAGTATCATGTTTTACCGAAATTAAATATACCTAATAAAATCTGTATACAAATCAAATATTTAATAAACTATACAATTTTTATAACCCGTGCACATGCGATTATAGTTATTAGTAGTAGTAATTTACTTATGAAATCCTTCACAGCTCGATTCGTTAATAATGGATGACGTTGCTAATCACCTGGTGAAGGCGCTTGATTTCGAAGGATTGCAAGATCGTGAGCAACCTCCTACATTCAGTTGCTCTGAGCCAGAGCCCTGGGAACACGGGGCTACATTTCAACAGAAGATATTGCAGGTAGAAACACAGCGTTTATAATTCAAAATCTCAATATATTATGTAACATCTTTTGAGAATATTATTGCTTCATTCAATCAATACTTTTTCACATTTAATTAAGTACTTCAGTGAAGATTGTTCTTTATTCCACGAATTATACATTCTTGTATGAAGATTTAAAGTAGCATAGCTGTTTTTACGTGAAGTAGGTAGATGTGAAACGTGATCCAAAGCCAAAACCTGTAAAAAAACATTACGCAATTGCACTAACTTAGATTTTTCGAAACCGACTATCGTGTTACAAAGTTTTGCGATATATATTTCAAACCTAACTTATTATGGGTTCCAGACAAAAACATACGGCGCCACAGGGAATATAGAATTCGATGAAAATGGACGTAGAATTAATTATATTCTGTATGTGAATGAGATACACGTAAGGGATAGACAAACTATTGGGAGGTGGGAGTCTGCCAATGGTACGGAAATAATTGAAAACCTGCGGAACAATAATAGCGTCACTAGCCAACAAAATGGTAAAGAATTTAGGGTAAGTATAAAAGAAGTCCGAATAACTGAAATGCATATATTGTGATGTTATACACTCCTCTGTAGGAGTGTCAATGATTAACATCACAATAACGCTAATAGTAACCTACCGAATTATCAAAACTTTGTTTACTAAAACAATTAAAAAAAAAATATTGATGAAGACGACTTCAATTTTTATTGTAAGAAAAGATAGGCGATTATTAATGAAATATGATTCCTGGCAAATGTCCACCACCACGATGACAGATGTCAATTGTTTCATCAAATCTCATTTTGGCATATTGGCGGGTTTATTTCGTTTTCGTTAAAGCCATCACGGATTTAACGTTTTAGGGCTGCAAGGCCTAGGGCGCCGTATAGTCTCTGTCCTTAATAAAGCCCCACAAAAAATAATCCAGTGGTGTTAAATCTCAGGATCTGGCTCGCCACTTAACAGCTGAATTTCGTGAAATTATGCAATCTGCATCGTTTACACGTTTTTCCTATAATATAAACGTTTTCCTTTACTTTTGAAATGTGAATGTTCAGTTTTGAAACAAACACCTGACACCCAAAACCGGAACACCAATTTGCGGATTACACAAAGACTGATTCCGTGCGGGAATCGATATTGCCCAGCCGCCGCGTCAACTTGTCAGTCAATTCCACTCATCTCTTTCATTCACTACCGCAGGTAATATCCCGCATAGCCAAACCCTATTTCTGGTATAATGAAGAATGTAACGTAAAGGAATGCACAGAAGACGAAAAATTCGAAGGCTTCTCTGTGGACCTGGTCAAGAACATAATTCGCCTTCTTAGAGAAGAGAAATATAATTACACATATAAATTTATCTACGATCCGGACATGGTGTATGGTATCTATGATCAGGAGAAAAAGAAATGGACCGGGCTCGTAGGCTACCTGCTGGACAAAGTAAGTTGTAAACAAATTGTACTGAGTACCTAGTTTTTGTTGAAAGTTATTAAAGTTGTTTTTTCTATGAATATAAAACTGTACAAAGTACCGCCTCGAAATGGCCGAATGTATTTTTTGTAACTACGACGATAAACGAAAATTTTCATACAAAAATATACCATCTGCTTATTTAAATAAAAGTTGTTTCTGTTTTCAGAAAGCTGACTTGGCCGTTTGTGATTTAACAATAACGGAGGAACGGAAGAAGGTCGTAGACTTCTCAGTGCCGTTCATGTCTCTTGGAATAAGTATCCTGTACACCCAGGATCGTAAAGTGAAGCCGGGCATGTTTTCCTTCCTCAACCCCTACACTTTTGAGGTCTGGATGCACACAGCGACAGCATATTGTGTAGTTTCAATCATACTTTTTATTTGCGCCAGGTAAATAGCTAGCATCCTAATTACATAAGAATTTAATACATTGTTTCGTAGCTATGAGCAGTTGATTAATTGGCTATTATTTCAGAATATCTCCAGCTGATTGGCAAAATCCAGAACCGTGTGAGAAAGATCCGGAGGAACTAGAAAATATATGGACATTTAAGAACTGCGCCTGGCTAACCATGGGTTCCATCATGACGCAAGGATGCGACATATTGCCGAAGTAATTATTATTTATTAAACTTTATCAAATATTGTCTTCAAATTCTAAATTAACAGACTTATTTATATGTACTTATTTATAGTTATCACTTTTTAAAGTTTCGTTGTTCTATTTTTTTTTATATATTTGCTCTTAACACACTGTACGTACCTACTTTGGCTTATTTAATGGTTCCCCTTCACTCGTTTACATCATGTAGTGAAGACAATTGATCACCTATTACTCAGTAATTAATGAGTTTACGTATTTATCATATTGCTCTTATCCTGCAACAATTACTACGTATATATTTTACCAATCCAGAGCTATAGGTACCCGCTGGGTCTGTGGTATGTGGTGGTTCTTCGCAGTGATCGTGTGTCAAACGTACATTGCCCAGCTATCAGCTTCAATGACGTCAGCCATGGAGAATGAACCAATCAACAGCGTCGATGATTTGGCCAAACAAACAAAGATTCGCTACGGAGCCATCAATGGAGGATCTACTCTGGAATTTTTTAAGGTACATTAGTACTTACTATATGTGTTTTTGCTTTACTAACTTTGATTTTAATTATGATTTGGTTCGACATGACGTACAAAGCAAAAGCAACTGGATTAATATGCTGATTATTTAAATGTATAACTCATAGATATGTCCTGGTGATCAGTGATACAGGCATTTTATGCCTAACGCACACAGATTTTTTCTTTTGACTTTACAAATTCTAGCTTGAATAATTGATTTTTTTAGATTATCTGTGAGTAGTCCCAGTCGCCGGAAGAAAATTATTTAATTTTTACGGAACCGGCTACTGGGACCGCGATCCGAGTTTTTGTGATCGCAGTCGCCGGAAGCTGTGTAACTTATAATATGTTTGTATGAGGAAAAATAAAAGAGAATTTATATTTCATTACATTTGTGTGTAAACATTTTTAAGTTAACAAAATTCTATTATTAATTTGCAGTCTTCAAAAGACAAAATGTTCAGACACATGTACGAAACTATGCAAGCAAACCCAGCTGTGTTAGTCACCAGCAACGATATCGGAGAGAACAGAGTTTTGAAGAGTAAAAACAAGTATGCCTTCTTTATGGAGTCCAGTACCATTGAGTACAAATTAAAAAGAAACTGCGATTTAAAGAAAGTCGGAGGAGAGTTGGACAGTAAGGATTATGGGATAGCCATGCCAGCAAGTGAGTTGTATTAATTTTTCTATCGTATCTTTACATTTACGTAATCTTAAACTTCTTATTTCATTTTATGATTTCCTAATAATAAAGGTAAGATCAGTACTCAACAAAATTGATAAACGCTCCATTAAACAATAAAACTAGGTGAACTAACCTTTTTGTACCTTTTTACCTTTATATTTTACTAGCAAATTCCAGATGTTCAAACTAATTGAATAAGTATAAAAATTCGCAGCCATTACGCCAATTATATTATACAAAGTAACAGATCATTGATCTTTTTTTTCAGATTCACCATTCCGAACG
Organism: Spodoptera exigua; assembly: GCA_902829305.4. NCBI lineage: Eukaryota > Metazoa > Arthropoda > Insecta > Lepidoptera > Noctuidae > Spodoptera > Spodoptera exigua. Next base: position 7,874,728 of record LR824614.2, read on the forward strand.
GATATAAACCGAGCCATTTTAAGATTAAAAGAATTAACAACGTTGGATAAAATTAAAAACAAATGGTGGCACGAAAAATATGGAGCTAAAAAATGCGAAGTAAGGATGTGACTCGTGTTTTTTATTTTATTCATACGTTAAAGAAGTCTGGTTGGTTAAAACGTTAAGGATGTTTAAAACCTTTTTTTATACAAATCAATGCTGAGTTATACGAGTAAATATTATGTCCTCTTCATTTTTTTTTTTATTTTTTTTTTTGTTTGATAGCCTGTTACTGACGAAAACGATACGGAAGGTGATCTTGAGATGGAGAACTTAATTGGAGCCTTCGTTGTCCTGGTGGTAGGATTAGTATTCTGCCTGTTCATGGCCGCCATTGAGTTCATGAATGAAGTCCGTAACATTGTTGTGCGTGAACAGGTATGTGTTATTTTGTATTATATTTACACTCATATGCTATCTTGTTTAATAAATCAAACCCCAAGGGAAAATCGGATTCTTCTATTGTGTCTCGAATTTTGACTGCACGGTTGGCGTATAGGCTGGGCAACTGGCTGCCGCGGGTCTTTGTGTGACCCACAACTCGTTGTTCCGAGTCTGGGTGTAATGTGTATGTTTATAAACGCACCCAGGATACAGGAGATAAACCCAGAAATTTCTTTAAAAAAAAATACCACTATTGAAACGTTAAAGAGAATTAGGTGCCCATATGTATATTTCATAACATCACAACAAGCAATATTTTTGTTATAGGTAACTCACAAAGAAGTATTCATCAAAGAGTTAAAGGCTTCGCTAAACTTCTTCCAAATGCAGAAGCCAGTGCTTCGTAATCCCAGCAGAGCGCCATCCTTAGCCAACACGGACAGTGACGAGAGACGAGAGAAAACAGCAAGAGCCATAGAGAACTTCATGGATTTAGAAAAAATAGTTCAATGAATAACGAACCTCTTTTACTAATTAGCTCGGAGTGAAGTGTCCAATAACTTTCTATTACTTTAACGTGAGCTTATTACTAAGTGTAAATTCTTTTATTAGTTGCTTTACTACCGAAAATAAATGTTGTCATAAAACGTTTGTTAACTTTTTATATATTGATTGAAAGAAAATTTAATTTGAAATTTGACCAAATTGTTTCATTAATTCTTTCTCACATTTTAAAATAATATTTTATTGACACGATTTGACGACGACGGGTTGGATTCCCGCACGGAACAACTCTTTGTGTTATCCACAAATTGTTGTTCCGGGTGTGGGTGTTATGTGTATGTGAAATTATATGTTAGTAATCGCACCCACAATAATGGAGAAATTCCAAGTGTGGAGCATTTTTTTTTAAAGTAAAAATCGTATGATCTACGAGAATTAAAGTGATAATAATCACCATTTTAGATTGATTTCTCATCCTAATTCTACAAGAACTATTTACTTAAGCAAATAAACGTGTCTGTCTGCACCTAACATAATGCATATGTAGAACCTGTCCAGACACTTTTAGAGCACGTTTTGCTTTCGACAAAGTTAATCATTTAGGTTTGAAACCGTTCGCAAAAGTCTATGAATGAGCGTTAACGAACACCGGTTAGATGGCGCCCCGTACACTAATACACTCAAGTTGAGATAGTTCCAATTCAGAAGAAAAAGAACCTACGTAATCAAAAACTGATCAAATTACATATATGTTTGACAAGTAACAGCTCAGGAGTTTCTGTTAGTTATCTATAAGCAGTTAATTTTGCTTGAAAATAATTAATAGTCTATAAACATTCAGTATAAGATGATATTTAAAGCCCTCATTTACCTATATATGGAATAATTGTTATAAAATCATACTAATGGACACAAGGATGGAATTCGGGAGCATTTAAATCATATGAGCACTACACAACCTACCTACTAGATTAATATATTTTTTTTTAATTTCAAAATTCTCTACTAGTTTCAAGTCACACCGGGACTCAACGAGTTAATTCACGTAAATAAGTCCTTATTTTCAATATAGGTACTTCGAAGAAATCAGTGCATCAGTTACTCGCTTATAATTGTACTCACGAAGCGCCATTTTTTATAACAGCAACGTCTTAATTAGCCCAGTATATTCACAGCACACGTGTAAACTATGTTATCGATAAGGAATCCCTAACTAATTGTCAGTTGGTGTGAAATGACAGTATCACGAACAAAGGTTAGACGAAGGTGATTTTTCCTCTCTCAGAGTCAGTCGTTGGAGAGCGTCGCTTCATCTCTCCAGTAACTAGCCAATTACGTCGAGATTAATTGTTATATTGAGTGGAAGTTACTTGTATTTCTTTATTGTATATATATATTACGTTTTACTTTTTGTGCAATGACTGAACGAAACTACTGATCTTGAAAAATATTTTGGGTAAGTATCATTTTCTTGTATTTTAAGTAAGAACGAAGAAAACCACTGACACCTTACCTTAAAAATTATTTCTATTACTCCTAACGACTAAAATAAAAAAAAAAACGTTTTGTGTATAATCTATAACACTAAATAGCTGGTACAGGAACAAATGTGATGACAACATAAAAAAACATTGATTTACTTTTTTACACTTATTTTTGAGGAAAGATTTTAACATCAAACAAAGTGATTTTGTATGAAAAGCTTATTAATGAATGAAATTTGCAGCGATATACTGATACACATATATACTGGTTCATATATACAAAGTGTCAATTAGCATGTATGCTTACGTTCGATATTACACATTCCAACTTCAATAACGGCTTAGAACCATCATGAACATAATTTGTATTGAATCACTGTTTTCGTCGTTTTCCTCGAATAGTTCCAACTGTCAAGCATATGGAGTTCAATTCAATTTCAATAGGACATATTCTATATTTGAAATAAAAACATCTTTTGTAATCTACCTTTGTATTTAAAAGAATACCTTAGTCGTCAAATTTGATTCTACACGATCCTCTATTCGCTCACAGATACATAGTCATCTAAGCCTCTAGCAGTCTGACCCTGACTAACTTCGGAAAAAGAAGGAATAATATACAATTAGAGCAAAACTGAGTTTTCCGTAGCGCTTTCTAAGCGGAGAAAATTGTCAATGATAGTGTAACAGTGAGAGCTGACACGTACCTAACTATCGGTTTTCAAAGATAATAATTTAAGTGGGTTCCTTTCCTGTTCCGTGTCGTACTATTAGAATATCTGAGTCCGTGAGTCATTAATATAGTAATTAATTCTCTATATTTTATTGTCAACGATTTTCGGACAACCACACCCCAACAGCGAATCTTACTTTGACTGTACTAAGAATGGTCTATCATCTTCAAACAAATCTTGGTTTAGGTAAATATTTTGAACTGTATAATGTTAGTCTACGTATCTGTATCTCAGTCACCATTTACTTTATGATCTGCTTTATCAAAAATAGCGCGATCTACTTTTGATAACAAAACATCTTGTCGTAGATAATCAAAAAACTTAAGCACGTATACAAACCATAGTACTTACTAAGAGTAGACACATTCGATAGGTCATCTTCAGACTATGGCAAACTATTTTTGAAGTATAGACTTGGTAAAGCAATCACCAATTCAACGGCGCGGCGACGTCACGCAGACGACGCGACCAGCGCACGCTGCTCATGAATAAGAGTCCCGTTGTGACTTGAAACTATTCGAGCTTTTCTCAGTTAATTTACGTGAATTAGTCGTTGTTTTCAATGTGTATGTCTCACGACAGAAGTATATGTCAGTGATTTAATTTTGAGTGTGTAGGAATACATTGTATTTCTCAACTCATGTTACATGTAGGAATACCTTTATATATCACGAGGTTAACGGGCTTGGGAACAATCGTCATTATTATCCATATAGGGGAAAGGAAGGCAAAACGGACCCTGTGGGCAAAAAGGTCCACCTTGATTATAATGAAACATGTAACGCCATCTATCTGATTGTTACGTCAAATTATTGGAAGCCATGTTGCCGCTTTCGGTCAGTGTACTCAGTTCCACCGGCCGCACGTGCACCGATTTAGCAAGGTAAGTTGATTTTTTTAGATTTTGATGTAAAAATTGCATTTTTCAATTAGCCTACAGTTTTATTAGATTTGTAATAAGGTGATCTTATGATAACCACATGTAAACTGATATATGATTAAACGAATAACAAAGTAAGCCAACTGTTTCTCAAATTTATAACCTTTAAATTATTCGATTTTCTTGTAAGTACCAAAAAGGCAAAACGGACCCAGGCAGAACGGACCGGTGTACCATTTTGCCTTAACTGGGACCGTTTTGCCTTCTATAAAGTAATGTGAATGTTAATAAAGCTAAATGCAATAAAAATAGAAGAAAATAACGTTTTCATTTATTTTTTTGATTTGGTTACAGATGGTAAATAATTATAAAAGAAAATCCAATCGAAATTCCTGGGATGAAGCCAGCATGAAAAATGCAATCGAGAAAGTCAAACGAGGTAAAACAGCAATTATTACGTCATCACCCTACCGCCTTGAAGTGGAAGCTTCTCAAAATAAACAGGCTGAGAAGATCAAGAAAGCACTTATTTTCCAGAAAGACATGAAACCTACAAAAAGAGAAGCAAAAAGTAAGACAGGAAAAAAGAAAATCAAGAAAACTTTACGAAAAATTTCAAAAAAAGGAAAAGCTAGCAAGATATCTGATGTAAAAAGGTCAAAAACTAAAAACAATTATAGTTCATCTGAGGAAGATGACACTGAGTGTCTGTACTGTTCTCATTTGTAACTAGAAAAATGTGCTAACTGATTAATTTTATGTAAGTCCGTTTTGCCTTCATGTGTGGTCCATTTTGCCTACCACATGAAGGTAAAACGGACATATTGAAGGTAATAGAAATCAACTAATATCCTCATTGTCTGTGATTTTATCAAAGTCTGATTCGTACCTAATGTAGAGTAAAGAATGTTGATTAATATTACTTTGAAGAAATTTAATAAATCCGAATAGTTTCTTTTTTATAGTTGTTTTTTGTTAAGTGGTCCGCTTTGCCTTCCTTTCCCTACCTTGTACTCCTCATATACGATTCATTATAAAGGTCTTACCCTTATTTTGTACCCTGATATACCTGTATATTGGTATAAACGTACTCAGAGCGTCAACAAGTATAACAAATAAAGTAATAATTTAATAATTTATGCGATAATTATATTATATTAAAATGTTTTATTACTCTGTTGAAATTGTAAAGGTAAATTAATAATTTAATAAATTAATGAATATAACAATTTCATTGCAAGCAACTGCCGATGCCACCGCAAATGGAAGCGCAACAAGCGCATTGTAGGCCAATTGGAGTTTAGGGATTTAAAATTGGAAATGAAGGGGAGGATTGGGCCTCTAGTTGCAGTCGCCTCCACAATACAAGCGTTAGTTCACACCGACTTTCTGTGGGACTGCTGTATCAATCCGTTTCTCTAAAACATAACCTTCCCAATCTTTCTAATATTGATATTTCTATTATATATCTACAAAGCCTTCAATCTTACATAGAGAAATATATTTATGTTTATCTATCGGAAGATTTCAACATGATGGTCCCTGACATTTAGAAAATATCATATTCTGATGAAATTTTGACTTCATTAATTAAACAAGAGGAAATTGTACTTCTCTACTATACGTATAGACGACATTTTTTAAACGATCTGTTATTGGAATTCTTCTAAAGTAACATAGTCATAACATCGGCAAGTAGAAGTGCCTACTGTGCTAAATACGGCAAGCCAATTCCTTTTCATACGAAGAAGGTTTGAGCATTTATCAGCTTCAGAAGCGGGAATGGCGAATAAAAACTTATATTTAGAAATCCACACTGCCTAATACGAATTTGCTTTACGTTAACTTCTACAAAGCGTTACCACGTTTAGTCCTCTAATTGGATAGTTAACTTGGATCAGGCCAATCAGATCGGTAAACGTCATAAGCGTTTCGATTACCTTAACGAAAGATAAACTAGACAATCAGGTTTCCTCAAGATTCATTCTTCTACAATCAGGGGTGGTAAACTTAAACTGAAACTCACATTAGTTGGTACTTGCCAGGTTTTGGATCCACACCTTCATGTATGAGAGGCATGCTCTTTAAACCCCAAACTACGAGCCGGGCTGGCTTGTCAAAGTTAGTAGACAAATATTTTATAACTTGGCCAAATAAGAAAAACGAAAGTGTCTGGGGATCTTCTTTTACAATATCCAATGTCTTTTGAAAGACAGGCTCGATGTAGCGTTGTACGGTAGGCGTAAGGGAGCGAAATGAAACGAATGACTGCTGAGAATATACTGTGTTTTATTAATGAAATATAATTAATTTATACACTATTAGGATTACAAAGATTATGATAATAGAGGGGACACTACACCTCCCCCCTGAAAAAAAAAGGAAAATGCTTATTACATTAGCATTTTTCTTGCATTACAATAGATAACATACAATACATGATAATTATGATTACTTAACTAGAGTGATACAATTTAGTGCGGTTTTTGTGTATTACATCGGGCTTATTATTTCGCATAATTTCAACATTCGGTGACATATCTTTTATCACAACATATGGTCCAGAATAAACACAATTTAATTTGTTTCCAACCTCATTTTTAACAAGAATCAGATCATTTGGTTTATATACAACTGGATTCATATTTCTATCGTATATTTCTTTTCTTTTAATTTTACTAGATAGTAAATTTTCTCGAGCCTCCTTTTGTGCCAATTGCAAACGAAATTTGAGTTCTAAAGGGTAGTTATCAAAAGTGTAGAGGGGATCTATTATATTACTTAACAAATTACTAGGGAGAGAGCATTTCTTCCCAAAAACAAGCTCATACGGTGTAAATTTTGTTTCTCTATGCACGGACGTGTTGAAGGAAAAGCACCAAAATGGAAGCCATTGACTCCACATTTCGGGATGGTTGTCACATTGAATTCTGAGGAAGGAACCAAGGTGTTTATGCGAATTTTCTAATGCACCTATTGACTGATGGTGATAGGCGGTAGAATTAGTTTTTGTAATGTGTAAAAGTTTACATACCTCGTTCATTGTTGAAGACATGAATTCTGCACCTCTATCTGTTGCGATCTCCTTCGGAATTCCATATCGCAATATAAAATTATTTACTAAAATTCTAGCTACCTCTGTTGTGTTTTTAGAAATAAGTGGATAAGCTTCAACGTATTTTGAAAGTTCGCACTGCAGAGTCAAAATATATGAATAATTATTATTATCTCGCTCTAAGGGACCAACGATGTCCAAATATATTTTTTCAAAGGCAGTGTTTGCGGTTGACGTTATTACCATAGGCTCTTTTACGTATGTCGAATACTTATGTCGCTGGCATTTATCACAGCGTTTTACAAAATTAATCACATCTTTTTCTAATCCTGGCCAAAAATAGTATTTTTTAATATTAGATAACATCCGTCTCATACCCGCGTGGCCACTTGTGGGCAAGAGATGGAAGTCATTCAATATTACCTTTTGATCATCTTTATTTTCTATTCTAATAATGTCCTTTAATATACATAACCTAGGCATAGTAGCACTTCCGTATATTTTTACTTCATTTAATAATTTTTCCACGAAAACATTATTTCTTTTAGTCATTACAAAATATAGTTCATTAATTCCATTTTTTAAGCATGTTTCATCAAGTTCTCTCACAAATTCCGCTGGGGTAATTTGCGATTGAGAATCCATGTATTTAATATAAATTGAGTTCCTAACAGGAACGTAACAAAACGTTTTAGTTTCAAAACGTACGTCATTTTGTTGTTTTATAGAGTTTAATTTCTTCTTTTCAATAAATACTAATTCTATGTGGTCCTTAGGTTTCATATGCGCCTCTACGACTTTTGGTTGATCAGACCAATCGTCGGTAAAGTCGATATTAGCCGAAGAATCTGGCATAGTTTGCGCTATCTTTCTCTTTTGCGCTCTTGTCATGACATTTATTATTTTATTAGACATTTCCTTTAAATCTTGTATTTTGATACGAGACAAAGCATCTGCAGCTGCGTTATCTGTACCTTTTACATACTCGATACTAAAATTGTATTCTTCTAATAATAGCCGAAACTTCATCAACCGGCTTGACGGATCCCTCATATTAAATAAATAAACTAGAGGCCTATGATCTGTTTGAATTTTGAATTCTTTACCGTATAAATAGGGTCGAAAGTGTTTGACCGCCCAAACAATTGCCAAAAGTTCCTTTTCTATAGTTGGATAATTTTTCTCCGTTTTATTTAGACTCCTACTGGCAAAAGCAACGGGTCTCATGTTTTTATTCATCATCACGGCACCGATCGCGTGGTTTGACGCGTCTGTTTGAATTATAAATTGATTATTTGGAGAAAAATCCGGGTAAGCTAAGACAGGTGGTGAAGTAATACTTTCTTTTAGAGTTTCAAATGCTTTTTGACATTGATCGTCCCAATTAAAACGAATATTTTTCTTACATAATCTATTTAATGGGCTAGCTTTCTCAGCAAAATTTGGAACAAACTTCCTATAATAATTTACAAAGGCTGTAAATCTCTTGACCTCATCGGTAGTTTTGGGCTGTGGGTAATTTCTAACTACTTCAATTTTTGACGGATCCGGTAGTATTCCTTTATCAGAGACTACATGTCCTAAATATAATATCTGTTTCTTTAGAAAATCGCATTTCTGCGGGTTCAATTTCAAGTTCACCTTACGAAGACGTTCAAAAACATCTTGTAAGTTTTTGTTGTGGTTATCTAATGAAAACCCATAAATAATTAGATCATCCATGTAAACAAAACATTTTTCGTAGGTAAGACCCGACATGGCCATATTCATCATGCGTGAGAACGATCCGGGACTTGTTTTCAGTCCCATAGGCATCCTCACCATTTGGTATTGTCCCGAGTCAAATGCGGTGTATTTTCTACTGTCTTTATGTAATTTAACATTATAAAAACCATTATATAAATCTAAATGAGTGAAATATACACTACCTGCTAATGCGTCTAATATTTCAGACATATTAGGCAGTGGAAATTTGTCATCTTCGATTAAATTATTCAATTTCCGGTAATCTATCACTAATCTTAATTTCTTTTCACCACTATCATCAGACTTTTTCGGTACTAAGAGAAGTGGACTTGACCAACTGCTGTTACATTTTTCTATTATATTTTCTCGTAGTAATTTGTCAATTTGAGACTTAATTTCTTGTTTTTGTGAATGAGGTAAACGATACGGTTTCGTAAATACCGGACTAACGTTTTGTTTTAAAGTAATAGTGTGTTCATAAATATCCGTGGTTGACAACTTATCACCTTGTAAATAAAATATATCCGAATATTTAGCACATAGGTTCTCAATAGAAATTTGTTCCTCCTTATTTAAGTGTCCTAATTTCAATAAAGAAAATAATTGCTTTACCCTATTCGCGTTGCTATTAGGCTTATCGAATGTACATATCGAGTAATCGCTTAGTTTGTGAACTTCTGGTTCAATATTTTCCAATGTTAACGTATTTTCAGTAGTATTTAGTATCCTTATTGGTATTAAACCATTTAAAGGTTTGACTATAGAACTAGCTAAATAAATACCTTCGCATAATTCCTTACAAATTACTACGCATTCTTCAGTATAATTAGTTTTAATATAATGAATTGATTCACATCTGGGGGCAACATTCCAGATGTATTTATCATTACGTTGTATACGCAAATTACATTTTATGTTATCTCCTACTACTAATGTTAAATAATCGTTCTTTAAATCAATAATCGCACTATATGTGTTTAAAAAATCTTGGCCGATGATACCGCTTGCCTTACATGGTAGCGAATCAAAAACATAAAACTTGTGTCTAAATAATTTATCATCACTTCGTAATTTTAGATATGTGTATCCAATTGCATGGACTTTGCCACCAATTCCATTTATAATAATCTTCTCATTATGGATTGGAAGATTATGTTCGAGTGCATGTTTATATTTAAGAGCCGAAATGGTAGCGCCCGTATCAAGTAACCAAGAATGAATCACGTTGTTTAGAGATAATCTGATGCAACAATTACTACTAGTAGTTAAGATAAAATTATTAGCCTCGAAAAAACTTATTTTCCGCAACATCGCTATTATTTTCCGTTTCAGTTATTACGCGCATATGTTGATTGCGATTCCACCTATTTCCACGACGGTTATTGTTATTATTATTATACATACCTCTTTTCTGCCAGGGTCTTCGTACTGGCCGAGAAGCAGACATAGGGACTTGATTTTAACCTCTAAAATTAGGATTATAATTAGTTCGCTGCGAAAACACTCTGCTATTAAAATGCTGACCTCCGCGATGGTAATTTTGCCTTCTAGGGGAAGAAAAAGAATAACTGGTAGGTTTATTATAATTTTGATGGGACATACCTAAAATTTCACCAGCTGATGTGGAAGCAGACCCGATATCCTCCTCCATTGCAGCCTGGATTGCGTCCTTCAACGAGCTGTAATTCCTGGATGTAATGACAGTACTAAGTCTGCGATTACGCAACCCATCGGCGAATTTTTTAATGGCATACTTTTCGTTTAGAGGTTTTAAAATGTTGTAACAATCGGAATTTCCACTGGATTGCGCAATCGTCAGCTCCACAAACATCTCGGTAATTTCCTTACCATAATCCTGAATATTTAAATTATTTTGTCTACATTTTTGTAATTTATCTTGTATCGCAGGGGCTGATTTTTGGGGCAAAAGCTCTTTCCGCATATCATTGATCAAATCTGTTACAGTTGAATAACTACACTTTATTTTCAATTTTGCACCTTGTGACAATCTGCTTTTTAATACAAACTGAATCAATTTATGCTTACATTCATCTTTTTCCAATACAGACGCATAGTATTCGATATTATCAATCAGTTGTTTAGTATTAAATTCATCGTCATTCATTTGAGCAAGTAAGGACAAAGCAGTTTTTAAATTGAATGTTTCCGCCATGTTTACGTTAGTTTCGGTCATATCACAAAATTTATCTTTAAAATCACTAGATTTATGTTTTGTACATAGAAACTCTATGTCAGTATACAAGGACTGAAAATCGGAGGACAATTTGATAACTAAATCGGTGTCCTGGGTAGACAATCTTCCTTCTTTTATATCTTTGTTTAATTCACTTATAAGTAATGTATACTCGTCATAAAATATTTTTGCCTCCTCTAACTTATTAATAACAATTTGTCCTTGGCGCCTTTTAGAACCAATTTTAATCAAATAAGTCTTTATATTTTTCAGTTTATCATACAATTCCTTTAATTGTAAAATCATAACTTACCAAGCATTGCCGTCACATGGAGTATAGAACTTACAGACATCATGACACACATTATATTACATTTGTTTTTTATATCTTAGAGTCCACTACATAAGTTTTTTATAACTTATCGTCCACTAGAAAGGAGCATAGTCAGTAGTCCTACCCGATTTGCAAGTAAGAATTATTTAATACGCACATATCTGCGCTGCACTTTCACTTTTTCTTTTTTTTTTTTTTGACGTAATTATTTCACTTTTATTTTACCCGCACTTCACAATTTTTTTTTTTCACATTTTTCTTCACTGATGCCGTAGATGATGTTGCACCGTCATACGATGTCCTCGCTTTTTGCATCACGGCGGCCGCGACGAAGAATGGAAGAGCGCAGGTTTTGCCGATGTATTTCCTGCTGCATCCAGCGCCTATGACACTTCCTATACATTCGGTATAGGAAAGCAAGTAGACCAACTCCCAGAACCAATGCAATTACCGTCAGAATTATGCTAGCGGTGCTTAGATGAAACTTTATTTCCTCAAATGATGCCTGGTTGGACCCTCCGATCGCGTTTTGGACGACAACTTTTTCTTCATATTTTGACTTTGAGGATCCCATATTGACAATTTTTGATGTATACGACAGCACTCAAGTGTACTACGATTGACTCTAAATTGTTCATCTTGGTAACAACTAAAGTTCACTTAATGTTTTACATTCTTATACCAAAATAGTTCAGACTTCTGCGCGATAGGTATCACATACACGACACTCGTATGACACCTTCTTTTGGCAGGGTCGCCATGTACGGTAGGCGTAAGGGAGCGAAATGAAACGAATGACTGCTGAGAATATACTGTGTTTTATTAATGAAATATAATTAATTTATACACTATTAGGATTACAAAGATTATGATAATAGAGGGGACACTACAGCGTTTTAGTTGGAAACATTTTTTGGTCATTTTAAATAATATAAAAAAACTTTATGAGCAATTTTACCGATGCATTACATTTAAAATTGGCAATTTGTTTCAATAAAAATGTGCGTATGAGTAATATGGATCATGCGTACAAGAACCTACATGTGGTGTAGGACCTGATTTTACATAAATTGTTAGTTCCCAATCCCTCGTATGACGCATAATACCCAGTCCAATTTCAGTTAAGCAAAAAATAAAGCGCTTACATCAATAAACTAAATCTGTTTTTGAACCGTTTTGTGAGTTGATCAACGGCATCCGCTGGGCTGCACGTGCTCCAGACCATAGCTTGTTGCGTCGCCGACGACGCACGCGACACCCGATCGGAAACGAGGGAACTGTCGGAAGCCCGCACTACCATTACATCTGCCTACTTCACAGAAACAGTAGGGTCCCCACGACGCGCTCGATTATACGCAGTCCACTGGCGTGTCATTGTGTGCGGAACAAGTTCGCAAGTGCAAAAACCAGTCAAGTGACACTTTACCATTGCGTTTTATCGAGCGTCAGTGCACGTCTCCTGCGCAGCAATCAATTGTAGCGAAAGAACGCCGAATGTGGTCGTAGTTCAGTGGCGCGTGAGTCCCGCTGTAAGATGGCCGTGTCGTGGTACGCCGTGCTCGCGCTCGCCGTCACTGCGCTCGGGGCTACTATTGGACGTAAGTATCACATTTTGACAACAACTATTACACCACTTTTTTATTCAGCTTTCAGTCACGATTTATTTTTTATTTGTGAATGCACATGAATATTAAAATTAATAATTCAATTTTATAGTGCTTTATTAAGAGATATTTTTTAAATCGTATCGTCGTAATAAATCGGTTGAATTGTCATCCAGCTTTCTGTATGAGTCGTATGCAAAAGCATTAATATGCAGTGGCGTTTGCAGCCAATTCAAACAACCGATATTTGTAGCATCAAAATAAACATTTACCTATTTTGAAACATAATAAATTTTACAAAAATCATCTAGACTATTTGAACACACAGACCGTGACCGTAAAAAACATGTAGGTAAATAATATATCTATGTTATGTGCGCAAATACATCCGCAACATCACTCTACAACAAATTCAAGACTGATTATTATATTATTTTTACTATCGCCTTATGTAAGAAGATAGCAAACAATTTCCGACTTATTTACGTAACTCTAAAGATTATAACTAGACACTATAATTTCATTCTTGCCGTAGCTAAGCGTAGTTCGTATTGATCAGGAAATCTAACTGACCTATGCCACAGCTGGGTTCACTAAAGGCCAAATGCGTTTATGCTATTATTAACTCTTTTTACAACAATCATGATCGAAATTCTCCTTTGTACGACCCCAATGCAGGGACTTGTCAAGCTTATTTGACATTCCAGTGGCCAAACTGAACGGGAAGTGACACATACAATGTTTCTCAAATGTTTCTCCCAAGTTCTCCCTCTCAAAACAATAATAAACTAAATTAAGGATATTTTGGTTGAGCAATTCTCAAGTTATATGTAACTTTTCTAGTTTTAGTAGTTTTATATTATACTTAGTACAGTAAGTTTAATATAATATTATAGATAAGTTTCCTATCTTTAATATTTGTTGTTTGTTCGTTTGTTTGTATTGAATATGCTCCGAAACGACATGATTAATTTAAAAAAATATTTCACTACTTGTGGGGAAGCTGGGAACCCTGGTGAACATATTATTATACAAATCAATATTAATAACACATTTTAACAGTAATTGATTACAGTATTTCATGATAGTATTGCTACTATGTTTTTAAGCCCATTGGTTTAATTCATCCAACCCCAATCGAACGCCAGGGTTCGCGCACCTATTTTACTTTTATTGTATGTAGAATTACCACGATTAAAAAGTTAAAAGACCATTATGTCTTAAACAGTGATCCGACCATGACCTTACCCAATACTTAATAGAATATTAACTATTCTATCTCACGGCGAAACTTCGTATTAAATAAACGTCACTAGGTATATTTTTGTTTACTTAATTGGGAATTCATAAATCGAATGTGATGATAATCTTATAAAAAAAATAACAATTAATATAGTTACTGTCGTCACAACAGCTGCGGATTGTATCTTATCATCTGTAAGCAAATTAATTACCTAGTTCCAATTAATACGCAATTTGTCTTACTTACGATTAGGTTTAAAGATAAGATTCTCAGATTTGCTTACATGGATTTGAAATAGCTTTGTTATTGCTTGGACACTGACTTATAAAACACTAGCTTCGGCCCGCGGCTTCGTCCACGTGCTATGTTTATAAAAAGAAGCCTATGTCCTATTCTGGAGTGTATCCTATGCCTGTGCCAAATTTCATCCAGTTCCAGTCGTTTTGGCGTGATTGAGTAACGAACATCCAAACAGAAATTATAGTAACCAAATTAATTTCGTATTACCTCACCCGGGCACATTTGTTTAACTTTATACCCACACAGAAAATAGAGATAAGAATGTTGTATGATTTAATTAAAAAGTAAACTGTAATTAAACTATTGCTATATAGGTAGAACTGTTGCTAAAAGAGTAGCCATATTAAATGACAATTATAATATCAGCTTTAATCAAAAGAGTTCCGTGATGTTTCCCTTTTTTGTCTTAAATTTCCTTACAAAGATTTTCTGGAAGAAGTACCCACAAGGATGATAGTAGACTTTGTTATTAAAATATCCGGCACATACTTACTTATACTTACTTAATATAAATAAATACTAAGCTATCCACAATATCCACTTCGTACCTCGAGTGCTTCAAGAACCATGACATAATATTTTAAGTGAAAACAACGCAACCTCCACATACAACTTTAGTAAAAAAAAAGCACTTAATTGAAACTAAATCTTTTTTTAAATAAAGAATAAAAAATAAGAGCATGTACTTTTTTTTATTCAATGTATTTACTAATTCATTCGAATCTTCGAAATTCAAACATTCAAACACTACCGACAAGTGACTAATACTTTATTCATAAAGTTTGAAATAAGAATTTCAAAGCATTATAAAGTAATTTGCGCAGGAAGACACGACGCAACCAAAATCTGCGATAACAATTGCAGTTAGAACGGCAACCATGATTCATTGTCCGAAACTCTTTCTTCGCAGCATTACGACAGGTGGTCGTCCACAAACGTCAGTCAAAGAGCAACACTTATGTAACGAAGCATCCGTATGAGACCACGCGGTGGATTTACTAAACAGTTAATTAAATATGCTTCGGTACACATCGCTCTGCAATTATGTCATTAGCCTCGTATTACTTAACGTTTACTGGAACTCACTGCACATACTGATAAATCATTGTTTTCCGTCTTGGATACATGTTAGAATACTTTCATGAAACAGTTTCGGATTAAAAAGTAAATTGGCCCAAATCTATCTAAGTTTAGTAGCTTGTTAACACTTTCACTATCGGTAACGCTCAGTGTAACAATAGACGGATGATGTGAGGTCAGTGAATTCATAAACGACTACATTTTCGTTCAATTTAGATTAGTGGTTTAGCTCGGAACCTCCATTAAATCCTCTTTGACAGCTTCTATAGAGATCATGTTTAATTGAATTCCTGACTAACAACTTTACCTGTTTATAGACCTGCGACTAAATCATATTATCATCTATCATTTTCTGAAGCTTTGTATTGAATACGTCCATGTCAGCAATCTCTCTAGTAATCAACGACATGTAATGCCTCATTATCTGTTCAGTTCTTTAGCTATAACTATTTCCTACTTATATATTATTATGTATCACTATTCTCTGTATATGTATTATTATATTCTTATATAAGTCTAATTTCAGACACATCATTCTACACAATTCTAAGCAGCGCAAACTGTCTGGTCATCACTTTAACATTCATGTAACATTTCAGTGTCACTAGTACCGCACAAGTCGTCGCCGGTTGTACTCCCGGTCGTAAAACCGAGCCGGATAATACGGACTTTGAAACGTGTATGTACGTAAAGTGTACGGTTCCAAGGACCTCACTGCTGGTGGGTGGTAGCACGCATTGTACATTGCAGAAGATGAACTCATAAATAACACTAACGCGTAGAACGTACCAACTAATTACTAACTTATATATATATGTATATGTTTCGGTATTTATAAAATAATGAACCGAAACATCGCCATTTCTCTTTGTGTTTAAACAATACAATACAAATATCTACATGTTTGAAACTTTTATTAAAGTTAATCGAATAACATTCCCGATATTACCTACCTACCTCGGTACCTTTTGTTCTAACATATTAATTTAAAACAATTTCTAAGTCTATCTAGATATTCTGGACCAATTTCGCCGAGTAAATACGCTATTAGAATTCAAAACAGCTTATTAGTATCGAACTCAGTATCCTTTTATTTAGTTACCCAGATCGAAATTGCGATACCTCGAAATAGGCTAATCAGATAGTTGGTTTAAATTCCTCGAAGCAATGTGAACAACCACATTTGGTCATAAATATTTGGCTTTTGAAATACTAGGAAGGAATATTGTACATACCTATTGTTTTATCTCATATCTGCTTTTAGTTTGTGGTACGAATACACTAAATTACAGGTATTGTATATCAGGTATTATATGGTAAAATAACTTATTATGACACATATTTCCTCGTAGGGTAAACAGGCTTAAACAAACAGAGTAAAAGTTGAAACTAAACAGCAGAGAAAATGTTTGAAATAAAATTAAAGAATTAGTGTTATTCGCTATTAACAAACAATTAAAAACCTACGTTAGCTGGCAACAGAATCTAATTCAGATTGCAATGCTTTTAATTTCAGCAACAGAAAATCAAATATTGGAGAAGTCGGTCTGTGGTCGGGTGTGGGTGACAGTACACTCGCCCGAAATCCGGTTAGCTGCTTCAGTAACTCTCTTGGATGCAGTGGAACTTAATTGGGACTTCAACGGGTGTTTTACTACACCGAAACAAGTAAGTGCTACTCAAACAAGTTTACATGGCAGTGCAAAATGGACGAAGACGATGTTTTAATGTCGCTGATGAAAAATTTACATAAAATTACGTTCACATTTTAATTATTATTGTGTCTCTTTTATTGTGAGGGGAAAATCACCAAATGACCCCCTTCGCCCAATGTGTGAAGTATGACGCAGTATCAGTCTCTTACTGACTAAAAATCCCTCCGTTCATTCTTCTGAGTGCTCAAGAGACTTGCCTGCTTTTCTAGCTTATGGCAAAATTCTACCTCCAGCAAAAGTACAGACAAAATTCTAGTCTAATTTGGCCGTTATGATTGGTTTAATTTTGAACTTCTCAGTAGAAAGTATAAGACATCGGTCCTAAAAAGAGAATTTACATTTCATGTAATTATTAGGTATAAAATTCCAATTATGTTTGTCTGAAATATTCCCACTATATTTTTCGCTAATCTTCATCTACTCAAGCACTAAGCTTGAGTAGATGAAGTGCAAATTCATCATGAATTAGAGTAATCGAGCTGTGAAGCATGACGTTAAAATGATGTACACTCTTAAGCCATCATTATGCTAAAAAAAATAAAGATCCATTGTTGCTTGCTTTTTTATTCCATAAAAAGTAAGTATATTGTAATCAATGATATTTATTATAAGTAAAAAGGTGTAGATAGGTCATAAGCGCTCAGAAAGTGATCTATTAAAATGTGACTAACTAGCCACACTTTTTCATATTTGTCTCTTTTTCACTCGCGATTATTGAATCATGCCATCCCACTTTGACGTCTAATCACACGAATTGTTCATGTGTGCATCATTGTGCCGTTTTTGAAAATCGAATGTTGTTTATGTAACCTGTCTACACCATTTTACTTATAATTATCATTGATTGTAATCGTTATCGTGGTTCCGAATAGTCAGTCCCGTCAACAAGAATGAGATGAGAGAGGGAGAGAGAAAGAAAGAGAGTCAAAATCCGTATAAGTACTCAAATAATGTATTTACTCTGATAACAATGTTAAAATCTACCAGTAATAAGCACCATTCGTATGGATTTGATTGAAATTGGATAGTAGATAGGTGATATCCTGGATTAACGGGCTTTTTATCAATGTACTACGCGGGCGGAAGCTATTCAGATATACTTCAATGATATGTGTTTTTACGCGGGTTACAAACTACCACAATTCCTAACAGGCCGTTAATTTACAAGCAATTACCGTAGTACTTACAATGTTAATTTGACGACTGATACTGCCATTATTTTCAATGTAGCAATTCTTTCAATAAAATTAAATAAACATGTCGAAGAATAATAATATAAGCATTAATCTGAGATAATAAGATTATTTTCTTAATGTACCGTTGTTGTTATAATAAGGTATCAAAGTAATATAATATAATTAAGTACTGCGCACTTATGTGTTTTTAATCGATTGTGTACATACAATATTTTAATACACACAGTAGGATTGAATATTTTTCAGCCGGGGTTGCGGAGCAAGCGCATTAAGGCACCGTGGCTTGGGCCTAGAGTAAGAGAACGGACGGAGGAGTTCTAGTCAGTAAGAGTCTGACAACCCCTCTTGCCTCATCCTGGACGGGAGAAGCAATTTGATGATATTCCCCTCACAAAAAACAAAGTATTGAATAATCTATTGAATTTTTAGCCACAAGTTTTCTCAACTCTTATTTGAGCCTTACTAACCCTTGTTGAATATTAAAAATCAAAAACATTATTTCAACTACCTTAACCATATGACTGTTACCAATTAGTATGAGGTACTTTTGAAATAATGTCAAAATAGAATACTTACTAGTCCATCAGTCTGTTTATCAGTGAAGCTAGGTCCTCGTTCCAAAACGTAGATTCGAATAGAGAAGAACGAACAAGAAGCTCGATTGTCGTTAGATCCTTGTCTTAAAAGCCTTTCTTTTTATTATTTTATATTATCAAGTATCTACATATATACATATACATATTATAATATCAGAATTCTAATTATGAAAACTCACTAACTAAAACACAAACTTGAAATGTTAAATTAAAAGTTTCGTTCCATAATTCGCGCAGTCACTCATCGTCATTTTTATAAAACATGTTTAGATTTTTTATACACCACATGTAGATAGCTCGACACAGTTAATCGAGAATCAGGACGAAGTCAAAAACGTAACCATAAAGTCAGTTTTATTTCACAGTGCACTTGCAAATTATTATGATTGACACAATAAAGCTTAAAATTGGTTATACTGATCAGTACGGTTGCAGTACTCTTTGTTTCGTCGCATTGCACAATAAACTGTAAATCTGTCACGGTAAATTGAAACTTATAAAGCTTTGTTAGTCATAACATTAACACAGTAACACTCTATATTGTGTTATGCTTTGTCTGCTTGGTACCATTACTTATGTTCATTGAACTTTTCATCATAGCATTAGGCTATTATAGGATTACGTCTTAATATTGTATACACACATCTAAAATATCTTAATGATAAGTAGCGTCATTACTTACGGTACTTACATAGTTTTTGTGTTTGAATAAAAACGTTGCCCCACATTAGGATTTTCTCCTGTGTCGTGAGTGCGGTTACAAACATACAATTTCACATGCACATGACACCCAGATCCGGAACAACAATTTGTGGATCACATAAAGAGTTGTTCCGTGCAGGAATCGAACCCGCGACACGTTGCACGGCAGCCAGTTGCCCAGCCACCGCACCAACCGTGCAATCATAATATAAGTATAAGTTGTATGTATTTGTTTCGATAATTTTCCTCTCTAAACTGCAAAAACATATGCTTAAACAAATATACACACAATCTAATTTCTACAAATCATTGTTACGTAACATGTATGACAATCACACGGACGTGACACTTCGTCCGTTGACGATCAATTTTTATTCACGGCATCATTTGCTACTCCTTCAAATACTGAGTTACGAAATACAATAATGGTGGAAGTGGTTTCGCCTACATGTCACCTACCGATGAATGATCATATCCACATATCAAATACAATTGCGTGTGAATGCAAAGGCAGGAAACCAACGGCAATGTATCACGTTTTAGTCACGTACAAAAATGGATCATAATGAAAATTACCTCATTTTGATTTATTGCCCATTATTTGTTATTACGTATATTTTATCTATAATTGGTAATAACATTTTACTGCAATGCATAATCGCATTAAAAATTAAGTAACTGATTTTTTATGTTTACAGTATAACCTGTATTTTACGGATTAGGTGCATTTCACTCTATACTAATCTTAACTTTCACTGTCTGTCTTCCACAGATTGGACTATTCGACGATAGACCACAATCATGGGATAACGCTCTGTCAGTTTTTCGAGTGACATCTCCAGAAGGTCATGTCATCACGAACATGTCTTTGGGTGAAGGAACCCTGCCCGCGGGCTGGGCCCATGGCGCTGGGGCCAAAGGTCCTCAGTGCCTTTGGCCGTGGGTTGCCGCAGGAGACAATAATGAAATGCTAGCCTTTAATTGCTTGAAGATACAACCTACGTGGATGGAAGACGCAGGGTAAGTTTTCACTCCAATAGGAAATTCTTTTCCTAAAAACGCCTCTCAGCATAGTATGGATGAAGTCACTCATTGGTCAATCAATCAGAGTCAGTCAGTCTCTAGATAACTCCGTATTAAAATAGTCAGTTTTCGATCTGAAAAAAACATTGCATTTATTTTAATGTGCGAGTGTGAAAAACAAAACAGGCGATTAATTTCGCAACTGCACTAGTGGTTTAATTATGCCAGATTAACAATGCTATCTACATGAATATTGTTCGCAAAACTATGTTGGCTTCAAGCTAAGGTATTTTACATTAAAATTGTGACAAATATTATATCATATTTCATTTCAACAAAATTCATTGGTGTTTTTATTACAGCGATTTTATAATATTAACAATCATGAATTCATGACACATACAACATTTGTTGAAAATATCGATTTACTTACTCACGGGAATAAACTGAGAAAAAATCTACTAGTTTCTAGGCTGAGCGACTTCGCCGAGACTGCTCACTAATAAGAGTTTCATTGTGACTTGTAACTTTATTTGATCATTTCTGAAATAATTCACGTGAGTGAGTTTGTATTTTCATCAAACTTCCAGACATTTTCAAAACGCAACATTAACTTATAGCTCTACCTGATCAAACAGATTCCTATCCACGTTTTTTTTTTTATAATTTAATAAACTCGGTTTACGATACTGTGCAATATTCTATACAACTGCATAGTCTGATTTTACTGTAACCATTAACATTCCATTTTCAAATTCCAGGTCTAAAATCAACAACCTGCGTATCGGTGACTTAGCTATAGCGGGGACACATAACGCAGGAGCGTGGAAGTTCAACACCGAAGTCAGCTCCGTGTCACGGGACAGCTTCGTGCTGTGTCAAGATCGGTCAATTTGGGGCCAACTAGTACACGGCATCAGATACTTTGACTTCAGAATTGCTTATTACGACTTCTACCAAAACGAGGAAGACAGGTAACTGGTTAATACATTACTTACTTTTCACAATAACTTTTTGCCAAATCAAGCTAACATCAACAAGAAAAGTTCGTTGCCCAGAGGTTATGGCATCTCATTCTGATTTAAAGTGCTCGAAACCTGGCAAGTACCAATGTGGCTTTTTCCGAGTTACATGTACTTTGAAGGAAAACATTTTGAGGAAACCTGGACATATAATTAGAAATTATAAGTTTGTAATCACCAATCTTCCTTGAGTAGGCGTGGTGATTAATGCTCATACCTTCTCCGTTTGAAAAGAGGCCTTTGGTTAGCAGTGAGCACTAGTAACCTGGTAATAATGATGAAATCCAGCTAAATATTCTCAATATTTAAAGCAATTTATCAGTAAAGATTATGCTAAGACCCTAAGATGACTCGATCGTGTTAACAGAAAGATTGAACGGTGGATTATCTAAGGATTTTTAAGATAGGTTTTAGTATGATCCGTAGTTTTGTGGAACGACTAAGACAATTTCAAGCAAGCAAGCAAAATCTCTTTACATTAGCCGTAAGATTAAGAACGCTGAAAATAAAACAAAGGCTACATGGAAAATAATTAACAATGAGACAGGCAGACATAAATTGCATAACACGGAAATTAATTTAAATACCGGAAATGGACATGTTAGTGTAAATCGGGAAGTTGCACAAGAATTTGAAATTTTTTTCAAGAATATCCCCATTGAAACTACAAAGGACTTAGAATCATCTCCGGCACTTTCAATTAGTCTTCTCAAAAGAAATATTAAAGAATGCCGTTCTGATTTCCAATTTCAGTACACAAACCCCCAATCAGTAATAAAGGCGTTTAAAGACATTAAAGTTAAGTCTACAGAGGATCTCTGGGGAATGTCTGTTGCAGTGTGTAGGGCTTTTATAGAAGCTATAGCGCCTCATTTAGCTTTAATTTATAATAGAAGTGTAGATCAGGGAGTTTTTCCAAATTTGATGAAACATAGCAAAGTAGTTCCACTGTTTAAATCTGGCGATGATACCGATCCTAATAATTATAGGCCGGTATCTATTTTACCGGTGCTTAGTAAGGTGTTTGAAAAGCTGATGCTTTCTCAGATGCTGCGTCACTTTAACATGAATTCCATCTTTCATGATCAACAATATGGGTTCACCAAAGGTCGATGCACAACTGACGCCGGTGTAACTTTAATTAAGCATGTTTTTGCCTCGTGGGAGGAGTCGCACGACGCTATTGGAATTTTTTGTGACCTGTCCAAGGCTTTTGATTGCGTCAAACACGAGACACTGTTGCTAAAGTTGGAACACTATGGTATTCGAGGGGCTTCACTCAATTTATTAAAATCATACCTCCAGGATAGGCAGCTTAAAGTACAGGTAAACAAAGTGAATTCTCAGGGTGCTAGCATATCTATGGGCGTACCACAGGGCTCGATATTAGGTCCTTTCCTATTTTTGGTCTACATAAATGACTTACCTCATTAATTTTAGCGAGAACCGGGAATGGTATTATTTGCTGATGACACATCGTTGATTTTTAAAATAAATAGACGGACAAATAATTATGACGAAGTAAATAATGCTATTACGAAGGTTCATAACTGGTTTACAGTTAATAATTTAGTTCTAAACGACAAAAAGACAAAGTGTATACGATTCAGTTTACCAAATGTAAAAAGTAACGAATGTGACATATTATTAAACGGCAAGAAATTGGAATTTGTAAAACAGACTACTTTTCTGGGTATAACCATAGATGAAAAACTACAATGGGGGCCCCATATCACATCTCTGGCAGGACGGTTGAGTTCTGCAGCATTTGCTGTCTGGAAGATCCGACAGCTAACAGATGTGGACACTGCAAGACTGGTGTACTTCAGCTACTTTCATAGCATTATGTCGTATGCCATCTTGTTGTGGGGACAGGCTGCTGACATTGAGTCTATATTTGTCTTGCAAAAGCGTGCAATCAGAGCAATTTACAACCTAAGGCTTCGCGAATCTCTTAGAGATAAATTTAAAGTGATCAATATTATGACTGTGCCCGGTCAGTTTATTTATGAAAATATAATGTATGTTAGGAAACACTTAATATTATTTGATAAGGTATCAGACAGACATAATTACCAAACTAGACATAGAGATAGATTGTGTCAGCCATTATTTAGATTGGCAAAGGTACACAAGTCGTTCATGGGATTCAGCGTTAAGTGTTATAACAAAATCCCAGGCGAAATACAACAATTAAATGAAAGAAATTTTAAATTATGTATAAAGAAAACTTTGTGTAAAAAAGCATATTACAAACTGAGTGATTATATTGAGGATAAGGATGCTTGGAGACGGGCTGGTCCTGCTCCACAGGATAATATACCTACACGAATATAAATAATGTTCCAGTGGATCTTTGCTTGAACGGAAGTTCTTAGATTTTGTAAATTTGTAACCATGCTATTTTTATTGTTAAACTTGATAAATTTGTAAATGTGAGTGCCCTGTAACCTATTAAAATTAGTTAGACTAGCAGAATGTCGGTCCATATGTCAGCTTGGAGTTGTCATGCTCACTCAAAGGTCACATTGGCGGTGGCACGGTCACTGGATCGCTCGATTCCCTATATTATGGTTGAGTTGGGCGATTCTGGTGTACGTGTCATGCTCGTGAACGGGCGCCGTCAATTGGGACTGGTCAGCTCCGGACTGTCTATTGTCCTTAAGGTTATTTTCTTTTTATGTTTCTCTGTATACACGCGTTACACTGTTCTCACATATTCAAACTAACTAAATAATGTATCAAAGAATGTTTATGTGACACTGATTTTAAAAGAGTAACCATGGAGTTTCTTGCTCGTTCTTCTCCATCGGAATCGACACTTTGGAACGAGCGAATAGCTTCACTAAGAGGACTGACCGACAGACTGACACTTTGTATCTTTAAAGTTGTGTTGACGTTCAAAAGTGCCTGTATGGGTCTAATTGAAATAAATAATTTTGACTTTGAAATTTCTTAGAATAATTATTAGCTGAAAATGTTTGGGAATAATTATATCCAAATTTTTCTTCTTTATTTATAAAGAATACTAAAGTATTCTAATAATCCTTAAAAGGAGATAGATTACTAGAGGACTTAGATACTTACTAAAACAGATGAATTAAATAATCAATCAATCAGTCAATAACTTTTTTGCATGACATACTCATAATGTGTACAAGCTGATGAGTAAAATAAAGAGAAACAATGATGACCCGGTCGGGCACAACAAAATTAGTTTTTAGAGGAATTTCAAGTTACAGCTAGAAAAAAAAAACACTTAATTATTTCATTTTATTATTTTTCCCTCAATTCCAAAGTATAGAAACCTCATTTACCCAAGATAAATCGCTTCATTGCTTTTCAATAAGCTTAGAGACGACTTGACATGAGAAGTTTGCTACTTAAACAACGCTTGACCGACTCAGAGGAACGTTGTAGGCAAACTCTCCCCATTTCCACCATAATCACAAAAAGTAACTCGACATCAAACTATAATCATCGTACTTAGTATACTGTATGCTAATTCGAGCGCAAAAAAACTGCTAACTTCGTACAATTGATAATGATGTAACGTATACAGATAATTAGGTCGTAAACCTTTTGTTCCAAATACCAAATAAACATTGAACGGTCAGCCGATCAACGGTCTCGCATGACTACTTCGATTACCTAGTTAATGCACATAATTCATTGCAAAACGAATATAATAAATAAAGATAGAAGTGAAATGTTTTTTTATTGGATACGTCGGCAAACAAGTCGACGGATTACCTGATGGTAAATTGGTAATTGGCGCCCATAGACACTCATAATACAAGTGGGTTTGTTTTTAGAGATTTGACAATTGAGTATGGGGGCAACTCACTCACAAAGCAAAACACAACGTAAGCGTTGCTTCACGCCATTGTTCTATGAAGCCGTGGTATCATTCTGGGCGAGCTGACTGGAGAAGTACCCTTACCATATTGTATAAAATATGAATTGTGAGTGTAACATTAGGTTTGAATGATTTCAGATATTGGTTGAATCACAACTTAATTCGAGTCCGTCCGTTAGTGCCGCTGTTGAGGGAAATAAGAGCTTTTCTGGACGTCACGAAAGAGGTGAGTACCTAATTGTCCACAGATCTTGCTAGCAGAATCACAGATTATACAGAATCTGAAATAACGCCAGATTTTCATTGGTCAATAACGGAAACCGCATAAATAATTCACAAACCACAACGGAACAGAGCTGTGCTAGTATTGGCAAAATCTTACTTGATTACTGACTTTAGAAATTATGGTGATTATTATGCTCCAGGGTAGCCTATTTCCATTTCATGTAGTATTCCTTGGAAATGTGCACTCAGTATGGCAAACACTATTAAACCTGGTTAACAACCTAGGCAAACACCTTCTCCTTTTTTCATGAGACCGGCTTCCGTGTCCTACCAGACTTACTTAAAATTGGGTAGGTAGTTTCCTAGGTCAAAAATCAATTATTTCGACGTTTCAATACAATAAAATATTGAAAAATAAATATACTTTCATTTATCGATCGATCGATACACTAAATTTTAGATACTTTTTAACTAATTAAAAAAAATAAGTACCTAAGCTATTTGACGCAAAAATTCTATGACGTCATAACTCACTATTTCATACAAATTTCATAGAAAGGTATCGTTCTTGACATTTGGATAAAAGTATTGAATTTGACTAGTTGGAAACTACCGTATTGTACATCTGCACATAGCAACTTTCAAATAGACAGTTTTGTTCTGAGAATAAACAACAAAACTCGACTAAGTTCAAGCCTATCTCATTTCCAGGTAGTATTCCTAGACGCCCATCACTTCCCCGTCGGTTTTTACCAGCAAGATGGGGCACCAATCAGGTCTGTGCATGCAGGACTACTGGAAATAGTGCAGAGAGAACTGGGGCCCCACTTGGCCCTAGCCAATCAGTTTGGAACCGGTGTAGGTACCAAGGGGCCCACTCTGCAGACGCTCATCAATGCTGACAAGCGTCTACTCTTCAGTTATGTTGATAACTCTATTGTGTCCCGTAAGTATTATAATAATTAAAATTACATTTGATTCGATTCGATTCTACCGATGACTTTGCAAGAGATGATTTTGATCTTTAAGACCTGTGAGGTAAATATTTATGTAATTAAAAATCGGTTTAATAGCATAGTTCACCATAACATTTTGACAAAGTGTTTTTAATGGGTGAACATCATCAAAAGAGTTTTTTGACCTGAGGGGTCGAGATGGAATGTCAAACTCTCACTGAGTAAAAAATCCCCCCTTCCTTCTCCTGCTACAAGATGAGGCCACGGTACACTTTTGCGCTTGAAAGCTGAACTAACCATGATAGGGGCAAGATACCCTTTTTAAATTTAGAAGTTCCCTATTAATTTTTTTTCGTTCTTCTTGTTTTTCTATTAAACTTTTTGGACAACGCATTGATAATGCCAAGAATATTGGTTCTTTTTAAAAAGAGTGTAAATAATGCAGACTATCACAGAATTATGTAACATTGTTGCCTATCGTTTTACTTTACATAACTATA
Organism: Spodoptera exigua; assembly: GCA_902829305.4. Lineage (NCBI taxonomy): Eukaryota > Metazoa > Arthropoda > Insecta > Lepidoptera > Noctuidae > Spodoptera > Spodoptera exigua. The sequence continues at coordinate 7,902,106 of LR824614.2, forward strand.
GCGTTATCTATAGATACCTAAATAAACAAAATGTAATCATTGCCACTTTAATTTAATTAGAAGGGTGATAAATACACCTATTAAAAGATAATTTTATACTTTATTAATTTGAAATGTCTGTCTTGATAAAATTATATAGAGGTATAAGATATACCTAGGTACTTTTAATAAAATTAATCTTAATGTTTTTTTCCAGAAAACTCTTGGCTTTGGCCCATCCTGCCTCATTTATGGGCTAACACGAACAGTCCGACGGAGTTATTCCAGTACTTAGACAGGGCAATAGCGTTGTCTCCCCAACCTTCGGCGCGGTCGCCGCTTTTTTCTGCAATGGCGCAGACCACTCCCACCGTACTCGACATCCTCTTCCTGCGAGGCTCACTGCGTGACAACGCTGACGCTGTCAACCGCAACGTGACAGCACGCCTCGCGACACGCTGGCGCACTCAAGCCAACATCATTTCCACCGACTTCTTCTTAGGCAACGATGTAGTAGATTTGTCCATAAAGATCAGCGTCGAGCGGGCCTCCCGTTTATGACGTCGTCATAAACGCTTCCGAAGCGGGGGACTGCACGTTAACGCAGCTAGACGCAGCCGCGTCCGCAGTGACGCTCCCGGCCATCGCTCGCCATGGCTCCCGTACCGAAGGACGCGCCAGCTACACTTACACAAACAATTATTTATCTAGTACCAGCTGATCGCGGATTCCCGCCTCATCACTGCCATACGTAGAGCATCCAGTAGTGACAAGTAGTGAGATATTTTTATATATTTAATTTGTATATAGGTTGTAACTAGTCTGACAGTCCTTTAAAAGGATTGCCAATAATTTGTACATAAAATACAGATGTGCCAAAGAGAATAATGAATTTTATTTTATTCTTATTTTGATTGTAAGACTGAACACGAAACACAAATGAAGAGTTCCAGCCCTTTATTTCTATTACATTCAGTTCGAAGAACAATAAATAATAATAATATCTAATATCTATACGTAATATAACTTGTACTTGTGCAACAAAAACGAGGTAGATTCACCGTGCTAGCTAGCACGTCAAAAGTCCATATTATTATAATAAACTGCGTCACATATGAGGTGCTAACAGAGGAAGCAGTTCTGCTCGACTCATACGAGACAAGGCGCGCGCGTCCAGCCCCATGGCTGCAGCTGCGCCACGCACATCCAGGCCAAAGCTTTGCAGGAGCGACGCTAGCGCCACCTCTTCACCAGTGCGCGGGTCGCGTAGCCGAGGACATGAACCATTACACTGGGGCCACGTGCATCTTTCAATCAGTCTTCGCGGTGCACACCCACCACGCGTTCTTTTTCTAGCGCCGCTGAGCCTTTGCTCCCAGCAGGCTATTGCTCGCGGCAATGTAATTCCCGAAACATTAATAGCTTGCCACTCGGGACGAGCGAGTGCTCCGTGAGCAAGGCAAGCAGGTGCGAATGCAGCACGCACTGGACTTAAACTTAACAACAAGGCTGCACCTGTTTGATGAACGGCGTCCCACTGTGATCTGGTGCGAGGAGCGCGAACGCCCTCTGCAGCCAGTTGAGCCGAATCAAATAGGTATTGAAAGATGAAAAGAGGCGTTCGAATGTGAGGATAAAGTCGATACCCAAAGTAGCAAAGCCACGGCTCGGCAGTATGCTCGCGCACACATGAAGTGGGTGGCTTACCACGCCAAAGAGTGTGGCCAAGGCGAGCCACGGTAGCGGCCGGAGCTCGTCGTGTTTTAGTTGGGCGGTCGAGGAACCAGCCAGAATCGGAGATTGCAGCAACGCGGACACCTTTAGATCGCAGCGAGCGCCGTGCAGCGTCTGCGTGCAGCATAACACCGGCTCCCCCAGCACTGGAGCCCACCAGCAACATGCGCCCGGTGAGTCCGTGACGGAACAGGTCTGCGAGGACAGCGCGTACGATGAGGCGGCCAGCAAAAACAAATCCGCCACTTGTGTGTCGAGTACTTCTAGTGCCGGCCCACATGTCACTCGAGCAGTAGGGTAAGAGTACGTGGTTGGAATCATGCCACAGCGGGTTGGCGGCTGCGTCAGCCGAGAGGAGGGCGGGAGCGCGACGAGCTTTCGGCCAACGCGTGGATGACATGAGCGCTGGCCGTCTCCTCCAGCGAGCGTTGCACGATGCCGTGTCCCAGCAGTATCCTCCGCCTTCGAGGTACACCACCCAGTGGTCACTGTTGCTGCCACGTCTGAAGTAGTACCTGAAATTGTAATTGAATTATCGTGATCATAAACCGGAAATGTACTACTGAACAAAGGGCATTTTTAAGGCTTAAAAGGGATTTTTCCATAAAAATTGCGGTAAACAAATATAGAAAGCACATTTTATGAGCTATTTCAATACCGCAATATTATAGGATTATTAGTCAATATATACTATTATAGGACCTTTAATTGACGAGCAATTGTAATTTGACAATGAGTAAGCTGAATCGTACCCTGCCGGGGATCCATCGTTGCAAGTGAGCGAGGTGTTGGTGAGCCACACGAGGCGCAGACTGTCTGGTGGCGCCGAGCTCTCGCACGTTCCACACAGTATCACCTGTAGACACAAAAAACATTTTCATATTTAATTGAACCAACCAAATAAAGATTTTTTTATTTATTAGATACAAAAGAGAACATTGAAAATTCAATTTTAAATAGCAACCACTAAGATTTCGACTTGTGCTATCATAAACCAATTTAAAAAAACTATAATAAAAAGAACTTGGTTGTAGGAACGCAAACTAGTTAATTGTGACAATAGCGAAAAAACAATATGTTTGTCTACAGAAAAAAATATCTACTGAAAAAATATAAAATATAATAGTAACTAAGAAACAGATAAACAATTAATTTACGAAAAAATACTGGATAACTCCGACTCAAGTACAAAGTGATTCAAACAATGAAATGATGAATGAATGAAATGTCTGAAGCATGTACCTGAACAAATGTCATCGTATGCAATATTTTTATACATACAAAAACATATTTGCCTCAAAAGTCAACCTGCGGGCAAAAGCCTTTCTTTTAAAACTAAAATAAAACTTCAATAATGGATTGAAAATGTGAACTGTCCAATAGAGGAGATCCAATAAAGTCACGTGCAAGAAAAGCAATTTTATAAATGGATGGAATCCTTACTTTCTTATTTATTGTCCACCCTAGTTTAGATACGTAGATACGCACCTATTTTATTTTTATAGTCACAGCACCCCACATAGAAATAAGTAATAAAATTATAAAAAATCTGCTTAATTCTATTCACGAATCCACTATTTCAAAATCATCTGATTAAAATAATTCGAATTAATTTTTAAAACAAACCTTTATGGTTCAAATCTATTTTAATTGAGTCTATAGAAATAGAAATGTAGAATTGAGTATAAAGTTTTTTTTTTCCTAATAATGCAACTGCTATTTGTGACATTGTACAAACCTAAATAGTCACTTGCAAATCAAATTAGCTTTACATTTTTTCGGAGTAAAATGATCAAAGGTTAATTTCACTCTATTAAATGTATTGTGTACAATAAATAAATCAATTAACAATTTCAGGAAATCGGAACAATTCATGAAAAAATATATAAACAAAAGACTAGGCAATATTTTACATTTCATTAAAATTGAAACGGAATTATATACAGGCATTCGTAAAATATAAAACAAATTATAATGTATCAAACACATCGCTGAGGCTTTAGTGTATATTATTTTATGCCTTCAATGTTCATTTATATTTAAATTGACACAGATACAATTTATTATTTAATATGGAAACTAAAATCGACATCGACAATTGGACTAATGTTTTACTTCAAATAATGTGTATAACCTAACTACAACTACTACTTCACTAAACGTTATTCATAAACACAGGATATTAAATATTCCGACGTAAGATGAGCACAAACATGTAAACTTCCGCCTCATTAAGATGTTCACTATTTACTCTCACTGTTATCTGAGACCGGCGTGAACAACACACAGCACAAAATAATAAAGCAATGCGTACACAAAGTGTCCAAACAATCCAGTGGTTGCGGCGGAGCGAGCCACGAAGGCGCTTCATCGCTCCCGGAGGTCGGAGCGCGGGCGCAGGCGAGCCGGAGCACACCCCATACTGGCGGGCGCAGGAGCACCACTGCGCCGGCGCGGGCACCACGCGCTTGCCGCACGGTAGCGCTCCCGCTGTTTACAAAATAAAGCCTCTATTTAGAGCGAGGGCGAAGGGCCAGCGCGCCGCCCGACCGAGTAGGCGAGCGCGCGGCTCGTTTGTGCGGCAGGGGCGGCGGGACCGGCTCCAGCGGCAAGATCAAACGCGCCGTAGATCAAAGGAGCCGCCGCGCGATCGGCATCCGTCATTATTATTATGCAAGCATTACGAGGCGCGCGTGACTCAGGCGAGAGGGCCACGCGAGTTGCGCGGGCGCCGCGCCGCGCTCCCCGCCAGCCCTGCGCACCCTCCACCTGTCAACGGCATCGACTCCGAACAAAACGACCGCCCTCCGGCCTGCGCCCGCGCTACGCCACGAACACTGCACACCGCCTCCAATACAGATTACCTATATTTTGCTCTTTTGCCCATAATTTTACACCTTATTAAATTTTACAAATTTTGTAAACTAACTCGGGCGTAATTGGAGATGCCTGGCGGCAACATTGTAAATTGAACTGGGCTTATACCTACCTTTGCGAGTATTATTGAAAAATGAAATATCATAACTACATGTAAGTACATAAAACTCAAATCCAGAATTATGATTACGACTTTTAGGTAACATCTTTTAACGACCTTTGAGGAGTAAAGTTACCTGGTCAATATTTAGAGATAAAAGCGTTTAAGCAAAGCCAGGCCGAAACTCGTAAACATAAAGCAATGTTTATCATAAACAAAACTCTTGGAAATATGGATAGTGGAATCCTAAAACTCCTAACAAAGCACCAGTGAGTGAAGCTGAAAAGTCGCCTCATTAGCGCCACTATCATCGGCAAACTATGAATTTAGGACAAACAAAACAAAACTGCGGCCCGCTATAGTTCTCAGGCCACGTTGGTGACATGCGTGGTACACTGCTATTTATTTGCATCTCATAAAAAGTAAGAATTAGACATAGATGATTTTAAATAAGTAAAGAATAAAAATTAGTAGTACCTACTTTTACTAGCTAATATTTTGAACATCATATTTAGACCTCATTTACGATTATTTTCAAACTAATTCTCATTTAATACAACTTTCAAAGTTATTGTAGAGTGACAATGATTTAGAAAAATACATTAAAAACTTACGATGATTCCTCGACAAAAAGATGTAAATTAATTTATTTCATCGTAGAGAGCTAAGTTTCCATGCCAATAAAGATTTTATCGCATGATTTGACATATGTATGGGGCGCAGGTGTTATTTCAAAGCAAATTGTCCGAAGTGTATAAAGTGGACGTGGACACAGAGTTAAGTAGAATATAATTGGCGGGCGGCATGGCAGACGTTCAAAGCGTGTACCTGCCTGTAAAAATGCCATCATAAAGCCAAGCCGCCACAATGAGCCATTTGACAGTTGGTACCCACCTTTATGATGCCGACTCTGATATACGAGCCGAACCCATTTAAGCTTATTTTATCGACTCCCAATACAACAATCTAGCTATCCGGGATAGTAAAGCGGCCATCTAAAGAATTACGCGCTACCGCTTACAAACAGGCCGGAAAGAATAAACCATTTAGTTAGACCATTCAAAATCTTTATAGCTTATTATTCAATCCCATTAAAGACTTAGTGGGACGGCCTCTTTAAAGGAGCTTTTAATATAAAAGACCATTATACTGGCCATTTTCCATAACAAAGAACATAATATTTTTTCGTTCCGCGTTCCCTTTATATTGCTTATTATCACTAAATCATTAAGCAATAAAGATGTTTTAGAATGAAATGTTGTAAAGATTCTTCGTCGTTGGCTTATATTTAATTTATTATCATGACTGATCATTTTCTTAAAATATTGCAGATATTTCTGAATAAGGATCACTTTTGTTAGGTTACCCGTAGGCCTATAATGCTTTAATACCAGTTAAAATATTATTGATAACTATGTTAACCAACCCCTAAGAAAGGAAACCTGTTTTATTTGTATTTATTCAACCTAAATGTATTTCTATAATTGCGTTAGCCGGCCAGAATTCTTATATGAAATACTTCCAACACATGCTATGCCATGAAAAAACCAAAACACATTTCCAATTTTCAAATTTAAGTTTTTAGTCTCGCTTTTTGTGTAAATTTCCTAAAAATGTTTGAAGGCTAAAAATAAAAAAAATACCATCGACACGACAAATTCCAATACAGAGTAAATGACTATGCATGAAAACCAAAGACAACCATAACGAATACTGCGCAAGGAAAACAAGTGAATAACGTAAAAATATAATTAAAAAAAGTAGTCGGTAGGTAATACAAGTAATCATGTCATGAATGCAGTCCTAATAGTACTATATAAGTATTCACTAAGAAACGGGAAATGCAAATTTCCTAACGATGGCAATAAAATGAAGTCGTTGAAAGCCGGTCAACAACTCTCCGATGCAAGGACACAAGTATTACTTATAATAAAATCATAAAGTATTATTCTAGTATTTTTCCGAGGAACTTGAAACTGCTTCACATAAAATATACTTCTAATAGATATAAGTACAGTAAACGCAAAGAACCCCTGATCAGGAAGATATTTTGTGATGCAGCCAATCGTACTAATCGTAACCACACTGAAAGAAAAGCCTCATTCTTATGGGATCTATTTACTCCAAGTTACTCAAAAATATTGTTGGGTGAATGGCAAAAATAGGATATTGACTCAGACAAAAACAAACACAATAGAGTCCGAGGGTTTCAGAAACAGGATGAAGATAAAGAAACTTGCAGTTTTACAAAATGTCAAAAAAGATACGGTGACGGATAAAAAGAAAGGGACCGCATAACCCATGATGACATATGAAACAAAAGATAAATGCCTATAATGGATGTACCTACATTTACCGCTTCCACGTTTTCCTCTTTCTAGAATTTTCCCAAACCTATTTGAAGCAGAATAGTTACGAGTGTACCAATAAATACTATTCGTGTTTAGCAAACGTGAAATTACATTTTACCAAGAACTCCTACTATGAATTCCTAACAATCGGAATAATCCTTTACTGAGGAGAATTACGCTACTAACATAAATGGTGCACAATTATTGCTACATAAAATATTGTATTATGTTAAAATAATACTTACCAAATAATATTCTATAAGCTAAACCTACTTATAGTTAAAGTACATAAATGTAAGTAGAAAATATAAATACTTGCGAAGAATCTTAATAGAATACCTGGTCAACTAGTTAGAATAACAATATCAATTTGTCTACCAATTTGTTGACCTAGGCATTGCATGATATCTACAACATAAAAACACGTCGTATTTACAATCAATCAACACAAAATCTTGACCGAAAAAATGGCGTAATTGCCGGCATTACGCCAACAAAACAGTTTTGGTTATTATCGGAATTGTAATAAAATAAAGATGTAAGAATCACTCAACAAACTTTAACAAAAAATAAAGCAAAATTCGTAAGAATTTAAATTACCAAACCAAACCAAACCACAAAGATGTGTAGGTACTTTGTTATTCAATGAACTCTTGCTGCCCCGAACAGCGAATAATGATAAAACTTTGTTTCGAGAAGGACACGAGTTAACTACTTTGTATTCCGTCTAACTATCTGTAGATGGTAAGTTGATTTTCCGGTGAACTGGAAACTAAGAAGAATACCTAAGTGAATCACCTAATATAGTCTTTATTAAGTTTATGAACAAAGAACCACACTTTCACCTCAATAAATAATTTTCTTTGTCGAATAGTAAGTCTCCATTTTCATGAAACTGCTAAAGGTCAATCAGACATGTCAACTGATAAAGTTTGTACATAAGGAGTAAGTGATTCTGTAAGGAAAATAAGCGGATGATGAGGTGACTTCTAATGAGGCAGAAGATAATAATTTTCATTCTAAATATTACGCGGTGACGAACTAGAGGAATGTTCTGCGCAATGAACGACCACAAAATCATGATACAATTTATTTATTTTTCAACGTAGAAGATGTGATTGTGTTGGTTGTGTCCTGATAGTTTCTTAAAACGGAATCTATCTGCTTCCCATACGAGAAAGAGGTTACCGGGTCCTGTAATATATAAAGCCAGACTCCGTATTAGTTTACAAGACTCCGATCTATGCATGATCTCAGAGGCTATATTTCTCGGAGCAAAAGGCGTGTTTGTAAACATCCCAAATATTTTGGTCTGTTTTCTAGTTATTATAGTAATTTATTATTGTTTCTCTATCGTGAACACATATTTCAAGTATGTTTTGGCCAAATGTCGAGCTCTCGCAAGCGTTAAATTGCGGCACATTAATTTTATAATACAACATCATCAGTCACATTTAGTTCGTTTTATGTTCCAGATCTAAACTCTTAGAAGTTCGCGATTCAAGTTATAAATAACTAAGTTCAGTACATGGAGCACGCACTAGTGAGCACATGAGCTTCAGTAGTTATACTTAGACACCTGTGATAGATATAATCGGTGTATGAGTATCATCAAGAAATAAACCGCTAGTCACCTCGCGAACAGAATTATAATGGTTGGTGCGGTAGCCGCAGCTACCGGTCGCTACCGGGGTTTGCACTGATCGAGGCGGGCAAAAAATGTGGTACTCATTCTCGGTGACGCCAAAGATTGGTACGCTTACCGACAGAAACTTTTATTGCGACGTGTTTCTTTTACCGCCGTGAAATCTCAAGTTTGATCCTCGGGTCGCATTGAAGCTTTACTCAGCAAAAGAGGTGCCGCCCATTGGGATAATCGTCGTGAGTGACCACAAAATAAATTACCAAGCTGTGTCGTAGCGCTGTCATGGGCAAAGGTCACATCTCAGTTAACGACTCTGGGACACTCTTTCCGGAATTAAAGTCTTGACAAAATATTACCGTAATATAATATATACAATAAAGCTTTACAGATTTATTGTATATATTGTTTGAGTTAGCTATTCAATATAAGGTTATTACTGAAATATAACTTAAAGAAAACGCTAAATAACCTAAACTAATAATGATTGAAATTAATTGTCTTCTTCATCCTTCCACTTAGTATGTAGGTACGTTTGATTATATAGGTTCTATTTACCTCACATTAATTAAAATATTATATTACACACTGAAGATAATATTCAATACCGATGCCTGATAGCACTTACCTAAGACTGAACAGAATTTAATCCTATTAGTCTGATAGAACTACGCGCTCAAAGCACCCATTTCATTACTGAAATTTCAAAAACAGCATATAACATTGATTAGTCACCTACCATCGAAAAACCGTTAATACCGATAAAATTAATAAGAAATGTGGACAAGTCTTTGTCAATAGGAAATTAGTTGAGAAAAACCAGAAAAAAATATTGTAAGCGGTATTAATCTTGACTGTCTCATGGAGGTACTAAATTACTTATACTATACTTCACCCCATATTCTAAAACAAAGTTGCTTTCCCTGTCCCTATCCCTATGCATGCTTAAATTTTTTTTGGTGTGTTTTTTGTAGCAAGTAGAGTGTTTGAAGTGCCTATATATTTATATAAGTATAGTAACATCCATTAAATAGTGGATATTGCACCCGTGCAACGCTGGGGCAGATCACTAGTAATGTATAAAACTTGTATGGGTGTATGTACCATATTGTTATTAAACGGTTGTGTAATTATTATTCCATAGGAAAGGAGTCCCTGCATCCGAAAAGCTGTAACTACATCTACCTACATTAAGTTCCTTGTTGGAACTGAATATCTGTCATAAACCGTCACAATGGTAGGGCTTACCGTTGATAACAATGCTATTATTATCTGCCCTACGGTAATTAGTGCCAGAGGGCCCCTTGACAAATTGATTGCAAAATTACGTCATAACTTTTAAATTGAGAAACTACATTCCTATTTGGATAGAACCAATAGAGATTGTGTCATTGGTTTCATTAATATTTAAAATAATATAGTCGCAACTACAGGTATATGTACACATATATTTTTTAAACACCTCTGAAAATACTTAGAATACGTACTTTGATTGCTTAAATACTTCACAGTATATCATAACGACGTTTTATTCCTTGAAAACTGAGAAACGATTAATTTTAATTGCCCTTTTCATGAGGCCCAATAAAAATAATAATTTATGGAAAGGTAATAATTGCAGGTTACCGACATCTGCGTAGTAATTCGGTGTAGAGGTAGACGAGCGATACAAACAATAAGCACTTGTGTTTATGATATTACGCACATGAATAAGCATTGTACGGCGAGTAGGAATGGGAGAGTAGCGAGTAGAGCAGTAGCAGCGCGACTCCCCGCGGCCCACAGCCTCCGAATCACAATAAATCTGAACCGATAAGTAGTCGAGCGGATTGTCGGCGCGGCGCGATCAAAGCGAGGGGAGGAACATGAAAGGCGCCGCCGCCGTCTGACGAGATGTTTCATTCGAAGCCGCGTTTCCACCACCGCCCGTCACGTCTGATTGACCCTTTGTTATGTGACATTTTAATTAATTTCATTTTAATATTGAATGACACGTTTACAGATTTAAATGACGAAGGTAAAGTAATCTGGTACAGCAGTAATGGGCTCGCATATCGTGTACGTACCTCTGTAGGTAGATCTAGAAGCCTATAAACGGTGTATTGGGTGTCTGGCAGACTGACAAGCATAAAATCGTTATTTGAGATTCGTCCGCTCGTATTTGCCAGGTTAATTACACCGGCGTCGTTAAACCGTATATTACTTTTGGACTCATCAAAAGTAGCCAAAAGTGCGGTGTGATATGACCGGAACTATTTTTCACGTATGACCGCTCCATGATGTTTGAAGTCGACCTAGTTTATTGCGGTTTATATAAGCAAAGTTGACACCTTTGTGTCCGCATGCCAAAAAAGTTCAAGTTGTCAATTTGAATAATACCTACCTGCTATGAAAAAGTTCTCAGAGATATCGTGCCGGACACAGCCGTGGAGTCGGGTGAAATAGTACACAGAGATTGTAGCAGTTATTACTTTATATGCATGAAGCAATAACACCGTACCTTTGAGAGTAGTGTACTGGCGTCTTGTGTAATTAATTTGCCATAAACAACTCGCATTAGCTATACATTCCTGCTTCGCTCCAACATACTCACTTGTTTACTGCCTCGTCTACGTTTACACAACACTTTTTAGTTGATATTACTGGCCAATTACAGACCTCCATAGCTATAGCTCTGCGAACCAAAGTTCTGATCGTCATTTTTATTATTTTTTTAGACATTATTTTATGAATATCATACCTTATGTCGTGTTTGTGTGCTCCATTAAGGTGCTCAATTTAAATAAATAAAAAACAACGTAATTTTATACAATATTTTTATTTGCAAATAAATATAAACAAACATACAGAAATAGCTTTTCATTTTACCTCAAATATAACTCGGCGATGAGAAAAAAATCTGTTAAAAACAAAATAGGTAGGTTGCATTACATGCTTCTGTTATTTATACATATAAATGATACAAGATGAATAAATACAGATTCAAAACAAATAAGGCACTTCTCTTTATCACAGAATACACGTCTATAAAATTTCTACACACCTACAAATCGCTTTTTATTTTACACAACAGTATAAAAAGTACCTATACGAATATCTTAGTGAATGTACTTAATTCACTATAATTTATAAACAAGATAAATCACTTGGTTATACTTTAGCGCACAACAATCAATCTGCTAAAAACAAAATATTTCATTTTAATTTTGTATAAAATAATAATCTTCAATACACACAAAATTTAGTGTATTGCGCACTATATAATTTAAAGACAGATTCTGAATAGTTATATGGACAACTAATAAGAATCTGACAAGCCAAACTCGACAATTTTCATACACAAAAAAAACCTATGTTTCACATAAATTATTGCATTTTTAAACATCGAAAACATTAAAGCATTAAGTAGAAACAATAAATTTCTGTTTATGTTATTATGACGTTGATGCGATGAGATCTAAAATTCTGGTAAGAGAATTCCTACCACTAGAAAAATGTATGATAATGATAATATTTATTGTTCCTACGTGGTGCCAGGGACCCTCGAGATTCAAATTCCGTGACTCACGAACATTAAGGGCTACACACGAGCTATTTAAGTGTCACGATTCGGAATAGTAAATTATTTTATCCCTCTACAGCTTATAAAATCTTCAATATATTGTACTTACCTGGACTTCACACAATCATTGTGGGACTAGCTCACAAATTAATTAATATTTTGTATTTATATCTAACTAAGAAAATTTTTATTGCTTTGACTTTATTGCAATGGTTGTGAATTAAAAATAGAAACCATTTTAACCGTACGACTCAAATGAAAGTGCAATATATTTTACAAAAATGTATAGTTTTAAAATATTGCTTTGATCCATACAACTTAAATATAGCGTCCTATATTTATAAACTACATACATCTAAGACAAAAAATGGCTGACGTCTTCATTTTCTGTAAAAGAGTAACTTTATAAAAAGATAGAGTAATATTTAGCTCTTTTACAACAGTCACTTTATATGAAACTATTGGTACCTACATAATGTAGGTATATTTAGGAGCTACATTTAACACAATTACACATATTAACTAAAATAATATATAATGGCAGGCTTATATAAATTATAGTTATAGATTTGACAGCAAATAACGAGTATTAAAACAATTTCCAAAAATACACACTAAACGTGGTATCGATACGTTTTCAGACCAATTTAGGATTTTAATATTAGATACTTAATTTTGGACTGTTGACACTTGATTTCTGAATAGATTTCGTAATATTGTTTACAAATTTTACTAATTTCGATAATAAACAGCAATGACTGATTTTATGTAGGGCTAAAAATCGATATAGCTAAATAAATGCCATATCACCAAACCTCAAACATTTATTTATTTTTTATTTCCTCGGCAATTAGAACTCAGTCGTCTAAGAGTAATCTAGACTTGACGCCGGAAACTATATTGTTCCTAAATAAAGTCATCTTAACACAATTACAATCACAATAATTAAAGTATTGATCATCTTTTCAGAAACCAAGAGAGCAACAGAACTTCATACCACAGCCTAGAGCTTCTATTGTGCGTTAAAAGCAAGCAGGTTTTATACAGTCGAGGAATATAATCTGAGTCGTATACAGAAGGCGTCATGCATTTATTTTTAGTTGCACTATCGACTAATAGGTGACATAACTCGACTAACAAGTTGATGCGTAAATATCGATGACATAACGCAATTTGATATCTGCATAAGTTATGCTGAAGAATGCATGTTTGTATACATATTTAGTATTGGTATTTAGTAAATACTATTTGCAGTGGTCTACGGCGCAATAAAAAGTTACTTTTTGACATCCTACCTTTGGGGCCCATACACGATCCTGCTATTTACAACTCAAATAAATATACCAATTTGTTTAATTCTAAGCTATAGGAAGGTTTCTCAGCCGAGTGAGAAGAATTGCTTTGTGTTAGGGAACTTAGCCCTTTGTTTCTTAATAAAGTCTCGAGCTTGTCTATCGCCTTGCCGAGTTTCTAGAGCTTTGATGGCCTCGCCGTCTGTAACAAATATAAATTTCAAACAAAACTGGTCACCTCTAGTATTAGGTACGACACTTATGCCTCCAGTTTTATAAGTCTAGCTGAAATTGGGATACGTTTTACCTTTTTTCCAATTAATCGTTACTATTTTTTGTCTATGTCTTACCACAAACCATCCCGTTTCTTCTCCTGCTCCAGGCCGAATCCGAAGTATATTATCGTACTTGACACGCAATTGTATTTTACTTAAAATACCTTGTAGTTATATTTATATTGTAGTGTAGATCAAGCATTGAGATCAATAAGATAAAAACAACTTCTTCTTTAAATAATAAGCAAAAGAATAGCAGGGGCCAAAAGTGATATCTTCTTATTTGCTAACATATGCAAGACCAGGTGGGTCACAAGTGCGTTACCAATCTGTAATAGACCTGGGCTATTTTCTAGTTGAAAATCAGTATCAAAGGTTAAACATACCTATACTAGTAGGTCTGGAGAGTGGCAGTAACTGCTGCGGTAGACTGGAGATGGGTGCAGGTGTGTCTGGCACCTCGCTGAAGTGTAAGTACGCCTCGCCCACGAACGTGTTGCTCACACTGAACATGTCTTTGTCCTTCACCACTAAGTGGATCAGACCGTCTGTTAGTCTCCGCTGCTCTGGTGTTAGAGGGCTAGAAGAAAAATGTGTAGGTATTATAAGAAAGATGTTATTGTTTGTTTTTTTCACAGTTGAAATGAAAAAATGACGGTCATAGAGGTGAGAAAAGCTGCCCCGCAGGGTTTCACAGTTGAAATGAAAAAATGACGGTCATAGAGGTGAGAAAAGCTGCCCCGCAGGGTTTCCCCTTATAGGACTAAGTTATGACTTTATGAAAATACGCAAGTCGTTACGTATACGTTCACAAAAATCTAAATTTTAACGAACTCTTCGTATTGTATTTCCCAAACCACAAGCCAACTTCCATTTAGGTAGTTATCACGAGTAAATCAAAATCAAACAGAGTTTCTTTACAAAATAATTTAGAAATAACAGAAGCTATGACGACAGGCATGATCGATGCATGTATTCGCAGAATAAGTGCTTATCTACCAATGTAATTCTAATCTTAGTATTCAAATTAGGTACTGTTGTCTCGGGGCAATGCACTTTGTAATATAAAAAATAAAACGGCCCCACCTACGTAACTCTAAAAATGTATGTATAGACTAACAATAAAATGTGCTGCATTTTTTTAAAGAGAGCTACGATACCATTTTAAAAATAGATCAAATACAGCAATGACAAGAAAAACAAAATATCAAAAAAACTTATTTAAAGAAATAGAGTTTTGAAAACATCATCAAACATCGGGGCAGTGTGCCAAAAAACGTGCATTATTTGGCCTACGGGATCTATCATCTATTTCGATCCGTGAACCTATTCCAATGTTAGCTGTATCGGTATTTCTACTCAATGTCACTGCTACCGGTCTGATATTCTTCCAAAGATCCATTTACATAGTAATACGAAAAGTAGCACTAATTATTATAGAATAATAATATTATAGAATTTTAAGTGTGGGAGACCCATGCTTCGGCACGAATGGGTCGGCTCGACCGGAGTGATACCACGGCCTCACAGAAAACCGGCGTGAAATAACCACAGCGTTGTGTTTCGCCTTGTGAGTGAGGTTACCGGAGGAACAATCCTTCCCCTCCCCCAATCCTTCCTAAATCCCTAAATCTCCAAATCCCGAATCCCTAAAAGGTCGGCAACGCACTCGTAACTCCTCCGTTGCGATTGTCCATGGGCGGCGCTGATTGCTTACCATCAGGTAATCCGTCTGCTCGTTTGCCGACCTAATAAATAAAAAAAAATAGAAGTCTTTCTAAACTTTAGAGTTTGTGAGAATGTATGGATGTCTGTTTGTTATTCTTTTACTCAATAACGGCTAGATCGATTTGGTTGCAATTTGTTATGAACATACGTGATACCCTGGATACCATAGGCAGCTTTTATAAACATACCACGTGGGCTAAGCCGCGGGCGGAAACTAGTGCTACACTAATTTAAACCTTACAAACTAATTTTATACTTACTTAAAACAATGTTATCTTCCTAGTCTGCTAAAATCTAAATATTTCAAACCAATTTTGCGTGCCTAACGTATAACCTATATACTGACTGAATGTCTGCATTTATGTGAAATCATATGGGTCTCCGGGTTAGCCATTTTGGTTCAAAATCAGACTCGGTAGAGGGCGTTATCATCGGTACTTACATCTGGAATATTTCATCATACAGCGGGAACAAATTTTTGTTATGTGTTTGTGTTTTGGGCTTCTGTACGTTGGCAAAAGAATCTTCAGGAAGCAAGGCCACTCGAACGTACGAATCGCAGAGACCTGAATTTATTGTAAAACGAAATCCGTTAATGATTTGTTCTCATTATTGATTATTTGATTATTGAATTAATCTTATTCTACATTTAAGTACTTGCGATAAGTACGAAATACAGATACTTAAAAGAAGTAGTAGTTGTAGTACCTAGTAGATAGAAAACTGTAGAGAAACCATTTTTCAGCTTGAACGCAGTAATATCACGGCCTCACAAAAAATGGCATTGAAATTAGCCAAGTGAATGAGGTTACCAGAGTCCTCATACCTACTCATAAGAGTGCAATAATTTCTTACCATTAGAGTCAGCTGGCGTTAAATTCCTCGCGTTCATAATCTCAATCTTTAAATTGTCGTCTATGAATTGCGCTCTGACAGTCAGCATGCCCATCTTGGGCTCTTGTATCGTCTGTTGCTCTTGCCACCTTTCCAAGTGGAACTGATGAATGAGTTCTCTAGTCTCCATACCATGAAGTTTCAACAAATACTCGACACGTTTCAAAGTTTCCGATGAATATGTGTCTTTATTGTCTTGACGGAACGAACGTATCATTATTTTAACACATTCGTGAAGATTCGAGAAGAAAGATGGCGGTCGGCGTTTCTGTAACATTTAAGTTCAAATTATTTTTTATATATTCTACATGTTTATCGTGAAAACGACTAATCGAATATATTTCACGTTTTAATTAAACCACGTATTGCATAGGTTTTCTATACAATAGGAGGTAATTTTTGGTGAAAGTATAGTTCGATTTGTCGCCGTGTGTACAAACAGAAGTTGAGGCCCATCACCACGATGCTAGTATATATTAAACGATACAAAGCTCAAATTTCAAATTTCAAACCATCACCCTTCATGCATGTGGAGGATATGGCTTTAGGATGAAGATTTCGCATGATAGGTTAAGCATGCAGCTCATGCTGAATACCTAGGAATATAACTTCGGATTCTCTATATATTTTAAACTATAATACTTCTCCATATGAAGCTTTTTGATACAATACTTCCATCATAAGATGCAGAGAAATAGTATACACATGCTACATTGGGACAAATACACAACTGAAGTAGGTAGGTACAGGACTGATAAATAGATAACATTTTACATATTCACGATATAGAGTACAAATCTAGACACATCCTTCATAAAGCTATTTGAAGCGAACAAACATAATATAACACGAGACCATAGCTTGGAACTCTAACACATAATCATCAACTATCGAAATATTCTGTTACTTAACAAGAAACATTGAAGCCAAGTCCATAAGTAGTTTACATTTTACATACATTGCGTGTATTATAGGTGTCGACTGCCTATTTACACAATAAGCAGCCCGCAATTTATATAAAACATAGTGTAAACTCGGCGGGGTAGGAGCAACATAAGACAATAACATGAACAAGGTGCTGCTAGAACTAGTGTTTACCGCGTCGAGGCTGGCGGCTGCCGATTTGCTCAAGCGTCGCGGGTCGATATACCGAGTTATCTTTGCCCTTCGGTGCTATTGAAAAACAACAACAAAATAAAACTAATTTATCCGACGATTTCATATTTCATTGGAAACTAAACTAAAGCAGATGGCAGCACCATAGCTTGGCCCAATTTAGTCGTCAATCAAAATTAATTTTATTGGATGTAATGAAGTATGTCACTAAGTAATTAATTAATTCGTAGAAAATGGTGATGCCATAAGCTTAGTTTATACTTTCCATTTAATTGCTTTTCTAGGAATATAATTTCGGAACTTTCTGACTAGTTTTAGAATAAGAATCCATAAACTAGTAAGAAAATACCGAAATATATGCTTAATTAATTTCGAAATACCTACTACTAAGGAACAAAACATAAAAATTACCAACATTTAAAATTAGCATTCTATTAACTTCGTCACATCACGGTGAACATAGTGTAACCTTCAAACGTCAGTGCAGAATAAAAATAATTACTTGATAAGCCAGGAACAAAATGACGATTAATTAACGAGTCATTATTTAAACATCATCTGTATCTAATAATGTTCTTTAAAAATACTCTAAGCGTAATTGCATCTGACGAAACGTTTTACATGAACGCAGTTTAAAAAAATAACTAAAGGCTCTATAAAAGAATGTGCAGTGCACACTTCTATAAAAGAGTTGCAATAGCGTGCGATACAAATGCAACATTATTTACCCTGAACATGATAGAGTAGGGGGATACTTTGTTTTTTCCAAAATATCTACGCCTAAACAAGCGAATACGGGTGGCGAGTTTCTCTTGCTACAAACGAAAAATTAAAAGTTTGTTAGTATTTTAAGTAGGTTAATTTTGTCTGTTATGTTTGTATGAATCCTGTGAGAAACACCTGATGTATGAAGATGAATGTATGTAATTTGTATGTGAGTTAAGAGTCAATAGTTTAAATCATACCTAATAATAATAATAATAATTAAATAAGAGCTGATTACAATCATAGAAACAAGGCACGAATTTTGAAAAGTATCGAGATAAATTTAGATACCTATATAAGTATCTATTGCCAAATTGGATGAGACATTGATAAGATAACAACATTCATAACATTCTGTGTTTTAAACATGACATGCAAATTACGGTAGGAAGTTCCTCAAAATAAATGTTTACATTCTTATCTAGTGCCAAGTTTCACAGATTGTACAAAACTAGAGCAGATTAGATAGTTAAATATGTTAAAACAATGCAATTTTACAGCTGAACTGTTAGCAGCTAAATTAAAGTCTAAGAATCTAAGCCGAATCACAACATACCTCCAAATTTGCTTGTATCAGTTCATACAAAACTTCGCCCAGTTGTTCCCATACTATTTCCAGTGTCCTGGAGAAGTTTTCGTTGTTCAAGTGTTGGTATAAAGTGTCTAAATTTGCTTCCAAATAGCGCATAACACGGTCCATACTCGAACAATCTTGGTGTAGGAGTTCCGCTCCTTCCATCAAAAACCGTGTAATGGACGGCATCATCTGAAATGAGAAACAATTGATTTATTAAAAAATCAATATTTTATCATAATGTATTCGATTAGTTACTCATAAAACGTTAAATTACAATATGAATGACACCAACCTTTCTGACCATAATTTCCAAAAGGTCCACTATTTTATTCCTTACAGTATCTATTGCATTTGCGATGACGTTCTGAAGTGTCTCCTTACATCTGAAAGTACAAAACAATAATTATTTTTATATGTATATAAAACCTGAGAGTTAGAAACATATTGAAGTTACCACTTAACGTGGGACAACAAGGTACGGCAATAAAGTTCTATTATAGCGATTAAACTTTTCACCAAAACGAAAAACACCCAAAACCTTCTTGGTAACACGGGTATAATTACCTCTGTGCCTCCACAGGAGAGCGGGCTTCACACATCTTCTGTATGATTTCCTCCATGCCGAGTTCCTGCACGAAGGGCGTGAGACTCTGACGCACGTAGTCAATGTTGTTGATGGCGACGCACCAATCTGTGGTCACCTCAAACCGCTCCTCGTATACATTGCTTACCAGCCCCACGTTATCCACGCGACTCGCCATCTTGTCCGAATAGAATACGCAACAGCGACAGATGTCCTACGCCATTAAAAAAAAGTTTTTATAAGGATTTTAAGGAACTAAAACTCTTAAAATTTTTATTTATATTAGTGAACTTGCAAAAATTTAGAAATTAAAAACTTGTTTCCCTTTTCTGTAACCAGCAATGGGGGAAATCCCTGTCATAATGAAAAAACCAACTAGCAACTGTTGAAATAAATTCACCGTGTAAAAAGGGGTTTCCCGATCACGATCTAACGTTTTCGTTCGTTTAATACTTACATCAATAATTTTGGCTACAAATGTATAACATCCTTCGACATCGGGCCACGCCAGTTGCTGCCAGAATATCTTGATCTGGTAGAATATTGCAAGGGTATCGACTCCGGAACTACTGTACTTGACGTTTGTGTCCACTGGGGCCAAAGTATCAAGGTCCACGGCCTTCTCGATGCGCGTGAGTGCCTTGTATGCGGCGATGTCCAACCACTGGGCCACGCCCCCAAAGAACCACGCATGGAATTTTGATATGGCGTATGATTGCCAGTCTGTCTCGTTTAGCCCTTGGCCCAATCTGTAATGAGAATTACAAAAGCTGTAGATACAGTCACGAATAATTATCATAATGAAGAACAATAAACTGATTGTGAAACTGACAAACACTTTATACAAAGTTTCACGTTTGTATGTACTTAGCAAATAAGTCTTTATGGAAACATTAGTATGCTTAGTTTAAAAAGTATTATCGGCCCTATTAAAAAAAACAATATAAACAAATTGACAGTGTTTTCCAAGATATTGTTTTGCCGACAAATGCCGGTAGACGCGATATACGACGGTAAGCTCATTTACTTAAATATTTGACAAGATTACAGTAAATTGTTTCTGCATTCGGCAGACTTTAACATACAAATATGTGACCAGTTGGAAAATTGATTTCAGTACCTAATTAGTTTACTTTGCAATTTAACATTATTAAATTCAGCGAGCCTTCTTATCTGTACGGCAGGTATTTCCCAAGGTTGATTAATATTTTACTTTTCGTTCGAAGGCGATGCGGGAAACGGAACTAAGATTGAATAACAGCGAAAATAAAATATTTTTCCTCATTCAAATACCCGAAAACACACCTACTTACACAAGTCTGAGTTCATTTACCTACCATATTACTAATTTAATGAAAATGTGTTAATTAATGATGCACACTATTTGTGCAAGTAAGATACGAAATGACACTGACACACAATGAATATGAGACTTGTTTCGGTTATCTTGAGAATCACCTACATACTGTCTTATTCAACAATGGACTTTAGATAAATTACAAAGCTATCTGAAGTTTAATTGGTGTTACGCAAACGATTGTAAATGCAGAGTGACAAATAGATACTCACGTTAAAAACCTTTGTAGAGTAAGATACAGCTCAAACAAAGTTGTCCCCATAGTCAGAGGTTCAGACCCGACTGAGGAGGCCCCTAGCCCCGTCTCTCCGTTGATGCCTCCAGCCAGAGTAGTGGTTGACCCCTCGCTGTATCGCAACCTCTTCAAACTCTTACAAACATCCACCACCTCGGACTCCACCAACGACGCCAATTTGCTTTCGTACAACCCGTACAAAGCCTTAGAATATGGGAAGCCCATGACTCTGTAACGAATTAGCGGTCAGTAAATATCATTTACATAACAAGCATGGTAACAAAGAAAATTGTTCTAAAAATAGATGTGACTGCAGTTTGAGTGTGAATAAGCGCAGCTATTGAAAGTTGTTTGCGTAGGTATACTTACTCAACAAACACTCTGTCATAATACTCGACGGCTCGCTGAAGATCTGATCGAACTAACTGTATGACCCTGATCAAATGTTGTAGCCTTGTGTCCTCTGTGTTGTCCTTACACTCGTTGTTGTCCAGAATGTGAACGAACCAATCCGAAGCACCCTGTATCACAGCCTGCTCCAGCACCATGTGGATCGTTAGCTTTTCCTTATCATCCCTCAGCCATCCGTACAGATTCACTGGGAACAAGTCTAAGCTCTCCGGAGCATCCAACACGGACAACTTGTATAGAATTTTCAGGACTTCTCTGAGCGTCTTCATGACAGTTTTGTCGCCAGCAGTCTTCTTCCTTAGTTTCCTAATGTGACTGTAGCAAGTTGGGAGAAGTTTCCGGGCGCCATCCCAGAACAGCTTGACGTCCTCTTCATTTATAAGACCTGAAAGACCAAAAAAGCATTTAAGTTTGAGAACACTCAAATGAATGAATGATATTGAACACACATTCAAATTGAATTAAAAGAAGTTTCAACTAACCCGATTGTAAGGGTTTGGTGAGTTTATCGAGCAAGGTGTTGAAGAGTGCGAAGCTGAGTGGGTGGTCGGTGGTGACGGCGCAGTAGACGGCCCACTGCGCCAGGCAGTTGTCGGTCGCGCTGAGGCCACTCTGCGCCACGTGCTGTGTCAAGATGGCTTCCGCTGCTGCGCTGTAGTTGCCGCACCACCAGTATGGTGCTACCTGAAGATACAAAATGATATACTAAAACCTATATCCTCATTGATTTTTCTACGTTTTGTCAGGACTCATTTTACATTCACACATCGCGTCGTGAAGTCATTGCTCGCTGATATTGACCACACAACCACAAACAAAGAGCAGGGTGCCCAAGGAACCGTGACTGGCAGCAAATTGCGTGACTAAACAAAGAACAATGCAGGCTAACAATTTTGAAACTGTCATTAATTAAAAATTCAGGATAACGTTTAAGAATCAGCTAGTGTCCCTAATTTTTAAAAAGGTGACACGCATTTAATCATGTCAATTAGGTGTTGTGCAACACATTGTTCCATAAATAGTAATAAAAAGGGATCACGTTAAGGGAAAACCTTGATCTTTCCGGTCATGGACGGACAATAAATCAGGTTAGTGACCGAAACGACTAACAACACATTTCAACATCCTAGTCCGTCTTTACAAATTTTGTATTCTAACAAGTTATGTTAAAATACCATATTGAACCACCTATTAGATTCTACAGTCTAAATGTTAATTATTGGTACGGTTTCCATTTTGGAGAAGCGAGGCCACTTAAACAAAACGCGTAGGTAGTTAGCAAAAAGTAACAGGATTTGAAGAGCATATTAGTTGTTTTACCTAATGCAAAAACTGTGTCTGATGTGTTGTGTACAAAAACATGTTTATTTTTCAAGCTAAAATTACATTACCGGGAAAAGCTTCTAGTAAATAAATTAGTTTAGTCTTTTACTATTGAAATTACCTACTTCGCCAGGTTTATGGACACAAACTACCCAGTGAATGTTATGCCTACACGTATATAAAGAGCTCAGTGCAAACATCTCGGTAGTCTGAACCAGACCATGACCTTCCTAGCATGTTTACTTCAAAGCACATAGGTACAGAAGACATTTTACGATCGAAAAATATTACTAGTACCCTCAAAGGCACGGTTAGTATGTGGTTTATCTGTTAACTTCTAACAGAGACATAAAACGAAACACGCCAGCTGACGTAAGTTCCAGTTCAATCGAATCCAAAAAGTTTGGTAGGTCGATAATAAAATGACTAGAGTTGCAATTTACGACTGTTTTTCGTAACTATCCGACAATAAAAATATGCAGTGCAGAAATAGAAAAACCTTCAATCGTTTCGTAATTTCGCTTAATGAATATGCTCATAGACATCTCATCACATGATTTTCGTGGAAACAATAACGATTGATACATATTACGAGTAACTACTTATATAGTTCGTGTAATGAGATCATTTATTATGAGACATCGATAAAGCTTGTCGCTACTAAATAGCTTGAATAGCAGGCGTTGCGAGTTCTTTTATGGAGTTACTAGTAGTACACACATGGTAGGTACCTACGTAGGTCAGTGCTCATGGGAAGTATGTGATTAGTATGCATACCTCGAATAACCGCACCACTTGTGCGATTAACTAACATTATTCTACTACACCTATTATTAATTTACTGGTCACTATTTACGCAGTAGACTAACCTTTGAGTTTTCCAGTTCGTGTAGCAGTATGATCCTGAGGAGGTGCCTATGTTCTTGAGCTGCTACTTGAGAATTCTTCTCTGAGGAAAAGTTGAGCCGTACTTTGACAACGCCTTGTCGTCTTAGCTTGCTCTTCTTGCTAAGACTGTACCACATGTTCATACCTCCAGCGGGAATTGTCTGCAATTATTGATATTTATTGGTAAGAAGTTTACAAATATTTTGTGTACTTGGAAGAAAATTACTTGTTTTACTCCTTACTTTAAGTGGAATATTAGATGTACCAATCAGTTCATTATCATGCTTCCCCGTAGAAGCAGTGATAGCTATCTCTTTCATTAACTTCCTGAGCCCCTTCACCCCTTTTACTTCAAATATCTTCGTCATTTTCTCCTTAACGGTCTCCGCGGGGTCAAAGTCCCTGAAAGGTAATAAATAAATTGTTCTCAAGCTTATTTTATTTACTCATAAACACGAAGCCAATGTATTTAGTTACTAGGACATAAAACTTTAATTACTATACTTTATGTCACCTGGGTAATTAAATGTGGAATATGAGTAGCAACATGGTTAAAGCGGTTGCGTGATAATAACACGGCTATTAAACACTACAATACAGGTAAATCGGTTCAGTGAAATCGCTAATCACAGCCGTAAACGGAGTCTCTTAGGTCAATGACCCTGAATTGGGGTTTTGGTTTTCCTAGTTATTCAATTGTTTTGGTCACGCAGCTTTATTTTCATTCAACAGGCACCTTTAGTTGTAGTTAGAAGTTTTCAATACGTACCACACTTCCAATACAAGGGAATCTTCTTGCACACTTCCTGGCATTGGCCTGAAAGTATAAACATAGTACCTATAATTACGTGTATGCGCACAGGCAAGCGTTGTATGAATTATCCGTGAGAAATGTTTGCCAATGAGCTAGACCTCGCGTGCGTTAGCGCTAATGCAGTCGTAAATTTTGTAGGAGCATGTTACTCTACTACATGCTACGTATATTGTTAGGAACATTTCTTTGCTGACGTCATCGGGTTTATGTGGCACATAAGTAGGTCACATGCATCGGAAAATCAGGGAGAAAATCACGCTGTGTAATACAACTTTAAAAACTGTTTACATAACCATTACGTTATTGCATATAAGATAAATACAAAAAATGCATTTTATACGTTTTTTATCTGCATTTTTTGCTCACATTATTCAGTCTATTTACTCTTCATTTATGTATTTGGGTACATCTCTCGGAAATCGTCATTCATTGTTTGCTTAAGATAGCAAAGTAAGGCGTCTCATTTCCAGAATTTTGTGAGACAAAAACACATCACTGCCTCAATTAAGTACTTACTTATCTAAAAACAACAAGATTATTTTATGTACACTTACAAAGAAAAATGTTCCTCCCATGACGGGTTTAGAGTTCCAGACTTGACTGAAGTATTATACCTATGTGACGGGTTTGACATCAAATATATTGTGACAAAAGGATCACTTAGACCATTCGGGTCTTTAGGAACCAAGTCTTTTGCCTCAACCACTTCCACATTAAGCATTAACTCCGGTGGTTCCTTCGCTTCAGCTTGTGTGAGCAGTTCTGTGTGTTTATCATTAGCTATTTTGAAAGCTTCTTGTATGTAGGACAGCATAGCAAGCTGTCCTACCTCGCACCCTACGTCACATCCCCCGACATTGTGTAGGATCTCGTAAAGTACCTCCAAATAAAGTTCATCGACCTGGAAAATAGCATTTGTTTAGATTATACAAAGATAGGTGGCTCTTGCATGATGCTTGCAGTCTTGACCTATATTATTATTACATGCTAAAAATAGACGTGATAATTAGAACTACTTGGTGAGTAGACTATAGGTAGGTTACTTGTCATATATACGTATCGGGAAAAATGTTGGTAGCTAATATAAAATTGCACGCAATTGTGAAAATATTTGACTGTTTTCGTATCTAACATCTCTTTGTACTAACTTTCACCTACACCTATGTTAAATACTGAACTTGTTTATATTATTACTTATCTGTATTATCTTTTTGTATGAGATATGGTGATATGGCAAAAATTGACGTTAATGGACACCCGCTACACCAGAAGTCACAAGTGTGTTACTGGCCTTTTGGTGGTTAGACGGTCAAAGTCAAAGTCAATACATTTAAATTTCATTCAAATAGACCACTAGGAACTTTTGAACGTCAAACAATAAAAAATAATATCAATGAGTTCAACTTGGCGTGTCAGTCGGTCGGTCTGTCCTCGAGTGAAACTATTTGCTCGTTCCAAAGTGTAGATTCCTACGGAGCAGAACGAGCAAGAACACCATTGTTACTCCTTTTCAATCATTTTTTCTTAATGTGTAATTGGGATCAATCTGTCAAATCATATATCTACCAATATAGGTGCAGTAGTCCAACTTTTTTATAATAAAAATGACTAAAATAATATTATTTTTAATAAAGTAGGTGGTAATTAGAAAGTACAACCTTTGTAAACTCAAACACTTTTTCAGCCACTTTTTCAGTTACATTCTCAAATTGCATAAACACCACCATTATTTCCTAATTATAAACAACAAGAGTGCACAATTATATTCCTTAATTAATTTATCACTTTAAAACATATTTAATTGCACCACTTTTCAATAGTAACTGCGAATTCGTTTCGTCAAACGGATAAATTATTTTATATGAAGTGCCCATTGAGATATGAAACTCTTGATAATAACCTTCTAATTGCAACGTTACGGTAGGTAAATACAGTCCACTTAAGATAGGAAGCTGATCCACTTATTACTTATCTGGCCTCACTTGAATCCGTGTATGCAACCACTACGTTAGTAACGTGACAACAATGGTCAGGAATACTTTGAGTGATTCGCTCATTGTCTATTCATTCAAACTTTCCCGAGTAGGTAGGTAGGTAGGAAGGTAGATAGAAACACTCACCGACGAATCGTAATAATATCGCAATTTCATAAACCAGTCGACGGAACCGGGATGCAAAGTTGCACAACAATAGCTTCTGCACTGCAGCTAAATCCACAACTGAATGAATCATCGATAGTTTGAATGATAGGGTATCCTGGTAACGACACCACCGGAACGACCCGACCGCTATGCGACGGAACACGAATGTCACGACCGAGGGAGCTTTCACCGAGTTTTTAGTGACCCTCCTAAAATAGTAGGGTTACTGCGCCGCCGTGAGAAGTCTATCGATCTGATAGAAAGGTGGTATGTTTACAAGTTTACCTACAACTGACCAGTCACTAGCTCTGTATTTGTAACATTGCTAGGTTATTCTTATGACATGCCTATTCTTCGAACTTTCATGACGCACTAGACACTTAAAATATCTTGAAGCGAATGAGCCAGGTACGAAGAAAATAATTATCTAACCGATGAGTTTGATGACCTCAAAAATGCATTGGTTGCTTTTGAGCCAAAATTGTGAGGAAACAATTGAGGATCAGCGGACAATTTATTGCGAGTGCAATGCATTTGAGGATATGTTTACACCTAAATATATTACGTTATAAAGACTCAAAAATAATATAAGAAAGACATGCCTAGACTACTCAGTTAAATTTCAATATTTTAGTTACCTACCCACTTACTACTTACTAGAACAAAACAAAAGAATGCCAGTTTATCAGCAATTGCACGTAACGAATGCGATAAAACTGAGATTTGTTCAATTTGTTATTTGTCAGAATGTTCAAATTCAAAATCTTTGTAATAATTTACTGGACCATTCTAATCACAAAAAAAGACAAAGGCACATTGATCACATCAATAGATTAAATAAGTAAACGAAATTAGGGAAATTTACAAACTGTCATTGATTGAATCAGCATACTGGTCTGCCTTTCTAACAACTCTTTCTTCACGCCTCTGAACTTAGTCCGAAGTGTCCCCATGCCATTCATTTTTACTAAATATTCAGCCTTTGGCTGTCACATATTCACAAAATTCACTAAAACAACACCACTTTTCAAGCACTCGGTCATAAACATCGGAATTTAAAATAGGCCGCCATCTTTCATTGACGTAGGAAACTGTTCACTTCAAGTTATCGATATAATGGATACACGGGAAGAGCAACACAGGGAAAGTGGAGAGAAATGAATGTGGTGGAAGCTGGCGGTGCACTGGCGGAGTCCGGCCGACTGGGACTCGGGATTGAACCCGCACTGCCGCCAAATTCTATTTTTGCGAAGCTTCGCCAACGAAGACGAATGCGAGAGCACACCTAAATAATAAAAAAAATCTCCAAAATATTTAAAGACACCAGCTGATGTGATGTCTCACTCGGTCATAGATTTTTTGGAATGACCAAGCTTCCTGTTAAAAAATGTTCAATATAAAATCGACATTAATTAAATTTTATATTGATACTTATCTTTCTTGTCTTTAACTATAAGCAATTTTTGTAGGTAGGTATATTATTATTATGAGTTAGGGAAAGGGAAAAGGAGCAAAAATTCATTCAATTTTGCGCATTATTCGATTCATTGACGCAATAGTCTGAACTAGCAATCGTAGCAACCTACCTACTTGTAGGTTTAGTATACATTTAACTGAATGTATATTATATACGAGCATCTTCCTCTTAGAACTAGAAACGATATCTACACAACAGAACATTCTCATGAGTTTAATGGAATACCAAACGTATTTTTATGTACGAAAAAAACATAACACTTGAAACATGTCTATAAATCGTGAGGGAGGCCGTTACAGTGTTTAATAAATTTAGTAATTTTATTTATTGCATATTAGAACTCTAGTTTATAATGGTAATGTAGGTTATCAAGCATTATCAGCCGTATGCAAATCTTCAACACTTGAAGATGGATATTTGAACTAATAAAGCAATGATAATTTTATATAATGAGCTAATTACAACGACATCTGACCATTGTATAAAACCGTCTCTATAATGTCCAATTGTATCGGTCAAAACAGGCAGCATTAGGTACTATAAAAACAGGTAGGTAAATGGGAGAATACACCCAATTAAAGAAAATTTCTCTTTCCTTAAACGTTCCCTGATTGGCGTTTTGTAACATAGCTTCCCAAAACTTCTGGGTAATGTTTATTATACATGAAGTGGTGTTCAGTTCAACACACAATCAAAAACCAAGGTTCTTAGTTTGCAGGGCAACAGGCGCGCGTGCTGATCGATTTATTTATTTTATTAACCACGTGCGCTTGGGCTTGCCGAGAACGGAAACTACTCTCTACATTATTGCCAATTTATTTACATAACTGAACTTCAGTAGGCGCTGGTACGCTCAGTTTAAGTGTATAGTCTGAATAACATTAGAATTCAAGACGATTAAGAACTAAATATAGGTATTCGTCAGAAAAGTAAGGAGTTGGACTTTGATGTTCTTTTACAAGCTTTTTGTTTAGACATTTAGAGGAGAGGAAGTTGCAGTCTGTAAAATTTAAATTACTCTTGTTATACGTGATAATACTAATAAGACAATTCGATATTACTTATATTTTTTTTTCTAATCAACTTCGTAATTCAGACAAAGACTGGTTTCATATTTTGAACACAAAGATCTGTTTTGTAGTTCTGCTGACCCTGCTTGTAACTCTATCCTTTACTTTGCTGGTACTAACTCCGTCTGTGAGATTACGTTAATGCATCTTGAGATTATCCAAGCCATACATCAAGCAAATGACTGTCTGAATCTAGATGATGTAAAACAAAAGTTCTTTGGCACATAGTGCTATGTATCTATCTAGTAGTAATGTTACTTTGAAGTCAAACTTATACTTTGAACTCCATTTGCTTCTACGTTTAATAAAGTAGTTACACACTTACTAACACGATACGTATTATCCTTATTTGTTTTTGTTTTTATTGCTTTACGATAGAATTTTGCTGCAAGTGCATCTAAAAACGCCAATTCTATATACAGATATCGATTCGAAATAACAATATGTGCATGTATGTTAACTTTTTCATGGGCATCAAACCCCGTGAGCACAGCCATTCGTTACCCACCAGTCGGCCATTGGGCTAACCATGCAGTGACTCGGCCCTATGTTATAAATTAAAGAAGGAATGTGTATAGGCCACACATGAATAGCTGATAAATGTAATGTTGCGTTGGAATAATGTTCTCTTGTTTCATCTTTCATTTATTGATTAGGTACAAAGGTAAGTTACTTGTTGACGCCAAAGTAAATAGTGTTCAATGAGAAACCATAACCGGAAAACAGTTGGAAATTCCAAGTTAAACAAAAGGGGAACGACATTGGAGATGACGTAGATATTGGAAGAGTCGACGACGGTCATTGAGATCAACCTTGGTTGGAAGTTGACAAAATAAAACGAGAAAAGTGAAAACCAGCTGGATTCGTGCCAGGGACGCGGGCGAGTAGCGCGTCCATTGTGATTGAGACCACACAACAATATTGTGTGTATAGTATGTCCCGACTGCGTAGAGCACAAGACGCAAATGCTGTAGGTACCCAAACTAAGAATTGATTGAATGATGACACTGTGCGCTAATATGGAAATCGACATAATAACCACTAGTCTGTCATTTTCTGTTTGTCTAAATGACCTATACGAAGAGGAAAGGACAAGATAAGATGCACTTTATTAAATACAGAACACAATGAGTTCGTCTGTGAAACAAATGTATTCGTAAATATATCTTTATATACCATCTTACATTCGGTAATAAGTAGGTATTTATGTGTAGACGTTTAATCCAGAACAACAATACTGTTAGACGAAGCGAGCGTTGCAATCGTGACACCACCTTGGAATATTGCCCATGATAGCAAATACCTCGGGTTAATGTCACTGCATCGTTTCAACGGAGCCCAAATATAACTGTGACACACTTTCCCAGGATAGGTATAGCCCAATGTCTAGTTCAATTAGTATATGCCCGACTGGAGTTCAGTACATTCCACCCAAAAATACAACAGATGTCGCAACGACACTTGGCTAACTAACTGGCGCGTTTCGAGAGCGTCGATTTCCGCCCCGATGAAATGTTTACTGTCAGTGCACTCTCCTGCACATCCAATTTGGGGATATAGGTCAAAATGTGTAAATAACATCACAGCTAGTTCCTCTAAAGTGGGTACATCAAATAATCTATGGGAATTGAAACAATTGTTGGTTTCGTACAAAAGGTAGGAGAAAAAAAAGAATTAAGGAAACGCCCAGACACACAATAAATTTTTTTTATGGAGAATGAAATTAAAATTGGGAGAGAGAAAACAAATAATCAGAATATGACCAAATTCGCTGCATAAAACTGCTCCTACATGTTTGTACAAATAGGGATATTCTATCTCTGTATTTACTCTTATGTCTCGTTATTTATTTACATGTACTGCTGTGCTGTACTAATCGTGTACCTATAACTTCATACCAAGATTACCAAGTAATCTACCTACCATTCAGTCAGTGAGTTCGTCTTAGGGGGTAATTTATGAGTAGAAGCGAATAAAACCTAATCAATTTATGTGGTCAATGCAAACATTTTTGGAGCTAATTGCCTACATTCTAAAATATGTAAAAGGTACTCACATTCCAGCCCACAGCCTCGACATAGCGATCTATTTTATCGTGTTCTTCTGGTTCAGAATCAGTGTCCAGTAAAGTCTCATTCCCACTATCAGAATCTCTTAAGATACTTTTACTGTCCTGTTCAACTTTCTGCTCCCCATCTTGTTCTTCAACTTCTTTCAGAGGTGCTAAAGGAGTTGATTCCTCTAACGCCGCCTTTTGAGAAGCTTGCTTTAGAATTGAACCAAACTTTTCGAAGAAACTGTCGTCTACTTCTTGTATTCTGTAACAAACATAAGTTTTTTGATAAGATTTTTTTACTACTTTACATTAAATAAGGTACTCCTTAAAAGTCCTCCTCTGCATATCATCACGGTATAGCTAAGATATATTATATTTTTTTTTTGAAAAAAAATCCCTAACACCTAACTACATTAAGTAAGTATACCCGTTTTACCCTGATATGGAATATTTTTCTACTTGACTGTCCGGGTCGGACACATTGCAGAGTTGCGCATAATCCACGCCATATGAGGGATGAGCTTTTGCTTAATGTACCGAGCACTATTCTATAAATCGTGCTAAGTACTGGAAAATTTTCTTTCTACCAGTTTTTTTTATCCAGAAAAAAAGCAATAACCCTTTGCCCAAACGCGGATTGAGCCAAGATTCCATGCTCGCAGACGTAACGGCCTCCCAGATACTCATTACGTAGGTAATTCTCGGGAAAGCCAAAGAAAAGCCACTTAAATAAGTAAAACAAAAAGACTGCACTACTGCCGCAGTGGTTAGACAACAAGCTGCTGTGAAACGTGACGCAGGTTCAATTCAGGACCAATTCTGTGAGATCCACTAATTGCTATTTCGGAACTGAGTGTGACTATGAGCCATAACAAAAAATATATGGCTAATCGATGAAGGCGATAAATTATGTCAATTGAAGGAACTTGTTTATGAAGACCTAAATTACTTTAAGTAGATAAAGCTTTGTTCATTATGCACTACTTGCTCAATGGCTACGAAGTCAATAATAGCTGCTGGGCAGCTAGCTGTCTATAAGTCATTTAATAACGCGACTTCGGTACCTAATTTAAGAGCTTAATAACGCAGCTTCGATTGCTACGCAGAATAATTCTTGTGTGACCTACAAAACTGTTGTTCCATGTTTGGGTGTGATTTTGTGTAGTTTAAATGTATCAAACTTTCTCTATAATACTAGATCGAACACTATAATTTCTAGATTACACGAAGAATATTGTTTTAAGTAGGCGTCGAATTAATGCCACCTTGACCAGCAGTTCAGTCTCGTCAACCCATTGCATAACCATGCAGTAAGATAAAATTTCCATTTGTGATACATCAGATAATACACTTATCACAACCCTAGGTTTATAAATAAAACAAACAAATTCGAGATTATACATGTATATTCAAAAAGTAACCTTAACCTTAAACATTTAGTTATTGTCTCACTTTTACAACATGCAGAACATTCTGGAATGATTGGTAACTGCAATACAGGTAATGCTGGATTTTTTTTTCAACAACGATAAATTCGATAACTTAATAATATAATAGGAATAGGCTTACCTAAATAAAACAAAACAATATTAAAGATTAAAGAAAAGTATTTAACAAACATTATTTGTAACCTAACATAACAGGAACTATGTAAGCAATGATGGAAAAAGAACAATTATAGCTGCTACATATTACAAATGTGGAATCCCACCATGTGTATGCTTACTCAGCAATGGCACTAAAGAACTAAACTTACTAGGTAAGTATTTGTCATATTATTTATCTTACAAACAAGCAAAATTTTCTAATCACCACAATATTAAATTAATACAACTATCTTGTACATAAATGCAACATTTAAACTAACATTAAACCTCATTTTTAATATATGTTTGAGTATCTTTGATATGTATATAACAATAAACTTCTAAAAATTTTTTATTTGATTTGAACAATCTAATGTGATGTGGTTTCTCCCCTATTATAAACACAATATAATATGTTACTGAAATCTGTAATGATTATTCATTATTTACATTTATATAAGAGATTTATAATTTTTATTCTTAAAATTTCAGTATGTTAAAATCAATCTTAAGAGTTGAGAAACAAGTTTCTCTAAAACAACAAGTTTTACAAGTCAAGACTTGTTGGCAAAAAAATATAATTGGTATTATAACATCAAATTAAATTATTCTGATATATTTTATTATTCCAGGTCAGACATCAGTGTATACTTAATCTCAGTGTACTCTTCAGCACCGTGCATACTGCCCTCCCGACCAATACCTGATTCTTTAATGCCACCAAATGGTGCTTCTGCAGTAGACAGTAGGCCATCATTTATAGCAACCATCCCAAATTCAAGGTCCCTTGACATTCTAAATGCTTGTCCCAGATCCTTAGTGAAAACATATGCAGCCAGACCACTGTTAGTATTGTTAGCAATCTCTACAGCTTCCTTCTCACTCTTAATCTTAACAATAGTTGCAATTGGCCCAAAAACTTCTTCATTATACACTTTCATGTCAGGTGTAACATTATCAAGAAGTGTTGATTCAAAGTACTTTGAGCCAAGATCAGCAGCAATCTTGCCACCAGTCAGAACCCTAGCACCTTTTTGTGTTGCATCTGCTACAAAACCAGCAACTTTATTTACTTGCTCTGCATTAACAAGGGGGCCGCATGTCACTCCTTCTTTTGTCCCCGGTCCTAATATGCAATGAGTTTGAATCCGTTCTTTAAATCCTTCAACAAATTTGTCATACACATCTTCATGTATTAGGAATCTATTAGCACCAACACATGCTTGCCCATTGTTTCTGAATTTAGCAAGCATTGCCTGATCCAAAGCACGCTTTATGTCAGCACTCGGAAAAACAATAAAAGGAGCATTTCCTCCCAATTCAAGAGCCACCCGTTTAATTCCTTTTGCTGCAAGTCCATACAGCAATTTCCCAACATGGGTAGATCCAGTAAATGAAATGCATCTGACACGAGAATCCTCACACATTTGTTTTCCAACATCTGCAGCATTTTTCCTACTGCAAGTGACAACATTTATCACACCCTTTGGTACTCCGGCCCTTTCTGCCAGTTCAACAGCTGCTAAGGCAGATAGAGGGGTGTCTTCAGCAGGTTTAATAACACAAGTGCATCCAGCAGCCATCAGAGCTCCAACTTTTCTGGTGATCATAGCAAAAGGAAAATTCCATGGAGTAATAACAGATACAACACCAAGTGGTTGTCTTGTAGCCAATATACGTTTGTTGGGCCAGGGACTTGTTAAAATTTCTCCATTGATATGGCGAGCACAGTCAGCAAACCACTCCAAAAACGAATTGCCGTAAGCTATTTCACCTTTAGCTTCCGATAATGGTTTTCCACTTTCAGCAGTTACAATCGCGGCTAGATCATCAGTATGTGCTTCGACTACCTCATACCACTTCCTTATAATCTTGGAACGTTCTTTAGCTGTATAAGACTTCCAGGTCTGGAAAGCGTCAGCAGCTGCGTCAAGAGCTTTTTTAGCATCCGGAGCTGTCATATCCGGCACTGATGCTATAACCGAATCATCGGCAGGATTCTGTACAGTGAATTCTTCGCCACTCGCTGCAGTCACCCATTTGCCCTCAACATACGCTTTACTTTTGAGTAAATGCATATTCCTATGTAACGGTCTGTAGGCTATTATAGATCTCCGAAAACTGAAGCGTATTAATTCCATTGCAAACAATAGGTATGTATGTGATAGTGTTATCTAATTTACACTTTATCGCTGACCTCGCTATAAAATACACTTTGTAACTATATTTACTAGAAGAAGTCTTGTTTATGGAAGACTACAGTAGGAACTTTGAATGTTATTAATCTAATTCTCACGGAATTTACAATGACAGTCAGCCTAACTTCTATTTGACATCGGTCGGCTCCCGTCCCGTTTCCCGTCTTCCGAAGTTGAAGCAAATTGACTTTGACAGTTAGTTTAATCTGACAACTGCGTTTTGTTACGCACTGGCATCAAACAGTAAAAATAAAACGAAAAAATAATGAAGCATTTAAAACCACGACTAACGCATTCTGTAACATAATTAATACAATAAAAAATAAGTCAGATAAAACAATTACAACCGACCGGGCGACGATCCGATTTTATGTTACTTAATATAAATTCTAGATGGCGTTAGTTTAGCAAGTTTTATTTTAGTGATTTTTTTCCAAAGTAAAACTCATACCCCCTTATTACAAAACATATTTTATCTTTAGTCTAGATTGAAACCATAAAATCAGGTTTTGAATTTTGAATCTTATTCTCACCTATTTCAATTCGAAATACAAAACCTGGCTAAACGCTTTAGACCTAGATAGATAGACTAATGACTAAAGAACAACCTTGTTTTGTAGAAGACTAATATACTTAGTTATTTTCGTGGATATGTATGTTACAGATATTACTGTGGATGTTTTTTATCGTCCCGAACAAATTCTAAATAGGTAGGAACAAAAACCTTAACGATAAAGTTGGTACCTACCTATCTAAATGAAAATCGTCGGTGGCAAAGTTTAATTTCATAGCACAATATACCTAATAAAAACGTTTGTTACTGCCCGTAACAATATTTTCAATCAGTTTAATCACTCAGTGAAATTCGACAATCCAAGTAAGTAAAGCTGGACTACCCTATAAAATTAATAAAACAGAAAGGTTAAAATAAATAAGATATAAATATGAACGATAATAACTCACTTGTAATCATGTACTTGTTCTTCTACTGATTTCTGTTGCTGTAATTTGTCGTAAAAACCTTTCCACATCGATTCTTCATCCATGGTGTGAGAAGATTAATCAGAATCACGATTATCAAATTAAAAACTAATATTTATTATTATTTTCTAAAACAAAAAGCGACCGGCCGGTAACACAGCCTAAAGAAATATGCAGATATCCACGGTCATCAATATACACAGTGAATCACAAAAACAATCGAGTCATATGGTCTGGAAGAAAATGACGTAAACAACAGTTCACTCGAAGATTAAATCCGGAAATAACGTTATACACGGCGGTGAGAGCAACCGGCTTCAACTTTAATACACTTCACAAGAGAGTTCATTGACACTGAAGTCAATTTGAACATATTATTATATTATACCTAAGTAGTAATAAGATTGTTCCGTCTTAAGTTTCTCGCGTATTCAAAATAAAAACCGTGTCTCAAAACAGTTTGTTTTGGTTTCGGTTGCGGCAGCGCGGCGCTGGGCCAGACTGACGTAATTCTAAACGTTTCAAGGTGGCTGAACAAGCGAACGTTCTGCGCACACCACACCGCTGCCTGTGGCACGACAATGTGCAAACTAAATGTTCTGCATTAAGACACGTGCTTTTGTAATGTCACACAATCAATCTGTAAACATTGAGACTATGATTCTTTATTCCTGTCTAACATACTATACTAATACTATCTATAAAGAGGTAGTAAGTTTGTACTATATGTAATAAGTTTGTATGTAACTAATTTTACCTAATTTTGTAAGTACAAACTTACAAACATACAAAT
This sequence comes from Spodoptera exigua, assembly GCA_902829305.4. Classification (NCBI taxonomy): domain Eukaryota; kingdom Metazoa; phylum Arthropoda; class Insecta; order Lepidoptera; family Noctuidae; genus Spodoptera; species Spodoptera exigua. The sequence goes on from LR824614.2 coordinate 7,938,911, forward strand.
GTAGGAGGTAATCTTTGGAGCCGCTTTCACTGATAAATAGCTAGGTACAATGTTCCTGATTACTATAGGCTATAAAACATTACGCTACGATCAAATGGAGCTGAAAAGCGGGTGAAATCGCGCGAGAGTAGCTAGTGTTCCATAAAGGAAACAATGAGAAATTCTAAGATTTTGGTAGAATAGAATGGTAAAGATTTTCCGTCAAATAGGTACTTACATACCTAATACTCATAGGTATTACTCATTAGGGTATACTTAATTTATGTATGATAAAAAAAAATATATTTTCCAGTACCTAGTACCTAGATATCATTCGCCTCACTAAATACTTATGTACCTTTCCCTTTAGACTACGACCTTAATACTTCGAATAAAATTGTACGTAACACCAATTAATATTCAATTTTCACAACGAAACAAAGATCATTTGACACAAATGCCTTGTAATTTCTCATTACGTACCTAGGTACCTAATTATTGTTAAACAATAGATGTCTACCTTAATAGTCGCGTGTTGCTTAGTTAATTTGGTTAAAACTTGAAACGTTTTAAATTTTATCAACCGAGTGGCACGCTGGCACCATGGCAACGGCAACGTGAGAAGGTACGAGGTAAGGATCGCTTGCTAAAAATGACGTCATGACGTTTAATTTTCCAAGAAAATATTACTCAAGCAGGCAGGCATCTTGGTCTAACATAAATAGTCTTGATTTGTCAAAAAAAAATTATGTCTAAGTAGGTAAGTACTTCACGAAAAATGGAATTCCTACATAAAACTTTGGATCCGTAATAAATAAGTTGGTTACCTACGTCATAATCTGTCGTAACTTGATATTAAAACACAGTGAAACACTTCATTAAAAACCGGCAGACAGCCCATAGCTGCAGTTGCAGCCATATCTGTTATAATAACGGTGGGCGTTAACATAGGTATTCTACAAACACAGACATGTTAGTCACTAATATAATAAGGTATTTACCTATATATTTTTATTAAATCCATCTCACAATATTCTTATTAGCGAATACATTATCGCTCTAGTTAATGTGTGATAGTGAAATCTAAGCAAACTGTGAATGACGTAATGTTCTATCAAATTCTGAGCCAGAGACCGTAGCGAGGTCGTGTTCAAGCTCAAGGTTATAAGTAGGCTCTACAGGCTTTACGGTCCACGAACTTTGTAGAGGTACCTACCTATACTTCTTGATATTTTGATTGTGAACGCCCGGCGTCGATAAACTAGGAAATGTTTTTAAATTTTCATTGTTATAGAATACTAAGTACTTATAGTTTTTTTTTATATTTAGGGTTGTTTCACACTTTAACGTTACCGACACATAAAACCGACTTATAAAACTAATTTAAATTATCCGCCATTGAAACTAAGAGAACTGGTGTGACAGACCCTTATAAATTGTTACTACGGTTAGAACCAAGAGCGGTGACTAATGAGAATTAATTGCCAGGCACGGCAACTTCGACGTTGTTAATTACAATTGGAACGCATTTTTTAAGAAAATCCTGAATACTTACGACATAGTATATTCTACACGAGTACGCGACAAAGCACGTCATAACAAAATTGAGTGAGTCAAAAAATCACCGCGAAACTCTTCTACCAACACGTGTTTTTTATGTGGTCGTATTGTTCATTGTACAGCCAGAAATGATCATTCGATACTTGGTTTATAATATAAGATTGCCAAAACCGAATAATTAGTACGTATGTGTATGTACTCTGAAAAACAAAAATGTTTACTAAATAGGATCTAAGTTAGACAATGATATTTCATTAATGTAACGACGTGATGAACTACAGAGCTCCTGGGCGCTGCGCTTTTTAACCCTCGACGCAAAAAGAGGGGTGTTATAAGTTTGACGTGTCTGTCTGTCTGTCTGTGGCATCCTAGCTCCTGAACGAATGAACCGATTTCAATTTAGTTTTTTTGTATTACAGGTGTTTTACGGGCGAGTATTCTTAGACATGTCTGATAAAAATCGATTGAGCCTTTTAAAATTTTTGGGGGATTAAAGTGGGAAAGAAAAACCGAATGTCTGCAAATATGCTCTAGTGGGGTATCAAATGAAAGGTTACGACTTGTACGTCACAAACAACAAAAACTTTTATAAGTTTGACTTGTCTGTCTGTGTGGCTGTGGCATCATAGCTCCTGAACGGATGAAACGATTTAATTTAAGTTTATTTAAGTTTTTTTTTTGTATTATATACTTTTTAAAGGTATCTTCTAGCTTACGTTTTTTGGGTCGGGGGTTTCTTTTTAATTTTGATCTGAGGGCAGGGCCGCGCCGCCCCTGTGTGCGAAGTGTGTTGCCTGCCTGCTGTGTTACCTACTACTCTGTCAAGAAAGTACCGGGAAAAAGTCAATAATACACAAAATGTTTGTTATTCATCTAAATTTATTTTATCACCTTCAAAGTATGCTCCTTCAGAAACGATACACTTACGCCAACGAATAATCCAATCATCGAAACTTTTTTTAAACGCTGTTTCCGGAATTGAGTTCAGTGCTCGCCGCGAATTCTCCTAAATGTCTTCTAACGATTGAAAACGGGTGCCACGAAGGGGTAATTTGAGTGTGGGAAAAAGAAAGAAGTCGGCTGGAGCCATATCTGGTGAATATGGAGGCTGCTCGATGGTGTTTGTTGAGTGTTTGGACAAAAAATCGTTTACAATGATGGCCTTGTGCGAAGGCATCATTGTAAACGATTTATCATTATCGTGATGCAAAATCCAAGAATTTTCTTTCCACATTTCTGACCTTTTTCGTCGAATTTGTTCTCTTAAACGCCGCATAACGCTCAAATAATATTCTTTATTTACCGTTTGACCTTCGGGCAAGAATTCTGAGTGCACAACACCGCGATAGTCAAAGAAAACAGTCAACATGACTTTGACTTTTGATCGACTTTGACGTGGTTTTTTCGGTTTTGGTTCAGTTGGAAGGCGCCATTCCGAAGCTTGTTGACTAGTTTGCATGTCAAACTCGTAAACCCACGTCTCTTCACCAGTAACAATGCGTTTCATGAATGTTGGGTCGGTATTGACTCGTTCTAGCATGTCCTCAGCGACTTTCATGCGATTAAGTTTTTGAAGAAAATTCAGGTCTTTTGGGACTAGCCGAGCGGCAACACGTTTCATACATCTCGACCGCTTTTGAACGCTTTGTACCACTCATAAGCACGTGTTTTTGATAAAGTCGATTCACCGTAAGCCTTCTGTAACATTTTGAGAGCCTCCGAACACGAAATTTCATTGGCGATGCAAAATTTAAGACAAACTCTTTGTTCGATGTTTTTGTCCATTATGAAATTCGCAATACACACTAGATATTATAAAACTAAAAACAGCACTGTTTTTAATATAAATAACAGATGCAACTCAAATTCCGCGCCAAAATGGAAAACAGTTATGCCAATCTAACAACAACAAAAAAAATTCAAATTCGAATTTGGAACCATAAAAAAAACATTCATTCCCGATACTTTGTTGACTGAATGTATATCCAGTTACATATTTTTTTGCTTCAGCATGCACTTCATTATCATAATTAGGTAAGTACTTTTAATGTTACCGATCACTGTAATCAACGAATCAACTTCACATGCAAAATCAACATTTGAAGAAATCACAGGTGTAGGTATTTATTAAATGATGAATAAAGATTTAAATAAACCACTGTTATCTTTTTTACAGTTCAAATTTGGTGAATGCGTTGAATTAAAATTATTTATAATCAAAGTCTTATAGGAATTTATAAATTGATTACATGATGGATTGTTATTTCTAATTCCATTGCTTCTAATACCACTGAAAAAAATTCTAACGGATCTTGATTAAAATTTCTTCTCAATAAACTAAGCACATTGTGATTACTATTCAAATCAACCCAAAATTCTTTAAAAATTCTAATATTATTGATCCACTTCACTTCCTTGATTATTATTTTCAATTGATTAAAAATTTATTGATTCTAATACAGGCAGTAAATTATTCCACAGTTGTATGAGCGGTGAACTATTTTTTGAACATGTTTTGTGCTTTTTTGCCGACATTCATCTCATTTTTTAAGGTATTTCGTAAATTGTCTATGATTATTTTATTTATACCTGGAACAATAATTGCGACTGAACTTAGCATTCTTTGGATTGCTCGTTTTGAAGGCAAAACAAACATATTTTGCAAAAACCTATAAGCTTTTGGGATTTGCTATTTAGTCAAAGCCACAACTTTTTCCTTTTCGAAGATATTCTGCCTTTTGGTTTTTTTATTTTTTACACCTTTAATTTGTAAAGAATTAAACTGACGTGAGCTTTCTGGCAACTTTTCAATTAAACTTAAAAATAATTTATTTGTTGCAATGGGCTTCTAGCACACTGCACTAGTGTATTTTTGTTTTTTGTATTTTGCCCTTAATTTCTCAATACTATTTTTGAGGCGTATTATCTTTATTTTTGTTGTCGTATCTATTTCTTGTGTTTTCTTCTTGGTGTCTGTTATGTATTTTATTAACGTTGTAATGAACATAATTGTACTAAGTATGAACATAAGTCTCTTACAATTTAGCCACAAACCATGAATAAAACCAAGTTATCAAAAAAAGAGGCGCGTTAAAAAAGAGGCGCTTCATAGGTTTCGCACACAGGCGCTGCCGGGGGTCGGCGCGGCCCTGTCTGAGGGTTTAATGACGAATCTCGTCAGTGTATTGATTTGTAGGTATACTTTCCCAATTAAAGTTCATACAGTCACGGCTACAAATGTCGGAAGGAACAAATGCTTTGCAATAGTTATTTAATACTGAGAGTGAACGAAACGTGCTCTGTAACGCAATCCCTAGGCAAGAATAGGTCAAAACATGAGTCTTTGACTCCGAGCACATGAGTATAGAAATATTAGCTTTTATATTGATGCGGAAAGTCATCACATGACTTCACTACTGCGATAAATCGGCCTATATTCCTACTAGGGGAAGGAACGGGGGTTAGTCAGTAAGAGTCTGACACTCTCTCTCGCTTTACTTACCCAGGGACAAAAAAGGCATAGATACCTACATATTAGCTCGTCTACTTTTTTGCGTGCCCTAGTAGTGGAATTCAGCTCTTTTTTTAAATGGGACAAGCCCGCCGCAACCTCCCAAAACCGCTGTAATTCCTGTAAGCTAGGATCTTCAGTAGATACAACCATGAAAACACCGACGCGTCTCAGGGACATGAATGACTGTCTTGGATCCCGCAACGGAATTCAGCTACTATTAACTTTATTTATTGATATAAGTATACTACCTAAATACAAAGATAGCCATCAATCTAATTCAAGAATTTCCAGGTCACAAACCCCCACGCAAAGACTGGTTTAACATTTGCCACAGTCTTTGTTTGTGGCTCAACGTTCGTCACTAGCTTCATTTGTTTGCACTATATTACTCACACGGGATGTCGTCAGGTAATTGTCATGATGATAATATAGGTACTCTTAATCTTAATATAAATATTGAGATGAAACACTTAACAAGGCTGTTTTGGTCTATTTACATGAAACGGTACACGCTTGGTTTTATCAGTTATGCCACTAAATAACAAGAGGTGATTGGAACCGATAGGTAAGAAACCTGACTTTGTTCTTGCTATGTAAATCTCCGCAATCATAAGTAGAGGAATGATTTTTACTTTTATAAATATTTTATTTACTTTTATTGTAACATAATAGAGCCATTACGTAATATCTAAGGGCGAATTCCCAGACTAAACTAATTATATGACGTCAAATAGGCAGAGCTTTGGGAGTCACGGCTAACGATCGATCATTGTGTATATGTAGGTATATGTATTATAATATGTAGGTATGTATGTATAAGCACGGACAAAGACAATTCGGGCAATGAGCCAAAACCATAACACAATTTTTCTGTCCGCCATAAAAAGGTTAAGCCTCATGTCAAACATGAGGCTTAATATAAATTATAACTTGAATTGTTTTTGAGAAGTCTAATTAAGCAGTGGTTTATTCACACGAATAATTACTATTTAGGGAAAAAGTTTGCATGGCATAAATATGTAGGTATTTATTTATTTGTGTACCTATTTACTTAAGTAACTACATACATTATATTTATATTATATTTACATAAACTATACATTTGTAATGTACCTTACATTTATTGTTCCGTATTTTTAAACATTGTACACTCAACGAACAATATCAAACTCCTATTACAACTTCATACACTGGTTACCTGTAAGAGATCGCCTTTTGCGATATGTAGGTACCTACCTAATAATGTGATGCAGGTACCTACATGTAAATAAATAATACTGTGCAGACTAAACTTAAGAAAGAAACTTATATCTTTCGGGTCTCTTTATTGCTTATTTGATGCATCTTATTATTATCTAATAGAGGTCAGCTACCTTTTCATATATGTACTTAATACTTATTTCTTTAACAATTTGACATAAATTGAAGTGTGGGAGAGCCATGCTTCGGAACCAGGAACGAATGGGTCGGCTCGACCGGAGTGATACCACGGCCTCACAGAAGACCGGCGTGAAACGTTGTGCTTTGCCGTGTGAGTGAGGTTACCGGAGGCCCAATCCTTCCCCGCCCCCAATCCCTAATTCTCCAAATGCCTAATCCCTAAAAGGTCGGCAACACACTTGTAACTCCTCCGTTACGGGTGTCCATGGGCGGCGCTAATTGCTTACCATCAGGTAATCCGTCTGCTCGTTTGCCGACAGAATCCATAAAAAAATAGGAGGTACCATAATTATGACAATTCCGAGACAATAATGTGTTGCATTCATTATAATAAAATAACAACCCGCTAGAAACTTATCATTTCAAACAAGAATTTGATTTCTTGCAACATTTCTTACTCATCCATGTTGACGCTAACGGGATTTTTATTACATATTTATATAAACGTAAATCGCCTAGAAAACCCGCAAATTGTCAGAATGGTAATTAAGTCTTACTTGAAGTAATTGTTGGCGGCAAGATTATTATGAAATAGATGGCATGCTAACACTTTATAAATATGTTGGTAGGAACGACAGAAAAGCTACTGTCGCGGTTAATAATATTATTGTCATATATATAATGAAATAAGTAACAAACTAATAAGTTATATATATGTTATAATTATTAGGTAGTGTTATTTTGTTCGAGTTGGCTCCAGTATAGGCAGTAGCTACCGCAAATGGTAACTTTTACCTAAGTACTTCTAGTTATTCGAGTCCAAGTTGAACAGTAACTCGTGTCAATATATCGATACTTTCATTTTTTATTTTTCAATATTAATCTTAGTTTTCTCGTTCGTAAAGTAACACAGTTATCGTAACAGGCATTGTATTTTTCGATTGTACTACATTGATTTCATTTCATAATAGTTACCTACAATACATAGGTATAGTACAATACGATATGATCAGAAACAGCATCCACGTCTGTAGATAAAACATTTCGTGGGCTGACAATTGCGTAATTAATCTAACTTTTTCGCGTCTAATCTATTTTCATTGCCAACCACGCGCGTTTATCTTTTTTTGACAATCTGTTAATTGAAGCGCAACACTCTATTTAAAATATTGGTAATCTTGAAATGAAGATGTAATTTTATTTATAAGTTATTGGAGTTCTGAAAGAGACGAAGTCAAAATATTTCAATGTATTTTTTTCAAAAACCTTTTTTCCAATATTTATGAGAAAGTAGGTATCTAGGTATGCATTTTTTAATATTTGTAGACGTTTCTTTTCAGTTTTCTTTGCAGGCCGATACATTATTAATTTAATTCTGTAGAAGCTTAGATAGTACCGTCTTGGAAGCAAATTTTGGTTCTGTTATTATAAAATAAAAAAAACTATACAACGAAATGCTCAAAAGAACATCTGACTAAATATTTTTAAAGTCTTCGGGCTGGAGTAGATGTATAGAAATATAATCGTAATCGTATCTTAGTATTTTATTATGTTGTTAGCGCAAATTAGAATACTTACCTGCTGCAGTTAGCTACAAAAACAGGACAATAAACCAAATTAGTCATATCACCACTAAATTTAACATTCTATTAATATTTACAATAACACCGGGCATAGATTCGAACTTCAATACCTAAATTAAATTATGAATATTAAAGGAGGTGATAATTAACCAAATCTTACTTTGTTCTGCTGATAATTTCTTTCTCCTGTAACTTCCTGAACACGAAAGTCCAGGGATCTTCAAATTTTTTCCCATGCATTTTCACTCTTTAATATTTAAATAACACTCGCTTATCCACCGAGTCCCATCACCACGTTATAACTTATATAATTTATTGACAAATTGAAATATTATTTTAATATAAGTATTATGAGGAAAGTTTCACTGTCGCGCACGTACAAAGGTATATAACGATTTTCAGTCTATGTCGTTGTGTGTTTCAGCGTGAAGTGTCGGCGACTGTCTGTCCGTACTTACTGCATACCAGCAAGCTTTGTTTCATTGAGGTTTACCTACTCCAGTTTTTTAGAGTTCCAAGGTTGTTATATGAAAACCATGTTTTTATGTTCAATTGTTAAATAGATAACACGTTCCTCGAATATTTCACACGTCAAATGTTTTTTATTTCTCCAAAAAATCCCGCTGAAGCTTGTGCTAATATGTAGAAAATATTTCGTCTAATAATGTTAATGAATGTTCACTCAGTCAAGATAAAATTTTAATTTATCTAATGTTATTGTTATGATGAAAAAACGAAACGAAATAATTGGCAGTGGCAGATAGCGTCTTAGGAACAACAAATTATTTAGTTAAATGTTAACTTCATACGGAACTTAGCAAAAATTATAATGGTGGCACAACGTTCAGTAAAACTGGAAGAAGGATTTTCCTAATCCAGTTTTTTACTCGACAATTAATATAATTATTACGCAAGAACAAAATCCTTGTAACAATGGAGTTATTAATTTCAAGATCGTTGATTAACACTTGATTTTTGCCCAGTTTTGCTAGTCCGGTAATTACCTTGTCGGGGAATATTTCATCTCTAGTTTTTAGCAGAAAACCCGCATTGTCATTAGTGTAATATTTTTCTTATGAAGGCCGAAATGGCACGTATCATTTCAATTAGTAGGTATGATTTGGCGATGTTTACCACAAATACCAATGTAGACAAACGTAGGTGATCCTAAATTAGTACAATCGATCGTGATGTAGGTAACTGTACCGAATAAAATAATTTCATTTGAACCGCAATATTTAACTGGTGGACAATAATGTTCCTCAGGTTACAAAAACATTGGATCAAATCTTATTTCCGAATATATGTCTTTACAATTTTATATGTCGAAAAGCTAGACAGGATGAGGAATACCACGCTGCATTAGGTATTCATTTCATTCATTTAAATTTTTGAAAAAAAAATATAGTGTGGTGCAATGGTGCAATACTCTATTAATTTTACTAATGCAAAAATGAAACACACAAGTTAAACACGTTTATACGAAGATTAAAAAAAAAACAGAAACACAAACAAATTCCAAACTACGGAACTACTTGCCAGCCTTGAACTGTCATAGATAACCTAAGCTCCTAAGCTATAAGCTAACATAACATCTAAAAATGAGTGAGAATAAGCTACCTATTTATCATTAAAACGGCTGATCAAGGGAAACACTGAGAAAACCTACGTCATCTTCACCGATGGCCACTTAATAAAGTCATTTTCTTGCTCCTGAATGAAACTGGTACTTTTCTTATAAGGTCCATCTATTACGTGCGTTTCCAACTAAGGTGCTGTCAACTTGTTAATAAAGTGTCTATGTACCTACCTATAATACGACCATGATCAGATGTTGTTTAGCCTAATAAATATTGTTGTCACTACTTTACTTGCGATAGCTATTCTCGCGCGGTTTCACCCGCTGCTCGGCTCCATTTAATAGTGGCGTGATCTTTTATAGCCTATAGCACTCAGGAAAATTTTAGCTATCTATCAGTACAAGAATTATGGAAATCCGACCAGCGGTTCTAAAGATAACCCCCTACATACAAACTTTACCTCTTTATAATATTAGTATAGATAATATCGTTTTTGATTCCAGAAATATAGAAGTCACACTTCAAACGAGGCAATTAGACATCCAGTACATTATTAAGACCTTTTAAAAGTTTTTAAACTTATCCGGTTGTAATTATTTACTTACAGTAAGTTCAGTAATATGTATATATCATACTCGTACCTACGTCATACTCGTATCACACTCGAGCCAGACGTTAAACCTACATGCATTCCGGAATACACGTCACGCATTCATCTCTTCTACTAGGTACAAATTTTAATTAACTTCAATACTTACATACAAACACCTGTTGCTCACATGGTTAATGGCAGTTGTCAGTTGTTTAATTTAAAGATATTGAATGTGGATGCCATCGTTATTCATTATTTAGTAGCCTAGAACTACAAATTGTTGAGTAATGACAATTTGTACTGACTTCCGTAGCCTCTTAGGATAGGCAAAGAATAGACGTAATGATACTTAATGTGTGTCAACAGCCCAACAATAAGGACGTACATCATCATTTGAACAGTTGGCGTACCTACCTACTAATGTGCAGTATGTGTAGGCAGATAATAATTTGCATTTGGCAGAATTGTTGTTATTGTTGTTCCATGGAAAGACCGACCGTTGTGTACTTGGAATGATTATGAAACCTATTAGGCATAAGTACCCAATTTAAATCCGTTGACAATTTACAACTTAATTTATCCTCAATAACATTCCTAATTAAATTATTAAAGGTATGAATAAAACACAAAACAAGTAGGTAGCTGTTTCTGTTACAAGAGAAGTAAATAAATAACTATTGGGTAACGACAAAATGGTAAATAAAGAATTCAACCTTACTAATCGAGCACAGAAACACATTTTTCTTTACATTTCCGACAGTTGATGACTTATTTTTAATAAATTTTCCATGACTTACAATAAGTAATTATGATTGTATACAATCTAGTAAATAATGATTATTTTATAATAAGGTACAAGATACTCTCGTTAGCTTTAATAGTATGTGACTATTCTCTACAGCCTAGCCTACAAAGTTTGCAACATCTGCAACCGGCGGAAATAAAAGGACAGAAAAAAAATAGAAGCGTTTTACCTACCAATAAAACGCATATTAATTTACTTACCTTATTCGAAGCTTATTTAATTGAGATAGGCACTACGTTTCCCGCCTTCACATTTCTATATATATCCATCTCTTTCTAAAACCTCACTTCCGCTTGGCAGTGGTAGGGAGGCTCGTAAAGCGAGCCTCGCCATTTTGAATTCATTGAGTCCAATTACCAGGGAGAACTTGTTCATAAGCTTCGAATAAGGTAAGTAAATTAATATGCGTTTTATTGGTAGGTAAAACGCTTCTATTAATTTGACTTGACCGTTATTCGAAGCTTATTTAATTGAGACGTGTTTGTTATCGCCTGGTGGAAGTGATGAAGACGCCAATGTGATATATTAGGTATTAATATGTAGGTAATTTGAGATCAAATTGATATAGGCATGAATAAGTAAAACATAAGTATTAGACAGTTTATATTTGATGATCAAGACACAAAATATAAATAATAAATCATATTGAGTTTACAACATCAATTATAATGATTATACAAACGATAAAAGTAATTACATTATTTCTAATCAACTGGATTAAATAATGCTGTTATTGACACACTGTTAGTAGCGGGTCTAACCTCGCGCTTATAAAATTTGCCAAATGTATTTTCGGACCGCCAATTTCCTCTAGCAAGAATTTCCTCGAGGGGGTAATTATCGACCCAATTTTTAGAGGCAACAGCTGACCTAATACTCCCCGGAGATGTCCGAATACTGGCTTCTGTTAACAGGGACTTGATCCAGCCTGCAATTAGGGTTTTCGATGCAGGTTTAGGTTCACCTCTAATGTTAATAAACAAATTACTACAATTTGCAGCATTTCTTCGATTTTCGAGAAGCGAGATCGAATGCTTAGCCCAATAGACCGGGTCTAGATTTTTATTACATTTATTGGAAATTAATCTCCAACCAGACTGTCTGTAATCTACCGTATCAGTTTTCGATCCAAAAACCGGCCAAAAAATTACAACATCATCTTGATTAGAATAATTATTTGAGTCAACTCTGAGTAAAGTCAAATCATGTATTCTTCTACCGGAGCATAAGAGAAGAAGAGCAGCTGTATGTCTCTGCACTTGGAAAATATTATTTTCATCGATGCGTTTACTGTCCAGGAAATTAGCGAGGTCGTTTATGTTCCAAATAGGGGGCTTACCGTGAGGAACTGATTTCTGCAATGCTATAGACTTTAAGACATGTTTTACTAGGACGTTTGAACTTAACTGGCCGGAAGAGTCTGGGTTACAAAGAGTTGAAACCACAGATTTGTGTAACAAAATAGAATTGTACGATAATTTATTTATTAAATGGAGATCCGATAGAAATCTAGCTAAATCGCTTGCTGTTGGAGTTGAAGGGCTAATCTGATGCGTTTGGCACCAAACTAGCCATCTCCTCCAAGCAATACCATAAACTTTACGTGTAGAGGGACGCCACGACTTCTTAAGAAGCTCTAATTGATTATGATTCCAGGATCTTAACATCCCAGACCACCCCCACATTTCCAGACTTCCAGAGTCATTTTGTGGACGTTCGGCGGTGGTAGTCCTGTTGTCGTGTCGATCAGAACTTTCTCTAGGTGATATATTGTGAATGGGGCTGCTAGGGCACGCGATTTGATATCGGGTCGCCAAAACACTCGCTCCCACCGAGGTACCACCAGTAAGTACGTTCCCTGTGCTTGATTGAGGTAACCTAGGACTTTGGGAATCAGAAAAGGTGGAGGGAACAACCACGCTAGATTGTAATTCCACGTTCGGGAGAATGCATCGTAAAACAGGGCTTGGTCGTCTTTTTGGTCTAGTGACACGTAATTCGACACTACATGAGCTCGGTTGGACGCGAAAAGATCGATCAGTGGAACTCCCCATTTGGAGAATATTTTGTTCGTGCATTCTACCGACAGATGCCACTCGGGAGTTATGCGAAACCTCGACAGATGATCTGCGTGGGCATTGTATATACCTGGTATGTGAAAGACTTTCATGTGCATTTGATATTGTTCTATGATTTGGAAAACCTTGCAGGTTAAGTCCAGGAGAGGAGCTGATTTGGTGCCGCCCTCGTGACGTAGATATGCAACTACCGACTTGTTGTCGCTCTGAATCAAAATCGTCTTGTGTTTCAGGAGCTGACAATGATCTCCCAAAACTCTTAGGATTGCTATCATTTCCTTTTGGTTGCAATGGAGATCTTTCTCGGCTTCTGACCACAGACCCGACAGTGAGAGATTGTCCAGGCGAGCTCCCCAAGCAATGTCCGATGCATCTGTTGTGAGGAAATGCATAGGAGGCGGCATGTGTATGGCTGACGATTGCTCGCAATTTTGACGCCACCATATCACGTTTTCTATAGCATCGCGAGGTAAGTTGTGCAATATCCTGTGATTCGACTTCAAAACTGCGTTCAATAAGCTCAGAAGCGCTCGAAAATTGATCCTCCTTTCGGAACAGTGAAGCTCGCAAAATTGAGTAGACCCACGAGGCTTTGGAGCTCCTTGAGTGTCGTGCGCTCCTTCCGCAGCAAATGATCGATTTTCGATACAAGAGCAGGAAATTTTTCGTCGGGAAGTCGTTTGAGATTCTCCCATGGATCCCAATAAATCCCTAGAAAGACTAAGTTCTTTGACGGCGTGATGATCGACTTTTCGTAATTGATCAGCCAGCCTAACGTCTCCAGGGTATCGAGCAAATTTTTTTTTTACATGGCCCCGGAGCTTGATTTCGTCCTGGTGAGCTATCAAAAAATCGTCGAGAAAGACTATTATCCTCACACCTCGTTGCCTGAGTGTCTGGTCTATCCAATTGGTTAGCGTAGCAAAGGTCTTGGGCGCTGTGCTCAGACCAAAGGGTAAACACGTCATTTCTAGCAATTCGTTGCGATAAACTAGACGTAGAAACCTTCTGTGGCTCCGGGCCACAGGTACATGAAAATAGGCCTGAGAGAGATTGATTTTGCATAGCCAGTCCTTTGGTTGCAAAAAATCCGGGATGCGATTCACATTTATCAGTTTGAATCGATCCGTTATGATGTAAAAATTGAGTGTCTTTAAATTGAATATTGGTCGACTCGAGCCGTCGCCTTTGGGGACAAGAAACATCGATGACAGGAAGCTTGGCGAAGCAACCACCCGCTCCAGAATGCCCTGAACTAGCATTTTGTTTATGATACTTGTCATTTCGGCAGACTCTGGAACATTTAGGTTGGTTCTGACAAGGTTGGGGTAAACAAGCGGTGGTTTTTGGCAAAAGGGTATGGCGATACCCGGATATTATTTTTAGAATGTACTTTGGTGCATTCATTTGTTCCCATTGGTCCGCAAAATGCAGGAGACGGCCTGCTCTGAACGAGTCAATACTTACGTCTTTTATTGTCGTTATTCCGCTGGGGAGATAACGCGCGTTTTCGCACATGCCTCGATTGATTATTTTGCCGAGCATTCGGACGGCCACGAAAGTTACTGCGATTATTCGGTGCGACCGAATTATATTGAGCAGCATGACCACGAGGGTTAGAATCACCTTGCGGAGGTGGATTACTGTGGCTGCAACCACCTTGCGAAGGTGGGTCACTTCCAACACATTGCGAATGTGTGGTAATATGTTGGCATGCCTGAGCATTGCGAGAAAATCCTTGCAAGGATTTATTCTAAGGCTTGGACCCCTGCGAGGGGCCACGAAACTTATTTGGATCCGCCTGCGAGGCAGAAGACGTGTTACCTTTTTGCGACGGCCAAAAATATTTTCTTACTGCGCCAGATTTTTCAATAGCAGCAGTGAACTTCTCTGCGTTGAACAAATTGGTACACGTTGGAGGAATTTTCTTTAAACTGGCCTTCATCAACGGGTCCTTTGCCTGTTTAGTGACACAATCTCGTCGCATTTGAAGGATCTCAGCACGATGCCCACAAATGATCTGTAGTAAGTCTGAGGAACGTCTACTATAATCTCCTGTGGAAAAAAGGTCACTAACTTTTTGAAGTAAAGTGTCATAACTAAGCGTTACACTATTTCTTGCCCATTGTAAGAGTTCTTGAAGGGTTCCTTGCAAAGCGTCCCTTTGTTTGAGCACACACATGGTCAAGGCTGCGAAAGCCTTATCAGCATGCACGAGATGACGAGGAGACTCAAATGCTTTAACTTCTTCATTCGTTTCAATATCTGTGTAACCCGGTGAATAATTATATAATTTTTGGATTTCTGAATACCTGATTTCATTCCAGTCACTTTTACCTAAATGCTGATAATCACATAACAATTTTATATAATTTTCTGGAGCCTTTGGCATAGAAGGCTCTTTTAGCTTAGTTTCGAGAGATAAGGTGAATTCTTGATCACCACTTGCACTGAAACTACTAGGTTCAACATCAAGCATTTGTTCGTAACTATTTTCGTTAATATTAGACATTAGAGAGATGGCATCATAATCCAAATTAGTACTCACGCGTTGACTGCTATCCTGGCTAGCGATTCGCCGATGAAGGTTTCGTACTTCTTTAGTGAGTTTCCGAAATTTACGTTCGGAGAGCCGCTTACGCTTGCCCCCCCTTTTCTTGTTGCGGCGACTTATCTTTGGGCTGCCTCCGCTAGTCGAGGAACTGCTTTCAAAACTTGAACAACTTGAACTCGAGCTGCTAGAACTCCTCGACCGAACTCGCCGCTTCCGCGGTGAAGAACGTACTTGAGGAACCGCACTAGCCACTCTATCAGCATTATTATCCAAATTTTCCATATTTAAAATTATTAAGATCGAAAGATTAAACTTTGATATAAATTGAATATAAATTTTATTTAAATTCAAATAAAATCGTTAGGAATATTTATAAAAAAAATTAGATATGCTAAGACGTGTCGTCACGAGACGACCGATCACGGCGGGAAAAGAGACGCCAATGAATTCAAAATGGCGAGGCTCGCTTTACGAGCCTCCCTACCACTGCCAAGCGGAAGTGAGGTTTTAGAAAGAGATGGATATATATAGAAATGTGAAGGCGGGAAACGTAGTGCCTATCTCAATTAAATAAGCTTCGAATAACGGTCAAGTCAAATTAATAAGTAGATGAATATAGTGTAACTGGTAACTTGCACCTTGTTATCATGCCGTAAAGTAAACAAGAAACTATAACTAAGTAGTCAGTCCCGCAATTTTCCAAGTAATGGACTAGCCTGTTTTAAAAGGAAGTCGCTCGTTTAAATTGCAATGAGTAATCTGTATCTTCTTTTAGTGATAAAATGTGCAGTTGCTATATGAACTTTGACAAAGAACAAGCATTCAGTAGCAGTAGGTATATATGTATATAGTTGCATGCCTTACACACAACGATTCTTTCTTAGTTGGACATGAGTAATTATTATAA
The DNA here is from genome assembly GCA_902829305.4 of Spodoptera exigua. NCBI lineage: Eukaryota > Metazoa > Arthropoda > Insecta > Lepidoptera > Noctuidae > Spodoptera > Spodoptera exigua. The sequence goes on from LR824614.2 coordinate 7,955,443, forward strand.
GATGTTTATCAAGATACTGGTGAGACCGTGGAGTATGCATTACGGCCGCGTTCGTGTGGAACAGTCTCCGCATCGTGTGCAGCTGATGTTAGATAAAGAATCTCCTCTTTATTAAGCAGTCTATCTATGTATAGTGCTCGTCGTTATAAAGAAACTCATCACCAAAAAATTTATCAGACGCTGTATGTAATTGTATGTATCAACGAAACATCAAGTGAGTATGATCTTGAAAAGCTCTAGCTTGTTCTTCTCTATGCGATTTTGTTTACTTTGGAACGTGCACTAACACCCGGTTTCCGAAAGGCCGATCAATGTTAAAATCAATTTAATCTCTTGTCAAATCATCTGATTGGTTAACTGAATTATCAACAACCAATCAGATGACTTGACAAAAGATTTAACAGGAGATTAGTTAATTTTAGCGTTGACAAGCCTTTCAGAAACCGGGTGTAAGCGTCACTGACAGACAAACTGGCGAAATGCTGCCGTTCTAAACGCACCATTTTTTTTATTATTATGGGAACAGTCTGCAATTGATTGCAAGTAAGAGATACTTATATGATGTTTTTAAAAATGAAAACTTCAAAATACTGGAAGGTACGTCTTTCTGTTCCTCCTATGGTACCAATTAATTTTATAATATACAGAAGGTAAGAAAAACATTAAGTAAGAGCTCATAAAAGTACCTTGAACGCACTATGATGTTACACAATATCGCAGTAACTACAACATGTAGACGAGGTACCTGTTCACAATTGTATGGATGACCAAACCCAAGGTCGGGAGATTACTCACTGAGCATACTATATGTTTTAGATAATGATGTTTTTTGTTACATCTACTAATTTGACTGATGACAATATTATGCAGGTATACGAGAGTCACACCTGTAGTTAGTGCCAACGATCTTTTTGATGTTTTTTTTATGTTTTACATATAGGAATATAGCGTTAGTAGGATAAAAATGGATAACCCAACAAAACAGAAAACTAACAAATTTTACACGCTTGGTTTGAAAAGTTGTGATTCGTGCAATTTTGTTTGCGTTTACGTAGGGGATGAGTATACTGTTATTGCCCTGTTGAAATTAGGTGCATTAACAAATGGGTGTAGTTTTAATAATTTCCCAAGCTACATTAAATATATAGGTAGGTGCTACATGGGGATTTTTGTTTGTAAATAATTACTTCGGATTTTTATGCTTTCCTCAATATTATAATTCAGGAACAGTTATATGTTATAAAAATATTGATCATTTGTCTTTGCCTGCCTGAATTCCCACTTTTATGATTTATCCAACAGGCAACGCCATCTAACGAAATTGGTATAAACTAATGTAGCTTTAATTCAGCATTAATTTGTTACGTGGTATTCCGCTAGAGGCGTTAGTGAAACTTTTTTTCTGGGCAGGAAAGTACTTATTCTGGATTTTGAGAGGAATTTTTTTTATAAGATTCTGAAGTTTGTAAGGATGGGAAAACCAAGTATGTGGTATCTACTATATTCTAGGTAGTCGCAGCTAAAATAAGGAGGAATATGTTGGTAAATTACCGCATATCCTAGGTCAGTAATCTCTAAAATAATAAAATTATAAACATCTAGTAGAGCTTACAATAAAAAATAAACACTTTTAACACTTCGATGCTATTATAAAAGTATTGCAGATCTATTATTTTTTATTGGTCACAAAGTCAGTAAACTACTGCAACAATGCAATATTTTACTGCAATTATGTAAGTAGATATGTAAGTAGGTACCTACATTGGAAATAAAGTGGAAGCTTGTTGTAACATTAACTATCAGTATCCTTTAATCGCTAATAATGAATAGTTTTTCTTTTATAACTAGCATATCATCATTAACTAGGTACTTATAACTACAAAACATAAGTATATGCAGCACCTTGTGTAAAACAAAAACTAAGTGAAAAATCCCCGTCATTTCCTTAGCATACATTTCTTATGTTTTTTTATTGAAATTATGAGAAATTAAAAAGCATATCCTCAACTAAAGACAAATTTTCAAAAATTTGTACACAATAATATCGATTGTTACTTACTGATCGATTTTCAAAACTTCTCCCCATAGTTGCATACCTACATAAATATATTCTGAACGTCTTAAGCCGAAGGTTAAATGAATTACACGAGCGTTTTTTTTTTCTTAGCTATAATGTATTCTGAAATTTCCTTCAATAAGCTTTTAAATTAATATTGTACTGTTTATAAACATGTTTTGATTAACAATATCAAAGCAATTTCAATCTATTTAATGACTGCTAAGTATTTGTTTGCTCCCAGACATTACATATGACTTCACATGTCACGTTTCAATAAATAAACAACGGCACATATTTTGCGATCTAGCGACCTGGTAATCTAGAAACTGTTCTCGACGTATCGTATTACAAGGAAACAATTAAATACATGTGTGTGATAAAGATGTTCTATAAAATTACGCCTGTTTTATTCAAGTATTTACATGTCTTGTTATGATATAGATAAATAACTACATGGTTTAATATATTATGTTTGCTTGCTGACCCTTTAGAATTTGCTCAACAGTTTTTCCACCTTGATTTTCTCCCATTCAATTTTGCATTTCTACTGTTCTACTGTTTACGCTTAGCAATATGCTTATTATTTGAAACAAATTTCACTACATATCATGCAGATTCCATTTGAGGCATATAAGTTATACCCTAATTAATACGTAATTTAGTTTCGAATAAATAATTATTATCCAGTTTATGATCGTTAAGGTCAACCAACCTTTACGTTTTTTCTAAACTGCGCAAATATTATATTATTATACTGAATGCTTGAATGTTGATGTTATTGTATTACTTGAGATAAAAGAATCTACAAGTTTTTACGAGATGTATATAAATTACATTAGAGTTCGATAAAACAAATATGACTACTCACCTCCGGGTGTCGTTCTCAGCCGTCGGGTTTTGTTTCTTCCCACGCCATAACAGTAAACAATCGAAAGCCCCTTTTTTAAAAGGTGGCTTTAACATTTTCCAGCGCTTTCTAAAATCAATAGTCTTTGAACTTCCACTTTCACTAGCATCTGCACTTAGGATATTCGGTTCAGATACACCTTTTCGCATCTCACTAACACTGTTGGGTTTTTTGGCAACCCTTTCGAAATTTAATGTTGACACTGATCCACCAGGAGGACATGTTTTTCTTTTTGATAAAGGCGTTGATGTAACAAAAGACGTTTCAACACATTCTAAACCACTGTCCGAGAACTCCGAAATGTCTGTAACACCTTCACAAATACTATGCAGCTTTGGTCTTCGGTTTACCAAGACTGTTTTGGCATTTAATATACTGTTCTGTTCGAAGTTTTTACTTTTCACATGGTGATGTATATCAACGAACGCTGTGACGTCCTCGCAACTTTTGGTGTTGTACTTGGATAATGTGAAGTAAGGCTTGGTTTCTTGTTTTGGTTCCGTTTCGACCTCCATCTCACCGATGCTTGCCAAATTATCTTCACTTTTGGACAACACTTTTGTGTTCGATAGTTTCTTAGATCTCGGTGGGCGTTTCGGGGAAGTTTCCGAAGTGACTCGCGCTATCGAATAGGGTTCGTCTGCTCTCTTAGTGGGCTTTGAGTACTTTGCGATAATTCTGTTTATTTCAGCGTTGTTCTTACGTCTATATGTGTGTCGTTTGAAGTTGAGTGGCTGTTGATAAGCGTCGGCTACGGTTGCTCCGGCGACCCTCGCTGACCTTTCGCGCCATTCGGCCACTTTGTCCTCTATCAGCCTCTGCAGCTCGAGTGCGCGCATCATCGGCCCTATTTCTGGCATTTTGACGTATTTAGATAAACTTAATTTAATGTGTACTACTTTATTTGGCAATGTCTTTGGTAATTCTCATGTAGCTAATTGTGTTCAACAAACTGCATAATTCTGCAACAAAACAAGAATAGGTAGATCCATAAAAAATGTTTCCTTTTAATCGTATATGACTATCTGAGGAAACATTTACAATATAATTAGCACAGTCACGAAAGGTCTTCGCATTTCGACGTTCCTTCAATTAGTGGCCTAGTTTACTCAATCAACAGCTCCTAATTAAATAGGTAGAAGCCCTTTCAAGTTCCATAATGACGCCATGTTTTCTGCTAACACATTCTAGCTTTAACCACTTTTCGAAAAGACGACAATAAATAGCAAGATATTGGGACTTACCAGAAATAGGTTTTACATAAGGTTAAGAATAAGTATGTCACATTTTGATGCTATTGACACTATATCAATAAAATATAGAGATTATTTTTAATTTAAACTCTTATAAATACACAAATAGATGTAGTTATATCCAATTGCTTTATTTTTACCAATTAATAAATTCTGCGTGATGGCAGGTACTAACAGTATCAAGTAATGACTGTAAGTACGTATCTAAACAGGTGGCTATTTGAGAGGAAGTGCCAACCGCGATTTCTAACGTCCTTCCGAAAACATGCCTAACCTACCCAGTTAACCTTTACATCCTATCACCGGTACGTAAGTCATTATACAAAGTACAGGAACATTGTCGGAACTATCGAATCTTTATCGTACCTAGTATCTTGATAACGGCTAACCAAACACATTTGTTTGGCAATACATATTTCAAGGCAGACTTTTTTACTAGATAGATACACATAAGTAGAACGCAGCTACCTAAACTTTAAGTAGAAGGTTCAGCGCCGATGAAATCTATTCCTTTGTTGATGTGAATTATACAATTTTATCTTTTATTTCAATACCGTTAAGAGTTTTATTTTGGAGTTACATTACCAAGCCTATCTATGTGATAGGCAATACCTAAATATTCGTCTACATACTATCTAAACAATTTTAAAAATAGTACTCACATACGCACATATTTCCCCTTTAACGCACGTCACTATGAGCTATTTGTAACCGATCAATACAAACGTTTTATTTGAGTGAATACTGAATTTGATTAAATATTTCAGGAGCTATTGTCGAGCCCACACCTTGTTTGACAATAACATTCGTTTTAAACAAACAATGCTGACTGAGATATCTTGATAACAGATATCATGTAGGTATCTATCGTAAGAGAGTATCTGTAGAGATAAATTTGGTGCGACATCGAAAAACTATGTGGTATTTCAAGAGTTCAAGTACCTATTTCAAAATTTGTTTCAATTACCTCAACAGCAAATTGAAGTTGTAGGTATCGTAAGCTCGAAACAGACTATTGTGTTAAAGCAGACGGTATAACGTTATCCGTCATTACGTAATTTTATTCTCGCCGGTTGGGTATGTAGGTCTTACCTATGTACGCGTTTCGAAATTTTAATCAACTTTTACGTAGACCACCATAAACATAAGGAATCCTTCTTGTGTTTAGATACTAGAAAACATGAGAACCTTAATTTTTTTTATTTCTAATTGAGAAGAGCTTTAGTCACAAACAAACTTAACGTCGAAGTCATAAACAAAAGCACAAAGAAAGGAAAATGACACAACAACTTACATAGAGCAGCTATGAAAGTGTTAATTGATAAACTTGTATTGAAAGGACACTGATCACCAGTAAACATCGCGTTTTAACAGTCATTAGAGTTGACTACTATAAGTATCGAGTACATTCACTGAGTGAGTTTACACAGTCCGGGCGATGTTATGGTGCGTCAAGGCACACGTGTGGCGAGGGCACGTGCAGATTCCACAGTGAGCCACTGAGCGTTCCAGGCGAATGCTCCTGCACTTGACTCAGCCACCAACAAACACGGACCGACCCATCCTGCCTCCATTGATACAATCGAATAAATAGAGCATCTCCACACATACGGCTTACTGGCATACACTCATTATTGTCATTATCATTGCATCACAACGCCGTCATTGTGTACATTACCTGAATGTTTTCTTACTGATTAAACTATTGTTAATTCCCTTATAATTATAGATTTTTTATTGCAAATAAGCGTAGTCACCGTACTAGATAAGAACACATAGTAATACAATCTTTCAATTAGATGGACTCGAGGCGGACTCAAACTGTACAAAATTAGTAAATGCATAGATCTCCCCAATCTTCGCCAATTTGCAGTGTCACCATTAAGCGTGACCCCGTTTCAATTTATATTCTGAGTAAAAAGCAATAAAACTTACGGTATTGGATTCTAAACTTGTGTTGTTCTAGTTTCTATCCATAGAATAGTTAATTGCTATTATCTGTTTTCATGGGGCATTGTTCGCCGCTGCGAGCGTGACAAGTGCTTCCGCCAAGTTCATTGTCGCACCAGCATGTCGTTTGTCGCATTCGTGCCCCCCTGTGACCCCGTCCTTATTAAACTTTCATATACTTACATTTAATTCAGAATAATTAATATCCTTCATCATACTAAATAATCACATGAACCAATAGAACTTTTAGACAGGGGTAAAGACTGGATGAAATTAGGCTCACTGATAGGTACCATTCCAAAGCCAGCTAGAAATAGATAGATACATAAATAAACATAAGAGAATGCAGCTTGAACACCTAGAACTAGCAATTTACTTGATAAAATATTAAACCTAAGCGTTTCCTAGCAATTAAAGTAGGAATAGCGGACACATTTCTTATCTTCTATGTTAATCCTCTCAAGTTATACTAGGAGAGCAGTTAATATAACTAGTTTAGTCACGAGGGAGCCAAGATACTTCCTTTATTTATATGGATTGGACATATAGGAATTATAGGATCATATTAAAAACCAATATCTTTAGTAGGAGTTTCATTTCATATCTGGCTATAACCTAATTATAGCTGTAAACATTTTTATGACGAGGTTAATATGTTTAGGTAGTTGTTTTATATAGGTACTTAACATACCTAAATACTTTGACATAATGCGCTGACGCATGCTTTAACAAGTATTTATTTGTGTTTTAGTGACCGTTAATTAAGTAACTAACGAAGTGTAGTTAGTGAAATTAATACATAAAAGAGATCTGAAAACATACAAAAAATTTAGTAAATAATAATCATATTTTTTCTATTATCCCATATTACTATAGTTGTAATACCTAGGTTTCTCTGACCACGAATCTACTAAACCTGGAATAAAAATTTGTGTGGCACAGAGAACACTAATAAAAAGTGTTAATTGGAGCAAACTAAAATAATGAGGATATAATGATGACGCCCATATCACGTCAACACTTGATTAATTGCAAGGTTGTCGCGTTATTTGCCACTTGAAACATAAAAAGTTTGTTTAACACTATTAATAAATGGAACAATGGAAAATTACATTTTTTGCAACATTAGCTTTGCACTACCTGTCTAATATTTAGATAGGTATGTGAGAGAAAGTCCATCAAATTAAGGAGATAGCTGATTTTATGTATTCTTGTCTTCATCATTATTAACTAGAAGACGTCTACAGCTGAATAAACAAAGGTGTAATGAATTCGAATACCCGCATTTTTAGACGATGTCCCTGACCTAGGTCAACGACAAACATCCAACACTTAATGAAGGCTAAAAGGTTACTCAATGTCAAAATATTAACACAAATTCCTCTATATAAACCAAAAAATCCATGTTCCTTATTCAACCACATTTCGTTGTGCAACATCAGACTGAGTTAGTAAATTAAGACGACAATAAATCCCACATCCAAATCTCTTGCAGCCGGTAGCCAGTGTAGTGCCCTCTCGACTCGAGCACATGTCAATTGCGTGAATTGGTTTAAATTACCAGTGAACACAAAAATCTAAATATAGATGATACAACTGAAATAAGGATAAAGTCAGAGTAATTAATGAAACATCACTTAATAGCAATGATCGTTTTTCTAGGAATCATTTTCGGCGCAACAATATAATCTAGTAGGTGTTGATTCCATTGAACTTAGATAGGTACCAAACCTACCAAAACCAAGAAACTTATTTACTTTAAATTAAAATTAGTGCCTCACTTTTATAGATAAGTACTATTTTGTGACAGGACGGCAACCGTGCAGACTGATTACCAGCAGAAGAGTCACGAATGCGTTGCAGGCTTTTTGTGGATTAGAGTTCGAGAGTAAGTCCGAGATTTAAAAAATACGGAATGGTCGCTTACACGGCGAAACATAACGCTGTGGTTGTTTCTCGCCGGTTTTCTGCGAAGCCATGGTATACATCCAATAGGTACCTATTTTTTCAGCAACAGTTAAGTTGAAATTTCATACATTCCGAAGTGGACGAAAACCACCTGATCGTAGTAATGATAATGAAAGAAGTCTTCATTGAAACTGATTTCGTTCTAGGACTTTGCAAATATCTAAAAGGGAAATTCCCTTTAAAATAATTATAATAAATTATACAACTTCGAACTATCTCCTTAACCGCAAATTATTCATTTATTGGCGGTTGAATTACGTTTATTAATAATTAATTATTCTTGAGTAAGATTTATAATATTTCCTTTATCGGAGTGACGAACACAGTTGGACGTCCCGGCGATATCAATTGCTATGTTATTCCCGATGACTATTGGTAAGAAATAAATACTAAGAATAGAGTACTTGAGTCGGTAGATTTACCTAAAGACAATATTTTTTTTACTATCCAAGTGTCCAACATGAGCGCCGTTCTTTATCTCAAGATGCTAGACATGGCACAATAGAATTCGATTCATACCTACTCCCACTAACTTACCATCTTACCTATTTTTTTTTAAAGTTGGATCATACATCCGATGAATAACTAATGTCGTGGTGGCCCGGAGGTTAAGGAGCCCGCTTCTCATGATGAGGGTGTGGGTTCGAAACCTGGCAAGTACCAATGTGACTTTTTCCGAGTTATATGTACTTTCTTTGATTATTTAGACACCACTGACATACGGTGAAGGTAAACATTGTAAGGAAACCTGGACTTATAATTTCTAATTATAAGTTTAAAATCGCCAACCCGTATTGAGCAAGCGTGGTGATTAATGCTCTAACCTTCTCCGTATGAGAAGAGGCATTTACTCAGCAGTGGGCACTTATAGGCTGATGATGATGATGATGATGATGACTGTGATTCCTGGATGAGGCGAGAATCAGACTCGTAGTGGTAATTTTGCTCCGAGCTGGGCCATCATTGCGCCTACAACTGCAACCCCTAGTACTTGCACCCACAACTCCAAATACTTAGGGACATATCCAAGGACCCGATTCTGGTGCTCAAATAAAGCAACTCTTTCCATGGGACCAATATCGAAATCTCAAAAATAAAATTTCCCCATATACCTAAATTGCAACATCATTTTGTATGTAGATTTTTTTTTAAGATTTCTATATTGGTTCATTTTCCATAAAAGGGATGTTTTATTTAAGCACCAGAATAGGGTCCGAAATTTTCTCTCTTTAATTTAGTCTCTTTCAAAATAACACCTACAGGGTGTTATTTTGAAAGAGGGACATACTAAAATCTATACAATAAATACTGACAAGCTGTTTATAATTTACGACCAAAGATTTCAAAGTAGTGTCCCACAAATCATCGATAAAACGGACAAGGACTTTCATACGCCACTTTCCCTACTCGGCAAATCGATCACCGGATCCTGCGCATACCAATCGCAGTACAAACGTCACCTAATTTTCTTTAATTGTCCCGAGACAATGAAGCATCGACGGTGGCATTACTATTCAGTACCGGTACGCATACGGTACCGTGAGTAGCATTGTCAACATATTATGAGGTCTCGGTCTTTGATTCCAAATCCTTTACGGAGAAAGTAGAATTTCACCAAAAAGTATGTAAGAACCTATTGCACAATTCAACTAATTTGTACGCGTATCGCTTTCGAGTTATTCCAAGGTGCGCTGAAATTTACTATTTATAGTTATGTAATTTATGTCACAATCACTATGCACGAAGAAATCTCAATAGGTAGTTAATTATAAGTATTTTTTCGTAATTCCTGTAAGTTATTAACCAAACAATATAAAATAACAAAATTACAGAAGTCATAGGTAATTCAAAAATATATGAATTAACTACTTATTAGTAGTACCTACCTTTGAACATAGTAGCTACATTAGCATCATCTAATCTACAGATCTATAGCTCCATATATGCACACATACACAAGTATAATAACAATATTTTTATTTAACTTATAATCACAATAAATAAACTATCTACAGTAATAATTTAAATAAATAGAAGACTTGAGTCAGACTAATTTCAATGGCACCTGCTTTATCAGTCCAATGTATCAGTGATCGGTGTCAGTGATGAGTTGCTGACACCGCGATGCCAGATTACTATGAAGATTGTCCCCTGAAAGTAAAACAATAAATACTTATTCATACTCAAACTAAGTTTATTTTTCTTCACACTAACGCCAACCACCAATAATAAAAGGCCTTTTTTCCCATGGTAAAAATTGTCATTGAGCCCTGGGACTAAAGGAACAATGAAACATTGACTCCTCACCACCCCAGACCATATACCTCACACTCAACTCGTGGACTCGAGGGACATGAAGCAAATTATCCCGGCAGTTATCATTAAAGGCGAATTTAAACCTTATCGTTTTAATAAAGTTCAAAACTTTCCCTAAAAGTTTTGTGCAGGTGATAATGTTTGTTAAGTAAAGATAATTATAGGTATATGAACAAAGCTATTGGCTACTGAACCCCGTATTTGTATGTCGAAATGCGAAAATCTCCAAAACTACTGAACAGAATTCATTCGGTTTTCTCCAATCGGAGAACGATTTCAGGGAGCATGGTTATATTATTTTTATTAACATTGGTGAAACCGAGCAAGCAGACCGGCACTTTAGGTAGTAAAATAAACAAATAATGTCTAGAGGAAAAATATATAAAACGAAGCATAATATTATATCTGTGATATTATTATGCACCTACCTATTTTTTTACCAATGTTGTTAGTATTAAATTAACAATCACAGATAGGTATGTTATTTTCACACGAGGGAGAAGATGGCACGGGGAAGTAATCGAACCCGAGTTCCCTTTCTGTTCGTCAGGGAGCATCGTAATGAATTAAGGATATACATATGGCGTGTGTTAATTAAATTGATCACAAGATTAACTTACCTAAAATAGGGTTGGAATTCGTAAATATCATCGACCACCCTGCGCACGCGGCACGTGACGCTACAGTTGGCCTGTTGCCGCCCGTACACGGTGATGGCTCGTTCCACAAACTGTTGCACTGATGTCAACTCCACCACTATGATGCGAAAGGATAAATTACTTAGTAAATGTATTTTTGCAAACAAACTAGTACCTACCCACATGTAGGTACTTACAACATTTTGAAAATTCTTTTGTTTTAAGGATTAACATTTAAGTTAACTATCGATGAGGTAGGTAAGCTCTAGGTACTCTTTATAGGGTTAGTCGCGTAGGTTCTCATTTATCGATAACTTCCTAAACATACACAATAATACGCATAATACCTACGTGAATGTTTATGACATTGAAATTAGAAATCGAAGTTACTTACTTTTATTGTCACCAAAGCTTCGCTCGTCCTCGTCAGTGCCACCTCCGTCAGTAGGGCCTTTCTTAAATGAGATCAGCTTCGGAATCACCAGTAACATGCAAACAACTGCGAGCATAGTCACGAGCTTCTTAAATATCAAAAATTTCAGTAGTAACTTCGCAATGGTCAAAATGTCCAATTTGAATGCCAGTTTGTCTAAAAACCCTAATGCAGGTGCCGTGTAAGGAACTCCATAAGATGGCTTCAGAGGCGGGCCGTATATTGGTGGTGGCAAAGGTTTGTGAATCGGTGGCCCGTAAGTCTGCGCTGGGGGTCCGTACATCTGCGCTGGAGGTCCATAAGACTGAGCCGGGGGCCCGTAGCTATGTGCTGGCGGTCCATAGGTAGGGGCAGGTGGGCCGTATGTGTTTGGAGGAGCGTTGTATGTAATTTCTGGTTCAAATTTCACAGGGGATCCGTAACTAGGTGATGGAGAATAGCTGTTGGACGCAGAAGGGCCGGAGTATCCTGATGATCCAGAAGAGCTAAAACTGCTGTCACTTGAAAACGGCGGCGAGTAATCGTATCCAGATTGATAACTGTCGTCACGGTTTGATATCTTCTTCTCGCCATCTTTAGCTGTTATAATCACAACACCTTGTTTCGCCTTCTCTGCTTCAATGCGAGATTTAGAATAAGCATCTAAATACGAATCAGTCTTTGATAATGTTGATTTTGTCGCGTTTGATGGTCCCACAATAGCAGAAACGCTCGCGCTGAGCGCTAATATAACAGCGAAATATTTGAAGATCGCCATCTCGGAGCTAATCCTCAGTTTACCGGACGAAAGAAGTTGTCGCCATCGATCGCAAGTAACGAATGACAAGCGAGGTTGACTTCCATTCAGTTTTCACTTTTGACTTACCGTAAAAGAACCTAAATATGATAATGGAACACAATTAAATTCTCTGAGTGAGCCCAGTGCGTTCCGCATTGCTCATGGTAAGTAGGTGCGCGTGTGTCACGGCTCGCATGCTAATGGACGTTAGAGACCGCGCGCTCCCCGGCGGCGAGCCTTGTTGGATGAGCCTCCCCAAACATCGGGACCTTTCATCGCATAAAGAAATCTTTAATAGACCGCAATTTGTCTGTGAAAGTTTTATTGTGGTTTTTATCGTCCATATCGCAAAAACATGTTACTTAAACGGGTATGATATGATATTTTTACGCAATATGACTTGATGATACTTGATGACAACCTCCCCTTTGTGCATGACCAGCGAAGAGAAAATATTTTTATTTTCGTCTTTAAAATAAAATTTATACCTAATCAAGAAGATACTTCAAAATATTAATCCACTTAAGTCTCAAAAGAACACAATTTCTCATACTTACTTTCAGAATAGGTACTATTAAGTACTTAATTGTAACAGCATTAATACATTCAGAACATTAGGCTAAAGGTTAATACAAGGTAAATAAGAGTAGCGATTCATTACAGTGTGCACATCATGCACTGCGTGCATTGATACAAACCTAGCATTAACACGACAGGTCAAACAAACAGCTATTATGTCTCTGCTTTTATTAGGTGCTGTGTATGCGATAGCGATTTCGATGGATTTATATGAGACTAAAAATGTCAACGTAGTCTTTTTTAAGTAGGCACGCCAGTTATAACTTATATTTTGATAGTCCAAAATTTATTTAGGCCTATTGATCTAAAAGCTGTATTATTCTAGAAAAACATACTTAGGTATGTATGCAATTTTGTTTAACTTCCAAAGCACGGTGTACAATGAATTTTGGCAACATTTCCGACAAGCGGACATTGGACATGTTGGGAAGGAATCCAAAATGATAAAATACAAGTTGTATGGTAAAACATACGACGACAATTGTATTTAAATAGTTGCCGATTTCTACTGATCAGCAATGCACACGTGTGTCATTTTCACTTGCTAAGTTAAAGAAAACTAAAGACCTTTTCAGTTTACTAAACTGTGCACATTTTCATATTCGTGGTTGCAATAGCAATACATACCAGCATATCTTGCTCACAATGAATAATAATTTATAATAATATAAACCAATATAAATTTATAATATAAAATAATAAGGGATGAACAATATAAAGTAAGTATACTGTAGGTACCAATTTATTATTTTAATCTTTTACCTTTTGAGGGATGACCGAAATTTCATATACCAAAAAGCTTTTTTTAGTGGCCCCAAATTCATTTAAAGTGTTGAAAAATCAGAAGAGAGGTAGGTACCTAATCAGCAATAATTCAATCAATTCATTAATTGTAAAGTTACATGACAACACAACAACAATGAGAGGGTAGAAGATTCAATTTGATAATAGGTACTAGGTATGTACCTACATTCGATTCCACAGGTTGAGGGTGGATGTTTGTATAAGTAGGTAAATATGCTGCCACAGAGACTACTGAATGGATTTTAATGAGGGGAAAATTTATTTATAATACTTTTCACATGTATCGGTAATTCGGATAAAACCGCAATTCGGTACGAAATGGTTTCTTTACCCGAACAGGGCATCAAGTGAATTCAACATCTTGTATAAAATTGTATAAGTGAAACAGGTGTAGTCCATGTAATATTGGTTGAATTATTTAAGGTCGTCATTTAACGTTGGCGCCAATTTGAATGCATTGTCTGAATGAGAATGGATAGTGCGAATGCAACAACATAGTACTGTAAATAGAATGGAAAATTCGAAAGGAAATCTTATTGTATAACCATTTAATGTACATTATTTTTCTATTTAAAAACCCTACTTGTGCCATTTTCTCTTAGAACAATGCAAGACAATAACACTACATTGAAAAAAATATCTAATAAGAAAATTCAAAGTAAGAATAAAAAAATCAAAATAAAATGCTATATTATTTATTCTTATGTATAAAAATATCATTCAAAAGGATTACCAACGCACAAATGTCTTTCTTCAAAGAACTTATGTCGTTTTCTAGGTTTGTCCTCATCAGGCTTAGCAAAAAATGAACTGATTGATTTGGTGTTAGTCTTCTTAGAGCCTGGCTCGTCTATATCCTCGAAAGTGCAGGTGGCAGCTTTCTCCTGTAGCATCAGTTCAGCTGTAGACCAACTAAACCTCACTAACATTGGGTATCCAAACACATGGTCTATTTGCTCACGAATAAACTTCTTTGTTACTGGATCTGAAATAACAAAGACATGCTTTGCATTACATTACAGATATAGTTTGTGTGCCTCTTTGAACATTGAGTGATCATAATTCCAATTACCGAGGAAAGGACCCCAAATCAAGAAAAATGATCCCATGAACTTTCAATATGACTTTTATCAATTTACCTCTATATTTATTAATGACAAATGGTGAACAAACATGTTGTGAAGAGACCTGGGGTTGTTTTTCAAGTAAGAAGTTTTTAATTACTAAAAGGCATTCAGCAAGCATTATGATTAATACTCGAAACCTTCAAATTGTGAGGCAAGGCCTTAGCTCAGCTGGATGAAGTCATAGTCATAGGCTATAACAATACATTTGCTATTGCAGGGTCTGTCATGAATTTTTTATTCTCACAACATATTTATGTTACAATGAGTAAAACCTGGGTTACATTCTCTGTATTTATATTTACCTCCTGGATATCCACTTCCAAATCCTGCCTGATCTATTTCCAATCCTTCAAGGAATTTCCATACCTTCAAGGCATGATCTCTAGTTACCTTGGCGACAATACTGGCTGCAGATACTATTGGGTACAATGAATCAGCTTTCTTTGCTACCTAAAGTAGAGTAGTAGGAGAGTATTAATATTTTATAATTAACATGGCATTACAACTTGACTGCCAGTATACATATAAGACACAATAGAATATGCATTGTATCTTATGTAGACCTGCATTTCGGCTTACCACAAGTTAATATACTTATATATGTTTTTATTCTCATTTTTAAGGGCTTTATTGCTGTGGCTTATTAATTAAGTTGATATATAAGTGAAAAGTTAATATACTTAATATTCCTTCTTGTTTATTTAAGTACCTTGGTACATACATAATTAAACATAAAGATATCATCATCTTCTCTGAATTTCTCTTTTGTTTTGGAATACCTGAGAGATTGTGTTCTACACAGCAAACTTAATATTATTATGAAACAATAATTTGTGGTACATAATATTTAACAGGTTACAATATTAACTTACAGTTATTTTGTAATTGGGGAATATTTCAGATAACTTTGCTTGGTACTTTTCTGGCGGACCAACCGTGTCTACATACACTTCTGTTATATTTGCACCACCCTCAGCTGCCTTCTTTATTAATCCAATAGCAGAGTTCATTGACACCTGGAAAATATTTTAACCAATAAAATTTCAACATTGAAAAAATAGAACTCAAATTTATGGTAAACAAATTATTAGTTTTGAGTTCTTCAAATTAAACTAAGATTATACATGAAGTAAAAATTATTGCAATCAGTACTTCAAGTGTGTATCACTTGAAAATAGAATAATAGTAAAGTAGAAAATCTGTGTCAAAGTTCACTGGACAGGAAAAGATATACCCACCTCATTCAAAGAATGTTTAGCACGTCTATACATAGAATTAGAAATGTAATTTGGAGAAATAACTTCAGCAATCCATCCAACATTGTTCAGGGAATCTTCCTCAGATATCATTTTAGTAAATATGTCATCACGTTTTTCTTCAGTCAAAGCTTTTGAATCAGCACACCCAAGATCTTGTAGTACTTTGGTTTGGTTTACAGGGCAATAAGCTATTCCATATACCATTGGACCTAGACAAAATAAAATATTAAAAATAATCCATAATGAAAGGGCATTCTAGCTGAATAGTATTATGTTTGTCATTATGCTTTTGGGATGGCATTAATGACTTCACCGGAACAGGGTTAGCCATGGGGGAGTTTCAGACTCTTACTGACCAAAAACGTAAGTTACTTCTACTGCTCTGGGCCGAGGTCGCGATGCCTCATTGCGTTTACTCCCATAAGGATTTATTAGGTGCTCCTTGTTAGATATATATAAACGAACGAAACACAAATATTACTTTACTTGTATTAAAGAAAATAATATAGTTAATAAGACTTTCTTTACCTAAAACAGGTCCTCGTCCAGCTTCATCAACGCCAAGCATACATGGTTCAGTTTTACATATATCAGGAACAATAGATGAGTTAGTAAAATTTGTAAAATTATCTTTCGATTTTATGAAATCTTGAAGTTCTCGCAATGATTTAATCATTTTGAATGATTTCAGTAAGCCAATTTAAAAAAGTAGGTAAGTAGGTAAAGTGTGGTAGTTTTTGAATAAAATAAATAAATAAACAAACAATTTCTACACTTTAACAAAATTTTGTAGTCATACAATCATTGCTTTACTCCTTCGTCCTTCCTGTTGTTTCATTTCGCGCCATGCCACTTTTAAATGATGACAGTGACATTTTGATATTTTTAATAACAACCAAAACCTACATGACATCAGGCCTTTTAACACGTAGACACAAATTGAAATGGTTTTAGTACATAGCTTAGCTAGTTATAAATAATTAGGGTTATTTACAGCTGACGCGATAACTAGGCAACCGTTCGACTCCCGCACAGAAACAATTGTTTGATCTACAAATTATTGTTCCAGATTTATATATGAAATTGCACCCCACGACACAGAAGTATTCGGACTTCGAAATCCTAGTTTGAGTTAGAGTAAAATTTCCGTCTTCTAAAAACTTCAATCATAAAGTACTAAACCTTAGAGCATTAAATTACATAGCACGTACACATAAATATTTCAGGAACTTATAGTGGCTCTAAAAAAAACTGCAATAAATATGAAGGTGTGGGTAACACAGATGTATAAACCATCGGCAGACTAATGGAATAAGGTCAGTAGGTAGTAGAATAAAGGACGTAATATGTATACACTACAGGTTTATTATTAGGTACCTAAAGAGCGCCAACATCTAAGAATATGATTACAATAAATTTGTGTATGATTTAAATCAAGTCTATATAATATCAACATTGAAATGCAATCAGATGATAAAATATTGGCATTTAATTTTATACCTAGTTTCAATTATAAAAATCCGTATAATGAATTCTTCAACTTTCAAGTATTTTATAAGTATTATACACACCTATATGCCCACAAATATTATATAAACATGTGTATATTATTTATACACATCATATTATATTTTTGTATATTATATGTTTGTATGTAGTAAGAAGTAAAAGAACAAGATAGTAAGTAAGTAAGTAAGTAAGTATATAATTTATTTGCATAAAACACGGTATAGAAGTGGTGTTATACATAATAATGAAAAGTACAATCGTGTTTCACTAAAAAAGCATGCAAAATTTAAAAATTAAGTAAATTAATATAAGTAGCTTAATAATAACCATAACATATTAAAACTTATGCTCCATGAATTGTTTTAAACTATAGAAGTTACATTTATTTAACAGCTTATACAATTCAGACTTAAATACATTTTTATTTATTTCTTTTAATTGACATGGTAACTTATTGAAAATTCGAACACACATCGTCAAACAGCTTTTATTGTACTTAGTAAGTCTCGGAAAGTCATTCAGAACCAGCCTATGTGGGTCTCGTCTGTTTCTCGGATTTACCATAGCTATTGCTTGATTGTGTTGACAAAACGAGGAAAAAGGAAGATTGATAATATGTACATGGCTATAACTAGGGTGATTGCATACAATGCTTTTTTTGCATGTGCATGCTTTAAGTAAGTCGGTTGGAAGATCGGAGAAGAGCCATTACTTAACTGGCAAGACGTGGATCAAGGCCAACGAACAGGCGTATGTTTAATAACTTACTTTAAATATAATTACTACAAAGTTATAGGTATAATCAACATAAAATATAATGACTACTGTGTGTCAATTGGGTATAACTGAAAGAAAGTGCAAGAATTAAGGAATTTGAGCATTTTATAGGTGTTCATAAATCACATTCAAAGTCAAAACGTTTATTGCAAACTAGTCTAGGTACCATGTTGGGTTTGCATTATAGTAAAGCGCTAGATTAAATTTAAGTCTATTTAAATCTATCCTACTCTACTACTTTACATTTATAGGCTGTTAAAAATAATCACGAAAAGATGCTGAGATGTCGCTATTCCTAAAGACAAAAAACTCGTGAAAGCGGAGAAGGATAAACAATTAAAATATCTTGCCTTGGTCTACGCAGTTGTTAAAATGCGGAGTATTAACTCAGCTATCGTATCAAGGCCCTCATACTGAAGGTAGTCCTTCCTGAATGGTCAAGTATTGTGAGGAGATTTCTGTCTCTGGAGCCCTAATCACCGATCGCTTGGGCCTTGCTTCCGCTGCCGGCTGACACCTGGTTTTAATATTTTTAAATCTTATTTTATTTTATTATATTTATCTTTATACTGATTAAAATAAATATGTGTAAATGTCATTTATTCTAATATTTTATGTATGTATGTGTTAATTACGCAAGTTATAGCTTATGTGTGGTCTGCTACAACATTATATGTCTGTGCATACACAACAGTCTGAAACCATAGAGTTACAAGAATAAACAGTAAAAAGTTTACCATAAATTCATCAAAAGAGAGAAGTGCATAATATTTTTAGATGTAGAAATCAAAGGTGTCATCTGAATAATTATTAAAATATTATTGATCGTGAACATAAAAGGTAAATATTTTATATTATTATTCTTTGTCTTTGTAGTTAGTGGCTTGTAAGTGTATCAACCAGTAATTGATGTATACTCGTTTGTAGGTTAGAGTAGTGCGATCTAATATGCAGAACAACCCCCAGGAGCTTTCATGGCAGGCGATTCAGGCTATCGTCGGGGTTAAACTTCCACCAAATGTACTACGATTTGATGATATCGGATTCCACTTAGTCAACAATACTGTTTCAAGCGCTGAAGATTCTGATTCTGATGTAGAAATAGTCGAAAATGATTGGGAGTCTGATAATAATGTGTCCTCCAGACCCGATCATTCCGACAATGAAAAAACCACGTCCCCTGATAGGGAACAAAGTGAGTCACCCGTTTTACGACTCATAGAACCCGACAATAACAATACAGGCAAAGAGACGTTAGATTATAGAGAATATGTCGAAAAGATTGAAACTAAAGATATTTCTCCTAAGGAACATATGACACAAATCCAAATCGACGATGCTGATAGTTCAAATGGTAATGTTATGTCCATTGAAAACTACTTGGAGGTCACTTTGTCAACTGACTCTGAGGCTAGTCATACTTGCAGCCAATGTAACCAAATGTTTTCAAACGAAAATTCTCTGGCTTCACACAAATGTAGTGCTAAACCCACCGAAGAAAAAAAGTACCCCTGTCATGTGTGCTCAGAAAAGTTTCCTAGCTCCTGGGATCTCAGAAAACACCTAAGCAGCCATTTTCCTGGAATGCTGGAATCCAAGTCAAGCTTTTGTCACCTTTGCCAAAAAGACTACACAAAAACAGGATTCATGAATCATTTACGTAAACATACGGGTGAGCGTCCATTTGTATGTGAACTTTGCCATAAGGCATTCTCTCAGTCAAGTTCACTTTCTATACATATGAAATTCCATCTTAATGTAAGAAAGCATGCTTGTACTGTATGTGAAAAGAAATTTGTAACCAAAAGTGAACTATCACGTCACATGACAGTGCACACTAAACAAAAGTCTTATTACTGTGGAGTATGTGACAAAGCCTTCACTCGCTCAGATAATATGAAGAAACATGAGAAAACTCATGGGTAAAAATGTCCCAGAATTTTTAACTGTGAACAATGTCATAATATAACATGCAATTGAATTGCATTCTCAAATCAAAATTATCAATAATGTCTGGTCAATTCTGTTGCCAAAAACACTGTAGTTATTACTTTTCAACAAGCTATAATTTCTGATTCTCTTATTGCCAAAAAATTAGTTATAATATGTTTGTTAAGAATAGAACTTTTACATTGTTTATACTAAATTTAAACCTATCATGATCTAGTTCATATTTTAGTCATTATGGTGTGTTTCTGTGTTTATGCGAGTGTTTTATAACACTCAATGTGTGCTGCTGTAATTGCTTGCAATTTTTTTTATTTATATTATTTTCAACTGTATGTTTGGGTTAATACTAGTGAATTAGTAAAATGTATTTGCAGGTGCTTTACAATAAGGTCACACATATCTCAATCCAATGTTGCCTTTTAGATATGATAAAGTGATATTTTAATATATGGATATTTATGTAGGTGGAATGTCCAAAGGTCCGATAGCCTTATTGTAATGTTTACATTAGATAAAGGGAAATGTGTTGGTAATTCAATTATGAGGCCTTTGAAAAGATATCACTAATTATTTTTGTAAGCTTATTAGTAGGGGTGACCATTGTGGGTTTTGGGATTTACTTGAGTATGAAGGATGAACATAATATCTGGTAACCTCCTAACTAGTGCCAGTTATAAAAGATGTATGTAAAAAGCTTAAGATATTTGCTTTTTTACACTACAGTTGCATAGAATTAATTAGTAATGTTATTTCACCAACCTGGGTGGGTTTCACCAATCTGAAAATAGTGTCCTGAATTTTCATGATACTGCATCATCCTCAGCCAGTATCAAGACTTAGGCGTTACCATTATACTGTATTGCAGTGTGCACACAAGTTTCATTAATGGAACAACTTTTAGGTTCCTATTCATACTCAAAATTAATAACATAAGTTGAATAATAACAAAACTCCAAATGGCCAACAGGTCCTTCTAAAATTCAAGTAAATACCAATTTAGCACTATGGGCTTCCCTACTGCATATACATATTATTATTATACATGAGGAATGGTACTAGACCACCAGTTGATGAAAACTTTGCCAAATTTTTAGATAAGTATTTCAAGTGATTTTAATTACTGTACTGTGTTGTAACCAAAGCAATAACATTTTTAATGTGCCTATTCTTTATAATAATTATTATAGATACAAGTATACCAAATAATTTAATTATTTAGAATTAATAGATTTAATAATTGAAACTGTAGGTAACAAGTAAGTTACAATTTTCCAACTGTGAATGAAATATGAGGAAATAACTTTGATTTCCTTTATGGTCTCCTAATATATTAGTTAAGATAGTGAACAACATTAATGATACATAAGTTAAAGGTTTATGAAATGAGACCTTTATTAAACATCACAAATGTTTAACAGTGCACATATTTATTTGTAACTGTTTAGGAACATTAGTTAATTAGTTTGCTATTTGATAGACAAGGTCCTTTGCGATAAGACTTTTAGACCAAAATAAGTAACAAAAATCCCAAAGAATGTACTGTCATATTTTATGATTGGCTATAAAACCAAAGGCTACTAACTTATTTTGTGCCACTTGGATTTCATATACTGGTTGTAATATAATGCCTTATTATAAAGTTAATTTTAACTAAAGTAGACAATAAACTATATATATTATATTATATTTAATGTTTTAAGTATTTAAATTTGCATGACTTGTTTCTAGTTTAAGAAAACGATATTGAGCCAAATGAAATAAAAACGCAAAATCTACAAGACTGACGATAATATTCAGAGTAGGTATAAACATGTGCACAAAATCAATTATTTATTCATACTGTTTATAATTACAATTTACAATGTTCTATTTATCAAAAATGCACCTTGTTAAAAACTCATCATGACAATTAGATTAAGTTCAGTTTGATATATAAATTAAAAATATTTTATGAAAATGTGTAATAATAATTGCGATTTTATTAAAGAGTTGTTTGTTGCAAGTTCTGTTTTATTTCAGAATTAAATAATATTTTTCCCTTTGTTCTAGGTTGCACTAAAGATGTCGGCAAGGTTACGTAACCTTAATCCGTATGAATTGCATAAATACTTAGTTAATGTGTATTGTCTCAATACAAAGGGCTCAACTGGAACATTAAAACGGGACACTTCCAGAGATAGAACTGACCTTGACATTATAAGAGAAAATTATAAATTTTTATGGGACGAAGATGACGTTGCTGATACTTGGGAGAAGCAACTAGCTAAAAAGTACTGCGATAAACTATTCAAAGAATATTGCATTTGCGATTTAAGCAGATATAAAGAGAACAAAGTAAGTCCAATGACACTAGGAATGTTGTATGATTCCACATATTCAAACTGTGTTCCTACCTACGTATTCATAATATTGTATGTTACGTCAAATACCAGAAAATATCGCACGTTCCCATTCTTGAAAACTTCATTGAACAAAATGAAGTCTGCCTTCTAACGGGTTTAAAGGTCACATTGAAATATGCGATAAAGGTTCTCCCCTATTATAACATGGCTGTGTGAGATGGGGACGTGCCCTTATGTAACTCATTTTTTGCTCGAGACCTTTTGTGTCGTTATAATGTAGGGAGTGCAACAAAGGCCGTGCTGCCTTTCTGTAGGCTAAATATAGCTCTATACATTCACCCGCATTGATACACAGTAACGCACATCTGGCCATTCGTGCCGCAGCCGCCGATCCCCATTTGTATCACAAAATCAATGACAAGAAGGCACGCTTCATTCACACGGTTTTAACGATCGTGTTTTGAGACTTATGTTATTATGCCTAAGGTCCGTATTTAATAAACGTTTTCCTACAGGCAGGTACAGTGTTACCGAAATAATAATCTTCCTATTTAATAGATTCGCATTTTGATGCCTAAAAATAAAACGACTACCTACCAAGGTACCACAACTCATATGTGTTTCGAAATTTCGAACTATGCATTTTTAAGAAACATTTTATTATTTGTTATCTACTTACTCGTAATAATGCAAAGGACAGGTCAAGTACGTTACCCCAGGAATCAATAAAATGTTTCTTCATCATACTTAAAGAATACTTTGTGTGAGTTGTGTGCTTTAGGTACCATTTAATTTTCGCTAGATTTACAGTTTAATTTGTTGCGCCTTGAGGTCAATAATAATTATTATGTAGGTACTAAAGGTACCTACATATCCATATTCCTAATTTAGTTGCTAGGTTATATTTTCAAATAAAGTATGTATGAAATACCTATTAGGTAGCACTACGCTGGCGTGTCGAGAAAGAAGTAGTACTGGGAAAGGGTCAGTTTCAATGTGGAAATAAGGTGTGCAACAATGATGGCAACCTCAAGTCCTGGGAGGTCAACTTCGCTTACATGGAAGATAACGAGAAGAAAAATGCTCTCGTAAAGCTTCGTAAGTCCAATACTAATTACTTAAGTACTGTGACAACTTACTATAAAATAAGCATTCTACTTAAACTAATACTGTACTGTGGGTCATGACCTCTATCTTGCCTTCGCCTTATTATCATTATTTATTTCGTTACAGTTAGGTACTTTACATAGTGCAGTGGATTTTGGGGCAGGTTGTTATTGTTTGCATGTTGCACTAAAGCCGTTGAACAGTCTGTTAGTTGGTGTTTTATCGTAAAATAATGTAAGTAGGGACCTGCGCAATACACATTGTCGCAACGCTTATTTAAATTAAATACAGTGCACTTAATAATACTTAGTTACCTATGTCAATTTAATTTAGTAATACTGATTTATAACCCATTGAAAAAATAGTATATACGCCTAATAGGGACAGGTTTATCTTTAGGTACTCTAGATATACATACACCAGGTCGAGAAGGCCCCTTACAGTAGGTAAATCACGAAAGATTGAACTCTACCCTACCCAAGCTAACTAATTTAAATTCAAAATAGCGTGCGGCGCGGTTACTCCAGCTACCTCTCAGTACCTGCCTACTTGGGAAAAAAAGACTGCAGCTTTCATAAGTATTGACCCTAACTGAAACTTGATTGTAGACCTACTTATTAGGTACTCTTTAAAGAAAATACGTAAGGTATAAAATTCTAGTTAGTTAGTTAGTTATAAAGTACTAGCTCTGTTACAATCGATAGCTGGAAGTAAATTCAGACGGGGCAGAGTCACTTGCTCTCACCTCACACTGGGCGGGAAATCATTTGATGACATATCCCGCCCTGACAAAAAAGCAGCTGGAAGGCAGGTACTGCAGGTAGCTACGTAGAATAGGTAGATTTGAATACAACATATTATGTTTACCTATGCATACCTATATTTGAAGGCAGTAACTTTATACGGACTCATAGCACAAAAAACTATAGAAGGTACCTACTAACCGAGATGTAACCGAGTAAGTAGTATGCTAACCGAGAAGTTCCTCGAAGATTTTATCCTCTCTCCTAATAAAATGTTGCATTGTAAAAATTTACTTTATTTTTTCCGACAACTGTTTTTATGTTCACCTTATGACATGCATTCAAGTATTAAGTTTTATTAGAGTAGGAGTTAATATTTAGACACCTTAGGTATGTAGGTAAAATTGTGTATTTAATAGACACTTCTATAATTTCTGTCAACGACCATAGGTACGTTTAGAGAGGCCTTAATAAAGCACAATACATTATGTCCATAATAACCCTTTAATGTTTTACTGTAGGTGTATCTTTAGTAATGGTTGGTACTTGGTACCTACTTGACCGGTCAGCCTGTGAAGGCGGATGTGAAGTAATTACGTCAATTGGCTGCTGTGCAATGCACGAACATTGGTATATGCCTCACTGGGGGAGAGCTTAGCACATTCCAAATAATAATTTCAGTTTTATCACCATATTTCCTGCCTTGTCATACGACCTACTGATTTCGATACCTGTATGTAGGTAACTTATTACACAGTGTCTAACAGATTCAACTTTTTATATAGGTCTGTGCCCAGAATGCTCGAAGCTATTAAACTATCGATCAAAGAAACGAGAAGTAAAAAGGTTAAAGAAAAGTCAGAAGAAAATAAAAAAAGCTAAAAAACCTGACAAGGAAGAAAGTGGTGACGAGGAACAATGCCCGGGTACTCCAGAAGCTGCCATAGAGCCTTCTACTTCGGCTGAAGCCACAGCTCCAGAAGAGGATGAAGCAGATTTGTGGAAGAAAGGTTTGTGTCAGTGTTATCTACAGGTATTTTTTATCAGACATTAACGCAATTGTTTCTTTGGGTTAGTTCACACAGATAATTCGACAATGACGATGTTGCGTCACACTTTAAAATACCTACCCACTCAAATACCGCTTTTGAGGGTTCCGTAGTAAACTAGAAACCCTACTGGTCTCGCCATGTCTGTCTGTCTATCTGTCCGTCTGCGGATAATCTCAGTCGCCGTTAGCACTAGAATGTTTATCAAACACGCGACAAAGTGGTAAAAAAAATACACGTAAAGTAGGTAGAGATATTTTTTTTTCATTTAAATCCTAACGTGTATATTCTTGAATAGGTATTAAAAGGCGTCCCTTCCCTCTAACTTCTGAACATGGAAAAAATCTTAAAAGTATAATTATGCATTTTTTCTAGGAAAATTGTTTTAAGTTTTTGAAATGCTTATTTTACTGTAATTCAACCATATGCAAGCATTTTTTAAAGTCAAAGTCAAAATCATTTATTTCAATTACACCACAGTAGTCCTCTAGTGAAGCTATTTGCTCGTTCCAAAGTGTACATTCCTATGAAGAAGAACGAGTAAGAAACTCCATGGTTACCTACTCTTTTTCAATCAGTTTTACAATTCATTTCTTTGTTACATCATTTAGTCGGTTCTGATATGTGAGAACAGTGTAACACTAATCTTTAGGCAAAGAATCCAAAAAGGAGTTAACCTCAAGGACAACGTTTAGACAGCCTGGAGATGACCAGTCTCAATAGGCGGCGCCCGTTCAAAACAAATACCGTACACCAGCACCACCCAACTCAACTATATTATAGGGATCGAGCGATCCAGTGCCCGTGCCACCGCCAAATGAGACCTCTGAATGAGCATGACAACTCCCAGCCGACACAAGTACCTACATATACCTACCCTCTACTATTCTACAAGTCTAAGTTAATGATAATAGGTTACAGGGCACTCACATTTACAAAAACTTTGAAAGTTCATCAACAATTACCAACATGGTGTCAATTTAATGATTGAAATCAAAAAATCCTCTTAACATCCTGTGGAGTAGGACCAGCTAGCCTCCAGGCATGTTTATCTTGTTTATACCTATAATCATTTAGTTTGTAGTATGCTAGTCTACCTAAATTTTTCTATATACATAATTGAAATTTGCCTTCATTTAGATTAAACATTTGGTAAAATAAATCTAATGCATCTAGTCTTTTTATCGTTTACTAAATTTTAAACCTTCATTAAGGCATTATTAACTTCGTTATATTTGTTTGTTTGTCTATTTATTTTAAAAATCAGTGAAGTGCCATTAGCACGTAATACAATATGCGGTTCATTTTGGAACAAATGAGGCGGGTCATTAACATAAACTAAAAATAGAAAAGGACCTAATATTGAGCCCTGCGGTAGGCCCATAGATACGCTAGCCCCCTGTAAATTCACTTTGTTGACTTGCACTTTAATTTGTCTTTCTTGAAGGTATGACTTCAAAATCTAGAGCTACCCCCCAAATGCCGTAGTGTTCTAGCTTCAGTAACAGCGTCTCGTGCTTAACACAGTCAAATGCCTTCGACAGATCACAAAATATTCCGATGGCATCCTGTGCTTTTTCCCACGAGTCGAAAACCTGTTTTATAAGCGATACAACAATAATACAATTTTAATATTGTTTATATCTTTTATTACTCTGAACATATCGTATATAATATATCTTCTTTCAAATAAAACAAATTATTAACATAGGTTTACGGAATCCAAAATTACTAACATGTCTAGCTTCATTAATTTGGAACCTAATTCCCTAAGCGATGTCGTTGTACTTTTGCTACTTAACCTACGCTGAATTGCGGTCTCTTATAAGATTTACAATAAGTTACTTATTTTGACAGACGGGAAGCTACGGAACACTACACAAGTACACAGAGCGTAGCCCGATACGCTCTTGGCCGGTTTTTTTACCATAAGATAGCATATTTCATCCCGGGGTTACAGTACCTACCTTATACCATACCGCCAACGTATCTTGGCGAGTCTGAAGTTAGCCGATTAGCTGCGCAGTACACAATTTTGTTCAAACATCCATTGAGCAGACAAACGGCTAACTTCACACTCGCCAAGATACGTCGGCCGTACTGACGTTAAGTTACGACGCGAGCCGCGGCCGAGGCTGGGAGCGACTTCTCTACTTGTGACGCTTAGTCGTGAGCTCGAGTATAATTATTGATATGACGTATTGTTATACATGTTTCGTACTTCTTGAAGATAATGAAAAAATAAGGAGTACGTGATGGCATCTCAGTGTGAACTGACTAGCTAGATAAATCTAAACTTCGTTCGTTCTCTTTGGATCATACTTAGGTACTGGGTCTCCGGGCAGCGATTTTACAAAAGCTTTAGATAGATACTACTTTAGTCAAGTCAGATTCTAATAAATGAGCTTTTGTTATGCATTTTACTCAACAATATCAAAATCTTGTTATCTAAAGAAAATGCACGGACAAAATCTATAATAGGTACTATAGTCAGAATTTTAATTCGATTCCTGATTTGACATTGACCACTGTCATTTTGTGAAATAATGATACCACATATAAAAGTGTAGTGATGAACACAAAAATCGATAAACAATCAGTGAATCAGTTTCAGGAAGGCATTCAAAAAATTACGGCTATCGAATGGTCTAAATGTGTATCCTATGTTTTCAAAGAAGAGGAAAAAATGAGTAAGCTAGATATGTTAATTGACAATAAAAATCACAGACACAATTGCTAATGTTACGTTAAGTAACAGCGATAGCGATAGCGATGGCGGCGACAATTTATAAAATTTCTGTTTTATTTGTCATGTTCCTTCATGATCAAATTTTTTATTAATTTCACACCCAATTACAAAAGAAAAGTCTCAGATCGTTAATTAATTGTCATAACTAAATTATCGGTTCAGAAATATTTTATTACCTGATAAACTTGTTTACGAGATTAAATTTATAAACGAGAGGAATCGATTCAGAAATATTCGATTCCCACATCGAATAATTTCGCAACGTCACTATTTATTACGTGTCATAACGTTGCAACCCTGAAATTGTCAAATCTGGAATGGAATTAAAATTCCGAGTATAGGTACTAACTAACGTTACGTGCCTAGAAACAGAACGTCATTTTTAAACTTGTCTCCTCTAGGCTTTCTACTCTGTTCAATGTGTAGTTGCATTTTCGTATCCAGATCTGAATGAATGAAATGGTCTTTAGGCCTACCATGACGTGTTAAAAGCGTGAATCTTTCGGGCGAGAAAGAGGGATGTACCTATAAAAGGTCCATCCCTCTCTAGATAGGTGGTAGGTGGTAGGCCCTCTGGGCGATATATATTTGGGTCCTTACACGCAGACTTATTTAGCGTTAAATATTAATTTGGAATAACAACTACTGATTATTGATTAACGACTTGTATTATTTTATTTAATAGGTTCAGAAGAAATCGAAGAGAAGTCGCGAGAGGATGAGTTTGAAGAGTACTTGGAAGATCTGTTATTGTAAAATGGAATGTATATAAAATAAATAAAAAACACGAATTTAATAAATTGTTTTATTCCAATCTATTTTAAAGTAATGCATTGTAAACAAAAAAAACTCTACGTCGGTTATGGTACGATGGACCTCGTGGTAAATGGTAGCCAAAACGAATGTATCAAATTCTTGGTTAGCGACAATGCTATGGATCAGAGATGTTGCAGGCCACAATAAATATCTGATGGCATATCGTTAGCTACCTAGTAAAACGACAAAACGCATCTCACCTCACCTTCGTGAAGAGTTAATATTCATACGACTATAATAACATGCAAATTATCCAATTGCTATAATAAATACACAGCCGACGAATGGACATTATATTGACTCTAAACTTTTACTGCATTAGATCTGGGAGAATAACATTTTACTTGTTACATTTTTCTGCTTCTCAAATTTATCGATTATACCAACTTACCTAGAAAGTAATAACAAATAAATAAAATTATAACAAAGCAATAATTTCAAAAAATAACTTCTTTAAATTGTGCATTTTTGCAATTGCAAATCTAGACAAATAACACTCTGTAAATAAAAGTCAATCTAAATAATTTCCAGTAAAATAATGAACAGTTGTATCATATAGGTAGTAATATATAACCATTTTAAATTATATCCAACAAAATATACCTAAGTGTTTCGATTCCATAACAATCAAAGCCTCATATAATCATAATCATGACTGGAAAATGCTAAAGTAAAAGTTTCTTATAAATTAATTAATTGAATATCAATCCGTAAGACTTCTTCACTTCACCCATTCTAATACTTCAACATTAGTAATTGCACATCGACATACAGACTCGTTTGCACTATTGTTTAATCGGAACCATTGACTGCTCGAACATGTAGTTTAAACTAAATACAATGTAGGCACTACTTTCGTTTTACAGTCACATTATTTATAAAAAACTTCGATCTCAGTACGCGACGACACAGTACGATCAGTATCTTTACATTATATTGTAAACTGACCGGCTTCCGGCCATCGCCGATATTAATTAATATGGAATAATATGCTTCAGTATCTGTAGGTGCGAGAATACTTTAAATTAATTATTTAGTCTGCGGAGTCTTAGCCACTTCTTCGTCGTCCGAACAGTCTTCGTCGTGCGTGTGCGTCAGTTGGCGAGGTGTCTCTGGACGCATGTGCGGTACTGATGCACACTGAAACTGGAATAGTCATTATTATAATACTAATAAGGTATCAAACAATTGTTTTTAGGATTATTTAATAATAATTTACTGTTATCTGGTGTAGGTGTAGATCATTTGGTTGGAGCTCCTTTATTAAATTTCATCAACTTACAGTTACGCTGGGATGACCCTTTGACTTGTCCTTGACACTGATATCACTTGACGAACGGCTGGACAACTCTTCAGGAATGTCACCTACGCCCATTATAAGGGGAACGCTGGAGTTCCTGCTCCTGAAACGTACAAATATTACGTTAAAATGTTGAAGAGCAGCTGCGGCACGAATGGAACAACTAAACATGACCATCATGGTCTTACACGATGTCTACAAAGGGGAGATGTCATGCTGTATTAGGATAAAACTATTATCACTGAGAGAATTCAGAGATTCGAGATTCAAGTCACCGATCAAAACACAATGTTTCTTTATATGAGATAAGTCGGCAAACGAGCAGACGGATTACCTGATGGTAAGCAATCAACGTCGCCCATGGACACTTGCAACAATAGAGGTGTGACGGGTACGTTGCCGACCTTTTGGGGATTAGGGATTTTGAGATTTAGGTATTGGGGCAATATTTTTGTTTTGTTTGAGAAAATATAAAAAATGCAATAAAAAAAATTAATAATGCGATTAAGACCTTGTATGTATTTGGAGTCAAAATATCAATGCACATAACAGTCCAGTCTGAACTAAAGCTTTTTCTAAGTTACTAACGAATTCGTCATCTCTTGTGTTGTATGGTTTCTATAGCCAATAATAGCATAAGAATAGATTATATATAGCGTATTATTTTTCTGCACATACAGGGAATGTATGTAGGAGGCCATAAATCACGTTATGTATGCTAAAGTTATGCTCGGACATGCGCCGCACTTCTAAATATATCGCAGTGTTGACGACGCATATCCATTCGCTAACGAGGTCACTAACTGAATACCAAATGTTGCCAGTGGCCTCATTACCGAGTAAAAATAATGCAACGAGCTCCCTGTTCCACAAATGGAATGACCACGAATGGAATGTTTTTCTTTATGTAATAAGTCGGCAAATGAGCACACCAGTAACAGGATTACCTGGTGGTAAGCAATCAACGCCGCCCATGGGCACCCACAACATCGGAGGAGCTACGAGTGCGTTGCCGACCTTTTGGGGATTAGGGATTTGGAGATTTTGGGATTGGGGGTTGGGCATGATTGGGCCTCCTGTAACCTCACTCACACGGCGAAACACAAGTATGTGGTTGTTTTACGCCAGTTTTTAGTAAGCCCTCTGGACCACAATGGACTTACAAACACAAAAAAATGTTCAATTATTATTGAACATTTTTTATTCAGAAATTCCACTTATAACTCAAGAACGGCTGAACCGATTTAGCTGAAAATTTGTAGGAAGGTAGCTAAGAACTCGGAGAAAGACATAGGATAGGATAGGATAAAGTAGGTAGTGTAGGGTAGGTAGTCAAATGACGGGAGTGACGCCGCGGGTAGAGCTAGTATTTTTTTTTTTCGGTGTTTTAAGAATCTGCCCCACATTTGGATTTTCTCCTGTGTCGTGGGTGCGGTTACAAACATACAATTTCACATACACATCACACCCAGACCCGGAACAACAATTTGTGAATCACACAAAGAGTTGTTCCGTGCTGGAATCGCAACCGCGACACGTTGTACGGCAGCCAGTTGCCCAGCCACCGCACCAACCGTGCAGTCAAAGTATATTATAAATATATAGTAAGATTATCATCAATACACCATTCTACAGAACTTGAATTTCCTTTGTCGGTTCTTACGACGTCCGCATGAAGAATTGGGTTACTGCCAAGCCAACTTTACTTACTCTACCATGAGCTCACAGCATCATGTCAACATGAAATAGCCTTATTACAAAGCGACTGGTCAATTTATTAATTTACCTGTCTATGGTGTGTCTGTCGAAGGTGAAGCGTTGTTCGTGTGCGACGGTGGATTCGTGCGGCATGAGCATAGCCGGGGCGCGGAACATGTAGCAGAACGGGTAGTACATCAGGTTCAGGAACGACGCCGCGTATAAGTCCGCGTACCTCACCACCTGTAATTATAGTTCATTTTCACTTCTTATAATGAGGGTATGTTTAAGGCTATCCAGAAAATATTTTGAGATTATTGGGAAATATTTTCGGATGAAAAGACCAGGTGTAAAGTTAAACTTTTAATTGACAAGTAGGGGTAGACGTTACTTTTTCCAGTCTACGTGATTCAATCTATACTTTACATAATTATAAATAAAAAAAAATTAAATAAATAATAAGTATATATAAAAAATCTGAATAGGTAAGCTAAAGTATTTCAAATATTTTAAGTACTCGTCAAAGCAGTGAAAAAATTTATTGTAATATTTGCATTTTGTATCTCAATGTTCTTATAGATTGTAGTATTAGCTTCTAAACTACAACTTCTATATGATCAATAATTTTGGACATATACCCTATGTCCAACAGTGGACGGAATGATGGATGATGATGATGATGATGATACATATAATGAGCAAAGATGCGCCTGGTTACACAGGTTACTTTTAATGGTATAAATTATAAATATTAATTATGTAGGTATTGATAGTATGTATTATGTAGATTTAATGTGTTTATTATGTTAATGCTTTGGGCACGTGTCTAAGGACAACAACCTTATAATAGACACAACCGTTAGGAGGAATTTTATTTACTATCAACATCTGTCTTCGCGAATTTTAT
This sequence comes from Spodoptera exigua, assembly GCA_902829305.4. Lineage (NCBI taxonomy): Eukaryota > Metazoa > Arthropoda > Insecta > Lepidoptera > Noctuidae > Spodoptera > Spodoptera exigua. The sequence goes on from LR824614.2 coordinate 7,988,461, forward strand.
ATCGATAAAAATATAAATATTATGGATGCCGTCACAAGTTTATGAAGCCTTTAACTGCTGACAGAAAACTATTGAAGGCAAATCACCGTTGATCTATGCGGTTGACGTGTTAATAGTGCAAAGAAAAAACCACGCCCTAAAAGTTTACAAGATTTCCAAGATATAAGACTTGAATCATTTTCAATGGCGGAATTTAATTTAATCTAGATTTGCTTTTCTTACTTACTTACTACTTTTGCACTATTTACTAACGATGTTTTTGTCTTTGCAATACTTTGCTTATTTAATACAACAGAACAACCTCCACTGACTTTTTCTAGTGTTCTAGTTTGACAAGTCACATTAGTATCAATTGTTTATTTAGACAATGGTAAGTACCTGTGACGAAAAGAATGTTTGTCTGGATCCAGAGCGGAACAGTGACCCCAGCATACCGTACGCCAAGTCCATCTTGTGTGTGACGTCACGGATAGAAATACGCAACTTGGATATATCCGGCTTCACCTTCGTACTCGAGTCTAAATCTCTGCAACACAATACATCGTTAACAATGTAATTAACGTTTTATGAAAATTACCTTTATTCAAATGTGATATAGTACTTTATTGTTCTAGCCTAGACTCTAGTTGTTATTATGAGTCAAGATTTAATAGACTACACAGTTTGAAAAGCCAAGATTTGAAATTTAAGGCCAATTTCACTAAATTCATATAAATACCTGAGAAACGACATTATTATTCTAAATTTAAATTTATCTTGAGAGACATAAATATTGGCTATTCAGATACTGTGAAATAGGCTCTCAACAACTGCAATTTCATCAATATGTAATACATACAGTTGAAAAGCTTAATCAATATTTGATATACTACAAATAATAGAGTTAAAAAAATCAACTACCAAAAACACTTACAATACATATGCATAGTTTTTAAGTTCTTTGAAGAACAACTAGATATATTAAAATTTACTATAAGTTAAAGCAATGATACGTACTTGTACATATGTCCTAGTTTGACGTCAAGGTCTTGCAACTGTTCAAACAGCTGGCACTTGTCCGTCCACACATGCAACTCCTGAACTAACTCGGGTACAATGAGGAAGGTGCGCCACCCACCAATCTTCTTAGACTTTAGGATGTCACCGAATATGTGGTCGCCGACGTACAACACATCCTTGCCCTTAGCACCGATCATATCGGTGAACACATCGCAGGAACCTGGAGAATTACAAAATAAAGATTAATTAAACATTTTCATTTATTATGCGACGATATGTGTGGTGCAAAGAATTGAATTAATTATATATCCACGGTATATTCGTTTATGTGCTCTTTGTCAGAACTATTTTATTACATCCTGCACTAACTAGTTATGTAGAGGATTTAGATAAATTTACTTTTTGTTGCTAAGCAGATTTTTTTTTTGATAATAATGATGAATAATTCTTTTCACAATTCTTACTATAAAGCGCATCTCTTGGAAAAATATTTCACTTAACAATTTTGTAAATAACAGTGGACCAATCATTTAAACTAAGTACCTACTTTGAGTAACTATTACATGCACCCTAATCCTTATCATTAATACGCTAATCCAATCGGATTTACATAGTTGAAAGAGAACATGGCTATCGTAGGTCACCTCAAGCAAATGACAAGATAACTCTCGGCTTTAGTGATACAATACAACATTCTTATCATAAGTAGCTACGTAATCTGGATAAACCTTTGGAAACAAACAAGAATACATTGATACCGAGAAATTAGTCCCAATATATTCCATTGAAATTTTGCCTTACTTATTTTTCTCAGAAAATACTGATAAACGTGTGAGGTCACTATCCGCTTCATAGCTCGATTGTCTTTCGTCATTATCTTGAACTAAATATTACATTGTAGTAAATATCTCAAAAGTACCAACTGATCATAAATCAATAATAAAATTAAAATGTTGATCGAAGTATGATGTATATAAGTCGACTATGATGCCTATGATGACTATGATGAATGGGCCACGTATAATAAATCATTCGTTAAAATATATGTAGAGAAATTTCGAAATACTTTTCGGTAAACATCTAAGCATAACAAATACATATCAGCGAAAAAAATTCCAACGCATAAAAACCTACACAAAACTATCAAGTAAAGTTCGGCTAAAATCTTCCACTATTGACGTATTCATGACAATAAGATAGATAGTAAATAATCTTGTGACAGCTATCGTTAAGTTGAACGCTACTAGTAATAATGTTTGTGCTTAATATAGCGTTCTGAATAAGATAATGTTTTATCTAATTGTGCAGCATTCATGCCCCAGAGTTGTGTCAACAATAAGGAGGTTACCAACTCAAGCGCTAATAAATCTTACATTTATTTCTATTTATTATTATTGATTAGATAATAATAATATATTATTTAACTAGGTTTTTCCAGTGACTTTATAATGTTTTTTCCGATCTAGGATTTTTTCTCTGTGCTTCTGTTACTCAAGCATTCAACACACGTAACAACATAGTTATATTAAATTTTCGATTTTTCTGTTATCTTTTACAATATCATCATTATTGCCATATTAAAATCCGAGTTATCTCTATTATTGATTTATTGGTACAGTTTAATCCTATCTTTATTAATTAAATAATGGATGGATAATGTAATAAGAAAAATACAAATCTCTATTATAATACACATATCTTATCATATCTGATCATTATCATATCAATTTATGAGAATACTAATGTTAACCGACACGGGCTTTTAGTGTTATCTACTTGACAAGTTTAGACATTATCAGATATATGTAAACTATGTACCTATACATACATACAGGATACAAAAATCAAGCAGGAAAACCGAAGTTCTGGCCAAACTTGACTAATTCATTCGAATTTTACCTGATATACAATTCTAAAGAAGACTAGAGAAACGAAGAATATTATAGATTGGTCTTTCACGAAAAAAAGGTTTTACATTGAATTTATAAATATGCACACAAATGTGAGGTCGACTAACGAATAATGTTAAGCATTCTTACTAGTCAACCTTTAGGTGATGTAGAGACGAGACAAGGTAATCACTTTCAAACTTCACATTACAGGTACAGAAACTAAGCGTTTTACACAGGTAAGGAATAAGTGTTGGAGAGCCAAACTTCGGCACGAATGGGTCGGTTCGACCAGAGTGATACCACGGCTCACAGGAAACCGACGTGAATTAACCACAGCGTTTTGTTTCACCATGTGAGTGAGGTTACCGGAGGCCCAATCCCTGCACCTCCCCTCATCCCTTACCAATCACAAAATATCCGAGGCCCTCATCCCTAAAAAGCCGGCAACGCACTCCTTTCGTGTTGCGGGTGTCTATGGGCGACGATGATTGCTTACTATCAGGTAATACATCTGCTCGTTTGCCGACCTTACACCATAAAAAAAAGAAAGTAAGTACCTCCTGAGTAGACGAGCTCCTCGTGCAGGGGTCCGACGTGGTGTCCCATTTTTAGGGCCCCAGTCTTTGTGTCTACTTGTCGCAGAGTGGTACCTTCACCGAAAAACAGCGGCTTCTTAGCGTCCACAACGATCCAGTCGAAGTAAGTCTTCCAGTTCCGATGAGGTTCACCAGGCTGCACACAAGGACAAACATACTTTCGAAATTGTTCATATTGATTGACCCGAAGCGATAAAGAGTTGACAACTACATAAATAAAATATGCATGTAAATAATAATCTTTTATCACCGTGGGTAACTGTAAATTATCTGAGTAGCAGCAGTGTAAGTAATGATTAAGCGTTTTAATGTCAGCTGTTCGACACTCAATGCATGACCATGATTTAGTTTTTTCTTTGTTTAAGAGTGATGTAATAGACTTTAGATATGCAAATACATATTTGACTGTGGCTTTATTTACCTTAGCACCGTATGGGAAGTCGAAGAGATAAGTCATAATCTTGTCGGTGAAATTGTAGTCGCTGTTTGTCAGTATAAAGATTTTTGCTCCGCTCTCCTTTATCCTCGACAAGAACATTGGCAGTCTGTCGTCTTTCTTCAAGTATAGCTCCACATTCTCTATTGTTTTGACCTTGAGATCTCCGTGAATGTGTACGTAGTCCACAGCATTCCTTACATCTTGGAAGATTGACTTGAACGACATTGCTAGATCCCCACATCGTACACCGTAATTTGTTCTGTGGAGAGAAATACAGGTATATACCTATTTGTAAATGAAACGTCTAGAGGTCACACAACATTCATTGTAACCGAGATTATATACAAGTCGTCGATTTCAACAGGTAGGTGTAATACGAATAAAATCGATTTCGGTAATAGCATTAGCAGCGCTATGTTTGCATTTTTATTCCAAGAAAATTTCCATGTCGCATGGTAAAGATGTTCCAAGCTAAAGATAATAAATACTTCGCGTTTTATGTGGAATACCGATTGCTCTGAGAAATAGCACGGGATGGACATCTATTCGGAGAGTAATGCATCTGTAGAACGAAGATTGATATGCGAATTACGCAACACATAACCATGTGTGATGTGTGGACGTTATTGACCATTCACTTTCAGACAGAGAGCTATTACAGATTTATTGCCAATGCCACATTACTTGAATTATTGCACAATCAAATTAACAAAATTCTTTAATTTAGGCGGCTCGTCACGAATCGCGCCAATAAATTGGACTTTATTTTTGCTCTTTGCACCTGTTAATAGAAACTTTCAGTAATTTATGGAGACATTAGACTAATTAAAACATTTCAGGTATTGATTCGAGTTTAGTAGACAACAAAAGAGTAATGTAACTTCACTGCTTACCTTGTGTATTGTGGCGAGTTTGTGAAGTAGTCTATCAGGCAAGCTATTAGATAAGTTTCTGGCAAGTTGAACAACGTGTTCAGGACATACACTCTGGATTCATCTAATGTTAAGAATTTATTCGGATACAATTCGTATACTTGTGAGCTGAAACGAAACGATGCAATTATTACAAACACAGGTACGCTATCTCATAAGATTTGGGAATACGTATAAAAATTAATAGATATTCACAATACAAAAACAAGGTAAGTACTTAGGTTTTTATAGGTATGTTTAAAGAAACATTTACACATTATAGTATAGGTGCAAATAAAGTGTCCTATACGAGTTCAATTAATTGATAATGTAGAAAGGTCGATTGACGTCACTTTAAGATAGCAACAATGTTTCGAGCGCTAAATACTACAGGCCCGTATAAATGGCCATGTTTACATAAAATTAACGCTCTGCTAAAATCTATACAATTGTGTATGAAGCAAAAACTGGATATAGGTAAATTATTATAATAAATATACTCACTGCTTTAGGAATTCAAATCCATGTACGCACACTAAAATATTACCATAGGCGTCTACTTTTAGTAGGTTTCCGTATAACGTATCGAACCATAGACCTCTGAAAATAAATAACAATTTAACAAAATTCAAATTCAAATTTCGTGAATAATAAATCAAATACTAGGAATATTAAATTAAAACTAGCTTCTTACCTTACTGGAAAAGAAGGATCATATTCAAACTCTAATATTTCTTGAGGGTAACCTTTGTGCACTAATCTTTCTTTGGTCAAATTAAATCCTAATGTTTCATATTGTGGCGATTTGTATTCTGAAAAAGAACATTTGGTCAATTTTAAATTAAATGCTGCGGAGTAGTCAATCCATCCTATTCACTGTCTCTGTCACAGACTTGGTTAAAACAATGGGCATCTATAGAAGGATATAATAAGCTGCAACCCATATAACTACTTTCATAAAATGCTCTATCTACTACTCGATTAGAGTATTGTGCAAATTATGTATTTTTGAAAAATTATAGACGTTACGCAAATACATACAATAAAATAGAGCTGGCAATAACATCGATGTCTACGATATATCTTATCATTATGTGAAGATGTTAACATATATTTTTTTTAACATAATGTTTGAACATACCAGCTAGGGTGTAGTCCATATCAAAGCCGTAAAATTTAACATTTTCTAGATGCAGTGATCTGTTGACAAAGATTCTGAAACAAAGAAAACAGTAAACATGAGATGAGTATTTTCATCGGTGATTAACCCCTGTGTTTATATGTTTATAACGTGTTCAAATAATAAAGTCATTCCCAAGGTTATCGTTTACGTACATTCTGTTCTATTGATAGATTTGTTCCTTATTTTTTAACTAAAAACGATTACCCTGCTCTGTATTCACGACCTCTTAAATATTATTTCGACAAACGTCGTATATTTCGATAATCTTAAATAGCAAATTAAAATTATAATCATAAGATATGATCTACAAACCTATCCCAAAAGTTAGGAGCGGTAATAAAATCCATTTAAGTACAAAATTAATGTAAAGGTATACAAATTTAAATGTCTAGGATATACAATAAATGTCAATTAGACATTATTGTGACATCTCGACATTTTCTTGATTTTTCTTTTTAAGCAGAAAATGCACCTAAACATTTGTTTTTTCAAGACCACTTCTATGAAACAAATCTTAGAATTTTCCTTATCTAGCGCTTACAGAAGATCGATGGTCATCAATAGATACACTTATCCTGTTTTATGTACAATCAAGAAAATAATTATAAAGACAATCTAACCATTTCATTTAAAACGACCTTTATTACCTCGAACGCTACTGTGAGTGTCATAAACAATAGCCGCATTAAACCAATCTAGACACGCGATTGAATAATTTGCTCGGAATATACTTCACTTTTCTCTAAACAAGAAAAGAAGAACCAAGAATTTGTGTAAAATGTGTTATTTCGAAAATTTTTATTTGCAGCGCATTGGCTCCCTTTCCTTTTCCCTTAGTATAGGATTACATATTTGTAATCTTTTAAATACAATATTCTCATTATAAGTAGGTAATCAAAGAACGCCAAACATTATTTCAAGAAAATGTATACTTAATAATATATTTATACGCGGGAGCAGACAGCTCATCCTTGCTTGATATTGGAAGATTTTTATCCTAAATGGAAAAGCAATATCATTAAATTGAGGAATTTAATATAATTATGACGAGCTAACTAACTAATTCTAACACGCCAACCGCACATCCGTGCCATTGTTTCTCAAGTACTTCACGTAGATAAGAATTACGTCACACCAGACGTGTGAAACGATAAGGAAAGAAATATGCCTATATGTCACAGATGAATGGAAATTATTCTGAATTGGATGACTCTAAGCCTAAAACTTAAGCCATTATTAATAGAAAGCTGAAATCTCATCAAAGAGATACTTCTATCATCCGGGATCAAGGTGAAAGAAACGGTTCAAGAGAAAATCTTGTATAAAGGATGCTCAACTTACGAACGAAACAGATGTGCATATAAACTGAAATACAGGGACTTTATAGTGTAAAAAGGAATATTATACGTATTCGGGAGTATCTCAAAACTTGAGGACATGGAAGATTTAATACAAAACAAATATTGAGCTATTTGTGAAATACCTTACCATGGATTATGTACATATAAGTATTGTATAAATTTCCATAATAATGAGTACTCAAGTCCTCTAACCCATAACAGTAGGTTAAAATGTTTACATTTCGTTACCTAGGTACTTAATTTTTTTTTGTTATCATAATACTGTTACTAGAAAAGGCTGATAATAAAGTAAGTAGTTAGGTACTATTTGCTATTTACGGGCTCAGCTTCGCAGTACCACCCACATGTTCCGCTTTTGAGGTTCATAGTTATAACAGATAGATAGACGTAGGCCGTAGCCCTTCTCTATAACAGTATACTGAAATTTATTTTAGGTATCTGACAATTGGTGTTAAATTTTTTCGCAAGTGCCAAAATTGCAACATTAATTCAAAACAGTATTTAGTTATTTTAGGCGCATGTCGTACAAGGTGAATATCTTAATGCAAGTCAGGCGATAATCCAGACGAACACTGTTGGCTCCAGTACGATGTCCATTTTAATCATTATCATAATGCAACGTGTTTTAAATTTGCGACTAGCACGCCTACACGAAGCACGCACTCTCAGACTGGAATTTCAGCGACATGCCAACATCGACACTAATACGTTTGATAATTCCAGTAGCCAGACACACTCTTATACCTAGGTACCCATGTAGGTAGGACATAGACTTCATGATATAGTATACATATACATATGTCCGGTAGTAGATCGTGTCATTTTCCTCAAATTGAAAGAACCCGATAAACACGTTGCTAAGTCCATAATTAGAGCAAAACAAAGTTCGCAGTTAAATGTTATTCTTAGATGCGAGTGGGCATTTACGTACCCAGAACATTTTATCGCTTGGTTTGATTACATTACGAATATCGTTCAAGTCATTTAGCGAAAACGAAAAAATAGTAATTGTGCTGTGTTTTGTTGCAATACTTTCGCTATATTTATTTTCATAAAGTACGGTAAATGCTCAGAATGTGCAGGCAAAGAACATATGACGGTCACTGAACCATGTCAGCAATTTTATTATTCCAAATATATCCCTATTATTTAATTCTGCCTAATTTGTATTTTTTTATGGAATAGGAGGCAAACGAGCATGCGGATCACCTGATGGTAAGTGATCGGCGCCGCCCAAGGACACCTGCAACTCCAGAGGAATCACCAAAGGAGTCTTTTAAGGAGTACGCTCATTTCTTGAATGTTTGAAAGTCGTATCGGTTCGGGAATACCGTCGCCGGAAGATCATTCCAAAGTGTTGCTGTGCGGGGCTGAAAGTTTTTCGTAATCGTAAATCGCACAGTTGTTGACTGCTAACCATCTATGTGACGTGGATGAATATGCTTTCGCATAGAACGATGGCGAAAAGATGCGGCGGGGATCAAACCGAACAATTCCTCAGAACACTTCCCGTGATATATGCGATAGAGACAACACATCGCGAGGCTACAGCCCTACGCAGTGCCAAAGAGTCCAACCGGTCCGAGATAACAGGGCAGTCAACTATTTGGACACGTCACTGAATGCGACGTGATGATGATGAATTGATGCAAATCAAAAATTAATTTCAAACTGTGTCGATAAATTCGTCATCATTATTGGTCAGCCCACGATACAACATTCTTGTTTTGTACAGATAGTTCGCCTTGACTTTTCTATTGCTAAAGCGCCCTTTCTCTCATTGAATATGTAAGGATTTTCAAGTAGTTTGAGTAATGACTTAGATTATTACAATACTGGGCAAGTTAATTTTAAGGTGGACACTATCAAGCAAGTTGCTAGATAAAATCAAGACTGTTGACAAACAGGCTAGTTTCTGTAACTTGAGACTTGCCTATTTGGTTTACAAATTTAATAATAACTGAAAATACTTTCGAAAATAAGGAGCATGTTGCTGTGAATTATTAGAAATCAAGCCTCTGCCAACTTACACAAGCGTCGGTCTGTTGAGTAAAATATCTGGCAAGTAAAGAATTCGTTGTTACTTTACGATGTGTTTCCAGAAAACCCGTGTATAATCAGGTCTTTGTACTAAATTGTACTTAAACACACATTCAATTATTGTGTAAAGTGAAGAACACATTTAACTGAAAAGTAACAGAAAATTAATTGATTACTTTGAAACAATAACACATTCCAAATGAGTACAAACAATGAAGTTAACAGAAACGCTACACTACGTCACAAGCGTACGTGCCTAAACACAAAGAAATACTATTTACACATACATAAAGTGAATTTAAATTTTGGTGTGTCTCTCTCGTAGAGAATTCAATGTCAATTTGTTGCACAAATATGAAGGAGTCTGAAAAAGCGTTCACTTGAAAACTGAAAGAAAGAAAATGAAGACGATTTCATTTTCTTTCTATATAAGTATAATCTATACTAATGTTATAACGCTGAAAAGTTAGTTTGTTTGAACGCGCTAATCTCAGGAATTACTGGTTCGATTTGAAAAAATCGTTAGGCTATAAAACATCACTATAATATTTACAATAATTAGTCTTTTCGTTTTAACGAATACATAAAACCCGGGACCTCGAGATTAACTGTTAATAATCCCGAAACCACAAGATTTAAAACATAACTCATACTATCTCTGAATTTTCATAATATTGGAATATTGGGCATAATACGCTGTATCCGTTTTTACGTAAGTAAATAGAACTGTAATATTAGTATGTATTAACTCACTCGTTTGGTGCTGCCGTATATCTGTCCCCTGTACCATAGACCGAACCATTGATGGGCTGGGTCTTGGTCTTATCACTTGATCCATTCGCCATGGCCCCTTGTTTGTTCATTGTAAATCACTTTAAATTTTTTATTTTTATTTATAACACTACACACTATCCACAATTAAACACAACCACGTCTATTTAACCGCACACTATTCACATAAATTTTTACAATGTATTTAAATTCCAGCGAAATGTTTATATTCAGTCAGCAGTGACTACACAATAATTGCGTTCACACGTCTCTCATGATTCACTGCAATCGTTTTAGTGAAACGCAGGAAGCATTTGAGTGGATATCCTTGACAGTAACAAGGTTAAAGAGACCGGTCCTCACAACAACATGAGCTAGCGTTAGATTTTATATGACTTAAGTAGCTTACTCGCTGCAAGCAACGGCGCATGTTTTGTTTGCGAGACATTTGTGAGTTCGTAAACAATAGTTGTGCATCATTATCGTACGACTTACGACTATACATAATTACATATGTCTAATGATTCATTCACAGCACGACTTTGAAAGAAACTGGCTCCTTTGTGCCAATGCCCCAGTTTTTATATCGAAAAGACAATGTCAAATCATATCATCCTAGTAAATATTTTTTCGTTTGATACTGCGTTGAGTCTACCCAGGAAACTCTCAATTCAAATCAAAACGTTTTTACGTGTCTATTTTTGACCATATACTTATACATATATGTACTAAGCCGTATTAGCATTGCCAAACCGAACATTGAATCTACGGCAAACATGAGTAGTAAAAACAAATCGTGTCGAAACATTTGATAGCAATTTTTGAATCGCTTGATTCAAAATTATGGACTTAAATTAATGATAAAAATATTTGATCTATAACCATATCCCATTAATACTAGTTAATATCCTACTACTTTGTATATTGATGTCTGGATGAATATGTAAGCAAAAAAACACAATTGATCGGATCGACATGAAACTTGACACATAGATTATTATAGTTTGGAAACACAAATGTTCCACTTTCTATCCGGCAAACGTGGGCGAAGCCGGTGGCAGTATCTAGTAATTTCTAACGTCGGCTATCAATTTATGGTACCAGTAATATCTTTTCAATATCAGTAACATAGACAACGTAAACAAGATTTAATTTTATACAGAGCTAAAAGAGAATGATGCCAAATAATTTGACATAACTTCAGTGTGAAGCTACGATACGTTAACGATATACAATTTGGTTATCCAAATCCACAGGCTGAGTAAATCTATACAATAAATATTTAGAATATTATTACGATTTCCTCGTAATGATATGTGTTAGTAGCACACATAACATATGAAATTTTAGAAATCTTATGGGCAAATGTACTTATATTTTAAGTGCCTATACGATAAGAATGCAAATAAATACTTAGTCACTTCCTAACAATATGTGACTAACTTTATTTGTGTATGAGTAATGACAATAAACATTTACTAGTAATTTATAATTTCTTTGAAAAATTACCAATATTAAGATAAATCTTACCAATTAACTTTAATCATGCTTATACATGTTATACAAGCAAGTAATTATGCCTTATCTTTTAAAGTTGGCTACCTAATACTTAGTGTCGGAGATGGGGCTCAGAGTAGCTTAGGGCGCATGGGAGAGAGGATGCCAGGAAACGAATCAATATGATTCCAAGAACGAGTAGCTCGGCATCTAGATAGGCAACATTTCCTTATTTTGGACAATACGAGGACAAACTATACAAAACTACATAGCAATAATGCTATTGTACAAATTACGGCCAGGCCATACAAGTATGACGTGACACAAACGCAAAAATTATATCATCGATATGTTAGTCAATTATAGAAAAATAATGGTAGTTGTACACTTTCCATTTTACTAATACAGAAATCTGGGACGGTCAACAAACAAGTCAAACTGGTTAAGTAGTTTACACAACAAATAGAAATTCCGAATTAGTGTTAAACGCGCCGCATTAAGAGTGACTAGCCACCTACGCGATAAAATAACAACCTTGTTACTGTCGGAATATGTTTCATGTGAATGGTAATTATTATATCATAAATAGAACGGAAAACACTGCTGACAGTCAACCATACATGTAAAATAACACTGAAAGAAGTTCGACATTGAACCTCTAACTTGACAACACACCATACACAACAGGTAAACGTCACGTATCAAAAATCGCGACGATAACAGAATAGTATCAATTAGAGTTTATGTGCGTGCGATATGGATCGGCGAGGGCGTCGCGTATACTGACGCTCTATCGGAGTCGACGGTCGGCTATACATTTAAGGCCCCACAGTACAATCACTTCCCCCGCGGCCACAGCTAACAGCTGATTCGCCAACTTCAGTAGCTAGTAAGCACAACATACGAACCGTTTATCATGAATTAACTATAGCTGCTACTCAAAATAAGTTATAAAAATTACACATGTCATTTTAAATCGTTACTAACTCTTATTTTTTTAATGGCTATTTCACAAATAAACTGATGATGTGAACGAGTGAACCTATGAGAGATCTCGGGAACTTAATTAAATCTTGCAACTGATTTATTTGTTCAAAAGTAGAGATCGTCAATCATTTGAGCTATAGCAAAACTACAGTACTTAAGACATATAAAAGTCTTAATAGTATACTAATCCCATGAGGTGTCCTCATAATGCGGGGCGGTTGATCTCAGTTATAAGGTTTAACTTCTAGAAGCACTTTAATGAAGATGAAGAGGGTGCACGAAACAGATATTTTTTACGTGGTAGGATTGCAAACAAGTATTATAATATTGTTCCTTATGGATTTCTGCAACACCAGGGCATTGCCTGCCTTTTGAATAGCATTGGGCCTTCGGTAACCTCACGCACCCGTCTGCATACAACGGTAAAGGTGTTTCACGCCATATTTGGTCGATCTGGCACACTCATTCTTCATTTCATTGAGGTATGTATGTATGTATGTAAACAATCTAGTGAAATTTATGTCCTTGTGAAAATCACGTTAGACATACGTAAAGTCGGAAAGTTGGAAGAGTATAAGTGAAAAATGTGAACAGCAAATGATAAAATGTTCGAGTTTGGACTCGTTCATTGCTTTTTTACCATGATGAATTTATACTCTCGTTTTCAAGGGATATTCTAGGTATTCATGACAGCTTTAAAATATAGAGATTCGAATTGCACAGCTTTCAATCGACTGTAACCTATGATAACATGTGTTTAAAGAAAATAAAAATACGTATACGTGTACCTACTAATATTATTCCAAATTAAATGAAATATGACGATGTCAATGGACCAATAGTTCCGTTTTCTTTTTTATTAGGTAATTTTTCTGTCCCACACTAGTATTTTCTCCTGTATCATGGACATGGACATACTTAGACACGACATACGACACCCTAACCGTTGTTAAGTATATGGGTGGTAAAGCATAACGCACAAACAGACAGATTTTTTGTATTTCAATCTTATAATACATAATACGATACAAGATACATTAAGAGATTTTTTTAATAAAAAAGCGGAATTATGTTTTTTGCCGCCACGGTAAATGCTCAAGTTTTGACCATTTTGGCTATGAGATAAGCGTAGTTAATAAGACCTTTGATCCTCACAAAAAAAACGTAATAATTCATTGTCGAGCCGTGGGTGGTAGTCGGATTTGATCTATTTACTCTAAATTCATCCGCTTTTAAGTCTAGCAATTTTTTTTATACCGAAGAAAATAATATGATTTGTACCTATGTTTTTATTTATACATATAGTATGTGCAATGTGGAAAAAATAGTAAAGTAACATAATAACTAATTTAATCGAGGACAATAAACAAATACCAATTCTTATTTAAAAAGTTATATTCTGTTAAAAATTGATATTAAAATATGCACTTAAAAGTAATTTGTAGATTAACATACGATCAAACAAATTGCTTAGTTGAAAACAAACAAAAAGTAGGGTCTAAGGAGTTATTTTATCTGCTAAAACTGTCAAAGACTGCAGTTGAAGCAACACTGCTTATGAAGCCCATAGAATAGGTACGATTGTTGGATTACTTTTACAATTAATTTAGTAAAAAAAAAAGTTGATACATACCTGTGCTCAAGGTCTCTTTTATCGAGTAAGGCTGTATGCATCGTGTTAAATGATACTGCAATACTATCGAGTTCAACATCGCCTCGCGCCAAGGGCTTGTCTACACCGACCTCTGATTTATCGGGTATCTCAACGGCCTCATCGCCAAGAAAAGTTACTACTGGCTTTTTATTCTTTGAAGAAGAATTGGCGCGTGCTCGCAATTCTTCCGGGTTTAGAGGTGGTGAGAGAGGATAAGCACTTTCAAACGCGTCGGGCATTTTTTTTTATTGTAATGTAATACCACGATAAGTCAATCTAGTTCCGATGCTAAAATACAACTGGCGTCATCAGAATAACACTGAAAACAAGTAGACGATAAAGATAACCTCGCGAGATGATAACTCTTGACCGGGCCAACGAGTGATGTAAATATTAAGTTAGAATACTGTGTGTTTGTTTAAAACCTTGCAATAAGCAATTGATAGAATAAATAAATAACCGTATTTTAGGAACAATTGTTTTCGACTTGCTTCCTTCCTATTTACTAATAATCGCGTGTATAGTTTATTGCGTAGATAGATCCACACCTACCCAAAAAAAATAATTGGATTATGTACTACGCAAATGTACATAATGTACGAGTATTATACCTATCGCTAATACATATAAATAGAACGAAACAAAGACGTGATCTCTGCTCAAGCAACCAAGAGATAAGGACTTTATCACACCTGTTAGCAGATGAAACAATAGTAACCAGTCTAACATTTGCTAGGTAGTTCAGAGATATTATCATGTCTTGAATTCATGATTCATAATTGATGTTACTGAAGGTTGTATTTTAAACTATGTAATTAGTTCCATGGAAAGTCAAGATTTAATTAAGTTGACTACGATAAAATAGCTTGGTTATAAATGTTTACTTTAATTTCCCATTTGTGTCTCATATTTATGTGCAAGTATATGTACAAAGTCAATATTTCATTGAAGAATAGCTTGAAATTCCTCAATAAAATTAACAATCAACATATTTGAGATAATAAAGAGTATAATGTTCGAAAAATCTGTTTGAAGAGCAACTACATTAATATGGTTATTTGTTTGATTTACAATACCAAAAAGCTATCAGGTATATAGGCTTATTAAATTTATCCAACCAAGTGACAAATAGACGAAAATGCTAAAATATTCCTGGCCCAAAGCACAATAAATTATATTTTGACATGTATATTAGTATGTGTAGTGTATACATACACTATGCAATTACCTTTATGTTATACTTCCCAAAATAATTATGAGTGTAAAAGTAGTGTAAAATATTCATACCTATGTTCAGCACGGCGATAGTATTTCTTTGGAAGTTTCTGATTTTCAGGGTTTACTTCACATTTCTTGGTAATGCTCTCCATAATTATGTTGTGGTATGTCGACTTGTTCCTTAATAAATTTAAACTTAAAGAAAAGAATCTTATAGTTTGATGTCTTCTTAAAGTAATATTCAGTAACTTGTGGCCGTTCATGCAGGATTGTATTTCTTAACTATAACTTTTTATCCTGAAAAAGAAATGCTTGGATAAATATACATTATAAAAATATTTAATGAGCTTACATGCAACATTTGCAGCAACAGAAATTATTTTATTTTTACTGTGATTGTGAGGTAGTTTGCGAAAAAATAAAAAGTGATAGAATTTTAATTTAAACATGGTAGTATGCAATAGTAAAATCATTCAGTTCCATTTAGCTACAATAAAGAAATTGAGGAGAAACCCAACATTTGTTTAACTTATATGATGCAGATCTTACGAGGCATGGCACCATAGCACATAAATAATATGTCAATTGATTAGTGCCCTGTTTTCTACCCTTCAATTTGATATTCATAAGTAACAACTCATTTTAAATCAATATTGACAGAAAAGAAAATTCTGAAATCTTTAATCACTAACACATAATCAGTTCTCATAGGTATTATGTATTGTCATGGTCACACAGAAGTATGATTTAGCTTTTTAATAATTATGGATAGTTTGCTACAGGTTTCAGCTATTTCGATAGATCTCGATAATGATATGTCATGTAATAAAATTCCTCAATTTCCAAAAAAAAAAAAAAATTCTAGAACTCGACGTTGAATAACCGCATTAAAAAAAGAACTCACACGCCA
Source organism: Spodoptera exigua (assembly GCA_902829305.4). Classification (NCBI taxonomy): domain Eukaryota; kingdom Metazoa; phylum Arthropoda; class Insecta; order Lepidoptera; family Noctuidae; genus Spodoptera; species Spodoptera exigua. The sequence continues at coordinate 8,004,919 of LR824614.2, forward strand.
TCAACTTGCACACAAACCAAAACATAATTAAGTACAATACACCATTAAAAATGAAGCATGTGTTAGATAACCGCTAAACACCTCACGAAAATAATTTAGTAAAGAGTATGAAACATTATCCACAAAACATAAAAACGACACAGAATCAGTTCACACAACTAATAAATAAATCTTCTAGTGCCAAACACTAATTTTAGCGCAGAAATATAAATAAACTTCTTTGAACTACTCACAAGCCACTGAATTTAATAATTTCTTTAATATAATGCAATCCAATTAGCAATATTTTATAAACAGTGCACTCATATATTTAGATACTAAATGAAAATTGACTTTATTTAATAATAATCAGAATCGCTGATCAAAATATCAAATAGTGCAATTCCTATTCTTTGTAGCAAAAAATTTAACCGTATCGGTTGGTGCATTAGGTACATTCAGTTTCAGACTTTTTCAGCACTGCTTGCCTCTTACATAAATAAATAAATATATACCTATGCGAAATGCGACACAGTTTATATAACGAAAACGATCTTGACAGTTTGTTGACAGTGCTGAGTGTCAAGTTGAAAAAAAAACTATTTAGTACATCTATGGTAAAGTTTTGATTTCAATTTACATAAAGTCTCCGTGCCTCTCGGTAAAAATCACATTTTTTATTACTATTCCGAACTGGCCTTTGGGTCTGTTAGACTGAGGAGAAAAACATCAAATGAATGACTTCTCCCGCCCAGCGAGGTCGAGCGGGAGGGACTGTCAGGCTCTTATTGACTAAAAACTCCCTGTTCCTTCTCCTGCTCTATGCCAAGACCGCGTAAGCACAATGCGCTTAGACAACTTAGTTCTCTATATAATATCTTTGCATTGCGCTTACCCCGCAACCCTGGCGGTAAACCTCTATTACTTTTTACTTTACTCTTTGCGGTATCTTTGTCTATGTCTGTATCTATGTAATATATATAGTCTGTGGAAGCTGCAGCACAGCTTATAAAAGTTGGTTGAGTTTGACACATTTGACAAATATTTAATTTGACATATTAAAGGTTTATTGAAGTTAAAAATTGTGACGATTATTGTAAATATTATAGTTAAAATTCCATAAAATTTCGTGTGCATATCTTATTATTGATATCTGGTTCCTGTATTAACTATAAATGTAGAAATGGCTTATACCGAAAAGGTGTTATTAAGTGGGACCGCTCTGTCATTTCTATTTTATGAATGTGTTAACTCTGGCAGTAGTCAGGTACCCACTCAAATAATTTTCAAGATAATTTGTATTATTGTTTTATGTGTCTGTAACTTAATCTTATTCGTTTATTTACAGGAAGGATTCCTAATTGGCGACGTGACTTCAGAAATAACTAACCATATTTCTGACACCCAAAGTGATAACACCCGTCTTGACACTCAAATTAATATAAAAACAGTACTCCCGCTACCGTCAGTATCACTGTTTTATTTACCTACAGGCAGAATAAAGGAAGACATCCTCTCTGATTTGTTAGCTAGCACTGCCAGTGAAATTGTAGGTTGGTACAAATATAGGAAAAATGCAAACATTAAACCTACGTTTAGGGATAAATTAATATCAAAAGGATTACAAAAGTACTTTGAAAAGTATCATGGGAAGAAAAACTTTGTCTCATGTAGTATATCAAATAAGGCATCATCTTCTGGATCTACTCACACTTTTATGTACAGATTTGGGAAAATAAATTGTTTTGATATGTATGAATACATTGAAGATGTAACAGCAAATTTAGGTGAAAAATACACAGGATACAAGAAAGCACAAAAGTCACCACCTCACAGTATTTTTAGTAAAATTGTAAAGGATAGTAAAGTGCAGGTCAACAATACAAGTGATGCAATATTAACTATTCAAGAAGCTGTAGATGCAAAGCTGGTAAAGGAAGCTAAAATTGCTGCAAAAAATGAATGTACCATCCGAGAACTAGAAGCAGAAATTAAGCAAATGGCTACTATTTTATCAGATAAGCAGTCATTTGAATTACAAACTACATACAACAAGTACATAGAGGAGAAAGCCCTCAACAGGGAAGCTGAAATGGCTAAAGCTTGTATAGAGGCATTAAAAATTCCTTTAAAAGTAGATATATTGAATGCTAAAAATGTTCCCAGAAACACTAATAATATGGACTCTGAAGATTCAGTGCAGTTAATTGAGAATTTAAGTGGTTTAAGTCCTCCGTTACTACAAGCAAGTTCATCTAAACAAGGACTCAATTATGCTGCTGCTTTAAAAAGCAAAAATGAAACAGCATCTACTAGTGTAAGTTTTAAAAACAATAGTTATTTAACATTCCAATCTGGGTAATTTTAGACACCATAGACCAACAATAGGTGTTTAAACCCCGGAGTTCATTGGGGGTTTGAGTAGTTAAAGTCTTACACCTTTTTATTCTGAAAAGTACTATGCACTGAAGTCCTAAACAAATACTCAGAAGTCATATTTGCAATAAGCAGTCATCAGTTTTAGTTAACTTCAAAATTCTAAAGTATAAATATTAATTACTTTTATTTTGATTGCAGAAGGAACAAAATCACAGTGATGATTTGATTATCTTTGATGTTGAAGACAACCATGTGAATAAGACTGTGAAAGTGAATGAAGAAATAAACTGTGGTGATAGTTCACCGGAATATTAACAAGTGCCTTTATAACTTAAGTTTTTATGTAAATGTAGAATAAGTATACCTTAGAAGTAAATCTTGTAACTGTTCTATCTCTTGTTTGTTACTAATAATACTCAGAATGTTTTGTAAAGATTAACCTATTGTATACATTATAATTCTTCAATGCACATTGTTTATGTTTAATGCCGACAGGCATGTATTGCTGTATGCACTTCTTGTTGTTGTTTTATCACATTTACTTAAATCTATGTTAAGTTACTATATGCTGGGTGCATTGGGTTATTGACTTAAATATTTTTCTACTTACTTATATTGTTCCGTTTTAAACTTATTGTTAGGATGGCATAAAAACAAATGTAAATAAAACAGTTGAGCCATTTCTATGCTACATTTTATTTCGTTGTGCAAACATTTAATTGTATAGGTTGTGTGCTCAACAAATAATATTCCTGGTTACTATTAAGGAATCAAATGTGTATAGACTATATATTCAAGCAAAATAGAACTTTTATTATACTTAAATTCATGTATCTCAATATTTTAGTAAAATGTCAGTAAAAAGAATTATCCCAGTTTTCTAATAAATATTTTATTTTTCAATCATATAAACATGGCACATTAACACATAACAAATTATAAATTAAATTACAGTTATAAACAAATTCTTTTGTACATGAAAAGGATTTGTTGGAGTATTAATTTTATAATAAAAACTGTATGATCAAGCAAATCTCCATCACTTCCATACTTAATTTTTTTTATTGCACAAAAAATAAAACAGTGTAAATATAATTATGTATCAATTACGTCTATGACGTAAATGGGAATGTTTTGACTGGAATGTCATTAACAACAATATTATAATTTTAAGCTATTTTTGGAATGCCTTTTACCAATCAACTAAGTGGTTATTATTATATCAACCAGATTGGGACTGTATAATTATCTATATTTTGGTTGGTATTCTTCTGGATAATTGCTCAGATTTCAGGATTCTGCTTTTGTACAAGTAGCAAAAAGGTTTGAACATTTGAATAAAAAGACAGAGAAGAGTAGCTAATGCTAATATAGTACTGATAAAAGTCAATATATAGTTAAATATATGGTCTATTAAAAGTCTTTTCATAAATACAATTTGAAAGGTTGTGATAATCCTTATCAATCATATTTTCATACTATGTCAATAAACAGACTAGCGTAATCTACTTCAAATAACAGCAAAGTACACTTAATTACTAAGTACAGCTATAAATGAAAATTTCATAGTGATACAAAACAAATTTTTAGACAGACGATTTACTACACTCCAATAACTCTTTAGAATTACTAGTACTTATAAAGGTCATAATATTAGTTCATAACTTGTAGATAAAGGGAATTCATAAGCTACCTAATATTCTAATAAATTATCTAGGAAATTGTTTGGCAGTAATACGATTTAATTCTACAATATCGTGGCAAGACATGGTAAGTATATGAGAAAAGTTCTTGACAATTTTTCAAAATTTATAGCAGATCGGCTGCGCCCGTACCAATTTCTCCGGCTAATTCGTGCACGGAGTGGGCGAGCCGTCGCGCCTGCTGTACTGCAGTAGATGCCGGTAACAGGCCCAAGTGGATACAAATCAGTTCCTTCACTGTAATGCCGCGGGAGTCACCCGGGAACGCCAGCTCTGTTAGTTGCCTGCAACATAATTAGCAGTTAGCGTGCAATAGTATACACCCAAGCGCGTTATCACATTCGTCTCCTATTCGGGTAGGTATGCAATAATACCCCAGTTCCAGTGCCGGCCTCCGAGGGAAGTGCCATGAACACCCACTAATGGCTGGACATCGTCGACGTGTTCTACAGGCAAACACCAACCACTGCAGAGCGGCCCAGGACCTGCTGGTCCAAACCCTTGCGGAGTGGTTGGTGGATGTGGCGGTTGTCGCCGAGCCGTACTCTGTCCCTGGCAGCTGGCTGGGTGACGATAGCGGTTCGGTTGCACTGGTGACGCGGTCTTCCACGGACTCCCCTCCTCTCTCGCTCTTAGAGAGGGGACCGGGATACGTGGCCGCCGCGTGGGGAGACATAGCCCTCGTAGGGGTGTATTTCTCCCCAAACCGCCCTCTCTCGGAGTTCGAGAACTTCCTAGACCTTCTCGGCAGTGTGGCAGATAGAGTGGCGCAGCGGCGGGTCCTTGTCGTGGGCGACTTTAACGCCAAGTCAGTGTCATGGGGCAACCCGACTACCGACGCACGAGGACGCGAGGTGGAGACCTGGTCCGTTTCGTCCGGTCTGTCCCTTCTCAACAGAGGCACAGTCCACACCTGCGTGCGGCGGGAGAGGGGCTCCATCGTGGACCTCGCCTTCGCCTCCCCTTCTTTGGCGGCCTGCGTAGTAGACTGGCGGGTGGAGCGGATGGAGACTTTGTCCGACCACCGATATGTACGGTTCGACATCTCCACCCAGGGCTCTCCTAGGGCGCGCGAGGGTCGGTCGCATTTCCCGCGGTGGGCGCTTACCCGCCTGGACCGGGAAGCTGCAGCGGAGGCGGCGTTCGTCCAGGACTGGCTGTCGCCTCCTGTTGACGCCCACGATGTGTCCACGACGGCAGTTCAGTTGAGGGACTCCCTGACCGAGGTGTGCAACTCTAGTATGCCTCGGTCCCACCGTCCGCCTCCTCGACGCGCCGTCTACTGGTGGTCACAGGAGTTGGCGGAGCTACGGGCCGCATGTGTGAGGGCCAGGCGGGCTTACACAAGGAGCCGGCGGCGGCGCCTCCGCGACCTAGCCAACGAGGACCGCCTTTACGCGGCCTATGTGGAGGCAAAGAGGGAGCTGACGGCCCAAGTGGGCGCAGCACAGGATCGCGCGAGGGAGGAGATGGCTGACGGCCTAGACGCTGATCCCTTTGGCAGGCCGTACAGAGCGGCGCGCAATAAACTGCGCCCGTACGGCCCTCCATTGTCGGAGACCCTTGAGCCGTCGTTGCTGGATGGGGTGGTCCAGTCCCTGTTTCCGCGCAGGGACAGCAACTTCGCTCCGCCAGTCATGAGCGGCACGCGGGCTGTGTATTCGGCTGACGAGGAGGTCCCTCCAGTGACGGAGGAAGAGTTGGAGAGGGCGGCCTTCTGCCTCCGAGGGAAGAAGACGGCCCCAGGTCCGGACGGCGTCCCCGCAAAGGTGGTGGCCATCGCTGCCACACAGATGGGGGAAAGGTTTCGGGACCTCTTCAGTGCTTGCCTGACTTGTGAGAGGTTCCCGAAGCCTTGGAAGGAGGGCCAATTGTGCCTCCTTCGGAAGGAAGGGCGGCCGGTTGACTCCCCATCGGCGTACCGACCCATCGTTTTGCTTGATGAGGTCGGTAAAATGTTCGAGCGGATCGTCGCCACCCGCATCAACCAGCACTTGTGCACGATTGGCCCGGACCTAGCGGACGCCCAGTTCGGTTTTCGAGCTGAGCGCTCGACAGTGGACGCCCTCTCCCGACTCAAGGGGCAGGCGAGGGAGGCGATGGATGCGGGGGATGGATTGTTGGCGGTGTCATTCGACATATCCAACGCCTTCAACTCCATTCCCCACTCCACCATCCTAGAGGCGCTCCGCTTCCATGGGGTGCCTCTGTATTTACGGGCACTCTTGGCGGACTACCTGAGGGACCGCACTGTCCTTCTGGTGGACAAGTCTGGCCAGCTGCGAAGATACGGCGTCGAGTCCGGTGTTCCGCAGGGCTCTGTTCTAGGACCACTCCTGTGGAACATCGGGTTCGACTGGCTCTTGCGGGGCAACCTCCCTCGTGGCACGTCTGTCATCTGCTACGCAGACGACACGCTCCTTACTGCCCGGGGGAGGAATTTCGGAGAGGCGGCCAGCTTGGCCTCGGCGGGCGGTTCACAGGTGGTGGAGAGAGTCTCCCGCCTTGGGTTGACGGTGGCGCTGCACAAGACCGAAGCCGTGTTTTTCCATGGGCCCCGGCAGCGTCAACCGCCCGACGCCCATATCTATGTAGAGGGTGTCCGCATTGGGGTGCAGGCCCAGATGAAGTACCTGGGCCTAGTCCTTGATAGTAAGTGGCGCTTCAGCGCACACTTCAGTGGGCTGTCGACGCGCTTATTGAGGACTGCGGGCGCCCTCTCGTGGCTCCTCCCTAACCTCGGGAGACCCGGCGACCAATGCCGGCGTTTATACGCCGGCATTCTCAAGAGCATGGCCCTATATGGGGCACCTATCTGGGCGGACTCACTGTGCAGACGGGAGAACGTCGCCGCCATCCGCAGGCCACAAAGGGCCATTGCACAGCGGGTGGCGAGGGCATATCGCACAGTGGGTTTCGCGGCGGCGTACGCTCTGGCAGGAACTCCTCCTTGGGAACTCGAGGCTTGGGTCCTCGCCAGGGTGTACGACTGGACGGCAGAGCAGAGGGCGCTCAACCGTTCCCCGTGTCCAAGGGAACGGGAAAATGTGCGGGATGAGGTTAGGGAGGCAATCACCCGGCACTGGGCTGAAGATCTAGCCTCCGCAACGTTCGGCCTACGGACACTGGAAGCCATCGGGCCCGTCTTGAATGACTGGGTCGATCGGCAGCACGGCTGCCTGTCTTTTCGTCTGGTGCAGGTACTGTCCGGGCATGGTTGCTTCGGGTCGTACCTGCACAGAATTGGGAGGGAAGAATCGCCACAATGCCACCACTGTGGCGCCGCGGTGGATACTGCAGAGCACACCCTAGAGGTGTGCCCATCGTGGGATGAACCCCGCCGCGCCTTGGTGGCAGTGGTCGGGGACGACCTCTCACTTCCCAGCATAATAACATCCATGCTGGGGAGTGAGGAGGCATGAGCAGCGGTGGCCTCCTTCTGTGAGGACGTCATGTCACAGAAGGAGGCGGCGGAGCGCATGCGGGAAGAAGATCCTCTCGCAGCGCCGCTCCGCCAGCGAAGAAGGGGCGGACGAAGACGGCGTACACAACGTCCGTCGTCACCTGCTCCAGGGGGTGATCAGCGGGCGACAAGCGCGGGGGCGCAAGCGCCTGCATCGCACGAATCACCCGTGCTCCGGCCATCATAAAGGCTCCTCCCTGCTAGGGGGGATTTGAGGGGCCTGCCATGAGGCGGGCAGTCGCCGGTGGGGGCCTGGACGACATGGATTCCCAGACCCCCTCCACTCAGGCGAGGTCGGAGTGCCACTGGGTTTTTTAGTGGGTATACCGGGAACGACTTTACCGGGGAGTCCCACATAACCCTCTCCCGTCCCCCGACGGGAAGGGTATGCGTAATAGCATTTATCCCAGGGCCGCAAAAAAAAAAAAACAAAAAGGTATGCAATAATAAACAAAGTGAAAGTGGTGGACAAGAAACGCAAGACCATGAAACTAACTTGTAATTAGTAAGTCCTAAGAATTTGACAAGTATATTTATATCTACGTGAGGTAGCCAAGCTTCGAGACTAATGGCCGGCTCGACTGGGGTGACACCATGGCCTCACAAAAACGGCTTGGAACAACTTTGTGTTGTGTTTCATTGTGTGAATAAGGTCGCTGAAAACCTAATTCACTCCTCCTTACCATCGTCAGTTCTGCCTTAAAAACCCTAACCTCAATTGCTTACAATCAGTTGACCGGCTTGCTCCATTATTATAAAAAAATGTTGAGTACCTGTAGAAGGAGCCCTGTATGTCTCCGGGCGGGGGCAGGGCGCGCACGGCGGCGGGATGGGGCGGCGCGACGGGGCGCACGGGCTGGGCGCGGCGCTCCCACCAGAGCAGCGCGCAGGCGTGCAGCGCGCCGCGCCGCCACGTGCCCGCGCAGTACCCCTCGCGCACCACGCACAGGCTGCGCCACACCGCGCGCCTCACCTTACACAACACAACACTCGATTTATTATACTTACACTTAATTTGGTTCTTTAACCTCTTGTCTGCCGGTGTATGAGACATAATAGAAAACACATTGTGTCTTGCGTAGATCCGCGCTCCGGCATATCATGGGTTAAGCTACAAAAACAAAATAGGATTTCTCAAATTAAGGCATTGAGCCTGTCAATTTTTGAGCTATAAAATCCCGTAGCTTTTTAGCAACATTTTTTATAAAACTGATAGGTAATCAAGTACCAAACAATATCCTGCATCTATTGCAACCTGCTGGACCTTTCTGTCTGTATCCAAGTTCTTTAAAATTCCAGAACAGGTTCTTGCACGTAATCACCGGTAGATAGATTATTTAGTTTAATAACATACAAAATCCACGAAGATTTGACTGCCACAAGTAAATTTGAATTAAGTCCTAAATAATTTTAAAATTCTACTGCTTCTAAATTTCAATGTACAATTTTTGGCTTACCGTTTCTGGTGCTAGCATGTCAGCGCAATCAGCCATATCGGGAGCCAAGAATCTTCCAGCGGTACGGTCGACGTAGATGAAGTGGATGAGACCAGGGAACTCCTCCACATACTTGTGCAGCGTTAGGGAACAACTCGCGTCTGACTCGCTCGTGCTCTTGCAGACACTTTCACATTAAGCGAAATAATCGATTCCAATATGAAACATTGATTTGTGACATACATACATACTTAGGTATCTTCATTTTATAGGCTGGGTTAGTTACGAATAGTTGTTAAAATCTTTAGAAACCTACTTATTATGTTAGTAAAAAGTTCTGTCACAAAACAATTTGTTGGTGATTATGATTATTGATTAGATAAATGGTTTACAGCATTCAGCGTGGAACAGGAGACTACTTATAACTCAAAGGATAATGTTGTGTATCACGTAATTTGGAAATTAGTATACTTATAACAAGTAAACATAATAAAAAACGCGGTTTAATGTGAGTTAGATTGCGATGCCCGTTCCACCTTGAATAATGTATCTAAAGTACCTAGATATATATAAAACATAGGTATGTCTACTCAAACACGTTAATCTGTTTGTGTGAACTAAAATAACACTTGAAATGTTCTACATAATTACATTTCTTATCTGCCTTAAGCACCTTGGCTATTTGCTTCGTATAAAGCATTTGGATTCATTGGAACACACCAATACATCGTTCTGCATTGAGAAGCTTAAATTTTTCTTCCAATTACAGAAGAAATAATGTGCAGTTATTTATTGTTTCATACATATTAGAAAATAAAGAATGTCTATTATGTTTCTTTGTATATTTCTTGTAGAAGGACAAATATCAAATGACTTCTCCGCCTCGCCCAGGATATGGCGAGAGGGAGTGTTAGACTTTTACTGACTATAAATCCCCCGTTCCTTCTCCTGCCGGCTCCGGTCTTTTATACCTAATACGTTAATTTAAAACTCACTTTTCAAATATGTTCATGTCTCATACTGCAAATGCAAGCAACAAATTGTTCGTCTTTTAGTCCCAAACACCCAAAGCGCAAATAAATTAAAGTAAATAATTGTAAAATGCTATGAAAAGGATATGATCCAAGGCTGAAGTATCTCTTTGCTTTTACACAAAGGAACTCAACGTAGGGGGCTAATGTTGCCCTTAAGTTTTTCAAAGGTTGTTCCATTTTTAAACTTGGAATGTCGGGTTTTAATTGTTCTATCACCGCTTCGAGTGCGGTGTGCATTGCTGTGGCTGTTGTCTCAGGTGTCAATGGCGTCGTAGTCGTGCAAGATTTACGAAGTTCCAGCATACGACTTGTGAGACGGGCACACAGATTTGAATTAGCTTTATTTTTTCGAAGTGCGTCAGTTGTCTGAAAGAATAAATAATCTTATAATACTTATTTTCAACCAATTTGTGAAATATTATAATAAACATTCTATCACTATATTAAACCTTTTTCAGAGCTGTTTCTAAAGCATCCAAAGTGTTGGGCAATAACTCCAAATTTCTTTGCAGTAACAGCCTTCTTAAATTTGAGAGTATTTGATTTGCCATATAAGTTGAAACACCAACTTCCCTGTAAGTAGAATTTTCTAATGTTATAAAATAAGGACTGATGTATTTATTAAGTTCATTTTGGCTACAATATTTTAATAGATAAGGGATTCATTTTCTAGAAGGAAACGTGTAAAGCTTTAATGGATTAATATAATAAACTTTTCTTGTCACTAAATGAAATTCTTGCAATCATAAAAATTGGTAGACAACCACCTTAAATCCATATCAACAACGACAGCAAAAGTGATTCTGGGTGCGACTTCAGCAAGGTGTATAGAATGCGGCGCACAAGGGCTACCTGTAGGACCCGCGCATAGATTCACGACGGCACTGTTTTCCGTTGACAACCCTGGAAACATACATATAACATTTTAAGCAATTAACACTTACAAGTACGTTGTAACTAAACTCAGACCAAAATCGATGTGAAATTTGTAAACAGACCAGGAAGGTCCAATTTAGCGACATCGAGGAATACTTTCCTGTTATTTTATTTTTCAGCTAGGTACTAGTGTGAGTAGGACTGACAATGCAGTAAAATTTTATTAGTTTTTGGTCCATCAACAAACATAGTAAAAACTTACAAGGTAATCTGACAATTTGAGGATCATTTTCATCAGAGTCTTCATTGCTAACTTCTTTCCAATACTCTTGAGCAGCTATGCATTGAATGCTTAATAAAATTAAATCTGGCGGCGACAAATCTTCACTTCCGCGACTAAAACACAAATGGGATTGTGATACTATATTTTTTCCGAGTGTAACATCATTAAACTGCTTATTCAGTATAGGTATTATGCTGTACAGAGCTGCCTTATTCGCGGCGCGTCGGTTATCACATATACAGCTCACAAATATAGGCCCCTGAAACTTGTTACATTATCCTTTTTTCTAATAACATAGTTTGGCAAACGAGCAGAAGGATTACCTGATGGTAAGCAATCGACGCCGCCCATTGTCACTCGTAAGACCAAAGGAGTTACTACAAGTGCGTCGTCGGCCTCTTGTCGGTTATTAGGGATTTAAGGATAGGGAATTTGACGATTGAGGATGGGGGTGAAGGATTGGGCCTTCGGTAACCTCCCTCACACGGCAAAACATAACGTATCAATTGCTTCACGCCGGTATTCTGTGAGTCCGTGCTTTCACTCCGGTTGAACTGAGACATTTGGGCGAAACATGTATTTAACAATTATTACCTAGAATAAAGTGCCAGGAGCTTGTCTCCTACAAACAACATTAGATGGCTGTGCTGGTATGGTAGTTTAATGTCTTTTGAAGCACTTTTGAGGGCATTTAGTGCCGCCATGGTTGCTCCACTCTCTCCAATCACACCATTAGCACCAGGTATGGTGTCACCTTTTGTGCGGCTCTCCAAGAGAACTGAGAGCCAGTCTTGATATATAGAAGAATGCAGTCTGTAATATTAAATATGTTGGTTGTATTTAAACATTATAACTTTTAAAGTTAACTTAATCCAAGCAATAAAAATATTATAATGTTTTCATTATTATGATATATTTATTTAAAAATATTAAATACTTACAGATTAACATTTTGACCACAAATGTGTTGTACAAATGTTTTGAAATCTAACAGTTCTCTGTGAGCATCATCAACATTGTCTTCACTGATTATTACAAATACATGATCAAGCCACTGTTGGACAACGTTGAGAGATTAGTTCAATACAATATAATGAATATCACTACCATATAAACATACATTAGCAAATTGATTAATGGTTTTTTGTATCATAAGAGGTAAGCACCTTTTGCTTACCTCTTCTGACACACAATTTTATTTACTAAAAGTCTGAAAAACACTGTTAATCAGTTGCATTATGAATTTCATATAATAAATAAGCCTATGGCTAGACACCTGCGACAGTTCAAAAATCCATGCTAGTACAATATATGTTTGTAAATTCAATCAGATTAGATTATTGAAAGGGTTGCTACTTTACTGGGCAACAATTGGAAGAAGTAGAAAAACATAACACACACAATACTTAAATAATGTTGAAATCTCTAAAATTACCTCATCAAATACTATTGTAGTCTTGTCTTTACATTGCATGGATGAGTAAGTATTTCCAAACTGGGCCGCCATCACACGCTGGGATGTTATTATAGGGGCCAGGAGTTGAGACACTGTATTGTTCTCCGTTACATCATTTTGATTCTCCTGTAGGAGTAAAAAGTCAGATTACCACTCCAAGTAGAGCTTAAGAATTTATTGAAGTATTTCATTTCATCAAATCAATATAGAACAAAAGACTCTCAAATACAAAACAATTCTTATTTTGTTAGTTTTATATTCATAGTCATAGTCTGCAAAGACAGCTTCACTTTGTTGGATTTGCTTGCAGTAAAGGAGTCTTATTTAAATACTCATTGAAAATCAAATTGACTGCTTTAGTAATTTAAAGAAAATAAATGATAAGATATATACACTTTTTTACAAGCTTAGAAACAAAAAAACACCTTTTATGTCCTACTGCATTTTAAATGAGAAAAATTATAGAGTCGAGCAATGAAAATTCAAAGTGAGACTAGAACTTGCCTGTACGCTAAACGTCTTCATACGCTCAATGAAAACATCATCCCATTTTCCAAATACCAAATCATTTACACTATCAAAAACTAGTGCAGCTTTCATTTTGATTAATATTGAACTATTATTTTATTGATTCTCTATGCAGACGCACTCAATCCTGAATAAGTACTACTTAAATTATACATAAAAAGTAACAAGATAGGTAGATCGTTTTCAAATTGAACTATATTTTATAGGGAAGGGATCACAAAATTAACGTAGCTAACTAACTACAGCAAACAGTCCCAATCCCAAGCAATAAGAAGCAAGCAATAATAGGTAGGTATTCAATAATTTTACACTGTCACTGTCAAAGCGAACTGTCACCGAGTGTCACAACGGTACAGACCTACAATAATATGGACCAGAAATACCTACCTACAAAACAAGCGTGGATACCTACTTTAAATCGCGGCCCTAATGATGGCTGCCATTGCTAGGGAAGACTGTAGTCAAAACCAAAAAGTATATCGATGTACAGGTACTTTGGTTTTTTTTTTGAAGGTCGATATCATCGAATGACTTCTCGCGCTCTGGATAGAGCAAGGGAGTAGGGAGCATGTAAGACTTTTACTGGCTAAAAACATACCTGTGTTCTTCAGTGGCAGTTGCTCGTTGCGTTTTAGGACTACGGGTTTCCTTTTCAAAAATTACCCGCGGCCCTAGCAAACGGGCATCCCCCTGCCGGTTTGCTTACATTTCTTTAAGAATCGCGTGGATCACCATGTTGACGACTAATCTCGGTCCGGTTAGTTACCAGATGGCGAGCAACCCATGTTGCACTCGTGTTACAAGTTTATTAAAACGGCAAAACATTTTGGAAAAAAGTACGTTTATTTACCATAAGAAATCATCAATCAGGTCAAAACAAAATGCTTCATTTTAAAGAGATATTAAGACATTTTTGACATTTTTATATTGTTTCACTGATAAGAGTGATTGAGTTACCATGAAGACAGTTCTTCGACATTTTTGATTTCACGCTGAACCAGCCCTTCTGTTTTTTTTTAACTTTTTTACAACAAGGTCGATTGACAGTACTGCATCATCACGCAGCCTTATAACATTAAGGGTTTATTGAAGGATAATTCTGCGAAAAGTAATGAAAAAATACGTGGCGCTTTAAGTCCAGGTTTGATATTTTCCGTCCCAATGACTTAAAACCACTTTTGACGTAGCACTTCATTTTTAGGGAATCTGTGCAAATAAACAACATACAAATTATTTCAGTTTGGTGCATTTAGTGGAACAAATCATAGGCTGAACTAAATGACAGCATCTACTTTATGAAGAATTGATATTGTTATGTTTTGCTACTATATCTACTTTTAACCCTATTCTGTAAGATTTATTTTCAAAATTGTCTCTTTATTTTGATACCATATTCTAATGGACACCACAATTATTAAACTAAAACAATGATAATTATATAGATCCTAATTATATTCTTTATTATTAGTACGCCGTTCGGTTAGTATCCATGACGGTTTAAAAGTTAAGATCAATTATAGAATTGTTCTTACATCATAAAAAAGACTTTCAAATCAGTGAAAAAAGATTTTTAAGAGAAAAGTAACATAAAATATTGGTAGTGGAGATGAAACTAGCTAAAAAAAACAGAATGATAATTTAAACTTGAAAAAGCTATTATTCGTTTACCTTATAAAACGGAAAACCTCTGGATTGGAAACCCTCGTGGTGTGGTAAGTGACAGTGGCACTGAAGTGTGGGTGTGTTCATAAAAGACAAAATGTTGGTTTCGTAAAATAGATGCATAGATTTTGTCGTGCGCGATAAGCAAACATTTCGATTCGGTCGATTCCAGTAACATCGATGCATTGCCGGCGTAAGAGGCACTGACACCCCGGGCGAAACTATATTGGCGCCCACTTCAGGGACGCAATATCAAGTGTTAGTTTTTTGCTGATCGTATTGATATCGTTAGAGTTACTACTCGACCACAAACACTCAAAAAATCTATCTTATAAAAAATGGATATGCACAGAGAGTAGAGCACAGTTGTGAGAGTTTGCACCAAGAAAGGCAAGAGACCCCAACTTCAGGCTTTGGCGCCCTCCAGAATTTGTGTCAATGTTGTTCGTATAATATGTTCTTTTTGAACAGTTGAAGTTTTTAGCGACATTTTGTTTTCAATTCGATGAATGACGAATATCGATGTTCATCGAGCATCCCTACTATTGTCTATTCCTTAGATCCATATTTTCTACCTACAATCAAACGTAGTACATATACCTGCATAGTGCTTATATTCTCTTTGCCTAGAATAATAAATATAGGTACCTACCAATTATTTTTCAAAGAATATAATCAGTAAACTGAGTACCTAATATCGATAGGTACTATTTGGAACGAGACTACACAGTCACTGTGGCATGGATAAGAATGTAAATCAAGAATAAAAAGTTGTGAACTTGTGACTGATCTGATAACCTTAACATTACTATTTTAATTATATAATTTATCAACAATGGCGAGCAAAAAGCAAGCAATTGTGAGTGTCTATATTCACCAATTATTGTATTTTTTTTAAATTGATTTTTTTTTTATATGTGTTGTATATTTCCAGAGTAAACTCAAGTCATTATGTACTGTAACTCTTGGCGGAGCTGTAGCTTACCAGTTAATTTATTATACAAAAGATTTTAACGGTTACTATGTTAATGTTTTGCAACCAGTTATTCAGTATCTTAGCCCAGAGTTGGCTCATAATTTGGGAGTTAAAGCTATAAAATATGGAATCTTCCCGCCAGAAAAAGGTGATGATCCTCAAGTTTTGGTAAGTACAATCAGTGTAAGGGAAATAATTACAATCAAGTTCTGAGTAAAGATGCACATCACATGTTCAGATTACAAATTTTTAAAATTTCTAAAATTTTTCAGAAAACAAAATTCCTCAATTACGATTTGAGTAATCCTCTTGGAATTGCAGCAGGTTTTGACAAGCATGGTGATGCTGTTATAGGCTTGAGAAACTTAGGTTTTTCCATTGTAGAAATTGGATCAGTCACACCAAAAGCACAACCTGGGAATCCTAAACCTAGAGTGTTTCGATTACCTGAAGATGAGGCAGTTATTAACAGATATGGTTTCAATAGTGAAGGGCATGAGCAAGTATATAAGAAAATAGGAATGATAGAAAAGGCATTGTTGGATAAAGGATTATTGGGAATTAATTTAGGCAAAAATAAGTTATCAGAAAATCCAATTGAAGATTATATTTTAGGTATACAGAAATTCTCTGATGTTGCAGACTATTTTGTCATAAATATAAGCAGGTACCTACATACACATGAGAGATTCTTGTCATTTATAATCTTTTACTCTTCAATAGGTATTAATTATTTATCTTTACAGCCCAAACACTCCAGGACTCAGGTCATTGCAGAAGAAAGAGGAATTATATCAACTTCTGAAGAACATCAATGAAGCTAGAAACTCAATAAACTCAAAAAATAAACCTCCTTTACTTTTGAAACTTGCTCCAGATCTAAGTCATAATGAAATGAAAGAGATTGTATCAGTAATTTTGCAAAATGAAAGCAAAGTTGATGGTCTTATAATCTCGAATACTACTATTGAAAGGCACCAATTGCAGAACACTGAGTTTTCAAATGAAACTGGAGGATTGAGTGGGAAACCTTTAGCTAATAAATCAACAGAAATGATTAAGCAAATGTACAAATTGACTAAAGGTATTTATACATTCATAACAATCTGGGTTCAATTTTATTGTCTTGAATTTTCTTGTCATTAGAGTTCAGTTGTACCTAATTCTTAATTAATTTCAGGGAAAGTGCCCATCATTGGTGTTGGAGGAGTGTTTACTGGCCAAGATGCCTATGATAAAATATTGGCTGGAGCAAGCGCAGTTCAGATATACACAGCTTTGATTTACCACGGCCCACCAGTTGTGTCAAAAATAAAAAATGAATTAGCTGAACTCCTGCAACGGGATGGTTATAAAAGTGTAAATGAAGCTGTTGGAAAAGGAGTCACAAACTAATTTATATTTTTTATTGTAAGAATACTACCTCAATATTACAACTTTGTATTTACAGTTGACTAGTTTTAGTTATATTCAATATTATAAAATATACATTATATTTCTTATCATATTTTTTTACTGTGATTTATCATTCAGAGGTGTTGGATCTGAAAACCAAAAAAAAACAACATAAAATCCAAAATTACTTTGCAGGTGCTACTTATTATTTGGTTGCATACCTTTCAAGTCTGTTACTTTGCATTTAGGCAAATGTTTTTGAATATATTGCTTACATTCTTGTAAATTTTCAACACTCATTAAGTTGAACATAAGTAAAATTTCTAATTTATCAAGTGATACCAAGCTTTTTAGTCCAGCATCGGTGACATTCACACATTTGGACACTTGAAGATGTGTCAATGTATTTTGTCCAAAACTGAGGCCTTTAAGAGCTCTGTCATCAATATAGTCAGCATTGTGAAGGATTATGTTACTCAACTTCTCACATCCAACTGAAAATATAAATTATTATAAAATTTAATCAATAACCTCAAGTTCTTAAGGTTGTCACATCCACCATTGTGAATAATGCAAATAAAGTAGAATTAGGTACCCACTTAAATGAGGGAAGCCATAATGTGAAATAGAAGAGTCTGTGCCATCAATTGTTACTAATTTAGGAACCGGTATACCCTCTGGTGGTAATGAGTTATAATCATCTAATTTCTTGCCGCCTTCCCATATTACTTTGCCACCGTTACGTAATACCCATTCAGCACAGGCTCGATCTGGACCAAGTTGTTTGATTCGATCAGGATCTGGTTTATTAAACATCATGTTAACATACTCCCAAAAAGTTCTAACTTGGTTATTCCTAGGAACAAATGTCCGAGGGGTTGTTCGCAATACCTAAGAACAAAAATAATAAAAAGACATTATGTATGTATGCACATTAACCAGAATAATATTAAACAAATGTCACTTATAAATAAAACGCACTTTAGGAACGGAGCACTGCATTTTTATTTATTTTGAAAATTATTTATTAACATCACCAGCAAAGAGTAAATAGTATTGATGACCGGTTTTGGTGATTAATAAAACTGACAAAAAATTATTTCACTTTCATTTTTCAAGGTACAATTTTATTAGGATTTGGTGAATTTTGCAAACTAACAAACAAACAAGTCAAAGTCAAATCAGGCTGTCACTGTCACATTACAGATTACGGACAATTTTTTATTTTTTTATGGAATAAAAACGAGCAGACTGATCGTCTGATGGTAATGGTTCTATCACTGAGCAAAAATAATCACTACGTTAAGTAAGTATTGTTATCGGTGTCTGTGGACACCCGTTGCACCAGAGGAGTCACAGACGCATTGCCGGCTTTGTTATAGGAGTACGTTCTACGTTCGTTTATTGAAGGTTTGAAGGTCGTATCGGTTCGGAGATACCACTGCCGGAGATTCCTATTTGTGGAGGAATTAAGTCTATTAACATTCTGTCCTGCATAACAAAACTTTTGAACGATGAAAAACATAGGCCACGCACTGTTCACTATTAACAAAAGAAAGATAAATCTTAATTTGTATAGGATCCTTGGTATTTTGTTTAATCTGGAATGATATAAGGACTTGGTTCTATTTCGATACTATTAAATATTAGAAAAAGCCTTCATGTCAAATGTCAATGTCTTGAATGAACTGAATGTTGTGTTGTGAAAGCAAAATTTGGCGTAAAATCAGATTAGAATCCTAAATTAGTGTAAAAGTATAAATTTTTATGATCGTGGTAGTTTACATTCTTAAACAAAGCTAGTTTGGTGACCTGAAAGTGCGTTATTACATGATCTTACACGATGTCTGAATCCTACGGTATGTAATAATATTGTTGTTCTATGTAAATATGTATTATATTACTAGAACAGAAGACAGTCAACAATACTAATTGTTGTTTACATAAAATTTCCTTGTTTCAGAATACCTATTTAAATTTTTAGTAATAGGAAGTGCTGGGACGGGAAAATCGAGTCTTCTCAATAATTTCATTGGAAACAAATGTAAGTGATACGCATATATAGGCGAGGTAATGGTCCGAGAAACGTATAGCAAACAGTACACGAACTACACGATACACCCATATTTTTGGCGTTAGTTCCAATTACGGCATTTAAGTTGTGGGCTTTGCACCTTCACTTTGATATCATTTACACTTGAGGTCATATTGCAAGTAGTTTAAATAAATCTATTTTATCGGACAAAACAATACAATTCACACATAGGCAGGTAGACTGCCTTTGTGTTAAGAAATGCTTATTATTATTGAGCTGTCAGTTGGAACTTTTTATGATTACATTTCTTAGAATAGGGTATAACTATAAACCCTTTCAACTTATAACAAATAGCATCTCGCAGTGCAAGGTATGACAAAATATTATAAATTTGGTAGTTTCCAACTAGTCAAATTCAACACTTGTATTGAAATGTCCTAAACAATACTTTGAATTTGTAAACCGCAATGTTTTTATGTCAAACAGCATACTTTTTTTTAAAGTGGCTAGTCCACTTTAAAAAATCTAAAATTAAAAAGCCTAAAATTAAGTATATCATCAAATCAATGAGTGAAAGTATAATCATATTTTACCTTGTACTAAAACTTTATTTTTGACCTAAGAAATATCCAATTGCAGTACTACCACCACACTGGGTAGTTAGTAGTTACTAAAAACTATATTTATGAATGAAACAATCATATTAAATTATATCAAATGACGATCATCTGGATGAAATGGTGGTAGGTTTTGGTTGTTACCTGATCTTGTGTCAGGCTGGGAAGCTGTTTCTGTCCTGCGAAGCAGTCATGCTAGAGGTAAAGAGGTAGAGGAGCAAATGAGGGCAACATTCATCCTCTTACACACCAAGTGCACATACTGCACCACAGGTTGTTGTGGATCATGCAACCATCTATGGCCACTGTGAGTACAAGCCTGTGCTCGGCTAGCAAAGGTAGCTTATTGCCTGCATCGCGTTTCAAGGCCATCAGACCATCACAGATGGGCTCAATAGGGCTAAAGTCCAACCGGGATTGCGGACCCCGTTGTACAGGCCAGGGCCGCGTTGCAACGGGGTAGGTTTCAGTCAGTACATTATTATACTCCTCCCACAGGAGAAGCCATACGATAAATTTTCCCACTCAAAGAGGTTCCGAAAATTTTATAGGGGGACAAAACAACTGTCTATTGGATTCAACATATATTAATATAGAGTTTAAAGATCTCACAGTAGAAAATGTTTTAATTTTCGCTATTACTTTGCTAAACCAAAATCAACTGTTTCCAACCTATTCCGTATGTAATAAATTAAAGTAAGTCTCTTTCTCTTTAATCATGTCAATATTTATCATCATCATCACAACCGGTTCATGAACCTTAATTGCCTCTACATTAAGTTGTCTGTGCATGCACTTCAAGCGAAGGCAACTTATTGAAGAGGTGCATAGTTATGTGTGCATTGTCATTATCTTCACTCTAGGTAGTTTGTATATATATAGATTTTTTATATCTTTTGTTGTTGAGTTGTGTTTATTTGTCTAGAGGAAAGTGAGAAATGTGAGAGTATGAAGACCTTTGTGACCTTTTGACTTTGACATGTTCAAATAAAAAAGAATTTAATTCCTTTTGGCTACTAAACACAGCTAAGACTTGATCATTTTAGACTAAAGTGGTTACATACAACACTAATTTACTAGTCTTAGTATAATGTATGTAGTTCACAGTTTTCTTACTGGAATCCAGTTCAGGACTAGCAATAGGTTAAAATTTTTAAACAGTGAAACAATACAGTACAGTGCAGTCATCCAAAATGATACAAATTTTGGATGATTATTATCACAATAAAAGCAGAATCATAATGGCATATTATGATATTCCGAAAGTTTCTATTGGTGGTTGGTGTTGGTATGCAGGTCCTGATATGGGATAGTTGAGAAGTAATTAGTAGTTTGCCTTCCAACATTACTTGAAATCAAAGTGCTTGATGACAAATTATCTCTTTTACAGTTAAAGAAGATAGATGTCACACAATCGGAGTCGAGTTTGGTTCGAAAATTGTAAACATAGGAGGAAAGTCTACTAAATTACAGATATGGGATACGGCCGGGCAGGAAAGATTCCGTTCAGTTACACGCTCTTATTATAGAGGTGCCGCAGGAGCTTTGCTTGTATATGACATTACATCTCGAGACTCGTTTAATGCTCTATCGAATTGGCTCAGAGACGCCAGAACTTTGGCTAGTCCAAATATTGTGATTTTACTTGTGGGAAACAAAAAAGACATGGAAGAATCAAGAGAAGTCACATTCACAGAAGCTAGTCAGTTCGCCCAAGAAAATGGTAAGTAACTCTGGCATCTATCCCACTAACTTGTTAAAAGCTGTTCCTTATACATATAGTGTGATACCTTATATCTATGACAATAAATACTTTAAACATTTCAGAATTGATGTTCCTGGAGACTAGTGCTAAAACGGGCGAAAATGTAGAGGAAGCTTTCTTAAAGTGTTCTAAAACCATTTTGGCAAAGATTGAAACAGGAGAGTTAGACCCTGAAAGAATAGGTTCCGGCATACAATATGGTACCGGCACATCCAAGAGGCTTAGCGCTCCCAAGAAACCTGCTAGAAATCCGTCTGATTGTGCCTGCCATGTATGAAGTGTTTAGAAACTCATTAACATAGAATGCATGATCAGCAGGCGGATACTAAATTCATATAAACATCAATGTTTTATTGCGGTCTCACTTTTTAATCACTACTACATATTTTAAAATAAGTATCTACCTATGTAAGTGTGAAAAGTAACACGAAGACAATTAAATTGTTCTCTATTTATAAGATCTGATGGATTGTGAATAGCTGTATTATTTTAATAATTATGATTACGTAAATTATGAAAAAATGATGTACGCAATATCTATCACATTTTGCTGTCCTAGATATTACTTCACTGCACACTCCTCTAAAATTGAGATAGATAAATGATTACTCTGATGTTTGGATTTTATTTCACTCGGTTATGAAGTCAGCCTGTAACAGCAGTCAAACAAAGCAAAATTAAAGTGTGATAAATAAATAAAGTAAGGAGTAGTAAGTAGTATGTATCAACATATTATATGTGTACCTATATGAGAACGACAGTCAAAAGGTGAACAAACTCACAATGCGCTCGATTGCAGAATAACAGACGCGTTGTTTAGCTGTCACAGCCGATATTCGGGGCAGCTAGCAGGGATGGGTGGCAGGCGTCTTCATTTGCCATTGCTACCAAGTAACTTGTACGTTTGTACTTATGCACTGTGTGAATTAATTGACTACTTAATCAATTAGGTAATAGTTAAGTAAATGAAAAACATACTCATTGTAATGGTCAAATTCTTTTACCAGAACATTGACTTTGTAGTAAGTAATGATTTTCACACATGTCAATCTTTTTTAAACGTTAATGCACATATTATTAAGAGAAACAACAACATTTGGTTTTATACAAATTTATTTTTGAAATAATAACATTTCTAGGGGCTCCTATACTTTAGCGTGTAGGTATATAATGAATTTGATTACTACCTTACACAGGTTCAAACATAATTGAACTTATTACAAAAAATATCTATAAGCATGTAATAACAATCAATAATTTTTGAAAAAGAAATATCGAAAATACATAACTATTTCTAAACATAAATAAATATAAGTATGTACGCCATACGATATTTTTGGCTTATTGATATGTACATTTTCTGCAGGTAGTAATAAAATCAACACACAATTTATGACCCTCCAGATACAATGGAATGTGGCATTTTGTTAATTATTGCAGAAAGTTTCCATACCTTTTAAATGGTCATACAATGCTGAAACCAGAAACCTTATATAAGGGTACTTCTTAGATTCCTGTAATTTACATAAAATATTTTGTTTATCGAATTTCCGTTTGAGCAAAGCATGTAAAGTAAAACGTATTTTATTATATTCATTGCCGAATTATTTAGAATTAATAGAGCATAGCAAACTGCAACCATATTTTATTACCGCATTTTCCTGTATTACATCAATAAAATACATGAAAAAATATTCTTGTACTTTTAAATTCATCCATATTTTTATGAAAAATAAGTAGCTTTTATGACGACATGGTTAATTTAAACATTAGTGCTACAAAATTATCATGTACTTAATTTTTGTTAAATGAAAAGATGTATCTACTTAATAAATTCTAAAACTGTTTACTTACTTCACCGATATTAATAAATAACGTAGTAGTTATAAATAAACCTAAGAGTGTTTGTCACAGTACGATAGCACACACGTGTAACAACACATAACGTATCATACATAAATTAAAATGCACCTATATAATGAAACTAGGAACTATGATTGGGCGTGGTTGATTTATACATTTTATGTATGCTGTGTAATCGTGAACCTGATTATAATTTGAAACACCTTGAAAATCATTGCTATTGGTTTAATGTTTATTATTGTTGTTGTTAGATATTTTTACTTAATTCAGACCAAATCATACGCATCCAAACGGCTTCAAGTGCTAATTTATAAAAAAAGTTGATAAACTATTTGTAGAAAATAATATACTTGAACTAGTCCTAGTTCTATCACAGTAAAATATCAAAACACTTAAGCAACTTCTTTAATTTCATTGATCTAATTTTATTATCTAATGTAGCTCTATTAAAATAAATTTTCATTGCATAAACTGGCTAGGCAATCTTTTAAAGTTATCATAGCTATTATAAAACATCTCGCTGGAATGATGCTATTAAAAATGTGCTGTCACTATACACACCCACAGTAAATATCAGTGGTGTGCATTCATTAGACTGTTGTACTGCCATTTTACTAAGATTTTGAGATTCACTTCGAAATTAACACTTCGTCTATTTTATGTTCAATATCAGGATAATCCCATTAAATAGCAAAAGTTCTTTATTAACAATATTATAGCGTGTGGTCCTTATTGGTCTAGCCAGAACTTCCATAAAATGTTATACAAACGGTATCATTAAGTACTCAGCACTTGAACTATAACAAAATGTCGAATAAATGTATAGAAAAGACATCAGTCGACATCGTCGATGTATAAAATATGTCTATATATGAATAAACAATGCATCTAAAGAAGTACTTCGTAATAAGTGTTCAGTTTTAAGTAATTTTTAATATCATCATTCTAATTTTATTAACAGTTGCTATTAGTATATAAAATTACATACCTACTTAACAATATAAGAGCTATCTCTCCGATAAAATATACATAACTATATCACTAACTACTTATTGCTAACACAAGTCACTGAAAAGAATTCTGAGCCATGTTACAGTGTGCTGGCAAGGAAATGCTCGGTATCGCGGTTTTCCGGTCGACACTAAGATCAATTTTAATTTTGTAGACTAATTATATCGATGATAATATCATCTATACATCAGTCTTATATTTTATTTCAAAAATTAAATGTGTAAGAGCCTTAATAAAATATACAAAAAATAATAAATACAGAACTTTATAAAGGCCAGCTCTTAATTCCATGACTAGATTTAAGTCATTATAAGTACATAACAAATTGCAATTAAATTCAGTTCCCGTATCTGGCGAAATATTGAATCTTAGTGTCTAACGTGCCAAAAGATTGGGACAGAAATATTTTTAACAACGACATTTATTTTTTACCCGACAGAGAGCAGATGCATGAAAGCCGTTAAGAGTTTTGGAAACGAATATTGTCTTATTTACAGTTGCTGAATTAACAAGATGAATCCATCTTTTTAAATAGTAGTTTAGTAGTAGTATATTGTAGATTTGACAAAACTAAACAATAGTTAAAAATTGTTTAGAGATAAAAGGTACACGTAGGTGTAAATATGTTTTAAAAAATATATTGTTAGTATTAAGGAAATAATCACTGCAGTGTCTGTTTGCTTAGGCGGCTTACATGCGAAGGCTCAGAGTTATGTTGTCGCGGGGATCACGTCGTCGGAGAGTTCGCCGTGTGCGGTGCAGGCAGATATTGTTTACGCGACGGAGCCACTCTGGCGGCAGGCCACTGCAGCTACTAGGGCGGCACCACGACCACTGCCGTCCTCTGAGAGCATCAGGTCGAACTGTAACATGATTAAACATTACTTAGATATAACAAAGCCATCGAGCGATTCAGTTTTTAGGATATTTGTTCACACTGGTGTCACTGGTGAGAACAGAGATATCTACAATTGTCCACTTATATAATTAGAGTGGACTTCTTCACAGTACACCCATGATAATGACTGCGTAAAATGTATGCTAAGTCATTTCGATGTAGTCATCAGAATGAATTTGCTGTTATGTTAGTCTGTTCCATTGTTATCAGAGACTAATCACGACTGTATCGGGTGAAGTAAAAATTATCTATCTTTGGGATCTACACAGACCTAGAAACAAATACATAAATTATTACGAAATACTGTGAAAAATTGCTGTGTCAATAACAAAGATATTTAGTTATCAAGTTTTGATTTCACTGAGGCCCCATTGCCTATTTATGTAACACATAGGTACAACGGGTATTCTAGTAGACTTTTATTTTTTTGCGGATGAATTTTGTCCTTCCTCTTTGAAAATTATATATAGTATATATTAATTATTATTTATTTATAAATACCTACTTACGTTATAAAACCTATCAAAGTCTAACTACTCAGAATGTAATGTAGAGCATTGTAGGTAAATTGTGGTAATTATTTAAAAATAAGGTCTGCAGTCTCAAATTGATTATTATCTATCATCAGACATTACATTCAAATATACCTATATAAATCTTAATTCCAATTATTATGGAATTATCTAGTGCTCTACTCCTGATCCATTCTTTGTGTCTTGTGTTATGTGGAAGAACGTATGAAAATGTTGCTATTTTATTGAAATTAACGACTTTATATTTAAAAACTGCGAAAAGCTTGAGGTACTAGTAGCTAGGTACTTATTTACTAGTAGTTACTACTGCTACTGATACTACTCTTGGTATTTTTACACTAAGTTTTACATAAATAGTTTTCAAAGAATTTGCATACAAAAGTGTATAAGTATACCTATTATGTATCTAAATATTTAGCTGCGATTTATATCACGAGCAGCTTGCGCAACTGACTTAGACGCATGGAGATTTACAATCGAGTATCTGCCTACATTTTTTTTATTTTGTCTCATGATAGTTGTCCAAAATAATTTCTATATATTTTTTGGCGTGTGAATTTTGTTACATTTGATGCTGTCTCGATCCTGAAGACAATGGGGTCAACTTTGTATGCAAAGCTGTTTATTGTATAAGTTTTAAAAACCGGTGAGTTCCACTGTGTCTCATTCTGTTTATAATTGCTTCAGTAATACATTTCTTGTGCAATAATTCTAAGTCAAATCGTGCTTTAGTTAGACTGACAGAAACTTAGCACACCTAAAATAGACAAAAGATCGAGTTACTTGAGTGGGTGTGTCGTTTCATCGTTTGTTTTTATACGATTACGTGCTCCTTTTGACATTAATATCAGTACACGCAATTCATTATTGTACATTAATAAGATTTATCAGTTTGGAGTTTGAACGTTGCGCGCTATAAAAAAGTAAAGTACCTAATCTAGAAATATAACCAGCGCGTCATAATTTAGTTGATTACTAACAGGCGATAGTGTTTTTATCTATAGAGCTCTATTTACGCAAATTTCGTTGAATTGTGGGTGTTGGCCGTCCCGTATATTTTTCGATAGCGTTTCTATTCTACTAAATCACACCAGCCAGTGTTGAAAAAAAGTGGAAACTGTCACCTTAACTGCACACACTTAACTATGTTTTACAACTGATAGTCGTTCGCTTCTTTTTAGAATTGTTAGTTATTGTTAAGTTAGTTGTTGGTGGGCTAATTATTGCGAACGGCCAGGATAATCCATACCAATTAGGCTTTTGTGATAGGTAGGATACCACAAAAGAAAAATTATAAAGTTGAGATATTGTTTGATACTTATTTCAGTATGCTTGCTTAGCCTCTGACGTATGCCTATACGTCAGAGGCTATTTGCTTTGATTAGATCCCAAATGAAACTAATAAGTAAATCGTCAGATAAGTCGTTTTGGCAGCATGTCCGGTTTTAAAGTAGGTACCCAAAGTCGGTTCAAAGAATATTATTTGTTATTTTTGCGTGCGTTTACGATAGTGATAGTTTTGCCGGAAGGTTTTTGAATGAATAGGTCATACAGGACTGCGGCCTGATTTGATCAAGCCAATAAACATAATTAAATTTATGCTCATCAGTCAACGCTTGCCATAAAGTAGTTTAGTTTCATGTGGAATCTTTCTAATAATCATCAGATAACAAACCTGGATGCCGGGCCGTACAAGTTGCGAGATCTTTTCGCACATAAGTGTGTGGAAATGAGGATGGAAACGGTAGACGGAGCCGTCGATGCCGACGGTGACGCGGGGCTCGTTCATCTTGTTGAGCAGGCACGCGATGCCGGCCGACACCAGGTGGGCCGCGCGCCGTGACACGCACTCACATACGTGGCGCACTGCTGCCATGTCCGCCTCCGTCGCGTGTGACAGACCTGCAGATAGAGGTACCACAATTAATATATTATCCATTAGCCCCCTTCAGTTCTATGCTAGACATGGACACATCTATGCCCTTTAAATACCACCACATTGACCTTTATTTGCAGTTTCTTTGAAACCAAAAATTAAACCACACAACTGACTGCTTGTTTTACTTATACACAAATTAAAAATGATGAGTAAATTAAATATAGAATAGTATCGAATTATCGATTTATTATCCCAAAACCAAAATTACGTAATTAATAAAGATCTCTTTTTTCATCACGTTTATAAATAAACCTCATGCTACTATGCTACGTTCAAATTCTGACGAAGCACATTCGTTATCGACCTCAGTAAAAATTGGACGTCATTTATCGACATGCATGTATGTACTCAACCTTATGCCTTTTGCGTGCTAATGTGTACCTACCTACATTCATATTATGTACGTAGATATGATTAAAATGACGTGCGACACTAGTAATTATCGTAGAACCATTGTTTCTATACGACACCTTTCTATCACTTGTTTACATTGTCATGTCAATACCGCTAAATAATACTAATTAACATAGTCACGGTCAAAGCGGTTTATACAGCTGCTAAAGATATTCTTTTAAGGAAATGTCAGCCATATTTCACCGGGCTGTAGGAATTTGCCAATAAATTTAGAATATTATCATTATAACTTATTAATTTAATTGTTTTACGTAATGAGTTGGACCACTATTCTAATTAATAATAGATTACAATAGTTAACAGCCAGTTGATCGCTATGCACTTATGATAAAACTAGTAACCGCAATTTGGATACTAGTTTCATCATAACTACATTACGTAATGAGAGAAAAACGGCCATGGTGTTATTTCCTCATTAATAATAATTGTCATGCTGTGTTCTGGCTTTATATCTTCACAGTCAATGCAATTTAGAAATTAATGGTTTCGGTTTTGTTATCAAATAACGAGCAAATACTAAATAAGTAATAACGCGTATCGATACGGCTATGACAGACGATATATTGAGGTTGAAAAGAAAGTTACTCCGTTCATTCTAAACACGAATAATGTAAAATATGTTATTATTTTACTAGCCGTCTTCTGAAAGTGGAATTGCTGCCTTCAGATTTTGTTTTACTTGAGTTTTAAGATAATACTATTGGGCAATTAAATGTTATCTTTTGTTGATATTAAGATTAATACCAAATCCGGTTATTAATTAATTCTAAATTAGAATAGTCGCCTAAACATAAAATATCATAGAGACTCAAGGTTCCGTTGACCTTTAACAAATCTAATTCATAATGTGCTCTTTTATTTTAAAAATAAAATGTTCGCAAGGTCACAACCACGTAAATCTTCCCGAAAAATACCAAAACTGGAATCAGATTACCTACAATGTTATTTAATTTAAATGCATTTTTTCTTTTATACCATACAGACGAAAATGCACTAAACCTATTCAACCTTCTAATGTTGTGCTTCTCACAAATATGATGAAGTGCCTTTTTATGCTAAAGATTTA
The DNA here is from genome assembly GCA_902829305.4 of Spodoptera exigua. Classification (NCBI taxonomy): domain Eukaryota; kingdom Metazoa; phylum Arthropoda; class Insecta; order Lepidoptera; family Noctuidae; genus Spodoptera; species Spodoptera exigua. Next base: position 8,034,230 of record LR824614.2, read on the forward strand.
GGTAAGATTGGCAAACATAATAAGCAGAGATAGTTTTTATACATATTTTTTATGCACGATAAGAACTTTTCCATTGGCAGATTTAATTTACGTGCCATTAACGTGCTATGTAAACAAAATGATAAATGTAAATCGGCGATATACCTACTCGATATAAGTATTAACAATAGATAAATAAATTATTCTCATGCTTCTAATTGAAATGAGAGAATATGACAGAATTATTAAACACATGTTCCAAGGCTGTAACGTACGAGATGGATTGTTGTAAAAATTTAAATAGAGAAATTAAAATAAAAAATTGCATGCGTAATTTTACTAACCAAGTTCTTCCAGTACTTCCATGCAACTGGTGAAGTCTCCTGGTTTATCAGACTCGATTTCTGATACATATTTGGTGTAGAAGCTTCCACGTTGGAATAACAGGTCTGAACCGCGTCCTCCGAACAGTAGTCCCATCTTTGTGAACTTTACTAATGCTAAGCGGACCAACTCTCCCATGTACATGCCAGAAATCATCTTTTCTTGTCTGTAATTATAATTAATATCATTGTTAAGAGTAACAAAGACAGCGATACTGCGGGTAGCAAATCAATGTCAATAAAGTTTATGCTATGAAAGAAAATACATTAATTAATATCAGTGGTTATCGATACATAGCGTGACCACGGGTCTATGTATATCTAGCTGATGCAATTTTAAGTATTCTCCGTAAACGCCTTTAAAACCTAATCGTGTGACGGTGACAGACCGTATTCGTCATTATTCTTCTAATTGTATATAACTGTTTTGTCGACTCACAAGGTTGATAAGTTTTAAGCAAAGCCTGTTTTACAGAATATCTATCTGTTTTCCTTAATAGTTAATTCTGTACGACGAATGTGCAGATGCAATTCATCGAATTTATTATTGATAGCTTTGCGATGCTAACCATTGAAATGGTTGGTGATTAACTATTGTTAGTTGGTAAAATATTTTCTTTTGTTAACTTTATAAATCCTTCATGTATGCTAGCGTGCTGTTTACTAATAAAATTGCTTCGCATAATCGCCTGTGTCATTACAATGCTATCTAATTTACCTGATAAGTAAGGTAAATTGGTTTAAACTAGATTTATTTTTATCTTATATATTTTTTTTCTTTGCGGTGTAATGCTTGCTTGCGTACTTTTTGTTGCTTTTACGTGTTTGCTTGGCATGCTTACTTGTTGCAATTTGTGCTATGCTTTTATAATCATTAGATTTCTTAAATATTATATAAGTAAGAAGTTATATGAGGAAGAATATGTTGAGAATTATTAACAAACTATTATAAAGTATTTAGATTATTTTACTAGCACTTTTGTAATTTAATCTCTACAACTTTGGAATCTACTTTCGATTAATTTACATTTCAAAATCGCTAACAAAGTCGTAAATCATCAAGTGATAAATCATCTTCCTGACAAATTAAAACATGTCAAACGAATACTCTTCTATAACATGGAAAAGATATAACCTGCGTAATAGTTAGTTACAAACACCATAAAAAGATAACATGCTATCAATAATATACTTAAGAATGTCAAGTTTAAGAGTAAAACGGCGTTTAAGGACGTTCGAGTAATTAATAGTTGAATTCTTACATTTGTTTCCCTTTGTTGATGGAGTTGTTGTCGATTTCGCGGTCAAACTCTGTGCGCACAAAGTCGAGTGCGCCATCATCTCCGAATGCACCCCATTCGGTGTTTATAAGAAGTTCAGGTTTTCCGGGCTCACCATCAAACATTTCACAGTTCTCTGTCTTCTCTACGTAGCAAGCGTTGCTTCCAGTACCTATAGTAATAAGTAACTTTATCAACAACTGCACCAGACAGAAAACATCAAACATAATATTATGTCAGACAGACAATAAAAAAGTTAACTAAAACACTGACGGTAGCTACGATACAGATAACAAAATTATTACTTTATTATTCACATGTGTAACAAACTCTTCAGTTTTTCGTTTATATTAGTTACATATTATATGTGATTCCATTAGAAAGGCTATGCAGTGTCTAATAGATTCTCGTAATCGAACCAATCCATTTATATGGTGCTCAGCAGTCATACTTGCAACTAATATAGCCAATATACTGAATTTATAACGTCATTTATAAACAGGACAATCATAAACTTTGTTAGTGAAAATTAGTAATGTTATTGTTAGATAAGCGTGCCATAAACACACCAAGTTAATAGCATTATTGTTAAGATTGGCAAGAAAAGCATTATTGTCACACCATTGCTACTATACCCCAACATTTCAATATATATATTATCGTTAATTTCAATCACTGTAAATGGTATTAATGGCATGAAAACTCCAATTTAGTATAGTGAACACCATTATGGTTAAAAATCCCATGGTTAATGTAACCCTGACAACACACACACCACCAAACGTTAACACCAGTTTCAGCCACACCACACAGACACAATAAAAATAAGGTAAACCTACCAACGATGAGTCCTATTTTGCAGTTGTGGTTTTTCCACGCGCATGACATCAATGTACCCGTTGTATCATTCAGAATAGCGCAAATGTCAATTTGAACATCCTACAAGAGTGAGAAAACATGCGTTTTAGATTTGTGAGATAGAAAACAGTGGAGGTTCAGACATGATAGGTTACAAGATACACCTGTTTTAGGTTGAAGATGATTGATTCGTAGAGGCTTTCAAGGAGTTTCGAGTCAACTCGTTAGATAATGATGTTTTGTAAAATGATTAAGTATGTTTATGACCACTTCATGGTTGTATAATTGAATACTTTTTGGCGTAACTTAATTCAAAATGTTTATAGAGACTGCTAATGCTAGTGCAATCGGTATTCATTCGTGGAGGTATCATTTACTTGATCGTCCACCTGTTGAATCGTCAGTTTTATACAGAAAACGAAGTTAATACAGATAGAGAAGTACACGTTTAAATAACAATGGTATCGTAGGCATATTATTATAATGTGTTTACATATCTTTGAATAGCCAATTGTTAAATACGATGAGTGGCAAAACATTTTGCTACCTTAGCGTCCAATGTTTACTTATAAGTTGCATACAAACTTTAGGTAACATTTTATTTTTAAATATTCCTCTCTTAAAATATGAATAATTTATTGTCGATTTGAAAAATGTTACGCCGATTAATGCAATGTGAGAAAAATATTATGAGTATCCAACCATATCTAGATGTTTATCATTATAAAAGAATATTAATGAAGTATCGTCTCGGTTTCTTTAACGAAATAAAGAAACAATTGATATTGCTAGTAGTAATTTGCCACCAAATTAGATGAAATATAATGTAAAAATACATAATATGATTTCAAGGCTAAATGGGTGATTACAATATCCACTGAGCTGTTTCTCATTTCGAAAGCCTCTACTCGGCTCTCTTATGTTGACTCCAATAATAATCATGCCTTATATCACTAGTAGAGAGCTGTTATCATCATCAACTCACCAATTATAATCCCTATTCGGCAATTTGGATTCTTATGTGCACACGACATAAGAGTGCCGGTTGCATCATTAAGAATGCCCATCACAGTTAAGGAAAGGTCCTGTAAAATGTCTGTTTTTACATAATTTGGACCACTGATCATATACAATTTGAAGAGATATTTTTTTATTTTAACGGATGTGTGGATAAAAGTGATTGCATTACGTAATAAAGGGTTTTACTAAATAATCTACTCAATGTTAATGTGATTGTAAATAAGTTTCACAAAGCACTCACCCCTCGTCTAGCAATGGCATCCTTGAGACCTTGAACGACATCCTCTCCTACTACGCCAGAACAAGAAAAGCCTTTTGTCCACCGCTGCAGAATTCCTTTTGTGAGTCCCAATTGTTTAAGAGGGAAACTAAACGTAAAACCGAGGGCCAGCCTTTCTTCGTAGACGTCATGTTCCTAAGAAGAATAAAAGTATTAGAATAATTAGATAATAATTAAACCAGATATTAAGCTTTAATTTTTCTAAAAGTTATATTTAAAATTACCCACCTTCATAAAGTTAGCTAAACATTCAGCTATGTGATCAAATAAGGCGACACCTGTACCAGTCATAATATGATTTGGAATAGCATAAATTTTGGACTGCATATCAAAGTGATTTTCTCCTAAGTTTATAATTAAAACTCTGAAATTAGTTCCTCCTAAATCCAGAGCGAGGAATTTACCGCGTTCTGAAAAAAAATACGAACAAAATAATGCAATGTACGTTTACCAAGAAACTGCAAATGCTTTGCGTTTTAATGGCACATACCTTTTCCATTGGGTAAATCCTGAATGTAAGTGATCCAGCACTTGACGATGGAATTGGCATGTGTGTCTTTTCCAAGTCCTTTGACCAGATCATTGTGGAGTCTGCTCATAATCTCCCTGGTTTGTTTGTCTGTTAAATGTAGGACTTCGCATTCTTCGCGAATCTGTAAAAAAGAGATTGCCAAGTTAATCTTGTGTTCAGAAGGGTGATTGTTGAGCGTGTGGATTTAGTTTAATTTCTGGTAAAATTCAACACGGGATTTTTTGATATTTTTCGCGCCCTATTACGAGCGTTAATTTAGGTGAGTTACCATTGTATGTATATTTATACGGGGAATATTAGGCATAACATTTTAAAAAAAGACAATAACAATATATTATTATTCGAAAGTGACGTGTGACAGACGACACAGGTGCTATATTTAGATGTTCTTGTAGCCGGTTGTTGTAGGTATGTCGATTACGTTTTCTTTGAGTGTCTCCAGTGCAAATATATTCGCCAGATTGGCGATTACACAGTTTAAGATATTAAAATGAAACACGTTATATCTGAAGCTTCCCAAAAAATATAATATGCCCATCAAAGTATCCTTTTATTGTGGTGTATATTTTATTCGATGTTCCTATTTTAGCCTCGTGTTATCATGAGGAAACATTTGAAGTGTAGGTTATTTTTTGCTTATTACATAAATTGTAGTATATTTTTATATGGTATAAAATATGCAATACCTGCTTGTAGACGTACGGGCAAGTTGTTCATTATCGCGTGCGAGTTTCACAAGGTCAAAGCGGTCATTGCAACACTACCGTTGCTTTCCAATGCAAAGCCGGCTTTGAAATAGCACATTTTGTAATCGAACTACTTAAATATATTGCACTCACCTTTCTTGATAAATTAAACACGCCCATTTCAAACACTTGTTTACTTATTGGAATAAACAATACTACACACTATGCGATTTATAAGTTTAAGCGCAACACGTCTCGCCGGGGCCGCTAGAAAATGATGAATACGTACAACCAGCTAGCTCGTAACGGACTCGTCGTCAGCACTGCTGCATTGAACGCGCTCACATACGCGGTCTTTTTCATTCATGATAGTGAACTGTTGTTGTCTCTTTTTCATCAACTTATTTTGTATACGTATGAATAGTATGGACGGATATTATATCCATGAAAAATAAATTGTTACCTTTGGTTATATTAAATTACCAAGAATTGATTTTGTTTTGTAAATAAAGCTTTTTTATAGTCCTTAGACACTAACAGTATTTTAGGCATTTGAAACCACATTTTATCGTATTTCCCGAGGCGTGCCTCTCAGTGTACGAATCTGATTGGCTATCGCGTGGGCTCGCTCTTGACGTCATAGCATTCCTTGATATTCACATTAAACATTGCATGAGTAGTGGTGACTTGTTCCTTTTCAATGTGTGTAATGTAAAGGTTGATATAGCCAAAGCAGCGAGTGCTGTGCGCGAATCGACATCACTTAATGATGAATTTTGTTATGGTCTTTGCTAATCCTAAAAACAGGAATGTTTACGAAATTATATCATCGGGATGGTAGGAATATCAGTCGGAAGTTCGGAACTAACTGCCCTTATTATAATTATCGAACGAATATTCCTTTTATATCTTTTAGAAAAATACTCTTAATTACCAATTCTACATAATATGATGACTTGTTATTTTGTGTACAATCGCAAAGACGGTTTAGGTTCCTGTTAGTATTCTGATATTTTCTGTTTACTCAAAACTAATTCTTGCGTAACAATTTTTACTATGTTGTAATTTATATGATATAATATGACAATAAATATGTTATAATTATATTAATTTGTAATTTGACTATGCAATGCACTGTGAAAGTAATTTTAACTCCATTAACCAATTGAATTCAAATAAACTTACTTACGACAAATTTTCCAAAGCTCAAAAATTTGAGAATACAGTTTATTCTCAAATGTTTGAACTCGTCTATCGTATTTTTCTTTAGTGCTTCCTTCAGAAGCTTATAGTAGTACAATGTACAGTATGCATTTAGTATTTATTTGTTTATTTTGTTGAGACTTAGATAATACTAAAAACTCAATTTATTACAAACATCTTTGATTAAAGGAAAAACTATAAATAATTTTGCGGCCGTTCACGTCATGGGAAGCGCACGCTCAACAATTTTCTTGGCATACTGTATCTGTTTATTTTTGAGATTCGAGTGTTGTTTACAGTGACGACAACGCAACACGAGTAACTAAATAATCCGCTACGTTTGACGTAAGGAAATACTAACAATGAGGAGCAATAATAAAATCATTAACATTCATTTACTTGACTCACGTGAGGGGAGCAATCTTAAACATGGATTTCGTTTTTGGACGTTAGCTGAAGCAAAATAAAATTGATCAAATATTCTTGTACACAAATAAATCAGGGTGCGCCGCTAGCCAGACAGTGTTATCATGCTACTTCAGCCTGAGTATCCCGATAAAGTACCGTATCACTTTTAGATAGCAATTTATAGTGATTCATTGATCATAGCTCCATGATAAAATATAAATAAGTACTTTAGAGAGATTAGGTCGTAATGAAATTTTTGATTGCAACAAAATTTTCTTTAATTCCGGACAATTGTAAGACATATTTTTTCCGAGATTATTGGCAAAAATTGTGTGAAGACCTATGAATAACATGGTGACAATGATCTAATGGGAAAATAGTAGACAAACTAGGTAACTTACAATTGATCACTATATGAATGATTATTTTTTAAGTATAATTAATCATTACTAAATTGAAAAATTCATTAATATATTGTCAAAACACTCAAACTAAGGAAGGCATTTTTTTATTTATTCCATTGTCATCATATTACTGATTAATAAGAAACATTTTAAATAAAGATTAAAAAATAACCTCCAGATTGAAAGTAAATCCATAACAAAAAGGTGCTGTGCTTCATTAAAAAACAAAATTGACGATCTGTTGTTATTTTCACATTCATTTTCCTTTCCAAGATATATTTTCGATATCTTAATGACCTTGTATGTTGCGATTGATACTTATTCGTGAGGAGATAATATAATCGTTTTCAAAACCACAATTTACCGGCCATAACCAGTTATATCTGCATAAAACTTCGCTAATGGAATGTGATAATCTTTTCTATAAACAATTCGAGTTCAATATTCACGACACATGAAGACTAAGAGTAAACAGACGTACTAAACACTAATTTTAAATTCGCATTTTTAAACCTGCTAATTATCTTGCGAAAATTGAGATAATCTTATGGACAAGAAGTATGTATACAATAGTTATATCCTTGTCGCACTGGTTATAGCTTGTATTGAAAGCATATTTATTGTAATAGTTATTTTTGGTAAATAAATAAACTATTCTTCACTCATGAACAAAAAAAATAATAAAACCATAGTCATAATAGCACCAAAACTTTACTTTTTAATAAAGAAATGCGTAGCTGAATAACAATTTTCGGTGTTATTAACCTTTTAATTAATAGTTTAATTCCGTTGTATAGATAAAAAATAAATTGACTAATAACACAGGCAAATTACGTCCTGACTTAATTAAATACAATTTAAATTCACATTAAGCTGTCGAGGCCCTACGTACTAAATGTATTTGACCTGTAATGTCCTAATGGATAGATTCTAGAGAAAACCCTTTACGACTTTAGGCACTAAAGTACTTCAAACAGGAGCGTGCAGTGGTTTTTCTTACTTGTTTAGGGAACTGTGTTTATGATATTTCTTAAGGGTATTTAGGGGTACAAAGGGGAATCCCTTCAATGCAAGGATTAATTAGAAATTAAGTGCATTATCTGCTTAAAATCACTAATACACTGGGTTATCGACTAAGACTGCTTAGTATGAGATAAGGGCTTGTACTTGTATATCTTCTGACTAAAATATGTCGTTGCGGTAAATTACCGACCGGCATGACTCAGTGTTTTCCTTCAGGTACTTACTATGTTGTATTTTTGTGTTAATGACTTCTCTTTTGTTACTGAAGTATTTCTAAGTAGGTATGTATCTAAGAGGAACATTCAGGTTTATATCATCTTTTTATTAGGATTGGATCGGAAAAATTCTACGAAGCAAATATTTGGATTTGTAATACTTACAACATCTCGTGCTTGACGCATATCGTCTTGTCAGTCGCGAAGACTGAGATAAAAAGTGATGAACGAGTAACGTTGGAGTCCACAGGATGCTAACATATATTAAACTGGGCACAAGATAAAATTCGTATCCGCGTTCTAGTGAATACCGGTATTGGTAACCGCTAAGCCGTGTAGAAGTGAAAGGAATCGAGTACAGTGCCGCGAGCCACGCATAAAACAACTTGCTTGGCGAGTCGAGGGTCACCTTGAGACGACGCGGGCTGCGGCGCATGTGCACCACACCCTCCAACTCGCCGCCCGCACCCCGCACCCGGTGATCGCGGCGCGCCGAATGTGACGTCATTTCGCGTACGCCCCCCCTTCCTTCCTAACTATACTACAGTACTGCTATAATACTTTGCTCACGTGATGCCCTTCACGTCCCTACATATGTCATAATTGCGTCAGATTTTTTGTTTCATGAACGCTATCGTCTTTCTCGCGTTAATTAAATCACTAACAGTCAGACAGAGTGGAGTAGGCTCCATAACGTACCTAAACAAAAAAGTAATTATCATATAGGTTGGCTACTAGAACTAAGAAGAGTAAGAATTATAATAACTGTTTACATTATTCCATTAGGTTCTGAAAAATAATAATTCGACTTCTTAATTAGTAGAAGTCTGGATGTGCAATATCCACGGCCTCACGGGTGTGTCAATGACGAGATGACGTGCCTCTTAACATGTAGGTTAAGGAAGTAGTCATACAAGACGCAAAGCAACTCGCAACGCATTACAAACACACGCAAAGATTGTGCAGTATGCTGTAACTTAAAGCGTGACAAGGCGCACGTCTTCAGAATACCGAATTATTCACATCTCTTCGGTTAGTTCTCTCTAGAACTGGTAACGATTTTGATCCTGTGAAATAATGTAAACTGAACAACTCTTGCACAAGTTTCGTCAGTATTAACGGCAGTACGTTAGTACATAACGCGCAAGTTTTCCTGATATGATGTCAAAAATGTATGTTTGACTGTATGGTGAATAAAAATTTTGTTTTAACTTATCTATTATTGTCATCACAATAAGGGCCAATTTGTGTTATCATTTACAAACAAACGCTGTACATCCCCTGATAGACTAAAGTTATCTATCAACTGCGATAACAAAACAAAGGGTCACAGAAACGGGTAAACATCAATACCACATTTATCGATATTGGGAGTAATAAAATACTCGATAATTGTGACTGACAGACCTCCGGACCCTGTAACATTTGATCTTAGATACTCATATCTCAGAATATTGATAATTTGCTAGACAAATATTGATTTACTTAGTTATTCAATAGATTATGAGCTTATGTCCTTAATTTATTTTCTATAGTTGGTATTCGGATTGATGTTTGACCATCAGTTTAGCTGTAAGTAACTAAAATTGTATACGGAAAACAAATAAATAATATCGATTTAGAGTAAAATACCCTATGAGTAAACAGTAAGTTCGTCGTTAAAACGTCTCGCTTAATACCTACCTATGGGTAGTACAGCAGAGTACTTTCATCACAGTGTTTTCCGCCTGTTAATTTCTTGTTTTACCTTGTACGATACATATTATAGTAAAGGCAATAAATACGTAGTCTACCATATCTACACACGTAGGTATAGCTAATTTAATAATATATTGCTCATTGTGCGGTATACCTACTACATGGTACGTGTTCAACACGAGTACAGCCTGTAAAGCGTGGTAGCACTATTTTCCTTATTTTATGTTAGGGAATTACCCGTCAACAAGATTGAGTACATTTTCTACACTTTTAAGATCGAAATCGTTATAATGTACATGTTCAATCATTTTTTATTGTCTTCTTTTGTAACAGCGGTATATATCTAAGATATAAAATACTTATTTTAAAAAACGGAAAACTGTGTATTGTACATATTTATACCTAGCCATTAAGTTTCAGATAATATTTTGCACAGACTTATTCGTTTAGTCATCTATGAAAATGTTATATGCAAATATAATAACGTTATATGTTAAATGTTATATGCAAATATAACATTTTCATAGGTGACATCCATTAGTTTCTTCACTCCAGTGCAGTGAAAATAGATGTTATTATCAAATGTCACCTTACTTGTACAACGAGTCTAACCACTACTTATTAAACATGTTTCGTAAACATCACCGACTTGATAGTTAATAGAGTGGAGAGTTACGTAACTGAAAATAGGCGAATCGTACCCATACGTATTTTTAAAACTTCCACCAACAAACCTATAAGTAGTAATTATGTAAAAGGTACAACACACATAGGTTTAATCTAATTAAATACCTTGTAGTCAACCAAGTCTGTAGCCATTTTTTCGATCTTGACAGCTTTAGTAGTTTTCACCGACGCACTCTGTCTCACAGTTAATATGAAAATAAGTCAATTATTTCTCCAACACGTCTTTTCTATGAAGCTCCACAATAAAATCCTTTATCTTGACATTTACCACAGTATAATCTTTATCTAAATTGCGTCCAATGAATTGCGGTGGAATTACAGTTACTTATTACAGTACACACGCATGCATTATAAAATTATCAACGGTCATCAAAACACCGCTGGTGATCTTAAAACAATTCACGAATTCACTTATACTTATCAAGAAGGGTTTTGACCGTAATGCTCTTGGGAAAATTAATAAAAAGCGAGTTATATTATGGTTAGGTAACAATGACTGCTCTGGTCGTACTTTGGCACCAAAATAACGAAACTTGGAGCTCTCCCAAACTAGGTGTGGGAAGATGAGACTCAGAACACTTTGAATGCATAGGACAAATAGTATTTACAACCGACAAATTTCCCTGAAGAAGAATTTAAATTATAGTTGTCAGTGAAAACTCTTGTTTTCGAGTAATGACGACACAAACGAAATAGCCTTCATCGTTAACTTAACAAAATAAATATGGTATCTAATGTCACAATTCAAAGTTCTAAAGTTAGGTATTAAATTACCAATAACAGTTAGGTCCAATGTATCACTGATCTATTTTGCACGTCCATTTACATGACCGTACTAATAACGTACTGATAGTTTATTTAAATAATAATCTTTATTATCATGTCATTTTCCGACTTGGACGAAAGCTGAGAGCGATTTGTAAAGTTAATGTGTGTCGTGACTCGTGAGTGTAACGTTATTAGTTTGTTGTTTCCTACAAAATGACGTTAACAACTTAAAGAAAAAATTAAACTTGAAATGCTTTATCTTTACATGTAAAAATTTTGTGACACGTGTTTGTCCGCGATGGACTCCTAAACTACTAAACCGATTTTAAATTTGATTTGCATTCCGTGTGCATTTTGATCCAACTTGAAAGATAGGATAGCTTACATCCCAATTTATAGTCACAATTTTATTTTGACAAGAAGCAAGCTTAGCAGCAGCAACGCGTGGCTGGGTCTGCTAGTTAGATATAAAATTTTACTTACTTGAAACAAAACTGTTCAAATTTATTACCGATATCCATATGCTATTCCTAATAATTGTAATAGCGACGAGCAAAATAATTCACAATTATCAACTAGAATCAATAATTTTATCATTAAACTTTTAGCCAGTAAGAGACAATTGGCTTACCTTTGCGATATTGCCTGTCATTTTCATAAATTGGTTCACAGCTTCATGTCTATGCAGCAACTACACGTCTGAAGATCTAACTGCAAATGAAAGAATTATGTTGAAGCAATAAAAAATGTCGTCTATTGTTTTCCTTGCTTGACTCATACAGTATTACACATCAGTGTTCTGTATTTCGCATGGGTCTTCCTCTCAGAAGATTAGTAATAAGGAGAAGGAATGAAAACGGAAAGAGTTTAAGACATCTATTTTGATGACAATCTGGTTTAACCTATTTCAAAAATCCCGAGCACGAACCCTGCTGTTGTGGGTTTAGGAATTTCATCCGCGTTACACCATAATTATTCGTTACGTACAACACGGCTCGATGCAGGACGAGGATAGAGCGGTTTAGTCAGTAAGAATCAGACATCGCCTATCGCACCACCAAGGCCGGAGATGTCATTGTATCATTTATCCCCCTCAAAAACGCTACAGTAATGAGTGTCAGTATGACTATTAACCACGTTTATAAAACGAAAATAATGGCGTTTTCCTTAACGAAGTTTTTCCTTGTTATCAACGTGTCTCTATCAATAAATCCCATTTCATTGTAATTACTAACCAAGTACTTATATACTCGTCCGGAAATGCATTTTTTTATTGCACTAGTGTTTTTTTATTTATGTGTGTTACATCATTGTTGTTATATATTTCTTTGAAAGGCATTTCTGGTCGCTCTTAAGGAGTCTGCACTATCATTATTATATCAATGACCCAATGTACTTCATGCCAAAAAATACTTTTTTTATGGAAGGAGGCCAACGAGCAAACTTATCACCTGAGGGTAAGAGATCGCCGCTACCCATGTACACCTGCAACACTAGAGGAGGCACAGGCGCGTTGTCGGCGTTTTAGAAAGAAGTACGCTCGTGTTTTGAAGGTTTTAGGTCGTATTGGTTCAGAAATACCGCCATCGAAAGACCATTCCAAATTTTTATTTGACTGCTAACTATCTATATGATGGGCATGAAAATGTTTTCGCGTGGGTCGATGGTAAAAAGATGCGGCAGGGATCAAACCGAACAATTCCTAAACTTATCGGCGATTATGAATCTATTGTGTTTATTAGCTGGGTCGGTATAGGTATTGCAATAAATTATAAAGATTATTTATGCGCTCGGATATTACCCCTTTTATTATTTTATAACAATGATAGTGGTGGAAGATACTGTGACTGGTTTTAAGTCACTTATTACCTATTTACTTATGGTCGTATCTTTATAGGCCTTTCTGCGTCGATATTACCTTTTATGACATAAATAAAGTACTTGAATAAAACCGAGGAAGTATATATTGGTTTAGCCTCAAGTGCAATGCGGTGTTCTTTTAAATTATCTACATATATTAAGACGCAATTCATGTACATATCTAGTTATTTAGAATGTATAACGACCCCCTTCATGGTCATTTAGACCTCGAAAGTGCAAGTAAACTTTAAGCTTTAAAAAAAGAGTTAATATCAGTAGTGGCAATGAATACATCTAACTTTGTTAGCCAAAACATTTTTTTGTTTACGTTTATTTTATGGAATTTTTTGCGCACTCCGGAGTGTGCAAAAAAGCTGAGTGACGCAAACTTATCGCTTTTACGCTTATAATGCATGACACTACAAAAATTTGAGTGCCCATGATATTAAATAAGTTAGCCTTAGTCATGGCCGTATCTAGAAACAAACAACTAACGCCATCTACAGGACCATTTGAAATTAACGTAAGAGCTGCGCAAACGCCATCTGTGCCGTCTGTGTATAGCGACATCTGGGCATTAAATTCAGTATTATTACGACTAATGCTGGTACTAAATGCTTAAATATTTACGCAATTAATTTACAGATGACGCTATAGACTGAAATTAGGTATAGCCTATGTGATTTATTATAAAATCATAATAGCTTTCTTGACCCGTTTTACGATGTCTAATTAAGTTGCAGTTAACATAACTGATATTATACATATATTTCGACAGAATCCTTAAAAATCAATATAGACTAACAGCTGAAACCTCAGAAACTCACACCTTACACTTATGTACAAGATGATGTTTAACTTCCCAAAAGTCTTTATTATGTACCTACCAGCCATCTCGATCGGTTTCAACCGCTGCTTGGCTCTTACAGATCTTAGGGTATATTTTCGTGGACTAACAAAAATAAAACTAATTGGTCAATTTAAACAAACTCGAGAGCTTTATAATTCTAATACCTATATATTGCAGTAATACGATAGTAATTAATGTTTAAATCGTTTGAGCAAGGTAATCCTAGCAATCATTTTCGAACCCACATAATTGAGTTGCTTGTACAGCAATTGCAAATTGCAATTCTTATTAATAAGTTTTTCGCCGCAAACCGATGGTATTATTAAAATACAAAAAGATAAGCATGCAGCTCTTGCTTCTGACCAGTAATTATTTTGTAAGTTACTGAAGTATTGAACTTGAATTTCAGGTAGCCTTTACCATTTGGGTGCCAAAATATTTTTATTATAAATCATTCTAAATTGGAAATCTCAATATGAACGTTTAGTAGGTCTTCTAAAGAAACGTAGCGTTTGCAATCATTTTATTTCAGAAACTTGATTTTTTCTCGAAAAACAATCAGAATCAAAACAATCCTTAAAAATAAATAAATAGTTTGCTCATTATTTTATTGAGGTAATTTGGGTGTCAATCTTCACCAGTCACTCACTTCAATTTCAGGCTACTGTCACTGAGAACGTAGTTAAAGAAAGAAGGTACTTGAAGCCGGAAAACAGATTCTTATACTTCAATTGCGTTTTCTAAACCAACAAACCAGTACTTAGTTTCTCAAAAAATTAATAAAATAAGTACCTATAAGACTTGTTCCATTTAATTAAAAAGTTCAAATTCTTGTACAAAATATAAAATCGCGATCTTTCTATTTAAAATAAATAAAATCATCTTACGAATGGAATGTTGCTAAGCGTGGGAAGTCATACATGGAGAGTAGTTAAATTAATTGAACTCTTCATGGATGGCGCAGAGTTCTCGTATCATTCGACGGCCTTGCTCCTTGCGCTGATATACGGCGTTATAAAACATACTTTAAGATTAACAAGGTTAACTGAGTGACCACCAAAATCAAGAGCAAAGTGCCTAGTTAGAAAGTCGTAGTATGGTACATTCAATTTCTACAAAAGGATCAAGACATTTTCTCTTTTTCTAATTTATACTATAATTATCTTATTAACGTTTTTCCTTGAAGTAGATCCTCACTACAAATTGAATTGTAATGAAAATAAACAAAAACCTAACTATGCAGCAAAACATATTAAACGTGTCTTGCTTGATCCCTAATTAATAAAAGTCTAATAAAATATCCTGAACTTTCATTGCGATTCTGTTGAATCAATGTTTGAATACATTTGGGTGGAACAAGTGCGGTTGTCGACAGGTAGGGGGCTACAGTTTAAATTTTGTAGCGCCCAACCGGACCGTCCTCGTCCTCGTAGCGCGTGCGCTTGTGGGCGGATGCGCGCGACTCAGTTCATGAGTAGCTGTAGCTGCGTACGCGCAACAAACAAGCCCTCGCCGCTCTTTTTCATTTCGAATTTACCGACTCGACGCTCGTAGTCGAAATCGCGCAACAAAACAGTTACAGTTTATCTACAATTTAAATATTACAATCACGTGTTAAATATGGACTTGTTTATAAAAAAATATTTTTATGAAAAATAAAGTGAATTTTATAGTATAAAAAACAACATTGGCAAAAAATGTGTGATTCGTATGAAGGTGCGCAAGAGTAAATACAGCGACGGTGGCGGTGGTTGGCGGGAACAATGAGCGCGCCGCTGAATTGGCACAAATGGCTAGTGTTGTCGCTGCTCGGATTGGCTTTGTCCGCTCGCACAATTGGCTGCGATTACAGTTCCATCACCGAGAAATTTGGAGCGGAAGCCGTGGCTCGATGCAATGAAAAATGTCCTTTCCAGGTTAGCTAAACTCCTTTTCTGGAAATCTCAAAACCTCTCTATTACGAACAATATTGTTTCTAGACATTATTATCTGATCCACTAGAATGTTTAGATGGCATAAACATAATGTTATATTATGCACGTTCCGCTTTATGCGTTCATTGATAAAGACTGCAATTAATAGTTTATTGGTTGGGGATATAATGATGATCTTAGTTTATTATATAGTTTATTTGCGGCGACTGCCGAGCAGGTTCAACGCACATCTAAGTAATTGTCGACAATTAGCGAACCACTATAATCAACGCAAACGCGCTAAATATAGATCAGCGTTAGCAAACGTCAAGCGAGTCACTTGTTGCTGGATAAGCCTTATTTATTACACATATTACATCAATTAACAAAATAAATAAAGTTATTTATTATTTATTCCCCTCATTGCCGTGGTATATAGACTTTATAGTTAATCAGTCAGACAGGTATGTTTACAGACCGCAACTCTTATATTATTATCAAATATTATTTTTATTTAAAATTTATGTACAATACATCTGTATCCATGTAAATACATATGTATCTCCCTTTCATAATGTGACTATGGATATTTCCTAATCAAATTTTATGTTGTTAATGCTCTAAGTACCTAATTACAGAAATATAAAAGAGACGTATTCGCAAAAAAAAAGTATTCTCAATTATATTTATTCTCTTAGTTTGGAGTTAATCTTACTGATTGTATCTATTTGTATAGGTTTGTTTTATCATAATTACATATAAAACACAATATATGGAGTAGGATCATATGTATTTTGGATATAAAGCACAAATACAGACAGCCCTTTAAGTTATATAATTGACTAGCTACTCCCGCGCGGTTTCAGTCGCTCCTCGGCTCTATTTGATCGTAGCGTGATGTTTTATAGCCTATCGCACTCGGGAACTTTGTAGCTGTCAATAAGTGAAAGAATTTTGGGAATCCGACCAGTAGTTTCAAAGATTACCCCCTACATACAAACTTACAAATTGTACCTCTTTATAATATTAGTATAGATCTAGGATTTGCACTTCAGTGAAGGTGAATAATTCGGGGCAGATTTGGCATTACCGGTGAGGGTAGGATCGTATGTTGCTCCTCATGGGAAAAAACCAAAACACGAAAACCGCGGATGGATCACATTTCAGAATGTGAAGCCTTTGAGGTGTCCCCAACAAAGTCCGGTCCCACGCGTGGGACCACACCAGCCACGGTTGCAAAAAATTAAATAGATATAGTACAAGTTACATTACACCCTTTTGAAATTAGTTGGTTTATGAAACGCACAAAATCTCCTCAAATTGAAAGTGTGTGATCCTCAAATTGTGGTTCCGGGTCTGGATTTGGTGTGTATGCGAAATTGTATGTTTGTAAACGCACCCACTGCACAGGAGAAAATCTAAGGGTTGGGCAAAGTTTTTTTTAATTCGCGTGTAATTGTAAGTTATTCAAAGAGGTATACATATGCTTAATAGGTAAGTAGTCTTGAGGCTGAATAAGTTAAAAAAGGGAAAAAATAAATATACAATAAAATACAGGAACTTCTTGCATTCTAGTCGGAAGACCTAACTGCCAGCTAACAAAAATACTAACGTCTAATTATAAGTTGGGCCTTATCTATTATATTTTTTATAATGATATAAAACAGATCAATCTCACCTGAATAGCGGGCACAGGTAGGACTAATGACTATCACGCTCGGTTGCACTCGCACCGACCGCATCGTAACGGAAGTTATCAGGACTGTGACTTCGTCGTACATCCCGTGATGACCCTATTAAATAAAATAACTATACATTTTTTATCAAATTAATGCATATTTTTTATGTTCACAGAACCGAACCGGTAATGACCACTTTGACGTGAGTTGCGGATCTGATTGCAGTTTGCAACAGGTAAGTCCTTTAAACCGTTACGGGATAAATCACAACTTCATCAAACTTCAAAAACAGCTATAAGTTGGTGTACATTTGCTTCAGCATTATACATTTACGGCTTACGGTATCATTTGACCCGAGCAGAGCTCACAACATTTTGTAGGTTGTGTGTATATTACTACTATAAAAGTAAAATCAAACAAAAACGTAAAAACATAGATAGACATTTCTCCCAAACTATTACAATACATATTGTTTTATTTATTTTTTATTTATTGCGGGACAAGCGCTATAAGTTGCCACGGCCTTGGCCTGGAGCAGGAGAAAGAACGGGGAGATTTTAGTGAGAAAGCATCTGACAATCCTCTTGCTTCACCATGGGCGAGAGAAATAATTTGATATATTTCCCCTCACAAAAAATGGTGATAAGGATTAAAATAGTTTGATTGCTTTACATCACATCATCAGCCTTTAAACGCCACTGCTGAGCAATGAGCAAAGGCTTGCTCAAGGCGGATTGGCGACGTTCAAACTTATAATTAGAAATTATAAGTCCAGGTTTTCTCACGATGTTTTTTTTCTCCTTATGTCGGTATATAGAAAGTAACTAGGAAAATGTCACATTTGTACTTGCCAGGTTACGAACCTGCGCGGTCGCCTTAACCTCTGGGCCACCAGCCACCAAGACAGTTTTAATACTTATCACTTGTAATTATGTAATTTTTGTACGATGTTGTTTACCACCCACATATTTAATTGTTTAACTTTGTAACGCTTCAAAACTGATCGGCAATAACTACGCAAACGATCGTAAAATTTAGTGATCCGATAAGTAACTTTGTTTATACTACAAGCATTTATGTACTCTTTGTATTGGGTAACCCAGTTTTTATGGCTACGCAACGGAAATTATGATGGTCTCCGATTTAAAATGATATTTGCTGCTATTATTCTCTTTTGTTGAGGGTCTTTTGGGTTAACGTCACCGCAGTCAAAATATAAAAATAATTTACAATAAGTTTATAATTACTATACGATAACTAAATCACAGTTTCACCCATAACCTCTCTGAGATATAAGGTATTTAATGAATACTGGTTCCAAAACACAGATAAGTTACACATTAAGATTATATTTTTTACAACGTAACACTTTTGGAGCAGTTATAGTTACTTAGTATAAGATACTACAGCTGTTATGCCGCAACCTAAACTGAAAAGAGATGAACATTACAAAAGAGCATTTGTTAACTAAATCCCATTGAAGCTAGCTAGACCGTGTCTATGGACAAAACAAGTTCGTGCGCACTATCCTAGTTCTTTTGTTGCTAAATAATTTAAATGACGTATTTAATGTAGAGACTACCACCTCAATTTAGCTTGAATGGTGTAATTAAAATCTAACTTCAGCAAAGCAAACCTATCTTTTTTATTTATTTAATTACTTAATATATTATACATATTTATTTAATATACATTTACCTTAATAATAAGTATTTTTTGCCATTATTTCATTTATACATATTTCAATACATAAGAATACAGATTCTAAGTATTTGTTTTACTCGTAAAATAAGTAATGTAGTTTCGGAAAACCTATCCATCACAAAATGTAACAAAACTGACATAAAACGGTCTACACTTTTGTGACCATGACAGTTACTACTGGTTTATGTCAAAATTATCAGTTATGTCCAATTTACGCCCCTGCGCATCGCAAAAAATGTTCAAGTGGAGGCGGGCGGGTAGAACTTGCAAGCCGACGAACGAAGTCAGTCAATTGACTTGCTTCCATGTTATTATTATTTGTTACCATTCCAATAACTATCCTCGAGTAACTTATGACAGTTATTATAGATACAATAATAATATAAACACTTAGTTAACGACTCTATTATGCAGACATAACCTTAGTTTATCTGTACACGTGGATTTTCTAGTCTTACCAGTTTGATTCCTGAAATAAAATAATGTAAAATTTTATAGGTGAATTGGGAGAGCTATTGTTAAGTTGTTCCTGCTAATGTTAAATCTATAGGAATGAGTGGATCACAAGTATCTGAACACAACGCCGTTGAATGAACTGCAAAGCTTTGCTTAACATCTTTCATCAAGTCGTAAGGTGTGGCAGTCAGAACGCATCGCCCTTTCCCTTGCTTACATCTAAACAATCTAATTTCTTCTTCCTTTACATTACAGACAAGTTTGCTTACTTTACAAAATGATTACCTGCTCCGAACTTGATCCTTATGTGTTTCGAAAGTATTTCCGTTGCATTTGAAATAAATAAGTATATAGTATTATCTATTCAATTATATTGTCTAGCTGTCGATCTGCTACTAAAAACATAGATTGTAAAATTGTCTTAATTATGCATTTGAGTACTCTAGAACTATGTAGGACATGTTAATACATATAAGGATATATAATGAACAATCGTATCGAGACCGGCGGTGCACTAGACGAAGACATGTCGTGGTAAATTGTAGGTATACTATGAACACCGATTGATTGTTTCTGACTGTTACAAATTCAATGTAATATTTAACAATTCTCATACATATCAGAAACTCATGAGGATGTTTGTAGCCATGTTGTGGTTGTTTTTTAGCTTAGCTTCAAGTGGGGTCAATCTCAATTTGATTAACGTAAATCTTCATCCTGCAAGGGATGTAGTTATGGAGTGTTACGTGGTCAGTGGCATGGTGCGGCAGTTGAGCTGCGCATGCGCAAGGGTCGCGTGAGACTCGACGCCGGATGGACGCAGGAAGGAAGCTTCTAGTTGCCAGCCTGCTCCCCTCGGATCTATTTTAGAGTTCATTCGTTTTGTTCTATCATTTACTGAATTTTCAAATAAGTTAATAAAAAATTCCATGACTGGATTCTACTGATGATTACCACCTACCTATAGAGCACGAAATAGTTTTGCAATATTCTAATTCTACCCCTGTAAATTTAGATCCCTGTCTGCCTTTCTTTTTGAATTTAGTATGAACTTAAGTAGGTGACTTAAGACGATTATAGGTATATATGTATTGACATGAATTTAACGGCTTATTTTCCGATTAAAATAAGTCAATAACAAGAATACCTTGAAAAATATTATCATGAGAGATTTTATAATAAAGAGAAGTGAACCGTAAAGTGGCTAACGTGTGTCCATTGAATTTGAGTAGTAAGGGAATTCAGTGCCCCTCCGCGGTTCGGTGCGTAGCATTGCGTTCGGAAATGAACAATTACCTATCGGAAGTCAGGTAAAACTTGCGAATAGGTACTTTATAATTTATGTGTGAACTGTTCTGATATTTATTTAACGTCTCTGTCATATTACAAGTTGTTGATATTATTCATTTGACTTTTAAACAGGATTAAAGTAGCCTGGTTGATAATATCTCACGTTAAATCGAATTGAAGTCAGTAGTACATACGTGTGTTTTAAGTTTAGCTTAGGAATAAAATAATAATTATAAGCAATGATGATAATTAAGGTTGTAATCAATCTTGAATGTAAAGGAAATTATAAGATTATCTTTGACCTATCTGCGACGTAACCGTCCCTTTTGACGTAGGGCGTTAGGACGTCACTCAATATACCAGTCAATGCGTGAAATAATCATACGTAACTTGCATACAGGTCAATTAAGATTATCGTTGGAAAATGTCTAGGAATCCTCTGTTAGATAACTTCTCATGTCATAAGACTATGCCATACACTATGCCACAAAATATTCCAATTATTACAATTTCTTTATAGCAATAATAACTTTAAATTATTCCCAAATCGGTGGTAAGCACAGGTAAACAAATGTGACCGCATTCAACGTCAGGTGCATTCATGAATATTCTGAATATTTTAATATAATTGTGGGAAATTGTGAAATTAAACTGAACCACGGTTTTGGTGTTCGTTAATTTAGTCATGGGGGAAATAATTTGAAAGTCAGTTCATTATTTAAGTTAGTCAAGACCTCCATGCAGTTATTCATTAAAATACGAAGTCACGTTCGACTTTAATGCACAAATTCATGTCTTCGTATGAATTCCCATAAGAACTTTCTTGTAACACACACAAAGTACTCATATCATGAAAGCAACAATTAAGCGATTCATTGTAATAAGTGCAATATGAAGTCGAGTCGGCCCTTCAATTAGCTAATAAACGCTGATTATGTTTGTTTAGTACTGGTTTTTTTCTCTTTGTTTAGGCTTATGTACACTTTCATATTTAGATGCATGTATGATGTAGACAGTGAACTCGAGATTGTTAAAAGCCATAAGTAAGGCATGCTATCAATTAAATGTAACAAAGACCTTGCAGCTTTAAGTCACCAAGATGCTAATTTTAGCAACACTTAACATTGTCCTAATTCAATTGTTATTTTCGCTATTCGACCTGCGGAATTCTAGCACTATCTTAGGACAGACTGTCTAGAGTTTAATTGAAAGCCAGACGGTTTAATTTCTTAACACAGGGCTACAAACTATATATTTCTTTATGACGACTAAAGCACACAACGCATACACAGAAATATTGAACGTGGAGCTAAAACTGTTACCACTTTATTGCAAAATTCATTGCATATTAAATTTTGTATTCATTGTAAATTCAAATAGTATAATATTTGTTTTTATTTACCTATATTTAGGTATCATGTTTTTATTTATAACAAACTTAACCGATTACATTAAATAATTTGTCTGTCTTGTCTAGCTGTTACTTGAGCCTTTGGTTTCGGCGAATATTTTATAGCTAATAATAAATATAATAGCCAAAAAATAATAGATAAAATCAGAATTGACACAATATAATCTTATAAAGAAACGCTGGAGTTATGATAAAGAACTGCACTCGCGTCGTCGTCGCCCGCTAATTCTTATTTCCTCATTAGGTGAACGGTTCCCCGCTTGCGAGTTGCGCTTGCGCTCATTCAACAAGTCGCCTCGCCTCCCCTCTACGCCATTATCCCCCGACTGCCCCTTCAACACGCTACAATACCAATCTGTTGAGCGAAATTACCTAGAGTGCACTCAGCTTCTGCTAAGTGTTTTGATTTATTGTCCTTTTATTGAACGCCCGTCTTGTCCTCTGGATTATAAAATATATAGAATTTTGCTCAACATTTTATAAGTGATCATATACGTTTTGACCCTGTAACTCAGTAAAATAATTTGGAACAATACGATTATATCACCTAATGTGTATTCGACTGATAAAGGCTAGCAAAGGGGTGGTAGATTGAGAGGAGTGCTCTTGTAGCTAGAGTGTGGCAGAGGCGGCGGGAAGCATGCCGGTGGGCCCCAATTTGCCTCAGCATTATCCAATTGCTAGAATAAAATGGTTGGCGTGGGCTAGCGCGTGACCTGCTCGAATTCTGAGACCTTATAATGCTTACGGGCCCAATGCAAATGATCTATTTTATCTGTATGCAGTACTGAAGTCTATTTAGGTTAAGTAGAACGATAATTTATTATAATTTATGCTTATCTACAGAAATTATGTACACTATTTCATCCAGTCTTTACAGAACAGGCTGTTCGCAACTAGGTTAAATCCCAAAATAAAAAGAGACATTTACATTCTTCAGTTATTCAAGTAGGTGCCGTTCCTGCTTTTTACTTGGCGATAGAAAACGATAAGACAGTGAACTCTATCATTATACCTAATTACGCGATAAATCAACAGCACGGTGGCAAATAGTGATGGTACTTTACTTTATAACCTAGGACGGCTAGAATATTTCCATCATGTCTCTATAGCATAGGTTACACTCAGAATTCTATCAAAGCGATTATATTTTCATGTCATCAGCAGCTGACCAACTCGTGTAGGAATCATTAATCTATGTTGCTAATAAACAATTTGTGAAATAAATGTGGGATACGCTATCTTAGAGTTTATCTCAGGTCAGTAACGTACGGAATTAGAAAAACAGCATGAACGCAAGTTAGTCGCCACTGGCGCCTATTTACAAACCTACAAGATAACTTGAAATTAATTAATTTTAATAAAAATGCAATTGTTTTTATTTTCGCACTATATAGTATCGCACCGGTCGATCCATTAAGTAATCTACGAAGGTCACAGGCCAGATTTTGTTGCCAAGTCAGTATTTTCCTACGTAAATATGTTTTGCCTGTACCTGTATATATTTTTATACTGAATATTAAAATAATGATTACAATTTAGTAACATATAATACAATATACCTACATTCTCATGTGGCTACAATAACTGATTATACGATAATATTAATATCCCACATCGAAAACCAAACCTTCCAGTTGTGTACAGGCTATGTATGAAAGAAAATATCGGATATAAATGATTTATTTACCTTTCCTTTCCAGCAATTCCATTTTTTGCGCGCAGTTCTTTATCGTAAGAATCGTAACTCATCCGATGTTACTGTAACTTGTGCCTCTGTTTTATAATTTGCCCCTATCAAAGTTTTTGTACAGAAACTGGTGCACTGGAAACGGTTAACTGACAAATGGATAGAACAAACTAACCTACGTAAAGAAACTATCGGAAATACTTACATAGACTTGCAAGGACGAAGAGACTTAACTAACATCACATTAATTTTGCATTGGTTCCGTGAACCAAAATATTCGATTGATAAGTAACCTAATTGTAGCGTAATATGAGATCAGACTACCATCTAATAGAGCTAACAAACGCCTTAAAATATAGATCAAAAGTGTGTAGTTTCTGTCGACAGGCGACCTAACGCGCCCACCTGATTAGTCTATCCAATTTAAACTGTCTGTGAGGTACTGTGCACAAACAAAGATAAATCTAGAAGTAGGAGAATACTTTGCTATGCAGCAATTAACAAGTAAATTATCCGTGAGTGCTTTCACAGCGCCCTGCGTCCGGCGTGCGCTTGCGCTCCCAATTGGACTTCCGAGCGCGTTTCCGAAATCGCTCCAACAATGAACTGACGCGACAATTTTAATGACTGTAAAGGGAGTAGTTATTGTTTTGTTATTATTACGGCACGAGACAGGAAACTCGGTAATTAGGAGTTAATTTACTTTGTCCCGTTATTAGTTTTATTTAACTTTCTCGTCTTGTTGTGCATGCATTTGAGATGCGTCTTTACATCCCTATTCATGTCCATTTTAAGGGAATAAATATTAAAGCATTTAAACAGATATACAATTGTGTAGAAACGCCTGAATATAGAGGTCTGGAAATGTGATCGCTGTAAGTACTATTGTGTTATGTTATAATCGAATTTTATGCTACAAGGCATTTTTCCATATAGACACGTTATAGGTACTCTTTTTGACGGATGACTATAAATCATTTTCGGTTAGTTATATAAGGAGTACTGAAAAATAGTAATAGTAATAAGTATAAAGGGCACATTGAAGATTTAAAAAAAATGTTGGCCATCGTTTTGTTACGTTGCGTTTAAAAGGAACGACATTGAATCGAAGCTTGGCTTTGCCTTGCATTTATTAGAGCAATAACAACTTTTAATAAAAACTGACAACTAGCAATAGCAACTATCTGATAAACATGTCCAAAAACGAGTTCATCCGTCTGTCACAAATATTAATAAATTGGACACGGAGGGTGCATTTGGGCGTGGTGTTGTGACAACTATGATATGGCGGAAGAGACGTGTTAGCAAGGGATAACTTTGTACTTGGACCAATAATTTAGGTACTCTAACATTTCTAAACAATGAAAACATGAATATGCATTTTATTGAACTTTGTGCTCGTGTGTTATCTTTAAAATTGACGCCACATGCTTCTTGTTATTTAGTATACAAAATTTGTTTCAATTATTTTGTACTTAATTGTATTATCTGCTGTCATTGTACTCTCTCCATTATGATTCAAAAAATGTGAACATCTTTCAAGTTTACCAGATATAAAATTAAAACATAAAACAAGTGTCCTATATATGGACGTATTAATCCGTCTCATGGTTGTGCGTGCGCAGGCCGCGACCCGCAATAATTATACAGCCGAAACAAACGGCACAGATCGCGTCCCGTGCCGGTCCTGTGCATCCGTTTTAATTGTTACGCGTATTGTTCATCACACTGAATGGACATGACTCAAATGAGATACGTCTGCGTCACATTTTGTTACTACTATTTAACGAACTGTGTGTGAATATGAAGCAAAATCTGCTCTAACGTACTGCCAAAAAACAGTCGACTACACAATGTCTCCGATATATCTGTTAGTAATTGATTTTATAGATAGACAATTTGATTAAAGAAATTAAAAATTAAAGTACCCCCTCTACCCCCCTGCCTCCTCCTTAGCTTAGTTTAATAATTTGGATAGCTTTATTTTGTTAACCATTGTTACTGTATATCACATGGATGATGTTTGTTTTAATTAAAACTCATCTTTAAGTAAAGTGTAAGGTAGTGGCACCTGCGGCTTCCGGTCACTACCGATCCGTAAAGGACGTTGTCGAACCGTGAAAATTCGTTACGACTTACGAGTCCTGTTGTTCTTTTTTATACTTTCTTCATCCGTGGGAACGAATGTGTCCGTTACAAGATTGCATAAGTTTAGTTTCACTTTCTTTTTACGTTTTGTTTACAATAAATCACGAAACGAAGCAACAGCGAAACGCCTGTTTGCACTTGAAACGTGTCTCGAAAGAGTCTGCATTTCGATGTCTGTTTATGTTAGTGATTGAACGAGCTTGAACACTCTTACACGTGTGAATGTGTGACTTATAAACACTTCCACAATTTCCTTTTACCCACCAATGGTTAACATCTATTTACAACCAATTAATTTGATTATTGTGGTGATGATGTTGTAGTGGCCCGGAGGTTAAGGAGCCTGCTTATCATGCATGAGGGTGGTGTGTGAGAGAGGGGTGTGGGTTCGAAACCTGGCAAGTACCAATGTGACTTTTTGCGAGTTATATTGTACTTTCTATAATTATTTAGACACCACTGACATACGGTGAAGGTAAACATCGTGAGGAAACCTGGACTTATAATTTCTAATTATAAGTTTGAAATCGCCAACCCGCATTGAGCATGCGTGGTGATTAATGCTCTAACCTTCTCCGTGTGAGAAGAGGCCTTTACTCAGCAGTGGGCACTTATAGGCTGATGATATTGTACTTGATCTTGCACTTAAGATTAAGTTGCAAGTCGAAGCCCGGAGGTTTTTCTCAATAAAATAGATTAAAAACAAATTAAAATATTAACATAAACAATGCAAGTAATGTGGACATTTCATTGGATTAAAACCCGCACCACTAATTATATGACAACACAAGTCATGTTCCTAATAAGGAAGCTCTTAGTTACAAGTCGAGGTAATTCCTTAATTGTGTTATCATAGAGAAAAATAAACTTAGCGATGAAAATATATGGGGTGTGATGTAAACTAAGCATAGCTAAGTATTTATTTTTCTATTGCTTCTCGGTTTGTCATAACAGGTCACATGGGAGTTCTCATTCCCATTATTAATTATATGTATATCTAACTTCATGTTTGCAAATAGGATTATACCGAATGGGTTTTCATATATTTCGCTTAGTTGCTTGATTAATAGTGTTGTTATCAAACAAATATATTATTTTGTCACTATCGCTTTGCATATTTTAAAGTAAATAATAGCAAATACAATTTGTTGTTCTAGTGCAAACTTGGGTGTAGCTTATGGCAAGAAGGATTGGAAAATTCATGTCAAATCGTTTGCGTAAGTAATCACAATCACAGTACTGAGTACATCATCATATTTACAAGTACGATGTAGCTAACATGTTAATTAATTTCAGAATGTCACATCAGAAACTGTATTTTCTCGGGAACTCTACTGTGTTATGGGATGTAACGAGGCTTTGAATACTTATTTCCAAAAATTAAGAGGTAATGATTACACTGAAACATCTAATAATATTTTACGCGTGAATTAACGATTCACTTCCTTTAAATTCATGATTCATTTTTGATGACCAATTTTAATTTGCAGAATTGATCGGGATACCAACTGCACCAGCTTTAGTGGCAGACAGCTTGACAGCCACGTCACTGTCCCTAGTATGGGAAGCGCCGAATTTGGGTAACTTAAGCTACATGGTACAATGGCGTTACGAAGAACTGCCCGGAACGTGGCAATACTACTCTAACTCTAGTCATTCGGATCAGTCCATAATACACGTGGACGGTTTAAGGCCATACACTAAATATAGGGTAAGAGGTTTATTATACTGAATCATTACATAGTTTAAAACAAAACAGCTTTTTCTGTCCCATTGACGCTTAAATCTTTAAACCTACGCAATGGATTTTGATGCGGTTCTTTTAAAAGATGGTGTGATTGAAAATAAAGGTTTATATGTATAATAAAATGCATCAAATAGTGGAGAAATTTAGTATCGGCATTGCACCCGTGCGAAGCTGGTCGGGTCATTATATAGTTCCTATATACTGCATCC
Source organism: Spodoptera exigua (assembly GCA_902829305.4). Classification (NCBI taxonomy): domain Eukaryota; kingdom Metazoa; phylum Arthropoda; class Insecta; order Lepidoptera; family Noctuidae; genus Spodoptera; species Spodoptera exigua. The sequence continues at coordinate 8,062,611 of LR824614.2, forward strand.
TGCATATATAAAATTCTCAACTAACATTTGTTACACATCATTTTGTAACATTACTGAAACATCATTTTGTCTAAATCTAAATCTTAATATTTATTTTACCAGTTTCGGGTGGCCATATTCTTATCTGGTCGAGGTGGTACAGGAGAACCAGTATACTCTGCGCCATCAGTAGTAATATCTACTTTAGAAAGTGGTAAACCTAGTTCAGCACCCACGTCACTACGCGCCGCAGCCCCGGACCCCAGTCGAGTGGCAATTTCATGGGAGCCCGGCCCATTCCCAAATGGTCCACTGATATCATACGTACTGAGACTAGCAGATACACAGCCGAACACCAATGATGCACTTGAGGTAACTACATTTCTATCTCATACAGATGATATTTAAATTCCGGAAGAAACACCTTCAAGTATTTTTATGTTTTTAGGACATGCCAGCATCGAACAAGACTTTATTCTACATGTTCCAAAACTTAGCTCCAGCACGTGAATATGAAGTGTCGGTTGCAATGCGAAACGCAGTGGGCGAAGGGCCGAGAGCTCACGTTAAAATTTCTACACCACCTTTACCTACCTGTAAGTTTTTAGTTTGATGCAGAACTTAATCTCTAAATATTGTCTAAAATAAACGAAAACGTGACAAATTATTTCTTTCAGCCGTTCCTAGTCAACAACCGATTTTAATTTTGGGAGGAGAGCAAAATGTTTTAGCCGCACCTGCTAATGACATGTTATCAGATCCTGTCGAGTTGTACAGCACAGAATATTCCATTGCTGGTATGATATAGCAAATCATCTTTACCTTCGAGATCTTAAATTATTTTAATTAAGTGAAAACACCCAATTTACTTTCTTGCGTTTCAGGTGTCGGGCTAGATATTTCAAGCGACTCTCTTTTCACCTCAGTATCAAACGGTGTTGTATATCGTAGCAGCCTTTCTAAAAAGAGTAATTCAGAGCCAATACTGACCCCCAACAATTACAAGCCTCAAGACTTATCAGTAGACTGGCTAAATCGTCACTTGTATGTGCTTGGCGAGGTACACCACAGAGCAGCATATGGATCAAATAGTACGTTTACTGCAAATTGGGAAATTTTACGATGTAATTTCGATGGCAAGAACATAATCACTGCAATATCTGGTTTTAATTCTCGACCGATACATTTCGAAGTTGATGCTTACAACGGGTAGGTTTTCCCTAAAACATTCCAAAATATAAAGTTTCTGTAGTGTGATTCCATTATTTCATCCTATTCTTATTCATTTCAGTTATTTATTCTGGGCTCAACAAGGAGGTGATCGCGGCGGTCTTTATAGATTAGATTTGGCGAATATTTCAAATGGTGTTCACCCTGATGCTGGTCCAGAAATTATAGTCCGTGATGCGCACCTTGGAGCTTTTACCGTAGATCATGCAGATTTTAGAATCCTTGTCGCGCACCTAAGAAAGAACACGGTATTAGCTGTGTCGCTTGATGGGTGAGTACAATAAAATCTATTATAATAATCGAAGGTAAGGATAATTTCTCACTAATCTCATGAAATATCTTCCATTTGTGCAGACGAGAAGTCACCGATTTCCGAGCCAACACACAAACTCCAATGTTCCTATCAACACGTTCTATAGCTTACGCCGGCGGCCTTTTCTATTGGACAAATGGCAAAGAAATGCTGACAGAAGAATATCATGCACAAAGTGACAGTTACTTTCACAACGAATACCCTTTAGCTTATAACACCAAGACAATAGCAACGAGACAAGTTTTGGTCGCTTTGAGAAGTTGTCAACCGATCCCTGTGCCCGTAAACCCACCGTTGGGTTTGCAAAGTGTGATGGGCATCAATCGTGCGAAAGTTTCGTGGTCACCTCCCCATCTTTTGGGTCATCAGGGCAGCGGTGCCTGGCAACAGTGGACTTTCCATCTCCAACTTACGCATGTCGATACTGGCGATGTCATTGATATGTAAGTATGCACTTATGTAATCAGTCAATTGCAGTGATTCTTTAGAACACGTTCTCATATATGCTTCTTTTTTAGTATGAATATAACCGAGTCAACGTGTGTCGTCGAAAACTTGAAGCAAGACGCAGAATATGTTATAAGAGTGGCCGCTGTAACTGAATCTGGTTCAGGTATAATATATAAAATTGTACTCAAAACACTTAATCACATGTCAGTGTTTTTTCTATGCAAATTTTTATTAAAACGCTATTTAATTTTTACAGGCCCATGGTCTTCAGAATTTGTAGGTAAAACTCTAGCGTCGTCGCCGAACACACTACATAGCACGTTATTGTGGTCTGGACCGGATGGACTTTTACAAACTGATCTTACAGGAGACAATCTACAAATACTAATTCATAGGTCTGCCTATATTATGCTTAATGTATGATTTGTTAATGTAATTTTGTCTTTTATTTTTACATATAATTTTAATTTCAGAGGACTTTTAAAAAACCTCCATATCACCGACATTTCCTGGTATCGTGACTTGCTGTACTTGGTCACGAATGCTTCTACAGTAATGTGGTATAACACCACAACGCACAAAAGAGGCTTGATGTCTAACATGGATAATGTTGGTAGCTTAGCAGTGGATTGGGTGGGCAAGAAAATTTACTGGTCTAATCCGAAGCAGCAATTGGTATGTAATAAACTATAGAAGAAAATTGAATTTATAGGAAATTAGTATATAGTTAAGTTTTGTTGTATCTTTTGTCTATAGATAACACGAGGCAATTTAGACGGTGGGAATCGGGAGCCAGTACCGATTGTTACCGTTGCTAAAGAGCTTACAATAGACTCGTTAGGCGCATACATATACTGGAACACGGGACACGCAGTTGAAGCGGCAAGACTTAATGGAGAGAATAAGATGATATACTATCCAGCTCAACTATTTAGTGGGAAGCAAGGTAACAAACGTTTTTGAAACTAAATCCCTTGGATTTATTGGAATACAATATTAACTTTAACATTGTTGTTTCAGTAATGGGACTAACGGCGGATTTAGAAGAGAAATGGCTTTATTGGCTAGTTCGAAGTTATGATGGATCTGAACTCCATCGTGCTCCAACTGCCGACCAGATTACCCATGGAATTAGTGAGGTGTGCCTCTCATTTCATTTTCTGTAATTGTTTGCACAATGTTAGATTGATTTATCTAGGTCGCTAATATTATAGGTTAACCACAGGTGAAATAAATCTTATAGAATTAAACATTTTAACTTACATTTGTTTTCTTCAAAGGTGTCCGGATCACTTGTGACCCGTTTATCCGGCACGGCGACTTTGGGTCCTCTATGCTACTTCAGCGGCCGACTAGTGTGGGTGCAGGATGCGTCGAGGGCCGTTGTGTCGGATCTGGCTGGCAGATACACTGCAGATCTGGTACCACGAGTTCACGTCATTGCAGTCAGAGACCCAACCCTACATGCAAACAGTGGTAATTAATAAATAGAATCATAATGGAACTCATTACTGAAACCAAACTTACCTATTCAGTTGCACTCAAAGCATCAATGTGTATTACGATGTGGCAGAACCTGCACATAAATAAATTGTTAAGAAAGTCAGTGTATGTTATGTCAAGATTCTTTTTTTTACTTTTTCAGAATCATTAATAGCAATTCCGGAGACAATAAATCCATCGTCCATAACCGTGGCGGGCGAGTGGGATAGGTTCAACGTTACATGGGATCCAGCTACACGTGTCAATGTTAACAATAGCAAAGTTTATTACGACGTCAGCTTGCACTTTCCTGGGCAGTATAAAATTGAAGTAAGAGTTTATGAATATTATTGGAAGATAGCATTTTCAAATTAAGACATCACATATTAAAATTTTACGTTGTATCTTACTACTAGCTAATCTCACGCGGTTGCACCCGCTGCTCAGCTCATAAAGATCATATGATGTATAGCCTAAAGCCTTCTTTGATAAATCGTTCAATTCGAACCAGTACTTCCGGAGATTAGCGCGTCAAACAAACTCTTCAGCTTTATAATATTAGTATAGATTTGCTTTGTGTAATCTGTGCCCCGTGTCATTTAATTACATTGTTACACAGAAAACAGTGGAGGAGTCGTGGCTGGAGGTGGTGTCAGTGTCGGTGGCGCCGTACAGCAGTATGGAGGCTACAGTGCGGGCGCACACGCACTGGGGCGGGGGGCCCGCCGCGCGCGCCGCGCTGCGCTCGCCGCAAGCGCCGCCCTCCGCCCCGCGCGCGCCGCGCATCTACGTGCAACCTGCAATAAGGTTACTAATCTATTGCCCATTCGACAATATTATTATTGTTTGTTAGCCTGTGATGATAGCCTCCAACCTTCTCTAAGTAGGTTGTAGGGGGGGTTGTAGATTCAGTCGCTCCATATAAGATATAATATCTATGAATCTTAGTGCTAATTCCAAAAAGAAACGCTGCTCAGCACTGCAGCTGAAAAAATAAATGTTTGTCTTAACCTATATTTTTATACATTTCATTTTTCGTTGGCAGTGGTGGACCTCAATCTGCAATATTCCGCTGGGGCAGTCCGGCCCGCGCTAATGGTGTGATACGAGGTTATGAAGCGCAATGCTGGGTAGTGGGCGCGGACTCTAGTTCTCCCACTAAGCCTTCCGCCTGCGCCGACGCCCACCTATCGCCCTCACACACACAACTCATGCTGAGAAACCTGACGCCTGCTTCTAAATACTTCTTTCAGGTAAACATCGTTCCCCAAAATAAAATCAATATTACATTTGACTTCACACTGCTATCTAAACAAATAATTGTACGTTTTTTAGGTTCGAGCTCATACCGATGCTGGATATGGTCAGTATTCCGAAGTGGTATCTGCATCATCCGATGATGTAAACCCGATCCCAAAGGTCATGGTCTCGTCCCAAGAGTCTATAAAAATTATAGATCTCGACTCCGGTGAAAGTGAAACAATCCCTAAAAGTACGGGAATCCCTGTGGACTTCGCTGTGTCTACTGAAGAAAACATCGTTTACTGGGTCAACAACTTAGAAGAAATATTTTCCGCAAGAATCAACGGTAGCGGACATTTTAAGGTATTTTTTTATTGGCATATTATTTTATTTAGACGTATTTTACTCAGAAGCGTATTTACAGTTTTCTTTTATACTTATTTCATATTTATATTACTCAATAGCTCACTTCGATCAATGGATCAGCGAGCAGTATGTGTGTGGACTGGGTGAGCAGGTCAGTTTACTGGACTCAACTGGAAATCACATCCGTCGAATCATATGTTACATACCGAGCTGATCTGGGTATGCCCAATACTCGACCTCACATCACGAGAGTTTTTGCCAGAAAACAACCGATTTATAGCTTGCAAATAGCTCCTTTGCATCGGTAAGTACTACCACTTCCTTAATAATTATATTTTGTTCTAACATGTTGACTAAGTCAAAACCTCTTAACTGCTCTTCAGGACATTGTTCTGGTATGAAGAAATTGGCCATCCAGGGCTCGGTACAATAATGACATCCCACTTAAATGGCTCCGACATCAAACCCTTCTTCAGAAATTCTGAAACGTCAGGGCGTGAATGTAACTGCCCGGAAAACCCACAAGTGGCGAAAGCTTTCGTAATCGATATGACTAGAAGTAAGAATTATGACTTGTATTGGGTCGATCCTTGGCTACATCACATCATCGCTACAGACATGGATGCTTGTAAATGCAGAGTAGTTGTTGATGCAACTGAAAAGAAAAAATACGGATTTACACCAATGTCTATCACAGTTGATAGCAGATATGTCTACTGGTTTAATTCTACACAAAAAGAAATATTTTACACGACAAAACATCACAAGACAAGAATCGAAGAAAGGAAGACCGCATATGGATACAAGATCATGGCGTTGGATTCCGGTAATCAGCCTTACCCACCGAGATTGTGTTTGTTTCCTAAAATACTGATGCTAAGACCGAAACTTATTTCGAATTCGGCAAACAGCATAACATTACATATGCCTTATGTGGAGAAGCCGAACCGATGTCACTCTTTGGAGTATGAAATGTCGACGACAGAATATACAATATTTTACAGAATACAGCTACGAAACGACACTTCACTTTGTGATAAAGAATCGTGTTCGTTCGTCACTACTACGAACACCAAAGTAGTGATTAATGATCTTAAACCGTTTACTAACTACACAGTCATGTTAGAAGCTACTAATTACTACGCGAAATTACACGAGGTGAAGCCACTTGTCGGTACTCCTATGATCATACAGACGGCCGCTGAAGGTAAGACATGATTCGAGATTTTCTTAAAGAAATGTTATAACTAGAACAGGTAAAATATATCCCAACATTATTTATTCCAGCCCCAACAGCTCCTAAGGATGTGACGGGAATGGTGTTAAGTCCAGTACTAGCGTACGTAGAATGGAAGCCTGACCCCGGTCTATCGTATGAAGTTCATTGGAGAACTGATGACTCTTCTTCATTGGCACATAAGCTAATAAAGGGTAAGTACTCAATCGATCTTTAGTTTTTACGAATTAGTCTACGGTTAACCGTTAACATTTGTTTTTAAACTGGTAATACTCAAATATAATTTGACCAACTCGAGACCTCGTTCATAATATGAAGATGATGAAGAAAATATGAAGGCTGCTGATTTTCTGGTCGTTAGATGATGCATAACAATACGAACATAATATCTCGATTTTGTTTGCTTCTTGCGCCTACTGTTAGCTCAACGTCACCTAAAGTTTCGACTGGCAGTGAATGCCTGTAGCATTAAGTCCACCTTGTACACAGATGATTGTGCAAAAGTTTAAGTAAAATAAAACGTATAGTTCGTTCCATAATTAGAGACAACGATTTGACATTTCGAGTGTTGCATGTTTTTTCCATTTCATAAATAGTGAAGTCCCGCAACCGGTATTAACCGAAAGACCGACTTTCGGTTAATACCGGTCAAAATCATTTGTAAAACTATTAACTATTAGCATTGATATGATATAATTATTTTACAAGAAACTATGGTCAGCTTTGGCATTTCCTCACAGCAATTTGACAGATGGAGTGTCAAACATAATTTAAGCCTAGAAATACGTTGGTATTGGTTTCTATAATTATAAAAATAATTTCTGTCAGCCAGATTGTAATATCGCTCCCATCCGACCTCTGATCTCTTCTATATTGCTCTGAGTTCATTTATATGTGGTAATCGTCAAGTCCTTTTTTAGCTTCATATATTAATAACTAGATACCATTATACTATAAAAACATATCCGCAACATTTTTTGTTTTGGTCAGGGTAATTTATAAAAAAATCGCTATCGGTATTTTAAAACATCGTACTCGGGTCCATCACTATGTTAAAAAATCTGGCCACATTATTTTGTAGTTTGACATTTGCAGTTGTCAAATTGTTCTCTAATTATGGAATGAACTATCGGTGGTGAGTCTCTTTGTCAAAAAGTTGCGCCTATTTGTTTGACACTTACTATTTCTCAATTGGATAAATAAAAGTCATAGTTTAATATTGAATGTATCCCTCCCTCAGAGCACAACACGTTCGAGGTGTCGTCGGACCGCGCGGCGAACATAACGCGGCTGTCGCCGGGCACGGCGTACGTGGTGTGGGTCCGCGCGCGGTCGCGGCACTCGGCGGTGTGGGCGGACAGCGCGCCGCTGCGCCTGCGCACGTTCCCGCCGCCCGCCGCGCTGGCGCTGCGGGCCACCACCCCCACACACATCCGTCTGCTGTGGCCGCCACCCACCACATACCAACTGCACCAGTAACTATCACCTTCTCTTCTGCAAAGTGCCCACTTCCACCTTCAGCCTATAAATGCCCACTGTTGACCCACATCTCATCTCACTCACACAAGAAAACTAGAAACCCTTTTCTACACACTCTCTCTACAAATCCTTAATATGTCAATAGGTTTAGAGTGGAGTACATGGAAGCGTCGCCGACCAGTTCAACATGGAAACCTTGTACCAGAGACGAGCGTAACGAGTGGGTAGCGACTGATCTTCGGCCTCTGACGCGATACCGATTCCGTCTGCGCTTGCAATACGTCGCCAGCGCACCGCCTTACTACTGGCCGCACGATGACCGCTTTACTTTCGGTACACTTGGTAAGTACATACTAATTAAAACTATAAATATATACGTAGGGAATACGAATGTTGATTTTAAACACTAGGGGGATACATTCATGACCAGTTTTTTTATGTGATAAGTCGGCAAACGAGCAGACGGATTACCTGATGGTGATCTGCTTACCACCAAAACAGTTACGAGTGCGTTGCCGGCCTTTTGGAGTTAAGGGTTGTGGATATTTTAGAATATATTAGAATTGGAAAGGGATAGGAGGGGGATGGATTGGGCATCCGGTAACCTCACTAAAACGGTGAAACACAACGCTGTGGTTCTTTCACGCCTGTTTTCAGCGAGGCCGTGGTATCACTCCGGTCGAGCCGACCCATTCATGCCGAGGCTTGGCTCTCCCATACCAAGTCCCAGTCTGAATAGGACATTTTTCTTTGATTAACAGGTGACGTTCCTGGCGCTCCAGGGCCCTTACGAGTAGAGAGTTTTCGTAATGGAGTATTGCAAGTAAAATGGAATGAACCAGACTCGCGAGGATCGCCAATTTTGTCCTACCGCGTTTGGGGACGACCACAACACAGGTAAATAAAGCTACAATATCAAAACATATGCAGTTACTGATGAATTCTGTACTCCAAATTGCTATTTGTTTCGATCTTCTAGGATAAGTCAAGGAAATGAAAATATCACTAAGAATCTCAGTGAGTTGTTACCTGCAAACCTACCCTCAGATATTGACGACAAGATGAAAATGCGTGTCGTAAGGGAAGGATGGGAGCTACTCCATAATTGTACTGGTAAGTGACTACGCTCGGTTTATTGATCTCATTACAATGAATTTCAGGATTGCTAGTGTATCGATAAGTCTATAGTCTAAAACTACATATTTCGTCAAAAAAAATAGTAGCTCTTATTGACTGAGTCACTTTACTGAATAGAGATGTGTATGTTAAAAGAAGTGATTGTGATGTGTACCATTGTGCAGAAACGTTCTGGCTGCTGAGCTCGGAGGGCGCGGGCGCGGGCGGGGGCGCAGGCGCGGGCGCGGGCGCGGGCTGGGTGGCGCGCGTGCAGGCGCGCAACGCGTACGGCTGGGGCGCGCTGTCGCCCGCTGCCGACCTGGACGCGGCCGCCGCGGCGCCGCAGCGCCCGCCGGCCGCCGCGCTGGCCCTCGCGCTGCTCGCCGCGCTCGCCGCCTTGCTCGCCGTCGCCGCCGCCGTCTTCTACGGTACTGCACACTTATTACACCTCTACCTATCAAACCTAAACTAAACCGTAATGATCTTCCAAACTTCTTTAGTGTTTACAATTAAAAATGGTTCAACTTGATTGCATTACTTAATGAATTGCCTATTAAGTATACCTAATTCAAACGGGGTCGCAGGACAAGCGCAATAAGGCACCGCGAGTTTTAGTCAGTAGGTATATGACACTCCCACCCACCCTGGGCAGGAGAAGTCATGTGATAATCTTTTCTTCACAAAAAAAGTATAACTAATTCCTTAAAACAAATATTAGCAGCATACAACGCCCGAGCTCGGAAGAAAGCAGCCGTTGCGAACCAAATTCCAACTAATCCTGCAAGAAGAGGTCCGGATGTCGAACTTGCAACATTGAGACAATTGCCCACCAGACATTCTACGAATATACTGTACAATCAGGTAAGTTGCTAGTTGACACACAAAGATAAATTACTAAAATATTTAGTAATATTTTACGTTAAATACTAATCATTCTTTTGTAACAAAAATGTCAATATTGAAATTATCATAATAATAATCAATAAAGCATAATAATATATTAAAAGGAGCGATTAACAATTATTTTCATCCCAGGGTGTGCATTGTCCAACGGACGCAGAACTAGCCAGCTTACCCCATATTCGTCGTGAACAGATAACTTTGACCAAGTTTCTGGGTTCTGGTGCTTTTGGAGAAGTATTCGAAGGAGTAGCCAGGCAAATCAATGGTAGTACTGCTGATACAAAAGTAGCTGTTAAGGTAGGTAACCCACTTAACTGTATAACCTGTGTAAAATCGTAGCAACTCTACCAAAAAGAAAAATAAATATTTCTGTTGCTTTACAGACGTTACGCAAGAGTGCAACAGAACAAGAAAAGACTGAATTCCTAAAAGAAGCTGCCTTGATGTCGAATTTCAAGCACGAACATATTCTTCGTCTTTTGGGAGTATGCCTTGATAATGATCCTAATTACATAATAATGGAACTTATGGAAGGTGGTGACTTGCTAAGTTACTTGAGGGCTAAACGCGCTTCACTAGTAAGTGTACAAAAATAAATATTGTTGCTTAAATGACTGTAGTTTGTAGAATAGTAAATAATTAACGAATTTTGTTACAGTACACCCCGGAATCTCTAACACTTTTAGATCTTTTGAACATGTGTGTGGATGTAACGAAAGGTTGTCGCTACTTAGAAGAGATGCACTTCGTCCACCGCGACCTCGCGTGTCGAAACTGCCTTGTGGCCCACCGAGCTAATGGACGAGTTGTAAAAATTGGCGACTTTGGATTAGCCAGAGATATCTACAAGAATGACTACTACAGGAAAGAAGGCGAAGGTAATTATTTATTTTACACATTAGGTATTGCTTTTTTAGCTGTGGATGACTTTACGTCTTTTTCAATAAAAAGGCTTAATTAACTTCAGCAACTTTAGGACTTGAGCACTTAAAAAAACAGATCCTAAATACTAACAAAACTAGCTACAACTAACTAACTGTATTTAATTTATATTGATCTAACCTGATTTGTATTCACAGGATTACTGCCAGTGCGTTGGATGGCGGTGGAGTGCTTAGTGGACGGCGTGTTCTCTTGCCAGTCTGACGTCTGGGCGTGGGGAGTGCTGTGTTGGGAGGTAAGGTCTAGAGGGAAATTAAACATTCTGTTAAATTTTAAACTCAAGAAAAACCTAGTATCTGTTTTATGTTCTTTTTGTGTATAGTAAGTATATGAATTAACTTTGTTTGTAGATATTATCATTGGGACAACAACCGTATCCTGCATGCACTAACCGACAAGTGCTGGCATATGTGCGAAGCGGTGGCACACCCGACAGACCACCCAACTGCCCTTCTGCATTGTAAGTATCCTTGTCTTAAACACATAACTGGGTAAACTATAAGTAACAACAAAACAGTTATAATATTCATTGCGTTTCTTATTTTCTTTAACCGATAATGACAATGACTGCGTCAGGTACGAGTTGCTGCAGAAGTGCTGGAGCTACGCGGCGGAGGCGCGGCCGTCGTTCCGGCAGTGCCTGCAGCTGGTGACGGCGCTGCGCGACAAGACCTCGCCCAACATCACGCTCACCGCCACGCCCAGCCCCGCGCCGCACTACCTCACTCTCCTGCCCGACGGTAAGCTGCCTGTCTCACTCACACACCGCATGCTCTGCTACTCCCACGGCCGCTGGCTTTCACACTACTCGACACATTTATTGATGATCGCATGTAGCAATAGACTTCATAGCAGTACGATTTCGAATAGTGTCGTTGCTCATGCCCCCATCGTATGTAAGACGACCAGTCCATTAATAATAAAGCCGTAGTAAATTTCTAAAGATTTCGCAAATAGCAATTACTTTTCAAGACAAAAAAAACATTGATTCTTCAAAATAGCTCATTTTGATAACAACAATCATATAGTAAAATAGGTCCTCAGTTAGCATGTTACTGAAAATTTAGTGATCGTTTTATAAAATATGCGATATTTTAATTAATAATAAAACTGTCTTCATTTCATGTAAACCAAACTAACCGATGTATTGTGCATGGGCTGCATGTTCAGATGCCGTCGACAACCGCACCTACCTATTGGACGAGAATGACAACGCCTGCTTAGGTTCGTGATAACAATCACTGACTGATATTACCAACACTCTTTCTTATGTTTCTAAATATTAATGGGTGTCGAAATATCACAGATGAAGATTTCCCGGACCACATGGAACCGTCACGACTGCTTCCAGAGCGAACTCCGAAATACTTAGAACTTATGTACGACAGCGACTCTGCTCAGGGCACCATTTGTGACGGTTACGAGATCCCGAGAGCCCCGATCACGTACATGCCTCCGTTCTCTAGACACAGCATCGTGGGCGTGGCCCCGAACAGACTGATCAAGCCTCCCCTGTACAGAACACATTCCCTGCGGACACAGTCGCGGCCACCGAACGCCACGATCATACCGTTGAGGAACGGGTTGGTGAAACGAGCCTCGCTGTGTGAGGAGATCCGAGCCCGGGACCCGCGTCCAACTTCGTCTCGGGAACAGCCGCGAGTTGACTTAGACTTTGATAAACACGTATTCAAGACTCCATTTTGAACTGTGATATTAGGAAAAATTAATTATGCAATAATATATTATGTAAATTTTCCACCGAATGAGGATACTGTTGTAGAATTAAGTGAATATTTAATATTATTTATTTTGTCTAGAGTACAGTTTGTAAATAGAGATGAATAAATTCGTTGTAAATATTAGTGTAAATAATCTATAGTGTTGAGGTTAAGTATCTTTAGAACACATCACAAGACAACCTATTAAATGCATTTAATGAAAGCCAATTAATTAAATATATCGCCTAGTACTATGAAGTTTTATTACTCTATCATTTATATTTTTAGACTATTCATAAAATTAAAATAGAACTTTTACAATAGCAATAACGATAAAAGGACTAAATTGAAACAAAAATATGCTTATTTTAATATTTTATTTGATATACGTTACGATTAATTTATTAGCCTAAAGTATTTTTTACATTTTAACAAAAATAAGTGGATTTCAAATAATTGAAATAGATTTAGATAAATTCTACGCAAATTCTGATTAGTATATTTTAGGTTTCGGTATGCTTAATGCACTAAAATGCAATGTACTTTTTAGTCGACTAATTTTTATTCAAAAACCATAAGTATGTATATCGAAAATCAAAATGTACGTACAATGCCAAATAAACCCGTTTTCACACTCAACTATTTGCTATAATGTTATAAAGAATAAACTTATTTAAAAATAAGCCAAATATCAACTATTAAGTCTCACAGCATTATTGCCATTTCGCTTCGATTACGCTCTGTTTAGTTACCTTTAGGTCATAAACACGGAACGCAAAATTCAGCACAATAACAACTACTTACTTCAATATGTCGTTAAAAAACTACGTGTCGAACGGTGACGCGCAATCGTCAGAAACCTGTTTCTTTTCACAGCAGTAGAAATCAATGACAAATTTTTGATCAACGTGTAATAGTTATGTAGCGTAATAATTATGCCCGTGCATGCAAATGCCTAGAAATTTTACACACACTTAGTAAAAATATAGATTTTTTTAGTTTAGCAAAACTTAGTAGTATTTATTTTTAGTAGAAAAAGGAGACAGACGCGTGACACGGTTCAAAGAATATAAAGTTATAATACATTACTTTTGTATATAATTCGAGGTAGTTAATATAAAGATGTCAGAATCCTCGAAACAAATATATATTTTGCGTAGAACTGCAAACGACAGCTTATCTAATAATAAAATAAAATATACTTTTCGTAACTAAATATAACTTCTATGTAGTAATAACTAGACTTATCTATTCGCCGTCTTCGGCAATTTCTTGCTTCATCCGTTTCTCATGTTTCAACTGTTCGGTGGTGGTGACATTGCCACCGATAGCAGGCGGGTCGTGGTGGTCGTCGTCCTGTGCGTCGTCTTTACTATTCTCGTGTAGCAGCACGTACTCCCTCTGAGAGAATCCGAACTTCACAACGTCGCGCTCTAGTAACTCCACATACCGACGAGGTTCGATTTTCTTATTATTTACAAAAGTACCATTAGCAGATTCTGAAAAAAAATATTATGATTAGCAGTCGAAACTTGCATAATGTTATTAATAGTGGCTTACAGAGTGCAAGGAATAAAATGAAACCTACCTAAATCTATGACGTAAGGTCTAACCCTGCGTCCTTGCGTGCCGTCCGGTCTCGTGAATGGCGTAGCTCGATACTGCAGCGCAGCGTGTTGCTTGCTAATAGAAGGATGTTCCAATGCAATATCCACCACTTTCTTGTCCCGCCCAATTAGAAAAGCTGACTGACGGTGAATGTACAGGATAGGTAATGCTTTATCTCCTTTGAAAGGATAGAATCTGAAAATAAAAAACGAAAATTGTAACACATTTTGTACTTCGCAACCATTAAATATTTGAATAGAATAATATGCTAATAAATATCATGCTCACGTAATAAAAATAGCAATGGATAGTGAGCATACTGATGAACGGTACTAAAATTATCTGTAGTGCCTCTAAATTGGCGTATGTAACATAACATTACTATTCAAGGAATAAAATGAATATATCTTAATTTACCTCCATCTCCTCTTAGGCTGCTTAGCATCATCGGGTTCGGTGTACTTAATCACAACGCCATTGACCGTATTCGCGTCAGCTGTCAGCTTACCAGACAAACCAAAATTAGGTTTTTCTTTATCTGCTGGAATTTTGCCATCCTCTTTCTTAATCTCGGCTTTGCCCCAGTCATATTCCTTGTTATCATCCGCATCCGCAAATCTGTAAACACATTTTAAAATAAAATAAGTATTGTAACATGACAGTTTACTAAATAAATATATTACTTTCAAGGTGGTGGCATTATAATGGCTGTTGTAAGTACAAACCTAGATTTACGATCGCGTGATTTAGGTTCTGTTTTTATCGGAGGTCGGCCACGGTCGACGTTCCGATCTTCATTTCGTCCAGGTCGATCCCTCCTATCGTCACCTCGGTCTCTCCGTTCTTCCATCCGCGCGTCCCTTCTTTCTTCCCCACGGCCATCCCTTCTGTCGTCACCCCGGCCGTCTCTTCTATCGTCACCTCTGCCATCCCGCCTTTCATCTCCGCGCCCATCTCTTCTCTCGTCAGCACGCCCATCTTTGAACCTATCTTCTCTCACGTCCGGTCTCTCTGATCGGCGACCACGATCCTTAAAGCGGTCTTCCTGACTTCTTGATCTGGAACGTTCCCTGGAAATCCAGATTTTAATAGAATTAATTTTTACATGTAAATTAAACAAAGTGGAAACTTTTTTGAATGCAGTCTTTAGACAATATGTTATTTGGCATAGATGTATCAAATAGTGAGCGAATTGCAGCGAATTCTGGCAGTATTAAGGAGATCTTTTTTGAATGCATGAAAAAATATTAAGAACCTGTGCGACGCGGGTGCAGGTTTGTCCGGTCTGCCAGCTATTCCCATGGCCTTCTCACGACGAATATCACGTGGTCTGTAATTGATAAACATCTAAACTGATCAACTGCGATATTATTTCCTAACACAGATATACAAAACTTGGTCTGCAATTGGGTGCTCCAACAATGAAATTACTTCAAGCTTGAACAAAAATACAACAAAAATAATAATAAATATATTTAACTTATTTACCCTACCCAATACAACAAAAATATTCTGTAATCATATTTTTGTAGCTTAGGTATTCAATTACTTGTGACATTTAAACCTCAATTGGAAAATAAAATTTTATTTATGTTAAGCAAAAAATACGAAACTATAGACTCATTCATAACTTTTGAATACTATGCGGCTCACATATATTTTCGTTAGTATTTTTGTGTAACAAAACAATATATTCATTAATTTATCTTCAACACGAAGAACCAATTATGTTTGACACTCCTTTAAATCATACACTTACCATTACTTTTGAAACGCAATGTTGATATCACGAGCATACCTACTGTGTTCGACCTTTTGTGAACTTCTCATATTTTTGGTAATTTATGACGATCTTTATCAAATAGCTCTCAACTAAGTTAGACTGAATAACAAAGGTATTCTTTTGTTCGTCACAGTAGCGCAAGTAATGCGCGAGGCCGTAATATTTTTGTATTCAAGGTTTTTTTATCTTTTTCTTACAGTCTGACACAAATTACTTTATTTTTCTATTAAGGTTTTAAGTGATACAGTACCAGTCCTTATAGTTTGAAATTTTTGTAGTTCTTACAACTGCAGTCTGTTTAAGATTTTCTCCAAATTGCCTATCTAGGCATATATTTTCAAAGCTTACGAAAAGCATTGTTTTTTTATCAAAACAATAGAAGCCGTTCTCAAAATGTCAGGAACATATTTTGATGTGAAGTATTTCTATAGAATAGTGTTAGTGGTGCCTGAATTAATAAATGATCTTCAGAAGAAACAGTTTCCATAAAAAGTTGAGTAGTTCAAGATTTTGTAAAAATTCTATCTTGATTGCTGTCTTCCTGTTCCAGAAATGTCAAGAGACTCTAGTTCGAAACAATTCTTGATTTAGGTATTATTCAGCTGATATTTTAAACATGGTTTTACGCCATTAAATGTCAAATTCGTTTTCAGATCTCATATACAACAAATAAAGTATCTCCTTATCTGAATAAACAAACAAATCAAAATTCAAATATCCATGTTTCCATTATTTCCTCATATTAATGATTTCTTGTTGGTCTAAATCAGTTGCCAGTCATTGATTGTATTTTCAATTACAATTCAAGATGGTTGTCTAATTTGTCATTACTCAATATTCCTCTTTTTGAGTTCCAAAACTCAATTGCTTTGCAGCACTTCCATTCAATTGAATTTATTGAGTCTTTGTCTCTATATAAATTTGTCTTGTTCTTGTCTGAAATTGTTGTCATTCAGTATTTGTTGACTGTAGAAAGTGTTGAGTAGGAGTCCCTCGTAGAAAGCATTTCAGTGCTTATTAAAAATTAAAACTATAATCCTCTGCTAATAAGCATTCCAATAAATCTATAACAATTCATTGTCTCACACATGCCTATTGCAAGTATCATTTAAGGTGCAAATATTAAAATATCTTTGCAACACCGACATGCTCTGATCACTATATTTTTCTGTAGAGTGGTCACTGTAAAAATAAATATAGTTATTTAACGTTGCAGGTACACTGTTACTGACCACTTGTGGCCAGCACACGCATGCAATAACACTGTACTATATGTGTGTGATAATGTTTTAAATAGATAAATAACCATTTTAAAACAAGTTACCAATCATGGCAAACCTTTTCGCTAACACAATGTTAATAAGTAGTGAGGAACATATTTTTACATACCTTTCAGGAGCAAATCCATCTTCATGGTACCTCTCCTTCCTGTCTGGGTAGTCCCTCTCACGGAAGCGGTCGTTGTCTGGTGGACCACGCCTAATGACAAGATGAGTTGAAGTTAAGATTGCTTATAGTTAAACTGATAAAAAATAAAATTAGAAACCATAATTTTTATTTGATTATGCAACATAGATATTTTCACCTTTCACGATAGTCTCTTCTATCTTCATACTCCCGCCTTTTTGGGCCCCCTCGCTCTTCAAACTGATTGAAACGGTTTACCCCTAAAACCAAGAAAATCCAATAAGACAATATAGAAAGCGCCCTAGTAGTAATCTTTTTTTAAATAATCAAAAACACTCACCTCTGGCATCATCTCTTGGATGATAACGCTCCTCATGTTCTCTGGGTCGCCTTTGATACTCTTCTTTAGGAGACCTATGGTCTTCATATCTATGACTCCTAAATGCAATAAACATTATTAGAAAAAGATAGTAATATAATATTTCCCTAATTACGACCAGCACATTATAGTTTCCTACAAGCAAACATGAATGTATACTTGTAATGTACCTTTTATCGTCATAATCTCTTAGTCGTCTATTATGTTCTTCATTAAGATCATGATATTGGGAGCTTTGGCCAAATTTTTCTTTATATCTATCATTTTTTTCTTGATGATACTGTGAATATCTGCAATGATTTATGATGCAGTGTAATTAAGTATTACACATTATCATTTTTTAAATACTGTGCTGTTAAATTACCTTTCATTGTGTTCCCTGTCATACTGTTGATATTGCTCTTGATACTGTTGCCTCCTTTCCTTGCTGGATCCCCGGTAAAAACGTTGTACTTCTCGTTCCCTTTCATAATCTTCAGGAGACACTGATCTTTGGTATTCTTTCCTTAAAAGTGATATAGAAAGTAGTACAACGTTTCTCTCGTAAAAAACCTAGACATAATATATATTAAATAAGAATTTTAAACAACTTACTGGTTATAGTATGAACGTATTGGAGGATTTGCTTCTTCAGAGGACCCACGACGTTCTTTAACCACACTATGCAAACGACGCTGGATTTGCTCTTCATCTAGTATATAAAAAAAACATTACACATTAAAATGTACACAAAAAGAAGCCAAATGAAATGTAAAAAAAGAAACTTACCTTGTGCACCAGCAGAAGAACTGCGTGGTCTTTTATGTTTACGTTTATGTTTTCGTTTCTTCTTTGAAGAAATTTCACCTTCACTGACTGATGAAACATCTTCCGCGCCAGATCCACTTTCTTCGACAGAATCTGAACGCCTCTTTTTCTTGTTGTGCTTCTTCTTCTTTTTCTTATGCTTTCGTTTCTTTGAACGTTTCTGATCTTCAGAATCGCTCTCCGAATCGGTAGATTCAGCACGTTTCCTTTTCTTCTTGTTGTAGCGGTGTTCCGACACCGAGGAATCGTCACTCTCACTGCCTGAAGAACTGCTATTTCCACTTACATCAGATTCATCAGAATCTTCAGAGGATGTGTGATGCCGCTTCTTAGATTTCATATTTTATGTTATTTTGGAATGATTTTACAATAAAATAGTAGTTATTGAAAAACACCACGACACCAAAAACAAAATGCTGTTGAAGCAACTCAGAGCGTGAATGAAGAATGAATGAGAATGAGATAGGGGTGGACGATATACATCGATGTTTTAAAAACACTCGATGTATTGTATCGATGCATCGTATTGAACCGATGTATTGTTAATACTTCAACATCGAATACATATCGATGTTTTTCATTCGATACATCGAATACGCAAATGGGGATCCACACTGCGTATTTATCCCGTCAGATGGCGCAT
Source organism: Spodoptera exigua (assembly GCA_902829305.4). Lineage (NCBI taxonomy): Eukaryota > Metazoa > Arthropoda > Insecta > Lepidoptera > Noctuidae > Spodoptera > Spodoptera exigua. The sequence goes on from LR824614.2 coordinate 8,081,698, forward strand.
CGTCGATGGTTTGACTGACAACTGTCAATTTCATACATAATGGTGATTCTCAATCAGAATTATTAGGTTTTTTCTAATATGCCACTGTGTTAAGTACCAGGCTGTTTTAATCGTGGTAATCATCTTTTTCCAAAAGCTCCAGCATTGAAAAAAAGAAAGTGAGAAAGAGCTACAAAAATTATAACCTTTGTATCAACAGTTGATTCAAGTCTGTGCAAAAAACATTTTAAAGACACGGATTATCACGGAAAATCTGCTATTATAGGATTGTAGAACTACCGAACTACCGATTCTGACAAGTCCGATAAAATGAAGAAGCATTTTCATTGTGGACTGATCACCATAAGTTAGTGCATCATAACTGGAAAATTAACAAATCTGAAAATGTTTTGTCTGACGAACTTTCAGTTTATCTCAGAACTCCTGTTGGAAGACTGAACGAAAATCCATTAGAAATCTGGAGAGATTATAAAATACAATTCCCGAAGCTGTATAAAATAGCTTATAAGTATTTAACAATAGTTGGCACGTCAGTCCCTTCTGAAAGACTTTTTTCACAGGCAGGGCTGGTTATGACGGAACAAAGAAACCGGTTAAAGGGAAAGAGATTAAACAAACTGTTGTTTTTACATAGCATTGAAAAAAAATATTGGAATTTATAAAGAGAAAAATGTGTTGGCTCTGTGATTTTAAATTTAAATACATATGTTTTCTGATTTTCTTAATACATGTTTTTGTTTTAATTAATGCCTAACCTAAAACAATCGATGTTTAAGAAACATCGATGTATTTCTCAATACATCGGATTACCATCGATGTAACTAAACGATGCATTACATCGAAAAAAACATCGATGTATTTTTTTAATGTCCATCCCTAGAATGAGAATGATTGTTAGGATGTTAGGTACGTTTTCCAAAGAGCAGGATTACAATTAATGTCGATAAAAGTATCGATATATTGAATTGTATCGACTTTTTTAAATCGATTAATCACTGGTTAATCAATTTAAAACAATAATTTAATATTTCATTGATTATTCGATACGTAACCGAAAAAACGTATGCTCTTTTTAACGATTATAATTGTTTTGGATGTTGAATTTTTCTACTTTCACTAAGATAGGCAATTAAACGTCTTGAAATTCGTATAATATTGGGAAATACTATTATTATACATATAACTATTAAAAGGAATGCTCCCTTTACTCAGAAATAATCCTAAATTAAAGTAATGTACAATCTATTTAAGAAAAATATTTTTAGAAGAGCTTAATAGCCAATTTCTCAAAATTTGGAATATCAATTTGTGAACTCGAAATTTATCGAGTTGGGTCTCGATATTGTGACAAAATATGACACATCGATATTTGATTTTAGCGATAAACAAAGAGGATAAAATGAATACATATGAATCAGATAGTTTTTTGTACACAACTTTCAAAATCAAACTGAGCCGTTCAGATATCAATTTGTCTGACTACTCATCAGAGTATCTTAGACAAATCATATAAAATATAGCATATACGAATATAATAAAAATAAATTAATAAAAAGAATTTTCTGGATTTAATAAATCAAGATAACATTTTTCATATTATCCCTACCAGACAGAAAAAGCACACTGATTGTTACTGATTACTTAGATAATAATTTTGAAGAAATCGTTATCATTATTTATAGTTTTTTCTCATTATCAAAACGACTAGCGATTCGATTCGACTAAACAATTACGGGTAACGATCTTCCTTGGTAAACTCTACCCAAACAAATGTCATCGAAAGAGTTGACGTTTTACATAAAAAGTGTCATTAACGTCAACGTCAAGCAATATCATCAATGAATGATTAAAAGAGTGAAAGTACCAAGTGAGAAAACTCGGAGAACTTTATTTTTACTAAACAAATACTTAGGTACTACATAATAAACAATAATTTTGACAGCATGCATTATCTAGCAAATCTTTATTATTCCTAAAAGGAAAGGAATATTTTTCCGCCGGAGACATGTTCTTTATTATGTTTTAAATTAATTTATTGCAGATACTGAACGTCGCTACTCGCTTGATAAAGCATCGTTGGCATACCTTTGTGAGTGTTAAAAAGTTGCAAATTGGCTGTACTCTATCAAAGATATGGCTACCCGTAAAAGAAGTGGTTCTGGGTCTAAGAGGCACCTGAAGGAGAAAGTTGTACAAATCTATGAATCTTTCTTTAGAGGTGAAGATTTAACCACTGATAATGCCACATTCTGGGATGAATTCTTCCTCCTCAAGCCAAAAATACCACAACTTGAAGCTGAAATTCATAAGCTGTCTGTAGAACAGCTTATGAGCATGAAAGATAGTATGAATTTACTTGTATCACAATGTATTGAAATGCTAGGACAGGAACATCATATAAGGTAACATTTAATTTGTAGAAAATAACTAAAGAAAGATTGTAATTATTCAAAACCTGATTAACTGGTTGAATACATTCTATTTCAGATTGGTCTATGCACTTCAGACTCTCAGTGCCCTATTAATAACAATGTACCAAAGAGCTGCACAGGACTCTAATATCAATATTAAAACAGTGTTAATTGGATCAGATAATCCTGACTTGAAAATGCAAAAGTTGTTTGAACATTGTAGCACCATTTTATCAGGTAATACAAAGTTTATATAATAAGTAACAAATGTAAATAAAGCCAAATAAAAGAGATGCACATAGTCACCATTTCTCTATCCATGAGTGGTGTAATTCAGGAGTAATTCACTATTCCCCTGCGGTCCCAAATATTTTTCTTACATATTATTTACAACATAAAGTACCAAACCAAAACAAATTCAGTACTTAAGATTCACTAATGATTTGTACCAAAAAACATATATATGGCTGAATTGAGAAACTGTCAGTCAGTTAAAAATCACCATAACATCAACACCAAATTTAATATTTGACATCAAAGAAAGAACACAACAATATCAAAAAGGTGTTAAAATCAGAATAAAAATGTATGTAAGAAGTATACGGAGGAAGAAGTGTTAGGTTGGCATAAAAAAAGCAAAGTGGAAAGGAATATTCTAATATCATAAGTAATATTCATTCTTTTTTACTCACCTACTTTTGATTTGATTTTAAGAAAAAAAAGTTTTGAAAGTAAGTATCATGAAGTTATAATGTAATATACATTTGCAGGAGATGTTCCAGACAGCTTAAAATCAATGGTTCTAAAGCTTCTTTTAGTAATAGCAACGGGCCTCGACAACATTGATGAAAACCCTCTGGTTGAGTATTTTATGCAAAACTCATTGTTTGAGTCTCTAATACAATTACTATGCACCTCTACAGAAAGACAACATCATGGTAAATTACCATAATTATTACCAGCTTTTATTGTACTGAAATGCATTTTTCACTTGCTTGTTGAAACAGCTTGCCAAGTTATGAATTCTATCTTTGTAAATATCTGAAAAAATTATGGTTTTCTCATTTATGTTTTAGGGTATGATGTGGTTATGCTGTTAATGTTTTTAGTAAATTATAAGAAACAAGAGTCTGCTAATCCTTATGTTGTGAAATTATCTATACTAGATGATGAATTAGCTTTGAATGGGTATGTATTATGATTTTATATACAATTTATTATTATCGAAGTTCTGAAGATTATTCCATGATCGAAAGGGTTTTGACATATTGACTTTTTTAAGGTATGGACAAGTTATTACAGCAGCTCTCAATGACTATGTGATGTCGACTTTTGGAAATATGCAAGGAGGTGGAGGTGGCGGCGGTTGGCTGTCTTCCTTCACTAGTATGGTTGGTGGGATATTTATGACCAGTGATGAGACACAACCAGTTATCAGAGGACAGAGGGCCAGGTCAGTAGAATTAAACAAAAAAAAGATATGTATGTGTAATTTATTTGATAGCTGAAACTTTTCAGAAAGATGTAAACATGGTTCCAGTGAGTAAATAATGTTATAAGGTTTCTTAGTACGTCGTATGTAAGTACGCATATGTAATAGCTATGCAATATTAACGACGGCGACCAGCCTTACGTGTATAAGTAAAGTTTAACTGTGCTATGAGTTATGCTTGTTTATATAAGTCATATCTGCCATAGATATTCGATACCTAATTGATAAAAGAAATAGTGCATTAGACGTACAATTTGACCAGATAAGATAACATATTATTGTACACACTAGAACCATTGTAATCAGTATACTTACAACTTTTTTAGTTTCCCAACTATTCTAACATTCGTAAATGTACTAGGGAAAATGCTTCAATCCACAAACAATATGAAATAAATAAAAATTTATTGCGTGGGCCAAGTCGAACCTAATCTGTAAAATTGGTAAGGAGAGGCTTGAACGCCTTCCTTCGCAAGGCAGTTTCTGCTGGCTATAGTTTCTACCTCTATACACGAGGGGAGAGTCGTTGGCGCAATGGAATAAGTAAAATCTTTGCATCGAATTCGACTCTGGATGTCGGGTGTAAGTAGCCTGTCGTGCCAAAGTGCGGGTGCGATATGCCGGATATTCGTTTGCATCAGCGCTCGGTACCTTTAGCGGTCATGTTCCTTGACATTCTGTAAACGAGGATGACCAACAAAATCCCACCCATTGTGGTGAAGATGTACACCCCAGAGTTAGCTACAGTCTTACCATGCCTTTTTCGGCTCTCATATCCTGGAGGCGTAGTTCCGACATCATGGGAGACGGTACTAATCCCCCTAACAGCCTCGGCCCGTACTTGGAGTCGAAATATAATGTAAAGTTCAGGTTTGCGGTCATATCTGGAGGGTAAGGCTAAGTAAGCCTCGAAGAAGCTAGGTTTGCTCAATAGACGGAGGCAGTATTTACTCCGGAGCATCGGATGCTACTTTATAAGGCGCAGGTTCAACCCCATATGGAATATTGTGCTCATCTCTGGGCGGGGGTACCCTGGTGCCAGCTTCTGCCTCTGTGTGTTCGAATCGTAGACTGCTCTGATGTTTCAGTTCGGCTAGACTCTTTGGGATTGCGTAGGGATATGTGCTCTATAAAGCCTAAAACACGAGGAATGCTTCAAGAAACTGTTCGCATAATTATGCGAAAACATTTCATTCCCCATCAGACAAATGGCTGATAATAAACAACTGCTGTTTTCGCGAAATTTTCTGCCTAATCCAACAAAACTTTGGCATGATCTTTGGTCTGTTTTCTGGTGGCGGAATTTCCCAACCGAATCGAGCTTTAAGAAACTAGCGGTCTTTCGTAAGGTGGGCACTGCGCCTGTGACGGTGATCTGATTTTGTGAAGTCCATAAAAAATAAGATTAATTTAAAAATTACATTTTTCCAAATTACAAATGCATTTTGTTATAATACCAACAAGATTTAAGCTCCCTGCAAAACATTTGTAAATACTCCATAAAACGTTACTTCAATTTACTTTAATGTCCCCCACAGCGGTGCTGAAGAAGGAATGTTACTGGCGTTGTACGAAGCAGCTCACTTGAATCGCAATTTCATGACGACACTGGCCCATTCCTCATCAGCTGCAGCTTCATCGGCGCCGCCTTCACCACCAGCTACATTGCCACCGCATCAGGTAAGATATTTAATGTACAACTTTGAGAATATTGCTCGTAATAGCAACTGCATTGTTTTCAACACAATCTCTTTTATATTTAAGCCTAAAAAGACGCAGCTCAATGATCCTAATATGGCCGCGACGACGCTTAGGAAATGTTTGACATATAATTAATGCTAGTAGAACTTTGATTTGTAGTAAGTAAATTAATGATTTACGCATATATCTACATCACACTTTAGCTAGACCTAGCTAAAGCGAATCGGTGAGGCCATAATCGTGTTATTTTGGGTAGGTACCTATGCAGGCGTATATTACTTACTGTGTACTAAAAGTATTAATTGTTTCAGACTCCGCCTAATTTAAGCCAAATCCAAGCTCTTGATAATGAGCAACCAACTAATCTGCTAGTCACATTCTTCCAATATTGGTAAGTTTCACTTAAATAGAGATATATCGTATCTACTACTGACTAGATTAAATGCTGTTTGGTCTCACATTTCCCTAATACATTTTCTATTTTCAGTTCCATTGTAATGGCAGACACTCGAAGCGAATCAAGCATCAACAAATGCAGTCTATGTTTTATAATACTTACGTGTATAGTGGAAGAACAGTTTGCAAATTCTATTATGCATGACCAGAATCTTACTTTTAAGGTAAGTAGTAGGTAATAATAATATAACACCAATAATTTAGTAAGATTTTAAAAATATGTTTAAATTGTTAAATTAAATGTATCTACCAATAATTCGTGGAACCATTCCAGTCGGTAAAATAACTTTCACATCATCAGTGTTTAACTGTTGTATTTGTCAACGGGTCAATAACTTGATAAGTGCAAATAATATATTTAAAATATAAGAATATTTATGTTGTTCATATCCCTTACTACATAGTAGTAAAATTACTTATGAGTAGTAAGTTTTTTATAGTAGATATTATGTAAAGAAAACCACATGTTTACTTTAAATTTCTTCAGCTTTGATATAATAAATACTACCTACTTTTTAAGGTACAACTGTATAGGCTCCCGATGCGTCATAGAAAAATAGTTCTCGAAGAGCCACCATCCCAACCTCTCGCATCTACCCTAATAGGTAAGTAATAAAAATAATTGGTTAAATAATAATCTTCTTACAGTCGAATAAATATTTACTCGTAATAGTACTTAGATATTTACTAAATAAACTATTCGTTTACAGATCTTCTTGTCGAGTTCATAATGTGTCATTTACTTAAGAAGTTTCCTGGTGAACTTTATCAGTTGTGCATAGGGGTGTTACTACGGCTACTCAGCTACCAAAAGCGATGTCGCGTGAGACTGGCAAGAGACTGGCGGCCTTTATGGGCTGCACTGATTGCTCTCTTAAAGTTCTTAGTTACCAACGAGAGCACTTTACTGAGGAGGCATAACATTTTCATTATGATTCAACAGGTATTCAAAGTTTTTGTACTATACTATTTTCTTATGGGATAGGCCGGCAAACGAGCAGATGGATTACCTGATGGTAAGCAATCAGCGCCGCCCATAGACACCCATAACATCAAATGAGTCACGAGTGCGTTGTCTGTCTTTTGGGGATAAAGGTGGTGGACGGGAAGGTAGAGGGGGAGAGATTGGGCCTCCGGCAACGTCTCTTACACGGCGAAACACAACAAACGCTGTGGTTGTTTCACGCCGGTTTTCTGCTACTATACTAACTTCGGCCAACAAAAGCAACCGCCTAGTGATTTAAAAAAAAAATCTATTGACTTTCTAGTATTCCAGGCTTTTTAGAATGTGTGTCGTAAAAAGTGGCATAGACAGGACAGTACAGAAGTTGATATATCATGTATTCATCTAAAACAAATGAAAATATTTTTTCATTTAACTCACGATTCCCAGAGAATTTTGATTTTTTTTCTGGTTCCCCAAGATTGTACCTCGGTGACTTCAAAGCCCGAGTAAATAGGTTACTTATGAGTAGAGTGGTCCATCGTAGGTCGCCTGATCGCTTACCACCAGGCGAGATAGTGGCCAACGCCGAGCCCGTTTCTAATAAAAAAATGTTTTATTATGATTATTTCTTATTTGACATATTCTCAAAAAGTGACTATTCTGTTTTGTTTTTAGGTCGTGAACATTTTCAATGTGTTTATCACGTTCGGTGATACCTTCCTGCCGACTCCTGTATCTTATGACCAATTGTATTATGAACTAATCCGTATGCATCAAGTATTTGATAATCTGTTCTATATGGGTAAGTTAGCTTTAATTTCTCCACCATAGGTATATTTTCTATGCATGTGGAACTTACGTCATTTGTCTTTGTTTTGTTTCGCAGCTTTACGATATTCAACCAGTGATGGTGAATTCAAAGCAGAGGCGCTGCGCCTAGCTAACTGTTTGGTGAATGTTCGGGCCATCATACAACACTTCTCGCCCAAGATCGAAGCCTGGCTGGCTATGCAAAATCTTTCCACACCTACTGAAGATCAGGTCAGAACTTTTTAATGTCCCTAATGACAGCTTTCTCTCTTTATTGAACTACATTGTATTGCAAAATGCAATTTCTTTGTTGTTACAGATTCTAGAAGTAGTTAGAAAGAATTATGATAGCTTAATCCTAAAGCTACAAGAGGGGTTAGAATCATACGAGCGGTATTCAGAAAAAGAACATCGTCCCTTACTGTCGCGCCTGGTGCTGGCCGCGCGCCAGAGAAGCGACGCCTCAGCTTTACATCACCACACTGCAGCTGCGTTGGAACATTACACCAGCATTTCCTGAAAGTATTAATTTAATCACACTAACGGGGCGCGCGATGCTTATTTCTAGACGCCCATAAAATATTACGTCGATAGACTATTCACACTAAAAGGTTAGCGACGTTAATCCAAATTACAATAAAAATATGGCTGTTGTCAAGGTAAGCACACTTATAAGAACTTTTAATTTTTGAATTAATTTGTGATAAGTATCAGAATGAGCTGTTTCTGATTGTTTATTTGTAACTGATTGTTTATTATTGAATTATGTATTGATTTACATCTTTGTAAGCCTAGTCGTTGCTAGCATTTAAAGTTTATAGAATACTGTAAATGTTAATACCATACTATATCATATTTTATTGAACCCTGTAAGGTCCTTAGATGTCATAGATAGATCATATCTATGTCAATTAATATCACTGACAATTAACATGTACTACCAAAGTTTAAAATAACCAGTTGTGACAAGATTTAAAATGATAGTAAAATAACTTACTGTAGTTATAATACATCATCAGACATAATAAATATGATTCACTCATGTTGTAATATGTCTTCTACTATAAACTAAATATTTAAGTTAATTTTTAGTGTTGTATTGTAAGGTATTCCTATATGTTACTTATTAATTCTGGTATGGTATTTAAGGTTTAGTATTTTTATTCATTTGTAACAGACTGTTGGAGAAATCCAAATGAGAATTAATCTAAAAATCGATATCTTTGAGCAGTAACAATTACTGCTAGGTATATGCGTATTATTATAAACGTCTCTATTATTGTGAAGGAAAAGAAAATTTGTTTGACATAGTTTAATTTAGGTATTGTTAACTACAATACTAACTTGTGGTAATTTTAAATCTGCATATTGCAAATGATGTTTTTGATGCTTAGTTTACTATTAATATTATTGGCCATGTATTTTTAGAAGTTATACATATTTGATTAAACTAAAATATTTAGATTATTTAGAAATTATAACAGATTATCATTACACATTGATATATTTGGATAAAAGTATGTATGAGAGCAAAAATAATTATGGTTATTTTGATATGTGTATAGAGTTTTAAAACGTGAAATGTATATTAAAATAGATGTTAATTAAATAAATTATTTTTGTGGACATAATATTTTTTTAAACCTATAAAATGAAACACAATTTTATATAAGTAATTATATAATTCGACATAATCCAATAACAATGAATTAAACACACATCAATACATAATAGACTAGATAATTGCTTTGTTTAGACTAGAATTCTTTCACAGCTTTTGAATAAAGAATTTTAAACTTAATAAGTAAAACTTTGGTAGACAGGTACACATAGGCAAGTAGAAAGAAATAAACAAAAAGTCTAATTCCTTTAAAAAAAAACGAGGTTTAGATGATAATTCACCTCAATCTGCTCTCTGGAATACCACGAGTTTAAAGATTTAGTGACTGAAAAAGCTGTTGTAATTATATTACTTTACACTAGTGGATGAACTCAGGTTTAGTGTTCAAGTGCCCCATAGCAATAGTTGGCAAGCAGTAGGGAACCGTTTGATATTATTTAGCAACATAACAAAATTAAATAATGTTTCAGCCCTATTCAATGTTGTGCTTCGCCATTCTTATACCCATTGTCCAATGATTTAATAACATTTCTCTGCAAATTGTACTCTTATGTTACAGCCATTGTCAGATACTAAACAACTTGTGAAATTAATTCGATGGTTTTAGTTCAGCAAGAGCTTCCTTCACTAAGTCTTGCAAGTCTTGCGGCAAAACAGTCTTCGACATGTTCCTTCTTAGCTCCTGGCATTCTTCGACATCATCCTCATCATCATCATCATCATATGTCTTCCTTAGGTCTCCTGATGACCCATCACTGGTTTCTTTATTTAAATCGTCATCACTATCAGAAAACTTATTTCTGTTATTCTCTGAACTGTCATGGGATTTTAATTGTTCCTTTGAATCATTTGATTTCACAGACCCAGAGTCAGTTAAAAACTCGTCCATCAACATTTGTGAGGGAAATATGGGGATATATTTCTGACCATTGCACCAACTTTCTAATGTTTTTTCTAGCTCTGTTATTCTATTAGCTAGAATCCTGTAAATAAAATGTATTCATGTATATCAAATAATATTCTCACTTATATGTGTTACATTGAAAAGATAAAGCTTTGACACCGGATATGGATACTATTTAACTTAGATAACATAATAATAATATTTCGCTATGCAAAAACCGCACTTTGAAATAAAAGGGCAATTCACAAAAAAAGATATAAAAATATAATGATAATACATACTGATTAGTTTTTCTTTGATGTTGTAAGGCAATTGACTTATCATTAAGTGCCTCAAAAAGGCCTAGACAGAGAGACTTCAATTCTGCTGCTGACCCCTGTTTTAATCCTGCCTTAGAATAAATATTATCCAAAAATTCTCTCACTGCAATAGTAAAATATTTTTCTCTTTAGCATTTTATGGCAAAAACATCATATTTTATTATTTACACATACATATTTACAAGAAAATGCATTCAATGGTGTAATTTAAATACCTTGTTTCTGTGTCATAACATCTGCAAAGCCTTTTTTCATCTGCAAAGAGTAATTTTTACTTCTATTATCAAGTAGAGTCTGAAAACGAATAAAATTCCCATGTTTATCAAAAAGTTATTTCCTGTTAACACAGATAAACCAGATTTCATGGCTAAAAGCAAACCTTATATTTTGTTAGTGTTCTTTTTATAATTTCCTTTTCCACTTGGAGTTGTGTTATTCTTTCATGAAGGTATTTATTTTCAGTAACTAAAGCATCAATGTCAACTATTGGCTTTGGTGGATCCATGTCATTACTGTCCTGGATTTTTGCTCTGTTGGATAAGATATAACTGATCTGATGGCTCAATCGTTGTACTTTGTTCTTATAGTAATCTCTGTCAGAGACCAACTCTTCTTTTTCATCCAATGTTGCTCTGTAGTCCAACTGTATTTGCTGGTACTAGAATAAAGAAAATTATTGATATAGGAACATGTGTTTCTTTTTTAATACTTGATGTTATTGTGGACAACAAACCTTCTTTTGATTTTTTTCTAGTTCATTAACTAGCTGCTCATAGTCTTTGTGAGAGTAGCTGAATATGGTTGAAGATTTTTTATTTCCATTCACTTCATCAGTAAGGTTTTCATGTTTTTGCAACTGTTTCTTGAGAGCTACTATATCCTCTTTAGCTTCCTCTAATTTGCTTTTAAGAGACTCAACCTAAAAATGACTTAACTATTTTAAATAGATGTTTGTGATTGGAGTTCAGGCTTTTAACTAGCTATGTAGATATAAACAAAATTTTATTAAAGTAGGTAGGTTTATTTAATGGCTATAAATTAACTTCATAGCTTTAGAAAAACAAAAAGCAAGTCAATGGTATTTTACCTCTAACTTGAGCATATTGTTATGGTCTTGTGTTTTAGCAAGCATCTCTCCACCACTAATAGTATTAGTAGGGGTTAGTCTATAGGAAATATTGTTAGAACCTGGGCTAGATTTCACAGGCACTGTCTTCTTGCACATCAATTGTTCTACTAACACCTTGAATCTATCCCTTTCCATGCTGCATTTGTCTAGTTCTCTGCTCATTATTGATAAAGCATCTATCTTACTTTGTAACTTACTTTTTAGAACTGAATTCTGGAATGAAAGTACAAATTAATTGTAGTCTTCTTGGGTTTTATATTAGAGTAGCAAATACGTTTTATCGTAAAAAAAATATTCAATATTCAATACCTCAAGAACATAATCGTCTAATTGTTGATCTTGAAATTTGACTTTCGTCAAAGATGATTTGTGGAACATTGTTATATGTTGACTTTTGGTATAATTAGAACACTACATAATAAACTGTTTATTTGTTTGTTTTCAGAGCGCATTTAAACGCAACGTTATCCATGAAATAGTTTTCATTCACAAACTGATAATGATAGCTGATTTCATTTCATTGACATGATTATCAGTGACATTAGTTTGTCAAATTTTACAGGGCATAGCATCTATGGCATAGAGCAAAATTTACTTTCTTGCTTAAAACCAACTTAATTTAGGTTTTTCTTTATTACGTTAAGCATTAATCAGCCAGATAATTAATTACGATGTCAAATAAAATAATTTATTTTGAGTAGTTTATTCCACCAACCTTAACCACTACTCTATTTCAAAGAGAATAGTAACTCTAGTAGTCTATTGCTTAAGACGTTTTAAAAAGTTTTGTTTTTAATCTGTGACGTACATTATTTAATTGTCAACTTGATTTAGAACAAGTGGTACAAACTACAAAGTAGTGCGGATTTTTTTCGTTTACTGCAGATGTTAAGTGAAATTAGTACTTTTATAAGCACTGAGCACTGCTTCGATGCAATGCGTGCTGGACAAACACAAAGAAGTAGGTTTCGTTCATCCTAACGCATGGCAAGGATGGCCGCGTCTGGTTCCGAAATTGATGACTTCTTGAACGGGCCTCTTGTTTCGTGGGTGAGTGCACAACGATTCGTGCCTCTGTTTTTATAGCTGTGCGCGTAAATATGAAGCGTGAGATGAGTTTGTCCAAGCGTTATATGTGAATGAATGTGGTATTTATTTATTTTGCATGATTTGTAAACGTTATTTATTTCTAGGACCATACTTATGAAACAGAATGTTGTGACTCTCGTCTCTCTGTCGTCATACTCGAGTGATCAAGTCATTTTGTAATGGATGTTTGTATGTTGTAGATGCTATGAATGTTATCTTTGTCTATTGAGTGGTTTATTCTGAAGATGTTGCTATATTGACATTATTTGTCCAGCTGTTATAATGAAGATTCGTCATAATTAATTGAAAGTTATAAATAGACATGCAATTCTTGTGTTAAAAATAAATTTGAATCAATTGAAATTGATTCAAATTTAAAATTTATTTTAGACATTGAAAAATAATAATTACTTTCTTATGATAGTTACTGCCATGTATTTTAAGAGATAGCTGTTTATTTATCAGTGCAGAATATAAAAATACTTCCCACAGCTGTTCATTGATGCATTGTTGGTGTGTGTTACCATTGAGACAAGAATACACCATCTTCAGTTCTTAGAGAATTTATTCACATAATCTTTTATGAATGTTCCTTTGATCATAGATGTAAAAAATCAAACTTTCTATTTTAGTGTACATCATGCTATCTCTTGTAAAGTTTTTTAATAGAGGCATTGTGCAGAAATAACACATACAACAATTTGTTGTAACTTGTTTAAAATTATATTTGTAAAGAATTTAATTTTAATTTAAAGTTAAATTTCCAGCTAAAGTCATGTCTTCCAAGTCCAGATGCTGTCACAGAGTATTCATCTCTGTTCAATGGAGACATCTTACATCAAGTGTACCTTCAGATAGACCCGGAGCCATCATGCCATATCACAAAACTTGCTGGGCTGGAAGACCAAGCCCTGATATTAGGTAGAGTAAAGAACTTTGATGCCATTATAAAAAATGTGAAAAGTTTGTATGAAGAAGAGCTTGGTATGACACTCTTGGTTGTTCCTGAATGTATATGCTTGGGAAAAGCACCAGAATCAAGAGAGGGCCTGGAAACCATGAAGCTTTTGATCTTGCTTCTCCTTGGTGCAGCAGTACAATGCCCTAACAAAGAACTATTCATCACCAGAATTAAAGAACTCAATGTTGATCTGCAGCATAATATTGTGGAATGCATTAAACAAGTAAGAATTTTATTTTTATTTTTTCTTTTAAAGGCCATATTTAGTGAGCAAATTGCACACAATTTTCTTACTTGCTTCTTATTTTTGTTGAATGTAAAGCAACCCAGTAGACTTTTATCTATATTCAGTTTTCTAAAACATATTTTGATTAAGAGTTAAAATCTGAGTAGGTATCTGAATATCTTATTTAGGTTTGAATGAGGACTAGTGAACAAAATAATTGACACTGACAAAATAAAATATGGCTATTCAAATTTGGGTACTAATTCATTTGTTATGTCGCCAAGGCCCTTTGAGGTTCCATTGAGGTGTAATTTATGGATTAAGAAGTCAGTCATCTATGTATAAGGAAGTGTTCACACATACATAAGCCAAGCATGTCTCACAGTTAGTATACAACTGATAATAGAACCAGTGAAGCATGACTTGACTCACAATTGTCTTACACAAGTTTTAGTTGTCATTATACATGTTACTTTGAATGTTTACTTATTTGAATAAGCCAATTATTATTTGTTGTGGTAATTTTTGTTTGAAGGAAATTTAAATTATTATGATATATATATTTTGCTCACAGGCACTGCTATTGGTGTATTAGAGTCAATCTCTGTTTCATTTCACTTCATGGGTAGATACTGCTCAGTTCTATCATAAAATCATCTTACATGACAATAGTAGAAACTTGATTAAAGATCTAAGCTAAGGATTTTACTTGTGACTACTGCTTCTGCAGCAAAAAAAATAACACATCTTAGGTTTAGTATAAAAATATTGGCAAATAGCTGTTATGCTGCTTATTCAACTTTCGTAAACAGATATTACAAAGTCACAATAAACTGTTAAGTAGAATGTCCATGACAAATCTTCAACATGAGTAACTGGTTGTCAAATATTACGCAAAGTTGGCTGTCCTAATGGTACTACAAGTCAAGTACACAGTAGAATTTAATAAGTAGTATGAATGTATGATTTTTTTATTATGTTCCGAGTTTAGCAGCTTGGTAGTCACATTATTTCAAATATGTGATTTTTTATGTTTGTTTAGTTAGATAAAAGAAAAATATGGACATTCAAATAAATATGTCATCATCTCTATTACTGATCAATTCTCAGATTTTAACAAAACAATGATACCGAAAGATTTCTTTAATTCCCTACAAAAACATACCATACTAATAATGTTATTTTTGAAGGTTACAGACATGCAAACTGTGGTATTGACGCCAGACGCCATCGATCTTTTTCAATCACCGACAATGTTTAATCACATGCGTCGGCTAGCTAAAGAACGCGATCACTACCTACAAAACTGGGCTTCCTTAGTACTTCACGAAGGTTTGTGTGAGAATGACAATGAGAACAAAAATGGAAAGAATAGGTCTACACAGAATGTCAATCAAAATAATGGCGATAGTCAACATCTTGCTGTGGAGCTGGCAGATTGGAAAGCACGTCTGAGGAAGCAAAGACAAGAATTGTTAGTATTTTAAATGTGACAAAAGATAAGCAAATATACAAATGGACATTAAAATTAGGCAATTCCTTTTATCAAATGAAATAATAACATTTTCTTGCTATAAATACCTAACTACACTTTTAATTTGCTATCTAATTATAATAATAATAATAGAATAGTCACGATAACCGTTTTGTAGGTGGCCTAATTATTGTCTGTTCGTTTTATTCAATTATATATATTTTGTTTCAATTGCATTTACAAACAACTTGTGTCGTGATACATATGTTTAATGTTATGAACTACATTTTAGGGAGGAAAAATCCGAACAGTTGTCCGAATGTCGGGAAGAATTAGAACACACCAAGCTAGTGCTAGCCAAGTTACGCTCTGACAGCCAAGAATGGTTCAATGAAGCTAGAAAATCAGCAGGCTATAGAGATGAGGTTGATGCCCTCAGGGAAAAGGCTGAGCGATGTGATAGGTAAGTCAAACTGGCTTGCAACAAATAGGCAAAAACATTTAAATAGGAACTTAATGATAAAAAAGCAATATTTTCTGTTAATAGGCTAGAACAAGAAATCCAGCGCTACCGTGATCGTCTGGCGGACGCGGAGTACTACAAAACTAGAGTTACAGAACTCCGTGAAGATAATAAAGCTTTAATGGAAACAAGAGATGCCTTAGAAGAACAACTACAAAGGGCACGGAAACGCGCCGAACAATGCCTTACTTTAGAGGCAGCTATGATCAAATTAAAGAGGGAAGCTAATGATATTGCATTGGTAAGTTGCTCATTATTTTTTTTTTAAGATTTTTTAAAATCAATCTCTAATGCTTACATTTCACATAATCCACAATATTCGTGTTTTAAGGAAAGAGATGCAGATCAGCAGAAAATCCAGGAACTTATTGAAGAAAACAATCATCTGCAATATATAACAAAATCAGTATTAAGTGAAAGCAATAATAGTAATTTAGATACGGACAACGAAGGCGAGAGCACGCTAGAATCTGGCGAGAATAGCTTATCAGAACAATTGACTAGTAATGCTCAAGCTAGGGCCTTAAAACTAGAACTTGAAAATAAAAGACTTTTATCAACTATAGACAGCCTTCGAGAACAAACGTTACTAGAGAGTAGCGATAAAGTACTTGAGCTAGAAAAGGAAAAGAAAAGATTAACTCTAAAATGTGAACAGCTTCAGGAAAACTGTAACAGACTTATGCAACAAAACTCTGAGTTAGAAGAAGTGTTCCGAAATGCTCTAGAAGAAAATAGAAAGTTACAAGATTCATTTGATAGCCAAAAGACATTTATAGATCGGCAAGCTATTGATAGAGATTCAGAAAAGAACAAATTACAAGATTTCGAAAAGCATTTGGAATCTATAACCAAAGATAAACAAAGAATTCAAATGTTATGTGACTCTATTCAAAGAAGAGCAGATGAACTAGAAAAGTCTTTGGATGCCAGAACCAAAGAGCTGAACATTTTAAAGCCTGAAGCTGATAAAGTCACTGGCCTCATAATTCAAACCGAGGAATTAAAAACGAAATTAACATACAGTGAAAGGGACACACACAATTTGCAGAGAGAAGTTAATAAGTTACGAGAAGCTGTTGAAGAAAAAGATGTATGTCTTGATAAACTTACAACCGAAATTGAACTAAAAAAGAAGGAGTTGGAGAGATTAACAAGAGAATTAGAAATAAGTCACACTATGACAAGCAAACTTCAAGACTTGGAACAAAAGACTCAAGAGCTTAAATCACAAAAGAAAGTAGACTCAGAAACTATTCAAACATTGCAGAAAGACCTTATTTCTGAAAAGGTCAATTTTGATAAACTAAGAAATTGTATGGATAAACTTGGCATTAATGCAACAGAAATATTAAGTAGAGATGTTAGCATAGAAGATTTATTGGAAAAGGTCATCACAAATACTGATCACGAAGGATTGATATCAGAAATAGCAGCTAAGGCTAACTTAATGAAATTGGTTCCATGTGATTGTAACCATGACAATATTAACGTAAATACTCATGATGACATAGTAAATCCTCAAATAGAGCAGCTTACGTCAGATCTTGCGACATTGCAGGCGTCACTAGAAAGCAGTCAAGCTGAAAATGCTAAACTGCAAGTAAACATTGCAACTTTAAACTCTCAGAATGGTTCGTTGATATCTCAACAAATGACTTTACAGCTAGCCAATAGCCAACTTGCTGCTGAAAAAGAAGAGATTATCAAACAGTTGGAAGTTTTAAAGGATAAACAAGACAACCTTCTGCGTGATCAAGTTGCTCTACAGACACTTCATGAACAACTGAATACTGAATATGAAACCCTGCTTAGTGAAAGAGAACCTGTTAAAATCGCTGTCAGAGATCTAAAACTTGAAAATCGTGAATTGAAAGAAAAGTTGGCACAGTATGAGAAAAAGGTGTCAGATTTCGAAGCAGAAAGAGAAAACTTAAAAATTGAGTCCAGAAACCTAGTTAACCTTAGAGCTGAGCATTCTAAACTTAAGGACGACTTCAGGAACCTCTTTACAGCAAGTGATAGACTGAAAAATGAATACAGAAATATGCAAGAAGAATATAGAAATCTAAGGAGTGAAGTTACTCAATTGAAGTTAAGGAATACTGAGATATCTGGTGAAGTCAACACTAAGGTTGAAATTATTACTAGTATGGAGTTAGAAATAAATAAGACTAATCAACATTGTGAGATGTTAATTCAAATGAATAAGAGTTTAGATGCAGACAGGCGTTCATTGATGGATCATGTGTCACAACTGTTGACTCAATATCATGAACTACTTGCTCACTCACTAAAAGATAAACAACATTATCATGAAGAAGAAAAGATGTTTGCAGATAAAGTAAATGCGTTGTGTCGTCAGAAAGAAAAATTAGAAGAAAAAATTATGGAACATTACAAAAAATTGGATAACTGCACTACAAAAAGACGTGGTTTTGGTGCGTCATTTGTCAAAAGGGTGCGTAAAGCTGGAACAGATTTAATAAATAAAGTGCCAACAAGAAACAATAAACGAATTGAAGACGCGAGTCGATCAAAATCTCAGCTTACGTTGGCTGGATCAGAATCGGGTGAATCAGATCCTGGTAGTCAAGAGTTAGAAAAAATTTCTAAAAGTTCTGATCAAGATCAAGGCTCTTCAAATCCCAGTGCAGAATCCCCAAGGCATAGCATAGATTCTAGTTTCACAAGAAGATTTGATGACAAACTATTGAAAAAATCGGATAACATTGACATGAGTGGATCAATTCCAAGTTTGGATTCAACTAGATTGACCAGTGAAAGTAATTTTGTGCGAAGACTTTCTGGAACATCAATACACAGCGGCGGAGGCGACGATGCGCTTATCAGAGCATCGTTGAGAAGACGACCACATAAAGCAGTTCCACCAACGCACAGAAATAGTTTCCAAGGTCTAGAAGGTGACACAGTACTGCCGGCAGGTAAATATAAAACATTGGTTTTCTTATCAATTATTCTAGCTTTCATAAAAATAGTATTTATTTTGACCTTATTACAAATTTTCCAGCTTCAACACCAACTCCATTTGGTACTGCAGGGACGAGGCGTACGGTGTACGTAGCAGATGAAGATGCTAGTGCTAATTTGAATACTAAACCACAAAGTACGCCTATCAAAGAAAATCCAACTTACTTGGTATACAATCGAATTTCCACTGTAATTGGTGATGGAGCCTGTCAAAGCATGAACGATCGACCACCCACAGATCAACACAGGTCAATGTCAGAACATCCGAGAACTGCAGTAGAAGAGAGCTTGCCGGAAAGAGACGACCTAAGGAATGATAGAAGATCTATAAATCGGAATGAGAAAACTGATAACTCGAAAGAATCTGCAATTTGGTACGAGTATGGTTGCGTATGAGGTATTTTTTGAATGTTTATTAACTAATTTAGGAAGGATGTTTGAAGTATAATACAGACTGATGAGATGCCTTGTATTTTGATATTCGATATGATCGCGCGGTTGGAATATTGCATACATGCTTAAGATAAATTGGCAATGTTTTGATAATGTGATAAAATACATTGTACTTTATTTTGAAACCAGTATTAGTTGGCATTTAATTTGTTGATATGGGTGACAATAAATTTCCTGTTTAGCTTTAAAACCTGTAACGTAAACATCTATGACACAACAAATATCAGTAAATGTTAGACAGCATAGTATATAAAATTAAGTTTTCGTAGTCTTGATGCAGCAGCAATTAAGGCAGCTTATTATTTTGAAATAATAAAATTAAGTACAAACTTAATTTATTTAAAAACAAAACGTACGAATGATAGTTAGACACTTATAAAAAGATGATGCTTGATATTTATTTCAAACTTTAATTTCTTCCCAAAACTAATTAAGAAGAACAGTTTTTAAATATATCTTCCAATAGAATCATGTTACTAAGCTACTAACAGGGCCACAAGGATAATGCGGCCTGTTTTTCTTCTTTTACAACATTTATGCTTAGTTAGAAGTTATTTTACTGTAATTGTAGCATTAACAAACCATATACTATAAAACTTTTTAAAAGTAACGATGTAATAGCAACGTAGCTTGCTACAATAGTGGAATTTTATTTTACAGGACCAAATAATTTAATATTTTAGATTATATCAAGTTTATTAACATGACTTTTTGAGACTAATACTCAATCTTATTTTGAGGCTATACATCTTATCAATAAAAATATGTAAATCTTTTTTATTCATGTAAATATAAGTTTAATGTTTAGTTTTATTAAAAAAATACCGCTATTTTGTGATGTTTTCTAAGTTTATATTTCCTTGCCAGTGATATCTGTGACTTCTGAAATACGTAATATTATTGTATTATCGTTTCTCAGTGAATGTGTTTGATAGGCGATCTTTCCGTACTCTATGTACCTCAGGCTACTAAATGTCGAAAAGATATTACACACATATTTATGTAGACTACATCATTCTAAATTTAATGAACATAATGAAATCTCGCGAAGGAATATCCAGATCAATATGACTGTAATTTTATAGAGTACTAAGTTAAACAAGGAAGTTCTTCAAATTGATATTTATATAATCTAAGCAAAATAAATTACATTGATAAATTGGTTTTATTAATTTACAGTGATAAAGGTAGAATGAAAACTTTA
This sequence comes from Spodoptera exigua, assembly GCA_902829305.4. Classification (NCBI taxonomy): domain Eukaryota; kingdom Metazoa; phylum Arthropoda; class Insecta; order Lepidoptera; family Noctuidae; genus Spodoptera; species Spodoptera exigua. The sequence continues at coordinate 8,102,409 of LR824614.2, forward strand.
GGATGAGAATCGAATTGGTACTGAATGCTTTGAATTTAAAACATTTCTCGTTTAAAATAGCACTCTGTATCTATGTTACATAAACATTGCTTATGAACAAAATAATAATATGATGTAATACTGAGCTTATGACACATGTATTAGGTAAAGTTATGTATTCTATCCAAATACTGGCAATCTATTAAGTTTACCATCAGCTTTTGGTACATATTGTATGATGTCAAATACTTATATTATGTGTGTCAAGTTCTTATGTACAAATATACATATAATATTTGTATATCATATTTTAAAGTACTTAGTGTACCTATTTGGTATGTTTATTTTTAGTTTCTTTTTATGAAGAAGTTTAACACATTCAGTGCCCCCGACGCGTATGTGCGTGCGAGGAAACGCACATACCTACGCGTCGGGGGCACTGAATGTGTTAATAATATTACAGTTACATTACATTAATCTTTATTGTCATATTGTCGCACATTTTGTTCCAGTACAAACACACGTAATACGGCAAATTATGTTGCATCAAAAGGTACCACCTTTGCGATCATAAATAGATTAAGTTTATTGTGTTAATGACTATCTCTCTCTCTGTAAATCTTTTTTTCCTTCAACTATAATAATTATTAATCGAATTATGGATATTCATTTTAAATTGAATTTACTTAGCAGTTGAACACTTTATAGCAGCAAGTACATTATTGTTGTAAACTAGTGCCTTTGGATGCCCCATAAGTAATTTAAATGAATTGAATGTTAATATTTGTTTATTGGTACTAAAGATGGTGCTTTTCATCACTGTGATGACATCATTACAGAAAATTGTTTAAATGTAATTATTATATTTATTTGATAAAGCCAGCTTTTGAGAAAAGTATGCCTATAACTTCCAAATTCTGTAGTAATAACAGAAGTGAAGGCCAATTTTTCTAAAATAGACGAAGCACAAAAATGTACTGATTTATTAGTTATCTATGGACATAGCATGACTTATGATTTTAACTCCATTTATTTAATAATATTTGTAATTTACTTAATTATAGTAAGGTACTTAATAAATGCCTCTCACCGAATTTATATTTTAGCACACACATTTAACTTCTCGAATACAAGTCTTAGTAAACATTTTATTTTGTTTTCTTTTATAATATCCAAAATTTGATAGTACTAATTTTCCAATCATAGATATTGCAAGATTTTTTTAAAATAACTCCATTTTCTTCATTACTGGGGACAGGAATACAATTTTATATATTATTCCCTATGAGCACAACTGGTGGACACGGTACAACTTTTTGAAATACCCAGTTACATTTTTTGCATACAAAACAGCTGAAAATAAATAAAAAGCCATTATATGGTACTATGAACTTTATTTTCTAACTGCACTTCACATTTTTATGTAGTTGTGCTTACATTTACATATATATATTACATTATTCTAGAAGAGATCCATTACATCCAGACTCTGCTTTTACCTCCCATTTCACAGGACACGGTTGCATGGAGAGTTTGAATGATTGTCCTGATACAACTGCCTTCTGGCCTGGTTCCACTTTATGTGGTAGATAAGAAATGATGCACTGAAAATTTGTACAAAAAATTGTAATAATCATGCAAAAAACATTAAATGATAAAACATGAATGTTGTTCAAATACCTTTGGTTTGTCATTTTCCGTTGACATGTACCCAATACACATTGTTTTTGTAGTGTGACCCCAAAGTAATTCTCCTTCTCCATTCAATGCATCAAATTTCAAAGCAAGGGTTCCACCCAGCCTATCTGGGACATCCCATAAAAAAGGTGACTGGAGAAAATTTTCTTTCAAACATTTATCAAGTCCTAAAACCGGAGAAGAGTCAAGCAAGCTTTCTGCAGAATTTTTAGCTAGCTGTGTTCGGATCAAATGTTCCCCACATCCAGAAGTGCAAGAGGCCACTGAGGGTTTTGTGCCATCCCTGCTCATTACTGCCCAAACTCCACTGCCAAAAGATGCAGCTTGGCCAACTCTACCTTCATGCTTCAAGGAAACACCACCAGAACTAGCTCCAGAAGCAACAACACCATTGGAATCCACACAAATTGCCCCAACAGTGTCTAAAGGGCTAAATTTAATATCATTTTGTATGGAGTACCTTTTTAGCTTTCTTTTACAATGTTTATAGTTTCGAAATGCACGTGCTGAGACCATTTTGTGATCTTCTACAATTTCAAGACCTAGCCTTTGAGCCCATGACCTTGCTCCTTGTCCAGTAAGTATGCAAGGAGGAACTCGGCCCAAAGATAAGTTATCACACTGTTTTATGCACAACTGTTTGGCTAATGTAATTGGATTCCAAACATTTGATACAGCCCCACATGCACCAAAATGCAAAGTTTGACCATTCATGAGTGAAGCATCACATTCTACAGTACCATTCCAACTTAAGTTTGATCCATAGCCAGCATTAGTCAGAGGACTATTTTCTAATTCTGAAAAGTACAATTTTAAATAATTAGAATGTGAAAAATTCACAATAACTTGTGTACAGATTTGAATTCCAATTGGAATAAAAAATCAATAGAAATTACAAACCTATTATGGCCTTTTCTACAGCATCTACGGCATTACCACCTTGCTGGAGAGCAGTGGCAGCTTTCCTGCATGCTAAATAACAAGTTTTTTGATATTCCTTTTTCAAGGTATCACTGTGATATCCAGCGCCTGAAATTCGTTAAAGACTTTAGTAGATTCCACAAGAATAGTTGTACCATTATTATTTAATATTTCAATTTGTTTTAAGTCATAAAATAAGAAATTACCACAATGCACTGCTATAAACCCATTCATTATTAAATAGGTAGGTATTCCTGATAATTAATATTTTTTTTTTGTTTACACTGTTAAATACACAGCAATGTATCACCTAGTAGTTTTTAAAATAATTAATATCTTCATGTTTTAATGTGTAAAATAATAGGAACTAAGTGGGAGAGCGTCAACAAAAACAAAAATAATTGATTGAACTGTTGAACTCATTGAACTTTTTACTATCTGACATTTAAACCTTGTGACAGTGAAATGAATGAATTATAAGAAAAATGAATGAATAGTCAACGATCGATCCGTCTTACAGCGCATTTTTAAGTTTTGAGTAGTGGTTATTTGGCTAACAGATATTGTCACAAATAGGCAATAAATTTTTTAATTAAATTATAACAATCGATAATTCTACAACGTAGATTGGTTATAAAGTCTGAGAATGTTGTGTTGTTTTTTAATCCTTTGTACATTTTCAATAAAACGGTATAATTATACGATATAAAGCATTAATATTCCTAATTAAAGAAATCTAGAACGTAGCCATACCGATATAAACAACACCCAATTTACCTTAAAACATCCTGCTCTGGCCTTAACCAAATATTTCTGGGATTACATTTATTAACTGGGCAACAATATAATCAATACAACAGACAAGTTTCCTTTATTCGCAAACTCTTATTATTGCTTACACAACTTGTTTTGCCTGAATAATCTAATAATAATAACCTGAATTCCCACCTGTACCTATAAATGCAAAAATACCATCATAAAAAATAAATAAACATTAAAAGATTACATAGGCTTATTATTACCATTTATTTGCAACTAAACATTTTTATTCATCAAAATTTACATGATAGTGGGTAGTTGAGCATGATGATATTTAGTCTAAAATTTTCCTCAATATTCTTGCTTTATCGTACAGTCCTTTAGAATAGAACTCTGTAGAATTAAATATAAAGCACAAGTGCTGTAGTTTAAGTTAGTCCATTGTATAATCTTGAATACATTGATAGATTCCTCAAAGTCCTAATACAATAATTAAAAATTTGTGAACTTTTAAACCTTTCAATGATTTAATAACATTATTTTATACTGTGATGTTATATATAAAAATAACTCAGTTGGGATTTATCTTTTTAATAAAAATACTACTATAATATCCATGATGTCTTATTGAAAGTTATTAGAACAAAAATATCCAATAAATAGCAGAACTACTTTGTTAGACTTTTCCCAGTTGTCATCATAACACCAACAACTAAAGCAGTGATAGTGAATCCTTGTGCAACTATTCTGAGCCGCATCATTTGTTGAGACATCTTTTTGCGTCCTGTCCTGAAGCTCCAAAGTCCATAAGACAGAGCACCTGCTGTGGCAAAACATCCTGGAACATGACAAATTATTTTGTGTTGGCACTGTAATTTTGTTTGATGTTTAAAAAATTAATTTATTCTAATGCACGAAAAACATTGAGCAATACTTTGTCCAAATTAAGGTATTGCATAAGTATCTTATTTTAATAGGTACTAAATTTTTTATTTTCAACAGGGTACCTAAAAATTAACAAATAAAATATTAAAGATTTGCATAATTTCAACAAATATATTCTACAGTCATACCGATGGGAACGAAAGGATTCTCAGAAAATTTTCTTCCGAATTTTTCACTTGTTGTTTCAACTTGCTGGTGCGCTCCCATCTCTTTTCGGAGTTGCACCCAATCCAGATCAGTGGGTTCCTCATTAGACATCATGGAGAATTCTTTAAAAATTTAATGAGGTAGTATTATTGTGAGTTTATGAGTATCAACAGTTTGTTTTTATTGCATCGCAAATGAATTCACTTGTCAAAAATAGGTAGGTAACCTAAAAAAACCCTATGTCAAAATTGACTTGTCAGTTTTATCCATAGAGGATATAAAATATGTCATCACACCGTAGCATCGCACGAAGTCAGCTGATTTAATGATCAGCGAGTCAATTAACTTATTTTTATAGTATAGTTTACCGCTCAGTTTTAGGGTTCAAACTGCACTCAATATTACTGTATTTATTGCAATATACTTCATTTCACGTAACTTTTTGTAAGCGAATATAACTGAATACTTTCATTCCTTATCTGTTGATGACACCGAACACCATTTGTCTATGGCTTTACCAAAATGCCAGGCTAGGTGGCCATGTTTGATTGTCTGTGTTTTATTTGATGGTTTCGTTCGTACATTGGGTGTTTCGTAAACTCGTTAGAATGCTGAAAATTATTTGCTCCTCGGAAATTATTCTTGAAACTGTAAGTAATATCGTTTTGTAATGCGTAATAATTAATTATAACAATACAGTGGTATTGAAATATCTGGTGATATATGTTTTATGTGGTGAAACAAATTAATTTTGGTGATCCGGGTATATTTTTCTTCATCGCAGCATGCATTTTATTTATAAACATGTACGTGGAGTGCTTGGTCAATAAAATACTAGCAGTGCATAATCTATCTGATTTCCAGGTAGTAATAATGGTGTCGAATGTCTACGTGGTTAATTATTTGTTCGTAACTGGAACATGTGTTATTTTGCGTGTACCAATAATTATATTGTAATTGTCGTGACATTGAAATTAACATTACCGTCTCGTGGGTTTGCCTCGTGATGGATTTGTATTGCATTGATGTACATACGTTGCAGTTATGCAATGTACTTACGTACACCTAGTACTAATAGCATACTAGTGATACGAACATAAGAAATCAACGGTTCATCTAAACTTAAGTATAATTAATGAGGAAATGTGACAACATTCAGACATAGGTCTTTGTTTTGTAAACTTATTACTTTATTTTGTTGTTGTTGTAGCATGTAAGGTCAGTAGGTAGCCTTGGGGGCGGATTTTTTAGGCTTAAATTGATAAATGTTATGACTGAACCCAAATAGTACCTCACAAAAATAAAAACAAATACAAGTCTGTTTACTGCATGTGGTGTGGTGATTTTTGTCCATTACAATTTTGATGTAATTCAATTTAGTTGTCATTTGCAGTGCCAATGACAATTTTAAATGAAAACTGTTTATTTGATCCATTAGCTTCTAAAATTCTATTGCCTATTGTGTTTGAGCAGGTTGTTTGTTTGTTTGTTTCACATTTAGACTGACTATAAATTCAATAAATTACTCACAAGATTTTATTCGCAAATTATAACATACTTTCATTGTTTACCGAAATTCAGTTTGGTTTTGCATGTGACTAAATCATGACTGATATTACATTGATAGCCTTATGGCAGTGTTGTACTTACAAATGATTTACAAGGAAAATGTAACTCATACTGACTTTAGTCACATCCTAACACTCATATGTGTCACTCTAGTTAGTAACATATAACCAGGCCAAGGTGTGTTAAGTTGTTAACTTAAAAACAATATTGATTTTGTGTGGTTTATAAGATGAGTGTAATATAAAACTAAATTATTTACTTGGATTCTTTTAAGTGTTTTTGTTGCTCTACAACTAAGAAATTAACATTATACAAGACTAAAATTTAAATAAAGTGATGCCATTTTTTGTTTCAGATGGCTTCATCTTCTCTTTCAATGAAGTCTAGTGAACCCCAGGTGTCTTGAGCACTACTTAGTTAATTAATTTAGTTTAATAATTTTCTTGTTATTAATAAAATAAAATCTTTAGTTTTTTTCTTGTTTCGTAATGTTGTCAACTGTTATTGCCAACTGAAACAATCTTATCATTTCTGCTCAAGATAAAATATCATTCAGTTTTTAGTGTATGTTCAAGACAGTTGTCTTTTTATTCTCAGAAATTAAGTAAGTTTATTTGATTTTCCCCTTTTTTATCATACTGACATTATAATGGCTTCAAGTGACCCTGAGATTAAGGATGGATTCACACTTCCTGCTTGGATGAAAAGTAAACCAGCCAAGTGAGTACTACCCTTGTTATTTAATATCACTTTTATTGTAAAGTTAGTGCAGGTTTCTTTTCTGAAGTATTGTTTTAATATTTTTATTACTTGCTTGTGGTTTCAAGAATTCAAAACGAAATAATTAGTCAGGAAATATTCGGAATTATCAAAATATTATAAATCAGCCCCAACATAAACATTGCAGAATATAAACAGTATTCCAAGGCACTTTTCCTTGACTGCCATGTATAAGAAATGAATCATAGCATGGCATTTTTAGTTAATTTGATGCCATTACAGGAAAGTGCTTATATTACTGTGAAGTTATTGCTTTATTAAATTTTATTGCATTTATCATTATATGAAAGTTTCAAAGCATTTCATCTTATTGCTGATATTTTGCTTCCATTATGTATATTTATAACTCACTTTGTGAATTGCTTTTAGACTAGAGTGTGTTTGCAGTAACCAAACTAAAATAGATTGTGTATAATGAATGCACAACTACGTATTTGGCACACTTTAAATAGTTTTCCTGGGTGATTAGAAGAATGTTCTATTGCTTTAGAAATTAGATGTAATTTCCTCATGTGCCTTTTGCGTGAATAACTTTTGTGGCTGGAACACTAGAACACAAGTTTTTCCCTAATTCTTAACCAAGTAGAGAGATTTTGTTTTGTTATGTGAGTTTTCCTGTATATATGATACATGTGAGTTATGTATAAAGTATGTACTTAGACCTATAGTTATACATTTAATTTCTTTTCTACCATTACCACAAAGACATCCAGGTCTTGTAAATGGTATTTTTTTCATTTGTTAACTTGTCATTTCTACCTTTTAAAGAGAAATCAACAACAATATATCACAATAAATAACCCAAATCTGCGATCACTCATTGATAAAAACATAAATAAGTACATTTCGCAATTTCTTTAAGAAGCTTAACTGTTTCCAAGCGTAAATAATTAAATGTGTGGCATGTGATAAGATATGACGTCAAGCAGAGATTGCTTTCTATAATATAAATGATTAGTTTGACACTCTATGGATGGACTGAATGTAAAAATAAAATGGTAGCTTGAAATCGGAAAAATTGACAAAATTGAATAAAATAAATAAAACAATTGCAATACACAAACCAAATTCTTTAGCTTAATAAAATATTTGTAATATATACAAGATCAGAAAGATATCTCGTTATAGTTAGACTTGGCAAACTACCAAGACTGAAAGTCTGAGTGAGAAACTGTACAGAGTCAAATATGTATATAAGTCAAAAATATTATACAAAAAGTAGTGTTTGTATACACAAAACACAACAACAATTATTATGCTACAAATTACTTCAGGTATTTTCCATTTGACGCAGCAGGAAATCCCTTGTTTACAGTGTTGTCATAGCCGTCAATGAGTTCTAAAAAGTGCCTCAAAGCAACTGCTATACTACCGCTACTATAACACTCGACTTGCGATCCCAAAGCTAGAACTTCATAGTGTTATGTGTAACAACTCTTTACGTTTCGTTGTTAAATAAAACATTTACTTAAGGTCAAAGAGAACGGGTACTCTAACTATTAAATGCCCTTCGCGTGTAGCATAAATACATGTTTAATTACTTGTAACGTCAAATTGTATGTCGTAACATCTTTATATAGTTGCATTTGTAAGTTTTTACACGTCACTTTCTTTTAAATAATGGCTAAAAGTAGAATATGACTGTAGGATATTCTGGAGTTATCTAATCAGTGTTTTTAGTTGTTGTCATCACTGATCGTTGAGGCACGATTATTTGCATAAAAGTTAGCACTTCTGCTTATAGAAATAACTTGTTTTGATTTCTTAATAATACCTGGCTGGCGTGGAGGCTTGTCCCGACGTCACGACATACCTGTTTCACTTGTTTGTCTTTGTGACTTGTCCTGGTTGACCTATGCCGTTTTTGTATACGAGTAGAAGAAACTTATTCCAGCTTTAAGTAGGTTAAAACAAAATATTTTATACATTACTTATTACGTTTATACAGAGAAGGATAGGTAAAGAATAGATAGATAGCTAAAAGATGAAATAATAAAATAAAGTGAAGGTTGTCCATAAAAAAAAATACGAGAAAATGATTTTTTTACTTAATTAAGAGAAAAAAAAGTAAACGGAATGTTCTCGAATTATGTCATTGTTTGTATAAGTAAGTATACTAAAAATAAAGATACCTAATAGTGGGTAGGTGGCCTATTAAATCATCGTTTGTGTTGGTAACCAGTAAATTGTATTAACTAGTTGACCACGTAATTGGTACGAGTACAGTAATTGGAAATACTTTTTAATCATCAAATTCTTATGCTGAATAGACATTCCTAATACAAAATACAGGCACTTAATTTTCACTGTATGAATGTTTCTAACATCGACAATGTATATCGCCAAGTAAAAAGAAAACCCATAAATGTTCTAGACATAGGCGCGTTAGTTATATCTTCGTTTAATGAAAAATAAATTTATAAACTCACAAATTAAATGACAATGGCAAATTAGGATGAATCGTTTAAATGCCAAAGAGTTTAAATAATAGTTTTAATCCTGCTGGTGCTTTATGATTTATTATTTATATCGTAGTACTGATGCATTATTTGAATAATTTTATTTGTCTTTGTTATTGTATTGTGAGTACACAAAGTTGTTAGAATATTTACCACTTATTTAGAAATAAATAGAAGGTATAACTTTGCATTGACGTCACTTGGTCTATTTTCATTATAAAATCAATAGAAGTTCATAACAAAACGTAGAAAATTTGTTTTACAAACACTAAAGTCAATGGCTGTGAGGTCAACGTGAATGTAGTCAACATTATAAAGATGCGCGTAAATAAATATATGTTTTACTTAGATTTGCCATGTCCATATTCCTCTGGTCATTATACTTGCAATTAGTTAATGTTTCGTTAATTGTTATTGCAAAATGCCATTTTAAGTACACGACAAAACTCACATCATTTGGTACCCTGAATTTTAGTAAATATTTTGAAAGGTAGATAAAGTAAATATGTATGACGCGACACGATCAATCTCTTCGATATGTCGTATAAAGTGAACGTGCAGGTGGATAGTATCATAGTACACTCAAAAACAAAAGTCTCTCGAAATTAAATCACATTACACATCATCAGCTTATAAGTTGCCCACTGCCGAGCAAAAGCTTTTTCTCACACGAAGGAATGAGCATTCTTCGTGTGAACTCCTTATAATAAGAAATTATCAAGTCCAGGTGTCTACACCATATTTCGCTTCTCTGTGTATGTGTATTTTGTTAGAAAGCATAATATCGATTAAATGTTTTCTCAAAATAATGCCAATTAAGTTTACCATTTATTACTTATTTGGTTTCATGCCAATATAACCATGTTAATATTGCATTGCAGTCATTGTCTGTAATAAAGTAAGTAGTATTAAATATTGCGTTTGTTACAATATCGGAAATATTCCACGAGGCGACACTTGTATGAAGTTTATAAACAAGTAGATCCTCCGCAGTGCAACATAGGTCACTCACGCCCTATGATAAAGGTGTTAAGCACACACTTTGTGTAAATATGGAAAAAATATTTTAAATTATGCAGGCATTCATTTGGTTGCACAATTTTCCAATGTCAGTGGCCAGTCGGCGTGGAAACATTATGGGCTAAGGTTAATTTTACCTTTACACGGCCATTCTAATATTTGTCTTAGCCGTTTGATTGGTTTAAACAGAAATGTTGTAATGAGACATTCAATCGAATTGGATTAGGGCTCGGCAATGATGCCGTCCTACACGACCGACACGAAAAGGTCATGTGAATTCGTGATTAACTTTTAGTTGTTCTATGAAAACCTAAACATATAGAATCATACTTAAAAGACTGCTGCAAAATCTTTCGATGCTCTAAAGAGTTTTATAATGATTAAGTTATTTTATAGTTTAGAACTACCGCAATCTATTGTTTGTGGTGTTTTTTTGTGAGGGACCAATTAGCAAATTACTTGTCTCGTCCAGGTTAAGGCGAGAGGCGGAGTGTCAAACTGACTAACCCCCCACCCCTCCATTCCTTCTCCTGCTTCAGGCCGAAGCCATGGTACCCTATGTACCATACATATGTACTTACATAGTTATGGTCACAATATTAATAATATGCTTTGTATTTTTTTTTAGGATTTCCGATTGAATGCATTTTTAGGTTCGGTTGTACATGATGTCATACATTTTTGTCATTGTCATTAAATTATATAAATACATAATCGTAATCTGGGTTTGTCCGATAGGTAGGTACAATGATTTATCGAGAAAAAAGCTGTTTGTATTCTATCATTATCACAAACTGAAAAGGCATGTCGTCATTTTTTTTTTTTTAAATGGAAACGTTCTGCTTTTGGCGTGCAGCAGTAAACGAATGTTCAAATAATACATATAAACGAACTCTAACCACTATCGTAGTAAGATTAAGGTTATTCGGAAACAATCGAATGTTTATTTATTTCTTTATAGTTCAATTACACTTATATTTGCAGAAAATCAATTGCGTTTAATCAGATTCCGACTCCTAAGAGTGCTTATTCATTGAATTTTTTGACTTCGATTGACTTCTTAATCGCAATGTCAATGTTTTTAAGATTTTACATACCTATTTATTCTTGTAATCTCGCCCACACGTATAGCGTTATCAGTCTTCGTGTTATAATAACTTTGTTATGGAGATAAATTGCCTTTTTACAGCCACTAGATTTGTACTAAATTTTATTATCATGTAATATTTTGTTGTTATGATTTTACGTTATCATTATTGAGTCAATATTCTTTGCATATTTTCTTAGTTTATCGTCGAACAAAGTTGACGGCCTGTGAACTAAATATTTGAGTGTTGTATTTTAGCCTTTATTGGCGTCAAAGGTTCATTGACATATTTAAATGTAAAATCTAGTCATTGTAATCTCAGATAGTGTTTTGTACATAACTATTTATATCTACCCAAATGTCTAATTTACTTCATATCTGCTTGAACCAAAAAGTCACAAACTCTTAAAATAGTCCGAGTTTGGTGGATAACGTCATTGTTGCGCCGCGGCCGCGCCGTGCCCACTTCTATTTTAATTTGTCTTTCGTATTCTTTGCGTTGAAATGTTAATGACATCGTCATGAAAACTCAATTCGTAGAAACACAAGATCAACATTTCATACGTAGATCTTGGTGTATGTGTGTGTGTTCGTACGTAGCTACGAACTGTGCTATTCTTAGCTTTCGGTATTCATATCGACAGCTACACAACGCCATTCTCCATGATAATAACGTTCTTTTAAAAGAGGGAGTGCGCTAATCACTCGTTCTCATTGGTTACTTTATCGTGGCGTCACGTCGGCTTGTTATTTATTACACTTATTTTCAAAGTGACGTAGGCGGTCGCTGTGTGCTTATCGTGAACTCATGTGCTATCTCTAGGGTATATAAAAAGGAAAACTTGAGTGTAGCCTTTTAGTTATTTTGTTATCGTCTGTATATCGCCATCTCTTATACTTGTTCCAAAAGTTTTCTTTGATATATTTCTTCGCAATTCTGTGATATTGTAGCAAGTGTTGTGTGGATTAACGACTAATAGAAAGAGTATAATATTAATTTGTAACAATGTACAGAAAGAGGAATATGGTGGCTCAGTTCAACAACATCTTATCGTGAGTGTCGACGCCTACCTTCAGATTGACCGACAATAATATCTAACTGTTAAACAATAACTGTCCATTGTTGTATTATAACATGTTTGTTATGGTATAGTTCTTATTTGTTATCTAATCGAAAGAGTGGTGTTGTATTTAACACTAAGTCATAATTGTTTTATTTGCAGGGAGTTTGAACCTTTCGCGGGATCCCCGCCAGCTCCAGAGGACTCATTCTTCTACATCCGCTACCCCAGAACCGACGTATTGTTCGGAAAACCGAAGCTTAATCAAGACGTTCCAAAGGTTTTCGCGGAACCAACCAACGAAGTTAAAGCCGCCTCAGCTTTTAATATAGTTAAGGAGAAAGACTGGTCGAAGCATACAAAACCGTGCCAAGACGTGCTCCACGGCATTGCACCAATCAACACAGCAGGTAAAACCACTTTGTATATTTCAAAAGGTTATTGCGTGACATTGACATTGTCCGGTAAACGGCATTCGTTTTTAAATGGAATCGAATGATTAGTAAAATCATTGCTTATTATGAAAATATCATTTAAAGCTTCGACGCGGCACCATTTACATTTCCTGCTAATGTCGTTTATTTGTCATTAAAAAAACTCTTAATTGATGCATTAGTAATGCCATATCATAACTAATGATTTTAAGTAAAATTTCGGTGCTGTTTGACGATTGGGTTTTACTCAGTATTGCATTCACTTTGCGCTTTTAAGCTTAAGTCGTTCTTTCTCTGCATCATTCACCGAGGAAAGTGGAAACTATTTCTTTACGGGATCCAAGATAATGTTCAACATCCTAGAACGCGCCGTGTTTCGGTGTATTCTTCGTTATACACATCTTCTGCATAGCTAGATGTTGTTGTGACGGGCTTGTCCACTATAAGTAATGATTTTATTAGAAGATGATGACTTCATTAAGTGGTATAATTTTTTCATACAGTAATATTCGTAATAGCAACTTGTATCATAAATAAAATTGATTGTGTTTGGTTATTTTCAGTTAACTCTGTTACTTCAAAGCCAAAGCCTGCGGGGACAGACGACGGTTTCAAAGGCGAGGGCGCGGCTTGCGGCAACTCGATTGTCAAGGTATGTAGCCAATAGCCGAGCGGCATTGATGTTTGTGTGACGTACATAAGTATTCGTACCAATTTGGCAATACAATATGAATAATACTGGATTTATTTGCAATGCATGTTTTTATTTATGTCCAATATTTTGTATTGGTATGTAGTTATGGACATTGGTACATTGTATCTACCGAAAATGCTTAATATAATACAACGAGTATTTTGCATAAACGAGTGGAACCGACTTAAGCCTCTATTATTGTTGGAAATCCCGAGTCAACATGATTGTTATCTATAGTTTGTTGACTTTCATGATAAACATTTTAGTTTACATCTTTACGCCACAACTAGGTAGTAGTTACTGGAAGGAAAATGTTGCATGCCTTGCGCATTACACTGAAACCACTTTGTTAACTTTCGCGTTAAAACTATAATATATTTTACATCTGTCGGGTTTGTGCACTTCTTCTTATCGCGCGAAAAGTTTGATAACTTGTCCTGTGTTAATGATTAGCAACGAATATGCTTTTAATTAGCTGTTATCAGCCACCCACTTGTTTAGTTGTAGTAATTTTCGCAGTTGTTACATCATTTAGCTGATCGGTTTTGATTCAACGATTTAATGGCGTATACGAACAAGTAAACATGGCTGCGTATTTATTTTGTTCAGATAGTACTATCAGATAATCTTGAACGCGTACTCATTAGGGTGCGAAATATTCTCATCTTTGTGTTCCCTTTGACACACTATGACAGATTCAAGTTGTATAATAACATAGATGTTTTGTAATTGAGTGACACATATTTTATTCAGTCACACCTGTTTTAACTTTATTGTTATGATGTATTCGTAGTCAATTTATTTTTAAATATCCCTCTATACAACTTGCAAGAATATAAAAATACTCTAAAATTGATGTAGGAATGAACAATAAGTTTATAATATCATTGGAAGCTAAACAAATTGTTATTCTTATTTTAGGTAGCGCATCAGATAATATCTTCAAAGTCGTCCCGAGGGTTCACGGTGGCATCACCCGAGGAGGACCACGCCGTGGCCCCTGACCTCCACCAGTACAACTTGATGCACCGCCGCGGCAGTAAGAGCCTGCCCGCCACTCCTGCACACTCACCACCCGGCAGCCCAGCCAGCCGAAGGAGGATGAACGGGAATCGGTAAGTCACTAAGTCATTAAATTCATAAAACGTTATTTCTCTTAAAAAATAATGGAATTATGCAAAAAAAACTTTAAAATTGTATTTGTATCGAACTGACTGAGATGTCTTGTAAAGGGGAGCTTATTATATAAAAAAAAACATACAAATTTAGCTTTCTAACTTGTTGGTATTTAAATCGGAGGTCAGCTAAATAATAATGTTTTTATACAGGATATTTTTCAAGTGCTTTATACACCTTAGCTGTTGTTCTGGTTATGGTAATTATTGTATTCCGTCTAGGTCTAGATAGAACCGGTTCTCGCCAGTACGATATAAGTATATCAAACTTATTTCTGCAAAAATATATCTGTTTGTTTTGTCTTGTCAGTGTACATGTCCTATGAACTTTACCATTCCCAATTATTTGTTATCTGAATACTTTCAAGGTTAGGTCGTCTTGATGAATTTCGCATGCGAATGTACTCGCTGAATTCAATTTAGAGATAAGACTATTACGAAACAATAACGTGTCGGCTACAACACTCCATTTCCATATCGCATGCATTTCAAATCAATCGCATAATTTAAGCCAAAGAAAGTTCTGTATATATAGACTAGGATTTATCGTATCAATTTTACGTTGGTCCAAAGACGAACAAAGTCATGGCTTATCTAGTGTGGCAATGGCATGTTTTAACAACGAAATATCTTGAAGAGTCGTCTGTAAGTAGGTCAGCCGCCAGCTATCAAAGTTATTTAACTAGAGGAGACTAGCTCTTTTTGTGAAAATCACGTGGTTGATTAAGTTCCTCATTAAATAATATTAATTTTTTTTATGAATTTCTATGAATATTTCATTTAAATAATGGTTGATTCTAAATGAACTGATAAGAATCTAATATTTGTGTGTAATCAGAAATAAAAGTAATAATTACAGTGATAAACAAAGACCAAACAGACACTAATCTTCTATTAATGTGTTATTTCCGTTAGTATTATTAATAACCTCTATTCAATATGTCAGCCATATAATAACTCAGTGCTTTGTTTTGTTATAGTTTCTTCACATCGCCGTACGAACCAGTAGAAGATGGGAATGCGCCACGTTCGTGGTTGTCTATGGCTCTGCTGGGTTTGAAGAAAGACCTCGCTACGTCAACCTCCACACTAGCTGAGGAAGACAGCTTCGACGTACTCTCTGTTTCGCGTGGTAACCTTGCGGAATCAGTTGAAAATCTTGGCCCAGCGCCTAAGAGGAAAGAAACTCTTAGCAGTATACCACAAGAACCAGTGGCCCAGGCCTCGAAACCCGCAAAACCTACTACTTATCGTCCCAAACCATCAGAACTACGCGAAATGAATTTCTGGTCGCCCACCTCCATGTGAAACTACTTTATAATGCTGCAGAGTTACGCTGTATAATGGACACATTTATTGCGTAGGTCTAAGCTTATAAGGAGTATACTATACACGTTTATCTACACGTGTGTTGACGCACAATAGCGTACGAACCCCACGGGGAATGTCAAGTTATGCAGAACAGTTTTCTGATAACTGTATGTTCTTGTGACTTAAGTTTACTACAGGGTTTTGTCATGTGGTTCAAAGTAGTCTGGCGAATATCAAGTTTGTATGCTAAGCAGCAGTAAGTTCAATATAATTACAGTCTATATTTGTAATGGGAATTAGATTAAGTGTAGGTTATTTACTGGGTTACCTTAAATTTGTAACATTTCATTATATTGAACAATAGTGATGTATTCCATTATAATTAGGGGTAGCTCTTAACTGTAGAATACTTCTTTGATTTGTTAAGAATTATTCATACGATGTAGTTGCTGTCCTAGTTTATTCGATATTTTCATAATTTTTCCATTATTATGATCATAAACAACAACAGAGATACACATTAACATAGTTGATATTGCTTGCAATTAAAGTTGATATGCCCTTCATATATAAGAATAACAACTTATAAAACAACATCATGTGACTCATACATCTTAGTAATAATCGGTATTATTATTTTGTACTTGAATGAATTCTCTGAGAGTGTGTATAATGTGTGACAATTTCTAAAGATACATGTGATATTATTTATTATAAATCGTGTTCAATTTTGTCAGTTCATATATAAATTGTAATTAATTTTGGAAGTATTAAATTTTAAGACTTACTTTAAATATTTTTGTATAAAAAATAATAAAAAATGAGGAAGCTATTTTTCTGAACCGCATAATACAAAATTTGAGCAGAACTTTTAAGATTGTATTAAGACTTAGCTGTAATTTTTAACTTTAAGTATTGAGCATAAATGTAAGTGCAGATTCTCCTACGAAAATAATATTTAGGTAATAAATATTATTGATCTTCTTCATACTGTTGTTTTATATTACTTCCTAATACCTACGTCAGTCAAACAATAAATTAAGGAAAGCTTAAACAATGTCTTTAATTCCTACACTATATAAGGGTTGCCGAAATACAACTAAACGTTAATCCATGTGTCATTTATAACTATGATGAGAGTTAGGAATATTTTGTACCGAGACCACGAGACGCGAATTCCTTACATTCTGCATTCATGAAACTATTAATCTGAACTGAAACAGGACTTTACTCCACGCAAGTTAATCATTTTCCAGAAAATGAAATGCAGCAAAACGTAACTGAGGTTTGACATAGCAACTTAGACCATAGAAAAGTAATTCCTCCATGCATAGAAACGATATGCTAAAATATTGTTCCTCATTCGGCACCTACTGTAATCGGCTGAAGTCTTATCAATCACTCAGTAATATCACCGGGATCATCAATCATTTCCTCCATAATGGATTTTATTACTTTCAATTGTGGCTCCGTGGGCGAGCCAGAAATTGTTACTTCATTTTATAAAATAAATCACTAGTCGTTACATAAGTTCCCGTTGCGTGACAAACCTTCGTGTACATTACCACGATTACCGACCATTTTGGATTTTTTAATGCTTTGGGTACCTACCCATTTTTTTCTGAAATTATGCTACTGTATATTTATACACCCGTTGCGTTCGTTTAAATAGGGTAATGACTAGTCATGTAAACGAACCTTTACGATAAAAACTTTGTATAATGTTTCAGTAATTACGTGAATAAATCATGAAACTTGTTATTTACGGTATTCAGATATTATTTTTCCCAAGGATCTTTAAGTTTTAACTTCTTATCAACAGATTATTTTGGCTTTTTTTATAGGTAGGTATAGTATAACTGGTTTGCGCTATTGATAGACCACTGCTAACAAAAAAATACCTACCAACGAAAAGTAAATAGTATTTTACGATAACAAGTTAAAGCCGTAGATATCCCTATAAGTACATAGATGATATTAATGTGGCATTTTTTGATCGAAACTTATTCAGCAGGATCGAAACAAGGTGAACAAGTTATATTGTTATAGGCGGCATTTACGTAAAAGCCCAGCTACACGCGATCTAACGCACGCACCTTTCGTGAGTTGGCTTTGAAAGGCTTTGCGTTTATAGCTTCCTTGTTCAACTGTAATTCGTCGACGGGTCGTCGATTCAGTAAGGTCACGACATAAAATCACGCATGAGCTGGAACCTGCCTTCTTGGTTTTTATCCTGCTGGGCTGGAGGGTATATTTACTAAGTTGTATCTAACGTAAATTAATTGAATCACGGCAAGATTAGCTTTCAGCATAATATTGCATGGGTACTTAGTATTCATAGGAAGAAGAGACCTACAATAGATACGTACATTTTTAGGAAAGATACGACTTAGGTACGTGGCCCATAGATAAGTTAGTCGTTTGTAGAAATATTTTATTTTTATATACCTATACATATTTTTTATGTCGGTCGGTAAACGAGCCGACGGATTACCTGATGGAAGGCAATTAGCGCCGCCCATGGACACTCGCAACACCAAAGGAGATACTACGAGTGCGTTGCCTCTTGTGGGTTGTTAGGGATTTACGGACAGGGGATTTTAGGATAGAAGATGGAGGGGGGGGGGGAAGGATTGGAGAGACGGGTGTCCGGTAACCTCACTCACACGGCGAAACAAAAAGTACCTATTGTGTTACGGTCTTAGCAAGCGTGGATATTATGCATATATTTCTGCCTGTCTTGTTATTGATTAGGTACAGCTTTTACCCTTCGCTCCCGTCTTGACTATCTAGCCTACCTACCATATCCTACCTACTCTACTCTATTCTTCTGGTTCTAAGCTCCATCCACCAATTCTCAACGAAATAGGTTTAACCATTCTTGGGGTTTAAAAAGTGTAACTAACAAGACTTACTTTTAACATATACCTACCTATGCATATGTATAGATATAGATATCTCACCGGAGATCGTGCGATATCCGCGGATTATGCGGATAGCCATGACCCTCTGGGACGCGACCAGCGCACGAGCTGGCCGCCGCCCAGCAGAGGGCCTTGGATCGCACAATCCCCATATACAACCTCCGGTTCTAGGGGTAAGTTTTCGTTTTGGGTAATGTTTGGATGCTGAACCAGGGTCCAACCAACTGCAGAGCGCTTACTATGGTCGAACAGGCTCCGTTTCTCGGCCCTGTTGATTGTGCAAGGCACAAGTCGATGCGTATGCGTTGGCGATCATTGTGTTCGTGGAAGACCCTTTTGACAAGTAAGTAGACCAGATATTGTTTTACGGCAACGTTTAAAGCTGCTGCTGATTGGGTGAGCGATGGTAGGTGGCGAGCAAGAGTAGCTCGCTGCCCGACCAGAGTCAGAGCGAGGAACATATTTGTGACTGTAGCGAGTGAACCCGAGTATGCATTATGGCCAATAGACCAACACAGATTGGGCCCAACAGGGCCGATGTTTAGGCGGGTCAAGCGCAATAAGGTACCGCGTCCTCAGCCTAGGCTAGCCCGAAGGGGCGGGAAATTTTTGGTCGATTTTTCCTCCTCGAAAAGACCTTTTATAACCATAGATAGTTTTAGACCATATAAATAAAAAAATATTTCCCTAATTATACGAAAATTAGGGAACTTTGTGTAACCGTCACAAAATACTTCTTTCAATATCCTAACGTTTTGTAGATACATACTAAGTAATACAATTACAAAAGTGACATAAATCTCAGTCGAGCATTCGCCATCCTGTATTTGGGAACATATTTTAATTTTCTCAGTTATGATCACACTTAGAGAACCCAAAATACAAACAGCTTCTTAGATAAAAGCCTGTTATTTCATAATTGTTCTTCCGACTTTTTAATTAGTCTCGTTTCATTACTCAAATCGGATTTGCGTTCACGCCCGTGGCTTTTAAGGGACGCCTAATTTTGTCGTCCAAAAAAGAATTTGAATATTCTAAGGTAGGGCGAAGAAACGAAATAGAAGATTTTAACAACTACTGCGTCATTTTAAATTCTTACAAAGTTTAAGGTGAATGTTTTTAATACAGATCTTTATGCATAGGTACTTCTCAACCTCTTTTGTAGAGTAGCTGTTAAAATTATTACGTATCTAAATTATAAAAGACTTAGTTATTGCCTTATTGTTAATCACCGTATCTTCAATCATCAAATCCTTAAAAAAATGTCTAGCAACGTTCTTGTAACTCATCTGGTGCAGTGGGTGTTCATACTTACCACTGGGTGATGGTGATCAGCCTGCTTGTTTGCCGCCCCATCCCAAAAAGAAGTTTCATGAAATACCTACCGTTTTTTATACCAAAATAGTACTTACATTTTACGATTGTAAAAAGTTAATTATTTCTGTCTTTCCAGTAAGCAAGTTAAAATATTTTTCAAGTCAACTAAATGTACCTAGACTTTTAGTGTAGGAAAAATCTTTTTAATTAATTAAGTATTTGAAGATTTGTACAATTTTATTTATTAAAACAAAACGGAATAGATACGTACTTAGGTCGTTATATGTATGATGTAGGTACGTAAAACCGATGATGCTTTTCAATTAAACCCCGAGGCTTTGGCGTGGTCCGCATTCGTACCTCGATGCCTACGTAGGTTGCTGAGAGTTTTTGAATGGTACACGGATCCGATTGGATCAATCTGGATTCTAGACCTAGAATTTTACCCAGTTACAGAAGTTTCTGCTAGTATCTACCTATTGATTAACATGTAACCTCGCTAGTTTTTTGTTTCGGTACACAACTCTGGATGTGAATTAGTAGGTTCCTAATAATAGTACGAACGAAATGGAAGAACCCTACAGCTCGGGATGAGCAGTTTGAGATCGGGGGCTGAAATACCTAAGTATGTCAAATAATTCGTAGGTACATATGTTCCACTGCAGTACGTATCTTCATTTCGTCTAAATTAGCGTAAACGTAAATAAATGAGTGTTTGCATAGTAACAGTAGCATTATAAAAATTGCATAACCTGCCTTCGTATGTGAATCACGTGCTGTTTTGTTTACATTGATACACACTTACGTAATTATTATCAATGATCGATGAGACGCTTTGAGATATAGAAGGATCGAAATACATAGGTTTATTTTATAAAACAAATCTGCAATCAGAACGGTACATTAAAAAATCTAGATAGCCAGTCTATCAATCAAGCATTTTAATACAAATCAAAATTACACACTGATTCTGAATTCAATGAAAACAAATGTATTAAATACTATAGATACTTACTTAGATATAGACAAAGTTGACATGGCACGGGCTATACCTCCCTAGGGTCTAGCGAGATGAAAATTAATTAAACAGTTATGGGGTTAATTTGAAACAGCTGGTTCAGATATTATAATGGATATTGGAACCCTTTGTTCTTATTAAGTTGATACTGAAGTGTCGACACCACGTCTACTAACCGACCGTCTATGTCAAGCGAAGTGTTGGATTATTTTAATTGCGATCAGATATGACGCATCGGTTGTGTTTTGTGTTAAGGTTTGTTTCAATAGATAAACCGTTAGATATGGGTTACTGTGAATCCAATAGGCAGATTTGTACAGATGATTTTTTTTTGTCTTTTATTTTTAAACAGTCGTTGGCGAACAGGTAAGTATCTAAGTACACGTAATTGTTTGAGTGGCGATAATAAATCGAATAACTTCTCGGAATAGGGAGTTTAAGAATTTTACTAACTACCTCATAACAATCCAATTTTTCTCCTTCTTCGGGCTGCGGTACATCAATGTGCTTGCACTTGCAACCCCAGCTGATCTTGCGACAAGAAAGTATTAGTTTGGATACCTTTTGATTTTACTTTCCGAAAGTTCCAGACGTTGTCTGAACTGAAAGCACTAAATAAATTGACCATCTTATTAGGATGGCTCATCAGCCTTTAGGTGATAGCTGTTGAGCGAAACTTAACGAGCAACTGCTTAGAAATTATAAGTGCAGGTTTCCTCAGGATTTTCACCTTCACCGTATATCAGTGGTGTATAAAGATACTCAGGAAGTAGGTACATATAGCTTAGAAAGTCACAAGTGAGAGTATGTTACGGACGCTTAAGACATGTGCATATACATATTTTAAAGAAAAGTAGCCATAAATATTCACATCTTTCAATAGTATACTAATACATACCTACTTGCACTCAATGAAATCAACATTAGAACAGAAAATAATATTTAGTTGAAATTACTTTGAATGTGTCATCATTTATCATACAATAATGGAAACAAATGCTGAAAGCACGAACGACTGTAAACCGAATGATGGAGCGGCGATCACATAAAATTAGAAATGGCGATGTGGATAGAAGGTAGGGAAGCAAATATTTTATAACTAGTGACTAGTATTAACCATTTTATTACTAGTTAGTAGGCATGCTACATTTTAGTTCGGAAAATCTAGAAAATAGTTGTAATATTTAGCAAGGGACGTATATTTTATCTGTTTATTGGCTGCACTCATCACTAATGTACCATCAGAGTACGAAGCACCATTTCTGCGTTAACGCGACTTACAAGTTTATGACGTTCGGCTCTCTGATTGGCCGGCTACAAGTTAACTAACCAATCAGGTATAAACGCGGTAACATTTTTATCACATTAACGTAAATTTTACTCACTAGACTTAGGTAATGTGCAAGACTGTTGATTCCATATAACGAAAATTAAAATAAATCGATTTCACTATTTGTGTGGTGGTTTCCTCAAAAGACCAAAGGATTAACTAGCACTCTCTGAATGAACACATATTATTATTTTTTATATTATCTGGAATTTAAAAGAAACTGATATGTTAGATAGAAGACGCCATCTTCATCTAGTTTTTTTATATATAATTTTGACGTATAGGTAAGTTTTGTTGCTATTTTATGGCCTATTAGCAAACATAAATTCAGTGCTATTTCTATCATAAACAGACACTAATTGCAGCTTGAACGCTATTTTAAGTAGGTAGATACCTGGCACGTGATCACTGTTGTCAGTGTGTTATTAGTTACCTATTATACACCTTGAATCAATAGCCTTATGTAGCCTAACAGTGTAGTTTTACAAGATAGGCCAGGAAACGTGCTGATGTATCACCTGATGGATGGGATGTAAGTATCACCCGCAACACCAAAAGAAATACAAGAGCGTTACCGTGTGGGCGGTTAGGGATTTGCATAAGAGGGCAGGATTGTGGCTTTCTTGTTTTTTTTTTTGAGTGGGGAAAGTCATCATATGGCTCCTCTCGACCAGGTTGAGAAGTGTCAGGTTGTTCCTGACTAAAATCCGCCCCGTACTTTCTCCTGCTCTAAGCTGGGCCGCGGTACCTTAATCCGCTTGTCCCGAAACCGCCTAAGACTTACACGGCGAAACATAAGGCAAGGTTATTTCACGGTATAATGTTAGGCCATTATATATGTAAGTATATTATAACATTTATAGATCTTTTTACACGCAGAAATTAATTATTCGACATTTCCCGGAAATAGTTATCCTGATATGCAAAACAAGAATTTGAGCTTAATTTACAAAACACATTTAATTAATATTTTCATTTATTCTGAGTGATCATTTTAGTATCCTTAATACAAATTAAGATTGAAGCTACGAGCCACAAATAACATACGTTAATTTAAACTATATCACAATATCGATTTCATATAAAATTTAGATCCAATCTTAAATTGATTCGGGATGATCGTCCGAGGCAACCGCGCGAGCAATCGAATTTCTTCCAAGTCTAGTCACGTTCTGCCTCGTAAGGTCCTGCCTGCTACATTATATGATGGAACATAGTTTCATATATATCTATACATAACATGTGTTCTAAACTTCCAAGTTAATATGAAACAAGATCGAATGATCGGGCAAAAAAAGCACTTTCTTTTAGTACGAGTTGATAGTATTGATTTCAGAAGCCATTTTTATGCTACAATCTGTTGAAAGCCTAACATTAAACGTAAAGTAGAATATCTAATGCTAGATACATCAATACTAGGTTGGTACAGAATTTTAATTCACTGAATAATTTTTAGATAATCTCCAAGCGTTAATAGTCTTATGTATACATAGCTATTTTTGTAATTCTTAAATTTTTTCATTGTCATCGCAAGCACGCAATGTTGTCGAGTTATAGTCGCAGGACATGAAATGAGCTTGACACACATACATTACATCTGGCTCAAACTGGGTGTGCCTAGTGACTAATTTCGGGCTCTCGTGCCGGGGAAAATAAGTCAAATAAAGCTAGGTTTTAGTAAAATAATGACATGTTTGTGTCACTTGTTGGCATTTCACATTAGGATTACTAACTAAAGCCTTGCTTATCACTTCCCCGAATGAGTTCGTCTGCTGCAGTTGTCCTGTTTTTAAGTCGGAACATTTAATAAATGTACTGTTCCCAGTTTCAGAGCAGAACACATCAGTTTTACTGTCACTTCGCGCTATTTCTGACTCGAAACAATTCCAGAAATGAAATATTTTTAAAGTCATTTGCTAGAAAGGCTTCCACCTCGAGCAACATTTAAGTTATTTTTTATTTATCTGTTGTGTGAAGATAGCTTTTGTGTTACATCGGTTCTCATACGGATATGTCATTGTTTCACCTTCTAGCGCGAAACTCATAATATAACCTTTTGTCAGGTTTATGATTTTTTATATTTAGCATGATTCCGGGATACAAATATAAATAAATTGTGTGTTTTGTTGTCACGATGTTCGGCAGGTAGATGGCGATGGCATAGTTTTACGCTACGCTACGCATAGTTTGTATTATCATATAAAAAAATGCTTGAGAATGTGTGGTTATTAGCATCCTCTATCATGCGCGAGGGGTTCACTTTTGACAGTGGCGCAGTTACAGGTCTGATCTTACAGGAACATGTCTGAAAATCAATAATTTATAAAAGCATCTATCTAAAAACTATACCTACCTACATTATCAACCAACTATTTTTCTAGGTAATGAAATGGTTATAACGGCTGTACTAAGTACCATTAGAAAATATTTGGATTAAAGTAAATTTAACGATGGGCTGCCGCGGCCAGTGGACACGTACTGTCATTACCGATATTGAATGGCAAATAAGGGCGAATATACACAACAGAAGGAATGAGGCGACGCCACCAAACCGGTCAATATGGCCGGATTACCCGGCTTTGTTCTACTGATGAATAATTGTGTCCAGTATCCGACCGGGATTAAAGCGCTTTCTACTGATTTAATTGACAATCCTAGTATGATTGTTAGCTATTAATTGAACAAACTCAGACTCCTCATGATCTGATCAAAATGTCAACTGGAAAATAAAGCTGAGATATGCGAAGCAGGGCTATTGTGTGTGCTAGACAGAACCTAATTGCTATTATTCCACGATCAGACAGATTGAAAGCTTACTGTTTATAGACGACGTGCGATTAGTGGCTCCCGTCACTAGAGCCGTGTACAGTGGGAGTAGCTAGTCTATCTGCTAGGCTGCTACGTTATATCCGGATAACATGGCGACGTCCTGGTTGAATTACCGGCTTTGTGTGACTGATGACTCATTGTGCTGAGACTTCGTAAACTGTTATTGGAAATCCTTTCATTCGCCGTGTCAGTTAGGCAAAGTTACAATATCTTAATTTCTATTTCATTACAATATTTCACGATAGCCATTATCTAAAAGTAAATAAAGAGTCGTTAAAATATCATTGAACATTCTGAGTGCCTTAATTAAACTTTTAATTATGTCATTTTCCTTCACTATTAGCTTTGTAATGGCGTCAAAGTTAATAAAATGTTGAACTTAAATAAATGGGTGTTGTGAATTATGGCGCGGGTATCGTTTACAATAAATCAGCAGGAATATATGATTGGTGTTTCAATGAGTTTTAATTATCTGTGGATGTGCCGTGTAGATTACAATAAACGAGTTATTAAAGGTGAAAACTTGATAAGAGAAAAAATGTGGTTTATGATTCGTGCAAGCGTGCCATAGTACCTAATACCTAATAAGTAATATAACAGTACAGGCCATTTTAGCTTAAAAATAAATATTAAATGTGAATCTTGCTTGTTGAAGTAAGTAAATGAAGTAAATATGACGTTCTACTTGATGTTTAGCGTTGGATCAGGTACGCGAGGAGTGATATCGTTAATTACACTCTCGACCTCATCACTTCGATACGTAGGTACCTACACAGCTATCAGGGACATATTCCAATTTAAATTGACCTTAGACATTTGACATTATTAGTTATTAATCTTTAGTATTGTACATTTAACTTCAATCGTAGTTAATCTACAAATGAAATATAGTTTAAATAGTACCGTCAAAGGAATGTCTAATTTAAGATACTTAAGCATTTCTGTTTAAATTTTCAAAGTCTGTAATGGCTTACTATCGGATTCTTGTTTTAATATAGAAGTCTGAAATTATAATGAATTGATTATATCATCAGTTACGACTGTAAATATTTTAAACGTCGAAAGCCTGCTCAAAATTAGATTTGTTGAAGTACTTATCAAGTGCCAACTTATTTTGAAATTATTTGAAACCGTGACAGTGTTTCTGCTAATGAGAATTATAGATCCTGCTTAATATCTGGTTGAATTTTTTATAGGTATACTAGTATTCATTATATGGTATGGTAGATTTGCTATTTTTAAACATAGTTTTAAATTAACAAGACTTTTGAAATAGCTCTTACAGTACCATTATAGAAGACCGAAGACATGGTTAGGTCAAATTAGGTCTAAAATAAAGTTAATAAATAAATAGTTAGTCCCACACCATTTCATGTTCAGGGTTTGTGGTTCAGCTAGTGTCGAATTGAATGAAAGTTGATTCAAGGAACTGTGTCCCAACAGTTGACATAAAGGGTCTCATTAGGGTGGACTTATAACAATGCTATTACGTAACCCGGGTCTTGTCACTGAGACCGCACGATGCTAAAACGGATTCTTGGGCCTCGGGAAGGCTCGAATCCCACTTTGATTTGCTACCACAATTTATTGTATTCGCTCGCATAGCTTCGAACAAAAGGAAAACTCAATCTACACCAGTATTGTTGCCCTTTAATGGATTAGTGTAAGGACGATGTGTTAATTAGTAAAATATAGATGTGTTGTATGAGAAGGGATGCGCATTGTATTCGATAAATAGTTGTTGGGTATCTATTAAACTTTGTTAAAGTGTAGCTATGTTGTATGGACGTTGAATAAGGGAGCGTATGATTTTGTTTATATTCGAAAGAACAGTTCGTGTCGGGAATTGCTCGACTACCTCCAGCTACCTTAATCGCTAGTCTGCGGACGAAGAGCAAGGGTGGCTCGTCGATCAATCGGAACCAGATAAGACCGTACGCCGCGTGACGCCAGCCACAGTTAGGACCCAATAGGGCTGATGTTCAGTCAGGGTTGCAAGAGTAGAAGAAAGCAAGCTGTGGTTAATAGTCAGTAAGTCTCCCAGGGCAGAAGAAGTCATGGTATGACATACCCCTTAAGAAGGGTTTATTTATAGTAAGAAGTAATCTCTATAATTGCAAAATTATGTCTTTTCGCTTTGCTTTCATAAAAACAGCAACAGAAATAAATTACATTAAGCTGCTTAAGTAGAATTACATTTGTTTTTATTAGGAATGTTGTTCACTTGTTATTTCAGTTATAAGCCTACACGAGTAACATAAGACAAAAATATGTTAAAGCGATCTTATGATACAAATTTAAAAACACTTGTAATGCTCGCAGGTCATTAGGGATTTTTACGTTATATTATTTGCAATTTGAGAATACGCTTGGGATGAAAAATGTTGTACACCATTGAACATTTTGTATGTACTTAAGTGGAATATTTAAACGGGACCATTTAGCCGTGGCTTGGGCTCAAAGCGCGACCGCAACATTCCGCAGAGGGCCTGCATTCCACACCACGATTGTTTAATTTTGACTTCAAGCCCTTTGTATCAGTCCGTTTGTAATTATTGAACTTGGACGCAGGGTTTCATTGATTTTGCAAATACGTATAAGCTTCAATTATATTAAAAGCGAATCCATTTACCCATTTACGTAATGCGTGTTTTTCTAAAGTGCCTAGTCACATAAACTTTGGCATTTAAAAAACTAATACATTTTTATAACAAAATAAGGCGTCAGACGTAAACAGATGTGGTAGGAATAATATAAGTACACGGCAGCGTCATGTTTCCGATGCTTTTAAACCAATTGTCTTGGGAAATGTGAGCGGTGTTGAGTGCTACAAGTCACAACGAAAACAATGTTCATTTTTTATGTTAACTCGCTGGAATTTGAATCAACAGCTAAGAGAGAACAAGATATAATGCATTCAATATTTAATGTTACATTTATCAAAATGCGAAGAAAATATTGGATTCTTTAATGTAAAAATAGGATAAGGAACTTGGAAAAACAGGATTCACTGTTCATACGAATTACCTAGAGAGCCACCCCAGTCGCATCGGTGTCGCATCGCGTCATAGGATTAAAGCGACAACAGAAACTTCACCTGTTTTTATACAACCTTTTTAGCAATTAGTTGGTCTATTTCTTTTGGCTGATCGCCGTGACGTGAAGAAATCCTTCAACACATTATTATTAATAAATTACATAGGTACTAAGTAAATGGGTAATACAATTTTCGTGCAATCTGGATATGCGACATGCTTAAACAATAAGTTGTTGAATTTCATTTACTGTGTTATATTGTAAGTAAGGGAATGTCTCACATTAACCAATGTTTAGTCCCTGTGGAGGTACCATCAAGTAGAAAATAGGTTTATGTATTTTCATGCTACATTGTTACCTTTCCGTGTCTGTAGTAGTACTAAGTTTCCCGTTAATAATATCGCAAGGAATTCTGCCTGGCTCGTTTACGTACGCGCTTAACGAGCCATACTTAGTTGGCAAAGCATTGCGTATTTAAAGCAATTAAAACGAGGTGACGTTGAAATCGTTTAGACGTAGGTGCAAAGTTGAATTAGGTTTGGTTCGCATGTCGCTACAGCGTTGATTTCCCCACGGCCCTGTCAATTCCACTGAGCTAGAATACCACTAGCTGCACTCCACTTGATTAAAAATTAATGTGTTTCCAGCCTGCAATAATATAATTTCATAAAGGTAGTTCTACTCGTTTAATTAAACTTTTTTTTAATAAAGCCTCACCAGATGCAGGGTTGCTTAAAAAAATATGATCCACGCATCATGGCAATTTCGTTGCTAGTAACGATGGAACGTTAATTAATGTTTTTATGTAGCTTAATACTTTTTAGTTGTTATTTTTGGTCTTTTATTAATTATTAATTAAGAGTTTTTACAAAAATAAATTTTATAATATGCTAAAGACAAAACGAAGCTAATTATTAAAAAAAAACACGAAATGTTAATTAAAAGAGCGTTATTTATGAAGAAAAATGCAGGCAAGCAAAGGCTGTGAGCTTCATTGAATTGATAGCTAGTTAGAAAAGTGGAGCATAGAAAAGGTTATTGAATTTATTATTAATACTTATCTCCAATTGATGAAATGCCATGTTGAATTGACCTAAGAGCTTTGAGCTCACAGATTAATTATATCAGTTCCGTGTTCACCGCAAAGCTCAGTTTCCTTTGATCTATGGCTGAGTAAAGGTGACGTCTAAACAATTCAATAAACCCACTTCACTGTATATCATTCAGGGAGTTATGAAGTTTACTTTACACAAAATTTAAAGGTGTTTTTTTTTGTTTGTTTGCTATATTTTTAAACAATGTGTTACGAGACTGACGAGTGACTTCTAATTTTAATGACAATAACTTTGTAAATACTTAGTCGACGATTTTAATATAAACAAAATACTGGTGACTTTAGACGGCGAACGTAGGTATATATCTAATAATAATATCATTTTTAATGTCTCGGTTTTATCAAACCTCCTCAAACTGAGTAAAGACACTGAAGCATTATACACGCGTCTTGTTGAAATAAATAAAGTTTACACTGTTATGAAAATCGGTTAAAGCATTTAAGCACGGGTGGGTACAGAGGTTAGATGGTAGTATCCAGTTAATTTCGTCGCGATGTAGATAGAACACGTTGCCATTTGCCCCCGGCCCGTTTCCTCTTGCCACCTTTTAATTTCTGTATAAATATGTTCACTGACTAAATATAACAAGTATAACAACATTTTACTTCGAACGACGCAGGACTCCATTTTTCATAATTAACTTTACCTTAGATATAAGTAAAAGGTGTTTGAAAATTTAATAATACTTTTCTTCTTTATAACAACAGTGTTCATATATTTTTTTAAGGTTTCATTTGTATAATGTAATTTTATTTTAAGGCAAGTTTTACGTTACATTTAATTTTTAGTTTTTATATATTTTGTTAGTTTTTAGGTATTGATAGGCGAATTTAATTGATTCTTATTTTTAATTTGAAATTAATTTAAAAGAAGCAATTATTATGGTTGTTCTTTTTTCAGCATGTTTCTTACTTATGGATGAAATGTATATAGGTGCATATTATTGATATTTGATTCAAAAAACAGAAACATTAATTATTTGAGAAGGTAAGCACCTTCTTTGATGGACTTCTTACATTTTTATATTTTTCAATCATAAATATTACTATACTCTTAAAATCTTTCAATGAAGTTCAGTTCTCGCCACGTGCTTATAGATTTCAATATGATTAAACAGATTCTCGGTTCCAGTTAAATCTCCACTCATAAGACTTCCAATTGAAATGTATTAAAACACAATCTGTGTTATTAACGTCTATGATTGATGACTAGATTTGTTCTCCAAGAAAAAAAAAATGTTAGCACAGGGTTCTTGAACTTTTACGTATCGACGTCCCATCTTTAGTGATTTCATAATAAATTTGTACCGACTAGGTACTATAGTTAATTTTGTTATTTCGCTGAGTACCTATGTATTATTTTCATTATTATTATCTAATTGTTTAAAGGCTCAGAAGAAAACATTATCTTGTATACCATGTCATAAAGGTTACCTTTATATATAATTTTAATAACAACGAGCGTAGAGTCCTCTCAACCTATTACGCACTTACTCAAAAATCCGTTTTCTTGTTAGCGTAACGTTCGCTGCCGCCCTCAGTCTCGCCTATTGAATGCCGCACTGACATCGTATAAATCAATCGCTCGGTAATCCAACTTGTGTTGCCGACGCTCTTCCTATTTCCTGTACACGTCCCCTTTGCCGCCGCTAATCCATTCTGCTAGTAATTCAAAAACGTATTACCTAGATTCAATAGGGTATTGTATGGCCCGAGTTTGGTTACGACGCTCCTGGGCACTATAACGGCCGCGACCAAGGCAAGCACCATAATTAATTATCCAACTTCACAGCCCCCTACAAACCTCACATTGATCGTTTCAAGCCTTCGGACAATAGATTCCAAACCAGTCGCCTTGTTAATGGACTAATGGTGGCTTACTTATTAATTTATGGCTCGCCAAGTTTTCATGTTAAGCAATAGTGTGAAATAACTTGGCTAACTTCGCTAAATGTCAATTAATGGATGATAGATGTGTTGTGTTTGGGAGGTCGGGTAGTTGTGAATGGAAATTGCAAGTATACACAAGCAAGTTTGATTTTCATAAAGATATTTTTGTCAATTATTTCATTCTGTTAAAACCAATGTTTCAAGTTCAGACCATCGAATTAAAAAAGTGTATAATATCATTATGAACAGTATTGACTTGCCTGTCTATAATTTGTTCATATTCATTCATACGTACAC
The DNA here is from genome assembly GCA_902829305.4 of Spodoptera exigua. Classification (NCBI taxonomy): domain Eukaryota; kingdom Metazoa; phylum Arthropoda; class Insecta; order Lepidoptera; family Noctuidae; genus Spodoptera; species Spodoptera exigua. Next base: position 8,134,203 of record LR824614.2, read on the forward strand.
GTAAGAAGAGCACAAGTTGGGAAAATAAGATATAAATTGTAGAATGCAACGAGTGTACAATCATTCAAGTCCCAAGTCTACGGCCAAGTTTGGAATGGCACGTCAGTCGCGGTAATGTACAACAAACCAATGAAAATAAGACTTGTTCTTTAGAAGATCGGCTTGCCGCTGAAGTTGTGGAGCAGGAAACATTCAATGATTCCCGACCACGTCCACCCTCCCCCCTCCCACCACCTAAATATTTTGCCATTGCATCTTTAGCAAGTCGAAACTTTGTCGGTGGAATCTGTCTCTACACGTGACACTGTACGCAACAATTTTCATATTTTGAACTTTATTGCTTGGTATGTATTTCATTTCTCTTATATAATAATTTATGTAAATTTTATTGGAATCAGAGATGTTGAGATTCTATTTACGTTAAACTTATTTATTTTATTTCATTAGTCACCTATTCCAAAGGTTTTGGGAAAATCGGATGTAGTATCATTAATAATATTTCTAAATGAGAATTTCATAAAAGTTCATTGAAAGTCATCTCCTAAACAAAGAAGACAAAGTCCCGCTTGAGAATAATGTATTCGAATTGTAAATCAAATGTCAGTAACACAGACTTACGAGCAAAATAGTGCAATAAAAAATTAAACCTTTAAATGTTGTGTTTTAAAAATTTCCGCCTGAACAACAAAAGCTAGTCTGAAGCAGTGTATAGCTGAAAATAGCCTTGTCTAAATGTCTTCCCTCCAATCATGCTCTAAAGTGAAGTTCCACAGGCAATCTAAAAGTAGTGTTGCCAGTTAAAGGACGATCAATATTTCCATTGTCATATTCTGGGGGCAGACAGGTAAATTCCGGGAATAGATTGTGCATTATACAAGAGCCTCTCCGAGTTTCAGTTCAGATATAGAGTCTATGTGTCAAAATCAATTTTCGCGTTTACAGGTCGCTATTTTCAGTGTAGTCTGGGTTCTACCTTTGTAACTCGGGAGTTAGGAGCACGGTTTTTCTACAGAATGTTATTTATTTGGAATTTTGTTTGTTTGTTATATGTATATAGTTTTAAACAATGGATTTTTATGTTGTTAATAAAACGTAGCTTGGTAAAGAAGAAAAAAGGTTACTAGAACGGTATAGAAGATGTTTTGGCTAACACAGGAATTTAATAATCGACCTGAAAATAAATGCTAAAGTTCTTTGTCAAACCTAACTTCGATTTTAAATGGCGTTATGAAAAATCAATTTATTTACTGTTATTACTTAAAATTAGCACCATCAAACCCATTGCTTTGTTATATATGGTGTGTATCGGGGCACAGCTCCCGCGCTGCTAGCCGTCTATTTGAGGAGCAGACGGGGCATGTGTAAGTGTGCACAGCCTCGACCTGTCCAGCCGCGCCACGCTAAATGCAGCGGCGACTGCAGCGACACCGATTTGCACTTTGCCATCTGAATCTTTAATAGACCAGGTTATTTCCACCCGAAGTCGCTAATTAACTTAAATGTATCGTTCCATTCGATCTATTTAAAATTTCAATTATTATTCCGTGCTTTTAGACAGTTCTGTAAAGTGATATTGTGTGTTGCAAAGTTAACGAATGCAAAATTTATCGTCGTTTTCATATTTATTTTGATTGTTTCGCTTTTTGATGCTTTTAGTTAAATCGTGTGCGATGTTTCAGATCTCATTTTGACACTCACTGGTTAATGGAATATCGTTTGCATTTATTTATTATGATAACGAATAGCTGATACGTGTGCTTTAGTTTAAAATATTTATGCATACAAATTATATACTTACTTAATACATTTTAATTTGACCTTTATTTATAAATTTTTTGAATCATTTTAAATGAAATCATTAAGGAAATAGTATCCAAAAGTAACTGAATATTTTAGTAATGACACCTTTTTATTTAAATATCCTAAAAAAGTAAAATTATAATGTTGCGAAAGGGACAAAATACTGTGTTAGAGCAAGACGTAAAGCGCTGCTTTTACAAATATAAAGCTCCTTCATTGATCAAGGTAACACGCAAAGCCTTCGAAAAATCCAGCAATTTGTTTACTGAGTAATTCCCTACTTTACCTAAAACGTAGAATGGTTTTGGGTTGTTTCGCTATTGTCTATCAAGTACGTCTCTACAGGGATTACCTATACTTATTTGAAATTCATCCTTGAAGAATGTAACTACGGTGTAATTTAAAATGGTTAAATCAGAACATGTTTATATTTGGCCTGTAATAATGAGGCAACCTTTTCCCAAAGTTTGGAAGGAAATAATTTCTGTTGAACTCGACTTTCGCGACAGTTTCATCAATCTTCCCAGTCAAAGAAACAACTAATTTAAATTGGCCTTTCTCGCGCTCAGCTTGGGGAATAAAGACAGGAAATTAACGGAGTTTCCCAAGTTCTTTAATATACTGGTTCATCATAATATATTTTCGAAATACTTAATTATATGATATAAATATACGTTTGGATTCTATCAGATGTAATAAGTACGGTAAATCAATACAAAATTTTCGTTTGCAATTTATACATAAGTAGCTATTTTTCCCATTCGATTTTTGGGGTCAACATCTAGTCCTATATATATTTCGTCAAATATCTATATTTTACATACAACACCATCCATCTGCATTTCATAACCCGCCAAAGTGCTGGTTCATAGATAGATGATTCAATAAATTACGTAAGTCATAATACCGTTTAGTGACATATAATTATTATCCCGTTTTCCATACCATCACATCAATTCTTTCCATACATTTAGTTTCATAATTATGCTATAGAGCAGCAACAAAACAGAGAGGCAATAAGCAGTTATAATAAGCTGGCGCAGCAGTAGTGCTAACTGAACATTGCAATACTGTTCGAGGATAAAGATTAGACTGTGGCGCCGAGTGCCGACTAAAGCGGGACATTTGCGCCTTCCGGCCCGTTCTCCACTGATGTCGGATTGCTTGCAAAACTAAAACGACAAACGCAGATTTTTTCCAAGAAAATATCGAGAATTTCGCTTGAAAAATATTCCTTTGGTTGTGCCACAGGTTTTGTGCTAAGAAATTTAAATTGGCAGTTGCTTTGTTGCACAAATTTTTTTTGTTGAGTTATTCTTTCTGTTGTCTTATATATTTATCATTTGCCTATTAACTAGTTCAAATTATTCATATTTAAATCTTAAGTAGATTTTGATATGCCAATAGAAATAATAAATTTGTCCAATTTAAATGGAGGCAAAGTTAATTATTATTCCCAACTATTTATAAACAGACAGTGGACTACGACACTTAGCTGAAGGCGCCACATTAATTCCTGGGAAACTTGTTAGTTCTGCCTCGACGCAGCATCCAGGCAGCTTCCTTGCCGTTTAAATTTCAAATAAACATTATAAGGTACTGTGTGAAGCCTCCTAGCTGTACTGCTGGTACAGCCTTCGGGATTTCGGCGGCTTGCTTTAAAATATCAAGTTTATTGTAATTATTACATACAAGTATCCCGGCTTTATTTTCAAATATTATACTGTTTCGTTTGGATTATATTTTCCTGCTGTACATTAAATTGCGAGAAAATTCTAATTCAGGTTTATTACACAAAAATGACTTTTTATGACTTTAAGGTTTGATTACAAAAGTATCTCAGGGATTATGGTAAAGTCAAAGACGGCAAGAAGCCGTGAATTTAAGCACGCTGACAAAATATTAAAGAATGGATGTTTGGAAAAACTGTGTTGCTTACTCAGCGTTATCTGGGCCGACATCAAAATTTAATTTAATAGAAAGCGCTCTCTCTGTAATGTATGCGGAATGCGCGCAGCTCCTAGTTGGTCTCGTCTCGAAGCAGTAACGAGACCTGCACATTTTCCAACACTTTCTCATTTAGGACGCCACGGGATTCCGTCTCGCAGAAGTGAAATAATTTAGATCTTCACCTTATTTCAATATTTTACCTGTTTGAGAAATGGATACTCTCTGACATGCTTGATAAATTCAATTTATTATTCGACTAGAGAGCAAGTGTTGAGTTTCACTTTTATTTGTAAATTGCGTTACTTTTTACGTTGTCACTTAGGCACCGGTAAGACACCGGTAAGATACCGTGAAATATCATTGGGAATCATATTATCTCTCATTTTGTATAATAGCCAAAGATATTTAAATTAGTTGTCAATCAAGATTTTTATGGGTATTGTGCTTAGCAGTTTTTTTATGGATTTATAAATGTGTATGTGGAAAACGGATAAGCGTTCAAGTGATTTTTAGGTAACAACAACTTCGGTACAAATGGGTCGACTAGAACGGAGTGATATCACGGCCTCACAGAAAACCGGCGTGAAACAACCACAGTGTTGTTTTTCGCCGTCTCGATCCTTCCCCTCTCCTGATCTCTCCCCAACCGTAATGCACTCGTAACTCCTCTGTTGTTGCGGGTGTCCAAGGGCGGCGTTGATTGCTTACCATCAGGTAATCCGTCTGCTCGTTTGCCGAACTATCACATAAAAAACAAATATTTGAAATAATCGTTCTGAATTGACCAATTTTTCATAAGTACGTATTTTTATAGCAACACAATATAAAAAGGTACGTTTACCTTACTGTTAAAGAATTCCCATGGAAATACTAGTTTATATAATTGGCTGAGATTGAAATGCTCGGTTCCTAATCGATACTAATTCACGTTACATTTTCCTACTTATTGGAGCTTTGGGAGTGGGTCGGGGGTGGGGATATGCGCAGGAGAGGGGGCAACGATTTATAGTGGCATTAGATTCGCATTTGTAGAGCAGCACAGACCCCGCTACGGACGTGTTGAACGTTGCCCTCTTGCATAATATTAATACGATAGACTACTTACTGAAATTGTGCCTTCTGGCTTACTACTCACTAAATAATATCAATTATACATGTACTCACTGTACAGTAATCAGACAATCTACGTAGTACTACTAACTACCTTGATAAAATATTGTAATTAGTACTGCCAAGAAGTAAAAAGTCATTCACCCAAGTTCAAAAGCGTATAACCAATTAGATTATATGAAATTACAACTCCTTCAAACAAATATTATGAAGGTAAAGTGTGAAAAATGATGTTATTAAAAATTTTAAGTGGAAGCCACAGCTCCTTCAAGCAAGGAATTTAATAAATCTTTATGAGATCTTGTACTGAAATTCAAACCAACCTTAAGATACACGTTTCTAGGTACATTAACTATTTCAATAAATAAATTTGAAGTAAAGGTTTAGATCCTAGTTCTTCATTATTTTACCTTTGGTTTTTTGTTACTTACCATATTTTTTTTTTACCTTTGATTAAGTAATAGAAATGTTTAATAATAGAAGGTTTAAATATTATCATCAGTGTGTTCACAACTAAACATTATTTTCGTTTGGTTCCATTCACGGAACCAAAGGGACCGGACCTTTGGAAGGCGTACGAGGGGCCGTTATTATTACTGTTTATCATTATAATATTTTAATAAAACATAATTTAAGTTCCAAGATGTAGTTCGGCGTGCCACGAACAACCCGGCCGGCGCCGGCGACCACTACATTGTGGTTTGCCATCGCATATCACTGCTCTACAGGGACAATTATGTCCGTCATTGCGACCACATCCATTTCACTACGTAAGCTTCAAAGGAGGGCATTGACCGCAAGCGATATTGAACATTATAATCTCGGGAATATGAAAATGGTATTCTCTCTGAACTGGTTCGAGCGATTTCGGTTTCGGTACTGTATAATTAATATTGTTGATGTTTAAAATGGAATAATATTAATGCGACATTATAAGTACCAACTATCATGCTTCTGTTTTCCGTAGGCTTTATATATATGTATATGTTATATTTTACCAGACACGTTATTTGTTTTCTGCATGTGTCTTAAAACATGAATAAAATATTACCAAATTTCTGTTCGATATTTGGACTTTGTCTATCGGTTTTACGATCATGACCGTGAGCTTCATAGTCATTCCCGCAACCAGTAACTATAACATACAGTTATATACAATACTGAAAATGCTTTTATTTGTTGTCAGTAAGTTTGCGTTACCCACTGTCCGAATGTAACTTTATGTAATTAAAGGTTTATGTATAGTTGCTGTAATGAAAAGTCTGTATACGAACAGCGGCCGCCTCACAAAAAGGGTATGGTCCCAATTGAAACTTTAAGAGCTTTATAACTTGCTACACTTTTACTGATTTAATTAATGTTTCAAACTCGTTCACTTTTCTTTTAAGGCTTATTTGCAAAACGTTACTTTATGTTAAAAAATCATATTGATAAAAAGTGAAAGTGGAAAAGTTGGTAAGTTATAACTGGGTTACATTAATAATTGGATCAATATGTAGTCGTACGCATGTTACAAGAAGGTAAAACGACGCAGTGATGCACCTCTCGCCATGCTTTCATATTTACCGGAATTTATGATTTCATTTAGTGTCGCATATTTCACCCGTGCGCCATTTTGCATCGAAACGGGCCGCAATAACATACCGGATTCGCTTTGTTGTTCCTTACAAGCTCAATAAATTCAGTTGTATTGCAGGCGTTACTTTAATTTCATATGCTTACAGTCATATCTGGTCTAAGATTTGTCTTTTGCTACAACTCGGTACATATACATACCTTTTTCAAGCAGCAACATCTGTCCACATCTATAATTTCTGAAGTGCTACGACGCTACGAGCTTGCATACACTTCTTATTGTCTTTGTATAAAAAATAAACTGCTTTACAGCTGTACCAATTTATATATAGAATCTAAGCCTAGCAAAAATAATGTTGTTATTAGCAGCAGTCATCAATCACTGCTTACTCAAAACTAGATCACACGAGATCACAAAAGACCTAAAAAAATTAAATACATCAAATCTTTGTAGGTGGGCAAGAGATCAATATATTAATTGCACTTACATTTAAACTCGATAAAATGATAGGATTATTAAGAAATATTTAGTGATAGTGCTAACTAGAGCAGAGATTTAAAGAATGTTTAGGGACATCTGTTGAACTGTACATTATACTAGGAACAACAGAAGTTGGTTGAATACACAATGGTTGCATTGGTCGGTGTGTTCTGTATGGGCTTTGGTATTCAGTTATTAATAAGCACCTTGCTTTAGCGTTCGTTTTTCTTTAAACAACGGGAGGCAACCTGTTGTGAAGTTTTAATTAAGTGTGGGGTCGCGTTGCTCTGTGATCCTTTTTGTTTCTTCTTGCAACTGAAATAACTGGTTCTTACATGCATTTTATAGCGAAATGAGACTGCTTTTCATATCATGTTTGTTTATTGCTTGTTGTTTAAATTTAATTTAAATAACAAAGCTCAAAGGTAGTGGTCGATTTGTTGTTGGAGGATTTGTTGTAGGAACAGTAGACATTAGATGGTTTCTTTTTTAAACTGAGTGTATATATTGAGCGGTGCTGTAAAAGCTAGACTCGAAATTTTGGGTTTCAGTTTGTAACTGTACGAAAATAAAAGGGAGTCCGTGGGAATTTCAACCGCCTAGTTTTCACAGGGCAACGAAGCCGTATAACTAAGGGTCACATTTTCACATACGGATTTCTGAAAAATGGAAAGTTGTTAATAGTTTTCTGTACCATTTCGACTAGTTTGACAGGCATACCTTTAGGCTATATTTTTAATTAAAATCTCCCAGTGAATGTTTTCGAATACATACAAACGGAAATTAACACACGATGACTTGACGTTTTACTTAAATGCATGAAAAATCTAGGAGTAACTTTAATATTTTATTGACATTTCTGGTTTCTTTGCTTTGATCGGGTTCATATAACTATGGGGTCGGCCAAACTAAGGGCAAGATACTTGTCAAGGTAAGACATGTTTATTTGGATCTGGTCGTATTAAACTTTTCTAGATTTTTTGAACTTTGCCTAATATTCAAAACTTTTAATGAATGTAAAGTATTGTATTGTAATTTAAATAATATATCTTTCTTAACTGTATAATGTATGTGTTGGCGTGAGCTGTAAAATTATCCATTTTTTTGTAAGTATATAAATAAATGGGAAAGTGAGCGGGACTGTAGTTTGTTTACAAACTTTTATAACATCTCGGCCTAGGTATGATGTACTAGAATATGAATAGTTACATACGTACACATTCTAAGAAATAATGACACACATACAAAAATATCCACTAATTATAGTCTTCCTCGAAGTTCTTTAATTAATGATGTTATTTCCCACACAGGGAGGAAATGACTAGAACGGGGGACTTGGAAACTGAACCGATGTATAAATTTATGCATCCGGAAAATGGCCACGTAAAACTTAAGTTATTAACTGGAAAGGTGCTGAGAGGTGCATTTCATTAATTGAGAATATTTTGATTTATTTTTACACATTCTCACTTTCATTTGTTAAAATCGGTTTTACAATAACGTTCTTTAAAGAAATTTTAGTTAATGAGTTCTTTACGTAGGTAATTAAGTAAATATGTAGTTTCTATTAAAAATCTCTACACAGAATCTTGCCAATACGAATATATAAAAAATCAAACAAAAAGGTTAGCAAAAAAATAATTCGATTAAAAAACGTAACAGTTTATAATCTAGTTGTCTTATGCCCGGTTCCTATATTTAACGAATCGTCGTTGTACACGCAATACGACCAAATGACATTACGAATGGTTATCTTGACCGTCTACTGACAGTTAAAATATTTATAGGAACACACAGACACCATAGATCTCCATACAATTCGCTTACCGATATCCGTTAGTTGCAAACCGTCAGTAAGTTGCACGACGAGACGTTTATTATAGGAACGGTTTTAGCTTACGAGTCGTATATAAAACTACTATTCGTAATTAAAACGGTTCGTTTCTCAATTATAGGAACCGGGCGTTAGATGCTCGCTTAGACTTACATAAGCTAAATACGTCATTGTATATAATATAGAACACGAAATGACATCAATAATGAAATAAAAATAACATTTATTGTCCAAAACAACTTCTCAGGTTCCAAAATAAATTTCTCAGAAATCCAAATCAAAATAGCACGCAATGACGTACGTATAAGACACAGTGACGTAAATAATAAGTATATCACCAAATTAATTGGGTGTACAAGGAAGAAGATCGATCACTAAAAAAAGTTTAAACATGTCCATATTTTTTTAATGGGATAGGACGCATTGGCGAACGAGCAGACGGATACCTGATAGTAAACCTGATGAACAATCGCAACAATGAAAGAGCTACGAATGCGTTGCCAACCTTTTGGGAAGTTAGGGATATAGGTAGGGTAAGGATTGGGCGCCGGTAACCTCACTCACACGGCGAAACACAACGCTGTGGTTGCTTCACCCCGGTTTTCTGTGAGGCCGTGGTATCACTCCAGTGGAGCCGACCCATTCGTGCCGAAGCATGACTTTTCCACACTTGATATACCTACCTACATTACCAATAAAACATGAATAGAGTTGTTTTCTAATTGCTTTCGATTAGTGTTATATTATTCAGCAACCAATAATCTCTTTCGATAGCACGCACGAAATGCCTCATGGCAATTGGTTTTGTCGGTATCAATTGATTATGTAAATACGTTAAGGTTCTGTCTGTATTGTTGTTTGTTACTTAGCAACTCAATTGGTATGAGGAGTTTTGGATATGTTCTTAAGTCAACAGAAATTGTGTTTGTTTGTCGATGTAATCTTGCGTACTATTTTATTTCTTAACTTTGAAATTTATTGTTATGTGTCGTCGTTGTGGTAATAATACGCACTTTACAAATAAATATACATAGGTGGACTACGTTTTTTCTTTTTTGTTATTAAAATATCCTCGACGAGTAATTAATAATAATGATTTGTAATCCGAAGCAAAGAAGATTTTCAAGATCCAAGAATGAGCCTTAGAGCAAAGGGTTCTTGATATAACATAACCACAAGTTCCTCCTTCTTTTGCTTCTATGAAATCTTATGTCTGACGGAAATACTTTTGATCGGATTTATTTTACAAAGGAAAATACTTGCTTCAAGTTTCATATTGTGCGCCGCGTACTACCTATTTAAAGTACTGTTGTTTGTTGTGCCATAAATAAAATAGAAAACATGAAGTATTCAGTTTTGTATACCCTTTGCTTTCCATTATTCTTAGGAAAAGCGTCGTATCGTATCGTAGAACTGCGTAGCATTCGTAGCAGTGGCTACGGCGTAGCGACTTTAAGACTTACAGGTGTTATTACGTCTTTATGTAGAATTGAGAAGATTCACACTAAGAACTCAAAACAATCGTTATAAGAAACCATAAACAGGCTTACACGCGTCAGGTAATACGAGTTTACGGGCTTCCTGTTCAATTCTTTTCATTAATAATAAATGTTAATTTAACGGAGCTATAAGACGTTTCCCATATTTTTTCACGTCGAAAAGCCGAGGAAATATTAAATTTATAACGTCCTCAGTCATTACGGCGATTTCATCAAAATTTAATTTACTTGAATAGGAACGTGAGGGAACTCATTTTGATACGTCTCTCGCGACAATACCGAGTAATGCTCTAATTTCTTATGTCGAGATTCCTTTACGACTCTGCGGGGTATTGTTCATACTTGCAGGATTGTTATTTTTATATATGTAATCATTGCTAATGTTATACGGTGATGGGGTCTTATGAAGTACCATGCTACATATAGCTACATAATCTTACATGCACAGATTTTTACTTTGTGAGGCTTATTTCACAAATGAATAAATTATTTAATAATTTATTGCATACAAATTATTTCTTCCAGGACTTTGGTTTATTATTCAAATAAAATATGACTTTCATTACCATAATGTTGAATGTATATTTTTCCTGGTAGCTTGTGGTAGGCCTTGAATAATCCCACTGAATATACAAACCTTATAGAATTTTTAATGAGGTCGATTGATTTATATGTTCACAAAGCACGAGCTTGTGCGAATACAAACCAGTGACATAAATCAAATAAACAAGGACTCTGTTTGTATAAAACACAATAACACTTCCTGAAATAAAATTTTAACTAGTTTTCCAAAAGAATCTTATTTGTGAAGCTGAACGTACCTTCGGCAGAGGTACCTTATTTCTTATTAAGGGTGTATAAAAAATTTAAGGGGCGCGTTTTAATCGCAGCGGATGCTAGAGGGTGAACGCCATCGGAAGTGTGCCGGGGACCGCCATAACCGTAACTCACGAACCAGCATCCGACTGTGTTCAAAAGTGATGCTACATCCCTATATGTGTACCTATTTATCTACGAGTGTACCACACTACTTCAACCCCGATTGATGGCGATTAACTTTGAACATTGAACATTAAACGTATTCAGGTCACTACTGATAATTTATTGGCCAATTAAAACGTGTTTAGGATGTTGGTTCTACATTTGAATATTAATATACATGTTGATCGAGTAAACTATTTATTTAGACTATCTATTCACATAGAAAACTGAGTTTATGATTTACACATTTTTAAGTTTAGAATTTTCGATTTTTATTGCTATGAGTGTATGAAAAGGTAAAGTACATTTTAACTGGTTCGTTGGGCTAGTCTTACTAAGAGACCTGCTAAAAAAGTGGCCTCCGAATTGCACGCACCCTTGCCTTCATAACGTAACGAGTGTAAAGTAAGTCTACAACTATAATATGCATATTGATTTTCGTATAAATTGCAACTGTTGGTAATGTAATAATGTATAATAATATGTTATCGTAAGTATGTATATATTAGTAGCACGAGTTGCCCAGCCATGAGAATGCCCTTATTCTTCCCACAGGTGTCATAAGCTACGGCGGCGGGATTTAGCCAGAAAATAAGGGCAACAGCATGCACCTGTGCAGACATTAGAACAATTTCAACGGGACTATGAACGCGTCGGCTAAATGATGATGAGTCCTCTGTGACCGAGTTATACATTTCAATTTGTATTTTCGTTTTAAATAAAATTTTGTGGGATTACGACAGGTCTTTGGTAACAGGCCGGTCCTTTGCAATGGGAGTAGTTATAAAGTTGGTGAATTGAGAAGTTAGGTAACCCAAATCAATACCGAAACTTATCATAAACATTTCGGATTAAGATCAATTTTTTCCATGTATAGTTCCATTGCATATGTACCAAAGATCTCGATCGCGATTTTGTTCGTTTATAAGTTCATATTTGTTATACAACGTTATTGGTAGTAATATTAGCAAAAAACAGCGTGCTAAATATATTTATTTAGCGCACTGTTAAAAAACAACATTGGCTGAATAAACTGAGGGCGAAATTTCCGCGAGTTAAGACTTTTCTTCCGTTTCCTTGGCCGGGTAACGAACTGTGTGCGAATGTGATATTTATGTTCTTTTTCGCTCACTCTTTTTCCTGAACATTATTGCTTAGAGGAGTAAAACATTACGCACATACACACATGTATATGTACATGTATTTATAACAGCATTATTTTTACTGAACTACATACATTCTATATGCACTTCTTATAATTTTTTGAATAAGAAGTTTCGAAGAGGATCAACCTATTTTCTTCAAAATATAATGTTTCGAGTTATACCCTGTTGAAACTTAGTGCAGCAAAACTCGCAGCTCCTATCTCATCTTTTGTCTGTACATATAAGTACTGATAGAACGGACAGGGAAATTGATTGAGAATTGTTCATGAATATTTCGATTTGTCTAACTGTAAGGCTAAAAATATTAAACGGCCCTTATACAAGTTATAAGGGCCTTGTTGGTATAAATAAATGTACAGTTTTGTCGTACGACCTTCATAAGTCAAAGGTGAAAACTACTTAGAACCACCCACTAAGATCCTTAAATATATTATAGCGGCCTACGTGTTAATTATATATAAGTACATATAATTAACTCTTCAACAATATATAAGATATTAAGTTAATTATAATAACAACAAGTTCCTAACACATCTAATTAAAAAGAACGGTCGCATTATGAACCCCTCTTTAATGAAGTCGGTAAAAATTGCTTTCATTAATAATCAAGACGCTTAGGTATAATTGGTATTCAAAAATTATTCAAGTATTTGGAGTAATGAGACAGGTAGTTCTAGTATCAAGTTTTTTTAACCCCCGCGCCCCGACGCAAAAAGGGAGGTGTTATAAGTTTCACGTGTCTGTCTGTCTGTCTATCTGTGGTATCATAGCTCCTGAACGAAGGAAACAAGTTTTTAATTAAGTTTTTTTTGTACTAGATACTTTTTAAATGTAGCTTATGTTTTTGGTGTCGGTGTATTTTTTTAAATTTATTAATATTTTATTTATGTTATGGACATCCGCCACACTTGGGAAGATCGTGTTCGTTTGACGGCGTCTTAGGGATTAGGGTTTCATAGATTTAGGGATTAGGGACGGATGAGGCGAGGGCAAGGATTGGGCCCCCAGTAACCTCACTTACAGGGCGAAACACAACGCTCGCTGTGATTGTTTCATGCCTTTTTTCTGTGAGGCATCATGTGCATATGGCCTACGAGTATTCATAATTATAATATTTAATAGTATTGATATTACTTTTAAATACTTTTTTATTTGTTACTCCTCTAGAACCACATACAATATTTGGGAAATGAATCCGCAACACGTTGCACGGCAGCCGGTAATAGTAGCTGTAGTAAAGAGCGTTTTTCAGCAATAACATTTCAGCAAAGTAGCTTCCCGAGACTTCAGTCACACGGATAAAACTTTCCTTATACAATGTATGGTAGCGCAAACTACGCTTGAGTAACTGAAGAGACAAAGTCCTTACAAAATAGTGCTTAAAAGGCCTTTTAAATTATAAGGACATGCTGTATATCAGTCAGTTCATATCAACTCGTTAATTTGACTTTTTATGTGACTTCGTCCTAATGTATTTTGTTCTTGTATGTTTGCTGTATTAAGTTGCCACAGTAACATTGAGTCATATATTATTAGCTAGTACGTAATTAGGTAAATAGGTATATAATAACAATAATTATTTACCTAATTATGTATATGGATTCATATAACATAATGGTCTATTAATAGTTCGTATGTCATGGTTTAGTTTTTTTTTGTGTGGTCAAAATGAGAAGAAAAAGGAGGGAGTGTCAGACTCTTACTGACTAAAAACTCCCCGTTCCTTCTTCTGCTCTAGCCCGAGGCCACGGTGCCGCATCAGGATTACGAAGTTACCCTGGAAATAGTATAGTGTTGTGTTAGGTATTACTCTGAAGAAATCCATGTTAGTACCCGACTTATTCCACAACCTCATTTCAGTGCACACGTTTAAAACGTGTTGTGTAGTTTGAATTTTAACTTTATGTTAATTTTGTATTATTGAGGTCGTTTTAAGTTGTATTATTATAAATTTATTTAGTTTTGAAATATATTTGTATCCTAAGTTTTTATTTTTGTAAATAATTAATATTGCAAAAATATTTTTCCTCAAAGCTATAAAGCAATGTAAGTCCTTTCACTGTAGCTTAAATTAATAAAGATAACCCACAAGTTTGTTTACCAATATGACAAATATCGAACTACATAGTTCATTATTGTCTTTGTTTTCACAAGTGGGTTTGTTTTTAATAAGTGTTTTTGATAAGTGTTTTGATATAGATTACAGTATAAGATAAAGTATTGAAGTGTGTACTCAAAGGTTTGTTATTTGTTCGAACAAACGTTTGGCATTAGTAATTTGTGAGTAATAGTCCAGTCACGCTTACACAAAACTTCGATCCTTTATACTTGTATGTACAATGTGTGCCCTTTGACATGGAAAAAGAATTCAATGTTCTATGAAAAGGTTTATGCTCAAACAATGCGGTGATGGAAGTGACGACACAACTGTTATGACGACTTCCGACTCCGAATGACAGGTCACCGAAGAGCAGAGTTTATAATTGCTTGAATTAAAAACGTACAGATCAATAGTTTTATCTTTGCGTAAATGCGTTAATTAGTCATGCAATTACTTATTAACATTGAGAGATTACATAATAATATGGCCGTTTTGTGTATATTATGAATAAGCAATCCAGTTTAAACCATTGTTTTTTTTATAAAGTACAATCATTGAATGATTTCTTTCGCCCTGAGTGGGATGAGAGGGAGTGTCAGACTGACTAAAAACCTCTCCTCTCCGTTCTATGTCCTGTACCAGACCGGGACTGTGGTACATAATTGCACTTGGCCGACAACCCCGGCTGAACATCAGCCCCATTGGGTCACATATGTAGTGGCCCATTGGCTCTTTTTTCAAGAGTATTGTATGTCATTTTTCTGTATTTTATTTGAGTTGTGCTAGTAACTAGCAGCTATTCTAGGTATTATTAATGTACACAAAGGAAAACGTTTCTTAAATTTATTCAACGACCCTTGTACATAAGAACAGTCACGATATCGTTAGCTTAGTATCGCTTTCTTCCCAACATTTACACCAAACACAATCCAACACATCTGGCGAACGTAATTTTGTTATGAAGAAAAACTTTCTTAATAAGAACGCTGTTTGGTTTGCTATTTTCCTTCACAGCTCTGAAGACGAAACGGTGAAATAATTACTCGTGTTTCTGTCTGATTTGATATTATTTTTTGCTCGCGTACTCGATACGATACTAAATCGAGTGCAGTAATTATTTGTTCGTTCCATGACTGTGAGTGGGTTTTTGAAACTTGTATAACAACTTGATACACAGCTGTTAGTATAAACGTTTATTGGAACAAGTCGAAAGTACTAATAGAGTTCCAAATAGAAATGAAAAACTGTTTCAGTTCGATATTTTTCAACTTTTTATTCAGCGTAATTGCCTACACTTTCACATTGAGTACTTCAATTAGGTATACATTTCACTAATTATCAAACACGATAAGATAAATAACAATTTATCAATTTAGATTGTTAATAAAAAAACAACGCAGATCTTAAAATTCCAAGAATTTGTTGTAGAGTCCATATAAAAAATAATAAAACCATCACAGTGTCGTATCGAGATAGCAGGTTAAGCAAAAGCTGCTGGGTTCTGGCCACACACGAATTACCAAAATCCCCATGAGCCCCCTGTCTTTTAGGAGTTAGCGGCGCATGTGTGGTGGGACTCCGTAGTGTGGATAGTGGTGCGGTGGTGGTGGGGGAGGTGGGTGATGGGGCATGGGCTGGTACGGTGGCGGGTGGTGGGGGTAGTGGTGTGGTGGCGGCGGTGGCGGGTAGTGATGTGGCGGTGGTGGCACCACGTGGTTCGGAGGGTAGTGCGTCTCCAAACGAATGCGATGTCTGCAGTGCGGGGCGCAGTAGGACCCACACGTGGGCCCACAAGGCAGAGCGTGTGGAGGCGGCATAGCTGGAATACAATGTTCCCTTATCACTTAGCTATAAACAACACTGTAATACAAAACTGTTAAACGGAACACCGGTAGATTAACCTCACATTTCCTTAAGTTATTTTGATATAAAAATACAATGAACACTAACTGGTTCCAACAACATTTTTTTCAGTCCTGTGAGTAAACGTCAATCATATACATCTGTAAATACGGAGCAAATCAGGCCGTGAATTAGTGAAATAATGTATTTTTAACATAGGTAATCTAAGTGCCAAACATATTTACAACAATCAAAAAATCCTTACCTTCAAATATTACTCCTTTTGTTCACAAAGAAACTGATTACTATAATAAAATAGCCTGTGTACTGCAACTGAAATCAACAGTGAATGATAAGGGTCCTATCGTTGTACCTATTTATCGTTTTTTTCTAAGCTGCGTAGGCCATTATCAATTTTGGTGATAAAACTGATAGCAGCAACGTGACACTTTAATGACTAATATGAGTTGTTTTGGTGAATAACCGGGATGTGAAATGTTAATGACGTGTTTGTGCTTGTTATGGTCTGTGAGTAATTAATTCTGCGATTTAAGCAAAATGTTTCGAAGACGTTCCAGGGTTTTGTAGTGCAATAAGGCACCGCGACCTCGGCCCAGAGCAGGAGAAGGAACAGGGGGTTTCAGTCAGTAAGAGTCTGAGACTCCCTCTAGAAGTCATTTGATGATTTTCCCCTTACAAAAGAAACAAAAAAACGGAGTTAACCTGGGTTCGTCAATGAATATCGATACCTAGATAGTCGTGATTACCGAATCCCGCGCATTATAGAAAGAGTGATAAACTCCATTTTCTCTGCGCATTTGAATTATGTTGATGTATTTAAAGGCAAATTATGATTTTTATTTTGGTACAGAGTATATTTTCTCATTTACAATATACATTATATTTGACACACAAACGAGTGCATCATAAAGATAGGATAACGGGTTTAGAGAATGTTTGATGAATTCGTATGAAACATTATATTTTCCGACGTTTGCACCCAACTTAAAACTGTTAAATATTAACGAGCAATTTACAAATTGATTACGACCTGTCCTATTTCCTTTTTGATTTGTCCTTTATAATTTCATTCGGTGTCGCGTTATAATTTTATTATATTCTAAAATTGCAACTTGTCCTTCACAGAGTCGTTAAAATTGCCATATTTTATAACAGCATTTAATTCACAACATCCTATAAGCAATGCGTACATATGCCCAACCGTAAGGACAGTTTTATTGGTATTAAAAATCTTATGCTATTTTCTCCTGTGTCTTCGGAATCTGAGCCATATATTTTTTACGGGAAAATTTTACTCCACCTACTGCAATAGTGCGTAAGCCGAGCAAGGGGTCTTAGTTTTCAGGGTCGGAAAAGTAATATCGGATTTAAAATAATAATTTAGAAGTTTTAATAGTCTAGATTTCTTTCTTTTCTAAGGGAAAAACACCCAGCTAACTCTCCCACTTTAGGTAAGACTAAAACTACCTCGTTCCTTCTCCTGTTCCGAGCTGGGTGGCGGCGGTTTATCATTACCTAGTATACAGTCTCAGCCTCTACAATATGGGAAAAAATCACTAAACTTGTGAATAACCTACGTCATGTTTACCTAAGTCACCTGATGTATCTACTGGATAGTTATTCGTACTTATAGTCTGGTCTGCCGATCGTATACATATATTATGTATTTGCCGAGAAACGTCATTATTATCAAGTCGGTGGCGCGACAATATTGTCAATCTAGCATATTATAAACCCCTTGTCTGTACTAATCCTTTGGTTCAATCATGTCACCTATTCACAGCTACCTATTGTGACACTACCTGCTTCTTGTATTGGGGGCTTTCGTATTGTTAGGCTGTTGTTTTGATGTTTACCTACTGATTTCTGGAAATTATGTAGAGAAAAATATAAGACACTGTCAACAATCTGCCCGTTATTCTTCGAAGGGCGGGCACAGTACTAACATCCATATTTAGACAGTTACATATATCCTTTGATCTTATTGAATAAGACTCCTGTTGTTTTCATAATTTCAGACTATTCATTATACTAAGAACAAAAATAAAATGTAGTTTCATTGCTTGATGCTGCTGATTTCTTGTTGCTGTCCTGTGCGAGTCTAAATAAATGTTTTTTCTTTCTTTCTGATGCGGTGATGGACTGCACCTGTCACTCATTGGGAAAACCTTTAACGACTTATTTTGCTCTAGGTCGACCAAAAAGAGGAGTGACAAACTAGTGAACCAAACTACGTTCCTGGAGTATAATGCCCAATCCATTGCTGCTTCAAGCAAGCTCATATTTGTATTGATAATAGAAAAAAACTGACGAGTTACGAGTGCGTTGTCGGCTTTTTGGGTAATGAGGATTATTTAGGACTTGAGGATGAATGAGGGAGAGGGTTGGGCCTTTGGTAACTTAAACTATGTCTCAAAACGTATCTATAATTTTTGTAAGGTCGTGGTATCACTCTTGTCGAACCTTCCCATTCGTGTGTGGCTCTCTCCCCATATTGATTATGATTATAAAATACTTTTTTGTTGTAAATATTATTTTTATAGCTTTGTGCTAAAAAGATAATAAGCCCTCCTTCCTTATTCTATTCAATAATGGCGTGCAAAAGCCGTAGTAAGTAATAAGATGGTTTTTAATCCGTTTAGCGAAGTGACTCACAAAAGAATTATTCATTTTCCTTAACAAAAACCTACGGACGTAAGTAAAAAGTGCGCTTTAATTTCCTACGAGTTTATCAACGTTTTTCTCGCTAAATATCATTAATGCGAGATAAGATGTAAGGATTTCGTCTACGGCTGATGAAATGTATGTAGGCATGCATTTATCGTATCGAATTATTGATTAGTACTTCAAAATAATATATTTTGACGATAACACAAGATCTATTTGGCAAATAAGACAAAAGGAATGTGCAGCTTTCTAAAGAAAAAATCCATATATTTAACAGGACAGTAACCTCGTTAACAGTTCCTTAGATTTTTATGACATGTGCGGCTCATTTAGCATTACACAATTCACAACCAATGTGTTCTGGCAGTAGTCTTACACCTTTTCTATCAAGTTTGATACTGCTGCAGTTTCCATGGTGTTATTTCAATTTCAAAGCCTCCATATCGTGATGGATATGTGTGTTGGTAGACAAATAATATTTAAGAGCTAATAATGCCTACCTACTACTATTTATTGAATTGTAGAATATTTTATAATCGCCATCGATAAAACCCACCTATCAAAAATTACCTATGCTTGAACGATAATAAGTGATTGATTTATTATGAATCGGTTCTGATTAAAAAGGTAGCAGGTAGTAGAGCAAAAATAGTTTCTCAAATAACACACATTATATATAGGTATGTACTTGATATTGAATAGATATATGTATTTTATTGTGTAATATGTATACTTTTTGCGCCTTAGGTATACTTTTTCAATAAATATCCTGCTTGCTTCTTGCATATACCTTCGGTATTCCTCTCTTGAATCACCCAAAGGTCAGACTGGTAGAGAATGCTCAAAGCATTAAGCCATAAAAATAAATAATGTGATTGAACAGACATTGTTACAGATGTCGTGGTGGCCCGGAGGTTAAGGAGCCCGCTTCTCATGCATGAGGGTGTGGGTTCGAAACCTAGCAAGTACTAATGTGACCTTTTCAGAGTTATATGTACTTTCTATGATTATTTAGACATACGGAAGGTGAACATCGTGAGGAAACCTGGACTTATAATTTCTTATTATAAGCGTGGTGATTAAGGCTCAAACCTTCTCCGTGTAAGAAGAGGCCTTTGCTCAGCAGTGGGCACTTATGGGCTGATAACGAAAATAAATAATACAAACATTGTTAAAGTTGTATCAATAATTAATCACAAAAACGTGACGTAACTATTTGAGTTATGGTCAGGATATTCACACAACCTGTTATCGATTTCTCGGATATCGATGAAACATGATAAGCCAACAATATTCCGAGATAACACGGGAGTGCTTAGGTACATTAAGAGTATCTAAGAGCACGAAACAGTAATTAACCGGTATTCCTACGCAAAACCTCCAACGGAACGGTAAACTTAGCACTGAAAAAATATTTTAAACAAAAGTGAGTTTTATTTACTTTCATTTAATAACTTTTTTGGATTGTGATCATCTAAATTTTTTGTTTTTATTTTGTGTCCAGATTTATTGTGGAAATGGGCAACTCACGTAAGTTGGTCCAATAATGGAATAGCTTAAATCTTGTGTTTATAAAATTAGGTAAAAACGGCGTGTGATAGAACGGCAAACGAGCATGAGGATTACTTGATGGTAAGCAATCGGCGCCGTCCATGAACACCTGCAATACCAAACGAGTTACGAGTGCGCTGGCGGCCTTTTAGGGATAAGGGTTTTGGATATTTAATAATTGGGAAAACGTGGGGGAGGGGAGAGATTGAGTTTCCGGTAATTTCCTCACTCACACAGTGAAATACAACGGTGTGGTTGTTTCACGCCGGTTTTCTGTGAGGCCGTGGTATCGCTCCGGTGGAGCCGACCCATTCATGCCGAAGCTTGGCTCTCCAACAGTCTTCTTTTACTTGTTTAATGTGTAATCGTAACTGTACAGTGGGTAAAATTTTAAATGGAGCATGTAAACAGAACAGAAACTTTATGTGTCGTGTTATCCATAAACCGTAGTTGATGACTTAATTAATGATTGACATCCAATGATCCCTTGATATCAGACCAATTAAGTATTTCGTCGCATGGGTAAATATTTTAATTATAATGCGAGTTTATATAAAACCCTACTGCACCGAGAGTGTACCTAATGTACAAAACCAAGTGATATATTTTTTTAAATCAATATTATGTGTATATACCTAGTCTTAAAAATCAAAATCTAGCAAGTTTATACTTAAATCGTGATGCATCTATCTATGTAAGGGTTGCGGGGTAAGCGCAATGAGGCACCGCGACCTCGGCCCAGAGCAGGAGAAGGAACAGGGGGGTTTTTAGTCAGTAAGAGTCTGACACTCCCTCCCGCCCCGTTCTGGGCGGGAGAAGTCATTTGATGATTTCCCCCTCACAAAAAAAATCTATCTATGTATACATATATCCATATGTATATACATACATATATATGTATATTTGTATGTACGTACGAATTTTTGTATCTATGTATCGAATATATGTATTTATGTAAATTTGTGGAGTAAAAAATTGCAATTACTCGTATATATTGAAGCAGACATCTCCAACCAAATCTTATCAACACACGTTTGGTTTTGCATTACTATATAGGTAAATGAGAAGCTAGTAAGTCATAAACTTAAATCTAAAAAATTACGAAATGTCAAGTGAGAATTTTTCCCGAGTTATTGCACTACCCGATAAAACATTGTTTTAAAAAAGTTTTTATTTTATTTATTTAGACCACATGCCGCCACCACCGCATGGACATCATCACGGGCCACCGCATCACGGACCTCCTCATCATGGACCCCCACATGGTCCTCCCCATTTTGGACCACCCCATCACCATGGACCACCCCACCACCATGGACCACCCCATCACCATGGACCACCCCACCACCATGGACCACCACACCATGAACCGCCACACCATGGGCCACCACACCACCATGGCCCTCACCATCATGGACCCCCAGGGCCACATGGACCACATTGGGCCCGATAGATCTCAATGGAATATAAATTTAAAGAAAATTTAATCTTAAGTACTTATAAATGAACGTGATATTCCAATAAAGTCGTATCCCAGCTATGTATTGTGAAGAAAGTTTTTCTTTTAATTACGCAAGTTAATCGCTGACTTCACGGTGAAATAAGATCCAAGGAATATAGATAAAAATGTTAATGTTGTTTTAAATTAAACTGGGAACAGTTACTGTTGGTAATTTAATTAAAGACCAGTTAAGATTCCACTATTAATTTATTCCTAGGAACTCAGATGATTTGTTCAAGAATTGTGTAAAAAATCGATATTAAATAAAAATTGTCTTTGTCCACTGCTATTTCATATTTGATTTCCTTGTTCCTGTTTTTTTTCATATTTGTATAGAGATTCCCAATTAGCTGTTAGTTGAAGATTTTATGTTAAAAATATGTTCTTTTTCAATAAGATTGAAATTGCAATTAGAAGTTTTTTCCCCCATCAACAGAAAGTATTGTGTTCTGTTAATACAAACGGAGCTTGAAGTTGTTTCATATTTAAAGCCAATGTTCTAAACACGTTAATACTATCTAAATAAGTCCTTCCTAAAAGAGACTTATACGAATTATATACAACTCAACTGATAAAAAACACATGAATGGACACTCTAACAAAATTATATTGATATCTCCGATTGTGTATATAAGTGTATGTACTTCCTAGTAAATGAAGTGGTTACTCATACATGGGTTATACCAAACACTTTAAAGTGTTGATAAGAATAGCCTAGTACTTCAGTTTTCTGTCACGTAACGTGACAATAATTTAATTAATACTTTATTGCACACACATACATTTATAAAAAAAATACATTTATAAAGAAATATGTACAAAGGCGAGCTTAACCCAGAGTTGGGTTCTCTAACAGCAAACCTTAGATTGATAGAGAGATTGGATATGGAAGGGTAAAGTCATAAGTGCGCAACAACACATTACTGAGAAAATATAAACACTATAACAATATATAAACATAATACATAAAAATACAATATATACATATATAGTCATGTTGACAGTAATAATCTAGGTATATTACAATATTAATGAAGTTGAATTCATAAAAAAAGTTGAATAGTTTGTTTTTTCGTTCATTCGTACACGTAACTCTCTGGAGCTGCTGGTTTGAATTGAATTATTCTTTATGTGTTGGATAGTCCCTTTAATAAGATATATTATGAAATATTACGCTCTGACAAATAAATCAAAATAAAGTTCAGTGGCGACATCATAACTAATTAAAAACGATATAAGAAGAAAAAACCTTTAAAAGTATCAAATCATATGGTTTTTTAATTAATGTTATGTTAAGGACTATAACTACTAAAATATGTTAAGTACTCTATTATAATATTACATTAAACCCAATGGAACAGCCATTCTTTCAATATATTCATTTTTAATAATAAATATAAAGATCTTTTTATCTAAAGATACTAAGCCTGTGATGCAATTTTCTGAGACCTTATGAATGCTTTTTGTACTTAAGAGTAAGTAAATTCAATGACACGAGACATCATTATAGTTGGAACAAAGTAAAATATCGATTTTACGTTCAATTTATTACTGTTTTACCCAGACATATTACATTGCTTAAGCCCTTTATAACATCTAAGTTCATTGAATCTTCAATAAGTTAGGCTTGTAATAGGGCTTGCATTTTGTGTTATAACTAAAATAAATCACCTTAACATTAATTCTGCGGTTAATCTATTAGTAATTATATAATCAGTTCCCATTTCCGTTAGTAAATTAAATTATAAATCCGACATTTATGTATTTCATGAATTTTTAATTAGTTGCATTATGAAACAAGCTTCATTTACGCCTGTGAGTAAGCTTTTATCCATTTTATTGTGACAACAAATGTAAATATTATATTTTTAATGCACACTTTTATAAATTATAATTACATGTTTGTTAAAAAAATGAGACACGAGAATATATTAATTAAATAAAGTACAATTATTTACTTAAATAAATTATTTTAATTTAAATATTAATTTTTTTAAAGGTTTTCGAAGGTTTTCCGATCATTTTAAAGTTTGTATTAAATAAGAAAATTATATCAAAGTAAATATAATTTGCAAGATTAGTAACGGTGGTAAATTATTAAGATTAGTTGGTATTGAAGTTGAGGAGAATAATAATAAATCGATAAATTTAATCTTATTGAGCTCATTGAGAGATTGATAAATATGCTTAACAGATAAACCTTAATAAACAGGTCACTTTTATGAAATGATATTTTAAGATAGAAACTCTGAAAGCCAATAAGCAAATTGATTTAAAAGCAAACCGCAGTAGAGACAGTTTATTTAAACGTAAATAAGTTTGCAGTAAAAGAGACCGCAAATATTTCTTCAACCGAAGGGCAAACTATGAAGGCTCATTGAAGGCAATAGGCCACTAAATAATAATTTCACTTCGTCAACGAAACGGCAATCCGTTAAAAGTTGTTCGGAGTTTTTCATAGCCCGTTTGTTTTGAAATTTCCTCAAAGCAGAAAATGCTATTTACTTATTGCGCTTCGTTTACTTACAAGGTATTTAGGTTTGTGTCGTCTGTTCTCAGTTTTGTATTTGGAAAATGGAATTTTCCTGTTGGGATATACAAGGGGCGGAATTCCCAATCGATTTTCAAAAAGGATGTTTGTAACAGCTACCTATTTCGTTTTTGTTTACAGTTAGTCCTTTTGGGGCTTCGTTTGTTTTCTAGACGTTTTAATAACTGTTTCTTTTAAATTGAAATGTATTGTTATGAGTCAGGCTTTTACGAGAACAAACTATGAGTATTGTGGCACGAGGAGAGCTACGTTTGATGTGGAAAAACCAGAATTAAGTATTGTATTGGATAACGCTTAAAGATAAAGACATCAATTCACCCGCGCTGTTTTAGATAAGGGTGTTCGTATAAATTCATCGCTAGATCTTATTAGTAGTCCAATGTTAACGATAACCATCACCTGGAACACTCTGTGAGAAATAATTTGTGATTTATTAAACTGTAAGTATGTTTATAATTCTAGACGAGACTGTTTCCTCAATTTCAATTGTACAATGAGCCCGGTTAAAAATAAATTTCTTTTTAACAAATTGCAAAAGATATAATTCAATTGTGTGGTGATAAATTCTGTACTACATATTTAACTATTTGTAAAAAATATCGAAGTACTGTTAAAGGGAGGTTAATTTTTTAAAGTATAAAATACCTCAAAATCAATTGCCTGTACATAGTAGGTTTTATCATCTGTGCTATAGAAGTCCTTTAAAGATTCAGCATAATAAGATAATATTAAATATATCTTCATTCTTAACTATCTTTCCCCTTGCTACAACAAAGTGCCCATGGTGGTAGTTAGTTTCCAAATCATGGCGCTCTCTAATTCTAACGTATGTTCATAAAATGGCCGCCAAGCCACTAACTTACAAAACTTAGAAATTATAACTTGGAATTGGAACTGAGCCCGATTTTCACTATGTGGATATGTGGTGGCTTAAAATGGAACCTGAATTTAACTGAAAATTATAGATGAACTTACTTATAATTTGCTTTGGCGTAGAAAAATATAATTTATTGAATCGTGGGTGAATATTATTTGCTTACATGTAAGTAACGGAAATATACAATTGTATGTTCAAATGCACAGCTGCTCGTGTACTTGATGTATTACCACATTATTAGTAGGTAGCAAGATACGGAATTACCTCATTATTAGTAGGTAGATGCGGAACATATTTGGTGTGTGAATGTAAACGATATTACCTAATTTGAACTCGTTACTTATTGGTGTAGGTAAATAACAGAATTGATTAGGTCAAACCATATTTTTACATTTTTTTACTTTCGTACATGATTGATAATCTACAGTTGTATTATGTATGGTTTACAAAAAACAGTTTTATTTAAAACGAGTCAAAAAAGTAGCTGATACATTAACCCTCTGGTTTGGCGTGATAAAATACCATTTTTTATTTTTTTTTATCAGAAATGCCGCCACCACAGCCGCATCCTGGGCATCCGCCGCACCATCCAGGCGAGCATCCGCCAGGACATGGGCCGCCGCATCACCCACCTGGACCGCACCATCCGCCGCATCACCCACCCCATCATCCACCCCATCATCCGCCACATCATCCTCCACACTAGTCGCCAGGACCTACTTACCAATGATGATTGAGAGTGCTACTGATCCATACAGTATTGAAATAAATAATGACTATAATGAAAGAAATGTAGTCAAATGAAATTCTTTTTGACTAAATTGGCTTTTGTTTTTTTTCTTCCCATTTTTTCTAAGAGTAGTTAGTAGTTAGAAGTATTTTTTGTATGTATGTATGTATGGCAACCGATTCTCCAATTCAATGTTGTGGACTATACTGCCAGTGTCGAGTACAAGTGTTATAGGTTTACAGTGTTTGTTATTTATGTAGGTATAATTATATCGACATGTGATTAGTTTCAGGTGTTCCTTTAAGAGTTAAGATAAAAGATAAGATTACGTTTTCTATCGTTACAGTGTTAACGATGTATAAGTGAAAATCATCAAATGATTTCTTCCATCATGAGGGAGGAGGGAGTATCAGGGTCGTCCTGCTACTGCGGGCCGGGGTCCAATATTAGTGAGCTCAAGATTGCCTGCGTGGTCCACGCAGCGGCTGCAGGAGACTGCATGCTAAAAAAGCTAGGAAGGGATATAAGCAATCCGAGACCGGGTGCAAAATTGCTGCATGACTGCACAGTTGGCAACTTGGCTGGGCGACATGGCTGGGCGACCGGCTGCTGTGCAAGGTGTCGCAGATTCGATTCCCCGCACCGAAGAACTTGTTTTGTGATCCACAAATTGTTGTATCTTTATGAACGTTTGAAAAAGTAAAAAATAGGTCTAGACCAAATATCAAATAGTATCGCTACAGAAAATTGATTTTGCCTCGATCCGCGTCGAGTACAAAACGCCTGTTTTACGGCATTATCCCTTCACATGAAATATGTCTGTTTTTGTGGATGTGCCTTAAAACGGACACAAGATTATTTTACGGATCGTTGCTCTAGGCCATTCCGAGTAACGTTTTCTTTTGTCTGAAATATCCACCCCCTACGAGTTTTTGTCATGTATTTGTTTAACGCGGATTTGTGACGCGATAAGAAACAGCCTCCACATTGGTTTAATCTATTTAGCAGAACGAATGTTGGTAACAATTTTACTTAGGTTATTATGTTTCATCAAGATCTTATAATAGAAACACGTGTAGTGGTTAAAACTAGACACTTTACTACAATAATCACGTTGCGTATTTTTGAGGTAGTTTCAACTACAGGTATGAAATCGAAATTGAATTAATAAAAGACGGATGCGAAATAGAATTTCATTGAAAAGCTTTGAGCAATCGTCCGCGGTCAACTAATTACAGCAGCGAAATGAAGTGTCGTTTTTTACAAACCTTTATTAAACTATTAAGAGCCAGTTAGTTAATTAGCAAAGAAGTCGTGAGCGGAGAATGAGGAAATTAGGTATACAGAAGAGCCATCTGGCGTCGGGATTGTGCGATGACCGGAACCTTTGAACAACTCTATCTTTACCTTTCATTAGAGCGCCCCTTGTGTCAGCAATTTCTTCCTTTTTATTTAATTTTATTCTCTTTTTGTGAAATTAAAAGTATTCGTTGAGTGATGATGGTTTCGAAAGATTTTTTACGATTGTTAGAATATGAGGTTATGAGTTTGTTGTAAATTAAAAAAAATATTAATTACAACAGCTAGGCTTCCTAGGAGTCCAGGGTATCACCTATCTAAATACAAAAGTTCAACTATACCGGTCCATCAGTTTTTGCGCGGAAGAATAACAAATACACATTCTTACAATCTCACATTTATAATATTAGTAGGATAAAGGCTTGTCTGTGAGAGATCGCTTTGTGTGATAAGACCTCCCATCGTAAGTAGGTACACTCAGGTTTTGTTAGTTATTCTAAGTAACTATGTAGTGTACAACAAAGTATATAGGTACATGTATAAAATGTGCGCTTTTGATAAACGGTCCCGGCGGGGATTGCAGAAGCATTTACTTTCTGAAATTTTGCGGATAGTACTATACGTACGCGGACCGGTTCGAATTAAAAAATGATGATGAATTTCCTATTCTATTCGTATTTTAACTGATTTACATTTAAGAATTAAAAAAGAATAAATATTCATTATTAGATATTCAATAAATTCACGAATGCTACCTGAATGTAATCAAAGTAAGTATCGTAGGTAGCTTTCGCTTTCACAAGATTATAGTTTTAATTAGAGCGCATCTCTGCTTAGATCTTACGAGCTACTTTAATTAAAATATATTCGGAAGACACCATGTTCATACCCATCTAATTTCATAGGCTCTGTACAAAAATAACGTACATAATTTATTAACTAGAACGACCTTAATGAACATCTTTATCGGATCATATTTTACTTAAGTAAAATAATGAGGTCGTCATTATTTTCCAGATAAGTTGCTAACCTATCTGACAAAATAAGGCAAAATTAAACGCCAGAAGGAAATCTGTCTTCAATTTTTTTTTATTAAATATTCACAACTTAACATAAAACGGAGCAGTAAAGGTTTTATGTTGTTTAAAATTACGCACGGCAAACAAAACCGTAAAGAAAAACTATTTCAACTGTGAAATATTTACAGCGCTTCAATATTTAAAGTACCAACGCCAAAGAAAACAACGCCAACTTCGTCGTATTTGTGTTAAACAAACAAAAAAGTCCTTCTTTTAATGGCGACGTATATAAACTTCCAAAAGTGGAGTTTTTAACGAAACACAAAAGTGAAAAGTTACTTTTTAATAATATTACGGAAATTCTTGATCCGAATCTAAAGACTTGTCAAATTACGCGCCCGATTGGTCGACGTCGTGGCGTCAGTGGAGTTCTTAATTTAAATTCACTCGACTAATTGGTCAGCCGACTCGACTCTTATTAGTATTTTGATGGATACTGTTTTCATTAAATGATTTGCATGTTTTTCTTATCGAAACTGATGTTTGTTAAATAAATGTTTAGTCACTTAGTGAGACAGATATTAGTAGTTTCTTTTAAAATTCTTTTGAAGGAAGTTTTCGAGTATAAACGGACTAATAAAATTCACGTATTGCAGGTTTTCATTGAAGTTGTTTGCATTGAATGTTACAAAGTATGTAACTCTGTATAAGGCTGGTCTCTTCTAACATCATTTCAACAGTCACTTTAGTACATGTATAATACATATATAAGTTGAGTATTGTGTTTGAATAAACATTTCAATTGAGAGGGTTTTCATTCGCGGTGTCTATTCGACCGGAGCACACATTCAGCTCTTTTTCGCGCACTGCTGATTCCCGATGAATGAACTGTGGTCGGAATATTAGAGCCGCCTATAACGTACGTTGCCAATGTACACTTTTAATTATTATTGCATTCATAAATGCAATTCGAATCGAAAAAAAGCATTTCAAGCTTAATTAAATTGTGTGTACTGTACCTACACAGACAAGGGATTCATAATTACAAAGTGTTTGTACAAATAAAAGATTTTTCTGTTACTTTTCTACGACAATGGTCAAAGGTTGGGTTATTCGAAAATAAACAAAACAATCAAATATAAAAACTTTATGAATTCTGATCCTTGTCTTTCAAGAATTTGTGAATTGCTCACGACACCATGATACTATCGATTTACCTCAGTGTAACGACCGCGTAAAATGTCATGATATTCACGGCATTTATCACAAAGGTGAAGTTATACCATCCTCGGATCACAAGGCTTTATCCTTTATTTAATTTTATTTCATCGCTCTAAATACTACTTACGTGGCCTTTGAAACAGGCTCCTTGGTTCTCAATGGCACAGCATAATAAATAAGGTTACTCGACGAGCCACCTATTGTCAGAATAGAATCAGTTCCAAGAGAAATAAAAATACCAGTGTATTTTTCGAATGAACAGGAACGAAAGACTAGGAAATAGGGTTTACGAAAAACAAATGCGATATTTACTATGTGAAAATAGACAACAGATTGGACCTTTTCATCGAGCTACAAGTGGAACATAAGCCCTCAATTGTATGGGCAGTACTAGTAATAGCAAAACTCTAGACTAATATTGAATACTATAAAGCTATCTTCATTATTACAAATAAAAAAAAACTTTATCAAAAAGTTTATCTCTACCTTCCCCTTTGGGGAATAAATTGTCTGTCTGGTTGTATTGTTATAAGTAAATACATATAATTAGAAGGAAGAAGAAAGTTTTAATCTGTCATTCAAGTAATACGAAATGTTTGTATAGTAGATTTTATCTTGACAAGTGCTCCGCGTCGAATTCGAGCCGATTGTTTGACGTTTAGATGTTGGCGTTGCCTTGAAGTTAGAAGATACGAATATACTTAAAACTAGATCATCAAATATTCACGGGTTCAAGCGACTGTTCCGTGAAATTTTAATGATCCTGGTATCGGGACTCTCTAAGGACTCTCAAATTAGCTTGGAAAGTAATAAAAATAATACAAGACAACTTCTAACACTGTAATTATCTTTACTTAAAACATTGCCGTGTCATGACAATTAGGCGCACAAAAAATATTACTTATTGCCCAATGTTTACCCATCCCAGGCCGGTCCCATCTGTGGCTATTAAATATAACTGGTTTACAATGCAATCCTTCCCCTCTCCCAACCCCTCCCAGTTCCCTAAATCTCCAAAACCGTGTTCCGCAAAGTATGTCAGCTAAGTATTCGTAACTCGATGTTGCGCGTGTCCTTAGGGGGCGCTGATTACTTGCCATCAGGTAATCGTTGGCCGACCTACCACATAAAAATAAAAAAAAATACTGATCTGCTTCTTACCCTTTGAGGTAATAAGAGGCATGATGTTTTAGTACAGATGAAAATCAACTTAACAAAATGATTCAATACATTACGTTCGCAATGAATTTGTTTTCCTAGCGTACATAATGTCAAGCTCGGGGCGGGAGCGCGGTCCCCCAGAGGCTCTACATCTAAGTTAACTTTAAGTTAGAGCTAGCTCTGTCGCTTTCTATGTGTCACGAGAGACACATCCAAAATTTTTGGTCAACGTATTCACTGCAAGGCGGCCAAACTACTCTGCTCACAGGAATTTAATTGAAAACGATCCCTCAGACGTGAACACAATAAAACAAAACGATACTTTAACAAACACTTTTGCTCGAAGAGATATGCAATTGAAATTGTAGAATGTCAAGCTGAAAATATTTCATGAAAAGAGGCAAGAGCGAGCCGGGCGCGGCCGTATCACGTACCTTTCTCGCTCGGAAATGCACAAAATAAAACACCAAACAAAGAATACGAAACTGGTCGGCAATCGTAAAGTAGCCGGTCGCCACCGTATATGCAAATGCGCACAATTTAAAATTCAATTGATTCATTTCGAAACGGGAATGTCCAGGAATAAACCTTTCCCATTAGTGGCGTGCGATCTACACTAGACACGTCAATTTGCTTTATAAATTAGTCACAGTTGCGCTAAAATAATCGCAATTAAATATTCAAATTGGGTAGTGCAGAGACGTGTCGCTGCAGCGGCACTGTCAGGACTTGCAGGCTTGTCGGTGAATTGAACATGTCTGGGTCGTGGTGCTCCAGGAATATCGTCGAGTCGAACGAGACAGGTCAAACGGAAATAAAGCAAGCTGCACTCAGCGAAGTTTGGACATGTCTGATAGCTTTGCTGGCGGCTCGTGAATAAAATACATGCTATTTCTGTCTAGTTTTTTCACTTTGCTCTTTCATTCGTACAGAAACAATTCTATTGTCATTTCACAAATTTGTCTTTTGCAATTGTAAATACAACGCAATTACATAATAAATATCTAAATGCTTAAAAAAAACCTTGTTAACAAGTGATAATCTAAAAGCATGATAAACCGGCCTAAAATATTCTATTAACATTTTACCTGAGTTAAGGTTGGCGTTACAAAGTTTCGAGTTTATTAGCATGCCGCATGGAGGGCAACGAATGGCGCCCAACGTGGGGCCGACTGCCTAAATTGCGTTCTCGTAGCGTGCATTATCCTGTGACACCACATGTGGTCACAACTCATTCATTTCATCTTTTGTGGTGTATAATCATAGTCTGCGGTGTCACTACAATGTGAAATGTTTTGATAACATTGTACCAGTAGGATTTAGTAATAGCGTATTTATAATTTCACTAATGTTTCTTTCCAACTTGTATTTCGATATCAATAATAATATTAAGAAACTCACTACTACGTCACGTGAATATATCCGCATGTCATCTAATAACAATTCGAAAACCAATATAAATTTCTTGGCGAGGCGCCTGGCTATAGGTACATCTACCATAAGAAAATGTATTATGAAAGCGAGCGGTTTTATTGTGTGGCAGTAAAACGGAAGAATTTGCATCAGGAATCGAACCAGACACTTGCAAATCGACGATCGTAAAACGATCCCGCATCGGTCACCGGCGTCATGAATAAAATCTTATTTTGGTAGAAACCGAAAAAAAATTGTATAATGTACTTACGCGTCTCACCGCAGTGCCTAAACAATGGATATATGGAAAAATGATTTTAACAGCGGCTTTTGGGATACCTATATTGGTATACAAACACACAAGAACAATGTACATAGAAAGTACATATGTAATGTGGCCGCATGTGTGTGTGAGCACTGCAGAAGTCACGTTCAGGCAATATTTGCTGTATAAAATTCAGCAACTGAGTCGGCACCGTGTATGTAATGTATACCTACTCATAACATATGCTACTACAAGATTTTTTTTGTTTGGTTGTCTTTATCTAAGCAAGTCCAAAGATATTATTTTATACTTACTATCAAAAAATACTATTTTCACATATTTGAACTTAAACTATGTCATTTAGAAAACGCTTCGTTGAGTTGTTGCCTACGAAGAGAGAATATGAATCGTACCTGCGTAGGCAAATTTTTACTAGTGACGACGAAAGTTTTCGGACTACTGGGTGTGTTTAGATACATTGTGGTACAAACAACAAGTATAATTTTAAATTAAATGCATCTTTGCCAATCATAAGACAACAAGCAGGGGTGTTTAAACATGTTCATAGTTAAACAACAATTTGGCAGTTATTTAAGTTCAGTAAGCCGAGAGCGACACGTGCCGCTAGCACGGGATTCGAAAAGTTATTATGAACTCGACACATTGCCGGCTAATTCAGAACACACGTTGTTACAATATTTGAGCCGGAATGTTGGGCGTGAGTTTTAACAAATGCTTCATTCCATGTCCGTAAAAACATGTCTGCCTTTAAGGGACATTTTTATCATGAATCTATTTCAGGGAATCAACGAAAAACGTAAACGTAACACATTACTCGCGCAGAAAAAGTGTTTCATACTGACGATGTCTTCAATTGAATCAAGTTCACTGGAGCGTCTCGAGTCCCTTGTTACTTGCTGGCAAACGTACAAGTAAACGTTACCGCGCGTTAGGAGAGCAAAGAAAAAGATATTCGTGAGTTTTGTTATCGAGCTCCGAACCTCGATTCCACTTTACGCATTACACCAATTAGTTGAGTTCATTAGGAAGTCCGGAACGTAGTTAGTGAGCAAACAGTGTATCTAATTAAAAAGTTTTTCCTCCGGTAACGAGGATGGACGTGTTCGTAACGTTAGATTGATGTTTGATTGAGTGCCTACCTACACCAAGTTTTGCACCTGAGTCTGGCCCCAATGTTCTGAACAGAACTTTGTTTCCAACTCCAAATCACTTTCTGCGGATAAGTGTGAAGTAATCGTCTTGTTAAGACATGTAACACTACAGAGTAGGGAGTGAAGAATCGGGGCCGTCATAGTTTGTAACAGTAAACAAAAGGGTGCAGCTTAATGATTCAGGGAACGGGGTTTGTTTTCTGGGAAAATCGTTCTGTTTTCCGAAGACGGAAGGTACATTAGAATAATTACGACGAGTTCCTGGGAAATTTGACGTTCAACTCAATAGTTATTGGTCAAGCAAACAAATTGTATTAATTAACACAGATTAAATATCCTTGTTCAATTTATTTGGCTTTTGTACTCGTAAATATTATTTTACATTATTGCAGACTTTAATTAATTCATAAATACCAAATTAATTAAAAATAAATGTTTTATGATATAAAAAAATGTTTGCCTACAAAGAAATGTTTAACGAAAATCCCGAATAAATTAAAATTAAACAACGGATTATATATTGACTTCATATTTACTCGTTGTATACTTTGTATGCATAACTTCTCATAGGTTTTACTGCATTCATATTGTTTAATTACGTAATGCACTTCTCTCGGCTTAAGGGATTACGTATGGTGAATGTTGGAGCAGCACTTACATGCATCAGAACTAAAAGGCCCGTGTTCATAATTCCTATCAGAAATATGGGAACCATCGATTATGTGTACAGGTTTATTACTATCACCATTAGTATTACATTCTGAGTTTTGGCTTATTATATACATTGCCTGCTATTCTTCGTCATTTCAGATCATCCCTGGAAGTAATGAAGCAATGTAATAGGTAATATACTGTCAAAGCTAATTGATTTTTTATGAATTGATATTTCATCCTTCTGAGTCGTCACGTGTCATAGAATTATTAATGTGTTGCATATAACATATACATATGCATGTATAATGATTAAACGGCAAAAAAAAATAGTAACTGTAGCTTTTTGAAGGCGTTTTTCCCCAGTGTGCGTATTATGGCATGCCATCTTGTCGGGGTTGCAAGCCAAGAGCAACAATGTAGCTACCACGACCCCGGCCTGGAGCGGAAGAAGGAACGATGTTTAGTCTGTAAGACTGTGTGACACTCCCTCTCATCCCACCTAGGGCGAAAGAGGGCTTTTTATGAATAACCCGCTCAAATAAACCCTTCTTATGAAGAGAAGGCCTCATATCAAATAGTGCATTTATTACTCTGTTGGTGTGACGAAAGGTAATTGAGGATGTGAACACTGAACACTGCTTTCCTTTCCAATGTTGTTCTCAAAGGAATGATTTCGTTGATACATAGTATTTCGTATGTAGTAACTCTCAAGTCTAGGGTTCGAACGTTAAAATTTATCGTGGCAACTTCTTTTACGATTCACGGTAAATAAGTAGTTTGACAGTAAGTTATGCGGTTATCTAGGAGCTTTGAAGATACTGCATGGTTCATTTCTCGTCGTCTCTGATTACTTTGGTTTTATGATTAAGATTTTGTTTCTATACTAATATTATAAAGCGGTAAAATTTGTAAGTTTGTAAGTTTGTATGTAGGGGGTAATCTTTGGAACCGCTGGTCGGATTGCCAAAATTCTTTCACTGATAGTTAGCTACAAAGTTCCTGAGTGTTATAGGCTATAAAACATCACGCTACGATCAAATGGAGCCTAGCAGCGGGTGAAACCGCGCGAGAGCAGCTAATATTAAATGTTATTTGAGGTCTTTAAGAATATTTTCAGACTATTTAATTTAAAAAAACAAAAGTAAATGAGTAACAACATAATACATTTGCTTTTATTTAACCTTATTATATTAGAGGACGAAGGCTCAGTTCCAATTTCTTAGTATTTCAGTATTAGATTTTTATAATAAATTCTATTAAACTTTAGTATTGCTAGTAACATATTATTATTCGATGCAATTAAATTGTATTTATTAAAAAATATGTACAAAATTTAAGTTATATTTTTAAAAGTGCTAACCTAAACAAAAATATTGGCCCAAATAGTCGTCAGTCAACAAAAAATTGTCATCCGCAATCAACGTCGATGTCGTATTGAAATCCGATTGATGTAGTGAATGTTGAACGGAGCGGTACCATTCATATTTTTAATGGTTTTATATTATAATAACTTTTTTATTACTTTTATTTTATTTAATATTTATTTTTTATATTTTGTTTATTGCGGAAACATGTGCTTTACTGTTTTGTAATGCTTAAACTATTTTAAACCGTACGGCATTGCCCTACGTATTACTTTGTAGTCACAATATCCAAGATCCCTTTGATAATTTGGTACCTATTGGTTGTATTTTAAATAATGACTTTATTCAAATAATTGATGATTTAAAATCTATTTAAATTGACTATTGGATGTCTGCAGTACTTTATTTAAATATTTTTTCCACTAGATAAGAGGAAAAAATACCTAGTGTATTACTTAACTGAATATTAAATTGAGTAATTATTCATTCTATCCTTTAGTAACTACACCACAAAGTCGGGATTTGTATTCACGCGAAGCCGGGATTAGAAGTTGTGAATTACGTTTATTTCAAGATTATCATTATGTACAGGGAAAGAAAGAAAATGTTGATATATTTATATTTATATTCATATTCAACTTGTAATTTCGTGATACTTTTGTAGGGACTTGTAAGAAAAGAAAGCCAGTAACTTGTATGTATTGTTTAAAGTTTTACTTTTAACTTAATACTAGAGGCCCGACCTTGTTTTTAAACTTGGTAAGGCAAGATTTAATAATATTATTAATATAGCTACGACCTCCATTACACTAACAAGACTACATTAGAATTTTAGAAAAAATATTTAGCTATAAAATCTTTCTACATTACTAGTTTTTGCCCGCGACTCCGTTCGCGTGGAATAGTGACTTTCTGCAGATTTTAGGTATAAAAACTATTCTATGTCCTTTCTAGAGTTTCAAACTATGTCTGTACCAAATTTCATAGAAATCAGTTCAGTAGTTTAGGCGTGAAGAAATTCAGACAGACAAAATATAAGTTGGATTACGACATACTCGGAAACTCTCATTAACTCTATTTCATTTCGCAAGGAATGTCCAAAATGGCCACAGCGCCTATCCACGGGTAATTTAATTCCCAGGAACATTGTAAAACGTGGCCAGGGTTGTAACTCATAACCAGGTGTCAAGATTTACGTCCACACAATATGTTATAAAAATCCGGTCATTTTATTTTACGAGTCCACACGATATGGGCTTTTATTTTGCGCCAGAGTTATTCATCTTGACGCTTGTAAAAGGTGTTAGGATTATTTCTCTGTTGGATTTAATTTTTTTGTTTATCCGATCCATATGTGTTTCAGCTGTTGCTCTAGTAGATATGTTATTATTTAGTTTCTGCCAGAAACGATCGTTCGTATTTCATGCTTTCGATGTAATGTGTTCTTAATTTGAATAATTAATTGACTAATACGCTTCTATGTTTTAAATGAGACAGTTGCACGAGGTTGTAACAGAAGACTGAATGCTTATCAGAAGAATTTGCGAAGCAATCTTTGCCGCTCATGAACCACACTCAGAAAAATTAGGAGTGCGTTGCAGACATTTTGGGAAGTAGGGTGTTGGAGATTGAGGGATTATGGGAGGATAAGGCTTGGGCCTACAGTAACCTCACTCATTCACTCGTTCACCTTCACTCGATATAACGCTGTGATCGTTCCACGCTGGTTCTCTACGAAGTCCTGGTATCAGTCTGGTCGAACTAACCCCTTCGTGCCGAAATATGATTTTCACACACTTCCTAATAATGATGTTGTTAAAGTTAACAATAGGTATGAAATAGATCTTGTATAAACTAGACGCGTGGATATTTATGTAAATATATGAGAGCAGCAACTTTGTAAACTACCTTTGTTTATCTTGTACGTTTACCTTTATATGAAGTTAGGGATCACTGGCTCGCTTACTTGGTATAGGTTACGCCGTCGAGGGTAATGTTACGCTTTATCGCGTGTAGGTGGCGTTGTATAATGTTAGTGTAGCCAACAGATTATTGGTTACTTTTTGATGTATAGACAAGATAACAGACTGATGGTAAGCAATCGACACATCAATGAAACAAAATAGGAGTGAATTGCTTTTAACCTTAGTGTTGTTTAAGCTCGGTTTTCTGTAGGGCCGTGGTATTACTTAAATCGAAGCGACTTTTCAAACCAAAGCCTGGCTTTACCACGTTAAGGAAACATCATGTTATTGCGGTACCTAATAGATGATGGTACGCCAAATCGTATTTATATATTTATTGAAATACCTTTCATTTTAATATAACTTTTAAAAAAGCGCTACGCTGGCCCTTAATATAATCTAGACGACGTGGTATTATATGGTCTATCAAACTTCATATAATAAACTTTGTAAGACACACAATGATTCAACTTGCCCCTCGATTTCGATTCGATTTTCCACCCACAGCGATAACGAACTCACATTTCGTGGAAACACGATTACAACATGACCAATGAAATTACATACCTATCTAATAACACAGACATTAGCTTCTGATAGGGGTATCCCTAACACATTAAAAATACTACATTTGAAAAGGGCTGTGTCCATTACCACACAAGAGCATTGTAATGTAGGTTACAAACACAATTTAAAATAATTGAAACCTACCAAAGCGTGAAAGCTTATTTTGTGTGACCAACAATTTGGCTGTCAAAGGGATTCGTCTACAAAATGGCAGTGACCGTTTAATCATTCGCAGGTACATACGGGACCACCTGTTTTTAATTACGAACACGACCGTATCTATCGCCGGCCGTCGAATTATCCGCACGAATGAAATTAACTCAACATTGCTTGTCAAATTTGTACAGTCATGATACCTATAATGAGTTCTGTCCTGTTTAATTAAACTATTTAGAGGACCAGAATTTTGCACATTATTTAATGTATTTCAAGGTGATGAAATTGGATATATTAACTTAAGACTACGCAGCTGTGTTTTATTAAGTAGGTACAAAGGCATGTACTTTATATTAGTATATTGCCAGAATTAAACCTATAACACTAACATTAACCACCAGCCGGTGACGACTTCATATTAAACCTTGCGTATCGCTAAAATGACATTAAGACAAAAAATATAACGATACGTTGATTATCAAAATCGTAAGCTTTTAAAGTTTCTTGTGTATACAAATATCTACTAAGTGTATGGGTATTGTATCGCCATTTGTATCCCCGGTCTAATGGGTGCCTACGATGTTACTTATAAAACACATTTTTCTTTTACATCCTTGCTTTTCTAATGTTCCTTAGATAAGAAAAGGACCAGATCCTTTTAAACCCTTTCCGATAATTATCACTAGCTTTACACGATTGGGGATTCAATCGGGTACCCAGTCTTTTGTAGAAACTTTTATACTCGTTACCTATATGTGTAGGTATTCATAAATCATTATGTATTCACTTATACACGATAAAAAATAGTTTATAAATAAAATCTATTTAATCTCAATTGTTTTTTTCTTTTAAAGAAAACATCGTAAGCTTATTTATGTAAACATTTACAAGTATTCATTTGAGAAAATCCGTTTTTATGTGGAAATGTTCTTTGATGTTCCATCTCAAAACATTCACTCTGCGTGGGAATTTACTTATACAGATCGAAGCCTTAGACGAGGAAAGAAAAATAAAAAGAAATATTTGTGTTTTGTTAATGTTTAACAAAACATTGTTCTGTGAAATGCCCACAACACTGAACATTGGTTAAAAGAAGCATTGAGGTAAAACTTTGCATAAATTACGCTAATGCATTAGACCGTTAGAATTAACTGTGTGTTTGTGGTGTTTACCTTTAGGAAAATAAATTGTTTTCCTATGTACTTAGTGCATTCAGAATCCACCTATATGGAAGGATTGAATTCAGAAAGCTTTTAAAATCTACTCTTACTATATAACCTGATGTAACGTTACTTCCCTGTGGGATGGTGTCAAATTTGTACCAGTTTTCAGGTCACTTTAAACTACCGTGCTTGAAATTTTAGCTGGATTGTTTGGATTTTATGTTTGTTGCTAGAACTAGGTTTATCTAGGCCTATATACATTGTGGTTCGTTCCTTTGGATTACTTATGAAACCTTTGAAACCATGTAATGTCCCATATCAAAATAATGTAAGTAGATGAAATAAAAACATAGAAATACCACGTGATTTTTTTTCTTGAATTTACATACAGTTTCTACTATTAGGACGTTGTTTATCATAGCTCAACAAGATACCAAGCTAAAAGGGGACTAAACAATCTTTATTTGTTTGTCATAATACGTGGGATATTAATTACTATACAAATTTTCTTGTACCTACTTCAATTTTACTAGTTTTTGTAACAAATTTTGTTTTTTTTTTACTAGCTGCCCACCTCTGCTCCGCTGAGGTGTCCAACTTCCTTGCTTACGAAGAAAGACAGGGTCGCTGTTTCCAAGTTTCCCCTCTACTTTTCGAAAATATTCTTCTATAAGACCCTCCCGTAACAATAACAAACTGAATAAAAATATGATCCGGGCCTTGTTAAGTTACCTATGTGCTCACCATCATTTTGCGATTAATTTTTATAAATATAGATAGATAGATTTTTGACAATTATATTGACGGTCTTTATTCGCTGCTAATGCTATCTTTTAATTTCGTTACTTTATTTTTTATTTCTAATAAAACGGTATCTGAAGTAATAGCTACCTAAAACTTATAATAAGCCTTCTTCAATTCCGATTTCTGCAAAATATTCCTATGGTGATATTGTATCGTTACGGTTTTAGTATTAATAGTTAAAACGTTTGCCAAAACTGTTGTGTTGCAGCCAATATCAGTTATAGTACCAAATGTTCATTCATAGTCAAATAGCGTATGCTTTTTTATAAAAGCGTTGATACCCTGACTCTTCAAAATAGTAAATAAATGGTTATTGTTTGTGTTGTTGTTGCACAATTATTGTTTAATTTTAAAAACTCTAGCAAGGACTTTTCATGACAGAATTTGAGAAGCCAGATGTAAAAATTTTGCGTGCTAGGAAAGGTCTTAGGCCAAATAATCAATATTGACATCCAGTCATCCAGGAAGAATCTTTATTAGGTATTTATATTATAGAAAATGAGCATATTATTTATTATCTAGTAAGAGGTGCAAGTTCACCACATTGCATGTAATGGTCGCCGAGTTACCGGCGCACAAAATTTTTTTTAATCACATTTTTATTACTTTGCTACAACTACGCTAGTCGACCAACGATTTTCATAACTGAATCAAACAAGTTTTGGTCAGTATATTCTGTAGCGCGGGTAATTGTGAAAGTCACTGTAAACAGTGCATTAATCACAATATTTGTGAATACGTTACCCCGGAGGGCGGCGGCGCTCAGTCGTTTGCAATTAGTTTTTACTGGCGGTAATTAGGGAGGGCCGATTGCGCACAACTCCGTGCTACTGCGCGACCACTGGCGCCATGATAAATCTAGAGGTGGACTACATTTTATCACAATATTTTACATTTTCCTTTGAGGATTGTCGATTTTTGCGGCGAATGTTTATGTTGCATTAATAATGAAAATGGTACAAACGGTGTCAAAGGATAGACAGGATAATGAAAGGACAAATAATAGACGTTACTTGTAACTACCAAGCTTTTTTAAAAATGTAGATATTAAATTTTTTGACACTTGATCTATCTAGACGTAATTTTACGATAGCAAAAATTGAGTATCGATGAAACTACATAATAAACTGACTTCGTATTTCTAAACTTCAACAATTGGATCAACAAAGCAATTTTCAAATTCAGATTACACGCTATCCAGAATAAAATATTCGAAAGCAAGATCCCGAAACTTATAAATCTGTTAGCGACAAAAGTTTGGAAGAAGCCAACTCAACAACTCTAAGCGTTCCTAGTTCTACTTTTGCAGTAGAAAAGTACCAAAAAATAAAAGTTGCCGTCATCGCCACATGCGAATTGGAATTAGCAAGAGCTCGTTGTACTGGGGACCAAACTAAATTTGCATTGGAAATTGCACCTTATTGTTGTTATCGAAGGCTCATATTAGTTTATACTCACGAATCGATATCGGTTCCATGCCCAAAATGAAGCAGTTTAAATGGAACACGAATATATTCCAGCATCACATTTGTTTACTTATCGAACTTCGTTAATTGATCCTAATGAAAAAATAACTTGTTTTTCATGCTGCTTTAATATTGAATTTATTTTTCTTTCTGGTATTTTTGTGCTCACTATTTATTATTCTAGTAGTAATAATAGCGAATCAGTAGAATCTGAAAAATGCGGAAATAACTCAATATTGTTTCTGTAGAAAATAATTTATTTTGATAGATAATTAGTTTTTTGATGAATATTAAACTCAACTTGAAATAAGCAGTCGAATGGAAAATCGAATTATATCATGACTTTAAATTAGTTATACAAAAATATAAAAGCAAAACCATTGAAATTACAAAAGATAGTAAAAAACGATAATACATTAAGAACGGATGAATTAAATATTTCCCTCAATGAAAAGTGTAATAGAGAAGGAAAATGAAAGTGGCGCAGAACATTGTTTGGCGCTAAAACAGAATCTTAAAGTGGCTGAAGAGAGCTCAGTGAATGGGTGATTGTTAATTAGTGCTACGTCCGAACTAATCACAACGTCGCGCCGAGTCGCCGTCGCATGAATGAATGTTAATTTTATATACACATTTCCGACAGATTATACATTCCATTTGTCGTATCCACTTAATTCCCCATAGCATTATACTTAACTTGATTCTTGTACACTTATTTCAAATTAAACGGAGCAGACAGTCTTTGTTTTTCCAAGCTCAGTCAGTGTCAATAAATTGTTCGAGCGAGTGCGGCCAATGCAATTTTTACAAAACGAAAAAGTAAACGTTGTTATTCGAAAATCCACCAATTGCTAGCGTATTTATTGTTTTGTGCTTTCGTGAACATTTTACCGGGAACTACAAATAGAGTTCGGATTGATTAGACCGTTGTTTTAATGGCAGGCTACTATTATTAACAAAGTTTAACTGGTTGAAGTTTATTTTACATTTTCTTTATACTCAAATGTATTCCCAAATATTTTAGTAATGTAATTACTACATTACTTTTATTCGCCTTGAGATTCTTTTCTTATTCTTCGTAGTGAATTTAAATTATCAATGAACTTCTTGAAATAACTATAACTTGTGTTGTAAATATTTCACAGGGTAGTGGGTAGTGGAAAACGTCTCCAGTATAATATATAAGAGCTCGCAGAAATATTTGAATAAGTTGTAGTATAAATATGTCTGTATTATGTATGTATCATATTTATATATGTGTATACTTACACCTCCATAGTTCCTTTGATGAAGCCTTAATTAGTTTCAATATTGTGTTGGCACTTTGTGGCATTGAAAATTACATTTTCATTATAGTTGTGAGGGCACGATTAGAGCCTTTTTAAGTAATGAAGTGAAGGGTCAATGTTAAAGTTTGCATCTAGAGGGTAATGTAATTCATGATACAGCATGAGACCGCGTTGTTCCGTGTCCGGACGTGACGTCACGCCCGCCATTACACGTGCGCCGCTAGTTGTATGTGCGCGGGTAATGCCGCACGCTACTTGATATTCGTACGCGCACTCCACCACATTTCACCCCGGTACCGGCTGGTCTTAGGATCCTGAACTTTGTTATTTCACATATCTTTTTTTCGTGTTCTGTGTTGTAGAATTGCAATTCTCTTTGATACCTAGAAGCTTAAAATAAAACTAGAAATGTAATGATCAATTGAAATGTGAACATATTTTCATTTTTAAATTTACATAATACCTACATACACACATGGCTAATGAATTGTAAAACAAACACAAGTAATTAAAATATCCCGATGCAGTGGTCCGCAATTCTCCAGTTTGAAAACCGACCAAACATGTAAACAAACCGTTCCCGTTAACCCCGATTTCGCCGACCACATCGTATCCTCGCGTTTTTTGTTTATTTTTTGTTTTTAGCTTTTTTAGTTTCAAGTTGATTTGTGTAGTTGTTGCTTGGAACCCCAACAGTATTCGGAATATAAAATAAAATCACACATATACAGTTAGAGTTGCACTTGCTTCGATTTTTTTAACATTTCAGGAAACTTTTTGTTTGGTGCGCATGAGTGCCTGGTATGGTATGAAGTCCGTAATGTAATGTATGGTAAAGCGTGCACATTATGACGTAACCGTGTCATGTGTGAGGGTGAAGTAACAATTTTTTCTCCGCCGAATAATTAACAACTCTGTCATCATGCGAATCCATGTGTAACATTATAAGTAAAAAAATCTCTAAACACAAAATGACTTGTCAATCTGAAGCAGATTTGCTGAGCAAGTTTGTGTAATTAGTGAATGTTATTAGGTCGTGTCACTTCTACT
This sequence comes from Spodoptera exigua, assembly GCA_902829305.4. Classification (NCBI taxonomy): domain Eukaryota; kingdom Metazoa; phylum Arthropoda; class Insecta; order Lepidoptera; family Noctuidae; genus Spodoptera; species Spodoptera exigua. Next base: position 8,178,467 of record LR824614.2, read on the forward strand.
TAACTTTATGAGGTGTTAGCAGATTCTTTTAGAACAGTTCCCTTTTGATGTAGTCGCCATAACTGCGGTAATTTATTACTCGTTACCGACCCGCCTCGTAACCCTTATTTATTCCGACAGACGAAACTATTTAGGTTGCCTGTAAATTATGATGTGCCAAAATATTTGGCTCGTCAAACACAAAATGGCAGTCATTAACAAAAACTTTGTTGTGCGCGTGAAGTGGAAAGTTGTTCGGTTATTTTTGCACAATTACAAAACAAAAACCGTTAGCTGAGAACTAAAAATAAGGTCACTGATATTCTACTAACGGTTCGCCCGCAAATTTATTCTCATTATAAATACTAATAAAACTAAATGTGAAGGCCTTTTCTCCAGTCGTTGGTTTTGAAAAATAGAATACTAAACAAAGAAATCCTCGTTTTTTACAAAACTATTAGAATATTGAAGTTTTCCCAAACAATCCGCATATACTTAAAATCAGTGGGAAGGGCGGTATTGTTATTGTCTCAACATGCAAATACAGAGCTACGAAGTCGAACACTGAACGAGTTAAACGCCTCTAAATTTAGTAGGAGCAATCTCCCTCGCGTACGATTCGTTATGTAAAGAACCAAGACATCCATATAACACTCGCTTTACAAGATAGAAGGCGCGATAAAAAATTCAACACGCTCTCGATTCCGTATCACCCTGACCTTTTTTACGATACGTCGACTATTACTGCGGTATTTTTTTCATAAGAAACATATGAACGTGTTCCTAGTTCCTCAACGAATACAACTTTAATTCCGTTCCTCCGTCTGCCATGCACTAAACATGCTTGCTTTCAAACTTTTATGTATAAACTTTGTGAATTACACCCGAAACAGCTTCTTGTTGCGTGCCTTTTTTACACTCAAAGATATAAAGTGGGTTTTTAATCTTGCCGAGTTTTGAAGCTTTTGAATATCGTTTTTATTTGTACGGTGACCATAAAGTCCAGAATGGTTAGGCAAGTAAATTTTGCTATTAAAATTAGATTTTACTGTGTCGCCTAAAGTTTGAGTAAGGGTTTGTTAAAATGAAACTAGCCTCTAAATCTGGGAAAAATAAGATATAGTTAACCAAAAATGACTTATCTTCAAAATGTATAGAAATGTTTTACAATGCTTTCTCTGATCTGAAACTTATAAAAGTAGTTGGGGAAAGAAGTGCACACGAATATTTCTAGAGAGGAACTTTTTATCTGTTTAGTTAACTTGTTGTTGCTTGTTTTATAATACTCTACACTATAAGAAAGTATTATAAAGTATGCGTAAGAGTTCCGGAGTCGAAAGTCCCGGCTTTATTGATGTACAGGCAACTTTCGTAGAAGCTACTCGTACAACGGCCGGAGTTTCTGTGTAGTTCGACATTTTAAAGTAAATTCATTCTTTAGAAAAGTTGTAACCTATCCATCATCAAGATAGATTTGAGACCACTGCGCTTTAAAAGCACAATTGTAGAGAGAATAAAAATGACTGACACGAAAACTAACGATTTTCTTAACATTAAAACAGTCTTTACACAAACCATTCCGCCTTCGGTTTCTCTTTAAAAATACGACTGAGTCAATATTGTTCAAAGGACGTTTTTTGTACGTATTAATAAAATTGAAACGTCAAAATTTTCCGAGAGATGGACCGAGCGAAAAGAGGGCACTCCTTTCATGTGGCAACATTCACAGAAACATTTGAACATCTGGCCTGTATCTTTCAGATGTCGAACGAAGACACAGAAATGATACGAGATTTATCGGATCAATATAACTGTTTACAGCTGCTGTTAGGAATATTTCTGATTTGATATGAATAGTCCACTAAAAAACCTTCTAGGTATTATACTACTATGTTCATGCTATATATATTTATACATATACTGTACTATAGAAAATAATGAAGATCTTACACATTTATTAAAGGGGGCTGGGGGAGAGGTACATATGGTCGTGTTTAGAAAATGTATACATATACTACATACATAAGTGTTATACGTGTCTTAAGTGGGCGAGTTTGGCTTACAAACAAGTTAATAAGTTTAATAAAAACATCTCAGGAACTTCTTTATCAGAACTTTGGCTTTTGGTTTCATGTAGATGTTAAGCTATGGAGAATTCAAAGTTTCATTAATATTGAAGATTAAAAATAATAATCTCAAAAGGAAGCGTTCTCTCTTTGGCGATTAGGTAAGGTCTAGGTTATTAGAATTGTAAGCCAAAGTGAAAATCAAAGCATTTATTTTAATTAATTCTGTAAAAATGAACTTTTCAAACGTCAAACTGGATTGTCAGTTATTCTGTTCGTAAATTCGAATGGAGAAGAAAAAGGCGGTAAAGAAATGGCGGTAAAGAAATTGCGTCGTTACTCTTGAAAAAATAATATTTACGATCTCACTGGTATATAATTTATCCGATATTCAAATAGTAGTAATAGGACTATGTAACATTAAATATCGTTTCAAAAACTGTGCTAATATATTATGTACACTGACAATATTAATACACACAGTAATACGATATGTATATATATTTGTGTATATATATATATTTCAATTAGGTAGCTATATTATGATATAAATCTCCTGTGGTAAATGTTACAACATTACAAATTTAGTATGAAAATATTATATGAATACACTAATGCTGATTGACATTATGAATGAGTACAGTCTAGACTAATAATATCTGTTATTTATTATTATTCGGTAACCAACTAGTCAACGTTACCTAAAGTAACTACAAAATAAAATGTGTGCGCAATTTAAATTTGTTAAAGATGTTACACGTAGCGCAATTTATGAGCGTAGAAGTGAAGCCTTTTGCCTATATTGTCTGTGTGTGGAACATCTTGAATAAATTAGTCTTTAAAAAACCGTCAACCGACATTTTGTATAAAAAATAAACTTAAATAAAAAACAAAATTTACCTACTTCCTGTTTTAATTTTATGTCGCGTAAATTTTATGATAATTCTTTACTAAAGTATTACAGTCGAGTTATATGTATATTGTTGTACGGTAGGTACCTTTGAATACGAACTTCGCAAGTTTCACCACATTCCTCCACCATAGCTGAGTAATGGAATCGTCTTCGGTACGGATTCTTCAGAATTCTCAGCTTCCAAGTTAGTAAAAAGTTTATTTGGAACAAACTGACGTCGTCGACGTTGTGAATTAAGCTAAATAGGACTAATTAGTAGAAACTCTATCCACTGGCGGTCACGTTCTTAAGAAGTTTAAAAATTCTTTGGACAATTTCATCTTGTTTGAGTTTTCATATTTAGGGCTCAGACGCAGGAAGCTATGTCTGGAGTCCTTGGTAATTAGCAAATAGTTTTCATTTGGATAAGGTTACGACAAAATAGTAAATGGTTTTTCGTTTAAAATATTTTCTTTTGAAATTAATATCTAAGCGTCACAGTCAATATTGGAAAATATAATACTTTAAGGAAGAAGATGGAGGGCAATATTATCTATGTATCGGTACTACAACTTTTTGTTGGCTTATTGGTAAAGTAGTCGAAACTTTAGTAAGTAAGGGCGAGGGTTGTATATAATAAATGTGGCTGTATGTAATAAAACAATGAAAAAGTTTGTGTACATTATACGTATATTTTTCGATATAACAAGAATGGGGCGTGACGTGGACGAGTACTTAAAACACTGAATAAAGTATAATAATATGAAAAAGAAAATGTATGTTTGCCTGTATGCACACAATGTGACACTCCGAAACTAATAGACGTATTTGGAAGGAACTTTATGTTGTTGCTCTTATAAATTTGGGCAACCTAAAGGACAGTATGTTGTGAAAATGAGAAGTGAAAGTGTTTGTTTTTGTGTCGTAATAAATAAAATAATTTACCTTATACTTCTATTGTATTAACGAAAAAGTACCTTTGACAAAACAGTATAATAAAGATTCTGTATCGTATGTTCAAATATGTAGGAAGAGCTTTGACCTGACAAATTATGGGTGTTGCTTGATTATAAGCATCACTTCGTGGAATGAAAACGACTGTGATGTAAATCATTGGGTTTGATAACGACGTATTTATATTTGGTGAAAGTAAATAAGCAATCATCATAAACATATGAACATTATAATATTCATAGCTTGTTTAGTTAGTACAATAATACTGGTGGTATAATTGATGAAGTAGGTACGTATGTGAACATAATATGAATATGTTGAGTCATTCAACCAAAGCCCTAAATAACTAGTCATTTGATAGTAACAGTTGAATTTAACATCCCAGTCACTACTATAATGATAATTTAGAACTGCGACCAGCACATCATATACATACCTACTAGTGTTACACGTAATTATATGTTACGTTATGTCGCCCATGGACACCCGTAACACCAAAGGAGTTACACGTTCGTTGCCGCCTTTTGGGGATAAGGGTTTCGAATATTTAAGGATTAGGAAGGGATGGGGTGTAGGTTCAGGGTTTAGGCCTCCGGTAATTTCACTCACCCAACGAAATATAATGCTGTGGTTGTTTCACGCATGTTTTCTGTGAGGCCGTGGTCCGGTCAAGCCGCTCCATTCGTGCCGAAGCTTGGCCCTCCCACTCTTAGTCTTTATTCTTATTGAAGCCATATCTTTTATAATTATTTGGTCGGCTTCTAAGCCTAGTAGTGGTACTAATTTTTTTTTCATACTGGGTGAGGCGACAGACTCTTACTGACTTTTTCTCCTGTTCTGAGTCAGACCGCGATTCATCATTGGGCTTGGCGTGCACCATCATACTTACCAAAAGAATGTACAGACTGTAAACGCATCCAAACATCCATTGTTTTTCCTTTATCTAAGTTTTATTATTAAGAAGTAGAAATGGATATCCTTTCCTTTAATTGGAACGATGGAAGAAGCTCCGTCCCGTGTTAATAACATTAAATTCATATGTAGGTAACTAACAATATTAATACAAACCCACTGATGTTTACTGACGTAGTGCATATTGAAATTATAATTCAATTTCATACTAATTGTAACTGATTGATTCGTAATTACAATACCAAACGTATTAATTCAAACATCATAACAATTGTGTACCTGATGATACGTATACCATTACATTATGAAAAACTTGCGTCGGTACGGTTTTAGGAAAGAACCGATTTTTTATTGTTTCAAAAAATAGTAACACTGTTTATAGGTCTCAAACTGAATCAAACTGATGATTTCTGATTAATTGGCATTTTTATTCAGGGCTGAGAATCATCATATTATTTCTCCCACCTTGGGTGGGACAACAGGAACTCTGAACACCCAAGCTGATTAAAAACCCCGTTTCTTCTCCTGCACCACACCGGGGCTGATTTACATTATTGCAACCACCAAGCTCCATTTTAGATTCAGTCTCTAATAATAGATTAATTCAAATAAAGAACGCCTCCTAAAAGGCTGGGAACGCCCTTATTGTTCCTCTGGTGTTGCGGGCTGCAGTTTGTCCATGGGCGACACTGATTAATTAAAATGAGGTGAGTCCTTGTGTTAGTATGCTATAGATTCTAAGTGTGGGAGAGCCAAGCTTCGGCACGAATGGGTTGGCTCGAATACCACGGCAATCGACAACGCACTCGTAACTCCTTTGGCGTTAGGGATGTTCATTAGCGACGTCGATTGCTTACCATTAGGTAATGCACCAGTTCCTTTGCCGACCTCTTAAAAAAATAGAAGCTAAATAATAACCTTATTGTTAATAATCTTGCTAAGCTTGAAACAGTCGCAAAATAATATCATTCTTAGAATAATGTTTGAATTTTATTATGTAAACAACTTCAGATATATTCTAGATTTCTTGGTAAAGCTATGAATCACTGGTGTATTTCAAGTTCAATAACATACACACAATGTTTGTAGGTACAAAAACATTACGATCTGTTGTATATCAGTTCTTTACGATAATTATAAATAAACAAAATACTTTGTGTTAGTGCCAATATCATTACAGAGATAAACCATAAAATAGTATGTTCATAACGCTGCTGAGGCAAGGTTTACAATACCTATAATTTGTACTTACCATCTATTTAAAACTAAATTTTCCTGTTGAAATAGAAACCAATCACTGAAACGTATGTGTGTGGTTCACTCCCAATCCCAAACGACTGCTCCTAAGATAGTATTTTTTACTAAATTCATTAATTGCAAGGTTTGTACTTAGTAGTTACAAGTGACGTGTAAGATTATTTAGATACGACTTACATACGGTAAGGTAAAAACCCCGAAGAGGAGACCTGCAAGCGTGGTGGTTAAAGCTTATTCCTTTGCCGTGTAAAAAGAGTCTTTTGTGCAGCACTGGCCACTTTCGAGTCGTCATTGAGTAATTATCCGCCGGGGTTGCGGGGTAAGCGCAATGAGGTACCGCGACCTCGGCACAGAGCAGGAGAAGGAACAAGGGGGTTTTTAGTCAGTAAGAGTCTGACACTCCCTCCTGCCCGGCCCTGGGCGGGAGAAGGCATTTGAAGGTTTTCCACTCAAAAAAAAAAAATGAGTATTATCCAGATTGTAATCTGAATGTTACTTTGAGTGACAGTCATCTGTCCTTTACAACTCGCTAATGATTGTTTACAATCTTTGCTCCGACACATCAGTTATTTCCGATAACTAACTGTAAAACTGTGAAGGCTAATCGTAATTTATTGTGTAAGTGGGGTATCCTATTCGTACTACTATCTATTATATTATATTTTATAACGTTGCTAACGTTGCGTTTTGTTTATATATTCTATTTCGATTAAAATAAATCTGAACATTCGATATTTTCGCGCTTTGATCTATTGCTATTAACAAAGGGTGTGTTCAAAAGCATTTTTTGCTTAGGATTGAGTGAGCAGATCAATTCATTTTTATACAATTGAAGTGTAAAGCTATTTTATATAAATATAAATTGCAGTGTAAAAATCTGCTCTACAGCTTCGTTGATGGAGTAGTCTCGGGTTTGTTCGCCACGTCCAGTAACATACTTTATATTGAAAACTTTGAATCTGGAGCATTGATTTTTTTTCTAAGGTAACAACCATGCTTCTTTTTATATTAAGATTTAATTTTATAAGTGACGAAAAGTGATTATTTTTGTGAGCGCCAAATTGCTTATCCCTTTAGCAAATATCAGGGTGTTTATTATTCAATGTTACAAAAATATGTGTGTGGTTTGTATATTGTAAAGTTGAGTGCTATTAGTCATAACCACAGCGGCTCAGTGAGTGTGATCACCTGTGCGCGGTCGGACCAAAACCAAACATGACAAAGTGCGCGTGTAGTTTTGTTGGATTATATTACTACATAAATTATTCTTTAAATTGTAGTAACATTTTTTGTAATAAATTAGCAATGATCATTCAAATCTATGTACTTATTTTAATTTATAAGTCTAGTTTCATTTCTAATATTTTTTTTCGCTTATTCAAAGAGGAATGATTTTTTGTATTATTTCTATAATTTTATCAGCTCACAAGCTGCAAAGACTTGTGAATATAAAGTCTCTGTATGCATTTTATAAATATGAGTATTTCGAATTTTGAAATTCTGACAAACGGGATTTCCCAATAATAAGAAATTAAGGAATATTTTTATTTTTTTATGAAAACTGTTTTAACTGTCTTGAAAAGTACCTAATATTTAATCACGCGAGTACATTGTGGTACTAACAGACCACTGTAAAAACTGCAATTTAGCCACTAACATACAGTAAAACAGTTTTAACGAGTGTACCAAACAGAACCTAGGCAATTTGCCGAGAACACTAGGTCCTTTTAAACTTTATTCCCTAGAGGCAAATAACCTCTAGAAGATGGCTTACACGACTTGTTTTATTCACATTATTACAACACTCGAGTTAAAACCTTATTTAAACCTATATAAAGTTTAAACTAACTTTAATTTTTATATTTTCACTGCTCTCTTGGTGTGACTGTATTTTCCCGTTGACATTTGGAGCGAGTTGAATTCTCTTATATTCGGAATCTCTTTGTAAAGTGTAGTGTATTCTTTGGCTGGCATTCTATACAAAGATTGTGTCAAACATCTACGTTACGTATGACACGTTCCGTAAATACATATTACGATTGTTTATTGTCTTGAGATTGCTTGTAATATAGAAATACATTTTGTATAAATGAAGTGTGTCCTAGTTATGAGTATACAAGGAATCAATAACATTACTGGTTAACAATATTGAGTTCTGTTTTGCAGTAATATGAATAATTAATGTTATTTCTTTCGTTTTGTAATATAGTATACTTACTTAATTTTCCACATTTCTCGTTGTCTCTCCAACAATGTAGCTAAAAATCTGTTATTGCAATATTATTGGGATATATGAATTGCCACACCACTACAGGTACAAAGGCTTCGGTATGATTATGTCGTCGACATGTTTCTGAAGAGGACTAAAAACTCATTTCTCCGTGTTTCGTAGTATCGTGTCAAAATTTCAGCTTCATCATAATTACAACGTGCGAGCACCAACGTGGGTGGAGATACGAGCTCTGTCCATTCTTAATTACAGATATCGAGTTTCGTAGCAATTTGCTACGAAACCGCTACGAACATTGCTACGAAGCTTTTTAGGTATGAAAATTACCAAATCGTAGTTGGAATATGACTTATATATACGAACTATGGCATAGACCACTACGTTCTTATAAAACAATTCTGGTTAAACAGAAAATCCAGTTGAAATCCATCCTGAAATTAACTGGTAACGCAATTTCAACCGGCATACGTTCGTCGGTCGTAGCTAATGTGATATTAATGATATTCATACTAATTTGGTCGGGGCCGCAGAACGAGGCCACGCCAAGTTTCGACTGTCTAAATAATTAAGCACTAACTCCCCAATGACGTTCTGCACACCTATGTACTTTGTTACTAGATTAAACAAGTTGGTTGACATTAAAAACTACTTACTCTATTCTTCTACTGCGTAACATTTAGAATTAAAGACTCGACATTTTTTTTTCTTGAATTTACTTCTGAGAACCTGCATGCTAGTAGACCTAAGTCTTGCTTGGCTGTGCATTAGCCTCTACCCCACATCATCAGGTGATTTACAAGTCCAGTAAAAGAAACAAGAACATTAATTGTCACATAATGTTTATTCCCAATCTTTGGACCCTATAATGCTTTAAAACTAATAATAACATAAATACAACATTGCAATAATTATTATGGAAATAAAGAGTTTTCATATTTCATCGTATCGTGCCCCTTCTGTAAACTAAATTGAAGAATTAACATTGTGATCAAATACATTTTTCTCAAATTCATTTTACAAAAGGAGGCACGTAAGCAGACAAGTCTACAAAGCAACGTTTTAAAAGCATAACTGTTAATTTTATATCTAATTCCAGTTATCCTAAACTAGACACCTATAAAGTACTATTTTTATTTACTAATAGACACATAATATTGAACATAAGTTCGTTCGAGAAAACAATGATTATATTTATTTATTTAATAAAAGATCTGTTACCTACAGCTAATTTATAAAACATTTTTCTATAAGGTTTGAGTACCTTCGTTACGGTTGTTCTCGACTCGACTTGGAGACAGTAGCTCAGTGACTCAGTAGCTCGGTAGCGGGCTGACGCAGACAGGGTTCATGAATAAAAACTTCGATTGAGGATGAGCTCAAATTTATTTGAATTAACAATGACGTCTCCAATGCCACAATACTCCATGAAGTAAGAAAAGAAAATTAATGAACATCTATAAAAGTTGTAATAATGATAATTAAGCTAATTTTATCACTATTTTTACAATGTCATTATGTTTTTCTTAAACCACAATAACACTTTACCTCTGCTCTAAAAGCATTAAATAATCAAGTCACACAAATCTAACAATTAATTACTAACTATATAGTTTGTATGGTTTATTTGCTCGATATACAAATCAGTTTTCAGCAACGCACTAACTCTTGTCGCCGAAATTAAAATAAAATGTCATTTAATACTGAATACGAAGCGAACAGTTAAAGTAATTTGGTAAAGAAGCCATGTCAATATATCTAAATAACAATAAAGTGCCGCACGGCGCGTACACTCGCGTACTGCGGGTTCGCGGCCGCGCGGCGACAAACAAGGGAAGTTGCGCGACACTACTCGGGGACTATGCGTTACGATCCACGTTTATTTAACACAATCTAACCATTAACGTACGAAAACAACACTTAGCAGGTATTTGATACTCCGATTATTTTGTCTTCTTTATTCTATCCATATTGTATCTCTTAGAATAGTATTTAACTAAATTTATTAAGGGGCACAGAATTGATATGTTTCCGATGCACGGCGTTTGTGTGATACCGCTTCACTTAACCTAACTTGCAAGGCGACGCTACACCCCTACACTACCCTATCACATGCGGGCCAATGTCACGCGTCTTTATATAAACAACGACGATCCGAACACCATCTAGCTACTCGATTTCACAGTAAACGTTAAGAAAATATCTTTTGAGGTTTACAATTACTTTTCTGTTTACAGATAAAATTAATTAGAACTAGAGAAAATTTCGAGTGAAAGGATAAACGAGAGCAAAGCGAATGATATATTATGTCGGAAACGCAAAAGTAGGTGAGCGTGACACATAGCCGATTGCATTATAAGTAGTAGACGAGAAATACAGAATAAACGCCTCTATGAAACCGCTTTTTTAATTCCTAATTACACATTAAATATTACATGATGATATGTATCGAGTAGTCCCGCAAAAGGTGACGTAGCCGTGTCCGCAGCCACTGGACGTCTCTTACTCGCTATCTAAGGTTGTTGGACGGAATCATGGCGGCGACGGCGTCCTGCGCGCACCGCCCGCCCTCCTGGCCGGGCCGGGTTCGCTAAACTAGGTGTTGCCTGTCGGTGGCTCTACGGTTTACAATAAAACTATCAAAGAGATTTCAAAGAGATGACACATTTGACAGAAGAGAGCTTAAAATTGATCGTCAAAAAGGCAATAGAGCCATCGACAGACTAACGCAGGACAACTGAAAAGAAAAAATAAACTTTTCGTTGTATTTCAGTATGCGCCTGAGGACGCCGCTCGCCGAAGGTATGGGAGATCACTACTACATTATTACACAATTACTTACACACGAATTAGCATTATATATATCGAATTAAATATGTGAACATTGACTTAGCTTAACAATAAAACCCACAATGAATAATATACATATAAGAGAATCAGAATCTGTCTGGAGATTTCATGTGACATAAAACATTAAAGTACATGTTTGATTTACATTTGATATTAATGGCTTGGGTATAAAACTGAATCGAAATGTATATTTAATTTAATAAATTGATTGTTTCGTCTCTAACATTAGCAAAAGTAGGTAACAATGAAACAGTACAATAAGATGCCTATCCTAGGTGTCTTCGTGTATCACGGCGGCATCAGCCTTACTTGTGTCGGTACAAATGATGTCTGCTTGCACTGCTGTGGCTCTCGAATATTTGTCGTGTCCACTTAACGTCGCAGTACAATGAGCCTACAAAATACAAGTTTGGTACGGTCTGAGGTTAGTATTAAAATTATGTATAATCCTTTATCTTTGGTCTATACGCCACGACGTTCGGTACATTGTGAAATTACAGTTACTATAAACAATGTATAAAATTTTGCTAAGTCAAAAATTGACGAAATTTCTATTAAATATTGACTAAGAGATTTCATAAGAATTCACATGCGGTGCTCTGGCCGGCGACCGACGAGAGTCGCATGAGTACCTCAACAGATTTCTGTCGCGTCAACATTGTAACCCAAATATCCAAAACCTTATTTATAGCCTAAGCAGGGATTTTTTTTTACTTTTTTTTTGTAAATTTTACGTTTACATCAGCAGAATACGTCACTAAATAGGTACCTATAATAACATTAATATTTCATTTTTGGTTTATTGCTATCTCGCATTGTAGTGTACTTATGTCGACACGTAGGTAACTAAGTAATCATTCTGAATGCGATAGTCAACTAGCTAAAAATAAAAAATATATTAATCTTCATTTTGATTAATCCTAACATTTCAGTAAATTTAATTTTCATTACATTGTTTCATTATTATGTATGAATAACTTTCATTAAATAGTAATGTAACTATGCTGATTGTCTACAATAAATACCCTTATCTAATATTATATTACTCACCTAACGATTACACAATAAAAGTAACTACTACATTTTAAATTAGATTATTACCAAAAAGCTCGTCAAAGCATGCAGATAGTAGAATAACGTTTTACTATTCAGCGTCGGCGCGCACGTCGCCGGCTAGTTTCAACTATATATATTAATTATTAATATAATGATTACATTAATTATTTAACTCTCATAAGGCCAAGGCTAAATTCTCGCAACAAGAGACAAGACTGAACTGATCTCGATTGTGTCGCATCGCATGCTAACCGCGAAGAGTGAGGGAACCCGTACTGGTACACAGGACGTACAAAATTACAAATAAACAAACTTCACTGACCACCATGTCCGGAGTAAAATCTAAATTCGATTTTAAGATTTTTTTTTCGCAAGGCACAAGAAATTTTGGTATTCACCTAGTAGAGAAAGGAGATAACAAATCCATTGAACAGAGAGGTAACATAACAAGTAGGAGAGGATGCGCGTGCGCACGTCGCGCGACTGTTCAGCGGCACTGTCCTGTTGCACTCGACAAGCGGCTCCGAGGGCTACCCCGTCCTATCGCATCAAGTCCTAGTCAACCATTATATAACATTACAATTATTAAATTTACAGATAGAAAGGATCGTAAGACCAACACTAGAGTGCCAGCGCTTTAACGAGTGATTGAATATTATAAACATTACTAAGAAAGTATTGGGTAAATATAATTTGAAATAGTCATGAAATTCATTTAAATACGCTAACATTATCGAGGCTAAAACAAAAGTATCGTATTACATTACATACAAATTCATTTAAATCATTCAACTTGAAATATCATTTAACAAAACGTAATCTTTCTATGAAGGGCACCTTTGGTTTTTAGCTTACTCGAATGAGATATATCCTAAAATGTTTAATTTCTGGTAATAAACTATATCCATAATAAATCCTCTCAGTTGTATACATCGGCCTTGTAAAACAAATATACAAACTTTACCGTACAATAAGTTAGTTGTAAATAAATCTTATGTTACATGATAAATCGAATAATAAAATTAAATAAACATGCTACATTTATAGGAAATTAATAGATTTAAATAATATTATTTTAGCATGAACATTAAACAATAACCTGGAATGTTAATAATAATACAATTAACACTTGCTAATTTTGGTATAAACGAATAACACCACACCTCTGACGCAGGGAGTCAGTAAACGTAACAAAATAGGAGACAGAGCTTCTAGTGAGGACATAAGGGTTGCGGGTGATGGTCTGCCCGGTCTCCAGGTGCCGCCGGCGCGATGCGATGCAGAGGATCCAGATAGCGCGTCCCTCAGTGAGCTGGTTGTCAAGTGCCGAGAGCTACGAACGAGTTAATGCTGTTCGCCCTCTTCTCCGCCTTTGGCTCCCTGCGTAATGCAGCACACGTTAATGGGTGATCAAACATTCACAGCGGCAGACTCTATGGCTTACGAGTTAGCAGGCATTACCAAACTATAGTGCGAGGTGCAGGTGAAACATTAGTACATAGGTCTGTTGTCTTCCACTCTCATACACGAACATGTCCATGGTTTTGTGTATGACAGCTGAAGTATCGTTATCAACACAGAAATGAAGAATTTACTATTTATCTAGCTTCTTGGACTTGAAATTTATTTATTTAAAGTATGATAATTATTATATTTCAAGATTACGCAGTCTACCCTGCGCGATGTAGCGAAAACGAAACGTATGAACTTGTAACTAAACATAGTGCGCGTGCATACTTCATGTGCGAGAATCCAGCCGTTGTGAGCCATCTTATGCCTCGCAAATTCGAGGTGGATGGCGCCTTCAGAGCTGAGAAGCAGCGCGCCCTGCAGGCGAGCCAGCGCGGTGGCCGCGTCCGATGGGTTAGCGAAGTCGACGAAAGCCACCGGGCCCGAGCTGCCGCCGCCGCTGCTGCCGCCACTCAGCAGTCGCAGGCGAGTGAACCCCGGGCAGCTGTACCATCATACTCTATTGTGCCCACTCGTACCCCCCTCATGACATGTGTGTCTAAGATATTGGCCTAATGTTGTGGAATCTTATAACAAATTATGTTCGACCGTACAAATTTTATTTAGAAAGCAATGTTTTATTGTGGTGTCTGGTGCTTCTAAATTCTAAAGTAAACTAAACAGCGCGATATTTGTCATCCTGTTTGATGGCCGGGATATAAATATCGCGGTGGGTGTGTGCGGCACGATACGTACGACATAAAAAGTAATATTCACGGCTCATATTGTGTGGTGTTACAGTGCTAACGTACGACTAGTTGTGACAACTGTGGAGATATAGTGACGTTCGTCATGCTTAGGGTGGTACGGGTGCAGGCTTCAAATCTCACACAAACAATGTAGCTCAAGCAAATATATCTTATTTAATGTTCTCTCTCAATGAAACAGTTTGTGTGAGACAGAGTAGAGCTAAAATCGAAACAAATTTTAACCCAATAATGTTTTATGTGGACGACTTTGTGATTTTCGGTGCAACATGCACTGTGGAAAGTTAAATTTGATTAACTTCATACATTTTCGAATGCTTTTATATGTTTTATTACCTTATGTGTTGCGTGATCATGCACATAACATCGTGTTATTTTTCGACTGGAAATATTTTTAACGTTTCAATTGAAAATAGTTAAGTGGTTTTTGCCAATTTACTCTGGATGATGTACGTGGCATGATTATTTGCAGTCGAAAACTTGAAGCGTTTTGCACATATAGAATTGCACATGGTTTAGCGTAAGATTAGTGTTCTGGGTTTACCTGCTAAAAATTTCCTTCAGTTCATGTTCGGAGACGAACTGTCCAAGGTTGGCGACAAATAGCGTCGAGCAGGGAGGCGCGGGATGCGCGGGATGAGCAGCGGGCCCCGTGTGCGCCGGCACAGCGGCGCCGGGCGACCCCAGTGCGGGCGCAGGCAGCACGCAAGCACCCAGCGTCAGGGGGGTCTGGACATTATTACCATGATAATAAGGTCCAAACTCCTAGTAAAGTTGGAATGGCATAAGAAACCGCTCTACAATACGCGGTAAAGCATTCTGCGTTATACAAATACTTTAAAGGAATTTCAGGATGTTTAACAGTTTTGTAAAACGCAATATGCTTAACTGCTTTTTGAATGTGCGTTTGGAAATAACAATTTAAAAATATTGACCTTACTGACGAATACAATAAATTGACAATAAAAACTAAGAGAGTAACTGGTAAAGCGAATCGAATTTAACAAAAAATTTTATAAACATAAAGTTGAAGCTTTTTAAAAGTGAGATAAGACAACATACGTGGTGTGGCCTATCGGCGGCAGCTAGTCAGAGGTAGGATCGAACTGGCGCCATCTGTGGGTGGATGGCGGGATGCACCAGTCCGTGCGAGAGCGCCGGCAGTTCGCCGCCGTACGCCAGTGGGTGGTGCCACAGCTCTGCGCCTCCTCCCGGGAAGAACGGACTCGCTAGGTCTGCACCACAATAACAAAGTCACCAGCCGCTCGACACAAGTACAAGCTGTGTCAGTGTGTTAAACAGATCAACGTTCGCACGACGTAACTAGGAATGTGATATTAGAATACTGCTATAGAAAATTATTATTTACAATGTGCTTATCACATGTTTTCACGGTTCTTGAAACTTTCTTTACTTACTTAAAACATTTTTTTATTATCTGAATAATTCAAAAAGTTTACTGATCTTTTTTAAAGGTTATGGTAAGTTTTATTGCGTCAACATTTCTTTTATTTTTTTGTAGTTTTGCACTGGCAATAATATTGCAGAATAATTGATGTGTTATCATGAAAACATGTAAAAGTTGACAACAGTGGTAAGAACCCGATAGATCAATCAGTAGCTTCGCGGAGCTAGGCCTTGCGTGGTACGTGTAAGCGGTCACAGATACTTGCCCTCTGCGATTGCTCGACGCCCCGGTCGTACCCGTCTCTTGTCTACTTACATCCTCTGTATCGCCTAGCGTTCGGGCAGCAACAGTGAGGATTCGAGCATTGTAGTGAGAGGATGGCACAGACACAGGTCGTGCTACAAATTAGTGTGTAGAGGTACGGTATGGATGTGGGGGCTTCGAGCGAGCGCCGGGCGGTGTGTGCGTTCGGCGGTACTTACGTCCAGTGAGTGGGTGCATCAATGCGGGGTGTGCAGCTGGCGCGGCTGTGGCAACTGCCGGCTTCGGCTTGCTGACCTTCGTGTTGCTTTTAGCGAACTCCAGCCGAATCGTTTGCGGCATGTCGGGGTCGAACCGGACGCCCTGCTGTGAACAGCCGCGAGCGGTGCGGCGCTCCGATATAATGACGATGGAAGGGTCGGCCGCCGCGAGCTCCCAGCGTACCAACACGATAGCGCGGGTTGGGAGGGCGTCGGTTCCACATTATTTCAATTGCAACGATGTTTTAATTATTATCCTTCATCATATTTGCCAAAATATAATAATTTAACCAAAAATTAATTAACCTAGAATAGGACAGTTTTTGTGTAACGGATTGAGCAAGGGACATCAACAATAAGTTCGTCAATTTTGTCATAACTTTGGAAGGATTCGATAGAATCGAGAGGTCCGCGCCTGCGCCTGCTAAGGTGACGGAACACAGTGCTCGGGATGTGACATCAAAACCTGTCAAACAGTGACATGCATTGCGAACTGGTATTTACACCGTAACATAACCGATCAGAGTCCGGCTCCTCACAGCTCAATAACACCGACTTGATGACCCGACGTGGTCTATTCCGTATGTGCATGGGTTTAGCATAACTTACGATGCGGTTACTCGAGTCAGGAAAATGTTATTCCAAGTCTACAATGAGAATATTAACTATAGTGCTCATTGGCTGTGTTTGAGGCATGTGATGAGAAGAGGTTTAGTAACACCGTGCGTTATACATGTTTTAGTATTTACAATAGCGTATTGAAGGTCGGATACCTAGGACATATCTCAGTCTTTCATTGAGATACTGTGGCCCTTGTGTAACCTATCATACTGTGTTCGGAAGCCATTCAAACTGATTAGGCGTTGTAGTGTTCGTGGGTACATTTTTGTTATTGTGTGATTTTCCGCATTGTAGGAAACATAAAATCATTTTAGTAAGATTTTATTTAGATTCTATCTGTAAGTTATCTACGGATAAAATATTTATTGAGTTCGTTCCAATATGTTTGAAGACGTTTTGTCGTGATATTGGTTCAAACCCAATGCTTAGTAGTAGCGGTTTACAATAAGTTCTAGAGCTATGAGAGTTTATTGTGACAATACTAACCTGAAGATCTTGTTTGGCTGCCTCGGCGCCGGCTCTAGTGTGGAACGTGACGAAACCGACCGGCTGCAAGAGAAATGTACCATGTAGCGCATAATAGTTTATGTCACATTATTTTTTATGTAACTTATAGATATAATATTTTATGGGACAGAGATACCACATAACATAACGTTGCTTTAATATACAATTTCTGCATTTCACGATACTTATGACATGATATTCCTATATAAAAATAGTGAATGTAATTAAGTAATTGAGTTTTATTATTGACATAAATTTGATAATCCAAGGGGAGTGTATGACTATCTGTACTTGAAAAATTCATTGATTATTCTTTAAAACTTGTCGTAATTCGTAGTCATATCACGGTAATAGACGGCGACATTGCTAACTTTACTGTCCGCAATCTATTGTGTGACGTGTAAAAAAAATTTTGGTTGTTAGGTACATACGTAGTTGAGTATCAGCACACATTCATAGATATAATCATACGTACATATAAGACTGTAAGTTCGTAAATTATTCAAATAACAGAAAATAACTTACCGAAGCTGTTTTCCCATTCTTGCTGGTAACCTTTAGCAGGGAACCCTCGTAGCCCTGCGCAAATCAAATTACAATGTTTATTTTAACTTTGTTATCAAAAGTTCCCTACACGAGGTTAGCGTTTTGTTAAACTTTTAGATGGAACCACACTATCAAATTACTAGAATTGTCCGTGTCATTCATGTCGCAGGGAAATTCTATTCAGACTATAATAATGTTTAAAACTACCGAAAAAAGGTTGTACGTGGCGGTGCCTGGCGCGATGTAGTCACGCGATACCCACACTAAAACTAACCCCCGGTTTAACTTTAGGCACCTTTATGTTTGTGGTGCCATCCGTGCCAGCCGAGGATCGAGTGTAATCCCCCTTATCGGTAAACAGAATCGATTCAATCCGAATATTACGAATCGGAGCATGACATTTGATATTTACGGTACAGTAATCCGAATCGAGATCTAGTCGCGTGACGAAAACGGTGGTGTTTTCGGTTTTTATTTTCTCTCGATAAATATTTTGACATTTCTGTCGATTCGGTTATTTTGTGAGGACTCGTCCATATTGGCTGAGATTTTGGGTTAAATTCAATAGCCAATTCAGTAAGTATTTCCGGTACATTCATCAGGACAAAAAATAAACTTATTTAACAAAAAATAAAGTTGAGAATGAAACTGCAATGTAACAAATTTAATTAAATAGCTTGTGTTCTTGCACAATGTAAGTACAGCAAAATAATGTAATTAATTGAGAACATACCTCGTACGCTCGAAATAGTAGATAGAGTTCTCGCGGCTTTGCGTCCATGGGCAGACCGCTGACGAACAACGTTCGCACCTGCAACAATACAACGTTCGTTCAATTGTTTTATTTTATTTCATTCCCTCGCTCAAAGAGGTGTTTTGGTTACATGTTAGTTATACATCGTCAGAATATAGCCGTATATAAACGGCTATTGCCGAAACTATATGATACTTTTTATGTAACGATTTTACCATGGAAATATTTCTTGAAGGGCTGACAGAATCGCTGAAATTAAATACTTTATTTAAAATGAACAATATCGTTTATCCATGTAATTTTCTAACATTTTTATTTTATATAATTAGGATACAAATGATGAAAGAGCAATTTGAATTTAAACTGGAAAGTCAATTTACACTTTTAAATAACGGCTATCTACAAAAACAACGTTTGCCGATTCAATAAATACGTTAAATAGAGCGTACTATGAATGAAGGCCGGAAAAACCGCTAAAAGGATTGCAAACACATTTATTACAATTGTTTGTAAGCAGAATAAAAATAGTATAAATATTCATGTTTTACTTTATAAGTTCAAATAGATTCAGAAAACAACACAAAAGATATCAAAAGAATCGCTGAATGACTTCACAGACTATTTTTCCTCAATAAACAAAGAAAATGTCGGACAATTTCCACAAACAGCCACAAAGGAGGCATAGAAAACTTTCAATGCCGTTTTTTCGATCCTTCCATCGGTTTTGTAAACGATGCAGCGCATTAATTCGACGGGTCCATTTAATGAAATAAAACAGAGCCAGTAATGGCGGCGCGATTTGGCGCGTGCGGGAAATGGAGATTAATTGCTGGCAACACCGACCGCCGCCGCCGACGCTGACGCCATCTTGTTGCGTGCTTTATTTATGCGTCTGAGTTGAGATCCACGTTACCTTTCATTTTAAAATCTTTAATTACTACCTTATTGATTTCGGTAAGAAAAGTACAATACCAAGGTAAGTAAAAGAGTTTTGAATGGTACCTAACTATTGTGAGATGTACTATCAACTGCCGCGATGCGCACGCTGCTTATTAATAACAGTCCCGAAGTGAATTGAAACTGGTCGAGCTTTTCTCAGTTCAATCACGTGAGTAAGTCTTTATTATCAATAAAAATAATTAAATACTGTTTAGGTACTTTTAATGGGAGAATCTTCGAGTTGAGTTGAAATTTTCAGCAGTTACTTTATGGAATTTCATGTCACTGTTTTTTGAGCTTATCACGAAATATCTACTGAAAAGCGAGTGTGTTAAGGTATTTGAACTCAGAGCCCCTTAAAATAAAAGCTTAATTCTGTAAGTATCATGTCTTCTTGGAAAAGCCTAACATTTTTTTCTGACTATAAAAAGTTATAGAAACGTGTCACAGTACTAACAAATAAAGATTTGAGAGCATATTTGGTCGGAGAGTGTTGATTTATCAGGTTTTATCAACATTAGGACACTTGCGGCGAGGGCGGTCCTCATATATATTTTATCGGCGTCCGTGCTCCGGTCAGAGCAGAATGTCGGACCTTTATGTCGGCTATTTTCCGGTCGAATGCGCGGGAATTCCCCGTTTCGGCGAAACGCGATATTTTTATAACATCATTTTTAAATATTGCCAGCGTACCGAAGGAAATTAAAACATAAATACGAGTTTAATATTCATAACGAGGATTTGATAAGACAGCAGTGTGTTGTTTGGATGCTAATGATTGTAGAAAATAGTAGGTGCATGTTTATTAAAACCTTCTTTTACCGTGATCGAAAGGAGCAATTTAAGGTTAACATTTGAATACTAAAAAAGATAATAAACACTGTGAAACCGAGATAAATAAAAAAAAAATTTTACCAATTTATTCAAAGATGCAGAATATTTTGCAATGTACATACATATATACGGCGTAAAATAAAAAGAGTACAAAGATTGCAACGTTGAAAGAACGTCAGTGCGGAATATACAACGTATCTCTATAGATCACGTTAGACAGGTAGCTATAGGTTATATTATTCTCGGCGAAACTATCACGGGAGTCGTGAGTTTGGTTCCTTTGAGACTAATAAATATCTGTTTCTGTTATATGCAGTCACTTTGGATTTCCTAGCATGAAGGATAGCTCGGATGTAGTAAAATCAAATGAATGTACCAGGTAAAGAAGAATGATGTTAGTGTAGAAATAAATTTGTCTTTAAAGTATTACTTATTTTGCCGAGACGTTGTAAACGTAGATTATATCACTTTCTTAACTTCATTCGGAAGTTGGGAAAGTCAATTGGGGGAGAACGAGCTTCTAAGCGACAATTGTGGACGAACAAATTGTAATGCTTTCTTAGAGTTTCGAAGTATCAACATCCTTTGTACACTGTCAGTGTCATCCGAAAATTTTTTTTTGAAAGTGAAAATTCTATTTTTGAAACTTATTTTCCATATAAAAATGTTATTGTTATATACTAAGACTTATCTGCATTAAGTCAGATCACAGAAGAATACCAAATTATAAGTTTGTCGGTGAATTTCAAAGATTGATTTCGAGAGCAGATGCAACCTATTAATGGAACTTGGCAGGCAACAAATTACTTTTTCAACTCATATAGAAATTCTCCAGAAAAATAAAATAGGGAGACCTCCCAAATACTCTTCTAAGAAAATCAATAAACATGAATTCCAATTTAACACGTGTGAAAGCACGGAGTGTGGATATAAGAATGTCAAATACCGGCGCACCAAACATATTTCAGGGAGGCAAAGGGTGGTACCGTCCGGTCAGTTTGAAAATGCCTCTCCATGTCGACCATTTTACACTCGGTTGCCCCTGAATCCCTACGCTCACTATTGAGTTATGTTTCATACTCGGCCCGAGATGGTAGAGAGGTTTTACCGAATAACACATAGACTGTAAAGTTTGCCCGGCGTGATCAGATTATTTTTTTTGCAAAAATCGGTTTATTATTTTTGCCTCTCAAAACCATATAACTTTATTTAAATAGAAATTATAAATACATACATAGATTTTTTGTGAAGTATATACAACGAGCATGAAAGCATTGATAAAAATAATTGAAGTATCAATTAATTTCATTAGAATATTTGACATGTAAACCAATGTAAGACGGGTTCATTATAAATGTAATAAAAATGAATGTTTAGTTACTGATTTGTATTTTCATTTTGATCACTAAAATCAGAGGAATAGTAGGTTTCATTATATAAAGTAAAATTAAATTCTTTTACATTACGTAATGTATACTGAATTGTTCTAATTACAAAATACCTATTGTAATAAATGACTTAAGATTTATTATATTATTTGGAGTAAATTCATATTTATGGTCAAACTAAATTGATGTTTGTACGAAATTACAGTTTAATCGGTTGAAGGTATATCTACTTCAAAATTTTGTTTTAAGATTCATCATCACAAACTGACATACATATTTACATAGCAAGTTAAATACATACTTGTGATAAACATCTATGATATATAGTAATCATTAATCAACAGATGGTGACTCTCATTAATTTCTTATTATGAAAATTTCCGTCTCAAAAATATCTCTTTATCACTGATACGGAAAACGGTCGTGGAGTGTAAGTGGTCTATTTTGAGCTTATCTCAATTTTACGCCTTTACGGTTTTGAAAGCGGAACGAACAATTTGATCTGTCCAGAGAGACCGATACCGTCTCGACTTGACGTTAATACGACAAGCCACAAAAATAAATTATTTTCCTCTATAATATTAAGTAGGGTACGGCCATATTTTATTATTATGATCATGCATGGCCTACCTATCTCTTGTGGTTACACTTATTCTTATTTCTACGACTTTTCCGTACTTTATAAAATTATGTAAATAACAAAACGCCTTGTATAGTTCGGTGATAAATTATTGTTTCAGAATAACTCCCCTCATAATAATTACCTACTGATGATCCTCTGAAGGTATAAATAATAAGTTGAGTGGTACATAATGATCGCATTACACTAGATCATGAATGAGTAATCAAAGAGGAATGTGAGCGTTTCACTGCACCCCACAATAGGTGGTTGCAAGCTATGGCGCTTAATCGTGTGTAAATTGGCAAGCGTAAGTGAATATGGATAAAACATAGCAACACGCTAATTTAATCCTAAAAAGGACCGTCGGAAGCGTAAATATTTTAATTATAATATTAAATTGACAATAAATTCCATAGTTATAATGGATTTATTGATCATTTATTTATTCATGAGAAAATATGGAGTTTCTATCAACAACACATCATCGACTATTAAAATATGATAAATAGAGCCGCAAATCGCACTCCATTGTAACAACATTCGTAGAATTTTCTAAGTAAATAATCTGAATCTATTCTAAATAAAATCTGAATGATATGTATGTGGATCTGAAGGATAATTTTGCCAAGAGGTTAATGAAACGTCCACGGGCCAGGAGATCAACAATTGCCATTACTGATTCTATTTGACCGTTCGAATATTAAGTTTATACACACGACTGTTGGCTGATATGATAATTGTAATTACGCATTCCAATCGACGAGCCAATGACATTGCACGCATCGACAATTTCCAAAATAAAATTGCAAATATTACTGATACATTATTGTAGCAGTTTAATATTATCAACTTATTTCTTTATTGGTGTCTCAATTAACAGATAAAAAATTAGAAAATAATAAAAAGTAATGGAAAAATACGAACTGAAGCTTATTTTATTAATTTTGTTCGAAACCATGTTTTTATTTATGGAATAGGAGGCAAACGAGCAGACGAATCACCTGATGGTAAGCGATCGGCGCCGCCCATGGACACCTGCAACACCAGAGGAGTCACAGGCGCTTTGCCAGTCTTCTAAGAAGGAGTACGCTCGTACATGTGCAAGGAGTACTTAAAATATATGCCATTTTATAGCTTTTATTTTAAAGCTATAATTAGAAGGCACTGTATAAACTGTAGCTAACAGCGAGTATAGAAATACAATGTGGCGAAGTATAAAGATAATTCTATTTTTATCATATTTATGTACACGGCAACCTGGAAAACAAGCGGGCCATGTTGACATTCAATAAACAGCGCCTATAAATAAATGAAAATAAAAATAAAATACGGATAAAGGTGTATTCACACAATCGATCGCACGGGCGTGCATCCGAAGCGATTGGAGCGGAAACGCTCGGGGCACTGCACAGCGAATTTATCATACGTTAGTGTGTACATACCTAACTTTCAACGTGCAATCTCGCTTAGTACTTTGTTTACCAACTGTGATTAATAACTATTACCTAGGTATACAGGATGGAATATGGATATGACAGTTTTGCTACTATTCCGGTGTTGATTTTAAACTTTTCAGAGATGAAAACTATCATATGTAGGTTTTCTAATTTCGTGTACAATATGAAAGCATATTTTTTTTTTGAGAACTCGCAATGAAACATTGATTGACGTTTCTACACAAGCCTTAAACCTCCTTAAGTCCTTCGCCTCCCCCAATCCCTCCTCAAACCCTAAATCTCCAAATCCATAATCCCTAAAAGGTCGGCAACGCACTTGTAACTCCTCCGTTGCGGGTATCGTGGGCGGCGCTGATTGCTTACTATCAGGTAATCGTCTGCTCTTCTACTCACTCCTACTCTTACTATCAGGTAATAAAAAAGTCACAATTTTAATTAACAAGAGCATAAAATACTACACCATAAGTATATTTGCTTTGATTTTTGTTTGCAACCTACTCAAAAACATAGAGGTATGATACATAGGAAAACAGCGGTACCAAAAAAGGCTAAACTTCAGGATTCGAGGGAACAGTACAAAGTGGAATAGAAATTAAATGTCATGGCGGACGGATCTCAGTGAAAGGGCAAACGTTAAAAATAGACAACTATCATACCTGACTACTGGGATTGACACAGCGTGTTTCTTTTTCTACGTACAGCTTTATCCTTTCAACTTAATTGTTTAGCTTCAGAAAGCCAATTTGTTTTACATATATATACGACATTTGCAGATTACAATTTATATGGAAGCTTTGTAAATCATATCAATCCAAAGGATAGGATCAAGATATTTGTAACAGTTTTTGAATTTTTTAAATAAAAAATAGGTTTCGTATGTCAATAACAAATTTTCTAGACCCATTAATTAGATTGCATTTGTTTATCTTAGAGCTGAAATTGAATGAAAATATTTGCAACGTATAGCAATGGTAAGCAGGGTTCATGTTGTTTGGTTTTGGTTCCCGCAGTTGATTGAAACAGAGAGAGCACTGAACAGAAAATCGGTGGTTAACTTTTGTTTTACCCTCTCTAACGAGAACTTTGGCAATTCACTTGTTTTAACCTTTTACGGTTCGCCGAAGAAAAAAGTAAACCAGTGCTGACGCATTGTTTTCTGTTTGTTGTTTCAGTTGCAGTTCGAATTAGCTTTCGTCTATACATACAGGGCTGTGGGAAGTTTACAGACATGTTTTGAGTTTGTTTTCTTTATAAAACACTGCTTCGTTGGTCGAGTGGTTGCGAACTTCAGCTGTTGATTGTTAGGTTTACGAAATGAGAGAGAATCTAATAATGACATTGTGACATTTAGCAAAAATTACTATGTATTATTACTGATAATGAATTTGCAAGAAACATTAATACGACACTGAGACGTGCTAATAACAATGAAAGCACAACATACACATTATATACGCGAAAGACAAACTCAAAGCGGATAATAAAGCAATTTAAAAAGACCTAAATCAATAAGTGAGAGCGTACGGTTAGCAGAATGGCGTGAAACTTTGCAAAATGAAGTGGTGAAACTTCGCGAGGGCAATTTTTCTTCTAGCCGTCAATGTCAGAGGCAATATTTCACAAGTTTAACAGCCGCCGCGTAGATATCGATGGCCGTGGGGAATCCCCGTCCGAATGGATGGACGGCGGGCTGCGAACGCTACCTAGGGCTGCCAACTTTAAGTCAATTTACTTGTAAATAATTCCTAGAAGTATGAATTTAGTTATTCCTTAAGTTAAATTAAAGCTTAGAAAGAAAAGAATCTATGAATGTGTATTTAAATGTTTTGATGCCCTTTTTCCACCAAGAAACATTTTACTTAAACTGAACGATTGGCCGCGATAGAAATATTTCTAATTTTTCGGTTGACCTGCGCCGCCAAGATTGTGGCACTAGAAATAGATAAAGCGAGCGCAAACAGACTGGAAAAGTTGAGAAATAGAGCCGAGAGCTGTCCGATGAACAAGCGGAATAATACCAGCTAATTGAAATCATTGAATCCATTTCAAATATTTGAGTTAGCCGCTCCTTTATTAATATTTCATCAACTTTGATTGAATCTTCAAACTCTCCTCCAATTAAATATTGTTCGCTGATAATGTCGTGTCGATAAATAGTTTGTGACTTGTAAACGGGCAGCAAACAATATCTGCCGATATCACAATATTAATGACTCCATCGACCCTTTGTCTCATCTTAAAGCAGTGTTTTCTCGAGAACTCCCTGCAGGGGGCGCAAAAACGTCTATTTAACCACTACCATTAATAACTTGGTCCTCTTTTCGAGGCTTACTTGCAAGAAATACGATCGAGGATATTGTGCTTAAATGGATAGATACCAGTACATTCACTATCAAAATGGCGGGCACCTTCCAATTTTTCAACGTTCATTCCAAAATAATATTATAGCAGGATTTATATAAAAACTTGAGTAACCGATTTCTATTTCGACATCGTTATTTACTTACGGAAAAAAAAGAAGTCGTATCAATTAGAATAACATATTAAAAAAACTCTTGATTTCATATTAATTCCATTATAAAGCAATCAAGAGAATGTACATTAAGGTCAAAACGAACATCTAAATAAAACATTCGTAATAAGAGCAAAAGAAGAAACGAATGCAAAGAAAGAGTTCCAGCGGGGCAATATTGCCAACCACCTGCTCCGTCGAGATAGGGATCATAATGTTAATTTAATTAAAGGACTAATCTAAA
Source organism: Spodoptera exigua (assembly GCA_902829305.4). Taxonomy (NCBI): domain Eukaryota; kingdom Metazoa; phylum Arthropoda; class Insecta; order Lepidoptera; family Noctuidae; genus Spodoptera; species Spodoptera exigua. Next base: position 8,205,229 of record LR824614.2, read on the forward strand.
TTGCAGACGACCCAACACTCCGCCAACCATTAAAAGGATATTTTGTCGCCGACACTAAGTTGGGGAAAGTCGCTGATTATAAATATCTTGGAAAACAAGTCAAGGGAGACGATTTACAGTGAAAACATCAAGTAAATACAAAAGTTTGTGAAAGTTTTAATCTGTAGGGTATATTTTTTATTTAAATTAGCTTAGTAAATATGTACGTGTTCTATAGCGTTCATGGGTTGCGTGATTTAATCCAAGGCAAGATATAACAAAGGAGTTTATCCAAAGAACGATATGATTAGAAAAGGTTGCGGTAGGAAAAATGTTTTGTTCGTGTTCAAATCAGGATGACGAAGAGTGAGTAAGAGGGATTGTAGCCATTGTAGGTATAGAAGATATTCTGAAAACAGGTCGAAATAGAATATAATATAATATATAACATAAGTAATTGTATGTTAAGAGTAAGATGCGTGAATGTCACGGATAAAAAAGAGGATTAACTAATCAAGAATAACACAATAACAAGAAGTAGTTCATGGGATCAGTGTAACAATGATAGTTGACTAACAGTTATATTTAATTAAAAAGCGAGTAGGATACTTATCTAAATTGCAGACGGCCGGTTTAAGTTTCATTAAAAGGGGTTCTCCGTCACTACACAAGGAAGAAAAAGTTTTACAGCGATAAAGATGCCTTTCGCCTTGAAAGCAGACAAAACTTGTTGGGAGGTGGGTGGAAAACAATTTATTATTTCCTTTGATAGCTAAGAATCTCGAAAGAATTTGCTAATTTTAAATGCTCAACGCACAATTATATTTTTTGTTTCTATTTATTTGGTTGCTTTATAGTTTGTGCAATTATTCTATTTTTCAAGCCCCAGTTACCGATGACAGATTATGGTATGTTATTACAATGTTTATGTTTTCGAATCAATAAATTGGTTGAATGAACAAAATATTTTTTATAGTTAATTTATAATTTAGGTAATTCACTAATGGCCGCTGATAATGTATAATGAAGAGACAACAGCCGATATCAATTCAAATTGGAAGGACCGGTCGGCTACAGCAGTGGCCCGTTGGTCCGCCCAAATTATGTTCAATGGATAATTAATCGTCCCTGTTCACTTCAATAACAATGGAGGGCCATATCGGGATAGATCGATCATTATAAAGCTATATTGCACGGATAATATCATTTTAACGACCTTTAAACGACTAATGATGCGATATTTTTCACTCTTGGCCTTTCAAATTACCTGGACTATGGAGGCTTTGTTTGTTTTGCCCTTTGCCGGCTTCGTCGCTTGTTTGCTTCGACGCTTGATAATGTAAAGGCAGGAACGTAGTTCCCTAGATAATTAACTGCAGAATGACCTTTTTACATAAATAATAAGCTTAGAATCTGCGCATAAATTCCACGTATCAAGTTTATTAAAATAATTTTCAACTATGACAGGTATTACGGAAACTTTCCAACTTTCTTACGATTTTATACTCAAGAGAAACATACTAGAGCACGGTAGTATTATTTTAATGGAACCCCAAAGAGAGGGTCGCTAGCAATTAAAATTTTCCATTTTATTAAATTAACGAGCGGAGGCAAGTACGTCAAGTAGGTACTACACTAAGCTTTTTACTTGTGCAAATATAACGATATTTCACACTGTCAAATCCGTGTTTAGAAACAAAGATGTAAAAAAAGGTCAGACATTAAAATTAATATAGTAAAGTTAGCATTTCTTTGATTTGTTATTCCAGGTTTGTTTAAGTATTCAATCAAAGTGAAATAATCCCTTTGTAAGGTAAGAAACAGAGGTGTGTCTGTGTGCGTTCCTCAGTTGAAAACTATTGGCAACGATAAACATACAGGGTTACAAGGAAACTGGGTTTGTCTCATCCTATTTGAATTTCAAATCCGTTTGCAGGTGAGGATACGATTGGGCCCAACTCTACGGTTTAGATTTACCAACTTCAATTGAATCTAGCCGGGGAACTTGCACTGTGTTTCTCTTTTGACAAAGTAGCTTATCATACGAACCCTTTTCGTCATGTTCTCTTCAAAAACAAACTTCATCTTCTTTTTCATCATAAATAAATAGGAATTACATTAATAATTAATATTATAAAACGTCTGGTTATTTGTAGATTCAACCTTAAGACATTGGAAACAAAACATAATTTTTGACAAAACTGGGTGTACAATAATATCTCTGCAATATTCTTAAGGGAGCAACGGTCGTGACATCCGGTATTTTGAATTGATAGAAAATCTGTATTGTATTGATTGATATAGCTTCATAAGTTTTATTTAATTAAATTCCGTTAAGATAACATCTTGTGTCTTCATGATAACAGAGAGCGATAGTGAAAAAATAACATAAGCTTTGTAACCCATCGCCCGCATGTATTATAGCATGCCCTTTGTCTTACAAGCGCTTACTAACTTGCAGGGGTAATATAATCAACATTAAGTATGCAAGAGGTCAGACAGTAGTTAACTTAAAAGCAGTACAAACAAAACTTTCAGCTTCATAACTTGATATTGAAATAATAAATTTAGTTGAAACGACAGCGCCGGGACAGCTCCAGTCTCCCCGCTGATCATAAAACATGATTTTCATTACGTACAACATTCCGAATGGTATTACACTAAATCATTTATCGGGTGAGATATAATTTGTAGCGTACGAAGCCGTAACTTCCTATGAGGGCTACTATTAAATTCTTTATTCTTGAGAAAGGGGAGGAAATTCCTCCACTCGACGTCTACATCACGGCAATTTTTCACAAGTGTATATCTGTGGACGCACGGCATTGTGAGCTGGTACAATATTTAAGTTAATGTACGCCGATAAATAACGGCGTATACTATCATATTTTATTTGGAACATTTTTATTTTTGCCAAGAAATTGAGTAATTCGGTTATCAGTTGGAAAAATTGTGAGAAAGTGCTTTGTTTCAGGCTTCATTTAACATTTGTGTTGTACGAAAATCCTGTGTTTAGGTATTATATCGTGTGTAGGATCTTTAGTACAAGACCAATATAACGCAGACACAATAAAGGACAAGGTCTTTATAAAACTTGCCATACTAAAACCTAAATGGTTCTTGATGCTTTATGACTCTCTAAAGGTAATATACAAACATTAAATATTTGATGGATATTTTAATAGTAGACGATCATTTAACTGCTCATAACTTGCACCAAACCAATAACTGTATCTCAGCAACCGCTTCAGACCATCTGATTGATGGCTCTAATCTCCACAACTATAGAATTTGTACGAAGATAGATAACCCCCGTACATCGGGGGTTTGTACATTATGTTTGCGGAAGGAAGTCAAAATATTGAGACGGTAGATAAAGACGTCCCTTTCGACAGCAAACAATATATTTTCATGATACATTGTTCACGAAGAAGGTCAATTGTATAACAGATTGAGAGTCACATCAGTTATATGAGTCAATTTAAACAGCGAATTCAATCAGTCCAAACAAGCAGAAAATCGAACCCCAAATCATCCAATCGTAGTAAATCTCAAATTCCGAGTACGCAGCTAAGGAGCGGCCCGTCCCGGCCAAGTCCCTGATTTAAATTGCAGATGCCCCTCGGGAACGAACGCCGACTGCCGCGATATGCTAATCATAGTCAAGCCAAGGATTATCCCTGTTTACACTTAACAAACTCACTTAATTTCGCACCGACCGATGTCTTGCCATATTTGTTGTCCAAAATGTTGAATAGTGGACGGCCTAAATCTGACAGGCGAATTAGGAGGGATATTAATTTGTTATACCGTTCCAGTTTGTAAACTAATTCATAGCTTTGTGAAAGTTTGTCAAAATGTTTATGAACGTGTCGACTTATAAGTTATTCGATGACTGGATTTGCATTATCTTGGATTTGGAATTACAAGCCAGTTAAGAACACGTGCGGAAATCAGCAATAGAGCAAAGACCAGGTAAATGATAAATTGTGTACCTATTATCTACAATATAAAAAGTAAATTGGCAGTTATTTTTTATTAAATTCAAAAATGCAAACTTCACTAACTCAATATTCAGTGTATTTATGAACGAAGTTCCAATCGTATTGAATAACATCAGTTGTATTATAATAACATACGTTTGTTTACGTTACAAATGAATGTTTTGCATTGAAAACTGAAACACTACTAATGAAAACGAATGAACTAGGTGAGTCTAGTTCACAAATTACACACATTTTTTCAGTTGGGATCGTCGGAAGTCGTAAAATACAAATAAAACAAGGTAAGTACATTTTAAAATTCGGCTCAAATAACTATTCTACGAGCAAACGCATTAAATAACATTATTTTTATTTCCATTAAACATTAAACGTGTTGGGTAAATAACTAGACCAAGCAATAAGTACGGCAGAGGCGTCGTAAAGTCGATCTGAGGTGGCACTAATACGAATTTATGTCGATGGACCCACGGAGGCGCTCTGCACGATATCGATTCGCCTACAGCCTATAAATGTTTCAATTTTCAAACTGCCCATTTTATGTTAACCATTATATATTTTAGTATTGTACATTTTTGGCGTTTGTGCTGTAGAGTTAGCTAAAGCCTCAAGGATCTCATCCTTTAAGGGACGGCATCGTACTTAAGTCTACATAATTTTACTTAAAGTATATAGATCTACTACAAAATAAGTTAATTTTCGTTTCGAGGTATGGAACAGTGTGGTTTTTGTGAGAGTGGAACCTGATTCTTCCTAGTAGCACAAAGCCCACATTTTAACACCTAATAGGAGGGTTCAGATCTGTAAAAAAAACAGTGAATAGTTAAACCTACACTTACCTCTTCGAGTATAAACAAGCATGATGTTATATCATAACTCACAAGATGTATATGAGCTTGAAGAAATTCTGACAAATGTTAGCGATGACATATAAGGGGCAAGTAAGCTCTGGTACCGTTTAACTTATATATCGAATTTGGGGAAAATCTCTGAAATTTACATGAGAAAGCGTCGTGGAAAGAGGGCTGCGTTCCTAGAGATGTCTCGGGACTCGCTGTTTTCTAACAAGGGATGGGAATGTTTGAGGTATCCGACGCAAGCACGCGGGCTACGACTGGAATATTTGATTGAAATCGTGAACGTGTTTAATACAGAATTTTTTATTGATAATATTTTTTCGAGTCTAAATATAGATAGAGCTATTCATGACGAGGTACAAAGACGTCTACGTGACTTTTTTGTGTACAAAGAATTATCATTTATATTGATGTCAATAAATGAAATGTCAACGAACTGTGACTGATCACTTCCGGAAGAGTTTTTGATTTGATGAAATCAGGTTTGGTCGAAAACTAATTTAGTAAATGAAATAAAAGTTTTTCTATGATCCCACATTGTTAACAAACAAGATTAAACAAGCCCCCCTCAGCTGACATTAAAAGATAAATACGGTGGCGGGGGCCCCACGTTGGGCGCCAAAGTTCGCGATATGTGGCCTGCCACATGAGTAGTAATTAACACCGCCTCGCGAGCACCCCGCCTCCGCCCCGCACGCACCCCCGGCACCCGACTTCATACCCCTTAGCCAACCTCCCTCCCAACACTCACTGGGGCACACCGATTGAATTAAACTTCGGCACGGTTGTTGTGGTTCGAATCCGAGGTTGGTTTTGTCGCCGCGCGCCGTGCAGCTGCGATTAAACCAGCAATACTTGTCCGGCATTTATTAGTTTCGCTGGCAACATTTTGGAACACAAAAAGTAATATTGGCTGCCATTAGAATAAAGGTATTCAGGAGCTCAGTGATAGTGTCACTTCCATTATACTTACGGAGCCTAAACTGAAGATATGGATGTTTTATTGGATTTATAACTTGGAATTTAGTATTGTGATACTGGGATTTATAACATATGTGCATGTATGGTACTCAGAAAACAGCACGCTTATGCAATCTATACTAATTCTTCAGCCCAACCACTAATGAGGAGCTGACATCGCAATAACAATAAAACACAATAAGCTGGGTTGTGTAGCTGCATTCCCCTTTGCATACAGACCTTAGAGAACATGAGCTCAATGTCAACAGTTATAAAGTTTTTCTCTCTGTACAATAAGTCTCCCGAAACAAGAAGTGTAGAGCACTAGGCAGAGTGGGGGGAGGGTTTTGCCCCACCTAGGAGCACAATTAGCGCGCGCGACTCAACACGGCTTGAGTTTTAACAACGCGCCGAGCACTCGGCATCATTCACATGAGATGGGCTCTGCCTTGCGGGATTCTTCTGTCCTACACACGCATTAAAGGAACTCTAACTGTATTTGTTTTAAGTGGGTTTTCAGGTAACGAATGTGTTTAGTGTTGCCACTCGATTTGTCTGCATGTCAGTTGGAGTATGTGACTGGGGTCGAGATGACTTCTTGACCTTTTTGTTCATGTTAAAATCAGATAATTTCGTACATCGGTTCTTATTATAGTACATAGTCATGTGATGGTTAGCAGACAATAAATTATGTGTTTATTATTGATTTACTTGACTGAATTTAAAAGAAAATTTGTCTAAACTTCGATATTATAACATTTATCTTTAATTTGAAAGTAAACGAAACGTTTCAACAATAACATTTGATACTGTATCTCATTATTAGCGAACAAATTAATAAATAAACTCGAAACGAGCTAAGCTACTAAAACGAGAATTGACAAATATTTGTATCACGTAATTACATTTAAATAGTTTGCAGGGCAATTAAGCAGATAACACGAGATACATAACCTCCACGAAAGCTCTAAATCTCGCCGGGTAATTAACACTAGTTGTGCTAACAACGCTCTATTTATTGTGTTTACATTTACGCTTGCGACTGTATTGTATTCAATTTTACATTTTTTACGAGACCGTAAGTTTTTATACTATTAAAAATAATCTATCGCTTATCACGCTTTCGTTATTTGCACAAATATACTATGCAAATGATAAAAAGACCCCGTTGCTCCATTCAAATAAATTTTAAGTAAATAGTAATCTCATCTCTTGGTCTAATTTCCCGCGATTAATAACAAACACAGAAACTTTCACATTAATATTATTAGTTTGAAGTTAGATAATTTTATTACGGACAGAAAGTTTGGAACGGAACCCGATAAACGATATGAGTTGGATCCAAACCGAACGCTGCATAACATCTTCGGGGAAATGAATTTGTAAGCAAGTATACCTTAGTTTTTAATATAAAGTACACTGTATTTCTTTAAACATAAGTCTAAATTTGTAATGCAGTTGTGAATTAGTGTAAATATGTTGGCATTTGAATTTACTTGCGTGCTAAGAAGGTATAAATATAACGCGAAACATTTTCATTTCATAAATATCTAGGTTTTTTTGCACCAAGTCCAACAACTGCAATGTACATTTATTGATTTTATTGCCAATAATGACATTTTCAAATGTCTGTTTGAATGAAAATAGAATATATACATAGAAGAAGCGTTGAAAGCAATAATTCAGGTAAAACATAATAATAAATTATCATTCATTACTAACTAAGCAGTTGCCGTAAAACTATGAATTAACCACTCAAAGCCACGCCACGTTCTAAAAGCCTGAAAATCTCTTTACTTATGTGGTTATACTCATGGATGAGTACATATTTAAATTTCCCTACATAAGGGAAAAGTCTTTAAAAACTTTAATAAAAAAGCTTATATTACGCGTCCACTTGGGCAACGAGTTTTTATTGGATTTTGTGGTATTTTCCTTGGCTCTCTACACTGTTTATTTATCTTCCTTAGTATAACTTTGCTTCTATTTTTAACTTTTCGTTTGTAATATTTTTAATAACCGAACTTTTATAATGTTAAATAAGACTATTCGTAGAAACTTCCAACAGTTAAACTGTCTGTAAACGACGCTTTGATAAACGAAGGAGGAATACACAAGGGCGGATAATCCCAGGTACATGAACACGAAGATACATAGACAGCAGAAGTTCATTAATCGTCGATAACAACGGCTGACTAGGTAGCCGTACAAGTGCCGGACTGCGAGTGTCGAACGCGTGTAGCGTACTCCACAGCTCTCCACGACTCTGCAACACTCTAAACTCCTTTATAAGCCACTCTCATTCCTTGTTACTCGCTCATTTCAGCTGGTATTAAGGATAGGCTCCTCTCTTTTCAACTCGACTTCACTTTGAACTTTATCTCTGTCTCGATGTCTCTATTGTTACGATGTACTTTTGTCTTGTCTATTGCAGTGAAATAGATCCTTCGTTGCGACTTGTACCGTAAAGTTTACACTTAACATTGCTATTTGTAAGATTCAACGGGCGGCAGTAGTTGTGTTAATAATTCAGCTTATATTTTACGCGTAAAAAGGTCGGCCTTATTTTAGTTATCCAATAAAACGTATGTAATGGGATGTAAGCGTGGAAAAGGTATGGTAAGAAACTTGCATATTTTAGGTAATCTCGTTTAGTATTAATGTCGGGATAACGACAAGAAAAATTCAGGCCACCTTATATAAAAGTTAATAGTGGATAGGCAAACGTTGGTGAGGGTTTTCCCAAGATGTCCATAGCAAGAGGTGTGCGATCTGTCGGTATTACTCGGGGCATTCAAATCGCTGCGTTAGCATACAATATTTGAGCAGGAGTTGGAAATCTTCATCGGGTGCGGGTGTGTGTGCTCGGGCTGCCCTCGCAAATAGAATTTCGATAGCGAACTGCTCCCGAAAGGGTCTGTTTGCGGATGCCACTCACGCATTCCGATCTCTTGGTTACGAGTGTTTACAATTAGTTCATATCGACTAAACTTTGGTTATGTATAAAATTCTATGGCTACTTCATATGTATTGCTGGTTATATTACATTATTCTCAGAACATCTGGAGTAGTGTGTATTTTAAAGACACAGCAAATACGACTTAAGAATATAGTACTAGGTACTTGTCCAACAAAGTATCTAAAAAACGATTATTTCTTCTTTTCCGCTAACCTCCATTGGGCAGGATGACTTAGGCATATATAACTATGTACCCCTTTCTCTGTAGCTCGCCTATTTAACTATTAAACCAGCCCGCCCCAACGAACTAACGTATTCATGACTTGGAGAATACCACCCCCTATTTTACGAGCGGTGGTCGCAGTGAATCGGAAAGGTTACCTATTCGGACCCCAGCCTATGTGAAATATCGCACTACCATATGCTGCGTAGTTTGAGGGATCCACGAAAGGATTGTCTTTCAATTCAATTGTTCCGCGTAAAGATAAAGATGAAGCAAGCAGAAAATGACATTGGAATTAATCAATAATGGTCTTACTTTTATGGACATTGATGGTTGCTCTGTCACAGAAGCTTTAGTTGAAATACATTTCAGAATGCATTTATGTATATATGAATAAAACTCAAAGGGAAAGCGGAGCATGAAAATTCCCGATTGTTTGCATCCGAAATGTTCTGGTTGACGCACGGGTGAGTTCGGTGTGCAAAAATTGCACGCGCCTCGCAGGCACTCACGCTTCGACCCTTTCCACCATCCCCGTTCGCATCGTTACGCGATATCCATTTTTGACCTTTAATATTTATATTTGGAACGAGCTGTCAGCCAATTAGGTGGCTACGAATTCAAATTGGCAGATCATGTTGACAGTTGCCAGGTGGCGGTCGCAAACGGCGCACGTCTCGGAAATCGAAATTTATATGAGCGTCCCTCGACATTTAATGACCTCCTTTGAAGTGTTAGAAAATGGTCGTAAAGCTATTTTGGAAACCGACATGGCGATTACTGCCGGTGTTTGTGCCGAGACGAATGTTTCACTAATAAACCTCAAATTACTGACAATGAATGCTAATTTTGAGTGAAGTTTATTTATGCCAAGTGCTGAAAAAATGTAAACATGTAAACGAACTATAAACCTTAATTTAAATAAATGAATAGTTCTCGTTGAATATTACAAGAGCACCGTATTATATTAATAAAAAAGCGCGAGGTCGGTACATACGACATCTGTCTACGGCTGAATTTATCTTGGGACAAATTGCAACGCTCGAGTCGGCGCACTGGTGTTCTGCTATCCTTTGTACAAATGAGACACACAACAGCGCAATGGTTTCGCTAAATTAATATGTTTGCACTGTCTTAAATTCTGCAAATTGGATCCGAGTCAGGAAATGAGGCAAGATTCATGAACTACTTGTGTTGTGTGTACACTGAGTGACTAATTTGTTTGCCTGATACCAGGTCTTTTGATGTGTCATTGATTGACTTTTTTAACAAATCCTAACTCTGTGTGTGTGTTTTGTTTTTTCCATACTACCATAAAGCATGAGTGAACTAAGCTAAGCAAGAGCACGAACAAAAATTTTTAATTTGAATATTTGTTGATCATCAATATTTTGATCAAAGTATAATTTGTTGTGAAGACATGAAACCGCACCGAGAACAGCAAACAAGGAATAAAGTCACGAGACGACATCTTGACAAAATTGATCCGAACAACTCGGTTTGTTTAAACGTTAATTATCGTTTTATTTATGTTGGAAATATTCTAATTTACCCCGAGAGCTAATACCCGAGCTGTTCGTCGAGACGAGACAAGACGGCGCCCGTCCCGCCATCTGACAGGTGTCTTACGCGTGGTCGGATTTATCTTGAGATAAATTGCCACGAGCTCTGTTTTCTACTATCGTGTGGACCTCACACGTCATGAGAATTACACTACGATTTAAATCTGTAAGTTAACGTGATAGTTTCGTCTGTGAAGCTTTGTTACTAATGTTAGGATCTGAGGTGTCTGTTTATCACACTGGAACACAACGCTAATCTACTTAAGTGAATTGCAATAAGTCTTCTGTGACGAAACCGCACCGAACCGCATACCATCTTCATCTCATAAGCAATGAAGGTAAATTTTAATTTATTTTCCACCTTTTGTACCGTTTTCACCTTATACGTATTGAGGGACACTGTGGGCAGGTCCCCCTCAACTCCTTTGTTTTAAATATGCATCGCGCCGTCTCTACTCTCGAAAGTGTCTCAAAAGTGCCCTGGCGCTTTTATTAATATTTAAGAAAGGAACTCCAATCGAGACGCAATTTCTTTGGGGCCTATGTTATTTTCATACCCTTTTTACGGCACAAGATGTTTTACGAAAAGGTGAGAGAGATGTTGCGGCAATTATTGCGAAGATAGTAAGTATTCGATCTATTGAAGTGTGCTCATAGGAATGATATATGATATTAATAAAGAGAACATGGGAATACTAATAATATTGTTTATTACCACTTGCAAGGTTGGAAGACAAATCGCTTTAATTTACCATTTTTTTAACTATTCTACAAATTCTGGATTAGTTGTTTATTTAAAAGAATAACAAAAACAGAAGTGAATCTATGTTAAGAGCATAAGTGCAGCAAAAAAACTTGAAATAAAACTAAACCACACTCCGGATAGAACATTCGAGAGAAACGTTCAAACAATACCCATTTTTATAACGACGGCATTTATGTTTAAACATCGTTGCAATTCAAACATGGCGACTGAAGTTACTGTAATAATATGAACAAGATAAAACTCAATTTAATCCATATCCAGTCAATTAAAATCAGGAGCTGTGATTACTGACAGTGTCAATGTAAATTGTGTTTGCGATACACTTGTATGGCCGAGGCGCGTTTTAAAATTAAATCCGTAATATCCATAGTATTACTTAATTTTGGATTTTAATTAGCATTTCGTACGTTGATCGAAAGGTAAAGTTTTAAATGAAGAGATAGGTACTTACGCGAAATTGTTCGTTCGGAACATTCAATCAAGGGAAGTAATTAATTTGATAAACTGATGGACAGATGCTTTAATTTTACATTTATGTAAAAAATACATTGTATTTTTTGTTGAATGTTGAAGGTAAGAATTTTAATATTAAAACTCTTGTTTATTATATCGAAATGCAGTAATTACAACGAAGTATATTTATACATTTGTACCAATTGGTCTATGAAGGGTAAATAATTTCAGTTCTCTTTATAATTACAGTTATCATGCCCAAAAATCCCGAGCGTACGGCGCGTAGCGTTCCGCGCGCGCCTCAAAGAGCCAATAGACCACCACAGACGGGGCCCTAAAGGGCTGATGTTCAGCTGGGGTTGCGGGGTAAGCGCAATGAGGCACCGCGACCTCGGCCCAGAGCAGGAGAAGGAACAGGGGGGTTTTTAGTCAGTAAGAGTGTGACACTCCCTCTCGCCCGGCCCTGGGCGGGAGAAGTCATTTGATAACTTTCCCCTCAAAAAAAAAACATGCCCAAAAATAGCTCGAGATATGCACGCCGAACTCTGGGCTAGGTTTCCTCCTTGGCAATTTGTTGTTAGTACACTTATGTTTATAGTATCGCCAATTATAAACGCTCTCTGTGCTAAAATATTTGTGTGAAAATAAGAGTACTTAGTAGATTCATAACTTAGATGATCACCGTAGATGCATTATACATTATGTTTTCTTTTTGTCAGTCCATAATGAGATTGCCAGGATGCATGAGAAGTTCCTGTCTGGCAACTCGTATTGTTCTACATTCATTGCAATTTAATTATTTTTCTGAATGCAGCGTATGCGATTAAAACAAGAGTTTAAATCGGGAGGCGTTGTAATTGGCAGCTGTTTATTAATAAGTGAGGTAAGTGTTGAAAAAAAATTGTATTTATTTTTTATATAAATTAATAATATTTAGAAATAGTCACACTATGGAAATTTGTCAAATGAAAGGAAGTATGTTTACTCCTCATAAAAATGTGTTAAAAGCTTATAAATAGTTAAAGTTTTTAAGAATGAACATATTTTTTCCGTCACAATTTAATTTAAATGGCAGCGTCATACAACAATAGCTCAGCAATCCTTTTTATAGGTCTATCGATAATTCGGTAGTTCTAAGAAAAAATGTTAATCTTATTGTCACAGAGTACAAATTCTGAATTTAATTAATACAATGGCTTTGAGAGACTATGGTAACACTGACACGTATGTATGTTCAACAAGGAATTATACAATTAATTAAATTTTGTTACATTGTTTAAGTCGGTGTTTAGCTTATTTATTCTATTTACTTTTCCGTTTGGGTACTTTAGGGGTTGGCAACAAAAGTTTTACTGTGACAAGTTGGCTGCTTATAGATTTATTACTGGCCATATCGTCAAGAACGAAGATCACGTTCTAAATTTGAAAGTTCAAAAAGTTACATTGAATAAAAGTAGCTATCTTATTTTAATTTAATGGTTTATTTGACTAGATTTAAAAAAAACATATTATAGTTTCCACTTAATTCCTAATTGTGTAAAGTATCTACTTAAAAGCATAAATTTGTATTATTCAGTAATCTAGTAATAGTAAGTATCATATTTATTTATGAGTTTTGACAGATAAATGACACGTCCATGTTGGCATAATGTTTGACAGATGGTACAGGCATTAAATGATTGACTATGTCATAATGAAATGGAATACCGGGTAATGTATGTATAATATAATGTTCTGCATGTACTGAGACACCAAATTCAAGCTTAAGAGATCCATTCCATTCTCTGAATTATAAAAAGCTGTGAAAGCAAGTAATTAGGCTAGTGTGGAATAAAAACAAAAGTACCGCAATAAAGCATTAAATATAGTGGCATAAGCTAATGCGGTAATGCAAGTAGTGTTGGGAGGAGTGCGGCGCAACCTGCCCGGAGTAGCGAAAGATGCAATCTGCATACATTAGCCTAACGTCCCTTAGTTTTGACACCTGCTCTCAGCCAGTATGAAAATATGGCTGCTAGATGGATGGTACAAACATGTCAAGAGTAAAGGCAGTTGTTTCAAAGTTGCGTCGAGAGAGCCGCCTGAAGAATGTATTGTTTTACTCCCTCGTAAGTCCGACTTGGAAAGCTTTTAACTAAGTGTTAAATTGTAGTTCGTAAGAGTAATTTGTAATATACGTGTTGAGCTGTTGTGAGTACTCGTGTCTACTGAGATATAGGGTAAATTTAATACATGCTGCGTTTTTACGGCCGTAATCTATATGCGATTCTTATATGAACGCATGACTAATCAATAATTGCAACACGAGACTACACATTAACACAACATATTATTAACTTGGTACTAAGACTAGATACCTTAACCACAAGTTAGGTAACAACAAGTCCAATATAGTGTTGTACACAATTTACGTGTACATTACGGCTGTTCTGCGCTAGCGACGCCAGCGACCATAAACTAGTACCCCACTGAAGCAAACACCTTAAATACTTAACAGCTCAGTTACCGAGTCAAGTTTAAATGCTCGCCCAGGTCGAGAGGGTTGTCACGTCACGGCGCATTTTAATAATGCACCCGCTCGTTTAGTATGAAAATTAGCTGGCGTGTGGCTGCCCTGCACGCCTGTCGCTTGTTTTATTGATGGACCAACTACGGTGTTGGTGTAGACACCTCCATCGTTTTGGTAATTAAAGCTACGTTTCACCTTTACTCTGAATGCAGGCGACGCTCAGTGCTCAGTGCAGTGCAACGTTCAGCTTTGGCGATTTTTAACTTGATTGCCAAATGGCCCATGGGAAGCCACCGTCGAACGAAAACGTGAAGTAAATGTAGCTGAAAACGCTGTTCAATGTAAATGAATGTAAATTTAACGTTAGACGATTTCTAAATTCGAACTGTTGTTTGAAATATTTTTATAATATTGTTTTCATTGCATTTATAATATTTAACAAAAACACGTGGTTTCTTTTCTTTTTTCAAAATATTCAAAGCTCATAGGGCACTTTCTGCAGTTGACCGATTACTTGCTATTAACCATTTAACAAATTAAAATCGGCAATGGACATGGTTCCATTAGACAAAAATAATTAATCAATCGATCAAGCGAACCGAACTCGCAATCCCGGACACTCTAATCCTGTGTCATGACGCTTAGCCTACTCAAGTTGTGTCAAAATGGAGACAGGCGCAGAGGACGAAGCTTAGGCAATGACAATACAAGATAAAATGACATTCGGTATTATCCAAAGAGCAACATATGTACATATATTACATTGACTGCGCGCAATGTTATAATACTTAGACTGCAATATTAACGAGAATTCAGAAATCAAAAATGTCAATAATACTTTTTATCTCACCAAGCCTTGGACAATGAAAAAGGAATTATCTGTTAACGCTTTTGGCGCCAACCGATCGACGATAATAACGATCACGTCCAAAAGGTTATGAAAGTTAATCTATATCAATTTTTGTTTTCAATGTGTGGGCCCCTTATATCTATGGATGGATCTACACCCAATCCCGGACAAGTACCTTCACGCGAGCAGAGGTGATACGTGACTCGATTTTCTACAGATAATCTTTGTAAAGCTGTTTTAGAGGAAAAATGTACGAGTAACATCGGGAACATTACGGGGGTACATCTACAAATTACCTACTCGAGTTTCAATATTCTGTTAAGTCTGAAACTCCATCTTGCTACGTTATGTACTGTTCAGTTCGAGATGCTAACTAGTTATTTATCGTAAGACACTGCCACTAGCAATTATTTTGGCGAGCAATCGAATAATATATCATTACTAGCAATTACAATAGTTTTCTATATAAAATGATGTAGGTTATCCAATTTTAATTGTGTCCCACTTATAGTTAGTGCTAACTAAACATCATAGAATGCAGAAACAATGCCCTGAATGAATAACTCCTCACATTACGATAAATTCCAGCGTTTCAACGTTATAATTAATTTGTTTTAAACTTATGTAAAAGTGAACCGCGTGTTTACATTGTAAATATTATGTGTGGGGCCGAGGGAACAATGTTCTAAAGTCAACACCGAGATCCTGAAATATTCACACAACTGAAAATTCAATTGAAGTTTTCGCGTAAAAGTATTTCTGTTAAGGTAGCTTAGTATTCGTCCATTATAATAACAGTGGTTCCAAGACTACGGCCGAACACATTTTTAACCAACTTCTGTTATTAAGTTGACACTAACTGCGAACAAGTTGCTCGTTCGTCCACTTTGGTCTTGTAACTTTATGACCGTAAAGTGGCAACACAATTAATACTAAAAGAATTGTTTAGAGAACCAGAAGTTGTATAAAGAACACAGGCATTTGTTTTGTAAGCACAAAGGCCAGCAGACGAGTGACCAGACTGTTTTGTTGCAACAATGGGCGGCGGTAGCCACAACAGATAACTTTGCCGACGGTACTACAACTAAATCTTATGCATTTCTAACTTCATTATGAAACTACTATTCAAATATCGATCCCGACCCACCTTGCTGAATCAAGCACTTGTATCCAGTTTGCGCTCGTCTGAGTTCATTTATTATTTTTGCATGTTGTTTGGTTTGACCAACGGACTAAACGCAGTCTAGCCCCATAAATAATATAGTCTGTGCCATTTTCTCCAGTTTCCCATCAGGCAGGAGCGCCGAAGCGATTACTTCGCATAAATCAAACAGATTTGAATGCGGACCGCCGCGTCGTGCGGCTGTTACCGATGTAGTGCCCATTAAAGCTCATCCTTTTATTTTTATATTTCAGTCGCCAGCTCTGATTGTTTGCTTTCGCTTTCTTACTGCATTTCCCAGTTATGCTCCGTTCTTATGGCGGCAAATAAACGTGAGCATCATTGGTGCACATTGTTTTGCTAATTTTGTAGTCACGCCCACATGAACATTTGCGTAAATTAAACATTCATGAGTTCAATTTCCTGTAGAGGTGCAGACCCTAATGTGTTCTTCATATTAGTCTCATTCTCACACAATTGTGTTTTATGTGTATATGCAGTACATCTTTTGTATTAAGTACTTCAAAGAAATATGTGGAGAGTCAAAAGTACTTCTAAATTGAGATCCCAAAAATTATAATTAAAAATAAAGGGTAAAATGAAGAAAATATAAGTTGGTAATAATTGGCGGAGTGATCCCGTACCATGTCAAAACCGTTACGCGTGCCGTTAGAAATTTTCCGGGTTCTTTAACGGGATTCATTCATAACTCACGGTCGAGTGGAGCCTTCGAATATTTCAAGCTGTAGAGACCCCACCCCTATAAATTCCGCGCGTCGGGTTGCCAAATTAGGCGCGAGGAACGTAGACTCATTCCCCCCATTACCCCAGACCAGCCGAGTGAGACTTTTAAGGAAACTTTCCACGTCCTGTCGCAGGTGTTGTAGTAATAAATAATAATTCCCTTGTGCGTTTAGCTTTACTAAGTTCCGATGAAAACTTGTAAATCGTTATAGAAAACGTGAACGAGGTTTCAGAGCGTTTCAATTGTGGAAGTAATATTAATTGTCGTCCTTTTCAGATCAGATTGAAAAGTGTTGAAAATTGTTTATGAACTAGTAACCTGGTATGAATGGTTTACCCACGGAAACTTTCCTATATCTATAACTAGATCTATCAATGTTCATATACAAACTAACATTGATATAGTTTAGTACAATATAAAACTTGTACAATCTTGTATGATCACCTCTGAAGCAATTATGTGGGTCGCGTACTGTTCCTATGTAGAACACATTTGTACTAACAATCGAATGAACTTCCACCCAATTTACTTTATGTGTAACCCATTATTATAATTGCTACACAGTTACAAAGTTGGGTGCCGGTCTACCAGCGACTCGCGCCGACGCGATGTGAACTGCGCCGAACTGGCTCAAATACAAATTATATTCAAGTTTGTTCTTTTAAGTTGAAATGACTTTAAGTTCAGCCTTATGGAAGAGGTTTTATTTTCTTCTTAATATAATTTAGAGGACTTAAGTGAGGTTTTTGGGATAAGATGTTCTTAATCGCCTTATCACCGCTGACCTTTATCTACAAATATATTTTCTGTTTATTTTAATAGTGAATTTACTAACTAGACAAACTTCAGTTTGGGAAAAGTTAAATAGATAGGTACACAGTGCGTAACAAACCGCAGAGCCCGAGGATGAATTCAAATCTACATTTTGAAATCTGTATACACAGAAATAACATTTTGATAACAATATGGTTGGTTAAATGTTAGCAGTCAAAATATTTGGGTTTATATTTTGTAGTGATGTAGAATGGGGAGATTTCATATTTTACTGGAATATTTGTTTTCAGAATGTGATGAAATGAAAACAACAAACGAATTGGGGGTGAAATGAAGTGCAAATCTATATCAATATTTGGCATGACAATCGTCATCGAGAATAATCGAGGGAACAACAACGGCTGGGAGCCACAATGACCGGTAATTTAGCGGGTGTAATTCCGACGAACGGGCGTTTTGTGAATTTAATTTTATCTCGGATAAACCCTCCACTGTAATAATTTATGGAAACCGCCGCGCGACCCCAACACGTCCTGTATTGGCGAGATTTCTAAAAAATGTTGCACGCTACATCACACACGTGACAAGAGCACTATTATACTGTACTATTATTTTATGAATTCAAAATGGACTGCAATAAGATCCAAAATAGCGGGAAATGCAGCAAATTTTTGAGTAACATTTCCTTTTTAACATAACAAATAAACATTACGTAATTCTGTTTGAATTTATTGGTTATTTGAAATCGAATACGAAAAGGGAATCCTTACAAGTTGTTCGAAGGTATTGTTCATCAAGGTTGGCAAACTAAGAACTATGGGAGTCGTGTACAATGCTAAACTTAACATTTGTTACGCGAGATGAAACAGAGCAATTGAATTAATTCAATCGGAGCAACTTTGTATTCAAACTCAAAGACAATTGTTTCTGCTCGTGTTACTGAAACCTCAAAGGGTTTAAAGCGATGATCCGCGAAATGATTAATACAGCTTATTTTAAATTGTTTGTTAATAAACATCGAATACATGTATGTACATACGGTACAACACTGCTTGCTAAGTTTTAATAAAGATTACAGTCTTTGCGCAAGGCACTTTAAATGTAAATCACTTAGTAGATACAACATTATCTTGCGTTTTGGCTTTAAACTTTTCAACTTTTGGTATCTTTAAGGAAGAAAATTTATAATGTTGTCAAAAAAGTTCTTATCGTAGTCCTAACGGTGCATAAGGATCTATAAATGTGTGGATACGCTCCTGATAATCCAGCCATCATTCATCTGATCTCCGTTTTATTTATGTAAATGAGGTTTCGTGTGACATACCAAGTTATCACGCGCGTGAAAAATTCTCAAATTCGCATATTGTAAAAATGCCGCGAGGGACTTAGCTGTAGTATATTGAGTCATATCTGGTCCAATTAACGTCTGTTTGTTTTGCATTTCCCTTGCATCTCGGAAGCAGTGAGGGCGTAATAAAACGGTCACAACAATGCGGATCACGTCACAACGGAATTATCTCACAGCGCCAGAGACGATCAATTACACTGACAACGAGCACGTGGAAAAAGGGCGGACGGCTCTCCAGGAGACTTTTATTTTAACACGGTTTTTTGCAATACAGACCTTACGCTTGCGTATTTTAAACTGGTTTTTGTTCAAAACGTCTGGTGCGAGGGTTGTAATCGTAAGACCAATTAGGCGTAGTGGAGGCTGTTCAACGACAGTCGTTTCGTTCCCCGCTTAAAGACTCAACCTCTGCCTTTATTACTGGTACATTCTCCTCGTTATCATTCTCAGTTCCATGTGCTTAATATCTAGACTCGTAATTTCTCCGGTGAAGTTATACATGAAACAAATACAGGATGGAGTCTAGTCGTCGATCATCGTTGTCTAACAGTCGCGGCTAAATACGCAGTCACGCGAAGACTCCATTTTGTTCGCTACACACTGAGTGTTATGTTTGAACGCGTCTATATAAATCTTCACGTACAGAAGCAATATATTGTAGTAAGTACTCCCACTCGTCTTGTAATCTTCGCGCAGCTCCAAATGAAATACTAATTGTATTCTCAGAACATGTTAAATGGTACCCACATGTTCTTGTGTGCTATGGAGAGAGTCAATAGAGACTGCGGTTGATGACTGTATATTTAATGTTTCTAGAATAATATAACAGTTTAATATGGTAAGATCACGTTTACATGTTAATTTTGGTAGCAACAGACAATGCAATCATGTTTGGCAACAATAAAACTATAACTTAATGTTGTATTAACAATTTAAATTATAACAATTGAATTATATTTGAAATTCTTAATACATTGTTGTTATTTTACAAAATAAAAGCAGAATCAACAGTACCGTGTTACAGATTGAGGTTGTAATACGGTGACGTTTACGAGAGTTCCTGCAATCCTTGAGGGTTCGTAATAAAACAGTGACAAGCGATAGGACGGGATCGAGTTGGAACAAAATTATCTTGTGGAGACGATGTAGATCAATTATACGGGGCGTCGGGAATTAGAACGGACGGTAAACCGACAAGTAGGTGGAGATTTATACGGGAGAATTTATAATTTGTTTAAATACGGATGATTTTCTCTATGGAATGAGCTCATTTCAAATGGGATTCTTGCGATTTGCATTTGTTTTGAGTAAGTGGTGACACAATTAAATATTGAGGCATGGAATTTGTTAATATTACCCACCTAGTATACCTACTTGTACATCTAATGGATGTTTAAAACTGACTTTTCAGCCACGAAGTATGGACATTGCTAAAACCATTTGTTTTGAGAATTAGCAGCTTCATTGTTAGTGAATTTCCCGATAAATATTTCCCTGTGTTATCCTAACGAACAAGTGACATTAATCAACAACAGTAATCCTCAATTAAGCCCTGGATTATACTCATTTGAACTGTATCGAATACTTACTGTTATTTTCATACAAATTATTTTCATAAATTATGTAAGCCCAGGCTTTGAATGTTTTCCAGAAACGTTCGATTTATCCATATTTTGTTCACAATTTAACAATATGTTGATTGATTTATACATTTTACAGTCTTGTGTATGATCTGTAATAATATGTATATACCTATATATATCTTGACAAAATCATATACATGCTATCAGGTGGTTGGATAATATACCTAATAATTTCAAATCAATCTAATGATTAGTTAACACGTAACTTGAATAAAAACTTTCAAATGGTGAGGGTAAATGTAAAACTTTTACAATTAATGAATTTAAATAGAATTGATAAAACAGTTCTCAATTAAATTGAAGTTACACGGGATGCACAGTGGGGCGCGCGGCAAACGCGGATTAAATGCTAAAGTGTCGCGATTACCTACCGAACCGACCCCAAGGCGCTATTAAGAATTCAGCAAACGAATTGGGGACATCGAATCGACAAAATTGAGCTCGCCTCATCTTTTCTTACATCGTGTGTTTTCCTCCCCTAAGAACAGATATTTTAATATTTTCTCTGACTCCAGGGAGGAGACCGCTGTTTTGATCTACAACTCGCAAAATACACATTTTTTCTTTACAAACATAGAATATTCCTCTTCATTTCTTTATAAGGCATAACTTTGTGAATACGTCGCTGAATAATACGAAAATCTTTTATGAATGAGATTTTTGGGAGGCTTCTCTGAAGGGCCAACGGGGCACCGGCACCGGAGCGTTTTGGTGAAATATGCTCTGTAACTTACCGGTCCGTAACCGGCTTAAGATAATAAACAGTACCTGGAACAGATAACAACTCATTAATATACAACGACTTTTTATATTAACGAAATCAAGATACAGATACGAATAAATTCAAAGATTGAGATGTTACAGAAATGGTAAACAATCACAATACTAAGAGAAACATATTTTGCTTACATTAAGGTTTAAAAGATAAGTTTGGTTTATGAGGTCCGGTAATGTTACGTTGACAAATTAGGATGTCTTTAAAGAATGCGTAATAAAACCAAATTAAATAAAAATACAAGTAGGTGCTGACTTAATTATTACACAATTATGTCTCTAATTCAATTACATGGCGTGTCGAACAAATTAAATGAGGACATGCCAGTATGAATCAACAATGTGTCGGCGACTAATGAGGTTGAGACATTTTGACCTGTTCTTCGTTGACCTCACGTCATACGGGCCAGCCTGCGCTCGGGTCAAGTGCTTTAATTATATGGTCATCTGTGCTACGACGCATTCATTAAATCATTTTAAGTATAGGTATTAAATATTAATGCATTGAAATAAAATGTTCGACTGACCAATGAGTCAGTTTTTGTAGCTGGTTCTATTGATACTGACAAAATATTATTGGGTAAAATTCTCGGTAGGAGCACAAAGTGTAGAGTGTTTGTTTTGTGTGTTTTTTGCGAAAACTGAGTGTGCGATATCGCCTTTTTCCTCTATCAACTATTGATACATATACCTATCCACAAAATAAAGCAGAATATTCTTTTTTCTTGAAAAACATGTACATTTTTGCACTCACAAGCAAATGTCGATTATATCATCTGCATTAAAGTTGTAAAATGTATACTTGATTGAATGATAACCTCGTGTAGGCTATTGTGTTCAAGGGACCAAAAATGGTTTCGAGTATTATCACCTCGGATCGGCACACAAAGGATGTTTGCAAATCTCTCACAGTAAACACCGAGTGATCGGATCAATGTTACCATGTACTTACAGATGCCGCGAGTGACGAGGCACAATGTCGTCAATGAGACACGCATTATATAGGAAAAAAGGTGGTATAAAAATATTCCTCTAGTTTCTTATATATAATATAATTTTCACCGCAAAATGTTAAAGGTCAAAGAGCAGAAATTGGATAGAATCTCCCTTTTAGGTACAAACGTTTTGAACACGATTGAAAGGACGACGTGCCGTTTTTAACCGCACCTAAATCCTTTTACCTTACAAAAAGAAACACCATTTCCCGGGACTAAAGTTATTTTACAACAACAATGAGAAAATTGTCGACAAAAAACGACCTACATGATGCGGTGTCAACAAAGATAATATATATCGTGGTATCAGGGTGCCTCCGTCGCTATTGTTGTCCCTAAACGCGGCCATGATCCCGGGATCGCCAGCCCCGGACTCGTTTGTCCCAGGATATCCTTCGGCAAACATCGACGAAACCCGAGATTCACTAGACCTTTACATAAGTGCCGAGTTGAGTCGCTGAAGGATATAAAAATATAAATATAAACGTCTTTTTCTCACACTGTATTCGAGCTAGTGCGTGTTATAACGGACGCGGGGATTGTTTATTGTTCCATCGTGGGATAATCCTATATTGTCGCCCTACCGCTTGTTTCATTCTGTCCTACAAGAATTCTCTTGTTTCCTATTATTGACATAACGAGGAAACAATCATGTTTCGATGTTGCTGGATTCTCGTGCCAAGTTAATTGGATGCGTATTGGCTACACGAAAAATAAATCGCTTTCTACCTATATGTACGCACTTATGGCGACATAAATACCATGTCTGACATTAATCTTGGATCATTCTACCAATCATCTATTGCTTGTACATAATACATTACACATTATGATCTATTAATTAGTTATTATACGTCGTCGTTTAAGATTATTGGAGGTGACATTTAATAGGTAAGTGCTTAATCAGTTAATAACAACAGCGTAAATGGCTTACATAAATAACGTGTTACTGAATACAAACATAGCTATCAATAAAACAATAGTTTAGGAAACACTGTTCAAAGATCACGTCGATTCCTCAAGGAGTGCAAAAAGGCGACAGAGCCAACTTTGCACGGAAACATCCAATAAAAAGAAGTGTGCTATGGTACGCCGGTGCAAGTAAAAAGTTTGCCCATGTACGGACTAGTCGGGCCTCCGGTCGCCCAAATCGCGCAACTTGTTGACACAACTTCGATATTAGTTCGCTCGTGATCGATTTAGCAGGCCAGTTTGACAGTTGCGATAGTGACAGATGACGCAGACGCCATATCGCACGGGTGATTTGTCTTCAACTTTACCTAAAGACAGTTGTTTTCACAGCTATCCGTGCAGATTATTCCCAAATTTTAACTTTTATTTATAGAAAATGTTTCGATGGAATTTTATTTTAGAATCACTACCTAGTAAAATTGCTCTTAGATTTTTTCGTTCTGTTTAAATATTAAATATATTGCCACAATAAATCGTTAAATAATATACATATAAAAGCTCAACAACGGAAAGACGAAACTGAATCGATACGTTATATGTTCGTGTGCAAACATTGTGACCGAGGGAAAATATTACCAGAGTTATTAGCACCTTATTTCACCGTGATAGGTAACACCGTGTCGCTTTTCTGGGCTGTTTGCCTCAGGAAAGTGTTGAACGCCTTCACTGTCATTTCCGTGATTAATTTGTGTCGGCACTGTCGTGCTAATGGGCTAAAATAATTTAGTGGGCGACGCTGATTATTTATCGTCAAGCGTCCTGTTAATGTTTGCTAAGCGATTTATCGTTAATACTACAACAATTATAATATTATTGGGCCATCCATTCATAGGAGTCTATTAGTTGGACATTGAATTTAAATTAATGTTAAGTTTGTGGTGTTATGTGTCTTGGTAATAAAGCGATTGAAAAACTGCTTGGAATGGCCTTAAGAAAGAAACTTGTCCTTTTTGAGCGGCAGTTTAGGCACTTTTGAATTGGGATGTAAGAAATTGTATTTAAGTAAACTACACTTTATAAAAATGCTAATAAATACAGATACCGATGAGAATCATGTTAGCGTACACAAGTTTGTATTGATTTAATTACAAAAAAAACACGAAGCGATATAGAACCATATGATTTTAATAATAGCTCTTTTGTATGTTTAATAGATATATTATATTAGATTATCTAGCAATGATTAGTTACACATTCAATATTGTGTGTGTATGCAAATGATGCTGATTACACTTTGTTTGCTTAGTCCGCTATTACTGGACACGAACGAACAATGGCCGAGATCGTCAGCTAACAATCGACTAACAATATAAATTTTAGATAGAGCTTGGTATTATTTTTTGATGAATTGAGGTGAGTGGAAAGTACCCGTGTTTAAATCTACTACATATTTTCTAGTGGTGATGTTTATGACCATAATTTTTACTTGTAGTTTTATAAACATTCTGTTTCACTCTTGTAGCAGCATAACAGTTTCATGAGAAGGGAACTGATCAAATGATTGTTTAGAGACTGAGAAATATTGATAAAGGAAGCTCACACAGCTACGGCTTTGTAATTCAACAGTATTTTAATCATAATCCTATGAATATGCATATGTTTTATGTACTGTTTCTTTTCTTGATGATCCGTTGTTTCTTAGATAGGTACAAAAGCTTATTGCCACTCTATTGCTTTGCTCTATGATACTTTATACTGTAAATATAGAGTTCAAACTGAAATGATAAGTACCTGCGTAGATACCTGAACGATAATGTTAAAATTTTTCACCGGTTTGTCCTAGTTTCCAGGTTAAGCATTAGCGTTCCTACAGCACATATAGCACATGTAAATAAATACCGGAAGAAGGCTTTTTGCCATCACTTAATGCATGGGCGTAGCTAAGGTGGGGCAAATGGCAGACGGCACTCTTCCTGATTGGCCGCGAAAATACGTTCAGCTTTGAATTTTTTATTATCAGGTTAGTGGAGCATTAGGTTTATTTATTGATTGTGCTTATCATACGGTTTAATATCGTCTAAGACATTCCAACTTTTGGGTAACCCAATTTAAGAGTTGTATGGTAACCTACATAGAGGTTTCATGTGTACGTGTCGACGATACGTGACATGACGTAGACAGGATATCGACAATTTTTGGAATGTTCAACGCAACCACGTGTACCTAATCATATTGGGTGTCTCTTGGTGTTTTAATGATTGGGAAATAAAACAGCTTTATTAAAAAAATGAAATGTAAAATCTGAATAAAAAAATCCATTAGACATTTTGTAAACTTTCACATCTAAAATATACAAACCTCAACACTTTACAAAAACCACACAACAACCATTAGGGGGAGCTTTTGATTCGAGCCTATAATTAAAGTCTCAATGGATAAAGAACAAACTTGGGTCGCATCAACGTCACGCAACAGCCAACTTCGAAGTGAAAAGCCGCTAGGAATACGATGTAACTTGTCTGATTTCACTGAAACTTGCCTCAATCGGACGACTTGGTTCCAACTTTTCACACAACAGATCGGCAGCCGAGCAACAATACTTCGGGAAACAAAAGAGCTCTTCGAAATACTTATACACTGGCGTGCAGATTAAAGGGCCCTGTTTATATATTTCCTTGAGGCTTTGTTGCGGTAGTTTGCTGCGAGGACTGGTCTTCCTTCTAATTTCATTTGCCGCTTTCCTTTTAATTAGCATCTGTTTTTTGGTTTTGCAGTTTATTTTGACCGAGAAAAACTTGTTGTAGTTACCAAAGCTATCCTGTTTTTCAAACATTAACAAACATTTGCAATTTATAACAAAATTCTGCAATCAAACCCGAAGCAATGGATTCTGACGAAAGTACATGCTACACAAAGAGGATTATATTATTTAAATTTAAAGTATTTATTGTGAAGTGAGCTTATTTAATTGGTCGAAATTGTACGCCGAAAACTCGAGTGCCGTCATCACTTAAGATTAGTTTTGTATAAAGCAGCCGCTATTAAAAGAGCATCAAGTTTAATTTTAATAGCATTAAGAGGGCGCCAAGGGCCTTCGAAGCGTAAAGTAACTCATTTGGCAGCGTAGAAAATCTGACTTTGGCGGTACACCTACACACATTAGCGAGCAAGTAAGAACATCTGAGAATACCGAGACTTAACAGCTATTGCGAAATATGCAGTTATGTGGCAATATACATAAACTGTTATAAACGTAGCAAGTTTAATTCAAGTTAGCGGCCACAGGTGCTTTCATGTGTATGTTTCTGTCGACGACAGGCCCTTCATCCCGGCCTCATTTGCTCTACTTGGGGTAATTTCTTACAGGAGCGCCTTAAGGGTGTCGTTACATTCCTTTGCGTGTGTGATTAACTGTATTTATATTGTTCCTTTGTTATAAAGAGCTATAGAAGCTGAGCAGTCTCGTTCTCACCCCTCATACCTTTCTTCCCTTGAGTGTCACAAGACCAACTGCATATTTATTTGCAACAATAAATTATTATTAAAGCATTGCAGCATGCAAAGTAATATTCAATACGGAATGATGAATCATAATTTTCCTCGTTCGATTCCAGGTATTTATTTTATTTTCCACTAATTAAAATACATATATGAAAACTTTCTCGAATCAACAATTTATTTCCTCATAATCTTGCATTACAATAACATGTCTGAGTCCGGAGGCAAAATGTTTATTTTAAAAATCTTTATAAAATACGTCAGAGCTAAAAGCACAGATTAAAAATAATCCATTTGTTATTGAGTTATTATTGCGTATTTTGAATCGGTTCGAAAAAACAGAAAATAAAATTCGCTACAAGTTAAGGCTGTAATAATATATTGTTACAGTTATATTGTCCGTGTATTTGTGGACATAAAAAATAGCACAACTTATTTGTAACGCTCGTTACTGAATATTCGAAGAGCATTCCACTCGACCCTTATAAAGCTAGCTTAGGGGACTTTACGAGATCGATACGATCCTCTAAGCTATACCTTTATCGGTGACAAAAAATCGACACGTCAAGTTTTAATCTGTTAAAGCTTACAAAAAGAGTGATAATTAAGTGACCTGCTATAATTCAAGGTCAACTGAGCCTTGTTATTTTTTTAATATTTGGTTTTTAAAACATTTTATATTTTCAGAAGGATAGTCTCAGCTATAGGTTTTCGCTTTGCCGACTAAAATATTCGACAGAAAGGTTTCGGAAATAGAAAATAGATGGACCATGTTGCCATCGTATGAAAAAAAAACAATATCAAAATCTTATAAACAACTGAATTTATTTTACTTGTCAATATACCGTGGTCCTTTGAAGCAGTGTTTTTGTCCGCAAGTGTAGGGCGTGGAAGCAAATGCCCTTGTCGTACCGAATGAACTGTAACTATTGTTTTGATCCATGGAGCTAACAGTTCGGGGATAACATATGGGGAGCCCCGTACATTTTACAGCTTTATACCGTACATATGTTTTATACAGGCCTTTACCTTTTCAACATTGAAGGGGCTTTGTATTGAAAATAATCCTCGGCGTTTCACTATTGTTTAGTCAAGGAGATCGATTGAGTATTATTTAAGTTATGTGTGTACGCCTACCATTGTTATTTTATCAATATAACTATATGTACATGTTTATTATTGGCAACATGAAAATATGCACCTACCAGTCCAAGTATGTGATGAGTTACTGAACTTTTAAGCAAACCAGGTGTAGAGATCCGGTTCCCTTGGACAAAATTCATTAGTAAACAACAACAGTCGAAAAAAAATTGCCTGAATCCAATTTGAACAACTCTAAAATCCCTTTAGTATATATAGCATATAATATTAAAAAACAATTTATATTGTTTAAAAAACAATTTTATTATTTTTTGTTGCTCTTCCAATGACAAAGCATTTTACAAATGACCAAGCAAACAATATGGCGTATCCTTACTTCAAATAGCTACAGACAAACATCGAACGGACTTCAAAACTATAATTTCCATTTGACAATTTCTAAAAGCAATTTGAATATTTGAGCGACTTGGAAGTTGGAAAGTATACGACAAGACTACGTATCAAACTTATGAAATAATAAAACACAAAGTGTAGAAATAGCTACGCTGTGGATGGAATCGATATAGTATGGAGCTTGAACCACCTGTGTGGCCAGTCACCTAGCGACCGGCTACAAACATACCAACTACTTAAATTATACTTACTTCTGTCATCAACATAACTGTACAGAACACACGAATTATCCACGTAATTCCACAAAGACAATAGGCTGGGGCTACTGTAATTGTATTATTAATTACACTAGGTATTGATAAGTCTATACAAATTTTTAGGTTAACATTTCGAATTACCTACTTTTTACGTT
Source organism: Spodoptera exigua (assembly GCA_902829305.4). Lineage (NCBI taxonomy): Eukaryota > Metazoa > Arthropoda > Insecta > Lepidoptera > Noctuidae > Spodoptera > Spodoptera exigua. Next base: position 8,234,105 of record LR824614.2, read on the forward strand.
TATATTAATAGAAATTATTACCTTAGTAATGGAAATATTTCTATTCCTGATAAAATAATTCGAGTTATTTATTAAAATTCAGAAGGAATACATTACTAAAATAAATTACTTAGAATAATATAGTAATTCCGACTACCCCTAGATAGTATTCGTAGCAAGTCCGTGTTGTGATATACGGCTTGAGGATTATATCAGGATAGGCAGCAGCATTCATCAATGTGCTAATAACATCGCTCCGGCCACCAATCCGCCTGCCAAGCATAGTGATTACAGCATTATCGATTTACCAAGGATCCTTAATACTAAGCTGCAAATGATATAGATATCGCAGACAACAGACAAAGTTTATATAAAAAAATGCAGTTGCCCTTGTTGAGCAATGTAGAAATAAAGATATAAAGTTAATCTTAAAATTTAGACAATGATAATGACGGCTTCATGTATTTTGATACGCAAGTCTGACGTAGGTTTTATGAAGTGTATGCGTGAGTCATCAGTTTGAAGACCCAGAAAAAATGTATATTTTTCACTTTCTCCATTATAAAAGTAAGCCTAAAGAAGCCCCTCATTAAATTTTCCGCCCTAAGAGACCACCAAGTGTTCTTCGGTCAAATTTTCAACGCAGCCGGGCGTGCATTCTGCGCAAGCACTTACTATATTATTAATACACCGCGTCAGAATATCGTGTTACTTAACAACAGCATAAAAGCCATCAGTGTTTTACAGCGTAAAGAGGCATTAGCGGCATTAACGCAAACTTGCGCGTTTTCACTAGAACTCACGAGTAATGGGTTACAGTTATTGCTCCTTGTTGTTTGGTTGATGTAACGTTATTACGACGGGGGAACTCATCACGCGATGTGTCGTGCTCCACCACTAAAACGAGTACCTAGTCCTACCATTTCAATAGACAAAAGCGGCATCTAAATGTCAATGGTAAAAATAAAAGAAATTAAGTTTCGAACTCGATTAACAAAACAAAATCACCAAAATCCGTTGTAAGCCTCCAATAAGGCGCAATTAATATAGACATCGCTTAGAGAACTGTTTCATATTTAAACAAAAGCTGTCAAGCAATTTAGATGGAATGTTAAATGTAGAATAATACATCAATGTTTAGGAAATGCGTAAACCATTTATCATAACAAGAGAGAATTAGATAGAAGCCCTCCGGCAGCGGAAAGCCAGTGCGCTCTTATCTACACGGAGGCTAATGTAACAAGGCCACGACACTGGGGAGCGAAACGAAAATGTTTATAATATTAACGAACTTTCCTCTACTTGTTTTTTTATTACTTTATTTACATGGAAATGTTATTGTCACCTAAGTGAGGTCGTTAATGTCTACGAAAATGATTGACGGTTTATAAACACGCTGGTATTAAAAAACTGTCGGGCTTGTAAAATATTACTACATTTATAATAGCACAGCCGCCACTATTGTCCAGCCAGTATTTAACGCTGTTTATGAAGAAAATTGTTAACACTACTTCAAAAGACAATTTTAAGTTACCGTTTCGTGGATTAAAATTACCATCTGCCCCGTTAATATAGATTTAACTTTAACGAAGTAAAACACTTAGCAGATGCTACTTTATGTTCGTATTTAACTTTGTCTTCGCAATATGAATGGAAAAATTCTCGGCAGAGTAAAATATAAAAACTTTTAGGGGCTAACGTGCAGGGACCATCCGCACCTCAGCAAATATTTTCTAAAAAAGTAAGGAGCCAATGTTGGTTGTAAAGACCCCAATAGACAGTGGGGCGGCTCAAAGGCACAAAAAGCCAAGCCCATTACGGGACACACGTTGCCGGAAACCACAAAAGACCCAATTATTCTGCTGCGTGAAGCCAAAAAAGGGTTGGACCAAAACCAACTTGTCGAGTGTTCTGTGTCACTTGCCGAATGCACACCAAACACGGATAAGCTCTCATCGACACAGTATTATGTCTTTTATATTTGAGATAAAATGCAAAAAATGCAGTTGAGTTGATCAACAACATTATTCTACCAAAACTTTAGACAAATATTTTTAGTTTTAAATTAGCGTTATGAGCAAGCCATTTTAGGTGGACATGAGATGGAGCTACAATTTACTTATTGCTATTTTTATTTTGATTGATAGCAAATTAGTGCACATTCATCACAAATAAAATTTGGTTTTCTGTAAAACGCAACCAGTTTTATTCAAAGTCATATACAAAACATTTATTATGTCTCCTAACGATGAGTGACAGTATTATTCATCTGAAATTACACGAAGAGTCGTCAACGGTACAGGCATGTGTCAAATTTATCACCTTGAAACAGGGAGAACGAGACAGGTATATGTTTGCTTCAAAAATCAAAGAGAAAGATAAATTGTTTAAGGAATGGCATCATTGATCATATTGGGATTCTGATGGATGCATCACATCCATATAGCCTGTAGGCAATAAGACTGTGTAACGGCAGTAGATGGTAATACTGAAATTACAATATATTCTTTCCGGAGGTTAAGGCATCCGTTTCTCGTGTAAGAGAATTCCAAACCTGGCATGTTCCAATGTGACTTTTTCTGAGTTATAATATAATGTATTTTCTAATGAAAACATCGTGAGTAAAACCTAGACTTAATAATTTCTAATTATAAGTTTGGAATCGCCGGTTCACCTTGAGCAAGCGTGGTAATTAGTTCTCAAACCTTCTCCGTGTGAGATGACGTCTTTGCTTAAAAATTGGCATTTATAGGCTGGCAATGTGTAAAATAATCAATTAATTATTTTTATTTACTTTTTCACTTAATTATCCATAACATGATAAGTGATCATAGCACAAAAAATAACTTACTGAAATTTTATAATAAAGCTTTATAAATATTAAATACCTACATTAAACGCTTTACATGACTATACGCATCTCCGTACCATTAAACTGTATAGCCCGCTATATTTTCCAGCTATAAAATATTTTATAGGCGACAAACTTTAACAAAATTTTCGCAACGTGGCGCGTGATTTAATAACGGCCACATGTTGTTTTAAAAGTATTGAAGTTTGCTTACAACAGTTGTAACAAAACCCGCTAAAGACATTGTGAAAAAGAATGAAAGATAAATGGTTGAGTTTTATTAGTAGAATGTGTTAAATGTAGCCAAATCTGAAAAAATCTAGTCGAATTTTTATTTTATTTAATAATGTTATTAACAAAGTCGAGAATATATTATGTCGGTTTTTCGCTGCATAAACTTTTATGGTGGATAAATCACGAAGAAAGTTCCCTCGCCAGTGGACTGCGGGTGGGAAAAATACGCCATTTTCATAAGGGGAAAAACAATAACTCGAAGCACAGAGCAAGGGCCGCTTTTAAGGCACATAAATCAAAACAGACGATATTTTCGGCGTAACGCCGGGTGGGCACTTTCGTTGCGGGATTTTTGGGGACACATCGGGATTACTGTTGTTTTTACGATTCACTTGTACTTTCTGTTGTTTCTTTATCGGCACACTCGTAAAAGGTACTGGCTTTACATCTTGTCTTTTAAATTCAAATCATCTTGTTACTCGAATTTTATATTACGAACTGACCCCTTTAGTTGGATTCGTTTTCAATTTACACAAACATTCTAACAATAGTAGTAACTGTTCAAATAAGGGATCTGCGGATTAAACTCCGTAACTCACTCAATGCCCAAGTACCCGACTATACACTTCATTTGCTTTGTACAATTTCATTCATTCATACATTCAATATCCACCTCATTCCCGCTCCTAGAACAACGCTTCGGGCACGAACGGAATGAGATTCTTCCTTTGTGCCTTCATATTTCATCCACCTACTGGGGTGCCCGAACGCACCTAGAGCACATGCTGGCATTCAGTACAACATTAAAATAGTCCTACACTTAGCTGGATAGAGTCCAATTTCAATTTCTCACGCGTCAGACTAATACAATGTTCTGTCACTGCACATAGCAAAATTTGCTTTTGGGAATTTCGGCTCGGGAGTGCTGCGATAGCACAGCTGATAATTCAGCATAAACGGATTCGCTAGAAGCTGGAGATACATATTGTTTAATACAACCGGTCAACCAAACATAAATTTAAAAGCATCGGCGGTGGTTTACCGTCGTCCACATTTTAATATTAAAATTTTGCAAATAGTTACAGGGCTTTAATATTTATTTTACTGTAAACAATGTTTTAGGTAGGATTTTAACAAAATATTTAAAGCTCGGCTTTATCTACCTATCAGATGTTTGCGCGTTGCAATTTGCGGTTTTAATGTACACATTAAAGTCGCTTTTTACTGTTTTTTTTTAGTCTTATTAGGATATATCAGTATACTATAATACTGAGAATGGTCTTCGAAATAAGTCACATTGGGTAACTCGGAAATCGAATTAAGAACCTTGCAGTTAATGATGGTGCTTCCGGCTACTAGGGCAGGAAAGAAGTTCGTGAGGTATAATTTAATATAATCTACCATTATGGGGCACGCATACTGTAATAAAGAAAAATCGCCGTCTTCACTTCAAAGAAAACATTACCAAAGAATCCACTGCTCGTTATAACGTGACAAATTGTCGACATTTTTTTCCGCAAAGCTTCGAGAATTAGCGTGATCAATTGCGTTCTTCGGCACTTCTTAACTCACGTCTCTTTCACTCTATAGGGAGATGGGGGAGACAAAGAATTCTATCTTTTATCCTGGAATTAAGCAGGCGCTCCGATAGCTAGTCTACTAGATATCTCGACCAACTCTATTGAATAGTGGGCAGCTTTAATGTGGTTTCAGCTCCATTCACTAATTTCATTTTGTAGATAAGACTATATTATTTTGTTAGAAAATTAGGCCAGCATTAGATATACAATATGGCCGAAAGCCTTGATTTTACGAAACATAAAGGTTTATTAAATTCAAAGATATTTAATAGTATTATTTACTGGCACTGTAGGAGTTATTTCGTACGTCGCTTACAGGAGCCTTGGGGCGACATGAATTATACGGTGCCGATGTTCGTATAACTAATCTCAGTTAATATGTTACTTGGAATTATATAATACCACTGTGTAGAAACACCCGCAGCTATGTTCCCTCGAAGTGGAACTAGAGACGAGAAAATTATAGTACCTTGATGAATTAAAAATTATTAAGCGCGGATTAGATGCTGGAGTTGATAGATTGCAGACATATCAAATTTGTCTATTTCGTTCAACGATTATCTTACTAATATTATAAATAAGTTACGGTGTTTGGATGTTAGGATGTTTCTTAACCCTTCTCCTTGTGAGAAGAAGTCTTTGCTCAGCAGTGGGCACTTAGAGGCTGATGATGATGTATGTATGATATAGGAAGCTAACCCAACCTAACTGACAAAAAACATAAAAATATGACGTTAAAAATGTTCGCAATCCTTCTAATCGTCCTTGAATCCCTATCAAACTTGATTATTAAGGATTAAATAGGTATTTAATGGCAATGAGACATATCGGTATGTCGAGTATAATTCGGGGAGGCGGCCTCGTCCGTCTGCCGGTGACAATTATGAGTCCTCAGTTATGGATAGCAGAGGTTGAGGTACCCGCCCACTGGAGCCTAGATAACGCAATTACGGGCCCGTTATTAAGCGACGCCCATTATTCATTGCTGAGACCCTACATTCATCAACCAAAGTACTTTAGGTGAATATTTTTATTTGAGGAACCATGAAAACAACATCTGTTATTGTGAGAGAACCTTAGTAATGATACTCTTTGCTGCTAAAGCTTGCGATTAATTATTACGTCTTTTGTGCTTTGAATGGTTCTGCTGGTTAGTTCTGTAAAGTTTCTTGCAAGTCGCTTTAAAGCCAACGATACTATTCACAAATATTATATGTATGTGTAGGGAAGTTTAAACACCAGGGGTGCTTATTATTTAAATATAGTACGTACGCACATGTGTGTATTACGGTAGTAATAACTTATTACGGTAGTACAGGTGGTTACTTACTAAAATATGTTGAGAGGAAAGATTTGTTCGTTTGTTAATTTATATTTAATGTGCTCCTAACTACTAGATTGTTGTTTTTTTGTGAGGCGAAACCAGGTTCGGGCGTCGCCATGTCAGACTTTTACTGGCTAGAATCCTCGATCCTTCTGCTCTGGGCCGAAGCCGTGGTGACTCAACTAGTATAGTGTAAAAAATATACATAATTGGAAAGCCTACTTCTCAAAGAGTACATCATTTTAATCCCGATAACCTTACAGGACCGATACCTAATCGACAGATGATCTTAATTACCGCAGAAACTGCAGCCGAAACGTAATTCAACCAGTAACACATAATGAGACTTTACGGCATATCAAAATCACCAATTAACACGTATACACCATTAGCTGAATATAACTAATCTTAATTAAACGGCAAGGCAGGATTTACGCATACCAAAAGCCAAATTTTAAAGGATGTAACGTCGACATAAGCTCAAATTAATCAAACATATTGACAGGGCATTCCAATCAAATAACTTACGCTCAATTACCTAAATAATATTGGCGACCGGCGCTCTAGGGCTGGAGTGGTCCACTCAATAAGTCATTACGTAGACAGGCTGTCGAATCAGTACAGGGACTTGGGTCTACCTAATCACTAATATAGGAATCTAGGCACTACACCACCTAATGACCTGACAACGTCCTCAAAATATACCTAAATTCTTATATTACTAATAATAAATACTTCCAGTCTAAAATAACTTCAATAAAATATAAAACAACATTTTCATTATATCTAGAATAGAAATCGCACGAAAATAGAATAACTGCGATTCCGATAAACATTAATAGAAATATAGAATAAAATCGTCCTTTTAAAAATAGCAGTAGGTACCTACCTATCTGTTTCTAATAAAATATAATCTTCTTCCTTAGGAAAATAAATGAATAGGATATAAATTCCGAGTTATTATGTAGAAAAATGTCCAGTACAAGAGATAGGGCTACGATTTATTACTTTCAAACAAATAAAGCTATATTTTTGCCCGATTTTCAAGATGAATATAAAATCGTAAGTCAGTATCGTCTGTTAGGAAGGGTATTGTGGCCCGAAGCTGATTTTACATTATTATTATCCCAAACACTTGAAAGCCCATAATATTTGTGGAAAGTGGTCTTCATTATTTATTCGCATTACTTATTAAGCGGCGCATTGAATGAGGATAATCTATCTAATATTATAAATGCGAAAATACCTCCGTTTGTCTGTCTGTCTTTTCTTCACGCCTAAACTACTGAACCGATTTCCGTGAAATTTGGTACAGACATAGTTTGGAACTCGAGAAAGAACATAGGATAATTTTTATACCAAAAATCTGCAGGAAATCACTATACGAGAACGGAGTTAAATATACTAAAATGTAAAAAGTGCGTACAAAATTTTGCGTCTAAAACAAGTAAATAACATGTTCAGCTGTATAAAACTAGTAAACACTTTCATTCCAACCCATTAAACGTCCAAATATAAATACTAGAAACCTTATACTTTGTAAATAACATCAGCCCACCACAAACAAAACTCATCGGATTAAAGAAAGATCATTTAACAAAACTGATGAACTGGCTACGGAACAAACAACGCGGTATCAATGCCGGCTATATTGTTCGAAGGAAAAGTTTAATTGAGTCGAATGTGTGTACAGGGATCATGAATATGTATGTAGGAAGAGAAATCGATGACGATATTTGATCCTTAACAGGTATTATGACCAAAAAAGAGTGCTAATCTAATCGACCTCTTCGGTTCGTGGAAAGGTGAGACAAAATATTTTATCAGCCTTGCTATATGCATAAATGTATGAAAGGAATGTGGGTGACTATTCTGTCGAACATTCCAAATTATTCGCTAGACTTCCAGCAATTTCTTTATTACATCCATTCCGCGTTGTCGTCTTGTTTTACGTGTTTTTACTGCTCCCTTTAGATTTACGGACGTAAAGTGAAACATTAACGGCAACTCGTTACTTGGAAGTATCTATTTTATGGATTAATTGCCCTTTGGTTAAGTCATTGTTTGAAATAGTATCATAAGGAAAATACTGTTTGTGGTTCACCGCGTTGCAGTGGCTATAAAATTGTAGTTAGTATTTCAACGTCGGTAATAAGCCTTATTTTCATACGTCAAAGATTGATAAAAAGATGGAAATATTTACTTTTATCATTTTATACAAAGTATTCAGTTTCATTACTTCGAAAACTTTTTTTTCTGAACAATTTTTCTTGTTCTTATAGCATGCCAGTGCGAGAATGCGGCAACGAGCAGAATTTATAGCGATCGCCTTGTTAGCTTATAAATGTATTGCACCTTGTTAGCTCGTGGTGTATCGACTCATCTTATGAAATGATAATGAGTTGAGTGGGACGTCATAAAGTAGGTGACATAGCACGCTTCCCTGTACTTTGTTAAAAGGGCAGAACTTGGCTTTCCGTTTTAAGCTACGAAACAGTAGGGCGAGGTTCTTTAAAATTGTATTGTTTTTATAGTTTAGTAAAAATACAAAACTTGTTTTTATATACATACATATAAAGCAACCACCACAAAAATTGCGTTTATGTAGATACACAAGTTACGTGAAATGAAAATATACAGCACGAAAGCCTGAAATAGCGGAGTTTCCACGTACAGTTTTTAGTCAGTGGCCTAATATAATTTGACGGTGAAAAAATGTTATTAATAGTCAATAAAATGAATGTCAGTTTACGCGTACCGGCCACCTCAATCTGTCGGGCACAGTGTAATAGAATCGACAGAGGCGGCGGTTGACCGCCCGGCCCCGGATATGACCTGTCATCCGGCCAACTGACAGAATTGTATAAGGGGTGACATGGTTTGTTTACTCTCCTTATTGTGTATAAACAGTACTTGAATTTATTTTCGTGTCGCGATCGGGTATCGATGGAAAATATTGGTTTTGGGTTGAGATGAAATTTTCGTGTACCCTGTCTGGTTATAATGTTTTAAATGGAAAAGTTTGTTCTTGTTTAGTTTGTGGGTACAATAGTTAATACACGTTGAGTTCCAAAAATAGATTTTATTATATTATATAAACTTTGTGTTTAGGCGCGGAGAAACTTTATCTAGGTAGATAGACTTGTGTAGTGAATGTTCATTGTATTTCTAACAATCTCTTTAGTATTTAGTTCTTGAAAATCTCTATTAGTGTGTAGTGTGTGGTGGTCGGGGGCTAGTTAATTGTTTGCGGGGGTCGGTCGGCCGCACGGAGCGAGGGACCGCTTGTGCCAGTACCGCTACACTCACTCGCTGTCACTACGATGCGATGGCGCTACCCACTCTTGTTTCACTGCATATGTGGACGACTGAGAGCTATGAAACTTTTGCTGTAAACCTCACCCACGTACACATATAACGTTTTTGATTTTAATCATGTGTATTTAAACTTGTGATTGCTTACCGATCTCAGTCATTTGCTCGTGAATGTTTTGAGGCTTACCTGTAAAGAAAGAAAGATATAAATTAGTTACATGATTGAAAAATACATCAGCAATATTGTCAAATTTCAAATAAATCTTCATATTAAAGTTTTACTTGTACTACAACTCTACCCTACATAAAAATAATTTAGATAAGACGTCAACACGTAATTAAGCGGCGACATTTATCAACGTCTCGGCGCGGCGGACACGTGAAAAATAAAACCTTCTTTATCTTCGTACATGGTGGGCGCACGCGGCCCTCGCTCGCTGATCCCTAGTGAACAGTGTGTGTCAGTTGATTGGACAACGGACCTGACGTGAGTGGATTGATTCCGGCTACCAACACCCCTCCCCCAGTCCACCACAAATTCCACGACAAATGTTATTACAGAAACTATCTACCACGCTTATTGACCCACTTCGATATTTCGCAGAATTTCAACGGCATAACTTTGTGGTTGTAATGATAGCTTGACATTAGATACACATCAGGGCAAGGTTTCAAACGCAAACTGTTTAGGCAAATATATGCCAACGTGAGTTTGCTTTGATTAAATATAGTCATTAATTCGAGTCAGTTAATTCGTCAGTGTTTGCTCGCTCTTAGGTGATTAGAATTGAACAATATGTTGGGAACGTAGTTGTAATAAGGGGATAAATAGACCTTATCAATTTCACAGCCCTATTATGTTAGAAAGTTAATTTAATTTCGTCTAAATCTCATTTTTCTCCTTTATAGCGTGGTGTAGTCATTCTAGATTCATTCCTTCATTAAATGTGTTCGTTAAAATCTAGAGCAAGTTGTAAAGAGACTCCGCACAAGCCAATGCCACAAGTTCTTAGATCATGTTACACACGCACTGAGACTTCATACGAGTATATGTCAGACAAAACAAACAAATGAAGACGCCCGAAATTAGCACTTTGTTATTGATATAATCTTTTGGTTACATTCGTCATTCAGCCATTACCCGGCAGAAAAAAATCAAAGGGAGTTTCGGGTTAATATGGACCACATGGCTGACGGAATGTCGACCTACTTGGCTGCCATCCTCCTATATTGATACTTACGGGAGATTTATTCACCCTTTTATAGAATACAAAGCAGGTACAAGTTGATGTTAGTCATGGTACATCGAGCATGGGTATGTTCTACTCGTTGTCCCCTTAGGAGCGTATTGTACAGTGTACGAGCTACAGGCCACGGCTCGCTGCGGTCGCCGCGTACATTAGCTGTACGCCGCGTTTGTTCTCCTTGGGGGAGACAAACAGTAGGGCACTAGTGGAACACCGAGGAAATTAGAGCTTACACTCATATGAGTTTACGACTCACTATTAAGCTTTTAGGAAGTCCAGAGACTGCTTAATGATATTTTCAGATTATTAGTTGGACGTAAATGGTAAATGTTTAGCTTATGTTGTGTACGTACGGTAACTTTGGTAGATGTTTATCATAATTAACTACATTCTGACACGCTTCGCTATTCAGTGATTTATTTATTACCGCAAAAAGAGAACGTGGGTAATGTTTGTGGGAACTACACGATAATTCAGCGCTTCTTGTCTAAAGTTTCAATTAGTTTTACCTACAAGTAAACATCTTTCCAAAACTACCTTATTTTGAAACGTTCACTAAAGGTAGCGCTTTCAGTATATTTTGCCACAAACTGTAGAATGTAGGTACAAATAGCGGTGACGTGAAAAATAGTTGAATGTGTTGTGTAGAATAGAGGCGGCATTCAATATGAGAGAATTCAATTGGAGATGAGAGTGCGGGACGTTGGGCTCGACGCCCGTCACCTGCGACGCAAATCTCGCTCATGTATCAAAAGCGTGGCGCGTAAATCACGAATCATTTTACGGAATGGCAATACTAGGACGTCCATATTTCACTCGGGCCGCGTTTCCTGGGCTTCGTCGGCGGCTTTATGGGAAATATTTGCGGAGTCAACGGCAAAGCGGGCGTTTTGTGTGACGCTGTCTGACATCAAACTTGCGTGGAGGGTAACCAGATACGTTATTTGTAGATTTGTTTTAACATATTTGTTAGTTTTGTAAGTCCAAAAATTCCAAACCCATTTCGTTCTTAGAACGGTAAATTAATAAAACCGTATAAGAAATCCTTATACTTAGAATTTATTATGAGAAAACATGGTGAGATCTCTTGTAAAAAAACACGATGACGTGACGCTCATAAAACTGAAATAGTGGCTAACAAATAACATAAACCGAGCCACGTTAATTAAATAATGTAGACAGCACAACTGTCCTAGTTCTCGTTTTAGTGGCATAGTAGGTACGGTGGCATTAAAAATCAATAAAGTGGCGCTATGTCCCGCGGTGACGTGATATCTGGTCACAGTGTCGACGTGAGCGGCGCCTTTGAACTCGTATGAAAGGCCCAGACTACGGCAGCGCAAGGAAGCACGTTCCACGTCGTATTTTTCTTAAGGAATATTCAAAAATAGATGCTTCTTACGGAAGTAATGAAGCTTACTGTATAAACGATTTCAGTGAATTTCATACATGGCAGATTTTTATTGGAAATCTTCGTGAGGCCATGCAACCTTCCCCTTCCCACTCCCTTTTCAATCTTACTCCCTGTTGTGTTGCTGAGATGTAACGGTCTTTATATCTTTATTTTATTGTTATCATTTACTTTTGATATTTGATGACAATTTTAAGCAGCCAGTTAACGGTTGTAGTATTTTGGGAAACAGAACAGCTATATCGCAGATATGGCAATTATAATTGGTCAATAGAAAACCAAAGAGTGCTAGTGCTAAACCATTTGGAGATACATTAAGTCAGTATTTTTTTTGATGGGTTATAAATTATCAAATGGCTTATCCTGGGGGCCCTTGAGACTGAGTATTAGACTCTTACTGACTACAAACCCTCCCATGCATTCTGCTGCTCTGGGCTGATGCCTCGGTATATAGTATCACGCTTGGACCCGCAATCCCGATATAAAATCAGGCTAAGGGTTGATTAAAATCCCATTTAAAGAGGTCAATAGAAGACAGAAGCAAATAGAGACATGAAGGAATGCCTAACCCTAAAATACCAACCTCGATAAATATAGTAAAATCTATCAACGGTCATTAGTTATCCCTTCTACTGATCTACTTGTACTAGATTTGCAAAATGTTATTGTTTACCGGACAATAAAAACAATTTCAAACCGAATACACTGTTTATAGAGGACCACGTGTATACCACTTTAGCTTATAACGTAGCACAAACCGAATTGTGTAAGTAGTTAATTTCACTAGCACATACATATACCTACGGTTTTCTAATTACAAAACATAGAGGGCGTTACTGGACTTATCTCTACGGCCACACACAAACGATGTTTGCTTAGGACTGTTGTTTTAATGGACATGGATAACGGCCAGCGGAGTTTTCCAACCCTAATTTTCAAATCTGAGTCGATGAAGGTTGTCAATTTTACGACAACTATTCCGACCTTCTTTTGTAATAGCTGTTGGGTTAATTGGTGTTAGTTATTATTAAAGCTTACAGCTTTACTACATCTACTATTGTTATGTTGGATAAGATTTTTTTTTTATATTAAATAGATACTTGTTGTAACCAGTACCACTTAACAGTAACCACGAGTTTCTAGTAAATATTAGAACTCTTTTTCAAATCCTATTGTAATCAAATACACACAGTAAAGGCGAGACAATATACTCGTCTTTATAAAGAGTAACTAGTACATTAATGTGACCAAAGATAAAGAGAAACGCAACGCGTCGACAGAATTAAGTTGTAAAGAAGGTTCTTTATTTGTATTCGTTAGATAAAATGGTGAAAGAAGTTTCCTTAGAGCGGTCCAAACATCAGCAGCACATATTATCCGACAACACAGGGAGGACACAAAACTGTTCGTATCAACACTTACGATACACCCCCAATCCCCTGAGACCGCCCTATTGCTTTATATTGCCTACTTCGTGTCGAACTTGAATCGTCTTGATCCCGTCACTGAATGCTTCACGCGTCGTATTTATAGATACACGAGCTTATCGTAAGCTATGAGAATTCCTTGCGTGTTTTCTATGCCGTTTGACATCAATATTTGTTAAAAGCGATCATTTCGGCGGAACGCCGTCTCTGCAGAGAAGATAATAAGAACTTATGCATAATTTTCAGTACTAATACTTTTAAGCAGGTTGTCAAAAATATTGTGAAAATAATAACATCGAAGTACTTATCCGCTACACTATTTCAGCGTCGATATTGAACATAGGATCAACATCTCAACGTCGCGCTCACCCAGTTCCTGAAGGTTGGTTAATCTCCGGCTACACTATCAAACTACGTAGAGCGGCGTATACGAAAAACCGATAGATAAGAATCCGCAAGTTCTAGAACCGCAGACTACAACTTTCGCACTCACACAAACAGAAAAGTTCACGCACACGAGTACCCGTTGCTATAGCAACTAGGCTGTGATCCCTTGGGAGTGAGCAATAACTTGAGCCTGGTTAATAGGGTGTCGCGAAAATTAGGGAAAGCAGCCAGGCTCGAAGCACTACTTGATTAGAAGCGAGCGGGGTGAGCCGGAAAATTACTTAAATACTTGATGACAGATGAGGCCGCGCCATAAATATTTACTTTCGTCCCATAAACCGACGTTACTACACAAAGTTTGGATTAACGACATAAGAGTAAACACATGTTGCACTAAAAGCATTTTATAGGCATTCATAAAACATTTTATTTAAAACTGTCCTTTCGTTGTATAAATTGTTCGAACAGAAGATGCGGTGTCGTCTAAACGCCTGCTCGATTTTATTGAGCAACTTGTTCGCATTTGTGTGTTTCGAGGCAGCGGCTGCAGGGGCTTACGTATGAATGACTGATAAATGTGTTATACTTAAGTTATATTTGTATATCTATGTCACTTAATATTATTACATACACGGCGTGAGATTTTACAATTCAGAGATTTCGTACCACCTATTTAAATAAAATAAGCTACCATTAAAAACCATTTAATTAGCTAGCATTACCTACCTATTTAAGTTAGGTCCTTACCTTCCATTATGTCAAGTAAAAGTTCCAACAAGCGTTTCTATTACTACCAACTGTGAAGAGTCGCTTCAATAAATCTGAAACGATTTCGAGGAGACATCCACATTCAAACAAGTTTCTATATTGAAATTTCCTGTAGTGCTTTTGAATTTAATTTTCTTTCACAAATTGCCGATATAAAAACTAGATAGGTTTTTAATTAAATTCCGCTCAGTATTAATATTAGTCTAGTTACTAAATTAAAATTAAAATACCGTTTATAATTAAGTTTAAAAATTTAATTTATGTAAAGCTAAAATTTTCCATTTTTAGAACTTATTTAAAATAAGGTTTGGATAATTAGGTATGATGAGTATATAATTAAGCGAGTAATTAAAAGCTAAACGATATAACTAAATATGGAAATAATTGAACTGGAATAGACAACATTTTATTAGCTTATCGAATATTAGGAAACGGGCACTCAAGTAGGATCATTTTGTCTATTATATTTTATGGCCTTAATTCGAATAGATTTAATGAATTGAGGATTGCAATTGGCAGTCAAATGTTAACAATAATGTAGTAAACAACAGAATATTCCTCGGGTAAAATTAAAGAGTGAGCATTACTTAAGAACATTCTTCGTCTTGTGCCAAAATGCGGACATTAATACATTTTCCCGTTTCTATTGAGAGCGAAGATGGATTAATTTCACCGAGTCAAGATCCGTCTGTCGCAGCTTTCTGCCTTCGCAAGATTCCTGCCATCACGAGAATGCTACTTTAGTTGGAGACTAAGTTCGAATTGAAACTAGTCCTGAGATGGGATACAGTTTGACGACAGATTTGCGGTTGGATTCCTTTCACGTGATAAAACTATGAAGTAAATTATGAACCGCCTGAGAAAACAGATACACCGCTCAAAATTGTCACCGCAGTCGGAGTCTGGTTTGTTGAGACGTGTTGGTGTCTTTGTCTCTACTGGTAGGGCTTAGTACTGAAGGACACAATGTCATTACGGCTTCGGATCAACTCATTCATCAAGTTCCTCCAATACAACATGGAGTATAAAAACAAGGTGAGATGCAGGAAACGCGACCAAAATTTTAATAATGATCATAATTTACAAAGTAATGGAAGATTACCATGAGGTCAGAGTTTCAAAGATAATTTGTCTTATTATTTCTCAATATTATCCAACGACATTAAAGTTAGTGGATCATAACGAATAATTCCACCATTTTCCATTGACTTATTGATTCAGTTAGCCTTTAAGAATAAAAAAGTGTTTTATAGCGTGTTCCCTTTTCGACCTTTTCATTGGGGACAGGAAGGAAGGGCGTCTTCCTTTGATAGAGTGAAAAATAGCACCTTTAGAATGTAACCTGGTTTCACCCTTTAGAGGGTGTGCGTGGCTAGGGGCACATAGGCCTTTTGTGATAGAAGGGTTTTGGAAATCTTCAGTTTTGTACAACTTTTTGGTAAAACACGACACATACCTTAACATATACAAATCTTTTATAAAGTTATCTGTACTTAAATAAAGATTTGGTAAATATGTTTGAATAAGTGTAACACGGTAAAACTGTGACTTATTGGCGAAAAATTCAAAAAGACAAGTTTATAAAATCTTATTTACCTACATAAAAAAGTCCTGACAAAAAGGTATCTTCTAAATGTTCTTACCCAGAAAACATGTAATGAAAATAAAAAAAAAATGTTTATTCTTTACAATTTTTCTTGAGTTTCGTCAGAGTTTTTCACTATTATACCCAAAAAAACCTGTTGAAATATTTTTTTATAAGTTGAGTGATGTGTACGAGCCAAGTGTCGTCATCAAAAGCCCTTGAGCGTGAGTCGCAAGTTAACAATGCGGCCGCCCCCACCCTTTGACCTGCCTGATGCTTTGTCGCCGCGGGCACAGATGAGATGACATCTCGTATACACGCCGTCTCTACCTACAACTACAGCCCTAGTTCACTGCATTGAGCACACCTGTATCTATTAATAGCTTTGGGGTTACAAGTTCAAGTGCGTTGTCGCTTGACAGCACTTACAATGCAGGGTTGCGTGTATGCGACATTTCGAGTACGATTACACTTCCATATGACATTGTTTGCTTATGAGCATCGATCACTTATTATTGCTTTATGGCATAAAATTCAGTAAAATAATTATACGATCCCCATTCATTTACTAAGTATATATCATTTCAAAAGCTTACTGAATACAAATTCTAAAGGGAAATGACAGAAGTTTTCCTTGTTAACTCGAGAATTTTCGTAAAGGAATAATTTTGCCGGCGGCCATGTCTTACTTTTTGATACGATGTGCGTTATTATAAAGCAAGAAAGGCCAAAGTAACATGACGTCCTGTTTTGTGTGATGTCAATCTTTACCTTTGCGACTCTTCTGAATGCATCCAACCGTAAATATCCAGCAACTTGAAAAAAATGTTATCAGATCTTTTCGAGTGACGTGAAGCTAGAATCTGACGAGATTATGTTTGTTTCTGTTAATGTTGTCTTATCGTGAAAAAATTGTGACGTAAATCATCTTAGCAAAATGGTAGCAAGTACAAATACAAAGGTACGTATAGCGTTGACCTAAATTGATTCCATTTCGGTGTAAAATAATGCTATGACTGGAAAGTGCTCCATAATTCAATACAATAAATGGATCAAGGGAAACCACGTTCAATGAAATGGAAATCGATGCAATGAATTGTTACACCTACGTTATGATAATTGACGCGTCAGCTAAAAACATGCTAAGCTTGGAAACGCAAAACCTGAATTATTGTTACAAATATTTTCAAAAATTCTCCATTTGTTTTGAGAAGATATGGCCTTAGGGAATAGGGATGTAGGTCTAAAAATCGTGAGCTCCTCAGTTGTGGAACAAACTGAGATTTGTCGCCACAGTCGGACTTAATAGTCGTAGCACGTAGCAGGACTTGATATCTAATATTTGGTGGCGACAAAAAAACGGATTTTACAAGACTGGAAAAACGCGCTGCGAATACTAGTGTATGAGTTATAGGGCACTCGAAACGTTTGGTTAGCAGCTAGAATGATTACTTAGTTGAAGTCTATATCACATCGTTCTATATCGTTATGAAGAAATAAAGAAAATAAACTTATGTATGAGGAATGAAGATTTTGTAACGATATTATAATTAAGTCTTCTTACTTTTGACAGATACCTAATTTTAATGGGTATTTGTTGATACTAAAGCCATTTACAAGCAGTAACCACGCCCATAGCCGGCACTTACAAAAGGGTAACAAGCTGATTTAATAGCTTTAAATTTTATAGCGGTTTATGATTTACGTTTCATTTTATGTCCCGTTTATCACCTGAACAACTGCAGCGCTTTCAGCAAAAAGCGTTAGCGCCATAAATTATAAAAGTCACATTTTCACTGCACTGATAAAGCGGAAATAAGTACGTTTAAATATGTGCGCAATTATGGCGGTGCTTTTAAGTTTTCCAACCTTTTCAATTATTAAAACTGTAGTTGTCTGTAGATCTTGCCACTTGCCTAGGTGACAAAAACTACTAACAATGTAAAAAGTATACAGAAAAATAAAATAGTAAGTAAGTATACTGAAAAATTCTACGAATTTCATATTTTTTTTTGCAAAATAAAGGTAACATTTAAGTGCGTATATTGCAAAGGAAAGCGATGCACACGACGGTAAAAGGCAGCCATCATTTGAATTTCTTATTAAAGTTTCTCTTTAAATTGTACTCACTAATTACGCGTCCGCTAATGATGTAGTGGTGTATAGCAAGACAGGCGGGGTAAAGAGGTTCATGAATGTATGCACGGTGTTACCCGGTGCCCTACACATAGGTATACCCGACCATTACTAGTTACAACGTTCGTATCAATCTTTGACATCGTCCGCACGAGAGTCTGACGGTCTCATTCTGGTCTGATTGCTTGACTCCAAAGCATAGTATAAGCATGATGGTAGATAGGGACTTCAACCTGAACAGATGCATGTGTCGTTAATAATTTTGTATGAAACAGAGTATGTACTGAGAGGTACCTGCTTTCAAAGATAGAACAAAAGAATAAGGCTCATTAAATAATGGGAGTTTAAAACTTGATCTGCTTTCCCTAATCCTTAAATAGCTTGAGGTTTTGGGTATAAAAATATAGCTGGTACACAATTACAACATCATCAAAAATACATTAAAATCAATACAATAAAATTGTAAATGCTTTCAAATAAATTAACATAACATTATAATGCCTACACATAATTTATAATCTATAGTATTTAATAAACAAATTCAGTACATGTATAGAGCAGATAAAAATCCAATTTGTAAAAAGCAAAATTTGTAATCAGCTAATGCGCCACGTCATGGTTGATGTCGATGTATTTTTCCATTATATTTCAAGTCGTATTGGAGGTTCTTTTAATTCATTATCGTACGTAAGGAACGTATGTACTCATTACTCAACATGTTTCGGAATAATTTATACTAGTTTCCACACGCGGCTTCGCACGCGTGTGGCACAGTCATCCAGTGCAACAACCTGTCTACATAACAAATTTCAATCAAATCAGTCCAGCCGTTTTTGCGTGAAAGAATAACAAACATACATCTCTCATACATTCTCACACATTTATAATATTAGTAGGATTAGTAAGATGAATTGGAATAATGTAATTTTAAAAACATATGTTACAAGTTACTGTAAGTATAATTTATTTTTGCCAGTAATTAGGAATGTTAAACAAATATCTGATCTCGTATTTTATAGCCAACTAGCTACTCTCGCGCGGTTCCACCCGCTGCTCAGCTCCATTTGATCGTAGCGTGATGTTTTATAGCCTATAGCACCCAGGAACATTGTAGCTATCTCTCAGTGAAGAATTTTGGCAATCCGACCGGTGGTTCCAAAGATTACCCTATACATACAAAGTTTCGAATTTTACCTCTTTATAATATTGATAGTATAGAAGTATAGATAGATCGAATTTAAATCCTTGTGAAAACTAGTGATTCATGCGACCACCAACCACCATGACATCCTTTCTCACACCTGCGTCCGGTAAGACGCGGATAGCTAGTAGATGATGGATTTAATTACCACTATCAATTAAAGAGGGAAATTTCAATATAAGTACATATCTTTTTTCCAATCTGATTAGAGTTAAAGATAGTTGAAGGAGTGAAACCGTCAGATAAATTGCAAAATCATTCTCAATTTGTTTTTTAAATAATCACCATTTTAATTGGCTTAAAACACCCACAGGCGTATTAAGGAGATTTGTATTCGTTTAAAAGCTAGGCAAATAACTAAGTCTTAGTTCATCTCCAATGACTACAGAGTCAAACAAATCTTCAGAAATTAATTTATCCAGTACGAACAAGGTTTTAATTTACACTTAAGTCCGATCACCGAGATCCTATCAGGAATGTGTTAATAAGAAACTAAGTTGCGATTAGAATTTCTGTCTATTGCCCTTCATCTCAAAGGCGAATTTCTAAGACTAAATGCTCCAAGTCGAACCGACCCCAAGATATTCGAAACTAAGTGAACGACTGGATTTAAAGCTAAAATCTTCGGAATCGGAGAAATGTAGACTTATCTGTTCAGTAATGAGAATGTCTGACTGACACTTTCCAAAGCTGCTCCAAAATTAATGACAGTGCATTCTCTAAATGATGTAAAAGAACCCACCGCTATGGGGTATAAAGGGAACGAACTTTTAATTTTGTGGATACGAAATTTTCCCTTTTACATTTTAATAATATTCTCCAACTGTTTTTCCGTAAATGTTTCAAACATTTGAATGGTCATGCTTACACAACACACACGTATTGTATTCAGTTGTGTATATTCCTATTATTGTTGTTTACTTACTTTAAATTATCGCCATCAAATAAAAATGCACCTCTTATTTATTTTCATTGATGAATTTATTCTAAAAAGTAAGAGACATGATCCAATGCTCATGTTAAATTATTTTCTAATAATTAAATAATTCCTAGAGCGTTCATTATTTTCGATTTAATTTTATATTGAACTAACTGTTGAGGTCAGTGTTTAGAGCCGTAATTTGTCGAACTGAGTTTGTTCAACATGACGAAGCACTTTCATTGATAATGTTCGTAAACATAACTATTTTGTCTGTATATTTTCACAAACAAATTGGTTTTTGAGTATTGGCAGAGTTTCCTTACCTTAAAAAGAGGTAAAAGTACTTAGTAACACGATTTTCTCAGAGAGGCTTATTGGAAAATTCCCGATATTATTCATTGCAGTCATGATAAATGTTCCGTTCAGTATGGCCATTGAAACTGGGTCCTTTTTACTTTAACGGTGATACGCAAAAAGGGGTGAAAGGGGCGAAGTGGGAAAAGGGGATGATATAATCAATCTAGGGTTGTCCCTCCGCCAGTCGGATGTGTATTGAAGTGAGGCTGACGTGTGCACTGATTATACACCCTAACCTATTATATCCTGCGGCGGTCGCACAGGAACTCTCATTGTTCCACGGAAAAACTTTCGAAGCTAATTAGTTGATGATGGGAGATTTTTATATTCTGATTAAGTATTGACGAATATACATTTACTCAAAGTACCTAATTTAGTATTAGTCTGCTAAGTATCTATCAAATCAGTAAACAGTTGCTGACATTATTTAATGGTCTCTTCGCATAAAATATGTATTTATTAACAACAAGCTATTGCCTTTCGGTTCCTATTGGTCGTAGGGTGATTTTGTATAGCATATCTGTCCTCAAAAACATTGTAGCTATATAACATTGAAAGAATTTTGGTAATCCGACCAGCGGTTCCAAAGATTAGCCCCTACATACAAATTAACAAATGTTACCTCTTTATAAGATTTTTAATTAATTTTGTTTATCTAGTGCAGTTTCTAAGCATAGTAAAATAATAGTGTGAAATGGATGTTGAGAAGATTCACAAAGAAGACATATGACAAACCATTCACAAATAGATATCAATGGCAATACGAGGGAGACTTACTTACTTATTTTAGCTGCTTATAATAATTATAATTGTGGCAATTCGTGTCATAACGGTAACGTGAATCAGATTATCATCGCCACCGACGAGGTGAGTACAGGTGTAAGTGTTTATTTGTGTACGAATTTAATGCAAGCTCCTCCGTAATGCGTGCAGATGGTTTAGATAAACAGACTGAAACGCACGTGTTCTGTTTTAAGAGATTATGTATGAGATACGCGAGTAATGTTTAAGAATTCGAAACAACGAAATTACCTTGTTAAATATTTACCGATATAATGTATATTACGAACTGAAAATCATTATGTTCACATTACTTTTTCTTTTTACATCATCGTTGTCAGATCATACTCGAGAATAAAACTGACCAAAAATTTGCCATTTTAAACCGACTTCAATAAAAGAAGCAGATTCGATGAAAGTCGGCATGGAAAAAAATACAAGTATTGTAAAATTGATCGAAAATATTAACTGTTGTCGTATCTAGTGGCTACAAGTGCAAAAAATAATTAAAGTAGGCAATTTTACTTCGAAATAATGTTAAATAAAAGTTGGAAAAATCGTTTTAAGAATATCCGCACATTCCTTATGCCATCCATAAGGGTTAGTAAATGTTGAAATATAATAAAATGTTTATAAGAGAAATTCTAAAGTAATATTTTGTTGTATTCGTTCACTATCGTATTTCGAGAAAGTTTGTTGGTATTCAAATATATTTTAAAATAAGACTAGTCGATGTAACGACCGATCGGTATGCGGGTGCGAATAAATCAGTGCGCATTGCACAAAACTGCGGGTCTGTGTCGACCTGTCGCTGAAGCGCGACGCGACGCGACGCTACGCCACGCAACGCGACGCGACGCGTCAACACTCGTGCGTTTTACACGCGATATTTGTCTACCTACAATACGAGCTGGATAAAACTATGAAAGGAGAAATTCCATCGAATTTCACATACCGAGTTCCGTGTGAAAACCATACCAAAAAGAGTTGCTCAACAAATGAAAATATGAACATAGTTTTCCAAAATTCCTTTCTTTTATAAATTGTTTGATTTTTGTCAATTGTTTAAAGTACATATATATAGAAGTATATACCAATTTATTACTGTCTCCATATAAATGAACATAATATATATTTATATTAATATATTGGTAATTTATTTGTTATTCTTTGACAGACAAAAAGCGACGTGTGCTCATTCCCGAGCAAAGCGACCGGTGAATGATTTATCTTGTATCTTGTATTGTTCACATGGAATAAAAATCTCTACATAAATCTAAATAGGGGTTTCATTATTATACTGCGAAGCGCCTGATAAGGAGATGTTATTACCTAAATCTTGACAATACATCACGGACTTGAGGAACAGGAAAAGAATATCGCCATCTTACGTCGTTGTTTGTGAGCGTCCTAGAGCCAGCCGCCGGCTTGTATGAACGTTCTAAATCATGGTATCTATTAAGAAACTTGAAAGTGTGTCACATTCGCGTGTTGGACGTAATAAAATCCGTTTCGATTGCATACAGCGAACGGGTGTTTGCAAATCGCTCCACACATTGTCGGGCTGTGCCCGGCGAGCGCGACTAACCCTATTGTGCGTCGGTTACTTGAATTTTGAATACCTTTTCACTATTTTCACTGTACCCGTATTACATATGCGCACTTCCAGTTCGCAGTATTGGTCGAGGACAGTTGAACAATACGCCAGTTTACTCCCTGAGCCGGCGACCGGTCGCACAATTGATTATGTCAAAACAATCCGATCGACTGGAATCATTGCAGTTATCCGGATCGTGACTGCGTGTTGAGATGTCCGCGTAGCTGACAGCTTTATTAAAACTCACAACAGTTAAACAGGTTGTCGTTGAAAAGCTTTCTTTAGTTGTTTTATTCGTAAATCACTCGACGTTTTGTGTCAAAACATGCCGACCGCTGTATTAATATATTATTTGTCGCGGCCTGAATTATTAACCATTCAATTTCCGGCTCGTTTGACGGATAATTTCAAAATATCGGTACATCGTAAAATTCAGGCCGTAAAATCCCTGACATCGTTGCCTACTGAGACGCTTTCAAGAAAATTGGCCAGCTCGATGGAAATTCGAACCAAGTTTTGACTAATATCTGTCACAAGTTTTCGTCATAAATGTGTCACTGTCTAGTCAATCTTTTGCCAGTCTGACAGTGTGGTCTAACGTAATTGGCCTACATTTATACTGACTAATAAGAAACTAGATATCCATTGATATTGAGCAAAGTCGTAAATGATACGCTACAGAAGGAAAAATCGAGACAGTTATTAATTTGGCATGAAACAGTAGGAGCGGAATTTTACGACGCATTTTGATAAGTTTCTAGGTAGGTACGAGAGAATCGTTACTGCTATAATACTTTGTATTGTAATATGTGGAAGCAACATCAAACGCCAAATAAATCATATGAAACGGTTCCTAATAATATTTGCAGTAGGTGTGTATTGCTCGATAAATACTTTCTTGATAATATATCTGTCAGGGCACACGGTAATGAGGATTCGACGCCAGATTAATTAGAGTACTTACAAATTTCTTGGAAAGTAGGTCGAATTACTGTTTTAACCGACTGCGCACCGAAACATTTTCAAGAAATGTGTAAATGAAACAATGATACATAGTTTATTAGGAAAACCTGTAGCACATGAACAAGTATTTCTGGAATATTCTACTACAAGCTGGAACATTCTGAGGTATTTCTTCAGTTTTACAGAAAATAAAGGCTACGGAAAGCTTTAAACTTTTTGTTATTCCGTGCCGAAGACTGGTATACTGCGGTCTGCGGTAAACTAGAATTAAACATTAAGGTAAAATAGCAAACATTTGAAATAAAATAGGTACTACATTCAAATAAAATAAATTTGAGTATCAACCTTACTATTATTATATTTTATATCTTGCGCAAAAACAGACCAACTCATATCATAGAAGATTTCAGCTTTGTAAATGAGCAAGATGTTTTGTTTAAAATTGGGATATCATTTAGTTAGTAAGTTCAACATTCATTTTTAGAACAAATTTATCCTTTTTATAACCTATAAATAAGATGATAAATTCAAACAATCTCAGAATAAAATTGATAACTGAATACAAGCCAGAAAACAGTCATTATGATTACGTAAAAATACTAAAAATATCTAACAGAAATCACGCAAGATCTTGTATAGTCGTCATCGACATAATTCTGTCATCAACGAGACACAATCAGACTATTGGAACCCGTACTCTTATACCTACAATACCTACACAGTATACACACTTTAATTGGTTGTAACAAAATGGTACCAAATTTTTGTAGTTGAAATAAAAGTTTATTTTACTGAGTCCACGCAGGTCCACGCAAGCAAAGCTGGCTTACCTATTTAAATAGTTCTTTGAATATGTTACATTAACCTTTTATCTTGCATTGCACAATTATACAAAAACAAGGCAGAGGAACCCTTAATAAATGAACATTTGCCTTCAATTTAAAAACAGACAAATACTTTAACAAGATAATAACGTTATTCGAATGACATTAGGCACGAGGAAACATTTCACGGGCTTCCAGTATTACTTCAATCGGAACTTATGAGTATTAAGGATATTAAAAAGATGGAATATTCGCATTAGTGAAACCGTACTTTAAAAGCCCGCAACGCGCGCGGTCCCGCATTTTATGACTTCCCGTGTCGTCGCGAGGCGATCAAATTTGTGCCGAAAACACATCAAAATACTGTACGAAATAAAATTTAAAAATATCCGGGGACCATTATAATATATTGCGTATGGATGGTTCAACGCATTAGAATTAAAAGAATACATTTCTACATTTCTTTTGAGACCCTTTAACTGTTACAGTTGTTTTCAATTCTCTTTACATTTCCGTTCGCATTCTAAACGTCAAAATGTCTCGTGGAGTACTAGCATTCCGGTCTTGTAAATATTACATTCTATGTAACAAGAGCTATAGCTAATGTTATTACTGGTTAAAACATTTAGCCGTACACGGCAAACGGATATCCGTCAATGACGTCAGACGAACCGTCGCGTGACGGTCCCCACGCGCGTTACTCATTATTGAAACAATGATCTATGTAAAAAATAACAATTACAGTGAAGTCACAATCCCAGTTTATGCATTTTAAACAGGAATTTAAACATTAGTAAAAACGCATTAAATTTTTAGAAATCTTTGAAATTTACTTATACAAAATACATTATGAATTTAAGCGGAGACGGCTTTGTTTACAAGTTCGGTATGCAATTGGCCACTAGATCCCTTGTACAACAGAAACATGATCGCGTACAGTGAACCACATTTACATGGGCGAACATAGAGAAGCGCACGCGCGCGTTCCGACGTGCGCCGGTGAATCATGCGCACTCCGTCATGTCACATTATTACGACCTCGAATTTAACACTAGTGACACACTCCGGTATTTTGTATGTCGATAGACGCTTTTTACTGCTAATAAACTTTATTATTTACATTCTGCCACGTAATTGACGACTTAATGCGTATTTATATTCAACAGAACATTTTCCATTACTAAAAATTGACATTTAAAAAATGTTGTTTTGAAACTGTTGTTTCAAGAATTTGTAACGTTATAAATGTTTTCCGTGTACAATATTTCACTTCTAAAACCTTTGTTTTTCCAACAACGAATACATTTTAATTGATTTGTTGAACAGGAAAGTATATTTTTACGACGCTACATAGCACTTGAATAGTTAATTCAGAGCAACAAAGTGTGTTTAGGAAATGCAGCAAGAGTCAATAAATTGCCTTCTCGGTAGATGGCTGAAACGTTTGCATTGTGCTATGCTATTAAATACATTGCTGCAATTGCATTACTTCCTTTAAACATTTTATTTGCGAAGTTCAACACTGGGAAGGAAATTTTGCTAATGTTTAGAGCCAGATGTAGATACGACTTGCGCGGAGTAATTAAGTAAATGCAAGATTAAATTAAAATAGACATGTAACGAATGAATTCTGCTCACAGAAATTGTATCTAAATAATGAAGACAAAGCTGAAAATAAATACTTTTTAAAAAAATAGAATTGCTATTGTGGTAGGATTGAGTGTGATATCGATAATTTAGTCCCATCACTGATGTTATGCTAATCTGTAGCTCGGATGTCATCTTGCGCAACAGGCAAGGCGAGTGGAGCGGCGCGAGTGTGTGCGCGGCTTAACTCCAGCTAATGCCCCACTTCGAGACTCAGCCTTAACCACTGTCATCAGCCTAAGTACACTGTGGGATCACTTTTCGAAGCAAATTACGCAGCTGGCAAATTACAGTCATTACGTGAATATACACGTATAGTCTGTCTTCTAAACCACGGTACTGTGACAAAAATAATGTTGAAACTGTATATTACGAATAAAGTAAGTACTTATTTAATACATTTACGTAGGTACATGCACTTTCGAGTAATGCTAGAACATGTTTTGTTCCATACGTTTGCTAAGATTATAAAAGCTAGATTAGTTTCATATTATTTAAACATTAATTGGGATGATGTCAATATAATTAGAGATATCAAGATCAGTAAGTACTTCAATTGTTATGTTTGACCTTGACAGTCGACCTTAGTGCTAAGCATAATAATAACACAACGAACAATGTACAGATGACGTACAAGCTTTACTTTTCAGAAACGCCACGGTTCACGTTAATTTCCATAAAGTTTATCATTCATTTCATATCATAACATCAATCCTAAAAGTCTGCTAAAAATAAACTTCTTATAAAAACTTGGGTCTCTGCAGAGCTGTTTATAAATTGGTGAACAAGGCACGAGTTCCATAGCTACATTATTTCAGTGAAAAACAATTATTTCTTAGTATTTTTGTGTAATAGAAGTTTTCGATCGGGTTATTAAAACTCGAAGGCACGGTATATCACCTGACGAGGCTGACGACATAGATCGCCGTGTAGCGCCGGAAGCGAGCAGTTTGGGGGCATGCCCGGCTTCCGGTGGTCGCGCGTCGCTGCATGCAAATAGTTGAGTACTCGTCCGTCCACTCAACCGTCCAGACAGGTGACGAAAGTACAGAAAGAATACAATTTTATATACAGTACAGCCAATTCTACATCCAGGTCACAAATACTATTGATGTGGCAGTTCACTGCCCAGTTAATTCTTTCGTTGCCAATCAGCAACATTGGGCAAAAACTATAATAATGTTGATCGATTTTTCTACAAAAAAAATTAGTGTGAGAATAGATAAGTTGATGAACATCATATAATTTTTGTATTAAGTATATTAATTGCTTGTTATAATCAAATTTGGCTAACAAAGTCCTTTTGTCTAAACAAACTCGTGAGAGAAATTGTATGAGCTTCGAAGAGCCAAAAATATACTTATCATTGTCCAATGGATTGGCTGTGGTACAATCAAATTAGAGCGGGATGTGGGTTACCTATGTCATGTCTCGAATAGGTCGCGTCACTTTCTCTATTACATACCCGTATTGACTAAATCCTTTCTCTGAAGGGGTGTGACATTGAGACGGATTAAACAATACCGTACGTAGGCCGAATGTTCCTAGAATTCCCAGTCTTGTTGCGGCCAGAGAACAATAGGAAGGAGATATAGGCAATATATATAGTCTCTGAGGAGCGGCGTGTGCGAGACCTTTGGACGTCTCATACCTGGATCATCTAAGATTACCTACACAGGTATGCAAAGGTCTTGTTTGGTTAGCTGTTATTGTATTCTCGGATTACCAATTTTACTAATAAATTTGGACTAAGTTTTAAAATTCAATTAATGCTTAGGAAGGTAGACAATTTAGAAAAACATTAATAATAATAATTGTATTGATATTCTTCTTGGCGTATTGATAAAAGGGATTATGTCACAAACGTATAGAGAAGGCGAAAAGTTGATATGTATATCACGTTACGAGTTCATTCCCCACTGTAATATACAATTCTGTAAGCGTGACGCCGTCTTACCCGCACATTACACAAGGATAGTGACATCAAATATTCGTGCCGGATAAACTGAACGTGGATAGTCCGTGACGATCCTACTTCCGCACGACAGTACCGTTGGTTAGTGATACTATGAATTTTTTATTCCCGATTATTCCCTAGTTGACTATCCGGTCTACTTAAATCTACCACTTAAGTGAATGAGTGATTATTATGACGTGATGTTCTTTACGACCAATTTGTTTTGCAATAAAATGAGGCTGGTTTCGTCTTCATAATCATCAGAGCAAAGTACATAATAATATGTAAGTTCTCTCTTACTTAGGTCCACGCCATTAATGTGGTAGGCCCTACAAAAAGTGTTCAATAAATTTCATTTTCGTCTAATTTCAACAGAAATCTACCTAGATTTTATTCAGATCTCAATAAAACATTCTGTTGAACATAAATATTTTAAGCAGACTTTAATTGGATAGGCGCTAGATAAACAGCGACGTAGACAAAACCAAGTTACGCAAACAAAACACCGCTTATTTCAACAATAAGGTGTCACGTTTCTGTGTTAAATTAAAATTTATTTTCTGGATGCGATGAGCCGTGTACATTCACTGACAAAGTGGCTAATCAATTTCTATTTGTTTTTCTCAAATTATTGCCAACATTAAAATTGAATTAGAAATTTAAATTTCATAAATGCGTTGTGTAGACGAAGTACCTTCGCAAACAATATGGTTTTGAATAATAACTATTGTAGCAGTTTCGTACTCGTATACCAAATTACTTTTCTAGAATTGAAACCTAATATAATTATACAAACGCTTTGCTCGTTATTTCGTACGCGGTCCGTTCTTCCGTAAATATACGAAATGTTCGTATTTACAAGATTACCAAGGCCAAGGTTCTCAAATGAAAAGACAAATGATGAAGAATGTGTTATGTTAAACTCACTACAAATTTCACAAGTTTCCTATTACCTATTTTATAACATTATTTAGATGTCTGTGGGAGAGCTATGCTTCAGCACGAATGGGTCGGCCCGACCGGAGTGATACCAGGGCCTCACAGTAAACCATCGTGAAGCAACCACAGCGTTGTATTTCGCCGTGTGAGTGAGTTTACCGGAGGCCCAATCCTTCCCCTCCCACAATACCTAAATATCTCCAAATCCCTAATCCCTAAAAGGTTGGCAACGCACTCGTAACTCTTCCGTTGCGGGTGTCCATGAGCGGCACTGATTGCTTACCATCAGGTAATCCGTCACATAAAAATCCGTTATCCGTTACATAAAAATATGTATTCTTAACATCTTGAAGATTATCTACGTATTCTGGCTGTTAGAATTGTTAGCCAATATTAAAATAAGGATCTTTTAACTTTAAAACAGATCCTTTTCTTGGAAGGTAAACATTTAAAAACAAAATGAAAAAAATGGGATGTTCGTCCATTTTTTACCTAAAATTATCTCTATTTGCAAAGAATTAATTGAACATTTATTAGACCATTTCTTAGAAACAAACCACTTCAAAATGAGGAAGATTCACAGTACAAGTAGGTACAAGTGAGTTGTACAGGTACTTTATCAAGAAAATCTAATATTGAACTTTTATTATTGAGGAAATAAAGCACAAATTAATTTTTGAATTTCGATGTAAACTTTATAATTGTAGGAGGCTGAAATTTTATAATTGTTAAAGTATGATTGTTCAGTTAATTAAATTAAAAATCGTAACAGCTTCCTAATAATGAACACCAGATCGTGAGTTGGCTATAAAGACAATTTTTTATGTTATTACTGTCCCGACTCACTCCACTTACTCTCACATATGAATGAGGTCAATAAATAATATAAATTGGCAAAATAGGTACTTAGTCTAAATATAGAACGAAATGTTTTTCAAATAAAGTAAAATGTATTTATTATTCCTTTGTATAAAAGCTTTTTGTACTGAACTGTACACCTAATATTAAAATCTATTTATAGCATAAAAATAATCCGTGTATGTGTACTTTATTCACCTTGCTATATTATTGTATTCTGTGCAGAATATTTTTCTCGGTAAAATAACAGTATGGTATTTATATTGTTTATTACTTGCTATTTACGAAGTAGCAGACAATTCTTTCGTAATTCACTTTTCGTTCACTATGTTATCTATATTTACATCACTAATAGGCACTTATAAATATATGTCTATAAGTGCCCGCTACTGACCAAATGCCTCTCACAGAAAAGGTTTGAGCATTAATCACCACACTTGTTCAAGGCGGATTGGCGATTTCAAACTTATAATTAGAAATTATAAGTCCAGGTTTCCTCACAATGTTTTCCTTCACCTTATGCTAGTAGTGTTAATAGTCATAGAAAGTAGTAATATAGTCTATAATTTTGAAATCAGAACATAATCTTTACAAAAGCTGTTTTAACCAGATTATCGGATCAGAAACTTCGTGCACCACCACCGCGGAATTGAAGTTTTTTTTCTGAACTGACTGATTAATCAACTGTAACATTATAGTAGGAATACATTAATTGATAGGTTAATAAACTCGACAATTTATTTTAATATATTACTACCGTCAGGCCTGTTATCCCCATGGGGTTAGCACACCGTCGTCGTGGGGCTACAACTCATTCACTGACAGTATTGCGTCCTATGCGAAGGGGGGTTATTTACCACCATTTATTGGCCACTATATTTTTCCCCTGGTCAATTTCTTGTATAAAGATTTTTTATTTGTTTTCGAAATATGTAGGTCCAAAATACTTTTATTTTATTTAGAAGAATACACAAAAATGTATGGTAGTTAAAGTCGATTTCAATCCTTCTTTACCGTCGCTGGTAATGGTAAGGTCAGTTTGTCATTGTGTCCAATCAAATTAATATAAAAATATGAATATAAGTAGATCGAGGTTTTCACGCTATATTTTTTAGTATAAACAGCAACCGATGGACATTTTTGTCCTAAGCGTTCATGCGTTTCACTTCCACCTCAAGGAGTCATCAGAACCACTACTGAGAGGGCCCATATGGGTCGATGTTCAGCCACGGGGTTGCGTGTGCAAGTACCACGGCTCGACTCGAAGCAGTAGGACCGGGGTGATTTATAGACTATCAAATTATTACGTTTTCACCATCAAAAAATGATAATTAGATTATGTTTATTACGAAACATTAAGTAGTGTCATGCTTACAGGAGACACATAATCACAAAACCATTTCGGCGCAGTTTAGCATTTTCACAACAATAATTAACTCTCAACAAAAACTCTAGATAATGAATGAACATAATCAAAAACAAACGCAACTGGCCCGAGATGATGAATAGTAGGAAAAAAGCAACAACTACATAAGGATTACGTGCAAGAATTCAGCTTCGAACAATGGTCGGCCTTGGGCGAGGCGCAGTAATCACTGCTCTCGCCGGTGCGAGTACAATGGCGGAGATATCTATGTAGATGACCGGCTTGTTTGTCCTTGTCAGTAAGACATAACACGACTTGTACCTTCGGTGACGTTGCACAAGCCCAGCTTGTAAACGAAAGAGAATTGAGTAGGTTATAGTTGGCTCCGGCCGTCTTGTTGACCGACTCGGTCTTTTCGCTTTGTGTACGAAGGCTACACTATTACATAGGGTAGTTGGAGTTTACGTGGAGGCCGAGAGTAGTAGTTAGAAAATAGGGCATCCAGATCAGAGATCTGGATACCCTATTTTCCACATTTTAATCTTCTACTAACATATTATTTTAATCTGTTTCTTGATCATAATATTCAGCGGTTAAATTAAATGTTATTGTGAAAACTTCATTTAAACTCAAACAAAAAACCAGACCAGAACTAATATCAACTTGTCTGTGTGGGAATTGAACCCACGACACTTCGTCTTTGTGGTTGAAGAACGTGTTATAATATTGCACTCAGTTGTGACCAGGGTCTTAACCATTAAGCCAAACGTGTCGTCGAATATGTAACAAAATAGCGAACCGCTTCATGCACTTTGTTTACATTAATGAGACGTATATTGTGTGACATCATTCATTCGATGCGCTTCCATATATGCAAGATTTCTCACTAACACAATTCTTGATGATGTTTTGCCACTTATTGACATATTCCCCCCCTTTCACCGCGTTCAAATAAAACACTGTGGAAAATTTATAGCATGCTGCATCCAAGGATCATCATAAATTTCCCAATCTTCTATAACGCCTCCACATGAAAAACATGCTGCTTTATCATATGGATTATTTCCGTAATAAAAGAATCCAGCATCAGCCATTTCCATCACTAATCTTTTCTTTGAATTATTCGTCCCCCAGTAATAATTAAAGGATAATTCACGTATTTTGTATGCATTATACATATCATATCGAGGTTTATATTCAGTTTGAAACATATTTTATTTATTTGGTACTAGTTCTTGATGCTAATAATTATAAACATAAAATGACATTGCTTTAATGCTGCAAGCAATTTATAAACGTGATTGTACAGGATTGGGAGAGATAGTAAACATATTATAAAAAATTAAACAAGTTTTTTTATTTCATAAAAATTTTATTATCATGGCACCATTTATTTAAACACAATATATTTTTTAAAGCACATACAGAGTTATGATAAATACAATTATACATATCTTGCGAATGTTTATATTGATCATATAAATGTACTAAACTAGAACAACCCTTATCTTCTAAATTAAATATATTACTATTACTATTTTCTAAAATATGCTTTAACCATAAAACTTTTTCTGAACCTTTAACATAAACACATTTATCTCTTAATATATCGGAAACCAAAGTCTGGTAATTGGAATAAGGTACAAATCCTTCACTCCAGTATATCTTTTTGTTACGTTGAATCCAAAGAACTACCTTCTTTTCAGATTCCGTTAAATTTTTAAATGGAAATGGTGGCTTAACTAAAAACACTTGTAGTTTTTTGTTACACAATATAGCGATTTCTTTTAATATAAATTCACCTGCTTCTGTTCTAAATCCTTGAATATCAACAACAGCAATCATGATAATCTGCGCACAATGTTGCTGAGAGGTTTGTATTCCACAAGTCGATCGTTTATAATCAAACAATACGCAGTTGTCTTATCTGGTATTGGTGTGGAACATTCAACTTCTAACCGCACGTCCACTGGACCGGTTTTTTAAACTATCGTTTTGTCTTGAGCAATCTAAGATGAAAAGGGGAGCCTTTTCTTTAAAATCTGTTAGATCTAGCAATGGGTCAACAGGACTGTTGTAATACGACTGACGAAATTTCACATACATTTCATATAATATACTGTACTTGTTCTCAGAAAACTTTAAACTCAAAGGTTCGTAGGGATAATATTGCGAATTCAAAAAGAGTGTTACGTTGGTCACTTCACAATGATCGAATAGTGAACTGTCTTTAGTCCTATTATTTCTCCTATTAGTTTGCAAGCAAAATATAACATATCTAGGCTTTTCCAATTGTGAAGCTGTTTTAACTGACCAAGAATGCTTTGTAGTTTTAGGTAGCAAGGGATACTCATATAAATCCCAATTTCTAAAAGCCATCTGAATAGGTTTATCTCTTTCTAAATGTTTTAAAAGTGTTAGTCGTTCTCGATCTGACACTTTTATATGTGGCACCCTCCATTGGACTCTTTGTATATCTATTTGAAAATTAACAACATCATCAGTGAGAATAACACTATTTAAGTTAGAGTTGCTTCTACTCAAAATAAGTTCGTGTTTACAATTTATCACAATTTTATTGTAATCTTCTGC
Source organism: Spodoptera exigua (assembly GCA_902829305.4). Classification (NCBI taxonomy): domain Eukaryota; kingdom Metazoa; phylum Arthropoda; class Insecta; order Lepidoptera; family Noctuidae; genus Spodoptera; species Spodoptera exigua. The sequence continues at coordinate 8,268,352 of LR824614.2, forward strand.
AAACCCTAAATCTTATTCAATGGTATCACAGCACTAAAATGTCCATCATTTTGGAATCCCGCTAAGTTCCAACCCCATAAGGCTGCAACTTTATTTTCTGCTTCATTTAATGAAATGTATGCTTTTATTGTTGACGTAATTCCTGAATTTTTAATACGGTCTATTTCGATACCATTCATTTCGTATCTGATGTCTTGAAACAAAGACATAACAGGGTTATTAGTGAACGTAACAGTTTTCTTGATCGGATTCCATCTTTACCGAACAGCCTTGCCTGTCCTTCGATGTAAATTGAACTGGCTGATGGTAGCACGTATATATCTTGCTGATGTATGGGGATTCTGATTTCATCGTTTTCTCTAAAGCTGTTATTGTAGGGATTGTACGAATGGATTTCATAACTTTCAATCGAACTGTCGAAATGCGGTAATTCAGTAATCTGTAGCATATTCATACTTTAAAACCCAGAGCTTTAAGAAAATCTTTATTTGCTTTAGTCAGTTTCTTAATTTTTGTATTACGTCTTTGCGCCTTAGCGGTTGCAGAAGAAATAAACCGATTTATTTTTACTGGAGTGCTTTTATAATATACTATCATTTTGTTTTTCTTAAGTGCAGACGTAACTGAATATATTCTTCTTCGAAGTTAATACAGTGACCAAATTGATCAACAATTTTAACAGATATGGATGAAATTATATTTTTGTTCACTGGAAAGTAAATAACGTTTTGTGGTATTTCTTTATAACCATGACTTAGAGCAGTATCTGATACAAATTCATGAATAAAATGTGTTGGTAATCCATTGCAGTATGAACCGTACACAAGATCACATTCAATTTTGATCACAGACAGATTACTAGTTTTAACTGAAATATCTGGTCTTGAATTAAATACTGAAAAGTATAGTAAACCGCACTCGTATTGATCAGATAAATGAAGAGGTGGTTGAAAATACGAGACCAGTTCTGATTTATTTCCAGAGATGGTAACCGTAGTAGACATGCTTATATACTGGACTGTTATGAAAGATCCTGTTCATTTTATTGCTTCGTTGACCAAAAATTGTTTAAGAAGTGTAAACAAAGATGTCCACAGTTGAAGGGGTGATCACGTTGTATATTTTCATAATTATATTGAATGTTAGAACCTACATATTTTACAAATTCCTTTGGTGGCTTAAGATTCCCGTAACTGTCGAAATACTCAACATAATCATTATATTTTGCATAGGCTACCCAATGAGAACCAGGATTTTTAGAACTATCTAAATTAATAACTCCACATTCTTTTTTATACGGATATTTAGGGAGCTCATCTCTCATAAAGACACCTCTAAAATAAGGAATTCTATTTCCATACTTTAAAATGTCAAAGTTAGTTAAGGCCCGTTTGGGTAGCCGATATCTTAGTTTTTTTCTTTTAATACGAAAATTCCAAGACCACTTTTATGTGGTTTAAGGTGTAGTCCTTTCCCAATACATAGAGCTTCCATTTTTTCATTATGTCTCCTCGATTCCTCATACAGCTTTTTAGCCATTTTAAATTCATTTATGGTTTTAGCAATACCAGCTGCACCGCCTGCTAAAGCTCCCGCCGCTGATAACCCCGCAAAAATAGGAATCAGAGGTAGTACTCCCCCAGTTTTTGGAATAGGAATAACGCGAGGGAGCTTAATCGATGAATCATTAGCTAATTCTCTGGTAGCGGCAATAGCTAATTCTATAGCCATTTTCTTGGTCTTAGGTTTTAATTTTTTTATGTGTCTTTTTACTTTTGTAATAACAGTTTTTTAATTTGCTTTTTAATCCTTTTCCAGATGTAACTTTGGGAGAACGCTTTTTGCTCAAACCAGAACCAGTTTTAATTTTTGCCGACATAGCCTTACTTACTAAGCGTGCCGCGAGTTTTTCGCCTGTACTGGCATCGAAAGCAACCGCTCGCTGTTTTGCCATTTTTAACAAAATTAAATCAGCCTTATGTCGATCCTTTAAGTTTGATGACTTGTGATATGCAATATCGTGATCTTTGCAATATTCGTCCAACTTATTTACACCGTTATCTCCTTGTGCAAGTCTTTTTATTAATTTAGTACCAGGACCACAGTAATTATATCCTGGTAAATGTAATTCAAATGGTAAATTATTAATAAGCCAATTGAGAAGACTGCTCTCTCCAAAACACATTATAAGACTGATGGTTCCGGTTTGAATAATTTAATAAATAGTTATGCGATTCGAGTTTGTTGTTAATATTATTTTATTTATAATATAACATTCGATTTATCAATCCAACTGCTTTCAGCTGAAGACAAACCTAGCCATTTTACTAAAACCCTACTACCTTTTCTTCTGAGAACTTTCTCGACTAGATATACATTGGGATGTTTTGTTTTTTGAAGTTCTTGTGTATAAAATGCACCTAAAATAGGCTGACCTCTGATAGTATCTTCGATTAAGTAAGTTATAGGAGTTGTATTTTGTATTTTACGGATTTTAAATATTTCTGTTGACCAGTTGGGAGTATAACCTTTTTCAAATGTTCCTTTGTATTTACTGATACGCACATAATCACCTACTTTGTACTTGGTTTTTAAATTATCATTTTTTAGCAACTTTAAATACCTTTCTAATATCGTTTTTTTTATTATTATTGTCCACATTAGCAGGGATTTCATTAATAGTGCGATGGTGAGTGTGATTGTATTTGTAAATAACATCATTGAGGGTATTATTTACCCAATTGTAATTGCCTTTTAAACTAAATTCCTTATAGACTTTAGATTTCAATGTCCTGATAAATCGTTCAACTATTGAAGCCTTTTTTTGTTGAGAAGGTTGAATAATGGTTAATATGATACGATGTCATAAGCTTCTGAAATTTGTTATTATAAAATTCTGTTCCATTATCCGTTTGCAGATTTTTAGGAACACGCCCTTTATCCAACAAAGTTTTGAAAGAGTTACACACATCTTCTTTGGTTTTACTTCTCATAGGAAAGGCCCAAGCATATTTCGAAAATGTATCAATAACGGCAAGAATATATCTGTAATTTTTATTTTCTTTTGAAATTGATTGCATATCAATTAAGTCTGCTTGCCACAAGTCATCTATATCTTTCATGATAACACGTCTTCGTGGATAGTTCACCCTCGCATTTTTATGAATTTCGTTTACTACGTCAGCTTTGCTCATGTTCACAATTCAGTATACTTGTCTTGAACTCAGCTATTATACTGAATAAAAATCATATTATTATGACTATTTATTATTTAATTATATCAGCTTCTTTTAATTCTTCGATTATTGATAAAATTTCATTATCATGGTTTGTATTACCGGCATCTTGGGAAGCAATTAATAGTTGCAATCTGTCAACCAATTCGTTAGGATCATCCCAATATACTAAGTCAGTATTATTTTTGTATTTCTTTAGCGTTGGTAACCTTCCTCCAAATTTAGTAACAATATTACTGTTTAACGATTCAGAAAACAATGGTCTAATTATTTCACGATATTTTATACCTTTATCGCCTCTAATTTGTCCATTAGGATTGAAATCTCTCTTATGTGCATTTGTATAATGCAACATATCCTTGTAGACAAGTTTATCTTTGCTCGATATTAGTTTCAAATCTGGTTTTCTTCGAAGTAAAAGTTCTTTTAAACCAGGGGTTAAATTGTAGGTTTTATCACCAATTTTAATTAAAATGACATTATCATCATTCACACTATCTATTTTAGAAAATGAAACTATTGAATTACCCATTAGTAATTTTTTGTTTGCACTTCTTATTCCAAATGGTATATTTACCCCTTCATAAATATCATGGATATCATGACCCTCTAATGATATTTCTAAATCTTCTAATAATTCCGTCTGGGGAGACTTTTTAACGAACTGCACAGAATTCGGTTCTGGATTGTAGCATTCTTCAAACTTTGTAGATGAGCTAGTATTAATATCACTCAATTCCATGTCTTCAAAATTAGAGTGTGTATTTTCTAAATTTTGTGTTTTTTTCTATTGTTTTATTCGAATCAACTAGGGTTTTAAGAGGATCTGTGACAGGTTTTAGCATTTTATCAATTGACAAATTCATTGAGTGTTCCTGATCCTTCATTTGTTTTATTTTATTCTTTATGGAGTTTACAGACTTCATTAATTCTATTTTAATATTTTTCTCCATGTTATAATTATCTATTATAACAACTGCATTCAGCTAAGGAACAAATTATACTGAATTTGATTTTACATGGAAATTACTTATATGCACATGTAAACAGTCAGTCAAATTTAAAAAACATGTCAAAATTCTGTCTGTACCTTCCATTATTTAATGACGATTCTTTATTAATCAGTAGAAAATTATAAGGTTTACTCCAAACAGTTTGACAAATATTTCTGAACTCTTTCCATTGTAAATCAGAACTAACATGCTCTTCATAAATATGCTTTAAATTTACATCATCTTGTTTGAATATAATAAGAAAATTAACATTGTCACGTAACAGTTGCTTTGGAATTTTAGAATAGGTTTGAGACAAATAGAAACAATCTATTTGTTTATGCCTACCCATACAGAAATAATTGCGAATATTTATTTGATTTTCACAAGCAACATCATCAAATATAAATACAGAATTTGTTAAGGCTTCACTCGGAGAAATTACATCGTTGTTATTATTGAACTCGTAAAAGTTAATCTGTGGTACCCTTTTTAATACTTCGATCAAGAAACGGTATTTTGGTTGAAAAGAAGTTTTAGAGTAAAGATAAAGATTTTTAAATTTGAGCCCATTTTCATGCAGCAGCAAACTGATCATTACATTCGTTTTACCACAGTTTGATGGGCCACATATTATACAGCGAATAGTATTTGGCAGTAAAGCGCTATGTCTGATGTGGTGAACAGAGTCACTTAATCTTATATTATTAACATTGAGAGATATGGGTTGTTTGATCAACTTCATATTGTATATTAATCTTATTTCCACCTAACGTACACTTATATACTCGTTACTACATGAACCTCATGATAGAATAAGCATGAACTTACAATTTGATGATAACGTTTAGGAAGTTGAATACGTTTGAATAAAAGTCAATTTGTTTAAGAAATATCATTTTATTATAAATGTTCATCATAGCGTATACATTCACTCATAATAGTAGCGTAATATATTCATTTACAGTACATTACTTATTCTTAAGAATTATTCATACATCATTTCTATACACATTACATACATGAAAGTAGCATAAATTTATTTATAATTATCACTAATAAAATTAATAGATACTAAACGTGTACATAGTTATAGATTACGTATCACTGGAATAATCTAAAAACATAGAATCACAATGACCCCAGGGTAATGTGTGAATTTGATCTTGTAGTACTTGAATTTTATCATCGTTTCTATCTAAAACTTGTTTATCTACTTGTTGGGAGTATAAAACATGTTTAATTGATTTTATCATATTCATTTTACATCTTAGCGCTTTATCGGTCAACAGAACATTGCTGTAATCATTCAATTTTAGATTATTTGTGACAGATTTGGAAACACCTTTAGCTTTTTTAATTTGAGTTTTGAGACTGTTTATAAAATATAATTTAGCTCGTAGACCGACAAATTCTATAATTAAATCATCACCCATCTCATGTTTCCATAATCCGGGAACTTTTGCATTAGTTTGTGGTATGCGATAAGGATTATTTACTGCAAAATTACTAGTATCGAACTTGGTAAGATCATCATGCATATCTTGATAAAAATCAGTTGTATATATTAAATATAACAAACTATCAGTATCAGTATAGCATAACTTTGCATTATTTCCATATTTTTTCTTTATAAAATCATAATGAAACTGGTATAAGTGTTGCTTAGAATATTCCAAAACTGTGAATCCGATATAAATCGGTCTATCTAAAACAACTTTTCATGATATAATTCTACAGCTATAAAATTATCTGAAAATATTGATACACTTTTTAAGTTTGGTTTAGCTAACAATTTTTCAGCATCAAGATGTTTGTTTGTTTTATTGGTGGTATCTCTCCATTTTGTTACTAATTTAACATCAGCTTGCTTGCGCTTATTTTCAATAGTTTTTTCCGAAAATCGCATTATTCAATAATTTAAAAAAGTCCTTTTCAAATGCAGTTTTGGAATTTTGACGAAGTCTAGTATTGAGATCGATGTAATTTTGAGAAAACATTCTTGTCTAAAGCTAAGTATGCAATGAATCTTTTTTAAAATCAGACCATTTTTTAAACACTCTTTTAAGTGCACGTAATGAATCACATAATGATGCTTATCATAAAGATTCGCAATCAATTTTGCTGATTTTCCATAAGGTGGTACTAATTTTCAACTGCAAAAGGTAAATCTTTATGTTTGTTATGTAAATAGTTCGGATAAATCAGGTCTACTTCCAAAATATAACCGTAATCATTATCATCAGAGATAGTAATTACATCAAAGTTGCTAATTTCTTCGAGAGTTAAAAATTTGAATTCTGAGATAGGAAGTTTCTTCATCATAGCATAGCCATACAGATTATTACAATCAAGGTATATTAAATAACTGCTTGGTTCTAACTCGTTAAAATGTGGTAAGTATTTATTATTTGCTTTAGCATGACGTCGAGAACACTGTGCCAGCCCACCGCGAATTCCTTTTTCTAATAACTCATACATTTGCAAGTCACTTATTAACTCCAGTTCAGTGTCAGTATATAGAAGCATTGCATCCCAGCTTAAGCTCGGTGAAGTAACATAATAAGCTGGATCTAACTTATAGTACTGTAAGCTTGTTTCTCTAAATTTTTCGAATATGTCACATAGTAAAAGCACATCACATTTTATGTATAAATCTGTATATTCACCAAGAGATTTAACGTTAAAAACATTCCAAACTGTTTGAGCGTGTAAATATTCTTCATCAGTTATATGCTTCTTACACAAACTGTTATAGAAATGATACTTTGATGGAAGTTGCGTCTCATCAAATTTGGACCAAGAATCGATATAATCATAAGGATAAACACCCTTTTTTCTCATTAGATCAAATTTTCTTTTATCGCTAAACTCTCTTGATAAGTTTAAAAAATCGTTTTCTGATAAACTATCACTCAATGCATCTAAGCTAGAACTAAGAAATTGAAAAGAATCAATAAATTTTATCTGAATAGGATGATTATATTTTTCTGTCTTTATTACTTTCGTTATTGAGAGGTATTTTTCTTTAGTTTTCGGTATTATGTTAATAGTACCTTCATACTTTGCTAACTCTTGAATGAATAAATGTGAGTCATATCCAGACAAATTATGAAAGACGACAGGAATGAATGAACAAACTCTATACATCAAATTACAATGGGAGTGCGCTGCCCCACGGTACTCTGAGGTAATATGATCATGATCTCGGACTTTGTCATTAAGCAATAGTTGTTTACATATGTGACATGTATTCGAGTTCTGATAATTCATCTCTTGCTCAGTTGTTAACGGAGTCATAGACTTTTTATTACTTAAAATTCTATGTATACGTTTAGCGTCTCTTATTAAATATTTAACAAATACTTCCGCACAATCTGTACCTCTGTATGAGACATACTTATTTAATTCATTATTATGTGCACAACAGATATAATAAGCAAAACATGAAGGTTGATGTGTCTTTAGTTTCCGAGTGTTTAAAGAGTTACTTTCATTACAGTCAATTAACATACATTCGAAGTCAGCATAAATGATGAAATTAATTTTCTGCTGCCTCTCAAAATGTTTAAATTTCAATATAGATTTTTTTTCAGGCAAAATAGACAATATCTTAGAACAGTTATGAGACTTGTATCTTGTTTCGCTACTGAAAAATTGTAAACATGCATCACATAAATAAACTTTACCTTTATAATGAGTTACTTGACGTCGTACAAGACGTATAAGATCTTTAATTAAACAATAGTGTCCAACAGTATTGTTTTCAATATATAGTAAATTAAAATGATGTTCTCTCTTATGCTTCGATACATAAAGAGGTCCAGTTACAATATTATTTTGCAAACCATATATATTTACACTCATATTTGGATTGTTTTTCTCAAACTGTTTAATATCATTCATTGTGGGTGGGAATGACATTCCTTCTATATTTAAAACCGAAGAATAATGAGGATATGAACTTGTTCTGCACACGTTATTTTTCGCTGGATATAATCCAGCAACTATACTCCATAGAAAACAACAATCATCTTCATTTTTTATATTAATGCAACTTCTAGAATGTTTAATAGCTGGTGGTAAATCTATATAAGATCCACCCCTCATAGGTGAATACTTATTTATATTAATTTCGAGATGACTCATAGAAACAAACGTCCAACCAGATTGACAGTGTTGGAACTCTGTTAATTTCTCGTTCAATGCATTCATTACTTTAGTTAATAATTCATTCAAATCAGTGTTTTTATAAATAATATTGTACTTGGTATTAAATGACTTTAGCTGCTTTTCTTCTAAAGTTGGTAGCATAAAATATGCAAACAATTCGAAATTAACTTTTATGCAGTTGTGTTTATTTAGTGACATAGTAATCAATTCTGCTATATTGGTTTGGTGATCACTCAGGAACGCCTCTAGACCGAGGTACTCGTCTTCCTGAGTGACATTCAATCTGTATGTCATTATTCTGTTATTGAATGCTGTCGCAATAATATGAATATTTGCGAACTTGGTATTCAATAAACAGTTTGCTTTGTGTATATTAGTTCTCATATGATAGGAATACTGATTTTCTGGAATTAATATTTTACATTTGTCACAGTTTATTTTTCTAGATCTTGACTTATTAGTGAGGTGTGTAGAAGCTGTGAAACAAAGAAAAAAAAACAATGATAATAATTATAAAATATAATGAAATAACCAAAAATACATTGAATTACCCTATGAATTAAAGCTAATGCTGGGATAAATGTTATTATATTGTATATAGAGATATAACTATGCATCATGTACCTAATATAAAAATGTGTACAGGAATAATAAATTGATTAACAATAGGTTAAATCGTTAAGTTTCGTAGGATCCTAAGTACGACAGCGGACAATTTTTAAAATCTTTTTGGGTCGCTAAGATGAACTCTTTTATATGGCGCCAAGACTCCTTATCTTCATCCAGTTTAGTTTTTATAGTAGTAATAGCATGCCGCCATCTATTTATCGGCATAATTTTTTTTATTTCTTCGACATCATATATTTTTAACTCGACGTAATATTTTCCTTCTTTCGTCTCACTAATTTGCCGAGAATAGCCCTTCCGCAGCCTTTTCGTAAAATAAGAATGTATAGGTGGGACATTACCCGTTTTGGTAGAGCTCTTAACACATTCACTCTTGTCATCGTCTTCGTCACCGAATAATTCATTGGCCGTAACGCATGCTGGCGGAGAAATTGGGGAGATAGTTGGTTTGGACTTTTTCGAACTAGATCCTTCACTCGACTTGCCGGATCGCTCTCTCTTCATTTTCTTGTCCTCCGACTTCCCCTTCGGCTTCACCTCCGCTTCAGAATCGTCGCTGGAGAGAAAGAGATCGTTGGCGAGTAGCTTCGACCTGTGTATAAATAATATATTATTAGTGCACTGTAATCGATAATTTTATTTTCTACATATGTATAGGTGTTTATGTTGATTAGGTTTCGCTATATCTCTAAATATTTCTATGTATAAATCTAATATTAAAAATTATAAAAATCGATGAACAACAAATACAATGCTTGGTATAGGTACAGACACATAGTCTTAACGTCAAACTAGAATATTCTATCTATGCTACAGAGATAAGAAATAATGATCAGATTAACTATATGTATGTCACAGTTAGACTTGAAACGTTACGAGAATGGAACCCTCGACTGTCCAATCTTTCATAAGCAGTCATAATTATCATTGTGTTATAGTTGAAATAAATTAAAATAATTATGTAACTGGTACTTAGTTTTCATTTTTTTTCAACACAAAGTAGCATATTCGATCTGTGCAGGAATCGAACCTGCATCACAATATTGACGGTCAACATTCGAATACTTGAATATATCAACTAATACATTGCTCTGACCATTTAATAGTTAGATAAATGATTATGAATAGATACTTACATTCTTGATAGGTGTTTAGACAGGTAGCTTGATCAGGAGCTCGGAGAGTTGATCCGTTGTAGAGAGGATTCGTACCAGAGAGGAATTGTACCGGAGACTAATTTGCTATGCGTTTTTATAGGCCTAAAATCACATCATTCAATCCAAATTTGTAAAACTGCATACTTGCAAAAATTGCATACACGAGCGTACAAATCTGAGCGGTTAAGGTTTTAAGCTTAGTGTTATTATATAAGATGGCTTTTACCCATGGCTTCGCCCGCGTTAGTTTTAAATTATCCCACGGGAACTTAATACTGAGATAAAAAATCCTATGTCATATTCTGGGTTATGGTCTATCTGTATGCCAAGTTTCATCGAAATCGGTTAAGTAGTTTTAGAGTTTATTCGTTACAAACATACAAAAATACAAATCTTTCCTCTATATAATATTAGTGTAGATTATTATATGTATAGATAGATAATGTAGACGGATGATGAATATAGATACTTACTTAAATAAACAATAGGGGAATTTCATATTTAGAAAAAAAGTTTGAAGATTGTTGTTTTTTACTGAATGTTTTTGACGTCAGGCGACGGTACAAACGCTGCGGTTTGCACGCTCGCATGCAACTTCTAGACATGTGGAGGAATGGAGATATGACTAGTCAGAATCTCATATTTCGGTATGTAAAAATAAGCTTGTATTTATCTTATAATTTTTTCACAATTACTATGATAACTTATTTGTTTTTATGAAATATAGAAGAAGTTGAACAATTGTATGAAAACGTAAAACGTGTCGATGCTCACTAATTGTAGGTACCTACTACAATAATAATCAGATCGATTAAGTAAATCTTGTGTTTTATTCCAGCATAGAGGTACATCTAAGCTATTAAAAAAATAAATTAATAACAAAAAACTATTTATTTTTAATCTTTATAATAATAATAGCAGGTAAAACCAGGCTTAATAATTGTATGTCGATATTGATCAATTGTTATGATCCGTCTCCTTAAAAAGAATTCAGCTACGTTGCAAATTCGCTAACGCTGATATACTATTAACATACCATGATTTTGCTTGCCAAATCATTTTAATAAAATGTATGAAAACAATAACCGTGAACAAAAATACAGTAGTATTATTTTGTCGATATATATTTTCGATAAACAATAAAATGTTAGGCGTCGTAATGTCTGCGGTTTCAATTTCACCATACCATTTTTGTATAGATATTAACATCTAACAAAAATATACGATATTGAACTCTATGTATTAAAAGAAATAATTAAATTTAAAAATATAAAAGGGGGATATAATAAATTGAAATCCATTTCATCTTTGAATCTGATGGTGAAGACTGAATCAGACTGATATAATTGCGGAATGTCGGTAAGTGTTACTTAATACATTCACTAACAATTTAAAAATGTATTAATATTAACAATAGTAGTAAGTAGCATCACAGCATTAATTATTTCCACATAAGCCTTTATTTCAATCGTAACGTTTGTAGTGTAACTTAAATTAATATTGTATTGTTATTTCAGGACTCGGAGGATCTCTTCAATTTTGTACCCATGAATCAACCAGTCCAACAAACCACTGGACAGAAGACGCTGGGTCTCGCTCGCAAGAGATCAAAAACAGATCAGACATTCTATCAATTTATAAAGAAGCCTGTTTCTCGTGGAACGAAAATAATAAAAATAGAAATCTATGATACAGACAGTTTTCAAAAATCCGAACAGCCGATGTGTAATTGTGAGGCTGATGTGTGTGTTCAACATGTTGTGAAAACTATATTATACGATGATATATATACCAGTACGAGAGAATTAATTGCCAAAATTCAGGATGACATCGAACCAAGAGTATAGATTTAATAATTTAAAATGTATAGACGTTACCGTTTACCACTTATGTATGTTTAATTTTCTAAAAAAGTTTATGTAAATAATTATAAGTGTACCTATGTAGTAATGAATAGATATCAACTATAAAAATATCAAAAATTGTATATTTAAAATAAAATAATTCAAAATATCATTTTTTTATTGCTAACTCATTCTTATACATGTAATAAATAGCCACTGCACTACGTACCTAGGTATATAAGGCAGCGCAATGGACAATAGCGAGAGCATTCCATATTATCATATTCAATAAGTATGATCTTTTTTATGAATATTACTGCCATGCCTGCTATCTTAAAATAATATGTGAATAGAAGATTAAAATGTGGAAAATAGGGTATCCAGATCTCTGATCTGGATGCCCTATTTTCCAACTACTGCCGAGGTCTAACCTCAGGCTTTTGACGGTCGGCGAACGCAGTTTTTGAAGCGATTGTGGCGTATCGAGCTTTCTACGCCTATGCAATATAGCAAAACAAATTGGTAGTTCCTATACCTACAGTACCTATATACATAAATGTTTGCGTAGGTAAAACCACACTAATTGGTAATAGAAACTACGCACTACATAATTCATACTCTAAATTACAATACTTAATACAATTACCGTTGAATTTCAAGTTAACAAAACTTTATTTTATTTTAATTTTCTTCCATAAAATCCTGTATGTTTATATTTTAATCGTTTATATTCCCAGATAACATCTGCAGTACATACGGACCAGTAACTAAATAGGAGCAGTAAGTTATAAAAAGTGCTTCAGAAGCGAAACCGATCGTAAAACCTAGTATTATAAACTTGTTACTCTAAATTTGTGTAAACAACTCAATAGTAATAATGTTAACCGCCAACTATTTAAGCATTTGTTTTATAAGCAAACGTTGGGTAGTAAGAGTAATTAAAATGTATGAGAAAAATATACCAAGTCTTTATTTTCTAACATATACTTAGTCAAAAAGTTAAAAGCTATTCTCTTTATGGACTCGTAAATCTGTATCCACTTTACAGTAAAATAAATCTAAGATTAACAACTAAACAGTAAACGTTAAAACGCCAATCATTTTACTATAGAAATAAGGCAAAACAATACGGCATTACTCAAACGCTAGCATTAGTATCTCTCGATACGCGACTACGAAATGTTCAAGTAGCTGCTTCAAATTGATAAATGTGCTTCAGATACCTACATTGGCAAAGTTGTGTGTCTCAATGTAAAGTGCTATCACTGTAAGAGGAGGCACCTTCTAATTTACTACGTCATTGTTGTCTACAAACTAGTGGGTTACCGAGTACCGAACGTATTATCGTCTCGGTAAACGTTTACGATCTCGTAAGTAGTTTGACAAACGTTATAACGTATTGTCGCCGTGTGTATATTGTTATGATCGCGTTATCTTGTATGCAGAGGCGGGAGCGACAAATAACAGTAATTCTATCCAATGTCGTGAGAACCGACGTTGTGCAAGGAGCAAACCGCTGAACTAGTTCACAGATTAATCTCAGGTTAATCTTAACCACTATCATTAAGAACTAGCAGTAAGACACGATCTTAGATAACGACATGTTTTACATAAAGCGTACTGTTTGTAGGTGTAATGCTTATACAAAGACAACAACATATATATATATATAAACATACGTACATAGTATATACTACCATACGATTAGTATTCTAGTTTCGACCTATGTTCAAACAAGTATGACAAATGAATATATTAGTATGTAAACACCAGTTGAATGTAGCTAAGCTATCAGATCTTAGAATATCCTTTTACGTTAGGACTTCCTGTCGGCTGTGAGGTTGTAAATATGTGACGTCACGCAGAGACGAACTCATTCTATATATTTAAAGTAAGACTAAGCATTGGTGACTCAGACTAATAATTCTAGAACAATCACTGAGAAATAAACGCAGTTGTGTGCGTATGTTTATGAAGTCAGTGTTGGTGCAACAGTAGGTACATACTATCTACTATATAATTAAGGAACATTTAAACCATTCATTGTTTCACATCTTTATAAAATCCGCAAAACAATATATACTCCAACATATCAATCGTTGTACTCAAAATATAGATCATCCAAAGGGAATTCAAAATAGAATCAAAACCAACAGACTAGAATGTTCAATTTATTAAAACGCTAAAAGTCAATAGCTAAACTCAGTTTTAAAATTCAATACTGCAGGATTGCGTTTGTATCTGTTGTAAGATCAAAAGAATGAAACAACTAGCGTTCAAGAGTTTAATCTGAAACTCAATCAGCGAGCTCACAAAACCGACACGGTCCAATCCACCCGGTGGTGAAATCGAGACCGCGGGCCCTGGTTACAATAAGTGAAACTGTATACTATGCAACTTCCGTCCACATCACGTCAGGTATCCGATGACTGTCCGCCAGGAAGTCCTACCCACTCCACGACCAAATTAACATCATAATTTAATAACCACCTCCATTTACTCACACAACAAATTATGCATATTTTCAAACAATACCAAATTGTTTAATATTCAGAGTAAACTACGCGGTTTGATTTTAACTAAAATTAATGCAACATTTTAACTCGCACCTTATTTGCATTTTGCACCTGAATAACTAATTATGATATTCAGTAACCAGACGTCACGAAACGAATTAGTTCGTTTTAATACGTAGGTACGCTCTACAAAGTTTTAATACCCACGTATACAATATGTTCGCAAACTTTCAGGTTACAATGATACATTTTCGATTTCCTCAAAGATTTAAATGATTTATGAATAACATAAATCTTATATGATTTACTGAACCAATTCATCATATTAACTCGAGATATATAGTACATAATATTGTACATTACATCACAAATAAAAGCTAAAATAAGAAACGAGAATATTTTTGTTGTTGACAAAAGTAGATTTGACGAAAAAGAGATTAATATTGTCGTAGACGTACGAAAACCGCAATAAAAAATACATAAGTAAGTGCCCGGGGGCGGACGGACAGAAAGTCACACGACGTTGTACTCCTCAGGGAGTAATAAAAATGATATAAGAGCCCTGCAGCTTTGTCGTAGCAGGAAAATCAATAGAATAGAAATGTCAAAACAAGGTCGAAGAACTCCCCATGCAATAGCAACCTATCAAAATTATAAACAACTAGGATACCGCAGCCGTGCCCGTTAGCACACGCTACTCCATGCCTCCCCTCGCTCCCCGAGGGATTGAATTTCAGAAACCATTTTATAGTCGTCAGGTAGGTACGTCATTTGTAGGACGCGCGACATTAGCCGGCTTGGTAATTTGGTAAAAATTGCTCACCTCTACGGCACTGCTCTACATCATAAATGGATTTGTATTATTACCTGAAACAGAAAAAGGGTATTGTTAGATATTTCTTTGTTGTGTTATTATTATGCTGAGACGGACATACGGATGTTAATCATTACAATCATGCCACACGTACAGCAAGAACAAGGCCTAGTTAATTATGAGCTGTCATTCGAGTTCCCCAAACGTAACATGGTTGAAGGCAATACCTGCACTAATTGCGCCAACTGGCTCATAATAAACACACCAATTTATTACAAAATAAAATTGAACGCTTTGAGTCTTTATTTATTTGGCAAATGGCAATGTTAGCAGCCTTGCGAACTATTTGTTTTGGATGTGGATGGGTGGAAGATATGCGACCGATACAATGTTAAAACAAAATATATTTGATAAGAACCAATTGCCATCACACCCGCGCATATCTACATTAAGGCCCGTAAATTAAGCGCACCTTCCGCCGAACGCGACAGATTTATTTTAACGAGTGGGTCGGAGTGGGACGGTTAATTTTATTGTGAACCAATTGATTACAGGAACTGTTTAAGTACATTCAATGATAATGAGACGTACAACGCGCAATCTGTTACGATTGCCATCATTGAAACGACTTAATCAAATGGCGACACGTGTTAATTAATCCTTTGGTTTATTCCAAACAGGTTCTGAATGTATTAATAAATATCCCTTTTATTTAATATTGCAACCGTGAACAATAAATACGATAATATAAAGACTGCAAAGAAAAGAAAAATATCGCTAATACCACTGATCAAACGTTAGGTTTATAAGTCATGAAACTCACCTTGTCGATGTCGATTTTACGTTTTGCATAAAAAGAGAAACGACGTTTTTATTGTACGACTATCGTCGAAGCTCTATTCCAAAAACGACAACGCTAATAAACGAAAAACGGGTTGAAACTAGATACCTATAGATAGAACTTGGGTGGGTTAATAATCACTTAGTGAAAATACGTTGGCACTTCTGCCAGAAAATTAACTTAGTTATCCGATGTGGCATCGTTGCCAGCTACCTACCTAGACGGGTTGCCAATTGCTAGTGACACGAAATTTTCGAAAGCATTTTTTATTAAGGACTACACGACAAGAATTTTAAACTAGAAATATATTTATCTTAGTATCTGATTGAGTACTTTCTTGTGTAGCAGTGTGACTAATTAATGAAGGTACGACGTGATTACTGCTCAACAAGATCGAGGTAGCGTAACTAATCAAAGTTCACAAGTGCAGCCAATGACTTTGTTTTGATCGTAGAGTGGTGCTAGATAATCGCAATGAATTCAGAGAACGCATTGGCAATCGTTACTGCACTGAATCACTAATACGCTCAGTAAAGACATCCAATTTGTAATTTAATGAAATCGCTGAGAGCGTGCCTGTCAGCCTTTAAGGTTGAAACTATTACGCTATGTAACGTACGCTCGTGTGTTTGTGTTCGTATTCATTTTCGTCATTCGATTCCATTTAAATATTTGTATGCAAGCTGTCAGCTGTATTTATTCGTTTAACTAAAAACCATTAATGGACTTTTTTACTCGTTTACCTACTTAATATAAATTACTTTTATAAAGGCTTTCTCCATATTACCTCTCCTATTTTAAGTACACAAAGGCTCCACTGGGAGTTGATACGGCAAAACAATCTTCATGAAGTATTAAATAAATAAAATCCATAAAATCTATTCATAATACCTCCAGGGCAGAAATAACGAGTGGTTGAGAGAAGGTGTCGTTAAGAAGAAAAATTAAATTGATTTATCTCGAACAAACAATGTAATAAAATTTACTTTTCCACAATATTATTGTGGAAGCGTTGATTAAAAATATAATGTGGACACTGCGGTTGCTATCTGCCCTAAATGTTTACAGATGTCTATAAATATTTCGTAGTTCTATTAAGTTCATGGTCAATGTTTCTTTTCTTCAGCTAGATTTTTAGTGTACAAAATGACTCAGCGAAATTTGAATACTGGGTCGCTGCACGGATATATTTTATGCAGTGCACTCAAACTGATTAGATTCATTTTTATCCGACTGTACTGTACTAAAACAAAGTAACGAGATACGTTAGCGCGCACCAGACTCGCTGTCTCCGCCCATTTATTTTTATGTAGATTTAAATGTAAATTTTGGTTTAATGACGCGAAAATCAGTAAGCTTCTCGTTAATATTTATGGAGGGCTGCATTTACTATTTTTACTCAGTCTTCTCACTATTTTTAGTTTACATTTATGCTTATAATCGTAAGGTTTTTATCATTTTTATGATAGCATTCCATAGTTTAAGAGACCGCATCTCTGTATGATTGTACTTTTGAAGTCTTTGAACTTTTTTATTTATCTATATGAAATAAGGAATGTAAATATAAGTGTTACAACATGAAATCACTTCTAGGGCTGCAATATAAACAGTAGCACTGCGGCAGATCAGTGGCCTATAAATCTTTGACTATAGTTACTGTAAGTGCGAAGTGCGGGAAGAAAAAAAAAATAAGGAAACAAAAGTGACTGTAAAATTTCAACGGTAGCCTGTTTACGTTCGACCTTTTTTACGATGTTGTTAACTGTTGATTCTTTTTAAACATCTGAGTCGTTCACTGTAAACTACATTGTTCGCGGTTTGAAAGCTAAAATGGCGCTCGAAACGTGCTTATTGCTTAATCGTCGGATATTAACATTCTTCATAAAGAAATCCGAGTTACAAATCAGACGCATTAATGACAATTTTGAAAGCTTACTTATTATGTGTTCCTATTTGATATTGTTAATAACTTTTATAACAGCTGAATATTAAATCAACGTGTTATAGAACCAATAGCCATAATTTTGTAGCTTACATTCAATGAAGAAAACGTTTGCAAAACTACATATTATCTCGAAGTTCAATTCTAATACACGATGCTCTTCTAAATTCTTTTAAGCCTACAATACCACATTCATCAATCCAATATCTAAACACAGTCGCGAGAAACACAAACCGTTCGGCGGGAAGCGTCATTTTACAACTCCCCGATAGTTCGGTAGACATTTAGGAGCAGTGCTTCACCGCCTACTAAGCGTAGATTGACATAATGTTTAACTTCAACGGAAGTCTATGACTTTATCTTAAGGGGTGTGTGAGAAACGAGTTTTTTTTACTATTTTATTTATGTGAGACATCCTTAGCGGTTGTTTTATTTGAGAAGTTTTGTTTATATCGTACTACGGCCAGGTTAACGCGACTCCACGTGTGTTTATATTTACTGCTACTACTTGCTTCAAACTGCCACGTTAAAAGTGTTAAACGTATTGACCGTTTAAGAGAACCAACCGTACCAAAATGTTTTACAAAATTTAATACAATTGATTCGGGAAAATAGAGTAGGTATATATGTATTGCACATGTTGGTCGATTTAACGCTAACAAGTGAAATTAAATTATTCAACTGCTTCTTTCATATGTAGTTACAATCGATACCCGACGAAATCCCCAAATATCACGAATAAATGGCTGTAATTTTTTTCATTTATCGCCCGCAAAAGCTGAATTCATTTTCGGCGCATCCTGCTTTGGTATTGACATGATTGCGATGCAATGATATTTAAATGTTATTTTTGTAATTCGAGTGAGACGAGTAGCGAACTGAAAATGACAAATGGAGTAAAATAATTCTAGTTTAGATCAGAACTTTTATTTCCATCACATTTAAGAGTAAAGGCCACAGTAAAACAACCTACTAGCGCTAATGTTTTATTTTTTACAACAAATAATTTTCTTTTCTCACTATGCTCACTATTACAAGCACGGGAGCCGTAATCGCCTTTGGCATCGATACAATTTAAATCGGAAGAAAACGAGCAAAGCGAATCAATCTCTATCGCCCCGAGAGCAAATCGCACGACTAAAGACGCTCTCTCGAACAGTTCAAAAAGAAAAAAAGTTAATTGGTTCTGTTTTTGTCATTGCACAGACCCGTTACTCCTTCAACTAATCTCTCTATTCTCTATCGAGAGGTCTTTACCTACTTTTACACGATTTCAGTAGCGAGATTCCAAGTTCCTAATAAAAAGCTAGACACAAACATTTTATTCTTTCTCGTTCGGACAAATTAATTGTTTGAATTTAGTTTAGTTGATAGCCAGAGCCTTTAAATTGAAGATTACATGTCACATTACAAACAAATATTATCAAACATCAGATTATGTAGATATTGTGCTAAAAATATGTAAGAGAATTTCGAACCCAAATGGATGTTTCAGAAACAAAATGGGATCTTAGAAATTCAATATTTCGCAGAACTGTTGAATAATAAATCATAAGCCCGACGTATATCAAAGGGGATCTTTACCGTCTTCACTTAACAATGTTATTAAAGAGGCGAATAAACACCCAAGTGTGTTTACAACATAATTAACCCATTCAATGTTATTTTTGAGACAAGCATTTTATCAACTTCTCATATCTTATTTCACAATCGCTGGCTAAATTCCAGATACACGTAATTAAAAATGAAATTGGCTAGAATAATCGTAATATTTCATAAACGTACTTAAGATAAAATCACGACAGACAAAAATTGCCTGTAGGTAAAACTTAGTTTATAGAAGGCTACACAATATTTCCAGATACTGAAAACAAACATACTTAATTGCGGATAATTTGTATGGTAATAAAAGTACCGAGATGCAGAATTCGCAGAGCGCCGGCGCAAGCCGTGAAGCGTAAATAAAGAGACATGCCTCGTAACAGTTACGCACATGCGCACGCATCACCTACTACCGTTCCTTTAATTTCTTACTTTCTACACTAACTGTCTGGCGTGCTACCAACACGAGCATATAAAATATAAAATTAAATTATAACCGAGATATGCTTCAGGGCTGTCGCGTATCTCAAAATCTCTGGTAGAGACACGCGAGCAATGCATACATACACTCCAGTGCAAAGTTATCATTACAGTAACTTTTGTTTAAGTATCTACTACTTGTACTTGAGTTAGAATAACCAAATATAACCTTCGCAGTGAACAGCATGACTCCGGCGTTCAAATTTATTCCGGAAAGTTATAAATATCTGTCGCAATATTAATTGCTGCGTCCTGTATAACTTTAATACGTTTTTCATTGTTTAACATCGGCCGCGGTTTGGTCAGAATGGCGCTCCATGATTACATTTTCACGTCAGTGTCAAATTGGAACAAAGACACGGAGAGAAAGCCATCAGTCATTATCAGGAGAAAGAACAATAAAACGACGAGTCACGGTCGTTAACAGAATTCACCTTACAATAAAGAAACTCTGAGGGTAGCAGCATGAATACTTGGTTAAGGTTTGACGGAATGTTGGCAAATCTGGAGAGTCACGGCTGCCTCTCACGACGCGAGTAATTACGTATTTAAATAAATTAGCTACTAAGTCAATGTTGGATTTGTGTAATGCCCTGGCAGACCTCGGTTTTGCTGCAATGTAGTTTCTTTAGGAGCCTTTTAATGAGAAGTACATTCTCCTCGTACTTTGTTAGATACTACCGTAACTAGAGACGAAACATAAAAATATATCTACAATTTTCCATTAAATAAATATCAAATAATAGCATCAGATTACCGTACTTTTCTGTAAAGAGGTAGGAAGAGAAATGGTAGCAGAATTCTAATCCCCTTTCCTTATTGAATATATGTTGAACGGGTTAGTAAGGTGAGCCGAAGCGCAGTATGACTGATTTGGAACACGACTTTTGCAATAAAAATCAAGACCGACGAAGTCGGGTGCACTTCACAGTCCACTGCACATACACGCAAGCAATATAATTATAAAATCTCTCAATTCCAATTTTAGTAAACCAATAAATTCATTCTTTAGAATTTGTCATCTTGTTCTACATCAATTAGTAAAAGCCTAAACGTTTAACAGTATCGTATTTCAATCATCGAATACCCAAAGATTATAAATTAACCAGAGACCGTTTACGTAAACAATTTCCTTTTATAAGATTCGAATTAGTTTTATCAAGATTTATACCTCACAGCGGCGCAGTAGTGAAGACGTAAATGATATTCAAAACTGAATAAGCTAAACAGTGCGTCGCAAGTCTTAACTTGGCTAAACTGGCGTACCTGCACGTACGTTCAACCACATAAGGGTATAATTATTGCTTTTTCTTGTGTGCCAGTATGAGTTTTACTGCGTTGGAATAAGGGTTGGTATGGAGTGCGTGAGTGTGGTGGGCTTAAGTCTTTCTCTTATATTACATACGTCAACCGAGACCATTAGAGCAAAATGACTGTACGAGGTGTGTGAATGTACAGAGCCACGTTGCTGACACGGTCCAAGACGATGTCAACAGCTTTGACGTATATTTTCACAACTATGTATATGGTACGTACAGTATATAAATTTGTTACATTTTCATATAATGTAATACTACTTATACTACGTACGATTCATGTAATTTTGTCTCCGTAAATATTAAGTGTACATTATGTTAAGACACTGGCATAAAGTTTTAAATTAACATATTTTAAGGAAATGGCTAAGATTCATCTTAAACTGTTACGTCAGCATTTATTACCAAGTGGTAAGCTACTTCTGAAAGTACTAAGCTTAAAATATCTAAAAGTTATAGCATAAGAATCAAAGCAGAAAAGTAGATGCTTAAAAGATCTTTGCACTTAAACAGTGGGTACTTAGCAGAGCTTGTTCATCCAGTTACAATTACTTGAGATTACCACGTTCGTATCTTGATGGTAAAGCCAGTGGCCAGCAGTACCACGCCAGAGTAATAACTGCCTCTAATCGTCACGCTCCGGGGCACTCGTCTCGGCGAAACAAGTTTCAACATCGTGCCATCTCAAAAAAAAAAGAAGACCGCATCAATCATTAGAGCACTTTCTAAACTGTTTATTGTTATTAGATTCTTTTATAGAAACGTTGCACCAGTTCAACGTCCATTTATTGTATCTGTCTGCAGCCAATCAGTGGCTAGATTTACTCCATTATCCCACAGATTTCGTATTTATAACTTTAATACAAAATTATTCCAACACAATACGCTATTGATCGTTTCATTTAAGTAAACCTAAAAGCCTTGTTATTCTTCAATTTCGTATTAAAGAAGAACGTTCAGCTAAAAGCGATCTCGGTAAATCAAATACTCCTTCATAATGTTTCTTTTTCAGCCGTAATGCATCAAATAGAGCTGAGAATAAGAAAAAAAGATGCGCGTAATCACTTCGACGACATAGCCTCGGCAAGAACGAACAATGGTCGAGAAAGTTACGATGACCATTACTATTGTATTACTTCTGATTTAATTCTCGACCTAATAGTCGGAAGCATTAAAATGACCGCTATTCACGTTGATGAAATCTCTTTTCTCACAAAGATTAACGAACAATTTATTTGAAATACAGAATGCAAGGTAAAATCTGGTAAAACCAAAATTCATGCATCAGAAATTCTTTTGAACCCAATAAAAATTAAGCACGGACTAGAATTTAAAGATCGCTGCAAAATTAGTAATTTTACGCCCTACTTTAATGGAACTCGCAAATAAAATCGAAACTACGAAGCATTGGAGACGTTGGCAGTAAACTGTCTGTTAAATTTTTATGTGTTCAAATCACAAATCGGATAGTGAGACGAGAGACGAGTTACCTTAGTAAAGGCAGGTCGTTGTACCGCCGAGTTCTAGTTCAGGCGATAGTGGATAAGGAACAGTCAACATGCCCCGGCCAAACAAAGGACGCACTTGTTTTGCTTTATTTTGCAATGTGGTGCTTTTATGGTCGCTTTTCCGGTTGACGTTTTTAAGGCATTTCTTGAACAATGTAATTTGTAACGGTCACAGAGTGTCTTCAATGAGAATAGGCACTCTTATTCGAAAAAAGTCAGAACGAAAATGTTAATATTAAATTTAAATGCAGAAATTTAAAGCAAAAAATCAAATCGATACAATCCAATCCCAACTTTGAATTGCGTTTTTATATTTTGGTATCTACACACATACAATAATTGGGATCATTTTAATCTTGTGCCGTACCTTTATAATCAAAAACTACAGAACAAGTGGATTATAAACAACTTACATACCTAATACCAAGAGCCGCAGTCTCTCAATAGCATACACTTAAATGGATAGAATGGTCTTACATACGTTTTAAATGAATGAAAACAAAAGAAAAATCACGCCTAATTATCTATTTGTCGCTGGCGAATAGTTAGTTATTCAAAAAGCCTGCCCCTTCCCTCACCTCTGTTACTCAACACAACACGGCTCATTAGAACCGGGCCGTGGGAAGCACCGGCCCACTAGTGCTGTATGCTGTAAGCAATGACAGACTGTCGATAAAAATATTTGTTACACTCTTGCACAAGAAGATTAATGTAAGTCATTGATAAATGTAAATCATTTTTATTCAACAGAAATGACAAAAGTTTTTAACAAACTTGTAACTAGACTATAACATAAAAACAACCAGTATTACTGTTATCGTTAACAGAAACCGTTAAAAAATAGCGCTTCTGTATTCGAAAATTTTATTACTATTTAAAAAGTTAAGCAGACTACGAAATATTACACAAAACCTATTTAGGGAGAAGCTTTTCACTCAAATTTAAAACCAAAGTAATTTTGTCAATTTTCCGTTTTACATTTAAAACCGAGTGCCTTTTATTTAATTTTAGAGACAAAAGATACTTCCAGGATTTGTAAAACAAGGATGATGGATGATTTTAATTAAGTTTTATATTGGAATAATATTTCACTAAATGGACAAACAAAAATTTAATTAAATTAACTTGAAGGTAGCATCTCGTCTGTCTTTTGCATTTCCAATATATTTTGAATTAGAAATTAATTCTGTCATAAAAACTGTGTGGAATGTTATGACTGGCGTTGATTGACGACCGATGGAAATATAAATTTAACGATCATGAAATCATGACACTGTAATAAACATAGTACCAAAGAGTTTTAAACGCGATATTTGCTAGATTTAAGTTCACACAATATAAATTATTTTCTTCATATTTTCGATTTAACGGAAGGTAAATTACATTTTGACATTTTTATATCCTTGGCTCAAGGAAAATTTTGCGTAGAAGCGAAGATAAATTTTATCGATATTGTTTACGGGAAAACCTCGACAAAAGCAAGCACTAGTTAGTTTCCAGCGCAGCGTTTACAAACAACGGTGGCTGCGAACGACTCACTACATACGAACACTATGTGAATATAACTTTCAGTTTCAACATACGTGAGAATAGCGAACTTATTATGTTCAGAATACATGAGGGCTTTGGCCGCCAACACTTGGATGTTGGTCCCCAACTGCCAGGGCCAACACACGATTTGTCAAACAGCTCATGGTGCTATTTACTTAGCCAATTTAACTGTCTCGTGTGCTGTAATGTTATGGTAACTAACACCACCATTTTGTATAGATACACAATTAAACAAAGAGAAACTAGCAAAACAAATATGTGGAATTCAAATTTTAAGTGTGGGAGAGCCAAGCTTCGGCACGAATGGGTCGGCTCGACCGGAGTGATACCACGGCCTGACAAAGTACCGGCGTGAAACAACCCACAGCGTTGTGTTTCACCGTGTGAGTGAGGTTACCGGAGGCCCAATCCCTCCCCTTCCCCTATCCCTTCCCAATCCTTATATTCGCAACCCCCATCCCCAAAAGGCCGGCAACGCACTCGTAACTTCTTTGGTGTTGCGGGTGTCCATGGGCGGCGCCGATTGCTTACCATCAGGTAATCCGTTTGCTCGTTTGCCGACTTATACCATAAAAAAAATCAATTGTGGTTTAGCTGTTGACAGTAAAAACAATTAAATATCGTTGCTGATTTACTTAGCCATTGGCATTTAAAGACGCCATTAAACATTTTTTTGCATTATTTTAAAAGAAATTATTTACCATTTTATAATCTCGCGAGTTTCATTCACTTACAAGTTTCATGCGTGCACTACGTTTAATGTAGCATGTACAAAGCATATGCTCGATTTCAAAGAATCGATATAAAATTAAACTTGACTAATACATTCCCTGAACTGTTGCATTATTCGCCTAGCGATTTAAACTAGTCGCTTATTACATGAGTTTATAACGATTACAATAAAAACATCAAACCAAACATCTTATCAACGTTACTCTTTAAAAATGTTTAAAAAATCTATTGCTGTTCTGTTGTGTATTGATAGTTTTGCTAAAACTTTTTTGATTTGGTCAGTCCAGTGAATGTTTAAAGCGACGAAAAATATGAATGAAAAGCAAAAACAAATTAAAAAACTGTTCCATAAGTAACGTTAGATAACAGACATCTGAGATAATAGATAATTTTGAGGCGGTACGGAGTTCAGCGGTTCTGTATCTACTCATAAATTCTTAAACAACCCTAATTAGAGGTAAAATACAAAAGTACTTATAACACTTATAGTACAAGGAAAAGAAAACAGATTCAGAAGCCATTAAAAAGTTGCCAACGTTATCAAAAAATCTGTCTTCCTTAAAACAAGTTGGGACGGGCCCTAGTTATATTAGCCTGAGAAGTGACATTACAAGGAAAATTTCATCTTGTTTAACTTAAATCGTAACTTTTTATGGCTGTCGGTTGCGTGACTCCACTCTTCCTCTCGCCTAAAACATGTAGAAATACTTAACGAGATTTTCATCATAAAATATTTTAACAATCTTTTATCCTAAAAAAATATTGTTGTCCCTTAAACAATTTCTTTCCATTAAGAGCTTTAAGTCCCTCGTTATTTCCGACCAGAGCCAAAAAATAATAATTCTGGATGATAAGCGAAACATATATAGCTTACACAGAATAATACTTATAACAGCTATAGAGAGAGAGAGAGAGAGAGAGAGAGAGAAGATAAGAATATTTATATCTTATTTTAATCCGTTAATACAGTTATGCAGACGTTGATACTTGTGTCTAGAACTAAATCTCAAGTCAGGAGAAATACCGATCAAGGATTTAAAATTGGACAGTTCTAAATCCAGAAAGAAGAGATTACAAAACGAGGTTCAACTGACGAGCAATCGTTGAAACTATCTGCACATTTCGGAAGAAATAAACCTCGCTAGATCCTTGTTATTCAGTAAAAGTAGGTCAAAGTTCTAAATTAAAATTACGAAATCAACAGCGTTAATACTTGTGGATATTCTAAGACCGAGTGAAGGGATAAATTGTTTACGAGTATAAATTACCGTGTCACACGCACAAAATAATCCCCCGACATTCGGTAATCACAAACAAAATGTTTACAATGTTTTCATGAAAAATAAATAAAATGAGTCGTGAATCTCAGAAACGCCATAAATTATCTTAAATTTCATTTGAAATTATTTAAAAGGTGTAATAAATATCATTAGAATATTTTTTACTCGCACCTGAGCATAGTTGGACGTTGTCCAGATTCTTAACGTTAAAATGTGAATGCGAGTAGCGTTTTGCTGACCACTGCCGCGTATGACATTTCTATTACGTAGAATATTTACGGAACGAGTAATGTATGTTGAAGTACAGTATTACTTTTTATATTGCGGTTAACAGTTACTTTATTTAACAAATGTAGATGATTATGAAAGCGTGATATGAGCGAATTTCACGGTATTTACATAAAGGAGTCAGTAAATTCAACGTCGTGTTTATTTAAATTGGGATGAATTAATGTTTCCCACACTCACTGAAAGAAATTTTCACATCACAGAATAATATTGCGAGCAAAAATAAAGTGTGAGATCGTAAATTGCCCGGTATGTAGGTACTATAACGGAAAATATTAAATCTAATTTAAAAATTATTCTTAAAAACGTTAAATACCAATTGATTTTAGTTAAAAGAACATTCAAGAATGTTGTAGGCATCAAAACAACTCATTTCATTTTAAAAAATTACAGAAATACTAGGAGCGAATATTTGAAGAGGAGATAAAAAGAAAAACTAAATCATAAATTCATTTTAAATATGATGAGTCAAGATGACTAATGTAATCTTTCATGCAAATACGAACCGAGAGGAATATTCACGAAAATGTCTTTAGAGAAAACTTGAGCCCGTTTGAAAGAAGTTGAGTACATTACGAATAGCGAAGTGATAGAGATGATGACACAGTTGTTTTAAGTTTTCATTTAACGTAATAAAAAGCAAGTCAGATTTAAAACTAAATTTTGCTAGCACTATGATTATGAACGTGAGATAACCAATTCTTAATTCTTACAATATTTTCTGAGCTTACGGGGTATAAAAATCAATATGTAAAAAGAAATCATCTTTAATAAAAAGCAGTGTCTACAATAAAACGTAAACTTAGAAAGACGAGCCACGGATATTATTAAAATAGGCTAACAATACCCGTATGGCCGGTTTCATTTTCATATATTTCTCAGCGAGTGCTACATAAATGGCGCCTACGTGATTTTACCGCGCAATTTCTACAGCGTGTACCGAGTAGCAGCTTGATACAAAAGTGTAATAAAAAAACGCTCCTCGGTACAAGTTAACGGGCCATTCAAAACCGGGTCTATTTTCCCATTATAAACGCATCGTAAGTCGCAACGTTAGAAGCACTGTATGCGGAACTTGTGCGCACCGGTTCATGCCATTCTCAATCGTATATCATTCTACATTAATTGCATTTTCGTTGTGTGTTTTATAATAGAGTAATCTCACGGTCCAGTATCGCCTCTATTTCGAACTAATACTGATCCTAGTAGAACAATAGTTCTAAATTTAATTTTTAATTGTTTATTAAAAAATATATACTCAATATTCGCTAACCTAGTTACGGAACATTCATTGATGTAAATTTAGCTTGAATAGTAACAGTAAAATTGTCCGTGAGCTAACAAAAAGTGCCACCGTAACATAGAAAGTCGACTTTCGGAAACAAAATCTTAATTTAGAGAGCCAATAAAACAATTACACGCCACACTGCGACAGCTGTTAACTTAAAAAGAAGTTCACCAAGTCCGATGTAACAGCAGCGAATGATTCTAGTCCAAATAAAAATGTCGGATCGAATCTGTCAATTCGGAAATCGTAAGTTAAAAAATGGCCGATAAAAACATGTGGTCGGGGCCGTCCGGGCACGCAGCAGATGTCGGACATCAAGACGTTATGGAGGGTAATCCAGCTCACATGTTCAACGAAAAACGATCGGGTGTGCACGTCGTATCGATTCAACACTACAACCCGATCCCCCGACATACTTAGGCGATGTCACCCGCGCCACTATCATATTAGAAATAGATCAGATGTAAGCAATAAACCCAGCTTACCAAAGATTCCGGGATATGAAATACATTTATTTAATATCTGACCGAAGCACCAGTACTGTACGATTTTAGTTTTATTGCGATTATAACACTACATACCGCTCACTGGTCTGTTTATATACAAACATGTTTGTAGAATTTTAGCGAAAATTTTCATTAACTTTAACGTAGTATTAATAGATAGGAACGCCATATCTACGGATTATATTTAAATAAAATTCCTTCTCGATCGAGTATGCGGTTACCTGGATCGAATGGTAAACCTAAATATGTGCAGTATTGCGTTCAGTTTACACAAACTTCTTAGAAACTCGACCGATTGACGCAATTCCGGTCATGGATCTCGAGTTGCCCGAACCGAATTCAACTGCTCTTCGAGCTAATTTCCGAACGTCACTTTGTTCTTTATTCAATTTCCGATTTCGGCAATTCCACGTTCCAATTTTAAATTTATTCTTGATTTCTTTTTAATTATTTTCTATTGAAAAAATATGGCTAAAGATAACTATGTAGTGTTGAACCATCCATAATACATTTGAAATTAACAAAATAGATAGCTCTAATATAAAAAGATAGAAAACACCAACATTGGGTTCCCTAAATTAAATTCCTCACCGGGATTAACGGGAATTACGCAATTAAGGAAAATAAATTATTATCAGGGATTCCAAGAATCGGGACGAATGGAAGCGTGCTCTATGGAAAACTGAAACAAAAGGGATCGAGTACAATAGTCAGCAAAATAAAAATAAAATATATACAAACAAAAATTTCCACAATAAAATTTAACTTGTCAGTGTTTATGCCAGTTGTTCGCACAATTAAAAAACACAGTGATAATCCTTGGACCGTTTTGTTGGTTATTGTAAGCGGGTTTTGTGTGTGTCCTGTTCTCTTAAAGTGAGACTTTATAGCAGGTGTAGAATATAACAAAGGCGAGATGTAGATGAATAAGATGAAAAAGACAATGATTGATACACAAGGACGTAGGAGAAACCCATTTTCTTCTGGAGCTGCCCTGCTTCCCCCTGCTGCCCCCTCAGCCGTCATAACAGCCGTCTCGGCCGAATATTAAAGGGGAATGCCAAGTCCCCATAGTAATTTAGGCCCACTGTGCACACATATAAAAGTTCATGATTATAATAGAGGGTAATTCCAATAATCAATTGGTAAAAGAAATTATATCAAAAATACTTGGCACTTAAAAGTTATTTAAGGTTTTATTATTTCATTAACACTAGTAACGTTAAAAAAACAAAATAATAATTATTTTAATTTTATAGTGTGGAAGTGTAAAGCATAATAACTGGGAGTAAAATAACACAAAACACCTTTAGTTTTACATATTTATTCTTGTTAATCATCACCATATATGAGTAAAACATCATCAACTAATTGTGCGGGTGGAAACACATTATTTTGATGCCTTGTCCATCCTAAATACCATATTATTATCACGGTCATGACATAAGCACAGCATCCTACAGTACGCCAGCCACCAATACAGTTACTGCTGCATGGCCTGTGTCAACAGTGCCAACTAAAACCGATATACAGCTTTTTGCGATGAACATGGCGACTAGTGATTCTGGTCCTTACCAGTGAACAGATTTGTGCAAATATAGTGATTGTTCTATTACTATTATTAGTACATACTTCTATACAGTATGCCCTGGTAAATCTCATTTGCTTGCCATAGTATGAGCGAGCTTGCTTAAGTTAATAAGTGTCACAAGCAATCAATATTAAATCACTTATTTATATTTATACCAGGGAATTCTCTTATATCTCATTATTAACAGTAATGTTTTGAAAATCTGCTTCACAAGTAGTGTTTGTATTCCATGTATGTGATTGTTACCTTAAAATTGATGTGCCACAGTGATGACACATACATTTACATGACCAATAATTGGCTCAAATCTTGTTGTCTGTCACATTTCATTCCAAGCATTTGTCCTACATGTATGGCACACTAGACTATCACTGGAAACTTGTACCTACAAGAAAAGATGAGAGCAGTTACAAGATCAGCACACAAAGTACTTTTAAAATACTATTAAGTACTAAGAGATTTTAAATATATATGATCATTAATTACCTGGCTAATCCATCGTTGTATATGATTTCGAACTTCAGTGATTTCCAAAGTATGTCTTCGAATTCTAGGTACATTCAAACCGCAGTATAAACAACGTAGATCACCACTCACAGCAGTAGATGACTGTTGTGAATAACTAGGTCCAGAGTAAATGCCGGGTTCGTCGTCGGTCGAAGCGTGTACGGTGTAATACCAAATCAACATTGTCGATACTATATAAGTCCAGACTGAATGCCGGGTTCGTAAGCCAAAGCGTCTAATACTAAATCCAATTTATCACCAGTGTCGTCATAAGTAGCAGGAGCAGAATCCATAATCAGGCTGTAGTCGTCAAGGATAGGAGAATCCTCAAAGTTAATGAGTGAAAGTAGTCAATTTAAACCACGATTAGTATACACAAGTCGTAAGTAAGTAAACAAACAAGCAATGATTTTGACATTAACTTTTTCCGGCGGCTTGTCAAAAGTTGACTTGATGTTGCCATAAGAAGAAAAAATCGATAGATCGATTATATTATTATTTCACAGAAAAATTGTTCTTTAATGGAAATAATATTAGTTTCCATTACATGATATTCATTAGTTCATTTTCTTTTCGGAAAAATATTTCTGTCTATTAAAAATAATATAACTATTATTGTTCCGATTCATTCTTGGTAGTTTTTTTTGTAAAGGCAACATCTTGAAAATATTTTTATGTTTCCTAAGATTAGTCATTTTCATATCTATTTAATGTTTTTGAAAAAATATCCCATCATGCACAGACTTATGAATATGTGCAAGACATGTGTAAAATAACAAGGTATTTTTCTACTGAAACCAATTTGTTGTGCAGCTCTGGGCCTAAAATTGGCATTCCCCTTTGCTTCATCAGTAAAACGCGAGTACATTTCGCAATATTGTGAATTTTGTTCGAAAATT
Organism: Spodoptera exigua; assembly: GCA_902829305.4. Classification (NCBI taxonomy): domain Eukaryota; kingdom Metazoa; phylum Arthropoda; class Insecta; order Lepidoptera; family Noctuidae; genus Spodoptera; species Spodoptera exigua. The sequence goes on from LR824614.2 coordinate 8,300,042, forward strand.
TTTGACTAAAATGTCTCACTGTGGGCGACAAACACAAATATTAAAATAAATATCTGTAAATATTGAAATGTCTGCTGTCGTGTTTTTCAAGTTAATTTTCAAATAAGAATTAATCTTTATTATACTTCGTAGGCGGCATTTTTCAGCGATATGTTAAACGACTTTTCCTGTCGAGTCGACTAACTATTTACTTTTACACGATCTAGAGTGCCTCATTACAAGAAAAAGAATGTTTAAAAAATTAAATTTGTATTATTTTCCGACTACTTGTCCAGTTGTTTCACTTCATTCTGCTAAAAATCTGATATTAGACAGCTTATGCCCTTCCTCAAGGAAAACATTCGATTCAAATCCAGCTTCTTGTTCAAGAGATTAACGCGTTCATCCCAAAAAATAAACAAACTAGCTAGTATTATACACAAATGTTAAATTAATCCCACAGAACGATGTCTAGGAATTCGTCTATATTATAAATAAAATGTATACGAAAATATGTATTACAATTCGTCATATTAACACGTCTTAAATCTGCGAGGCGGCATTATCGCATCTGTGTGATACTAATGTAGAACAGGTGGACTTGTTACTCCAATAATAACACATTGCCTGCCTATTTCAAACGAGTCTAGAAACTTTTACAAAACTTTCAAAACCGTCCTATAAATGTCAAAGATTGCTTATCTGTTAGCAGAAAAATATCACACCAAATAATGTCGGAAGAAAAAAACATTTCCTTTTCCTTAAAAATAAAATAAAATTAATCCGATCAAGTTATTAGATAACGTCTTATAACAGCCAAATGTTCTTTATATAAATTCGCTGTCGTAAAACATCGTTAAGCATCGTAATGCGATAACTCTTTGAGTTCGGGTGTTGCTATGCAATTAGGCGGCGAAAACAAGAAGAGAAAGAAATAAAAAGTGCATGCCCTCGACAGATGTTGGCGCAGTGGCGCTGAGCGATCGAGACAGGTGCATCGCAGGGCTGGTGCACATCCGATAACCTTAATATCATCATTATACAAACACGTTTACGAGATACGATGGATATTATTATTACGTTATTCGCTCCCAATATTTACATCGTCATCCAATAACTGTAAAAATACTGTTAATAATTTAAAATGTAGAACAAATTAATTAATTACAATGATCGTAATGTGGTAACTAAAATATTGATGGGCTGTTAATTAAATAGGTGAGCTTTGGCCGGTAAATTTTGTTAATCATCATTTGTTCGATGCTTCGTTTATATATAGGTTTCGAGCCCTCTTATCCCTAAAAGGTCCATAGATCTAACAATTTGGTAAACCGAGCAATTAGCACTAATCGCGATAGTTCCCGAGCAATTTGTGCAAATGACGCGTTACTGGCTTGACACGACTGCTCTTCGAGTAATGAGCTATCCACGCAATTATTACGCTATCGATTGTTACTCCTTGAATCGAGAGTACCCATAAATCGGACTGATTGATTTTGTAATTAACAACCACGTTCATTGCCAATCGAAGCAGAAATTACAGTGGTACTGATAGAAGATGCTTAGCTCAAACATATTTACTGGGCTTAGCAGATAAATAAGATTACAAATGTACCCAATAATTACAATAACAAAAATATTATAACTTCGCACACGACATAAATTAATTTCTATCGGTCAGCAAATTATTGCTGAGAATTGCAAACAAATAGCTTTACTGGGTTACCTAGTTAAAAAATCGCCAACCCTACTTAAATAAATCGTATATCGACAGCGCGGCCGATTCCTGGCCGTCTGCTAATCGACCTACTAATCGGCCGGCTGCCGAGCAGTTACACTGAGACACCAACTTACACATTTTATTACCTCCAACCGCATCTACATTTTACTGCTTAATTTTATTGTAATGGCTACTCAATGCACTAATTAAATATAGTAACGTATGTTGGTGAGTTGAATATATACATATAATCGGTATATGGGTTTATTAAAGACCTGCACTGGTAAAAATAGAAATAAAACAATGCGATTGTTTTGGATAGTTGTTACTTTTGTTAATATATTTCTTTTTATTCGCTATTAATGTCGTCAACAAAGACAACTAATCCTCAAAAGCTACTATAATAGTTTCTCGCAACGCAAATAAACGTCAAAAAAGCGATTGGCAATGTTAATAAATATAAAGCCGCAGCTTAATAAGAAAGCCGCTTGTAATCGTCACGATAAAAACAAAGAAAAAATTAAGTCGTGAGCCAAAATTATAATAAAGCAATCCCAAGAAAGACATTCCACAAGTCCGGCTTACGGCACCGGCCGAGCCGCGGCGATGCGGCCCCTTCGCCTCCCGTCCTTGCTTAATTCCATTAAACCACCCCTTTTATCTTTTTCGCTTTTATCTTTTCTCCACTATTGGATTACTGAACAAAATGGCGTGCAATAGACACACGCAATCTTTCGCCTTTGCCATTACTTCACCTACTGTATATTTGTAGTAGCCTTTTCCGTTACCACGGATCACCGCCTTTATGCATAACCCATTAAAATTTTAACCGTCCATATATTTTTTATTCCTTGTGATAGCATATTTTATTTCACAGTATTAAAGTTGATATGATGGTAGATGTGTTTGAGTGTTGACTTTGTAGACATCTAAGTTTCTAATTTTAGAACTACACATAATTTGATGGCATAAACAACGTCAATGTTTCTCAAAACAACGTAATGCCCATATCGAATGATACTTGCGTAGCTGGATGTTTACACAATAAAGGGCACATGAAGACTAATTAAATAGTTTGTTTGGTTTCGTTCTCGTATTACAGCCACCTCCACACCCCCGCATACCTTTATCTAGCCCATATATGTACCTACGTAGGTGGGTATATCGTGTATCGCGTAAACAACGAGTTCAATTCAATCAAACTCCTCGACGTAGTGTCTATGCAAACAGTCAAACTAACATTGGTGTAGTTTAAATGACGTTTTGAAATTGAAATTCTGGCGCCCTCGCCCGCATCGTCGGCGAATCAGCCAGCTCAGTCGGTCGTGAATGTAAACTGAACACGAATTTTCACTTAATTGCCTCTAATATTATATGAGCTGAGAGTGCTGAATCTGTCAAAGACTTCCTTAATGAATTAACATACAAATCGTATCAACTAATTCAGCTTAACGAATTAGCTAAGACAATGCTCTAATTTAATGACAAAAAAAGAAAGAAAATGTGTTTATTTTATATGCTAAAACAAAAGACTAACACAGATTAATAGACTATAGAAGTACATGGACATAATGGCGTAGGCGAACGTCTCAAGTCAGCAACAAAATGGTCAGCAGTTCAGAATGTGCAAGACAGGCTCCCACTGAAGAACAATTTACCGATAGTCTTAATTAAAGTAAGAAAACTAAGAATTGTTGCCCAATACACTGTGTTTTGTGAATCCAACCATCATCTAAAGTTTGGAAGCACCCACGTTCATCGAGTGGCAATTCGCTTTTACTTTAACCCACAAACTCTACCTGAAGTCCTAAACAATGTCGTTTGTCTTCGAACTCCGTCACTTAAACAAACACGCATATTCGCAAGTTGCGTGAACCATCAAACTGATAGTGTAACTTCGTACACGTCGATTAGGGTGAGTAACGCAACTAATTTCTAATATGTTTCGTTAACGGCACTTACATGAGTTCCTGTCGCCGACCGACAAATTTTCACCGTCGGCAGCATAGTTGACTAACTTAGTTATACGTTTAATGTTATCAATATACGGGCACGACGTAAAGACAATCGACGCCTAAAAGTTCCCTTCCATTCCAAGAAGCCGTTTTCAAGTAATTTACACGCACAAATGATAACCCAACACCTACAAAAGATAACCCGCACAGTTTTAGATACGGAAAAATATCTTCTCCGCAGGGTCGTGTTAAAATATGAAAATGCTCAATAGTTTCAAGCAACAAATGCAAGTTGAATGCTCAATTAATGCTCTTTTGTTATCATATAATTTAGTTACACTGCACACCATTGCAATTTCAAGACTCTTTCTATCTACAAGCGATTTTTATGCAAATAATCTGCCTCTTACATGTAGTAAGCAACCTTTTTGAATACTTCTTCTTGCGTTATTGTTACTTACCTGACATAATATAGTACGTCGATGACCTAATATCACCATGTAGGTGATATGCACAGTTTCAAAACACGACCTTCATGAACCTTTACGTACTTTACGGTACATCTTCATATTTTTTGTCTTCACAACATAACATTGTTCTACCACGTTATTGAAACATAGACAAATAAGTTGGTATATAATTGCTATTGACATACATACAAAGAACCACTAATGGATGCGTTCTTAGGACATCATTGGCAGTAGACTTTACAAAAACAGAATGCGCATGCGACGTGGCGTGTGTATCTTAACAGTAGGGCTGCGACAAGTATTTTTGTTACAGGAAAAAATACTGATGATATTCCGTGCGATTGATAGATCAAGATGTAAACATATACATATCATGAATTTTGTACATCGATAGATAAATCGACGTTTGAATAAAATTTTAAATAAATATTTAGTATACTAGTAAATGTATAAGTAGTTTACCTTAGCATGCAAATTTAACAGTTCAAGTTGACAGATAAGTAGGTAACCAGGTACCTATTAAAAGGTAGATATTTAACAAGCAACCCTAAGTCTAATAGACAGCAGTTGCGTACCATGTGCCATATTGACAGTGGCCACTCACTTTCGTGCGTGCGCGCACCGAATTGCATTGACTTAATTACGCGTCAACGGTGCACACTCCAGCTATGCACAGCTAAACTGCTACTGTCAATTACGCATAGTATAGCGATACGATGCTTATTAACGAACAACTGTTTCTAATTATACCTCTTTCACAAAACATCTGCCTACCCTTTAGAGGTGAAACAGGTGAGAAATAATATTATGCTGACACATGATTAGTATAATAGTTTATTAATCAACTTTAGTGCTCTGATGCACCAATGACGCAAAGCACCAAGCTTAAACATCATTAACAAAACGAACTGCGAACAAACACATTTCAACAAACATTAAATCTAGACAGCACCCATTGAATGCTATTATTCCGAGCGATCGGATTCACATTATTTAGACACAAACAATCGAACCACTAACGTATCGGAGGTACAATTAATCGGTACGGCAGCAGCAACCCCAGTGCCGGTGACGATGCCGTTTTATAACCCTTTGTGATCCGAATCACTTTGATCGAAACACAATTGCGAACAGAGTCGGTAATCAGTGAACGATTGTGACAGCATTATAGCGTCGTCGTCGTGGTCGAGGCGAAGTCGAGCTCTCAGAAATATATCAGACGCATCCACATACTAATCATTGCGCCACGGTTCCGGCACTGCTGTAAGAGAAATATTCCGATCGCTGAACATCATACACACACAAAACAAATAATACGACCAATGTGACGCACGCGGAGCAGAAACAATGGAGTGAAACGGAGTAAATTCACACACACGAAATAATATGGAAATCAAACAATCATGGAAACCTTTCATGATCTCAAGCACACTTCATAAACTATTCGCTATAAATCAGTTAAGAAACTAGTTGGATGAGTTCTGTGTATTTCCTTAATGCACCCGTTTGCAATACCACGAAATCTGTAAAGGATCTTACGCTAACTCTGACTTGTAAGCAATTTTGAAATTAGATTGTGTTAAGTAGCAAGTTGGCATTCAGAAGACGGGAGCCATGTTGGATACTCTAGAATATTACAAGTGTACTTACAACAATTCTATGATCTTACTCATTCCTGAATTTAGTTGGATAAATTTAGTTTTGCGGGTAATGACGTATTTCACAGCTGATCATCATAAGTAACACTGCTCATATCTGTGTCGCATTTACGACATGAAACATTGTATTGGTTCTATTACAACTTCTTTTACCACTATGGGAAAATTAGATAATTAAGTCTATTTCCATTCAATTGTTATACTTCTCATCAAGTCTTAAAGCATGTCTCTTAATAAAACAAATCCGAAAAGAATATTGCACATGACAGAGGTTGACAAAATTAAAATATCCTCGACGGTTAATATATTTCTGCGATTTCACCAATTACTTATAAAAACGTCCCGGCTTCGTTCCCATTAAAGCCACATCCAATTTCCATCTGTATGAAATGACGGGCTCTAATGTTGCCGCGTCATGCATTCTATAATCCCCCCGGTTGCCACTGTGTGCGGCCCTCAATCTGCACTGATTGAAACGCGACTGCTTGCCGAGCGATTCGCTTCTACACGACGAACGGTCGGCGAACGGTTACGACTACGATTGCACGTAACAATCATATCACCATTCTTCACAGTTTATCTCGTCATCGGTGATTGTGATTGAACAATATAAAATAAGGTAACAATAATGCTGCGATGCTCGAATTATGACATAACGTACCGACTGGCAAATATGAAGATGTTTGGGTTTCATAAGACTGTTGTCTTTGTTTGTGGCTGTATTTGTTTGTGAATCCACGAATCGACATAAAGAAAATGACGTATCATCAGCTTTGAATTATTTCATATTTATTTCGATTAAAGCGATTCAATTTATTCTACTTTAACTGCAGATTACTTAACATAAAAAGGAAATTTTAAACTCTTTAGCATCGCCAGCTACGTATGTGAAATCTGCGAGGTAGTTAAGTGGCGGATAATTTATTCCACATCCCGGGAAATAACGATAGACCGATCGGGACGCCGAGACACCCTCACCCCTTCGCCTCACCGCATAATCCTTTGATGGATTCCGCTCCGCAGACGTTTGAGAATACTGGAAAAGTACACTCTTCTAAGGAAAAACACAAAAACACATTGAACAACTGGTTCTGTTAGCTTTAGGGAACATTGTTACGAGATTGTATTACGATTATTATTGTTCACGTCGTGATCTTGGTGACGTTACAAAAATCTTTGTTTTGGCCATTGTCAACGATTGTTACCAACAATGAAACACAAGTTCTACAAGTAATGTTGCTAGTGTATGTAGTTGCGTTATTTGAAAACGATTCAAGTATAATGTCTTGAAATGTGTGAAAAAGTTTCATAAGGAAAACGCAAAATAAATTTAAATATAGCTTTACAGAAGTTTTAGAATGTACGCGTGCTAATTTTTGTCATTTCAATACGAGCATATGGCCAATAGGAATGTTTCCCTTCGAGTCAACGACCGGACAGGCAGCCAATCGCGACGAGTATCGCGACTGCTCTAGTGTTTGTCATCCGAGACGAATTGCCGCTACATTATATTACTTTTTTCTCGTCACGACCGCTACCATTAGTACAAAGCCTTATAACCTTATTGAGAGTCACGGTGCTCAGAGTTACACTATTACAAAATATTACACAAGACGATCAAACGAATCGATGAAGTCCTCCATTAAAATCGGTTTATTTCAGTTTGTTTAGTATTTCTCGACGCTGAATAAATAGATATCTATTTTCTGGATATCAGAATCTGACGAACTTCCATCGGGCATGTTTTGAAATTTAATAAGTAGGTACCATCAAATTATAAACAGCAACGCTGTATTTTTAAATGCGGTTAGTCACTGTAGTTCGACTTAGTAGATACAACTGTGAGGAATATAAATAAATATACATTCTGGCCAGTCTTTATTATTCGACCAGATGCATAAAAACTTTTTATCAAAATGTATAATTTTTCGTTCGTTGTGTGCACGTATAACTAAGCTCAGCTGTAACTAAAGCTGTAAGAGTAACGGTATAAGGCTGTTACGATTATTATACTTTATTATGTGTGCACAAAGTTAACTGTGCAAGCTATAGCACGCGAGCAGACGTTCCGCTTCAAGTTCAGTGAGCAACTAGCGTGCAGCCATGCAACCAACATGAGCTAGCAAGTAAAGCAAAATATCCAGAAGACTAAGGTCCTCAAAATTCAACGCCACAATTATGCCCAACACAATTTTGATCAGTAGCCAAACTGCGATGTGATAACTGACCGAAAAATAAATCTTGGTTAAAATGTTGCTATCTGTAACTAAAACTGTACTTGTATATTCGAGAATACAGAAAAAACGTTTCATTTGTGTCAAAGGGATCTTGCAGATGGATAAGTCGACACACGTTTGGTAAACCAGCCTTTCTAGTGATGTTCTATGGCGCAAATAAAGCCATATACATGGCAACTTAAAACTTTATAATGGCATATATAGTAGGATTGATAAATAAGAAGTATCCCAAAGCGCGCAGTAAAGAAGTCGGTTAGGCAACACATTTTAAATCATACCTTTATATGAAGGTGCTACCAGAAAACTTTAAAATGGTTTAAAGCGATTAGCTTTCGTTTTTATTTAGCCTTCTGTGTTTTCTTAACAAGTGTGGGTCCAGTGTGGGTACCTACGATACATCGCCCTCTATTATTAACAGCATAGCGGCACCTTACCGGAGATCATAATGGATCTGCATAACTCTTCTTGTTATAAAATGCGACGCCCATCCTGTACAATTAAAAGCTCTTGGCTAATCATAGTGGATGCTATTATAGTTTTTAATTACATTAAAATAAATCATATTTTCCCACTCAACTGGAAAATAAGATCCTGTATAAATCCCACTCACTGTTTCTTTCGTCCAAATTTTTTTTGTCAAGAGGATAAAACGAAACGTCAAACTGTCATACATGTTCAATGTTCATACGTAGGCAACGTTTGAACTAAAATTGACAGTTTAAGTCAAAAGACATCGGGGCGTCTGCAGGGAGTTTCCCCAACCCTTGTGGATAAAGCATGCGATAAAGTGTTTTTATTATTTGATGTTTTCTCATTTTATATTAATACGTTTCCAGCCCAAGTAACATTAAGCAGTTATAAAAAGCCCAAAATAGCCCAATATCCAATTTATATTTCCTTTCCCATCCTTACCAGACATTGCAAAAGTCCTTCCAAAATTAAACTGGACTAAATATATTTTAGTAGAATTCACATTCCAGTAATTGCACCTGTAGCGCTTAGAAGGACATCGAAAACATCGAAATAAAGCCAAACAAGATTCGCAATACTTTTCCGTGTTCAAAGCTTAAAGGATCAGTTACTAGCGAAACAAGTACTGGCACTAAACAGCCTATAAATAACAATAGATTAACAAAACGAAGAACACAAGAGTTAGCAAGATTCATGCGGTGGACGCTGGCCAAACGGCAGTCGAGCGCATAATGCTCCGAGCATTAACAATTTCGTAAGCAGATAATTTGCGGAGAATATTTAATGAGACCTTATATATTATGAACGCAGTGCAGATTGACTGATTAACTAATAAAGACATTGATATACCTAGCATACTTGTGAGTCATTAATAATACGAGTTTAATATCAGCATAAGTAACTCTATTACATACTTAGTCATTGTCACGTCGCATTATGTGAGGTCTTTATTGAACAACGCGTCGTCCACAAAAGACGAATTTATTTAAGGTAAACTTAAAGCAGTCTACCTCAGTCGAAAAATGGACGACATCGCTCTGGGAAATCACATGTATAAACTTGACATTTGTCTCAGAATTCTCAAGGTTTTCCATTGCTTTTTCGTTTTATATCTTTCTGTTTTATCTAACTATATCTTTGTCAATGTTTCTGGCCAAATTGTTTCTATGTTGAACCGTACTTTACTCTTCTGTTTGTAGAGTTCAACTACTGACAGCTCTATCCACAAACGTAAAACTTAACACCGAAATTTAATTCTCAAGCCACAGTTGAGAATTGTTGGTAAACGAAAAGACCAGCTTGTAAAACTAATGCTCGCTCAACTTCAAACTTAACCGCAGTGTAGCAGTACTTTCGGAAGGTATACACGTTGGCTGTAAAATGTTAATTAAATTTTATATCACAACAAAATGCAAAAACCAAGTTGCACTAATCAAAACATTTAGAAATAATTTTGTATATAATTATTTACCGCACTATACTTTGCTATTCATTTATAAACATTTTGTTTGAATTGAACCTCAAATTTGACCACAATTTGGTAAAAAAATAACAAGAAGGTAAATATATCTGAACACGCAGAAAGAGAAACATCGTTCGCCAGCTAACACACGGAAAATTCGGTGTCTCAAGCATAAGTTCTCGGAGCAATCCAACCGCTATACAAACATACAGCCCCTTCAAAGACAGACAGTGTGTTATGAAAACAAGCAACGGAGAATAAACACAAACAAACACGCGAAACAATTGATGAGAATGAGACAAGGGGGACGGGGGAGGACCCGGTTTCGTATTCATTGCTATGTAAAGGATTTTTCGTCCGTAAAACTGTCAAGACGCGTGTGTCTCTTTTTGCGGAATTTCTAGCGTTAATAAACATCAAAAGCGTTCAGCGTCGTCATTGTGAAATGAAAATTATTACCAGGACCTACAAAATTGAAAGAAATGAGCCACCGGATGTAGAAGGCTGATAAAAATAAACAAAGATAAAATTGTATCATATCGTACGATTTTGAAATTACTGGCTTCTTTGGAAATATTCTAATTTTAAAGTTTCTTATAATTTTTACCTACATACATTATGTATAACTACTGAGTACTGGATCAAGGAGCCGAATAACCCAACCAGTTGAGGTCATTATGTAACGTCAATACAGATTCCTGACATACTGCAACCCAGTGCTCCAGTTCATTGATCCCAATGCAAATAATGGAATTGAATATTGTTTCCATAAAACTACTTTATCTAATACGACAAATGTATGGTGACAACCTGTAACCTGCGCGACGCGGATAGTGCGTTACTGCCATTGGAAAATGGTTATTACGACCATTGAAATAAAACTTAGTTTGAATGCCGCAGCGATATCAACAGTGTGGTCCCAGACGACGGCAACGTTTATCGACAGAGGATGTAGCCCGACGAATGGCGCGAAATTGCAAATTGTGTTTAACCTAACTCGATAACGATAAAACGTTCTAACACAAGCCGAGTATTCTTTTATCGAAAACCTTGTTCTCCGTTTACACTACAGCAGTCACCTAAATGCTAATTGTCTCCATTAAACGTTTGAGGGAGTGTGCCTAGCAAATCCACAAATTTCAAGCATCCATTCCGCCATATGCTGGACATTATAACCTCAGCTTATCGAGTCCATTTGGCCAGTGACACTCTTTTTAATATCGTACTTAAAATACGTTTAATGTCTCTTTATCTCAGGGCTTATAGAACCTAATTGAGGTTTTTCGTCCATGTTTATGTAAATTCACATTTGTGCCAGAGGCCAGGATTATTTCGAGGGTGATTATTATTTTTAATGATTTACATTTTCATAATATTTACTTGGTGCGATGAGTTGTCGCTGCCATTAAAAACCTTTTGAAGCAGTGAATATTTTCATTTACGCGGAAGGGTAAGAGCATGAATTGTATTCTTTTTCATAAAATCTAATTAGGGACAAAGAGAGAATACGGAGAAAGTACTAGTAAGTGCGCACACACAAAGACATAATGAGGGATATCTTTAGAAGTCATTAGGATATGCAAAAGCGCATTATTACAACAGAATTTTGGCATGGCAGGCGCATTATTAAAACTGGCAAGGAAAATCTGACTATTAAAATCAAATAGCAAAAGTCTTCCCGGAAATCGTAAACAGGAGTCCATCTTCAACACTCACCGTTCTGACAAAGCAGTCATTAATAGCAATACTGAACTAAGACATAAACTTACAAACGGATCCATTAAAATAACAGTGCATAAATCGGGTTGAACAGTGATCTTCACAGCTTAAATAAACGTCATAATGAAAATATTCTAACTATTGGAGCCCATTTAATTGTTTTCTCTGGCCATAATCTGGCTATTAACGATCATTCGGTTGGTTGTCTCTGGGTAGTTTATTGCACAATAATGTGGTTGATTTATTGCCGCGATTAGCGTATTGGCTAGGCTAGGCTTTCGGTCTTGAATTGACGTTTTGTGTGTTTAGCAAGAATCTTTTGTAATTTACTTTGCCTATGACAGAAATAACATCAATATATTTGTCACTGGACTTGCAAGTAAATATTTTCCGGTCAACGGTTTGTAGAATCGATTTATTAATCAATTCCAATTCATCGTATCAATTGATCTCTCTGGAAAAGATTGTCAAATTGTTAAAATGAAAGCACTTTAGCTAATTTTCAATTTTGAAATTTATTCTAAGAAGGAAAGTTGTTCCTAATGTCCGTTGATAATATGAACTTAACTTAATTTTTCTGAAATAAATAAATATAAGATATCCCCTTTTCAATTTACAGACAAGACAGACACAATCACATTATCAAAGAAGCAAATTGCTGACAAAATACTGCCTCTTAGGCTTACGCAAACGAATTAAAAGAAAAGAGACACAAAGATCAGCGGCGATTTAAAGTGAATACTCCCTCATACTGCTCAGTGATGTCGTGCATAAGATAATGTAAACATTTCGGCGCAAAAACTGTGGTAAAAGAAGAAATAATATAAAGTAAAGAGATACATGCATGCGATGCAAACACGAAAGGCAGTTCAAAGGCAGAAGCGTCCCAAGCGTGGTGAATCTCCGCGAAACGCTGTTAATTTTTACTAAAACAAACAAACGAGCGAGTGAGCAAACAAACATAACCGCGCATGCGCCACGTCTAGGAACCGCGTGGCTTATGAAGCTCCTCGTTAAATATAATAAAATATGCATCTACGTACACATATTATAATTTTATAAACCACTATACACTGCAGCCATCGATCGGGTCGAGGTTTATCAATAAACATTTTTGTCTGAGGGCGCCTAATATGCCCAGTTCATTCGACATTGTTGATTTTCGACTTTATTTTATGTCATGAATTTAAGAACAACTCACTGCTACATTTATAACTCTAATTAAAAAGCTAAGAGACAAGAAAACTAATAACAATCTCTCAAGGATTCACCTGTTGGAGACGCTTACCTAATATAATAATGAGACGATCCTTTCAGTTCATTTCCAGTGAGCCCCTTCGCCACTCCATTTACTTCGCTATAGACACTTACTTATAATTCTATCCCTCCCAATTTAGATTATCTGCACCAGATTCCGTCCCCGTGAATCTAATTCTAAATTTCATTGTAATGTACTCTTATGATTGCGAGACTGGCCTGTGACCCATTGTTCGAATTTGGGATGAGCGACATTGAACAGTGAAATGAGGCCCAAAACTACGAACATTTCCGACAAGATAACGAACTTGGTGCATGATCGCTATTCAAATGTTCCACCATTATCTTGTTCGGAGCATTTTAAAATGAAAATTTAGTATTCTGTAGACCTGTCGCGAGCTTAAAGTTTGCCAGGAACCTTTTTAAGCAGATTTCCTTTCAGAGGGAACGTCCTAACAACTACAACATGCAGATGAAAGTTAAAGTCCTTCACGAACTTTGTACCTTACATGGAAGTTTTAACTAGTTGCTGTAATATAACATTGGGATAGTAACGACGTTGCTCAAATTGAAGAAATCCTCTTCGGGAAGTATAAAGTTGTCAGAAAAGATGAAAGAGGGAGCGATGATATTGAATAAAGAATATTTTATGTGTAAATAATTTATATTCGTGAGAACACGCCTCATAACTTTAAGTCGATAAATCACGATATTAGACAGCTACTCCTTGAGGGTTCGAAGGAGGGAAAAAATAAAAGTGTCTTTCATCAATTACTGGGGGCAAAAGCTCTCTGCCCGCCTTATTTATATCCAAAATTCACAATATTTTTGGTATGACTTGTCTTTGTTAATCATTGAAACAAAATAAAATTGGATTTCTTGGGTTTGTGTTTTAATGTAGGAGATTTTCTTAGGGGAATTTGAATTACCAATAACTCTCGATGATCGAGTGTCACTGACAGGCGGCGTTAAGTCGATAAAAGAAAGTGATTTGTGAAATGAGTAAGGCATTGTAGATTCATAATATGCAGCTGATAAATTGCTGCGATCATCGAATGTACAACAATTCGCGATTTCTCGCTCTCGCATCGATTTCATTCGATAGCGGGATAAACGGATGACGTAGCATTATGAAAATTGTTCCAATGTTTTCCATCTAGATTCTAGAGGCTTGTTATATCATTTACAAAGCTAAAGCTGCCTACAGATTTTACATTTAATTCTTAAAGTAAACCAACAATATAAGTGTTTAAATTCAATATTTTTACTGAACGAAGCTCAATTAACCTTGAACATAAAAAATAACAAACCACTATCGATAAAAACGAGATAAAAAAACATATTACATCTCAAAACTTCAAACTGTAATATAAGATGTCAATAATATACATCAAGTTAGGATTTTAAGAGAAACTTATGTTCCATATTTAAAAAAAAAACGTTGCCTTATTCGCTATCTTTCTAATTAAGTACGCTTTATTTTTTATCCAACTAAGAACTCGACTAGCATGCAGTGTTGAAATGGAATTCTTTATTAGCACGATACTACAGGACTGCAACAATATTTTTAAACTGGACAAAATATAAATCGGCACTTAAAACTGCAAACTTAATTCTCATCTCTAACCAACGCGACCGCCATGTTTTTTTCACTAAAATGTCATCACATTTACGACATGACACATTCAGAGTAAATTTTCGGGTGTTTACTTTATTTTTAAAGAACAATAAGAAAATCATTTGTGTCCAAAAATATTGAGACTAATTGCATTGAAAGTAATTCTGAAAAGCTTATTAACTTACTTAGATACAAAGAAAAACACTGCACCTATATACTAAAGGTACAATGAATCTAACCAAGAATCGCTAATAATTAAAATAATCACTACAAAACTCATAGTTATTTCGGCAACGTTTTCCGTTGCACAATATGAAATCGAAGAACATATCTGTTACGCTTCCTACGTCGAATTTGATCGAAGATTTAAGCTTCAACATGGAAGGTGTACGACTCCTGAAGTGTAGGCAAGTACCGTGTATTATACATGTATACCTACCTACATAGTTGTCGACCTTGAAGTGAACTCACTCCGTGAATCATTGCCACTACTTATGATATAACAGTAGACGTAGACACTTTAAAGAACATATTTTCGAAGTTACAAAAAATGTAATAAAGGCCGGTAAAAAACGAAGGTTGCTGCTAATGTAACGTAGAACTGTTCGTGATAAAGAATCACGCGTTTTGCTCCGAGATTCGGTTCATAGACAATATCGTCATTCAAATACGTTTCATTTAAGGATAAAACAGGTTCAAACTTACCTACATATTTAGTTTATAAAATTACTGACTACCCACCCCGGCTTTGCTCGAGTGATTTTGTACATATGAACCTTCTCCTTCAACCACTCATCTTTTAAAAAACCGCATCAAAATCTGTTGCATAATTTTAAAAATAAAAGCATACGCAGGGATACAGGGACCAAGAAAGCTACTTTGTTGATACACTACATTGTAATTTCTGGATTTCATAAAGGTTTTGGTGAACGAAATATTCCTAAAATAGGCAAAATAGCATTAGTTACTAGTAAATATAATGAGTACCTATTTCGAGTTGAACCTTCTGTTTCAACGTTTCTCAGTCTACCTAGATATTAATTATTCAAGTATCTGCGAATGTTCGCGAGCGTGTCTAGTTCCCATAACATTTTGCATCAAACAGACGTTACGTTGTTTCATGTGCCGGCTTATAATTTCTTTTATACTTTGACACGCCGCTCTTTCAAACTTGTATTTCTTAGATAACAAGATTTATATCTTGGCAAAGTTAATTTTAATAAATTAATTTAAAAATATTCGAGTCTGTTGTTATTTTTCAAAATAAGTACAATAAAGTACTTATTTTCTAAAAGCCTACATAATACATATATATAAGTACCTATTGTATATCTTTGCTTTTATTAACACGGAAAGTCAGGAGCTAGTTACTTTGTGTGAATAAAGTTACAAGATAAAGTGTATTTAAAAGTCAATAAAAACAGGAAATTGTGTTCTATTGACCGACATAATAGAACTGATATTACTATAAATAATATCTAGAGACCCAAACGAATCATAAAAAATATTTTGCTTTGAAATATTAGAGCACCTCATCTCTATTCGATCAATGCAGTTTCGATTATGATTCATAAATCGATGACGGATAATCGTGATGGGTATGAAGTATAAACTAGTTATAGTATCGATTACCTAAGTAATCGAGTGTTATGTGAGCTCGACTGGGACCGGTATAACTCGCATTACGAACTGACTACTCTAGTTACGGAACTGTTTTGATGTCTTAGTTGAATTTGAAAGTAGTATACTACTTACTGTGTTGATTTTAATAGGAAAGCCAAAGAAAATGCAACATCAATGCAACTTCTGTTACAGAAGTTGTAATGATAATTTCTTAATATACATTCGTAATGAGACTAAAAACATTAGGCCGTGGTTGTTATAAGATAATTATTTGAAATTAATCTCACTAATATTATAAAAGTGAAAAATGAAAACATGTTACTCTTTTAGTTAAAAATGCCATAAATTATAGTCTGGATCAACACATAAACCTATGGAAAAAGCTAGTGTTTTTCATAAATAACATGTAGTTTGTTACAAGTTATAGTTCCATATTAGTAAAAATGAAAATATGAAAGCTTAGATTATAGAATTAGTACTGATAACGACCTTTATAATGCAATACTTAAGTTCGAATAATATAAAACAATGTAAAGCGAAATCAATAGTCAGTGTCAGTGATATCTGCCTACCCTTTGTCGAGGGGCACAATGGACAGACAAGAAATTCAATCATCAATCAAACAGTTATTCCACAAAATCAATCGTCTATCAGAACCCCGTTTAAATTAGCATTTATTGATTTCCTGCTTTATTCCAATTCTTTTCGGATCATTTACGTCGATCAAGTATTTACCATTACCCTAAAACAGGGGAGGCAACAGTATTTTGTTGGTAATTTTACCCGTCCCCCAATTTCGTTGAGGTTTTTTATCTATTCAATCAGGCAATGGTCACCGGTTGAAAAGTCCCTTCATTTAGGGGATCGTTGAAACAGCACACGCCAGATGTTTGTTATGCTTATTGCCTCGATAACAGCTATCACCCCTAGAGTTCAACTGTTTAATTTACCTAAAACATCAACAGTTGCTTTGAACCTCAGGGATCGTGTTTTAGAATATTCTGAACACTAATTGCAATACACTATTATAAACAAAACAACAAATTCAGAGTTCAGACTTAATATGTACATATTTACTTTAGCTAATAACACTGTGTTTATATTATCAGAGAATCAATTAAGAATGAAAGTAGATAAAGGAAAAAAATCGATGAATAATATTAAAGCACAAGATTTACGACCATATAACAATAAACATAAAACATATTATCCCACGAAAGCGATTAATATAGATATTGCAAAAATATTGTAAATAAAAACATGAGTTTTTTCTCCTAGTAACACCAATACATATGTAGGTTTCAGTGATAACTAAACAACTAACACGAATAAAACAAACCCCGAACAAAGTACTATAACATTAATTGGCTTTCAACTAAATTAATAGGCTAGGCAAACAATATTTTCAATTTTCGTTTTGCTGTCGTTGTGGCACGGTATGGAAACAAACTATTCCCTATTAATTCGATTAAGAGCCCGCTCTAACAGCTATCTCACACATAGCCTACTAATAAATTATTAGCCTAATTTACCATCTCTCGTTATCGTGTGTGTTTTGTATTTAGAGGCTTAGAAACTGTGAAGTCATCGGTTTACAGAAACTGCTACCACGGCTACTTGTATCTTTATGTTTATATTCACCGAACTGTCGTCAGACGAAATTCCTTCCTAAAAATTATCTCGAAAATTTATCTTTTGACCGAACAATTTCGCTCTTAATAGCCTCTCTGGACCGAACTTGTTCTCAACTCGATTACGCTAACGTTACTTGCAGAGATATAATCTCATGTAAAAATACAAAATACGCTAGAAAATCCCCACATTCTGTATGCGAAGGTGAGCCGAACCCACATAAGTTACCAAACAAGTAACATTTAATATTTCCAGCGGGGGAGGGCGCTGTTACAGGGGTTTGTGACCGGCAGGTGACTTCGCATATGCCTCCCTTGAATGCCAACGACCCCGCTTTTACATAAACATTACTTTATTGATACCGTCACAGCTGATAGTTTAAAATTATAGCCAACCCTAAAACACGTTTTAATACCCAGTAACATTTGCCTGCACTTGTTGCTATGCTAAGGTAAAGCAAAAAACAAATTCCAAAAACATTATAAATTAAAACCCATGTTAAATTTTAATAAAATTCTTAACGCGTTTAATATAAAACAAAAATGAGTACGGTATAAAAAGTTAGCACATTTGATAGGAGCCGGACGGCCGTGGTCATTAATTAATAACTCAGTTAAGCCGCTGTACTACAGCTTAACACATCAACCCGGGGGTTGCACAACTTCCGGTCAAATCCCGCGCTTCCAGCCGCAAGCACTTCCGGTCAACGAAACTCTGCCGGGAGTTTACAAATAACGGCCGGGAACGAATAATAATACATAGCGTATTTTGTCGATTTAAGATGTTCGGGATATACAGGATGATGTTTTATGTTATGTACTTATATAGAGGGGGCTGTATTAAATAGGGAACGTACTTACTTGCGGTATGAAGAAGTCGGTTTATGAGAATGTGCCCCGAGGGTTCTTAAATTAGACCTGGCATAATCATGAGGAGAAATTCGCCAAGCGCTGAATACTTGCGTGCTCCGGCCTCAAGGCCTTCGAATTAACCTTGGTAAGGAGATAAGGAATTCACTAACAGTACTTTCTTTGGTCGTTTCTCTCTTTAGCCTCACATATACTTACTAAATACTGAGACGGAGTTTGTAAATTGCGTTAATTTAGAACATTATGTGGCTCCACTGTGACATGATTATGTACTTTGAGAAAAGTCTTTGCGAATTAAATAACCATTAACTCAGTGACTAATTATATTAATAACCTTATACCGTAGAATGATTTATACCTAAACTTTTGACTTGTATGAAAACACTTAATTTATAATAATATTCTTTCATCATTTTAATAACAAAATATATATCAACACTTAGATACTAAGTAATATTTGTGCTACCCAATTACAATATATCTATCTCTGTTTTTTGATTCGCAATGATCATTGTATTCCTTACTATACTGCTAAAACAAACTCTATGCTACATACAGTCCTTACTAATTTACGTATTAAATGCATAAAGGAGGTTCCCGCGAGACATGGAGATAGCGTATGTTTACAATATTCAATTAGCAACTCCTCTTACAAACATACGTCCATTTCAACAGCGAATCGTTACAAATACTACGTTTAACAAATTATATGCACCATTAAACTGTCCTCAAGAATAAATTTGAGGCTATTCGGAGTCGGGAAGAGGAAAAAATACAAAAGATTCAAGTCCACATTCAGCCATAGTAGTAGCATAAAAACCAGTAATGAAACTTGGTGAGGCTGCAAGTACATTTTCAACTAGGCATTATTACCATCGCACTAAGTGAATAACTCCAGACTTATTCCTAAGGATATTTGAATGTCTTTGCGGCCATTACTTCTCGGACCGAGATGGTTTATTCAGTTTCAAATCACTTCAACGATAATGACACCGTTATGAATTAGATATAAAAGAAAATTTACTTCAAGAACACGAGTAAGCCATTTAACGTAATAGCTACAAATTTAAATTTAAATTCCTCGTGTTTTTCAAATTAGGTACTTCGACTAAAAGAGCAAAATTATTTGTAGCTATTTGCGAAATAAGTCTTCCTACGTTTCTACTAAACATAATATCGTAACAATTCCAAGAAACACGTAATAAATGCACACACCAAACAGCGTATGTTGAAAAACATTTAGATACGAATAAATTGTGAGACAAGACAGGCCGCCCGTATTTCACAGGCTTATCTTCAGTCACCCGAAATGTGGTTCACTGTTAACCTTAGATACGTACAAGGTGCGGCTTCCGAAGTAAAAACAAAAGGAATTTAAGCTAATTTCAGTGTAAGCTCTTTAAACCAATAATTTCTCGGCGCTCCAAGTTGACAGTGGTCATGGCAAAAGTTGTGAGGCCGCGAGCGCCTGCGGTTCACCACAGACCCTCAGATGGCTTGGATTACGGGCGGTTCAAACGACTAAATGAATACAGACGAGTAATTCACGTTTTATTGTGTAAACGACGAATTACGGCCTTGCGTCGACTACGCGGCTAGACACACCGAGTTTGTTTTTTCCAATAAAAAGACCTGCTGAAGCTACCATATTTTTATACATTTTTATTATTTATTTCTGGCAAAAATTACGGTCGCAGCCTGAATGCATTTTCGCTTTGCTTACTCCGCAAGGGAAATAAGCATAACGACGATTTAGTAGCGCAATATCTGGTTATTTTACGAGGAGATAAAGTAAGCGTTGTTTATATAGTGTGCATATTGTATCATAACACTAACAATAGTTCATAAAAATAAAGAACATAAAGTAAATAAGTGTTAATGTTAATGGTGTGCGAATAAGGTGTAGATACGGTACGATAACAATTCAATATAGTAACAATACCAGGGTATTCGTTACAATAATTTAATTACCTTGTGCATATCTAAACCATTTCAAATTATGCGACCTTTAAAGGCGAACGGCATGCGGTCGATAACAATAAACACTTTGAATTTTCACCGTAAGTCAATAAACAACCGGTTTAGCAAGGTCCCATTCAGCTGGTTGTACGCCCTAGCGCTGAACATAGTCAACATATTCATAACAATTACTTATTGCCTTATCGTGTTTTGACAGCACCGCTTAACAACCAGTACTCTGCCATACAAAACATTACATTGCATAACACTTTTTGTACATAGTGCTTATACATTTTTCAATTATTTTCACCAAAACACATTTTTGCAAAGTAGACTCGCAAACACAGTTTTTCAAACTAACTTCTAAAATATTGAAATAACATTCCATTTACTCGCGAGCGAACTGTTTCATAAAAATATAACTTGTATAAATATGTCAGCGTGTTGCGAATTTATTTAATTCTATAACATACGACATTCGAGCCGTGGACACGGCCAGTATTGTAACAAAATTCTAAAATACCAAACAATTCAATTCACCAGTCGCATTCATAGTTAGGACTACAACCCCGAAAAAAGCTAATCAAATATGGACGAGACCCCGCACCAGGTGACGACTGGCAGGTGTAGAACAATAGCTCTTCGTCTCTTTCACACCCACGCTTTGCGTATTGCCCTTCCATTCGCACGTTGACATTAATATTTTTTCGTATTAGAATTTTTTCAAGGGGGGTAGATACGCATCGGTTTGATATACAGTGGTGTTGTGACTTTTCATCCGTTCGCGTCATGCATTTCAAAAAAATTGGCTTTTGAGTTAGTCGACGCTATTGTCGTTTTGCCTCGCTCCAGTTTCGCGTCACAGTTTCCGTGTTCATAGAGCATTCGTAGCAACTAGGTAGACTTAGCAAAAAAGTTTTTATGTTAATTAAATTCGGTTTACATACATTTTTTTTTATAGCTTTGATGTTAAATGATAGTGGGTTAACAATAGGCAGACTACGCTATCGGCTTTCATAAAACAATAGAAAATGAACGCATACAGTACATAATATAAAGGCAATATGCTAAAGAGTATTATTTTAATGCATCTATACTTATCGGAGTGGAGATAAATGCGAGCGATAAGCTATCAGTGGATCAATAAGCCGTAATGTAACTTTTGTAGCTGTTCTCTAATATCGCTTTGAAACAATACGTGGGCATCGGAACGCGAATTATAAGTAATGGTGTTGAAACTGAGCATGAGTTGTGTAACTTGGAACAGGATGGAACCACGCAGCAAATTAACGAAATAATAGGTACATATTGCTTAATAATACTTAATAGCTAGAGGCATTATTAAGGCGTAGAGATATGAAGGATCTGTAACGAACTAAGCGATGCAAATAAATGCTAACATTTCAACAAACTTTACACTAAAACAAGATTCAATGCGATCTATCATTGTCTAGTTCATGACGTCGAAGGTCTCAGTGCCGACTGAAGTTCACCTGATTCATTACTAGAGTCATCAGTCAATCGCTTATCAGAGTAAAATGGCGACTGGAGCCCTTACTGAACACTGAACAGTCACCGAGGCTAATGGTTGGCACGAATCCCCTAGCGATTGAGAAAACGTATGTTACACCCGATATTAATTATTGGGATGTGAACACGACGATCGTCTATAAATTATAAGATAATTTAATCAAAATGTTTTAATGACTTTCCTAATTAATTGGGTATCCTGGGGCAGGAGGAAAATGTCCGTCGGTGTCCGATTTATCTAGGATCGGACCCTCGGCAAGCACTGCCTTCTACGTCATTAAGTTTTTATTGAGTTATCTGCTTAGCCCTTATTAACGTTACTCTGACAACTTTTACACTATTTATGGCGGCACTCCTTATCAAATTATTTCTGTCGCGTGGTTTTAGAGTGCAAAAAATAAACGGCTGAAGATAAAATGAAAAAAAAAAATCATAGCACCATAAAATATTACCAACACTACAACAAATTATTGCTTAAATAAGGATATTCAGAGTTTCAATTCATTTATGTCATCAATCTGAAGTAAAATGAAGGTGGAATGATGTGAATGGACTGACCTATGAGTATCATCAACTTGTCCTTAACACCCCATATACACACACATAATGTTCCATTTACAAAATGTCAACGTGACGTAGAAACATTAACATGAGAATGTTCACATGGAACACGGACATTTTATTAATTCCTTTGAAATCAATTTTGAAGACGTCATAAAAGTATAAATATATGCATTGGTGCTGTAAATTTCCCCAAACTAAAAAATAGTATAAACTTTTTTCTTTACGACAAGTTTCACACTAAATAATTCTGTCACGAAATGTTATTTTTTCTATGCCACCCAACAAAGTGTCATAAATGTGGACACGTCACTTACATATTATATGAGCGCGTATGAAATATTGTTAGGAGATCTAATGGAGCGCTCGCGTGTGGCCGCGCCTTAACACCGCGCCGCGCTCGGCTGTCCGCCGCAGTGTGACCGCGCCTTTATTACCATAACTCTCATGGTCATTATAATGTAACAACTAATGAATTCACTTTTTAATTACAACGCGATTTTAGGATTTCATTACATTAATTAACTTTATTAAAATGTCCTTCACGAATAAATTATACATGTGTTAAACATAATTCAGGCTTTATGGGATGTGACTTGATCAAAGACAAAGCAAATGTTTACAAACCTACTTGGATAGTTTTCATTTGACGAGTATAAATAATAATTAATCACGCAACATGGCAATTCAAGAGTGGAACACGAAATCATGTGAAAAATGTGGCATAAATCACCTAAAAGTTTTTGTTTTTTATGTTAGACAAAACGTCTCACGCGTTATACGAAAATTATATATCTTTTGTTGTAACAACATTGTTTTACAAATAGCTAATAACACTTCAAATAACTTAAGGTCGACATAGATTGAAATCTAAATTGAATAACGTAGTGTTTTTTTCTCACTATTGTGTCAATTCATTCATTGGACCGTGGCGATTTACTGACAGCTACACACGACCACTTAGATTGGAAAACACACTAGAAGCTAGCAGCAATTGGAAATCATTATTTAATAGGGTTTTTCCAAAGCAATCAATTATCAATCTTCCAGTGAAGACAGTCTTATCAACATACTGTTGGCAATATGCTCAGCTAAGTTAGGATATGCTTTATAGCATCATTAAACAAACAAGTTCAAATATGAATCTAAGTAAATTAACTCATTGAAATGGTCATCTAATACAAACTTTTCGAAAAGAAAAACTTGATGCATCAAAGTAGCTATTAAAACTTATCTAATCTAATAGATAAGCTTAAGAGAGCAGCTTATCAAAAGAAATTAAGCAACAAGAACGCCGACAAACAGCTCTCACACCATTCCAAGATACAAAATACATATTAAAATTTTAAGGCGCCATGTTTTGTGCCAACATGCTTGCCGAACGGTAGCGCAATATTTCACGGGTGGTAGTTTTACTCGAGATTCCCAGAGCATTGTTACAAGTACAATGTTGTTTTCTTGTGCAATATTGCTGAATTCGCAACGATTGCGAAACATTCATGTAGACACGTCCGTCTTAACGTGTGTTTGTAGTTATGCATTGTCATACGCCGTGGAATTCATAAACGGCACACAGAGGCTGTTCTAACAAACATTATTTTTTGTCTCATAAAATAATGTTCTCTCATTTATTTGAATATGGAAACTAATTACAGAGAGAGTCTGACTCACTTCAGTTTCAAAATGGGTGACAATATTTATTTAAGAAATCATGACGATTTGTTACAAAAGACAATAAAATCAAACTAATCAAATTGACATAACAATGCAAATTAAAGCCATTCAAGGAGGTTATATAGTGGGCATTTACCGATGTTACGAGCTCGACCAAGTGTAATGACCAAAGTGAAGTAAACATGGTTTTGGTTCAACGATTAGTTAACTATAATTGCAAATAATGAACTTGGACTATCAATGCATTGAAACCAAATAAGAGTAAAGCATAGAATCGGCTCTGTAGAGTTTTGTATCTAGAAATAAGAGTCTCAATTTTTGCTCTATGCAAGGGCCATATGCCCACTATAATCTACAGCTAATGTCTAGTTAATAACCTCAAGAAAAACCTTACTTTTATTACCACCATGAGCTAATCCTCAATAAATAATTGAAGACAATCCAATTTACTGTGAAATAGTAAAGAAATCAATACTGGAAGAATATCCGCAGGACCCAAATGACATTAGTATGCAAGAGACAGCGGATGGGACATCGATGTCCCAATATTTCATGTTATACGTGACGCATACAAACTCTGCGTTACCCTTACTTGTATTCTAGGTTACATACTGTTAATTTCTACCCGTACTATTACGTATTGATTCGTAAGTTTGCTGGGTGCAAGCATGACTACTGGCTATGCGATATTGGATCTTATTTGTAGGTCTGATTATGCATATTTTTCGATACTCAATAGTTTTTATGGCACTCTGTAGATTTTTTTTTAAATTACATCACTACAAAATTGTTACTTTTGTATTTATATGGTCCCACATAGGGATGAGAATTCAAATCTTATTAGCATCATCAGATCTTTTACGCCACCACAACTAAAAGCTTGTTTGGTTCTAAATCGTACGAAGTATTTTTAATCGTCCTTTCTAAGTCATAAAAAAGATTTATTAAACTGACAGAATATATTAATTAATATTTACAACATAAAATCGTACTTGGCTTCTTGTGTTAGCATCATGAATGTTTTATTAATAAGCTATTAGAAGGAAACCTTGACAAATGATAAATAATATAAATTCTGCGACTATTTATTATTACATCAAAATGACCCACTTGTTTTGTTGGAAGAATATATAAAAATTGTTGAGGTTGGTGAAAATATATTTCCGGAATGCTATCTTTACTAAAAAAATAGCATTCAAGTAAAGATTAATTGCCAATATTGCAATTATTAGTAATACCAATTATTAAAAGTGAACTTTAATCGACAGAGGCGCCACACCACACTTGCCAAATTCGTAAGAATGTGGTAGTTCTTGCAATGTCACTAAAATGTTTGTTTAAAACTTTTACTCGTTGCAATCCAATAAAGTTACCGGACATTTACCATATACAATAACATTGCTATCAAAAACTATAGACTAAAGGCCTAACAGTAGTCTAAACAAACAACGTCAATTATTGAAAACCTCAACAGGGTTCCTGTTAAGTTTAAATATGTCAAAATAAAAGATCGTATTATCTGGCAGGGGCCACGATGTCATAAATATATATTAATCCGCACTACATTCGTGTCTAATATTATTAAACAAGAGACGTTTTTACTTCACAATTAATGTTGAATATATAGACCGAGAGAGCCCTTAAAACGTTTGGCGACGTTGCCAACACAGAATCTATTGTATCGCTATCAAGTCGAAATAAATCCAATGACTTTTGCACAGAGTCCGCCATCAATTCAGCAAACTGTCTAAACACACAAACTAACAATCGACAAGTTGTTTTAAGCACAACATTCTCTTTATTTACGACGCCTTCGTTCTCCGCGAGACGTCAATTACCCGTTACTTGCATACTATAATACTAGAGTCTGATCACTGCTGAAATATGTTTGGCAACCACACTATTTTCTGATTCACAAAAGCACATTCATTCATCCAATTACTAATGCATGTAACTACTTACGCATTCAGCACTAATTTATTACAATGTGTCTGCACCTACATATATCTGACTACGAAATACCGAAGCAAAGTTAAACTGTTCTAGAAAACGTATATTCACTAAATATTTACATGATCTTAAATATAGTTTTAAAATGTTATTCCTTTCTGCGCTACTAACTATGCTTGTTTGATATACTTGCAGCAATATAGACTACGAAAATACAAATTAACGTTTTACATCGCCCTGTACGGCTAGACCGACGAACGCGTAATTACCTCTCGCAGCACAAAAAACTTAATTCTTTGAAATTGTGAACACAGCAAGTTAGTGGTAAGAGCACAAACAAAGTACCTACACAGAATATTGCAAACTCCACAGTTTACATTATGAACATAACAGAAATCCGCAAAAACAGCGTTTGTAATGAATTTCTCATTTGACTAAGTGCTGGCTGCTCACTGCAACTGGACGTACCTTACATGTTAGCACAGGGTTGAGTGTCAAACTTGTAATTGGATTTTACTTTACCGTTTGAATAAATCCCCTCTAATTGCAAGCGTTCCTTACCTGAAACAATAAAGCAAAAAGTTAAAATACAATCTGAATCGGAACGATTCTGTTTTTCGTATCGGCGAACAATAGAGACCATTTAAGCTTGTCTTTCGGTTCATTTACTGAACTGTTTGGCACAGATTCTTTGCTTGCCACTCAATTTAAAAGGGTTTGCAAAAGTACTGGCCAACTACTACAATCGAACTGTATTCTTCGCTTTTTACGTAAATAAATGTAGTTTTCCTCGAGCCCTCTAGCGGATATATTTTATGTACAAAAAACCCTGTAATTCGAAGGAGTAACCCTACGCCCCAGCAGTGAGGAGAAAAGCGAATTTCATTCGTATTTTCCTAACCCTATGTCTGTATCCGAGCGTATTTACCCATACCACAAACTCATGCCCTGAATGAATCCGAAATGAGGCAAATAAGCAATTATGCGCTCATATTCAGGTTCGATTACGCGATGTGGGAAATTTTAGATGCACCGCTGGACACGTGAGATCGCAGGCCGGGGATTGCGTCCCGACTGTCAGTGCTGTTCGCGGACACCGATTTAATTAATGATTCTGGTATTCCAGTTGATGCGCCGCCGCTGGCCGGCTCAATCAATATGCATGACACTGATCCAACAGTTCCGAGTAAAACTTTTCAATGTTTGTTTACCAAGATTTCCTATTAAAATAAGAGCTGTTTGAAATAGGGAAACAAGGAGTTCGCGGACCGTTTGTGCAACGTCTGTCGTCTGAATGTCTGCGCGTAATGCGGCTCTCACCCCCTTCCCTCCGGTCAGCACGGATAAACTTCCATTATATAGCTTACTATTCCTATTTGGAGCGTGTAGTCCGTAAGGCGCCTGCAATTTTATCAACAACGTACATGAGGGGTCGCATTTACATAATAAGCCTCCAACAGCATACGAAATATATTCCGATTTTCGTTATTATTTTACCTCATTCAATTCGCCAGCAAATTATGTGGAGAGGGTTGAATCAAACACATTGATAACAACGAGGTGAATTTAATATTCAACGCTGCGTTTGCGGGTTAACTGATATGAAAGATAATCTTGTTTGTACGATTTAGTTGCATTGATGCGACGTCACGATATGCTATTAAATAATAACTACGGCCAACTAGTTGGACGTTAGTTAATAAATCGCCATTTTGTAAACGATAACGTGCTAAAATAATCATAATAATATTTGTATGTGTGTATATAAAATAAATTTAATATAATAAATAACGATTATAAATCAGTTATGGCCTATGTGAAATATTTTGTACTCTTTGACCGATACTAAAGTTGGTATTCACATTGATGGTGAATACCACACACCATCATTCTAATTAGACATATACTATCTTTCTAATTAAATACATGTACACACCATAATTCTAGAATTCGATATACTTATATCTAATTAGAATGATGGTGAATACCTAGGAAATATTTCTATCAATCTGTTAAAACCATTTATATTTCCTTAGAAAAGTATTTCCAAGGAAATATAATTTTATTTTAATTATAACATCAATAAAAAAATATAAAGCGAATCATCGAACGTATTAAAATGCTGAGTCCGGCAAAGCATGGGACCAGATTTAACTTAAACAATGGAAGTGAGTGAGCACTTTAAAAGGATTTCTCCAAGGAATCCCCAACGCGAAGCAATTAAGTGATCGACTTACGAGGAGCGAAAACATTGTTTAAAGGCTGATTTTTCAATACCTACTCAGATAAATCTTATCTGAGGATAAAATTGTTGCTTTCACTGTCTTATACAAGCATTCTGACGAGACAGCATCATAATTATTCCCCAGGTAACTTTCCATCTAACTTTAAATTTTAAGTCAATGTCAATAGAATTAGGTACGTTACTACACGCCTAATAGTAAACCTCCTGAACCGCAAAAGAAAAAGTATTTTATGTAATAAAAAAAATATTTTGTCTTATAGCGCAAGTGTGAGCAATAAAATTTAGAGATTTAAATTATTTAAACTAGAACGCAGCTTCTGGCGACGCGATGACGACTTTATTCCCAACCAAATAGATTCCCTCTAACGAATTCATAAACTTGGTCAAACGAACCAATCGCAACAAGAAATTAGGTGTTCGCCTCCCCCTACGCGAGTAATTTACTCCAGTAAAGGTTCTGATGAGAACATAAAATAAAACGAAATGGTCAGTGTGCAGTCAACGACACAGGGTTGGTCGGTCGCCAACTGTCGCGCGATGTCGCGTTATATCGTACCGACGCGCGACCGACGTTAATCGAACTCTCCCACCAATTTATAATCACGCTTCAGTTAACAATTGACATTTGCCAACGAAAAAAAAATTAAGACAACAATCTGACATTAAGGGGCACCGAAAATAAACAGCTTTACATCTTATAATGTAATACAATTTATTTCAAACTCAATAAATTACCAAAACGATCGCTTTGCGTTATTTATATTGCGTCTTCGCACAAAAATATAACCCAAGCAATTAAACAACAACACGTTTATTTTTTGATATTATGAATTCTTACGGACATTTAACAAAAAAAATATATTTTAATGGGGATATGTTGAACAAGCTAACTCGGTCGACATATACGTCAAGAACAATTGCATGTTGGAACTACTTTGAACGCTGAATTAATTACAAGATTTATTTAATATACTAAGATTTGTACTAATAATTTCAATAACTATAAAAATGACATTTCGTATGACAATGAAAAATTGCGAAAAACCATGTTAGTATCGCGATTACATCCTAATAATGACTCAACTAGACTTGACTCGCTATAAAAGGTTACAAACGTACAGACAAACGTGGTGTGAATATGAATGTGGTGCCCGCACATCATACTCCCTCGTCGCAATAAATCATACTACCTTTTGTGGCTTGTCCCTGTCCACACAAGACTACCGGATTGGGCGAGACACCTTGAGTGCTACAGTGTTACCAAACTAGAATAATCCAAGACGCCATCTTGATTAGTGTTGTGTATCTGTGTACGTGCAAATTTTCCCGCGCTATTTATACGTCTGTGGCCATTCTAAACTTTATGATTAGAATTGCGGAATTAAAACTACTGCAGATGAGAACGAATTTTTATTAATATTTAATTTTTTTTTTTTAATTCACCATGCAATTGAATTGTAACTCTATCAGCAGATCAGAGGGTTGAGAAAAAAAATGTCTTTGCCGTCGTTTCACCCTCTTTGAAAGCAACAAAAAAAAGTTGATTTATCTAATTGAAACGAATCAGTCATGTCAAAACGAAGATAAACATTTTTCTATTAAATATTGTTTCGTCTGTTTATTTAAAACACTGCGTGCATGAAAATGCGATTTCCTCAGATTGATTCGGAATAACATTTTGAAGACGTGCAAAGAATAAAACAATTTCCTTTTTGAGATTACCTACAGAGGCAAATGTTTGCTTGACACTGTCAGGGAGGATATTACGATTTTTGCTATTTCAAACGTCAAATTGAATACTGGACAGTAAACAAAATGGCGAATGTTCACGAACACCTTTGAAATTGTATTTAAGGAGCATACTTAGTACATAGAATGGGAATTAATTATATAAAACTGTGGTAACAGAAGTATGTCTAAATAAACACTTTTAGGGTGCCAGTAGTAAGCAGTTAGGTAAGAATTCAATTTTATATTTTATATTTATAATTTAATTTCAAAATTAATTTCAACAGGAAAACAGTGATTTTTGTTACAACAATCATGTTATAACATACAGAAGCAAAAAAAGAAGTCACCCCATTATTCGAAACCATAACTCCACACCCCAAACAAGCTAGAACAAACATACCTACTTATCAATTTACAATAAATGAATATGAACACTAGGTAAGTAGGTGTTCTACAACGCCTTACTTCGCGTTTACCTAGCTCTTAGACGGCATTACAAATCGTTGCCTACACCATTCGATGCAGGTAGGCGAGACGTGAGGTGAGCGCCATGCGAAGGATTCCATTCACCCCATCGCCCTTAACTAGAGATTACACTTATTAATACCCTTACTATTATAACACCACACACACACATGCCAATTCGTTTCGGATTAATTTTTAGATGAAAAGTACGCTTGCTTTTAGTCTAGAGTTCGTAGAACAAAGGAGAGAGAGAGAGAACCTATGAATTTGGTAAAGTCTACTTATCAATGCCCAGTTCTTAATTTAAATTGCTTGTACACAAAAACATCACTTCAATTCGTACATATGCTTAATAGAATAGAGGCCTAACTCAAAAAAGAAAGCAATAGAATTTTTAAAAATATATTTATTTTTATAAAATTTCCTGTTTAACGAGTTAGTTCTGTTTTTCTATTAATAATGTGTAAGGGCTGGTTTTTCAATAGGTAAATGTTATCTGAGGAATAAAATTGTTGCCGTCACTGTCTTATACAAACATTCTGACGCGACAGCATCATAATTATTCCCCAGGTAACTTTTATACATATAACCATTGAAAAATCAGCCCATAAACAAATAAAGACAAACAAATGACATTCACATATAAAATATTGCGTGAATATATCTTATAAAGTACTTGTACTTACATACATAGAACACAACTTCAATAACAGGTTATGTGAACTTCCACTCTGACACTATAAATAATTTGTTTATTACATCGACTGTACAAATGACTATATACATTAATAGCTTTATATTGCACATTACATGTTCATATTTTATGTTTGGCATGTAGCTGTATGGATTTAGGCTCGTTTAGGTGGCGCGTCTAAACGTTACACTGCCATACCAATACTTATGACCAATGCAATAAGTGCGTATATCGATTGATTGAGCAGGAAATATATTATTAGTACACGACTTAACTATTAATAATTTGCTCCCAAACCAAATTTGAAGCGAATTTTAAAGTCAAAACGAAATAAATATTTTTGGATTTTGACCTTGAAATTATAAAAATCCCACTACACAGTTAATACTCAGTTCATCCTAAAATCAGCAACAAGTGAACAGGAAAAATTGCATTTCAGTATAAAAATAAACGAACTTTAAAAAAGGCGCCACCGACGCTTAGGCAATGTTTATAAACAAATTCGCGCTGGATCGCTATTCCGAAATTATCATTTGGTATTCGATTAAAAAGTAGAGTGTAAATACATTCGCATTCCAAATACCAGGAAAAACCGAAATGATACTTCCTCAATGTTTTAAACACCAACTTTAACCGGGTGACATTGTACAAGTAATATATCTTATTATCTTGTTTCGCATAAAATTGCATTATAAACAATAAATAAAGACATAGACAATAGTTTGAAGGCTGACCTCATTCCGATCATCAGAGTTGATCGAATGTGACGCATCGCGCATTTTAATTGTTGCGCTTCGTTGCGTCAATTATATTAACACTGGACCAATTTAAAGGCGCGTTTACAATTAGGAGAGTAATTGGATTAGTACAAATTGAGCACTCGTACAAAGTCAAACATTGTTTTGCCCTCGCAAATACTCTGCATACGAAAAGAAAACGCTGTTGCTGTCAAACATTACCTAGTAGATTTAAATAGTACTTAAACTGTTGTTGTTTAAGTCTGAATATACTTAATTGAATAAAAAAACGAAGGAATAGATTTAAGAAAGAATTAAAGTCCATTAAATGTTTCACTTAATTGACATCCACAATGTTGGCAGAACTATAAATAAAATTTGCCTAGTGTAAACGCGGCACAATCGATGCTCTTTATCATGAATTAATTGAATATACCCTTGCGTAGTTAATAGACAGTGTAATAAATCTGTTATAATTATTTCCGATACGCATATCGATAGCATATGCGAATACAAAAGTGCCCACATACATACATATACAAGAATCTATAAATGCTTGTACATATGTATATCGTAACAACCGTCTCCTACGACAAAATAAGTTGCATAACTTGCAAAAGTAATAAATACAATAATTAATTATTAAAGACATACAATCCAATTACTATTGCGGCCATTTGTTCTCGATCTTTGTATGTCTCACATTAATTGCTGATATAACATTCGAATAAAGTAAGTATTGTATTGTACCGATAAACTATGCGTATCGTTACGCTGGTAATATTTGTCGATATTATTTCATAAAGAGTAGAAAACGAATAGTTAACGCTTAGTAGGGAGATTGTTTTGTAAATTGTATAATTAGTTATGCATGCTTACTTAATATGCTTTTAAACGAATAAAAAGCGCCAATATTAATAGTAGTATGAAATTCGTTATTCTGTTTTTATTTTACACTAAACTTATCGAATGGTCTTATGTTGTAAGGTACACGTACAACATTAGGTACGAGCACAGAATCCTCGGAATAGCTCCATGCAACGCCATCCTCCGTTTAACATGACGCCCACCTGAATTTAAGGGAGGCGATCAAATGCCGCAAATGGAATAGTGCGTCGAGTTCCGTGCCGGTTATTACTGGTGCGGGACAATATGCATGACCCACTGGCGTACGGTTTAATATTCAAGAGTCGCGCGTCCGCGGCGCACGCCTCGCTGTAATAAAAGCACGCTCCGACGCTTAACGAGCCCGACCGATGAGCTCCTTCGTATTTCAAACAAGGCGACTCCGCACGTGACCGCAACGAGGCAAGAACTTAATTTGTGCAGTAACAACAAGATTGTGAATTATTGGCCACATTAATGCCCCCAGTACAACACAAGCACACCAAGTCCACAGCGTATGATGCGTCTCCTAAAACAAACTTTCCATCAGAGTTATAGGCAAACCTCTGTAAACGAACTCACTTTGATATTTGACTCAATTCTCGAAACTTAATTAGGAAGCTCAAATTACGTTATCAAACGATAACATCTCTACAGTTAGAAATCCGCAAAACTCTCTTGTCCGCAAAAAAACACGTGACGCTGAAACTTTTAAACAGATATAATTATGCAATAAGATTCTTTCTCACAATTTATGTTGAGCAAAGAATATCTTCATTTAAAAATTCACTTTCCATTACGTCCCCACAATAAAGAACTAACTTTGAAGAATTTAAACGTGACCAAAATCTGAACAATTTCTTTCTATTGAAATACGCAAAAAGTGTATTCTGAGAATTATTGTATTTCAGAAGAACTATTCTGAAATACGAAATAGTATTAAGTGAAGAGTTAAATATATGCCAGGGCAGCAGTTCCGAACTCAAACTTCCCGGGTTCAAAGAAAGTTATCAGCAATCGAGGGCCCATTGATTGCGCACAAAGAGCCTTTCGTCTTGCGACATTCGAGTTCGATTTTCCGCTCACAATGCGGGCGTCGATTTTCGTCTTGCATTCTGGATTATACTTCCACGGTCCATTCGGTTTGCGTCCACATTGTTCCACCTCTCTCGGTAGCTTTGTCGTGTCGTCTATGGGTGCAACAATTGCATTTTTTTTATCTTTCGATGACATCATATGTCAGGCTCTGCATAACAATGTATGTGAATTAATACATTACCAGGATTCATAAAGCTTTAGGGTGCGTCCATTTTGGCACGCAGCCAACTTGGTTGCACAATACACGATAAATACCTACTAGAGCGAGTACTCTTAATTACTCCACTCACATTAAGTAGCATATAGCTGCTAGTTACCGAGGCCGATATAGCTTTAAAAAAATATATTTTTACACTTCGCTACAAACTAACACGAGCAACCGCATTATAACGACTGCAATGTTAATCTGCTATTCCGAGATATTCTGTAATTTGGAAAATAAGCACTGCACTTAAATACCTTAAAATCGTGTTAACATAAATCCGCTAGACCATTATGAGCCCGGACGCATGGAGCTGGACGAATAATAATTAACCTTCACGTATTAAATTTCCTTTTTAGACTTTAAACATCAAACGAGTACTTTTTGTTCTCTTTTGTCGGCGAACGATCGTTGGTAACACGAGGTGCAACAGCGTTAGAGAGGTTGTGCTCAGCACATTGGAAAACAGTTATTCAGCGTGCAACGTCTCTGTTTGCCTGGCCAGTCCAGTGTACTCAACTGGAGTTGACCTTACTTGATGTGCTCTGATTTATACAGGCCCGGGATGTCGTGCATGTAGTCGTCTCCGAATGTTATCACTGAGTTATAGCAGCGATTACATCCGTCACAAGTGTACCTTACTACTTTTGGATGTCCACAAGAATTTACCATCGTCGTCACCTTCATCATTATTAAATTTATGATAATCTAACATAATGTATTTAAACAATAGCTGACCCGGCAAACTTTATAGGTACCACCCCAAATATAACTAATATTATTTTTTACCCCTGCATATCCAAGAATATTTCATGAACATAATAAGCCATGTTGGTCTAGCCTTTCTCGAGTTTTAGTGAGACTAACGAACAGCGATTCATTTTTATACATATTTCATTAATTCGGACTAAACGCCGGTTTCACAATCTTCGTCTACGTTCCCGATAAACTATTGTGGCACACAAATTATGTTCTATATTCATTTTTTTAATATTATAATTCGCAATAACATCTTTCGGTGACCTTCATTATCAAAGATTTTGAATTAACTAAGTTCCAACAATTTTAGCAAGAACTTTGACAGGTCTCTGAAGTTACACAAACAGGTTGAATAACTTTACCAAAGCATTACCTAAAAATTGTTTTAAAACCGTAACACGCTCCCGTCAAAAAGCCAAAATCGACCAACAAATTCAATTAAAAGTTTTCGGCGAGTACTCAAACCTACGAGCATTAGATAAAGCTCAATTAATGATTATTCTGTTAATGGACAAAAGAAACTCCGTGCTGCGCCCAACTGAACTAGGAAAAGTTTGAACGTAAACACCAAACGTTCATTGAAGCGACCCGCGGACGCGATCCTTCGAAAACTATCCCTCCTTTTCTCCCGTTTAGTTGAATATATCTATCTTTATCGTTTTGTAAGGGGAAATGCGGGAGCAGCTATTTGTTTTTACAGTCGAGCGCCGACGAACAAATTAGGTGGACAAACTGTTGAAACGGTCGAGGTGTCTATATTCCACTCTGCGAAAATTCTTCTCTTAAAATCGTTCCAGGGAATGTCTCCGCGATTGAACTCGAGCGAGGTAATAATTTTCTCTTCAGTTCCCATGGAGATGTTCCCTCGATCTGCGTATTATTGGCAGATACTTAAAGGATTTTCAAGAACGAAAGCGATATCGTCTATATGAATTTTCTTTCCTTTCGACTTTTCAAATTTATCTATATTAAGTACTTGTTTATTTCCAGTTTAAGTATCGACAAGTTATCGGATTTTGTCAATATGTGCTAAGCTATCAACTATTATTTTGGATATTAACTAATAAAAAAGGTTATAGAATAGTTAAAGATTTATCACTTTGTACGTAAGCATTGTAGTAGAAATAGATTTACAGTGGTACTTGAAAAGTCTCTATCTTTTGTGTAGTTCTTCAGTAATTTATCTGTCTAAATTTACTTAAGTGATTTAGGTTTTCGGAAAATACGGAGTAAATAAGAGGGCTTTGTCCGATGTTTGAGGGTAGACGAGACTAATTCATTGAGCGTTCAGGGGATAGGCAAGGAGTGAATGTAGTTAGTTTGGAGCCTGTGTAATAATAATGTTGCAAATTCATGTACACTACACTTTGAAAGAAATTGGAGCCATTAGCGATTCAGATTACAAAAACATTGGTCTGCGATCGAAGCAAGCAACGTGCAACGTTTCTAAACCACTCACGAACGAATTGGTAAGTGAGGTTCATGTGTAACGTGTAACGCGATATTCAGCAAAGAAAGGAAGACTAAAAGGCTTCACCTTATTAAAGTTTAAAATTGAATTAAACTATTTTTCATTATCTAACAACATCGATAACTACACAATAATTTATAAGAAAAAAAGCTCTGCACAAACTTTATCGAAACAAAGAATGTTACAAATTGGAAATCTTTTTTACAAAGTTAAATTGGAGAGCCCAATTGACGCCTCAAGATCGAAATTACCCAATTATTTAAAAGAAACCGAGTCTCTTTGACCACTGTCGATGAAAGATATTACGGGAATGAAAAAGTCGCTTTGTTTTCCTCGGACGCGGCCGACGGAAAATACAAATAGTCGCCTACAATAATGTTTATGAGTGTCCTTTCATTAAATTTATTGTTATGGAGTTGGCACTTCGCGGAAAATGCTTACCTAGATTGAAATCCACAATCTGAGAGTTTATGAAGATTATTAACTATAAAATTATCTTACACATATTATGAAATGCGTTGTGTTCAAAATAAATGTGGCATCTTCTCGACTAACAATGTGCTACAACAATTGAAACCCAAACATTCAAAATAAATACGTTGGTACATTAGCATTTGTAAATATTATGGCTGTTTTGTTCGGGGAAGTTGTGGCGTCGCTTAACTTTCGCGGACAAAATGTGAACGAACCGTTGAACAAAAAGTAGTTACAGGTTTCAGGAAGCCGTAGCGATGTTGTCTGCGAGGGCCGGCAGCCGACGTATCACTCGACTTGTCACATGATCGCTCCGGATACAATGCGAAAACGATCGATGCATTCATCATGCTTACAAAACACGAGTCAATAAGTGTTTTAGTCACTAACTAAGATTTTATGGGACGTCGTTCGTACAGAGATTTGTTTATAGTTTACAAGTGGTAGTGAGGGACCTTAACATTACAAGGCACTGCTTTATGTGTAGTTTTATCGACCATTTGGTTCAAATCAAATGACCCCTGAACAGTCTCCGCAAGCTTAGAATGCGTTGATACTATAGATATTCTTTATTCTTCTTTTTGGTCTGTTTTAATAGATCAATACATTTTGTTACAGGATCTCATTTCGCTCTATTTGGCATTAAAAATCGTCAGATAAAAGTTTATTATACGCAATTGTTAAACAAAAATAGATGGCTGTGTCGGGCGACAGACCCGACGGCGCCATCGCTTCGTTTCACTGTCTGCCGCCATGCGCCACCAGACAAACGCACTCCACTGCCCCTTGTTCCCAGTAACCCCTCGAGATTACAAACGAAACGGCGTCGAACCTCGATTGCAATTTTATGACACAAGTGAAAAACAAAAGAAAACATACATATTAAGTAAGTAACCTTGTTTTACTTAAAACTCTTTGATTCAATTAGATTCAACAGGCGACAAGTGAATGGTGCCAAAATTGCACTACAAAAGAGACAAATATTTAATCCGTAAATAACGTAAAAACGATGCTGCCATTAAAACATTTTGTTACTTTGTCTATAGTAACTCGTTGGGAGCGATAGTGAACCGCATGAATGAATGCATCCACGCTATGTAAGCAAAGGACCCTGTTCATAAACCAACCTATCTACGCTCCGCCGACCCGACTCACATCAAAGCGAAGTGGGAAATCAACACTAAGTTGCCAAACAATGGAAACTGGACGCCGACAACAGTATTTATTTGGCGGATTCATTATGAAAAGGATTTACACGAAAAGTGCTGAACAAAGGTTGAACTTTTAACTACGTTAGTCAAGTTCGCCGTAGTTCCAGTTAAAAAGCTGGTTTTATGTTATTATTGGAAATTTAGGTAAAATTTAGGACGGGAATACGAGAATCGAAATACTTTTGAAATGATTTACGGTTATAAGCATCATAAAACACGAGTGAAAATGCATGTTCGAAAGATTTTAAAGCGTGTAATTATAAAAAGCAATAACGTAACACATTCGCGGGACCAACTGACATTAAACAACTCGAAATAAATGTTTGCATTGATATTACACATAGTCACTCATTTCGACTCATACTCAAGAATGTCGTACGGACCATTTAGCTATTTTTGCCAGGTATAAAATTATACAACGGAATCTAAACATTGGTGCATCTGGAACACAGAAATGTCATATTGCTTCGACCCGAGTACTATTGCTGTTACAGAAATTATCTTACTAGTACATAAACAATTCTCTTCAATTATTTGAATTTGTGTGCAAAATTCCTACGAGTTTAGTAACATTTATTTGTCTTGCTTATACTGGAGATTACCGTCCATGCTTTAATGCATAGGATCTAAAAGACAAGATAATGTAACAATAAAACAAGCTATTTATAAAGCTGTCCGTTCAGGGAAGCGGCTGAAAGCGGTGAAGCGACATCTACTCTATTTGTCTCGAATAACACAACCGCTGGCCACTTCTCTCGTCGCGTCGCCTCCTCCTAGTTTGCGTTAAGGATTTTATCGCTTTTTCTCTAGGGTAGCGCTTGTTACTTTGTTTTTCGTTCACGTTATGGTTTAGAAACACTCGAGCTTCACTTCAACGAGATTGAACTTTGTGCAATCTTTAATTACCAACATTCTTTGCATTTTTTAAAACTACATTTATTTTTCATCGCTTGTTTAATATTACATTTTAAAACGTTAGGTGAATATATTGACAAAAACATTTTGAATATCAAATCTTTACAAAAAATGCAATTCTGATTTCAATATTAATATGACTCCAAACGCAATACATTCCATACTCGTTTCAATCATATCGATATCAATTTTTAAATATAATCTTTAACTCCATACTAATAAAGACTAAAATATAATGATAGGTGAGAGTGATTTAATCTTTCGAATCGATGCCGCCTTTGTCGCGAGGAAAATTCCCTTTTATTGTGTTAGCGAGTGCTTATTGTATATCCGAACGTTTTCCCCCATTGTCACAGCCGCGGAGCCGCACCTCTTTGGCATTACTTTACAATTGTAATATGACAAATAGCCAATGCGAAACGATACATTAAGTCCTCTTCGGAAGGGGAATTTGGCCTAGGCGCCATTGTTATATCACGGGAACCGTGAAAATGACAGGTAGAAAGGGTCCGGATTAGGGATTCAGTTGTCGTAACAATTGGCTACAATTAATTAAACTTGCCGTTTTTTTAACAAAAGTTAATAAATTCAAGTCGAATTGTTTTTATGGATAAGAAAAGACTTACCTCTTCCTCAGTGGTGGCGGTGTTGACGGAGTCCATGCTTTGACAGAGCGCGAGCTCCATGTTCTTGTGTTGCGGCGAAGCGGGCCGGGGCGAAGGCTGCTGCGGCGGCACCAGCGCGCCTTGTGTCGCTCCTGCCGCCTGCTGCGCGCCTGCGCCGCCCGTTGCTGCAGGGCTCTGCGCCGCCTGCAGACTCTGAGCCGCCTGGAGGCTCTGGGCTGCCTGTAAGCTCTGCTGAGCCTGCAGGTTCTGTTGCGCTTGCAGGTTCTGCAGCGACTGGTGGGCCAGGTTCAACTGGTGCTGCTGCACGATGCTCTGCTGCACTATGCTTTGCTGCACTTTGATGTGCTGGTGCACCGCGAGCTGGTGGATGGGGTGGAGAGAGGCGGGAGGTGCGGGGTATGGGGGGGAAAGCCGCTGGCGCTTCACTTGCGCACTCTGCAGCGCTTCGTGCAGCCTCTTCACCGGAAGGGGGCTCTGGCCGAGGTTATCCACGGCTGTGGCTGGGCGGGCCGGCCGAGTCACGTGACTCTGGCGAGCACCGACTATTGCAGCGACAGGTTAAGGACCGCGCGCGACGCGTCGCGGACTCGATGTCAACGTGTTGACAACGGCGCAGCTCAACGCTCGTTGTGGGACACGAGATTAATTGACAAATCAATTTAGATTCTTTAACAATTGCTATACGCGAATGTTTTTATATTAGCGCCTTAGCACTTTTGTTTTTATTCCATTAAGTTGATCCTCTGCTTGTAAACCACTCCTGAAAACAAAGAAAACGTGTTTAACGTACCTATTGAAAACAACTAATTGGGAAACAATAAATAGACAGTAATAAAGGCAGTGATGCAACGTATGCGTAATACACGTATCTATACAATTTCAATAAAATATCTTTATATTTCCGTAACAAGCTCCAATTAGGACAATCCTCTCAAATACACAGACCTGACAAATCAATGAGTGCCATCGAAAAGGAATTTGTATCACACATCCTCATTACTTACAAAGGAGAGCTTATATTTTGCTTTCAAATTGGGTACTTATTTCCATCCTACACTTGAAGCAAATAATGATAAGTACCCTAAGTACTGAACTGAAAGAAACGTTGAAAAAGCTTTGTGAGTATTTTCGTAATTGCAAATGTCGCATGAACTATTTCAATAAAATGAACACATCGTAACAAAATCGTAAATAGTCGCAAAGGTGTGAAGGTACGGCTATTGGGGGCGGATTTGTTAGCTCATTACTACAACAATAACGTTAAAGAATGACTTTTTAGATGTGAACGTCAAGCAAAACCAATACTTATGTCTGTTCGAGAGTAAACGAGAAAACGTATTATATTTGTGTAACGAAAATATTTTCCGAGTAATTTATGATTATGGGAGCAAAAATAGTCAACTGAGTCTACAATTTCGTTCGCTTAGTATATTTAAATTTAAATAAAGAAAGATGTTCGCATGTCATGGCGAAAAGAAGGTAAAGAAAGGCTTCAAAAGTTAAACGCAACGAATGAAAATATTTATAATTTTGTTATTACACACAGTATATGTATACTACATCTGAATATTGTGTTCAATAAAAAAAATCCATAAATAACTTTGATATGACCCATTATTAAACAAAATCGCAATCAAAAAGGTGTCAAATCAATCTAAACCTAACCATAGAGGTTTTACGACACAATTTGCGCCGTATAATAAAAAAATATATATTTTTATGTCAAACAGTGGCGATTGCAATTGTGTGGGCCGTAGTCAACCATTAAACGGTTAGTCATCGCAATAAACATCTAGAATCGTCTAAATTACAGACTAGACGGGTGATATCAGAGTAATGGTTTACTGTATATGAGTAAAACAGAACTAGCCGTCCTAGTCTACACCAATCGCAGTAACAAAATGACCGCGGAACAAAGGACCAACAAATAAAATTTAGATAAATGCAACTAACATTAAAAATATGACTTATTACAAACACTTGTATTTTTAAGTCCCTTGTGACGGTAATCGAGCAAATGGATTACCTGATGGTCAGTAATCATTGCCGCCCATGGGCTCTCGCTACCACGAAGGAGTTGCAGTGCATTGCCGACCTTATGGGAATTTGGGCTTTTGGGTTTGGGAGAGGATAACTCCAGTAACTTCACTCACACGGCGAAACACAACGCTGTGGTTGTTTCACGCCGGTATTCTGTGTACACTTGTACATAAGTAAACGAAAAACAAATCATTACTTTTGTCCTCAAACAGCGTTGTAAAACCGGACGCAGTCTTAATATGTAACGATCACGTGTAGGACCATTACGCTAGCCAAGGCTGCTTTTTGCCCAAGTCCGTGACTAAATCGAGCGTTGAAAAAAACCTCTGTACTTTACAAAAGCGTTCATACCATATAACTAACTCCTAAATTACATTGATGTGTTCGCAGACCATTTGAAGCCGAGGCTTCTATGCCTGTTTGCGTCCAATGTAACATTCTTCTGGTACCATGT
The DNA here is from genome assembly GCA_902829305.4 of Spodoptera exigua. Lineage (NCBI taxonomy): Eukaryota > Metazoa > Arthropoda > Insecta > Lepidoptera > Noctuidae > Spodoptera > Spodoptera exigua. Next base: position 8,342,393 of record LR824614.2, read on the forward strand.
TAGTATTACTATTGCATAACTCTTATGATAAAATGATCATTATTGGGCACTTCGCTTCTTTAAAACCTAGCCATTTTGTCAATGTTAATTAATCTGTATGGAATTCCATACAGACAATATATGTATTCTAGTTTTAGCCGTCAACAATATTGTTAAAATTGCTTGCTTTTTATCAAACCACCAAACCACCATATATCCTTTGACTTGTATTCCTTTAAACACGTGAACTACCAACGTATTTTGTATAAAACTCTTTACTTAAATCTTACAAAAATCAATAATCCGGGTATTGACAATATTCAAAAAGAACTCGACATTTATATTAAATCAATTTCAAAAGTAACTGAAATGTAAGAGGCTGTAAATGTATTTTTACAGGGCACGACATAGACACTTGAATTCAGACAGCTATAAATGGCTGATACCTAAAAAACATGACACAATCGAGAGCAAAACGATTGGAAAGAAACAAAAAAGATTGAGTGCACCAGCATTTATAAAGCGGTACCAACGGCGTTCCTGACTCGTCTTTTACTAGTCAATGAGTATTTTAAATAAGGTAATTAAACTTTACAACTGCAAACAGATCTTATTTAACGAATCTCCGCCCGTAGCGAGACAGGCTAATATTTTAAATTAGACTGCCAGAATAAAATATCGTTTCATTTCCTTTTAGTTCTATTTATTTCCGAATCTTACAAATCGTATTTGACACAAAATCAATCGTAATAAAATCAACAGCAAAAACTTTTCATTTATTCGAATGTGATCTGTATTTCAGTTTCGCTAACATTTCCGTGACAAAGCAGCAATACTGTCGTAAAACTTTTCAAATATATTTAAAGCTCAGCACATATTGAAACGTGAATTTTATCTTAACATCTGACCAATACGAAATACATAACGTTAGGGCGGGGTACTCACAAATACGAGTTTGGAACATTTCAATATGGCGTTCACTTTGTGAACGAAATGAACCAGCTTTTGTTATCGACTGTCATTGTAGAACGCAAACATATGGCGAATGATGTTTATGGAAAAATCGGACTTCGTGAATCCGTGCAAAAAATAAATTAAATTAAGCAACAATTTCAATACAATTCAAAGAATTAAAAGTAGTATCAATTTCATGAGAGATAACACTCATTGTTAGTTGGCAACACAAACCACGACTATAAAGTGTCATCTGTCAGTAACGTCAGTTAACGTTATTGTCAAAATGTTTGTCAGATGTCACTGTCACTCATGCCACGTTTTAATTAATTACCCGATTCCATAGCGCATCATTTTCAATACATTAGTATGTTACTGATATTCTATCTCAAATAATAACTAACTTATTAAGTACACTGAGATCAGTCATCTTTCTTAGCGGAATTGGAAAGTGGTCTACAACCAGCTATGCATATGTAGATCAGTTTTCATATAAACAAAGTCTAAAATATTTTTTAAGTTTTCTAAAAAACTGTTGGTTTTTCCTCTACAAAATTTTTATCCTGCTTAAAATTTTAACTGTCTTGAGGTCACTATTTACCTAAGCGACCAACTGTAACACCAAACCGTACGTACGGTACAGAAAGTCCATTCTGCCATATTTCCTACTTTAGTGAATACTTTAATCCTTTCGTGTATTTATGCTGCGGTGGTGTCGGTAAATAAGTCCCGGGCAACTCTTACAGTTTCCATTTGTTACAACTACTAAGTCCCGGCGAGATCCCGGACTTGGACGGGACTTTGAACCTATGAGATGTAGAAGTTTGGAATAAGTGATAAGTAGATTGAATTGGAGTGATCATAATAGAACTGCTAACGTGGAATGATCAGAAGGTTGGGATTCTAAGATAGTAATTAGGCAAATCTAGCAACCAACTAAAGGTAGGAGATAGCTTTTAAGTCGTGTAAGAAACTGACGTTGTTGATATTTATTTCCAAAAATTGATGATTTATTTGGATCTCGTTATATAATTTAGTATCCGGTAATACAATACTAAGACTTTAATAGATGCAGCTATTATTGGTATTGTTAGAAGGCCTCATTAACCAGGAAATAATTGGCGATAATAATATCGGGAGGTTACCTACATAGTAGTGTGAAATCGACACTAGCATCGATACTCAAGATACTTATGTATATGCCAAGTACGTATCGCTACTATAAATTAAGTTACGCGCACGTATACACTGTCATCAATTTATTAATCGCTGTTAAATACTGTGAATAAATTATTCCGATAGGGTGGTAACGTCATTATTGATAGCGGAATAAAATCAATGAACGCGTTGTTATAATGAGATCGCACCGTTTAATTCGGTTCGTTCGCAACGTACAGAGTGCATAATGCTAATTTTCTTTAAGTTAACGCGATTGCTCCGTTTATGACGTCCGGCGCTCTGATTGGCTCATTCTAACTCAACCAACCAATCAGACAGTTCAACCCGTAACGTTTCAATCGCGTTAACGTAAAAATAACTCGCACCAAATACTGCTGAAATAAATAAGTGTTTTTTCTTGCCTTGATCCGAGGTTCTAATAATACTTAACACTTACACAAATCACTTACTAAATGTAGTGAAGATCGAAGCCGTTGAAACCTCGCGAATAACGTGATTACCTGCCTTCGTTGTAAACCATAAACTACTTATACAAATTTCTGCTTATTAGATTAGTTAGTTAAACTTTTGCTATGTACTTAATCTTCGTTAAATAATTAGCCTTATACGCTCATCCCTTACTTAACCTTAAAGTTAAGTCCTGCGGTCAATGCGTATTCATATTGCCTCCAAACTCCTTTAATTTAATTTGAAAACTATGGGATCGGGTACAAAGAAATAGTTTGGTCGGTTGGGGTGATCCTCGCAAGGACGCAGAGGAGATAGGAGAGTGTTTCCAGTTAGCAAAACAAGTCATAATATTATATTATGAAACAGGTCGAAGGTAACATCATTTAATTTTACTTTCCCTCTGAAATAAAAGAACATATTTTCCTCCTTGGCTTGGGACATTTATTTTCGTATACAAAGCCAGTTTTTGAACAGGCGTTATAATCTTAACAAATCTTAGATACCACAATATTTACAAAAATATGTATTTAATTCTGCGTGGTAGCAAATTAATATATATGAAAGTTACCTATCAAGAAAACTCCTCGTAAGACATAAAGTTCAAGACTGTAATGACTTGTATGACAAGCACCAAGTAAATTTATTGGAGGTAAATGTCCGAAATGACACAGTTTACTTTAGATTAATAGTACCATAAGGCTATTTAAATTTAATTTAAAATTGCCCTAGTTTGCAAATATAATGTGTTAATCCAATTTACGTAATAGCAATTTTATGACCAATATTTTAGTAATATAGGCTTAATATTTATAACTAGAAAAATGGCACGTGTGATGTACATAAATATCCATGTATTTATAGCCAAAAATGATTAAACATTAGTATAAAAATAACAGGAATATTTTGAACGTTCAATGTAAAATAATGTGGCTTATATGGTTTTCGCAGATAAAAATAGCATAGTATTTTTGAAGCCTAGTACCCACTAGGCTTCAAAAATACTATGCTATTTTTATCTGCGAAAACCATATAAGCGCACAATTGAATGCTATTCCATAAATGTGGCTAGCAAAACAAGTCCATTCAATTAACAACGTCGGCCTGACGACCAATGGAGCCATTCGCGTAATTAAATTTGGATGGAACATTGAACAAGCAAGGTTTTACAAATAGCTTTAGGTATGTCTATTTATAGCTACGCAAAAATCATTTTACATATACAATAATGTGATTAAAACATACCAACGAAGCGATTTCTCCCACAATATCTTTGCAAAGTGAATTCCGACGAAAAACATTCGCGCATAGAACTTTCTCCACAATGGTTTCTAATTAGTTACATTTACAGTAAAATTAGCGTCTCTTCGTACAAAATTCAGTCTAATTCAACGAGAAATGAACCTTTGTTACACGCGGGCTCATACTCATAGTGAGCGAAGCGTCCCGCAAATTGAATCTAATTGCCGCAACGAAGTGTTGAATCAGTCCGGCGGCCCTGGTGGAGCAGTGGCCTAAATGTGCCTATTTACCCATTTAGGATCAGAAATACTGAACACCCACAGACCACCTGTTTATGGAATGAAATTTTCACGAGACGGTGACATCAGCTGTCGCGCGGCCATCTTCATTAGACGACATCTGCCGCTATCGTGTTCGGGGCACACTCGGACTCTTTCACTTACTATGACTCAGAACTACTAAACACATAATAGTACAGTAAATTATTTTGACAGTACATTTCCAAACGATTTTAACTTTACATAGACACAACAAAATATCTATGGAAACAACTCAATCCGTTCTCTAATTAAATAGACATGAACACTTTTAAAAAACTTAATTTTCTAACAAATAAGCAGCAACAGGATAGTAACTCTAAATGTATAATAAAGTTTAGAGGATTTCGTGCAGCAAATTATATTGACTTTGACAATTAAAATAGCTAGTATCGCGTTTGGTTACTTTAACTCAACACTGTGGGCCATCAATTGAATCGTTTAAAAGGTTTTAAACGCATATTTTAGTTCGTTTGAGGCGTTGTTGCTGAGTATTCGGTAAAACACGTCATGTTGCACTGGATTAATCACCTAAATAGATTTTATTACCGCAAATATTTACATTTTGTGCAAAGTGATGTCTGTAACTGACGCTCCAGTTTTATTTCAGAGAGCAAGCAGTTGCTTCTTCGTTCTTTATTTTATAGCTTTAAAGAATCGTCGTATATTATGTTTTTCAATGGACTAAACTAAACATTTCCACGACTACATAACTATCATTAAAGTTTATATCAGTTTAGCTCTTTTCCAACAAGAAAATTGAATCTAAGTTATCAGATCATCAGCCTTTAAGTGCCCAATGCTGAGAAAAGCCCTTTACACACAGGGAGAAGGTTTGAACATTAATTACCAAGCTTGCTCAAGGCGAATTGGCGATTTCGAAATTATAAGTCCGGACTTCCTCACGATGTTATCCTTCACCAGTTTCACTGTCAGTGGTCTAAATAATCATACAAAGTACATATAACTCGGGATAAGTCACATTGGTACTTTCCAGGTTTTGAACCCGCATGCGTGAGACCCTAAATCTCCGGACCACCACGATGTATAACTACATGGAATAACTATTCTTTTTCAGGAATCTTTCAACAACGTTTGATGTAATTTGAAATATTTATGAAGGGCAAACAGAAGCAGATAAATCCTTTAAAATGCCACAATACCCCACATCAAGGTAGCAGAACCACAAGGCAATTGCATACCTTGCATTACTTGCATACATATATTTACATATGCATGTCAAATACTGAGTCTAAAATCCACAATAAATCGGTAATGCCTAAAGGTTAATTTATTAAAAACTAATTTTGAAATGACACCAGCTTCCCTAATTCTATTAATTTCATCCGATTGCACAATTTTCACGCGTGTAACGTGCCATAGTACAAACGTATCATACCGCCCACCTGTGGATGCACCCTGAACTTCTAATAAAATCTCATAAGTATAACATTCTGTTTGGGGCATTTTCGCTCGTCATTAGGTACTTTCGAAGCGGGCACTGCAGCCTGTTGTGAAAGAGGCCACACCGCAAAAATCGTGACAAAGCAATATTTTTTTATTGCAAATCAATGCTATCCAATCGTTTTCCGGAACACACAAAACAAATTGCTAGTCAGCGAAAATCCTATCAAAGCTATTATACCTAGCGACACAGGTACGAGTAGGCACGTATGCGCAACATTTTGTGGCAGTTTTGATATTTCCACAACTGACAAGTATTGAGGTGTAAATACAACCTTTGAATTTTATTCCAACCAAGGCTTTTACAGATTTACTTTATCAAACAGCATTCGTTACGTTTTGTTTGACAATACCACAATATCTGCTTTTTCATTTTTTTTATTCTACTGAAGTTATAGTATGTATGCAGAAAGTAATAAAAAAGGGGAATATTTTGAACATTGCTGAAGATTATAACATTTTTTTCTGTGAGTCACAAAGTGACTTCAAACAATCATACAATTGATCTACAAAACCTTGTATATATACCAAAGAGGTACAACTTGATAATTATTACTACCATTAAATATACCTGCTGAAGGTCACAGAAGTGTGACAGGAACACATCAATCTATATTTTGTGCGGCTATAATTAATTTAACTAGCGGCTGTTAGCCTCCCTTATAGAGCACAGTCATGTCACGCAATGACGCAAACACCACAATGGCAGGCTTTGGCACGTCACACTATTCGGAACAGTCCAGCGCAGTAATTACATTAACCAAATTATACTACAAAAATAACTCGCTAAGAAAAAATTTTACGCGCTTGGATGGTGCTCATGTCGTCGAAAAAGTGTTAGTAAACTGCAACCCACAGTATATATAGAACCCCTTCAACAAGTCCAAAATTTTATAAGCTTATTTTATTTTATTTGTGATTAGTTAGATAATTTGCCATGTCTGTTTTACTGGAAGAACAAATTGAAAACTAAGTTTGCAATTGTAAATTTAAAAACTAATAAGAAGCAATTCAACAATCAGTGACTTTACCATCATCTGGACGTGCTGTATTCGGTTTTTAGGACCTTTTAATTAATCATGAACATCACCTTCATAAAAATATTGGTTAGGGTAAAAGAAACCGATGAGGCCCTTAATGATAATTATAGATTAAAGTATTTGGTTGCCAATGTCAAATAAGCTTAAAAAAATTTACATGGATACCTCTTAACACGTTTGTAAATTTACATGAATTTGCCGTGAACTATTCACGGCAAATTCATTTCTGTCATTCAAATGCTTAAAAGGGAAATGCTGATTATTCAAACAAACAAAATAGGAATAGAACATACAACTGCAATTGGTGTAATTGAAGTTGATTATAAAATGATACTAAATTGAAATAAGGTAGTATTAAGTTCGTAGGAAACCGCTTAAATCAGAGCTACAACTAAGAATTATCTAACATCCAAGAAGCACGATCTTGACCGAAGACAGCTACGATAAATACTACCTCAGACAACCGAATGACGATGGGAACTAAAAAATACAATGGACTTTACCTACTCAAAAAATCTTTACATAATAAACCAGCCATGAAATGTATTTAATTCCCAAATACGAGTAAGCAATTTGCGCACAAACAAACAGCATGTTGCTAACGTCTTAGACATAATGTGATTACGATTTACTCGAGAACATTTTTCTATGCCGATATGGGAACCAAATAAAAACAGCTTATAACATCAACTGCTTATATTCACACACGTTTATGAGTGCGAACGAAAGAAAATAGGCTCAGAAACACCTTTCACTCCGCTCCACAATTACGCAGTTGTTAGATCTAAATGAAACCGCATTGTATCAGTTATTCTTGTTAGATTCTGTTGAACTATCCATAGAAAAATATTCATCAAAAATGTATTCCTTGTAACCCTCAGAGTTTTAACGCCTAATGTAATTTGACTTCAATCCATACTAGAGAATACTCCCATTAACTCAATTAACCTCTCGTTTCTTATGCTAGGGAGTCTAATGGTCACGCCGCTATTTTAGAGGTCATTCTCATTCATTGAGATCAATTAGTTGAAGCCCTGTGGTAAGTCACGGTGTAACATAAATCATTATTTCTTTAGTACAATAGATTGAAGTTCAAAGTACTGAGTATTCGTTTGATGGTCAGTTAAAATATCTTGAAGTTTATTGAATGTGAAGTCGGTTTGTGTGGACTGTGCGGCCGTCTCCCAAAACATTATTCATGGATGTACGTGTCTATCTAATGACGATGACGAGTATTCGACCGTAGCGAGGGAGTTCGCTCGTCTGTCTTGCATTTGTGTGACCATCAACCGTGAAAAAGTCATCCATTTACATCAACTTCATTCTACAAACGCCACTGTATTTGAATGCAAATAATTTGTTAAAGTTTTAACAAACTCTACGCTGGTCGCTAACTCGTGTTATGCAAAATCTTTGTAACAAGATCCATTGTTTGCGGCCATTGAAACTGATATTGCGAAAGAATGCCATCGACAGCAGTAACATCTTATATATTATTTGATAATTAGTCATTGTAATATCTTCGCGAACGAATTTAAATTTGCAGTATAAACAAATAGTAAATGATCCAAATGAAGCAACAAAATGTATATTTATCAAATTACAAGCAATTTTTCCTTTATCATAATTGAATTGTTTTGAGGAAATTGATGTCATAGCAATGAAATAGTAGTAATTTATTATAGTACTCGCTAGAAGAACAGACCAGTAAATATCGCTTTCAAGAGCAGATAGATACAAGTTTAATTGTTGGAATTTTCTAGTCTTCATCACGCTATACAAATGCATTTAAACCAAACTGACCATACGATAAATATTAACAAGTCGCTTTCTCTTCATTGTAAAGTACATATTTTAATAGCTTTTGATATAGTTTAAGTCTTCACTCACTTGTTTCTAATTAAGAACCCAATCAAACTTCCCTAAAAGAAATTTGATTCATTTTTGGAAATTGTTCGGAAAAGCCAATGTTATATTTTTTTGACGAAACCGATAATTTAATACCTGGTGTCCGTTATTAATCGGCATCATCTGCTGAGTTAAGTATGATAAATAACTGTTACAGTATGTGTATTTTCTCATTGTTTGGATTCAGCACAATGCGTAGTGGTTTCAGAAAGTGCTCCCGCCGTCGATACTTGGCAGTAATTTCTACGTTGCTATTGTTGCGAGCCTCGCTTTTGTGACTTTTGTGTATCACATGAATGACATGACTACGTGTGTCTCCCATTTTCTCAGCAATACAATTTTACTACTTAATGTTGTACATAGAGAAAAAATATGAATTATACATATATAGAGCATGTTTAACACTTTACATTTTAATATAACTTGAATCCTTAAACTCTAATAGGTTGTAGCATCTCTGCAAATGAGGGCAGTGACTAAAATGTACAGTTTGTTAGGCTTATCAAAAGCGGCGCAAACAATTAACGGATCATAAATTCATATCGTGACTAATAAGAGTTGTGCGCTTTAATAAAACTTTGATAACATGTTTCACTATTTGCTGTACACTTGCAGAGTTACTGTTGATATTTTGATAATAAACCGGCAGCTTTTCCGACAGTCTCGCCGAGGGAAATAATTCTAAGAGTAAAATTAACAACGCGCCAAAAAGTGCATCAAAGTATACGTTGCATCCGACTGCCTATTCCAAACAAGAGTCTCCGTTACCTAGAAAACAATAGCACATCTCACAAGCACACACACTGCATTCGTCGGAAAACGCACATGCACAATTTTCCGAACACCGATTACGGACACTGCGTCGGTCGCGTCAGAGCAAAGGGCGGCACGTACAAGCGCTGCCTCTGCGCGCGATAGACTGACGGTTCTCGGGCGGACTTGTGAGCGAGCGGGACGCGCGGCGGGCGTGCCAACACGCTGCGCGCGCATAACGCCTCTCTGTCCTACGCCCGCAGCACCTATACGGTTGTCTCGCTCGCACACGCTCGAGCACACCTTTCGTTCCCGAGACAGGTGTTCCTATCCCTGTGTGCGTCCAGATATGGCTGGGTTCGCGTGTATGCGCGCTTCCTGCGGCGGCGGATCATTTTTTATGCCCGGCAGAAATTATAAAAAGTAAATGGAGGGAAAATTAAATAAAACGTTTACAATAAAGCGTTTTCCTGTGCGCTTTCAATGATTCAGTGTGCGCTATTTTTCAGGGATGGATATCATCAGGGCACACAAACAGAGTGATTACAGAGCTTTTTACGGATGTTTGAGTGATGTAGGCGGTCGTAATTAGGCACGGGGCGGAAAGGTATATTGATTGCGGTGACGCGGCTTTGTGGAAAAATCGATATTTTTGTATTAAAGGTGGCACGCGATGTGTCCGGTCCGTGCGTCCGTGGATGAGTAAACCTTCGTATCGACCCAACGCCGACAACTTTCGACCCTAGTTTATGGCGCGCACTATAACTTGAGCCACACTTACCTATGAACGTTATCGGGAACGCTTTGGCTGAACGACCTCGTCTTTCATAAAATCCCGACCAACTTGAGCTTTAAACCCCCGTTCTAAAATATCATCGATATTTTAAGGAAAAATTTGATAGATTCAAAACAAAATTTCCTCAAAACTCAATTAAATTAAACCGATATCGATAAACCCTCCCACGTCTGAACGTTTCTAATTAACATAAAAAGATCCAAAAGTTTGGAACATAATGGCAGCTATTCTTTTTAATAAACTTAATTCCTACTACACTACAAGTTATTATCGTTTTTTAACAATAAACCGAAATCAGTATTGAATAAGTTTCAAATTGAATTAAATAAGAATAACATTGCTATAAATTTTCCTGTTTCCACGTCAAATACAAATTTTATTTAAATTATCTAGTGTAGTGTAAGAGTTCCATTCCCTTATGTTTAAAATATTGCATTATTAATTTATTGTTTAAATTAAATTAAATTTATTGTTGTATTGACAAAAAAATTGCAATATTTTTATCTGTCTGTTTTGAAAATCTGTTTTAAGTAAGCATGTACTTAGAACAACCCAAATTTTTTACGTATATCATATCGTTGCTACTTTTTACTTAATGTGACGTCATAAGCAAGTAAGTATCCTAATGTAAAGCATTTAATAGCAGCTCGCTCCCTCCCTCTTCTACTACTTATTAAATTACTGGCTTTAAACCCTGCATATCTTGTATTAATATTTAAGTTTTATTTCAATGCCAAGTACTTATTATGAGAAGAACATTGGTCGAACCTAATGCAATACTCCAAGTTCATTTCTTTCTTCTAACGTTAATTAAAACTCACTTAACACAATTTTATACAATCCAAGAGTACGTTCCTAAAGCACCTATCTATGAGTACACTAGCCAATCACAAACCTTAGTAACAATTTTCCCTTTCACCGCATTCTTACAAGTCCATCTTAGAGGGTCAATGTAGTCCACACTTGAGCCTCAATGGAGAGATTAGGTCAACTTTGATGGACCCCTTGTATTCCGATACAGGATAAAGTGTGGTGAAAATGAGTGGCTACATGACTTTGGCCCATTGAACTTATTTAAGATACTTCCTATTGCCTTTAACATACTGCTAAAATTGATTTATATGAAAATGTCATACCAAACCGGACCTTTAGCTTAGTACCTAAGGACCAAAATAAAAAGGGCGTTAGCTTAAAATCCTTAAAAGAGATAAGTAGTGGTAAACTTAAAGTGCACTTACTTATCAACAATTATGTTTATCGTATTAATAAGGAGTATTTAAGTGCAGCTGATAGGAAACCATGTATTTTGCATTATGGAGTTGTCACACAAATACAACCAGGTGATGAAACTTATGATCAACGAGATAAGATTTAAAATAGAAACTAAGTTCAACAAGTCACGCTTTTTTAACCCCCATAGGGGTAGCAGCGATGCACATTTCTTATGTGTTACATGTCATTAGTTATGTTAAAAATCCTATAAGGGGGATACGACTATTATCATAAACCGGAAAAAATACTAAACACCGTAAATTTCTAAGCAATTTTCAAAGAATCGATAATGCATCACCAATACTCCATTTAAACCAAAAACCCTCTCAGTTCTTAAAGTTGATTATCCTATTTAATGAATCACCTAAATGTTAGCCTTCTTGATGTTGTTATCAGATGGCTACTAAGCCTCCTATCATATCAGTCCTTTAGTGGCAACAGTCGCCAATCGGCAGACGGGGGTCAATCACACACCTGAACGAACCTTTTCCTTCCGACCTCCGTGTACACTCAGTATGCGATACACAGAACTATTCGATACCATTGATTAGATTAATTTGTATACAACTACGGAACTAGGTGTATTAACTGCCTCTATCTATAAACCAAGTAGTCTAAGTTCGAATTCCAAGTTTAGGAGTTCTTGAGTCAAGCAAAAATTTGTGTTATGGAGTAAGAAGGCCTATATTTGCGGGAGACACTTTTGCGATTCATTTTTATAATATAGATGTACACAAAACCAAATAACAGGATTCATTGGCTGAGTAGCATGTGCTCAATAGGTTCCTTATAACACTAATAACTGCGAAATCTGTCACCGTAATTTTGCCTCAAATCTTCTTGATTAAAAAGTTGTGTCTAGGTTATAGCAACTACTTATTAAGAAACTAGCTACCGCCCGCAGTTTCGCTGTTTGAATAACCGTTTAAAGCGGTAATTCGACTAAAATACTAAAATCAAGTATAACTTAGCTATAGCTTAAATGTTCCTGACATAACATTGAAGTTATTTATCAGACAAATAATTTTGGAAATCGGACCAACGCGCAGTGGTTCCAAATACTACCCCCTATATAATATAAACTTATATAAACTAATATAAACTTAACAAATTTTACCTCTTTATAATATAAGTATAGATAATAAACAGCATAACCTACAATAAGCTCACTTTTGCCTCAAAATAGAAGGCATAATGTTACATGAAACGGACCAATTTGGACTTCTTGTTTACGCATACAGTGGTAGGGTCTTGTGGTTAACTTGGGCAGTGGCGAGACCGAAATAGATTCTGTGACTCTTGTGGCTTTAATCCATTAAACGTCTTTTGTACCATAACCCTCAGCTATTATAAAATGCTTCTATTACTATATATATGTAGGTAGGTATATGGTATATGCATAGTTTTCGTTGTTTGGTATGAAAATACGTTTTTTTTTTTTGTTGTCATTTTGGCTAGGAGATTAATGACTGAGGATTTGAAACCTGGCAATAATCAATGCGACTTTTCCACGTTATGTGCACTTTCTATGATTATTTAGACACCTGACAGATGGTGTCGGAATAAGTTTGACATCGCCGATTCGCCTTGAGCAAGCGTGTGTCTGATGAGGTGGTGAATGCTACATACCAAACAAAAACAGTATTAGAAAAATATCGTACTATACATCCTAAGCATCAAACTAACAATATCTTTACTTTTTATGTTTTGCTTTTTAGTTTACTTCTTGAAGTCGGTTTTTTTTTTGCTAAAGATTATTTTCTTACCTACATATGTTTACATACCAAATGACTTTTTTTGTAGGGCAAAATCATCATCATCACTTCGAGAACGAGGTGAATAGAAGAATTCAGCTAGGTTGGGCAGCATATGGAAAGCTGCGTCAAGTCTTCACGTCGTCGATCCCACAGTGCCTAAAGACGAAAGTCTTCAATCAGTGCGTCCTACCTGTCATGACATACGGAGCCGAAACGTGGACACTGACGGTGCGGCTGGTTCACAAGCTAAAAGTCACTCAGCGAGCTATGGAGAGGGCTATGCTCGGCGTTTCTCTGCGAGATCGAATCAGAAACGAGGTGATCCGGCAGAGAACCAAGGTAATCGACATAGCCCACCGGATTAGCAAGCTGAAATGGCAGTGGGCTGGCCATATTAGCCGAAGAACCGATGACCGTTGGAGTAGACGAGTTCTTGAGTGGAGACCGCGTCTCGGCAAACGTAATGTAGGACGTCCTCAGGCAAGGTGGAGTGATGATTTGCGCAAGATGGCTGGCAGGAGCTGGATGCGAGTGGCCGAAGATCGATCCCAGTGGCGTGCAATAGGAGAGGCCTATGTCCAGCAGTGGACTGAAAGGGGCTGATGATGATGATGATGATGAAAATCATCAAATGACTTCACTCGCCCAGAGTGAGGAGAAAGACCTGCAACCCTGGCTAACCAAGCCCCTTGCTAGGCTTTTTTACAAAGTTAATAGCATCAGGCTTAAAATGCTAAATTATACAAGAATATTTACCTTACATGACCGATAAACTACATAATAATAATTACATAAAAACCACTCACAACGACACATAAAATTATAAATTTTACCTACACACATTTATACAGATTAGGTATGTTATGTTCAATCAAAAATAATATTAATTTCCCTATGTCCATAATTAAAGCGTACAGATTAAAATTCATTGCAATTTCAGATATCATTGATAGTTTAAGTTTGAATTTTAATCACAGTTAATAATAATACTTCAATTCGAATTAAGTAATAATAATTACCGATATTAATTTATTATGGATAATCAATATGGTCTAACTTTAAAACCTATACTTAGTAGGTAGTACATTAGTGATAAGGTTCTTGTTGTGAAATACAAATCCAACGCTTCAGGAATAGGGTTCCACAAACGATATATTGAACATACATGTAATAAACTTTAATAGTATAAACGATTTCGATCTAAACTGACTGCAGTTAACAATTTTCCCACTCCAACAAACAATCAAAACACTCGATAAAACGTTGAAACATCATCAAACCTTACAAAACGACAATAAAGCAATCATAACAAATGGACGGCTTACGAATACGAACAACTATCTCCCTTCAATACTGGCAATAAATTTCAAACATTGGCATCAGTTTATCAAACATTTCATAATAGACTTTAGAAGTTTTTCCACGACAGCCAGCTCTGAGGCAGCAAACGTAATAAATTATATTCTGCAAAACACGACCGCGTCCCGTACAACATTGCTTTTTTATTCAAAAGCAAAGGCAGCGTCGAGTTTTGAGACTAATATACTAAAGTAATAAGCGTCCTCGGTTATAAAAATTAAATAGTTTTCTTTTAATAAGAATTGTGTAACGTCTGGGATTACTAGGAAATTTTGTTCATTTAATACTTAATCACTTTTGATGGCTAATACGAACAACGGTAGGTCGACCAGAACCAGATCCAAACGTACAGCGCATATAGCGATCTGCGCGCTCCACAAAAAGCCTATAGACCACTACAAACGGGGTCCAACAGTGGTCAATGTTCAGTCGGAGCTACGACGACTGAACATTGACCACTGTTATTGTAACGGCCTTGATCTGGAGCAGGTGAAGGAATATGGAGGTTTTTAGTCAGTAAGCGTATGCAACTCCTTCTCGCCTCACCATGGATTAGAGAAGTTATTTGATGATATTCCCCTCACAAAAAAGCCTTTTATTAAGACCTAAACGCTTCTTAAGAACACACCACCACACATACATCTTACAAACAAGGCCATAAGGTATATATTAATTTTGATAATCAAGTACAAAACAAACTTCATCCATTGAGTGGACTAAAACACGATCTGGCAGCTATGTTGCGCTACTACTCTTACTTAGGTAGTTACGTAACTTAACTCCGAGATCAAGAGAACCAATCAATCGTGTCGGTTATATCTGTTGGAGTACGCATAATATCACAGACCTTAAGTCTAGTTATTCGGCTTAGAGATTAAATGATCGGATCGATAGACTAAACAAAAATAGGAGTTCTCTATAACACTTAATAAGCACTGAACTCAAATTGTATGCCACAAATTAATAAATTCCATTGTAGTTTTGTGTCGAACAATTTTAATTAACAACATCGCGCATTTATCAGTAAGGTTGCGTTAACAGCAGCAGTATTTCATAGTCTTTGTCATCATAATAGTATTTCGTTGCGCCCAGATGTTGAAGCACTTAGCGGCCAACGCCGGTTTTATTATGAATAGCAACGGAAGTAGGGAACTAGTATTTTGCGGTTTCCCTGTAGAGGCAGACACAAATTAATGCCCCAGCTTTCAGCTAGAAATTAATGTAATGCACCTAGGTTACGCAGCCAAATTGTTGGCATTCAGTAAATTTTGCAATGCGCAAACGGGATATGGCGAATTTTATAATTGAATTTTTGATACGCGAGCACGATATCTGCTACTATTATGTTGTTTAAAGTGCTAATAAGTGGTGCTTGCGAAATATACAAGGATTGCTTGGCTGTTGCGTGAAGCTAGATTTTTATACAAATTCTTTATTTGGCCTTACCAATTGTGGTTGATCAAGTTCCTAAAATAAACCAATGACGAGAAAAATTTAGTGTAGGTACTTAATAGGTTTATTACATACCCTTGTCTTCCACTACTTAAAGGAAAAGTAGCAGAATTTTCGTTAAAAATGAACTCTAAATTAACCTTGTATAAAGTGGCAAATAGCTTCACTAACAGGACTGACCGACACACTGACACTTTTTATCTTTAAGCTTTGTTTAAGGGTCAAACGTGCCTGTAAGTGTGTAATAGAAATAAATGATTTCGACTTTGACTTTGACAACAAACAATATTTTTTTACAGCATTATTATGACATGTCTTTAATTTATCACTTGGAGATTGAATCTTATCATCTAGGCAGAAAACCTATTTTTGACTTTCACAAACTATCAATTTACGGGGTTTAACAATATGTTTAATATTAGACGAGCGCCTGCCTCCGCTACGTATTGTATATAACTATCTGTAGGTACACTTAAAGAGATTAAAACGTTTCGTGTGAGCTTCTTGCTCGTTTTTCATTCTCTTATTTAAGGGCTTTTACTTTTCCTTGCGTTTATGTGATGTTTTCTACTAAGAGATTAAATTTAAGGCCAGCATGAAACTCTATGCTAAAACAAAGTATTATTTGACTGTTAAGAAATTGAGTATACTTTAACTGGTCTAATTACATTCTCTTTATATGTAGACCTATAACTTCTTCGTCGAAAGATATTATCTACGCATATCTTTAGATTTGGAAACTACACACTACCACACTAAATGTTGCCCTGCCATATTTGCAATCAGTAGATGGCGCCTCTGGCGGATAAGCTCCCGTTACTGCAATCAATGTTACTGACATCTATTTACAAATGGAATGATTAGGCAACAGACCACCCTTGACAGTAGCGCCCCTAGCGGTGAATTCTGCGTGATAGCCTCCCTTCGTTCCATCAAAACATCAGATGCAAAGCGAAACAATTCATACCTTCAATTGTATAGTCTTTAATTATTTTTAGTAATTGAATTGAAAATTCTATAACTACCACTAGATTAGATCAGACACAAAACAATAGTCGTCCTATTTGAATGTTTGACAAAATTGTCAATAGTATGACGAAATATTGCTGTGAAACGTGAAACATTTCAAAATCAAGCAATAATGAACTTGTTAAACATGTTGTCACCTAAAACGACGTGTCATCAACATATTGTGGTTAACGCTTTGTGCATGTCGACCATAATCATACCGGACTAAAGAGAAACCACCATCAAAGGATTCAAGTAATTACATACAATGTTTTTTCTTTAGAAACGTACTGCGCTAAATGTATGTATGCTACAAATTAAAACTCAATTTATTTATACGTTTGAGCGAAAATGTCTCAGAAAGTTTCATATTATATTAACAACATTTATGGTTTATTTTATGTTAAAGGATACCTGTCAACTAGTAAAAGTTTCTATCTGACAAAACCACGATAAGTTAAATAGAAGGCACTGAACGAATCGTGGAGGCGCAGGCTTCTTAGTTTTAAATATCTTTTTATGTTCTTGCGTTTCTAATAGGTAGCTTAAACACAAAATTTTTGAACTTAATCGCGTGGATCAACTAAGAAAAGCTCTACTAGTTTACTTCACGTAGCCGGACGCGAACGTTTCTCATGAATAAGAGTCCCGCTGTGACCTGAAACTAGTAGAGGTTTCCTCGGTTCAATCACGTAAGTAAGTCGTTATTTAAAAAAATGACGGCACACTGTTTGTCTATTGGTACTGCATAACATAATTTATTATGTTATGATAGTACATTTACTTTGTAGAAAACGTCTGCAGTTCCAGTCTATTGACAGTCACCGTATTTATACTAGGCTAAGCAAATGTTCCCTTTACAGTCGCTCTTCAAAGCTATGAACCAGTAGCCAGTCAAAGTAATAGGACGCACAACTATTTACTTAAATACAAACATGTGTCATATATGTATAATATGGGCTGACATAATCACAACGGGTATTGATGTAAATTACCATACTGTTATAGTAAACAGAATTATTAAAAAAATGAATATTATATAAGTGTAGGAGAGCCATGCTTCGGCACGAATGGGTCGGCTCGACCGGAGTGATACCACGGCCTCACAGAAAACCGGCGTGAAATAACCACAGCGTTGTGTTTCGCCGTGTGAGTGAGGTTACCGGAGACCCAATCCTTCCCCTCCCCCAATCCCTCCTAAATCCCTAAATCTCCAAATCCCTAATCCCTAAAAGGTCGGCAACGCACTCGTAACTCCTCCGTTGCGAGTGTCCATGGGCGGCGCTGATTGCTTACCATCAGGTAATCCGTCTGCTCGTTTGCCGACCTATGAAATAAAAATCAAAAAATATTATGCCTCTACTGAAATAGAGATCAGACGGACTTGTTCAGTAGAGTACCTAATAATTACCAACTTCGAACTACATGGAGGAGAAGCTAAGGATCAAGAAAACTATGAAAATAAAAGATGGTGTATTATAGATATTAAATACGCATTACTAGCTTTCGCCCGCAGCTTCGTATGCCACGCGGGCGGAACATATAGGCCATAGCCTATGTGTTCATCCAGGATATTACCTATCAAGTTTCAACCAAATCTGTCTACCTGGTTTAACGTGATCGAAACACAAACACATCCATAAATTTTCACATTTATAACATTAAGTAGGAAGTAAGTAGGATTATACCTCTAATAAAAATAAAACGTCATCCCATCAAAACACAAACCAGCAAAAATAAAAACAGGCAACAAATGAATAAATTGATATCGCACAACGCACAATTTGAGCGAACACAAATTTCCTGCGTATGCATATTAACATTGCAGTAATAAACATTATACATAATTCAGTGGGTAAAATAAAAATCCCATCCTCAAAATGGGGTTGGATGAATGGCCTGCCTACATTTCACCCGAGAATTTCACATCAGCTAATATTCGTACGAAGGTACGGTCGCGAGTATGGTAACAATTTTAATAAATAATTACGCCGGTCGCTTCTGACGGATAAACAGATACACGGTTAATTCACTACTAATAAACGCACTTAGGCACTCCATTTGACTTTTTATAACGTTTTAATTGTATCCTGCTTTCAGTTTTATCCATTTGTTACGGATGTTTTGGTAAATGGATCGCGATTTTCATTTGATTTTCTATTATGGAGAACGCAGAAGAGTTCAAATTAATTAAACAGTTATTTATGATAATGCTAAGTACTAAAATTTTGTCCGAATTTATTAGATTTGTTTTTCATTATAATGCACCAAAAAATGTCTCGAAGTTATTTATAAAATTTTTTGATGAGAAGCCTGTGTGAATTTCTACCACAGCAACACCTCTCGACATTCCATAAATACATACTTAATTTTCATACTTCTCGACTAATCCACCTTTGAAACTTTAACAATTGGGATTAGTGTGAATGCCCATTTGAAAAGTTTGAGCAAAACAAAGAAATTTCATAAAAAGTGAATCCTTTCAACTTCCAACTTTGAAAAAGTAGCTAAAACAATTCCTTAACATACATTTTTAAACTTTTCCAAACTGTGAAAGTTGAATAATAACTTTTTTGCTTTTAATATTGAGTTCGTTGCATAATTATTCCATAATATAACAAAGTTATATACGTCCGAATAGATACATATACCTAGGTGCAGAAAGAAAAGTGAAATTATGGACGTCTATCACCCAAAGTGGTTCCTGTTTAATTACGACTAAGTATGTGATATTGACAAATTTCTTAATAAATTAATGATCGACAGAGCATAATATTCCGTCAGTATTCCGTAGAATGAGGCATATGCATATCATTTGTATATAATGGATTTTGCCAGCCCTAAATGCTTAGTGCTGAGCAAAGGCCGCTTCTCACAGAGAGAATTGAGCTTGAGCATTAATCACCATGCTTACTCAAGGCGAATTACGCTCAGATTTCATTCAATCATCAACAAATATTGAAACATCGATTACACTTTTGTAGCCAGTGGCATAATAATGTGATCACTGTTTAATATACAAACAAGGAAATTAATTAATAAGGTGAAAAAACGGATTTCATTCAAACTGTCAAAATACTGGGAAGCAAATGAACGAAACAACTCTTCAACAAGTCAACGTTTCCATTTCAACCGGCTGTAATCAGTGTACAGTCGTTTGCAATGAGCTACTAGAGCATGAACACAGCCGTACAATAAAAATAACAAAGAGTCATGTATGAATGGCCAAACCTCGACAAAGTGGATGTCTACTTCACGTTTGAATGCTTCAACTAGTCACCATAAAAGAGGATGTCATACATTACATAGATCCACACCAAATTAGGCCCGACAATTTTTGGCCAGTTCACACGATACGGAAAAAGAACAGCGGACAATTGGGCACTCCTAATATGCTGAAGCTAATTGCAGTAAGATACCGTCCTTTTGCTAATTCGATATGTGTTACACGGGGCGCGGCTACACACTATTGTGCTTAAGCTACAAACGGGTACATCCAACGACAGAAATCGAACTTAGTAAACAACAGTTTAGAGTCGAATTTTGAATGTATCGCTTAAATTTTAGGCTGTTCTTATTACGGGGCGCCTTAATGGAAATTGTGAGCCGTGCCCGTGTCGTTACGCGCTGCAAATGTACATAATGTGTCGTCAAAAGGGTGAAATATACTTTAGTAGGCTGTGATTTCGTTCGTAGCGAACCGAGGCTTACCGGCTTTTAAAAGTTTCTCGAATGTGATCCCCGTTAGACAAACGACTTCCCCGACAGAATGGGGACACAGCTGTTTTTAAATTCAAATTATTCTATACAATAAATTGTATGAATGCTGTCCTTATTAGCTAAATACTTAAATTCGTCTAAACGAAACCACTGGGCTTGTAATGAATAGAATAATTTTGTGTTTCAACCCTTTAAAACACTCAATCAAATAGGCACTCTATTTATTTCCACAAACATGTTTGAGCCTTCGTATTAGCTACATGGTTTTCATACATCATCTATAATAGCTTCCGTTTACATCAAAACTAGTTCAGCTGTTTGGAAGTGAAAGCGAAATAGACGAAAAGATGAACTTAATTTCACAATAATTATTGCAACTAGCCGACCTGACGAACCCTGTACCTTATAGTTAAAGTTTAAGAAATTTTAATATCAGACTGTTGTTTCTTTGTCAAATATCGTCGCTTCAAAGCATTTTGTACGGAAAAGAAAATTGACGATTTTAGTCTTTTGTACATAATTTTTCCATGTTTTTTCGTTGTTTAAACCTCATTTTGGGAAGGACTTCTCCCGGAAAAGGCATCAAATGACTTCTCCCGCCCAGAGTATCTAAGGCGAGAGAGTGTCAGACTCTTACTGACTAAAAACCCGCCGTTCCTTCTCCTGCTCTGGGCCGAGGCAGCGGTGACTCCCGCAACGGTTTAAACCTTCCCTGGACTCTCACGAACATTTAAAAGACCAAATTAACCGAAGTCAGTCCAGCAGTTTCAGAGATTTTTTTTGCAATTGGTTCCGTGCTTGGACCCCCCCTCGACACCAAACAAGTTACGAGTGCGTAGCCGGCCTTTTAGATTGAGGTTTTGTATATTTAAATATTGGGGAGGGATTGGTTATCCAGTAACCACACTCGTGCGGGAAACACAACGTTGTGGCTGTTTCACGCCGGTTTTCTGTGAGGCCGTGGTATCACTACGGTCGGGTCTAGTGAAACACTTCATCATTAGCCTATAAGTGCCCACTGCTGGACATAGGCCACTGAGCTTTAGATCTTCTCATCCAACCACTGCTAGCCACTACACTACGTTTGTCTAGACGTGGTCTCCACTCTGGAACCCATGCACTTAATTAGGTTCATTTGAATATATTCCCGCACAAACTGCTCTGTAAGTGACAATGAAACACTAGCTTTATGACTCGGTAAGGAGTTTGCCGGGTCCGCTTATATAAGAATAAAATATTGGTTAGTCTTAATATGATTGGACTCTCAAATATTTTTACGTTAAACAAATAGCAAAAAAATATGAAATTTTAACAAAACAATTTCTGCTAACTCATTCCGTAGTTAAATAATTAATGAATTCATAACATTTTTGATTCGACCTCGATGTTTATCAAGTATGTCATTCAGTCTGAAGGCAATTAGTAGCCTAATTTGTTTGTGGAGTGGATAACGTCATTTCATTTCATAATAATAACAATTATTTGGAAAACTATTTACATTAGAAAACGTACAATATTTTTAAAACACACATTTTGAATGTTTGTAATTGATTCATTGTTTTGATTGTGTAATCGTAAAAAATAAGATAACAATATGCTGTCGATTGTATTTTAGAAGTATTGTAGATTTAATAGCTACGTAATTATGCGTTCATGAAGCTTTCTTGACACGAAACTGGAAGTTTAAAGAGCATTAAGTCTTTTTTGAGATGGACAAAT
Source organism: Spodoptera exigua (assembly GCA_902829305.4). Taxonomy (NCBI): domain Eukaryota; kingdom Metazoa; phylum Arthropoda; class Insecta; order Lepidoptera; family Noctuidae; genus Spodoptera; species Spodoptera exigua. The sequence goes on from LR824614.2 coordinate 8,364,759, forward strand.
CGTCAATTGACTTGTTGACTTGGATTGTGTGACTCGACTAAAAACCACTCCGTTTCTTTTACTGCTTCTGGACTAAGGCTGCGGTCGAGAGACGATCTCCACCCACGGCGGTCTGCGCGCGCCTCAAAGAGCCGATAGACCCCTACAGACGGGGCCCTATAGGGCTGATGATTAGCCGGGGTTGGGGGGCAAGCGCAATGAGGCGCCGCGGCCCAGAGCAGGAGAAGGAACGAGGGTTTCAGTCAGAGTCTGACTTTCTCTCTCTCTCTCTCTCTCGCCTTTCCCTGGGCGGAAGAAGTCATTTGATGATTTATACCCTAACAAAAAAAAGGGTGCGGTTGATTATAGCGCTTGCACCTGCCATACTGGCTGGAGATGGGCAATAGACCCTCCGTTATCCAGTCTTTCTATGGTGGTCTCAGACCACCTTTAAACCTTTAAACCAGGCTCTTTAAACGCGCACAGCAAGCATCATAATTTGCAAACGCTTAATATACTAACAAGTTAATGGTAGTACATCCAGGCGCGTCTAAAAAAGGAGTAATTAACTTACGACTTACCATTCGACTACAAAAAGAAATCAAAAATGTATAACTGCAAATAAATTTTTGCGTCGATTTCATTCGTTTCTATTTTGTATTTCTTTCCCCCTTAACCTAGCTGGCTGCGAGACAATTAAATTCCCGATTCCGCAAGTCCGGCTCCTGCACAATATTCTTATCTTGTGCGAAACAAAAAAGTGATACTCAAAATATGACGCTTTTATTAAATTCTTCTTACGTTTATTAACTTAGGGGGGGAAAACGCTCCAAGTTGCTGAAAAATATAGAGTAAAAAAAGTTTCGCGTTTCTTCACTGAGGAATTTTATTAATGTTGGCTACACTTTGTTGGAGAAACATTATTTTAACAGCCATTACAAGGCTCTGCTTGCTCCAAATAATTCTTGTTTTGTTAATCAACTTAGACGGGAAGGGGGAATATGAGGCATTGATTTTATTTTACCAAGTAAATTAAATGACGATTCAGTTTCATTCAGATGTTTTGGCCAATATGGACATGTACCAGACAAATTTAATTTGTATGAAAAATGTGTCATATAAGTTTATCGGGTACTTATATATATGTATATGAAGGTAGGACCTTAGGCAACTGAGAACAGATTTTTGACATTTAATAGTATTCTGCAATATTGAAGATAACTCTAACATTACTAGAGGTTGTCTAACTTAAATAGAGGTTCTCAGATCAGAAGCAACATTGTAATTTAACTCCATTCCGCTCATACTAAGCCCCATGTAAAATGTTAGCAGCTGTTAAAGGCACAAAATGAAAACTACGCTTTTCCTACTTACACTTAACCTAATTTTTTTAAAGTAATGACAGTAGTATGAGAAACATAGAGCCGAGTACGTACAAGAGACATTTTATTATTATGCGTGAGTGTTGAATTCCTGGAATAAATTTACTTTTCTATGGTAGGCATAATAATATGCCAACGTCACTTCCTATCGTACAACTATTCCTGATTCGTACCAACTATCGTAACACATCTACTCTTAAGTAACAACTACATTTCATTACTTATTTTATTCAGTCTATAATTATAATAATTCAGTTGATCAAATAACTGTCATCGAACTATGTTTAACCGCAAATAAGCACCCAATAAAACCTTCGTTGTAACGTTTACGAATAAACAAATTATTGGGACGTCTATGGTTTTTGTCAACTCAACTATTACTTGACTACACATGAATCATACACTTTGTACAATTCAAATCCAGTTAAGACTTAGTACCGACTCCAAACTAATAGAGAGAGGTCTGGGAAAAGGAAGTGCTCTTTTTTATGGAATAGGTAGCAAATGAACAGACGCATTACGTGATGGTAAGTAAACAGCGCCGCCCATGGACACCCGCAACGGAGGAGTTACGAGTGCGTTGCCGACCTTTTAGGGATTCGGGTTTTGGAGATTTAGGGATTGGGAGGGATCGGGGGAGGGTAAAGACTGGGCCTCCGGTAACGTCACTCACACGGCGAAACACAACGCTGTGGTTGTTTTACGTCGGTATTCTGTGAGGCCGTGGTATCACTCCGGTCGAGCCGACCCATTCAATCGTCCAACCAAATTATTAGATTTAAAAGAAAGATTATACTAAAATCATGGCATTTCAATCCACCCACACAGAAAACAAGCGCATCCCTTCGTATGTACAAATATATTTACTAAGGAAACACCAACGAACTGAACAGAAAATAGCAATTCTCATCTTCAAAACAATATTATTTTTAAATTAACTCTGATACTGAAATGGAAAGAAAACAGGAAGGGGGTGTACCGGTTCACTTGAGATAGGGATAACCTTTACATTCTCGGAACCTAGAAAAATAATGATTATTATTGAAGTTATGAAAGTATAATAAATCTAATCTTTTTAAACTTTAACATTCAATCTTGGAAAATTTTGCCAGTATGACTACATTTTTTCCCTCACAACTTTTGTAATTCAGGTCCTCCGCGGTAGGTAGGCCGAATCATTTCTGCTAGGTAAATTTTATAGTATTGTTACAATGATGCAAAAGCCAATAGTTGCCAAATCTAAATAAGGCTTAAGAACTAATATTTAAAAAAATGGGATAAAGCAAACAAGCTGATAATTCGCCGGGCACGCCTCAGAGACTCAAAAGGCCATAGCATATGTATGGAGCCCAACAGGGTTGATGTTGAGCCAGAGTAGCGGGACAAGCGCAATGTAGAGCAGAGGGCCTACCATGACGTGTTAAAGCGTCGGTCTTCCGGGCGAGGAAGAGGGATGGAGCTATAAAAGGTGTAAACACTACTACAGGAGATAGAACAGTTCTTGGTCACTAAAAGTCTGGCATGCTTCTCTCGCTCCATCTAGGGCTTAAGAAACCTTTTGATAAAATTTCTAAATAAAAAAAGAGTTGTCTTACTTGCTTATTGTTGTATCTAACTATCGTTTAAATTGATTAAATACTAGCTTTTGCCCGCGACTCCGTTCGCGTGGAATAGGGACTTCCTACAGATTTTCGGTATAAAAACTATCCTATGTCCTTTCTCGATTTCCAAATTATGTCTGTACTAAATTTCACAGGAATCGATTCAGTAGTTTAGGCGTGAAGAAAAAACACTCAGACAGACAGAGTTACTTTCGCATTTATAATATTAGTTTGGATAACGACTAACTTAAACAAATTAACCGAGAAAAGCTCTACTAGTTGTAAACCTAGCTGGCCGCCGCACAGCCGACGGTTGTTAATGAATAAGAATTCAAATAAATTTAGAAACACAATAGCTATATAGACTATTCCAGGAAAATGTTTCACTTCTAAGACGAGAACATATTATTTTTTTATTAAACGTTTTCTCGGTGAAATTTTCCGTCGAACGTACCTATCGAATCAAAATCATTTTATAAGAGATAAACTTCTATTCCAAGGAAACTTAAGAACAATATTTGTAAAGATACAAGATTGTATTTGTTATATTGATATAACGAATATTTATATAAATACTCTAAAGAATAATGCAATTTTTGTGTAGCATTTTTTGTGGTATAAATCAAACGAGCCAAAGGATCGTCTTATGGCAAGCAATTCGCAGCGTTAATGGACACACAACAGAGAGCGTTTGCAGCCTTTTGGGAGTTAGGGATTTGAACATTAGGGAATTTGGGGATGTGGGACGGAGGAATTTAGGCCTTTAGTAACCTCAAACGCGCAAGCGCAAAAAGTGTAAACGTTATTACACGCCGATTCACTAAGAAGCCGTGATACTTATTACTTTTCGATGTCCGCTATGTGCCATAAAAATTGTTGTAACGTAACGACTCAGAAACCTAACCTTTAATTCAACAGTGGCAATTCTCAAACTTACTCTAACAAGTCAACAATCAATGCAAAGTCTGTTGTCAAGAAATGGTATGTTGGAAATCTATAAAAAAATGCAATTATAAGCCGGGAAAAGAGTATGAAAATATAATTCACGCTAAACAAAACACTACTAATGAAAAGTGGATATCCTCCACCTACGCATACTTACAATGAGAAAATAACTCTCTGATATTTCTAGGAAAACCATCTAAATTTTCACTTATTGTCTAGTATATTAATATATATTTGTTGATCAGTAGCTTAGAATTTAACCACAAGGAGTTGATATCAAATATTGAAATTCTATAAATACATACCTATTGGCCACATCTACCAACATGACCTGTGGAAACCGCGCCAATACTAATTAAAACACCGCGCCAAAACTTATGTTAACCTTTCGTGTATTTTAGACGTTGTTCCACGCGAGACACGCTGTATTTTCTGTTGTGTCTTATATACCGACATTCAACGGGTTAATAGCAGAAAAAAAAGTTAGTATCAAGGCTCCAACTAAAACATTACAGCCTTTTTCATGCCTCGTCGTTCGCGGTAAAGTTTTCTAGACTTGAAACTAGTTAGTGCATAACAGCCTATTAATATCCCGGCTTAAGAAAAACGATTCTCATTAAAGTTATTAAGGCAACCAGAGCTGGAAGCTTCTTTGCCGTTACTACAGATTTGCCTCAAAGAAACCAAATATTCACAAGAGCCATGGTTCGGCTTGGATGGGCTGGTTCAAGAAGAGTGATGCCACGGCATCGCACAAGACCGGCTTGAAACAAAGCTTGCGTTGAAATTTGCCGATTGAGTGACAAAAATATAAACCTTTTTCCTCTTTTCCATTTTTAAATTACGGATGATCGAATTTTTTTAACTATGGCTTACGTTTTGATTTGACTGAATAAAACTGTCCAGTGTTTCATTAAAACCTGTAGAAGTTTAAGTGTGGGAGAGCCATGCTTCGGCATGAATCGGTCGGCTCGACCGGAGTGATACTATGGTCTCACAGAAAACTGGCGTGAAACAATGGCAGGCAGCGTTTTGTTTCATTTGTGAGTGAGGTCACCGGAGGACCTTCCTTTTCCTTCCTTCCCTTTCTTATCTTATCTTCATAATTTCAAATGGATAATCTCAAATTCATATACTTAATTAAAAACAATAAAACATAACGATATACAAAATTATAATTTCAAAAAACAATTGTATAAGAGGCAGATTTAGTCGTCCACCCGAGCACACGAGCTAACTTACTAAAGTTAGCAACAAACAGAAACCTGGTAATGTTCCAAAAAGCCTATTAAGGCTAGGCAGCCGGTATTCCGGTGCGATATGATAAATGTCAAAAAAAACAAACCCGCATTGCAGGGTTAAAAGCTACAATTTGCCAACGCAACTACGTTACAAAGATATTAATGACTCCACAAATTACATTAAAATTACCATAACTTATGTATCTTTTATTTTTTGTTCGCTCTTGTTTTACAGGCTAGGCTTTTGCGTCATTTATAGGTGAAACATCACGTACGAATAGGTTTAATATTTCAAAAAATGAATTTGAAGCATATATAATACTTCAAATGTAAATAAATAAAATAAATTTTATTTGCAGAGACACTGTATTACAAGTTGTTATAATTAACATTTTAATCAATGAATATTAACACTTAAGTATATTTAATTGAATTAAGATTATAAAAGAAAACAGTATTAAAATGTATTAATTCACTAATATTATAAAAGTTATATTTGTAAGTTTGTATGTGTGGTAATCTTTATAATTCCTGGTCGGATTGCCAAAATTCTTTCACTGATGCTACAATGTTCCTGAGTGTTATAGGCTATGAAACATCACGCCACGATCAAATGGAGCCGAGCAACGGGTGAAGCCGCGCACGAGTAGCTGGTTAATTCATAAAGAGCTAATTATCTGCCATACTACTCCTAACATAGGTAATAATAATTATAACACTTATGCGTACCTGAAAAATAAAGTTTTAGCAAACTCACATATCGATTAAGTTCCGAACTATAACCGGCGATTCAAAACAGCCGCTTATCTACAAAGCACTGATAATAACACGAAATTCGTTTACTAATAATAACAGATAAAACCAATACACAAAGCCTTTCGAATGCGAGAAAGCGGAAAATATTGTCAATTTTCACGTAAATGTTTATCTATAAGGGGTTGTTATAGAAACAACTTATCCTATTGATCCGAAACCTACACTATCCGATAACTATATCGCACAGCGTCCAGATTATCATAGATAACATCAACGTAAAAGTTGAGGGGCGTCCCTAATAACATTATCAGTCAATAGATAGATTGGATCCATCGCAACAATGAGGATAAAACGTCGAAATATTGGTTCTACTCTTACTTATGCTGTAAATAATACACCCCACTTACTACCAATCTAAAATCCATTAAATGTATAAAACGGTAAAAAATGTTAAGAAAAATCTAATTGAAATTCGGTATATAGATACGTAACAAATTTTGGTGAAAAATTAGTCTTTAAACACTGGTGTTAGATGGGTTAATATCAAGGCAGCTATTTGATGGTACATAATAATTAATAAAAATTACAAAAAAAGGAAATAATAACTGTTACTTTCAATTAAGAGATTTGTCAAATCTTTAAGAAAGGTGGTGTAGGACCTCGTCACAAACTATTTGTAAAAGTGCGCAACGAAAGTAACTGATGACATATCTTAAATCTTATAGATACTTTTGAGTAAGTACATATTCTTATCACTTTTTTTGTCAGGGGAAAATCATCAAATCGCTTCTCCCGCCCAGGGTGGGGCGAGAGGAAGTGTCAGACTCTAACTGACTAAAAACTCCCATTTCTTCTCCTGTTTTAGGCCGAGGTTACAGTGCCTTATTGCGCTTAACCTTCAACGCCGGCTACTTTTAGTAACTTCTCGCAAGTGCAAAGTGCAATGGCAATAATGTATCGTGGCCCCGAATCGGAGTAGGAGAAGAAACACGGTGCTATCAAGTGATTGAGAGTCTTACGCTCCCTCTCACCTCACCTAGGGTCTGTAGAATCATTTGATTTTGATTACACCCTTAAAAAAAGTTTTTTCCTTATTAAGCAAACGAAACACCAAAGGAGTTACAAGTTCGCTGAGGGTCGTTTTTGGGTGGTATGAGATTTAAGGATCCTTCTTACTTTCTTTCAAAAACAGGCCTATGAAAGACATTTTCATTTGGAGATAACGACAGAGCACGGATCCGACTAGTCCAAGTACATTAACAAAGTCTAACGAGTTAATTAAGCGAGGTAGTGTTGACACAACACGTTCGCACGATAACCATCAGGTTTATCAAACTAATGTATGACCACTGCCAAGTCTGCACGTAAACCTACTTACTTTCGACCTTTTCTTTGCATAATTGAGTTATTTAGTATCAATTCGGAATGGACGATAGGCTGTATTAACACCGGTGGAGGCCAAATTGCTGGTTTCAATGATACTGTTGCGAGTTCTATATTATTTGTTTTTGCAAATACATAGATGTGTTTATAAAACAAGCTCGTTTTTACCATTAATGCATCTTGTTTTAACATTTTTGCGACCAATAAAAGCAGTTTTGGTGGGCATAATTTTCAACAACAAATCCATAAAACTTCACGATAACGCAAAAATCTATTCCGAATGCAAAAACGCACGTGACTAAACCAGCGATTAGTTCATTGGCATAATTAATGGCCACGTTTCGTTTCAAGCAAAAAACATCCACGTGCGAATAAACTACGATATCCTTGTAGAACGAAAATAGGTGAATTCGATCAGTGAGGCTCAATACACGTTCCAAACATAGCATAAAGGAACAATCCCTTGATACCTACAAACAACACAGATATTTCGACTTGTTGCTCAAACCTCTCTGGGCTTAATTCCAGAGAATGCGAGATTCGTCGGATCTCCATATAATGAGCTACATTTTACGGTCAAACCCTTTGAGTGCGGTGGCAAAACTAGCCGCGGGCCCGTAGCACATTCATGAGACCTTCAGTGGCTCCGTAAAACGGTCAATTAGGTAAAATTAAAAGCGTCACATTTGCAAATTGGTGTGTTTAAACCACAGCTCAGACTACAATGGCCGTCGTACATAATGGAAACTAAAGCGAAATTATCCTTTTGTACGTGAAAAGTCCTTTGAAAAGCCACAATTTTTTTGTATGTAGATATAACGGGACACAACTGCGATTGCGTTGTAGATACAAACCATTGAGGGAAACAATGTCTTTGTTGTTGTAGCATTTTTCAATATTTTTTTTTCCGTTCCGTTATAATAATCTCTGTGGGTGCTTTATGGGAAATTAAATTGGTTTTTACTATACACTTTTAGGAGACGGGGAGTATTGAAATCAAAATCAGGCTTTATTGAGCTTTTGCATATGAATAATACTTTGAAACAGTAAATACATGGCGTAATTTGCCAAAACTGTATACACTTACAGAAGAACAGATTGAAATAGTATTAATACCAATAAATATTCTCTTTGATGTCAATGTGAGGACGTTCATTAGCATACACCTAGGGTACGTGCACATCGCTCCTGCCACACAGGCTACACTACCGAACCAAATCACCCCACACCGTTCTTAAATGTATTAAATTTTTATTATGCATGTCTCATGTCTCATGCTTTTATCCCCTTAGTACACACGGAATATAAAATGTATCGACTTATGGCTCAGTAGCGCACTCAATACTGCTTGAAACCATGCAATGCAACATATCCCCATTCTGAAGAACCATCGTTTCAATAAAAAACCTCCAACAAATCGTGATTCTTACCCATTTCTATAAACGAACATTGAATTTAAAAAACATACAAACACGTTTTTCATTTCAACATTTTTAGTGTAAGTACATTCGATTTATCTTTACAATAGAATAGTTCAGCCATACACGGAATCCAGTCATTACTGAGTCTATCGATCAGCTAAAATACGACTAGTATTGCCCTCCAAGAAAACGAACAAGAATTTTTAAAACTTGACCGCAAACTAGGAATTTCTTTGCTAAGCCAGTAAGCCGTGGATTTTGGGGCATTACCTTTTATTGGCCCAGAGTGTACGATGTGCAAGCACCTGAAGCTTGAAGTATTCATAAAGCTGAGGACGTCGAGAACTAGACTAGACTTCGTCCTTTAGGGAGGGACAATGCGGCAATTTATCGATAAACTGCACGATACTTTATTCCTTGTAATTTTTGTGTTCTAATTTTAAATTTGTGTTGGTAAGGTCAGTTTTCAGGTTTAATGTCTGTTAAGTGAATAGTAAGTAGTGGTTAATTGTATATAGTGAGTTATAAAAAAGAAATATTTCGTTAATACAAATTATGTAGTATTTTTAATAACGATGTTCAGCTTTTCTCATCCAACCGCTGCCAGCTACCCTGCGGATGTCGTCTGTCCACCTAGCTGGAGTCGTTACATAGCATAGAGCAATTCAAGAGTTTGAAACTCCATGCAGAAGTGCTATTACATGTATGGAGTTTCAAACCCTTAACTGTCATATGCAGAAATCTTCGTCCCTTGACAGCATGACTTGAGAAATCCACACTAAGCTGTCAATTTTCGAAGGCAATCTTTTCATGTGTGAGAAGCGTCTGAAAATAGAAATGAATAACAAAAATATTACCAAGCAAATAACAAAAAATAAAGATGATAGCAGAATAATAAACAAAATACTCACACATTTAGTCGATGAAGATTGTAAAACATTAGGACGGTCACCCAGATAATAAACTTGTTGTCAATTTGGTCGTACAGAGTTAATTAAGCAGTGAAGTGTTGTGATAGCCACCCTCCTACATATAATAACGTCGTCGATTTGTTTGACACTTTAATAAAATATGGAAGATGTCTTGTTGAAATCATATTAAAACAATGAAACAAATTTGTTACACGGTATTATATCCAGGTCTCATTAAACTAACTTATCAAAATATAATTAACTATAGATAGTATTTTAGCTTATCATAAAGTAAATGTAGTGTAGATGTGTAGTAAATGGTATACTTAGGTACTATATACAAAAATCACATAAATAATATTCGAAACCGAAAATACTAATCGATAAAGGTTACATCGCCCAACCCTATAACACTGACAGTGTTACGACTCGTCACTAGAGGTCGGCAGGTCAGCTGAAACCTGTGGGGGTGTGGGAAAGGGGTGCGGGCGTTGTCATGGCAACCGCGCCCCACAACACGCCGTGGCGGCGCCGACCGCGCTCCACACAAACGTACCTTATTATACGTTCCGTGTGTTTGTTGGTTGTAACGTGGATTGCAACGGCAACACACACATATGCAAACATACGTACGAATAAAATACGCGCGGGAAATAGAACGTGTTTTAATATTTAAAAACGTATACTTACGGACAGACGTACGGCAGTCGGGATTAGCTATGTATGTATGTATGTGTTTACCAAATTATAGGGTGTGCGTTAAGGCTTCGATGTACAATACAATTGAAGGTTGACTAACAATTCAATATACTTTGAATTTTCATATTGTTTAGAGACTTACTTAGACTAATAGCGGTGGTTCTATTAAATAAATTGAAGTAGAAACGAGGCTCTATTACATATTCACGTCTAATGTTGTTAGCACTATTAAATACATTTATAATCATAGTAACGTTCGTAGAAACTTCATGAGGTTCAATTTGCGTATTCTCAGAAATCGAGTGTTTTCAGTTCTTGAATAATGTTTATTAAAGACTGTCTGGGTCTTATTTTTTTTTCAGATTAACATTAAACAAATCGTCATTATTCATATTATTTCGACCAAATATAAATAAAACAATTGATTTTTCTTCGAATTCTTTTTGCCTTTTCTCAAATTCAGTATTTGGCGCTTAATAGCAAAACTCTCAACCAAAGAGGTTTTTAAGCCAACTCTTATAGAAGCGACCCTATAGACATCTAGCGGAGACTAAATGTACTTCCAGTCGAGGAATGAAAGCTTTTAAGCACTGAACAGTCATAGAACAAAGTTATCCAAAGAATATAAGACAAGTAGCCCTAACAAGATAAAAACTCTAATCAAATTAATTTAAAAAACAAGAAGCGAACAGTTAATCACAATAATTGTTGCAATTACACGTTAGTTGTAAATTTAATTATACATGGAGCCTTCGGTCCGTTGTAACTCCTCAGAAGTACACATTCGGTGAAATTACAGAAACGTTAGGTTAGTAATTGATGCCATAAAAGGTAGTTTACCCTGGATGGCCGTTATTATAACAAATTCTGTGTTGGTAACTGCCACAGAGTAACTGCCCGCCTCACGCACACTGGCCAGCCAGGCTGACACATTACACTGAATTCTTTAGGCTGTGGCGTGTTTATTTTGTTAATAATTAATAAGATTACGTTGCGTGGTATGCGCGAGAGTACGTTGTATTAGGTACGTTAAACGGTCTCTCAAATTAGAAGGTAATAGTGCGTGATTACGCTGTTCTAATTGGCTGGTAAGCGATCGTGATTGTGTTTTCGTGATTTTTATAGGCTTTAATAATGTACAGAGAGTGAGAAGCTAAGAATAAACCCTGCTAAAATGTTCCTAGATCAACACTTACAGTATGTACAAAGATGTCATTTTTGCTTGAGAGGTTCCTTCCTCTATTATATATAACTAACAACATCGCACATAAATCTCTGCAATCACCAAAGGATGACTGGCAGAGACTGCTAGGTACTATGTCCGCCAATATGCATTTACAATACCAACATCCTATAGCAACGCCTTTATAAGTATGGATGAATGTTTGTCTCTCTACTACAACTTCAACTACTGAATGGATTTGAATAAAATTTGCCACTGTGGTGGTGTGGTTTCATAGTGGCTTGCAGACATGAGTTATTTTAATAATTGTTCATGCCTTACACATAGCAGACTTCATTAAAATACATTACCTACATACTTTATAAATACCTGATATTTCGATTTCGATTCAAACATAATTTCGACAAAGTATTCAGGTAATTACAAAATATGAAGCGAAACATTCCAGCGATATTACTGGCGGTACATTTCCGCGAAACATTGGTGCATTTAATCAATAAGAAATAGCTGTATATCAGAAATCGAAATCAATACTAATGAAGGTTGAACTGTTTGTTTTAGTTCGTGAGTAATGCTGTTTGCATTTCATGATGATTATTGCATTTTATATGAAAAAAAATACTGTATATACACAACAGGAGACATGTGCGCTTAAGCACTCATTAAATTATCTAATCAATAACGGGATCGCCGCAACATTCCGAAACCACTGCAACTCTTGTAATCTACAGTAGCTAAAACACCTAAACACTGAAGTCCGGCCCAGGGACTGTCTGCCCTTGACGAACTAAATCAGAAGATATTATTTGACAAGAAGAAAAATAAACTTCGCCTAAAGTACTATTTTTCAACTGCGGGCTATTGACTATGAATATCGATACATATATATTAAAGTACACCACAATCATGAAATTATGTTGCTGTACCATAGGTTTTCTGATAACCATAGTACATACATATATATGATGTGATATAAAAATTATGTTATACTTAATATCGGTGACTGATGAGATTATCACAGGTGTGAGTGAGTACTTCATTATCTCCAAGGATTAGAAGGGTAGAGGGCCCAACCACGACGAAGAACAAATGAAATGAATAACAATAATACACCAAACATTTTTAAATCTGCGTAAACAGTATGACTTTTTATTTTCTAGTTGCAGTGAATAATTATACGATAAGTTTGTACTAAAAAATTCCAAAACCTCAGCCGAGGTTTCGGAGTCAAGCTCAATGATGTACAGGCCTCGGCCTGGAACAGGAAAAAAAAATGAGGTGTGCTTTTAGTCAGTAAAAGTCTGACAGTCTTCCTCTCAACTCACCCAGGACGAGAAAAGACATTTAATGATTTTCGCGATACAAAAAAAACAAAAAAGAGATCTCTTGAAATCATTTTATGATTTACAACCCCACAAAAAAGTAATGCTTTGTGCCGGATCAAGTGTCTGCAATCGAATTCAACAGACGCACTTGAAACCACTTCACCGAAGAGACAAAGAGACAGTGCTTAAAGCTTCAAAAATATACATAAAATTCGTTGGCAATTACGACAACAGTATAAAATTGGTAGTGCATACAAAAACTCAATCTGCAATCCGATATCACTAAAATGTTCACACATTTTCGACACTACGGTAATAAACAAAGTGAATACATTTCACGCATTCAGGAAAATATATCCAGATATACACATCTGTGGAACATGTTTGCGTATGAATTTGCTTCGTTCAATATAACCTGTGACTGCATGGCCGATTTTCAAACGGTATTTTATCGTACGTCAACGTATGACAGACGGTATAGCTGCGTGCGACACGCCAAATCTCAAAATCTGTCATACCACTCGCGCACGCAACAAAAATAAAACATTTTTATTCGATAAAAAACTATAATGTACCTGTAGGTACCCATTAATTTACTCCCTACGTGCTTTATATTAGATTATATTACTGAAATATGCGTCATAAGTCTTCGTTGTAGCCGAAAAATCTGAATAATTACATCGCCACGTGAACTGGACAGGCCGCGGGCAATACAAGGCTTTAATACACTCCCCAAGTTTAATAGACCCCCATTTTAGAATTCCGTACCGTAAAAAGGTAAAACGGAACCATTAATCCGATCACGGATCATATGGAAGACTGGTTTTCTATTTTTGCAATGAGTGATAAAATGCTTAAAACCATTTCGCTTCCTAATCATCGATGCGGTCGTGGTTTTTTTAGAAATATACAAGTTACGTTGTAGCATTTCCATTACTTGAATAATACGTATGGATTGTGTCTATAGTGCTCCATTTCGTGATCCATTAATCCGTTGCTAGTAACTGGACTTGTAGTAAACCAATCACATTCGCTAGTATTAGATCTGACAGCAATTAAATCGATCAGCCTCCGAACCTCCGAGTGGCTTCCAATAAGCCTGTTTGGTGTCAATCATCATTTAATTAATCAATGCTGATCCAATACAAAATGTGCAGTGAAATCGCGAAATGATTTATAAATCGACCTCAATTCAATTATAGTACAATCAGTTAGTACTAAGGGTGACAAAAATGCATGGAGAGCTTAAGGTCGACTATTGACTGACAGGTTTTGCATAACGCTACCATTGATAACTAGATGGCGCTGGTTTAAAATGAAAATAACCCTGCATAGCTTGAATACTTTACACTGCAGAGGCACACAATAAGGTTTTTAATGGTTAAAATAATAATTAAGAAACAATAATATATTTATATTCAAATACACATAAATTATGTTAATTTTCACATTTCCGAGGACTTAATATAGCGCCATCTAAGTCAAGTCAAGCAAACCAATTAAAAGATGGCGTCAATAATTAATAATAGACAATAATAAAAGTTATAAACTAACCCGCATTTTCGATATCATTAAAAATGCGATCGGTAGCTCGGATAAATAAGAATGATAGTATATCGAAGTCGAAGGGCACCGGTTCAATTCCGGGTCATCATTTTTAAATTCAGGTTTTTTAACAATGGTTTTTTTATATTTTTTATATAAAATCAATAATAATAATATAAAAATAAAATATTTCACGTTTAATATTTATAAAAGATAACAAAAATAAATAAATATATTATTTTAGAATAAAATTATATTAATAAATATATATAAATAACTTTTATAATATGTGCTAACTATTAATGTAAAAGTAACATATTTTTCTTACAGATTAAGACTAATACTAAGTTTAATTCTCATAAAGGATAACAAATAAAACTATTTTAGTGACATTATAATTTCAGACATTTATTTCTTAAAACATAATATTTATTTCTTTCTTATATAGTGTATACCCTTACCTAATAACTTTTCAGCTAACTGACACATTATTTATTACACTTTTTATAAGATTCATAAGTATTTTAAATCAAAATTGTGTTGTGCTAGTCATTTATTAGTTACTTCTGCAACTATTTTACCTCCCCATAAAATTTAATTAAAGTATTGACTAAAGTGATTCATTTTGTGCATCATGTTATGACAAAAGCTCATAGCTTAAGTATTCGTTCCAGAACAAGGAAGAAATTGAAGCTAGACCTTAAATCAATAACATTTCTAAGACCGGGATATAGCATTCACTAGATATGGGACGAATTGTTCATAGTAATTAATAAATAAATAATTTATTATTTTGAATCAATAGCATCTGTAAATATTAATATTGCTTTTATTTTTATTTCTCATATTTAGTAAAACATTAAAATCATTACTGTATAACAGTCGCTGGTTATAAAGTAGTCAATAAATTTATCCTACTAACACTAAGTTTGAACATTTATCCATTAAATAAATTATAGCTACCCCGGTCTTGTAATTGCTTAATCCTATAGTCAACAATGTCTTTTCTTTTAAGAACTAGTGTAGCCGCCATTTTTATCGATCCTATTTCTCATATCTCGCTGGCCAAGGAATAATCCGTATGTCTGATTGCTGACTAAACACTTGCACAATTATGGAACATTACACATAGGACAATTGTCCTGCACGAACGTTATCACTAGCACATCTTCATGACGTCATTCAGCACATCTATGTAGTCTGCATCACTGAAGATGACAATGCTCCAGTAATTTTCCCCATAACCTTGCCCCATAAGTTGAAACTGGTCTGAGTCAATATCACGTCTTCTGCCAGATCCACTACGGTGCTCCAATGAACCCTCTTCTTGAAACAGCTTTAGATATCCATAAAGTGGCAGTCTTTACCTGTAAGGGACGTGTATTATTTATTATTTTCATGTATCGATAACCATGGATAATAAAATAAATAACAAACGGTCATTTATAAGAATACTTACATTTAAGCCAGTTTCTCTAGAAATTCCAGTATAATTTAAGCTTTGATTATGCAATGCTATTATTTGGGCCCTCGTCGCCATATCAATATTTGAACGCAAATTCATAATAAAAATAAATATTAAAAACTTGTTAAACAAATCGTGACTGAACTCACTCAAAGAATGTTATGATTGAACAAAAAGGTTTAATTTTTATACAGTTAATTTTAAATTACCCTCAACTGTTTTGAGATTTATGATCGAGTTATAGTTGCTAAACAACTTCAATATAATAAAGAGTAGGATAATTTCAACACATTTCAAGGTTACGTGATGGCCCAAGGGCTAGTGGCATCGGTTAATTTTATGCTACCGAGTTCGAATCCTGGTTATTGCGTGCTTTGCTTTAAAAAGGTTTGGAATATCGTAGCATTAATTTGTATAAAAATTTATTAAGTTAATAACTTTGTATCTGATAAAAACTATGAATGTATAATTTTTCAATACCACTAGTATACTAGCGCCATCTATGTCGTCCATGGTATATAATTAAGGCGATGAAACGCCGTACAAACGATTTTGATTTAGAATCATCCATGCACTTATGACACTGATAGTACATAGTGTCACCGGAAATTGGTCCACGGGTCGGCGCGCGCGCTCCGCAGGAAATGAAATCGCGTCCGACGCGGCCGCGGATCTATTGTGCGATGCGCGCGCGCTCACTATTGTTCATGCATTTTATATCAACTGTATAATTTTATATAGTAATATAAGTTAATGTAATAACATAAGTAACTTACTAGTTCTAAATAAACATTGACTGTGTAACCCGTACACAATAAAGTTTCTTGGTTTTCTTCTTCTAGAAAAAAGCGAAGTAAAAAGTGCCACTTTGTTCCATCTCTTACATATATATCGCATTAACCACATGTTTACACACCTCCAGTTAAATTTTTTAGCAAACCGTATGGAGCTTTTAAAACAATGCGCAATAAGCCAAGCCCAACTGAACAGTGAACGCAATGAAATAACTATCCTTATATTATCCTTTTTCCAAATAGTTCCTAAATATACTGTAGGTATTGTACAAAAACGGCATAGAAAACGAAACTATTAGTGAAACGATTGCTTCACAAATAAATAGAATTGTCGGCGCGTCACGGCACTTTGCGCCTGCACCGGATTCGAAATCGCAACCAAACAATTAGAACGCTCTTTGAAGCGTTACAAACCGGCGACCGCACCTTTTGTTCTTCAACGATTTTTACTTAATGTATTTTGGTAATCGTTTTAACGGCTCATTGATTTACGTTTCAATCATAGGTACAATCTATCTACGATCTTTGGCAGTATAGTACAACTTTTTTTCATCAAACGACTTCTCCCGTCCTCGTCTCAGACTCTTTCTGACTAAAAATAACTCCGTTTCTTCTCCTGTTCTAAGCCGAGGCTGCGGTGCCCCATTGTCCCATTGTTCGCCTCCTCCTTTGCGAGCATTACGGCTTCTCAGAAAGAAGAGACTGTTTCCCAGTTCCTCTCTCTGAAGTCAGTACAACTAGCCATGAACAATTTCAACGGACCTTCTTCGTTACATTCTACCAGCAGTGTTTGTAGAGAGATTGGAGAATCATAGTTTTTAACTCCATATCGTTTCCGTACCCCCAAATTCGTTTCGAATATGGATCTGGTTCGTGTAGGTAGATACTGTTCATCAGCCACAGCAGTTTACTGCTGGAAAGGCTTTCGCTGTAAGGCGTTTTGCTAAAACCCCCATACTAGGTCCTACCTTAATTTTTTTTTATGAAATAGAAAGCAAACAAACAGACTGTTTGTATTTAATTTACCGAAATTTTTAAAACATCTCTGTCTCTAGTAGCTTTAGGCCTAATAAACATTTTATTATCCTTCGAACGTTAAACAGGGTTCTGAATTTGACTACCTATGCATATTTGAGTATAATGTATGACGTTCACATTTCTTCTACTAATTTCCTATAGAATTTACGTCGTCCCTTATCATCATCATATATCTTTGTAAAATAATAAATAGAAAATACAAACCTAAAAAAAGTACCAAACAATAACGAAAATTGAATAGGTTGATAAGGTTGCTGGCTAGAAGTCATTGACTTTTTCTCAACAAACAATATCTCAGAATAAAGTCCCAGAAAAGACAAATCGATCATTGTAATAAAGTTACCAACTACGCTATTCTGGTGAACAGCCTTTGAGGCGCCTCATGTTATAAAAGGCCAAATTCTAGGTTGGAACTGAATTGCCACATATATCTTGTATAGTAACACAAACATTTTTAACTTCTTCATCAGAACGACTTCGTTAGTAACATCAACAACTTATACTCAGTCGATCGACATATACGATCGTCTTAATAATGTAAATATGGAGTAATGAATACAATACCTACGTACATAGGATTCGATCCCTTCTTTGGAAACCTAAATATAGTAAAGCACGAACGTCAATATCCATAATTGCTTAGCTGTGTACTAAAATGTGGAAAAATGTAGGCAGCCGGTATAGAGGTTAGGTACCGTCAGCATGCGAGGGAAACGCAAGCGCTTGTGAACACGCGAACCGCGCCCCGGTGTTCCATTCCAGTCAACATTTTATAGGGGAAATAGCTAATGTTTTCTGCTATTGACATAACGTTCTTGTTTGCTCGTAAAAGTACCCGCAGTGCGAGTGAAGCGGCGTCACATCGTTATCAATTTAAAATGGCGTGGAAGGAAATTGTATCCGAGGAATACATAATACGTCCTCCAATATGTCTCCTTTTATATTTATGAACTTAGTTATCGCGCTAAATTACTTTTCGGTGTAATTTTACGCGATCGCGAATATGTTGATTTGGGCAACTTATTTCAATTAATTAATACGAGGAGGAAATGACAATGTCTTTTGACGAGTGACTTATTATAATGTTCGTGCACGTATGTCGGTACCAACATGTTTTTTTTTATCATATTTTTGTATTTGTTGATGGCAACGACAACTATAAGGTTTCAAGGTGGTTGCCTTGAAACTTAATACTAGACATTAACTACAGATATTGATATTAGAAAATCGATATTGCATAACTATTTTGTTTCAAAATTGTTAATATTTAATTTCAATATACCTTAGTCACGTAGTGATAAAATACCTAATTGAAATAAAATTTGATATGAAACCATTTCTATAATCGCTACGTAGAACATGCACAGTTAAAATATAATAAATTCTTTATTAATTTCAAACTTGCAAATTGTAAGAAGGTTGCCATATCTCAGGATTAACGGTGAACTGCTAAAAATTTTTACAGTCACAAATGCCGCAGTTGAAGAGTTTTTATTCGAGAACATTCTTCGAATCGAATAAAAATTTCATGGCTCTCATTCCACACGCGAGTGACTTGAGGAGGCCTAATTAGGAGCTTGTGAAGCACGTACCACCCTCATGGATTCCCTGTAATATTTGCCATATTGTATTGAATTTTGCTTTTTTTTAATTTTCTATCTTTATTAAAACCTTATGTTTGACTATTAATAAATTTCTGTGAAATAGCAATGGAAATAAAAATTAAAATATTATTGGTAATGAAAAAATATTTTTGGAATATGCCAAAGCTCAGTTGTTTAATTATTAAAAGAGTAAGAAATTTGTCATAGGAGACGTTCTGGGCGTAAAGCGCGGCTGTGCGGACGGCGATCATGGGTTGTTTTTAGTAGTTGTAGTTAGTCGCCGCGCTGTCCGCACAGCCGCGCTTTACGCCTCAGAACTGGCGCGTCGCTTTTCGAGCGCGCTTCACAGAACCACCAGACGATAGACGATAACCGACAGACATATGGAATTTATTAGGATCAATGTCCATATCTAATGATGTTGAATGAAGCTGCAAGGCAAAGCCAAAGTTAACCACGGGCGTTTCATATTAGCTCAACTCAAAACAGGCGTTGGAACAGATTGGTTTTATGTCAGCAAGACTCTGATACTCCCCCTCGCCACATCTATGATAACGCGGGAAAAGTCAATCAATGACTTTTATCTCTCATAAAAAGCATCTCATGTTCCAAAGATATAGCTCACCTCCCGTACGTACGGCGAGTAACGTTTCGCGCATACCTCAAAGAGCGAATAGACCAACACATACGGGGTCCTAAAGGGCCAATGGTCAGCCGGGGTTGCTAGCGCAATACGATAACGCGGTCTCAGTCTAAAGCAGGAGAAGAGACAGGGGCTTGTTAGTCAGTAAGAGTCTGACAAACCCTCTCGCTTCACCATGGGCGAGAGAAATTATTGCATGGTCACAAAAAATGTCCCAAACACAATGTATATGTGTACAAAGCTATTCCGAAAATACTTAGTAATCCTAAGTGATCTTGCAAAGCGGTAAACATGGACGTAATAATCGATAAAGCGGCTTTGCATTGCATTATAAACAGTGCTATTATGATGCTTTCCACATTTCAAGGAAAAACCTAATTTGAATTGTGTATGTTTTCTTACCTCACCTTTGTTTGGCTTCCCGTCACTACCCCAAATTTTCACTCCATCAAGGAAATGACTTAGTAAATACACATTATGTACGCAACACGATATTGTAACGTTTGAAAGCAATATTTTACCGGTATTAAATACTGTTATTAAGTATAGCTCGCTGTTAGATATCTACATTTCTGTTTAATGACGTTCACATGCTAAAAGAATAAATTATTATGAATTTATGAGAAGTTTTCTAGTTACCGTAGTTCTATAATTACTTTCACCTTTCTTATCTCATAATACATAGGTATTATATATTCTTATTATGATGGTACACACGATCGAATTACGTGTCGCTTCATTAAAAAAAAATCTCTAAGACTTTTGTTTATATCTATTTCTCTGGTTCTCTTTGAATTAAGTATCCATACAGTGTACTGAACATCGAGCTCGGTGGCGTGCAGTTGGGGAGGCCTATGTCCAGCAGTGGGCGACAACAGGCTGATGATGATGATAATAGTGTACTTTTTAAATATATATTTCTTTTCATATCTATTCGCAAACTTTTAAAACCGACGTATCAATCTTTCTTATTAGGAGTAACTTTGTTTTTCAAACAATCAATACTAGTTTTATTAAAGAAGTTAACAATACGATTGCTAACCATCCGTTGGCACAGCGCAGCGATTACCAATTTCCTTTGTTCAATTCATTAACTACTTAATCCTTGATTGACGTTTATAGGTCGAAATATAGTATTTTTATTGATGTACTTTCTAAGATTGTTTTTATGCATAGTAGCAAGAAGACATCGTACAGAAATACGCTAGACAGTAGAGAGAGAATACACAGTAGAGAAATCTTTTTCGCTCTAACTTTTTCCGTGTGAGAAGAGGACTCTGCTGAGCAGTTGGCTCTCATAGGCTGATGATGATGACGACGAATTATTGCAAGGATTGGAAGTAAGCGAAAACAGCATTCAAAAAATTGAAAGACGTATACATGCTTGGAAAATTACTTTCAGGGTCACTTTACACAATAACACCCAAATATATCATCATCATCATCATATATTAGGTAACAATCGATTGTTTGTTCGTTCTTGTCTAAAATCATCGATACTAAGAAATGATGTAGAGCTACGTTAGAAATGTAATGAACATGTGATTCAGTAATTAAATGTAATGAACATATAATTCAGTAACAAACAGCCTCTGTTTACTACGTTGGTCGGTATCGCACCTTTGATGCCTCTAACATGTTATGCGGGCTGGTCAGGATTTTAATATTCATTCCCTTTAAACGATATTGCTGCTTTCTTACTTTCTTTGAATGTTTAGGACGAAAATCGCATCAAATGTGTACAAAATCGAAACAGTTGACTAGGACCGTCTACACATCCTTTGCAACTTTGCCAACTGTTTATATTCACGCTGCGACACGCGACGCGATGGGATTCAACGCACCACGGCGCGTGGCGTAGCAACGTACCGCCTCAGACAACACGAATCGCAAAGCGACGCACGCGTGACTCCTTTGACAGAAAGAAATATTTAACTTTTGTGCAGTCTATAAAGTTCCACAATGCTACTTTCATTTTCCAGAGACCAAAGTCCATCAACTATGAAATTAATGTTCGCGTGCCTGTCAGATATTAGTTAAATGTATCCAACATCGCGTTTTCTGTGAGTTTTAAATCCTACACCTACATTCTTTTCGAGGTACTCATCGAAAATCCGTTGACTAATATGATTATAACAATCCATTTATACACTAGAATGAACATAGGCACATAACTGAAGCATTCAAGTATTAATGTAAGTAGGTAGTTACTTTAGTAATAAGATTTACTTACCAAACGATGTCGTCTCCCAAAACGAGGTAGTTGTAGAATGTTCAAGTTTCAGTCCAGTATTTGCACTTGCAAGTTACTAATATTCATATAATTTAATCTATTCTTATTTAAAATTGCCAAAATATTGTAAAATGCTCTTATAATTTCAAGGTAAATACGAGATATTTTATATTATTCTACAGGCACAATTATGATATGTATTTGTTTGATATTAAGTTATATACTAAGTCATTTGATATTCGTCACTTATATTAGAATTTAATAGTACTTTTTGTTATGTCATTTCTTGCTTGGACATGTTGTTTTCATGCGTCATAGCCGCGGCGATTGCAGGTCTAGCAAAGTAGTAGAATACAAGGAGTTCTTGCACAGTTCACATTTATAAACATTCTTGAGAGTCACAGTTCATTTTCGATGTTATTATCACTTTAAAATTATCCCGTCCGGGCTATGGCGACTTGCTGTTTAGATTACATTTAGAAACCGCCTACAAACAAGCACAGATATTAAAAGGTTTTCGGAAAACTGTAGCTAGAATGGCGAGATGGCAACTAGGGTGATAAACAATATAACTTCCAAATATATTTGATTGCGGTGCTGGTATTATTTTGCTCTGTTTTTAGGGTGTATTGCCTCGCAGTGATTTTTAAGCGTGCCTCAGAATGTCAGAGTTGTCAAATGATGCGCACATGCGCAGAACGGACCGTCTTTGACAGCTTACTTTTACGTCGATAAAACAGGCCTTTCGTGGAGGATCGTGCTTGACGTTCTAAATAAGGGGTCCTCGGTAAGGTAGACAGGCAAACCGGTATACAAGATGTGTACCAAGTTAGAAACTCAAATTTACTATGCACGGAATGAGCTCTTTAATAACGGATTTCAGATTTTATAAATCCAGACTTTAACAAATAAAATCGACATCCTATTTTTGTCTTGAGAATGAAATCCCAGATTTATGGACCCTAAATTTGACTTCCAAGAAGAGAATTCTGTAAGTGACTCAAGTCAGCAACTAAGAGCAATAATAAACCTACATATTAATATAATAATATACATATTTTCAATGTATGATGCATCACTCATTTTTTTTTTCAATATTGATTAGGGTCTCAATGGTCTCAAGGAAAAGTTTACCCTCCACTGGACACAATCCCTAACTTTTGCTTACCAGAAAAACATAAAAACAATTAAGGCTTCAGATATGTTTTAAGAAAATCTTCATAATGTAAGTAGTTCATTGAAAATGACTTCTTACTAAAGTGAAAAAAACTAAGAAAAGGTCTACTAATTTCAAATCACAACTCTTATTCATGAACAGCGTTCGTGACGTCGCGCATCGCTGCGATGCGCCCCCTCGTATTAATACTGTATTTACGTAAGTAAATTATTATTTTCAATAAATATAGCATACCTCACGATCGCGATGGTTGTTACACAAATATGTTATTAATTTCTTACTTTATAATAATAACGTTTAGGTTTAATTTTACTCTTCCGTTTTATATCGGCCTTGTTTTTTTTTATTATTTACTAGGTACCTATATAACAATAAACTTATTTATTCTAATAACAAAGTTGAGGTGCGTGTTTCTAAAGTTAAAAACCCATTTGTTTCTTTTAATGATGGTGAAAAGAAAATACTTCTCTGTAACGTTTTAAGATTATGATCAAAACGAACTATACTAGCCTGGCCGCATTTTCTTTATTAACTCCTATTTCTGTAAACATGGCGTGACAATTTATAGCATTTTTCATGTTTTTCAACGTTTTTCTTTGTTTAATAAGGTAACACTTTTTCTGTTCACTTTTCTGAACGTGAACGACCTGGTGTTGCGTGATTTTTATTAATAAGGATTTTATTTCATTTTTTTAGATAAACCTACTGCCTGACGCATTTCTGTGAAGTACATGATTAATCTAAGCGATTAAGTCTATGGTATAAAGTTCAACAATCATTTGACCTATATTTATACTAAATCGGAGAAAGTAAAACTGTAACGTACCGGGCAATTTTTCTGGACTGGAAATAATTTGATCGATATTAAGAAAAAGTTTGTAAAAAGGTCAAAAAAGTTAACGAGACTACATCGATGTAAGAAGCGAAGGATGAGACAGAAGTGGCGTAAAAATCATAGGAAATTTCCATCATTTAATGAATAAGAAAGCGTTTGTTAAAAATAGGTAAATTTCTCAGAATATTAATCTCACTTTAAATGGATACAGGAGTAATCACTTATTATATTTATCGTTACTGGATTTTTTATGAATTTATTTGACGTAATTTCTGCTTAAAAATGTAAATTTTAATTACTATTTTTATCTAAAATGACTAAGATAACCAAGTGATTGGACGGCACCTCAACCCGGACACCCGCAACACCAGGGGAGTAACAAACAGGTTGCTGGCCATTTGGGTTATGAGTGGTATTAAGGTTTAGGCGATTTAGAAGTTTGGGAGGGATTAGGGAGAGGAAGGATTAGGCGTCCGTTCACTCTCACTCACACGGCGAAATAAAACAGTGCTTATTTCTTGTATTATTTGAAGCATGGTTATCCCACACTAGCTAGAAGTAATCATTATGTTCAATAAAAAAGGGGAGCTTAAAATAATGATTTCAGCTATTAGTATTTCACTGACACTGCTAAAATAAGTTCACCGTCTTACATAAAAAACCTATTACTTGATTAATTCAGGCAGGGATAAACAATGTACTGTAGATAAGTACAGTCATCGACAAAATGCTTATCATAAAATGCCTACGACTATTTCGGCTACTGGCGTAGCGGACCCGAACACCCGCTACGCCACGCTACGGAGACTACGCGGAACAATACAATAAAAAAATCAACATTTTCTTCCAAGCCAAGCTAATATTGAACCAGAATGAAAGCGAAATATCACCAATATGCTCCCCCCGTGATATTCCAAAAATACCTTAGAGCTATATAGGTACCGAGAACCTACATTGGCAGGATAATAAAAAACACGACAACCTCAAGGTTGAGCGGTCACGGTGACATTTGAGCACTGCACAAAGTTATAGATATAAATAACCTATTGAAACGCCCATGTTTACCCTTGGTGTAGGGATGGGATAACACAACACATGGTTTCAGACATAAACTGGAAAAAACCTACAGTTTATTTATTAACCAAAACATTGTATAGATCACGACAGGGCAAAGCTAGCTAGTTTTCTAAAATACACAGTAACAGCCTGATTTCTATATATTTTTTTATATGATAGGACGGCAAACGAGCAAGCGTATTACCTGATGGTAAGCAATCAGCGTCAACCATAAACACCCGCAACGA
This sequence comes from Spodoptera exigua, assembly GCA_902829305.4. Taxonomy (NCBI): domain Eukaryota; kingdom Metazoa; phylum Arthropoda; class Insecta; order Lepidoptera; family Noctuidae; genus Spodoptera; species Spodoptera exigua. Next base: position 8,390,223 of record LR824614.2, read on the forward strand.
CGGAGAAGTTACGAGTGCGTTGCCGACCTTTTTGGGATTAGGGATTTGGAGATTTCGGGAAAGGGAAAGGTAACGGATCGGGGTAGGGGAAGGATTGGGCCTCCTCTCTTTGGTTATTTCAAGTCGATTTTCTGTGAGGCTTTTGGTATCACTCCGGTCGAGCCGACCCACTCGTGCCGAAGCATGTCTCTCCCACACTTAAATGTATAAAACGTATTATTATTTCTAATATATTAAAATAAAACTTATAAATATTATTACTGAATAATAATATAATTAACAGATTTGCTCATTATTTACTCTGAGTTCAATTTTTTTATTCAATTTTTTAACTATATTCTTATACTAACCTGCCTATCTCAGGGTATTCTGTAGAGGTCGGCAGCCTGGACAAGGAACGTAAGAGTCTTACACTCCCTCTCACCTTACTCTAGGAGAGAGAAGTCATTTGAAGATTTACCCCTCACAATAAACCTGGTTATCTCAACCTTGCGGCCTTGGTTTAAAACACTTTCCTTGCGATCACCATATAGTTATTATGCAGGCATTTTTTTTTTTTTTTTTTTTTGTGAGGGGAAAATCATCAAATGACTTCTCCCGCCCAGGGCCGGGCAGGAGGGAGTGTCAGACTCTTACTGACTAAAAACCCCCCTGTTCCTTCTCCTGCTCTGTGCCGAGGTCGCGGTACCTTATTGCGCTTACCCCGCAGCCCCGGCTGAACATCAGCCCTTTAGGGCCCCGTCTGTGGTGGTCTATTGGATCTTTGAGGCGCGCGCGGAACGCTACGCGCCGTACGCTCGGGCCTGGTTCTGGTCGGGCGGCGAGCTGCCCTTACTCGCCGACCGCAGGCCCGTACTTACGGTGGCCGGAGATCGTCCCTCGATCCCCGACGCCCGTAGTGTCGCCAGTTGCGGCTGCTGGGGCGTGAGGAGGAGGATTGCTCCCTCACGCGGGCCGCCTCTCTCTTTGCGAGCATGACCGCTTCACAAAAGGAGGAGACGGCGTCCCAGTTCCTCTCACTCCGCACCATGGCCTCGACTAAGGCCGGGCGCGAGAGGTCGCCGCCGCCGATCACTTCCCTGAGGATACGGCGGTGCTCAGCCCAGGCAGGGCATACCGCTACCGTATGCTCCACCGTATCCTCTAGGTGGTCCTCACAATGACGACACTCGGGCGTTTCCTCCCGCTGAATCCGAAACAGGAACCTACCGAAGCTGCCGTGCCCGGTAAGCACCTGCGTCAGACGGAAGGTGAGGACGCCGTGGCGTCTCTCAAGCCACTCCTCAAAGAGGGGTCTTACCGCTGCTATGGTAGCGTGCCCGGCCCTCGGTTGCGACAGTCGTTGTCTCCACTCTGCCATGAGATCTCGCCGGAGCTCATTCCGCCACGCATTTATTTGGCGCGGCAGAGGATCTTCGCCCCGGCGACGCGCGTCTGCGCGCAAACTGTAGACGCGCGCGAGCGCCTTCGCTTCTAGATCCCACGGCGGTGATCCGGCAAGGAGGTTCGCCGCCTCCCCGGAGATCGTGCGATACCCGCGGATTACTCGTATAGCCATGACCCTCTGGGACGCGACCAGCGTACGAGCCGGCCGCCGCTTCAAGTCCGGCGCCCACACAGGGGCACCGTAGAGGGCCATGGATCGCACAATCCCCAAATACAACCTCCGGCAGGAGGCGTTTGGCCCCCCGAGGTTGGGAAGGAGCCGCTTGAGCGCGGCCCCAGACCGTTCCAACTTAGGGGCCAAACGACGAAAATGCTCCGTGAAGTTCCATCGGCTGTCGAGGACGAGACCAAGGTACTTCATCGCCGACTCGACGCCGATGGTAACTCCTCCTGCCGTTACTTGGGACCCACCTAGAGGTGGCGCGCTCCGACGGCCATAGAAGCACATGGCCTCGGACTTGTGGAGCGCCACCTCGAGTCCCAACTGCCGGATCCTTGCAACGACTGTCGCAACCGCTTGTGACATCAGGTCGGCCGCCGCCTGATGCGACCTCCCGTTCGCCAGCACCAGCGTGTCGTCAGCATAGCAGACAATGCTGACGCCGCTCGGGAGGTCGGTGCGTAGCACCCAATCGTACCCGATGTTCCACAGGAGAGGTCCCAGGACCGATCCCTGTGGGACACCGCGCGACACCTCTCGCCGATTCCACACGCCCCGGTGACCGGGGTAGATGACGCATTATGCAGGCATGTTGTGTAACCTTAGCAATACTTAGCATACTTATGTGAGTCTATGTCCCCTGTTTATAGAGGTCAATTGTCCACCATGAGTTATCGGGGTTTCACCCGCGTAGTATCTATATAGACTATGACCAGCGGGGATAGTGTAACTTCTCAATATTGAAAGATTTTACAAATCGGTCAAGTAGTTTTGGAGCCTATTCAATACAGATAAACGAACAATAAAATCTTTCTTCTGTATCATATTAGTATAGAGAAAGTAACGTGGTTTTGTCAACCAAACTTGACTGAAAAAAGAGGCAAACCTATCTCTCTTTAAAAGAAACATGATATAAATTAAAAATATTGTTAATTTGCTTTCAATCCCATGGGTTTCAATGTGTCATTAAATGACTTCTCCCGCCCTGAGCAAGAAGAAGGAGCGTCAGACTCATACTAACTGAACACCGCCCCGTTTCTTCTGCTCCAAGTCGCTGTACGTTATTGAGCTTGCCCCGCAACCACGACTAAACTATAGCAAGCAAGAAACGAACGTCATGAGTGGTACTTAGGTACTAATTTAGCGTATTATAAACCTGAAGAAATTCACCTGTCTCCACCCCCTATGGGGTCGAACAGTTACGTGACAACGACGTTTCATACTGTAAAACCACAATAAAATAACGAAAGTCAAATTTTAGAGTTAGAAAATGTATTACTGCAGTGATGAGTCACATAAAGTAGTGTCTTCACGCGTTCGGTTCAGCCACGAGCCACCGAGCCACGCAACAGAACAATAACATTAGGGTATTTATTGTACTACGCACGGTAGTCGCAATGCATTGTTTTAATGGTAGCAATAAAGTGTCTTCAAATTAATGGTTTATTGTTCTTTGTGAACGGCCAATGGATCGGAACTTACTGTGCTTTGTTATACAGTTATGATAATGATCCACGTAACTTTACTGTTCGATAATACGACGTTATAATGTTATTTAAATTACATTTGTGTTTCCACGTCCTGGATCTTCGGATGTATGGTGAACACGCCTGTTTTCCTGTTTTGAAAAACTTTGTTACCTATTTCTTTACTCAATTATAATTATGATTACTACTACTCATAAAACTCCTACTCCTACAAGAATAAAATTTCATAAAAAAATATAGATTTATTTATTTTGCCGAAGGTTAATAAGAAATAACATTCGGTTTACCTGTCTTCTTCTAGTATACTTCTCAAGATGTACGTCAGCATAACTAATGTATAACGGCATAACACACCTTAGACGGATGTAAAATGATAATAGCAGCATAATAAAAGCGTGTAAAAACTAGTTATCGACACATACCTAGTATTAGATTAATTGTAACCGCTAAGAAAACAATAAAAAGTACAAGTCAATACTGTAGCCTCGGCAGTACTCGTTATGTTTTAAAGGAAAAAACCGCTTCTAACGTTAATATGTACAACGCAGTCACGGCCCAGAGCCCCTGAACAATTTAAATTTTATATAAATATTGAAGACTAACCACGTTGGTAATGTTCAAAATAAAATGAACTCAGACGACCTCCGTCCATTTGGCGGGAAATTCAGCGTGCCGCCATTTTGTTATGACTAAATTATGCCATTTTATTACATTAAATGTATTCTCTGATATTATTTACTAAGTTGTGTTTAGGGAATAAGATTATTTAGAAGTGCATTAAGTATCTTATCATTAATATTTTTTTATATATCTACATAATACTTGTGGACTTCCTATACCTACTTTGAATAATAAACTTCTTAGAAGAAGTTCATAATACTTCTTACGAATGTCTCAGAAGCAGCTCGGTCAAAAAATAACCACATTTTATTTTATATAATTATTCAAAATCCATTACCTTGTCATATTAGATTTTTCCTATCCACCAAGAAGAACGCTTCGTGTACTGACAGCATTTTTGTCTATTCTTAACCCTACTCCTTATTTTCAGAACTGCTATTTGTGACTCTCCAAAAACCTTCGCTCTAATCATAATCTTCTTCTTTACTATCCCTCACACAGATCAGATACTAATCATTTCACACACATACATACTTTCAAGAAGTCAGGAAATCAGGATTCCCACTATTTGGTAAGCAGGCGTTCAAAGCTGGAGTACCTTTGTGGATCTGGAAGTGTTCCATCACATTGTTTCATTGTTTCAAGTTCGTACAATCGTCATCTTTACAAGGTATCTTAGGATAATATAATTATGTGTATGTTACCTATAGAATGTATTAATGTATTTTCATGCTTTTGCTGTAGGTGTATCGATAGCTATTTAATTTTAAATTGTGCTTCATAACTAAAATGAATGCCGTCCACTCTCTCCCTGCTTTACCTAAAGGTTAACAAGGCAAGATACCTAAAACAAGTCTCCACCATCTTGTACCTACGTTTTGTAGCGAAACTTATGTAAATAAAAATTAGACAGGAACGTATAACCTTTTTCCTAGTTCCCCCTATTGTAAATACAATAGGGGAACATTTTATATAAAATTGTATCATCACCATCATCATCATAAGCCTGATTCCGGCCACTGCCGGTCATAGGCCTCTCCAATTTCCCGTCATTGAGCTCGATGTTCAGCCCTGCGGATCATCAGTTCACCTACCTGGAGTCGCCCTAAACTACGTTTGCCAATAAATTGTATTAATTTAATATTAAGCTACGTTATAAAGGACAGAATATCACTTTATACGAATTTCCGTTTGCCTGCAAAGCACTTTTGAGCATAGTGTTTTAACGATAGACGTTTGCTCACTGGCGACGAGACTACTCTCCAGGGATCTAGATATTGTAAGTTCAGGCTATACAACATTCAAAGCTTTGAAGTATGAATCATATTTATATGTATATAGTCTCCTTTTTCGTAAATTGAATTATTTGCCATTTCTCCAGACTTTGTGGTATCCATTGGATAGATTTATGCATTCATGTGGCTTTGGAGATTTTAGAACTTAGCCTCTATTGCACAATTTTGGTCTTGATTTTTGAAGGACAAGCTGATGAACTAACCAACACACTACCTAAAACCTATTATTATTATACTTATTTGTGTAGGTCCTTACAATAATGTATTAAAAAACAAATAGATATTTATAGAACATTAGCTGACCTGGCAAACTTCGTGCCGCCTCAAATATAAGTATTTACGCGCATATAAAATTACCTTCTCAATAAAACCTCTATAATATTTATCGTCCTGAATAGACTAAGTTTTAGGATATCTTCAGATACGGTGACAACGATCTCTCGTGGGAGATACATGTCTGTCGTTTGAGCACTTATAGCGATCCTAATATACTTTATCATGTCTTCAGGGAATCACATGTATACGCATATTAGGTAAACAAAAACAATCAACAAAATATTTATAAGTATACAAGTATATATGTAGATTGTAGGTATGTAGTTAGTGCAAAAAACGGGGACGTATAATCTATATCTATAAAAATGAATCGCAAAATGTATTGGTAACACATATATAGGTAACTCAACAACGCCTAGACCAATTTTACCAACTTTTTTATGTTTGCTATTGTCAGGAAAAACAATTTTTATGAAAGAAAAGTAAAAGGGAGAACTGGGAAATGGGGACCTTTTAGTCATTAGCGAGACAGAAGGAGGGCGGGCCGCTAGTTTCAAATAAAATTTGTAATCGCTTATCCGCCTTAGCCAACGTGGTGATTGATACACACACTATTAGGTAATAAACTTCTCTGGTGGGAAAAGGTATTTACTCAGCAGTGTGCATTTATTCCGGACCAAGGTACGTCCTTAAACTGCGACCAGACGAGAGTAGTGGGACGAGGAGTGGGCAGCAACATTCCATCCATATATCGGTGACCCAACTGCGATCCCCAAGCCGCCTGTCAAGCGTGGAGATTATGGCAACCCCTCCCCCCCTCCCCTTTTCATGATCGACGCAAATAACACACGGCCCCCAGTCGCCGGCAGTTGTGTTCCTGATCTAGGTAGCGGAGCAGGTAACGGCGGAGCAGGGGGTGCTAAGAATCCTCGGCAGAGGAATCGCTACCACCCCCGACGAACACTTTGGCCTTGGCAACACACAACATCCGCACACCGAGGACCGATGAGAAGATTATTTACCAGGATACGATAGTCCTAGATTCCGACAACATGCTCTTCTTCCGGGAAGGAGAACGATAATCCCTGGGTGGTGTCGGATTTCTCGTCCACAAGTCCCTCATCAAAAGCGTGAGCAGAGTTGACAGTGTGTCGAGCAGGGCAGCGTACCTTATACCTACTCAGAATAACAAATCGGTATTCGCTAAAGGTTATACAGGTATACGCGCCGACCTCGACGCATTGCGACGATGAGGTAGAGGCTCTGTATGAGGAAATATCTCAAGCTATACACATCTCTAAAGCTCACTTTACCGTTGTAATGGGAGACTTCAACGCAAAGGTGGGCATACGGAATAGCGATGAGTTGAAAGTGGGGCCATTTGGATGTGGGTAGCGAAATCATCGGGAACAGCGCCTGGTCGACTTTACGGAGAGGGCGAGTCTCTATCTGATGAACTCCTTTTTCCAAAAGCAACCGGCCAGGAGGTGGACCTGGATAAGCCCTGATGGGACAACCAAAAATGAGATCGACTTCATCATGGCGACCGGCAAGCTTATATTCAGTGATGTCTCTGTAATTGCTAAAGTGAAAACCAGTACCAAGGACCGAAAAACGTAGTGTGGGCAGGCCTCCCGCTAGGTGAACCGACGACATCGTCAGAGTCGCGGGGAGCCGATGGATGCAGGTAGCAACTTGTCGTTCGACGTGGGAGGCCTTTGTCCAGCAGTGGACGTCTTCCGGATGATGATGATGATGATGTGCATTTATAGGCTGATGACAGTGAGGTGAGGTTGAGCACGTGGCAACCATTGTTACACACTTGTGCCTACATAGTTGCTGAAGACCGATATAGAAATCATCTGAAATATGCACCACGAAAAGCCAAATTCTAAATATTTTAATCAAAACGATCAGAGATTGCTAGTCTGAATACAAATATCAAACAATCTGTTATGCTTATGATCCATTGTTTATTGCAAATTACTGGAGCCTTGAGACTAAAGGCTGCTAAGAGAAACAATTAGAAATCTGACTCAAACGCGTTTGCGTGCTACCTGAACAATTAGTAGCAAACCTCTCGCCAGGCCGGGAGTCAATTAGCAAGATTATCATTCATTCGCAAAACTTTTATCAAGTGGGTCATGATGAGCGAGTAGGTGCAGCCAATGCTTTATGCTAAATACAAACTATTTAACATTTTGTTCCTGATATTCTGTTAATGATTTTATAACTGTTTTGCAATCCACTAAACAATCTAAGCTTCAGTACGAATAGGTTGTCTCGACCGGAGTGATACCACGGCTTCACAGACAACCGGCGTGCAACAACCACAGCCTAGTGTTTCGCCGTGTGAGTGAGGCCCAAACCCTGCCCCTCCCTCATCCTTTCCCAATCCTTAAATATCAGCAACCCTTATCTGGTGTAATTCTGGTGTTGTGAGTGTTTATGGGCGACGCTGATTTCTTACTTGGTAATCCGCCTACTCGGTTGCCGACCTGTATCATAAACAAATCGTTATTATTAAGTACTCTGTAAAATAATCCGGGTTAAAAATAATAATTGAGTTGTAGATACGATCATTTACGGTTATACTTACAAATTCTATACATACATTCATAATATCCAATCCTTTTATTCCTAACCTCCAAAAGTTACGGTTACTTAAAATTTAGTTCACCGCTTTCACCCTATCACATAAAAATAAAGTCTTAAAATTTTATTACTCTTCGTTAGATACCCTTCAATACACTATTATTTATTATTATATTAGTTAAGTAAATTAAGTTAAGCTCAGCTCTCGGTCTAGAGGTAACACTCAGTATGGCTGAATTTGACAGCCAGTTCTTTATTATTCTTTCTAGAGCCAAAACCACAAAATGTGACGCTGATTCGCTATTGGATTCGCAATAATAATTCAATTAAATATAGTAAGGCCCAAAGTTTATCTTATATCTAAGTATTTCTAATAATTATTTTATAATTTAGGCAATTTAGGCAATTGATTGTACTGTTCGTCACCTAGAAATATTTTAACTGTAAATCTTAAGTCTCTAAAGTATCTAGATACCATTCTTGTTAATTAACAACCAGCTGAACATTTTAAATGTTAATTAAAAAGTATATGACCCTCAATAACACTGGAAGAGAACACCTTGACTAACATTAACCGTAGATACTGCGAGTCAATGAAACTCTAAGTGTTTCTGGTATGCGCTCCGGCCGCGCAACCCAATCCGCGCATCCAAGATGGCGCGCATAGAGCACTGCGCACACGCCGTGTCCGTTACGCTTGACCACTGAAGCGCGAACAGTTTTTTTTTTTTACATAAACATTGTTCGCAGTAGAGAAATCGACGGGCGTGACTGCGGCCATTGTTGTACGGAGCTAAACGCAGAGAATATTAGAGCGTGATACGGTAAAACGTATATAAATATACAATACGTGCATGTATAATAGACGTACCTACGAGATGAAGTGACATTTTATTATTATACTATCATAATCATTATGCACAAACACATTCACGACTAGTTTATTTTGTCATTCGAGAGAAATCATTACGCACACACATTTAAAGCGGTTCAGCTTTCATTTGATTTCAACTAATCAATTCGTTGCGCACCATTTTATTATTTCCCATGGGCTTCCTCAGATACGTCTTCGGAATAATCTTGAAGGTTCACAACATTAGGAGTAGAACGTTTAATTTGTGTTATTATATACGAGTAAACTATTGCATAGACTATAGAAATGGTAAAATCAAATTTTAAACAGTATCTATAATAGATAATATCTAAGTACTCATATCAGGTTAAGGTACTGAAATAGGTGTCCTTTATAACGTAGGTCTAGATGTGGACCATAGGCAGGACGTGTGGGCCAAGCTTCGGCATTAATAGATCGTCTCGTCCGGTGTGATGCCACTGCCTCATGGAAAACCGGTGTGTAACAACCGTAGCGGCGTGTTTTACCGTGTGAGAAAGGTTGCAGGAGGCCCAATTATTCCCCTCCCTCCATCCTTCTCCAATCCCTAAATATCCGAAACCCTAATCCCCATAAGGTCGGCAACGCACTCGTTACTCTCCTGGTCTTGCGTGTGTCCATGGACGGCGCCGCATGATTTCCATCAGGTAATCCATCTGCTCGTTTGTACCTAGCATAAAAAACACAGTTGGTCCAAAGTGGATGTTTTATTAGCACCTTTATCTGATATGAAACGCTTGGTGTTCTATCTTTAGTATTGTTTAGATGCCAATCACTCAGTAAAACCTATAACTGAATGCTTAGTGTGTATTGATCACGCAAAGATGACAATCACATGTCTATGTAACAAGTGGAATAATTTATATAGGTAAACCAAGTTCATTAAGATGGTGGAATGTTTTCAATTTCGGATTTGGCTCAGTTTCTTTGTTTTAAATTCTCAGTGGGTAGGCGAGTTGCTAGTCTAAATAAAATACGGACAATAGAGATATTACTCGGTATACTTCATCAGAAAACCGATTAACACTTCACACCCTCATACTAAGCAAGAATCTGACTTATAATCCAGTAATACTATTATAACAAAAGACAACGTTTCAACTTCTGTAATTTATATCTCCACGATATTTCTATCTCTATTTTAGTAACAACCAGTTTATCAACCTTGTTGTATCCAAATTGTATGTAGGTACTTTCATACTTACATACTTACTTGTGTTCTACATACATACATATATTTTTCCAATACAGTACGAAACCCGTTTGTTTATCGCTTCCGGTCGATTATCCTTTGTTCGAGCCTGTTCAGGCACATCTATTCAAATTATGTACATGATACTTGCGCGTACGCCGAGCCCGCATGTAGGTACCGAGGCGCGCCGTTATCGATCGAGCTAAGTTTAAGTTACTCGGAGTCCAACTTGCGGTTAGATATTATCGCTCGCTTGGTGACCTCTTGTTGCTGCTTATTCTGTGAAACTTCTCTCCTTACAAAATGAATGATTTGAAAATTGAAAATTATTGATTAAATGTTTTTTTTGCTTTTAATATCCGAATTAACAAACGGTTGGCGCGGTGGCTGGGCAACTGGCTGCCGCGCAACGTGTCGCGGGTTCGATTCCCGCACGGAACAATCCTTTGTGTGATCCACAGATTGTTGTTCTGGGTCTGGGTGTGATATGAATGTGAAATTATGTGTGTGTACCCACGACACAGGAGAGAATCCAAAGAATACTATATTTATATACTTCGGGCTGCAGTTTGCAAAGGAATGGCGTCCGAGAAGTGTACCTCAGAGATTCTAGTAACACAGGTGCTAACGCTAATACTGAATTTTCCGACCAAACCAATGCAAAACTCTAATCGGTTAGATAGCTCTTGCTCCCAATTCTTGCCTTTCTCTCTGAAATTATCGCTACAAGTTTTATAAGAAAGAAAAAGGCAAAGATGATATCAGTAAGTTCCGTAATTTTAAATAATACAAAGAATAATATTAAGTTGTGTTCTATAAGTAGGTAAGTACCTACAGTTTAACTGGATACAGCTTTTTCTATAAACCTGGATGTTAATAGATTCTTTTTTTTGGTATAGGGTGAATGAGCAGACGGATCAACTGATACCTAGTAAGCAAAATTCGTTGTTGCCGATTGATACTCGCAAAACTAGAGGAGTTTCAAGAGCATAGCCGGCCTCTTTGGAATTAAGAAGCTAGGAACAAACACACAAAGGTTTAGGGTAACCAACATAGTTTAGCAATCTACATTAAGGCGACAGAACCCGCACGCAAAAGCCAGCTCCCTCATAAATTAATATCATAGCATGACTAACTAAAATCGATAGCTAACACTATAATATTAACGTTCAGTTTCAATTACAGCCGCTTAGCGACAATTACCTATTTATGAGCCACGAGTCAAGAATACACGTTTGATACCAACACATGCGTTTGTTCCCACAAATATCACTTCATAGACAAAGAGATATTGATTGATAGAATCTAACTATCCACCTTTATAGGTGACTTAATGTTACCTGTTATTACTGGTTAGCCGTTTGAAGGCCGTGTTCTTCCCATAGGTATCCTAAGACGTCCAAGGAACTACATACGTTAACATAGATAAAGACTAAGCTGCAGCGCTCTCTGACTAACTGAATAGGTACCCATAGCTCTGTGTTCACAAATTCAACTTCCAGGAGATGGTGTGTGCGGATAAGGCACATCCAAATCTGGCGGTGTCAGGTTCAGAATATCGTTTTTTTTAATGACTACCTCAATGTTCGAGCTGTCGATGTCGTAAAGACCAATATCGAGCTAGGGGGCTGTGCCTAGTCTGACAAACTACTTTTTGAAAGGCCTTTTTAGTTTCGAAATCATAAAAGCCTGGAGTCTGAATGGTCCACTTTGTGACAATAGATTCACCCTGTTCAGCCGGGGTGGCGGGGTAAGCGCAATGAGGCACCGTGACCTCGGCCCAGAGCAGGAGAAGGAACAGGGGGGTTTTTATTCAGTAAGAGTCTGACACTCCCGGCTCTGGGCGGGAGAAGTCATTTCATGATTTTCCCCTCACAAGAAAAAATAGGTTCACCCGATATAACAGACATGGTTAGTAGTGTGTACTCATGAAACTACTGAGAACCGTAATTATTTACGTGAGTAAGTCGTTATTTTCAATTTCGGTTGGTATCTCTCACCCAGAAGATAATTAAATAAGACTACTTAGTAGAATATAGGTGGGTAACAGCTTTTCGGTTTCATGTTCACTCAGATATCTCATTTGCTGCTGAGGTCTCAATAAATTATTTTGTTTAACGTCCAAAAGAGATCTAATTTTTGAAATACATACATGATTTGACTTTGATTTTTACTATGACATGTAAAGTATTCATAACTTTGTCGACCTATTTATAAAAGACATAATGTTACTTTCTTCATTTATTACTTTTAAAACACCTGTAGGTATTCATAATTTCATTTTTATTTTAATTATTAATAATATAAAGTACTTATTAAGCATTGGACCCCCATTAACCTCATTCACAGTCACTTACAGGCGAAACACAAGCGTTGTTTTTCTTTGAGACCGTGTAGGTGTCACTACAGCTGGAAGAATTACTTTTTACACATAAAAACATTATTCAGCTCTGTACTTAGCTCTATGAGTAACTAAATGAGTGAGTAAAGTTTACTCACATTTGTTCTAGTTTGATAACACTTCAAACATCAGTTTTTACTCGCTCGTTTCAACTTCTTTACAACTTGTGACACGCAAGGACCTTTTTGACACGAATGCCGTATACTGCCCTTTCATTAAAAATGTATACAAGAGCTTATTTACTCTGTAGCAACGTGTAATTAAAATTAAACTCTTTGGAAAAGAAAATTAAATTGTATGTTTTTTTAAGACTACTCACATTCCCCTTCGTGGCTATATGCATGCTACCTGATAACGCACTGTAAATGATACGTCGCTAAAGAGTAGGTTGATAATACTTTCAAAATTAAAGATGTCTAACCTGGGGCTCTCATTCGTCCAGATTTCCCTGAATTTGTTCCTAGTTTAGAAACCATCTTGGGAGAGCCTTGACGGTGTTTAAGTTGTAGTTCGGACGGACATAATAACATACAATATAAAACAACTGAAAACCTTAATAAAGGAATTATTAATGTTAATTAATGTATTAAAACCAGAGGGCCTACCATGACGTGTTAAAGCGTCAATCTTCCGGGCGAGAAAGAGGGATGGAGCTATACACCTTTTATAGTTCCATCCTAGGCCTACTGCTCCTAAATGTAACTAATACTTCTTTTAAAAAATCGGTTCTGAAAAACACGAACCCTCATACATACCTAGCAACACACATACGTGTGTTTAATAGATACATACAACATAGAGGTCAAACTGAGAACCCTTGGCACAGGCACAGATCATGGACCCACTAGGGCTGTTGACCAGCCGGGGTCGTGGATGTACCTACCGAAGCCCAGTATACCAGAGAACAATGACGATATAACCACATGGTGGTTTTTTAGTCAGTAAGAGTCTGACACTCTCTCTCGCCTTCCCCTGGGGGGAGAAGCCTTTTGATGATTTTCCCCTGACAAAAAAAGGAAGGGTGGGAGATGGGTGGTCGACAAACCTTTTTCCCAACTTAAAAAAAGTCCATGTGTATCTAGATATTTATTTACCTAACAACAACATGTTCAAATATACATATATATTTCATGAAAACTTTGTTCAGTTCATGTTAGTCATCCTCGAGGGACAAATATTTACGCCTAAAGGGGACATTAGGGGCAACTTTTTTTGTTTAAACTTCAGAACATCAAACATGACTGTAGGTTGTTGTACTAACATATATACCTAAAATATTTAGATAAGTATACACTGACCTGGTTATCCCAAATCTTCTCATGGTAAACATATAGGTAATACACTATAAAAGTGTTGTAGTTAAGTAATAAACATATAAAAAAATAAGCTATAATATAGCTAGGTATATAAATTAGGTATCTTTTTATATGATAGGACGGCAAACGACTATACCGATTACCTACCTGATTAGGTATTATTAGAAAATTAGGGGAGGAGAAGGATTGGGCCTCCGGTAGCCTCATTGGCACGGCGAAATACAACGTGCTGTGGTCGTGGTACAACTCCGGTCGAGACGACCCATTCCTGTTGAAGCATGGCTCTCCGACACTTACACCCGGTTTCTGAAAGGCTTGTCAACGCTAAAATTAACTAATCTCCTGTTAAATCTCTTGTCAAGTCATCTGATTGGATGTTGATAATTCACTCAACCAATCAGATGACTTGACAAGAGATTAAATTGATTTTAACATTGATCGGCCTTTCGGAAACCGGGGGTACCTAACACTTCATGCATGGAATTATTTACACGATGACCTGAGTAGTACATGATCTAGCCTTTCCAGCCAGACCGCGCTTAGCACCTAACGCTTTATGCCTACATACCTATTTAGTATTTATTAATGCGGAGAATAAACAACAGTAACGCACATTACTATTGCGTTTTCTATGATAATATAATGACGATCCACATACATTAGCATAAGTAATTGAATACGATGTATGTAGCACCACCTGGCAATGGTAAGTACCTACCTACATACGACCTAGGTTTTTTATTGTGAGCAGAAAATCATTAAATGACTTCTCTTGCTTCTTCTTTCACCCATTAGGCTTATTGGTGTACGCACGTTTAACAATATTAGATATCAATTCCCAGAATTATTTCAAAAAAAAAACTTTGTGACCGAAATAGGGTTAAATTTGAATGTTTCTGTTTGTCAAGTTTATCAGAAGTCAATGATTTTCGGAAATTAACTAGGTACCCATTTACTAAAGGCATCATTTGTGGAGACGCAGTGCGTCGTGCGTTCGTCGTAAGTAGGTAGGTAGGTACATTACGGCAGCGGGCTGCATCATTGTGTACGCCTAAACAAAAAAACGATCCCACAACGCACCACGTATCCGTAAATAAGCTAAGAAGTTTTTAAAGTTCTTGAACTGTAGGTAGATAGCGAAAGTGGATGTGGGAGAGAGAAAAAACCAAGAAAACCAGTATAAAGAAGATGGAGATACCTGATATCGATTAGTACCTAGTCCTCATCACCCTATCTTCTTCTACCATAGAGAAAACACGATCTTCGGCTCTTCATATCATTATCAAACCACAGCAAGCACTACCATGCCGATGGTCAGCCGGGGTTGTAAGCCAAGCGCAATAAGGTTCCGAGGCCCCGGCCTGGAGCAGGAGAAAGAACGAACGAGGTTTTAGTAATTAAGAGTCTGGCACTTCCTCTCGCCTCACCCTGGGCGAAAGAAGTCATTTGATGATTTTACCCACTCAATTCCACAAGAAACGACAAACGCAAAGGTAGGTTAGTCCTTCTATCCTACAAATAAACAAAATGTTTCTTTCAAATAAACTCTACCTACCTACTTAATTTTAGGTATCTATACCAAAATTTCATTTACCTAGATCCGTTTAATTATGTAAGTAAATGAAATTTTGGTATAGATACCTAAAATTAAGTAGGTAGGTAGAGTTTAGGTATTTATAGTATCGAAAACCTAACAAATAATATACCTACCTATATAGTTTTAACAGTGGAACTGCGGGCGACACCGCTGCAAGAAGCTAGTTTTAAATAAAATCATAAAATTGCAATACGAGAAATATCAGAGTTTATTCAATATTGAAACGCCTGTAATTCTCGGATCGCATGCTGTGCAAGACACGCGAATGTGTCATTTTATGTTTTTGCCGTGCACTTTACTCAGGTAGTTATTTTCATGCAGAGGGCAGTTTTACGCAAAGTGTTATTGTTTAAAGGTAATAATAGGTACGAACTTAATAAATTATGGATTGAAAATAAATATCATCGTCAAATACCTAAATTAAAAAAAATATTAACAACTAGCTTTGGCCGGCGACTTTGTTCGCGAGGAATAGTGACTTCCTGCAGATCTTTTGCAGAAGTTCCCGCTTTTGCGGGATTTTCAGGTTAAAACTATGCTATGTCCTTTCTTAAGGTCGTGGTGGCCCAGAGGTTAAGGCGCCCGCTTCTCATGCATGAGGGTGTGGGTTCGAAACGTACTTTCTATGATTATTTAGACACCACTGACATATGGTGAAGATAAACATCGTGAGGAAACCTGGACTTATAATTTATAATTATAAGTCTGAAATCGCCAACCCGCATTGAGCAAGCGTGGTGATTAATGCTCTAGCCTTCTCCGTGTGAGAAGAGGCCTTTGCTCAGCAGTGGGCACTTATAGGCTTACGACTAGTGTTGCCCAAATTCAGTCTTGGTCTTGTTCTTGCGTTTTTGCAAGACCAAGACCAAGAACAACACCGCGTATTTTTAGCAAGACCAAGACTTACCGTGCAAGACTTGAGCAAGAACAAGACATAGCCTGCAAGACTCTTCCGTCTTACAGCTAGGACTTGGCGCTATTTCACTGAGTAGTTAGGTGTACCTAACAGTTCGGTGTATAGGTAGGTACGCTTAGGAATTCTATGAGACGCAAAAAACTGTATCAAAGAATATGAAAAACTGGATCTATGCGCATAACGAATAATACCATAAACATAGCGAATAAAAAAATATCTATTAAAATCAAACTGAGTGCATGCATAGTTATGTTTTAACCATCGGCATTTTGATAATGCGGCATCAAAGGTTTTGTACTTACTTCTTAAAGAAATTTGCCGCTTTTCGGAAGTACATGGTTATGATACACGCGCCGGCGGCTTTTTTGAAATCTAAAACAATCGCCACGCCGAAATCATAACATTTGACGCTATTTGATTGCCGCCATAGGGCGTAGGTATACTCATGCAAAATAATTTCGAATTAAGAGTACCTACAGGTGTTCCAAAGAATAAATAAGTTACAGAGTGTTTAGAATGAAAATGAATACATTATAAGTAGGTACTGATCACGCAAGTAGTATTATGATTAGGATAAAATGGTAAGGATAGGTAGTAGATGTCATATTAATTAATTCTAGTCAGTATATAATTATAATATTGATTACTTATATGGCTTTAAACTAATTACTTAAGTAGGTACTATTATTGTACATTTAGTTATTATATTTCTTAAGTTTTTACAAGAAAAAATATCAAAAAAGTGTTCAAATATCACCCGTTTAATAAATATTGTAGCCACTTTCAAATATACTTGAAACTGCTGAGAAGTTATTTTCTAAAGCATCATTAGTACCTAATTAGAAAACATAGAAATAGGTTAAGTGATGAGTCAGCCAGATGGTTACTTTGTATTAATTCTTGGTCAAAAAAATTGATATAAAGTATCATAACCTAATGATAAAGCTGTTGATTTGTGTTGTATTTTATTTTTTATTCAAATAAATGATAAATCGTAAAACTCTTTTATTAAATTTCTTATAAGTTGAGGGTTCAATCTCTTTCTAGACAGATAAGTTCTTTAAAATACAGTCAAGTTATTGTAATTAATTTGTTTTTTACATGTTTTAGCAAATGTAAGCTTATAAATCATAAATGTTTATTAAGAAACAGTTACTTCCATGGAAGACGACATATAGGGCAGTTGATTTGTCGAATTTCTTATCAAATCTTTAGTTATTTATTAATCTGCTTGATCTTTGCTATGGCTATGTTAATTCAAGCTCACAATGTTCCAATTCCAATACGTTTTTCTAAGATTTAAAGTAAACTTTAATAAATAGTAATAGACTAATAGGTAATTGCGAGACTTGCAAGACTCTTGCTGCAAGACCAAGACCAAGACTGGGAGCGCAAGACCAAGACCAAGACCAGGTGTATTGGCGCAAGACCAAGACCAAGACTGGCTAAGTATCGTCTTGTTCTTGCATTTGGGCAACACTACTTACGACGACGATGCGATGTCCTTTCTTAATTTCCAAACTATGTCTGTACCACACACAAATCGGTACAGTAGTTAAGGCGTAAAGAAAATATAGACAGACAGATTTATAATATTAGTTTAGATTTGGATTGATAAAATACTCACCTACGCTACAAAACCATAACACAACTAGTAAGTATCAACCTTATACAATCCTTTTCGAAAACCAAATGTGCTCATATTTAGGTACCCCTACATTCCCATCAATTTCCCCTTTTACAGAGAAAGAGGGAACCCTTCAAAAGGCGCCTAGCTTTATAAATAGGGAGAAGGGTTATAGAATGTGGGATTCTTACCTCATTAAAACCATCACCTATATGGGGACCCAAGTCCTCTTATAGACCAGCCGGGATTGCGGGCTTAGCGGAATGAGTCACCGCGGCCTCAGAGCAAGAGAAGGAACGGGGGGATTTTTAGTCAGTAAGAGTCTGACACTGTCTCTCGCCTTACCCTGGGCGGGAGAAGTCATTTGATGATTTTCCCCTAACAAAAAAAAAACCTCTTATAGACCTACTCTGGAGCTCTGACAGTACAACGCTTAGTAGGTACTGTAGATATGAGTATATCTACTGCTCACATACATTACTTATTGTATGTCTCAAGGACCACACCGCGACACCGTGTCATACATTGACCAATCGGGTCCATCTCGCTATCTGGTCTATCTAGAAGACCTGATACCGCTTTAAGAAATAAGAATGCCACGCTTTATTCTTTCTCTTCAAATGCTCATGCATTTTCCCGTTTCTCCCAATTACCACAAAAGTTACTTGGTAGGTGGGTACCTACTCTACACGAAGTTTTAATACTGGAACACTCAAAAACAAGCACTTCAGTACATCGTAAACATAAAATCCTTGGATTAGTTTGGCTAACAGCCTTCCCAGTAATCTTTTGTAGTGCTAACAGCATTATCAACGGAATCAATTGCGCAGGTCACGATATACAAGTAATTGGGTTAGTTTCTTAGGAAGTGTTTTAAATTCCACGTATCCTACACGTATTTGTTATACACGTTGTTACAGATAAGCGTCGTACGTATTCTTATTAAGTTTAAAAGTAAGTTTTTTTGTACGTGATAGGTCGGCAAACGAGTGCGGCGTCGCCCTTGGTCACCCACAACGTCGGAGGAGTTGCTAGTGCGTTGTCGACCTTTTGGGCATTAGGGATTTGGAGATTTTGGGAAAGGGAACGGATTGGGGTAGGGGAAGGCTTGGGCCTCCGGTAACCTCACTCACACGGCGAAACAACTCTTTGGTTATTTCACGCTGGTTTTTTCTGTGAGGCCGTGGTATTTCTCCGGTCGAGCCGAGCCGACCCATTCATCCCGAAGCATGGCACTGACAATTAAAAACTTAGATATTATTGTATCTATCTACTTTAATATTTTGATCATTTTGGAATTTAACTCTATTCAACTCTAGGTCTTAACTGCCAATCCTGAGTACCTAATACCTACCGGTCGCGGTAGTTATGAAGACTACAAAATATTTTAGTCATATTGACGTACCTATGTATGAAGTAGATACCTACATACGCCGCCGGTAGGAACGCACCTGATAGTAGGTACCTACCTTGCCGTTTCTTTAGTGTTAGTCAAATATTTAATCACTTTCAGAACACTCAGGGTAAAATTCTTAAGGTTAGAAGCTCTTACTTGGAGTAGGCACAATAAATAAAATCACCTCGTACATAGTATTGAACTTTAATACCTCACATAATACTTAAATTACAAAAGCCGTAAAAGATTAATGTCAAAGGTATTATAACAAGACATTTAGTCTACATTGAGATCCTTATTTGAATAGGCCATTAGACCATTTTTTTTTAAATAAAAACGTTGCTTCAATACCTACGTAAATCCGAAGCAAATTGTATGTACCACCACATCTCCTTGGCGGCAAATCAAGTTACATCTTTATTTTTATAAAACCCTGAAGCAAAAGTCAACCATTAATTATTACACAACACATTACGTAACACTATCATTTAAAACTAGAAAAGGACAAGGGCATAAATATATAAATAAATAATTGTAGATCCCTTGCTTTCCCTGATTCCTGATTCCATGCACATGTAATGTAGGTAAACAGACAACCAAGTTACTCGGTATGCAGGAAAGAAAATATACTCAATAAATAGGTACTTATATAAAAAAAATAAACGTAAACATTTATGTTTGTGCAATCTAAGAGTGTTTTCAAAATGTATCTGAATCAGTTGTAGACATTTACCATTACCTATTTGATTAAAAATTTTGTTGCAAGATTCCACTTGATAAACATATTGCAAGTTAAATAAACCCTTTAATAAAGATTGGTTCAGTATGTAGACACTGACCATTGGTTGCCTGAGTAGATCAACAGTTACAAAATATGTCAGTGTCTTTAGGTAGTCAAGGGATAATGTCCAAGAAAGAGCCTGCTCATTTGCCCTGCACCCATAAAAGAGAAGACTTGGTTACACTTACAGTGTAATTGGAATCAATGGCTACCACCTTTAAAAAAATATTTTCTTACATTGGCATAGCATGAGCAGAAGTAAGTTGACTGGCTTTACAGTCAGTGTCAAATACATAGGAACATTCTGGGTACTCAATTATATTATTAATTATATATTATATGATGCTTGCGTGAATTATATGACTTTGTTGTGCCGATATTTTGATGGTTTGTGTGTGTCAATATAATTGAGTGCCCTGAACATCTAGGTACATATTTGACGCTGACTGTACATCCACATATTTACTATGGAACTATTTTCGTTTCCCTCCCGGTTCCCGGAACCGGAGATCTAAGTTCGGTCGTCCAAACAAATCATATTTTTACTATGTTATGTTTGCATACATATAGTATTTATGATATTTAGAGACTATACATATACATACACAATCTAACATGTAAGATGTCTTGGTGAACTTATTTTAAAAACAAAATAAATGCGTTATCGATATAATTTATTTGTTGAAAGCCCTTGCTGTTTTAAATATGACACGTAAAAAATACACAGTTAGATAGGTACACACTCGACAACGAAATAAAAATAGAATTGGCATCAATATCAATACATACATATCACAAACTACAACGAAAAATAATACAAAAAACGTACAGCCATATATGTAGTACTAGAATTAAAATAATTAATCAACCACTTTCTGGCAGTTTTATTGGTGGGTAAGATAAATGTGGCTTTTGTTTGTCGAAATCGTTTACTAGGTAACAAGTTATTTTATTTTTCTTCTTGATTGACAACCAAGACTCTGATTTTGTATTGTAGATATAATTCCAGTGTTTATGTATTATAGAGTAGTACTATGTAACTATGTGAGTTTACAGATAATTACTGATAGACATCGACTGATGTGGCGCTAGTGTATCCTTAAGTGCTAAGGTCCTTCCCAACCAACGCACTCAAGCATGATAAGTTTGCAAATAAAATATTATATTGATTACTCCATAATAATTTTTTTCTTCTTTTGTGGTATTCAAATATCTACACATATACATACACGTGTTATTGTGTTGCATTGTAATTGAATTGTATTTAATGTGCATTTGAACAAACATATTACAGAACCATTGTTTTTAGCCCAAGTCTCAATCAACCAAAGCAATTAAATGTAAAACTTGCTTTTTTATTAAATTAATCATTATAGTTACGAATATATCATGTTATTTAGTAGGTATCTACTGAATAAAACGTACATACAGGAAATACAATGATCAAGTAATACTGACATGCCTTTTCATTACTAAAAAGTTTGAACTAAAACACAATAATATTATAAATAACACAGTACTTTATATCAAGTTTACATTACAGTAATGACTTCAAAAATCAATTTTTTTATCACATTCTCCTTTAATTTGACTGTTTTAGTTTATAAGTTAAATAATAACTCCATGAGCAGCAATAACCATAAAACCTAATTATCTAAAAACAACCTACTACTTAACTAACTAAATAACATTTTTTTACAAATAATACATTTGTACTCAAGGTTTGGTTATAAAACTGCATCATGATTTTCACAACTATTTTATAATAACACAGACAACGAGACTACTACAATAAAGGAATGAAATATAACAAAATTAAACCTAAATTTTATACAGACTCTTGAAACAGATTGTTGAAAATGAGTTTTATTTCATGGTCATAAGGGTTCAGCAAATAAACACTGGCAGGCAATTAAAGCTTGAGTATAGGTAATTGTTTTATGGACAGAAACATAATTAAAATTAAATGCTATATCAATTTCATTTAAAATTTAATATGTTTCTAATTGATTTAATTTTAAGAGGCTTTTTATTACATTTACGTCCACATTTAAATACAAACAGTGCATATTTAGATATATTATAAATTTATAACAGAAACCATATATGATATACAGAATTATAAAATTTACCATGAAATCCATGGGGGCTGGTTCATCTTACCAATTGGCACATGGGTCAAATTAATTGGGAGATTGACAATTGCATAATCTTTTTTTAATTTTCTTAATGTGCGAAGAATAGTTGTACCACTTCGACCCAGAAGATAAGCTGCTGGTATATTCACATCTAGGTCCATTCTGAAAATATTTAACATCATGTTATTTTTATTTCAAGTACATATATTAAAATGTTATAAACATCGAATTATTACACTTAAAAATTAAAATTTAATTTGACAAAGAGACAGTTATTTTAATTGGTTGATTCTTTAATTTATCCTGGTCAAATCTAGTATCTTGAGTTACACAAAAATAAAATCTATAGTAAAACAAACAAACTCTCCAGCTTTATAATATAAATAACATAAAAGTCGTGTCAGTTACACTATTTATAATACAAGAACGGCTAAACCGATTTTTCTGAAAATTCATAGGGAGGTAGCTAAAAACTGGAAGAAGGAGATAGGATAGGATAGAGTAGGTAGTGTAGGGTAGGGAAGGAAGAGTAGGGTAGGTAGAGTAGGGTAGGTAGAGTAGGGTAGGTAGAGTAGGGTAGGTAGAGTAGGGTAGGTATAGTAGGGTAGGAAGAGTAGGGTAGGTAGAGTAGGGTAGGTAGAGTAGGGTAGGTAGAGTAGGGTTGGTAGAGTAGGGTAGATAGAGTAGGGTAGGTAGAGTAGGGCAGGTAGAGTCCGGTAAGTAGAGTACTGTAGGTAGAGTAGCGTAAGTAGTCAATTGACGGGAGCGACGCCGCGGGTAAGAGCTAGTTTTCAATAAATAAAAAGTGACTCACTTATCATCTACCATCTCTATTAGATGGTCCAGAGAATCATCCCATTTGTCTACTGACTCAGTTATAATTATGGCTCTAGCTCCAGCCTGCTGAGCTTTTGCTGTTTTGAAGACAAAGGAACATCCGCTGAAAATTTACAACAATCAGATTAATAATAAATAATAAAACCATAACTTTTCTTTGTCATAAAGTGAGCATGGCTAGCTAGCTCGCCGACACAATAACGTACTACGTCCTTAGACTGAAGCAGGAGTAGAAAAAGGAACATGGTTGTGTGAAACTCCCTCTCGCCCCACCTGGGGCAGGAGAAGTCATTTGATTACTGTGATTACTCATAAAAAAAAAGATGCTATAGTCATACACCTAAGCCTTTGTAAGTCAATCCGCAAATCCTCTACCCTTAAATCCCTAATAATACACAAGAGCCCGGCAATGCACTTGTGGTAACTCTTTTGGTATTAAGACTGTCCATGGGCGGCGCTGATTGCTTACCATCAGGTAATCTGTCTGCTTGTTTGTCAACAACATAAAAAAATACTCCAAAATCTTCCAATTTGACAGAGTTCATTATTCTATACAAAGTTGTGAACAAAAGGTTGTAACTTGCTTTTATTATTGAATAAATTAATTGTTTGCTTAGAACTATGTAGAAGCAACATAGCTAGCTTAAAGCTAGCTAAGTTGCTTCTTCTAACCTTCTAACCTTCAAAATTATTGATATAAAATATTACATACATACATAGAGTTTAAGTAGGTATTATCTTTTAAATTACACTCGATTAAGGTGTCTCAGTGCCTGCTTATCAAAACTTTTACAAAAAATGCTACAAATCCATCAAGACATTATCCATCCTTAGACCTCCATAAATATATCCAGCTGCAGCTTTACCCATTACAAGGCTTTTACTAAGCCTAAAATCTTTTATTAAAGCACAATAATCTCCTATGTTGATAAAGAAATGCTATTACAATATTAACGACTACTTAATCGATAATCTTTTAATTACTTATTCATCTCTACTGTTTTATTACTAATCACATTATTTATTATTATTTTTGACTAACAATTTTGACACTATATTTTTGACATATTTTATTTTCTGACATTCCTTTATCATGACATTAATTTTGCTATTTTATTAATTAATGAATTACATTTTATTATTATTGTCAATATGTAATTTAAATCAATCTATATTTGTACGCCTTCCATGGCAAAACATGTTGATACTCAAATTTATTTATTAAACTGCTTTAGGATGCATTTCCTGTAAACTACACATGTTTTAAGCAAATAAATATATCTTTATCTTATCTTTATGACTGTATTAAACCTACTATACTAGTGCTATGAGTTGGAAAAGTATATAAGTGTTTTGAAGCACAAAAAATTTTTACTGTATTTTTTATTAAGTATCTAATAGAAAAGCTCCTGCCTGTGCAAGACCCTGTGTGATTGTTTTGTTAGCCACCCCTTAAAGCCACCACTTTATACCTATAACATACTTAACAGCTAGAGGAATTAGCATGTGTGCATGTTTATATCCTGGACAAGAGATAAAGCCTAATCCATGTGGGCAAAATCACAGGTAAAAGCAAATATACTTATTAAATCAAACTTATTTATTTATTAACTTTATGCACAAATTAGTACATAGATGGGCTACAAGCATTCTTGTTCTTGTTCTTGCTAGCCAACCTTTGGGTGATACACTGAGAATATGACTTACCCTCTTTCCGAGAGTGCAATTTGACCCACTATGTCATCTTGGTTTGTAAGGTCGACACAACTATGCAGTGGCTTCGTTGGAACCAACCTCGCGTCATGAAATTGTATACTCTCATTCTGAAACCATATTAACAATTCTGAAATAGTAAACCATTATCTAAAAATCTGTCAAACAAAAATGTTCAATACTTACAAAAGGCGTACCAAAATCTTTTGCCGGTCTAATTCGATAGGAATACCTAAGTTCGGGAGGATCTAGTATTTCAAAAAATACATCTCCGTAAATAATGTCAGCGGTTGAAACTCCATCATGGAAGTGTAAGTCATTTGCTGTAACAATTTGCAAAATAATATAAGGCCTACAGTCCTTATAACACATTCAATAACCATTAAATTAAATTATTCATAAATTTACCACCAGGTGATACAACACTTATAAATATAGTAAGAAGTAAACTAGAATACAAAGGTAGTAGTCGTTTTATTGAATTAAATTTCATTTTAAAGCGCATATCAATTATTTTGCAATTAAATCACTAATTCGTCTTGCTGAAATAAAATTAGTTTTATCCGTCGCTAGCAATTTTTGACATTGACAATTGACATTTGATAAGTATCAGTGCGAAGTGACAATTTTCTATACTCAATGATTAAAAACTATAAAGGTTGTGGTATTGCTTTAAAAGTGTAAAATTAGTTATTTTTATTATTTACTTTTAATAAATTCAAATGTACCTTCACCTGAAAATACAATATATTAGCTTTACAAAAAAAATAAAAACAATTCAGGCATAAGTATTGTCGATACGCCTAAAAATCCGGTCACAGTTTCACTTTCTAATCACGTGTTTTAAGCCGAATAGGTACATTACTGTAGCGTGGCGTCTCCTGTCGCGTTGGAAGCCCATATCAGTTTCATATATTCAAGACAAACTTACTCGGCATGTTATATCACAGGGCCCTGTGGCCACAAAGCACAAATATACATTATGAAAATATGTTTTGAAGATAACAACTTCAAGTGCAGTACCAGTAATACTCCCGTACGTACCGTTTGGAAATGCAAAACCTGCAATGTTCCACTATGTTTGCGTAAAGGAAAGTCCTGCTTCGAAGATTTTCATAAGAAGTAAAATAAATCCTGTGTTTTCATGTTTATTTATCCTGTATTCATGATTAAAAAATTTTACTAATTTTCATAGTATTGTTTTGTTCTACAGCGGCAGTGGTTACCGTAGCTAACCATGTGATTCCTCAAAAGCCTTCAGTCTAATATTTTTTTCAACCATGTTTTCAGTATTCTTTAGCCTAAATATAACTATAAAAAACATAAAAACACGTATATTGTAACTTATATGAAAGTGCCCCTGAAAGAGTTAATAGCCATCGTTAATAATATTGATTTGTAGTGACATAGTAGCAAACCACTATTTTACCTTAAAAATATTTCTGATGCACTAAGTATGTTTCCTCTGTAGAGATGATTACAATTGGGTTGATGATAAATAGAAATGATTATTTAGGATAATGATCCTAGGAAATGGATGGATGTAATAGAAGTATTAGACTCTTTGGATTTATCATACATAGGCTTTACTCCTTTTGCTTATAAACTCGTTCTTGTTGGGGTATTTTTTTGATTCCTATACTGTGAGTAGATTGTCCACTTGCTTACACACACACCTTGAAGTTGACTCATTTAAGAGGCTAGCTACAGTCCAGGGCCCCAGAAACTCACGATTGGCCCATGCGATTTGGGTGTCGTCCTCGCCAGCCGGAGGAACTTCGAGCAGCATCTTTAACATTTCTCAAGCGGCTTTTACCCAAATTTGGGTGTCAGAAGCCTATTGACAGAGGTTTCATTTTGGGATCCATAACCTTCCATGACAGAGCTACTATGTGGCCGCCAAATTTAACGTGTGGTGATTCGTGGGTCATCCACGATTCACCACACTATCTCAGGGGAGATAACGAATCTCCTTAATTGACAACTACGAGACATTTATGAGTATGTCTTTAATAAAAACAACACCGTTCTTTCTCTGCATATTGTACCACTGATGGGGTCACGCCTCCATTATCACGCTTACCTTCAACACCAGCTGGTACCTATCGGGTTTTAAAATACTCATGGAGACCCACCGCCTTCGGAGAAGGGCGAAGAGTACTGTTAGATTCTTATGGACCAAAAACCAAACCAAACCGGTGTCTCCCTCATTTACCCATGTGACGAAGGGGCGGTATCGCTGAAGCATTCGTCGCAACCTGTGGTCGCAACCGCCGACGTATCCTGGTTTTCTGATCTTTGAAAACTTTACTCTCTTTTCCCTTGATAAACATATAGGTTTAATTTTTTTATCTTTGTTGCAATGAAACACATACCAACTTACTTTGTATATAAAGTTCAAAGGTATAATATATATAATAGGTATAAATACAGTTATCACGGGGGTGACGTGTCTTTCAGTGGGTTAAGATTGTTTATGGTACAAAGTTCCCCAACTCGCAATTCCTTGTAAGTAAGATGGAATGGAATTCCTTATAAGCAGGAAAAAAGTATTTGATTAAAGTATTAATATCATTAAAATATTACTCATTTTAGACAAAAATGCAGTTCACGTGTTCTTAGGTTCATAATATTTATTGTCTTTAGAAATATCATTTAAAATATATTTTAAATTTAAGCTAAAATTGTAACGTAAAACCAAACGTTGAATGTCAATTATACATGTCATACCTCAGTAATAACATTTCCATGTTTTTATGGAAAATTTAAAAAGTAGCTGTATTATGTTCGTCATGTTATGACCCTTCCACTTATTAATAAGCATTCGGCAACTCCAGGCAATCCCTTATTAAATCTTGTAATTAAAAAAAAAGAACCGAAAACTATACATATATGAAAAATAATGATACATATGTTTTTATTTGAAATAAAAATGCCGTTTAAAAGTGTTTAAGAAATCAGAAATACTGTAGAAATGTATTTTTACTAAAATTCCAACTACTCGTACCTTACATTGGTTACTCAAGGTTGGAGACAAACCAAGAATAATTTCAGGGACTTCCTTTTACGAGTATGGCAGCACTGGAAACGTCAGTCTTCAATGAAAACAAAAGTTAAAAACGCAAGTTTTTACTTACAGGGTACATTATTATTATGTTCTCGCCACAGTGAGTGCAACATACTTCTCAGTCTTAGTGCATTTAAAAGCGTTATTACTTCTTCTTGCATCACCTACTTTGAAAGGCTTAATAGGTATTGATCTTGAGTTAATTTGTTGTATTCTAAAATTGACCGGTTCTGTATGTATAGCGAAATTTCTATAAAAAGAAAGTGCTTCCTTCATAACTTCATATTTTAATTTAAGAAAATAATCGTTTTTATAATGTTGTTCTCAAATTTTAAGTGATTGTTTCTTATATTCATTTTTAACCATTCATTTTTAATATGTACTTTAAATTTAATAAAAGTAAATCTTAATTAAGACTGAATAAAAATTATTCAATCACAATTATATTACTTAAATAATTTTCTGTGTAAGTGACAGTAGTATCACAGGAAATGTTAGTATAAAAAATAATAGATGTTTTTTTAAATACCTAGCAAAGCTAGCTAATCTAGCCAGAAAACGAAAAACTTCTCATTTATGTTACATACTTATAAAAAGTTAAATTTAAGGTATTCTTATAGATCTGTACACATACAGATCTATACAAGATGGAAGTGGATGAGTATTCAGAGGCTACAGACGAGTTTAAGGCAAGACCTTACCAAGCCCAACTCGAAGAAATTGCTGTCAAAAACAATACAATTATTTATTTACCAACAGGTTTGTTACAAATTAAATTCTCTTTACAATAGGCTCAAATTTTTGTTACTAATTAACCGTATGGTGTTAATGTTGTTATAGTGTAATTTTCTAATATTTTAAAGTCAATTTTGTTCAGCCAAAGAGGTTGATGAAATAATACTGAAACAGTGATGCAGTAATGTTCACTCTTTCACTCACTATTTATTTAGGTAGATGGCATGTAATTAAATAAACCATAATTTTCTTTCAGGTTCTGGTAAGACATATATTGCAGTTTGTCTCATTAAAAGATTCCGTCAAGCATTACTAAAGCCATGGGGCCAAGGAGGGAAGCGGACTTTCTTTTTGGTCAACACTGTACCATTAGTAAATCAACAGGTCAGATGTTTATTTATTTTATTCAAGTAGTTGTAGTATTTATATTCAATACACATACATTAAGTAGATACATATACACACTTAAATTATATTATATTAAATGATACACCCTTGGCCCAATCTATCGGGATTTGGGTACTTATACCTAGTCTAGCCATAAATACTGTAGCAAATAAAAAAAATATTTTTTCTATTGCAAATAACATTTATCACTTTTACAGTATGTAAGTTTAATACATAAATATAAAACAATTTAAAACATAAAAAGCTTATTCGAAGTGGTCTCCATTGGCTGCAATACAGTCCTTTAATGTTGAGGCCAGTTATCAATAGAAGCACGCAATCTTTCCATGGGAAAATTCTTCACTGCCAATCGTATGGATTGTTTTAGGGAGTCCAAATTATCATGACGTTAAGAGCAAGCCCTACTCTCTAAAACTGACCATAAATCATAATCCAGCGGATTAAGATCGGGACTAGACGTCGGCCAGTCTTCAGCTCTGATGATGTCGGAAACGTTCGTTTCCAACCAAGACTGCGTGGACCGAGCTTTATGACCCGGCGCTGAGTCTTGCTGGAAGGACCATTGTTGGTTATTGAACATGGTGTTGTTAAGGGGCTTAACTACCTTCTCAAGAATGGTATTTTGATACACTTGTGCCGATGTTTTGATACCTTTTTCGCAAAAGTATGGCTCAGTCACTCCTTCATAGCTAATACCCAACTAAACCATCACTGAAGTCGGATAATGCCGACGTTGCACTCTGTCGACTAATTGAGAAGCTTCCTTAGAGCTTTGAGCATAAATACGGTCGTTTTGTTTGTTAAAATGTTGCTTAAGTGTAAAAATTTTCTCATCCGTAAACAAAATTTTTCTGTGACCTCCCTTTGCGTACCGCTTCAGTAGTTGTTTAGATTTTATCACCCTATTCTTTTTTAAATTATCATTTAGAAAATGTCCAGTGCGTCTCTTATAGGCTGCAAGTCCTAAGTCGTCTTTTAAAATACGCGACATGGTTCTAGGTGCTATCTTCATCTCCCGAGATAAAATCTTTTGCTTTTGGACAGGATTTCTTCGAATTCTTTCCCTTACTGCTTTGACCACCTTTTTCGTACGAACACAAAGATTGTATAAATTAATTTCGATAATAACGTACACATAATTATAAAACTGTAACGAAATTTTTTTTCGATTTCATATGATTCATGATAGCACAAGTTTAAACCTTAGCGGATTTTTTGGTTGTTATTTAACATAAATAATCCTGTAATATTTGTAAAAATGATAAATAAATAATAAAAAAAAAACTACGTGGACGGCCAGATCTTTTTCTGTCACAAACAGAGGAGGTCTCATTGTACCTATTAATAGCCCGGTACACAAACATTTGACTAATGCCAAGCGTGTGGAGCGTTTTAAAAATTGCATTTGGCTCCCAGTTTTTGTAATGCAATCACAGCGATTCGGTTCTCTTTATCACCCCACTCCATTTTAATATCGCAAAATATTGAAAAAATTATTGGCGCCAAAATAAGAAAACACAATGAAAAATTATATAAAAATGACATCAATAACAATGATTCCAAATTCAAATGTAATATTTTGTTTATTTTTTGTTGTAACAGTATTTACGGCCAGACTATGTACATATATGTATTTTGGTTGCAGCACTAGGAGAAAGAAACAAGTAGTTTGGTTAAATAAAATTATGTAGTAAATAAATAAATAATAGATATTAATATTCATAACTATTATAAAATAACACTTTTAACAATAATGGTTCTATTATCAGTTGATTTTCATTGTCATCAATATTAGTAGTCATTAGTATATCAGTAAGTATGTATTGATTTTTGAAAATAGAATAAACATATATGCTACTTATACTAAGCAAACACCAAGTGATTAACACTATATAGATAGGAAGACAGTCAGCTATCAAATGACTCCTATTTATTACACATAGTTCTTTTTCATTTAAAGTGTAAAAATTTTGTCAAACAGGTTTTATTATATGATTATTGAATATTTTTATAGTTTTGTGTTGCATTTCTGTTTAAAACATTCTCATTTTTTTTAAATTCCTACATCTTTAACTAGTGATAGAGAAATAGATCTTATTTTGGACTGTGGACTCCTCAGGCAAGGGTCCAGCGCCAGAGTGGCCTCAAACGCTTTCACTTCGCTTAATAAACTTGGTATATTATTTTTATTTCTGGTGTTATTTGGTACCTGAATTTTTTATACAAATTTAGCAAGCCGGGCCGGTTTCGCTCGGGTGCAATACTGATATTTGTGAACTGTTTAATAGATGTCATTATTCATATAAACTTTCCTCTTCAATCACTCTATCAGATAGAGTGATTGAAGAGGAAAGTTTTTTAATAGATAGAGTCTATCTATTAAAAAACTTTCAAAGACTTAAGCATACATACAGGGATATAAGGACAGAGAAAGTGACTTTTTTTTCTACTATGTGTAATCCCTTATCTATTGATCATTTAACCGCCAAATAGCTGCCGCCGTCTGAAACTGAATTATTGTCATAGATAGTTGCCATTTAACTAGTTAAAAGGTTTAATGGTTTTTGGGTTACCTACCATTTTTAATATCAATTTTCAAATGACTCTTGACGTCTTTCTTGTTTGGACTAGTGTATTTTCTATAATAATTATTTTTCTTGCCATTAATATAAACTGAAATAGTAACGAATCAATTATTACCTAAGTAAGTGTTATGATTGATTTGAATTTTCAACAGAACAGAAGTTCAATAGAAAAAATGTAATAAATACGATCTCAATATAAGGATGCCATTAACAATTATAGTCGTAAGTTACCTAACAGTAACACATTGTTTTAGACATGTCAAGTCGTTTAGGTACTGACGTGTCCCTATCCACAGCGCACCGTACAACTCCGCAAGGAAGCGAACTCAAAGTCGCATTACGTAACATTGGCACAATTTATTTCTAATTGCGTCATATTTTCTCAACTACTTCACTATTACTAACAATGTGGGTAGTTGAGTGATAGGTATAGGTATAGATAGACTATATTTTCGTTTTTCAAAAAGTTCTTTTTCCTTCTCTTAATATTTATTTATGGGACTTTCGTATATTTAAATGTTATTAAAGTAGCGACCCACACCGGCTTCTCATGGGTGCTATGTTAATACTTATTTTCCACCTCCCGTCCCCTTCAATAACTATTTAAAAAAAAACATCAAAATCCATTGCGTAGTTAAATAGGGACAGAGAGACTTTTATACTAGCTAGCTAGCTATAACAAACTAATATTGCCGTTTGGTGAAGTGGTCGGGTTATTGTGTAAATTGTCGCCGCTCGATTCCCAAACGGAACAGTTTTGTGCAGTCCACAAATTTTTGTAATGGGTTTGAGTATTATGAAATTTTATTTAAGTATAGAATAGCTTCACTCGAGGACAGACTGATACACAAAAAGTAAGATACCTAGTTACTTTGGCTTTAGGTTGGACCTGTCCTCCCATTCTGGTAAAGATGGGATGTTGTACCTAAAGGTTAAAAGGTTAACAGGTGTACAACATACGGCAAGAGCAAAGCCCAATATCATACAAGTATAAGTACCTACCTATATGTTGACTTTATATTCCGGTAATCACCTTTTCAGCACTGGTTCATCCTCTTACATTATTTAATTTACATTTCCTACCCGATCAACCTCTGATAGACAAAAAGACTTACTTACAACAATAGTGGCGATGCCCTCATTGTTAACCGAACGCCGAGAGTTTGCAAGAAATTAGGTATATGAAAATTGTGTAATAAGGTTTTAATAGTAATTTAGGTATCGTTGGGTTTACTAAATTAATTGTAAACAACGACTTACTCATTATTATCGCTTATATAAGAAAGCACGTCGATTCTATAAAATTTGTTTGATTTTGAATCGTGTTCGAGTGCGAAGTGAGCGTCGAAGTGACAAGGAAATTAAATTTTAGAATGCCACTTTTAACGTTATCTATCAAAATGTTGCTGTCAATTTAGTTCAACTCGCAAGTATAGCGCTAGTGTACTAATACTCACAGCGGATTCAGATTCGAATTTTAGAATGAAGTCTTACAGAATCACACTGCAGTGCCTACCTATTGGTTAAAAATAACGTTTGAAACGTGCTTTACTTAGGTAGGTACTTGAAATGAATGGGAACAGAATGAATCATTGTGTTTTGTTTACAAAGTTCGGTGTTTAACAATCCAATGTTTTGTATTGGAATCTGTTGCAATAGGTACTTACGGAACGCTTATCTTCTTATTTTTAATACGCAGTTGAACTTTATTCCTATGTTTGTAAAAGCTATTTTTGAAAACAAAATTGTTGTTAGAACAATAAAATTATTTGTAAAGGACGTATATAATAGGTACTGTACAGGCTATAGTTGACCGTTGTTTGACTTGGTCTTATCAAAATATTGCACAAGTAGCATTATTTCCATATATTTTTTCTGTAACTAACGACATTGCTGTTAACTTCTCAAATATGTATCTCATGTGATGTCACCCGGCTTCGCTCGCAGTACCAGAGTAAAAGGAAGTTTAATTGTTATTCCTGACTAGGTATATCTATCTTACGACCAACGTTTATTCAAATCCGTTCAGTTTTTACTTAAAAGAGTAACACACATCCATCCATCCATTCATACCTACGAACTCTCCCGTTTGTAATATTAATAGGATAATTAAGTAGGATTTGCCTAATCTTCTTGAAAGGCTGAGATGGACACACAAGATATACAAGACCAGACTCCTTATATGTACCTAATCCAAGAAATACTTATAATATTTTACAAGACCTGGGTACCAATTTCTTCTGCTCGTCATTACTCGAGCTTCTAGCCATTCCACCAACAGGCCTGCCTAAATTATTAACTTAATTGTTATTTATACATAACTAGCGGTCGCCCGCGGCCCCGCCCATGTGGATATCGCTCAGAATACAGAACAAACCAGAATCCGTGTTCACTCATTATTGCATGTCGTCAAATGTGTCCAAAAACGATACGTCAGTCCCCCCGCTAGCCGCACTTCCCACCCGCGTAGTGTTGCCGACAGGGAACAATTCCCTTGGTTTGGGGTACCTAATTTGACTAGAGGGGGGTAAGATATATTTTTTGGGAAAACCCAAATATAGGAAAACTTACGATAATTGCAACAGACTAGTTGTTTACACATTTCATGCAGGTATCATAAAAGTTGACGATTTCTGGCTGTGTTAATTTTAGTTACACCGACTATACACAACGTGTATAGTAAATGTGTTTTGATCCATTTTAAAACTAATATGACAAAGGTTCCACAATGGACAACAATATAACTCACAAAAAATAAATAAGTGGGTAAATTTTACACCAAAAATGACAACACTCACAAAATGGCCGCATCATTGTCATGGAAAAATAAATCGTTAAAAGAAAATTAATAATTAATTAAATATACTATTGCAGTCGATGCTTACAGATAAAATGTAATCTTATCCACTTTTTTCGTAATTCCAGCTCTATTTTTACTCGTAATAATAACACAAGACTGCGTAATGAAATTAAAATTG
This sequence comes from Spodoptera exigua, assembly GCA_902829305.4. Lineage (NCBI taxonomy): Eukaryota > Metazoa > Arthropoda > Insecta > Lepidoptera > Noctuidae > Spodoptera > Spodoptera exigua. The sequence continues at coordinate 8,424,682 of LR824614.2, forward strand.
ATACTCGTAAATACGTCACGACATGCCACGTGCCAAAATTGACTGATCGTAGAAATTTCATACTACTCTGGCTAAGAGTGGTTTTAGTGGCTTTAATATGAAGCGCGTTGCCGCCTTCTGGTTTGTTCTGTATTCTGAGGGATATCGTTTTTACACCTTGTCAAGATTTTTTTTTTATATTTTATCTATGTAAGTACAAACCTTTTATGAACTTCCACGAATAATTCAAAATAACCTAATCGGTAAACGCATTGTTGGGTTTTAACACTACAACGAAAAGTGGCATTGATTTTTAACCGACTTCAAAAAAGGAGGAGGTTCTCAATTCGACGCGTATATTTTTTTTATGTATGTACACCGATTACTCGAAGACGCCTGCACCGATTTGCAAAATTCTATTTTATTCGATAGGGTATACCTACTTGCCATTTGGTCCCATTGTCATGAGGTCAGGATCTGATGATGGAATCCTGGAGAAACCGAGAGGAACTTTCGAAAATTGTAGTTGCGAGTAGGTTTTTTGTATGATGTTTAAGTAGGCCTTTAACAACACTACGACTTGACGAAGGTCGAAGTCGACCAGATGTTGGAGCTGGAAGACAGTCGAGGGATCTCCTTGACTATTTGGAGTAATTGCCTTGTGTTTGGGCTTGAATAATTCGTATTGGCGAGCACTTTGCTTTATTAATAATAAAACACTATCAATTCTATGTGCTACCTATTCATAGGTTTGAAGTCGGTGCCAAGCCCTAAACAGAATAAAACTAAATGAGAATTCAGACTGTTTAACTGCTAAAAGACGAAATTTCCACAACTAACAACGCAGCTACCTACTACTACTTTTAAGAACCAAGTACGAGAAAACTTTCAGAATTCATAATTCATCCAAATATCTTTCTAAGCTATGTACAGTTTCGCCGGTAACGAAACTATATAGACTTCTGATTCTACGCTAACGCCATAAAGTTAGAAAATCGGTACTAAATTTCTTAAATCCTAACAAATAAATTCAAACGCGCCCGGCGAGTTTAGGTACTCATGTAATCATGCTTATTATATTATGTATTAGGCTTGGCACCGACTTCAAACCTATGAACAGGTAGCACATAGAATTTATAGTGTTTTATTATTAATATTAAAAGTATTAGCTTCGCGTACGTAAGAGTGCTATTAAAATATCAATTTTAATTACTTATTTGACACTTTTTTGTTTTTGAAGTCCGTTTTTTTAAACGTAGTTTTTTTTATTAAGTATATATATAGATTTTGTAATTATAATATTTATTGTTTTAGAAAAAGGTAATAGAACATCGATGTGCTGTCACTGTTGGCGGTTACAGTAGTGAAGATGGGGTAGATTACTGGGACAAAGCTAAATGGGACTCTGAACTAGAAAAGAATGAGGTACGTATAAATATATTTTATATATGTATTAGTAAGCACACTTTTTATCATCACTTTCGTGAGACATGTGAAATTAATTCTGTTTTAAAACTTTGTGTAGATATTTACTCCTATAAGTATGTAAGTATTTGACAAAATAACACGACTTGTTTCAAATCACGGAGGGGGCTTATATGTACCTGTTTATGAAGCATTGACATTGATACGCCACTGTAAACCTCGCGCGGCTTATTCCAAAATAATGTGTGATATTGAAAAAAAAATAGGTACCTCTTGTAAAACCTCCTTCTTCAGTCATATTAAGAGATGCTATTTAATTATTTTACCAAAAGACAATATATTTTTATTTCAGGTTATTGTTATGACCAGCCAGATTCTATGCGACATGTTGACCCACCAATATATAAAGATCGATGACATAAACTTTTTAATATTCGACGAATGTCACCACGCTGTCGTCGATCACCCCATGCGGATCATCATGAAACATTTCGAGAATTGTCCAAAAGACGCGCAACCTCGTGTTCTAGGTAATGTAACTTTCTTTGAGCTGGGTCGGCACAAAAAACTCTTTACCTGAATGTAGGCAACCGACACCGCCCTTGGGCACCTGAAACGCCACAGGAGTTGCAAGATGACTGCACGGAAACACAGTATTAAAATGGAAAGTTATTTTATTTCCCGTGAATGTCGAAAGAGCTGATCATCATCACTAGCCTATAAGTATGCCACTGCTGAGAAAGGGCCACTTCCTTTACTAAGAAGGATTGAGCATTAAACACCACGCTTGTAATATACTTTTCACTGTATGTAGTTGTGTCTTAATAATTTTGAAAATAGCAAAAGTAACTTTGGTGCTTGGCAGAGTTCGACCATCATCTCACATATTGTGCGCTTGTGGTAAAATAATGAATCATTCATTTGCCAAAAATATGGTGACACAAAATGAGGTTGGATATGTTATATTCTACACTTACAAGTGTTTTTTTTTAAACTTAAGCTTAAGATCACGGGTGCAGAGACGAGTATTAGATCTACGACTGAGCCGTTAAAGTCGGTTAAAGGGAGACCACTAAATGTCACAAAACATATATACACCGAATCAATAGCTTAGTAGGCAATCAATGTTATGAGCTCATTAAGTACTCAATTTATGTTTTCAAATACTTAGTTTTTTCTCTTTTCAGGTTTGACAGCGACCCTTTTAAATGCAAATGTAAAAACGTCGAGAGTGGAACACACACTCCACGAGTTAGAGATTACATTCCACGCAAAGATTGCCACAGTCGATGAGCTGGGACAAGTTTTAGAGTATGAATTTTTTTTATTAACATACCTGCTTCCGCCCTCGGCGCAAAAAATACGTGTCGCTGTACTGGGTTTATAGCTTTAATGAACGACAAAGCAGTTTGATACTTTCCTTAGCCAATAATATTTTTTGGACTTTGTAACTGAGTATTTCAAATATCAAATCAACATAAAAACGCCTAGCAACACACATTTTCCCAATGTTTATTTAAATGACTAAATGTCATTAAATTCCTTAAATATGCTAAATCAAAAATCACTTTTCAACACGCTTCCTCATAAAGCGGCTCTAGTCCCATGTCAATAATTTTTGTTAAAATGCTATCCGTGAAAAACCCAAAAAAAGAAACTATTTTTTTTAGTCTATGACTGATGCGCGCGCCTACACGTAAATTGAATAATTTTTCCCGCCATTACGAAACATTTTTCACAAGTCGTCTCGTTTTCTCGTTGGAAATTATTTCGTTTTTTATTAAAATATTATTTTATTCAGAAGTGTGTTGAAAAACGTCGTAAGATACACGTGTGTATGAATGAATACCGTCCTCGGCTTGTTAAGACCCTCGCCTGACGGATCGGGCCTCAATGCGCCTTAGCGGTACCTAATCACCAACATTACAATACCGCCAACGTATCTTGGCGAGACTGAAGTTAGCAGACTAGCTGCGCAGTACACAATTTTGTTCTTAAAAGATCCATTGCACAGACAAACGGCTAACTTCAGACTACTGTACATTCTTGTACCATAATGTTCTATTATTATTGAATTCCAGCTCAACCGAGCTTAGACTTGTAATTTATTTTTCTTCTAAAATAGATAGACTTTATTCTTCTAAAATACTATTACTACTTTAGACTTATAAAATAGATAGACTAGATTGACTTTACGTCCCCAAAAAACGCTACGTAGAAAATGTAGGTAATTAATTACCTAATCGAAATCGTTAGATCGGTTTCTAAGAGCTTATAAACCATTTAAGAATGTATACTTAGGTTTAAATGTTCATTTAAAGGTAGGTAGGTATTAAAATGTATTTAAAAATTCCAGCTACTCGACAAATCCGAATGAAATGGTGCAGTTCTACCGAAGCCTGGCCCCGTCAACAGTATCCAACGATGTTGTGACTAAGCTGACGAAACTGCAGCAACTTATTAGTGATATAAAATTACCTAGCTCGAAACCGAATCACCGTCAGCAATTGAAAGAGGGCCAGAAAGAATTCTCCTCCGACCCGGCTAAGGTAAAAGAATCAATGCTTGAATTTTCTTAATTGACTGACCCTATTTTTAAACCCCGACGCCAAAAGAGGGGTGTAATAAGTTTGACGTGTCTGTCTGTCTATATGTGGCATCATAGATCTCGAACGAATGAACCGGTTTCAATTTAGTTTTTTTTGTATAACAAGTGTTTTACGGGCAAGTGTTCTTAGACATGTTTTCATCAAACATGAATGACAAGATCGATTGAGCCGTTTAAAAGTTATAGGGGTTAAAGTGGGGAAGAAAAACGGAATGTCTGCAAATATGCTCAAGTGGAGTATCAAATGAAAGGTTGTAGATAGATACATGTTTCATACGTATGTCGTAAATAATTTATGTTAGCTATATAAGATATAACATGACTAAAAACAGATTAGTCAAAATATTCTCTGGGTAATTTCAGCATTGCTTAAATGACAACTTTTTATGAGATAAATTTACATACAAGCAGACGACTGATGATAAGCAACCGGCGCCGCCCATGAACATAAATAAATAAAATAAATTGTCTTGAAATTTATTTTTTATAGCACCCTCTGTCACATTTGATTCATAAAATTTCAGTGAAAGAATTTTGGAAATTGGAACAGCTGGTCGAATTTCCAAAATTCTTTCACTGATAGATAGCTACAATGTTCCTCAGTGGTATAGGCTATAAAACATCACGCTACGATTAAATGGAGCCGAGCAGCGTGTGAAACCACGCGAGAGTAGCTAGTGGGGAATAAAACTAGAGACTTTTTATTACAGATTGTGAAAGCGGTGAAAAATATGATATCGGCAATGATCATGTTCTTAGAAGAATTAGGTCTTTACGGCGGTTCTTTGGGTATATTGGCGTACGTAATATTATTGGAACGCTTAAAACGAAAAGCTGTAACTAAAGAAGAGGAGCTCCTGTATAAAGTCGCTATTACATATTGTGTAGAGTGAGTATGTTTATTTATTTATTCCTATATACCTTCTGTCAGGCTCAAAATTTCTCCGAGAGAGAAGAGGCATTTTCCCAACAACTTATTATACTATCGTGCGATGACCAGGAATGCAGGATGCATGATGGTGGTGGAGATTCGACATTTACTAGACATTTATTAGTATGGCACTTATCAATGAAACATTTTTTAGGTTTACGTACAATCAGCGTCAAATATATTGGGAAATTTAGGATTGACATAACTTGTTGATTTGGATGCTTCTATAGGTAATGGCTTTCTTGGTGAGGGAACGATAAAAAAAATAATATGTATGAAATTGAGTACCCTGAGCGCTCTGTACTTTGTAAGATTATACGCTGCAAGAAGGCTCAGCTCCGCAGTTTTGTCATGTGATTTGCCAGCGGCTTCGTTCACATGAGTAGAATAAAAACCCTAGCTTACCTGTTATTCCAGTCAATTATTATCTGTAATCATAATATCAGCCTACGATCGTCGGGGTGCGTGCCAGAAGACCTCCCCGTGGTGCACCCTGGGTGCGGGCGACAGTCTCCCTAACGGGATGGTGACAGGGTTGGTTTGACTGTCGCCCGCAGCGAACTTCTGGCCGGGCGGAGAACCCGGTCGGGTTCTAGAGGCGACCGGCTCTATGCTGGCATGGAGTCTACGCCTCCGTGGGGGCGTTCCTCCGCACGACTCTCTGGACCTAGCAGAGAGCGGGGCGGAGAAACAAGGGCGGCACTCGTTGTGCACTCACCCTGCCAATGAGTAGCATCGGGGCACTAGCTGCGCCCGACTGCACCCGTCGATATCGTAATCCGGGAAGAGATCATGGTCATGTTTTATGACTCGGACCGGGACGAGGGTCTTGGCTTAACCGCCCGGACCGCGAGGAAGATAACCTCTATAAAAAATTCCTCCAATACTAAGTTCTGGTGCGCGGCGAGGGTATGTATGGCTGAGGAGTAGGATCAGTCGTGAGCGCACCCCCAGCTAGGGGACCGGTGGACCCCCTAGTTGGGAGACAAATGCACACTTACCCAGGGACAGGGGGCTCTCCCTGGGCGGACCTTTTATTTCCCCCATACTCGTGGGAATCACATGGAGATACCTAAATACAAAAATAAAAAGAAAAATCCACCTAACGGTGAGGAGGACGCAAGCGAGGTCAGCTCGCTTGCGAATATAACCGAGGCGCTAGATGCATCGTGTGCACGTGCCTCTAGCAGGAAGGAGTCGGACTCAGAGTCCGACTCATCATTGTCTGGCGTCAGCATCGCGCTGCGCCACAAGAAAGACCGGGGCGTTTTTAAACGTCCCAGGTTGGAGCCGTCTACCAACGAGCAGGAGGCCCCAGCCCCCAAAATCCCCACGGCTGCGCGGGGTAGGGGCAAGGGGAAGGGCTCCACAAGGGCGGCTGGGAGCCGATCCGAGCCGGCAGAGCGGCTGGCAGCGGAGGGGAGCGCCCTGGGAAAGGCTGCCCCCTCGGACTCCTCGGAGATGGAGGCCTCCGGTGGTGAGGGTTCTGTAGGCGGCGCTGAGAGCCTCCGCCTACAAGTAAAGGAAGCACTCCGCATGCTGGCTGGGCAGAAAACCCAGGCTGGCAGAAATGGAGTGCTTAAACACGCGGAAGCCGCTATTATGTCGGCGGTATCCCAGCCGGGCTCAGCTGAGCGGCAGATGGCCGCCATGCAAAAAGAGCTGGCTGGAATGCGGCGGGAGCTATCCCGCTTGGTGGCTGCCAATACTGCCCTGGAGGCTGAGCTTCGGGCAGCAAAAACAGAGCTCGCCGCAGCTCGGGGAGTCCGATCCCAACCTGCGCAGCCAGCGGAGGCCGACCTTCTCGGCCTTATGCGGCGGGAGATGGCCGCCTTCCAGCAGCGTTTCGACGTGCTGGAGGGTAGGCTCCTGCGACCTCCACTCGCAGCCGGGTCGTATGCTGCCGCAGCGGCTAAGCCCAAGCCGCCAACCAGCCGTGGGGCACAAGCCAGCGCACCGGCGAAGAAGGGGGCGAAAGCGCCGCCAGCCTTGCCACCGACGAGAGCGCCCGAGTCTCCCTCGGCGCTGGCTCCTGCGCCGATGAGCCGCAGACGAAGAGGAGCAGCGGCTGGAGCCCCAGCCGCACCGGCACCTACTCCGCCGTCTGAGTCGCGTGCTGGCAGCGAGTGGCAAGTGGCGGGGGAGGTGAGGAAGGTCGCCAAGGAGAGGAGGAAGCTCTGGAAGAAGGAGCAGCGGCAGCGGCGACAGCAGCGGCGCAAGGAGAAGCGCGCTGCGGCAATGCTCCTCGCCCCAAAATCTTCGGCTGTAGTTATCACACTACAGCCGGACGCGGCGAAAAAGGGGGTGACGTATGGCGAGGTCCTCGCCAAACTGAAGGGGGCGGTAACTCCCGCGGAGTTTGGGGCACCCGACGGGTTCGCAGTGAGGGTCACTGCCACTGGAGCCCGTCTCTTGGAGGTCCCCGGCGCGGCCAGCGGCCCGTCCGCTGATGCCCTTGCCGAGAGGCTCAGGGCGTGCATTGCGGCGGACGAAGCTCGCGTGTCCAGGCCCACCAAATGCCTGGAGCTACGCATCATGGGCCTGGACGACTCCGTGACGGAGAATGAGGTGGCGGCCGCTGTCGCCAGGACGGGGGGGTGCCCTGCTGACCAGGTGAAGGCAGGCACTATCCGCCCGGACAATACGGGGCTGCGGACTGTGGTAGTCAGCTGCCCCGTCACAGCGGCCAAAAAGCTGGCAGAGGGTAAAAGGCTCCTGGTGGGCTGGGTTTCGGCGCAGGTGAAGCTCCTGGAACCCCGACCTTTGAGGTGTTTCCGCTGCCTCGTGGGTCACCACGTGGGTGCCAAGTGCACCTCAGAGGTGGACCGCAGCGACCGCTGCTTCCGCTGCGGTCAGCCCGGTCACAGGGCCGGCGCTTGTACCGCCCCGCCGCACTGCGTAGTATGTGCGGCGGCTGGCAAACCGGCCGATCACCGGGTTGGGGGCAAAACCTGCTCCCCCCCCACCAAACCCAGGAGCAAAGGTAGGCCCGTAGCCACCTCCACCGCTCCCACCGTCGCTCCCGCTGCCGCCGCAGTCGCCAACACCCCTGCGACTGCTGCTGTCGCCGCTGCCGTCAGAGAGGAGGTCGTGATGGATACCCAATAATGGCTCCATTACGCCTCCTCCAGGCGAACATCAACCACTGCGTCGCTGCTCAGGATCTCCTGCTCCAGAGCATGGCGCAGTGGTCGATCAATGTTGCTGTGGTCTCCGAGCCGTACTTCGTTCCAGCCAGGGAACACTGGGTGTCAGACCTGGACGGCTCGGTGACCATCATCTCGTCGGCCGCCGCCGGTACCCCAACCCCCGAAGGGCCTCAGCGAGGCAGGGGTTGCGTCGCGGCTCGGTTCGGAGAGATCGCCGTGGTGGGCGTGTACTTCTCTCCGAACCGAACTCTCGTCGAGTTCCACAACTCCCTCAGGGAGTTAGTCACCGTCGTCGTCGGGTTCCGTCCCCTCCCCGTGTTGGTCCTCGGGGACTTCAATGCCAAGAATTTGGCTTGGGGTTCCCGGCTCACTGATGTCCGGGGAAGGATGGTCGAAGTCTGGGCTCTGGAGACAGGCCTAGTCGTGCTGAACCGGGGTTCTGTCCCCACGTGCGTACGGATGCGGGGCGAGTCAGTGGTGGACATTTCGTTTGCCAGCCCCGCTCTGTCATCGCGCGTTGTTGACTGGCGCGTCATGGAGGAGGTGGAGACGTTTTCGGACCACCGGTATATACGGTTCGACGTCTCCGCCGAGTCCGCAGACCCGCCAGTCAGACAGGCCCCGTGTGGCCCGCGTTGGGCGCTTAGGCAACTGGACCGGGAGCTTTTCCTGGAAGCCGCAGTCGTGCAGGCCTGGGTGATACCACCGGTCAGGCCAGCCGACATTAACGAGGAGGCGAGATGGCTCCAGGACGCCATGTCAAGGATGTGCGACGTGGCGATGCCCCGGATCCGACCGTGCCAACGCAAGCGCCAGGTGTATTGGTGGTCGCGGGAATTGGCAGACCTGCGCGGTGAGTGCACCGCAGCGCGACGCCGATACACCAGGCACCGCAGGCTCCGTCTCCGCCCTCTGGACGCTGAAACCAGAGAGGCGGAGCTATACGAGGAGTACAGGGCGGCGAAGGCCACCCTCAGGGTGGAGATCCGGCGGGCCAAAGATCGGGCCCGCGAGGAGATGTTGGAGACTCTGAACAGAGACCCGTGGGGACGCCCCTACCGGATGGTGCGTGATAAGCTCCGCACCTGGGCGCCCCCACTGACTCAGAGTCTCCGGCCGGAGGTCGTGGACGAAGTGGTTGGGGCGCTATTCCCCCGACCACAGACGGGTTACACGCCTCCGGCTATGCCCCCGCCCCCTGCGGTGCCCAATGCGGGCTACATCGACGACGAAGACGAATCCGCTCCGGAAGTGACCGAGGTAGATTTGAGAGTGGCGGTGCGCCGGCTGAGCGGCAAGAATACCGCCCCAGGACCTGACGGGCTGCATGCCAAGGTCTGGGTCCTGGCGTCGGAGGCTCTCAGGCCTCGACTACTTGGTCTGTTCAGCGCATGTTTGGAGAGAGGCCAGTTTCCGCTGTCGTGGAAGACGGGTAAACTGGTCCTCGTGAAGAAGCCGGGGCGTCCTGCGGACTCCCCGTCCGCGTACCGGCCCATTGTGCTGCTCGACGAGGTGGGAAAGCTGTTCGAGAGGATAATCTCAGACCGCCTCGTCGGGCACCTGTCTGGAAGGGGGCCGGATTTAGCGGACGGCCAGTTCGGCTTCCGAAGAGGGCGCTCCACGGTGGACGCCATCATGCGCGTGAGGGACCTCACGACGGGGACAGCGTTGGCCGGGAGGCGAGTCGTCGTGGCGGTGTCTCTGGACATCGCCAACGCCTTTAACTCGCTCCCCTGGAGCTGCATTTTGGAGGCACTCCGGTATCACCGGGTGCCTGCCTATCTCCGTCGTGTAGTCGAGGCTTACTTGACGGACAGATGCGTCATCTACCCCGGTCACCGGGGCGTGTGGAATCGGCGAGAGGTGTCGCGCGGTGTCCCACAGGGATCGGTCCTGGGACCTCTCCTGTGGAACATCGGGTACGATTGGGTGCTACGCACCGACCTCCCGAGCGGCGTCAGCATTGTCTGCTATGCTGACGACACGCTGGTGCTGGCGAACGGGAGGTCGCATCAGGCGGCGGCCGACCTGATGTCACAAGCGGTTGCGACAGTCGTTGCAAGGATCCGGCAGTTGGGACTCGAGGTGGCGCTCCACAAGTCCGAGGCCATGTGCTTCTATGGCCGTCGGAGCGCGCCACCTCCAGGTGGGTCCCAAGTAACGGCAGGAGGAGTTACCATCGGCGTCGAGTCGGCGATGAAGTACCTGGGTCTCGTCCTCGACAGCCGATGGAACTTCACGGAGCATTTTCGTCGTTTGGCCCCTAAGTTGGAACGGTCTGGGGCCGCGCTCAAGCGGCTCCTTCCCAACCTCGGGGGGCCAAACGCCTCCTGCCGGAGGTTGTATATGGGGATTGTGCGATCCATGGCCCTCTACGGTGCCCCTGTGTGGGCGCCGGACTTGAGGCGGCGGCCGGCTCGTACGCTGGTCGCGTCCCAGAGGGTCATGGCTATACGAGTAATCCGCGGGTATCGCACGATCTCCGGGGAGGCGGCGAACCTCCTTGCCGGATCACCGCCGTGGGATCTAGAAGCGAAGGCGCTCGCGCGCGTCTACAGTTTGCGCGCAGACGCGCGTCGCCGGGGCGAAGATCCTCTGCCGCGCCAAATAAGTGCGTGGCGGAATGAGCTCCGGCGAGATCTCACGGCAGAGTGGAGACAACGACTGTCGCAACCGAGGGCCGGGCACGCTACCATAGCAGCGGTAAGACCCCTCTTTGAGGAGTGGCTTGAGAGACGCCACGGCGTCCTCACCTTCCGTCTGACGCAGGTGCTTACCGGGCACGGCAGCTTCGGTAGGTTCCTGTTTCGGATTCAGCGGGAGGAAACGCCCGAGTGTCGTCATTGTGAGGACCACCTAGAGGATACGGTGGAGCATACGGTAGCGGTATGCCCTGCCTGGGCTGAGCACCGCCGTATCCTCAGGGAAGTGATCGGCGGCGGCGACCTCTCGCGCCCGGCCTTAGTCGAGGCCATGGTGCGGAGTGAGAGGAACTGGGACGCCGTCTCCTCCTTTTGTGAAGCAGTCATGCTCGCAAAGAGAGAGGCGGCCCGCGTGAGGGAGCAATCCTCCTCCTCACGCCCCAGCAGCCGCAACTGGCGACACTACGGGCGTCGGGGATCGAGGGACGATCTCCGGCCACCGTAAGTACGGGCCTGCGGTCGGCGAGTAAGGGCAGCTCGCCGCCCGACCAGAACCAGGCCCGAGCGTACGGCGCGTAGCGTTCCGCGCGCGCCTCAAAGAGCCAATAGACCACCACAGACGGGGCCCTAAAGGGCTGATGTTCAGCCGGGGTTGCGGGGTAAGCGCAATGAGGTACCGCGACCTCGGCACAGAGCAGGAGAAGGAACAGGGGGGTTTTTAGTCAGTAAGAGTCTGACACTCCCTCCTGCCCGGCCCTGGGCGGGAGAAGTCATTTGATGATTTTCCCCTCACAAAAAAAAAAAAAAAAAAAGCCTACGATCGTCAATTCTTTTAAGTTTTTTAGTTTAGAAAAGATTTTTGTGTTTGCCATAATAACAACACGAGCAGGGTGGATCAGAGACCGAAGTTTAAAAAATTTGGTTAATCAAAGAGTACTCATGCTTTTTCTGACTCAACTTGTACTGTTACTCTACTCAAAGACTTTTAAACTACACGCATAATATGTGTCTTTATTGCAGCGCACGCGCCTTGTTGACAGCTGCAATGAAATCGGAAACGGGATACGCGAAAATAACAAAACATTCATCAGAAAAAGTATTACTTATGTTGAATATACTGAAAGAATACAATCCAGCCGCAAAGGAAACTCCCGGAGGTAAAGTATGAATTCAACAATTTATTACAATTAATTTATTCATGTTCATGTGTACCTAATATTGGTGATTACTGCTGAGGCACATTGAGAGAAAACGAGACGACTTGTGAAAAATGCTTCGCAATGGCGGGATTTTTTTTTTATTTAAAATTCCTATGCGCGCATCGGCCATAGACTAAAAATGAGGTTTCTTTTTTTGGGCTTTTCGACTGTTAAATTCCATTACTCACTAGTGAATAACAGTAATGAATAAAAGTCACAGTTTGATTATAAGTGTCATTATGTGCCTAATTGCCATGGGATTAGATCCACACCAAGAGTGTTGAATAATGAATTTATTCAATAATATATCATATAATTATGTATATTTTTTATTGTATAAGACATTCTTGTGATAAACATAGATGTGTGCGACTTCTTTAAAATATTTCCTTTTGCAGGTCTACTAAAAGCGAATAAAAAAAGGCAGCTATCAGCCATAATATTTACAAAACAAAGGTTTACAGCGAAAGTTTTATACAATCTTTTAAAAGATGTGAAAGAGGCGAATCCTGAGGAGTTTGGTTTTCTGAAACACGATTTCGTTGTTGGCTTTAATGTCAACCCAATGAAGAATACGAGAGAAGAGTACTATGTCAAGAAATGTAGCCATAAAGCATTACTGAAGTTTAAGAACAAGTAAGTCATTGTTTATATCTTATTTTTACGGTACAGGGCGGCAACAAACGACGAATTACCAGTGGTAAGCAATCGACGCTGCCTTTGCACACCTACAACACCAGAAGTCGTTATGGTGGCCCGCTTGTTAAGGCTTGCAGGTTTTGAGGGCTCAAAACCTGGCAAGTACCAATGTGACTATTTCCGAGTTACATGTACGTTCTTTGATTACTGACTGACACCACTCACAAACGGCGAATAAAAACTTAGTAAAGAAACCCGGACTTATAATTTCAAATTTTAAGTTTGAAATCCCCGATCCGCCTTGACCAAACGTGGTGATTGATGCTCCAACCATTGCCTTTATATATTACTAGCTACTCTCGCTCGGTTTCACCCGCTGCTTGGCTCCATTTAATCCGTAGCGTGATGTTTTATAGCCGATAGCATTCAGGAACATTGGAAGGAAAGAATTTTGGAAATCCGATTAGCGGTTCCAAAGATTACCCCCTACATACAAACTTACAAAATTTACCTCTTTGTAATATTAGTACAGATAGGTCGTGAAAAATGGTCTCTCTCTCATACCTGATGGTAAGCAATCACCGCCGCCCATTGACAATCGAAGTACCAAAAAAGTTACTTAACGTGCGTTGCCGGCCCTTTGTAGGTTATTGGAATTAAGCATGCTTAAATCCCTACTACCCCAATTCTCAACCCTTTTGGATTGACAATGGGAAAAATTGGGTCTTCGGTAACTTCACTCACACAGCGAAACACAACTTAAGTATTGTTTCACGACGGCTTTCTGTGAAGCAGTGGTATCACTCCGGTCTAGCCGGCCCATTGGTGCCGAATCATGGCTCTCCCACACTTGAAACGTGTAATTTCACCAACTTATCTGTGATTGATTTATTATGAAACATATTGAGAAAATATATTGAAATTATTATTCCAGTGACTTGAACTGTTTGATATCGACGAGCGTTATAGAAGAAGGCATAGACATACCACAATGTCTACTAGTAGTGCGCTTCGACCCGCCTCTAGAGTACCGGTCATACGTACAGAGTAAAGGTTTGTTTTAGTTTTCTTCTTACCTCCCCTTCGCGCTAACTCTCTCTCGTTTTGACTTACTTCACCTCGTATTATTGTTTTCCCTCTCCCTTTCTGTTACACTTTCACTCTCCTCTCTCTCTTTTTCTCTCTTAAACTTTGGCCTTTCAACTTTTCTCTCATACCCTTTAACTCTCCTCTTCCCTTCTCTTTCTCTCTCACACTCTTTCACTCTCCCTTCTCTTCTTCTCTCTTAACTCTATTTATTTGTGTTTAATGTAAATTTAGTATTTCTGAGTAATTGTGTTATCTATTGTATTCTATATGATTTAGGTCGAGCGAGAAGTAGCGACTCAACCTTCGTTATATTAGTAAATATAGAAGATAAAAATAAATTCATGAGAAGCTACGAGGAGTTCCGGTATACAGAGCGTTTGATACAAAGGGTATGTATGTATGAAAAAATAATATAATTATTAGTGACTAGTAAGAATTGGTGAGGTTTAAGGCCCAATAATACCTACATCTTACCTCTGCAAAACTGGCCCTAAGTCTCAATAAAAATTAAAAGTAACCCTGTTCTGTTTTATTAGACTGACGCTTGCGCTATTTAGCTACCAAACTCTACGGAACACTAAATATCAAATGACGCAACAGCTATTAACTTTTAAAGGGCTTATAAACATTTAATACGTTTTATATGTATTAAAAAATTCTTTACGATAACTTTCTACAAATAAAGTAAGTACCTACGTGATTACGTTATATTTTCATTTCTCAAAATTGTTCTATGAGCAATTAATAATTGCATCAAATCAAACAATGAAAGTGAATCAAAATCCGAACTAACCCATAAACAGAAACTTTTGAAACGACAATAAAATAGGATATAGGCTGTCAGTCAGTATGTGTAGATTCGAATGGAGAAGAACGAGCAAGAAACTCCATAGTTTTTAATATTATTGTATAAAAATTCGAAATATAATTGTTTTTTATTATGACAATACCGCTACAATAATATAAAAATGAATAGCAATTTGTAAGCGCATAACTCAAAAACGCCTAGACCAATTAATGATTTGCCAATTCATATTTTGTTGTATTCGTTATGTTCAGCAGTAGGTTCTTTTGAAAGATAACATTAGAAAAGTAGAGTGAAAAGTGGCTAGTATAGAATAAAAGCAGGATGAGTAGATAATAACTGCACTTTTTGATAACTGATTGAAATAAAATTTTCAGATACTTGTTGGGAACTGTGACGATCGTATCGAACCGACTACAGACGACATTGATCGGCAACTGTATAAGGACGAAGATGTGCCGCCTTTTGTTACACCGCATGGGGGTAAGTTAACAATATTATAATAATACTAGCATCCGCCCGCGGCTTTACCTGCGTGGTATGTTGATTAAAAGCAGCCTATGTGTTAATCCAGGGTGTCAACTATCTACATACTAAAAAGCAACCGAATCCGTCCAGCCTTTTTGGGATGAAAGAATAACAAAAATACACCCATACATTGCCAATTTAACGTTTATATTATTAGTAAGATTATAGTATTATAAAACATAATCGTAAAAAAAACAGTTTTTATCAATGAGTAGTAACAATTATTAATAACAAAACTTATTATTTAAAACGTTTGCCAACCTCTACATTTTTCCTCTGTTTCTAAAATTACCTAACCAAACGTAGGTAAACATGTAGGT
Organism: Spodoptera exigua; assembly: GCA_902829305.4. Classification (NCBI taxonomy): domain Eukaryota; kingdom Metazoa; phylum Arthropoda; class Insecta; order Lepidoptera; family Noctuidae; genus Spodoptera; species Spodoptera exigua. Next base: position 8,439,996 of record LR824614.2, read on the forward strand.
ACGCTTACAAAACATTTTTTTCACACACAGCACATTCGGACCCGAAAGAAAAATTTGTAAATCATAAAATCATTTTTGGATGTATAGAACCTTCGACTTGTTGCACGATAGCCTGTTGACCAAAACCCAAAACCAAAACTGCACGCTTGACGCGGTTTGTTTCCATGCATATTTTGGAGCGTTGTGCCTGGTGCCTAAAATAAACCAGTAAATGGTTGTTCTTTCTTTCAAAGAAACTTATTTCGCCTCTGACAAATAAACTCCACACATTCCCCAAGCATTTACAAACATACAAGCCGTCCAGACCCGGCACAATAATCTGTGAATCACACAAAGTGTTGTTCTGTGCCGTATTCAAACTCGTGACAGATGAACAGCAGAGTCTACGCCAAACGTGCAGTAATTTTTAAAGTTTAGGTTTATACTAAACATTTGTTTTCCAGCTCGTTTGTCTGCAGTTTCGGCAATAAGTTTACTGAATAGATATTGCTCAGTACTACCACACGATCAGTTCACTGTTATTACACCGATGTGGATTCAAGAAAACGTCACAGGCAATGACGGTGTTATTCGAAAACTTGTCACGATTGTAATGCCCATCGCTTGTCCTATCAAAGAAGAAATAAAGGTATGCTTCACTTACATTTTTATAGTATTTAGTATTAGGTAAATGTGCATTCTGATCACCTGTATGAAGATGCCGATCGACAATTGCGACACCAGAGGACTTGCAAATGCGTTGTCGGCTTTTTGGAGCTAGGAAACGAGTATTTGTGGATAAGGGCGAAAGGAGTATTGAGCCTCCGGTAAGCTCACTCACAAGGCGCAACGCAATCCAAAACTCCGCACTCCTCTAAAGCTTATAAATATTTGCGCATTTGATTGTCGGCGGAGTGCCCAAAAGTTATGAAATTCGCAAAATGGAAGGTTTCACAACACCCGAAACTTAACCTTTACTTAATCAGTGCTCTAACACTTTAAAGTTACTCCGTAAATATCCACCCCTAGCAATAGCATTAACCCCTTTATAAAAATCACCCATCGACTTGTCCCGCCTTGGACAGGTCAAGAGAGATAAGGGTCAGACTTTGATGATTTGAGCTGGGCTGTGCGGTATTTAGTTCATCGGGCTTGCACTCACAACCTCGGCCGAGTATTGGAAGTGCCGTGCAGTGCTTGTGGGTTTGGTTAGGTCGGGCGATGCTCTTCTCTCGTTCACCGTCCGCAGGCTTGCTCTTACAGAGGAATCTTTCTTATCTAGCACGACTGGATATCCCCAATTCATTTTGCCGTATTTATGTCCCTTTTTCAAATACTTGATTTTCCCCAGGGATTGCCTTTATCCAGCTTGAAGGCCGCAAAGAGATCTGCTGCACTTAACGCTTGCAAGTTGTTGTATGAAGCAGGAGAACTCGATGCTCTAACCCTACTGCCTGTCCGATACACGTATGTACCTACCTATATTGCTTATTTTCATCATCCTATAAAGATGTCAGTTATTAGTACGGTTGTGGATACCCGCATCATCACAGGAGTAGCAAGTGCGTTACTGGCTTTTTGGAGGTTGTTAGAACTTTGAGGATTGAAAAATGAAATAAGGTTTGGACGGACTAGTCCTCCTTTAACCTTAGTCTTATTTGCGAATCACAAAAGCGTTGTTTCTGTTCTGTGAGGCCATGGAATCACCTTGGTCGAGGCGACCCATTATGTCAACCTTTATGTTTATAATCGAACTTACAACAGAAGAACAAAACCTAGTGTAGGGCAATGTACAAAAAATTAATAAAAGAATTACGTTACAGTGCGGTGAATTTCGACGACGTTGAAGTAAAAACTTGCTTCCTAAATTGGCGCGATGACGATGCGGTGCGCGACGACCCTGAGATACCCCATCCAGGAACAAAGAAACGAGTCAGGAAACACAGAATACAGGTATCTATGTTAAAAACAATGAAACATCACACCTACTTAGGGTTCGGCGAGTAAGGGCAGCTCGCCGCCCGACCAGAACCAGGCCCGAGCGTACGGCGCGTAGCGTTCCGCGCGCGCCTCAAAGAGCCATTCGACCACCACAGACGGGGCCCTAAAGGGCTGATGTTCAGCCGGGGTTGCGGGGTAAGCGCAATGAGGCACCGCGACCTCGGCACAGAGCAGGAGAAGGAACAGGGGGGTTTTTAGTCAGTAAGAGTCTGACACTCCCTCCTGCCCGGCCCTGGGCGGGAGAAGTCATTTAATGATTTTCCCCTCACAAAAAAAAAACACCTACTTAGGGTCTGTTTCACACTGCGTGCCAGATAAATTTGCAAAAATAACGTAACATGTATGTTATGTGCCAAATACATTCATTGGGTACTCGTATGAACATATAAACTGGCGATAAATCACACATAAAAATATATGCTTGCTAATTTAACCATGCTGTGTGATATCGGCAAAGTAAAATACATAAGTCATCACTGCGACTCCATTTTTCGCGAATATCTTATGAGCCGACTAAAAGACACATTAAACCGAGACACACACCCGGTTTCCGAAAGGCCGATCAATGTTAAAATCAATTTAATTTCTTGTCAAGTCATCTGATTGAATGACTGAATTATCAACAACCAATCAGATGACTTGACAAGAGATTTAACAGGAGATTAGTTAATTTTAGCGTTGACAAGCCTTTCAGAAACCGGGTGACACTAATAAATCCGGGTGTCTAAATTATTTCTCTTGCCCTGGTTGGAAAGTGTCATATTCTTGCTGACTAATCAGATTTAGCACTCTTATCTGACAAAACGTTATTTTTTTATTTGTAAAAGTATTGCTGATAACACTGTGTTAATATACGGATTCCTTTTCTTTCTTCTTCTTCTTCTATCTTTCTTTCTAATGTGATGATTTTTTCTCTAAAATTAGAGAACTCCCGCAGACAAATCGTGCAAAATGTTCTGTGGGGCTTAGTATAAGTAATCTCGGATATAAAACATGTTTATAAAAATAATGATGATCTGGTATATAGTATAATATTTATGGCAAAGATGGCAAGCTCACATAAGAATAATAATTTTCAGTTCCCAATGCTTCTGAACGTCGTACTGGATGGCGAAGTTTACTATCTTCACATTATAAAATCAAGGATTGCGTTCGCGGAACCCAAGGATACGCGAGAAAATGCTCTGTATAAACTTCTGCAACGTGGTGAGGGGTATGGTTTCCTCACCCATAACCCTTTGCCCACACTGTGCGAATTTCCAATGTTCATGACAGTCGGAGAGATCGCGACTTCCATTGAAGTCAATTACGCTGTCATCAAACTCAATGACGCTATGTTCGAGTTGGTTAAACAGTAAGTTTTTTTTAACAACATTTTATTTTTATTTTACTCATGAAAAAGCAGACACAGTTCAAAATCTTAATCATTCGAAGTCGATGGTCAGGACACTTTCAGTCTTAAAGCGATAGTCTTAGAGTCCAATTTGGAAACCATAACAAAATCTATCAACCAATCTTTAAATAAATTTATAATACTTTATTTTCAGATTCCATTATTTCCTATTCGAGCAAGTACTAGCAATTGCAAAAAAGTTCATAGCGTTTGAGGGCGAAGTTAATTGTATGTACGTTGTACCCGTGAAAGAAAATAATGGTTACGATATAGATTGGAATGTGATGACCACACATGATGAAATAGCACCAGTCCAACCAACTTCTTATGAGGTATTTTTTTTTTTTTTAATCTCCGAAACCTGGAATTATCATTCTTCCCCTTCTCCAATATCTAAACCTCCGAAACTCCAATTCCCAAAAGACCAACCGCATTTCATAATTCCGCCGGTGTTGCGCATGTCTATGGACAGCGCCGATTGCTTACCATCAGGTAATAATCCTTGTGCACGTTTGTCGTTGTTTACGAGTACGTTGTACGACATTTTTGGGAATAGGGTTGTAGAGATTAAGGGTTTGGGGAGGAGAAAGATGGGAAGGAATGGGCCTCCGGTAACTTTACTCACACGACATTGTGATTGTTTCACGCCGGTTTACTGTGAGGCCGTAATATCACACCGGCCATGCCGAAGCATGACTCTCCCACACTTAAATGAATATGAAAGAAGTAATACACGTTGATAACTTATCCTCGCACGAATTCTTACAAGGGGGCGTCCATAAATTACGTGAGGTGTTTAAGGGGTGGAGGGGGTTGAGTCAAATTTCATCTAATCTTACGTTGGAGAGAGAGGTCTCGGCAAATATCACGCAGTTTTGTTTCTAATTAAAACAAATAAAAATTATACTATTTTGGTCTATTTAATCCAGATTGTACATGCTTAAGATTTTATCTTAAGCGTCATCGTAGTACAATTAAGATAATTTAATAATAAAAGGAGGATGCAAATTAGTTTTTTCTTTTTACAATAACAATCCAACGCGTTTACGTAAGGAACTCACATTTTGAAAAATCTCACGTGTAATTCGGGGATGGGGGAGTGGGTTGAATAAAATCTCACGACATCTCACCAGGGGGGGGGGAGGGGCAGAAAATTAAAAAAAAAACACCTCACGTAATTTATGGACGCCCCAATAGATTCGCGGGCTCCATAGAAATCGGTTGCTATGGTCGTGAAATTTTCATTGATTTTCAACCTTACTATTTTGTATTAAATTTAAAAATCTATTAATGAAAGTTCTGGTTTAACAATCAAATTCTATTGTAAAACTTTTTAACGTCAAGTGTCTCCTTAAATCAATTTAAGTTTTACTTTGCAGGAAAGACTTAATATAAATGTAACACCAGAGAATTACAAGGACTGTGTGGTGACGCCGTGGTATAGGGTTCTACCGGATAGGTGAGTCGTTTTACTACAATTATACCATCACGTGTTGAAGAAGTTATTTGTGTTTTTTATATATAATAACTTTTTTATGGTAAAGTTGGAAAACGAGCAGACGGATTACCATCAGGTAAGCAATCGGCGCCGCCCATAAACACCCGCAACACTAAAGGAGTTACGAGTGCGTTGCCGGCATTTTGGGGATACGGGTTGCGAATATGAGGATCGGGAAGGGATAGGGGAAGGGGCGGGATTGGGCCGGGATTGGGCCTCCGCTAACCTCACTCACACGGCGAAATATGACGCTGTGGTTGTTTCACGCTGGTATTTTGTGAGGCCGTGAGACCCATTCGTGCTCAAGCTTGGCACTCCCACACTTACTTACTAAAAATACTTCTTGCGTTAGTGTCACTTTTGTTCTGATCGATTTCGACCACGGCGACTTCACTTCCAGTGTTTAACTCGCTAATGTACTGAGTATACTGATTGATGTGACCATTTTTTGCAATGAATATTCGCCTAAATTCACGTCTAGTCTGCATCCCTAAATGTATACAGAATAGAATCAGACGTTACTTTGTTGAAATCAATACTGAACTAATACTAAGTACAAGGAAATTATCTAGTTTTGTTTCTGATACGAAGTTAATGATTTTTGCGCATGCGCATTCCCGGGGGAAGGGGGCAGTGCTACAAACCACATTGGCCCACGCTGCAATAATCGTATTGAAACTAAATATTTTTTTATCTGCTACTTTTATAAGTTTAGTATAGGTAATATATTTCCGTAAAGTAATGCCTGATTCTGAACGTATTTCCCTTTTTTTCTTACTAGCCACTATTGCGCGGTTGCACTCGCTCTTGGGCTCCACTTAATTGTAGCGTAATGTTTTATAGCCCATAGCACTCGGGAACATTGTACCAGCGGTTCCAAAGATTATATACTCGCTACTTACAAACTTACAAATAAAAAAATTTACCTCTTTATAATATTAGTACACATATTAATAAAATTCAAACACAATTCTAATATTGTTTTAAAAATATTTTATTGACGTATTCACAGGTACATAGTATCTCGCGTCCTCGAATACATGACGCCGCAGTCACAATTCGACTCGGATTCATATTTAACGTTCGCCGATTATTATGCTGACAAATATAAGTTAGAAGTTATCGGTGAAAAGTCGCAGCCTTTACTAGAAGTAAGTAATTTTGTACATGATTTTTCTATCGACAAAACCAGACTTGAGTGTACGGCGCTAACAGACTATCACAGATGGGACCCAATAGGGCTTTTCTTTTTTTTTGTCAGTGGAAAATCATCAAATGACTTCTCCCGCGCAGGGTAAGGCGAGACAGAGTGTCAGACTCTTACTGACTAAAAACACCCCCGTTCCTTCTCCTGCTCTGGGCCGAGGCCGCGGTGACTCATTGCGCTTAACCCGCAACCACGGCGACCCAATAGGGCTGATGTTCAATAATAATGTACCGGCTCCAGCCTAGAGAAGGCGAAGGAACGAAGTTATGATTAGCCTAGCCAGTAAGATTTTGACACTCCCTCTCGCCCCACCCTAGGCAAGAAAAACCATTTGATAATATTCCCCCTCAAGAAACGAATATTTGCTTAGTATTACTATTATAAGCTGTTATCTGTTAAGGAAAAAATTAAGTAACAACAGATTGAGATGTAGTGTAAAAATGGCCTTGTTTTTACTAGATCAGAATCTGCAGGCGAAATAAATAATTATGTTGGGATGATAAATAACAAACAAATAATAAGCATTTATACTCTATGTGTGATCCACAAATACGGTAGTTTCCAACTAGTCAAATTCAATACTTTTATCCAAACGTCAAAAACGATACTTTTCTATGAAATTTGTATGAAAAACTGAGCTATGACTTCATAACATTTTTGCGTCAAATGGCATACTTATTTCACAATAATTAGCTAAAAAAATCTACAACTTGGTGTATCGATCGATCGATGAATAAAAGTATAGTTAGTTTTCAATATTTTTTTGTATTGAAACATCGGATTAATTTATTTTTGACCTAGGAAATTACCCAATTGTTATAGTTTTTTCCTTTCCCTTCTTCAGAAAGTTTTTTATGAATTCTTTGTTTTATTAGGTAAAAAATATAAGTTCAAGGATGAACTGTTTACTGCCTAGAGCGGCTACAATAAACGCCTTGACGGACAAACAGAAGAAGCTCGTGTCTGCTTCTCAAGGCGACGATAAAACAAATAGAGGCTTCGCAGAAGTATTTGTAGCTGAATTCTGTGTCAAATACGAATACCCAGGAGTTTTGTGGTACAAAGCTATCATGCTACCCAGCATTATACACAGGTTACTCCTAGATTTTTTTTGTTAAGTTTATTAGTATAAAAAAAAAGAAATAAATCTGTCTGTCAATCGGTCTCTTGTGTTTTTTTTATGGTATAGGTCGGCTAACGAGCAGACTTGTTACCGTACCTGATGGTAAGCAATTAACGGCCATGGACGCCGGCAACAGCAAAAGAGTTACGAGATATTTAAAGATTAGGAACGGATGTGTGGAGGGGCAGGCATTGGGCCTCCGGTAGCCTCACTCACATGCTGTGGTTGTTTCACGCCGGTTTTCTGTGTTTTCGAGCCGAAGCCTTACTCTCCCACACTTACCTATATAGATATACTATGTATGTTGGCTCACGTTGTCCTGTATAGATGTCATGGCTGTTTTTATCTATTGCTCCGAGACAAATGACAAATGTATAATTTGTATTTCAGAGTCTTCATGTTATTGGTATCACACGAACTACTCTCGGAAATTGCGGATGACACAGGATATGGTACTCCAGTACGCAAAAATAGTAAGTATGCGTTTAAATTGGTACATGTTTCAAAAATAAATATGTGCGTAGTGGTCAGCTGGTTAATATATATACTGCTTTTCTACAGTAAATTTTCGACTTTATTGTTTTAACAATGCAAAGTCTAAAATCCAATGAAAGTTTATAGTAACATATAACAGAATTAACTAAAAAATCGCGGGTTACACACGTTTGTTTTTGAGAAAAGCTCTACTAGTTTCGAACCACAGAAAGGTTCTTCCTCATGAGCAGCGTGGGCGGACGCGGCGACGTCGCGCAGCCTACTGAGTGAGTAACCCGCGATTTTTTAGTTAATTTAGTATGTCTCACGATAGTTATTATAAAAACATATAACAGATTTAAATTAGTCGTATTAGGGCCACTCGCGCTGAAGAATATTAATTGAAACCCATGTCTTAGTTTTTGTACTTATTTACAGCTCAAGATTGGCTTCCAATTGAAACTCACATTCAGATTGCTACTAATTCCCTGCTAGCTCAAGTTGAGGAACCAACTACGGTCGCTTCGTTTGATAGGTAACCTTATTTTATACCTACATTTAACTTTCTCATACTGTGAAAATAGACAAATGTTTCTTAGGAACGAATCAAAGGCCCTATAATTTTCTGTTTTGCGGTATCATATTTTTTACTTTTCACTGCTTAAGGGAGACGATATTTAATAATCTTCTTTCTTTCTTTCTTCTTATACTTATTACCTGATGGTAAGTAAGCAATCAGTGCCGCCCATGGACACCCGCATCACCAAAGTAGTTACGATTACGTTGCCGTCCTTTTGGGGATTTGGGTTTTTGGAGATTTGGGGGGAGAAGGATAGGGCCTTCGGTGATCTCATTCACACGGCGAAACATAACGTTGTCGTTGTTTCGCCGGTTTTTTGCGAGGCCCTATCGCCTAACTATCGGAGAACGCCATCGTGAATACTTAGAAGTTAAGGCCCCACCTCTCAAATATGAAAGTGCAAAATGTGAATCCTACCAAACAATAAAGTATTTTTTCATAATTATATATCCTTCCAAGATTACTACTAACAAGACATGACTAACATACGGTGAAGGCGAAGGTGAGGAACATCGTAAGGAAACCTGGATTATAAAAGTTTAAAATTGCCAACTCGCCGTAAGCAACCGTTTTGATTTATGCTTTTCAGGTTTGATGAAGGATTTTGATGAAGTAAAATGCAAATGAGTTTCTAAATGCGTACTAAACTCGATCGCTGAGAACAACCAAACTGTGTGAACTAATTCCATTTTTTTTTACTATAGGATAAACAATCCTGTAGACGATGAAAGCGGAAGACGTCCGAACATACTTTCTATGAAGGAGAGCTTATACCATTTGCAACAGAAAAGACTGAACAAAGACTTTCCCTGGGATGTGAGTAATTTTTATATTCAAAATAAATACGGTTTTTCATAGTACTGTTGCACTTATCGTTCCCAAAACAAAACATTTTACAAGTTATTTTAGTTTTTTTTTGACATGATAACGTTTCGCCACACTAGGATTTTCTTCTGTGTCGTGGGTGCGGTTAGAAACATACAATTTCACATACACGTGGCACCCAGACCCAGAACAACAATTTTTCGGTCACACAAAGAGTTGTTGTTCGCGACACGTTGCACGGCAGCCAGTGGCCGTGCAGTCATTTTTGTATATTGCTAAAGGAAAAAAAAACCTTTTTTCTAATAACAGAAATTCATATAAGGTTCAAAAGGTTTAAAAAGCAATAATTAGTAAAATGCTGTTTAAAATTTGATGCTTTTGCTTATTGTTAAAACAAAAAGCATACTTAAATAAAAAGAATATTAAAGTGGTCTTATTCATCTATTCAAGTCTTATTCATCTATTCAATGATGCTCGACCACTTTCGAGCTACTAACGGGATTCATATTCAGGATAGAGTCTACAATTTGTACATGCAATTTTGATTAACAGGATAAAATGGAGCCAATAGATATAGACCGAAATCTATCGAATGTGACGGTGATGGATGTGGAGTGTTACGACGAGTTCGTGTCAGCGCCATTAATAACCACTTCGCATTACGACGTGCGACCTCCTGCTCAAACTGTGTTCCGTTCCGCCGCTATATCTGCTGCACCAGCTGCGTATGTATTTTGGTATATCTTTTTATATAGTATAAAAATTTCGTGTCACGTGTTTGTTTGCGATGGACTCCTAAACTACGAAACCGATTTTAAATTTGATTTGCATCCCGTGTACATTTTGATCCAACTTGAAAGATATGATAGCTTACATCGCGATTTATAATCACAATATTATTTTATTGCAAATTATTTGTCCATATGTAATATGACAAGAACCTTAGCCGAAGCAACGCGTGGCTGGGTTTGCTAGTTTATGTATATGGTCACTGGTAATAAGTGACCGATATTTAAACACGTGATTGTACTCATGATACCAAACAACTTTTCCAAAGAAACTTTTTTCTGAACTTACGCATAAGTTTTATTTTTATAACTAAGTATTAAAAAAAAATACTGGCGAGCGTGCAAATGTCCAACGCGGGCGCGCGGGTCATTGTCGCTAATAGTAGAACTTAGTTTTTATATAATCTTCGGCTAATAGCAAATCGGGCATCGAACGGCGAGCGCGTAAAGTTTGTTATAGAAATAAGAAAAGAGTTCCTTTGGGAAAGTTATTTGCTATCATGAGTGCAATGATGTGTTGAAATATCGGTCACTTATTACCAGTAAATGTAAATAAAACGCGTGTTCAACATACTTTCGACGTTATTACAAGGCAATACAGACCAAAAACTATTAACGAACATTGTTGACCAAATACTTGGTAACGTTGACTTGTTTGTGTCAATGATAAAAATGTAACCATATAATTTGTGACTTTCATTTTGTACAACGATCCATTTATAATTGTTACAGTCAGCTTTGTATGATTAATATTGAATTATCATTCCGATATAGTTGTATAAGAGATAGAATAAGGAGAAAGTCGCTTTCCTCTGACTAAAACTTCAACGCCTTCCAGAAAAGACAACCTTATTAACAAAACATATGGTTCCATATTCACTGTGTTTGCTCTTACTAGTTATAATCATTAATACTATATTTGAATATTTTAGATACAACGATGAGATTAAGATCCTCAAAACGAAGACAAAGGGCACAAGTCCTGAGCTTCGAGACATACTAGCAGCGTTAACAACAATCAAGTCTCATGACACATTCAATTTGGAACGAGCGGAGACTTTGGGAGACGCCTTCCTGAAATTTGCAGCCAGCCTCTACCTATACCACAAGTTCCCAACCCTCAATGAAGGACAATTAACAAATATAAAGGGCCGATTGATAAGTAACAGGTAATATAATATTTGTTGAAAACTAAAACGTAGAAAACAATACTAGCTATACAATACTGCCCGCCCACCCCTGCTACGGATACTGCTACGAATCGGTTGCATTTACACGGTTTCCTCTCTACTTTTCAAATTATATCTTTTATAAGAACCTTCTCTTTTTAGTATACATTTTTGTTTTATAAGATAACGACTTGTTTAAGATTGTCAATAAATTTTACATGTCAAGAATTGGCAATAACTAATTTCTTTTTTCATGCCCAAAGCAATTAAGTACATGTACTCTCAAAATTTTCGTTCTAAAGTGCCAAATAGTATATTAACATGACTTATATCGTATGTTCTGTGAAATATCGAAACATTTCGTTGGCGCGGTTGCTTTTTAACCTACCTTTAAGAATTTGTATGCTTGTAAACGCACCCACGCACCCACGACTCAGTAGAAAACCTTGTGCTGGGCAACGTTTTTTTAAATACAAAAAATAATACTTATTTCCTTTTTATAATTTGTACTATAGTATAATAAAATCCATTTTCTATTTCAGAAACCTTTACTATGCTGGAGAACGGTTCAATCTAGCTGGAAGGATGAAGATAGAACAATTTAGTCCAAAAAAGGATTTTATGGTGCCTGGCTTCTTCGCGCCACGAGAAATTGAAGAATTTATTGAAGAAAAACAGGTATGTCAAACTAACATTTTATGCAAACAAATTTTAAAGGAAAAGGTGTTCTCTTTTATAGTTAATAGATATTTCATATATGCATACAAATTTATATTTTAGAACGAGCACTTAACTTCACCGTTGGATTACTGTATAATCCGTGTTAATTTGAACGAGGGACATAATACAAGGACACGATTCTGGTGTTCAAAAAAAAACTACTTTTTCCATGGGACCAATATGGAAAACTTAAAAATAAATTTATTTCCAGAACCAATCGTAACAAAAGATTGATCCCTTTGCAAGGAGACGTAAAATTTTTTTGAGATTTCTATTTCGGTCTTATGGAAAAAGTAGTTTTATTTGAGCACCAGATTCGGGTCCTTGAATATGACCCTCGTTCAAAATAACACCCTGTATTATTATTTTTCAAAGTTACCCACTTACATGTACTCGTATATAGTCGCCTTTGGATGAAGCGCAATGATGTTAAAGGTAGAAAATTATGCGTTAACCGTTATTTTTACTTACGGGCAAAGATCAGGGTAATATTACATAGGTATTTGGTGAATCGAAATCGTTTGAACAGTGATCGCCCAGCCTGTTGTCCCTCTTGTGTGCATAGATGTATTAGTGAAATTTTAAAACAAATTAGTATTATTTTCAAAAGAGTAACAATGAAATTACTTGTTCATTCTTCTCCATTCCACCTAGCTTCCCTGACGAACAGACTGACAGACTACTATTATATTTTGACGTTCCAAAAATACCTAATTATGGTTAAGTTGAAAAAAAAAAATTAACTTTAACTTTGATGTAGATTGCCTAGCACTGTCACGGGCAATTAATGATGCACATCGATAGACAAATATGTTTATACATATAGCTACACATAAAGTTTTGCAGAACAAGTATAAACTCGTTGTACGTCTGGAACTACCTTAGAAAGCGACATCATGATAGACTGGCACTTGGAATTACTTATACAGTTTCAACCCTATTATCTGAGATAAAAAGTAGCATTTGTGTTAATCCGGGGTATCACCTATTTACAAACTAAATCGGTCCTGCCGTTTCTTGCGTGAAATAATAACAAACATAGATCCATTTATTCTCTCAAAAAGTCACATTTATAATATTAGTAGGAAGTAGTAGGATAGTAGAAATTAGGATAGTAGGAAGAGTAGGATAGGGTAGGATATTGGAACTTATGTGTAGACATGGTGCGCATCAAGTGATACCACTGCCTTACAGAATAATCACATTAAACAATACTTGCGTCTTTTTTTCATCGTGTAAATTAAGTTAGCGTCCTCCTCCATCCCTAATCTTGGGGATTGGGTCTTTGGTGGGATCCCCAACGCTGGAAATCCTTCATTTTTCCAAACGAGGTCACGGATTCCCCGATGATAAACAATCATCAACACCTGAGTAGTTACGAGTCCGTTGCCGGTCTTTTGGAGATTAGGGTTTCGGAAATTTAGCGATGGCAAAAATTAGGCCTCCGGTAACCTCACTCACACGCCGAATCATAGCACCTGATCCCCATACCCCATAGAATAAACCGCTTACATTCATTATATTCATATGTTCATATTATTGATCAAAATAAAACAAGTTGTAAGTTAAAAATTCAAGTTTCTTTTTCAATAATAATTATATGATAACATGCATTTTTTCAACTCTTACGATAAGTACAAAAATAATTTGATCATTGTGCATTTTTGCTAAAATTATCAAGGGCAATAACCAGCTACTGCTGTTGACACCCTAGTTATTATTAATTATTTAAATATTCTTTGGCACTATAACTGCAGTGTAAAAGAATATTTTATTATGAAGACAATTTAGTATGGATTATGAAGTTTAGCTCATAAAATAAAATTATAAACATGGCTTTGATTTTCACAATTGTTACTTATTTTCTTAGTTCACCTTATTAGATGATAGCGTGCCGTATTTACCTAAAGAAGGTATGTAACAATGATATTATTTTTTATAAACAGTTTTAGGTAAAAACGTAAAACGTAACGTTAAACTGTTTATTTTCTGATGTATTATAAAAGTGTAAAAGCTGGTGCACTCGCTTTTCACTAGTTCCATATTTTATAGGTTCTCTTACTAGTTCTAAAATTATATGATCAATTATAAAGTTTTTAGAAAAGACCTATATATTAGTTAAGATTTAATGGTATATGGAATTAGTGAACTACTTATAAAGCCAAGAAAAAAGATCTCAAAAACTGTTAAAAGAAATCAAAAAGGAGGTTATACCTACTTGCTTTTAAAAATTATATACTACATTATTTTTGGGTTTAAAATTTTTCGAATGGGCTTGCTTTTGAAAAAGCATTTAAATTTTGAACTTCTCTTCTTATAAAACAGTTGAACTTCGTTTGTATCATTTTATTTTTAAAATACCTACTCCTCTTTATCCTTAAATACTTGACAGCTAACAGTCTTTCTAATACCATACAAGGTTATTTGAAAACATTAATCATTTAACCAACAGTCCGTAAATGTTTAAAAATTTAAATTAAGAAAACCACCAGTCATAAAAATTTGCATAACTAGACACCTGTTACCGCCGTACTCAGAGTCATAAAATAGTCAATTTGACCCAGTGCTTAGCTATTGTTTTCGGAACAAAATCGTGAGTAAGAAATAGTTTTAGTGACCATTGTATGCCTCTGAGTACGGCATAGTTTATCCCCGAAGGGGTTGATAGGGTAATAATAATAGTATACAATTTAAAACTTTTCTTTATCGGATGACTGTATGCCCAGGCTGACCCTTTTAAAATAGACCCCTAATGTACCGGAAAACTATTTATCTTTTTTACAATTCTCGTTTATAATAGAGATCTGATAGCCAAACAAAGATAATATTTTAAATTTCAGAAATAACCACTATATAAATTTACATAATTAAACAAACCTTCCATCAATTTATGTGTACAACATTTTTAAGGCTACAGAACTATTTGTTCTTAGAATTGATATTTATGATGTTAAAATTTTATGTAAATTTTACATTACAACTATATGAAAGATTACTAAAATATTTACAGTTTTTTATAAAATACTTTTAAATTACAAAAGTTCATGCTCTTATGACTAGTATGTACATTATTTTGCAATAAAATAATTTAAAAGTCTATTTTTAAGTATTAATATTTAAAACAACTTTTTTCATGCGGGATCAAAGATATTTATTTATATTTATGAAAAAATATTCGGTTTAGTATACCGAATTTTTATTTAAAATGTAATTTCTGTAAGTAAAAATAATTATAAAATCTGCTTTAAATGACTTTTAAATGCTAACATTGCTTTTATACTGTAAAATTTGAAATCAAAGTTATAATACAATAATACTTTAAGCTTTGACACGAAGGTACAATCAGTTACATGACGTAATGAGTCACTAATGGCTTAAAAAATATAAATACTTTTTCTCAAAATATGTTGTCATACTATGTTTATTAAATTAATTTAATTATCAAATAATATTAAATGACTGTGTATGTATAAGCCAGACAATAAATAAAATATTTTCCTAAAAACCATTGCTTTAGAAAAAAATATGATCGAATTTGTTACAAGATGGCTCTGTAAAACCTAATGAGTACGTAACATTATTTTTCTTTTTTATGGAATTCGAGGAAAGCCTCAGCGGATGCGAATATGTCGTCCGCGAATTCCTTGGGCGTGTGTAACGCGGCAAAATGTCCTCCGAAATCGAAAATTGTTGATCTGACTAAATTCGGGAACTTATCTCTTATTAGCCAGTCGGGTTGGTAGACAACTTCGTATAGGAATTTTACGGCAGCTGTTGGAACTTCCGTAGGTATACTGTAAAAGAAAATACACATAGTAATAAGAAACATGGGTTTTATTATAGTGCATTATAAACCAAATTTTTTTGATGTCACTTCACTGGCATGTAGTTTCATGTCATGGTACTATTTTTTCTTAAAAAAAATAAAACCGTTATCACTGGTTCTATATCTTGTCAACAACTACACACCGTGGATATAGTAGTCATATGTATAACAATGTTTATTGTCATTACTTGTTTACATCGTAGTAACATATCCTTGAAAATTACGAATTCCAAATAGCAGAGGAATGAAAACAACTGATTGATAGTTTTTAATCTGTGTCAAATTCGGCTTATGTTTGGCAGTATTTTAAAACTAATTATTTATGCGCAATTTTCTACGCAAAGCAAAATCTTATCACAATTAAAATGTTTTTGTAAAAAATATTTCACATTATAAAAAAAAAACAAAAATAATTAAGCTTGAAACCTGTCAACCTCGAATTGTGTAGCCACTTCATTTTACTGTGTACAAGACAAACGTCGAAAACAATTCTTATGAGGCCATTATAAAAATAACTCTATAATAATATTATAAAGCTGTAGAGTTGTTTGAATTTTATAATTATTTTTGTGTTTGTTAGTCTATTTATTGAGGAAGGCTATAAAACGCGCGCGCTACGTTATCTAGGAGCCGAGCAGCCTGCAAGTGAATAATAGCATCGAAAAAAAACTTACTCTTGTAGTATATTTATTTCTGGATAAAAGAAGCTTTCTGCATACAATCTCGTGGCGGTCACGACGCACTCGTTAGCCCACATGATAGTCACTGTGTCCAGGACATCGTTGAGGTCAAGGTTAGCTAGACCCCCGTGCGGCGTGTCCAACTGCTCACTGTTACTGCACATGGCCATTTTTTCCATCAAATAAGCCGCTAAACCAGACGGCGAGTCCGTGAGACCAACACCTGAAACAACAGTAAAGCAAGTCTCCTCTAAATAATACGTCAACCAAAGTAGACAGGTAGCAACATTAAAAAGGGAATTTTTAACTGCACATTCTTTACAGTTTACAACGGGATTTTAGGTTAGGTTAGAATAAAGAGAAACAAAATTACTTTAAGTTATCATAACAGTTTAGCTTTAAAGATCTAACAGTGGAGTAGGTACATCGTAATTGCTTTTTTTTGATGAGCAAATTTAGCGTGCTGTTCAATATTTCTGTTTGTAATTTCGAATATGCTTGTTAAAAAATGGGACTTACAGTATTTAATACGACCCATTGTCGATGCGTGTTCGTAATAGTTGTCGTTAATATTTTGCCGTATCCAATCAATTGGTATTTGCTCTCTAATGGCAATTATCAATTTATTAAAACATCGCATAGAGAAATAAAACATCCAGTTCTTTATAACTGTCATCACATGAACTTGAATTGAAAAGCAGTAGTTATTGTGTAGTTTATTAATATACAGTCTGCAATGTTGTGTTGCCCAAGATCATGGCCGAGGTCTCATTTGTTTACTCACAGAACGTTACTCCGGCACTCGAGTCACATTTTCCCATTTTGTCACACAACGCATTACCATTTGCATAAAATATTTTTGTTTATAGAATCTCGAGCCTTTGTATCGTTCAGGAATAAGTAAGATCAACCACGATGCTCCTCATTGTACGTAAAAATATTGTTTTTTGGCACCACGTCAATCCCGAAAAGTTTTATAATATACATCTTGTTCACAGTTATAATTAAAATTATTTCTCTTTAGACAAACTTATTATACCTAATGTGTTCTACCAGTCTTACCTAAACTTCAATTACTGTGTAGATAATAGTTTTAATGAATTTATATAACTCAGCCACCCTTACCTACAGTATCCGGTTTAGTTGCCTGAATATGGAAATATCCACTTTCCCTCAATATGTAACTAAAATACTTCTTCAGCGGGTACACTCTTGTATGGCCAACTGGGTCAATAAGGCTTGGGAACAATGACCCAATGAGTAATTTGATGTGGCTGATTGGCCTTGACGATACTGGCATGTTACAGTGATATCTGGAAAATAAACAGGTTTTGTGTGATAAATTGAGGCATTGTGGAATATCCGTACACTGTTTTCAAGGCCAAACTTTAAGCAACTTCCAATGAAATACGCAATGCTATGAATTGACTGATAGTTGTACAACTAAAAGAAATTAATTCAGAACCACGTTCGTGAAAATCATCATTCTTCTTTCTTGCTTTTAAATTGCAAAAAAATGATAATTAAGGTAGATGAAGTCCTGAACACGAGATGCTGCTTCTCAAAAAATCTCGGAAATGAAGTCTGCTATTGCTCCTCCAAAGATTAGGTGAGACTATGACAACATAAATGGCAAAAAATAAAGATTTTGTTGCTATACTTTCTTCTTAACTTTGGGGGAATAACCGGTGTAGATGTAGGTAGTGTTAGCAGTAAAAGATAAGATAGCAAATGATTAACCATCGTACTATTTCCATGATTGGTCTCTCAACTATACGGTGTCGGACTAGTGAAGTGTAACAGATAAAAATTGTACTTTACCCTAAAACGTTTTCTGGGAAAAGAGTAGCCATGTGTGTGGCAACTTGTGAGCCCCAATCTCCTCCCTGAATGTAAAACTTTGTGAATCCAATCCTGAACATCAAGTTGCGCATCATAATGCCCATCTGCACTGGGTTCAGACCTCGTTTATTCGTTCCCTGAAGGAAAAAAACTACATTGATATGATTGCAACATAGTACTTACCACATTGAGCTCGATTATCGAATCGGTAAATAAACCGCGGTTTTTCCAATATTTCCAGACATCACTGAGTCTGGTATCTGGTAAAAGAAGCCTTGATTGTAGATCTAATATATAGTGATGTGTAAATATGCGCTTCGGCACATTTCTGATACTAAAAGAACGTTATTTTTAGTAGCATTGCTTATACCAAAATTAAGAATGATGTGTAATTTTCTTAGACCACATGAGAAGTTTTACAATGCTATTTAAATGACTCAAATGAGAGTTAAACTCATCGCTACGCTTGAAAAACAGTTTCTTGAGCTATTATGTTATGACGCGCGATGTGGTAAAAAAATTATAATAGTTTTGTCATGACGAGATAACTCAGATAATTATTACATAAGTATGCAAAAGAGAGAGATCATCTTTGATATTGACATTAAACGATGCGTAAAAGCAAAATTTATAAATGTTTTGGTACATTCACCAAAATAATAGTAATAAATTATGGAATGTAAAAATATTTTAGATGATAGATTTATACATAATATGGTTGAAGTTTCTTTGGATCTAATTTACTAGCACAAAAAATGTACATTTGTACAATGTTGCATGATTGTGCTTATTTAAGTCCTTACTTATAGTTTGGTCTATCAGCCTTGTGATGCAATATGTTTAAATAAGTGGATCTTCGATCTTTGCGTTTTCTTGGGTAGCCTATCTTTTAGCCCGGGTTGCGGGTCAAGCGCAATATTATACCGCGGCTTCGGCTTGGAGCAGGAGAACGGGGTGGCTTTTAGTCGTTAAGAGCCCGACACTCTCTCTCCTCCCAATTAGAGTGGAAAAAATCTTACGATGATTTTTTCCTCCACAAACAAAAACGGTTTAGGTGATATCTACCTATATACATATGTATATTAACAGTTAAATGACTTCTTATTGACCGACAGCCTAAATAAATAACCGATTCAATTCCAATATTTCGGAATCTGGATGACCAGCAGTTTATAAAACCCCAAGTCCCGCGCCGTTCTGACGGGGCGAAGAAAAGCAAATTTTCGCATTTGCTTTTTATTGTCGATTTCTTTTTTACAAAATGCTGTGGCTAAGGTCACTAAGAAATGTTTTACGATATACTTGTAGACACAATTAGCGCCGCGAATGTTTGTATTGAAATAGTAGTATGTGTGAATCCTAACACGGAAGACATCGCAAAAAAAACGAAGGCCAATTTGTTTGTTTTTTTTTCTTCATACAGAGATACATAATAAAATAGAATACTTTATTTGTAAATGGAATCCGCAAAAATTAATGAAAAAAACAAAGGGTCGTCCATACATAGCCAACAACAACTAAAATATTCCACGAACAAAATGAAATATTAAGCCGTACGCACAGCCAAAAAATAGTATAGAATATTTAATTATTTTAACAAATCGTCATTCCTATTTATATTTACATATTAAAATAGTTTAGATACTATTGATTAAATACATTAAACAGACTTTTATTTTGAGTGTTTCCGTTCTAAACTATTTCAGTCGAGAATCGGTATTACCTAATGAATAACACGTCAGTGTAAATATATTGTATCAATAACATTTGAAGGAAACTTAGGATGCGGACGTTAAGTACACGATTTGGGTTTATAAATTTTGAAAATCGTCAATAATAAGAGCGAGTTTTGCGTGATGTCTTTTCATAATGCTGCTTGTAAAATGTTGTTGTATTTTCGCCTATAACCATTTTCCAATCTATCCCTTTCAATCCTACCAGAAATGATTGACGTAAAGTAATTCTTAGAATCTTACCTCAGAGTACCCAAATCCGGGCAAATCCGCAGCGATCACTTCAAAAACGAAATCGTATCCAGGTTTTGGTGTAGTCAAAGTGGGTATAACTTTAGCAAACTCCTTGGACGAACTTGGCCAGCCATGTAACATAAGTAGCGGCAGAATTTGAATCTTATTATCATTAACTTTAGGTTTAACATGAATAAAATGCATGTCTAAGCCCTGGATTTTGGTCTTGTAATGAGGGAAGGCATTCAACAGTTCTGCCCTTTCTTTGAAGTTATAGTCGTTAGTCCAATAGTTCAGAACGGTTTCTAAGTAATCTGTGTTCATTCCGTACTGCGATTGTGTGCCTTCAAGTGGTTTTGTGAAGCGGCGCCTATTTTTTAACCTTTGTCTCAAGTCCGCGATCATCTGCGAAGTAAAAATAATTTAGTGATTGTTTCATTAGATTCTACAAAGTGTATATAAGTATTTTATTATAAAAGTGAAATAGATTCGCCATAATATAACTCAAAGGCCTACTATAAGTCCACTACTATGTGTATACCTACATTACTAAGTCAGTACTTATAGTCAATATTACAAAGTTATCTTTGCATTGGGTTTTCGATTGCGAAATTCTCAGTACGTCTGGAATTGTATCCAGTGCTTGGTAATAGACTGGACTCTTATTACAATTTGACTAATGTCTTAACTGTCTACAGACATATACGTGTATTTAACAGGTATTTATAAACGTAATGGTATGTTACAAATTGAATATAAACAGTTATCAAGGTACTACTACTTTTAAATATGAGGTAGTCATTGCCCAATGGGGTATGTGAGGTTTTAGGATTTTAAATAAGGATTGGTACCTACTACGGCCTCACAGAAAACCGGCGTGAAACAATCACTGCGTTTTGTTTCACCGTATAAATAAGAAAATACTGGAGACCCAATACTTCCTCTCTCCCCATCCCTCCCTAATCCTTGAATCTCCGAAAATTTTATTGAAATCTCCAAAAGATCCGCAAAGCACTCCTTACCCCTCTGGCGTTGCAGGTGTCCATGTGCGGTGCTAATTGCTTACCATCAGGTAATCCGACTGATAGTTTACAGATATGTCACATAAAATTGTATTAACGATTCATTAATTTACATTCAAATAACGCTATCATTAAAATTAACTTACACTGTCATTGAAGTCGATCTTAAACGGTCTGATCGAATCATCTTGTCGTTCAGTCCTATCGCCGACACCCCACCACCTTTGAAGGTCTAAATCAGGTAATTTCGATGGTTTTCTAAGCATAAACTTATACCCTAGATAGATGGCTGCTATAAGCACGATCATTGATATTATTAACTTCATCTGAAAGCAACAAAATAAAATTTAGCGCTAACGTTCCAGTTCGGGAGGTAGCTGGAAATTATGTTTGAATTTCATCCTTAACACAACGAACTAAAGTCGGTCAGTCCCGTAACGGTATAGATAACGGTCTCCTTACAATTTGATACCGGACTTAGGGATAAAAACGTGGGCGTAGCAGAAAATTCGCTGTTCTTTTTTTTAATAACATTCACATTTCTAGGTAACTGTTAAAGTCCGAGAAAAAGAGATCAAATAACTGAATTTACGTGAAAGTAAAGAAATATATTTTTCTAATAAATTTATTGGTAAATGTTACCCGGCAACATTATATAAAAAGGCCTTCGCGGAATAGGTATGACGCTACAGAATAAATTACCTACAGTGGGTAAACTGAATTTTCACAGAAATGGAACCTAACCTAATATGAGTTTTAGGAAAGTTTTTATTAAATTCAGAGATTAACAAGCTGATGACAGAAACGTACAATCTAAGTTTACCCTTAAACAACAAATAAACAAGAGTAATTTTCCATTTTAATCGTCGGCAATACATTGCTGCTCTTTAAAACATTATAGTACTTTTCGAACATTTCAAATTTTAGTTTTTGAGGTTTATGTCTGCCGCTGCTTATTACGAATTCAAATTATGGGTCGTCAACATAGACTATTATGCAATTATCACAAATATGGTCATACTAGTTAAGCCAGGCAGCGGAAATTGAAAATTATGCTGTCTAGGGTAATACACTGGCTCTAATGCATGGGACCGGCGAACTTTATTTACTATAGCAATATAACCCTTTCACTTGAGCTACTATGAATATCATAATAATTAAAATGACCATAATAAGCACTAATAAACATAATATATTCAAAGCAAAACTGAACACATGTAAATACAATATAATTTCGCCGACACTCTAGATGCAAATATCACAAGTAACATTTAGATGTAAGCTATAATAGGTATCTCATTATCAGTGAACTGTTATTTAAGTTTTTTTCTTTATTGGGACAAGCCCGCCACAACCTCCCAAAATCGCTTGCAACTCCTGTAAGCTAGGATGTACAGTAAACACAACCATGAAAACACCGGAACAATGAAGTCCGGAGCGTCCCAGGGACATAAATGTCTGTCTTGGGATCCCGCAACGAAATAAATCAGAAGATATTATTTGAGGAGAAGAAAAAACGAAATAGTTTCCACTGTTTAAGTTCTTATGAGAAAAAGTTTTTAAACGTGGGTATTGACCTACAACTCTGCTTAACCCCCAATCTGGACCCGAATAGAACAGTTAAATCCTAGTCTTTAATTTAAAACTATTAGTATAGTAGATACATGGTTCTATTGTAAAAACGACATATTGGAGGTAGAACGAATTAATTCGTTAAAATTTGTGTTTTTTAAAGTCGTCGAATTCTATAGCTATATTTCCGGGTTGTTTTTTCATAGTTAAAGTAACGAGCATCTATTTATTTCCGGGTTTGTCGTATTTTATTTCATCAAATAGTTTTGTTTTCCGAATTTGTATTGTGGGTATATTGAATTGAATCAACTCTTGGGAAATTAAAGAAGATTATGCTGATCAAAGATCATAATGAAAGTGCATGTACATTTTGGAACACATCTACAATAATAGGCGGGTAGCAGATATATACTCGCAAATGTGGTTTTGTACTTATGATTCCTCCTATTTATACTTATATACTACTTTTTTAATAACCAATGTAATAACTAATAATTACCGAATTAGAAATCAACCATAAATTCAACTAGTAACTAGATTAGTTTGTAATACTTTTTACTACACTGGTAGGTATTATTTTCGAGGAAAGACAAACATGAATTGTCTCGTATTTTTTACTTTACATTTAACAAATTATGTTTCAGCTCAGCTAAATTATATATTTATATCTTAATTAACTGCGGAAACTTTAAAACAAATAAGATCAAAGCCCTTTCACTTAAAACACTACCTACATAATTTAAAAGAATACAGTAGAAAAAAAACTCACTTTTATAAAATACACTTTTGGTCTGCAACTTAAAACACTTCACTAGTTATTACAATGAATAGTCTATAAACAATCAATCTTCAATATCGCACACTTAAATCTTTATAAAGATACGTAATATTTTCGCCCACACATGGTACGTGCGATGTCGGTGATCGCCGAAATTGTATTGTGAATCTTTAATATTATGTTCACCTCGAGTTCGGCGCACCAACCGGCGACTCACGGCTGACAGCCGGCAAACCCCCGCCCTTGACCTTATTAAAACCCTTATTGACTGTATCTTACATTCATTACTGCGTACCTATATTCTGCGAAATGAATACATTATGTAACCCTTTACCCTTAAGAGTTATCTATAAATAGTAGTTATGTTTCAAAATTCTTTTTAACGCAAGGTTTTGAGTTATGTTTGTATTTTTTGTTCAGATGGGGATCATTGTTGTAGCTACTTAAAACTGGAAGAATTATTATAGCATGAGATCTTAACAACATAGCGAAACACATTTTGAGTGGATTTATTTTGCAGTTTTATAAATAAATTTAAGTACCGTGCTTAATAAAAAATTAGTGATTTCATAAGTTGACGTGACCAATTGACGAAATAAGAACAGGCTCCTAGGGCCATGTCGTAACAGGAGATCAGACTTAAGCCTCTTTATTATTGCGAGATGAACGTCTTGTTCGTACGCACAATGTTGTAGGACATTCGAGCACACCAGCACACTTTTCTCACTTGGGGAAGGTAGCAAAGATCCATTCCAATATTATAAAACTGAAGACATTGTTTGTTTGTTTGAACGCTCCATTCTCAGGAAATACTGGTTCGAATAGAAAAAATTGGGTTTAGGAAGACGTGAGGCTATAAAACATTACGCTACAATCTGTAGGAGCCCGGCAGCAGGTGAAACCACGCGAGAGTAGCTAGTATTAAATATCGCTCAAAAACTTAAGCGGGGAAATTACTACACGTACCAAGATTATTGACAGCTGAAATCTTTTATTCAGTGTTTACTTTTCAGGTCTTTGAATAAGAGCTATTTTTAGATAGGCACCTATGTTATTTAGTAGTTTTATTTTATTTCAGTATAGAGTTCGACGATGGTATCGAACTTTCGACGACCAATGTCATCACTTATCTATCAGTCCAATATACATAGATAGTAACTATAGATAGATATGCGGACTGATATAAAAACTGTAATCCCTAATTGATTATCGTAATTGAAGAATACTGAGTTCCCATGATTTCTATAAAATGGATCATTTTCGTGGAAAGAGGTTGCAGGAAAAACCATTAGCTTATATAAAAATAAAAAAGAAATATTCCCATTCCTATTTACTTTCAAAAAAAAGTAATCAAAAATTCAATTGGATAAAGAATATTTAACTTAAAACTTAGACTTGTGTCATGTCTATAGTCTATAGTCCAAAGACGATCGAATAAAACTACCCTACAACAAAAAACTTAACTATCTATAAATGTATGTCTACCGTCTTTGTATAGGGGCACTAGATATCGTGTAATACCTGGAGAAAATAATTAAGACACTTTTTACATTTAAGTAAAAACTATTTATTAATCATGTACAACAAATATATTATAAAAAACAGTACAATAAAATCAAAGGGACATAGGTACCTACTGCATATTCGAATCTCTTCCAGCATATATTCATGGTATGCAAATTATTCTCAACTTATCTATGAGAATTAATTGAATTAAACTTACTTTTGTTTGTTTATATACGAGATATTTAAACATTATTGTTGAACAGGAATAATGGAATGGAGACGAAATATTTGTTTCATACTTATAAAAACGTAATAGACACATGTACATGTCAATATTAACCCTTGATATCAGAGCTCAGATCCACCCGAGACACAATGTATTTTCTATTGTTTGTCCCTATATACTACTACTACCTATATACCGGCAGACAAGCGGTTAAAGGTCGTTTTTTAGGTAGCACCATCATTACATACATTAACGATGAAAGATCGGTTTACATTGAGTAATATTGGAAACTAATGAAGTAAATTTGAAAAAAAAATTAATATTTAAGTCAGTTAAATGCAAAGTCGACTAAGGCAAAAAACCCTTTTTGAATAGTAAAACATTA
The DNA here is from genome assembly GCA_902829305.4 of Spodoptera exigua. Taxonomy (NCBI): domain Eukaryota; kingdom Metazoa; phylum Arthropoda; class Insecta; order Lepidoptera; family Noctuidae; genus Spodoptera; species Spodoptera exigua. The sequence goes on from LR824614.2 coordinate 8,465,557, forward strand.
AAAATTTATGGACAATGAATAAGACTCCTGTTGTAAATTGAAACTAGTAAAGCTTTTCCAAGTTGATTAACGTGAGTAAGTTGTTACTTTCAATAGAAAAATAACTTGTTATTACTTAATATTAAAAATTTACAGATCCGTCCAATATTCCTGATTGGCGTACAATTCCCAAGGGACGAACTGCTCGATGGTGAATTGTCAGAAGAAAGTTTGAAGATGGTGAGGGAAAGATATACAATGGAAGGTACTTCAGAGGTTGAACCACCAGAAAAAGTTCAGAATGCTATGCAACTGTACGTGCATTCACAAGCTGTCTCGGATAAGGTAAGTTTTCTTGACATTTTCCATAACGTTATACACTTAGCACTTTTGGCTCAGTAAAATAGTATTGCAGTTTTTTTTTTGTTGTAATCGTTCGCTACATTTGGTATATGTAGCAACCGATTACCGACTGCACGGTTGGCGCGGTGGCTGGGCAATTGGCTGCCGCGCAACGTGTCGCGGGTTTGATTCCCGCACGGAACAACTCTTTGTGTGATCCACAGATTGTTGTTCCGGGTCTGGGTGTGATGTGCATGTGAAATTGTATGTTTGTAAACGCACCTACGACACAGGAGAAAATCCTAGTGTGGGGCAACGTTTTATAAATTAAAGAAAAAAGATTACATGCGTGTCAGTTTCTTCTGTTTTTTTTCCCTCTTATATTTGTTCTGGGACACGTCCTCATGATCCAGCTGCTTGATTTCTCTTCACTACCCTAAGGTTGAATAATGCCTTAAGACATTAAGCCCGCCATTCAGACTGTTTTGTGTAAAAAATATATAAATATGTTCATGGAAACAGACACGAAAAATCTTTTAAAGAATTTATTGGTAATATTTATTTTGATTGTTTGGATCAGTCTTACTTTTTGATGTTTGTTTATTCGGCCACTCGTACGATATGTCTCAACAGAATACTACATACGGTAATAGTTTGAACAAATGCGAGTGTAACACTAAAAAATACAACTGTGATGGGCTTCGTCAGTTAAATGGCAGCAATATATCGAGTCAACAAATAATAAAACATCTAATTACAATATACAGCCACTACAATATACTAGATTTAACTGGATTTCAAAACAAGGCAGGCGCTTGACCTGTCCCTTTTAACCGACTTCATTAAAGTATTGGTCAGTTCTCGCGGTTTGACCAGCTATTTTTTTTTGTGTCAAAATCCTTAATTGTTTTTTTGTGTGGAAAAAAACTGAAAAATTTAAAAATAAATCGTAAAATTATTATAACGAGGATTTTACGAGGATTTTATAGGTGCCTAATTAATTCAAGATTTTGTCAAATTAAATGAATTATATTTGCTTGATCACAAAATTTTCTTAAGCATACATAAGTATTATAAAGTATATTTGCGTTATTATTATTATACCAGGCCTTCCAAACAGCAAGGATCTAAGAACAAGAATAAAAATTCGGGACTGGGTTGCGGGGTAAGCGCAATGTGACAACGCGGCCTCGGCCTAAAACTTGAGCCCCTCTCAAGTTTTAGGCCGGGTTTAGGTTTGTAATCAAAAAGAGTCTGACACTCTCTCGCCTTACTCTGAGCGGGAGAAGTCATTTGATGATTTTCCCCTGCCAAAAAAGGTGTTACTTTTAAATACTTATAGCTTCAACGATATACGGGTTTTTCATATTTTTCTGATATCTACCATGAGTTTCCTGTTTCTGGCTTAGCGTTCACTTTTGGGATACTTGTACCTATAGGTAGGCAATTAGTTACAGTTGTCAATGGACACTTGGTTCAAATAATATCCTCTTTTACGTAATAACATCTTGATGTAGACCTATGAATGCTATGTATATCTAAAATCTGTAATAAAAAAAACTTATTTTATGAACACTACATACATAGATTTTTCGAGTAAGTAATTTAAGTACATAGTTTATTTGTGGTTGTGAGCATAGTTTTTTTTTCAAACACCCAATAAGTCACTTAATTTAAAAAAAAATGTATGTAAGTATGTATTTCTTAATCTCATATGCAAACTTGCAAACAATTGTAGGCCTTAACGTTTTTCGCTTCAAAACTAAAAAACACAAATTCAGTTTGTTTTTTTTTTGTAATACCTATCAATTTGCTACCTTTTTTTTATTATAAATAATCAAGATTCATTACAGACTATTTTATTTAATTAAAATTTAATGAACTCTTTTTCGGATGGACAAATTATAAATAACACGTGTTGAGAAAAATCAGGATTATGCTAATCCTGGCACACTGTGGTGGAGTTCACGGTAATACCGTTAAAGACGTTTTATGTAAGTTAAGTGTGTAAGTATTATTTGACACTCGAGGGTTAAATATGTCAATAGAACGTCTTGGACCATCGCTAAAGTTCCGTATGCTACAAAATGATAATGTAATAATTTGACCAATAAAATAAATAGCGCTATAAAATAAATATTTTAGTAAGTATATAAAGAATTAAAAAATAAAAAATAAACTTGCATTCATTGATTTTACGGAACCTATAAGAATGTTATATTCAAATTTTAAAAAGTATTGTATTTGGCCAATTATAAAGTTCTTATGCTAAGGCTGAACACCAGAAGATCCTGAATTCAATACAGTCACTACTTAATGCACATAACAATAAGAAAAAAAATATATAAGACGAAATAATGTAAGCATAAAATAATTTTCAAAATTTGATCCTCATTTTTGCAAAGTCATTATTAATTTTTCTAACTATAAAAAATGTGTCTAACTATACCTAATTAATATCAGAAAGATTTCGTTTTCCTGTCATAAAGCAGAGCATGTGTTTATCTTATCTGTTGTCCGTGTTTAATGTGTATAACTAATAGATTTTAATCAAAAATATTTTATAGATGACAGGAGCCATTTTTTTGCTTATAAAGAATTTTTGGCGACAGCGTACCTACGTATAATTGAAAACCAGTTATCACTTACACAAAATACCTATCTCAATGATTATCATCATTTCGGGATTTTATTGCGATTTACGGAACTACGGAATCGCTTACACGTGTCATGCTTAATACAGGGCGCTGACATTAATTCGACTTGCCAGAATGTGCTAACAAGATAATAAATATGGTTTCCACGTGTAAAGATTTCTTTCACAATTTTTTTTGTTCAAGATTTTTTAGTCTTTATTAATGGTTATGTCTTATACCTACTTACATAATATTAACATTATTTATTTATTTTTTATATACGAGTGTTGTGGTTTGAATCAACCATTACTATTATTTATTTTAATAACAACAAACTGTAGTTTGTTGACCTTTGTTCTTACTTGCTTTACTTTTGTTAAGTCTAATAAGTACCCTCAACTTATAATAAACAAATTGCAGCGTCCGTTGGCAGTTGAATCAACGCGAGTACATGTTTACTAGGAACTACTTTTGTTAATACCTACAAGCGAATAAAAATAAAACCACAACAATGTAAAAACAATATACATATTTAAATTCATGCTTTATTGATGAGTGACCGACTGTGACTGATAGACGACGCATCTTCGAAGCTATTAGCCATAGGAAAAGAAATTTAACATGTTGGTGTTTGTCTGTCATGGTTTAATGAATGGCAAAACGGTGGTGGGGTTACCTACCACCTATATTTTTTTTCTTTGTCTTATCTATTTTCTTGTTTTTCTTACAATGTCCAATGTCATTGTGTATTTATTTTGATGTTGCTTTTGGTTAATTTAAGGTAGCACTGAAAAAAAAGTTTCTACCTATGTCAATAATTCATAACAAAATTCGATCAATAGTTTTGTTAATCAATCGTATAAATTAAAAAAAGAGAAGAGAAATGCTTATAATTAAGACATATTATTATTATCTGAACATCAAATTAAATGGCGTCCGGTTAGGTTAATCTCAGTGGGTGATCGTGATGATGCTTATAACGAAGTACCTACAAAACAGAAGCACACTACACATTATGAAACATGGGGTCCTGTATAGCTATCGCTCACAATTTCTTCACAAAGTCTAGGTGAACTAATATTATGTCAAGTAAACAATATCTTTTATGTGTTTTTTTCTATTTCATTAACAAATAGTCCGCTCCCGCCGCGCCGAGTGTAAACGATCGATGATAAAGATCAAATCAGGTAGGTTCTTGAACTTTGCGAGTTGATTGCTCAATGTTGTCCGGCGATGACTCATTGTCTTATTAACGCGAGTCATAGAACGAAGTTTTCTCTTTAGATTGCTTTAGATTGGCAAAAATGTATGCCTATAGTCAATGCCAAATTGAGACACATAGCAGTCCACGTGTTTTAGTTGGTTTATTTAGACAGTTTATTTAGACTCTGGAGAGGTTTGGAATCTTTATGATCGTTTAGTGTAACCTGGAGATTGCCATCTTTTAATCCTTTTTTTGTGAGCGGAAAATCATCAAACGACCTCTCCTGCCCAGGGTCGGGCGGGAGGGAGTGTCAGACTCTTACTGACTAAAAACCCCCCCGTTCCTTCTCCTGCTCTGGGCCGAAGTCGCGGTGCCTCATTGCGCTTACCCCGCAACCCGGATCTTTTAATCCTGACAGAAGCGTGTCTTAAACCTAGTTTTCTTGTTATTCTTATTGTAGAACTATCCAATGGGATGCAATTTCAAATGCTTTGTTAATAGGTAGTTACGTACTATTCATAAAACGAACTCTGACATACTGTACCTACATAAGAACCGTAAATTCCGGAACTGCCATATTAGGTCTTCCAACAGTGCAAGTAAAAATCTGTAGACATTCAAATTTTTACCAAATAAAAAACAAATACTTTTTCTTTACAGTCGGTGGCCGATTGCGTGGAAGCGCTCATTGGTACCTATCTATTAAGCGGTGGAGTATTAGGTGCTATCAAAGTGATTGAGTGGATGCAGATCATACCTCCACAGGTTTGTTATTAAATATTAATCTCTAATAACACACTTGTAGTAACATCTTTGTTATAACAAGTGTACATGGGTGGCGCCGATTGCAGAATACATTAACCCTACACGGTACAGTATAACATTTAGTGTGGGAGAGCCATGCTTCGGCACAAATGGGCCGGCTCGACCGGACTGATATCACGGCCTCACTGAAAACTGGCATGAAATAACATATACACTTACAACCCGCAAGATCGACAACGCACTAATGTAGAAACTCTTTCGGTAAAACGAGTGTCCATGGACGGCGCCGATTGCTTGCCATCTGGGAATCCGCTGGCTCATTTACCGACCTATCTTACCTATAAAATTAGAACACATTAACACTAACACATATATTGTTAGTGATGGTCTGATGTTCGTGCTTATCTCGTAAATCGATGTCGTTGTCTAAATTAGTGTGATAATTTCTTCCAAGCGGTCACGCGTTGTTTTGATACTGTGTTGCCTACCTATTGCAATTACGCTAGGTGTAATCTTTAGATAAATCTGGCCGGTATCGTTATATGTTATATTTTTATCAGAACAAGCTGCTACACGTGCCTGCTGAACTATCCAGCTACTTTAAACCAAGATCTAAGAAGACTAAGAAGAAAATTCGTTTATTGTACAATTGAAACACAATTTTTTCCTACATGCCACACCTGAACAAATGTTTCCCTTATTTGCTATGAACCTCATACTCCTACAAATGGCCAATATCATTTGGGTCACAGATTGTTGTTTTGAAAAACAAATTATTTGGAACTTACAAGTTATATGTTTCGGGATCTATTTCGTCGTTTAGCTTTAAGTACTGTTTTTCACAAAGCTACCTACTTACTACATTGAAAGCAATAATATCATATCTATCCTTCCCCATTCCTAAATCCCCAAAAGGTCCGCAATGCAATTGTAACGTTGTTGCGGGTGTCCATGAGAGGCGCTGATTTCTAACTATCAGGCAATCCGGCTACTCGTTTGCCGACCTACCGCATAAAAAAAAAACATTAAATACTTAAACCTTTTTTTAAACTGTTTTTTTTCTCTCAGGACAAATTTGCGGCATATTTACACAGGCGTGTGTCGACTGCTATATCAGAAAAAAAGACTACTCCAGAAGATGTCAACTTCTTGCTAAACTACTCTAGAAATGATGTGGAGACGATCTTGAAATATAAGTTCAATGACCCAACCTTCTTACTGGAGGTAAGCTATTCAAAATGGAATATAATTTCTAATCTAGAAAAGATCAAGTACTTAAACTTAGGCTATAAGTAAAAGATAGGAAGTTCGGTATGTACTACCTAAACTTAATGCCTGCATAAACAACAAAAAACATAGAATTACCCATAATAATTAATTATGACTTACATTAGCACGTCTAGATAAACACGACCCATTTTTCTTAAGATATTACTTTATACTTAGCACTTTGTTTCGATAGTTTAAACAGTTAAGATGTCAAGTCCTGATTAATAGGGGTCTGCCTATTATTCCCAAATTCGGCACAACTGTCAGCAAACTTGGTGCTGAGGATGCCGATTTCAAAAATCTTGAATAATTAATTAAAATGTAAAAAACCATACTTTTCTATTAATTATCCATAAAACCGCAACATATTACGTCAGAACATAAGTACATACAATATCGTATTTACGTCGAATAGCATACTTATAAATCTGAAAATGCCTGCTTGGGCTATGTACCCCATGTCCAGTGGCGACCTCTTACGTTCGGCCATAGTCGAGACTGTAGTGCGGATCGAGAGGAATTGGGTAGCCGTTCTTCTTTCTGCAAGCCATGATGCTCGCAAAGAAGAGGACAGAGCGTGTGAGGAGCTAACCTAACACCCAAGCCGCCGCAATAGGAGACAGTCGGGGCATCCGGGTTCGAGTGAGCAAGGTTAGCTCGCCGCTCGACCCGAACCAGGCCCGAGCGTATGTCGCGTGTAGCGGTCCGCGTGCGCTTCAGTGAGCTAATAGACCACTACAGACAGGGCCCTATAGGGTTGTTATATGTTCAGCCGGGGTTTTGGGGCAAACGCAATGAAGTGCCTTGACATAGAGCAGGAAAAGGAAGGCTTAGTCAGTACCTAGGGTGGTTTAGTAGGAGTCTGAAAATCCCTCTCGCCTCACCTTGGAGGAGAGAAATCATTGATATGATTTTTCCCTAACAAAAACCCATATCATTCATATAAATCAATGTAAAGGTAATGCAAATTATTTGTTTATATAAGTACTTAAATCAAGTTTTTTATTCTTATAGGCTCTGTCCCACGCTTCTTACATTCGCAATAGAGTGACACGGTCGTACGAACGTCTAGAGTTTTTAGGCGATGCGATATTGGACTTCCTAATAACGTCGCATATATTCGAGAACTGCAGGGAATTGAAACCTGGTGAGATGACGGACCTACGATCAGCACTCGTTAATAATGTTACCTTCGCATCTTATGTCGTAAAGCTTGGATTACACAAGTAAGTATACATTAGAGAAGGTTCTTCATTAAACACCCACTCGAGATCACGCAGTTTGCAGCTTTAACAGCCTTAGGCGTGAAGCTTAACCAGATTCGACTAAATTTCTTATACTTTACATATGGTAAGTTTGACATCTGCCCCCTAAAAATCCCCTACACAAGTATTTTAAAACTAAAATTAATAAAACGGTCAAGCCGTTCTGGAGTTTTAGCTAGACTGACACACAAATAATGAGAACGAAATAAATTACTATGACATATTTATTGAAATAAACTATTATTCATTTCAGATTTTTATGTTCCGAGCTGAATCCGACGTTAGATAAAGCAATCATCTTATTTGTGGAGCATCAAGTGCAGAGAAACCATGAGATCGTTGAAGACGTCCTTTATTTAATAGACGAAGAGGAATGTCCCATTGCTCAATACGTTGAAGTTCCTAAGGTTAGTAAACACTAACATTCTGTTGTTATTATCAATCGATACATCTTCTATAATCAACACACTTGGCAGACTCGGGAATTACGGTTTTTTATATATATTTATGTGTAGTTATTTATTACCTTGCCATATTTATATGCTCTATAAAAAAACAATCTAATGGAAAGCACCGTACTTAGCTTTAGATTTTAGATACATCTAAATGTTCTTTATATTATAAAATAAGAACGTTTAATATAAATATTTTTTCAATTTAATTATAGTTTTATTAAAAATAGAAAAGATTAGTGATAGATATGGACTATAAACTCGTTCCGTTATTGCGTTTAGTGACTCGTAATATAAACAAATATAACAATATTTGTTTATATTACGAGTTTTATTAGTTGATTAGTAATTCAATAAGCATCAGATAGTCAATATTCTACATCTTATCGTCGTTGGATGTAATATGATCGTGGGTGTTTTTTAATTCAATTCAATTTATTTGCGCACTGCAATCGGCCTCTTGACTGCGGCCCAACATGGCGTAGGCTTATTCTAGAAAAATCGTTTCAGACTGTTCTTCCGTGTCAAAATTGTTGATGCTCATTCATTAACCCCCGACAGAAAAAGAGTTATAAGTTTGACGTGTCTGTCTGTCTGTCTGTGGCATTCTGTAGCCTGAACGGATGAAGAGATTTCAATATAGTTTCTTTCGAATTAACGTATAAAATAAGAAAACAATGTAGAAATTTAAAAAACCCCGACAAAAAATTTGGAGCGACCCCCAACGCGACGTATTTTTGTTATTTTTTTACTTTTTAAAGGGAACCTAGTTTTTTTTTGGAGTGGGTTTTTTTAATTTTATTTTTACGAACTGTCTAGAACATGAAACAAGATAACGTTTACGAAAAAAATCTTAGTCACTTGATGGTTATCCGGTCGCCGTTTTGCCGTATGAAGGAGGTTACCGGAGGCCTAATCCTTTTCCTCCCTCAAATCCTAAATAACAAAATCCGTAGTCCCCAAAAGGTCGGCAACGCACTCGTAGCTCTCTCTCTCTCTTTCTTCCTTCTTTCTTCTTTCTTTCTTAATCCGTCGTATCGTTTGCCGTCCTATCACATAAAAATAAAATTAAGCCTATACCTGCTGATAGTAAATTGTTGAAAGCATATCCCCTGATAGAGGAAATAATAATACTGATGCCCATACTTCGATGGCTGGTTGCTGTTTTAAGATACATACGTGTCGTTTTATGAATGTTCATTTTCTTTAATACTTTTTTTCATTGCAGGTCCTCAGTGACATCTTAGAAGCTCTAGTCGGTGCGATCTTCCTGGACAGCGGCGGTGACCTCACAAAAGTGTGGTCTGTCGTATACCGCATTATGCACAACGAAATACATGCATTCTCCAATCGTATTCCGCAGCAACCTGTCAAAGTTTTGTACGAGAAAATTCACGCTTGTCCTGTTTTTAAGTGAGTGAAAATATACTTTTTTATTTTATCTAGTGTTCTGTTAAAATTACAAACAAAGTAAAAAGGGTTATTCCACTTTCTTCACCACAGATTATTACATAATTTAGCCGCTTGGTAGAATTTCGCTACAATTTTTTTAACGTGGGGAAACATTCAAAATGCGTCTGGCTTTTGGCGAGAAAGACTAGGGAGTGTGAGACATTTTTTTACCTAACTAAAACCTCCCCGGTGGCCACCATCAGAACCTGTAAGAGACACCGGGACCTCTTAATATAAGTCAAAGTCAAAATAATTTATTTCAATTAGACCCATACAGGCACTTTTGAACGTCAACACAACTTTATACCAACTCCAGAGTACCTTCGGTACAACGCCTGTTGTAGCACATCTCTATCGAGACGTATGTGACCTTTTTAAACCTCACTGTGCACGGGCGGTGACCACCGTACCACCGTCTTCCCTGAATTCACTGGGTGGGCGCTTTGTTGCACCTGGGTGAATGAAGGTCGCATCTCACTAAGCCACCCGGCACTTTCAATTTCCAGGTGAACAAAAAAAGGCTATTTCAGTCGACTCATATCACCTGGATTATAGGGTTGGCTGAAAAAAAATACAAGGCAAAGATATAATAAAGATTCTTCGTTTTATGTCTGTTTTGATTAAGTAGGTCTAGGTAGCGACCTCTTATCTGCATTAAATATTTTATTCTTTTGTAGTCTGTCGGCAATTTTGTCATGCATTGATTAGTTGTCTTAGAAATGCAAAATGGTATCCACTTCATTAAAAACCCATTTATTGTTTTAAAAAACTTAATCAAGCTGATAGAATGTTCATCTTTATCGATCAAATATTTAAATAAGTATTATTACACCGCCATTAACGATGACACTTAAGGTCTCTTTCTTAAAACATATTTTTGTTTGAAATAATAACGAAGAAATAAATAAAATTTATAAAAGTATATAATACTATGATTATTGAATATAGAAAAGCAATACCTTTCTGCTACAATGAGCTTATCTACAAATTACCATTTTTTATTGAATTATTTATGGGATGCTTAATGAATATATTCTTACTAACGTGGAATCGATAAATTAATGGAGTAATGATATTGATAAAAAATTTGATGTACAAAATTAGAATTTATTAGATTATAACGTACCCAAGATCAAAGAAGAGGTTTTTAACATAAAGGGAAAATAAATAAATATCATGGCGAAAAAATCATAGGTAAGTACTTGAATTAAAGAGTAACGATGGAGTTTCTTGCTCGTTCTTCTCCATTCGAAACTACAATTTGGAACGAGCACCTAGCTTCACTGACGAACAGACTGACAGACTACTATTCTATATGACGATTCAAAAGTACCAATTTATGGTTTAGTTGGAATAAATGATTTTGATTTGATGAATTAAAACTTACCAATTCAAATACCCATGATTTTTTCAATTCATATCTTCATTTAACCATGTTTTTTTTCTATATAAGTAATATAAGTTGCTAAAAGTAACTTTTTTTCGAATTTGGAACCAACTTTTTTTATTGAAGTAATTCGTTCAATTTGCGTTCTTGAAATAAAATTGTGCAGTTTTGTCTATGGAACCGAATTAGTTGTCTGCGTTCGAAGATCAAGCCAAAATTATTATTCGCTTTCGAAAATAGTAGAACTCATGTTGTTTACAAAGGGAGGTAGGGATAAATGTACCCTGGCAATTCTGTACATCGGTGTTCTGAAGATAATTATTACTCAGTAATCTGACAACACATTAATCCTTAGGTATATGAACCATAGAATATTCACGTGACCATCTCAATAGCCAAGACAATTGGAGGCACTATTCTTAGCTAATACTAAACTTGTATCATCACCATCATCACCGGCCTATAAGTGCCCACTGCTGAGCAAAGACCTCTTCTCACACGGAGAAGGTTAGAGCATTAATCACCACGCTTGCTCAATGCAGGTTGGCGATTTCAAACTTATAATTAGAAATTATAAATCCAGGTTTCCTCACGACGTTCACCTTCACCAAATGTCAGTGGTGTCTAAATAATCATAGAAAGTACATATAACTCGGAAAAAGTGACATTGGTGCTTGTCAGGTTTGCATGAGAAGCGGGCTCCTTAACCTCCGGGCCACCACGACATAAACTTGTATGTCTTTAGTTAAAAATTTCTTGTTTCTTTTTCCAGGAAAGCAGAAGTTATCGATCGAGAGGTACCAACGATAAAAGTTGGCGTTACATTCACAAAGAATGATGCTCAACACACCGTTTATGGCATCGGTCACAACAAGTCTCAAGCAAAGCGGGCTGCTGCGAAAATGGCCCTTAAAGTCTTGAGCTTTTAAAATTTATTTTTTTACATCATATCTACTCTTTTATGTAATTATTTTTTATTAAGTTAGTCTCATGCGACATTCGCCCATATCAAATATATAAAATTTAAAACGTTTATTTTTGTATTAAAAGTTTCTGACTGTTTTCAAGCAATGTTAGGGGCTTATAGCTTACTGAGTTCAAAGAATTTGAGCTACCTCGCCCACTAGTTGCGTGAGGCGTTAGACATAATAATTAATTTAAAATGTCTTACGAAAGTTTTAATGCTAATATAAACTTTTTATTTTTACATTTATTATTATTTATGTTATCACATTTAAGATTTTTAAATATTTTTCTATACTTAGATCTATTAAATGTGTCACGCAAGTCATATATGAAGACACAGTCTTAAGCAAATCTTTGAGGGTCAAACAGGCCGGATGCCTATGCGTACTGGACTATGCGTCGTTGCAAACGTTAAGCAAGAGTTATTTCCTGTCTCATTCATCATCATCATCAGCCTGTAAGTGCCCACTGTAGAACAAAGGCATCTTCTCAACGAAGAAGGTTTGAGCATTAACCCGTGATATACGCGAGACAATGTGTTTTCTATTGTGTCTCATATACCGGCAGACAAGAGGTTAATAACTACTCTTGCTAAAGAGGGATTGGCGATTTTAAACTTATAATTAGAAATTTTATTATTTATTATTTATATCTATTTTTTGTCTCAAAGATAGTTTTTCCTTTTTACTAGTTGTTAGAATAATATATTATTATTTTAGATCAACACTATCCAATAGATGAAGGTTTTTATATTCGACTTATAGATTCCGCCCTAGCGTCAAGGGTGAAGTTTGAAAAATGTTGTATTTCTATGTCAATGTTGTAAAAAAAATATAGGTACATACCTATGTTTGGCAATTATTTTATTTCTTACAAATTGTGGACATTGAACTTCTTTTAACAATGCACTACCTACGACTAATAAAAGGCTATGATATCTCATAACTTATAACAATCACAGTCTTATTGCAATCAAGAAAAATTAACGTCCGTTACTGTTTGATTTAAATATAAATGACGTCATGTTTGTTTATCATAATGATAACCCAATATATTCAGGAGCTAGTAAGTTTATTTTAATATACACCTATCCGTTTGGTTAATTTAAAAAAATATAGATTTAAAATGTTGTGTGACGTCATAATTACTTAAGTACCTACATTTTTTATTGAGAGTCCTCCCAACTTAAATTTTTGTTTATCTAAGTAAGTATTATTTGCCTAAATGACAAAATTAGAATAAACGTGTCTTACATATTTGCATAGCGTATTTTCCCTACATAATGTGTCAGGTAAGCTAAAACATCTTGATCATCAGTCATAGTGAGGCCCAGCGTTAAATTGGAAATAGTTGTATTATAAAGTCACTAGTAAAATTCTCCATGGAAGAGAACTACATAGAGTACGGCAGCCGTATCTTGGCGAGTCTGAAGTTAGCCGTTTGTCTGCGCAATGGATCTTTTAGGAACAAAATTGTGTGCGCAGCTAATCGGCTAACTTCAGACTCGTCAAGATACGTTAGCGGTAGGTATTGTAGACAATGTATGAGTGATACAATTGGACGTACAGGGAATGTTAGAAATAATATTAGGATATCTTATTTAAAATTAAAGTAACCACCAAAATTTTCCTTGAAAGACAAAAATGAAATGGATTTTTTGTACTTATTTATAGGTAGGTATTATTCTTGCCTATATAAAAAGTAACTTTATGATTTTCTAAAAATAAAACGCAAATATACGCTTTTAATTTTTTAAGATTGTACGGTATTGTCAATTCCTTGTTTAATTAATGGAAGATAAGGGTAAAATCCAACACTTATGACATACCTACTCACCAACTAGAAGTGCACCGTGCACGTTACCGATATTCAGTGTTTTATATATAAATATCAAATGACCTGTCTCCTGTCTGAAGCTTTTTTCAGACAGGAGACAAGTCATTTAGTATTTCTTTTTAATTTCTTTAAATTAAAAAGAAATACTTAAGTATCTGTAATTCAGTCTCTGTTAAATTTGGTCGAATATACTTTTGAAGCATAATGTGGTAAAAATAATGTATGAAAATGTAGGCTGATTAATAATTTTAATGTACCTAATGAAGTTAAACTAAACAATTGATCCGAATATAATATATACTTACAGCCTTTACTGTAGTGATAAAATTAAGTAAAATACTTAGTGATGATTTCTTACCTAGTCAGGCGCTATCAAATTATTTGATCCTAAACATTTTTTATTTACATTAGAACGCGATTAATCGAATAACCATTCGAATTGGTCCTTAGCGTAGCGTAAAATATTAAAACCGAGTACGTTAGTAGAAAGTAGTTAATACTTTATAGTTTTGTCAAAGAGGTTGGTCTTGCTCTGATCAAGATGTTCAAGTGAGCGTTATTGTAGAATTTTGTGTATTAAACTACGAATTATTTTTTCTATGTGTGACATTTTGTTTTACCTTGTAACCACTCGATATATCGATATACTCTGTTCGATAATAGTCACCCATTGGCAGCGATGGGTATTGAATAAAAATATGGAATTATTATTATTAAATTGTAGCTTAAGAACTTTTATAAACTGTATTTTCAGAATAAATTATCATTGTCAATAAAAGATTTAAAAATTCATTCTGTGGTATTTATTTACAACATGCTATTGAATTATCTCAAAAGTCAGGTCAAGCAGTCGGGGTTGCGAGCGCAAGCACAATATACCTATTCTTACCTACCTACCGCGGCCACTTCCTGGAGTGGGAGAAGGAACGCGGTGGTTTTCTTTCAGTCAGTAAGTCTGATACTCCGTCTCGCCTTGTCCAGGGCGAAAGAAGCAATATCATCTTAGTCGTTACACTCTTGGCAGAGTGATCGTGGCTGTAGATGGATGGATGTCGTCCTTTCTAGAGCAACGTTGAGCGATGTCTCTCCACTTGTCGACTTTGAGCGTTGCGAGTACACTGTACTGCGGGCGATTCGTAGCTTTTTTAAACAGGTCTATCCAGCGAGTCGGAGACCAGCTTCGTGGTCGTCTCGTGCATTCTGTGTGGCCTTGTAGGTAGCACAAGCCGCTCGATAGAGTCCAAACTTCTAGATATATGATTCAGTATTCGACGACGACTATACAATCGACTATAATATAACCATTCTCGTATATGAGGTCCCTTGAGGATCGAAATGTTGGTGCGGAACGCCGTCCAAGGTATCTGCAACAGACGCCGCCAACACCACATCTCCATAGCAAAGTCAAAGTCAAAGTCAAAATCATTTATTCCAACTAAACCATAAATAGGTACTTTTGAAACGTCAACATAGAAAAGTAGTCTGTCAGTCTGTTCGTCAGTGAAGCTAGGTGCTCATTCCAAATTTTAGATTCGAATGGAGAAGAACGAGCAAGAAACTCCATTCGTTACTCTTTTTTTTTTAAATTGTTTTACAATTTCAATAAAATAACATTTATAGTATACATTAGTGTACCCTTATGTGAGAACAATGCAGAGACAAGTTGTTAAAAAAAAGAACAAATGAGGGACCTATCATAAAATTTTACTCCTTTGTCGTCTCGAACATGGCGCTCACATATGCGTACTCACAATCTTTAAGAGTGCTTCTATATAAACTTTTTGGATATATAAATTAAGGATGCATTATTTTTGAGAATTTTACCTAACTGCTGACTATATTTGAGTATTGTCCAGTGGAGCCGAATCAACATGCTGCCAGGCATTCTTATCCTCAATATAATCTGAAAGTTTGTAGTATGCCTGTCTACACAATTCACGTTTAATATAAGTTTTAAATTTTCGTTCGTTAAGATTCAATACAGTACTTGGAATTTTATTGTAACAATTTACACAGAACCCCATAAAGGATTTCTGTACCTTGGACAGACGGAATCGTGGCACAGCCAGCCTATCTATGCCTCTTGTATTAAAATTATGTCTATCGCTTCTTTTTTAAAATAATTGCAAATTTTTCCTTACATAAGTACATAATATTTTCATATATAAACTGACAAGGCACTGTCAGGATATTTATCGTTTTAAATAGTTCTCTCAGACATTCGCGACGGGGCAAGTTATATATAGCTCGGATAGCCCCCTTTTGTAGAATAAATATTGATTCTACTTCCGCAGCTCGATAGCATCGATACTACGGCAATCCTGTGGTCTAAATGACCAGGTCTCGGCTCCATGTAGTAATATTGGAAATACCAGAGACTTCATTAGCCGATTCTTTGTGATTTTGGTTATTCTCCTGTCTTTCCACATCTTTCCGAGCCTTTCAACTGTCGTTCTAGTGATCCTCCATAGTCTGACATAGTAGAGCCGAGGTAAATATAGGTAACGTTGGACTACTTCGCAGCTGGCTACCTGTTGTACTCCTTGAGTAGGTAGTGAGTTCAACTCGATCTACTATCATAACCTTCGTCTTATCTCTTTACAGAGCAAGGCCGAATTGGAGACTAGTGGTTTCTAGACGAATCATCAAATCCTCCAAATCTTCTTTAGAATCTGACAAACACCGGATTCCGTCTTGAAAGCACCAGAGAGCACGTCATCAACCCGTACTGTAGCTGAACCATCTTGTCGAAGGCCTTACGGAAATACGGAAGAAACAATATGAGCACATAGGTACAAAACGACGAGACCCACCAAAAAATCAAAAAAGCAGTGTGTGTTGCGTTGCGCTGGGTGGAAAAGTAACATCGCACCACCCGTGTAAAAAAGACGTAACTAAACTTACGTCAAATTTTTTTTATTACGTAAATAAAACGAGCATCATGGTTTACACCTTCTGTCAAAATTTCGTGGAGCTATTTACAAAAATGAAGGAATAAATGCAAAAAAACAAAAATTTTGCGACTTTAAAAAACATAAAAATCCAGCATAAAATAGAGGTATGCATATTTACATTTATTCGCTTTCAAATTTACATTAATAATAAAGTCATAATAATGTTTACGTAAATTTTAAAATAAGATTTACAAGAAACTCTATAACGCAAATATACATAATTACTTGTTCCTGTATTTTACAATCTAGGACTATTGTGTAATTCTAATTACTTATTTCTTCTACAAAACTTTTAGCTAATAGTTTATGTGTGATTATAGTTACATACTTTCTACCCAGCAAAACTTCACAACGTGTTAAGTGTAGTTGCAGTTACTTCTTTATTACACGAAACATTTTCTAAATGATGTTGAGTGATTTTGAATACATGCTTTTACAAGAAAAAATAAACAAAAATATGTTTGTGTAATTAAAATTAAATAAAAAAATAGTCGTAGTAGTGATTTAGTGTCGTATATAGAAAAAAGTACTTGGATGTAGTTTCAACCGGACGGCTATAACATCATAGTCGATGCTCCTATTGGCTCATCAGACCACTGAAGGTCAGCGGATTGGCATGGGATGAGATCCTTCTTTGCATCCTACCCTTGGAGACGAGCTTGGAGATGATCCCAACGCTACTGCTGACTCTCTTGCTGATGTGGTGTTGCAAGGGATGGAACTCTTCGTTCCGTCCTCTGTGGTCCCCGTCAGTGGCAGATCTCGGTCCCTGTTTCGGCTCTTCTTCTAGAAAAGCTTCGTGCAGGAAGTAAAAGGCTTACCCAGCCTTGGCTGACGCGGTGGCGGCGCGGGATTTAAAAACCGTTTAAAAAGGAGTATAACTTTGCCTCCAGGTCCTTCAAAAGAGTCATAGCGGGTCCAAGTCAAACCATATCGGTAGGGTTGAAGAGAGGCTTGAGCGCCTTTTTTCAGGAACTCGTGCGTTCTGGTCTCTCGACAAGCTATCGAAGCCAATTTCTGCCATCATTCTCACCTCTGCACGTGGGGGGAGAATCGCTGGCGCACGACGCAAAGGAAAAAGCTTTTGGGTAAATCCTTTCCGTCAAATTGGGCATTGGATGAGGGGGGCGTGAGCAGCCGGTTCTGCCATGGCGCGGGTGTAATGCTGGATATTCGGTTTGCCAGCTCTTGGTACGATTGGCGCTCATGTCTCTTTACATCTCACTCATCATCATCATAGATCTGACGGAATTCCACCCATTGTTTTAAAGATGTGCGCTAAAGAGTTGGCACCAGTCTTAACACGTCTTTTTCGGCTCTCATACTCTTCAGGCGTAGTCCCGAAAAAAGGTTATCGCTCAAATCTGTCCAATCACAGAGCAATAGCCATAATTTCCCTCTTTTCGAAAATAATGGAGTCATCTTTTAACTGCCAGCTCCTTCGGTACTTGGAGGATCATCAGCTTCTTAGTAACCGACTGACCGACAGTACGGTTTTCGTAAGGGCCGGTCCGCTGGTGATCTCCTTGTTTACCTGGCACATTGTTGGGCACAGGCGATCAAGTCCAAAGGGGAAGAGATGGCAGTGTTTGGACGTAGCGAAGGCCTTCGATCGGGTTTGGCATAAAGGGCTTTTTTCGAAGATGCCTTCCTAATGAGCTTCCCGAGAAACTGTGTAAATGGGTATCCAGCTTCCTTGCAGACAGAAGCATAGAGGTCGCGGTCGACGGTGAATGCTCTGATGCTTGTCTGTGAACGCTGGTGTCCCTCACTCTGTTCCTCCTCCATATCAATAATATGTTGGATGACAGCACGGGTCACGCCTTTTACGCTGGCCGTGCTAACAATTCTCGGGAAAAAGTCATCGAGAGTCGAAACAGGCATGTCTGAAATCGAGACTTCTTTAGAGAGAATTTCAGATTGGAGTAGACTTTCCTTGGTTGAATTTAAACCCTCAAAGACACAGATCTCCGTGTTCACAGCTAAAAAACTGCTGTTGGTCGTATCTTCTCAATTTCAGAGCACCCCCCTCACAGCTTCGGCCGGTATTGGGATACTTGGTGTCGACATATTGAGCGAAGTCCAGTTCCGTGGACATCTTGAGGGTAATGCCAAGTTAGACTCGAAGAAGCTCGGTGCAATAATAGATCGAGGCAGTTTTTCACCCCGAGGCATCGCTGTTACTTTACAAGGCGCAAATTCGACCCCATATGGAATACTGCTACAGCTCCTCCGTAGTAACAGCTTCTGGACCGCATTCAACGACTACCTGTCCAAATTGTTGACTGCCTTGTTATCTCGGACCGGTTGGAATCTTTGGCACTGCGTAGGGATGTAGCCTCGTTATGTGTTCTTTGTCGCATTTATCACGGGAATTGTTCGATTTAATCTCCGTCGCTTCTTTTCGCCAACGTCCTACGTGAAATCATTTTCATCCCCATCAGATAGATGGTTGGCAGTCAACAACTGTGCAATTCACGCGAAACTTTCTGCCCCTGACAGCAAAACTTTCGAATAGGATCTTCCGGCGGTGGTATTCCCGAACCGATACAACCTCCAAACCTCCAAGACACGAGCGTACTCTTTCTTAAAAAGCCGGAAACGCACCTGTGACTCCTCTGGTGCTGCGGGTGTCCATGGGCGGCGCCGATTGCTTACCATCAGGTGATACATCTGCTCGTTTGCCTACTATTCCATAAAAATGCATCTAAAGCATTAGGTATAAAAATTACAGAAGATTTTTACAGAAAGGTCGTACTTAAAACGAGGGTGACACGATGCACTCCTGCATTGAAAAAAGCAAAAACAATCATGTATCTTCCATTATCATCTATATTCCAGAAGAAATATATTCAATCATTCGAAATGCAAAAGGACAAAGTGAAAATACAATGACAAAAAAAAGACTCCAGATCCTTTTTTAGATTTCAAAAAGCCTGTAGCCAACAATAAGAATTGGGAAAAAGATGACTTCGGTAAGGAACTTAGTTGGAGTAAAGTTAAAGAGATTTCGGTAGATCCTCAATGTCTGTCAATATCTCCACACTGCCAGACTTATTAAAAGAGCGTTTTTTGTGAGGGGAAAATTATCAAATTACTTCTCCCACCTAGGGCCGGGCGGGAGGGAGTGTCAGACTCTTACTGACTAAAAATCCCCTCGTTCCTTCTCCTGCTCTGGGCCTCTTTGCCGAGGTCGCGGTGCTTCATTGTGCTTACCCCGCAACCTCGGCTGAATATCAGCCCTATAGGGCCCCGTCTGTGGTGGTCTTTTGGCTCTTGGAGGCGCACGCGGAACGCTACGCGCTGTATGCTCGAGTCTGGTTCTGGTGGGGCGGCGAGCTACGTTTACTTGCCGTCCGCAGAGCCGCGCTTGCGGTGGCCGAAGATCATCTCTCGATCCCCGACGCCCGGAACGTTGCCTACTGCGACAGCTGGGGCGCGAGGAGGATAGTTCCCTCACGCGCTCCGCTTCCTCCTTTGCGAGTATCACTGCTTCGCAGAAAGAGGAGACGTCTTCCCAATTCCTCTTGCTACGAACCATGGCCTTGACTAAGGAAGGGCGTGAGAGGTCGAAGAGCTTAAGTACTCAATCTGATGCCAGCGAGTCTGATTCCGAAATTGAGGATAATTAAAGGTCAATAAAAATATCACTATTTTAAACATTTCTTGATTAAGTATGCATGAGATAAACATTTTTTTTTTAAATAAAAATTTAATAATAACCCATTATTGATCGTAAAATAACCCTCATTGTTTTCATTTTCTCTCAATTATTTTGTTTCAGTATTTACAGTTTTGCCATACATACACTATTTACTATAAGAATTAAGTAGGTATTGCATGATACAAATTTAATATTCAGTTACGTTCCGCATTATAAAAGCTTTTTTTATAAATACACCTACTAAACTTAAATAAATAGCTAGCTAAAAATACGTAACTCTATTTACAAAAAAGGATTTTCCGTTAAATAACAACGTGATTACACTTACAACTCTGGATTATAATGAAATATAAGAGAGTGCAAAGCCATAAGTAGAGTTAAATTAGTTAATATATTTAAAAATACAATAATAAAAAGCACTAATTGTAGTTACTCCTGCAAATATGTGATGTGTTTCGTGGAATAAAGAAGTAGCCGTGTTTTTCAAGATTATCTCGAAGTACATCAATCTGTTCCTCAATTAAATAACACGTGTAGTTGAAGGCAACTGTGACCTGCAATTTTCTCTTTGAAACTTATTTCTAGACCTGATAATAATAATATAGGACAGTTTTTTTAAGCTCCTGAAAAGTTGGTGAAAATCACTTACTTCCTTTTTACACGAATGGTGCGACATAATCATCTTAATGTTACGAACTTTCTGCATGGTTAGCTAAGCTGGACTACCAGCGATTATGTTTTTTTTGTGAAGGGAAAATCATCAAATGTCAGACTCTTACTGACTAACCACCTCCCCCCTCCCCGCGTTCCTTCTGCTCTGGGCCGAGGTCGCGATTCCTCATTGCGTTTTTCCTCACAACCGCGGCTGATCATCGGCCCTTTATGGCCCGGTCTGTAGTGGTCTATTGGCTCTTTGAGGCGCACGCGGAACGCTACGCGCCGTACGCCCGGGTCCTGG
The DNA here is from genome assembly GCA_902829305.4 of Spodoptera exigua. Classification (NCBI taxonomy): domain Eukaryota; kingdom Metazoa; phylum Arthropoda; class Insecta; order Lepidoptera; family Noctuidae; genus Spodoptera; species Spodoptera exigua. The sequence continues at coordinate 8,486,686 of LR824614.2, forward strand.
TCGGGCGGCGAACTTCCGCAGACCCGCGCTTACGGTCGCCGGAGATCGTCTCTTGATCTCCGTTGCCCGGAGTGTCGCCTGCTGCGGCGGCTGGGGCATAAGGTGGATTGCTCCTTGCTGGCGGCATGGTCTCTTGCATTATCATACATAAGAAGGAAATTTGGGCCCACATAGTCCGCGTATCACGTGAGGTTCTAAGCACCCACGAATGTACTAACACTAAATGCTGAATAATGTTGTAGACCTTCTTCCTTCCATCATTGCCATGTACGTAACACAATTTTAAACTCATCAGAAAAGAGTACCTACAGCTTGGGCAGCGACTTCAGGTAAAGTATCCATAGATTATTGATAGAACCTCCCTTTTTCTAAGTACAAGTTAACCAATAAAACCAAACTTTTCTTAGTACTTATTCGATTGTTTGATATTAACAGGCTCCAAATTGTCTTTTGTTTCTTTAAATTCTGTGTTCGAAATTCAAAAAGACTTGTAGGAAATTGTAAATGTGAAGGTTCAAAACTGCATTAAAACTTTTTGCTCGACCTTAAATAAAATTTTAGCTAGGACCTAACGAAACTCAAAATACAAGGTGGGCCAATAGATATGTCCAGAAGTGTATAAAGTCATCAACACGTCGATGATTATAAAAGGTATAAAGTAGAACGATTTGAAGGTAGCCTAGACAGACAACCTTTATAGATCTTGACTCGGGGTGCCGGGTCAAGCGCAAGGTAACGCGGTGGTTTTTAATCATATACTAATATAATTATTTCAATTACATCGTTGAAATAATTATATTGGTCTTAATAAAAAAATTCACTACTGAACCAACATCAAACTAATTATGGTAAAAAATGATGCTTTTCCATGTCAAACAAAAAAAAAATCACGCAAGTCTAACCTGCGTAATCGGTGTAACAGTACGTTCTTCATAATAACTGCTTTTAAGGGATTTTCTTATGTCGATTGGACTGAGAACATTGAGGGACAGCCGCAGTTTCCCACGGAACAGACAGATTCTTACGCTACAATAACGCCATCTAGTGAACACAAACACGATAATCCTCATTGGATAGATTTTTTAGAGATAGTGATCAAAATCGCAGATCTAGTACACGCGTCAGTGTGTCCGTTACCCAGGCCAGATGTTGTCGACAATGGTCATTTGAATCTTATAGATAATTAGTTGTGCGGCTTCTGTAATTGTTGCGTACATTTTTAAATTTGTTGCGCTTATAGTTTTTTAATTATTTCACAAAAACATTTCCTGCTGGCGTAACGTTACCACAGCCAGACCTTTTTATTTCTAATGGGAATGTTTAAATAAATATTAGCTATAAAATTAGTTGTCTAGATAAGGTAAATGTTGTGCCTTATTTTGTATTTGTTCTTTCTTCGGTTGCGAAGTTATTCGAGATTTTGCTGCGGTAACGTTTTTGGTTTTGCTAGATCTTTGAAATGGTTAAGCGGATTCTTATCATATTTTGTACACGACTTCCGAGGACTTAGTTTAAATTTGTTGTGCAATAACAAAACCAAAATAATGCATATTTTATAGGTTTTTTCATTAAATAGAAAAACACTTCAATTGGCCCCAGCACTCTCAATAAGAAGTCTAAAGACTTACTTTAAACGTAATTGTAAAGCTTGTAACTGCCTTCAAATGTATGTGAAGTTTCATTAGTATCCCGTAAGTATTTAACAAGTTATGATGATATTCAGTTCTTCACGAGCACGGTCTTAATGCACGCGGTGTTATTTGGCCACTGGATTGGATATATGAACTGAATGTTATGTCAATAATTAGTTGTTTAGATCAGTTGTATATCAGTAAAATTTCAGCTCAATACATTGGATAATTAATGAGATAATACTATGAAAGTCATTAGGAAGTGAATGACCGTGGTAAGCCGACCAAGTTTAGGTGGTTACGAAAAAGCGAAAACGCAGAACATTATGGTACCTTCTAAAATATGTAGGATAGTGTTATAAATTTAGTACAGACATGTACAAAAGTTTAAAAAAGAACTACATGATTATTCAAGATTTTTTATTGAAAGGTAAAATAATCATTTCAATTGAACTTTTACTTCCTTACTTATAAAAACTTGTGTTGCTTAGCAACCGATTAAACATCACCCGTCCTTGTCATTTCTATTTCAAAATGCAGTTCAAAAATCATCTAAAAGGTTACAAAAGTAACCTTCTGGCAAGACTGAGTGCGTTATGCAAACAATGTATTACCCCTTCACCCCACTCCTCCTGCGTCCTACCGAACGGCATGCTCTAGCGGTGATTTTTGATAATTTTGTGGAACTGGAAGATAATGTTTTCTTTTATATTATTATAGGTAGGTATTAAATAGTGTACGCGTCTGTACCAAAATTGTAAGGTGTATTATACTAAACATTTCAAAAGATAGTACAATGTTCTGCGTTTTCGCTTTTTCGTAACCGCCTAAACTAGGTCGGCTTACCACGGTCATTCACTTCCTAATGACTTTCATAGTATTATCTCATTAATTATCCAATGTATTGAGCTGAAATTTTACTGATATACAACTGATCTAAACAACTAATTATTGACATAACATTCAGTTCATATATCCAATCCAGTGGCCAAATAACACCGCGTGCATTAAGACCGTGCTCGTGAAGAACTGAATATCATCATAACTTGTTAAATACTTACGGGATACTAATGAAACTTCACATACATTTGAAGGCAGTTACAAGCTTTACAATTACGTTTAAAATAAGTCTTTAGACTTCTTATTGAGAGTGCTGGGGCCAATTGAAGTGTTTTTCTATTTAATGAAAAAACCTATAAAATATGCATTATTTTGGTTTTGTTATTGCACAACAAATTTAAACTAAGTCCTCGGAAGTCGTGTACAAAATATGATAAGAATCCGCTTAACCATTTCAAAGATCTAGCAAAACCAAAAACGTTACCGCAGCTAAATCTCGAATAACTTCGCAACCGAAGAAAGAACAAATACAAAATAAGGCACAACATTTACCTTATCTAGACAACTAATTTTATAGCTAATATTTATTTAAACATTCCCATTAGAAATAAAAAGGTCTGGCTGTGGTAACGTTACGCCAGCAGGAAATGTTTTTGTGAAATAATTAAAAAACTATAAGCGCAACAAATTTAAAAATGTGCGCAACAATTACAGAAGCCGCACAAATAATTATCTATAAGATTCAAATGACCATTGTCGACATCTGGCCTGGGTAACGGACACCGCGTCAGTTATCGTCTGAAATTAATCCAAAACTTGAAGAAATTGATATTTTTTTGTCAATTTGTAAGTATGAAGTTTGTTGAGATTAATTCGGTTAAATATCGATTATTAATTTCGCAAGTTCAATCTAATTTCTATCTTCAGAGTTAACATTAGTAAGTTATGATTGTGATACTGGATGAAAAATTTAAATGAAAGAAATTATTTTGGTTCCCACATCAGGATGTGGATTTTATTGTTATTATTACAGCATACATTATAAAATTAGAGGAAGTAGGTGCTGGGCCTCTTGTATGCGAAGGTGTTGAGGCGCTTGTGGTGGTGCACGCGCTTGGGCAGAGGGAATCTGATTGTGCTGTTGTGGAACTGCTTCACCTGCGGCCGGCGGCACGCAGACGCCTTGATAACTTCCACTTTGATGATCTGTAAATAAGAAAATAAATATTAAAACTAAACAGTACACATACATATCACCATCTCCTTTAGTGATAAGAGTTGTCATGCTATTCTATCTATCTCATTAGATTGATCTGATTTAACAACAAATGTATGAGGTGACTGCCGTGACTGCATACTATCACAACTAATTACATAAAGAGTAAGATGGAAAAAACCTGAATTGCAACATATCAATTCAAACTATTCAAAAAAAAAATGAGGCATATAAATAGGTTTAGTAACTACTTTGCGACGCACCAAGTGCCAATATTATTTGAATTTCAAATGGACCAATTATTTAATTTTTAATATTATTTAGTTCTAGTAATAGCCAAGATTATAATATTTATTAAAAATCCAAAAGTGTATAAAATACAAATAATTATCTTAGTTACCTGGATGGAGTGAGCACGGGCTCTGTGCCTGGCTCCCATGTCACGGTAGCACTGAGTGACGGCACCTCCGACACTGAGGTCACGGTACTCGCGGTACATGTTGTGTACACCTGAACGAGACTCATAACGCAGCCAGATACCAAAGTTCTTGATCTTCACTGGGCTCTTCTCTGGGATTTCCTGGAAATTAAAAAGGAAATTTCAATATCCGCATTCATTTTCATACACTTTTTAATAACACCTTCATAGAATGATATGGATCATAGGAAAATAGTGTATTTTCTATTGTTACACACTCACGCAATCAAGTTTCTCCAGGAACAAGGACATGTTTTAACCTAAGTAGGCAAAACAGCAAACTAGATAACCTTTCCCATTGCAATTGAGTAGTTTCCTAGGTCAAAAATAAATTAATTCAATGTTTCAGTACAATAATATTGAAATATCTATACTTTTATTCATCAATCGATCAATACACTGAATTCTAGATATTTTTTTGCAAATTTTTAAGAAATAAGTAAACTATTTGGTGCCAAAAAACTATGATGTGATAACTCAGTTTTTCATAAAATTTCATAGAAAAGTCCAATTTTTTTTTAACCCACTAGTAGTTGCTTTAACATATCAATCATGGCAACTCAAGACAATAGATGAAGATTGGGTGTGAAAATACCAGGGTTCGCTTTGGTTTGATGAATTTTTGAAGGCTTTTGTTTAATAAAAATGCCCAATGCCATTGTTTACTGAGTTTACTCATTAGTAGTTACTTTATAAGGCCTTTGTTTACTAGAAAAACTTATTACTTACTTAAGTATTTGCTGCACATCTAAACATGAGTAATCTAACAAGTAATAAAATATTGGGGTGGCCCAGAATTTAACACACCCATGTACTTTTCAATCGTGAGGGTGCGAGTTTGATACCTGTCAAGTAGCACCTTTGTCCAATGATTTGTAAATCACATACATACATATAATGTAGATTCCTTATGATAGACATCATAAGGAAACCTGGACTTCAAAGTTTAAATTGCCAATCTGACTTGGCTTCTTGAGCGAGAAGAGGCCTGTGCTCACCAATGGGTACTTATATGTGGACTGATGACATATGGATGAAACCAAAATAAACTATTTGTTGACAACATTGCCTATGGAAATCAGAATCAATAAAGTCCCATGAATGTTATTTCTACAAAAATAATGGCATATGTATTGAATGCACAATCTTGTTGTCACTAAATATTGAATTTCAAAAAAATATGAACTTTGTTCAGTGGATATAGGTGGGTGATTCTTCACATCAATTAAAAAAAATTTAATAATGTCATTATCCTCAACCGAAAATTAACGAGTCTGCTGATTAAAATACAGATAATTATTTTATTAAATTAAATCTCACCACTGCTTACAAGCAACCGATTAAAAATATTGTATAAAATAAATTACTAAGATGCTTAAAAACCTGGGAGGATAATGACTTGTTATATAAAAGTTAAGGTTTTTTGGAGAATCACCCAGGTACCTATCATTATTCACTGAATTTCACTTTTGCTGCTTTAGTAATAAATGAAGTGGTGAAGTGAAAGCTTATAAGGGATTAAGTTGTCCTGTCAGAAAAAAACAAAACAACTACTATTGTACACCTGTAAGAATATAAAAATTGACCAGAACAATATCGTCTATTGTAAAAAGTCACTATACTAACCCTGATAGAGACGATTTCACCAGTGGTCTTCTTGAACTTCTTCAATTGACGCAAGAAGTACCAGAAACGGGACTTGGCCACGATCTGGTCAGGGGAGAAGATCCTCATCTTGTATAGAGGAGGCTTGGGCTCGCTCTCCGAGGGGAGCTTGCGGCCGATGACCTCATACTCCTTCAACTGAAACAAATGTTTACACATGACACCATGCTTACTTCCAAGTCCGTAGGTTGGGCTCACAATATTAAATCACTGAATGAAATTGGCACGAAGCCTTATTGCTTGAATCTAAGGATATACTAAAACCAATTTCTTTACGTTTTGGTCAATGAATCTTGAAGCTAAAACCTAAAATAATTGGATATGTCTTTAATTTAGACGGCATCACAACATGACATAACCTAAAAGCACATCTATTTTTTTTTGTATCAATGTTGTGAATTTGGGCATTAAGGGTAGATATAATTTGTTGGGCTTAATAGTTTGATAGTATGGATAATTACTTTTCTACGATAAAGAAATATGAAATAAAATAATTTCTAAAGTATGCACCGACAACGTGTACGCCACACTCCGTTAAACATTTACACTTATTAACCACTGTTTTTCATGTCAGAAGCACTGATTATGGTTTATCATTGAAGTTTTATTATTTTAATGCACTTTTTCCACATATTTTCTATATTTTTACGAGACTTACCTCTCCTTTAGCCTTCATTTTCGGAGGTTTTAATCTAAAAAGATCTGTCAACGGAAGCGGAACACTGACGCAAAAGAAAGATGGAGCCGCTCAATGGTAGTTGCCATATAAAAAAATCGATTAATTTTAGAAAAAAAAAACTGGTATTCAATCTGAATAAACACAACTTGTACACAAAAATGGAGTACACAAAATATAGCGCATATTCGTATCGAAAGTATTATTTTTTAGTAATCTTTTATTTATTTTTATTTTTTATGATGAAGGAATACGGCCAAAGAAAGTTTGCCGAACCGAAGATTAAGAGAGGCTCAAACAAAGGTTGGTACTAACGCTTATTGAGGGATAAACAAACATAAACATATTCAACTTTTGTTTCCACAATTTAACTGTTTTTTTTTTCATAATATTATGTATCATCAAAAGTATTTTGATATGTATAGCTGCTTCTTTTTTCTGCAGACTAGAATTTTGTTCATTCCATGGCTTTTTTCTGCACATTCTTTTATTACAGGTGTGGCTGAAATAATTATGCAATTAATATTACATATAAATAACTTATAATGAAGTATTTTTGTGATGAGGCAAATAAAAAAAGGCAATCCTTCACTATGAAGTAGTTTTGCAATTTGCAAATTGTAAACGAGGCTACTTTTCCGTTGGAGATGGATTTTCTTCACATTTATTCCTGCGGATGATCACAACCGACTGTTGTAAACGGCTTTTATCTATTGCCAGATTATTTTTATTAAGAATTAAGATTATTAAGGGAACTTATGTCCTCATGTTTAATATGCACACATAGCACAAAACTGTGGAATTTTAGAAAACAATATTCCTTTTGTAACGTTTTAAAATACCAAAAAATATAAATCGTGTATGTGTTTTTACCGCTGATTGCGTCTGACGCTTCATAGCTATCACTCTCACTCTCATAGGGATCATTTAAAAAAAAACATCATCAAGCGGGCTTCTTAATGCGGCCTGAGATCGTTGCATGATTTCATTAACCCCCTGCGGAGACGGGTTCCCAGTTCCATTTGATCAACTTTATAACTTGCCACAGTCGGGCGCGCGGGGGTAACCGGGCCGTAGAGGGCCTAAATCACCCAAAAATATTCGTGTCCGTTACCCAGGCCAGATGTTGTCGACAATGGTCATTTGAATCTTATAGATAATTAGTTGTGTGGCTTCTGTAATTGTTGCGCACATTTTTAAATTTGTTGCGCTTATAGTTTTTTAATTATTTCACAAAAACATTTCCTGCTGGCGTAACGTTACCACAGCCAGACCTTTTTCTTTCTAATGGGAATATTTAAATAAATATTAGCTATAAAATTAGTTGTCTAGATAAAGTAAATGTTGTGCCTTATTTTGTATTTGTTCTTTCTTCGGTCGCGAAGTTATTCGAGATTTTGCTGCGGTAACGTTTTTGGTTTTGCTGGATCTTTGAAATGGTTAAGCGGATTCTTGTGATATTTTGTACACGACTTCCGAGGACTTAGTTTAAATTTGTTGTGCAATAACAAAACCAAAATAATGCATATTTTAAAGGTTTTTTCATTAAATAGAAAAAAACTTCAATTGGCCCCAGCACTCCCAATAAGAAGTTTAAAGACTTACTTCAAACGTAATTTTAAAGCTTGTAACTGCCTTCAAATGTATGTGAAGTTTCATTAGTATCCCGTAAGTATTTAACAAGTTATGATGATATTCAGTTCTTCACGAGCTCGGTCTTAATGCACGCGGTGTTATTTGGCCACTGGATTGGATATATGAACTGAATGTTATGTCAATGATTAGTTGTTTAGATCAGTTGTATATCAGTAAAATTTCAGCTCAATACATTGGATAATTAATGAGATAATACTATTAAAGTCATTAGGAAGTGAATGACCGTGGTAAGCCGACCAAGTTTAGGTGGTTACGAAAAAGCGAAAACGCAGAACATTGTACTATCTTTTGAAATGTTTAGTATAATACACCTTACAATTTTGGTACAGACGCGTACACTGGTAATTACCTATATAATAATAATATAAAAGAAAACATTATCTTCCAGTTCCACAAAATTATCAAAAATCACCGCTAGAGCATGCCGTTCGGTAGGACGCAGGAGGAGTGGGGTGAAGGGGTAATACATTGTTTGCATAACGCACTCAGTCTTGCCAGAAGGTTACTTTTGTAACCTGTTAGATGATTTTTGAACTGCATTTTGAAATAGAAATGGCAAGGACGGGTGATGTTTAATCGGTTGCTAAGCAACACAAGTTTTTATAAGTAAGGGAGTAAAAGTTCAATTGAAATGATTATTTTACCTTTCAATAAAAAATCCTGAATAATCATGTACCTAGTTTTTTTTAAACTTTTGTACATGTCTGTACTAAATTTATAACACTATCCTACATATTTTAGAAGGTACCATAATGTTCTGCGTTTTCGCTTTTTCGTAACCACCTAAACTTGGTCGGCTTACCACGGTCATTCACTTCCTAATGACTTTAATAGTATTATCTCATTAATTATCCAATGTATTGAGCTGAAATTTTACTGATATACAACTGATCTAAACAACTAATCATTGACATAACATTCAGTTCATATATCCAAGCCAGTCGCCAAATAACACCGCGTGCATTAAGACCGAGCTCGTGAAGAACTGAATATCATCATAACTTGTTAAATACTTACGGGATACTAATGAAACTTCACATACATTTGAAGGCAGTTACAAGCTTTAAAATTACGTTTGAAGTAAGTCTTTAGACTTCTTATTGGGAGTGCTGGGGCCAATTGAAGTTTTTTTCTATTTAATGAAAAAACCTTTAAAATATGCATTATTTTGGTTTTGTTATTGCACAACAAATTTAAACTAAGTCCTCGGAAGTCGTGTACAAAATATCATAAGAATCCGCTTAACCATTTCAAAGATCTAGCAAAACCAAAAACGTTACCGCAGCAAAATCTCGAATAACTTCGCGACCGAAGAAAGAACAAATACAAAATAAGGCACAACATTTACTTTATCTAGACAACTAATTTTATAGCTAATATTTATTTAAATATTCCCATTAGAAAGAAAAAGGTCTGGCTGTGGTAACGTTACGCCAGCAGGAAATGTTTTTGTGAAATAATTAAAAAACTATAAGCGCAACAAATTTAAAAATGTGCGCAACAATTACAGAAGCCGCACAACTAATTATCTATAAGATTCAAATGGCCATTGTCGACAACATCTGGCCTGGGTAACGGACACAAAATATTCACCCTTATTTTTGCAGTTTTGTCATTTGATAGCAATACCAAACATGACATTGACAATGAGTAAGGACTTTTTGCCGGGAGTTCAAATATAGCGCATGAAAAGTTTTTTCATTTGTGATTTTTTTTGAATCTAATACTTTATTTCATTGTAAATTGCATGTAAATAGTAAAGTGTACATAATAGAGTGTATTAAACATGGATGTTGGCGAGGGCGGGGGCCCAAAACCCCCGGCCCCAAAAAAACATAAACTTAAAGACTTGGACGATGGCGGCGGGGGTAAGGAAAGTGATTTTTTACCCTATCTAAAACCCGGATACAAAAGACTTTATCCAGAAAATTCTTCAAATTTGGAGTTCAAAGTTTACGTGCAGGGTGAAAAAATTGGCAATAAAAGTCCAACCTTTTTAAATCATATATTTGTAAATGAGGTAAAAGGTGTAGTAGCGATTCGTAGAATCAATGCTAACAAGATTGCGGTGGTGTTCAAGCAGTATAATACTGCTAATAATTTTATAAGTAACTCTTCATTTCTGGAGAAGTACAACTTTAAGGCGTTCATACCAGCGGCAGACATAGAAAGAACAGGAATTATCCGATACGTACCCACAAACTTATCTAACAAGGAGCTTTACTCAAAGCTAGAGTCGGAGTACGAAATAATTGCAGTCCGACGATTCACCAAAAAGGTTGGACAAGAACGGGTACCACTTCATACAGTGAGCATTACCTTTCTGTCCAGTTCTTTACCACAAAATGTACAATATGACTTATTCTCTTACCGCATTTTTGACTATATCCCTCCTCTACAACAATGTTACCGTTGCTTCAAATTTAACCACTCAGCCAAAATATGTAATGGCAAACAAAAATGTAGCATTTGTGCTGGGGACCACTCATATAGAGAGTGTGATAACCCCTCATCAATCTGCTGTGCTAATTGCGGAGGACCACATTTAGCAATTTCAAAGGCATGTGAAATCAAGTTAAAAAAGATAATGGAAAAAAAGGAACGTATTACTTACGCTAGTAAGGCTGAAACTAAACTTAATGTGACTCAGGGAGATTTCCCACCATTGCGCAAACCAAGACCTCAGGTCAATGTAAATAAAAATTCTGTTGTAAATAAAAATGTAAATTCTGCACCTATAAATAATGTACCTGTAAATACTGAACCTAAAATAATTTCTGTTGCTGATGTCAAGGCTCAACTCCTGGCAAATAATGACTTACTTAAGGCCATTGTTCGCACACTCATTGTAATCGCCAATAAGGGCAAGGATGATCCTCCAATCAATACAACAACTATTAAAGATATTCTACTGGAGAATCTTACATAATGGATATAGACTCCAATATACAATCTCAGCTATGCATTGCTCAGTTTAATATACAAAGTGTATACAGTAAAAAGCCCTTACTCTTAAAGTTTCTTAATGATAAAAATATTGATATTTGCCTTTTAAATGAAACGTGGATTAAAGATAACAAACCTTTCCACATTCCTGAATATAATATACATTTCAAAAATGCAGCTAATGAACATGGGGGAATAGCTATCCTCATAAAACATAATTTAAAGTATACAACTTTACAAACAACATTTTATGAAGATGTACAAACTGTTGCAATTTCTCTTTCTACAGAGTTAGGTGACTTATCTATTTTGACTGTGTATTGTCCACCACACAGTGGCCATACTAGATTAAACAAATTGAGAAATATCATAAAAGAACTGCCCAAGCCAGTGTTCATTTCAGGAGACTTTAATGCTCATCATATTGCTTTTGGCTGTGTAAGCACCAAGGGCAGAGGGCAGCAACTATATGATATAATTGATGAGTTGGATCTATGCTTGTTGAATGATGGCAGTTTCACAACAAATAATCGGCCTAATTGTAACCCATCAGCTATTGATATCACTTTTACAAGTGCAGTTTTAGCACCACTGTGTGATTGGACTGTACATGATGACAGTATGGGTAGTTATCATTTCCCTACAATTACAAATCTTACTTTAGCTGTTAATAAATATCAAACAAATCCTCCAATAGAGAAATTTTTATACAAAAAAGCAGATTGGGTGAAGTACTGTGAAATATCTGAAACTTTATTTAATGATATCAATGTGGATACTGAGAACCCTTTGAAGTCATATAATACCTTCTGTAATAGACTGAGCTCTTTGAAGTTACTTTGCATCCCAAAGTATACCAAGACTAGTTCATATAGAAGTAGGCCACCAGCGCCATGGTGGAATGAGAAGTGCGAACAAAGCGTTATTAAGTCTTATCAAGCTTTAAAATACTATAGAAGTAATCCTACAATGGATAACTACATTATATATAAGAAGTTAGACGCCTTGAAAAAGCGAATCATATCTGAAGAAAAGAAAAATGGTTGGCGCAATCTCTGTGAGTCTTTTAATAGAAATACTCCTATCAGTAAGATTTGGAACTATATTAAAATGTTTAAGGGTAGGAAAACTCATAATAAATCACTTTCTGATGAATTTGTTTTGCCATTCTTAGATAAACTATCAGATAATGGATCTGATGGTATAGTTGATGTTGATATGTATTTTAATATTAATAATGATAATAATGACACACAGTTTTTAATTGAACCTTTTACATGGCATGAGTTTAATATGAGTCTTCATTCCCGAAAAAATTCTGCGCCTGGATTGGACAACTTTCCTTATATTTTGATAAAACATTTACATATATTGGTGCAAAAATTGTTTCTGAATATTCTTAATGCACTTTGGCTCCATCAAGTAATTCCACTGTCTTGGAAAACGCAATGTGTGATACCAGTGCTTAAACCAGATAAACCAGTCAATGATGCTAACTCATATCGACCTATTTCATTATCATCCTGTCTTGGAAAAATTTTTGAGAACATGGTTAAGATTTGTCTTGATTGGTATGTGGAATCGAAGTGCATTATCCCAACTATTCAATTTGGCTTCAGAAGAGGCAGAAGTTGTGCAGACAGCTTTGTTTCTCTTATCTCAGATCTGAAAAGAGCAAGAAATAATAATGCTAGTGCAGTATGTACCTTTTTAGATGTACAGGGGGCATTTGATAATGTGCAACCTGGTATTTTGATTAAAATTCTGTCTGATTTAGGTATTCCAGGAAAATTTTGTAAATGGATATACTCTTTCTTAAATGAAAGAATACTATATGTAAAACACAATAATATTTTACATGGTCCTAGGCAAGTGTCAAAAGGAACAATGCAAGGGGCAACTTTGTCCCCATTGTTATATAATATATATACATCTCAAATTTGTAAATATGTAAATATGGATAATGTAAATATTTTGCAGTTTGCTGATGACCTTGTTGTATATAGTGTACATAATGATATTGATTTGGCAATTGCTAATATTAATAATGCTCTTAGTCAATTATATCACTACTACAACAATAAACTTCGATTAAATATCAATCCCAACAAAAGTAATGTAATGTTTATAACAAAAGATTTACCTAGCTTGTCTGTGTTATACAATGATAAAGCAATTCCTATAGTAAGCAGTCATAAATTTTTAGGTGTGCAAATTGATAATAAACTGACATTCCAAGGTCATATCAAGTACATTTTACAAAATTCTTTGAAAGGCTTAAATATCATGAGGTGTTTGGCAGGAGTCTCCTGGGGAGCTGACCCAGTTACTCTTGCTATTTTGTACAAAGCCATTGTAAGAAGCCATTTTGATTACAGTTGTCTAGCCTATATTGATTGTAATTATGTACATAGATTAGATATAGCACAAAACAAAGGTCTGAGGATAATATCTGGTGCCATGTGCTCAACTCCCATCCGTGCCATGGAAGTTGAGACAGGGGTGATGCCCCTTAGTATAAGAAGATATCTACTTGCTCAAAGATTTTCTGTAAAGCTATTTGCAGCTAATAATAATGAAGTTTTAAGAAGAATTTTACCTCAGTATCCAGTAGTTCACAATGTGTCTGGTGTGACTGGGGCTGGCCTTCACTGTCATATTATCCCATTTTTTTTTTTTTTTTTTTGGTGTCGGGTTGGAAAATCCTCATGGAGACCCATCGCCCTCGGGGAAGGGCGAAGGGTACTGTCAGACTCTTACTGACTAAAAACCAACCCGGTGTTCCTCCAATAACCCATGTGTCGGAGGGGCGGGTATCGCCGAAGCATTCGTCGCAACCCCCCGACGGGTGTTGGCCCGCCAGATGGTAAGGCGGGCCCCGTCACCCACTGCGGCCGTCACCCCGACCGCAGGACTCCACTATGAGGCGCGCGCGGAACACGGCGCCGCAGCCTCGAGGCCTGCTGCTGGTCAGACGACAAGACGCCCCGAGTCTGTCGTCCACAGGCCGCGCCCTACGGTGGCCGCAGGTCGGCCACCCTACGACGTCTAGTGCGTCTGCTGCGGGAGGGGAGAGAGGAGGCAGCCTCTCTCTCCCTTTCCGCCGCCTCCTTTGCGAGCATCACGGCCTCGCAGAAGGTAGCGACGGTACTCCACCCTGACTCGCTCCCGACCATAGTAGACACTACAGCCGGAAACGAGAGATTTCCCGCAGCACCTACGGCCGCGACCAGGTCACGACGCTGCTCGGCCCAAGCTGAGCACTCCGCCAAGGTATGCAGCGCCGTATCGTCGCGGCAATCACCACAATGATGGCACTGAGACGTCGGCTCCCGACCTATGCGACACAGGTACTTCCCGAAACACCCGTGTCCGGTAAGCACCTGCGTCAGCCGGAAGCTGAGGGCGCCGTGGCTCCTATTGAGCCACTCCTCTAGAACGGGCCTTACCGCCTCTATAGCGGCGTGCCCCGCCGTGGGTTGCGCTAAGCGCGTCTGCCACTCCGCCATTAAGGTCTGGCGGAGTTCTGCCCTGCGTGCCTCAACCTGTCGAGGCACCAGGCGTTCGCCCCGCTCGACTGCCTCCGCGCGCCACCAATAGAGCGACGCGAGGAGTTTTGCGTCGAGGTCCCAGGGCGGGGATCCGGCTAGGAGGCTCGCTGCCTCAAAGGAGATCGTACGGTATCCCCTGATTATCCTGACGGCCATCGCGCGCTGTGGCCTTCGCAGCGCGGCGATGTTGCGGGCCGTCAGGGCGTCCGCCCATACTGGCGCAGCGTATAACGCCATCGACCGTACGACCCCCATGTAGAGCCTCCGGCAGGAGGAGATGGGCCCCCCCTGGTTGGGCAGCAAGCGCGACAGCGCAGCAGCGGCGCCCATCAACCGGGGGGCGAGCCGTGTAAAGTGCGGCCCGAAATTCCACCGACTGTCGAGAACGAGTCCGAGGTACTTCATCGTGGACTCAACAGCGATGGAAACCCCTCCTACTATAATGCTGGATCCTTGAAGCGGCCTCATCCTCGGCCCATGAAAACACAGGGCCTCCGATTTGTGCAATGCCACCTCTAAGCCCAGCCGCCGGATCCTACCCACGACGTGCGCGACACCAGCCGTCGCGCGTATGGCCGCCTGCCGGTACGACTTCCCACGCGCTGTAACTAGCGTATCGTCGGCGTAACAAATGACGCCGACGCCGTGGAGTAGCGCACCGCGCAGAGCCCAGTCGTAGCCAACGTTCCACAAGAGCGGCCCCAACACCGAACCCTGCGGAACGCCGCACGACGTCTCTCGCCGACCCCATCCTTCTCGACCCGGGTACACCACCGACCTGTCCGACAAATAGGCCCCTGCAATGCGTTGGAGGTAGCGCGGCACCCCGTGATACCGGAGTGCCTCTCGGATGGTACTCCAGGGCAAGGTGTTGAAAGCGTTAGCGATGTCGAGCGACACCGCCAAGACCACCTCACCCCGGGCGACTGCCTCCTCTGCCAGGACCCTCACGCGCATGATCGCATCCACTGTGGAGCGCCCCTGGCGGAAACCAAATTGGTTGTCCGCCAAATCCGGCCCCACCCTGGTCATGTGCTGGACGAGGCGGCCGGCAATGATCCGCTCGAAGATCTTACACACCTCGTCCAGCAACACGATCGGCCTGTACGCAGATGGGGAGTCTGCGGGGCGCCCCGCCTTCTTTAGCAGGACCAGCTTTCCGGTCTTCCACCGGCTTGGAAACTGGCCACGCTCCAAACATGCGCTTAAGAGCCCCGCTAGTCGGGGCCAGAGAGTTCTCATAGCCAGGACCCATGCACGGCCTGGAATGCCGTCGGGCCCTGGGGCGGTGTTCTTGATGCGAGCCACCGCCACTCTCAACTCTTGCTACTTTGTGTTGAGAGTTAGTACGCGAGTCGTCGAAGGACGACGACGACGCGATTCACTGCTCGACGACGACCCCGAAGCGTACGCGATCTTTTTTAAGGAAGCGCGAAACGCACTGGGGCGAGCACGCACTGGGGCGAGCTCATATTATCCCAGATTTATCTCAGGTTATCCTGGAAGCACATTTTAAATTTTCAAATATAATTAAAAGTTCTCATTGGGCATGTTACTCCACAAAGTACAAGATATTGTTATTTGAAGTCTCAATTATAAATACAGTAGTTAGTAATAATGAGGAGTTATTAAACTTTATTCACCTTAACAGTCACTATTATAGACTTTATACCGATGGCAGTAAGGGTTTGTCTCATGTTCGCAGTGCTGTTTATGATCCTCAAATTCAGTTTTGTCAAAGCTTTGAGCTTAGTCTTTTATGTAGCATATTCACTGCAGAGGCTTATGCAGTTCTTGAGGCCCTGAAAAAAATTTCATCAATGCATTACACAACCTATTTAATTTTGACTGACTCTTTAAGTGTGATTAAAGCATTAGAGAATATTAATTTTCATTTCAAAACAAATTATCTTTTAATTAAGATTCGAGAAGTTTTATTTGGTTTAAAAAATAAAGGCATTTCAGTTTCTTTTATGTGGATCCCTTCACATAAAGGGATTACTGGCAATGAAATCGCTGATAGAGCTGCATTTGATGGGATAAATTGTATAAATGTATCTAATATTGTAAAGGTACCTTTTACGGACTGCTATGCACTGATTAGAGAAAACATAAAACATGTATGGAAAGACTTCTGGAAGAAAGACCAAGAAGAAAAAGGAAAGTGGTACGGTACTATTCAATCGGACTTACCTGTGAGACCGTGGTATGACCAAAAGCAATACAAGTACGCCAGTCGAGATTTTATATCTACTATATGCAGGCTTCGATTCGGACATCATAGAACACCCGCACACCTTGCAAGACTCAAACTCGATGCAAATGACAAGTGCTTGAATTGTAACGTCTTATGTGACATTAGTCACATAGTGTTGGTATGCAGTGACTACAACATGCAAAGGTTGATTTTAGCCAGTGAACTAAGTGAAATTGTAGATAATGTTTCCTCCCGCCGCCTAGAAGATCTACTACGTGATCCAAAGTGTTTAGTGCCGTTATACAATTTCATTAAAAATACTCTGGAAAGTATATAATAACATAAAACCGAGTAAATTAAAAGACTTGGCTTAAAGGACTCGTATCCAGGCCATAAACTCCAAAAAAAAAAAAAAAATGACAATGAGTAACTGACAAGTAAGTGACAACTGACAAATCGGTCGCTATGTTAATGACATTGGTTGGTTGTTCACGTTCTATTTGCATGGGCTATCCTCAGTCGTCTCTTTTAGAAAATAGTAACTTTAATAGTAATATGTGACTCATAAGCAGTAAAATAATTATACCTTAAAAACATGTTGTCTAGAAGGTTACCGCGTGTGGTTAAATACGGACTATACGGTAGTGTAGCGATTGGTGGTACAGTTACTGCTGCTGTGAAACTCAACGATGGAGATTACGATTCATTGGCAGTCGTCAGGCTCTCCAGGACGGCATTCACAGCTGTGGAGATTGGAAGAACTTACAAATCCATGTTATACAGCAAGGAATGGGATAGAAGTTCACAAGAATATTTGGAGGTCAAGAGTCAAGCTCATCAAATTGGGGCAGAGAAATTGCTTGAGCTATGTAAAGCCAATAAAGGCGTGTACATTAAAGTTGGACAGCATGTAGGAGCGTTGGACTACTTGTTACCCAATGAGTATGTGAAAACAATGAGAATACTTCATAAGGATGCACCAAAAAACAGTGTTGAAGAGCTGTATAAAGTTATGAAACAAGATTTGAAACGAGATGTAAGTAGTTTTTAAAAATAATAACTTAATTAGAGGCTTCATGAACTATTTCAGTTCACAGATATTACACCATGATTTCTCTTTTCAGCCCAAAGATTTATTTGAAGAATTTGAACCTGAACCTCTAGGAACAGCATCATTAGCACAAGTACATAAAGCAAAGTTGAAAGATGGCACAGATGTTGCAGTCAAAGTTCAACATTATTTTGTAAGAGACAATGTCAAAATGGACCTTAAGTGGATGGAATTCATAATAAAAACCATGTCCAAGGTATTCCCTGATTTTGAATTACAATGGCTTATTGATGAAACTAAAAAGAATATTGCAAAAGAGTTGGATTTCTTACAAGAAGGTCATAATGCTGAAAGGGTTGCCGATTTATTTAAAAATTATAAATGGTTGAAGGTGCCAAAGATTTTTTGGGAATACAGTACTGAGAGGGTCCTTGTCATGGAGTATGTGAGTGGTGGTCAAGTGAATGATGTAAAGTATATTGATGTAAGTATTAGCACAGTTCAAATACAAACTCTATGGTTTCACAATACCCTTTTTCATTGCACATGAATGAACATTTGTAGGAAGTTTAGTGTATTATGAAATAAGGTATAATTATTGTACCCTGTTTATAAACCAAATGAATAGCTGTTCATTATGCTATTTAACGGTGTAATTATTGTAAAACATATCTATGGAGTCCTTATTACAATATGGTAAATATTTCAGTAACCTTGACTCACATTAACTACATTTACTAAGTACCTTTAAAAATGTAATAGTTATGCAAGAATATAAAAGAAGTTATATAATGGAGTTAAATATTAGCATTGCATAATAGTCATTGAAAATGCCTGCTTATTTTATGTTCAGATTTTATAGAAAAAAATTAAATTGGTATTGGTATATCTTTAGGTGATGCTCCAACCTATTTCCCCATCTATAATTCACAATACTACAAACCCCACAGGGTTGGCAATGCCTTTGTAACTCCTCTGGTGTTTTGGGTGTCTATGGGTGGTGCTGGTTGTTTAATAGTTGATTCCAATGCTCATATGTCCCTGCTTTGTTTGCTAATATACCTTATAACTAGCTCCATGGTCCCAACTATCCGTCTGTCAATGTCTATCAATTTTTGCTCAGTAGTTTAACATGTACTAACCAAAACTTATGCTAATATATGAAGTCACTATATCATTATCTTATCAGTAACAAAATAATAGGCCTTTTGTGAAGCAACTTTTATCAGACCACTTACATAATTTTAATATTTTTAGGAACACAAAATCAACAGATTTGATCTATGTAGGAAGTTGGGTGATCTGTATTCGCACATGATATTTATCAGCGGTTTTGTGCATAGTGACCCTCATCCCGGCAATATACTTGTGAAGAAGGATCCAAAAGACAAGGATGTCACCGTCTACCTGTTGGACCACGGTTTGTATGCTGTAAGTTGTAGCAAAGTGTTTCATACAGGTATTACAGGAGTTTTATTGAGAAAGCAATCTGTTTTACTGGTCAAACAATACTAATTACTTAACTAACCAAAACTTTTACTTTTTGCATTTTCCATTTGTTTTCTAATTCAACTATGAATAGCCATTTAAATTAGGATTTTGTTCTGAGCTGTAGGTGCATTTGCAATTTTTTTTTACGTATATCATGGAACACAAAGAATTTCCGTACGGAAGTCGAACACGCTATACATTGTGTGGTAGACGGTCGCCTTACAACTACTTGGTTACTGCGGCAGTTTTAATATAATATGAAAACAACATAGTACTTTGTCTATTTCTATTGTATCATTAGATATACTATTTTTTATCATTTAGCCATATAACACAAAAATAAAAGGGTCACATGACAAATAGATGGAACTTATAATGATCTTGGCAGAATACCAATTGACGTAATTTACCGTCATGTATATTGATTATGGTGGTTCTTTATTATGGAATAAGACAGACGATACTGATCGAATATTTCGGAAGTTGCGTGTCATGAATCTAAAATTGAGATGGGAAGGCCACAATGATGTATAAAACTATAGATACGTTGTCCGCGCTCTAAAATGGCAACATGAAATGAAGGCAATTGACAACATCGCGCTTAGTTACGCACCAACCTGCCGCGCGACGCTACGTTTGTTTTTAATTTATATCGTGTGTGTAAACCTGTGCGAAACATAAAGAAAGCATGTCGTCGTGTGTGTTCAG
The DNA here is from genome assembly GCA_902829305.4 of Spodoptera exigua. Classification (NCBI taxonomy): domain Eukaryota; kingdom Metazoa; phylum Arthropoda; class Insecta; order Lepidoptera; family Noctuidae; genus Spodoptera; species Spodoptera exigua. The sequence continues at coordinate 8,506,792 of LR824614.2, forward strand.
ACGATGTACAAATTATACTCCAAAAGTTAAAGACAAAAATGTGTCATTTCATGCGTAAGTTCACCAAACAACCTATTTTTATTTTATTTTTTTCGACGCCGGCGCCCGCCATCTTATGGCGGCCGGCGCATGAAGGTATAGTCACGTGCCGTCGGCATAACTGAAGATGTATATTTATCTCCCTCTAGCAAAAGCATTCCACTATACGATGTCATATTTTCTTTCCCCTTCTTTACTTGTAGAAGTAGTTATCTATAGTCCGGTCAATTTAGACATTCGAAGTTACATAAAGTCCCAACAAGCTGAATTTCTGTGAAATTGTTCAAAACATATTTATAAACAATGTCTAAAAGTTCCCCATCATTCCCCTGTAAGGAAAAATTTTTGTTCAAGGTCAAAGGTCAGAAAAATGAGTTTTTCTCGATTTGCAGCAAAACGGTAAGTTTTATGATAAAAGGACTTCTGACAAAAATTGTAGTTCATAAAATTATCTATAAAAAATGTATCAACACTTTTTTCTTACGACCCACCGTTTCTGAGATATAACGATTCAAAAAGTTATAAAAGTTGTTATTGTCATAGTATGCATATACATCAAGAGTTGTTACATTTATATATTATATGTTTATGAATGTTTAAACATTTTCTATCGGTCATTGTAACTTCATCACTATCACTAAATTTTAACAACATCTGCATTTTACAAGAGGGGTAAAACAGCAGTTTTCAAAATGTTTGAAAACAAGTTTTAATTCAGTGTGCTGAAGTTTTTAAAAAGAGTAATTCAAATCAACAAGGGCATCCACTTTCTTCTTTCTATGTACGGAGCTCCTAAAAGAACTACCTGTTTAGATAAGCATCGATATGCATGTTTCGTTAACAATACTAAAAATAAAAAACAAGTTCAATTAGCTTATCTTTCTCTAACCTCAGTTGCTGCTCACCAACATCTTCTTCGAGTATATTACCAAGTTCAAGTGTGGCTTGGTTATCAGCTACAGATTGGGGTTGAAATTTGGTCAACAACATATTAGATCCAGTTCAAACATTACTCCCACCAGCGCCGGAAAATCTGCTGAACACTATTTATTGCAACTGCAAAAAGGGATACAGTGCTAAATGTGGTTGCAAAAAAGTCGAGCTATCTTGTTCTTTGGCATGCACAAATTGTCAAGGCCGGTCGTGCTCTAATGTTGAATCACAAACAATAAAGGATTCGTTTGACTCCGACGAAGTATCATGTGATACATCGCTATTGACGCAATTTGCTTGCATCCAAAACGCATCCATCGCTTTTATCTTTCTACAACAATCTTTGAAAATTTCCGTTATTTTGAGATAGTTTTACATTAACAGGATGACAAATGACCCGTAGGGTAGGCCTACTGAGGAAACCACGCTAAAAAAAACGTGCTAAGTACTCTACCTCATAGGTGGCGTGGAAAGGTGTGCATATTATGACAATAACAACTTTTATAACTTTTTGAATCGTTATATCTCAGAAACGGTGGGTCGTAAGAAAAAAGTGTTGATACATTTTTTATAGATAATTTTATGAACTACAATTTTTGTCGGAAGTCCTTTTATCATAAAACTTACCGTTTTGCTGCAAATCGAGAAAAACTCATTTTTCTGACCTTTGACCTTGAATAAAAATTTTTCCTTACAGGGGAATGATGGGGAACTTTTAGACATTGTTTATAAATAGGTTTTGAACAATTTCACAGAAATTCAGCTTGTTGGGACTTTATGTAACTTCACCCTCATTTTTTGGTCTAAATTGACCGGACTACTAGTATTGTCGCCGTTTTTTAGCCCCGCGATGTTGGTTCATGACGTGTCTATATATAATACGTCATTGGAAGGCCACATATTTGATTTGCATTATTTTTAATAGACCCAACGTCACAATCGTTGAGTTTTTTTGTTACAAAGGCTACGAGTATTCACATTGCCTACCAAAAGAAAATTTCTCGATTGGCGCATTGGCTGGGCGATCAGCTGCTGTGTGTTGATCTTCGTACGGAAGAATTCTTTCGAAGTTTGAAAGTGATGTGCATGTGCACCCACGACACACTAGAAAAACCTAACGGACCAATATTCTTTTAAAAGGCATATCTAAGTAGGTATTTGAATATCTCCTATATCTTAAAAAATAATCGTCTTTTTTTCAGCAACTATCAGAAAAGTTTAGGTACCATTATTCAAAGTTATGGTTATCAATCATTGACCGTAATCGTGATGATATGCGGGTTCACGCGGAAGAGTTGGGGATACGCAAGGAGTTATATGGATTGTTTGCTTGTATGGTTACTGGGAGACCTTGGGACTCCATCATGAAGGGCATTGGACGGACGAGACCAACGTCAGATGAGGCAAGTAAATGAGTTTATTTCTTGGCAGATATAGGTACTTAATACAAAATATAGACGTAAGATTTTTTTGTGATATGCAACAAGGGCTGATGAAATGATGCAAAATCTTGCGACAAATATTCTCCTAGCTTGAAATGCTGCGAAGGCCTGCTTGCTTGACCTATTGTGGTAAAGCTAGAAAAACTTAACTAAATCGAAAAAATTTGATTGCATTGTTAGAAGACAATTAATTTATAATACAAATCTCATTGAACAATTTATCGGTAGTCTAAGAGATATTTATATTCAGGTTGTACGTATTTACATTACGTAGTCTACAGTTATGTTTTATTTCTTTTTCAGAAATCAACATTCCAAAATGAGTTACCAAACATTTTGCACTATGTTACACAATGTTTAGAGCACGTCGATAGACAGGCGCTACTAGTGTTAAAAACGAACGATCTTATTCGCAGCATAGAATACGCACTCGGAATGCAAGATCGAATGTGTGGCTTTGTTGTCATGAGCCAATGTTGTGTACAGAGTGTGTACAACCTCGAGCATAAGGTAAGTTCTTCTTTAAACATACCTATTACGAAAGTCTTAAAAAATTGGTCGCGAGATTGCTTTTCTGGTCAATTGTATTTGTGTTCGTCGAAGGTTGATGTTACAAAATCAACAATATTTTATGAACGATATTTTTTTCTTAATTTTATTCGACATTTTCTATTTGTTTCAGAATGCAACATCCGTGTTTAAGAAATCGTTATTAAACCTCAAGTTTGGCTGGTCATTACTGTTGTTATATTTCTACAGTTTTTATTTAAAAGTACATTTTATGGTAAATAAATAGTTGCAATTATTAGTTTAATTGGGAAAGGTAAAGGCATGCTTAAGTCTGAATAAAATCAAAGAAGCTTTGGATGTTTGAAGACGGATAAATATGTAGGACAAGTGCGCTTGTAAGAAACGAATATAATACAGAAGTGAACAGAACAAATAGTTTAACACGTGAACGTAATTTTACTATGAAGTTTAGCTTTATCTATTGCAATACTCAGATATCATATTTTTTATTCCTCTTGTTTGGTCCAAAACACAAATAAACTGCAGCTCTTTAGATTACATTTATTGACGTTAGCAATCAAAACTGGTTTACATGTAAATACAACCAAAGAATGCCGTCCATCTTTGACTACAATAAAAAACGAATGTACAGAATCTAGATTGAACGAAAACATAAATATTAAATTGATCACGGTTATTAAAATATAAATACACAATAAATAAAGTTTTGTACTAATTCATAAAATCAGGTCCATATAAAATAATGTGAAGCTATTCTATTGGTTGTGAATCAGTTTCTTGCTAACATTTTGAATGGTGCTTGTAGGTATATACTGGGCTTCAACTTCAAAACTTCATTTGTAATTAGTGTTATACCAAGGGATAGGCAAACAAGTTAATATTCGGTTCGGTTACAAAGGTGATGTTCACTAGTAACGAATAGTTATACTAGTCCACATAATATACCTCTAATGTATTATTCTTGTACATAACGGAACAGTGTTAGAACTGACATTTGTAAATAATAATCAAAATAGTATCACAATTTTATACCATATTTAATGTTAAAATAAAAATTGTTATTATTTTTGAAATAGAAATGTATTTATTACTATACTTTTATGCAGTTTTATTGGAGTGACTGATTGTTATTGGTAAAGTTTGAACTAAATTATTTGAATGTACTAACGTAGTTCAAACGTAGTGACGTGAATGCGCGTTTAAGTTTTATAAATATTACGAAATATCATAAAAATATTATGTAGACAATAAAAAACAAGAACTGAAGACAATTATTCTTATATTTTACTATAAACATTCACAATCAAACCAGAAATTCACGCAGGCAGCTTAGTTTCCAACACGGATAGTTTATTACTCAGTGTAGACAAATCGCTTTGTATTTTTAGGAGAATATTTGTAAAATTCTCACTACTCTTCCTTCTGTTCATTCTGAAGAGTGAAGTGCTAGAAATTCGACAGGATAAGTCCGACTTTTTGAAGTCCGATAATAAGGTGTTCTTCGTCTGTTTGTTGCTGGATATGCGGAGTTTGTTAAACTCTATTGTATCGTTGGACAAAGTAGATTGAGCTGGAACAAAGAGAATATAACCAAATGTTTGTTGAATGTTGAATGTTTATATTCTCTTTGAGCTGGATAAACATTACGTTACTAATTAGGCTTTAAGACCTTAAAAGAGATGCCGTATCATAGCTTTCATGAGCCCAAAAATATATGAGGAAATCATGACCCACTGCGTCTCCGTAAACGAGTTTTGTGTCGTATTATTATTATGAAGGAGTTTGGTTAAACACTCTAATGTTGGAGTAACTGTAGTTACGATTTGAAGGTCATGGGTTATCTATTATTATCATTCTAAGTACTTAAATGTGCTGTGTATGAAAATATAGCTACACAACAAAGTACAAAAAGAGATACCGTACATCCACCCTTTAGTTGAGTGGTCATATCTGCTGTTACTGAATTTTGAAGTGTTATTTATACAACTAAGTATGTCTACTCTTTCTCTCTCGGAAAGTGAGTGATAAAGATGATGACCTTTTGGCATTATTTCCACGTTGTAATACTATATAAAACTTATACCATGATGTTGATAATCAAACGGTTAACAAGACAGCGAAGTTCCTCATAGGTAATAGATTCTAGCATATCTATCTAAGCTAGAAACTCAAACATATTTTAAAGAGAAAACTCATTTAGTACCTAATCAGATACCTACCCAGGCAGATAATTGTTAGTCAAGACATGACTGTGCATATCTAGGGTCCACAAACATATTATAATGACAAACGTTTCGTTGAATAGAAATTTCCTTTTCAAGTATGTCAACCTTATGTTGGGTAAGCTAAAATGATCCTTATAGCGATGATTTTAATAAGGTTTTACTTAAACAAATGGTATCATGATGAACTGGAGTGTTGGAAAGTGCTTTGTAATGAACGCTATGGGATAATATAGAAAAGTGAAAGTTTTTCACATATGGGATGTGCTTGATGATGGAACTAAACTTTTTAGCTCTAAGAATGTTGATTAAAACGTTTCAAAACTTGTCTAAGTCTATAATGTAGAGCTAGGTACTTAGGTAACTAGGTGTCTACCTACCTGGCTGTGGGTATGTACGTTCTTAGGTATGCCTTCAAGGGATATCTAAATTTAATTGTCAAGTGTGTTTCTAAAACACTTACAGAAGCAGGTACCAGCACAGAATTTATCATCGTGCTCCTTGAGGGTGTTCTCATAAATAATTGAGTCATTCTGTTTCCGATTTGCAAATTGTGATTCTTCTTCACCGTTGCCGATTGTCAGCATATTGTTGTTGATAGTCGTTGAGGCTGTAAGTACATAATTAATTGCGGACATCAAATTATTTAGTCACCAGTACTTACCTCTCCGCTCATTGCCAACATTAAATGTGATAATTTATTCGACAAATAATTTGCGTCATAAGTAGGTACCTACAGTTGTGAATCAGTTAGCATGTTACCTCTTTCCTATAAAGTTGGGTGCTTGTGTAAATGTATGTATAGAAGAATGTATAGAAGAAAGAAATGAATGTATAGAAAGGTGACAAAATACACAAGTATCTAGGTACATGCATTGGTAGATATGTACCTATACCATTAGACGATCTTGTAGGAGAATGGTTTCGTAAAATATTTTCAATTATATTGACAATCTATGGCCTTTGCTTTGACTCGGGTCAGGCAATTACTAGGCTTGCCTGATCTCTATTAGATGTTTAGGGTCGACAAGGATAATGGTAAAATATCGAGCAGGATTTTGGACACCGTCCCAAGTCGCTTATTAATCATACTTTAACCAAATTAATGTTATGTGAATTGACCACGGAATAACCTTAGTAATCTGTTGCTAACAATATAAATATGAACACCACCGGTATATAAGAAACTAGCTACTCTCACGCGGTTTCACCCGCTGCTCGGCTCCATTTAATCGTAGCGTGATGTTTAATAGCACGCAGGAATATTGTAGCTATCTATCAGTAAAAGAATTTTGGAAATCCGACTAGCAGTTCCAAATATTACCCCCTACATACAAACTTACAAATTTTACCTCTTTATAATATTAGTATAGATAGGTAATTAAATATTGAATATAAGCCAAAATCAACGGGGATATACTATACGGGGATAGGGGATGCTACTTTTGCTCCCTGATGGTGGAGAAATAGAATCAATAGGCTTAAATATTACTCACATGAAAGATGGTTAGCATTGTTTGGTAACCAAACTTCAAGGACAAACGGGTTGTGGGGGTTATTGCCCTTTCTTAAGTCGGTCAGCGGTATCACATCATTGTTCGACTTGAGTAAGATGATCTCTTCACAAAAATCGGGCAGATCCAGTAAATGCCATACTTTTTGACGTAACACCATAATCGAGGCCGAAGGCCTTACTGCTATGTAGCGGAGAGTGTCTTCGAGCACTAAAAAGCGGAAGATTTAAAATGTTGGCGGTATTTTTATCTTTATAGCTATTTGACAGATTTAAAAATTGCATTCGATTCTTGCTACTTATATTGTTACTGTAAGCACTGTGAGAATCAATAGAGCTGGACAAACTTGGCTTTACTACTTACCGCAGATGTATCTTCAATATGGTACTTAATAAACTACCCTCACATATTCTTAGTTTTAGAATAATCGCTCTATACAGTGCCGAAATAAAAGAGTTTCTATGCAACTGCGTATAGCAGTAGCCTTTTGCTACAGAGTTTATAATAGTGCCCTGCATGCTGCATCCGATCTGAACTATGTTCAAAATAATGACAAAGTTCTTACTTCCGTTAGGTACTTACCCCCCAAGTCATATCTTCGAATGATCAAAAATGTTATGACTTCTTTCTTAAACAATTTTATTGGGGCTTTTAAGAGCTTAGTTAGTGACATCCTTATTTATAATCACTATCTGCTACTCTTAAAAGCTAACATTACACAACTGGCATAATATTCCTTAACGCATTTTTGCAATTTTGTATCCTACTAATTACTTAATGTCAACGTCATGGATGACATTGGTTTTTGGTTAGTTTTTTTGTGTCTATGGTAGTTATTTGAAAAGGAGTTCCTACCTTCTATTTATTTGTCTTCAATGACGTCATACCACCCACATAACGTTATTGGGGCTGGTACCAATTGTTCACTAGATGACGAGGTGAGATAGATGTGTCCAACCACTGCATAATAATATATTTGAAGGCTTATAAGCGTGACAGTGACATTCCCATCATATAACATTTTAGATTTAGACATTTATTGTAATCCATTTAGTTTATCATAGTCATAATATAAATAACTTACCTTTATAGTTGCTGACAGTTCTGTTGTAGAAATCCAATGTGTTTAATCCAATCCAAATACGTTAAAGTAGGTAAGACAAAAATAATCAACAAAAAATAACAAGCAAAATGTAATAAATTAAATTGTTCTATTAACAGTCATATTTTCTTAACAATTTGTCCGTTTCTAGTATTTTAATATTAAAATCAAATAAACTTAATACTCTGACACCGATATTTTTCTTAAGATAAGCTCTATCTTTGGAAATTAACTTAATTTTACTGCCTGGATCGCGTACATCAGTTGTTGAAATTGAGAGAAGTCCCAATGACCAGTAACAGGATTCAATGTAATGCCGTAAGTTAGTTCTACGTGACAGTTATCTGGAAAAAAAAGTTGAACATTGAGACATGTCTGCCAGGGTTGAGGGACAATCGCAATAAGGTACCGCGGCTTGGGCCTAGAGTAGGAAAAGGAATGGAATGGTATTTAGTCAGTAAGAATCTGATAGTCTCACGCCTCACCCTGGGCGAGGGGAGTTATCTGATTATTTCCCCCCCAAAAAGGTACATACCTATTTATGTGTACTTATTAAGAAAAAAATAAATACCTTTAAACTTATATTATTTAAAAGAAAAGAAAGCACCCATATTACTTTCCTTATCAGGAAAATGTAGCAAATAAAGTTTTATTTAAGTTAAGTTATAATGTACGTAAACCAAATACTAGAACCTCTATTATCATTATCGCGATACCAATAAAAGGTCAGACCTGCAGTTGATTTTCCGTATCATGTCACACAAAGAATCACTACATAACTAGTATAAAACAAAGTCGCTTCTCTGTCTCTATATCCTGATGTATACTTAAATCTTTAAAACTACACCACGGATTTTAACTGCGGTTTTTTTAAATAGATGCAGTGATTGAAGAGTTTCTGGTTTGTTTGTATAATATGTAGCATCCATAGTAGTGGAGAAATTTAGTATCAGTATTAGTTTCGTTATAACTTTGAAAGAGCTAATGCCGTTTTAGTTAATTTGGATTTTAAAGCATATCCATCCAGGAAAGATTTGAACGGCGAGAAAAAATATATTAAAAAAAAATTAAGTGACATAAGATTTCTACAGGGAAGAAAACTTTCACTATAAAAACTAGGCAGTTCGCTAGGTCGGTCATCTAGTCAAAAAAAAATAAAATACACGGAAAAAATCAGGCATACTTACTTCTTTCTAAAAGAAAAGTGAGTTCATTAGGTGTAATAAACTTCTCATACTGATGGGCCCCTTGAGGTATGGTTTTAAGAACATTCTCGGCAATGTAAATAATCACGAGTTGTGACCATCTAGTTCTATTGGGGGTTGTAAAGAATATTCTGCCCCCCGGCTTCAATGCATGTATACAAGACTTGACAAACAATTCCTGGTTGTGAACATGTTCTATAACCTCCGAAGCTACTACTCCGTCATAAAGATTGGATGCGGCTTTAGCATGGTCCTGAAATATTCAAACAAGATATATTTATTTCATAACTAATATACCTAGCATTTTATAAAACAATCTGCATTCGAAACATTGTATTGTGTCGTCAAACCATTGTTTTCGATGATATAAATTAAAGTTTTTGAAATATGACGTTGACAAAATTTATTTACAAAAAAGTCGCTGGCGTTGTAACGTAATTTTAGATTAAGAAATCAGCATAACACACGGTGTTTGAGTTTAATATAAATATCGAAATGCTATGCTTCTGCACAAATGGCCCGGATGGTCGTCGTGACTTCATGGTGTTTTATCATATGAGTTAAGTTGCCGAATTTCTAATCTTTCCGTATCCCCAATTCCCAAATCCCTAACAACTCACGAAATATATTTATTGAATACGTAATTAGCACTGATTGCTTACCATCAATTGATCCATCTGGATTTTTTACCAATATACCCCATAAAAAATTATCAATTAAACATGATTTAGTCATGTGTCATGTCAATATTGGTGGTACATGGTGATAGACTATTGCCTATGCTATATTTAGTGTGCAGGCCTCCTAATCAGATCATTTCACTTCATTTTCAAAATAATAACACCAATTTTTTTTATTTATACATATAAGAAGTAAGGATATGCTACGCCAAAACATTTAAGAACAAAAAATATTCCCAACAAAGCTAACACGAAAATGATTTATATCACAACAAATTGCTATTGGGTTAGATTTAAAAAATTAGGCTTACCTCTATAGTAGTATTAATGTATTGCGGTTTGTTCTCAGCTATTTTTGGGTCAACATGTTTGTGTTGTTCGGCTATTTCAATCAGGTCTTTGCTAGCATCTATACCAGTGACAGACGCTCCAAGTCTCGCCAGCCCCTGAAATAATAATTTAATACTTTAAAAACATTGCGCCACTTCTGTGGTTGTGTAGTGGATGCATACAAATAACAATTACAAAATACAAATTACACAAAAATATACAAAGACACAAATAGATTAATTAGCAATAATGAGTTTGAGTGGGTATCTGCACAATATTTTATTAAAATGTTTTAACAACACCAAAAGTTTCCTCAATTCCTGAATACTCAATAGCAGAAATGATTAAAAAATAATAACTTTTGCTTGTATTGTAAGTAGGTGTATAAATATATTTTTTTAATGATTATACTTATTCTGTTTTATAAGATCTATAGATATTTATCTATAGTTATTGTAAATAAAAATGAAGAAGTAACCAGTTAAATGAGGATGGATAGTACATGATGATGCATACCATTTAATGCAGATTTCTATACAATATATCTAACCAATTTTTTATTTCATTCAAAATCTTACACACTGCACAGAGTATTCTCATGGTTTTTTATTATTTAAAAAATAACAATATAAACTTATTATTTTTAATTTATTTTGGATTTAATATCATTGTTAGTTGTTTGCATCATAGATAATTATCTCTAAAATAATTGTGTCTAACAATGGATGACATTGAAAACGAATTAAATTATTTAAAGTATTAGAAGTAGTAATTGTCATGAAAATTTTTAGCTGTTGAGTAGCTTGATTAGATTAAGAAACTTCCATGTTGCAAGGCCACGCCAAAAATAAGTCAGAAATACACGAAAAACAAATATCTTAAAAAAATCTGAGTACTACAGTAGTATGTAGAATCTCAATGACTATCCTGCTTGACATATAGTTGTTGTTGACTTTTTGTTGATATTCAAAAGAGCCTATATGATTTACTTTTAACTTTAACTTTGCTCCCACTTGCTGATATTATGTAGTGGGTAGTAATTACCTAAGTGTCTCATATCCCTCTGGTGAACAAAGTAGACTTTTGGCATCCACCCAAGCGATGTGAGTAAGGTGAAATGTGTCAACTCCAGTGGTATTTACCAAGGTGAATTTTTTCATGTTGACCATCACAGTTTTAGCCTAATCTAATTAAATGTGTCAAGTTGCCTGGTTTTGTTAACACAAGAATGGTGGAACATACATAAATATAAACGAGACACTTTTTTTTTCTACTGTGTCTCATATAAAGGCAGACAAAAGCTAGAGATTTCAGGCAGAGAAAGACACCACTTTCTCATCAAATCATTTCATCTGGATTTAGATCATGTGGGTGAAATAATTTCCTAATGAAGTGGATCAGAGAGATCAGAAAGTCGCTTCGTTTATATTGTTGAACATAGTGGAATAAGCATAGGTAACTATGGTTTGCCTTTAATTCTAATCTTAGCAGGTAGGTTAGAGACCATATTTTGAAAAACATTTAGAGATTATCTTTCAGTAATTTAGTAAATCATAATATAACCGGTTGATAACCTATTTTAATCTTTTGCTATGGCTATTTTAGAACATGGGTAAAAAAGAAGATGTTTATAAATCTTACCTCAGATAGAATGCCTCCCCCGCAGCCAACATCGAGAATCTTTTTATCCCTCAAAGGATGCAAGTCTTTTTTTGTAGAAGTTACTAGACCATCTCTGACAAAAGGCACCCTGAAATTTTTCAATATAAATTATTTTGGAATGTATTATGCTATAAACCATGTTTTGTTTCACAATGTAATACAATTCTTAAAGTGACTAGCTTACCTTAATAGATTCATGCTGTGTAACAAGCGCAGTTCTCCTTTCGGATTCCACCAATCTTTAATTTTTTGTGAAAAGAATTTTACATCGTCGGCATCAATAGTTGAGTTTTTATTATACGACTGCCCAATAGGAGTATCTTTTACTTTGGTTTGATTCCTCCGCAAAGAAAGTGTACAGTTCATTTGAGGTATCTTAGATGCTGCGGTCCTGTAATATTCGTACACATTTCAATTTTTTCTGTTTCAGTTGGATAATTTTTTCAAATAAAAACGATTAAACAGAGAGTATACGTACATGGATTTATCAAAAATATACTTGTTAAGTTTCCACATTGTCTTTTTTTAATTTTTTATATTGGAAATTATTTGTAAATAAACACCGGTTAGGAATTATTGCACTTTGACAGTCAGTGACATAACAATAACCTTACTTTTTTGACTTTTCTCAGCAGTTAAAGGAATGGAGACGTTCACGAAGTTTCGGAATACAACGAGTTGTTATTATATATTATAGTTAAGGTGCCGCGGTGTTATTATTCGAAGGTTTCGGTGTAGTTCTAGTTTAATAATGTGTAACCTTCTTATGTAGCGGTGTAAATTACGTTTTTTCAATTATCAATGACTGCACAATGTGTAATAAATAATTCTGATGCTGAATAACAGCATATAAATATTATTATTTTTAAACAAGAATAAAATTGAGCTAATAAAAATGGTAGCGTCAAACGCGTCGTGAGCACTACTCACAACTAAATGTTGATTCGACTTTGTTCAAAGTATTTTTATGCTAATTTTAATATTTGCACACAGTGCTTACTACATTGACCCTTCTGAGACTTTGTTATTGTTTACTAAGTTATCAGAGTTATTTTCTTTTTTATAAACTTTGCCCCACACTAAGATTTTCTTCAGTGTTGTGGGTGCCGTTACAAACATACAATTTCACATACACATGACACCCAGACCCGGAACAACAATTTGTGGGTCACACAAAGAGTTATTCATCAAACATGTTTTAATTAAGTTACCTAGCTTATTTAACTAGGTACATAAAAAAAGTACCTATGTAGATCCCATTTTGTTCAATAACTTGCTATCTTGTTGGTTTTGGTAAGCCTCTCGTGATGTTAACCTGATGCTGTACAAAGAATTCTGAAGAGACAAAAACAGGTGGAAGTTTGAAGCTCAGAACTACACAGCCCCAGCCGTAATTTCTTGATTTTTGCTGAGTACCTACCTACCTAAAGATATAGTGAGGTCTAGCGTTAACATGATGAAAAGTCACACTCCTTCTGTGGATTAATTCCGGCCGCTTTCTCTTAACTTCCTGCTTTAATCTCATCAGTGCAAAAAACTAGTTATGCCCTTTTAATAAAATAAAGATTAAAAAAAAAGAAACTAGTTATAAATATTTTCTTTATAATTTAAACTTACAGTGATATCTAAACCAGCCAAGTACAAAATATAATACTTATAGCCAAAGAGATCTAACTACAAGTCCGATAATACGAAAGACTTTTCTCCAATCTAATATACGAATATACGAAATAGGTTACCCAACTGTTGTGGATGGTGGATTTCGAGTTTAAGTATGTATGTTTTCATTTTTTTTAAACATGACCCCAAAATATCTGCTGTATGTAGGTATTTTACGTTTCATATATGTTAACATACGGTCGACTCTAGGCTATTCATAGTGGACCTATCTGACCATTTTTTTTAATTAAAAGTCATTACGGTACCACTTTTGTCTGAAGTGCTCGCCTTCCTAGATAAAAGTGGTATTGAACCCGTCTCTACCCGTAATCCGCTAGACCGGTCTAATAAATTGATCTTAATATAGTCTTACAACTTCTACTTTAATTCATTAAACCCTGAGCGATCGCCGGCGTTCGCGCATATATTGTCACGGTATATATCTAGATATTATTATGTCATAAGAAGGCACTTTTACACGTCAAATTATGTGTAAAAAACTAGATGAGGCCGGACATGTACAAGTCGTTCACGTAAATTCAATAAAAACCTTTTTGTAGCCTTTGGAAGTGAACTAGACCTGGTCGACACCAGTGTATGTGATGTAGGTAGTGTTTACATATATTTATTCAAACAATGCAGGTGTATCAACTGCAACATAACGTTTGAGCAATTATATTTTTAATTAGTAGTGAGTTTAGTTCAAGGTACCTACTCGTAGCTACAAAGGCGACTAAGTAGAAGCACTTATTTATTAAATTAATCTGAATATGTACATTTATATTACTTCCTTATTATCTATTCTAACATTATAAAACTGAAGTGTTTCTCTGTTTATTATGTATTACAAATAACTTGATAACTGCTGAAATGGTACATAGGTACCTACTGTTATACTTAGTCATCAGTCATAAATATTAGGGATGTCTTAATAGACTAAGAAATCACATAGGTATAACTTAGTTAGGTACTTGCCAGGTTCCGTATATCTCACATATCTGTAAGTATCTCGATGCTTTATGTATGTTAAATAAAGCGAAAAGCATTATTTTGAAAATCCAATGAAGTACGGTAGGTATTTAAAATATTTAGGTAGTCTTTATACATTTAGGTAAAACTGAACACACTGTATTATCAATAGGTATCAGCATTTAATTTAAATCGCACAATAAATTTAATTATTAAAGCAAATGCATATATCTAGTTATGTATATCTACCGAAAAAGACTTGGACAACAACGCATTTATTAAAATCGTAATTCCGAAAGAATCGTCTTTTTTGCGCTATTGCACTAGCGTCAAGTAATTTTTCACGCGTTTTCCAAAAACTATGTATAGCACCGATTATTTTTATCGTTCGTATCGATAAATTTGTAATGTTGGTCAAAAAATACACACGCGTATTAAAGGACGTTTTTCAACGCACTTCTGAACAAAATAATACTTAAATTTAAAGAACCATTTTAAAATGCTTCGTATTGGCGGGAAAAATTTATCAGTTTTCCTATGCGCGCGCATCGGCTATAGACTATACAGTAAAGTTTCCTTTTTTTTAGTTTTTCGCGGATTAGCATTTTAGCGCAAGTGTAAACTTAACAAAAAAATAGGTAAAAAAACTTTTTAAGTTAAACGGTTTTATATTAAACATAGGTACATTGCAATGTTTAAGATAAATGTACTAAACACCAAAAAATAATGATAAAAAAATGTTATCTGCCGTTTGGTAGCGGCGGCCATCTTAGATTTCAGTTTTGCATAACAAATTGTATTCTGCTCGTTGAGCTCTTTCATTTGATACCCATATTGATGGGATTGATAAAACCTACGTTATCCGCCATTTTGTAGCGGCCGCCATCTTGGATTTAAATTGTTTAAGTAGCTATATTGTATTCTGCTCGTTGATCCCTTTCATTTGATACCCATATTGATATGATTGATAAAACCTACGTTATCCGCCATTTTGTAGCGGCCGCCATTTTGGATTTATAATTGTTATGATTAGGTACACATAATTGTATTGTCACCAAAATCGAAAGTGTATACAAAATTTCAGATAAATCGGTTGACAGGAAGAGGGTGAAATTTGAATTACTAAATTTGACCCAAGAAAGAATAAAACTGAGCTAAATAAAACCGTTTAATAATAATAATAAAAATGAGTACCTAGGTAAATATAAAAATTGAATAATAGTTATGAAAAAGTCACAGCTTGGTTAGGTAGGTAGGTGTAGGTAGTATAATGTGTGGTGTTCACATTTAAGTGATTGTTACACTGTAAAATTATGTACTTTATAATTGAAATTAGGTAAACAATTGTTGGTGAATCTATTATAATAAAATAAAATAAAAAATAATAAATGACTCTATGAGGAAGTGTGTTGAAAATAAATAAAAACTGATTAAAACTACCTACACGTTACGAGTACATAAACGCAGCAAAATAAAGCGTGTTTTTTATTTCATTTCTAGTTTGGTTTCAATTTTCCTTAACCAAAGACCAAAGTTTGTCACAAGTACCTAGGTAGGTGTATGTTAGAAAAGAATAAGTATTCTTATAAATTTATAATTAGTATAGTAATGTTATCATCAAATTAAAAACAGTTCCTATTTAGCGTTTAAACCGATAGCTGACTAAAATACGCAAATCAAGTAGCTATATTTTATTGCATAAAGCACTCAGGAACATTGTAGCTATCTATCAGGGAAAGAATTTTGGAAATCCGACTAGCAGCAGCGGATCTAAAGATCACCTAGCCCTACATAAAAATTTACAAATTTTACCTCTTTATATTAGTTTAGATAGGTACATATTATATCTGTGTATACTACTACCTGTGTAAGTAATGCTATTTATTAGATAATCTGTGAAGTAATGTCATGCGGAGATGACATAACTGAAGATAAATCCTCTTCGCTCTTAGCTGATGGAATGACTCTCACAATTGAGTTTGATCGTCTCACAGGATTGCGAGTTGCACGAATGGCAAAGTTATAATCAGGTTTGCGCTCCGAAGACTTGGATTAATTAGTAATGGGAACGGATATTTTCATTTATAATAAGGTATTCCCGCCTTTTTGTTCGTGGGCATTGAGGGAAGGTTTTCTGTATTATTGAATTAAGCTGTTTGTTGGCGAAACGCGAACTTAGGAGATAGTTAGCAGTAGATATATATTCATAATATAAACTACTTACTACTAATAGGTATAATTATGATGTCATTTAAATGATTCTTATTCTTACATTTAAATAATGTGTGAATTGTGAAACCACTGCTACTGAAATTGGAAATGAAAATAACAACACTTGCTTTTTATGAACTAGCACGTACCTAAACTTGGAAATCTATATACCTTCTTAATCAAATAATAACTAACTAATTCTCTAACACTTGTAAGTGTAGATAAAAGACTAGAAATATTAAGTTATGAGACACCTAGATAGCTACCGACATATTCGCAAATGGTACATTTCACGATTTAACTACTAAGTAGTAGTGCTCTTAAATACATAAGTAAAACACATAACAACTCTGATTCCAAAGCGTGTTCCAAAGAGTATAAAGATAATAAAATGCACCGTACCACACTGGAGTAAAAACAAATAAAATGTTTTTGTTGTTTTTATACTATTTATCTACATGGAGGACAAGAAAGTTTGCATACGTAATAACATAGACAATCTAAGCCAATCGCAGAAAAAATACCAAAATATTATACAGCTGTTAGTGTTCCGATTTACAATACTACACATAAATATTATGTATTCTACTTTAAACTGATCTTTAAAAATGAAAATTCTTTACGTATGAGAATTTCACCCTTATCTCTCCAAATAGGAGCACTTTAGGTTATCGAGTTTCTTGCCTCAGAAATTGTATTTTTATTTACTTGTAGTGTCTATAAAGTTGTAAAAACCCAGAATTATAATTTTCATGCATGTCATAGGGTTAGTCTTAGTTGATGAAATTTCACATAGAATATTTGGGTGATAAATCGAAAATCGGATACCTAACACGCCGTATAATGAATCGGACAACGGCATAATGCATTGTCATCGTCAATGTCAAACGTTAATACATTTTTGTATAGGTACAAAGTAAATTAAAATAAAACTGATGAATAAGAATCCGCAGTCTAAGATAGGAATTGTAGACTTGTCTAAGTTTGGCCCTAGTGTATTTACCCTTACTTTTGTGTTAGAAGTGATAGGGGGCGATGTTTGGAGCGATTGTGGCGAAGGATGGGTCGAACTTGGAAGTATAATCCATGGAGCCAAATTGACTTATCAATTGTATCATGGTCAAATATTTGAGGTGGAAGTCGTGGTATACCCACATGCGGCTAAGGTAAATAAAATTTGCATGATTTTGGAATATTGTCGTCACATTTTTTTATTTAAACTTGCTAAACAAAATTGTAACCGCGAATGAAAAAAATGCTTATACAAAAAGTTTTAGTCCGTTCTTCTTTTAAGAAATTAATATATAGTTACCTAGGTACTTTAAACGAGTTGGTTTAGAGAATGAGTCTTATTATACAAAATTCCAATTCGG
This sequence comes from Spodoptera exigua, assembly GCA_902829305.4. Classification (NCBI taxonomy): domain Eukaryota; kingdom Metazoa; phylum Arthropoda; class Insecta; order Lepidoptera; family Noctuidae; genus Spodoptera; species Spodoptera exigua. Next base: position 8,524,664 of record LR824614.2, read on the forward strand.
ACCTATTACTAAGAAAACAATTTGGTTTTTCACAATATATAGGTACTTTACTCGGTTTAAAACCAACCTTCATATCTTTTTGACTGTCAGTTGGTGTGGTGGCTGGGCAACCGGCTTCAGCGCAACGTGTCGGGTTCGATTCGCACGGAACAACCCCTTGTGTGATCCACAATTTATTAATTAGGGCCTGTGTATCACGTGTATGTGAAATTGTATGTTTGTAAACGTACCCACAACATAGAACATCGAAGTGCGGGGAAATGTTTCTATAAAAAAAACTACTCGACATTTATAGTAGGTACTTGCTTGCAATATTAAAACTATCTTAACACTCCTCAAAGTTCTCTTTTCATCACAGATAGTATACGGAAACAATTACGATTGGGTTCGAACGTGGCAGTTTTTAGAAAGAAGATTTCTGACGTTCACGATTCGCCATGCTTTCCCAGTGAGGGTGACGGAATTCCAGAAATTCGTAGCAACAGTGACACCACACCCTGGAATATCTGCACTTAGTTCTAAGTATTGTCATTAAAATTATTTAATTAATAGTTTAAACACATCCTGTGTCCAAAGTACTCACTTAGGTAATTATGACAAATAATGTAGGTATCTATTATTCTCTGTGCTATTTTATGAGGGGAATATCATGAATGTCTTCTCTCGCCCAGGATGAGGCGAGAGGTAGTGTCAGACTCTAATTGACTAAAAACACCCTGGTCCTTTACCTGCTCTAAGCAGAAGCCGCGTTACTTTAATGCGCTTGCCCCGCAATCCCGGCTGAACATCGGTTCTGTTGGGCCCCGTATATGGTGGTCTGTTGGCTCTTCGAGACGCGCGCAGATTACTATGTGGCGTACGATCGGGATTATTCTTTATCTAAGTTGTCGATTTGTTAATTATCATTTTTTCCAGTGCTAAAACCGAGAAAACTCCTTACGTTTACTTCCCTCCTCTGCAATTCGGCGAACGTCGACAGTTCGCCAGAGTTTTTGATTCTGAGTATCCCTTCAAAAGGTATATATGGGACTTAATATGGTACCGTGTCGTGAATTATATTCCTACCTCATACATGGATGGCCTGTTCGATACACCATATCCAGTTTATGGTATTTATTTCAGCATATTATTTTAATATATTGTTTTTCTTTTACGTCAGCAATACTGTTACATTTTAGTATAATTTTAAGTTATGAGAGTCTTTAGATTGATCAATTTGTGAACTAAAAAAAGTCGCCATCTTGGTCCGGAAGTTAAGACATTCGGTTCTTGTACATAAGGGTGCGGGCTCGAAACCTGGCAAGTACCAATGTGGCTTTTTCCGAGTTACCCTTCTTAGATCTATTAAGACATCACTGAAATACGACAAAGGAAAATATCGTGAGGAAACTTGGACTTAATAATTTTTAATCTACCTATAAGTTTTTATTCGTCAATCTGCCTTAATCAAGCGTGGTGATTAATGCTCAAACCTTCGCTGTGTGAGAACAGGTTATTGCTTAACAATAGGCACTTTTAGGCTAATGATGTGATTGGAAAAAAATACTACCCAACACATTTTTATACATACGAGTACGTATACAGGTAGGTACAAATTCTTATGTAAATCAAGGTTCAAAGTCTTAATAGGCAATTGTTGTCGCTTGTAGCCCATTAACCCACAACCTTTAATTGTAGATATCAGGCATCAGGATGCAGTACTTTATCATGTACATGATGCCGTTTTAAACCGTTCTGTTTTGGTCCAATCGGAGAGCAATATTAACAAAAGACGTCAAAGCAAGACGGACAAAAAGAAATTCGCTGAAGAATCGAACCCAAAATTTGACGTGCAACTTTCTGGTGATTGGATCTTAGCTGGTAATTGATCGAATGCAGCATGTTTTAAGTAAGAAACTGATTTTGCCTAAGTTGAAGTTAGTCCAGGACGACATGCGCATAGTTCGAAGTAACCTATCGAACGGTTAAAAACCATATATCTACTATAATTGGTCAGCAACATATTTTTATACATTTGTTCGATAAGCAAATTTACACTTTACAGGAGACGTGGACAACAAAATTATGGATGTTGAAATGAGTCCCAAGTTTAAACTGGTTAAGCTTAGTAATTCTTCATAATCCACTAATTGTTTTGTACCAATTTCATTAAATCAATAGTATATGTTGGCGTAAATGGATGAACAAAACGTAAATAATGTTCCAGGAGTCGGCAGAGTTATACCATTTGTAACCACAGGCCTTCGTCTACCAGAGCTCGGTGAACTAATAACTCTAATAAGTACTAGCAATTTACCTTCATATGACGACTTTGCGATTTTTTTCGCCAACATCACTAATCTATTTGATCTTCCGTTGGATCATTTAGTAAAAAACAAGTAAGTAGTTGTATTTGGGTGAAATTTTACTTATTTCGGTAATGATTTATGAGATAACGTTAGTAAAAAAAATTACAGGAGAAGAATATTATTTATTAGAGTCTATGACAGATTGGACTGTAAAAATCCAGAATGTATTTGCAGTTAATGTTCTTATATCGTATATTACGTATTATTTGTCGTTTGATTATAGTTTCACTCATGTTTATACGAGATGGACGCTCAGCGACGAAGATTGGCGTTCAGAACAAATATCTTTAGAAAAAAGGGTATCCAACTCCGAGGTTAATTTTAATGATCACCACGCACTACCACTGTCTAGTGCTGCAGCTTCTGATGTCATGGCAACATTTTTGGAAGAACCTTTTTGTATAGAAGTAAGAAATAATTATTCATACAAAACTAAAGCCTATTTAAAACCCATATTTAATTAGCGGACCCAACAGACGTTGTCATGCATATGATATTTCAAGCAATTAGGGTATTAAAAAAGCTATGACCATGTTATGCGTGAAATATTGCGAAAGAGAACATTCGAAAACATCCGCTTCCTCAGACACAACTTTGAGCTAGATCGGTTTCTCGTCGCCGAAAACAATCAAATTTCAGCGAAATCGTTAGGGCCGTTTCCAAGATCACAGGCTTTTTAAGCCATCAGTTCCATTTGCCGGGCTGATTTGTGAATCTAAACCGTCCAGGGCGCCACTCAAACGCATGCAGAAAAAAACATTTAAATCGGTCGAGCCATTTAGAAGGAGCTCAATGACATATACACGTACAGCCGAATTATATATATAAAGATAATAAGAGTTTTAATGAGTATATTTTGATTGTAGCTTCGCGGGATAAGGATACCTCCAACGACACAAAAATCAAAATTTTTCGGTTATGACAAAAATGATCGTGATTTTGCTATTGGCATAACACCACCAATGCCTAATCAAGAAGTGGATATTCTCATTGCACAGACGAAAATAGATTCGAGAGCTTTAAAAAAAGTCAATGCTGTTGTCAAAGGAGAGTTTTCATTATTCCCCCCTGAGACATATATTGTGCCACTGGAACGTGAAGGAATTTGTACAAACGATATAAATGCAATAAGAACCAAGGTCAAACCGGAGTTTGTTATTCAACCAAGTAAAGTCCTAGAGGCACAGATGACATTAGAAGTATCGTTTGGACTTGTAGGATGTAAACCTCATCCAACAAATCTTAGATATTCTAGATTATATTGTCTTATTAGTGACCATAACGCCATAATGGCTATATTACGACACATTACGGAAATAAACGAGTTACTGCTGTTATCTGGCCATAGACTTGGTTTACTGACAGGATTTGCGCTAGATACAGGAGATACTGTGATATTGTATGTGGAAGGGCCGAAAGATGGTAATATATTACGAGTATGGGAAAGGACGGAAGATTTTTATCCTACTGTGAAACCTCTTTTCTCCACTTCCAGCAATTATATTGGGCGATTATATCCAGGTGATAAATCGTTTGTACACTGCTTGGTGAGAACTGAAAGCCTGTTAGTAATGTTGACCTATTTTTCTATATACAGAGTTGCTTCTTGGTGCCATGCCGTTTAATATTTTGAAAATGTTTGTGCCACTATCGGTTTTGTTGGGCTTGCCACCAATTTATGCTCGTCCAGCATTACCACTACCCGCTCGTGCCGTAAGTTATTTTCATTTTTTTACAATTTATTATTACGGCTTCCATCGCCGTCTTAAGTTTACCTAATCTTTCGTTTGTTCGATTGAATGATTACACAGGCCGTGCTGAAGATAGGACGTTTAATTAGCGTAAAGTTTAGTACTATCCCATATCGACGAGTAATGCCATCGGCAATGGAGCTGAAGAGTTTTAAGCTGGAATTTTGCGTGGCACCACGTCCTCCAGCGATTATTGCTACGAAACTTCCCTTGGCCAAAACAAGCAACGTTATTGGATCCCCTCAGAAGACAGTTTCGACAAAAGGTTGGGTAGTGATGAAAAATTAATTTAAAAAATAGTTGACTGAAGTGGATAAAGTGGTATGGTTTGTTGTGTTTACACAGAAACTGATTCCATTCTATCCATCTGTGAGGGTGTTCAGAGCAGGAGTGGTATTTAAGAATATATTATTTTTAAATAGTTTTTCATGTGACAGTACGGCAAACGAGCAGACGGATTACCTTACCGTAAGCAATCAGCGCCACCCATGAACACCGCAACAACGGACGTGTAACGAGTGCGTCGCCGACCTTTTGAGGATAAAGGATTTAGAGATTTTGGGGTTGTGCTGGAATTGGGGGAGGCAAAGGATTTGGGTGGAATTGGGGGAGGCAAAGGATTTGGGTGGAATTGAGGGAGGGGGAGGATTGGGCCTCCAGTAAACTCACTCACACTGCGAAACAATGCTGTGGTTATCACTCCGGTCAAGCCAACTCAAGCGTGCTGAAACATGGCTCTCCCACACTAATATATTTTTAACTTGCGTTAGGTCACACGAAAAATGATGTACCTTCTGAGCAAAGTGTATCGTGGAGCGTTGAAAAAACGAAGCAAGAATCTTTATCTTGATTTTACAATTTTTTAGCAGAAAAGATACTTTATTCTTACTATTTTTCTGTTTTTTCTTCCATAGATTTATATAAAATATTCATATTTTTCTCTTACTACGTGTTGTATCTTTTGAATAAAACGAAGTTTTGTTTGTTTTCGAAGTTTTATTTAGATTATTGAAACCTTCTGCAAATTATGGCAGGTTTGTTTACGGAATATTTCTAAAGAGCAGTTTTCGTATTGGTTATTTTAGCGATGGCCGCAGTATTTTGTGTATCGCCTGGAAGTGTTACAACCTAAATTTGAATATGTAAGGATATTTGTATCGTAACGTTCGTTCATAATATATATATGTTTGTTTAAATTTCAAATAATTACAAATCCTAGCTTAATTATATTTGCCATGGTAAGGTTGGCTAGTAAGGGCAGCCCTCCGCCCGACGGCGTAGCGTTGCGCACGCATCTCAAATAGCCTTCAGACCACCATACATGGGGCTCAATAGGGCTGATACTTAATATACCACAACTGCGGTACAGAGCAGGAGTCGAAATATGGCGATTTTTAGTCAGAGAGTCAGAGAGTCAGTTGGATTTCGAGTCTGACACTTCCTCTTTTCTCACACAAGGCAAGAGAAGGCATTTGATGGTGTTCCATCTGAGAAAAGGAGGAGGTAATTAAATCTTAAGTAGAATAATATCAAAATACCTTCTAAAGAAGTATAATCAATCACTTATTGAAATCCTTCCGTCGCGTGTCAAGTCAATTGAACTCATAAAAATTCACCTTCACAAAACAAATCAAACTTGATATTTATTATGTTCAAAACTAAAATTAATTTGACTCAACTAAATTTTAAGTTGTTTGCATCTCTAGTAACTTGGAACATGCTAAGTTATATCATTTTGTTACAATGGCATACATGTTGGGGTGTTTAGGGTTGTACGTGGTTCAAACTTTGGAGTTCCGTGGCTTGTTGACTCCTGAGATGTCTGAAAAGAGGTTTCTCAAGCCGTGGTTTCTGTTCCTGTCGACTTTGTGATAATGACAAAGCGAAAATGACGTATCTGAATGGGTTTCGACATATTAATAGGTTCTTTCTGTTGCATGTTGGCCTAGCTGGTTTCGTTTCTTTTTAATAAATGTTGCCCCACACGAGATTCTCCTGTGTCGTGGTAGCGGTAACACACCTACAAAATTTCACATACACATGACACCCAGACCCGGAACAACAATTTGTGGATCACACAAAGAGTTGTTCCGTGCGGGAATTGGTCCTGCGATACGTTGCACGGCAGCCAGTTGTCCAGCCACCGCACCAGCTGCAGTCAAAGATAATGTTTATAAAATGTTTCTTATGAGCAACTAACGATCTTGACGCGTTCGTTCACGCTGTACGTATCCTACATATAACCGTTTGCTTTTTTGTTTCTTTGTATTAGACACATCCTTGTACTTCAAGGAATATTCTAAAAAAATGTTTTTAAAATAGGTACACTTTCAAGATTCATTTTAATATAATATAAAAAGAGAAAAGAAGATAGATGCCTATGACCTTGAGATAATAGTTATGATTCCTTAAAAATTCTTAACATAGAAAAGACAACCATAAAATTATTAAAAATAATGCAGCAATTTGTCCTCCATTGATTTGAAGCTAAAAGGCACAAAATAGCATGCTTTAAGACGCAAAAATGTTGTGACATGTTACATCTTGCAATTTCATACAAAATTATTTATGGTAAAATTGTCGGTATTAACGATTCGAAAAACGAATTTGGCTAGTAGGAAACTATCCTATTTAATGTATCTGGGTGGTAGAAAGTCTGTCTGTAGTGGTCGAGTGGATATCTAGTGATAAAATGCAGCCACATGTGGCATTTACCACTCCCGCACTCTGTGGCTCGATCGCGGTCACTCGATACTCGATTCCACTCAGTTTACACTGTTTTTGTTCGAGATATATTTAACTAGTATCTGCCTGCTTTACCCATAATTCTAGGGTGTTTTGGTAACCTTTCTATTAATCCCGATTATAATCTGTGACACATTTTATTCAAAACCACTCAGTACTATTTACGCAAATGAGTAATTTATGCTTTCAATTTATTATTTACAAGTTTCTAAGTAGGTACTATGTAAAAATATAAGGTATATTACGTGTATGCGTGGATGGTACATGTAATTTGGAGAGATTTATCGAAAATCCCAGTAACATGTCACTAAGGTATATTTATCACAAATCGAAATGAAAACCTCAAAGATTACGATCAGAAGACTGAAGATAAAGACGCAATTACGAATAAGTACAATTAATTAAACCATAATGAGGCTGGTCATAAAATTATAGCAGCTAGGTCCAACTGAGCATAAAATAGGATAAAAGTAAGCTTTCAGTATTAGGGGATAATAAATCTGTGTGACATCAAAATGAAGACGGGATAGCAATAAACACTGTCATCTAGAGTAATGTCGTCGTGTTTTAGGCTTATCTGTTAACGAAGGCAGAAATTTTCGCCTCCGTGAAATTGGTAAGATGGTTAACTATAATTTATAGCATCACCTTGTCACTGAAATTACCCATTTTTGTACTGCTCCTTATTAAATGTTGGGATTGTTGTAAAGATACAAAGTGAAGATTTTTGTTGATCCAGTGATCGCAAAAGTGATTGCTAAATATGCTTTTCCTTGGACCTTTATCCCAATCATAATGCTTAGCATTTGTATTGCAATTATTTTTAAACGAAGTGACAAATCCGCGGTGGGGCAAATGGAAAAAAATGGATTCAAAAAACCATCCCGTTTTTAGGTTCTCAAGTCACAATGTACACACATCTTGGTAAATGCCGTAGTTTATACCTACTTACTAAGAACCACGTGGTAAAGTCTAAAGTTTTGATGTATATCCTCGCAAACTTTTGTTTTGCAACAATGACAGGTCCCTATTATTCCATAAATTATGAGCACAGAACGGCCTAAGGCTAAGAACTCACGGAGCGATTTTGAACCGTGCCCGCCGCGGTAGCGGAACTGCGGTTTTATTTCCAAACTCACGAGACCGGTTATTTGCGCGGTTACACAGCCGCCGCGGTTGCGATCATCGCCCGCCACGTTTGCGGGCGATGATCGCAACCGCGGCACGCAAGATTGCAAGACGGGCGGTTAACGGTCAGGTGAGGTCCAGACCGCCATGGACACACACCAGAAACGAGCCGTTGCGTTATATTTACTTCACAGAAGACCCGCCGGCCCCCGCGGTCGCTCGCCAACCGATCGCAAAGCGCGCGGGTGCCACCCGCCGAGGCTGCGGGTAACCGCGGCCCGCGCGATTCTACTAGTTGCCCGCCGGTACAGCGGGAGCCGCATACAACCGCGTACACCGCGGGCGTAAAACGCGTCGTGAAATGTGCTTTAATTTTTTATATAAATATTTGAATTCTACAGAAGCTGCGGGCCCGCAACCGCAGCGGCCGCGGGCAAAAATCGCTCCGTGAGTTCTTAGCCTAAAGCATTTCGTGAATCAGCCAGGACTTAATGTTACAAAGTTGGTGAGAACGTAGTTGACAACAATACAGCATCAATTATTCATAATAACATACTAGGCACTCCGGACGATAATCGTTCCTTTAAACAAAGTGCGACGTTAAAACTTCCGTCCTACCTGTAACTTAATACAACATTTTGCACACCTAAGCGGAATGAAGTGAATAATTATACATAATTTACTTTTACAACTTTATGAAAGTTTACCCGGTAAACTCGGTAAGGTGTTGGTAACTTTCGCTTTTGTCATAAGTTCGTACTTTGACATTATCACTGTGTTGTGTTCACGCACTGAAGTTATTGCAAAGTGAATGTAGCTTTACTTGCAATTGTAAATTAAACAAGTATTGTTTTGAACGGTTACCCCAAAACAATTTTTTTCTTCTCCATTGTTTTCGTATTTATTTAGACAAGTATTTTATCTAGGCTTATTATGGATACTCGGAAACGATATTAGAGCTACTGAAACATGAGTTCACTTATCGGATTTCAGAACAAATTACGGTAATAAAACATTACACACAATAATTTGTTTTCCTATTTAAGAATTCTAGCTAATCCTTCACAGATAATCGAGACACTTTTCAATTTCCATCCATAAATCTCCCTTCGAACGATGACTTTAGGGGTCCGGGAATCTTAGAGTGATAGCTAAACATCCCCTGGTAAGATTAATTTGAGTTTTTCGAAGTAGATTTATGGGGAAGGTATGGGCCGAAAGCATGGGCGCGAGCGACGACCGTTCTGTTCGGCCGACCATTTGTCAGTGTCTTAGCTTTATCTGATCCAAAAACTGAATGAATTTTGGCAAACGATTCCGGAATGCTTTGATTGGATCAAAGTAGACATATATGTGGGTTCTTAGATTGCGACTGAGTTTTTTTAAGGATTGATCAAGTCGAAGGTTAAGAAAATGACGGAATTTTGTGAGTTATCTATGAGTAACAATAGTATAAATTCTAGTTATTAAACGAATTGCATCCCAATCGGCTTCAATTTCTACCTTCCGCAGCAAAGCTTTGATTGATCTTCCGGCGGTAGTATTTCCGAACCAATACGACTTTCAAACCTTTAAGAAACGCGCGTACTCATTTTCAAATGGCCGGCAACGCGCCTGTAACTCCTTTGGTGTTGCAGGCGGCGGCGCTGATCACTTGACATCAGGTGATCCATTTGCCGCCTGTTCCATACAAAAAAGTATATTATTATATAATCCTGAATCGCGTAAAGTAAATAATAATGTAAATTTCACCACTATTTCTACGTCTTCAGCATAGCAATCTGTTTAATTCCAGCACAAACAAGAGCAAAGCCAGTTAATAAACGTAATTAACTTGTTTCAAAGTTACCGCTACATTAGGATAAAGACGACTTCGAGTAGGGATCCGTACTATAATACGAAAGTGAAATAATACGAAGGAGGTGTCTTACGAGACATGGGACATCGGCGTAGTCCCGGAAACACCCTTTTCAACCCCTACGTGACATGGTTGCGGACTATCTGATTTTTATCACAATTAATTTAGCTTTAGAGCTGGAAATGTTCTTTGTAAAATATATATTGCCGGTTTTATTTGTAAAAGGCGATAAAGTTGGTCCTATTGTGTTACAGTGGAATGATACGTTTGTAGCTTAGTAACTGTAGAATTGGATATCTGTTTCTGAAGGACTTGGCTGATGGAAAGCAGGGCTTGATATTTTGTTGGTTGAATCACTATTATTTGTTGCATTTCTTGTATCAAAAGCGAAGAAAAATGTTCCTTGATTGGAATATACTATGCCAGATCTGCTTGTTTCAATTAACCAAGATGTAAAAAAAGATCTCACACCTCTGCTTACATGTTCAAAGAATTACAGATGAATAACGAATTGTTAATATTATGCTTACTTAAAGCACCAATCAATTTCGAAATTTGAAAATCGTTGTTTGCAAACTTCAAATTCCAAGTTAACTAAAAAAATCTTTTGTAGTCTACCATAAAGCAGGAGAGTAGAAAAATAGTGGTTCTAGGAAACAATTTGATTGGCCGGTGGACGCACGGAACTTGCTTTTTTTACGTTTTTCGCCTGTGAGACACAAGGTCTAACAGATTGCTGCAGTTTTTCTTTTGATTTCTTTTTTTTTTGGTAATAGTAGTGTATCCGTTTGTTTACTTTTTCAGTCCTTTACCACGGACTGTCATAAATACACACCTATTTTTATTTGTTCTATTGGATTACTTTTAATTTTGTTATTGGATCTCAAACGACTACTCTTACTAAATTTAATAGCCAACCTTACAATAACAAGCTTTACTTGGTGTTACGTGTTACGTACGGATTTGTCATAAAATTGGGCCCGAATAAGGTGGAATATTATTGTATGATATCCCCAATTTCTATGGGTAAAGAATGCATTATTTTATTTTATAGCGTCATATCAGAATTCACAATTTGAGTTTTATGTATATGGGCTTAAGAAAATATTTAGATTTTTAACATTGACAATGAGCCTGAAAACAGTTTTGTGGTGCCATTTTATTATTCAAATTTCATAAAATGGCAAACAGCACAGAAGTTCTCCTTCCTTTTCTGAATCAAGGAACAACGAGGTCAAGTACTGGCAACCAAAAATCTGCAAATCAGCATTTATTCGAATTTCAAATGGTAAAAGCAGGCAGCCTGCCAACCGCAGTGTTTGATCGCTACAATTGCTCCGGCAAGGCATTTCATACCAGTGTACCACACAACCTCACAAAGCCAGAGCAATAAGTCATTTTCACAAGTTTTTACGTTATAAAATGTCAGGAGGCAATTTGTGAGACTTGTTTTGTGTGCGTCATGATGCTCACGGCATGCGATTTATGAAACTGCACGTTAAAAACTACCGGCTTCCAGCTGCATCGGGATTGCACCTTATTTACAAGGTTTAAGGAGTATTTTCGATTGTTTTAAAACTCGTAGCTTTATTCCACAGGCAATATAGCGGGAGGTGAATAACGGTCGGGTTGTCTGCGATTTATGCTTGGCGAAATCTGTTATTGGGATCCGGCATAATAGACACTATTTATTATTTTAAGTAGGTGTTTAAGTCAATAGATGTTTGTTTTGCTTGGCAAAGGTATACATTGTTATGTAAATAAAGAGCGCAATTCAAAATTTTGTATTTTGGATATTAGTTCTTAAGTCAACATAAATTTAGATACTAGAGTTTTAAAGTTCAAGAATAAGCAGAAAATAACTGCTTATATATATTTGCAAATAAAATACATAAAAAAGAATAATAAACTATGTGAGACGGTCGAGGCGTGGGTAATGTGCCTTGACGGGAACATTTTCAGTTGCATCTCAACTAAGAAGCGAAACGGTTCATCCACGCGAAAACTATTTGCTACCATTTTGCATTTTTCCTTGATATAGTAAAACAAAGTCACTCTATCAATCATCATCCGTGTAATACTTCGAAGGACAACAGAGGGGCATGAGGTTACTACTCATCCATCTTGGTTGTGGATCAAGCGCAATAAGGAACCACGACCGGCCAAAAGCTAGAGAAAGAACGGGGCAGGTTTTAGTCAGTAAGAGTCTGACACTCTCTCTCGCTATGACCTAGACAAGAGAAGTCTATCCCGTGTAGTGATCCCGGGATGATCCCGTGAAGTATCGTGATTTTCCCTCCTCAAAAAAGGTGATACTCATTATTGATTGACTTAGATTTCAGCCAGCCATTAACAGCCTTGTTATTACGGAGTAACAACCAGTTATGTTCTGAGCTCTATTTTTTTTATGTAATAGATCGACAAACGAGCAGGCGGATTACCTGATGGTAAGCAATCAGCGTCGCCCATGGATAACCGAAATAGAGAAATCACGGTGGGGAAGGATTGGCTTCCAGTAACCTCACTCACACGGCACGCTGGTTTACCTTGAGGCTGTGGTATCACTCCGGTCGAGCCGACCCATTCGTGCCGAAGCATGGCTTTCCCACACTCAAAAAATGAATCTTTCTCTATTTAAAATCTCTATGTAAATTGACTGACAAAATCCTAAAGACGTTCTCATTTTTCATAGGCTAACTAAAATAACTGTGTCCACGAACATTTTCAGTCAGTTATGACTAACAATGACGTATGTACTTTCTAAAAGCGTGACAGTTTCGTTCGTTTAACTTAATAGCCACTTAAATTCACTAAACAAAATAGTGAAATTGCTAACAGTACGCAAACTGGCAACGTAATAAAATGAAGTGTGCGAGTGTGCGACATATTGCACCCGTGGGATTTGACTCATTTAAATACCGGCTGGTTCAACCAAGCTAGTGGAGTGACGTCACGTCACCTGTTATTTCTCAAAGGAATAGAAAAAGGTTTATTTAGCATCCGTATAGTCTATGACAACTTTTGAACACACGGTTGGCGCTATGGCTGGGCAAATCGCTGCTCTGCGCAATGTGTCACTAGTTTGATTCCCGCACGGAACAATTCTATGTGTGATCCACAAATTGTTATTTCGGGTCTGGAAGTATTTTTTTTTTGTGAGGGGAAAATCATCAAATGACTTCTCCCGCCCAGGGCCGGGCAGGAGGGAGTGTCAGACTCTTACTGACTAAAACCCCCCCTGTTCCTTCTCCTGCTCTATGCCGAGGTCGCGGTGCCTCATTGCGCTTACCCCGCAACCCCGGCTGAACATCAGCCCTTTAGGGCCTCGTCTGTGGTGGTCTAATGGCTCTTTGAGGCGCGCGCGGAACGCTACGCGCCGTACGCTCTGGCCTGGTTCTGGTCGGGCGGCGAGCTGCCCTTACTCGCCGACCGCAGGCCCGTGCTTACGGTGGCCGGAGATCGTCCCTTGATCCCCGACGCCCGTAGTGTCGCCAGTTGCGGCTGCTGGGGCGTGAGGAGGAGGATTGCTCCCTCACGCGGGCCCCTCTCTCTTTGCGAGCATGACTGCTTCACAAAAGGAGGAGACGGCGTCCCAGTTCCTCTCACTCCGTACCATGGCCTCGACTAAGGCCGGGCGCGAGAGGTCGCCGCCGCCGATCACTTCCCTGAGGATACGGCGGTGCTCAGCCCAGGCAGGGCATACCGCTACCGTATGCTCCACCGTATCCTCTAGGTGGTCCTCACAATGACGACACTCGAGCGTTTCCTCCCGCTGGATCCGAAACAGGAACCTACCGAAGCTGCCGTGCCCGGTAAGCACCTGCGTCAGACGGAAGGTGAGGACGCCGTGGCGTCTCTCAAGCCACTCCTCAAAGAGGGGTCTTACCGCTGCTATAGTAGCGTGCCCGGCCCTCGGTTGCGACAGTCGTTGTTTCCAGTCTGCCATGAGATCTCGCCGGAGCTCATTCCGCCACGCACTAATTTGGCGCGGCAGAGGATCTTCGCCCCGGCGACGCGCGTCTGCGCGCAAACTGTAGACGCGCGCGAGCGCCTTCGCTTCTAGATCCCACGGCGGTGATCCGGCAAGGAGGTTCGCCGCCTCCCCGGAGATCGTGCGATATCCACGGATTATTCGGGTGGCCATGACCCTCTGGGACTCCGAGCCGGCCGCCGCTTCAAGTCCGGCGCCCACACAGGGGCACCGTAGAGGGCCATGGATCGCACAATCCCCATATACAACCTCCGGCAGGAGGCGTTTGGCCCCCCGAGGTTGGGAAGGAGCCGCTTGAGCGCGGCCCCAGACCGTTCCAACTTAGGGGCCAAACGACGAAAATGCTCCGTGAAGTTACATCGGCTGTCGAGGACGAGACCCAGGTACTTCATCGCCGACTCGACGCCGATGGTAACTCCTCCTGCCGTTATTTGGGACCCACCTGGAGGTGGCGCGTTCCGACGGCCATAGAAACACATGACCTCGGACTTGTGGAGCGCCACCTCGAGTCCCAGCTGCCGGATCCTTGCAACGACTGTCGCAACCGCTTGTGACATCAGGTCGGCCGCCGCCTGATGCGACCTCCCGTTCGCCAGCACCAGCGTGTCGTCAGCATAACAGACAATGCTGACGCCGCTCGGGAGGTCGGTGCGTAGCACCCAATCGTACCCGATGTTCCACAGGAGAGGTCCCAGGACCGATCCCTGTGGAACACCGCGCGACACCTCTCGCCGATTCCACACGCCCCGGTGACCGGGGTAGATTACGCATCTGTCCGTCAAGTAAGCCTCGACGACACGACGGAGATAGGCAGGCACCCGGTGATACCGGAGTGCCTCCAGAATGCAGCTCCAGGGCAACGAATTGAAGGCGTTGGCGATGTCCAGAGATACCGCCACGACGACTCGCCCCCTGGCCAACCCAGTCCCCGTCGTGAGGTCCCTCACGCGCATGATGGCGTCCACCGTGGAGCGCCCTCTGCGGAAGCCGAACTGGCCGTCCGCTAAATCCGGCCCCCTTCCAGACAGGTGCCCGACGAGGCGGTCTGATATTATCCTCTCGAACAGTTTTCCCACCTCGTCGAGCAGCACAATGGGCCGGTACGCGGACGGAGAGTCCGCAGGACGCCCCGGCTTCTTCACGAGGACCTGTTTACCCGTCTTCCACGACAGCGGAAAGTGGCCCCTCTCCAAGCATGCGCTGAAAAGACCAATTAGTCGAGGCCTGAGAGCCTCCGAGGCCAGGACCCAAACCTTGGCATGCAGCCCGTCAGGTCCTGGGGCGGTGTTCTTGCCGCTCAGCCGGCGCACCGTATGTGAAATTGCATGTTTGTAAACGCATCCACGATACAGGAGAAAATCTTAGTGCGGGGCAAAGTTTTCTTTTTAAAGAACAAAGAAAGATTGCTTAGGTGTTACCTGTCGTCTTATTGTAAGAGTATGGCATGCAAACGTTAATCGGATCCATTTTAGAACACATAACATGAATAGGAATTTTGAAATACTCTTGGAATTATGAAACAGAATAGGTATAAATGTGCCCCGTCTTTCTTTTATTTTTGTAAATCTATAAAAAATGTAGAGGGCTTATGAATTTCATGTCTGAATATTTTGTGTATCGTTTTTAATCGTCTTTTTGGGGTAAAACGATCTATACACGTAATAGAGGTACAAAACGAAACAAACCGTGTACGAAGATAAACAACTGGTTCTAAAAAAACATAAAAAAAAACTAAATAAAAATATAGAAAAATTCTGTCGAAATGTTTGAAAAGTTTACAATACGTACGAACAGTTTATGAAAAAAACTATTGGAATTGAACTTAAGCGGATTGTTGTCTGTTCCATTGTAGGTTTGATAGACGCATTCATTAGAAATTGTCTAAAAATATTTTTTCATTCTCACGAATACATACGGTGGTGGTGTAAATGTACGGAAATAAAGCTTCGCCGATTAATACTTCGTGTTTTATAGGAACGTATGGTATGGTGAACAATTTATTGGTGTGGGTCGTAACGGTAGATGGTATGGTTAGTAACATTCTGGATTGGTTGAAGAGATTTATATGTGGTAAGTCTTTTTAAATATCATCCGTTTATAATACACCATTTTGTTATAGAGAAAAAAGGGACTCGGACATAGAACATGTTCTAGAATCTGATAATAAAATTAATTCAAATTTGAGTTTTTTTTTTATCTGATAAAACGGCAAATGAACAGATACATTATGATGATAAGCAATGACACCGTCCATGTACATCTGCAACAGCAATGGAGTTGCAAGTGCCTTGCTGACTTTTTGGGGATAACGGTTTCAGAGATTTAGAGATTGGGGAGGAGTAAGGAAAGGCCAAGGGATGGTGCCGCCTGTAACCTCATGTAGCGTTCCGCGCGCGCCTCAGTGAACTAAGAGACCACCACAGACGTGGCCCGGGGATGCGTGACAAGGAACGTGAGATGGAACAGGAGCTTGAAGTCGGTAAGTGTCTGAGACTCCCTCTCACCATACCCTGGGCGAGAAGTTAAATTTCCCCCCTTAAAAAGAATCATCAAAGTCAAAGTCAAAGTCAAAGTCAAAATCATTTATTCCAACTAAACCATAAATAGGTACTTTTGAAACGTCAAAATAGAAAAGTAGTCTGTCAGTCTGTTCGTCAGTGAAGCTAGGTGCTCATTCCAAATTGTAGATTCGAATGGAGAAGAACGAGCAAGAAACTCCATTCGTTACTCTTTTTTTTTAAAAAAATATTTTACAATTTCAATAATATACAATGAAACAATGAAACAATGAAACAATGAATTTTACTCCTTTGTCGTCTCGAACATGGCGCTCACATATGCGTACTCACAATCTTTAAGAGTGCTTCTATATAAACTTTTTGGATATATAAATTAAGGATGCATTATTTTTGAGAATTTTACCTAACTGCTGACTATATTTGAGTATTGTCCAGTGGAGCCGAATCAACACGCTGCCAGGCATCAAAACACACTATCGTATACAATTTATCTCCCATTTTCTACGAACGTGAGATAATTTCCATGCACCGGTAGCTTATACAAATAGTAACGTTTAGGTACTTTTTTCCTTACTTCTAAAGTCCAAATTACTAATATTTTTAGAACAGTCTGGGGTCATATAAATAATTCAGCAGTTTCATAAGGGATTAAAAGGATCGGGAAACATTTTGTTTGATTACAAAAAAGGGTCGCTATAGTTGGCAAAAACAAATGCGTCGGTCGACGACTAAACCTTTTGTGCTATTAAATATAGTTTTGTTTTTATTCATTGGGCTTTGTACTGTTAGTCCAGGAGTTAGGCTAGTTTGTGCATGGTCTGTATTCCATTTGTGTTCGCATAATAGAAAAGCCATCATTGTCTTTAGCTAAGTTAAAAATATATTAACCTCTCGTTTGCTGGTATATAAGACACAATAGAAAACAAAGGGCTGATGTTCAGCCGGGGTTGCGGGGTAAGCGCAATGAGGCACCGCGACCTCGGCACAGAGCAGGAGAAGGAACAGAGGGGTTTTTAGTCAGTAAGAGTCTGATACTCCCTCCCGCCCGGCCCTGGGCAGGAGAAGTCATTTGATGATTTTCCCCTCACAAAAAAAAAAAACAATAGAAAACAAACTTATTACAAGACAAGGTTTTGTATGTATGGTTTAAACCTAGACTAAAGATAAATCTTGTTTTGTAATTAATGGCAATGTGTCTGCGCTCCGACATACAACAGGTTAAGCTATAACTAATCTTAGATATTTAAATATCTACAGTTAGCTATAGCTTAATATTTATATAGCTATATGTTCTTCTTATTTTCCACTAAATCGTGAATAGATATTCTTTAGATATAATGTGACTTCTCGAGCCCGCAGTGCCTCCTCCTTCTGCAAAGCAGCTAAGAAGCAGGCGAGTAAAAGTAGCTCACCGAATGACCAGAATCAGTTCCGAGCTTATTTTCCAGCCACGAGAAGGAACGAGGTGTTTTTTAGTTAGTAAGAGTCCATGCACGAAATGATTTAAAAAAAGTTAAAAAACGTGCATTTCATGTAATATTATTTTTAGGATCGGTTATTGGCTATGTGCAAAGCGAGTAGTGGCGGACAGATAACGACCGCAACGCACAACTCGGCAGAAATTGGAAACATTGCTATTTTATCGGGTCCTCATAACTGGTGAAAATAGGCCCTTAATAATTTCAATTTCAAGTGGAATGCACTAATAATAGTATACACATTTTTCTTCAGTTATTAAAATACTTGTACGAGAGTAAATTTATGTTATTCGAACTATTACATAACTCTGTCTTGCCTCTTCGAAATTGCATCGTGCTTTGAATTAATTCTAACAAGCACGCCGGAACAAGTAACGAAGTTATGATATCTTATTTTAATTAATTTGCATTGGCCTTATGCTATTTACAATGCGTATAGAATCGTTAGTATATGCAAAAGTGTATTTAAAGTAGATACATGAGTTTATGATGTAGATAAACATACATATAAAACGTCGGCAACGCTCTTGTAAGTCCTGTGTTATTGCGGGTATCCGTGGGCGGCGCTGATTGCTTACCATCAGGTAATATGTTTGCTCGTTTCCCGACCTGCAGGTGTCCAAGAGCGGAGCCTAGCGCGTACCACCAGGTGATTCGTATGACCGTTTGCCAGACTATTCCATAAAAAAAGAATTATCAAAGTTCTAAGAAGAACTAGAAGCGTAATAAAAAGCAATCACTTGCAAATTATACGCGACTCGAAATAATAACCGTTCTGTTTATATAGAAAGTTGGAGGCTCGATAATGTTACTGCTGTTATCTCCAATGTTTCGTCTATGTTTGGGAAAAGTTCTTATCTTGTTCGCTATTCGAATTCCCTGCCAGCGTAGAACATACACACATAATGTTCCATCCTATCTGATTAAAAGTTGTCAAAAACCACTTGAAACATCTTATAAAAGTAGGGGATGCTTTGCAACTCTTCGAATGTTCTTCCGAATAAATTTGATTTAGTTATTAGACCCTAACCTGCTTTACAAAGGACGTGACCTGCATACATTTAAAAGATATTCAAGCGGAAACGTATTCTCGAGTTCCATATAAAAATATAGAAATGAGCCCTCGGATTGTGACTGGATTTCCTATTTAACACTTCAATAGAAACGTTTTATTTGTAAGAATGGGATCGAGCAGTATAAAAGTGAAGTGTTTGGGTTGCAATCAAAATGTTACTTATCATATTTTTCGCGTCCCTAGACGAATGATTCACATTTCCACTTGACTTGGTAATTTCGATCGCGTTTGGGAGACAAAACCTCGGCAATCTCTGTACAAATCAAGTGACTGATTTATTCGTTCGAATCTATTGGGACCAACTTCGGAATTCACGCTGGCATACGCGAACGTACATGTCAGCTGGGTAGATGGCGACATGTAGATTGTGCTGTACTTGTGTACTGGAATAATGACATTAGGAGCGGAAAGCTGGAAAGATTCCGTAGCGTATCGTTGAATTAAACCAGTTCTTAGAAATAAAATAAAAATGTTTTAGTTATTTGTGATTATTTGGATAGCTCGTTACTAGAGTGATCTTTTTTTAAGCGTGGAATGATATACCTTATTGTTGCTATTTGAGTGGGCTGCCGAGATATCTCCCGAAATAAAATGACCTTTCTCCGCTGCTTACAAATAATACTCATCATGAGGATTGATGGTAGGCGCACGGATGCGTATAGCAGATAACATAAGCACCGTGACTTGGCGATAGCTTTGTAATACAAATATGGCAGCATTGCTATCCGATACAAGGCCACAAGATGGTAATTGATCAAAACATGCTTCAGTATCTTCGAGTTTAATATCGTTGCCAATATCAAGCTGTAGTTTCCACAGCTTAGCATAAGATAAGGATATTATTTAGAAGCGTTTCGAGGAAAATATTCTTCTAAGAATATATAAATTTTGATCGGTTTAGTTTAATACTAAAAGTATTTTTAAGTTTGTGATTTATCTTATAAAGTATCAAAGCAGTATTATGTGGCTGGGAAATATTTATGAAAAAGACACTCATTTTCGAATATAATGAGATTATTTTATACCTTATTTTTTTGGCATTTAATTAGGTACTATTATTTCTTGTGAACGAGTGTGATAATAAATCGAAAAGAAACATTGCATTGTCGTTCTTGAGAAAAAAATTGAGAGATTTTAGATATGACTCTCCCTTACATTATTATAATGATAAATAACAAGGAAAGATAAAAACTTTTTCATTATTAACCAAAATTTACTAACCTATATCAACTACCAACTGATACTGCTACTCATCTTTAAAATCGTATTCAACTCAACGCTTAGAGATCTCCACTCAGTACGTTAAAAGAAAGAGAATTTCCATCAGCTTTACAAATAAAATTCATACAAAAATCAGCTTTATACGTTTCTATCACATAATTTATTCGTTCACGATCCCAATTTGTATTCGTCCCGAAGCAAACATTACTTGTCTAGTATCTGAACTTAATTAGAGGCGGGCTTAATACACTCGTTCATAAATAACAGACCACTTTGACGGACAAGATCAGAATTCCGTTGTCTAGGAACGTCTCTCAGGGACAATAGGTTTGTAAAGTCACTAGGATTATCTGTTGTTCCCCTATTTCAGTCGCAATCAAGTTTTCGGGAGGTTCGACCTAGATAATAGTGTTTGGCAATGTGACTAGATTATACAAGATGTATTGCGCAGAACGTCAAACTGTTAAGTGATTTATTTTATCAGTTTTGCGCGCTATAAGTTTGTAATATGATGTCATTTCGTGTGGTATAACATATATTTTGATATGGATAAGCTAATTTTCATAAGGACTTCAAGTCAAACATAGTACCTACGTTTTCTACTAGTGTTCCGAATCGGGAATACAACTATTTATCAACGAAAGTAGTAAAACGTTAAATAAAAATATTGTCTCTCTCTCTGTCATAAATTAGAACAGCAATTAAAAGAACAATTTCCATTTCAAATTTCGAATAAAAACATGGCCGTTTCATATCGATACATTCGACGAAAGATTCATTTCGTCGGCGTTCCTCACTGTAAACTATTCGAGTGCGAAATCGCCCGGAAATCGACGCTGAACGTGAAAAATGTGGCGGCCGAAGCAATAGCCCCACTTCCTGTTGTTTTTAAAACTTATATCTTATGGTTCGTTCGTGACCACATTTTTCTTACAAATAAAGTGTAGGTAGTATAACGGTACACTATGTCCTAGTTTCCGTCAATTAAGTTATAGACTTGATAAATTGCAATATTCGTTTTAAACTTTTATAAAGTTATAAGTATTATTTAGTACGTATTTAACACCTATTATTATACGCATTTTGCTTATTAGCTGACCTCTATGTAAAGGCTTTTCAACTTCGAAGAGTCTATCCTTTTTTCTTGGGAAGCGAGAGGTAATGTCTTTCTCTTACTGACTAAAAAGTGACTTCGTTCCTATTTTTGTATGTGACGTTGTGGAAAACGAGAGGTTATCAGATGGTAAGAAATTGGCGCCTCCCATTGAAACCTATTGATTCAGAAAAGTGCGTTGTTGGCTTTTTCGAATCTTCTGGGATATAAAAGGGAAAGCCAAGCTTCGGCACGAATGGGCGGCTCAATCAGAGTGATACCACGACCTTACAGAAAACCAGCGTGAAGCAACACTTACAATGTGTTTCGCCGTTTGAGGGAGGTTACTGGAGGCCCTCCCATCCTCTATTCTCAAACACCTATCTTACGGATAGGAAATTTGATATCCCTAACAATCACAAGAAGCCGGCAACGCACTTTTAGTAACTCTTTTGGTATTACGAGTGTCCATGGGCAGCGCCGATTGCTTACCATCAGGTAGTTCGTCAGATGGTTTGTCGATTGATTTAAAGATTGGGCAGCGGCAATCGGCGGCGAAACAGCGGGAGGGATTTGGTGTTCGCTCACCCCGTTCATGCTTGTTTTCTTTGAGGCAGTTGTATCATTTTGTGCCAAAGCATGGCTTTGCCGTTCCTTTCTTCTTGTCTTCTCAAAAGCAAAAGCGCCACACGAAACTTAATAAAAAGTTATGTAACGTAAGTATTACATATTTATCTTTAGCTAGTTTTTTAGTAGTAATAACAAACTTATCATTTACAATTATTATATAAAAACTTCAAAAAGAGTTTACTAACAACTGTTTATAAATAAGTAAATAAAAGAAGCGTATCCCAGTAGATTATATTATCTCAATTTGTGAAAGCTAATGTACGTTTTGTGTTCCAAAGTAGCCGGATGAATATTGTGGCTGGGTTTGCCTTGTTGCCCCTTTTGTTGCACAATAAACTCGGGATTGTTTAGGGCTTAGCTTTGTACCGTTTTCAAGTTGTTCCGTGAATCGCTCTTTCCTTAATGTAGATAATAAATGTTTAATCTACCGGCAATTTTGGTATGTCGTACTAGTAATAATTGTTCTGTTTTTTCTGTGCTTTTAAATTATTTCAAATTATTTGGCATCCAAAAAGTTTATATTTGGAACCATTTCACCATGGAAAAATACTTCATGGTCCAATGATTCCAAATTTTTAGTTTTGTATTTTTACTATAGTATTTAAATGTCCCTTCTTTAGTTTGAACATGAATTTAAACCTTTTAATGGGATGAGTCGACAAACGAACTGGCATGGCACTTGGTACTGGGCAATGCGTGTTCAATGGACCGATTGAAATGGCGATTCCAGGGATGAGAAAAATTGGGGATTTGGGAATGTAGGGTATACGGGTGGGGAATGGGAGAAGGACTGCGCCTCCTATAACATTGATAACACGACGAAACACAATGTAAACATTTTTTCACTTCGATTTTCTGTGTGACCTTGTTACCTCCTTAACTTGGAATTATTACTGTGTTTCGTACTTATATATAGTGATACTTAACTAAGGTTTTTGACAGCACCTATGGAAACTTATTATTATCACTTATTTAGCATATAACAACAAATAATATATGTAAAACATACCATTGATATCAACGATTTCAATTCCGTTAGATTGCTATACCAATCAAATTGAATTCATCCATACGGCTGTCAAACCATACCCTTTCAAAACAAAATCAATTCAAAGAAACAAAAAAACAAACAAACTGAAAGAAAATCAAGTTAATATCGTTACGCCAACGATATATTATGTACAGTCGACAACACACGGGCGTGGAGCCATTTCATTAGCTCCTTCCGGATCCCCTGCAGATTACACAAAGAGAGACGAATAAAAAACATATTTTTCACCTTACCCACTTATCTTTGCTGGGTGTTACGTATCGTTGCGAATTAGTTGATAATACATATAGCGTTCAACGTTATATTACCAGTCCTTGTTTATTTATTGGTTTTTTTCTGCTTTATGCTTACTTCCCCTTCGTCTTTTGTAAGAGTAAAATGAGGATTAAAAGTGACAGATTGAATGTAAGACGGAATGTGAAAAGATTTCGAAATTTAAATGGTTGTGGTGACGTAGAAAGAAAGATTGTGATTGGTGACACGGTGTGAATTAAATTTGTTTTGAATAAGCTAAGAGTAGTGTTGATGATGATACTAGGCAAACGTAGTGTAGGGCGCCCTCCAGCTAGGTGGACTGACGACATCTGCAGGGTGTGACAGGGCAGTGGTTGGATGAGAAGAGCTGAACATCGAGCTCAGTGGCGTGCAATTGGGGAGGCCTATGTCCAGCAGTGGACGACAACAGGCTGATGATGGATGATGGAGTGTTGATGATCTGTCAAAAACAACTTGTTATCTATCTATACTAGTATCATAAAGAGGTATTTATAAGTTTTTATATAGGGGATAATCCTTGGCTGGATGGATTTCCAAAACTCTTTCACTGATGGATAGCTACAATGTTCCTGGCTATACATTATACATTATATGCTGCAGTTTTTATATAGTCACAAATAAAACTATTAAACTGTCTATAAACAACTAAAATTTCATAGATAAATTTTATTTGTAACTAAGATTTTTTATTAGCTAATTTAAGAGAAATAGGTATTACATTTGATGTCATAATCTCATAGAATATTCATAGACAAGAATTAACATTGAAAATTCCTATTATTTTATATTCTTTTGTATTTTTTATTTTAAGCTGAGATTAGCGTACTTTTTAGCATATTAAGTAAAATTAATATTACATTACACGTCAAAAAATTAATATCACAATTTATTAATATCATAGAAATTTCATAGAAAAGTATTGTTGTTATTGACATTTAGAAAAAAAAAACGATTATTTTAGGTTTCGTTTGTATATTAAAATTTTATTTTAAGCTGGGATTAAGTTTTTTTTTGTATTTCAATACAAATATATTTGATGTCACAATTTAATATTCTAATAAATAATTCATAGAAAAATATTGTTATTGACATAAAATATACTAACTAACTAGTGATAATTGTCATCATCCAAATTGTTTTGTATTCGTTTGGGTATTTTTAGTAGTAGTATCGAGTATTGGGTTAGTCTCTCTTTGAAGGGGAAAACTCATCAAATGGGTCAGTAGTCTTAGGTGCGATGACTCTTCCGTGCCCCGTGGTGGACTCTTACTGACTAAACTCCTCGTTCCTGCTCCTGCGCTGCGGCCAAGCGAGGCATACTGCGCTAGCACCCGCGACCTCGACTGGACATCAGCACATGAGGGGTTCACACCTAGACCCTCAGCCGGGGTTGCGGGGTAAGCGCAATGAGGTACCGCACCTCGGCACAGAGCAGGAGAAGGAACAGGGGGGTTTTTAGTCAGTAAGAGTCTGACACTCCCTCCTGCCCGGCCTTGGGCGGGAGAAGTCATTTGATGATTTTCCCCTCACAAAAAAAAAAACACCTAGACCCTAAACAAAAATGTATGACGTATGTATCATACAAATAGTTGCTTTGTGCCAGCGAGAGATTTATCACCAAAATAATAACTTCAAAATATTTCACACTAACATATTCTCTACAGCGAGATCAAGTTAATGAAACTTAGATACAGTTCTGCCGTTCTGCACAGTCTTAATCCACAAAGGTACGTGACACAAAACTGTTTTAAACGTTAGTCAAGCAAGTCTTAAAGTTCAATCAATAATGCAGCCATTGCTAACTTGTTTCTACTTGGCTTTAGTTATTCGTAAGGTGATGTGGTAACACGATTAGTGTAATTTCACACTTGAATCTATTGATTTTGTGGATATTTTTTAGTGTAGTGTTGTGTATATGGTAGGTAGTTATGTATTTACAACTTATAACAATGGTTTTGTGCATGCAGAGTTTACTTTTAAGTCATTGTTACACGCTACTATATTTCATTTGATTAAAAACTAGTGTACACAATTGTTGGTGAACCAATAAAAAATTATTATAATACATTAAATTAAATTAACAATAAATTATAATACCAGTTATTCCAAACTATAACCTATCTTTGTACCATAGGCATCTCCTCCTTCTGCGAAGCAGTTATGCTCGCAAAGGAGGAGGCGGAGCGCGTGATGTTACTATCCTTCTCGCGCCCCAGCCGCCGCAGAAGGCGACATTCCGGACGTCGGGGATCGAGAGATGATCTCCGGCCACCGTAAGCGCGGGTCTGCGGACGGCGAGTAACGGTAGCTCGCGGCCCGACCAGAACCGAACCCGAGCGTACGGCGCGTAGCGTTCCGCGCGCGCCTCATAGAGCCAATAGACCACCACAGTCGGGGCCCAATAGGGCTGATATTTAGCCGAGGCTGCGGGGTAAGCTCAACGAGGCACGGCGACCTCAGCTCAGAGCAGGAGAAGGAACGGGGTGTTTTTAGTCAGTAAGAGTCTGACACTCTCTCTCGCCTTACCCTGGGCGGGAGAAGTCATTGGATGATTTTCCCCTGACAAAAAAAAGATTCGTCGGATAGTTTTCACGTGAACCCTTACTACTTACGTCTACCCATTCATCCATACTTACAAACTAAGTAGTATTTAGGCAAGTTATTTTTTTTTTTTAATGTAATAAGTCGGCAAACGAGCAGACGGATTACCTGATGGTAAGCAATCAACGCCGCCCATGGACACCCGCAACGGAGGAGTTACGAGTGCGTTGCCGACCTTTTAGGAATTAGGGATTTGGAGATTTAGGGATTGGGGAAGGGTCCGGGAAGGGGAAGGATTGGGCCTCCGGTAACCTCACTCACACGGCGAAACACAACGCTGTGGTTGTTTCACGCCGGTTTTCTGTGAGGAAGTTATTTAATGGCAATATATTTTATTTAGTTTTACAGTGTTTGGACTGCGAGAAGCTTAAATGAAATGAAAATGAAATAAGACTACTACTATCGTATTAAAATAAATATACAAGAAATGTTAAAAACTTCTTCGTCAGAACAGTATAATATTATATGTAGATAAGAATCAAGTCAGTCTAGACTTCGCGTTTAGATTACTTTAGATGTGTCGTATCATAGTTTAGATCATAACACTGAACTTTGACCACGGGTAGTCATAGATTATACACCGCTCGCTCTTGCGAAACGATGTGCGATTCTTCTGCAATACGATAGTTTCCAACAAGTCAAATTCAATACTTTTATCTAAATGTCAAAAACTATACTTTTCTATGAAATTTGTATGAAAAACTGAGACATCATAATTTTTTGCATCCAATAGTTTTTTTTATTTCTTATGAATTGTTTTTGAAATTTGCTAAAAAATAAAATATAAATATATCGATTATAAAATTCAATGTATCGATCGATCGTTGAATATAAGTATAGTTATTTTTCAATATTTTATTATACTGAAACGTCGAATTAATTTATTTTTTACCCAGGAAACTACCCAAATTGTTCGCAAATAAATAATTGACATGAGTTGACATGTCAATGATATCATAACCGAAATGAATAGAAAGATACATATCACGTTCTCTTTTTAAATGGTATTATATTTCTTTTAATTAACTAGATTAAAAAAAATCAGAAACGACATAGTGGTTTCTTCTAAATTCAAACCTTTTTTATTGTATGCCATGACATTTCCAATAAAAAAATTACACGTTACTGATGTCGCGCCATAATGACAAGGACAGAAATACGTCTTATTCCTTTTTTGAATTTACTAAGCTATTTTTTCCAATCGAATAAAATTACACAGATGCTTTCCGTTGCAAGTATTGAATTTGTAGTATGTAGGTGCACCAACATAAGTGTTCGATATCACGGACTATATATTTTTATTTCCTACGTTTAAACGATATGACGCTTTGGTTTCCAACAGAAAAGTTGAACAGGATTCCTTGGAAGACATCGAAGTCAAGAAAGTCTAATAAATTTTATGGCAACAAGGAAATCGGGAGTGAAGAGTAAGATAAAATTTTACAACGGACTAATGCCGACTTTAATACATTTTTTTATTGCCGATTCATGGTTCTTGAGTTGTAAAGGATTTTTAGTTTAACTTCTTCTGTAATCTTGTACAACGTGTTTTGTTTTAAACAGTGGTTGAGATTCACTTTTCCTTTGAATAATTTTAGACTACCTACCTCCCTTGTTTACTTAGTGGGAAACCGAAGTTGTGACACAATGTATAGCAGCCTATATCCATGTTGTAATGAATAATGATCAATCTCATAGGAGAAATTCATCTCTGGCTTATTTTATCTTTGCTTAGATTCTTGAATGTACATACAATAACAACAGTCCACATCCATTGCTGAACTATAATCCACTCGACATAAAAATATTGTTATCATCTCCATATATGGATATGGAGATGAAGTTTAAAGTCTCTGATTTTTTGATACCTACAAAAAGATAAGAAGAGATTATATAATGATATTATCGTGCTTTTTATTTACCTTATAAGGAATTAAAAGCATGATGTTTATATGTATGTAGGTAAGTTTAATAATAAGGAAGTAATGTAAACGAGGTCAATTGAAGGCGTCCCACATTTAAGGATCCTTTTATACGAACGTTAATGTTACGTTTTAATTTATTTAATCGTATTGAGTTCGAGTTACTAAGGGTTAGCGGTTTAAACGAACTTCGAGTTTTCGAGAAAACATCGCCTTTGATGGTTGCTAATGCGTGTGTGAGTAATGTGTGTAGAAACATGTTGTGTCTGCAGAGGGCGCTGCAATCGCGTTTGGCATGAAACATAAGTGAAGTAATTGAAATTTATAGCTTTTACCTGTGGGGGTAATGCTCTTACAAATTATTAAGAATGCACCTCATTCTTATATGACGTTATGAAGCTAGTTACGGTTTGTTTTTATTGTTTAGTTATGACTACTATGGTTTCTAAGAAGTCTTAGGTTAGTTTGCCAGTATAGATCAATTTGTAATAAAACAAACTTCTAACATATTTTAAGTATGCTTTATTTTGTCTAAGTATTTTATATATACTTTATTAATAAGTTATTGGTTCATATTTTCGAGAAGAAAAGCATTATTTACAAGAGTTATTTAATACACTCAACTAAAAGCTATAAATTTTCTATAATAATAAAACCCATAACTCATTCCAAACTCGATTGTGGCGCCGCCTACAATTACAGTATTTGTGACATTAAAGATTTTAAACATGCGTTTCCAAAAGAATAGAAGCTAAGCTATGATTTTTCACAACAAAACTAGGTAGTTAGCTATATCATATCTAGCAATGTGATATGGAAGGACTAAGTGCCAATATTTTACGACATTCATATTCAGGCCACGGTTGCGAACAGATCAAGAGCAAAACTAGTAATATCGAGGATCACAAGTGGTAGGTCCTTGGGGAGAGACTAACTATAAATGTCACAACGCAACCCCTGCAGCTTGTTGAAACGTTTTATGGACTATAAATCGAAACGCAGAACCCGGTTAAGTCCCCAGCTTGGTCAGATGTTGAAATGTTTTATTCTCGACATTATAAGGGTGAAACCTTTCCAGTAACAAATTATACAATTTATTGAATCCTTAATTCACGCGCTTAATGAAGAGGCGGCTTTATGTTATAGAGTTGGTTTGTTTCTTTATTGCGGCTCTGGATGGTATTTCTGTGTTAATGAAGACTGCTTATTAGGTTTAATGGTCGCGTGTATAATTGCTGAACATTATCTGGGTTTGGTGCATGAATGGGAGGATTATATCATTTATAATTTCGAAATTGAAATTTTTCCTCTTTTTTGTAACTACTGGGCACAGTTTTTGAAATACTTTAATCAAAATAGTACTAATAATATATAGATAGAATTTTTACTCCAAACCACTAACAACCTAAACGTGGATATTTTTAACGACGAATAAACAACTATTCAGTTTTGGTTTTCCAATCCATTTAGTTTATTTGTATCTATTTCACGTAAAAAGCACTGAATGGATTTTGATAAAAACCTAGATACAGTTGCAATATTTATATGCATTTTACAGTTGTTTTTACTTTAGATGCAATAGCGCGGTACGGTCGGATAGGAGAAGGGGAAGACGGGTTAAGCCCCCGGTAACTTCAAGGCGGAACACGACACTGTGATTTTTTCAGGACGGGTTTTTGTAAGGCATGTATCATTCGGGTCGAGCCGACTCATTCGTACCAAAGCTGATGATGATGTGCTTTAAATACCTAAACAAGTAAACTAGTATAAATGAGGTCAGAAATAATACCGTACTCAAAACAAAGGGACGCGCGACGTCGTCATTTTGACGAAACGATCCATTAAAGGCTCAGAATCTTATAGTGTCTACAATTCCAATATTCTAACCTATAATTTATAAATCTATGTCTATGTATTATATAACTCACTAAGTAAACTGTTTGTTGAACAGTTGATTTAACACAAAATAATATGAATTAGTTTCTGTGAACTATTAATAGAAATGTCTGACTATGGTAGTAATTTCGTATCTAGTTAAGCACGATACATTTTGATTTCGAAGGTATATTTAAATAGGTAGGACATGGCTAGGGATCTACGAGTAGTGGCTTCGAGATTTATAACCGTATCAAGTTCTTCTTAGATACCCAAATTACCACTTCATACTCATTGGTAGGTATGTTAGTTACCTAAATTATTTCATTCTAGTCTGAAAAACTAGTTCTTGGTAGAGACATGCTCTAATTTCTTTACTCCCTCCTACATTCAGGTACGATTGTAGGCCAAGAATTTTTACATTATCATCCCTTACGAAGGTCAAGAGTTATTTATAACAACGAAACCTTTGCCAAACAGACCGGCTATAATTTCCTAGTATTCTAATACACTTGGATAGGGTTCAAAGGTTAGGATAAGGAATTTAAATAAGAAGAAATTAATTTACCCAAACTAGGCAAGATCCCTGAGTTATTTCATCATGCTTTTTCATAAGAACTGGCTATTTGATAGCCTTCATTCAATTAGCTTTGATATATAAATTAAGTAATGAAATTTGAAACATGTTGCAAATAAAGGTTGTTTGGCGGATATAAAAAAATGGTAGATGTGACAGAAGGCCTTTATATAGGCATCTGTCTTACTCATCCTTATGATCGAAAAGTGTGAATTTTAATTTAATGAAACATTCAATTTTAAACATAACTTTATTTGCGTAGTTTTATCTACGGCTCTGTGATGCAAAGAACGAAAAGAGGATAATTATATTCTTAACATCGTTAAATATAATAGACAGGGAGGAAATTACTGAAAAGTTAAAAACATTGCAATAAAAAGCAACCTACCTACAGATATATAGATATTGTTGTGTAAAAAACTAGCTAACAATATAAAAAAACAAGGACACGTTAAAATCGCATTGTTTAAAAACAAAATAAAAACGACATCACACGCGTATTGTTTCAAAATAAAACCAGTTAAACGTTCCTTCTTTTAACTACCTGTACATATGTATATCTAGTATCTGTCAAAAGCCATCATCAAGTAACTAACTATTCATCGCACGAATTAGTATTCACAGGTCGCTTTTCAATTCAAAAGGCTTAGGCAGAACAGGCATCGACAGTCGTGAATTGATTCGGGACTGACGAGGATCGAGAATAATTGATGGGATTACACTACGCACTTAACAGACGATGTCCTACTGCTTCTAATTAGGCAGTAATTCTTAATCTGGATTAAGATAGTACGTTTGTTCTTTTGACCATTATAAAGTGACGAAACAGAAGAATATATGTGATTATCCCCAAGGTCGAGTAACAGCCAAAAAATTGTACTATCAAACCTTTTTTTATTTAAAAAAGAAACGTTGCCCCACTATCCGATTTTCTCCTATGCCGTGAGTGCGTTCACAACCAATCCATTTCATACACATACATGAAACACCCAGCAATTTATGGATCACACAAAGAGTTGTTTCGTTCGGAAATCGAAACAGTGACACATTGTAACCGCACTAATCGTACAGTATTTTAGTTTCAATGAACAAACTAAAAGTAAATATTTATATAGACTTTAATTGTTAACACGATTAGCAAACGTATTTGGAACACTTTACACGAATAATAAGCTATTAAAATTAATTAAACACCTCGAAATTGAAATAACACAAAACTCGACGGGTAAATTAAATAGCAATGCTAAATAAATAAGCTTAGGTACTTACATGGGTATGAGCATTGATTTTCGGAACGATGTTATCAATAAAATTTATTACAACGTTAATGCGATCGTGTGATCTAATCTACATAGATTATTGGATGAAATTAATGTGGGAGTTCGATGAAACTGTTTCTGGATAATTTCTTAAAATATACCTTATTTGTAGATGTAATATCCTAAAGACTTTATTCATAACCTTCATAATAATTATAAGTTATTTATGTGGCACACAATTCATACCGAACACGTTCCATACTCAAATTGTCTGCTGCATAGTGGCCATTAACTGACTTTACAGTTGACGCGTGGGCAACCGCCTGACGAACAACACGTTGCGGGTTCGGTTTCCACACAGATAAATATTGTTTTTCCAATTCAAGGATTGTGATGTGTAAATAAAGCGTACTCACAACTCAAAATGGGGTGAGACAACATTTTTATACCCTTTAAAAATAAGACATTGTGTTTCAACCTCTCTGTAATCAATTTATATCTAATCTATTTGTTTTGTAATAAATATCAGAATTATGCATTGATTGCTTGAAAGCAGCCTAGATTTAAGTACATATCTGGGTAAACTGCGACTCATTTCTGGATTGACAATTTTATGATGTACCCTGGTCTGTTTAAAATGTGTTCTTAATTCAATAAAATTGTTTTAATTATCCGGACAATAGCTACAAGTATGACTTATCAAATACAAGTAATTAGAACAAATTTATTGTCACCCGATTAATTGTAGAACAGTGGGGGAAATGGTCGGTCTCATTGATTTCAGAACGGTGCTATTAATAACACTTGGATTTTGAATGGCCCAACAAATTGGCGTAAATTAATACAATTCAGTAATGTTGTTTACGAATTACTTATCCGTTTGTTTGGTGGGAATACTCAAAACTGTGTGGTAGGTATTACAATAGGATTTACTTTAGGTTTTCATTGTTTAGGTGTTTTATTAATTAGCATTTGCCCGCGACTCAGTTCGCGTCTAATAATGACTTCCTTCAGATTTTTGGTTTAAAAACTATTCTATGTTCTTTCTCGAGTTTCAAACCATGTCTGTACCGTATTGTATTTCACAAAAATCGGTTCAGTATTTTAGGCGTGAGGAAAAGACAGGCAGACAGACAGAGTTACTTTCGCATTTATAATACAAGTATAGATTATATTTATACAGTGCATTTATCATTCATTTATGCTGTAAGACAGACTTTAATTCGTTTTATAAATTACCTCCTGCTGTTGTCAACGCTATTTTTAAATAATTATTGTTGTATGTTTTTTTTGTAAACATTATCGTGTTTGTATTCAACGTATTTTGGTAATTTGTACCTAATTATCGTGTATCTAGCGATATTTTTTATAAACTTTGTACCTAAAATATATTAAACTCTGGTTCGAACATATTTTTTTGAAAATAAAATCTTGTAACATTTTTAGAAGCTTTAAAACTTCACTGGTAAACTCGAAGAATGACGAACTAAAGTTGTTTTTTATACCCGAGCTAAAAAATCAAACTGGAACATTTTCATGTACAATAATTCAAAGAAAAACGTCGCCTGGCAGCCGCAAAAGCCCTCAGGTGATACACCAAACAGGCCAAAACGTTTAGTTTGTCAAAAATTTGTACATCAAAAGAAATCCTTCCACTCAATTCTCAAGATGCGAACGGAATTCGGTATTATTGATACGCGAATTTGCAAATATACGAAAAATATTCTCTCGGGGGCGGGTTGCTCGTAATATCGGTATACGTACGTCGAAGAGACGGCTTTTACGACGTGCTAGTGGGTTGCGCGATACGGAATAAGGATATTATGTCGAATCCAAACGCACACCAGAATAGTGTTTTCTTATAAACATCTCGTGACTTATTCTCATGACTTAATACGTTTTCTTTGTGCTAGTATTCCAAGAAATAGTTACTTTTTGTTGTTTTAAGAGGTTATTCTATAAGATGAATTAGGTTTAGGTATACCAATTGTATAGGGCGCCAGCTAGGTGGACTGACGATATCCGCAGGGTGGCTAGGAATGGTTGGATTAAAAGAACTAAACATCGAGCTCAGTGGCGTGCAATTGGGGAGGCCTATGACCAGCAGTGGACGTCATCAGACTGATAATGATGATGATGATACCAATTGAAGAAAGGCCGTGTAGCTAAATACCTGAAGTGATTTAAGTCGTGCATTATGCCAAACAGTATTTGGAGCTGAATGACAATATTCACCAAGTGTTGCTGCATTCCAAAATTCACCTTAGACTACTAAATATCAGTTATATTTTTAGGGGGAAAATCACTAAATGTCTTTTCTCGCCCTGGGTGAAGCGAACAGGAATATCAGACTTATATTGACTAAAAATCACGCTGTTCCTCCTCATGCTTCAGACTGGGGCCGCGGTTCATTATTGTGCTTGGCCCGTTACCCCTGGTAAACGTAGCTTACGGCGCGTTGCGTTCCGTGTGCGTCTCAAAGAGCCAGTAAACCACCACAGACGGGGCCCTATAGGGCTGATGTTCTGCTGGGGTTGCGGGGTAAGCGCAATGAGGCACCGCGACCTCGTCCTAGAGCAATAGAAGGAACAGGGGGGTTTTTAGTCAGTAAGAGTCTGACACTCTCTCCCGCACCACCCTGGGCGGGAGAAGTCTTTTGACGATTTTCTCCTCACCAAAAAAAGTACCTGGTAGACGTCAGCCGGGCTATTGGGCAATATCTGTGATGTTCAGTTGGCTATTTAAAAAGATTAAGAAGGCTTGATGTCGCTCAGTAAAGCACTATAAAACAGTTTTGCAGTTAGTAATAATAGAAGTTATTGGCAAAATTAAACCCTTTGCTTAAGTAATACGTAACAATTTTGAACGTAATAGTGTTAACAATTACAGGTAATTCAGCACATGGTAAAACAACTTTTATGAAAATGAAGAGTACCAATAAAATTATTACAGTTCAAATATGCAAGGAATCACATAAAAAAAACGGAACGTGTGTTTAACGTTCAACAAGGAAATTAAGCTTATTTTATTTATTAACCGACTTCAAAAAAGGAGGAGGTTCTCAATTCGAAGCGTATTTTTTTTTTATGTATGTACACCGATTACTCGAAGACGCCTGGACCGATTTGCAAAATTCTTTTTTTATTCGATAGGGTATACTTGCCATTTGGTCCCATTGTCATGAGGTCAGGATCTGATGATGGAATCCTGGAGAAACCGAGGGGAGCTTTCGAAAATTGTAGGGGCGAGTAGGATTTTTGTATGATTTTTAAGTAGGCCTTTAACAACACTGCAACTTGACGAAGGTCGAAGTCGACCAGATGTTGGAGCTGGAAGACAGTCGAGGGATCTCCTTGACTATTTGGAGTAATTGCCTTGTGTTTGGGCTTGAATGATTCGTATTGGCGAGCACTTTGCAGCAGGCTTGGTCGTAACTGTCATTAAGGGTCTGATGATGAGAACGAAGGACAGCTCAGAGAACTCCTGAACGGTTTACAGTAACAACTTCGTGTTTGAACTTAATTCATTTATATTGATGAAAACTTTGTACCTGTAGTTATGTATCATAACAACTGAAGGTCTGCAGTTTACCTGATGATGGAGACAATTGACCGTCGAGGGAATTCCGGATGGAAACGAGAGACAGTCGAGAGAACTCCTCAACGATTCATAGCAGCTTCCTTGTATTTGAGCTTAATTTATTCGTTTTGTTGAGAACTTTACACCTTGATGGATTGTGACTGTCATTAGGGATCTGATGATGAAGACGAACGACAGTCTAGGGAACTCCGCAACGGTTTACAGTAGCTACCTCGTGTTTGGACTTAATTTATTTATATTGTTAAGAACTTTCCCTCTCCTAGAGAAATAGCCTGTGTCCCAGTAGTGGGAACATTAAAATGGCTGATGATGATGATGATGATGATGATGAGAACTTTCCCATTTCTTGGGATCTATATATTTTTTAATCGGGCGGCTCCTTTCGTTGGCCTACACAAAGCTACTTAAAAATATATACTATTCAATATGTTAATTTATATTTAAAATGTTACTGTAGTTTACAGAAGAACTTGCAACAGACACTAAAAAGAAATAAATAAAAAAAACTACGTTTAAAAAAACCGACTTCAAAAACAAAAAAGTGTCAAATAAGTAATTAAAATTGATATTTTAATAGCACTCTTACGTACGCGAAGCTAATACTTTTAATATTAATAATAAAACACTATCAATTGTATGTGCTACCTATTCATAGGTTTGAAGTCGGTGCCAAGCCCTAAACAGAATAAAACTAAATGAGAATTAAGACTGTTTAACTGCTAAAAGACGAAATTTCCACAACTAACAACGCAGCTACCTACTACTACTTTTAATAACCAAGTACGAGAAAACTTTCAGAATTCATAATTCATCCAAATATCTTTCTGAGCTATATACAGTTTCGCCGGTAACGAAACCATATAGACTTCTGATTCTACGCTAACGCCATCAAGTTAGAAAATCGGTACTAAATTTCTTAAATCCTAACAAATAAATTCAAACGCGCCCGGCGAGTTTAGGTACACATGTAATCATGCTTATTATATTATGTATTAGGCTTGGCACCGACTTCAAACCTATGAACAGGTAGCACATAGAATTGATAGTGTTTTATTATTAATATTAAAAGTATTAGCTTCGCGTACGTAAGAGTGCTATTAAAATATCAATTTTAATTACTTATTTGACACTTTTTTGTTTTTGAAGTCGGTTTTTTTAAACGTAGTTTTTTTTATACATTATATGTACTAGTTTGGCAACTCACATTATTTTCTTTAAATGAGTTTTTTAAACGTCTTCTAAATGGAAATCTTGCTCGTACGTTTTATTTCTCTGGTATTACGGGCAATGGCAACACGTCAAAAAAAAACATAGGTACCTATTATAAAAAAGAGTAACGAAGACTTTTCTTGCTCCTTCTTTTCAATTCGAATCTGTACTTTAGAACGATTATCTAGCGTCACTGACGAACAGACTGACAGACTATTATTCTATTAATGGTTTAGTCGGAATAAATGATTTTAGACTTTGATTTTCCGGTTAGATTTATGATGGAAATAAAAAAGGAGATATTTCATAGAAAAAAGAACGCATATACCGACTAAAATAAAGTAACCACAGAACATACATAAACCGGGAAACGATGCTGTGATTTATTAAAACATAACGTACCAAGGTCCCAAAGTACATAAAGACGCAGACAAATAATGTATTTACATTTGAGCGTATAAACTTACAATAATAAAATTAAAAATATGAATTTTTATACCTACCAATTTATTCAAATGTAGGAAATGAATTGAATAGTTCGTAGCACACGGACAAAATGGGAGGCGGACAGATAAACCGCGTACAAACGACGCGTAATGCGGTGTATTACGACACACTCATTCTGATATATTGCACAGAGACCTGACAACATTAATTTATGCCACCGCGATAAATTTTGTATGCAAACTCTTTATTTGTACAACTGCCATGTTGTTTCTAAAAACCAAAAAAACACGAATAAAAGCAAGCCTTTGTATACATTTATCAGTACCTACAAAAACATATTTTTCGGTAACAGTTAAAACGTGTCCAGTGTCATTTGCAGTACGCGAAATCTGGTATTGTTTATTCAAATAAATTTATTTTTCATAATATGTGTCAAATATACCTTTCTACTTCAAGTAGGAGTTAAAAATAAAAACAATATAAAGAAAAATACTTTTGAAAATTCAACAAATATCAAAATGTACTGCGCTTCGATGCGGTCATTTTCATTATTATCATTTCAGCTAAAAGCTGTATATTAATGGAAGTTGGTCGATGTGTTTTTGTTTGTTTGATTTCGAATAATATGCAGCTGAAAAACATAATAATACCAGTCTGTCACATGTTAACGCATGGCACTTAATTGGAGCGACCTAGTTCGAATTAAATCTTACCCAAATTTGGATTTGAGGATTATACGTCGCAGAGCGTCTGTTCTCTGTATTCACTAGGGATAAAACCCTCATGACATCTTCTAAGCTAGTTATGTTCTAACTAAGCGTGTCTCATTAGCTACAGTCAAATAATTCGGGGAGAAGAAAGGCGATAAATACTAAGATGAATAATTCAGGGTATACATGTATCGAAGAGCCAATAGACCACAACAGACGGGGCCCTATAGGGCTGCTGTTCAGCCGGGGTTGCTGGGTAAGCGCAATGAGGCACCGCGTCCTCGGCCTAGAGCAGGAGTAGGAACAGGGGGGTTTTTAGTCAGTAAGAGTCTGACACTCCCTCCCACCTGACCCTGGGCGGGAGAAGTCATTTGATGATTTTACCCTCACAAAAAAAGGTACTCATGTATTTTTTATGACTGCTCTAACAAACTTATATTATAAACGGATCAAACGCTGTAACTTTGTTGGGTGTGTTTCCTTATTCCTTTTTAGTGACCCCCCTTTGTCGTGCGTACAAATACACATCATGCTTGGACCCGGAACAAAAATTTGTGGACATGTGTGGCCTCCGTAAGCGCGGGTCTGCGGACGGCGAGGTAAGGGAAGCCTGCTGCCTGACCAGAACCAGACCCCGACGGACGGCGCATAGCGTTCCGCGCGCGCCTTAAAAAGCCAATAGACCGCCACAGGCTACCTACAGGGCTGATGTTCAGCCGGTGTTGTAAGCGCAATCAGGTACCGCGGCTTCGGCCTTAAGCAGGAGAAAGAACGGGGGGTTTTAGTCAGAAAGAGTCTGACACTCTCTCTCGCCTTACCCTGGATGGGGGAAGTCATTATTTGATGCCGCGCTTTTCCAGTTTAAAACATTTTATCGGCTTCTCTAAGAATTTCGTCGATCCAAACAAACATTTTAGCCTTTTAGCCATTTCAGATTATCTGCCGACTCAAGTCTCCTGAATCACATGGATGCAATTCCTAAAGCCACAAGAACAATATATTGTCCCAACGGACACATCGGTAAGTGCATGCTCCTTAATGTGTGGACTGCTTTTCGTGGGACGTAATTTACTGATCTAGTTTATGACCCTCGTTAAGTAACTTAAATGTCCTGCAGAAGTTAAGTTACATCCTATTTTTAACCTTAATTTTTAATGATTTTAGGTTTTTACAAATTTGTTTTTACGTAGGGTATCATAGGATATGTTTTTGTTATAGAAATAGGAGAGACACTAAGGGTTAATTTGTTCTCAGGCTCACATTTATATAAGATAACAGCCAGCTTGTTGCAGATAATACTAAGCAAACGAGGAAGGTCATTTGTACAACTCTAAGCTGTAGATGACACAAACTTACATATTTATTATAACAAAGCAATAATTTCGCATTCGATTTTATTTATAAAATTAATAATTTTATGAAACAAAAAACCATACGACTTCATCTGACGAATTATGCATAAATTCATACGTAGGTATAATATATATTTTATATATTAAATTAATTCTACCAGAGCGTTAAATTAACCACGAAACAAATTTAAAATTACATTTTCCGCTACAGAGTCACAATTGGGAGGCAGATTACGAGCCAAGTTCTTGACTGCTGTTATCAATCAACCAGTACTTGTGATCGCTGTTAAAATCATTTTGAACCGTGTGTCGTCAGATTTAATGTTGATTCTTGATTCATTTTTATTGCTGCGTTATGGAATAAAATTATACAGAATTTTATTTTTTTGTGAATTTATTTTTTGTGTTTGGGTTTATAAAAAATCATATAAGCCATCATCTTAATTAAAAGCATTTTTATTATTATTAATTAGTTATTCTTATTATTTTATTGATTTTTATCTATAGTCTAGATTTTTACTACAGTAAACCGATTGGAGCCCACACAACGCTAATAGACACCGAGGTAGGCCCAGAAGTAGATGGCGTGACGAACTTGATGTCTTCGACAAGGATTGGCCGCAGAAAGCTTTGTGTAGAGAGGAGTGGAAGAAGGGTAGGTAGGCCTTTGCCCTGCAGTGGGACGATAACGGCTAATAATAGTAATAATGTGTGGGAGAGCCATGCTTCGGCACGAATGGGTCGGCTCGACCGGAGTGATACCACGGCCTCACAGAAAACCGGGGTGAAATAACCACTGCATTGTGTTTCGCCGTGTGAATGAGGTTACCGGAGACCCAATCCTTCCCCTTCCCCAATCCCTCCTCAATCCCTAAATCTCCAAATCCCTAAACCCTTAAAGGTCGGCAACGCACTCGTAACTCCTCCGTTGCGAGTGTCCATGGGCGGCGCTGATTGCTTACCATCAGGTAATCCGTCTGCTCGTTTGCCGATCTATTACATAAAAAAAAATGTAGACTATAGTCTAGATTCTGTATAATACAATTGAACATAGCTATCCTAGATAATTGGCCTGCGTGTCTCACAATCTCTATAACTCGGTGGTTACGGGTGCAAGTGCATATTGTAACAGTTCGGAGTAGGGGAAGGAATAAGGTGTTTTTAAATCAGTAAGGGGTCCTCCCCCCCAGGGTGGGAGAAGTCATATAATTAGCCTTTAAGCGAAACGTCTGTATCACTACATAGTATAAAAGAAAATCGTTTTACTGCCTCGTATATCCCTATATATAATTTAATCTTTAAAGCTAAGAAACGGATCTTGATGAAGTTTTTTTTAATATACTATATATGGTGATTGAAAAGAAAGTTTTTTATGTAGGATCATCATCATCAGCCTATAAGTGCAAACTGTTGAGCAAAGGCTTCTTCTCACAAGGAGAAGGTTTAAGCATTAATCATCACGCTTGCTCAAGGCGGATTGGTGATTTCAAACTTATAAGTCCAGGTTTCCTCGCGATGTTTTCCTTCGCCGTATATTAGTGGTGTCTAATAATCATAGAAAGTACATATAACTCTGAAAAAGCCACATTGGAAGTTGCCAGGTTTAGGACCTACACCCTCATGCATGAGAAGTCTGAAACCTCTATTTTTACCGACTTCAAAAAAGGAGAAGGTACTATGTTCGGCTGATTGTTTTTTTTTTGTATGTTCACCGATTACTCCACCATTTATGAACCGATTTCCAAAATTCTTGTTTTGTTTGAAAGGTCTTCTGAGAGGGTCCCATTTTCATGAGGTCAGGATCTGATGATGGAATCCTAGGGAAACCGAGGGGAACTTTCGAAAATTGTAGGGGCAAGTGGTGCTTTGCATGTGGTTTTAGTAGGCTTTTGACAAAGCTACAACTTGCCGATGGTCGAACTCGACCTGGTGATGGAGCCGGTAGACAGTCGAAGAAATTCCTCAACGATTTACAGCTAAACTAACTGAACACTGACTAACTTAGGACTGCTATTATCACCGTGATTTTCGGTCTCAAGTAGCCGTCGTCTTCTCATTCGAAAACCATTATACTAGCTTGCTCTGCCTACTACACTTAAAATGGTGAAATAAATAATGTTTAACAAAAATATCCCGACTTCAAAAAGTAAACTAAAAAGCAAAAAATAAATCTTTCTTTGTAGAAATTAATACATGTTTTCATTTAGTTAAATAGAAAATAATATTAATAATCATGATATAATCTTGAAGTCCGTGCCGTCAGTGTCGGTACTTTTGTTAATAAATATTTATTTCACCATTTTAATTTTTTATTTATTTATTTAAGTCAGGCGTCTGAGGCCCATAGAGAATACAATACATAAATATATTATAACATTAAATCATAAACTAATACATGTAGGATATGTAGGATAACATCCATTAAATAGTGGAAACATTTGGTAACAGCGTTGCACACGTGAAAACATAATTTAAAAAAATGTAACACACATAATTCGCACATTCAAAGATTAAATATTTCCATAATGAATACTCGGGTCCCATAGTAACATGTGACTGACTTTCCAGTTCGCGGTTCCCGGTTATAATTTATAACGAATGGTTTCACTCCCCACTCTTTAGTTAAAAAGGTTGAAAAGCGTATGCGATGAAAAACTTTGTTTTTTAATTAGAGGCTTAGAGAGTGGCTTTTGACGTTAAATGCTTTACTATTTTTATTTGAGCTGTTCAGTCTAAGTTTTCCTTCAATTTTCAACTTCATAGCATTACTATTAGCTTTCTCTTTTGAATGTAAAATTACTAGGCTATTACTGATTCTTGAAAATATTAAGCGAATAAATCTACAATAAAAAGAAAACACACACACACATAGAAAAACAGAGTGGAAAGTATGCGCACCGTGTATATCAGGAAATAAAGGCCTATGTTATTTCACTAACCCAAAAATCCTGTTCCAATCCCTTTCAAAGTCTTTACTTTTCTACTTAATCCACTATAGCTACAAAAACTTATATTTCTCTATCAACTTTCCTACGAACAAAAAGTCCCCTAGCTTTATTGTAAGAAAATCTGGCAAAAGATTTCGCGTTCATATTTCGGTCAATCTCGGTGCGTGATGTGCAGGAAATAAAATGATGGATTAATCCTTAATTGCTGTGACAACACCAACTGTTCACGAATTTCTTCAGCTGCCATTAAATTTGAAAACGAATTATGCTTCCAAAACACACTCCCCTCTTTTATTTTTAACATTCTCGTTCTTAAAAATATTTTTGAAAATGGGTAGCTAAAAAATCTATGACTTATTTGAGCGAAAATATTTTTATGCCATTATTGGCTGTTGTAGACAAATTGGCTCATCGAATATTGATTCATTGCCAATGCCACTCGAATACATACGTTGATATTAAATGGATATGACAAAAGGAAACTTGGTGCCATAATGACATAAGTTTCTTATCAGGACATTCTGTCCGGTTGAGGAAAAATCCTTCGAAGAGTATTCTATAGGGATAAATATGTAGATCACGAGAAAATCACCGAAGTTCTTGCGAATTGGCGTTTCTATTGTTAGAATGCAATATTTATATCGGACGGTGACAGTAAAAGAGATGTGAAATCTTTTTGTGATAAAACGATCCATTCGTCTTTTATGTGCAAAGGTTCTATATAAGTATATATGTTTTAATATTAACAAGGGATAGGTTCCACTTTTATAAAAAAAATATAATTAAAAAAAACGTTTGTAAGCGCGACACAATTGTGTTCTGCAAAAATGTATTTGATTTATAAAAAAAACAAAAATTTATTTAATTAAAATTCTGGAGTTGTGTTTTGTATACTGTCCAGTGTTACCATTCGTAAAATTAAAACTTAATTAAAAAAAATACTAAATTAAAAATAAATATGTTTATTTTTACAAAAAATATAATTGTCACAACGGATTACGTTTAAACTAGTAAATTAACAAATATTTTTCCCCAATGAAGAAACTGAAATACAACGCCTATTCTCTTATCCGTGTGGATTCAGTGATATTTGTTTCGAGTAAATAAATGAAGCTAAGGCTTGTCAAGAGTCCTGATCCTTACATTTGACCTTATAGTAATTGTTAGTCTATTTTCTTAAGGCCAAATAATCTGTAGTAATATAATACAGTTGGAGTTTGAGCTCAGTAAATCTGGAACTAACAGTTGGATTTGTAGAAATCTTTTACATTGGGTAGCTTGTGAAAGGTAAGTAAATATTGTAACGTGTACCGATGTCATTGTGTTTGATTTAAAACTTACGACAACAACTTACAAAAATCATATCACGTCATCATCAGCCCATAAAAACCCATTGCTGGGTAAAGGCCTCTTCTCACACAGAAAGTTTGAGTATTAATCACTACGCTTACTAAAGGCGGATTGGCAACTCCAAAATTATGAATGATTAGAAATTATAAGTTGAAGTTTCCTCACGATGTTTTCCTCAGTCAGTATTGATTAGTGGTCATTGGTGTCTTAAATAATCATAGAAAGTACATATAACTCGGAAAAAGTCACATTGGTACGCACGCTTTCATACATGAGTAGCGGACATCGTAAACTACGGGTCACACACAGCCGGATAAAAAAATACGCATTTCACAATATAATGGTTTACAGCTTGTCAGTCAGCCACTGTACCATCTGAGCAGTTTTTGTTGACGTATTTTGTTTTTCAGTGTTTAGTATCCTCATTAATCTTAATATTTTACGCCGTGTTGACTTGGAAAAGTACTTAGTTGACTTAATAAATGGTACGGTATAGCATAATGGCATTTTTTAAAATAAATACATTTCTGTGAAGTTCAAACGATTTCTCTAGGTACATTTTTGGAAACTGATGGTGTGCCTTTCTTAATGAAATTTTACATTATTAATAAACTTAACAGTTCATTTGTGATTTTGTTAATTTTTCCACTTCAATTTTCTTTCTAATAAAGTGAAGTTTTCCGATCTCATCAATCATTTCACTCTTAAGAAGTCCCAATACTTTCGAAAAGTCCAGGAAAATGGCATTAACAGCATAATTATGAGTTAAAACAGGTGAGTAAGTATTCATAGACTTATATTATTTAAAACAAGTTTTTTTTTTAAACATAATTATTTTCACACAATTTATATAACTTGCAGTTCGTATACATATACGTAAGCTTATTACGCATTTATAAAATCTATACCTTTATGTGTGTTATTTTAAATTACTTCAACTTTTGTAAGGTATATACTATATTTTGATGTATGTCATTTTGTGTTCTAGTATATTTTGATGTATGTAGAAATTAATTCTCGACGTGCCAAAGAACGCTTTTCCAGAGAACAAGTTCATAGTACTTAAATCAACTAGCGGTTGTCTAACGCAGATGGTATTTGAAAATGGAATCATTAAAATAACAAAAGATCAGCTGAACTAAATTGCATTCAGTTATCCAAGTACCGTTTATGAAATTTGAATTTGCAACATAGTACTTAGGTACTTAGATTGAAGATCAAATGGTGCTCGAGTTTCCATAACGACCAAACTTCTGCATGTATTAGTAT
Source organism: Spodoptera exigua (assembly GCA_902829305.4). Lineage (NCBI taxonomy): Eukaryota > Metazoa > Arthropoda > Insecta > Lepidoptera > Noctuidae > Spodoptera > Spodoptera exigua. The sequence continues at coordinate 8,568,947 of LR824614.2, forward strand.
TCGAACTTTAAGATCGAATAGCACTGGCCTGTCGTATACTCAAACTCAGATTTATACAAGAAGCCATGAGTTTGTGCTTGTTTTATTGGTCCGTTTATATTAACTGTTTTGTATCAGACTTGACTTTGTAAGTAGACGAGATTAAGAAAATGGATATCTTTCTTACATGATACAAGCTCTAAACTCATCAATGTTGTTGATGCAAATCAAGACATACTTACACACATACATACATACATAGGATAGTTTTTAAACCAAAAATCTGCAGGATGTCACTATTTAACACCATCAATTACCATCAGAAACTCCTTCTGTTTGTTTTCAATCAACATTACGGGGAAAAATCTTTATCTGAACAAGTCTCAGTGTCATACATAAATGAAAACTTTCCTATTTTGTTCGGCACTTTATTCCGAGAAAACGACATACGACGACGAGACGATGTAGGATGTGGTAAAACATTGAGTCGAGACTCTTGAATTATTTCAAGCCTCATACGTCTCAAGCTCCATTCCCGTCCTTTAGATATACAGAGAATAATTGAAAATCAGAGCCGAATAAGGATATGAGAATTTTTATTACACCGTATTATTTTAGTATTTCCTTTTAAAGTTTTCCTTAAAATACAAAGATTTTTCACTGAGAGAAGAAGAGTTTAATCTACAACTTTTTTGAATTTATTATGCCCTACGGAGATTGTTTAATATAAAAATATTCCTATTTTATTTTAGTGTCATAGTAAGTCTTGAGAGGAAAAATAGAAGTTAGTTGCAAAGAAAATTGGGCAGTGAACTAGTATTTTAAAGTATTTTTAACGTTTTCGTTTTGAGCAATTGCCTGATGTATTTTTGGAACATTATCGTGATGTCTGTCCCAAACGAGTCAATTTTCTGCACACTAACTCATCAAATTCGGTTCAGCGTTTTAATAGTCACAAATCATCAAACAAACTTTCAAGTTTCTAGTGTTCGTAAACGAGTTATTACAGCGAGTCTAGTTACCTAGTTGTTGTTGTATGTAAAACTTCAGAGCAAAACTACGAAGCATGGGATTGTGAAAGCGTGTACACACCTGTACTGAATTGTTATGTAAATTCTAAAGAAACACTCAAAGGAATTTGAGAAAAAAACCGTCAGCAGCGCGCACGACGCTGTGCTTACACCAAGCGAGCGTTTCGGGTGAGCAACTGCATACATTGAATGTAAACATTTCAAAAATATATCTACGTCCCGTATATATAGGGTTATAGGTTAAGATAAGTCTTTCTCGTTTGCAAAACAACAGAGGAACTTGTGTATTTAAAGAGATTATTGAGACACTAGTGCGTAAAGTCAAGTGTGGGAGGGATATGCTTCCGCACGAATGTGGACTCGACCGGAGCGATGACCACGGCCACACACAACCCCGGCCTGAAACCACCACAGCGTTGTGTTTCCGGAGACCCAATGAGTGAGGTTACCGGAGACCCAATCCTTCTTCTCCCCCAATTCCTCTTTGATTCCTAAATCTCCATATCCCTTATCCCCAAGAGGTTGGCAACGCACCCGTACTCGTCTGTTGTTGCGGTCCTATGGGCGGCGCTGATTGCTTACTATCAGGTAATCCGTCAGCTCGTTTGCAGTTCTATCACATTAAAAAAACACTAAGTAAAATAATATTTTCTTTAATCTTACACAAAATATTGCTTTAAGATGTACCTATTATTGAATTGAAATTGTAAGTAAATTAATAGAAATCAAAGTGTAGTTAGTTCAAGATGCTCTAATCTATCACCGGCATACATCTTAGGTGTAAAAACTTTGCCAGGGCTCGTCAATCTTGTACGACATTTAATTCCGTTCTCCGGAGCTCACTTACGGTAACAATATCGTATTTGTTGCCAAACATAAAAGTTTAGTCGGTCCACATTTTTCTCTTCCAACCTAGAAAGCAAGGACATACTTAGATAAATTTCGACTGTTTCTGTGTAAATATTATTCGGCTCAGGTCTCTGGTAGAAAATTGACATCGTTTTTCTTGCAACTTAAGCCTTGGCGGCGAGTGTTTTAGTAACAAGAGTTTGTGTCGAGAATATTTTCGTCAAGTGCCGTAGGTACGTTTAATTATTTATTTCAGACGTTTTTTATTTTTTGGAAATTTGTTATTTCTTTGTTTGCATATTAGGTATATTTAATGGGGAATAATTTACAAATGAATTAGCAGTTTATGTGAAAGAATAGGTTCTATTTTTACACGGGACGCTTGTAGGCAGAACTAAGAATTATTGCATTCTCGGATTTAAAAATTCTGTATAGTCATTTTGTACTTGGAATTTTACTCAAGTACTCAAGTTCTATGTATATTTAATAAACCTTCCAAGGGTCACTCAATTACGGTATGTATTAATTCAATGTTTTCATGGAAAAGTTTTACTTTCTCCTTCATTATCTTTCCATCCATTCATTTATGATTTTCATCACAGAATATTATTATAGAAAAGATTTTCCTGGGAGGGCACTTAATCCTCTAATGGACACATTTCAATTTGTTTCAAGGAGCTAAATTACATTCTGCACTATGGCCCAAGATTAAATTCATATTAAATCGAGTATTGACAAACTTTACCTTAACGAGAGCACCATCCATTAGTGACGGACAAGACAGAATAGTTCATTAGAAATACTCAGTGCGATCTAAACGCTTGGAGATTTATCGTGATCGCTAGTTAATGCCTATTTAAAGGATTTTGTTAGTACAGTCAGGTACTCGTTTAAATATTATTTGAACAAGTTCTTAAATAGACTGGAAAGCAGGGATCGTCCATAGATTACTTAAAAAGAGGTTTGATGTTTCGGGTAGTAATGTTACAATAGCTTCCAAATTCAAAAATTTGTAAATGCTATAGTTTTTCTTGAAAATTTTGCGATTTGTTTAATCGTAACATTTTAAACTGGGTAATCAATTCAATCAGTCGGTCGGTCGTGGCGTTGCGACTTTGTGACGGTTAAGAAAATGAAAATTTTGTCGCCACTCTTTCTATGAGTATCATAAGAGCCGGTCAAGGGGTATATTCCTGCACCCCTACTGGTAAAAAATGAACTGTTCACCGGTGATGGTGGTAGTATTTGACCGCTTTTGCGCATTGGCTTGGCGGCTTGTGGGATAGACAGCACGAAACCACTCTTTGTGTGATTCACAAACTTTTTTTCCGAGTCTGGATGTCATGTGTATGTGAACTTGTGTTTTTGTAAACGCATCTACGACAGAGGATAAAATTTTAGTGTGGAGCAACGTTAATATAAAAAACCTATTGCCACTAAGTCTCAAATTAAGCGCAATCTTTTGAAATAAGTGAACTCACAACAGCAAATTCACTTACAACGTTTTATTTTAGTCTTTCCTTTTATTACCAAAACAAACAATAACCCTATTCTATGTATTGCACCACTTTGTAAGAAAAACTCTGCAGTAGGCAAATATTATGGACACTACTTACAAGTATTTCCAATAATGATGAGGCTTATATTACTTTCCACATACCTGGATCGAAAAATATGAATTCACTTCTTAGATACACAAACCAAGGAATTGACTCTCAGGGATTTTCAAATAAACTACTAACGCAATATCGACAAATTAGTACGTCATAAAATTTTCGTGAAGGTTTTCTTACCTTACCAGGTACAAGGGTCGATGTTTAGTCAGGAGTTGTGGGGCTAGCGCAACAAGGTACCGCGCCTTGGCCTAGAGCAGGAGAAAGACCGGGGGTTTTTAGTCAGTAAAAGTCTGACACTCCCTCTCGCCTTACACTGGCCAAGAGAAGTCATTTGATTTTTCCCTCCACAATAAAACTGTGTATCTAAGAAACTTTTTTTTCTCTCGATAATCTTTACCTTCATAATGTTATTAATAATATCTAGCAGTCCATTAAAGGATTAATATTAATCATTATTTTAGTGTGGTGCTGTACTTGTATAAATAATTGTACATCAATGAAGCATACAGATTTGAATTTTCCAGCTCAAACATCGTTCATCCAATAAACAAACTTTGTTATGTAGCTTATTATGTGCTAAAGTTTTGTTGGCTACAACTAAACTACAACAAAGTAGCCAACTAACTTTCTTTGAATCAAAATAACTCAGAATACAAGCAAAATAAATAGAAGTAATAAACTCATTAAAATATACGAAGTTATTAGGTGTCACAGAGTAAAAAAACATTGCTATGTCGACTCACACTCATTTTTGTCACATCGCTTAATTGACGCGTCTAATTTCAATGAAGCTACACAAACTGGAATAGATGTGTCAATTACTACAAGTAAAAACATTTCACAATGTTATTATGATTATCTTTATTAGTTTAGGTCGCACTAATATTGACAAGACACCTGTCTTCGGCTAGGAAAACATTTGTAGGCTCGATCCAAAATCATCCGTTTGTTGGTTGAGGGAAATTCTTCTATTAAGCCATCGAAATGAAAGGAAAACATCATGTATTGGTTTTAGGTTAACCTATTAATCTACTAGCGTGTCGATCGTTATCGGATTAAGAAGTTTATACTTGTGTGATGATGCGAGTATTGGCGTATTGGTTCCAATAGTTCCATGAACATAGGTTTGTGTTTTAGAGGTAAAAGGTAAAGTTAAAGGCCATTTTATTCATTGTCCAATCAGGAAGTGAGACTCATATACCTAATTAAAAGTAAATACAGGCATAGTAAAGGATAAGTACATAATAATATGTTGTCTATTGAGTTGGTTGCGATAAACGTATTGTGAATTTGTAAATAAAAAAAAAACTTGTTTTTTACACAGGTAATAATCCTATGCGTATTTTTATGTAAGTAGGTACTCATACTTTGTCTTTTATTATATGAAATGATAAACATGATAAATAGTATTTTATTACTGATAAATATTTTCTAAAAAATATTTAACGGTAACGTTAGGGATCCCAGCTACCGGTAGTCAGAGAAAAGAATCTCTGAACAATAACCATACAGAAAGCCTACTTAAGTGTTGATACTAAGCACTCATTATTAGTAAAGAATGACGTACGCTACACTGGTAAGTTATCGAGTCGGGGAATATTAACTCGTGTTGATTTCCTCATAATATAAACTTCTATTTCAAAGGAAAGATTATTTACATCACTAAGAAGTGGGTATACGCTCATAAAATCCCGTATTAGTTGGTATAATAATATTGTTAGTGTTGACGTGACCCCGTTAACCCCGTACGCCACTTCACCGACCTAATTCGGCCCCATGTCTCGACTTCCGACGTTGATTTATTAAATAAATATTATTAATGAATAGTACTATCTCGTTGGTCGAATTCCGAATACGTGGTAGCAGATTTAGTTCTGTTTGTACTTATTAGTGCGGTTACTTTCAAATTTACTTTTGGAGAAACAAATTGATTCTATAGTTTTCGACATTTTTACAATCTTAAGCACCCTTTGCCGAGCGGACGGCGCGTAGCGTACCGCGCGCGCACCTCAACGAGTTAATAGACAACCACAGACGGAGCCCTAATGAGCTGATGTTCAGCTGGGGTTGCGGGTTAGCGCAATGAGGAACCGCGACCTCGGCACAGAGCAGGAGAAGGAACGGGGTGTTTTTAGTCAGTAAGAGTCTGACACTTCCTCCTGCCCACCCTCGGCAGGGCAAGTAGTTTGATGACTATCCCCTCACAAAAAAGCCCTTTGTATAACAAGTGTTGAATTTAAATCTTTTTTATTGCAGTTTAAACTACTCAACCAGCAATCCAGTCAATGAAATGCAGCCGCTATGTATAGATTGTACATACCATTCTGTACATTAATTAAATCTGATATGAGTAATCCTAGATTTCAATCCAGTTAAGCCTCCACATATCGTGGCTAATGATTGAGTAAGTACTCCAAGGTACCAAGTTGTAGTAGTAGTCCTATATGAAGCACAGATTAATTATTACTATGCCTTATAATGTTCAAGGGTTGAATAAGCTTGATATTGCTCATAGTGCATTACAACTTCAATAAGGGGTCGATTTCAATGTACGTTCAGGCTTAGATAGTGTATATCTATTAGAGAAATGTCTCCGACCATTTAATCTAGACCCTTGTCGCCATTAGGCCGATTTATACAGTCTAAGGTTTGGGGTAGATTATTTGGTCGCCAGATGACATGAGGTTAATGTCCTCTGAAGGTTTCTAAGATAATGTCAAATTTACTCGGTTTCTCTGCTTTTTATTATGCGATTTAAGGACGATTCTTCATTTTTGTGTTGTATTCATTATTGAACTATTTTATTTTATCTTTCGAAGAATGTTTTTATTAATATATTTTTATTGTATAAGCCGGACAATGTGTAAACCATCACCTGAAGATTAGGAAGATCTACATGTTCATTACTAACCTTTTGGAGGTTAAGGAAGGTTTGGGCTTCCTTTGGGTAACCTCACGCACACGCCGAAACACGATTTAAAACATCATTCAGGCCAGTCAAGCAAACCTATTCGTGTTGAAGCATGGCTTTCCCATACAAAATAGGTAAAATTTTGCGTATTAAATGTAACACAAGCTATATTAAACTCTTATAAGGAGCGAGTCCTAAACTTGTCAATTTTCGGAAATCTAAATCAACATTACGAATTTATGTGTTGGATTTTACTTGGATTTTAATCCACAATTCAAACAATCAGTCCACTAATCTTCAAATGTACTAAAAGGACATTGACTGCGAATTGTCTCAAGGCCAAGAAGAAAGGCTATGTCAGTTACTATATTCAGTTATCTACCTCGTCACGGTTAGTTAGAGTACAGCCTCTTCAATACGAACTAACTCAACGAACCGAAAAACCACAATTAGTACTGTCAGTTAACATTCAATTTAATTTTGGGAAACTAATCGTTTTTAATGTGAAACCTATTAAGCTTCACTTCAATTTAAATGGTGATTTCATTTGGGATTCTGTTAAATATGAATCTAGTGTTTTCTCGTATCTTCAAATCGCGATTGTTCTAATTTTTACCTACTTTATTGGTCTTTGATTACATATGTATGTGTATAGACTGATATTTTTTTTTTAATTACTAGTCACATGTTACAAAATTCTCGATGGAACGTTCTAATTTTTGAATACAGAAACGAAAATTTCACGCTTTTTATTTAAATTTATTTAGACTTCAGGTTATTGATGTTTTACAAACAGTATTAGAATTAACTCATGAAGATCTTTAAACAAATTATAGACTTTACTTTTACATTTAAACGAAATATTCGATTCATTAACTCTGTAAACGAACCTTGAAAAAAGAAATGTGCTTACGTATTTTCTTACTAAAGACACAAATAGCCAAGTAATTACTTCGAACAAAAGTGTTCGAACGATACCGTCTCGGTGAAGTGTAAAACTATTTGAATAAACAGACGGGTTCTCGCGAATTGATTTTCAACTTGATTTTAAAGACTTTACCGTTTAGATTAATTGAATATCTAACAAAAGAAGAAAAAGTTGTATAGGTGTTCTATTTAACAAAAGAAAACTTGTTATTTATTTATTTTACTTCGGGGAGTAACCTTCAAAAGTCGTCTAGCTTTTTGGGGAGAAATAATAAGGTTTGTGCGAATGTCATTTCTTTAAAACCACCCAGATGGCAACTATTATTGTATTCCCGATATCCTTCCCATACATATTTGAGAATGTGTCTTAACAAAATTATGTATACTAAATAACGAAGATTTGATATTGCATATCGGCTTGTGGTGTAAAACAGACTAAACAATAATAGCTTTCAAAGCTGTACGCTTGCTTAGGTACACTTTATTCGCAGTAATAATAATAATATTTTGGTTAGGTTCAGGGCCACAATAACCATGCTTACCAGTCCATTGCCACCTACATTCATAACCACATTACTTTCTTCTATTAGTACGATATATCAACCTGGTATTGTCCTTGAGTTCACTTCCATAGTGCATACAGGGATATGACCGGGCTTATGAGTCATTGCATTTACATTGAAACGGTCCAACAGGCCTCTGAAAGTTGGCTTTGGCTCCTAGTACGCTTTCCAAAGATTCGGGATCTTACGGTTCCGTGAAAGGCAATGAATTTTATTTGGCACCATGCAAATTCTTTGGTCTGAATCCTGTAAATAACTTATAATTATTTTTTAATGAGAATATATTTATCAAATATACATTACTTGGAGTGCACCGTCACTACAAAGAACCCTGAAAGGAGATCGTTACCGCCTACAATGGGCCTTGGAGTTTCTGACTAGATCTAAATTCACAATCAAGAGATTTAGTGTTAAGGAAAAAGAATTTTGCAATTCAGCTTCTTTAAAAAGAAAGAAGCGAGCGAAGGCAGCGAAGCGTTATAATGAAGTTCCTATAATTAACATGACTTATGTACCTTACTCGTTACTCCAAGTTCAACAGTTTTTGTATGAAGGAATTTTTGTTTGAAGCTCACATGAAATTTCCAAATATTTTGCCTTGGGTAGTTAGGCTCAGGTATATTTACAATTATGTACATTTATGTAAATATGCACAGTGAGTGATAGTACTATTTATACAATTGAGAAAACGAAATAAACTATTTCTAGTAAATAGTTAAATAGTCTGGATAAGTTTCCACATTTTTGTTTTTTTTTTCATAGTTTAGGAATTCTTAATATTATCTCCTCTGTTTATCATTATGAATTTCAACTTCAACACCTTCTCAATACACTTAGGAGAAATGGAAAATTAATTTTATGATTATATTGCAACGTTACCGCCTCTCTTTTTTAAAAAATAAATGTATAAAATACGTTTTATTTTGTTTAAAATAATATAATTAATTCAATTTTAGTTGTTACTTTACACATACAAATCTATTTTAAACATAAAACTATGCAAATGAAAGACCTCTTTAATACGGTGTACTCTAGTGTAAAAATGGCATGCATAATAAAAGTTAGATAGCTAGTCGGATTTGTTTGTTTCAATTTAAACCTGTTGATCCTGAAATGCATATATTGTAACAACGTTGAAATGTACTTTGTTGTTCCCTGTAGTATTCTAGGACTATCCAAATATTAAGTAACCTCGTTTTACACTAAAATTATTGGCGAGGTATGCTCTGGAACTTATATATTTGAGGCTTTGCATATTTTTTATGTGATTGGTCTACAATCTAGAATACTGATTACCTGATGGTAAGCAATCGGCGCCACTCATGAACAACCAAGTCGACACAGGAGTTACGAGTGCGTTGCCATCTTTTTTGGAGATTTAGAGATTAAGAAGAGATGGGGAAGGTAACCTCAATCAGGCGGCGAAACACAGTGCTGTGTTGTTGTTAAACGCTGGTTTCTTTCTGTGAGGCCGTGATTTCACTCCGGTCGAGCCGACCAATTTGTGCCGATGCATGAATTATCCCCCAATGAACTTTTCATAAGCGCGGACTAGTTATCGGTTTATAATAGTTATTAAAAATTGTGTCAAAAGATCTACGCTATGGTTTTCAGAGTCCTAGTCTATAACCACTTATTCTCCAGTCGTATGATAATGCATCATTGTAAAAAATCCACAAACAGAACCTGATCTTAGCTCTAAACAAGCATCAGTGAGGTACATATTAATACTATACATGTAAGTACGTAAGTATGACTGAAAATCATATAAATTATAACAAGAGGGACAAAACTAAGGCAACTAGGACGTGTATAAAGCCTTAGAAACAACATTTTTTATAGCATGTTGAATAAAAAGGAAAAACGAACAAGCGAACAGGGTAGCACCGTTTAGAAACATACATTTTTTATTTATTACACCCTGTGTTACTCCTACATGTTTTACGGGCATCCGTGGGAATTCAGAGTTCAGTGTAAATACTGTGTCAGTAGGGAATTGTTTGTCTGTTGGAAAATACGAATTACAATGGCCCCGACAAATATGTTGGTAGTGTAAGCACGTTACGACTGTTGGCTAAAGGAAAACGCTAAATGTATAAAAAGTAGCTCAACGGCAATACTTTTCAGCGTACTACGGTAGCAATAGGATACTATTTCATCGAAATATTTTGAGGATGAATTATAGAAAAGTTTTAATTGGCCGCAACATTGTTAGAATTCAAAGATAACAAACGGCTTTTGCATTGTTTTTGTTTTGGTCTTATAACACAATGTTTGGAAAACGGGATGAAATTTTTGTGCCTTATTACATGGCGCTAAGTACAAAATTCCAATAACAAAATTAATAACGTGTGCCTCTATTAAACTATTTGGTAAATAAAAGCCGTATGCGGATGACATAACGTATTAAGTTGTGATGATCAATGACAGTAGAGCCTGCATCAGAATCCGAATTTTACACTGGACCGATATCGGATAATAAATCAGTATAGACCCAAAGAGAATACCAAGAAGACGTGCTTGATTTACTAAGTAAGTGCGTAAATCATTATTTTTCGATATCCCCAGTCCACGTCGAATCAAGAACAAAACTGTGCTTTGTAAAGTGGACAGATAAGTCCCTCTTTGTTCGCTTTTGTACAGCGGCCATATTTTATATTTGTTACTGATGAATTAAACGACGATTTGAAAGATATAAATAGTTTTATTTAGTAGCTTGAGAATTTACAACATGTTTGTATGGATGCGTATTGCAAAGAGAAAGATGACAAGCGCAAAAAGCACAGAGTATAGAACGGTGGTCATAGACCATTTCATATTATCTATGCTACACTATAGTAGTCGAAAAAGGCGACAAATTTAAAACATGTAACACTCCCTCTAAATTTTAGCCTTCTTCTACTAACTTTACATACATAGAGAAACATATTTTGTGCATACTGCCATCTTATCACAATATTATATTGGGTACATATTAATCAAATGATTACAGTATGTATTAAACCCAATACAAAACTTTAAACTAAATCAACAGAGCTTCAAGCATAACAACTGAATTGCAAACATAAATGAACTGAAATATAAAAGACAAACATTCTTAGGTTTTACATTCCTTTGGGTTCTCAATTAAACCTAACTTATTTCTAAAGTACTCAAACTTAACTTTAGACAAAGGTTTAGTAAAGATATCAGCTAACTGTTTATCAGTACTAATATACTTGAGATCAATTATCTTTTCAGTATACTTTTCTTTTACAAAATTATATTTCACATCAATATGTTTACATCTTTTGTGATATTCAGAATTTTTAATCACACATATAGCACTCTGATTATCAATATTTAGTGTAATACAATCTTGATTATAATGACCTATATCTAACAATAACTGTCTAACCCAGAGAGCTTCTTTGGTGGCACAGCATGACGCCATAAACTCTGCTTCAGTAGTGGACAACGCGACAGTCGTTTGAAGGTGACTGTTCCATGTCACTGCTGCCCCGTTCTTCATAAAAACATATCCAGTGGTAGACCGTCTTGTCACAGGATCATTGGCATAATCAGCATCAGAATAGGATACCAGAGTGTTACTTTCATTTGACCTGTAACAGAGTCCAAAACACAGTGTCCCTTTTAAGTACTTCAAGATTCTCTTGACAGCATTCCAGTGACTTTGATCATGGCTGTTGAGATACCGGCTCACAGTGCTTACTGCATACATAATGTCTGGTCTGGTGACTATAGCAGCAAACATAAGCGATCCCACTGCCTCTCTGTAAGGAAAATATTTTTTATCCTCAAGCACTGTGCTTTTCTGTAAAGTAACATGCGGATCAGCTGGTATACTATTAGGGTTAGCATTATCTAAGTTAAATTTTGATAACATTTTCTCAATATATTTTCTTTGGTGTATGAAAATGTAATCCTTACATTGTTCTATCTGTATACCAATAAAATTCAAAGCTTCACAAATCTTAACATTAAATTCTTTCTGAAGATCATTCAGGACTTCAGTTATTATTGTTGGATTTGTAGAACATAACAATCCATCATCCACATAAAGCAAAAGATATACTAGAGCTTCTCTATTAAAACTCACATACACACATTTATCAGCGTGACAGTTCACAAAGCCATATTTAATTAAAACTGAATTAAATTTAGCATTCCAACAGCGTGGTGCCTGTTTCAATCCATATAAGGATTTGATAAGCTTGCAAGCCATGCCATTTTCAACATTCAATCCTTCAGGGATTTTCATGTATATTTTCTCTTGCAATTCACCATACAGGAAAGCAGTTTTAATATCAAATTGCTTTAAAGTCATGCATTTCTCGGCTGCAATAGACAATAATAAGCGAATGGAGTCATACCTGACCGTCGGAGAGAATGTTTCTGTGTAATCGATGCCACTTTTCTGTGCAAAGCCTTTGGCACACAGTCTGGCTTTGTACCTAGGACCTGTTGGTTCACTTTTCACACGAAACACCCACTTACAGTCTAATAGTCTCGCATTGTCTGGTTTCTTCACAATCTCCCAAGTACCATTGTCCTTATGTGCTTGCAATTCTTCCTTAATAGACTTTATCCACATTTCAGAGTCTTCAGAGGAGAGTGCTTCTTCATATGTCTGTGGTACATCGGCCATACATATATATGATTTAGGTTCCATGGTTGGGATTGGTCTGTTACGTGGACGGAGAGTCATGGTTGAGGGCTGCTGAACTTCAATTGACTGCTCGGGCACATATTCCTCATCATCATCATTTTCACTCATTTCCACAGCAGTATGAGTAGACAAATCTGTACTACAGTCACTACTTTCAGACAGTCTCTTACTGCTTACATGTTCTTGTCTTTCAGCATCAGATAAGGTAACTGGTACTGTATCTGGTTTTATGGAATTTTCCAGAAACACAACATCTCTGCTTTTAGTTACTATTTTTGTTTTAGGATCAAGTAGCCTGTACCCTTTGCTATCTTCACAATATCCTACAAAAATCATCTTACTTGACTTGGCGTCCCATTTCTTCAGTTTTTCTTGAGGTATCTGCACCATAGCTTGGCAACCAAATATCCTCATGTGACTCAAGTCAGGTTTACAGCCACTCCATATTTCCTCTGGTGTCTTATAGTTCAGAGCTCGCGTCGGTGAACGATTGATGATGTATGCAGCTGTTCTAACTGCTTCAGCCCATAAATTTTTCTGTAAATTAGCATTTATTAACATACATCTGGCTTTTTCAAGTAGAGTTCTGTTCATGCGCTCTGAGAGACCATTTTGTTGTGGAGTATATGGGATTGATGTTTGGTGTTTAATTCCATGTAACTTTAAATAATCAGTAAAGTTCTTACTTGTGTACTCAGTTCCATTATCTGTTCGTAGTGTCTTAATTTTAGTATTAAGTCTATTTTCAACATATGACTTATATTCCTTAAATTTATCTAGACATTCTGACTTTGATTTGATAGTAAAGACACACACTTTCCTAGAAAAATCATCAGTAAATGTAAGAAAATACCTTGCATTTCCGAGAGAGTTCACCTCCATAGGTCCACATATATCTGAGTGAATGATTTCTAGCAGTTGACTTGCCCTGGAACCTTCACTTGGAAATGGTGACCTTGCCTGTTTTCCTTTGATGCACGGTATGCAGGTTAGCTCGCTGGTCTGAGGTATTTTCACACCCTCAGTGTGGTCTTTCAGCTTCTTCATGTCATTGTAGTTCAGATGAGCTAGTCGCTGATGCCAGAGATAAAAGTCATCATTAGTTGTTGACAGAAATGCTTGCACGGAGACAACATTCAGCTTGTACATATTATTAACAAGTGTTGCCATTGCAACTTCAACATTATCTTTATTATACAAATAACAACCTTTACAGTCAAACTTTACATTACATTTATTATTCACAATGTTACTGACTGAGAGAAGATTGGTTGATAACTCTGGTACATAAAGGACATTTGTTACCTGTATTCTGTTTGTAGATCCGTTTGTGCTTTTAACATGAATGTTCACCTTACCACAGGACTCGACTCGCAGCTCCTTGTTGTTGGCTACTCGGATAGTTTTGATTGGTGGTGGTTTTTCATCATAAATCCAAGCCCTATTCATTGTCATGTGCATTGCTGCGCCTGAATCCACATACCATCCGAAATCATAGCTAGATGTTGCTGAGAAAACGGCTACAAAAGAGTTATCACTTTGTTTCTTGTTATTCTTCACTTTACAGTTTTTGCCGATGTGTCCGTACTTGTTACAAGTATAACATCTTGGCCCTTTTGACTTTTGTTTGATAGGTTGCTTATTATTCTTGCTCTTGTTTACAAAGAATACACCTGGATCACGATTTTTCACTTCCTGTAACAGTTTACTTTTAATTGAGTCTGCTGTTATGGCCACACCGGAGCTTTCTATTGCCATAATCATTGGCTTGTATTCATCAGGGAGTCCCGCAAGTAACAACGTGCCTAGCCACTCGTCGTCGACCTTGAACCCGATGTTCCGAAGCTTGTGTGCCGTAGTCATGATCTTGTTCACGTATTCTTCAATACTTTGACAATTTTCTAGTGTTGTCGTTATGAGGTCTCGTAGCAATCCAACTCGACGTGTCAGCCCCGAGTCATCAAAAGCTTTACAGAGCTTTTCCCATACTTCTTTAGCACTGTTGGCTTCCTGAACGTGGACATAGTTGATGGGATCAACTAGAAGTATTATTTTTGACTTCGCCTTGACGTCTTTCTTTAGATCGACCTCACCGGTGCCTGATACGCATTCCCACAGATCCTCATGCTCCAAATACGTCTTGACTGCGAACTTCCAGCTTGCAAAATTATCTCTGCCGGTCAATCTTTCTATCAGGGTCATATTGTTCATGTTGTTCGAACCCATAATTTTCTAGAAAAATCGATGTCAGGCCGGTTTGCAAAGTGAGTTATATGCAATCTCAAAACTATTCACGGAATTTAATTTATCTTTCAATGTTTCAGCATCCTGGGCCCATAACCTGATGAATTAAACGACGATTTGAAAGATATAAATAGTTTTATTTAGTAGCTTGAGAATTTACAACATGTTTGTATGGATGCGTATTGCAAAGAGAAAGATGACAAGCGCAAAAAGCACAGAGTATAGAACGGTGGTCATAGACCATTTCATATTATCTATGCTACACTATAGTAGTCGAAAAAGGCGACAAATTTAAAACATGTAACAGTTACCCAGTTCAATGTTTTCTGTTTGTTGTAAAGTTTATGTACAGCGTTTTAGAGATTTGTCTTCAACAGTATCGTTGGATAAAATTTTCATCTCTTTGTATGTATTGTAATAGCGCTTTGTTATTTTTTCCGATCAAAGAATCGAACTCAATCGTGCTAAATAACCGCTTTGTGTCAACTTTTATATATTATACTAGCTTTTGCCTGCGATTTTATTCCCGAAATAGTGATTTACTGCAGATTTTTGGTATAAAAACTATCGCAAGTCCTTTCTTGAGTTCCAAACTATGTTCTGTACGAAATTTCACACAAATAGGTTCAGTAGTTTAGGCGTAAAGAAAAGACAGACAGATAGAGTTACTCTCCCATTTATAATATTAGTTTGGATTTAAACGTGCTTAAGAACTTATTTCATTTAAATATATATCTGAATATTTTCTTAGAAATTTTGAAATTTACTTCGCAAACATACTATTACCTGACATAGTGATATATAGCCACGAGGTACCAGGAAAGCAGCCATGCATAACAAGTAATAAATGGCGTCACTTACTTTTGTCACGAACTGCAAACTCAACTTATTTGCAGGCACACTCTGTTAAGCTCCACTATGAATTGGTCCTCATTTATTTCTATAAAATGAACTTTCAATGCAAAATAATGTCATATTTCATGTGTCATAAGGCTAGTTTTGAACATTCAAAACTGTTAGACAGTTTTTCCAATATAAATTTTAGTTCTCCCGCAAACTCGTGGTCCGGGCTCTTGACATATAATTTTAATTTAACATTAATTTTCTCGTTCATATTTACCCCGACTTTGTAAATTGCTGAATAGCTGTTGCGACCTCGTTGACGTGTATGCGGATTCACTTGGCAAGCTCAATAAAGTCATAAAATCACTATATCGAGAAACAATTTAGCCAACTAGTGTAACGTGTAATGAGTAACTGAAGGTTTGTACAAACTTATATCTCTTATATATTTAATATTCACTTTTATATAATATATTAAAAAATATATGTTTATGTTATCGCACAATAAATCAGCTCATGTGGTGCTTACCTATAAGTAATTGTGACACTAGATTAAGTATCTCATAAGTTATAAACTTGTAAATTATAGTGTTAACAGTTGTTGGTGAGCCAATAAAATAAAATAAAAATAAAAATAAAATATAAGATACTGTTATTTCATACTATACCTAACCACAAGTTACATTTACATGAATACAAGTTGAAATTTTATTTTTCATTTATTAGTTTGACAGTTTGTAAAACTAAATACTCGTGTTAATTTGCAGACTTATATTTGTTAACAAGCAGGCGTATTATCTAATGATAAGCAATGTCATAGACACGCACAACTTCAGAGGACTTACAGGACTTACAAGTGATTCGGAGATTAAAGATGTGGAATATGTATATAGTGAAGATTAGGCGAAAACTTAACTAGCGTTATTTGACGCCAGTTTTCTACGAGGCCGTGAATTGTATCACTCTAACGCCATTCTAGTTCACATAAGAAGACTTAGTAACACATTATTTATACTTGACGACGACGAACAAAATTGAACAAAAAACTTAGAAACAGAATGAAAAACTTTCTTCAAAACGATCTAAAACAAACAGGTTTCCATTTATTCATATTCCACTCGCATAACTTATAATGTGATAGGAGTCAAGTTTTACGACGTTAAATAGCTCAGTTGACAGTCGTTAAAGTTTCCCATCCATTTGTCGACAGCTTGTTGAGTATTTCACAAACGTTTCTTTACGACATTCTCGTAAAGTGTGGCCTTGAACCTGAATACAAACGTTTTATTTTCAATCCCAGGTTAAGTAAATAGCTCACCTTATAATCTGCAATGCTCTAAAGATTTCAATAGCCTCTGCCTTCAATAGCCGACTTGAGTATAATTGGATTTTTGATAGAAATCCTCATGAACCTTACAAAGTGAAGCCATTCTGAGCTTTTTACTTATTGTGTTTACTTCAATAAATTTTGAGAGATTTTTAGATGATAGTAGTTCATTGGCTTGGCTCTGTTGTATTGAGATAATATGAAAGAATGAATAGGGGTAAATGAAAGCGGACAAAATTTATTTTTTGTTCATATACATTGAAAGTATCTGTATTTAACTGGCTTAGACTGAGTAGAATTTTTATGTTGGTTAATAAAAAAAAAAACATTTTCATGTGTGTGTAACTAAGACAATTTAAATATACAAGTCTCAGTTACCACACGAAGCCAAATAGCATTAATAGGTGTTGTTTTCCCAAAAACTGTTTTTATTTATACAAAACGGAAAGCGTGGAAAACTTTTAATGGGACTATTCGAAGGTAATGTGGTAGTACTCTAGGTTCAACGTACTAATACAATATAACAAGCACTTGGCTTTATAAGGTAGAAACCACTGAATATACTTCCGTTTTCTATAAAATCTTCTGTTACTAATTTGCGGTTACTTACTATTTAGGCTTATAACCGAGACTTCTAAACTGTGCTTGGCAAGTTCTTCAATCACACTTTGTATCTTATATGTATATTATATACAAAGATTATTTTGGGTCCAAAGTATTCCTGACAGACTTTAATTTAAGTAGATAGATGCATACAAAATTGCATAGACAAAAATGAAATAGTGCTTAAGGATATACCTAGGTATGATCCTATACACAATTCAATACCCAACAACAATAAAAAAAACTTACAACTTTGGTAAATTATTACACACATACATTCACATTAACATTTTACGAAACGGTGACACTTTTCTATCAACCATTCCCTAAATAAATACTTTCCTCCATACATAAGCTCGTATCATAATTTCCACATCAATTTTCGTTGTTGTCAACTGCGAAGTTTATGTACCGATACAAAGCATTCGGAAACGAATATTTATGGTAGCCGTTATCGAGTTACAAAATTAATTCAATAATACCAATGGCAACAGTATCATGGAATTGAAATTGTGTGGTATTGGACGATGCACTTAAGGGCGCCATCACACTGCAATCAGTATTATTAAAGTGATTTCAATCTTTGAATAAGGGCTAATAAGTAGTTAACATTACACTGGTAGTTCTTATTGAACTTCTTAGTACTTCTAACTGAATAGTTAAGTGGTTCCGTTGGTTTTCTTATTGGTAAGCAATCTTCATCATCATCATCATCATCATCATCATCAGCCTATAAGTGCCCACTGCTAAGCAAAGGCCTCTTCTCACACGGAGAAGGTTTGAGCATTAATCACCACGCTTGCTCAATGCGGGTTGGCGATTTCAAACTAATAATTAGAAATTATAAGTCCAGGTTTCCTCACGATGTTTACCTTCACCATTGTCGTCAGTGGTGTCTAAATAATCATAGAAAGTACATAAATAAGAAAGTACTAACCTACACCCTCATGCATGAGAAGTGGGCTCCTTAACCTCCGCGCAACCACGACGGATCTGAAACATCAAATTGAATTATTAACAGAAAATAAGTGATGCATATAAATTATACACGGATTGTTAAAAATGATCAAACTATTCTTTGTGAATTCAGCGGTATGTGCAGTCACTGAGTAGTAGTGCAAGTTATAATTTTACTATAATTGTAAGAATTCTGACACTGGCAACCAACCTATGCGTACGGGATAGTTGATCCATAACACGAAAATGATACTATGTAGAGGGTATTAAGTTATGTTTTGTATGCAGTTTGTGAAAAATAAACATATTCTCATACAAGCAACTCAGCGCGCTCAAAGTTAAAACTTAAAAAGAGTTTTCTTTAACACAAGAATGCATGCCACAAAATATTTTCATGAAATCTCGACAAAAGCCGAGCATAGAATACATACGCTCCGTGCTGCATTATTTAGATTCCCAAATGAAAACATGAGAAACATTGCAAAAACAAGTCAACGGAACACAAATATCACAGAAAGCGTAGGCTTCGTAGACACGTTGGAAAATATTCTGCTACGCTTGCTACGCGTCGTAGCTACTCCTGCTACGTCGTAGCACCGCATCCTTAAAAATACATTAAAATTATGCGCAGCATATTTTGTAGTAAATATTTTCTGACTTCAGTAATAACACGACGACGTACTAGAAAGTTACTTCATTGACATAGTACGCTCGTAAATGTAGTTCTTTGCTAAAGCTTTTAATGGAGGTTGACACGTGGCCAACAGTGGGTATAAATTACAGGCTTCGTGAAATAGAACCAACAACTACGATTTACGAGTTCAACCACTATTCAAACAATAAAAAACTACGCTTCAATTATATGTCGACATCGAAATTGTGGTCAAAGTATTAATTGGAATAAATTTTTCGAAATATAATAAAATACAAACATATTTGGTGGTCATCCAATATCACCAATGCCTTGCAGCAAATAATTGTAAATTTTGGAAATTATTTGAATATTTTTAAACGATAAATAGCTTTTGACAAAAAAGGCGCTATAGGTATTGTGAGATAACAAATATTTAAATGAACGTACGTATTTTGATAATTTTACGATACCTAGTTTTTTTTTATAATGATGAAGCTATTTAGGGTTACAAAGTTCCATTCTTCATCATAAAGTCTCTCGACTACCCCAAATGTGGTTTACTCCACCAAACACAAGTAGTCAAGTTTTTAGTAAAAAGTTTACATTAAAGTAACAGCGAAGTAACATTTCCATTAGTTTGAAGTGTGAATACGAGTAAAACATATTATACAGAGGTTGTACAAGTACGTACCTTTTTTATACAGGGATAACTTTAATATAATTCTATTAAAGAAGTCTGAGTGGGCTTTTGGTATCACACTTCACTTAATAACATCACTTCTAGCTCTTATATGAATATTCCGTTGAATAGAAAAACTTTTAATATTACAGGCTAGGTGCCACTACAAATTCGATTAAGTTTTTGGTATGAATTTCTACGAAGTTGACTCATGTATTATATTTAAAATGGTTTTATTATATGAGACTTTTTTATTATTTATTCAAATGGTTTTTTTGCTGTGTAACAGTTAAGTAAAAGTAAAGGCTTTAAATAATATTATAATACAGGAAATGTCTATTGGTGGCCCCGATGCTAAAGTGCATCGGCAAGTACCAATGTGACTTTTTACAATATACTAAGGTACCGCTAGCAAACAGTGAAAAAAAACCTCAGTAGAAAACCTGGACTTATACTTAATGAATACATCTTTGAAATCTCTAACCCGCCTCGAGCAAGCGTGGTGATTAATGCTAAAGCGTTATCCGTGCGAAAAGAGGCCTCTGCTCAGCCGTGGCCTGGCACAGGCTGATGATGTGCTGTGATAGGGAAAGTTTTAAATAAATACTTCGAGAAAATTCAAATCTCTGTTGTTACTTGAGTAATATTTTTATTTTTCGATACCACACAATATAAAAAAAATATTTTTTTCACATACTTATGTTTGATTATTGACAAACCTAGTTAGTATTCGTATTTTTCGAGATCATATCCCAATCCCAAAATCTCCGAATCACTAATACCCAAAAGGTCGGCAACGCACTCATAGCGCCTTCATTGTTGCGGGTGTCCATGGGCGGCGGTGAATGCTTACCATCAGGAAATCCGTGTGCTCGGTTGCCGTCCAAACACATAAAAAACAGCTAGCGGCATGGCTCTCCCATATTTAAAATATATACTTAGCTATATAGCTATATATTTCAATAAGAATATACATACCTACCATATGTACTTATATGTAGTACCTAGATATAAAAATCATAACGTCAGAACAGACAGAACACACGAACAAAATTCGGGAGATCCGAAATTTAGATATTTTTAAAAAAGTATCAAATTCAGCGAGTATCTTTGTCGGATCCGGTTATATTTTGCTGGAACTTCATGGAAAGTTGCTAGAGCGGCCTAGTAAAATATGTATTTTATTTGTTTTTGAAATAAATGTGAATATAATTCCTACTACATTACAGTACCCTTTTAATTTCGCTAAAATCATTTAAATATCATATGCCTTAAATTGTACCTTAAATTTTATGCTTCTCTTGGTGACGTAATATTTAAAACTAATTTATAACCTTTTTTTTCTAAATATTTAGACTCAGTGTTTGAGTTATGGGAGAAAGAACTGAGTATTCCAATTAAACTTAGCTCCTACTTTTAACTTTCGAAGCAAACTTGTTCTGTGAACTTAGTCCGTAAGCTAACTAATAATTTAGTTGAACTAATATTTACCAAAATTTTTGAAGAACATAATATAAAATATCTTGTTCATTATTCTTTAAAAAGGGTGAGAAAATGCAATTTTTTTTATAATATTATCACATCGGAAATTTCTATATGGAAATCACAAATATTTTGTTTATTTCTTAAATCCTATACCTTGATGTTTTCAACGAGTAAATTATTGAAACTGAAGGAATTTGTAAAATAAATAAAAAAATGCCAATTATTTTGGCTGTTCCAGCCCATTGTTCTCTGGTGGGCAATATATTTTCAAAATTCAGGTTGTACAGTCAAAATAAAATTTGTGTGCCTACAAGTTCTGAGAATGGTTTCAGGCAAAAATTAAACATTTGTAATTATAACAAACTGACGTATTCATTTTTATTTATAAGAGGTATGTTTCGTATACATATACTAAATTAAAATTACATCAATGTCATGGACAGTATTGAAAGAAAAAAGTTTATTTTTTTAAAGTGATAATGGTATTTTTTTTATATGTTTGGTTGACAAAGTGCCGCCCATGGAACACGCAACAATAGAGGAGTTACGAGTGCGTTGCCGAACCTTTGGGGATTAAAGATTTAGGGATTGGGGAGGGATTGAGGGAGGGGAAGGATTGGGCGGTGGTTTTACGCTGATTTTCTGTGAGTACTCTATTGTTTTCTATTGTTCTAGTTTATAACGGATTTATCTAAGACCATATAATTTTTGATTTGAATTCAGCAATTCCAGAGATAAGCACATTAAACGAACAAACTGTTTAGCTTTATAATATTAGTATAGATTAAGTGAATGTATGAATTTTTATTATAAATTTGTATAATAAAATTGTTTTATTGTTTAATCGACATTTCTTTTCTAATATTTATTTATTTAATGCTTCTTCACACAAAACAGTCTGAATGGCGGATTTAATGCCTTAAGGCATTCTTTAACCATAGAGTACTGCAAAAAACCATAGGGTAGTGAAAGTCTGTTCGCCAGTGAAGCTAGGTGGTCATTCCAAATTGTAGTTTCGAATGGACAAGAACGAACAAGAAATTCCATCGTTACTCTTTTTAAAAATTATTATTTGTTTTACAATTCACTTCATTTTGTATACATTATTGTACCCCTATGCAAGCAAGGACACAGTGTTCTAGAACAAATATGAGAGAGGGAAGAAAATGGAAGAAACAAACACCATATGTAATACCATGCTACCGTAATCGTACTTGTAGAAACATTATATTTTTTTTATAAAATTTATTTGTGATTGCATATAGAATTGTTTGCTCGACTGTACTCAAACTGTCAATTAAGGAAACAGTGAAAAAACCCACAGCAGTTTCATTTTGTCTGAACAAAGAGTTCGATTGTATGTGTATGATATAGGTACGTTTACGTATTTGTATAGTTACATACATTCGTATACGTTACATACGTTTCATCAATTAATTATTATTGCAAACATTTGTAGAAAAAAATAAAAAGAAAATAACGATGAATTGTATATACGCAATATTAATAATATTTCTTTGGTATGCCGTGCTAACATTAATATGTAAACGAATAAAATTGGATCTTGTTTAGCTCTGTTATTTTTACTTATCGGGGCGTTTATTTTGCTCGAACCTAATTGTAAAAGCTGTGTTTATGTTGTTATAAGTAAAATAATAAGCAAATATTAGTAGCACTTTATATTCGATATGATGGATTTCTGTTTAATAAATAAAACCTTTTTATAGGATAGGAGTGGTAGGTCAATCTACTCCAAAGCAATCTGTCACTATTTCTTTGTTTTTTTTTTATTGTATAGACTACGAGATGGTAAGTGATTGGTGCCACCCATGATATCGATAGTACCGTTAGTTAACCGGTGACAACCCGAACTTACTCGGTACCAGGCTTTTTTTTAAGAAAAATGTAATTCCACATTAAACTTTTGTCCTATGTTGTAGGTGCGTTTATAAACATACAAACATTCAATTTCATATACATATCATACCCAGACCTGGAACAACAATTTGTGGATCACACAAAGAGGTGTTCCGTCCCGTCAAAATTACAATAGTGTTGCCGTTGACGTGACGTTGGCCTGTGAGAGTAAAATATATGAGAGGATTAGAATTTTGGAAATTAGAAGAAGAAGAAGAAGCATATTTCCGTCTTAATATCAAAACAGTTGAAAGAAAAACAAAAGTTTAAAAATAATAGAAAGAAAGAACTTGGTTGACCTGTTGGCACAAGAAAACAATTTACAGAAAAAATATTACGCCTGAAAAATAAATCGTCTTAAATTTTTAGATATTATTTATTTATACGTTTCAAAACGTCACTTATCACATCTTGACGGAGTTTCAATGTAATCGTAAAACGTAATGCATACCGTCATTTCTTTTATTGTCGCCGGAAAGTGAGGGAACGATAAATACGACATAAAATCGAACATCACTTATGGGTATAAAACTGTTGGAGACAGAGTATGGAGCTGCAAACGGACAGTTTTTGAAACCTTAGGCCTATTGGAGATATAACGGGTACAATAGTAAATTTGAATATTATAACCATATGACATAATATAAGTGACGACTATTTTCATTTTCAGTGTCCAAAAAGGCCTCAATGTCGAAAAGGCTTCCTCTAAAAAAAACATACCAGAGTCCCCACGTAGATAGGTCACTAAAAGTTCAGATGATGTTAATAGATAATCAAAGAAACAGGTTGAGCATTAAGCTTTTTTATTTTTATTTACATGGCACTTTAGGCTGCCTCTCTGTTACGGACCAAATATCGAATCACAAAATTTCGATTTGCAGAGTTTTAGGTTTTGTTTTGGTTTAGTAAATAAGCAATTTATAATTTTATTTAGAACAAAAAGAAAGAAGTGCTGCAAGAGAACAGAAAGAAAGAATTCAAAGGAGGAGAATAATTTAATTATTTAAATCTATCCTCATATTTGAGATCTACGTGCAAGTGTGTGACGTATTTCTAGTCATAAATATAGCTAACTAATGTATGTTTAAAAAAGTGGTAGTTGCACGGAGGTTAAGGCAATCTGTCGCATGTTCTAAGTAGGACCTAACAGGCCGATATTGAATTTTTCCATATTAAAAGTCAAGTTATCACATAATTAGTGTGACAACCGTTTAAAAGCTACGACGAGTATAACGTACACAACACACAGGATTTCATGCGAGTTCTTGACGAAGGTTAGTTCGGAGTATATTTTATAATTCACACGTGTGAAACTGGGTCGGACTAGAGGCAAGTAAATAATATACAAGCCTGTTTCAATTAGGATCTAAAGCCGGCCGACGGGAATAAAATATTTCATGGTGAGGTATTCCTAGATTTGTTAGTTTTACGACACAAAGGACGAAAATCCTTTATTTAATTTAGTGCATTATTATTGTTAAATAAGGTAGATTTTGTTGTTAAGTAATTAGTCATAGTTGCATTTATGGTCATCAAGCTTAACGTGTCTACAAAATTTCAGCTCAATTGGTTAAAGAATTCCGGTTCTAATTTTAGTTGCAGGATTCTTCTTTTGTTATAAACCAATGAAGTAAAACCGTACAAACGTGCAAAAAAAATAAAATAAAAAAAATACCAGCTGCTATTTTATTTCTCAAAAAAAACCAAGTTGCTACATTTTGTTAGTTGGAACTCCTTAAAAGAATTCTTTCACACATAAAAAGTATCCGGGTAGTATTGGCGAAACGTGACTTCGAATCCGGCTTCTAAGTAGGTATCTTACTTGTTTCTTTCTTATTTAAAAACTTTATGGTTTCCAGTTGATTCCGGCAGCAGGCGTAAAGTTTCGAGCACCTCAAAAGAATTTGAGGCGATACAAGTAAAACAGTACAATGTTCGTTTAGAAATGTTGCGAAAATCCCGTTCTATTTTCACTTCCTTCGTACAAATAATAATATACACACTTGGTAGGTCAATGTCCTCCACCTTTTCAAAGTTTATTTAAAAACTTTATTTATATTCGCATAGTCTAAGGACTGTATATACCAGAATAAAAACTGAAAAAGAATTTCAGACACGAAAGTAATTTGTTAGTATTTCAAGTTTGAAGAAAAATGCTTTACATATGTGAATTCCACTCACTATTGACCGTATTATCATTTTTCATGGTACTAGAATTGTTCCTACATATTTTCAAAATGGAGATATTATGTCAAAGTAAATGATGAATTGAAAATAATTCCACCCTCAGTACAGAGATCTTATCGGATGGGATTCGGTTCTAAATTCCGTCCGTATGACGCGCTTTGAATTTCAATTGTCAATATTCGGAATTCCGACACACTGTACGTCCGTTTATGGGTGAAATACGAATAGGATGGTCCGAAATCTAATCAGCCAGTTCAATGCAGCATTACCAGTGCTAAATAGCTGGTGATTACACGTACGTCATTCAAGAGTTCATGTAGAAGGGGTTACCATTTGCAACATAAAACTAGAAATCCTAATGGTCATAGAGTTACAGTTAAGGTTCAGTGCTAACGCTGTTTGCTGGCTACTCCATTAAGTTACCGCAGTAAAAATAGAACTAGAAATCTCAAGTAACTTGTGCATTGCGTTTTTTTTTCATCAGAAACAATTTCAGGAACATGCCTTAATTACAGATAGTATCTTTTGTACCTTTTTAGTGCATTATTCAACTATATTTTTAAGCTTCAATCAAGTCCTGATTGTGTTCGTATCTATAATTTTCTAAATTACTAGAAAGGGAATATACATCAAAGTTCCACATCAAACGCCGGACGATATTGTCTGTTATGACAGAAAGCAATCACGTCATTGCCGTGTTATGAACGTTGCACGCTGCGCCTCATTAATTCTCTTTAGCGCTGCAGGGCGTCAATTAATTCGTGGTTGAGAGCAAAAATGGAGGAAAAGCCCATAACGGTACTTAATTAAATTCGCTCAAGTTTTAGTAAATTGGGTTATAATGATGTTAACGATGATTGTTTTAAAGTTTATTTTGTATTTATATTTCTTGTTTATGAGCATGTAAATGTGGTTCAGTACAATAATTATGTGATAGTTATTAAATAGGAGTAACAATAAGGTATGTGATTAGGTGAATGCTTAATGTAACAGCATTTTGAAACTTGAGGATGGCTAAGCAAATTGATTTCGATTTCAATGTTTTTTGAGCATATTGTTACACGCAGCAAAAACCTAATACCGGAGAGATTTAATAGAAGAAGATTGTTTTGTTTCAATGAGTCATGGTCTCATTGAGACAAACAATATATTTGAAAACTTACTTAACTTCCTACCAACATCAAACCTCAAAATTGATTCCTTTATCACAAACGAAGTTGAACGATATAATAAAATCCCCTAGCGTCGCTTATTATACGACGTCTATAAAAACATATTTTTTATATTCACGGTTACGAAAAAGCTTATAACAATAAAGTATGTAATAAAGTTTCGAATTACGGCTTATCTTATTTTAGAGCACTTAATATTCATGTAGTATAGAAGTCTAGTTCGTAAGCTAAAAGGGTAAGAATTAATGCATGAACAGTTTCTTAGATACCTTAGTATTCAGTGCTGGTCGACTATAAATCTTTTGTCGAAATGCTTCCTTGGTTACCGCCCCCTCTAGTTATGCACCTAAGGCTTGCACTTTGATCAAGTTGCCATGATAATTTCGTATTTGCAAGTTTGATGTGAGATTTAAATTCTTGCAGAGGTCTTTAATTTGTCGGTAATTACGAAAATGTTTAATTTAGTTCCATTGCCCAATCCTTCCCCTCCACCAATCCCTCATCAATCCCTAAATCCCTAATCCCTAAAAGGTCGGCAACGCACTCGTAACTCCTCCGTTGCGGGTGTCCATGGGCCGCGCTGATTTCCTACCATCAGGTAATCCGTCTGCTCGTTTGACGATCTACCACATTGAAAAAAAAAATTGTGAATTTAATAATGCACTGATTATACTTGAAATTCTTTTTTACCTATATGCAGTTAGTGTTAATAATAATAATTTTTGTAATATTTAATAAAAAGCACTTTAAGTGAGTGCACATTTTCAATCCTGTATTTATTTTAAAGTTTATAACTAAATTCACTATAAAATAATTTTATTTATAAGCTTTATTTCTAAGAATGAAAGAAATGGATTCTACGACTGAAGTGATCTGTTAGGATTAGATAATTGTGAAGCCACTGTAAAAACAATAGTAGGTACTATTTATCCTTCTATTGTATATAAACGTTGTCTAAAATTTCAAGCCAGTTATGGTCGATTTATCTCAGGATCTGTTGCGGATTAAAACAAAGAGTGGAGGGGTGTGGGGATGACTTAATCTTGTGAAATACGGTCCAGGGAAGGGGGCTTATCTTAAGTGAAAACGCGTACCAAAATATTAACAACTGAGGTTCAAGATTTTTTTGTTCCTGCGGCTAAAGTGCGTGCAATAAAATACGTTTGGGGTGCGTCGTTAATTTTTATGTTTGCTATTGGTTTTTACGTAGGCGCGTGGTGTAAAGTGTCGGTTTTTCAATATTCGATTTTTTATCCTTTGTTGCGGGAAGCGGGTTTAGTAACTTGTTTTTGGAAACTATGTATGAACAAGATCAGTTTAAATAGTATGATGATTTATGATTTCAGTTTTAAAACCAAAGAAAACTTTTTAAGATATACAAAAATATTGTTATCATTGAGCATGTTAACCGGTTCAGATGTTGTGTAAAATTTAATGAAGGTTTAAACTAACCACTTTACTTAATAGAGGTGGAATCCAACGTAGTTTTATATCAAGTGTGCGAAATTACGTGTAAGATAAGATAGTGGGACCCCTGCTAAGCGAAGTAAGCGAGCTCGTATATTCACGGGAACTCATTTCCCCACACGAGGGCTGATTAAGAAAACGCCCCCTAAAAATACCTAAGTAGGAGCAATATCTTTCAACCGTCACTTACACCTGTTACTTAAACATTCAGTAATTGAATTTTCCTACGGCTTATTGTAAATAAAGTCCTAGGAAATTCTGCAGGCGTCGAAACTTCGATAGGAAAATTTTATATCGGGGACGTCTGACATTGATGAATCGATTTCACTCGATAAAACTCCTACATTTATTAAGTTTTGAATTAACAAGGTTGATGAGTGGCTGTAAAACGAAGTCAAATATTTCTTTTTATTTAATTACATTTTAAATATCTTTGTACGACTTTTTTCAATTTCAATAATAATAGTTGTTTGTTATCATGTGTTAATAAATGCAACATCAAATTTGACAAGCCAATACTATGGCCATTTGTGATTCAAACATTTCAGTGGTTGCATTGCAACTGAAAATTTTCGAAAACTTAAAATGTTATATATTACCCTACATCATTCAGTAATCGAAAGACAAATATTTCCTCTTTAATCTTTTTTTTATTCTTCTTACATCACATTATTAAATACCAACCAATCACGGCGGGTAGTCTGGTCGTAGGCTCGACCAGATACATAAATCGTGTAACAAATAGCTTGGTTGCAAGCCTGGCTTAATGGTCTGTCGAATCAGGTTGGCTGGTTACACTAGGTCTCTGACAGATGATGGTGTTTTGGTGTACATGAGAACTGTCTTGTGTGGGATGCGGTCGGCTGTAGACTCTGTCTCGCTGACCAAGGAGATACAGTCTTATTTATGATTCTAGTGTAAGCTTGTGTGTTAGCTTGGGTAGTTTATTTGAAGGGAAGTCAAGAATACTATTGTGTGAGTGATTATAAGAATGCACTGTATAGAACCAGTATTGGTATTGAATTCTTGAAATGATTTTCACTGTAATGAGTATTACTGAAATATTGCTCCGTTTTCAACTTTTATTAGCTTGCTTAACTCATGATGAGGACAAGTAAGTAGTATTTCTTACAATAACTGAATCTACAACACTACATATATTCTCCTTGTCACACATTATTATAAACTTAAGCCAATTTGGCTTCACCTTTGCCAAGACCTGGATTGTAATACCAAATGAATCACGCACAGAATTACACGATAATCCAATTTATATTGATCGTTTACTAATTGAGGGGCCGACACTACCGAACCCGTGTCCGTAGCTTGCACAGCCTTTGTGTTGGGCAAATAGGAGGCAGGCTGTGTCAATATCGGTACTGTACCTCTACTATGAGTTCAAAGCAATAGCAATATGACGAAACACGATAGAGACTGAGTTCCATTTTTCTTTTGTTTGTACTAGGAGTTATTTCTTTTTTTTTTAAGTTTTATCACAAACATTTATGTACAAGGTGGACTTAATGCCACAGCCATTTTCTGCCAGTATATATATAAATATACATACATACATATATAGGTAATTAGTCGGTAAATGAGTGGGTTACCTGATGGTAAAATGGTGAGCATTGGGTGCCAGTCATGGGACAGACCTACAATACTAGAGTAATTGCAACCGAGACGTTCAGGGATTAAGGGTATGATCCCTGAAAGTCTTAAGTTATAGAGAGGGATTAGGATTGGAAATAGAGGGTGAAGGTAATTGGGCTTTCATTAACTTCACTTACACAGTGAAATACAACGCTAGCATTGTTTCACGTCAGTTTTCTGTGAGACCGTGGTACCATTCCGGACGAGCCGTCCCTTTCATGCAGAAGCTAGAGGCGATGTGAAATTTGACAAATACTACTGTTTCAAACTCATGGTAGAGGCATGGAACTGCGCAGTGTGCATAATTCCATTACATCTGCATATCTATACACACGTGTACCTCTCTTGTGCTGTCTTGAAAAGTAAGGAACGATTCCTATTTATGTAATAAAGTTAAGTTTGTAAAAGCATTCTTTGATCTATTAACTGAAATATTTTAACATGCATATCGAATTTTTCATACATACATAATATTTAAAAAAAAATGAATAAAAAAAAATGTATTTTTCAGGTAGGTGACCATATCTGGGGACAACTAGACGAACAATTTAAACATACATATGTTTATGGTCATGCAAACTAAATGTCCGGTTAAAGATATCCGCTTCAATATTAAGTTTGCAAGACTTTACTTAACATAAAAATTATGTGGCATATACATATATAGAATATTCCTAACATTTCTGCATACTACACGATTGTAACACACATAAATACATACATTGCCAGAAAAATCCAAAAATAGGTAGGTACTTATAATTACGATTCGTAGCATCAATAGTAATAATTAGTCCTGGTTGAGAATTTTTCACAAAGTTAAAAAAGTTTAATTGCTTATCCTCATCAAAGTGGCTTGATCTTGAACTAAATTAATTGCAAACCGCTTTCAAAATAGTTTAACCACCACAGTACTAACGTTTTCAAAGTTATGTACCATGTATTTCCGTTTAGGTCTAGGCAAAGATTGATGTGACGTCAAAAAGTTTTAATCGCATACAAAGCTTTACAATTTCCGACCTTAACGTCAAACTGTCATGATTGCGAATGAATTAAACTTTGTGTTTATATATGACGTTTTAGTTTTAAGCTGTTGTTGTCTGTGTACTAATGCATTGATATATTATGGCTGGAATGTTCTCGTGGTTGGATTGTGTAGTTGTAAACAGAATACCCTTTTAATTATCGATTGTACTGTAATTTGTACCTTATAATTTGTACCTTATAATATAAGTATGTTAATAGGTTATCAATGAATGAATTTCTGTTGATTACGTGCCCAGTCTGACAGCGAAATGGTGAAAACTCCTTTGATCTAATGATATAATCATAGATACATCTAAATTATTGATATTGAAATTTCAAAAGAACTAATGACATATATTAACTACTTGGTAATTAATGACACAAACTAAATAACATCTTCAGCCGGGGTTACGGGGTAAGTGCAATCTCCCGCCCGGAGAAGTCATTTGATGATTTACTCCTCACAAAAATAACTATATAACATCTGTTGTTTATTGAAACTGTAAGCAAATATGTTTTATTTCTAATTCAAATATAATTAATTTCAATCCATTTATATCATAATTACAGTACTATACACTAATAAAACCAGAAATCAAATGTGAATAACAAATAAGCTAATTATTGCCAAAATGAATTTAATTTACGTCATACATAAATGGGAGAAATTATATCAAAAAATGTAAATTAATATTTGGCTATTTGACTGTACGGTTGGCGTAGTGGCTGGGTAACTGGCTACTGTGCAACGTGTCGCGGGTTTTATT
This sequence comes from Spodoptera exigua, assembly GCA_902829305.4. Classification (NCBI taxonomy): domain Eukaryota; kingdom Metazoa; phylum Arthropoda; class Insecta; order Lepidoptera; family Noctuidae; genus Spodoptera; species Spodoptera exigua. The sequence continues at coordinate 8,600,447 of LR824614.2, forward strand.
CCTGCACGGAACAACACTTTGTGTGATTCAGAAATTGTTGTTTCGGGTCTGGGTGGTTTATATATGTGAATTTGTATGTTTGTAAACGCAATCACGACATAGAAAATCCTAATGTAGTGTGTAAACATAAAAAAAAGAAACTTGCTGCCGAGACTGGGTCAAAAATGCCAATAGGAGGGAAGATTGATGAACAATATAGACGGATGTTATTGTACATATAAACTTCCTCTTCAGTCACACTATTCATTAAAAAAAACATCAAAATCCGTTCCGCAGTTTTTAAGATTTAAGCAGACATAGAGATATAGGGACAGAAAAATCCACTCTGTTTTATAATATGCAGTGATTATTATCGGTCTATTTGCGTAACTGTTTGAAAAGGAACTCGACTAGTTTCAAGCCACCCTGGGGCTCATGAATCAGCGAACGTTGTTAAACATTATAATTATTTAATGTCTTGATAAAAAATATTTTATATAAATGCTTAGAAGTCTTCAAAATTGTGGTGATCTTCTGTATAAATAACGATTTTATGTTATGTGATATGCACACAATTTACGCTTGATCTAGTAATCTACCATAGCGTTTATGACATTGTAAAGTGCGCTTCGATTCGCCTGGATGACGCTTTCTGCGAAATATACGATCTTTACCGCTTTCAATTTGAAGAAAGAAATAGAATAGAAAAACATAGTAATTTTATTACATTTGTTTAGCTACTCCCGCTACTCGGCTCCATTTATTCGTAGCGTAATGTTTTATAGCCTATAAAACTCAGGAATATTGTAGCTATCTATCAGTGAAAGAATTTTGGAAATCCGACCCGCGGTTCCAAAGATTGCCCCCTACATACAAACTTACAAACATACAAACTTACCAAATTTTACCTCTTTATAATATTAGTATAGATAAGTATACTTTATTGTGTACCACATAGTTACATAGGATAACTTACAATAACTGATTTTATGTCGTATAGCACTCTATACATAGAAGCTTATATATACATAACGTTCTTAATTTTATTTCACATTGTATGGCATAGTTGCCCCGAAAATTTATAAATGAGTTTTGTTTATATAAGACGGGTAGGTAATCATTTTAAAACATTGTATTTTTTTATGTTACTACGTTATCAATCTACTACGCTACTACTAGTTTGTGACTATTAAGTGAGATATGCACTTGATATTTGGTATTCGCCATATCTACATGTGTCAGTACACCATCAAGTATAATAAATTCTCCATCGGAATCTACACTTTGGAACGAGCAAATAACTTCACTAAGAGGACTGACCGACAGACTGACACTAAATCTTCAAAATTTTGTTTGACGTTCAAAAGTGCCTGTAAAGGTCTTATTGGAATAAATAATTTTTGACTTTTACTTTTTAACTAAACTTTGATAGAAAACAGTCGATCGAATTAAAGCTCTCGGTCAAAGTGAGGATGTGAATAAATCTTCGAGCGGTAGGAAGTGTAATTATCATATATTCACTATGATCTACGATGCAAATAATGGTGACAAGTCGGTCCATACTCCCATTAATAATTATCAGGCCCCAATCCTGTGCATAATTGATTCAAGATAACGGATTGTTGGCCCGCCTTAATTATCTCCGTGATGTGTACCATCCAACCTTTACGTGTATCTGTGTTACCCACTGAAATAACGATTCGTATGAATTCGTTATTATCTAAGAACAAAGCCTTAAATATCTTAATTGAATTAATTTGAAGCAGTCTCCTTGAAAATATATGAACGTTTCCAATGAAAACTGGTAAAATTAATTAGTAACTATCTATTAATTAATTAATTAGTTTCAAATTTATATTTGAACGATGGTTATGGAGAATTATTGCAAAGTGTAATAATTATTTATAATATTATTTTAGGAAACCTTTAATGTGTTTTACTCAATCATTTTCATACGAAACTAATGTTAACTAATACGAAAAACAGAAACAGATATTAAATTAATTAATTTATTATTTAATGCTTAAAATAATAATGATGGCCAATATAATAATGCGCTGAGAATGTTGTTGGGACTGCCTCGACGGTGTAGCGCATATGAAATGTTTGCGGAAGCCCTTAAGAAGATATGTCATTATACGCAAGCGATGTGCATCCATGATATGGCGATTGAGGGACAGTCCTAACAGTATACTAGCTATGTCCTAACAGTGTTTATTAGACACTGAGCAAGTAGACATGTGCGTCCTGATGTCCATGTCAATAATTGATAAATAAATATTAAAATATTAAGTAGTGTTTTTTACCCTATAGATCTCTGGTCTGAAATGAAGAAATGAGTTTAATTCAAAGAATAAAGATAATTAAGTACCGAGCTTCTAAGGCCAGCTTAAGGTACAAAATGTGCAATTAATTAAGCTACACCCTGCACAGAACCGTAGTACTTAGATCTCAAATAGCCAGATACCATCAGTGGTCGGCGAATACGTAATTAAACATACCGAGCGACTCAGAGACGGGTTAAGCCCCGAACAACATAATAGTGGTGCTTAGTTTCTGAAAGTTAAATTAAGGCATCTTATAACAAAGCTTAGAATTTAGGCTTCGAATTAAGACTGGATCTAGATAATCGTTAGTACTTAAGTCTTGACCAATAAATTACACTTGAAAGTTATAACCTATACTGTTGTCTGAAATTTTAAGATACATAATTGTTTTGAGGTTGATATTTTAATGATAATAATTTAAACATCAGAAAAACTGGACTCCTAATCCTTCCCCTCCACCTGTCTCTCCCCACTTCCTAAATCTTCGAAATCCTGTTCTCCAAAAGTCCAGCAACGCATTCGTAACTCTCTGGTGTTAAAGTTTTCCAATGTCTATGGGTGGCGCCAATGGCGGCTTACATCGTTTGCTTATCTGTCAAATAAAAAAAACTATAAATAGAAGAGATCAAAACCAAAATATGTCGAACAGTCAAGTAATATTGTAGGTAGTCAAGCTATTAAGTAAGCAGGCAGGAAAAAAAATGCATTACTACAGATACAACTTCCATTGGTTCGCAGCCACTAAGCCAATCTGGTTGGCGCGGTGGCTCGGTAACTGGCTGCCGTGCAACTTTTCACTTAGAAAAAAATAACATTTCGCGTCATCCACAAATTGTTGTTTCAGATCTTCCAGTGATGTGTACAAGTGAGATTATAATAATATGTGTTTAACGCACCCACAAGACAAGAGAAAATCCTAGTGTGCGACAAGGTTTTCATTTTTAAAAGAAAAAAAGTTTTAAAAGGAATCCGTCTGAAATGGGTTTTGATTGTAGTTTGCTGATAAAATTACCTAGAATCATATTATCATATTATCCTGGCGTATATCAGTTTCAATTTCTAACTAAAATATCATAAGACGGATAACCCTTAATATAGATCGGATCTTAATTCACCCAAATGAAGTTGTTACAAAGGTTAAGAACTTACAAGGGTTCTTATTCAAATTACATGTAATTTAATACTGTAGATACTAAAAATACTTTTATGTCTTCTTTTAGAGAATATCTATTTAAATTGATGCTGGTATTCGATATTCTTTCTATATTTAATTTCATGCAATTGGCAGCCAGGAGGAGCATATAGACCACCACAGATGGGGCCCTATAGGGCTGATATTCAGCTGGGGTTACGGAGCAAGCGCAATATGTCACCGAGGTCTCGGCCTAAAGCAGGAGAAGTAACGGGGGTGCTTTTAGTCAGTAAAAGACTGACACTGCATATGAATCTACACTTTGCAACGACCTAATTGCTTAACTAGCTCTTACATTTATTATTAGTTCAAAAGTGCCTTTCATCATCTGATTCTAATAAATGATTTGAATTTCACTTTTAAGGGGGGAGGGGGAGTCTTCTAAACTTCAGGGCACACTTACACTCCGTCGTTTTTCAAATTCAAATGAATTTATTGTTTGTCACTGGTATAAGTTTCGATATTAAAATAATCTGTATATAGGTGAAAAATCTTTGTTCACAATCAAAGCAACAATACAATAGAAACTATTAAAGTAATAGAATATTATAGTAATATTATTTAATATTTGTCGTAATGATTGCATCATAAAATATTTTTACATAGTCAAAAAACATTTGTCATTTTCGATATTACGAATTTATCTTAATATGTCAATGTCAATATCTATAATAATATACATAAATTAAGAGCGCAGTCGATCGTAAGTTTACAGTTAATATCATTTGTATTTACAATACGATAATGCAATATGCAGGAGAAATGTAGGCTGAACGTGGCGTAGAATTTAAGAACAAAGAATTATATTTTTATCAAATTTCATACTATTACTCGAATGCCCAGTAGCATTTATATGAAAAAAATATAAATGAGTTTTTGTTTAAAAATAGTTTAAACTAACATAGCAAGTTTTTCTTCTTTTATTTAAAATACGAACTGAATATAATCAGACTTTATTTCATGTATTTTTTTTGTCAGGTGAAAATAATCATATGGTCTCTCCCGCCCAGGGTAAGGCGAGAGAGAGTTTCAGACTCTTACTGACTAAACCTCCCCGTTCCTTCTCTTGCTCCGGGACGAGGCCGCGGTGACTCATTGCGTTTAACCCGCAACTATCTCATGTACTAACGTTATGTTTTTAAGCATTGTGTTACACAAGGACTTTTTTTGCCGACGACATACCCATCACACCCAGGCCTGAAACAAGTTACTTACTTATTACTATTTGTTGATCAGACAAAGAGATTTTCCGTTCAGGAATCGAATCTACGTTACTATGCAGGGTGGTTGGTTGCGTCCATTTTCGTCCAGTTTCAGCCAGATTCATTTAGATTTTTTGTTTAATGTTGACCTGTAAACGCGTTTTTTTGTAAAAAATAAATTCATTGTTTTATTCATTTCATAATATTTCTTGTGTATATCTAAAGTTTTTTCCATGAAATCGCAAGAGGTTACTTATAATTTTCAATTCACTTTTTAAAACCTTTATTCAAACAGATTGGAGTTATGAATAGTATTACTGGGAATGCTTTTATAATATATATATTTTTTTGGAATTTGACAACGCCAAGATTACATTTGGGTATTAATTAAAAAATCTGGGAACGACCACGCTTATTTGGAACCTTCACAGTTTTTTTATTGGATCGGAATGTTCATGAAAATTTATTGCATTTTACGCCGAGAGACGCCCTGAAGACAGAGAGCCGAGGAATTTTCAGTAATTAACCAGTTAACTTTGACCTTTGTTATCTTAAAATTTTCAGCATGTTTTCTGAGCCTGACAGGCTTAAAAATTTCAGTCAATATTCTAAACCTTTTCTTTATGCCAGTATTCCTGTGCTTAAGAAAATTTGATTTAATTTTTCAAAATAATCCTCTTATGATTTTGAATGATTTTACCTCCGTGTCATTTAGAAGTCGTTTTGCTATGCATGTCGGTGGTAATATCGGATTAAGTCTCTTTGAAAAAGGTCTTCAAGGGTAACAGTTTCTTAAGTCCTACCAATAAGTTTTGTGCTCATTTTTTCATACAAACAATAATTTGCAGTTATAAAGAATTGTTGTAATGAATTAAATATTAACAAATAAGCAAACAATGAGATTTCCTTATCATCGTTTGTCTCGTCAGGAAGACCTTTTTATGTGTTGGGACGGCAAACAAGCAGCCAGGTTACCTGATGGTAAGCAAGCCCATGGTCTAATTTAATTAAAATAATATGTGAAATAATATACGTGGTCAATTTTCGTCTTTAAAACGCGCCTTAGCACAATTTTACAAGTAAAAAAAATCTCACAGATATTTAGATCTCACAGATAAAAGAAAGACAAATAGAACATAACAATAGGCCCTGGCCTATAGCGATATGTTGCAGGTTTTGTATTGAACACAAATAATCTACTAATTTCTCACTGAGTTACCGCCCGCCAACCGGTTCACATTTATCATTTTGATCAAAGTGGACAAGGTACCACGAAAGGGATTGAATTCAGGAAATTGTATAGGCGGTTGTTTTATTCCATTCCGATACAAGATTTGGTTTTCCGAAAGTAGAGAGTCGACACTTTTCTTTTAACTTTATTAAATTTACAACTTTACAGTGTAGAAATAAGATCGAGATTCCAGTGAAAAGTATTTACAGATTGGTATAGGTTGACATACGGCCGCTTCTACAATGTTATTGACACAAATGACGGAACAAGTATTTCTGTAATTTTGCGAATTCGTTCCCTGAGGGAAGAATGGAGGATCAAAGAGTGTGTGGGTGATAATTAATTTCAGTTGAAATATGTTTAAAAGTCGACGCTGACAATGAAAAGGTTAGCTTGTACGTACTCCTTTTATTTTTAGTTTACAAAGTCTTCATGTGCTCTAGTGATTCCCGTTTCCATGTATATATTAATCCGTATGTAAGAAAGTGGCTTACTTCATAAGATCTCCAGAACAGTTTGGCTACAAAGATACGTTTTAAAATACGAGTTTTTGTTTAGTTCCCTGAAATTAGTATTATTTTATTGGAAATGGTTTATAAATGAGAAAATATTTCATGAGTTTTAATAGGAATATGTTATTAGTGTTTTCCTCAAAATAGAATTTAATAAACATATTGGAAGCTTATAAACACGCTCTAGTCATTATATTGTTTTATGCACAAATTTGTTATTACATTTCAGATCAAACTGTATGTGAAAATGATTTAAAAAGAGTAACCATGGAGTTTCTTGCTCGTTCTTCTCCATCGGAATCTACACTTTCGAACAAGCAAATAGCTTCACTAAGAGGACTGACCGACAGACTGACACTATATCTCCAAAATTTTGTTTGACGTTCAAAAGTGCCTGTAAGAGTCTAATTTGAATAAATGATTTTTGACTTTGACTTTGACAAAGTTTGGTATTTTTTTCTTTTAAAATATTTTATTTATATCCTAAGGATAAACGTGAAACTAACATAAATTCTAAGCTTTGGGAGTTTACTATAAATCAATGACAATATATTTAATCAACTGTTTACATTTAGAAATTACATGCAGTTATTTTTATTTTATTATTTATATTAATTTATATTTATTACAAGCGACCCGCCCTGGCTTCGCATGGGTGCCATGCTAATACTTATTTCTCCATTGTTTAATGGATGTTATAATAAATACATACAAACCTTCCTCTTCAAAAAAAAAAAAAACATATATAATGAAATATGTTGTGTAGTTTTACAGTTTTGAGGATACATAGGGATATAGGGAGAGATAATGCGACGTTGTTTTATACTAAGTAGTACTTACTTGAATAATGTATACTGGTCTATAAACATACATTTAAACAAATCATCATCATCATCAACCTATAAGTGCCCACTGCTGAGCAAGGCCTCTTCTCATACGGAGAAGGTTAGAGCATTAATCACCACGCTTGCTCAATGCGGGTTGGCGATTTCAAACTTATAATTAGAAATTATAAGTCCAGGTTTCCTCACGATGTTTACCTTCATCGTATGTCAGTGGTGTCTAAATAATCATAGAAAGTACATATAACTTGGAAAGTCACATTGGTACTTGGCAGGTTACGAACCCTGCTTGAGAAGCTTGAGAGGCTTGAGAAGCGGGCTCCTTAACCTCCGGGCCACCACGACATTAAACAAATGCATCCTAAATAATAACATATGCTCTCCAAATAACGTCTAATAAAGAAGTCCGAATAATAATAATTCTTGATTTTGGAAAATAAATGGCCTCACCTTTTTTATCTGGCAGTAAATAAACATGCAACCTTTTCCTTATCAATTTGTTAAAGTTTCCACTGTCGGGTGACACTTTATCCCCCAGAGTGGGACGGTCTTGTAATACATCACACGAGCCTGATGCGGTTCGGGGGCCGTTATATATCCACAGGTATCTGATTGCAGGTCAAAATATTAAGATAATTACAGTTTTATATCCATTCTTGTTTTGTACGGTATTCATAAAAACAAGATTATTAAATAGAAAAGCTTTAGTCGAGCAACATTTTTGAACTTGTATTTTTTTTTTTAAACGAGCACCTGGATTACCTGATGGTAAGCAATCAGCGCCGCCCATGGACACCCGCAACGGAGGAGTTACGAGTGCGTTGCCGACCTTTTAGGGATTTGGAGATATAGGGATTGAGGAAGGGTCCGGAAGGGGAAGGATTGGGCCTCTGGTAACCTCACTCACACGGCGAAACACAACGCTGTGGTTGTTTCACGCCGGTTTTCTGTGAGACCGTGGTATCACTCCGGTCGAACCGACCCATTCGTGCCGAAGCTTGGCTCTCCCACACTTACATACTCGTAAGTCATAGTTGCAACTCACGAAATTGACGAATGATTTCAGTTTTTTTTTACAATACGTACATCAAAATTAACAAAATGGTTATACTACAGCTAATAAATGTTTTTGCCTGGTAAAATGGCTAATTTTTTTTTCTGAAAATGAACCTATCTGGATTAATTTTGCAGTCCCGAAACCCTTTATGTACAAAATTATATAGAATATGTTAGAATTGTTCGTTTAAAGACGTTTAAGATAAGGAATTAATTAAATGATTACCTGGATTTAAATCAAAGAAACTTTTTGACTGTGAAAAAGTGTGGTTTATCTGATACAAGTTCAGTTATTGACATCTATTTGCTGTCAGCCTGAGTAATTTTATCTTTGTAACATTATAAAGTAATGTTGACTAACACATATTTAGTTAGGTCCCTCAAGTGAGCAAGGAAAGTACGTAAGCCTGTTATAAAACTTTCTATTGATTTAATGTCCCAAACGGGCCTTCAACGTTCCCTAATTGACATTGGTTTAACTTTCAGCACATTCTACTTTCTCGAGAGCAAACTAAAGTTGTTATACCTACCTTTGGAAATTTCTAAGACTAGCTTTAAATAAAAGATTAAGAGGCCATGTAGATACTATTTTTTGGTCTCATCTCCTCATTTTTCTGATATTGTGGAATTACCTAATATTTTATTGGTGTTTTGCGAGTGTGATTGGAATTATCTATGTAGGAAAATATAGATCAATAATCACAAAAAAATATTAGAGTACCTATCTCAGAATACAGAACAAACCAGAAGGCGTCATCGCGCTTCAAACTGAAGCAACTAAAACCACTCTTAACTAGATTAGTATGAAATTTCTACGATCAGTCAATTTTGGCACGTGGCATGTCGTGACGTATTTACGAGTATCAATTTTAATTTCATTATGCCGTCTTGTGCTATACCTACGAGTAAAAATGCGGCTGGAATTATGAAAAAAGTGGATAAGATTACATTTCATCTGCAAGCATCGACTGCAATAGTATATTTAATTAATTATTGAATTTTTTTCATCGATTTATTTTTCTATGAAAATTATGCGGCCATTTTGTGAGTGTTGTCATTTTTGGTGGAAATTTTACCCACTTATTTATTTGTTGTGGGTTATATTTTTGTCCATTATGGAGCCTATGTCATATTAGGTTCACTGCCGAATAACAAAAAAAAAAAACATACAAAGGGCACGGTTAGATTAATTTTGGAAACCATCTAGCCAGAGCATAGTTTGCTCAATTCACTTTGAAGAGATATATTTATAACAAAGGTGGTTTGAAAACAGCATTTCCTACTAAGATATATCTATACTAATTATAATGCTGAAGAGTTTGTTTGTTTGTTTGCTTGAATGCGCTAATCTTAGGAACTAAGTAAAGTAAGTAGACTTCTAATTTTTAGTTCCGAGTCTAAACACAATACATATTAAAAAACTAAACCAGCAAAAGGGAACGCAATAAAACCTTTGTATTTATTGAAGCTTTGTTTTATATGTTGTGTATAGTAGGTGTAACTACAATTAACACAGTCAGAAATCGTCAACTTTTATGATACCTCCATGAAGTGTGTGAACAACTAGTCTGTCGCATTTATCGTAAGTTTACCTATTTTGTTGGGTTTACCCATATCTTACCCTCCAGTTGTAAAATTACCCCAAACCAAGGGAATTGTTCCACTGTCGGCAACACTACGCGGGTGGGAAGTGCGGCTGGCGGGGGGATTGACGTATTGTTTTTGGACACATTTGACGACATGTAATTATGAGTGAACGCGGGTTCTGATTTGTTCTGTATTCTGAGGTACCTATCAATGATGAAGGATAGTCTCTTTAATATTATTCATAATTTTAATTTATTATTTCAGCATGGTTTAAGTATTTGTATTTTCTATTTAACTTAAAATAAATTTATATTTCATTTGACGCTAAAAATTTAAGTCAAAATTTAGTAACCTCATACAACATTCATTGAAACACATTGCTTTTGACATTTCAAATAAGAGTTTGAACAGCTGTCACATTCTTTTTTTTTCAAATGACGCTTTAAGATATTTTAACTTACGATACAGGTATAGGTACTAAGTGTAAGGCTAATAGTATTACCTTTTGTAAACTCATTGTCCAATTGTTGTTATTTGTAAAGTGACAGGTATCTGTAGTGACAGATACCTGTTTAATTGTCTATGACAGTGGTCATAGACAAGTAAACAGTCTTGTATTTTATTATATAAAAGTGATACCCGACACTAAAGTAATAGTCGACTAATTTAATAGTTATGGTCAGATATCGACCTTAACCGTGACCACTCTGATTTTTGGCGGGAATTCGAACGGTGTTGAACTCAACATTAAGGATATTTATTTTGAATAATTATAACGTAGAATATTCAAGTATTCATTGTTTTATTTCTGAGTTAAGATCTAGTTTCTACATAAGCAACATGCAAACTTAACTACAGAAAACAAGGATGACAAGTCGAGGTGTTCGATTTTTGAAATTCTCACAAATACCCGTGGAATGTATCAAAACAATATTTTTTGGATATAGCTGAAAGTGCACACATTTGAGAAGTCTATTACTAATGGAGTGCGGAAAGAGACTGATGTTGATGATGATTATCATGACGATGATAATGATGATGATGTGTGCTTTGAATTAACCTCTTCCGACCTCGTTTAGGAACATCAAATGTCACAGTGTTCACTGAATAAATCGTGAGGTCAAAGTACAGAAAGTTAACGTACTCTTAAATTTTACTTGCTAATGATTTCGAGTTAAGGACTCGTATTTTTTTTTTAAATAAGGATTACTTTGGATTTTCGGATAATATAATATTCAAAGCGCGAACAAGACGGCTTAGTTTTTATTGATTAGTCGCTTTGTTGTTTTAAAGAGCTCTCCGTAAAAAATACTGCGTAACAACTTTTGTTCTTTGAAGAGTTACGTAGGAAATTATTCTTAGAATACTCGGTTGTTTTCCGTTGCGAATGAGGTAATAATTGTAAACTGTGGTTTTGTAAATTGTAAATTATGGTTTCTAGAATTATGGCCAGGTTCTCTATTAAAAATAGGAAATAGAAATAAAAATAGCCGATGGAAATGGTTGCTTTGTACCTTTTTTATGGGATGGGTCGGCAAACGAGCATACGTATTACCTGATGGTAAATAATCGGTGCTGTCCATGGACATTCGTAATACCAAAACGAATTCCTACAAGTGCGTCGTGGCCATTTGTGGGTTAGTAGGGATTTAAAGATTTGGGGATTGAGGGGTGGGGGAAAAATTGAGCTTTTGTTAATCTCATTCACACGACGAAAATATCGTGAATATTGTTTTTCGTCGGTATCAAGTAAAGAGAAAAGGAAAAAAGAAAACATTTATTTCATTTAAACATTTATGTGAGGCCGTGGTATCACTCCGGTCGAGCGACTGGCAGTGGCATGGCTCTTCCACACTTAAGTTTTCTTTTACATATGTATAGATGAAATCAACAACAGAAAAAACATTTCCATTATTTTTTACCATAGTTTACTCCTGTCAAGAGTACAAATAACAGGAAATAGGATGTATGCACGTTGTTTACGTAAAAAGCCAAGCAAATACCATATGAACACGGATTGTTATTTCAGTATCAGAAAATAATTCAAAGTTGTATAAATCATTGAACGATTCGCATAGTTGCAGATGATAGGACCATCACGCTAGGTAACAGTCTCCGAGGTAAACAAATACGCCGATAAATCATATCGTAATCCTCATCGATAGAATAAATATCAATAATATGTACAATATTTACAAATACAGAGGAAAAACAAATCTGTGTCCCAGTAGAATTTTCCTATTTATTGAAATGGGAGCAAAGGCGATAGAAAGAAAAATAAATAAATACAGTTAGGCAATATCTAATCACATTAGATTCTTGGTTCGATCGTGTTTGATTGTTTCGCAAACGAATTCTGATTACTTGCTTTATTATTTATTTGTACGAGCAAGCACCCAAGTTTGTATGTTGTAATTGGATAAAAATGTATCTACTACTTCTAGTACATATATTGCGATTATAGTATTAAAAAGCTGATAAGTTTTTTAAGTGTGGGAGAGGCATGCATCGGCACGAATGGGTCGGCTCGACAGGAGTGATACCACGGCCTCACAGAAAACCGGCGTAAAATAACCACAGCGTTGTGCTTCGCCGTGTGAGTGAGGTTACCGGAGGCCCAATCCTTCCCCTCCCCCAATTCCTCCTAAATCCCTAAATCTCCAAAGCCCTAATCCCTAAAAGGTCGGCAACGCACTCGTAACTCCTCCATTGCGAGTGTCCGTGGGCGGCGCTGAATGCTTACCATCAGGTAATCCGTGTGAGATGATTCAATTTAACTATATACCTAAATGTGTTTGGGAAAAGCAAATTATTTACGAGTTGTTACCATTCACAGAAGTGTTGAATCATTCGCATGATGGTGCAGAACAAAGGTCGTTGTATATCCCACACCTATTGTTACCTTCCAGGTATTAGTAACGATATAGGCAAGATTAATATATCGGATATTGTGTATATCTAAGTCTGTAAAATTTCCCAGATGTCACAAAATATATTATCATTTAGGAAATATTTAGGTATTTTTTTAGTTGGTAAATCGTAAAATTACTCGTAAATTGGAGGGAGTATCAGACTCTTACAGGCTAAAAACGAGGAGGACGGTGATTTTCTCATATTTCTTAAAAAAATAAAGTTCATCTCTATGCAGAAGAAAAAAAATTTAAGATAATATTTTACACTGGATAGATAACGCCTTAACATTTAGACGAAGCAGATTATGATTTATACTTAAGAGGATTCACAAAAAATATTCTCCAATTCGTATCGTACTAAGATGAAACGAAAAACGTTTTTGTATTTTCCTGGACGCTTTCTTTATTACTTCACTTATTTAGAAAGTAAAGATAAACCATTTATTTCTACATAGAACGCACTAATACTTTAATAATTGATATTATCTGTGGACCATAAAGCAAGCATGATTAAAAATAATAGCTTTTCTAAATTGAAAAAAAAATTATCCCTTAATTTTTATATTGTGCGTTATGTAATGCGTGCGCAAAAACAGGAGATGCTCTGTAATTCCTGCGACTTAAACCTCGAGAAGTTAGCGTCGCAGCGCTGATTTTCAGCACATCCTTGAGTGACGTAATGGCGTCCTGCCAGCTTGGCTAATCACTAGCGAATAAGAATATAATGCAACAAATGATGTGACGAGTGCAGGTCATAATTTACTTTATAAATATGGTAAATGTAGTGACGTGAGTTGTTGCTATAGTGTAGTAGTTATGTACCGCGTGTGAATGAGATATTATTTCCCGTTCGAATTTTCAAAATTATTGGTTGATATTATAAACAGTTTCTGGGTGCTGCTGGGGTTTAAGTACAGATATTGTATGCAAACTTTCTTCGCTTGCTCCATAGGGTTAGCCTGCACACCTTGGCTAACTTTATATATCTTGGCTGCCACTATACTTTATGGTATGAGGTATTAAAGGTGCGATTAAGGAGTTTTATTCAAAGTGAATCGGGTGCTGAGAATTTGAATGGCTGGAAACATGGTGTTACATCTTTCTTTTTCTAACAACGAAGTGACGGAAAGGGACATAAATATTTTCTCGCCTCCGGTAGCGGATTAGTTCGGTGACTGGATTGTTGCCGTTTTAATTTATTGCGTGGACGAAAGTTGTTTGTAAAATCGTTGTAAACTAGATCTTGTATTTGGAAACTACTTTCTACAGGATGGTAATTATTCGATGATATATTTAAAAACAATTACAGTATTATTACTTTATGTATTTCACACTTTTGCAAGATATACAAATTACACATTACTTATATAGGTTTTAAATTTCTGTTTAGCATTTTATTGCTTGCAATTAACCATACTTCTATGAAAATAATTCCCAGGTGTATCAGAATCTGGAATGGGCGAGAAACATACTTCCAACGAATGGATCTAATAATATAATAATAATGTTCTTGGCCTTCATGTCTCAGTCCGAATAAAAACAGTTAATTTTCTTCTTTCCTTCTTTCTAATATTTTATTGCTTACTAGTTGTTGCCCGCGACTTCGTCCGCGCGGACGCCGTGAAGCACCAAAAATACTATGCCTGCGTCATTTTAAGTGTAGTTTTTTAGTGAGCAACTTTTAAGATCACATTCCCTTGCAGTTGGCGCTGCAGTATAAATTCACCTCATGAGTACCTCTCATAGCGCAGGTGAGTTTTGAATATGGTTTAATTCCTACATCCCACGAATAACAGAATTTAAAGAAACACAATTATAAAATTTCTCTATAAACTACATTTGTAGTTTTGCTCTCAGTAGCCAAAATGTATAGAGAGTCAGGACTGGTGACGCGGGAGCAAGCGACGTACAGTTTTCCGTGTGAGAAGCAGCTCGTCCTTAGGTCGACACCCGCAGCCTTCAGTGTCTGTCCCTGTGACTTATTGATAGTCATCGAGAAGCAAACACTCACAGGGAACTGCACGCGCTTGAACTGGAAGGGGTAGTTATGAGGTATGAGGGGAATGCGTGGTATAAACACTGCCTCACCGACGCCACAACCCGTCAAAAGTTCCGCCTCGATAATATTTCTATGCAGTGAGATGACTTTAAGGCGGGTCCCGTTACACAACTTCGGAGGAGACAGGTTCCGAAGAAGCATGATCGGGACGCCAACCTTCAGCTTGATGTTATGTGCTGGAAGTCCACTTGCTGTGAGGGAGTTGAGAAATTCCACCGGATAGTGTGTGGCGTCATCTTGCTCGACTACGGTGTTTATGGAGGTGTACACCACTTCATTCCCCTCAATTTCCGAGAGAATGCTTTCATTGATTGCTGCAGCTTGATCATTTTTAGGCGTCAAAATGGCCCGCTCGCATGCCCAAGAATTCGGCTGGTGCGGTATTCGACTGATATCCCCGTACACGCAGCGAATGAGTTCATCTAAGGTGGATACCACTCTACCGAGAGATTCTGGGAGCACCACCTGTCCGCCCCTCTCCTCTGGTAGAGTACCGTCGCCGAGACTTAGAAGGACATCAGAGAATTCTTGAGCGCGTGCATTGCCGCCGAGCTGAGCTCTCATATTGATGGTCAAGCGCAGCGTATGAACGCGTGACCATAACGCAGATCGTTTCAACGAAGCATTCACCTCGTCAGCCCTAGATCCCCGCGTTACCACGGGAAGCGTTTGTCGGAAATCACCACTAAACAGAACTGTAACACCGCCCATCAAGTGTTCGTTCCTGCGGATGTCCTGCAGGGTTCTATCCACGGCCTCAACTGCCTTCCTATTCGCCATCGTGCACTCATCCCATACGACCAGAGAGCAATCCTTTAGCACGTGTCCCTTGTCACTGTTGCGTGACACACCACAAACAGGAGTTTCGGTGCTCTCTAAGTCGATGGGAATTTTGAACATGGCATGTGCCGTTTTGCCACCAGGAAGTAGTGTAGCAGCGATTCCCGACGACGCTACAGCAATGGCAATTTTGCCTTGCCTCCTGACCTCTGCAAGTATGCCAGTGGTAACAAATGTTTTTCCTGTTCCACCAGGAGCATCCAAGAAAAACATTTTACCCTGGTTGAGCCCAACGCTTTCAAGGACGATGTCGTAAATTTCTTTTTGCTCTGAAGAGAACAAAGCGACGTGGTCATTTCGTATGGTGGTCATTACGGCCGGATCGTAATGTGTCTCAGCGGCATACTCCCGATTTCCACGGTCTTGACGTAATGGTGATTGGGGAGCTGGTAACCCGTATTCAACCAGTGGATTGCCGCCGATAGAAATGACCACGTCTTGAAGTGAACTGAGACAGGTGTTCAACACGCGTCCATCAGTTACTTCGACTTCATCTTCATTAGCACGCCTCAAAGCTCGTAAAAAATCTTCGGACAGACGATGGCGATACTTCTCCCACAAAGTTACCGTGTTCGCGATTCCACAGAACACCAACATGACGGCGAACAGATGTCGCAAGCGACTGGGACTGTCGCTGATGCTCGCCTCCGCGAGGGTGTCATCCCAGTTTTGGTCACCGTCAAGTAGGTGACGTGCTACGCAGGCTGCGCGGTATGTGGGATACTCCACGTCATCAACTGTCCTCAGAAAGGCAAAAGACGTTGGGCCTCAGACCGTATGAAGCAACAACCGCAGATAATAGCATTCGCCATTGTTCGGATGCACGGTATAAACTCTACCCAATGCGGTGTTCTTAAAAATGCCCGGAAAACCTTCCACTACACCTCCACGTCGACGTCGGTTAAATACACCTCTTTGCTTGTCGTGTGTATAATACGACGGCACCTCGTCATACGTGAGCGACTTCGCGAACTGGTCGACTTAACAGAGCCTAAAAAATGCCAAGAGCGTTGTTTGGCGCGGATTTTCCAAGCTCTCTGCAACGTTGTGGACGTCTAAATGCATGACCGTAGGATACCTGTCATGTATAGAGAACGCCAGTATCCGCCAAACCGCTTGGGACGTGCTGATGTAGCGACCAGACTGGTACTTGGTCGCCTCGTCCCTCGTAAAGCAAACGTCGCCTGGTCGCTCCCTTTGTTGACGTATTTGCAGATGTATTTGATCGACTCGACGCTGGTGCACGACTCGACGTTGATGTGCGTCTGGAAGGTCCTGGACAGAACAGGTGAGTATGGAACAATCCATCTGTTGTCGACCTGTTGCACCTGGCCACGTACGCTCAGCTCAATGAAATATCCGCCTTCTGCAGGTGGTCGGCGCCGGTATGAAGGATATCCATCTTCACCTGTTATTGGTAAATTTCTTCGGGAATCTTTTTGTACATCGTCCGTCTTTCATGCATGGGGAACTTGGATTTAAAGTGCCACAGGGGCCATGAACCATGTGACTTCTCACAATCTGATGCAGAACAGGATCGATGTCAGGGTCCGGGAGCTCAGCACTTATGACTTGATCAATCTGGTTGGGTTTGATCTTCTCTTCCAGCCACAAAAGCAGGTGAGCGTGTGGCAAGCCGCGTTTTTGCCATTCCACAGAATACATATAGTATCGGACTGCACCAAACACCTTTGCCTTTGTGAGAAGATCCATGAGACACTTCAACTTTAGATGGAACATGCGAGAGATCAAGTCATGTCTGTCGTAAGAAGCCTGTCCTGAAAGGAGTTCAGATGTGATTTCAGGCCACTTAGGGTTAGTAGTGATGGTAATGAAGAGGTCCGGGCGACCAAACTTTCGCACGTAACAAAACGCGTCTTGCGTCCTCTCGTGCATGTACCGCGGACCTCCTGTGAAGGTGAAGGGCAGAATGACCATCCTTCCAACATCTTGGGCATTTGCATCGTGATGCATGACATCCCTGAGATGGACGTAGTTCTCAGCTCTCAGCTTTCTTTGGTTGGACCTTATAAATACCAAACGCTCTGTCTCAATTTTGGCGTACATATCCACCAGAAACTGACTAAAGAGCGTTCGGTAACGGTGGAGATAAGATCCGTCATTTACTCGAAGCTGGATCAAGAAGCTGTAAAACTGAATAGCGGACGTTTTTTTGTTGTAATTCAGGGAGCCTGTCTGGGGATCTACATTATAGTGGGCAAAATGGTAGCCATCCTCTCCGCGACAGAACATAAGACGATATTGAAGAGAATCGTAAGCGCGGTGTGTCTCGCTGATCCTTTGAAGCCGGTCATCATGCGTGCGCAAAACGATATCTCTTTTATCACACTCCTGATCGACTAAGAGAACGGCTACCTCATTCGTCGTTGGTGCATTATATCGCCCGGGATGGGCTGCGATCGGTCTTCTATCTGCGCTGATGACAAACTTAAAGCGGTTGCGCTCGTTCTCAGGCACCGACGCCAGGGCGGCTTTGAAGTTCTCAATGTGTGGATTCACATTATGCAACATACTTTGCAATCCCCTGACCAGACCAGAGTCCAAATTGGGGATGTGTCTGCTTCGCACGTTGGCTTGTTCATCGAAATCGCTAATAAAATAAACTTGCAAAAATTTTGGCGTGTCTGTTGGTAGTAAAGAACCGATTTGGTGATAAACCTGCCCCTGTACCTTGAATGTTGGCATGAATCCTGCTTCAACGATTTGATTTGCACCAAACGAAGTCATCTGGAAGGCGCTATTATAACCCCGAAGGTTTTTAAAAATGGCTGGACTTTGGATGCTCGCCATTTAATAGGACTCTTAACAGGTCTGGCGGGTCCTGCATAGAGTCCAAGCGGACCTTACCAGATGCACAACACATCCCATTTGGCTCTCCTTTCCATTTGCGTGCTTGGCAGTGAGCACACACTTCTTCTAAGGCACCAATATTGCCATAAGCGGCGTAGTTAATCGCAACATTGTACATAAATCCACTTCCCTCTTTGTTTAGCCATGGTTGCTCTTCGATATCGTAAACCGTGGATTCCTCATCAGATGTTGAAAGCTGATTTACGTTACGACGCAGGCGATCTTGTTCTACTTGTGCCGCACGCTGTTCGTCCGACCAAGTTCCCCGAATCTCTTGAATTCTGTCCCGTTCCTGTGATAGATGAGTAGACGCATCTCCAAGCAGTTCGTGGTAACGCTGCCGAGCAGCTGCACGACGTTCTTCACGCTGCTCATCTGTCTCTAAAGAACGTGACAGGGCATGCTGAGAGCGGTCTCTTCTTAAGCGGGTCTCCCGTTCTTCATCGTCTTCAATCGACCGAGAAAAAGAAGCGCGGCTCCGCTGCAAACATAACCTCGCCTCTCGTTGCGTGTACGTTTCAGACGCGCGAGAATCAGCGTGGCGCTCCCGATCACTTTCCAGTCGAATTTGTCGCGCTTCGACACTCTCGCAAGATCGAGCGGCATCAGTGCGACTGCGCTGAGATCGAGCGGCATCAGTGCGACTGCGCTGCGAACTTAGTCTCGTCTCGCGCTGCGTATACGTCTCGGATGCGCGAGACTCAGCGTGGCGCTCCCGATCGCTTTCCAAACGCGCTTGTCGCCCTTCTACACTCTCACAAGATCGAGCGACATCAGTGCGGTTGCGCTGAGAAATCAGCCTCGTCTCTCGCTGCGTGAACGTCTCTGACGCGCGTGACTTAGCATGGCGCTCTCGGTCAATTGACAGCCGCATCTCATGTGCTTCTGCACTTTCTTGAGACCGCGACAGTGCATTTTGAGTGCGCATGGTATCTAATCGCGACTGGCGCGCCGTACTACATTCTCCTCTTCGAGTCTCTGCAATTTGTTCACGAACAGCAGTCAACCTGGCCTCACGCTCGTCAGCGGTTTCAAGGGATCGAGCTAACCTTCTTTTTCGCGAATTGTATGACGATTGTGATAGATTAGACCGCTTTCTGGGCATTTTAACTACTAAAAGACAAATTAACACGAAGTAAACAGAATAATTTGAGAATCTCGATAACTTATAAACAACGCAGGTAATCCCCGTTTCTACAGGTTGAAGCGGCGACATCGGTACTCATAACATCACTTTTTGTGAACGAAACCATAGCGCGATCTAATTCGACGCCAACACCATCTAGTTAGGAAAATGGAAACATTTTTATATGGTAAACAATAATAATTTCTCAATTACGACTGAATACGTTTTCAAAGTGAAAAAAACGTAACCGCATATGGATAAAAAAATGCTAGTTCTTCATCACACCTATGTTTATATTACACACAAAAATATTGTATGAATTCCGAAGCAACAATTTTACCAATATAAGTCTATGTTTTATTTTATATTTCATTTTTTTTGTGTCTAGGTTTGTGATAGCACGTCCTGTCAAACAACCTGCTTACAAACGTAATTTAAATGTGTATGAGGTAACACTACATGCAGCTTCAGTAAGGTTTACAGATATAAAGTGATAGCGTGATAATATGTAGCCTATGTGATGAACCGACCTGTCAGTTATGTTCATGCAAAATTTCAATTTAATCCATGCAGTACTTTTTGAGTTTATCCGTAACAAACATACAGACAAACAGACAAACAGACAAACAGACAAAAATTCTAAAAACCATATTTTTGGCTTCAGTATCGATTGTACATCACGCCCCAAGTTTTATTTCAAAAATATATTCAATGTACAGTTTTGACTTTCCTACGATTTTATTATATGTATAGATTATTGTCATAAGCCAAGACAACCGACCCGTCAAACTCAAACTCTCAAACTCAAACTCTTTATTGTGGAACATAGTACATGAATTTACAGCTGATGTAATATAATATAAGCACAATAATGTTCAGCTATGGCCCGCCATTGGGGCTTACAATATTGAATTATTATTAAATTTAAGATATGTGTAATTTTCGTATTATCGACAATCGACGAAGTACCAAAAAAATATAAAAAGTAACCCAAAAAAGGCCACCATACATACATTAAACCTTTTTTACATCCTTTCATTAGACTTCGAAGGAAATCGTCCTTTCGATTTTGTAGTAACTTAAAAGTCACACTTAAAAACAAAACAGTTAATTAACACAGCTTAAAAAATAATTACCATATTACAAACCGTATCATTCTGATCCTTTAAGCCAACAAATTCTATTTTAATTAAATTTCACGAAGTCCATTAAAGAATATTACATGAGTTTACTCACATAAGCAAGTTATACATATGTATATTTCTGAAGTAATTTCCGTGCCGAAGTAGTACAAGTGCACTATTTCAGCAACAAAAGACTCGGGCCATTGTATGACCAGTAGGTACCGGAAAATTGGATATGTCGCGTGTCGTCGCAGCATATTGCTCGGTTCCAACGAATTCTCTTGCAATCTGCACTGGTTTTCAGATATAAGGCCTTGTGATATAACACTTAAATTTTATTACGGTATTTTGTTCATGTGTTTTTGTTTTGCTGTGTTGTTAAAAGATTAAAGGATAATGAAAGCTTTTGAACACACGAGACTGGTTGGCACTTCTGGCGTGGCATAGCGATACCTGGAAACTGTAGCAATAGTACCGATATACTAGCTGTATAAAAGTAAGGTTCTGGGGGCACGATAGTGCCCCAGACAAGTCTCGAGCAAAACGGGGTAGGATTTTTATTTACGAAAATCGGATATAATATTTTAAAACGTTGCTCCAAACTCGATATTCTTGTGGGAGTGTTTACGACATCATTTGTGGATCACAAGAAAGAGTAAAGAGTTTTCTCGAGAGGCAATTGTACAGGCGATACGGTGCGCAGCAGCCAGTTGAACGCCGTTGCGCCAGACATGCTATCTACTTCTGACTATTATTGTTTTGACGACAAAAAGTAGACATGTGACTTGACAGAAAAAGATACAGATGTAGTAATATTCTACTATCTTACTCCTTACTCTAAAGAGTATACGTTAAACTAACAGACCATCGAATAAAACTTCAACAAGAGTATCGTTAAGATGATTAATGCGGTTCCACAGTCTTCACTTGATTGACATAAAATGGATTTAACTTCGCTTAGAATAAGTTCTATTAAGTGTTCAACAGGAAGGAAAAGATCAATACGAAAAAGTTGGGAATTTTGATACGATCTTATAATCACTTAGTTTGATAGTAAGTTATAATCAGAATTTATAAGTGAGTTAGTTTACTTAAGATCCCTTGATTGTTCTTGCCTTGCCTTAAGTATTAAATTTTTTTAGTATATTTTTGTGCTTATTTGATTTACTTCTTTTGTGTTTAAGGCTTAAGTCATTCTATGTACTGCATTTAAGTGGAAACTATTTAGTTTTTATTTCCTCAAATAATATCTACCTACAGATTTATTTCGTTGCGGGATCCAAGACAGTCATTCATGTCCTTGGGACTTCAGTGTTTAGGTGTTTCTGGGTTTAAAGAATTTGCGGCGGTTTTGGGAGGTTATGGCAAGCTTGCCCCATGAAATAATGATAGTTCCCGTTCAGATTCATAAAGAAAACCTGTTTTTATGATATGAACTCACAGTTGAATCCGACAACACCCTACCAAATTTTGCACAAGGATTAAATGGGATCATAATTTCTCTAATAATAAGCTGTCCGTTCTAGGGTAGTTACTGGCCAGGCATGGCATTCGGATCATTGCGCACCGTTTTTCCTAAATACTTAACACAACAACTTAAAAGCAAAACAAAAGTAGGATTCTGTGGTAGTTTTGTCTTTACTACTGAGTCTAGAGTGCGCTGGTTGGAAACAGCCTCATTCCTGTGACAATAGTACTAAAATGCAATTGGCAAAATGCGAGCACACAAAAGCTTCACTGTAAATACAGTCAACAAAGTAATTCGGTGAGCGAAGTAAAAAAAGAGCAAATGATTTTGCACATATACAAAAAGATTTTGTTAATGGGAACAGGTAAAAATCACGATTGAATCTATTAGAGTATCTTAAAATAATTGTACTCTCATCGAATGATTCAAAACTGATCTTGGCTTTTAATAATATGGTTCTAACTTATTTAACGCCCGGTCCCTATAATTGAGAAACGATCCGTTTTAATTACGAATAGTAGTTTTATATACGTCTCGTAAACCAAAACCGTTCCTATAACAAACGTCTCGTCGTGCAACTTACTGACGGTTTGCAACTAACGGATATCGGTAAGCGAATTGTATGGAGATCTATGGTGTCTGTAGTTTTCCTATAAATATTTTAACCGTCAGTAGACGGTCAAGATAACTATTCGTAATGTCATTTGGTCGTAATGCGTATACAACGACGATTCGTTAAATATAGGAACCGGGCATAAGAGAAATAAGAAACTACTGTATACCCGTATGAAGCAAAAAAAGAAATTAACGACACAATTTAGTAGGTACGAGTTTAAATGAGAAAATAAGTACCTAGCCTGCAGAATTAGAAGCAAAAAATATGACATCGCAATTTAATAGTATAAATTTAAAAAAATATTGTTTTTAATATAACAAAAAAATGTCATTTAAAATTGTTGTTATTGCACCTGATTATAAATATAACAACTTAAACATAAGAGGAGCGGAGAGAGTAATTAGACTTCGAAACTCATAAAGCTTTATACTTACCGTAAATTTTAATCTGTTATACGCTTAGTGGTTAGTACGCAATTCAAGTTTAGTTTCACACGTTACCAAGACGGTTGCTCGATCTGAACCGTCAAACTTTAAATAGTGTGTAATTAAGTAGTTGTTAAGGTTCTTGTTGCAAGCACGCGTATAATTTGATTCGCGCGGTAAGTCTACGTCAAGGGATGTTACAGATGCTACATTTCGGATCCAGTTACGGATAAAGGGATGAAGTCAGTTTCATTATGCACGCAAAGTTGCTTCAATTAAGCCATACCTATTCGTATTGGAATGGGTCAGCTTGACCGAAGTGATTCCAGGGCCACACAGAAAACTGGCTTGACACGATTACAAGCTTGTATTTCGTTTCGTCTGAGTGCGATAGCTGAAGACACAATTGCTTCTGCCCCGCCCCCTACTTCAAATTTCTAATCTTAAAATACAAGCCACAATAGATTATATTCCGAAATATATAGAACAGATTTTGAAATTTAAAAGTCAGCCGACGCACCCGTCTCTTCTCTGTTGTTGCAGGTGTCCATAGGCGGCGCCTATTGCTTATCGTTAGGCAAATCGGTTCGTTTGTCCCATTACTTAAAAAAATATATAAATAACGAAAAACGGATACCGAAATATAATTTTTAGGTTAGGTATCCATATTTGAAACGATCCTCAACATTTGTGTCGATTATGGTAACGGCTGCAGTTAGAGAGCTCTGTAACATCTCTAACGTAAAGTTAGTTTCTTGCTACCTAAGAAGCTGTTAGATGGTTATACTTCATTGCTATGAACATGCAAAGTTTTGTATTTTGCAATGTGTTCGGGATAAATGAGACTTAAGTTGTCATAGAAATTGTTGCATTGACTAGAAATGTTTAAGTGTTTCACCCTGATTTCATACTCCTTTCTTCATGTTTATGATACGAACGACCTTAGTTACATAAATATACAGCATCAATCGTGTTTGTCTTCAAACATATTGACAGCAAATTTTCGATACTAATTTTGTAAAGATTTGCTTTTGCAGGTTGCCACGTAAAGAGGTCAGAGTCCAATTTAAAAGTCTCTTTCAAATTTCAAAGAAAAGGTCCCCATTTTTCACAACCATTTTGATCAATAAAGCAGTCAATGTATAATAAGGTCTGAATTAAATCACTAGCTAAAAACATAAAAAAAGATACGAAAAACAGAAACAAACACGGACATTCGAAAAACGGACGAGACTAACAAAGTGACAATTAAAAACCCGTTAACGATGTTGGAACAGAACAAAAAAAGTATCTACTAACTAAACTGTCCGTTCCGAAAAAAATATTATTTATCTTGCCCAGCGATGGAATAAGCCAGCCAATAAAACTGTGAGCACTGGTGTTGAGGCTGGACCACTGTAGTGGCAGTAACAAATTGACCCGTCGCCGTCCAGGAACTATTAATGAATTCCGTTTTGCTCTGAGCCTTTGTGCATCGGAGTGAAGGCTCTAGCATCATCGTCTCTATGAGAATGGAAATCGTGTTAATCAAATTTGTTGCGGGTAGCGGCTATGAAGTGAGTGGGTATGGATGAATTTATGGATGAAGTGGTAGCTTAAATAATTATTGCTTATCGTTAGGCAAATCGGTTCGTTTGTCCCATTACTTAAAAAAATATATAAATAACGAAAAACGGATACCGAAATATAATTTTTAGGTTAGGTATCCATATTTGAAACGATCCTCAACATTTGTGTCGATTATGGTAACGGCTGCAGTTAGAGAGCTCTGTAACATCTCTAACGTAAAGTTAGTTTCTTGCTACCTAAGAAGCTGTTAGATGGTTATACTTCATTGCTATGAACATGCAAAGTTTTGTATTTTGCAATGTGTTCGAGATAAATGAGACTTAAGTTGTCACAGATATTGTTGCATTGACTAGTAATGTTTAAGATTTTCACCCTGATTTCATACTCCTTTCTTCATGTTTATGATACGAACGACCTTAGTTACATAAATATACAGCATCAATCGTGTTTGTCTTCAAACATATGTAAATGATTAACAGCAAATTTTGGATACTAATTATGTAAAGATTTACTTTTGCAGGTTGTCACGTAAAGAGGTCGGAGTCCAATTTAAAAGCCTCCTTCAAATTACAAAGAAAAGGTCCCCATTTTTCACAACAATTTTGATCAATAAAGCAGTCAATGTACCTATAATAAGGTCTGAATTAAATCACTAGCTAAAAACTAAAAAAAAAAGATACGAAAAACAGAAACAAACACGGGCATTCGAAAAACGGACGAGACTAACAAAGTGACAATTAAAAACCCGTTAACGATGTTGGAACAGAACAAAAAAAGTATCTACTAACTAAACTGTCCGTTCCGAAAAAAAATATTATTTATCTTGCCCAGCGATGGAATAAGCCAGCCAATAAAACTGTGAGCACTGGTGTTGAGGCTGGACCACTGTAGTGGCAGTAACAAATTGACCCGTCGCCGTCCAGGAACTATTAACGAATTCCGTTTTGCTCTGAGCCTTTGTGCATCGGAGTGAAGGCTCTAGCATCATCGTTTCTATGAGAATGGAAATCGTGTTAATCAAATTTGTAGCGGCTATGAAGTGAGTGGGTATGGATGAATTTATGGATGAAGTGGTAGCTTAAATAATTATTGTAGTCCTTTGTGAGTGGTAGGACCTAATATTACACACTGATTTTGCTGAAAAATCATTTTAATTGGAGTTTTAAAACGTATGGCGTATGGCGGTATCATAAGTTAGTCATCATTGTATATTATAACTACATATTATAACAGTACTTTTTTAAGATTTGAAAAGAAAGGAAAACTTCTATTGAGTATTATTAATCAAAATTTCCCAGCCTATCTGAGCAGAGCCTAACGTTATCCTAAAACAAATAGCTATGCCGCGAACCCAGGGCGAGGATATTGATGTAATAAAGGCAGAATGGGCCCTCCCATCGGAATGTGGAGTCATTTTTCAAGATATTTTCCCACCAAATATCCAACAATGCGGGGCACAAGCTTGTAACGCAAATAATTGAAAATTGATCTCTTGGGTATCTCTCAATCAAATTGACCGTTTGTTTTTTGTTGTATCCACAATACAGGATCGGGAATGGCGATTTGTCACGTGATTGTCGACTCTATGTTCACACAAACTGATCTATTTGTGGTGTTATTGCAGTAACATGGATGGTTGAACTGTAACAATAAGTAGAACTATGCGTAGCGTATAATGATAGCTACAAATTGTTGTCCATTTGGGTCCATTACCGTTGATCCATTACGAAACATTTTGTCAAACATAGGAGATACATTTGAGATTATATTATTATTTAATTTTGTAATTGAGATGACCTCCCAACGTCGACATATGTCTCAGCAGGCCCAAAAAGAGATGAAAGAATGGGGTCGATGAGAAGGATTGGTTGCAGTCAAAATATTGCGTAGAGGGAAGAGGAGCTTGAAGCTTGGAGAATGACGTAAACACAGGAAGACGACGAAGGCTAAAAAAAAAACAGTTGAGATTTTAATTGGATTCGGAACTGCACCAATACTTCTTCACCCACGACACAGGATTTTCTCCTGTGTCGTGGGTGCGTTTAAAAACATACAATTTGTGGATCACACAAAGAGTTGTTCCGTGCGGGAATCGAAACCGCGACATGTTGCGCGGCAGCACATTCAATCGCCTAACCAAAACAAACTGACCAGTAAACCATTCATTGCCATTTTATTATTCTAAATACATAGGTCCCTATTCAGATTTCTTTATGACCTATAATTTATATTCTGTTCAGTCAGCGACAAGTCACGTCGGGTTTAGATAGGATTCGGTACCTGTTTTAGACGTTAACTTTTCACGGATTCGTAACTCTTAAAGAATGCGAGATCACGTTCCAATTCTGTCAATAAAGGCCAGCCCTAAGCGATGTGTTATAATAAAATCATTGTAAAATCCAACTGCAAATGCGTAAGGTAACGTAGTTTGAAATATTAACAAGATTTTTTTTAAGCGATTGGACGGCAAATGATCATCCGCTTTACTCGATGGAAAGCAATCGGCGCTGCCCTTGGACATTCGTCATATCGGAGGATTGTGCTGCCGGCCATTTTGAAGGTTAGGGTTTTGGAGAATGAGGGGTAAGGGAAGAACTGAGCCTCCAGAAACCTCACTTACAAAGCTAAACACAACGCTATGGTTTTACACGCTGGTTTTAGGTGGGGCTGTGGCATCTCTCCGGTCGAGCCGACTCAAGGTTCGCCCACATTTAATTCATTTATTTATTTATCGAAATGTTCTCATAAAATCTGAACTATTTATCATTATAAGTACTTACTTCTTCCCAAGTATATGTGAAAATAATGATGAGTATATTAATTAATGGTTAAAATATCTGGATTTTAAAAATATTACTTTAAAAATATTATACATATTTAATATTCTGCAGTTCTTTATTCTTTCAGTTGCACGATAACTCTCGATTTATGTAATCAGTATAAAGTAACATAATGTTTATCATTAAAAATAATTTTCCAGGCATTATCAGCGTAATTATTTTACAACTCTTATTACTTTAAAAGAGATATAATAATATTAATGAATATAAAAATTTGAGTCTGTTGGCGGAGGGATCATGGTCCAAGCTACCGGTGGTTAGGGCTTCAGAAATAGAAACCTCCTTACATTTCATGCTTTTTAAAGGATAACTGCATTCTGTATTTCAAAGTGGTTTTTACATCGTTAAAATCGTTTTTCAGACATTATTATTATTTATTCACGTTGACCTAAGTAATTATAGAATAGATTAACACTTACGAAAGCGGCCATTACTTTTATCAATACTTCCACACATGCACTTAGAGAGTCATTTGAGGGACTTAGCTGTGAAGCTTTTATCCTTTCAATGGCTCTAAATATCGTCTTCCATGTCCCGTAATATTAAATTTTATCAAATAAAAGCCTATATCAGTAAGAATCCAAAAGATTATTATACCCTAAAGGACCGCAAGAAGCCTTTGAAGCACCCAAAAATGATTTCTGATATTTCCTTAAGCATTTTTTTAAGTATAATATAGAGTATATTGATTTGGTGTTTTCATTTCTATGTTACATTGGGATGGGATTTGTTTTGCTCATTTCGTAAGCGTCATCGTCTTAGCTGAATATAATATTTTTGTAAAGGAAAATGACTTTTCTTTTTCAACGCGTTCATTAATTTCTTTTTAATCTAAAGATTTGCGAGGTTCGTGTTGACCGCCCAAGTATTTACGTCACGGCGCTACGCCAGTGTGAAAAGACGACTCAAAAATTACTGTTTATTTGTAAGAAATATTTTAAGAAATAAAGTAAGTATTAAAATTGAACTTTTCACGACGAGTTCTTTAAGCACTGCTGCTTTGGGATTTGTGTTTGTGTTGCTTAAGGATTTTGATACATAAGGTCAGATATTTTATGGTACACTACATCTGATCGTAATAATGTTAAACAATAATCACCTACGTATGTCGTGAACACAATCAGGAGTTGCTTGCTATCTTCAAATTCTATATCGGTAAGATGAAATGTTTTGTTGTAAATAATGTATGTTATTTTATGTATATGTATCGTATAATAAAAAATAAAAGTAATTTTGAAGAACGGTTAACACAATATTTCGTCATGGACGTTGAAACCCTTCCTCAAATATTTTCGATTAGTTTTCACTCGCGGCTTCGCCCGCGTAGTAAGTTAACCTTTGATCTACATACCAAATTTCAACCAAATCGGTCCAGCCGTTTTTGCGTGAAAGAGTAATAAGCATACATCCAAACATTCTAACAAACTTACACATTTATAATGATACAATAATTGAAGTGCGTAATTCACTTATATGCGTAATAACATTTTGTTACAAGTCGATGTAATAAAAGCGTTTTGAAAAGGGAAATTCACTCTAATAATTATTTCTATAAAACCGATACATAGTTTCATGTAGCCAGTTTGTTAATAGGTTAGAAAAGTTGTGTAAGTTCGCAAGTATGTGTGTACTTTACGAACTCGATCGGTTCTGGTCGGCTAGTGAGTTAGTGCACTTAACGAAACTGCTTTTACAATGTACTGTTACATGTTCGGGAATTTCACTGTATTGTGTATATTTGAGGTCATTTGCCTTGGATTCGATTGTCGCATTGGTTTAGTTTTAAAAGAGAGTGATGAGCTAAAGATGTTTATGTATTTTAAGGTCGGATAAGGTTTTATTAGTTTTAGATTTTTATTTTTTTTTATTAGGCGTTCTGTCTAAATTGATAGTTTTAATTCCGTCTATCGATCTTAAGCAAAACAAAACTAACTTAACTTTTTCAACTAAATGTTGAACCATAAAATAAGCATCGATTGTCGTCCCTATCGATGGAAAAATGATCATGGAAAACGTAGAAAAGTAAAGTTAATAAAAAAATCTAGGATGAATGAAAAAAGGTGCTCATGAAGTCATTTTTACCCCACGCGTCTCAACAGTTCCGGGAGGGGAAAAGTGGCACGTTTATTTTTATAGCCACTGAGATTGTCAGTGGCCTACTTGCATTCAAGTCAGTAATTGGCTCTTGTTAGACTACGCATACTATATACTACGTGTTACTTTTTTCTTTATTTCTTTGTTACAGTAAGACAATAAATATCCCGTATATTTAAGGCAGACATATTGAAAGGCTCTTAAGGCAGAGTTGCATATGTGTTATGAGTATAGTCTGCACAGATATTTAGTTATCATTGGTTATTGGTATAAAGGTTGACTTGGTATTAACACGTTAATCGACACGTACGCCTCAAAGGTTTCTGTCGGTAGTCAAAGACTTAATAGCTATTTTTTATTCTAAAAACATTGCACGTATAAGGACCTTTTCCTATGTTGTGCGTTTACAAACATACAAATTCACATAGATACGCAAGTCACTCAGACATCGGAACATTTGTGGAACCCACAAAGTGTTGTTCCGTCGTTGCACAACAGATAGTTGCCCAGCCACCGTGTAGTTTATTCTGACCATTAATTATATGGATTTTAATGAGGTTATATTTTCTCACTTTTCGTCAGTTCAGTAGCCAAATAGTGGTTTTTGTCTCTGAATTGAGTTTCTATTTCCGTACGGATTGTATATTAGTTATTTGTACATAAGTGTGGGAGAGCCATGCTTCGGCACGAATGGGTCGGCTCGATCGGATTGATTTAGCGGTCTCACAGAAAACCGGTCGTGTGAGTGAGGTTACCGGTGGACCAATCCCTCTCATCATCAGATGACTTCTCCCGCCCACGGTTAGGTGGGAAAGAGAGAGAGAGTCAGACTATTACTAACTTAAAATCCTCCAGTACCTTCTCCTGCTTTAGGCTGAGACCGTGGTGCCTCATTGCGCTTACCCTGCAATCCCAGCTGAACGTTAGCCTTGTGGAGCCCTGTCT
This sequence comes from Spodoptera exigua, assembly GCA_902829305.4. NCBI lineage: Eukaryota > Metazoa > Arthropoda > Insecta > Lepidoptera > Noctuidae > Spodoptera > Spodoptera exigua. The sequence continues at coordinate 8,631,264 of LR824614.2, forward strand.
GTGGTGGTCGATTGATTCTTAGAGGCGCGCGCGGAACTCTTCGCGCAGTACGGGTCTGGTTCTAGTAAAGTGGCGAGCTACCCTCACTCGCCGTCGGTGGCCGGAGATCGTCTCTCGATCCCCAACGCCCGGAGTGTCGCGCACTGCACCTGTCACATCAAAAATGGAACATTTATTGTTTCGAAAAACATTTTTGGCAAAAGGTTAATTTAACATTCAAATTATAATGTGAAATGGCGAACTCATCAGAAAATCATATTATAATTATGTTTATTGAAATGAGTGTAACCGATAAACAATTTGTTTAATACTGTTTAACTGGTATACATTTTTTAATAATTCAATCATTAATGTCTCTCATGCAGAAATCAGAGGTTGTTTTTATTTAATCAATTTGTTTACCTATTATGATAAATGTGTATTGGAAATATTCATATTTTGTGTACCATGTGTATTATATGGTTAAAATGACCGCCACACACATTCTGTATTGAAAAATATTTATTAAACATTAATATGTGTAATTAATTTATCACTATTATAAATGTTAGTATTCAAATCTAATTGCGGTTTTATGCTGAAGTATTCAATTATAGCATGAAATTAAATTTTAGATATTTCTATTACTGGTGTTTATTTTATTAATTTTATTTTTATTCACTGTTATACATTATAATAGGTCTTTACCTATGAAATTGCAGTTTTGCATGAAAACAATCTAAACGAATTTTTTATTTGAAATGTGATGAAAATGTAACACTAATCAATAAACAAATGACTACATTTGGAAAAAGAATCCCATGTTTTTAAAACAAAATTAATTAGCCTAGCCTAAGAAAAACTATTTTGATTTGAAATGGCCAGTACTGCAGACCTTTATTTTTTTACACTGCTATACATTTATGAGAGACAAATCACCAAGTCATTGAATTGTATGCCCAGGATGAGGCGAGAGGCAGTGTCTCTTACTGACCAAAACTTGCAACTACGGAACTTGTGTTTACGTTAAAATAGTCAAGCGCATTATGGTATTTCAATACCATAATGGAATGAAGAGAAAAATATTGAAACCGTATTGGCTGCACGAAGTCGCTGCCACATGCACGCTGTTCATGATGAATGCCGTTGTAATTTGAATCTAGTGAAGCTTTTCTCAGTAAGTTTTACATATTTATGTAAGTCGGTATTTTCAATAAATAAAAAAGTATTTAATAGTTCAGAGAAAGTTAAAAGACTTTCCTCCAAAGTGCCTAGAAAATAACGATGAAAGATTTTTTGCAACTGAGTACCTACCATTGCGGTCTCGATATACATAGTCGTAAAAAACTACCCATTCAATTGAAAATGAACTTTAAAGGTTCTTTTCGTAGTTAAAAAATTCAAGGTATTTATTTAGCGAATAGATAATGAAAACCAAAATACGAGGCAAAGTAAAAGGTACAATATTGTAATCCATATAATGTTCTTTACCTATGTACATTTTATATCAATACAGGATAAGGTAAATCTCTTGACGATTAACTAAAGGTCGGATATAAAACACTAAAAAAATGTTGATACGACGCCCATCACAAAGTTCTTTGACGATCATTTTGTAAGTACTTTTTGAATATTTTTGTAAGTATTTCTTGGATGCCCAAGGGATCGTTACAAACGTAAACACATATAGACTCTATTCTCAAAAGGGGAACTTTTAAAATAAAAAAGAAACAATAAGCTAAAGCAAACTAACCGTAGTTTCTCAATAAAAATCCCACGCTCGATTCTCCGTTGGCGCTCACAAAGAACATATTTGCGGAGAAAAGTTTCAAAATTGTTGTGCTTCCAGATTTCGATCTCTTTGTCCTAGTCACGACTGTCCTTGGGGAATATTCTCGTAACATGGCTACGGTCAATGTGTGTGCACTACTGGTACAAATAAGAGGAAAAACACTTCGTTTACAAGGAAATTAGTCTTGTACTTGATTTTTTTAGTACATGAAGTCGTTTACTTAAAATACTAATAGTTTTTCGGTTATTGAACTTCCTGATGTCACTGGTACAAAAGTCACGATATTACATTGCCTACGTCGTAATTGGCGGAAGATAATTCGAGAGAGAACAGTAATACATATTTTCCTGACAACTTTTCACACTACAACTTTTATAATAAAGTCGATATTCGAACAAACAATTTTCTTCTTACCAAGACGAGTCGTTGTGCTTAGTATAAGCTACCACATACACAAGTAATTTGTCATGTCTTTAGCTGAAATAGAGCAACCCGTTATTATCGTTGTTACATCTCACGAGTTAATATTTCGGCATGTACAGCGGTTGAACACAAATTATTCGAATTAATGCCAGTAGCATTTAATTGCCGTCAGTTTTCCGACAATGTTACGTAACTTTTGTACCCCGATAAATTGACCAGACGTATGTTTTTGCGCCACGCCGCTTAAACGGTTAATGCTCTTCAATTTCGTTTATATTTTTAAGGAATTTTTGCTATATTTCTTATGTTGTTTGTGGGCGGGTGGGTAATATAATTGACATTTGTGGGAGTTTTGTTTTGTTAAACTATGTGTAAGTATTTAATTTTCCATGTTGAAAAATTATGATAACAATAGTGCGTCTACCATTACGTCGATTCTATAAAATTCGTTTTCTTGTTCGAGTGTGAAGTGAGCGTCAAAGTAACGGAGAAATTACATTATAGAATGCCACTTTTACCGTCATCTCATACTTTATCTATCAAAATGTTTCGGTCAATTTAGTTCAACTCGCAACAGATTCAAATTCGAAGTGCACACTGCATGAACACATCGAACACTGGACATACAAGCGCATTGCTCGCCTTTTCAAAATGGGAAAATTGGGGAGTGAGGTTTTTTTAAGAAACTGCTATACAACTGTATATATCTACTCTTGAACCAACTTTAATTTGCTACAAAGAATTTAAAGTTTGACGTCCATGATGAATTCTGCGTAACATTATATTAAAAGAAAGAGCGTTAAAATACCAGAGTTTAATAATTTAAAGAATTGACCTGAATTTCATAGACTACATTGTGATGGCTTCAAAAATGTTTTCGAGCCATTAGATAATGGATTGAAGGTTCGAAAAGACTTCAACAACCATTTTTCTTTTCGATCAGCCATTTAATACAGATAACACACATTCAGATATCTATACCTGCATACATAAATTCTAAGCTGTCATTTATAACATATTTAACGACTGTTTGAGGACAAACCCGACTAGTTTCAGCCACAGCGAGGGCTCATACTCATGTACAGCAAAGAGCGATATACGCCGTGAAAATCGTGAACATTATAATTAATTTAATAGGTATGTCACACGATAATTTAATAACAAAATACTTGTCACAATAATTATAACAAGTATTTTTGTATTATAATTTTCGTGTTAATTTTATTATTAACGTCCCATCCACAACACAGACTGAATATTATTTAAGTTATGTAACATTCCAGAAAATATACCCAATTAATATTTAAAATTCAGTTTATTATAAAGGAAAATTTAAAGCACAGTTACTTATTATTAATATAATGGTAGCAAGCAACATCTGTTAATAATGGTCAATTAATAATTCCTTAATGGGATCCGAATTTCACGGCAACATTATATACGGGTATTTTGGATATTGAATCACTTTTATTGAGTTTCGATGTTTCAAGGACAAATTTTGATTCTGTTAGGCTAACTTTGAGGATGATATTAAGTGGTAAGTGATACTTAAGTTTCAAATAAGCACACTTTTGAATGTCAAACAAAATATTTAGAGGTCATAAGTTAAAATTTACAGTCTGTCGATCTGTTCTCTGGTGACTCTATTAATTATGCTCGAATGTGTACATGTCAGTCTCGCGGGGAGCCAATGGAAGCAGGTTGCGAGTTGGCTTTCGATGTGAAGGATTAAGGGGTACGCCTTTGTTCAGCAGTGGATGTCTTCCAACTGATGATGAAAGTGTACAGTCAGGGGTCAAACATACAATTACACTCTACCAAATTTAAAATGACTGAAATTTCTTTGTAGTAATAGTTCAATGGTTCACAGCCAGTTTATATAATAATTTAGATTCTATGCTATAAATTAAAGCAGTCCTCAACTATTGACTGTATCATCCAAAGATATTTTGGTCATTTTAAAATTGGTAGAGTGCAATTGTATTTTCGACCCCTGACTGTACATCACTAAAAAGTCGGAGAGTCATGCTTCGGCATGTGTTTTGCCGTGTGGGTGAGGTTACCGGAGGCCTAATCCTTCCCCTTCCCCAATCCCTCCCCAGTTCCTAAATCTCCAAACCCCTAATCCCTAAAAGGTCGGCAATGCACTCGTAACTCCTCCGTTGCAGGTGTCCATGGGCGGCACTGATTGTTTACCATCAGATAATCCGTCTGACTGTTTGCCGACCTATACATAAAAAACAGAGCGAGCAAGAATCCTAATGGGTTATAAGTTCGTGATTAAACTATCCGTATCTACGCCCACCAGCTCAGAACTAGAATAAACGAGAAAATCCAAATCATTTGTTGCAATGAAACTGAGCAAATAAATCTTTTATCTTTCCCTCTAGAAAAAATAAACAATATTATTTTTATTATGAATCACTATGCGATTTCACATGGAATTCCAAGTAAATCCGGGTTTAAATGTTCTGTTCGGTTCACCGTTACGGTAAGCCATGTAAGCTTATTTGGGATAACGTTGCTTTATTTATTTACCGACAAAAATATTTGTACTCAAGTGAAAATGTACCTAGCGACAACGTTAAAAATGGATTGTTCAGAAATCGGTTATGTGTAGGATATAAACAAAAAGATAAATATTGGACGGAAAGTATAATTAAGTGTGGGAGAGCTATGCTTTGGCACGAGGCACATATATACCCACGCCCTTGGAACTGGAGGAACTGAACTTCCGTTATGTTTCGTCGAGTGACTGAGGTTACCGAAGTCCTAATCCTTCCCACCATCTCCCCTCTACCCCATATCCCCAAATCTGGAGCCTTACCTCAAGCTTTTCTCGTCCCTTAAAGACTGGCTACCGCCTTATTACTTTAGTGTTGTTAGAGTCCATGCGGCGATGCTGATTGTTTACCATCAGGTGATCTGTATGCTTATAACATTGCTAAAAGAAAAGATAATCGATATAACATGTGAAGATTTCTTCACATGTTATATCGATTATCTTTTCTTTATAGTGTAATGAAATCGAAATTATATTAGATAGATTTTATAGATACTATAACTACGTCAATTTTTGTTTTCTTCTCCTATCTACCGTAAACTTTTAATTCTGTATTCAGGAGTCGTACTCAAAAAATCACTTGATAAAATACAATAAAAAATAAACCTTATTATCACTCCTTGTTATAATGAGATACGATGTACGACCGCACACATCACACTGGATTCACAATCGACCGCTTGCCAAATGCCGCAGATAATCCGTTCATTATTTAGGTTGACGTCTAAGACTCGGTGATGCGGCAAGGTTTCCCAGAACTCCGGTGAAATCAGTGGTATAATTTAGAGGGAAACGTCTAATATAATTTGCCTAAATACATGGTAGCAAAACTACATATGCATATAAAAATGCCTTTAAAGTTTGAAGTAATTATTTTGTTATTTACCAACAACGGTATTTATGGTAACATATATAATTTACGCAATAATACCATACTTTTGCTCAGTTTCATAAAAACAATCCTATATTAAGGTTTACTGTGACGAATGTGTTCTAAAAAGTGAAAACTTGTTTTTGAGGGAGCAAAACTCATCAAATAACTTCTTCTGCGGCCCGGGGTGAGGCCAAGAGGGCGTGCTGGACTCTTACTGACTAAAAAGACCTTATTCCATCGTTTGCTCCAGGTCAGTGTCGCAGTATATTGGTGGGCGTACAGCGGCAACCCAGGAAAAAGTAAAAACCTGAAACATACTTTTTTAAAGTCTTGTCAGTTATGTTTATGACCTCCTGAGATTGATAGATAAGTCTTATACCATATTTAACGGAACTCTGATGTTATTATACGTGAACATTTGAAAAACACGTACCTAGACTGAAAATGGAAGTCAGAAAATGGTGTCACGTTTCGCCATCAAATCTGTAAGCTTTTTTATATCAATGCAATTACCAGGGTTATGTATCTATATGTACATTTTATAAAACATGTACTTTCTGCTTGGAATAGAAACAAATGCATGTATATATGTATTTGAAATTGATAACCGTTCCCAATTTTCCTAGATAGATCAAGGTTACTGACAAAAATCTATTGAACCAATGATAAGCATCGAATCCAACGACTGTTTATTATTTTTAATATGTTATATAATATAGTTTTGATGGTCAATAAATATTACTGCTATTGTGATATGAAACTGAATTAGGCACACAGTGTATACTGAGCTGTTTACTTAGAAGTGAGAATTAGGCATGTCCGTTATGTGCCATTATTTTCAAGGACGAAGGGTACTAAACTTTTTTTTGTACAGAAGAATAAATTGTTCTAGTTTTTTAGTATGTTTTTTTTCATTTCGGTATGATTTTTAATTTTAAATTGTACAATGAAAATCCCTACACAGGAACCTATTGAGCCAGTACTGAGACATAGCTACGAGTATGAAACGAAATCGTTTTAAATATCGATTACGTTCGTATTTATTCAGTACGTGTTCGTTCGTGCTTCAAATGTTTGCCGGACAGAAACCCCGTAGCAAATTGAATTTTCTAATCTACAAACGGTAAAAGGTGACTGCATACGAAAGGATCCCGGCGTTTATTGGGAAATAGAAATGCAATGATAGGTGGCGAAATTGGATTGCTCGTATCAACTGTACTTTATGTAGATGGATTTTAAGACTATTTTTTATTTCCTTGAATGTCTGTTTCGTATGCAGATGTTAAAGGACAGATGTATTGTCACGTTATTTTTAGAAATTATCCTACTAAGAAAAGAATAAGCATTATAGTCTAGAATAAGACATAGGCTAGTTTTACTCTGGTAATATGGGCAAACTGCTGGAAGTAACTATACGTGCATGTTTTTTCAAATGACGAACGAATTGTGCTGAAAAATATAAGTAAATCAGGCATGTCTTACAATACACTCCACAGTTACATTTTCGAAAACCAAATTGGAGCTTCTTCTTTGAAAATTTTTCATTATTTCCTAAACTTTTGAATGCTTTACAGAAACATATCTTCACGAAGACACAGCCAACAAAACGCGGGTTTACTTTATTAAAACCCAAACCTGATAGTAGTGTGAAAGTTAGTTCATAATGAAAAACTTGGGCCCCCGCATAGCTAAGACAGTGGTTGTTTCTTCTACATCAGAAGTTCACCAAACTGGCAGAAAAGTTGTGTCGTTAATCACGTGTGGAGCTGAAACGTGACACTGTCCCGCTCAACTTTACTCTCACGTGAAATGATCGCGTCAACCAACTTTTTTTGATTAAATATAGGTGTGATTTATTTCTACACTGATTATTTGTGATACAAATGAAGATAGATACGGAATTAATTTGGTGCTGCGGAAACGGTAGTAGGGTTAATTGTGTGACTTAGTTTTGTGTTCCTGAGTAGCTTTAGTTGAATGAGTAGTCTGGAGAAATGTTGAGCTCTTGGTCTATGTTACAAAAAAAAAAGTTCGTTTACTCTAATATAGTTCTAAAATCCTGAAAATTGAAATACATATATTATTCTGAGAGAAAGATTCAAGGCAGTCTCGGTACTAAGCTACTTAAATATAAAAGAAACTTTAAGAACAAGAACCCAACGAGAGAAATTGTTGAAAAAACACGGAGGTAAATCATATTACGGAGAAAAACCCACAGGCAAAATCATGTTTAGGAAGCATGCACACGTTAATAATCAAAATGCGTGAGCGTCTGATGTTGATTGCACTCCTGGTGGTAAAGGACGTTATATGGATTATACGCTGAACAACGAATTTATGCAGCTGTGTCAAAACGTGGTATGCTTTGAGCACGTGGACTGGACAATGTAACAATATGTAAGAGAATAATGCATTCATTGACGTTGGATATTGTAGTCTGATTGGACCCCAACAAAGACTTGTCAAATAATAATAATTTATTTTGATTTGTCGACATGAACCACTGACGTGATTTAGAACTGTTTAACCTAATTATATGCGATGTCTAAAGTCTCAGTTTTAAAATCTCAGCTGTCTCAACTTGGAAAAGACTAAGCAATTAATCAAAGTCGCCGTATTATTAACTTTTAACCGAGTAATATCACCAATAGTCACCGACAGATTGCATAATATTATTATATTTTACCTACTTAAGAAAAAAAATCGCAAGCACCTAGGATAATTTGGACCCGGGTACGTCCTAAAACTGCGACCAGACACCGAGGAATGGGGAGCAGCATTCTTTAAAAATTATCGGTGACCTAACTGCGCTCGCCAACCCGCCTGCCAAGCGTGGTGAGTATTGGCAAATCCCCCCCATATGAACTGCTCAGATAAAACCAGGCCCCCAGTCTCCGGCAGTCCCGCCGTTCCTGGCTACCGTGGTAGCGGTCAGGGTAACGGCGGGACACGGGGTGCTAAGAATCCCCGGAGGTGGAGAAAAGGCTACCACCCCCGACGACGACTGGCCCTGGTAACACACAATGTTCGCACTTTGAGGACAGACGAGAAGATTATTGAGCTGGAAGAGGCATTGGGTAGGTTGCGCTGGAGTATTGTGGGGTTGTCAGAAGTCCGACGAGAGGGCGAGGACACGATAACCCTAAGATCCGGCAACCTATTCTACTACCGGGAGGGCGAACAACTGTCCCAAGGTGGTGTCGGGTTCCTCGTCCACAGGTCCCTCGTCAACAACATTCTTACCATCGAAAGTGTGTCGAGCAGGGTGGCGTACCTGATACTCAGGGTATCCAATAGATACTCGTTGAAGGTTATCCAGGTTTATGCACCGACCTCGACACACCCAGACGAGGAAGTAGAGGTTATGTATGAGGACATAAGTAGGGCCATACATACTAATAAAACCTACTTCAATGTTGTTATGGGGGACTTCAACGCGAAACTGGGAACTCGAGGCGATAACGAGCTGAGAGTGGGGCAATTCGGGTATGGGCAACGGAACCACAGGGGACAGAGACTGGCTGAGTTCCTGGAGAAGGAGGACCTCTTTGCGATGAACTCCTTTTTCCAGAAGCCGTCTCACAGGAAATGGACCTGGATGAGCCCGGACGGTTCCACAAAAAATGAGATCGACTTCATCATGACAACAAAGCGACAGATGTTCAATGATGTCTCTGTGATCCATAAAGTAAAAACCGGCAGCGATCACCGACTGGTCAGAGGCACATTGAATATCAATATAAAGCTGGAAAGATCACGTCTGATGAAGTCTACGCTCCGACCTTCAAATGCACATATCGGTTGTCCCGAGAGCTTTCAGATCGAGCTATCGAATCGTTTTGAGTCCCTGGAGAATTGCGAGTCAGTGGACGAGATTAGCAACAGGTTTGTAGAAACTGTCCATGCGGTCGGGTCGAAGTTTTTTAGACCCCGCCGAAAAGACAGACCGCAGAAGCTTACCGATCGCACCCTCAAACTCATGGCAGAACGACGTGCTATGGTACTCCAGACCTCTGCCGATGCTAAAGCACATCGGCAGCTCAATAGACAAATATGGAAGTCCATGCGACACGATATCCGCAACTTTAACGCCAATAGGGTTAAAGAAGCGATAGAGCGGAACCAAGGCTCCAAAGTGTTCGCTAGGGACATGTCTATTGGGCAAACACAGCTGACGAAGCTGAAGGCGGAGGATGGCAGTGTAGCGTCGACGAAGGCCGAAGTTTTGGGTGAGATCGAGAGGTTTTATGGACAGCTATACACATCGGTCACTAGACCTGTTAGCTCAGTCGCCGATCCAAGAGCTAAACTCACCCGACACTATACCGAGGATATCCCGGACATCAGCCTATACGAGATTAGGATGGCCCTCAAGCAGCTCAAGAACAACAAGGCGCCGGGCGAGGACGGAATCACATCAGAGCTTCTGAAAGCGGGCGGAACGCCGGTACTGAGAGTCCTTCAGAAGCTCTTCAACTCCGTCATATTCGAAGGAGCAACGCCGGCGGCATGGAGCAGAAGTGTGGTGGTACTATTCTTCAAGAAGGGAGATAACACTCTACTGAAAAATTATAGACCCATCTCACTTCTGAGCCATGTCTACAAGTTATTCTCGAGGGTCATCACAAATCGTCTCACACGTAGGTTCGATGACTTCCAGCCTCCCGAACAAGCCGGTTTCCGGAAAGGCTATAGTACCATAGACCACATCCATACGCTGCGGCAAGTTATACAGAAGACCGAGGAGTATAACTTGCCACTATGCTTGGCGTTTGTGGACTATGAGAAGGCTTTTGATTCGATCGAGACTTGGGCTGTGTTAAGATCTCTCCAGCGGTGCCATATTGACTTTCGGTACATCGAGGTTTTGAAGTGCTTATACACAAACGCCACTATGTCGGTCCAAGTACAAAACCAGAGCACTAAGAATATTCCTCTGCAGCGAGGTGTAAGGCAAGGAGACGTCATATCTCCGAAACTGTTTACCGCTGCATTGGAAGACGCTTTCAAGCTCTTGGAATGGAAAGGATCTGGCATCAACATCAACGGCGAGTACATCACTCACCTCCGGTTTGCCGACGACATTGTAGTCATGGCAGAATCGCTGGAGGATCTGAGCACAATGCTCGATGACCTCTGTAGAGTTTCTCAACAGGTAGGGCTCCGAATGAACATGGACAAGACGAAAGTCATGGCAAACGCCCATGTCACGCCCTATCCGATATCAGTTGGGAGTTCTAACCTCGAAATTGTTGACGAATATGTATACCTGGGACAAGTGATCCAGCTAGGTAGGTCCAATTTCGAGAAGGAGGTCAATCGTCGAATCCAACTTGGATGGGCAGCGTTCGGGAAACTACGCAACATCTTCTCGTCCAACTTACCTCAGTGCCTTAAGACGAAAGTCTATAATCAATGTGTGTTACCAGCGATGACCTATGGAACTGAAACGTGGTCTCTTACTGTGGGCCTTATAAAGAAGCTCAAGGTCGCTCAGCGCGCTATGGAGAGGGCTATGCTCGGAGTTTCTTTGCGAGACCGTATAAAAAACGAGGATGTCCGCAAACGAACAAAGGTTTCCGACATAGCCCAGCGGATTAGTAAGTTGAAGTGGCAATGGGCGGGGCACATAGCGCGTAGAACCGACGGCCGCTGGGGCAGAAAGGTTCTCGAGTGGAGGCCACGTACCGGCAAGCGCAGCGTGGGACGTCCACCCGCAAGGTGGACAGACGACCTGATTAAGGTCGCAGGAAGCCGCTGGATGCAGGTCGCTTCCAACCGGCCTATCTGGAAGTCAATGGGGGAGGCCTATGTTCAGCAGTGGACGTCCTGTGGCTGATATGATGATGATGATGACCTAGGATAATTAATTCCCATGTGAACAAGGTGTGCAGTTTAAGTGCTAGAGAGTCATGCTTTGGAACAAATGGGATAACTTGACCGAAGTGACACAACGACCTCATAGAAAACCAGCGTGAAACAACTCCAAAATTATGTATGTTTCACCGTGTGAGTGAGGTTACCAGTGGCTTTTTAACTTCTACTACCTACATTTCCAAAATTCCTTATCCTCAAAAGGCTGCCAAAGCACATGGATCTCATCTAGGGTTGCGGGTGTCCATGGATGGAGCCGATTGCTTACCATCAGGTTAGGTTGTGGAAACTAAACGTCGTAAGCCCCAGATAAAAATGAGGACATAAAAATGTTTACATAATTCATCAGGGTGAAAAATAATATATAGATGAACAAAGTGGAGTAAGCGTTCAAGTCATAAAAGAAAAAAAACAATACATATTCCAACAGTCATCATCTTAAAGATAAAGTTTAGAATTTAACGGTTTTTATTTCAAACTGTAATCAAGATACTGAAAGTTTAAATTGCAGCGTGTAAACATCTTACGTGCACTTATATTAAGTAGAAAGTATAAACTCAAACACGTTGCAACGCTACACAACTTGTATTAGTGCAATAATGTATATCGTCACGTGCGCGCGACAGATGGCGCTTTACGGCCTCCGCCATGTTAAAACTATTACAAAGAAAAAATTGAATTCGTTCGTATTCTGGTTAATGTGCTTTCACTTGAACGTTTAGTGCATAATGTTTTGTCAAGTTTCAAGTAAGTGGGCTCTTAGTAATTTGTAAAGTCATTAAAATAAAAACTTTAGTTATAAGTTAAATTGTAATTTCAGCTGATAAGGTTATCATGTAGGGATATTTCATTTATAGTCGTAGTAGCTGTGAGTTCTGCACTTGAGCTATGAAAAAAGGCTAGTTCATTAAGTTATGACATTTAATGAAGTAGTTCGGATGAAACTTTGCAAAGATTTTCCTCGATAACAGAAGATTTTAATAAGAACGTATACCAAACTTACTAATAAATTAAATTGAAAAATATTCCCAAGCTAGTAATTGAACGGAACCTGCAAAAATAACTTCTAATTAATAATTAATTTTATGGAGCCAATGACCTTGAACCCAGCGTTAACACAATGAAAGGTCTCAGGTTGCCAAAAATGGCGAATTAATTTTCATTATACTTGGCACAATCTGATCAGACATTTCACAGGATTGTGTTTCATACAGGCAACGAGCTCATTAATCATCTTCAGGAGCTGACAGCCTGGTGGAAGCTGGGGTTACCAGATTACGGTGACATGGATCCCAGACAATACATTAACAGTATAAAGGTGAGATATTTCTCATGTGTTTTAACACCTGTATTGATTTCGGACTTAATTTAAAAATAGATTGAGGGAGTGTCAGACTCTTATTGACTAAATCCATTCTCCTTCTCCTCCTGCCTGCCAGGAGATTATTGCGTTTGACCTATAATCCAAGGTAAAAAGAAACTTTTTTATTTATTTATTCATTGATTGAATTATGGACAACCAGTATTTGCAACATTATTTCTTACATCTAAACATTAACTTATTTTTACATCCTATGAAAAATTAGTCGGATAAGGATAAGGTGATAGTAAAGTAGGTAGAATTCATTTTTCATCATTCCTGGTTTTATTATTATTATTTCTCTTTTTTGTTTTTATCTCTGGCTAGCTAGGAATTGATGGCAAGCCCAGTTCATCACCGGAATTTGGGTTTCTTTAAGACCTTTGTTTCTTTTGTATTGTCTGAATCAAACTGTAGACCGCACTAGTCTACGGATATTCAGAATGACTGTCTTATTATTATTATTAGCCTATAATGTCCCACTGCTGGCTAAAGGCCTCCCCATCTCGCTGCGACACCTACCAATCCTTCGACTGTGTCCACCAGTCTAGATCATTACGCCATCTCTTCCTAGTTTTATGATCAAGAAATAAACACGAATAACTTCATGTTGTGTTAAATAGAAAACAAAAGTACTTATCGAAACTTCGGACAGAAGAAAACTTTATAACCTGTTCACGGAATCGTCTCAAATTTCAATACAAACTCAAATTACCTAGTTTTTTCTAAAAAATATTTAAACTAATTGGACTCGTTTTTCATAACAATAAATTCATCTTGTCGAAAGTTTGGAAATACTTCCCAATAATTATTACCCTTCGAGTAACCCAATATCGGTTTGAGTTATCAGCTCTGAAGTTTGTGTTGAGAAAATTAGACGTTCGAAAATCGTGGGTACTTTGTTATCGGGGTTCGATGCCTACATTTAAGGTACCGAAGTTCGTGGTGCCACTTTATTGGAGATAGTTGATGTAATATTTGATATATCGAGTGCTAACTAGGTTCAAAATGGGGTTAGTCTGGTATTATATTAGAATATGCGTATAAGTGTGAAAGTAAGTAATAGAGAGAGTTTAAGTGTAGGAGAGCCACGCTTTAACACAAAAGAGACGGCTCGATCTGAGGGATACCACGGCCTCACAGAAAACCGGCGTGTAACAACTACAGCGTCGTGTTTCGCTGTGTGAGTGAGGTTATCGAAGGCCTAATCCTTCTTCCCCTTCCCTAATGCTTCCCCCATCCCTAAATCTCCGAAACTCTAATCTCCAAAAATGTAGCAACATACTCAAAACTCCAATTGTGTTGCGTAATCCGTCTGACCGTTTTGTGTCCTATCACATAAAAAAAATATCGATTAGTTTTTTGAGATACTAGTCAGGCGACCAAGGCTAAAAACCCATAAGAATATATTTACTTGAACTGAATAAAAGGGAAATATAAACATTAATATTTCACTTAAACAAGTTACTTTTAGTAGTGGAGTTATATTATTATATTTAACTTCATACCAACCAGGCGTTGAGTAGTTTAAAGCTAACGCAAAGATAAGCACACTATTAAAAGATCCTAACAACCAACACATTTGAAATAACAGAAATGCAGCACTAAATTTTGCTCCTCCGTGCTACAAAATCGGTGCACGATAATATTTCCAGTGTCACGATAGGAACGGTCGCGTTGTGCCCATAACTTTAAGTTTGTACTCCGGGAGCGACATTCCGCCGGAATTCGGCACACGTTATCATAATGTCGGGTAGGCTGGCATGTACCACACAAGCATCCCCATTGAATAACGACACAATATGTTTGAAGTTGAGACGTTTATATTGCTTGTCGTGATTAAGATTAACGATGGTGAATTGCAGCTCAGTAGAAATGCAACTGTGAATTGGGTGATAATGTTAGACGGTCTTCGTTAATTCGTGCATATTGTACTTTCTGGAAAATAATAATATAGTTTTTTTGTATTCTAACGATGCACATTGAGTGCCAGATTCATTATAATCATCTTCTGCTCATTTCTGTTCTCTTCTGGACATAGACTTCTTCAATTGCATCAAGCAACACAGAGTCTGATTTTTAGTTCTGCGCATTTACGTCTGTCTACACGTGGTCTTCACTCGAGAGTACGAGTAATCTAGCTATAACCGGTTCGTCAAAAATTGTGATCGGTTATTTTAGTCTCTCATCAGTCTCATCTAAAAAATGTTTACCATTTGTTTTTGCACGCTTTAGTTAAGCAATTATGCCTACTAGAACTTAAAAGCCACAATAATATTATGCATAAATAAAACACCGTCTTTAAATTAGGCTTAGGCTTCTTATAATAACAGTTAACTTAGGCTTCTCATACTCACAAAAATCTAGATAGCATTCTCTCCACCGAGGGGGATTGATGTTACTGAAAAACCTAAAGTAAATGCTTTAGAAATACCAAACTGTAATTGAGGTCATATCTACCATTAATCGTTCATGTCTCTGGTACCTAGTCTTGAAACATATGCTGACGTAAGGATGTAACGTAAAAAGAACTGCTCAAGCGTAAACCAGACACACGCAGCAAAGGTTTCGATTCTTTATAAAAACACTAGCTTTTGCCAGCGACTTTCGCGTGGAATATTGACTTGCAGGAAGTCAAGATGAGAGGTATAAAAAACTATCCTAAGTATGTCCTTTGATTGTACCAAAGTTCACTGAAATCGGTTCAGTAGTTTAAGCATAAAGAAAAGACAGACAGACAGAGTTACTTTCGCATTTATAATATTAGTTTGGATCACATTTATTGAACCTAATATTTTCCTACATTTTTTATGAGGGTGAAGTCATCGAATGACTTCTGGAGGGAGAATGTCAAATTCTTACTGGCTAGAACATACCCTTATCCTTGTCCTACTCCGAGCCGGGTCGCAGTATTTCATTTGGACACGCAACCTCGGCTGAACATCTGCCCTAGTGGTGGTCTGATGGTTCTCATTTTTCGACGAGCTACCCTTTCGTCCGAAACTTTTTCTATGGGATAGGAGAAGGATCCCCTGATAGTAAATAATTGGTGCTGTCCAGGTATACCCCCAATTTTATACATGCTTATGGGGCTGAGGAGGTACTGTCTAGTGACTGTAAGACAGCGACATATCCTTAGAAATAAGGTGTAGGTTTAAATCTTTGGGTACAAAACCCTAAAAAGTAGATATAAAAATTTCTTTCTTGATATCATACACATTAAGATGGGATTTGAAATATTGAAAAACATACAACTTCTTCAAACTGCGGACGAGAAATGAACGTCAGCGAGATAAAAACAAACAAAAGAGATAAAAAGGTTTTATTTTATTCTTGAGAATATTTCTTAGATCTCTACGACAGATGTCTTGATATAACAGTATAACACGCGTATTCCTCGAAGATGTAAGCTGAGATACACTCAGAAAAACATTTTTATCTATTTTTGCTAGTTGTTTTATTAATTTCCTTTGCAACAAATTCAAAACACACCCATTTCAACAAGCTTTTGATTATATGTCTTCATCATCAGGAGAAATAGACAAGTCTAATGAGGCCAAACTAGATAAATGTAGGCAGCCAAAAGTTTCAATTATACAATCAGTCTACTAGGTCGATTGAACCATATTTTTTATTTGATTATAATCTACACAATATAATATTAAAGAGAGTCTGTGATTAAAATTTTATTACATAATTCATTACAGGGCAATCTATTAAATAGGTGAAAAGTGCATGGAATAAATCCACATGTATAATTTTATGAATAACACTTATTATTCAAATACCGAGTCAATAGAAAAATAATAAAAGTCACGTAAATCGCTTACAAAAACCAAACAAACAAAAAAATAATTAAATCAACAAAGCGTTTTCCACGAATTTATATAAATAGCGTTGGAATTGTTAGAGGTGGCCAGTTATTTTTGTTGTTCCAAAACTGGCATAAATTTTCAAAATGGACGCACGACACTACCTAAGTTTCGTACGTTTATCTCTTGAATTTTCACAAACACACTGCACCGGAATAAATGGCGTTCGAGTGATATTTAAGCACTTACATAAGCTCGTGTAGTGGGTACTTCCGACATGTTCTCCTGGTAATCTACATTAAACCACCATTTGAATTTAAATGAGATTTCTTTTTTACTATAATTCAAGTTGATTCTCCTGTTTATTATTTTTATTTAGTGTTATTTTTGTTTGTCATTTTAAAAGATATTACATGAAATAACACACATTATCACATTTATATTATGAAAAAAAAACTGTACTAAAGTAAGACTATCATTTCTTTCATGGAGTTCTTTGATCTCGACTGAGACTATCTCAACATTCTCAACAGATACTTTGCGTGGACTTTTACGAGAGGGTCCCCTTCGTTCTTTAGCCGTAAAGAAAGAGTTAAGTGCACTACAATTTACATAGTCATCAGAATACGTTTTTTGTATTTTTTATAAAGTAGGTTTAGAAGTTATACGAGAAAAACTTAATAGGTTATTAAAAATAATGAAAAACGAAACGTAGCAAAAAGACAGTTAAGTGAAGTGTCGGGCTAAGAATAATGAGAACTTTTTATAAAGATTAACTATATAACTACTTTAGAATCCAAAATGTCATTAAAATTATCTAAATAGTTTTCCCTAATATGTAATTTAGGACAAAATAAGCACCTAAAACAGTTGTGTTAAAAATTATATGCTGCTGATGTTTTTTATGTTAACGTGTGTACTTAATTTCAGTTGCTATTTAATATTGTTGTAACATCTCTAATTAGTCATACTAACAAGTAAACCAGTAGAACTGTCAATATAATTGTCATCGTCTACTATAAATAGGATGGTCGAGATAATGTCGACCATTGAAGTGTAACTCTGGTGTAGTGAGCTGCCCGACTGTGTACTGTGTATATTAAAGTCCAAGATTGAAGTCTTTTATTCATATTGCAAATATCAGAAGATTTTTTTAATTAAAAGAGTTTTAAATCCAAAATAACATCCATTTTGACATATCTATTTTACAGAAATTAATTTCTTGTCCAACTTACTGTGTGTACAAAAATTATTAAATAAATAAATAGAAGTTAAAATTTTCCACCCTGGTGGTGTTTGGGTGTATATTGCAGAGTTAGGGGTGGGATACAAATGCCAAAGTCTGCGTAAGTATGCCAAGTCATGGAAGCCTTCTCTAAATCGAATTCGGCGAGCCGAATAATTGTTGGAATATATACGCAAATAAGGATGTGTACTATGAGTAGCTGAGAATGCAGTTTCCAATAGTTCAACGTTAACATTTGATAGGAAATTAATCTTCTTTGATTGTGTTGGATGTTGTATCGTGTATACAGCTACATATGTAATAATTCCGGAATTAATTCTGACGTACAAATTGTTACTGGATGATTACTATACTATGTATGCAGTTTGATTTAAGAATTCCCATAAATATGATTGTCTGATTAGTTCTTTTTAATTTTTTTACGATTTTAATGATTTTTCTCTTGATAATATTATACAGCCAGCATTAAAGCAAGTGACGTGGATTATCGATATTTTTTTTGTATAAAATTTTAAATAAGTACTTTATTATTTTAACCAACATTGAACATTTTATAGTAATACTAGCGGTCGCCCGCGGCTCCGCCCGCATGGATGCAGATTTGACTCTTTTCCGAGATGTCTTAAAAAATAATCTGGGCTTCTACGAATAAGTAATTCGAGACCAAAATTAGCCAAATCGGTAAAGGCATTGTTGCGTTATAATATACAAACCAAAAGTGGCATTGAGTTTTATAAATATAGATTTAATAAGTGCTATTATCGACCCTTATATTAACACCATCTATTGTGAGCAGCTGTATCTAATATTGCAGCTCACGGGCACTCAAATAGGACTAGAACTGTGGACTGTGACAAGCGCAAGTGTCGGAGGCGTGAACCACTACAATTGCTTTACAAGGAACCTAATACTATTTGGAGGAGGTACAATATTCAAAGCATTTAAGAACAGTTTATAAAGCCAACTTAATGATGAGATTTGTGAAGTTTACGGAGAAAACCATACTTAAGTTGTTGAATATGATCCCGAACGGTTTGAAGTGAAAAAAATTGTAGTGTAAAATTATTTTATTTTATGCACATATAAAGTTAGACGAGAACAATAATACATCACAATAAGGTAGGTCCAAGGTACAGCACACAGGAATCTCCTACAGCAAGCCCGCTATTAAAGATTTAGAATAAACAGCAATGTAGACTGACTACGTAAACAGAATGAGGACTTTACTCGATTGATAAAGAACTTAATAAGACAAATCTGTTGAATAATTCTCAGGGTAAGGCTGCTTAAAATGTAAATACGTATATTACATAACATGTTAAGTATATGCATATATAACAACTGAATTCCCTCGTTTTCATGTTCACGACTTTTTACAAGCAAAGAAACGCAGATAAATTGTTTTATTATGGCACCATAAAGGACTATAAGGCATTTGATAAGAAAAATAGCAGGTAATTTATATAGGAACCCCCATCTTCTAAAACATAACGTTCAAATGTACGTACAAGCAAAAAAACCTTTTCCCGGACCTAGTTCATGTTAGGAATATTAAAATGATTTTTCTTATAAGGATCGACTTTTGCGAACTTTACTTTTAGGTGAGTGCGAATGCTAGGAAAAACATCTAATGTTTTCTAAACATGTTATATTAAGGTTTCAGAAAAAATGTGTAAAAGCTCGTGAAATAAGATAGTTTTATTATTTGAATAAATACATAAAAAATATTATTTATAACACGTTCGTAAATTGTGCGGCGTACAAAATATAAAATAGGCAAATAGCATTACTCTTGCCACCTACGAGGCTTTTATACAAAACCTTCACGCGATTTTGACCCTTGTTGAAACTTCTAGAAGTTGATATATATTTCAAGAATTCGCAATATGAATTCAGACAACATCTCCGTCCATATTTGTTTGACGCTGCATCCTATTACCGCGCCCTCTAAGTTGGCGAGCAGCCAGTCGCCCACTTCGTGACCAAAGGCACATTATAGCACATTCGCTTCATACAAATCTGGAATTTAATTTTAGTGATAAATGGATTAAAAACCTGTCTCCAGTGAAATAGTGAACGACGTGATTTGTAGTTAAATAGATTTCAAAATGGCGTCTGCTCTCGTAGGTACTCCGTGTAGTTTTTGTCTAAAACATTTTGCTATTTGAATTAAGTTTATTAAATTGAAGTTCTGATGGAAGAAAAACAATTTCGGTTTTTACGATGAAACTGTCAACGGTATGATATTTTTAATTTCGTAGGTACCCGAAAAAAAATATTCTTTCCGATTTCTCCGAAATTAAGATGCTAAAAATTTTTGTTACTGAATTTGTCTTAAAATTATTTTAAACGTAAAAAGTAATGTATAAGTGGTTTCAATACTTAGAACTGAGTTTACACTGATAGTTACTATAAGCTCTTATTACACTAAGAAATTTTTGATTCTTTATAATCGGTATTTCGAATATAAAAATCGATACTGTATTAGATCATTGAAATCTGAGGTTTGGCACATAATTCAACTTCTTGTTTCTGGAGAGTAAGGGTTTTTAAAAAAGACTTTTTCATAATTCTCGCATCAGCTGAAAAAGGGATTTTCGGGAAGGGAGTATGAAGTTAAAACATATTCTTTGTTTTAGATGAAACCTTTTGTAGCGACTTGACTGTGTGGCAGATTTTTTAAATTAAATATTCTTCACGAATCTCGAGGATAATTAAAAATACCAGCGTTTCAAATGTTTAATGGGGAACTTGTTCTTGAAGACGCTTCCTTCGTTCACATTCAGATTTAAATTTTTTACATTGTACACAAGGCTTAGACCCAAATAGAGAAATCAGCAATAAAAAGGTAGGGGAAATGTGTTTAGAAATAGAAAACTGAAATATTAATAAAAGCACTACTAAAATTGGTATGTACAGTAGATAAAATGTGTTGTTATATACAATTATAAAGAACGTATAATATTGATTTTAATACAGCAGTACATTTGTTTGTGTAAACTTTTTTCATAAGTAACAGGACGGCAAACGAGCTGGCGAATTACCCGATAGTTAGCAATCAGCGCCGCCAATGGACAGCCGAGCAAAATTACGAGTGCGTTTCCGACTTTATGGACATTAGAGGTTGGGAGATTTAGAGATTGGAAGGGAATTGACGGAGTGGAAGGATTGGGCCTCCGGTAACCTTGAAATTACGATTCTACAAATAGTGTCGTATTTTGGCACTGTATTTAGGTGACTTTAATGAATGTTGAGTTAATTTGATGTTATTTATTTAAAAAAAAAACTTTAGCGATCATGTAATATTTCTTCTCATACGTCAAAGGTTTTATTATACCTATCTAATACATGTCACAACTTAGGTATTTGAAAATTATCATCACGTCACGAAACTTTATCCAAGATGCTGCAAAATGTGGGCAAAATAGTGAAAAAGTTAGCTCATAATGAACACAATATTTCATTCAGACAGACAGCTGTGGTTTATTGTAGTAAATTATCGGCTCTGTAGATTATGTTTTTTTTTTGTTTTAATATAGTCATGAGAGAGCAATTTGTGCATCATGCTCCGAGTTGCTCCGAGCGGGAATCGAAACCGTGGTATGCAGCACGGCAGCTAGTTGCCCGACCACGGCGTCAACTATGCTATCCAAAATGAACGGGCATCATACATCAATCGCGGTCGGCAAGTAAGGGTAGATCGCCGCCCGACCAGAACCAGACCCGAGCTTACGGCGCGTACCGTTCCGCGCGCGTACCGTTCAGTTGGGGTTGCGGGGTAATCGCAATGAGGCACTGCGACCTCGGCCCAGAGCATGAGAAGGAACAGGGGGGTTTTTAGTCAGTAAGAGTCTGACACTCTCATAATGTCATTTGATGATTTTCCCCTCACAAAAAACACCATACATCAATTATCTATCTTAAACTAGATTATTATCTTTATTGCCGAGAATATAATGTTCTAATTTCACTGTATCTACTGTAGATTTCGTCAACCATTGTCCATCGGTTTAGGTGTTATGTTCACAAGGTACAATACAACTTGACAAGGTACAATACAAATAATGTTTTTTTCCATTTTATCAAGTATTTCAGTACTTATGTACATGTTATTTTCTGTCTGACCTCCAGTGGATTTCACACCACTTTCCCAATTTTTACGTGACGACAGTCAATTTTAAAGTCAGATCTAGTAGTTACCTTTGACGCTTTGAACTACAGCGTTGCACTCTACCGATATGGTTTTTGGCTACCTGATCAACGTTCTAGTAGTACGCCGAACTTTGATGACTATTGAGACAATGGATTATTGGAATGTGATATTATATTCCGATACATAATATTGGAATATATAATGAATTGGTTTCCTAGTACAATGTTAGGGTGACATACATACCTATGTACGAGTATTATGAAGGTGGTTTAGTCTGTAGGTTAAGGCTTAGGTTAAGGTGTTAATATTGATTGGCACTGAACACTAAAATCGACTCGAAATAAGTTAACAATTTACTTTAACCCTTCATCACTCGCGCGGTTTTTCACCTCGTGAGCACTCGCGGGGTGTTGAGGCCACCCTACATACTCAAAGGACATTTATACAAATATGGTAGAAGTTAATGGAATTACAACTGCATTTTATTATTTTGTGTTGTATACTGCATATAAATAAAAAACCATTAATTTTATAATTAACTTTATTGCTGTTCTACAATACATTATAATAATCCGCCTTTTTAGGCATGATATTGAGATCATTTCTCAAAAAAAACAAAAACAAAAAAAAAATCTTCATTTTTAACATAAATTTGGTCATTGAAAATCAAAATATAAGGATTAAATAACAAAATTAAATAAAAATTTCTTATTTTTCGTAACAAGAACTGAAAATTAACTTCATGTGCTTTTGACACATGTTTTTTTTACAAAAAATGCAGTGAGCTAATGTTTTGATGTCTTTAGAACGTGGACAAACTATACAGTGCTGCTTTTTTGTAGGCGACATTTCTTCGGTGCTTGATCCAGAAGCATTCAACATCCTCTTGAGTGCTTTCGGTAACCCTGGTTGTGATGATCTTCTATTTCAAGTGGAGATTTACAAGTTTTGGCATTACCTTTGGGACCGGTAGCTTCAGTAATTATGTATATTGAGAGCGCGGGTTCTAATTGCAGTAAGACCCTTGACTTTGTGCTATTTAGTTATTGTCTCTTCCGATGAAATCATCTCGTTGACGATCCTCAGTTTCAGCCTCTTCTACTTCAGCCTCCGATAAAATATCCTGTTCTGATAAAGAATCATGATCAGATTCTTGAATAAAATCTTCATCCAAGCTGGCCTCACTTTCCGCTGCCACATGATCTTCGTTATCCGATATTATTTAATTCTTCTAACAAATCTGCCAATCACGCTTGATCCTGTTCCCAACTCTTCTGAAAACAAAAAGATTTGAAAAATAAATACATGCCTACGAACAGTACGAACACAGGAGGGTACCTAAACCTAAATCATTAAATATATGCTTAGAAATACATAAATATACATTTATAGTAAATAAAAACACAACTAAATAATTTATGTTTACAAAAAAGTTGAAATCACATACCTTGATGATAAAGTAAGCTCTGCAAAAGTACAACACCAGCGCTCGCGGGGTGTCGTGACCACCCCACGCAAACTTTGACACGTCCTCATATTGCCAGCGCTCGCGCTACACTACCCCTTCCGACCCGTTTCGATGCATTTAAAGGTCACTTGAAGGTACTGACACGAACCGATACATAAATGAAGAAATTATAATTCTTTTTTACGTTCAAAAACGCGTGGGGTGCCGACAGCACCCCGCGCGAGTGATGGCGGGTTAAATCTTTATATAAGTAACAGGATAATTTACAAGATTTTTGTTACTTCGAGTCAGTAGTAGAGCTTTTCTCGGTTAAATCACGTGTGTAAGCCGTTATCTATACTAATATTATAAAGCTGCAGAGTTTGTTTGTCTGTTTGAACGCGCTATTCTCAGGAAATACTGGTTCAGCCGGGGCTGCGGGGTAAGCGAAATGAGGCGCCGCGACCTCAGCCCTGAGCAGGAGAAGAAACAGGGGGCTTTTTAGTCAGTAAGAAGTAATTTGATGATTATCCCCTCACAAAATAAGAAACTACTGGTTCGAGTTGAAAAAGTTTTTTTTTTGTTGAATAGATTATTTATTGATCAAAGCTAGGCTTAGGCTATATTGCATGATATGTAGGAGCCGAGCAGCGGGTAAAACCACGCGAGATTAATTAGTTTTCAAATATAGTATGTCTCACAAGTTTCTATTCAAAAAAGATTGTGTATAATTAACGCAAAAATATTATTAGAAATAACAAGCATGTCAAGAGCAATGTGTACGTAAAATCATGTATTCCATGCTTGAAAAGTACTTAGAAACAATATTAAATTCGCAATGAAATTAAGGAAGTAAGTAGAAGGACTTATTTGGTGACTTTGTCTCTTAATAAATGTGTAATCTCGCTGTAATGATGGTAATGTACGAAATGTAACCCTATTATCTATTTTGGGCTCAGATTTTGTACTTAAATAGAAACGGCAGCCTTATACTTTGTGTGATCCACAAAATTTTGTTTCGGGTCGGACGGGCTTGTGTATATGTATGTATATGTGTGATGTAACGCACCCACGATACAGGAGAATATAATAGAGCGGGGCATCGTTATTAAAAAAATGATAATATTAAACTAAACTTGAAGGCGTTTGAGTAACTATTGAGTCGATTTAATTAACATACGCATACAAATTAAGGTCTTCTGTGCCAAGCTTTTAAAACAGATCATCATCATTATCGTTATCATCAGCCTTTAAGTGCTTGCATACGGAGAAGGCTCGATCATCAATCAATAGAAACGCTTAAGGTGGATTGGTAATTTAAACTTATTATTCGAAATTACATTTAGGTTCGGATTTCCCCACGATCTAAACCGTATGTCAGTTGTGTCTAAATAATCTAAGTACCTACTCTCGAAAACTTCACATTGGTACTTGCCAGGTTAGAACCCACATTGCATTGAATAGTTTGATGGACTATTTGAAAGTCTATCTGTCGTAGGTACTGAGACATCTAACAATGACTTGAACCATTCCTTCGTTTCGGGACACAGTAGCAACTGTGTCCCGAAACAATTTCTAAGGAGTAGGAGGAGTGTGTAACGTTACGATTAAACGACTTCTGTATTAAGTGGGTCAAGGACAATAATGTACTGTGACTCCGTTTAGAGCAAGAAAGAGGTGGTTTTTAGTCAATAAGACTAGAAGGCTTTCTCTCTTACTATAGCCCACCCAAAAATATTTTTAATTTATCTCGATCGGTGTTGCCCATATGTCTAATGTGTACATAAAGACAACACTGATCATTAATTACTATTTAGTGATTCTCTTTATTTTTCGGTTGCCCCATATGCTATGACTGATAATGACGATGGGGATGATGACCATTTTAAAAGTCTAGGAGCGCTGTGTTTCTGCACGAATGGGTCGGCTCCACTGGCGTGATAACACAGCCTCACAGAAAGTCGATGTGAAACAACCACAGCGTTGTTTCAACGTGTGTCACCGAAGGCCCAAAGAGGGGAAGCCCTCTCCCAATCCCAAAATCATCAAATCCCTCGGTCTCCAACGCACTCGTAACTGTTTCGTTGTCGCGGGTGTTCATGGGCGGCGCTGATTGCTTACCATCAGGTCTTAGGCCCGGCTGCTCGCTTGCCATCCTTACAGATAAAAGAAAAAAATTAAAGTTGATTCAGGGTCTAGAATTTTATATTGGGGAAAATAGCTTTTTTCGGAAAAATCTAAATCCAAACTCATATTATAAATGCGAAAGTAACTCTGTCTGTCTATCTGTCTTTTTTTCACGCCTAAACTACTACTGAATCTATTTGTGTGAAATTTGGTTTCACACAAATAGATAAAAAAAAGTCAAAGTTGGCGTTATTATTATATTGGGGAAATCAGTAGCTTTTTTCGGAAACATCCAAATCGAAAGTAATGTTATAAATGCGAAAGTAACTCTGTCTGTCTTTTCTTCACGCCTAAACTACTACTGAACCTATTTGTGTGAAATTTGGTACAGACATAGTTTGGAAGTCTAGAAAGCACATAGGATAGTTTTTTAACCAAAACTTTGCAGGAAGTCACTATTCCACGCGAACAAAGTCGCAGGCAAAAGCTAATTAGGGCTCAATGTTTTTTCCTCTAAATAAAATAACACTCAAAACATTGACGTATCTTCTCGTTTTGATTACAATTGTTGTTCGTTAGCTATCACTGGCTTCCCAGCACGGTCCACATATTTCCGTGCTCATGAGAAATCATTCTCAATGACAAATTCCTCGGAGCGGCTGTAATGGCGTCATATGTTACTCTCATACCCAACCTGATAAGAAATGAGCTTATCTTCCAAAAACATCGCAGCAATATTCAGATTTAGGCTGCAACACAAATGAGACAATATACCTTCGTACCTACTTAAGTTATGATTCAGACTCTTGCAAAATACACTTGACATTTTCTAATACGTAGGTAAGCTTTTTTTTATGGTATAAGTCGGCCCACGAGCAGACGGATTACCTGATGGTAAGCAATCGGCGCCGCCCATGGACACCCGTAACACCAAAGGAGTTACGAGTGCGTTGCCGGCCTTTTGGGGATAGGGGTTGAAGATAAGGATTGGGAAGGGATAGGGGAAGGGGAGGGATTGGGCCTCCGGTAACCTCACTCACACGGCGAAACACAACGCTGTGGGTCATTTCACGCCGATATTTTGTGAGGCCGTGGTATCACTCCGGTCGAGCCGACCCTTTCGTGCCGAAGCTTGGCTCTCCCACACTTAGAGGTATATTGTATATTGTGATGTAAGTTATCTAAGTTTTTTTCTATGTTGTATTTTTTTATCTATTACCGGCTTCCATGTCTGTTGCCGAATAAATGCATTTCTTTTCTTTTCTTTCTTTCTTTTCTTAGTCGCGAGGTATATTTTAGAACCCACAAGTACATAATATTTCAAAAATTGTGCTTTTAAATTAAAATAGGTTGACATTTCTGTTCTTAATAGCGCAGAATATGGCTTGTACTACAGTTTTTTTTTATTTTGTTTTAGTGGCGCGCCCTGCATTTAGAAGTTAGATGGAGAGATATAAGATTGCTTATCATACACCATTTGCGTACACCGCACTCTGTGATTTATTTAGTATATTAAGTATTATTGGACTATTCAAGATATACTAAAAAGCATTTTATAAACAAAACTTTAGTTCTGAATAAGACTATTATTAAAGTTGCAATTCAAAAATCTTGTAGCAACACAAATTCATTACAATATAAATACTCCTAAATTTATTTCTACTATTAATAGATCAAAATGTTGGTACATCAAACAAATTTAATTCACATTCAACCATTTTTTACCAACCATTAAAACGTCGGTTTGAAGTCAATCCATAAAGAACCAATTACAGGAATGCAGTTGCACCATCCAATTATTCGATGAAACGCTTACTTCGCATCTCGGACGGAAGATGCAAACTCGGCATTTTCAAGATCCATCCATTAAGAGTAAAGACCCAATTTCCCCAGTAACAGTTAATCTCGGCGTAACGAGTCCATTAAGAAGACACGACGTCCATTACTGCATCGAGGAAGATGCTAACGTAAAATATTATTACTCGCCTCAAGTGTATGTGATTATGGAGAGAGATACAATATGTTGATGATAACCCCTTATAGTTTAATGAAGCTCTTGGGAATGATGATAACGATACTCAATTTTTTTGATACTCTTTGTTGTGCAGTCGTGGTGGCCCAGAGGTCGCCCGTTTCTCATGCATGAGGGTTCGAAACATAGTGAGGTAACCTGGATTTATAGTCACCAATTCGCCTGAGCAATTCGCCTGATGATTAATGTTCAAGCCTCCTCCCTGTGAGAAGAGGTCTTTGATCAGAATCGGGCTCTTATAGGCTGATGATGATGATGATGTCGTGTTTTTCTTTACAAAACTTCATGCTCGTAGATTATTACATAGTTGAAGTATGAAACACTTAATTTACCCAATGTGATGAGTGGCGTGTTTATTGCAAATACCTGGCACAATTCCAAACCTCGTATACTTGCTAATAATTTTAAAAATGTATGAAATGTTAAAAATCTTAGCTTCAGTAATTAAATTAGCGGGTTCATTTGTGTTTCTTTTATTTATTATCATGAGACTGGGAAAGTAGATTTCCTGGATTGCAGGTCAAGCGCAATTGTGTACCCCGTTCTCAACCTTTTTTTTTGTCAGGGGAAAATCATCAAATGACGTCTCCAGCCCAGGGTAAGGCGAGAGGGAGTGTCAGACTCTTACGGACTAAAACCCCCCCTGTTCCTTCTCCTGCTCTGGGCCGAGGCCGCGGTGACTCATTGCGCTTAAACCACAACCACGGTTGAACATCAGACCTATTGGGGATCTATATGTGATGGTCATTCCGCCGTCACGCACTAATTTGGCACGGCGGAGGATCCTCGCCCCTCTAAGAGAAGAGTCTGACACTCCCTCTCGCCTCACCCTAGGCGGAAAAGGTGATTTGATTATTAACCTGCTGTTTAAAAAGAGAAGTAAATTTAACATTTACACAACAAGTTAACCTGCTTTAAACATTACATATATTATTGTAGATTTTCAACAACACTTTTTAAACAAATTTAAATAAATATACATATTTATTTTTACATAGTCACCACTTCAAGGCACACGAATGTTAGTTATGAAACAAAAACATTAACAAACAACAAATATGGCGGCATGTAAACCAGGACGGGACAATTCATAGCTTGCTCCGTTTAATTAAGTACGAAATGAGATTCGTGTGCGTAATGTAATGAAAAACAAACGTAGACTTAACCCAGACTGTTACTGTTGCCATATGGGTCACTGTTGAAATAAAACAAATAGTATGTCATGGAGTTGGTATACCTAGACGAGAGATTCTTGTCTGACTGAAGACCTGATTTCATCACAGGTTTACTCACTGACAACCGGGTATGTACCGCGACCTCAGCAGCGGAGTAGGGTGAAGGAACGCGATTTTAGCCAAGTAAGAGTCTGACACTCCCTCTCGCTCTACCTTTGACCGGATCGGATTCGGATCGGCAAAAAAATGTTCCCTCACTGGCGTCTTTATTTGTTCTACTAATAATACAAATGCTAAAGTTAACTAATAGACGTAAATGTATATGTATGAGAAGTAATGTAATGTATGAGAAGACGTGTGAGAGTTGGTTATCCTTTTAGGCAGAATCTAAAGGATTTTTTAAATTTAAATAGTTTATTATTTCATACAACTCGACCGTAGCTGCTATTGCTGAAATAAATGGTTAATCTCTATCTGTGATCTACTTTGACATGAAAATATGGTGATTAATGATGTCGGTAAATTTCGAGTTGATTTTTGTGGAGAGCAAGTCCCTCGTCTGTGCAATTCCATAGATATACAGATAAAAGCTTGTCAAAGTACTCTACACTATTGAAAATGTTTAGAAACATTTTAACTTTATCGCGAAGTGATAAGGTTGACATTAGGAGGGATCAACCTGCGGCTGTTCATGAAGTTTGAATGGTTTTGAGAATGAAATTGAATGGAAGGGTACCATGTTTGTTGTATGTTTAATTTAGGTGAAGTTTTCAGTTACTGTATAGTTTCCAGTATTGTGGGATGTGATTAATGACAATTGATGAAAAGTTGGTGTAGGTGCGATATACTTACTCATATGCTATGGTTATGTCCCATTAAATGCTTAAAGGCTTGTTGTATAATGGAACGTTACCTACAGCAGCTGGGGTTGCGGGGCTAGGCTTTGGCTTTGGCCTAGAGCAGGAGAAGGAACGGGGTGATTTTAGTCAGTAAGAGTCTGACACTCCCTCCCGCACGGGCGGGAGAAGCCATTTGATGATTTTCCTCCCACCAAAAAAACCGGCTGCTCAGCAGTATCGCAGTTGCGATTCTCGCAGCGCTCGTTTGATGTATGTGTTGTTCCGGGTCAGGGTGTGATGTTTATATGAAAATAATGTTTATAAATGTCCTTACGACACAGAGGAAAATCACAGAATGAAACAACGTGTTTTTTAAAAAGAAAAAGAAGAAGGGATTATATACCTTTATCGGACAGTGTATAATTGGGGTTCCTCAAGGTATGTTTCATGTTTTAATTTTCTGGTTGCTATATGGTATGTATCTATGCGTGCTATGAGCTCATATATTGTGCATGCGCTAATTGTGTGCGCATTCCTAAGACACGTTATTATTTTTAGTAAAAACACCCTGCATACTGTAGCGTTAACATTGGTGTAAAAATTTGTTTAGATTTATGAATGTGTAAAGTTTTACCTCAAACAGCAATTTATAATTTGGACCATTCATGTTTTTGCTTCAATGGCTGTGTGGAAGCGTGTTCTCTACTATTTTTCAAGCTTTAGTGGTTGAAATATTTATTATGTTTACATTTTATTTGTTTTGTTATCTGTAGGTAAAACTTTATTTTGATAAATTTTAAAAGTTTTGGATTTAGTTCATAATTGTTTAATTTCATAGGCACAAGTCTTATTAAGATATGTAGGTAGTTTTCGTTTTATGGTTAGAAGATTTTGACGAAACAATTTAATAAAATATTTTGTTTGTGATAGGATTTAATAAAAATAGCCGAATTACCTAAGAGTAAGCAATTGGTGCCGTCCATGGACACTTGTAACACCAATTTGGAACGAGCATCTAGCTTCACTGATGAACAGACTGATAGACTACTATTCCATTTTGTCATTCTAAAAGTACCTATTTATGTTTTGATTGGAATAAATGATTTTGACTTTGACCACAAGAGTTACGAGTGCATTGTCAGCCTTTTAGGGATTGTGTTTTTGGAGATTTAGGAGAGGGGAAAAACGATGGATTCTTAATGAAAACTTTTTAGTAATGTATGATTCCACAAAAAGCTATTATAAATTACCTATAACTGTTAGATTGTATTAACGGCAAAAAGCGTAATTGAATTTGGCTCTTTGTTTGAAAATAATCTACGCTTTTTATATGCATTATTAAACATTTTATATTCGTTTTTAGCATTTTATTACTTTTCACTAATCCAAATGAATGATTTTTTTAATATCGTTATAACGTATAGTGTCAATCGCAGTAGGTTGAAAACTGTTGAATAAAAGTTTTGCAACATTTTTGCATAAGTAAATTAATAACGATATCTTAAATGAGGGATGGCCAAGTTTCAGCACGAATGGGACGGCTCGACCTGTGATACCACAGCCACATAGAAAACCGGCGTGAAACAACGACAGCGGTGTGTTTTGCCGTTTGAGTGAGGTTGCCGGAGGCCCAACTCTTAAATATCCGAATCCCTAAAAACACTAAATGTAAGTATCTTCTATAATTGATAAATGTGTAAAACTGCTCAAATCTCAAGAACTGCTGAATCGATTTTGCTATTTTTTTTGTTGTGCTTGTTATGAAATGAGCAGAGCAGAGAAACATATAGCTAATATATAGCTAAGTAGAGTAAAGCTTTCGCATTTCAATCCGTGCATTACAAATGTATTATATAGTCAACATACATACGTAATTACTTACATTTAACTATAATTACATACATAGCTAGTACTTTTCTCTATATTATATCTAGTGTCTATTCCCATACTGTTTTGCTTTGTTGAAATCTATTCCGTGAATTGAAATTGTTTCTTCCAAATGAATGGGTTTAATGAAAATGCAATGAATTAATTGATTTTAGTTTTGTGTAGTGAAAATGAAAAATAATTCTTATTTTACTGTTTAGGTATTTCAAATCAAATGAAATAATGTATTTTTTATGTTTTTTATTACTATTAATTTCAATCAATGTATGAAAATACAGTTATGTAGTTACAAGAGTAGTTAAACGCCGTTATTAATTAGGATTTGCTGCAAGTACTTAATAAAAAAAGATATTTTATAGAACTTACGGCCCGCCCCTGCTTAACACGCGTATTCAATTTTTCAATAATTCCTGGCACTTTTCTAAAATCTTAAAAACCATTTGACAACAATAGATCAAAAAGTATCATCAAAATTGTTCCAGGCGTTGTTGAGTTCTGCGGTTACCGACACATTTTGCGATAATTTTTTACGTATACATTTGAGATTTGAATCTGGCAGAGACAGAATTCATCCAATACCTATTTTTATAAAATCGAGGCCAACCATTATGCCTAAGACGATAAGAAGTTATCCGATGGAAGATTATAAGATCGTTATCATAATAAAAAATACAATATAAAATCACTTCTCATTTCAGAGTCTGTGACAAAATAAAAAATGAATTGAAGGCGCCATTTTTTTCGACGATCTCTCCAGCGACATTTCATTTTACGGCCGATAAATTATTTGGTGCTATTAAATTTTTCGAACGCTTTTCGTGTATAATTTTCTACGCTTTAATTGGTGAATTAATTACTATAGAAGTAGATAAATTACAGAGTTCATTAATTTTTCATTGATATTCTAATGAAATCGGCAATCGAAAAGTTTTGAATTTGACACTAACAGACTAGGGCAGGTTAAATCAAAAGTAAAAAGTATGTACTGTAATGTATTCGACAGTTTATTATCATTATATCACCATAAAATATTCACAAGAACTACAACAATGAAAAATTGCTCGCGTTCCCATAAATATTCACACAAAACTATAAGAGCTATAAATCTGAAGGTGCGTAAATAAACAAGCGGTTTCGAAACGGGAGTATGGCTTGAACACATAAAACGTAAAACAAAGATTGGTCCGGTACATAATAAATAGTGACGTGAAGTCGACCGGGTCGCGGGTACGTTGGCTAGAGCCCAAACAGGGTGATATGTGGCCGCGCCTTTCCGACCGCCCTCAACGCTCAGATTCAAATTGTTTTTTCTGAAGAATCATTTGAAGAGTTCTGAATATTAATAATCTTTGAAATTATGACTATGATTATGTTGAAGTTTTCTATTTGTTTTCCTCCAAATATTTGTACAGATAACTTCGAAAAATTTGAAACTGTTGAATACTTCTTACTTCGAAAATGTTGAATAATAACCACATCACCTTTATACAAATAATAATTAACATTTTGGCTTACACAGTCAGTAATTGCCTTGCACAGTCATAAAGATTAAAAACGAATGATATAGCCACTAAACAATAGTTATCGTGTAAAGTTTCTACATTTTAGATTATAAGAACTTCATTGCGAATTTAGCCTGTTTAAGAAGGGCAACTTATTTGCATGATCAGGAAATTAAAGTGAGTATGTTGCCAAACAAGTTCTAAGTAAATGTCTTGTGAAAGTCTTTAGAATGGAAAACGAGTGACAATGGCTGAGTATATACTACGGAAAATGTTTCTGTGTCAACAAAATTGTATAGGAACGAAAATGTTTTCGTATTTTCTGTCCGGGATATTGAACCCTCTTTGTGTCAGTTATTTTTGAATCTCATGTAAAAACGATCGAGTGTATTGCCAAATATCAAACAAACTTCACATTCTGTGCCATTGGTACAAAAAATATTTTCGAAGATATCTATAATACTTTTACAACTAGAAAATAAATCCTAAACCAGTCCACACAGAATCACTCTCTGGATATTAGCTTTGTAAAATTAAGTTTTTTTTTTACTGAATACCAGAATGTAGGTACATTGAAATGAATTCCTCAAAGATCGAAAATAAGAATTTCTTGAATTCAGTGCCCCACATTGGTTCCCCATCTAAATATATCTCGATAAGTTCCATTCAGAAGTACTTAACGCAAGCACCCAAGTTTTAAGACCTCGAAATAATGTTCGGATTTCAAGGAAAGTGTGGGGGAAACATGTATGAAGCATCCTCTTGAGCTTAAAACATTTTTATCGGCAACACTTCCCCCTGGCTAACATAATATATATCTTAATTCCTTGTAGATAGGGTTGGTTTCAGTACTGCAATAATTATGTAGATCGATTGGACACAAGTGGACCGCGCGGGACATGGATTGCGCCCCTCGATACAAACAATTTAATGCAAAGTGCTGCAAATAAATTGTCATATAACTTTTTAGTGGAAATCATAACGTGTATTAACGTTTGTTTATTATTGAAAATTTAAATGCATATTGTTTGTATTCTGTTTGTGATGGATAGCTTCAATTTATAGTAAATTAATATTGATTTATGAGAACAGTTATTATACGAATCAGTACAGGTTACCTACGTAGGTACACTTATGATTGCATATAGATCTATCAATTTCAAATTCAGCGTCTAATTGGGTCAAAACGTAAAGCTTCTTAAGGTACGTTTCAGTTATACCTACAAACTTTTGAGCGTTTAGGTTTGCAAATAGATTATCAATGTATAGGTAGGATTTGTTTAAAAAACAACAAGAATAATAAACAAGCCAATAAATAAATGAAAAGCAACGTTTCAAGAAACTATGAAAATTTAAGAAGCACTTGAAATCTTCGACGTTGCAAGCATACCTCTTTCTTCCAAAGTGGCCCCGCTGGCAGAAGAAAGTGAATTACCTACTGGTGACTCGAGCATTTCTAGTTTTATTCAGCGACTGAATAATTTAGTATCGCTAGCAGGAGCCATAAGTTCAAACGTCAATTCGTAGACGGCGATTCTCTTCGCCAAAGTAAACTTCGGTTATTGCATTTCAGTAAGTGAGAGCAAGAGGAAGTAATAACGATATTTCAAATAAATGTATGAACGTAGATTGGTGAGTGATTGGGTCATTCATAGATGAGTTTTTAGAACATTTTGATGAGTTTTTAGAACATTTTTGAACAGAGTGAGATTCTTTTTTGTTGTTAACACAAAAGGGCCGTATGAGTAAAGTGACCCAATAAAAGATGAGGGTCTTTCCTCTCCCCCCATCCTTCCCCAATCCCTAAATCTCAGATCGCTTTGTAGCTAAGAACTGATCTAGGTACTGATACAAATAAAAAAAAAGGTGTTTATTTTGTCTCTTACATTTTCCTTACACATGTGAATGAAACAGCCCCAGTAAGTGGTTAAAAACACTTGTGTCGGGGGCAAATAAAGTGATGCCTATTTTTTTAATTTTATGATGTTTACGTATTCTATAGCAAAAACCATCACGGTGATAATATTGCCTATGCAATTCTTATTTTACTATTTACATTTGTCTCTGGCTGATTGGCTCACACTAGGACTTTCTCATTTTCTTATATTGATATAAAAATACACCTAGACTTTGACCAGCATTTTGTGGTTCACGCAGAGATTATTTTTCTCTTTATTATGTGTAGAGACTTTTATACTGAGTATAATTATGTTAGTCATGTCCCATCTTAACTTATAATCTACTTAAACCTATTGTTTTTATTAATAAAATGTAAATTTAGAAATCTAAATAAAACAATTAAGGCGGTTTAAGAATTTGGTAAAGTAAATTTTATTACAAATAGATACATTATATTTATTTAAATGGTCCTTAGCATATAAATTATCTGTAACAGACTGAAATCTGACACATTCTGCCATAAAGAAGTTGTACGGAAAAACTTTCATTGAAAATATAAGTCAGCTTGGTATACACGTGCAGATAAAATTATACACTGGTAAATACCAGTCAGGTTGAGAACATGTTGTAAATTCAGTTATAACCGATATATAATAATGCGGGTTCATTCAAGGATTGGCGCCTAGGGCTTAATTGGCGTGCGCCCACAGACAATGGTCAGGTTCCCATCATCTTGCATGAAAGCCCACTGTACAGGATGCATCCTTTAGCGCAAGCATACATTATGTAATATCAGAATTTGTATATTTAAATACAACGAAGAGATAAGAGAAATACATTCATTAATCGAACGCTCTATTACTTAGGGGTGATTTTTCAATTGTTTGATATAAGTTACCTGGCGAATAATTATGATGCTGTCGCGTCAGAATGTTTGTATAAGACAGTGACAGCATCAATTTTATTCGTCAGATAACATTTATCTGACTATTGAAAAATCAGCCCTTAGAAGTTAAATAAATAATAAATAATTTAACCCTAACGAGAAAAACTTTAAGTCTGTAAGTAAATAAATAGCATTATATACCTATATAGTATCTATATGGCATTCTGAAAGGTCTTCTTCAATTGTCGGTTAGTTTATTCGACCGCAAATATTTTAGATATATTTTTCTTTCTAAGAATTTCACCAGATCTTAAGACTCTTAGCGATTTTGATTCCTAGCAGAGAAATATGGTTATATGGTACCTGTATATCATATTTTTCTTCATCTTTTTTGAAGAAGGGACATCATATTGTGACAGAAAACTCTTTGACATCATGACGTCAATGGATGGTTGTCAAACGTTGCCTAGAGATTGTAAATTTCGTCGTGAATTGTCAACACGAGTTGGTGTAATCGGTAAGGCGTGTGGATTACACCACAGAGACCCCGAGTTCGAGTCTCGCCGTAAACATGAAGTTTTTTAGTTGATAGAAGTTTTGTCGAACTTTCTGGAATATTTGAGTGAAAGTAATGAAAAATTAAGGAGCGAGAAGGAGAATAAATAAAAATGAATAACGAAATTATTGGAAGGTTCTGGAGGCATGACGATCAAAAAGAATAACGAAATTGAATGTTCTAGAACCTGACCGGGGGTATATAAGCGGAACTGCGGCTCACCGCTGGCAGTTGAGTTCTAAGTCCAAAGCGATTCGGAAGAAAAGGAAGAAGTGAAAAGAAGAAAAGTGAGTGAAATAGTGAAGTACAGTGAAATAGTGAAGTGCAGTCAGTTAAGTGAGTTAAGTCAGCGTGAACAGTGAACGGCAAAGTTGTGTCAGTCGGCCGGACTCTGCTGGAGAGGAACGCCAATAACTTATCCGTATCCGTGGACGCTGTCACTTAAGTGCAATAGAAAGTCTGAAAACCGGTATTAGTGTTTAATTTCATCCAATCCCGTAACCCAAGCCCTTTGAAGAGCCGAAGCTGAGTGAAATAGTGAAGTACAGTGAAATAGTGAAGTGCAGTCAGTTAAGTGAGTTAAGTCAGCGTGAACAGTGAACGGCAAAGTTGTGTCAGTCGGCCGGACTCTGCTGGAGAGGAACGCCAATAACTTATCCGTATCCGTGGACGCTGTCACTTAAGTGCAATAGAAAGTCTGAAAACCGGTATTAGTGTTTAATTTCATCCAATCCCGTAACCCAAGCCCGCATAGTTAGGAACGTGACGTCAGGCACGTAACATTTGGTGTCAGAAGTGGGATTGGAGAAAAATGCCGCTAGTGCCGCAGGACGTAAGAGGAGTGAGTACCCGTGCTATGTCAGAAGCGCAGCGTGTGAGGGAAGAGGGTGCTGCAGCTCAGACCAGCAATGCAGAAGCCAAGCCTGTGCAGATGGATCTTCTGCTACAGCTGCGGCAAATGATGGCAGAACAGCTGCGTGAGCTGAAAGAAGATCAAGCGCGCCGCCAAGAAGAGCAAGCACGCTGTCAGGCAGAACAGCTGCGGGAGCTGAAAGAAGATCAAGCGCGCCGCCAAGAAGAGCAAGCGCGCCGCCAAGAAGAGCAAGCGCGCCGCCAAGAAGAGCAAGCGCGCCGCCAAGAAGAGCAAGCACGCTGTCAGTCAGAACAGCTGCGGGAGCTGAAAGATGATCAAGCTCGTCGCCAAGAGGAGCAAGTGCGTCGCTTGGAAGACATGCATAAAGATTTCACGAAGGGACTGCAAAAGGCTGTCAAACGGGTACAAGAAGTGGAGGAAGGTTTAGGCAAGTTGGAACATCGCGTCATGGCGATAGAGGAGAGATTGGAAGAAGAGATCTCCAAAATCAAGCAGGAAGTGACAAACCCAAGCCCTTTGAAGAGCCGAAGCCGTCTTGCAGCCGTTTTTGACGCCCCAAATGCGGCCTTAAGCGCAACGAAAGGGCTCAAGATTCCCCATTACGACGGAACAACATCTTGGACCGCGTTCAAGCTACAGTTTGAGACACTTATGGAGGCTTATGGTTGGACTCAGAAGGAAGCACAGTCAGCCCTCACCCTGGCCCTCCGTGATCAAGCGCTCTCAGTGCTGGAAGCTATCGGCGCAAGTGGGGATCTCAGCTTTAGTGCCCTCCTCAACGCACTTGAGGCACGTTTTGGAGACAGCCACCTCGAGCACGTATACAGAGCGCAATTAAAAGAGCGTACTCAGCGTGCTAATGAGAGCCTACAGCAATGGTCCGTGGAAATCGAGAAACTTGTGCGTCGAGCTTTCCGGTCGACTCCGTCAATGATTGAAGGCACGCTTCTCCAAGCGTTCATTGACGGTATTCGGGACCCCGAAGTACGAGCTGCTGTTTATCTGGGCCATCACAAGAACATGAAAGAAGCTCTGGCCCATGCATTGGAAGTGGAAGCCGTGCGTGGCAACTCCCGTACCTTACGTCTGCGGGAAATGACGACAACGGAGCAGGTACCTCCACGCCGTCGGAATTTCATGTGCTATGGATGTGGAGAGCGTGGGCACATACGGAGCGACTGCCCGAAGAAGATGAACCGCCAGGACGCGGCGGTCTCAACTTCTGACCAGCAGGGAAACGTAAATCCAGCCAGGGCTGCGGGGTGGGCGCTGGCTGGTAGTGGAACAACCCCAACAATCTACATCAAGCAAACCAACGATGGAAATACTCTGGTGATAGACGGTCAAGTAAATGGGAAAAACAGTCAGCTAACATTAGATACTGGAGCTTCAAGGACGGTGATAAATGTTCGGCTGCTCGAGCAAAACATCAGGAAACACCTTAAACCAATTGTTGGCCTACAAATGAAATCAGCTACCGGCCAGTGCATACCGATAAGTGGAAAACTGCATGTAACAATCAAAATTGGGGAACGCGTTTATCGACATGAGGTTATTGTGGCCAAAATTCTGGATGACTGCATCCTGGGACTTGACTTCCTGCAAGGGCACCAGTGTAACATCGACCTAAAATCTGGAGTTTTACTATGTGGAACTGAGGAAATTCCGATGAAGGGTGGAACCCTGGGAAAAGTATGCTGTTTAAGAAGAACTGTTCTTGCACCAAAATCACAGACTCTCGTACCAATCGCATTACCTAGGAGGAAGGAAGGAAGTTTACCTCGAAGGTGCGCTGTGATTGATAAATCGGAACACGTAAGCTCATGGCTACCGGCAAGAACTGTCGTGGGGTCATCTGATGTCAACTGCATTCCAGTATTCAACTTCAGTGATTCAAAAATTACGATTGAAGAAGGAGAGCCTGTGGGCGTATTGGAAGAAGTGGCCTGGATAAGAAAATGCTCGGAGAATCTTGTGAAGAAGGACAGTACGGGAATAGACTTTGTAACGAAAATCTTAGACGAAAACAAAAGTCTGACAAAAGTGGAGACTATGAAAGCTAGAAATTTACTTCTTCGATTCTCTGATGTGTTTTCAAGAAGCGATGGTGATATTGGCCGAACTGGTTTGGTGAAGCATAAAATAAACACAGGTGATACAATGCCAATTCGTCAAAGGCCCAGACGCATACCATTCGCTCGTGAGAAAGAGGTTGAAGAAATGATTGACGATATGAGGAAAAATGACGTGATAGAGCCCTCTTCTAGCCCTTGGTGTTCACCTGTCGTGCTTGTCAAGAAGAAAGATGGTTCAACGAGGTTTTGCGTAGACTATCGACGATTGAATGATGTAACCAAGAAGGATAGCTACCCGTTACCAAGAATCGATGACACACTTGACACACTGAGTGGCATGAAATGGTTTTCAACGCTCGATCTGAAAAGCGGCTATTGGCAGGTGGATTTGGATCCCAAGGACAAGGAAAAGACCGCATTCTCAACTGGGAAGGGACTCTGGCAATTTAAGGTGATGCCATTTGGATTATGCAATGCACCGGCAACCTTTGAGCGTTTGATGGAACAGGTGCTGGCGGGACTGCTGGGCGAAACCTGCCTAGTTTACCTCGATGACATCATCATTGTTGGACGGGATTTTGACGATCATCTAAGGAAATTGGAAAAGGTACTCGATAAGCTGCGTGGAGCAAATTTAAAGTTGAGTCCAAAGAAATGCTCTTTCTTCAAGCGCGAAGTGAATTATCTAGGACATGTTATTTCTGAGAGAGGAATTGAGACTGATCCAGCCAAGACTGCCGCTGTTAAGGAATGGCCAACACCTAAAGACAAAACGCAAGTTCGGGCATTTCTTGGATTGTGCTCGTATTATCGGCGGTTTGTGAAAGGATTCTCGGACATTGCCAAGCCTTTGCATCGATTGACAGAGGAGAAACGTGCCTTTATCTGGGACGAGGATTGTGAGCAAGCCTTTCGAGAACTAAAAGAACGGCTTTGTAACACACCAATTCTCGGATACCCCAGCGCGAAAGGAATATTCGTAGTTGATACGGATGCCAGCAATATTGGAATAGGAGGTGTCCTTTCACAACGCGATGGTGAGCAGGAGAAGGTTATTGCTTACTTCAGCAAGTCACTATCCAAGCCGGAGAAGAATTATTGCGTGACCAGGAGGGAATTGCTGGCCGTAGTCAAAACTCTGCACCATTTCAAGAAGTATTTACTGGGACGGAAATTTTTGATCAGAACTGATCACGCTGCTGTGAAATGGCTGCTTCAGTTTAAGGATCCCGAAGGCCAAGTAGCCAGATGGTTGGAACAACTTCAGGAATTTGACTTTGAAATCGAACATCGCGGCGGAAGAATTCATGGCAACGCAGATGCATTATCGAGACGCCCATGCGTGGAAGATTGCAAGCATTGTGCCAAGAAGGAAACTGCTTTTCTTAAGGTGATAAGGACTGATACTGTTGACGAGGCATGGGGAGATGATGCGATGAAATTAGAACAGGAAAGAGATGCAGGTATCAAATCAATACTGGAGTGGCTACGAAGTGGTAACAAGCCAAGTTGGAGTGACGTCGCCCAATATAGCGCGGTAACGAAAGGTTTATGGGCACAGTGGAAAAGCCTTACGCTGCATAACGGACTTCTGTGCAGGAAATGGGAATCAACAAACGGCAAGGACGAGCATTTGCAATTGGTGGTGCCTCGTTCAAAAATAAGGGATGTATTAAAAGCGTTCCATGATGGATCTTCTGGAGGACATTTGGGAATTAGGAGGACTTTGGTGAAGATCAAGGAGAGGTTTTATTGGTTGCATTGCAAATATGACGTCGAAGATTGGTGCCGGAAATGCACTAGTTGTGCAGCTGTCAAGGGTCCACAAACAAGAAGCAGAGGGGCGATGAAAATCTACAATGTTGGTATGCCTTGGGAGAGAATAGCCTTAGACATCGTTGGACCATTTCCAATCACTGATTCGGGCAATCGCTACGTTTTAGTGGTTATGGATTATTTTACAAAATGGCCGGAGGTCTTTGCCATACCGAATCAAGAGGCAGTAACTGTAGCCACGAAGTTGGTAAACGAGGTATTCACCCGATTCGGAGTGCCCTTGGAGATGCACAGTGATCAAGGACGGAACTTTGAATCCCAAGTTTTCCAGGAAACTTGTAAACTTTTGGGAATCCATAAGACTCGAACGACCCCTTATCATCCACAGTCAGATGGAAGTTTTGTCGAACTTTCTGGAATATTTGAGTGAAAGTAATGAAAAATTAAGGAGCGAGAAGGAGAATAAATAAAAATGAATAACGAAATTATTGGAAGGTTCTGGAGGCATGACGATCAAAAAAGAATAACGAAATTGAATGTTCTAGAA
Organism: Spodoptera exigua; assembly: GCA_902829305.4. NCBI lineage: Eukaryota > Metazoa > Arthropoda > Insecta > Lepidoptera > Noctuidae > Spodoptera > Spodoptera exigua. Next base: position 8,672,962 of record LR824614.2, read on the forward strand.
CCTGACCGGGGGTATATAAGCGGAACTGCGGCTCACCGCTGGCAGTTGAGTTCTAAGTCTAAAGCGATTCGGAAGAAAAGGAAGAAGTGAAAAAGAAGAAAAGTGAGTGAAATAGTGAAGTGCAGTGAAATAGTGAAGTGCAGTCAGTTAAGTGAAGTTAGCGTGAACGGCAAAGTTGTGTCAGTCGGCCGGACTCTGCTGGAGAGGAACGCCGATAACTTAACTCCGTGGACGCTGTAACTTAAGCGCAATAGAAAGTCTGAAAACCGGTATTAGTGTTTCATTTCATCCAATCCCGTAACCCAAGCCCGCATAGTCAGGAACGTGACGTCAGGCACGTAACAATATCTTTAGGGCATTTTATCTTTAATTTACGATAGCGTTCTAGATATACATAAAAAATAAAATACAAAAATGTGCCCTACAGGTCTGGGTAATAAGGCACTGTATCTTCTGGGTAATAAGGCACTGTATCTTCTCTAGACAACTATCGTCCATTTTGTTATTATTACAATTTAAAGTTAAACATTTCTATTAGCAAAAAACAGATTTTAAAGGTCAAAATCGGATCACGATTTAGACGAGAAAAATTCTGTATTTATTTTTAGAGAATCGTGTTTATTTTCAAAAACCATTTTGTGTTCACTGACAATGTGGCTTGGTCTCTGACTGCGCAATGGATGATCCAAATCAAACGATGGGAATGTTTACTTGGGACAAAAGTATAACAGTTTGTATCGCAAAGTACACAACTCGAACGCATGAGGACCTTTTTCAGGATTTAGATAGAAACTTTTCCATGTATATTTAAACAGTGTCCATTAAAAGTTCCGTAGTGCTTTTTGTTGGTTATGCTTCCTCGCAAGCAGTTATAGGGATCTAATTTGCCTTTAACGATATTCACTTTGATGGGTAAACTTACTAAACCAATCTAATGAACCCAACTCATAGAGTTCCTGAAGTCGTCGCTGAGAAACCAAGAAATATTCATGTCAGGTTTTCTTTTAAGAATGGATTACAAGACAATGCAAGATGGAAGTCGGGAGCTGATTAATTCATGGCACTTAAGGAAAATTCTAAGTTGAGCGAAGTTATTATGCAAAGTTCATTTAGTTTAAGTACTCCAAGTTTCTGTAGCCGCTTTATTATGCACATGTTGAAGGTTACTTCAAAAACTGTTTTCGTGGTGACGCTTCGAACAATGGCGGTTACGCGTGTCGTCTTTTATTAATAAAATGTTGCAAAAATTACACGCGTATGAAAAGTTATATAAAGTATGTTATTATATGCATATAATTTTAGTGCAAAAAATACAATATACTCGTAAATATCGTATTACTAACCTTAGAACCCCTTAGAACCTTCGCAAAGGAACTCGCTTCGAAATAACTGCATTGAAATAGGCTTAGGTATCCGTTGTTAAGGTTCACTTCTCCTTTTGAGTAAAATATAAATAAGAACGCATTCCATATCAGATACAGTCACATTAAAACTGGTAAAGTTGTAAATAAATTAAATTTATAAAACATTTCATATGTTATCTAGTCATATTCAATATAAAACGAAATAGCCAATTATCAATCTTTTGAGCTCAAACGAGTTGTAGATAACATGTTCTTTAAAACATCTGCTTTCGTTGCTTAGCAACAGAGAAAAAGAGAGTTGACGTTTATGTATTAGTTTACTGTAGACGTTTGGAAAAGCAATGCTCCGGCACGAATGGGTCAGCGCGACTGGATTGAAATCTATGAAGGCCATACAGAATACCACCGTGCAACTACGCTTATATTGCATTTTGGCGCGTGATTGAAGCTACTGAAGGACCAAACTCGCGTCATCCCCAATCCTCAAACCCAAAACAACTTACAAAGCAATACACACCGTTCTTTAATTGCTGCGGGTGTTCGACATCGATTGCTTACCATCAGTCGTCGTCCGTCTGCTCGTTTGCCGACTTATGTAAAAAAAACATGCAAAATGCATATGTAAGTAATAACTTTTAAGGAATCATTTAAAAAGTGATGACTTCCTCCTTGGTTAAATGGTGGCAAAGATTGTCGGATTAGATTATCGGGTCGAGCAAAGTATTATTGCGATATTACACTTTTCAATAGTAACACGAAATCTTGATCGGGCCCTGGTATGTAAGCCCACCGCCTTTTGCCTGAGATGCATAAATGTATATGTACATCTTACTATGTGGAAATTATGAGACATTGAAAGATTGTATTTACATAAACATTTTTTTAAGATCATACGTTAATACATAAATTACATGAACCTCAGCTTACCCCTTCGACACTCAAATGTGCATGACATGCCTCTAGCATGGCTTGAAACTAGTCGAGTATCTCGTCAAATTAATACGTGAGTAAGCCGAAAACATAATAATTAATTTAGACCGTATCACAAAAGTTATAATAATAATAAAAATTTAAATTTGCGTTAGTACTAAGACATTTTTTTCAATAGGAGGTCAAACACTGCCTGCGGCGCTCCACAACAATTCAGGACATAGAGGTGACTTATGTTTTTGCCCTACACTATACCACCGCTAAATGACTTGGTGGGGGTTAAAAAGATTCAGGTGTACCAGAAAGTGTTGCAGACCGGTCTCGGACGAATTTAAAATATAATTTTAAATACTAGAAATTATCTAATAATGAATATTCAAAACGTACCTATTTGTTAAACATCATATTTTGCGGGGTTAAACCATCAAATGACTTCTTGTGTTGTACGAGAGATTGATTAAGAACCACCTCTTTCGTTCACCTTCTCCAGATCAGGATCGCGATACGTTATTACCTTTGACCCGATAACCCGGCTGCAGATACATATACTTGTAGGGTTAATTTAATAAAAGCAGAAGCATCTAAGTCGGAGTTATGAAGTATTACGTGACCCGAATAATTGCTGAAGCTTCTTATGTGACTAAATTACTTAATTGTGTTCGAAACTTCGAAATCTTTAATTAGCGAATGTAGTACGGATTACGAATATAAGATTAACGCCATTTTGTATTCATTGATAGTCAATGAGTGACTTTGTTTCTTTTAATAGCTGGTTAAGATTTCATGGAAAATAAGCTGGGACAAAATTAAATGTTGTATTGACCCTATTATTTTGAGATCAGAGGGGGAATTTAATTTTAATTGGTGACCTTTGTTTAACGTTTTTGTTACCGTTTTTCCGGTAATCTTACTGACAATTAACTGTTTTCAAAATCAAATTAATCTATCAACAGTTTATACACACTTTTCAAAGCCTTCTTCATCTTCATTTATAATTTTTTTCTATATCTGTTATTAAAATAGCAATAATGTCCCATCTATATTAATAGGTACTTAATTATCTCAAATTTCAAACGAGTAATACCCAAAGAATATCTTTATCATATAAAAAACTTTTTTTTACTTACTTTGTGAGTCGAATGATTTTTCGAACGCCATGCCATTCTTTTTTTAATCCCCGACTATTCTTGGAAAATACATTTTCTATAGAGATGCAGTGTCTGGATTTTCAATATCCTTTAGTGCTAACTGAAACAGGCGAACATCGCGTCCTTCGTTTGTTCTAAAAATTGTGTTTTTTTTACTGATGTTTTGAAGTTAAAAAAACCTTTTTAAATAACATCTGATGGTGATATTCTCAGCACCAATTGCATACGTTTGCATTACCTTCAAAGTTTTACGTATAGAAAATCCGAGATTTTCGACTGAGCAAACAAATCAAATACAGAGATACGAATGAGGAAACGGATTTCTAAATGTGTTTCATGTACACAGCTTTGATAACGAAAATATAAATATTATATACTAACCCAATATCACATACATATTTCTGCGAAAGATTTTGTTTGAAAAAAAACTATTTCAATGGATATGAAATTTTAAAGTGAACAAAAATGTAGAACAAGTTGATTGTTAACTTGTACCATCTAAAATGACATGTTATAGATTATGATTGTAGATAGATGATCTACTGTGAATTTTAGATTTCAATCTGATTGAGGTTATTTATGTATAGTGTGTATCGTATTTTTTTTTGTGGAGACAGTTAACACTTTCATGAAGCTGAATATAATATACACTGTAAAGTTTAAAATAAAAAAAAATACAATTGATTGAGTAAATGGCAACTGATTCAGTAAATAAAATACTATAATTATTAATTCTCACACCACACATATATAAGTAAATAATTACACGAATACAAAAATTAACCCACGCTTGTATCCCCGAACGACGATCCATTCATGCAATTAGGCGACAATTAATAGCGGAAATGTGAAAGGAGGATTATTATGTTTACAAATTGCTCCATAGACAACTCGCTCGTTAAGCGATTTATTGTCGAGGTGGGCCACTTTATAAAGCTTTTACTCCATTTTTTTATTCAAATTACGTGTTTCTCCAGGCATTAAGTTTCTCGCTGGCGACTTTAATGGCTTCAATGAGATTACGTCGTTTGGAAGAGTATGACTCTTTAAGTTATTCGTTTTATGTGATGATGGACTTTATTGGAGATTAAGTTGTTCTAGAAGTTTCTTCTGAAGTGGGTTTTATTTCTGAAGTAATTATAAAACTATTTTTAGAACATCGTATCTGTAATCCTGCAAACTGAATATAGATAAAAGCTGCACGTTTTTGCTACTTATACATTTTTGTTTCGTCATTGAGAACGGAAAAACACAAAACGTGAAACTGTAATCCTGCTTGGGCGTAACAGTCTCTTTTTTATCGCAACGATATGCTAAATCATCATAAACTTTTGTTATTTTTTTGGTCGTAGGGTGACCTTTGATAGCCAGTAGAGTACTCAAGAACATTGTTGCTATCCATCAGTGACATACAAACTTACAAGTTTTACCTATCGGTATAGACAAATAGTGAGAATAATTAAACCCAACACTGCTTATTAATGGCCTCAAATCTTCCGAGTTCAACTTCATTTTCTCGTTTGTGGCCACAAATTAGAAAACTAATTGCTTCATTTTATGCCACTAGCTATTCCATATGATGGCACGGTAATGAGATTGTGTCGCGTTTTATACATTTTACGTCTGAAATGGCAATTAAAAGTTTTACCGCATATTACAAAAGTGGTACCTACTCTTTGCATTACCTACTAAATCTTAATTTGATTTTCTTTTTTTTGTCTTAAAGCACATTTGCTTTTTGCTTAAATTAATAGGAACTGATTAGTAATTAGTGACGGTTGAGTAATTTCATACAGACCTATCTCATAAAAAATATTTCCCCGGGAAATATTACATACTTTTCAATACATGTTACAAAGATGTATTGTGTATATATTTAGTTAATTGCAACAATACTTGAATTCCATAGTAACTTAGTACAAGAATTTTGTTAAAATTAATACGATATTTTCATTAAAATAAGAATGATGTGCACTTTTATACGTATTTATTTTAACTCTTCAAGACACAAAAAAAATTGTATATCTTTATTTATTAAAGCTTAAGCATCAGCGACTGCCCAGTCTTTTTTTTGTGAGGGAAAAATTATAAAATGACTTCTCCCACGGTCTCTCTCCCCAGGGTCAGGCGGTAGTGTCAGTCTCTTACTGACTAATAATTACCGACTTTTCGTTGATGCATATTGTTTTAACATAACAATCGTATGTATATTGTATATTAACATAATATAATGCACCAACTTTAATTAATTTCCGGTTTAGGTAAATTCTCCATATTACCTCGGAATTAGGATTCTGCACAGGTGACAATAATAGCGAGACTATTCTTCCTGCTCTGAGACGGCTCTTCCTCCGTGGGGCTTACAATAAACACAATGTTAGTATTAAATATACGTGCATATGTTACGTCACGTTGGTCCCCAAAAGTATTAGGAATTATTTTTGTTTTATTTGATAAAACGGGGAAACAGCTTACGGATGGTAAGCAATCAGTGCCGTCTATGGACCCACAACACGTTGCTAACCTTTTGGAGATTAGGGTTTTCGGGATTTAGGGATTAGGGAGGTGTTGGGGGAAGGGAAGAATTGGGCCTCCGGTAACATCACTTATACGGCTAAATACAATGCATGTTTTGTTTCACGCCGGTTCGGTTTTCTGTGAGGCCGTGATATCCCTCTGACCGAGCCGGCCTATACGCTTCGACGCATGGCACTTCAGTACTTTTCATATGTTATACATGAGCATACAATTTCTCAAAGTCTGCCGTAATGTCAAATAAGCAAAAACGCATATGCCAATGGCTTTTTTTGTTTTAAGGGGATAATCATCATTTTACTTCTCTTACCCTATGTGGAGGCGAGGCGTGTCAGCTTTTTACTGACTAAATACTACCCTGTTCTTTCTTCTGCTCCAGGCTGAGGCCACGATATATTATTGCGCTAGACCTGCAACCCTGGCTGAAGGTCATTCTCAATTACACTCTTCAAGAATGAAAAATGAATCAGACATGAATTTTAAAACAAACCATAACAACACGAAATGTCTAGATGGAATCTTGAGTTTCTTCACAAAAGTCTGCGATGTCTAATGAAGATAATAATATAATGTTTATCGTATTAGATTTTGAATCTGTCAGTTTGTTTAGCCAACGTCCGTATCGTCGCAACTTTTATTCCGAAAGAGCTCCATAAGCGGTTACAAATTACTATTAGATTGCCAACTTGTTAAATGATACCGAAACTTTTTGTGTACCAAATAGGTTTTCGGAACTACTTCTACATAATTTATTTAGTTTTTCAGAGTTGTGAACGTTAATTATGTTTATTAGGACATAGATTAGGCAATTCCGCCCAAGGATGATCTCAGCATATTTTGAGTTTATCAAAGGAAATTTATCGTGTGGTGAGTAGTTACATGTTTCATTTCTTTATTTAGTTTAAAACTGCTAAATGGCTAGTCTGGGGATGATAAATGAAAATTACATATTTAGAAATGAATGACTTACTAATTAATAAAAGAATTTAACATTATTACCATTGTAAAAGTAGATAATAGGCAAAACGTCACAGCTCTCTAATGGATTTCTCACCTAAAATAAGAACCGCTTAGAAGTGGAATTCTTTGCCAAAGTCTGTGTTCCTCGAAGGTGTGCTGGAGGTCTTCAAGGCCCAAGTGAATAGGCATGTTCCATCGTATGTCACATCATAGCTTACCATCAAGCGAGACAGCGGCAAAACACCAGCTCCAGCATTATATAAAAAAATGTTTTATTTTTAAAATAAATGGTAATTTAAAATAGGTAATGAACCGTAGAACTAACACTACTTGAGTGTAAAATTTCTGCTCCACAAGTTTTATGATGAACGAGATATTTTTGGATGAAAATTTCGTGTTGAGATCCCCGAGTAATATTTGAAGAGGCAAGCAAAAGTCATTCGAAAATATTTCTTATTTTTAGTACATTACTGGGTTAAGTTTGAACATCGTAGGCCAACTCATTACATTTATCAAAAAGAGTTGAGAAAATATAAGTGGTGAAAGATAAGTATTCTTTTGCATCTACATAATTTAAGTGTAGGGGAGAGCCATTCTTCGGCGCGAATGGGTCGGCTCGACTGGAGTGATACAACGGTCTCACAGAAAACCGGCGTGAAACAACCAGGTTACCGAAGGACCTATTCTTCCCTCTTTCCTAATCCTTTCCAATTTCCTAAACCCCCAAAACCTTAATCCTCAATAATAGAATAGGTCGGCAACGCACTCGTAACAAGTCTGCTGCCTATTCTTCCGTTGTTGCTGGTTTCCATGGACAGCGCAGATTGCTTACGATCAGGTAATCCGCCTGCTCATAATTATGCCGTTCTGTCACATAAGAAATCATAATTGCTGGGGTTTACGTAGAAGGCACCAATTATGAAATTGACGTTTCATAACGAGATATTTATTTGACAACCAACATTGAACTTGTTATTATGTCTAAGTATTAATGAAGTGTAAATTGTTTAAATTTTTTGCGATAGGTACCTACTTATTAATGTCAAGGAACTTTTTCGTAATACCTACCATTATTAATAAAAAGCGGTACACTTAACCTCTGCTGTTTACCTATTTTTAGATTTCAAGTTTATCAATTGAAATGTGTATAGTTTATTGTATGTAATAATTGAATACACGGCATCAGCATACACAAACTAAAACATTATCCAGTACAAAGTAGGACGTGAATAACATTATATTCCTATACGTCGGACTTGCAATAATTTGTTTTCTAAGTTTGAAAATATGCTTCAATCCGGCAGCGTTCCATAAAATCTTTTTATACAAGTTTTTACTTAAGAAATTTCTTCTTTCCTTGCAGTAACTAAATTTTTTACTTTGTTAACAGTTAGTTTTCAAAGCTTCTGAAAATTGTGTGCTTGTTATAGACTTCGTGGAGAAATGCTGAGGTATTTTATTGCATATGTTTTTATTTCTAGAATTATTTCATCAACTACACTGTGTATTTTCGGAATAGTTACTTTAAGCAATTTGTTTTGTTAAAAAGTCTGTTTGAAAATTTTCTTTGAACTTAAAAGAAAAATTTTCGGCGTTACACACAATACACATGATTAAGACATCTGTGCCTAATGGTCTTTACCTAAATATCAAATAACGGAATACTATTTGAAAGCTACAAAAGGCTCCAATCATTTATATTTCCTTCTATTAACTCATGGTCAATAGTACCACTTGAGAAATAACTAGCATATAATAAAATATACTGCAATATTTCCATCTAAATCCGGTCGACTTAGTTTCTTTTTGAAGCATCAAATACTACAACGCAAAAAAGGAAAGCACTCGTACCTTTCGGAATAGGGACGGCAAATGCTTGACCTTTCCCACTTTTTGAATATAATTCAGTCAAAATATTAACGTTAGGGGTTTCCCTAACTGTAATATAGCGATTAGGATTTGTGATAATGATGCAAAGTTGCTTCGAGTGGATCTCGTTAGCCAGTTTCTATAATAAGAGTACCTTCTACGGCAGTATTTGATGAAAGTTGGTAGAATCACTTTGTTTTTGTTTGAAATTAATACTTACAGTTGCGTTTCGTTGTTCTGAAGGTTGAAAAAGGTTCCGAAATCTGGTAATTACAAATGCGACACGGGGAAAATCATCATCTTCCTTCCCTAGGTGGGGCGAAAGGAAATGTCAGACTCTTATTGACTTAAACCCATACCGTTCCTACTCGTGATCTAGGCCTAGACCACGGTAACATAATTGCACTTGATCGACAGAAAACTTTGACTCGTAATATCTAATTATAAGTTTAAGATTGGCAAAGACTGGGAAGAGACATTTCCTCAGCTGTGGGAAGCTGTTGATTGACGAGTACAGTTTTGTTGAATGTTAGAAAAGTTACCACGAATATAAATGCTCAGAAAAGGTCACAAGATCTTTCCTTTTTGTCAAACCTTTAATGGCAAAATTACTTTTGATAAGTAATCAGCAATAAATTATAGAAATAAAATACCAATAAATAAAAACGAAATTTTGAAAGAAGTCAATTTAGAATGCAAGCATAAATTTGTTATATTTAATCTTTTTACTTCTAATAGCATTTGGAAAGACCGCACCAATCATATTTAAGAAATATTATAGGATAAAGCACGTAATTAGATGATATTTCCTCATTCTACAAATAAAAGTAATTTTCTGTGATAGAAGCCCTTTCAAAAATACCTCGTTAATACTTTTACATCAATCGAATTACCTATAGCAAAAATACCTACTTAAATTTAATTTAAACTCAAAATTATAGAAAAGAAATTACATAAATGTCGTACTCAGAGATTGAAAGCACTCTTTATATTTAGTACAAATTTTGTTCCAAAAACATTTACCCAAACCTAACAAACTTTGAAACTAGTGAACTATCTACTTACATATTAATTATTGTATTTTTAAGCGTGGGAGAGCCAAGCTTCCACGAATGGGTCGGCTGACCGGAGTTATACCACGGCCTCACAGAAAACCGGCGTGAAACAACGGAAGCGTTGTGTTTCGCCGTGTGAGTGAGGTTACCGGAGCCTCAATCCCTCCCCCTCCCCAATCCTGAAATATCCGCAACCCTTTGCCGCAAAAGGCCGGCAACGCACTCGTGACTCCTTCTCCGTCTCTCTTTTGTCTATGGGCGGCGTCGGTAATTCATCAGGTAATCCTCTATAAACTTAGTACAAGAATGTGTGTTGTGACTAAATAAATACTACAAATTATAAACACTCGACTCTATCAGGCAACCAATTACAGAACCTTTTTAATTACTTAAAATCATTTTATTTGTACCGCTCAATGTAGGTTCCGCTTCTTGATAAACTGAATTTATTAATATTCATAACCTCTCCACAACGATACGATTTTATAACAGAGTCTATTTATAGTTCTGTGCAAAAAAAAACAAAACACCTACGCTAAACGTTTTTAAGCAATAACATAATTATCTATATTTTACTACAAGTAGTATGGTTCCTAGACCAATAGTTCACTGTCCTCATTATATCGTGGTAAACTAGCGGTCTGTTCACCTAATAGCAAGCAATCGGTGCCGCCCATGGACATGAGAGGAGCTTCTAGTCCATTACTGGTGTAGGAGAATTTGAGAGAGGGTTAGTTACTTTAGGTTTGGGCCTTCAATAACTTCACTCAATAGCCGAAATAAAAGTCAAGCTTGAATCAAGCGATATTTCACGACGGTCACGACTTATTGTGAGCAATTAAGCTATATAATGTAATATAGCTAAGCTAATAAGCTATATGTTGTAATGTTATATCTCAACAATGTTTTTACCGATTTGGCTAATTTTAGTCTTGAATTATTCGTAGAAGTTCAGAAAAAGTTTGAACGTAGAGAAAAATAAATTGTTTGAATAAATAAACTTAATAATCTTTTTTCTTGTATTACTTTACCTTATACGTAGCGAAGCGCGTACCGGGCCACTATTACAATATCAATGAATATAGTTAAAAAAGATAAAGAAAAAAAGGCCTACGCAAAAATAGATAAAAACTAGTCAATCATTATTTTATGACATTGGTATGTCTTTACGACATTTCGAAGTTCGTCTTATTTTCTAGGTTTTGGCGCAAGCCACTTAAGTGACGTATTACTCAATACTTTGAAAGCCTCAAAAGTTTTTTTACGATGACCGACGCGTCCATTAGTCCACAAAAAGTCTCTTGACATGATTAGCGACAATTTTCTTTTATCCAGACATGTTTAGATTTATTTTATACATCTTTTCTCGATTTCTTTTTCTTTTTGGTGTTAGTTAGCTCTTAGTTCAATTTGATTTCGGATTGTGATAGTAACATAATGGAATTTAGCTTACTTTGATAAATGTACATAGTTTCTGAGAATTTACTAGATTATCAAATATTTTTGAAATGGTCAATAAATTATTGTCACGTTCCTTTAAAGCAAAATAATCATCGACATTAAATCTGGGAAAGCTATGTAACAGCACAAAAGGGCCATCTCAGACAGAGTTTCCCACCACGGCGTCACAGGAATCCGTCTTGAAACATCGTTAAATGAAAAAAACTGGACCTTTACCTTTAGTTGGTATACGCAACGTTATTTGTATCATCAATAATTAATATAGATAAACTGGATGTACAATACATCAAATCCAATAACATACACAGAGCTGGTTGAATAACAAAACAGACGGTGAAGCTTCATAGTCTAGTCTAATCCTATATTTGATTCTTATACACCCAACGATGCTAGACATGGTTTCCAATTCAGATAAAGCTGATTCTAGCAAGCTTAGCATTTTCTATGCAGATGCAACAAAAGGGGACCCAATTTACCGCCAAAAAGCGACTATCTTTTATATTGCTTTTAATTTTTAAAAGAACTATTGTTTAAATCAATTATGTCATAAATAGTTTTGATTGCGGGATTCCGCACTGAAATCCGATTATTTCCGAGAAGGAATAATCCCGTTCTCTTCGATCTCTAATATTTTAAAATAATTTGGAAATCTTCTTTTCTTTTGTAGATGTATCTATCTCACTTCCTTCTCTTATCTGATTCTTCTTAGTCGTTACACTCTTGGCAGAGTGGTCGTGGCTGTAGATGGATGGGTTGTGCCATACCATGTGTCACCATGTGAGTGAAGTTACTGGAGACCCAATCCTCTGGTATTGACGTGTGTGCATGGGTGACGCCGACTGCTTACCATCAGGTAATCTGTCAGCGCGTTTGCCGTCCCACCACAAAAAAACATTGTGTATCTATGGTATGTTACATTGTCTATGTATGGTAAGTCACTGTCTATGTATAATATCACATTTTTCGTCAACATTGAATTCTAGTTCTAATAACTACATTTAATAATTGTATGTTCAGGATTGTTCTTCCCGTTCCGTGTATATTACTTAGCAGTTACAGTTGAGGTCAAGTAAGTTTGAAACGTGAGGCAAATTAGAGGAATAGCTTACGTTGTTTGTTGAATATTAATTAAGGAAACTTGGAAGGTAAGGCCTATATCGAGCTGGAGTTTGACTTGTTTATAACGGTCTACGTGTGAACTGAGTGATTGTGAATGCCTACCGTTCAATGCTTAATGAGTTTAATTTGCTTTATACGGAGTAGTTGGAGCTGTGTCAATAATTTGTATTGTATTAGACGTTTTATGTTTTATGGGAATCTCTTTTAGTCACATGGACGTCGCGATGTCATGTTTGTCATTCTTTTAAGCGCGCACGCGCACTTATTTTCCTACTATTGTGTCTCGAATTACTACGATTGAAAGGTTAGAAAAGAATCATCATCATCATTATCATCATCATCAACCCCAGGCTTAAATTGCCCACTGACGAGAAAAAATCGTTTGTCAAAAATTGAACACCTCGCTTGCTCATTAATTTTGCAACTTGAGTTCGAATTACAATATTGTTTTTCTATGTAAGACCTGGTTAACAGGAAAATTGTAAATTTACGTGAAAAATATATATAAAAAAATATTTAACTTTTCAATACTCACTCTTTCGAATTGACAATCATAATCATCATAGCAATTGCAAAAAACATAACTGTTTGGAAGATAAAAAAAAATTCTTTATCCATGGGCAAAATAACCGAAGCCAATTCGAATAATTTCAATCAAATTGTCAATCCAATATTTTTGTGTCATGTCATGTCTGTTCTCGAATAATCACAAAAAAGTAACTGCCGAAGTCAGTATCAAAAAACTACAAAAGGTAAAAGAAAAAGTAACATCGGAAATGAGAAAAGATAGAAGGAACATTGTTTCGACATTCACCTAATAGAATCTTTTACCGCAAACATTTTGTTTTTAAGAAAAAATCTATTGGCATTTCCAATGTTCTAGGAACTAGTATTGTTAGATCAAATTGAGTTTTCTCTCTCCTGTGTTCTGTGTTCAATGCATTATGTTGAACCAGTAGCGCTTGTTTTAATAGTTAATCGTTTCTTGTACTGTATAAATGCTATGGTAATAAAAAGCTGTATTCTTCTTGTTTTTTGTAGTACTCCTTTATTAGTGAAGTTGTCGTAAGTGTAACTAATGTGTAAGTGGTTTCAGATCGTATGCCCACACTGGACAATGTATTAGTAAGTTATTGGAAAATGTTTCCGTAACAGCATGAAGTCTGGTATTTGTGGGCTAAACTCATTTTACTTTTTTTTTATGTAATTGGTCTGCAAACGAGCCGACGGATTACCTGATGGTAAGCAATCAGCGCCACCCATGGACACCCGCAACGGACGAGTTACAAGTGCGTTGCCGACCTTTTAGGGATTAGGGATTGAGGAGGGATTGGGGGCGGGGAAGGATTGGGCCTCCGGTAACCTCACTCACACGGTGAAACACAACGCTGTGGTTGTTTCACGCCGGTCTTCTGTGAGGCCGTGGTATCACTCCGGTCGAGCCGACCCATTCGTGCCGAAACATGGCTCTCCCACACTTACTTAGAACTCAATTGGTAAAAATAAATACATTGTGTAATTTACAATGTGATTTTACGAACTGGGTCTAATAAGAATTCAAATTTAGAATCTCAAGTTCAATAATCGTACAATTCTAGTAGTACTCCACTAGACTTTCTTCTCGTACCGTCCAAGCTGAAGGAACTCGATTTCATAAAATGTTATCTGTGATTAAATTCTTCAACATTTACGTCCAGTATTGGCTAGAGGGCAAAAAATATATCGCAAATAACTCACTGAGTTCATAAGCTTTCTATATTTATTTAGACGGTCAGTATTTTAATTAAAAACTGAGTACCTATGAAGCCTTGAATTCCTTATGTATTGATTCACGAGTAAATACCAAATTAATTGCTAAAATGATTTTAATTTCATGGTCAACGAGTTTGTATCATTATTCTCCTACCCCATAATAAGAAGCCGCGTTGTATTTATTGGACTAAAGTTGTTTTGTGCAATTATAAATAATAATGATAAATTATGTATTCAAAGCTTATTTTATCAAAACTCATAAAAGTAATGCACTCACCTAATCTACCAAAACATTTTCATCGACTAACAAACAGCATATAGCTTATTTGTAAAATCTAATTATAATAAGATAATTTACCCGGAAATGTCGCTGTTAGCAGTTGTATCACAAACATCTGCATCGCTCCAGAACCTTAAAATATAAATACTGACGGCAACTGTTCCTAATCTTATCTTAATTAACTCTAAAACGGCGAGTCGACGATTTAATAAGGAAAGATTAAGGCAATCTACTGCCAAAACACGAAAATGCCCGTTTGTAAGGGTTACCCACCATCAGTCTCGAAGAAACATTACACTACACTATCAATTCCTTGAAAGTTTAACTGAAGACGCCTGCTAAGGATATGAAATAAATGTTTGCTTCATTTCAACCTTATGTCTAGAACCTTGGCTACTGTTACGTTTTACGAAAAGAAAAATATTTTAGTATCATTTGATTTAGGAAACAAATCTGAAATCCCCTACTGTTAAGGTTTTATTTGCAACTTAATGATCGTAAAAACATCAACAATACATTTAACGTGAGACAAGAAGATCTTATCACTAAAATTCAATGTTACAAACAATAACCTTAGATGATAAGTAATGTCTTGATGTGGCCCTGCTTGGATTGAGCATCACTACGTCAT
The DNA here is from genome assembly GCA_902829305.4 of Spodoptera exigua. Taxonomy (NCBI): domain Eukaryota; kingdom Metazoa; phylum Arthropoda; class Insecta; order Lepidoptera; family Noctuidae; genus Spodoptera; species Spodoptera exigua. The sequence continues at coordinate 8,688,066 of LR824614.2, forward strand.
CCAGATCATAGTGCGGAGCGATGAGGGTGTCGAAGCACTTACAGGGCGTCTGCGGACGGCGAGCAAGGGCAGCTCGCCGCCCAAGTCCTCGGGTCGTCGCATTCTATCATTAATCTGGTGGTCATCAGACCACCACAGATAGGCCCTTCTAGGGCTGATGTTCAGCTGAGAATTTGGGTGACAGTACAATTATGTACTGCAGCTCGACTTGGATCAGAAGAAAGAACGCGGTACTTTTCAGTCATTTATCCACTCAAGTGGTAAAGCCACACTTTTGCTCTGTTTATTTTTTAACCTTTAACGCCTGTTAGAATTCAGCGTGTCGAACTCTTTCCTGCCCCACTCAGGGCAGGCGAAATCATATTGTTACGTGCCTGACGTCACGTTCCTAACTATGCGGGCTTGGGTTACGGGATTGGATGAAATTAAACACTAATACCGGTTTTCAGACTTTCTATTGCACTTAAGTGACAGCGTCCACGGATACGGATAAGTTATTGGCGTTCCTCTCCAGCAGAGTCCGGCCGACTGACACAACTTTGCCGTTCACTGTTCACGCTGACTTAACTCACTTAACTGACTGCACTTCACTATTTCACTGTACTTCACTATTTCACTCACTTTTCTTCTTTTCACTTCTTCCTTTTCTTCCGAATCGCTTTGGACTTAGAACTCAACTGCCAGCGGTGAGCCGCAGTTCCGCTTATATACCCCCGGTCAGGTTCTAGAACATTCAATTTCGTTATTCTTTTTGATCGTCATGCCTCCAGAACCTTCCAATAATTTCGTTATTCATTTTTATTTATTCTCCTTCTCGCTCCTTAATTTTTCATTACTTTCACTCAAATATTCCAGAAAGTTCGACAAAACTTCTATCAACTAAAAAACTTCATGTTTACGGCGAGACTCGAACTCGGGGTCTCTGTGGTGTAATCCACACGCCTTACCGATTACACCAACTCGTGTTGACAATTCACGACGAAATTTACAATCTCTAGGCAACGTTTGACAACCATCCATTGACGTCATGATGTCAAAGAGTTTTCTGTCACACTGCCCCCCTCTTAGATTCGCTCGTCCCGAGCATCGTTGCTGCCGTAATACCTCGCCAACCTGTCTATATGGACAACTTTCAAAGGGCTCCTTGAAGACTTCCGAATTCTGTAAGTAATGTCATTGATCTTCGTGACTATCTCGTAAGGACCTTCCCAACTCGGTTGCAGCTTTGGAGATTTTCCCTTCCTTCTGACTGGATTATGAAGCCAGACCAATGACCCCTCTTCAAACCCAACAGAATTGGCTCGTCGATCATAGCGCGTCTTTGCGCGATCACTAGCTTGAAGACCGGCCTCCCTGATCTGCTCATAAATGTCCAACATTTTTGCCCTTAACTCGCTTATGTAATCGCTAAACTCGGTGCGAGAGTCACCAGGTGGACAGCCCGATACAAGATCTGCCGGTAATCTCAATTCCCTTCCAAAATTTGCAAATGCAGGCGTCTTTGCGGTACTTTCATGTACAGCAGTCCGATAGGCAAGCAAGAAGAGAGGTATGTAAGTGTCCCAATCTCTCTGATGGCTGTCAACCACCTTTGCTAAGTGTCGCTCCAATGTTTGGTTGAAGCGTTCGACCATTCCATCTGACTGTGGATGATAAGGGGTCGTTCGAGTCTTATGGATTCCCAAAAGTTTACAAGTTTCCTGGAAAACTTGGGATTCAAAGTTCCGTCCTTGATCACTGTGCATCTCCAAGGGCACTCCGAATCGGGTGAATACCTCGTTTACCAACTTCGTGGCTACAGTTACTGCCTCTTGATTCGGTATGGCAAAGACCTCCGGCCATTTTGTAAAATAATCCATAACCACTAAAACGTAGCGATTGCCCGAATCAGTGATTGGAAATGGTCCAGCGATGTCTAAGGCTATTCTCTCCCAAGGCATACCAACATTGTAGATTTTCATCGCCCCTCTGCTTCTTGTTTGTGGACCCTTGACAGCTGCACAACTAGTGCATTTCCGGCACCAATCTTCGACGTCATATTTGCAATGCAACCAATAAAACCTCTCCTTGATCTTCACCAAAGTCCTCCTAATTCCCAAATGTCCTCCAGAAGATCCATCATGGAACGCTTTTAATACATCCCTTATTTTTGAACGAGGCACCACCAATTGCAAATGCTCGTCCTTGCCGTTTGTTGATTCCCATTTCCTGCACAGAAGTCCGTTATGCAGCGTAAGGCTTTTCCACTGTGCCCATAAACCTTTCGTTACCGCGCTATATTGGGCGACGTCACTCCAACTTGGCTTGTTACCACTTCGTAGCCACTCCAGTATTGGTTTGATATCTGCATCTCTTTCCTGTTCTAATTTCATCGCATCATCTCCCCATGCCTCGTCAACAGTATCAGTCCTTATCACCTTAAGAAAAGCAGTTTCCTTCTTGGCACAATGCTTGCAATCTTCCACGCATGGGCGTCTCGATAATGCATCTGCGTTGCCATGAATTCTTCCGCCGCGATGTTCGATTTCAAAGTCAAATTCCTGAAGTTGTTACAACCATCTGGCTACTTGGCCTTCGGGATCCTTAAACTGAAGCAGCCATTTCAAAGCAGCGTGATCAGTTCTGATCAAAAATTTCCGTCCCGGTAAATACTTCTTGAAATGGTGCAGAGTTTTGACTACGGCCAGCAATTCCCTCCTGGTCACGCAATAATTCTTCTCCGGCTTGGATAGTGACTTGCTGAAGTAAGCAATAACCTTCTCCTGCTCACCATCGCGTTGTGAAAGGACACCTCCTATTCCAATATTGCTGGCATCCGTATCAACTACGAATATTCCTTTCGCGCTGGGGTATCCGAGAATTGGTGTGTTACAAAGCCGTTCTTTTAGTTCTCGAAAGGCTTGCTCACAATCCTCGTCCCAGATAAAGGCACGTTTCTCCTCTGTCAATCGATGCAAAGGCTTGGCAATGTCCGAGAATCCTTTCACAAACCGCCGATAATACGAGCACAATCCAAGAAATGCCCGAACTTGCGTTTTGTCTTTAGGTGTTGGCCATTCCTTAACAGCGGCAGTCTTGGCTGGATCAGTCTCAATTCCTCTCTCAGAAATAACATGTCCTAGATAATTCACTTCGCGCTTGAAGAAAGAGCATTTCTTTGGACTCAACTTTAAATTTGCTCCACGCAGCTTATCGAGTACCTTTTCCAATTTCCTTAGATGATCGTCAAAATCCCGTCCAACAATGATGATGTCATCGAGGTAAACTAGGCAGGTTTCGCCCAGCAGTCCCGCCAGCACCTGTTCCATCAAACGCTCAAAGGTTGCCGGTGCATTGCATAATCCAAATGGCATCACCTTAAATTGCCAGAGTCCCTTCCCAGTTGAGAATGCGGTCTTTTCCTTGTCCTTGGGATCCAAATCCACCTGCCAATAACCGCTTTTCAGATCGAGCGTTGAAAACCATTTCATGCCACTCAGTGTGTCAAGTGTGTCATCGATTCTTGGTAACGGGTAGCTATCCTTCTTGGTTACATCATTCAATCGTCGATAGTCTACGCAAAACCTCGTTGAACCATCTTTCTTCTTGACAAGCACGACAGGTGAACACCAAGGGCTAGAAGAGGGCTCTATCACGTCATTTTTCCTCATATCGTCAATCATTTCTTCAACCTCTTTCTCACGAGCGAATGGTATGCGTCTGGGCCTTTGACGAATTGGCATTGTATCACCTGTGTTTATTTTATGCTTCACCAAACCAGTTCGGCCAATATCACCATCGCTTCTTGAAAACACATCAGAGAATCGAAGAAGTAAATTTCTAGCTTTCATAGTCTCCACTTTTGTCAGACTTTTGTTGTCGTCTAAGATTTTCGTTACAAAGTCTATTCCCGTACTGTCCTTCTTCACAAGATTCTCCGAGCTTTTTCTTATCCAGGCCACTTCTTCCAATACGCCCACAGGCTCTCCTTCTTCAATCGTAATTTTTGAATCACTGAAGTTGAATACCGGAATGCGGTTGACATCAGATGACCCCACGACAGTTCTCGCCGGTAGCCATGAGTTTACGTGTTCCGATTTATCAATCACAGCGCACCTTAGAGGTAAACTTCCTTCCCTCCTAGGTAATGCGATTGGTACGAGAGTCTGTGATTTTGGTTCAAGAACAGTTCTTCTTAAACAGCAAACTTTTCCCAGGGTTCCACCCTTCATCGGAATTTCCTCAGTTCCACATAGTAATACTCCAGATTTTAAGTCGATGTTACACTGGTGCCCTTGCAGGAAGTCAAGTCCCAGGATGCAGTCATCCAGAATTTTGGCCACAATAACCTCATGTCGATAAACACGTTCCCCAATTTTGATTGTTACATGCAGTTTTCCACTTATCGGTATGCACTGGCCGGTAGCTGATTTCATTCGTAGGCCAACAATTGGTTTAACGTGTTTCCTGATGTTTTGCCCGAGCAGCCGAACATTTATCACCGTCCTTGAAGCTCCAGTATCTAATGTTAGCTGACTGTTTTTCCCATTTACTTGACCGTCTATCACCAGAGTATTTCCATCGTTAGTTTGCTTGATGTAGATTGTTGGGGTTATTCCACTACCGGCCAGCGCCCACCCCGCAGCCCTGGCTGGATTTAGTTTCCCTGCTGGTCAGAAGTTGAGACCGCCGCGTCCTGGCGGTTCACCTTCTTCGGGCAGTCGCTCCGCATGTGCCCACGCTCTCCGCATCCATAGCACATGAAGTTCCGACGGCGTGGAGGTACCTGCTCCGTCGTCGTCATTTCCCGCAGACGTAAGGTACGGGAGTTACCACGCACGGCTTCCACTTCCAATGCATGGGCCAGAGCTTCTTTCATGTTCTTGTGATGGCCCAGATGAACAGCAGCTCGTACGTCGGGGTCCCGAACACCGTCAATGAATGCTTGGAGAAGCGTGCCTTCAATCATTGATGGAGTCGACCGAAAAGCTCGACGCACAAGTTTCTCGATTTCCACGGACCATTGCTGTAGACTCTCATTAGCACGCTGAGTACGCTCTTTTAATTGCGCTCTGTACACGTGCTCGAGGTGGCTGTCTCCAAAACGTGCCTCAAGTGCGTCGAGGAGGGTACTAAAGCTGAGATCCCCACTTGCGCCGATAGCTTCCAGCACTGAGAGCGCTTGATCACGGAGGGCCAGGGTGAGGGCTGACTGTGCTTCCTTCTGAGTCCAACCATAAGCCTCCATAAGTGTCTCAAACTGTAGCTTGAACGCGGTCCAGGATGTTGTTCCGTCGTGATGGGGAATCTTCAGCCCTTTCGTTGCGCTTGAGGCCGCATTTGGGGCGTCAAAAACGGCTGCAAGACGGCTTCGGCTCTTCAAAGGGCTTGGGCTTGTCACTTCCTGCTTGATTTTGGAGATCTCTTCTTCCACTCTCTCCTCTATCGCCATGACGCGATGTTCCAACTTGCCTAAACCTTCCTCCACTTCTTGTACCCGTTCGACAGCCTTTTGCAGTCCCTTCGTGAAATCTTTATGCATGTCCTCTAAGCGACGCGCTTGCTCCTCTTGGCGACGAGCTTGATCTTCTTTCAGCTCCCGCAGCTGTTCTGACTGACAGCGTGCTTGCTCTTCTTGGCGGCGCGCTTGCTCTTCTTGGCGGCGCGCTTGCTCTTCTTGGCGGCGCGCTTGCTCTTCTTGGCGGCGCGCTTGATCTTCTTTCAGCTCCCGCAGCTGTTCTGCCTGACAGCGTGCTTGCTCTTCTTGGCGGCGCGCTTGATCTTCTTTCAGCTCACGCAGCTGTTCTGCCATCATTTGCCGCAGCTGTAGCAGAAGATCCATCTGCACAGGCTTGGCTTCTGCATCGCTGGTCTGAGCTGCAGCACCCTCTTCCCTCACACGCTGCGCTTCTGACATAGCACGGGTACTCACTCCTCTTACGTCCTGCGGCACTAGCGGCATTTTTCTCCAATCCCACTTCTGACACCAAATGTTACGTGCCTGACGTCACGTTCCTGACTATGCGGGCTTGGGTTACGGGATTGGATGAAATGAAACACTAATACCGGTTTTCAGACTTTCTATTGCGCTTAAGTTACAGCGTCCACGGAGTTAAGTTATCGGCGTTCCTCTCCAGCAGAGTCCGGCCGACTGACACAACTTTGCCGTTCACGCTAACTTCACTTAACTGACTGCACTTCACTATTTCACTGCACTTCACTATTTCACTCACTTTTCTTCTTTTTCACTTCTTCCTTTTCTTCCGAATCGCTTTAGACTTAGAACTCAACTGCCAGCGGTGAGCCGCAGTTCCGCTTATATACCCCCGGTCAGGTTCTAGAACATTCAATTTCGTTATTCTTTTTTGATCGTCATGCCTCCAGAACCTTCCAATAATTTCGTTATTCATTTTTATTTATTCTCCTTCTCGCTCCTTAATTTTTCATTACTTTCACTCAAATATTCCAGAAAGTTCGACAAAACTTCCATCAACTAAAAAACTTCATGTTTACGGCGGGACTCGAACTCGGGGTCTCTGTGGTGTAATCCACACGCCTTACCGATTACACCAACTCGTGTTGACAATTCACGACGAAATTTACAATCTCTAGGCAACGTTTGACAACCATCCATTGACGTCATGATGTCAAAGAGTTTTCTGTCACAATATCATACTAAAATTTTACATCAAAGAAGAGACGAAAGAAGATACCTTTGTGAAATATTTTTATATTTTGTCGGATTACGTGCCGCGTCAATAAGGGTCTTGATTTCAAGGTGAAATCTTCGAATATTTTATTATTATACGTCATACCTATAGGTAGTATAATGTTACCTGAGCTAAAAGTTTTGATCTTTTATATTTTCCGTTTTATGATTGTGTAATGACTGGGTAACTTTTCAATCGTGGTAATTCGAGACACGCTCGCTTGGGATTTGATTAATTAATGCATCAAATAAGAAATACATATTAATATTGGTTATCCTTTTTTTTAATAACAAAAAATATAAAATAAAACACAACTAAAGATTTAAACGTTGGCATCTGAACATTTTTCAAATTAAATTTTCAAGTTTTATTTGAGACCTTGTTTTAGTGAGATCATGGAATAAATGTGACATTCACATCATTATTAACTTTGTGTAAATAAAGTATCTAACATTGAAACTAAAACTTAACACCTTGATCCTTGAGTTCATATCGCAAGGAATCATATGCCACAATGCTGTGAATTAAATCTGTCTAGCGAAGATGTCTGACTTACTTTCATCCATTCACAGATTACGTTGGGTATTAAATTTAAAACGAACGGTTTTAGAGTTCATCCACCATGAATTAGTGTAGATAGTTCAACGCTGAGTACATAGATAAGCTAGCTTTTAGTACTTTGAAATTCTGAATTTTGTTCAGCAATGAGAGGCTTAAAATTATATACGCTCTGACTTTGTCTCTCAAACGTGAGATGAATTTAAGTTTATATAATGTATAGTACAATAGAATTTGATTAACGAATAGAAAATTGTTTTCATGGATTTATGTATGTTTTCCACTATTTATGACTAAAATGTTGAACACAGTGTTTTTATTAGGGTTTATTGGGGCAGTTTTTTTTTGGCGATGGGAAAATCATCAATTGACTTCTTTTTTTTTATTTATTTATTATTTCTTCTTCACACAAAATAGTCTGAATGGCAGTCTTAATACCTTAAGGCATTCTCTAACGGTTAACCATGGGGCGGTGCAGATAATTTTTGTGTTTTCTTTCTTACTTCTCCCGCCCAGGGTCGGGTGGGAGGGAGTGTTAGACTCTTACTGACTAAAAACCCCCCTGTTCCTTCTTCTGCTCTGGGCCGAGGTCGCGGTGTCTCATTGCACTTACCCCGCAACCCCGGCTGAACATCAGCCCTATAGTGCCCTGTCTGTGGTGGTATATGGGCTCTATGAGGGGCGTGCGTTATTGGGGCAGCTTGAGTTGTGGGTGCAAGAGCCACAATGTACCGCAGTTTTCACTCCCTCTCACTCTACTCAGGGCCGGAGAAATCATTTGACGTTAGGTAAAAAATTTTTTTTAAAGGGACAAAAGTGACGTTTTATGGCCGTTGCTAGCATTTAAGTTTTCTTTTTATCAAACGAAAAATTGATGTATTATATATACAATAAAATACCAAGCTGAGAAACAAAATTTCCACGTATCTAAACTACCTCTGACCGAGGTATGAATCCTGAAAACAATCGCAGCTGTACAAACATTAAATAAAAAGGCAAATAAAATAAACCTGCAAAGCAAATATACAATATGTTTTATGAATCATAAAATAACATTCAGTGTCCTTCCAGGAATCGTACATGTAGAACTAGACCACAGAATTTTGATGAGTCTTTCGTCTGCAGATGAAATACTATGTCGCTCAGAAAAATAATAAATCTAGTCTGATTTGTTGTTAAGCTAAACACAAAAACATTTATTCCAACGCAACCATATCACATATATAGATACTTTTGAAACGTCAATAGAATAATAGTCTGCCAGTCCGTTTATCAGTGAAACTAGGTGTATTAAACGACTCGGCATGTTATGGCAAATGGCTAAACGACGCTCGCTGCGTCGATTGTCTACCGATACAACCTTCATAAATATGAGTCCCTAACGTGACTTGAAACCAGTCGAATTACCTCGTGAAATTCCACATTGACGTAAATAAGTATAAAATTAAATTAAGTGAAAAATATACAGTATTCATTTCTATGATATTAAATTTTAGTACTAATATATTAAATACATAGATATATGCAAGTTTGTATATACATATGTATATTGTAAATCAAACATGACATCAGGTTGCATAGTAATTTGATTAATGAACCTTATTAGAAATTATTGAACATGAAACGTGTCAATTTCCACCAGAATTTCTGAGTATCAAGCTAATGGAATACGTCCGATAGTTCATATGGATGGCATTTAATTTCCGCTAAATAGTTGTTTCAATAGTAATTATCTATGTTCAATTCTAGGTATTACTGGAATAGTGTGACTTCACGTTACACTCAAATGTATACAAAATAATTGTCCTCGTCCACAGAACAAATAGATACATATATATTATTATTGTGTATATTGTGCAGTGTTTAGTTAAGGACACTGCACTAATGAGCCCAAACACGGTGCTTACGTTTTTTATTTAAATTGGGCTGACGTTATGTCACTTAATTAATTCTTCAAATCTTCTTCAATATTGCCACGGCCATTGTAATCTAAATATAATTGGTATTTTTTGGGAATAGAACAATTAGAAGTATATGTAATTCAGATATTTTTAGTCTGTCACAAGTTCAACGTAAAAACCACGTGTTATTTGAAAATGGTTATGTTGATATAGCTTTCTCTTTTGACAGTTATGTTATGATTCTTTGATAAGAGAATTTGAAATTAAATAAATGGTTCTAAAGTCGGTTAAGGGTACAATTCCATATTTCTGGATAATATTGAGTATGCTTTTCCGATCAGAATTTAACCCCATAAGCCTTAACCCTCCATATAAGTCAGCCTGATTTATCAATCGTTACAAAATTTTTCGCTGGGATTTTTTTATAGGACCTGAAAATTAATAACTTTGGTACTTGAGGCAAAAATCTGATATTTTATGTTTAAGCATCCGCTTTTCATTAACGTCGCCATCATTATTATCATAAAACTGATCTGATCTGCTGAAAAAGAAAAGGCTGACCTCTTTTTAAATTGCAATAGATGGAATATAGGTTTCAAACAGAAACAAATTGAACAATGCAGTGATACTGTAAAGCAAATAACATGTTAATTTAGAAATATCTTAACACATAACTCGTTTTGTCGAAATTCATTTTGACAAATTAGAGAAAATTGGACTTATTTACGATACGTAAGGGATCGTAAGTCCTAAAGGCAGACAAATTGAGATAAGAGTGCAAATTGAATGGCAAAATCTTGCTCCGTCAAATCAAGACGGATAATGATGACAGTTGTCCTAATGCAGTTGACGAAATTACTATGGAAAACGTAGCTATACTAATTTGGATTTGGCGGACTGGAAAAAATGCTCAGATAAGAACGAACTCAATTTCACTTTGTTAGATTAGAAGTGTTTTTTTAAGAAAAAAAGATATGCAAACAACACAATATCTGCTTATTTTACCGAAACCTTATTAAAGGTCTGATGAGACTTAGAAGACTATACTTGCAAACGCTTACATGACATCGAGATTTTTATTCCCAGAAAGGGAAGGTAAGGCCTTTTAGATCTTTTGTTATGTTGACATCCCTTCGTGAATCTATAACCATCCAGTTTGTACTAATCTGTTCAAAAATTCTATTGAGTGAGATTGCGAGACCTCTTTTTAGCATTCAAAAACTAGGCCATTTGAGAGTTTTATTCATTACAAGTATACATAAAGTTTAATATATTACCGTAAGATTACAAACATCCTTAGTATACCATCTATCTTGTGAGATTGTAAACTGCCAAATATACAGAGAGATAATAAATATATTGCAATCTAACACTATCTTTTTCGCTATAATGTAATTTATCGATGAGAAATAGTCAAATTGTGAACTGGTGTAACAGAATACATTTCTCGCTCTGATTGGTTGAATGTTTTGTGGAAATGTACACTAGCTCTCCCACTACGCATATCATGACGTGGCATTGTGATCATATAGTACCAGGCTCACAGATGAGTAAGGTTAAATTACTCGGTGCGCTGTTTGTGGATAACGGAAACAATTGACACGTAAGGCACGTCCTGCCCGCACGTGACTTGCGAGGTAGGTAATTCAGTTGTAATGAGAAGTGGTCACCACTTATCATTAGATAGGTACCCCAATTTGATAAATCCTTCACAAACTAAAAAATGTGTTGAGGTGAGATCTTCTGATTGCTAACATCAGGTTCAATTAGTGGCACTTATTAGTGCAATAAATTAATAAAATAAAATAAAAACGGACTTTTACTAAAAGATATTTTTCACAAATTTGTAAACGGGTTCTGATGGATACAGCTGTATAGTAAAAATACAAGATTATGTAGATTTGAATATTTTAGAACGTTCTTGGGGATTGCAAAGGCGCGCGTTCGACCTGCGTCATACGACGAAGTTTTCGTTCACAAAATTCGTTGTTTTGCATAGACGCATTAATCAGAGCCAAATATCAAAATTTGTCTAGACGATCGACGATTTATAACCCTACGATAAATGTTTGAAGAATAATATAAACATTTTTAACCAAATCGTGCTATATAAAGAAGCTCGAAGACAGTGTCACTACGTATCATAGCCGTGCAATAACTTTCCACTTTTGTTTCTACTGGGGTGGCAGTTATAAGCACGGACAGATGGACGAACAGTGAAACCCATGGATTGTATGTACGTAGGTCACATTTTAGACCCTATTTGGACTAGTAGGGGTTTAAATGTAAATTTTATACCAAAAAATCAGCTCATCGGCAGTAACTCCTGTTGCTGAAGATGTAATAAAAACTCGACTAACAAAAAAATAATAAAATGTGAAATGGAAAATAAAATTAGTACCAGATAACAAACACCTACTAAGATTTCTTAAGAGATACAAACAGTCATTCCTTCGACCAACTATCAACAAAAATACGACATTACCTATTCTAAAGTAACAAACTAAACAAACTCTAGTCTGATTCAGGAAACAACAAACTATTTCCTAAACCCTTCCAATTACGCCTGGTAAACAACCCAGACAACTAACCTACGTTTAAAATTAAGCATACTTATACACATTAGAGAAACATGACCGAAATAAATTAAGAAACGTTGAGCAACGAGGAACTGTGGCACAAATTCCTAAATCTACCTTGTTGTTATTGACTTGGGACTACATTTAAGCTACTGACTATAGGGATGTACTTTTGCCAATTCCTAAACAATCCGTTGAAAACGTTTGCGGAACAAAATTGTGTATTTAACCGGTAACTGCGTACGTATTCAATATACGGAACGCTGTATATGTGTTTCGTTTGTTTGTATCGACAATTTTGTAGTCAACTAAATTCGGATAGCGTTGTATATTCAAACATTATCATTTTCTAGATTCAGTAATATGGTTTTGCTTCAGATTTTACAGATTTTATTTATCTTATGTTCTGGGAAGTGTTCGATTTGATCCCCATCGCATTTTTCGCCATCGCACCACGGGTGTGAAACGTTTTCATCCCTGTCAAAAAGATGGTTGGCAGTCAACAAAACTTTCTGCCCCGCACAGCAAAACTTTGAAAAGATGATTCGGCGGCGGCATTTTCGAACCAATACGACCTTCAAGTCTTCAAGAAACGACCTTACTTCTTTATAAAAGGCCGTAAAGCGCCTATGAGCCCTCGGGTGCTGTAGGTCCATGGGTGTTGCAGATTACTTACCATCTGCAGGTGAAGTAAAAGTATGCTCGTTACCCTATTCCATAAAAAAATCGTAGTTTAATTTTTCTTTCAAAATTTAGCCCCACTCTAGGATTTTTTTGATTAATATTATTATTTTATGTCAACTAAGAATTAGTACTCTAAAAGATTAAATATAAAGCGATAGTAAAAGAACTACCTACATATTTACTCATATTTTCGCAGTTTAATAAGAGTGATAGCAAAGTATAAATATTTCCAAAATAGGCAAGAACAAACAAGCTTTTAAATTGAACGATTTCCAAAAAGTTCAAGTAACGGGGCTCTGTTCCTGTTTTATAGTAGAAAACTTGGACAATTTGTCGAGTACACCGACAAACTTTGACTATTTGTTATCACTTTTTGGGATTTAAATACTTGGGGTATACTTTGAAAATCGTAAATCAAAAACAAAAAGGTTTTATTCCCCGTCTTTGGTAATACCGTGTTTTAGTTCAGCACGTAGACTATGAAATGAAAAGAGCAAAAATGTTAGGGTAATTGAATTTTTATTTAAAATTAAAACTAGTGACTGGCTCTGGCTTTTCACGGGTGCAATACTGATACTAAACTTATTCACTACTTAATGGATGTTATTATACTTATAAACAACATTCTTCAATTACTATATCTATAAAAATACGCATTATAAAGATTTAAGCATTCAAAGGGATATAGTGGTAATTGACGGGACAGACTAAGGTAAATTGTGATTATTGTGTTAATTTCATGATACAATCCAAAAATAACAATGTGTTTACGTAACTGTCTGAAGACAAACTATATATATGGCAAATGTCTCCTTCGAACCAAGTCTAAATTGGAGCATCAACCAAGTTATTCGGGAGCTTGTCGAAACTACTTATTGCTTGGCGGTTGCCCAACACCGACTTAAATTACAACAAATGAACTGAAATGTATTAATGTCATATATATTGGCTGGGTTGTCCATATTAAATTTGTCTAACCTGACTTAATACAAGATTATAGATTTTGAAGTATTTATATTTTGTTATCAGTTGTATAAATTTAATAGAACTGATATTGCTCGTAGAATATGTTACGTGTTTCGAAGAAATACAGATCTACTTTTTTATGGTAGTTCATATTATTATAGAGTGTGTAAACTAATAGTATGATAACATTCAGTTTCCATTAAGGTCTTCAATTTAATTGATATAGTTGATAGATCGATCTTTAAATTGTGTTTTCCAACAATAAATGTGTGTCGTGTGTCAGTATTTAAACATACAATTTTACATACAAACCATATCTATTTTGTTTATGAAGGAAACCTTCAAAAGGCGCATGTGGCGAGTGTGGAATTTTAAAGTCACTAAAACCTCCCCATAGCCACACTCACCTATCAAGATATACGTGACTTCCTTAAGCCTCGCTGTACGCTGTGCAAGGCGACACCGTCTTCTCATTCAGCCGAGGTTGCGGGGCTAGTGCAATTAGGCACCGCGGCCTCGGCCTAGAAACAGGAGATGGTACGGAGTGATGGTTAGTCAGTAACAAGAGTTTGGCACTCGCTCTCGCCCCACCCTCGCCTGGGTTGGGGAAGTCATTCGATGATTTAACCCTCATAAAAAGAACCGTTTTCTCTAAAGTTACTTCCCCGCCCACGACCCCAAAAGTTTGCTTACAAATCGTTGAGGCGGAATATTGGCGTGTTAGGCGACGAATCTATTATTTCTTAGACGCCGTCTACGGCAGAAAAGGAAGCCACTCCCCTCAAATTTTCTCACCCGATCTTGGTAACCAGGCCTTTCGAAGGCCCAAGCTTCCCGAGTGTCTGCAGTATGGAGTCCAGTATTATTTAAGAAAAAGACGCGCTTACCACTATTTAGCCAGGCTTAGAACGCGCTTGCGTGAGTACTCCGGATGTTGTAGTCACTGACGCTACTTCTGCAAAGGCATGTAAATGATTCTTACCAAGACCAAGGGCAACAATTTGATGATGAAAACCATGAACATGAAAAAAGTCCAAAGACTTTTTGAAGACGAGAAAATTAATATAAAGCAAGCCACTGCGCCAACAAGTAGTTATTTTATAGCATAACTATAAAAAGTAAATGTCAAAAGCGAAACAATTATGTGTGAATATCCGACCCTTTAACCAGGAGTGATACTGCATGAAAATACCGAACAATATATTATGTATAAAGCAATGATAACTTGTTGGAAACAAACTTTCCTAATTTCCACCTCTACTTTATCCCGGAACGTTATTAAAACTTACTAAGTAAGCTGTGTTTAATATCTATTAATTACTTTCCTAGCGTTTACCTAAAATCACACACATAAATTGGTTTATCCTGCTTCTAATGCGTATCTTAAGTAAACAAGTATTAAAATCATTTTTGGATGTAGTTATTTACTATAGTAACTGTCGAGTGGATTTTGTTTTATAATAATACTAGCTTCTCCCGTGCGGTTTCACTCGCTGCCCGGCTCCGTTTGATTGTAGCGTGATGTTTTATAGCCTATAACACTCGGGAACATTGTAGCTATCAATAAGTGAAAGAATTTTGTGAATCCGACCAATGGTTTCAAAGATTACCCCCTACATACAAACTTACAAACATACAAAATTACAAACTTACAAATTTTACCTCTTTATAATATTAGTATAGATAACATACCTCAGTAAATACAAAATTTTATTAGAGTACAAACACATATATACAAAGGGTAAGTAAGTATGTATTATTGAGAATTTGTAAAATTGAAAACTTAATACTTCACTTCACTAACGAGGTAATCAAAAACCATTTGTATCATTAGATCTACGTAGATCTGTAAAACATGATAAAAATTGAATGAAGAACTCAAATTCCCTAGTCGTTGCATTCAATGAAACGTGGCGTAGGTACAATTGAAAAGTGCAAGTATGCAACCAAGTTAAATTGGCTTTAAATCTCGGATGCTTTTCAATTTACGCGGTAACTGATGCCTTTTTAAATTCGTTCTTTATAACTTCCATAAAGTGCTAAGAGGTTTTCAAAATGATGACTATAAATTTAAAAATGTAAACGCTTGAGAAATGAAATAGTATATTTTTTTTAAAGAAAAAGTTTGTAATGATTAACATGTTTGTAAAAGGAATTAAATCTACACCTTTCTGGAAAATACAAATGATGAAAAATGATGAGAAAAGTTATTAAATATGAAACTGTGAAATAAAATTACTCTTGTTAACTTTAAATTTTAATTCCGTTAGGTATAGTAGTATAAATCTCTTTTGGCACGACATGAATATTTTGACTATAGTTTCAGAATCCATAGCTGGTAAATATCGCTTTAAGCCATAAGGACGTCCTTGCACCTTTATTATTCTTTGTAAATTAATTGTAAAATTATTGTAAACTAGTTACTTGGTCTGTTATTACGTTTATACTTATCTATCTTCTATAGTATATCTATCTTGATGTTCATTTCTCAGCATATTCAAGTAGGCACACATTCTATGATGCAAATATATTCTCCTTGCACTACAAAGGTTAACACGAACGGAACCAGGGGGGCAGCTTGTTAATTATTATCAAACATAACTAACTGATCAGAATTCACGTCCAAACAAGGAACCCAATTTGAGAAGTTGAATAGAATTTCAAATAGCTACAGACCGGTTCGTTAAATTAATACAATGTTTAATTTTATAGATAATTGATAATATAGTTGATGCACTTGTCTTGTTGCATGGTAAGAGAGTTAAGTTGAGTAAAACACTGATATAATCTTCTTTCCTTCTGTACTTTTTGGTATAGAATCATGTATAACCTTGCCCCGAACTACGATTTTTTCCTTCATCATCCAACAACATACCTTCACGGCAGCCGCGATCAAGGAAATTGCTCCTTCTATTTTCTCAGATACAGTGAATTAAATTTCTTATTAAAAGTACGAAAAAATTAATGCGCCTTAACCAAGCGTAGTAAATAATGCTCAAACTTTCTGTTGAAAGAGGCCTTTGCTTAGCAATGGACACTTATACTATGATAATGATGATGAGCTTACAATAAACCTCCTTTACATGGTCTGCCATATTCTGCATACTGCAAGCAGGAGAGTTGAAGATCAGCAGGCCTTTAGCAGGATGAGGAACGGAGTGGTTTTTATTTAGTAAGAGCATGACACACCCTCTCGCCTCAATCACGACGAGCGAAGTTATTTAATGAATTCACCAACTCAAAAAAAAAAACCTTTGAATTAATATAAAACACTTGCGGGCCGCCACCGCTTCGCACGGGTCCAACAACGTTATAAAAGGGTCACATTAATATTGTATTTGATAAGAACCTTCTCTTGACAATAACAAACACAACAAAAAAAGAATTAGCAAAATTGGTCCAGGCGCTGTTGAGTTATGCGCTTACCAACACAAAGATACAACTTGAGGGACCTACCGATACAGTACATAGTATATTATTATTTAGGTGAGCATCTGGTGTTAGGATAAGGCCTGAGCAAGGCGTCTTTTACGTATTGCGAGGTGACAGAAGTCATCATCATCATCATCATCATCAGCCTAAGTGCCCACTGCTGAGCAAAGGCCTCTTCTCACACGGAGAAGGTTAAGAGCATTAATCACCACGCTTGCTCAATGCGGGTTGGTGATTTCAAACTTATAATTAGAAATTATAAATCCAGGTTTCCTCACGATGTTTACCTTCACCGTATGTCAGTGGTGTCTAAATAATCATAGAAAGTACATATGACTCGGAAAAAGTCACATTGGTACTTGCTAGGTTTCGAACCCGCACCCTCATGCATGAGAAGCGGGCGCTCTAACCTCCGGGCCACCACGACCGAGCACGACCGACAGAAGTGACAGGTTGTATTTAGTATGCTTTTATATAACAGTAGCTGATATATTGTCTTATAATTTATTTAGTATGCTCAGTGAAAAGGATGAGATTACTTCCGTGGCAACATTGACCAATATTTTACAAAACATAATATTATTGTTACTAAAAGTACGTATAATAATTATACAAAAATTCACAACTTAATTATTTATAAGCATTTGCACAAACATTTCCGTGCAAGTTGTACTTAATATTTAAAAGGCGTTCTCGACTGACTTAGTGACAGATTGAACGTCAGTAAAAACCAAGGGTCCTAACATAATTTCGTTCAAGAAGTTGGTGTAAAATATATTTCAATAATAGCACTACTAGTCTACTACACATTTCACACATCAGACAAAACGGTATAAACGTACCTACCCATGTATCGCGACCCGGGTGTTTTTAATCAGTAAGAGTCTGATGGTTTCTCTGGCTTCACCCAGAACAAGAGAAGAAATTTGATGATTTTCATCTTATAAAAAAAACGCAAACGTGCGCAAACTTGGTCTCTCACCGAGTGTCAGAAGTCCAGGCTCAGGGTTTGCTAAAGGGCAATGAAACATAGCCTGTTACGCATAAAACGGACTGTTCGCATACGGAATACCGTGATATGTTCCAGAACAGGAGTCGCTGATGTGGGCCAAAAGTCGGCAAAATTATAACGGGACTGGGCTGCACACGTCAGCCGAATGCATCCGGAGAGATGGGCCACTATGGTCACCCAGTAGACACCTCAGGATGGAGACCGCAGGCGGGGTAAGCCCCGGAAAAGACGGCGTGACGATATAGACGCCTATCGTCGAGACTGGTGGACAACGTCGAAGGATCGGGAGGTGTGGAAGCGAGATGGGGAGGCCTTTGCCCAGCAGTGGGACATTACAGGCTAGTAAAAAAAAACTAATATGGCAGCGTAGGCTTGTTTACATTTTCAACCAACAACGAGATAATTTGCTAAAACGCTAAACATTGACCTTATCCGTATTCAGTGCTTTTAGATACATACCAACTACATATAGGCATTATAGTGTATTATATAGTAGTGTATTGACGTCACACAGCATAGTTAGCGTCTTAATGTAAATAATATATCAATTAGACGGTTTTTTATTCCATGCTTCTATACAAATACACTTTTTATTTGTATTTTTTTTATTAGCCGTCCTTGTCAACTGTAAACATATCTATGAAGTCAGTATTATTTTAGAATTAATTGATGTATAGGTATACTTGTATAAGTATAATTTATGCTTATTGCGATTACTGATTGTTCTACAACATTTTAAATTACCTATAGTAATATTATATCAGCATATTTCTATTAAGAAGAGATATTATTTTTATTATGATAATTATAAATAGGTAATATATATATTCTTTAATAAATATCTCTATACATAAAAGAAAGTCGTGTCAGTTACACTATAACTCAAGAACGGCTAAACTGATTCCGTTGAGATTTGCTAGGGATGTATTTTAGAACCAGAAGAAGAGGTAGAGTAAGGAAGGATAGGCAGGGTAGGATAGAATATGTAGGGTAGGGTAAGTAGCGTAGGGTAGATAGGAAGGGTTAGTAGGTTAGAGTGGGGTAGGTAGGGTAGGGTAGGTAGCGTAAGGTAGGGTAAGTAGGGTAGGTGGCGTAGGGTAGGGTAGGATAGTGCAAGTAGAGTAGCTCTTAACTCCTCAAAATACAGGTTGCGTACAGGTAAAGTTTATTAAATACTTATTTAACGATCTATTTTACAATATCACTATACCCGCAGTGTACCAGATACGTTCCTTTGAAAGACGTGCCAAATAGGATTCTATTTTTTAATTCTATTTTGAAAACATATGGAAATTCTTATAATACAAAGTATTCCAACAAAATCTATAAAACTTAAATTGGAACACAAATAAAATCGAATATTGATAAATTAATAAAAGATATGTTGACTTTTATTTGCTTCGCGAGTTTGTTTACTCATTTTGTAAGCACTTTACGTAACTCGCCAAATACACGTGTTGTGCCTACTTATTAGAATATCAATAAAATTATTGAGTTAGACTTTATTTACTTACCTTCAAACGCTTTTTTGCTATAAAATCAACTTTTTCGGTTGATGTTAGGTTTTTTAACTAAAAAAACATGTTTTACACATAATACCTAGGCTACAAAAGAGAATAATCCATTAAGTTTGTCCGTAAGACAACGAAAAATTATTAAATGCATATTTTTTGTCGGTTAGTTAATATACAAAAACAATACCAAATTAATGGATGATTTTAAGTTAAGGAATGGGGATCCCAGAGCCACTACTATACACAAAATGTATTGACGTTACACGTTTTGTTTATGGAAATTAACAAGAAATATTTGGTTCCGTAAGAAAAAAAAATGGGTAATTTTTTTAAAATTCTCATCAAGAGGAACAATAAATAAATTAGTTAACATTCTCATAATTGACAAAATTAAAAGGACGAATAATAATGTTTTTATATATAAAACTGCAACTGTTGTCTAGTTTAGGCAGAAGTATATGAAGTACTGCACTGCAAGGTTGGTCCGGTGGCTGGGCAATTGGCTGCTGTGCAAGTGTCGCGGGTTGGATTTCCGCACGGAACAACACTTTGCGTGGTCCATAAATTGTTGTTCTGGGTCAGGGTGTCGCATGTATGTGAAATTGTATGTTTGTAACTGAACCCACGACACAGCAAAAAATCGTAGGGCTCTACGATTTTTTTTAAAGTAGATTATGTCACATAACTTTTTGCTAATAACAGGTAAGAAAGCAGCTAAATATTCATTATATTCAGAAGACACGAAGAACAAACAAATTGAACGACGACGAAAAAAATTGAATAAACTTTCAGTTGATTCTCGGAACCATTTACTTCTATTTAAAATTATAATAAAAAGATCTCCTTCGTTGTAATTATTAATGCTAAATTAATATTAGTTTTCTAGAATCCATGAGAAAAGTAAGCAAGAATTTAATTTCAACGAAAAGGGAATTAAAAGAAAGGCTTTGAAAACAATACTTAGAATTAAACTGTTCCAATAATTTCGCTTAAAATTAATTACATTTTCCTTAAACGTGGTAATTTATTACCATTTATCATTATACATTGTTCAATCTTGTTTGTGTTTCGATTCAATAGGGATGTCCTCTCGACAAAATCATTTGTTATCGGATATTAAAATGTTTGTCTTACGAAAAAAAAAACGAGGCACTAAAACTAAGTTTTCTACTGATTGTAACTATAAAATAAATAATCAAAAAGTAAAATGCATCTTATCGACATAAATGTTATACTTTACGTAGTTTGAAATAGTAGTAGGTAGTTATTTGGTAATAATTTTTTGACACTTTTTGGGAATGTGATGTGAAGTATTATTTTATAGCCTATTGTGTGTGGGGAAAGGCCTTTTTCCTTCCAAATTTCTCTGTCTCGAGCGATCTCCGGCCAAGTTTGCCCCGCAAACATGATCAGATCGTCACACCACCTTCGCCGTGGTCGACCTCGATGGCGTCGACCTCCTTCAGGTGTCCAGTGAGTGACAATCTTCGCCTTTCTGTCTGGGTGCATTCATGTGAAGTATAAGCGAAAAAAAAAACAATACTTAATGGTTAAAGACATTTATTGTCACGTTTATTTAACATATTAAAATTATATTAGTATCAAATTGTTCTACAGTTAAACTCCATCCGTAAGACCGCCAATAGTACTATCTTTTATGTTTTCGTTTCCTGTGTTTTTTATTACGAGTGTTATGGTGTACAATGAACAACGAATAAAGTATATTCATTCATTCATTCGTTTATATTATCCCCATGGAAAAACCCATGTCCAGCTAACTGGATCAACGATATGCATTGCTAATAAATAATGTTAATTAATTATACTTGGATTTACCAAGTTATTTTTAGCCTGCCCTGGTATATTATAAGTAAAATGTCTCAAGTAAAATACCGGTTCTTGATGTTTGTTTGAACATATTAAGAAGGAGCATATATATTAAAGAATTATTCCATTGAAACTGCAAAAGACTGCTTGACGTCAATCGTCGAGTAATAAACATAACTTCGAGTAATTATATTCAACCTTATGTGCATTTTAAGTGGTTCAAATTAGCTTGAGTTAACTGTTTTTTTTGTGTTTTTGTTTAAAGTATTTGTATATATGTCTATATATAAGTTTGGTGAGAACGGTAGTTTATTTAATGAATACATAATGCATGTTTTATTACGCATACCTCGTACAAAAATTGTACTGTTCCATTCCTGATAATTGAAATCAAACTTTAATGATATTCAATGAACGAATATTTTAAAAAATACGTTGAATTTTTGTCTTTCGTATTTGTATTAAATAAAATAATAATATAGTAGGTATGCATGAAAACAATAATTTAAAAAATTATAACTATTTGTATGCTTCCCCATATTTACTAAGGCTGTTTTTTTTTATAAAAGTCTTGTTTCACTAAAATGATACATAAAGCCCGCATCACACGTTACGTCACCTTCGTTCCATTCTCATGTCAAGTTAATATCGAGGTTCGAACGTTCAGCATTATTTTTTATGTAGCGATACATTCGTGACACATGTGTGTACGAGGAAGCTCATTCTGTCAAACGTGTGAAGGTATGTTGAGGCATAATATAATCTCGTATTTAGAAACGACTGTTTTATGTAGTTGTGACATGTTTTTATAATATAAAATGAGCTTGATATCGCTATTGGCGGGTTGTATAGAAGAACTTAAGTGTTTTGCCCTAGAAATTTCTAGGCTTATCTGTATAATTAAATAGCCTTACTCCAACTTTTTTGTAGGTTAGATAGAATCATATAATTGCTATACGCGGTTACATTACTTATTTTTTTATGTGATAGTACGGCAAAAGCTGATAGGTTACTTGATGGTAAGCAATCGGCGTCGCTCAAGGATACTCGCCATAATAGAGGAGTTATGAGTGCGTTACCGAAATTTTAGGGATTATGGTTTTTGGAATTTAGGGATCGGGGGAGTGAAAGGATTGGGCCTCACTCACACGACGAAACAAAACGGTGTGTGCGTGTTTCGTGCAGCGTGCAACGTGCTTCGACAGCGTAAAGCTACAACATTAGTGTAGGTTATTCAGTTGAAATAGATACCTATTCAGTACGACACACACTACTTACTTGTTATAATCTTGAGTAGGTCAAAATTCTGATAGCCTGTAGAATTATTGATGAAAACATGATCAAATTTTATCGTATATATGTAACACACAAATTGTGCTGATAAAAGATAAAGATAAAAATAAAATTAAGCTAAAAGCCGTACGCCACGCGACACAACCCTAATTTCTTAGTAGGCTGGGGTCCGCTTCTAAGAATTTAGGTAAGTATAACTCTTACTCTGTCGAATAGACCTGGAAACTCTTGGAATCTGACCACTAATACAGCTTCACAGAAAAGTTCTAGATATAGTTTCTATAAAGGACGTATTTCTACTTCCGTACGGTTGCTACTAAAGTTCTAAGAACGAAGTATTTTTAAACCAATTCACGAGTATAAGTACCAAACATTAACCTCGCT
The DNA here is from genome assembly GCA_902829305.4 of Spodoptera exigua. Taxonomy (NCBI): domain Eukaryota; kingdom Metazoa; phylum Arthropoda; class Insecta; order Lepidoptera; family Noctuidae; genus Spodoptera; species Spodoptera exigua. Next base: position 8,710,905 of record LR824614.2, read on the forward strand.
TGGATCGTTGTTCTCAATGGCAAATAAAATTGCGTTTAAATTAATCATATTTTTTGCTGTAATAATAATTATTTTTTATAAAACAAAGTTAAATTCCACAGGTCTTTAACAAATAAGAAGTGGAATTTAAGTATAAAATTGTATGTTAATAATACGAACATGTATCTATCTCGTATGTCATATCCCATATAAAATTAAGTCGTTTGCTTGCTTCTTGCTAGATAAGCCAATGGTCAGTCCATTGGCTTATCTCTGCATCACCCAAGGCTTGACTGGCAAAAAATGCTCTAGGCATTAAGTCTGCCCATTGAGTGACCATTGCGCATGAAGTATAAATAAATAAATAAAATATTTTTAACATGTCAGATGTTATTTTTCGAAAAGGAGAGCGATGAAGCGGTTTGGTGGCGTGCAGTACCTACACAGAGAGACGGAGTAGTCTATGTTTTCAACAATGTTGATATATTTAGTGTTGCAGATAGGTAATGCCCCCGGGCGACGGAGATCGAACGACGATCTTCGGTGACCGTACTGTTGTGGTCGGTGGGCAAGGGTACCTCACTGCAACACAGATGGAGGAAAGGAAGATAGGTAGAGCAGGAGAAGGAACGGGGGTTATTAGTCAGTAATAGTCTGACATTCCGCCTAGCCTTACCTTGAAAAAATATATCACTTTGCGTGTGCGTTATTATCCTGCTTCTTAATTAAAATAGAAGCCAAATAAAATAAGTCATTCAACTTTACACTACAAGGAAAAACATTATTAAATTTTCCATACGTCCGCCATCCGACCTTCCACACTACATCCGTATTAAGTGCAAGTCAATGTATTTAATTATTTGTAATCATGTCAATTATTACAAATTAATTCAATCAATTAACAATAGGTATAATACCTTAGCCTTATTTACCGGCTTTACCCACCTTCTAGATCTATTTTATTATTGTTAATCAATGAAAATACCCAATATTTATCATAAAAATGAGTAATGAGTAGCAGCGTGACAGTCGCCGAGTCGCGTGTCGCGGAATGCTGCTCATGAATATGGGCCTCTAGCATGACTTGAAACTAGTCGAGTATCTTGTCAAATTATTACGTGAGTAAGCCGAAAACATAATAAATAATTTAGAATGTTTCACGAAAGTTATAATAAAAATAAAACTCCAGGAATGAAACCGTCTACAAGGGAGAGCCATGTTTTGGCACCGATGGCTCGATCAGAGTGATCCGAGGTACAGAACACTTTTTCATTGTATTGAGCCAATCTTTGCCTCGCTGTCATGTTATGGTAGGCCTTCTTCACTTTATGCCATCCTCATTGGCATTGGCCAATTTTGATCCATTATGTTCTCGCTTATTTTATACATCCTTTATAGATTTTTGGACCTTTCAATGATGGTTATTCGAGACACAATATTAGAACAATAGGTTTGATGTATAATGGCTATGAACATTGTTAGGTACTACATATTAATGCTATATTAAAATATTAGTATTCTACATTAAAATCTGATACTATCTTTTGTATGGAATAAGCCTCTAATTTAATTACACATTTTCCAATAAAACTAGTGAATTCATCCGTAGAAAATAGATTTAACATTCTATTTACTACCTATATATACATAATCTATTTAAACGAATTTGATGATGATTGATGTTTAAAATTTATCTATAAGTACTAATATTATAAAGAGGTTAAAATTGTAAGCTTGTAAGTTTGTATGTAGGGGGTATTCTCGAGGCAACCTCTCGCGCCCGGCCCTAAACGAGTCCATGGTTCGTAGCAAGAGGAACTGGGAAGCCGTCTCCTCTTTGTGCGAATCAGTGGTGCTCGCAAAAGAGGAGGCGGAGCGCGTGAGGAACTATCCTCCTCGCGCCCCAGCCGCCGCAGTAGGCGACCTTCCGGGCGTCGGGGATCCAGAGATGATCTCCGGCCACCGTAAGCGCGGGTCTGCGGACGGCGAATAAGAGTAGCTAGGCTACGGCGCGTAGCGTTCGCGCGCGCCTGAAAGAGCCAATAGACCACCACAGACGGGGCCCTATAGGGCTGATGTTCAGCCGGGGTTGCGGGTTAAGCGCAATGAATCACCGCGGTTTCGGCTCGGAAAGAACGGGGGTGTTTTTAGTCAGTAAAAGTCTAATACTCTCTCTCGGTTTACTCTGGGCAGGAGAAGTCTTTGGAACCGCTGGTCGGATTGCCAAAATTCTTTCACTGAGCTACAATGTTCCTAAGTTATATAGGCTATAAAACATCACGCTACTATCAAATGCAGTCGAGCAGCGGGTTGATATTTTCAAAGAAGACACGAATGTATCGTATCCAGTTGTTTGATGTACAAGAGTAAATTTCAGGGGTTTCTCAAGACCAAGGTAGTGGAGTCCTCGCAAAATATTATATATTATGATGCGAGGATTATTTATGTATTTATTATATTTATTTAATTTTCATTGCTTCATTACCAATAATTATTTGCACACACATAAATAGAAAAGTAAATCAAAAAATTTTTTTTTGCGGCCCTGGCAAAAATGCTATCACGCCATACCCTTCCCGTCGGGGGACGGGAGAGGGTTATGTCGGACCCCGGTAAAGTCGTTCCCGGTATACCCACTTAAAACCCGCTGCCACTAAGGCACTCCGGCCTCGCGTGGAGGCCCCTCAATTCCACCCCTAGTGGGGAGGAGCCTTTAAGATGGCCAGAGCACGGGTGATTCGTGCGATGCAGGCGCTTGCACCCCGCTGATCACTCCCTGGAGCAGGTGACGACGGGCGTTGTGTCTGCCGTCTTCGTCCGCCCCTTCTTCGCTGGCGGAGCGGCGCTGCGGGAGGATCTTCTTCCCGCATGCGCTCCGCCGCCTCCTTCTGTGACATGACGTCCTCACAGAAAGAGACTCACTCCCCAGTATGGATGTTATTACGCTGGGGAGCGAGAGGTCGTCCCCGACCGCTGCCACTAAGGCTCAGCGGGGTTCATCCCACGATGGGCACACCACTAGGGTGTGCTCTGCAGAATCCACCGCGGCGCCACAGTGGTGGCATTGTGGCGATTCTTCCCTCCCAATTCGGTGCAGGTATGACCAGAAGCAACCATGCCCGGACAGTACCTGCGCCAGGCGAAAAGATAGGCAGCCGTGCTGCCGATCGAGCCAGTCATTCACGACAGGCCCAATGGCGTCCAGAGTCCGTCGGCTGAACGCTGCTGAGGCCAGATCTTCAACCCAGTGCCGGGTGATGGCCTCCCTCACCTCTTCCTGCACATTTTCCCGTTCCCTAGGCCCTTTTTTTTTTTTTTTGTGAGGGGAAAATCATCAAATGACTTCTCCCGCCCAGGGCCGGGCAGGAGGGAGTGTCAGACTCTTACTGACTAAAAACCCCCCTGTTCCTTCTCCTGCTCTGTGCCGAGGTCGCGGTACCTCATTGCGCTTACCCCGCAACCCCGGCTGAACATCAGCCCTTTAGGGCCCCGTCTGTGGTGGTCTATTGGCTCTTTGAGGCGCGCGCGGAACGCTACGCGCCGTACGCTCGGGCCTGGTTCTGGTCGGGCGGCGAGCTGCCCTTACTCGCCGACCGCAGGCCCGTACTTACGGTGGCCGGAGATCGTCCCTCGATCCCCGACGCCCGTAGTGTCGCCAGTTGCGGCTGCTGGGGCGTGAGGAGGAGGATTGCTCCCTCACGCGGGCCGCCTCTCTCTTTGCGAGCATGACTGCTTCACAAAAGGAGGAGACGGCGTCCCAGTTCCTCTCACTCCGCACCATGGCCTCGACTAAGGCCGGGCGCGAGAGGTCGCCGCCGCCGATCACTTCCCTGAGGATACGGCGGTGCTCAGCCCAGGCAGGGCATACCGCTACCGTATGCTCCACCGTATCCTCTAGGTGGTCCTCACAATGACGACACTCGGGCGTTTCCTCCCGCTGAATCCGAAACAGGAACCTACCGAAGCTGCCGTGCCCGGTAAGCACCTGCGTCAGACGGAAGGTGAGGACGCCGTGGCGTCTCTCAAGCCACTCCTCAAAGAGGGGTCTTACCGCTGCTATGGTAGCGTGCCCGGCCCTCGGTTGCGACAGTCGTTGTCTCCACTCTGCCATGAGATCTCGCCGGAGCTCATTCCGCCACGCACTAATTTGGCGCGGCAGAGGATCTTCGCCCCGGCGACGTGCGTCTGCGCGCAAACTGTAGACGCGCGCGAGCGCCTTCGCTTCTAGATCCCACGGCGGTGATCCAGCAAGGAGGTTCGCCGCCTCCCCGGAGATCGTGCGATACCCGCGGATTACTCGTATAGCCATGACCCTCTGGGACGCGACCAGCGTACGAGCCGGCCGCCGCTTCAAGTCCGGCGCCCACACAGGGGCACCGTAGAGGGCCATGGATCGCACAATCCCCATATACAACCTCCGGCAGGAGGCGTTTGGCCCCCCGAGGTTGGGAAGGAGCCGCTTGAGCGCGGCCCCAGACCGTTCTAGCTTAGGGGCCAAACGACGAAAATGCTCCGTGAAGTTCCATCGGCTGTCGAGGACGAGACCCAGGTACTTCATCGCCGACTCGACGCCGATGGTAACTCCTCCTGCCGTTACTTGGGACCCACCTGGAGGTGGCGCGCTCCGACGGCCATAGAAGCACATGGCCTCGGACTTGTGGAGCGCCACCTCGAGTCCCTACTGCCGGATCCTTGCAACGACTGTCGCAACCGCTTGTGACATCAGGTCGGCCGCCGCCTGATGCGACCTCCCGTTCGCCAGCACCAGCGTGTCGTCAGCATCGACGAGCCTCGACTACACGACGGAGATAGGCAGGCACCCGGTGATACCGGAGTGCCTCCAAAATGCAGCTCCAGGGCAGCGAGTTAAAGGCGTTGGCGATGTCCAGAGACACCGCCACGACGACTCGTCTCCCGGCCAACGCTGTCCCCGTCGTGAGGTCCCTCACGCGCATGATGGCGTCCACCGTGGAGCGCCCTCTGCGGAAGCCGAACTGGCCGTCCGCTAAATCCGGCCCCCTTCCAGACAGGTGCCCGACGAGGCGGTCTGAGATTATCCTCTCGAACAGCTTTCCCACCTCGTCGAGTAGCACAATGGGCCGGTACGCGGACGGGGAGTCCGCAGGACGCCCCGGCTTCTTCACGAGGACCAGTTTACCCGTCTTCCACGACAGCGGAAACTGGCCTCTCTCCAAACATGCGCTGAACAGACCAAGTAGTCGAGGCCTGAGAGCCTCCGAGGCCAGGACCCAGACCTTGGCATGCAGCCCGTCAGGTCCTGGGGCGGTATTCTTGCTGCTCAGCCGGCGCACCGCCACTCTCAAATCTACCTCGGTCACTTCCGGAGCGGATTCGTCGTCGTCGTCGATGTAGCCCGCATTGGGCACCGCAGGGGGCGGGGGCATGGCCGGAGGCGTGTAACCCATCTGTGGTCGGGGGAATAGCGCCCCAACCACTTCGTCCACGACCTCCGGCCGGAGACTCTGAGTCAGTGGGGGCGCCCAGGTGCGGAGCTTATCACGCACCATCCGGTAGGGGCGTCCCCACGGGTCTCTGTTCAGAGTCTCCAACATCTCCTCGCGGGCCCGATCTTTGGCCCGCCGGATCTCCACCCTGAGGGTGGCCTTCGCCGCCCTGTACTCCTCGTATAGCTCCGCCTCTCTGGTTTCAGCGTCCAGAGGGCGGAGACGGAGCCTGCGGTGCCTGATGTATCGGCGTCGCGCTGCGGTGCACTCACCGCGCAGGTCTGCCAATTCCTGCGACCACCAATACACCTGGCGCTTGCGTTGGCACGGTCGGATCCGGGGCATCGCCACGTCGCACATCCTTGACATGGCGTCCTGGAGCCATCTCGCCTCCTCGTTAATGTCGGCTGGCCTGACCGGTGGTATCACCCAGGCCTGCACGACTGCGGCTTCCAGGAAAAGCTCCCGGTCCAGTTGCCTAAGCGCCCAACGCGGGCCACACGGGGCCTGTCTGACTGGCGGGTCTGCGGACTCGGTGGAGACGTCGAACCGTATATACCGGTGGTCCCAAAACGTCTCCACTTCCTCCATGACGCGCCAGTCAACAACGCGCGATGACAGAGCGGGGTTAGCAAACGAAATGTCCACCACTGACTCGCCCCGCATCCGTACGCACGTGGGGACAGAACCCCGGTTCAGCACGACTAGGCCTGTCTCCAGAGCCCAGTCTTCGACCATCCTTCCCCGGACATCAGTGAGCCGGGAACCCCAAGCCAAATTCTTGGCATTGAAGTCCCCGAGGACCAACACGGGGAGGGGACGGAACCCGACGACGACGGTGACTAACTCCCTGAGGGAGTTGTGGAACTCGACGAGAGTTCGGTTCGGAGAGAAGTACACGCCCACCACGGCGATCTCTCCGAACCGAGCCGCGACGCAACCCCTGCCTCGCTGAGGCCCTTCGGGGGTTGGGGTACCGGCGGCGGCCGACGAGATGATGGTCACCGAGCCGTCCAGGTCTGACACCCAGTGTTCCCTGGCTGGAACGAAGTACGGCTCGGAGACCACAGCAACATTGATCGACCACTGCGCCATGCTCTGGAGCAGGAGATCCTGAGCAGCGACGCAGTGGTTGATGTTCGCCTGGAGGAGGCGTAATGGAGCCATTATTGGGTATCCATCACGACCTCCTCTCTGACGGCAGCGGCGACAGCAGCAGTCGCAGGGGTGTTGGCGACTGCGGCGGCAGCGGGAGCGACGGTGGGAGCGGTGGAGGTGGCTAAGGGCCTACCTTTGCTCCTGGGCTTGGTGGGGGGGGAGCAGGTTTTGCCCCCAGCCCGGTGATCGGCCGGCTTGCCAGCCGCCGCACATACTACGCAGTGCGGTGGGGCGGTACAAGCGCCGGCCCTGTGACCGGGCTGACCGCAGCGGAAGCAGCCCCCTTCAGTTTGGCGAGGACCTCGCCATACGTCACCCCCTTTTTCGCCGCGTCCGGCTGTAGTGTGATAACTACAGCCGAAGATTTTGGGGCGAGGAGCATTGCCGCAGCGCGCTTCTCCTTGCGCCGCTGCTGTCGCCGCTGCCGCTGCTCCTTCTTCCGGAGCTTCCTCCTCTCCTTGGCGACCTTCCTCACCTCTCCCGCCACTTGCCACTCACTACCAGCACGCGACTCAGACGGCGGAGTAGGTGCCGATGCGGCTGGGGCTCCAGCCGCTGCTCCTCTTCGTCTGCGGCTCATCGGCGCAGGAGCCAGCGCCGAGGGAGACACGGGCGCCCTCGTCGGTGACAAGGCTGGCGGCGCTTTCGCCCCCTTCTTCACCGGTGCGCTGGCTTGTGCCCCACGGCTGGTTGGCGGCTTGGGCTTAGCCGCTGCGGCAGCATACGACCCGGCTGCGAGTGGAGGTCGCAGGAGCCTACCCTCCAGCACGTCGAAACGCTGCTGGAAGGCGGCCATCTCCCGCCGCATAAGGCCAAGAAGGTCGGCCTCCGCTGGCTGCGCAGGCTGGGATCGGGCTCCTCGAGCAGCTGCGAGCTCTGCTTTTGCTGCCCGAAGCTCAGCCTCCAGGGCAGAATTGGCAGCCGCCAAGCGTGACAGCTCCCGCCGCATTCCGGCCAGCTCTTTATACATAGCGGCCATCTGCCGGCCTGCTGAGCCCTGCTGGGATACCGCCGACATAATTGCGGCTTCCGCGTGTTTGAGCACTCCATTTCTGCCGGCCTGGGTTTTTTGCCCAGCCAGCATGCGGAGTGCTTCCTTGACTTCTTGGCGAAGGCTATCAGCGCCGCCTTCGCTTGCGGAGCCCTCACCAGCAGACAACTCCATCTCAGAGGAGTCCAAGGGGGCGACCTTGCCTAGGGCACTCCCTTCCGCCGCTAGCCGCTCAGTCGGCTCGCCTCGGCTGCCTGCCGCCCTCGGGAGGCCTTTCCCTTTGCCCCTACCGCGCGCAGCCGTGGGGATCTTGGGGGCCGGGGCCTCCTGCTCGTTAGAGGAGGGCTCTCGCCCATCCGCCAACCTGGGACGCTTGAACGTCCCCCGCGTTTTCTTCTGGCGCAGCGCTATGCTTACGCCAGACTGCGATGTTGAGTCAGACTCAGAGTCCGACTCCTTCCTGCCTGAGGCACGTGCACAGGATGCATCTAGCGCCTCATTTACGCTTGCAGGCGAGCTGACCTCGCTTGCGTTCTCCTCTCCATTGAGTGGTTTTTTATTTTTTAAATTTTTTGACATCTCCATAGAAGTCCCACGAGTATGGGGGAAATAAGCGGTCCACCCAGGGAGAGCCCCCTGTCCCTGGGTAAGTGTGCATTTGTCTCCCAACTAGGGGGTCCACCGGTCCCCTAGCTGGGGGTGCGCTCACGACTGATCCCACTCCTCAGCCATACATACCCTCGCCGCGCACCAGAACTTAGTATTGGAGGAATTTTTTATAGAGGTTATCTTCCTCGCGGTCCGGGCGGTTAAGCCAAGACCCTCGTCCCGGTCCGAGTCATAAAACATGACCATGATCTCTTCCCGGATTACGATATCGACGGGTGCAGTCGGGCGCAGCTAGTGCCCCGATGCTACTCATTGGCAGGGTGAGTGCACAACGAGCGCCGCCCTTGTTTCTCCGCCCCGCTCTCTGCTAGGTCCAGAGAGTCGTGCGGAGGAACGCCCCCACGGAGGCGTAGACTCTATGCCAGCATAGAGCCGGTCGCCTCTAGAACCCGACCGGGTTCTCCGCCCGGCCAGAAGTTCGCTGCGGGCGACAGTCAAACCAACCCTGTCACCATCCCGTTAGGGAGACTGTCGCCCGCACCCAGGGTGCACCACGGGGAGGTCTTCTGGCACGCACCCCTTCTGGCACGCACCCCTCCCTAGGCCCTGGGGAACGGTTGAGCGCCCTCTGCTCCGCCGTCCAGTCGTACACCCTGAGGGGTTCCCGCCAGAATGTAGCTTTATTTAAGTTAACCTAAATAACTCATAAAGGTCAGGGGAACATGTCTAAGTATTTCTAATACAAATAGTACAACACTATGTCTACTGTCTATGTCAAAATAATGGATTAGATTATTAAATATTCACAGCGATATCGACTTGCGATAGCTCATAGATTCCCCTTTGGGAATGTCATAGAAACTATAATATTAGTATTATGTACAAGTGAAATATTAATATTGTCTAAGTGTTATTGGATAGAGAAGGGTACTGACGGACATGAGTATTGGTACGTACATATCCCTGTAATGAACCATAAATGATACCAATATTATAAAACTACATGTTTACAACATATAATTACGCGGGTATATATATTATTCCTTAGTACGTCTGCTTGCGACGAGGACCTGTGCAACCAGGTCGAAACTTCAAGCCTACCAAGGTATTTAAGTAATTATTTTACAAGAGTTTGTCTGTTTATTACTATATTGACTAGGCACATTTCAACACTAAGTGAACATATTTTCTTTTTTGTCCATTTAGACACACTTTTTTATTCTGCTGTGTCGGAGGTATTTAAAAACATACAAACTCACCTACATACTACACCCAGACCAAAAACGACAAATTGTGTATCACCCAGTGAGTTGTCCCGTGCGGGAATAAAACCGTGACACCTTACTTTAGCTCGCCATCCATGCAACTCGTAATTTTGGACCAAACGGCTTAATTTTTACTTGTATAGAATTTTCACTTTTCCTTATAATTGTGTATTTTTTACCAGTTAATAATAGTAATGTAAAAGAATCAAACATATTAGACATTAAAATTACAAATTCAATTACATAGACATTAAATTCAAAACTAACGAAGTCAGTTAAAAAGTGAGAATATCATCTTCTTGGGCAGCATAGAATTTACTTCAAGTGTCACTGTTAAGCACTGTGTCTATTTGCGAAAGAAATTGTAAGACGTGGTACCAACATAGGTCTTGGTACTTTCATATTATAATCTTGTTTGCTTATTTGACTTCGTATATGCGTGTGGGATCAATGACCGCTACATGAAGTTAGCATGTACACGCCATATAATATTTATAAGCTTCAAGACGTAAACCTCCCTTCGAATCCACTTAATCTTGATTTGAATATTAAATGTCACATTTTTACGTAACATTTTATTCTAAATTTTCGTTAAAATCGTTGGCAGACATAATAATCTGAAGTCTAAGAAGTCGTAACTTATACGTCATTCCTATGTCAAGCTTTTTTAAGGAGGGAAATTCATTAAGACTTCTCGTCTTGGGTGGTGCGAAAGAGGGCTCGAAGCCATGGTAAATTATAGTGTTTGCACCTGCAACCCCTTCAACCGCAACCCATATCTTATGGTGGTCGGAGAGCTCTTTGAGGCGCGCTCGAAACACGAGTTGCCGAACGTTCGGGCTTACGGTTCGAGCACAGTCCTGGTCGATCAGCGTGCTATGTATCTATGTGTCTAAATCCTATATTGGACTGAGTTCGTTATTCAGTACGTTAAATGAATCGAATGTCTAGGACATTCGAATAGGTGCTCTGAGGTTAAGGCGCCCGCTCATTATGCATAAGGGTGCGGATTCGAAACTTGGCAAGTACCGATGTGATTTTCGTTGACGGACCGACCACTGGCATACGGTGAAGGAAAACATCGTGAAGAAACTATCATAATTATTAAGCAGAAGAAAATTATTTATTATTTACGTTTCCAGTGACTGGAACCGCGGTCCTACTTTTTGCAGTCCGAGTCGCCGGAAACCTCATGATGTGTGATGCGTTATTAGAAAGCGCACCCGTCTCACCAGCTTCAAAACAGTTTCTGATAAACTTATGTGATAGATAGATCAACCAAATTACGCCATCGTACGTAAGTGGAAATCTAGACATTAAAAAATCCGTTTTTGTGACCTGCAATTATCATTATTATAGTCCTATTCTAATTTTAAGCCACTTACTTTCTCTTGTCCAACTACATTCTTCTTACTACTTCATTTACCCCTTTGAGATACTACCAAAACAACAAACCCCTATCTGCTTATGTTCGTTCCTCATTTAACGTTTCCACTGTTTCTTTAGCTGTCTCCTTCATTTAAGTTCACCATCATCATCATTAGCCTATACGCGTCCAATGCTGAGTTAAAGCCTCCTTTCACTTGTAGGAGGTTTGAGTACTAATTACCACATTTGCTCAATGAATCAACATTTCCAACCTTGCAATAAGAAACATACGACATTGGTGTTGGAACTTTAAGAAGGTGCATATAAATTGAAAACTGTCGATTGCCAATGATTTTATTTGAACGAGAAGCGAGCGCCCTTACTTTCGGGTCACCCATGGATGTCTCTACCACCACGACTGTTGCCATTCATATATACTTAAATTAAGTCTTATCCATGTCTTATTAGGCGATTAAACACCATAAATGCTGTAATAAATAAACCTATAATTAATGCTCTATCCGAAAAGGTTCAGATCCCATACTCGAAAGTCTGACGTCCACACGGCTAACGACGTAGTCTTAACTTTATCGTTTATCAGAATAAATCTTATTAATAAACTTATGCCTCAAAAGGACAAAGTTACGAGAAGTCAAGGACAGATAGACAGGTCAAACTAATCTTCTGTGCCTACTAAAATCTATATATAAAAGAAAGTCGTGTTAGTTACTCCACATATAACTCAAGAACGGCTGAACCAACTTAGCTGAAAATTGGCAGGGAGGTAGTATAGAGCCAGGATAAGGACATATGATAGGATAGAGTAGGTAGAATAGGGTAGGTAGAGTAGGGTAGGTAGAGTAGGGTAGGTAGAGTAGGGTAGGTAGAGTAGGGTAGGTAGAGTAGGGTAGGTAGAGTAGGGTAGGTAGAGTAGGGTAGGTAGAGTAGGGTAGGTAGAGTAGGGTAGGTAGAGTAGGGTAGGTAGAGTAGGGTAGGAAGGGTAGGTTATGAAATGACGGGAGCGACGCCGCGGGTAAGAGCTAGTTAGGTAATAAGATCCAATATGTCTCCGCGTTGATAGAAAAGGACAAAAGCTCAAGTCCTAGAAAAAAGATATATCTGTATTTTTCAGTTTATTCAAATTTGTAATGCATTTCGATGATTCGACCATGATGTAGGATAACTTAAACTTGAATGGTTCCTGTATTGAAGTTATAACTATATAAATATAATATACCACTTGCCGGCTAGTAAAATTAATATATTTTCCAATTTTTAAAACTGATGTTTTTTATTATTCTCTTCTTATCTTGAAAATAAGCTAGAATAAAAACGAGCATTAACCTGCTGCTAGCGAAGCTGCTCATGAGAGCAGCGGGCGATTTGCTCTTTCTTTCTTCGATTTGGGTCCCTTTGTGACTTCAAACTATTATAGGTTGTCTCGTTATAAATATTACTTACCTACGTCTCGTGAATGGATGGTCATTTTTTTTTCAGTAAATATATCGTGATCTACGCCAAATACTCAGTTATCGATGTTTTAACTGAGTTTATCTTACGCAAAGGAACTTAATTGTATTGTGTTTGAAATGTTTGTCTGAAGTGCTGAATCAAATTTTATTTGTTTTAGCATAGAAATAGGTTATCTTGACCTGTAAAACGCTTTGTTGACGTAAACGAAGCCACAGATAAAATAAATGTAGTAGCTTATTTCCTTTATTACTCTTAGAAAAATAACACACAATCTGTCGTCTTAAGTTTTATTTACCCAATAAATATAACAGCCAAGTCAAGGACATCCTTAACTGCTTACAGTTCTAGTTTAGTGCTATAAACAGAAAGATTATTTTTAGTTCTCTCCATTGCGGTATCATGCGTAAGTATAGAGCTTTGACATAAAAAAACTTAATATGTACCCACATACAAATAAAATAAAATAAAAACGACTGTGTTTATCACAACATAAGATTGTAATCATTTAATTAAATTTTTGATTTATGATACACTAAATATTAAATAATAGATTACGTAGAACGGTTTAGTTACATATCTTTTCGACGCGGTGACACGACTAGTTTCGAGTCACGCTAAGGACCCATAATCATAAGTTAAGCACTTGTTCTTTAATTAAATAGGGCAACCTATTTAATTTAATATAAAAAATTTTAAGATTATTACAAAGCTTTTTACTTGCAATGTATATACATATCATTATGTATTCTTATTTAGTGGTATTTCGAAACTAATTTCAAATATCTTTAACAGATGCACTAACATAAATTTATGTGTGTACACTATTGCGAAACAAATTATGATTAGTTTGCATGGCTGTAAATGCTGTGCTGTGTGATTTTGATCTAAATATTAAGATGAAAATATCTCTGAAATGTTTAGTCCCGGGACTGATCAGTCTACAAAATAAAAACATGTTTCTAAAAAGTTGCTTATGTATAAATAAAATATTTTAATTGTAACCTAAAATTACATATTGCAGTAATTAGTTATATTCCTTTGAAATAAACAAAATAAAAATATAATTTCTTGTGCTTACACCTATTAATTATTAAGCCCTTACTTTCCGAAAGCCTCAAGCTCCTTTATGCTTGTGACATAGTAATTAAAAAAAATATTTTCTTTATTCACAATTTTAATATGAAATTTTAAATGCATTTAAAAATGAGCTTGTAATAAAGTACTTTTGAGACTTCAGTATATTTAGTGCCATAATTTATGAAAGCGTGGGTACTTTAACATTTTACTCTGTACACAATTTTAGAATATAATAATATGAAAGTTGCTTTAATCAAAGTTAAATATAAGTACAAAGGCATTATGTTAAAAGGACTTTAAAATAAACTGCCTTCGTTATTCAAATGCCAGGAGATGTGTGAAGCTCTATCAACTAAACGTCTTTTAAATTTAAATTAAATTCTCCTATTTAAAGCTGAAATATTGAACGTCGAGTTATATTTGAAGATTGTACAACGTATATTTTTATTTCGAACATTAATTTAACTTACAGTTTGTGTAGGTATATACGTATGTATGTGAAACGTCATCTTCTCACAAATTTTTGAAGCACATATCTTGAACTGATTGAGAGGAAATTGTGTATACGTGGTGAGTTTGCATGACCATAATTATGCTAAACTGCTGACTTCAAGTTCAATCTACAAAAAATAAAGGTGTACATCTAGCTCTAATCCCGGGTACTTCTAGCTCTATGCTATCAATATAGGTTGTTTTCTTATTGAATCCAAACGTAGCGTGAGAAGTGTGACCTTGCCCTGAGATACTCTCCTGCGTAGTGGGGACATCAAAGATATTTTGACAAACGGTCAAGCACTTTAACACAATACCAATATTTTTGTTCCAAGTTTCAAAATTATTTATTTATTTTACACTTCTTGCACAACGAACAATGGCGGACTTAACGCCTTAGGCGTGCTCTGCCAGTCTACCTTTGGGTGGTAGAGAAATAGGAGTGGTAGGTGCATCTTCTTCGAGAGATGATCTCCGGCCACGTCTGCGGACGGCGAGTAAGGGTGGCTCGCCGCCCGACCAGAACCGGACCCGAGCGTACGGCGCGTAGCGTTCCGCGCGCGCCTCAAAGAGCCAATAGACCACCACAGTCGGGGCCTTAAAGGGCTGATGTTTAGCCGGGGCTGCGGGGTAAGCGCAATGAGGCACCGCGACCTCGGCCCAGAGCAGGAGAAGGAACGGGGGGGTTTTTAGTCAGTAAGAGTCTGACACTCTCTCTCGCCTTACCCTGGGCGGGAGAAGTCATTGGATGATTTTCCCCTGACAAAAAAAGGTGCATCTTCTTGATAAAAACAAGGAAAAAAAATATATGTTCGTGGTTAAACCAATAACAGAATTTTAAAAAAGGATTTTAACGTTTTTAAGTAATAAATAGCTACAAAACTCTTCATTATTTCCTTTCCTTGCTTCGGTACGCAAGTAACATACTTCCTGCTACGAAAAATCTTGCAACCTAATGTCAGTATGTCCAGCCCGGAAATTGAAGCCATGACATCGTTCTTTGATATAGCGCAGTCAACTTAATACTAAGAATAAATTTGAGTAGCACACATAGAAATTTGAAATAGAAATATTTATTCAATTCGGACTTTAAAATAAAAAATAAAAGACAAACGCCCCAATATAGTATTAACTTATATACCAACTTATTAATAATATGTATTTATTTGTGATCGTGCTGAACCTATTTAAGTACTAACAGATTCAAATCTAGACACAATGGTTTCACTAAAATAAATTGTTCAAACTCCGCAGTGATAATAATTTTAATGGAAAATTTTATTGCACTTCCGTGTCTGTGGCTATGGATCTCGATTTGTATGTATTAATTCAACCAGAGCGTCAAGATCAGAATAAATACATATTCAGGTAAAAAATACTTTTAAGTTGATGTGACAGACACACACACACATGCAAATAAATCTAAATTATATTTACTAATGACTGTTATTGTGTGAACTTGTATCATAATGTTGGTGTGTGGCCCAAGGTCAAGCCGCAGCTTGACGGAGCAAAAGATGGAATATGCTGATTTAGGGCTGATTTTTCAAAGGTTAGATAAAAGTTATCTGGGGAATTATGATGCTGTCACGTCGGAATGTCTTTAAGGCTGTGACAGCAATAATTTTATTCCTCAGATAACATTTATTTGACTATTGAAAGATCAGCCCTTATAGTCATAAAGTTATATATATCCAGTCGAGTTCTTTATATATAAATTAAAAAAAATGTTGCGCGAGTTTCTAGTTAACGTTATTTATTTATTTATTTATTTATATATTCTTTATTGCACACAACATTAAAATTTAATACAAAGAGCAGGCTAACAATCACAGAGTGTACAATGGGCGGTCTTATCACTCACGGTGATTTCTTCCAGACAACCGTTATGCATTTTTGCTTTTATATTATTTTTTGTAATACCCTACCGGCTAATTATAGTTAATTATTGAGTCTCTTATGATGGTACGATTGTCATGTGTTACGTAAACAGTTTTTTTACTTATCTATCTAGGTGGCAGTAAATTCGAAGATTAAACTAAATATAATTTTGTACTGTCATGTATGTGGCTTAAGTGTCCTTTTGGAAATACATTATTTAAACGTTAAGAGTCTAAAACTGTATCTCACCTCATCATACCCGGAAATTCAACAAAAGATACATTACATCTCAAAAAAACGTCATGTCATTCACAAAATGTTCACTCCAGAGAGAGCCAAGCTTCGGCACGAAGGGTCGGTTCGACCGGAGTGGTACTACGGCCTCACAGAAAACCGGCGTGAACTAACCACAGCGTTATATTTTGCCGTGTGAGTGAGGTTACCGGCCCAATCCCTGTCTCTCCCCCGATCCCTCCCAATCCCTAAATCTCCAAAACCATAATCCCTAAAAGGTCGGCAACGCTCATGGTCCATAGGCGACGCTGATTACTTACTGTCAGGTAATCCATCTGCTCGTTTGACGACCTATTCCATAAAAAAACATACTTATTTTTCTCTAAATACTAGTCATGACACCAGATTTATCATTAACGTCAACATATCACATTACATGTTATTACTAAGAATTATATTAACTTGACTCGGACACAAAAAAGAAAACAAAATTTGTAGTTCAAAATTGATGTTGTATTTACTGCTGCCTGGTACAATCAAATTTTGGAATGTATATTCTGCATTCTGTTCGGTATGCAGGTACGAAAATAAAGAATTTTTTGATTCAGTACACATTTATACCACTTAATTTTATTGCATTTTTTTTTTGTTTGAAGTTTTTTTGTAGTCTGATTGTAGGTTTATTACATATATATCTTTGATGTACGCGGCTTGGTGCCATATTTATTTATACTTTCTTCTTACCAATATCACTTTCTTCATTATAATTTAGTGTCACAATGGAGAATGTCTCTTTACTGAGTTATTCTCTATTTATTTAACTGCATACCAAATTCATGTGTACACTCTACAAATAGGAAACATTATTGTTAGGATTGTGAATTGTTACATTAATTATCGCAAGAGTTTCGCTTAAACAAAAAGAAAAATCTGCCTTTGTATTTAATTTTGTAAGCGGAAAATGTACGATGTTAATATTAAGACCAGAATATTTAGATTAAATGCTTGATGTTAAATTCGCTGCCGCCTAACATAAGTGACGCTAAGTGAATCTCCATTTTTAAAAGACTTGTTTGATATATTAAGTAATATTATTTTAGCATTATAATAGAAAATTAATTAAGTTATAGTCATTAAATTTAAGGTTTGCTGTGTTTTATGTTTGTATCCTGTGCCATATGATTTAAATGATTTTCTTGTTGGAAGTCTGAAGGAAGAAATTTTTTACGACTATGCAGTAGTACCTTTTTATCCTTTTTTTTTGTATTTATATCATGAATAAATGTTTAATATTTAGATTGTAGACATAAATAAATAAAAAAATCACACGAAAATAATAAAACCAAGAGTCAACTCACTTGTTCCATTTTAAAAAACAAGTTTATACAATATGTATAAAATATATTATAACCCACTTACATTCTGACGCACAAGGATGTGACTGTTTGGTGTGAATTGCATTTGCAATACAACATGACATTTCTAATAGACTGCTGTTAATATGATGTGATACTATTCGTGTGTTTGCTCAAACATTACCAAATTCTGTTCTAAAAATATTTTAAAATATGAACATGAAGTCAGGGTCAATATTTTGCACGAAAAGGAACAGACTTTACTTTTATTTTTTTTTGATGCCAAGTCATCAACTTCGTCTTTTGACTATCGGAACACCAGTAGAGTCTCAGCCACGGCCGGTTTTATAAGAAGGAGTACGCAGGTTTATTTAATATTTGAAGGTCGTATCAGTTCAGAAATACCGTTGGCGAAAGATCATTCTTAAGTTTTGTTGTGCAAGGTAGTGTTTCTCGAAAATCGAACAATTTTTGTCAGCCCGCCAGTTATATGACAGGAATATTTTCGCGTGGGACGATCATGTACTTAGAAGCAATTTCATTTAAATTGATTTCAGTATAATACAAAGGAGTCAATTATGATTTTGAAATTTAAAATTAAGTTGCTATTTAATCTGTTAACTAGTTTTATTCTGCAATGTGTTGTGTTCGGTGATTAATATTAAATTATTTTTAATCTCATTAACGTGATCTCAAATATAATATGTGATTGCATAAATAATATTCTATTTCCAATATTCTTTATTCTCTTTTTGTCTAGTACTTTTTATTTTAATTTTAATTTTACTTTGACATGTTTGTTAATTTAGAATAACTAATTAATTGCTAGCTGATTACGTTTTATATTTTATTGTGCCTGATTTATGTCTTACTATGTTTTAATATTAAAATTTTTAAATAAGTTTATTTTTTGCATGTTGTGGCCTTCTGTAATTTTGGAAGCACGTTGTTTTTATATAGTATTTCCTACTGTATTGAATACTTAGTGTATTTCCCGTTGGAGACCCTTGTAAAATAAATAAATAAATAATGTGGGAGTCATGCTGCGGTGTAAAAGGACTGGCTTGACTGCTGTGATACAACTGTTCAACAGAAGAATGTCGTAAATCTAATGTTGCGTTATGGTATTCTTACTCGGATTCCCTAACTCGTCCAATTTTGAAATCCCCAACACCCAAAAGGCTTTCATCGCACATTAAGTGATCTATCTGCTATAAAAAAGGTCATTCAACCCAATAACATATATATTTAAACAGCAGTCTGAGTTTGTTTCGGCATTTCTTCTCAGAGTAGTCAGATAGGAAATGCCGTCTTCAACTAGTTTTTTACATATAATTTGACGTGAATAAGTGCCGTTTTATGACCTATTTGCAAAAATAAATTCATTGTTTCATTTTTTCGGCAGCTTGTCAAAGATTCGAGATAACTGTTGGTAAAGTTAAATACTTGCTCTTCTAATATAAAAAACATAACATTTTCATAAGTCATATCGTTATGCGAGTACGTCTTATTAAGTTCATCTTAACTAAGGGTTTTGTTAATTCAACCTCTAAAATGTATGTACAAATATAATCTGGATGTGGTTTTAAGTGTCATCAATATGTCAGCCTCGAGATTTCCATTACTGTTAAGCCGCCTGCCTCTCCTAAAGGCTGCCAGATGATCCTGCATCCAGCGACTCACTGCGACCTTTTTCAGGTCATGTGTCCATCTCGTGATTTAATATTTTCGTTTATTTAATTAATAAACACAGACGTGATATTTATACGAATAAATGTTACAAGAATTTAATACCATGTAATATAAAGTCAATGTCTAATGAACTAGCTTGGGGCAATATAATAATACGTTGACTGAGTAAGAAGCTTGCAAGCATTTCCTATTAATATCAGAATCCAGTTCAGTAGCTAAAGTTTTTTATGAAAGGTTACTGGATGTTATGACAAAATTAATTCTTCGAATTCAGAATCGCTTCGGCGTAAATAAAAGATATGAAACAAATGTAGTAGTGAATTTTGATTAACGAATAACTTCTACTATTACGTACTACCTCATCGGTATTATACCCTCTATTGGTCTGAGTATAATGTAAATCACTCCGAGATGTTCTTTGTAATGACTTTGCATTGATTTGTATTGATTTGTGTTGAATTGATTTTATTTTAAGATGAATACAATTTATATTGCTGAGTACAAAGAGTAGCCCGTTTTCTTTACCTGCTCGAGGTTAAGCAGATTAGTTATTTTTATCGTGCAGGCTTTAACAGCTGATTTACTATGTTATAATATGTAAATACTATATTATTTGACTTCAAGGATGGTGGTGACTACCGCGTAACTAGTCATTAGTTTTGTGCCCGCAAGGAACAGCTCTTTATACAATTCAATTCCGGGTTTGGACGTGAAATTGTAGGTACGTTTTTAAACGCACCCACTACACAGGACAAATCCTTGAGTGGAGGAACGTTTTTATTTAAATTAAAATGCAACTAAGTAAGTTCTTTCTAACTAATATCATTTGAACAGGAAAACCCAATATGGTAAAGCTTAAAATTTAAAAATAGAATTCGTAAATCCCCAAAACATTTATCTCGGTTTCGCGCTGCCGCGCGTGACTTTGGGTAAGGGTAATGTTGATAACGCCATTTATTTTGTATATTTATACATTACCAAACACATCGTGTTTGTCTCGTTCTGCCTCGTTAGTTGTGTAGTGCTGTTCGGTATGACTCTCTCGAGAGAGGAGGCGTTTAGTTAATATAATCGGCATGTTGGTTTGGTCAATATTCCTACACAATCATCATAACCACCATCGCCAATCACGTTAGTCACACGACTTCTTCGACTTTTTTTTTCTTCACATCACTTCTACTATCGCTGCTGAACACATTCCATCCATCGGCTTCTTCAGACACTTATCAGGGCACTATCGATATTGTAATAAGTCTAAAAAAATTATTTTAATTAGACCCTTTCAGTAACTTTTGAACGACAAACAAAGCTTAAAGATAAAAAGTGTATGTCAGTCCGGTCCGGTCAGTCCCTCTACACTACAATATACAACAAGTTTGATATGCTAACCACCCACAATGTTTTCCACTAGCCAGAATTCACAAGTTACTAGAAACTTACAAAAAGTGAAAAGTTTTTGGTCGAAATTTACTTTAAGGCACAAAAACAAAAGTCTATGAGGTAAACGGACGTGAATCGCTGTACAATTAAATATACTGTTTTCGTAAACCACAGCCAATGGCGATATGACCACTTTGACCACAGCCCTTTATAACACAGCTCGTTACTTAATGCATAAAACTACTACTGAATATCAAACACACTCTTAGCGAGAAGGAGATTGTATCTCTAAATGGGCAGGGTAATTAGACTACGCAGAAATGAAACAAGAACTAAATTTGTATTTCTATGTAATGAAGATAATTAGCACAGTTTACATAGGGTTAAATATATTATGAATAAATGTAATGTAATAAAATTGAAAATGTTCACTGTCCGTACGATAACTAGAGGTATAAGACAAAATATATAAGAGGAATTTTATGAACGGAATAGAATCCGAAACAATGATTTTTTGTCTGCTTGTCTGAAAGTTTATGAGAGCTAATCAAAGAAACAGCTTCACCAAATTGAATGCGATTTTCATTTATGTGTATATAGATCCCCCGTTTTGTTTTAATCGCTTCATAAAAATTTGCATCAATGATAAAATATTTATTACATATTTATTTTAATAAAAAGTGAAAGTATGGTATAACTAAAGTGATAAATGAATATATTTATAAAATAAACTCAAGAGCGGCTGAACTGGTTTGGATAAAAGTTGGTGGAAATTTAGGATTAGGACAAGGAATCGTGTAACCCGAGTGAAGCCGCGGAAAATAGCATTGTCACAGTGAAGCATCTACATAATATGTAGATCAAAGTACAATTCGAAAATTACATCTTAAGTCTTTTCTTTTCGTCTAGGTCACGAAGCGTCTTAAAAACAGACCTAGACTATAAAATAAAAAGTCTACCTCGTGAACAAATTCCAAAAAAATATTTTAAAATATGCCTGGAAAAATAGTTGGTTGTCCATAAGAAGCAGGGGCAGACCGCTAGTTATTAATATAAAGTACATAAAGCATAGAATATACATTAGTATTTTCGGTACTAATTACCTTATGAACGTGACAAGTTTTGGAAAAATCTCGAAATTATTTTATATTATCTAATTTAAATTATAGTGTAATTTAACGTAACATTATTATACTAATTAGTAATTTTAACGATATCAATTATTATATATCGTTTTGATTACGCATGTTTTTATCGTAATTAGGCGATGCTTATTTAACGTTACTGCTTTTAAATACTTGAAAGTTTAGGGCAACGTTAATTTATTTTAATTTATATTTCTTTGCATGTTTTATACATATATATATGCCATTTTGGATTTATTACAACGTTTTAGGTGTGTGTTAAATCATTTATGGTATATATGCATATGTATGTAATTACATATGATTAGTTCAACATTGTTAAGCGTAATAAATAGAGTTACTCATATAATTTATAAGATGAATTTCATTACATAAGCTTTATGTAAGTAGGCTCTTAGTCGAACTACGAACTGCGATGAACTGTAAATATAAATAGATATTAGCATTAGCATTATGCAGACTAATTTTATTTTTTTATTTTTTATGTATGTAGAAAACACAAACAGTTAATAGGAAAACAAATATAGAAATAGAGGTACAAGGAGGTATCCGTACTTTTATAAAAGAAATTTAAGATGACAAAAGATTTAATATTGTGTCTTCCAAAAGAAGAAAGAGAGAAAATACACAATAATATCCAAAACTTGAACCGAAGACTAAGCACAGAACAAACCAAACAAAATAACTAACTGTAAATAAAATATAAAATAAACTAAATAACAATATTAATAATGTGATATTGATTTTATACATACGTTTAAGGTTTATTGATTTTATACATACGTTTAAGGCTACATGTATTTACTTATTCAACATTACATATCATTCAATGCATCTCTGCTTGGAAAGTCTCAAAGGATTCATAGACGTATTCTAGAATTTTCCATGAGAAAATTGATTCTAGGAAAAAAGTGCAAACGGTCTAATTTACTTAAGCCGTGAATTGGCACTGATAGAAATCATTGGAAGCTTTTGCACTTTGATTCGATGAGAAAATCCAATGAGTAGACAGACAGAAGCCTTTTTGCTCTAAAGGATTTTGATTCGAAAATTGCCACAGACATAGATTGTAGTCTGGTACATACAAGCTACGTTTCATTTGGATGACATGGACGAAATCACTGGAAATTAATAAGAAAAATGAAAAAAAAAACATATAAATAGGTTTTAAAAGATCCCGATAACAAAAAAAAATTAAAGATTTTTCTTAGTCAATAAACACAAATAAGTGTTTCTCAAATAATATAAATGGTTGTTATAAGTTTTTCCTACTTTGCATGGTTTAGACTGTTCGAAACAGACTCTCCTTAACATTTTAAATGTGTTCTTAGAAAACAGAATACAAGGTAATTTAGTTATTAAGTAGTAATGTTAATGCTGTTTAAAAAGGATAGCTTCGAACTTTTAATATACTTTAGAATGAATTGAAAGTGATTATCTTCTATTAAGATTAATTAAGGAATTATCAATAGAAATGAATTGGTACTCTTTTTTATATTACTATTAGTAGCATAACTTTAATATTCCTATATGCTTTAACATTAATGAAAAAACTGAAGACACCTTACCCTTAATTTTTAAGCTTGTTGTCGTAAGACATCATGACGTAAAAATACAAGTTTGACAAGAAAATAATAAACAAAAGTCGATTTAAAAGTTCTTAAAATATTCCAAACACAAAAAACGTTGAATGGAACCTTCCAGGGATTCGCAATTTTATAGTAAGTCATGTTTTATTAAAAGTTAATAGCTTTCTGGGTTTTTCGATCTCTTGTGGAAGGTCGAGTACCCCTCCCGAGACCGTGCGTCAATTGCGCTTTTTTACTACATTTTTATTTGCTTTTAGCTACTTACGTGCTTACTTATACGATATTTTGTTTATTTTTCTTCTTGATCACATGTTTGGTATCCGTTTTAGGGTAATATAAAGTCCAGGTCTATGTATTATTGGTATACGGACTTTTTCTATTAGTTTTTTACTGGCAAACTGTCTTGATTACAAAATATTATGTCTTAAGTAGACATATATTGTAATCAAGACAGTTTAAAAAGTTTTTGTGAAAATGTTAAATTATATTAATATAAGGGAAAAGATCTATATATTATACAGTATGTATATAGGTCTATTTTTTAATCCAGCAAACCATAGCTAACTAACTACTACTACTACCTAACTACCGACTACTTTTCTTACTTATGCTATATCTATACTCCGATTATATCTATCTAATCTTTGATTTTCATACTTACGTACTTAATATTAACCTGCTAATACTACTTATATAACTTAACATATATAATACTAATATATACTAATATATTAATTTGCGTCCATCGCATTTATTATCAATTTTATTATTATTGTAAACTTAACTTGCACGACTGCACGCTTGGTGCGGTGGCTGGGCAACTGGCTGCCGTGCAACGTGTCGCGGGTTCGATTCCCGCACGGAACAACACTTTGTGTGATCCACAAATTGTTGTTTCGGGTCTGGGTGTCATGTGTATGTGACATTGTATGTTTGTAAACGCACCCACAACACAGGAGAAAATCCTAAAGTGGGGCAACGTTTTATTTAAAAAAAAAAAAAAAAAAAAAAAAACTTAATAGAACTTATAGTAAGTCCTATTGACTTACTATAGGTTCTATTAAGGTAGTTTTTGAAATCTGATCCAACAGACAAACTGTGTATACAGTTTTGTTGGACATTTTATACTTTTTATAATGTAAAATGTATCAGTTAAGCAATAATAAATAAATAAATAAATAGCAACTGGTGAAAAAAGGGAGCTGTGGCTTAAATAATTGGTTGGATAACCATGGGAACTGTTAAAAATAAGGCTTAAACATGTACACCTGGATCACCAGAGACATCACAAGGACATCTAAAGATAATGTGATATCATTAACTTACTTACTGTTTTTTGAAAGAGATAGATAAATCTACTTATACTTTGATCCCTCTTATTCGATATGTATGTAGATATTTTTATAAACTCGACAATAAAAAAAAAATTGTAAACTGCAAAATAAATTGATTAAAGTTGTATACTGTATTTTCATTTTCTGATTTATTTATTTCAATACTTTTTAAATGTACACAAAAAAAAACAAAACTTATTTTTATCGGATTTACCTACGTGGTTTTTTATGAATTGGATATGGATGGATATAAACACACTCCCTTTCATAATACTTTTATACAGACAACTATAAAAAATCTGATATGTTATTCATCAAAAATATTTCTTTTTATATTTATAATAATAATAAAATTTAATTCTAAATGACATCGTAGTATTCTAATATTGAAAAATTTAATGGAGATAAATTCTCAGTATCGACGTATAATATATTATATCAGGCAAAACTCTTTATGCGATTAATGCCATACTGAAAGACATTTAATGGTTACTTTAAGTATAGTTTTGTTAAGGGGGGGGGGTCATTAAATGAATTTTCTGGCCCTGACGGTGCTGAGAGTGAGTATCAAATACTTACTGACTAAAAACCTCCCCGTTACTTCACCTGCTACAAGCCAGGAGCCGTGGTTTATTATGCGCGTACTAGATATAGAAACTTAACAACGACGTGGTTCCAAAAACAATTACTAGGGACTGGATTAAGTAATCATTAAGTGACTCTGAGCGCGGTGGTAACAAGAATGTCGGTGTAATATTACGAATGTAGAAATAAACTATTTGTTGTAACTGTCATTACAGGGGAATGTGGTTTGTAATATCGTATGTGCTCATCTTAGTAATAATAACTACAAGGGCTATTTTTTACTGCGTATTGCGAGTGAAGTCGGTGACAGAAATTATCTATACTAATATTATAAAGAGGTAAAATTTGTAAGTTTGTATGTTTGTAAGTTTGTATGTAGGGGGTAATCTTTGCAATCGCTGTTCGGATTGCCAAAATTCTTTCACTGATATATAGCTACAATGTTCCTGAGTGCCATCAATGAATGTCATCTTAATAATAGTTTATTTGGTTGCTATATTTCTTATTGTATATGTTTTCTTCATTTTTGTTTTTGTTTTACCGAAATTATTATATTTATTACTTTATGATCACAGGTTTAATTGTTAATTTTGATGACATATGTAATAGAAGTATTTTTAAATTTCATGAAGTACAACTAAAGTTTAAAATATAACTGCATTAGCTAAAAAAATCAAATGATTATAATGAAACAAAAAACACATTTCTTATTTATTAACAATTATAGTGTTTAGGCTATATTTAAAAGAGATATTCACAGTTCTAATTTTGGAAATTGTATGAATTGCACAGATATATAATATATATTATTATATGAGCTTTTCTCATGATGATTAGTCGGTTTTATAATTTTACTTAAAACTGCTTTATATTTTTTACCTAAATATTTTTGCATTACCTATATAAATTTTATTAAGTTTTTACACGCCAACTGAATTGTTTACATAAACTAATTTTTATGACCTATCTATATCTAAAGCACTTATGTTCCCAACAGTTTCCAGTACAAAGTACCTACTTTAATTTCCTTTGTGTAATTTTGTATTAAAATTTAGGAAGCCTTTGAATAGCTAGTGCTGTCTGCGGTATGTGTTTCCATAACAACATCACTGTATGCCGTTAAAGTCATTGTCTTGTCAAGCCAAGATTTACATACAAAATAAAAATAAGTATGTTTTTTTTTTGTTTTAGGATAAGTCGGCAAACAAGTAGCCGAATTACCTGATGGACACCCGCGACACCAAACGAGTCACAAGTGCGTTGCCGTTGATGATATTAAAGGATTGCGAACTGATTGGTGGTGAGTCAGGGGGAGGGATCGGGCCTCCGGTAACCTCGCTGACACGGTGAAACACATCGCTATGGTTATTTTACGCCGGTTTTTCGTGATGCCGTGGACTCCTGTTTAACTGCCCTATTTGTGTCAAAGCTTGGCTTTCCCACAGTTAAACTCAGTTTTATCCTAGGAGTGTGATCCACTACTCAATCGTTTGGTTTATTTATGTTTATATACACATAAATAGAGTAATTGAGGCTTTAATTGGGGTCAATTTCTTTTTATTAAAATTATAACAAGCATGTGTGATTAAGTAAGAGTTGACTGACAGGATAAGGATTGTTTACCATATTATTTAAAAAATAAATAATTTTACGGAACTTTTGCACAGACTCGAGCGTTTGATGATACTCATAATTAAACTGTAGAGTTCAATTTATTTTTTACCATTACAGCAACAGATTTTCGTATCATCAAATAATTTTAGGAATCAAAATAGAAATGTTTGTTTAATAAAATAGTCCAGTCATAATGCTAATGTATTTCAAACTTATTGTAATGCAGAATAAATTATAAAGTTGAATGAGGAAATTCCACTATGAGTCTATTAATTCATTTACGCGGATTAGTTGCAAAATGTTCCATTGGCGTTGTTTACACAGAAATGTAACAATAAAAAGTTCTTAAAACTCGATTACACTTACTGCTAAGTAAGTCAATTGGCTTTACCTTTATAATAAAAGTAGAATTTAGATTGACCTTAATTTTTTATATTGTGATAGAAGGGCAAATGACCTGATGGTAAGCAATCAGCGCCAACCATAGACACCCGCACACTGAGGAGTTACGAGCGCATTGCTAACCTTTTGGAGATCAGGGATTTAGATATTTTGGGATTGGGGAAGGAGAAGGATTGGGCCTCTGGTAACCTCACTCACACGGCGAAACACAGAAAAGTTGTTTCACGCTGGTTTTTTGAGAGGCCGTGATATCATTCCGGTCGAGCCTAACCATTCGTGCCGAAGAAAGGCTCTCCTACACTATATTTGTATTTAGAGTAAGGTAAATGAAAAGAATAAAAATAAAACATTAAGTTCTAAAATCATATAAAAGCAAACATATCCAACCTCTTTTGTTCTTGCAATCTTTTCAAAAAAAACATAAATCTTACAAAATACAAAACTTCTAACTTAGAACAAATGCTTAAAAATTATAATAACGCGTCCATCAAAAGCTCAATCAATGCTTATCAACATACATTAATATTTCTTGTTAAAGTTAGATGAAACGTTTAACGCGAAAATTTTAAATACCTTATGAATAAATATTCAAGCTTGTTCTTATTGTTCGTTTTAATTCTACGCCGAAAAAAACTCATGGATATTAAAAAGAATGTTGATTTGAGTACTAAAAATTATTTGACGTTGACTAGGGTAGAACTCGTTTAATCGCCTTACGGTGTAAATGTGGTCTAATGGACCGGTTGAACCGTTGAACGTCGACCAGGAGAATGGCAAGGCCTATGCTCGGCTCTACAACTACGGGTAGTTGATTCAGCAAAGCCTCTATCGGCGCACGCGACGGTCCAAGCGTAGTATACGAACGAATTTCGAAGTATTTTCAAATATTTTGTGATTTGTATTTGTGCAGTGTGCTTAAACGAAGTAAGTTTTGGTTTTGTTCTGTTACTTAGTACGGTGGTGGTAAGCTTTTTAAAATAATATAAAATTAGTTTTGTTGTCATTTTAGATTTTTTTGTTTAATAACTTGATGCATTGTTGTTTACTTTTCGAAAAGATGATTTTTCACAAAACTTTATTATTACACTGGACTAAATAAAGTTCTATAGCATCCTAAGTACCATTCAAGACATATATTTAATTATTTCCTTTTACATAAAAGAAACAGAAATAAATATTATTAAGGATTTTATTAATTTAGTGCTGCAATACCCAATATTTTTCATGTAGTAGAAATTGCCAATGTTTTTTCTATCGTGGTTATTGTCGATTTAATGTATGTCTTAGTACTAATAAAAACAATGATAAATTAATTATTTTCTTGGTCACTTGTACCTTTATTATGGCAAAATGTTGAGCTAGAACAATAGACTCATTTCGTATTCTTGAAAGCGAATGATCACAATCCAATGGACGCATTTAGCATTACAATTAATGCGATCGGCTTTGTCTTTTTTAAGACTTATTTATACTTAAGATTTTATTATTTTTAAAAGCCTTATAATTTTAATACCTCATTTTTAATTATTAAATATAATTAAGAGATTATGGCTTAAGTATTAACAGAAAAAAGTTTGCTTACCAAACTATACTTTATAGGTTTTAGCTTTGTCTGTGACTTCCTGCAGATTTTTGATTAAAAAACCAAATCTTAATATGTCCTTTCTCGAGTTCCAAACTATGTCCGTACTAAATTTCACACAAATAAGTACAGTAGATTAGGTGTTAAGAAAAGACAGACAGATAGATAGACAGATAGACAGAGTTACTTTCGCATTTATAATATTAGTTTCGACTAAATATAGGTAGTCTATAATACGAGTTTTATTCAAATCAAGAAATTACCCTATTTAGCAAGTGAACAAAAAATCTAATTGTGATTCTTAGCACGATAATGTAAGGTATTTTTCCGGATTCTACATAAGGATTGTACTAATTTAGTGCTAAACGATAATAGTGATACATACATGTAGAAAAATATACTTATTTTAAAATCTGTGACGTTGCATTAAAAATAAATGTACACACTTCATAAAAACATGAGCAAAATTCATATGTTTTTGAATGTAATACTATACGTAATGACTATATAATTATAATATAGTAACATAGTAGAAGGTTTATCGCAATGCCGCCGGCATACATCATAATGTTGCAAGTCTACAAAATGATCCAATCTTGTGGCATCGTGGTTTCAAAATATTATATTGCACATTTCTTAATTTAAATATAAAAACAACGAGAGAGAGAGAGAACATATATTAATATTCTTAATGGGATAAGTGGCGATGACTCTGTGTCTTTGCCAATTTTGAAATAACACTTGACTTATATCATCCAGTCAGGGACGAAGCCGTAAAATAACTGACGTTGTTTTTATTTTTTGTTATTTTGTTAAATATACCTACGTATCAGTGTTTTAAAGCGAGGCATTAACCCATTATATCGTGTTTCGTAGTTGTAAATACGATCGTAACAGTATTAAAATTTAAAACTAGTAATAGTTTCGAAGTAGCAAAACCGTTACGTTACACTAATGAGGCCATCAATAAATATGCAATATAATGATAAAATTCTTTGCAAATAATTTAAAACTGGTATCGACCTAATTAATCAGAATCGCAATTAGCGTCCCTTAAATTGTTAATTAGACTGGCTACAATACATCCGCCGTCAAATGATCGACGTGCCCGTTTTAGTGTTGCCACTGAACTAATTACTAATCACTGCGCAAATACATACATGTCCGTCTGTCCGGCCACTTCGCTGTGTTGGAAAACGTTTAATTAAATGGCAACATTATTGTTTGCGCTTTGTTTGTTGGTTTGTAATTATGTATGGAGATATGTAAAAAGTTTATTGCTTATAGAAATAATAATTGTGGCTAAAATAATTAAACATGATTGGTTAACGATTATATCGCTTCATTTCAGAGCGATTAATGACCAGAGTTCGTTGTTAAGGCTTTTTTTGGTTTTCTTGCTTTAATCAGGTGGCACCGTGGTGCCCGCTTCTCAAGCATGAGGTTAGATTTGAAACCTGGAAGAAATAATGCAAATATTTTATGTTATAGTCAGTTGTATATGTATATATGTACAATGTACAGTTATAGGCTGACAACGAATGATCAGTTTATCCAAAAAAAAATTAGCTTATTATCTTCACACTATATGTGTTATATAGTTATAATGATCACTATATAAGTACCAGCTGGGCCAATGTCTTTTATCATTCTGCTAATAATCAATCGAGTTGGCGATTTCAAGCATAGAATTAGAATTTACAATTCCAGATTTCCTCACGATTATATAAACTGAACTTGGTAAAATTCTACTCACTGGTATAATAGAAAAATGTTACAAGAATTTAAAACTTAATGAGCTGTAATTCACCTTTTAAAAACAAATAGTTCTTAAACATATTTGCTAATAAAAATATTTTTATAAACAACTAACTTTTACCAGTCTCCACCAGCGGCTGAGTGATGTAACTCAATATCAGTCATAATACCCGGTTGTAACACAGTTCTGTTACACAAAAACTCGGGTCAAGTTCATTGTAGTTACGCACTGAGTCGAACGCAAGAGTCACCGAGTTCCGCCACGAGATCCTACTTATGTTTTATTTTAAATTATAAATTAAAAATGGCGAAATATTTCTTTTTCCTGTTTTGTGTTTGATTACTGATTTTTATAAGGATAAATTTTGCAATTCAATTTCTTTTTTTTTTCGTTTTGGAGAATTTCAATAAATTATTTGATATTTTCCTTATGGCTCACAAGGATATAGTAGTCGAACTTTTTTTAAAGTCATTCACGCTGATTATTGTTTTGCCAATAAAATAATATAATTTACAATTTTTTATGTTGTGTAGGTACTATACTATATACTTAGTATTTAAAATAATATACTTTGTATGATATAGGTAAGAGTTATGTGAATTTTTTGAAATCATCGAAACTACCTACTGAAATTCATTTAGTGTACTTGAATTTTCTACTTCGAATTTTAGCCTTAAGTTTAGACATTAAATTAATATCTCCATTTTTGTGGCTCACTCGTGCACTGTTTAGACACACACAGCATTACGATTCACGAGTAGTTGAGCCAGTAAGTACCTAGTTCCGAAGATAAGCGAAAACTAAAAATAAAACGTTTCAGCTTTGAGATGCTTAATTTAAAATAAAAACATAACCATGAGTTGTTATGTTTTTATTTTAAATTAGAGTAAGTTAGAGTAGTAAATGTGTTAGTGAATTAGGCTGAATCTCGAAAATCGATTCTGTTTTTATTTTATATGTGACTGTTATTATTAAAACAAAATGTTAGAACAATAAAGTAGAATATCGGAATATAGCAAGCCTTCCGTCATTAATTTTAGCGAGGTAGTAAGACAACTGTGCGAAGAAGGGACCGCTATTAGTTATAGACTTGAGTAAAATTTCTAGATCCATACATAAATGAAAGACATCCAAATAACCACTTTCATCTTTACAAAACATTGTCTTTGATGATGGATTCCACTATGTAAGATAATTTAAATTAGCTAGAGGATTTGGTAGAGCCAGCTATGCTCTAATTAATATAATAATAACCTGATTAATAATACGAAGCGTTCTGGTTATTAGCCATATTACCTAGATAAATCAATATCGCCTCGCAGGATCTATTAGGTTTGATTAGGAATGTACTATAATAATATATTTAGTAAGGAGACATTTTGTATGTGTAATACTGAGGAATTCTGGTAAATTTTATTCGAAAATTAGGTTCATCCACAATTGTTGGTTCGGGAATAAGTGTCATTTTGGATATGTGACATGGAATGTTTGTGTACGCATTCACGATACAGGAGAAAAACCTATAGTGAAACAACGGTTAAACTAAGAAAAAGAAGAAAATATTTTTTGAAAATAAAAGTAAAAAAAAAGAAATCTGTAAAGCTAAAAGTTAATAAGCGGATATTAAATAAATTAGGACAGTAAGACTGTCTAATTAGTCTAGGCTCACCGTAAGCTCATTAGTTTGCTCGTGTGGAGTACGGTGATCCATAACCAGATTGAGCAGAGTATTCTAGGGATTTTGTTCGCTGCAGCTGTAAAGTACAATTTGGAAATTTGCCCAGTAAATATATTGGCCTATAATCTATGACACTCATAACTTAATTGGTGAATACTGGATGTGTAGGTAATATCCACATGACTTGAACATATCAAGTCTTTTGATCACTGAAAAAGATCAGGTTTTATTAAGAAAAAGGACGTTAGTTTAGTATCGATTGGCATACCGTGAGCTGATCCGCCTGGCAAATAAAAATATTTCTGATTATTAAGATACCTGACCACTGAAATGCAGCGAAGGAAAATATGTGTGGAAATTTCGACCTAAAATATCAAATTATACATTTTATATAATGTGTCGTGGTGGCCCAGAAGTTAAGGCGCCCGCTTTTCATGCATGAGGGTGTGGGTTCGAAACCTGGCAAGTACCAATGTGACTGTTTCCGAGTTATATGTACTTTCTATGATTATTTAGACACCACTGACATACGGTGAAGGTAAACATCGTGAGGAAACCTGGACTTGTAATTTCTAATTATAAGTTTGAAATTGCCAACCCGCATTGAGCAAGCGTGGTGATTAATGCCCTAACCTTCTCCGTATGAGAAGAGGCCTTTGCTCAGCAGTGGGCATTCATAGGCTGATGATGATGATGATGATGACGTTTTATAATCGCTTATCCATCAATCTTGAGTAAGGGTCGTTCTCCGTGGGAGTAGAGGCCTTTTCTCAGTAGTGAGCATTTAGAGTTTGCTGATGTGATGTGATGTGTGAATGTACGGAATTTGAAGTTATTTCTTTACATTTTCTTTGTTTTTTTTTTATTTAATAGATCGGCAAACGATCAGGCGTTTTACCTGATAACATACAATCAGCGCCGCCCATGGACACCCGCAACGAAGGAGTTGCGCGTGCGTTGCCGATCTTTTAGGGATTAGGGATTTGGAGATTTAGGGATAGGGGAAGGGGAAGGATCGGGCCTCCGGTAACCTCACTCACACGGCGAAACACAACGCTGTGGTTGTTACTCGCCGGTTTTCTGTGAGGCCGTGCTATCACTCCAGTCGAGGCGACCCATTCGTGCCGAAGCATGGCTCCCCCACACTTTCTTTGCAAAACATTAATAATTTATTGATTTAAATAATAATTTGAATATGTTTTTTTTGCAATCTAAGCTGATGTCGTTTAGATTGAGTTTAGATATTCAATGTTAAAGGAATAAGATTTGATTGTGTTACTGAGTATAGCTATATTTATTACATAATACCTTTCGCCCGTGGCCTCGCCCGCGTAGCATGTTGATGAGACTCCAACTAAAGCATAGGCTGGTGTTAATCCATGGTATTAATTATCTACGAACCAAATTTCAACCAATCAGGTCCAGCCGTTTTTGTGTAAAATAATAACAAACATACATCCATATACTTTCACATTTACTAGGCTTTGTCGACCAAGGTGAATTGGTTTTAAGTTTGACTACTGAACGTGAGATCCTGTGTTAAATTTATTGGTTTAGCCAAATGCGTTGTGCAATAGTACGTACTTGAGTATTTATTTAATGTTTTCTTCTCAGATATAAATCTTTTGGGAAAAACTTAAGAGCAATAACTTCGCGTGCCTTCTTCGCAAATCGGTCTATAGCGTTAGTCAGACGTCAGATCTAATATGAAAATGTTTAATGGCATTGTGGGGCAAGGGCGCCCCCATATTTTTTTAACCCATTGGATTTTCCCAATATTAAATACTTGTTAAGACGTCATACCAGGTAGTCAAAAAATGGCACGTGTTGTTTTCATACAAATGATGTATTGATTCTAGCATTATCTAGAAATATGTATATCTGTGGATTTCTCATTTTGTATAGCTTATTTTCTATCCGAAATTATTGCTGTTTAAATATAAAAAACATTACACTAATGTTTTTTGTAAGTACCCACATTGCTTCTTGAATAGGTTGATCAACTCAAACATCGTATTTATACAAAATCATAATGCAACAAATATAAAAATAAATATAATATATATGATATTCAAATAGGATACAACAAAGGAGTTTTGAGCATTTTGCCAATCTTTTGGGGTTAACCCCCCAAAAGTATCTAGGAAATTTGAGAATAGGCGATGAATGAAGATGGAGATTAGGCCTCCGGTAACCTCACTCACCCAGTGAAATATAAAATATTCGTGTGTCGAAACATGGCTCTCCTGCAATTCGATCCATTCTATTCCATGAATTCCAATTTTAAAACGTTAAATCTATTTACATTTATCCTGGAACTGAAATAAATAATAAAAAACAAATAAACCAATCGAGTTAAAACCTATTTGAAATTAAAAAGACAGAAAAAAAAATATGTTGGCTATCACATTTCTCTAAACAGACGTCAATTAGGTCGAAAGCGTATTATATTTTTAATCCGTACTATATTTTCTGAATCTAATACTATTACTGGTTATATATTATGTGAGCAATGATTTAGAACTGGTCATCTGTAAAGGCCCGTCTTTCATAATCGCTTTAAGTAACCGATGGAAGTCTTTTTAGTAGAAAATTGGAATATTTGTAAAAATTGGACTAAATTTTTCATTCTTATGTTCTCCTATTTGGGTTGCTATAAATCAAGTTACTATCATCATCATCATCATCATCATCATCATCTTCCTGCCCTAGTCCCGTTTTATTTGGGGTCGGCGCAATATGTTTTTTTCTTCCATTCTGTCCTGTCACTCGTCACGCTATCGCTAACTCCTCTGTCTTCCATATCACTTCTCACATTTTACATTGTTACATACTATGTTACATTTTTTTTAATCTTGTTATTATTTTTAACTTTTAGTAATTTATGAGAAAGAGAATATCAGACCAATTTTAAAAGTCGAACAGTAAACATTTTTCTGCATTATTCACTATTAAATATTTTAAAACCTACAAAATTAATATTTTTATTAATTATTGCTTTCAAATTAAATGTAAATATTGATTTGAATTTGTTATATTATATTCATCACGAATGTAAATATTAGCGTCTTTCTGATAGTTAGATGGAAGGTGGGACAACACCAGGATTTTCTCTATGCTAGGAGAGAGCATTTAAAATTTGGTAAGCTGAATGACATATTTATTCAGTAATAGCAGTTGAGCAGTAAGTTTATTTACCAAAACATGAACTAGCCCTTTTTAATCTGTACAAAATAGCTTCGCAATATTAATACATTCCTACATACATACATATATTATGACGTAATTAAATCTGCTCTTGACGAAAACAGAGAAGTTCTCGGCATATCACAGCCTATTGTTTAAATAAACACAAACAAAACGGGCTATAGAGTTGTAATTAGTTCTAAAAACTTCAACAACGCGTTTGTAAAATGTAAAATAGCCATGTTGTTAAAAGTTGTTGTGTTGTACCTACGTTAATTAAAATGTTACCAGGTTAGCTTTGAGTTATTCGTTTAAAAATATCATGCCTGTAATTGATTGAAAATTTAGGTTAACGTGTAGGTACTTCGTTTCCAATAAAAAATATGTTAGAAATAAGGGACAAAATTTCATAGTTCCCGATAAAAATATCCAAAAAAATGCAACACTGGACTCAGAAGTGACTCAGGCATTTAAAAACAAAATTCACCTAACAGGTATAAAATACCGCCTTTTATATTCACCATCATTATAATCAGCCTGTTTTTGTGACTGATAGACCTATTGATACCTCCATCACATTATAATTACAAAAGTATAGAAATATCCAATTGCAATGTGCCAATATCGCAACTGACGTAATACTGACGTGGGGGAGTGAAAGTAACTGTGACGACACTGAGATCTGAGATTGATGCAACATTACTATCTGACCGATTCTGAGAGATTTATAGTTGAGTAAAAATATACTATTAAATTAAGGTGTCCTGTTCCCGTTTACATGTGATCGTTTCAACACAAAATTTCGTCGTATTATCCGTCGAAATCTTTAGCAACTGACACGTGGATGTACGTTATAGAGATGTAGTCTCAGAATCAACCTCTTGCATCGGGCAATGTATTAAGTAAGGTCAATACTAAACGTTCAACAGGACCGTAATTCTAATTACACCTAATGATAGTACAAATATTAGCGCCTAAATAAACTATCTTTCTCATGTCGGCCCCTCATGCCTCATTTCTCACGCCGGCCACCGAAAGCATGGGTCTGTGGATGGCAAGCAATGTCCGTTACCGTATCGTTCCTTGGCTGGGAGCAGGAGAACGGACGGGTTGGCATTTAGTCAGTAACAACCAGATACAGGGAGTATCTGGTTGTCGCCTCACCTGGGCAAGAGCAGCCATATGATAATTTTCATTTACTAAATAATAAAAAAAACGCATAACACCTTCTTAATACCAACTAACTGCATTCACTATATCATGCAAAATTATCTACCGCACTATCCATCTTTGCTTCAGTTTTCCCTTCCGAGGCTCCCTTCATATCCATCACTCTTTTATTCATATGGGTTACAGCCTTCTCATAACATGCTTTTACCACATTAAATGGTTTTCCCGCTGTTTATTTATTAATAGCATAATCAATAATATACTGTAAAGTTCAGTGTTACGTATTTCTAGCTTTCAATTTTAGTCGACTAATCGCCACGAGTATTATACAGACAGTATTGACTTAAATGTAATGAAAGCGTTTCTTTTTAATAAGGTTTATGAGAGATCCGTAAACGAGCAGACTGATCACGTGATCACCTGATGATAAGTCAACATTGCCCACGGACCCTCGTAACAACAAAGAGGTTACAATTGTGTTGTCGACTTTTAAAAAAAAGGAATCCGCCAACATCACCTATACGGCGAAACACTTAACCAAATAAGTCAATGGTACTGGCTAGGTTTCCAACAATGATATTATAAGTAAAATGGTGTAGACTAGTTCCATAAACAACATTTGATTTTCAAAAACGGCACACTAATGCACATGCACACAAGAATAAAGCGTATGTATGATACACAAGTGTGATGTGAAGTGAGATGGCATGATTCAATAATCGCGAGTGAAAAAGAGACAAATATGATAAAGTGTGGCTAACTAGCAACATTTTGATGTATCACTTGCTGAGCGCTTGTAACCTATCTACACCTTTTTACATATAATATCATTGGTTTCCAACCCACACTTTCATGCATAAGAAGCAGGTCCCTTAACCTCCGCTCCAACACGAGACGAGTCTATAGAATACTGGTACATATTATTATGTAAGTTACCATAAATAGAGGTGAAGTTTTGTTTCTATGTCCAATAATACATTGTAGAAAATCTTAAGTACATATTAGCTTAAAGCGTAGATTTACTTAATACTAAGTCTCAAAGTCAGTCTTATATTGTTTGGCGATTGAGTTTATTAACCCGTTGAGTACTGAATAAAACGGATTACTTTAGTAGGATTATACAAAAACAATCAATGAAACGAATTAACTTAATCTTATTTGTCTTATTACATAATTTATTACTACGGGATTTGTTCATTACAATTGTTGTTGCTTTGTATATGAACAGCATTCTTTGAGTACAAGCCAATCCAGTTGCAAAATGATTCTAGCAAATCATCTGGTATTTGTGGAAAGTAGTCTCCTAAGCTTAGGTGGTTTATAAGATAAAATATTACTTAATAAATTAGGAAAAAACCAAATTTGAAATAGTCATATTAGTCATGACTCAGCAAAAAATATTACCGGCTTCAAACAACACTTGCCTTGTTTTTCGTCGCATGATATGACATTCTTGTATTCCCTTTGATGTTGTGAGTGCTCCACTCCTATTAGATCATCATTTATCGGATATTTTATGTCTTGTTTTTTATTTCGTGCGGTCACGAATACAGGATGTTGTTGCAATATGATGGTAGTGAAAAATTAATAATGAAGGTGTTATTAAATTCCATATTTCCGTATCTCTATTATCTATTTGCCTATCATTAAATTGTAAGTCAATCATTGCTAAATAAACAAAAATGTTAACATTAACATTTTGTAGTCTACATCTACCTTGTATTGTTTTCAAACATTCCCAGTCTTAGTAGGTACGACCCAATCGAGACAGAATGTGTCTGAGTCACATTATTGGTCGTTTATTGAAATTCGAACCAAACCATTTCCATGGGACATTGTTTTGGGGTTCTCAGTATGTTGTACTCATGAATAAAGGACCCGTAGTTCTCCTTAACAATGTTTGGCTTTGTGTTACATTTCCCGATTGGAATTATTAGCGAGTTTTTCACATTACAGCCTATTATCTAATAAGAAGATATTATTGTGCATTGAATTCACTTAGTTTTCCATCTTTTGTAGAATGAGATCTATCGAGTTTTGAGAGTTTAGAGTATAGTATGAAGAATTATGTCAACGGGAATTACTATTACTCTGCTCTTCTTTTGAAGTAGGAAAGAAAATACTTTTGTACTTAAATTTCCAAGCATAAAACCTATTTCTATGTCTAGTAAATTGTGCGACCGAAGTCACTTTTCGAGCACGATTGTAGATTTATCGCAGCACGGGACAATTTTGTTATCACGCATGTGTCTATGTGGGATGTGGGTATTATGCAAAGTTTTGTTGACTTTGTATTTATTTTATCATGTATTTTCCTTAACGAATTGTAAAGTAATTAAGAATAACTTGGAACAATAACATTGTAGGAAATTCGGACAATTAAGTAAGGCTACTTATCGCCGCAGATATTTTGTTGTATTATATTCTTTACTTCAATTACTATAGAGTCTAATGTCTGAATTTTTAGAATTTTATTTTACAATCTTACCTTACTATTATTACCATCATACCTAGAGTAGTATAATGGTTTAGGAAACAAAGTTACAATACAATAGAATACAATACAATATTCTTTATTATATTGTTAAAATATTAATAAGACAATAATTGCTGACTACTGTAGGGACGATAATAAATTATTATGTTAATAATAGTGACGGAAGAAGAGAAAGACGTTCCACATTACACAGTATTCAATATTATATAATATATTATCCTAACTATAAATGTAAATAATTCATTCATACGTACCAACATAAATTACCAAAGTATTGAATGAAAACCTGAAGCATTTATCGTATAAAAGAATTTTACAAATACCTATAGAAAATACGTGAACTGAATATCGTTCAGTCACATCAGGTGGTGAATATGCAGAAAATTTCATTTATTTATAATATAATAATAATCACATACTTGAAGTTATCTGAATACATGAAAGAAAATTTAAATTATATATATTATTCTTTATTTAAACGATTTATTTTTGATAAATGTACATACATGTTGTCAACCTTTGATCTCGTTTTTGATAGATTATTGTGGATCGAAGAATGTTATTTTTGAATGCATTCAATAAATTCGAGAATAAAATTAATATGTCATATATTCAATTCGAAATGTATTTTTTATGTCTAGACTCTATGTGCGTTGCCGGCCTTTTAGGGATTAGGGATTTGGAGATTTAGGGACTGGGGAGGGTTTGGGGAAAGGGAAGGATTGGGCCTCCAGTAACCTCACTTACACGGCTGTGATTGTTTCACGCCGGTTTTCTGCGAGGTCGTGATTTCACTCCAGTTGAGCCGACTAATTCGTGCCGAAGCATGGGTCTCCCTCACTTAAAAACTTGAGACACTGGTATAGATCAAGAGTTACTAAAAGTGCGTTGCCGGTTTTTGTGCGTTATTAGGGATTCGGGGAAAGGGGATTTGCGGACTAAATCCCAATTGGGCCTTAAGTAACTTCACTTACGGCGAAACACATCGTGATTTAAATTACTTAGTTTTATTTGTTTGGGTGTTTATTTTTTTATTACGGAAGCTTTTATTATTTAAAACCAATACATGAACGGCAAATCTTCTTCCTGAAAATCATCATTTTCATGAATTTCGAAAAGTGCCATTTTATATTGGAATCGTTGCCCAATATCAGTAGAAACAATTACTTGAAAATATAATTACTCAACATAAAAGAAAATTATTGCAAATATTAAAACAGGTACTTGTCATACATAAAAATATTAATTTTAACATTTCTCTTTTCAGGAAACATGAAGCAATCCGGTATAATATTGTTAACAGTGCTCGTTGTTCAGGCGTATTCGGTGAGTATCTTTTACAATAATTTAATTACAAGTAAAGTTATTCCCAATTAT
The DNA here is from genome assembly GCA_902829305.4 of Spodoptera exigua. Taxonomy (NCBI): domain Eukaryota; kingdom Metazoa; phylum Arthropoda; class Insecta; order Lepidoptera; family Noctuidae; genus Spodoptera; species Spodoptera exigua. The sequence goes on from LR824614.2 coordinate 8,751,242, forward strand.
TTGAGAATTAAAATTGACCAGTAATTACTGGTACATATTATTATAAAAGACGAATATATTGTAGTTACTTAATACTTTTTTAATACGGTCGTATTACTATTTATTAATTACACCAATATGTACTTATGGTTGTACATTGGTGGATTTCATTCCACGAGTTACCAGATTTGAAAAAAATAACATTTTAAAGTTATACTTAAATAATGTATACGGTATTACAATAATCTTTCAACTAAATCTAATTTGCATCCTTATACCTACCATAAACGTATTAGTTCGACATAGAAAAATGATAATTGTGTAAATAATTATCCTGACTCATAGAGAGATGTTTGTGAAAGATGATTTTTCTCCGTTATAAGCCGGAGTTGTGTTAGTTTAAGAACCGAAGTCGCTAGTAGCCAATGGATGCAAGTGGCGAGTTGTCGTTCGACGTGGTGGACTAAGGCGGCCTTTGTTTACAAGTGGACGTCTTCCGGCTGATGAAACATAAAAAAACAAATCCGTTCTCCTATGCCTATGCTCTAACGCATGCTCACTATATTGTGTCTTTATTAATATTCGAGATTCGTTAATTGCGAAAATAACTCTGTCTGACTGTCTGTCTGTCTGTCCGACTGTCTTTTCTTCACGCCTAAACTACTAAACCGATTTCTGTGATATTTGGTACAGTCATAGTTTGGAACTCCACAAAGGACATAGGATAGTTTTTATACCAGAAATCTGCAGGAAGTCATTATTCCACGCAAACGAAGTCGTTGGCAAAAGCTAATATGTTCATATGTAATCAATTATACGTGATTTAGACATTCACTTGCACTGCATACAAATTTGTACAACGTCAAGGATAGACAAAGGTCAACGTTTAAAAATAAATAATTATATAACACATATTCTTTAAAACACATTATGAGATAAGATAACACAAATACATAAGCTAATTAAATAACATTTTGAAGGACGCAAGCATAATAACACTTTGATATGTAAATTCAAATTTTCTCGCATAATAATTAATGAGAGATTTCTTGAGGCTTGAAAATTCCTTAATTTATTTAAACTTTGTCTCTTTACAATGTGTTATGTGTTCCAAATTTTCGTAGGTCGTGGAAAATTTAGTTTATTAAAAGGAAGATGGATGGAGACGGTTTAATGAAATAGTGTAACGAAACGACGTCATTATGCTTTTATACAAAACATATTACAATTTTGATTTAATTAGCATAAAATTTAATATGTACTTTGTGTTTTTCATTGTCAATGAAAACAGAATTGTTAACAGGATAACAATTAAATACCTATTCCCAGTTGCATGGAACCGGTAAAATTATTGATATTTCTTACTAACTATTGTCGTTTGACTATGTTTCATAATTCACAAAACCCATTCAAATTCATTTATAAACATTCAATAGCAAACATCAACAAATGTTTTAAATAGAGCATATACATTTTCATGTTCGTTTATGTAATAGTTTTGTCATAAATGCGTAAAAGGACGAATTTATTGACGTTTGTTATTAACTGTTCACAGTTTGAAAACCTGTAGTGATAAAATAAATCATTTTTTATTGTCTTTTTAGATTTTATTTGTTCCATGTTGTCTAATTTGACCGATATTTAAATTTAAAGAAATTTATTTGAAGTTTTATAGGTACATATGTATGTACATTCAGCTTAATGAATAAGCTGCAGCAATTTCTAACAGTAGTTTAAACCGCTCAGCATAAAATAATTAAAATTTCAACTTTAAAGTATATGTGTAACAACAACAAAATGTTGCCCTCATCATAATATATGATAACCTACATGAAGTTTAACCTACATGCAGGCTCGTCTCCAAAAACGCATGTTTATTTTGGCTAGTCTGCGTGTCCGAGTTCATATGTTGAATTGAACAATTTATCAATGTCGCATGGACCTCGAGCGCTTTGTGACTTGTGAAATATTATGCGGTCACCCATCCGGTAGCTGGCTTCGTGGACATTTTGGGATATTGTATAATAATCATAATTTTTAAATTCTACGGTGCGGAAGAAGATACTGATACACTGGTCATACGATTTATTTTTAATAAATTATATACTCTTGTTATTATATGAATTGTAAGTCGCTGTATTTGCTTCCGAAGAATATTGTTGATTCGATATTGATGTGTGTTACCTACTATAATAATAACAAGGAACAGCTTCTTATAAAGTAATCTTTTAAGATCTTGCATGATTAAATCTGGTGTAAACGCATGTTACGACAAATAAATGATCATTTTCATTCTTATCATTACTAGCTTAAATCAAAACTGTTATGTCACAACGAAACCCGATACGACGTTTCTCTCCCGCTATAAGAGACGGTTCAAAATGAAATCCTTTGTACACCAAACTATACACATTTCATACGAGGCGCGTCCTGAAATCTCTTGCCTCTTCCAATAACGTGGCGTCAAATATACAACAGTTCTAAACACATTACTGATACACTAACCCTATTAACTTCAATACCCGTTGCCAATTAAAGATTGTATTGCTAAAACGTCGGTTGAAGGAGAATATTGCTTTTTTCATGTAGGCATAGTGCCTGAAATATACGCTGGTAAACTTTTAAGAGCTGGATTGGGTCCAAAAATCCTCTACAACCATTCATATCAGATTCATAAGTGAAAAGCGTCATTTCGTAAACTTACGGTCATCCAGATGCACAATACTGTTATTCCTACAGGTGTGGTATAAATAAGTTGACAAAACTTAAACGGTATATAACATTTATAACATACCTTTTTTCCATTTGAGCAAGAATTTCTGGCGTTTACTAAATTTCTATACATCATTACAAATTTGGCAGTAGACTCCACTAAAAATTGTATTTTGTACTCATGCTTGATAAATATGCTATTAAAAATTAAATAGCGTCTTTATTTATAAGGTTGCATGAGTAAAATAGATTTGTTTAAGATTTATAAAAATATTGAACACTTTTACAGGCGTCAGCAAATTGTAGCCAGTACCAAGTATTTTGGTAAATCCTCCAGGGAATCTAATTTAAATCTAACTATACAAACTTAACAAAAAGGCAGAAACAAGGCAGCCTGATTAGGTGGTTTCCAAATACACTACTTTCAGTATTGTTGTATTTGTATTGTTATTCTGGGCTAAATAAAGCTACTAGCTTAGTTTTATTTACAAAAAATACCCTAACAATGCTTAGTAAAAATATAAAAGAAAATTAATTTGTATTCGGTACCTAACTGGATATTCAATTTTCGGATTATCTGGTTCTGTTCGTGTATTGTATATTTTCTTAGTTATTTTAGTTGCGAAATCAAGAGTAAGATAGATCTTAATAGTGATTTTAAAAATAAAATTTCCTTCGAGGATTTAAAAGGAAAACAAATTGCCTTCAAGGTCGAATGCGTCTTCTCGACCGGAGTGATACCACGGCATAACAGAAAATGGGCGTAAAAGAACCATAGCGTTGTGTTTCGCATTGTGAGTAAGGTTACTGGACGCTGTACCCTTCGCTCACCCTGACACTTCCTAATCCCTAAAACTGCAATTGCAACTCCACTGGTGTTGAACAAACAAGTTGCTTAACGTCAGTCTGCTAGTTTGCTACGGTATTATATAAAAAAAAACACTTATTAAGATAGCAACAATTATGGCAACAATTAAGCAAAAATATTGAGAGCTAAGGGGGAGGCCTTTGTCCAGCAGTGGACGTCTTCCGGCTGATGATGATGATGATGAACAATTATGGATCAAGGTCTTATATGAACTGATACATATGTATATCCATCCGTCGGCATGATAACCATATAGATTTATTTATTGTGCAAGCTTTGTTTTTCTAGAAAGGACCATAGATATACAATGGAGTATCAACAATAATATTTTGCGCCTCTATTTCTGCTCGGTCAGACGCTGTGTGCACTATAATTATTCAGATCACGTTTGTGCGGTACGGCATAGACCTTTACCGGTAGTTGTGCAAAAGGCCAAATTGATTGATTGAACACCGTCGTCATAGCATCCCGCATTTTGTCCTTATAGGGCAGCATAGACACCGGTACATCAGCATATTAAAGTTTACGACTCTGCAATAGATTTTGAACTTTGTCTTAAATTGTATAAGGTTGAATGTTTGTTGACAAAAAATAGCTTGATGTTCTGGCTTCTGATCATAGTATGCACAGAATGGAACGTATATAGAATACATAGGTGCATGTTTCTAGAGACTCGGAATGGGTTTATACGTATATTAATTACACACTTCCTACATGTTAAGACTACATTAGTAAGCAGCCTTGTAAAAAGATTATTGTATTAACATTAAATTTGGTATTATGATATTATTATGAAGATTTTGCTAAGCAATTCTGTTCAGGAGTGTATTAGGTAATAAACAAAGTATGTATTTTTTGAATCTGGAATATTGGTCAGGTCTAAGCGTTGCATGAGTGTACAGTATCAAGCCAAAAGATACACTTCCGTTAATAAATAAGGTTCAAGTTTGTACTTCCAATTTCCGCCTGAAATGTTCAAACGCAACTTTCCCAAGTATTTTCTATTTTTAAACGGTTTTATTACTTTTATGATCGTTGATTGTCCGTAAACAATAAACATGGGCCGTTGATTTTAATAGACTAATTAATTTGAACGAAAACGGAAAACCTTTTGAACAAAGAAAAAGGATTTAAAAAAATATCGTCTCAATTTCTAGTGATATTTTTAAATTAAAATATTTTCTGAGCAGCGTATATAATTAGCTGAAGCTGACTGTAACTAAAGTAAAGAAGAGACCTTAAATTGATTAATAAAGTTAATTAATTTTGGTGGCATTTTAAATTAAGTTAGCTAAGTTCGTTTGTTTTCGAAGTATGCTCGTCTTGAACTGAGTGAAGTAAACATTTGTATTTTTGTAACGTTTTCGACTTGCTCACAGGAATATTTGATCGTGCTGTAATTTTGGGTTCTTTTTGCCTTATTACATACATTTTTAAATAGATTTGTTAATTTCTAGTAACTCGAACTAAAACTAAAATGTACACAATGTTGCTAAAAATATATATTTTTCTGGGACGGCGTGTGCTTGCTTCGCTCTAACCTCTTGATTTCTCTGCACTACCCTATAGTTGACTGTTCAAGAATACCTTAAGGCATTAAGTCTGCCATTAATACTGTTTTGTGTGAAGAAGACAAAAGAAAATGAATATTATGAATAAAAAGATTTTTTTTTTGATCAGATCTTTTTTGTCTTATTCTTGAGACAATACTCTTTACTGACCAACGAGGATGGCCATGTCACAGTTTGACAAGTTCCGCCCTCGAATAACTGGCATACATAGTGCTACATTACTCATTAGAATAAAAACAATTGGTTTTTTTTTTGTATTTTGACATAGACCTCTAAGCAAACAACTTATTGTCAAGTGACACTGATACTTGGCCGTTACTCCCATTGGACCCAAAAGTATAATAATATATGAGAAAATACTTTTTTGGTTGCTATTTTTAATAGTGCATAAGGTCAAGCCAATGCCTTGCTTGCTTGAAAAAATTCATAAAACTGCAGCATAAACGCAACTATTTTTAGATTATGTCCTTACTCGTATGCTAATGCTGTTTGGCTTTGATTAAATTTTTTGAAGGCCCATAAGGAATAATTTTAAATATATAAAATTGTCCTAACTCAGGATTTTCTTCCGCGTCGTGGTAGCATTTACAAACATACAATTTCACACTCACATCACACCCAGACACAAAAACAGTTGTTTCGTCCGAGAATTGAAACTGTAACACGTTGCACTGCTGCCAGTTGTCCAGCCACGGCGCCAACCGTGCAATAAACCAATTATATGGTGTATCTATCAGCAGATAGGTAAGCTAGAGGTTAGCTATTACTTTCATTCGACCTTGTGGATGAAACTGTGGTCGGTAAGCTAAACAATACATTATTTTAACAATTGCATGTTATACTTTTATTACAAGGACAATGATATACGTGTGTCCAAATGTTAAGGAACTGTTGAAACTATAAAAAGGGTGTAGAGGATGTTATAAATTATATCTGTGTCTATTAAAGTGCATGTTTTTACAAATAGTTGCCTCAGAACATCCCGGGATGTTTACGTAAGAACGTATAATGGCGGTCACGCTAACGATACGTTCAAGGAAAAATTAAAGTACATCGATTTTGAAATAAGTTCATTCACATCAAACGTCTAGGGTTCACTGTTGCTAACTGGTTACCATCCAGTGCTGAACTTCTACATATGAGGGCTGTGGGCTAGGTCTATATAATTGCTGATGGTAGCCACCGGAATGGTTTGAGTGAGTTACAAATCAACTTAGTATTTCTCCGTTTAAATCTGGAGATCCGTAAAGATCTCTCTGATCATAAGAAATAATTGCTACAATCTCTACACTTGCAGGTTTGAAGATGAGAGTTTATAAAAGACATTAGATGGCTAAGATTAACAATTGAAGCTACTCCTACTATCTCTATAGGGCACTTCCACTTAATCTGCTAAATATAAAATTAATATTTAAATATACTCGTATTAAAACAAGCATACGCTAAATAGATATTTTCTTTTTCGGTGTAGGTATTTAACTCTTTGTTTTAACGGTATGTTATGGCCCACTTTAATTATGATCTTTAAAACCGTTACTTGAGTTGTTTGGATTCAATCTGTATTTAAAAATACTATGTACAATGCTAACTTGTATCATTCAATGTAAATGAAGTTTCTCTGTTTAGTATGTTAAATACATGCTTCTTCTAGGACCAGCATCTTTACTATTATAACCAGAATTAATGTATAAGAAAGGTTAATGACTGGTAAAAATATATTTATTGACATTATAATAAAATGATATTCAAACTTTAGGGATTTTCTTTTAGGAGAAGAAATCATTAAACAACTTCTTTTGTGAGGCGAGATCGTAACAGTCTCTTACTGACTAAAAACCGCCTCTTTTTGTCTCATACCCTATTGTGTTGTTAGTTGTAAGTAAACTATGATGGAGTCATTCATAATCTTTTATTAAGAAACCCACTTTATATAAAGTGAATAGATGTAATAAACCACTCAAGGTTGTTAAATTCCATTGAGGTTTCATTACAACATTTATTATAATATACCTTCATACATTATGTACACATAGTTCTCAGTAAATTAATAATAGTTTTACCTTTGAATTAAATTGAATAAATAGAATTTATGTATGTATTGGTCATTTTCGAGATTCTATTAAATATTTTAAAAGAAAGAAACACATTTGTTTTCTTTTTCAACAAATATGTCTCCACGTGTTTCTAACAATAAAAACATCATTCTGTTTGAGTTCCGAATTCATATCATTATTACATCACTTGCGAAATAGCTCTTGGAAAAGTTTAATACATCGTTAACTTCAAAATTGGAACAAAACTTTATTACTCAATCAAATCCGCGTATCGGATAAACAAAATCGTAAGTCTATAAATCGAAAACAGAAGTTGATTTTATAAATTATAATATCTGTTCGAATTTCCTGAAATAGCCAAAGTAAACTTGTCTCCGCCGATGATCAACAAATCGTCAACGGAGCACACTAATTGGATTATCCTATTATGAAGTAATTTGGTCCAGCTTTGTTGTTTCCTGTAAGGGGTTTGACGAAATTGACTTGGAAAGCGAAATGATTCAATGATCAGATTTAAATAATTCATTTTGATGTTAATCAAAGGAATCAAAATGTAAGAAACATCTTGAATTGAGTAACAAATTGAATTAGTGTAATCAAAGTCGTAATTTGTTAATTGGTTTTCATTGTGAAAGTAACATTTTTCGGTATTATTTTCTTTCTTGCTTCAACTTATTTTATTTTTTTCTTATTTTGTAATTAATAAATCTCCTCGATGTTTTCCTTAAATATAATTTCATTATTCTGCTTTTGGATGAAAGGATTGTTTTTAAGGCTGAATACTTTATACATTTCGAATTTGTGAGTATTTATAAAGGATACGTAGGCTGACAAACAGTTAGATAAATCAGCTGATGTTAAGCAATCTGTGCCTATGGCCAACCGTAACTTAGATGGGATATAAGGGATTTGAGATTACATGAAATGCCCCATCTACAAGGTCTATTCATCTTCTTCTCCGCTCGTCTAGAAGAGTTGAGTCTGCGGTAACTGCAATCACACAGCAAAGCATAACATAGCGCAGTTTAACATCGTATATGTACATATATAAGCGGCGACTCATTCATGTTTAACCATGGAACGCCCAAAATTATTATTATTTATTTTTTTATTTACCAAACGTCTTTTTGCTATAAATACATTATAAAGTTCCACGTTTAAGGTTCAACGGCAGAGATTTATTTTCAATTCAAGTAAATAGCTTTTATTTATTCTTCATTACAACTTGTGTTACAATTACGGAAAAACTTCTATGAAAATGCTTTGATCTTCCAACAGAACTCATTAAATCTTAATTACTACTACTATTTCTGCTCCTTTTATATCTATTTATTCTCTAAAGAACAAAGTATTTGTAAGAACCTAGGTTTATAATAAAATTAAATACTCAAAATAGGTACTGTTTTTATGTTACTTGTTAATGAAGGTGTAAGATGATATAATTACTAGCCCAGTCACTCATGTCGTTTATCGTTATGGGTCCTTATCAGGGTTTGAAAGTCTACGAGCAACATCTTCGGATAGCGTAAATTAACCGTATAAGCCGATTTTTTTGTATAAGAACCTAATTCCTTAATATAAGCGGGCCATAAACGAATGCGGTAAATAGTACGTAAAATAACGTTCCATTTACATTAATATTTATGTGGTACATTGCCAATATCCGCACATTGTGAAGTATATGATTCTTATATTTTATTGTAGTCCGATTGAAACACTCTAATACATAAATGAAGCGATGGCAGCAACACTGAAACAATTGCAGACTATACATATTTGACTTTTATTTTGAAAATTATAATACCAAATAACATACAAGCCGAATTTTTGAAAACAAACACAAGTCAAAGTCTTCGGTATAAAAATAGACGTTACATACGTCAGTGTTGTAAGTAATTAAAATAAAACAATTTGTAAATAATTGACGCGCAGTGTCTAAGTGTGTCGTAATACAACGACCTAATAATTATAGCGTGCAATTGCCGTAACAGCGAGCTACGGAAACATCCAGTCTCGAACAATAGTGAAACAACGATGCATCTGAGCTATAAAAAAATCTGTTGTAACATAACAATAAGGTTGGGTTTTAGGTTGTTAGTATCTAAAGGGTTCACAGAATACAAATCATATATATGAATAAGTTAAAGCCCATTTTTTTGGAAGTAAATACGAACTTGAATGAAGGACACTACAGAATGTGCGTAGCGTTCCGCGCGAGTTTCAAAGAGCCAATAGGTCACCACAATGGGGTTCAAATTAGGCTGATACCCAGCCGGGATTGCTGGTCAAGCTTAATAAGGTATCGTACCTTGGCCTGCAACAGAAGAAGGAACATAGGAATTTAAAATCAGTGGTAGTCTCACACTTCCTCTCCCTTTACTCTGAGCGAGGAACAATTCTTGATTTTTCATTCTCCTCTCTAGGTAGGTAGGTCAGTTTAATTACAAAAATCCAAAGTACAAAGTACAAAGTCCGAAGTCTGATACCCTGATGAAATAATTTTAAAATATCGACATAAAAATAACAACATACATAATGACATAGTATGGCACAAACATATCGTTGAAATAGTAATTTACCCAAATGACTAAAACCGTTGGCTCCAACGGATATATTTGCACATCAGAAATACCGAATGGTAATCACAATCACGGTTCGTTTCATATCCTATTATGCAAGAATTGTGTTAAAAATTATAATGGGCGGCCTTGAATAGTTTTGCGATATGTGGACACGAGAGCTATTTTACCAAACACGTAGAATAGCTTTATTGGTTGAGTGAATTACTGCATAATAAGTAAGATAATGGAGTTGAATTCTCAAAGCATGTAAAGTACTGATATAATTTAATTTTATGTGTAATAATTATCATATGAAACTGGCTGACAACATCTGTATGATTTTCGCGAAACTTTGAGCCTCCCAAATCAAAAATATGGAAGTTATTATATATGTATTTTCGAACAGATACAGCATTCAAATCTTCAGGAAAAGAGTGTACTCCTTAGGGGCTGGTAATGCACTTCTACTATTGCGATGGCACTGACCATCTTGCCATCAGGTGATTCTTATCCTCGTTTGCCTTATTTTTTATACAAAACATTTTTTTTTAATACAATAATTGTTTTCTTGCCTTCGTTTGGAAAGTAGTGAGACATTTTTAATGCTAGTCAACTTCTTCGTTTTTCTTCTTGCTTTTGGAGAATGTAAAAAACAATGTTTAAAGGTACTTATATACTTAACTTTATGTGGTAAAGGTAAATTAGTAATTACACCACCACGCATTGTACATTAAATTAATTGACGTTTATTACTTCAATGGAACATGTTAATGTTACGAGTATATTGCATAAGCGTTGGTTTTTAATAATGGTCCTCCCTCTCATGGTACCTACTGTACCTCATTTATCAAAAAACATACATAATGGTTTTTATGGAATAGGGCGATAAATGAGCAGGTCTTTGAACTTATAACTATATACTTTTAGACTTCAGTCTTTTTTTGTTTTTTTTTAAACAGATTAGTTTGGCAAACCTGCTTACCGCTGGCAACAACAAATGAGTTACAAAAGTGATACCGGTCTTTTAGGGGTGACAGCAATGATATTATAAGTAAAAAAAGGTGTAGTTAGATTTCAAGCGCTCAGCAAGTGATACATTAAAATGTGGTGAACTAGCCACACTTTTTCATATTTGTCTCTTTTTCACTCGCGATTATTGAATCATGCCATCCCACTTTGACGTCACTAAAAACTAAGAAATTAAAATACATCTTCCCTCGCCGTATGTCAGTCGTGTATTGGTTAGAGAGTATATTATTGTATAACTCTAAACAAGTCGCATTGGTTAATACTTACCAGGTTTCGAACTCGTACGCACAAAAATCGTCTCAATCTCCGACTCAAGCCTTTCTTTAATTATAACTCGTATTTGTCTAAATGGGAATTTTCAACCAGATTTTGTGGCTGATTAATAAGCTGCTAATTCAATAGTTATGTCATGAAACAATGGCACGACTCCTAATTAGATTCGCAGACGAATACATTTACTTGTCACTTTTTGTTTGAATTTGTGGGAAAATTACTATTGTTTGCGATTGAAGTTTTTGTTAGAAAACGTAGGTACGTAATTAATAATCACGTAATAATTACCTACAGACTACTAAAGTGTTACTAACCAAGTTTGAAAAGAATAGTTATCTTTGACATAAATTAAGAAATATTAAACTTATCAACAGTAATTAATTATTATGTTTTCGGCTTAGTCACGTAATAATTTGACGAGATACTCGACTAGTTTCAAGTCATGGGGACTACGGTACATTACTGTGCTTGACCAGAAATCCCAGCTGAAAAGAATAGAATGGTTATTCTTAATAAGAAAAAATGTAGAACCCTTATGGACACAAAATGAATGACTGCACAGTTCATGTGATGGCTGGGCAACAAGCTCTCGTCGCCGGTATCATTTCCTCACGGAATAACTCTTTGTGTGATCCACAAATTGTTGTTCCGCCTATTGTATCTAGGTAAATGTAACTTTTAACGAAAAGAATAACCAAAATACTCTTTTCAACATAATTTCTTACACCATTACGAAAATTATACCCCTTTTCGCCTTATCTCACGAAATGGCTCCTCGATAACTAACGCTTTAACCCTTTTCATAGGGCAAGATTCGTGGAGTGGCAAGAAATAAAACATTGATCCATATAATGCAGGCGTCAGGGTTCCGTACTAAATATTCCGATTATACTTATCCCAAGTTAAAGGGTTCTTTGTATGCTATCACATAGTACCATAAAGTAGAAGGTACTTTTAACGTATAGAGATAAAATTAGATATATTATTTTTCTCTTGTAATAAAATAAGATATACTTTACCGATTAGTCCTTTTTTATTTGTATTTTGTTTTAATATTCATATTATCATCATAATTGATGTTATAAATGGATATTATTTTTTATACATTATTTTCTGACGAGTTCAGAATCTTCTACGGCCAAAAATACAGAGAGAACACTTATGAAAATGTTATTTATCGCATCGTTTAGAGCTAGACGTGCTTAATTGGGCTTAAATAAAAATTAACTCTTATCACTTCAGGAATATGATCTATTTTTTAATTATAAGTAAGTCTTAGCAACTTATCTTTAATCTGTCTAGGGTAGTAAGTACATTATTAAATAACATTTTATATCGTTAACACGTGCCTTGAAATTGCATCATAGTTCACGAGCTTCTATCAATAATCTGTTTACCCTAGTATCGGGATCAATACGACACATCTAATCCCGTTGCGGTAATTGCGGGATAGATTTCTCAAGCTCTCAACTGTTTTCTATATGAAGCTCGTGCATTTATTGGAACAAATCAATTTACCGCAAACATTTCCCTAGACACGAAGAGAAGCATTAAATTAAATAAAATTGGTGGATCTGGATAGGTTAATTAAGAAGGTTTTATAATCACGGTTAATAAATCATTTGTACTTATTTTTAATGGTGAACGCGCAAGTTTTCGGTGAAATATTATATCCCAAATAAGAATTATTGCCTTAAAGATTATGTTTTTGCAAACGAGCAGACGGATACCTGATGGTAGGCAATCAGCACCGCCCTTGGACACCCGCAGCACCAAAAGGAGTTACAAGTGCGTTGCCGGCTTTTAGGAGATAAAGATTTCGGATATTTAGAGGTTGGGAAGGGATGGGGGGACGAAGAGGGAGCCTCCGGTAACCTCACTCACACGGCAAAACATAACGCTGTGGTGGTTTCACGTCGGTTCGGAGCCGAAAATTAAAAGCCGCTAATAAAACTGTTGTCAGTTTAGGCTGTGTAATGGAACAAACATTAAACAGTTCCAAAAAAATACTCATGTTATAATTTACGCAAATCGGACAAGGCATAGGTGGTTTTTAAAATTTTTAATTCTTTAAACTGTATTCTCGATTATGCTTGTAATAGTAGAGGGATAAGCGATCTCCGGCCACCGTAAGCGCGGGTCTGCGGTCGGCGAGTAAGGGTAGCTCGCCGCCTGACCAGAACAAGACCTGAGCGTACGGCGCGTAGCGTTCCGCGCGCCCCTATAAGAGCCAATAGACCACCACAGACGCTATAGGGCTGATGTTCAGCCGGGGTTGCGGGGTAAGCGCAATGAGGCACCGCGACCCCGGCCCAGAGCAGGAGAAGGAACAGGGGGTTTTTAGTCAGTAAGAGTCTGACACTCCCTTCTGCCCAGCCCTGGGCGGGAGAACTCATTTGATAATTTTCCACTCACAAAAAAAGAGGGATGAGAATAAAACCATGGATAAACGGATAGACAATTAGACACAACATCATACTATATTGCGCAAGTCTTACATATACAGTCTTAAACAAAAGCTATTGTCTCACAAACGTAAGGGCCTAGTATATCAAGTACAATCGTTAGTAATCAGTAATCACCTTATAACTTGTTATTAAATATTCTATGACATACAAATCAACAAGGAATATGAAAAGTAAGTACTTAGAACGCGTGTTAATCCTATGACTCGACGTGTATGGGTATTTCCATTGGATTATGTATGTAGATATTCTCATATACCTACAATAAATTGATTGTTGTTTTTCAACGGTTCATAATGGTTATGTTATTCATGGAACATAAAAGATTATAACGGTTCAAGATGGTTGGGTATTTTTTAAATTGTTTTGTTTAGTTATTAATTTGAGTGGAATTTTTTTAATAGTTATGGCGTATTAGTTGTGATTACTGCTTTAATGACGACAAGCGGTTGTTGAGTTCAATGTTCATAGCTTAATTTTTTTTGAGGGGGGGAAGATCAACAAATTACTTCTCTTGCCCCTGGGCGAGGCGAGCGAGAGGGTCAGGCTCTTACTGAATTTAAACCACCACGTTCCGTCTCCTGCTCCAGGCCGAGGGCCGTGGTACCTTATTTCGCTTGACCTGCTACTCCGGCTTCAGTTTAAGGACTAAACCCAGGCCATCTAGCAGTCGAATTATAGACATTCAGTTGATATTGGAAGGAAATTTAAATAATCTTACTTCTTACTAATATTATAAATGCGAAAGTTACGCTGTTTGGATGTTTGTAACTCAATCACGCCAAAACGACTGGATGGATTTGAATGAAATTTGGTACAGGCATAGGATGACCTCCGGAATAGGACATAATTTTTACCAACATACAACGGAAGCGAAGCCGTAGGCGGAAGCTAGTCATAATATATAAATAAAATTGTTCGTACCATGACAAGTATTTTCGGGTATTCAAAATTAAACGGCGTGATGATATGCCATGTTTTGTCTGTAATAAATTATGATTTCCAACTCAACGTGGGTTGTACAAACCGTCCAAACTTTACAAACCGCAGCCTAAACGTTGGATGAGCTCGTTTTTGTGATAAAACCAATAAATTATTAAAGGGATCGCTTAAAACACAATTTATTGGCCATCCTCTATAAAATTTTCAATTTAGTACTCTCTTGAGTCGAATTTTGTTTAAATATCTGCCATAAATGTGTCTAGTGAAGCTAATTGTAATTCATTATGTGGAAAGGATTCGTTTTATTACTGTTTGCAATTAAGTTTCAGTAATAATTATCTATAACGCTGAGTACTCGGACACCTCGTAATTGGTGACAGTCCCTTTTAATTCCCAAATCTATTTCGTAGGTTTGCTTAGTTAACATTCAATTTAAGGTCAAAGCATCTATTTTACGTTGTGAATAGTTTGAGAATAAGAAAATTTTGTCAGGAACAAAGTTAAAGTATTCAGTGATATGTTTCATCGTGTGAGATTTTTTCATTATGATTTAGCGTCAGAAGCCTGTTATTTTCCAACAATAAGTCTCTATAGCTGATATTAATCAATGATTTGATACCACCTTTACCTGAGTATAAGAATAGTTGCTATGACGATAAAACGATAAAAAAATAAGGACAGCCATTAATCATCGCGTGCAAGCTTAGAATCACTTAGGTCGATTAAGAATGCAATTTTTATTTTGAATATATTTCTTTTAAATATTTTTTTGTCTCCTTTCTGAGAACCAAAAACTATACCCCATTCATCATACACTAATATAAAATAACAATATAATTTTTCGGTACCTAGTAAACTCGTCAAAAGTTGGTCTATTAATAAAATCTCCATTAATAACTTAGACAAAAGCATTAGTGTATAAGTTAAAATAAACCATAATAGAAATAACATTTGACTTAAATTGTACTGTACGGAGTAAAATTAATTTTCTTGTAATCAGTTAATATGCCATAAAATAGTAGTTACCAAGTAAAATTATGAGCAATTTCGTTTTAAGTTTATTGTTAGGAATTTGTATATTAATTTTAATGTTTCTGTCTTTGCAGGCTCCTCAGTTTATTACGTTCAGCGAGGGAAAATTGGGGGTCAATTTCGGTGGATACCATGCTGGAGTCGGCCTTGGGGGATTAGGTAAGATCTGTAATAATATTATAATTGTTATATTAAATAATTAACCTCAACTTTCAAGTAAAATAAATTATAATTTTTGCTATTGGAAAAAAAGCAATAAAAATCATTGAAATTATTATTAGAGTGAAAGTTCACATTCTTCCCCAAAAATATTCTATAAAAAGATTTCTATTTAAAGTACTCCCGTATAAAACATCGTTAGCGTAGGATAAAATGTCAGATTTAATACTACTGCGAAGGCTTAACAAATTCTGAAAACAAATGCCTGTCGAATGTCATTACCTACCTACGTAGCAATGTATCTAAAATAAATCGCTTATTTTTACATGCTTTGGATTCTTTATGTCTTAATTTTCCTGATCTTTTGTCGTGTGACTAAGTGAGCACTTAGAGTAAGTAATGTATGTTTCCCTTTTATACATCACAAGAGATATAATTATAATAAGTCGTAGGCATAACTTTCTTTGAAAGTTTATTATCTGTTTCTTTTGTTCTATTTTTTCATCAGATTTAAATAAAGGCTGCATTAAAAACAACAACGTTAACAACGTCCATGATCATATTCCTCGTTGTTAAAAAAATACATAAGATTTTTCCAGGACCACGTTTTTTCGGATATATGATTTAAATACTATACGCACATTCCAGTAAATATTTGAATATAATGTCCTTTACAAAAATCATAGTTATCTTACATTCCTTAATTATTCATATCGAAGTGTTTCTTATTTTTGGAACAAGTCAAACTGAAATATTGCCTTATCGGATCAAAAGGAGATATCTTTTATTTCTATATTTGTCAGTTTCCTATCTTATTCTAAATCCGAAGATCAAAACGGACTGAAGAATTTGTATCATTAATAATATTCTATTTTTGTTTACAAATACAAATTGCTGGCATTAATTTTGTTTTTCGGAGAATGTTTAATGAGGCTCTTATCTACGTAAGATTATATATTTTATTCCTTAGACTTTCCGTGTCTTTTCACATACCTAATACTCGTGCCTTATGACCAACATTTTTATTGTCTGTTATAATTCTATCATTGTAACGTGATTACAGTTTTATTTCGAGTGGTTGAGAAAACGAAAAAGCGTGGAGAGGAAATTCCTTTTCTTAAAGTAAAAAAATATATCTTTGATTTACTCTTTTGTAATATTCTAGCTGGTGGAAAAGGAAACACAGCCGGTGGGCTCTATGCTGAAGCTGGCACTCCTTTTGGACCAGCAGCTAAAGCTGGGCTCGGTGGAGCCGTGGACGGTAGCAGTGGCACGGCCGGTAAGACATAAGCAATTACTTTTACTTTAGTAACAAAAAAAAATCTGCATACTAACTTTTTTATTTTAATTAATTATCCTGAGAGTTAGAGAACCATAAAGAAATTTGTATTAATG
The DNA here is from genome assembly GCA_902829305.4 of Spodoptera exigua. Lineage (NCBI taxonomy): Eukaryota > Metazoa > Arthropoda > Insecta > Lepidoptera > Noctuidae > Spodoptera > Spodoptera exigua. The sequence goes on from LR824614.2 coordinate 8,768,282, forward strand.
TATTTGCATAGTGCGAAATCAACGAGTGAATAAACTTTCAACTTAACTAAAATTACAATAGCGTTATAAATAATATAATTATAACTAAAATATATACGAATGCAAAAAGATAATGAAGGTGTCAAGATAAATGAAAATCTTATAGCTTTTTGTTCTAACATGAACATTATAATAGCAAGTTAAGATTAATAATGGGTCTGGAGATATTCCAGAACTCATTACATGTGACGTCGTTTTATCTTGCTAGACTTGACTTAGCGCAATGATTGCAGTAACTATCTATTAAATACGCTTTAACACTTCGACCTTTGAACTCAGGTTGCAATTAGTAATGCCATTTGAAAAATGAGGGAACAAAACACATAGTATTGCTTGCATAAGCCACGTTTGCTCAACCAATAAATAAAATGAAATGAATATTCATTTATATGAATAAATGAATCCATCCAGCCATTCATTAATTAACGAATAATTTTATTGAGTATTTACTATTAATACTGGATAATGTTTTCTGATCTGTGCTAATGTTCAATTGAAATAGAAATGATTTGGGAATTGTAATGTGGTACATTTATTATGAATTTGGATCAGTGAAGGTTAACTGACAGTGAATAGAATAATTTAGTGTAATTAGTTAAATTAGACCAAAGTTTGATAATTTCGAGGTCGGTTTGCGTCATAGAAAATTTGATTTGTTATGCAGGTGGATTATATGCCGGTGCTACAGCTGGAGGAAATGTTAACGCTGCAGCTGGTCTTGGAGGCGCAGTAGCCGGAGGAAAAGCAATCGGTGGAGGATACTCAACTGCTCAATCAGGAGGCCATACAGCTACATCCGTCCTGGTAGGTGACAAAGCAGAGAAAGCTCGAAGAAAAGAAGAAAGACGTAGAATTAAAGAAATGAAAAAACTACTCAAAGAGCAGAAAAGATATTAACTGGTGGAGGGATATTTTATAATTTTATGTATAACTTTCGTCTTTCATAAACGTTCCATAAGAAGAGGGAGAATTAAAAATTTTAGTTAAGCAATTATATATTATTTTTATTTCAGTATTTACCTATGGCCATACAAAGTATAACAAATGAAATAGGTAAGTTAGGTAAAAAGTCTTATCGAGCGTTTATGGACATTATGAAGATAACTTAAAAATTTAGTTTTTATTAGGCTTAGGCTTAGGCTAATTATTAATTGTTGTACGATTATACTCATAATATTAATAACCATGAATACTCATTGAATTCGGAAATAAATTTCTAACATAAAATGTCTTATCATTAAAAACAAACTGAAAACAAAACTAAAGGAAATGGCAATGACAAAATCAGGATGTTTTATCACTTAGCCCTAACCTCCAGCAAAAACTGACGTAAGTGAGACTAACGGTTGGTTACTTACTGGAATAAGGTAAAAGTACGATGTTACGATGTTTTCTGTACTGTGCATGCTCTCACAATGCACGTTCATTTTGTCTTTTTTGGAACTCCATTTTACACTCCCTGTTACTGAGCAAAATATCTCGCATGAGGCTTTCAATGTGACACTGTGTAGCCATGTTCATTAGTGTATATATGTATAGAAATTTCCATTAGATATATCTTAGTTATTTCCATTGCATGATGGAACAAAATTATTTTAAATTACATAAAAACTTAAAGGATTTTTTAAAATTACAGGGTGGTGAGTCAGGCGCCTCAGGATCGGCTGGATTTTCAGTTTCAGCTCACAAATCTGTTGAAGTACCAGTCACAGTCGTAAAAGAAACTGAAATTTCTGTTATTCCTGTAGAAGAAGTAAAAACTGTGCACAAGAAAGTTTATGGAGAAGCAAAATATGAGGCTTCTAATGAAATAACTCCAGTAGCTAAGGCTGGCGTTGAAGCAACAGCTAATGTAAATGTAAACGCCCAGCCAGAGTTTGTAAAAGAAGTGAGTAATTGGAATCGTCCAATCTATAGTGCCCCTATAATTCCACCTGTATTTTTTCAGAGTATATTTAGTTCTTTATTTGGAATTCCACAGAGAAGTTATCCGCCACCAATGTGGTTACCACCCCTTAGTTATAATTTTAAACAGGTTTGTCGAGTAATTATTACTAAATGGTACGTGCACCCAGAGGCTTGAAGACAGCTGCGGATTTCTGGCACTTTGTACATAATAACACACTTCTCTACAAGTGTAATAACTATCTGTACACAATAATTTGCTAACATAGTAAATGTTTTATTTTTAGGCCTTGATATCTTTTTACAGCAAATAATAAGAGGATGATCTATTTCTCAGCAAATAATTTAAAAAATCACATTTTCCATTCACTTCGAAATACCAATATTACTCAGTCACACATTATTGTTAAATTTCCTATCTTTCCCAAAAAAAATATATTAATGACTTATGTAAAGCATCTTTATTCAAGTTGACTTGAACTATAACACTATTTCTATCTACAAAGGTACACGTAGAACCAACACAAGTGTATGTACGCAAACACAAGCCACACAGACACCACGTGCACAAAACAGTCTATGTTGGTGGTTACGTTGGCGCTGGTGGTGAAGTTGCTGCACCAGAAACCAAAACAGTCTACAAAACTGTACAACCTATTGAGAAGAGAGTAGACGTTGAAGCTCATGGACAAGCAGAGGCTGGCATCAACGGAGGTTTTTATCAACCACCCAAAGTTGCAACAGTTCATAAGGAAGTAGTGGTCAACGCAAAACCAAGCACATTCTTCCAGGATATTTTCAATGTGAGTTTCATTGGCTTTTAAATTTATTATTTGTTAAAAAAAATAAATGAAGTCCGTTTTCCAATAAATGTTTTCGAAACTATGGCGTGGATAAAGGTAAAACAAGAAAAAAAAATGTAAAGAACTATCTTATTTTGGCACAAACATACCTACTATGAATAATTCAATGCAGGAAGGTCCGGTAGAAATTCGACCTTTGAGCAGTCACAATAAATCTAGGCGAGATTTATTTTACAAGCGATAAGAATCTGTCATAATTTTATTCAAGCCTTACACCCTTTTGTTACTAATAAAATTTTTATTCACTTTTATTTTTTATTTCTTGTATATAACTAAGTTCGAGCAGTGAGAAATGTATTATTATATTGGTTTTCAGATTCCCATTTCAACGTTAAAGGCAGTTAGTGGATTTCTAACTAACACAGCGGCAAATACCGGTGTGTCAGTACAAAAGTCAGCTACGTTCAAAGCAGGTGGTTACTCGGGTTTCTCTGGAAACGCTGGATATTCTGGCTCTTCTGGTTACTCCAGTTATTAATAAAACATAGTTTATTTCAATATGTAGTGAATAAGTTTTATACGTGTACAATAAGTGCGGGTCATAAATTATTATTTATAAGAAAAATTACTAAAAATATTATTTTGTATAAATGAGTACACAAATACGTTTTATGACGATTGAAACATTTGAATATCGTATTAAACAGAAGTATAAATTAAAGAAACGTTAGGTATTATTTAATGTTTTGCTAATGTACTTTATTTTTATTTATGTTTCGTATAACTACACAACAAAGCAGTCTTTCATCAGATTATCTTATGTTCTGCTTAGGGTAAATCATGGTGATATTTTATGTCGCTCTTACAAATTGTAATAAGCTCAGTTAGCGACTTGCAGGAAACGGCGCACTATAATCTTGGCCTTTCCTTTACCCTCGTAATCTTCTTGATATTTTTATCTCCTAGCTTTTATTACATTTTTATTTTTTACGAGCACCTCCTTCTGGAGTAAACGCCTTCGTTGGACTTATTAAAATAATAGATAAATTTATACAAAATAACACCTGCGTTACCTCGTTAAATTGTTGGGTTTATTTATTTTAATTTTAAGGAACATAAAATTGAGGATTTATTTGGGCAGCTATTCTGTTTGTTACTTCCTTTGCTAATTTGGTTTTTGATGCCTAATTTCTTTGTTTCTCTTCGTTTAATTTTTATAATATTTTTGATACGCTAATATAATCTACAAGATTTAGTAGTTTATAGACTGAATTATAATTACACATGTTATCGTCCTTAACAATGCAAATATCAAAATTGTCTTGTATCACTAGGTAAATTGTTGGTAATGTAATAAAGTTATTAAAAAGATATATAGATAGAATAGATACAGACTTACTGTTTCAAAATTACCTTCATGATCTTTTGGCCTTTTCGTATTGTGTTAGGGTTCATTATCGCATGACAATTCATCTTTCTGTATAAAAACTGATTAATCTTTTTTGTGACTAATTTCTTATCAACTTTTTCATTTTCTACAGACTCAGATGCGATTACATCGAAGCATGTGTCTCCATCATCATCATCGTCATCTAGCTCTGAAGCTCATATCTCGGTACAGACACCGAATGCTTCTAAAGTCATAGATGACATTTTCGCTGTAAGTGCACGATCATTCATCGTAATTCATATTTTCATATCGTAATCAAAATCTTCATTAGTATTGTTCTTTTTTTGTAATTAGTTGCATGATGCTGCATGTTTGTTTAAAACTTTTATAGCTTTATTTTTATCTATTTTCCAATTCTCATTTTACAAAAGATTTTATGAAAAACTTTTTGTTTCTTTGTTGTATTCTGAAGTTATTATGGTTATGGGCTGTAGTTGATGGAATGAGTACTTAAATGTGATGATATTTGTAAATAGATAACATTAACTTTTGTACTTTACTGTTTAATGACTTTGATCAAAAGTCTTGAATAGTAATTTTTATTCCACACGTGATCACTTCTGAGAGCGCTTAGAGTTTGCTCGATATGTAATCTGCTTAACATGCATGCTACTTTCATTACCTGCATTCAATTTACTTAAAATTCTACCTATTTATTCGTGCACATAGTTCAGTACATGGAATCACTCTACATATAACACGCAATGTAGGTATTAGTTAAAATTCAAAAACGATGCTACTGTAACTTAATTTTATTTTGTTGCCTTAAATCATGGTTATACTATTTACAATCGTTTTTGAATTTTATGTCATGTACGATCTGTTTCACAATATCCGAAATAATTTACGATTTTTAGTAATAAGACATTTTAATTTTGCTAATAAAATATGTCTAAGTTTGGGTCTGTAAGCTCACAACCGCATTATCAGATATTGTGTAATAGGTCTACAGCCTATTTATACGTAACTTTTCCAAGTAATTGGTGTGTTTTGGTTCATATTTTGTTTTTTTTTTTGCCAAGCTTGAGAAGATGTTATTTTGGGGTTTTTGGTGAGTAGAGTTGTGTGTTTACATGTGCACTTTATTATGCAATACATGTTTAAAACTTGTGATTGTAATTTTTTTGACAATATTTTAGATACCAATTAACACACTTTCGGCGGTAAACAAATTTTTAGAGAACAACGTAGCAGGAAGGAAAAGAGTTCAGGTGTGTATAAAAAACATTAATCAGTTTTGTTTTCGCTGTAATAGAAACATAGTATTGCAATCATGCACGTGAGCATACGATCCACGAATGCCTTTTAAATTTTATTTTACAAAAAACTAAAATGTAAATCCCATGTCTATTTAATGGGCTATTCTGCCAAAGGCGACGATTCGAAAGTATACCTAACACTTTTTTGAAATACGAACAGAAGTGAAAAAGATTTTTTTTTTAATTTCTATTTAATTACAATCTTTATAGTATAATAATAACTGTACTTATTCCTTTTGAATGATTAATTATGAAAACTGTCTAATGATAATGCTTTAATACGTACCCCAAATGTACAAAATTTTCATGGTAATTGTGACAAAAATAACATCTTTAATTCACAGGTCACTTCAGAAGTATCGGGTGAACCAACTAGAATCCGCCTTGGACCTCATGCCCGCAGGAGGGCCAACAAACAAGTGGTTTTAGTACAAGAGCCTTCAGCGGCAAACGATGAAGCCAATTAAGAAGTATTAAAAAACATTAGTTATTAGATCATTGAAATATTATTATACAAGACAAAATAGAAGTTCTTAAAAGAAGATTATGTTGTACAAAATTAGATTGATATTACGTCTGTAAATATTTTAGATATAGAAACTAAAGTTTTTGTAAACGAATATACTTTGTTTTATTTCATTTTTATTACGCTCAATTCTGTACCCGGCTTTTAGGGATTAGCTTACTAGCTGTCAAAAGCGGAAAAATATAGTGTTTGCCTATCAATTAAAGTTATTATTTTAAAATACTGTAGACTAAGCCCATTTCAATTAATAATTTTTTTTTGGAAATTTTGATTGGAGTTATACTTTTAAAGCTTTTATTTAGATATATTAGATAGTTTTATTTGCTACGTAAGTATTCTACCTATATATTTTATGAAATTTAATTTTGACCATTGCTAGGATTTTCCTGTACCTGATCTATTTAGCAACGTCAAAATGACATGTAAATACAATAAAGACTCGGGCTGTAGAGGCTGTATTTCACCACTATAGGACGCAATGGGAGGAGAAATGTATTTATTGATATTCGTTTTTGTTTTGCCAATAGACCATTTTAATAATGTCTTTTTTATGTTCACCATTTTAATGGTCGGCAAACGAGCAGACGGATTACCTGATGGTAAGCAATCAGCACCGCCCATAGACGGAACGCCGCAACGGAAGAGTTACGAGTGCGTTGCTGATTTTTTAGGGATTAGGGTTTTGAAGATTTTGGACTGGGGAGGGATCGGGGGAGGGGAAGGATTGGGCCTCCGGTAGCCTCACTCAGACGGCGAAACAACGCTGTCTTACTCGATTATGGAGTTCATTAAAGTTTATCTTAACTCTATAAATTACCTAGTTGGTTTATCGTTGATATTACTTACTGTAATTCAATTCTCTAATTGCCAATCCCCAAATGAATTCTTATCTCCAAAAAAACGCACTCTTGTCCTTTGACGTTGCCAATTGATCGCTCATAGGTGACCATGTTCAGCAAGCATGTTTGTCGCCCTATCTAAATAATCTTGTTTGATTTAAGGCACCTCTAAATTTGGATTATCATTAAAAATGTCGTAGTTGATTTAAAATTTATTTTTAACGATTGCAGACAAATTACTGCCTAAAAAGGACTGGGACGAAACACAGACAAATAAAATATGATTTGTAGGTTAGAAGGTCAATTTATTTTTAGTTAAAAATATTTTTGAGACGAAAAGTTAAATCAAGACTCGTCTAATAGTTAATTATTGACTTAGCTATTTTTAACAAAATAACGTGATTTGAAACAGAAAATAGTACCGGAATTTTTGTAAACACTAAAAAATACAAGAGTTTCGCCGATCTCCTTAATTGGGAAATAGTGAGCGCCGGCGTTGAGCTTCGTGAAGTCCACTTTTTGAAAATAATATGTTCCTTTATAATACTCACAGGTTCTCTCATTGTATTTTACATTACTTGTTATCAATGTTAGTCTCGGTATCACACTCTTGCAAGTCAATTTTTTGTAAGTAGTTAAATGTTTAATACTATGGTCAGGCTTCTCAATAGCCGATCCTATCTTCCAAAAATATCCTTTTAAATTTTCTTTTATCGTCAAATTGCCCCTAAAGTACACCAGTCCATTTTTAGTATAGGGTTCCACCACCAAAGAAATCAAAGGATCTTGCTGATATGGCGGATCGGGGTTGGTACATTTTTCTGTACTGCGCCAAGATATTCTGTATAACATCGGAGATATTGCTTCCGTGTCTTCTATTAATAGCAAAAATAGAATAAAATTCCATATCGATCTCATAATATACGTAAACCATGTATAAAACGTTACAGTTGTTTTGGGAAACAAATTGAAGTACGGACAAAAATAGATTCAAACTAGTAACAATTAGAATTGATTTTAAAACTCATTATGTGCAATTTCTGGATCGTTCTCCCAGATTCAGTCAGCTAAATTGTTCCTAATACACTTATAATTAGTTTATAAACGTTCATATTACAATACAACGATCGATTCTAAACTTTTCTCATTACTTATTTCTGATCTTTGTTAGATCAATACCTGGTTTTGATGTTGCTAAGTAGAGTATGGAAGTTTTTTATTTCTTTAAAATTAATTTATTGACACTTAATTACAAGCGTCCAAGCAACACGTGTCTTATTTGCGCCTACATTGCAATACAATAATTTATATTGTACTTGATTAATGAAATACAATATTTTTTATTCTATTTAATTATTTTTTAATGGTTGTTGTTGTCTGACATAAAATCCCTCCAATTTCTTCTCCTAGTCTAGGCTTAGCGTGGCCATTATTGAGCTAACACCAGAAACGCCAGAATGTCAAAACAATAATTATGCAAATATTGTTCTATAAAATTACATTCAGTCTTTCTCTTTTAGAATAGTTTCTTAAAATATAAATATAATTCCACACTAATATTTCTCCTGTGTCGTGGGTGAGTTTACAAACCTACAATTGCACGTACATGTAACATCCAGACTCAAGACAAATAATTGTTGCGTGCGGGAATCGAACACGCGACAGGATGCACAACAATCGGTTTCTCAGCCATGGCGTCAACCGTGCAGTCCTAAAAAAACTAGTAACATCAATAGCCAGTAAAATTCTACCGAAAACAGGAGAACCATAGCCCTGCTGGAATCCTTAAAAGATTTTGTTTTAATCTTCATGCTTAGGTAAGTGTGGGAGAGCCATGCTTCGGCACGAATGGGTCGGCTCGACCGGAGTGATACCACGGCCTCACTGAAAACCGGCGTGAAATAACCACAGCATTGTATTTCGCCGTGTGAGTGAGGTTACCGGAGGCCCAATCCTTCCCCTCCCCTAATCCCTCCTAAATCCCTAAATCTTCAAATCCCTAAATGGTCGGCAACGCACTCGTAACTCCTCCGTTGCGCTGATTGCTTACCATTAGGTAATCCGTCTGCTCGTTTGCCGACCTATTAAATAAAAAAAATAAAAAAAAAATAAGTAAAATTATCCATACATCAGGTCTTACAAATACTCACTGGAATGTCAGAGATGGTAACGAATAATCCCGACGCTGATTTCTAATAAGCAGTAGTCATTTCATAATTAAGGGCACAAGAGTACTGATAGATCAGACATATACAGGGTGTAAGGGACAGCCTTCCGCAAACTGATAGGGTAGATTCAGTATATCGTCTTAAGTTGACCGGTACATGAAATTATTTCAGGAACGTTATGGGAATCCAATTAAACCGATTTGTTTCATTACCTTACACGCAATGTATCGCTACCACCGCAAACGCACGCAGCGAACGGCAGCGCTTTTACTATTATTACTTTACACTATGGGCAGCGCCGCGACCTTACGTTCAGACAAACGGTCGCGCTCGCGCCACGTTTTAATAACAATAAATTATTATTTAAAAGATAGCCGCATTACTTACAAAAGACAATGTAATAATCGCGCTCGCGCCACGTTTTAATAACAATAAATTATTATTTAAAAGATAGCTGCATTACTTACAAAAAAAAATCTAACAATCATAACATGGTAACTGATAAATGATAAAAAAAGAAAAATGCGTAGGTACCTTAGAATCGCTCCGGTTTCCGGCTCTGGAAAGCATTTGTGATGCGGTCTCGCATTTCGTACTCACTTGCACACGCACTCACAAACACTTTTTCTTTTACGTAACCCCACAAAAAGGGGTCCAAATGGGTTAGGTCTGGGGATCGTGCTGGCCACGGTTGCGGTCCAAACCTACCTAAACTACGTTTAAATAATAATAACTGGTAAGTGGTAGCGTCTCCTTACGTTAGCGAACCAATTCCAAAATCCACGTAGGTATTGGTCTTCCGGCGCCTTTTTGTCTGGGAACAATGGGCTGGTTTTCTAGCAAGCCACCAGTAATTATCCTGGAGTCTGATGGATGGCGACGGTCAGGATACCTACACTACTACAATACATTATCATCTCCCCATAATCACGCGCGCTAAACGTACCTAGGTAGTAATTTCGCACAATTTCTACAACAAAACTTCACTACACTTCACACACTACATAACTAATAAAACTTAACAACACTACTTATAATAAAACTTTTAAGCCGAATGCGCGAGCGATCCGTACCAACACACGCTCGCGGAACATAAACAGTAACATCGCAGCAAGGCACAATGGCGACTGCATGTGATGAGACACACACAAACATAAATCTGTTGTTGCCAATTACACGAAAATTACAAAATTTCGGGGTAAAAAATAAAAAATTATGCATGGTCGTAATTTATCATTCTGTTATTTTTTGTAGAGAAATGAATTGATTAAATCAATTTAATTCTAATTTCATTGTTTAGTTAATTTAGAATAATAAAAGTGCAGTGTGATAGAAAGCTGTGCTTCCATTCCAGGGAGATTGTGTTTAATTTCTGGCTCGACTATCAATTCATGGCTATTGTGAAGCCATGTAAAAATCTGTAAGTAGTTTAAAAACTAGCCAGTAATCGCTTAAAAAGAACAATCAATTAATAAATTTGTAAATGCTTTAAAATTTAAACTAGACTAATCTTTATTTATTTCTTATTCAATTTATGTGCGCGACAAGATTTTCATTAATTGATTAATGAAAATCTCATCAACGTAATTATGAACGCAAAGGAGTTCTCAAGTTTTAGATAAATTTCGCTAGTTCTAACATTATCGTTTACTACCTGAGGTAACAAAAGTTAAAAATTGGCAACACTGGTTCAATCGGGCAAACATTGTGCAAAGAATCGGGGAGACGGGGAGACGCGGAGGCGGGGCGATAGAAAGGGACGCAGCTATTCTGTACGTTGGACGGGATCGTAGGTATTATACCTACGGCGCGCGGCGCGGCGATCGGCGCGGTGGGGCGCCGAGCCGCTGCGCCGTGACCGCGGTGCGGTGAGTTCAAACGACTCGCGCTAGGTAGAAATTGAACAGCTGATTTCATGCGTAGTTCTTTAGAGTATTCACACAACCATTGCGTATTTTTTTGTTTTAGCTGTGTTATTTACGTTAATGTTATTCTTCATACATAGAATGTAATTATACATTGAAATAGAGGTGTAGGAACTGAAAAAACGAAAAAAAATTGAAAATTTTCCTGAAAGAATTTTCACTGGAATATGATTCAGAATAAGGAGCTGAATGCACCCTGTTAATTTGTGGAGGGCTGTCCCTTACACCCTGTATATACAGGGCCACACATATGAGTGTTTACACGCGAGAATTAGTAGTTGCTTCTGTCAAAATGTAGAACTCGTTCCAACCTTTAAATACCTCGGTCTGTGGGTAGATAGCAACGCTAACTGGCGGACGCATGTTGACACGGTGTGTACGAAGCTCAGAACTGTTTTAACCAAGTTCTATGCACTAAAAGCGCCACTAAGTAGAAAAACATTGCGGATTGTATATTTTGCTCTAGTCGATTCAATAATAGGTTACGGTTTAAGTGTATATGGCCGCACTTTTAAATCTTATCTAGATGATATCAAGTCCCTGCAAACCCGATTTTTGAAATATCTCGTACCACCTAAAGTTAGACTTAAATGTAAAGAAAATTACGATAGACTGTATGTTACCTGTAAAATACTTCCTGTTCATGTTCGGGTCAGATACTTGGTGATTCTTGAACAGTTTTATAATGAACAAATAAAAATAAAAATAGTGAATAAGTACAATACAAGACGCGTAAGAGAAAATAAGTTAGTCTGCCCGCCCAGGAAAAACTATTACGGGTCAAGAACCAACAAGTATTTGATCCCCATGTTGTACAACAATAATGACTGGTTGAGGCAAATAGACACTCAAATAAGCAGATATTCCCTCAAAAAGAAAGTGCTACAAATGTTAAATACAGAGTTCTCTAATAATGTTAGCTAACGCACACAGGTAACTTCTTCGATCTTTTAGTTTAAATTAATTACTCTTTAGTTTTATTTTATTTTATTTTATTCTTTGATTTTGTTTTTGTCTACTGTTTTTCCTGATTTGTTCCGATTTTTTAAATATGTATATGTAAACGATGCTATAACGAGCGCTATTCCCGCCGTCAAACTGTCTAAACAGTTTGGTGGGTCTATATTGTATAAAGTTTTTTGTTAACACCAATAAATGATTTAATTATTATTATTATTAAACTTCACAATGTCTGAATAGCCGCAGTGTACCAAATAAATTTGAATAGAGAAAGGAATTTGCCTCATAAGTATATCGGCTTATATTAAGTTGGCGAAAAATATGTAACGTTTATATAGTGCACAGAATGGTTACACCGTAAATCACATCGGTATTCCATTTGTTTTAGCTAAATGGAATGGGAGGAGTATTTACTTACTGCATTTAATGCTTCCACTAAAGGGGTTTGTTATTTTGTATTAGAAATACATAAAGTATTGTTTTATTCAGCTTAGGTGAGTACTAAAGAGTATTTTTTTCTTTACGTGAAACGAAAATTTCTCTAAAAATAATCTCCTGCTTCGGGCTAAGGCGGCACACACATTACCCTCGGCCTAAAGCAGAAGAAGGAACGGGAGTGTTTTTAGTTAGTAAGAGTCTGATAATCTCTCTCGCCTTTCCCTGGGCGGGAGAAGTCATTTCACTCTTCTGACACTCTTCTCACAAAGAAAAAGTTTGAGCATTAATCACCATGCTTGTTCTAGGCGGATTGGCGATTTGAAAATTATAAGTCTATGTTTATCACGATGTTTTCCTTCAAAGTATGTAATAATGAGTAGTTGGGTTTCTTTTTATGACATAGGATAGCTAACGAGCCAGCTCAAGTTAAGAATGTGTTACCGCCCTTTTAGGCTTAGGCAATATTAGGGGAATGTGTTTCTATTCGCTATTATTTCCATTATTTCTCAGATAGTTTTTTACACATACTGGTTAAAGAGTAAATTTGACAATTAAACAAAGTATAATTTTCACATTTTATTGAGTTTCTAAACTGGAAAACATCATAGCATTCCCAAGCGTTTACATAGAATAAAATATTTCTGTACATTATACTTTAACATATAAAACACGTGATTCCAAACAAAAGCAAGTCCCACCGGGCTTGTAATAACTTAGAAAATAAACATTCACTCCAAGCATTCGGGTTGGTAAAAAAATCGCAGCACGATCAATCTTAGATACTTCCAAGTTGCGAAAAGAATAATTTCCTTTGAGAATATCACAAGTCTTATGGTCATACTTTATAGTCGACATTCCATAAATAAGTTTGAAAATAAAACTCTTGCAGGACAGCCCTTTCATGTCATTTTCGTAAATTATTTTTCCATCCTTTTCGAAACCTCTTTTGTATCTCCATACGTATCCAGATAAGTCTTGTTTAACACTTATATTGGCATTGTAGTAGAATTTATCGCTATTATTGACGACTGAAAGGCTAACATCCACTTTTCTAGGTTCTTCATATGGCGGGTCAGGGTTTGAACAGAACTCATCTCCTTTATAATACATTTTGTATTTCACGCAAAACCCCATTGAAATTACGAGTTGAAAGGCGATTATTGTGGTAAAATTTACTTTCATTTTTAGTGTTAGCTCGTGTGTGTTTGGTATAGTGATATTTGACTGAATACCCATTATTTGCAGAGTCTCAGTTGACGGTCATCAAGAAATCATTAATACCATTACAATAATCAGCCACTGATTACTATATCAATAAGTCATTGTTATCATAGAGAGTATAATTACAATGCGTGGGACAGACATTAACTCCTCGTTATGTAACAATTGAGCTGTAACCAAAAATTATTTTTTATTATTCGTCATTACTATTATAATAGTTATATTAAGTTTGAAACGTTGAATAGTTTTAATAATTTACTTGGAAAATTATAAGATTTAATTTTAATTCATGAAATTTAACCTAAACAGATCTAGAATAATTAGTAATAATAGTACTAATGAAAGGAATTAAATGAGATAAAGAAGAATATACATTTTAAAATTTAAAATCGCTTAATTCTAGAATATCACTGGATAACAATGTAATATTTTTTAAGCCATAAAGGTAAGCACACCATCTTTGCTTTAAGCAATCGTTTTGATATTATCTAAATAATATGTTTTTAATAATATTTTTTGAAATAGTGTAACGTTTGATGAAAGATTTTATAGATTTCTCTAATGCCCAACACGCTAACGCGCTAATGTTTTATTGAGCAATAACATTGCTCAATAAAACATTAGCGTGTTCAAAAATCACTTATTTATTTATTTGTCTTTCAAACTGTAACATTAAGGCTTTGTGAATAAAATTCGAGACTGTAGACAAACACAAGTACCTTTCGGTCTATAATAACTTAGAAAATACACATTAATACCAAACCGTCTAGTCGGTAACAAATTCACAGCCTTATCTAACGCAGACACTTCCAATTTATTTATAGAGTAACCGCCTTTAAAAATATCACATGTAACAGGATCATATTTAATTGTTGAAATGCCTGTAATGATCTTGAAAATGAAACTTTTACATGATAGCCCTTTGAAGTCATTTTCATAAAACACTTTTCCAGCTTTTTCGAAACCGATTTTGAATCTCCATAGGTATCCAGACAGTTTCTGTTTGACAGTGATGTTTGCATTGTAGTAAAGTTTCTCATCATTGTTGACCAAGTCAAGATTAACGTCTAGTTTCTTTTGTTCTTCATAAGGCGGGTCAGGATCAGCACAAAACTCGTGGCCTCGGTAAATCATTTTATATTTTACACTGAACACTACGGGTAAAAGTCTCAGTAATACAACTGCACCATATATAAATTTCATTTTCAATAATAATGTTTGGTTTTGTTTGTTCTGATTCAATATGTATTTGGCGTATGACGAAGTTAAAATCGTAGTAAATAATGGGTCCAATTACAATAGATAAATTTGTATTATTATTTTAAATTGGTGGTTTGCTATTTATTTTCACTGTGTATAAGTAGATATTTAAATAACGATGCTCCAAAATTACATGTTAGGCATTGTTAAATTTTACAAAGGAGGAACCAGAGCGTCTGACGGAGCTATCCTTTTCATGCTCCAGCCGCCGCAGTAGGCAACATACCGTCGAGGATCGAGCGACTATCTCCGCTCATATTAAGCGCGGGTCTGTGGTTGGCGAGCGAGGATAGTTCACCGCCCGACCACAACCAGACTCGAGTGTGCGGCGCGTAGCGTTCCGTGTGCGCCTCAAAGAGCCAGAGAGAGTGTCAGACTCTTACTGACTAAAAACCCCTCCGTTCCTTCTCCTGCTCTGGGCCGAGGCCGCGGCGCTTAACTCGCAACTCCGGCTGAACACCAGGCCTACAGGGCCCCGTCTGTGGTGGTCTATTGGCAGTTTGAGGCGCGCGCGGAACGCTACGTGCCAAACGCTAGGGTCTGGTTCTGGGAAGTGGCCTCGTTTTGCGAGACTGTTATGTCCCAAAAGGAGGCTGTTGAGCGGGATCGTGGGAGGGCCGATCCTGCTCGTAGAAGGCGTCGCGGAGGCAACCGCCTTGACGCCTAATACGCCGAATCCCGCCTGCATGAAATTCAGGCGGACCTTTGGGGTCACGGGTGCATAGAGAGGGGACTGTAGGTGCTCATTCAGTGGTCCCACGAAAGACGGTGGTACAGTGGTCACGTACCGCCGTACACAGCGAGGCTCGTGCTCGAGGGATGTGCCGTCACAGGCGTTTCACCGTGGGGGTTCCGGAGTAGGTCTCTTGTAGAGGACCCGGTGCCCCTTACAGGTGATGAGGGTGGCCACCAGGGTGGTTTTAGTGAGGTAAAAATCCCACACTCCCTAGTCTTTCTCCCCAAAGCTAGGCGCCTTTTGAAGGTTATTCCTCCCGCCGTTACCAAAAAAAAAGGGTCTGGTTCTGGTCGGGCGGCGGGCGGCTTTAGCCACGAACGGGAAGGTTTAGTCAGTAAGAGCCCCTCACCCTCTCTCGCCCTACGCTGGGCGAGAATAGTCATTTTTCCTCCTCAAAAAAGGCATTGTTTAATTTCCTCGGTCATGGTCGAGACGAAAAAGGTTTTAAAATTGAATGGTAGATCACAAAATATGTTTTATAAATTTTAAAGTTCGGCAAACGAGCAAACGGATTACCTAATGGTAAGCAATCAGCGCCGCCCATGGACACCCGCAACGGAGGAGTTACGAGTGCGTTGCCGGCCTTTTAGGGATTAGGGATGTATAGATTTAGGGACTGCGGAGGGATTGTGGAAAGGAAAGTAAGTATATATAAAATAAGTTTTCTTTGAGGCCGTGGTATCGTTCCGTTCGAGCCGACCCATTCATGCCGAAGCATGGCTCGCCCACACTTAAAAATATGGTCTTTTTTAACATGTCCCTGAATTGTTCTCACATTTGAGTACAATAATGTATTAGTGAAATTATATTTTAAGAATTTAGATCAGTATTTAAACTCCACGTTTAAAGAATAAAATAAAAATGTTTGATGGTACAATTAACGTTTCATTAGTTTTGAGAATTTTAGTAACTCCTGACCAGTCTTCAGTCTTAGAACTAACATGCTGCCAGGCATTCTTATCCGAAATATAATCTGACAGTTTGTAGAATTGTGTAGACAGGCGTCTATACAATTCGCGTATAAGTTTTAAATTTTCGTTCATTAGGATATTTAATCTATATACTACTTGGAATTTAATTGTAACAATTTATACATAACCCTATTAAGGATTTTCTGAACTTTGGGCAGACGGAATAGTGACACAGCCAGCCTATCTTAGTCTCTAGTATTAAAATTATGTATATCCCTTCCTTTTTCAAATAATTGCATTTTTTCCCATGTAGGATATTGGGCATTAGGATAATGATCAATCGATAAGGATAATGATAATGATAAATCGCGCAGATAGCCGGCTTTTGAAGAATAAATATTTATTCGACATCCGCAGCTCGTGGTGAGTAGTTGTATATTTGATGTAAATAGAGTTTTTTATCTACCGTTTTTTATTACACACAGGTTTCTATTACCATTTAATATTTCTCCCATGTTATGAATTGTGAATTAATTTGCTGAATGTTTGCTTTATCAAATAGACCTAAAATTAAACCAATAAAATCTCTTACAATGTCAAAGTTAGGTTCTCAGTCGATTACCTAGTCTGCCTTAGTACTATATCCACTGCCAGTATATAGTATTATATTTTTCGGGACAAGCTCACCACAACCTCTCAAAGCGCCAGGTTCTACAGTAAATACAATCATGAAAACACCGAAAGGGCATAAATAGCCATATTTCATTTTCAGTTACGGTTACGGAAATCCCGTTCGGAAATTTGTTCTAGATTCTTCAAGTTACACATTATAATAAACACAATATACCTGACAGTACAATACAATTAAATTATCTAACATAGTGTTACGTGCAAATACTAGCCTATCTAGAGCCAGTAACTTTTTTTGAATGGGGAAATTCTTTAAAGGGGGAGAGAAGTTGCCCTGGGTGGGTCGGGAGGGAGTGTCAATCGTTTATTGACTAGAAACCGCCTTGTTCCTTCGCCTAATTCAAATACCTTCCGCAATACATTCCAGCACTTAATAGATCTGCAACCCCAGCTGAGACTTCTCACATTGCAACTCTGCAGTTGAACATATTGGCGCCATGGTAACTGAACAAAATTAAATGAAATTGAAAAAGTTAATATTTGCCACGGCCTATGAGGAATTGGCCCTTCAATAATTAGCTAACATAGATTACCTTTTCCAAACTAATATTATAAGTGTGAAAGTAACTCTGTCTGTCTGTCTCTGTGTGTGAAATTTGGTACAGACATAGTTTGGAACTCAAGAAAGGACATAAGATAGTTTTCATACTAAAAATCTGCAGAAAGTCACTATTCCACGCGAACGGAGTCGCGGGCAAAAGCTAGTTAAAACTGCTTTCAAAAAACAAATAAAACAATAACGTATCCATCCTAAACAAATCATACCAAATCCCCATCTTTACATATAAATTAGGCTGAACTTCGTTCTAGTACCGTACAAAAAAAAATTAATAAAAAAAAACGTATATTTTTTAAACTTTTTTTATTAAGACACGTACTTGGATACAAAAACAAGTTCCTGACACTTTATAATAGCTTAGATAAAAAATATTAGTCCCAAGTCTTCGCATTGGATAAAAATTCGTGGCACGATCTAGCTTATTTAATTCCAATTTTGTAAAAGAATAATTTCCCTTACGTATCTCACAGTTTTTAGGGTCCAAATTAATTTTTGTTATTCCACATATTAGTCTTGGGATGAAAGTTCTGCAAGATAGACCTTTAAAATCATTTTCATATACGATGTTACCAGATTTTTCGTAGCCATTTTTGAATCTCCAATAGTATCCTGAAAGATTTTCTTTGACACTGAAGTTACCTTGGAAATAGGCTGTTTCTTTATAACTAACCACATTTAGATTCACATAAACTTTTTTAATTTCTTCATAAGGAGGGTCTGGATGTTCACAAAATTCATTGCTTTTGTATATCAATTTACATTCTTCTCCAAATACGATTGTTGGAATGATGATAAAAACTATTATTTGACAAATTCGTTCTATTTTCAATAGTTCGAAGTTATTTTCTTTTATTGCGGTTTTATCATTATTTTACATCCATTTAATAAAAAGAATTGAACTTGCCCACTACCAAAGAACTATTTCATAGTTTTCGGTTATAAAAACAATAATTTACGTATCATTTATCTGATAATGTTACACTTATTGAACACATAAATCTCTCCGTTTAATTTTAGGTAGTGATTAAATCGTATATCTATTTATAGATATAATAACACAGGTAGGATTTATAAATATATTCTACTTTGTTGCGAAAAAAAGATGAAATCAAAAATTTATAAGTAGGTTATTTTGAAGTCGCAAAAACATTTAATTTCATGGAATTAAGGGAAGGGAATTCAAGAAATCTTTCTAACCAATGAGCTGAAAATACACTTACTCAAAAAATTAATACGAAGTATACGGATTAAGAGACAATATTGAAACTTGTTCGAGTTTTCTCCGAAAGGATCTACCCACAGAAATATAAATTTCTTATATCTATGGATCTTAACATCAAACTTTGATTTATAATACTATATCTTATATAGCTAAATATATTATAAGTTAGTTCAAATAATATTAAAACTTTTTTTGTTATTTCAATACTAAAAATATTTTTAAACAAATAAACTTAGAAACTTTATGTTAAACAAGAAAACAAAACTAAAAAATCTAATTCTAAAAACAAAATCAAAACTCTAATAAGTTTATACGTGTCATCACAAATTTTGAAATAAGAAACGAAATTATGCGACGCGTTATGCTCATAAAACGTGTTCATATTTGAAAAGAGGTTATGTGAGGTATCAAAATACCGTAAAATTCGTACAACTCGATGTCACATCTCACATACGAACAATAAGCAAGCATCACTAGCACCAAAATAAAAAAATACATGGAGATGACAATAAAAGTCGTAATAATACACAATGTGGACTCGTAAACTGTGGAGTTGCTTTGTTTACAGCGTGAACAAAATGAAAGTATGGAGTAATTTTACGGCCGACATCTTTTATGATGGGAGGCTATCAAAACAAACTTGAAAATTCTTGAAAATTTCGTCGAACAGGGAAAGAATACAAAGAAAGCATATGGGGTTTGATAATGTGTCAGTATTTTAAATTTACACAACGTTTAAATAGCGTATTCTATTTTGGTTTTCTGTATCGAAGCAGTATCAGGCATTAGAATAAAATTAAATTCTAAAAGCTGGTTAAGGTTTATCTATCAGGGAATGAATAAACAAAATTTTGAAAGGTACTTATTTTCAAAACTTAGATAGTAAATAATTTAATTGGAGATTTAGTCGAAGTTTGAACTTTCCACTCAAATGGACAGATCAATTCGATCGCATCACTGAGTTAATACGAGCCAACCCTCGTTAGGTTTCTACACTTCTAATTAAATTAAAGCTACCCAAATCATGTGCTGTAACTACCTTTATTTAAAATCTTCTCACCCTTGGGGCACACCTAGCACCTAATATTATAAGCATGTATGGGTAATATTATGAGCTCGTGGCTATGCGTGAGACCGGTTATCGAGCTAATTTATGCTAACTTTGGTCCATGTACTCTCGTTCAACTCTTGTTAGGATTGAAAATGTTCTGTGTTTGGGTTCTTAACAAAATTTAGTAAGAGTATGTAAATGAAACATCCGTATTGTGGTCTGTCCAGGAGATAAAATTGATAAAATTAAATGAAAAATAAATGTCTCAAATTTCCAGCACAGGTAAAACAATGCCTACCAAGTCCGAATCGGATTCGCACACAACTGTCCATACCGCAATTTCACGATACAAAATACATGATCTGTCAAAATATTAACTTTCGAGCAAGCACAGTTCATGAAATGCAGCCTAGCACATAGACAGACGGACGGACAGCGAAATCTTATTATAAGGGTTCCCGTGTCTACCTTTTGGTTCTGAAAACCAAAAAAAAAAAAATACGGCTAATTTGGACAAAGAGAATAAGATATTACTTAATTACGACAACAATTACAAAACAAATTATTAATTGTTACAGATTCAGTAGCCATTGTTCCGTCACTATGCCGACTAATGGTTACAAAATGTTTGTAAAGTGTTATAAAAATAATTTAATTTAGTGCAGCTATAGGTACTTTCTCTATAATAATTCACTATTTCGAGAATGGTGAGACGTTTGTTATGCTTCTCATCAGAAAAAAAAATCACATTACGACTTCTAGAAGTCAAGTAGCGGGCTTGTAGTACGAGTAGCTGGTTTAATATTTACATATTATGCCAGCATAAGCTGACCGTTGTATGTGTGCAATTTTCATATAACGCCAGACCATGATGAAGTTGACGTGAAGCCGAGTGTAGAAAATAGAAACCTTCAGTCTTGAAACTCTGTAGAAAACCGTTTAAATCTTTGAATAGAATTCACTTTCTTAACATTATTATGTGTTGGAAATTTGATTTTATATGTAATTACCCATATTTGACGTGACGTAACAGTGACATCTTTCTCGCATTGAAGTTAATAACTCACCAAAGTCGTTGGTTACTTCATTCACTTTGCCATAAATATAAATTTCCGTTTCAAATTCTATCTTGATTTGGTACAAGATCTTTTGAAACTTGTTATGACAACTAGGTATATCTCAAATAGAAATACGAGTAAGGATTATTGTGACCTTAAAACTCGACGGGTCGTGGTCGCAGACCAATACGTAGGTCCGATCAAATCTGCACTGCTCTAGATTGAGAAGAGGAATGCGATGCAAGGGGGAGGATGGATTCACAATAATGTCCGAATAAAGTTATTTGTGTGCACTATAAGCTACATATATTTATTGGGTACTAATATAAAGGAGGTAAAAGAGGCCCAGAAAATCAATACAACAATTTGAAGTTCAGGACCATGATCGGATAGTATGGCGAAAGAATTTCTTTGCGCAACTAATTCCGAAATGTGCGAAATGTGGTAATCCGAAAAAGCAAATATACTCTGACATAGCCCTTCAAATCAGTAAGCTTTTAGTGTAGTGGCAATTCGCAGGCATCATCGCTTCAAGGACTTGATAGGTCAGAACAGTGCTCGAAATTGGCAACTACTAACCAGAAGACGTAGCGAGGATATAATTCCTACTGGGTGGACTGACGACATCGTCAGAGACGCGGAGGGTCGATAAATGCTAGAAGCGACTTGTTGTTCGACAAAGAGAAGGGGAATGTCCAGAAGTGGACGTCTTCCAGCTGATGATGTGAAGGAAGTTGCTTCATCACCCCTTATTTTATAATGAACTAAACTCTGACGTCAATCTATATTTGAAAATAGCATTCTCTACGTATATTATCCTTATGTTATTTTTGTCAGGAGAAAATCATCAAATGACCTCACCCGCCCAGGGTAAGGCGAGAGAGATTTTCAGACTCTTATTGACTAAAAACCCCCCGTTCCTTCTCCTGCTCTTGGCCGAGGCCGCGGTGACTCATTGCGCTTAACCCGCAACCCCGATATTATCTTTATGCTACGGAGTAAATATACTACGTATAATAGGTATATAAATGTATTTTTTATTTGTAAATAGTTTCACTTAATTATCTTACTCATAGTATCAGGAGAACCTTTTACGAGGATCGTACCTTTTTTTAATGTGTACATATAAAAAGTGACTTTATTTATAGCAATGTATGTTACAAATTCATTCAATATAAGTAAGTACATACAATTTCTTTCAAGAAGTAACGAAATACCAAAAAACCATTCATTGAAAGGATCTATTCAAAGCTATTTCTTTTTAAAAAAATATCCAAAGCAATCTAAATATTTCTATTCACAAAACTTGAGCAAAACTTCTGGGAGCCATAAGAAAAATGGCTTTTCACCAAAGAAGAAAATTAAAGGGATGAATAAATTAAAACAGTTATAATGAAAGCAATTTTAATTTTTGCTTCGTGGGGAAAGGGATTTTGTAATTATACAAAATCTTAATGTTTTCATAACTGTCTCGTTTGCTTTAAAGTAGGTACTGCTTTTAAAATAGTTAAACACTTAATATCGGTTCGATTTTAAGTCAAATACATTTTAATTGTTTTTAATAAAAGACAAATTTAACTATACGAAACAAGAAGTCTACTACAAAACTAATATATTGCCGTCAGGTAATCTGTCTGCTCGTTTGCCATCGTTTTATGGAAGAAAATGGCATCTATCCTCCCATACTTACACAAATAGGTCGTGGTGGCCCGAAGGTTAAGGGAGCCCGCTTCGCATACATGAGGGCGTGGTTTCGAAACCTGGCAAGTACCATTGTGACTTTTTTCGAGTTATATGTACTTACTATGATTATTTAGATACCACTAACATATGGCGAAGGTAAATATTATGAGGAAATCTGGACTTACAATTTATAATTATAATTTTGAAATCGCCAAACAGCATTGACGAAGCTTGGTGATTAAAGCTCACACCTTCTCCGTGTGAGAAGATGCCTTTGCTCAGCAGTGGGCCTAAGCAGTGGGCACTTATGGGCTGACGATGATGATGATAATGAGTTGAATACAATACAATAATGGCATATGCGAAGCACAAAAATCTCAATCAGAATTTAAATATATCAGATCATTTAATCAAGTATGAAGAACACGTTAAAAGGATATTTTTGAATATTTAATTAGAGGATCAGTGCCTTTCATTTAAGTCTCATCCCTTTTCTTTACTTATTACTGTTTAATCTCTCCGTCGCTAAGTATTCGGAAATGAATCCAAGTGCCTTCTATAAAGTAATTAGAATCACCCAAAACCCTTATAATCCTTGATCTTACTTTGAGTGACACTTTCAAGATTCAAGTAATCAAACAAAACGTAAGTTATGATCCTACTTAACCTACTTAGTAACTTTCCGAACTTATAGTTTGGTATAATAATTTAAAATTTAGTAAAATTAATTATCTTCTATTTATTTATTCGTATATTTTTGTACTCAAATATTATGTATGTGTATTTAACAAATCGAAAAATAGACTGAATGAATAAATATGTTGTACAAAAATATTTTAAAAATACACATATAAACATATTTGGGGCATATTTATGTAAATACTATTCTTCTTTTATGACTAGTTTTGCCAGCCATGCGACTATATCACATAAAAAATATATATATAATACTAGCTTCCGCCGAAGCTTCGCCCGCGTAGTATGTTGATAAAAAGCTTATGTGTTAATCTAGGGCATTACATACATACCAAATTTCAACAAAAACTGTACAGCCGTTTTTGCGTAAAAGAATAACAAATATACATCCAAGTAATTATTCTTACTAACTTTCACAAGTATAATATTAGTAGGATACTTCTTTTTTAACTAGTTTTGCTAGCTATGTGACTGCATCACACGAGTAATATATGTATGTACACATAAAATACTAGTTCTTGTTTGGCCATCTTTACTCTTACTAAAACATTCACAAAGATTTAGTGTGGGACAGCTATGCTTCGGCACGAATGGGTCGGCTCGACCGGAGTGATACCACGGCCTCACAGAAAACCGGTGTGAAACAACTACAGCGTTGTGTTTAGCTGTGTGAATGAGGTTACTGGAGGCCCAATTTTTCCCCTCACCTAATCTCTGGTCAATCCATAAATCTCCAAAGCCCTAATCCCTAAAAGGTCGGCAACGCACTCGTAACTCCTTCACCTCCGGGTGTCCATGGGCGGCGCTGATTGCTTACCATCAGGTAATCCGTCTGCTCGTTTGCTGATCTATTGCATAGAAAAAAGGTAGCATTCTTTTCTGGTATTAACCAGAAAATCTTCACTATACTTCTGTAATCACTCCTCGTTATTACCTAGTTGAAAAATATACATAATTATAAAATGAGAGAGGTCGTATTCCTATCTCCCCGCAAGAGAACGCAGCACAAACATCCCAAACATTCTCCAGGCACTTGATAACTGTTCTTGGAATTAGATCAGGACGTCTCGCGGGAGAATTAATTTTGGACCCTAATCAAACTTGGTCCATGTTCGCTGGAGTCGGTGTAAGTCAAGACTGTAACTTGTAGGAGCCTTCGTATATGCATTCAAATTACTTTATCTGATATTCATTAGGGTATTATTTGAGGTGATTTAATTATCTAGATTAGGAAATGAAAATTGTAGACATCATTATGTACGTCATGGCTCTAATTAACGTAGTAACGTAACCAAGTGCTGTTTCAGGGATAGGAATAAGACTGGAAATGAACACATTTTAAGATTTTTTCTCAAGACCGAATACAATTTTAATGAAATATGCATTTATGTTAGTTAAAATTAATTAGCTCTAATATTTTAGAGTATCAAAATCTGCTAATTACAAGTTCCTTAATGTTTTGTTTCTAGTAAAATATGCTGATGTCTGTCATTTTTTATGGGTTTAAACGCATAAAAGAGTTTTATTTTTATTTTGACGTTTTTAATTATTGATTTATTTTTTCTAACGTTGGGTTAAATATTACAATTTAGACACCAAAGAGACATTTCCCATTAATTTTGCGTTTAAAGGCTCAGTTTGTTGATAAATAATAATACTTCTAAGTTCCTTTCTTTCTCTAAAACCCACTAAAAGCAGCTGCGCAATGTCTTGTATTTATGTGTTTGGTATTACTTGTATCCGTGGATGGCACCGATTATTATGCATTCAGTGCATCGCCTAGTTTACCTACCCATTCCAGATCATTTAACATCTTTCACATTCGTAACGAGATAAATATTTAAAGTCTAAAAGCATACTATTATGTCTTCCATCGCCTTGTAAATTTTTCCTTATCCTTCGTATGTACGACACGACCTGAAACCAGCTCAAATTATCTCCGTGAAAGCTTTAAACGGATTTCTCAGATCCTCTGTTGAATGCGAGTTTAAATTATTTTACTTCAGATTCGCTCATTTCCTGAGAATTCATGGTTCACGAATAGTCCTCTTTAACATATTAATACGTTACATTGTCGAAGGCCCGAGTGTTCCCTTAGATTATTAAATACAATTGAACAAATGTCGAAATTTGAGTTAATAACCCCTTTTCATAGAAATAAATTCAATCAATGTTTGTTAAACTTATTAGGGAAATACAATAGATTATTCCGTGTATTTACGAAGTTGCGGATAATAGAACTTTTGTTAGTTTAACATATTAAGTTGTTGTTTATTCATTGATTTTTCTTGGTTCCTGTATATTCTATAAGTAGTGATATTATATGTCTTAGGTAAATCATATACAATCAACCCATATAAGCCTAAAGTTAATAGTAACCTAAATGTCTACAGTAAAAATTTAGGTATAAGCTGATTACACAAAAAGCATTTTATGATCCCAATAGTTTCCAATGGGCAAATGCTATTAATTCGACGGCCATTTTGTTACGACAAATTGGTAGTCTAGACAGCACCCACTGAAGCTTAAAAGAAAGCTTACCTAATCTTCTTTTAGAGATTCAGATCACATATTCCAATATCCCATCCCTTACGTTCAGGCGGGGATCTAATCACCGGCTAATTATACTGTAAGTAAAAAAATATCACAAACCGTTTGGCGAGGCCTAATAGGGGACGAGGGGATTGTACAAACCGATTTTATGTAATGAGTACACAACATTTTTCACAGTAAAACGCTTTGTCGTGAAATGTTTCCTGTTGTGTTGCACGTCGGAAATTGTGTTTTAAGGGTTCCGCACTGAAGAAATGTTCACGAAACAATAATTTTCTATACAAGACTGAGGCACTTTTCCTATAATGATTGACGTAATTGTCTTGCTTATTGCATCTCTAAATATAACAGTTTACTCATTTTACTGATGTGACCAAAAAAATACATGTATGTTTTGTAATTGCACTACAAAAGAGTTATTGCTTTTACTTTTTAACCGACTCCCAAAAAGGAGGTAGTTTTTCAATTCGATCGGATAATACATGCTTTTCTTTTTTGTTTGTTCGCCGATATCTCCGTTATTTATAAATAATATTTTTTTTGTTGGATAAGATATAGTCCTAGTATGGTCCCATGATAAGGGAATAAGGATCTGATGATGAATGGTTGTATGTAGTTTTAGTAGGCTTTTTACAAAACTAAAACTTGACGAAGATTGAACTTGACCTGATGTTGGAGCCGGAAGACAGTCGAGGGATCTCCTTAAATATTTGGAGTAATTGCCTTGGTGTTTGGGCTTGCATTATTCGTATTGGTGAGCACTTTGCACCAAAATTGACTCGTGATTACAAAATATTGATTAAATATTATTTTCTATTTCAATAAAAAAAAAATTGTATTTGCACAAAGCAAATTTATTTTTTACTTGTTAGTTTACCATTTAAACTCGGTTTCTATTTGTTATTACGTTTGGAATAAAAATCTTTATAATAAGTTTCCTAGCTGTACCGGCAAACGCGTATTCTTTTGTTGAAATTTTCCAGCCTGTTTTGCATAAATGTAACTGAATACCGTTGCTGCATCGCATAATATCGTTTCAAAGGTGTGGGTGGTCGTTATTTGTTGTTATAAACTTTAGACTTTATAGAATACGAAAGAAAATCTGATAACTTGAAAGCCGTTTATTTACACAGATACAAATAGATTGACAGTAATTTTCTTAACCCTAGTTAACTAAACCGTTTTCATTGTTTCATAATAACTACACCTTCGTCGAGCGGACTACGCAATGAAAAACTGAAATATAGACAAAGATATTTATTTAAGGTAGGAACTTGTTACATGGCACAAAATTAAAGTTTACAATTAACAAAATAAATGCAAAATAACTATAATTATATCAGTCTAAACAATGACTACACATGTCAACATTGTGCGGGCCACAAATAGCCTTTCCACATCTGGTGCAACGGTGTTTGGTCATTCTCCGGGCCTTTGACGGACACAGGTAACAAATTTTACGCGCATTAGACGTAGATGGAAGTGAAGCTTCTACCGTAGAAGATTCGCCAAGAATATCCTCAATCATGACCCTTATATTACGTCTTAAACCTACGGTCTGTAATCGTTGTCGCAGCCAGGGCTCCATAAGCTGATCTCCTAACTTCATTACAAAATCACGCCGACTCATTGTTTTTTTATGATTTCTCACATTGTTTGATACGAAAATAGCATAAGCATTTATTGCAGCTAGGTTAAGCATGTTATAGAAGATACACATAGGCCATCTCATGGTTTTACGGTTTGTGCTCATATTTGAACACATTTAGTCAACAGTATCCACTGCCCCTTTTGTGCCATTATAAAAATGAATTATTTCTGGTTTTCCGGTTGTTTCGTTAATGGTAGGTTGATCATGAATGGTTGACAATAGAAAAACCATTTTGTTGGACTTGGCTTTGAACGAAACTAGTGTCTTGTCACCATCGTAGCAAAACATCGAAGTACCGATAGACCGAGATTTGGAATTTTTAATGTTTTTCGGAATTTCACGTTTATTGCTTCTCAATGTTCCCACTAAAGTCAAGTTATACGGTGAAACCAGCAACTCATCAGCCAGAGGTACAGACGTGAACCAGTTGTCCATGGTAATGTTACGATTGGAGCCATGAAGAGGGGCAGTTACTTCTTTTATAAAAAATGAAGCCAATGGTTGCTTCTGCGGATCAGTTCCTTTTCCTAGGTATGGAATGCAATTTATGATGTATTTACTATTAACGTCAGCAGCCATAACAAGTTTTATCCCATATTTGTTAGGTTTGTTTGGGATATACATTCTAAAAGGACACCTTCCGCGAAACCCAACAAGCTGTTCGTCCACGGTTATGTATGACCCCGGTGTGTACCACTTTTGAAAATTATCAATCAATTTTTGCCACAGTTCTCGTATATGTGTAAACTTGTCGACAAATTTTCTTTCATCTCTTGTTTGTTTGTCGTCAAAACGAAGACATTTTATTAGAAAATTGAATCTTTCAGCGCTCATACAGGCCTTGAAAATAGTTCCCGATCTCTGTGTATTGAAAAACATACGAGTCGGCAAGTGATTGCTTTTCACAGCCGCTGAAATAAAAAGTAAACCAAGTAGAGCTCTTATTTCTTTAAAATCAGTCTGTGATATGGTGTACGAATCATTTTTATATTTATTTTTTCGAATAAGTATCTCTGCGTTAGTAAACGTAACAATCTGTTGCAGCATTTCATCAGTAATAAAGAGAGAAAATAAATTTATTGGGTCAACTGATTCCCTGGCTTCTGCTTTTGGTCCCGGTATGAAATGAACTATGTTTCGCCTCAAAGTACGTGTCGTAGCTGGCCTAGGTTGAGTAGACCATTTATGTTTATTTTTTCCATACACAAAATGAGAAGTCGGCTGAACAATACGGGGATCGGTATTTTGATTTGAGATACTTGGTCTAGGTACCGTAATATTTTCCGAAGAAGAATCATCGGAATCTATTACTTGGGTTCTTTGTCTCTTACTTGGCTGTACATTTATATCACTATCAGACTCCGAGGACTGAAGACTGCAAGAATCGGAACTTGTGTTTTCATGAACTTCTGTCTCTAAACTATCTTCCGTTTCTGAAGCCGAGTTGTCAGATAGCTCTTCCTCTTGGTTTTCTGATTCTGCCTCTAACCAACGGGAAATTTGCTCTTCTTGATTCCTCAAATCCATCTATAATAGAAACACATCGAATAAATAAAGTATCATAAACAAACAAAGAAAAAACCAAGTGACTGCACGGTTGGTGCTGTGGCTGGGCAACTGGCTGCCGTGCAACGTGTCGCGGGTTCGATTCCCGCACGGAACAACTCTTTGTGTGATCCACAAATTGTTGTTCCGGGTCTGGGTGTCATGTGTATGTGAAATTGTATGTTTGTAACCGCACCCACGACACAGGAGAAAATCCTAATGTGGGGCAACGTTTTTAAAAAGAAAAAAAACAAAAAAAAAAAAAAAAAACAAAAACCCACAGTTTTGTAGAATTTCCTAGTTATCAACAAAAATAATAATACAAATAATAATTAGAAGTAACACTTTACTTATATATTAGTAAATAAAACAATAGAAAATAGATATGCAACCCACAAAACGAAAAAAAAATTGAATATGTTTACTACATACCTCGAAAATAAAAGTGTCGATATAACTAAACGTTCGTCGAGCGGGCGACGGGATGGTCCTAGATCACAATCTATTATGCGTGTGGCCACAACCGCGTCACACGATGCACTGTTTGCGTAATTAGGAAGGTACACGAAGGGTCAAGGTCGCGGGGCGGGGCGGTGTAGGTGATTTTGAATTTCGCCGTATAGCGCGTAGTCGCCTCGACGAGCTATTAGTTATTTAGGGTTAATAAAATAGTTATGCTGAAATGGACTTTTTTTTCTTTGGAATAAGTTGTTGTTTACGTTACGTAAAAAAGTAAACCACTATTTAGGGCATCTGTCTAAAATAATATACCAATATGTTAAGTTTACGTTATACACTATTTCAGTTTACCATTACTATGTTAATAATTAAGCGATAATGCAACTAAGGATAGAGCACGCCTACTCTTCAGTAACCTATTCAATCGGGACTCGAGAATACCCAGGTATAACTACCAACAAGCATTACAAAGGTTATGGTCTCCTTCTGAGTATAATAATCGCGATTCTGATGAAAGATCTGTAGACAAATCCCTTGCGTCTGGGTTGGATGTCGACGATGAAGACGACCTCACTCATATGACGTTTTACCGATAGTCTTGTGAAGCGATAACGGAAATATCAGGGAGAATCGAGTTATGGATTTATTCGCGCGCTCTCCAAAAAACGATAAAACGTATTTTTTACATTTTACATACATATCCACATGAAGAGCCCGAGAAAGTACCCTACTGGACTGTGTATAGTAAATATTCATAAAACAACGACTACTTTTCCAGCCTTCAAAATTTTACTCATTATCATTTATTAAATACCAATAATATTTATATAGGTAGGTACTCATTCCAAATATCGGAATACTCACTTACTTTAATTTTTTTATAATTATTTACGTTTTAACGCTGAATATCGTTCAGATTGTAAAGCATTAAAATTTCGCCATGTTTATGAATATTTTATAAACCTTTAAGTATGTGCGCGCGTGTAATTTAAATCAACGTTAATTCTTATTTGCATACTTCTTATTATAATGGAAAAGCGGATTTGTATAATTTTCAATGTTGTTTTCGTACGTGATAAGGGGTTTCGGTACTCAAAAGGCGATCATATATACATAACCGTATCATGCCTTTATGACACGAATGAGTAAGCACTTGTAAAATTTTGTTCGATTATTACATCGCATATGCATGCATACTTACTTACTTCTTTGCTAAAAATAATGCTTGCTTTTTTTGATAATGGGAAAGAAGTCAAACGAACTTAAGATTCACCTGGTGGTAAGTGATCGTGTCGCCCAATGTCGCCCATGGTCACCCGCAACTCCAGAGAAGTCACTGGCGCGTTGCTGGCCGGTGTGATCAATGCTTGAAATCGCAATCAAGTACATAATTGCATCCACTCAAGCAGAAAAAATGATAAATTTAAATATTCGTGTCATATTCCTGATTTCATTTGAATTAGAATTAAATGTATAACTGTCACTACCAAAACTGTTACAAACATCTAACTAAAGAGAAGCGAAATTCGTTTTGAAGCTAGAAAAAAAAACATGAATGAACTTTATACATTTTTCTAAAATGAGAAAAATGGTTTTACACATTCACATTTTTATTATTTGAACAAGGCTTCATAACGTAATACATTTTCCAGAACGTTTGCCCGCACGACTGGTGAATACGTTGGTACCTTCGGGTTTTAGGGTTCACTAAAAAAAGCTGAAGACGTTTTTATACAAAACATCAGAATTCTAATTTCTCATATCAATCGTTTGAGGGTTTTTCGCTCTCCCAAAGAAATCCCATGTCAAATGATATAGATGAATATTGGAGCCTTGACAGACATTACTGAGAATCTTAAAACACAATAAACTAAAACATTGTCAAATCTAAGAATCAACTTCCAGGAACCTTTTTTATAATAGCTCTTGAGGCAGGAGTGACAGAATAAGTCAGCAATATCTTTAGCAAAAGCGGTATCAAGCTTTTCCTATCAAAGTCCTTCAAAAAGCACTACTAATAGAAATATGAAATAACTATATATATATAAAATAAACCGATAATAATAATATGGGACATTTTACGTTAATAAATAATTAGACATGTACCGAACTCATTCAGATTTCAGTAAATACCTGGCGAGTGCTTTTTTGCTTTAAAAATGTGAATAACTCACTCCAGTGCATCCACAATGCAGATGCAAACTTTCCCTCATACATTATCTTTCTGCACCGTTACTTTCTTTGAAAATACTTTTTGGGGTGAAACTACGCTAGAATAAAATAAAGTTCCGACAATGTTGCAAGTGTTTAAAATACTTTGGACAGTGTAAAATCTTGTCAGACATTACTTGTATACATCCGAGTACATGGATCACAAATACTTAACGTTGTTATAGTTAGTTCGCGTAAAAACTCCGTGCATAAAACATTTTGACACACTTTTCACAGAAGAAAATTCTTCTAAAATATTTTCTAGAATATGCTATGCTCGTATTTTTAATTTTGTTACGGATCTGTAAGCATTCTCATGAGCTAATGACGAGAAATATAGCGTATACTATAGGAGTTATTAATGTTGTTAGATAAAAAAAATATCGTCTTAATTCTAGCTTTGAGCTTTTTAGTGAGGTAAAGAATTAAACATACAAGACATCCATTCCAACTTTATATTAAGTTCTAATTGTGGCAATAAAAATAAAAACAAGTAATAAGTAAGTATAAATCTAAACTTCAGAAATTCCTACTACTTCAAATTCGGTCAGAAATCGTACGTTAAATTCTGTCAGAAATCGACAGCGAATCAGTTTATGGCCGCTGTGTATATAATTTGTTGTCGGTCAAGCGAAAGTTTAGCTTCGTAGGATATAGCCATTTCCTGACTGCACTTTGGTTTAACACGAACTTCCAGTTGAACGGCGTCAAGCAAAGTTGCAATCCAAGTAAAGTTATTGCAATAGTTTTGTTGGTGTTATATAACAACCTTTGAAACTTGGTCATTTGATGCTGACACGTCGTTAAGCTAACTTCGCCAATGAATTTTATTAATAAATACGGATTTAATTTACTAATTTCTACTTACTTAGGCTTGTTGTCTTTTCTTTTATCTAATAGGTCGGCAAACGAACAGAGATTACCTGATGGTAAGCAATCAGCGCCGCCCATGGACACTGACGAGTGCGATGCCGAACTTTTAGAGATTAGGGTTCCGGTAACCTCACTCACACGGCGAAACACAACGCTGTGGTTGTTTCACGCTGGTTTTCTGTGAGGCCGTGGTACAACTCCGGTCGAGCCAACCCATTCATGCCTAAGCTTGGCTCTACCACACTTAAACTACAGGTAAGTGTTTTGTTACTTTAATCCTTGAGTACTTGCCTATACTCAAGGATTTATATTCAGAAAATGTGGTCATCATATTGAAAATAACGAATTACTTTTGTGGTTAACTAAGATAATTTTGACTAATTTTAAGCCACGGCGGGACTTTTATTCATGAGCAGAGTACGCGTCGCGACAATGTCACACCGCTGACTGCTAAGTCTCTTAATGATTCTTTACCCACAAACAAAGTAAAATGCAATCTTAATAAGAAATAAATAATTTTAAGAACGAACCAGTCCTCTGTCTTCAGTCATGACTTCTGCAATACTTTCCACTTGTTTACATACACGAAAGGACTTATATAATCTTATACTAGTAACATATGAGGACGACGGTTCCCTGAGGTATCGTGAGAGATGATAGAGTAGTTTGGGAAGCATCTGCCTGTGAATTAATAACGTTCCACTACTGATCTCCTATATGTGCAAAGGACGGCTATGGATGTGATGTCTCTAGAGTATAAGGTTCATGACTGCGTATGTATCATTATGCGTTGCAGCAATAACTTCGCTTGAATAATGTTAGCAAATAGCTTTGTCTGCCAAAACATGGCCTGCGTCTCTCGAAACCTGGCAAGTACCGATGTGACTTTTTACGACTCATAATATATTATGTGCTTTTTATGATTATTTAGATACTACTGGATGACGGTGAAGGAAAGCATCGTGAGGGAACCTGGACTTATAATTTCTATAAAGTTCTTTGAGCAAGCGTGGTGATTAATGATCAAACCTTCTCCACGTGAGAAGATGCTTCTTGCTCTGCAGAGGGTACTTATAGGCTCATGATGTGATGTGTGCTGTCTACCAGGTCTTTGTCAAAAGTGTAGTCCCTTAGTTAGCCCTTACGAGACCCACGGCAAGCAAGGTGATGGTGAACCATTTCGTCAAGTAATATTTATATTTAGTATAGTTTCCCTATTAAGGCTTGCCTAAGTGTTAATTGTACTGCAAATATCTGCAGTTAATTTAAAGGCTTCTGGAAATGACAGGAACGTGAACTCATCTAATTTTTATTGTACATTTCAACACAAAGTACATAAGCACCTCTTTGTTACGTTTCAACGCTACCTACCTACTTCTGGACGTAGTAAAAAACCTTTTAGGTATTCTCTTAACGCCGGGTGCAATGTGTTTCTTTTGTTCTTTTCCCCAGAGATGTCGCTTTAAATCCTTTAATCAAGCTATCCTGATCCTTTAATGAAGTTTAAATAAAAGAACATTTTATTATTAAGAGATAAAAGAGCTTTATGCAATGACAGCAACTTAAGTTTACTTGGGAACAAATAATGGTAATTTATCTCTTTGCTATGCTAATTGGTATTGTATCAAAGTTGTTTGAGAATGCATTATAATATCTCATCTCCATTTTTATATGGAACTTATGTTTTTTATCTATAATATCGTTTCTGTAGACGGCACAGGTCCGAGGTGACCAGATACAATGTAAAGTTATTGAAGTGATTCATAAAAGTTAGTAACATGTTTATTTTTTATTAATTGTTCCCCGCGCTAACACACATTCATTCATACCTTAATTGTAATACATTGATCACAAAGAGTTATTTCATGCAGAATCAAACCCGGGACACGTTGAGCCGTAGTCTGCTGCAGTTGTCTGTAAAGAGAATTTAAAGCATTTCATCTATTTTTATAATTTTCTCTCAACTCATGAGTAAGAACATGAAGGTTTGAAATTGGTTTCATTATCACATTCCAAATGATTCAATATTTATTTACACCGGCTGCTGGTCGCAAGTGCAAGCAAGCACAATAATGTATCGCGGCTCCGGCTTGGAACAGGACAAAGAACGGGGTCATTTTTATGCTGTAAGAGTCTGACACTCTTTCTCGACCTACCCAGAGTGAAAGTACCGTATTAATGATTCTAAACCCTCAAAAAAAATTACTAATGTATTGGTGTGAAATACTTCAAGGCTCAGTAGTCAAAATTGCATCCGCGCCAGTTTAGGAGCTCCAAAACCAATTTTAGTCTACTTAACCGATCAGCCATTACCAAATCCTCACTCAATACGTACGTATCAAGTTAGCGTTGGAACGTCACCTAAATCTAGTAACTGGGGCAATATGTTTAAATACAGACAGCCGGACAGATGGATACATGGACATACGGACTCTGACTCCCGGACTAAGCACTTATAAGCTTAGAAAGAGCATTGATCAATCAATCGGAACTTTGCATTATGCATCATATATGTATTTAATATTATATGCTTGTTGTTTTTACTGATATAAGTCGGCAAACGAGCAGAAGGATTACTTGATGGTAAGCAATCAGCACCGCATATGGACACCTGCAACACCAAAGGAGTTACAAGTACGTTGCGTTTTTTTAACTGACTTCCAAAAGAAAGGTTTTTATTGGTATGAGGTTATTGATTTTATGGTTGGCATAAAGTTTTTTTTTTTTGTCAGGGAAAAACCATCAAATGTGTTCTCCCGCCCAGGGAAGGCGAGAGAGAGTGTCAGACTCTTACTGTTTTTCCCCGTTGGGTTGAATTTCCCCGTTCCTTCTCCTGCTCTGGGCCGAGGCCGCGGTGACTCATTGCGCTTAACCCGCAACCCCGGCTGAACGGCATAGGCCCTATGCCATTCGGCCGGGGCGCCATAGGGTATGACTACTGATAACTGCTGTGCAACGTTTTGCGGACACGATTTTGCATGAGACAAAAATGACAATGAATTTTTTC
Organism: Spodoptera exigua; assembly: GCA_902829305.4. NCBI lineage: Eukaryota > Metazoa > Arthropoda > Insecta > Lepidoptera > Noctuidae > Spodoptera > Spodoptera exigua. The sequence goes on from LR824614.2 coordinate 8,803,980, forward strand.
TAATATAGTTAACTAGAACCTGGAAATGAGGCGTTTTTCCTGCATCTGACCTCTATCCTGTCGTTTTGGCCTGCCGTCCCAGGCCAATCGTCCATCGGATTCAGAGAGTAAAAGATTAGGATGTACACACATTTGTGCAGTTTTAATATGTATATTCCGCTTAGAAGTATACTCTGGTCACTTATAATGGCCACCGCGATTGGAATTGTTCGAGATTTTACGTTTTGGTACATTTACGTGTTCATTTCATAACTAGATTTTTAATTCTAATTAATTCCATGGTTAACGTGTGTAAAAAGTGTAAGGTGTCGCTGATTTAAATTCTAGTTCTGAGTGACATGTGTATGAAAGATTTGTTTAATCCGAACTAGTAGTTCCAGATGTTAACACGTTAAAGTAAACAAATTTTATACACTTTCTATTAAAAAAAAACGCCCCAAAATCCGTTGGTAGTTTTAAAAATGTAAGCATCGTAAGGACTTAGGGACATCGAAAGAGACTTTGTTTTACTTTGGTACAGATGTAAAAACCCCAAAGCTATGGTGTATGCTAATACAGCACGTAATACACAAATTTTATTCTTTGTTTGTTCTTAGCAAAGCAATCGAAGTGAACAATTGATGCACGTTCGCTGAATATTGAACGCACGAGCGTCAACTCAAATGCTTAAATTTTCCAAACTGTGATGATTTGTTTTAATAAATTAAACCTTATTCCCTTAGTTTTAAGGATGATGTGTTTTTGTTAGCATGTGTCGAGTTCGATCAAATCGATCACATTAGATTGGTTTGCGTTTATCTAGTTGATTGCATGTACACAGAATGGTCCAGAATGTTACTAACGATGATTGGTTCCAGCCATCATATTTTGGAAAAAAATTCGTAATTCGAAGCTGCCGAACTATAAAAACTACATATACTAAGAGAGGAAGGACTTTTTAAATGTTCATTTTAATTCTCCTTTTTAAGAATAATGAGAAATTATACCTAATAAAGAATTAAGGTGGTTTAACAAAACATGCCCCAAGTTTTATTACATTCGTGAACTTTTTAAAATCATTTATTGCGCGCGTTAAAAAACCGTCTGGAATAAATTATCACTACCTATATGAAAATTCTCCAATTCCAATACCAATTTTCCGAACAATCTTTGATCTACGGACTTATTCAGTTATTTATTGTTTTACAAGAACTACAAAACTATTCCAATCTATTACAATGTCACTGGCAGTTTCCCGGTAATTTGGTGAGCTCAGTGGCAGATAAAAAGCTTTCAGCGGGATAGTGGAGCCGCGTCCGCCATATCCGATTTTACGCGTACTCAATTTGGCTCTTGAATTTTTTCGCACTGTTTACTTTTTACAGATTAAAATGAAATAAAGAATGTTTGTGTATCTGTTTTCGAAAGTGTCCAGGTCGTTTAATATTATTTTGCTTTCAATTGACTTTATTTTACTATTTTAATTTATTTTGTGTGTTTAACCTATATACCTATGTCTATCACTTAACAATTATACGCCCTTATAATGGGCCCTCAATTTTATAGAAACATTGTCGATTGTTATTGTTATAGAAGTCGGTTTAGCTGTTTTCGAGATTTGGGCTTAGTAACACATTTAACAATTCATATAATATTATCTTTTTTTGTGAGTAGAAAATCATCAAATTACTTTTCAGGCCCAGGGTCGGGCGGGAGGGAGCTGGGAGGGTCAGACTCTTACTGGCTAAAAGTGAAAGCTGGGGGAGGGGGGTTTGGTCAGTAAGAGTATGACACTCTCTCTTGCCTTACCCTGGACGATATTTGATTATTTTCCTCAAAAAAGGGGCTCTAAACGACTAATGTTAAAATGAATCTTAATCCACAGATTTTCAATTGAGAAAGTTTATTAATTAATTTCGACAATAACGGACTATATAACTGACAAAGATGGGATTTCTATAGTAAAATTAAACTCTGTGAGCTGGAATTTTAAACCAGCTTGCCAAGCGTGTTGCATTTTTTAATTTTGCTGACACCAAATATTCTAAATTTTTGTTCTAAATTCTATCTTTTATGCCAACTAGGTTAACCAGATCTTTAATATCTGTAGACAAAATTGGTCACTAAAACTTTTCAACATTATATGTATAATTAGCAATAAAATCGAAACTCAAGATAACTAATTTAAACATAAATTTATTATTTAAGCGGTCAATTTGGACATTAATTAATTTGAAAGAAAACTTTTCCAACTTAAATTTAAGTAGGTACTTTATTAGTAATCAAAACTTCAAGATAAATTCCGTCGGAATCGTATCTAGAAAATTGTTTCCAGAAAATTTCTTGATTTTGCGTCTTTTAGATTTCACTAATGGGCTGGAATGAAATACCTACGAAGCGAGACAAAGCGTTATCTTTTGTCTCAGCTACATATTTTCTCAACCTTGCAGAATTTCCAGGCAAGTAATTTTCTTTAATTATATTATAAAGTAGATACTTGTTAAATTGGTGAGTGCGCTAAGGTGCCATAATTTGTAATGGACTGTTTCACGCAATCCATCATCGAAGTAATTTAGCAAAGGTAGCATGACCCTACTAATGGAGAAATGAAGTTCATACGACAACCCCTGTAATTTATGTTTCCTACTGTTCAAGCGACGTGAATTTCGACGGTCGTACGTATTATTGTTCACAATTCAAAACAGAAAACTTACTGTATACAAAATGCGAACATGTACGTTGTAACGAAACATGATTTTGTTGCTTATTAGAGAGACTTATTTGCTTTTCCAACAAAGATGTTTGTCTAAATGTTTATGTTTTAATTAATTAGTACACCGGTGTTTTTCATTGTAATAGCTATAATATACTTCTCATTATTTTGTCCATACGAAATTTGTGTAGCGATCCCTATTAGAAATAAGGCCTTCCATTGTATATTAATAATTCATGCTGTAAGCTTGTATTCTTTACTTCAGTTACAATAATAATATTGGTTTATTTGTCTGTTACTTCGTGTGTTTAAAGGTTGTGTTTTGTGTTATAAATTGTAAATTTATTGCCTAAAATAGGTACATGGATCCTTAGTACCCCTACCTATTTTTCTGTTATCCAATCCTTATTTCAAAATAATGAAGTCTGTTTATGACATAAACTATAATTTGAGATTATCTACAACGTGAAACTAATTAAATGCAAAGTTAGAAGAAATTACTCACTTCAACACGTAACAAAACTTAACCAGAACTGTGTGGTTGATATCAAGAATACATTTCAGATCAACACCACCATCATCGAGGTATTTTTCTCTAAGTAACAAGTTCAATACTATAAAAACTCGCTATCAAATAGCCATAAATACTTTAAGAGCTGCCTGCACCCACAGCACTACTACTTACGGACTACTATTTCAACTATACTATCTCTTCTCGTTCGCCAACTCCTAACCTAGTCCATTGCAAAACAGTTCACGGGATTCCCGACTTTATGCGAAAGCAATAACGGTGTTATCGCAACTGTCGCGTCGGGAAAGGTTGTTACATTGCAAAAATGGTTTTCTACGAAAAGTAAACAAGATTCGATGAGCGACAACGTTCTTATTTTTTGTCCGTTACCGGAGATTTTATTGTTTGCACTAGATTGAAGCTGTATTTTCAATCTGAACGTAATAAAACTCGTAAATTGGGTACTACAATATGCCATGACAAGAAAAAAAACTTGCTTTTGTTATAAATTATTTCGAAGTTTTCGTGTTCATTATTGTATTTTTGATACTTCTTTTATATACTTAAATAAACGAATTGCCCTTTATTTTTATGTTGTTTGTACAACATAATCTTTATAACCCATCCCTTGAGGTCGCCTGTCCACCTTCGGTCTTGCAGTAACAAATATTTTATTTTAATCTCGAACTTAATCTATGTAGTTCTTGCAGTTTTTCTTAAAACTATTATTACGTTCAGTTACAGTTATTAGGTACCTGAACTGAAACAGCCTGTGTTTCAGGCTTAATTAACAAAGCTAACAAGTACATCGTTATTAAAAATTTTAGAAGCCTTCACTTAAAATTAATTCAATCTATAATCTCGTTATATTACTCTGAGCATACATTGAGCATCTTAATCAAAAATAAATCAACATAAATGAGCAAAACTTTCTATCGTGTACGATATTATGATTCTATAGGAGAGAACTCCTTATTGTCCCTAGAATTAATTATATTTGAAAGGGCCAAAGCTATTGACATTCAGAAAGGGTCGTCAGGTGTTTTATGTAGTCCCAGCGGACCAACTTTTTGTGTTGTCGACTTAACTATAGAGAAGAGAGGGATATAAGATAATATTACTTACCTAGATGAAATTGTTTACGTGCTAGTGAAATATTGAAATAAGAGGTCGATTACACTTACTTTCTTTTTGTGATTTACATTTGGATTTCCGTCTTAGAATCGAACACAGTAATCATTAGATTTTTTTTGGCACAAATTATTACAGTAAATACGATTCCCGCTCAAAACCGTGCAAACTTTGTGTGCGTCTAATTGTGGTTCCGGGTCTAGGTGCGATGTCTATAATAACCCTATTGTGATGCAACGTTTGCAATTCAAAGCTGTGTTAGTGTGAATCCTAACCTCTTAAAATTAAATCTCCTTCGCTTCGGCACGAATTGGTGGGCTCGACCGGAGTGACACAACGGCCTCACAGAAAACCAGCGCGGAACAACCACGGCGCTGTATTTCGCATGAGAGTGAGGTTACCGGAGGCCCCATCCTTCTTCCCCAATCTCTAAATCTCTGAAACCCAATTCCCCAAAAAGGCGTCAGTGCGCTCCTAAGTCGTCTAGGCTTGCTTGTATGCCCATGGGCAGTGCCAATTGCTTACCACCAGGTAATGACCTCGGTGGCCGTCCTATCACACAAAAAAATGTAGGCATAATTTTTGTAACAAAAATGACTTTTGACTACATTAAAATTAATGTATCAGGTTGTAAAAATTAACTCAACTTTTCGGGGTTCCAGTTTGATTAAAACACTAAAGTAAAACGCCCCGAGGGCATACCTTACGTTTTTCTTTCAAGATTTGTTTTGTGAATTAATTTGAATCTTTCACCGCAAAATCTTAAGTGTTTTATTTACTCTTTGAATATTTAGGCACTTAATGCTTAAATTTAAGCACACGTAGCTTATTTTAAGTCTTTTGCAACTGAATCTTTTATGAAGTGTTAAATTTATCAAAATCTTTCTAGTTTTTCTTTTAAAGTTTATAAAAGTAATATTTCTGTGTGTTTAGGCCACTAAATTTCTTTTGAACTGTTAAAGGGAAGTTAAATTGATAAGTTAGTGTTTTTTTTCAATTTCGTCAACCTTATCAGGAAAAATTTTACACAAATAAGTTTTCAAATTGATATTTTAAATGTTTTATTAAAATTGTTGTTTGTGTTGCTAACTTTTCAGACTAGCTGTTTTAAAACTTGTAAAATTTGTCAAAATCACTGGCATGTTTACAAATAGTGATAAAATTTCAATTCAGTTTCCAGATTCTTGGTTACTTGGAAATCACGGAGTCTTTTGTGGAAAACTGAAAGTGTTCGGATGATTGATTGGACAAACAGAATGAATATTAACTTCAAGAAGCTAGTTAAATCAAAAACTGACTTCGGAAGTTAGATATCTGAAATTATTTCTGGAACAGGTGGAAATTGATAAAATTTGTTATTTTATTTCCAAAGAAATCTTTTTACTTATCGTTCGTCCAATGAATCGATTCTATACAGACAGTCACATTTGATAACGATTGTGATCGATATGGAAGTCAAAAAAAAAAGCTCGATTCTCCTTTAAGTTTACACTTTACCGTGCCTTGTTTTGTGTAGATAAAGGTGTGTTTACAATCATCGCTCATAATGCTAATAAAATAAGTGGTAATTTCCTAAATCCAGTACAAGTTACAGTTCCAAATTGACTACGTGTTACTTATAACTAACATGATACACATCGTTATTCAGTAAATGTACTTTAAATTTTGCACAACCCTATCGAAAATCGCTTGAGACAAATACATATTATAGACCGTCTTTCAATAACGGTTGGTATTATATCACTAAGTAAATGATTTATGTAAAGATAAACTATCGAAACATAAAGGTAGATTTATGGTTAATTTACACACGCAAATTTGGCAAACATAGAAATTGTATAAATCATTTGTTTTCATGTATCGTAATCGAATAATAATTTCTCTTGGACTATGTATGTGTTTATTGTCGACCGTTTATAGGTTTTCTTTTACTGTCTCATTCTTAACAAAACATGAAAACCAAGTAAAATATGGATTGTGCCATATTATCACCAAATGGCTGTGTGATATCCATCTACCTACATGCACCATATAATTATGGACCCTGCTGGTGCCTCAAAAAAAATCAAGTATCCTCAAAAACTTACGTCTTTTGGAAATTTCGATAACCATAATTTTAAACATCAGACATTTTTATAAACATTTTATACAATTTTAGAATGAGTACGAGTAAATACCATGGTTAATTGAAATACTGCCTGCCGCTAATATTCAATCTAAGAAAAATCTTAGTAAAAATATCACGTTCAAACATTTTGCTTAATGTACAAACAACTCGAGCGTTACATTGCTCGCCGCTCAATGTATCAGAACAGTAATTTCCGATAAAAGCTCAACATTTTTTAATTCCGATGTTAGCTCATATTATGTACGAGCGAAACCGCATACGAAAGTTCATGTACAGAGTTAGAGGACTTGAGGGTCCATTATTTTCTTAATTTCTTATTAATATCATATCAATTGTAAATGCAAAAGTAAGTCAGTTTGTTAGGTAAGTCATAGATGAATTGCTGAATAGATTTCGATTATATTTTAACTTCCTGAAGAGAAAAATATGAGTAGAAAAATGTATGCTAAGCCTTGTGCAAAGAAGTGAAAATCCATCAAGTTGAAAATTTATTTTTGAAAGTTTATAGCTTATAGTGTAATTGTTAACTTATAAGTAGTTTTTTTGTATTCAGTTACTGACTGAATAAGGGACTTGTTGAGTCATTTTTATAAAACGTTTCAAAGTTTTTGTGGCGTTTTAGTAGGTAACACTATTTTGACGGTCCAGTTGACAATGTGGGTAGGCAACCGGGTGCAATACACGTGCAGCTTTTGGTATCATGTGTAATTAAATGATTGTAGACGCACCCAAGACATAGAAGGAAGTACTATCTAGCTACTTCGTGAAACGATTTTGTGCTCTAAAGCAATAGGTAACAAAACCACGAGGAATTATAATATGACTGACCATTTAGCTTTACTGAGGCACTCAGAGGCTGACGGTGTAAATACCTACCTGAACGCTATTCTATGTAGAGGAACGTCATCTATACTGGCTTCTATCCGAAAATGGCTACAAGCCAAATTGCCTTTACAGTTTCTGAGAAATATTTTCGAGAAAGTTTCAGTTCAAAGGGAGATCCAAATAACGTTTTCTATTTTCTGTGCTTTTGTTCGTCTTCTATTATAAATATGATGTAATGTTTATAAAATCATCGTTTTTGTAGGTTCATAATAAAACGAAAGAGATTTATTTTAATAGCCTTTATTTGGTCACATCAATAACGGCAAAATAAATGCTTACAAAGATAAACAATTCTTACAAAGACAAGAATTCGAGGAATACATCAACTGGGGTTGCATATCCAAGGGGAATAATGTTCCCCTGGCATGGAGCAGGAGACGAAATTGTGTGAGTTTAGTCAGTAAGAGTCTGACACTCTTTCTCGTATCACTCAAGGCGAGATAAGTCATTTGATCGTCAAGAAAAGGTGATACCGTACCTAAGTGAGCTTACCGCAAGGATTGTTAATGTGACGAGAGAACTTATGTTCAATAAATTATGCATTTTATAATGTGTTGTATTGGATGTCAAATTTTTTGATAACTTCAGTGTAATTGGACATACGTGCTACATTGACGCCATCTAGTGAGCAGAAACGTCACAATTGTGCAATCTCTCTATTTAAAACATGAAGTTGAGTGTACGTCCGTATATGACATATACGAGTGAGTTCCCACCAAAATGTTTTAGCGGTCACGTCTTAATAGGACCTATCGGGCAACCCTCTTGAATGTACAGACACGTGCCATAAGGGGGGGTGGGAGCCCGTTAAATTGCACCGCTCCGTTCCCGGATTATTCCGGATACACCGAGGAACATATTGCCCGGATATTTCTCACCGGGACGCGTCGAGACTGATGTTCTGATGTATTTTGGTCATGCGCTTAATTATTTTGTTGCGCTTAGTCTTGGACCATGTTAAGTTTATTATTTAAAGCAAATATATTGCAAGCAAGTTGAGTGCTTTTAGCAGCTGCACGCTACTGTATGCACCTTAGTACTTTAAGTCGGCTTAAGTTGGTAGTGGTGCGTTTGATTTTTTGTACGCCAAAGAGGGTGTGAACGGCTTAAAACGCCATATACGATTTTTGCATATAAAAGCTATAAAATATGCAGTTAAAATATCCGCTCTACATATTTCCTACTGTAATATTAAAAATGTGAAAGTTCGTGAGAATATATCGATGTGTGTTTGTTATTCCTTCACGCAAAAACGGCTGAACTGATATGGTTGAAATTTGGTATGTAGATAGGTGATAACACAAAGGCTACTTTTTATTTACCACTCGGGTGAAGCCACGGGCGGAAGCTAGTTCTAAATAAATCAATAATTATGTTTCTAAGCTTACTATCCGCTTATAAAAAACCTTAAATCTCTTCGACAGTTCATAGCATTCTAAAATAGTTAACAGAGTTACAAGTCCTTATCGTATTTTTTTTTCATATATGAAATGTTGGTATAATAAAATACTATAATATTACTCGTTGTAATACGACTTTGCTATTCAGAAGCCATTGGTAACGATAGCCCACGCATTGCCGTAGACCTATAGCGACTTCAAAGGTCTTGGCTTATTGCCAGGCGTTCTGAATGTGCAAAATGATTTAAGTGGGCTCATATTTTATTAAAAACCAAATAGATTTTGGTATTTTTTTATTCAAATCGAAAGTATTTTGTCTTTGTCGTTGTGTCTACAAAGTTTTGATATTGCATAGTGAACCTTATCGTACTTGAATAAAATAATATTATTTCATGAAATAAGTTATCAAAATATTTTGACTGAAGCTATATCTAACTTCATAAATACCTATATAAATTTTTATTTGATTCATCGACTATCATGTCAAAATAACAATTTACACCTAATCTCATTTATATTTACAAAAAATACCTTTGTTATTCACTTCGTTGTTCTAGAGATTTCTATTTAGTCATGGACAGATAAAAAAGTCTAAAAGACAGATGCTATTTTAAAAAAGTGTACTTGATTATACCTCTGTTTCATTTTATAGGTATACTAGCAGACTCAGCTACGCGTTGCTGTGGGTAAGGTTAATAATATTATTATTATGACTATAAATTCAGATTTGAGCTATCTTATCTTTCAAGTTGGATCAAAATGCAAATGAAATTTAAAATTGGTTTAGTAGTTTAGGAATCCATCGCGGACAAACATGTGACACGAAGTTTTTATAAATAATTACTAACTTTTTTTTGGGAGGTAAATTCTTCAATTGTCTTTTCTTGCCCAGAGTATGGAAAGTGCGTGAGTCGGACTCTTACTGACTACAACACCGTTCCTTCTCCTGCTTTAGGCCGCGGCCGCGGTACCTAACTACGCAACTTCGGCTAAAATATTTAAGGCAGCTGTTCAAAAATAGTACACGAATAGATCTCCGTTCCAAATTACAGATAAATAATTAAATAGTAACAAATCAAAGAAAAAAGAAAACGAAAGAGACAAAATTAGATTTAAGCTGAATTAATTGAAGAAGCAAGAATAAACTCACAGACCTCTATATCAATTGAAGCATAACGCGCCCACTTATAAATATCTACCATACCATTTTCGAACGTAGCTCAATTAAAATCTTTTGCACGAACGAATATTGCTTTTAATTTGTTCATTTTAATGTTGAAGATATGTATGAAGACTTACAGAGACTGTAGTATGTTACATGCGTTTATTTCTTTTACGAAAATGTCAGGGGTAATGAATCCAAAATGATTTTTGATGCCAATCTTGCCATTTTCTCCTGATTGCACATAAAAAGGGCATATCATCAATCTCTCGATTCTAATGACATATAACGTTCAAGTGAAAAAAGAGGGAGGAAACCTGGACATGTAATATTGCATCATCATCATCATCAGCCTATAACGTCCCACTGCTAAGCAAAGGCCTCTTCTCATACAGAGAATGTTATGAGCATAACACCAAGCTTGCTCAAGGGAGATTGGCCATTTCTAACTTGTAATTAGAAACTACCAGTTCACGATGTTTTTCTTCGCCGTATATCAGTGAGGTCCAAATAATCAAATAACTTGGAAAAAGTCACATTGGCATTTGCCATAATTGGCACCCAATAATATATTACCGCTTCTCATGAATGAGGGTACCATGCTTGAGAAACGTTAATCTTTACTATTTATCAGCATAATATTATGTTCCAAAATTTTATCTTAATATAGAACCACGTTAACAAAATCGCAAATAACAATAATGTTCGTGATAACTTTGTTTCTTAGAATAGTTTAATATCAATTTCGAGATAGTTGCACCAAATCGAAACTAATTTGTGTATATCAAGTTGGAATGTATTATAGCAAAATTCCCAGTATCTAGATATTAGCTTATACGATCTCGACTTATTCAATATCCTATATATATAGAACTAATTTATACATCCAAACCGAATATTACATACATAGTTTTAGTAAAAACGTAGAGTAGAGAGAGTAAATACTTAAGACAATAAATAGTACGGCTGATATTTAAAAAAAATGTAAACATTAAGGCAAACGTACAAGCTATTTTTGTTAAATTTAGTTTGTTTGCATTTTGCTAGTGCCCAATTGGCCTAAATTGGCCTAATTACCTAAATATGTATTTAATAAGCGCATGTTTTATAGTTTATTAAACGCAGTCAACCCGTACTGACGTTTAAATTATTTGACAAACTCTCTCTTTCCTGTTGTGTGAACAATCACAGGCTTACACAGCCATGTGGTTCTCATGCATGGCAGTCGGTTCCGAAACATGGCAAGTACTAATGTGATTACTTCCAAATTATACGTACTTTTCTAAGACTATTTGGACACACGGTGAAGGAAAACATCGCGTGAAACCTTTTTGTTATTATGAGACGAAAATCAGCCAGTGGCCAGGGCGAGGCTAGAAGGATTGTCAGACTTTTATTGTTTAAAACCCTGAAGCCGAGCAGAATAGTCAATAAATGCGTTATCATAGGATGATGATAATGAAATTCATGAAAGATTTGTATATAAGCACATAGGTACCATAAAAATGATATGTAATTTAAGCATTCATAATTCATAACCCTACTTCAAACTTGAACAGCAACGTAATTCTTAAAAAATATTACCTCTTCTGACCCAAAGTTGGGAAAAAATTAGGGAAAGAGTTCTATTAACACCCTTCGCAAAATAGGTACCTAACTGAGGCAAAAGTTGCCAAGGGACCAGCCACACGGAAATTTTGACCTAAATAGATACTCGCTGGGTGAAATTATAGAATCGAAGCGTACCTTCATGGAATATTTAAGTGGGTATGAATTTTTATGCCGAATGCTACGGAACCCGTGCAGTTTTTACTAAAGTTCATTGAAAAAGGTAATTTTGTTAGTTATTAACACGAAGTTTGTTTGATTACCTCCCCTAGAAGATGTAAGTTCGTCTCAAAAAATATCACATGGTTATCATCTTGAGGTAAATAGAAAAACTATTTTTTGAAAATTATGTAGGTATATGCGCGAAGTCTTGTTCGCGACATGAACAAGAGTCCCGTGGTAACTTGTAATTAAAAGAGCATTTCTGAGTTAATGCACAAGTTGTTTTTTTATCAATCAATTAATCGCTTACCCACGCTACTTACAGCTACTATTTAAAAAAAAAGTATCAGACGAATGTTTTCATATATGACGAAATAAAAAAAACATCTGTTATATTTTTTACTGTCTAATTTATTCGATTTTCGTTTTTATTTCCTATCCATATATTTTGATAGTGCCTACATTTACGATTTATTGTTACAAAACGAGATCAAACATGTACTCTTTTGTACATATATTGATATCAATCCCGGCCCCGAACTTTCAAATAAAACGGTCACTGATCGAGCGAATCTGTATGGAGCCAAATCAAATATTTATTGAATAGTAAGTTGCAGAACTTGTGTCGCTCTTGAGGACAGGTGAGTACAATGTCCCAAAGGAGACTTGCACTTAGTAGAACAATAGATCTCGAGTCATGATAATGCATCAATTTATAATGATGTATCAACAGCGAACGTGAATGTAGAACTTGCTTTGAGACTTTGTTTTATAGTCCCTTTGTGTATGAAGAGGTCCTGTACTAAAGACATGATAGAGAATTTGAAATTGAAGAGTTAATGATGGACTTAAGATTACACCTAGTTTTCTTATATACAAACAGATAGATAAACATTCAATATGACTTTTTCTTTTCACTTTTCGATTTCGGATTACGACTTCGTACTGAAAATACTATGTGTGATACACATGTTTATTGTTTGGGGTCTTTTTTTGTGAGGGGAAAATCATCAAATGACTTCTCCCGCCCAGGGCCGGGCGGGAGGGAGTGTCAGACTCTTACTGATTAAAAACCTGTTCCTTCCCCTGCTCTGGGCCGAGGTCGCGGTGCCTCATTGCGCTTACCCCGCAACTCCGGCTATTGTTTGGGGTCTGGGTGTAATATGTAGGTATGTGAAATTACATGTTTTTAAAACACACCCAAGAAATAGGAGATGATACTAGTCTAAAGACAATGTTCTTTAAAAAAAGAATATAGATAAAAGATTTCCCTAGACAAGTTTGACTTTTTGGCAACGTAGGCTGTGTTAAATTCCCGTACAGGACAATACTTTGCATGATCCAGAGATTATTCTATTCGGGTCTGGGCTTACGTAAAGAGAATTTAAATTCTAGTGAACACAACAAACTTTTTAGAGCTCAAAATGAGGAAATTATGTTGAAACTGCCTATCAAATCCAGAATAAAAACGATTTCTTAATATAACGTTTTAAAATTAAAATTAATTCATGCCATGGATAGACCTCACCACCCACTCGAAGGGGTGCGTGCCAGAAGACCTCCCCGTGGTGCACCCTGGGTGCGGGCGACAGTCTCCCTAACGGGATGGTGACAGGGTTGGTTTGACTGTCGCCCGCAGCGAACTTCTGGCCGGGCGGAGAACCCGGTCGGGTTCTAGAGGCGACCGGCTCTATGCTGGCATAGAGTCTACGCCTCCGTGGGGGCGTTCCTCCGCACGACTCTCTGGACCTAGCAGAGAGCGGGGCGGAGAAACAAGGGCGGCGCTCGTTGTGCACTCACCCTGCCAATGAGTAGCATCGGGGCACTAGCTGCGCCCGACTGCACCCGTCGATATCGTAATCCGGGAAGAGATCATGGTCATGTTTTATGACTCGGACCGGGACGAGGGTCTTGGCTTAACCGCCCGGACCGCGAGGAAGATAACCTCTATAAAAAATTCCTCCAATACTAAGTTCTGGTGCGCGGCGAGGGTATGTATGGCTGAGGAGTAGGATCAGTCGTGAGCGCACCCCCAGCTAGGGGACCGGTGGACCCCCTAGTTGGGAGACAAATGCACACTTACCCAGGGACAGGGGGCTCTCCCTGGGCGGACCTTTTATTTCCCCCATACTCGTGGGAATCACATGGAAGACCCAAACAAAAATAAAATACCACCACCAAAAGTGCAGGAGAAGGCAAGCCAGCTTGCAAGTGGTAACGAGAGCCAAGGTGGCACTCGGACCCGTGGGGAGGCGCTGGTCCCGTCCAGCAAGTCCCTTGCAAGGGCACAGGGAAGGAAGGAGTCGGATTCTGAGTCCGACTCATCATTGTCTGGCGTCAGCATTGCGCTGCGCCACAAAAAAGACCGGGGCGTTTTCAAACGTCCCAGGCTGGAGGATGGCCGAGAGGCGACCTCCATCGAGCAGGAGGCCCCAGCCCCCAAAATCCCCACGGCTGCGCGGGGTAGGAGCAAGGGGAAGGGCTCCACAAGAGCGGCTGGGAGCCGCTCTGAGCCGGCAGAGCGGCTGGCAGCGGAGGGGAGCGCCCTGGGAAAGACTGCCCCCTCGGACTCCTCGGAGATGGAGGTGTCCGGAGGTGAGGATTCTGTAGGCGGCGCTGAGAGCCTCCGCCTCCAGGTTAAGGAAGCACTCCGGATGCTGGCTGGGCAAAAAACCCAGGCTGGCAGAAACGGAGTGCTTAAGCACGCGGAGGCCGCAATAATGTCGGCGGTATCCCAGAAGGGCTCAGCAGAGCGGCAGATGACCGCTCTGCAAAAAGAGATGGCCGGAATGAGGCGCGAGCTGGCCCGATTAGCGGCTGCGAACTCTGCCCTGGAGGCGGAACTTCGTGCAGCAAAGGCGGAACTCGCCGCTGCTCGCGCGGGTCGTCCCCAACCCTCGCAGCCAGTGGAGGCCGACCTTCTTGGCCTCATGCGGCAGGAGATGGCCGCCTTCCAGCAGCGTTTCGACGCTCTGGAGGGTAGGCTCCTCCGACCCCCGCTCGCAACTGGCACTTATGCAGCCGCGGCAGCGAAGACGAAGCAGCCTCCTAGCCGCGGCGCCAGAGCAGACGCCCCGGTGGAGAAAAGGGCGAAAGCACCGAGAGCCCCGCCGCTGACGAGGACGCCTATAGCTCAACCGGCACCGGCTCCTGCTGTGCCTCTGGCACCAAATAGCCGCAAGCGAAGAGGCGCAGCAGCTGAAATTCCAGCCGTTGCAGCCCCAACCCCGCTATCAGAGCTGCGCACCGATGGCGACGGGTGGCAGGTGGCCGGGCAGGCGAGAAGGAGCGCCAAAGAGGCGAGAAAGCGCCGCAAGAAGGAGCAGCGGCAGCGGCGGCAGCAGCGACGCAAAGAGAAGCGCGCTGCGGCAATGCTCCTCACCCCTAAATCTTCGGCTGTAGTTATCACGCTACAGCCGGACGCGGCTAAGAAGGGGGTGACATACGGCGACGTCCTCACCAAATTGAAGGGGACGGTTACTCCCGCGGAGTTCGGGGCCCCTAACGGGTTCGCGGTAAGGGTCACCGCGACTGGAGCCCGTCTTTTGGAGGTCCCCGGCGCGGCCAGCGGCCCATCCGCTGACGCCCTTGCCGAGAGGCTCAGGACGTGCCTTGCGGCGGATGAGGCTCGCGTGTCCAGGCCCACCAAATGCTTGGATCTACGCATCATGGGCCTGGATGACTCCGTGACGGAGAACGAGGTGGCGGCCGCTGTCGCCAGGACGGGGGGGTGCCCTGCTGACCAGGTCAAGGCAGGCACTATCCGCCCGGACAATACGGGGCTGCGGACTGTGGTAGTCAGCTGCCCCGTCACAGCGGCCAAAAAGCTGGCAGAGGGCAAAAGGCTCCTGGTGGGCTGGGTTTCGGCGCAGGTGAAGCTGCTGGAACCCCGACCTTTGAGGTGCTTCCGCTGCCTCATTGGTCATCATGTGGGTGCCAAATGCACCTCAGAGGTGGACCGCAGCGACCGCTGCTTCCGCTGCGGTCAGCCCGGTCACAGGGCCGGCGCTTGTACCGCCCCGCCGCACTGCGTAGTATGTGCGGCGGCTGGCAAGCCGGCCGATCACCGGGCTGGGGGCAAAACCTGCTCCCCCCCCACCAAGCCCAGGAGCAAAGGTAGGCCCTTAGCCACCTCCACCGCTCCCACCGTCGCTCCCGCTGCCGCCGCAGTCGCCAACACCCCTGCGACTGCTGCTGTCGCCGCTGCCGTCAGAGAGGAGGTCGTGATGGATACCCAATAATGGCTCCATTACGCCTCCTCCAGGCGAACATCAACCACTGCGTCGCTGCTCAGGATCTCCTGCTCCAGAGCATGGCGCAGTGGTCGATCAATGTTGCTGTGGTCTCCGAGCCGTACTTCGTTCCAGCCAGGGAACACTGGGTGTCAGACCTGGACGGCTCGGTGACCATCATCTCGTCGGCCGCCGCCGGTACCCCAACCCCCGAAGGGCCTCAGCGAGGCAGGGGTTGCGTCGCGGCTCGGTTCGGAGAGATCGCCGTGGTGGGCGTGTACTTCTCTCCGAACCGAACTCTCGTCGAGTTCCACAACTCCCTCAGGGAGTTAGTCACCGTCGTCGTCGGGTTCCGTCCCCTCCCCGTGTTGGTCCTCGGGGACTTCAATGCCAAGAATTTGGCTTGGGGTTCCCGGCTCACTGATGTCCGGGGAAGGATGGTCGAAGACTGGGCTCTGGAGACAGGCCTAGTCGTGCTGAACCGGGGTTCTGTCCCCACGTGCGTACGGATGCGGGGCGAGTCAGTGGTGGACATTTCGTTTGCCAGCCCCGCTCTGTCATCGCGCGTTGTTGACTGGCGCGTCATGGAGGAGGTGGAGACGTTTTCGGACCACCGGTATATACGGTTCGACGTCTCCGCCGAGTCCGCAGACCCGCCAGTCAGACAGGCCCCGTGTGGCCCGCGTTGGGCGCTTAGGCAACTGGACCGGGAGCTTTTCCTGGAAGCCGCAGTCGTGCAGGCCTGGGTGATACCACCGGTCAGGCCAGCCGACATTAACGAGGAGGCGAGATGGCTCCAGGACGCCATGTCAAGGATGTGCGACGTGGCGATGCCCCGGATCCGACCGTGCCAACGCAAGCGCCAGGTGTATTGGTGGTCGCGGGAATTGGCAGACCTGCGCGGTGAGTGCACCGCAGCGCGACGCCGATACACCAGGCACCGCAGGCTCCGTCTCCGCCCTCTGGACGCTGAAACCAGAGAGGCGGAGCTATACGAGGAGTACAGGGCGGCGAAGGCCACCCTCAGGGTGGAGATCCGGCGGGCCAAAGATCGGGCCCGCGAGGAGATGTTGGAGACTCTGAACAGAGACCCGTGGGGACGCCCCTACCGGATGGTGCGTGATAAGCTCCGCACCTGGGCGCCCCCACTGACTCAGAGTCTCCGGCCGGAGGTCGTGGACGAAGTGGTTGGGGCGCTATTCCCCCGACCACAGATGGGTTACACGCCTCCGGCTATGCCCCCGCCCCCTGCGGTGCCCAATGCGGGCTACATCGACGACGACGACGAATCCGCTCCGGAAGTGACCGAGGTAGATTTGAGAGTGGCGGTGCGCCGGCTGAGCGGCAAGAACACCGCCCCAGGACCTGACGGGCTGCATGCCAAGGTCTGGGTCCTGGCCTCGGAGGCTCTCAGGCCTCGACTACTTGGTCTGTTCAGCGCATGTTTGGAGAGAGGCCAGTTTCCGCTGTCGTGGAAGACGGGTAAACTGGTCCTCGTGAAGAAGCCGGGGCGTCCTGCGGACTCCCCGTCCGCGTACCGGCCCATTGTGCTGCTCGACGAGGTGGGAAAGCTGTTCGAGAGGATAATCTCAGACCGCCTCGTCGGGCACCTGTCTGGAAGGGGGCCGGATTTAGCGGACGGCCAGTTCGGCTTCCGAAGAGGGCGCTCCACGGTGGACGCCATCATGCGCGTGAGGGACCTCACGACGGGGACAGCGTTGGCCGGGAGGCGGGTCGTCGTGGCGGTGTCTCTGGACATCGCCAACGCCTTTAACTCGCTGCCCTGGAGCTGCATTTTGGAGGCACTCCGGTATCACCGGGTGCCTGCCTATCTCCGTCGTGTAGTCGAGGCTTACTTGACGGACAGATGCGTCATCTACCCCGGTCACCGGGGCGTGTGGAATCGGCGAGAGGTGTCGCGCGGTGTCCCACAGGGATCGGTCCTGGGACCTCTCCTGTGGAACATCGGGTACGATTGGGTGCTACGCACCGACCTCCCGAGCGGCGTCAGCATTGTCTGCTATGCTGACGACACGCTGGTGCTGGCGAACGGGAGGTCGCATCAGGCGGCGGCCGACCTGATGTCACAAGCGGTTGCGACAGTCGTTGCAAGGATCCGGCAGTTGGGACTCGAGGTGGCGCTCCACAAGTCCGAGGCCATGTGCTTCTATGGCCGTCGGAGCGCGCCACCTCCAGGTGGGTCCCAAGTAACGGCAGGAGGAGTTACCATCGGCGTCGAGTCGGCGATGAAGTACCTGGGTCTCGTCCTCGACAGCCGATGGAACTTCACGGAGCATTTTCGTCGTTTGGCCCCTAAGTTGGAACGGTCTGGGGCCGCGCTCAAGCGGCTCCTTCCCAACCTCGGGGGGCCAAACGCCTCCTGCCGGAGGTTGTATATGGGGATTGTGCGATCCATGGCCCTCTACGGTGCCCCTGTGTGGGCGCCGGACTTGAAGCGGCGGCCGGCTCGTACGCTGGTCGCGTCCCAGAGGGTCATGGCTATACGAGTAATCCGCGGGTATCGCACGATCTCCGGGGAGGCGGCGAACCTCCTTGCCGGATCACCGCCGTGGGATCTAGAAGCGAAGGCGCTCGCGCGCGTCTACAGTTTGCGCGCAGACGCGCGTCGCCGGGGCGAAGATCCTCTGCCGCGCCAAATAAGTGCGTGGCGGAATGAGCTCCGGCGAGATCTCATGGCAGAGTGGAGACAACGACTGTCGCAACCGAGGGCCGGGCACGCTACCATAGCAGCGGTAAGACCCCTCTTTGAGGAGTGGCTTGAGAGACGCCACGGCGTCCTCACCTTCCGTCTGACGCAGGTGCTTACCGGGCACGGCAGCTTCGGTAGGTTCCTGTTTCGGATTCAGCGGGAGGAAACGCCCGAGTGTCGTCATTGTGAGGACCACCTAGAGGATACGGTGGAGCATACGGTAGCGGTATGCCCTGCCTGGGCTGAGCACCGCCGTATCCTCAGGGAAGTGATCGGCGGCGGCGACCTCTCGCGCCCGGCCTTAGTCGAGGCCATGGTGCGGAGTGAGAGGAACTGGGACGCCGTCTCCTCCTTTTGTGAAGCAGTCATGCTCGCAAAGAGAGAGGCGGCCCGCGTGAGGGAGCAATCCTCCTCCTCACGCCCCAGCAGCCGCAACTGGCGACACTACGGGCGTCGGGGATCGAGGGACGATCTCCGGCCACCGTAAGTACGGGCCTGCGGTCGGCGAGTAAGGGCAGCTCGCCGCCCGACCAGAACCAGGCCCGAGCGTACGGCGCGTAGCGTTCCGCGCGCGCCTCAAAGAGCCAATAGACCACCACAGACGGGGCCCTAAAGGGCTGATGTTCAGCCGGGGTTGCGGGGTAAGCGCAATAAGGTACCGCGACCTCGGCACAGAGCAGGAGAAGGAACAGGGGGGTTTTTAGTCAGTAAGAGTCTGACACTCCCTCCTGCCCGGCCCTGGGCGGGAGAAGTCATTTGATGATTTTCCCCTCACAAAAAAAAAAAAAAAACCACCCACTCGAAAAGGCATTTGACCGATAAATCTGAAATTTCAATAGGGTACAAATCTGTTAAAATCTTTTCATCTTTATTTGAATGAATATGCTTGTACCCATTGATAAAAAACTTTTTGATCATCGAATACCACAAATTATGTGACCAAAAATAAATATAATTTATTAAAGGGTATATTCTAAATACAAATTCATCCTTTAAAAGTTTCTTTGAAAACTTGGTTTACAAGTGGGGCTAATTTCTGTAATCATTATTATAATGTTTATTGCCAGCGGCATCACTTTCGTCTTGCATTTTTTTTTATATGATAGGATGGCAAACGACTAGTCGAAAAACCTGATGGTAAGCAATCAGCGCCGACCATGGATATCAGAAACAATGGAGGAGTTACGAGTGTGCTGCTGACCTTTGGGGACTAGGGTTTTGGAGATTTAAGTATTGGGGGGTATTTGAGAATTGAAAGGACTGGGCCTTCTAAGCAGGAGGTTACTGCTTCAATAAAAATAGTAGAAAGTAGTTTATTTGTTATTCCGGTCCAAAATCTAACTCTATACCAATTTCGAATACGTCGAGTAGTTTTTAAACAAATCACAAGATTCAACCGTTATAACCTTAAATTAAATTAAATTTATACGAACAAAAGTGCGTTTTTAATATTAGTATGATTACGATTCTATTTAATCTAAAAAACAGATAAGACTAGCAGAATAAAAGGAAAGAATAGAAACAGTTTCTTCCTCAGGTACCTACTAACAATTCCAATAGTAAGAACGTGGCCATTCCACACTATCTAAGTAAGTAAATGTCGAGATTCACTCTGCATATTAATTCAGATTCCTGCGAATCTGCCCGTGAACAACTAAATGTTACGTACATTAAATATTAATTTTATTTTTGGATTATGTAGCTTAAAGTTTTTATTTAAATGACTATGAGCGGAAAATAGATTTAATTTTTAGTCAATTTTTATTAATTATGTTTTGATGTTTCGATTATATCTAAAGCCTGTTCTTCATTTCTAAGTAGTTGCTGTGTAGGTACCTACTACATAAATTTGAAAATAGAACGCAGATTTTATGAACGACAATTTAACTAACTTAGCTAAGTAATTATTTTGATGATATTTTTTCACGAGTTGTTTAAAGAATAATTTTTGATTTCAAACTGAAACAGCTGATATTCTATATCAAAGAAATTAATCCGTTAATAAAGATAGCTGTATATATGTTTGGGTGATGGCGTGGAACTAATAAGTTATTTTTAAAACATCTCAATCAACACTCATTTACGGAAAAAACATATTTTAGTCACAATCAGTCATTCTCAAAATATTCCTTTTATAGAAAGCTTTCAAAATACATAACCGAAATCGAATCAGACGTAGCACGCCTTTAATCGAATTGTTAAAGCGATTTGTATGTGCCAACTTCATTTGTGTCACAATCTGAAAATCATTCGTGCAATAAAAACTTGATTTGATACATTCAAGTTTTTTTTCTTTTGAACGACGTTTAATTTTGTACCTATATAAAATTGTTTGCTAGTCAAAATATATTAAAAAATAAGCGGCATAAATTTTCGGTGGTTTTTTTTACAATTATTAGTTTAAAGGTAATGTTTATTGGTCATTGAACTAAGTTTAGCCTTTTTATGTCAAAAATACAATTATTTTTATTAGACCTATTTTTCTTTTTATAAGAATAATTTCGCCTATATTTTTCCTGAAATTGTTATTAGATACGGAAAAATCCTTCATATAAATATCAATATAATAGTCCTAAATAGATGCCACGACAAAGAAGCAACGAGTAACTCAATTTTGGATTCTTGGAAACCAGATCGTGTAGTGGAAATGGCACGAGGCTACTACGTTTGAAGTCACAGATCTGTTTATTTTGTTCATGAGATATTTACTTCAAACATTAGCTTTTATTCATAATTTAACTAAATTGGCCAATTCTTTAGTAGGCTCTCGTTATAACTATCTACATCCTTTATTCTATTAAATAATGTTTTTCATGACTTGCGTTCATTTAAAAACATTAAGTATTTCCTGATGTTAATTATTCATTTCAATGGACTTTTGACAGCACGGTTGGCGTAGTGACTGGGCAACTACCGCGAAACCTGTCACGGGTTCGATTTCACGGAATAACACTCTGTGTAATCTACAAATTGTTGTTTCGGGTCTAGGTGTGATGTGTATGTAAATTTGTATATTTGTACCCACGAAACAGGAGAAAATCCTAGAGCAGAGCACATTACAATAAAAAAAATGTGAAAAAGTTGAACGCACCCACTTAGATCATTCCTTAAACCTTATATACGAACTTCAGTTGCGGGTTAAGCATAATTATGTATCGCGGCCTTAGCCGGAGCGGGACCATGACACATCTTCTCGCCTCACCTAGGATGTTACAAAGAAACAGCGTCATATACGGAAAGCAATACTCAACAAACGTACGAACGACATGCCATGTCTCGGTGTGTTTATTTTTCAACCCAATAGGTACATAATTATAGTCATAGTTTGGGTTTATTATCTTATCTCACCAGTACATAAGGGTTATAATCCCTTAATCGCCTCCCATGGGACGGGTCGAGTGTGATAAGGGATGATCCCATTCGTTGTCGGTAACCTTTCATTAGTTCGTCAAAACAAGGGACGCGATGACGTCACTAAACAATTAGCGTTATAGTAAGGTGTGTTTTAAACTTACATTCAGTTCGACGTACCCAAGATTCTTAGAATAAATACTTATCCACATAAAACTTGTATGTTTTTATTTAGAATTTTCGTTAGCAATAATTTTATCGCTTTTCCAGGCAAGGTTATGGACTTGACATTATGGACCTGAAACAGACTAATATTTTTTTAATATTTTCAATGTACTCCTAAAACTCTTATGCATGTTTTTCTATTGGTTGAAGATCAAGTTACCTCCAAACAATCAGTGAATCAACACAAACACCGATATATCTTTTTCACTATTATATGTACTTTTTAAGATTGTTAGACACTGAAATACATAATTACGTTGAAGGAAAACGGTTAAAGGTTCTTGTTAAGTAGTAGGCACATATAAGCTGGTTATGTGATTAACATCAACTTGTAATCGATGTTTGATTACTTTTTACGACTTATGCCATGCGTTGCGTTGGAAACATTGAATTTATATAAAATTTATTATTTGCTTTGCAGCTGCTAACACAACTATTCGTATATTTAAAAAACATCAGAAAATTTGAATGGGCCAGTTTTTAAAGCAAAATATTTGGTTCTTAATAATAAAATGTGTATATAATATAGTGGTCTCAAGAAACTTCTAGATAACCATGTCAAGAATTCAGTACTTAATCGATTCTTTGCTTTAAAATGCTACTCACTTTCCTTTAAAACCCGGTTTAAAGCAAGCATATCACGTCTACAAATTTATGAGTGCGACTCTACTGCACTTTATTTCTATTACATTACGATCGAGACTCGATTGAACTGGGGGCAGTTTCTAAAAGACAATAGTGAGGATTTTAACTCTTCTTGAAACAAACTTTAATCTAATATACTAACACTAGAGGGAAGGAGAAGGGGGAGGGGGATTCTACATCTTTGGGAGGATTTTATTGTGTGGCTATGAGTAATATAGATATGTATATGGCTATTTCTTAATTCTCGAGATTATCAGTCTATCGACTCGGATTTGTACGTTTACGTTTCCATATTTGTAAAAAAAAACGAAGCTTGGACGACCTTTATTATTCAGCGTAATTTTAGCAAGAAATTGTGTTCTTCATATTAAACGGTATATTCTGTAGTCAAATTCCCATTATCCTACATGAAACCAAAATCTCGGTCAATTCATATCGTACAATTTGATTTGGCTTTTATTTATTCATGTTCAAGCTTACTACAAAAAGATTTGTAGAGATAGACTTAATGGCTTAGGCATCTTAATGTCGATAATATTTTCTATTTTTATTGCCGACAAGATCAAACGAATAAAAATTTTATTCTCACTGCATAAGTCTCTGTGTCTGCTGTTCTTTAAGATTACTCACCGTATTGTTCCACTACTTCTACTCGAACACCTAAAATAGCACCCACAAGGCGTTATTAGTTTTATCCAAATCCTTTTGATTTAACCCAAGGATTGAAATTGTCAGTGTAACAAAGAGTTATGTGTGACTTTGCTTTAAGTGAAACGACACTCGGGTCGGATATAAATATCGTATAAAGTTTCTGTGTGATAAAGTTAGCTATAAATAAAAGATTATTCTGCTAAGCTATTTTTTCAGAGAGGACTACTTTTGTTACAAGATAATATGGGTATCAAGGGCCTATCTAATGGATTACGCTGGATTTGCACCCTGCCATTCATACGCTTAGCAGGCCGCTTCTTGATAACTAATTCGGTGTTAATCGTTTGGTGAAAAAGAGATAGTTTGCGGTGAGTGCAATGGTCAACTGTTGCCACTATAGTGTGAGTGAGGTTACCGGAGGCCCAATCTTTCCCCTCCCCCAATCCCTCCTCAATCCCTAATCCCTAAAAGGTCGGCAACGTACTCGTAACTCCTCCATTGCGAGTGTCATTAGTGTAACATCAGGTAATCCGTCTGCTCGTTTGCCGTTTACTACATAAAAAAAGCGTTTAAGTCAAATTTTGACGTGTTGGAGAGCCACGCATTTGTTTGATTGAAACTCCTACTATTCAGGTCACCCTAACCTCCAAAAGATCGACAATGTCCTTGAAATTTTCTGGCATTGCGAGTGGCTACGGACGGTGACGATTGCTTGTCAATTCGTAATTCGTCTCTTCGCTTTATTATATTATTATTTTCCGTTAAAAGTTTTATCTGCGTTCTTTTTTATTCCATTTTCAATTTTAAATACTAAACTAAAACGTAAGACTAAAGGATTAAAAATGAAATTGCTTACGCATCTGGTGTTATGATAATGTTTTACAATAAGTTTCCTAAAATTTAAGAAACTTATTCATTACGTTATTTATATTTTTCCCACATCTATATATACTTCGTTCATTATTCAAATAGTATTGTTTGAAGGTACTAACTGGCCAAAAGACTTCGTCAAGTTTAGAAGAGCTAAAAATAATGTTAAATCGAAGCTCTAATGAATTTCTGTCACATTACACTTAAAAAGATATGTATGTGATATAAATATACCACTGAGATTTATCTAACATTGCGATATCTTATAAGTAATAGTCTTAAACCGGTAATGTCGAGGTGAAAAGAATTTCTCAGAAGTTGTAGACTAAAGGATTGCTTCTATATAAAATACTCGTAGTCTCATAAGCTTATTTAACAGTATTAGTCGCTATATGGAAGGACCCAATTCATTGTATTCCAAGAAAAAAAAACTTTAGGAAACCAAACCTTTTAAGAAAAAATATCTAGAACGTTCTCGATTAATCTGAATGCCGTTTGAAAAGCGCAAAGCTGGGATCTCTTAGGGAAAGATGATTGGCTCAGCTCGGTTCATTCAGTGGCGTCTACTTTAGTATTCAGATTATGGTTAGAAAATATTCTGGTTTTTATTAATGTTTTGACGTGGTTTCTTGAAAATTCGGAACTCATTTTTCACTCAGTTGTAGAGATGAGATACATTTTTTTTTTCGATAGCTAGTCATAAACAATGTTTCTATCGAATTAATTATTATTATCAAAAAGACAGTTTTCTGTTTTGTACGGCATTATTAGTTGTGACGTCATCCTTTTTTTTTCTATCAAAATAATAAAAATCTTGTTTAATTTATTTAATGCTAATACAAATACTAGGTAGGTTACGTGCTACGTACTAGTTTACAATAATTGGCAAGGGACTTATGTATCGCTCGGGTCTGCGTATGGTCTGATGGCGTACTTTCCTGGCTCGTCGTATGTAGATGCGCGATTACAAAGGTTACAATATCGGCCCTTTAATCGAATCTTACAACACTAGCAAGAAGACCAGGGGCATTTCAAGATACTAATAACAATGTATATTTCTCTATACAAAATTAAATGTATATTTCTCTTCTAACACGAATCAACCAACTTAATAAAACTCTGCCCTCACAAACTCCCAAATAAAGGCTGCCAGTGGTATTTGAAAATTTTCTTTTGCATTTAGATGAACAATACTTCTGGAACGTCTATCCAGCATCTAGTTCCAATACTCAAAGTATTTTTCTTTTTCACATGTCACTATGCGTTTCCCAAAATTCGACAGTCAAAAGCCTATCCAGACACTCACCAGGTCACTAGAGCACATTTTTGGGCCTCGAAATCACACAGGCAGCTCTATACAGCATACCAGCTCATATACTAACCAGGAACGTGCTATACGTTAGGCAAACAACAAGATTATTGGTTTATAAAACAGAATCTTAAATGTAATTGTGATCCCTGAAGGTCACAAGGGCGTAGACGGGATCAAACGTAACATTTCGTCGATCAACACATTCGGGAGCGATGATTGATGATGGTCGGAGTAGGTAAAGTAATTTCTTCCGGCGTCTTGGAAACATTATCGTTCACTGGGTTGCGACGCCGTAGCTTAGTACGATTTGATCGGTTTTTGTTTTTATGAAGTTTGTCGTAAAATTTGTATCATTTTTCACACGTGTTAATTGTGCGTAGCTGTTTGTACTTAGGCTTAAAAGTTGCTATTACTAAAAAAAATGTTACGCTAAATATTTTAGCATAACGTTATTTTATGTAAGTTATATGAAAATAATAGCTTCAATAAATTATTTTATGATGAGGAATTTTGGGGACAATTTTGAATGTTTAAAAAGACGTTCAAGCAAAGTTCCATAATAAATCCACAACGCTGTAACTTACAATGTACTTCTGCCTCTATAGGAAATGCACAAGGTCATTCGCACCACAGCTGCTCTGCATATCAAATGGGTGATTAATTATATTCACAATATGAAAAACGATACTACTAACATTCTTGCGGCGTCATGATATCTCGCCATTTTCTCGAGTATTTGGATGGATTGTTGTGTGTGTTGACGGTGTCGGGTATTCCGTGGTGTAAATAAAAGTTCGACTCACGTATCACCAGGTTTATTTGGCCGATCCGGCACACACGAGTTACAGAAGGCACAGTAGGACAGTTCAAGCACATACACAAGCACAGTACAGAGATAGTGGTAGAAATAGTCAATACTAATAATAAGAAAGAAGTAGAAAACAGAAATAGCGTAATTATCACAGCGTTAGGATAGCGGAAGAATTACAATAAATGCGCGTCTTAGCAATGTCTCGGCAAGACTGATTCCACAGGTGTGTGCGGGCGCATCGGCAAGCGATCAACAATAGTTAAGGATAGTTATAACTATATTGGTGATTAGTGGTGAGGGTCCAGTCGATAGTTTTTGCATTATCGACTATCGAATGAAATTTTATCGACCAACTGGTAAGGAAGTATTATGTATTAGGTATTATACATAAGTATTGTGAACAAAATGTAAATATGTATATAAATGTGTGTAGGTATATGTACATAGTATATATTATTAACTGTAATTTTGTTAGTTTGTAAGTTTAGTTTTAAGATGTAAATAAATTAAATAATTTGTACAGTTACCTACACCACCCCCCTCCAGAGACCGTCAAGGGCGATAGAAGTCAGTAAATTTAACTCGCCTCCCAGAACGTGTCGTGTAACTTGGCGGCACCGTGAGTGGGGGCTCTTCCACCGTGTTAGATAAAATAAAGGCAGGCTTTAGTCGGTCGATGGATACTGTCACTTCTTTGTTTTTTACTAGTATCTTGAATACTTTGTCTCTTCGCGTGACAACTTTATATGGCCCAGAATAAGCAGGTTGAAGAGCACCTCGCAATGCATCTTCACGGAGGAAAACGTAATCGCAAGTTTCTAGCTCCTTATAAATAAATACCTTGGGATTGAAGTGCCGGGAAGCTGGGACCGGTCGCAGTTTCTTGGCGAAATTTCTGAGCCTTGCGGTAAATTCAGCCGTGTCAACTGTACCGTCGACAGTTGGCTCAAAAAACTCTCCAGGCAACCTTAGCGGCTCCCCGTACAATAGTTCCGCCGAAGAGGCTTGGAGGTCTTCTTTAAAGGCAGATCTTACGCCCAATAACACCCATGGTAAGGATTCTGTCCATCTGTCGTTTGCATGGCAGACGATCGCGGCCTTCAGCTGGCGGTGGAACCGTTCAACCAAACCGTTGCATGCTGGATGGTAGGCTGTCGTTCGCTTATGTTCGAATCCTGCTATCTTCGACAGGCATTGGAACAGGGACGATTCGAACTGGCGACCGCGATCAGTTACAATATCTGTCGGGCAACCAAAACGAGATATCCATATGGACAGCAAAGCTTTGGCCACCGTTTCCGCTGTAATATCTTGTATCGGTACTGCCTCTGGCCACCGTGTAAATCTATCCACGGCCGTTAAACAGTACCGATAACCTTGGGAAACTGGAAGAGGGCCTACCAGATCAATATGGATCTGTTTAAACCGTGCGCGCGGTAAGTTATAAGTGCCTAGAGGAGCAGTCACGTGACGGTTGACTTTCGTCCTCTGGCATGGTATACAAGCGCGTGCCCAGTTCCTACAGTCTTTTCGCACGCCTGGCCATACAAATCTCTCAGCTATTAACTTGGCCGACGCGTTGGCACCTGGGTGGCTTAAGGAGTGCAAACTATTAAATATTTGTTTGCGGAATGAATTAGGTACGTATGGTCTGAAAGCTGACGTGCTGACGTCGCAGTAAACGGGAATTCCGCTTCCAGGGACAGTGAATTTCTTGAGCTGCAGAGAAGAACCTTCGCTCAAGAGCTTGCAGAGTTCTGAGTCAGAAGTCTGAGCTTGAGCTAGCTTTTCGAGGTCTACAGGGTCTGCTAGCTCTTCAATTCGCGACAAGGTATCTGCAACCACATTATCCTTGCCAGAAATGTGGCGGATATCTGTCGTGAATTGCGAAATAAAATCTAAATGTCTGTACTGCCTGGGCGAACAGCTATTCTTCCGTTCATGGAAGGCAAAGCTAATAGGCTTATGGTCAGTATAGACTATAAAATGGCGAGCTTCTAGCATGTGTCTAAAATATTTAATGGCCTCATAAATTGCTAGAAGCTCCCTATCATATGGTGAGTACTTCACCTGTGATGGACTCAATTTCCTTGAAAAGAAACCTAGGGGCTGCCACGCTTCATTTTTATATTGCTGCAGGACCGCACCGATAGCCTTGTCTGAAGCATCTGTGACAACTGCAAGTTTAGCTGTGCAGTCCGGATGAGCAAGAAGAGTAGCGTTGGTCAGGCTTTCTTTACAGGCTTCGAAAGCAGCGAGTGTGTCACCTGCCAAGGAAATTGGTTGTGTGCCTTTGACGGAGCCTGTTAATAAGGCGTGAAGTGGGCCTTGAATTTCGGCTGCATTAGGAAGGAATCTCCTATAAAAATTGAGCATGCCTAAGAAACCTCTAAGCTGACGGACGTTGGTTGGCGGGGGGAAGTCTTTGATGGCCTGGACTTTGGAGTCAAGTGGCCTGGTACCGTATTCGGTAATACGGTAGCCTAGAAATGTGACCTCCTCCATACCGAAAACGCAT
Organism: Spodoptera exigua; assembly: GCA_902829305.4. Classification (NCBI taxonomy): domain Eukaryota; kingdom Metazoa; phylum Arthropoda; class Insecta; order Lepidoptera; family Noctuidae; genus Spodoptera; species Spodoptera exigua. The sequence continues at coordinate 8,832,984 of LR824614.2, forward strand.
TTCGAGGTGTTCACCAACATACCATAATCCTTCAGCCTGTTAAATACCTGTCGTAAATGGTCCTCGTGTTCCTCTGGGCTTTTAGAAAACACGAGAAAATCGTCCAGGTAACAATACACGAAATCTAATCCCCTCGTCATTTCATCTACGAACCGTTGAAAGGTTTGGCCCGCATTCCTAAGACCGAAAGTCATAAATGGAAATTCGAAAAGCCCAAATGGGGTTGTTATGGCGGTCTTAGGTATATCATCGGGACTGACAGGTATCTGATTATATGCTTTCTCTAAATCGAGTGTACTGAAGACTTTACATCCAGTTATACTGTGGGTAAAGTCGTGTATGTGTTTAATCGGATATCTGTCAGGAACGGTACGGGCATTCAACTTACGGTAATCGCCGCATGGACGCCAGCCATTATTCTTCTTGGGCGCCAGGTGTAGCGGTGACGCCCATGGACTCTCAGAAGGTCTAGCTGTACCAAGGGTCAGCATAGACTGGAACTCTTTTTGGGCGATCTTGAGCTTATCCGGCGCTAAACGACGAGGTGAAGAGTAAACTGGGGGGCCTGGTGTCGTGCGTATGTGGTGGACAGTATTGTGTGATGTGCAATGTGGCTTACCGGCTGGTCGAGTAATTTCCGGAAACTCGCTGAGAATCTTGTGGTATTGTGTCTCGCCAGTCAAGACTTTGACGGATGCTATGTCACTACATCTAACTACTTTGGCTGCGGAGGAAACAGAAGTACTACTATCTAACAGGCGTTTATTACGGCAATCTACAATAAGACAGTAGTAATTTAAAAAATCAACGCCTATGATAGGCTTAGTAACGTCTGCTACTACGAAACGCCAACTAAACACTCTACGCAAGCCAAAATCTAAATTAAAGTATACATAACCGTAAGTCGAGATGGTAGAACCATTTGCAGCACACAAATTATAGTCCGTCTTGGCACGTCGATCACGAAGGTGGGACCGGGGGAAGACACAGAGGTCGCTTCCTGTATCGACGAGGAACTGCGTCTTCGAAGTCCGGTCTGTGATGAACAGGCGACCAGTAGGAGTTGCAGGGCAGTCAGCTGTCGCCATTATCGACCGCCCCTGGCGTTTCCCGATTTGTAGTCGCAGGGGGTTACGCATTTGCTGGCCTTTTCTCCGAATTTACCGTGGTACCAGCACAGTGGAAACTTCCTGTAATTCGACTCTGAGCGTGTCGACCTGGATGCTGATCTATGGTGCGGCGACCTCGTAGATCGCGTATGGGATCTGCTCTTCCTGCCTGCACTGAGTTGTTGGACCTGCCTCCGAAGCTCGGCGACTTCTCTGACGAGAACATCCAGGGCAGAGTTGGGACTGGCTGCGCTCGTAGAAGCCACAGATGGTGAAGGTGCGGCCAACTCCTGTATGCGGTCAGCCAAGTCTGCCAAGTCCTCTATGGTGGCTGTTGGTGGCTGGCCTGCTAGCACCGTCTGGATCCCGTGAGAGAGGCGACTTATCCAGATCGTCTTTAAAAAATCGTCGGGAACGTTCACGCCAGCGAGACTTTTGAGGTGACGGAGAAATTGAGAGGGCTTTCTGTCTCCGAGCTCCTCGTGCATTAAGAGCTGCTTAAGCTTTTTCTCCTTAGACGCCGTCAGTCGCTTAATTAATTCGACTTTAAGTTTGTCGTACTTATTTGATGTAGGCGGACTGATAATAAGGTCTTTTACTTCCCTCGCGTACTGGGTATCCAGCTGACTGATCACGTAGTGGAATTTGGTTGAGTCGCTGGTGATTCCTGATATCGCGAATTGACCTTCCACTTGTCCGAACCAAACTTCTGGCTCTTCCGGCCAAAATGGTGGCAGGCGCGTGCCGACTTTGAAAATATCGATATTTTTTATCGACTCGCCTACATCACTAGTGTTTGACCTCTGAGTGCTCAAGGGCATAGTGGGACCATGTGCATCTTGAAAATCCTTGTCCATGGTTCAAAATAGGGGTCACCAGTTTGGATGGATTGTTGTGTGTGTTGACGGTGTCGGGTATTCCGTGGTGTAAATAAAAGTTCGACTCACGTATCACCAGGTTTATTTGGCCGATCCGGCACACACGAGTTACAGAAGGCACAGTAGGACAGTTCAAGCACATACACAAGCACAGTACAGAGATAGTGGTAGAAATAGTCAATACTAATAATAAGAAAGAAGTAGAAAACAGAAATAGCGTAATTATCACAGCGTTAGGATAGCGGAAGAATTACAATAAATGCGCGTCTTAGCAATGTCTCGGCAAGACTGATTCCACAGGTGTGTGCGGGCGCATCGGCAAGCGATCAACAATAGTTAAGGATAGTTATAACTATATTGGTGATTAGTGGTGAGGGTCCAGTCGATAGTTTTTGCATTATCGACTATCGAATGAAATTTTATCGACCAACTGGTAAGGAAGTATTATGTATTAGGTATTATACATAAGTATTGTGAACAAAATGTAAATATGTATATAAATGTGTGTAGGTATATGTACATAGTATATATTATTAACTGTAATTTTGTTAGTTTGTAAGTTTAGTTTTAAGATGTAAATAAATTAAATAATTTGTACAGTTACCTACAAGTATATTTATATTAGGAGCTAACTTTAGAAGCTGGATATCGATAGTATATTTAAAATGTGATATGACACCTTTGATCTCCTTTAAAAAATAAGTGGTTTTTATGTGACAGGACGGCAAACGAGCAGACGGATTACCTCATGGTAAGCAATCGGCGCCGCCCATGGACACACGGAACACCAAAGGGGTTACCAGTGCGTTGCCGGCCTTTTAGGAATAAAAGTTTCGGCTATTTAAGAATTGGGAAAGGATAGAGGAGGGTGAAGGATTGGACCTCCGGTAACCTCACTTACACGGTGAAACACAACGGTGTGGTTGATTCACGCAGGTTGACGTGAGGCCGTGGTATCACTCCGGTCGGTCCGGACCCATTCATACCAAAGCATAGCTCTCCCACACTTCTAAAAAGAGAAAGTGTACAAGTAAAATAAGTGCAAGAGTAATTTAAAAATGGTTTTTAAGTTAAGTTATATCAAATAAGCCTAATCTAGTTAGTATACTCAATAGTCTGTGTTCCAATAAATTACTTATCAGAAACGAAAGCATAGTTTACACTCAAAAACATCATATGAACACACACAACTTATTCAACGTAATCATTTACAATATAAGCATATGAGTAAAATCAGCGACATTGTTCAACGTTAAAAGGGTTTATATGAATGAAATCAACGTACTCTTCGTGTTTAATTACATCTTGTCGACATCCGTCTGTTTGTTGTAAGACGAATACATATGACTTGAATGTACAAATGTACTGGTAGTCTATTAACATTTTAACCAGTTTTGTTAGCTGATGGAAAAGACGATGGCAGAGGTTTCATTATTTTCGTATATTGCCATTTATTTTGCTTATTAATAACAAGCTATGTTAGTGATATTAACTGGGACAGCTGCCTGCTTTTTTATGTGAAATAACTACTCCTGAATCTACTACTACCACTCTGTAGTACATTTCTTCTCTCCTCAAGATTTCATTGCCATCTACGGGGAAAAGTAAGAAGTAGAAAAGGCAAAATATGTACCTTATAAAATATAAAAATCACGTGTGTTGTGTTATTATGTTAGTTAGCTACTTTACTGCGCCGAAACGGCTTTACTGATTTTTACCAAATTTTATATGCATAATCAGTAGATCTGAGAATCAGTTACCCGCTATTTTTCATATCCCGAAGGAGATAAAGGTTGTTCACACTAAACATTTTTATTTTCGTAATGATTTATTTGGTAAAACAGCGTTTTTCTTTTGCGTGGGTGTCTGATTTTCTGAATGAAAACCCCCCGTTTCTTCTTTTGCTCTGGGTTGAGGCCGCGGTGCCTCATTGCGCTTGCACCGCAGCTTCAGCTGATCATCATCCCTATAGGACCCCGTCTGTGGTGGCCTATTGGTTCTTTAAAGCGCGCGCGGAATGCTACGCGCCTCACGGGCCTCGCTCTAGTCAGGCGGCAAGATACGCTTACTTGTCGTCCGCAAATGTACACTATAGAAACAAAACTAAACCACGATTGCATATGTTAAGCAATTTCTAAGTACTTAGCTCAATAGATATCACTTGACCGTTAATTGCACTACAGTGTCCTACAATACTGAGAATTAAGATAACAACATGATCGCATCCAATATTCTGCCTTTATGAGCGAACCCAATACAACTTTATTGTCACTTATACAACCAACGCATTGCTTCATTTGCATTCACCGATATAACAGTGGCATAGATATTGTCTATTAATGAAATTGTGTTTGTTTTGTTTATATGAAAGGGCAGCAATCGAGCAGAAGAATTACCTGATGCAAGTGAGGTCGAGGTCGTAGTGGCCCGGGGGCTACGGGGCCCTCTTCTCATGTATGAGAGTGCGGGTTCGAAACCTGGCAAGCACTAATGAGACTTTGTGAAAGTTACATATACGTACTAATTTCTATGATTATTTAGACACCACTGGCATAGGCGAAGGAAAACATTGTTGGATAACCTGGATTTATGTTCTATAATTATAAGTTTTAAATCGCCTATCCGCCCAGTGAAAGCGTGGCGATTAATGTTCAAACCCTCTCCGTGTGAGAAGAGGCTGTTGCTCAGCATTGGGCACTTATAGGCCGGTAATGATGAAGCAACTGAGACCGCCAATGCATTCCTGCACCCTTTTGGGTAATAGTAGGAGAATGACAAGTATTGGATCTCCATTTACCTCACTTACTCGAAAAACGCGAACATTGTTTCACGCTGGGTTTCTCCAAGGTCGTGGTATCACATCTTTCATCTTCATGTGCGTAAACAAAATGAGAATTAGACTCCAAATTATGCTACGGAAGTAAATTAAATTGTAAGACTGGGGTTGCGGGGTAAGCGCAATGAGGAACCGCGACCTCGGCCCAGAGCAGGAGAAGGAACAGGGGGGCTTTTAGTCAGTAAGAGTCTGACACTCCCTCCCGCCCGGCCCTGAGCGGGAGAAGTCATTTGATGATTTTCCCCTTACAAAAAAAAAGACTGACTCGTTGTCGCAACGGTTTCTGATTTCAGGTAACTAATGCTTTTCCTTGCGAATATACGAAATTCTTGGTAACAACAAATATTCCGAATAAAAATAGTATGGTACACATATATATTTCCCTTAAATACATTGGCGAACGCTCTATGTTGAACTCGCAACGCCTCGATTTTAACACGAAATGCAAAAATGTTTTCCTAGAACTTCTGAAAATTATAGAATAAAATATTAATTTCGTTTTAATTATTTCAAAATTTAACGAGTAATCCAAATTATTGTTCCAATAAAATTTCTTTTTGCAACATTCCTTATACATTGTATTCATTTGTAATTAAATTAAATGATTTTAAACGTAATAATTTATTTCATTTGCACATAATATCCTGAAAGTCCAATATTATGTTAAAACAAATTAAACTTCGTGACAGGATATTACGTAGAGTTACTACAAACACTCCATTTTAATTAAATCCCTTGTTTCAAGTTAGGCATTTGATTCACATTGATTTTTAAAGGGATTGGGTCAAATGATCAGACATTTCTCACTACCGTACTGTTCCGTGAAATTTTAAGTAGGTACTGTTAAGTATCATGTATACGTAAGAGATAAAAATGCGATGCTGACCGATGTCAAAAGGGTATTTTTTTATTCATGCTATCCATAAATAGATTATAATTTATATTGTACTGAATCATTACATATTAAACGATACGAAACGTAATGTGTGCTTAAATCTTCAATGCGACGAACCGTATTTTGATGCGGTATGAAATTTAGAGTCAGTATTGCACCCGTTTGAAATCTAACACAATTTAAATGACCATGAAATAAAGGCACCATTTAATACAATTTAAATGGTGCCTTTATTTTAAATGGGCAAAAATTTACGATGGCTTGTTTATTCTTATTTCTTAAAAGAACAAAAAATATGAAAATTTAAAAATAAATAAAATAATCAGAAAAAAAAAACAATATTCAAGATGTATTTCGAAAACTTAGATGGTTTACAGTAACTTAACGTTTCACGTTCACATTCCAAGAAGACCGTATTACGTCGATAGTTCTGGATATGTAATAGGTACGTTAATTGTAATTATATACAATTATTGACATTCGACTATCGTGTAGTGTGAGCACTTACTTAAAGCATGTGTGTGAGTTAGTACATTAACAGGCTCAAGATACGTTTCAAGAATACTGTAATGAATGAATAATTCGACTGCACGGTTGGCGCGGTGGCTGGGCAACTGGCTGCCGCGCAACGTGTCGCGGGTTCGATTCCCGCACGGAACAACTCTTTGTGTGATCCACAGATTGTTGTTCCGGGTCTGGGTGTGATGTGCATGTGAAATTGTATGTTTGTAAACGCACCCACGACACAGGAGAAAATCCTAGTGAAAAAAAAAAGTTTTTTAAAGAAAAAAAAATCTCTGTTCGGCTGTAAAGGTCGATACTTGTGAAAACCTAAAGGAAATTTGTTCCAACGATGATTGAAAGACGTTGTCGATTTTCTTCGTAAATAAACTTTAAGCTTTTTGAGATTAAGAAAGACTTTTCTGAAGAGGATTAGGTGCGTTAAGCCGAATGAGATATTCTGATTACATTATTCAACAAGACTTCGTTTAGTTATTTAATTTTGTTTTAGTAGTTCGTCTATCGTGTTTCGTCAGCTTACCTAAATAGTTAGTTTACTTTCTCTTTTCAGTTGGTTGTCACTAAGGTAACAGCTCTGGATATATATTGAAAATAATAAGAAATTTTTATAAGATAAGGAATGATTCTAGACTAGGCCATGGTAACAGTATGTCACCATGGCCTCACATGAAACGTTATATTTTGCCGTATGAATTTGGTGTCTATAGGTGGCGCTGATTGTAAAATAGTGTCATATTTAGAAAACACTACATACCCTCTGTATTATAAATTAACTCAAGCAAAGAAATAAAAATAAACAATACTCTCAACTTGTTATTAATATATCAATATCAAAATTAAAAGTTATGAGATTGATTCTACCTATTATAAAAGTATTTGAAACAAAAAATAATCTACTTAGCGACTCAATATTAAAAACGTTATTGGATATAAAACTTGGTTTTAGTTTGGCTTTGAAACCTTCCAGTCTTAGAATCTCGGTGAAGATTGATTTCCTACTCAAGTTAATTTGCATTTAAAATGGATTTTCTGCAGTGCAACTGTAATTGATTTTATTATCTTGTTGGTGTTCATTTAATATATACTTTTATAGGGATTTCATAACTTTTATTTGCATTTTGATTCATTACTCCTGATTTTATAAAACAAACTACAATAAAATCTTCAATGTATTAAGAAAATTAAATGAAAAAAGAAAGAACTATATTTTTTTATTTAAACAACCTTTTACAAAACAAAACCCGTTCCAACTTTAAATTTAAAATTGAAAATCGACTCAAATTAATTCAAATAACATTGTTCTTTTGTCTACAGATAAAGAAATAAATAGTTAGTCAACATTCCATATTACGTCACCAAAAACGTTAAAAAGTTTCTTAGCTAGAAACTCCGTGGTCTCGTGTTTTATTGCTTCAAGTTGAAATAGTTTTAGGAGTATCCGGGGTGCTCTAATCATGAGCATCATCGCTGAGGATCTATCTCCCGTAGCTTAAACCAAACTTCGTAGTGTAAACTTCATGTTGAATGCTTTTAAAATACGCTTTGATTTAAATAAGACTGTAGAATGCTGCACGCTTTTATTATTTCTTTGCCAGTGCTAGTGCAATACCGTAGTTCCGGGCTAGAGCAGGAGAAGAAACTGGGTGTGGTTTTTATTCAGTTAGAGTCTGGCACTCTTCCACGCTCCCCTAGGGTGGGAGAAGTCATATGATAATTTTCCCACTCAAAACGATGGTGGATAGCTATGCTTCTGCTTTGATAGCAGACTGTTATGTTTTGCCGTGTGAGTGAGATTACCGAACGCCCAATCCTTCCCCTCCTAATCCCTAAATCTCCATTATTCCTTATCCCTAAAAGGCACTAAAGACTTATTGTCAGGTAATGCGTATCCTTTTGCTACCAAAAAGAGCCTTAAGTTAATTGTGAAACAATACATTCTGATTTTGGAATACAAGAACATCATTGATGTTATCCACATGCAGTCTCGCTCCACAATTACGTGAAATTTCTAGACTCCAACATCTGTTCCTCATTCTGCATATAAATTGAATTTCAAATATTGTTAACAGTTTCCACAGACTATTTCAGAGTTCATATGTTAAAGAGAAAATTTCTATGCACATCATCGCATATTATAACAAACCTGATAGGAATTATTATTATATTGCTTAGACAGTGGACAATATGGACGCGTGTAATACTGTACCAATGTCCTGGGACACGTGATGAATAGATTAAACAATCCTTTGAGACCATTGATTGTTTAAACGCACCGGTAAATAATTTAGTGGTTTGTATTATGCTACTAATGGTACAGAATGTTTAGCGGAGATTCAGGAAATTACATGATTAATAATTTTAGGTAACGTTCAGATTAGTTTTATTGTCTATATTGTCATTTTCAATACTCGATTTGGAACTGCTGGTGATATATTAAGCTTTGGGATATATTACTATATATTTGTGGTAATGATGATGATATACTTCTTCTTATATTTATATTGAAACAGATTTTAAAGAATTTATATATATTACTTATGATGTGCAGTTGTGGTGGCCCGGAGGTAAAGGTAAGTTTTTACATGTACCGGGATACCAATTTGACTTTTTTCTATGTTATATGTACTTTTTAAGTGTATTTAAATATTGTCGCCTAACTACTGTCACTAGCATACGATGAACAAAAACATCGCTAGGTAACCAGAACTTATGATATCTAAATATACCTATATTTGAAATTACCAACCCGCCTTGAAGAAGCGTTATAAATAATGCAAACCTTTTCCATGTGAGAAGAGGCTTTTGCTTAGCAGTGGGCACTTATAGGTCATGTAGATAATGCTGATGACTCAACATTTAAGGAATTAGCATGATTACAAAAAAATCGAAGCATATTCAATTCCAGTTTCTTTAGTTAATGTCAAATTATAAGAAAAACTATAAGTTATAGACATATTGCATAGGATGCCGTGAAATGAACATCGCTGGAAGTATTCGGTGATAATAATAATTTGAGTCAACGTTTCTAACTAAGTGGTTCGTAAAGCACTTAATTAAGGCGAAGCGTTAAGCGCACCCCACTAGCACTTGTGTTTGGGGAAACCCGTTTACTTTGTAAATACATTTCACCGTCCTTGCATTTCGGGGCTCTCGGGAAACCAAGACTTTTGAGATAGAGAGATTTGTGACGGATATTCGTAATTTGCTACTTATTATGACCATTTACTTTACTGAGAGAAAGTTCTATTTAAAATACTTACTTATTAGTGAAAAGTGGGTAAACATATGTATATACATAACAAATGTGAATCTTTTTTCGATACGTATTTGTGTATCTTTCGTGAGACTCTAGATCTATTGAAAATAACGACTTTTTTTCTCTTTTTTATATAGAGGGTTTAATCACAAACTGATTATGCCACGCTCATCGGAATAAATAAATCATTCTTACGGTCTAAAACCTATCTTATCTAATTTATATAAGTTTCCTGCATCCTTTGATAGAGGTGACGCAAGAATACTGTTGCTTTTGCCAACATCCATTGAGGTAGGTATTATTGAACGACGTTCGGCCTCGTTTCGGATACACTCTATCAGAATATGATATATGTGTCTGATGGAGTGTGTCCGTTGAAATAACGTCTTAATCACGTGAGTTTACTGTATTAGTTTCAGGCTAAGAACCGCACATGCTTCCTATGAATATAAGACCTGTTTTCACTTGAAGCTACTCGTAATAGATATTTTCTGAGTTAATTGACGTGAATAAGTCTTTTTTTAAAACACCTTTCTGCCCTTTACTATAATATTGCTATTATTATTTCTATTTCGTCCTTGATTTAAGTTAAAAAGGGTCCTACTTTCTAATCAAAGCGAAAAAGTCGACGGCGAATGAACCAATAAAAAGTTTTTAAAATGGTTTTATTTTTAACAGAGTTAGGTACGAATAAATACTATGAATAAATAAATGGTATGAATAAATACTCAATGTTTAAATAGCTGTTAAATACCTAATTTAAAAATAAAACCTCGAAAGATTAGTCTTAATGTTTGATACAACCTTCTTGTAATAAGTCGGCCAGTCAGAAATTGTAAAACAAAAAAAAAAAAAAAAAAGAATTGAGTTCCTCGTTTAAATATTCGTTGCAGCAAATTTACTTCTCATACCTCGAAGCTTAACTTTTCTTGGCGACTCACTTTTCTTCTGTAGTTACTGTTTTAGACTTTTTCCGCATCATTAAACATTAACATTTTTGAGACACTTCTTGCTTTAAATGTTATTTGATTTCTTTTTTTAAGAGTGTATGCAGACTGTTGTGGCATGATCGTCATTTCTTTTTATATTGTTAATTCTTTTTAAATGTCATAACATATTTCATACACAAACTAATGTCATGTAAAACGTAGGCTAGAGACATTTGACTAATAAAACCTACGTCATGTAATTTATTTTTGTTTCCACAATAATAACTAAGTATGTCTTAAATGAAGCGTGGTGTAGCTTACAAGCAAGAAATATGTTTCTAGAAGGATCTGAAACCAGAGTAATCTTTGTTATGGACTCCTGTTCTTAACCTCAAATATTTTCACAGAGGATAGAGAAATGCGAAATGTATAAATATAATATATAACAACATAATAAACAAACATAATATTTTTTAGCTGACTTTAATTAGTAGTAGTGAGTTAATGTAAATGACTTTTTATAATAATGCATTAAAGTGTTTGTGATAATACATTTGATAGTTAATAAATAAGTTCATATAGTCTTCATTAAGTGATAACTAATGTAATCAAAAATATAACATGTTATTATTATCTAGTTATAAGTTAAATTGCTGCGCCCTAACAGGGTAATGTACTGTACTGGTTGTATGTTATACTTGACATTATATGTACATTGCGCAATATAAATAAATAAATAAATAAATAAACAAAACCAATTTGATCTTGAAACAACATACCTAAGTACTATAATACTATAAGTTAAAACCATTAAATTTACACATATATATTACTTTAAGCGCTTGTGTGTGTTTGACTGTGTATATGTGTGTGTATTTTAGTGTGTGTGTGTGTGTTTGTTATCATATTAACAGATTTAATGTAACATTGTTTTTAAGGGTTGGAAATGGTTGTTCTCATACTTTTCTTTCATTAGCAAAGGCATTCTTAACAAATAAATGTCTTTTTCAAGTCGATAATTTAAGAATGTATCATTGTTATCAATAAAGGTTCCTTTGTATAATGTAATGTAAACAATATCACGTCAAACGCACAACTAATGGTATTGCATTCGCTGTAAACTGACAACAATACTACAAATATGAATACGTTGCAAAATACAATTTTGACCAAAATGTACCAGGAATTCCTAAGCATGGTGTGATTTCCAAATTTCCAAAGAATTTCAAATGGAAACTCGCAGTTATTTTGTGTACCCAGAAACTAGTATTTGATGCTATATTTTATGTACTATATATATTGTACACCCTAAAACTAACTTAAATAAAAGCGCATATAATCTGAAACCCATCACTGACAAAGGGATCGTTTCCTGAGGACTGATAACACTGTTACGTTGTATGGCAAAATATTTTGACTAAAACAAACCGACTCTGAAGAATTTTTTTTTAATATTAAGCTGTCAATATAGATCTTTTAGCCTTTATAGCATAGCGATGGCTATGCTATAAAGGCTAAAAGATCTGCCTTATTAAAAGACTCCGTACACCTAAGGGGTGGACCAAGGCGCGAATTTCAAAAGAGAATTAGAGATCCTTCCTGGATCATTGGGTTTCGTCCTTCCTTAATGATGATGAAGTGCATTAATAGAACAAAAGAAAATCAATCTTTAAAAAATAACCATTTTACAACCTGACTGTCTGAGTGTCTGGGCGGCGGGTTGCAGTGCAACGTATCGCAGTATATTCGATTCCCGTACAAAACATCTCTTTGTGTAATCAAATTATTGTTTTTTGGGATCTGGATGTCATCTTCATGTCAAATCTTATGTTTTGGATATTCACCGACGACACGAGAAAAAGCCTAGTGTAAAGAGAAAAACTTATGTAAAAAAAATTACAATTGCCAAGATTACATTACGTAATGAAAGTCTTTGGTAAAATCGAATATAATCAAAATCGAATATAATTTAGGTCTATTGAACATTTATTTCGATTTCAGACCAAACATCTCTAGGCTTTAATTAAAGCTTTATAAATACCGATTTGGGTGCCAAACAAAATATCTAAGTATAAAGAAGTATCGCTATGAACTTGGTGCGACATGGAAAATTTTCGGGTTTAACTGATTCAAGCGAATCAAAAGCTTTTATACCTTCTATACGCTTTTATACACTGGGTCATTGTGATAGAATATTGTTATGTGACAAATTAATTTGGGCATAAATGGAGCTTATAGGGCTCGTTGTTATTTCTTATAATATAATAAGTAGAAACTTTTGGTTAACCTTTAGTTGGTATATTTTTGTAACTGGATTTAAAAGAAAACCTTTTATGCAGAGAAGGCCTTGGTTAGGATAAGCCTACCACAATCTTCCAAGAGCACTTCGACATCTGTAAGCCAGGGTTTGTAGGTATCGGAACGGTGGCCGGAGTCGTCATCTGCTCCGCGACACCCGAAGTATCTCCTACTGCGAGACGGTGCGTCGCATTCTACACACACACATCAAAGAGCAATATACCACCACAGATGGGGACCAATAGTGCTGATTTTCAGCAGGGGCTGTGGGTGCAAGCGGCCAGGAGCAGCAGAGGGAATATTGTACTTTTAGTTAGTGAGAGACTGACGCTCTCTTTCGCCCCACCCAAGGTGAAATTAACATAAAAAAAAGAAATAAACAAAAAGTGAGTTATCTGTAAACATAATAACAATAATAATTTGATCTACTCTGCATATTCTATTTTGTAATTCACAGAACCACAAAAGTACTCCAAATTTTAAACTAAAAGTTATTAAAACTTTAATTAAGCACTAAAATAAAATTATATTACAAATAAAATTAATAATTGAACTACTTTTATGCAATTTCACGTGAATTTTTAGGTTGGAGCCGCATAAAATTACTCTAATAAAATATGTTATCGAAAAACGTTGATTAATATTAAACTAAATTGGTACTTAGACATTAAAAGAACCCAATCCCAGCATCTGCGCTATTAATAAGATGTTAATAAGAATTATTTTAAGTGAAAAAACTGTAAGTGTCTGTTCTTGACATTTGTACCCTTTTAAAAACACTTTATATTTACGTTCGTACCTAAGACAAAAAGTATGTTTTTGCAGTGACTTTTTGACAAATATTAACGAATCGAGTTATTATTTTTATTAAAATAACGTATGACCTGCTGCAGTTTTTTAGTACGCAGGTACGCATTAAAGATCTGATGGATTTACTACCGAGACGTACGAAGACAGTTTGACATTGTTTGGCTATGGAGCCGACCAATCATTACAAAAGAGAAAACTTCTAAGTTATTAATTAATCAATATACATTTTACTACTTAAAAATCTAGCATCAGAGCATAAGTAATGCATTCAAGCAGTTACAGCTCTTTATGTAAGTTAATAAATCATAATTTAGTAAGGTCACATATTATAATAACTTGACTAATATTTAAATTCAAGTTTCATGTAAATTATTTGGCGAAGTCATATTTATGTAGTAATATGCTTGTACATTTCTGAGTAAGTTATAATTGACATAGACTAATGTATTTGAGTTAATCCACACTGTGTATCTACGTAGTCCACGAGTCTGTACCTGCTCAACGAATTATATGGACCGTTCTGAATTATTAATTCCTCAATGTGTATATTAAATGTATTGAGTCACCGAGACAAGGACAGCAACATCTTTTCTCTCTTCTAATAAGCACTATGTGTGTGCCTGCTACTGATAATGAACAATAATGGCCAGCATGATACTGAAATATTTTTATTTTTTGTGATGTTGAATGGATTTGTATTAAGTCGCTACAAGTTTCGCTGCCTGTTATTTCTGTAGACATCGTCTTGAGTTGTATATTTGTTAAGTGTATAATCTTTGTACTCCAATGTTCTCCAACCATGTATAATATTTAATAACACAGCTGTTTAGTGTCGTCAATAAAAGAGATAATTTTTATATAATTTCAGCAGTTCAAACATAAGGTATGTATATGTACAAAAGTACATACGATATCGCAATGTGATACTTTCGTACCTGAAAATCAAATTTAAGATCTTTTATTTCACTTCAATAAAGAGTACGTTGTGATGTATTCCTCCACTGAAAAAAAGGTTACTTTTGTGTATTTTTATTTAAAATAAAAGTCTTTTCTTCTTTTTATTCGTTTCATTGTGCATAACGGTCGACTCAATAGTAAAAGCATACTCTGCCAATCAACCTTTGGTAAAATACAAAGACATGTTGGTTAAAACTTACCTAGTTTTGTTTCGTAGAATGCACTAGAAAGGCATTCACTTTGTTTTTGTGTTATATTAAGTAAGAAATAGAGCGTGCCACATGAAAGACGGGTTACAAAACAAGACTAAAGGACATGGCCAAAAAAGTACATTCCATGTACACAAACATAAATAAAATACACAGTAGAATAAAAACAGAAAAATGAATTATTACGTAGTTTTATTTTATTTATTCTCCTAAATAAATAAATCATTAATATTTATAGCAATTCTTTTGTTTTATTTTAAAAATAAAAAAAACGCCCTATGGTTTTTAATAGCAAATCTTATTCCGTGCGCTTATTGTAATCTGACAAAAAGTTTAGTGAAACTATTTTCGTCTAGTGTGTTGTAATGACAAGTTCTTCGTGTGTTTTATTTATTGCAATTTAATGTAAAAATATTCACAAATATAAAATACCAAAAATCATTGATGAACATTGAATTCAATAACTATGCCAACGCCCATACAAACATTGGCCATGTCCTTTACTTTTTTACTAAAATTACAAAATTGAAACGCTACAACATTTTTAGAAAGACTCGCACGTCATGATTATTCCTATATAGACTATTTCTTGTCTTTAAGATTACGTGCCAAAAATAAGGTCTAGGTCTACCTTACTCATATATCAAAAATTGAAAGCTAACGTAGCGTTCTAACTTGATAATAGCACGGACACTGGGAATAGTAGCAGGAACGTGTCTTGTAGACACGAGATATTTGAGAAAAACTAAAACCTGGAAAATATTGGACATTTCATATACATATATGTTCAATGGCGCTACGTGAACGCTGCATATAAATAAGGAGTGATATTGTGATTTGAAACTATATAGAAGCATTATAGAACTTACCTATATTATTGAAACAATAATTAATGTACACGTTAGGAGGAGGCCCATTGGCCCCCAATCCCTCCTCAATCCCTAAATCTCCAAATCCCTAATCCCTAAATGGTCGGCAACGCGCTCGTAACTCCTCCGTTGCGAGTATCCATGGGCGGCGCTGATTGCTTACCATCAGGTAATCCGTCTGCTCGTTTGTCGACCTATTACATTAAAAAAAAAAAAAACGTTAATGCAATAAAGTCTTTGACTGATTTCTCAGTTAATTCACGTGAAAAAGGCTTCGATATTTTCAATAAGTTTTGTAATATTGTATGTCGCTTAATTGTTGCTATACAAAAAAACCTAAGTGACCCTAGAAAATAAAGTAGAAAAGATATCCGTAGCCTTGATTTCTAGGCAAAATAAGTATGCAAATGATACCAGAAACGAACAAACGTGAATCACAGAATTCCATATCTGCTTCAATATTTTTACATGCGAAGAAGACTCTGACATATGCCTATTTATAGTGATCCATGTAAATTGGATAGGCATACGAAACAATAATGGAATAAAGCCAACGTACATGTCCCTTCTGTGTCCCATTTCTATTCTATATTTCAACAAAAAATCCTTCCTTTATATTATTTGAATACTGTTTGCTAGAAAATGGATCAAAGCGTTTTTCTTGTGTCTAGCCATTAAAAGTAATAAGTTTACACTAGAATGCTGCTATGAGAAACTGTCTCAAATAAATCTAGACACAAAAGAAATACTGTGACACTTTTATTTAGTAATAAAATATTGTGAGTTGCTTTTTTATTGTAGTTTCAAGAATTTCTTTTGATGAGCATAACAAGTATCTTGTTTATTTGTATGGTTGGTTGGGAAACAACCACCTGTGTCATCTGATGGTAACCATAACCAATGAGTATAACCCATAGACATTGGCAACATTGAGAATTTATTAGTGCGTTGCAGGCCTTTTTGGGATTATGGTCTTGAGGATGGAGGGATTGAGGTAGGAGGGAGTTTTAGGCTTCCGATAACTTCACTTAAGTAGCAGCCAAAAGATTCACTCCGGTTTTCAGTGAGGCCATAGTATGACACCGGTAAAGCCACAATTTTACTTGACTTCGTTGTTGGTTATTTGTTATAAAAATAAATGCAATTGTTAGGACAAGATGTTTTAAGTTGAATGTCGTCATTTCACACATCTTGCTAATAGGAATTATTCGAGACCTATACCTACATTAGGATTTTATAAAATTCCGTACACAATTCTATGCCTTGCTTATTTGTCATCTTACTACCCAAAGGTAATATTAGACTTTGAGAAAAATTAAAATAAATGTAAAAGATCAAAACTTGGACTGAATTGATACTGAATAAATTTTCTTTCTAACACTTTCACCACTTCTACTATGTTACTTACTCTCTATCTTTCTCTATAAGTTATATAATAAGATTTTTTTTAAATTATTATATTTGTTATAATGAAATTAAAATCTCCTTTTTCGCTTTTAAAATAAAATTAAATAACGCTAGTCATAATTGCATAAAAATAAAGATATCTCAAAATAATTAAACTGATGACGATGCTAATAAAAAGTCATTGCTATTTAACACAAATGTACGTAATGTTTTTATGGGAGCCATTACACGGTTTGAGATAAATACGGCACTAAGACCCTAAATGACCCAAAACTAATGACGTCATTAACACTTCTCAGTATTAGCGGAGAATTAATTTATTATTTATAACTTTTATTTGAGTGAGAAAATATTGCGACACTCGTTTGATACTCACTAATATAGCATAAAACAAAGTCGCTTTTTCTGTCCTTTATCTCTATGTATATATATCTATACGTATTGTATTTTCATATGTGTGTATTTTGATAAGTAGTTAAAAGTGATTGAAAAGGAAGGTTTGAACGTAGAATAACATTCATTTATAGTGGAGAATTTGAGTACCAGTGTTGCACCTGTTGGAAGCCGGGGTGGGTCGCTAGTTTAGTAATAAAAATATTACTTAATGTTTTCTTGTGAAGAAATATTACTGAATGACTACTGTACTAAGGAGGACAAAAACAGGTGTGAGATTTTTGTTGTTGGATTTCTTGTTCCAAAAGTTATCCATCAACCCCGACCTGACAACACAGAGAGCAGTTGAATGCAGACCTTTTCCGACCCGCCAAATTGGACGTTATAAGGCAAAGTCTATGTTCAGCAGTGAGCTCATGTGATGATGGCGATCCCATGGTATAATATTTGAAACTACAGAAGCTTGAAAATTAAATTCTAACTAAAGTATACTTAAACCGCACTTACAATAATGTAACGCGGGTCTGATATGGAGCAAGAGAAGGATCGAGATTTTTGTTACCCCACCACAAATGGCCATACAGAAGGTATTTAATAAAAAAAAAAAATTCATAAAAACTACGAAACCTATAGCTCCAAAATACCATAAAAGATGTATTCTTGGAAAAAGTGCGCTACACTTTGAGCTTGACGAAGTAAAACGTACGAGTGTCTCTCGGGTTTACAAACTGTGGGTGGTCAAAGAGACCCCTTGCCAACTAGTGAAAATATTACGGATGTATATATACAACGTAAACATTTCTTATATTCACAAAGAAGTATAAACAAAAGCGAATGTTTTGAAATAAATATTTTAGCAGCAGATATTTTGTTAGGTTGAAAATTCTGGATTAAAATCGAAACCCTACATACATTTAAGCGTAAACATGACTTGTTTGAAGCCTTTTGACAATAGGCATTTGAAATGAATACGTTGTGTATGTGAAAACGATTAGGACAATATTTAGATTGCTTTTTGATACTACTGTATCTGTTATTTTAAATCTTAATATAAACTATTCTTTCGTGTCAAAGTCGACACAATTTGGTCCACTTGATATCAAAACCTTTAAGATTGGAATTATTCAACTTAAAGGTTTTGATATTTACTATACTATTTTAATTGTAATCGTAATTAATCAGAACTAACATTGCCCATAATAAGAAAATACAGGAGTTACCTATATTAAGGTTATCTCGGAAGCCATTTATAACACGAGTTTACTCCGTACTAAGCTTGAACTATAAAACCCAACAATGAAGGGGTAAAACAAACAAGCTGATACAGAGTTGCTCCAATTAACACAGTGACACAGTAATACTATCTCCATTAAATTGTTCATATTGTAGCTCTACGTGTATTTTAAGTATGATCATATGAAGTAAGTAAACCATTTACGAACATCGTAGAAATAACATACGGGCCATGTGATACCATACAGTCGAAATTAATACCAAAAATCACGTGAATAATTATCACCGGACCGAGACGAAAATGGCAGGATTTCCCAATAAAAACGGCGTTAATTTAAAATACTTATTAATAGGTACCTATGCTACTTATTTATTTGCTTTAATTAACTCAAGTTGTATACAAGTAAACCAAGATCACGTTAACAAAATAACAGACATAATATATAATTTAATGAACCACGAAACCAAACTGTAAACTCAATTTAACATATCTTAAACGGCAACAAACACAAAATTGTCGTTGTTAAGTTGCAAAACAAGTTGTTTAAGTAAACAAAATATTTTGTATCTTCAAAATCTTTCCTTTATACAAAGATGCATTGCGACAATACATGAATACAAAGTAGAGCCATCTTACCACATGTTAAGGGACACGTGTGTTTCTCTCTTGAGACGACGATACTAAGCGTGCCTGACGAGAATCCATCGATGTTTAGTAACTATGTATTTAATGGAGTTACTGAGTTTACAGCAAGAAACTTTGTTGGAGAATGTTACACAAGACTTTTTTGTGAGGCGGAAATTATCAAAAGACAAAAGAATGAGGTGCAAGGGAGTGCCATAAGTACTCTTACTGACTAAAAACACCCCGTTACTTCTCTTGCTCTAGGCTGAGACCGCGGTACCCTATTGCACTTGCACTGGAACTCTGGCTTAACATCGGGCCTGTAGGGCCACGTCTATGGTGGCCTATTGGACTTTTCAGGCGCATGAAGCACACAACAGCTCTCGAGAATTCCAATGATATAGCAAAATTCGAAATTGGGTACGTTTCGGAGTTCAAAGAAATTAATGTTTGAATTTGGAATTCGTAATTTTATATTTCAAATTTAGGTAATGAAGTTATTTAATTCTTGGCTACTGTAGCGGCACTATCACGTCGCTATATTACTTAGATACGATAGAGATAAGACATACATGTTAAATTGTTGCACGTTTGTTAGGATAGCTAAATCTGAAAATCTCACGCATCTTCTTAGTATATAAGCACCAGCAATTAAAGTAATAAACAGACCTTAACCATCTACAGTCTCATTATTTACCTTGCCACGAAGTCTGGCAAATTGGTGACCCGACGAAGAACAATCAACATGACTCATTCACCCTGCAAATCAAGCAGCAGCCAACAAGAAGCCTTGAAGATTATCCCGTATTCCGGAATTTTGGAGGGACCAACCCAGATTATGGTTTAAGCAACTAGAAGCCATATTAATATAAAATATATACAAATAAAATTAAAGGGATTTATGTGAAGAAGCAAAAACATCCGCCATGTGTATGTCATCTCTTACTAACTAAAATAAATAACAAATGACGTTTCTATTAGCTTAATAGAAACTAACAACAGCTACAATTATATTAATATGAGTGTGCCTTTAGCTAGTAATTATTTAAAATATTCAATCAATTTTGACTTATCGGAATTGTTACAGGTCAGCACATAAATGTATGTTTATTTTATCTCTCACATTGTACAATTTGTATCAATTAAACGTAACATTCTCTAGCAAATATAAACAAAATGTAAATAATAATTTACCAAAAATCCCGTGTCAATTCCCTGGCGTGACACGGGAATTTCACCTTAACGAAAAATCTGTTTTTTGTCCGTATTTGCAAATAAAGGTGAACGTAGAGCTTGTGCTAATTGGGCATCAATGACTTAGGGCGGCTTGCACCAAACCTCGATAGTATTTAGGCTAAAATGTAATTAACTAAATGTGTTTAAAATACTAAACATAATTAACATACACGCATTTAGCTACGTCTTGCACCATGCAGTTTGAAGAGATATTTAGTTAAATATCTTTAGCGCGTCGGTAAAATAGTACGTTACGTTTCTTTTCACATAAAATTGAAGTAGAAACGTGAAAAATTTAATTCTATGCATGAAATGAGACGTGTTATGACAACCGACCAAGTTTAAAATACGTTCGGCAGTATGTTACGCTCTAGCATTCAGAGAGCTTCTTAATTTTGTATCAGTTTATTGTTTTTTTGACTTAGCACAACTGTCAAGTCTACGATTTTTTTGCTGTGTGAATTTATTTACTAAAATTTAAGAAAATGAGTGCATTAATTACGAAATCAAGATCAAGAGCGCTTAATTTTAATAAGGAGGAGCAACTTCTGCTCATAAGAGTTATGGAGCCCTACAAACACATTATAGAAAGTAAGAAAACAGATAAGGTTAAGCAAGTTGTAAAGCAGGAGACATGGTCAAAGATAACCCAAATATATAATTCCAACAGTAATAGAGTACCTAGAACAGCAGAAAATTTAATAAGCTAATAATATAATAATTGCATGGGTTACACGATGCACTATACGGCATGCTGTGGATTCATCAACTCCAATCAAGTCTCCACATGTAATAAGTTGACTGCCAGTGGCATAAAATCTTAATGTGCACAATATTTGGTTTAATGGGTGGACAGCATTATTCCTCTGTGAAGTAAACTTCAATTAACAACACAATACAAGGAAACAACCTAACCTATCCAACTCTCAACTCAAAACATATGTTCAACAAAAATGGCGCTAATTGCGTTTAGGCGCGTTAAATAGCCAAAAGATGCTATTTAACTTTGACAGATATGCTAAACACAATTAGCGAATAAAATGACATGGTGCAAGAGGATTCACAAAGATAAACAAGAAATTCTATTTAAATATTCCTTAAATCAAGTTAAGACGTTTGGTGCAAGCCGCCCTTAATGTATTTCTTTTTATTAAATAAAAACGTGGTTCACTTCACTCAGCCTATAAGTTCTATCTACTAAGCAAGAAACTCTTTTCACGATGTTTTTCTTCATTGGTGCCAGTTACATCGAGATAGGGATATGGACAAATTTATTACCTACTAGCTGTGCCCGCGACTTCGTTCGCGTGGTTGTCGAAAACAAAACAACATCGTTTATATAACAGTAGGCTATACACATATAAACTCCACTCAAGAAAGAAATTTTTTTTTGCTATTTAAGGTCCTGACTGTAATATATATTTATTTACCTATACCTATACTATATTAGCGGTGGAATTACATGCTCCGGGCATATACAAAAAGGTTGTTTGGGTTGCTAACACGTGATAGAGAAACATAGAGTCCGCCGTGTGAAAAACAATCAAAAGTATGGTCATGGGGCAACAGACCCTTACAGGGAATTGCACATTTATTGCGTTGGAGACTTGTTTCTCTCAGCCGTGTACCATTACAAACTTTTGGAGGACTTAAATTTCTGAGTAGAATGATTGGTGGAGTACCAACCTTTAAATAAATTTTGTGTTCTGGAACACCTGGTGTCATTAGAGAGTCTAAAAACTCTACTGGATAGTGGGTAACATCTCCTTCTTCCAAAACCGTGTTAATAGATGAATATTCCCTACTTTCTACAGAAACATGTACCAATATTTGAGAATTGATTGCTGCTGCTTGCTCATTGCGAGGTGCCAAAGTAGCTCGTTGGCATAGCCAAGCAGTGTCATGGTTCGAGATCTCTGATGGATCTCCGTATGCAGAAGAAATGAGTTCTTGCTGTGAGGCAACAGAAGAATACAGGCTCTCGACTAAAGTTACTTTAACACCTTTTTGAGTCGTGTATGTACCATTACCAATTTGAAGTAGTAAATTTGAGAAGACCTGCGCGTTTGCGTCACCTCCCAAATATGCTCGCATATTAAAGCTCAAATTGGATGATATGATAGTACCTACGCCATAAAAAAGAGCTCTTTAAACATGCACCTATTTCATCGGCCCTCGTTCCTCTGGGTATTATAGGGAGTGTCTGCCTAAAGTCTCAACAGAATAGCACCATTAAGCCCATCGGTCGGTCATTTTGTCTTATATCTCGCAACGTTCTATCTACAGCTTCCATAACTTTATCACTATTGCGAGAGATGTTGCAAACAGGGTTTTCTGTGCGCTCCGAGTCGATTGGTATTTTAAATGTTTTATTTGCAGTTTTTCCTCCTGGTAATAAAGTTGCTGCAGTTCCTGAGGAGGCCACCGCAAGGGCAATTTTGTTTTGGCTCCTTATTTGAGCCAAGATAACTTTGGTGAGGAAAGTTTTACCTGTTTCACCAGGTGCATCTAAAAACAATATTTCCCCTAAAGAATTTTCTACACTACAGCATACTCTATCAAATATTTGACGCTGTTCTGACGTCATATTTGAACAGCCATTTAGCCTTATTTCTGCTAACTCCTCAGGGTTGTAATTTATTTCCGATTTATTGGTTCCCCACCAGCTGTCAAGCCGTATTGACTAAGAAGGTTCCCTCCTATACTTATAACTATATCTTGTATAGCTAGCAAAGACTTATTATAGCAGTTTTCCCGTACTTGGTCAGAAGTTTCTCTATTACTATTTTCCTGTCTACAAAAATCTTCAGTAAACGCGTCTTTATATTTTTGCCACAACTGCCCAGCGTCCGATAGGCCACAAAATGTCAATAAAACAAACAAATGACGAAGACGATGTGGATTATCGCTGACGCATGCTTCGGCTAAAGCATCATCCCAATGCTGATCACCATCTAATAAAGGCCGTGGGCCGAGGGATATTCTATATCGTCCACTTTGCGGAGATCAGTAAAAGAAGTAGGCCCTCGCACTATGTGAAGAAGAAGGCGTAAATAATAACACTCTGCATTATTTGGGTGCACCGTGTATACTCTTCCAATCACGTGTTCTTTAAAAATGCCGGGCTCACCTTCTACAGCAGTTCCACGTCACCTGCGTTTAAAAACACCTTGCTGCTTGTTGTAAGTATAATAATGTGGCACTTCATTGTACAACAGAGACTTGGCGAAATTGTCTCTTTCGCAAAGGCGAAAAAATGTCATGTTAAATCGGATCTGCGCTATGGTCTGGAAATTCTGCACTTATGACACTGTCTATAGCGTCGGGAAGAATTTTTTCTTCCAGCCACAAAAGAATGTGCGCATGGGGTAAACCACGCTTTTGCCACTCGACGCTATACATAAGACACAGAGTTGAACCGAAAACTTTCTCCTTTGTAAGTAGATTAATCAAAACTTTGAGTTGAATATGAAAAATCCTCGCAATAATGTCTTAATTAATCATTTAATTATTAATATAATCATTAATAATCATTAATCATGACGTATTTGCACAACGCCATCTATCGAATAAAGATATCAACTATCAACATTAGTTCTATTTTTTGTCTTAAGGTGTCGTTGCAAGTACTACCTATACGGATATGCGTGTTGTAATATTTTACTTCTTGACTCACTAAATTAATCATATCTTGTGATAGAGTGAACCGATTTCGATGAAACAAAAACTAAGTTATACCTCAAGTTGTGTAGAATTTTTGTATATAAGCATTGTCTGCATTGAATTCGTAGATTTTACGTGATGCGCGCACAAACAAACATATAAACAGACAAACAGACAAACAGACAAAAATGACAAAAATTACGAAAAATGGGTTCGGTTAGTTATCCTTTGACACGCTGGCTATTTTTCTTCAATTTATTCAATGTACAAAAATTACTTTTCTACAGATTTATTATATGTATAGATAATATAAATTTGGCTGACGCCTGAGAAAAAGTTAAAAATGCAATAGGTATCAATAGTACCTGTTTAGTTACTTTTCATACAAAGCACCTTCTTATTCGACCGATAACTACATATAAATTAAAAATTTAATTCTTGTGCCCCAAACTTTTGAAAGGTTCAAATAAGGAAAATAATATAGGTATTATTGACATAACAAAAAACTTTCAAGTAGTGAACATAAGGTGCTTTTGAAACGTCAAAGAATAATAATAGTTCGTCCGCGACTTAGCGTTACTGAAGAACAGATGGACTGACTAACGTAGACAGTCGTTTCGGATTGTAGATGTAAATGGAGAAGAATAAGAAAGAAAATTCATCGTTGTTCTTTTGAATATTGTTACAATCTCAGCAATACACTATCTATGTAAAACACATTATTGACTGCACGTTTGGTGCGGTGGCTGGGCAACTGGCTGCCGTGCAACATGTCGCGGGTTCGATTCCCGCACGGAACAACTGTTTGTGTGATCCACGAATTGATGTTCCGGGTCTGGGTGTCATGTGTATGTGAAATTGTATGTTTGTAACTGCATCCACGACACAGGAGAAAATCTATCTAATGTGGGGGCAACGTTTTTTTTAAAAAAAAAAAGAAATAAAAAATACATAATAATATGAAAACAATTTTGACTAATAATATTAAATTAAATCAAATAATATTATCAATTCCTCAAAATTTAACTTTGTTGCCCTGAATGTAACGTTTATTTTTGTATTAAGAATGTGGGTTATTCTTGCATAAAAAAATCAAATCCATCAAAATAGAAAAAAAAAGTAATGCCATCGATTTTTCTCGCGTTGATTACTTCATATTGGGGATGCAAATGTGAGACTCCTTTTCAAAGACTTGTTAGGTAACGTGAGGGTGAAACAATAGCAGGCCTTGTTTTGTCAGTCACCTCAGATGTTGAAGCCAGCACCTTTCAATGAAAATTTTCGGCTCTTTCTGTTTTCCTTCTATAAAACGAGACAACAACATCTTTTTTTTTATTCTTAAAAGTAAAAGTGTTGTAATTAGCGCAGTAAAATACTATTCCAATTTTCTGTAGTAAATTATAAACCTTTTGCACACTACCTTTTTAGATGACCACCCATATTTACACGTAACAAGTCACTTCACAACTAAAATACTAATAAACCACACACCTGAAAAATCCAAATCAACCTTCAGCGTAAACCTTAAAGTTTAAAATCGAATGTTGAAAGGGCCGCCATGTTTTATAGCCGTTCCTATCAATAATGCAACGTACACTCGCAACATTGAACCCTTGGGATTCTGGCCCTAATTAACTCTGGTCTACGTTACCACTGCGATATTACGAATGCAAAGCCGGTGTCAAAACTCCGAACAATCAAAGTAATAATGAATCTACCTTCAATAACAACCGGTTATTTGTATTCGACAAATGCTTTGTACATAAATTGTTTTCAGGAAATTGGTAGAAGTAGGTTAACATTTTAACACTTCTCTGTTGGCTAGAATAATTGTGTACAAAGTGAGTGAGATATTTTAGTCATGTTTTAGAGTTTTAAGATTGAGACACTAAGAGGACTGACCGACAGACTGACACTCTATCTTCAAAATTTTGTTTGACGCTCAAAAGTGCCTGTAAGGGTCTAATTGAAATAAATTATTTTAGACTTTGACTTTGAAATTGGATGTATAAAGAAAGAATAAAGAAAGAAAGAAATTGAGTTTATTTAGCACAGCACGAGTCATATAATAATCACCAAATGAACTGTACATAGGTGTAAAGTATATATTGACTAAAAACAAAAGAAAAGAAAATAACTATCATAGAAATATCAGATCAGAAATAATGTTGGGCAAAAAATTACTGACACTTGGTTTCAAATATACCTAGATGTCTAATAAGTTGGGATGTAAAAAATAATATAGTCACGTAAAGAAAATAACGGCAATCTCACGTGAATAAACTGGGAAAAGCTCTTAGAAGTTCAAATCACAATGGAACTCTTATTCAGGAACGCGTGCGCATTGCGGCAATGTCGCGTAGCCAAGAAATTAAGCATGCCCACGATAGTTATTATTAAAAAAACCTTAACATTGTCCAGTCCCTGTAATTAAAGTTCTTTGACACTTATATTGTTACCAATGCCTTTACTTACAATAAACAACTTCATTTCAATAAACACTTCTAGAATGAAAGTCAACGTTGTTACTCGAAAAACTTTAGTCTTTGAAGTAGGCAACTTTTGCGCTCACTTTTCTTCCAAAATGTCTGTTAAAGGGTTTCATTACGTTTGTTAGAACTGAATTTTTATCAATGGTTTTATTCGTGTGATAGTATTTATTAAGGTTGTTACTGTCAACTCGAAACAGAAAGCTGAGAGAATATTTCATGTCAAAAAGCCTGACATTATAAGATTTTTGACAGCACGGTTGACAACAATTCTTCCCCTCCCCCAATCCCTCCTCAATCCCTAAATCTCCAAATCCTTAATCCCTAAAAGGTCGGCAACGCACTCGTACTTCCTCTGTTGCGAATGTCCATGGGCAGCGCTGATTGCTTACCATCAGGTAATACGTCTGCTCGTTTGCCGACCTATTACATAAAAAAACAGGCTATACAAAGTGTTGCGGTTTCGATTCTTTCATGGCAACCGGATGCCATGTCTGGGTGTGTTATGGATGCGATTTTTTGGATTTTCTTCTTTCTTTCGTTCTCTTTCTAAATATTTTTATTCCCTTTAGCTTTCGTCATTTTCACTTGACATTTGTAAATATTTTGGCCTGGTGAGTACATCACGTAATAAAAATAGTAAATACATGGCTCTGCGATCGGTTTTCTTCTATTTAAAGAAGAACTACAAATTTTGTTTTCCTTGTTAGTCTATTTTCTATCTGCGAATACGTCTATTGGCTAAACGCCAGCTTATTTTACGCTGAGTCGTTGTTTCTAGACAATCAGCTGTAATTGTGGTTCATCCAACGCGATTTCGGAAAATGTCCTACACACAATAAAATAAATTGAGTTTGGCTAAAGTTGCATGGTATAAAAAATATGAATATATTTTTTAAACTTAACAGCACACGTTTTATCTTTGGCATAATTTGTATTCAACCTTATGTTGTCGTTCGTTTTTTCTTAATGTTATAATTCCGAAATTAAAAACCATCTCGTAGTGGCCCGAAGGTTAAGACTTTTCGTACATGTGGACGTGGCTACAATTAGTAAGGACTAGATATTTTGGAATGAGGACATAATTATTTAACTTCATTCTATCTAATAATTAATTTAAAACATTAAACTAAACTTTCTTTTCTCACGAAATCAAAAACTTTCCACGAAGTGACGCCAGTGCATTGTATTTTAATGAGAAAGAAACAATCTCCCACTTCACACTAAATTTTAATTTGATTCTATCTTTACCTATACAATAAAAATGGACTTAAAAGATTTTCAATTTTCATACCCTGTTACCTATGTTTCTCAAACCTCAATTAGACTAGCTTTTAATAAAATAAAACGCTTTTTAATGATCATTATCATCACATTAGCCATGTATTGTCCACTAACATGACCCAACCCAACTGGAGCTTAGAACGATCCCTTGGGATTATACTGTAATCAACGCTCTTATCTCTTAGATTACAGTTCAAGACAAGCCTGCTACAGATGGTAGTTGCTCATTCTATCGATATAATCTTACGATAATCATATATGGGATAAGTGGTTATAATAATATTGAATACAACGAAATGTCACTTGAATATTATAAATTACTTTTTATTTTTAAGTCTAGATAAACAAGGTTAGTTCTTTGGACGCATCACCGCTAAACGATAACTCGAAAAGATCAAGCGGGCATTCTTCGACTCGGTGGTAAGACACTACAAAGAATATTATGGTGGTGCTAGACCTTTGGACTTTCATATCTGATTGGTACCTGAAAGAATTTGACACAAACATTTTTTTTTTCATATATGAATATTATGGGTTTTACACGTTCTACTTGTCATTTTGTATGTTTTCAAACGGTTTTGTATTTTAATGATGAACATTCAGAGTCGACGGTTAGATTCTATAAAACTTTCAAATTTTGAATTATATGCTACTAATTTTTGTTTTACAAAACATCATAATTCGAGAATAATATTCCTTAGATAAACCATCAGCATATAAGTACCATCTCAATCTGTATGAAATCAATTTACTTGGCCTAACAATTTGAAACTAAACGACCCATCAAAGCGTCATCAATTCCATATTAGTCTTGCCCTTGGAAAATATATTTATAAAACTCCTATAACATATTCCTAAAACATACGTCACACATACATTATACGCGCAATATATCATGACAGTAAACTGTTCAGTAGTTAAATAGGGATATGTCTACGATTTATCATTTTCCACTGACTTGCCCTAAGGCACCGGTCCCTTTTATCTCTAACCCTAGCCACAAGGCCGAAAATATAATTCTTTCCTCTCAACCCGACGAAAAATTTGATAAGCGAAGCCCGGAGGCCTTTGAAAAGTATTGTGCTGAATCCAAAATCGTCTTTCATTACCCTTTTTTGAAACCTTAAAATGTTTATTCTGTTAAATATTTTTAATGGTTTCATTGTTTAGGATATTAGGAGAAAGACATTTATAAAAAAAACTTCCGTATTAAAATTGAACAGGTAATTTAATATACATTCAATGAATGACTAACAGTTTAAATCGATCGTGTTTTGATACGAAGAACGCGAGGTAGCATTCTCAGACACGGTGGTTCTTTATAAGGTCTGTTTTCATTCTACCAAACATTTCGTGACTACGGATTGCGGTACAACTGTTCTGTCAATAATCACAGAACAATAATGATAAGGGACTGAAAAGAAAAATAATAGCACCTACATTATTTTTATATAACTCCGCCACTTAACTAACATTTCTACTCTAATAATGTTTACATATTATTATCCGCTATAATTAACATACGCCTGTCATATATCTAGTTAACAATAAGCGCTGGTTTTAAAGCCTATTCTAAACCCACATTGGTAAAGCGTTACTGTGTTTTGAGGCTTAAATTGACGTACCGTTTGGTAACAGGTTAATCTTTTATATACATATACGCTTATTACATACTAACAGTTCTGTCATATTGTTTTCTGCTTACATCTACCAAATCACCGAACCACATTTAATTATAATTATGTGGATATCGTTTGAATGATTAATTCAAAAAGTCAGTTTTACCAAACTATGGGTTGTTAAAAAGTTTTATCGAATTTATGGTCATTTCAAACTGACGACGAAAAGAGTTGTAATAAAATTTGATACTTGACAATTGCGTTCAAGGCTTAAAATTGTAGAACATTATTTATGAGCTGTGGTACCCTTGCAGGTTAAAGAGTAAGTAGTATCGGCGGAGGCAACCTCTCGCGCACGGCCTTAGTCGAGGCCATGGTTCGTAGCGAGAGGAACTGGGAAGCCGTCTCATCTTACTGGGAAGCCGTCTCCTCTTTCTGCGAAGCAGTGATGCTCGCAAAGAAGGAGGCGGAGCGCCTGTGGAAACTATCCTCCTCACGCGCCAGCCGCCGCGGTAGGCGATCCGGGCGTCAAGGATCGACAGACGATCTTCGGCCACCGTAAGCGCTGGTCTGCGGACGGCGAGTAAGGGGTGCTCGCCACCCGACCAGATCCAGACACGAGCGGACAGCGCAATGAGTCACCGCGGCCTCGGCCCAGAGCAGGAGAAGGAACGAGGGGGTTTTTAGTCAGTAAGAATCTGACACTCTATATGGTCATTAGATGATTTCCTCTGACAAAAAAAAGTTATAGAGTAGTGTAAAATTCTAGTAATAAAAGAAATTTTGAAATTAGTCACTTAGTTTCGGAGCATGGTTATTTACAAACAAACAATGAAATCTTTAGTATAGAAAGTTACGCTGGCATTTAGAAAATTCAAACAACGTTATAATTGAATATTTTTTCGTTGGCGTTGCGTCCATAGCATACGATCTTAGTAAGCATGATATAATATTCAATATATTGCAAACATTCAAGCAAGCATCGAAAGTATTCGAAAATATTTATCACCTTCCCGAGGGAAATATTTTGAATCTCTCCAATACTTTAGACGTAGTTGAAATTCAAAAAGTTTCATTTTACACAATTTTTGTACATAAGTATTTACATAGCTACTTACTTGTGCAAATTGTATTTTGTATCTTTGGCTGAATTGTAAATTGTTACCGAAGTTTTTCGTGAATTATTTATCAAACGTTCTGATTGTCATTTACCTATGTACTTAGAAATTCACTAAATTTTGAATTTTAGTTGATTGAATGTTTTTCAATATTTTTTTAATAAAAATTTCGGTTTCATTTCTGGCGAGACAAGTTTTGATTGAAGGTCGGATAGGATCTTTTTTTGTACCACAAGTGCATTTTTATCTACTACATACAGTCTGTTACGCAACGAATTATTTCCTACGAGAATTGAACTACGACACGCTGCACAGCTGTCATGTAGGCACTGTAATAAAGAAAATAAGTTTATTTGCTCCTTAAACACAAATGTAGGTATACTCAATTTTACATTAAGGATAGCATGCTGTGGTTATCTGTAAACACAGGTTTACCTTGACCAGACACTAATCTCTAATGATGGTCGGTTATACCAAATCAATTTGTAAATTAGAATTGCATAGGAGATAAAAATATTTTATGTTTTTGGAATAATTAACCCCACACTGCTTCACAATATTAAATCGCATAACATATTTGCAGGTTAATAAAATTACGTAAAAAAGTTAAGCATTATGAGAATTTCTCTACAATAGCCCAAACAACACGAGCCCATTTGAATGATTAATTAAAAATTCAGTTTAACCAACCTATGGCTTGTCAAAAAGTTTTATCGAATTTATGTTCATTTCAAACTGACGACGAAAACAGTTTTTAATGAAATTTGACAATTGCATTCAAGATTTAAAATTGTAAAACATTATTTATGAGCTGTGGCATCCTTGTAGGTTATAGAGTAGTGTCGGCGGCGGCGATCTCTCGCGCACGGAATTAGTCGAGGCCATGGTTCGTAGCGAGAGGAACTGGGAACGACAAGACATGGTCGAGTCCGACCAAACATCGTATTTGCATTTTTGCAATGCAAATGCAATGGCTGCGTACAAATATATTAAAGTGAAAACGTTATTAAAACAATGAAATGTTTATTTTATTTGCTTTTATTTGTACTCAGAACAAATAAAGACAAAATCTGTGTGATTTAACTCATTGCAGGCATACTTATAATTTGAAATTAAAATCAATATTGATTTAAAAGTTATTTAGTAATATTTAAATTAATATGTCAATATGGAGTCTGATTTTATATACATACATGTACTTGTGATTGATTTGTACATCATCAGCCTATGAGCAAAGACATTCTCGTTCGGGATATACATATATGAGTATTTATATGCGCGTTGCTTCAGGTGGATTGACGGTTTCAAACTTATATTTTAAAATTAAAGGTCCAGGTGTCCTGGCGATGTTTTTTGTCGCCCGCCGTATGTTGGTATTTATATTACCTTAAAAAATTAACATATCTACATGTCTCTCAAACGGCTCATCGGTGCTTGCAAAGTTTCGAATGCTCATTCACTAGAAGCGGGTACCACGATTTACTTTTAATCCAATGTCCAATATTTATAAATTTATTTTTATAGAAATGTGAAAATAAAGTTATAGCGGTTATTGAATATATATTACATTACATTTAATTGAAAATCTTAATTTAAATTAGTGTTTACGTCACTTATACACTTCAAATTTTCAACTTTACGTTCAGATTTCTAAGATAAATATCGTAGTAACTCGTGAACTCATAAGAAAATGAACGTACAAGTTGCTTCTTCCCCTACTTCAATGTCTACGAATATATTTGAGTACCTACGTCAAGATGAGCAGTCTAATGAATTAAATTTACTTTAGATGTATTCGAGTTACGGGAATAAATTTCATGTAGAAATTCCACACGTTGTATCCTTTTGAGTGTGGCTTTGTTACATGAATAATAAAATACTTAATTAAATTAAAGGCTCGAAATAATAAGTATTCATAAATCCTTTCACATACTCAAAATTAACATCTCTTTAGTTGCTACAACAAACATTTGTGGTGCGGTGCGTTGTAGGTTATGTATGCAACTAAAAAAACATTTGAGTGTTACCATATTCAGAGCTTAAAAATCAAGCTGCATTTTTAAACGCGTACGCTAATGTGCACCAACCTTTATGCGTGAAATAGAAACGTAAAAAAATATTGAGACTTTAAAAGTCTGAATATTTTTTTCATATCACCCTTTAGTTCGAGCAATTAAGAAAGAAAAGAGGAATATTTTTAACAACATCTAACCAGAAACCGTAAAATGGACAAAGGGAAGTAGAATAAACCGTTTGGCAAAGTGGAATTTCCTTTTAGAACGTCTGTAGCGACAGCGGCATCTAAACGAACTTAATTTTAGAAAATTCGAAATGTAAATAAGGAATTGTTTAATGACCTAACGTCTGTTTGGACATTTAAAAAGAGGGAAATGAGTTTTTTGAAGTTGCCATTTTGACAAAGACACTTATTAATAGGGGGAGAGGGCTTTGTTTTGCCTGAACCATTAGTCTTTGTAAACTCTATTCTGTGGGGTTTTGGTCAAATTGCTTTGATATATTTAATCTTGTTACCCTTTAAATAAAAAAAATCGCATAATATTAAAAAAATACTTATAAATTGTACAGAATAATAAATGATTAATTAAACTCTGGTAAAAATTTAATTTCAGTAAATTCTCGTAACTGAAAAGCATGTCAGAATCAGTATTATGTTTAACTCGGCTATAACTTTTGCTATTGCAAGATTATTAAAAACTTATCGTGTGAACAGAATATTAATATTTAAGAATGCTTTCTTGTATCAATTGAATACTGAATACAAATAAAGTTAACAAAAATAACACCAGCACATTTACTTACATAATAAGTCCCCGGATGGGTCTCTCATGGAGAAATATAAGAGTTGACAATTGCTTCCACGACTACCTGCAAATTATAATGATGAGTTATAGTGGAACAGCGGCAGACTAAAAGCTGATACATTTGTTGTGTGGGAGAGCCACAAGCTTAGGCAAAAAAAGTTTTTCATTTCCTCTAGCTTTACCCAGAACGAGAGGGAACGAGGGGTTCTTTTTTTGGAAAATATATATTTTTTGGAATCAGACTTGCATACCAGCAGTACTTTTTAATTGCTTAAGTACCTAAAGTTACACATTATAAATTGTAACAACAGTTCATTTTAATACCGATTTGCATAGTTTCCGAACTGACTTAAACAAATTTAAGTTTACGTTAACTCTCTTTGGAAGACATTTGAATTGCAAACCATAATGTTTTTGTGATTTTGAAGTATTAAAGTACTTTTGTGTAATATAAAATCATGTTTTGCAATCATGAGCCAATATTCATGATAAATTTTATTTTATATGTTTTTAACGTTGTTTTTAAACATAAGTTTATTTTTTAAGTAGGCTAGTAATTTTTAATACAAAGTAAATTCGTAAATTACAAAAGTATTTTTTACGTACGTAAGGTACGTTTTAATTAACTACTGATTCCGGAGTTGTACCTTGCATTTAGTAAAAATCTCATATTGCAATGAGTTTCTAAAAACTTTTATTTGCGTAATGAGGTTTTTCAATTATCACAATAATGTGTCTAAAACTCCTGCTTTTGTGAAACGAGAAAGAAAGAAAGAAAGAAAGAAAGAATAAAGAACAATGGATTTATCTGGCATCGGGCGCGACTGCCAAGAACATAGAAAAGCAGTATAAATTCAAATTAAAAAAGAAATGAAAATCGTATCAATAAACATTAAAACTTTAAGCTAAACTCGAAGTGATAGGTTCTTTTTTATTTATTGACTCCTCGCACAATATACATAGTGAATGAAGAATTGAATGCCTTCAGTCATTTTACAGCAATTTGCTATAGAAACGTAGACTTTTGGTAACCTCACTCACACGGCGTAACGCAACGCTGTAGTTTATTCACGTTGATTTTTGGAAGGCCGTGGCATCACTCCGGTCGAGCCAGCCCATTCGTGCTGAAACATGGATCTGCGGCCACACTAAGACCCCACACTCAGATACTTAAATAATACAAACTGTAGGGAAATAAACACGAAATAACCAATGTTGCCAGCCAAAACTTCCATGTATTTAATAGGATTAATTAGTGTTCCATGTTGTCAGTCTTCCAATTAACTTGTATGATATTCCCAAACATAAGTTATTATTAAGAGATTAATTTGAAGTTCTGAATTCCCGTTTATTCAATGAAGATTGTGGTAATTATAAGGAACAGAACATTAAAAGTCCCATAACAAGGATGTTTTTGCTGCATTCGTTCTGTGAAATATTTTAATTAAATTTATGAAGTCGTTGCTCTTTAAAATAACTCTTCACTATAATGTCAAATACGTTACGTAATATTTAATGGCCTTTTTGCTTTTTTATGGATTGGAGCGGCAGATGAGAGGGCGTTTATCAATCGGTGCCGCTTAAGTACTTCTGCAACACCGAGGAATCACAAATGCGTTAGTAGCCAGCGGCAAAGGATTTGTGAAGATCCTTACTATTACTGAGAAATAAAAAAACTACTTTCTAATAATTCAATACTTTTAAAATAGTTTCCTACTTGATAGTTAATGAGCTATTTTATTGGGCTTAGTTTGGGCGACGTTGAAATAAGAAAGCTTTTACAGATAAGGCACTTCGCTCACATTATGTGGAAGAACGAATTTGTACATTTCCGTCAAAGGGATTAGGCTTAAATCAAAGCGCCTTTGTGTTTACTCGTAAGATTATGTAGAAAGAGAAGAGGTTCTTGATCATTTAAGTCAATGATGGAATTCATTTTTTATGGAGTTTGGACTTTTTAAATAAAGAATCGTTTAAGAAACGAGTTGAGTATGTAGTGACGCACGTCCCCCTAATCTGTACAGTTGGTTATCAGATTAACATGCATAGAAAATTCAAAATTAATTTGAACTGGTGGATTGTAGCCCATTATGCACGATCAACTCTCATGGTCGGAGGTAAAGGGAGAATTGTGTAGTTTTCTAGGTTAAAAATAAATTAATTCAACGTTTTATTACAATAAAATATTGAAAGATAACTATACTTTCATTCATCGATCGATCGATACACTAAATTTTAGATAATTGTTAGCAAATTAAAAAAAAAAAATAAGTAACCTATTTGACGCAAAAAAAAACTATGACTTCATATTTCAGTAATTTCATAAAAATTTCATAGAAAAGTATCGTTTTTGACATTTGGATAAAAGTATTGAATTTGACTAGTTGTAAACTACCGTATTTTCCCATTTCAGGAAACTTCCCTAATAATGGATAGTCAGTTCAAGGATAGATGTGTAACATACATCCATACAATGTCTATAGCTGAAGCACAAGCTTCAACTAAACACTTTCAGTAGTGTGATTCTGTAAGACTTCATTCTAAACTTCGAATCTGAATCCGCTGTGAGTAGTAGTACACTAGAGCTACGCTTGCGAGTTAAACTTAATTGACAGCAACATCAATATGTTGCTGTAATCAATAAGTTTGATAGATAAAGTATGAGATGACGTTAAAAGTGGCATTCTAAAATGTAATTTCCCCGTCACTTCAACTCTCACTTCGGACTCGAAAAAGATTCAAAATCAAACAACGTTTATAGAATCGACGTGCAGAGCTGCCAATTTCTCGTTTAATTAGTATGAAGTAGCTGCTTTATCTCAGAACCACTGTGCATCTGTCACAACACAACTAACGATTATCTAGTTGCAATCTGGTTTCATTTTGCTTACACAATTCAATTGAGTCTTCCAACGCTTCGCATGTCGCCCGATTCTCAGCAAAACGCGCAGTTGCATTGAAAGTAAACTCTTTAAAAGATTTTACTCGTTTGCTCAACAATTCAATACTAAATTACCGCAACCAAATATAGTATCGTCGTAAAATATGTTTACTCTTTCGAAGGGAAGCGTTTTGATAAAGTTGGTATCTTTTTACCTATTCATCTTTTACTATATTTCTTGGATAATATGCGTGGGAAGGATGGTTTATGTTGCTTTTATTATGATTACAAAAATCAATCTTAGGTCGAGTCACAACAGTGAGGGTCGAGGAACAAGATACGATAGTGAACACCAGGGTAGGATTAACTATAACGGATTTTTTTAATGTCGTCATCATCATCTGACATACAGTTATGATAAAAAAATTCAAAAATTAAAATGTTTGAGTTTTGTGAGCGTTTATGTAATATCAAAAAAAAAAATATCTATGTATCTATACTAATATAATAAAGAGATAAAATTTGTATGTAGGGGGTAATTTTTAGAACCGTTGGTCGGATTGCCAAAATTCTTTTTCACTTTTAGATAGCCACAATGTTCCTGAATGCTATAAGCTATGAAACATCACGCTACGATCAAATAGAGCCGAGCAGCGGGTGAAATCGCGCGAGAGTAGCTATATCAGATTAAAGTGTAATTTAATATAACATAATAAGATTATGTTAGTCCCTTAATAACGCAATATCTAAAAATAGTCAATATTATAATGCCGTGCTAATAATTTACCTTTTCTAAGGAAATTTGATATCTTCCAAGATAATATTGGAAGCTGTGGAAATTCCAGGAATTTGGCTGTTTGAAAACAAAGTCGCTTTTTAGGTTTATTATACTCAAGACCAAGAAGACGGAATCTTATTATAAACATCATGTTAATAAGCTGCAAAATAATTATTAGATGAATATGAAGCCATCGATATAATATTTAGCAATTATTTTAGTTATATAGAGGTAACTCATTATAAATTAGTAGTCATAGGTTTTTTGAAAGTTAGGGAATCTAGCTCAATAGTCGGTGACTTAACTTACATTCATCATCATCCTCTTCATTCAGCATCTACTCACACGGAGAAGGATTGAGCATTAATCACCACGCTTGCTTAATGCGGGTTGGCGATTTCAAGCTTATAACTAGAAATTATAAGTTCAGGTTTCCTCACGATGTTTACCTTCACCGTATGTCAATGATGTCTAAATAATTATAGAAAGTACATATAACTCGGAAAAAGTCACATTGGTACTTTGCCCAGTTTCGAACCCACTCCCTCATGCATGAGAAACGGCCATGAAAAGGGCGCGCTTTAAACTCGGGGCCACAACAACTTTACATTATGAAACATATGAAACGAAATAAAAATCAAATAAAAAAATCACTCAGGAAATTTTGCAAAGAAAGCAAACACTTTGGATTTAAATTTAAGAACCTTAAATTTACTAACAGATTTATAATATAATCGAACAAATATCAAAAAGCAATCGGAAATTGAATTCCCGTCTATAACATTGATGGCATGGCCTTCAATGTTTAGTTTGTCTACGAAAATATTGACATAGAAACATGTGGAGTTTGAACTCTATTTCCATAAATGTAATTCGATTTTCACCTGCGGATTTCGCGATACCTCGTGTTGGTTTAAACAATTGATATGTAAATACCTGTATGGTTTGTATCTTGGTCGACATATTCATATATAAAACGGGATGATAGCTCTCAATGTTGTAATGGTGATATTTATTATTGATTATATGAAAAAAAGCTTTTCCCTACACTAGGTTTTTCTCCTGTGTGGGTGCGGTTACAAGCATACAATTTTAGATACACATCATACCTAGGCCCGGAAAAACAAATCGTGGATCACACAAAGAGTTGTTCGGTGCGGATATCCAAACCCGCGACACATTGCGCGGCAGCCAGTTGCCTAACCACCTCACCAACCGTGCAGTTAATCGTTAGTCGAGTTTTTC
The DNA here is from genome assembly GCA_902829305.4 of Spodoptera exigua. Classification (NCBI taxonomy): domain Eukaryota; kingdom Metazoa; phylum Arthropoda; class Insecta; order Lepidoptera; family Noctuidae; genus Spodoptera; species Spodoptera exigua. The sequence goes on from LR824614.2 coordinate 8,871,345, forward strand.
AGTCAAATTATCTCAAACTTAGATATATACAAATGAATTTAATTTCATTAGTCTCACACTTCTTCCAGTTTAAATTAGAAAAAGCTGAACCAACTTGGCTAGTTGTGGTCCTGAATTATTATTTATACTATGCAGTGATAGTGATAGCAAGTAATAGTCACCTGGTGAAAAATAACAAAGAAGTATGAATGAGTGTTTTCATATTATGTGGGTAGCTTTAATGGGTCATATTAATCAATTAAATTTACTCACTATACAACTATATATAGTTCAATCTACGCTATGGATTTATATTCATGAATAGGATTGCTCGACACATGACACAGCTTCGAACGTCGTCGCAAACCTTACGGAGCTAACTGACATTTTACTTACTATTGAGTGATTGGATTTCATTGTTTAATATGTTTCATCAAATACAGAGCTATACCTTAACCAGTAACCCGAGCGTACGGCGCGTAGCGTTCCGCGCGCGCCTCAAAGAGCCAATACACCACCACAGACGGGGTTCTATAAGGCTGATGTTCAGCCGGGGTTGCGGGGTAAACGCAATGAGGCACCGCGACCTCGGCCGAGAGCAGGAGAAGGAACAGGGGGGTTTCGGAGAAGTCACTTGATGATTATCCCCTCACAAAAAAAAAACACCTTAACCAGTAAAATAAATAAAATACTAACATGCATCATGACAAAATAAGACTGTTCAGTTCTTCAAAAACACTAGGAAAAAATAATATTATTGTCCTATATTTTTCTTCACACCTAAATTTAAAAGTCAACCACAAGACTGCATACAAAGGTGACGATATGGAACATTAAATCGTACAGCCAAAAAATCCGTCCGACTTTATTAAACGTAAGTGATATAATGGAAGTCGTTATCGGCATGCGCTCAGTTAACTGCACCATATGCATCGGAGAGCCTCGTTTTAGGGCCCGCATAACTTTAAAACTTTTGCCTTTCTGCATTTGATATCATTGGTCGACGTATGAATACGGTGCTTTGCACTTGATGTACTGAGTTTAGTCAAATGGAGTAAATTTTCACTATGAATAATTTAGTTGGTTGATAGTTGTAGGATCTGAGGGCCCGGTGGCCTGTGTAGCTCTATATATTGGAAAAAAATATTTATGTCAGTTTTTTTTTAAATAAACGTTGCCTCTACTTTAGTATTTTCTCCTGTGCGGTGGGTGCATTTACAAAACACACACTTGACACCTAGACCCGGAACAACAATTTTTTGATCACACAATGAGTCGCTCCGTGCGGGAATCAAAGCTGATACACGTTGCACAGTTGCTAGTGGCCTAGCCGTGCTGTCATGTATTGACTATGACACTCGCATGTAAAAAGTTTTGAAATACGTAGGAACCAGTTGCGTTTTCAGTAATGTACATGGAGGAAAATTAAATAAAAGAATAAAAAAAAGTAGTCGTACATAATAGTACGACTTCTCAGTCAACATGTAGAAGGAATTCTTTTGATTGGCGAATTTGAACTTAGTGTAATTGCAATTACAAACCCAGGTTTCTTGAGAATGTTTTTCTTAAAATCTTAGAAAATATTACTCCAAATACTCACATTGGCTTCTGCCAGGGCTAGAACCTAATTAAATTAAGCCCTTATGAAATTAAAAGTCGTCCTGACAATCCTCGACCAATCAGAAAATTTGAATACTGTACGGAAGCTGGAATGTAAACAAGTAATACAGTCGTGACGTAAATCAGCTTCACTAAGCCGTTTATCTGACGTTTTGCAAGTTGGAATAGTTTACTCAGTTGCTGACAAGGATAAATCAATAACAGTCCTTCAGTTTTCACGCAACTGAAGAACAGATTACCGAAACATCCGGTAACTCGTGATAAATTGCTGTAATAAATAAACTTGTTTTAATTGACTGTGTCATTTTTGATAATCTCGTCCCTCGCCTATTCCTTGGAGTCGCTTGAATATTTACTAACCCACACACACATACACTGGTGTTTGTAAGATCCCTTCAAAAATATTCATGATTTAGTTGGAATAAATGATTTGGACTCTAGCCGGCGGTATACAAGCGTCCGCACCTTGGGGTTTTGTCCCGCGACTGTTTCTAATGAAATGTTACAGTTAGTAGTTAGTAATACGTTAAATATCATAAACAATGCATATTGGAAATTTAAAGAATTTATAACGTGCGTTACAATACAAGCGACATTTTATTGCTCACTCAAAGCATTAACCATACGGTTAAGAATTTATATTTTGAATAAAGAAATAATAAATAATAATCCTAAATAAAAATTAAGAAACATTCTAAATATGTTTGGAAGGGAACAACATTTACTTAGGTAACCACAATAAAAGAAAACACAGGATACATTTTAAACTTAACCAAACGTAATTTCCCCTGCGTCGCGCACGAGACACGACCGTCGACCGTAGACTGCAATCCTCAACCATTTTCACTCTTAATTCCAAGAATGTAATAAACAACTTTGCTAAGCTTAAAAAGCGTGCACGGCTTCATAATATCAAAGGGAAGAATTCAGTACGGGTATACAATAGGTAAACGCTCTTTGTTCGTGGTCTTGCATGCGCGGGCGTATGGATTAAGCGTTGTACAATACGAAGTCAACTTGTCTGACTGTGTAGATAAAATAATCTCCTGATTAAATGGTGTTAAATAGGTCGTTGTGTCACTGTTTTCGGAGGGCAGATACTGAGAAGGTTTGTTTTAATGAATTATATATTTGGTTTGGTAGGTAATAAAAATGTTAGTAGACTTAGGTATACATATGCATTACTTAGCTTCGGCCAGCGACTTCGTCCGCGTGGCATAGTGACATCTGGCAGATTTTTGGTTTTATCCACATAGTTTCCGATCTCCGACCACAGCGTTGTGTTTCGCCGTGTGAGTGGGGTTACCCGAGGCCCAATCCTTCCCCTCCCCCAATCCCTCCTCAATCCCTAAATCTCCAAATCCCTAATCCCTAAAAGGTCGGCAACGCACTCGTAACTCCTAAGTCGCGGGTGTCCATGGACGGCGCTGATTGCTTACCATCAGGTAATCCGTCTGCTCGTTTACCGACCTATTATTACATAAAAAAAAAACAAAAAAAAACTCGTTATGATTTTCAGGAAGTTCTCCTATTGAATTTCCGAGATCAAAACTATCGTATGTTATGTCTGTACTAAATTAGGTATATCCAAATCGGTTCAGTACGAGAGACAGACAGATAGACAGAGTTACTTACGTATTGAAAGTATAGGATTGAAATAAAATAATCAATAAAAAAAAAAAAAAATATACAGAATTCCGCGCAATCTTATTCCGTAACTTACAATAAATCTGTAGATAGGTCAAATCTGTACTAATCACCCCCTGGTAGTTTTTTGAAAATATATTTCATGTGCAGAATTAACCTCTGTACAGATTTATTATAAGTATAGATATAGATTAACATACATTGTCTATGTAAATTATTTTTGAATTTTCGGGTTCAGTCGAATACTTATTTTAATACAATATAACACCTAAAATTCAACTTTGCATTCATGCAGTTCAGATGTAAATCGTCCATTTGAGTATAACTCCCATTCACATTATTTGCATAAAAAAATAATGTATTGTATTTGCTCTGGCACGTCGTGGTGGTGGAAAAATTTGTTGAACAGACAGACATCATTCGAAAAACAAAGGTTATTCCGCACAGAGAACTCTCAACTTGAGTTACTACACTATTATCACAAAGAGACTTAAACTTAATTAACTTAAACTTTATCACACTAGCAGCAGCTAGTCATGACAGATTGTTTTGCAGAAAAATAATACAAGTATTTTTTATTTTTTGCAAAACAGGCGTCTTGGTCTATGAAACTTGGCGTCAACTAGATTCAATTTCCTGTGGCTTCGGCTTTATGTGGCACTGAAAAACATGTTCATGGAAAATTTGGTTTCGTACCAACGGCATATTCAGGATCTTGACCTATATTGAGATACGTTCTAACAATACAGACTTTGAAAAGCTTTTCGGAAATAACTGCCTATCAAAGAGTCACAAATACTTTTTAAAACAGGCTGAGTATTAATGGCCATAAATGCGTATTACAATGGACTCGTATCAATACAGTCGAGAACATTGGATGTTACTCTGAATGTACATGACAAAATCTTAGGCGAAATAGGCGTGATACTATGTTACACTTTGCATCATCTGCGAATTTCACATGCGAAACCGTCTTACGTAGACCACCTTTGATTCAGTCCTGCCCTTATACAAAACAACGCAACTTTGAATAGACAGGCGTCACTATTCACAAAACAATGGTCGCTTCACGTCCCAAGTCCACTCAACTCGAGTCACCACGTTTTTCAGCAGAATGAGTACGTCCTTTAACACGTTCATGTCGCGTCAGCAAGTCCCACAACTTGTTCGAGTATGTCGTTGTGAAGGTACCGACTGGACAGCTCAACATTAAAATAGGATATCCATCCACCCAAAGCTAAGGCGGTCATAAATTCGGATTTTTTCGCATTGTTTACTAGTGTGTGTTTAGGACCTTGTGTATTTTTCGGATTGACCGAAACGTATTTGTTTCGGATTTGGAGAAAGGATTTTTTTGTCATGGTAGAGACTATTTTTTACACGAGCTCTAACTCTTTATTGTATTGTTGGATTTATGATGTTATTAGGAAATAATACAAAAATTCCGCAAAGTAACGCCTGATTCTATAAATTATCTGAAATAATACAAGTCTGACGATTACATTACTTATAGTATTAGTGGCTTGCCCCTATTTCGCACGGTTCTCCTACCATTTAGATGTTAGTCATTAGTTTTGTAAGCGGACCGACACGACATCGAAAAGGTAACTTAATCTGCATAATTTTCTCTGTAAAAATATATATATTTTAGAAACCCTTCCCTAACCTTAGTAAACACCAAAAAAAGGTTTATCGAAATCACTCAACAATTCTCGAGATTTCCACTAAGAAAAACATTTAGGGGTTCATTTTTGTTTAACAGGTGAATATTTTTCTAACATCGTTCTCTCTCGTTTCGTGCAAAGAAAAGAACATCTTGTAGAAAGCAACTTTTAAGCAATGGGATAAATCAGATAAAATAGTGTTCATTATATATAATATAGTCATTATATTATATATAATGAACACTAGAGATGCTTCCTTAATGTCAGTCCGTCATTGATTTTTCGTGCAATGACCTTTTTACTTTTTCTTATCGTATATCTTGTACCGCTTAACTATCTTTATCAAGGGTCGAGTAATCCGGGCAAGGGCTACATTTTCGCTGGAAAAGGTCTAAAATTCTCCCAATGACGTACTGAGGTCCGAACTCGGTTTTGTCAGACTAATATTTGACAGATAGAATGGATTCCAAGGGTAATGAGCTTGGGTAACTTTAATTGTATCTCATTTACAGTTGTTGATATCGTGTTGTTTATTCTGGCCCTTAGGTTAATTCAAATTAGAAAGCGAATATCAATTGTATTATTATTTGGCAATTAAATTAACTAATAAGCTAATTTACTTTTAATTTTTTTTTAACATTTATCAGTGCTTAACCGACTTTGGTAAATCATCATCAGATTTGAAATGATCAAGAGTAAAACCAATTGTCAGTCGAATAAAGCAACAAAAAGTAAATTAAATACAGACCTTTTAACTATATTTATCTTTTAAGTTATATGCAATGATATTCATCATCATCAGGCTATAAGCGCCCACTGCTGAGCAAAGGCCTCTTCTCATAAGGAGAAGGTTAGAGCATTAATCACCACGCTTGCTCAATGCGGGTTGGCGATTTTAAACTTATAATTAGAAATTGCAAGTCCAGGTTTCCTTACGATGTTTACCTTCACCGTATATCAGTGGTGTCAGTGGTAAATAATCATAGAAAGTACATATAGGTCTGAAAATGTCACATTGGTACTTGCCAGGTTTCGGACCCACACCCTCATGCATGAGAAACGGGCTGCTTAACCTCCGGGCCACCACGACGTTGCAATGATATTATTTAGTAATAATAAACACAACACACGAATATAACGCACGGTAAAGAAAAAGACAATCAATTTTCATCAAAGAAAAACAAAAACATTTAACTGCACACTTGACTTTAAATTTTGTGGAAAATACAAAAATCTATTTACTCCACTTTAACTTTTAAAGACATTACCAAATCACGATCAACGTTCACAGCACGATTTCACACAGTAAATACAAAACATTTAACATGTGGAATTGTTTACAAACCAACTTTTAGTATGAAGAACATTTTGGGCCATCCATACGTTTTTCCAACGGGTTTTTGAATGAATAACGACGTAACGCTGTGGTCACAGCTTGCACATTAGCATACACCGGGACATTCAGACTTTTTGCACTGTTTTTAATTCATAATTTATCTACGATGCATTTTATAGGTTTTGCGAGACAAAGGAAAATAGTTTTTAATATCTGGGTGACAAAGTAGTTAATGATGGAGATACTGATAAATATGATGATGATCATGATTATCCCCAAGATGATTGTTTATATGTAGTGGATGATTGGATTGGAGTAGATTTAGTAGATGGTGTTTGTTTTGTGGGGTAAACTGTGGTGCTTTCCAGAAGGTAGAGGCACCCGCTTCTCATGCATTAGGGTGCTGTTTCAAAACCTCTCAAGTATCAATCTGACTTTTTGCGAATCACATGTACGTCCTTTGATTATTTAGACACCTCTGACATACGGTGAACGGAAACATCGTGAGGAAACTTGGATTTATAATATCTAATTATAAGCTTGAAATCGCCAACCCACCTTGAGCATGCGTAGTGATTAATGCTCAAACCTTCTACGTGTGAGAACCTCAGCTCATCAGTTAGCTGATTTGTGTAATGTGTGGTTGTGGATGAAGGATGCAACGATGTATCGTCGTATGTATGTATATACATATATACCTAGTCTAGTAGTCAGCTGCTACTATTCATGTGATATTTTTAAGTCTATTGTGTCTTATAAATACGGAGAACTGTTTATTTCTTGCACTCACAGTGATTCTGATTAATTTTGTTGCGGACTCTGAGACAGTTTGTTCATGTCTCTGAGGGCAATCAGGATTTATCTAGTAGCTTTATTGTATACTTTCTACCTTTAAGGAGTTGAAAAAACGCATGGAAATGGCTCTTAACATAACCGCATTGAGATAAGATTAAAATGTTAGATTTAAAAATAATCAGATTTGTATGTCCCTCATTAGATTTTCTTATTATCTTAAATAAATTAGCCCTTAATGCTAGCAGTACGTAAGCAGAATTCTTGGTATTCTTCGTGCCAACAAGTCAATTACTGATGTTTTAATCCTTATCGACACATTAATTAAATAAGCAAATACGGAAAAGAAGTAATCCGATCTCTTTGCAAAGGTGCGAACTGCTTTAAGTAATAAGCGGGTTATAATATCAGGAACCCGGATAATTTGTGAAAATTTTTAACAATACGGTACAGTATTTATTCAATACATAATAATATAGTGCACTTTGGCTATTTTTATTCATTAATGTAAAACTATTGGAAAGTGTACTTATTGTAACTTGGATTCTTAAAATAATCAGGAATTATCATTATCAGATTTTAGCCGTCCTCTGTTAGGCTAAGGCCTCTCGATTATTTATCTTGATTTTTGCTTTTTGAGTAAACTTCACTTGTGTGTTGTAGGGAACTTGATGTCATTATGTTGAATGTTGGCAATCTTCAAAGTGTGGCTCCACAATATAAAGGTGATGATATGATTAAACGGCTCTGAAATAAATGCTTCAACTTAGAGATAATTAGACTCCAAGAAAGTGAGCTATATATTGTTGTTATTACCTCGAGGCCAATACGTCAAAATATACTTTGGTAGGTAATTACTGATAATGCTGTAGTGTGTATTATTATTACATAATTATGGTGTCAAACAACATAATCCGGACAATGTTAATTAGTGATTCAAGTAGCATAGAGCTACGTAAAGCTAAGTTGAACATTACGGAAGACAATAATTCTGGGTAAGGTAATTTCACTTGGGCAAAAATTGGCAGTTTTTAATAAGAATATGATTGTTCAATGATGTATGCATATATAATAAATAAAGTAATTTACATTAAGAGTTTTTTTTTATGTGATAGATCGGCAAACGAACAGACGGATTACCTGATGGTAAGTAATCAACGCCGCCCATGGACACCCGCAATGGAGGAGTTACGAGTGCGTTGCCGACCTTTTAGGGATTAGGGATTTGGAGATTTAGGGATTGAGGAGGGATTGGGGGTGGGGAAGGATTGGGCCTCCGGTAACCTCACTCACACGGCGAAACACAACGCTGTGGTTGTTTCACGCCGGTTTTCAGTGAGGCCGTGGTATCACTCCGGTCCCATTCGTGCCAAAGCATGGCACTCCCACACTTAGCATGGCTCTCCCACAGTTAAATTTTTTTATCGTATCTATCTATAGTTCTATCTATCTATAGTTTATCGTAGTTTATTTTCGTAAAATAATTTGATGCCTAATGTTTTGAGGGGGGAAATCATAATTTAGTTCTCCCTCCCACCTACAAACCAACCTATTCCTTCTCTTTCTCCAGGCTTGACTCACAATAAATTATTGCGCTTGACCCACAATCTACTTTGGCCACTACAACATCTTTGAGTTAAACATCAGCCCTATTGGGCCCGATCTGTCGTGGTCAGTCCGCTCCTCGAAGCGCGCGCGGCATGCTATGTGACGCACGCTCGGGTCTGGTTCTGGTATGTAGGACGGCGAACTACCCTTGCTCGATGCACGATCCCAAATGCCCTGATCCTCTCCTACTGCGGCGGCTAGGGAGTGAAGAGGATGTTTTTTTTACTTAACTTTTAATACTTTAAGCAGTTTTTGATTAGTTTTTTGCTATTCGAGCATATTCCAGATTTATTTTAGTAATGCGAGTTTCTTTTGAACTCAAAAGTTGGTAATTAGGGATTTTCAGTTGGATTTGTAACTTTCATCGGATTTTAAGACTACTTATTCCCAATTAGAAGTTCGATTGTAAGTTTTTACGATAAAATGTTTCGAATAAAATAACTTTCACAGCTGTAGACGTTCATGTCTGATTCTGAGTAATGTTAGTCAAAATGAATTTCTTCTGATAAATATTTGGTACATAAATCTGAAGAAGTTATTTATAAATTAGTTTTTCTCCTTCTTGATTATGAGCTAAATTTAATCTCAAAAATCATATTATTACAAAGAGGTTTATAAAACATTATCTAAAAAAAATTACTACTTTTAAACCTCAAAATGTTACCAGTATTGTGACCTATACAATTTGTTTAATGAGGCATCATAAAAGGTTCTATACAATGGTACAACTTCAAAACTTTTCAATCACAAATGATATATTATTTTCATATTAAATGTATTTTACCAAATGAATTTGTCAAACTCATTTGAAAAAACTTGAAAGTCTTTGAAAAGTCCATATCAAAAACCAATCAAAAGACTTTTTTTCATATTTTTTCTTGTAATTTTTTCACATCTTAGCAGCCTAGCAGTTATATTTATTATCTGTGAATACTTTATTGAAAACAAGGACGTTGAATGCCAGGTTACCATGAAGGTTTGAAATTGTTCTTGTTATAATGTTGGCATTTCTGATATTGCATCATCCATCAAGTTAACAACTGTTTTCCAATAAACGTCGCCATGTTCGTTCGTCAGGTTGGTAGCTAGGTGGGGAATATCTTGCGTCTCGCCCATGTTGGTTTACATTGTTATAATTATTTTACCACATTTTCGTATTTCGAGTTTCGAGAAAGGTTTAATTTGCTATTGTTGGTCAGTAGGCATTATAATAACATCATGTGTGTAGCTAGCGTTTTGCTATAATGACTTCATTGTGATTAATATAAATTCACTATTATTTTATACCTGTAACTCGGTGATGGTAGGGTATTTTATACCCGCCTGAAACAGGTGCTTACCTGGCACGGCAGCTTCGGTAGGTTCTTGTTTCGGATCCAGTGGGAGAAAACGCCCGAGTGTCGCCATTGTGAGGACCACCTAGAAAACACGGTGGAGCATATGGTGGCGGAGTGCCCTGCTTGGGCTGAGCACCACCGTGTCCTCGGGGACGGATCGGCGGCAGCGACCTATCGCGCCTGGCCTTAGTCGATGGTCATGGTTCGAAGCGAGAGGAACTGGGAAGCCGTCTCCTCTTTCTGCGAAGCAGTCAAGTTCGCAAAGGAGGGGGTGGAGCGTGTGAGGGAACTATCCTCCTTGCGCCCCAGCCGCCACAGTAGGGGACATTCCGGGCGTCGGGGATCGAGATAAATATGATCTCCGGCCACCGTAAGCGCAGGTCTGCGGACGGCGAGTAAGGGTAGCTCGCCGACCGACCAGAACCAGACCCGAGTGTACGGCGCGTAGCGTTCCGCGCGTGCCTCAACGAGCCAATAGACCATTACAGACGGGGCCCTATTTAGGCCTGATGTTCAGCCTGGGTTGCGGGTTAAGCTCAATGACTTCAGCCCAGAGCAGGAGAAAGAACGGGGGTTTTTAGTCAGCAAGAGTCTGACACTGTTTCTCGCCTTACCCTAGGCGGGAGAAGTCATTTGATGATTTTCCCCTGACAAAATAAGAAGAAAGAGTATTTTATACATTTAACATCATTCTTGCTCTTTTGGTGTCACAGAAACCAGGGATCTCCAACCCAAACAGTGTGATTATGGCAAGCCCACTTGTGGCCCAACACGTGTAGTAGTATATCGTTACGCGCCGTAACCTTTGGAAATTTTAATTTCTATCTTACATTCTACTAAAGTATTTTAGTAGCTATTTAACGAATTAACATAAAAGCTACATCATAAAATAATAAGCTTTCCTATTTTGCGAATTTCTTTCCAGAATCTGAAAAATGTTAATTATGTAAAACGACCTACGCGACCGACACGACTTACATGACTGACACGACCGACACGACGGACCGACAAGTTCGGAGGGGGAGAGGGGGGCCAATCTCCAACAATCTTTTCCCGCCTGGTTGGGTTGAGAGGGAGTGTCAGTCAGACTTTTATGGATTCAAACTGCCCCGTTCCTATACGTTGGACATCTTAGTTTAAATGATTTAGTTTTATCTTGCAGTGCTACTGCCCGGTCTCTCTCTAAAGTGTAAGGTCAAAGAACCTACCAGTAAAATATAAAATAAAAGCTATGTCTATAGGCATTGTTTTAACTTAGCTAGTCGCGATTCAATGCTGAGTTCAACCTCATTTTCGAGACTTTTTTTATTAAACGAACTTAACATTTTGTGTATGAGAACCGAACATCGCACTCTATCTTGCGTGACGTTAGATAAAAGTGTTTTAATGCATATCAAAATATTTTGCCACCCCTTTTATTAAGGTTGCAATAAGATTATGTAGTGTACAAGGACGAACCAAAATTAAAACGCTTTGAGATAATTCCGGAAAAAAACATATAGGAAAAAAATATTACAGCGAAAAATATAAATCAAATCTCAGTTTGTTAAATTTTCCTCCACTTCAACGCAACTATGAACACTAAAAGGATTTTCAATCAATACCAAGTAGATTTCTAATATTATGTACTAAGCTTTCTCGTCATGTGCCACCTCCATCATATCCGAACCTTAGCTCTTAGCACATCCAATTTGCTGGTATGATACGCGAACAATCTTACTAACAATAGAACCACAATGAATGGAACCTGATCCGGCCGTAAATATAACAAAATTATTTTCTGCCGTGACGGTATAAGTTGAGAAAAATTATTCACCTTCATTTTATTTTTCCTTTGTGATATTATTGAAATTAATCGGTGTATTATAATTTATTTATTATAATAGGCTTTTGTTTCGTATAGGAGATGTTCATCATCATCATCATCATCATCAGCCTATAAGTGCCCACTGCTGAGCAAAGGCCTCTTCTCATACGGAGAAGGTTTGAGCATTAATCACCACGCTTGCTCAATGCGGGTTGGCGATTTCAAACTTACAATTAGAAATTATAAGTCCAGGTTTCCTCACGATGTTTACCTTCACCGTATGTCAGTGGTGTCTAAATAATCATAGAAAGTACATATAACTTGGAAAAAGTCACATTGGTATTTGCCAGGTTTCGAACCCACACCCTCATGCATGAGAAGCGGGCTCCTTAACCTCCGGGCCACCACGACAGATGTTATTACGTTTAAATTTAATACAAAATGCCACACAATATTATCAAATTTCTACTAAGATTATTTAGTACTAACTTCTGCACTTGAAAATTATTTTATTTGGAATAAATCTAATCACATTTCGTACATGAAATTTTCTTATACTACGTATCAAAAAGCGAAAATATAACAAATCCGCATACAGGGTAACATTTTACTCACCGACTGGTCATCACGTAACGTTCTCAACCTTTTAGATTGTTTCATAAAAAATGTAAAAGCGTGCGAATGGCTTCCTTGTGAAGGCTGGGAGGGCCAGGATGACCCACAAGAAAAGCCACAAGGACCGAAACGTTTCAGAGGAGGTAAAAGGCTCATAAATTCCTGGCTACATCACGCTAAAGATGTTAGATAAAATAAAGGAAATTATGAGGAAAGTCAGAAACGTCCAATGTAGCACGTGAGCTTACACGAAAATAATCTCTATTACAAAAAATGGAACAGTCACCGCTGAATGTACCTAAGCGAAATTTATTCGGCGGCTTTTAAAAACATTTGGGAAATGAATATCCTAAATCAGGGCAACGACCTTCCTTTAAAGAAATACTTTTTTTGTTAAATTTATTTTTGAATTTGAGATATTATTATAATACTTTACTGAGATACATTTAAAGGCAGTCAAGTTCATTTATACTATACATATGTATTATATATATTTATTAGGTTGATATTCAGAAATCATGCGTCGGTTTCATCTAATTTTTTACATATAATTTTGACGGGTAAAAGTGATGTTTTATGGCTTATTTACAAAAAAAAAATATTGTTTTATCATAATCATCATTATCACTATTTCCGTCCACTACTGGACATAGGTCTTTCCAATTGCAGTCCACTTAACTCTAATTGACTTTAAAGATCGCAATCCCAATAATTAGAAACAAAATAAATATGTTAGGTACTTATTTGTAAAGATTACTGATATACCTTCTTTATCGAAACAACACTTCATAATATATTATTATAACCAACCTTATTTGTTGAATTTACGGACTTAATTCATGAACCCCAATTGAAAGGTAAGGTAAAGGAAGGTAAGGTAAAGGAAGGTAAGGTAAAGGAAGGTAAGTTAAAGGAAGGTAAGGTAAAGGAAGGTAAGGTAAAGGAAGGTAAGTTAAAGGAAGGTAAGATAAAGGAAGGTAAGGTAAAGGAAGGTAAGGTAAAGGAAGGTAAGTTAAAGGAAAGTAAGGTAAAGGAAGGTAAGGTAAGGGTAAGTTAAACTAAGACCTTTAGAATTTCCTTTCAACGGCAAATTATTGAATTTCTAACCACAATTGAATGCATTTCGATACCACAATTGAATAACAATTATCGTATTGGAAATTTAAACGTTCATTTATTTCAATAAATAGCTCATGAAGACCACAAATAGTATTCAATAAAATAAATGTGTCCTCATCCAGGCAGTTTAGTAATATCAATATAGTTATTAATTTTAATAGATTGTGTCACCGTTCGAATATTGAGAACGTGGACAAAGGATCTATCTAACCAAAAAGCTTTTCGCTTTTAAGGCACGATATTCAGTACCCGCAAAGCAAATTTAATCCCATGGATGGACGGTGTTTTGGTCACTGCCTCTCGCCCATATTGTCTTTATAGAATCAAACAGTTTTTGGACATCTGAAAAATGACAGGTGCAGCAAAAATTTTATTATTAATATTTGTCGGTTTATTGAATTTCTGGATAGATAGTATATTTTAAGAGATCAATTTATTTACTTTGTTGTACACTTTTTATTTGTGAAAATGACTTCTCCCGCCCAAGGCGGGCGAGAGGGAGTGTCAGACTCTTACTGAATAAAAACTCGTGTATAATGACACACCTGATGTATAATGGCACAGCTATTTCTTGCCATACGATTATTAGAAATGAGATATAGATTATGAGATAGTTATTTATTGTATAAGAGTTTGTGTTTAACAAGGACTAATAATTATTTGTGGGATCCACAAACTGGTGATTTCTGTAGCAATATGATATTAAAAAAAAATCGAGAATTCATTATAAGAAAAAATCTTGTTGCGGTGCATTGAGAAATTGTTATAATGGGTGTATACGTTCTTATAGACAAAGACCTGCTCTTTTCAGAAGAGAATACTTGTCGGTCTAAATAAAATTTTGATATAGGATTTTGATGAATCTATAGTAATACCACAACTTAATGCCAGGCAATAACACACTGTCTCTGGAGTACTAGAACGATTTAGTTCTCCTAGTCTCTATTCAGTCTTAACTATCTTTGCTGTAATTCAATTTTGGATTGCGAGCACTACAATCTGTTTTCCTAGTATTGCGTTATCTTTATTATGTTGTATATGTACCTCTATATAAATCTCTGTATCTATTTTTGTTTCCTGAAAATATACGGTGCTATTCATTTTAAGGGATTTGTTTATTATTACTACATAACAGATCTGCATGCTGCCAAGTGTGGCAGTGGCCCTACAAGAGTTATACTGAAAGGCTTTACAGAATTCACAGAATACTGGCATTTTGCTGGAGGCCTAACCCCTAAATTACCCACAAATGATCGTTAAAGCTTTTGTAATTTCGTTGGTCTGCGAGTGTTTATGGACGGCACCGATTGCTTATCAAGTGATCCGAGGCCTCTTTTGCCGCCATATTGAATAATAAATGGAATTAATTTAAATATAATTGCAACTTGACTACATAGCATGAAAATGTACTTACAATTATTAAATAAATATGTTACCACAAATTGTAACGGTAGCTATGTGCACTTAAAGTTTATATTCCCTTTTTGACATTATTTTTTTATGTCATAGGCCGGCAAATGAGCGGACGGATTACGTGAAATTAGCGCCGCCCATGGATAATTGTAATACCAAAGACGTTACTACAAGTGCGTTGCCGACATCTTATAAGTCATTAAGGATCTATAGGGGATTTGAGGATTGAGGATGGGGGGAAGGATTAGGCCTCCGGTAACCTCACTCACACGGCGTACTCAACTCAATTCAAAAAATGTGAGGCCGTGATATCAGTCCGATCTACCCGCCCATTCGTGCTTAATCATGGCTTACCTATACTTCCCACAATTGTCAAAAATTGGGTATTTGCATTAATAATGCACGGAGAACGTCAACGTGTGCATTAATACGTATTCAAGAAAAATGTCAAGTATGCATACGTTCATATGTGACGACAGTCATATTACAACACCCTATTCTAAGACATTGCCTCATACCTACATCTTTGTCATTGCATTTTTTCTTATATTTTGCTTTTCTTTCCTTATTGCTTTGGTGGGTCATAAAACCTTATACTTTTGTTCATTTTTATCGACTCTGGCTGCCGCAGTCTTTCTTATACTTAGAAACTGCCCTCATTTTGAGAAACATCTAGGTTATGTGAATTGTAAGAATGTTGTTTACGGTTTAACTAGAACGTTCCAGGTATTTCAATAACTGGAACAGCTATTTGTTGGTGGTTTTTCTTATTATTAGAAGCCTATTATGTATGTAGGTAATCATAGTCAAATTGTAAAAATATAATTACGAAGCTTGCGTGCTTACCATATGCAAAGCACCCAACAAGCCACCTTTCTAATTTAGTTATTTAGATTTCTCTAGAACTTGATTCCAATCTACATAGATATCAAAATGTAAAATGTTGTAAATAGGTGTTTAGTGACTAATAATAAATCCTAGACAGTGATCTAACTAGGTAGAAATTGCACTCTAATTTGTAACAGAATCTAGATTTTTTAAAACGAGGACAATCATCGAATGCCTTTTTTAGCTTTGGGTGAGGCGAGAGGGAGTTTCAGTCTGTCACTGACTAAAAACCAACCGGCCAAGATAGGTACATTATTATGCTTGTACCCGCAACGTCAGCTGAACAATAATATATAATCTAGTTTCAAATAGCATTTATTACAGTAAACAAAGAAAATACAAAGAAAGCGTACGAAGATTAAATATAATGTTTCTTGCAATATTGCTACTTCATTAAAACAATCATGATCTTCAACTATGCTAAACGTACAAACTAGGCATAAGCTTTTACGAAAAGCGATCGTCATTGACAAGAAAATTTCGAAACTTATGGCCAAGAAAATAATGTCTTATCCCTTACAATATGAATGGGAGCAGCAGATGCGTTGAAGCGAGTTACGATGACAGCTAACCGAAACTACGTCAAAATTCGCAACTTTGCCCCCACATGACAAGTTTTGGTCGTATCTTCCTTGTAACGTTTGACAAAGTGGCGATTTGCAACGTTGCATGCTTTATCGGTAGGTGTCCCATGTGATATGATACTAAAATGTCTATGTATATTGTTTCTCAGTTTTCTAATGTTTTTATATTCGGTCGTTGTGTGTTTGTATTATTGGATTGAATTTCGTGGTGACAAGCTTTTAAGCCAGCCTTTACTTTGTTTTCGAGAAGGAAACTCTTCTATCTGCTTCTCTCACTTTGGGTCGATTGAGAGGGCGAGACAGACTGACTAAAAATCACTTCATTCCTTCTCCTGCTCTGGGCCGGGGCCGCAGTGCATGCAGCGCTTGACCCACAACCTCAAAATCTTTAACAAAAAATATTTTTTATTTAAAAAAAATGCATTAACATGAGATTTATTTACTAAGGGAGTGGGTTTAAGGCACCAATTCACTTTTAAATAATATAAAAGATCTTCCATGTTATTAAAAAAAACTTCAGAGAAACTAAACTAACCATTTCAATTCAGTAATAGAGCAGCTCCTCGAAACAACGAAATATAAAAAATAAATCAAATTTTCAATTACAATTCATAAGCTCACTGTAGCTTAAGGCGTAACGAACCTAGACAAAATCCTCGAACCAAACCTAATATTGATGTAGGGTCAAACTGAACCCCAACAAAATTCTACCTTATAACTTACAGAATAAAGTCGCTATCTACACAAGTGTTATCATTGACTGTCGAGGTTCCACGCAAGGCTTCATTTGTCATGTCACGGTCGCCTGCTTATCTATGCCCGTCATCTAAGTACATTACATAGACTACTTCTTATCATCAGAACGTTCAGTCAGGATTGGGTTCGATATACCTCCTTTATGAATAACCGATAGGCTTGAAATCAAGAGGCTATTAAATAAAGGTAACCTCGGAGATCGTAAAGCCGATATAAATGACCTTGAGACTGCCATAACCAGACAAACTATGGCTTTTATATCCTTCTTTTTGAAATCGGTTAGATATCCTTTTACTACATATTCCTTTTTAGAGATGCTCAAAGGTTAAAAAGGAACCCTTTTTTTTGTGAAGGGAAAATTTATCAAATTACTTTCCTCGTTCTCTTCCTAACTTCCTCGTTCTTTCTACTACCGTAGGTCGAGGCCGCAGCACCTTATGGGGCTGAATATCAGCCCTGTAGGGCCCTGTTTATGGTGGTCTAAAGCTCTTTACCGCGGAACGCAACGCGACGTACGCTAAATCTGGCTCTGGTGGGGCGGTGAGGTACCCTAGCTCGCCGTTCGCAGACCCAAGATTTCAATGGACGGAGATCACCGCTTAATCCTCGACGCCCGAAGAAAAACGGGAACACTATCACTAAGACTCCGCTGCTCGCATGTGTTTCATGAACTGTGATAGTGAGATCAAAAATTTGGACAGAGAATGTATGGCTATTACCGCTATAATAAAACCAAATAAATAAGTAATTAGTCCTATACAATAAACGTGATTTTGGTTCAGCTCCCTACCTGCGTGACTTTGACATGAAGTACCCTCTGTTTATTTATAGTGAAGCCAAAGCGCTGTAAATTTAGCTATAAGTTAATATTGTTAATCTCATTTTAAGTGAACCATTGTTCTTATGAGAAATAAAGTTCTTTAAACCTAAGTTGGTCGGTTTTTCCATTTTCATCATGTACCTATGTTGTTAGCCACGAATGGAAAACTGCATTATTTTCGAAAACTATTTTCCCATAATATTTTAGAGTACATAAGACGTTATATTTTGCACTAGAAGGTTTCGTTGTCAGCACGAATAATTTTATTAGCAATTTGTCATAAGTCTTTAGAAATTTCCAGATCGCAGATGCTCGTTGGTAGCGTATCATCTTTTCGAAGTCAAGTAGGTATTTTAAGACTGAAACTTAGGATGAACAAATGCCATTTAAACCAATTCTTCTATTATTCTTCTCAATTATTATTATTATTATGTTGGTAGTAAACAACTTTCATTCTTTCCTCTACAGGAACAATATCTCCTTTTATAGTCTAATTTACTATTAATTAAATCGAAATAAAACACTTGATATTGTGTGTATTGGATATGACAAATCGCCAGCACGCCAAATGAGCCCCAGGGAATTGTAACAACCTATCATCGAATGTAGGGAAGCTATAAATCAGAGAGTTTCTCCAGAGGGCGTCAAATTCTCCATAACAATAAATAAATCGTACTGCCTATAAGTGTTCGAGTAATATTATTACTTTTCGTGGTAAAATTAAAAATCGTAAGGTAACCTAACCTTATTGTATAGAAACTATATTGTAGCGTGCCGTCACGATAGGCCTTCCAGTAAAATGCATGGTCACCGAATTTCACGCCAAAAATAATCACGTTACGTGTTACACTTTTATGTAATTACAGTGACAGCTTTATCTTCATTAAGAAACTGGTAAAACAATTTTTAATGTTTTTTTTTTAAATGTTCCTGTCAAGGAAAACATCGCGATGAAAGCAGAAATAATAACTTACAATTTTAAATAATTAATTGAGAATCTGCATTTTATCATTATATGTATCTCTGTGTGATAAAAGACCCTTGCTTAGCTGTAGTCAGAGGCTATGATGACTGAAATCATTTTAATACTTAAATTAATTAATATTTGAACAAACAAATTTTTACTGTTTAAGTATTAAAATTCCTACATTAGAATCTTAATTTCTAGGAAGTGTGAAAGTGATTTTTTAATACGTTAAATTGCAATTCTTCCAAGAATATTAGAACTTATTTTTCTGACGTTATTTTAGTTATATTGTAACTAAATCCTGACCAAAGTTACGTAAGCTATAAAGTTGAGGAAGTTTCGTCACAGTTTGCGGGAACAAAAACCCAATTTGGAAAATTCCTAGCCTTCTATCCAACGTATATTGTTAAAACTTAAACATAGGACGGCAGCTAATTTTCTAAGTTTTTAACCTTTTCCTTTTTTTAGAAACTATTTTTTGAAAACTTGTTAAAAATTCTTATCTTTTGATCATTGCATTTTTTATTTCCTTGTTTATATATATAAACATTCACTTTTAGTGATAACACAGATCAAGTAAATGAGTTCTCGTCCATTTTTGTAGTGCAATAAGGTTTTATATCATGATGGTTCACAGAACAACTAGAAATTGATAGCCGATAAAATAACTCTACTGCTACTATCATAAAGTTGAATATCATTTGAATGGCGTTTTATGACAGCGTTAACAATGAACTGTACATGACGATACGACCAGTTCGAATGGATCGAATAAAATCTGTTTAACTGACAGACTGGCTATACCACAGAATTTCAAACCACCATAAAATTATTGTCAGTTGGCCTAAAATAAATTTATAAAAATCTGTGTTCTATTATAAAGTCGGCAAAATTATATATATTTAAAAAAATGTTTAAATTCTAGGGAAATACTCAGAAAAACGGCGTGAAACAAGTTCCCAAATGTTGAACGGCGTGAAACGTTGTGTTCCGCCGCGTGAGTGAGATTACCAGAGATCTAATCCTTTGCCTCTCCCAGCCCACCCCAATGCCTAAATCTCTGAACCCAGATCTCTAAAAGGGTGTAGGCAGCTGGGGCGCTAATTGCTTACCATCACGTAATCCATCCGCTCTTTTGCCAAACCACCACATAAAAATATATTGTAATCTATTCAACAATATGTACAAAATTTGTTACATTTTATAAAGTAACATCATCCATTCTATAGTTCAGAAGGTCGGAAGCAACGGGAAGTTAATCACTTATAGAATTTCCTTGGTCGCCGCATCTTATTTCTCGTAAATCTTCGTCAACTAAACTGTCACCTTTATAAAGAGATACAACCTTTTTTACAAAGAACCGAGACCGTTTGGAGCAAAAAGGGATCACTTCGGTGACGTCACGAACTCAAACACCGTACAATGTCCAAGTCCGCGTTTTTATGACGTATAAGTAAACAATTTCTCGCAAGTGATAAACTTTGATGATATTTTTCTCCAGCTTCCATCATGAGATTTGTTTTCCATCGTATTAGTTTGTGAAATATGGTGTCACTTATGGGAATTATTGAATGGGTAACAGTATGTTTTTATAACAGCGGCCTATTTTTCAAATGGAAATTTCATCTTTTCGTAATTTTTCGTCTGATGTTTTTTTTCTATTTTGTTGAATTATATATGGATTAGTGTAATAAATCTACACCGCTTTCTTTCACATGCGTTTATCATATTCCAGAAACAATTTATTTTTTGATTTAATACCTTATTATTAATTTGTATTTTTGTCCTATTTGACATATAACGCTAGTGAAATTATAGCAATATTAGTAGATATCAATTAGCTAACCGGGCAGTTTTGTGGTTAGACCCGAATTATCATCTCCTATCTTGGAGCTCCCTTCACTAGCCTGTCATCAAATAGCCGCTCAAAGCGAACGGAATGCTATCGCTTTATAGCAGCTTAAATTCAGCTCACAATGAATGAACTGAAATCCCGTAAACGAGATGTATTGCACTTAAGCGTCCTGATTTCATCTCTTCTGTGCGGAAATATATCAATTAGCCTGCAATGCTGATGAGTACTTATACACAATAGTTTTATTGGCATCAATGGAAGAATTGTGGCAATTCATGCATTATCTAGATTCAGTTTTTTTTTCATTTGATAGGTCGGCAAATGAGCAAACGGATTACCTGATGGTAAGCAATCAGCGCCACCCATGGACACCCGCAACGACGTAGGAGTTACGAGTGCGTTGCCGACCTTTCGGGGATTAGGGATTTGGAGATTTTGGGAATTAGAATTTCGAGAATTTAGAGGGAGAGGGAGGATTGTGCCTCCCGCAACCTCACCCACACGGCGAAACACAACGCTGTGGTTGTTTTACGCCGATGTTCTGTGAGGCCGTGGTAGGTATCGCTCCAGTCGAACTGACCCATTCGTGCCGAAGCATGGCTCTCATAAGTTTATTAAAAAAATAAAATATTGGTCGCCAATCAACCGTCGCCGAGCAATCGGATTATCTGATCGTATGCAATCGGCGCCTTCCATGAACATTCGTTATTACGAATGAGTCACCACAAGTGCTTTGCCGGCCTTTAGCGGGTTATTAAGGGATTAGTTTTCTTTATGGCCGTGGTATCACTACGGTCAACCCGAATCATTCGTGCCGAAACATGGTTTTCCCACACATCTCCAACGCATTCTATCAACAGATACAATTATTTACACATTTAACTACCTAAAAAAGTAATAAAAGGCCTTTATTTGTAACTAAAACAAGAAAACGTTGGTTCCACATATTAGACCACCAAATAGTTCGGTAATCCGGGTTTAATAAAACAGAAGAAAGTAATCTCCGAATTTGAACCTTTACTACCTGGAAATACTAGCTACTGCTAGTAAACTGGTTAGTTTAGTAGCCCAGACAACTGTATCGTAATTTGGGGGTAACCTATACACGCAAGTAATAAAAAT
The DNA here is from genome assembly GCA_902829305.4 of Spodoptera exigua. Classification (NCBI taxonomy): domain Eukaryota; kingdom Metazoa; phylum Arthropoda; class Insecta; order Lepidoptera; family Noctuidae; genus Spodoptera; species Spodoptera exigua. The sequence continues at coordinate 8,893,274 of LR824614.2, forward strand.
CTTTAGTGTTATTCACCAAGTTTATAACAAGCAATGAAGAGTGATTACGAGGTATATCACATAGGTCGTGTTAGGGTCTTCTCTGTACAGCCTTCGTGGTAGTAAAAAGACGAGCTCTATTTGAGGAAGCTCCAAGTAATATGTGATACGCGAAACATTATTTAAAGACTGTGGTGAAATGATTTAGATAACCAATTAAATAATACATTTTTGTATGATGTATTTACAAAAGTATCTTTCACTAGATCCTTAAATTAATAAGTTATTAATTTAACAGTGAATTAAAAATCGTGAAGTTTGAAATCGCCAATTCGCCTTACCTAAGCAAGCATGCAGGTTAATTAATGCTCGAACTTTCGCCGTGTCAGATGATGAAAATGAAAACGTGAACTAAACCATTGCCACACTAGCGAGGTATAAGTAATGTTTGTTAGGCATTTGTTTTTTGAACAAAAAAGGCTTCAATTTATGCAAATATACTACGCACATATATATGTATAAAAATGAAACCCTTTTCGCGTTGTCACGGCATCACGTGTGATATATGGGGGATATTAAAGATTCTAGTTTAAATTGACTAGGTTGTATAGTTGATCTATCTTAGGTCATACCTAAGTCCTCTTTCCTAAAATAGATCAACTATACAAAATAAAATAGTGCATCAAAACTACGCTAAGGCGGTACGAAGTTTGCCGGGTCAGCTAGTAGTGAATAAATATAAAAGTAAAACAGATATTGCAAATATCATTGCTTTAAAATTATTGTCGCTACTATTAACGATAGACATCAATTAAAACTAGATAACAAGTAAGCTTACACGCGCTCTATTCCGCTATTTATACGCAAAACGTATTTAACCTCTATAAAACCAAGTTCAACCCGAAAACGTGTGCACGTTCTACTTATTTATCGGTACTACCAACTTACGGCCGGTAAGGTAAACACGTTGAAATATATATGAACGTAATAGAATTTTTATTTCAACCTCGATAGTACAAAACCTTTCTGAGAGCAAGTATCAAGGCTTTTGATCTATGAATAAAATAAAACTCTTGTATAGTGTGTTAACTCAACTCAACTCTTGTTGTATACAGAACAAAATATGTATATTTAAATTGAAAATTTGGCCTATTTGTCAGTCTTAAGTTTGCTGTCGACTAATGTCTAAAATAAGGTTAGAAGGTACCCAAAGTATTTATTCATTATTTTCAAATTTAAATTCCCAAAATCAAAATCGAAAACATTTATTCCAACTCAACCATAAATAGGTACCTACTATCGAAGAGTCAAAATAGAATAATAGTCTGTCAGCCTGCCCGTTAGTTAAGCTAAGTATACGTTCTGAAGTGACTGTGTTTTTACAATAAACTTGTGACACACACTTTTATAGAACCATACCTGGAAGAGGTTAACCCATAGGCATCCCTTGGTCGGAGTTGCGGGTAAAACGGAATGAAATACCTCGACCCTGTTTGGAGGAGGGTAACAGAGTTTTCACTGAGACCCTTTCGCCACAGATTTTTTTTATAGCCTATTGTGTTTCCCACTGCTGGGCAAAGGCCTCCCCTTTTTCCTTCCAAACTTCTTTGTCTTAAGCGAACTCCGGCCAAGTTTGCCCCGCGTACATGATCAGATCGTCACACCACTTTTGCCGTGGTCGACCTCGACGGCGTCGACCTCCTTCAGGTGTCAGTGAGTGACAATCTTCGCCTATCTGTCCGGGTGTATTCGTGCGACGTGGCCAGCCCACTCCCACTTCAGCCTGGCTGTTTTTTCTCCGACATCTGCTATTTGAGTTATGGAGCGCAGCGTGGTGTTTCTTATCTATTCGCTTAACGCCTAAAATGCTGCGCTCCATTGCCCTTTGACAAATCTTGAGTTTGGACTTTTGCTGTTCAGTAAGTGACCGACTTTGAGCACCGTACGTTAGGACGGGTAGTATACATATGTCGCCGCACATAAACCGGGAAAATTTTGGAATGATCTTCTCTCTCCAAAAAACCCAATGGGTTGTACTGAGAAAAAAGAATATAATACGTCACTTTCAAGACAAGAAGACAATACTCTGTTACATACATTTTAAAACATCTTTACTAACAGATAGACTTGTATATGCAGTGAATAGAAATAACTTTCTAGATACGTTTGTGTTTTATTTCTGTCCCTGAAATTTAAGGTCAGTCAGGTGGAAGAAAAATATCAAGGTAAACCAGACACGGTGGAAAAGTAAATGTTGTTTCTAGTATTAAAATAACAATACGTAGATACATAAATATTGTAGTGTGGTGGTATCAAAGTGAAGTGTTTAGGCATTTTTTTTATTGTAATATGTTTTTTTTTTTATGTAAATGATCGGCAAACGAGCAGACGGATTGCCTAATGGTAAGCAATCAGCGCCGCCCATGGACACTCGCAACGGAGTAGTTACGAGTGCGTTGCCGACCTTTTAGGGATTAGGGATTTGGAGATTAAGGGATTGAGGAGAGATTGGGGGAGGGGAAGGATTGGGCCTCCGGTAACCTCACTCACACGGCAAAACACAACCCTGTGGGTTATTTCACGCCGGTTTTCTGTGAGGCCGTGGTATTACTCCGGTCGAACCGACCCATTCGTGCCGAAGCATGGCTCTCCCACACTTAATTTTTTGATATACACCACTATTACGAAATTATTTTATTTTATTTGACTTAAATTCATATAATTTTGTTTATTAGACTCCCTTTTGGATCTTATGCTGAATGTAATGTAATGTGTGTTTATTAAAAAAATATCGCGGCAACACTATGATTTTAATTGCATAAGTCGATTCTTAACACGTTATAAGTGATCATATATATTCAGGATTGTTTTGTAACAACAAACTTTACATGAAAATACTAATAATGCGATTCAAATTATTTGGTACTTTTTACTTTGTACTTTTCCTCATTATAGGACTTTTCTCATTATAATATACACGTGTAAAGTACGAAAAATATATTTATCCTTATAAGTTAATATTCACTTATATTTTTGTACTCGAATCGAGTGGTGTACATCAATTTCATAAGCTATAAATGATATAGTCATAAGTCTTGTAAAAAGATACGCATTTAACGTGTCTGGATCTTCGTAGTACATTTTTCCTTCCAAGTTTTCTCGGAAAATGCGTAAGAAAAATATTTGGCAGTGGAGCCTAGAGACCAAATTTTCTATTAAGCTCTAAGGAATCAACATTAGCGTGTATACTGTATCATAAAAGGTCTTCATTGACAACATAGTGATAAATTTCTGGGCAAGATTTCATTTACTTAACAGAAAAAATAATAAGATTTCATCATGGTGCAGGATTCTAGGAATCACTACATAGTATAAACAAATTCGCTTTCTCTGTAACTATATCCCTATGTATGCTTAAATCTTCAAAACAACGCAAAAGATGCCGATACAGCTTTTTAATAGAAAGAGTTATTAAAGAGGAAGGTTGATATGCATAAAAACATCCATTAAATATTGAAGAAATTTAGTATCACCATAGCAACAGTGCGAATGGTTTGATCACTAATTAAATATGTTACAGTTTTTTAAAACCTTTAACTTAAAAACACATTTCGCAAAACTATATAAACATCATTTCGTAAAAAAACCGTTGTATTTTGCTTTCAATGAATCGACAAGCAAACTTAGAACTCCCAGCGAAACACATTAAATATTTATCCGAAAGCTCAACAGAACATGAGGTAAATTCAACCAGAAATCCGTGCAAATACTTTGTTACGTAACATAAAGAGTTGAGCAATTCCTTTTAGAATCGTTATGAGTATTAGTATAGAAGTACAGGATAAAAATACATTTGCTAGTTTCCTTTTACCTTGCCTGCCTCGAAGGTTTTAAATATCAGACTGTTACTTCTTATGTTGACTCTTTTGCCCGCTGTGTGAGAACGCCGTGTGTTAGTGAAGATTGAATTGCTTTGACTATGTTTAATATTACACAAATGTGTGGGTAAATATTATTTTGTTTATATAAGTGAGTGTATTAAAATGGTTGAAAATGATATAGTTAATAATAATATTAAAACTGTTGGTACATTATAATACTATAAAAGATTCATACGTTTTTATGTAAACGAGCAAACGAATTACGTAAATATAAGCAATCAGCACCGCCTGTCAACAGCCGAATAACCAAAGGAGTAACGATTGCATTGCTGGCCATTTAGAGATAAGGGTTTTGTGTATTTAAGGATTGAGAAGATAAGGGCAGGGGAGGGATTGGTCCTCCGGTAACCTCACTCACACGGCAGCACACGTTTCTCGCCGGTTTTCTGTGTAGCCTCCGTGACCCATTCGTGTTTCGCTCTCCCACATCTCTATTAGTTGATCGATTTTTAAAGATACTTTTGAAGATTTGAATGACAATAAAATAAAATACGATGCAACAACAATAAATTTTATTTTCATCTTCAAACATTCAAATCTTTATCACGTTGCAAAAGGGACGTTTGTTTGAAACTGCTTATAAAGCGGTTGTTACCCTTTTATTGCACTCCCAACGTGGAGTGTAAAATATTATGAATTCTGACGGCACCACAAATGCTTTTTTATTTAACTCCGAATGTCAACGGGTGGCAAAAGCTGCGCTTGTCATTTTCAACTTTTGTGAAATGACACGAACTGCGTAGTGATTTAGGTTGTATGTCGGTTGCCGACCCAAATAACTCAGGTCATTGAGGAGAGTTTCGCAATGAACAAAAGGTATTTACTCAGTTTGCAATTTTGAAATAAATCGAACGTACACATTGCTACTTTTATAATCCAGTCTTGCATGCCAACAAGCCACTTGTTTCTGCCTATAAAGTCAATTTATTTGAGCACTGAACCTATGAGACCAATAAATAAACAGCTCTAGAACACTTCTGGAATTTTCGAATTTCTAGAAGGTTCCATGTACATGCGCAACGTATTATTCATTACACCAACTGCGGCCCTCAGAAGATAAATGCGATTGCCCAACGTAGTTTCGCGTTATTACCTAGTTATAAATCTGCTGAACACACCTTGTAAGCGCTTTCATCTTGTAACAAAGCGCACATGAGTCGCGCTGAAAGCGCCACAAAAGCTGTCACGTCTGTTTTGGTGGTTACAATTGCGTTATCACGCTTTGTGAGAACCAATAGCATTCGTGTTTCCAATGACAGCAATTGTAGAATTGTACCCTCGTTGTGTTTAAATAGTCAAACAGACTGAGAAATCATAATATTATCAATCATTAAAGTTGTTCGTTGATTCCATTTTTTTTAGGTAACAATGTAACTTAAGTAAGTTCAATCATTAAGAAGTATTTAATTGACGAATACGCATCGAATAATAAGTACCTAATTCTGGTTCTTTATTTAATCTCACTAGGTGAATTGTAATCATTAAAAAAATAAGCACAAAATTAGTGGCAATGTAATGAACAAGTAAGTAGGTAATTTGGATAATCAAATTATTGTTTTCCGATAAATAATTATTGAAAAATAATAAAACAAAATTCAATTGAAAGCTTGTAACTAAATAATAGCTCAAATTAATTCAAAAACGTTTATCACGGAGTGAAGGCATGTTTTTTTTTCGTTTGTTTATTATATAGAACGTACGTAAATGTCAGACATTTTACGCAACTGATAAAGGGTTGGGTCGGTGGTTTTAACACCGAAAGGATTTTACTGTCACAAATGTATCCTGATAAATAATTATTTACTTTCCCTTATGGACAAAGATATATGTTGTTTTAAGCAAACGCTTGTTTGTTTAAACCATAAATTTATACGTTAGTATTGTTTTATTTTTAGACTCATTATGTGTGTGTAAAATTTGAAATAATAAAACAATATTTTTTCTTTTAAAAATCCATTTAATGATGACACTTAACTATTTATATCAATCTTCATTTTTAATTTGATATTTACATTTAAATAACACCTATTTTATTTACATTTCGATTGTGTATTTACAATTAATTAACGTATACGTACATTTTTAAACCATCATATAAATTAATTTACACTCTTTTTGTATACAGCCAAGAAAAAATTGGGGTGAACTTACGGACTTAAATTTTATTATGTACATTTCAAATTTACGTTTATATTTTTAAGATAAACCAAATTAAACTTATTCGAGGAATGTATTCGATAAGCTTTGATGTAAGGTAACGCGATGTAATAAGCATAGCGGGTGGCGGTGCTGACGATCGGGGCGCGCGTTCATCCGCCATGACACTTGACGCAACGACAATTCTACGTCGCGTTGAACTGTCACTTCTAGAGTCATCTGCTGTAGACACGCTGCTCACTTCAGGCGGAACGCAGTTTGGAGGCTTTTCCTGTTATAAAAATAACAAAGTCTTTTACTCACCTAAGAATAACTATTTGTTTGTTGCATAATTTATTCGTCGCCAATACAGTGGGTCGCGCCAAAGTTTTTATACTTATACAATAAATTGTGTGATACGGATTTAGTTTTTTCTAGTAACAAAGTTAACAATAACAATTACTTAAGGATAAAAAATTCCTGTATCTGGTAACTGACATAAAGTTTGTTTTTATCTTTGTCCCGGAAGTTATTTATAAATCAACACTTGTTGTAGTTTATTTAGTTAGGTACTGTAAAGGAAACAGTTATAGTTATTGATGCTGTTTTATGTTTTGTTCTCACCGGTGGTTGCGTAAAGTTGACTTTTTCTTGACATCTCCGCGACTGGTGCGCGATGCACGCAGCGTACGCGATTGCATGGGGTATGTAGCTTTGCTCCACTACACCAGCAAATAACGTCGTTGCCATTGGACCTATGTAAAAAAAATATATTTACTTATAATAAATAATAATAAAGAAAGCTTATACTTTTAAAAATGGAACTATTAAATGCAACTTACCTAAGGCATAAATAGGCACATCTTCGGCGCCATGCGTAGCCCATTGCCTAGGAACTGCAGCAGCATGAACAGCATCTGCGTTAGCTGCAGACGTTGTCGTATTCAATGGCAATGCTCTAGGCTCCGAATGCCCAGGGCCAGTGCCGTAGAGCAACGTAGTATAACGCAAGCCATCTATATCCGACACCACAGTGTCCGCACCTAAACAAACAAAACACACTTGAAACTTTCTTAGTCCTACAAAAAAGTCTTCAATCTCCATACAAATACTTCTTAAGTCGAAAAACCTCGAAGTTAAAATAAGCTTTAATTAATTTCTAAAACTCTGAGCTCTGCTATTTCAACGGAGCCAATATCCATCAAAGTGGTTTAGAGGACATCACGTTAACGAAAAACGTTGGCACGAGACTTCAATTAACAAGTTTTGTAAACTGTGCCAAATGTCGATGGTTTCTGTAAACTATTTGGCTTCGTGAATGGAGATCCTAATATCAGAAGAATACCTACAGAAATTTGTTATGAGAATAGAATTTGTTTTCTTTTTGTTTAATTTTGTTACCTAAAACGGGGTGTCCTCTCGGTGTAGCCTGGCCGCCAAAAGTCATTACATGACCGTGATCGGCGGTGACGACGATCAAAGTTTCAGCAGGATTAACCCTCTCTAATGCTGCCAACAGTGCGGTTTCTAACTCCAAAGTTTCGTCGAGAGCTCTATATGGATTGTTGTAGTGATGAGCGTGGTCTATCCTTCCACCTACGCAGGAAAACATGAACGTTAAACGAGGTTTCTGATAAAACAAACAAAACAATGAAATTTAATCAACTTTTTAAAATATTGTTTGTAAGTCAAATTTTAGAAATTTTATAGTTTTGATTTTTATTTCATCAAATACCTTCAATTAGGAGGAAAAATCCATTATCGTTTTTGGTCAAAATTGACAAAGCAGCTCTAGTCATATCGGCTAAGGAGGGATCGTCAGCTTTGACATTAGGACTAGCATTTCCGCCTTCTTCCGTATCTGCTATCGCTCCTCGTTCTGCGTTGAACTCCATATGCGAGTATTCAAACAAACCTGTGTCGGGTAAAAAAGAAAACTGTTTAAAATAAAAGCCTTACTAATAAGACAAATTAATAGCTCAATATTGTAATGTTACCTTGAATAACTTTTGTCATTTTTACTTCGAATATTATAAGATTTGATTACATTATGTTCAGACCTTTTATATGTAACCGACAAATTCTCTTTATTTCAATAAACGACCATCATGCACTCAAATGGGTGACAGATTAACAAAATACTAAGAAGCGTGGTTAACAATACAATTTTTGAATTAAGGATGTTGGTAACAGCATAATCCATATTTGAAATGCAAATGCTACTTTATGTCGGGCGGGTGAGATTAAAAAGGATTCAAATGGGATTACACAACGGGGCCGTACTGATCATAATGTAAACTTGGTAAACGTAATCTGGACGAACGTAAATATTTCATAAACTCCGCTAAGGGACCGGAAACATTTTTGGTCAAACTTTTCTTAAGCCAAATGCCGTTCTACACTTCTGTTGTCTCTCCTATATTAATTTTCCAGAGGGAATTCATTACTTTTATCGTTTTCCTCATCTTTCGCATTTGGAGAAGTTAAGTACTACTCAAAAGTTTGTAATTTCTTTTATAAACTGGCACATAAAGTGTTGAGGTTAATCGGATATTAGCCGTTGTACCTAATCTTAAAAGTACCCACACAAATTCAAAGCAACGTTCTAATTTTAAAGGGAATGAAATAAGTATAGAGAATCAATCATAACAAAGTATCCAATTTCACAGGCACTCGTATATCAAAATTTTAATGAATCTATAGATTTATTCTGCTCACGTAAAATTTTAATTAAAACGTAAAGCGTCAATCGATCTTTCTAAAGACGGATTCGTGTTCAACTTTATTGTTTTAATCCCATAGCTACGCGAGGTCCCTAATCATTAGTTTTAAAACAAAGCTTGGTACATACAATAGCATTATTCGGTCTGTTTTTGTGTGTGTGTTGGTTCTGATTTGACTGGTGTATCAATGTGTGTAACTAAGTAACTGTTCAACTGAAGCCAGAGAAAATATCAACTCAACTAGTGAAGCGGAACTATTTATTTGGACCTTTTAATTTATATTCCTTCATTGCGCATGGTTTAAAATGGAGGCCACCGAAAACAGGCTTTGTGGGCACTCAAATTGTTGAGTAAGCATTAACCCTTAAACAAACCCAACAGAGCACACAAAAGGGTCCGGTTTCTTAAATAATCCAACCGGTAGATGAGGGCTTTTACAAAATTTGTATAAAAACGCAGTTTCATAAAAGTAATGGCTCTCAAACTGACGCTTTAAGCCATAATTTAAAGACATAATAACGAGTTTTTTGGTAGTTTTTCCCAAAAGTAAAAGTTTAATGTACGGGTGATATTTTCTATAGCTCATCATTTGATGTTTATGATAACGTAGCAACCTTGACAAACTTTATTTAATAGACCCAGTAATTTTTTTGCGGAATTATTATCATTTTGCGTGTTAACGTCCTAGCTAGATGTTTGCATCCATAGCGACATTCAATATTGATATTGCTTCGGCCATATTTTGGTCTTACACGATATTGCATTTCACCCTCGATGTATATTGAATCGAATACCATGATTTATATTTCCCTACCCATCTTGTACACAGCCTGATGGAGTTTTTCTGGGCTATCATTTACCCTAACCATTATTTTGGCATATTTTCCGCAATTTATTATTTGACCTTGACATGGATTATGTAGATCAGGAGCCGTTGTTTGATCGTATTAGACATCTTGTCTTCTTTTTTTAGTTTAGAATTAGGAAAACAAATGATAAAGTAATAGTAGTGGATGTTTCTCTGCTTCTGTACTTGCTACAGTTAAAGCGATCTAGCAATACTTTGACAACACTTCATAGGATAAGCGACCGTTGGAAATTTAGTGCAATCGATTTTCACACTTATCGAAATGCACAGTGGAACGGGATACGTTTGCATAGTACTTAAAATTGAATTTTCGAGTAAAATGGATTTGAATGTAGAAGCTCTGCGGGGTTCATATATCCGTTCAGAGGAGTAGTAGTGTCTTACCACAAATTATATAACAAAATTTCGTGATAATATAAAATGAACATTAATATCTTTTTAAAAACTACTCATTTTTAAACCAAACAAAACGTTACCATGTGGCTAGGTGTTGCTATCCGGCTTTATATTCTAATAATTTGTGGGAACGTTTCCATATGTCTATACTCTTTCATGTTTATTTCTTTGATATTGAGGTGTGTTAAAAGTGAAACGTTTTATTTTACTTACCTAGCAAATAGTCCACTGTCCTAGGATCTAACTTAGCAAGTTGTTCTCTTGAATGTATGTATTGAGCTCTCAATCGCCGTCTTTTCTTTTCTCTTGCCCAATCTTCAGCTAAATTTCTTCCATCCAGTCTTCTCCCTTCCCGATTAGGATGTTCAGGATCTGGTGTGATGGTGGGCAAAAAGTGTCTTCTACCACCTCCCATAATTACCTTACAAAAATATGAGAAATATAAAGATATACAGCGAAAATGGTGTGGAATATTTATTTTGTGAAATGGATTATTTCTGCTTGAGTTTTGGATAAATGCAAATAAAAGACACCCAAAGATCAAATTTTACATTCTTTTTTAGTTTTAGGTCTCATTTTGTTACTCATCTCTTGTAAGTAGGATTGCTTAAAAAATTTATTAACATTTGCTATACTGTTGTTTAAAAGTAAGGAGTATTTTGTTAAACATATTAGATAAGTTAGGATTTCGCTCAAATGTAGGAAAACAGTTAGGAAGAAAAACAACTTGTCTTGGCCTCATTTTTGTTATACCTATTAACTAGAAGTACCTTAACTACTTGTCTGCCGGTATATGAAAAACAATAGGAAACACATCGTGTCTCGCTTGGATCTACGTTCTGGCATCCCACGGGTTAAACTAATAATATCCGTATTAAGTGAGGTTGAAGCGCCAACAATCTCCTAAAATCTAAAAATGTCTTTCTGGTTACAATAATAATAACCCTTACACAGAATTCGTATATCATTAAACGAAATATTGCGGATTATCCTGCTGTTAGAGTAACGGCACAGCGATCCCTACTTGAAGGATTTTTAATATCATACCCATCGTATACAATGATTATAAAGGTTCTTTTCGCATACCCGAAAGCCCGTAATCTTTACTCTGTATAATACTGCTGTAAAGGCTGAAATGCATCAACGGAACATTTAAGTGAGCATGAATTACTGAAGAAATAATTAAAACGCGCACCCAGCCACATCAAAACCACTGATAATCCTCTCTCCTTCAGCCAAAATGCTTGTGTCTAATTAACTTCACTTACTAATTTACGAAAGGGATTTTGTACAATTTGAGGATTCTTGCTATTTCATCTCTCGGGAGCTATTAATAAAAACATTGTTACTTTTGAACTTTAAAAAAAATACTAAACTCTCTTCCTTTCTTCTGATGAAAGTTTCTTCGCGTAGCCTTTAATTTTATAAAACATTGAGGTCTTGTTGTCTTTTTTTAACTTTTTTTCGCTGGTCTATGAAGTTTATAAAATTACGGCGCATTTTGTATGCAAATTATACACCGAGTTACAAAAGAACTGAAATGCGCTTACTTTGATAAAAATGCAAATTTTTGTGTTATTGTACACATAGAACACGTACATAATGTCACACCTGTATTTTGTAGAGATAATGATACGCCAAGCATTGTATAATTTAACTTAGTCAATTTTTTTTTTTTTTTGGTATTACACCGTTTAAAAGTACCACACGCCAACGTACACCAACGGAGCTTATTCTTTGGTATTAAATGAAACCAAAGAAGTATGTTGTCGGCCTTTTTTGGGTTATTAGGGATTTAAGGAATTTGAACATTAAGGACGAGGGGGTAGGATGGAGCCTCCAGTCACCTCACTTATATGGCGAAACACAACTTAAGTGCTCTTTCAAGCTGGCATTCAGCGAAACCTCATCACAATAATTGTGTATGTGTGAGAAGCATGGCTCTCTCACACTTAAAGTTATTTCTTGTTTTTTTTCTTTGGTAACTACTTACATTTATACTCCTTCCCGGTTCATTTTCTACGAGCTGCAAAGCTATGTCCTTGCAGTCTTTTCTGACAGTGGGAGGTACTCTGCTATCGTCCTCCCAGTATCTGGACGGCGCATGCGCGTACAACGCCGCAGGCGTCGCATGGGTTATCCGCGCTGTTGTCACGATGCCACTGGATTTCCCTGCACAAAATAGTTTATGGTATAATTTATATAGATAAGAATAGAAACAGAGCAAATAAAATAGTATAAAACCAATTAATTTGGTTTCCAAACTATGTACTTTCCATCATTTAATAGTAGATTTTGTCTAGCGATATTGAACGCTAACAACATTAGTAATATATTCCGAAGACAGTAAAAATAAAACACGATATCAACTTAATATTCACGCACATTCAAGTTACGCCAGTGAAACTTTGCATCTATAATAAATGCAAAAATGCAAAGTGAGAAAGGACTGAATATTTTAAGAACCTTGGGCAATGAAGTTTAGAAAGCCTATTCAGTTGATACTAAACTGTTATAACACAAAACTTTGCTTTTAGACAGTAGTATCAAAAGAGTTTTGGGGAAGAATGTGGCATGTCGTGACGAAATGTAAATTGTTTGCCAAAAAATAAAGCGTGGCTTATACTAACCTTCATACTTTCGTGCGTTTTTCAACGGTTTATTATAATTATATGCGGCTAAACATATTATTTCTCTATTCTTGTGTAAAATTATATGAAAATATTCCAAATTCTAGACTCGGTTTTCGACATTGCCGCGTCACGTCGCGTTCTGTCGTTTAGAGAATTTGGGAAATTGCTTACACCATTGCAAACCATTTTACCTGATAAGGTCAAAAGGTTTCTTATTTCAAGAAAGTTTTTAGCTTTTCGATCTAGACCTATTTTTAGGTTTAAGTCTATGAGTATTGTGTACTTTTTACTAACTAGTCTTCTGTGTTTAATGAAGGTAAATTACTGTCTTTGAGCAAATAAATTAACTAGAGGACAGACCGACAGACTGACATACCTAAACTTGAATCTTTTGATAGTTTCTGTTTGACGTTCAATAATGCCTGTTGTGGCTATTTGAAATAAATGATTTCATTTTTAAGATAACAAATTTTTATTATTATATTTGTTATTTAAAATTCGACCGTATTTCCATTCCATTTTTATCAATCAGGATTCAATCTAGTTATTACAACATTTATAAGAAATTATAGAGCAATTGTTCTATGACCAATGACCAATGATTACTGGGATATTTGCATACACCTTATTTTTGGCCAGTAATATTACACTCTTAAATAATAAACGTTATTATATACATCGAGAGAATTATCCTAGACAAGAACACAATAGTTCGAAAGCTATCAAAACAGAGTCTAAGTGTAATAAAATGAATCATAATCTTCACAATGGCCATATATTACGTCGTACAGAATTATACGGTCGAGATACGTACACACTTCACGTTGAGTGCCCGCTCATCGAGGCGAATGCACTGGACAATGGCCCTCTGTACCATTGCCATACGGTATAGACATATTTTAGTCACGCAACAATTTATTTATATATTAATATTGTACTTTTGGCATACCAAATATATATTTATACATAAATATATTAGGTGACTACTAATTAGTGACCGATTTTTAAACGCGTGATTGTACTCATTCAGATAACAAACAGCTTTCCGAAAAAAACTATATTGTAGATTCATAAGTTTTATTTTTATTAGTACAGCAAAACTATTCGCAGCCACGCCGCTAACAGCTGACCGGGGGACATACGGCGGGCGCGCTACTCATGTATCAAATGTTATAGGTAATTGTATGGAATAGTGTTCTGTATGACCTCTGCGAGTGGAAATTATGAGATATCACTCGATGCAGATTCAATTATTTTTGTAATCAAAAATAATGTTTTATGAATGAACAAAATCTATGTGAAAGACAAAGCAAAATATATGTACTATATCCTTTTATCCCTTTATTGGCTGCAGTTTAACTGATAGTAAATTATCGCGCCAGTAAAATATAACGTTAACTATAACGTGCAGCTATGGTTGAGTACATTCGCTTCAATGAACGAGCACTCAACACAAAATATGTGGACATAATTGTCGTGGTTTTGTATTAAAAATGTTATGACGTGGGAACATAACATAGTCTGGAACAAATCCACTCTAATAAGTTAAAATCAATTTTTAGTTCTGTATCTTTTTCTTATTGTTCTTGTCCTATATATTTATGTAGTATACCATTATTACGGGCATCTATGGCCATAAAGCACACTCTAAAAATAAAGAATAAACTAATACATAGTACATACATATCTATTTGAATTGTTTTTTCGTATCTATTGTAGGTGAAGGAAGAGACACATTACTTTTGTTATGGCCTGGCCTCATTTTAGTCAAACCATTAACATAATTATAAAAAAGGTATGAAATGCAGATTTCCAAAATTCAATAAGTAGGTTTGCGGGTAATTGTACTTTTAGTGGGGGATAGTCATCAAAGAACTTCTCCTGACCTAGGTGGGGCGAGAGAGAGTAACAGACTTTTACTGTCTAGACTATACCCCATTTCTTCTCTTGTTCCGGGCCAGAACTTTTTCTTTTTGAATCATGCGGTACATATTTGAAGTAAATAGTTACTTTCATCTACTCAAACAACAAAGCTGTGAAGCCTGAATTAATTTTGTTTAAGCCTTTGACTGCCGACAGAAAAACGTTAAAGGCAAATCCTCCGCTACCGTAGGTCACCGGTGACCTACGTGGCGATTAACGTGTTAAAAGCTATTTTGAAAGATGTTCCAAATACATTAGCTTTCCAGACCCAGCCAATTAGAATGAATAGCTACATTTTGACAACTAATTGGCCTTTTTCACAGTTTTAGTGTCCTATTTAAGGTCAAGAAAAGATAATTAGTATTTTTTTTATTTTGCCTTCTGTTCCATTTGAAATTTTGATATTTTTTTGCAATCTCTTAAATAGAATTTTAAAAAGTCTGTTCAATGATAAAAATAGAATTGGTGTTATAATAAAATTGTCAACACATTTTATTCAAGTAATAATTTTCGAAAGTGTTTAATATGTCTCACGTAAATTACAATATGAAAATTGTTTAAACGTACTCAGTTTCTAGAAAACTCCAGCCTCTTTTTCTGTCTGTGTAACTTATACTCGTGTATCTGGATATTTACCTAACGATTGGGATCGGTTACAAAGACACTAATACAGATGAACAGTTCCCCGAAAAGTGTTTACCAATTTTGATCCGATTGTGGATCTTAAATAACAGTTATGATTGACGAAAATTACTAATGTCAGAACCATTTGTTCCCATCAAATAAATAATAATGAAACAATTTGATCCAATCCATTGTAATGTAACAAGCTATATTAAAGAGTTTCTTGTCTATTCGAAAAAATAAATGATATTAATTTGTCTACTTTATGTTTTAGCGGGCAAATATTACTGTTATTGGATATTTTTCTTCCAAAGCCAAGATTCGATCACTAAATTATTGACATCATAATAAAAAGTGTTTGAAATAAGTCTTGCTGCTTAATAGTATCTAAGGTCAACCGCTTTCAAGAAAGAAAATCAATCACAATATGAACCTTATTATGTTAAAACATAAAGTAAGTGTGTAATAGTTTGTCATTTTGAGTAACAATTAGACACATAGATTTGTGATTTAATTTCCTTCCTTTTCCTAACTCATCTCCTAATCTTTATACCTTTTACCCTCGACATGTTTGTAAAGAAACCTACGCTTGTTTTTCATAAGATACAGTAATCTGTATCTTAAATAGAGAGTATTGTGGGGACTGACTTAGCGTAAATGGGACAGATTGTAAGGCGGCAGTCCCTGCCCGAGAGAGCGCGCAAGCGCACGCAACCGTGTTCTATATTAGTCGTGGCCGTGTGTCTGTATTATTTCCAAGTGACGTATGTGAACTATTGTATAAGTTGGACAATATACCTAATCTGATTAAAAATTCTGTGTACATTTATTTGCCTTACCAAGGTCGAGTCATTTACACCAACACAATAGGGACTCAACAGTGGTTTCTATCAGATAATTCAGACGTTAAGCAATCGGCGCTTCCAATGGCAACACCGGCGGAGTCGCAAGAGCGTGTTAGTCTTAAAGAGATTTTGTTGATTTAGGGATTGGGGAGGGAAAGGATTCGGTCTCCGATAATTTTACTCACACGTTAAATCACAACGCTGTGGTTGTTTAACGCCGGTTTTCTAAGGCTGTGGCATCTCTCCGCTTGAGCCGCCCTATTCAGTGCCGAAGCATGACTCTCCCAAACTTAACACCGAAAATCCACAAATGTTATGATTACATGAAAAATCAAAATCGGAGCTCCTTGTTCGGCATTCGCATTTGTATATGTATATCATTGAATTTACAAAACAGTCAACAAAAAACACCAAAATATAAAATCCCATCAAAGAATATTACTATTACAATATATGATCTACGTAAATACATATTCCAAAACGTTAACAAGGATAAAAATACACATGGATAAGAAAACACCATGAGCCTCGTTTATACCTTGTCACTAAATTGTAACAATGCCAGATCAAAATGACGTATGCTGTGTCGAGCGCTCGGGAGACAAGAGTCTGTTAAAGAAGGGTATAATAAAACATTGTTTTGTGACGTCACTCAAAACTGACAGCCACAAGATTGGTGGGAAGGAAAAGGGAATTGAAATACAGACAGGAGGATCTATCAAACCACCACAGTTTTTGTGTACTCTGATTTTGTTTTTGCCAAATATTCAAGGGCGTAGAAAACCACGGTCTATAAAAATGGGTTAAGAATCAAAAACCAAATAAAGTACAACGCTGGCTGCACGGTTTACCTACTTTTTTATATTAACAATTAACACACTAATTGCCTTTATACATACAGTGTATACATAAACCAATTTAGGTTTTTCTGTACACCGATACGTCGACATTTTTAATTAATTGATTTATTATGAAGGTAAGTACTCGCTACTCATCAACCACGGCACGTTAGTCGCGCCCACAACCCTAACACCAACCCGTATTATGAGTTAGTCATGTACGAGGTTGGCGCAGTGGGCAACTAGCTGTTCTGCAACGAGTCAGGAGTTCCATTTCCGCAAAAAACAACACTTCGTGTGCTCCACAAATTGATTTTGTATGTTTATAAACACACCCACGAATCAGGAGGAAATCCTAGTGTATGTGGTTTTAAAGAAAAGAAACTTAGAAAAGAAAATCTTAGTTAAACGAATATTACCAATCGCGATCGTGCTTTTTACATAACGTACAGACGAAAACAGACTGAATTAAGTAGAGTCTTAGTTTAAGTACTTTATTATAAATAGCTAACTATCATTCCCTTCTTTTCAATCAGCCAATTGTCTTGCTCAATCAGCATTGAAGATTTAACAAATGAATAACGCGATATCAACTACTCGACCCCAGCTTAAGAAATAACTAATACTTAAACTCCGTTGTCATTGTTCGTACAGACACTTTATTTGCACAATTCTAATTTCTTTATTCTGAGAAATAATAACCTTTATTGTCACTACGAATCAGCTTTCAAATATTATACTGTCCATGCTGTCTTCAACGAAACTCCATGTACTTGAGGAAATTTAATCTATTGTTGTTTACGACTAGTTATCTAGGTATTCAATTGAGTTTCGGGCTATTTTCGCGCATTAAAAGCGATACGGAGACCCAAAAATCCATTTAAAATCAAAGACAATAATTATCTCAAAATCTCATGTCTAAATTTCGAATAAAAGATTCGAAAGTCAGAGAGCGCCAAACAAAATTAAAAACACGTATCAATTCTTTCTTAAAGATTAATTTAAAGATATTCTTTATTAAGTGTTTAGACATTACTATATTGCGTACGGGTAACAAATTTCATTAGAATCGGTTCGCTAGTTTTCATAAATTTGAACTTGAAAGAATGTATGTAGACCCGTGCCACGCTCTTAAGTTCCTTCCCTATTAGATTTGATGAAGGACCAAATTGGGGAAAAGTGTATGTTTTACTTTGTACATATCTGAATACCTCTTAATGGATTAAAATGTGTTTATCATATAAGTCATGTAATCCGTGAAGTTTCCCGCAGGTACAAATATAGGAGGAAGCAATAAAAAATATTTATGCACGAGTACATCAAGAAAATTATAGCGCGTCACGTTTAAAATGTAGGAGGCGAAACACGCAGCTATTTATGGCATATCTACTTTACGCTGCGATATTGCAGTAATCCATATTTTACTTAGATATTGCACGACTTTCCAAGTTAAAAATATTCTTCGATGTTCCAACCATTCTACTTTCATTTACATATATTGTTGAATATAATCATTATTTGAATTTAGATTATATTATTGAAAATTAAAATATGAACATTATAAAATACTATTAAGGAGCTTACTACTGACCGTAAGACTTCTTTTGTAAGGAAATCCTCAATTGATTACATTCGCAGTAAAGGTAATAACCAAACAAAAGTTACTATAATAAATGCAACAACAAACCCTGGTTGTAATAAAACGATACAATAAAAACATTTAACTAAAAAGATCGATACAAAAAGAGATAACGGATGGATGTATTTTTGTTATTGTTACACGCAAAAACGGCTGAACCGATTTGTTTGTGGTATGTGGATAGGTGATACCCTCATCAAATGACTTCTCCCCAGGGTTGGGCTGGAGGGAGTCTCAAACTCTTACTGACTAAAAAACCCCCTCCGTCCCTTCTCCTGCTCTGGGCTGTGGTCGCGGTGCCTCATTGCGGGCAAAGCCCCAGTCGCAAGCTGGTTATCTTATTACTTGATGAAACTATGACTTAAAAAAACAAATAATTTTACTTACCAGCTTCATGTGCCCAGTCAACCAAAGATGTGACTTTGGAATTGATGGTCGAAGCACAGCTGTTGAATCTTCCACCAGCATCTAACCCCAGGGTCTCGTATCTTGCCTTTACACCACACAAAAGGGCGGTAGCACAGGCAGAAGACTCCCCTGTTTGGGCATCTATGTTATACGTCTGTTGAGCAAAATGAGTACAATTAATAAGAAGATTATCTTTCACCTGAATAAACTAATCCATTTTATATATGGATTATAACCTTTCCATTTAAATAATATAGATATACATATACAATTGCTAGTTCTATAAAAATACACGTATGGTAAAATGAACACATAATATATGAGGTTATTAATTGTACATAGAACAGGAAAAAATATGAGTCAAGAAAAAAATGGGTCAGCGAAGCCTCGCATACAAAGGAATTAACATAGATGAGCACGAAGGTACACATCTAAAGACTTTAGTAAAAACTACAGACTGTATACGAGTTAACAATTAACTGACTTACATCACTTTACAAGAAAATACAATATTTAATACCAAAATTACAATTAATATAATAGTTTAGTTTCTCAATAACATGAAAACATCAACAGATGGAATTATACGATCTTCAAGTATATCCTAAGTGTATACCATTCGATGGTAAGCTTCGAAACGATGAGTGTCGAAATTGTTATTGTCAAAACACACAGCTGAGACGCTGATCACAATACAATGTTATTTGTTCACAGGTAGCTGTTTGAGTATTATCCCTTAATCGCTTACGACACACATGAAAAACAATGGCGTACTGTCGTGCCGGAAGCCGTAACATAAATGTTTGTGTGAAAATATAAGGGAATTCTTGCAGATGATTATTTCCAAGCCATACAAAATAAGAAAGTGGGTGATGTTGAAGAGTCAGGGAAAAAGCTGTTACTGTTTGCGTATGTAGTCGAAGTGCGATATAGTGTCAAGAAAAATAGGTTATGTCGTGTATCTCGAGACATGACATTATGCAAAACATAATTTCCAAATCTATGAGAGCGTTGCTCTCTATAAACTTAAACCCAGTCATGATATGCATCACCAGATCTGTATTTTATGTAATATAATAAAAAAGGTAGACAGTTACATTTCATTATTATGATCAACTATCGAAAATGTTGTGTATAGGTTTATTATAAGGATTTCGTAGAAATCGGTTAGAAAGATGTCAGTCTTGTTAGGGATTCGTAACGTAGATAGCTTGCATGATAGGTATTATAAATAGCACATAAATAGAAGCAACTTTAACTTTCCCAATATTCAAGAATAACATTTTTAGAAATTAATTTTTTTTTTTACCAAATTAGTTTAAGTTTCACATAAATTAAGAACACTGTATTTTAAAACACTGAAGAAAACGGTCCTGTATTTAAAATCAAGCAAACTACATTTAAAACTTTGTACATCTGTAAACAGATGAAAAACAAAAGATCTTATTCATTTCTTTCGTAAAACATCTCCGTATCTTTTTCTGCATATCATAACACGTCTGTTTTTTTATTAAAAAGTCTGACCAATTAGCAAAGGCGCTTGTATAGCGATACTATCAGAGTTGAAAAACTCATTTTCTAAATAAACCTGATTACCATCAGCGTTCACAGTTTCTCTAAAAAGGAAAAATTTAATTTGTCTCGCGAGTACAAAATGTCCGTACGAAAATTGACTCGGAAGATTAGTAAAATCTTGGTTATAAAGGCACATGAGAAAATATAATAAAATGGCGTTCTATATTCACCGTTTAGCGTGTTATTGCTGATGATATGTATTATGCATGATATACATGTGTATATTATATGCAGGTACTTATATTACTCCAATTCGTATCAAGTTTGAATGAATTTGATCAATTCAAATGGGATTGCCAGTTTGCAGAGAGGTTTCTTATTAAAATTTTTGTTGGTATAAATACTTTTTCTCTTACACCAACATTTAATTTTTTATAACAAAATATATAATTAGTGATAAGAATATTTCTTATAAAATTACAGTATCATTAATTTCTGTTCTAAACGTTAAATCATATTTGATGACGCATTTTTAAAATCTTTGCAGTTTAAAGGATACATAACACAGAAGAATTATTAAATAACTGAATGCACAGTTGATATAATAGCTTTAGTATCTTGCAAACATGAAAAAACCCTAATGTAAGGTAATGTTGTTTATATAAAAATGCCCAATCTTTTCAAGGACATAAATTCTATTAGTTATTCAATGTTTCGGAACAAATGCAACAAAGCCCGAAGTTACGAAATCAGACAGTGTTCAAATACTTACCAAAAACGAAGAAAGGGTAAATATTCAAAGTTACATTTATTTTATGATAATAAACAATGCCACTAAAATATAAATTTACTCATCTTTAAAAAAATATTAAATACATATTAGATAATGATAATAATATATATTTTTTATTAAAAGAACTAAAAGCGCACTTCTAATATTACTACAATCTTACAATACAGATATAGCAATATAATATTATAATTTTCAAATAGATAGTGTTCATTAGAGAGTGCTATCCGAGCATGGCATTAAATGCACGCAGTGTTAGTAACATTGATCGTGTGGCCACGTTATACATACGTACATTTACACAATATTGTAACATAGTAAATTACACTATATAGCTTATAATAATAAGATCAGTTATTAGTACAGCAGTTATAAGTAGCAGCTTTATTCACCTATGAGTAATTGTCTTGAGCTAATTATCTGTTATGTCTATCTTTTAATATATTTTTTTATTCAAACCTTGGTTACTTAATTAAATTTGATAGAATAATTTAGGCGTTAAAGTGTCGCCAAGTAACACTAAGAACTATTATTGACATTCGTTTTTATAGGTAGTTATTATATCTAAGTTTTTGCTTTCTAAGGTCATTTTCGGAAATGATAAAGTAAGGGAACCAAAGGTAATAATAAAAAGTATAAAAATTAAAACCCAACTACGACAAAAAACGACGCTGAAAAAGTATAAAACAAGATTTTCAGAATACCGAAATAAGCCTTTCTATAACAATAGCAAACTTTCTATAATAACACGTTACATTAACCTACCACACCTGCACTTTGATAACGTGTGACTACGTCTTTCAGTATTCTGAAAATCTCGTTTCTGTCAAAATCATAACCCTCCTTTTGCTTTGCCGTAGTCGGGTAAAAAGCCTTGGTGTCAAATAAAATATTCTGTCACTCTTACCTTTGCTAAAGCAACTGCAGGGAAAGTGTCCCACGCTAGATCTGTGTCCTCACCGGACTGTCCTCTTCTCTGCCCTCTTAGAATCCTGGCTGCAGTGGCAGTTGTCAGGCTCATACCGTCTCCCACTACTAGTATCACGTTTCTGTGACAAAAAGAATATTTTAATAACTTCGGTCAAACTAACAACAAACGAATTAGGTATGTTTTAGTGAGTCATCATGGTAGGGTTTTATAGGAGATGTCCTTGAAAGTTTTCTAGTGCTGAATGTTACCTATACATTGATATACAACAACGTTAAGAGTCCAACATTTTAACATCAGTTGGTAATTATACTAGTCAATTTGATAATATAGTTTGCATATTTATTTATTTATCTAATATTATACACCACAAAACCGTTGCAACGGTTTGACAGTGAGGTCAACCATTATTTTAAACAATACAATACAATACAATCTGTGTATTGCATTTTGTAAAATATATTTGTATTGATATTTTAATGTCCAGTAAACGTTTAAAATCAGAACACAATCACAAAATCCCTCAGGATTACATAAATAATTGAAGGTTCTCACTCCAGTACTCCGAGTCCTTAGCAAATGTTTTCTATATAATATACATACATAGGCATTACTAAGGAATAGTTTAGGTAAAGTAATAAAGGTTTAAGTATGGCACTCACTTGCAGTTTTACGAAAGAGTTCTGGTTTGAAATGTTATATCGAAATTATTTCGTATTTTCGAAAATGTTAGGTTTTGTGACAGTTTGAGAATAATGTAAAGGAAGACTGCGGAGTTGAGGCCAGATAGAACTGATGTTCAGCAGTGGTTACATATTGAGGGCTATCGCGGAACCAGCCTGAAGCAAGAGATGGATCGGGATCGTTTTTAGTCAGTAAGACACACACACAGTTATACACTTCCTTTCGCCCTACATTACATTACATGGTGACAAAAAGGCTTTTGATGATTTTCCTCCTCAAAATAACAATATACACTACTACTACTACTATATACATAAAAACACATTTTACATGTAAAGTGAGGTTTTCAATGACCAAGCCAAGCCTCAGTGCATCTTCAATAGTACGTAAATCATAAACAAATTAAAATATGATTACAAAGGTTATTAGAACATTCACTTCCACTGCGAGGTATTTCCAGCTTAAATCATGTTGTATAACTGTTTCTCTTGTAACTGTAGTGTTCTTCTTTGAAATAATTGTACCATAGAAAATCAGAATATAAAGAGCAGTATACATCTGAATACAGAGAAACTTTTAATTTAATTAAAATAACAAAACTATTGTGTAAGCGTTAAAGTAAAATAATTTATATTCATGAAGATTTCCAAGTATTTGCTTAATCAAAATTAAGAATCAGGTGCTTGCCCTTATAACATACTTACCTACTTGTATCTCTTGTTATTCTTAGAGTTGAAAAAATACGTAATTCGTGAAAAATAGCATATTTAGAATCACGCGTTGCGTATTTACTGGAAAAGCCCAGTCAATTCGAGCTGTGTGATAAAATACAAGTATATCCTTTCGTGTCACGACGCGCTTCAACTTAACCTCACGGTGAAATTTCTAAGTTTCTATGTAGGGGGTAATCTTTAGAACCGCTGATCAGATTTGTAAAACAATGTTCCTGTATTATGCAGATAGCTACTATCTTTCAGTGCTATATAGGCTTATAAATTATGATTTTGATATTATTATGATTGATTTGCGAATTTAAGTAGAGCTATCGCTTTAAATGCTGCAATTTTTTAAATCGAAGGATACTTACATTAATTCCCGAAACCGCTGGCGGAAGCCACTGTATATAAAACATTGTTATTTCTAATACCATGCCTTTCTATTACCTGGTAACTATGTTTGCGAAGTATGACTTTTGTGTCCTAAATTACGTAGAAAGCTAGGGCAGGTATTAGTTGCTTTATTCGTTTTTTTTTTTAAGCCAGTATGATTAATTTAGAATACCCTATATTAAGTTTTAGAAGAGACTAGACTAAAAACTTTCTTTTTTTATTAAAAACTTTTAATTAGAACATACTTACTTGACTTACTTTTCAAAAATATGAATAATAAATATTAAATTACTTACATTAGTAACCTATAGATTATTATAAAGAGGTAGAATTTGTAATTTGTAAGTTAGTATGTACCTAATTTTAGTGATCTCTGATCTGATCATAAATAACTTCAATGTTCCTGACGACTATAAAACATCGCGCTACGATCAAATGAAGCAGCATTGGTCAATCGCGCGAGAGTAGCTAGTTATAGCGGGATTCATCCAGTGTAATTTTAACTGACTTTTAAAAATCAAAATATATTAAAACCTCAACCTCGCTCGCGCCAATACTTATTACGTCAATTAGACAACGCCTCTCCCCATTGACATTAAATTAATGTAAAATTTACCAGATAATACCCGAAGGCAGTTATCTACATACGTAACTAGATACGTAAGAACCAAAATTAACCGGTAAAAATCGGTTTAGTGGTTTACGCGGTAAAGTGTAAACAAACAAACACAAGTGTAAACAAAGAAAATCAGTTTTGCTTTGAGTTACGGTACACGTGCGATACAATTACCTCAACATTTTAAGCATGGTCTTGACACCCTTTTTTTGTCAGGGGGAAATCATCAAATGACCAGCTCTGCCACCCAGGGTTAGGCGAGAGAGAGTGTCAGACTCTTACTGACTAAAAACCCCCCGTTCCTTCTCCTGCTCTGGGCCGAGGCCGCGGTGACTCATTGCGCTTAACCCGCAACCCCGGCTGAATGGTCTTGACACCCTGTATTTTGACTTAGTTGTAACTTTATGCACAATGGGTACATCGGTGGATTTAATGTCCTAGGCAATTTCTACCAGTCGAGCCTTGGGTGATGCAGAGATGAGCGAATGGCTGGTGTAAGAAGCAAGCAAACATACTTAAGTTTATATACCTATGATACTTTATCTTACAGTAATCTAAAGTACACAGTAGTCGTAAGAGCTAAGTAAATGACTGAATGTTTTTTCCTTCTAGCCAAGCTCGGTAATGATACTCATTATCGCTTATGAAACAAATATACGGGAATTCATTTATTGATAATGTGTCTTGTCGATGCCTTGAGAATTTCGCGATAATGATTATCGATACTGAACTTGGCTACATGGGTGGAACTTTTTAAATTGCGATCTCCAAACCACCTATTAGACCGTGGAGATTAGGGCAAATGTTTTTGAATAGAGGCGTATAGATTGTTTTTGATGAACAATAAACAAAAACAAAAAACAGTCGTTTTCTGTGTATAATAGTAAACATAATCACGTACGTATCAAGGTTTACCCGTGGTTAATACTCACACTAATAAATACATATAAAGGTCATATACCGAAGATATACAATTACTTGCCCTCGAGCGACGTGGCAGGTATGTAAACAAAATAATTAATTATACACCGATCCATCGTGTTCAGTGGAAAAATTGGTCGGAAAAGTAAATCGAGAGATTTTCTCGTCATTGCGAAGATTATTTACGAACGTGTTTTGACAGCATCATAGCTATTTGAGTGATAGAACTGTTATGACAAGATCGTATCTTGCAGCATTGCTCGATTTGGCATAGTTTTGGAAAAGGATATAACACATACGGCTTTTTCCAGTCGAGCTTCAACACGTTTCAGGCATGTACAAGATAAGTCGAGGAAACCAATTGTTTTACTATTTTTCTTTTAAACGTTGTAATACTAGGATTTTCTTCTGTGTCATGGGTGCGGTTAAAAACGTACAATTTACATGTACACGCCACCCAAACCTGCAACAACAATTTGTGAATCACACAAACAGTTGTTCCGTGCGGGAAATGAACCCTCGACACGTTGCACGGCAGCCAGTTGCCCAACCAACCGTGCAGTCAAGTGTATGGTATATGTAGTAAGTATATCTAATTTAATAGTGAGACATACAACATTTAATTGAAACTAACGACTTTTGCGCGTGAATTTACTGGGGAAGGCACTACTCGTTTTGAGTCAAACGGAATTCTTGATTTGAAAATTATTTCTAACATTTTTTTTCTAAAAACTACCTTTGTATTTCTTTTTGACTTAGTTTTGTAATAATAATTTCTAATAAAAGGGTATTATAATAGAACTTCCTCATTAATGTCAGGTATTTTTTACCGAGTTACCTCAGAAAGTGGGCGCCTGGGTTATGTTTTCTTAAATTTCGTTAAAGATAATAATATTTTTAAACTTACCGCCAAAGAAGGAAAATGCTAAAAGAAAATCCTTCAATATGAAAATTTTATATGGCGATAAGGGCCCTGAGAGAAGATTTTAACACTTGATTTCATAAAAGGCAGGCAAATATAATCTTCTACATACGTGAATTTGAGTATAATAGCGGATCTAGACTAGAAATTATCAGTACTCACGTTTTTGGCCTAGATTTTATAAATAGATTTATTTACCATACAATTTTTTAAAGAAAGTATTTTATTGCCGTCCACAAAGTCCAGGTATTTTTTCAATTTACGGACTAATGTGAATTTATTTATCAAACCATAAGCGAACGCGCACGTTTTGTCTTACTATTGTGTCTTGACTTTTGAAAGGTTAATAAAGAAAAGTTCTAGATTTTCGGCAGAAGATACGATGGATAGGCAAGCTCAAGTGACCGATTAGCTGCGCGACATCGCTGTATCTCGCACGCTCAGCATGCAAAAGAGTCCCGTTCTTACTTGAAACTAGTAGAGCTTCTCTCCGAGTCTCTAAATATAAAAATGGATCTATCTTTAAACATAAAAATGGATCGCAAAATGTGTTGGTAACCGCATACCTCAACAACGCCTGGACCAGTTTTGCTAATTCTTTTTTGTTGTGTTTTTTATTGTCCGGAGAAGGTTCTTATCAAATATAAAAAAACCGCCTTCAAAAAAAGTCAAGCAATAAAAGTTCCTACACTAAAAAGTAAAAAATAACAATTTGAATTACTGTAAAAAAACTTAATTTATAGGTAAACTTATTTGACATTAATATTTTGCAAATATTCAAAATTTATTACTTATTTTTGGAGTCGGTGCCAGCATTTTGATGTTGAAACTTAATGTTAGTTAGGTTTTTAATATCCGGTGCCATTTTTCGTACATAATGCTTAAACATTTTCAATGTACTTAAAATGTTTTTGTAAGTACATATTTTTTATTTAAAAAAATGTGCAAATCGGACATTTTTTGTAGAGAAGTCTAATCTGTATTTATGTCTTAATTAATATACCTATATTTGAGTATGCAAATAGGTATTAAGTAGTTTTATAATTAAGTAAGAGGTAGTTTTTCAAGGGATTGTTGCCCATTTGTATTTCCTTGCATGGGCTGGCACCGACTCCAAAATTAAGTAATAAATTTTGAATATTTGCAAAATATTAATGTCAAATAAGTTTACCTATATATTAAGTTTTTTTACAGTAATTAAAATTGTTATTTTTTACTTTTTAGTGTAGGAACTTTTATTGCTTGACTTTTTTTGAAGGCGGTTTTTTTATTTTGTAATTTTTTTTTTATTTGTAGCCGTTTAGTGTTTTTTTTTTATTATAATGTGTTATGGCAAAGAAGTCAATATCGTTCCTACATTTCTTTTGAAAAAGTTACCAATGTCATACTTATACGTAGAAATACATATCATAGTACATTGTTACTGTGTAATCGTTTTGATCTCGAGGAGAGATGATATGATGCATGAGATACTTATGACTTATAGTTAAAATAAAATAATAATCTTATCATAAATTCATATTAGTTCTCGCCAAATAACAAAAAACTAGATATTTTCATCAACAGACAGATAAAGTTCAAAGATACCAAATGCAATCTAATTTAGTATCTATGATTAAATACATTCGTACATAGAAAAAAGACCGATGCAATTATTGTTTTGTATCAATTGTAACCCATTAAATGAAGAATACTATTTTGTTATTACTAAGAACATTCATATATAGACAAGTTGGTAAAAATACAAAAGACCATCGCTATTGTAAATATACATTTATGACTCATTCAATGTATGAACCTTTTTTAAGTAAGTATTATCTACATATGTGCACACAAAAGAAACACAATTATTGTTTTGTACGACGCAATTATTGTTTTGTAACCCATTTAAAACGACTGTTTTGTTAAAAATGCCAATTAATTCTCTTAGCCTATTACCAGGAAAACGATAAGAACACAATGACGCATTTCACCACTAATGTGTAAACGCAGTCCACGTGGACTAATGCAAAATAGCCAATACTAGGCCAAACTCCGCCCCCAAAGGTGTGCGGTCCCGCTCTAGAACCTTTCGGCCCCATCGGCCATCTGTTCTACGAGCAATGTGCCGTGCCCACTGTCACTTAAGTTTGGCATTTCTTCGGGCTATGTCGGTGACGCTGGTTCTTCTGCGGATTTCTTCATTTCTGATTCGAACATGCACGGAAACTATGAGCATAGCCCTTTCCATTGCTCTTGACAGCTCTAATAAGCTTACACAATACTAGGCCCCATGCCAACCTTCCAGCTTCATCATCACATCAGTTCAATAGTACCTTACAGCCAAAGTGCATCTTATAACAATTCTAACAAGCCCAAACACGGCTAGGATATATTAATTAGGTACGCAGTTCCAGTGCCTACCTTCCAGCTCCATAATCATCATTAAATCAGTTCGATGATAACATTTCCAACATAATTATTTAAGATCATTGGTTTACAGTGCATTTTCATAGTTGCTGAACTACCTTGATTGTGATATCTATGCGAGTGTCAAGTTTCATCATCCATTTCTGATCTTCTTCACCAGTTCCACCTCATCAAACATTACTTTTTGACTGTAAATGCTTGAGTGCTCTATGAAAATATTAAAATTACTATATAGTTGCCTATAATATTTGAGGAGTTCCCTCGATTTCTCATGGATCCCATCATCAAAACTTGATTTTGAAAAGAATGGGACCAATCTGGAAGCATATCCTTTCAATCATAAAAAAAATTTTGCAAATCCGTCCATAAACGACGGAGTTCTGAGGTAACAAACATAAAAAAAAAAATAAAAAAAAAAAAAATACAATCGAATTGAGAACCTCCTCCTTTTTTTGAAGTCGGTTAAAAAGTAGAGAGGAAGATTAGGATAAAGTGACCCTTTGATAGCGAGATAGATGGACCCGTGAGAAGCGGGGGCAGGCCGCTAATTTTTAAGAATTTTAGTATGTCCCGCGACAGTGACGCTATGAAAACAATTTTTAATCAATTACTTACACAAATTTAAAATCGTTGCATTAGGTTTTCGGCCACAAATCTTGTACATGAAAGTGAGTGTCGTAAACATTATATTGATAACGATAACTGAAATAAGTAACTATATCATTCATATCCTTCATTGTTGTGGGTAGGTAAATGCAATCGAACACCCATTTCGGTTATCCATTTTCACCGATTGACGTTTATGTTTGACACCTATCTACACGTACATAACGTCTAATTCAGATTGTATTGCAGATCCTGAAGACATAATAGCCTGTTTGAGTTGGGCAATCCAAACATAGTACTATAGTGTTGAAAATTTACTGGAATCAGGGATTGAACTACGGATTTCAAGCCACTAAGACCTTCTTAGTTACGGAAACCGATTCAGAACTTTAGTTGTTTAGAACATATATTATGTACTTACATAGAATTGGACGAATATATTCGGATTAACAAATAAACCCATACGATTTCACATAGGCAATTACTGGCTAAAAGACATAATGATCTTGTTGTTTTTTTTTTGTAATACTATTAGACATATTGTATTTCTAAGACAAAACATATCACTTTATACGCAGTCATGACATTAAAGCCGCTTTTGTCTTCTTCAATGTTCAAACAGAAATATGTCGTATGTATGTATATCCAAATAAATGAAAAACTAAATCAAATCATGTTGTGTTTGACATGTGTCTTAAGTCATAGCATATTATGTGAAGCCGTTTTCATATTTGAGTATGTTGGTTGACATATAAACAAAACAAGCTCGAAACTTGGTCTTTTGCTGCCAGTTTGCGGAAATGAAGCCAAACAAAAGTAAAGATGGAAAAGAGAAAATCTAAGGACGAGAGTCACTTAGGTAGTATTTTTGAATAGGGATTTGTTTTAATACCAGAAACTGAAACTAGTACTAATACTACACAGTCAGCGTGAAACAACCACAGCGTTATTTTTCGCCGTGTGAGTGAGGTTGCTGGCTGCTCAATCCTGCCCCCATCCTTTCTCAACCCTTTCATATTCAAAAACGTTATCCCCGAAACTCGTGACTCTTTTGATGGTACCATGGGTGGCGCCGATTGCTTACCATTAGGTAATCCGTCCGTCCGTCATTTGCCGACCTATATCATCAAAAAAAGGTTGTAAGTGGTAAGTATCCCACGATAAATCTGTTGGCCACGATACAAATTCGTAACTTTTGAAATCAAACAGCACTACTTAAGAGTTTGAAATATTGTTTTTGCTTTTTTTCGCCGGTAAGCACCTAAGCAACAATAGAGTGACCAGTTCGTTGCCCATCTTCTTAAGATGACGCTAAATAAAAATACGCCAGTTTTTGACTACACGATCAGTGTAACCTGGCCATATATCAAGAAAAGAACAAAAATATCGTGATTAAAGTATGGTAGGGAGTGGTCCATTGAAACGAGTTAAAAAGTTGCCCTTTTGAAATTATAAGACCGATGTGGCCTACATACGAACTTGACCGAGTTCGTAAGTATTGCTTTTGTGAAAATCTCGGCCATGTTACACAACCACCGTACGGACATACAAAATGTCTGTACAGTTGAACTTATACATTGTATAAACTTTTGAATATGGCTTCCTTCGTTATGGCTAAATAACATAACAAGACATAAAATCAAACCTTTTGTTTCTCGAAATTAAGCCCCATATAACAGTGTTTTTATTGCCATACTAGATATATTTCTATACTTCGCACTAGGTACTATTAGAACGGTAACCGAAAAAAACTTTTTATACTTTACGGAAAGCGAAAACCACCGTGAAACTGCCACAGCGTTGTATTTCACCGTGTGAGTGAGGTTACATGAGTATTGAAAAACAATGTTATAAGTAAGATAGCTATAGTTAAGCAGCCATAGTTTTGTCTCGCTCTCTCATCTGTCATGGCGATTGAATGTAAAACAATATGTACGAGTAAATACGAGTATGCTGGGTATAAAATAAATATATTTTGAACAGATTTTAGTCTACTTTTCATTTCTATTCATCTTGAAGGCCCTCTCCAATCCAGGAGTCTCAATCTCTGAATCTCCAAACACCAATCCCTAAAAAACTGTTCGCTTGCCGTCCTATCACTTAGCATAGAGCGAGAGCGATTGGGTGTCAAGATCTCACTGACTCAAAACCAACCCGTTTCTTCTCCTACTCCGAGTTCGTGTGGTACATTATTCCTGGAATTTAAAACCTCTAACTCGATCAACTCTTGGAACCACTTCTTGAAAGGTTTCCATAACAATGATATAAAGACCTTCATAGGTAATAGCTTCAAGGCCTCTCGATATCAAAGACTGAGAACACAAATCGAGTTGTACGTTGTTATTTATTCAAATTTGTTTCAAATCTCTTGAGGTGTGCCCTTGTAGGTACTTAAGTTAATGGAACCGTCAAGTGTAACTCCATTCGTTAATTTGTCTTTGATTTTAATTACTTATTTCTATGAATAAGGACTTGTTTCATAATGTTTGAATAATAGTCACCATCTTCCAGATAAATTTGAATATAGAACATCGTTTCTGTGAACTACGCGGGAACGTATACTGAATGTTCTTGAGTCTGCGACTTACATGCTTTTCTTTTTTATTTCTAATTTTAATATAAATAACTTATAAGGAACATAAAATGTATACTCACTTTGCAACAGGATTTTTATCAGAAGCGTACTGAAGTCGCTTTTGCAACGTTTCCTGCGCCTGTGTGTACCAGTAGTGGCGGTCTGTGAAAGAAAACAACATTCTTAATTAGTTTGAGGTTACACTGCGATGAAGTTATTTATACAAATAAAGTTGCAACCTAGTCAAGAAGACAGTTCAACATAGTTCGTGAGTTTAAGGTAGGGTAGTTTACGTTGTAACATTTGTAGATTCAAAATTCTCATTTTCAGCTGTCTGGGAATTAGCAAATTGTCCATAATAATAAATGCCCTGGCCAAAAAACCGAATACCCTTTAAGTATACTTTTTTTTTTGAAGATAAAAGAGTTTGTTCTATTATAGCTGTAACTTGTAAATCGACACAAAAAATCTACCATGGAACAGGGGAAACGTTGGCAGATAGCAAGAAACGATCCATTCCAAGTACATTATTATCCCATTACTGTAGCAGCTAAACTTGGCAGGATGTATGTTTGGTGGTCGGTGCGCTGTACACAACAACAGAGAAGCATGAACTAATTACTTCATTACCAAACAGAACCAACGCTATGGATCTCAAACATTGATCGTTCTGACTGTAAACCTAGAATTTTGAGGTTTTCAGCCATGCAGTTTCAAACAAAGTTGTCGTAAATCCACTGATTTGAGGATTTTGTTTGTAGCAATTTTAAAATATGATTCAATGTTTAATGGGTGAAAGAAATATATATAGGTAAATAGAAATTCCTTCTTAGAAATAAACCCTGTGAAATTGGAAACAGAGTCAGCTATCGATATCATCAAAACATCTCTAGGGCAAAGTTGGGGGCAAAACCATAGCATAACATTAAATAATAAATGTGTACTTACACACAGCCCACATATTTACATAAAGGTTAAACATACAATGGTGCTGTTTGTTCCAAAGTAACAAAGACAAATTTCGTACAATTGCAAAACATACTGTTGTAAGTATAATATGTATGTATTATACAACTTGTGTCGGGGGTAACGAAGTTATAACTTATATGGTTTCTTCCTAAGTAGTCTTGTTACAAATGTGTGCGTAACAAGATTATTAGCCTCACAACTTACAGACTTTAAGTCTCTAATAATATTATCCTGAGTTACATAGTTACCTACTGATTTAGCGGTTAAATTATGGGTCGTTGGCTGCCATATATGTAGATTTTAAATTTCGAACCTGAATGGTGACGTTTAAGATTTTTTTTATTTTTCATACTTCTTTTGGTTTCGGTTCGCTTTATTTAATATTATAATGAACAAATTACGAGGTATTTTAGCTTTAGCGCTTTTAGAAATAGAACTTTACTGCAAGCTCTTTTTTTTAAATCTGGTTTATTTTTAAGTTCCGATTCTCATTAGAGTTAGTTCCTAAGAACTCTCTGAAGGACAAGTTGAGTAACTTCAGCGAGCTAAGCTCAGAAAATCTTCATCTAAAATGAGTTATGACTGTAATTAGAGAGTTCTCTCCGTTGAAAACACAGTGGGCCTTTCACTTAATATTTTTGCGTCAATTATAATCAAATACCTATTTACTTGGTGAACTGACCTCATTTTTACGAGCAAAATAATAAATGAGCGTATTTAATCACAACCTAAACAACTGGAAGTCGTTACTGGAGCGTCGATATCATTATTTAAATTCTTTTTTTTATTGTTTGGTACTTAAATAAACTAGGCATTTTATTATTTGAATCTTAAATAGAGTTGTGTTAGTTACATTGATGTGTTTTTTTTTTATTTTATAAGTCGGCAAACGAACAGACGGATTACATGATGGTAAGCAATCAACGCCGCCCATGGACACCCGCAACGGAGGAGTTACGAGTGCGTTGCCGACCTTTTAGGGATTAGGGATTTGGAGATTTAGGGATTGGGGAAGGGTCCGGGAAGGGGAAGGATTGGGCCTCCGGTAACCTCACTCACACGGCGAAACACAACGCTGTAGTTGTTTCACGCCGGTTTTCTGTGAGGCCGTGGTATTACTCCGGTCGAGCCGACCCATTCGTGCCGAAGCATGGCTCTCCCACAATTGTTTAGGTATATTTTATCATAGGTTTGTTCTTTGTTTTTTGTGTAGAGTTAGCAAATAATTTAAGGCAAACATGTTGATATAATATAATCAAAATATACAATATATTACATATACTGTTCGATTTTCGATACTGGCAAGATTAGCATACTGTGATTGCTATTGTAACTTGTGTAATTGATGCCTTGATCTGTTATGCATTTATCGCTAACCATTTCAGATATCCAGGAAGGGCTCTATCTCAGCATCAACAGATTGCCTAAAACAACAGTTAAACGCATATTCTTGATGTGTAACTATTAAATTTATGTGTTCTATTTATCGACTGTAACACTGTGCGTTTTTGGTTCAATCTGTAATATGAACAAAATACTTGGATCTTTTGGTTACTTGAGTTTAATAGCACAGTACACAGTCGGGTGGCTCACTGCACTAGAGTTACACTGTGAATGGTCAACAGTATGTCAACCATGATATTTATAATAGACAATGATGGAAGTTCTAGTGGTGTACTAATAAGTAACACTAATTATTGAGGTTACAACACAGTCAAACACCCCCTACACTTGAACCAGAAAAGAAAGCAAGTTACCGTCGAGTTTACTTGTCATATTTAAAAGTGGTACCGAAATGATGTATTTATTGATGATGATCCATGATATGAATAATTAGAGATATGATTTAGAATTATGATAATTGACATGTTTTTGTTAAAAAGTAAAAATATATTTATTATTTCAATTAGAGACTTGCAGGCACTTTAAAACGTCAAACAAAATTTTAAAGACATAAAGTGATAGTCTGTCGGTCAGGCCTCTTAGTGTTAAGGTTGTAATAAAATAAGAGAACGTTTCATAAAGGATACATACCAAAAGCCTCCTTGGCCTCAGTCTTTTGCGGAGCCGGCGTGAGTACCGTAGTACTGATAGTTGACATCATAATCGTGATGCAGCACCAAGTACTCATGGTTCACAAGCCTCATCGGTGCTGCAGTCTTGTCGGGCATACAGAAGAAACTTTGATTTCACGTTACGTCCTGCTACACTCAACGTTTGGCATAATCACCCAAACACCGCGAACTATCTGCAAAGAAAAAAACAAGATTTGGTTAGTTTTGTTTTGATACACTACAGACTTTTATTCTTTGAAAGGGTAAATAAAAACTTACAAACGTAAAACAAAGGCAAAGTTAAAAATAACAAATAACTCCTTTAATGCTCTTTAAATTTTTTTGAGGTACTAAGTCAAACATTGTTTACATAGCAACTGTGCGATTAGTAGTTTTCGCTCACACTAACCTATGACTTGATCCAAAATAATATCAATTACATAATAACATAGAATGGGGATATATAAATCCCCACATTAGGTACCTTTTTGACGATTACGTTCTCTATACAATAAAATATTTCTCCTATGAATATTATATGTATGTGTGGGCCTTATCTATCGTCTCTTTTTGTCTACAAAAAATATTTATCAATATCGAATTTCCTTCTAGAAGTATATATATATATCTGTTCGTAATCAGATTTATTACTGTTTTATTAATGTTAGTTTGACACGAGAAAATATTACAAGCAAATTGCGCGGAAAAATTGATTCCAAAAACTATTTACCTT
Source organism: Spodoptera exigua (assembly GCA_902829305.4). Lineage (NCBI taxonomy): Eukaryota > Metazoa > Arthropoda > Insecta > Lepidoptera > Noctuidae > Spodoptera > Spodoptera exigua. The sequence goes on from LR824614.2 coordinate 8,929,059, forward strand.
TATTTATAAGTAACGATTCGCCTGTGACTTTTATCTAGAACATTCTTGCGAATTTGGGTGGGAATTAAATATTTTTATGTGATATTTTCTTTCTTTCTATATTTATCCATTTGTAATTTACAAATTATGCGATCTATTATGTTATTATTACCAAGCAGAGGAATTACAAATCTTCACGTATGATTCTCGTCATGTAACAACTCTTTGTGCGATCAACAAATTGTTGTTCCAGTTCTAGGTGTGATATATACATAAGTATATATTTGTTACCGTACCCTTGGCAACTACGGAGAAAATCCAAGTAAGGAACAATGATTTTAATTTTTATAAACACATTTGCAAACATGTAACCCAAACGTTTAAAAAAGGCACATATTGAATTCAATCAATGACATACTTTCAGAAACAACTATCATTCATCATCATCAACATTAATCAATGCTTTGATCAGTGGGCGAGTGATTGATTTATTCATTTGTCAAGCCTGACTATCCATATTCAAGTATAAATAATTAATTCACCATCATCATAATATTATTAATATGGCTTATGAATCTCGGCGATATTATTGTGTGACAGAATGATTATTATGTATCTAATATTCCAATGAGGTACAAGCTCATATAAGTTAGAGGGGTAATTAATCAATTTCTGTTAATAGTGCCATCGAGCTATTAGTTCGCATTGTTTATTTTCTTTACTTAATGTTTATGTACAAATTTACATACATACTTGAATTATACCTGAGGCATTCTCTTCCAGTCTTACTGTGGGGTGGTACAGCGAGGGTAAGACAAAAATAATAATAAAGAGAAAACGATCATGATATAAAACCATAATATAATAAACTATTTATAAACTTTAGTAACTACATGTACATACGTACCTACATATGATATCCTAATGGATACGTTTAATTCATAATATAGATTATATTAATACACCTATATACTTATATATAAAAATAAATGCCACTAATTTATTTGGAATTGAATGATTTGGCTAATTTTGGTCTTGAATTATTCTTGAAACTCCAGAAAAGGTTTTTGCATAGAGAAAATTAAAACAAAAATAAAACTTGATAAAGTGTAAAATCGACAGCCACGCGGGCTAGTCCTAGTCTAGACTTAATATTATAAAGAGGTAAAATTTGTAAGTTTGTAAGTTTGAATGTAGGGGGTAATCTCTAAAACGGACTGCCAAAAGTTTTTCACTGATAGATAGCTACAATGTTCCTGAGTGTTATAGGCTATAAAACATCACGCTACGATAAAATAGTGCCGAGCAGCGGGTGAAACTGCGCAAGAGTAGCTAGTAATCTATATGACCTTATTAAACAAACAGCTTTCAATTGAATTGTTACATCGTTTATTTTTCTTTTATGTGTTGCTATTTCAAATATAAAATTATTAATTGAAATTTTATTTTTTGTATGATTTCATCCTTATAAACTCTACCTATAATTTTATCGAGTACTGAAAAAGTGTGATGTAGTCCTCTTTCGTTTCAGTTAGTTCTTAGTTTGTAATACGATATTCAAACCAAACGAATTGTTGTTGACATTCTTTGCAAATTTAAATAAACAATAATTGGCTGAAAATTTTTTATGTTTTATTTATACAGTCACCCAAAAATTTTTTCATTTCGAAAAATGACACTGTTTATTAAAAGTTTTACAGGACAAAACATACAATTTTTGCGTTTACCCCCAAAAGTTTTCATATGCAGCGAATATATTTTGAGTTTATTGTGCGGAATTTTGTTATTCTGCGTTATGTAAAATGCATTTTTTCACATCACTAAGCACGTTTTTTCAAATTTAATGACAAGAATAAAACCAATGCTTAACTTAAGTTTAGTTCACTATTTTCTCTCGAGCACAGAGCGTAAAAATTTCTTATTTCCTCTGTGCGTCTGAGAAAACAAGCCAAATTAATATTATTATGGTGCTCTCTTTGAAAATAAACCTCCGAGCACATACAGTGATTAAAGAACAAGAGGGAATCTCATTTATCTCTAAGGAACTGGGAATACGTAGATAAGAGAAAGTTCCCTGAGGTTCGCAGCGACCGACAGCCGTGAACTTTCCAAACTCCATTCTTCTGATTGCGGTCAGTGAAACGACGAACTTTAAAATTGTTCTGTACCCGAACAGAAGGTCCAATCAATAGGATTTATATCATCAAACGATTTATTTAAAACCCTTCCGGCCCAGCTTAATCAGTGAGGTTTGCATTAACAACTTCTTATCACTGAGAGAAGAAAGAAAATGTTAATAAGCTTGTTTAATTATTTTGTTAAAGATTTCTTCGAGCGACGATAATTGAATGATTAAAGGGAGAAGATTTCTGTTACGAATCACATTTACACACTGAAGGAATGCTGTTCTTAAATTACATTGGAACAATTTTAATTGAATTATCTCTTTAACTTATATCTACATAAAGAGTTTGTTTGTTTCAAAATACGAATTCCTGAAATTGTCAGCCGGAATAAAAATATTTGTTTGCATGTTTGATATTCCAATTTTATTAGACGCCACGATACGAAAGTTTTGAATAACAACGTAAAGAAGCAAAATGCAAAGTTATTTTATCAAACTAAATTATTCTACTTCATTTCTGTTATTTGTTGCAAGTATCGTAATAATACAAAAATGTACACACACAACAGGATTAAACAATACTATGTGAACATAGTTCAATATATGTATGAGTAGGTATGTTTACATAACAGGGTCCATTCGTTATGTACCTGGGAAACAACGGAAGCGACATGTCACATGTAGCGCACACAAACGATTTAGTGATAGTCCGCGCTCTTGTTTTGAAAGATTTCAAATATCGATAAGTGTGTGTCGAATGTTGAACGTTTTCGTGTGTTTACGTTAGAACCTAATATTATTGTTATGCATTCCTTTTTTTTTTCAACATATTTTTTTTTCTTTCAGTCTATAATATGACTGCATCATTTGGCGCAGTGACTGGGTAACCGGCTGATGCGATTTCGATTCCCTCACAGAAAAATGATAATGTGTGCGTTTACAAACATAATTCTTATGTTTATTTTGCACCGACGACACAATAGAAAGTACTGGCAAAGGCAACGCGTATTCTTGCGTAAAAATAGTCTTTTATTGACCTTAAAAACTCGAAAGCTTCGGTTCTTTGAAATAATTACAAGATTTCGTATTTGAATTATTTATTATGTTTTCGGCTTACTCACGTAATAATTTGACGAGATACTCGACTAGTTTCAAGCCATGCTAGAGGCCCATATTCATGCAGGCGGGCGAGTCTAGCGTGCCAACAGTGTCGCGCGCGCCGTCGCTGCCGACACCACGGCTAGAAGAAAGTGCGCGTGAATCACGGCAGAGGGCGCGTTGGGCGCGCAGACTCGAGTAGCCAGTAGCAGCGCGACGGTCGCCGAGTCGCGTGTCGCGGAATGCTGCTCATGAATATGGGCCTCTAGCATGGCTTGAAACTAGTCGAGTATCTCGTCAAATTATTACGTGAGTAAGCCGAAAACATAATAAATAATTTAGAATGTCTCACGAAAGTTATAATAAAAAAAAAATTCGTATTTGCTTCTTTTTCCAAGTAACTATGATAGGTACCCAATTCAAAATAAAGTAACTTTAGTTTTGGAACTAGACCTAACTTGGCCAAAGATACACAATGGTTACCCACCCATCCACAATTTGCATTGAAGACCTTAATTTCAGAGTAAAACAATGGCCAGATACAATCGGTTCACAGAGGCATTCCATTGTCAAAGTTCGAATGCCAATTTGAAGTTGGAACACGTTCTGTAACGGTCAATAATCTGATTTGGCCAGTACGAAATTTCTATTCAGTTTATGATATTGTAGTGTGGCTAATGACTCGAAAATTTATATTCGAACTGCTTTTATTTTTTAATAGTGCTGAGGCAACGCACGTGGGATACCGACTATAAGTAATGAACAGAAGACGTCACTAATCCCGAATTGCGCAAATGAAGATTGCGCGCTGATAAGCATGGATGAAAAATCGGGAATGACGAAACTTGATGAGAGAACTGAGATGTAAATATAATAATATGTAGGTAATGTAAACAGTTGCATATGAAAACTTTTGGATGAAAATAATGTGCATATAAACTTTTTACTTATTATTATACATTGGTTTTATTACAAAACGCACCGTACCAATGTTTTGATACGTCATACGTTGCGTAATTTTGTTTGTTTTCATAATGGTTTCATGCCCTTTGCTGTTGTAAGAAAAATTGAAATGGAACCCTTAATAGTACTTTACTCAACAAGAAGAATGAAACCACAGAAACGTGGTTAAAAGCAACTAGAGCAACTTGCGGTTAAGCACAAAAGAAATAATAAATCCACAGTACAACAAAAGATTCGAGTTTATCATAGTTTGTTCCGTGAAGTTAGTAAAAACTTTTGGTCTATAACTTATTTGTGAAGGACGTCGCCTACAGTGCGGTCGTAAGGAATTCGAGGTGTGGAATTTCTATGGAAGTTTATAGCAAAACCACATACTTTCTTATAATAAATTTATACTTCGTCGTTGAGAATTTCATGCTTAAATACCAACAATCATAACTCTATTTTTTGTTATTCAGAAATATTGTTATTATATTATTAAAATAATATACATAATTAATGACAGATCAAGAAGAATGAATGAATGAGAAAGAACTTGTGCAGAATTAATAAAAAATAACTTGATACTTCTTCCTTCGCGTGTTTTAAAACTTGACTTGATAGGTGCATGTATCTTATTTACGCGTGAATAAGAACCATGCCACAAGAACTTTTAAATTGATTTCACCACAAATTTCGTTACACTCTTCCGACGAGTGTACACACATCAGCATTGTGGTTTAAAGTTCGAAAATATGTGGAACTCGACACTTTTTGTGTTTTATTAATTGCCACCGCTCAGGTTGGTGTACATGTTAGTCAAATTTAAATTCGAATTTTTATTAAACTTAATAATTTTCAAGGTAGATAATATTATAAGTTCTTGTTTGATTGCATTTATTTTGAATGTAAATGTGCAACAAATCCGAATCAGTATTATTATTTATTTATCTATCTATCAGTAAAAGATATCATATCAGATATAATATACCAATTCGATAGTGTAGCCATCAGTCTAAAAGTCTAAATAAAAATAAACGACAGGCTGTAATTATACATAAATTATGTGGTTGACAAATCATTAAAAGGGTGTTTTTAGTTTTTTATTGTTATTCAATTAGATGAATCAGCTCATGGCCTGATAATGACATTAATAAAATCAATTTTTATTAAAAATAATAACAACTTTAGAATAAAAAAAGTATTTTGATATTGACCGAACAAGAAACAGTCACGAGTTGAAACACGCATAATTATTCTTTTTACATATATTTTAAAAGAACATAAACAACAATTTTCTACGAGTAGGTACTTAATTATAGTTAAATTGCAAAATCCAAGAAAATTACTCCAAAGACGGGAATAAATTTTCAATTCAACATGCAGTATAAAATAAAAACCAATTATACTGGTCATTATGTCAAAACTAACGTAATTGTTCTCAATTAACTTGCCACAGTTTATTCAAGTTATTTCGTACAATTTGCACTTACTTACCTACGAAAGAATTGCTTGATCTAGGTTAGATGAAAGCTTTTTACCCAGCGGGTTCTGTATGTACCTTCCTAATTTATATTTTGTGTATTTATAAATAAACACTTTCATAATTACAAGTTTAAAAATGTGTCAACTCAAGTAGGTAGTTTGTTAAAGAATATTTTTAAAGATAAATTGCAATTAGTAACATCTTCATCATTATCAGCCTATAAGTGCCCGCTGCTGAGCAAAGGCCTCTTCTCAAACGGAGAAGGTTAGAGCATTAATCACCACGCTTGCTCAATGCGGGTTGGCGATTTGAAACTTATAATTAGAAATTATAAGTCCAGGTTTCCTCACGATATTTACCTTCACCATATGTCAGTGGTGTCTAAATAATCTAGAGAGTACATACATATAACTCGGAAAAGTCACATTGGTACTTGCTAGGTTTCGAAACCCTCATGCATGAGAAGCGGGCTCGTTAACCTCGGGGCCACCACGACACAGCAACATCGTAACTTTCCTTAATATTCTTGAAAATGAAAAATGTCATGTACCTACACAATTTTATTGGGAAAAAATAATTTGGTGAAAAAAAAATTATAAAAAAATATGGGCACCTTTTTGGGAACTCATTATAGAGGTAGACATCATTTTATTTTCGCAGAAATAAAGAATATAAAAAATATATGTAGCTTGCATCGTCTCTATTTTAGTTGGCTGAACTTTAAATAACAGTAAAGGCCTGAGGGCCGTCCATTTGGTATTCAGATTTATTCGAATCAGTTTGCAGTCACAGATACAGCCTTCAGCATCAAATGTCATACACGCTAGAATTCATATTGTATTCAATTCTAACAGTTCATTGCTCAATTATAATACGCTTTTATGAATAATTCATTTTTTTATAAATAATAAAAATAAAATTCATTGCCGGAGTCTGTGTTCAATGAAGGGATATAACCTGGGTGTCTTCAAGGCCCGAGTGAATAGGTTGCTTATGAGTAGGCGAATTCCATCAATGCTTACCACTGCCTGTCCATTACAAATTAAAAAAATGCTACCACAAAAAGTAAGTTGAGAAATGAAGTTATAAATTACTCTGTATAAAGAATATGAAGACGTTAGGTAATTGAAAACAGTAAAAAGGTTTATCATGCCAAAAAAACGGCGGTTAGAAAGTGCAAATTTTATCTGTAGGCATAAACATTTATATATAGGCGTTACATAATACAAAATACCAAAGTGAAACTCACAAAGTAGAGATAGTGCTCCAGTTTTGGTCAAGACTTTTCCCTTTTATTGCCAAAAACCCTCCTAACCGCGAATCGAATGCATCTTTCATCCAATTTTTTATATAACATTTGCAGAAGATATCTATGAAGAACAAAGCTAACCGCAGTTGAATACTGTGAAGTGGCGAGTGAGCGAACAAATGGATGGACTATCTGAAAGGAAGGGCGACCGACTACCAAATAGAGTTAGATAGACAAAAGAGCTTCCGTAATAAGATTCCCATTTCTACGGAACCTTAAAAATACTACAAATAGCACGAACTGCGGCTTGTCACGCAACCAAAGGAATTACATGAATCAGATTGACTTCGAACAAAAAGCTGAACAATTTCCTGTATTCTAAGAGAGTGATGTAAATCAAATCACTACTTATAAGTGCAATTTTAAGGTTCTTTTTTCCTTAAAACTTTGTGTTGGTGGCAATCCTGTGAAAAACTTATTGACTTACTCATTTTAACATTTAATTTCCATTTTTGTAGAAAATCTATACTAATATTATAAAGAGGTAAAATTTGTAAGTTTGTATGTAGGGGGTAATCTTTGGAACCGCTGATCGGATTTCCAAAATTCTTTCACTGACAGATAGCTACAATATTCCTGAGTTCTATAGGCTATAAAACATCACGCTATGACTAAATGGAGCCGAGCAGCGGGTATAACCGCGTGAGAGTAGCTAGTATACAATACTTTAGGTTCATTCACCTAAAGTTTGTAATGATGAACTTATGCATTGAGGACATCAGTTAAACAGTCGCATATTTCTTAAGAATAAATGAACTAGTAGACTTAAATTCAAACTAAAAGTCATTAGAAAATAAAACACAAGTATATTCATCTCGTTGAATCAAAACACATGAACGAAGTTGCACACTCAAGCAAATCTTAGCTACATCTCAAAGCATAAAATATAAATGTAATAAAAACAACCGCGAGACGAGACTAATTAATTTTACGGGTCAAATAAACTACTGCGCTTTGTGGCCAAGAAAATTAATTATAAGATACACACGAAGACATGTGTCATTTTATTTAATTAACTTGTTTCTTTCTTAGAAAATTCAAATAACGAAGGTTTTATATCACTGGCCAATTAAAGTAAATTCCGTTATAGCAATAGTCTAGTAGCAGTAGCAGTTAGCTCGGACTTTTGCGATCTACTTTCACGCAGCTGAGACCTGTGTGGCAGTCACGGAAACTGACCCGAAGGATAGCTGAAAGTTTTCGGGTCCAATGTAAAATCCATACTGCTCTATGGGTGCGAAACGTGGAAGGTAACTAAAGACATCTCACGTAAACTTCAAGTCTTCGTAAACCGATGCCTGCGTCGCATTCTCGAAATTTACTGGCCCGAGATAATCTCCAACATAGAGCTTTTGGAGAAATGCCACGAAAGCCCAATCGACCGACAGATCAAGCGCCGCAAGTGGGGATGGATACGCTCCGAAGGGGTCCTAGCCACATACCTAAGCAAGCCTTGGATTGGGATCCCCAAGGGAAAAGAAAGCGTGGCCGTCCACGGCACCACACCACGCACCGTACTGGCAGAAGCGACGAGCATCGGTATGACGTGGAGTGAGGTGAAGCGTGAAGCTCAAGACAGATCGCGATGGAGAACTTCAGTGTACGCCCTCTGCCCCATCTAGAGGACACAGGATATTAAGTCAAGTTAAATCCCTACTTGACTTAACTTGACTCAGTCAGAGTAGCAACGCGCTAAGGCTTCGCGTGGGTGCAATGCTAATACTAAATTTCGCCACTATTTAATGGATGATATTATTCATATTATTATAACTTCCTCTTAAATCACTCTATCTATTAACAAATCCGTAACGAAACTCGTTGCACAGTTTTAAAGTAAGTTGCGTAAATAAATACGTATTTGTATGCTTAAATCTACGCAACAAAGAGATATAGGGACAGAAAAAGCGAATTTGTTTTATACTATGTAGTGATTCTTTATTTTAACGTAACTGGATAATTTACTACATGGCCGCTCACTAACACTCCAAACCACTCAGAAATTCTGATCCAAATGTTACTTTTTAATTTTTACTTTTTTTATTACTTACGCAGCTGTTAGGCGAAGTATCGCATGACCGTTCAGCCAGCCATTACAAAATTAATGAGGGCTTTACTTGCCCTAAAATACACTTACAAATTCTGAATAGTTGTTTGACGGTTTTGATGGAAAGGTCGTAAAAACTTTGAGATCATTTTGGTCAATTGTAATTCGTTTTAGGTCTATTGATTTTCTGATGTTTGATTTACGATGCATAGGAATCGAAATCATAATTTGTTTATAGAATCCATTAGGTTTATAAAGAAAAAAAGTAATGTACATATGAAAGTAGTTAATGTATAAAAAGTAATTATTAAAACTTCGCGAAAATAAATATTAATATATAATAATTATGTATGTATATTCTAGCTAATCTAAATATTTAGATTTATTCTAAAAGTGACGCATACATTTTTTTATTTGATTTATTTTTATGACATTTTTTATTTATATAGTATAGTAAGCACGCAATACAAAAACACTTTTTGCTGACAGAATAATATTTATGCGTGAATATTTATTTCATTGCAGTCCGGAACAGGGTCAATTGAAGCGTAAAAAAGATAAAAGGTAAAATGAATACTATTTATATTTTTTGTATAGTTTAAAAAATACCTTATTAAATAATTATCTAAAGTTCAAATTACTTCTGCAGACTTCAAGCAGGGGTAGCTCGCCGCCCGACCAGAATTAGACCCGTAATGGTTGAAATTAAATGGTTGGAACGTTACGCGCAATCCTCAAATTGCCATGACACCACCACAGAATTGGGGCCACACGGCATTTTTTATGTGAAACCACCAATAGTGATTGCTAGTACAATGTAAATCATGTATCCCAGCAAAGCTTGGGGCAGAAGAACGAATAGACTGGTTTTTATCCGCATAGTCTGGTCAAATTCTCAGCGATAAGAGTGACTGACTGACCCTACCTCTACCCTTACAATGTTATATTATTATAATGTGATATGACGGCAAAGGATCAGGAGAATTACTTGATGGTAAGGAAAGCTTATTATAGGTAAGGACACCCGCAACGTCAGAGGAGTGACAAATACGTTGTCGGCCTTTTGGGAACTCATTTGATGATGGCATGACACACAATAAGAAAAGAGCTCAAATAATATTTAATGACACATCACATAATTTGTAGACAAGTGAAGAATGACAAGTGACTTCCTATTACTAAAATATTGCCATATAAATAGATTGTACTGAATCCTGTTATCCCGAAATGAGAAATGAGATTAAGAACAAACGGAGTAATACGTATTTGACCCCCTCAGAGGTCAATAAACTCGTACGTCACGGTATACACTTAAAGAAGAATTTCCTAAAAAACTAGAGTTTTTCCGAAGGACTAAGTTTCTAAAAGTGTCTTCTATACAAAGGATTATGAAGATTATCAGCGAATAAATATACGAAAAGACTTTAATTAAAGGAACCCGTACGTTGTAAGTGCTGTTAATAATATATTACCATCGGAGGGTTTACGTTCGCTTTCATAGTATATAATATTTCTATGTCATTCTGGAAAAACCTTGATAGTTTCCTTATGTGAGAAAACTGACGCATATGTTTTTCTTAAAGTGATACAGTGGCATATGAGCAGACGGATTATTTGATAGTAATCAATCGGTGCTGCCCATGGACACCCGCAATACCAGAGAAGTTACGTCTGCGTTGTCGGCCTGTTGGGGTTAGAATTTTGGAGATTAAGGGTCTGGAGGAATAGGAGGAGGGAGAGATGTAGAGACGGCTGACTCGTAAGGCGAAGCAGTGCAGTAGTTGTTTTACGCCGGTTTTCTGTGCCGTGATAATATCCGATCGAGTCAGCCGTCCTGCAGCAAGTGTGGAAGAAGTAAAATAAAAATTATATCAAATATATATACCTATCAGACAGGCACATTCCACATAGTGATGCGAAAATTGAATAAAAAAAATAAACGAACAGGTGAGTTGTTATTATAATAGTAAATATAACAAAGGTTTTTAACGAGAGTATTATGGACTTTCTTGCTCGTTCTCCTCTATACAAATCTACATTGCACTGACGGACAATTCTACTTTGACGTATCAATGGTGCCCTTTTATAGGATTATTTGAAATTAATGCTTTTACTTGTATTCGTTTCCTCTTCTCTTTTTTCGGTTAACTTTATACAAAATTCTTGAAAAAACATCAATATTCAAAAAAAAAATACTGGCAATTAGCAGACACGACATAGCTTATTTGCCTACTAATATTATGTATGTCAAAGGTACTAAAGGTACAAGTAAAGTACTAAGACAAAAAAAAACAAAGACTAAAAAGACATTTATCAAATATAACATTTATCTAAAATTGAAACATTTGCCAGATTAAACGCTTTATAAGTTAAACAATACCCTCTCAATATCACAAAGTACGTAATACATTGACTCTAATCCCATGTAAAAACAAATGGAAGTTTCTCGAACAAAAAACAAGCGCTTTACAAAATGAGGCAAACTGGAGAACAATAAGTCTTGTAATCAAATAAGTGCTGTCTAAGTTACACAACCAACATTTCAAAGGTTACTCAAAAAATAACGCGAAAGCGATTATTTTTATTCGCTTATCATTCTTTTGCAATATTCGATTAATAATATGTATTATTATTAGAAGTTTTATCGCAAATCGAGGGGCATCGTTATCGTTTTGTTCAATCGTTTTCCGGGTTCTCGATATATTTAACTTCCCCTTAACTTGATCGTGAGTAAATAAGGGTCATGGGTTATACTGTTAGTCAAACTTATACTATGAACTGAGTAGGGATATAATCCTGGCCACATCTATATTGTTATTTTTTTATGCTTATCCACAAACCCAGGTTTGTTATAGAGGATTTATGCAAATAGAACGGTAACGGGATTGTCCATTGTTATTGATTGTCATAATACTTATCACTGATGCAAGAATATAATATTAAACAAGCTATTTTTACTTACATTTCCAAAAAAGATAAATATGTAAATTATGTCAAGACCAAGACAAAGCCATCATAAATGATATCAGAATGTCAGTAACCAACACACTAAGTAATTCAGTAAACGGTCCTTCATTATAAATAGCAAGTACCTTTTTAACTAAAACAATTTCGCACTGTTTTTCTTTAATTTTCCGTTCATTATGTCAGCTTTCTGAAATGGAACGACATTTACTTGAACATACATTGTAAAGGCGGCTACGGTTGAAACGAAACGTGAATGCGGGTGTTAAAATTTAAATAAAATTTCGAAATAATCTGTAACGGCTTTCATTGTGGTTGTAGTTTTTTATTTGTTTTTAAACCGACGTACGCGGTAATGGTGTTGGCATTTTGAAATATAAATATTGTTGTGGTAAAGCTTCAAACAAATAGCACTAAAGAGGTAGAAATATATCATACTACTTTCTGCCCGCAGCTTCGTCTACATGTTTGTTATTACAAAATCAGTCTGTGTGTTAATCCAAGGTGTCTATCTACATACCAGCTTTCAATCAAATCGGTCCAGCCGTTTTTGTTTGAAAGAATAACCAACATACATCCGTACATTCTCACAAATTGTCATATTTATAACATTAGTAGGATAGTCACAGCACTACACAATTTAATGAAAAGTCGATCACGTTGTATCATATTGTGCTTGGTATAAAGGTCTAGACTCACCTTCTTTCTCAAGGTACTTTAATATAACTAGTGAGAAGCAAGTAGATAGACATTGTATACATTATGTTGCTCTACACCTCTACTTACCATTAAAAAATACTATTGAAAATATACGAATTTGTGAATGAAAAATTAATATGAGTTCGCGGGAATTGTTTTTTTTTTGAGGAGCGATATTTAACAACTGACTTTTCCCGCCCTGGATAACTCTTACTGACTAAAAACCAGCCCGGCTCTTCTCCTACTCTTAGCCTGGGTCGCGGTACATAATTACCACAGCTCGGACCAGCCACTGCCAAAAAATCTTTTGTTTTTAAATGTTATTTGACACGTATAAAAATAAAATAATTATATATTACTTTTTTTATTTTTTGTGCATCAATGCCGAAACAACTTATTGTATGGTTTCTAAACGAATGCATAAGAGCTTCTTTGAAAAAATTAATAGGATTGTTAGGCAAACAGGCATCCGGGTCACCTGATGGTGAGCAATCGGGAGCGCCCATAGACACGCACAACAACTAAAGAGTAATAAGTACCATCGGTTTAGGTGTTACGAATTTGAGAATTGGGTATGTAATCTCTTTCAAAAGGCGAAAAACAGCGCAAAATTTAGTTCACGCCATTGTCCTATGAAGCTGTGTTATCATCATTCCTTCTTGGTACGCCCATATGTGCCGAAATACACCATCAAAACTTAATAAAAATCATCGTTTAGTACACCATAATTTAAATTAACCTACACTGAACAAACAATGTCATCACTTATTAAAGATTAATATAAACAATCTCTTATTGGATAAAACGTGTAATTTTTCAACAAAGAAATATTATTTCTCCAAAAAGTTTCTTTTACAAGTATGGCCAATTTGGACACCACCCAAAACAAGACGTGGTGAACTTTCTTCAACAATATTTTGTGCTGCGCATTCACAAATTTTGTATAAAGGTTTGGCGTCAATTGCTAAAGTACTTGATGTTTTAAAAAGTGATTCGATATAATATTTATATTATTTAAAACTTGTGTAACTGTAATTCGTTTGTTAGAATAGTAACAGAATTTTAAAATACGATATTAGCATCGATCTGAATGTACCAAAAACATAATACATTATTTATTTTACTAAATATTATAAATATAATTATTTTTATGGGTTTTTCTTATGATCTTTGCTGATAGATATTTTTATTTATTTTACTTAAAAATAAAAATATAACATTATTTTTTTCATTTTAATTACCATTGCACCTAATGAGGTATTTATACTAAAAAGTTCATTGTTTGTTATTAGCACTAGTTAGCTTGATAGAACACCACAAAGGTTTTTATTATTTAAATAGAGCCGAGCTCTAATAACGTCGTGGACATAAACTTTCAATATTTTTTCATGAGGTAGACCGAGCCAATCTCTCCGCAGTCCCCAAGCGGGATTTCACTCAACACAGACATTTTGTTTAGGGGCATTCAGTTACAAGTTCATACAAATTATAGTAAACAGTACAATTATTGTTAGTACTATATACATACACATTTTTAACTTATTCTATTCACATCAACAACAAGGTAAAAATTCGCAAACTCAAAAGGCAAAAAAGGTGGAGCAATTAGTCACAGAACAGATGACCGTTGGAAAAGAGTCTTCTGGAGTATAAAGACCGGGCTCAGAAAACGTAACGGATACCAGGCAGAGTGACGTTAGGCTCAAAATGGTTGGCAATGGTTGGATGTGAAAAACTGAAGATTGATGTGCTATTACCGAAAATGACCGACGGTACTTAAACTTATAATAATTTAATACATAATTATTATACACATATTGTTATCTTGTTTAGATTACCCAGTAAACTAAAAAGTATTATCGTAAACTCCATATTGTTCAGAGATTGGAAAATATAACGTTTTAGATAAAATCCGCGCAACGATTCAACAATAAAGCACATCGTAGCAGATCTCGTAGACAGTTGCTACGATAAAATTTTGCTACGGAATGTAGCTGCGACGCGCTACGTCATAGTGCGACGTCTCTGAATAACGGTCCATTTTTTCGAGCGTATATTGAGCTACATAAGATCATATGAGTTTGTTCGTATGTTATGGACAGAATAGACTATCCCCAGGGATAAGTTTAGTTTTGAGTGGCAATCTCCGTGTATGAGGTTATCCCGACTTCTTTTTATTGTTTTGATTTGATGAAACTCTTTATATTTCAGTTGCATTTTTATAAGAACTTTAATTGAATACTGCAAATTTCATCAAAATTTATATATTCATTTAATTAATCATTGCAGCTGTTCCATTGTGTCCTTTAATTTGATCTAAATCGTATTTTATCATGTTAAACGCATTCAGGCGGAACTAAATCTTCTCTCGCGAGTAGTCATCCCGACTGGATTGAATTATGTCTGTGACAAAATGTCAGACTGCGACAATCCGACGAGGCGTGTTGCTCGTTGCTTTATACCAAGGAGATTTCACGAGAAGATAGCCTTTATGATCAAAGACTAGATATATCTACTCCTGGTCAACAGGGTGGAACAGACCGCCTTGTTATTGAAGTGTTTCTATGTGCAATAAATATTGGACTGCACGGTCGCCTGGGCGATCAGCGCTATCCTTGTTGCAGGTACTGTACGCGCATGAAGAAATTCTTTATGAAATTTACGAATTGTTTTCTTAAGTCATAATGTGTATGTGAAATTGTTTCACAAGCATCCTTTTTCGGAACAACAATATTTTGAATATCAGATTAAAAAAACTACCTAGGTAAAATTATATTTTTATAATAGACAAGGCTCATAAAAATTAGGTCTTGTTAGCGTTTTATTATTCTATAAAACTTAGTTGGCTTGCATAATTATAATGCCTTAATGATGCGGTTTCAACACATCTGCGGTTGCATTCAAAGAGCTGTTAAGTACCTAGAAATGCAGGTGCTAATTGTCTCGATGTTTATTACTGGTTAATATTTAAACACTAATACTTTGTAACTTTGTTAATTTATTTTTGATCTAGTATGCGCTTTTTGACGTTTTTGCCAGTGTAAATTCACGGTGGCGTAGTTTATTTACTTTACATATTTTTTTTTATTGAAATAAAGACTATTGTCACATAAAGTTTTTAAGGAAAGATATATTAATTTCAACTCATAACGGGACTAGTCTAGATCAGCTATGACCTGACTTTGCGACGATGCTGAGACTAGAAACTAGAATCTCTTTCCACGAAGTGATTTTGTCGTCTGTGTGGTTGGCTACTTATTCTTTTTAATGTTTCTGCTACGACTTTACACTAAAATAAGTATGCTCTTAACTGCCCTATTCTCTAAAAAGCTCCTATGTATGTAATTGTAGAAATATAAGTTCACAACTAAAATAGAATAAATGGCTTTAGGCATTTTAGTCAATTAAAATGAAAATGTAGATTCACATATGTATTATGCTTTTTTAATTAATATTTATAATAAATAAAAAAATATGCTACTATATTTTTCTGTTATTCTCTCGTCTGCCGGTATATGAGACACAATAGGCAATAAGAAATACATTGTATCCAGCTTAGTATATGCGCTGCGGCACAACCATTTCAATATTAATATGTCACTCAATATTATACTGTTTATCTATTGTCAATATGGGCACAAATATTACGAAATATTTTTACGCTTAAAATTTTTTAATTAAGCTGAAGGTTTCGTATGAATAACATTGTTTTGATATTTTTAATGTGCCTGACAATATACCCCTAAAAATATAAAAATACTCACTGATATTTTCAAAGAATTGATTAATATAAGCATCCTTTGATGTCATATCGAGTTAATAAAATATAAAATTGAATATATAAACGTAACTAGAATATTGTATAATATGATATTTATTTTTGTAGTTGTGTTTTTGCACAATAATGATAAATAAAGTTTTTTATATATTTTAATTCCAATATTGTATTTATTAATAAAAGTTACATTTTACCAAATTAACGTATTATTTACAAGCTTGTGAAATAGAATCTTGCTACTAAAATATGAACCAAGGCAAATAAATTTCAAATTTATTTGCTTTTACATTTTCTATGGGTGTTAAGTTCATCGAATACATCTTACAGCAATACCAAATGTGTGTGTGGTGGCACATTTGTTGTTGCAAGTGGCTATATGCTACATCGATTGCTTACCATTCAGTGATCCGTCAGCTAGTTTGCCAACCTATTACCTATTATTTTATTGATACACATGTGTATTAGAGCAAGCAAGCAGTCGAAACACTAGATAATTAGCTGAACTACCTATTACGTTGCTTTATACCAAGGAGATTTCACGAGAGCCTTTATGATCAAAGACTAGATATATCTACTCCTGGTCAACAGGGTGGAAGAGACCGCCTTGTTATTGAAGTGTTTCTATGTGCAATAAATATTGGACTGCACGGTTGCCTGAGCGATCAGCGCTATGCTTGTTGCAGGTACTGTGCAAGGTACTGTACTTGAACTACCTATTATTTCGCTTGCTTTGTGAAAACTGGTGATGCCAATATAATTTTTTTGACATTAATAACGTAAGTACCTACAGTGACAGAAATGATCGTGTGAAGACCTATCTAGTCTCAAGTCACCAATCTTATGTCTTTGTGAGAATAAACGTAACGCACCCACGACATCGGAAAGATCCGTATTGAGTTTCATGATTAATGCTCAGTCTTTCACCGTGTTAGCTCTCGTGAGGGTACCTCTTGTATTTGTTCATCAGTAGGTAATATCAGGCTATCGCTATTTGTGAGCGTAGTTTGGTTTTACTTTATAGAATATATTATATATGCCATTTTTCTCTTTAATGGTATAACTCAAAAGTACCTATACCGATCAGGTTAATTGTGGTCTTGAAAAAAGAAGTTCAGAGAAGACCAAGAAAATTAAAAAAAAAACTTGAAAAATTGTAAAATCGTTATCCACGCGGACATCTAGAAAAACTGACATATATAAATAGTATTCTATATATGTAAGTTTTCTATAATAACAGAGATTAGTAAGACTTAAAAGCTTACATATTTTTTTCTCCTCCCGTTGAATTTTAATCCGTTAGACTAGTTAGTGGATTCAAGTTAACTAGAGAGCTAGTTAAACTAAAGCTCGAAATTGTGGCGAAGTTACAAAATGTATGTTGTGTAACATTCATACATTCAATGCAAAGTTTGGCTCAGCGTGTTTTGTATGGCTTACTGTACTAATGCAAAACATAAAAAACATATTTTTTTTAAACATACCTACTAGTATTTGTAGTTACGAACTTTGTTATTTTGCTGCTCGAAATGCAAACCATTTTGAGAGATTTAAATGAAAAGAAGGAGAAAAAGAAAAATGCTAAAGGGTCCGCGTTATACTCTGAAGTAGCCAATCCAATGTGACGTGTGTGAAAATAAACATACGTTAGTACGTACCACACCTATGACACCTAAAAAACCAGCTTCAGCTCCTTCTCCGTCCTAGAAAAGACCTTTTCTTGGCTGTCACTATTTACAAGTTGACAATATTGATTAGCTTAGTATGAGATTTTAGTAAAGTTACCATAACACTACACCACAAGATGACATACAAGTTAAGTCTGGGAGTGCCTAGGTACAACGCTGTGTGAGTGAGGTTACCGCAGGCCCAATTCTCCGCCCCACTCTCTTCTCAATTCCTAAATCCCTGAAACCCTAATCCTCAAAAGGCTTGCAACGCACTCGTACCTATTTTGATGTTACCATTATCCATTGGCGGCGTAGACTGCTTACAGTCGTTCATCATCGTAAAGTAAAAAAACAATCTCATAATATATGTATTACTACTTGGACACAAGAACTATTAATCGCTACATTAACGACGTAAAAACATCAAGTGACTCCTAAAACTAATCCCTATAAGTTAAGGCAAACATGACACTCAGAGCATGCTTATAAAGACAAACATGAAACGCAAACTCAGCTCAACCTAGATCTAGTTTTACATTTAAACAAGTATTTAAAGTCAGGGATTAGACCGTTTAGTCGTTTGTCGGGCTTAATTAAATACATTACGCTCCAACTTTTAGAGGAAAACAAAAATAAATTAAGCTACATGTTCTCCGGACGGATGATCAGAAACATACTAAGGTCAACTAAAGCTTGCCATTAAGGATTCATGTTGTTTTTAGATGTAACAGATTATGAACGTATAGAGTGACCGCACCGAGCGAGATAATATGCGACAACGTCGTCCTAATTTTTGTAGCTCATTTAAAAAATAATTCGTGTTGTGCAGTGTCTTTTATATTGCAGTATAATAAGTTAAGTAGTAAACACGATAGTTAGGTAAATATTTATGACATTATAGTTTAAACTAAAGACCGTGTTACTTTAAATTACAAAGCACTAACGACCACAGAATAAACAGTAGATATCATCGTCTCTTATTCACACAACAAAAAATAAAATAAAGAAAACATATCTTAGTGAAAAACAAAAAAATAAAATGTCATAAGCACTCCAGTGGCTCGATACGCGATGGTAATAGCTAATTAATTCATGATCTCCACATTTTGTATGTTATGGCGGCGAGAACACAAGTTAATAAAATTTTAAATAAACAGGATTTGAGGTGGTTTGTTCACGTACTTTTGTTGATACGTTGTTTTTGTGTTGGATTTATACGTACGGCTTTGAATTTAGGTTAATTTTTAAAAGCATTGTTTTGTTACTTTGTTTATTTTGAGAATTATTCGAATACCGTGTTTTTTTAAAGTTGACATTTCAAGTTTGTTACTTAAATAATAATAGTTCATCTTTATTAGATTATATTAATAATTTATGTGTCTTATTACTGCTATGATTAAAAATATGTTTATAGAAAAATCTTCACTACATAATATAAAACAAAGCCGCTGTCTCTGTCTCCAAATCTCTACATATGCTTAAAACTTTAAAACTGTGCAACGTATTTCGATGCAGTTCTTTTAATCGATTACCGACAGAAGAGCCTGCTTTATATGTTTAAATCTATCCATTAAATAGTGGAGACTTTTATTATCAGCATTACACCTGTTTGTGAAGCCGGATCAGGTCAATAGTAATTATTAATAAAAAGTAGATCTTTATTGGACAACTAATATAATGAGGTCAGATTTTAATACCACAGAGTCTTGTCTAATATTTATCAAAATCTAGATTTAAGGAATAGAGTCACGTCATCACGTTCCCAGTTCATACTCAGTTTTGAAATTTATCTTGTATAAATTACCAATTAGGGTTTTGTAAAACCGTTCCTAAGGGTACCATCGAATTAAGTGGGTAAAACTTTGTAGTTTCATACTAGTTTAGTTATACGGAACAATTTAATTAGTTAACAGAGCCTACAACCCTAACAACAAAGGTAAATAGGGTGTTAAATATTATAGTTTTGTTTTTACATTCAAGTTAAGACCTTAATGAGTTGAAAAAGGTGGTACTTTACAGTTTTTTATACAATATGAAGCTTTAAAGGTCATATTTAAATGACATATATACTTTTGTACGTTGTAGTTGACGCCATAGCGTTTACAACAATATGAAATAATGATTAATGGATTTTATTTGTGAATTTACAATTTATTGAAAATAACGAATACGCTCAATTAAAATTCAAAAAGAGTTACGTTCTGGCTCAATAACATGACTCTATTCATAAGCAGCGTGCGCGTCGCGGGGAAGTCGCGCATCCAACTGACTACTTGAGCTTGCCACCAGACGCAAAGGCGCGTTATGACTTGAAACTAGTAGAGATTTTCACAGTAAGTTGTTATTTTTAATAAATTTAGTATGTCTCACGATAGTTACTGCACTAGAAATTAGAATTTCATATTTTGATAGAAGCACCTATTTCTAAGATGGTCATCAAGTTACCACGTCAGAGTCGTAATCTTAATTGCGTGGTTCTTTCGTTCTAAATAAAATAATTACGCATTCCACATTTAAAGATATACTTTATATTCGTTTTCATGTTTATGTATTTATTTTTTAATAATTCAAGAAAAAATAATATGTTATTTGACGCAAAAAATATTATCACAACATGCTTCATACAAAATTCATGGAAAAATGTCGTTACATTACATTTCGGTATTTAGCATTGAGTTTGACTAATTGAAAACTACCCTATTATTGGTTTCCTTAAACATGTTATTAAGTAATATTTTTATAAAAAAACCAAATCAGGTAAAATATTATGCTTCGTATTTTTGCTTCATCATTCTCATAAAGAGTTCACGTTGTAGTCGCATCATAACTAATAATAACTTGTTTCTAGTACAACATTGTTAATGGACTTATTGCGCACGAACTTTAATACCGTTATGGCTACTATACTTTAACCACGAGTCTATAGTTTATAGCATTAGTCTATAGCATCATTATTTCGATAAATGGTAACACCGATGCATTTTATGCCACATTTTAGAACAACTTTTTTTTTGTAAGGGGAAAATCATCAAATGAATTCTCCAGTGTGTACCAGACCAGAGTCTCAATCCTTCTCCCATTCTCTATCCCAAAATCCGCTATCCTTAAACCCTAACAACCCACTAGAGGCCGGCAACGCACTTGTAGTATCTTCTATGGTATTCCGAGTGTCCATGGGCGCCGCCTATTGCTTACCACCAGGTAATCAACCAATGAAATTAAAAAATTAAGAAATACTTTCTAAATTCATGTCTTGATTATTATTACGAGGCTTTGAATGTGGTCAAAATTCGTATTTGTAGAGCTTTAACAATCAGCAACGTGATTTACTAATCACTGTTGAATCGGTGGTTGTGATGATTGTTTGAGAGCGAGGGACCAGTTTTTGGATTTGTTGTTATAAGGGTGTAGGTAAGTCTTCTCTTTTAAATTATTTAATGTATTAGTACGCATACCTATATTTACATACCTTCCTACGTGGCGTCCGCTCGTGTTTATAACTCTGCTAATGTGCTCAGTGCGAGTATGTGTCTAACTCTGTAACTTAGATAGCTCAATCCAAAAAAATGGATAACTTTTGGCCAAAAATAAAGAAAGAAAGAAAAACATTTATAGGACAGAAAATATATACAAGAACAACTAAATTTTAAAAATACAAAAAGGAAAATAAAACTGAACAACATCAAAAAAGATTAAAAATAATAAAAGACCAGTGCGAGGTCAAAAAGGCTCCTATATCACGGTGGTATTATTCACCTATATATGGTGCGATTATTCACCAAGTGGTAAACATAAGGCAGCGCTAACACTTCTTACCATCGGTTAACATTATTCTCCCCTAAAAACTACCACCACAAGAAAAAAGAACTGAACAGTTAACTAAATTCAAACGTCAAGAACATTACATAAAACATTAAATACATACATAACCTGTTTTAAACGATCTTGTTACAGAACACAAGCTCATCAACAAAGCAACGACGCCGACGTAACAAGAGTTACGTAAACAGCAAACATTAGCTTAGTGAGCGCATTTGGTCATAATGATTGCTCTCTCCTGTTTATTTTGCATTCGGTTTTCAGAACAGGAATATTGGAGAACTGAAATGTAGTTGTATATCTTCAAACTTGTTTCTATTTCGTTTCCATGGAGTTGTAACGTTAAAAAGTGACTTGTGTAGATAAGTTTTCATTGGTCTGTCCCATAAGATATAATCATCTGCCTTTTGAGTATCCACTGCATAGCAAAGGCCTTTTCTCACACGGAGAAGGCATTCATCACCACGTTTGTTCAAAGCGGATTGGCGATTCCAAAGGTATAATTAGAAATTATAATAAAGAGTCTAGGTTTTTCTCACGAAATTTTTTTTCACTGAACACAGTAAATATAAGTCGTAAAAAGTCACGTTGGCGCTTGCCAAATTTCAATTCCTCAGGCTTGAGAAGCGGGCGCCTCAACTTCTGAGCCATCGCAGTAATATAACCCAAGTTCTTCTCAATTCAAAAAAAGCGGATCGAATATAAAATACACTCTCGATTTTTGTCAAATTGAGACAGTTACCACGATAAATTATTTTGTTGACAAGACGGCAAAGTATTAAATAAAAACAACAAACACAAGAATTCAAATAAATTGCAGAATAATTTAATATATTTCAAAGCGAAAGCAGCCGCCTGTAAACGCTAGGTTTACAGGCGGGCTACTAAACTGTCGCATTTTATTACGACGCGACGTCCCTATCTTAGAATTCTATCACTATCTTGTAAACCTTTGTATTTAATGAACGCTGGAAGTCTTAAAATTCCGTTGAAGAGACAATATATTTGAGAACGGTCACAGTTCACTGCGCTGTTGAATATTCCTTGCGATTTGGCACTCGGCATTCAACGTAAATTTGTTGCTAATATTCAAGTTATTTGGTTTTAATTATACGTGTAGAACTTATACGAAATTTTAACTTGGCAACTGCTAGCTGGGGTTGCGGGGTAAGCGCAATGAGGCACCGTGACCTCAGCCCAGAGCAGGAGGAGGAACAGGGTTTTTAGTCAGTAAGAGTCTGACACTCCCTCCCGCCCGAAGAGAGAGAAGTCATTTGATGATTTTCCCTTCACAAAAAAAACTTGGCAACTGCTACATTTATATGAAGAACTAAATGATAGCCGAATGTTCTCAAATGATATGAACCTTTAACATGAATAAAATGAACTTTATTCTTCTATATTATGAACAAAACAAAAAGCATTCCGAAGTCTTAGGACGATAAGAAACAGATTCACAAAAAGAAAAAGTTGTCATTTGTGTCCTTTGAAATTTTTCTTTTGTTTTCAAATATACTGCTATATTTGAACTGAATGGGCTGACTGACTATATCTGAATTTAAATGTCCGATGGATAGTCTTCAGCGTCTAGCTTTCGGTCCATTTCCTTCAGCTCTTTTTTACGATTGTCTCAAAAACTATCGAGTTAATCCATTCCACTAGCTTCAGACTTCGATCCAAGTTTTACGTATCAGAAATGTTTGTTTAAATCAAGATCCACTGAAATCCGTATTTCGTGTATTCGAGCTGATCAGATCCGTATCTTGTCACTCCGAAACTTGATGTGATTTTTATGTGAATTGTATGTTTATATACCTACAACCTGCAAAGGAATAAATCCTATCGTAGCACAACAATCTTTATTATAAAAAGACTGATGAAATACTTATACAACTTTCCAAACATTACAGTGAATAGGTAACTAATATCATATTTTGTATTGTTTAATTAAACAGCAATAGTATAACGTACGAAAGTAATATAAAGTTATGAAATTCCTTGTGTTTCGATTTAAATCGAACAAAAGTATACTCTTTTCAGTAAAATATATTTAACTAAGATCCTCAAAAAACTTTAACTGACTCTAGTAATAATAAAAAATCTTTCAGTAATTATTGAAATATTACTCCACTTTGAACAACTGTAAATAATAGGAGCGGAAAAATTACTAATCTGATTTCAGGCGCCATATTAAAAATAAATATATTATATCGTGATTTGACTTCCAATTTTGTTGGCGTGACACACGACTATAAAGCTGTGCTCATAACATAAAATGTTAATAAGAACGCCGAACAAAATCAACAATCCTAACTAATATTATAAATGCGAAAGTAACTCTGTCTGTCTGTCTGTCTGTCTGTCTGTTACGCTTTCCCGCTTAAACCTCGCAACCGATTTTAATGAAATTTGGTACAGATAATCTTTAGACCCTGAGACAGAACATAGGCTATTTTTTTTTTCGAAAAACAGGGATACGGGGTTGAAATAGGGGTTGAAAGTTTGTATGGGATTTCTTAATTTTTAAAGATAAAACCATAAAACTTAATATTTAAGCACTTGATAAGAAAATATGAAATATTTGTTCTAGCATTTTTGAAATTTCGACCAGCTAGGGGGTGAAATAAGGGTTGAAAGTTAGTATGCAATTTCGTCAAATATCACGTCATAAGAAACAAAAAATCGTTTGTACTAGCATTTTGAAAATTTTATCAGTGTGATATGTAGTTAAATAGGGGATGAATTGAAGATAAGACCCGGAACGGATTCGGAACGGGATCTACAAAGCCAACCTTTATGTAGGTATACGAAATCTTAACTATTGAACCTAGGAATTTAGAAGTTTTGGGTGTATCAAGTTACAAAATAGTCCACTTTCGAAGTATAAATTCCTTTTAATGAACACTCTGCATCGCCGCCGCTGCCGTCGGCGTCGCGCACATTCGCCGAAGTGCGGCGCGGCGCTGTCGTGTGGTGGGGAAGCGCACGAATCTAACTATGTCTACCCGAACGCACAGACACGTGAAGACAGAGGTCGTTGTCGGGTGCGATAAGAGAAATTTGCGCTTTGGAGAATTACATTTTTCGATCCAGTAAAATTATTTTGTTTCGTCTATAACTTTTTAAGTGTTTTTTATTAATAAGATCCTGTAAATAAATTTTGCACATACTTAATATTTCTTTTCGTTCATAGTTACAACGTTACAAGTAGGTAAGATAGTTTCCGTTACTTTAAATAAATACGATTTGCTTTTATTTCCTTTTTTTATTCAATTAATCTAATAGCATCCTACTTTTTTGCATTGGTTGTAAATAAGTACTTATCCAAGTAGGTGCAGGTAGGGTGAAGACAGCTTTTTTAATATAACAAATCTTAATCTGTACATCTGTTTTGTTCGATTCATTTCATTTTTGTTGTTCTACGATGCCTCGCAAACGAAAGTCCAATTTAGCTAAAAGCTCTAGCAGAGCACGGGCTGCTAAACTTGCCAGATCACTGGAATGAGATTTCTCAACAGACCCAAGCTCGCCAAGCCATTGATGCCGAGCGTCACGCGGCTCAAAGAGCTGCTGAGACCTCTCAACAGTCCCAAGCTCGCCAAATCATTGATGCCGAGCGTCACGCGGCTCAAAGAGCTGCTGAGACCTCTTAACACTCCCAAGCTCGCCAAATCATTGATGCCGAGCGTCACGCGGATCAAAGAGCTGCTGAGACCTCTCAACAGTCCCAAGCTCGCCAAATCATTGATGCCGAGCGTCACGCGGCTCAAAGAGCTGCTGAGACCTCTCAACATTCCCAAGCTCGCCAAATTATTGATGCCGAGCGTCACGCGGCTCAAAGAGCTGCTGAGACCTCTCAACAGTCCCAAGCTCGCCAAATCATTGATGCCGAGCGTCACGCGGCTCAAAGAGCTGCTGAGACCTCTCAACAGACCCAAGCTCGCCAAATGTTAGATGCTTTTTTTTTTTTTTTTGTGAGGGGAAAATCATCAAATGACTTCTCCCGCCCAGGGCCGGGCAGGAGGGAGTGTCAGACTCTTACTGACTAAAAACCCCCCTGTTCCTTCTCCTGCTCTGTGCCGAGGTCGCGGTACCTCATTGCAAAATGTTAGATGCTGGGCGTCAAGCTTCGTACATAGCCGCAGAGACCTCCGAAGAAACACGTAGACGACGTTTAATTAATGCCGAGCGGCAAGCAGAAAGGAGACGTACGTCGACGACGACGTTTACGATGAATACGTGGGAGGCATTTGCCGATGCTGCTTTTGATTATGATCTGTTACTTGATTATTTTAATCATTGCTTAGTCCTCATAGGTAGAATGGCCAATAAATGCAAACACTGTGAGGCACTCAAGTGGAAGGAATAGACCCTAGGTATGTGCTGTTCTGGAGGCAAAGTATCAGTACCAACGCTTGGTGACCCCGAGGAGCAACGACTGAAGAAAGAACAGCAATGAATCTCGGCGATTTTTCCTGTTATCATGCCTGGATTTTCACCTACATTTACGGTACAAGGGCAAGTTTATCATAGGATTGGTTCTTTGCTTTCCACAAACAATGATCAACCAAAATTTCTACAGATTTATTTTATGGGAGACGAAAACAGCGAGGTTGACCGTTGATGTCAAAATATTGAAGGAAATGAGAGGAACATTTTTTAAAAAAATCACATAATGTTGCACGAACATAATAACCTCATTAACACCTTCAAAACAGCCTTAGAAAAAATGCCACGGGAAAATCACAAATTAGTAATACTCGCAGGTCGTACGCCAAGCGGGGAACATGAAAGACGTTATAATGCACCCTTAATAAACGAAGTCGCTGCCATGGTGTGTGGTGAACAGTTCACATCGCGCGATATTGTTTTTCAAGCCCATGATAACACATTGATCCGGGTGTCCGACACACACAAGATTTATGACGCACTACAATACCCGCTTATGTTTAGCAATGAGCAAGAGGGGTACCGTTTTCAAAATCCACAAGAAGTGTGGAGTTTGAAAATGGTACTCCTGGGCTGGCTGGACCAGGATTGACAAAAACTAATTTGACGCGGGCGAAGCCGCGGGCGGAAGCTAGTAAGTAGTTATAATAGGATTTTCCATGACTTCTTGTAGAAAACAATTGTTAAGTATTTCGTGTTTCTTGAACTGTTTTGGGAAAATAAGTTGTGGAAACCGACAAGTTTGAAGAACGATCATATAATTATATAGAGAGTACTCTTTACAGTCCTTCAAACTGTAGTTCTGATTTTGATAAAATGTTGGCAATTATTTTAAGGATTTTTAGAGCAGTAAGGGATTTTTTTTCGCAGGAAGCCGCTGGATGCAGGTCGCTTCCAACCGGCCTATCTGGAAGTCAATGGGGGAGGCCTATGTTCAGCAGTGGACGTCCTGTGGCTGATATAATGATGGTGATGATGAAGGTATTTTTTCAAATCATCTTCTCCCGCTCTGGTGCTGGAAGGAGGAGCATTTTCGGACTCTTGCTAACTAAGAACCACCGCGTTCCTTTTGTTGCCTCTGGCCGGAGTTGTAGTAAATTATTGCGCTTGCACTTGTAAAACAGGTTAACACGAGTCTATATTGGATCCCATCGGTGGCAGTCTTTCGGCTCTTGGAGCCGCGTGCTAAGAGATAATCTCCGGCCACCGTAAGCGCGGATTTGCGGACAGCGAGTACGAGTAACTCGCTGCCTGATCAGAACCAGACGTTCCGCGCTCGCCTCAAAGAGCCATTAGACCACCACAAACGGAGCCCTATAGGGCTGATGTTCAGCCGGGGTTGCGGGTTAAGCGCAATGTGTCACCCCGGCCTCGGCCCAGAGCAGGAGAAGGAACGAGGGCATTTAGTCAGTAAGAGTCTGACACTCTCTCTCGCCTTACCCTGGGCGTGAGAAGACATTTGATGATGTTCCCCTGACAAAAAAGGGCTATTCGCAGGCCAGTGAAGGCATACACTTATTTCCGACCTATATACAAATAAATTTCATAATTGTTAAAAATAATAATTAACATCAAATAAAATTTTCCTAATACAGCTTCATGAGGCGATCGTAGTGTCGCCGCGTTGTGTGTTGCGCAATGCTGTTCATAGATATAAGCCCCCAGCGTCTCTTGAAAGTTGTCTCGTCAAATAGTGACGTACGTCGCGAAACTTTTAGTGTCAACGCATTTGATAAATTAATTTCCTTAGTTTTAAAATGATAAGGTACTTTAACTTTCTGACGCTTTTATTTATTTTTAACGCTATCCGATTACTGTTTCAGAAGTTAGTTAGGCTAGGTATTATGTAAATAGTTATCCCAGACTCTAACGACTTTTTAACTAGTTTAGGTATACACAAACGAACTGATCTCCATAATAAAATTTTGTCTTCCATAATTAATTGTAAAAGGAACTTGGCATATTGTTATTCATTTATTTGTGGGTCACAATTGGTCATATTCACTACGTAATCATATGACAAACATATCGTTTTAATTAAACCCCAGCCTTTATTGCGTGTATTTACTTTTAAGTATAATAAATACCTCATTAAAACATTGTTTTACACAGAAAATTAAATAAAATTTACCTCGAACGGAATTGCGTCAGTGACAGAAGAGAAGTATACAAACAATTATATTATTCTGACACAATAAATTAATTTAACAGAAACCAATTCTATGCATATCCGAAAAAATCGTTTGTTATTTTATTGCTCGAAACTCGTTATAAAAGGGAATACCATTTGTCCTAATCGAATTTTTGACGCTCAAATCGAGTTCCCCAGTTTCTTTGTCGAATTCAATAAGCCCTTGTACGGGTAACTCGAAAAAAATAAGCCGCCCTAAATCTGGAATTGACGGCAAACTCTAAATTTGACAAGCCAAGTCATTTAACTTTGTTTATTTCCCTAGAAACTGGGTGATCTGAGTGTAAAAGCCTCGAGACTGGATGAAAAAAATAAGTAGGCATGTTTTCTCGACGCGAAACAACAACAAGGGTTGATTTGAAAGAAATTTTCGAAATTGTGTTAGAAAAATGTAGTTTGGGACCTTAGAAAAATTTTGTGTCAGTTGTTTTCAATAATTAGGTTAACTAGGCCAGAGATGGCCTAGTAAAAAAAGTTATACCCTAATGAAATGAGTGATACCCAAATGTAATTGTTTCATTATTAAACCAAGCCTAAGTTTGATAAGTTACAAAGCAGAAACCAATCTGGTTCAAGGTCAGAGTTCTATTATGATACAATCTTAATCAATTAGTGAGGCAAGAATTTGTATAACGAATTAGATAGAAGCTTGGAATTTATGTCTATTCAAGGATGAAGAGCAATATTATCCCAGGCATATGCGTTTGAACACAAACGTGTTTAAGTGGCATTTACATCTGTGGGTGTATTTCCATGCTTCGTATCGGTAGTGTTCTTGCAACGTTGCAATACGCAATCGCGATGCGGTCTGCATTCGCACATACTACGTGCCTTTTGCAGTATTGCGTATGCATTGAATCCTTTCGCTTGTTATCGAGGTACTTGTGTTAGGCCAATCTAATCTCGATCCTGAAATATTCTGCATTCTCCTAGGAGATGGGAGTGACTTTTTATTGATTGGTTTTTATGTAAACAAGTCTATATTTCTAAATGGGTTTTATATGGTGGAATATTAGTATATTTCCAAGTGAATTTTATATTTGTACGAACTAAGAACGCAAAATAGAACTAATCACTTTATATATACCACTTTTCAAAACATTTGTAATCGTATTTTCACTCAGATTAATTATTTAACTATGTTATAACGGCACCTCTATTTATAATTTGAAGCATAAAAAATCTCGACTAATAAAATATGCAAAACAAAAATACATAAATAGGTTGGGTTTGATTACAACAGATCTATATAGACAAAGATCTAGCAGTACAGATTGATTTATTTGATGAGTAAATTGAGTACATTTTCGTATTTTTACGGGCAATTTCCACTTAAAGCATTAAATACCACTCTTTAATAATAAACACAAAAATAAAGTATTTTTGCTTGTCGCTAAATATAACATTTGCGATTCTAAATTCAAGCGTCAGCATTCACATTTGAAAATAACCCAGTTTATATGAAAGTTAAGCTTTAGCCTAAACTAAACTACGTTTAATCCAGTGATTTAAACAGTTCAGTCAAAGCATTTTAAATGACATTCAGAGGTTCATATTATGGTTATTTCACTAAACCAAAACACTATAACTTTAGTTATCACTATGTATATTATAACTTTATTTTACTGAATAGAGTTGTATTACATAAAATGACATATACTTTTTTTATTTGATAGGTCGGCAAGCGAGCA
Organism: Spodoptera exigua; assembly: GCA_902829305.4. Taxonomy (NCBI): domain Eukaryota; kingdom Metazoa; phylum Arthropoda; class Insecta; order Lepidoptera; family Noctuidae; genus Spodoptera; species Spodoptera exigua. The sequence continues at coordinate 8,959,300 of LR824614.2, forward strand.
AACGGATTACCTGATGGTAAGCTATCAGCGTCACCCATGAACATCCGCAACGACGGAGGAGTTACGAGTGCGTTGTCAAGGGGATTAGAGATTTGGGGCTTTTGGGAAAGGGAACGGATTGAGGTAGGGGAAGGATTGTGCCTCCTGTAACCTCACTCACATGGTGAAACACAACTCTTTGGTTATGTCACGCCGGTTTTCTGTGAGGCCGTGAGACTCCGGTCGAGCCGACCCATTCGTGCCGAAGCATGGCTCTCCCACATTTATTACAACACCCACTACTATTAAAAAATACAGCTATACTCATAGACGTATCTCCTATTAGGTAAGTATAAATATCTTGCTGTGCTCCACGCTATCACTCGCATACTTTATGGGCTATAAATGTTCACCAGGTTAGTGTAGCTTCCCAACAGTGAAAGAAATCAGAAATAAGTCAAATAGTTTCGATCCCTGTTCAATTCCAACAAATAAACACATTAAATCCATCCTCTTTATAATAATAAATATCAAGTATGAAAAAATCACAATCACTTAAACTATTCGTGGAAATGATTCTGTTCCGAAAACAATTTCCGGGACAAGTGACCATTAAACGACTCTGAGTGGTAAGTAGGTGTGATTTATTTAATAAAACCTTCAATGTAATAAGGCGGCTTGTAAATATTTTTTTTAACAATTTTCTGAAATTATACTTGTTTCCAGTTCATTTTTATGTAGTTGTTGTAGTACGGCAAAAGAGCAGACAGATTAGCTGATGGTAAGCAATTAGACACAAGCAACAACGACAAAGGTACGAAAGGTACGTTACCGACTTTTAGGAATTAGGATTTTAGGGATTGGGGAGGGGTAAGATTAAGTATCCAGTAATCTCACTCACACGGCGATACACAATGCTGTGGTTGTTTCATGTCGTTTTTCTGTGAAGACTTGGTATCACTCCGGTCGAGCCGACCCATTCGTGCCGAAGTATGGATCTCCCACGCTTAATTACCGTATTTCATGTAAATTACTAAGCAAACTGTTGTGATCAATCTGCAATTTTATTCGAGCAGAAGCATGGCCCTCTCACACTCATGCTATACTACACACCACACTTATACTAATATCCCACCTGTCCTATAAACATCTGACAGAAAATGATTAAAATGTTTCATAATATGGGTTACATATAGTTTTTCATACCCTGACACAACTATCCGTCATAATCTGTAACCGCATTAGCGAATAAATTATCAACTCTAAATTAGTTAGGAATAATTCATAAGCAGTGACAGGTTTCTGGTCTGTCAGTTTAATGCAACATCTGTTAAACGTAGGACAGTAATTTGATAGTTAATAAAGGTTAAATTGCACGATATTTACATGAATTGAATTGCACGATATTTTTTATAACTACATAGTATAAAACAAAGTCGCTTTCTCTGGCCCTACGTCCATATGTTTGCCTTAATCCAAGTCCATATGTAATCCTTAAGATAGATATATAAAAAGGAACCTGCTTTATCTAAAAAAGACATTGTACAAGCCTTTTTTGGATGAATTAGTGTTATTTATTACGGAATAAACAGATGGATATACTTTATATAATAATAACTTTCATGGCGGACACAAAAAGGCCAGTTAAACATTTTTGGACAGCTATAACTTGGTTTACTTATTAAACAAGCGTTTCAACGTAATCAACAAAACTAAACACCCCCAAATATTAATACTTTATTTACTATAATAGTCACACTTCAACGTCACCAAATCATAACTCACTGCCGTAGTTACTTATAAACATGCAATGAAACTTCCTGAAAACACCGAAATATACTATTATGTACTAAAAGTTCATTAACATCTACACGGGTATTCGTTCAACCAAAGAACTTTGAAAACTTCAAATTAATATGCACAGAACTCCAACAATCTAAAATACAAGTGCAACAAATTTTCGTGGAAACTACATAACTACATAGTTAGCGGGCTTATAACATTTTTATTACACTTATATTACTCATAGCTGCCAAATTTTGATATGGTGAAATCAAAATGAGTTTTCAGTTATGTAATTAAGTAATGCAAATAAAGTTCCGGGGTTATGGTTCATCAGTAATATTGTACCGCAGCTCCAGACCAGGATATAGCATTTAAGTGTGAGAGAGCCGTGCTTCGGCACGAGTAGGTCGGCCGGAGTGAAACAACCATAGCATTGTGTTTCGCCGAGTGAGTGAGGTTACTGGAGGCCCAATTCTTCCAATCCCTAATCCCCAAAAAGTCAGCAACGCACTCGTAACTCCTCTGTTGTTGCAGGTGTCCATGGGCGGCGCTGATTGCTTACCATCAGGTAATCTGTCTGCTCGTTTACCGACCCATCACATAAAAAAGGATAAGAAACGAGGCTTCTAGTCAGTAAGAGTCCGACACTCCCTCTCGCCATACCCTAAACGAGAGATCCCATTTGATGATTTCACCTCCTCGGAAAAAAGTAACGGTATAGTCTAATATACTGAAATATATTTATTCTAATTAGTTATACTACCGATATTTCTTAAATACCGCTTGTTAGCTTCATTTTTAATTATAATTACAAATACAATGTATCAATGTCAGCAAGAACGAGACATTCTTGTTGAAATAACTATACCTGTCTTTAACACTCACATTATTATAAAAATTATTACGGAATTCATAATTTGAATTTTATTTCTTACTCAAGAAAAAAAAAGTGTCCTTTTCAATTTGAATAACGGAGAAGAATCTTCCTGTTAAGAATACAAAAATAAAATGTATTTTTACCAATAAATCTTAGTACATTTTTTGGAGTTGATTTTACAAGTTTTCCTTTCGAAGGTGTGTATAAATCTCGATAAATATAGGTTCAGAATATAATAATAATTTCCAATATTACTTTACTCGACCTGAATATCGAAAAACGGTCTATGCTCTGCAATCACGCCTGCGGTCGAGGTACTAACGAGGTACTAACAAGGTAGTCACAGGAAACATTAATTATTTTCTCTAAAATCTAAAATCTGGAGAGACACTTAATTAGCGTAGGACCGCGTACAACGGACAGGGTAGCCAAAACGGTACGTTTTTTTTCAGTTAAACTTTTTAACCCGTCAGACGGTAGGTTTTCAATTAGTTAAATTAAGCGGCGTAGCCGCTTTGCCTCTATGTACCCTCTTTATTCAAATCGTTGCCAACGAAAAAAGAAAAAAAAAACGTTGTGTAAGTGAAAAGTTTATTTCAAAGTCAATTTATCTCAAAATAATATTTGAAAACGTTTCGGTTGCATGTATCGTTGTTATATTTAACAAAAGATTACATGTATTTATAGTTTATTTTATACGAGTCATTGAATTGAAGTCGTAGATTATAACCTAACTGCCACGTCAGTTTATATATGTAAAATTATCATGAATAACGAAGCGATTGACATAATTTGATTAGAAGAATCAGCCTATCTGACGGAGTAGACGGAATTCCATCTTTCCAAAGTACAAAAATATTTCATGGGTTTATTTATTGTACACATTATTACTAAAGAGTGTCAGTTAGCGATCTTATCACGCAGGGTGATTTCTTCCAAACAAACTTTGGATGGAAAAAAGGAACCTAGGAATGGGCTGTCTAGTGTTATGTGTTTCTATATTTGTTTGTTATTTCACACAATAAATTACCAAATATGTGTATTCAATGTTATTAAATGAAAATGTAAAGCTTACACTATTTAGAAACTGTGTAAACAAGTAAGGTGTCTGATTATATTGAGGCTATAAATGCCTAAGAGCATTCTGGTTCGGCTCCACTGGACAATACTTAAATAAAGTCGGCTTCTGGCACCATTTCTTTTTTTATTATATAAATAAACAAAGAGTTTAATATATAAGCATTCTGTTACATTGTCACTATGCATATGTGAGCACCGTGTTCGAGACGATAAGGGATTTAAAATTAAATGATGAAGAATCCCATATTTTGTTAATTTTTTAACAAATTACTCTCAGTCTGCATTGTTGTCACTTATGGGAAAAATAAGCTTGTAAAGCATTTTTTTGCTTGTTTATTTTCCATTCGAATTTACATTTTCGAATGAGTACCTAGCTTCACTAACGAACAGATTGACAGAATACTATTTACTACTATTTTATACGGTCCAAAAGTGCCTGTTTATTTTGACATTGCAATGAAAATATTATATTAAAGAAAAACCAATGTTATAAGACAAGTTAAAAAAAACATACATTACAACCTTAAAATTCATTTTTATCTTATGAAAATTTTACCGCTAGGAAAGCAATTTTCAGTCACTTCTAATATTTCCATCGACTGAAAAAGAAATTTAAATGAAAAAAGTTGAATAAATTATAATATAATAACGTCCAAGATCTTGGTTCAATAGGATCACGATTTTGCTCATTTCCTGAAATGAATATTGTTATTAGAAGTTTAGCCGAAGGGCATCGCTGAGTGAAAGTTAAATATTCTAATCGCCAATCTCTTTTTGGGATGATCAACGTTTTATTCGCGTCAAAGAACCATTCATGACTTTACCTTTAATATAAATTGTAAGACAATCAAATTCGAAGAAGGAAAAATATGAGGATATAATGTAAAATTTCCCTCTGACTAAATTTTTAAGTATATGGCACTAACGTTTCGACAACCGTCATTAATGCTTAGGAAGCCAGTCCGAACGTATTAAATTGCGGTCTTCAACCCACTTTCCAACCTTATAGTTTATGGCAAACGTTCTCGAGTTGAGGAATCCTGTGATGCAGATTGCTTACCACAAGGTTTACCTTCTGCTCGTTTTTTGCAATATGAAAAAGGCTTTTATGCAGTTTTGGTGAATAGAGGATAGAAAACCAGGTGATAAATTCTTATAACCTATTAGACGATGATGCCAGATGCAAGAAAATAATAGGGAGCCTTCAGGATTTGCCAAAAGAATCTCACATAATGTCAACAGGTATTATTAAGTAAAATTGATGGAAAGCGTTGGTATAAAACGGAGTAATATTTCAAGAGATTAAACGATCAATTCACCTACCACTTTATTGACTATGCTTCGCGTGGACGTGAACAAATATTTTTGGCATGCATACATTCAGCGCGATTTGTGCGGTTGAAGCGCGTTGACGCAATCCTTGTCAGTTTGTTCTGACGCTTACATAATCCTAATGTATTGTAGTAGATTTGTATGTTTTATAAGTTTAAGTAATAAAATAAACAAAATTTATTTAGTTACTTACGTCTGTTGTTATTTGAGTGGTTGAGTGTAATTATAACGTGGTCAATTTTGATTGGTTGTATACGCATTACCGCCAATCAATATTTTAAAATTTTATGTCATTAGACTGTTGTTTCGGGCAAGAGGGTAAGGCGTCCTTTTCTTATGCAAGAGGCTGTTGGACTGAAACCTAAACTTCTATATGCTTTATGGAATTACGGTAGACACCACTGATATACGGTAAAAGGAAAAAAAGGAGCAGCAAACCTGGACTTATAATTTATAATGCTTGCTTGCTTGATTAAAGACCATAAATTTTCCAAGCGAGAAGAGGCATTGGCTTATATAAGAGTTCTTAATCAAGTGGTGATGATAAATCCTTCATCGAGGCCTTGGTGCCAAAGGAAACAAAGGCTGGTTTTGGTCGGGCCATAACCAGGCCCAAGTTTAGATCGTAGTGTTTTCTGCGCACTCTTCAAAAACCAATTACGAGACGCGGTTCCGGCCCGGAGCAAGAGAAATAAAGGATGGTTTTCGGCCTCAAGAAAAAAAACAAATTTATGAAAGTAACAAAAACGTAACGTAAACTTTCGAATTGTTATTGAAAACTTAACACCATGTTTAATAAAAAAAAAATTATCTGGTATTTCATTTTATAAACAAGTGCAACACACAGTGTAACGTTATAAAAGTATAAAATACGAAACAAAATAAGAATGGAACCATCGCAGTCACAATTCTCGTTCACTCAATCCAGTCTTTTGGCTACCCTAACAATCTGCAAAGCGAATGAATGGGTGGATGCTCTGTTGTCTTTTTTTATTCGGATGAATATCCCTTGTTAATTACTCTTACATGTCTCTAAACATGTTGATAAATAAAGTATTTGAAAACAAACGATAAGAATAGCTTGTTAGTATTTGGATTTTTATATATGTTAAATATTCAATTACAAGCACGATCTCTCTTTAAATAGTTTCTGTTATATTAATATGTCAAAAAACATTTACACCCGGTTTCTGAAAGGCTTGTCAACGCTAAAATTAACTAATCTCCTGTTAAATCTCTTGTCAAGTCATCTGATTGGTTGTTGATAATTCAGTCAACCAATCAGATTACCAGAGATTAAATTGATTTTAACATTGATCAGCCTTTCGGAAACCGGGTGTTAATCATTCAATTAATTATAAAGTTTTACTGCCCTTCTCAGAAACATTCAATGCTTACTTAAGTTATTCGAGAGAGAACTTGCCAAATACAATACCTATCTGAATTTTTAAAAATCTCTATAGAATAATAATGATATGTAAGCTTACCTTAGTGTCATACTGCATCTGATTTCAGGAAGGGTCGCCCAATCTGTAACGAAAGAAACTTCATTTATTTACATAGTACACCTAATTTAGTAAAACCTTAACATAAATCTGAGTAGGTTGATTCTTATTGTTATACATTTTAATTCATTACTTCGTAAAATAATAAAAAAATACACCCGTTTTTGATTTTTGTTTTAGTTGAACTGATATATATTTTTTCGGATTCTTAATTTGATTCCACCACTAAACTCAAAATACGTGCCCTCGTGGTGTCAAATACAAAACCAAAAATAACGCACTAAAATAAAAAAAAAATCATTACATTCTAAGAATGACTTCCAAGATGTCATTGTCTATCTCGTTAATCACACCAGTAAAGTCATAAGCACGTGGACTATGCATTATAGCTATCATAAATCCAGTGTTTAGCTTTTATAGTTGGCATGTGCTAAAGCATGTATATAAAGTTAGGAACGTGAACTACATACACATTTTTGTTCGCAAGTGAACACCCCACATAAATAAACCACCCACTTAACTTTGAACTGTGAACTATTGTTCAAAGTCTTTGTTTAGATAAGTAGGTTCAGTGTTTGATGTAGGGGTACTCTTTTGTTTTATGAGATCACAGATAAGTCAACCATGATGGTCATAGGTAACTTAAGCCTGCAAAATGGTTAAGAGATTTGTAGGCACATTTGTTTTTAAAGTTAAGTACACAGACTTGAGTATGCATCCAAGAAGTTAAATGTATTATTCAATTTATCATATTTTAAGTTTTTCATCGTTGGCCAATTGAAATTGGCTAACAGCCATTTCTATCAATGTTACATACTGAAATCAGGACAGAGAAATTATGTTCAATAATCGAATTACCTGACTAACTAAATGTATAAATGACTAATCTCGATTAATGTAACAACAAACTCAGTGTAATAGAAACATTCAGTGATTATCTTAAAATGATACAATGGAAACGTACCCTCACACATTCGTACTTAATACAATACAATGGAGTGAGAAACAGTCGATTAACTCTCAAATCAGTGTAAAAGCTTCCACACGCAAGGATGTATTACGTCACACCATCAGACCTTCTTAATCAGGTCTCAAGCATAGCTCACACAAAGATTCAAGGCGATTTACTATGTTATAGCAATTACAACTACTAATTTGCTATTGATAATAGAAGTTATACTTTCACACTTTCAATATAAAATAGGTAGTTTTTGATTCCCATTGCAATGGACAAAGGTTTAAAAAATGCGTCGCAATTCGTATACGGCAAGTATATAATATTAATACGTACACAATAAGACTATAAAAAGATGGCATAAAATGTAGTTTTAATAGGAATCCGTAATTCAATAATTTGACTGCAATAGCAAAATCTGTGGCTAGGCTTACTTGACTGGTTTTCGTGCAACGTTTCAATGTCCTGCAATCCAAAACTTTTTGTGTGATCCACAATTTGTTGTTCTGTTTCTGGGTGTGATGTTTATGTGACTTTGTGTGTCTGCAAATGCACCTACGACACAGTAGAAAATAGTGTGTGGGATAACGTTGTTTTTAAAAAAAGGTCTCAATAGAAATTGCACACGAAACGAATTAATAGAAAAGACACTGCAGCAATACAAGTACGTAATACATCTAAATTGAATCGCAAATCGCTGTCTAATGTAGCCTCGGCCTGATGCTTATCTTCATTTGTCACAGGAAGCAATAAGACGCTCTCCGCGATATATTTGCCTCTCGCTCTCATATATTGTTGCTAATGATACTGTTCGCAAATAAAAGGAAAGCTTTTAGAAATTGTGGACACGTTCCCGTGTGCGCAAGGCACTTAATATCATGTGTTTATTTCGTTTTTTGACAAATGGTTTCATGTTAGGGTTGGCGCGCATTATTATATAATTCCATGTGATGTAATGTGATAAATGTAGGTACGTAATATTTATTATTGTAAAAATCTTATTTTGACCAAAGAAAAGAAAGCTTTTCTAGTTTCAGGTGACAACGAGACTCTCTCACTCCGTTGAATCTCGTAAGTAGGACGTTTTTTTTCGCATTAAATATGTCTTAGTTCCTATACAATCATTTTTTTATTTTAGATTCAATGACAGTATCAATAATGTTATTATTACGAATATAGGTAGCTGTAGCCTCCTTAAAAGAGTCAAATACACATTATTACATAATTTACAAAATGTATCACACATTCTATTTTGTTACCGATATGGGTGTGTTATGTATTTGTAATCAAGTTTACAAGCGCATCCACAGCCTAAAAGAAATTCCAGTGTGGGGCCCGTCTTTAATAAAAATTAGGTACTTACCTACTTTACGACAACAGCAATATGATGGTTAATTACTTGAAAAAATATTGTTCCATTTCTGATCAACATTTTACAGTGTACCGGTAATTTGCGTATCTCACTAATTACCAAAACATGTTCAGTCCAAAAACTTAAAATAATAACAGCGGTGTGAACAGGATAGATACAATGCAAGCACATTGCCACAATACCTGACGCACTTACATTATATTGTCCTTTTTTTAAATAAAATATTGCTCACATTGTTATCCAGGGTTCATTTACAAACCGCCCCCCGAAATAATAATTTGTGGAAGGGAAAGAGTCTTTTGTACGGGTATCGGCTTCATCTAGTTTTTTCACATATAATTTGACGTGTAAAAGTGCCGTTTTATGGCCAATTTGCTAAAACAAATTCATTGTTTCATTGTATCAATCCAAACACGACACACGACACCCAGTTGCACAGCCACCACGCCAACCGTGCAGTCAGAACATTGAACAATTAATCAAGACAAACACAGAAGATATATTACTTAAGCTCGCCTAGTTTTATAAAACGGATTGCGAAAGTGGATTATACAGGTTGTTTTTCAATGTTGGCAATGGTTACATTGTGTTTTTATTCCAGTGATAATATTGTGAAGAGAGAAGTTTTGTTTGCTCGTGATCCAGTGTAGTAGATCTTGCACATTGAGTTTAGGAGACTGATATATTTGGACTTAAGGCGTATTGTTTGTCTGTAGGAATACCGATTCTTTTATTAATCAATTTTGAATGATCAGTTTTATTTGAGATGTTGATATGTTAATATTCATTGAGTATATATAAAAATATACTTATACGTATATAACAGAATATAAAAACTCCTTTACTGTAGTTCCGTTTACAATTCTCAGTATAAATTCTGTTAAAGGACTTCAAAGTAGTGAACACTTTACTCCGTCTTAACTGCAGGCTCAATAGTAACATACTAACTTTTAAACTTTCGGGTTTCATATTTACAACACACATATAGCCACGCAGGTACTAACGCGGAAAATAATTATTTGAATACCTTGGTAGGCTTGACGTTACCTACATATATGTCAATAGTTTTGACTGCACGGTTGGTGCGGTGGCTGGGCAACTAGCTGCCGTACAACGTGTCGCGGGTTCGATTCCCGCACGGAACAACTCTTTGTGTGATCCACAAATTGTTGGGTCTGGGTGTGATGTGTATGTGAAATTGCATGTTTGTAAACGCACCCACGACACAGGAGAAAATCCTCCAGTGGGCAACGTTTTATTTAAAAAAAATAGTAACATCATCTTAATTTGGCTTCAATTAATAAAATGAGAATAGGTATACAGTAGAAACAACAAGAATACATAATTCCAAAAAAAAAATAAACATTTAATAAAACATAACCTAAGGAAATTAAAAGTAAAACATTTTAAAATCGTAAAGTTTAAAAAGAAACAATTTTTAGGAACGAGACTAATGTCAAAACCGAAAAAATGTTGCCTTCAAAAAAATTATGAACAAGATCTAATGGCATTTTGTCAGTGAACGAAATAAGTGTAAATGGTTCAGGCCACTGTTATTTTTTATAGCTTTGGGGCTTAGTCTTTTTAAACGGTTTTATTTAGCTCAGTTTTATTCTTTCTTGGGTCAAATTTAGTAATTCAAATTTCACCCTCTTCCTGTCAACCGATTTATCTGAAATTTTGTATACACTTTCGATTTTGGTGACAATACAATTATGTGTAATCATAACAATTATAAATCCAAAATGGCGGCCGCTACAAAATGGCGGATAACGTAGGTTTTATCAATCATATCAATATGGGTATCAAATGAAAGGGATCAACGAGCAGAATACAATATAGCTACTATAAACAATTTAAATCCAAGATGGCGGCCGCTACAAAATGGCGGATAACGTAGGTTTTATCAATCCCATCAATATGGGTATCAAATGAAAGAGCTCAACGAGCAGAATACAATTTGTTATGCAAAATTGAAATCTAAGATGGCCGCCGCTACCAAACGGCAGATAACATTTTTTTATCAATGTGGGTATCAAATAAAAGGGGTTGAAAAGAAGAATACAGTGCACTATATAACTTCAATATTTAAGAATGGCGTATAATAATTAGATTTAAATTTAGAAATTGAAACTGTAATTTAGGTATCTGAATAATCCAGCCTGAATCCACCACCCAAGTCAAGATTTTGTATCGTGTTGAGGACTGTGTGGCGTTAGGGTGGCTAAAAATGATACGTCGTTAGCGGTACACCACCCAAGTTAAGGTAAAAGGTTAAAACGCGCCGAGAACTGTATGGCATTAGGGTGAATAAAAATGATATGTCGTTAGCGCTTTCCCCTCAAGACTCAGGCGCATCTTGTTGTACATAGCCTTGCCCCTTTATTGGGCCTCTGGGGGGGTCGACCGTTTAAATGTCCATTACTCGTGGGAACAAAATGGAAAAGAAGAATATAAAAAATACAAACACAAATAAGACAGAAACTGCAACACAACGGAAACGAAGGCTTCAAAAAGCAAAAGAAAAATATAAAGCAAAACGAGCTAAAGAAAGTGAAGGTGATAGAAATAGTCGATTAATGAAGAGAGCATCGATACCGATGCTTATGCACCGCACGAGCAAACAACAAGAAGGCGTCTTATAACTTTAACAGACAACACCAAAATGACTATTAGAAACACGCCAGCTGTAGTACGGGTACCTAACTTCGTAGCAGCTTCTGATCCAGAGTCATATTATTACAGTTTACTAATCCAGTATATGCCGTATCGCAATGAGACCGAACTTTTAGGAGAATTCAATAGTGCTAGAGATGCGTTTCTCGCCAACGAAGAAAGTTTAAGACAAACAAACGCCTACTTGGAAATATATCGTGAACGTGACAGGCAGCTTGAAAATGCATTCGCACAAGTACACGCATTTCAGATACTGGAACATGCAGAGCCGATGGAACTAGACCATGAAGAAGATGTTCCTTATTTGCCAATGAATGAAGACCAGTTCTCACAGGCTAAGCAGTCTATGAATGCAGGACAAAAGGAAATTTTTACATTAGTTACCCAGTCCATACAAAATCAAATGTCAGGTGCTGAAGAACGTTTAAGAATATTCTTTACAGGAGGAGCTGGTGTGGGCAAGACTTTTTTATTAAAGTTATTACGAGACCAAATTAATAGGTGCTACGCAAAGGATGCGGTTAAAGTCTGCTCACTAACAGGAGTTGCAGCTAGATTAATAAATGGAGCTACGATACACAGTACTTTAAAATTGCCTGTACAGAAAGACGGTCGCATAACAGGTATGTCACCGATGTCCGGAAACTATTTACGAATAATGAGGCAACAATGGCATCAGACAGAATTTTTGATTGTCGACGAGATTTCCATGGTGTCTTATCAAATGTTATGCATGATGGACGCTCGATTAAGGCAAATTAAGAATTGTGAAAATGAGTTTTTTGGAGGAGTAAACGTATTACTTTTCGGTGATCTTTTACAACTGCCTCCTATAAAACGATCAGGAGCACCTGTTTTCAAACAGCCAGAACATCTCCAACCAGCTACACATCTCTGGCGTTTATTCACGCTGTGTGAATTAACTGAAAATATGCGTCAGCAAGGTGACCACACTTTTATTGATATTTTGAATGCTTTGAGAGTCGGTGAGCTAACAACCCAACATTTTAGTATTTTAATGGGAAAACTTCTTCAAGACACTAGTGATGAGTTTGCAATAGACAAAGCGTTAAGGGTATACCCCACAAATCAACAAGTTAACGACCACAACTCTGCTGTATTGAATTTGTACAGAAATAATGGTGCCCGCATTTACAAAATAAAAGCGCAGGATCAGCTAGTACACGCCACACGAAATGCAGACAATGTCGATATAGCTACTATAATACCAGCTGATATCAACAAAACTGGGGGTTTACCATCGGAACTTGAAATATTTGTGGGGGCAAAAGTCATGCTACGGTCCAATATTGACGTTTCAAAGGGCTTAGTAAATGGCGCTATAGGCTACATCAACGAAATCGTTTGGCCTCAATTTCGTCGAACTCAGATGTATGCAACAGATGTACCTTCCGTCCGAATTGATTTCGCAAAAGACGGAGTACATCTTATACACCCGAAAGCTATACAGTTTCCAGCTAAGTACAATTACGGGACGGCTGAAAGAAGAATGTTGCCTTTAATACTATCGTGGGCTTCTACAATACATAAAATGCAGGGCAGCACTGTGGATCACGCAGTCGTATACTTAGGTGCGAAACTGTTTGAAGAAGGTCAAGCCTACGTGGCTCTTAGTAGAGTAAGATCTTTGCAGGGACTTCGTATAGAGGAGTTGGATTGCAATAAACTAACGGGCAAGAAACCTTGCAATAATGAAGCACTAAATGAATTGAACAGAATGCGAAATAAAAACTAAAAACTAGAAAATAAAAATAGGTAAAAAAACTTTTTAAGTTAAACGGTTTTATATTAAACATACATTGCAATGTTTAAGATAAATGTACTAAACACCAAAAAATAATAAAATAGATACAGTCGTGGGAATTATAAGCATATGCATAGACTAGACTAAAATAAAACCGTGGGGCACGTCAATTGTCTACAAATTATCGAATTAGTGTGCGATAGAAGAATCGTTTAATTTGTCGTTAGGCAGTTGACCCGCAGACGGTGAGGAAATTACTTACTATTTTCTTGCTCATGGAAAGTCCAATAGTTATATACTCCATGTAAATAAGAGAGATGTTTTAACTAGTTTATCGTTGGACATTCACACTGCTGGCTGGCGAGGAGTCGTTTCACTGCTCGCAGTTTGTCTTTAATCGACAAAACATATGATAAAAGTACTAAGTACTCGCTCACCACTATGAAACCCTAAAAGTCGTTTTCACATTCTAGCCCTACTTATAACAAGTCCATCGTTGTCAGTTGAACAACTGCCTAATTATCTGTAGTGTACAGTACAAAACAACCATTTTAATCAACGATTGTAGACAATTGACGTGCCCCACGGTTTTATTTTAGTCTAGTCTATGCATATGCTTATAATTCCCACGACTGTATCTATTTTATTATTTTTTGGTGTTTAGTACATTTATCTTAAACATTGCAATGTATGTTTAATATAAAACCGTTTAACTTAAAAAGTTTTTTTACCTATTTTTATTAAAATAATTAGTATCATAATTTCAACGCTTCAGGGCAAGTGGAGCGATCTAGATAGTTTGTTTGTTTTAAATCAACATGTTTTTGATTAAAATAATTTTTAAAATAGACTTAGAGAGTGCCTACTTTGGTAGCTTTTAACAATTTTCCATCTGGCAGTTGAACGCGGTAGCTTGGGAGCTAAAGATCCGATTTGTAAAATATTGTTTGTGTTATATAAAACACAATGCTGTGATTGTTTCACGCCGGTTTACAGTAAGGCCATGGTAACACTCAGGTCGAGCCGACTCATTCGCGCCGGAGCACGGCTCTACCACACTGAACTCTATTTATTTTTGTTTATATGATAAATGTATTAATACTGTTACGTGCCTGACGTCACGTTCCTGACTATGCGGGCTTGGGTTACGGGATTGGATGAAATGAAACACTAATACCAGATTTCAGACTTTCTATTGCCCTTAAGTTACAGCGTCCACGGAGTTAAGTTATCGGCGTTCCTCTCCAGCAGAGTCCGGCCGACTGACACAACTTTGCCGTTCACGCTGACTTAACTCACTTAACTGACCGCACTTCACTATTTCACTGCACTTCACTATTTCACTCACTTTTCTTCTTTTTCACTTCTTCCTTTTCTTCCGAATCGCTTTAGACTTAGAACTCAACTGCCAGCGGTGAGCCGCAGTTCCGCTTATATACCCCCGGTTCAGGTTCTGGAACATTCAATTTCGTTATTCTTTTTGATCGTCATGACTCCAGAACCTTCCAATAATTTCGTTACTCATTTTTATTTATTCTCCTTCTCGCTCTTTAATTTTTCATTTCTTTCACACAAATAATTCCAGAAAGTTCCACAAAACTTCTATCAACTAAAAAACTACATGTTTACGGCGGGACTCGAACTCGGGGTCTCTGTGGTGTAATCCACACGCCTTACCGATTACACCAACTCGTGTTGACAATTCACGACGAAATTTACAATCTCTAGGCAACGTTTGACAACCATCCATTGACGTCATGATGTCAAAGAGTTTGAACCACTTTTCCGTCACACTGCCCCCCTCTTAGATTCGCTCGTCCCGAGCATCGTTGCTGCCGTAATACCTCGCCAACCTGTCTATATGGACAACTTTCAAAGGGCTCCTTGAAGTCTTCCGAATTCTGTAAGTAATGTCATTGATCTTCGTGACTATCTCATAAGGACCTTCCCAACTCGGTTGCAGCTTCGGAGATTTTCCCTTCCTTCTGACTGGATTATGAAGCCAGACCAATGACCCCTCTTCAAACCCAACAGAATTGGCTCGTCGATCATAGCGCGTCTTTGCGCGATCACTAGCTTGAAAACCGGCCTCCCTGATCTGCTCATAAATGTCCAACATTTTTGCCCTTAACTCGCTTATGTAATCGCTAAACTCTGTACGAGAGTCGCCAGGTGGACAGCCCGATACAAGATCTGCCGGTAATCTCAATTCCCTTCCAAAATTTGCAAATGCAGGCGTCTTTGCGGTACTTTCATGTACAGCAGTCCGATAGGCAAGCAAGAAGAGAGGTATGTAAGTGTCCCAATCTCTCTGATGGCTGTCAACCACCTTTGCTAAGTGTCGCTCCAATGTTTGGTTGAAGCGTTCGACCATTCCATCTGACTGTGGATGATAAGGGGTCGTTCGAGTCTTATGGATTCCCAAAAGTTTACAAGTTTCCTGAAAAACTTGGGATTCAAAGTTCCGTCCTTGATCACTGTGCATCTCCAAGGGTACTCCAAATCGGGTGAATACTTCGTTTACCAACTTCGTCGCTACAGTTACTGCCTCTTGATTCGGTATGGCAAAGACCTCCGGCCATTTTGTAAAATAATCCATAACCACTAAAACGTAGCGATTGCCCGAATCAGTGATTGGAAATGGTCCAGCGATGTCTAAGGCTATTCTCTCCCAAGGCATACCAACATTGTAGATTTTCATCGCCCCCCTGCTCCTTGTTTGTGGACCCTTGACAGCTGCACAACTAGTGCATTTCCGGCACCAATCTTCGACGTCATATTTGCAATGCAACCAATAAAACCTCTCCTTGATCTTCACCAAAGTCCTCCTAATTCCCAAATGTCCTCCAGAAGATCCATCATGGAACGCTTTTAATACATCCCTTATTTTTGAACGAGGCACCACCAATTGCAAATGCTCGTCCTTGCCGTTTGTTGATTCCCATTTCCTGCACAGAAGTCCGTTATGCAGCGTAAGGCTTTTCCACTGTGCCCATAAACCTTTCGTTACCGCGCTATATTGGGCGACGTCACTCCAACTTGGCTTGTTACTACTTCGTAGCCACTCCAGTATTGGTTTAATATCTGCATCTCTTTCCTGTTCTAATTTCATCGCATCATTTCCCCATGTCTCGTCAACAGTATCAGTCCTTATCACCTTAAGAAAAGCAGTTTCCTTCTTAGCACAATGTTTGCAATCTTCCACGCATGGGCGTCTCGATAATGCATCTGCGTTGCCATGAATTCTTCCGCCGCGATGTTCGATTTCAAAGTCAAATTCCTGAAGTTGTTCCAGCCATCTGGCTACTTGGCCTTCGGGATCCTTAAACTGAAGCAGCCATTTCAAAGCAGCGTGATCAGTTCTGATCAAAAATTTCCGTCCCAGTAAATACTTCTTGAAATGGTGCAGGGTTTTGACTACGGCCAGCAATTCCCTCCTGGTCACGCAATAATTCCTCTCTGGCTTGGATAGTGACTTGCTGAAGTAAGCAATAACCTTCTCCTGCTCACCATCGCGTTGTGAAAGGACACCTCCTATTCCAATATTGCTGGCATCCGTATCAACTACGAATATTCCTTTCGCGCTGGGATATCCGAGAATTGGTGTGTTACAAAGCCGTTCTTTTAGTTCTCGAAAGGCTTGCTCACAATCCTCGTCCCAAACAAAGGCACGTTTATCCTCTGTCAATCGATGCAATGGCTTGGCAATGTCCGAGAATCCTTTCACAAACCGCCGATAATACGAGCACAATCCAAGAAATGCCCGAACTTGCGTTTTGTCTTTAGGTGTTGGCCATTCCTTGACAGCGACAGTCTTGGCTGGATCAGTCTCAATTCCTCTCTCAGAAATAACATGACCTAGATAATTCACTTCGCGCTTGAAGAAAGAGCATTTCTTTGGACTCAACTTTAAATTTGCTCCACGCAGCTTGTCGAGTACCTTTTCCAATTTCCTTAGATGATCGTCAAAATCCCGTCCAACAATGATGATGTCATCGAGGTAAACTAGGCAGGTTTCGCCCAGCAGTCCCGCCAGCACCTGTTCCATCAAACGCTCAAAAGTTGCCGGTGCATTGCATAATCCAAATGGCATCACCTTAAATTGCCAGAGTCCCTTCCCAGTTGAGAATGCGGTCTTTTCCTTGTCCTTGGGATCCAAATCCACCTGCCAATAGCCGCTTTTCAGATCGAGCGTTGAAAACCATTTCATGCCACTCAATGTGTCAAGTGTGTCATCGATTCTTGGTAACGGGTAGCTATCCTTCTTGGTTACATCATTCAATCGTCGATAGTCTACGCAAAACCTCGTTGAACCATCTTTCTTCTTGACAAGCACGACAGGTGAACACCAAGGGCTAGAAGAGGGCTCTATCACGTCATTTTTCCTCATATCGTCAATCATTTCTTCAACCTCTTTCTCACGAGCGAATGGTATGCGTCTGGGCCTTTGACGAATTGGCATTGTATCACCTGTGTTTATTTTATGCTTCACCAAACCAGTTCGGCCAATATCACCATCGCTTCTTGAAAACACATCAGAGAATCGAAGAAGTAAATTTCTAGCTTTCATAGTCTCCACTTTTGTCAGACTTTTGTTTTCGTCTAAGATTTTCGTTACAAAGTCAATTCCCGTACTGTCCTTCTTCACAAGATTCTCCGAGCATTTTCTTATCCAGGCCACTTCTTCCAATACGCCCACAGGCTCTCCTTCTTCAATCGTAATTTTTGAATCACTGAAGTTGAATACCGGAATGCGGTTGACATCAGATGACCCCACGACAGTTCTTGCCGGTAGCCATGAGCTTACGTGTTCCGATTTATCAATCACAGCGCACCTTCGAGGTAAACTTCCTTCCTTCCTCCTAGGTAATGCGATTGGTACGAGAGTCTGTGATTTTGGTGCAAGAACAGTTCTTCTTAAACAGCAAACTTTTCCCAGGGTTCCACCCTTCATCGGAATTTCCTCAGTTCCACATAGTAAAACTCCAGATTTTAGGTCGATGTTACACTGGTGCCCTTGCAGGAAGTCAAGTCCCAGGATGCAGTCATCCAGAATTTTGGCCACAATAACCTCATGTCGATAAACACGTTCCCCAATTTTGATTGTTACATGCAGTTTTCCACTTATCGGTATGCACTGGCCGGTAGCTGATTTCATTTGTAGGCCAACAATTGGTTTAAGGTGTTTCCTGATGTTTTGCTCGAGCAGCCGAACATTTATCACCGTCCTTGAAGCTCCAGTATCTAATGTTAGCTGACTGTTTTTCCCATTTACTTGACCGTCTATCACCAGAGTATTTCCATCGTTGGTTTGCTTGATGTAGATTGTTGGGGTTGTTCCACTACCAGCCAGCGCCCACCCCGCAGCCCTGGCTGGATTTAAGTTTCCCTGCTGGTCAGAAGTTGAGACCGCCGCGTCCTGGCGGTTCATCTTCTTCGGGCAGTCGCTCCGTATGTGCCCACGCTCTCCACATCCATAGCACATGAAGTTCCGACGGCGTGGAGGTACCTGCTCCGTTGTCGTCATTTCCCGCAGACGTAAGGTACGGGAGTTACCACGCACGGCTTCCACTTCCAATGCATGGGCCAGAGCTTCTTTCATGTTCTTGTGATGGCCCAGATGAACAGCGGCTCGTACTTCGGGGTCCCGAATACCGTCAATGAACGCTTGGAGAAGCGTGCCTTCAATCATTGACGGAGTCGACCGGAAAGCTCGACGCACAAGTTTCTCGATTTCCACGGACCATTGCTGTAGGCCCTCATTAGCACACTGAGTACGCTCTTTTAATTGCGCTCTGTACACGTGCTCGAGGTGGCTGTCTCCAAAACGTGCCTCAAGTGCGTCGAGGAGGGCACTAAAGCTGAGATCCCCACTTGCGCCGATAGCTTCCAGCACTGAGAGCGCTTGATCACGGAGGGCCAGGATAAGGGCTGACTGTGCTTCCTTCTGAGTCCAACCATAAGCCTCCATAAGTGTCTCAAACTGTAGCTTGAACGCGGTCCAGGATGTTGTTCCGTCGTAATGGGGAATCTTAAGCCCTTTCGTTGCACTTGAAGCCGCATTCGGGGCTTCAAAAACGGCTGCAAGACGGCTTCGGCTCTTCAAAGGGCTTGGGCTTGTCACTTCCTGCTTGATTTTGGAGATCTCTTCTTCCACTCTCTCCTCTATCGCCTTGACGCGATGTTCCAACTTGCCTAACCCTTCCTCCACTTCTTGTACCCGTTCGACAGCCTTTTGCAGTCCCTTCGTGAAATCCTTATGCATGTCTTCCAAGCGACGCGCTTGCTCCTCTTGGCGGCGAGCTTGATCCTCTTTCAGCTCCCGTAGCTGCTCCGCCTGACAGCGTGCATGCTCCTCTTGGCGACGAGCTTGATCTTCTTTCAGCTCCCGTAGCTGTTCTTCTTGGCGGCGCGCTTGCTCTACCATCATTTGCTGCAGCTGTAGCAGTAGATCCACCTGCACAGGCTTGGCTTCTGCATCGCTGGTTTGAGCTGCAGCACTCTCTTCCCTCACACGCTGCGCTTCTGCCATTGCACGGGTACTCACTCCTCTTACGTCCTGCGGCACTAGCGGCATTTTTCTCCAATCCCACTTCTGACACCAAATGTTACGTGCCTGACGTCACGTTCCTGACTATGCGGGCTTGGGTTACGGGATTGGATGAAATGAAACACTAATACCAGATTTCAGACTTTCTATTGCCCTTAAGTTACAGCGTCCACGGAGTTAAGTTATCGGCGTTCCTCTCCAGCAGAGTCCGGCCGACTGACACAACTTTGCCGTTCACGCTGACTTAACTCACTTAACTGACCGCACTTCACTATTTCACTGCACTTCACTATTTCACTCACTTTTCTTCTTTTTCACTTCTTCCTTTTCTTCCGAATCGCTTTAGACTTAGAACTCAACTGCCAGCGGTGAGCCGCAGTTCCGCTTATATACCCCCGGTTCAGGTTCTGGAACATTCAATTTCGTTATTCTTTTTGATCGTCATGACTCCAGAACCTTCCAATAATTTCGTTACTCATTTTTATTTATTCTCCTTCTCGCTCTTTAATTTTTCATTTCTTTCACACAAATAATTCCAGAAAGTTCCACAAAACTTCTATCAACTAAAAAACTACATGTTTACGGCGGGACTCGAACTCGGGGTCTCTGTGGTGTAATCCACACGCCTTACCGATTACACCAACTCGTGTTGACAATTCACGACGAAATTTACAATCTCTAGGCAACGTTTGACAACCATCCATTGACGTCATGATGTCAAAGAGTTTGAACCACTTTTCCGTCACAATACATTTGCTTAAAAAAGGTTTCAAACAAATAGATCTTAACTCCACAACGACTCCTGCATTCAATTGTTTCTTAATAATGCTTTGATAATTAATTTACTTATAATTTTCGATTAAAATCAGAGCTACTATGAAAGAAAAATCCTTCAAAATCTTTGTTCATAGATTAGTCATTAGAATCATCTTAAATAAATTCAAAAAGAACTAATTACTCTAATATTTAAACACAATGAGACTCAGACAGCCAATTTCTTCATTAAGTAATAAACTAAATAAATGTTTTAATAAAGCTATTAAATTTGTAGAAACGTGTTAATCTATCAAATTAGTAGTAAGACGAGAAAAAGATTTGTATTACGAAATCTAATTGTTGAGATAAGATTTCTTTAAGAAATTGTTTTTGATCAATTTATTTGCACTTTGAGCAAATATTAGGGAGCAGTAAAACATCTGCTCTCTTGGAATATATTAAGTTAATTGTCTGTTCTGTAGTTTCTATACTCTCTGCTTACACTTAGGTGGTATTGTAGCTTATTTGTATATTTTGTTCAAATGGACAAGGGATGTCAATGAACCTTACAGTCGCGCAAAATAATTGATCTAATTTTATCCTTTCTTATGTCATAGGTTGGCAAACGAGTAGACGGATTACATTATGGTAATCAACCAGCGCCGCCCATGGTCACTTGTAACACCAAAGGTGTTACTACAAGTGCCGGTTATTTGAGATTTTGAGGATTGAGAATGGGAGGGGGGGGGGGATTTGGACATTGGGTCTCCGGTAACCTCAATGTTGTTGCTTCATGCTGGTTTTCTGTGAGACAGTGGTATCTGCAGTATGGCACTCCCACACAATAATCAGATTAAAAAAAAATAAAAAAAAAATATTGTTCAATTTAAATTCCGATTTTCCATCGCAGTTCCACTGCTCGATTGCCAATCCCATAAAAATGTCAACAAAAAACATATTAGTAAAGCCACAACAATCTTTTATATACCTATATAAAATTATATTAACGACCCATGGAAACACGTACGATACAATTAATTTCGAAATTACCAAACGTTGTTAATCTGTAATTACTAAATATTTTGTAATTTGCTGTCGATTACAGAAGTTAATTAATGCTAAATCACTAACACTATTAAAGTAGCGCATAGATGAGTAAAGACATTGAGTCCTTTTCTATAAATGTTTTTTTAATGATTTGAAACTGTGAACACGCAAACATGGAATTATTGGAACAAATTGTAGTTTTTAAAAGTAATTAACAGTCGTTAGTGTTAAAGTTTTACATGCAACTAATTGTTGGAAGGGTATTCTTTACATCTTGTATTGTATTGTTCACTAGCTAATCTCACGCGGTTTCACTCGCTGCTTGGCTCAAATTAATCGTAGCGTAGTTTTTTTCTATCAGTGAAAGAATTTTGGCAATCCGACCAGCGGTTCCAAAGATTACTTGGAAATACAAACTTACAAATTTTACCTCTTTATAATATTAGTATAGATATATTTCACAATGTGTTACAAGTGAAATGTAACACATTTAATAATATGCCTCTTTGGCTACTTGTTTGGTGCATAAAAGACATTTCTTTTTTATCATACAGATCGGCAAGCAATCATAATCATCATGGCAACATTATAGAGGTTACAAGTACGCTACTAGCCTTCTAGGAGTGAATAATAAGTGTGGGAGAGCCATTTATGGCACGAATGGGTCGGCTCGAACGGAGTGATACCACAGCCTCACAGAAAAGCGGCGTGAAATAATGACAGTAGTCCGCTGTTGCGGGTGTCTATGGGTGGCGCTGATTGCTTGAAATCAGGTAATTGCCGAACTAGTACATAAAAAAAAAATTGAGGATTGGGGATGGGGGAAAGAGTTGATGTGTCTCCACGGCTATTACAGGGTCACGGCAGATTTTGAAATTAAAACTCACATTATGTATAGTTCTAAGTCTCATGTAACAGCATGCATGCATGCATATACCCACCTTAGTTAAATGAGACTTCTCTGTCTACAATTGGAGAGGAGTAAGATGTGATGATAGATAAAACATATAAAAGTTCGTCTGTCTGTCTCTGTATAACATAATGAATATTTAGTAATACTATAACTCAATTTTATAACAGCATAACCATTACGTAATTGCAACCAACTTCAAAATTACGCAGAAAAATGAATTCTTAAAATTCAATCTTCAGATTCTTCATCAGCTTTTACAAATTAACATAACTTCAGAGACCTGAATTTCGAAGACATAAATTTTAGAGAAACGCAATTA
Source organism: Spodoptera exigua (assembly GCA_902829305.4). Classification (NCBI taxonomy): domain Eukaryota; kingdom Metazoa; phylum Arthropoda; class Insecta; order Lepidoptera; family Noctuidae; genus Spodoptera; species Spodoptera exigua. The sequence continues at coordinate 8,982,211 of LR824614.2, forward strand.
ATAACTCTAAAATATAATTAATAAAGTCTAGTTTCATTAAAATTTCAGCTGTTTCTATTGACTGCGATACGATTTTACCTCAACCGCAATCTATTTTCAGTGGCTAACAATTGATATTAATGGCGACCTAATTAACAATAGTATATAATTCAACGGAGGTAAAGTTCATTGTTCGTATGTCAATGAAAATAATGTAATGTAAATTTTTAACAATGTACAGGTTAACTTGTATTACTTACTATAATATTAAATGGTTTTTTTATTTTGTATTTTATTTAATTGCTGACAGAAAAACGTAAAACGAATTATGGCTTCTTATATCAAAATAATAATATTATAACCATACTCCATGTAATTACAAAAGTATATTCAGATCTCAATTAATACCAGTATTGATATTAATTCGATTTGGATATACCTATGTATTATACCCAATAGACCGGCAACGCACTCGTAATTTCTTTGGTGTAGCGGGTGGCCAAGAGCGGCACCGATTGTTTACCATCAGGTACCTAATCCATCTAGATCAATCTCTTAAAAAATACTTACATACAATTTAAAAACAAAAATGCAAATAAGTATATCGTTAATTGCTTAAAACACCCACCTGACATGCCTTTGTTCCATACTAAATATATATTTTGTAATAAATTGCTATAACATATATGTTACCTGCCTTTGTGTTTACCTTTGATATACTAATCAATTATTAACACATAAGTACCTAGCAGATAATTAATAATGATGTGTCACAATGTCATATCTAATGGAGAGAAAACGCCATTAGCGAGCTATCAGCGAATTTCCGATGAATTGTTTTATTGACCCCCTGGTGGATATTTGGACAAATGATTTCTTATATTCTTGTTTCGTTGTTCATTGTGTAATAAGAGGTAATTATTCATTGTTTAGTAAATGGTTGTGTGGAGATTATAAACAGATTTTTATTTGGGGTGTTACATAATGTTCGATTTTCTTACTCTTAAGTTCGCATCAAGCTAGTAATAAGACAATATGAAAATGACAACTAGAAATTCTAAACTAAATCCTACATTATTACGGAAGAATCGTAACATGTTATTAAAAAGGTCAAAATTGAATTAAACTTAAAAAATTCTCATAGTAAATAGATACAGAAAAACATTAGTGCTTATAATTTCCATATTCCATTTGGCCAGGTTCACCTATGGCCAAAATTGAAATGATCAACAAAAAAAATCTTAACCGAATGAATAAACGACATCAAGGATATCTTAATTTAAACAATAAGTTATCCTCTATTTTGGGAAGAGCCCTACAAAGCAATATTGTCTTCCTATCAACAGTATTTGAACTTTGGCTTCAACTATCTTCGGAAAAGATATTGAGGTAAAAGTTTAACAAAAGGAACTTTGAACAATTTTACAGACGTCCTCTTTGGTAAGTTGAGTGTTATTGTGTCCCTTCATATACCATATCCAAACTAATATTATAAATGCGAAAGTAACTCTGTCTATCTGTCTTTTCTTCACGCCTAAACTACTGAACCTATTTGTGTGAAATTTGGTAGTCATAGTTTGGAACTCGAGAAAGGACATAGGGTAATTTTTCAACCAAAAATCTGCAGGAAGTCACTATTCCATGAGAACAAAGTCGCAGACAAAAGCTAGTCGATAATAAGTTTTCATGTAAAGTTACGGGAATGAAGTAAGACACACTTTTAGGATTAAATTCCTATCTATTTTTGCTATTTCTATTCTATCTATTTCAATCCCAATTTAGATATTCACGTGGTGATATTTTTCCAGGAAACTTTTATACATTTCTACGAGTATCACTCCGGCCTTTGTTCAGGATTTCGATAAATGTTTCACAAGTTAATACCTACAGAAATTACATCAAGAATTAATTAATAGTTTCTTTCAAATCGAAATCATTAACTAAGTTCTCGATTTTGCTGCTAAGACGGAATGAAAATAAGACAATACATTTGCAATACCACTGATATACGAGTACATTGAGAGATATCTTGTGTCGTACTACGACGCTTTACGCTATTATTATGATTATTGACAATTATACGTTTTTTGTAGTATAACTAAATACAAAAAAAGTATATACAATGATGAATATGCAAATTACTGTAGGTACTAAGGGTGACAAAAATGCATGGAGAGCTTAAGGTCGACTATTGACTGACAGGTTTTGCATAACGCTACCATTGATAACTAGATGGCGCTGCTTTTAAATGAAAATAACCCTGCAAAGCTTGAATACTTTACACTGCAGAGGCACACAATAAGGTTTTTAATGGTTAAAATAATTATTAATAAACAATAATATATTTATATTCAAATACACATTAATTATGTTAATTTTCTTATTTCCGAGGTCTTAATACAGCGCCATCTAAGTCAAGTCAAGCAAACCAACTAAAAGATGGCGTCAGTAATGAATAATAGACAATAATAAAAGTTATAAACTAACCCGCATTTTCGACATCATAAATAATGCGATCGGTAGCTCGGATGATTAAGAATGATAGAATAATGAAATCGAAGGGCTCCGGTTCAATTCCGGGTTATCAATTTTAAGTTCAGGTTTTTTAACAATGGTTTTTTTTAATATTTTTTTTTATAAAATCAATAATAATAATATATAAATAAAATATTTGACGTTTAATATTTATAAAAGACAACAAGAATAAATATATATATTATTTTAGAATTAAATAATATTAATAAATATATAAAAATAACTTTTATAATATGTGCTAACTATTAATGTAAAAATAACATATTTTTCTTAAGACTAATACTAAGTTTAATTCTCATAAAGGATAACAAATAAAACTATTTTAGTGACATTAGAATTTCAGACACATTTATTTCTTTAAACATAATATTTATTTCTTTCTTATATAGTGTAAACCCTGACCTAATAACTTTTCAGCTAACTGACACATTATTTAATTCACTTTTCATAAGATTAATAAGTATTTTAAGACAAAATTGTCAAAGTGCTAGTCATTTATTAATTAGCTTTAAACACAATGTTATAATACGTTTCTATATAATATGCAACCTTACTTCTGTAACTATTTTACATCCCCATAAAATTTAATTAAAGTATTGACTAAAGTGATTCATTTTGTGCATCGTGTTATGACAATAAGGCTCACAGCTTAGTATTCGTTCCAGAACAAGGAAGAAATTGAAGCTAGACCTTAAATCAATAACATTTGTAAGACCAGGATATAGCAGTCATTAGATATGGGACGAATTGTTTATAGTAATTAATAAATAAATAATTTATTATTTTGGAATAGCATCTGTAGATATTAATATTGCTTTTATTTTTATTTCTCATATTTAGTAAAACATTAAAATAATTACTGTAAATAACAGTTGCTGGTTATAAAGTAGTAAATAAATTTATCCTACTAACACTAAGTTTGAACATTTATCCATTAAATAAATTATAGCTACCCCGGTCTTGTAATTGCTTAATCCTATAAACAACAATATCTTTTCTTCTAAGAACTAGTGTAGCCGCCATTTTTATCGATCCTATTTCTCCCATCTCGCTGGCCAAGGAATAATCCGTATGTCTGATTGCTGACTAAACACTTGCACAATTATGGAACATTACACATAAGACAATTGTCCTGCACGAACGTTATCACTAGCAAATCTTCATGACGTCATTCAGCACATCTATGTAGTTTTCACTGTTTGCATCACTAATTTTCCTTTTCCCAAGATGACAATACTCCAGTAATTTTCCTCTTATCCTTGCCCCATAAGTTGAAGCTGGTCTGAGTCAATATCAGGTCTTCTGCCAGATCCACTACGGTGCTCCAATGAACCCTCTTCTTGAAACAGCGTTAGATATCCATAAAGTGGCAGTCTTTACCTGTAAGGGACGTGTATTATTTATTATTTTCATGTATCGATAACCATGGATAATCAAATAACTAACGAACGCTCATTTTAAAAGAATACTTACGTTTAAGCCAGTTTCTCTCGAAATTTCAGTATAATTTAAGCTTTGATTATGCAATGCTATAATTTGGGCCCTCGTAGCCATATCAATATTTAGACGCAAACTCATGATAAAAATAAATATTAAAAACTTGTTAAACAAATCGTAACTGAACACACTCAAAGATAGTAAAGAATGTTATGATTGAACAAAAAGATTTAATTTTTATACAGTTAATATTAAATTACCCTCAACTGTCTTGAGATTTATGATCGTGTTATAGTTGCTAAACAACTTCAATATAACAAAGAGTAGGATAATTTCAATCGATATCAAGGTTACGCAATGGCCTAATGGCTAGTGGCATCGGTAAATTTTATGCTACCGAGTTCGAATCCTGGTTATTGCGTGCTTTGCTTTAAAAAGGTTTGGAATATGGTAGGATTAATTTGTGTAAAAATTTATTAAGTTAATAACTTTGTATCTGATAAAAACTATAAATGTATATTTTTCAATACCACTAGTATACTAGCGCCATCTATGTCGTCCATGGTATATTTAATAAAGGCGATGAAACGCCGTACAAACGATTTTGATTTGGAATCCTCCATGCACTTATGACACTGATAGTACATGAATTAGTTATATGCACCGTGAAATGCAAATAAAAGGATTATGATTCTTTAAATTTCTTATATTAACGGCTAGTTTTGAGCCATGCCCAGTGCCCAAAATCATGATCATCATCTTGAGTTATCTTGGAATTATCTTTATCTTTTAAATTATATTTCTCTTATACATGGAAAACTTGTACACCTAAGAGAGATTCTTCTAAAAATATTTAATATTAGCACAACAAAAATCCAGATAATCTTTGTTCCTGTTTTCAACATGTAAGGTCTAAGGTTTAATGATCCAGGATATTGCATGTAACGAACAAACACAATTACTGAATGGGTCACCCATACGACTGGATACTGTGAGCCAATGTTTATAATTACTGTGGTGGCCATGTTATGTAAATTATGGAATGGATCCGCATAGCAATCAGACGCAATTGGCTGAGTCGTGGCCGGGTATACAGTATTGGTCGGTTACTCCATTCTAAATGCATTTAAATTGCCGAGTATTTTTTTATTGATTTAGTAAGCTATAGTTAAGTGTAGTATTACTTTAAAATATGTATTTACAATTAAGTTGTGGGTTTGTTTGCCATAAATACTATTGTTGTTTACTATTTAGTGTTTTTTTTTTTGTAAATCATATTTCTACCTTGACGATTATACGGTGATAATGTAAATCCGACAATATTTGTTGACAGTATTTTATTAGGAATAATTTGTGTGATTAATTTGATCTTATAAATCTATACATCGATTTTTTAAATTAAATAAAAGAATTATGTATATAAATTTGTTTCATTTACTCGATGTAATAAAAAACAATATAATTTCAAATCTTTTATTTCCAAGCATAATTAGCTAGGTTTAGTTATTTTTACGTCCATTTTTGTTATGAAAGTATTAATAGTATTTGATGCACCGCATTAATAGTATTTAATGCGGTGAGTCTATCAATTTACATAATGACACTCAATAAAACACCTAAAAAATTCAGTTCAGTTTTCTAAATGCTCATATTAGGATCAGTCTACAGGCGTACTGTGTAAATACAAAAATCGCGCAGTTGGCCTGATTCCTAAAAAGACAGCTCTTCGAAAAGAAGTGGTACGAACCGTCATTACTAACAGCCGACGTCAATTTGCAAGCCGGGTCTTACATTACACCCTCAATTCATGAACTTGGTATATTTTTTCACCTAAAAATGATCAAAGATAAAGAAATTGAAATATCAAATTGATTTTTAGCGAAAATATAAGATTCGTTGATAGTATTTTGATTTGTAAATAGTATGAGTTTTAGATAGTCTTTAAAAATCGATTAAAATTGGAACAACATTAAAAATTTGAATTGACTACACGATTAGCGTCGATTTCTGCACGAAGTAACGAAACGTAAGTTTTTTTTTCTGGGTTTGAGTATCGTGTGTAGGTACTTATCAGAGAAAATACCATAACCCCCAACGTTTGATATTCGTAAAAAAAGGCCATAATAAAGCAAGAAACCTATTTTGTTACTCTCACAAAGAAATAATAATATCAGCTACTAGTAGAAATTATAAGTTATAAAATTATAAAAGCTTGTGAATAATAACACAATCATTAGTTCATCCAGGTCAAGCTATAATAAACTTCCGTGACGCCATTATTTACAATTTGAAATGCATAAGAAAAACAAAAAAATAATAATTGATCTGGTTATAAAACTTGTGAAAGCACGCAATGTTTTTACCGCTACATTGTTCTTTAAGGAACATTAGATATTTATATATTTTAATACTTCATAAACATAGAATGATAAAAAGCAAAATGAGGTTAAGCACAGGAGATGAAAATCTGTATTGTGTTGAGCCCAAATAACTTGAAATAAGAGTAGGAAAAAGAAGATTACTGATTTGATAATGGAAAAACCGCACTGATAAGTCTGTCTCACAAAAGACTGGCGCAAAACAAGACTTGCATTGTGTTTCCCCGTGTAATTGAGGTTACCAGAGGCTAAAACCTACCCCGAAAATTCAAAAACCATCAGGTAATCCGTCTGTTTGTTTGCCACCACAAAATAAACACGAATGAATGATATGCTTCGTTTGATAGTTTCACTTACGAACTCTTGACCAATATAATGAGGTTGTAGCTCCATTCATACTATTCATAGAAAATCTCATTACGTTCACTTTATTTATGAATCTTATGAACGAGGCAACAGCAATTACAAACATCGATGATGTATATACTGAATGTATAGAACTGAAATCGACAGTAATTGTTGCATTGATGAGCAGTTGGTCCTGTCAAAAAATGTAATTCACCCAATTTAGTATTAAAACATTTTCGCTAGACTTTTACGAACTTTCAAAAATAAAATGTTTTTGTATGTAACTAAAATTGTTTCAAATTATTAAATTAATTTTATACATAATATTACTCATTAATATATCGAACGTTTCTATTAAAACTTGTACATAAAAGTTTCTTTTTGTGCTACACGTGCAGGTATGTGTGTTGTGGCAGTGACAAAAAACTGCTACGCAATCGGTTACGAAATTCTACTACGCCGTAGTAGCTCGCAGACAATTTCCACGTAACGCTACACGTGCCAACAAAAACTGAAATTATATTTTACAACCCTAAAATCATAAGATTTTCATTAAAATCATTCTGTAAATATGATTACACATAATTCTATTGAAACTGTAATCCAATTACGTTTGTAGGCGTCTTGAAAAATTATAAAAACATTTAAACGTAGAGGTACTTTGAATATGTCACCATAAATTTTAAATACACAGAGAAACAACATAATCTGGCACTTATAATCCAAAGGTTTAAATATACTAATGTCAATAAAACTAATTATATCAATTACACATACCTTTTCACATACTCAGACGGAGAGAAAAAGAACCTTCAAATCACGTTTATATTCACAAAATCATAGATTTTAATGCCCTTGTCTGCATAAAGCTAATACACTGACTCAAGAATCCAATAACGGCTTACTAAAATATATATTGCCCTTAGCCTAGGTACAGTATTAAATATTTACATTATTCCCTTAAGACATTTATCTTCGTTGCGAACCTTATTCCGAAGAACCTAAGAAAAATAGGTTTGTTCATGAATTTCAGGCAATTATCTCACATTCTGTTATGTATATCGGCTTTTTGTTTGTTTAAGGTTAATATTTAACACTAAATATTCATTTGAATAATATTCACAAATGCTTCAATTAAATTAAGATATACATCAGATTATTTGCTTACAGTGATTCCCTAATGTTTCCAGTTACTTAATAGGAATACGAATTTTAAAGTTCTTTTGAATATTTATAAAAAAATACAAATAATCAAAAACGATAAACAACAACAGGCAGCAGCAGGTTCAGCCCCATATGAAATACTGTGCTCATCTTTGGGAACCGACTTCTTCTTCTATACCGCATTTAGTGACGAGCTTTCCGAATCGTTGACTGCTCTGTTATCTCGGACCGGTTGGACTCTTTGGCACTGCGAAGGGATGCAGCCTCGCGTCTGTTCTGTATCGCAAATATTACGGATAGTGTGCTGAGGATTTTTTCGGTTTGATCGCCGCCGCACGTTTCACTATCGTTCGAAACGAGCTTGCTCCTTCTGAAAAGGCCGGCAACATGCCTCTGACTCCTCTGGTGCTGCTGGTGTTACGGGTGGCGCCGATCACTTACCATCAAGTGATCTGCCTACTTGGTTGCCTTCTATTCCATAAAAATCAAAATTAAACAATAACAATACTAACGATCCCCAGTTCACTTTGCTGACGATAAGTAGTAACGAATTAAATAATTAAATCCATTTTCTGTTACCAAAAAAGGCTCAAAAAATCATTACGGAACTGTTTTTGTCTCTGGAAGCCAATTACGATTCGATGTGTACTTGAATGGGTTCCGTGTTAGTGCTGATTCAATAATCCGTATAAAACAAGTAGGAAACAAAGGAAAGTCGATAGGAGGGACGGGAGATTATCACTTGCAACCCCATTGTACTTCCACCATCCGCTGAACAGCTGAGGCTCAATTAAAAGAGGATTTAATTTTAATTTATTACATAAATGATTTAAAAGGTTTTTATTTTAATATAATTATGTATGTATATGTATAATTAGTTACCTTCTTATACCTTCTTAACTATGTCACAAGCTTTTATTCAACTAACAATTTAAGTTTATAATATTATATATGAAAGGAATTACAACTGAGTTAAGTACAGTATATGTTATCTGAAATGACTGTATGGTATTTAAAATGAAAACAAGTTTTAATAGTTTATTTAAATTTACTTATGTAGATTCTAGCTAGAAGATGTACTTATGTAGATGAAGATGATGCCATTGTTTTTAAATCGTCGGATTTAGTGCAATGTTTAATAATTACATAACCATTTCTTAGCAATTTCTGTATATCATTAGACATATAAAAATGTTAAAATAACAATTAACTCCTGTAAATAAACTAAGAGAAACTCTACTAGTTTCAGAATTTCTACTGGAATTTTATGAACAGCTGGCGTCACGTGTGTACTTATGACGTCATTTCCCATAAATCCAGTGCTTATTAAATGTTTTTAAAACAAAATTGAAGTAATTACTAATAGTACAGTCATTTGGTTCTCAAAAAGGAGGTACTTGGAAAGATTTCCGGGAATTTTCAAATTGTATTACCTCATGGTCTCATGGAATAAGTTATTTGGCCAAAACGCGTTTTGGAGTAGATTTTGCGGCTCTAGTACGCTGAAAGTATTGAATTTACAAAAAAACAGGTTACAAAATGTTGTAGGAAATTTTCTCTAGTTTAATTTATTACTGACTATTTTCGGGTTTTATTAACGGTACTAGTTTCTATTGAGTTGGAACGGAGTTATCCTCAAAAAACTCTATTTGAGCCCCACTTTTCCAATACGGAAGCGCGAGTGGCAAAAATACGAGGCGGCAAAGTAAATATTCCAAAAAAGCATTTCGAAATCTATAAAATCACCAATTTTCAAAACTCACGGAAGCCTTTCCAGGTGGCTGTACTATAATAGTCTAATGGAATTAAGGTTGGTACATAGAAAAGGCTTATTATAGACTTGTAATATGATCAGGATAGCAAAATTAAACTCTTCCTGCTGTGAGAAACATGATAAATTTTATTCATATCCGATATGGTGGTAAGTAACAATGCGGATTTTTTTTATGTAATTGGTCGGCAAACGAGCAGACGGATTACCTGATGGTAAGCAATCAGCGCCGCCCATGGACACCCGCAACGGAGGAATTACGAGTGCGTTGCCGACCTTTTAGGGATTAGGTATATGGAAATTTAAGGATTGAGGAGGGATTGGGGGCGGGGAAGGATTGGGCCTCCGGTATCCTCAGTCACACGGCGAAACACAACGCTGTGGTTGTTTCACGCCGGTCTTCTGTGAGGCCGTGGTATCACTCCGGTCGAGCCGACACATTCGTGCCGAAGCATGGCTCTCCCACACTTGAAAATTATTTAGACTGAACACATGTTACACAATCAACTAGTTGAATCATTGAAAAAAAAGGCCTTCTATGTTTCTTTTGTTATACTCAATAAATCTACAAACCAATCTAATCATTACATTGTCCATAAATAAAGTCTGAATTCCTCCAAAAACAATTCAATTACGAACTTACATAGTAATTGTAGAATGTCTAACAAAAGAAATCCGCTTGTCATTCAGATGTTACGTAACATGTTCTTGAAACCTCCTGTCGAGTTTCTCAAATGAACATGTATTTGTAACATTGTTCCTTTATCCCTCCTCTCTTGTAACGTGGGTGGAATATATAAGGAAAAATGTTTTGTCTTTTACTTTTTAAGTTAAGAATGTTTTCAAGAAATCCTTACTTTAATTAGTCAGCGGCACATGACCCCGTTTTGCGAAAATACTCATGTTTTTTTTATACCAACGCAGTTTATGTTTGGAATTCAAACCACGGCAGATTAATTAAGAAATTCCGTTTTTTTTTGTATCAAAGTAGTTTTTATGCTAACCACAATTTTTTCGTAAGAAGATTGAGGTTGGAAACTTATTTTCAAATAATCATCGTCGTCACCTTATTTACTGCTGAGCAAAAGCCTTTTATCACACGGAAAAGGTTTACCACCACGCTGCTCAGATCAGTTTTAACCGATTTCAAACTTATATTTAGGATCTATAAGTCCAAGTTTCCCTACGATATTTTTTCTGATTGTCAATAATCGGCGCCGCCCTTGGCCATCAACACCGAAGGGTGGGATAAGATTTAAAAGTGTCTAAATAATCTTTATAAAAGTAAAAATAACTCTGAAAAATTCACAGTGGTACTTGCCATCTTTCGAACCTATTAATTTAATTAACATTTTTATTCGATTTCAATGATTTTGTGCTAAATGCATTTCAATAATACATTAAAAAAATACACGTACTTACCTGATTACTCTATTCGCTATCTATTATTAATCTACCTACCTATCAGTGCTTGGACATTCAATTGTAATCATTTTACTATTTCTATTGTAAATCAAACAGAACTATTCAATGACCTTGTAAAATTGCACTGAGACCTTTCCTGTTTTTGAATATGCCTCAACAAAGAAGTGTAATGAAATATGTTACAGTTGTCTAAAAAGGTAAAAGTGGAAATCTGTACGTCAAAGACCAACAGAACGCGAATATTCTCACACATACAAAGAGACTAATAGCTATATGTAACACGTTACTCGACGTAGAACGACAATATTGAATTGTTATTTATTACTTGATAAAATTGGGAATAGAGATATAAAAGTGTAGGATTTACTTGATAAAGTTTTATTAATTAAGCCCTCTTCTGGATTTATATAGTGTTTTTATATTTCTTCGAATAAGGACAGATATCTAGAAATACAAATTCTAAATAACTGTTATTCAAAAGCAATCCATTATTACGTTTCCAGCGGTCTTAATCGCAAAATGCTGCTCATAAATATGAATTCTCCAGCTGGGGCACAGCAAGCTCAATTAGGTACCGTGACCTTGGCCAAGAACAAGAAAAGGAACGGGCAAGTTTTTAGTCAGTAGGAGCATGAAATTCCCTCTTGCCTCACCCTGGATGAGAGAAGTCATTTAATAAGTTTCCCCTCACAAGAGACGTGGTTTAAAACTAGTTGAGTTTCTCTTCAAACAATAACGCAAGTGAAATATTTAACCAATAATGCATTGAGGATTATATTATGTATAAAATTTATATAATCCCGCGACCTATAATCCAAAAAAATTACAATTAGCATTACAGGCTACTAAACTTTCAGATTGCTTTGCGTAGAAAATCGATAGTGCTATACTAAAAAGAAATCAACATATTATTGATAGGCAAAATAATAGTCTGCTTACTTCCTAAGCTTCATTTTATATATAATTATAATATTTTATATATGTTGATTCAATTTATTTAAAAAGTTACGTTATCAAGGCACGCTTTCTACACTTCTTTCCACTCTGTCAGCTCCGACTCTGTTTAAAAATGTAAGTGAATTCTAGACGGATGCCTACGAATATTACTTTTGGCTGTCAAGTGAAATAATGATCTGTAATGAAAAAGTCCCAAGGCCAAAGTCCCGAAAGGATGGAACCGAATAACATTACAATTGATTGAAAAAGAGTTTGCTACATACATTGCCCCTTCATGTGAAGGTTTTGCGGGTATAATAGAGTTTCAATAGATAAGGTTCAGCTTTTGACAAATGAAGTTTAACAAAGAAATGAATGGGTCGTGTATTTGCCAACGCTTTTTTCGCTAATCAAGGATTGGACGTATTAGAGACGAGGATGCCCGACTTAGAATTTAAAATTTCACTTAAGGAAATAATCTACGTATAATTAATAAGTTTTATTAAAAAAAAACTTAAATTTTGGAAATTAAAAAGAATAAAAATATATAGGTAATTCGAATTTTAAGAAATATTATCCAACACGTAAACCGAACAGAATATGTAACAGACATTTTTTCTATATATTTGAAGACGGCTCCTAAGAGTATAATTTATGTACTGTGTTATATACTGAACAAAGAATATAATCTGTATCCTGCGGCGAAAACGCGATGTCATCCTGGTAAGCCAATTTTTGTCGACACAGCGGGAACTTGAGTTGTTGAGAGTTTTGAGGAAAATGTTTTGTAAACTTCTTTACTTTTTTACCCATAAACACATATATATATATACCCAAGTATACACCCTACACTTTCATATTTTTCAACAGTGAGAAAAGAAGATTTTTTATCATGTTATAAATATTTTGTTAAAGAGCTTACTTTGCTATTGCACTCAAAATGTTTAAAATATAATATTCGTATTAAAACTGCCACAAAGCATGCTTTACTTTTTCATTAAAAGACTATTTACTTACGGAACTATTTGTATTTTAAATTCTTAATTCAAAAGCTACTAATTTTATGTTGCCTGAATTTGTTGAACCGCATCGAAGCTATAGCAAAAACATTTCAAAGTAAGAAAATTTTACAATTCCAAGAAGATTAATTAATTGTTCAGTCTTTCACAGTACAAGAAGTGCAGTCATTCCGAACAAAGGATGTTTTCCAGCAGTTTAAAGTCGAAATAAACAAAAAACTTACTAAATTGAATTGCTAAAGTGCCTTAGTCGTGACAATAGTCCATTTCTCTTAGTAGCCGAACAACTTTGGTATGAACAGCTGTTGCATCCTGTTGCAACATGTTTTAGTAGCTGGTAAGGCGTTGCAATTGGTTTAAAATTAAAAATCTTAATTAAAGTACATAGGGCCAGTAACAGATCCGACGAAGACGCATTCGATACATTGATGCAGGTTGATGTGACAACAAACACGAATCAATAGAGTAAGAGTTGATAATAATTAAATTTTGACATTTTATCGACTTAAGATTGTTTTGTCAGTAATTCCAAAGTTAGGATTGAATGAAACCCAAGAATTATAAATAAGAACTCGGCAAATGTAAAAAAAAACTTTGTTTGATTTTGCGAAGCGAGTAATTAAATTTTTCGCATATCTATACAAATAAATAAAATTGGAGTGTCTGTTTGTAATATTAAAATAACTGCTTCCTACTACATGCATATGAATGTATATACGGTACACATACTAAAATATATTTTTTTACAATTTTTGTCTGTCTGTCTGTCTGTCTGTCTATTTGTTCCGGCTAATCTCTGGAACGCCTGGACCGATTTGGACGGGACTTCCACTGGCAGATAGCTTATGTAATAAGGAGTAACTTAGGCTACTTTTATTTTAGAAAAAAATCTTTTATTTTAGAAAAATAAAGTTATGTTGAAATGTTCAACTACTGTCCAGTTCCGCGCGCAGCTCACGCGCATGCCACCACTGTGTCGTCGCATCGGACGCCTCCCACCAACGAATCATTATCACAACTTAGAAAATGGTCAGAGAATTTATTTTGATCCAAGCAATGCCCATAGAGTAATAGAAAATCCGAGAAACACGACATTGATGGCATTTTTCGATCTATGTAATAACGACGAATTCGCAGCTTCTTTATTGTACGAAGAAATACCAGGTATACAGGTATACATTTAATAAACAAAATGGAACATTTTAACGGCGACATCGAGGTACTCCTGTGGAAGGTCATCCCGGCATATTTTATGAGCATACACTTGGGAGAATCTATACAATTCACCCCAATAATCGGGAATGTTATTATCTGAGGTTGTTATTAACATTTGTCAAATGACCAACTTCTTTTGAAAGTCTCAAATGGGTGAATGGAATTTTACATCCTACATATCAAGCGGCATGTCTTGCTCTTGGCTTACTAGAAAGCGATAATCATTGGTTCAACACTTTAACAGATGCCAGTATAAGCAGCAACGCATCTAAATTACGAGAACTATTCGCCATTATTTTAGTTTTTGCAGAAAACTAAAATAATATCTCTAATCCCACAGAGTTATGGGACAAGTTCAAGGATCATTTTACAGATGATTGTGTAAGAGATTTCCAACGGCATTACCCGAATGCAGACATCAATTCTCATTTAGACGTATTTACAAATAGAGCTTTGTTTGCATTACAAGACGTTCTTCTTTCGATAGGCGGCAATTCTCTCCCTCATTATGGTTTACCATCTCCACAAGCGACTGATGGAACTGATGAAAATTTTATTTTTATTTTATTTTTTTTATTTTTTAACCCACGACACAGGAGAAAATCCTAGTGTGGGGCAACCACACTAGAATTTTCTCCTGTGTCGTGGGTGCGTTTACAAACATACAATTTCACAAGCACATCACACCCAGACCCGGAACAACAATCTGTGGATCACACAAAGAGTTGTTCCGTGCGGGAATCGAACCCGCGACACGTTGCGCGGCAGCCAGTTGCCTAGCCACCGCGCCAACCGTGCAGTTAATTTAAACAAAGAATATATTGAACATACAAATTTTGACCCAGTTGAACTTCAAAATACTATAAATCATAATGAACCAAGACTAAACGATGAACAAAATCAAATTTACCGACTCCTCATTGATAAAATAAATGCAAATGCTGGTGGAGTGTATTTTTAGACGCTCCAGGTGGTACCGGCAAAACATTTTTGATTAATCTTTTGCTAGCCAAAATACGTGCAGAAAAGAAGATTGCCATAGCAGTCGCATCGTCCGGCATAGCGGCAACCTTACTTCCTGGCGGAAAAACGGCACATTCTATGTTTAAAATCCCACTAGATTTAGACCGTACAGAAAATCCAGTCTGCAATATACCCAAAAATAGTCTCAAAGCCAAAGTACTACAAGATTGTGTATTTGTAGTATGGGACGAATGCACTATGGCAAACAAAATTTCTATAGAAGCCGTGAATAGGACGATGCAGGATATTAGAAGTAATAATCTATTATTTGGAGGAGTCGTATTCTTATTCGCTGGAGATTTTAGACAAATATTACCGGTTATAAGTAAGGGTACGCGAGCCGATGAAATTAATGCCTGTTTAAAACGTTCAGTACTTTGGAGACAGTGTAAAAAACTTAATTTAAAACAAAATATGAGAGCACATTCAGCTGATTCAGAATTTAGTACAATTCTTCTTGATGTTGGAGAGGGAAAGTGTCCAGAAGTGAATAGTAATCATGATATAGAACTACCTACCAGTCTTTGTCAGGTTGTAGCGGACACTGAAACTTTAATATATAGTATTTATGATGATATTCACAATCTCAATATCAAAGAAGATTCGTGGTTGTGTGACAGATCAATTTTAGCGCCTACGAACGACCAGGTTACTGCGCTTAATCAGTGCATTTTAGATAAGCTAACAGGTGAATCACAAACATATCTTTCCATCAATACAGTGTGCAATCCGGATGAAGTGGTTAATTACCCAACAGAATTTTTAAACAGTATAATTGTGCCTGGTGTACCCTCCCACAAACTAGAACATAAAGTTGGCGTGCCCATCATGCTATTGCGTAATTTAAATCCGCCGAAACTTTGCAATGGTACTAGGTTGCGAGTAGTGTCGTTGCAAAGAAACGTTATAGAAGGTCGTATAATATCCGGATGCGGCAGAGGTGAAATAGTATTTATACCACGGATTCCTATAATACCATCAAATTTGCCATTTGAATTCAAAAGATTGCAATTCCCGATCAATGTCAGTTTTGCTATGACAATCAACAAGTCCCAAGGACAAACGTTAAGTAAAGCTGGTGTAGATTAACAAAAGGTTGCTTTACCCATGGGCAACTATACGTGGCATGTTCACGTGCGAGGAATGCCAGTAGCGTTGTTGTTTTAGCCCAAGAAAATCGTACACCAAATATTGTATATAAAGAAATTTTTCAATAAAGCTAATACAAAAAACTGAAAATAAATGATAACTAAAATAAAAAATAAACGAATTAATTTTTTTGTTAAATTCCACGCGGACGAAGTCACGGGCACAGCTAGTTTAAAATAAATCTCATAGTAATTTTTAAGATACATGCATTGAATTCAAAACCTCATAATAATTTATTAATTGATAAGAGCCTTTTAAAATTATAACGTGACCGTAATACTGTAATAAATTGGATAATTTACGATTAAATACCCAATTATCGTCATTATAATTAAAATTAGAGTGCACACAATATTGGACCTTATAATCACGTTCTATTTCTGATGTAATTACTAAAATACCATTTCATTTCGTAAATACGCACTGAGGTTATAAAGTAAATGTCGTGGCGCTACCGTCAGGGAGTTTCATCGAAGTTGGCGATGCCATCACGTGTGTGTAATACCCCTTAATTGTACTTCGGTGGCCGTTACTTTTTATTGCTTCAGTAACCGTTCTTAATTTCTTTCGCCCCTACTATTTCTCTTCAACTAAGTCTAGGGATCAGTGAGACAAGAATGACCATGGCCGGTGAAAGGCTCAGTAATTTATAGTTTCTCATAAAAAAGAAAGATTTATTGACCAGTTCTTGGGCAAAAATTTTCTTTGTGGCTCGGTCGCCATAAGTGTTATAACATCAGAATTCATGTATTCGGTAATAACCGTTCTTTTTGCAAAATGATGACAATATCAGACTCGTTTTTATGTTTGCCACTTGACCTGCGGTCAATACTGGTCATTTGTCGCTGTGTTATGACTTGTGAAATGCCTAGATACTTATCACTGTATATTTCCGAATTCACGACTTATTAAAAGATGTAGTTTTAATGGGTAGCTCTTCCATAAAAATGTTAACCACTTTTTAATCATTGTGTGTTCAAAAGATTAAAAAAAATATGAATCGTTGCAGAATTTTATTTTTTCATTACACACATTAAGCTAGAATGCAAGATAAGTAATTTTTTTGGGGGTACAGTTATAATGCCTTTTTAAAATTTCAAATAAAAGTATCGTTTCTATTTTCAAATCAGGAAATCTATTTTAAAAGTTCTGTCTCCATATAAAGGTCCAAAAAGGTTTTAACCGCCACACATTGGCCGAATATTTTTTATGATACCTACCAGTTATTTTTATACGGTCTCTTTCATAACCTGTAACTTCATAACGTAGCACTATTAGGGATAAAAGCCCTAGTAAATCCTGTCAAGCACATCAGCCAAGTTAAGGATGTTGATGTTTTCTTTGCGAACACAATTCTGTAGGATGTCACAAGATGAGTACAAAGCCTACACGCATTCCTGAACAAACAAAGGTCGTTGGAAAACATTACCCTCTTTATTTGAGTGTAAGGCTAGCTACACATGACTTCTTTTGTTGTGTACAAGAAATTCTAGGCTTGAGGTTATGTTATTCTATGTTACATTAAGTATCAACAAGGAAAACATCAGTGGTATTTTTTTGATACTAATATTGTTCAAACGTTTGTTTCAAGTGAAGTAATACTCAAGTGAACATGTTGGAAGATATCAAGTGTTATGGTTTGTACTATACATGTATATCTTTTTATATTGAACATCGTACTCTTTCACTATTATCTTTTTATCTACTATAAAAGGCATGACTTTTTGTTGAGGTTATAGAAAAATATAAGTAGTGTTTTTTTCAGAATTGCAATTACGACATACCTTTTATACAGATTTTACATTACACTTGTACAAAGTTAATTTTGATATTTTCTAACAGTTCTAACTGCAATAAAGTCAAAAGTTTGTTAAAAGTGTACTGTATAACTCCTATATTTAGTCTTTCCTGTATAAACAGTTATATTAGTTTCCGACTAACTAAAGAGGCTTTGCTCTATTCAACATGAATGGAGCAAAAATAAATCTAATTCCAATATTTTCTCATAATGAAAATATTCCCAGAAACAATATTCTCTGCAATATAAATACTGCCTAAGGCAACTGATCCTCGCAATATCAAGCCTGCCAAAGAGAAGCTCAATAAAGCGCTATTTGCTTAATTCATACAATCCGGGTGTTTAATTAAATGCGTTTTTCATACTAAATAGTCACGTTCAACAGCGTCTACGATTTAGAATTTAATTGGTTTCTCAACTAATTTGTTCCAAGAGAATATTTCGGTAACACTTTACAACGCAATTTTGGACGCTATGGATTTATGTAAGGTGGAATCATTTGTTAAAATTTAAAGTCAAAAGGGCGACCCTTCTGCGCAACTAGATATTTACGTTTATAGGTCCACGTTTTTAGAAAGGCCATATTTCTTCATTCTCATGACGTAGAACAAGAATCTGCTTTGAGAACTACGTTGTTAAGAAAAAAACATTTTAAGTGTGGTATTGCTGGTGAAAATGTTCTCAATGCAAAAAGTAAGAAATATGAGTAAAGGAATAAAATTTTACGGATAACTTAAACACAAGATTTTGATGATAGTATCTCTTATCAAAATGAAAAAATATTTAATAACAAAAAAATACTACAAAAAAGCATTAACTAAAAGTTGATACAACACTTCAATTATAATAAAAGTTTATTAAAACAAAGAAAATAAGTATAGATAAAACCACCTTTAAAACAAAAGAATACACGACTGAATTAAAAAAAATATGACATAGTATCTTCAGAACACCCAAACTAAAACTAAAGAACAAAGAAGAACAATTATACTCTCGTTCGAAAGAACAATTATACAACGATAAATCTGTAGGACAAAGAATTTGCGACGTTATTGGAATGTGAATATTCATAGTCGAGAGTCGAGACTTTGTCCAGGATATTACGGGGTTAATACAAAACTGTGCCGAACTTATTATGTTCTTCCAGTCCTCTGCGTTGTGGTTTTCAAGTGTACATTTTAATTGCAGTCTGAGATAATGAGTTCCTTTCTTAAGAAAATTAATGCTTTAGTAAATTCTCTTAACGAGGCAATTGTGTTTTTTAATAAATCTGTGAAACAGTATGATTAAAATATTAAATCCTAATAGTTCTAGAAGTATTTGGCGGTCAGTGCTATTTTCGGTAAAATTTATGGCCGCTAATAAATAAATGAAACTAATTTAATTTCCCTATAAAGTTTTTCATTAAGAAATAAATGTTTATTCGCATGTTTTTGTTCTTTATCCTTACCCAAGCTAACCACTGAAATTTGGTAGGTAGTTGATATATTTATTTATGTTGTTTAAAAATATTAAATCAAATAGTTCAAATTTTAAATTGACCTTGATTATTTTTTAGGTAAGGCCCCATAGCATCAAAATAGGAAACCGAGAAATAATACCATCCTTTACCACCGTTACAACTAACTAGATATCAAATTAAAATTGCTTGAGCGTTCTCGAATAATGTAATACAGCAATACAGCGTGCCATCACACAAGACTACTTGACGTGTTCTGTTCAATAATGCATGTACCCATAGTATTTTCCGGATAATACACCTAATCTATTGCTGGAGGCGGTACGAAGCGAAATGGCATGCAATTGCTGACGTCAATCTCACTAAGATTGACATAAAGATATTATTTAGGACTTGGCACTAACAACTCAATCTAGTTGGATCCCAGAGTCCATATCGATTGGCTTTGTGCTACGTGCAAAACTTTATAATATAATCACGTTTTTGCGTCGTTGGAACAAAATATTTCATGCCTTAGAAGTCCTAAAACGGAAAACCTGTAACTACTTGGTCCAAAATTAGCCATCTTCAGAAACTCATCAGTTACGGATAGTATAACTAACAAGACACCTATCAATCGAAAATGCATTCAAAAACTAACAAGAGCTACAAACTATGCAAATTGTTTAGCGAGCACGTAAAATAGTTTTATATCAGTTGCTAGTTCACTTTTGGTTCACGCACGCTCGGTTAGAACTTTTAACAAAATTATTGGCCCTATCGGAACGTGATGAAATACGAATATATTCCATTTTAGATCCCTTGAGAGCGATCCATCGTAGAGGGTTTCAGTGGGCCTTTTGTAGTATGTGTACAAATCATATTTAATGGATTTTATTTATTAAAGAGTATTAGGTATCCTATATTGCGGAAAACATTTTATAATTCAGTCTTGTAAAAACAGACAGGCAATTGTAATGGTTGGGGCAATGTATTTTTGGTGGATTAACTAATCGAGAAAACTCCAACGACAAAAATAAAACTTATTCCTTATAACATTAAGAACCTTATTATAAAACCATACTAAACTATCATTATTAATACACAAAACAGTTTGATATTTTAAAATAAATTTATCCAAACACGAGTTTCAATCAGGAAATGATATAATATTGAAACGAAAAGGGAAAATATCGCTGTAGACTCAATTCGAGTGAGCACGAGTTCCGCTTGATTCGTTCTTTGATCTATTCGAAACTGCAATAAAGAGTTGCTTCGTAGATATTTGAATATTTTTGGTAGGATGCTATGTTTCACGCAAGTTGTTTATTGGCCATACTTGCATGGTGTACTGACGAGAGAGTTAGGGTTACCAAAGAAAGTGGTTACACTTTATCAGATACATTTGGCAGTCCTTTTTTAATATATAAAAAATAGTAAATAAAGTTGTAGAAAAATAGTTTGTTCAGTTAAGGCAAACGTCGAAATTTATCTTTTTTTATGTAATAGGTCGGCCAACGAGCAGACGGATTACCTGCTGGTGAGCAATCAGCGCCCATGGACACCCGAAACGGAGGAGTTACGAGTTCGTTGCCAACCTTTTAGGGATTAGGGATTTGAAGATTTAAGGATTGGGGAGGGATTGGAGGAGGGGAAGGATGGGCCTTCGGTAACCTCACTTACACGGCGAAACACAGCGCTGTGGTTGTTTCACGCCGGTTTTCTGTGAGGCCGTGGTATCACTCCGGTCGAGCCGACCCATCGAAGAATGGCTCTCCCACAATTTTGCTTTTAGTTTATTGATAGTGTACTTTGACTACGTCACTTCAAACATGACAGTTCCCTTTAAACTAACATACCAAATCTTCATTTCGCCGAATATACCCTGAATGGCATAGATTTCATAGTGTACAACAGTATTAAGCTTCTGGAAGTAGGAGTGTTTCAGTTTGGTACCTAAAATTCATGTTTATGGGCGTCCATAGATTTCCCTAAGTGCCTCTGCAAATTAGTAGGTCTGGTCCTAGCGACCATCTTGTACTTGATATACACATCTACACATTCAAATAATAAAGTTGTATTAGAACAAAGGAATAAGAAAGATGTGAAATGTTAATTGGTAAATATGGTTTTCGGTAGTTAAGGAAACTAATACACTTTATACAATATAAAGGAATAAAGAAAAAATATTATAAGAATAAAGAAAAATAAAGGAAAGTGCAATAATGAAACGTGACGCAACAAAGGGGTAGTCTTTATTCAGTAGGCATTAGGTTCAGGAGTCTCGCACTCCCTCTTGCCCCACCCAGAAAGGAAGAAGCCAAGAAACAATCCGACATAAAAAAAAAATATTTGTCTTCGAGTACCACCAGAAAGTACTCGTAGATACGTGTACGATACAAACAACAAAGAAAAGCATTAATAACAGAATTTTAATTTGTATCTAGATGTGTATATTCATTTGTGAAAATGACCGTCTTATTTGCGGGAGCACGAATTGCTTCGAGCAACGACTCTGTCTATTGTAACAGCTTATTTAAATTTCAAAGTTTGCAATAACTGACAGTAGTAAGTTTGGATTACAATACAATCTTAATATTCTGTTTACAAAACATTATTCAAATCTTAGAGATGTTATAATTGTCTGGAAATTATAACCTTGAACTCTATTTTCATTATTATACGATTTCTATATAAATAAGTTTAAAATAAAAACACTATCATTAGAATCAACCTATGAGTGAACTCTGTTAAGCAAAAATGGCTCCTAATGGATACGAAATAAATAATAACCACCACGCTCAAGGTAGGCTGACGAACTTTTAATTAGAAATTGTTAGTCCATGTATTCATATTTACCTTCTCGATATGTCCGCGGTGACTTAACAGTCTCAGAAAATGCACATTACTAAAAAAGTCACATCGGTACTCACCAGTTTCCAAACTGGTTCACATGAGGATTCGTGCATTCGGCAGGTGACTTAAATTCCAAACCACTCCGAAAATATATTAAGAAAATACTCTTATTAATTGTTTTATTTTTAAGGCCATTTTAAAAACTTTATTTTTATTTTTACATTTTTTATGGTATAAATCGGCAAACGAGCAGACGGATTACCTGATCGTAAGCAATCGGAGCCGCCTATGGACACCCGCAACACCAAATGAGTTACGAGTGCGTTGCCAGCCTTTTGGGGATAGGAGTTGTGGATAAAAGGAACGGGAAGGGATATGAGAAGGGGAGGGATTGGGCATCCGGTAACCTCACTCACACGGCGAAACGCAACGCTGGGTTGTTTCATGCCGGTATTCTGTGAGGCCGTGGTATCACTCCGGTCGAGCCGACCCATTCGTGCCGAAGCTTGGCTCTTCCAAACTTACATGTTGTCAATAATGACAATTATTATGTGTCTGTGCCAATCTTTTTCTTAGAAGTACTTAATCGTATCAATTCCGTCTTTCTTAACCCTATCGGATACGAACGCCAAAGAAGGATCAAACACTCAACCTGAATTGGATTATCCTTAACAGGTTTTTTGAGAATTTTCCTTATGGAATATAATATTCAAAAAAAGAATACACACTCTTATAATAAATTCAAAGTGGCCAAATTTTGCCGCGAAAAAAATATATACTTTTCATTCGTCTGTCACGTTTCCGAGATCCAAGCAGGAAGATCAGAGAGTGGGCTGACATGACAAGATAAATGCGTTTCCCTCAAAATGATCAAGGGATTTTACGGGAATATTCTATAAGTGTCGACAGTTTTACGACGTTTGAAATCTTCTCATTGCTCAGTGACATTCAGAATACCTCTTCTACAACTACAGCCAAACGGTAGGACGAACTTTGACTCATTGTATTTGATATTAAATCGATTTTGCTGTACCCAACAATGCAATATAACAACTATCCACAGATAATTACGATTCAATTTTAAAACATGGTCTAAACTGTTTATACTGTCTTGATAACAAATATGTGTTGAGTATAACAATCATATTTTTTAATTTCCAAAACTATCTTGGTTATTCCAGATCAAAATGTTGTTGTTTATCTATACTAATATTATAAAGAGGTAAAATTTTGAAGTTTGTATGTAGGGGGTAATCTCGGATTCGGTCGGATTTCCAAAATTCTTTCACTGATAGATAGCTACAATGTTCCAGAGTGCTATATGCTATAATACATCACGCTACAATCAAGTGGATACAAACAGAATGGTTTCACATTCTAGGCTTAAAAAATAAGTTACAAGTTAGATAATAAAATTATGCTTCTATTATTATTACTTAAAACACATATACTGTAATTGTTATGTACGGTTAGAGCAAAATATCAACTCGACCTTTACAACTTAGTTCTCAAGAAATATTAGTTTCAATTACTGATTGGCAAACTGCCCTAAAACACAATTAGGTCCAATTGATATTAATTTGAACTTTAAGACCAATTCAATAAATTCCATTTTGTTAGTTCAAAGTCGTTTTGGTGAAACTATATGTTATTTGTCATTGAATCTAATGTGAAACAATAATTTCGTTTGTAGCAAACGTAATCAAAGGATACCTTTTGTTAAAGTATTATTGTTTTAGTTTATTACGCTGGAATATGGCTTTTCTTTTGTCTTTGCTAGAGTTGAAATTACTATGTCAGCTTTCAATGACTTACCTTTGTAACCGATGTCTTTATAAGTTTTACCTTTGAATTTTGTTTCTTATCAATTTGGAACTGGAACGTTGATAGAATAAATAGGCTTGTAGGAATTATAATATTAATTCTAATTATAGATTGTATTACGTATGTTACGTTTTAGCGTTTTTATAAAATTACTCTGCAGTGGTTGGATGAGAAGAGCTGAACATCGAGCTCAGTGGCGTGCAATTGGGGAGGCCTATGTCCAGCAGTGGACGACAACAGGCTGATGATGATGATGATGATAAAATTACTCGACTTATTCTAGATTCAAGAAACTTGCTATTACATGATCATTACCTATAACAATTACTCAAAAGGCACATTGTACACTTTTGATGTTAGTCACAGTATTAAAGGGTCAAACTCATTGTTGAACAAATATTAAGAATCCATTCTGTTACTAAGAATTAAAAATATATAATGCGGAAATTGAACAAGAGACAACCAACTTTAGAGTACAAAGATGTATAAAAATAAAGTAAAACAGACACACATACTTGCACGCAATTTCTCAAGCAAGATCTTAAAGAACGGAACTGGCTTGCTCTATTTGTTTCCGAATGAAGTTTCTTTATCGAGCGCCTAGACAAGTAGCAATCATTCCAATGCGAATCTATCGACAGACAAACTTCGTTCTATCTGTAAAAGAGTTAGATTTTTGTACAAAAATAAGGCTAACTTCGACAGATAAAGTTTTATTTACGTTTATTTCGAACATGTGTCGAAGCTAGGATTATGATTAAAGAAAAGTAATATAATACAGCTGAAGAAGATTTGGTACTTATAAGCTATACAAAATTACGCTACAACCAATAAACGTGAAAAGAAACGTTAGTAGCTTGAAGTTTACACTCCTGCAATTACGGTACGGCTACGAAACCTGGCAATGTGAGTTTTTATATGCAATGTGTATTTTCTAAGTATATTTAGTCATCAGTGAAAAAGGTGATGAAAAACATGATGAGGAAGCCTAGAGTTATAATTTATATAATATACTTATATAAATTATAACTCTGTACAGTTTGAAAACAAGTCCACCTAATACAGACATGGTAAACAATGCTCAAACCTTCTTCGTTTGAAATGAGGCCTTTTCTCAGCAATGTACACTTACAGGCTGATAATGTGTGTTAGCTCATTATTCTTTTTTTTCACACTAGGATTTTCTCCTGTGACGTGGGTGCGGTTACAAACATACAATTTCACATACACATGACACCCAGACCTGGAACAACAATTTAGATCACACAAACTGTTGTTCCGTGCGGGAATCGAACCCACGACACGTTGCACGGCAGCCAGTTGCCCAGCCACCGCACTAACCCATGCAGTCAATGTTATTGTTTCATCCTTTGCTACTTTCACTCATTTTCAAGTCACGATCACGGATATAATAAAAACAAGATGAACAATTTGGATATGAATAATAACAAATTGCGCTTTAAAAGTTTGAAAGAAAAGAAAGAGGCATTATTTTATAACATATTCATATCCAACTCCTCACAAAGACGCCCCATAAATAACTCAGTAAGCGTTTTCGAGAATAATTTGCACAGAACTTCCCTTGCTACCTTGACAAAGTTACTCTTAACTGTTAATAATTTTAACACCAGAAGCGCCTGTGGTTTATTAAAACATCTCTGGTAAGGGAAACGTTGACTATAAACTTAAATTGGATTTGACGCTGTGAAAATACTGGCGTATACAATGGTGCACCGGTAATATAGTCACAAATAGAAGTACTAAATTGTGCGAGAGCCACGCTTCGGCACGAATGGACGGGCTCGACCGGAGTGATGCCGCGGCCTCATAGAATACTGGCGTGAAGCAATACTAACGTGTTGTTTAGCCGTGTAAATAAGGTTACCAGAGGCCCAAACCTCAAATACCATAAGTGCTGAATGATATTTTTCTAATACTCAGGTTAAGGCAACCTTTTTTTGCAATAGATTGGATTGAATGGGTTTGCGATAGATTGAAACCTGGTACGTACCAATATGACATTTTCTGAGTTTAGACAAAATTGACAAACGTTCAATGAAAATATCATGATGAAGCGTGGTGGCCTTTGCTTGGCAGTGTTTATAGAACTGATGATGATTATTTTTCTGACTATACTTTCTGAAAATTTCAAAATATATCTATAAATATCTATTGTAAATCATCGTTTTCTTAGGTCTTCAAATTCATGATCGCTAAAGATATTCATGACTATCGTGACGATTCCTAACGTTTCATTTTCTGCATATATCTTAATAGTTTGATTTGTACTAATTGAATTGAGAATCAATTCTAAGATATTCTCATACCCCCTTTTTATAGTTACAATCGTTCAAGAAAGCAATCATAGAACAATATAAGAAATTTAAATACCAAAAAATAAAACCGCTTCATACAACCAACATATTCATATTTTCATACGTCGACCCTACGTCACAGAATAATAAGATCCAATTTATTTCAAGAGGAATGGTGAAAAGCATTTGGATATATTGTAACAAAAATACCTCAATAGTTATTTTTAAGCAATTATACATGTGTGTACGTAATATTTGCTACAACAAACGTCTGGCCTACAGGTCAAGTTCAATCTGACCGCATGTTCTGTGGCATCGTCGGCATAACTGTGAACCTTTAAGATGGTAACCTTGCTTACCCTGCGAAAAACATGGTTAGCATTGTTTCATTACAGTATTACTGTATTAATTTATGACAGGATTATGCTTTGATTAGCTACTTTAAAAAAAAATTTGTTTTATATAATTTTGATTTCATTTCTTGCAATTAGACTTAATATAACATAGTGTTAAAATTTAATTTAATACTAACATCATTAAAAAATTGTATTCATGCTGTTACATTATATTTGCATGCTGTGGCTTCTTATAAGTGGAGAAGCACAAGAAAATATTTTGTTATGTATATTGTCTGGCATTTGAGGTGTTTTCTCTGTTGGAAGTCCAAATAAAAAAATAATTCCGACTGAGCTGGCAATATGTGCCAAAGCATGGCTCTTCCAAACTTAAATCCATGATACTACTCGTGTTAAATAGGTAATTAATGATGCAATGTTCTGCTTTTCCATTCGAAGGCCACAAAGCGTATTGCTTCGTAAATACATCAATATATAACGTTCATTTATATACGTTCCGTCATTTTATTGCTAACAAATGACAGTTTCACATTTAGGCTGTAGTCATTCCAGCGAAGGCCGTTGCTTTACGCCATTTAAAACGTCCCGTTTCGTCATTGCCCATCGGCCGTGTAATTTACAACCTAAATAAAACGGTCAAATAGCTACATTAGCTAAGGTCCCAAGTGATTACCAACTTATTAATGGACAGTTCTGAAACTCAAACGGTTTCAACAAAAACAACTCGTATTTGAAGAAATCGTTTAGCACGGCTAATGAGAACGAAAGTCTTGATGATGTCAATGTCTTTGAAAATTTTGGAATCTTATTTAAAATGGAAGCAGCAGTTTGCAGTCTAATAACAACTTTTTCTTAGTAACAACATCTAGTACCAATCGTAACATCAATAAACACGTAGAAAACAAAGATTATAATGAGTATTACCGTTTCCTGACAATAATTATGAAAGGCATTAAAATATTTGGTTTAGTCACCACACATTAATTTTTTTTTTATGTTTACAATGGCCTCGCAAAAAACTCGCGTACAACGCTTATAATGTTTTTCGCCTTGTAAATAAGATAACCGGAATCCCAAACCTCCCCTCACCTTTTGTATCTAGACACGCAGTAGCATGTCAAGCCAAGTTCAAGAAACAGAACTGGCGAGCCGCACTGTGTGTTCGTCATTTCTTCAATCTCCAATTCCCTAATCCCATACCCCTTAAAGATACCTTAAAGATTACCTATACATACAGATACAGACATATTTATAACTTCTCTGAAGTTATGGTTGTTCTTAGGCGGTGCAAATTAATTAACATCAAGTAATCCATTTACACGCATAAAAAACAAGGATATAATGTTTTTACCGGTCCCATCTAAAGATAAAAAAAGGAATATGATTTTATATAATCATCATCTTCCTGCCTTTGTCCCGTTTTTTTTGGGGTCGGCGCAATATGTTTTTTTCTTCCATACTGTCCTGTCACTCGTCACGCTATCGCTAACTCCTCTGTCTTCCATATCACTTCTCACACAATTCTCACACAATCCATCCATGATTTCATATAATGTCAAAATATATTAATATAATAAAAACAATATTAAACAATTCTAAGAAATAATTAATTTATTGAAAATCATAAGTAATTGCGGTTGATATTAATTGCTTCAGTAATTAATATGCCATTTGCAGAATAATTGCTTAGATATCAAAATCTTGAAGAGAAATTACTTATGATTCGTAATTAGTTCAAGTGGAAGCTTGTAATAGAATTGTAATTTGATGTAATTAAGCGAACTATTTAGGAAGTATACTGAATTGTTGGTTATTTATCTTTAGCTAAAGAAAGTGTCATTCTTCTTCAGCTAGGCAAGGCTCTTTTACGAGTAGGTGTCGCAGACATAGACAAAGTTAAGACGAAGGTGTTCATGCAAGCTTTTATCTTGTATTTAATGTTTTAACTTAAAATCTAAAGAATTTTGTTAAATAACACAACTAACGTCGTTGTTTAAGGTCCTAGCAATACACATATGAGTGCTTGTAAATTTTTAAAAAGCCTTATTATAAATATGTACTCTTTATGGTTGCAATATCATCACGAGTGAGAAACGAGAAAGTGTTATAGTCCCTTATGACTTAATACCAACCCGATCCTTTTTCTGCTTCGAAAAAAGCCAGTAAAATTATTAAGGCATTGTTCCCACAGTCACAGCTTCCAACACTAAATTAATAATTTAATCTTCATTTTATATTACTGTTAGTCTTTGCATCTAAAAACGCAGGCTACTTGTTTAGCTATTTGCCCGGATAGGTTTTAAATCTTTCCCGCTAAATAAAAAATCTGGAATTAAAAGAATTGTTTAATTCAAACCAGTATTTCTGCCGTTTGAAACTACTTAACAAACTCTTCAGCTTTAAAATTTTAATATCGAAAAAGAATAAACGCAGGGTAAAAAAATAATTCCACCCCATATTAAATAGTAGTGGAGAGTAATTAAAACTGACACCTTTTAACAGGACGTCATTAAAATGAGATGATTATAATTACCTCTCGACATATGATACGGTTAACTGGCTTTTGAACGAAGTGATCAACAATCGAATAACGGACAAATTGTTCTGAAGACATTAATGGCTAATATAAGTTCGATGTCAAAAGATGGGAGGGGGGGGTGATTGGTCTTCATATGTCTATATCCCCCTCCTTTACTATGTTAACTGATTAACCTCCCATTTTGTTATATTGTAGCAGCAAACGGGCAGACGGATTTCCTGATGGTAAGCAATCGGCACTTTCTATGGATACCCGTAACTCCGGAATTACAAATAACGAATTATGGAGATTAGGGATTGGAAAAGGAAGGAGTAGGAATAGGCCTCCGGTCATTCACATGGCGACACACAATGCTGTGGTTTATTCCCACTGATATCACCTCAGGTACCACTCCGATCGAGCCGGACCATTTGTAATGAAGTTTGGCTCTCCCTCGCTTAACATATTCATTTCATAGTCTGCTATGTAGGTAGCTGTCACGTGAAACTAAATTTGCAACTTGTGAAATATTATTCTGAGATTCCACTGCCAGACCAAGAGACGCTTCCACAAAAGAGAGCGTATTCATGACATCGTACGTTTCATGCGTGTTTTTAATGAGTATATTGGCTATGTGCAAAGCGAGTTGTAGCGGACAGATAACGATCGCAGCGCACAACACGGCAGAAATTGGAAACAAATGCGGATGATTAGCTGTCGGTTTTTTTATAATTATATTAATTTTACAGTAAAACTATTAAATGAATTGCACTTAAATAATGTCAACAAAACTATTTTAATCATTAGTTTTATTTATATTTGCAAAGAAAATTATAATTTTTACATTGTTATTATTTGACAGCATCGCGCACAAATAGCCAATAGCTTAATGAAATGCACAGCAAATATTAATTGTCAATCAAAACGATTATCTCTTCTTCTATAAATTGGAAATGAATTAAAATATCATTATCGTTCAGGACCAGCTCATGTATGTGATATCCATTTAATTACAGAATTTAATGCCCTGGAATACGAATAGTTTTTATGATTCATATTTTGACTCGCTTATCGTTCAATATATGTGGTAACAATAAGATTGGTAGTCATTATTGATATGTTATGTGCTTGTTAAATTGTGAACATAACAGATACATTAATTTTAAAAGTATAGTCAAGACGTAAAAATGTCATCTTAAAATCCAACGCACATTTTAACATCCAACGCCATCTCTCGGCTAAATCTACAACTAAAACCTTCAAAGTCTGCAAAAGTCTACATAAATCGATGTCTAAGAAAGTTCCTTTTACCAATTATATTTATTTGTCCCCAGATTGTAGTCAACCGTACTACTTTACATTTACAACTCACTGCTTATCTTTTTCATGAAAATTCAGGCAACACACCCCGGGGGCTACGTAGCAATTGTTTAGATTGTCAAGATGCCAGGCATTTGGCCACAAACGATTCCCAAGCAGAACCATAGTGCGGCACGGAATTTTCTTCGTCATTACATCAATGGGAAGGAAGTAATCCCAAAGATGGTCGTTCACAGATTGAAGAGGGGGAAATAAACGAAATAATGTAAGAATATTATTTGTAATGTGCACTTGAGGCTTAACTGGTTTTTGCGACATCAACACAGTTTCGGAAATTTATTCTTACGACTTTTACTTAAACTACTTTTTTTTTCAATAAAGTACATAAAACCTATACCTAAGGCAGCATCTAGTAAATTGTTATAAACTAGCACGGAAAACAAACATAAGTTAAACGACGTACTAAAACTGCCACAACTCCTGACACAAAATGTGTACTTTCTTAGCGGGTTGACGGTAAAATAAAGGCATAACAATTTATCCTACGCAATACTGCTTAGGCGAGAACGAAATGTACATTAGTCCTCACGATAATCGTCTGTGTGGGACACTGAGCAAAAACACAGTAAACGAGGGAAAGTTTTTGCGTCGCCGACACCAAAGCAGCGCAGAATTTCCCCCATTAATTTTGTCCACAGGAAATCGTTTGACAGACCACTGGGCATGTCATGCACCTATTATATCTATTTAAATAGAACTGACCCTTTCTGGTGACGCTGAAAGAAAACTATATGGGCCATTTCTTTTTTACAATACATCAAACATGTGGTGACAAGTATTATTAAAGAAAAAAAAACACATTTTCTCTCAAAAACCCTTTGTTCTGAAACAAAGTCGAGCCATTGTGACATGTGATGGAATTAGGTGTCAAAACTTGAAAGAAACAAGTCAGTCGGTTGACAAATGACGAGCCTATTCTAATACACGCAACCGAAATTCTTATAGAAGCCCGATATATTCTTGCGAAAATAAACATCAAAGCGAAGAAATTGATGATTGAGACAGGATTTATTTTCAAATACCTGTAATACCTATTTAATTTTTCGATTACAGTATACAGTATGTTAATAACAGATACGATCAGAGTTATGGTTTTCTTTTCATGATGTTGATTGATCCTTTGTTATTAAAAAAT
Source organism: Spodoptera exigua (assembly GCA_902829305.4). NCBI lineage: Eukaryota > Metazoa > Arthropoda > Insecta > Lepidoptera > Noctuidae > Spodoptera > Spodoptera exigua. The sequence goes on from LR824614.2 coordinate 9,014,210, forward strand.
GTCAAAACGATTTCAATCTACATTGGTAATCCATTTCGTGTCAAAAAGCCATTACAAGCAATGTTGCTGTGTTAACAAACAGAAACAAACTGTATAATTACCGACCTGAATATCCGAATTGCAAAGCAAAATCATTTGAATTTCCTACTCGAAACAGAGATTATTTTAGCGTACCAATATTTCATTATTAAATACTCAATGCAATGACATACGTAGACAACTTTGTACTGTGACTCCGCGACTACTCACCAGTTGGCACCACTGGCAACAAAGGGCCTGTCAGCTCAATGAAAACCACTGTCTAAAGTTTACTTATCAATATACCATTAGCTAGTCGTCAAGAGAAGTTGCTTTTGCGTTAGGAAAATAAATTGATGAGGTTACGGATATACCGGGCGGCGGCCTCGATCTGGAGCAGGAGAAGGAACAACGTGGTTTTTAGTCTTTGACATTCCTTCTCGCCTCACCCAGAGCAGGAGAAGATATTTCAATAAGAAAACCTCTAACATTTTCTCCTCAATGAATTAGTCGTTACTATAAATAATCTCAATTGAATGGAACAGCAATATATTTAATTAAAACCTCATTACTTAAAAATATGTCGCTAGTGATTTATCGCTCGTATTAAACGAAAAAATTTTATCTATAATCTACATTGTCAATCGACCTTTTGTATTTCTAGCCAAGTTTCTCAAACCCAATTCTCAAGTAATTCATTAACAAAACAACCTCAGTGTAACCTTTAGATATAAATGGCATGTCCTTTTAATGTCAACGGCGACAAGCTTTATCTGTCAGTCATCATTACTATTTGACGAAATAGTAGATAAACGCTAATACGTCTTTAACAAAGGGTCTCGATACAATGCCTAAAGTGTTGCTAACAATAGCTTATAATAAACGGGAGATGAATTCTTTTCACCCACTCATAAGAGAAAAAACCGGTTCATACAAAAACGTGTTATCTTTTCGCTAAAATATCAAAAAGCATTCAATCGAAAAAAGGGTCTCCGTCTTTGAAGATACGGATGAACGTCCCATAATTAAATTGGCACAGTTCCTTGCAATTGTAATGTGGGATAAATCCAGACGATGTTGAAGAGATATTAGTCACGATATACATGAATGAGATGAATTCGAGCAAAATAAAGCATTTACATCCTTATGATATACAGGAAATCTGCAGCATTGAGAATTGATTGCTTATTAAGTTGAGCAACGCTTCCTCCAGTGATGCATGAACTCAATATAATCTGGAGGAGATGACCTTAAAAAGATGATTTTCATATGCAATTTCAACGTCGTTGCAAGTCAGCAGCTTAAACAGTAAGCATAAAGATACACAAAACATTAAATATTCATCATCATATCTATGTATTAATTTGTTTTGAACAGGACGTACCTTGACATTGTAAGAAGACTTCGAAAAAAGGGTAAAAAATGTAACTGACCTTTATATTAAATATATTACGTGACATTTAACATTCTCACTGCTGTAATGGGAATGTGGGGTTTTCAGATTGTCCCTCTTGCACGCAGCGACCGAAAAACGGACCGACTCTGCATCGAAATAATTTATGGGCCGGAACATGACGTAGGCTACTTTATATCTTGGCAGAATGCACGTTTTTTGGGATCAACCGAGGATACTGTGAGGAAACGAAAAAGCTAATAAATATCATAATGATATAATATATTATATCATGGGTGACAGAACAGTTGTAGCCAATAAACCAAGGTTTAGTGGTGATAAATTAAACCGCTTCTTTGCTCTTGGACTTTGGACCTAAGCGATTGTGTTTACCAGTAATGAGAACGTCGGAAATAAAGATGATGAAGAATTTAGATTTATCAGTTTTGCAAGAATGACATATAGAGTGATTGAAGACAATTGCATCCGGTTTCTGAAAGGCTTGTCAACGCTAAAATTAACTAATCTCCTGTTAAATCTCTTGTCAAGTCATCTGATTGGTTGTTGATAATTCAGTCAACCAATCAGATGACTTGACAAGAGATTAAATTGATTTTAACATTGATCGGCCTTTCGGAAACCGGGTGTCAGTAATAGAAGAGTGCTGCAAATGTTAAAGAATGTCCAAATTTTGTTATATAATATGGTTGGATATTGAGAAGACATAGCCAAAGGGTTTGGCCAACATCTAAGGAAACTCTTGTAAGATGATCGGATCAAAGGCTTGGTACGGAAAACAGTGGCTTTAAACAGGATAAATATATATAGTAGACGTTATAAGTAAAACCGTTTGCTGATAGCCTGTACGTAGCTGCGGATACATAAATTATTTGCAGCGAATTTTGAATCGTTTATAAAAATTGTATTATGTAACAGCCAATACTATACTCATGAAACTTTAGGTTAGCTGCGGCTAGTTTAAAATGTATTTAACTATTTTTATGTGATAGTTCGGCAAATGGGCAGGCGCGCGCCTGATGGTAAGCAATCAGCGCTGTCCATGGACAGCCGCATCTGCAGAGAAGTTACAAGTGCGTTGCCCACCTTTTTGGGATTAGGGATTTGGGGATTTAGGGATTGGGGAAGGTTTGGGCTTCCGGTAACCTCACTCACACGGCGAAACAACGCTGTGGTTATTTCCGGTCGAGCCGACCCAATTGTGACGAAGCATGGCTCCCCCACATTTCTTTCATGCATTTCAACTATAGCGAATTTACAAAAATGGTAATTGGCACATAAATTTTATTAGAAAAATGTAGAAGTTATAATAGCTGGCAGAAAATGATAATCATTTTCTGCCAATATGTCCTCAGATGTGTAATTGTTTTAAAGTATAAATTAATAAAATGTAGTAGTATGTAATAAATTAAAGTAGATAAGTGGCAATTTGTCCAACGCTACATAATAAATGCACCGAATCAATAAATAAAAAAATAACAATTTATATAAGCTCCTCAAATACGCTAAGTAATTATTTAAACCATTCAACACAAAAGGACTCAGATACGACACTATTTATTCCTCAGTATGTGGGGCAAGTCTCTAAGGATTAAGGATGTGTATGCAGCAATACATTTTTAATTGAGAACAAATAAAACTTTTGTCATGGTAGCACAAAGAAAAATGTAACAACTAAGTAAAATGTTCTGGAACGTTTCTTTTGAGCTTTTTTTTTCCTAGATATTCTTCGTAACAACCTTTGATAACCTTTAGTGTAATTTGCTTGAAAATTTTAATTTGCTTTGGTAATCATAAAACTAATTAATTATTACTAAACATGCTTAATGACTTACTTGTGGTAACTATTTGACAAATTTACTCGTCTAGTTTGCTTTCAAGCTACACTAAGGGCTTATATGTATAATCATTTGCAGTGTTCTCGATACACGACGCGGCGATTGTAATTCTTAATCATAATTGATTAAAATCAAAAAGGATCGATATTCTTTGAAAGTATAAAGGTAATGTATGAAGTATGATATTTAATGTTATAATGATATTTTACAAGACTTTTTCATTCGAAAAAAAAATCAAGGATAACATAGGCTTCGGTATCATTGTCTATAAGTAGTTCTAAGCCAAGAGTACCTACGGTGCCAACTAACCACAGGAATGAAGCGCTGAATGAGACACATAAACTAGGTGTATCGGTATACGAACATACGGATTACGATCTAGTGTAGTGTAGTAGTAAAATTGTTCTTCGTAAGATTTCATTAACCTTATTAAAAATTGGCCAGGAATTATCCAATTCAGTCCGCTTCGCCTCGTTACTTAGCACACCTACCATTTATCACTGATTTGACTTAACCACTTGTCGCTCGGCAAAAAAAATTTGCCACTTCGGTGATCCAGAATGCACAATCATGGCTTGGGCATGGGTTGCGGAGCAAGCCCAATAATAATGTACCGGGGTCACGGCCTAGAGCAGGAGAATGATCGGGGATCAGTCAGTAAGAGTCTGAAAGGGAAAGAGAAGTCTGATGACTTTTGTCTCTCAAAAAAGGACCATGTACTACTTTAGCATCTTTGATTTGTTCAACATTTAAGTCAATTTAAGTGATGAAATCGAATCAGTGAAAAAATGAAAATGGTTACGGTTACTAAGCAAAATTTGAGGATGACTGTAAACATTGAAATCTCAATGTTTTCGGGAGAGGTCATTTGATGATTTTCCATGAAAAGGTTGATATTGTTCTATGTTTTTTTTAACCACTCTTTATACGAAACCCACTGACATAACCTAAGCACTAAAACTATTTTTAGAACACATATTCGGCTACAAGTCTGTCTTAAAAACTACTTTAGGTCCGAAGGTAAAGGGGATTGAAGATCATAAGAATGAATGTCACCGTAGAGCAAATAAAGATAAAATGTCTATAAAGTTATATCGTGGGAAACGTGCGTTGTAATTTAAACCTTATAAGTGTTTTACGTTAAATAAAGACTAATGCCTTAAGAGATCGTAAGTGCGTCCGATTAACTCGAGATCTCGATTTAGAATCAATTTCGAAAGCAATAAACTCGGTCATAATACCACTTTTTACCGAACTACTACTTTTTTTATTAAATAAATATATATGCTGCTATTAAAATACAGTGCAAAAATAAAAAAAAACACGACCAGGTGACATGCAAAAAAACAATATCAAATCTATACTAATATTATAAAGAGGTAAAATTTATAAGTTTGTATGTAGGTGGTAATCTTTAAAACCGCTGGCTGAATTGCCAAAATTCTTTCACTGATAGTTAGCTACAATGTTCTTGAGTGCTAAAGGCTACAAAACATCACGCTACGATTCAATGGAGCCGAGCAGCGGGTGAAACCGCGTGAGAGTAGCTAGTAATTAATAAAAAAAGAACAAAAGTAATTATTTTGTTTCACATAACCATGGTCCTAGTTATTCGTAGTACTCTAATTGTACCAATTTGATCCAGACTAAACAGTGCAACGAAATATGTAAATAATATTTTGACAAATGATTGATTAACGGTAAACAACCCCCGAAATTGGTCCAACATTCTGTTGACATTCAATAAATAGTTTATGAAACTAATAAAGTACATTTTATTAATAATTCTAATTTTACTAAAACTAAAGCTGAGTTCGAATAAACATGATCAAAATTTGGGGTTGACTCAATGTGCGTGATGGAAGCTCAATAATTGTTAAAGAACCGCCTACTTTTTACTATCGTCGAATTATTACGCGAGAGAGAGAATGTCACAATTTCTAAATAAAACCACCCTGTTCTGTGTCGCTGTGTTAGACCGCGGCCATGGAAAATATTTCGCTTGAACCTGCAAACTAAGCAGAATATAATGTCTTCACTTAAGATACAACAATCGTTTCTGAGGTGTAATGTATTGGCTTCTAATTACATACCTAACACTCAGACATTCCCTCTCTCCCAACCCAATGTGGGAGAAGTTATTGGATGGTCATCTCTTTAACTAAGACAAAAAAATAATCTGTAAAAAATCAATTTACTTATCGTGAAAGAAATTAGTCGCTGCTATGATAACTCGAATAAAATAAAAACGTTAAATTACCAAATTTAAAAATTCTCGCGATCTCTCTAAGACGTCATCATCAGACCCTGACCTGGTGACAATGGGACCGCGTGGATGGTAAACCGTATTAAACAAAATAAGTATTTTTTTTTTGGCAGGGGAAAGTCGTCTAATGACTTCTCTCTCCCATGGTACGGCGAGGGAGAGAGTCAGACTCTTACTGACTAAAAACCCCCCGTTCCTTCTCCTGCTCTGGGCTGAGGTCCGGTGCCTCATTGTGCTTACCCCTCAGCCCCGGCTAAAAAATAAGTATTTTGAAAATCGGTTCAGCGTCTTGGAGTTATCGATGAACAGAGAGCCTCCTCCTTTTTTGAAATCGGTTAAAAATTACATTTCGTCAAAGTTTTAAGGCAAATAATTTAGATTGACCATAATTTATGGGAAGACGTCGTTTAATTAGAAGGTACTGCAACCACTCGGTCACCAGAATTGTGGTTCTTACTGTTATTAGGATAATTACGAAACTGGCAGCTTCATTTATAAGCGGTCTTCCAAGAACGTGGGTGGCTTTTGATTATATTTATATATGTTTGTTTGTGAGACTTCATCAACAACTACGCTTCCAAACGTACATACAGGAAAGGACAGATAGTATTGTCTTCATGTGTGATCAATGGGTAATTTGTAAAATCATCTGTCATGGTTATTGAATAGCCAAAATCCAGATTATAAATAGGATTCAAACATCTTAATCATTATCATCCTTTAAGTACCCACTGCTGTGTACGGCGTGTAGCGTTCCGCGCGCGCCCCAAAGAGCCAATAGACCACCACAGACGGGGCCCTATAGGGCTGATGTTCAGCCGGAGTTGCGGGGTAAGCGCAATGAGGCACCGCGACCTCGGCCCGGAGCAGGAGAAGGAACAGGGGGGTTTTTAGTCGGTAGGAGTCGGACACTCCCTCCTGCTCGGCCTTGGGCGGGAGAAGTCATTTGATAATTTTCCCCTCACAAAAAAAAAGTACCCACTGCTGAGATAAGAGACAAGGCTCGAGCATTAATCCCACTCTTGATCAAAGCTGATGAGCGATTTCCAGCTAATAATTAGAAATTATAAGTCGAGGTTGCCTCACAATGTTTTCCTTCACCGTATACCAGTGGTGTCTAAATAATCACAGAACGTACATTATAACTCCGTAAAAGTCATATAGGTACTACCTTGGTTTTGCCACACCCTCGTGTATGAGAAGCGGGTGTGTTAATCTTATTGGTAAGGATTCAATAGAATAAAAAAATATTCCAATTTAACAGTTATAATGAAATTCAAATATATTTCTACACTTTTTTCTGTTTGCTAATTCATTCCCTGGTCTAAGTTACTCATTTCAAATGTATGCAAAAGGAAATCAAAAGAATCTCGGAGTTTCCTTTCATCGTTTGGTTTTCTTCCAAATGTCATACAATTTGTAAAGATGTGACGTTTACTTTGTAACCTACTTGTGATAAAATTAATGCTCATTTAAAAACATTATTTTCAATGTTATTTTGCAGCAAGAACCATTATACATAAGTATAATCAGCCATTACCGCAACAAGTTCGTTAAACTCTTAAAATAATAACTTGTAGGTATTGGAACCGATACCGTGCAATAGGAGAGGCCTATGTCCAGCAGTGGACTGAAAAGGGCTGATGATGATGATGATGATGATGATGATTGGAACCGATGGTGGCGGAGAAATAAGAGAGAATTTCTCGTTCTATATGTATATTAATCTCCACGGTTATGGTCACACAATATACCTTACACTTTATTCCTTAATACAGTTGCTAGACACAATATTTAATATAACAAATTAACAAAACTTGGCCGAAGAACATGGAAGTCGAACCTCACAGTAGAGCGGGCCAGGAGCGAATGGGAGAGTGAGTGAGTACTCCAGAGAATGAATATTTAAATAGAGATTGAATGAGAGAACTAGATAACAATCAATAATTGGAAGGAACACTCACTCTCTCACTTGTTCCAGCGCTCTAATAGATGGCGCTAGGAGTATTAAACAACATATTGTATTAAATAAGTGATAGCGCTGTACAGTCTGCATAATGTACAGTCGCCACATCACCCCCCTACGGAGAAAAATAAGCCATTCCTAAAAAAAAAAAAAAAAACTATTTACAATAAACAGAAATAAACAATTTACACAAGAAAAAATATTTTAAGTTACAAAAGAAGATTAATATTTGGTAAGTTACAAAGGAAGAATAATATTTGGTAAGTTACAAAAGAAGATTAATATTTGGTAAGTTACAAAAGAAGAATAGAACATTCACACAAGAAAAAATATTCGCAATAGAGTACAATATTTACAAATCAAATGGCTTAGCAAATCTCACTCTGCGACCAGAGCGTGTTGTATAGGGAGAAGTTGCAGGTATAGGTGGAGCTTTAGGATCAGTGGATGCTGGGCAAGCTGTAGACGGTGAGACAATTGTGGGCAGAGCAACACTGGATGGGTTCAGCGGAACCAAATCAGTGCTACTCTGTGGAAGTTCAGTGGAGTCAGCTTCGATATGTGCAGGTTTCACCCGATCGATGCTGACTGTTACATGTCTTCCACCAACGTCCAAGGTCATATTCTTGTCCCTCCTGTCCAGAACGCGGTGTGGCCCAGAGTATGGAGGTTGTAAGGACTTCCGCACTGTATCTTCCCTCAGGAACACATGCGTAGCTGTCGCCAGGTCTTTGAAGACGAAGGTCGTCGGCTTCGCGTGGTGTGCGGCAGGGACAGGGCGGAGTGCCTGCATTCTGCTCTTCAGTTGATCCACGAAATCGGTAACATCGATGTAGCTTGGGCTGCTCGGGGGTACGATGAGCTCGCCAGGTAGGCGAAGAGTTTCGCCGTACACCAATTCAGCGGCTGACGAGTTGCAGTCCTCTTTGTATGCAGTCCGCATACCAAGGAGAACTAACGGCAATGCTTTTGACCAAGTGTCATGGTGACACATTAGTGCCGCTTTCAGCTGCCGGTGTAATCTCTCTACCATGCCATTGGCACAGGGGTGATAGCTCGTTGTTCGAATCCGTTGAATGCCGCATGTATTCATGAGGCGCTGAAACAACGATGATTCGAACTGCCGCCCCTGATCAGTGGTGATGAAGTTTGGCACACCGAATCGTGAAATCCAGCCGTTTACTAGCTTGCCAGCGACTTCCTCAGCCGTTATAGATGTCAATGGCCACGCCTCGGGCCAACGGGTGAATCTGTCAATTGCAGTCAGACAATAGTTGTACCCGTTGGACGCAGGTAGGGGTCCAATAATGTCTATATGCACATGGCGGAACCGTGCCGAGGGTGGTGAAAACTGACGGAGGGGAGCGCTGACGTGACGAGAAATTTTAGCACGCTGGCAAGGCAAGCACAAACGCGCCCACGCTCGACAGTCCTTCTTAATAGAGGGCCAAACGTACCGGTCAGCTACCAATCGCGCTGTTGCGCGCGCACCTGGGTGGCTTAGACCGTGTAAGCGCTCAAAGGTCGGCCGTCGAAAGCGCGGGGTTAGGTACGGCCGTGGTCGGCCTGTGGAAGTATCACAGACGATAAATAGACCAGTACCAGGGATCGGTACATCTTCCAGTTTAAGGGAAGAGTTGTTACGTGCCTTTGCCAACTCTTCGTCACTCTGTTGAGATTGTGACAGTGCCGCGTAGTCATCTTCCAGTGAAATAGACTCGACACGTGACATTGTGTCAGCGACGACGTTGTCGACGCCGCTGATGTGCCGAATGTCAGTCGTATACTGGGATATAAATGAGAGCTGATTGAGTTGGGAGGGTGGTAGTTTTTCGCGTCGCTGTATGAAAGCGTACAGCAAGGGTTTGTGATCTGTGTAGATAGTCACGTTTTGCGACTCCAATATGTGACGGAAATGCTGCACACTTTCATAGACAGCAAGCAATTCCCTATAATAGGCTGGCCATTCTGATTGCTTTTTGGTAAGTTTCTTACTAAAGAAAGCAATCGGCTGCCAATTGCCATTAATCAGCTGCTGCAGACACGATCCAACATGGGTGCTACTTGCGTCGGTATATAAGCCGAGAGGAGCATCCCCGATAGGATGTGCTAACAAGGTGGCATCGGACAAGCTTCTCTTGCATTCTTCAAAACCATTCACGAGTTCAGGGGTCCATGGGAATGGTTGTGCACCTTTGCCTTTCGTGTCTGCGACAGCAGTAACAAGAGGAGCTTGCAGTTTTGCTGCTCGAGGCAAAAATCGGCGGTAGTAATTCACCATTCCCAAGAATCTCCGAACACCTTGAATGGTCTTGGGAAGCGGAAATTCTGACAGAGCGGTTATACGCTCAGTAGGTGGGCGAGTGCCTGCTGCATTGATGGTATAACCGAGAAACTTGATTTCGGATTGAAATAAATGACATTTCGATGCATTCACAACAACGCCATACTGCTGCAAGCGTTTGAATAAAATGCGAAGGTGTTCTTCATGCTCTTCAGCATTACGGGAAAACACCAAAATGTCATCTATGTATGCGTATACGAAATGGAGTCCCTGCACGACTTCATCTATAAAGCGCTGGAAAGTTTGTCCAGCATTGCGTAGCCCGAACGTCATAAAGGGGAACTCAAAGAGTCCGAAAGGAGTAATGATGGCCGTTTTACAGATGTCGTTTTTAGCGACAGGTATCTGTTGAAATGCCTTCACCAAATCAATGGTGCTAAACACGGTCGAACCAGAAATGAACTGGTTGAAATCCCCAATATGACGCACGGGGTACCGATCTGGTACAGTACGCGCGTTTAATGCGCGGTAGTCACCGCAGGGACGCCATGTCGCATCACGTTTCAAGGCCAAATGCAAGGGCGAAGACCAGGCGCTAGTTGAAGGTCTTGCCGTGCCACACCTCACCATCTCTTCAAACTCCCGCTTTGCAGCCGCAAGTTTCTGCGGACCCAGGCGGCGCGGGCGGCAGCACACCGGAGGACCAGGCGTCGTCTCTATATGGTGGACTGTGTGGTGCTTGATCTCACGGTGCATACCCGGTGGCCGTATTAAATCTGGGTATTCTGCAAGTATAGATTTGTTGTTGATTAAACGGACACTAAATTGACTGTCCTGTGCTGCTGCTTTAGCACTGGAAGACAGGCCTGTTGTCTTATCCAATAGACGCTTGCCTCCACAGTCTGGCAGCAGGTTGTAATGGGCTAAAAAGTCTGACCCTAATATGGCTGTAGTTACATCGGCTACCACAAAGTTCCATTTAAAATCTCTCCGTAGCCCTAAATTGAGAGTAAGGGAAATAAGACCATATGTCTTAATGTTACTGCCATTAGCAGCACTCAAAGAAAAATTGGTAGCCTGTGGTCGCCGCTGTAACCAGCTGATTGGGTAGCAGGATAAGTCCGAGCCAGTATCAATTAAAAAACGTCGTTTGGATTTGACTTCCGTAATGAATAATCGACGACTAGGGCTACCTATGTGACAGTCGGTCGTCGCCGCTACTGACTGTCTGTCGCTTTTCCCGCCCAGCTACAAGGCTTTATACACTTCAAGGCTTTTGTGTCATATTTTTTATGGTACCAACATACCTTATTTGTGTTAGCTGATGGAGACCGCGATCGCTGTGCTGAAAATCGTGACCTCCCCCTTCGTGACCGGCTCCTACCTCTGTGTCCGGCAGCGGCAGTGAGAGCTGCAACCTGCTTGGTGAGCTCCTCAACTCGGGTGGTCAGGTCGTTCTTCGATGCTGGAGAATTTGAGGTAGAAGCGAAAACAGCATTAGTTGTAATAGTCCCTGGACTAACTTCAAGTATACTATCTGCGAGGTGTGCCAGTTTGTCCAAACACAGGTCAGATTGAGCAGTAAGGATAGCCTGGAGAAACTGAGGTAGCCGTCGCATCCACAACTCCTTAATTATGCCATCATCTTTTAAGTCGTCTCCTGCTAGGGAACGTAAATGGCGTAGGAATTGCGACGGCTTTCTCCCATTTAATTCTTCCTCGCTGATCAGTTGCCTGACCCGCTGACATTCTGACATGGAGAGTCGGCGTGTAAGTTCAGTCTTCAACTTTTCGTACTGGCCCTGGTCCGGAGGGTTCGAGACAATGTCCTCGACTTCGGCTATCAGACGGCTGTCAAGATTTGCAATTATATAATCAAATTTTGTTTGTTCGCTCTTAATACCAGCCAGGTTAAATTGGGCCTCAACTCGCCTAAACCAATGGTTAGGACGGTCCACCCAGAATGGTGGCAGTTTGGGTGAAACTGCTGAAACCTCAGGGACACTATCCACCACATGCACAGATTCTGCCTTCTGGTTGTTAATTTTTGAAAGCAGTGCAGTTAATTGTGATTGCAAAACAGTGTTCTGCTGCTGCAATTCAGCAAATTTAGCCTGCAATTCCTCCATTTTGTTTACAGTTAATATGTACACTCTTTACAAAACATGCAAAAACAACACAAAATCAGAAGTAATAAATTATAATAAGGATGACCCTCCGACCACAAGGACCCAAGATGCAATGTTATTATCACACAAAAACACAATGTAAATAGCAATTAGTTTAACCTATAACCTATGTATTTTTACACAAATTAATTACAAACTATAGCAAAAATATATGTACAAGTTAGTTTAAATTAAAGTATTTACAAAATTTATACACAACTGGGTGTTTTAATGAATAATTAATGTGATTTTGAATCAAAATCAGTGGGGGTTTAAACGGTCAATACGACAACACAAACCAAAAAAAAAATGCTTTAAAGAAATATAAAAGTTTTGTACATACCCAAACACTTCTTTACATAACTAACGTGAACGAGAAAATGCAACCTAAATTTAAAAACTAACACAATCACATGCGCAAAAACAAGTCACTGTTGATAATTGATCGAACATTAATCGATAAGTCATTGGCGCGAACGACGAAAGTGACAGGAACGAACGAGTATGACAGTACTATCAATAGTTCATGCATGAATCGTTATGGCGCTAGCGTCAATGCGAAAAAAAATTTCCCGCGAAACGTCCAAAATGGCGGATAATTTTCTTTACTGAAATTTTACACTTTCTGTACACAAGCTATATACACAGCACTTCGAACTCCCGGAGACACGGGGGGCTGGGCGTAGGGTGAAACTGCAAGGCGCTCGACGCGTAGCCAGGCACGCGGTAGTATGCGCCCCTGCACCAACTCCTCGACGAAGCTGCGTGACTCGAGTCACCGGGCTGCAGAAATCGGCCGGCCACAAATATTTATGTTAGGGCCAATGCCGTCGTCGAAACTGTAGGCTCGCTCGCAAACGAAGGACGTCTGTGTTCTTAGACGGGCGTCACCAGTTGTAGGTATTGGAACCGATGGTGGCGGAGAAATAAGAGAGAATTTCTCGTTCTATATGTATATTAATCTCCACGGTTATGGTCACACAATATACCTTACACTTTATTCCTTAATACAGTTGCTAGACACAATATTTAATATAACAAATTAACAAAACTTGGCCGAAGAACATGGAAGTCGAACCTCACAGTAGAGCGGGCCAGGAGCGAATGGGAGAATGAGTGAGTACTCCAGAGAATGAATATTTAAATAGAGATTGAATGAGAGAACTAGATAACAATCAATAATTGGAAGGAACACTCACTCTCTCACTTGTTCCAGCGCTCTAATAGATGGCGCTAGGAGTATTAAACAACATATTGTATTAAATAAGTGATAGCGCTGTACAGTCTGCATAATGTACAGTCGCCACAAACTTCACAACTCGATGATTTTTCCTTCTTGTAGGTTTAACAGCAAATATGTCACCATTCTTCCAATTATATAAAGCTCAAGAATTTTAAAATCTATCCTAACTAAAAGCTGCTACGTAATGTAAGTGCAAGTTAGACTTGTGCCTTGTCCTCCAGGCAACTATGTTCCGTAATAATATTTCGAGGGCCTCGCTCGAGTGAAAGAGAATTTGTTGCTCATATATCTCAGACAATTTAATTTTTTGTGTGACTACACAGGATAGATCATATCCATATGTATGCTTAAACCTTTAAAACTACGCAAAGGATTTTGATACAGTTTTTTTTTAAATAGATCGAGGGATTGAATAATTTTATTAAGTACATCCATTTAAGTGAAGAAATTTTGTTTTAGCATTTAACCCGTGTGAAGTCGGGGCGTGTCACACATTTATAATAAAAGAATTAACCATTATGCCATATAACAATGAACAGAAAAAAAACGAATTATCAATCAGTGGCTTTCAAGCACCAACTGCTCAGCAATGGCCTCTTCTTACTCGGAGAAGGTTTGAGCATTAATCCGCTACGTTTGCTCAAAGCAGAGTGGTGATTTCAAACTTAATAATTAGAAATTGTAAGTCCAGGTTCCCTCACGATGTTTTCCTTCCCCGTTTGTCAGTAGTGTCTAACTAAATACCTACTGTTTTAATTATCTATAGGTATTATATGCTATATCATCCTTAGGTCTAGAATGTAGATTCTTATTTTGTCTGTGTAAAACAAGGGTTCAGGGACATCTCATTCAGATCTCGCAGCTTTTTCTAACAAATAAATGTAACTGTCACGTTTAAAAAATGAGTCTCCTGAAGCGAATTTCGTAACACATTTTTTTTAAAAAGATGAGAAGCAACTATATTTTTTGGTATTGATCCTTCTTTTCGACAACTGTAAACTACAGTCATTATTAAAGGTTGGTAGGCTGTTGTCAAGTCATATTATTCAATTAGGTATAGAATAAATCATTCCTTCAATATTGTTTTATCTTGACTGACTATTATACACTAGCATTAATTCCATTTTACACAATTTGGATAGTTTTTTATAATAGAAAATCGAATTCGCCACTAAACCCAAGATTTTGATTTATTTACAAAATCACTGACTGCAAATCCCTAAACAAATATTAAAACCAAAAAAAAACACAAACACCTATTTTGCGCTTACAAAATAAACACACGAACGAAATGTTCACATTTTTATTCAAGCATTTCCATCAAAAATGTTCGAGGCAAGTACAAAATTGAGTGTGAATACAGCAGTAATCTATAAATAGGTATCGAGTATCGACTCGAGTCAACTCGCCACATGATCGATTATGCGGAACCTAATCGATCCTCTCGATTAGACGTAACAAAAGGATGAGCTTAACTTCGTTCATGGTCACCAGACAAATTGACAGTGGGTACAAAGGGGCCTTCTTTTTTGTCGTATTTTATGTTGGTACATTTAAAAAGTGGGATAAATTTTACCCAGGATTTATTTTGTTCCAAAATTGTAATCTGAAAATATATTCTGGGTACTCTAAACGTAAGAGCTAAGTGTGCTAAGTGTGGGAGAGCCATGCTTCGGCACTAATAGGTCGGCTCCACCGGAGTGATACCACGGCCTCACAGAAAACCGGCGTGAAATAACCACTGCGTTGTGTTTCGCCGTGTGAGTGAGGTTACCGGAGGCCCAATCCTTCCCCTTCCCCAATCCCTCCTCAATCCCTAAATCTTCAAATCCCTAATCCCTAAAAGGTCGGCAACGCACTCGTAACTCCTCCGTTGCGAGTGTCCATGGGCGGCGCTGATTGCTTACCATCAGGTTATCCGTCAGCTCGTTTGCCGACCTATTACATAAACAAAAAAAAAAAAGAGCCTGCGCAACCCCGTGCTAGAGGAATATATGAAGTAAATTACATAAATATTTTTAAATCTAAGTCCATCGTTTTCCTTTTAATCAGCTGAAAAACAAGACAGCTGGAAGAAGACCTTCTCTCTCGATAATTTTTCTAGCTCATCTGTTGTCTTTCGAGCGATGCGGCCTGCCCAATGCCGCTTCAGCAGCTAAATTTTTGTATTTCTTTAAGTGTCTGTAGTTTAGGTACTTTTAAAACGCACAAAGTATGTTGGTCATATCCAAAGCCAAACAACTTTATCGGATCGTCCGAACTCGGCTTACTTAATATTTGGAGAAATGTATCTATATTGTTTTTGTTTAATTTTAAAACTCTGAATAACTTACGACTATCAGCTTCATACTGACTACATTCCAATAAAAAGTTTAGTGATGCATATCTTCTTTAACTCCAAACAGCTTGCAAATTTTAAGAACTATGTCAGTCGGTCAGTTTATATTTTAAGACAAAAGTCAGTAATTATACGCAATTAACTAAAATACACTTGTAGTAAGTATTTCATAGTACCCTTTAGACTTATTACGATATACAATTGCTAATTATGATGGCTTTAAATTTAGGTTATCCACCAAAGCTCTTTACTTTGGTATCGATTCGATCTTATTAAAGAATCATTATGACTATAATCGTAACGACTTACCGCTTAAAGCCGATAGACATCATATTTAAAAAATGAAAGAGCTGTTATGCTTAAGCACGAAAAGAGCTGCATAACCGAAGATTAAGCAGCTCTTTTCGTGCCTTAAGACTTGATTTCACAGACTCAGATATAAAACGTTTCGTTTTGTCGTGAGAATGAGGTTATCGGAAGTCCAGTACTCTCCCCTACCCCCACATCAGCGATCAGCAATACCTGTTATCCACACATCGCTAAATTCTGAATCGTTAAATCTCCTAATAGGCTCATCTCATAAAATGTGACCATTCGACAAACGAGGCTGATTAAAAGTTAGAATATAAACTCGTTACTCCTAAAGAAAATTAAAACTTTTTGTATAATTCCTTTCCTGTGGTTATTCATACCAAATACATTTTTTTATTTTTTTATATGATAGGTCCGCAAACGAGCAGACGGATTACCTGATGGTAAGCAATCAGCGCCGCCCACTCGTAACTCCTCCATTTCGAGTGTCCATCACTCGCAATGGAGGAGTTACGAGTGGATTGCCGACCTTTTAGGGATTTGGAGATTTAGGGATTGAGGAGGGATTGGGGGAGGGGAAGGATTGGGCCTCCGGTAAACTCACTCACACGCCGAACCACAACTCTGTGGTTGTTTCACGCCGGTTTTCTGTATCACTCCGGTCGAGCCGACCCATTCGTGCCGAAGCATGGCTCTCCCACACTTTCGTCTTTTTAAAAGTATTATTATCTTTTGGTGCTGTTTTAGTGCCTCTTTGTAAATTACAACTCTATACATACATATATGCAGATAATTTATACGCATTAGGTACGTCCAAATGAAACTAGCTCTGATCCAAAGTACATACCCCCTAAATATTTCATTTAATTATTATTAAATAATTATATATGAAATATTCGCACTCAATATAATTCGCGTAAATTTTAAACATTCATTAATATATAATAAAAAACATTGACTATATGATTCCTGGGAAATTATTTACCACGAATTATATTTTGATAAAATAAACTATTTAAAATTTATTAATTTATATTATAATTTTCCGATATTTCGGTGCCTGCGTTTTTCGTAAATAATTAATCAATATATTGGGACGATGGCAGAGTATTTAGGCCATCATTTTAAAAATGAAAAAGAGAACATACATAATAATATAAGATACCATTACTGACATAATTATAACGAATAAAGTTTAAGAAGAGCTCCTAACGTCATCGGTTATTATAAAATGCTCTTAATCGAGTCTTCGTCTAATATTTCAAATCAACATAAACGCGATGATGTACCAGCCCGGCTGGGAGCAGAAGGCTCCGAGAAATGAGGTTGTTTTTGGTCAGCGCAATTCCTACTAAACTTAACAAAGCAAAAACTGTGTAAATGTCATCTAAAGTCTTTAATTCCATGACAAAAAGACGTGTATTAATCTAAGAGATGATCATAAAAAATTGTCACCATCGCTATTGTAATATAAAACTAATTATTTTTTAACTAAATATTTAAAATGTTTGTTTTGAAATACATACATATTTCAAATACTATATATAAGTAATCAATATAAAGACCATTTGTGATTTGTAAAAGTACAACAGATTTAATACAGGCTATCTACAGGGACAAATGAGCATATTTCCATTAGATATGAAAATACTTTAAGCCGAGCTTAATTTGAGACGACTATTACAATTTTTCGAAAAAAATACTTTCCCAAGGAATCAAACACAGTAAGTGCTGTGATTATTTTCTTGTGATATGTCATTACAATAAAAGTGTTTTTTTTTTTCAATGTATCTGTGATTACAGATCAGTAAATATTTTTTAACCTAGAAATTCAAATTTACAAATAATTTTTTATCATCCGATAAAATTTATGATTAAATTTTAATTTCAAGGTTGCAATTTTAATAGCGCGTAATATTATCTCTAGGACTGTCTAAATTATATGTCAGTCAAAGGCTCTTTTAATAAGGCAATTTGTCAAAATTAATAGATAAAACACATCTCGGCCTAAATGTCACAAAAGTGAATATTGAAAAAGCCGTTGCAGAATTTTGAAAAACAGAAAGTTTTTGTGCTCATATCCATCTAATATTTCTTCAAAAAAACCTCTCAGAATCTCTAGTACTAATATAAATGTACGACTTACCGTCGAGTCGAAAAGTTTTAGGCCCACCACTCAAAAAAAAAAACACAATAATCTTCCAACACTTTTAAATCGCCACTTTCAATACCAAAGTCACACTAATTTCACTTTAACAATGTATGTACAAACTGAATAAAAACTTTGAAATAATTTAACACATTATTTTTAAATAAATTAACATCACTACTCTTTCGTATTGTAAGGATAACAATTCTGTTTCGTAGTTGCGCGCGGAAAATGTTAGAACGAGATACGCCACAGTCCGTTTTCCGACGCGCTTCGGAGTAAACTGGCTCTACTGAAAGAGTGCTTACAACGCGCATGCGTTAACCCACGAAAGACATTCCTCAGAGAAAACCTACTGAACTTTATTCTTTATTGTGGCATACCAAAAAAAACTGTTTTGTATTGGAATAGTACAGCATAAAAGTAATTGGATCTCGTAATTGTTTTTTATGAGATACGGCGGCAAACTTATAGGCGGATTACCTCATCGTAAGCAATCGAATCGACACCAAAGAGTTACGAGTTCGTAACTAGCCTTTTTGGGATTGGGGTTTCAGATATACAAAATGGATATAAAAATTAGGGAGGAATAGGGTATAATATGGTATTCTTATTCACAATGCAAAACTCAACATTGTCGTTGTTTCATGACTGTTTTCTGTGAGACCGTGATGCCCAGAAGGTTAAGGCGCCTGCTTCTCCTGTATAAGGATGCAAGTTCAAAACCTGGCAATTACCAATGTTTAACTTTACATACAAACGAGTAATAAGTGCCATTATGATAATAGACACCACTGTTATAGGGTTAAGGAAAACGTCGTGAGGAAACCTAGACATATAATTTTTAATCACAAGTTTGAAATCACCAATCTGCTTTCAGCAAGTGTGGTGGTTAATACTCAAATCTTTTCCAAGTGTAAAGAGACTATTGCTCAGCTGTGGGCGCTTATTGGCTGATAAATGTGTCAAGCCAAATAATAAGTACACAGTGTACTTATGATTAGTTTTAATAGGTTTCATGGCACACAACATAGTAAATAAAAATTAGGTAACTAAAAAAGGTTTTCTTTTCTTTTTTTATTATTATTACATTGGTTGGTTGACGAACGTGCCGGTAATCTGATGGTAAGGCAAACGGCGACACCTTCAAAACGAGAGAAGTAAAAAAAGAAGGTTTCCGATTTGAGAATTAGGATTTTGGAGATTTGGGTATTGCAGATATTGGGGGGGTGAGATATCAGGCATTCTCATTTACACTCATAAGCGTTTTTCACGTTGCACTTCCATTAAGCCGTGGTATCGCCATGGTGTCGTGGTATAATACTATCATTTATTCTTTCAAATAATGAAAAACACCGTTTCAAGAGTGTTGATATCGAAGATATTAGGTATGGAAGTGTTCATAGGGAAGGGGGAGAATTGGCCACCGATTTAATTCGTTACAATGCAGCTTATAAATTATACTTTACTTAATAACAATAGTTTATTCATAATCTCCGTGGTTTTCGGAGGCCCAATCGTTCTTCCACCCATCCTCAATCTCTCTCCTTAAATGAAAAAAACCACAAAAAACCGGCAACGTGCTCATAACTCCTCTGGGGGTATCCCCGGTACATGGGCGGAGCTGATTGTTTACCATCAGTTAAACCTTATTCTCGTTTAAGAACCTATGCTATGCTATAATAAAATATGGTAATGATACTTCAAGGAACTGACATAGTAAAGTTTCGAGGTAGCGTTTTCTACTAATCATACGTCTACCGCCATCTGTTGGGAACTATGCAATCTACAATTACAAATACAAAACTTTATGTCGTCGCTGTTCGTGCAAAACCGCGGAACAACAGTTGCAAAATACTATGTATGGGCTTTTAAACGATTTTACGTTGTTTAACCATATTTTACGAACGGAACCAAAAAGAGTAAGTAGGCAAGGCAGTCAAGTAGTTACTTTTTTTTAATGTGATATGGCGACAAATGAACAGATGGATGACCTGATGGTAAGCAATCAGCGCCACCCAGGGCCACTCGCAATAACGAAAGAGTTACAAGTGCGTTGCCGACCGTTTGGGGATTAGGGATTTAGGGATTGGGGAGGGGAAGGATTGAGCCTCCGGTAACATAACTTACATGGCGAAACACAACGCTGTGTTTATTTCGCATCGTGAGATTTCTGGTATAACTCCAGTCGAAGAGACGTTGGCTTATCCCTTATCACAAAAAGTATTTACCAACTCTGATTGCGTAGTTTGCAAGCGCAGCGACGATTTATTCATGTTTAAAAAAACATTAAAACATCAAAAAAGTGTATTTTTTATTAATTAAAAAGCTATGGTGATGATTAAAATAAGCATTTGTTTTAAATTCATATTCATTATTTGAACAATCGCGAGAAATAATAACTTAATGCTCTATACAACATAAAGATGGGTCTATGATTTCTTTAAAATCGCTCCTCAAAACTAAATCCTGAACCAGCCAGCCAGCTCAGTTTCAAGAAGAATATGTTATCTACCATAATCCGAAAACAGTTCATAGTTCACTTCGTATCATCAATCTTCGTTATAGCTACTATGAAAGTTCTTTTCAAGCAGACAAGCTAATATCGTATAGTAAAAAAATATCAGCTAAATCTATCAACCCCTTTTTCTTCATTTCTAAACTTAGGTTAACCTTATGTAAACTTAAGTTAGTCTTCCATTCTTTAGTAAGGATCATTCACGTAAAAACAGATGCAGGAAATTGAATTGATCGAATCGAATCGAATCGAATCGATTTTCGAATCGTCGAAACGAACCTGTTGTTACCTATTTAAATTATTATTGCAGCACGCATGTACTTGTGCCAGCTTGAAGTTGTCATGCTCACTCAAAGGTCTCACTGGTGGTTGCACAGGCAGAGATCCAATAATCTCTCATTTCTTTATAATATAGTTGAGTTACGTGGTTTTGATGTGCGTATCATGTTGGTGAAGGGCCGCCGTCGATTAGGACTGATCAACTCGTGACTAATTTATTTACTTTCTCGGATTCTTTCACTAAATATTAAATAGTGTTACGCTGATATACATAACCAACCTAATAATGTTACAATAAATTTGACTGTGAAACTGATTCAAACAGGGGAATCTCGTTCGAATCTACACATTGGAAAAAGCAAATGGCTTCACTAGAAGTCTTACCGGCAGAATGACACTTTTTATCTTAAAATCTTAATTGAAGTTCAAAAGTGCCTACAATCGTCTTATTGATATAATTTCATTTTTGAGGGCCCTTTAAAACTGGATGTCTTTCGCCTTAGAAACATGTTATAGTGGTGATAATCCCTACCCCTCCCCTTCCCAATCTTTAAATATGCGCAATCCTTATTCCCAAAAGGCCGGCAACGCCATTGTGACTCCTATGGTGTCCATGGGTGGCGCCGATTGCTTTCCATCAGGTAATCCGTCTGCTCGTTTGTTACATATCATAAATCGATGTTGTAATCTGCTCGGTTTCATTATAAAGTTGAAGACCACGATTGACATTCTCACTTAACTGCTGAATCAATTTGGCAAATAATTAAGGATCTTGGACGGTGAGACTTCTTTAATAATATAATCAGTCTAGTACAATACTGCCAAAACATCAACCAACTTACACAGGTATCAGATTTAGGTCTAACGATAATATATGGTGATAACATGACATCGGCCCCGTTTTAACCATTACACTTAGTCACCTCACATAAGGATTTTCTTTATAGATAGCTATTAGGATTTGTTTTTATTCCTTACCTTTGCTTCTTAACTAAAAACAAAGTATACACCGTCAAACTTCATTAACCGTATTTGGACCGGACCTGATTATTTAGAGACTTATCGCCATTGATTTTTTTTTCACTACTAACTCTTGACTGTCGTATAACTATTATTTACTTTTGGTATCATAAAAATGAAACAATTTCTATAATACTTAAGACTATTTATTTAAAAGTATTCTATATCCATTAACCAAAATACCTTTAGGTTTTCTTTTGTCCTAAATTAAATATTTAATTTATAACATTCAGACAAAGAACTCAAAAATTCAAAGTAGACAATCACAAATATACATAAAATGAAATTATGTTGTTTCAAGGTCTTAATGGAAATGAAAGACGTTTTGTACGTAAAATACTGGGCATTGACTATCTCAAATAAGGAATAATAGAAAATAATCTCAGTTAGTGGGGTAATTCAGTCACTCCAGAAACTGTGATGATATATGTACACCTAATGGGAATTATAATTAGATTTGATTGGTGTATAACTTCGCATTTGTCTTCACAATTTCACGTAAGTTATCAGGTAAATAAACGTCACAAGCTTTTAAAAATTGCGATAGAGTAATACTTTTATCTTCTTCGTCACTGCAACTATTTTCTAACTTTCTTTTTTTAGTTGTTAAATTGTTATTTATGTTCCGATCAAAATCATTTGTGCTTAGATTACCATCTTCGGAAACAGTATGATTCTCAGTTTCTCCTATTTTTAGCGTAACTCTTATATTTGGAGAAGATGTAACAACAAAGTCTTCGTTACCAATTTTTTTTACTTGTATAAATATACTGTCAGGTTTATCCTTCTCAACAGTTCCAGTAGATTGCAAAACTACATTTTCTTTTTTTGTTTGTGTTTTGTCATCTTGTGACTTATTATCTCTTGATTCTGTTTCTACTTCAGCTTCGGTTTGCGTTTCAGCGCATTTGAGATTGATTTGGTTGGCTGGAAGAGGCTCATCTAAATATAAAGTTGGCACTGCGTATCTGCTAAGGAACCCTTTTTTGCTATAAGAATATCTATCGAAATGAAGACTGCACACATATTTATTCTTAAAAAAGTTCCAGTCTTCATGAATTACATGTATTCCATTACAAGCCAATATCCATTCTTTGCGTCTGAAAAGAAAATAATTTATTTAATATTTTGCCGAAGAAACTACTTAAATAAACAAATTTCGAACGCGCAGACAAAAGAAAAAAAATATGTAGTACGATAATCCTCAAGTATTAAGGACGTAAAGCAATTGGGGTTACAATAATAATGGCAACCAAACCACTTTAAAGACTACCCAATGGTCGCAGATGTTGTTTTTATATTATGTTTATATTTTTAATCTCTTACTCTGAAGAGCCTAGAGAACAGTAAATCCAACGCAACCAAATACTAATCAAGTGCAGATCGCCGAATAAAAAAAATCAAATGTATTTTTTTCCTAAGAGAATAACCGTTGTACTCCATCCTTTCAGCTATATGTTTTAAATGTCTCAAAGATGATTTTGCAATATAATAATCGACTTTCACCTAACTTCAGCGTGGTCAAATATATTTCAGAGCTTAGTAAGCACATTGTGAACAACACAGAAACATAATATAAGAACTCTGTCTACACCATTAAATTGTTATTTACTATTGCTAAGTTTATTTAGAATATTCTTCTTGATATTTGGATTTATTTTAATCTTTCCCCACGTGCGTAATTACGCTCTACAGGCACGCATGCGCTCTAAACATGTTATCAGTGAAATTCTCATCAAAAGAGTTCTAATATAAATATAAATTGATAATGAAATAGTTGTCATCACAATTACCTTTCTTCACTGTAAGGAAACTGATGAAATTTCAATTCTTTATTCATTTGTGAAGACGATGGACAGGAGGGCACAGAACATGTTATATGCGTCATTATAAAGGTTTTATAGTTTATAGCTGAAAAATTGCACTGTCAACGATGCACATGAGTCGCAGCTCACTTACCGCGAGTGACTGGCATTCAGTCGGTCGAATGCAGGGTAGCGAGGAGCGCCCCTCCCCGCAGCCTCCCCTTACTATCGTTCAATGACCAGTCTGCTTGTAATTCTATAGAAATTACAATAATCCTATTATTTTATAAATGTTGTAAGTTTTTATCGAGAATTTTATGAATGATTGTTAGCTCTTAACACGATAACTGCGTAACAGATGTGAAAAGAGCATATTCTGGAATAACACTCCGGGAAACATTTTACCCCTGTAACGATGTATGTAATATAGCGTTAGCAGAAAAATAAAAAGTTTTTAAAACAACAAAAAAAAATTGTAAAAGTAAGAAATATTTTAATGTGCCTATTAATAAAATTAACAATTCAAAAGTGTCTTTTAAAGTCTTGTTTGAAGTCCTGCTCGAAGTCTTGCTTGAAGTTCTGTTTGAAATCCTGCTTGAAATCTTGCTTGTAATCTCGTTTATAATTATTCTGCTCAGAAACTCTCCTGAACTGGTGTCTGCTATTTTGCTGGAACCCAGTGCTATAATCTTCTTTTATGTCCTGACTTTTAGGTGAATAACTCATATTGCGACTTCTGCTTTGGCACCGGGATTGTTTTCAATACAATTATTTGCTTTATTTTTTAGCGAAACAAAATATTATTAGTAAATTAATAACAAAAATAGAGTAAATATCGTCGTGCTTTATCGCTTCACGTTCTTTATGTAAGACAAATGTCAAATATGTATTGCCTTCAAAAAGAAGAATAAAATTTAATACAAACTAATGAGGTTTTATAAAAGTAAAAAATGTACTTGAAATACTCTTTACTATAAAGTAACTAGACCTTTTAGCAAGACCAGGGAAGGGATTGTAATTCTCATATCAGGACGAACGACAAAATATAACGCTTAGTTAAAAAACCGTACCAAAGCCAAAGAATATCTAGAGCTATATTGGATAACAATACAATACGGGACAATACTTATCGCGAATAAATGCGAATTAGGAAGTTTTGCAACATGAAATTGGAAACACAAGATAACGCTTCCGAAACAAAGAACCAATAAAATTGGTTTTTAAAACTTGAAATTAAACTGTCATCGGTATATTTGCTAACGAATGGACGCAATTTTTTTTAGTATTAACAATGCAAATTTCTCATTTATCCAAACTCATCCAAATACTAATTATTCTTATGAATAATATCTGAGATTCATACTTTAATTTCCGCTGCGGCGATTGTAGGACATTTTGTTCAAATGAGATTTAAATTGCCTTTTGTCGTGCTTTCGCATGATTGGGCTTATCAAGATTTGTGGCAACGTGCGCAATATTGAATTATTAGGAATCATAGCGACTATAAATTCAACGAAGCTGGCTTTTCTAATTGGTTTTATCAACGGTATAAATCATAATAACACAGTTGTTATATTCCGCTGTGGATTTAGCCAGTTAGGCCGGCTTTATTACGTCTTCATTTAGAATTACTTCTCAGAACGTTATTTCATTTATTAATTTTCGAGAAATTATGAATCAGAGCCTATTGATACAATTTGATAACGAACACGGATTATTATGTGGATTCTATTGATTTTGTCGCTTAACACAATATACCTAAGGTTCAAAATAAAAATACGAAGAATCTCAATTTCAGTTTTTTTAAGAAATCGTCTTCTAAGTATCCTTTTGATTTATATCATAAAGAGAATTTGTGTAACGATACAAATTCATTTTAACAACTTGTGACATTTGAATTCCATTAACTCGCCTTATACAATATCTTTTTGTAGGAGAAAACAAACGATTCATCATAATAAATAAACATTTTATTTTTTAAGTATAAAATAAACAAATTCATTTTTACTATAATTTTTTTTATTATGTTGATGCCCAAATCAAACATATTTGGTCTTTCACTGCGGGCTTGTGGTGGTTTGAATGGTCTACGCGCCGTATGCTCGGTTACTTTCGGAGTTCGAAGCGCGATCCTCCTATGTTGCTCAGCCCGAGCAGGGCATGCCACCACAAGTGTACATGTCACAATTTAGTTTGGACATATATCAAAGGTGATACCCTTTTACAGAGAGATTAAAACATGCCTTAATAACAAGAAACTCCATAAGCTGTGGGTTTACAGTCCATAACAATCAAACAGTATTTAATTCTGTAAACTCCGAAGAAACTGGTAAATAAACAACCGGAAGATTTCCCGTCAATGACAGTCGCGCTTTTGTCTTAATTAAATACGATGCTTAATCCCTTCCGGAACAATTTTGTCAAGAACAATTCCACCTTACCGACGTCTGACATTAAAGTTTTTCGTTGTTCCTTTGAAGATCATGGGATACGTATCTTTCGCTATTTCTTTGAAAAGTCATGGTCATGAGGGAAAATCTTCAAATGACTTCAGTTTTCTCGCCCAGAATATGACGAGAAGAAGTGTCAGACTCTTACTTCTTACTGACCAAACTCCTCGTTCCTTCTCCTGCTCTAGGTCGAGGCCGTCTGTGGTGGTCTATTGGCTTTTTGGGGCGCACGCGGAAAGCTAAGTGCCATAAGCTCGAATCTGGTTCTGATCGGTCAGTGATCTACCCTTGCTTGCCGATCGATAATCAAGTTCACAACACCAGACATTTATCAAATTGTTGGGGCTTAAAATACTTAGTCACTAAACGAGCAAACTTCGACAGTTCCTTTTAGATTTCCCTAAGATCCCGTCATCAGATCCTGACTTCGTGACAGTGGGACCAAATTGAAAGTATAAGCATTCGAAATCAAACAAAAAAAAAATGGTCATAAACGACAAAGCTACGAAGAAAAATGCAATAAAATTTTAAATGAAATCAACATTAAGAGAGAAATTTTATCAAAGCTAAAATCTCGACAGGAAACATAATCAGCAAATCTCATAACACATAAAAGAATCTCCCTAACTATAAATAAATATGTAACATTATGTTGATGAAGAAGAAAGCAATTTCCTTGATGACATTGTGTTAATCATGCATTATTACAGGCTTTGACCTATCTTTTTTCCTACCTTTGACCCAGAAAATTTATCGCCGTTCTTATATTAGAAGGAAAATAGTTGCCCACTCACTGCAGGAAATGGGCATTTGGGTAAACCTCAACAAAGATTGGGAAGACTGATTGTCGTAAGTATAGTGTTACGCAGGTACCTCCCGTTCCACCTTTTCATTTGTTCCACGATCAAAGCGTGTTCTCGTTAGCCCGGGCTCGATTCAGCTATTTTATGTAATTTTTCATTCCAACGGTGGCGCTGTTCGTTGAGAATGATATTCGCAATTTGTACTGTTTCTGAAGAAAATGGCCTTCAGGCTTCAATGTCAAAATAGTGTTTTGTTATTTAAGATTCTTTAACAAAAACGGAAAGTACCTCTTTGTTCAAATTAAATATTATGAGTTAAATTAAATAGTTATTTTGCTAGATTTGCCAGGTCCATTTCATTAATTTTTCTTTTAGGTATGTAATGTAGTAGCAGATATAATAAGTATCTCCGTGTTTCAAACACGGGCTAACCGGCGAAACAAAACGCTGTGAAGCATGGCACCCCCACACTTAAATTTGTACAACTATCCTAGAGGATGAGTATTCTTGGAAGTGTTTTCCTTGTTCATGTAATGAGAGGATATTGCAACAACAGAATTACATGAGGATAGTCGGATTACGATTTTTTAATAACACTGGGCAATAACAGTGAAAAACTAGAAAGAAAGCTAAGGCAAAGCTAATTTTTCAAAGAGTCCGCGACGAACTTAATCAGAAAACGAAAGAGGAGGAGAAAAAGACGTTTACAAACTTTTTAACGTCACCACATAACCCCATTTTTTTAGAATTTAATGTTAATTATTATATTATTAAACACTAGATACTGACAGGCCCTAATTTTGCACGGGTGCAATGCTCATACTGCCTAAGTCCAGTTTGTTATTGCACATAAAAACCTTCCTCTTCAATCTCTCTATTTAATAAATAAATCCGTAAAAAAATATGTTTTAAAGATTTAAGCATACATCCCTTCGTAAATATACATATTTACGGACGGGGAAAACTACTTTAATACCATGTAGTGATTGGATGATCAGGTATTTATAGAATTAGAAAAATAAAACGATTTTCTTATCAGTAACAAATATACATCTGTCTACATGTTTTGAGAGATAATTATGTATTTATTATTTAGGTACACGTATTTTCCATCATCATCATCATTATCACTTCTAGATCTAGGTTTCCTCCATAGTGTCTTGTGTTTTTTGTCACGGCGTGTCAATGGCGTCTTAATAGTCTTAGCAAGTACATATAACTCGGAAACGGTCGCATTGGTTCTTACCATTTAAACCCTTATGCATGAGAATGAAGCTTTAAATAAACTTCGGATTACTATGACATCAACATTTAATAGTTACGTAGATTCGTATATTTAAAAAATAAAAATAGAAAAATAGTAGGTATTGCAAAGCGGAAAATCTTTCCAATCCGTATATATTTTTCAAATATATTGACTGCTAGTCGCTTTAGATCGTCGTATTTCAAGCGACACATCAAAAGGTTTTTTCGTTGACTGACTGAATGTCGTTTATTGCGCTTTTGCGTATGACTCATACTTCTATCGTTATGGGAATACCTCACAAAAAGCCAATGAACTAGATATAAGTAAATAGTGTGTTCATGGAAAACTATATTGAAAACTTTCTCTTTGATATGAGAGCGAAGTAAATTAAAAAACTGACTTAATATACCTGAGGAAGGCAGGGATATAGGAAGGTAGGGATGTAAGGATAGGAAGGTAGGGAGATTCCTGTTTTGGATAGAATGAAACGCCTAGGTGTCAGACACGATGGAGAACATGGTGCTTGTGTACCCTGATTGAGCTGAGTATTATCGTGTCCTTAAAGAACCGATCGGTACAGGTGACTCCTCGCGCATGCAAGCTATGGAAGAGAACGAGAGGAAATTGCCAAGTCGCCTTTCTGAAGCAATCTTACTAGCTAAAAAGATGGCAGAGCACGTGAGGGATTGGTCCCTCTTACGCCCCAGGCACCGTAAAAGACGCTCCGGGTACGGAAATAGCACGACTATATCCAGCCACTAAAAGCGTGACAGCGGAGTGGACGACAGGTAAAGGTAGCTTACCACCCGATCAAAACCAAATCTCAATGTACGACACATTTCACCGCGAGCCTCAAATAGCCATCGGATCACGATGGATGTGATCAGTAAAACTCTGAAACTCCCTTTTTCCCAACCAAGGGCGGGAAAAGTGATTGAATAATTTTCTAAAGAAAAATAAATTGGTGTATGATAGAAAATGTGGCATTAGCAAATACTACAGATCAAAATCTTACTCTAGAGAATAATGTTTTGGATACATATTGCGACACCATAAGCTAAGCCTCTTCTTATCTAACAAAACAAACACTTTAATTTGTGTTTGCGAAAAGCGAAAATAAACATGAACAGGTAAGTTACCTAAAAAGGTACACTATAGTTTAGGTACATCTTTAAACAAAGATGAAATCTGAAACGACCGTAAAATGGAGTCCACTTCCTTCTCAAATAACGGAACACAACACTGATGACGTGACGCACCTTTTATATTCGGACTTCGTGGTTAGAGATTAACTACATTCACTCGAATCTTAACTTTTTATTATAAAACTCATAGTCTATTTTTCCTCAACAAGATAGAACTTTAGTTCAGGTATACTTTACCTATGAGATCTATAATCCAGTTCACCGTCATAAGCTCACAAGATAAAAGTTGTGTGCAGACTTTTAACGAGTTGCTGACATGGTTGAGTAAACTCATTTTATGCACACTTTATTATGAAATATGGTGGTACAAAAACTGGGTTTAATAACTACTTAACATAAGTAGAACCAATTGTGAATAAATGGGGCAATCGTGATGATCCACTGTTTAATTTATAGAACTATTAATCATCCATGAAGTTGTTGTATGCATATTATGTGTTATAGAAACAGTAATTCAATAAATTTTATAGAAAAAGTCCGCCGAGGGCTCTCCACCCCGTTTCAACTTACTTAAAACTTAAGCAGCAATTAATATATCGATTAAGAATTACCAATATTATTTTCACAATATTGAGGTTTTTAACACACGGTGAAACACATGCAGGTGTCACTTTAAGCAGAAACAAACGTCCCTGTTTGAAGGCATCCGCGGCAAAAATTCGCCATCATAGTTACAAAAGAGGTCAATTTTATTAGTATGTTTATATTTTTTCTTGTAAACACTTTTTGTTTGCTAACTTCTGCTTTGATAATAGGAAGGGTTAATAAATAAATTATAAAATATTTGAACTCTTTCATTTCATTACAAAAAGCGTGGACGCGACCCAATTCAGTTTGACATAATACAGGCGCGAACATCGTTCTACAAATTGAACTCGCGATTTCAAACAACGGTTTCGGGTCAAGCTTTAATTAGAAAATACCTGATACATGAATGTAATTTGCAATAAAATTTCCATATACGAGGTCATTATCATTTTTGGTTCGTTATCTCCATTTCATTATGAGAATGACTAAGAATGTGCGATCTTAGCAAAAATGATGATTACACAATCATAAAAGATTTTTAAATTAGGTATTATCAGTGTAACAAAATTCTTTTATAAAAAATCTAAAGCATAAAAGTTAGTTCCCTCGCGCGCTCCGCCTCCTGCTTTGCAAGCATAACTGCTTCGCAGAAGGAGGATATAGCTTCCCAGTTCCTCTCGCTATGAACCATGGCCTCGATTAAGGTCGGGCGCGAGAGGTCGCCGCCGCCGATCACTTCCCTGAGGACACGGCGGTGCTCAGCCCAGGCAGGGCATACCGCCACCGTATGCTCCACCGTATCCTCTAGGTGGTCCTCACAATGATGACACTCGGGCGTTTCCTACCGCTGGATCCGAAACAGGAACCTACCGAAGCTGCCGTGCCCGGTAAGCACCTGCGTCAGGCGAAAGGTGAGGACGCCGTGGCGTCTCCCAAGCCACTCCTCAAATATGTAGGGGGTAATCTTTCTTTCACTGCTAGATAGCTACAATGTTCCTGAGTGCTATAGGCTGTAAAACATCACGCTACGATTAAATGGAGCCGTGCAGCGGGTGAAACCGCACGAGAGTAACTAGTCAGTACATATAATATAAAGGTACACAGTTTAATCACAACCAATCAGAAAAATAACGCTCCTTACTTAATCAAGGTCTTTAGCATTGACTTAATTAGTTTTTTTATGATACAGCAATCAGTCACAGAAATTATTTTTATAGTTCATCTCGAAGAGCGAATGTAAGAGAAAATTGTCATCCTCATTTTATGTTTGTAGATACTTTGTACAGAAGAACACAATACTATTGTTTATATTCTATATGTGTTTGGATGTTTGCCAGATCTCAGGAATTCTAGAGTACTTGAAATGTTTGGTAACAATATGTGAAATATTTCATAGCAAGTATGAAATCGTTTGTGACTTAAAAACTATGTGATTTACAAAATTATTGCTTATTACATAAGATTATATATAACTAGCAATCCGTCCGTCTTCACACATATCTTTATAAGGATGACATCCATTACATAGTGGAGGAATTATTATACATAATAAACCTCCCTCTTTAATCACAAAAAAGAACTCATCAAAATGCGTTGCGCAGTTACGAAGATTTAAAGTTAAGGATGTAGGAACAGAGAAAGGGAATTTATTTCGTACTATGTAATGGTATCGAAGATTTAAATTTTGATTATGTGATTTATTTCTGATCAGTGAGGTTGTTTGTGTTAGGACCTCATTTACGATTACGATGAACCTAACATGTGAATTTAACACTATTTTAAAATAGTAAAAAGTCTATCCCCTAGTGAAGTTGTTGCGGACTCCAACGAAAAAGAACGAGCAATAAAAACATCAATGGTTACTCTTTTCCTATCATTTTTTAAAGAGTTTCATTTAATAAAGAGAAAACATACTCCCTAGTTAAATCCATTTCCATCAAGTAATTGGAGTTCTCTTGATAACTTTGTACACAACGGACCATTTAAATTTGAGGCTAATGGTAACGTTACTTGAAAATTGAAGCCTGGATGTTCAACGTCCAGTATTACTTGGGAAGATTATTATAATATTATGAGGCATCCCACTTAAATCAGAAAATTTGTTAGTAGTAGTTTTCCATTTTAATTCCCATATTATGTAACATTTGGAATATTCATTAATTCTGACTTTATGTGTGTACGTGTGTCTGTTTTATATCTTTTATTAAAACTATCCGCCAAATATAATATCCCTTTTCATGGGATAAGGGTGCAAACGAGCTGACGAATCATGTAACGGCAGCATATAATATCAAGCTACTAGCGTAGCCTGTAGATATCCGCAACACCAGAGATCACTATTCACTATTCACTATATTTATTGCATTCCACAATGTGAACTTAGGTGGTAGGGTACATAAGGATTTACATATATTAGTTTAAGAGCATTGTGGGCCCTGTCGGGCATAACAATATTTAATTTTTTATGAGGAGGACTAGTATTTATACATATATATGTTTACAATTTTAAGTAAGTTTATATAGCTTATTCTATCTATACTAATCTATCTATACTTATATTATAAAATTAAATGCGAAAGTAAATGTCTGCAGGAAGACACTATTCCATGTGCGTTGCTAATTTTTTGGGGATTGTTTGTTTCACACCAATTTCCTACGAAGGCCGTCACTACCATCAAGCCTGTCTATTTGTACTTAAGTATGAGTCTACCACACTTCGATTTCAGACTCTTATTAAGAATTTATAAAATCCAACAGCTGTTTATTATAACCAGCCAATGAAGGACATAGCTGAATCTGTCTATGTCGATCTTTCACTTCTACAGTAACAAAAACTCCATAATTTTAAATCGAAATATTTCCAAAACAAACGTGAGCACCTTGTTAAACAACAGTTAGATGTTCGTAGATACTTGTGAACTCAATGTGTGTTTACTTACAACATGCAATCGTTAGGGAAACTTTGACAGCCTGTGTTTTGTTATCATCGACGTTCCCGCAACGAAGACTTATGGGATGTTGTGTGTCTTACTTGAATTTTGGTAACTTAAACATGAGAAACTAATTTGCTTTTATCAAACTTTTTCATGTTGCTATGTTTTTTTTTTTTTTTTGTGAGGGGAAAATCATCAAATGTCTTCTCCCGCCCAGGGCCGGGCAGGAGGGAGTGTCAGACTCTTACTGACTAAAAACCCCCCTGTTCCTTCTCCTGCTCTGTGCCGAGGTCGCGGTACCTCATTGCGCTTACCCGGCAACCCCGGCTGAACATCAGCCCTTTAGGGCCCCGTCTGTGGTGGTCGAAATGTTGCTATGTAAGAGTAAAACAACATCATTGTTGTCCTGAATGTTGTTCATCGCAAAGAGAAGCAAAAGTTTATTGACACCCTCTTCTTATTAGTGGTGTACGTCTTTCATAACACAATATAGATAAAACAGTTTTAATGGCTCATAGGTTAAGAAGCTGTCGCTTCCCACACATGGCACACCCCATGTATAGGAAGCAACTAAAGATACTTCCCCGACTTATAATTATGTAGGTAGTTTTAGGATTATTATTTAGACACTATTAACAAACGGTTAAGAAAAACATAATGAGGTTTTATCACTTTGATTTTTAAATTATAAGTTTGAAATCGTCCAACCGCCTTGAGCATATGCGGTAATTTATACTCATTCTTCTTCATATTATAAGAGTATTTGAGCCTTTAAATATAGAGACGACTATGTACCCAAATAAATATAATTTAATGGAAAATTCTTTTTTGTTCAATCACAAACTAAACCGAGCTAAAAAATAAATATGACGGAGAGACGAGCGGGATCGTCGAAGAGTTTGTTTCATCTTCATCCGCCATCTGAGTAGTGTGGATGGTGTTTCTTTGGAATAAAATTGCAGATTGATCACAACAGTTTACTTAGTAATTTACATGAAATGCGGTAACTAAGCGTGGGAGAGCCATGTTTCGGCACGAACGGGTCGGCTCGACAGGAGTGATACCACGGCCTCACAGAAAACCGGCGTGAAACCACCACAGCGTTGTGTTTTGCCGTGTGAGTGAGGTTACCGGACGCCCAATCCTTCCCCTCTCCCAATCCCTCTTCAATCCCTAAATCTCCAAATCCTTAATCCCTAAAAGATCGGTAACGCACTCGTAACTCCTCCGTTGCGGGTGTCCATGGGCGGCGCTGATTGCTTACCATCAGGTAATCCGTCTACTCGTTTGCCGACCTATTACATAAAAAAAACTCTAATGCTACGTAGACGGATTGCAATACGAAACGTGGAGAGTCCTGTATTTGCGTTCGTTCAATCTGGCGGCTCACGCCACGGAAAAATTCCCATTTTAAACCAAGCACAGACCAACCCCAAGCGATGACAGCCCCATGTCATATGACGTTTCGCACGATCGCAGCGCCACCCCGCCGACAAATATAATAATCTAACTTAAATTTCTCAAGTATTACTTGAACATCTATCAATTAGATTTATTTTCTTATTTATTACAGAAATCTGAGCACAGTTACAGAATTATGATACCCCACAACTAAATGGGCACTTAGCGAACTAACCGCTAAACTTCTGTCAAAATTCCAACCAGTGGGTAGGTGAATATTAGAAAACGATTTTCTTGATCCGAGAAAACATTAATACTAAACATGTGTGTTGAGTCTGGAAGCTATTGTATAATAGACATAGAATACATTCATCTTTTGCTATGGAAGGATTGAATATGTCATTATTAAACCTGGATGGTAGCCAGAGCTATTTTCGTTTGAACATTTGTAATAATATCTACACATGGTTTATATGTTACATTTATGTATATTGCAGATTATCCACCCAGACTATATGAACATGCAAAATAAATGATTTTATATACCTATATTTTTTTAATAAAACGTCGTCCCTCTACAATTTTCTTCTTTGTCATTAGTTTATTTTTAAATATACAAAAGACGCATAGATAGACCAAAACAACAATTTTCAAATCACAAAAAACTTATTTCGAGCTTGAATAAAGCCCGCATGACGTTGCACTGTAGGTCTAATTTTCCATTTTAGTACTTCAGCCATAATGCCAACTCATACCACAAGTAGCATTTATGGACACGAATTCAAAGGCATCAATTAGGTACAGATAACTATAGGGTATAACGTACATATACAATAATATACATACACATGTATACAACGTTTCAAATCAAAGGATTCAATCAAAACTAAACAGTGGAAACGATATACAGTTTATGTATATCAAGTTTCATACATTATGTAGTTCCGGAGCCCAAGAATTGGATATGACAAATGATTTTTTAAATTACTATCTCTCTGTCGGATTGGTATTTTTTAAGCATTTGTTGCTTTATGTAATATTTATTGAAATTAACGACAGGTACACTCATTCATCAGTAGCGTGTGCGTACTGGTAGAGATTTTCTCCGATAGTTCGCGTAAGTTGTGATTTTTAATAAATTTTGTATGTTTGACGATAGTAATAAACAATTAAATAAAATCGGTCAATAAACCTATTTACAAGTCTAACCGTTGCGTTGTACTCAGTAATTTCACTGTTAACTGATACCACAAGTAAACCTAGTTATCAATTATTTTCAGACTAAAATCTTATATAAAAAACTAAATTGTTGTTCGCTAGTCTCGCTAAAACTCGCGAACGGCTGGACCGATTTGGTTAGGTTTAGTTTAGAAATATTTGTGAAAACACAGGAAAAGTAAAAAGGGTCTGAAAACATCGTGAGGCAGTACGGAGCATGCTGGGTCAGCTGATCGTAACTAAATTAAATGTCTTTAAGTAACACCTTTGTTGTGAGGGGAAAATCATCAAATGACCACGCGCGGAACCCTACGCACCGCTAAGGATTGACACCAGAAATCGAATATTCCTATAAAATCCTTCCTTCCTTTTTTGAAAATGCCCAATAAACATGATGTTATTCATCGCTTATTTTCGTAACGTTGTTCACGATATTTAATTATCAATTATATTAATATAACAAACTATAAATAAAAATACTAAAATATTAACATACCAATTTAGATCAAGGAAATAAAGCCATGTTACGATACATAATGATATTTCAAGCTAATTTTGCTTATAATATAAAATTTTATGTAATTATTTAGTATTTACGGGACATTTTGTTTTTCCTTGGTCATGTCCATGTACATATATCATATGTGACGGAGGTCTTAGTCGGACTTGACTAAGACCTCCGTCTTACATACTCCATGTGCAAAAAAATATAACAGTGTGGAAGAGTCATGTCACCATGTGTCCTTGCGTTGTGTTTTGCAGTATGAGTGAGGTTATTTCTTCAAATAGCAATTCTCAAATCCCCTAATCCTCAAATCCCTGATTCATAAATACCTAACCCCTAAAAGGCCGACAACTCTTTCTCTGATGATACCATAAAGTGATTCATCTGCTTGTTTTCCCGGAATATAATACATTAAAATATTGTATAACATATTATTGTATGAAGTTCTAAATATGTTTGCTTAGTTACAAAACTCATTCCAAACCCTTTTTAAAGTCTGGACAGCACTAGGCAGCGTACTAGTCGCAGAGGGTTTGAACCGCGTATTTTTATGGAACAAGAAACAAAATCCAAGCGACCGGTCTGCGTCCCAGGACTGATTTCGTATTTAGTTTCTTACTTCCCAAAACGACGAAGTACCTGATGGTAAGCAATCGGGGCCGCCCATAGATACTCGTAATACTGAAGGAGTTACTACAAGTGCGTTACCGGCCTCTTTAGGTATATAAGAGATTTGATGATAATCAATCAAATCAAATCCAAAAATTTGAGAATTGAAGAAGGTAAGCAAAGATGGAGGGGGAAAGAATTGGGCCTCCGGTAACTTTTCGCACGTCGAAATAAAAACAACGTAAGTATTGCTTCTCTCCGATTTTCGGTGTAGCCATGGTATCACTCCGGTCGAATAGGCCCATTCGTGCCGAAACATGGCTCTCCCACACACAAGACCTTAGATAGTATCTTTATTACCCTTTGATTCTAATTAAGCACCAGACATTAATACAATGCAAATAAATAGCATGCGATAGTTGTCTCATACAGTTTGAAGATTTAAGTTGCTAGAACTAATTTCTCGAAACTTTATAAATTCTATAGACTAAGGTTAGTGAACTCTACAACTCGAGTCTTTTGGGAATCAAACTTAGTGCTGCTCATATAAACTTTTCCTATGCAATTATAAGACAGTCTTGTTCAAGGAATTTCAAAGTAAATCCCTGGAAAATGTAATATGTTTCACAGTTTGTCGATCATGTAAGAGTTAATAGACATACAAACATAATATATTAATGGTAAGATTACAACATCTAAGCGCTTTCACAACAATACTATTAAATTTAAGAAAAGTTTTAATAATCCAAAATAATATTTCCATAGTTGTCATCTACCAGTCCATAGCCACCCATACTCATAACCATATAATTTTCTACTATGTTGCACAATAGTCCTGCATTAACCGGGGATTGTCCTTGGGTGCACTTTTATAGTTCAAACAGGGATAATTGCCGGCTGATGCACATTTAGATTGATATTGTCAACGGGCCTCTGCGAGTTGGCATTGGCTCCTCGTACGCCCTCCAAAGATCCGGGACCCTGTGGTCCCATGAAAGGAAAGAACAAACTAATATTATAAATGCGAAAATAACTAGTAAGCTAGTATTTAAATAAAATAAATATTTGGAAATTATTATTGTTGGCTAATCATGTTTTTTTTTTTTGTAATGAAATTCATGAGATAATAATTTTCACCTTGGTTGGGGCAAAAGGGAGGGTCAGCTTGTGACTTGTTGTTGTTACGGACTAATAACTACCCCGTTCTTTCCCCTGCTAGGACTCGGGCCAGGGTACATTATTACACTTGCACTCACAACCCTGGCTGGATAAATATATTACCTAGCAGATAAATTATGTATGAATTATCTTCTACTTCTCTTTCGGTAGAAAACTTAAGATAAAGTTCATGCATGTAAATTTATATAATAATGATGTACCTACATACAGGTTGTAAAAAGACACTTAGCGAAGCCGAAAGCCACGTATTCTACCCATTATTTGGATCATTTTTTTCTTAATGACTATAGCTGGGACTCCACGGGTTCTCGAGATATTAAAGGTCAAAGATGCATTTTCAATTTGTTTTTTGCGCAATCGAGTTCGAATTATTATTACAAAACTTTTTTCCAAACAAACATTACCTGAATTTTCGATTTTTTTAAATAAATTACGCATTTGAAGTTACGAACAGTAATGTACGTAATAAATAAATGCAGACCCGCACAAAAAACATCGTGCATCTCAGTAGGATTTTTATTTTACAGAATTGTTTTGTTGTTGCGAAGTAAAACGTCGAACTACGTACTTATCACAGCGTTTTAATGCTAAGCTGTGAAGCTACGCAGACAATGACACGAAGCCTGTTTGCTTTACATTGCGCGCAATAAAATTATTATTTTTTTTGATACCCAAAAATAAAAGTCGTATCCCAATGATAACTTTAACGTTAAGCTACTTAGTTAGAACTGCAGTATGCGTAGTAAACGGCTTCGTTAAGTGTCTTTTTACACCCTGTATTTCGTAAGTTACATTTAATTAAGTTCTTTTATTTTTATGTTGTACTTAAATGATAATAATAGATATATAAATCTACCTCTTTCACGAATTCTGTCAAAATGACAAATTACGTTAAATATCAAAATTAAGCTCCTACTCGTACTTTACACATTGTCGAAACAAGGTATACCTACATTATGCCTGTCTCTTGGATTAGCCAACTTATTTATTATCTGTATCTGTTCTACCTACAGTGACGTCATTAAAGGGTGAACGACTATACAATGAGTGTAGTAAATTATGTTGAATAGCGCGGTTTTACTGAAGGAGCAATGGTAGTGGTAAATAAAGGAAGGTAATTAACATGGGTGATTTGAACACTTAACATATTTGGGCGTTTTAAATCTTCTGCAGAATCTGGAAAGCGCAAGTACAAGAATTACGTACAACTTAACTATTAATTCACTAAAAATCGCGGGTTAATCACGTTTGTAACTGAGAAAAGCTCTACTATATAGTTTCGAACCGCAGAGGGGTTCTTCCTCATGAGCAGCGTGCGCAGACGCGGTGACGTCGAATTTAGTACCTATGTCTCACGATACTTATTACAAAATTTAACTCTTGGCGGACAATGAAAAGAATTAAAATAATGTTTTAAATTTATGGTTTAAAAAATCGAATCAAAAATACCAACATCGTACCACCAGACAATCGGCAAAGCGTTATTGTTTGATGCTGGCGCTCAGATACGGAGCGATTCGTCTCCCGTTTTATAATCAGAACCGCTAAGGAGTAATATTCTTTGCCGGA
Organism: Spodoptera exigua; assembly: GCA_902829305.4. NCBI lineage: Eukaryota > Metazoa > Arthropoda > Insecta > Lepidoptera > Noctuidae > Spodoptera > Spodoptera exigua. The sequence goes on from LR824614.2 coordinate 9,053,471, forward strand.
GTTTATGTATACCCTGGGTGTCTTCAAGGCCCGGGTGAAAAAGTTGCTTATGAAAGGCGTACTCCATCGTAAGTCACATCATCGCTTATCACCAGGCCTGATACAAGTCAAATGCTGAATATTACCAAATAAAAAAATAATAATAAACTTTCGCGCAACTTTGGCCAATATTACTTATACAAATCGTAAAACAAAACTAGTTTAACAAAATAAAATAACAACTCTTAACCACAAATGATACTCTGAACACCAATGTCTGAATAAGTCCCTCAATTTTCACTTAAGCAGCTACTTACTTGTATGTATTTTACACCCCCATCTATTCACCTGTTCTCTTCACTAAAACCCATCAACAACCCAGACCTCACTCAAATGTTAATTAGTTACCGCAAACAATTTATTATAGACGAAGTTATCTTTGACAAATAGTCTCTGTATAATACCTACACTATAAGCGCCTACTTTAAATCAACAAGCAATGAAATGTCGTATAATGAAATACATTATTACTTCATCTCATACGATCCGACCCCGGCCTTGAGTAGGTGAAGGAACGGGAGGCCTTTTAGTCACGAAGAGTCTGACACTCCCTCCGGCCTGACCTTGGGCGAGTGAAGTCATTTGATGATTTTCCCCTCACAAAAAATAAATTCATACGATTCGCTGGCGATGGCGAGTCAAGCACTATAATATACCGCGGCAACATATATCAATAGACGTCAATTGATGACTTTCAGACCTCAAAAAAAATCTCATATGATCCATAGAATGCATTAATAGATAAAATGTTATGGGTACTGTTAACATCTTCTCAATGACTAGTCTAACTGCGTCAATCTGAGTCTTAATGGAAACCTAAGCTTAATTTAATTATCAAATACTAATATTTGCTATCGGATCATAATCATTTAAGTAAGGAATCATAAAAAGACAAAAACTCATCAGTCGAAAAATTGTTGCGAAAAATTTTTGTTATGACTAAAATTCAATACTAACATTTTGCATGAAAATATCCGTTGTTGTTGACAAAGAAGCGGTCGACACACTCGGCTATCGTGATTATAATACAATACTATAATACAAATGACAATATAATATTGGCCTAATTAATTACGTGCTAATTGAAGCAATTAGGATCATCGCACTGCAGTCGGATGTTACAGAAGCTGTTTGGTTTTAATCGTTGCGGTCGACTGTCGCACTGCGCTCAACCCTAAGCCGGCCACAGTACGTTAAATACTTGACGCACAACGCGGCTTTTTACAAAATTAGGGTTGCTGCTGTTTGGAAATTATTCGCCCGCATTTGGGTCAGTTGCGATTATTAGATAAAGATTCAGCCGCAGTGTTGTTTGAAGTTAGGACGGGAAAAGCGAGAAATAATATCTACTTATTAGGTACCTACTTTCTTGAGTATTGTTCTTTCAGCTTAGTAAGAGGAATGTAGTGAACTGAAAGAGGAAAACATACTTTAGATGAGGTTTAAGTATTATAATACTAAACTTACAAAAGTACGAAGAAAGAAAAAAAACGTACAGTAGTCAATACGATGTAAATGTCAAAACAACTAACACTGAAATAAGTTCTTTTGAATCTTTCGATTTGAGGGATAACATATTATATTCATTTACATTTTATTTTACTGTAGGCTGGTTTAGATTTTGATGATTTTCTACACTTATCCCTTTCACCTTACCCTGGAAAACTTCATGTTATTAAACCACAAACAATCCACAAACATCACCCAAGTTTGCATAAACAAACCGAACTCGTGTAATAATTCAAAACAAAATACAGAGTACACAACAAGCGTCTGCGCTGATTAAGGCTGTGAGCACACTGTAAACACAATTCTAGATCTTAGCCTGCAGCTGAAGCCTAACAAAGGGTACAGTTCCACTCAATACGGGGCATGTCTTGGCAGATGTCTAAGGACTTAAACACACAGTCGTAGGGTACAAGTACAGGTCAAGCCTGTTCAAACTTCAGAGCAGACTGTTGGAGCATTGATGCTCTTGTATAAAGTGTACCCGAGGAAATTAATGCCTCCGTATTGATTTGTATTTACATCTATAACTTAATAATATTCATGCGCCCTAGGTGCATAGTAAGAAACTCGACAGAAATTCGGCAGCAACGCCCTCTGATAAACCTGAAAATTTGCAACAGCTACCTTCAACCTGCCAGCTAATGGTGAAGTTAGGAAACGGCTACCCCCTCTAACGTAAAGGAAACCTACAGTTCAACAATGGACTCTAGCATTCTGATGACGATAATGAAGAAAACAAATAATGGTAATCAATATCGTTAAATTTAATTCACCCCTTCTAAGCCAAAAATGATCATGTTAATTTCCGTACTAGCAAAGAGACAAGATTTAGTACGGACCCATTTCTCACAATAAGCTCTTCCCCGTTACATTGGACTAATAACCTACGGAAAATTGATGTACATACCTATCTGCTGCGGCTTCAGCCTACCCTTTTAGAATAAACGACGTTATTCCATTCTATCTGAGACTGTCTCATGGTCTCATCATTCGAATGTTTATAAGTCTCACTGATAAACATAAATATGATTCTACAGTACCAGTCGGATTGGATTCGATTAAGGAAATTTTCAATATTAGCACGATGTCTAATCATGTTTTACCCTAAACTCATTAGCACGAAACTTTGAAAAAGTCCTAGTGGATCTCACAGTAAAATTCCATGTGTCCTTCTCGTCCTTTTCACCTCGTCTTAGCCAACAAATTTTTTGTCAACTAAAATGGGTACATATAAAACTAATCGTAGTATTAATATTATCTCTCATTTACCATCCACGATTATTTTCCTATAAAGGATATCAGGCGTAATTTTATATACGTGTACATATTATGTTTGTATCTCTGCATTTTTCAGAATAAACAGAAAACAGTTGACGTCACTTCGGCCCATAAATTACCCGAACCGTAGCTCGAGTGCTGAGTGACGAACGAAAGGATGATCCAACAAACACAATTCCGCATTTCTATTAGATGTGATTGCTTGCACTTTACAAAATTGAAATCGTGCCGTTTGAAATTACACGGTGAAGTATCAATAAAACTTTTAAATTATCTTGGTTTTTCAATTTAGTATTTTTCAATTTTCATTCACCATCTGCATGAAGCATTAGCATCAATCGGCATTTAAATTTGAAACTTAACAATGAACTAGACTAGAAAATAATGGAATCGATTCATCGCCGTTTTAAAAGTACTTGTTTATGGTTTAGATGAAAGAAATGTTTTTGACTTTATTTAAAACTAGCTTTTGCCCGCGATTTTGTTCACGTGGATTAGTGACTTTCTGCAGATTTATGGTTTAAAAACTATCCAATGTCCTTTCTCGAGCTCCATACTATGTCTGTACCAAATTTCACGCAAATAGGTCCAGTAGTTTAGGCGCGAAGAAAAGACGGGCAAACAGAGTTACTTTCGCATTTATAATATTAGTTTGGATTAATAATTGTATTTAATTTACGTTATAAAATATGAGCTTCATAACGTTCTAAAAATAAGTGTTCAGCGAATACTTTTGTCAACGTACAATTTCATGTTATTATACTCTTGTAGTTGTAACCTTAATGTAGAAAAATATCCACGAAAGGCAAACTATTTTCCGCTCGTGTCTATACGTCATCCTTTAGTAAACATTGAGTTTATGTTACGTCGGACCTAAAAAGGCAAAAAAGGTATATTTAAGGTCACAAATCTCATTAAAGTTACGAAGTGACAATGTGATGTATGACCTAAAACTGGATTTTTCCTTCATACATTGAATTATTTATACGTCCAGTGCTGAAGACAACAAAAACAAGGTTAGATTGCTTACGTACAAAAGAAATACTGCCGCATGACGTTCACATCTTGGAGTATTAATTAGATAAACTAGCGCGCAATGCAGCAAACTCAAATGTAATGTTCTTTAAAGAATATGGCAAAAATACCAACAAAACTAATAAAGTTGTAATATTATACAGAAGTAAAATATTGAAGTTTGTATGCAGGGAGTAATCTTTGGGACCAAAATTCTTTCACTGATAGATAACTACAATGTTCTCTCGAACTACATACCTATAGGCTTGAAATTATATTTGATTTGAGTATTTTAGTCGAGCTATCGCCTTAAAATACCAGGATACATTATTTTTATACACAATGTTTTGATTTACGACAATCGTTTCGACAAAGTTAATAACACAGTACACACAAATCATTAGCTTAAGTTAAAAGTTTTATCAGCTTGAATCGATACCTTGTCTTATTCATACGAGGTTCACACGAGAAAGAAACATTTGTTCTGGACGACATCGTACGTTATTTTCGCGTCCCAAAAATCTTCGCAAGGCAAGCGTTCCGTTAGAAATAGTTCAGAGATAGATGATCTTCGGAATCCATTTTTATAGTCGACCCCGTTGCCGGTTTAGCGCATTGGCAAGTGCTGACTCGTTCATCACAATATTTTAGTATGTTCCTCCATCATAAATTGCTTGTTTATAATTTTGTAGAGAAGATCCCATTTTCGAAAGACGTCCAGAGTTTTCTAAAATATTTTACAAGGATGGGTCTGTAGATCCGAAAACTCAGATAGTTCCTGATATTGTGTGCTTGGCACAGTAAGTAGATAGAATTTTTCAAGCTCCTTAGGAAGTAACATTTGGATAACAAGTTAATTCCAAGCTCTATTTTATATTAAGAAATATGAAAATTCAAAGGACATTTACGATTACTTGCAGAGAGTTGGAACTCGACTTAAAGTAGTGCTAGCAAAAAAGCGTCATGATATTCAAATATCAGTTCTTTATTTAATGTATTTCCAAAAAAGAAGTTTAAGGCGATAATAGGCAGTCCGTTTGCTTACAGACCGAGACGGGATTGGCAATCGTTTCGAAGCCGTATCAGTTGCATAAATTAATGTTGTTGCCCAAACAACTGACAGGCCATTAGTCCCTTTTTGCAACACCCGCGGGAAGAAAACGGGATTAACTTTTCCATTTTTTGTTGAATTTAAAGGTCATTCACGTCGTCACTTAAATACCGAATAAAAAGCCTTTAAGTAAGAGTTATAAATGTATCGGGAGGATTATGGGAGTTAAGAATAAGCCTCTTTGAATTTTGGTAATTATTTATGCTTTGGTACATATAGAAAATAGATGTGTAAGTAGATATATAGTATTAGATCCAAACTGCTGATTTATTTACTTGAAACTTTCAATAATATTGACATTGATATTGTTGTTACGTATTAATACAGAGTCTAGACTGAATGTTAGATAAAATAATTTTTAACAAAAAAAAACGACTTCAAAAAGTAAACCAAAAAGCAAAAAATAAATTTACTTAGTTTAAAGTAATTACATATTTTCATTTAGTTAAATAGAAAATAATATTTTATAACTATCTTATAATCTTAAAGTCGGTGCCAAGTAAAACAATAATAGTGTAAAGATATTACATCCATATATTTAATAAAATTACTCTAAAATTACATTTTTAAATATTACAATAAAATAAAATAAAATAATATTTAAAAATATAAAAGTAGGTGCCAGCCGGCAGCGGGAGCAAGGTCCAAGCTACCGGCAGTTAGGGCTCCAAAGACAGGAACCTCCTCACAATACGTGCCGTTTCAAGGAGGACTGCCTTCTGTATGAGGCCCTTGATCCATCCGCCTAACGTCAGCCTCTTAAGGTGGTTGTCGAGGCTTTTGGGGACTAACCCATTTGCCGACACAACTATCGGCACAACGATAGCCGAGTCCACACTCCACATGTCAACAACCTCGTGAGCTAAGTCAAGATATTTCAGTTGTTTATCTTTCTCAGCTTTCACGAGGTTCTCGTCATGAGGAATGGCAACATCGATTATCGTCGTGCGACGCGCTAGTCGGTCTACCAACACTATGTCAGGCTTATTGGCTACAATAGTCCTGTCTGTGATGATAGACCGATCCCAGTACAATGTGATATGGTCTTTTTCGAGAACTGGGTCGGGCACATACTTGTAGTACGGAACCTCAGACTCAACAAGCCGGTATTTCAAAGCAAGTTGCTGATGAATAATCTTGGCCACCTGATTATGTCTGTGCAAGTATTCGCCATTAGCCAAACGACCACAGCCGGAAATAATATGTCTGATGGATTCACCGGGGCTATGACATGCCCGACATATGTCAACCGTCCCATCCTTCATAATATATTTCCGGTAGTTATTCGTGAGGATAACTTCGTCCATAATTGCACATACAAATCCTTCAGTTTCTCCGAAGAGGTTACTGAATCGTAGCCAAGCTACGGACGCTAGGAAATCTACATCGGGCCCGTGGAGAGCCCGGAAAAAGCGTCCGTGAAGCTCCTTGCTACTCCATACCGTCTTGCGGTCATTGACGCTCAGTACTACGGGTCTGCACCAGTTCTCTTTAGCCAAGGATAGTGGTGTGAATCCCTTGTCCACTGTGACTACTTCTCGATGCATATCCTCGTCCACTTTCAGGAAATGTTCTCTGAGATTGCACACCTCACGGTTGTGAAGGGTCTTAGCGTTTAGAAAGCCTCGACCCCCACGCTTCCGCGGGATGTACAACCTCATGACTGATGAACGAGGGTGATGCATTCGATTTGCAGTCAGCAGCGTCCGGACTCGTCTATCCAGGGTGTCAAGTTCAGTCTGAGTCCATTTGAGTATGCCAAAAGAATACATCAGGACCGGCATGACCCAACCGTTAAAGGCTCGCACCTTGTTGCCGCCTGATAACGAACTTTTCAGTACCTTATTCAGGCGGCCAAAGAAGCGCTCCTGTAAGGATTGTTTCATGTGCGGCCCATTAATACCCAATCCTTCCGACATACCCAAATACTTGTAGGTATCATTTGCGGAGAGTGATCTCAGTTTTGTGAAATCTGACAGCTCTAGGCTTTCAGATTCCACTATACCGCCTCGCTTTACATGCATGACCGCACACTTATCAACACCAAACTCCATTCTGATGGAACTACTAAAATTTTTTGTTATTTTTAGTAGTTCCATCAGCTCCTCCTTGTTTGGTGCAAACAACTTGAGGTCATCCATGTAAAGTAAGTGGGAAATAACGTGACCTTTTCTCCGCAAACGATAGCCCAGCCCTGAAGCCTCAAGTAAAGTACTGAGAGGATTCAAGGCCAAGCAGAACCACAGTGGGCTCAGACTATCACCCTGGAATATTCCTCGCACTATCCTTACAGGTTCTTCACTCCTTTGGATTTGCTTACATCCTGGGTAGGAAAGCACCGTGCTCCACTGCCTCATACATGACTGTAAGAAGGTGCGCAGAGTTGTATTAATTTTATACAACTCCAGCACCCTCATAAGCCATGTATGTGGTACGGAGTCATAAGCCTTTTTATAATCTATCCAGCATGTAGACAAATCCTTTCGAGATCGACGAACCTGCTGGCTAATGACCATATCAATGAGGAGTAGCTCCTTAGTTCCACGTGACCCCTTTCTACATCCATTCTGAGAGACAGACATGATGGAATTTTTTTCTATATGTTTTGTTATTTTTGCTCTCAAAATGGATGTAAAAAGTTTATAGACCGTTGGTAAACACGTAATCGGTCTATAATTTTTGGGTTCAGTGTAACTACCTGATTTATGGAGCAGGTGGGTAATTCCTGTAGTCAGAAACTGAGGCAACGATCCAGCTTCTAAGGCCATCTGAAATTGCGACGCTAAGCGATCGTGTGAACTGGAGAACGATTTCAGCCAAAAGTTATGCAGTCCATCCGGCCCCGGTGATTTCCAATTGGGGACCGAACAGGCTGCATTGGCTACATCAGAGGAGGTAATGACTACCTTCTCCATCTCTGGTAAAGTTTCACACTCCCGCTTAACATCGCACATCCAGTCAGCCTCCGTGTGGTTAACAGGCACCGACCAGATGTTGCGCCAAAACGAGTTGGTAGTTTCATCGTCCGGCCGCTGTCCGTTAACCACATCTTGGCTGGACCGTTCCCAGTCTCTGTACACCCACCTCTGATCGCTTTGGAACATACGATTCTGAGTATAGCGCTCTACCCTTTTTTTATATCTTCTAATACGGTTTGCCCATGCATAGATTTTCTGCTTCAGGAAGTCGATGCGCTCTGTAACACGTGTAAGGTATTCATGAGGACTAGTTTCAGTCCCCACAAATGCACGTCTTACAAAGCGCATCACTCTAGGGCGGTTATTCCCCTCCCTGAAGCAGGTTAGTTTGCCGATGAGTACCCTGGCCTCATCGATACGACGCTCAATCCTGCACTGCCAGGCAGGAGCAGCTGGTTTCGGTCGGACTGCTGCGTCAAGATTTGGGAATCTGACGTTAGCTTCTCGACAAGCTGCTATCGCCCCACAATACAGGATCGAGTGTGTATCATAGAGATTTTCGCTACTTTCAAAATAATTTTCGAGTAGCGAATCCAAGGCACACACCAGCGCCCTATTTTTTCCACACATGGGCAAACGTGGTAATTTGGGTCTTAGTTCACTAGGAGCAAATCTATACTCATGTATCGCATCCTCCAAAGCGTTCCTCAATCTCTCATTGCACTGAGTACTCACTTGTTCAACCTTATCGTCCTCTACGTCAGCAACAGGAGTGGCGAGTGTGGCATTTTCCACAGGAGTTTGTGTCGCCGACTGGGAAGAAGTGAGGACGACCCGGTTGTGTAGTGTTTCTAAGCGCAGCCGATCAAGTGCAGCATCGTCCAATCTGCGGCTGCGTTGAATGACACGCACCTGATCCGATAGTCGCTGGGCGGAGACGTTGACAGATGGCTCAAGCACCTGAAACAGAGACAACATCCTGTCACGGTACGCAGTGAGGTTAGTTCCTCCCTCTGTAGCACCATAATACGCGCGCATGACGTTCTCATTCATGGATTGAGACCATTTCATGCGCCGCGCACAACCACCGGTAGCGGGGACCCGTCCCGGAGCCCGTTGGCCCCTGGTTCCCAAGCCCATCGGTGGCCGGCCTCTCCTCTGCCGACGTTCAGGTGCTGGCGACGCCAGCGGGGAGAAATATTCGTCGCTCGAGCTCGACGCAACTGCTATCACCGGCGATCGTGTCGTTCTGGTTTCCGGCGATGGCGAGGCGGAGCTGAGCGACGAGTCCGGGGATGGTGGGGGTGCGGCTCGTGCTCTTGCTTTTGCCCTTGTCAACATTCTGGTTTTAGCTTTTACATAACTTTCTTGTATTTTATTAATTTGATATTTTTCCTGGTGATGTTTGCTGTCATTGTCATTTCTTGTTAGTTTTTATTTTGATTGTTGTTAAATTTATTTTATTCAAAAAGATCTTCTATAAAATATTGCTTCGAGGATGTATGGTTTGATTTATATTATACTGTTAATTTAAAATGAGAAAATTAATATAAATACATATTTTAAAAAAGCTGCGTAAAATTTTGATGTTGACAAGTCCAGTGTTGCAAGTTCATATTACATTATTATTATGATGATTAGTAGGTACCGATCAATATATTTTTCTAATACTGTTGTTGTTTGGTATGTAGCATTAAGGCTAAGAACTCACGGAGCGATTTTCGCCCGCGTCCGCTGCGGTTGCGGGCCCGCAGCTTCTGTAGAATTCAAATATTTATATAAAAAATTAAAGCACATTTCACGACGCGTTTTACGCCCGCGGTGTACGCGGTTGTATGCGGCTCCCGCTGTACCGGCGGGCAACTAGTAGAATCGCGCGGGCCGCGGTTACCCGCAGCCTCGGCGGGTGGCACCCGCGCGCTTTGCGATCGGTTGGCGAGCGACCGCGGGGGCCGGCGGGTCTTCTATGAAGTAAATATAACGCAACGGCTCGTTTCTGGTGTGTGTCCATGGCGGTCTGGACCTCAACTGATCGTTAACCGCCCGTCTTGCAATCTTGCGATCATCGCCCGCCACGTTTGCGGGCGATGATCGCAACCGCGGCGGCTGTGTAACCGCGCAAATAACCGGTCTCGTGAGTTTGGAAATAAAACCGCAGATCCGCTACCGCGGCGGCCACGGTTCAAAATCGCTCCGTGAGTTCTTAGCCTAAGGCTAAGAACTCACGGAGCGATTTTCGCCCGCGTCCGCTGCGGTTGCGGGCCCGCAGCTTCTATAGAATTCAAATATTTATATAAAAAATTAAAGCACATTACACGACGCGTTTTACGCCCGCGGTGTACGCGGTTGTATGCGGCTCCCGCTGTAGCGGCGGGCAACTAGTAGAATCGCGCGGGCCGCGGTTACCCGCAGCCTCGGCGGGTGGCACCCGCGCGCTTTGCGATCGGTTGGCGATCGACCGCGGGGGCCGGCGGGTCTTCTGTGAAGTAAATATAACGCAACGGCTCGTTTCTGGTGTGTGTCCATGGCGGTCTGGACCTCAGCTGATTGTTAACCGCCCGTCTTGCAATCTTGCGATCATCGCCCGCCACGTTTGCGGGCGATGATCGCAACCGCGGCGGCTGTGTAACCGCGCAAATAACCGGTCTCGTGAGTTTGGAAATAAAACCGCAGTTCCGCAACCGCGGCGGGCACGGTTCAAAATCGCTCCGTGAGTTCTTAGCCTTTTACTTGGCACCGACTTTAAGATTGTAAGATAGTTATTAAATAGAATTATCAAAATCGGTTCATAAATAACGGAGATATCGGCGAACAAACATAAAAAAGCATATATACGGTCGAATTGAGAACCATTCTCCTTTTTGGAAGTCGGTTAAAAATATGTCATTAATTTATTTACTAAAATGTGATACTGCAATAACATTACACTGGGACTAGTATTGATATTGAATAAGAATAAAAGAATAAGAAAAACACCACTACTTGTTTGCTATGTGTATTATTTATTTAATATTATCTGCTTTAATTTTCGCCAGATATTTATACAATGTGGTTTATAGGCATTTCATATTCCTTAATGTTTTTCAATTTGGAGACCTGCGTCAGGAAAAGTACAGTACTAAGTCAGAACAAGAGACATACTAAAAACAAATATTAAACAAAAGAAAATTTTAAACTATAATGTATGAAACAACTTAATACGGAATGCCGACGCATTCGCGCCGAAGTGTGGGAGAGCCATGCTTCGAATAGGTTAGCTCGACCGGAGTGATACCACGGCCTCACAGAAAGCCAGCGTGAAACGTTGTGTTTTGCCGTGTGAGTGAGGTAAAATTTCCAAATCCCTAATCCGCAAAAAGTCGGCGACGCACTCGTAACTCCTTTGTTGTTGCTGGTGTCCATGGGCGGCGCTAATTACTCACCATCAAGTATTACCTGATACGGATTACCGTATGCTCGTTTTCCGACCAATGCCATAAAAAATACAGATAAAAATATACATAATTATATAATAATAACTTAAATGGAGGACAGATGCAAGCGCAATAATGTCCGCGGCTGTCAGTAAGAATCAGCACCTAACCAGGTTAAGAGAAGTCGTTTGATAAAAAAATGTGGTCAAAAATTCTGAAATAACACACCTATATACCGGTGGACATGGAAGCTTGGGCTTTGTAACCCAAAAAACTAACTGAGCCGATTTTTATTTCAATAAAATTCCACATCACTTTTCAAAGGAGACTCAAACATCCGAAGTATTAGCGTTGGTTCCTGTATAAATTACTTTAGCCAGTACTCTAGCTATACAGGGGGTGTTCATAAATCTACACGCGGTTCTCGTAGCAGGCACGACCCATATTTTCTCCTATAAACAGCTTTGCAGATAGTTACGTTTTCCGTGGTTACGTTTTATGTTTCGCGTAACTGTGCCATATTTGTGTTGGTTTACTAACAAACTTGACGTCGATTTTACATATTACTTCACTACATAGTATAAAACAAAATCGCTTACTCTATTTCTCTATTCGATGGAAAGACTGATTAAAGAGGAAGGATTTGTATAATAACATCCATTAAATAGTGAAGAAACTATCATCATTGCGCCCGTGCGAAGCTGGATGGGTTGCAATTAACAAATAATTTATAATACTTACTATTAAAGGTTCCAAAGAATTGGATTTTACGTTGCCCCACTCCAAAATTTTCTCCTGTATCGTAGATGCGTTTACAAACATACAGTTTCACATACACATCACGCCCAGATCCGAAACAAGTGTTTGTGGTTCACATAAAGTGCTGTTCCGTGCTGTTCCGCGACATATTGCGCGGCTGCCAGTTACCTAGCCACTGCGAGAACCGCGCAGTCAAAAAAAACTTAGTTTTGACTGTTTAGCCCGTAGGTAATATGTTGATGATGTGTGAATAGCCATGTTTGTATTGACGGGATTGGATCCTTGTAACTGGCACAATATTTTGAGAACTTAATTGCGTTCCCGCATTAGAAAGTGAACTCACGCTATACTTCAACAACAAAATAATATCATATTATAAGAGACAACAGACCAAATAGTCTTGGAATTAAATCTATTATTGGTTTTAGTTTACTTACAACTACAAAGAATCTTTGGAGTAAAACAAACACAATACTAATGTAGTCGAAATAACAATAATATTACGCACATAATATTGAATTATTATTGACATAGGTGATTGTATATTAATGTATCTAGTATTATATACTCATATATCTAAAGAGCAAGTACATTTTGTGCTTCACTGGGTTGTGTCTGATATCATACTGCGTATTGACAGAGCGACACAGTTATCTCACAGCGGACCTAGAAACTTTATTATTTAGATGTGTCGTTGAATGTACATTAAGCTTTGATATTTATGAAGGTTATAAATGTTCCTTCAAGAACTTCTATAACTAAATCTAAGTAATAAGGTTCAAGTTAGCTTCATACAAAGTTACAGCTTGATACCTTAAGTTGTAATGAAGTGACGTCTTTACTAAGTAGTTTCATTAAGTTGAAAAATTGCACGTTGGTCACATTAAGGTATAGAATGAACGCCATGTTGGATAATGGTGACTGGCAGACGATTAGCCTTGAATAGTTTTTGTCAACTGTTGAAGACTATTGGATATTTTATAGGCGGCTTAGGCGAGGCCATGGTGCAGAGCGCGAGGAAGTGAGAAATAGTCTTCTCCCTCTGTGAAGCAGAACACCCATTATGACACACATGACTAACTTCACTTGCCCCGCAACCCCGACTAATGCCGCTTCAGTTGGCGAAACTCCGAGCGTAAGCGTAGCAATGATCTCCGGCCACCGTAATGGATGTCTGAGGATGGCAAGCAAGGGTAGCCCGCGGCCCAAAAAATAGGAAGTAAAGAAATCATAGGTATTTTAATTCATAAAATGAACATACCCGTTTATTTTATTGAGAACTAAAAGTCTTAAAAAGATTTTATTGCCCAATGTGTGGCGAGAGAGTCAGTATCCTTTGACTAAAAGCCATCGTTTTTTATCTCCTACTCGAGGCCGAGGCCGTGGTAACATACAGTGCTTGTTCCCCACCCCGATTGAATATCAGCCATGTTAGGCGCCATAATAATAAACGGTGGACTATTGACTCTTCGAAGTAAGTCTTAATATACATATGTTACTAGCTCCTCTCACACGGTTTCACCCGCTGCTCGGCTCCGTTTAATAGTAGCGTGATGTTTTATAGCCACTCAGGAACATTGTAGCTCTCTATCAGTGAAATAATTTTGGCAATCCGACCAGCGGTTCCAAAGATTACTCCCTACATACAAACATACAAATTTTACCTCTTTATAATATTAGTATAGATGTACAAAAATTGACAGAGAAGCAACCAGCACTAGTACATTATACGAGAATATTCTAAGACCATCATATGGCTACGGAATTTATAATACATTATTAAAAATCATGAATGCCAATAAAATTCTATTCATCCTCATGAGGCTATTTATTATGAGGCTTCTCACAAATTCGAGAATATTAATCTACACATTCTTTGAATACCGAATATTACAAGTCAACTCGACGTTGTAAACATACTAGCTAATAGGTAATATTAACACGACCGTCAGTTTGTTTGTAACGGCAATATAAAGTTTTAATGCCGAAATCGCTGAACCTATTTTGATGAACTTTGACAAAGAGGTAGATGAGGTTTTATAAACTATAACAGCTCTGCCTCTCTTTTTAATACACGAGTTTGAATGGGTTTGAAACTATGAACATAACCATATATTTTTTTTAGTAGCTTATATACAAAAGGCCTACTAAGTTGGTAATATAGTTTATAGGCGACTGCAAGTTACATAAAGCTTTACCAAACCGAAGGTAAAAGTTAGCTTCGCTTTGATTGTAGACTTCTTGACTATTCCATTTCTTTATAAGATGCGTCATTGTGACCTATATAACTTATTATCTAGTCTGCTGTAAAGGTTTATAAAACTAAATACAAAACATTTTTATCATTTTTTGCTGCAAAGGTGTTGGCAATACTTTATGAATGGAATGTTACTAGTCTATTCTCTTACTGACTAAAAACCAAACCACAAAATACAAAACAGCAATGTTGGCGTTAAAAAAGTATGGTTTACTATATGTATAAATGTATATGGTTTAATAATAATTATTCATTCGCACACTGAAACTATGGATATATTTTGAAACAACATGAAAACCATGTCCAAAAACAGAATGTTAAAATTTTATCAGTGGATGGTACAACAAGTAGCAACAGTATTTTAACAGGAGTAATCCAGTACTGCCGTGGTCAAATTAAATTACTGCTTAGGTTTAGGTAATCTATTTTAAATCTTATGACTATAACAAGCAACACTGTTTTAAACGGCCTTCGAAGCATCTAAAAAAGCTCTAGCTTTATTAAAACTTACAGCTTCATTCACTTCACAAATAATTTCCCCTGTACTCAGAGTAATGCCGCTTCATATTAGCCACGCTTTGGCGATCATTGCACTGGTTTCATTCTATTTCTGTAAAAGGAATTTCTACTTCTAAATATCATATTATTGTTATTATAATTGGATCAAATTAGTATTAGGCTTTGCTCCTAAAGGGTTATGAAGATTGTTTGTTGAAATTAAGTTTATCGGAATTTATTTGTTTAAGCATGGGACCTTGTTTGTCTTCTTTTTCTTCTTCTTTATTTTACTTCTATCCTACTCTGGATTGCTTTACAATGTCTTCTATTTTCCTGTATCAGCTGTATATATAAACTCCTTTCTCTTTCTCTCATATCTTATCCATTTTTATCTTTGGTAGTTCTCCATCTTTCTATTCTTCCACATTTCAATGTGGCAATTCAGCACTTGTTTGCCATAAAATTTCCACTCCTTCTGTTATAGTGTTCGTGTCAAGTTTCGACCAATGTTACTTTCTTTGTTAGCAGAGTAACATTTAGACTTGCGCTAGCATACCTTTTTCGAATTTTGCCTTTCATGCCACAAAATTAAGGATAAAACACGATACAAAATATGTATCATGCATTTCGTACCAACTCTTCTGTCTTTCCTAACGGGGATAGAATACACGGTTTTTAAAGAAGTTGTCGTGGTGGCCCGGAGGTTAAAGAGCCCGCTTCTCATGCATGAGGATGTGGGTTCAAAACCTGGCAAGTACCAATGTGACTTTTTCCGAGTTATATGTACTTTCTATGATTATTTAGAAACCACTGACATACGGTGAAGGTAAACAACGTGAGGAAACCTGGACTTATAATTTCTAATTATAAGTTTGAAATCGCCAACCCGCATTGAGCAAGCGTGGTGATTAATGCTCTAACCTTCTCCGTATGAGAAGAGGCCTTTGCTTAACAGTGGGCACTTATAGGCTGAAGATGATTAAATGAAAGAAGTTAAAAAATGTCAATTGGTCCCCTTATATATAATTTATAGAATAAATTAATGTGAAAATCTTTTAAATGGTCTCAAATGCAATAAGTGGATCCAAATCCAAATATAGGTATAGTTTTCTAGGGACAAAATGTCGTAGCCATCTTGATTTTACCCATCGTCGGATAGTCTGTCTCCTCGTATTAATTTCACGTGGGCGAACATTGCGCTGGTCGGGTATTTTTTTCTATTTTATTACATATTTTGTTACAAGTAATAATAATATAATAATATTATTTCTATGAACATATAAGTTCAGGTATATTACATTATACATTTACAGTTATACAGTTTTGTATTAGGTACATTTCTGTAAACCGTATCCACTAAAGTAACATTTACGATAACAATATTTTAGCATATTTTTTTCTGTTTTATAGTATCGGGTTTTATACAAATTGAATGAATCTTAAAGAGCCAGCAAAAAGAGCTATTTTCCAAGAGCTTCATTTATAGAAGAAGTTGATACCACAACATTAGATACATATACCTACCTAAGGCATCATGTAGGCGTCTCAAGTCGACACACATAATCTCCTTAGTGAAGTCAGGGCTTAAGTTACGTAATATAGGCGAAGTAACTGAATTCTATTTAATACGCTTCTACAGTAAATCTCTAGATTTCTTCGGGAATTTTATGGGAATTTCATATATCATCTACGTCGTATACTTTCAAATAGCTATCGTAACTTCGTGGTAAGATTAATAATTTGAGACACTATAAAAAATATTAATGTGCATTGTCCTGAATGGCGCTTTAACTTCCGGGATACAATGTCCAACAAATCTAAAAGGCATTAGTATTATAATAATAATCAGTATTTAACCCTAAGATGATTGATTTTCACTGGGTGTCGACGGGGACCAAGGTTACCAGCGTAGTCATGGCAACCATGAGATTCTACGGCCTTGTTGGTTTACATACGTACCAAAAACGACGAAAATTGATTTACTTAAACCACACTTACAAATTTTCATTATATAAAATAAATAAAAATGTTTAAGAAGCCCCGTCCTATAAAACGCAATTAATATAGTAAAAGGTGAAAACACCATTCAAACAAAAAAAAACGCATTGAAATTGGATCATCCGTTTGAAAGCTACGATGCCACAGACAGACACGTCAAAACTTATAACACCCCGTAGTTTTTGAATCGGGAATTTAAAACTTATTATTCTAAAATAACATAGAACTGTTTTTTATATAAAAAACCGAATGAAAGTGTATCATTTTTACCTTAAAATTATAATTTTGATATTTTATTTTAAATAAAATAGCCAATTCTAGAATAGTCGCCCACAATTCTATCCCCATGTATTATCATCATGACATTCAAATAATTGTGAATACCCACTGAGTTCATCTGCATGTAGTAAACATTGTGATAAGAATACTTCAGTTTTATTTTAAGAACAAATGTAAATTTTTGAACTTATTATGCAAAACTACAGGTTGATTGCAAACTGTGGGACGTCTTATATATAGGTATGTATAGTCAATCATAATACAAACTACCTATATGTTATAAAAAAAAAAGTTTGCGATAATTTTACACAAAAAATGGCTGGACCGATTTGGTTAAAATTTGGTATGTACATAAGTGACCCTGGACACATAGGCTGTCTTGTATGAACGTTCCAGGACGCAGCCGCAGGTGGAAGCTAGTAAATTAATTATAGTAATGTAACCAAATAAGAATTTGATATTTAAATACTTTCAAAATAAATGAATTATACTTAAATCAACAGTCACTCTAGACAGTTCAAAGAATTAAAATCACCTACAAATAACTGATAGGAGCATGCATAACACAAATAGATCCGTAGGTATTTATATATAATTATTCTATACAGTAAATAAAATAAGAATTATCTGCTTTCTACCAATTCTTATTTACAAGTAAAACTTCAAAAATTGATGAACCAAAATTGAAAAGATAAAGTAGGTATTATTTAAAATTTATCAAAACGTACTATCGTCTTAAAACAATTCTTTTTGTTTGATACGTGAACTGTAGTGAACTCGAAAAGAGGCACTTGTATCCACAGATCCAGTTGTTGGCCAAATTTAAATGCCCCGGTGTCTGGCAGGCAGCAGACAGACAGCAGACTATGCGTTCTAACAAGAACAATTGGTGAACTCCAAATATGTAGATCATGCAAGTATTAAGTACACGCAGTGATACATACCAAGTTCAAAATAGAACGTTTTGAATTTGGCTTGCCGCACTACCGAGCGTATAAATTAGTGTTTTAATTCTATGTTCAATTTAATCACCCTGTACGAACACAATAAATATTTTGAGGTCGAATGGGCATACAAACAACAAGCGATTAAAGAATATATCAAACGACATTTACGCTTCATAAATTCTTGCAATTTATTATCACCATCCGTTTACTGACGCGGACATGCTTATTACCTATAATAATATGTCTATAATAATGTCTAAGAATATTTCTATAAAAATACAATACATACTTATCATAATTAATTTAAGTGGAATTTCCTTAAAATTTGTCCAGTTTGCTGTTTTATGCTACTACTAGCTTTTGCCGGCGTAACCCTCGTGGTATATTGTTAAAAAACATCCTGTGTTAATCCAGGGCATCATCTATCTACATACCGAATTGGTCCAGACGTTTTTGCGTGAAAGAATATTAAACATACATACATTGTCATTAACTTTCACATTATCATAATGCATACTTCCCTACCTAATGATAAGAGGCCACCGGGTACTAAAGTGTGTTTATTTTTTGAGAGCGAGATCTTTTTTTGGGAGAGGAAAATCATCAAATGACTTCTCCCGCCCAGGGTCGGTCGGGAGGGAGTGTCACGTGTCAGTGACTCTTACTGACTATAAACCCCCCGTTCCTTCGACTGCTCCGACACACAGCCGGATGAACATCAGCCCTATAGGGCCTTGTCTGTGGTGGTTTATTGGCTCTTTGAGGCGCGCGCGAAACGCTCCGCACCGTACGCGTCTTGTTCTTCTGTTACTTGCCGTCCGCAAACCGTGAGCAAGGTAATAATATCTACAAGTATTTCAACTTCATAGAAACGGCCGAAACGCGAACTATACCTACGCGCCCGATGTCGGGACGCGCTCGGGACGCAGACAGACGCGGCTGTACCGCAGTGACGAACGGACGGTGTGTTGTCTTTTATTTAGAAATCAGCTCGAGTACATTATTTAATATGACGAATAGGAAATATTGTGCTGTGTTTGGTTGCATGAATTCGTCAATAACGCATCCAGACATAAGTTTTTTTTTAAATTACCTGGAAACTCTGAAAGGTAAGACTATAAAATAATTTTACTTACTAGTACTGTAGCCTAGGTAGGTACATAATGTGTGTCTTTATAATGGATCATTATTTCCAGTTATCTCACGAAAACAGGTGTTTGAATTTATAAATAATATGAATATTGAGACGAGTGAAATAGGTAGTTATAGGCGGTTCTGGTTCTGAATGAATCATGATACGTTAGGTACCTACCTACTTACGCTTGTGTTAAAACGGTCCATGTATGTTTTGTTAGTTTGTATAATTAAAAGTAGAGAGTGTGGTATTTTATTATTAATAATATTTGTTTATTATCTGTGTTTATGAATAATACTAGAAAAAATAAATTTGACAGTCTCTGTGTCATTAGATAGTTTTCGAAATTTTCATAAAGAGTTTTTGCTGCTGCTTTAACAACATAATACCAATAAAAACTGTTTTTTTTCTCTCGGTTTTAATAACAACAATAATAACAGCTAGACTCATGTAATATTTTGATGTTTGAGGGTTGTGATTTTAGAACATTCGTAGTCAGCTGTTCAGTTCGGCATTAGTGGCCAAAGAAATTTTGTTTGTTTATTTTTAAAGCACTTTATTTGTTTATATAAAAAAAAGGATATTTACAATCACAAAAGTAAATGGAAACAGAAAGTAGACAAAGGTAATTAAAATAATGGAGACGAGCAGCCCTAACGCATGTTTACGTACCGCGCGGCTGTAGGTATTTATTTCTTTCAAGCGGCCGAGTTACAATACTGTATGATATTTGTACTGTGCCGTGAGTCTGAGATCGTCTGTCGATCCCTGACGCCCGGAGTGTCGCTTACTGCGGCGGCCGGGATGTGAGGAGAAAAATAGCTCCCTCACGCGGTCTGCCTCCAGCATAACTGCTTCACAGAAAGAGGAGGCGGCTTCTCAGTTCTTCTCGCTACGCACTGTGGCCTTGACTAAGGTCAGGTGCGATTTTTTTGCAAAAAATTGTACTCGTTCGTTTGTATAAACCTAAATTTGTATTGACAGTTAAAAATATTTTATATAGTATTTCTTTTAAATGGATATAAATAACTTTGGCTCACAATATTTGCTAAGCTACATTTAAATGGGCTGACAAATTATCTGACGATATGTAAGTGACCTGCGCCGCCCTTGGACACCTGCAGCACGAGAGGAGTCACAAGTGCATTAGCGGCCTTAATCATTTACTTTATTCATATAATTTTAATCATAATATTAAGAATTATTTTCTTTCTTAAGTTATTTTACAGGCTGTCCGTTTCAATGGTTTGATCATTCTTTCATTGGCAGCGTTAAGGATCTTGGTTTAATCATCGACATCAATATAAATTGATGTCGATAAAATATAAATATGTGTAAGAGGGCCATGGGCTTATTGCGAGCACTTTATCGTGTTAAAAATGCAGGCCTTGCGGTTCCCTATTCTTGACTATGCTGCTGTTTGTTACTACGCCCTGAATGCAGATCTCCTCAATAAATTTGATCGACTTTTGAATAGCTGCATTCGATTTGGTCAAGGACCTGCATAAATATGATGAAGTTTCTGCACATCGGCTGCTATTAAAGTGGTTGCCCATTTGCCAGCGCAGGAAGCAAAGGGCGCTAACCAATCTTTTCTCCTACCTTGTCTCACCCTGTTTGTCCAGCTACCTAGCCCCTTACTTTCAATACACTTGTCTTATGCAAACCACAAAAATATTTTCTTTCTTCTTATAACCGTCTTCTCCAATGCCCCACTCACTGTACCATCTTCTTCCATTTTTCTTCTTTGTTTAGGCCATTTTATTATGGAATACGTTCCCCTCTGATATCTGAACGGTACCTAGTCGCTTGATGTTCAAGCAAAAAATTCGAGAGATATTTTGATAAACGTTGAAAAAAGAATGTAATGAAAAAACACGTGTGATGATTATTGTTTGGCATGGAAAAAACCAAGTCGCTGATGATTTTATCTCGACAAAAAGTTTATTGGCTATTACACAGTAAAGTTAGTAAAAGAAAATAGGAGAATTCTAGAATCACCCACAGAAAGTATCTTATATCTGAAGCATGAGCTTTCTATCTACTGGTAGTCAATATGTTTAATGTTTTGTGACTTAAAAGACAATGGCAGTCTCTTTATGTTAATTTATTGTTAACATCAAACTAAATAATTATACTAAAGACAATATTGACCTTAACCTCCAGAATATCCTCGAACTTGCTCTCTATTGGAAAACAACGATCACTTCCTAAACATTGAACTATTCCCAGCAAATAATCAACATTATAATACCACAAATGTCATTATCACGTTATGTCAATATGCGTTAGATAACTGCGACCTTTGTAATCAAAGTTCTTATTCACTTCACTCCATATGTTATATCAGTTAATAAACATATTAAAGTGTCCAGATAAATTGGTCACTGATCATTTCTTAATTATTCCTCATTTGGACAGCGTACCTGCAACATGGCTGTTTATAGGAGCTTCTTAGTGCTTGCGTTCGCTGGCTGTGTCCTTTCTGAGTTTGGTATGTGATTTCTTACGTTATTTACGTTATTTGTTATTAAACACAGGATTAATTCGTTTTGTGCATTGACATTCATAAAGTTTTATCAAATATCAAAATGTGTCAATCTACACTCTAATCTTTATTTTTGAATATTTGGAACTGTCATCCGAATTATTAATAAAATATCGAAATTCCAGGAGCACCTTTCGAACCTTGTGATAAGGATGACATCAAATGTCTAAGTGCCGCAACGGAATCGTTTTTGGAAAAAACCTGCCATGGGCTTCCTGATTATGATATTAAAGCAATCGATCCCCTGATCATACCAGAATTGAAATATGAAGTTGATCCAGATATGGGCTTGTACTTTGAATTTAAGAACCTCAATGTCACAGGACTTAAGAACCAACAGATTTCGGACTTCAGGTAAGCATCTTATTATTTTGAATCCTACATTAGTTGCTTAGAATCAAGTTCATTGATCTAGAATTAGCATTAGTACGGTTGAAAATAAACGTACATCGATGATTTGATCACGTTTCACCATAGACAAAGCTCACTAGGGTCGATGACCTGTCGGGTTTTTTCGACGCTAGATATGCACAGCTCCAGCATAGAGCAAGATTTGAATTGTGATATTTTATCAGTAAGAATTTGACACTCCTCCGCACCATTTTATGATTCTTCATCCTTATACAAAGGCAATGCGATTAAATCCGTTAATTTGTTTAATCTTTTACCGTTACACCATTTAACCAAACTGCATTTTGCGAATTCCAATTATTTCTTCAACACACTTTTCCTTTTGGTTTTTGGTCTGGAACAGCTTTGAATGAAGCATTCAGGTAAAATTCTGAAACTTGTAGTCTCAATACCTTATCGGGAACGTTAATGCCTGGATTCTGAAGTTTTTATTTTACTTCTAAAAGCACAGCAATGTGCATTGAACCAAATTAAGCAAATTGCGTAGTTTCCTAGGTCAACAATAAATTAATTCGATGTTTCGATATTATAAAACATTGAAACATAAGTATACTTTTATTCATCGATCGATCGATACACCAAGTTTTAGATTATTTTAAGCTATTTATTGTGAAATAAGTAAGCTATTTGACGCAAAAATGTTATGACGTCATAGCTCAGTTTTTCATACAAATTTCATAGAAAAGTATCGTTTTTGACGTTTGGATAAAAGTATTGAATTTGACTAGTTGGAAACTACCGTATTGAGTCTTCAATATTTGCTTTCAAATCCTTTTGGGTTCTACTAAAAGGATATATTTTTTCACATCACTCCTTGGTAACTACTCTAACGGTATCCGTCGGTTGGTCATCCGTCAACACTTCTCATGCAACGGTGCAAAACCTGAAAAGTCAAAAGAAAAATCAATCAATCCATGTGATTTTTTCCAAGTTATACTTATGTGCATTCTAAGATTGTTTGAACATCAATTCACAGACATACCGGTGAAAACAATATGAACAACATGAACGCGATGAAACATGGACTTGATTTTTTTGTCAGTCGGCCTTATGAGCTAACCTTTATCAAGTGGAAAAATGTTTTTGTTGTTATCCGTTGTTGTCTCCATCAATCGTGATAAATCAGTGCCTTTGAACTCATGCCTAATTGTTATAATATATTTTAGGAATAAAACCAAATGACTGAGCTGTAGGTACTCAAATTACAAAATAACACTATGACCACACATAAGATTACGAAACATTATATGAGAAAAACAAGAAATAAAAATGCAACAACTTATTGATAGCACTAATTGCGTTCATCGTTATCACGTTGATAACCTTTTTACATAATTTATTTGCAGAATGGACACTGACAAGAAATCAGTTGTTTTGAAAACGAAAGCAACATTCAATATCGTGGGTGACGTCAAAATCTCACTGACAAAGCACAACAAAGTATTCAATGGAGTTTATTCAGCCGCCTATAGTAAGTGCAAATTTAAGCCAGTACTTAACCATTATGATTTCCCAACCGAGGTTGTGGGTGCTAGTGGAATAACGTACCATACCACGGCTATGGCCTGGAGCAGAAGAAGTAGTCGGTTAGTGGAAGGAGGTGGTTTTTAGTTAGTAAGAGTTTGAATCTCCCTCTGGTGGAACCCAGGGCAGAAGAAATACCTAAACTGGGAAGAAGTACTTTGGATGACACCATAAAAAATCATTATGAATTTGCCCATATGTAGACAACAAAGAAAACAAGTCACTTTAAAAAGAAGCATTTGTGGGTTAGAAAATTAAAAATTAGGGATTTGCAGATTGATAATAATTAGAAAATAATCAACTTACCATATTTTCTTCTTCACAGCTGCCCTAGGGAACTCAAAGTATGGTTACTCACTGGTACAGAAGGGAGATCTGGAATACTTTGAAGTTGGACCAGAGACAAACTCTTGCGAAATCCTTGGAGAACCAGATATAAAGCTTGATTCTAATCTGCAAAACGTCATTGACCAAGGTATGTATCATATTATCATATTAACGACAGAACAGAGACAGTGAACAACCTTTAGTAGCTCTGAAAACAAGGCAATTTTTACTTCTGAAACATCCCAACTCTAGAGCAAAACAAACTTTGAACTCACAAAATAAAGGACTGGAACTGTGCTAAATTCTATTGCCAAGTTCTTCGTTGTATGGTGACAATTTATCTACTAGAAGTTGTTTCTAAACTATATTGATTACATAAATCTTCAGCATAAGGAACACAAAGTAAGGAATCTACCAACATAATGCCACTTGACTCTCCCTTTTGTGTGCCAATCGCATTCGGATAACACCCACATCAGATGATACTCGTCAGGAGTACACTACGTACTCCTGACATAGCTTGGGATTTCCTCTTGTTTTCAAATGAAAACAAAATTATATTGACAAATAAACAATGAATTGATCGATTATTAGTTGATAAAAGAGTGAAAGGTCAAAGTTGTCCATAATTAATTGATATGTAGAACAATGATAATTATGTTGCTAACATTATTTATACTAATATTATAAAGAGGTAAAATTTGTAAGTTTATATGTTTGTATGTAGGGGGTAATCTTTGGAATTGCTGGTCGGATTTCCAAAATTATTTCACTAATAGACTTTATATTTATACTAGCTACTCTCGCGCGGTTTCATTTAATCGTAGCGTGATGTTTTATAGCCTATAGTACTCAGGAAAATTATAGCTATCTATTAGTGAAAGATTTTTAGTAATCCTATGAGCGGTTCCAAAGATTACCTCCTACATACAAACTTACAAATTTTAGTTCTGTATAGGTAATATTAATATAGAAGTAAGAATAGATATCTAAACCATAAAATGTTCATACTTAAACTATTTCCTAAGGATCTATACTATTGATTACATTTTTTCTTTTTCTATTTGTAATTTATTATATTATAGCTATTATATTATAAAGTTGGTAATACATTTTATATCTTTCTTAATTTTTCAGGTTATTTGAATCGACCATTATTGGGTATTAGTAAAATATAATTGAGTTCCTACTAATTCTGAGAGTAACAGGATTGTTAATTAGTCAAAATTCAATTGATCAATGATTATAAATGGTTTTTAATACAAAAAAAAAACTACATAAATGGAGTTTTACGACAGTAAATATGACCATAAGCTTACCTAAAATGGATATACAACCTATACAGTTTTTTTAAAGTACATTTTCATGGGGTGAATTAACTAAGAATAGATTTTTACTTAAAAACTAAAGAAGATATCTGGTCGCTGCGCGCCAAATACGCACCTTGTATGTTGTTCGTAAAGTGCTTCTTGCAATGAACATGGTTTATACACGGATTGCGATTTACGACTTTGAATTTAAACTATATTTAAGTAATGCATTTAACAATTTAACACATTAGGGCGTATAAACCATTTACAAGTAACGATTATTTTACGCCCTGAGTTAATATACCTATAAATTATGGTCATTACATCACAAAGTAACTAAAAAAAAACATTCGGCTTTTACATTGAAATTTAACTTTTTTTAAGAGACTATGTCCGAAAATTTTTGGGTCGTGTTAACCATTTTTGTGCGAATTTCTGCATTTTGTATATACAGATCGATAGAAATAATAATAATTCTGAGAAAAATGGTATATATAATTCAATTCGGCCAAAATGGTTTATACGACCTTTCTAGCCACAGTTTTTAAAGTTCAGTTTTGGACGGCGTAGAAGATAAAACATACTATTAAAATTATCAATTACGTATTTTTTACAGATGCCGATGCTAGAGCATTGAAGCCTTCCTTTGAGACCAAGAAAGTAACATTGAGGAAGAACACACTATGTCGTGTTGTAGAAACCGCCTATATTACTGTTATCCATAACATTAGAGCTTCAGCGAAAATCTACCCGTGCCGTGCATTTTTCAACAAAATGTGTAAATAAATAAAATTTATATTTATATGTTGAATATGATTTCTTTTTATTTGAATAACTAAAATTTAATACATTACTGCCTGATTACGTGTAAGATTTCTAGCCTATGCCAGAGAGAAAGGGAGAGAGAGTTAAAGAGACTTTGCGTCACCCAGATAAAAAGCCTACGCGTTATTCCAGACTATAATTTTTAAATATGGGAGAGCCATGCTTCGGCTCGAATGGATCGGCTCGATCGAAGTGTTATCACTGCCTCACAGAAAGCCGGCATGAAACAGTTACAGCGTTCGTTTCGTGCGGAAGCCCAATCCTTCCCCGCCCCCAATCCCTCCCCAACCCTAAAATCTCCAAATCCCTAATCCCTACAAGGTCAGCAATGATCTCGTAACTCTTCCATTAAAGCGGGTGTCCATGGACGGCACTGATTGCTTACCATCAGGTAATCAGTAGGCTGGTCCGCCGAGCTGTCTCATAAAAAAAATCGATCTGTGTGCTCATTTTCTCATTAAATCCCATTCATTAGCTTAATGAGGAACAGCAAGTAACAAATATCCATCTCTTGATACTTTGTAACGTGTTTATAATACTAGAAATCCTACAAGATTTAGTTCTAGTAATAAAGTATTAACAAAATATATTTAATTAATAATATTTGATACCTTCAGTAGGCGTTCGAACAGACTGCTCCTACGAGGCTAACCTAATTTCCCGAGTAAACTCAAGATCAGCAATATTCAACGAATCATGTTTATTTTAATCTGATTTCCACACAAACATTTACCAACAAGAATAGAATGCAGAAATGCATTTCCAGAAGTTTTATTAAGAAGTATTTAACTATTTAAAAATAAACCTAAAAAGACGATTGCACTAGCCTTCCTGTTGAGGAAAATGCTCTCTACAAAAACAGCAAATGATTGTTTATTTAATATTTACAAAAATGAACATTTTTATGACTGCTGCAGTTATTTGTTTTTGTTTTGTTATTTTGTTTATTTTTGTTGGAAGATTTTTAACTTGTTTCTGAGCCGGGGATGCGGATCTACCGTCATAGTGTGGCGTGGAGCAGGAGAAAGAACGGGTTGGTTTTCAGTCAGTAAGAGTATGACAGCCTCTCTCGCCTCACCCAAATCATTTGATGATATTCAACACAAAAAAACTTCTGTAATACATTTTTCTTCGCCTATTAATGAAAATTGATTTGGCAGTCATTAAAGGTGATTTTGCTTGTCATTTGATTTTAGGGAGAATTTATTTTATTTGTTATTTTATTATCCATCCTTACAAAAATAAGGTTGGCCGAGCTCAGAAATGGGTGTTTTGTGGCCTATAGTGTTATTGTAAATGAATGTTTTTTGATACGTTAAGACGCTATCATCCGGCTTCATCTAGTTTTTCACATATAAATTGACGTGTAAAAGTGCCGTTTTATGGCCAATTTGCAAAAATAAATTCATTGTTTCATTGTTTCATTGCTACGTAAGTAAAAACAGAGATACAGGGGCTTATCAAGCTCTTTTCAAAAGTGTAATTGGACAGACAATGACATTTATATTAATAAGTATGCATCATAGAAACAGAAAATGGTATCTACAACTACATTCTTTACAACAAAAGATGATAATAAAAAGTCTTTCTCTAGGGAAATCCAACACAACAACATGAAAAAACAACGCTTCTCAACTTATTTATTTTCTCTTTAAACTGAATCCCTGGAGTGAGTCTGTTACGTGTACATTTTTAAATATTTTTCTTCATCATTTATGCCGTCCTTTTTAACTATTCCTGACGTTTGATGGCTGTTAGATTCAAATGTCACTGCTGAGAAAGTTTAAATTCGACCTACAACCAAGTTCGGAAAAAATATTAGAGATGTGTTTTCTGTTTTTATCATTTCTAGTTGTAATAATAATAGATTCCTACGCAATATTTTATGTCTATTTTATTTATTTATTTATTTATTTATGCTTTATTGTACACAATGAAATGAAGTTGGTACAAAAGGCGGACTTAATGCCATATGGCATTCTCTACCAGTCAACCTTTGGGTCAAATGGAAAATCTGAGTGAATTTTATTTGGTACCTTTATGTTTTCACTGGCATCTTCATTTTAAAAGAATAAGGAATTCGATTTCTACTTTAACATTTAGAAGCATAAATAAACTAGGTATATAACAAAATAAAATAAGTCAATAATAGAAAATCAGTAAGAAAAGTAATAATTTAGGTAATTTAATAAAATATAATGGCAAAGTATAAAGTTTTGACTTTAAGCAATATTTTACTCTCGCAGTTCAGCTTGTAGAAATTAACAGTTCTTACGAAACCTAGAGAAAGATAGGTTTCCCTTTGTTGACGAAGAAAATCACCAAATAACTTCTCCCAACCCTGGTGGATTAAGAGGGAGCGTCAGACTCTTACTGACTAAAAGCCACCTTGTTCCTTCTCCTGCTCTAGGCCGGGGCCATAGCACCTGCACTCGCAACCTTGATCCACAATTACATGGTAGCAGTACATGGTTGTCCACTATTGACTAAGCGAGCAAAGCGAGTAGTGGCGGACCGATAACGACCGCAGCGCACAACACGGCAGAAATTGGAAACTAATGCGGATAATCAGCTGTCAGTTTTTAGTATTATATTCATACTATATTGCAAAAAAACTATTGAAAATTGTTAAATTATTGAATAAATTGCACTTAAATAATGTCTACAATACAATTTTATTCTTTGCTTATATTTACTATTTGACAGCTTAAGCATATGTTGTAAACGCTACGCGTCGCCATCGTCGCGCACATAGCCAATATGCTGGTAAGGGACAGAGAGATTACCTATTCATTAGCTACTCTTACAGAACATGATATGAGACATGATGTCCCGAAAGTTGAGGTGCCCGCTTCTCATGCATGAGGGTGCTAGTTCGAAACAAAGCAAGTTAAATGATTTTTACCGATTTATATGTACTTTTTATCATTATTTAGACAGATTAAATATGGTCAAAGAAAACATCGTGAGCAAAACTGGACTAATAATTTCTAATTATAAGTTTGAAATCGCCAATCCTTGAACAAGCGTGGTGATTAATGATCAAACCTCCGTGAAAATAGGCCTTTGCTCGCAGTGGGCATAAAAATAGCAGTAAAGATTAACCTTATAATAAAACTTTCCAAAAGCATACAAAAACATTATTCTTATTCAATAATCAACTTTATTCCCTGTATTCCTGATAAAAGTGTTTAGGTATAAAGTTAAACAAATATTATATTGTTACAAATATTTGAGATTACAATACAAATTATGTTTCTAGAATATTCTACCGTATACATTACAATCACTAGGTAATTAAATATGTTTTCGCTTGTATATTTTTAACTTTACTATTTTGGAATAAGGTTTAGTGTTTATTAACGAATTTGATGAAAATTTTAAAGCTTTAGCTCATGTTCATAAAGAACTCATGTTCTTTGCCTATTGGTTGTTCGCTCTGATTTCTTAGACACATGCTGCAGTATTTTAAGTACTTACTTACCATAGATAAACTGCAACACATTAGAAGTACAAATTCAGTAAAATCTGTTTTGTGTGAAAATACCCAAAAACACTACCTACTAGTTTCTGCCCGCGTGGTATGTTCCTAAAAAGTAGTTTATGTCCTATTCCGGAGAGTATCCCATGCCTCTGCCAAATTTCATCCAGATCCGTCCAGACGTTTTGGCGTGATTGAGTAACAAACATCCAAACATCGTAACTAACGCATTTATAATATTAGTAAGATTGTTTGGTGACATTTAGACAGCTGCCAAAGATCCACCGCGTTTTAGTTATAAAAAAATCCTTGTATTCTTCGAAACCCCTTTTTAGTACTTGCTTTATTTATACTTCGACTTCGTGAGATAGAAACATTTGTTCTGAACGAATCGTACGTTATTTCTAGTCTCGAACCTTCGGAGAGCAAGCGCTCCGTTCAGAAATTGTTCAGAGATATATGATCTTCGGAACACGTCTTTATAGTCGACCCTGTTGCCAGCTTAGTGCACTGGCAACTCCTAACTCGTTCATCATACTACTTTATGATGTCCCTCTATCATAAATAATTCTCCACTTATTATTTTGTTCACGTTCTTCTACACATCATCTACGTTATTATTATTGTTTTTACTTTGATATGATTCAGTTTTTAGGTCTACCTTAAGGCCTAATACATATTATATTTGTTATTCGTTCAAGGTTAGTAGTTGGTTCGGAAAATGTCAGTATTATTACGTCATACCTAGGGTTTGATCCCTTACGTGGCAATGGACCTTAGTTATTTTATTTTCCGTTTGGTTGAGCAGAAGTATAACATTAGAACCAACATTATTACCTACACCTAGCATTGTTGGTAATCTCCTAAAGAAGTATCCATTACCAAACATCTATATAGGTACATGTAAGTCTTAAATGTATTTTTAAGGTACTTCAATTATTTTTAAATTAAAATTATTTTCAACTAAACAAATTTAACGCATGATTCTATTTTTCGCATAAAAGCCCAAGAGCTACGGCAATTTCTTTCCCAGATAAGTTAAGAAATAACGGGAGCAAAACACTTAAATTATTCCATACAACCCACCAATAGTAACATCAAGCTCATTTTATATTGTAAAACACGTCACAACTACATAAATCAGTCGTTTCTAAACACGAGATTATATTATGGCTCAACATACCTTCACACGTTTGACAGAATGAGCTTCCTCGTACACACATGTGTCACGAATGTATCGCTACATAAAAAATAATGCTGAACGTTCGAACCCCGATATTAACTTGACATGAGAACGGAACGAAGGTGACGTATCGTGCGAAGCGGGCTTTATGTGTCATTTACGTAGAATAGTATTTTAATGAAAATATCAAACGTTTTGAATATACTTTGATACTTACACGCTCATGCCTGGCTTTTGGGATTCCTTCCCATTTACAGTGACGAAAGCTTCTCTGACATTTTGTCGTTACATAAAAAAAATCCATCTCATAAATGTTGAAAAAAGAATGCCTTATCAAAGTAACGACAGGAAAACGTCGTTTCGAAATGAAGACATAGGATGGTTTTTTAAATAAAATTGAAGAAAATGTGAATTTAACATTGTTATTATTGCGTTGAAAAATAAATATCTATAAACTTTCTTCATATTTTTTTTATATTTTATCATTTACTATTCCTTTCTAGCACCATTCTCTCCCAATAAGTTTAAAATAACCTTAAGTCTCATGTAGCATGTAGATTGCAGATTTTATACTATTTATGTTTGTTTCATTCCTTTCACGGCATCACAGGATCCCGGCCCTTTAGAAAGCGTACAAGGGGCCGAAGCCAACTTGCAGAGGCCCGTTGAACAGTTTTAATCTAAATGTGATAGGATATCAGCTGGCAATTATCCTTGTATGCACTATAAAAGTACACCCAAGGACAATCCCCGGTTGGTGCCGGACTATTGTGCAATATGGTTGAAAATTATATGGTTATGGGTGTAGGTGGCTATAAACTGGTAGATGATAACTATGGAAATACTATGGCCTCTGACCCTGACCAACATTGATACATACGGATTAACAGGCAGGGGGTGACTGGTAAACTCAATTAATGGGACCCCGAAAACAGCATCTTGCTGATATACATCCTACCCCCGAGATTAAGGTTTTGAGCGAAACATAATCTCAGTAATACTTTGCCTGACCATGTTTTATAGTTGGAAAATAATCCAATGACTTCTCCCACCCGGTTAGGTGTCAGGGAGCGACAGACGCCTAGTTCACCTACTTATTAAGAATCAACAGGTTGGTTTTTAGTAAGTAGGTGTCTGTCGCTCTTGCTCTTGCTTCAAGCCGAAGCTGCGAAACATTATGGCGTTTGACCCGCCGCTCAGGCAATTTCTTAATGACAGTACGACAGTACGGCATCTTAAATAAAGACGTTCCTGATCCTGTGGGAGCAAACGCCCGACTGTGGAGGCGGTGTGCCCTGTTTGAGCAGAGCACCGCTGTGTGCACCTGCAGGGAAGCAATCGGCGGCGATGACCTCTCTGCCTTAATCTAATTTCTGATCTCCAATCTTTCATAGCTAATCAATAATCTCAAATCTCCTTTCTCTAGTCTGTAATCTCTTATCTCTAATCTTCATCTCTGATCCCGAATCTTTAATCTCCAATCTCTAAAGGCTAATTGCTAATTTTCAATCCCTAATTTCGAATCCCTGTTATCTACTATCTAACCTATAATCTCTACTCTCTTACAGCTAATCTCAAATCTCAAATTTCTAATATCTAAACTCTAGTATCTAATCTCCAATATCTGATCTTTGAAAATCACCACCACAATCAGCCACCCACTAGGAGGTCGTGCACGCTGTTATAACAGTGGCAAAACCAAAGAGATCCCACGGCGTGCTCACCTTCCGCCTGACGCATGTACTTATCGAGCACGGCAGCTTCGATAGGTTCTGATAGTATAGGATATTTAGCCGGGGTTACGGGGTAAGCGCAACGAGGCACCGTGGCCTCGACCTAGAGCAGAAGGAACGGATGATATGTAATATGATGATGAATTTCATAAAAAATGATAATAGTCACCTAACCTCCAGCAAAATAATAAAAATTCGATACATTCATTAATAGGCAATAAACATTTTGACCCAGATATTTCTAAAGTCATGCAAAAGTTAGCAAAAATATAAAATAATAAGTATAATATAATATAATTTAATTTTCAATTTTATTCTCACAAATTCATGATTCAATTGAAACAAATATTTACTGGCATTCATAATGGAGAGGAAAAACCATGGACTCATTGTTGCAGAGTTTCTGTGAAATTGTTAATAAATTCAAAGTATTTACTAAATGGAAACCTAACAGTAGTTTAAACATTTTCTTTCACCATTAGCTCTTTAAATATTTAAAAACTCTGATGAATATGAGCCTCAAAACAATTAAGCCGAAAACATAATAATTAACATATGATAAGATTTAAATTTTTCTGGTGACAAGTTGATTCCCACCTTACTCAGTGACGCACTGACTGACGGACTTAATTCTATTTTGACTTTCCAAAAGTACCTGCATGTATATGTATTCTGACTTCATACCTTATTAATATTCCTTCTGTTCAGCCTCTCTTTAAAAGATTATCAATTGTACTGGACTGGGTTACTAATATTTAATTACAGATTCTGATTTCATAAAAAAACATTAGTCTTGGTAATACATATAGTTGGGCAATACGGTAGTTTCCAACTAGTCAAATTCAATACTTTTATTCAAATGTCAAAAACTATACTTTTCTACGAAATTTGTATGAAAAACTGAGTTATGACGTCATCTTTTTTCCTCAAATACTTTACTTATTTCTTAAAAAATTTTGCTAAAAAATATCTAAAATTTAGTGTATCGATCGATTGATGAATAAAAGTCTAGTTATTTTTCAATATTTTATTGTATTGGAACGTCGAATTAATTTATTTTTGACCTAGGAAACTACCCAATTGTCGATGTCCCATCATTAAAATTAATCGTACCCTTCTCTGTTTACATACTAAAGCACAAAAAATCAGAAACACCCTTTACATATTAATAACAAAAATATATTACTCACTTAAGTAGTCAGCCCACCTTAAAACTATTCTTCGGGTCTGAAGGATATTTCCAGAAAAGTAGGTGCACCTGCGTTTTAAAACCGTTTAAAAGTTTCGTGAAAATTATAGCCGTGGTACTCGTATATAGTAAAAAAGAAGTACTGTACGGTGCAATACCTTTTAGACCACTGGCTACTACTACTGCACTCGAATCCACAGTGGAGTTACGATGACCATTTTTCGTTCCTAAAGTTTCAGGAAAAAATCTAGTAACGTTTTTCAGATCGTAGCTATGCAAGTAAATGTGGTTAAGTAGTAATGTGCCACTTATAAAAGTACCAAATTGATGGTTCCAATGCAGTATTTTTTTTGTTTGAGTTTTTTATGGGTCAGGACGCCGACGACGGATTTCCTAATGGTATCAGCGCCGCCCACAGTCACCCATAACACCAGAGGTATTGTAAGTAGCATTGCGAGACTTTTGAGAGCTAGGAAGAATTGAGTGTACGAAGGTGGGATAAGGTTTGGGCCTCCGGTAATCTCCTTCACAATGCGAAACACTATACTAAAGATTTTTTTTTAAGTTTCTGTCAATTTGTGTCGATGCATATCACACCCGCGCGAAAATATCTTATGCCAATGACCACAAGACAAGTATTTGAGTATTTATGGCTACAAATGAATTCATTAGTTCATTACAATTATTCATCATTATGGTCACCAAAATACTACTTCCTCAACTACACAACGGCCTCTTCTCACATGTAGAAGGTTTGAGCAATGATTGCCACTCTTGCAAGGAATATTTAAACTCATAATTAGGAATAATAAATGTCTAATTATAGATTTTATTTGTATCAAATATAGGAGTTATCTCATTATTTATTATACATAAATATTGACCACAAAAAGTCCCAAAGTCATTGAGAATGCGAGGAGGCATAAATCTACCATAAGGAAATACGAGGGAATCTCCCAACAAAATGCCACTTGACCCACTCGTGTGTCAATCGAATTCAGATATCTCCCTCTTACTTCTAATTCATTATCGGTCCTTTTTCTACTACTAAGCAGTTTTCCTTATCATAACCTCGAGGCAAAGAATATGTTTCTAATTAGGAGTGTCTATTGTGTAAACAATATACAACATAATTGCTATGTTCATATCGGTGCGGTGATCACACATGAAAACTAGTTCGATGCTAAAACCAACAGATAGCAAGACAATATACATTGCACAAGTAAATTTTGCACACGCTTGCAAAATTAGAGAATATCGATTACTCCATTCTAAACTGTCAAAGGAACTTAAATCTCCACACGCGGTCCACATGCGGTCTTTATGTTGTTTTTTAATACCAGTTAAAGCAATGTCGTCGTGGTGGCCCGGAGGTGAAGGCCTTTACCTCCTTATAGCTCATCGTGCATGAGGGTGCTGGTTCGAAACCGGGCAAGTACCAATGTGACTTTTTCCGAGTTATATGTACTTTCTATGAATATTTAGACACCACTGACATACGGTGACGGAAAAATATCATGAGGAAACCCGGACTTATATTTCTAAATATAAGTTTGAAATCGCAAATCTGCCTTAAGCAAGCGTGGTGATTAATGCTCAAACCTTCTCCGTGTGAGAAGAGGCCTTTGCTCAGCAGTGGGCACTTATAGGCTGGTGATGATTATGATGATAAAGCAATACTGGATGCAAAAGCAAGCGACAAATATTCAAAGAGACAGCTAACAAATAAAAACAAAGAAATAAATTAAGGTGAATGAGATATTTATTTAAGTAGGATTTCTTTAGAATACAGGATCTTTGAACTATTGAGCTTTTTTAGGCTACGGTTCTGGGAGTACTAGTGTTTACCTTAAGATGTTTACATTTATATTAAGTATTCAGATTTATATATGAGACTCAAAATATGTTGGCTCGTCACTTATTCCACAAATACATATATTGTGAATAATATAAGAAGATCGGCAAAATAAATAGGAATAAAAATAACTGAAGACGCTTTTAAACTAGACGTACAAATATAATTCCAAATATTTTTTTTACCGTATTGTTCCGTTACTACCTTTAAGAAGAACAAAAGTTAATAAAATATTTAAACTGCCGTCGTTCGTTATGTTAGTCGGTTGGCTATTTTAATATTTATGATCGTTTCGGATCTAAAGTACATAGGGATTGCTGATATCACTATAGAGAAAGGTAAAAAAGCGGGATAAAATTGAAATAGAAAACATTCCACATTGGCATTCTCGGAATTTCAACTCTTTGGTTTTTCCGAGTCGTTTAAATAATAACAAAAATTATCTGTTTGTTTTTAAACAATTAGAACGATAGTGTTTTTTTATGTTCGAAGTGCGACTGTATCATAATAAGGATTAATAATATATTATTTCCGAAGATAATCAACAATTTACTCATAATTCTGGCTTCCGGGCAAGAGGCAATTAGTAACAGATCCCGTAATTGCGAACATCCCACGATCAATCATGTTCACATAAAACAGGGATAAAACAAAACACCATATCAAATTCGGGTAGAAATCAATTATTATCATGGGAAAAATAATGGTTTGTTGATTTTTATTGTTTAGTAACAGGAATTTGGGGTGTAATTACAGAGTACAAATTCAATGTATCTGACAAATAAATTTTGCCATAATTTATCACCAAAGGAAGAATGCTTTTTGGTTAAAACGTTATTGGTATTTAACCATCAATTCCTGAATTCTGAATACTTTGGTCACAAATCAAGGAAGGAGTGGAAACAACGTAGAGAGACTTTATTTGTTCGGAAAAGTAAAGGGGAAAATGCCTCGTGACCGCAGCCCAAAACAATCTGATCAGATCCTCACTGCTTTGGATCCCACTATCCACCAAGCCCATATTGACAGTGACAGAATAAGACGGAGAAAATTTGTGGGAGATAAAGTGACGCAGAAGTACGCAGCAATGAGGAATGGAATGCATGGAGATATCAAGTCCTCACCTAGTTATGTACCTACCTAACATAGAACCTCTTCCTCCAAATCACCACTAAAATGAATATCGAACATATTCAAAATAGTTTTTCTTCAAAAAACTGCCAAAAGGTCCTAAAAGCACAAAGTGTCATTTTAAGATAAGCCGATGCTACCTTCACGTTTCATGGCAGACTTAGTATAGGTATTTTTGACTTTATTGCCTTCAATTTAGCGATAAAATCTCGAAGCAAAGGGTTCTCAATAAATATGGAAAGGGTGTAACCTGAATAGATATATGAAACTTGCATTTGAGTTAAGAAACATGTACACCGTATACCGAATATGGTGCTTATTTGAGAGGAGGAAATTATCTAAAGACTTATTTCGCCCAGGATGTGGGAGAGTGGGGAACATCAAACTCTTATTGACTAAAAACTACAACTTTTCCTGCTTAGACCGCGACCTACTTACTTACGTTCGAGAGATGATCTCCGGCCACCGTAAGCGCGGGTCTGCGCACGGCGAGTAAGGGTAGCTCGCCGCCCGACCAGAACCAGACCCGAGCGTACGGCGCGTAGTGTTCCGCGCGCGCCTCAAAGAGCCAATAGACCACCACAGACGGGGCCCTATAGGGCTGATGTTCAGCCGGGGTTGCGGGGTAAGCGCAATGAGGCACTGCGACCTCGGCCCAGAGCAGGAGAAGGAACAGGGCGGTTTTTAGTCAGTAAGAGTCTGACGCTCCCACCCGCCCGACCCTGGGCATGAGAAGTCATTTGATGATTTTCCCATTACAAAAAAAATGTACTTACTTACGTTAACATCAGCCCTGTTGATCTAGATGCTTGGATATATGAAACTTACATTCAAGATGAACGCGGATATGAGTGTCAGTATAGACTTGATGGCTAGATTAATAAGTGCAGGAAATCTTATTTACAAGTTAATTGGTTTAAGTGCATAAGCACTTATTGTTGTACATACATACATACATAGGCGGACTTATTGTCTTTGACATTATTTACTAGTCCGACCTTTGGGTGATTCAGAGAAGAGTTAAAGGTTGGTGCCAGGAACAAGCAATAAATTTCTCATTGATTTAGTAGGTAATTTCTGATTGATATCGATAAAGAAATATAACTAATTTTAATATATGCCTACATAAAATTACGAGATAAAGGCGTCTTTAAGGTATAACATAGACATCTCTTACTGGAAACGAATCCATTTTTTTTTATTTCAATAACGGGGATTCGCTAACGACGAGATGTCCATTACTCGTGTAAATAAAGAACAAGGATTAATAATAATAAAATATCTTACAGTTAAGTCATTACAATCGGCAAGGATCATTTAGGTACATTAGAAGTATTGTTTAAACAACAAAAAGCAAGTAAGTGATCCTTTGTCAAATTTATCTCTTTCCTCAAGCTTTATATCTCTTTGTAAGACAGTTTACATAAAAAAATGGTAAAAAAGATTCCAGATAATTCCGTATTTAACGTTTAAATTTTATTCCTCCGCCGTTTGCCTAAGCCCATTACATTACAGAACAGCCCGCCCGCTGTCTCAGGTAACTGTACCGATAAACAAAGAAATCTTTTACTTTGATTAATGTTCAGTAAATATTAGAAAACACCATTTTCCTCAGTCAGCGAGATGTCAGGTGAAATTGTTCTTTGCTATCATGAAATAAGGAAAATTTGCGCTGTTGTGAGCTTATTACCTGGAAGGGAAACTTCTTCGAATTGTTGATTTTAAGAGTTTCTTTTTATTATGCACATGTACCGATACTTAAAAAGTGTCATAACAAGGGTTAGATTGCATGTTTACGAAAATGTTATCGGCAAGTGCATGTTTTTTTTAAAAGAGTGTATAAGATAGGATTTGATCCTAGATTATCATTTTAAAGCTAATAAAAACATAATAACATTTTATTGTATTGGGGGTTGTTGAGTTCAAATGCATTTTTTATAACAATACCTTCTCATTTTAAGGAGTTATATATTATATGACTTATGTATTATGTATTAACATATCATAAAACTAATAAATTCACTTTCAGGAAAGAATATTACAACACCAAATATACTTTTAAGCGCAGCACAGTTAGACTAACACGATTTACGTCAAATGAATATTGATTATTTTTAAAAGGTTTAAAAACAATATTCTGTTCCTGGCGTATAGCAAGCTGCGAGGTCAATAGATACCGAAGTTAAAACATTGTATACGTGACACTAGTATCAGGATCTATCTATCAATAACTGTCAAAATACGGTATATTCGCCGTGGTTGCAAGCTGACACTCAGTTTGCGTAATCTCCAAACCTATACATCATGCGAGAACATCTCTGAATTGAAATACTTCCTATGGAGTGAATTTGAAATCGTAGAATATTGGAAAAAAGGCATGCTACGTTATGTTCAGTCTGCACATTCATTTGGTACGCTGCGCTGATGGGAAATCAAGATTAAGTCCGTTCTGAGACGGTATTTATTGTTACACTGATTTAGATGGGTTTAAATGAAGCCAATACATCTCTTCTTTGTTTTTGTATAGAATAAATCGTGCTTGCATACCAAATAATGAAGCGGATTACATATTAAAGGTTACATATTCGATAATTATTCTTATATAATTCGAAAATTGTTCGAAACCTGACAAGTAACAATGTGACTTTTCTCATAGTTATTTATCTATATTATGCTTTATTGCACGCATACACCAAGTAGAAACACGTTAAATACAATAAAATATAGTTGTGAATACAATGGGTGGTCTTACCTTACAAGGCGATTTCTTCCAGACAACCTTTTCATGGAAATTTATAAACGAGTTATATAATTATACGTTCTTTCTGAATTTTTTTAGAAACCGCTGACATACGGGGAAGGAAAACATCGTGAGGAAACCTGGGCTTAAAATTTCTAATTATAAGTTTGAAATCAACAATCCGCCTTAAGCAAGCGTAATGAATTTATGCTCTAACCATCTCCGTAGTGCATTTGCTCAGCAGTGGGCACATACATATAGGCTGAGGATGATCATGATGTTTTTCAATTAAGGTCACACATTTGTAACCAGTCTACTAATAAGGCAGATAATTTGTAAAATCAAAACACAAATTTTATTAACTTCAAATGTTAGTATCATGACTTAAAATTATCGTAGAAATTACAAACACAAAATAATGCTAGACAGCTGTCTTAGTACAGTTATCTATTAAAGCCAAACGGTGCTCCAGTAAGCCAGGTTTTCAAGATAGGTATGAGCCAAAAGCCACACGCCACGTAACTCTAGACTTGTGAGTTTGTATTTTCACAAATTATTTCTGAATAAAATATTTGACAAGATTTAATTAGGCAGGTATATTGAAAAATATTGAAAAATAGCTTCGATTATTTATTTATTTTTTAAATCGTTGCCTCACTTTCTTTGACTTAAAATTCCTTCTATTCCACTTTACCTATCATTGAGAATGATTACCGTAAATGTTCTTGACAGTGAACATATGGTTATATTAAATGAATCGGGCAACTCCGAATACAGAACAAACCAGAAGCCGCGTTCACTCATAATTACATGTCGTCAAATGTGTCCAAAAACAATACGTCAATCCCCCGCCAGCCGCACTTCCCACCCGCCTAGTGTTGCCGAAAGTGGAACAATTCCCTTGGTTTGAGGTAATTTTACAACAGGAGGGTAAGATATATTTTGTTGGGTAAACCTAACAAAAATAGGTAAACTTACTATAAATGTTAATGTTAATTTTAGTTACACCTACTATACACAACAAATAAAACAAAGCTTCAATAAGTGCGAAGGTTTTATTGCGTTCCCTTTTGCTGGTTTAGTTTTTATAATATTTATTGTCTTAAGACTCGGAACTAAAGATAAGAAGTCTACTTACTTTACTTAGTTCCTGAGATTAGCGAATTCAAACAAACAAACTCTTCAGCATTATAATTAGTATACCTATAGATATATCTTTGTAGGAAATGCTGTTTTCATACCACCTTTGTCATAAATACATATATCTCTTCAAAGTAAATTGAGCAAACTATGCTCTGGCTAGATGGTTTCCAAAATGAATCTAGCCGTGCCTTTTGTATGATTTTTAATTTTTTTGTTAGATAATGGACAGAAATATAACCCACAAAAAATAAATAAGTGGGTAAAATTTTCACTAAAAATGACAACACTCACAAAATGGCCGCATAATTTTCATAGAAAAATAAATCGATTAAAAAAATTCAATAATTAATTAAATATACTATTGCAGTCGATGCTTGCAGATGAAATGTAATCTTATCCACTTTTTTCGTATTTCCAGCCGCATTTTTAATCGTAGTAATAACACAAGACGGCATAATGAAATTAAAATTGATACTCGTAAATACGTCACGACATGCCACGTGCCAAAATTGACTAATCGTAGAAATTTCATACTACTATAGTAAAGAGTGGTTTTAGTTGCTTTTGTTTTAAGCGCGATAACGCCTTCTGGTTTGTTCTGTATTCTGAGTCGGGCAAGCAGATTACCTGGCGACAGAATTCATTCGGCACCAAAGCTAACACAAAGGCATTTGCACTTTCTGATTTGTGGCAACTTAGTAGGAGTATAGCATATCTTAAAGAGAGAACCAATGGAGTTTTTTTTATGGCCAATATAGCTTTTAGCTCAATCTTTTCAGGAGACGCGGTGGCTAGGCAACGCACTCCCATGCAACACGGTGGAGTTCCCACACTATCAAGTATTTGTGTAGTCCACAAATTGTTGCTACGGGCCTGTGTGTGATGCGTACAAGTTATGCGAAATAGTAGTTTGTAAAGGTATCCACGAAACAAGACAAAAGCCATTATTTAGGCAACTTTGTTTTAAGACTTGTTAGGCCGGCTAGCGAGCAGACGGATTGATTCTTTTATCTTTTATCTTTTATCTTTTATCTTTTATCTTTTATCTTTTATCTTTTATCTTTTATCTTTTATCTTTTATCTTTTATCTTTTATCTTTTATCTTTTATCTTTTATCTT
This sequence comes from Spodoptera exigua, assembly GCA_902829305.4. Taxonomy (NCBI): domain Eukaryota; kingdom Metazoa; phylum Arthropoda; class Insecta; order Lepidoptera; family Noctuidae; genus Spodoptera; species Spodoptera exigua. Next base: position 9,095,145 of record LR824614.2, read on the forward strand.
TTATCTTTTATCTTTTATCTTTTATCTTTTATCTTTTATCTTTTATCTTTTATCTTTTATCTTTTATCTTTTATCTTTTATCTTTTATCTTTTATCTTTTATCTTTTATCTTTTATCTTTTATCTTTTATCTTTTATCTTTTATCTTTTATCTTTTATCTTTTATCTTTTATCTTTTATCTTTTATCTTTTATCTTTTATCTTTTATCTTTTATCTTTTATCTTTTATCTTTTATCTTTTATCTTTTATCTTTTATTTACAGAGACTCTGTACTTATAAGCGCAATTTATTTAACTTACTTTTCTTTCATTACACTTATTCAACACACCACCACACGCTAACACTAATAAAAAAATTGTTAGTTGTAATTATTTTGAGGGTAGAATTACATTTGTTGTCTCCTTACCTTTTTTGTTTTTTCCAAGAGTACTGCATAATCTTGTTCACGTGTTGTTCGGTATATGTATTTATTTTCACTTTGTGTAATATAATGCAATCTTATATTTTTGTTATTATTTTAATTATTTATTTTATACCTATTCTTTTTATGGCACTTATCTATGGGCTGGTGCTGAAAATCAGCGCCGTGGACTCGTGCCTTCGTGCTCGGGCCACAGTATTAAGCTGAGCTCTTTGCACTTTTGCACTGCGACGCACTATGGGCTTTTTGTGTGTGTGTACCGGTATTCTTGCGTGGCGTAATAAATGGTTTTTCTTTCTTTCTAAGACAACGGCTACTTAAGACCGATAATCACGGTAATAGTAGTAGTCCTGTGTTAGTCAGTGTTCAGTGCTGTAAATCGTTGAGAAATTCCCTTAACTGTCAATGGTCTCCATCATCAAGTACACTGCAGACCTTCAATATACATACATAATCCATATAGGTGCAAAGTTCTCATCAATATAAATGAATGAAGTCCAACCACAACATAATTACTCCAAATGGTTAAAAAGATACCACGACAGTCTTCCTGGTCCATCATAAGATTTACTGTATAACTTCATTGTAACCCATATTGGTGCGAAGTTTTCATCGATTTATATGAATTAAGTCCAAACATGAAGTCCCTGAGCTGTCCTTCGATCTAATCATCAGGCCCCTAATGACAGTCACTACTAAAATCTAGATAAAAGATAAAAGATAAAAGATAAAAGATAAAAGATAAAAGATAAAAGATAAAAGATAAAAGATAAAAGATAAAAGATAAAAGATAAAAGATAAAAGATAAAAGATAAAAGATAAAAGATAAAAGATAAAAGATAAAAGATAAAAGATAAAAGATAAAAGATAAAAGATAAAAGATAAAAGATAAAAGATAAAAGATAAAAGATAAAAGATAAAAGATAAAAGATAAAAGATAAAAGATAAAAGATAAAAGATAAAAGATAAAAGATAAAAGATAAAAGATAAAAGATAAAAGATAAAAGATAAAAGATAAAAGATAAAAGATAAAAGATAAAAGATAAAAGAATCAATCCGTCTGCTCGCTAGCCGGCCTAACAAGTCTTAAAACAAAGTTGCCTAAATAATGGCTTTTGTCTTGTTTCGTGGATACCTTTACAAACTACTATTTCGCATAACTTGTACGCATCACACACAGGCCCGTAGCAACAATTTGTGGACTACACAAATACTTGATAGTGTGGGAACTCCACCGTGTTGCATGGGAGTGCGTTGCCTAGCCACCGCGTCTCCTGAAAAGATTGAGCTAAAAGCTATATTGGCCATAAAAAAAACTCCATTGGTTCTCTCTTTAACATACTACTCTGTCAAGAAAGTACCGAGAAAAAGTCAATAATACACAAAATGTTTGTTATTCATCTAAAGGACATGGCCAAAAAAGTACATTCCACGTACACGAACAAAATTAATACACTGTAAAATACAAATAGAAATATGAATTATTACGTAGTTTTTAGCCTCTCCAGACCTGACAATTATTATTAAAAAAATGTAAAAGTAATGCAACAAAATCAAGTTCGTTTGTCAAGTTTCGCCATAATAGTCCATAGAGAAAGATAAATAAAAAGACGTTCCAATTCCAAACCACGTGTCTTAAACTACACTTGTAGAAAACGTGTGATATGATCGACAAATGCATTACAATAGGAACATTTTATTCATACGAAACTGTATTCATTGGTTTTAGTTGCATTTTAAAATATACTCATATTATAATAATGTTATGTTTTATTTTTATCCAATTCACCAAAAAAAAACTTAAACGAAACGGAACGTGTTTGGCACTTTTGACAGCGTATTTTTGTTAACCTTGCTAATAATACTGGGGTAACTGTTTTGCGTTTTGGATTTGTTTTGTGGATTACAATGAGGTGCATCAACTGCGGAATAGGGGCGTACAAAGGCTGCAGAGGCGCCTTATATCCTCGCTTTCTGCACACCATCAAACAAAACTTTCACGTTGGTTAACCAGCTCAAACCCAAGTATGAAGTCGGAATATATAATACTTAGTCTGTTTTTTTATGTTTTATCATGGTATGCGATTTTAAATAGTGCATCTTTTTTTTAGTTGCCTCTGGGGACATTCATTTGTCAACCACGCTTCTTATTATTGAATACTGAAGCTGGTGAACATGAGAACTACTGGGGCATAACATGGCTTGCCTTGGTTGTGGAAAATCGGTTTGAAAAATAAGACACCATAATGTCAGTATGGACTCTCTATTGCTAGCTGGCCTAATATCACAAAAAACTATTAATGTGGTAAGCATTTTGTTTCTATTCATTGTTTTATATATGTACTTGTATTTATCTATATTAATCTATAAAAAAAAGTACTCATAGTAGGTATGTGTGATTATAATCTATCTTTATGTATTTTCCATGTTTGCATAGACTTCTTTAAAATAGGCTTGTGGTAACATAATACTTCTCACTGTACAATAACATAAAACTTGAAAACATGTGTTTATTCTAACTGGGGTTTATTTTCAGACCTCAAGAAGCAACTATGTTTGTCATGTGTGCTGTATGCGGGCAAAAAGACAGACAGTGCAGGACTTATCACGAAACTTGCAGGAATTGGGTTCGGACAACAATGCAGCAGCCCCTTATATTCAAGTGGTTAGCCCACCAGAGCCACCACCATTAACACATGTTTAAAGCAGGCCGCTTCAAATGGAAAGTACTACCACATTATTACCCAAATATACAGAACATATATTAAAGAAGCGTACATTCCATACACAAACATAATAAAATACACTTTATAATAAAAATATAAAAGTGAATTATTACGTAGTTTTATTTTATTTATTCTCCTTAATAAATAAATCATTATTCTTTATACATATTATTTTGTTTTATTTTATAAATAAATAAAAAAATAATTAAAACGCCACGGTTTTTAAAAGCAAAATCTTATTTCGTGCACTTATGGCCAGTAATCTGACTAAAGGTTTAGAGAAATTATTTTCGTCTTGTTTGTTATAATTACGACTTCTTCATGTGTTTTATTTATTGCAATTTAATTTAATAATATTCACGAATGTAAACACCAAAAATCATTGATGTACATTGAATTCAATAACTATGCAAACGCCCATACAAAAGTTGGCCATGTCCTTTATTTTATCACCTTCAAAGTATGCTCCTTCAGAAACGATACACTTACGCCAACGAATAATCCAATCATCGAAACTTTTTTTAAACGCTGTTTCCGGAATTGAGTTCAGTGCTCGCCGCGAATTCTCCTTTATGTCTTCTAACGATTGAAAACGGGTGCCACGAAGGGGTAATTTGAGTGTGGGAAAAAGAAAGAAGTCGGCTGGAGCCATATCTGGTGAATATGGTGGCTGCTCGATGGTGCTTGTTGAGTGTTTGGACAAAAAATCGTTTACAATGATGGCATTGTGCGAAGGCGCATTATCGTGATGCAAAATCCAAGAATTTTCTTTCCACATTTCTGGCCTTTTTCGTCAAATTTGTTCTCTTAAACGCCGCATAACGCTCAAATAATATTCTTTATTTACCTTTTGACCTTCGGGCAAGAATTCTGAGTGCACAACACCGCGATAGTCAAAGAAAACAGTCAACATGACTTTGACTTTTGATCGACTTTGACGTGGTTTTTTCGGTTTTGGTTCAGTTGGAAGGCGCCATTTCGAAGCTTGTTGACTAGTTTGCATGTCAAACTCGTAAACCCACGTCTCGTCACCAGTAACAATGCGTTTCATGAATGTTGGGTCGGTATTGACTCGTTCTAGCATGTCCTCAGCGACTTTCATGCGATTTAGTTTTTGAAGAAAATTCAGGTCTTTTTGACTAGCCGAGCGGCAACACGTTTCGTACCCAAATTATTTGTTAAAATGGTACGGATCGACTCGTGAGATACAGAAAGTTCGGCGGCCATCTCTCTCTACTAACTTGAATGAGGATTTTCAGTCACTATTTCCTTCACTTTTGCGATGTTAACTTCAGTTGCAGACGTTGATGGCCTACCAGAACGAGGCAAATCTTCCATCACATCTCGACCGCTTTTGAACGCTTTGTACCACTCATAAGCACGTGTTTTTGATAAAGTCGATTCACCGTAAGCTTTCTGTAACATTTTGAGTGCCTCCGAACACGAAATTTCATTGGCGATGCAAAATTTAAGACAAACTCTTTGTTCGATGTTTTTGTCCATTATGAAATTCGCAATACATACTAGATATTATAAAACTAAAAACAGCACTGTTTTTAATATAAATAACAGATGGCCAAAATGGAAAACAGTTATGCCAATCTAACAACAACAAAAAAAAAAAATTCGAATTTGGAACCATAAAAAAAACATTCATTCCCGATACTTTGTTGACTGAATGTATGCTATACTCCTACTAAGTTGCCACAAATCAGAAAGTGCAAATGCCTTTGTGTTAGCTTTGGTGCCGAATGAATTCTGTCGCCAGGTAATCTGCTTGCCCGATTCATTTAATATAACCATATGTTCACTGTCAAGAACATTTACGGTAATCATTCTCAATGATAGGTAAAGTGGAATAAAAGGAATTTTAAGTCAAAGAAAGAAATTTACGTTGAGGAATTAAGGAGGAAGGAAGTTACATGAACTTCCTAAGAATCTCTCTTAAACGGTAAATGTACATATAATTCGTTGAGGAATTAAGGAGGAAGGAAGTTAGATGGACTTCCTAAGAATCTCTCTTAAACGGTAAATGTACATATAATTCGTAGCGGTGAAGGAAAAAGGCCTTGAAACAAGAGACACAGAGAAGAGAAGATAAACAAGATGGAGTGACTGCCCTCGTCACTCGGAAACAAATCAAGTGCTTCAGGTGCAAACGTCCAGGACATTATTCACGTAACTGCACAGAAAAGAAGAATACTGATCATGAAAAACAGACAAAACATGAAAAACCTAAGTCGAAGGCTCTCGTCACAGCTTTGTCTGTGAAAGTCAACAGCAATGTGTGGTATATAGACTCAGGAGCCACTAACCATATGTGCAACAGTCGGGACATGATGGTGAGTTGCAATCCAAATAAGACTGTGGATGTGAGCGTGGCAAATGATGAAAGGTTATCAGAAGCTGGACTTGGTGAAGTTGAAATTAAATTAAAAGACTGTGTAAGAACAATAAGTGAAATTTACTATGTACCTAACTTAAGTACCAACCTATTGTCTGTTAGTGCGATGACGCGCAAGGGCTATGTAGTCACATTTAATCATAATTCTTGTACAATTCGGGATGGTAATGAAGTTCTAGCTACTGGAACTCAGGTGAACGGTGTGTATCAACTTGACACTGTGTCGGACAACGCTAGTACTGCTGCTGGCAATACAGCAAAGGTGGAGGAGTGCGAACTAGTGGCGGCAACAGCAGCTGCCTCGACATCCCAGGAGTTGTGGCACAGACGTCTTGGGCATCTTAATGCGAGAAGTATGAATCTTCTCCGTAAAGGTATGGCTGTAGGTGTTGATTATAAAGAATCAGATTATAAACACTGTATACCGTGTATTCAGGGAAAACAGAGTAGACAACCATTCCCTAAACGCTCATTTAGTAGGACAAGTGAGGTCTTAGAACTGGTTCATACAGACCTGTGTGAGCCAATGCAGGTTCTATCTCTAATTGGATATGGATTGATGATTCCGAGAGTGAGGACAGCACAAATGAAGAGCCAGATGGTCGCTTGGACACTACTTACGTTCCAGGGAGAGAATCGCTAGCTGAAGCCGAACTGACTTCAGACTCCAGCTATGATGATGTTGCTGAGTCTCCGCTTCGAGCCAACATTGTCAGACTGGTTGACTACGATCCTGATGAACCGCAGACAGCAAAATGGACCAAAAGCAGATAATTGGCGTAAAGCGATGAAAGATGAGTATGATTCATTTATTAAGAATAAATGCTGGACTCTGACAGAACGAGACCCGAAACATAAACCTGTAAAATGTAAATGGGTATATAAGAAAAAGTATGGCCTAAATGGAGAATTACTTAAATTTAAAGCTCGCTTAGTAGCAAAAGGTTATTCTCAACAATATGGTATAGATTACCAAGAAACGTTCTCACCTGTCGTGAAATACTCGACAATTCGAATGCTGCTTGCATTGTCAGCAGAATACAACATGACTATTGATCATCTTGATGTGAAGACCGCTTTTCTCAATGGAGAACTAGAGGAAACAGTCTACATGGAACAGCCGGAGGGTTTTGAAGTACCGGGGAGTGAAAACATGGTCTACAAGCTAAACAAAGCAGTATACGGCCTAAAACAAGCTTCCAAATCCTGGTATGATAAAATCACTAAAGTATTATGTGATAAATTGGACTTCAGCCGTTTAAAATAACATCTCCAGAATTCCAAGGAAAGGGGGAAGTAAAACGTAAATTGCAGAATGAATTTGATATCACAGATCTAGGGCCAGCCCGGCACATCCTCGGAATGAAATTATCTAGAAAAGGTAATAATGTTTCACTTGATCAGTCTAACTACATAGAAAAATTACTGAAGAAATACCGAATGGAGGAATGCAAGCCTATAGGTACGCCTATGGAGACTGGTTTAAAATTAACAAAGGAGAGTCAAAATAATGACACCCATGATTACAGAGGTTTGATTGGCTCACTGATGTATGTAGCTGTTAGTACAAGACCGGACATCAATCATGCAGTGAGTTACCTCAGCCAATACAACAACTGCTTTGGAGAAAGTCATTGGAAGGCCGCTAAAAGGATTTTAAGGTATTTAAAAGGAACTATCAATTTAGGTCTGACATTCTATATAAGCGGGTTGGATATAACTGCTTACGCTGATGCAGACTGGGCATCAGATAATCATGATCGCAGGTCGTATACTGGGTATGTGTTCTGTATAGGTAACTCAATAGTATCTTGGGAAAGTCGCAAACAGCGCACTGTTGCTCTGTCAAGCACGGAGGCGGAGTACATGGCGTTGTCCGACACATGTAAAGAGTCTTTATTTATAAGGAAATTTATAATGGAAATGTTTGGTATCACGCCTAAAATATGTATATTTAATGATAACCAATCTGTTATAAAACTGTGTAAAAACTTTATGTTTCACTCCAGAACCAAACATATAGACATACGTCATCATTTTATTAAAGAAATTGTTAACAATGGTATTGTGCAAGTGAGATATTTGTCAACAAATGATATGTTAGCTGATGTTTTAACTAAAGCACTTTGTAAGGAGAAACATTGCAAATTTGTGAACTTAATGTTAAAATAACTACATATATTTTAAACTAGTAGTTGTTGATTTCGTAGTATAAAATATTATAACATGTTGTGTTAACATGTATAGGTCAGATTCATGTATTTAGTGTTCATGAAAAACTGTTCAGTAGTTATTTACTTTAAAATAAGACTGTTAGGATTAACTTATTTTGTTATGTACTTGTGTAACACTTATGTAAGAGTTGGTTTAACTATATAAGCACATATTAGGTATTTTATATAGTGCATTTTATTGATGGTTGATATGATAGGTTTAAATTCATGTTAAATAGTTATGTATGTGTTTAAGGGCCAGTGTTGTTAGTAGACACATTCCTAACTGGCATACATCAAATGTTCGGTATTATTTTTTTCACGTTGACAAGCTGTCAATCGATTATTGCTCTCTTGTCTCAAGCTTGTAATGTACTCTTGCCGGTTTTATGTAAATCTAAGTAAATCTATAAAAGTTTGTTTCCTTTCCACCAAAATATCCAACACACACTTGAGTAAGCCGCGTTTCTCAAATCTTGTTGACTTTTCCGCACTTACACCTTCCCACTTTTTAATTAAATGTCCACGTTTTTATCTTTTATCTTTTATCTTTTATCTTTTATCTTTTATCTTTTATCTTTTATCTTTTATCTTTTATCTTTTATCTTTTATCTTTTATCTTTTATCTTTTATCTTTTATCTTTTATCTTTTATCTTTTATCTTTTATCTTTTATCTTTTATCTTTTATCTTTTATCTTTTATCTTTTATCTTTTATCTTTTATCTTTTATCTTTTATCTTTTATCTTTTATCTTTTATCTTTTATCTTTTATCTTTTATCTTTTATCTTTTATCTTTTATCTTTTATCTTTTATCTTTTATCTTTTATCTTTTATCTTTTATCTTTTATCTTTTATCTTTTATCTTTTATCTTTTATCTTTTATCTTTTATCTTTCTTTTATCTTTTATCTTTTATCTTTTATCTTTTATCTTTCTTTTATATCTAAGTTCACTCTTTAATCTCGAATCGCCGGTTGGCTGCAGCGACCTCTCGCGGCCGGCCTTTGTCGAGGCCATGGTGTGGAGCAAGAGGAACTGGAAAGCCATCTGTAAAGCAGTTATGTTCGCAAAAAAGGAGACGGATCGCGTGTTTGAGCTATCCTCCTCCTCACGCCCCAGCCGCCGCAATAGGCGAGACTACGGCCGTCGGAGATCAAGGGACGGTCTCCGGCCACCGGAAGCGCGGGTCTGCGGTCGGCGAGTAAGGGCAGCTCGCCGCCCGACCAGAACCAGGCCCGAGCGTACGGCGCGTTGCATTCCACGCGCGCCTCAAAGAGCCAATAGACCACCACAGACGGGGCCCTCTAGGGCTGATGTTCACCCGTGGTGGCTAAGCGCAATGAGGCACCGCGACCTCGGCCCAGTGCAGGAGAAGGAACAGGGGGGTTTTTAGTTAGTAAGAGTCTGACACTCCCTCCCGCCCGGCCCTGGGCGGGAGAAGTCATTTGATGATTTTCCTCTCACAAAAAAAAACACTCACTCTCGAGAAGCGGGCTCCTTAACGTCTGCCACGACATTATTTATTTTACATAAACAATCAATTCAGTACATTTAATTTGCTGCGATTAATGTCTCAATACGGTTGTTTCCAACTAGTCAAATTCAATAAATATCCAAATGTCAAAAACGATACTTTTCTATGAAAATTGTATGAAACATTAAATTATAACGTCATAGCATTTTTGCGTCAAAAAGCTTACTTATTATTAAAAAATTAATAATAAATAATATCTAAAGCTTAGTGTATCAATCGATCGATGAGTAAAAGTATAGTTATTTTTCAATATTTTATCGTATTAAAACGTCGAATTAATTTATTTTTGACCTAGGAAACTACCCAATTGAACGAAGACCTTTAATCCAAACATAAATTGATTAATAACCAGTTTTATTTACACATGGCGTTTTGCAACATCACATTAGCTCATCTAGTTCCGGGATAGGATCGAAATCGAAACTCGGTTGTAGCTTGCGGTCGCTCCAGTAATCAGGTAGTTATTTCGTCCGGCGATATTATATAATACCTTCTATATATAATAGGTACCTCCTCATCATTAGTTCGGCACGACCAGATTGATAACATTTCACACCCTCTCGCATCCCCCATCCGAAAATCCCTAATCGTGAATAGCTACCGAGGCGCTCTTGTGTATGTTGCAGGTATCCATGAGCAGCCTCAATAGCTTGCCACCAGGTGACCAGTCTGCTAGTTTGGCACCCTGTCATATAAAAAAAGATTTTGTTTTCATAATATACTATATCAGTTCCAACCCTCATCTCAGTTTAAATCCTTTCTATCAACTTGCACAATATTTTCTTATGTTATTAAGCTCACATTCGTAACCCAAGGAATTGGTATCTTCGTCATTCTTCAACATCACTTTTTATGAGAATCTTAGGCTGTCACATCCATTAGGTGGTAATCAATCTTTAGTTAGACTCCAATGAAAATGTGTTTCACCGTCTTTTTATATTAAATCCTTATTTTTCAACGTAATGAGCCTCATTACAGCAAAAACACGAACTTGAAAAAATAAGGTCAAGGAAATTAATTTTCATTTTTCGTAACTTCTTTGGTTAAGTAATACCTATAAAATAACATCACTTACACACACACACACACACACACACATACTTTTCCCTTTACACACAAACTTTTTGTCATTTAAGAAGTGAAGTGAAGTAAACAGCTGCTACTAATACGATTTACCGAGTACAATTCTAGCTAGGTTGAGGCAAGCGTTGTAATGTACCGCGACATGGTTTGGAAAAGGAAGGATGGGGTGGTTTTTAGCCAGTAAGAGTCTGACACTCCGTCACGCCCAGGGCGGGACAAGATATTGGACGACCCGTCAATTAAAAATATGTGCAACTTGATTCCATCACCGACATACATTAACTATGACAGTATATTCTTCATCCAACCATCTAAGCAGGCTCTTGTAATGTTGCAGCAGTTTCATTTTATGTTAGGTAAAAGAAATTGTATTTGGAAAACATAGCGTGGATCGGCCTTCCATTAGGACTGGATGCACCAACCACATCGTCAAAGTCGCGGATAGCTAATGGGTACAATGCAAATGACTAGTTGTCGTTTAACGTGAAGGTCTAAGGGGGTGACTCTTGTTCGGAAGTAAACGTCTCTTAGCTGATGAAGATTAGTAGGTATTTGTGTTAAAAGAATTAAGACCTCAATTTTACTTATCGGTTAATATTTTTTTGTGTTTTTGCGACCGCGACCCTTCAAATTATCAACAGCACCAGCACAATACCGGTTATTTCTTCATGAAGTCACTAACTTCATAAACCATCTAAGTTTTACAGGGTTAATTCTACAAAGCTATGTCTTACTACCTACCGCAGTAGGAAGGAACTCCAAAGAAAAATTGAAGACATTTTTATTTCTTAGCGCGACAGGAAATTGGAATTATAATTTAATCAAAGTGAAAGAAAATTCTTACCAGTTATAAAAGGTCCGTTATAAAAACAACTCTTTCGATATTACCTTTTTTTGGAAGACCTACAGAATAAACAGTAACCCTTTTTGGTAAACGCTTTTAAAGGTAATGTAAGTTTTATGCTTATACAAAGAACGGTTCTGAAAACCGATGTGAATTAGTTTTAAGTAAGTAATGGGAAACGTAAATACAAAAATCATTTTATGGTATAATATTAGGTTTGCTCAGATTGTTAGCAGTATTTTTGCTTCACTTAGTGTGTGTAAATATTCGATTTTTTTTCCGAACTCAGTAGTCGGTTTTATGATAAAAACTAAAATCGTCGAGATCTGTGTTGTTTTTGAATTTTTGTACACTTTATTAATTATGTCGTACCTGATACTAGGTATACACGAAATACTAATAAAAATACGTGCAAAATTTTGATAACACATAGTCTACTTTTGCTATAGGCAACTCGGGCGAAGTCGTTAGCAGAAACTAGTAAGAGATTCGGTAACGCTATTCAATAAAATTAAGCATACCTATAGGTAAAAATCTTTATAATCAGATTGTCTCTCCTCAGTGTAATGAGCAACAACTTCCAAAAAAGAACTCAATAAGAAAAAGCCCCTCATATATTTTTTTGACCTATTCGCTAGGTCTTGCATAACTTCGTCTCGACAAACTAAATCAGCTCATTAGTGAGAAAAAAATATAGTATAGGACAATTATTTTTATAACTTGAATACGTTGTAGTCACAAAAGAGTGTTTATTAAGATTATGAAGATTCTTAACCCCCAATATAAAATATAGTATTGGTTAGATAGAGGAGGATCGAAAATAGAGGATAGATTTTTTTTGTGAGGCCATAATATCACCGTGGTCAAATTACCACATTTATGCTGAGCTCGTAGTGAAAGAGCTACCCCCACTTAAAATCAATGTTTTTATCATATAGGCGTTAATTAAACAAGTAGGTCATCCTAAATTGCGCTGGATAGTAATAATGTCATGGTGGCACGTATTAAATGGATTATAGTTTCCATTGATGAAAATAAACCGATTCTATAATGAGGTTCAGCACGTGTTTACCTTTAGTATCGCTGTTAACTTCATCCTCTTTAAAATCGTCATCATTAGCCGATATAAATACCTATATATGTATATAAGTCCAGTCTTCTTGTTACACGGAAAACAATAAGCATTAATCACCATGCCTGTTCAAGGGGTGAGGTTACTGGATGGCCAATCCTTCCCCTCCCCCAATCCCTAAATCTCCAAATTCTTAATCCCCAAATGGTCGGCAACGCACTCATAACTACTCTGTTGTTCCTGCCAACATCACATAAAAAAGATTAGGCCTGAAAACTGTACCTATATAAGAGAAACAAAACAAATATAACTAAAAGTAAAAAAAATATATTATCATGTATGTATGCTAAAAGCAAAAGCCACACCTACACAATATTTGCGGCAATATGAACTAAAGTTGTTGATACAAGTAATAAAATTAAACAAAATCACATTTTGTGTACCTAAAGCAAAAAAGAGCGAGCAATAATAAGTCTTATGTATGTATGATAAGCTTTTGTGAGATGTCGATGAACTTTGGCGGAACAGTAAGCCTATTACGTAATAAGCAACCGCTTTGATTGTACAATAATTTTGCGACTGTTGCTTAAACAATTGAGGGTTCTATTTTCAATTAATTCTGTAACAAATTAACCAATTATTGATGACAAAGGTCGATTCTAAAACAATGGTAAACAAAGGATGGTTTAATTTTAAGTGATGTTGATAATTAATATGTTAATTAATAAATAGGGCAGATTATTTAATTGAACCGTAAATTGAATATTTTGATAATAAATAATTATTAGCTATTTCGGGTTTTAGAGGGGTTTTCAGTATTCACGTCATGCATAGCATCTGCATATAATTTTTAAATAAGCTCATACGCCACTACCGAGGGTGCTTTCCCCAAATTAGGTGTATTCTCATTTTTATTATGAACATGATTTTTTGTTTTATTCCTATCAACAAACTTATCCTTAATTACATTTTTAACATTGTTATCTCAGTCCCGACTAATGAAAACAAGTACGTACGTTATAATACATACATATCTATAAGGTAGGAATTCCTCAGGTATTCCCCAGATTCAAGACTTTCTGCTTCCTATTGGGTAATTACTCTTAATAGCAGAAGCAAGACAATATATGGAAAATTAACCCACGGACCGCATGACAGTAATTGTTTAAGCCAACAACCGGTTGCTCGGGTCATTTGCAAAATGGGGCCCAACCAGGCATGAGTTATGAAGCTGATATAAGTAACAAATGTTAACAATGTTGGAATGCAACTCGCGAATTTTGTTATGGAGAAACTCATTTGACTTGGCCTTGAACTGTGTAGTTTTTGCTTGCTTTAGGTAGTTTAATAATTAATATTTTATTTTAAAGTCAGTTGCCAAGATTAATGAAAGACTAGCTACTGCCGCGCGATTTCACCCGTTTCTTTGGCTGCTTTTGATCGTAGGGTTATGTTACCTATTCCAAAGATTACCCCCTACATACAAACTTACAAATTTTACCTCTGTATAATATTAGTGTAGATCAGATTATCTCCATGCAAATTTATTCAGATCCTTTCACCTAGCTAGCTTTTACGTGAAAGAGTATTACGTTACTCTTTCATTCATCCATCCATACTTACAAACTTTCACGTTTATTATATAAGTAGGGTAACTGTAGAGTACTCGTTAAATTCCTGGAAAAGTACGCAGTCTACCCTTTTCTTTTTAAATTCCTTTTGTAATCAACCAGGTATTGAAATGGAAATTAATAGTATACATAGAGTTAGTAGCCGAGCCTTCTTGTTTATAAGTCCTTCTTTTGGTAGCAACAAACCCTACGAGCTGTTTATACGGTCTCCGTAGACTAAGCAGACCCGCCACTAAAATGTGTGTGGCGCACTACATATAAACAAATGTTAGTTATAATGTTAGGTAGTGATTTGAACCGAATCCCGTCATGAAAGTAGTCGATCTTTTCTCAGTTCAGTTTACGGGAGTAAACCGGTATTTTCAATGAATTTAAATTGGTAAAAAATAAATAGTTGATCTTAATTTTTCGAGTGTATCTTCCCAAAGACGATAGCGCAGTCAATGGTCTGAAAATTGGCACAGCGGCTGGGCAACCACAAATACATAATTGTTTTAAATCTGGGTGATGTATGTAAGGGTAAGTTAATGCATTCACGAGTAAGCAATCAGCGCCGCCCATGGACATCCGCAACAACAGAGTTGCGAGTTGGAGTTACGAGTGCGTTGCCGACCTTTTGGGGACTAGGGATTTCGAGATATAAGGATTGGGGTTGGGGAGGGATTCACACGAACTCACACCGCGAAATCATTAATCTCTCTCCGGTCGAGCCGACCCATTCGAAGCATGGCTCTCCCACACTTTAATTAATTTCTATCATTTAACTATGAGTACCTATTAAGATAGCACCAACGTTGTCCCGTCCAAGTTAAGCGATCGACAGAGGATATTCCAAGGTCAAAATTATATTCACCAGTCGTAGTTTCAAACAGGTTTCATATATCTGAACGCAATCACAATAAAAATAAATAAAAAATTTGTAGACCTAAGGTTTTTGAAAAATGCTCACAAATCCGGTTACTTAAGCGACTGTCATGGCCACAATGATTCCGTTGTAAATACTTGTAGAACCACTAAAACCAGTTCCATGCACTTTTTATTTTAATGCACCTCTTAAAACAAACTCGTTGTTAGGTTTGTTTCAAAAACGAAACTTTTAAAATACTAGGCCGAATTAAATTATTTTCTGACTAAAGGAGGCGTCTTGAGGAATTTTATATATTTTATTTGGGAATATTCATCCAATTCTTCTAAAGCCATGGGTGGGGTGAAATTAATATCAGAAACACCCCATTGCATCTGCTGCTCTTAGCTGCAGTACGATATTGTGCATTCGAAGTTATACCTATACCTATCTCGGATATTTTGTAAAATATACCCAATCAGAAGAAAATACTAGCTGTGAAGTCACATTAAAAATATTAAATTATTTCATAAGTAGATCACAAGTTGACATTCAAAGGAATGCAATAAAATCAATAAGGTGATATTTTATGTAAGGAAGTGAATGGACGAGGAAGACTGTGAGTAATTTTTACAATTATTTATTCGTTCATTGACCCGTTACTTATTTCATTTAGAGTGTAGGCCTACGTCCAACGCATGCGATAGCTGTCATAAGGGCTTAAGATTAAGAAATGTTGTTAGATGAATTTAGGAATTGGCGATTCATTGATTAAATTTAAGAAGTTCTACGTTTTTCAAACACAACCCATTGAAGCACTGGTGACTTTACCAACGGATAGGTCGTGACAAAGATATTTGTAACTAATTTCGTAAACGTAATTAAGTAGATAACATGAAATGAACTAAGTATTTCACTTATATTGCACATACTTACGGAAATTTCGTAATTGATTTCCATTACCTTAACTTACCTGTTTTTTACAACTGTGACATGTTAGATTACTTATTATTAATTGAAATAATGGTTTTGTTCTTTGCCTGTTTAGAAATGAATTGTATGTGGATCTAGTTAGGAGGAGACACATTCGGCTCGACCGGAGTGATACCACGGCCTCACAGAATACGTGTGAGTGAGGCTACTGGAGGCCCAATCCTTCCCCTCCCCCAATCCCCCCCAATCCCAAAATCTCCAAAACCCTAATCACTAAAAGTTTGGCAACGCACTTGTTACTTCTCCGTTGCGGGTGTCCATGGGCGGCGCTGATTACTTACGATCAGGTAATCCGTCTGCTCGTTTGCCGACATACTCCATAAAAAAAATATTAAAAAAATACTGAACGTGGAAAAATCCATTTCCATTTTTCTTTATATTTTATTGAGTCATCATTCAATACTTATAAGTATAAAAGTAAATTGATGTTCGTCAGCCTAGCTAAAACTCGAGAACGGCTGTATCGATTTGGCTAATTTTGGACTTCAAATATTTGTGATATTCTACAGAACGCTTAGAAAAATAAAAAAAATGTTAAAACATTTTGAAACATCTATACTAATATTATAAAGAGGTAAAATTTGTGTTTGTATGTAGAGTACATATTCATCTTTAAAACCGTTTGTTCGATTGCCAAAACTCTTTCACTGATAGATAGCTACAGTGTTCCCGAGTGCTATAGGCTATAAAACATCACGCTACAATCAAATGGAGTCGAGCAGCGGGTGACAACGCGCGAGAGTAGCTAGTAATATTATATATCAGATAGTCCGACACAAAAGTAGCAGTTATCTACATATTAAAATAACATTATGTGTATAAACTCAAAGGTTTAAGAAAAAAGGATTTCTATTAAAAAATTTAAAATCTGTAAGTGCTATCACAAATCTTTGGAACCACAGAAAATATTCAATAGAACCTCTTGACCTCACCTAAATTGTGGATATGTGCAAAATGTTTGCCAAAATTTAAGCCATTATTTTCATTGGATACCGTATGCTATGCATAATAATGCATTTTATGAATGGAA
This sequence comes from Spodoptera exigua, assembly GCA_902829305.4. Taxonomy (NCBI): domain Eukaryota; kingdom Metazoa; phylum Arthropoda; class Insecta; order Lepidoptera; family Noctuidae; genus Spodoptera; species Spodoptera exigua. Next base: position 9,111,941 of record LR824614.2, read on the forward strand.
CGCTGCGTATAATATGCTAATATGTCATCCTCTGTGTTCGTTGATTCGTATCTTGATATACAATAGCTGTTTGCATTGTTTTGAGTCGAATTAAAACTGAAAACACGTTGGGAATAAATTAAGGTCAAGTGAACTTTCAATTAACCAGTACTTATTTCCGTGTTTTGTTGTTTTTAAAAGAATTGCATGCAAATCTATACAAATATTATAAAGACGTAACATGTGTAAGTTTGTATGTAGGGGGTAATCTTTGGAACCGCTGGTCGGATTGCCAAAATTATTTCACTGATAGATATATACAATGTCCTTGAGTGCTTATAGGCTATAAAACAGCGGGTGAAACCGCTCGAGAGTAGCTATATAGTTTATTATGGGTATTTTTGATGCCAGTGACAATTATACGCTATATCATCGCTATTAAGTTTTATTTTATTTCTACTATTATTTATTTTTCTTTATAATAACATAAACATAATGTTTTCATATATGTATATTTTGATGCATAAGTACGGCGTAAACTGCCCGTATAAAATTCTTCTACAGTTAAACTCCATCCAAAGACTGTCTGGAATAAATTGCTTTTTAGCGATAACAACGCCAGTTGTACTGTCTTTACTGGTCGTTTAGTAAACAATCTTAAAATTATTGATATTTTAGCGAAATAGAGATGAAATTAACTTAATGTTTTGTCTGATTCAATCAAGTTTTATTATAAAGACGTGAAGACTGTAATCACTAGAGAAGTAACCAAACCAAGGGCAAGTATTACTAGAAAATAAATGCCGATTCATTATGGCACATTGTCAAATACCAGTAGTGTCACCTAATTTTTAACATTAACCGAATAGGGACGTAATTAAAATTAATGTAATTTGAAACCACCAACTCACAATTCAAGCGTCAACAATATTCAAATCATAATATCGATCGACGCCTACAAATGGTTTTGAGCATTTTCATTGCAATTCTGCTAAATTTCACCTACCTTTTTTAAGAAGGAAAATCATCAAATGAATTTTCTCGCCCTGGATAGGCTGGGATTGATATAGGCCTCTCATTGACTAAAAACCACTCCATTCCTCCTTGTCCCCGGGCCACGGCCACGGTACATCATTATTGCGCTTGGCCCGCTATTGGGTCCCATATGTGGTGGTCTGTTCCCTTTGAGGCGCGATTTCACCAGCAGCTCGGCGTCTACTGGTCCTTTTTTGAAACATATAATGATTTAGATCACGGGCACTTATGCACTTATAAATAGTTTTGAAGGCCATTTCTTATCAAAATAAGTGCCTTTCCCTAATCTTCTTTGATATATCCAATACGATCATCGTATATACATCATGGTCTAAAATACCCTTTAAATGTTTTACGCAAATCCCGCTCAATGAACAAAGAGTCCCGTTGTCTGTTCGTCGCTCAGAATTTTTCATAAAGGGAGATCATTAAATTTGCACAGATCATTTATCAGCCTGAACCTCAAACCTAAATTAAGGAGGAAATAGTGAGTTTCATTTTATTTTCTCGTAGTTTATTTCCTTGGTAACTGAGAAAATACTTTGGTCCAACGACTTTATTGACTTTGAACGAACATAAAATCGTTGTTCGATGCGTAGACAAGTTTCGAAGCATCATCATAAAACTCAAGTCACTTTTTGCCATTTCAAAGGCCCTTAGGCTGTAAAAAGAAGATTTTGTCATTAAATTTCTTCAAAGTGTGTGTCTCACATAATTGAACTTTTAAGAACTAATATCATAGTAAAGCGTTCTGTCAAAACGGTTCAGCATGTTAATTGTTATATAAAATGTAGTCCTAATTTAGGAATGTAATACTGTTATTATAACCGAAATTTAAAATGGTGTTATTATTTATTGTATTTGGTTTTTATTTAACGACCACAATCACTGGAGACTGAAACGCCCGTTTTACATGTACGATGGCACGGATTTGAAACTTGACAAGTACTAATGTGACTTTTTCCTAATTATATGTAGGTACTTTTTAAATGTATTCAAACAAACTGAAGGTTAAGAATCCGTAGACTTATAATTTCTTATAACAAGTTTCTAATCGCCAATTTGCCTTGAGTAAGCGTAGGTAGTGATACATAATGAAGAACCTTATCGTGTGAGCAAAGGTCTTTACCCAGTAACTGGTAATGTGCTGATGAAAAAAAATCTTACTAGAATGAAAAACAACCATACGTCCCTGGCGAGTCACAAAAGCGTTGGTACTAAAATCTTTTAAAGTTTCACAAAACAGTTTACACCTTAAATAGCCAACAGTGATTCGGCACATGCGGGTTAAAAAACAATGTGAGCGGACCTTAAATTCGCTCCAGCGATCCAAATACGGTTTTTTGTTTTTGAGAAAATAAACTTCGTATATAAAACGTGGGTGAGAACAGCGGACTTTTCTTCGTGATTATTAGTGCAAGCAAGATGGTACTCGGTCGTGTGCACTACGCCTTTTGTGTAATACTTGTGATCCAAACTTTATTGTATTGTGATGGTCAGTTCGTGCAAAAGAATTATGAAACGAGTGAGTATGTTTTGGCATTGTTGCGACATTCTTTGTGGGAATTTTGCGGTAGAGATGGTTGTTGTGATAGTCCTTTTTGTTATTGTGTGCTCTGAAAATAAGATTTGGAAACATTCAACTCTACTGGATTTCAACAACATTTGTTGTCTTCCTTTTAAAACTATTTAGTTATTATACTTAGTTAGAAGGTTTTCGTTCTGTACTTTCAAGGTAATTAGATATTCTGACTACATAGTCTAGTGCAGTGAAGAGAAAATGCACATTTTGAATCTTATACACTTTTCAGTATGATTCCGTCATTTATTTATCTGCTCGTATTTGCTATTTTTCATTCTTAGGAATATCAAATTTTATCGCCCATATTTCGTACTATGTCATAATTTTTTCCTCTTCCTATAATTCTTTATTTAAATCCAAAATTTTATATTACCACCATCAAAACATTTCGATTTGATCAAAATCACAGGAGGGTGCTAGAAACGGAATTTATTTATTCTTGAGTCCTCTTCGCTTTCTCCTTTAATCTCAACAGTATTGTAAAGAAAATCTACAAATCTTGACCTACTTAAACACTGAATGGTCCATCACAGCCTATTCCAATTATTTTTTTTCCATAAATGTTCACTTTTACAAGATATTCATGTAAATATTAGATGTTGTATACATAACGAAATAAACATTACAGGAATGAATTATTTTCCTTCACTTTTATTACTGGATGAGCGGCGAATAAACATATTATACTTATTACCTATTCCAGTGTAAACCGACCTCTTATTTCAAAGCAAGTCAGCTTGACGATAGTTCTGTTTATACTTGTCCATCCGAGTTGACTGTGAGTCATCTGTATCTACAATAGTTTTAGCCTGGAAATTATTTGGATCAAAATAAAAGACAGACGCTGTTATTAGTACGGTAGGTACTACTTCAGCAATTCTAAGTATAGGCCCCTATAAATATAATTATTCCTCTTCCAGACAATTTACGAGATGCCCTTGAATATCCTTTGCAATAGTACTAGAATAAGCACTTAGTAATCTTACTAAGTACTTATCTAAATTCAATCTTGACTTAAAGAAATAAAGTGGCATTCTGTTTGATGCAAATTATTAATATGTCTGTTTTAAAGAGGTATGTTTAAGAAGTACCTATGCCAGCATATGGATCACCTGGTCTGATAGTGAGTGATCAAGAGCTTCATCTCATTTTTGGACCACCGACTCGTAGAAAATTTATGGAATTAAAACACAAACTTGAAGCCCACAATAAATTAAGCCTGCAACCAACCGTATAGAATCTAACTTCATACATCATACGACCTCTAAACAATTTCTCGCTACATTACCCTTACCCACACCTATTAACATAAACCTTACGTTTATAAATAACATAATCTTAACATCTAAAGAAACTTGTGCAATAAGTAACGTCGTTTATTCCACACAAAGTACTAAAGAAAATGAATGTAAAGAAATTAATCTTTTCTTTGTAATAAAGTAAATAATAATATGTGAATGTTGGTTAGATTGCGACCTTATTCCGTCAAGTTTATGAGTAGCGTTAATATGCATGCGACTGGCAACATTTATTTATTTTATCTTTTTTTATTATTATTTTATCGTTTAACGCTAAGCTTTTTTATCCTTTGGCTCTAAGTTTGAGTGCCAAAAACGTAAATTATTATTTTGATCATCTATACTAATATTATAAAGAGGTAAAATTTGTAAGTTTGTTTGTGTCTTTGGAACCGCTATTCGGATTACCAAAATTCTTTCACTGATAGATAGCTACAATATTCCTGAGTGCTATATGCTATAAAACATCACGCTACGATTAAATGGAGCCGTGCAGCGGGTGAAACCGCTCGAGAGTAGCTAATAGTAATTGATATAACCATGAAGATAGAAAATTCCAACTAAAAACAAATGTTTTCATTACACCAAATGTTAAACCTCTACAACACGCTGAAATTTTTAATAGCTGCTCTATCATAGTTGTAAGTAATGTAAGTCTTAATCTAGATACCTATCTAAACATATTATTCTTTTGATACCTTGGTTTTTTAGCACGCATGCATAATTGGATATCTATCGTAAGTAAATATTGGTCCGTGGTTTATATTTAATATCTTGAAATTATACACATGTATACTAAGTTTAACAAAAATACGAATAAGAATACAATAGAACGTAAAAATGGGTTCTGGATAGGCACAACGATTCTGTGATTCAAATGGTCGCAGTTGCATATGCAACTACCAGGGTTCGAATGATTCTTACCTACATGCATGAAGTCTAAAATTTAAAGGTTATAACAGAAAGAACGCATTACCTATGTCAAACTAGTTTAACTATTTAGTCTTGTATGGAATTTCTTGCTCGTTAAAGAGTTTCTTGCTCGTTCTTCTCCATTCGAATCTACAATTTGGAACGAGCACTTAGCTTCACTGACGAACAGGCTGACAGACTATTATTCCACTTTAACGTTTCAAAGGTACTTTTTATGGTTTAGTTGGAATAAATGATTTTGACTTTACATGAAACTCAAAATATTAATACCGATACACCTCACTCAAGATCCACGTCTTAGAGCAGGAAATCTCTTTAAATATCGTTGAACTATTCTTACGAGCTTTTTCCTTATTAAAAATGTTAAAGCAATATGGCCAATGTGCGACCTTGATATTTTAAGATCCAGTTTTAATTGTTTTCTTTATAATAACAGCAGACCGTGGTGGGCCCGATCATGATTATGGTGGATTTTGGATTAATATATTTAAGTGTAAGCGAGCCATGGGTCGGCTCGACCGGTGTGATACCACGGCCTCACAGAAAACCGGCGTGAAACAACCACAGCGTTGGGTTTTACCGTGTGAGTGACGTTATAACGGATGCCCAATCCTTCTCCTCCCTAATCCCAAAACGTCGGCAACGCACTCATAACTACTCTGTTCCTGCGAATGTCTAAGGGCTGATTGTTCGGGGGAGGGACCGTACCATCAGGCAAACTGTCAGATAAAAAAAATGGAATCCGCTTCTCATGCATGAGGGTTCAAAACTTGGCACTTGCCAGGAATATAGATACTTATGAATTACATTTTTTAGAGTTATGTATGCATAATTATGCTTTCTACTATTATTTGGCAGCGCCGATTGCTTAACATCAATTAGGTAATCCATCTGTTCCTTTGCCGACCAAATATACATGGAAAAACACCGCGGCCATTCCCTTCTAGGCTGCACTATCGTTTACCGGCGTGAAAATAGATTAGCGACGATACACTGTGGATAAAAAAAAATGTGTAACTATGATATTTTGCTATAGCTATATTCTAAAGGTTGATCAAAAACAATGGTACCAGTAATCGTAAAAAGGTAATCATAAAAACTACTCAACACGTGCCATTCGAAATTACTATAATTAGGTACGATCATCGAACTACAGCCTGTCTTAGAAACAAAATCAAAGTTCAATATTCGCCAGGTGTCGATAAAACCACAAAATTTTATGCCATCCATTTATTTTTCTCAATACTTTAACTCCTTTGGGACACCGTAAAGTTTTGTTAAAGGGACCGACTTACACAATTATATGTAAGTGTAGCTACAGAAAAAAATCTAATTTCCCATCCCATTTAAAAGGGTTGCCAACGAGAAATATGCACATTGTTTGGGTAAAAGAATACTTTGTAAAAAGTGCTTTAGGCAAATACCTCCCTAAGTTTATTTTGACCTAGGTATGTGTTCGGTTACTTTGATATTTTAATTCGGATTTTTTAGCGAAACATTTTAACACTGTGTTATTTCGGTGTTAGGATAGGTCCTACGAATTTTAAGCAGGTATATTTTTCCTCGTTTATTTTGTGGCAATAATTTTAATCCAGTTCAGTTCAGTTCTGTCATGTTTTTTTGTACTCGTTTGCCATCTATCAATTCACATCATTCATCAGTCATCATTTCTACAGTGTAGGTATTATAATTCTACCTAATTATAATACCTACACTGTAGAAATATACAGTTAAAAATACCTATCCTAATTCCTCACAAAAAAAACATGACACACGTTACTTAATTAAGTAAGTTGAAGATTATGCAAGTTCGTGGACTTTTCATTTAAAACCTTTTAACTGTTTTTTAGGTTAGGTCTCAGGCTAAAATTCTACAAAAGAGAGACATACAAAAATTACCTCTATTTCATTACTTTAAAGAATATTTTAACATACACGATACATTATCAGTGATTTATTAAGTGACATTTTCTTCGCGTGCGAATTAACGCTAATGTCTTATTTTTATCTCCATTATCGTTAGCCTTTCGACGAATGTGATTACAGGAATATTTATTTATTCCGACTTTAAAAATAAAACATGATATCTGCGGGAAAACTTGACACTAAGCTAAGGAATATAAGTTGATATCTTCCTTTTGATTTCGAAGTTTGCACTAAGTTAAAACAGTTCTTTATGCTCTAAAACAATAAAAATACACGGATCGCTTAAAGTGGCAAAACGTCCAATAAATACGTAGGTACGTATCTATTATTGGATACCTACTTACCTACTGATTTTGATTATGTACTTACTGGACCGAAGCTCGTTTTTTTGTAAATGTAGGTATAATTATAATAGCCAATCACACGCTCTCATTTGTAAGTAATGGCAACGAGACGAAACAATGAGTTGGCAACCTATATTATGTAGGATCAATTAAGTACATTCAAGATTACCTACCGGATTGGAAGAGATGTATAGTCATAAAATTTTATGGCCAAAAAATTATCACACTGATGCACGCCGCCTACCAATAGATAATGGTAGACTTTAACACACTAATACGACTAGGCATGTACGAACCAACCGCACCGCAGATTCAATGACCTTTTGTTATGTAGGTTTTGTTATTTTTTTTTTTAACATCAAACGAGGCAAATACATAGTGATATGAGTAGTTGAAGAACGCTAGTAGGGGAGACAAAGTAGAAACCTACCTACCTACTAACTTAAAATACGTCATCATCATCATACCTAAATTAAATTAGATCAAGCAATGACAGCTTTAAAACAAGTGACAACAAGGTAGGTAACCTGTTCCTAACTGCCTGGAAAAGTGATGACTGCTGAGTTTTTAATGAACTAGTTTCTGCCAGCTGCTTATCCTACAGAATCTATAAAGGAATAATAATAATAGACTGTTTTATTCCAGACTACAATCCACCTATTTCTGTCTCAAAATTCATTCGAATCCGGTCGCTAGTTTTCACGTAAAAAAGTACCTACGAACAATGTGTATAAAGGAGAATGTTACTTAGTTACGTACATTGAGAATAACGACTTCATAATCATCAGTCTGATTCCGACCACTGTTAGACATACGGCTCCCCAATTGCACGCCATTGATTGAGCTCGATGCTCAGCTCATCCGACCACTGTCAGCCACCCCGCGGATATCGTCAGTCGATCTACCTGGAGGGCGTCCTACACTACGTTGCCCAGACGTGGTATTCACTCTAGACGGATTTAATAATGAAACATTGAACAGAAAAAATCTCTTCTACCCGTAACAGTCACCGCGCACGGTACTATTATTCGTGAGGACATGATTAACAATCCGGTTGTGACATGAAACTAGCCGAGCTTTTCACAGCAGGAGATTTTGGACATTTTACGGCCAAAGTTAAGACACGATAATTAGTAGATTATGGTGTGATTTAAGATTAAGGTCGGTTATTAATTTCGGCCTCAAGAGATTACCAGAAAATGTTATTAGATAATTATCTTAAGGTAATTTTATGAGATTCGGTTGGGCGCATAGATACACAGACACCAGCATCTTCTGCGCTGGTGATACTAGATATGTTACTTACCTATAGTTTTACTTTAGTTTTCAATTGTGAATCTATGGCATCAATTAACTCGAGCCGGGTATTATTCAACTTCCATTTAAAAGCAAGGCGTCCGCATTCCGCATGTCACTATTTTCTGTCGACCTACGAAATAGTTCTACAATATCACTATTTTCACCAACGAAATTTTATACGGTCCTAAATCCTAAAATAGTAACCTTATCTAGGTACCTACTATATTCGGAGATTGATAGGTAAAAAGAGATGAAAGCTTTAGGAAAAATAGGTACCTAGCTACATTCATAATTTATAATAAGGAATGTAGACGAGGGATGACAGGGTTGAAAGCTAAAGTTAAAAACTTATTTAGAGAGGATCGTATAGGCAAGAAGGTACTGTATAATATTTATTAGGTACTTAGGTAAGGTAGGTATTATATCTTTACCAACTTCCGCTCGCGGCTTCGCTTTTGTGGTAGGTATGTATACTTATTGATAAAAAACTTCTTCGTCTCAATGTTAATCCAGGTAATCCAGGTATCAACATACCCAATCCCAACCAAAACCATACCCACAAATCTCACAAACTTTCACATTTATACTTAATATCAGTAGAATTTGGAATCACATTCAAAAGTTTGTATCAAATCCAGAACCACTAACTATGTATAAGGCACCCATAACTTAAAAATTTCTAATTCCTTTATGCCATTTTAGCGGTGGTGAGTATTGATAACAAAAAAAAACTACCTTTACACCTCTAGGTGATTTATTTTCATTGTATTGCTTTCAGTAACCCCAGTGCCGTTTCCGACATGCAGAGCAGATGACATCGACTGTCTACGCCGAAGTCTCAGAACCTTCTTCTTTCTGATGGATGCTGGCCACTTTGGCATGCAGCCTGTCGACCCAGCCATCGTTAACAGTGTGTCCTTAGCCTTACCCGAAGAACAAACGACCTTTGCACTAAGAAGGGTCAACGTAACCGGTGCCAGGTGGACCAAACTCGTCGAAAGGAGGTTTTAATCATTATTCAGAATTTACTGTAATGTTTTTATGTTAGATTTGTGGGGTTCAATCAATGACGTATTATATATCAGTCATAGTTTTATACATCATTGGGTTCAATCTTGAAAGTTTCAAGGGCAAGCGGTATATTGGTAAGTAGGTACCAACTACGAAGGAGTTAGTTAGGATAGAACTTGACCTTTGATTTTATTTTAGTTTAGTATTAGTAAGTATATAGTTTAGGTACATTATGTAGTACCTTCACAGGTATCAGAATCTATTAAGACGAGTATAATTTATGGTCGATAAACGATAGTATTTATGGTCTATCTGGCCATAGTAATCACCAACCTTACATAAAATTAAGTAGGTAGATAAGTGTGGGAGAGCCATGCTTCGGCACGAATGGGTCGGCTCGACCGGAGTTATACCACGGCCTCACAGAAAATCGGCGTGAAACAACCACAACGTTGTGTTTTGCCGCGTGAGTGAGGTTACCGGAGGCCCAATCCTTCCCCTACCCCAATCCTTTCCCAATCCCTGAATCCCCAAAATCCCTATCCCTTAAAGGTCGGGAACGCGCTCGTAACTCCTTCTTTGTTGCGGGTGTCCATGGGCGACGCTGATTGCTTACCATCAGGTAATCCGACTGCTCGTTTACCGTCCTATCACATAAAAAAAAGATATCTGCCTAAGTTTACCTATACTTAACAATGACTACTTACTTAGTGTAAGTAAACTTAAGTCTTAGAATTGTGTCACTTTTAGATAACAGACCTGTTCTAGGAATAGACACAACACCACTTTTTTGTTTAGGTATTATTTCCGTAAGTACAGGTATTAAGAGATAGATTATATGATATTTTATTAATGTGGGTATATTATTTTCTAGCCAATGATTTTAAGACAATCTTGTAATTTTATTCTGATTATTGATCTACTTATCTAATTTTTCGAATAAAAACAAGTCTCTAATTTTGCGTTACCAACTCACCGGGGATGTAACTCAGTGGTAGAGTGTCTGCTTCGCATGCTGAAAGTCCTGGGTTCAAATCCCAGCATCTCCACATACCTACTTCAAATTTTTGGATGAGAATTAATTTTTAACTTTTTTTCTGTAATTTTTTGATTTTCAGATTCAATTTAGAAGGTGGTAAAACTGGTGTGGTATTTCTTAGCGACCTTCATTTGACCGGTCAGATAAGTATGGAGGTAGCTGGTAGGCCGGAACCTCACAATGCTTACATAACAATGGATATACGTAAGTTGACAAACCACTATCATGTCACATACAGTATTGATTAGAAACAATCATTATTATGATTGACATCTTGTAGGTAAGTAGGTAGATAGTAGATTATTAATAAGTTGCTAGGTACCCACAGAGGCAGCAGAGTGCCTAGCACGAATGAGTATCGTAATCGTAACGTTAACGTATCGAGACGTCGATACTTCATGTGACGAAAACGGAATGTCGCAGCACGAAGCCTATCGTATCGTCTAGCGAGAGCTCGAATCGAATTCGTTAGTGACGTCATGCTAATGTAAGCTAGAGAAGCACCCAAGTGAACGAATTGAATGAATTCTTGAACATAATTTAACATAAAGATTTCGTCTGAAAACTAAAATTAATTTTAAAGATATTTCAACCTTCGTCTACACCTTTTGTGGTATTATATTTAAATGAAAAAATATTAATTACGTGAAATAATTCTTAAAACGAGTCAAGAAGTATATAAAATGACTTAATCTATGAAAAAAAATATTATTTGGTTATTTAAATTTTGTAACATAATTTACGATTTCCGAACGTTCTTTTGACAAAGGTGACGTTTGACGGCTATTGACGTATTTTTTTTTAACAAACAAAACAAAGAATGTAGATTGTAGATAATTATGCGGCTATCTTATTATGCGGTTAGTTTAAATTTATTTTAAAATGAGGAGGAATCGGCTCCAATACGAATTATAATGGTGGATTTCATGGAATATGCCAGTGACAAGCAGCGAGCCTTCAGTGTTCCGACCACTCCGCAGTACCCATGAAGCCAGCCGTTCACCGACACCACCAGTCGCCAATCCTCCATTAGAAAAAGAATGCTGGAAGCCTCGACCGAAGAAAAAATCTAAAGGGAGTTTAATCAAATTGTGTTTAGAGAATGATAAGAAACCTAGGGAGTTTGCTAGGGATACGATAACGGCGTGAGGAAACATATGATATAATGGAACAAGAGCGTTTGGAATTACGACGAGAAGAATGAAGAGTAAGACAGAGAGATGCAGAGCTCCTTTTACAGGCTCAGTGGCTGGAACTTATGAGAGAGGCAATAAATGTATTAAAATTTAATCTAGTTAAAAAGATGATTAATGTATATTTACATGTTTTATTTTAAATTACTACATTTTGGAATGAGGGAAGATTATGTTAGAATTGAATTTAAAATGTCTCACTATAGTTACCTATTATAAAAACATAGGTAAGAATAGTTTTTAATTTAGATTAGTGTGTAAGCTGTTTTGGAAATGTACAATAATAAAACACTTGGGTCATCTGTGTAGTATATTTATTTGCTGTACCAGAATATTCCTTATAGCCCTTTCACTTATCAAATCATCGCTTCTATCATTTTCATGTCTCATAACAGAAGATGAGGTATGAGACAAGTCTTGATGCTGTTGTTGCAGCTGTTATTGTATCTACCTGTTGCTCAGGCACATTGAAATTTATGACCAAATTATGCAACACGCAGCAAGCCGTTGTCAAACACATTTTTCGGGAGCATAATGCAGTGTGGTCTTTGCACAAGCATCGCCTCTTCTTTCTTTTACTGCAGTATATCGTGCGGGCCACGAGTTCCCTCTACCGCATCCAAAATGAGTAGGCGTCATTAGCCATGGTCGCTGTGGGTAGCCAGAATCACCTGTAAAAAAATACTTATTAGAAAACCTAATTTATACTAGCTACTTCCTCGCGGTTTCATCCGCTGTTCGACTACTATTGATTTCATTTTAGCATTATAAGGTTAGTTTTTGTTGGAGTTGCTCACAGAAGTACTTGAAAGCTTTTTTATTTAGGCGGTACCTAGTATTTCTAAACTACGTTTCAGTGATATCCATTGGATTAGATATCTTTCTGAATTTAGCTCGGCACACGATTTCTCTAGAATAATCAGTTAATTCGTATTATTTTCTTGAATACATATGTCTATATTAAGTGAAACATAACTTGAATAGGTAGGTACTTAGGTACTTACGAAGTTTCTCTTGACTCTTCATCTCCAAGTAAAATAGCCACAAATAAACTATTTCTCCAACTTGGTTCGTACAGCGGCGGTCTTTGCATGATGTTATACTCGTAAAGAATACTCACAAACCTTATAATATATTATTTAAAACACGATTGAAATATTTCGAAACCTTTCTCACCGTCTAATTCTTAGTGACAAATGTTTCGACAGTTTTCGATAGCCAGCCTTCGAAACTTACGTTACTATACGTCAAAAGATCGTTCGTGCTTCCAATTTGTATCAAAATGTTCTAAGTTTCGATAGCTACACGATACGATTACTATACGATAGTTGTCAAAATCATTCGTGCTTGCGATTATTAGTTCCTTTTACGCACGGTAGGGGCGCTGTACAAATCCCATAGAAAATGCTTTCGATCTCGATACGAATACTTTCTCGATAATGTTCGTGCTAGGCACACAGATCAACCCTCACTTTTTTGTTAACCTTTACTACACCTGTCGTGGGTGCGTTTACAAACATACAATTTCACATGCACATCACACCCAGACCCGAAACAACAATTTGTGGATCACACAAACTGTTGTTCCGTGCGGTAATCGAACCCGCGACACGTTGCACGGCAGCCAGTTGCCAAGTCACCGCGCCAATCGTGCAGTCCTATATTTGATTAAGTAGACTTTTATAGTTGGCAATGAAGTAAGTAAATCAAATTAAAAACTTGCATTTATTTGCCCTGCTAGTCACTGTAGATACCTACTTCGGAATAAATCATTATGAATGACCAACCATGAAACGTGCCTACCTACTCATGAAGTTATACGAATAGCAAATGACCAGTTCTTTCCGCAATACCTGCTTCAAAGTAAAACAAAGTTAGATTCTTATTTAAAAATTTAAAATTTCTAACCAATAGGTATCTAGGTATCTTATCTCGTAAAGCCGGCTGTAGGTACACATGGGGCCAAGGTGTTGGGCCAAAATGCTGGGCCAAAATGATAAGACCGCAGTGCTCATTGGCCCAACGTGTAGAGTTGTTCTTGGCGGTATGTTGGTAGCGGCGCGCCAATATCCTTTGATATGTTGACAAAACCGAAAACATTCGGTTTGCTCGCCAATATTATTTTGAGCCAACCGGAACATCGCTACCAACATATCGCCAAGTAGCCCTCTATACGTTGGGCCAGTAGGTTGGCCCAGTACCTTGGGCCAATGTGTACTGCGGGCTTAACAGCTAGTCGTTGGCCAGTTATTTTAGATAACACAAACTAGCAAAGTAGACCGGTAGGTATATCCAAAGGTAAATTAAGTCTCCGTGCAGTGTGTACATAACCCAACACCCCGTCTCGAGCAATTAAACTTTGTCCAACTGCAATTTAGCACACTTTCAGTAAAATCCTACAATCTGCATAATTAATAGATAATATGAATGTAATGTACTTAATTTTAAATATCACTCGTTGTTGAAGATTCTTCGTATGTATGTAGGTAGTGTAGATTGCAATAATATTATATGTTGCAGCAGCTCATTGTAGGTATGGGGGATTTAGATGGGTAAATGGACCCTTTTTAATTATTAAAAAGGTTTATTTTATTTTATTTAGGTTCCTCTCGTCTATATGTAATACGGTAGTTTCCAACTAGTCAAATTCACTACTAACTTACTTTTATCCAAATGTCAAAAACGACACTTTTCTATGAAATACTGAGTTATGACGTCATAGGATTTTTACGTCAAATAGCTTATTTATTTCTTAAAAATTAGCTTTAAAATATCTAAAATTTAGTGTATGGATCGATCGATGAATGAAAGTATACTTAGTTATTTTTCAATATTTGATTGTATTGAATTTCGTTTGAAAAACGTCGAATTAATTTATTTTTCACCTAGGAAACTACCCAATTCCTGTAAAAATTATATTTTTTTCGTTGTTATCTAAGTCCTACTGATTTAAGTACCTACCTACATGAACCTTGAATGTTCCCTTATCTAGTTGATACCTATTACCTATCAACTTATAAGTGTGTACTGTAATATACTTAGTGAGTGACTGGCTGGTGTGCAGGTACCTATCATAAGTATTTGATTCCTGTTACTTGAATTCCGGCGTAGAACTGTGTGCGGCAATATTTTACCTAAGAATTCATAGTTTAGTTAGATATAGCATAAGTAATTACGGCACCTAGTCAGCTGTGGCAGTGGCTGAGCAGTGAGCAGGCTGCTATGCAATATATTTATGCAACGTGTCACCGGTTCGTTACCGGCGCAGAGTAACTTGATAACAATACATGTGAATTCGTACCTATGCGTGTAAACTAAGACTGAGTAGTCACGTTCTTTATTAACCATACCTACCTACATATTAAGATACCTTGTGATAACCTAAACCTATAAATTAATAGTAAAAAAATCGTGTCACATAAATCTTCATCAACCAATTCAGTAAACAACAAGCTTGACATAATTATGTATAATAAAATGCTGTACTTAATTCCAGAGGGTGCAGAAAGCAACATCACTTATATGGGCAACATACAACGAGGTCTCGATAATGAGGATTACATTGTAATCGGTCCCGAGAGAATAGCCATCAGGAATAGGCGAATCCCAACGTACTTTTTACAACCAAGTAAGCTCCTGATTTATTTGTTTGTGTAAATAATATAGCTACCAATTATATGGGGCATAGATAATATGGCAATTGGATGGGGTACCTACTACAAGTGCGCTAATTAACAAATGAACAGAAAGATATTATTGTCGTCATAGGTTTCTTTGTGCGGGCGAAAATGCAAGCCACAGCCGCAATGTTGACGACCGCACAGCGCCTCGCATTTCAGTAAACGTGGGCTAATACTATGTCTAACCTCCTGTCCTACGGGCTCTAATTAATTAACACACGATGTCATGTAATTTGTCTAGGCAAGACAATTATCTAAATTTAAGCGAGGATAATCCATTAGTAGTTTAATTTAATAATCACAGTTGATGTTGTCTCTAGCAAATAATACAATCTGTAAAAATCATATACACATAATTTTATGAAGTTGGTAGGTAAAAAAAGGATTTCTTAAAATTGCAGCTTTTCATTTCAATATCTACAAAAAACATCTTCAATTTTATTATTTTTAAAGAATTATCTTGGAATTTGAACCAAAATCAGCCTGAATTTCTCAAGTGACAAACATTCATAGTAAGTGATTTTAACTTTTTTATTTTTTACAGATACTGAAGATTCATACATCATTGACGAAGCAATACAGAAGAAACAGTCTATCTTGGATCACTTTTCAAATGAAATCACAGCAGCCATAATGCACTCTGTAGTCGATAATTTTAGATTATTCTCCATGAAAGTACCCATTAGACATTACTATAAGTATTATAAGTAAAGGTTAACACAGTAGGTATACCACAGGAAGATCTGAAATTAATCCACTGAACAGAAACAAATTGTAGCGAAAAATAAGATATTTATTAAAATCAATAAAAACAGGCACATTTTTGTTTAATTTGTTATATTAATGTTCCTAGAAAACATCACCCATAGATTCTTCAACAAACTTTTTGTAGATAGCCATGAATTTAGCAACAAATGCCTCAAGGTGGAATATAGGTTTGTTACCGAGTCTCATTCTATGTTCATAGTTTGCTGCATGACTGGCAATTTGGCATTTCATAGCCATGTCACAATTACGTACCAATTCTTTTAAAAGTCCTGCAAAGATCATGTCAGGAGGAACACCGTGTATTATCAACTCATACAATTTTTGTCGGACTTCACCAAGTTTCTTTGGAGTTTGTTCTGATAGTATCATAGTAGCTGTATCTCTGATGAACTGTTGCCAATCTGGTTCTGGTATCTTTTGATCTGATGTAAATGGATACTGCTGAACTTTACAAGCCTCACACATAAGTAATGCTCTCCTTAAATTGCGGTCTGCTGCCTTTGCAAGCCGCATTGCAAGGTCAGATGGGAGATTTAGACTTTCTTTTTTACAAACTAATTGGAGTACTGAGGCAATCTCATTTTCTGTTGGTGCTGGCACCCTGATGGTAAGGCAACGGGACCGGATAGCAGGAATGACACGAGATATGGAGTTTGCAATAAGTATCAGGCGACAGGTGGCGACGTACTTCTCCATAGTTCGGCGTAGGGCGTGTTGAGCGTCTTTTGTTAGGTCATCTACCTCATTAAGAATAACAACTTTGAATTCTCTCTGCCCTGTTGAATCTATTTGATGAGTTTGAGCCACATTTTTCACTAAGTCCATGATAACAACTCTGTCGTGAATTCCTACATCAGTTGGATTAACTTCAATGTGATAGTTGCTACTTACAGTCATGATTTCTACTTTCTTATTGGAAGGTGTTGTAAAAGTCATTGTTTCTTGTCTAAGCCGTTCCACACCAGAACCATAAAGTTCTCGTAGTAAACACATGATGCGAGTCTTCTTACCGGCTCCTGAAGGACCGTAAACAAGCAAATGCGGAAAATCACTTTGCTGAACCAAACTTTTTAATCTCACCGCTTGATCTTTATGATAATCCAGTTTCATTAAATCTCTTGGCCTATGTTTATCTACCCAAAGACTCATTATTACGACTTAGCGTATTACTTTTTCTATTTAATAACAATCTACAAATTATTTATCTTTAAATCGAGGTTAGCTTTGGCGGTTAAATGACAAATATGACAGTGACATTGAAAAGCAGAAAATGACATCAAAAAGCGCGCGCCACTGCCACAGATTCACTCCAAGTTATGGTTCTTTTGAGTTTACATTTTATGAATATGGAGACACAGCTACATTCAAAGAGTAATATGGTAAATATACGTAGATGAAAAATTAAAAAATATATAATTATAGTAATTTGCTGATTAGATTTATTATATATTGTACAAAAAGTGGTTTCAAAACAATATTTCCTTGACATTTTATGCTACCGACCAAAGAAATTATTCGATAACAGTTAAATGCGTTTAACTGTTATCGAATTGTTAAAGCTGAAATACTAAAAGCCTTATTTTACCGATTTTGAACCTTTGCAGAAAATATAAAAAAATATAATATTCTTTACTATCTTAACTTACTGTACTTATTCCAAAAAGATAAGATTTGGAAAAAGTCGCTGGGTGAAGTGGGTAGGTACTGTGTAGTCTGTAATTGTAATGTCATTGTCAACAAAACAAAGATAATGACAGCTGATTGATTTCTTGATGAGAGCATCAGCGTAAATATTTATTTTAAATCATTGTAAACAAACAGAAGGAGTATCGTTTCACGTTTTAAATAATTTCTGTGCATCCATTTTACAACTATATAATGTTAGTATAGTTAAAGATGTCAGTGACATTTATTATTTTTCAAATCAGTGTTGTTTCTTTGAGTTATTCTTTTGGAGAAGAAATCAATTTGTACGGCGATGCTGGTGAAGCTTACGCTATAGAAATGAATATAGGCCATCCACACCAAAAGGTAAGAAGTAAATAAACATACATTCCCATTAGAATTACTTAAATTTGAATACTAGATGAAAAACGTTCTTCTTTATTTTGTATAATTTTGTTAATTTCATGTTATTTGGCCAGTATCCAATCGTTTATAGTTATTTACACAGTAAAAGAGGTCGTATGGAACGCCCAAAAATATATTTTGCAACAAAGTCATAATTTCTATTTATAAATTTTCATAACTATTCTGAGAATGCCCATAGTCACTATGATTATAGTCACGTGCGCAATTGTTACCATGAAACTAATTTTATATAAACTTTTGATACTCTTTGTAATTGAACTTGAACTTTTTGTAATTTTAGTGAAATTTGAAATTCTTACTTTATTATTTTTAAATTTTATGCAACTAAATTCATTACATAGGTGGACTTAATGCCGCTGGCATTCTTACCAGTCAACCTTAAGGTGAAATTAAAATTACTAATATGTTTGAATCTAGAAAAAAGAGATATTGTTTGAAAGCTGTATTTTTAGTTCAACCAGGTAAATTTTTACCCTGTACACTCATAAAATGAGAAATGAAGCATCTTATTTAGATCTGTTTTCTATTAAGAGCTAAAATTTTTAATAAAATAAATTCTAGTACAATAAGTAATTGATATACCTTTTTTCAGTTCAAATTACTAGTTGACACAGGAAGTACAACACTAGCCTTAGCTTCCTATGCTCGGGAAGACAGTAACATATATTTCCATGCGGATAATTCAAGCAGTCTCTTTAATAGTGGAACAACTGTAAGTAAATATTGAGCAATGCCTTTATTGTTTAGGTAGCTTTTTGCTTCTTTTTTACTATTTCTGGCCAAGTGTCCATTAGTTTATCAAATTTATGGAGAAGTGATACTTTTTCAAATAGGCTCTTTGGGATAAAAAATATTTTAGTTTTTTATGAAATAGTTTGGCAAACAAGCAGTTGAGTCACCTGATGGTAAGCAATTGGTGTCACCCATTGACACCCATCATATTTTATTAGCTCTAGTAAGCATCTTAATCTAGTATAATAATAATAAAGATTTGTTATATTATCTGTTAAAATTATAAGTAAATTAAAAGTTTAGTCTATCATAATGAAAATATTTACAGATAGAAGCAGCATATACTCAGGGTACATGGACGGGCCTCCTTGCTTCAGACTTCATACAATTTCCGTCACTAAGTATCCCAGAAGTGCGTTCAGACTTTGCACTCATAACAAAGAGCCATGAGTTTTTCACCAAGGCATCAGTTTGGCAGGTAATGTCAATAAAAGGGTATTAAAATTGAGCCTTGTGCTCCTTGAAAACAGAGTTTAATTTTAAAAAAGCCCCACCTCACCATCAAAAGTGTGTTATATATAACTGTTAATATTTAAGTTAAGTCCTACATAATGATTCTGTAGGTAAACTTGTGCATTACAACTTATACCAAACAAACAATTACCTTTTTATTAACAATTATAATATATCCAACATACTTGGCAATTATGAGCCCATTTCCATATGCTAAGGCCAATTTCTGAACCTGTTATAATTACGATAAAATATCTAAAACCTTCTTACATTGACCAATCCCTATATTTCCCGATCTTTCTAAGCTCATCCTAATAAATCTATTTTTATATTCCAGGGTCTTTTAGGCCTCGCCTATAATCCAGTAGGCGCTTGGGGCAAGTCAGGCGCCGTCGAGTCCTGGCTAGATGCACTGGATCGACATTTGAATAAACCAATGTCATTCCAATTGAAACTCTGTGGACCAATCAGCACATCCAACACTACACATTATGGATACTTTAAAGTTATTGGTATGTATATATATGAATGACCATGTCCAGGAACAAATACATAATAATAAATGTATAACTATGTTTACAATACCAGTCACTAAATGTGAATAAGTGTACTGCAGCCTGGCTAGTAATAGGACAAGGACCATCAAACCATCTTGGTTTTGAGTTAGTCTGACACACCTTATTGAGGCAACAGAAAACAGGACAGAAGAGTCATTTGATGATCTTTAAGTCCTTTCTTTTTTTATCCATTCAAATCTGCATTATGCAGAATTCATTTTATTTCTTTATTTAATACTTTTAAAGAACCTGTGTGCCTTGTTAAGACCTTCAAAGCTTGCTTCCACCAATTTAACGGATATCTAAACCGGGTAACGTTTTAATTAATCGTGTTAACGTGAGACAAACTCGCGCGAGGCATGGTTTAGGTCATAAAACAACTTTTTAACTCTTGTTGTTTTTAATTATTACCATCTTTATTGGTATGTGTTAGCGGTGATTTATTTTAAATATATTTTAACATGTTTTCTTACTTCACAGACAACCAAACACCGCAATCAAATCACAATAAAACATTTCGAACACCAGTACTAAGGAAGCGATGGTACGAAGTAGGCGTTATAGGTGTCAGAGTCTTAAGTTCATTGACCTCAGAGGCTAAGAACAAAACAGTGGGTGAAATAAGAGAACCTGATAAAGATATGTGCGTTAAATTGAATACTGTCAAGAGTATTGTTGATAGTGGTACTACACAGATCAAATTGCCTGATAAATTGTTTAGAGAGGTAAGTCAAATAGTCAGTTACAAAATGTTACTGCTTTTGAAAATGATATTCGATCTTTTCTTTTTTAAAAGGTTTTATTAAAAAAAAAGAGAATAATTTTGCCCAACACTAAGATCTCTTTCTTTCTTTCATATAGACTGACTCGAAACAATAATTTGTAGATCATACAAAATGTTTTTCAGTGTAGGAATCGAAACCGCAAAGCGTTCCACAGAGCTAGTTGCCCAGCCACTGTGCCAAACGTGCAGTTATTAAAACGCATCTAATTATAGTCTGGTGGATGCATTATGTAGTAGCAAATAGAATATAGGGTGTATTTTTTTAATACCATAGGTTTATTTTTGATACCACACAAAATACAGATTGTATTTTTCCGTGTAAACCTTTGTTTTTGCCCGTTTGCTACGTTGCCCCACATTAGGAATTTCTCCTGTGTCGTGGGTGTGTTTACAAACATACAATTTCATATGCACATCACACCCAGACCCGGAACAACAATCTGTGGATCACACAAAGAGTTGTTCTGTGCGGGAATCGAACCCGCGACACGTGGCGCGGCGGCAGCTAGTTGCCCAGCCATCGCGCTAACCGTGCAGTCAAAACCTAAAGCCAATCTAAACCTGGCCGATAAATAGGTACTTAATAAATATTTAATAATTAATTTTGTTTTCCAGGTTGTTGATGAGCTGAAAAATGAATTTAGAAAATCTCAAGTCCTTATTTTAGACGAATTTTGGAATCGGAGAGAGGTAAATATTTTTATATACATAATTATGTATTTAACATAAGTAAATTTTCTGTCTGCTTCCAAGGTCTTCTTATATATCTGTTATTATTATTATTATGCAATATGAATTGCAATGCAAAAATAGAACTCAAGCTGAGTAGCACCTATCAAAATTTAATAAAGTTTTATGACGCGCGCTTTTTATTTTAAACTAGCTTCTCTCGCGAGGTTTCACCCGCTGCTCGGCTCCTACAGATCATAGCATGATGTTGATTGGATAATTAAACTATTCAGCAAAAAAAAGTTTTATTCAATTCTGACCAGTAGTTCCTGAAATTAGCGCGTTCAAACAAAAAAACTCTTGAGCTTTATAATTAGTATAGATTTGATTCAGAATATTTTTTGTGTTAAGCACACGCCTATTATCCCTATGACCTAATTGGTATCCCAAAGACCACTTTGAAACTTCTTTTTTTTTTAATAACAGGCTGCATGCTGGTTAGAGCCTCAAGTGTGGACTTTACCGTGGCTAGCAATAGATCTGCTAAGTGCTGATGCTGATAATCAGTACTTCACTTTGGAAATACCCCCTCAGGTATTATTTTTAGACATAAAAAACCCCAATTTAACCTATTCGATTTCGAAACCTACGGTAATTTCTGTATTTATACCCTGTTGATCTGTAAATATGTTAATTCGGTATTTATACTCAATTCTGTAGGTTTCGAATTTTTGGTAAATTATTTTTAATCAATTTTTTGGAAAAACTTGCAAGGCCAAATTGGTCTGTTAACAACGAAACTGGCTTGATGATCGACTATTTGGGAGTACAATATGCAAACAAGATGACTCAGTTTCATCAGTAAAATAAGTGTTCTTTTTTCAAATAAGTACTTACTTAAAACTATCATGGGACCTAACGAAATTGATCACGTGATTTATTTGAGAACAGTTCTATAGTTCGTTCCATAATTAGAGACAACAATTTGACAACAGCAAATGTCAAACTACAAAATAATGTGGCCAGATTTTTTAACATAGTGATGGGCCCGAGTACGATATTTTAAATAAAATACCGATACCGTTTTTTTATAAAATACCCTGAGAGAAATAAAACAGTTGCGGTGATGTTTTTATAGTTAAATCGAATAAATAACAATAATTTAAAATAAAAATGCGAAATCCAAGACAGGCTAAAAGAAAAACATCATATTTGAGGAACCTATGCTGAAAGCAGAGCTGTTGGAGATTTCCCGGAAAGAGAAGAGTAATTATGAACGATACGTCGTGGACCGATGGCTGCTAAAAGGGGGTCACGCTATTTTACGGTTGCCTTCTTACCATTGTGATTTTAACCCGACTGAGTTATTATGGACACAGGAAAGTACCAGGGAAAGTAGCTAAAAATAATAAAGCTTTTAAAATGCACGAAGTCCAGAATTTAATTTCGGTCTTTCGGTCAATACCAGTCGCGGGACTTCACTATTTATGAAATGGAAAAAACTTGCAACACTCGAAATGTCAAATCTTTGTCTCTAATTATGGAACGAACTATACTAGCTTCAAGGCACAACGCATAAACAAAGTTTTAAGTCTTTTCTCAGGTACCTATATCACTTAAGTGCCTACGCGCCTTTTAAGCCGTAAAAACGTTACATTCTGAAGCCTATTCCTCATTAACGGTTGGGTGTAAAGATTGAAAAAAAAAAATATGTTTACTGTAGATTTATGTACTACAATGTGAGTAAATTTGTTAAACTTATGACAAAAAAGTGTTGGTAAATATTTTTTTACAGTTAAGCTGTAAAAAAATATTTACCAACACGCTATTTTGTTCAAATTCCTTCTAAATGGCTTTGTTTATTAGTTTTTTTAATAGATCAATTGGTGTTAGATTTTGCTACAAAGCTGGAAGCATTCATGTAAATCAGTCAATATTTTAGAAAGCACATGTTATATTATTGACCTTTTCATATATAAAAAGCGGGCGAACGCAGACCGCGCCAAGCATGCGTTAGCATGCGATCGGATGCTCAAGGTTATTGAGGGTACTATACGCCTTAATAAGTCGTAACTATCAGTAAAAATAAGTGTATATTTGTTATTTACAGAACTACATGTTAGTAGTTGGCGTCCACAACAGCAGTGACACATCGGGTACAGTATCCACGTATTGCTACAAGCTGGGACTTGAGACTGGATATACGGAGACTGTGCTAGGATACACCGCTATGGAAGGGTTGCAGGTAAGAAAATCTACTTGCCATTCACACCAGGATTCATATTTCTTGAAGTGCGGACGCGAAGCGGGACGATTAAAGCCTACTGTATATTAAATGTAACGAATATAACTCATAGCGCTTTGTTAAGATTGATACGATTTTTTTCATCGACCTATACCTAAGTGCCCACGGCTGAGCAAAGGCCTCTCCTCACAAGGAGAAGGTTTGAGCATTAATCACCACGCTAGCTCAAAGCGGATTGGCGATTGTCTGCCGGTATATGAGACACAATAGAAAACACATTATGTCTCACGTATATCACAGGTAAAATAAAAGGAGTATGCACGTTTCTTGAAGCTTTGAAAGGCGATTTGGCGGTTCGCGATCTGCTTGATTGTGATTTAGATTTTTTTAGATTTTCATTGAGTCAGATAGTCTGTGTGACTCAGAGACGCGCAACAAAGGGTTCCTATAAAACTGGATGCTAGTTGTAAATGATACAATCATGCCTGCCATCAGAGCAGGCACACTAAAGTTGGTGAGCTTCTTTCCTCAAAAGATGGCTACAGACTGAATTTGCCCAGTTCTCCCATATCACTCTATACTTGTGTAGACCTCTGAGTACATTTCGGGACATTTTCTCACACTAGTCAGATAGAAAATTTCCGGCTTCATCTAGTTTTATTTTTATATCAATTCACTCGTAAAATTACTGTTATTTTATTATTTTACTTTTCCAGGTTACCTTCAACAGGTCAGCTGGTTGGATTGGCTTCCAAACATCTGACTGTGGAGCCAATGCTCGCATTACAGGTCCCTACAATACTTCAACTTCTTTAAAAACAACTTGTGAGCTTATAAAGCCAGTTGCAGAAGTAGCGACATCTATACAAGCTGCCCAGTGGGCCTTATGCGGTATCTCCATAATAGCCGCCAGCGTACTTTTATATTTACTAGGACCATGTATTAAAAACTTATTCTTGAGAAAAATGCCGCGGTCACAACAGATCTCCCTCTCTCAGGCAGCCTTAGTTGAAGAGGATTCACCGTAAGTATTCTAAATGTATTTTGAAGTTCCCCGCACACAATTAGTGAGTAGGTAATTTTCATAAACACAAAATTGTAGCGTATACAGGGTGTGTATGATAATATTGTGCAATAAAAATCGTTTAAGTCTTCTATTTTGTAATTTATTAGTAATTGTGTGACAATACACCCTGTATATAAATCAAGGTTGCTGTAATTCAATCTCTGTAATAACACTATTTAGTTTTGGTCTCAAATTTTTTGACTAGGCAATGAATTAATTCAGAACTTTTAAAATCTTATAAATTTTCACCATTTAATCTATTTTTAAAGCAATTAATATACTTAACTAAAAGTCTTTTAAAAGTGTGATTTCTTTGTTGTAAGTATTTAAGTAGAAGTTTTTTAAAGTTTAAAATAAGTAATAATAATTGACTAATAATAAAACGGAGATGATGTAAACGAATGTAGCTCAAAGATCTCGCATCCGAATTCTCAAACGATACTTCTTATTTTTGCTGTGGATTTCAAGTGAGGGAGAGCCCTGCTTCGGCTCGACGGGAGTTATACCACGACCTTACAGAAAACTGGCGTGGAACATCGATAGCTTTGCGTTTTTCCGTGTAATTGAGTTTACCTGAGGCTCAATCCTTCCCCTCCCAAATCTCAAAATCTCCAAACCTCTAATCCCCAAAAAGTCCGGCACCGCACTTGTAACTCCAGCGGTGTTGGTGGATTGCTTACCATCAGGTAATCAGTGAGCTCGTTTGCCGACTTACCCCATAAAAATTGATTTGTTGATATGGTTATTTTCTGGTATTAAGTATTAAGTAAAAAATATCACAAAACAATGTTGTTTTCGATATTTCAATAAAACTAGTGAATTCAACTTATTGGAATTACCAGGTTGTATGTTCTTTAATAAGTAAAAGTATTGTTTGAGGATACGGATGTAGATATATATACAATCGAATTAATATAACTGACCTTCTAAAACTAAGTCATATATGCACAATGTGAAAAATTAAAGGGTAAAAAAGGTTAAAGGTCACATAGTCATATAGAACAAAATATTTGTACAATCAAATATTTGTTCTTATAGAGTTATTAAATTGTGAGAAAATTCAAAACCTCCGTCACAAAAATTTTTGAATTGTAGTGTGATTGTGATAGTCCATAAATACTCATTTCGGGGCATTGCGGTAAAATTATGATGTAGTTACGTACTCTAAAAGAGTAGTGTTTTATTTTTAAAGTCTGAGTAGTAAGATAGTTTTAGATTTATCTATACTTACGATATTTTTAATATCACTTTTAAAAATTACACTTCTCTATATTTATTGTGTATGGCAACATCTTGATTTACGAAAATGTAGCAGTAACATAGATTATATTCTTAAAACTTCATATTTATTATTTTACATCAAGTATTTTCTGACCAGTAAATTGCTTGTAGAGTTGGGGTCACTATCAATATTCTTTTCCGATATTATAAATAAAAATACATATCAATGTTCACTACAAAACCAATAGTGTTGATCTCGATATTTATTAAAAACTTAATACCTCTAAGTAATCAGTGTCGCCATCTTTTCGAGCAATCTGGAACTTTTTGTAAATATACACGGCTATTTTATCAGTATTGCACTTTAAAATTTTCTAATCATTTTTGCCATATTATAAATGTATTATAAATTATAAGTCATCACGTAATTACGCTAAGTATGTTAATCGTAAAATAAGATTATTTTATTAATTGTATTTCTTTTGTATATTTTTATGTATACGTTTTCATAGTGTGATTTGATAGGTCTAAATTAGGTATAAAATGAAAAAGAAATCGAAATCATTGATGTGTAAAAATAATGAATGAGTAAAAAAGGTTTGATTGAAGAAGTAAATACCTAAGTTATGTCCAAAAACATAACACTTATCTATGATATCCCTTTTGTAAATTACCAAAAGTATGTGTACTGTGTATCTATGTATGTGTGATGTGTTATTTAATTGTATTATTCTGATGTTTACTATGTATTATTTATTACTAGAATGTTTATTTCTGAGCAATTTATTATAATGAGGCGTTTAAATAGCAATGACGTCCATTCGTGTCATACGTACCTAGTTATATTTCTTATTTGCTTATTTTTCTTATTTATTGATGTTATTAAGTACAAAAGTTTTGACAAATTAATAACTCCAGTTCTTAAGTTCTCAGACTTATAGAAAAAAGTTTTAGTTCTTTTGATTGTTTTCTGTGCGATGTCATGTCAAGTAAACAACAAGCATGTCAGGAATTCAAGTCTATGAACTTTCGAAGAGGTTTGAAATCAGTCGAGTAACAACCGAATAATTACGCGAGAAACCTGTTTATGCTACAAATTTTTAACAATACGTAATTGCATTGATGAATTTGCAACTCCAACATTTGCAATTTGTTTAGTAAAAGAAACATTCAGTCCTTATCAAAATATATAAACGTCGCAGGGCCGGCTTAACGTTTTGAATAATATGTTTTAGCTTTTTATTATAATAAGAAAGGATAATAAAAATATATCTAATTTGAGAAGACATTTATTTCCAATAATAAGAAATAAATTATTTTACAGTAATAAAAAAGTGGGTATCTTATCTATACGTTCTTTTCAAATTAAATAGGTTTTTCATAGAAAATTAATGAATACGTTACGATTACATTTCGCAAGTACTTAATTCATTTTAATTTGTAGATTAAGTATCAAGTGATTTATTATTTTAAGTAATTCAATAATAGGCATGGGTCCGATATATCAAAACGAATTCAAAATCCGATTTCATACAAAAATCGATTCGTATCGATTTCTCAAACTTGAAGATTGGATTTAAAAAATCTACCTAGCCGAACCAAACGCTAACGATCTACCACCAAAACCAAACGAATCGACAATAAAATCACTCAATCTCATCACCAAACGGAATCAAAACGCAAACTGCCTACCAGTTTGCATTTGGATTTTGTTAGAAATTCGCTTTCTCTCTTTCTAACTAACCGTAACTTTAGCGGAGTAAAAAAGATAGCGCGAATTTTGTTTTAGATTTTGTTAGAAATTAGCTTTCTCTCTTTCTAACTTATCGTAACTTTAGCGGAATAAAAAAGATAGCGCGAATTTCGTTTTAGATTTCGGTTCTCGGATATCTAACTGTCATTATAATGTGATCAATATCATCTTTACTGCTATGTATTTAAAGACTACATTTTCGAGATTATACGTTGATGTATTTTGGTTTTTGGTTTAATGTTATCGAGCCATAACGCCACACAACAACTCGAGGGCTGTCTATGTTGAGAAATAATTGTTACACAAAAGAATAGGTGACCAAAAAGTATTATTGAACAGTGAAAAAAACAAAACAAATAAAAAATATATATAAATTATTGTAAATATGCCGATTTTTAAATGCACCAGAAAAGTTTTACGCGTAATCTTAAATAAAACTTTTCCGCTAGTCCTAAGCCTAGATTAAAGCATGAAGGAAAATCGCGCAATCTCTATCTGATTCCAACGAAATCTACGTACGCAAGCGAATTGGCGAGGCTTGGCGTATTAGAAATCGGATTTCAAAAAACGGATTTTGAAATCGATTTTGAAATCTGAAATCGGATAAATATCAGTTTGCATTCAAAACCAAAAACGCCCATGCCTATTCAATAACAACCAGTGTTCTTGAGTAGTGTTTTAGTCAGCTGAATGCCATTTATGTATTTTTTACTTGTACGTCTTAATGTGTATTTTCATTTACGTACCTAAATATTTTACTTTATAAGTTGTAGTCAGAAAGTGGCGCTAGTGTCGAAAATGGGAGATTTCCGTCATTATTGTAAATTGTGAAAAAGCCGAAAGGAGTTAGTAGGAATTGTTATGATTGAATGATAGGAATGAATTAGAAAAGGAAGGCTGAAGAAGGAATGGTTTGTTTTGTATAGGAAATATACAAATTAGTTGGATTTGAATGAAATGAAAATTGTAAGTAGTTAATAATGTGTCGCCAAACCCCAGAAGATTTGAAATAAGGTATGTGGATATTATAGTGTTTGACTTTATCTATTTATATTAATATCTATTGTAAATTCTAATGACCAATTTAGGCGAAAGGGTTGAATATTATAAAATTATAAAATATATTTACAATAAATTAATTTGATCAATTTAACGGTGTTTTTTTTACAAAGTAAGTAGCTACAAAGGAAGTTCAAGCTAAATCAAAACGTTCCTACGTCTTTTGCAATTTTGCAGCTCTATAGCGGATAGTAGGTATGATAATAATAGAACATGTTTTTATACAATTTATTAAACGCATCAAAATAAATTATTTCCAATTCAGTGCAAAACTTTGCCTTCTGGGCAAAGTGCAAGGGCAATAAAGTTCAAATGCCAGACGTTTTTATTTTAGAATGGATAATTATACTTGGTAACCCATAATATTCAATTAGCATAAACCAATGCTGTAAATGTGTAAACTTAAATAAAAATAAGCAAGATTATGCCAAATAAAGTAATTTATGGACGAAATAACATTTTTTTTTTATCTTAGCATCTAGACAGTAGCGGTATCCTTGAACTTAACAAGTGCTTCCAAGGAGTTTATAATTATCACGTCTTATTATTGGCTAGGTATCTATTATTATTTTTTTGCGCTACTAAATAGCTTTTATAGTGGATCCTTCGAAATTCGAATTACCGTGTCACTATATTGTAGCCTACCTATGATACTGACTGATGCTTATAGTTGAGAATCTGACAATCTTTATTTTATTATTTTGACCATGTAACGTCGTGGTGGCCTAGAGGTTAGGGTGCCCACTTCTCATGCATGGGTATCTACTTTCTATGATTATTTAGATACACGGCGAAGAAAACCATCGTGAGAAAACCTGGACCACCAACCTGCCTTGAGCAAGCTCATATGCTGATGGTGATGCCCATTTATTAACACCTTAACCGTATTTATCCCAATAACAAGACCAAAACGAGTGGCAAAACTAAGACTCTGGTCCATAAGATAATCTCGCTAAGAGAAGATCTTTAGCTGCACGTTAGTGTATTGAAGAAGGTTAGAAATAGGGGTCATTTTATTAATACTGAAACTAAAGGTGACATTAAAAAACTTAAGAACTCGGAGGAATTAGTTTCATCTGGTCTTAAAGTTGAGGAACCATCAAAATGTCGACCCTGGATTGCTCTTATTGGTGTACCAGTAGCTCTTACAGAAAAAGAGGTATTCGATTGCATATTCGAGCAAAACATTGCCGACATTTGCCGAATATAACACGCACGTGAGTCATTCCTGGAAACGCCATGGGGTTCACCGGTGACCTCCGTTAGCGGAGGATTTGCCTTCAACAGTTACTGTTTTCTGTCAGCAGGTAAAGGCAAAGCAGTAAAATATATTTATTAACATTTTTTTCATATTGACTAACGAGAGTAAACGGACGTGTCTTTTGTATATTTATAATGCACACTTCTAATAATTGCGGAATAAAAAAAATATTTGCGGCGTCAGATTTATATCAAGTAAAGTGTGTCGTGCTTAGTAGGTGACCATTGTCATAGTGTAAAATGAAGTAATAAACTATTTTTAAACAATTTGTGTTACTGTGTTAGTTATGTCTAACCCAGAAGCCAGCCAGCAAGAAGGTTAGAAATAGGGGTCATATTATTAATACTGAAACTAAAGGTGACATTCAAAAACTTAAGAACTCGGAGAAATTAGTTTCATCTGTCTTAACCACTCCCCACCTACTCATCACATGCAATTTATGGACTATTAAAACCAGAGGAGTTACGAGTGCTTGCTTATAAGTTGAGGTTTTTTTTTTGTGAGGGGAAAATCATCAAATGACTTCTCCCGCCCAGGGCCGGGCAGGAGGGAGTGTCAGACTCTTACTGACTAAAAACCCCGCTGTTCCTTCTCCTGCTCTGTGCCGAGGTCGCGGTACCTCATTGCGCTTACCCCGCAACCCCGGCTGAACATCAGCCCTTTAGGGCCCCGTCTGTAGTGGTCGAATGGCTCTTTGAGGCGCGCGCGGAACGCTACGCGCCGTACGCTCGGGTCTGGTTCTGGTCGGGCGGCGAGCTGTCCTTACTCGCCGACCGCAGGTCCGTGCCTACGGTGGCCGGAGATCGTCCCTCGATCCCCGACGCTGAGGTTAAGGGTAGCTCGCCGCCCGACCAGAACCAGACCCGAGCGTACGAAATAGAAATAGAAATCATTTATTTGCAAAAATGTATGTTTACAAAAAAGGATGGACAATTTTATATGGTCTCAATACATTTCACCTTACGGTATGCAAAGTATCAATTTACAATTAATAAACTAGTCACAAATTAATAAGATTTTTTGACATAATAGAGTATTTTATCGTACCAAATAAACGCGCCTAGCTTTCCGCGCGCGCTTCGAAAAGCCAATAGACCACCACAGACGGGGCCCTATAGGGCTGATGTTCAGCCAGAGTTGCGGGGTAAGCGCAACGAAGCACCCTTCCGCCCGACACTGGGCGGGAGAAGCCATTTGATGATTTTCTCCTCAAAAAGAAAAACAAAGGTCTATCTACACCACGACAATTCCTATTTAAAATCACAAAATGTTGGCATCCTTTTTTAAATATTTAAATGTAACAACCAAAAAAAAAAAAGAATCTATTCCAAATGGCTCCGGAGTTCGATTAAATAATTCAGTCGTCAAGCGTTTTGTGGCAATTTGCATTGAAACGAGATAGAACAGAAGTCGCGACTCGAAACTGAAATTAAATTGCGATTATACTGAGATTGAAAAGAATCATGCCTAATGCCCCGTAGAAAGAAATTTAATTTTGTACGCGACAGAATTTCTTAGATTACTGCAAGTTGTTGCAGATTACCCTGATCACTTGTGGCTTGTGAAGAGAATGGCGGTTTAATTTTGAAAATGGGATAACAGTCCATTTTGTGGGTGAATACAAAATAATGAGGGTAAGACAAAAATTAGGACTATCGGTTATTGATGTTATTTATTCAGTCTAATAGATACCAAAGAGGGAAGTCATTGTTTAGGAGCCTTTGGTTGATGGCATTCCTTACTTTAAATTGCCCCAAAAATGTCGGCAAGGCACTCATACATCCTCCGTTATTGCGAGTGTCCATGAGCGGCGCTGATTGCTTACCATCAGGTAATCCGTATCCGTACGCACGTTATCCGTCCTCCTATCACATGAAAAACTACTGATGTACAGACTCGTAGTCAGGAACCAAAAATATCAATCTTATTGACTGGATATATTAAAAAAAAAGATAAACAACGCTCAATGAACTTCGAACAGTGACTGGTAATTTTTCATGAAAAAAAAAACCAATCAATAAACACGTTTTAATTGTCAGGAACAAAAACAGTTTACACATAAGAACTGGTTAAGCATTTTCTTGTTCTTGTAAACTGGACTTATTACCTTTTTAAGTATATTATAACCTTTATACTTGCTCGTAAGTTTTATTCTAGGAATTGTATTACCCTATTATTATAGTGTGAAGCTGTGAAGCGGGAACCTACTATCTAGGTGCGTATCCTCTCGACTGTCGATCGACCATGTCCTGATCGGTGTCTTTGTTTTTACTAGATTTCGCCTGCGGCTTCAATCGAGGTATAAGTACATAAAATTTGTCTCAATTTTATGGTTGGAACCCACTGGAGGTGTCCAATGGGTTAAACTAAAAACCCTATTACTTAGGTCCGTCCATAGACAGAATGGTACGGATCTAACTAATAGGTAAGTAGGTATTATAAATATTTCATAAAACCTATGTTTTATTCTATTTTGAAAACCGTCGCGTCAATCGCGGCGACCGTTACACAAAAATAATCCTTATAGCATGATTCAGTGTTCATGTGCGACGGTGCGATGGCTTATTATCCGAACTTCTTAACTATCAGGAGTTACACGTGCTATAGTGAGTTAAACATAAAAGATAGACATACCTATGCTGTAATATAATATTTTTTAGATAATTTTATGTGGAATATTTTCGTCATACATAATTTTTATGTAACTTAAACTATAAAATCTACACACACGACGTAAACTTCAAAAAGGGAGTAACTTTTCCCGTTTCCCTAACATTTCCCTTCACTGCCCTGCTCCTATCCAATAACCTGCCAAGGAGTATAAAGAATAATTTTACCAAGTTTCGTTAAAATCCGTCCAGTAGTTTTTGTTTTTATAAATAATGAACATACAGACAGACAAAAATGTTACTGTCTGCATTTTTGCCATCAGTATCGAAAGATTTGTTATAAGTAGGTACCTATCCTAACTAATATTATAAATGCGAAAGTAACTCTGTCTGTCTGTCTGTCTGTCTGTTACGCTTTCCCGCTTAAACCTCGCAACCGATTTTAATGAAATTTGGTACAGACAATCTTTAGACCCTGAGACAGAACATAGGCTACTTTCGAAAAACAGGGATAACGGGGTTGAAATAGGGGTTAAAAGTTTGTATGGGATTTCGCTCGATCGTAATTTTTAAAGATAAAACCATAAAACTTAATATTTAAGCACTTGATAAGAAAATATGAAATATTTGTTCTAGCATTTTTGAAATTTCGACCAGCTAGGGGGTGAAATAAGGGTTGAAAGTTAGTATTCAATTTCGTCAAATATCACGTCATAAGAAACAAAAAATCGTTTGTACTAGCATTTTGAAAATTTTATCAGTGTGATATGTAGTGAAATAGGGGATGAATTAAAGATAAGACCCGGAACGGATTCGGAACGGGATCTACAAAGCCAACCTTTATGTAGGTAAGTATAGGAAATCTTAACTATTGAACCTAGGAACATGTAATTTAGAAGTTTTGGGTGTATCAAGTTACAAAATATTTTCGAAGTATAAATTCCTTTTAATGATCACTCTGCATCGCCGTCGCTGCCGTCGGCGTCGCGCACATTC
Source organism: Spodoptera exigua (assembly GCA_902829305.4). NCBI lineage: Eukaryota > Metazoa > Arthropoda > Insecta > Lepidoptera > Noctuidae > Spodoptera > Spodoptera exigua. The sequence goes on from LR824614.2 coordinate 9,145,584, forward strand.
GCCGAAGTGCGGCTCGGCGCTGTCGTGTGGTGGGGAAGCGCACGAATCCAACTGGTAGACATACCCGAACGGACAAAAACGCGAGGACAGAGGTCGTTGTCGGGTGCGATAAGAGAAATTTGCGCTTTAGAGAATTACATTTTTCGAACCAGTAAAATTATTTTATTGTTTCGTCTAACTTTTTAAGTGTTTTTCCATTAATTAGATCCTGTAAATAAATTTTGCACATACTTAATATTTCTTTGAGTTCATAGTTACAACGTTACAAGGAGGTAAGATAGTTTCCGTTACTTTAAATAAATACGATTTGCTTTTATTTCCTTTTTTTATTCAATTAATCTACATAATAGCATCGTACTTTTTTGCATTGGTTGTAAATAAGTACTTATCCAAGTAGGTGCAGGAAGGGTGAACAAAGCTTTTTTATAATATAATAAATCTTAATCTGTACATCTGTTTTGTTCGATTCATTTCATTTTTGTTGTTCTACGATGCCTCGCAAACGAAAGTCCAATTTAGCTAATGCTCTAGCAGAGCTCGGGCTGCTAAACTTGCCAGATCACTAGAATGAGACTTCTCAACAGACCCAAGCTCACCAAGCCATTGATGCCGAGCGTCACGCGGCTCAAAGAGCTGCTGAGACGTCTCAACAGTCCCAAGCTCGCCAAATCATTGATGCAGAGCGTCACACGGATCAAAGAGCTGCTGAGACTTCTCAACAGACCCAAGCTCACCAAATCTTAGACGCTGGGCGTCAAGCTTCGTACATAGCCGCAGAGACCTCCGAAGAAACACGTAGATGACGTTTAATTAATGCCGAGCGGCAAGCAGAAAGGAGACGTACGTTTACGATGAATACGTGGGAGGCATTTGCCGATGCTGCTTTTAATAATGATCTGTTACTTGATTACTTTAATCATCGATTAGTCCTCATAGGTAGAATTGCCAATAAATGCAGACACTGTGAGGCACTCAAGTGGAAGGAAGATAACCTAGGTATGTGCTGTTCTGGAGGCAAAGTATCAGTACCAACGCTTGGTGACCCCGAGGAGCAACGACAGAAGAAAGGACAGCAATGAATCTCGGCGATTTTTTGTGTCATCATGCCTGGATTTTCACCCACATTTACGGTACAAGGGCAAGTTTATCATAGGATTGGTTCTTTGCTTTCCACAAACAATGATCAACCAAAATTTCTACAGATTGATTTTATGGGAGACGAAAACAGCGAGGTTGACCGTTGATGTTAAAATATTGAAGGAGATGAGAGGGACATTGTTTTAAATATTCAAAGAATGTTGCACGAACATAATAACCTCATTAATACCTTCAAAACAGCCTTAGAAAAAATGCCACGGGAAAATCACAAATTAGTAATACTTGGAGATCGTACGCCAAGCGGGGAACATGAAAGACGTTATAATGCACCCTTAATAAACGAAGTCGCTGCCATGGTGTGTGGTGAACAGTTCGCATCGCGCGATATTGTTTTTCAAACCCATGATAACACATTGATCAGGGTGTCCGACACACACAAGTTTTATGACACACTACAATACCCACTTATGTTTAGCAATGAGCAAGAGGGGTACCGTTTTCAAATTTCACAAGAATTTGAAAATGGTACTCCTGAGCTAGCCCCTGTAAGAGTCTCTTAGACATAAGGGACCAGGATTGACAAAAACTAATTTGACGCGGGCGAAGCCGCGGGCGGAAGCTAGTAGATAATAAACTTGATATTTGGTGGTTAAACCAAAAGTTTTATTGATTTCATTATACCTACTGATGTACCAGAGTTCGCTAATCGCTCCTATCATGAATAAGTTTAAGTTTGCCTCAAGCCAGAAAATATTGTAAAGATTTATTGATTACAATAGTTTAAAACAGCATTGGCCAACACGTGAGATAAGAGAAGGAAAGTCTATCTCAAATAATCTCAATGACGAAAGAAAATACAACTAAATAAATCACAAATAAAAACAACTAGGTAGGTACCTAAATACTTAACTATTCAGTTGTTATGCAATTCAACACAATTTGTAGGAATAATCTAACTAACGTAACCTAACCTTTTTTGAGGGGGTAAGTAAAACATTTTTTTTCACTCAGAGTGCCAGTATTATTGTCTACCCGCTTTCTTCTCCTGCTTCAAGCCGGAGCCTTAGGTACTCTTCTGCACGAGGTACCCACTGCCTCGTTCCCCGTTTAAATACCGTATATAAATATGGAGGTATGTACAAATTTCCGTGACTAGGTACTTATAGCCACGGCTTTAGGATGTAAGTTCGTATCTTAGTTCAAGGTTCGCCTATGTGTTTAAGCAAATTAGGTACCTATACGACCAATAAAGTAAACACTTAGCATTAGCAGTCCCATTCCATCAATTTATACAGCCTACAAAAATATGTGATACAAAAACATATAGGTACCGTCTATAGTAGTCTATACCGATTATAACAAAGGTAAAATTTGTAAGTTTAGGGGGTTAGTTAGGGGGTTTGTTTAGGGGGTAATCTTTAGAACCGCTGGTTGGATTTCCAAAATTCTTTCACTGATAGATAGCTACAATATTCCTGAGTGCTATAGGCTATAAAAGATCACGCTACGATTAAATGCAGCCGAGCTGCGGGCGCGAAACCGCGCGAGAGTAGCTAGTATATTCATAAAAAGAAACGTGCTAAATTTTCGACGTTTAAATCAACGTTGTGAACCACACAGAATATGACCTTTAGTAGCCTTTAGTGTATTTTTTATTTAATTATAACATACCACGCCAAATATCATTTTATTGACAAAAAATATCACGTAAATGGTTTGAATAGACAGACCTAGAATCGCGATGTCTGCTTTTTTATAAAAGTCATTACCTACAAGAGAATAATTACTAAATTGCCTTGGTGCTTGTAAAAAGACCATGAAACAGTTTTTTGTCAAAATATAAAGAAAACAAAAAATATATAAAACATTTGTGTTATTTGTTGTAAGTAGGTACTTACTTTATCCATGTTTTAATGTTTTTGTGTTTATGGTCTATTTTTCACGAGCTTCAGCAGCTTTACGGATATTAGGACCATTGGTTCTGAAATGAACCTTGACCCCAAAACAAATCCGGGTTGCGGGTTAAGCGCAATGAGTCACCGGAAGGAACGGCGGGTTTTTTAGTCAGTAAGAGGGTCACACTCTCTCTCGCCTAGCCCTGGGCGGGAGAAGTCATTTGATTGACTTGATTTTCCCCTGACAAAAAAAAACCCAAAATAAATAAAGTTTTTATTACCTACTATTTAAAAATAAAATAAAAATATCGGAAGAAGGAAGCATAAACAAAACGCGGAAATTAAGTACCTATTTATTATTTTAAGACTATTTTTAAGCTAATTTAATTCAATACACTTTAGCTTAACAATTTTATTCTCTTAATTTTTAATATTCGAAGTTTATTGACATTTTTTTTCAATTAAACCTTGAACACGACTCACAAGTAAAATTTTGAGCTGAATTACAAAGAGAGTTATCCGGTTTGAAAATAATATAATACCTATAGGTACCTACTTAACATAAACATGTTTAGTTTTCTTTTGTAAGTATATTAGGAATTTATTTTCAGACTCTTACTGACTAAACCCCCCATTCCTTCTCCTGCTCTAGACCGAGGTCGTGGTCCTAACCCGCAACACCGGTGGATGTTAGTGGATGTGATCACAAAAACGAATTTGACTTGACCTGCGGACATCGCAAATTAGTTTTATTCAAAACTAGCTGCCCTTCTCTGCTTCCCACAGGTCTCAAACTATCTTCACTATTTTCCAGCTAACCCTTCAAGTTTTCTATTTTCTTTTTAAGAACCTTCTCCTGACAACATCAAAAAAGAATTGGTAAAAATTGTCCATGCGTCGTGGAGTTATGCGCTTACCAACACATTTTGTGATTCATTTTTATATATACCTTTAGATTTCTTTTAAACTTGTCTAAAAATAGTAGCTGTATAAAAAGTCGTCCAGCAGCAGCAGCAGCAGCGTTTTTGAATTTATCGTGAGACATACGCCGCGGGGAGTTTCATTTTATTAAGTACATGTCAGGATCTATTACCGTACCTAATAGTAGAGGACACCATGACCTAAGCAATAACAGAAGTAAAGATTATTTTCTAAAAAATCATTATATAGAAGTCATAGAGTTGAGTATTGCACGTAAGTAAGTACCTATTCGTCTGATTTTTTCAATACATATACTACTTATGTTTTCCGTTACAACTTGTATTATACCTTATAAATAATTAACCATGTTAGTTTTTTTATGACATTTATCTTTGTGTAAGTAGGTATGTAGTTTGTTGGAAGTTTTTTACGTGGCAACATTTATTTTTAAGATGTACAAAACCAGTTTTATTGTTCCTAGAATCTTTTAGGAAACCGGGTCTCTAACACATAAAAGTGTAATCAATTAGGTATAATACAATTTTAATCATTAATTAGCAAAGATGGAAATAGTAAATTGTTATCTTGATTTGAATTATGATTGATTTGATAATTTCTCACACAGGTATGATATCTCATAAAATATTATCTAAAGAATGTGTTGGTAAGCTTGTAAAACATGCCTATATTTTTAACCGACTTCTAAAAAGGAGGATGGTTCTCAATTCGACCGTATATATGCTTTTTATTTAATAGAAACGATGGAGTTACTTGCTCTTCTCAAATCGAATCCAAACTGGAAACGAGCACCTAACTTTGCTGACCTAACTAACTAACCTGGGCGTCAAGTCTGCTTTTTTAATAACCATTGTCATTCCATCACGACTCCATTGTCATTTTGCAAAAACTTCGTAATCTAGGTACTACAGTAGTACCAAATTATCTGTAAAATGGAGAAAATAGGCACTACGGCCGCCATGTTGAAATGTCATTCGATTGACAGTGTGTACTACAATCGGCCACCCTGTGACTTATAATACGATATTTCTACATTTTCGGCGTTTAATCTTCCAAAAGCAATTAAAAGTGAAACGCGAAGCAGTATTCTTTACGTCAAATCCTTTTCAAAACAAACTTTTATAAACAAACGAATTTCTTCGGCTACAGGTGAGTGTTGTCCTACTGTGTGTTCGTAAATTACCCGATATTTTTTCATTGATTACTTTTAAATGTGAGCTTGGCTTGGCTTGGCTTGTCTTCGGCTTAGTGTAAATTCCGACATTCCTTCCTTTCCGAGTTCTTCTTACGCCACACGATTAGCACGCAAGCCGCTTAAACGATAGTAACTAATAGTCACAATTATCATTTAGTTACATACTAAGAGTGTAACTTAATATCTATGTATTGTTCAGGACTAGATCTGTAACAAAGTAAAATTATTTGAATGATTGATTAAAGCAATGTTTTTATTACTGGAATATTGAGGTGGGTGTGCATTACTTACCTAGTATTTTAATTTATGCATTTCTCCACATTCTGTCAACAAGAGCCTGGTACAGTGCCTGACCTTCAAGAAGATCCTGGCTCATTCATCAACGGTCTTGAAAATTGGGTGCTGAATAATGATTGTTCTCCTTAAATTATAGGACTAATTTGTTTTTTTTGTATTTTCATTAAAATATATTTACTATAATTTATCCATAGAAATACAAAATTATATTCTTCAATAAATTGTGATAAATAAATCTTTATGTTCTATTATTTTAAACGAAACTTTGTTGAATATAATGTGAATTAAGTTAAGAATACTGACTAAAGCTTTAGTTAGTAAGAGTCTGACACTCTCTCGCCTTACCCTAGGCGGGAGAAGTTATTTGATGATTTTCCTATGACAAAAAAGTTATAAATCTACTTACCAACTAACACGTAAGTACCTATCCGAATTGTTATCATGTCAAGAATTTTTCTTCCCTATAGGACGGTAAAGGTGAAGACTTACAAGTGCGATTCCTTTTGGGGATAAGGGTATCTAGATTTATGAATTATGGGAGCGGAAGAATTGCCTCGGCAACCTCACTCAAACGACAAAACAACGCTGTAGTTGTTTCACGCCAGTTTTCTGTGATATCACGGTAAGTATCACTCGTTCCTAAGCCTGGCTCTTCCACACTCAAAATACCTTTTGTAGTATATGATTAGTATTGATTTCTGCAATAGTAACGACTGATTACTATTGCAGAAATAGTAATCAGTCGTTACTATTTATAATGATACTGATATTAATATAAACATTTACAAATTTTCCTCCGTATTATTGCGAAATTTCGAAAGCCTGAACCCGACTAGACCATTCAATAGTAAATTCTACACAAAAACAATCGATCTTATTGGCTTCCTTAACAAGGTTCATTAATCAATAGCAACATTTAATGATGAATTTATTATTAAAACACAATGATGCTAATATTTGTCCTTGAGGTCAGATCAGGAAGTTTATATATAACAAGAGTTGTGATTATACAGCGATTTGTGTCGTGACCGAGCTTTTGAACGGACTGTTTAAGATAAATATTAAGAAGCGGTTCTACAATGAGTGCCATTTTAAATGCTTTTATTTTATTAACGCAAGTCACGGTTATATTTTCAGCGTGTAAGTGTTCTTTTTATAATATTTACTTATTTTTATTAATGTTTAAATTAAAATAAGCATTTTCGGGATTTGATAAAAATTTACTATGCATGACAGAAAAATAATGTTTATTGATTAGATAAATTTAATAGCTGTAGGAATTTTGTGTTTTAAAAATGCAATTAATTTGTCAACGTCTATGTTTCACTATTAGGTATACGCGCATCTAAGTTTAAATTCGAATTAAAACAAATGTTTCAAATTTATCTTTTGAATAATTCATTTAATTATTATTGATAAGACTACCCGTATTACTAATCAGATTATTCGTAGATACGAAATTATAATGATTTCCGTAGTGTTTGCAAAGTGTGTGTATATCATTTATTATGAAATTAGATTAAACATTTATGTCCATAAAATACATTCCTCCTTAATAGTACCTATTACAATCATCTTGTATGCTTTATTATAATAAGAAGCATGTACATGATGCAGTAGTTTAAAAATAAATTGTCAAAGAAAAGTTACACAGATACCCTACATTTGCAGATATTTAAAACCAGCATTTTTTATTGCATCGATTTTTTTTTACTAACTATAAGGATTTATTATTAATAAATATATTTATTATTCAATTTATTAAAATTATATAGATAGGTAGGTAATATTTCTTATTACAATTAATAAAAGCTACTTCATTCAAGAGTTAAAACAGACAACTAGTTACGATGCAAAAAAATTATCCGCATCGATTTAAAACGATTGTAGACACAAAAAATATTTGTAGAAACCTTTCTTATGAGTTGGGTGTAATCGATTTGATATTAACAGATAATAATACAAACAAAAGCAATTACTTTCTAGCTTTAGGTATAAATATAGCGGTTATATATAAAACATATTATGACGAGTAATTGAAATCTTCAAGCTACTGTGGGTTATAATCATAATTATTAAATAACATCATGTAGCGTTGACCATAAGGTCAATGATGCAGTGAATAGACATTATAATGATTGTCTTTAAACATTTACGCAATAAGCCTTTAAACAAGGAATTACATTTATTATTGTAAAACTGAAGGTGAAGGCAATCCTTTACTTGAATGCTAAAAAGGTTTTATCACGGTAATTTTATCTATACTAATATTATAAAGAGGTAAAATTTGTAAGTTTGTATGAAGGGGGTAATCTTTGGAACCGCTAGTCGGATTGCCAAAATTCTTTCACTGATAGATAGCTACAATGTTCCTGAGTGCTGTAGGCTATAAAACATCACGGTACGATAAAATGAAACCGCGCGAGAGTAGCTAGTATAAATATAAAGTCTATCAGTGAAATAATTTTGGAAATCCGACCAGCAATTCCAAAGTTTACACCCTACACAAACTTACTTACCTCTTTATAATATTAGTATAGATAATGTTAGCAACATAATTATTATTGTTCCACATATCAATTAATTTTGGACAACTATGATAAAACACATCACGGTACAATAAAACGGAGCTGAGCAGCGGGTGAAACCGCGCGAGAGTGGCTAGTCATGCGACAGTCAACGCGATGTCGGGGTGCAGTCGGGGTGCAGGTAGTCAAGGTTGTACCGCGCAGTGACGAGCGGACATGCTACTCTGTGGTTATTTAACAATAAATGCTCGTTTTTTTTAAACCAGTTCAAGAAGATTTTTTATATGTATGACGAGTAAGAAATATTGAACTGTTTTTGGTTGTATGAATTCGTAAAGTTTTTATCTCGGTATTAATTACAACAATAGTAACAGCTCATTATTCAAAAGCAGAGAAAGAATTTGTGATTTAAAACATTTGTAGTCAGCTGTTCAGCTCTGCATTAGTTACCAAAGAATTTTTGTTTCGAGTAATGGGAGCCAGTTGTAATAAACAGGTTCTTTAATAAACCTTTAAAATTGCTATTTCCAACTTGCTTATTAAACGCAGGACTTTTCCCTTTCTCGGTACTGTTGATGATTACAATGTCTCCAACCATAGATGATAAAATATAGTCTGGCTTTCTATCATCTTTTAAAATTGAAAAATATGGTATTTAGACTTTATGTATTTTAATTTTCGCGCGACATATTAGTTGAAAAAATATAGGAATCGGCTTACTCACGTGTCTTTCGAGTTAACTAGACCAGTTTCAAGACAAGTTAGGGGTTCATATTCTCGAGTGGAGGCCACGTACCGGCAAGCGCAGCGTAGCATCCCGCAAGGTGGACAGATGACCTGATTAAGGTCACAGGAAGCCGCTGGATGAAGGTCGCTTCCAACCAGCCTATCTGGATGTCGATGGGGGAGGCCACGATAGGACGTCCACTGCTGAACATATCAGCAGTGGACGTCCTATGGCTGATATGATGATGATGATAGGGGTTTATATTAATGAGCAGCGTAATTTGGCCAGTGTGTGTGTCGTGTGCTTTATGGCTCATTAATTTAAGCTCTAGCGTAGCCTGAAGCTAGTTGTCTTATCTCACGTAAGAACTAGCAGTTTTACTTGAGTAATCCCATAAATTTATTCTATTAACTGGAAAGGATATACATATGACAACTAAGAAAAAATCCCGGTCATAACTAGTCTGTATGTTCTAAGTAAGGTTAGTGTTGTTTAGTGTTGACTCTTTACTTGATACATGATCAGGGAGATACATAGCCATACCCACGTCAATAAGCTGTATGAACAATAGGTATGTAAGTTAGACAGTTTACGGTCTGTTAAAGATAAGTTTGTAGTTTTGAATCTTCGTAACTTTCTAACGAACTTTTGGCACCAGCTTCAATAAAGGAATGGCCGACAGACAGTCATTTTTTAATTTTTCGTATTTGATTATTTTTATTTTGGTTGACGAACATAGTTATATGTTGATCTATTTACAAACTAGCGGTCCGTCCCTGCTTCGCTCGGGTGACTAACTACCTCGATATCAATATCATTTAATTTTGTTTTGTTATCTAACCACCACGTCATCGAACATTCGATATCGTTGCTATATCCCAATACTATCATCTACTTTTTTAAAAAATTACCGGAGATTGGGGAGCGGAAGGATGCCCAATACTTCACATCCCCAATCTCCACTATCCCTAAATCTCCAACGACTAATGCCGGCTTTGCGGTATTAGGGGTTAATCTGATTAAGGATTGAAGATGTTTTGGGGTGAGGATTGGGCCTCCGGTAACCGGGATACACAACGCTGTGGTTGTCAAGTTTCAAAATAAGTAGTATCAATATAATAAAAGAAAATACAATCAATATTTGCTATTCCAATGGGACTTCAAGTGTTAGATTCCACTTACATTAAAAGTCTTCTATATAACCCTCCAGTCCCAAAAATAAAACGCAGATTACAAAAATAGAACTTATTTGATTAAAACAAATATTAAGTATACATGTATGTATATAAATATTTATTCACACGGGACAATACATATATTTGGAATAGCGAATGTTAAGATGTCATACAATTTAATGAAACATTTCAAGTTAACTCACGTACGAACATCAAACATTTTAATATATATGTAGGCAATACTAGTTCGTAAACTGCGTCTACTCGACGTATACGAAGTTAGCCGATTAGCTGCGCAGTACACAATTTTGTTCCTAAAAGATCCATTGCGCAGACAAACGGCTAACTTCAGACTCGCCAAGATACGGCGGCCGTACGGTAAATTTTAAAATTATATCTGAAGTAAGTTAAGTTTAGGTGAGCCATGCCATGAGAATAGGCCGGGTCGATTGTAGTTATACCACGGCCCCACGGACAACCAGCGTGAATAAATCCGTTGTATTTTGACGTGCGAGTAGGATAATCGCAGGGCAAGTCTTCCTTCCCCTTCCCCAATCCCTAATTCCCTTATCTTCAAATCCCTAACAATTATCATTGCACGTAATCTATACTTCTATCCTAATATTATAAAGAGATAAAATTTGTAAGTTTGTATGTAGGGGTAATCTTTGGAACCGCTGTTCGGATTGCCAAAATTCTTTCACTGATAGATAGTTACAATGTTCCTGAGTGCTATAGTCTATAAAACATCACGCTAGGATTAAATGGAGGAAGAAACTGCGCGAGAGTAGCTAGTAGTATATAATCACTCGCCATCCTATACCTACTATAAAAATATAAGTAACTAGCTATTCCCGCGCGGTTTCACTCGCTACTCGGCTCCATTTGATTGCAGCGTGATGTTTTATAGCCTATAGCACTCGGGAACATTGTAGCTATCAATAAGTGAAAGAATTTTGGGAATCTGACCTGTAGTTCCAAAGATTACCCTCTACATTCAAACTTAATAAACTTTACCTCTTTTTAGTATAGATAATAATGGGACAAAACGTATCCTACATAATTATTGCTCTCTAATAAGGAAAATGTATTTACAGGTGAAGAAATTATTCAATTATATACCGTAGTTACTGAGTTAACTCTATGCAAACAAACAATCAAACCTTTAATATTAATATTAGTAGGTATATGTAGGTATGGAGGCATGTACTCGTGTATATGCATATTTTCTGTTTGTTTTTACACGCTTTTTGTCATGGCCGACTAGATGAGGATGCTTGATTGTTTACCTTGTACCTTAAGATGTTTCTAGAGCAAATGATTCCTTGTTTTTTTTAAACGTTGCCCCACATTAGCATAATCTCCTTTGCCGTGAGTGCATTTAAAAATATACAAACCACATACACAAGCCACTTAGGGCCGAAAAAACAATTTGTAGGGATCACACAAAGTGTTGTTCCGTTTGGGAAAATAACCCGCGACACGGTGCACAACAGCCAGTTGCCTTTGTGACTTTTCCTCTTCTTTTTAACACAAAAGGGATTTTCTATTAACTAAGAAACAAAAAGTTTAACTCACGATAAGAAATTCTAGATGTGAAAAAAGATACATTTAAATCAGTATGGAGAACTAAGTATTTTTACACTTACACTCAGTTCTATAGTTTTTAATTAAATCATATTTTATGATTTTTTGTTACTATCAGGTTTTAGTACTATGTTCAACTCTGCACTTAGTTAATTCAAAATTGAATCGTTTTATTGTTGCAATTGCAAAAAAATCTATTTTAGTATTTTTTTCAACATCATTTCACTAAACATCTACATAGTTAAATTATATGAAGACATCGAGGACTAAGCACGAGTATAATTAATAAATTAAACGAACTTACTTGTAAGTGAAGTTCTGTTTTAAATATACGAAGTGCTTAGTCTTCTATACTAGTTTTTTTTCCACCCGCACCCTATGCAAGTAAAGTTATTTTTGCCCCAAAAAATGAAGTTGAAAATATTGATTTTTGATTACAGGATTGCTCTAAAAGAAATGACGTTTGTAAGATAGGGTTAAATACATAATAATTGTCCAGAGTGTGTATCCTAAAAGAAAAACAAACACTATTTGTAACAGAATATTTTTCAAAAAAATGCTTTAAAATGTTTAAAATGTTCTATAAAAGTATGATACACTATTTCACATTTCGATTTGAAACTTAAATCTAAGATATCCTACAAAATCTTAGCAAAACAAAGGATTGTGCTGGACTTTTGCCAATTAAACTAAATAATTCTTCCCCTTGCTGTCTCCAAGTACCGCCAAAAACCGTTCGAATTTTGGTTGCGTTTATAATTTATATTCAATTTAGAAAAAGTTACTTCCATGTTTATTTCGTAAGGTTATGAAACCGATTATTAATATTTTCTTTAAAATAAAAATTGTGTAACTTAACCCAACTAATATTAAAATAAATGGGAAAACGTGTTCGTGTTATTTCAAGCTACAAGAAGCGCTTTTATCTATAAAGTCAGGTAGTAGGTGGCTATTATTTATCTCTGACCATATGGAAAAGCTGAAAATATAGAGCTTCTTTGATAATAAAAAATATTCGCTATGTAGCTCATAAGGGGGACCGAGCTTGGTTGTTCAAGTGATCAATTGCACCGATGAGCGACGAAGAATAGCTAAAACAATCCAATTGATTATTAGTCTCCAATTAATGTTCGTATTTTAAAAATTCATCAAGCCCCAACCGAACGCGAACGTTCGCGCACCAATTTTGTTTGGAATTACCACGATTCAAAAGTATCTTTGATGATTTTTGTGTGTCAACTCACCCCTGAGACAACCATCTCCGTTCTCCGATACTATCTTAGTGAGCCCCAGATAAAACAATGAGAGAAATGCCGCAATCCTGTTATCGTGTGGAGGTTTCTAAGATATGTCGGTACTACTGTTTACATGTTTTGGTTTAGGTTTGGCGTTCCGCCAACATATATTGTCACTATTTCTACTCTGGATTACAATATAGCGTACTAGACCAAGGATATAATAACGTACTGTTTGCACAAAAATATCGCGTAGAGAATACATAAACTTAGCGCTTGTTATAATTTTGAATTTTGTTCGATATTTTTGTATGGGACATATTATTATTTGATATTTATTCCCCCTTTATATATGAGTAAGCGTGAACATATAAAGTAATAGGGAGATACGAGTAAGTTGCCAGGCTGTGCAGGCGAGAATTAGGATTTTGGAGATTTGGGAACTAGGGAGGGGTGGGGGAGAAAAAAAACGGTAAAGCCATTCACACGACGAAACACAACGTTGTGATTATTTCACACCAATTTTTTTTTTGTGAGGTCGTGGTATTACTTCGGTCGGGCGACCCATTCCTACCGAAGCATGGTTCTCCCACATTTTATTTGTGAATGTAACTTCAAATTTTTTGATTTCCATTACTTATTTGTTTCCAGAAACTATAATCAAACGTTCTCATTTTTAAAACTTTTGAACGAACATTAACTGCATTATTTAGTTATTCGACCATGTTATCTTATTAATAAATCTCTTTCTATCACTTCAATCGAGTCTGTTGTTGGCAACAATATTATTTCTTGACATTTAGGCGTCTATTCAATTCATTACCTTTCAGTGCCGTAAGTATTGATGCTGACTGAACCTTTAATATCAAAATAATAATTGTATGATGGTAATATACTTAGCAAAACATTATTTTATAATGACAAACCTCGACCATACACTTGTCCAACTTGTTTGTTTATTTAATATCTTGTTATTTAACTATATATTTTTTGTAGTAGGTATCTAATTGCAATTATTTATGATAGTAAAAAGTCTCATTACAGACACAAACAACTTTTTTTTACGAGTATGTTGGTAGGTAGGTGGTGTCTACAGAGTTTTTTTACAAGGGCTTATAAAAACTGTTTTGTTAATCATCTTTGATATACATATATATGTAGATATATATTTCGAACTGAACTAGATTGATATTTTTTTATCATTAGAACATAATAATAGGAGTGTCACTGAGACTAGTTAGTTAGTAGATTTACAAATAATTTTTTAATAAATAATACATCATCACCTTCAACGGTTTATGAAGATCAAATAGCAGCCTGTCCTTGTTTGATAAAACAGTTGCGGTTGACTCCAAAACTATGTAGTTAGGAAGTGAACTAGTAAAAAGGTGTACCTAGGATGGCTTATAATGAATTGGTCTTTCTATAAAAACAAAGTACTTACACCTAACATAGACACGACAGTTTAAACAAGAATTATTTGTAAGGACAACGAACGTCTTAATATCTTGGCATACCTACGTATATTTTTAAATATTTTTTTCAGATATTGGTAAAAAGTCGTCGTGAAAATTGAAAATTGTTATATTCATTATGGTAGTCGTAGTTTTTAAGATTATTAAGGAATTGTTTATTAATGGGAATGGAAGACATCGTGATTCCTCAATATATAGGTACCTCGCTTATTCTTTGAAATTGTTAGTTTTAAATCCTCAGTCTGTATTGAGCAAGCGTTGCTGATTGATGCTTAGGCCATTATCGTGCAAGAAGCATTTGTTCAGTAGTCGGCACTCATAGGCTGTTAATGATGATTGGTAAAACATTATCAAAATAAGTCTTTAATCCCTATTTAATATTTTATTTTTTAACCTGTTTTACCTACTTTCCTTGTTTTTAATACACGTAAAGTTTGTGAAAACTAGTTATCTAATTACTTAGCATATAAAGAAAACCCTTTTAGAAATTTTCGATATAAAAGTTCCCTCTTTTTTATTAAAATATTTTTTCTTTTTGTGTTTATTAATTTAATATTCCATTATCCGTGTTTTGTCAACGTTGACAGAGGTTAACCTCGATACATACCTAATTTGAATTATATTTTCCTATATTATTATAATTAAATGTAAATATTTAATTATGTAAATTAAATGAGTCAGTCAGAACTTACATAAATAAACATCGATTGGAATATTTTAAAAAGGATTAAGCACAGTATGTTATAAGACAGTTTTGGGAGTTATTAAGTAAGGAAGAGCCATGCTTCAGCACGGAATGGGTCGGTTCGACCGGAGTGAGGTTATCACGGCTTCATAGAAAACCGGCGTGAAACTACCACAGGGTTGTGTTTCGCCGTGTGAGTGAGGTTACCGAAGGCCCAATCCACACCCCAAGAATAACAAAAGGCTAGCAACGCTTTCTTTTCGCTTTGATGGGGTTCATGGGCGGCCCCCATTGCTTGCCACCATGTAATCCGTTTGCCGTCATATCACATAAAAAATATAATGAAACTAATTCCCTTTAACACATAGCGTGTGACAACAAAGTACATAATTGCATTACTTGTGGGTTAAAGTGACAAGCAAATAGTCTATGTAGTACTTGTCAATTACTATGATTAGTTACTCACTGTTCTAAGTTTGCATGAATATATACCTAGTACTTAGGTAATTAGGTCTATAATTAAGTAAGATATGTTGCAACTGAATGACGTATCTATCTTCAATTATGATTTGCAACTGGTATAATTATACTGGGTCTTGTTTTATGCTAATAGGATTGGGAAACAAAAGAACAAGTTTTATATTGTGATATTACTAGTACTTACATTGTCAATGGCTTCCGTCTCGATGTAATTATTTTATTATTGACCAGGTTTTGCCCGCGCGTTCGCGTATAGTAGCGACTTCCTGCAGGTTTTTGGTATAAAACTATTCTAAACTAAATACTGTGTCCTTTCTCGAGTTCCAAACTATGTCTGTACCAAATTTCACAGATATCGGTTCAGTAGTTTAGGCGTGAAGAAAAGACAGACAGACAAACAGGGTTACTTTCGCATTTATAATATTATATTTTGGATTTGGATAGTTGGATGTATAGACTGCACGGTTGGCGTGGTTGCTAGGCAACCAGTAGCGTTTTCGAATGAGCCACGGTAATTTATGAGCACTCCACAAATTTTGTCCCCAAAGATGTGTAAGAAACTGTATATTTATAAACAAACACGAGATATAGAAGAGAAAAATAGAGTGTCAACTTTAAAACAGTTTGAAATAAAGTAATAAATACCTAAATAATGTAAAATAAAACAACATTTAGTTCACATCTGGACTCTAGAGATACCTATGTTTCGACGTGTGAGTGAAATTACTGAAACTCAATCCACCCCTATTTCCCATCTTTAAAAGGCCAAGACCTTCAAATCTAAGTGTCGTTAGTGTTCATAGGTGACGCACACCAAATGCTTAAGACCAGGGGTTCCGTCTGAAAGTCTAAAATAAATCGTAATTGGGTTCAATAGTTAATTTTTTTTTTCTAAATTCCAGTACTACCAATCCAGAAATGCCAGTTGTCTGATCCAGAATGTTTGAAGAAGTCTGCCCAGCTTGTCGTAGGACAATTTACAGCTGGAATCCCAGAGGTTGGCACCGAAGTTCTGGAACCAGTTCACATTGACATTATCAAGATCGACTTGTCTGGTCTGAAGCTAACAGTCAGAGATGCGGACATAAAAGGACTTAAGAACTCAGTGATTGACAAACTTAAGTGAGTTTTAAGGTCTTTCTACATAATTTACGCCAACAGAAAGTTAATTAAGGAGAAAATAAAGACATAATTATTATCATTTGCTGTGAAAGCCTAGTAGCCTCTGCTATTGCCATTTTCATATTTAATGACAAATTCTTTTAGATCAAATTGTTTTAAATAAAAACTAGTCGAGTATTTCCGCAGAAAAGTGGCAAAAGTAATAATAAACTTAAAAGGCAGCTTGTGGCGAGCCGTTGGGCAGTGGCGACCCCACGGACCTGACTCCCGGGAGGTGTCTTGTTCTTCTCTCTCCGGTTAGTCCTCGTGACGAACTGGAGTGAACACTGATGAAGAACAAGCCCTCCTACCTCATTCTTGCCTTAATTGGATGGCTTGAGTGGAGATTCGCAAGAGTAGGAGTTGAAGGAGACTCGGGGGAAGGATGTATCTCAGTAAGATGCTGGTAGGGGTCTTGACCGTACTTCCGGGATTGCTCTGATAGCCGTGGGATGCCTTTCCTTCCCCAAGCAGCTCAACGTATGTTGCCCTCGTGTCGCTACATGCTAGCGGCCGTTTCCGGGGGCCCATTAATTGAGTTTGCGATTCACCCCCTGCCTGTTTATCCGTATGTATCAATATTGGTCAGGGGCAGGGGCCATAGTATTTCCATAGTTATCATATTTACCAGTCCATAGCAACCCATACCCTATAAATTTTTACCACACTTCGCGACAGTCCTGCATCAACCGGGGATTGTCCTTGGGAGCACTTTCATAGTGCATGCAGGGATAATTGCCGGCTGATGTCCCATTTCACTTATATTAAAGTTGTTCAAAGGGCCTCTGCGAGTTGGCTTCGGACCCTCTTACGCCTTCTAAAAGTCCGGGACCCTGTGGTCCCGTGAGTGGAAAGGAACCTGAAAATTGATGTCCCATTTCACCTATATTAAAGTTGTTCAGAGGGCCTCTGCGAGTTGGCTTCGGACCCTCTTACGCCTTCCCTTCCCGTGAGTGGAAAGGAACCTAAATATACCTAAAAAATAAAACAATAATTTAATCATAGAGTTTCGATTCGTTTAAGGTCGTATTTATTATTTTGATGTTGCAATGTAAATTATCAAAGGTATAACAAGACGTTTGGCTGCTACGTTAACACTAACATGGCCATTTATCTGCTACAATACATAAGATGCCCCATTTTAACATTCTATTGTATTTAATTTTTTATTCCTTCCATTGTGTATTTTAAGCATATGAAAATATTTTCGATTTCAGAGTGGACACAGCGAAGAAAGTTATCGAATTGACTTATCATGTAGCTCCCATTACGTTAAAGGGCAAGTACAAGGCAGGTGGCATGTTGCTCATCCTACCCATCAGTGGAGATGGAGATGTTACTATCAAAATCAGTAAGTATTATAAGGTACTTTGGATAAGCCTTTCCCTTTACCACTAGCAATCGATGTAGAATGTAACATACAGGAAAGAGGAAAAAAAAATCAAATCTGAGGATGATAAAATTTAACTAAAAATCGCGGGTTACTCACGTGTATAAATTGAGAAAAGCTCTACTAGTTTCGCGAGCGAGAGTAGGCTGCGCGACATCGCCGCGTCCGCGCACGCTGTTCATGAGGAAGAACCCCTCTGTGGTTCGAAACTAGTAGAGCTTTTCTCAATATATACACGTGAGGAACCCGCGATTTTTAGTTAATTTAGTATGTCTCACGATAGTTATTATAAAAACATGATAAAATTTGATCTAAGTCCTCAAAGACGATTTTTGGCCGAAAGGTGTTATGTACCGCCGGTTTCGTGGCCAGCTACGTGATACCAGTCAGCGAAACACGACGCCGACACTTTGTGTACATTGATAAAATAATAAATAGTCAATTAGTTAATTATGTAATATATGTATATTTATAATATTGTTAAGTTTTATTTAATATAGTATTGTTTATGTTTATATGGGCCTTCGATGGATGAATGAATGCATCAATAAAAAAAAATTGGGACTAGTAAAAGGGTGGAACTGGGACCAATAAAAGTGTAAATATGGAAATGATAAAAAAATTTGCTGTCTCCAAATAACTAATAGAGTATTGATATAGAGATTGTATGAAATAAATTACGTATCTCTTCAGTATAATTATAATTTTCATTTTTTTCCTTTATTTTACCAGAAAATCTCGGCGTCACTCTAACCATGCCATACGACATTGTTAAAAATGAGCAAGGCAAAGACGTCATCGAGTTGAAGAGTTACAAATATACTTATGAGAACAATGAAAACACTCACTTTAAACTAACCAACTTGTTCAATGGAAACAAACAATTGAGTAAGTATTGCTTATCAGAGTTTAATTCACTTGCTATAACATTTCAATCGAAAAAAAAAAAATGAAAAAAATGTCGTGGTGAGGGTATGGAAACCTGGCAAGTACCAATGTGACTTTTTCCGAGTTATATGTACTTTCTATGATTATTTAGACAACATCGTGAGGAAACCTGGACTTATTTTATAATTATACGTTAAATCGCCAATCCTCAAACGTTCTT
Organism: Spodoptera exigua; assembly: GCA_902829305.4. Taxonomy (NCBI): domain Eukaryota; kingdom Metazoa; phylum Arthropoda; class Insecta; order Lepidoptera; family Noctuidae; genus Spodoptera; species Spodoptera exigua. The sequence continues at coordinate 9,164,559 of LR824614.2, forward strand.
CGTGTAAGAAGAGTCTTACACGAATCTCAAACGTTCAATCCTCAAACGTTCTTCGTGTAAGAGTCTTACACGAAGAACGTTTGAGGATTGGCGATTGGTGGCTGAGTAACTATGAGTGATTGAGTAAAGGCCTCTGCCTTTACTCAATCACTCATAGTTACGGTGGGCACTTACAGGCTGATGATTAATTTGTAAAATTTAAATATCTTTGTGATTGTTTTCAGGCGACGCTATGCTGACATTCATGAATGAAAACTGGAAAGCGATTTCTCAAGAATTTGGCAACCCTATGCTGGACAAACCAGTGCAAAAGATTTACAACGCCATCAAAACTTACCTGAGATCACAACCCTTAGAAGAAATTGCCGTTGTTTAAATTGTTGCCAAAAATTAATTTATTGTTTTCTTTGACATTATGTGGTTAAGGATTTGATTACTGTTTTTTTAATAAAACATAATTTTTCCTTTGATTTCTTATTTGAAATTTACTCTTATCTCGGTGCTGGCTAATTCTTTCTAAAAACTTTATCCTTTACTAGCTTCCGCCTGCGACTTCGCCTATATCCTATACCGGAGGGGATCCTATGCCTGTGCCAAATTTCATCCAGATCCGACCAGCCGTTTTAGTGTTATTGAGTAACAGTTAACCGAACATCCAAACATCGTAACTTTCGCATTTATAATATGAGTAAGATAAGATAGAGAACGTACCTAGCCAAAAACGAAAAACTACTATAGAAACACAATGCTGTGGTTGTTTCACGCCAGTTTTCTGTGAGGCCGTGATATCAAATCATTCTCACAGAAAATTGTCGCGACAACTACTACGTTGTTTTTCACCTTATGAGTAAGACAGAACCCCAAACCTTTATCTCTCCGATAGCAAACGAGCAGACGAATTACCTGATGGTAAGCAATCAGCGCCGCTCATGGACAACCGGATAAGGAGTTACGAGTGGGTTGCCGACCTTTTAGGGATTAGGGATTTAGAGATTTAGGGATTGGGGATTGATTGAGGGAGGGGATGGGATTGGGCCTCCGGTAACCTCACTCAAACGGCGGAACACAATGCTGTGGTTGTTTCACGTCGGTTTTCTGTGAGGCCGTGGTATCACTCCGGTTTAGCCGACCCATTCGTGCCGAAGCATGGCTCTACTACACTTCCACACATGGTGCAATGAGTGTCTCTGGAGTTGGTCTATTAGGAGGTCCCGGTGTCCCTTACAGGTGTTGATGGAGGCCACCGGATCCCACACTTCCTAGTCTATAATCGCCCAAACGCTAGGCGCGTTTTGAAGGTTTCCCCCTGTTAACAAAAAAAAAGTTGCAATGAATGTGCCTAGTCATCATAATTACTCTTATTATATTTTCGATGTGGCAAAACATTCAAGTTTAGAGAATTAAGAGAAAGAAGCCTTAATATTTTCGATGCACTATAATTATGAGTAAGAGCCTTTTGTTTTTTTAACTTCAATAATGCTTTAAAGCATTTACGTCCATTCTGACATATTATTATCTGCTATTAAAATCGGATAGGCAAATGCCTACATCAAATTTAAATGATGTAGCGAACGTGACGCGTCGCACTTGGGCATCTGCAACAACAGAGAAGCTAGGTTTATGTTTTTAAACGTTGCCCCACACTTGGATTTTCTTATGTGTCGTGGGTGCGTTTACAAACATAGGTACAATTCCACATGCACATCACACCCAGACCCGGAACAAAAATTTGTGGATAACAAAAAATTGTTCTGTGCAGGAATGTTGTTCAGTTGACCAACCGTGCAGTAATAGTTTCGCGGTTACACATTCATAATATTTCATATTTCTATAACGTAATGTAAATCTTATGTTTGGTATATCCTAAGCAAGTAGGCAGATGTTACAGTACCTACATAAGCTCGTAATGGCACTACGCATATAGTTAGCCTATAGTCTGTGGTATGCTTATGTCGGCACTCAGTTGTCTCTTGAGGACGATACTAGTCTAATGCGGTCAAGTCCTGTTGATTGCTATTTACGCTTCAAGAGCTTAGAGCAACGCTCCATGGTATTAGAGTTGTGACGTTAATATTAATTCCCTTAAAACGAGTTATGGTCAGCTATTTAAAAAATAAAATATGTAATAGATGTTAAAATTACTCAGCTACTTAAAATGAAATATATAATAAATGAAAGTACCTCTTATTCATTATCTTTTTTATACAATAATGCCTAAATACGTTTTCTGAATATGCAATGAATAATAAAACAATTTGTAATTATATGAAAATGTTGTTTTTCTGTAACTAAATTATTTTACAAAAAGTAGGTACTACGTGACACTTTTTTTGTAGAAAAGTGGTCAAATGATTGTTTTGGATATAAAGTATTTATGTACAAAGAATAAAGAACAGCTATCGGAACATTCACCATAGTCCACAAATAGATTGTAATATTGGATTTGCTTGACGGAAAAAAACTCAGGTTAAAGTTTAAACTTAACCTTTTTATATACTGGCTGTTGCAAACTAGCATTAAGTTTTAAAAATAAAAAACAAGGTGTGGCTAGCCCTATTAATAGACAGGATAATTTTCTAGATAAACTATTAAATAATTAAATGTTATTATACAGATGACCGATAAACGTTAATTTTATTTTACTACATTGTTCTTGAAGTTGTCCTATGTGATTAAAATTGCGTGATACCTATGTATGAAAAGTTACACTTTGTATACTTATGGTTTTTAAATAGTTTCAGGCATTATTTTCCTGAAGATTTTATCGGAATAGAATATTTTATGCTAGGCTTTTACTCGTACTTCGAAGATGTGACCTCACGAGTCCAGCTTTAGTTCAGGTTATGATACAGAGCGAGAGGAATTGGGAAGATGCGCCCTCTTCCTCCTTTCGCAAAGTATGACGCATAACACGTGAGGGAACTACCCTCCAGTCGTCGCAGTCGGAGACGATCTAATGTACACGCTGAGCAAAAGTAGCTCGTCACCCGATTGGAAGAAGATCCAAGCTGACGGTGCGTGCGGGTCGCGTTCTTCATAGGCTGTCAGACCACTAGAGATGAGGCCTAATAGGGCCTATATCAGCTTACGTACGGGATGTAAGGTCTATAACGTATAGCGGCTCCGGCCTGGCCCAGAAGAAGGAACGGGTTGGTTTGAAGTCTGTAAATAAGAGTCTGACACACTCTCTCGCCCCACTTAGGGAAGGGAAAAACCATTTGATAATTTTCTCTTTCAAAAAGAGGCTAGATTACTTACAGTAAAGATGCAGATATTTATTTAAATTCATTATATTATCTTTATTAAATTTGATTTTATTTAATATTTATTAGATATCGAATATTTATCACTCTAATTGTTAAAAAGTGCATTACAATATCCGCCATACATACATAATAAGGGCCTATACATATTATTAAGTACGTGGGAATAATTATCATATTTATTTAGTTCTACTTGGCAAGTTCTGAAAATCAGTCTATCATTTGTTCATCTGACAAACAAACATCCTCTTCGTCTTCTAATATTACTTTAAAATAATTATACTTAAGTGTTACTCTGTCTACTAATAAATAATAATGATTTAGGTACAGACCGACTCAAGCAGTTTGACCTTTGCCCTACAATAAAATTGAAACAAAGTGTATAATTAAGTTACATAGTTATCATATCACTTACGCTGTTACCATGACTGTTTAAAAGAAAAGGAACCGCAGTTTTTTTTACAAAAAAATCTAAGAACAATACACTCAATCATATTTGCTTGTAAACAATTTATAACATACCTACTTCAAATACAAAAAGTTATAAACATCCATCCACCGATACTTTGAAAATTTCTCGTTTTCATTACATTATTAATAAAATAATTGATTAAAAAATTTTGTTTTTCTTAATTGATCTATATAGGTTCATATATACGCATACCATACCATATCATAAATAGATACGTATTTTACTCGTATATCATTTTTGGTATTAATTTGGATCTTCAAAAAATGGTTTCTTGTCTACGACACCATTCCAAAAATCCCAAAATACAATTTAATTTAAAAGAAGACTTTAATTTGTTAAGTACTTATGATGTAAAATTCGATACGTAATTGGAATCAATCAACTCAATCACGTCGCGTGACCACATTCGTTCGACTTAAATTTACTATCAAATTTGTATCATTAAAGTATAGTATTTAATTAAGTATAGTATAGTATTTTTGTTGCTTTTATTTGTCGTCAGTTGTTTTTTCCCCTATTGCTTATAAACTTATAAGTAATACCAAAGGTACGACAAACTTTGCAAAGTAATCATATTGTGATAAAACCAAAATGTTTTTGTCTATTCTAAATGAGAAACTATTTTCACGTATTTATTTATTAAAAACTTAATTGGCACCATAAACATGTATTGCTTGTGGCCTTGTCTCCGAATTTTCCAAAAAATAATATTTTTTCGATACTCTTTACTTAATCAAGAGTCCTTGCTCGACAGTCGATCTAAGGGTCATTCGCCTAAATGGTTTGTTTTGTAATAAATAATACTAAAACACGTTTAAAATAGAGTGCCGGAAATATAAGAACTTTGTAACTTCAAGTTCATCTTAACTGGGGCTTTAATTTACATAAGTTGACCTAATTTATACAAGTATTTGTTTGTAGGGAAATATAGTATAATATTTTCTTGGTGTGGTAGAAAGACAAGAATCGTAAGTTGAATAACCTTAGGTATTTTATCATCAAACTAATAAGTATTAGCTACGGTAAAATTGCCGCACCGTAGTCTTGTAGTTTAGGTCTACTTTTAATATTTTTATATACACTATCAATATGAGTATCACACGAAAAACTATTAAAAAGTGCATGTGAGGTAAGTATATAATAATTGTCCCAACTGTTACTCTTCCAGCGACGAAAGGACGTTACACATATCAGAAAGTAACGCCCTAAAAATCTAAATCTTCTTAAACTAAAATCTGCATCATGTCTGCAATGTGTGGAGTTAGTTTATCGGCGTGTACTGTCACAGGCTTTTGAAACTGTGTTTAAGTATCTAAGAAGACCTAAATCTATTTTAAATAATTTACTGTGAATAAAGTGAGACACCAAATTACCCTGATCTTATTGAAATATGAAATACCCTTTTTTTTTTGTCAGGGGAAAATCATCCAATGACTTCTCCCGCCCAGGGTAAGGCGAGAGAGAGTGTCAGACTCTTACTGACTAAAAACCCCCCGTTCCTTCTCCTGCTCTGGGCCGAGGTCGCGGTGCGTCATTGCGCTTACCCCGCAGCCCCGGCTAAACATCAGCCCTTTAGGGCCCCGACTGTGGTGGTCTATTGGCTCTTTGAGGCGCGCGCGGAACGCTACGCGCCGTACGCTTGGATCCGGTTCTGGTCGGGCGGCGAGCTACCCTTACTCGCCGTCTGCAAACTCGCGCTTACGGTGGCCGGAGATCATCTCTCGATCCCCGACGTCCGGAATGTCGCCTTCTGCGGCGGCTGGGGCGCGAGGAGGATAGTTCCCTCACGCGCTCCGCCTCCTCCTTTGCGAGCATAACTGCTTCGCAGAAGGAGGAGATAGCTTCCCAGTTCCTCTCACTCTGCACCATGGCCTCGATTAAGGCCGGGCGCGAGAGGTCGCCGCCGCCGATCACTTCCCTGAGAACATGGCGGTGCTCAGCCCAAGCAGGGCACTCCGCCTCCGTATGCTCCACCATGTCCTCCAGGTGATCCTCACAATGACGACACTCGGGCGTTTCCTCCCGCTGGATCCGAAACAGAAACCTACCAAAGCTGCCGTGCCCGGTAAGCACCTGCGTCAGGCGGAAGGTGAGGACGCCGTGGCGTCTCTCAAGCCACTCCTCAAAGAGGGGTCTTACCGCTGCTATAGTAGCGTGCCCGGAAATATGAAATACCCTGACTTTAATATTTCGATTTTTCGAGAACGCTCGTGGCGAGAGTATCGCAATAAGGTCCTGCGACCTCGGCCTAAAGCAGGAGAAGGAACGGGAAGTTTTTAGTCAGTAAGAGTCTGGCACGCTATCTCACAAAAATGGTCATATTGAAACTGGGAATTGATTCCAATCTGTTGCGATACCCAGAGATATCTTTCTGCGAAGATGTCGTGGTTACTAGGGAGACTGTGGAAAGCAAGAAAAAGGAGGTTAACAAACGCTCCAAGGCAGAAGTGCGTATATTTTGAATAAGTCGCAAACAACCACAATTATATCCGCACGAAGATATGACACCCGAAACAACAAGGTGTTGCAAGTTCGTGACGTTGCCGACATTTTGGGGTTAAGGATTATAGAGGATTGTGATTATTTGGGATAGTTTGGAAAATTGGGTCCAACCGGGCTACTGCGATCGACCACAGGAAAGACCTTTACCTCACTCATTTCTGCATCTTGAGGCACTACCGCCATGTGTACGGCGAATTTGTAATAAGCGTCTTAATATTTACTGACAGAAATATAATAATTTTACGTTTAACTAACACAACAAAACAAATAAGTATAAAATTTGTTATATTCTAAAAATTTTATGCAAAATACTTGTTTTTCATTTCTTTTACCGAAAAACGATGATTCGACAATGGAAAATTATAATAACACTACAGACACAAATGAATGATGGTCATTTAACATGAACCTTAGTTAAATGTAACCTTTATCATTTTTAGTTGCTAAGGTTAATATATTTTTATCCGTTGATAGTACGTCAACATATAAAAATTGATGCATTAAGTGGTCATTTTGCTGCACTGCACTGCACCGCAGTAATTTGAGTATTTTTTCCCATAAGGCATTCATTGTGGCAGGCTACGACGATAGTCTTCGTAATAACGAAGAAGTCTGTGCTTTCTTTTCGTAAAAGATTTATAGCAAAACAATATAGATTCTGCCAGCGGCTTTGATTGCGAGGTAACTTACTCACTCACAACGCTGTGGTTATTTCACGCCGTGTTTCTATAAGGCCATGGTATCACTTCGATCGAGCCTGCTCATTCGTGCCTAAGCATGCCTCTCCCAAACTTATTTAGTTCCTAGAAGCAAAAACATAATATTTAAGGAAACACCATTTCTTCTGCAATTTTTCTTTCCATCAACCTTTACATAATTATGATGACCAGTAATAAATAATAGGCTTTTTTTATAATTGCAATACTATTTAATTTATGTTCATATATAATTATGTCCGCGGTTGACGTTTTGGTATATTAACGCTTCTCTTCAAGTTCACGATCAGTTCTTGGTTGGCTGTAGGGAAGTTTATACCAAAGTAACTATGTTTAAAATAACTTTTTTGACTGTTTTGGTGTTTGCTTGGGTCCAATCAGCCGGTAAGTTGACTTTGTTTATTTATACTTTTTTGTATATTAATTAAATTTTATTAGAAAGGCGTTTGTGACTAGAAGTGAAACAGTAGTTGGTAGGGCTAATTTATTACTTTTTTATTTTTAAGAGTTAGGAAATATTTGTTGCCAATATTGGAATCCTTTACGTTGGAATACATAAAAAATGATAACAAGTTAGTTGATTTACTAACAGACGATACCATAATCGTTCTTGTTATTTCTAAAAATTAACCATTGTACTCAGTCATTTAATGATTACTTAACCCACATTATAGAATAGAATAGAATAGTTTAAGTAATAAAAAATTGCTCATGAGTGAGAAAATCGTTGATGAGTTTGATTTGTTAAATTATGATGTGGCTGTACAAAGTATTGCATTCTGTAGACATAATATGTATATTGTTTTTAATAATTTACTCAATAAAATATTAAATGATTTTATTTAAATCATTTAGCCTTTGAGGATAACGGTGAAGTCAACGTTTTATATGACCAAGTTCCCGAAAAAATATTTTTAACAAGAATTTTGCTCTTACCCTCCATTCGCTTAAATAGCTATTAAGTCTTTTAAAACTAATTAGCATACCGTTTAAAGTCCCATTTATGTTAATAATTATTTTTTATTTTATTACGCCTACGAAATATTTTTATGCAAAAAAGTATTTTAGGATTATTTGAAGTGTTCCTTTTGTTTATATTGGGCCAAAGTGTAATGGGTAATAATAATAATAAGAGTTTTGCCATAACGTCTCACGTTTCAAAAAAATATGAAACAGACTTTGTAACTAGTACCTACGATACTTTATAGGGTAATAATGTAGAAATAATGACTATAATACTAGTAGAAGATGTAGTTTCAAGCGAAAAGTGTATACTCCTTTTGGGATAAGATTCATGTCAGTTCTTTTTTTGGTCTCAGGGCTGTTGCTTAGCTCGTGTCGTCTCACAATAATCACTTAAACAGATTATGCTTATAGCTTATTCCAATAAAACAAACTTATAATAATGGCTTAATTGTGTTCGGCCGGGGTTGCGGAGCAAGCGCAATAAGTCACCGCTGCCTCTGCCTAAAGCAGGAGAAGGAACGGGGGCGTTTTTAGTCAGAAGATTACTCTCTCCGGCCCGACCTTGGGCGGGAAAAGTCATTTGATGATTTTTCCCTCACAAAAAAGGCTTCATTGTGTTATTTCGGCTAAATATTTCCCTGCCTCTGGATTTGGTTAGATAACATGTCATTTATAAGCTGATGTCGTATTGTCAATATAAACAATTATGTCCTTCTTATCTTCTTTGTACGGTCGTTCCACTGTCAGTAAAATTTGAAGACTTGACTTTGTCGATACATTTATTACCTGTACGATTCTTCCTAAATAATATATGTATACCTCTATGTGATTTAGCTGGATCAATGAGTATCGGTACCGATCTTACCCTAAGCAGAATTTCAAGGCAGGTCCAATCCAATTCTATCAGTTCTGGTATCATGAGAGATTGTGAGTAATGCTCAATCTACTGATTAGTAACTTGTCAGACCGATACCAGATGAATCAAATTGGTAGAGATTTGTTTTTTTTATGAACATAGATATTTATAAGCGGTGGATGTAGATACAGATATAAGCTGTTGTAACTTTTGGAGAGCCTATACATTTACTTTTAAAGCATGCATTTGTGGTAGGAATTTCTGTTGTGTAGGGATGTTTAACAAATCAAGGTCCGGTAAACAGATGTCGACAATTTCTTTCTGCGATTGTTTTAATTGTGTCACTAGGTCGTGAGACCTCATTTGGTACCAATCCCCTCTAGCCAGTTCATTATTGATAATCAAATCGCGTAAGCAACGAAACAATTGCATGGAGATCTTTGAAGGTCATAGATGACTCATGTGTTCTAAAGCCATAATGAGTATTAAGAAAATTGGCTAGAGACAGGGTTCATATTCAAAAAGTTATTTTTGATTTTCAATAGACATAGGCGTAATAAAATTTCCCTAAAACCGGTTTGAAGACTATGAAATAACTAAAAAATTGTCGATAAAATGGACCATTACAACATTACGATGTGGTAGGCACATACGTCGTTTTAAAACGTGTTCTGATAGTGTAATTATGTTGCGTTACATTATTATCAGTTCATTGCGATGAATGTGTAAATCTGATTTTGATTGACAAAATGCAATTTGAGATCCAGTTTTTGATTAATTAAAGTCGCATTTTCAATAATTACTTACTTATCACTAATCAGTCATGATGATTGAATCGTGAGCGAGCCTAGCAGTGCAGTTTCTCATTAGAGAAAATGCGTGATAATAGCTTCATTGACGGGTTGGACATGGCTAGCTGAAGGTTCAAGAATCAAAATCGCTGTTGCTTCGTCTTTTATATGGAATAGGGCCGTAAAAGGGTTACCTTTTCTCCTGAAGTTAAGCATACAACGCAGCCCATCGGTGTCCACAACACAAACGAGTTATAAATGCATGGCCAGTATTTTTAAGGGCTAGGGAATTGATGATTTGTCTTTCAGAAATATCAGTAGTAGTAGTAGTTGTTTCAGCAGGAGAAGAAACAGGGTGGTTTTTAGTCAGTAAGAGTCTGACACTCCCAGGGTCGGTCGGGAGAAGTCATTTGATGACTTCCACTCACAAAAAAAACCTCATGACACTTGGCTGACACGGAAAATTAGTATGCAAGTAAAATAAAATGAAATAGAAGATGAAGTGTATTACTGAGCATTCGTTTTGTTCTACCTCTTTACCATGTCAGGATAGGCAATTTTACAACGTCTGAATGACGTATCCGCAAATTAAAAATAAAGCAACAATAGAACTAAGCCTTGTTAACAAAGAAATTATTCATTGTTTTGTATGTTTTGCTTTTATAGCAAACAAAATTATACCTTCATTAGAATAAATAAGACACAAAGTTAAAAATATTTACTTTTTAAATTTCTCAGCATTATCATTATTTATTCGTCATATATGAGTACTGTATGTAAATAGTGATTTCATGCAAAACATTAAAAAGTAATGATATTGGTTGTCGTTGTAGCAATGACGATATTATTATAAGCTTTACAAATAATAAATAATTGTATGTAATTTATTGTATTTTTTTATCGATCTACAAGGTTAGTATCTACCTTGCTACCTACATAAACATCGACCAAATTTCAGACTAATAAATTATTTTTAACAGCTTACTCACGTAACAATTTGACAGGGTTTCTCGTCTAGTTTCAGGCCACGCTAAGGGTACATATCCAAGCGTGTTATACTCGTATAAGTAATTAATGAATGTCATCTGACGCACGAAAATTATAATACACAAATACCTACTATTAAATAAAAATAATTATATTGTTTGATGTTATAAAATCCTTTCTAAGTCATAATCATATTGGAAATATATATTTTAACAAATTCAAATCCAAGCTACTCTAAAAGCATTTTAACTAACGTGGTGGTCCAATTACGAGACTGAATATCGAACAATGCGTCCCAGAATCAACCGAAGGAATAATTAGGCCTATTCAAGAAATAATTAGCCTTTCGTTACTTTATTTCAAATAATCGTAATTCTATTTTTTTTTTATTAAATTTCTATTTTTTTTTCTCGTTCACAGAACTGCCCGTCGCAAAATGCAAGCTCGAAGACTCGGTCTGTCTAAAGACCTCTTTTCAAAAAATGATGCCCATATTCATGAGCGGTGTGCCAGATGCAAATGTTGAAGTTCTAGATCCTATGGTAATGGATGACCTGGCCTTCGATTTGGCTGGGTTACAGTTTACAATGACAGGAGGTGTCATGAGAGGATTAAAGAATTCTGTCGTGGATAGTGTGCAGTAAGTATTTGATAGAAAGAAAGAAATATTTATTCACATTTATTATTATTTTGGTTTGAATCAAGTATTTTATTTAGAGTATGAAAGAAAAGAAAGTCAGTTTCGTCAAATTTTTTTTATACTTTTGACGTTTAAAAGTTATGTTATATGGCCCACTAAGTTTTGCCCGTGATTTTGTTCGCGTAGAATAGTAACTTGATGCATATTTTTGGTTTAACAACTATCCTATATAACTATCCTTTATTAAATTCCAAACTATGTCTCTACCAAATTTTACACAAATAGGTTCAGTAGTTTAGGCGTGAAGAAAATACTGACAGACAGAGTTACTTTGGCAGTATTAATATTTTTTTAAATTTATTTATTTAAAACTTCATGCACAAAACACTTTTCAACTACAAACTTGTGACGCACAACCTCTTCACCAGTAGCTAAATGAGGGTCATACTATAGTATCTTATAAAATATAGTCTGTGGATCGTAGCTATGCTGCCTGATTCTCAGAGAAACCACTTAACTAAGAAGTATTATTAGTTTAATTATGTTTATCTATCTTTACTCATATTGTATTGTCTTTCTTCTCAGATGGGACACAAAGAAAAAGACCTTCGTTGTTGACTTCCATATGGACAACTCTGTAAAGGGTCACTATACTGCTAACGGACGTATTTTGATCCTTCCTATCACTGGTGACGGTCAGATTAAGATTAGACTGAGTAAGTTGTTATTCAAATCCGCTAGTAGCAAAATGAGCTTTAAGATAATGTAATCAAAACTTCAAATCGATGTATCTCCAGCGTTATTGTTTGCTGATTGGTTTATTTTTTACATTGATTGTAAATAAGTGAAATGCACTCCAGAAAAGAATGGGACTTGCTGTTTCACTGGCTGCTTACCGAAGACGAGGATGTTTAAAAATGGCTACGAATGTAAAGCCTAGAGAACACAATAGTATTATCGTAAAGTGAAGAAGCTAGTTGGTATACATTTTAAAATTTAAAAACATTGTTTTTTATCTTCAGAGCGTCTGCAGTTGAAAATCAAAATTTCGTACGACATCGTAGAAGGACTCGACGGAAAGGATATTATTAAGCCTAAAAAATACAGTTTTGACTTCGATGTACAAGAGGATGCTCATTACCAATTGACTAATTTGTTCAACGGCAATAAGGAGTTGAGTAAGTATATCCAGCCCTTTTGTTTTTTTTTGGTAGAATGTTTGGGTAGAATTATCGTTCAGCACTGATTCTTGATACTTTTACCTGAATGTTACCAATACGGGAAAAAAATCAAATCAAAATCCAGTACGGGATAACTGAGAATCTATCTTTTTTATGTCATCGGTCGGCAAACGAGCAGACGGATTACTTGGTGGTAAGCAAACAGCGTCGCCCATGGTCACTCGTAATACCAAAGGAGTTTGTATTAGTGCGTTTTTAGCGACTTAACGATAGGGGCTTTGAGGATTAGGGACTGGGAGGGAATTGGACCTCCGGTAACCTCACTCACACGGTGAAACACAAGGTAGATAAGTGTTGCCTCACGCCAGTTTTACGAGGCCGTGGTATCACTTCGATCTAGGCGAACCATTTGTGCCGTTACATTGCTCTCCTTCACGATAAAAAAAAACTCAACTTCGAAATTTAAAACAACCTAAATTGTAGAAACGAACGATCGTATCTTCTACCAACTTAGTTTACTTTTTAAAATTGAATTTCTTGCAAATATCAACAATCTATTCCATTAAATGTTTACAATAGATGCGACATTAATCTCTGTCCTGCATAATAGATGGCACCACATATTGCTTTACGCTGCTCCAATATTCGATTTAAATGTATGCATAAGCAAGCGAGCCATTTTTTCTTGTGGCTTTTTCATTATACTTTTAGTATGGAGATTTAACTCAAAGGCGCAATATTTGTAAAGCGATGTTTTTTTTTCATATTTGAAATATATTTTTTATTATTATATTGATTTATTTTCTTTTTTGACATTTTTGTATGACACTGAGACATTGACAATGTACTATCTAAGCTTATGTAAAAATGACTGACCGACTTTTATTTTATTAGCTAATTTTGATTTTATATAAACTGACTTTTGATGAATAATTTATTAGTCCCTATTTTTATAATCATAAAAAATATAATATTGAATTATTTTTAGAACTAGATACAAAAGAACATTTCTCATAAATAATAAACGATGTATTTGCATTTCAGGCGACACTATGCTGACCTTCTTGAACGAAAACTGGAAGCAGATCGCTGCTGAGTTTGGAAGACCTATGATTGATTTAGCGTCAAAGAGAATATTCAAGAATGTAGTTAACTTCTTCGAATCTAACCCAATAGAAGAGATCGCCAGTGTCTAAATCAAAGTATTTTCAGTGAAATAGTTTGAAAATAATTTATAAACTTTGTTGTTTGTTAGAAATATACGTAGTTTTATTTTATATTGGTTATCATGTGTTTGTTTAATTCCTCATTACATTTTAATATTAGTAGATATTATATTGTGTCAATTTTTGACTACACTTCGTAACGAGAAAATGTATAGTATATTTTAGTCTCTGAAGCAGTATTAGAAGTAGTACTAATGTTTTTTTTTTTATTTCAATTTTACTTAGTGCTTAGCCGTTTATATTTAATACCAATTCATTAATGGACGTCTTAAGAAAAAAAATAATAATACTTACCCATAATTTCTGGGAAAAATCCAACATATCATGTAGACTGCCGAATATAATGTTTGTGTAAGCTACCGACTAACAATTACCGAGGTTAGCTAAAGAGTCAACCTACATGCATTGAATCACTACGCTAATAATGAAAAAAATACATTCAAACATCCCGATTACACTGTCATGTCTATGTAGAAGGACCATCGACATTGAAGGGTTGACGTTTAACACGGGTGTTGCGGGTATTTTAATTATTTTTATATCCTACGGGAAAGCTATCAGGGATGAAAAACTCGTTAACTTTGGTCGAACGTTTCAATTGATTTTAAAGCCTATTAAGTTACATGTATGTATAATAAATATCCATATTTGATGTGTATTTTTGGCTTCGAGGTCATTATTTTACCTTTTAAAGTTAAAATGGTGGGTATAAAATCAATTTTAAAAATTGGAATGCTACTCTCTTGTTATATGGCCGGCTTATAGTGCTCCATTTATTTAAATAAAAAACTTAAATATTGTGTTTTTGAATAGTTGTTCCACTACCTTCATTATAAGTACCTATTTTTTAGTTGCTCATATTTGATCTAAATTACGTTCTAAATTCAAATTTATGATCTGGTAGATAGTGGGTATTCCGATATTGTGAATCGGTAGGAGTTTGGTAACAATGACAGGTTCGGTTGATAGTATGCATATCTTATGTTCAAAGTGAAAGATAATAGATGAAAAATTCATCTATGTTTTTTAAAAAACGAACTAAAAGAATTGCGACTCTAACATTCAGCCAGAATAAATATCCATCGACATTAATACTCGTGTAACAAAAAACCTGATGGCAAATGCCAAAAAAAGAAAATAAACATTGCTTTTTTTTAATCCGTGTTGAAATTTTCGGGACTTTTTTCGTCCCATTATTGTCCTGTTTCAATGACCATGTCGAAATGTATAAAGTAAACGGTTCGGAAACGGTCGGCTCGTTAAATTCGTTGATCATAACAGGGTTAAAGTACAAAATTCACGTGAGTAATCATTGAAGGTACCGTGTCACCTGTTCCACAATGTCTGTGTTAAGGCCTATTGACACTTATCGAGTTTGACTGATGAATTTACGTTGTTGAAGAGACATGTGTATCGGTGTTTGTGAAAACGATGTTCTGTTCTGTGTAGGAATGTTTTTAGTTCTCTGGTTTTGTTTTTAGTATCTAGTCTTAATAAATTGGATCCACGCTTTATTCCAATTAATAATTATTTAAAGTCTAATCAAGATGTCTTAAAAGTTAAAATTCTCAACTTTGGACCGGTCAATTAGAATTCGTTTCACTATCTGAGAATAAATTTGAACATTACGAACTAGGATACTCCTATTCCACCATTTCAAGAGTTGAGATTTCGGTATAAAATAATAATAATAATAAATCTTTTTTTAGGAATTTACACTCCAATGAACAAACGAAAGGAACAAAAATATCAAGCTTAAAATTAAAAAGGAAACAAAAAACTTAATACAAAAACGAAAACAAATACAACTGTAACCACTTCTTACACGCAGTAGTATTCAGTCTTTCGGTCCTCAATAAACTTCCAACAAAAAAGTAAAGGAAAGAATTGCCCTTAACAGCCCTCAGGATGTTTATATCATTTTTTCCAGCCAGACGCCCATTGATACGACTGCAGTATTAATATTTTATTTTGACGCAGTTGGTGTACACGGACGGACATCGCCTTACAGTGTTCCCCTTAATTTTTTATCGTGTGTACCCTACTGAGTTTTTTGGCGAGCGTTTGTTGGCACTAAATTATGTGGAGGGGGTTAAAGATTTTGTTTATGAAAGTTAAGTTCTGTCGGCTTGTAGCTCAAGTGTTAAATTTTTATGTAAGGTTTTTTGTTATATACTTTTTTTATACCCAACTTTGTAATTGTTGGCAGTTATAGACACGGATATAATAAAATTGATGATTTTTATTATATCCTAATATATACCTAATATATATACCAATTCACTAATGCAAAACCTTTCTAGTCTACCATCAGACGGTCTGTTGGTACTTAGCTGTTACTTTTAATAATTACTTAACGACTAATGAACCAAATCAACTTACCATAAAGGTATTAGGTTTAGAAGCTACGGTTTTTATAATAAATCAATGCAATAAATACATCGCTGAAAAATGTATTAAGAGGCTACATCAAATGGAAATGTATACCCAATTGACCTTAACTCGATGTATTTCATCAGAAACCTTCCAATTCCAGATTCAAGTATACGAAGTGCGTGCATTTAAGACTATTCGATTTTCTTACGTAGTTCGTTACAAGTACGATCTAGGTAATAAAAGCGTGTTAATGAGGCGTATTTATTTTTAAATCCAAACCCGTCTGAATGATACAACTTAGTACATTATTACATCATGCAAAGGCCTCTTTTTACACGGAGAAGGTTTGAACATTAATCACCACGCTTGCTCAAGGCGGATTGATGATTTCATACTTGTAAGTAGAAATTATGAGAACGAGTTTCCTCACGATGTTTTCCTTCACCATTTGTTAGAAGTATGTAATTAAAGTTTAAACTTAGAAAGCAAATAATAAGTAACTAGGAAGAAGTGACATTGGTACTTGAATGGTTACGAACCGTCGAAGTTACCACGACAGACCAAATAAATAACGAATTTGAAATAAGCATTTGTAACAAACATACAAAATAAACTCTTAACACATGATAATACATTCGACTGTAACCCAAACACAACAAATTGGTGTACGCAAATTGATTAAGAAGTTCGAGGAACAATTAGCCAAGTCAGCCGAAATCTAGCGGACTTCAGTCGAGTTTCAACCACTGGGCAATAAGGAGTATGTCTTGTCTCGTCAAGTCAATGTCCCAGGCCCCTATTCTACTGATGTAACAGACGTTGATTAATTCGCTCTACCTACCTTGAAGCCTGTCGCTAATTAGGGCAGATAAGGTTATCATTACAACTTGGGAATTGACAAGGGTTTCGAATAATGATATGGTTTAACACGTTCCTGTATGGTTTGTGAAGGCTACTTATTATGATGTTGTGATGTTAGGATGGTACGAATCAAACAGGCTCTTTCGTTTTGATCTAAAAACGAGTTTGTTTGTTGCTTGATCGCGCGAATCACCGGAACTACTGGTTCGAATGTAACAATTTCTTACCTTTTGATTCTCTCCACTTTTATTTTGAGGTGGGTCGGTAATCGAGCAGATGGATTAATAATATTAATAATAATAATACCTAATGGTAAGCAATCGGCGCCGCCCAGAGACACCCATCATACTAAAGAAGTTACGAGTGAGAGAGGAGAGCGAGAGAGGATAAGGGTGTCGGATATTTAAGGATTGGGAAGGGATGGAGTAGGTTGAGATATTAGGCCTCGAGTAACCTCATTCACACGGCAAAATACAACGTTGTGATTGTTTCACTCCGGTTTTGTGAGGTCGTGGTATCACTCCGGTCAAGCCGACCCATTCATGCCGAAGCTTGTCTCTCTTACACTTATTATTTTGTCAACAAAGGCTAATAGAATTAAGAAAAAATAGGCTCTACAAACATAACGCTGCGACCAATGTGACCAGCCGCGGTTAAAACAGCGTGGAAGTAGCTAGTTATTTATATACCGCATTGGCATTGATTGGGCAATCAAGCAACCAATAATCATTAATTCAATAGAATAACAAGAACTTTTCCAAAAAGTTAACAAAATAAACAAATGAAGCGACATTTTAATGAGTTGATGCGACATTCCGTTTTATTGGTGTTTAAAATTAGATTAGAAATCGAAATTTTAAATTTGGAATGATTCAGACCACGACTGCGATTTGTCGCACGACTTTTGAGCGGTGACTTCGTATGGCTTACTGACATGTAATATGACATTTCACGCCTATATGTAGAGGCTTTAAGGCTTATTGGACGTAACCGATTTTAATAGCGTACGTGTCGTGACAGACACAATCGGATCCCGATTTTTCAGTCCAGTGACCACACGTTTTAGCACACTTGTCCTGCATTAATGCCTGTCCAGTGGGCCGATTTATCCTTTTCTTCCAACAAGTGCTTACAATACCCGAGGTGGATAAAATTGGAATCGGTTAAGTATATTACTAGAAATGTCGTCTAGCATATTGTATATTTTAAAACATACGGCTAGTAAACAAAATTGTATCATTTTTGAAATATTCAATATAATACGTGAATATATTTTCTCTTGATTAACAAACTATAACATGTTTTTTGTACCATAGATTTTTTTTTTATTTGGGACAAACGTACTTCTAGTCTTCGTAAAAACGTTAGCCTATCCCTGCTCCGTTCATTTCATACAAAATAATGAAACGAATTCTCAAACAATTTGTTAAAAAGTTAAACGCAGCGAGAAAAGCCAATAAGTTTAACAATCAAATGTTTTACTGTTGTTTTATGATTTGTTTAAAATTCATTGCTTGTAAAGTGTTTAAATACTTCTAACTTTACGAGTAATTGCCTTCGTTAAAGCGACGATAAATGGTTCTTTATTAATATAGCTAGTCTTGATGATCAGTGATCAAGTGGTCCATCAATTGGACGCTTTTCACTTGCATTTCTTGTGAGATGACACACAACGTGTACCACGTTTCAATTGTAGGCCAGGTTCATTCGTGCCGAAGCATGGCTCTCCCACACTTAAAATTAATATAATAAATTCACGTTACAACAAACGTTTTTAAGCATTATTATTAAATTAATCATTTATACATAGCCTACTTTTTTAAATTAAAAAGCTTTATAATCCAACGCAAAAACTCAAAGGGTTAAGGGTAGGACACAAAGTATTCTAATTCCACATTTCATATTTATATTTATTCACCTTAACGGATTACCATAAAGCCCAATTTTGTGTTAAATTAAATTATATAAATAAGTCTTGTAACACAACTATTTTAATATTATGTCAAAACCTATTTCAAAAAGTGAACTTCATCGTTTACATTGACTCCGCAATTCTATACTAGATGGCGTTGTGCGTATGACGTCATATTTTAGATGGCGGTGTTAAGATTCTCCGCGACTTAATGACCTCCGCCAGTACATTTGTGTTTGAGTGAAGACTACTATCAAGGTGCACTCTCGGGCTACGTCCTATTTGGAATAGTCACTTGAGACTCCTCTGTTTAGCAAGTCGCGGACACTAATATACTTTTATCTCTCAATAATTGTATATTTTTTTGGATTAGAGGACTGCATCCGCCACCTTCGTCCAAGCGGAAAAGGTTGTGTGGGACTGCGCCTATTTTATTTTATCGAAATATATACAAACGTTGGCAACATCGACCTTTCTTTCCTTCACGAACGCGTGACGACACCGGAACTACAACCCCCTTACAATCTGGCGACCAACGTGGGCACCGACAACAAGCCGAAGTACATCACGCGTTCTGGCCGTATCACTACGACTAATATTAAAAGGGAGCAAGCAGAGATGTCCGTCAACATGTCCGACGCGCAGTTTGAAGCGCTATTGGCAAGACTGCCACCTGGTAGACATGGTTCTTTTGCTACCTGTAACGCAAGATATACAGGAGTGAAGAATTCTGAAGAAGTGGAAGCATTTTTAGCAGCGGCAAGTGTTTTCAAGCAAATCGAAAACATTAGCGATGTTGAGGCACTCACTGGTATTCCATTGATACTTCAAGGTGAAGCTGCAGTATGGTGGCAGGGAGTGAAACATCAAGTCACTACTTGGGAGAACTTCAAGGAGCGTCTTCGCCATGCTTTCGCCCCTAAGAAACCTGCATACAGACTGTACCAGGAGATAGTAGGAATCAAGCAAGACTTTGAAACCTCAACTGAGAATTTTATCGCTCAGAAACGAATGCTATTCGCTCAACTCCCAGCCCCCGAACACACAGAAGGGCAACAACTTGACATGATTTATGGGCAGTTGAAAAATCGAATTCAAGAAAAGGTTCCCCGCAATTCAGTCAACTCCTTCGATGAACTGTTAGAAGCAGCACGAGCCATTGAGCAGTTATGGATCAGCATGTCCAAGTCAGGCGACCCTGGTAAAGCCAATACGAAGACACCAGGCAGAGCTAAATTGAAGTGTAGGTTCTGTCACTTCACAGGGCATAGCACCGACCGGTGCCGTAAACTGAAAAAGAAGAAAGAGGAATCCGGTATGCCTAGTACGACTCATGACGATGGAAATCAAATCGTACCTGCGAAAAGTACCCAAGCGCCATCACCGGCTGCACCTAAGGTGTCGTGCTATGGTTGTGGAGCACCTGGGGTTGTTCGCACCTCTTGTTTGACGTGTTCTGCTAAGAAACGAGACTCCAATCAACCGGCCGATCTCAGCTTTTGTCCTCTGAATCTGCAATCGGAAGTTAAGAACAGACCCATTGTATTTATAGAAGTCAACGGCATTAAAGGCACAGCCTATATAGACACTTGTGCGAAAGCAAGTGTAGCATCCTACCAGCTGTATCAACAACTCAAACAGAAAGGCAGCACATTTAAGGAAGAAGTTGTTCGTGTCACTTTGGCTGACGGCGTTGGTAAAAAGCAACGTATTTTGACAACCATCGCTTCCGTCAAACTCGAAGGCCGAATCATTCCAACCAGGTTCATTGTCCTTCCTGATTCAAGAGACAATCGAACGTTGTTGGGTGTGGGATTCATACAGGATTCCAAGATGGTCCTGAACCTCGCTCAGTTTACGTGGGAGTTCCTCGACGACGCTAACGTTACCTATGAACTCTACGAAGAAGATTTTGCTACCTTCGAAAGTAGCGCTGTAAATATGGATAGCGTACCACAGGTGGGTCAAACAGCTGCATTTACTTCAAAAGAATCTGACTTACCGGAGAGTACCCAGTACAAATTGATACCGCTTGAGCTGTCACCAGTAAAGCGGCCGAGGATGCTGTTCGACGGGTACTTACCTTCCTTCGCTGAATACATTATGCGAGACGCCGAACAAAACGTTCGAGAAGCTGAAGTAACGTTGTCTCCACATTCCAGAAGTCTCTTTACTGGAGATAACTATGATCTCCAAATAGGTAGTCTAGACATAAAGTCTGTTGAGTTAAATAAATTACTGTCAGAGTACGAAGATGTTTTTGTTGAAAATGACAAACCCTCTATGCTCGGGGAACACTGTATCGTTACAACGAGTAATGTTCCGGTATCAGTTCCCCCATATCGATTATCACCAGCTAAGAAGGAAATTCTGAAAGCTGAATTAGATGTAATGTTAAAAAAGGGAATAATTGAACCCTGCTCTTCGCCCTGGGCTTCACCAGTGGTGATGGTACCAAAACCTAATGGAGAGATTCGGGTATGCGTTGACTACAGACGCTTAAATGCCATAACAGTACCTGACACTTACCCTTTACCTCGTATAGACGACCTACTTCATGCTGCAAAGCCGACACCCTTTATGACGTCATTGGACCTAAAATCTGGGTACTGGCAAATTAAAATAAGGGAAGAAGATGAAGAGAAGACTGCATTCATCACCCCTTTTGGACTGTACAAATTCAAAAGGATGCCCTTCGGTTTACGGAATGCGCCAGCCACATTTCAGAGATTGATCGACAGGTTCCGTATCACACTGGAACACGTTAATATGCTGGCCTATCTCGACGATCTACTCCTATTTAGTACTACGTTCGAGAGCCATCTTTCCGATTTGAAGGCTGTTCTACAGCGAATGAGAGAAAATAACATTACTGTAAACAAAGGAAAATGCAAATTTTTCTGTTCGTCAATTAAATATTTGGGCCACATTATCACGCCCGATGGTCTGAAACCCGATCCCGGGAAAACGAAATCCATTCTAGAAAGATCTATCCCTAAAAACCTTAAGGAATTAGTATCGTTTTTGCAAATGTGCTCCTGGTATCGCCGATTCATAGCAAACTTTTCTGCCATAGCACAACCTCTAACAAAATTAACAAAGAAAAAGGCTCCTTGGATGTGGACTTCGGAACAAGAAGAGGCCTATTCCACCCTGAAAACTTGTTTAACAACGGCTCCTGTTTTGCGACAGGCAGAGGAAACGAAACCATTTATTATTAAAACGGATGCCAGCAATTACGCACTTGGAGCAGTTCTCGTCCAGGGGGAGAAGGACGATGAACATCCGGTAGAATATGCGAGCAGGTTGCTCACGTCTGCTGAAAGGAATTACTCTACAACTGAACGTGAAGCTTTAGCCGTCGTGTGGGCATTGAACAAATTTCGATCATACATAGATGGTTTACCAGTCACTTTAATAACGGACCATCAAGCCCTGAAGTGGTTGATGAATTTGAAATCTCCTACAGGACGCCTCGCAAGGTGGGCCCTACAACTACAGTCCTTTAACCTCGACATTAAATATCAGCCTGGAAAATTCAATACAGTGGCTGACGCATTGTCTCGTCCGCCCTGTTGTGAAGATTCGTCCTCTTGCGACATATGTTCTGTAACGATAGACATGCCCACAAGAAGTGTCAAAGAAATTCGAGAAGAGCAAATGAAAGATAATAAAATTAAGAAAATAATAGAAGCCTTAGAGGAAATCAATGGGAACGAGAATGCTGTTTACTGGAGCAACAAAGGTTACCTAATGAATAATGGAATGCTGTACCGTTTGCATCCTGATTCGGAAGTGGATGACGCTCAACTGGTAGTACCTAGTCATGAATGGCAAAACGTTCTCAATGCCTACCATGACGATCCCTTGGCAGGACATTACGGTGCCGAGAAAACTTATAAGAAGATAGCCAACAGATATTATTGGAGTGGGATGCATAGATATATTACAAGTTATGTAAAGAACTGTCTAGAATGCCAGAGATATAAGCCCTCTAATCAAAAACCGGCGGGACTACTTCAAACTACTTCTATGAGCCAACGATTTGAAGTAGTATCATTTGATTTGTTTGGACCTCTTCCACCCACTGAAGATGGGAAGACTTGGATCTTTATAGTAGAAGACATAGCTTCTCGTTGGGTAGAACTCTTTGCCCTAAGGTCTGCTACCGCTGAAAATTGCGCTCTGACCTTGATCAACGAAGTGTTCCTAAGATATGGGGTACCTAGAAGACTAATTAGTGATAATGGAACTCAATTTGTGAGCGCTGTAATGCAACAAGTTACTTATACTCTCAACATAAAACATCATTATACGCCTTTATATCACCCTGAAACTAATCCTGTAGAACGTCGCAACCGAGATCTAAAGACTCAATTGGCCATTCTAGTGCAAGGAAGAAAACATAACCAATGGTCTGAATTGCTACCTATAATTCGATTTGCCATGAACAGCGCAAACTGTTCTGCCACAAACAAGACTCCTGCTTACCTGACGTTTGGAAGAGAACTACGATGCCCAAGAGATAATGAAGTGGATTTCAGGAACATTATGATTTCCGAAAACTTTATACCAGAAATAACTCCGACTCTAAAC
This sequence comes from Spodoptera exigua, assembly GCA_902829305.4. Taxonomy (NCBI): domain Eukaryota; kingdom Metazoa; phylum Arthropoda; class Insecta; order Lepidoptera; family Noctuidae; genus Spodoptera; species Spodoptera exigua. The sequence continues at coordinate 9,187,904 of LR824614.2, forward strand.
CAACTCGCTGAGACACTACTCCAAGCGAGAGAGGTTCAAGAGATGAAAGAAGAAAAACGCAAAGACTATGTTGATCGGCATAGACGAAAACTTCCCGAATACCAACCAGGTGATATGGTACTCGTTAACCTGCATCCTATAAGTAAAGGATCTCAGGGCATATCTGCCAAGTTTGCCCCGCGTAGAGACGGACCTTATATAATTAAAGAGCAACATGGGCCCGCATCTTTCAAGTTAGCCTCAGTAACTGACCCTGGAACTTCAATTGGACTGTATCATGCGTCCGCTTTAACTCCATACAAAGGAGGCGATGAGATGACAGCCCCAAACCCCATTCAACCTCTTCGTAGTAGAGGACGACCAAGAAAGCAAGTTGTTGAAAAGAAAACAATTCCTTCAACAGCCAAACGAGGCCGTGGACGGCCTAAGAAGCAAGAGTAAGACACCTTTCCAGTCCCTCTCGTCGAGACGACTTCGGGGCCTGAGGGGGAGATTGTAACACAACTATTTTAATATTATGTCAAAACCTATTTCAAAAAGTGAACTTCATCGTTTACATTGACTCCGCAATTCTATACTAGATGGCGTTGTGCGTATGACGTCATATTTTAGATGGCGGTGTTAAGATTCTCCGCGACTTAATGACCTCCGCCAGTACATTTGTGTTTGAGTGAAGACTACTATCAAGGTGCACTCTCGGGCTACGTCCTATTTGGAATAGTCACTTGAGACTCCTCTGTTTAGCAAGTCGCGGACACTAATATACTTTTATCTCTCAATAATTGTATATTTTTTTGGATTAGAGGACTGCATCCGCCACCTTCGTCCAAGCGGAAAAGGTTGTGTGGGACTGCGCCTATTTTATTTTATCGAAATATATACAAACGTTGGCAACATCGACCTTTCTTTCCTTCACGAACGCGTGACGACACCGGAACTACAACCCCCTTACAGTCTCTATTTGACTGTCCTTTGAGCTTATGTAGTCTCATGGAGTTTCACCAAAGATAAGGACGACTGATTTGCATAAAACAATTATTAATTATATCTCATGGGACGCCACCATTACGTTTGAATACCAAACATTAGGTACTATTGCAAATTCTTGTTATGCAAATTTCGTTAATTTAGGTGACAGTGTATTCCTTGTTATGTCCTTGCATGTTCTTTCGCATTCCACGTTTTAAAAATGATTAGGCAAGGTAAGGTAACGAGCATAAAAAACAAAATCACATGTATCTATTATTATTTAGATAGTAAATTAATTTATAAAGTTATTCTATCATTGGCTTAGTATTTAATAAGTATAATATTGTAATATAATATAATAAATGCGCGATTGGCGCGGCGGCTTGGCCACTTGCTGCCGCGCAACGAGTCATGTGTTCTATTCCCTCACGGAAAGACTCTTTTTGTAATTGATAAGTTGATATTTGTGGTCTGGGTGTCATGCAAATATGAATTTTTATATCTGTGTACCCACGACACAGGAGATAACCGTAGTGTGGGAAAAATTATAAAAAAATAAATATTATACGAGTATGTGGTAAGTATAAAATAACTAGCCTAGTTGTCACAACATTTTCTCAACTACTTAAACTAATTGACGTCAACACACAAACCAGAGTACAAGGACGCACGACTAACATTTTCGAGTATCGTAACTCAAAATCTGTAATTACTCAAACAAATCTCAAACTAAGCCACATGTCTAAGTTCCCGTTGTAACAAATTTATCACTTTACCATTTTTAACATTAATTTTCATTATGAATACCAACTAGAATCCGCGAAATTAATATTCAGCCGAAATACGGACAGTTCAATTTTAAACTCTTTCAACTTCGGCCATTATTCATGGAGCCACCATGTTTCAAACTCGGCGTGTCAGTGGCCCATACAAAAACTTTTACGGAAAATAAGAGCTATGTAATAACAGAATCGGAAAATGAATGATGAAAACCCGGAAAACTGTATGATTTTTTCCTTGTTTGCAGTTCAACGATGTGCACATTTCAAGTCCTTTTTTTGAGTTGCAATTTTTGATTGAAATATTTCTTCAGTGTTTTTTTTTTGTTAATTATCGTTGGCTTTTTTTTTTTTTTTTTTTTGTGAGGGGAAAATCATCAAATGACTTCTCCCGCCCAGGGCCGGGCAGGAGGGAGTGTCAGACTCTTACTGACTAAAAACCCCCCTGTTCCTTCTCCTGCTCTGTGCCGAGGTCGCGGTACCTCATTGCGCTTACCCCGCAACCCCGGCTGAACATCAGCCTTTTAGGGCCCCGTCTGTGGTGGTCTATTGGCTCTTTGAGGCGCGCGCGGAACGCTACGCGCCGTACGCTCGGGCCTGGTTCTGGTCGGGCGGCGAGCTGCCCTTACTCGCCGACCGCAGGCCCGTACTTACGGTGGCCGGAGATCGTCCCTCGATCCCCGACGCCCGCAGTGTCGCCAGTTGCGGCTGCTGGGGCGCGAGGAGGAGGATTGCTCCCTCACGCGGGCCGCCTCTCTCTTTGCGAGCATGACCGCTTCACAAAAGGAGGAGACGGCGTCCCAGTTCCTCTCACTCCGCACCATGGCCTCGACTAAGGCCGGGCGCGAGAGGTCGCCGCCGCCGATCACTTCCCTGAGGATACGGCGGTGCTCAGCCCAGGCAGGGCATACCGCTACCGTATGCTCCACCGTATCCTCTAGGTGGTCCTCACAATGACGACACTCGGGCGTTTCCTCCCGCTGAATCCGAAACAGGAACCTACCGAAGCTGCCGTGCCCGGTAAGCACCTGCGTCAGACGGAAGGTGAGGACGCCGTGGCGTCTCTCAAGCCACTCCTCAAAGAGGGGTCTTACCGCTGCTATGGTAGCGTGCCCGGCCCTCGGTTGCGACAGTCGTTGTCTCCACTCTGCCATGAGATCTCGCCGGAGCTCATTCCGCCACGCACTTATTTGGCGCGGCAGAGGATCTTCGCCCCGGCGACGCGCGTCTGCGCGCAAACTGTAGACGCGCGCGAGCGCCTTCGCTTCTAGATCCCACGGCGGTGATCCGGCAAGGAGGTTCGCCGCCTCCCCGGAGATCGTGCGATACCCGCGGATTACTCGTATAGCCATGACCCTCTGGGACGCGACCAGCGTACGAGCCGGCCGCCGCTTCAAGTCCGGCGCCCACACAGGGGCACCGTAGATGGCCATGGATCGCACAATCCCCATATACAACCTCCGGCAGGAGGCGTTTGGCCCCCCGAGGTTGGGAAGGAGCCGCTTGAGCGCGGCCCCAGACCGTTCCAACTTAGGGGCCAAACGACGAAAATGCTCCGTGAAGTTCCATCGGCTGTCGAGGACGAGACCCAGGTACTTCATCGCCGACTCGACGCCGATGGTAACTCCTCCTGCCGTTACTTGGGACCCACCTGGAGGTGGCGCGCTCCGACGGCCATAGAAGCACATGGCCTCGGACTTGTGGAGCGCCACCTCGAGTCCCAACTGCCGGATCCTTGCAACGACTGTCGCAACCGCTTGTGACATCAGGTCGGCCGCCGCCTGATGCGACCTCCCGTTCGCCAGCACCAGCGTGTCGTCAGCATAGCAGACAATGCTGACGCCGCTCGGGAGGTCGGTGCGTAGCACCCAATCGTACCCGATGTTCCACAGGAGAGGTCCCAGGACCGATCCCTGTGGGACACCGCGCGACACCTCTCGCCGATTCCACACGCCCCGGTGACCGGGGTAGATGACGCATCTGTCCGTCAAGTAAGCCTCGACTACACGACGGAGATAGGCAGGCACCCGGTGATACCGGAGTGCCTCCAAAATGCAGCTCCAGGGCAGCGAGTTAAAGGCGTAATTATCGTTGGCTGCTTTATAAGAACAGTTTATTGCGGAGGAGCTGTTTTTGTGAAATGTCATATATATTTTTATTTCAAGAAAATTTAGACCATAGTTTCTACTTAGTAGTACCTAAGTAACCCATAAACGTATTATAGACTCAAATCTATCTCGATGCCGAACTTCATTCAGATCAGTTCAGTACTTTTTATTTAGAAGGGTAAGAAAAATCCACCCAACCCTACTTTCAAAACTTTTGCATTTATAATAATTATAAGGTGTTTTTCTTTTAGTATTAGTTTTAAATACAAACTTAATATTATAAATGAGAAAGTAACTCTGTCTGTCTTTTCTTCACGCCTAAACTAGCACCAATTTCACAAAAATTTGATACAGACATAGTTTGGAACTCCAGAAAGGACACAGGATAGTTTTTATACCAAAAAGCTGTAGGAAGTCACTAGTCCCCGCGAACGGAGTCGCGGGCAAAAGCTAGTGTAACAATAATTTAATCGGCAACATATAACATTAGGTCAGACAGTGGAATCCTTGCAGGGTCGTCTATCCGATTACTGACACTCGGAATATGTTACTAAGGATTAAGCAATTATAGGCAATTGAACTGTCAAAATCCAATTAAACAATAACGTCACCACATTCTAGTATTATTTTCAGTACCTAGAAGGCCTAATTTCGCAAATATTTTTGTATGGTGTTGGTCGGCATTCGAGCAAACGGATTACCTGATGGTAAGCAATCAACGCCATCCATGGACACCCGCAAAATACCAAAGGAGTTACGAGTGCGTTGCCGGTCTTTTAGAGATAAGGGTTATGGATATTTAACGATCGAAAACAACGCTGTGGTTGTTCCACGCCAGTTTTCTGTGAGGCCGTGGTATTAATTTGGTGCTGACGCAAGATAATTTTAAGTTTGGGAGAGCTTCCACACTTAAAATTAAATTTTAAATTAGGATCTTAAATTATTCTGCTTTTTTGGAGTTCTGACTCTGACTCTAATAACCTGATGGAAAGTTTTAGAGTTGAAGCTTTAATCAACTGATTAATTTAAAATAAAGCACATAAACCCACCACTTTTTTTATTAAAAAACCTTTCGTTAACCTCAAGATTCACATCTTAACACATCGCTCTTGATCGAAGTTCAACAAAGAATCGATTTCTATAGAGCTATTGTTTTTCAAGAGTTCCATACAACCTGCTAACCTTGAATATAAAAATGGAAACTTTATAAAAGGTTGAAAGTCAATATAATATGTCAAAATTGTTTATCTTTAAAGATGTGTATAAAATTCATATATATATATAGGAAAAAAAGTATTATCAGAAGTCGAATTGAAAAATGTCCTCTTTTTTGAAGTTGTTGTTGAAGTCTCGTTTCTGAAAAACAAAAGCGATGGACGATCATTATATTCAGTACTAAATTTGTAATGAAACAATGATAAAGTCATTTCATCATTTTTGTAAATAGGCCACAAAACAGAGGTTTTACTCACTGCTAATAATTAATTGGTTTTTGAGTTTTTTCAGTGTGTCGCTGTAAAAATTCTGTGTTTACTTTAATCCAGTGCTATCAATGCGTAAGTAACTTTAACCTTCACACCTAAACTACTGAACCGATTTGAATAAAATTTAGTACAGACATAGTTTGAAATTCGAGAAAGGACATAGAATAGTTTTCATACCGGGAAAATATATTCAAAAGGATAACTTTCCGAAAATCCTATGAGATAGGGAACTACGTGGGTAAAACCAAAAATCTGCAAGAACTCACTATTCCACGCGGACGAAGTCGCTGGCAGAAGCTAGTAATTAATATAATGAGTGAGAACATTGCCAGTTCAATTCAATAAGAATTCTTTCGAAAAGTAGGTAATAGTATCGCGTGATGGGCGATATAATCTTTCAGTCATACAGTCATTTGGTATATAGAAAAGAGAAAGAAGAGTAGGAGAGAAATTAAAAATTAAGTCAGTACAAATTATCAGTAACCATAATATATATATACTGAGCCAAACATGAGTAGGTACTAAAGAAATAAGTTCGATAAAAATCACATAATTTATTATAATAATACTTACTTTCTCTCTTATTCTTTCTTTTCCTCCCTACCTGTGTACCAAACTTTAGTGTACAACATTTTTATTATTTGGTTTTTTTTTGTCAGGGGAAAATCATCAAATGCCTTGCCCCGCCCAGGGCCGAGCGGGAGGGAGTGTCAGACTCTTACTGACTAAACCCCCCCCTCCCTTCCTTCTTCTGCGGTCGGGGTGCCTCATTGCGCTTACCCCGCAACCTTATTATTTGGTTTAAAATATCTGTTGAAATAATGAACAAAGAAGTAAGCTGTTGCGTACGGCCTCGTTAACATGGCTGAGAGGAAACAATTTTTTTTATAATCGATTTACTGACGATTGGCGACTTCAAGCCAATAATTAGAAATTCCACAAGTCTAGGTTTCCTTACGATGTTTTTCTTCACTGTATATCTGTAATGTTTTAATGAAATCAGTTTTCGAACTTAGGCACGAAAAGCGGGCGCCACCTTTCAGTTCAAGTTCCTTCGGGCCACCTAAACGTTTCCTTATACATAGAAGTAACAAATACAATACATATAACAGTAGTCAAACAATACTGTCTCTACAGAATCAATCTTTATTTTTCTACCTCCATTCGGAATAACTGTGCAGCTTTATATACATTGCTTTGATTTTATGCAATCAGAAAATAAACCGACGAAACTTATTATAAATAAATTAGAAAAATATGTAAGCGCTATCACAATTGTTTGTACAGTAATAAAATATTTGCAATTCCATATAGGAAGCTAATAAACAGTTTCATAATAATTAATTACCTTTTTTTCATATTATTTTCTCGTTTTATTAGCGGTCTTAACATTAAGTAAGGTTAGCGTTTTAGCATTTAAAAACTAGATGAATTTGTATATAGAATTTCGATTTGATGTCGTGGTAACCTGTAGGTTAAGTCATTCGCTTCTTAGGCTTGAGGGTTTGAAACCAGGCAATTACCAACGTTACTTGAACTTCCAAATATTATTTAAACGCCCCTGATATACAGTAAAGGAAAACATCGCAAGGAAACCTGGACCTAATTATAAGTTCCAGTTCTAATTATAAGGTTTGACATCACCAATCTGACTTGGGAAGGCGTGGTGAATAATGCTCAAACCTTCTCCGTGTGAGAAGTGGCCTTTGCTCAGCAGTGGGCACTTATAGGCTGATGCTTTTCACCTTTTGTAACAATATTCTAACTAACCTATCTTGAATTAGTGCGTAGCTACAAAAAAACATTCTTTATTTAAATATTTAAAAATCAAGTTAATATTTAGAAGTCAATGTAAGTAAATTATTAGTTTGAAGTTGTCCTTGATTAAAATAAAGATCAAAAAAGGTTGTGATAGACATAATTTTAATTGCTAGTTAAAACTAAGCTGTAACGACTGGAACAACAGTTAATATTATTATTCTTCGTACCTTCGTAAGATTAATTACAATAGTGAAGTATCGTTTTTAAAGGAAAAGAAAGCATTAATGTATTTTTTTAAATTTATGTTATCAAGTAAGTTACTTCAAAGTTAAGTTTATATGGATTCCACATTATAGAGAGGCTATTATTCAAGTTTGTATGGGTTTACAACAAACTGGTTAGTAAATCGTATCATAATATAATTCTTCATAATATTTTTCTAAATGGGGTGACCAAAATATGATGCAACGACTTGGTAATTAATCTACGTGGCCCTTGTTTCGACAACTTGATCCAAAGATGCTCATAGTTTTAAAGTTCTTGTAAATCCTTTTTTTTATTTCGGGTTACTATAAAAATAGTTCAACGTGTGTGAAATACATTCAAGCGATGATAAGGATTATGATTAGTTATTAGTTTCATTGAGTTTAAAACAAGTTTATTAGTTTTATCTAAGATAAATATTTATTTATGAAAATAATAAATTCAATAACATGATTGTGATATAATTATATTATGCTTAACGAGTAATTTAACACTAGTTCGATCATATACAAAAGAAAATTTGTAACTCAATTTATACCGAATAAAACAAATCAGTTCAAGCGCGAATAACTATCGAATTCAAATGACACGAAGACGATATTGCGTCAATTTATTTATTTGAAATGTAACTAGAGATTTGAGAGTTATTCCTACTAAAATAGAAGTCAGTTTTGATTGTTTGTGTGTCACCAATGAAAAATAAAAGTCCTAAAGGTAACCGATTCGAAAAATCCTAGTACTAGGTTTACCAAAGTTTTTAGGGAGTAGGTAGCCTTGTTGAATCCTATTGAGAGAAAGATTAGGAAGTGTGGGATCCTTTTCCCACTTAAACTACTTCGGTTGGTGCCATCATTAACAGAAAGTGGCAAGGGACCTTTTCTAGTTCTTAAAGAGGGAGTGGATACCATAAAATACATTTAATAAAATGTATGTTTAAGAAACCAAAATCTCATGCGAGTGAAGTCGCAGATAAAAACTAGTTACTTACTGACTTTGACTTTTTGTACAATTGAGATTTTATTTTTTTCAATCTGAATAATGTTCGTAATTTTGTCATGGATGTTGAACATCAATTTTTGTAATGTCTTCATATATTTCAAAGTCTTTTTAAGTAAAGAAACTTTGTTATAAGAACAATAGAATTTGTTTTATGCCTCTATAATTATATCTCCGGGCAATCTATTTGAAGAAAAAATGTGCCTTAAGTAACATGGTCTCAGCTACTCTTTGTGTAAGTCGTCATTTTAATTCTTCGACCCGGGACGAATCCCGGTAGTGGTCAGTGTATTTTTTTAAATCAGCGTAGCAACGTAAATGATGCATAACAGTTTGTTTGAGGGACATGTGATTTCCATAATAAAACACAGTTCATTTAACTATTAAATTTAATGCTTAAATACTTAGGTATTTCTTTAAAATGCAAACGAAAACAAGATTAACCGAAGCCAAACGACGGCATCAAAATAATACTGCTTAATATAACTCCAAAACAATCCCCAACTGGTACTTAAAGGTGTCCATAATCTGTAAACTTGAACATTGAAGATAGAGAAATCTGAAACAAGGCTCGTAATCAGCTTAGTGCAAGTACTATTGGACTTATCTCCTCGGCAGCGGGTGGCTGCCCACAGGGATCGTCAAATATTTCAGATTTTCAGCTTCACTACCAGTCTCCAGTGAAACGTCGCGCAGGCAGGACGTCCGATCCCGACCGCACCGTTCGCACTCCGTTCGATAAAATATCTCGATTATTAATATTCAAAGTTTATCATCGATTTGAATAATTTAAATCGATAGTAAATGTGAATTCTTTTGACTACAAAGTGAACTTCAAACTTTTTTTTTCGTTTTTTAGGTCAAAATTTTTAGTGTTTTAAAAGTGGTGGTGTGGCGATAATGAATGTTGACTATGTTCACTGATTTATTATGTGGTAAGTTTTATATCTTTATTAACATCGACTTGTATGGACAACAAAGTAGTAATGACGCATTTCAAACTCTTTTTGCAACTACATTTATGGATCACGCCCTTAAAAATACCCCGAAAGGTGAAAAATAGAATATAGTAATAAATAGAATACGAAAATTTACAAAACTCGAAATATTGAATAGAGCTACGAAAATTGTACAATTCGAGTCCCGTTCAGGAGAGATAACGAAATAAAACTTTGGTCCAAGTTTGTCCGAAGGGTTCTGTACACTCGAGTGATTCGTCAACGTAACAAAGTGGAACCCAAGATTGACTGAGACAAAATTTTCCGACAAATTTTTCACTTTAATCACAATGGAGTCGTTGTTAGCGTAGGTTTTAATTCTCTTTTACATTCAATCTTGAATAAAGTAATCAAATTTAACATCTTGTCCCTTTTGTAGATTGAATGTTAAGCCAAATGATCAAATGGAAATTTCTTTCATTTTATTTGTTCAAGAATTCATAAGAATTATTTCTTTAATGTTGTTTAATTATTACTAAACTTAATAGAACTTTATAATAAATGAATGTCGCATGTATGTACTACATATATAAATTAAAACGACTCTAAGTTTCTTTTCGCATTGCTACTAATAATATTAATTTAATTGGATCGACGATATCCAAGTAGCGTGAAATCTTAAAATGAATCCATAACTTCGTTACAACAATCGCTTTGATATTTCTTACTGTCGAATAATTGGTTTAACTTTTCTTTGGCGTTTGCCACTCTCGATGAAAGGCCCTTAAAGCAATTTTGTAAAGGAAACGAAATATCACGAAATATATTTCAAAGACAATGGGTGACTGGAAGCGCGGTTATTGATGCTCTCCCACACGTAATACTTGACCGTGGATATTGTATTTTTGTATGACACTTAAGAATACAACACAGACAGCCAGGAAAGCGAGACATTTGAATTGAGAGGTTTGTTAGATGGTTACTGTACGTCCAGTTATTCAGAACATTACATAAAATGTTACCACACTTGTATCAATCGTAAAAAGGTCGGTATAAGGACTTTTTGTATTCAAATACCTTTAATGTTATTTATTAACCATCTAGCTTTTGCCCGCGACTCCAATCCGCCTTGAGCAAGCGTTGCGGTTAATGTTCAAACCTTCTCCGCGAGAGAAGTCCTTTGCTCCTGGTGTGATGTGATTATGTATGTAAATGCAGATCTTAGATATACTATAGCTTATTTTATATTGAACTAGCTTTTGCCCGCGACTCAGTTCGCGTGGAATAGTGACAAGACAAGTAACTAACTTATGTCCTGTCTCAAGTTCCAAGCTATGTCTGTACCAAATTTCACACAAATAGGTTCAAAAGTTTAGACGTGAAGGAAAGACAGACAGACAGACAGACAGAGTTACTTTCGCATTTATAATATTTTTTGGATCCTCAAGATCAATATAAGACTTCGTCAATTTTGTTTCCCTTTGTAGGAAATTTGAAATACAGTTCATGGTTATTATTATTCTTTTATTACATTGTTTGGCATTACGGGGTTCTTAAAAGATGGCTTGTGTAAGGTTAATTAAGAAGGAAAATACTGTATATGACATGATGACGTCTAATTAAAACGACTGAAAGAAAAATACCTTCCTATTACATTAAATGTCAAGCGAACTGAGACAAAGGGAAATATCCTTTTCGTAATTGATTTAATTGTCCTTAGAAATATTAATAACGAATTTCTTAAAGTAGATTCTATACATGAACGAAATTTGCCAAGAACGTTCTAGGCAAAGCGCTTTTATGTTCTTTCTTGACTTCTTTAAAACTTAATGTATAGCCTAAAAAGCTTGCTCTAGAGACACGAAATTTAGTACAAGAGTTTTAGTAAGGAAATTTACCCAAGCATAGTCCTGTAATAAATTCTTAATCACCTTTCTGTTTTCAATAAATAATCTTAAACATACATAAATTACAAACAAAACACGTTTTAGATCTAATCATTGCATACTCTTTCATAATTTTAATCAAGACTTAATTAGTCTTCAATTATTTTTCGACTGACAGGATATGTTTTCATAAAACAAAACTGCCCGTTATTCGGAGCGCGCAAATCATGAAATTTTGATAAAATGAGGATAAAAAATACCGTCAATATCCGGCAATATTGAAATAATAAATACTTTTCTCAATTAAAGCGTGTAGCAGCAAATTTTTTGCGTGAGGGAATTCGAGTTCGCGAGTTATGGACCAGATGAAAAAAACAAAAGACAATAAAATGCTGGCAACAAATCACGACGAAGGATGTGTAAGGATGCGTAAACTGCTTGTAGGGGTCCAGAACAATGTTCTTTTTGAACTATTAGCAAAATTTACCGCGGAGTAACTGATGGTAGTAGAACATTTAATGTTAAAAGAGTGCCTTTTACCGAACAAATGTTGGACAGTTTCCATGCCGCTATGGTTCGAAAAATAAAATGGGGTGCTCGTTTGTTTAAGGGTTGAAGTACCGTAAAATGTTGCAAAGTTGGTGAGTTTTTGAATTTATGAATAGTAAAAATATGTCGATATTTTACGGGCACTGTTTTTCATCAGTGAAGTGTTTGATGGGACTGAACGACTTATTACCTAATTGTTTTCCATAGGTTATAACAATTTATACTGCCTATAATTTAGTGCCTATTTGTTCTCGTTGTACAGACTTTGATACTTATGGATACAGGGTTCAAACATATCTTCATAAACACGGTATGTATCTATATTCTCCGTACAATATATGTATACGGTGCATAAGTACGGAGTATATGTATCTATGCATAATTAAATCTCCTCTGCGGATGGTTAGTGTCAGTGTTCTGATGCTGCTAAACCCTATATTTTTTTGAATAAGGAATCTCGTTATTACGCTTTTCTTTAAAAAAAGGAAAGGCTTATGAAACTCTTTCTGGCCAAAAACTAAACAGTTTCTTACTTTCTAAAATACCGAGGACAATTAAATAATTGTTGTAACAAAATTCCCCATTATAATAGATCAACAAAGCTCGTCTATCATATTTCTGATCCTTTCATCGTTTATGAGTTGTTAAATATCTTTGAATATTTCTTTGGCTACAATATTCACAGAATCACGATCGCTTTATGTTTTTCGACAGACAATTATTAAGGCTTGGCTAGCTTTTGTTACTAGATTTCTCTGCATAATACGAGTAGTTAAGCTTCTTAATTACAAGTATTCTTCTAGGTAAAGTTTCTGACGGCTAAGGGAATGGAAATTAAGTCATGTATTCTTGTAGTTTTGCGGCCAAGGATGAAATGGCGCCTGGTAGACTTAAGGCTAGAAATTCGATATTATTAATTATTTTAGGATTATAATAATATTGTGATTATTTGTGTAAGTTCGTTCCTTTTTATATAAAACTGATCGAATAATGATAGTTGTTTTTCCTGTTTTTGTTTTGTCGGTATTGTCTGTGTTCTGTGATAGGTAAGCCTTATTTAAAACGTTAAACGAGCTTTAGAATCGAAGTTTATTTGAAAATTACACTCAGTGTTATATTAAAAACCCTATGTAACTAAACACATGGCCTTAACAAGTCGCAAAACTAATGGGTGATTTTTTAATAGTCATATAAATGTATCTGACGAATAAAATTGTTGCTGTCACTGTCGTATACAAACATTTTGACGCGACAGCATAAGCCCTTAGTAGTATTGTAGATAATAAATGACTATATTCATCAATAAGTTAAAAATTCATTGACTTATTCCGATTGATAAACTTTTAGAACATCAAGGAAGTTAACCACATAATCTAGTAAAATTCTACAACTCTCACCTCCTTTGAAACCTCACCAAAACAGAGCAAGCGCTACTAAACTCCTTTACAACACCAAGTTGGTTGCGAAAGCAGTTACGTACACCAAAGGATCCTGGGATTGTTTCCAATAACTTCCTTTTGCAAATTTAATCATATTTAACAGGTTTAATTCGCGTGAATAATTAATTTACTTCAGATATTGCTGACAGTCAGGGACTGTTTTGTGATTGTTGGATTTAAGACGGCTTTCTGATTAATTTTGGATAGATAAATAAGTAATGTTATGAATTTAGAGATTATTAGGTGTGGGAGAGCCATGCTTCGGCACGAATGGGTCGGCTCGACCGGAGTTATATCAGGGCCTCAAAGACAACCGGCGAGAAACAACTACAGCGAGCGTTGTTTTTCGCCGTGTGAGTTACGTTACCGGAGGCCCAATCTCTGTTGTTGCGAGTGCCCTGGGTGACGTTGATTGCTTACCATAATAGTGCTGTCCAAATGGCATCTTCAATTAAACCCTACCTGTTTAAGATACTTTGTGATTTTACACAATTCTGTTTGACATATCTTCTGTATTCGTAATGATTAGGTACCTTGGACATTTCTGCGTTTAGGGAGAGCTTCAAAAGTAAATGGCAATTAATAACCGCCCTGTTTCGGATTTGGCGGGAGGAAATTCTCGGGTGTTGTCACTGTGACGATCACTCGGAGAATACGACGAGGGTCTGCCTTGCTCGGTGCACCAGAAACACTCATTTCTCAGAGAAGATATTTTAGACGGTGACCTCTCGCGCCAAATACTTGGTTGGGACTGTTGGGTGCTGTTGATGATATTGTGAACTATACTAGTTAAAGGGCAAATATTACATTTATTTATATAAAAAATGGAATTTGAACGATAGATTCAATGTGTACGTTTCTTCCATATTCCATAAATCAAAACGTGTGTCGGAGAGTCAAGCTTCGGCACGAATAGGTAGGCTCGACAGGAGTGATACAACGGCTTCCCAAAAAATCGGCATGAAACAATCACAGCGTTGTGTTTCGCCGTGTAAGTGAGGTTACCGGAGGCCAATTCTGTCCCCTCTCTCCATCCCTTCCCAATCCTTAAATAGCCGAAACCTTTTCCCCAAAAGGTCGGCAACGCACTCGTAACTCCTTCTATGCTGCGGGTGTCCATGGGCGGCGCCGATTGCTTACCATCAGGCCTTCCGTCAGCACGTTTGTCGGCTATCCCATAAAAAATATAATAATATAATAATGTGTTTTTATACCTATTTACCAGTCCATTAAAAAGAAAAAAAATAAACGATGGCCCTTAATGTTCTTTTTTCAAACACAAATCATTTAGATAAATAGTTTCGTCTCCACCTTTCGTGACAAATGCTACCCCTACAAGGGACGTAAATTACATTTTATTGTACAAGGAAAGACGGGTTTTGAGATATGTTTTTAACCGTGTCTTTTTATGGCTAAGATGATGACTTTGCGCAGTTTCCTGGCTTGAATGTTAATGCTCATACTATGTGTTGTTTGCTGTCGTATAATTCCAACTTCGCCTTCTTTTGTTTATTATCCTGATATTTACATACAAATACATGTCTTATTTAGACCACTATAAAGTTGTATTTAGACTTAAAACATTTTAAAGAGAAGTGACTTTGTTTTTCGGTGATTAAAAAATATTTTATGTATTGCAGAAAGACATACAAAATATGGCTCTTTTTATTTTAATTAATAAATATTCGCAGTGGTCGAACAAATAATATCAATACATACTTACATAAAATTAACCCCATATTAAGTTGATACCTATTCAAAAAGATCGAACATTTTCAAATTTGGAAAAGACGGTGTCGTAAGAAAAAAGTGCAGATATCGAAAGAAAATATTTTTTTTCCTCTTATTGCAGACATCTTTTATATTTCCATGGAAAATACCCACAGCAACAGTAAATACGATAAAAATAGAGTATCTATTGAAACCCCACTAAAATACATAAAGAGTATTTAATGTTAAGCCCGTATAAACCTTCCGTTGCTATTAATATTAATAAAATATTCAATGTAAGTAGGTATGTACATATATTTACCTGATTTCCCACAAGACCTTATTTATCTTTCAAAATATTTTTCCACGAAACACACTATTCGGAGCCTAGCTGCGTATGTAGAAGCTTATAATAATATTTATTTATGAATAATATAGGATTATGCGTAACGTTTTATACGTAAGTACTTATTTAAATATGTGTTTTACCAGCTTTTTCCTCGTGAATGCTTCATTTGGTTCAGTTGTCAGTCATCTTTACCTAACAATTCGCATTTAAGTTAGGTTAGTTTATTGTTCAATTTATTAGAACCAATTTGAAAATACCAGGATTTTTCACGAAAAATTCTTCAAATTTAAACATGTCTTTGTTATTGGCGGTACTGTTGTAAATAAGCAGACGTTCACCCAATGGCATGGATAAGCAATCGTTGCCGTCCGTACACCCGTAACATCAAAGAAGTTGCAATTACGAAATTAAGGATATAGCTTAGTGGTTTACACCATTTCTTAAATGAGAAGCAGGGGAGGACAGGGGTTGGGGAAATATACACCTGATAAATGCCAATATACCTTTTTCTGAGTTATACATATGTGCTTTCTAAAATAATGTAGACACCATCGACGTCAAAAAAATAAAAAAATATTCTGCGAATACTTGGACTAATAATTTTCTAATTTTAAATTTCAAAACGTCTATCTAGGTACATCGAGCAAGCGCAGCAATTAATGTTCAAACCTACTCCATTATTTTACATTTTTTTTCATCAGTTAACGTAATCATTAGTCGTAGAAACATTCACATTAACATTACAATAAATTATTCTCACAAAACAAATGTTTATATGTCAGCTACTGCCAGCAGTTTTATGTATATACTTAATGAGGCTTAGAAAACTCTTGAGTTGAAAATTGTCTACAACAAGCATAACTTAATAAAGAGTAGATTTGCACGGTTGTAAATTAGCAACGAGTTTTCGTAAGTAAAGTCGCGAATACAAATAAACGTAATCATGCAACATTAAACTCTATAACAGTGAGTGAAACGTTTATTTTTCCCTAATGAGCAAAATAGTATCTAATTTAGAAATGAACATTTTGGTGGTTGTTATGAAATTAGTGGAAAGTGGTTGAATAATAAACACATTTGAGACAATTGTTATAGCATCTTGAGTCCTCTCTTATTCAATTACGTTGTATGTCCCTGAGCGCTCAAGGCCCAAGAGAGCCCTCTTGTATTGAAGATGACCTCAATAGTAGCTGAAGGCGCCACTGAAGTGGCCAACTATTGGACGAAAATAATAGAAAGCTTTACAAAAGAAACGACTGCTATCCCCTCGTATTATAACAATATCAAAAATATTTTCGTCTTTATTTATGTTTTATTACACTTTTGCCTATTCAAAACCATGTATAGGATTTGTTTAATCACTGATGTTATAAGATTCTCGTTCGGCTTACTTTAATTTGATATTGTTCACAGCAAAGTTTAAACTTCAATCATTTGAAATAACTATCTACTCACGCACGGTTCCACTCGCTGCACTGTTCCTGTAGATTGTAGCGTTGTGTGTTATAGCCTTAAAACATCATGCTACAGTTAAATGGAGCTGAGCAGCGAGTGAAAACGCGCGGTAGCAGCTAGTAGTATTATATAAGTATAGATACTATATTTGAAATCGCAAACGAAAATCTGAACCCAACAAAGCTAAGTACTCGAAGACAGTGTCAGGGTATCTATGTATATCTACAAGATATTTACAATATCCTGGTACAAAGAACAACTGGTAAATTCACAAATACTGTTAGAATTTTCTGCTCAACAGAGCTTAACTTAATGTTTTCGGCTTGTGGAATAACAACAGTGAATAACTCGAGGATAAGTTGCTGCATCCATTATCACCACACGATTACCAGTTCTGAGAGCTCTTGTGAGCGAATATTGTGTTTTGCGAAAAAGGCTTTAAAGTTAAATGGATTACGAGCTATTTTTAAAAATGAACAATGTAATTTTGGTTCGGTAACTTTCGTGCTGGTTTTTCGGTTAAAATTATTTTATGCATTTATGTGTTACAATTTTATTGCAAAGAAATTGTAAATTGGTAGGCGTAATCGACAATCATGTGCTCGTTTTTTTTTTCGAAGTGTAGGAATATACAGTGGCATTGCTTTTCTCTATAAATCAACGATATTTTACAAAATCAGACATTAATTATCTTGACTTCGTCCAAATTGTGACCTTGTTAATAGAGAAAAAATACTCCGGTACCTACTAGTATTATCTATGAATAATATGGTCATCAAATATCATGCTGCCTAGATATTTAACGTAGCGTTTTTGACCACAGATAAAATAAACCACACCGCTTGCAAAAGAATATGCATGTAAAAATGTTTTTATAGTAATTACTGAGTCAGAATGTTGGGCTCTGAAAAAGAGATGAGAATGCTGAGATGGATGTATGGTGTGACGAGAATGGATAAAGTGAGAAATGAGTATATTAAAGGAAGTTTGAAAGGGGCGCCAGTGACTGAAAAGTTGAAAGGAAACCGTTTGTCTTGGTATGGCCATGTGAAAAGGAGGGATGAAACGCATGTTACACAAAAAGCCATGAGTACAAATGTGGATGCATGGAGAGGGAGAGGGAGACCAAAGAAAATATGGATGGATTGTGTAAGAAGTGATATGGAAGACAGAGGAGTTAGCGATAGCGTGACGGGTGACAGGACAGAATGGAAGAAAAGAACATATTGCGCCGACCCCAAATAAAACGGGACAAGGGCAGGAAGATGATGATGACTAGTACGGTAATTTGTTATTTGGAAATTACCTATAATGTTAAGTATATTTAAATGCAAAATACATTAAATTTAGTGTTAAGTTTTGTATTTATTTACGCACTATTGAACGAACTTTTATGGTTATAGCTAAATGCGGAACAAGCCTCAATGGTCCGGTTAATCTCTTAGAGATCCGAACTTAGTAACTTTAGAAACTGTTTTAACTTTAATACTCGAAATAGTTAATTGTTGTTTGTGTATTTAGTTACTGGTTTGTAAATAACTATTAAGTAATATGCGGAAGTTTATTTTCGTATCTAACGACCTTTTTCCATCATCAATGGGGGTGAAAGGGAGGGTCAGAATCTTACTGACTAAAACCACCTCGTTCTCATGCTCCGGGCCGAGGACACGGTATATTAGTGGACTTTGCAACCACAATCCCGGCTAAACGTATTTATAACTAAAAGTATGTAAAGTCAAAATCAAAATAATTTATAATGTTCATATGTTTCACAAGTAAAAAATGAATTAATCCAATAGTAGTCTTTCAGTCTGTACGTCAGTGAAGCTAGGTGCTGAATATTGGTTGTGTAAATTAAATACCTTTACTCATGACACACGAGAACATTCTAAAATAGGTAGTTATTTTTAACGTAAAGAAAAAAATTTAACGTCAATTTAATTTTCAGTTTATGTTGCCTGTAGTTTTAAGCTAGGCGCATGTCAAATGAGGTACACATGGGATAAATAAGTATAATGATAAATAACTGCCATATGCCAGTGTCGTGGTCGCCCGGAGGTTAAGATTCTCGTGCATGAGGGCGTGGGTTCGAAACCTGGCAGGTACCAATGTGACTTTTTCCGAGTTATATGTACTTTTTATGATTATTTAGACTCCACTGACATACGAGGGCAAACATCATGAGGAAACCTGGACTTGTAATTTCTAATTATTATCATCAACCCGCATTGAGCAAGCGTGGTGATTAATGCTCAAACCTTCTCCGTGTGAGAAGAGGCCTTTGCTCCGCAGCGGGCACTTACTGCTGTTGCTTTGCTGTTGATGTGAGTGATGTTAAGTGCCAAATAAAATAAACGTTCCATTTTAAGGATTTGTGAGCAGTTTGAAAATACTACAAATAATGCATGTTTTTGTCAGTCACTGCAAGTACGTTTACCAATTGTTAGCTTCGTATCTGAAAAATGTAGGAGTGCGTCATGTAAAATACCACTCCCATAATTTAGGGCGGTTGAGTTGGGGTTACATAGAGACAATAAACTAGCTTTTTTATGCGACTATTCATCCCTTACCACGACTTAAAAATCACGACAAACCAACTGACACATACACTTTGTTCACCTAATGTTTTGTCAGACCTTTGTATATTTGTTAGTTTATAGTCGAATAGCGATAATTTTTTGACGTTTCAAAAGTACCTATTTATGGTTTAGTTGGAATAAATGATTTTGACTTTGACTTTGACTTTGACTTTGACTTTGACTTTGACTTTGACTTTGACTTTGACTTTGACTTTAACTTTGACTTTGACTTTAGCTAGCAAACATATACTCCATGCACACACGTCATCAGCCTCTATATGTGCCCACTGCTGAGCACAGGCCTCTTCCCACAAGGAGAAGGTTTAAGCATTAATCTCCATGCTTGCTCAAGGCGGATACATGATTTCAAACTTATAATTAGAAATTGTAAGTCCAGGTTTCCCCCTGATGTTTTCCTTCACCGTTTGTCAGTGGTGTCTAATTAATCATAGAAAGTACCTACATATCACTTGGAAAAGTCACATTGGTACTTGCCAAGTTCGAACCCGCACCCTCTACAAGAGAAGCGGGCGTTTCAACCTCTGGGCCACCACGACATGACACTCCATGCAATTTTAGTAAATTTTTGAACGCCAATACAATTAATTGGTGAGTATTATTAGTGACATTATTCACTTAACCTACACGATTTCACCAAACTGCGGTATTCACTTCAACCACCGATGTCAATTTAATTAACTATTTAATATATTGTGGGTTGTGGTATTGCCCTTTTTATGTCATTAAACCCGATAACATGTTGATTATTATTGACAGAATTCATTGCTTTTTGGTTGTTTAATTTTTAGTTCCATGTTTCTAGTCCTTTTGTTTTTATTTCGTCATTTAGTTTTGATACGTCTATGGAAAATCGGTTCCTTTACAAAATATATAGAAACTTTTTTCCTACTCATCACCAATCATAGAATTAGATTATCATTCAAATGAAGGAAGTCTGGGAATAAGGTAGGATCAGAAATTTTAATTGAAAATGTTGAATAAATAATTTGTTGAAGTATAAAAGGAAAAGTTCGTGGTGAAATAATTTTCTGACGGAGCCGTTCCGTAATGTTATTGAGTTGGTATAAGAATTAACATTTCCAACCGTCTGCATTACCATTGAAGGTTTGAACGGTGACTTTTCGTTTTCTTACTGTCGTTGTTCAACATTTTTGTTTCATAAGTACCAGATAGGTACTTACGAAACAAAAAGGTTATATGTTTTAAAAATGTATAAAAAATATTAATGAGATTACTTATGCTTTAAAGTATGATAATAGGAAGAACTATCAATCCATACCTTGTTATTTTAATCTATGGCTAAAGTATTTTTATTTATTTAAAACAGATTTTAAATAACCACAAAAGTGACTTTTCGTTTTCTTACTGTTTTTGTTAGATTAGGTACCTACTTATGAAACAAAAATGTTGAAAAAGTTTTTTTTTTGTTATAAATATTTATTTGAATAAAATAAAAAAAATATTATTAAAAAAACAAAATACCCGACTGCACACTAAAAAAAGAGTAAAACAAGCCCCACAATACAAATTTACTGAATATAATTTATAAATGTTGATGGAAAGCATCGCAGGCGGGGACCAACAGAGGCTTATTTATAGTCATTTCTGTTGTGCACCATTTAGCAGAATTTTCGTTGGTGGCGGTCAAGGTGGTCCCCGCCTGCGATGCTTTCCATCAACATTTATAAATTATATTCAGTAAATTTGTATTGTGGGGCTTGTTTTACTCTTTTTTTAGTGTGCAGTCGGGTATTTTGTTTTTTTAATAATATTTTTTTTATTTATAACTTTTTAGCTGTTTTTATTTAACGAAAATGTTGTAGATGTAGAAGACTATGTATAACGTATCCTATATTAATTACTCCCGTGATTGAAATGAATCTAATGATACCGCATACATATTTTTTTAAAGGTAAATTTAGAAAAAATATTATTATGTCTTTATCCCGTGGGACTTTTAGGATAAAATGTATCCTATGACACTCCCGTAATCAAGACAAATCTAACGATACCTCATACATCAAAATCCATCAAGCCGTTTAGGCTACAGGAGGTCACAAAGGAAAAGACATACATACATACTTACATACACTCGAAAAACATTACCCTCCTTCTTTGGCAGTCGGGTAAAAAAATAGATTACTTATGCTCTAAGTATGATAATATCAGGAACTATCAATCCACAACTTGTTATTTTTATCTATGGTTAAAGCAAAGTGTGGGAGAGCCATGCTTCGGCACGAATGGGTTGGCTTGACCGGAGTGATACCATGGCCTCACAGAAAACCGGCGTGAAACAACCACAGCGTTATCCTTCCCCTCCCCGAATCCCTAAACATCCAAATCCCTAATCCCTAAAACGTCGGCAACGCACTCGTAACTCCTCCGTTGCGGGTGTCCATGGGCGGCGCTGATTGCTTACCATCAGGTAATACGTCTGCTCGTTTGCCGACCTATTACATAAAAAAAGCATTTATATTTATTTAAAACAGATTTTTAAATGGTAGATAACCACAAAAAAATTATAAGAACAATTTCTTATAAAATAATAATCCATGTTTAACAAAACTAAGATTGATTGACATCTTAATTCATTAACGTTCATTTAATACATCAACAAATTTTCGCAAAAGATCAAAATGGAAATGATTCGCAAAAGTTTTTAAATTAAATATTCGAGTTGGGAAGTTGTTGGGAATACCAAAACTCTTCACTTAAAACTCGGTTTAGGCACGGCTACGCGTTCTAATCTAGGCACATCTTGAAACCTCGAGCTGGCTTCAGTTCTTAGTCTTGACTCTTCACTGTGACGTGTAGGCGCTCTCGCTTTGATTTTATTTAGTACAGCAGCTGTCTCGGAGCTTGGAAACGTTTGCAGTTCTGTAAAAAAATCCTGTTTATAATGAGTACAATAATAAACATGTTGTCTTTTGTATTTCCATTTTAAGGACATTTCGCACTCCAGTACTTAATATGGTTTTAAACTAATTTACTTACGTATTTTTACTTTTCAAGTTTTGGTTAAGCATTTGTGGTTAAGGAAAACCTACGTACATTTACTCTTTATAACAAATAAATGCTTTAGAAATCTTTGTCAAAATTGCCACATATGCGGTAGTTGATTAGTTCAAGTGGAATTTGGGTTTCCATATTAAGTGGCATTTTTATTATACATATATTATATTCTTTTCAAAATTATATTATTAATATATAAACACCTTTATTTCAGTTGCATGAGCAAGGTATTTTTAATTGAAGAGAAATCAGCGCTAGAGTATTCCATTTTTAATATAAAAAAAATCAATAACGATACCTACATTTTATAAAATCCAGAAAAATACT
Organism: Spodoptera exigua; assembly: GCA_902829305.4. Lineage (NCBI taxonomy): Eukaryota > Metazoa > Arthropoda > Insecta > Lepidoptera > Noctuidae > Spodoptera > Spodoptera exigua. The sequence continues at coordinate 9,210,533 of LR824614.2, forward strand.
CGTTGGATCGCTTTCACCTTTCTTCTACTTCCCATTTTCCTTTATGTAACCTACAAATATTAAAGTTATAATAAACTTTCCTTTACCAAAATTGTCTACGACAGTAGCACCACCAGTATTTATTGTTACATGTTACGTTGACACTATTTATTACAGCCACTACTCATGTGGTATCAAGACATATATACGATATATTTCAAAATAACTTTAAAACACAGTCTTAGAAACAAAACTTAAAACAAGTCACATACTTGTCACATTCATTCTTGTACTAAAAGTAGGTACCTACTTGTATTGCATTTGCAAAATTCACTTTATATAAACTCCGAAAACAAATTGTTTTATTCATACAGAAAGTTATAAAGTCATTTATTCAAAAAGTTTTCTTCAAAAATTCCACGGGACGATAATAAAGTTCGAGTTTTATTTAATATTGTAGGTATCTACGTAGAGTTTTTACAAAGAGACATTTATTACTTTCTGCGAAACTTATGTTCACAGAAGTCTTTGGTAAACATAGTTAATTTGCAAAACAAGATTTAATTAACACGAACATCATCATTTAGCATGAAATTTTCATAACTCCCGTCAAGTTATTAGGCCTCGCCGTCGCCTGCGTCAGGCCTTTGAAGCCCTTTGCGACAATACATGTAGATTTCACTGAGGTGTGCGTACCCCGCTTTTAATTAAGCCTCTAAGTTTGCACAGTCTTAATATATTATAGTAATAATGAATATAATCCCAGGTTTACTCCTAGCGAGGAAGAATTAAATGAAGGTACTTTGGTGGATGTAAATTGTGGATAAATACCGTTTTGGTTAGCACGCTGTTAATCTTACTTAGTGGAGCGTACCGATTTTGTGTATTGTTTCAACAATGTTTTGTGTATTTGGTGCTATTTATACTTTAAGACCATTTCACACTCCAACGATATATTTTAAAAGTAATTTGTTTACCTATTTTTACTTTTATACATATTATTAAGCATTTGTGATTAATGAAAACCTACAATTATTTTTAATACTGAACAAAATATATGGTTTAGACGTTATTCTAATCCTTCTTCGGCACAGCAAAAATGAAAACAAACCATTCTATCGTCGAAGCAAGGGAATCATTATATAAATATGAGCAATACATATTTGAAACAATTGCCAAAGTTAACGTTTTGACCGAAACACTGAGTCTTAAGTACTGTGGCCGGCTGTTCCCAAGAGTCACTGAAATTAACCCGACAACGTTGCATACAAACTTGGTGAAATACACCGGAGCAACTTCGCTGTCGTTTATTTGAAATTTAATGGAATATTCCACTTTGACTACAAAACAGTTTGCGATTTTTGTTTCTCTTTTTTCCCTTTTTATTCAAGTTCTCACTTAATACTTACCCAACGGTACACATCGAGTATTTGAGGCATTTTGATATGATTTAATATATCGTTTGATATCCCTATAAAATATCGGGTATTTTTGAATGAAAACTGCTTTGCTTGCTCTAGTTATAGACCTGAGCTAAGATAAACAAAATATTATATTTGTGTAAATATTCAGTGTTCATCAAGTTGTATTGTAATGAAACCAAATATTAGAAAATAAACCTCAATATAGATAAACATTTACAATTTACCCTAAATTAAACTAACTAAGCGAAGCGAACAATAAATAGTAAACAAGATACTATCCAATTTTGTATAACAAAAGCTAATATTATAATCATTGTAGTATCGCCTTACGGTCTATGCTAATAAGAGACATTTCAATTTACCTATCGGGAGGTTATTCTAAAGTGAAAATAGACACGTCCTTATCGTACAAAAGATCTTAAATATTTACTATCGGAATTCACAGGGTAAAATTTTCGGACACCACCATTTTAATTCGGCTTGTTCCCTATAATTACATCCCTGAGGGCTGATTTTTCAATAGTCAGATAAATGTTATCTATGGAATAAAATTGTTGCTGTCACTGTCTTATACAAACATTCTGACGCGACAACATCATAATTATTCCCCAGGTTACGTTTATCTAACCATTGAAAACTCAGACCTAAATAATCTACCTATAAAGGATAAGATAAAAAAAAATCCCATATCTCTGTATGACATTTCATTTTCTAGGAGAAGGAAATTCTGTGGGATGTTCTGATGTTCTCAAATTAGATTTTCTTAGCGTATTCCGTACATTAGATTGATGTTCATTTCTTTGTCATTTCTCGTGTGTAGATAGTTTTGTTCCTTTTGCAAACTCTTTTGCAATTGTCTAGGCACCTAGTGGGTTTATGATCATTTATATGGACTAAGTAGTTGGCGCAGTTTCTGGTCATCATCATCATCATCATTATCATCACCATTATCATCATCATCATCAACTACAGTGTTGTGTTTTGTCGTGTGAGTACGTCTTATCATATAAAAAAATCTAAGCAACTATATAATATATTATTATGTATCTACGGAAAGTTCGGTCAATAAAATTGAACTCTTAAGAAGGCTTCAGGTCTTAGACCCTTTGGTCATTGTTAAGAGGTTCAGGCCTCCGTAACGGGTACTCCTTTGCTCGATATGTGATTTTATTTTGACAATATAAAAAGGTATTAGAAAAAGATGCTTTGATACTTCAAGTGAATTCTAAGTTATATCTAATGTACATTTTATTGTGAATATAATGTACATATTATAAGTGTGGGACAGCCAGCCATATTTTGGCGCGAATGGATCGACTCGACCAGATTGATACCATGGCCTTACAGAAAATCGCTGTGAAACGACAAGTGTTGTGTTTCGCTGTGTGAGTGAGGTTAGTGGAGGCCAATGCCTCCCCAATCCCCAATTCTCAAAAAATCCTCAACGCACTCGTATCTCCTCCAATGTTGTGGATGTCCAAGGGAGGCGCTGATTGCTTCCCATCCGTTGCCATAGTTTGCTATCCACACTGAAAAAAACCATAGCAATAAGCTATTTAGCAATTGCGTAGCAATAAGATACATACATAATTTTATGCATCAATAAATTAAATCATAGTTAATAAAGAATATTGTTATTATTTTGTTTTTGTTTTTTAATTCATAGGTGAAATACAAAACCTACTTAGTAATGAAACCTATATGATTACAATCACGTTTTACAAAAATTAAAATATTATGTCTACGAGGATTATCTTAAATTCTTTGAAAATAGAATCAGTTCGTTTGCTGCTCTATGCCACAAAAAATCGTTTATTTTTTTTATACACAATATATTTTGGAAAGTAACAAATTCAAATATTAAAATTAACACGAATAGATAGTCTACTGAAAATCGAAACACAGATAGGCTTATATAATGAAGCCCTTTAAAACGAGCGACCTTGTGAATATCTGAAATAGCTTGGCAAGCGTGAAGGATTCCTTAGAACGTTCTACGTGCCACATTCACTCAAACCCACCCTATTTGACTCAATTACGAAATAATTTTGCCCTCAATCGACCTATTTTCAATTCAATAGGAGACTTATTTGGTTTAGTTTCGTTATCCGCGCTTAGTCTGTTATTTTTTTAAAACGTTTCTTAGTAAGTATCTATTATTGTTACTTTGAAATACTTTTGTAAAGTAAATTGATATTTTTGTTGAAGAAAACTTCTTCGAATTTTTCTATTTCTGTTCAAATTTATTGCCGATTGTGCGTGTGATTTTAACATAGACCCAGTTTTTCTACCATTTCGTCGAATAGAACGCTTGTGATAATGTATCTTATATTACGAATTTTCAAATTAAAGAGATTATTACATATTACTAGCGGTTGTCGATGTCGATTTTACACTGTTTTAAGTAAATTCTCTCTACGTACAAACCTAATTTAATTAATAACATATTTTACTAGAAATTAAATGAACATGATGGTGTTAAGAACTTAAAACAGTGAAATGCTACACATACAAAACCAAATTAAATGGAATCCTAGGTTAATTTTGTTTCATAAATCAATATTCTAATTAAAGTGTCCGAGGTCTGCCTTACATTCCCCTATATTTTGGGACCTCGGCATTAAATAAAAGCTATGAATGGACTCCGGTCCGAACGCAATAGATAGAGAGACTTGTGAACACGGCCTAGTGACCAATTTAAGTAAAAGATCGCTAAGTTAATTGACAGACATTTAATGATTACTTAAGCAACTATCTTATACCTATATTATAACTAATTATTTATAACTATAACCATTAAACTACTCTGAGTACATCGCCGCAAAACCAAGGTTTTTTTTCAATGTCATAGTCGGTAAACGAGCAGCCGGATTATCTGATGGTAAGCAATCGATGCCGCCCATGGACACTCGCAATACCAAAGGAGTAACTTCGAACGCGTTGCCGGTTGCTCTCGTCAGTTGTTAGGGATTAACGGATACAGAATTTGAGGATAGAGGATAAGGGAGGGGAGGGGAGATTGTGCCTCCGGTAGCATCAATCACATGACGAAACACAACGTAAGTATTGCTTCACGCCAGTTTTCTTTAAGGCCGTGGTGTCTCTGGGCGGGCCGGCCCATCGTGCCGAAGCATGGCTCTTCCGTACTTTATATATGTATACATATATTCAGATCATCATTTTAAAGGATAAAGTATCTCTAATGATAATCTAATTAAGTAAAATAAATGTTGGTTACGTATATTTAAATATATATTAGGAAGTACATATATTGAATAATTCTTGATAATTCGCTGCTGGATTATGTGCTTGTGTGATACGTACCTGCTATGTGTTTGTTTTTAGTATGAGCTCAACCAGATTGGTATTAAGGCCTGACAGAATACTCCAGTGTTTCCCTAATCCCTAAATCCCCCAATCCACAAACCCCTTACATTTAAAAGACTGTCAACGCACTTGCAACTTTCTCCTCTGATGTTGTATAAGGATAGCGCCGATGATTCAAAATCAGGTGATCTGTCTACCCTCTAGAAGAGGATTCGCCACATCGATCACTAGTTCTTTATTAGTGATCGATGATTCGCCATCACTTTTTATTTGGGAGACAGGTTAATGGTCGCGGTTTTAAAGGTTTATCTGAGAGCACTGCTAACTGCTAACTACTTTGTCTAATAGGATATTCGTTACTTGGATCTTACTCCTTACTTTAATCATTCTCAGTTATGTTAAAAACACTTTTTAACAATTTCTAAAAAATAACATTAATTTATCATTAAAAAAGGAAAGTTTTGTTGTTCTACAAGGACTTTGAAACTTGATGAAAACAAGGATAATAACACCTTTGATGTTTACGGGTCATGTTACAACGATTATCATCTTTCGTTAGGAAAAGTTTGTAAGAGAATGTCAGACATTTATACTACAAATATTTTCAAATAATAATAATGACGGAGTATACTCCTGTATCATGATTAAAATATTTATCACTATTATTTAGGGAAAAAGACGTGTAATGATTAAGCAATAAACGGCTTTAAATATAAATGATATTTTTATAAGTATTTATTGTTAAAGAGACAATAGGAATACCTTTTTATCAAAAATGTTGCTATCACGGTTATTAAGATACAACCTGGTGACCGACAGACGGAACGACAATCCCTTTGGGTAATAAATAATAAATATGAGTGTGGTAAAGCCATGCTTCGTCACGAATGGATTGGCTCGACTGGAGTGATACCACGGCCTTGCTGAAAACTAGCGTGAAACAACCACAGCGTTATGCTTTGCTCTGTGAGTGAGGTTACCAGAGGCCCCATTCTCCCAATCAATCCATCCCAATTACCTAATTCCTAGGAGGACGGTAATGTAATAGTAACACTTCCATTGTTGCGGGTGTTCATTGGCGGCGCTGATTGCTTACCATAATCCGCATGCTCGTTTGACGTCCAATCACATAAAAGACTTTTTTAAAACGAATGAAATCTACAGCGTTATTTATTTTGACATTATTTAATTGAAATATGTAAGTTACCAAAGTTTTATCAAATGAAATCTAGGTCAAGTTAAAGCTGACCTACAATAATAGGTTTGTGAGACAATTTCTTGTTGGAATAATACTCTCTAACATTACATTTGCGTAAGATGATCTAGATGGCGCATTATATACATTCATGTGCCTACTGCCCCTGAATACAAATAGCCCTTACTTTCAGATCCGGTCAGTGTGGTGCCAGTTTTATTGCGATATCATATTTAAATACTTTTTCCTGTAGACACAGTCTTATTTTTAGAGTTCTATAGTGTATTATCTTATTAAATGTAGTGTATAATAATTATTAAGAATTTTTATTGATAATAACTTCTTACTCAAGTGCATGACGTCGCCACGACCCGTACACTAGTTATGAATAAGAATCCTGTCGTTACTTGAAAGTAGCAGATATTTTCTCAGTCAAAATAAACTGATTAAGCCGTTATTTTTATATAAATATTTTTTCTTAGTCTCTTGACATCGATAGTTAATATACAAATATTGTTGTTGACTTGGATTGTGAATATTAAAGAAGAGAATTCTTCTAGTTTTTTTTGAAATTGAAAGGCAAACGAGCCGACAAATTACCTGATGGTAAGCAATTATTGTCGTCCATGGACACCCGCAACGGAGGAGTTACGAGTGCGATGCCGGCCTGTTAGGGATAAGGGTTTTGGATCTTTAAGAATTAGGAAGAGGTGGGTATATTGGAGGGATTGGGCCTCCGGTAACCTCACTCACACGGCGAAATATAAGTCGGTGGTTGTTTAACGCTAATTTTCTGTGAGGCCACAGTATCACTCCACTCGAGCCGACCCATCCATGGCGAAGCTTGGCTCTCTCACACTTATGTACTCAATAAGGCGTTTTGATCAGATTTAGATCAGGGTCAGATTTCAATTGTTACTACATGCATACATATTTGATATATTATGTAGAACTTTTAAATTTAAATATTCAAGTTTGTTATAATGTATAAAATACATGAAGCCTTGTAGAAATGGACAATTTGATATCAGAGAGGCGTTATCTGTAGGTTCCCCATGACATGGACTGCAATTTTCGCCAGTATACTCGTAATACATAGTTTCTGAAACTGAATATTCGTGTGTCTATGCTGCCGTCAATAGCATAGTTGCAGTAAGTACGCTCTAGACACTTTTGAGAAAAACGCGGTTAAAGTTTTGGCTCGAAAATCTTCCATAAATCCTTTGTTTGTAATCAGATCATGATGGTTGACACCTTAAATGAAAGAGGAGCTCAGCCTCTATCTATTACTTATTTAGACACGATTACTGAGTTATTGAAAGACTAAATAAATTAATCATTGTTGTTATACTAAGTATTTCTTAGAGGCTCTCTGATAGGAAACACTTAGCATAAACACAGTAAGTGTGTTATTTACTGTATTTATGCTAAGTAACCATACGAATTTATGCTTAAATATAATATTTATGCTTAAATATAATTAATAATTAATTTAATTTAATTATTAATTGAACCATTGTATTAAAAGGCCATTTAAGTAGGTTAAATCAACTATTTTCTTAGTTAAGTAGCCCATGTTTATAATAATAACGAATAACAAAATAACGTTTCTTAATTTTACTTCATTCTATCAGTCTTTCCAGTTACAAAATGGCACATATTCTAATAATTTAGTTTTCTTACGTTAATCTCTCAACTCAAGTTATCTTAATATGTAAATATTATGCAGTCTTATTTTAAACAACTATTTTAGAATCACGTTATTATGTTTATACAGGTAAGGGACTATTTTTTAAGAGTAATTTCTTCGGTATTAAATCAACACTTATAGATTAATAGAACAACATTTATGAATCTTATAGATACTTAACGATCATATAGAAACAAAATTATAACAATTTAGGAAAAACATAACCATTCTTCTTTTACAATGTAATCATCATCATCAGCTGGAAGACGTCCACTGCTTGACAAAGGCCCCTTTAGCTCTCCACGTCGAACGAGAAGTTGCCACTTACATCCATTGGCTCCCCGCGACTCTGACGATGTCGTCGGTCCACCTAGCGGGAGGCCTGCCCACACTACGTTTTCCGGTCCTTTGTCGCCACTCTAGGACTTTTCGGGCCCATCGACCGTCCGTCTTTCGAGCGATGTGGCCTGGCCATTGCCACTTTAGCCTGCAGATTTTGCGAGCAATGTCGGTGACTTTGGTTCTTTGGCGAATTTCCACATTTCGGATTGTGTCGCGCAAAGAGACCCCGAGCATAGCCCGCTCCATCGCGCGCTGAGCGACGCTGAGTTCAGCAAGAAGGCCAGAAGTTAAGGACCACGTCTCAGTACCATACGTCATCACCGGCAACACACACTGGTTAAACATCCTGGTCTTCAGGCACTGTGGGATTTTCCAAAAAAATGCCAAAGCCACTCCAGTTCAAGAGCTTGAAAACGTCCTCCAATGCGTTCGTGAACAGTTTTGGAGAAATTAAGTCTCCCCTGCCTCACGCCTTTCTGCAATTGGATTGGTTTTGTGCAGTCGTCCTGGAGCCGAATGAGCATGGTGGCGTTTCTGTACAAACACCTAAGCACGTCGACGTATCTGCAGTCGACATGGCATCGTTGGAGAGACTGCAGCACTGCCCAGGTTTCGATCGAATCGAAGGCACAAACGCTAGACACAATGGCTGATTATACTCCTCTGTCTTTTATATAATCTGGCGAAGCGTATGTATGTGATCTATGGTGCTAAAGCCTTTCCGGAACCCGGCTTTTTCGGGAGGCTGGAAGTCATCGAGCCTACGTTCGAGACGGTTCGTGATGACCCTCGAGAACAGCTTGTACACATGACTCAGAAGTGAAATAGGTCTGTAGTTTTTCAACAAAGTGCTATCTCCCTTTTTGAAGAACAGAACTACAACACTTCTTTGCCATGATTCGGGCGTGCTACCTTCGAGCATGACGGAATTAAATAACTTTTGGAGGACTAAAAGTATCGGTTTCCCACCCGCTCGCAGAAGTTCTGTTGTGATTCCGTCATCGCCCGGTGCCTTGTTGTTTTTAAGCTGCTTGAGAGCCATCCTAATCTCGTACAGGCTGATGTCTGGGATATCCTCAGTGTAGTGTCGTGTCAGCTTAGCTCTTGGGTCCCGAGCTGCACCGACAATGGATTGCCGTGTTGAGGTATACAACTGTCCGTAGAACCTCTCGAGTTCTCTCAGAATCTCCGATTTCGATGAAATGATGCTACCATTACCGGTTTTCAGCCTCGTTATTTGGCTTTTCCCAATAGACGATTTTTTTGCGAAGACTTTTGTGCCCTGGTTTCTCTCGATGGCCTCCTTAATTCGAGCAGTATTATATGCACGCAAATCGCGTCGCATGGCTTTTTAAATTAGCCTATTGAGGTTACCGTACTCTGACATATCGGCTGAAGACTGTAGTCTCATTTCGTTTCGGTGCTTCAGGAGCTATAATGTTCCGTTCGCGAGCTTTTGAGGCTTGTTTCGGCGTGAGGTCTTAGAGAATTCCGACCTCACTGCTCGGACAGTTTTCACCAACCCATTATTAATTGCGTGAACGGTTTCGCAATCGGTAAGGCACTGGAAGCGATTATGAAGTTGGAGTTGAAAGGCTTCGGGGTTCCGAATCTGAGCGCGGCAAGGACGGAGTGTCGACTTCACCAGACGTGACCTTTCCAGCTTGACATTAATATTCAGTATGCCCCTGACAATTCGGTGATCGCTACCAGTTTTCACTTTAGCAATTACAGAGACATTACTGAATATACGCTTGTCGGTCGCCATAATGAAGTGGATCTCATTTTTGGTTGTCCCATCAGGGCTTATCCAGGTCCACCTCCTGGCCGGTCGCTTTTTGAAGAAGGAGTTCATCAAATAGAGACTCTCCCTCTCCATAAAGTCTACCAGGCGCTGTCCCCGATGATTTCGCTGCCCACATCCAAATGGCCCCACTTTCAACTCATCGCCATTCTGTACACCTTTGCGTTGAAGTCTCCCATCACAACCCCGCACACTCCCGTGCACCCTCGCGCACTCGCAAATCGTCTTCATAGTAATCGAAAAGTTTACGTAGGTATTCAAGGAATACATAAATTATACTTTCAATTGTTCCTTACTGCTTGTGTTATAAGATAAATTGCGTGACGTTTGATTACAACGACGAATTATGTTCACAGTAAAGCAACTTTACTTGCACAGTATTTATGACGTGGCACTATATCGCAGCTACTTAAACGTGCAGTAAAAACTACATATAATTTTTATAATTAGTCGTTAGATCATATTATATGTATGTACTTCCTAAGCATGGATACAATATAGATAATTTACAGCTTCCATGATAAGTACACCTGACTCTTACGCTACAACTGCTGCCTAAACATAATCACAGGATGGCTATATGCTCTGTAAATAATGATTAACCTCATGTTAGATCTGATTACGTTACTAAACACAAATTCAATATCGCATCGAACTGTCTTTGTAGTAAGTAATCTGAAACCTACGCTTAGGATCAATACTAAGCATACATGCAGTATCGCGGCATATTGTTTTTAAGACTAGACCACTCATTTAGTAAATATTGGGAAACTGCTTGGGATAAAAACAGTATATCTTCTTAATGTTTATTTGCTAGGCCCAAATTAAATTTTAATAAAGTAAATGACTTAACATATTAGTAGTATAGTAGTCATACTGTACTTATGCTGAGAGACTCAGAACAAGATTTTTTACCGTAAGTGTGCCCACTGTAATAATGCCTTGTGATGTAAAAAAAATGCTCAACTTACTGCAAATTTTTAATTGCTAAATATGAATTAAAAAACGATAGAAATTAATGAGTAAGATGTATACGTAGATCTCGTTCTCGTGATCACGTCTGTATATCTAACTCAATTTTGACAAAAACCCGACTTACTGCAACTATGCTATTGACGGCAGTATGTGTCTATCCATATACATATACCGATAGGTTTCATTGCATTTTACGTGAAAACTATTGTTTATTTTTATGTTAGTGTTTGTCGTGGTGGCTCTAAGGTTTATACGCCCACTTCTCATGCATTAGGGGTGTTTGAAACCTGGCAAGTACGAATGTGACTTTTTCCGAGTTGTATGTACTTTCTATGATTATTTAGACACTACTAACATACAGTGAAGGGAAACATCGTGAAGAAACCTGGACTTATAATTTCTAATAAAATAAGTTTTAAATCGCCTTTCGCCCAATTGATTGAGTGGTGATGCTTAAACCTTTTCCGTGTGAGAGCTTATTGGCTGATGATGTATTTAAGTGTAAATCTATCCTACATACTATATAGCTTATTTATATTGAATTACTGTACACCAAGAGCTAGGACCTAAGTTTCTTTTAAAGGATTTCTATTATGGGTGGGTTGTGATGTTATATGTACAAATTGTCATTATAGGACTGTGCTAAAAAAATACAAATGTTAAGTATTGTAAAAGCAATGAATAAAAGTGTGAATATTTTTAGGCTTGCATAATGTGGGTAATTATGTCAGCGTGTAGTTGTCATGCTCGCACAAAGGTCTCATTAGCGGTGGCACGAAAACAGATCGCTCGATTGCCTACAATATGGTTGAGTTGAGCGGTTCTGGTGTACTTGTCACGTTCGTGAACGGGAGCCGTCAGTTGGGACTGGTCTCCTTTAAACTGTTAAAATACATATGTTGAGGATATTTTCTTTTTCTATTACGTAGTCTCAATAAAAGTATTGTTTACTATTCTCATAAAATCAAACTATTTAATAATAAAACTAAAATTATTATCGTAATACTGATTTAAAACGAGTAACCATGGAGTTCATGCTCGTTCTTCTCCATAGGAATCTACACTTTGCAACAAGCAAATTGCTTCCCTAGGTAATACGAGGTAATACGCCATAGACTAACACATGTCATATTAACTTCTTATATTTAATTATTTTGTTTGATGTTCAAAGGTACCTTCAATGTATAATAGGAATAAATGATTTGACTTTCACTGCACGGTTGGTGCGATGGCTAAGCTGCCGTGCAACGTGTCGCGGGTTGGATTCCCGCACGGAACAACTCTTTGTGTGATCCATAAATGGTTGTTCCGGGTCTGGGTGTCATGTGTATGTGAAATTGTATGTTTGTAACCGCACCCACGACACTGGAGAAAATCGTAGTAGGGGGAAAAGTTTTATAAAAAATGAAGACTTTAATATAATATGCATTTATGGCATTGAGAAGTTAAAATAATAATACCTTTCATTAAATCAATTACCCGGTTATTTAAATTAAATTGTACTTAAGCATTTTGGTGCTTCATCACTAAAAATCGATTTGGGTAATTTAGAATATACATAATTAATACGGAAGGGTTTTCCACGTACTCGCTGTGATAGAATATTAAATGAACCTTGTTTGAACAGTCGTAATGATCAATTTGGACTGGGCACCTAATTGGGATATATCAAAGCCATTAAAAATGGTACATAATTACAAAATTTTATTAAATTATCCTTTACTTTTCTGGATGAAGACTGGAGTACAATTAATTTGTTTTTATCTCTTTTTAGCCAGAGTTTAGTAGGTTTTGGGTATAGCAATTATTGATGGACTATCCGACTAATATCGTCTTGCAGGTTGAGAGAAATAACAGCATTCCTTTTTTATCCATTTTTTGATGGGGGATATCGTCAAATGAGTTCTACCGCCCTGGGTTGGGTCTTACTGCCTTACTGCTTTAACTACCTCATTCTTTCTCCTGCATTAATAACCATATGGGTTTTATATTAAAATGAAGTTTATTGAAAACAAATAAAACCTATTCTGAAAACTAATGAAACAAATTAAATAACTCATCTAATCGATCTATTTTTTATTAAATAATTATAATAATATAAGTAGTTGTTAATAAGATCTAAGTTTAAGGTCTTAATAGAAATTCAATGCTCTAGATAGTATTGGTTCCTTATTTGAAATTGTATGTAACGGTCAATATAGACAATGTATTTTGGATAGTCGAATTGAACAAGCTGGCTGGAAACGATACCCATGTGCGGTTTAATTCAAGCTTCGGAAGTACGTATTCACAGATATTTACTGAAAGCCACAAATGCTGCGTACTGGCACGTGGAGAACCAATTATATAACGAGAAACTGTAATAGGATAGTCTCTCGTTTCTGGATAAATATTTTTAAATTATGGTAATATTTTGGACAGCCTTTTATGAGAACATAGGTTGATATACTCACAAAATAACCTACAGCAAATGGTGTATAAATCTTATTCAGTTAAGTAATAATCTTTTTATCTATTTTTATGATCATTATTTTTATTTATTTGTGTCTTTATCATTAATTTCTGTATTTATCTCATTTAAGATATGCTCAACTATAAATACCGTTGTTTACTTACTTTGACAGACTTATAACAATTGCGTCGTCAAATTCTGGCGGGAACCAATTTATAGTCGTTTGCAATAGTAACTCACAAAAAATCTACCGGCTGTTTTAAAACATTTTTATTGGTGAATTTGCTTACTAAAGAACTAAAGATTCAGAAGTAAGTTCCAAATTTAATGAAGTATAGGTAGAATAAATTCACATTTATACTTGATAAACACTTGAGTATTATTATATATTAAATAAATTGGGCCATTCCGTATGCAACTTTTTAATTCAAGTACGTATACTCGTACCTGTTTCGTGTTGAAGAGTAGTAGTAGTTGCGAGAGGACTATCCTTAAAAATCACTAGTAGAAGTAAAAAAAAATAGAATAAAAAACCTTTTGCCGAATCTCGATATCACAAGACGCTTAATTGGAAAACAAAAACTTTTGAGAGAAGAAAAAAATATGATCCTCTTTGTACAAATATTAAAAGTAATAAGATATCATTTTTGTTGTTTGAAAGTAAGGGGCAAAGTTTAGATGTTTTTATTTTTTTTTCTTGTGGCCATGTTTAATATCGGGTCGTACAATTCCTACATTTTGCATTATTTATTTATCTAATTGTGTTTTTTTTCTAATTTAATTCAAAGATAAACAATAAAAATCGGTCATTTACGATAATTGAAATAATTTGAATTTCGAATTTTAAATAAAAAGTATAAAAACTAAAACTCAATAACGACAAAAACACTTATAACACAAAAAGAATTAAATACTTCTTATAGATCTTTTGTAGTTTATTTAAGTTGGGTTTTGTGATTGAGGATAGTATTCTATGAGACCGTGGTAAAATTTCTGTCACAAAAAAAACAAACCTATAAACTAAGACAAATTATCAAAATAGAATAGCTTTTGTGTAATTAAATGTAACTGTTATTTTAAATAACGCTGCTTCACACTGGGTGTCGTAGGTGCGTTTAAAAACATATTAAGCATACAAATTGTAGATCTCGCTAAGAGTTTTTTGGTCTGGTAATTGACTTCGCGACACGCTACACGACAGCCTGTCACCGCGTCAACTGAACACGTACAAGTACAAAAACTCTATGATATACATAGACTATTGACTGTGGATGTTTAATGAACCGTTAAGCTGATTTCCTTTTTAGAATGGATTGTGGGTTACGAAAAAGTAAATGTCACGTTTTTCAATCTTTTTAATGAAAACCTTTTTGGAATCCATGTAAGTGCAAGATCCTGTAAGTGACTGGAAGAAATTTCAAATAAATACTTTTTCTTCAATATAGTCTGTTTTTGCTGTAAAGATGTTTAGTACCTACAAAGAGTCTGAGTCAAATTATTATCGTTTAATAAAATATTCTTATACAATATAATATATATTATTATATATTCTTAAACACCCCTATTAACATTATAAATGTTAATGTTTGTGAGATTTATGCATGTACATATCTTTGTTATTATTTTTCGCAAAAACAGGTGAACTGATTTAGTTAAAATTTAGTATGTACAATATTTTTAAGTAACTACGTAAATTTTAAAATACACTTAAAGATATAATCATATAATAATCATATAAGACATGGTCTATGAATTGTTAACTTTAATTGAGGTATTTTACAAATTACACAAAAACATACCTTAGCTAAACCTTGATTAAGATACATTTCGAAATGAGGATGTTATATATACATATTAATTTTTCTCTTTCGTCCTCATCTCTTCAATATTCAATGTCCCGTATTGATTACAAAAGCTTTTTATAAAACCGAATTGCTTTCTTAAAATATAATCTAACTTCGTAGCAACCTGCTGACTTAAAAAACTTTTTAAATTTAGGGTCACCCATTACGTAAAATATCGCTACCTTATATTTCAGAACAGACTAAGCAATGTGCATACGAAATGTATGCCAGATTTATTTGATGAGGCATTTTGAACCTTAGTGACAAAAGAGTTGAGGTGAAAACATCTGAAATCTCATTGACACATAGGTAGCCTACCCCTCATATCATATCTGAAACTTCTAATAGGAAACGCGGGTCTTCTCACGGCGAGCAAAGGTCAGGCACAGACAGAGCTCTCAAACGAATTCAGGAGCCTAAGCATTATAATGTACCGAAGCCCTAGTTTGGAACAGGAACAGGAACGCAGAGGTTTTTGGCTAATAAGAGTTTGAAACTTCTCTCGAATCGAACCTCACTACCGCTCAGTATGAAATGTAGTGAATCGTGACGTCACACTATATACTAGACGAAAATAATTGTAGGATTTAGATTCAAAAAAATATGTAATATTCTAGTCAATATTTCTTTTATTCAAACACCGTAGTACCTAACCTTTTCCGTTATACAGATGTTGAAGTAAGTTTATCGATTGGTATTGTCTGTTGTACTGTAAGCGTCTTTGTGTGTGTGTCTGTACAATTAGTTTACAGGTCACGTTGTGGGCGTTGATTAAGCTGACGAATTAATAAATCAAATAATTATGTTAGAAGCTAAGGCTTATTTTACTGTGTAGCTGAAACTCCTTTTTGTTCCCGAATGTAAGCATCAAACATTGAATGAGTTTTTTGTCTAATTTCTTTTATTAAATAGGTAAATAATTACTTAGCAGTACCTGTTTTACTTGTCCGTTAGCATATCATATGTTTGAATTTAGAATCTCATGAAAACTATTTTTATTTTAAAATCTATAAATATTGATTATCCTGAAGTCAAAGTCTGATAGTTGTTTTCTCAGAAAAAGTAGTCTGCGCTTCTCAGGAAGTGAACTTTATTAAAACTCTTCAGTCGTTACAAGAAATGAATGTACATATATTTCACAATTTATTTTTCTGTATACCTACTTATTCTGTTTTTTCTGTATACCTACTTATGAAAGGTCCATCTCTTTTCCAAAAAGTATAAAACATCTGTTATAATTAAAAATACCGGCAGAATTAATTTTACGAGTACATTACAGGTACAGTTGGGAAGGGGAAGGTTTTTGTCAAGAATTTGTCAGCAATGAATATTGATGATTTTTATAACCATTAAGAAGAATGTATTCTTCCGGAGTAATTATTAATTTTGTTACTAAGACTAAAACTTACCCCGTAAGTTTTGGTCTTAGTTTTATTTAGTACTAGCTACTCTCACGCGGTTTCACCTGCTGCTCGGCTCCATTTAATTGTAGCGTGATGGTTCATAGCCTATAGCACTCAGGAATATTGTAGCTATCTATCAGTGAAAGAATTTTGGAAATCCGACCAGCGGTTCCAAAGATTACCCCCTACATACAAACTTACAAATTTTATATCTTTATAATATTAGTATAGATTAGATAGTTTGTTAACTTATCACAAAAAAACGAACGGATGCGAATGAGGCACAAAAATAGATTATTTTGGCATCACAAAAAGACAGATTTTTCACCCTGATATCTTCTGTCAGATGGCGTAGACACTACATAGTAAAAAACAGAGTCGGTTTCTATGTCCTTATACACCTATATATGCTTAAACTATTTAAACTACGCAACTGATTTTGCTGCGGTTTTTTAACTAGATAGAATGATTGAAGAGGAAGGTTTATATGTATAATAACATCCACAAAATAGTGGAGAAATTTAGTATCAGCATTGGATCCGTGCAAAACCAGGGCTGGTTACTGGTTTATAATATTTTTTATTGATTCTGAATACTGAGCTGAGCACTTATAAAGAACAACGGTAGCCATATTACGCCTCGATAACTGTGTAAGTGAACACTCGTATCCATTTAAATGAATCTCATGGGCGATTTTTGGTCCGAATCCCGCAAAATCCCATATCATATAACTGATTTTAATTACCGCCTACATTAATAAAAAGATTTAAATGTAAAGTATTCGACGAGAATCTTATTAAAATTATGCTCTGGCGCTCACGTTTGCTCCATGTATACACGTATACGTACAATATAGGTATAATACAGTTTTATGCGAAAAACAAAGTACATACTTAACTTTAATAATAGGGTTTGCTATATTAAGGGGTTCATCTGAATATTTTCTATAATAATTAAAAAATATTTACTCTTAAATTTTAATATCGATGTAACAATTTTTTCTACTATATTTTTTTGTATATTACGGTTTACGAACAGCTTCTGGGTGCAGTAAAACTTATATAATATTAAGAGCTATCACCATATATATGTTTTTTTTTTGTCAAAATCATTCAATGACTTTCCCCGCCCAGGGTAAAGCGAGAGAGAGTGTCAGACTCTTACTGACTAAAACCCTCCCGTTCCTTCTCCTGATCTGGCCGAGGTCGCGATGCCTCATTGCGCTTACCCCGCAGCCCCGGCAACATATACATATATGTCTAAGACTTACATAATTGCAACCAGTTATTGACTAACCGAGTTTACAAAATAAGTGTTGTGTTAGAAAGAATATTAAAATAAAATGAATAGTAAATTAACTAACAAAAACTGTTATGCTAAAAGTATTCTCTTTAAATAATTATTTATTAGAATAAATTAAAATATAGCTTTTCCTATTCAAAATCAAAATATTACGTCCATCGTAAATTTATTCCTATACTACTTACATTATTAATCTAAGTTCTTCTGACAGTTTAAAATAACTGATACCGAAACTAGATCATGTTCTTGGCTGTATGGACTTGAACGCTATATAAATGGAAATCTATTATTTAGTTCTATAACAACTCGTATCAGGCTGAATATTATGAAGCTGAATAACACACTATTATACTGGCTTTTTGGAAATAAGAATATTATACAAAGATTGTTAAATTTTATTTTTTTAACTGCTTCATTTGAATGATATTTAATAATCAAAATAATAAGTTTATCCGTATGTATCAATATTAGTCAGGGGCAGGCCATAGTATTTCCATAGTTTTCATCCATTAGTGCATAGCATCCCATACCCATAACCCTATCAATTGTTACCACATTTTACAATAGTCCTGCATCAACCGGGGATTGTCCTTGGGTGCGCTTTTATAGTGCATACAGGGATAATTGCCGGCTGATGTCCCATCACATTTAGATTAGAATTGTTCAACGGGCCTCTGCGAGTTGGCTTCGGCTCCTCGTATGCCTTCCAAAGGTCCGGGACCCCGTGGTCCCGTGAAAGGAAAGAACAAACAAAATAATAAAAAAAAAATAGATATTCCATTCAGTAAACATTTTGTATACCAATTTTAAAAATATTGTTATTTTTATCTTTTTTTAACGAAACATGGCTCGGGATTTTTCTCCTGTGTCGAGGGTGCATGTAAAAACAAACAAATTCTCGTACCCATCACACCAAGCCCCGGAACAACAATTAGTGGATCACACAAAGAGTTGTTGTTACGCAGCAGCCGGTTGCCAGGCTACTGCGGCAACCGAGCAATTAATTAAAAAGAAGGAATTATTATACGCAGTGTTTGAAAATAGAAATAGGCATGTTTCATATTACATAAGTGAAAATTACGTTTGCTGTGCTTCTGTGCGGTACTTAGAGAACAAAAACCATTTATATGGGACGAATTGTGTAACTAGAATTTAAAGCGCTACTGAGCTAATGTAGGTGAGGCTACTTCAGCCCTTTCCCAATCCTTAACTTTCCGAAACCCCAAATGGGCGGCAACGCGATCGTAATCTAAAGTCTTCTATGGTAGCGGGTGAGCAGATTGCTTACCATCAGGTAATGGATCTAATTGTATACCTTCGTTGAAAGAATCACTAAAAAATAAAATCAATACAAATTCTACAATCCTACAATACCTTTTTTCAATCAACGTTATATAAACATTGCATTAGCAAACTCTTGAAAAAAATCGCAAACGTCTTAAGAATCGCACTGATTTGGGGCCCCTTACTGATTCAGTACGGCCCTGCTTATTGTATATATGTAACTTATTCATCATAGATATTATATATCAATGCATATTCGCAGAACGTTATGTAAGACGATGTCAAAACAAGACGATTCGCGATGTCTCGTCTCAAACACGCGACTATTGTTCCAAGCTCTGATAGTGATATGTGAGAATTATTGCTTCTAATATAATTAATCGGAATGCTATTGACATTTGGGATTTTATTGTCTGAGAAATTATTCGCCTTTGTTTCATGTTACTATGCATATTGTGTTTAGACGTAAACAGTTTTATTTAATGGTAAAAACAAGGCTACAAAATCCTGATCCTTCTCCTCCCCTAAATCTCGAAATATTTGAGACCCTAATCCCCAAATGGCCGGCTGCGTAAATCCTCTGGTGTTGCGGCTGTCCAGTCCATCGGTCGCACCGATTGCTTACCATCAGGTCATCCGGAGGCTCGTATGCCGCTTTATCACATAAAAAAATGTTAGTTTAAAAAAAAGTAATATTTATTTACTTATTTGCGTAGGTTACCCTACCGACCCTACTAAGCGGCATTTAACGTTTGTAAGGTAATGCTTTCAAAAAATTCTCTGTCCCTCTCTCTTTCTCTATTTCTCTCTCTCTCTCTGCTACACATAGTAAATATATAAAACGTATAAACACACTATTCGAGCCGGTAAGCTCAGACCGCTGACGCCATATTAGGTATTTCCTTCCTTACAATTCAGGAAAATGTACAATCATATCACGCTTGGCTCTCTATCTCGATGCGTAGATCAAGCCTTCGAATATATATCGGCATTTTTCATTCCATTTTCAGTCTAGGTACGCATTTATGCCGCACGTGATGTTGGTAAAAGGTAGGAAAAATGTCAAAGTACACAATACATTTTGGAACGTAGTACGTGTAATAATAAGCGATAAATTCGAAAAGTTCGTGCCAAACTTGGTGACAAAGTTGGTATGAAGGAAAAGTTTGCGTACGTGCGGCTTGGGAATAGCAGCGAGAAAAGAAAACTGTTTGTTACTTAAATAATTATCTGACAACGGATTCTTGTTAAGTGAATAATGAGTTTGTTGTAATCTTTCTTTAGTTGCGCTTCATTTATTAGTTTTTGCGCAACTCTAGGGTCACTTGAGTTAATGTCAATTAATTAATTAGTGATTACATTGACGTGCCTTACATTATTGAAAAGATAAGGCACACAGAAAGAGACTTCTTACGACACTATGAAAAAATCCTAGTCAAAAATACTCAAACATTTAAGAATAAATCTTGGGCATGAAAACTGTTCTTATAATCAAAAACCTCACTGCACTGTCTAATCCCAATTCCTTAAGTATCACTTAGCTACAATGGCAGTAATTTACCGCTGTTATCTGAAGTCACAAAGGTGGGGACAGCTGTTCTATTGTCTCATTTGTCTCCGTGATTGAGTGGTTCCTGAGCGTTAAACCGTAATAGTTGTAATCTCATGGTTCAGATGATAGAACTTAGTTAGAACTTTAGATATATGAAGACTTATTATATTGAACTTATGTTTTGCTTTAATTGCAGTAAGTTTAAATAATATGATGAGAAGTGTGGGAGAGCCATGTTTCGGCACAAATGGGTCGGCTCGACCGGAGTGATACCACGGCCTCACAGAAAACCGGCGTGAAACAACCACAGTGTTGTGTTTCGCCGTGTGAGTGAGGTTACCGGAGGCCCAATCCTTACCCTTCCCAATCCCTCCCCAGTTCCTAAATCTCCAAATCCCTAATCTCTAAAAGATCGGCAACGCACTCGTAACTCCTCCGTTGCGGGTGTCAATGGGCGGCGCTGATTGCTTACCATCAGGTAATCCATCTGCTCGTTTGCCGACCTATTACATAAAAAAAAATATAATATTGTTTTAAAGATTTTTGATGATGCATTGTTATCATGATCAATATGACCTTGGGTTGGATTCCCATAGTCAGTTTTCGCAAAATTCTTTAGAGTAACAGCTACAGTTGTAACTGGTTTGTGATAATTTATAAATAATTTCTCTCAGTAGCTTTGCTAACTCGTAGTAGAACGGTAAAAACAGTCTATAACAATTTATATTCTAGTCAAATTTGCAGTGTATCAGTTTTTAGGTGAAAGAGTCGCTAGGAACATCCATCCATTTGGCCATTATAGGTGTGAGGTGCTTCGCGGACCTGCGGACGGCGAGTAAGGGTAGCTCGTCACCCGACCAGAACCAGACACGAGCGTATAGCGCGTTGCGCCCTCCGATCCCACCCTGGGCGGAAGAAGCCAATTGATAATTTTCCAGTCATAAAAAGGTTGCTTTGCTTTAGGCGACCACTGCTTATCATTACAGGGAATAAATGTTGTGACGTGATGTCATTTCTAATTACTCATTTAACTATACGAACGCTGGGCATACCTCAACAAATGAACCGACTGTTAATAAAACGTTCATGGATAATTTAAGCAGATGGATCGGAAATTGATGCGGCCGCTTCTCAAGCATTAGGGTTTAAAATTTGACAAGTACCAATGTGACTTATCCGTGTCATAGGTACACACTTTCTTAATTTATTGAGACATCCCTGACATACGGAGAAGGAAAACATTGTTAGGAAAACTGGATGTATAATTCCAAATTACATGTTTGAAATACCCAATCTAAATTGAGCAAGCGCGGTGATTAATGGTCATTCCGTCTCTTTGTGAGAAGAGGCTTTTGCTCAGTAGTGGGCAGTTAAAGCGGATAATGTGTGAATGTTAATTTAAATTAGATCATTATAGTGAACCTCCACTGAATTAGTTTGTATATAGTTAAACATATTTCTTCATTGGATGTTAACAAGTCATTGATTGTGATTGGGAATAGCTCCCGCGGCTACTACTGAATTCATCAGCATAATTGTATTGTATTGTGCATACATTATATTACAATTACAACTTGTTAAATACATTGTATTTAATATATACATTGTCAATACAGAACAACTTAGAATGTCTTATTGGTCAAATGGTTACAAACACGACTGGTATACACGAAACAGTTGTGTCCTTATTTAGATTTTCGAGTTTTTTTAGGCTCCTGTTGTAAACCAGGAACTATTATAGTTTCACTATGTTTGTCTGTCAAATCTAAAATCTGTAAAATCTGTACTTTTGCTACTTAGGTTGAATTGCGGTTTTAAGATTTACAATAACTCTTAAGTGGCAACATTTATTGTGACAGACGGGAAACTACGGACCCCTACACTGAGCGTAGCCTGATACGCTCTTGACCGGTTTTATTTAATTAGGCGTAAACTTGATTAAATTCTTTAGTTAATAATTATCACTTACTTCAGATGCGCCAATGGCCGTTATGTAGCTGTGTAATTGTGAATATTTTGTAGAATATTTTTTAATTTCAAGTCGTGGTTGTTCAGCCATTGAATCAAAAATATAATATTTGTATAGATTTAAATGATTATCCTTAGATAGTATGAAGAAACAATCCTTGTAGTGACTTTTCATCAATAAAGGGAAGCAATAAATTATTTTATACGTAACTAAATGTGGATCGTCACGTCAGGTAAATTTTACTACAATAAGGGGGACTAATTATTGTAATCATTGTATCCCCGAAATCCCAATATTCAAATCCTTTAGTAAACAAATTAGTTTGTTTGTTAAAATTAACATAATTTTTCAAAAATTGTCTTGACAGCAAAAGCACCCTAAATGAAAACTTAAGGAAATACCAATTATTTCCACAATACCAACGGTAATAATGTTATAACGGTAATGTACCGTTGAACATCAATGAACATTGGAGAGACCAAGCAATTTTTAGATACAGAAAAATAATGATAGAGGAAAATATTATTTTACGAAATAAAGAGAGTAGATGCCCAGTAAAGTGGGAAAATTGTTAAATGAATCGTGATTTTAGTTGTAAGTCTCGCTGTGGGCGGTCTGTGAGAAGCCAACTCGATATTCTATACGGCTTCCGGGGTGCTAGCCAATTCACTCATACAAGAAACCTCGTAATAATATGAAGTTTTATCGTTGTTAATATTTATTTTATATTTTTACATTGAGTTGAACCGAAAAAATATCGTTGGAATTTAAATTAAAAGTATTTAGGATTTTTAGTTGGTTTTGCTATTTGGTTGGTTTAAACTGAATTAGTACTAATTTTGGAAGGGTACTTATTCTAAACAAACATAAACGTATAAACATATTATTATGAAGTTTCATAATTGAATTGACAATCTATAAGTTCGAGGCATATTGTTGGTAGATATTGAACTGATGAACCTCCAGAGACCAATAAATTCTTTATAATTTATCTAACAATAAGCCTTTTTATATTACAAAAACTGTAACAAAGAACGATATTATAAAATTACATCTCGATTCGAGAACAAAAGACAATCACAAAAGTACGAAGAAAAGAAATGTCGGTAATTTGTACCCGTTGTCGCATAAAACTTATAGTCAGTCTTAAATCTTTTAGTTTCTGAGACATCTATATGAGCTCAATGGTTTCAAAAACATAAATTATTTCAAACATCGCTGCCTTTTGAGGTAACAAATAATAAAACAAGTTAACTTCAAGACGATTTCAAAGAAAATCGGCTGACTGGATTTATTCGGAGAAAATTTTGAAGCTATCATCGTATGAAATCGTACGAGCGCGCCGAAGCATAAAAGACGGATTTTACGATTGCGACTGTGTAAATAACTCATTTTGTGAAAATATTATTTGGTTTTATGCTGAGACACCGGTTTAGGAATGATGTACACATGACACATACGCGTACTACGATATAGCACCAATCCTCATAGAATCGCGACCGAACTCAATATGCGGCGGTGACGTGGCAGTGTTGTATGATATCGCCTCAATTTTGATACAAAACAATTATTTTTATTGGGGAAATTTTGTGTTCATATTTTGTGAGCGTTGGCTTCGTTCCAAAATGCGAAGGTACGGAAGTATAGGGACCAAATGCCTAAAATGGCAACAACAGTAAAAGCTTTTTCGCGTTTACCGTACAATATCTGTATTGAATGAACTGTGACCGAGGCAAAACTTTATCTATTATCGTTGAAGTCATATTGTAACGAGCTGTTTGGCAAGAAAGTCTTGGTAAGCCATCTTGCCAAGTCCGAACGATTATTTGTCAAATAATGTGACTACGCCTTCCTTTTGTGGGTGCACTGAAAAAGTGTGCAACGCCCTTTACAATATCAAATAGTGATTCTGTTTTATAGCCTTGGCAATGTGCCGGTGAAGATATAAAGTCTTAATTTCGGTCTAATAACTTTTGTCGGTGTGTTAAGCTGACTGTAACGAAAACCTATTGTAGCTTAAGTATGCAAAGCAAATCACTTAGCAAGATTAAATTCAGCGAAATGAAGTCAGCTTGCTTGTTGAAACAAAATGTGAATTTGTGTATTTGCAATGTAGATCTAAAATGGCCTCGAAAAGTGGGAAATGGACAAGATGCTTGCAGCAAATTTAAACTATCATATTATCACGCACTAATTTCACTCTAAAATATTAGATTCATTCTTCACTTGAGGAAAGTCTTAAGAAAAAACCTGCCTCGTTCGTCTAATGTCACACTACAATATTTATAATTTCCCAAAAATCACTCAGGTGTCAGTCAGTGTGGAATTGCCTATTTTAATTACATTACTAAAGATTGAATTCATATGGACACTTTGAATTGGAACTTGAATTTACTTGAAATATCAAAATCAAAACACAAAAATAAAATAGAGAAACTTCTCAAAGATTTTTAAAACGTTCATCTTTGAAGTCCGTAATCGTTTACATCAGATCTCTGACGGCAGTTACTCATAAAATATGGCAAAGGTTAAAGTGAGACGCATTTTTACAACAAAATTCGCCCCACCTTTGCGGGGTGGTTCCGGAAAAAATAGATGCTTGAGTTTATGAAGTAGGTACTCTGTTGTCAAGTCAAAGGACTGTTTTGATGTTTTTATTTTTTTTTGTCTTTAAGTGTTCGGTTTTTGTAGCTTGGTATAGTCTTGTGGTCGAATATTAAGTTTCAAAGTAATTGTTTTTAAGCAAGCCGGTTATTTATTTCTCCTATTTTTGTGTTTAGATACCTATTTGTAATAAATTTTGTATAAAAATAATCGTAAGTTTGTAATAAATTTAAGTGTGGGAGAGCCAAGCTTCGGCACGAATGGGTCGGCTCGACCGGAGTGATACCACGGCCTCACAGAATACCGGCGTAAAACAACCACAGCGTTGTGTTTTACCGTGTGAGTGAGGTTACCGGAGGCCCAATCCGGCCCCTTCCCCTATCCTTTCCGATCCTTATATCCGCAACCCCTATTCCCAAAAAGCCAGCAACGTACTCGTAACTCCTTTGGTGTTGCGGGTGCCAATGGGCGGCACCGATTGCTTACCATCAGGTAATCCGACTGCTCGTTTGCCGACTTATACCATAAAAAATCGTAGTAATAATGATTTTTTTTTATTCTTTATGAGCAGCAAACAATACATTACTATAATTTATGTACCGCTAAATAACATAACTCACAGGATTATTTCTAAGAATTAAACAAAAAATCTTAGAACCACGCTTCGTATCGTTTTATAGCTTCAGATTACAAAAGCATAGAGTCAAGTCTCATAAAAAATCTAAGATTTATAGGTCCCTAGCGGTAAACTCAATAGCTTTTATTAGATTTAAACGATGCTCACACGAAAGTTATTATGATAAATTTGTCTATATGTACCTTGTTACGTGTTTATTGAAGAACATTGTTGTTTAGGATTAATAAATAATACATTTTTAGGGTTTATTTCATAATTAAGTTCATTGTTTGTAGTTGATAGCTTACAACTTCTTTTTAAGGGGGGAAATCGTCGAATTTCTTTTCTCATCTGATTTTTTTTTATGGTAGACGGATTACCTGAATGTAAAGAATTGGCGCCGCCCATGGAAACCCGTAACACCAGAGGAGTTACGAGTGCGTTGCCGGCCTTTTGGAGATAGGGGTTTCGGATATAAGGATCGGGAAGGGATAGGGGAAGAGGCGGGATTGGGCCTCCGGTAACCTCACTCACACGGCGAAACACAACGCTGTGGTTGTTTCACGCCGGTTTTCTGTGAGGCCGTGGTATCACTTCGGTCGAGCCGACCCATTCGTGCCGAAGCTTGGCTCTCCCACACTTAAGATGACACAATCTTGCCTGACTCGGGGGCCAGACTCTTATTGGCTAAAACCCACCCCGTTCCTTAGGCTAAGAGCTGGGTCCGCGGTGTTGTGAGAGGAAAATCATCAAATGACTTCTCCCGCCCGGAGTCGGGGAGGGAGTGTCAGACTCTTACTGACTAAAAGCCCTTCCGTTCGTCCATTTCCTGCTCTGGGCCGAGGTCACAGTGGCTCATTGCGCTTACCCTGCATCTCCGGCTGAGAGCTAAGAATAAAGATTCCAGTTGAAACCTGACAATGGTCTGGATTCCTGATAAATATCTAAATGATTATGCGATCTGCATTTGTTAATAATAGGCTTGCCTAGATACTCGTATTGGATAGGATAATACTGAAAGAAAAGAAAAAACAAAAGTACGTAAACAGAAAATAACGTTGTATTTAAGCTACACTTAGGGAAAGCATGTTTTAGCCCGGGTTCGCGTCACTCTGGGCGACAGAAGTCTTTTGATGATTTTCTCTCACAGAAAAGGGGAAAGCTTATATACAGTTTACTTTTAATACACCACTTCATTTTCTGTTTTTAATTTAATTTTTACTCGTCGTTTCACTTACATCAAAAGTAATCATGAATAACAAAATATCAGGCTAGATAATGTTGTTTCATATCTACACAGTCATAGGCACAGTCACAGGCAAGTACGATATAAAGATTGACTCAGTTCAGATACAGTTGCTACTATTACATAAAATCACTACACACGTACTTAGTTTAAAACAAAATCGCTTTCCTTGTATGCTTCAATCTTTAAAACTACACAGCGGTGTTACGTACATGCGGTCTTTTTCAGTAGGTAGATCGAAGAGGAAAGTTTTTATGTATAATAGTGAAATCAGTATCAGCATTGCATCAGTGCGAAACCGTGGGTGATAGTTAAAGTATTTTTCTTTATTTCTTTTTTTTTATGTGATAGGTCGGCAAACGAGCAGACGGATTACCTGATGGTAAGCAATCAGCGTCGCCCATGGACACCCCCAATGGATGAGTTACGAGTGCGTTGCCGACCTTTTAGGGATTAGGGATTTGGACATTTAGGGATTGAGGAGGGATTGGGGGAGGGGAATGATTGGGCCTCCGCAAATGAAATGGGTTTTTATAATAAACCCATTTCATTTGCTTATCGAAAAACGCTTACTGTATTGAATTAATCTTCATACCCGCATTCCAAACAACTGTGCGGATAGGGAGACGATATAAGCGACGATATTAGCTCAAGGCATTTAGTAAGTGACACAAGGTATCCACAGTCAGTGGCTAGCCTAATTTCTAAATTAATTTACCCTGAAGCACTAGCAATACTAATTACGGTAGCGGCGTCTTAATGCGACATTTAACAGTGAGTATTGAGGTAAGGATGGCTTCTCGAGTGACAGTGCGATTAACTATTATTTTTCGTGTTGATCTGTATGTGGTTGATCGCGCTCTTTTGTGTGTTGTGTCTGGGGTTCTATGACGTGTGTCTGGTATGTTTTTTTTTGTTTATTTATTACGTGTGTATCATTTGCTGGTAATTTTTTTTTACTTTTTTTATTAGTTTCGGCCAGCGTCTTCGACGTCTCTGTGATAGTGGTACTAATAGCTATTACGAGTATGTAACTGGTAATTTTCAAATATAATTGTGCCTAATGTAACTTTCAATATCTGCAAGATAAACTGACAGACTTAACTAGGTAAACCTTTTTTTCTCTTATTAAATTTTGTTGTATGTATTACTCAATAATTTCATATATAAATATTTATGGTTGACTTATTTCAAATTTAATTATTTGTACTGAAATAGAAATTGCTTGAAGCTCGTACAGAACCTATACTTCTCTGCCTCACCATTGAGGAAGACTGGTAGAGATGTAAATATTACATTGGTATGGTACGAAATGGTAAAATAAACAAAATAGTTTTTAAAAATCAACAACATTAAATAAATGTACGTACCCAGAATTTTAATTTTTTCCATAAAATATTTCAACTGTAATATTCTTTTCAATTTCATATTGCGATATACTCGTAGGTAATGCTTCAATTATTACCAAAATCCACATGGGTAAAAAATAAAATACTCATTTTAGTATATACTCAGAAAAACATGTATCCATAATTAATAATATTTCCGAGAAAAGACATTTTATATTAGTAAAATCTGCATCATAAAATGGACTGAGTTGAATTGGCGCATGCAGTAACTGTGTCAGCAAAAGATTGTGCAGGGATCCCGGCCATTTGATAGCCGGAACATTCTATGATGGAAGTTAAGCTTGAAATAACGCATGAGTGAATGCAGATTTTAAAAATAGTTTTAGATAGGAAAATATCCCTTTCAAACGGGGATATTTTGACACATTTCTGCTAAGTCATGTTGAAATATGCATTTGATTGGATTTTGTTGGAACGATTGAAGGATAGAGAACCTATATTATATTACATACTTGTACATGTTTTACTGAGTCAGAAGCAGACATGATAATATACGTGAGAAGATTAAAGCTTTGAAATCTAGCTAACGAGGATGTCCTGTACGAAAATAATCCTATTGGTTGAATAGTTTTTTTTATCGTGAGGGGAAAATCATCAAATGACTTCTCCCGCCCAAGGCCGGGCAGGAGGGAGTGTCAGACTTACTGACTAAAAACCCCCCTGTTCCTTCTCCTGCTCTGTGCCGAGGTCGCGGTGCCTCATTGCGCTTACCCCGCAACCCCGGCTGATTGGTTGAATAGTTAAATTTCTCGTAGAAGGGCGAAGAAATTTTTATTTAAATCGAGTTGCTACTATAATAATATTGTTATCGAACTGCATTGAGAAATTAACAGCTACCAGAATTGTATTATGTAAAGGGCTGATTTTCAGTCGGGTTTGTGGGTCCTGATCTAGAGCAGGAATATTTTACTTCTTAAATAGACTACGCTATTATTTAATGGCCAGTTAAATCATTTGGCTGCGACATGTATGTATAAAATATGTATTAGTGCTTTATTTTTTCTGTACTATCCGATGCATATGTTGCTCATAGGAGAATACTGTTTGGGAATAAACAGGTTGATTTACATACTACGTATATCAAACTATTTTGTGTTATTAAGCTAGATGATTAACGTTTTAAATAAAAGACTTAGAGACAGTGTCAGACTCTTTCTGACTCAAAAACATTCCATTCCTTCTCTTGCTCCAGGCTGAGGCCGAGGTAAAATATAGCGTTTGACTTGTAACCACGTCGATAACTATTACTAAGACCGGATTAAGCAGCCAATGAAAAGAAAAGGTGATGACGTCACTGCATGGTGGCTACTGGTGACCGCTTGGAGATTTGTAGGTCAAATGACTACTTCCCACGTTGCTAGATTTCTAATAAATTAAGTGTGGGAGAGCTAAGCTTCAGCACAAATGGGCCGGCTCGACTGGAGTGATACCACGGCCTCACAGAAAACCGGCATGAAACAATCACAGCGTTGTGTTTCGCCGTGTGATCCCCTATCCCTTCATGATCCTTATATCCGCAACCCCTATCCCCAAAAGGCCGGCAGCGCACTCATAACTCTTTGGTGTTGCGGGTGTCCATGGGCGGCGCTGGTTGCTTACCATTAGATAACCTGATCGTTTGCCGACTTATACCATAAAAAAAATCGACTTCATTATAACAGTTACACGATCGAAATCACCAATCTACAAGACATACCTATATCAATATCCTAATATGAAAACCTCAACACGTCTTCACTTGTACAGAATTTCTTCAAGATACACTTGAAGAACTAATAAAAAAGTATACAATTTTTATTCAAGCCTCGTTCCCAATAAAAATATGAAAACCAAAACAAAGGTCACCGTTGGGGCCAGACACGTTGTCGCCAAATGTGGCATTAAGTTTGGCCGAAGCGGGGATATTATCGCGACACTATAATGGAACTTATTTTGGCGGTTTTTATTGTTTATCCAGAATTTATTCGTGGGAAGCTAAGTGACTGTATCGCTACCTTCAAAGAAGTTTCCTATACATTTATGCTGTACATAGATCATACAAAAAACGTTCTATATTCAAATTTATTTCGTACATAGCAGCTTTTTAATTAGACATTTTAAATCAGACCTTAAGTGTGTGTCATAATGTATATATTATAAGGGTTTAAAGTATTTTTTGTATTGGAGGTTTATATGATTTTATAACCTTAGGTTAATTATGGTTGTCCCAGTCTCTTGCATTGAGAACTCAGTCAGTTGTGTTCAAAAAGTTATTTTAATATTTTGCCGAAAGTATTCAAAATATTGAAAACTGCTAATTAATTTTACTTAAGTTCTTATAAAATTAAATTGCACTAAATTTTCATTATCTTGTGATTACGTTTTGTTTCTAAATTAAAAATTTTTCGTCATACTATATTATGTTGTTCTATATTTTAAATTGTGTTTTTTTTCTAACATAATTTAAAATATTTTATGTAAAAATCTACAGCCTTTATTAAAGAAAAGTAACGAAATAAATAAGAAATTATTTCTGTGCTCATAAAACCAGTATTATAATACACGGCCCCAACTCTTCCGTAAGTAATAAAACGCTACTACTAAAAGTAAGTGGACGCCCGCAGTGCTCCAAGCATCTTTTCAACACGTTGAAGCCATCTTGTATATTACAAAATTAGAACTGCTAACTTTATTCATACAGTTAACTTATAAATAGGCATATAATATACGTAAAAATACATGAATGTCACTTCCTTACTACTTAAACAATTTCTAATGTAAACATATGTAGAGTCAGAGAACATCCGAGTATGGCGATAAACTCGTTACACTTACTCACAAAGTTCTCCTGCTAATTTCAGATTATCTCCTCAACATACTTGATTCGTCACCTGTATAAGTGGTCCTTAACCTAATAGAAATAAGGACGAGATTGCATGGTATAAACGGTTCCATTTATCGTCCTACGAGCAGCAAACGATCGATATCATCGCGGTCGAAGTAATAGGCGAAGCACTAGAGTACCACAAACTACATGAGACGTCTAAATACATATAATTATTAAAACCACATCACTCGTAAGGTATCTCGTTATGTAAAGAGCTTTTACTGATATACTCTAATGAGTGTAGCGTAGTATGTATTTACGTCAGACCGACATACGACAGTCAAAACTGAGACCCAGTTTCTTTGATCTTAGATAAAATCGTGTCCTCACTTTGGACTTTGAAAACCGCGAGTAATGAGTGATCCTGAAGAAAATATTTATTTCGAGATCTCTCAGTATTATCCATTGAGTCTACAGAAGTACTCAATTAACGAATAGCTTGATCTTTTGTTTCCTTGAAGTAATATTGAAACAAAGTAATCTTAAACTACTCCAACCTCCTAACACTAGACGTCGATAATGGAAAAACGTTAAGTGACTCATATAAGCGTTTCATGGCAACCTACAAACAAGTCACCGCTTAAATATTTTAGGTTTCTTTTCAGTTCTTTAAAAACAATCGTTAACATTCTAGATTTCATACGTAAGCAGTTTTTACGAGAAAACATTATGAACCTTGCGACCTCTCCAGTCTTCTTAATGAAGGTTTTTTATTATGTTTTGGTCCTTTGGCACTAGATGCGAAGCTCCCTGTATTTACAGTGTCGGCTCTCGAGTAGGGCCAATAAACTTGTCGAGTCAAGATTTCAATTCCAGCTATTAAGATGTTTGTTTTGTGAGAAGAGAAAAACAATAATTAGTTTGGAATCTTGTCGACTTTGCGTAACGATTTGTTTACTCAATTCTAAATTAGGACGGAGCTTAAAATTATCATTATATTTTTACTTTTCAAAATAGTATGGGCGTTTAATATGTTGTTTTTTACCTTCAGAAGGACCAATTTTCCTTAAACCTTAACACTCTCACCATTGACCTTTTAAATTGATCCTGTCAGTATTAAAAAGGTTGGTGTAGCAAAAGATCCTCTCGAACCGAAGTGTTGTTGATACAAAAAGAAGTACTCACTATTTTATGGACGCATTCCGTTTCTCTGTCAGATGGATCAATCTACTTAGCATTAACTTCCTAATATATTTCTTGAACAAAAACAAATTTATGGGCGCCAGTAAAATTTCGCCTCTGGATCCCCTTTTCCTTTATTGATATAAGGGTGTCTACAACTTCGTATAGAGTTTGGACAGTATTGAGATTACGAAGTTGTTTATGAGCTCTGTTTCTTGTTTTAGTATTATTAATCAATCTTTGATTAATGATGAACTGTGTTTTGTTTTCACTTAGGTAATGTTTTAAATATTACAAAAGAAAAGGCGAAGTTCATCGAATTTAAAATTTTCGTTGTTATAGTTTAATAACATTTTGTAACATCAAATGTTTTTTGTACAATAATTAATTTAAAATTAATAAAGATGTGTATAGGTACGAGTACGTATAATATATCGTATTACGCTTGACACAAGATTCTATTTCCTAGAGGAAATTGACAAAGCTCTAGCCAACAATCTGAGGAAAAGTTCCGATTGGAAAAATATATCTCAAGGAAAAGATTCCAAAGACGTGTCTTGTCACGCACGCTCTATATATGATCTTTTATTTTTCCTTCCTTAAAAGTACTACGAGGAATTCTTAGTATCATAAAATGTTTTAAAGTAACAACGTGTGACACTAGAAATTTTGCCTTGGGAGTGCTTCACAGTTTTCTTCTAGTAGTATTCGACGCCAACAATCTGATTAAGAAAAAACAACTGATTTTTCGAAAGACGAAATTTAAGTAAACCATTCTAAATATTTATTAGCCAACTTACATTATAAAAATGTTTAGAGTAATTGACTCTGTTTTCAAGAGACGATTCTAGCAATTATTTTGGGATTCAGTTTTATTTAGAGCAAGCAAACCATTAGAAGACGGCTGGTTATTTTTAGTCCATTTTATAAAACGGGAACTTAATTGGATTTTCTATTGTTCCAGATCAAACATGAAGGCAAGAAGGTTATTAGAAGGAAATCGAAGAATCGTTAAAGTTGATGCCTTATGATTATGTTGATGGCCTCTATGCCAATTCTAAGTGTGTTGTATTATGTTTGATAACAAAACCAAGAAAGTCTGAATACAGTGTACATCAGATGATCTAAATGCCTTATTTAAAAGAAGCTTGCGCTGCCTTCAGG
The DNA here is from genome assembly GCA_902829305.4 of Spodoptera exigua. NCBI lineage: Eukaryota > Metazoa > Arthropoda > Insecta > Lepidoptera > Noctuidae > Spodoptera > Spodoptera exigua. The sequence goes on from LR824614.2 coordinate 9,244,102, forward strand.
CGCCGACTATGTTTGACTCGACCAAAGGCGCACTACTCGTAGCGCCATCTTTGTCGAACAGCTCCTGTTGGCTAAACGGCAAGGGTTGGCCCTCTACATTTCCAGCACCCGCTGATATACTAAAGGCATTTTTCATATTCGCTCTTTCTATGTCCATTGTTTTTGGAAATTTGGTCCTCATTTGCGTTTTGAATAATAGAAGGTACATCAAGTATATCGATAATCAGGTATGTACGAACATTTTCTACTAATTGCCTTTTTCTTAATTTGGTGTATTTTTAATGTTAAAGACAATTTTATTAATGTCATTAACGTCTTTTAGTAGTCACCACTCGTAATGAATGCCCATTGTTAAATTTGGAATTTACCTCATTTTCAGTAAAGATTTCTCTCAATTTTCAAACCGCCAATTATAATAAAACCTTGGTTGTGTCTGACTAATTGCTTGTCAGATAATAACATTGTTAGGCAGCTGAATAATGGTTGAATATTACTAGGTTCTACCTAACTTATTTGGCATCATAAGACATCTTTCTTGGTCATTAATTCACAATGATAGTTCTCAACGAAAATAATTTATGTGGTGCCATATTTTACAGCCAAGATACTTACTGACCTCGCTCGCACTGAACGATTTATTCACGGGAATCTTGATAGCTCCTGTCGCCCTGCTCCCAGCTTTATACAAGTGCTGGCCATACGGAGAGATATTCTGCCAAATACAGGTTAGTCACATAATTATTAATTATAATTAATTTCAATTCAACTGAAACAAAGGAGAAATAGAATTAAGTAACACGTTAATATCCAGACTGACTGGCAACAAGAGCTACAGATTACATTACGTAATTCATGTTACCCTTAAACTGTGCCAAACTAACTTAACACCTAAAGTACTTAGCAAATGTTGAACTCGCAACGAAACTTACATAGTAGACAGAAATAAAATGAGTACATTAAAATTAGTTTGCCATCAAAATTTCAGGAGAGTTACTTAATTTAGTTAGAGCTAGGCGGAGTTACGAGGTCCTCGCAAAACTTTGTTTAAACAAGAGATGAAGAGAAAATGAGTAAAGTTGCCTCGAAGGAAAAAAGTTCGCAATTGGCAAAGCAAAGTTAAATGGTAATCGGATGTCAAGGAAAAAAATTGCGTAACGCAGCTGATTTTTGAGGATAATTTAGGAAGATGAATTTAAAAAATATTCTAGCTGAAAATTGTTTTCAAAATTTAGCAAAGAAAACAGTTTGAAGGTTGTTCGTAGTTAGAGGATCAACTTTATAAAAGGGTAATTGTTGACGTTCCGGAGAAGCGGCGATCCGTGAACAATAAAATTTGCTAAAACTTCTATGAAAGCACATAATGCGGTATCAGCTAATGGTTTATAGTGACCGAGCACAAAGTTACGTTGGAGTTTCAGCTTTGTAACTGGCTCCAGACGCTAGCTGACTTGTTATTCCTTTTACGAAGTGGCTCTTTTGATACTAACATCAAGGCTATTTACATAGATACCAAGAATTCCTTATCTTTGATGTTGCTTAAAGGATACAAAAAAGTTAAGTATAAAAATACATTTAGACGGAACTTCGACATTTCATTTGAAGTGATGATGTCAGCTCTCCAAAAATGTTCTGTCCATGTCATGCTAAAAGTTTTTTAAATATTATCGAACTAAAGTCATGCGTTTGTATTTGTGAGATAATGGCCTATTAATATAGTGTGTATATTATTTGGAAGGGCTATAGTTAGATTAAGAATATTATAATTGTTCTTGACTAAGTTTATAAAACACACATCTTTTAACTGGTTTGTACGAACCAACATTGGTTTTTGCGTTCATTCTTTGAGCAAATCATTTTTTATTATTTTAGGCTCTATTGAGAGGGGCTGTGAGTCAACAGAGTGCGGTAATTCTGGTCTGCATGGCTATCGACAGATATTTGTACTTGTTGCATCCGGACACCTATCACAAACATTCGAGCAAAAAGGTGAGTGGGTTGATTTTACTTTGCTTCTTTTTTATATAGTGGCAACCCCAGTTACAGCTGGCTAACTACAGCTCTACAGAGCAATGGATTTTTACATCGAATATGTTTATGACTGTCCTGTGTGTTTAAGGCTCGACCAGAGTGATATGGTATCACGGCCTCGCGGAGAACTTGTATGAAACAAAACCTGTGTTGTGTTATCTCCAATATTTAACTCTTCCGATTCTCAAAACTATAACCTCCTAAAGGCACTAATTAAATAACGGTGATCCAATAAGTCGACAAAGGAGACTATCTACCAAAAAAAGTTTAATATTGATTTTAACAAATGGTGGTTATTTAAATTCCATATCATTAAAATTTCATGGTGACCCGGAGGTTAAGGAGCCCGCTTCTCATGCATGAGAGTTGCAAATACCAATGTGACTTTTTCGAGTCATATGTACTTTCTGTGATTATTTAGACACCACTGGCATAAGATGAAGGTAAATATCGTGAGTAAACCTGGAATTATAATTTCTTATTATAGGTTTGAAATCGCCAACCCGCATTGAGCAAGCGTGGTGATTAATGCTCAAATCTTCTCCTTGTGAGAAAAGGCCTTTGCTCAGCAGTGGGCATTTATGGGCTGATGATGATCATCAAAACTCTCTATATGTTGAACAATTGAAGCCGGACGTTCAATGTCCTAAATAACTAACTATGAAGGTATTTAACAAAATCTTTAGAAGCTGGTGCTTCACAAGGAAACATAGATCTATTCGTTTCCAAAACATAACATTGGCTAACGCTAAGAAGTTTACCATCTAAATATCTAATGTCTTCCTACTTCTCGAGTTCCATTGGAAACTTGTTTGTAAGTGAACTTCCTACCTTCGTATATCTTTCTTTGAGAGGATTAGTGTGTTGCTTTATCGGGAGTAAACTTTGTTAGATGCAAAGGGTCGTTGAATACGAGAACACGTTTAAATTATCTCGTTCGTGCTCTTGTGTAAGATGGTTCTGTAATGTACGAGTACCTACATGCTTGGATTTACTCAGGAACTGTGTTTGAAATGGGTTTTCAATTTATTTTATTTTTATTGTATTTAAACAACTAATTTGGAAGTAATGAGGAAGCTCTAGTCTATTAGATAATACGAAGGCGAATTCATGTTTTTTTTTAATCTAAGAATAGACTAAGAAAGCACTAGACTTGGTCACGAATAAATTATTTGAACATAAACAACAATATATTATATAATCACAAAATTATTGATTTAATGATTTGTTTAAAGTTCGTGTTTAAAAAAAGCTTGGCGTGCCAATGAGTCGCGACCTCCCTGGACTAAACAATATAGACACATTTCTATCCATTGTTAAGATCTAGACCTTGTAGTGATGTATATTACCACAATCGTATACAAGTATTAGTTAAAGTTCTTGTCTTCTATTATAATGGTAAACATAATCTACTTTTTGAAGAAGTCCAATTGTGATTTTATGTTTTCACTTGTTATCTCTTTTATTCAATAGACATACATTCAATAAGTATCTATGAGACTCGAATCTATTTTTAGTAGACCCACGATGAATGCCACAAGGGAGTTCCTTTTTTTACTTCGTACATACGTAACATATATGCTGAGAGCCGGAGGGAATTTGACAGGATATATCTCTAAATGACATTGTAAATCCAACACAAAAATTTGGTTCCTTAAAAACATTAGTAGATCTCAGTTATTCCCTGTTTGCTTTTTTCACTCACCTTTCCAGTAACGTCTTTGGTGTGCTATAGTTTCATCATCAGCATCAGCTTATAAGTACTTACTGGTGATACAAGTCCAGGTTTTCTCACGATGTTTTCCTCCACCGTATGTGAATCGTAGAAATAACATATAACTCAGAAAAAAACACTTTGTTGCTAGCCAGGTTCCGAACTCGCACCCTTATGCATGAGGAAGGGGAGCCTTAATGTCCGTTCCACCACGACGTTCATATTGCTATGCTATAGTTTGCATTGGGTGAAAATACGAGGATGAAATATTATATCTGCTTTCAACACTATTATCTTCCTGATATACTATTTTCGCACTAGTAAGGGTAATATTACAAAACGTCTATTTCATACAGCTGTCCTAGCTACCTGGAAAACTATTGACCTTTGAAGCAAGCATCGGGTATCTAATAATACTATTGTTAAAACTTGTTCAAAGTTACTTCATATACTGTTTGATGTATAAATAGAATATATTCTAGAACGATATGAGCACGTCAAAACCTTTGTAAGTTTGTATATTGCTACTGACGTTTTAATAAAACTGACCTCATCGAGTGTCAAGGCTGTTAAGGGACTTATTATTCATAACGTTAGTATAATTTGACTTCTAGAAGTCACTAGACTGTGGCATTATATTCAAGTATAATTTATATTGTTATTAGAAGGGATAGGACATTTTGGCAATGAGTACGATGAAACGGAAATTAAACATGTGACAGTTATAAAAGCTATTAATGGATACATTTTTATTATTATATGTAGGTATATAAATGGTAAATTTATTTGCAAGTCTTTTTTTTATTTAATAGGTCGGCAAACGAGCACACGTATTACCTGATGGTAAGCAATCAGCGCCGCCAATGGACACTCGCAACGGAGGAGTTACGAGTGCGTTGCCGAACTTTTAGGGATTAGGGATTTGGAGATTAAGGGATTTAGAAGGGATTGGGGTAGGGGAAGGATTGGGCCTCCGGTAATCTCACTCACACGGCAAAACACAACGCTGTGGTTATTTCACGCTGGTTTTCTGTGAGGCCGTGGTATCACTCCGGTCGAGCCGACCCATTCGTGCCGAAGCATGGCTCTCCCACACTTATAGTCTAAGGTATTTATAATTGTTTGAGAAGATCTTTGCTTTCTGAATCTACCATTAGTTTATCACAGCATTACCCAAAGGTTTGACTGATAGAGACATACCATTGAGACTACAATTTTTTTGCATGAAGCGTATTAATAAAAACATTAAATAAAAATAATCTTACAGTTATGATTCTTACTGGTTTTTAGAAGTGGCTCGTTAGTCGTTGAAGGTTTACGTTTAATTTGAATGCAAAAAATAAAATTTTAATAGGTTAACCCTATTCCACGGAATTTTAAAATGATCTGGCGAGACGTGATTTTTGTGTTATACGTATTTTATTTTGTTCCAAGCTCTTCGGGGAAAACGGAGGCGCCATCATGTTTTATTTATTTAAGTCTAAATCCTTCTTTTTGTTCTCAGGGTTGCGTCTTAGTTATCAGTACAACGTGGATACTGTCAGTATCTCTGTTCGCTATCATGGTTTTGCCGCGATCAGGCTATTATTTCAATTCAACTGGATTAATGGCATGTGATGTTTTTCATAGCAGAGTGGCTTTTAGGTACGTTTGTTAGAATCGATTAATTCTGTCAATTAGATTTTTTTCTTTATTTTATATCTATTGAATATGAGAATACTATTTGATTAATATATTCTCTTATAGTTGCTAAGCACAATTTTCTGGTCAGAAACATTCAATTCTTTATTATTTTTTCTGAAAACTAAAAAGAACACAAATATTCCAGTTTCTTATTTAATTTTTACATGTAAAAATTGTATTCAAATAAAATACAATCCAACATTCTCTTTTCTTATGATATATTTTTTTCAATATGTTTTATTAAATAGTGTGTTTTATTCTGTTTTATTGTTTTAGGATTTTATCATGCTGTGCCTACTATTTTCCGACGACCATGGCTCTCATGTATTGCTATGGTTCAGGGTTCCATGTCAGTAAAACTAGAGGAAAATGTGACCCCGAACCTTTGAGGCCCAATGGAGTGCCAGTGCCTTGTGCGAAGACATCACATGGAGAACATGAAGTTGTGGTAAGATGAACTTGAGAATAATAAATAGAGTTTGCAGAATTATAGCACTTATTATTATTTATATAGAGGTCGTGTTTGATTGAGCGAAGGCTGGACAAAAGATCACAAGTGCCACAATGACCCTGGTGTAAAACAAAATGACATTGTATCTTTTCACTGCTCTAAAGATTGTTATAATGAAATTATTTATATGACTGGTAAAATGTGGCATTACCTCATGCTAAGGCCTTTGATATCTTTGTTTAATAGTCTAGTCGTTTCATTTCTAGTTAAGTAGAATCATTAGATAAGGGGTTTTAACACATTCAGTGCTCCCGACGCGTATGTGCGTTTCCTCGCACGCACATACGCGTCGGGGGCACTGAAGAACGGTTTTAGAGGAGCTAAAACTGCTATTGCCAAATATGCTGTTTAGTTTTAACATAATCACCGTCATAGCATCCATTATGTGATTTGATTTAAATACATGGTGATATTTCGACGTAGTTGGGTGGAGCCAGTACTGAAATTATCTTTTTGTTGAGATCAAACCTCAACCTCAAACTGTTTTTGCTATTTATTCCAATAACGTCATGATATCAGATCATGTAATCCAATATAATTCATATAAATTTCGGTAACGATTACACAAAAATGTTTGTTTCCTTAAAAAGGTCACGTAGCACATATTTATAATTTACGAGTTTAACTTGTTTTGCCAACCCGCCATATATTTCCAACCTTAGATGTAATATAAAATACAATAAGCATTCATTACACAGATAAAGTTACTTTCATAAATCAAAATGATAAATAAAATTTCGCTCACGAAGTAATTGTATCAAACGGAATAATATTATCTTGTGTGTTTCATCTCGAAATCTTTTTTTTCAAAACTTCTTTAGCAATGTGTTTAGGCTCTTCAGTTGTGATATATTGTAATTTCGTTTCAGTACTACTGACATCCTCATTTAATAGATTAAAGTGCCGCGTTACTTAGATTTTATTAGATTCACAACAATAAGCATTATTGTTCTAGAAATACGACTCTGTCTTACAAATCGTTAGATTGATTGGACTAGTTTTCTTTGAAGTGAATTTAGTTCGCTAATGGAGAGATTTCGAGAACATTCTTGACGCTTGAGTTGAGATAATTTTACTGCGAATTAACAAGAATTGACGTTGTTTTAATGTTAATTTTGGATTCAATTACTCAGATCAAATTACTTTTCCATTTAGACATTTTCAAAATTAAGTTGCTAGGTTTAAATTTGTATTTTATTTATTAGACACAATCATTTGATTCAATCAATGAGCATTTATCATTCAAGTCTGAAAGATTATGTGTTATAAATAATATTTTTTCATTGTTATAAGATGCCAGTTCATAGATTCGTATTAGTAAAGGTAGCGGTCATTTTAGATACAAAATTAAGTATGATGATATTATTTACTCTGTCACAGATTCAAGCGCCAGTGAGACCACACAGCGTGAGCACATCACGAACGATGGCAGCAATGTCATTAGGTTTCATCGTTATGGTCACTCCGGCTACTATACAGGAAGTGGTTGCGGCTTGTACCGGCTGCAAGGTATGGATTTTAACTTTGTCATATATGTTTTTTTTTATGTAATAGGTCGGCAAACGAGCGGACGGATTACCTGATGGTAAGCAATCAGCACCGCCCATGGACACCCGCAATGGAGGAGTTACGAGTGCGTTGCCGACCTTTTAGGGATTAGGGATTTGGAGATTTAGGAACTGGGGAGGGATTAGGGAAGGGGAAAATGAAATTGATGATTTACTTTCATTAAGAACTTTTTTGGCCGAATTTGAATGTCTAGCACAAAGTTTTGAGTTCAGGCAATTTGAAAACCGGGCATAATATGGGTTCGATGTAATTTTAAGTTAGCACTGAACAGACTCTGAAAATATCTTACCAAAATGGTATACAGGAAATTACGTTAGATATGTAAGTAATCTGCCCAATTGTATCGTTCTATTTGAAGTATAAAATGCGTGACGCTGTTATGTTGTTACCATCACCGGAAAAACATCGTCCCAACATAAATTTCTGTACAAATGGCAAAGGGTCTAACACAATTCTTTTCTAAACGTGGCAATTACTAAACAGTGTCTTGGGTTTTTTTTTATAAACCGAGGGAAAGGGCTTTAGAACCGAAATCTTAATTCTTTCTCAACTGAATAATAATGAAAGCCTTTCGGTGATTACGAGGATAAACAGTGCAATTGAACTCTTATTTGATACTGTTTTGTTTTGTTGAGTTAGAAAATATATACGCTGTTTAAAAAAAAGATAATATCTATAAATAGAAATAGTGTGAAATATAAAACTAATGATGTGTATTTGTTCCTAACAGGTCCCGCCTTCATTGGATTTCATAGTGACATGGTTAGCCTTGAGTAATAGTTTTTGGAATCCTTTTCTATACTGGCTGTTGAACAGTCACTTTAGGAGGATAAGTCATGAACTGCTACAATATTATGTACGTATTTAGCGTTTACTAATGTATTAATTTTATTGTTTAATTTATTTGCAATTAACGTGATGTATTATATACGCAGGTATGCTGCCGTAGACCAAAATCTTTCCCAAGCTACGAGAAACCTACAACGGGATGTTGTGGTTCACCCGTTACATCTGACGGACTACATTCAAAAGGAGAATTTGAAGGACTCGGTGAAAAATATTGGGGCGAGATATTAGAACGCACTGTGTCATCGTCTTCACTGCATGCTATACAAAAAGCTTGCCATCGAGATCCACTCCGATGTTCCGGTTCTTTCAAAGGCTGCTCAAGTAGTGCTTGTAAACAAGACCCTAGATTCTTTGATGGCTATGGCCCTACAGATTACAGACAGCTCGACAGATCAGCTTTTCAAATTGAATCTTGTTCACGTCAATGCAGATTGAAAAACTCGGACATGTGTTTATTCAGACCAAGCCCTGGCTTGGAGTGTGGCCGCTCTCGTTCCAACTTAAGCTTAGATGAAGGCAACTTCAACAAGACTTGTAATGGTAGGCATCCGGAATTGTGAGAGTTCCGAAACTGTCCGGTTTTCGGGCATAGAAGTAATAGTATAGGTATGTATCCTGGAGTGGAGCATTTTAATTCAAATATTAAGTGGAAATTTGATGACTCACCTGGTGTTGACGACGATATGCAACATTTAGAACATAATCTCGATAGGATACGCAGTTTAAGTCATGAGAGAAGCTTTAACGCTTACGGACTAAAAGAAAATGATAATTTGTTGGAAGTGGAAGTGAACGATATAGTGGAAGACGATTCCGATGAAATCAAAGACTATGGAAACGGTTGTGCTCATGACATTCATGATGAAAAAAGTGAATATAGTGCTCATAAGTTCTCGCGTAATTCATCAGTGTCTAATAGGGAACTAGACGTCATCAAAGAGAGCTCCAGGAGCTCGAGTGATACTGAAGTGACGTTGACTCGATGACTTCCGAGGGTAACATTTGATAAAGCCGTAAATGTTGTTCATTTGGATTTATCCCCGGAACATAGACACTATTGTAAGCAAAAGTGTATGTTGTCAGATAAAAGACATCCTTAGTTGTTTGATGGTTTAGAAGAGAAATATTAGTTTTAAGTACATGTGGACCAGTAGCTTCGGGTCTGATTTCTGTAATTGATTCAATAGGGTGTGCATGTGAATGGACTTTGAATACGAATGTGCCAAGATTTTAGAATTAGAACGTCGTGTCTCAATCTACCTCTTTGAGAGACACGGATGTGTGTGTAAATAATTTTCCCAGAATGATAGTATACTATATTACGTAAATATTTATACTACGTATGAATAGATACAGAGTGTTAAAGTTTTAGTATAAAAGCAGGTAAAGGAAGTTTTGTATTTTTTGTAATAGTCCAATTGGAGAATTATGCAATTATACATAACTACATTAATAATTATAAAAGAGTTTTTGTGTATTTCTAATTTTAATATCTTATAATTAGTTAAACTATCTACTGTATTTCTTTGTGACTTCTTGTATGAACATTTCACTGATACCCAATGTGAATTTATTCTCTGTATATAAATAATAATAAGACTGTTTGAAGGGAAATTCTTAAAGTTATTCAGATCGCACAATACATTTCTTCTATACATAATAAAGTAATGATTAAAAACATTGTTGATGTCTACTTAAATGTTAAATCAGCAAAGAGAAAGGAAATAAATTGTTTATATAACTTTGCGTTTCATTTCATCAAAGAATTAAAAGAAAACAAAATGTTCGGAAACACATCAGTAGGTACCGAAAAACAAAATTGGATGTTCCCGTAATAAAAAACAACCTTGGTACAAATAAAAGGAAGCTAAAAATAAAATTACGTCTTGCTAGTGAAAGAAAAAAAATGCATAATTATATTAGTCAGTTGGTATTTGATAAAGATGTGATTGACATTACATATGTAAAAAGATGATTAAAGCCCAAGTTGACCTTGAAACAAAAATTTTGATAATCATAGGACAAAAAAATAATAAGACAAAAATATTAATTCAAAAATATTCAAAATGGAAATCAAAATTACCATAGTCCAGAAGACCCAACGATTTACGACCCTAAAACTAAACTAGTCTATCTATGATATTCTTAGTTTACGGCAATTTTTATTGCCGGACTACGGGTTTACAGCTTAAAGCGGACGCCTAAGCGACAGTAAACGCAGAGATGTCCGGGACTTTACACCGTGGCTTATCTCAAGGACCTGTCAACATTATATTTGTATCACAGTTGTGTGACCATGTGATTGTGTAAACTACTAGCTTGGGTTTAATTTAATTACTTGAAAAAGGGTACTGTCAATTCAGAGATAGGACCTGTTATAATTTCTACTTCAATCATAATTTCCGCTGTTAATTTTGTTCTAGTTGGGGACGGGCCTCCATTATGAAATAAAAGTTCCTAGACTGCCTATTTTAAAGTAACGGCTTCATGATAATTGGATTCCCAAACAATTATCTAAATATCACACAACCATTTTTACGTACGTAATGCTTAACCAATGCACATTAAAGCTTTGGTGGTGAAAGGCGCGTAACGCTTCGCGCGTGACTCAAACAGCCAATAGACCACCAGATATGGGTCCCAACAGTGCAGCAGGTAGCGGATCAAGCATATTAATGTACCACAGGCTCGGTCTAGAGCTGGACAAGGAACGGAGTGGCTTTTAAGTAGTAAAAGTCTGACACTCCCTCTAACCCCACTCAGAGAGAAAAGTAATTTCAGGATTTTGCCCCCACAACAAATGAAGGTTTTGTAGTATTTATCAAATTTTGCCTCACTTCTTACTTATAAAGGACACAGTTTGTCCTAAATAACAGTTTTAGTAATTAGTTGAAAAATAAACGGGTGACACTGATGGTAAGTGATCGTCATCATTTACGGCTATGACACCAGATACCATCTCTGAGATAAAGCAGACATTTCATTTCAAGAGTTCGTAATTACACAAATGTGGGTGCCGGTGCCGTGTAATCACAGGAGATCTGCCATTCCTAAGCTGAAATGTCTCATGTGTCTGTAATTACACCGATGCTCATAGTACAACGAAAAGGCTTGGTTTCACTGCCAATAGCGCTAAGATTTCTGTAAAATTAATGAACAAAGGAAAATATTTCGCTTGTTAAAGTATGAGAGTTGAAAATAAAATATGTAGTAGTTGTTTCTCTCAATTGTGTCAGAGAAAAATATATATAACTGAAGCGGTGTATTGACTCGTATAAATACGTTTAAATTCTTTTCTGTCGTGCCCTGGAAGTTTTTTCCGTTTCTCGGCCTTAAAGACTCGAGCTTGATTATATTTACTTAAAACATGACTTGAACAAAAAAAGCTATTAGTAGTTTTATAATTACTGTGTGTATTTGATAGAAACATTGTAATAAACAGCATCAGTCAGCTACTGGCCATTCAAAACAAGGCCATGGCGTGGAGCGAGAGGAACTTGCAGAGAAGGAACGGAATGGTATTCAGTAAGTAAGAGACTGACATGTCTCTGTCTTGCCTAACCCATGATGAAAAAAGGCATTTGATTTTTAGTACCCAAAAAAAAGAAACACCATTTATGGCTGGCAACAAAATTATTTTCACGAATTTTGTTGAGCAAGAAAAAAAAAACAAAATAAGCAATGGCCTCGTCAAACTTTTCCATGATAAAGATAACAAAATTAAAATGATATTGAAACCTCTCATAGAAATATAAAAATACAAAATTTCCTTAGTGCGAGATCATTTTAAGAGCTTTCCGATGTAATAGACAGTTTACATTCTGTCCGTGACTAGAGACGTGATAACAACAGACGTCTGCCTTTATGGCTTGAAGATTACGTCGTTAGTTGCATACGAGTGCTCAGAACTTTGATTATAGTTCGAGGGGAAACTACTGAAGGTTGAAGATCACATATTGTTAAAAAAGATACACAAATATGAGGGATATTTTGAAGACTATGTATTATATTTCTTTCAAAAAAGGAATCTATAGAAAATTTACACCACAATATGCATTTAGTTTCTTTCAAAACACCATAATTACTTCACTTTTTATGTCGCGAACATAATAATTTGTCATAATTTACACAAGAATGTTTTTTTATGTTCATGCTGGGGCGTATTTAGTCAGGAAATTATAACAAATGGTCGTTGCCGCGTAGACAGGGAAAATCTTTAGCGTGAAAAACGTCCACCATGTTTTATTGTCATTGTATTAAGACTTACTGTGCCTCGAGGCGTTTCGTGTCTGTCATTTCGAGTTTCACCGTAAGCGAAACCATTTCATTTGTCTGAACTAAGCTTTTAATCCCGCAAATTATGAATACTTTAAGTAAAAGTTTGGTAATATACCGCCTTGAACAAAGGTTATGCTGGGTCAGCGGTGAACGTTTCAAAGTCGTAATTTTTCAAACCGTTTAAAAGTATTCCATTATATCATCTGAAAAATAAATTTTCTCAGTTATACTTTGCTTTAGTTTTATGAACAAATAAAATGATATATTATGGTCTCAGATCGAAAGTGTATAAAACAAACAGTTTTGAGTATAAGAAATTCGTACTATGTTAGCTTTGTCCCGGAGTTTTATTAATCATACTCTTTAGTATTTTGGATAGAACATATCTATAGAATACATTTTTTTTTAATCTGATATAAACTTTGGCACCTTATACCGATCGAATACCTATCTACAAAAATACATAAATAATGTTCAAGTAAAAAAAAATATTTGATACGTGATAATCTCTTGCCACGTTTATCTAACTCCGTCGCTCTATATAATTTACTACGTGAAACGAAAAAGGCTTAAAGGGAATGTGTACACGAACTAAAACTGGGTTTAATATGTGAAAAAATTAAGTAGATACGAGTGTACCTTCACGACTCCGCTAAACTAGTTCACAGTGTACAGCGACAGAACAAAACTTGACACTCATTTCGTGCGCTCACTCATTCCGACCCTTACCATTTATTCCCAGTTCCTCTAACTCATAAGAGGCAACCTTTCTAATGAAATATATACTGCAACACATAGTAAATTCTATTTATATCCAATCTATGATATATAATAATTCCTTAACACGTACGGACAGACGGATCGTTTTGCAATACAGTATAACGAATGATATTATTATTTTATATGTGACCCTGTTCGGTCACAGTGAATGTTCAATACGTGACCTGTGTTTATATGGGGAGTAATCTAACGCTATGGGCGGGTTGTGTGTGATATTCGTGTAAAATGTTTTCCTTGTTAATAGAATTACATTCATGAGGTATAGATACATACATATATACCTATATAGACTTAGATGTGCTTTTTACTTGTTTTCATTTTGCAGATTTTTTTACTCGCACTCGTTTTTTATCGTTGGACATGAATAAGAAACAAAATTATTACTATTAAAATGACGTTCAAAATGTTAGGTGTGATATCAAAAATAAATTAGAGAAATTTGATCTTTTATATAGGTTTGCAAACGAGCAGACGGATTACTTTAATCATAAGCAGCAACCGATGGACACCCATTACACCAGAGGAGTTAAGTACGAGTTTATTGCCGGCCTTTTGGGGATGAGGATTTCGGAGATTTGGGTATAAGGGAGGGATAGGATTGGACCACCAGTAGCCTCATCAACACGGCTAAAACAACCGCTGTGGTCGTCAGTTTTCTGCGAGGTCGTGCTATAACGCCGGTCAAGGCAACCTTCACGTAGATACTAGATCCAATAATCGACTACCCTTTTTTTGTTTTTGTCAGGGTAAAATAATCATGACTTCTCTCGCCCAGATTAAGGAGGGAGGGTGTGTCAGACTCGTACTGACTAAAAACTCCCCGATCCTTCTCCTGCTCCGGGCCGAGGTCGCGGTGCCTCATTGCGCTTACCCTGTAACCCCGGCTGAACATCAGCCCTATAGGGCCCCGTCTGTGGTGGTCTATTAAATGATGAAAGTACAGTATTTTATAATCCTCCTATAACATAGCTTTTAAACCATAAATATCAACCAAGCGTTCGCCATTGTTACTCGAAACCGAAAATTATATAACAAACCACAATGTCAGTATAACTTAGACCGGTATTTTCATTAAAATAATTCTGGCATCAAATTTATCGATAGCATAAAAGGAAATTAATATCCAATAATTCAAAAATACCTTTTACTTCCACATAATAGGAAGAACGTTCAGGTATGGGATCTTAAACCAAATAGATTTCACATTTTACAGCACTGTGCATTGATTCGTAGGAAAATAATAAGTGCCATTTTTCAATGGTCGGTTTCACTAATTGAATTCAAGATGTCTGTATTTAAATTGAAAATTTGCTATTTCATTTTCAATTCTAGATCATTTTAGTTCGTGCTTAACAGGTGGAAAATGAGTTTGTCATCTGTTGAAATATTTTGGACCCTGTTGTTCATCTTTTCATTGGATTTGTAATAGATGGTAAAAATATAATACTGTTTTGCATCGAACCGAACTACATATTAAAGTAAATAAAAATACACATTCATTTTATATAGTATTTCGATAACAAGTACGTAAACTGCTAACAGCATTTATATATAAAATAAATAATCTAGGTTTTTAAACTCGTTTATGCTATGTGGGTGAGCTATAATTAGAAAAAGGAGTTTTAACCTAAAAAAATAATAATAGTTTGTAAGGTGTATACATGATACTATGCTATAGAATCAAATTAATGCATGTTAATTTTTATGACAATTGGACTAAGACAAAGGCTCGGTCAGAGATTCTAAATGCAGCAGCAGCGTAGGAGAAGCTTCGGCATGAATGGGTCCGCTCGACCGGAGTGATACCACGGCCTCCCCACACCGTTGTGTTTCGCCGTGTGAGTGAGCTTACCGGAGGCTATTCCCCCATCCCCCATCCCTACCCAATTCTTAAATATCCGAAACCCTTTTAAGTGTGGGAGAGCCAAGCTTCGGCACGAATGGGTCGGCTCGACCGGAGTGATACCACGGCCTCATAGAATACCGGCGTGAAACAAATCACAGCGTTGTGTTTCACCGTGTGAGTGAGGTTATCGGAGGCCCAATCCCTCCCCTTCCCCTATCCCTTCCCAATCCTTATATCCGCAACCCCCATCCCCAAAAGGCCGGCAACGCACTCGTAACTCCTTTGGTGTTGCGGGTGTCCATGGGCGGCGCCGATTGCTTACCATCAGGTAATCCGTCTGCTCGTTTGCCGACTTATACCATAAAAAAACCCTTATCCTTAAAAGGCCGGCAACGCACTCGTAACTCTTTTAGTTTTTTAGTTGCGGGTGTCCACGGGCGGCGCCGATTGCCTACCATCAGGCAATCCGTCTATGAAAAAGTTTGATCATCCATCTTGATACGCGAAACTAAACCTTAAAATCTTGTAGTCCGCAATGCTGTTATTTTAGCTTTGAAAGTGGATTTTGATAGATCTGTTTGTTTAAACACCAGCTGTATACCTGCCGGGAAAACTTTGAACTAAGAAAAGCATTAACTTTTTTAAACGAAATGGACGCAAGAAAGCAGTTGAAAAAAAACAATACCAGTCTCCTTTCTGTGTGAAATAATTAACTATTATTAAAATATAATTACATTCTATAATCTTAATATTCCATCATTTTCATCAAAAGCAACATAAAATAAAGTAGCTAAAAATTAGAATCTAAAAAATACCTAATACTACTAAACTACAAAGAGTATGTTTTTAAATTTTTCAAATTCTTAATTTTGTTTTTCTTACAAATCCGTGGAATCACGGACCAACTTGCTGCCTGTTTTGCGGAAATATATGTAAAGAAGAAAGCAAAGTAAACGTGAACGAAGAATTAAAAGGATATCTTTTGTCACCACAAATAATTATTGTTATAGAAAGAAAAGAGATAGAGAGAAAAGAGAGAGAGAGAGAGAGAGAGAGAGACTGTGTATGTGTGAGAGAGAGACTTTCTGTAAGTATTTTATTCCTGTTTAGATTCTTCCATTCAGATCAGTCGTTAGAAACTGCATCTACTCATCTAGAATACTAAAGCAAAAGTTATAAAAAGTTTTATAGTTTCTATCTTCTATAATGAAGCCATCGTGATCGGGTAATGCGGTGTATTAAAGTCGGTGCCTATACGAACCGTTTACGGTTACTTGCTTCAGTTTTATAGCAGAAATAGAATGTACTTGGTATTACAGAAAAGATAGTATTAACAGTGTCTTGTTTATGATAGATCAACAGTAAAAGCTAGTTTTGAAATAAGCGAATTGTGCAAGTTAGTGATTTGACTAGCTAACGTCTCTTCAGGTGTAATTTAAAAACCTACTAAGACGATCTTCAGCCATCGTCGCTATCTTACCGTTCATAACTCGTTGTTAGCTCAGAACCGGGTTCAAAGGTATCCTGGGTAGGAAGAGTCATTCGGTGATAGTCCCACTTCGAAAGAAATCAGAACTATTTATTACAATGAAATACGTATCTATAGCAACTATCCTGAGACATTTATTGAAATGATTTTGTAAATGTTTTGTTTATGTCATTGAGGCACATTTATCTTTATATATAAAAATTTCGTGTCACGTGTTTGTCCGCAATGGACTCCTAAACTGCTAAACCGATTTTAAATTTGATTTACATTCCTTGTGCATTTTAATCCAACTTGAAAGATAGGATAGCTTACATCTCAATTTATGGTAACAATATTATTTACCTTAGCCACAGCAACGCGTGGCAAAGCTATTTATGCGCTTAACTAAGGACCAAATAATGTTTTCTGAATTCAATGATCACAATATTTAAGTAATGATTTAATAATTTTCGTTAAAAAGCTACAAGATCAAAGGATAAGTAAGTAATCTTAACCACAAAATTATTTCAATCCTAATATTTATTGAAGGTAAAGGTCTAAAAAAATAAAGAAGTTATAGAGTACCCTCAACCCAAAAGACTAAATCAGGTAATAAATAATGAGTCGAGTCTCCATATATAAGTTGAGAAAAATACCCTTAGAGGTTCTGACTGAAATATGAGAGTGCGGAAAGGATAATGACAAAATGGCTACCCGGAAGAATAAGTCAAGCAGTCAACTGAGGGTCTCATGTGCCAACATTTGAGACATGCCATAAATCTGTGTAATCTACACAACATGCTAAACTTGTAGTGACTGTATGACGCGCATGTTTATTATCATTATTTTGATTTTCTTTGTTTACAATATCTACATATATATAAAAGAAAGTCGTGTTAGTTACTCCACTTATACTCAAGAACGGCTGAACCGATTTAGCTGAAAATTGGTAGAGAGGTAGTTTAGAGCCGGGAGAAGGACACAGAATGGAGTAGGTAGTGTAGGTTAGGTAAAGTAGGGTAGGGTAGGTTGAGTAGGGTAGGTTGAGTATGGTACTTTGAGTAGGGTACGTAGAGTAGGGTAGGTAGAGTAGGATAGGGAGAATAGGGTAGGTAGAGTAGCGTACGTAGTGTAGGATAGGTAGGGTAGGGTAGGTAGAGCAGATTAGGTAGAGTAGGATAGGAAGAGTAGAGTAGATAGGGTAGGTAGAGGAGGGTATGTAGGTTAGGTAGAATAGGGTAGGCAGATAGAGTAAGGTAGATAGTCAAATGACAGGAGCGACGCCGCGGGTAAGAGCTAGTATACTAATATTACAATGCTAAAGAGTTAGTTTGAACGCGCTAATCTCCGGAACTAGTGGTTGGAATTGAACAATTATTTTGTGTTTATTAGTCCATTTATCGAGGAAGGCTATAAAACATGGCGCTATAATCTGTAGGAGCTGAGCAGCGAGTGAAACCGTGTAAAAGTAGCTAGTTATTTGTAAAGGGTCTATGTTTTTCTACAATATCTGGCTGCACTAATGTCAATCCAATGTATACAAGACACGCAATATACAGTTATTCAAAAACAATCAATAGATCCCAGGACGAGCCTTCCATCTTCATATTTAGTTCCAAAGTTCTTAATTCCTATAAAAGGCTAGCATAATTGGTATCGGTACTAGCAACGCACACGTAATTCCTCTGGTGTCCATGGGCCGATTATACCTTAATCCGTTGGCTCGTTTGCATATAAAACAAAATAAAAAGAACTGTAGGAAGTACTTCCTAGAACGCATTTGCAAAGAATACCTAGCTAGTTAATTAATCATAACCCAAATGACCATTGAAGTGCAATCAATTAAATTCATCCGAATCTTACTTCAGCCCATTGATATCAATTGTCTTTAGGCAATTAACAGACGGCATCAAATAGCCACGATTAATATCACTTTATTTGTGTACAAAAGGCAATAAATTATATTCATCCAACAGCGATATTAATTTGACGTGGCAAATATTTCTCAACTGATGCAAATAAATTGTTATTAGGCGATAAAATGGTTTTGTGGTGAGACTGCAATTATTTAATGAGATATGTTTTATGTTTTTATTTTAATCGTTAGCTTTTAACCACGTTTGAAGTGCCAAAGGTTACAGAAAAGAAAGATGGATCTGTCCTATTCGTTGTATAACGTTTTTGTTTAGATTTAAATAATAATATGTATATTCTCATACGAACTTGTTGGTTGGGTGCGACTGCCAAAGAAGGAGTCTCGGCAACAACGACGATGTAGAAAAGAATTAAATACAATAAAATTGTAGTTCGTATAGTGTTACATTGTAAATCATTACTTTTCCTTGGTTTCAGAGGATTTCACATACTTCCTCAATGTTTTTTCGATAAGATGTAACTTTAGATTATCCTTCCTTTCCGTGCATGATTTTCCCTATTGGGATATCGGCACTCATAATATTTCGTAAAATGAAATTCTGTCTATTTTGAAAAAATATGTAGGTGATTAATTAATTCTCGACTGCCATCGCCACACACAAGAAATTATTTTACTATGCAATATTAAAACTAAAATATATTGATCTTAGTATTTTAAAGAAATTTCACATTTCAACATTTCAGTTGTAACTCTCTCTGAGAAAGGTATCCATTAACACACGGGGACTTACAAGAGCTATGAGTGCGCAAAAGTAGTTACAAACTGCTGTAGTTATTGTGACACTCTTACAGAGAAGGAGGCCCATAGTACATCAGTACATCAGATGTGACGTAGTTGCGGATAATACTTAAAGTTGTCTTATGAATGCTAATCGAGCGGTTGCATGTAAGCTGGTTGCCTAGTTACCGCATCAACTGTGACTCAAATATTGACTATGTAAAAGGTAAAGGGATATAAGCAAATAACAAATTTTCCAAGGTAATATATATAATTTTGCTGACTAAACATAATACTAGCACAACCCCTACTCAAGATAGTTTCGCAAAGTCACAATAAGACCTGTGATTGCCCATAAACATACGAATAACAACAGATAACTGCAGCGTTCCAAGAAATTATCGCTATCATTGCGTTTCGATGCTATCGCGTTTTCCTCAAACAAAACTGAACAAACATGATTTTCTGGAATCAATTCATATGCATACATACAAATACAGGAATCAATATTTCGATGTAAATAAATACACATGATTTAATATCATATTATAATACAAATATGCGCTAAAGTCAAATGCAATTTCCAAGTAACTTATAGTCTTAAGTCCATGGATTTGGATAAACTAGACAGTGCATGGATTTACTAATCTACCTAATTAAGAGTTTAGCTGTGCTTGCAGGCGAGTTCGCTGGCAAAGGACATGGCCAAAAAAGTACATTCCACGTACACGAATAAAATTAATACACTGTAAAATACAAATAGAAATATGAATTATTACGTAGTTTTTAGCCTCTCCAGACCTGACAATTATTATTAAAAAAATGTAAAAGTAATGCAACAAAATCAACTTCGTTTGTCAAGTTTCGCCATAATAGTCCATAGAGAAAGATAAATAAAAAGACGTTCCAATTCCAAACCACGTGTCTTAAACTACACTCGTAGAAAACGTGTGATATGATCGACAAATGCATTACACTAGGAACATATTATTAATACGAAACTGTATTCATTGGTTTTAGTAGCATTTTAAAATATACTCATATTATAATAATGTTATGTTTTATTTTTATCTAATTCACCAAAAAAAAAACTTAAACGAAACGGAACGTGTTTGGCACTTTTGACAGCGTGTTTTTGTTAACCTTGCTAATAATACTGGGGTAACTGTTTTGCGTTTTGGATTTGTTTTGTGGATTACGATGAGGTGCATCAACTGCGGAATAGGCGTACAAAGGCTGCAGAGGCGTCTTATATCCTCGCTTTCTGCACACCATCAAACAAAACTTTCACGTTGGTTAACCAGCTCAAACCCAGGTATGAAGACGGAATAATTATATAATACTTAATCTGTTTTCTTTTTTTATGTTTTATCATGGTATGCGATTTTAAATAGTGCATCTTTTTTTTAGTTGCCTCTGGGGACATTCATTTGCCAACCACGTTTCTTATTATTGAATACTGAGGCTGGTGAACATGAGAGACTACTGGGGCATAACATGGCTTGCCTTGGTTGTGGAAAATCGGTTCGAAAAATAAGACACCATAATGTTAGTATGGACTCTCCATTGCTAGCTGGCCTAATAACACAAAATACTATTAATGTGGTAAGCATTTTGTTTTTTATTCATTGTTTTATATATGTACTTGCATTTATCTATAAAAAAAGTACTCATAGTAGGTATGTGTGATTATAATATCTATCTTTATGTATTTTCCATGTTTGCATAGACTTCTTTAAAATAGGCATGTTGTAACATAATACTTCTCACTGTACAATAACATAAAACTTGAAAACATGTGTTTATTCTAACTGGGGTTTATTTTCAGACCTCAAGAAGCAACTATGTTTGTCATGTGTGCTGTTGCGGGCAAATAGACAGACAGTGCAGGACTTATCACGAAACTTGCAGGAATTGGGTTCGGACAACAATGCAGTAGCCCCTTATATTCAAGTGGTTATATTCAAGTGGCCCACCAGAGCCACCACCATTACCACCTGTTTTAAGCAGGCTGCATCAAATGGAAAGTACTACCATATTATTACCCAATTATACAGAATTATATTAAAGAAATGTACATTCCATGCACAAACATAATAAAATACGCTTTATAATAAAAATATAAAAGTGAATTATTACGTAGTTTTATTTTATTTGTTCTCCTTAATAAATAAATCATTATTCTTTATACACATTCTTTTGTTTTATTCTTTTGTTATAAATAATTAAAACGCCATGGTTTTTAAAAGCAAAATCTTATTTCGTGCACTTATGGCCAGTAATCTGACTAAAGTTTTAGTGAAACTATTTTCGTATTGTTTGTTATAATTACGAGTTCTTCTGTGTTTTATTTTTTGCAATTTAATTTAATAATATACACGAATGTAAACACCAAAAATCATTGGTGTACATTGAATTCAATAACTATGCAAACGCCCATACAAAAGTTGGCCATGTCCTTTGATGATTAAGTGGTGTTATGGAATAATTAGATATTTTTATGCGTTTTTTAACTTTTATAAAAACATTCCTACAATTTCTTCCGAGCTTTAACAAACGCATTCGAAATGTCGATTTTGCAAATATTTCTTTGAAGAGATTAATTCGATCAAGCAAGTTTGATAGCCCATAAATAATATATTATGTTATTCTAAACGTAAATACATGATACATGGCAGCAGCTGTTGAAATAGCCAAAAGGGATCATTTACAGCAATTACTACTCGTATACCTACACCATGAACAATTCACGTTCAGAATTGCGGTATCCAGCGTCCCTATATCCGTGGTCTTGTCTATGAGGATATTGGCATGGAAGGAAACAGCCTTCCAACATTACGGAAAGTAGGCTTGGAGTTCCGTATAGCGGTGGCGTGTCACCGCCTCTGATATGTGTTTCAATTCGTGTCGCACGATTTTATACGTCGCGGTTTAGAAGGAAAATTGAGCGCTGATTTCTTGTAAGGGTTTACTGTTAGGAGTTAAAGATAGTATGAGGTTATTGGACTCGCATTGTTTGTTACAAGTATGTAGATTGCTTTTCTCCGTTTGTGATTTCTTTGTTTTGTTTTTTGGCATATTTTTTTTTTGTTAGATGAGTATTTTCTATAGTGTATTACATAAAATATGTGTGACTGAATATAAATTGAAAAAAAGTGTTCTAATTGAACTAGCTCAATTGGGCAACTTTGATTACTTTACTTGGGCAATTCTTTAGCGCTCCATAAATATAAACTACAATATAAACATTCTACTTTCTTATTTCAACCCAACATCATTTAAACCTCGATTCCCTAATGAATTGAAAATAAAACCTAACCGAACATACTAAAAATATTACGTAAATGTAAAAGAAAATCTTTTACATTGCTTGCATAAGCAAGAACTTGCAAGAACGTGTGTAGACTACATCTGAAGGCTGTTAGTGAAGTATGGAGAGTGATTGACACAAATTGGGCGTATTGCTAGACCGTCGATATTGGATACCGATCACAATTTCCCACTAGATGCGGTTGGGGAACGATCAATTAGCACCATGACTTTGTTAATAGATAGTGATGGATGGGGTTCTAATTTTTGATGTAATACCTATGTGTTAATGTTTTTAATCTTATTTTGTGGCTATGTCTGAAATATATTAAATTTGTTCCACAATATTCGAATCGAGTAAATATATCTGAGTTAAAAGAAACGTTATTTCCGATTTTATTTTTCTGAGAAACAGCCGAACGCTTACTGATATGCCTGTAGCTATATTTGTATTCGATACTCGTATATGACCAATTTTGCGAAAAAAGGAAAGCAATTAAATTCAATTAAAACAAAAACAACTGAAATTTTACAGATATCAGGAGAGCTCTTAAATGTGATCGTGAAAAACTGCGTACTGACTCAAAGCGTTAAATTGCTGCCAATGGCGAAAAATATAACAAAGTTCATAATAACTGGAACGTTTTATGGGAGTTTGTTAGAAATTTGTCTAATTAAAAGTTTAAGAACAGCCTACTCCATCGTAATAATATGTTTAAGTTGTATATTTTACAACGATTAGAGACGGTGGGGGAATCAGCTCGTTACCTGACTTTATGGACTTATCGAAAGTGCTGACTAGTACCCGTTTCCTCTAATTTTTGCCGTTCGAAGTGGTTTAACGCAGTTTCATGACGATTTTATTAATGGGGGCACTGGTGTTACAAGTTTTACGAGTTTTTGGGTTGTACAGGAATAAATATTACTAAATTTGCAGTAGATGTATTTCTTTAAAAAAAAAACTTTGCCCCACACAAGGATTTTCTCTTGTGTGGGTGCGGTTACAAACATACAATTTCACATGCACATCACACCCAGACCCGGAACAACAATTTGTGGGTCACACAAAGAGTTGTTCCGTGCGGGAATCGAAACCGCAACACGTTTCACGGTAGCCAGTTTCCCAGCCACCGCGCCAACCGTGCAGTCTTGTATGTAGCTGACTAATTCGTCTGTCTATATCGCGATTACGATAGGGATCAAATTTTTGACTATAGTGTAGCCCTGGATCAGACATTGGGCATAGTTAAAGACCAGAATTGAACGTCCAAGCGTTGCATCCGTTGTTTCACGCTTCTTTTCTTTGCTAAAATTAAGTTGGAGGAAGGATTTAACTTATCACAACTTTTTATTGATGCTTAATGAATATATTTTTACAGTTACATCACAATGACCTAAATGACTTGACTATTTCAACACAATCTGTATGAACATAATCAATCCTAGTCCATATACGAGTATTTTATTGAGGTCAACAGTAAACTTGTAACGATTTGTAGTATGGCTGTGGTAGCGAGTGTCCTACAGCGATTGGGAAAATTTATAACATTTGTTGAAAGCTAGACTTGTGTGGAGTATGCAGCGTGCTGACTATTGGTCTGTATAGTTAGTGAAATCGTTAGTATTGTTGTTAAGTTCTTGAAGTAGCGTAGAAAATAATTGTAGTTAGGTATTAAATTAAAGTGCAAGTCGTGTATATAACATCAGCAATATCTTCCCTATCCTATCTTCCTTTATGCTCTTAGAACGTAGTCACCCAGATTTGAACGAATGAAACTAATTTATAGAATCATGCTTTACTTTGCGGAAATCCATGACATTAAATGATATGAAAAATATTTAGTTTACAAAATCCAGGCTTGTTGCAGGATGCAATCCCACTCCTATGCAATCGATTTAACGAAACTTGTTTCACTATTTACTCTCCATTTTTTATCATCACAATTGCACGCCACTGAGCTCGATGATGTGTTCCTTCCATCCAACTACTACCAAATTTTTACTTTTGAAATTAAATTCCACTTTTAGAACCACCAATGTCATTTTTGATAGCTCCTTATATTAAGGCTTGGCAATCGATCTTTTTCTTTGAGGAGGGAAGGTCATTAAATTACGTCTGCCAACCTGAGCAAGGCGTAGGAAGTGTCAGAGTCTTACTAACTAAAAACTATTCCGTCCCTTTTCCTGCTCCGAGCCAGAATCGTGTTACGTTTTTGGGATTGCAACTGCAACCCCGGCTGTTAGTAGACGAGCTTAAGGGTCATGCTGCAATATTACTATTGGTGACGCCATTACTGCTCAATTTCAGAAGCTTATAATCAACAGAAAACCATTTATCAAACTTTCCTTCTCATATAAAATTATGTACGTACTAATCAGAATATATTAAACACTAGTCAGACATGAGCGATATAGTCTGAAACAACTTGTTCGCACCACGTTAGCCAAGACTAAGTCACCGAGTCACCCAATATGGCGACCAGCCAAGGCAATAACATTTCTGTTCACATAACAACACTTGGCATAGTTTAGTGCTGTGCTAAACTTATCGATGAATGATCAAATTGTAATGTAATGCCGATGAGGTGACCTTTGGATGAAACTTAGAGCATTTAGGTTATAGGTATTTTATACTTGATTGATTGTAATGTAGTGTATTTTATGTAATTTTGTGTGTGTGTGTGTGTGTGTGTTTGCGCATTTTCATGATTCAAATTCTAACAAATAGGTCCACAAACTTTTTTGTGAAGAAGCAAGTAGCTTTCGGATTTTTGCCCAATATAAAATGAATAATAAAAAAATCAACGAAATTAGGGCCCCATAAGAAATGGATACACAGGCGGATATTACAAAATGGAGAAAATTAGGTAACCTATAAGTTTTTAAATTCCCTTGTCGCGGAAATTGTAAATTAGTCAATCGTAATTATTGGATTAGGAACTTCTCTAGTAAAAAATACACGAGCAAAAAATTTATGCATTGTAAACCAGTGCTTCTCAACATTTCAATTTAACCCTTTGGGGATAAGCTTGTTTCGTTAAACAAACAAACCTGCTGTTTTATTTGTCTACTGAGGGTCGTGTTGACCGTCTGCCGTCTGATGCAGCCGCCGCCATTTTGTTTTGTTCCATTTCCATTTTCTCCAAGTGACGTCATAATCTTGTCTTGTTTTGCTTTTATTAAAATGCTTTCTCTACCACCAGTCTGCAAAAATTTTAGAATTCAACATTTATTTTAAATTTTTAGGTTGATACTTGAGAATAGTCTGGCTGAAGTGCAAATGTCGAAATTGTTATTTTTGCAATTGTGTTCCTACGGAGATGATATTGTACTATAGTTTAACTTGAAAAAGTCGTAATGAGCTCTCACTTATTTTGATAGTTAGATTGAAATACTTTGTTATTTCTACGAAATATGATCAGAAAAAAATGCTATTGATTTTGGCATTACCTAAAGCTAACTAGCATAAATGACCATTATATAAATAACTGAACTTCTTATCAAAGTATTCAATTTGTACGCCGTAGAGTGAAGGGATTATCATTAAAATCGATTTGTTGCCAAAAATTTTTGTTAGGTTACAATACAACTGCAATCCGCACAGGAATTGAATAATTATAAAAAAAAACAGCTCAGTAGCCTAAAATTGTAATGGAATATAATTTTTTAAACAGTCCGAACCCTTAAGTAAATTATAGTTCAAAGTAAACAGATTATAGCTATGTAAGTAATAGGAGACAAGTCTGTTGTATAAAACCTATATCTATTTATATATATGTATATATAAAAATCAATGCCACTATTCTTTGTAACACTATTCGTTCGTATGCTATACCTCAACAATACCTTTACCAATTTGGCTAATTTTGGTCTTGGATTATTCGTGGAAATCCAAAGAAGTTCAATGTTATTTTATTAATGGATTTCCGAAAAGTTACGCCTGATTCTATAGTTTAGTCTTGAAAAAAACCTATGTACAAATATCTTCCAGGTACCTATATGTATCAAATTATTATTAAGATGTATCTATATAATCACAGAATCGGTGTGAAATCTTTCGCACCATCAACACCTAATAGAGTTCGGTGACTGATTGCGTGTATGCGGGCTCGTGTGATTGGAAACTATGCTTGTCTGAATTACGATATTACATGGTGTGAATAGGCAGTTGTATAGCTTAACTTCAATACTGTCGATATAAAGGTAAGTTATTATAGAAATGATAATTATCGTTAAGGTATTAATAAGCATGCAATGAATTGTGCTTATTAATACTTAAACCACGATAGGAGACTTCCTATGGATGTCCTTCTTTAAGGCGTAATTGATTGCAATTTATAAGTTGTGAGTTAGTATCCCACCTTTAGCTTTCCTGCGGCAGCGGTTGTGGACGGTGTTTTTATTAGTGTTTTAAAATAGTAGGAGTCCTATTTCCCTTGCTCAGAGATGAAGAAAGACATCGTATTGAAAATAAAATTAGTTTATTTTTACCACTATAAAAAAAATATGACTATCGTAATCAATATTTTTAT
Source organism: Spodoptera exigua (assembly GCA_902829305.4). Lineage (NCBI taxonomy): Eukaryota > Metazoa > Arthropoda > Insecta > Lepidoptera > Noctuidae > Spodoptera > Spodoptera exigua. Next base: position 9,271,322 of record LR824614.2, read on the forward strand.
GGTATAAGTCGGCAAACGAGCAGACGGATTACCTGATGGTAAGCAATCGGCGCCGCCCATGAACACCCGCAACACCAAAGGAGTTACGAGTGCGTTGCCGGCCTTTTGGGGATGTGTGTTGTGGATATAAGGATTGGGAAGGGATAGGGGAAGGGGAGGGATTGGGCCTCCGGTAACCTCACTCACACGGCGAAACACAACGCTGTGGGTTGTTTCACGCCGGTTTTCTGTGAGGCCGTGGTATCACTCTCGGTCGAGCCGACCCATTCGTGCCGAAGCTTGGCTCTCCCACACTTAAAATAAATATTAATGAGAGTATGAGAATGTTGAAGTACTTTTTTAAATCTGTCTTTTGTTCTATCAAAAGAACTAAAATTACGGCTCTGTTACTTTTAACTCAAGAGATGGTAAAATGTTTTCTGTTGAAGAAACAAGTTAATTACAAGTGCGACTTGCATAAATACCTGTAGCTTTACTTCTTACAAACGGATTTAAGTGAACACAGAAACTACAAGAACGAGGAGGTAGTTGTTTGTTGAAAATCTTATTTATAGAAACTTAAAATATTGCTCATTAATTGTACGTAATCTTTTCAAGGATTAAGAATTAGATTAGCTACAGTTTAGACTTAAAGGATTAGTATTAAGGATTAAAAGGATTAAAAAGATTATGAATATTAAAATCCATAATTTATAGTTGTTGATCTTTTTCCTCTCACCTATCCTAGGCGGGGAAAACAAACAAAAATATCCCTGTTTTTGCCTAAAATAATACGAGTATTAAAATAAAACGTTTAAAATATAACGTTCCAACATCAAAATTCAAAACCGCTCAAACGTAGAAAAAAGAACATTCATCATTTTTTTAAACAATGCCATTTCTCACAATAAAAAAAGTATTAAAAAAAAAACAAAACGGCCAGCATTAAAAATATACGTAAACCTACGTAACCTGCAACTTTGCACCTTTTCCACGAGAAAATACAAACACGTAATATTTTCTTTTGCACAGAGGAATTTGTACAGGGTTCAGTGGGCTCGGCAGAGGGGTCCGTATACACTATTGTTTATGCGTCCCTCCCCCAAACCGCACAGTAATGAGTGTCAAGTGCTTGCGACAACGTCGCGCTTTAAAATCTAATTTGTACGACAGGAATGCTTTTACACAGTTTTGAACTTTGCACCAAGAATACGACGCATTCCCTTTGAAATCACGATTTAATGGTAACCCCGTAGAAGCTGACTTTAGAAGTTAATAAATTCTTTCAATATGGGGACTATAAAAACGAGTTTGTACAGCAGACATCTTTCTGTCAATATTTTAATATTGGAGATGGGGGTAGACTTTTGGGCACTTTTGAACCGGTAGTACCTTAGCATGGCCAATGATGAAGGAGGCTTTTTTCTACTAAAACTAATTCTTATTACTATTTGCACTTAATTATTTCGTCTATTTCTGAAGAAGAAAAAAGACTTCACTAAAATGATCACAATAAACCGCGAAAGTCACGTTTACTCTAATAGAAGCACATAAATAAAAACGGTTATCTTCTCTTACAATTATGTACACAGCACACCACTCCTAAACATCATTGTTTACGCATCCAGTATGCCGTAACCGACGCCTAATGAGTGTCAAGTGACGTCACGAACGTCACCATTAGCGCCACAGATAACACACACCCACTCGTTCTGAGTTCGACGCTCGAAAAATAAAACCTCCTTCCTGAATGAAAATTTATTTTTGTGAATGAAGAAGTATTTTGAAATGGAAATGTGAATTTTGAAGGATTCTTTTGCCTTATTCTTTGAATAAACAATAGTAAATATTCGTTTTAGTTGAAAGAAACGTATAAGGATCAAAATAACCTAATATATTTATAAAAATGAATTGCTGTTCTTTAGCCTGGCTAAAACTTAAAAATGATTTGTCCGTTTTGGATCATTTCAGTCACAAAATGTTCTTTGAAGCCTAGAAGGTAAAGGAAGGAGGAAGAAAAGAAGGTTCAATAGGTCAGGACATAGGTTATATTTGAAACCTTTATTAGATTTATTAAATAAACTAAATACTGATCTTAGAAAACTATGCCAAATTGGTTATCTGTGGGGAGTTAACGTGAGTAGTCCTACGAAAATGTGGTAAACAGGACATAAAACTTATGCTCATTTATGGAAAAATTTCCCACCTAAATACACATATCTAAAAACCTACAGAATCTTAGAAGGTACCAGGTAAACAGAATTAGATATGATTATTTTTTGGGAATAGTTTTTGCACATGACACCATTTGCTTAAAAGTCACTTAAAAACACATTACGCTGAGTTCAGTCGAAGTGGCATTTCCATTTTGTTAGTCATTTATATTCTTGATCCATCTTATTCGAAATTGCAGTGTCTGTTATCTTCAACTATCCATTGAATAATGAACCTTATTTACCGAAAGCTTCAAGTTACAATTTGTATAATTGATTTGTCAACGATAAGTAACGTAAATCGACTTATCTTGTTCAAAGATACGATACACAATTAGATATTTTGAGATCCTTGAATTCGTAATAAGTTTTCATTGAAAATATTTTATAAATTAAGTTACTTTATTTTTGAGAAAAGATTCATTGTCATGTTATTTTTAATTTAATTTTTGTTTATGTATTTAAAACAGAAAAATGCCGTATTGCTTCATGACTTGCGTTGCAATAACATCCATCATCAGCCTTTAGGTGCCCAATGCTAAGCAAAGACCTTTTCTTACCAGAGAAGGTTTTAGCATTAACACGTTCAACGCCATGGGGGACAACATGTGGGCCACTGGAGTATTTACCTTCAACAGTTATACGTCGGCAGTCAATGATTGAATCTACGTTATTTACGATTTCAAACTTAAAATTAGAAATTATAAATCCAGTTTTCCTCATGATATATTTCTTTCACCGTACCAATTGGTGTCTAAATAATCATAGAAAGAACATACAAACTCGGAAACAGTTGCATTGGTACTTGCCAGGTTTCGAACCCATGAGGGCTTGAGAAGTGGGCGCCTCAACCGGGCCACCAAGACTTAACATAAAAAACAAATATTAGAATATCACAACGCCATACTTATTATTAAAATGAATCGTACTAAATCTAAATATAAAGTCTGCAAAAAAGAGCCATATTTTGTTCACGACGCTACCGTTCTGTCATGACCCAGTTCCAATGAGGATTTTGAAAAATTCCGACACGGACGTTGATAATTCTTTTTTGTTCGCTAACGAAAGAGGTTGGCATACATACACGTCTCTAATATAGAGGTGAAACATCCCCATTATTGTTTGGAATATTAATATAGGTACCCGACCATTCTTTAAGGTATTCATGTTACTAATTAATTTTCGTTCAACATAATTTATTTTTGTTGTAGGATTTCTTCCTGTATTCTTCACATTGATTCTAACGGAAAGAGAGAATAATAGATGATTTAATTTTTTCGAACAAAACGGTTTTTTTCAACATTATTTTTCTAATATAATTTCTGTTGATATTATTTTAGTTAAGATCAACATTTTGGTTGTTTGATAGTAACTATTTTTTTCACAGATTTTAATACGAAAGCGTGTTTTTACCCGAAAGTTTTGCTAATCTATAATTTTTGTATAGAAGGACGATTAGCAATTCCGTATGTGCCTTTTGAGCGAGAATAAATCATTACACGTCTTTTCGTCGGACTCTTACTAAATAAAAAACAACCTCTTCTACTCCGAGCCGGACTGCGGAAGGTACATCAATGCTTGAGCTCGCATCCCAGCTGATACGTAATAAACTAAGATACATTCGAAATATACATATTTGTTATAAAGCCATATTGTATGTGGTATGGCTGGAATGTATAGAACCAGAAAGGGCTTGACAATTTTGTCTAAAGCGAAATATCGCTTGTTAAAAAGTAATGTACGCCACAGATAATAAATGAACATACTTTTTTCTATATTTTTATTATAACTTTCGTGAGCTTATTTCGATGGTCTCACGAACTTTCCGAGGTACGAAGTATTTTTCTCTCGCTAGTACTGAGTTGTCGAAACGGAGGAAGTGAGCCGTGCCCGTGCTACAAGCATGCTCAGTCGCAGAATGCTGCCATGAATATGGGCCTCTAGCATGGCTTGAAACTGGTCGAGTATCTCATCAAATTATTACGTGAGTAAGCCGAAAACATAATAACTAATACTTTTTTCTATATGTAAGTAATGCAAGAATCTTCTACCAAAACCAAAGTAAACGTTCACTTATCACCAGTTTACTTAAAGTTCAGTTTCGATTTACTTACTTGGTTGTGATAACCTATTTGCAGAGCCGAGTAAGTTGAATTCGAGTGTAATGAAATATGTATTGCGAGTAAATGTGAAATTAGATCCATTCCTAGCTTGCTTCAACGAATTTAGATACGTGTTGGATCTTACGTGGAATGACTTAGTTTGTTTAATTAAAATAACATGATTTGTTACAAGCAACTCGTTGTGGCGTGGAGGTTTAGATGAACTTTTTTTATAGAGGGCTTCAAAACCTGGCAGGTTCCAATATGACTGTTTCTGACTTATGTGTAGGTACGTTCTAAGATTCTTTAGATTCCACTGGTATATGGTGAAGGAAAACGCCCTGAGGAATGAAAGAAGTTTGATCACTAAACCACCTAGAGCAAGTGTAGTGATTAATAATGAAACTTTTTCCGTGTGAAAAGAAGCCTTTGATTAGCAGTAAACACTAATAGGCTGATGATTTGTGGAGCATAGCTATATGTGTATACATAATTTCAGCTCAATTAGAACTCAATCGAACATAATATATCAGACATTGAAATTTAAACAAAAGTTTGTAAATAACTTGTAAAAAATGAGTAATTTAATTCGAAGTTTTTCTCAAACCACGTCGTTACTATAGACAGGGGCCAAATTCGACAATATACTATCCCTATTTGAAACGGGTTCTAAACGCTATGTTAACACAAGATTGCAGAGGGCGTAACTTTAAATTGACTTGTGACGTCACGGTTCGGATTGCGTTGGTAGAAATCGTATGTTGAATGTGTCGCACCAAGTAGTTCGATGTTGTGGAAATGTTTGTCGAATTCTGATGTCTTGATGCCGTGTTTAAGTGAAGCCTTACTTATGTATATGGTTTAGAGTTTTGTTTCTCGAATAGTTTAAAGCGTTTGAAGAATGTTTTAGTGACGGAATGAATAAAATGTCGTTTGCGCACTTAATGTTTATTCGATTCTAGGTCTAGTGTCACCTATCTGAGTCTAAAAGTTCCTCAATCACAACTATAGCATGATCATAAAATGAGTCACCGCGGCCTCGCAAAGGAACGGAGGGTTTTCAGTCAGTAAGAGTCTGACACTCTCTCGCCTTACCCTGGGCGGGAGAATGCATTTGAAAATTTTCCCCTGACAAAAAAAAAGCATGATCATAAAAACGTCACGACTATTAAAAATACCCAACATTATATTTTATTTACCATTTTAGCTCTCTGCACAAAGTATTGACATAATAGCCGTTAGGTATTGTCAGTGAGTTATAGTGGGACGAACGAACAATACAAACAACATCTAACTTTGTTTATTTCAATTAGTAAACTAGGCGGTCAGTTGGCTGACACCCTTCTGTATTCGCTTGAGAGATTCCAGTTTTTTCACTAAAAATATTAGTTAAATTGGGTATTTGTTAAAGAGCTATAACCGTAGACAATTTTTAATCTGTATCTTTTTTGGCAAAATTATTGTTCCATTAAAGGGCTTTTCTCGCCCTAGTTGTCGCGAAAGGAAGCGTCAGACTGGTTACAAGAAATGAATCAGTGTAGTTTTTAACCGACTTCCAAGAGGAATACTAATTGACTGCACGGTTGGCGCGGTGGCTTGCCAATAGGCAGCCGCGCAACTTATTGCGTGTTCTATTCCAACACGGAACCACTTTTTTGTGATCCACAAATTGTTGTTCCGGGTCTGGGTGTACTGTGTACGTGAAATTGTATGTTTGTAAACGCACCCTCGACACATAAGAATCCTAAAGTAGGGCAATAATTTTTGAAAAAAAAACCAAATAACAGGTTCCCGAATACGACCGTAGTTTTTTGTCATAGAATGTAACTTTATCTGCAAGGCAGGAGAATGAATTGGATGTAGTTCCCATTCAACCTATAACCAGCCACCTAATAAAATTACTGGATCCATATCAATTACATTCTTTACATATGCAAAAATAAAAGTGGAATCAAATGCAACAAATCATAATCCACCAAAATGTATTCATGTAAATTGAAATCAAAACATTGATCCGTATTAAATTCTACCACCGGTATTTCAATAAACAAAATTGTATTTTAGTATAACATAAATGAAACTAATACTATTAAATAACTGAAAACAGCTAACTAGAAAATACTTGCAAATATAAAAACTAGAACGTCATATTAAAATGTAGGTACAGCTTTGCACAGTTATCTAGAATGCAAGTGCAAAAATAAATGTATACTAGTTACTCTCACGCGGTTGCACCCGCTGCTCAACTCCATTTGATCGTAGCATAATGTTTTATAGCCTATACCATTCAGGGCCTCGAGTCTGCTATTACAATAGTGTCAGAATAGTAAATCATTGGTTTCAAAATTGTTGATTTTAAGAAGTTTGGTAATCTACTAACACGATAGCGTCATTATGACTTTCCAATGACACTTTATTGAAATAATTCTTTAGAACGGTAATCTCGTACATAATGAAAAATGAATATTTGACATATTGCGGTAAATTAATAAAAAAATGACAGTTCCTTTATTCAATGATTTACGTTTAGAATATTAATGTGCAGTTATTGTTTATAAATTCGTTACAAGACATCTCGTACTATAATTCTATTACGACATCGCCGAACGCCAATGATCAGCCATTTTGAATTAACAGATTACGAACTTTTAGCAAAATGACAATGGAATCTTGTAGGAATGACAACACATTGAAAATAGTAGACTCGGGCCCCAGGAACCTTGTAGCTATCTATCAGCGAAAGAATTTTGGCAATCCGACCAGCGGTTCCAAAGATTACCCCCTACATACAAACTTACAAACTTAAAAATTTTACATCTTTATAATAATAGACATATAGATTAATTCAGTACAAAAACAGTATCACACAATTATTTAGTAGTAGTAGATACAAAATTATTTGATTTTTAATAAAGCCATATCTATTATAACCAGAAGTCGACTCATGCCATGCCAAAAAAAATATTCTTTCTGTACTTAATAATTCTTTATATTCGTACTAGCTAGTGAATAACTGGGAAATTGCAAGTAAACATTTTTGAAAAGAAATTTTTAAAAAGGTATTTAACTAAGTAAATTGTTTATCAACAGAAGAAACATCGCAAGCAATGTCGCAGATAGAATAAGTTTTCGTTTTACGACTTCCAAAACTGTCGAATAAAATTTTAGTGCATATTGTGGGGATAGTTTTGAATAAAATGAAGCGACCGCGCTACATCACCGATTGTATTGTGAATTGTGATTCTTATTATTGTTAAATTACACTTATTCAAGTTTAATTTTAAAAATGTGTCCGTCCTTATTGGTTATGAATGTCAGTCAATATTTATAAACAGTTGACACAAAATATTCCACATGTTTAACAATGTTTTCTTGGAGTGATACGAAAAATAAAGATATAAATTAATCTCTGAATTTAAATACTTTACTAATAAAACAATACTAAAGATAGGTTTAATGATTTTCCAAGTACCTAGGTATTTGTTTGCATGTGCAAGCGCACTTTTGTACTGTGGCCGCAGACCGTTGCATAAGAAGAAACGGGATTGTTTTTATTCATTAAGAATCTAACTCTCCCTTTAACTCCGCCTAGGGCGTGAAAAGCCACTTCCAAATCTAGACTCTATATAATAGTAATAATAGAAGTCATTAAATCTTAGAAAACTTTAATAGACTCGATAATCGAAGCTTCTTCTAGAATATCCTCAGAAGTGAATGTTTATAAAAAAAAATTACCATAATATTTCAATAGCATTGGATTGTTGATTTTGTTTTAAAAACATTGTTTATAAATGGTTCTTAGGTAATATGTTGTTGCAAAAAGGAATGCTAATGTTTGGCAATATTATTTATTACCTAGCGTCTAATCATCATCAAAAATCAATTGGCAGACGCATAAGGCATCTGCAAACAAGATTTCTTAAAAAAATATTTATTTCCTACACAAATATGTTTGTGCCACTGTTCAGTAATAGTGAGATGAGTTTAAGTAATGTATATGTCGGCAGGGTGGCGCTCCGATCGTGCGAAACGTCAGGCTATGACATGGAGCTGTCATTGCTTGGGATTGGTCTGTACTTGGTTTAAAAATGGTTTTTTTTTTTCTAACGTCAGCCGCCAGACTGAACGGACGCAAGCACAGAACTCTCGTAATGCAATCCGTCAACATAGCATTAGAGTTACCATATTTCATGTAAATGACAAAGTAAACCAATTAAAGAGGTCTGCGAGCTTATTCCGAAGAAACATCACACACACTACCCAGAGGGCGGACGAAGATGACACAAACTCTCCGACGATCCCGTTTGTCCCTCTGCCATATATGTATATATATATATTTTTGCATTTTTTTCATAATTTAACAAAAGTAGACTGCATCAGCCACACAGCCACAGCTGTTGGCATTTAATCTTTATGTTATTGAACTAAACTCACCATACATACAAGTAATACAAATAAACTCAATTATTATTTTTTTATCTTTTGCAAACGACAGTGTTATTCCCCAATGTTTTCATTATATTAGTTCACTTTATAACCTTAAATAAACCTTACCAAAATTAACTGGAACATGATAAACACACGGTTTGCCCACAGACTTTCAATTCACTCATTAATTACTACAGCTGCGGTGCACAGTTAATTTTGTTTCGACTGTTGGCTCAGATTAAACAACGATAGCTTATTGTTATTTGTCAAACGCGGCGTGTTGGAATCTGTATAAAGTTTAATAAATTATGAACTGCGAGGGTGCATTTTGTGATAAGGTGGTGATATTATGATCTCCTTGACAGCTTATTTGATCCTTTAATTTTAAATGAATAAGGAAATGTATCTATGTGCCTTTTTATATCATGGAAGAGATCTCATGCGTGTGTCCAAGGGAAAAATGAGGTTTTGTACAACTTATACTGGAATGTTACAAAACGCATGGTGATCCTGCCGTCTTGGCAGAGCTTGGCTTAATTAACGAATGAACTTTTTTTTGAGGAGTAAATATAATTAAATTACTTCTCTCTCTCTCTCTCTCTAGGGTTTGGCGAAAGAGAGTGTCAAACTCGGGCTGACTTAAAACCCCCCACGGTCCTCCGCCTGCTCCAGGCCGAGGCCTTATTGCGACGAACTTGATAGTTGCCATTGCCACATTATGCAGTAGAGATACATCATCATGGACTATACTAACCAATGATATCAACAGATATACAAATTTTATTGTGATCTACAATGTCGAAAGAGGACGTAATATTATTAAATAATCAAAATTTCCTTAAGCACTAACAGTTGTAAACAAACAACCCACTCATCTTGTGCCAAAAATCTATCCTGTTCGTTAACTCAAATGCAATCACAGTATCAACAAGATAGCCGGGGTTGTGGGCAAGCACAAGAAGTCGCTGCGGCCTCGGCCTAGAAACAGGAGAATGACCTTGGGGGTGTTTTAGTCAGTATGAGTTTGACACTCCCTCTCGCCATACGGATTAAGTCAGTAAGAGTCTTTCTGGCCCCACCGTAAGCGGAAGAATTCACGTGAGAGAGCGGGAGAATTCCCCTAACAAAAGAAGTATGTACAAGATATCGCTAAAAATATTTCTTGAAAGAACTACGGGTACAACTATAAACGACTGCACGGGGACTAGATATACGCGATGTGTTACACCTGCATTGAATAAAATACTGCGACTCCACACAATGAAATATGGATCTAACGTGTTTAAGATGTTCCTCTTTTCTTTCTAAAAATCTTCATTTTGCCAACATTTCTATCGTTGTAACATCAAATTGAATAAAGAGTTACTTATTAAAGTTGTAAGTTCTAATTTGACAAGTATTGTAACTCTTTATAAATTACCAGCGATCGGTCCCGACTTCGCATTGGTGCAATTTTGATACTAAATTTCTTTACTATTTCATGGATGTTATTATACTTATAATGGTTCCCCTTTAATCACTCTGTCTACAAAATACCTTATTAAATTCCGTTGCGTAGTTTTAAAGATTTCAGTGTACATGGCGTTTTTGTGAGGGGAAAATCATCAAATTACTTCTCGCGCCCGGGGTCTGACTTAAAACTTCTATTCCTTTTCCTGCTCTGAGCCCAGGCGGCAGTGCCTCATTGCACTTGTCCCGCAACCCGGTTTATGGTGGTTTATTGGCTCTTTGGGGACGTGGATCGCTTCGCGCCGTACGCTCGGGCCTGGTTCTGGTCGGACGGCGAGCTACCCTTACTCGCCGTCCACAGACCCGCGCTTACGGTGGCCGGAGACAGTCTCTTGATCCCCGATGTCCAGAGTGTCGCCTACTACGTCGGCTGGAGCGTGCGGAGGCGGATAGCTCTCTCACGTGTTCCGCCTCCTTCTTTGCGAGCATAAATGCTTCACAGAAAGAGGAGACGGTCTCAGTTCCTCTTGTTCCATACCATGGCCTCGAGTAAGGCCGGGCGAGAGAGGTCGCCGCCGCCGATCACTTCCCTGAGGATACAGTGGTGGTGGTAAAGCACCGCTACCGTATGATCCACCATATCCTCAGGGCGGTCCTCACAATGACGACACTGGGGCGTTTCCTCTCGCCGAATCCAAAACCGGCAATATAACCTTACAAACTTGTAATAGATACTTAAAGAATAAAACGATGGACTTTAACTGAAATCACATAAGACGGTTAAGACGTTTGAGAACCACTGAGACTTATTTTTATATCGTAAAAATATGTCCAGGTAAACTCATATAAAAAAAAATACCAAAATTATCTGTATATAAAAGACATATTCTCTGAATAGATTGCAGAATAAGAGGCTACGGAAATTAAAGTTTCTTTATGGACGAATAAACTATGAAAAATTCGATATACTTTCAGAACAGATTCAACTGGACAAACGCTGAACCGCTTTTACGAAAATTAAGTATATGTTTACACACAAAAATGTAAAGAAATCTGTAATTTCAGTTTTTCTCTTTAATATTCATTGATGAACGAACGAACGAATGTATTTGGGATTAATGGTCAGAATTTTGTAAATACTAATAAGATTCATTTTTTTTTTTTCATTTTGCTTTCCGGTTGGGGTCGAGCTGGAAGTAGTTGGAGTAGACCCAGTAGGGCCCCGTCTGTGGTGGTCTATTGACTCTTTGTGGCGCGCGCTGAACATTACACGCCGTACGTTCGTGTCGGGTTCTGGTCGGGAGGCTTTGCACACTCGTCCGCAGACCCGCGCTTACGGTGGCAGTCAGTCTTGCAGGTGAATTGGTGATTATTATGTTGAATTTTGTATACTACATGTCATCCCACGAAAAAACAAGTTTATCATTTTATTTTGTAATGTATTTCCTCACATTAAACAGAAAATGTATACTGGTTTTTAATCTTACTTCATGTGTACAACCGGCTGGCATTTATTTCATAGTCGTGCACACAACCAGACCAATAATCAGTGGTTATTTAAATTGCAAAACCATTTAATTACATCAATAAACTGAGAAAAGGTCTTCTAGTTTCAAATCGCAAGGGGGCTCATATTCAGGAGCAGTATACCTGTGCACCCGACTTATTAGTAGGTAAGTTGTTACTTTTATAAATATAAATATAAATTCAAAATTGTTACAGAAAAAACATAAAAATGCCTAATATAAAGCTACTCAAAAATTATTTTAAAACACTACCGGATTTAAGTAGTGCCTCAACATTACTCCGATATTAAACACACATTATTAAAAACCACAATCCTAATAGAAATATTTTTTTTTATGTGATAGGTCGGCAAACTAGTTGACGGATTACCCGATGGCAAGCAATCAGCGCCGCCCATGGACACCCGCAACGGAGCAGTTACGAGTGCGTTACCGACCCTTTAGGGATTAGGGACTTGGAGATTCAGGGATTGAGGAGGGATTGGGGGAAGGGAAGGATTGGGATTTTCATTGAACAACAAATTTACAAAGATAATAAATAAAATTCTAGTGAGACTCATTTTATTTTACAAATATTTCCGTTTGACACAAAATAAATATTTTTATAATATTATCGTCGTATTTATCTTACGAATTCAATCGTGTAGTAATTTTCATGATTTTGTTGTTTAATGATAATAAGTAGTAAATGACTCGAAATTAACCATCCGCGTACTATAATTATAATTTGAATTGTTAGTGAGATATTGTTTAGGACCTAATTAAATTTAACGTTCCAATAATAGGCATCATAGTTGAAACTGTTGTTTTTCTGTGGTGCTGGGGGCTGAGTCACTGCATTCCAAATAAAACGGGTGATCGGACCGATTGTGTTATGCTCGTGAACGGGTGTCTTCTGTTGCAGCCGTTCGGCTCGCTTATCATTATGGTCCAGTCCAGTGGAGCCAATTATCATATATAACGGCGGTAAGCCGGGGAAATCATCTTGATCAGCGATCGTGACTTCGGTGGGGCCGACGTCACGATCACCCCTATCGGTATTCATTAGGTAGGTACCTATCTATTATCTCAATTAAAACACTAACTCGGCAAACCAATCTTATTTATTGCAATGATCACATTAATAACGACACTCTCAGTTATTAAATTAACTCACAATGATACAAACTATGAACAATGCGTTTTATTACAAATCAGCAAGACCGAAAAACAATATGGTTGTACTTAACTTCTTTGCCGGAGCCTCCTCTGAACACACATCTACTCAGGACCGCCGCTCAGGAACGAAAAAGGGCGGGCATCCTGTTTTAGTTTCGACGAACACCCCCAGGAACACACATGTGGCGCCCTCTTGCGGCAGCCATACTACTTTTTAGGGGAAATCAATGATATTCGTCGAAACTTTACAAAATAACTAGAGGCTTAACATGACCTATTATATTGTGATAAATCATAAATTAAATAATGAGAATTGTTACAGTTTTTACGCTATTTATAACCTAAACATCTCTAAAAACCATAAATAATTAAATCACAAGTTCACAACTTCACAAAACAATTTGAGGTTTTATGTTAGTTATTATACCTTGATAAATTGTAAATTAATTAATGTTAATTGCTGCAACTTTGTACATTTTAAATAAGCTTATCGTTTATAAAAAAGGATAAGCTTATTTGGTAAACAGAATGCTTGCAGTAATTTCGAATAACCGGAAGTTTCCAATATCGGATAACATCTTTAATGACATCCTATTGTTATTAAAATATAATTTTGCTTCTAGACTTATAGTTTAAATCATAGTTTTATAACAACATTTATTTCTAAGTTAAGGAAGGCCTTATTAACAAATTGAATGATTACAGATACAGATAATCTAACATTAACCTAAACCGGATGTTTACAATATCAAATTACAATCTCATTGTTGTCCAGCTAGTTATTAAAATTGTATTTCTGCATCTAATTTATAGTTAAATTATTATTTTTTATTACAATATTTGTTTATATTCAAAAGGAGACTTTGCAACTAAATTAGCTTGATATTAGAAATTAAGAATCACATGAAATGGAATGTAATTGTTTTGACCAATAGAACATCTTATTATTTAGGGAATAGGTCACAATGCAATACTGATATAGTTTTAACTTAGAAACATTATTATTTTTCTTATTATGATGATTGGTTTGCCGTTGCGCCGACACGGCCATACTGATAGGCAGTGCGTGCTCTGCACTAGCCTTTATCTGAAAGGTTAAGAGATTTATTTTTTGAGATAGGCATCTGTTTGTAACGCCTAATGTTATAGAATGTGATGTGTAATACACATTCAAGGACATGATACAGTTCAGTTTTTATTAAAACCGACAACCACTTAAAATAATGTGAGAATTCTTGAGAAACTCAAGATGAGAATAAGATAATGCTGTGCTCTGGGCGGTCTTGAACGCCGTGGTACACAGTGATATTTCATAGATAACACGTTATTGTACTTCTCACTAAGACAATAACTTATTATTTTGTTATGGATCGTCGCTGTGCTCTGGGCGGTCTTGTACGCCGTGGTACACAGTGACATTTTATAGATAACACGTTATTGTACTTCTCACTAAGTCAATAACTTATTTTATTATGGGGTGTTACTGTGCTCTGGGCGGTCTTGTACGCCGTGGTACACAGAGGACAAAGGAATTATAGGAAGGTCGATGCTGTGCTCTAGGTCTTTTAGACCGTGGTACACAGGGGCTCTGAAAATAAAATGTGTGCAAATGGTAGTTTCTGTTGCTCTCTACCACAAAACTTTTTAGAAAAACGTTGCCCGCACACTAGGAATTTCTCCTGTGTCGTGGGTGCGTTTAACAAACTTACAAACACAAACAGCCAGACCCGACTATCTGTAGGCGATACAAATATTTAATTTTGTTTCGTGCAGGGTCGAACCCACAACATGCAGCGCAGGAGATAATTGCTCAGCCACTGCACCAACATTCTTTCAGAATGGTTTGAAAACTTAAGATTAGAAAATTAAGTAATTGCTCACCAACAGTGGTAGAGCTATTCAGCCCTGTGTTTGGTGGTCGTTTGCAGTGGGAGGCAGCAGCTCGGCGGCGGCATCATCCTCTGCAGGTGGATGCTCTGGGGAGATGTCATCAGGTCCCGCCGACACGGTGCTCTGTTGGCCAGGTGCTGGTGCTGGACGTAATTGGTCGTGGGCGATTTTCCTTGGTCTTCCTCGGCCCACTACTTTCTTCACCAGATAACGATCATTGTCTAAGACCCTGCACACTTCATATGGTTCACTGAATTTGAGATCTAAACAAGTTTGGTTGCGAGGATTATTTTTTATTAATACATAGTCGCCTCTCTGAAAGTAACGTATACTGGCTTTATTTCTGTCGAATCGCTGCTTTTCTTTTTCTGCGGCTGTGAGCATTTTCTGGTTCACGAGTCGTTCTAATTGATCCATGTCAAGGGTTTCTTCATCAACATTAACTAGGCATGCAAGTTCAGGGGGTACACAGTGTTTACGTCTCGTGAGTAAAGTAAGTGGAGCCACTCCAGTAGTCTTATGAGGTGTACAATTGAGTGCTAATTGCAAACTGTCAAGTGCGGTATGCCAATTTTCAGTTTCGTAGTTACTAATCATAACCAAGGCGTTTTTGAGGGTACCCACTACCCTTTCAACTTGACCATTGGCTCGGCTAACTCCTGGTGATATGGCGTGTATGTCAATTCCTATTTGGTCACAATACAGTTTGAACTCGCCCAGGAATTCTCGACCGCCGTCAACAATAATCTGGCCTGGCGCTCCAAATAAATGTACGACACGTCGTAAGGCTGCCAGTGTACTCTGAGGATTTTTATTAGTGGCGTAATACAATAACACATATTTACTAAAGGCGTCCACCGTTACTATAACGTATTCGTGATTGTTCGTCGTGCCTAGTTTCCCAGTGATATCCATGTGTATAACTTGAAATGCAGCAGTAGGTTTTTTGATAGGGTGAAGTTGCGCCTGCACAGCACCAGATACTCCCTTGGACGTTCTACATACAACACAATTATCTACGAATGTACGAATGTGAGTACTCATCTTATCAAACCAATAAGAGTCCCTAACTTTTTGTAAAGTTTTCTCCCAGCCTGGATGTTTTAATGCAGTGTGGTATGTATTGATCAAACTCCACTGAAAGGCTTTAGGTACAACAATCGCCTTTTGCTGACCTAGAATTTTGTCAGAACACATCTTCATGAGGGTGTCATTCTCAAACACATAGTCATCCATCTGTTCGCCACGTGATAGAGCATCAATAATTGGACGAAGGAAAGTGTCACGACGTTGCTCTACTTTAAGCCAGTCTACATCACGAGTCATAATATTTACTTGCATGGTACCTGGATTGCGGCTGAAGAAATCTGCATGTTGGATATGTTCTCCCTTTCTGTACTCAACTTCAAAATCATAATTTTGAAGGAAAGCCCACCAGCGGTAAACTCTTGGGAGTAGTTCCTTTTTATGTTTCGATGCCTTCAGCGAATTACAGTCGGTTATAACTTTAAACTTGCGACCATAAAGATATTGTTTGAAGTGTTTTATAGCTCGCACCACTGCCAGGGTCTCGAGTTCATAGGAATGATAGCGGCTCTCTGCATCTGTGGTCCGCATACTCATGTAGGCCACGGCGTGCCGGCGTCCCTCGATGACTTGCATTAATACAGCTCCATATCCCAAACTGCTGGCGTCCGTGTACAGTTCAGTTGGTGCATTTTCCTGAAATAAAGTAAGAACAGGGGAAGATGTGAGACGTTCAATAATAATATTACGAGCTTCCTCATGCCGCTCATTCCATTCCCACTTTGCATTCTTTTTTGTAAGCTCATATAAGGGTATCATTACACGTGAAAAATTTGGTATGAAGCGTCTAAAATATCCCGCTAACCCATTAAATTGCCGTACTTGCTTAACGTTAGTAGGAATGGGTGATTTCAGAACCACTTCTACTTTGCGTGGACTTGGACTAACTTGTCCGTCTGAAATGATATTACCCAAGTACTCTATGGACCGTTTAAAGAACGAAGATTTTTCAACATTAATAGAAAAACCTGCGGTTTGCAAAGCTATTAAAATTCTCTCTATGTCAGACAACCCCTGGGCAAAATTGGCACACTTGTTTAGTACGTCATCAACATAAACCTGGGCAATTCCTGCACTTCCCAGCAATGGTTGCAGGGCTCTGTTGATACACCTCTGATATACTGAACAAGCGTTGCTCAAACCAAATGGCATGGTCAAATATTCATAGAGGCCGTCTGGGGTGACAAATGCAGTTTTCTCAATTGACTGTTCCTTAATTGGTATTTGATGGAAGCCTGCTGCCATATCAAATGAATTATAGTAAAAACCATTGACTAATTGGTCAATTTGGTCCGAAATGAGCGGTAGTGGGTAATGATCTCTTAAAGTGTTAGAATTTAATTCACGGTAGTCCACACATAACCTATCATCCCCATTTTTCTTTTTGACAAGAATAATGGGACTGGAATACGGTGATTTGCTTTCTCGAACGATGTTATGTTCAAGTAACTCATTAATTATATTCCGAACCTTTTCGCGTTCAACCGGACTCAAACGATACGGCCTACGCTCTACATATTTGTCTGGATTTTTCAATCGTATTTCCAATTCTCCTGTATTTACTCTAGTAGAAGGAAAACCAACTATGAACAAATGTGCGTATTTATTTAATAATGTTCGTAACTGATCTACTTCAAAATCATCCGTAAGATCAGTATCTATTTTATCAAATAATGCGCTGTTCGACCTAATATGAAGAATCGATTGCTGGTGAATCAGTTGCGCACCATTTGTTGTAACTAAAACGCTAAGTGACGTGTTGGAAACCAAATTCATACCGATCAAAACATTGGCGGTCATTTCGGTATCGGGAACAATATAAAAAATAATTTCAATGTTAACATTGTCTATCTTACATATAGTTTTCAGGGCCATTAGTGAAATTACCGGGAAATTTCCAATACCTCTCAAATAAGTAACGCCATGAATTCTTTTTCCCGGTAATTTCGCCGCGATTGACTCACGCATAACCGAGCACTCTGCGCCGCTATCGAAAGTCGCTTGAATCGAATACTCGCCAATATTAAGAAGCATAGAAGTTGTTTTCAAATTACCTATGCAGTTGACGTTAGAAACTATAGACCTTTCACGTTTGAAACATTTCTCGGAAGTATGACCCGCCTTCATGCAAAATGTGCAAGTAGGTTTGTTCTGCGTTGAGTTTGATTTACTAGAGGTTGTATTTTGTGATACATCTTTGTTGAGGGGTGAATCATTCACGGAAGTTTTGAAGCGACAATCGCGAGTGTGATGATTATTTTTCTTACATATAACACAGTGAAGCGATGTTTGCGAATCATTTAGCCGAGTACGTTTCTTATTAGTTTGCGACGGGTTCGTATTGGTGTGAAAGCGTTTCACTCGTATCGTTGACGCAACCGATATTAACTCTGGCACCGATGTCGCACGCGCGTTCATGGGATCAATTCTGAGGCGTTCATCATTAACACAACCAATAACTGCTTCGACCGCGTCATCGTTGCCAAGTTTATTTTTTGTCACACGTTTCCACAAAACCCAGGCTTGTGAGAGGAACTCTGCGATATTTTTGGTATGATCGAAAGAATGTTCCCGAAATTTAATAACATCACGCGAGTACCTATTTTCAGGTTCAAAAGTTAAGATTAAATTATCACGCAATTCCTCCCAGGAGCTAGTTGAAACCAACCAATTGTCTACCCATAATTTTGCACGACCTTTTAATAAACTGCCTACTTTCATACGAATTTCGTAATCGTTAAGGTTATAAATATCAATAGCTTTTGCAACGTGTTGACACCACTCTCGAATGCCTACGCCACCATCCGGATCGAATGAGGGTAAAAATATATCATTAATTTTAACTTTTTCGCACTGTTGGGTAGACAATCGATCGGACATCTGTTTCATAGTTTGCATCATTTGTGAGAAAAAATCTGCCGAGATATTATTCGAAATTAATTGATTGGCCGAGTCAACAGTATATTCCTTATTAACACCAGAGATAGTAGGATGTCCGGCAGAAGTGGAAGGGCATCCCACTTCTGATAACGGCGGTAAGCCGGGGAAATCATCTTGATCAGCGATCGTGACTTCGGTGGGGCCGACGTCACGATCACCCCTATCGGTATTCATTAGGTAGGTACCTATCTATTATCTCAATTAAAACACTAACTCGGCAAACCAATCTTATTTATTGCAATGATCACATTAATAACGACACTCTCAGTTATTAAATTAACTCACAATGATACAAACTATGAACAATGCGTTTTATTACAAATCAGCAAGACCGAAAAACAATATGGTTGTACTTAACTTCTTTGCCGGAGCCTCCTCTGAACACACATCTACTCAGGACCGCCGCTCAGGAACGAAAAAGGGCGGGCATCCTGTTTTAGTTTCGACGAACACCCCCAGGAACACACATGTGGCGCCCTCTTGCGGCAGCCATACTACTTTTTAGGGGAAATCAATGATATTCGTCGAAACTTTACAAAATAACTAGAGGCTTAACATGACCTATTATATTGTGATAAATCATAAATTAAATAATGAGAATTGTTACAGTTTTTACGCTATTTATAACCTAAACATCTCTAAAAACCATAAATAATTAAATCACAAGTTCACAACTTCACAAAACAATTTGAGGTTTTATGTTAGTTATTATACCTTGATAAATTGTAAATTAATTAATGTTAATTGCTGCAACTTTGTACATTTTAAATAAGCTTATCGTTTATAAAAAAGGATAAGCTTATTTGGTAAACAGAATGCTTGCAGTAATTTCGAATAACCGGAAGTTTCCAATATCGGATAACATCTTTAATGACATCCTATTGTTATTAAAATATAATTTTGCTTCTAGACTTATAGTTTAAATCATAGTTTTATAACAACATTTATTTCTAAGTTAAGGAAGGCCTTATTAACAAATTGAATGATTACAGATACAGATAATCTAACATTAACCTAAACCGGATGTTTACAATATCAAATTACAATCTCATTGTTGTCCAGCTAGTTATTAAAATTGTATTTCTGCATCTAATTTATAGTTAAATTATTATTTTTTATTACAATATTTGTTTATATTCAAAAGGAGACTTTGCAACTAAATTAGCTTGATATTAGAAATTAAGAATCACATGAAATGGAATGTAATTGTTTTGACCAATAGAACATCTTATTATTTAGGGAATAGGTCACAATGCAATACTGATATAGTTTTAACTTAGAAACATTATTATTTTTCTTATTATGATGATTGGTTTGCCGTTGCGCCGACATATACATAAATTATTAGGTCTTTTAAAGTATTAGTATCTTTATTTATTAGCATGTAGAATCATTGCATTATTAGTTGACCATGTTAACGTAAGAAAGCAATTGTAAGACAGGCTATCAAAAAAGTATTCTTCAACTTTTATATAAAAAAGTTATACAGTTTAGAGTACGAAAAGTAATAGATACTGTGGTTTTTTGGTTATGTTACCAGCCATTTGTTCTATAATAAATACTTCATTTTATACAAATAGTCTACTTATATTTAATGCTCATTTCCCCTGACACTACCAATAAGTGTTCCCACAGACACTCAATATGATTGCAAAAATGAACCTTAATTACATGTCCTCCCTTATTAGACCTCAGCGATACGCAATAAAATAGTTGTTGATGTGGAAAATTAACAAATTAACTACGTATCACTGCACACGTAAAAATTAAGTGGATATTGGATTGAAAGAGAAAATTGAGAGAGAGAAAGAAAAAGAACTAGTTTAACGTGAGTCGAAAAAGGTTTGCGTGCCTTACACAATACATTACATTTACATTCCTTTTTTTATGTGATAGGTCGGCAAAATTTTAATTGTAACTCCCTCTCCTTTCATTTTTTAGGGGATAAACGAATCGAAAAATGAACAGACGGATTACCTGATGGTGAGCAGTCAGCGCCGCCCATGGACACCCGCAACAACAAAAGAGTTACGAGTGCGTTACCGACCTTTTGAGGATTAAAGATTTTGAGATTTAGGGATTGGAGGAGGGGAAGGATTGGGCCTCCGGTAACCTCACTCACACGGTGAAACAGAACGCTGTGGTTGTCTCACGTCAGTTTTCTGTGAGGCTGTGGTATCACTCCGGTCGAGCCGAAGCATGGCTCTCCCACACCTTCACATTACATTACCTATAAAAGCAAAAACAGAACTGACAAAAAACTATAAACCATAAATTTTATAACAGATAGATGGACAGAGAAATGTTAGAAATAAGGTAATTTTTTATACAGTTTTGGATACCGAATCCTAAAAGATGAAGCAAGAAAACAAAAATGACGATAAGTTAACCGAAGTTTGGAAATTCGATGACGTTTTTCACTCTATGTTCGGAAAATACGTAAGTACGTTAGTGCTGTGATTGATCCTGTCCCAGACGTTTTAGAATCGGATCAGGGAATGCGAGTATCGGGTATGCATACCATACACTTTTATCAGCCTTTTTCGCATTCCATTGGAAAATATTATATTTGTGTTATACATCATAAACAAGGTCGTGGTTGCCCGGAGAGTGTAGATTCGAAACCTGGCAAGTGCCAATGCGACTTTTTCTGAGTTATATGTACTTTCTGTGATTATTTAGATACCACTGACATACGATGAAGGTAAACATCGTGAGGAAACCTGGACCACTAATTTCTAATTATAAGTTTGATATCGCCAACCCGCATTGAGCAAGCGTAGTGATTTAATGCTCAAATCTTCTCCGTGTGAGAAGAGTCCTTTGCTCAGCAGTCGGCACATATAGGCTGAAGGTGATGATGATGACATTATAAACATATTTTTATTTCCCGTATTTCCTACTCAGGGCAAGGGTCACCTCTACAGTTTTATGGAATGAAATGTTCGTCTTTCATTCATACACCCAGTCACGTGATCAGAAAGCTATGTTACGTAGGAGAACCATGCTACAGTAAGAATGGGCCACCACCATAGTGATACCACGGCATCACAGATTACCGGCATGAATTACATTGTTTTTCGCTGGGTGAGTTTACAGGATGACCGATTCTTCCTGGCCTTCCTATCCAAAATCCTCCAACCCTTATCCTTAAATCTGTAATAAGTCACAAGAGATCGGCAAGAAGCTCCTTAGGCGGCGCCGAATGCTTACCATTAGGTAATCCGTCTGCTCATTTATCGACCTGCCATAAAAATACTATAGAAATATAACACAATAAATCTCGATGCAATAATAATAAATAGCGCCGTATCTATCCCAAGTCGCATTTCACGGTATGAAATCGTATTACAATCAGTGTGCGAAGCTTTTCACTTTATCATCTTAACTAAGTTGAGTCGCGAGCGTGTTTTAAGATAGCTGACATCTTCACACCTTGTAATGTTTAAATAATACGTGACAATTTGTGGTTTATTAAATGTTACTATATGCGCGTGTATATGTATACTATAGAGGCGTTCACAAATATTTATGTTTAGAAACTTGACGGGCTGTGATTTTGTCTTTGCTTGGTTTTTGATCCGATTAACCTTGAATGAAAATAATTCTGACTTTGTTACCGTATATGCTTAATATACCTTGACTGGATGGTAAAACTCGATTATGTAAAAGCAATTCTTAACAATATATATTTCATAGCTTCATAAAAAATATCGATCTATATTTTGTATGCTGCCAACCGAGCCAAAGTCGAAGTCAATTAATTCAGAAGACAATTTAAAACGGATAAAATATATGAAACTAACTACTTATATTCACAAAAACATTATATCCCAAATAAAAACTTACTAAACCTACTTGGGTTCATTAATGGCTCATAATTAGACCACAAACGTTTTTTGAGGGATGAAATTCATCTAGTAATTTTTTCCAGCCATGGCGGACCGAATATGAGTGTCAGACTCTTATTTAACTAAAAACCACCCCGTTCTCCTACTACGAGCCAGGCTGTGGTACATCATTGCGTTTGCAATGTATATACATATTTATCCAAATCCAAACTAATATTATAAATATGAAAGTAACTCTGTCTGTCTGTCTGTTTTTTCTTCACGCCTAAACTACTGAACCTATTTATGTGAAATGTATAGTTTTTATTTAAAGTTTTTATACCAAAAATCTGAAGTAAGTCACTATTCCACGCAAACAAGTCGCGGGCAAAAGCTAGTGTATAAATAAAGCTAAAGCGTCAATCCAAACGCTCACTACATAGGGATCGCCAATGAATACACAAACCTATTGACAAATACTCTATATAGGTACTCAGTATTTGAAAGCGCAGCTGTACCTATTCCCCGAGATACGTCATCTACTAGTGGGGCCACATATAGTGAATGACATTCAGTAAGGCAACATTTGAATTTTGTGTATTATTTTATAACAAGTGTATCATTATTATAAAGTCAATATTTTTCATTTAATTCTAGATCCAAACTAATATTATAAATTTGAAAGTTACTCTGTCTGTCTGTATTTTCTTCACGCCTAAACTACTGAACTTATTTATGTGATATTTGGTACATACATAGTTTGGAACTCGAAGAAGGACACAAGATAGTTTTTATAGCAAAAATCTGCAGGAAGTAACAAAATTTCAAGGAAGTTCAAAATATAACAGAAGAAGTCTTTTAATGACACAAAATATTGAAAATGGGATAACGAACCTGTAATACGGAGGAGTAAGTGCAAAAATATATTTAATATAATGAGTTTTGATTAAATAAAATATTCGGGTTACTCTCTGTTCCACGAGGTAACTTGATTATGAGGCCAGGGCGTGGCTTGAAACTAGTCAACTAGTTACGTAAGCAAGCCATTAATTTAGATACTGAGATATTTTAATGAAAAAAATTTAGGTTTGTTTACTAAAAAACAAACATTTTAAACTTTCACGTCTCATGTTTACTATGCGGGTATTAACGCGATAAATAATTGTTTTCGTTTTTCGCATTTTAAAAGATTTCGTGCATGGATTTACTTTGTTATACTACTGATCATGACATGGACAAAGCTGTCCGTGTTTCGTATTTTACATTCTCAAATAGAAGATTTCATTCACAGTCCGAGAGATTCGCCGAATTTAAATCGGATATCTTTTTACAAAGTACGTACAAAACTGAGCATTTGGTTTGGCTTTAAACAGATAGTTTTATTAAGCTACCCAAAGAAAAACTGCAGATTTCCCTTTTGAAGATGTACATATAGAACATTTTTTTAGATTAAACTACAAAATAGTTTTTGTTTTTGATGTGTTCTCGTTGATTATTATATAGGTACATATTCTTACGCAACCTTCCACCCGCAGTTTCAGTGGAAAAAGAAACCCATGTATTAATCCGGGGTATAACTTAGATAGGTGATACCCTACATACTAAATTTCCACCAAATCGCACCATCCGTTTTTGCGCGAAAAAAAAAAACACACATTGACACAAACATTGTAATATTTCACATTTATAATATTAGTAGCATTAGGTAGTTGTCTTATGTTAACTATGTAGATAAAACTTGTGGTGATAAGAGCCATGAGCCCAATAGAGTTAAATTGAAAAAAAAAGTAAAACCTATCTACTGGAAAAGCTTCCTTAATTGGTTATAGATTATTTTAACAAAACATTCCTAATTTTAAGTTGTTTAGTTATAAGAAAAAATTTAGTGATTCCACAGTCAAACTGTGAATATAGTTTTGTGAAACAATTTTTATTTCATAAGTCCAATGTAATGTGTTCATAGATAAATAAATAAAAAAAAAGAAAGTACGAACTGAAAAGAGTAATTCCTTAGTATTGAATAGACCTTGAGATCAAATATAGCGGTATTCTGATGAAGAGGCCGAAGTCTAGTAAGACTAGACGCCAGAAGTTAAATACCTACTAATAAAGGTAACAAAACAAAGGCCAATAATAAAATGACAGCGTAAAAGTCACTTCCATCAAATACTAATATATTATTGAGGAGACGTTGAAGTTTATCTTCAAACTAATAAATTGACTAATGAAATTTCTAGGAAGCCACTACGTTTCATATCCTGAATTTAATTGATTACTCTCAATGACCCAGCCGGCATCAGATGTTCATTTCCTATCGCTAATTGCTCGCACCGTCTTTGAATTAATTAGTTTTATACATATGGAGTTCTCTGAAGGATTGATACAAGATAAACCCTTACTGAGTAACTGATTATAATTTAAACAGCCTATTTAGTTTATTTGCTTTAATTTCAATGCGTGAAAGTCTTAGGAATTAATGTTTTTAATTCTATTAAGATTTTGAAGATTAAAGTTAAAATTTAGATTCATTAATTATCGTACTTTTATCATTGTAAAGGTTTTTCTCACACGGAGAACGTTTGAGCATTAATCACCACGCTTGCTTAATGCGGATTTGCGATTTCAGAATTGAAATTCAAAATCGTCAGTCCAGGTTATCACACGATTTCAGCCGGGGTTGCGGGTTAAGCGTAATGATTACTGCGGCGTCGGCCCAGAGCAGGAGAAAGAACAGGGGGTTTTTAGTCAGTAAGAGCCTGACGCTCTCTCTCGCCCTACCCTGGGCGGGAGAAGGTTTCCACGCGATGTTTTCCTTGACCCTTTGTCAGTGGTGTTTCAATAAGCGTAGAATATATGTACATATAAAATTCATACTCGAAAAAAGACACAGTGGCAGATACTTACCAGGTTTTGACCCGCACCTTCATGCATAAGAAGCGGGCATCTCAACTTCCGGGTAACCACGACACATAAAGTTTATATTGAGTTATGAAAAATATAAGTTCTTTGTAAGCCGAAAACAAATCAACAGTACATATCGAGATATTTTGTTTTAATGATAAAAAATAACAAAAAAAAGCCGACTTCAAAAAGCAAAAAAATTATTTGCTTTGTACAAAGTCATACATATTTTCATTTTTTTTTTACTATTTTACAATCTTGAATTCCATGTTGTTGGAATTGTTTCAAGTAAAATATAATAATAAGTTGTTGTTTCGCCGTGTGAGTGAGGTTACCGGAGGCATAATCCTTCCCCTTCCCGAACCCTTCCCCAATCCCTAAATCTCCAAATCCCTAATCCCTAAAAGGTCGGCAACGCACTCGTCACTCCTCCGTTGCGGGTGTCCATGGGCGGCGTTGATTGCTTACCATCAGGTTATCCGTCTGCTCGTTTGCCAACTTATTACATTAAAAAAAATGTGTAAAAATATTACCTACTTTAGGTATCAATACAGAACCTCCCACCTTTTTGGAAGTCCGTGTAAAAAAAATGGCTACAGTAACACATCAACTGCGACTTGAGGTCAGATCTTAGCAGTTGATACTACTTGAAACTTACACCTGTATTTTTATTTAAAAATGTTAAGTTTTAATTGCTTTGAGTTTCCAAAACTGAACACTCGATTTTAATGTCTATAAATACTGATACTATTATAATAAACTATAAACAAACCGCGTTTAGTATTCAGTGGCGAAATATTGAACGTATCTAGCTTATTGTACGGGAAAATCAGGCGGGAAACACGACCACTTCGTCGTGGCCTCTAATAATCTCTTTTGTAAACAATATTGCTATAAAATGTAACGGTAACAAGAGCTCAGATTGTACTGGTTTTGTCTGCCCCACTGTACACGTTTATTGGATGGTCGGAAAGTGTAAAGAAAATAAGATTATCTAATGGAATTTATAAAATTTTAACCCGTGGATATTATTAAATAATTTATAAGCAGTCAAATCCAATTTTCGTTTGTTTGTTTTGTGTAAAATTCTTTTGTCTACCTACATTATACTTTTTTTCTATCATCTATTCAGACATCAATCTGTTCAGCAATTAACTGACAAATTATTTACAAAACAAAATATTGAGAAGATTTTTTGTATCTTATCTATCTTGCTTTATAAATAAAATTAAGAATGCCACAGAATGCAAATAAATTGACGATACGCTAGACACAATGTTTTTTCTATAGTATCTTATACTTAAACCAACATTCAACGAGTTAGAGATTAACAAAAATTACAGCAGCCTATTCATGATTACTGCCTGAGCAAATGTTTTTTTCACACGGAGAAGGTTTGGACATGAATCACCACGCTTGCTCTAGATAGATTGGCGATTTCAGTTTTATAATTAGAAATTATAAGTCCAGGTTTTCTCACATTTTGCTTCACCAATGTAAGAATCGGTTCAATGTAAGTCCCAATTTTTAGGGTAATTTTTTTAATTAAAAAAAATCGAATTCTTTAATTAATATGAGTCCCCAACGTACCTTGAAACAAGTCGAGTTAAACAGTTAATTGAGAAAACACAATAAATATTCAACACAACGTAAATTGCATAACATGACATTTATAAACACGAGTAATAGAACGCCAAAGCTTAAAAGTGTTTTCAAAATAACACCACTTAACATCAAATTAAACAAACTCCATGAAATAACTTTGCATTTAATTAATTTAAGCCACAAAATACATTGAATAAAACATTCAAATTAGCTGGATGTAAACTAATTCATTATGGACTGTATGTTATGGGCGTAATGCGATGTGAGTTATTTCCTAGGGAATTTTGTTTCGTTTAGCTTGTTTGATAGACAAACTCGGAAATACGCAGTTTAAGTGAAATTTTTACTATTAAATAATTTCTGTGTTTGCAGTTGTCATTTTAGAAAGTTTTAAATAGTTGGGCTCATGACGCTCTCCGTGGCGCGTGTTGAGTTGAATAGTTACGTGAACAAACAGTACGTAAATATAATTAATTATACATATTTGTATGGATGAATGATATTACTTATTACTTTTTTTATTTGAGTCTGTTTTAATTATTTATTTGTGTAATGAGATATTGTACTGCGATAATATATGAAATGTATGCATGCTATGATCTCAATGGATTGAAATAAATGATTGAATTTGGATATGATTATAATATAATCAATAAATGATATAATATATCATAATATTACATTACACTTTTAAATATAGGAGAGGTTTGCTTCGACACGAATAGGCCAGCTCGACAGGTGTCACGTTCTTATAGAACGACAGCGTGAAACAACGCTTATGTTGGTTTCACCATGTAAGTGAAGTTACCAGAGGTCCATTCCTCCTTCTCATCCCCAATTCCCCAATACTTAAGGGCCAGCAATGTATTTGGAAATTCTTGAGGTACCTAGTCTGTCTACTCATTAGACGATCTATCCCATGAAAATTTATTTAATACTTGATGCAGAGAGCTTTCAACATGGCTGATCTGAATGTCATTGTAGGATATTTTTGTTCAGCCCTTACCCTCTTATTGTAGATCTGAAGATGATGAGAAACCATCCTGCCATTACTGGAATTGTCTAGCAAAAATTATGGACAAAGTTTTTTCCTTCTTAAAATTAGTAGCTAAAAATCGTAAGTAATATATCTGTTAAAGTATATAAAACAAGTATTACATAAGAATGTAATTTGTAGATAGGTACTTTCTACAAGTACAATATTGACAAAATAGATACTGATTTTTTACAAACATTTTTTCTTGTTACTCCTTGCCTAAGGGCAATGTTCTCGATGTACATATAGGGTGTTGCGGTCATGTCATTGTCACTCACACATTTGTACATGTCACTCAATATAATGTAGGCAAATAGACTGACTGAATAATCGACAAATATGTATACTGTTAAAAATAAACAACTAAGAAAATCTGGATTAATTTGGACAAGGGCAAATGTTTGATAGTCACATAATTCAACAAAAATACAATACGTATGTGTTTTCAAGACTAAGACCAAAAGAAACCTGATTTAGGTCTCAAAAACGTAAGTTTGGAATCTGTATCTATCAAAATCGCACGATTCAAATTCACTGCAACTTTAAATATTTACATAAAGAATAAAAATAGCAGAAAAATTTCACCTCATAATTGATTCATGGTAAAACTATGTAAACCAAAGGGCGGAGAGCAATGTACCGAGGGAAGGGAATCTTGAAAGGGTGATATTTGAATTTGATTCGAACCTGTCGCCTTTGAGGCGTCCCAAGGGCGGTCGGGGTCTTACCCATAAATAGAAGGAAGTCTCAAGTATTTATTCGGAGAAAAGAAACTTTGTAAATATTGAAAAACTATTTTTTTCGATTGGTTTTTGAGATTTTCAATTTTTATTTCTTATTTTCAAATTTACTTTCGGTTTTGGTGATTTATCTATACCGACCATCATTTCCGACTACTGAGAATTGAAAGTGCAATCTATATTTTAGATATTTTTTTCATAATATAAAAATATCGTCGTAACAACCCAACCAATGTTGGCATACTATCGTTATTTCAAACACAAATAAATAATTTGTGGTTTAAAAAGTTGAAAAGATTTGCACCCAATAAATCATAGTAAACTACCAAAGTCCGAAGTTTGCTTACAACAAACTTTGTTACCGATGAAAATGTCATTGATCCATAAATATTAGATATCGTGAATCTTGCGACGACAAACGATAGTTTACAAGAATGGTTTTATCACGTTTCTCCTTTATTGCACACCAAAATACTTACAAAATGATAGTCCGTAATACTATCTAACTTAAGGTTCTCAATCGCTGTCAATTTGCTTCATTAATAGCACTTGTGACCCTACCCGACGTCGAGTTCGGTCACCATGTCGGTTTAGATCGTTTGGGGCTTTCGTCTGTCCAAATTTTGAGAGTGTACTTACAAAATGTTAATATGTTGTGTTACACTACACAACATATTAACATTTTGTAAGTATATAATAATAAGGTATGTATATAATATGCCTCTGTGTTTATCTATAAGTATTAATAAAAATAAATCGGAAAATGTCTTGGTAAGCGCAACTCAACAACGCCAATTGGACCAATCTTATCAATTCTTTTCTTGTCATGTTTATTAATGTCAGGAGAAGATTCTTTAGAAAGAAAATTTAAAAAAAGTAGAGTTGAGAGTTGAAAACTAGTGGGCCTTTCGTCGTTAACGAGATAGTTGGAGACACCATGGAGGCAGCGGCGGGTCGCTAGTTGAAATAAAATAGACGTGTTTATAGGTGATCATAACAGTGCATAGTTGACGCAGTAGCTAAACAACCGGCTGTCGTTCAAAGTGTTGCGGGCTTCGTTCCCGCTTGGAACAACTATTTGAGTGATCTACAAATTGTTCTAGTCAGGGTATGATTCTATGCAGTTGTATGACATAGGGAGAAAGCGTGACACAATACTTAAAAATAAAAGAACATGTAGTTCGAAACATTAAACAAAATACAAAAAATATTAGAATAGAATTCGTTAATATCCATCAAGACAAAAGTTTTGGAAACAACAGACTAGACACAAAGTTTAATTACCATTACGTTCCAACAAAGAACTTTAGCAGCCACAAATAACCTAAGCACTCAGACGTGAACACTAACCCGACTAAGCACACATCAAACTCCAAACAACGATAACAAACTTAGGTCATCTTTATACAGCATGTCCTGTAACCAAGAACCGATTATCCCTTCAGCCAAACTTATCACTTACAAGTACTCTACGGATGCTTTTGTCCCGGTAAATAGGCTCTAAGGCCGTGTTTACACTATCAAAGTGAATAAGAGCTGCGGACGTTGACTGATGGTGTTTGTACACACGTCGAGGGCCCCCTGTGGTGCTACGCAAACAACAGGTTTATTTATTTGCTAAGTTTTCGCAGACTTATAATGTGTGGGAGGAAGTTTTTCGGATAAGATTTTCGGAGATAATTTTGTAATTGTGTGTTTGTTGTGAAAATGGTTGAGTTACAGTTGGTACCGTATCCTTAATCTTAGTTAACACTGTCAGAATGTCTACTATCTACCAAATAAGTTTGAATATAGAACGTTATTTGTGTGAACCATTAACTGCCACAGATGACCTACCCTTTCGGAGGATTTGCTTTCAATAGTTTTTTGTGGGTAGTCAAAGGCTTAAATCCAATATGGTCCAACAAAGGGGATAAATACAATTAACGCCACTTACTGGCTTTAACTTCCCCGATCCTTCTCCTGCCTCCAGGTCTAGGCTGGCCGCGGCCGGTACTACTTGACCCGCTACCCTAACTAAAACACAATTAATGCTTACCTGCATATACATTCCTAATAAACTTATGCGGCAAATAGTTTTCACAAATCACGTTAATACATATAGTATAGAAATAAATTTAACTGGTACATAGGGGCAGTATTCAGAAATTCTATCCATATAACCTAGTTAATGAGCGTTTGTAAATAATGTAAATGATTTGACGAAACATAATTTTGTAGTTGTTGGTCAAATAGGTCTTCATAGTTGAGGTATACATGGGGAAGAATATATAAGAAAAAAGTAAATAATTGTTGATTAGGTAC
This sequence comes from Spodoptera exigua, assembly GCA_902829305.4. Classification (NCBI taxonomy): domain Eukaryota; kingdom Metazoa; phylum Arthropoda; class Insecta; order Lepidoptera; family Noctuidae; genus Spodoptera; species Spodoptera exigua. The sequence continues at coordinate 9,302,509 of LR824614.2, forward strand.
TTAAATATCATTGATCTTCACTTAAGTAAAAAATTTATTGACAAATCCGGTAGAATGGCGAAATCGTGCCGAGTGTTGTACCAAATATACTAAAAATGAAATTATTCATTCGCACTACACTACATAGAAAATTTTTCACAACAACAATAACGTGAAAATGTTTACATCAGCAAAAGTCATAAATCCAACGAAATGGTTTTACACCACTTTTATCACTAAACACGAGTGTTTGTTATTTTTTTAGAGCAATTCAACCTTTATGGGCTGACTATTTCGCTACTAAGCAATAAATCTAAAGCTTTTTGTGGATTACTAAAAAGACTTAGAAATATTTCTTTACATTAGTCGTTTGGGTATAAATTGTTATTTTATACAATTGAGCGGTTACAAACTTTATTTTTGTTGCAATACAATTGAATTTTATTTGTTTAATGTTAATGTTTTTTTATATAGTTTTTGTATTAGATTATAATTTCGTGATATACCTATCCAATTAACTGATTATGTTTACTGGCTTATCCACGTAATTGTTTCGCGACGTCCGCTGCGTCGTCGTGTATTGTGCAATGATGCCTTTAGATGCCCTGTAGCTTTCTTTTTTTTTTCAATTTGTATTTAAAAGAACTTATTTGGAATTAACCTTGTAGCTTGAAACAAGTCGTGAAACAAGATTATCTCACGAAATAGTTATATGAGAAAGACTTTAGTAAATTATTAATTTTTTTTAGTAACAAGAAAATAGTTTAGTCGTTTCTTTTTTACACTTCTACTACCTTATTCGTGTTAATTTTTTTTCATACCTTTTGCATACGTTTTACAATGGCGGACTTAATGCCGAAGGAAAATATTTTCGATAAGTACTACTAATTCTTCCAGAACAAAAAAAAACAATACCTAGCATTATGATCGCTAAAAGAATAAAACCGACGAGGCAACATACCTACTTATATAGAAAATACAACAATGTTGGTATTCTGCCCAATTTGCGAGCAAACCATGAATACTAAAGTGATTTGGCAAGTTCATCACGGTATAAAACAAGTAACTGCCGTTCATTAGCACATTAACTGCATTAATAGTTAGTTAATGAAGCAATCTGCTCACACCGCAAGTTTGTGGTTCCGCTGCCATATCTAGTAGTAAACATCATCTATGGTTCCTTGAATTGCGTTTACTGTACTTCCAGAAATATGACTAAGAATTAACTAGAACAAAAACCTCAATAACCAATAATTGTAGATTTTTTTTAAAACTTAATCTTCAGATTCTCCCGTTCAGAGTCTTAAGCAAAGACGAAAATAATTTTAGCGATGATTTTTTTTTTTTTTGGTAGAAAAAGATAGTAAGCTACTTTACCTTAGCAATAGCAGATATAATCAGATTAATGTTTAAATTTTCAATAGTTATAGTTTTAAGGCACTAAAAAGTCTAAAAAAATTAATAAAAGTATTGTTATATATCAAAGTGATAATCTTTAAATTAGCTCCTAGGGCAATAAAACGACCAAAAAATATATAAAAAAATTATAGAAACTTGTACTTATCTCCCACCCAAAAATCATAAATAGTTAGCCACTAACCACTACTCCGATATAACGGCAAGAGGACATGTTGACTTTGAAAGTTATTGGTTAAGACAAAAATAAAAGTTGAACAAGTTCCCCCGACAAGTTGAGTTGACAAGAAAAGTTTATGAACGAGAATTGTTTTTGAAGTAAAACCGAAGTGAAGACATAAGCTTCTCAGTAAACATTGAAAAACTACGAACATTCAACTTTATAAATAAAATTCTTCCTACAGTTCTAGGTGAGTCATGTTCGCTACAAATGAGAACTCAACCGGATAGTTACCACTGCCATAAAAAGCCACAGCGTTGTGTTTCGCCATGTAAGTGAGTCCCTCTCCAATCCATCGGGTGTCCATGGGCAGCGCCAATTGCTTACGTAAAACAAGATGTATCAAGTTTTATGAAGTGTTAATGAAACGTATTTTTTGTTGTAATAAATTAGTAAAAACTATGAACAATACGTAGTAAAGCTAATCAAATGTTTATAGGAATTCTTTAAAATGTTTACTTATTTTATTTTATAGGTTTTTGCTTGCATGATAGCGATAAGTCTATCGCTATTAGTATCATATAAAAATGAAATATCAAAAGCAAATGACAATTGTGTAGCGGGAATATAATAAGAAAACCTTCAGAATATTATAACCCAACAAACGTCCAAACAATCGACACGCAACACAGAATAAACGCTAATATAAATACCAAACAGAAGGGAACTCAAAACAATCAAAAACCAGCCACGGAACATCGTGAAACTTTCACATACAACAAGATAAATTAATGAAACTTTTCCGACAAATGTTCTACTAAATATGCAGAAGTGTTACACTTAATTAATGAAGGGTCCATGGCTTGTATAAAACCATTAATATCTGGGATCCAAGTAAACCAAAGCAGTGTGGCACTAATGGCTCAGCTCTAATGTCCACACCATCTGTCAACGTCACGTCATTGGCCGCTTTTTGTAGCACTTATGTACGAAACTCTCAGTTCTATTCACTTTATTATACAGTTTTTCCTTTTTATTTGGTGTGGTGTCCAAATGGATGGTCTTATAATTAGGTGGTTGGTGTTTGATGTTAGCTGAAGTACTGTTGATGTCATTCGGGCCTTGTAAGAAACGTAATGGATTTGTTCTCTTGGCTTTCTGGTCATCTTTGTTTATTTTTTATCATCATTTCGGTTCGAGGTTTGCAAACCAATGATATCGTTATATTTAATGTGGATTGCTTCGTTATTTAAACCATTCAATTTATAAGCAGCTGTGGCTTACTCGCCGTATGTAAAATGTGGTGTCCATAATGAACCAGAAATTACACGGGCGCAAACAAGAGAATTACACGAATCGTTATTAATAATGGTCACCATAATGGAGGGTATAACTATGAATTTGTCCACCGACGGTCATTGTTGGCTTAATGCTTATTACAACATTTTCTCGAAATATATGCGAGCCTTTTTACTTCATCAATTGCACTGAACGTGTAGCCTTATTACAATGTGATGTGTTTAAAAATGTGTGTGAATGTAGAAAGAGATAATTGCACTTTTATAATTATATGTATACTTATTTGTTTTCTGAGCAAAAAGTCAAAAGACTTACCATTTTCAAGCCAGTCATAGTTTCTTTTTGCTGTCTTCGTCAACAAAGTTACATTACATTTTAGGCGCCAAAAATATCGTCCAGATATTTTTAACCAAATAAACATCGCCATAATATACACCATAAAAATCCACCAAACTAAATCGGATTATAATAAATTATATTACACCATCTACCTATATTTGAACGATTTTCATTGATGAGACGGTTTAAAAGTTTAATTTCGTCAGGATACGTTCGTTCCGTTGGTAAAACTTTTAATAGAGAATTTTTAATGCAGACGAGAGGCAAGTTAAAGCCAATTTTAATTACAATCTGTCGAGCTGTTTTGTTGTCGTACGATGAGATATGAGAATTTTTCAGTTCTTCGAAGTATGGAGTGGTATTTGAGTTCCCTTTTAAAGACTATTTATTTATTTTAATGAATATATTTCGAAAATAAGCTCTAGCTGCCTTCTATAACCAGTAATAAAAACACAATTAAAAGCCTATTACAAAGAACTAACAAAAGAATGGAGTCAGTACGCTCTTAAGAGACAAATGTGACTGAATGTTTATCTATGTAATGTCTCACAATTTAATATGCCAGTGATAACATATGTATAACAATTTTCATACAAAACATTTTAAAGCGAGATATCATTTGAAAACCTATCCTTAGGCCTTAGCAATAAAACGGTCAACCCTAAATAATTACAATTCTGTTTTTCTGTCCATAATACGAATACACTGGTCGTATCTAAAACGGGCTTGGAATAATAATCCTCGTAATTCCTTAGCCGGGACTAAGCTTACATTTTATGCCACATTAGCATAACACCTGTAGACTACTTTAGATCTCATTTACATAGGGATGACGATTTTTTAATAAACGATAGGACCACAAACAAGCAGCAAATTACCAATTACCATTAAGTAATTGGCACCGTCTATAAACACCTAAAGCATCATACGAGTTCGAGAAACAATCTCTGGCCACCTTAAGTGCAGGTCTGCGGACTAGTGCGGACATCGAGTAAGGGAACCTCGCCACCCGACCAGTACCAGACCCGAGCGCGCGTAGCGATCCGCGCGCGCCTCAAAGAGCCAATAAACCACCACGGACGGGGCCCTACAGGACTGATGTCCAGCCGGGGTTGCGGGGCAAGCGCAATGAGGCACCGTGGTCTCGGCCCAGAGCAGAAGAAGGAACGGGGGTTTTTAGTCAGTAAGATTCTGCCACAAGCGGGAGGGAGCTCGACCCTGGGCGGAAAAAAATATTTGATGATTTTCCCCTCACAAAAAACAAAAAAGGAGTTGCAAATGCATGACAACCCTTTTGGGGGTATTTAAGGGTTGGAGGACTGAGGATTTGGGAACAGGGAGAGGTGTGCAGGGGGAAGTATTGGCCTACAGTATCGAACCACATCTGACCCAATGCTAGCATTGCTTCATACTGTTTTCTATGAGGCCTGGTATCATAAACGACGCGAAATTTAGAAGAATACTGCAGTTGATGTTACGTTAGACGAGGATGAATTGGAATATAAAAAAAATACACCCAAAGGCACAAAATATTGTTTTTACCATTAAATTCTCTATTTCGGTTAATAAATTCCACAAATAATAATCATTTTTTTCTAGGTAGAAATTATTTACTACAGACGAACCCTTTTTATTTTTGTCATACTTTTCCCTAATGGAATAAATCCAATTTTTTACATACAACAAAACTTACTTTATACTCGACAACGTTTTTAAGACCGAAATAGAGATTTTCGGTCATAATAATCATTAAAAATGGCTTCAATTTTTTTACCTATATCAAAGATCCCATGAAAGAAAGAAGCGTAATAAAAGAAGAGCATTTTGATATAAAAATAAAACGTTTGCATGAATATTGTGTCAACAAGATTGATTAGCCATCCATTTTAATTAATTAAAAAAAGAGCATCAGAGCGCTTGGGGAAAATCTGTTCCGGCAAAATATTATTTCCTCAGCCATTAATAATTTTCAATTTGATACAAAATGCATAACAATAGAGTGTAAATTGTTTACTTACTTACTGTATACATAAAATATCAGGAATATTGTTGCCATTATTTAGTTGCTTGCCGTGTTTTTAAATTGCTGTTTCGTTTATCGAGTGGTTGAAAGTGTAAAAACATCGCATGTTTAATAGAATACAGAACTAACTCATTAAGGGCGTGTAGGCCAAGCAGAATAGGTATCGCTACGGCAGCGCTACCAAGAGTTGTCCGAGCCGAGCCACCGCGACCACGATTTAAGAAGATCATTTTATCAATTCTAACCCTGCGAATTTGTATGTAACAAATTAGTTTCTTTATTATAAAGCAATATAGTCATAATCATTGAAAAACGTTTTAAAAAGGGGTAACATTGTGCGATTTTGACTATATAAGATCCTCAACTAAAACATATATTGTTTTAAATTTTAAAACGCTGTAGTTTTTGTCTTATATTGTTTGAAAAAAATGTAAATTTGGGCCCACCTCGCCTTAAAAAGGGTAGTTCAAAATTTTACTCTACTCTACCCTATGTCCCTCTTCCAGTTCTTAGTTACACCCGTACCAATTTTAAGTAACATCGGTTCAGCCATTCTTGAGTTATAAATAGTGTAACTAAATTTCTTTTATACAGAGTGTTATTTTGAACGTTTTTAGAATATTGATATTCAAGGAGCCGATTTTGGTGCTCAATTACAACAACTGTTTCTATGAAACAATACAAAAATTTTAAAAAAAGATTGACTTCGTCATGCCAAATGATGGGCTGTTGCGATTTGTATGGGCATATAAATTTATTTCTGAGATTTCGATATTGCAGTTTTCAGCATTTAAAAAAAAACATTGCCTCACTCTAGAATTTTCTTCTGTGTCATGGGTTCACAAATATACTATTTTACATACAGAAGACACCCACACCCGGAACAACAATTTATGGATCACATAAAGAGTAGTTCCGAGCGGAAATCAAACCAGCGACACGTTGCGCGGCAGCCAGTTGCCCAGCCACCGCGCCAACCGTACAGTCATATATGTATATGTACAAAGTTGATCCATAACGAGTTGCCAGATCATCACTTTGTAACCTTTAGCTAACAAAACTGACGTAAAGAGTACATCAAATGGTGTATTTTCTTTGTCCTTTTTCAAGGGTCTTATAATTTGTATTCATAATGTACGGTTGGTACTGTTACGTGAATATATAAAATGGCTAAAAAAATGGGCATATAAAGAATTTCATTTGTTTTTAAAATGTAAAACATTAGGTAAGTGGTAGGTATTGTTTTTTATTGAACCTTTTTATTAAGTACAAGCTTTTGCCCGCGACTCCGTTCGCGTGGAATAGTGACTTCCTGCAGATTTTTGGTATACAAATTATACTATGTCCTTTCTCGAGTACCAAACTATGTCCGTACCCAATTTCACAGAAATCGGTTCAGTAGTTTAGGCGTGACGAAAAGACAGACAGACAGACAGAGTTACTTTTACATTTATAATATTAAGTTTGGATTTGAATCCCGTGCTAAGAGGTTTTGTCGGGCTATCAAATTGTAACCAGGTCTGATCCTGGATTATAGATAGAAATGACTGCTTTTTATTCGTCTATTCTTTATTTAGCATTATATGAAGTTGGGGGCAATTAAGCTGACTGGCTACCTGATGTTAAGCAATCAACGCATGCCATTAACCATCATGTAAGAAGTTAGAATTGACGTCTATTTAGAGTATATAAGAAATGTATTTTAGAGATTATCGCTGCAACTTTCAGCTTACAATAGGCCCATTTTGATACCATATTTTTTTAAAAATAAATAAATAAAAAAAGTTAACCAAATTTCACAATCAACCAGCTCATATTACGTTTCCTATTTGTATAACTCGTACTTACAATATATCTGTCTGTCGATTGATGCACAAATAGCAGTTTGATCGATGTTTAAAAATGCATTAGCCTCGATAAGTGAGAAGTATTCAGGGGAGGTACTCAATCAAACTATCGTTATGCTTTTAAACATCACTTCAAGTATTAAAACCGCGGGACGCTTTTACCCACCGTGAATGTAAAAAGGAAAGACGGAAGAAAACTATCGATATTTATTTACATTTTTTTATGAGATAGGTGTCGACAATTGAGCTGACAGATTAGCTGTTGGTCAGCAATCATCGCCGTCCATGGACACCCGCAATAACAGAGGAGTTACGAGTGCGTTGCCGACCTGTTGGGGATTAGGGATTGTGGGGGGGGGGGGGAAGGATTGGGCCTCCGGTAAGCTCACTCACACGGCGAAACACACTGTAGTTATTTCACGCTGGTTTTGTGTGAGGCCGTGGTATCACTGCGATCGAGCATGGCTCTCCCACTCTTAAATCTATACTAATATTATAGAGAGATAAAATGTGTAAGTTTGTATGTAGGGGGTAATCTTTGGAACCGCTGGTCGGATTACTAAAATTCTTTCACTGATAGATAGCTACAATGTTCCTGAGTGCTATATAGGCTATAAAACATCACGCTAGGATTTAATAAAGTCGAGCAGCGGGTAAACTGCGCCAGAGTAGCTAGTACTTATTTAAAATATATATGTTAGTCTAAATAATAGGTCTTTACCTATGAAATTGCCGTTCTGCAGTACTGGCCATTTCAAATCAAAATAGTTTTTGTTAGGCTAAGGCTAATTAATTTTTAAAAGCATGGGATTCTTTTTCCAAAAGTAGTCATTTGTTTATGGATTAGTGTTACATTTTCATCGCATTTCAAATCATAAAATTCGTTTAAACTTTTTCATGCAAAACGGCAATTTCATAAGACCTATTATATAAACATAACTATCAAATTAATTTGTGACCCATAAGAATTGGTCGAGCATAATTTTATAAGAATATTTTTTTCGCACCAAGGATTATGAAGTGATTCCGGCTTGGAAGTGACTTGAAAGTGCAGTGATACGGAAAATATCCCTGATCAGCATTCCTCGGGTTGATTCTGCTCTTCAATTATCATTGGCAGAGTGTTCCACAATTGTGGACCGATTCGATCATTAGTGAATGGAAAGAATAGTTTTATTTCACTGTACAGACCGCTCACACTGAAATATGTTGATTAAATTACATTGTCCTAAAGTTAGTATTGGAATTGGAAAAGCCTCGGGCAAGTTTTTGCATGACGGGCTGCTACTAAACTAGGGATTTGATTTTAATCTATTTGGTATACAATTTATAATTAAAAACGCGTTTCTTAAATAAGAAATAAATATTATTATGTGATTCGGGGGTAGCTAACTCTTGCGTCCGGCCTTAGTCGAGGCCATATTGCGGAGCAAAAGGAACTGTTAAGGAATTGTAAACTCCTCTGTTTGCGAAGCAGTGATGTCACGGCGACACTCCATGCGTCGGGGATCGAACGACGAATCCGGCCAATGTAAACGTGGGTCTGCACAAACAGCTGGCCTGAACCAGACTCGAGCGTACGACGCGTAGAGTGGACCACCACAGATGGAAAATTAAGTGTGGGAGAGCCATGCTTCGGCACGAATGGGTCGGCTCGAGCGGAGTGATACCACCGCCTCACAGAAAACCGGCGTGAAATAACCACAGCGTTGTGTTTCGCCGTGTGAGGTTACCGGAGGCCCAATCCTTCCCCTCCCTCAATCCCTCCTCAATCCCTAAATCTCCAAATCCCTAATCCCTAAAAGGTCGGCAACGCACTCGTAGCTCCTCCGTTGCGAGTGTCCATGGGCGGCGCTGATTGCTTACCATCAGGTAATCCGTCTGCTAGTTTGCCGAGATATTACATAAAAAAAAAACAGAACTGATGTTCAGCCGGGGTTGTGGGGCAAGCGCGATAATGTACCGCAGACTCAACCTAGAGTAGGAGAAGAAACGGTTTGGTCTTAAATCAATAAGAGCCTAACACTCAATCGCGCCCCTCTCTGGGTGAGAAAGGTCAATTGCTAATTCCATTCATTTCAACCCAATAAAGTGTAATGTGCTTACATTTTCCAATTGTTATGTTTTAATTTTTTTGGTTAATCTAAATGCCTTCATCCGTCCAGTTTCTCCCACTGATCACCTCCTATTAAGCATAGCTTGATGTTTTAAAGTAAGAGGTACAGTTTTCTTTCATTTCTTGATTGAAATCAACTATCTGAGACAAAAAGAATTGTTCAAATCGAACTAGTTGTTCCGAAGACTGACGCGTTTAAATAAACAAACAAATTCTTCAGCTTTTTAATACTTGGACTGATTAAAAACGGGTTCTATTGAAATATTCTGATAAATGAAGACGTAGAATGATGAGATGTTTTTCGTTTAAATTACAAAATATAGGAAATAACTTAAAAGGTGAATTTTGTTGAAGGTGAAATGAATATAAAACTCTGACCAATATTCGTCAAAAAGTAGGTACCTGGTACATTGTATTACAATGGAAACGTAAAATAAATTAGTTCAATTCAATTTCACGAGTCCCAGAAGGTCCATTACAAGTGTAATTTTATTTCTTGAAAAACGGTATTTGAATGTACAAAATTTCTCTGTAGCTGCTAAATTTACCTGAAATGATTTTAGAGGCTCGACGGGAGATAATTTCATTGACAGCAATTGTTAACTAAGAAAACAGAATTTCCTTTTCCTTATTGAATTAACCTTTAAATAGACATCATCATTACTTCTCCTGTAAGTTAGAGGTAGAATAAATTGGTTCGTAAAGGTATAATCTCCAACTACCCTAGTAAAGGAAATTCTGCTTAATTTTGGTGTAGTTAAGAGTGGTTCTTGAACGATATAATTTTATAAGGTTTGAAAAGCGTGGGGGCCAACTCAATTAGGTTACTAACTTCTAACATGGAGTACTAACGCTTCTAGTTCAGAAAGGGTTAGACACAAACTTAGTCTCGTTCTTAAAGTAAAAGTTTGAGCCTAACGCAAAAGGTTCTTGTTGGCAAACTCTCATTGCTTTTGTGCGGTGAAGAAAATGACCAAAATCCAACACCAAGTTTTCCAAATACTAGTTGAAACAAGCACTGACATACGGTAAAGGAAAACATCGCAAGGAAACCTGAACCTAAAATTTCTAATCATAAGTTTGAAATCGGTAATCCGCCTTAAGCAAGCGTTGCGATTAATGCTCTAACCTTCCCCGTGTGAGAAGAGGCCTATGCTCAGCAGTGGGCACTTATAGGCTGATGATGATGAAAGCCAAAAGTACTGCAACATATTAAAATTAAAAGACTAAAACAAATGTAATTAATGATAACAAAATAAAGCGTAAAAGGATTAGCTTTGAAAAACAAACTTAAACTTAACGTGTTACTTGTTTAAATGAAAACTACGCAATATCACCCAAAGTTGCCGACGGCGTCGACGGTAGCAAAAACCGCAAACAAACCGGATAGAACACTTGTATCTAATTAAAAGTTTTGTTTTAAGTGCAAATGGCACGTCGCTAGTGGGTTAGCCAAGTATTCGCTTGTTATAACTCCACTAAGTACTAAGTTGCTATTCCGTTTCACTTAGGAATTTTTATATGATTTTTTTGTTGCTCTTTTGTTCTAGGTGTTTTGTTTTCATTCATTTTGTTTTAACATTTGTTAAGTAGGAGAAAACTTCTTGTATTAGTTTATTATATTATAGCGTTTTGGTTTCACTGAACTTAATTTTTTAATATGTTATTATATAGCTCTAGTAATCAGTCGGCTGTGTGACCTCACAGTGACGTGTAGATAGACTGCGCATTAGTATAGGTTCCGTTACAACATGCAACTAGTAGAGGTTTTCTCAGTTAATCCACACAAGTCAGTTTTTTTTTACCTTATAGCAGGCAAACTAGTATAAGGATCTCCTGATAGTAGTTAAGTGATCGGATCGGATACCTGCAACACCAGAGGTCCAGGAAAGAGCCACATACAGTGTCGTTATTTTTAATAAAATTAGTTAGTTTTACGAAATTGAACGACTTAAATTGTGTGTTATTTATTACATTTTATAGAAGACTTGGTAAATAAATTTATAACACAACGATAAAACAGATAAATAATCATAAGCCTCTACATATAGAAAAATCTAATAATCGTAATTCTTTTGATTTGCGATTTTATATATTTCAATTATTCATTTTAGAGAAAATATTGGTAATTTTAAATAAAAAATATTAAAATATTAAGTCTTTGCAAATAAAAGAAGTTATAACTATTTATATTCAATCGAAAGTAACTCTAAAAACTCTTCAAAATAACCAGTAAAAACTATAAAGGCTGAACTTTCAACTAAAGCGTTTCTCAAAGTCACAGAAACTTACGAACGCAAGAACGGGTGACAAAGAGAAATATACAAGTTATCGTTTAAAAAATTTCGTCTCACATTTCTTTACAATAAATAAAGTTAACCTGTATATAAAAAAGATCCAGAAAGATTTATTATCTCAAGAAAGAGGCCATTATTTAACCAAGAAGTTCATTCAAATTCTGAACTACGTGAAAAATGTTTAAGGGTTGAAAATGAATTGAAATGTAAACATATCATGGATCAAACCCTGTTGCAATACAAGGGTGAACATTTATTCCTTTCCCATGTGACGTTTTAGCTTATTGTATTTATGTATTTTTGTCTTTGCAATCAATTGTTAACCTTAATAAAATGTAATTATGATTGAATTTATAAGGCCAGTTCGTAAATTCATATTATGTTTTAACATAAGCAATTCTTTGAACTTAGGTGGACTTACTAACAGTCTCGCTTGGATGAGGAAGTTTAGAGACAGGACAAGGCAGGTGCAAACTAAATCTTTATATATAAAAAATTCGTGTCACCTGTTTGTCCGCGATGGACTCCTAAACTACTAAACCGATTTAAAAAATATGGGATAGCTTACATCTGAATATATAGTCACAATATTATTTACCTTAACCACAGCAACGTGTGGCTGGGTTCTGCTAGTTGTACTTATACATATATGATAGTTTAAAATCCAGAAATATTGACCCAGTAATAGCTATTTAAGTAAAAAAGCCTTCACCTTTTTCTATTGGCAATGACACGCATGGTGGTAAAAAGTACGGTCCCAAAAACTGCTCGGAAAGTGTAACATTTTTTTAACACATATGTGCGACATGTAGGTGCCATTTTTCAACTGTCTATTCAATGGCACGTTGCAATGAAAAATTTTAGCAATAAAGAAAATACAACTAAACAATTGGGAGTGTCAGCTGTCAGGCACTTGTGCCCTAAATATTGTTAGTAGCGGGAAACAATACCAACGTGAGTAAATTGTTTGATGAGTTCAGACGTGCTGCAATCGTATGTTACTTTATTAATTTCTGTGTGACTCGATTTTTTTTTAATATTAGTCGCAAAATCTCTGCTGGCTGCTTTCTATGCTTTGAATTATAAATAAGAAAATTAAGGATTTATTGTTTAAAACAAAACGTTTTGTAATACAACACACACCCCGCACTACGGTTGTGTGTGTGTGGGTGTATTTTTATAGGATGGGAGGCATACAAGCAGAAGGATCACCTGATGGTAAGTGATCAGCCCCACCCGTGGACACTTGCAACACCAAAGGAGTCACAGGAGCGTTACCAGCTTTTGAAAAAGGAGTATATAAATAAGTTTGTAAATCAATTTAAAAATATAATAATATAAATCCAAATTCAAAAAGCAATGTTAAGTAAAATATCGTGGGAGAAATATTCGGTAAATTATTTTTAATAAATCATATTATAAAAACTCAAATAAATCCATTATCAATAATCTATCATGTGAAGAAAATTCTTTTTATTTGGCCACAGATTAAACGCAAAATCACTTCTATCTATCATATGAAGATGCCTATAAGCTGATTTATCAAACCGAAGGCTAAATCACTGAAGTCACAAAATTGAAATTTGTCTTGAAGGTTACATTTTTTACTGTAACGTCATGTAAGATATTTTTAGTTTGACCTTTCAAAGGATTAAATTTTAACGCTGAATATAAATTCTTATTCCAATCTTTTAGAATTGTTTAGGGAGTGGGTTTTTTATTGCTTGAACTAGTCTATCTCCAATCTCCGAAACTACTGGTACGAATTAAATAATTCTTTGTAAATGGGGTATTTCATTTATTGAAGTAAACCGGTAAAGCGTGGGATTAATTAGCAAAAGGCAAAGGCAAGGCAAAAATCATTTATTTCAATTAGACCACAGTAGGCACTTTTGAACGTCAAGCAAGCAAAAAAGGAAAAAAGTATATAACAAGAGCTTTAAAATTAAGCGTGTCAGTCTGTCCGTCTGTCCTCTAGTGAAGCTATTTGCTCGTTCCAAAGTGTAGATTCCTATGGAGAAGAACGAGCAAGAAACTCCATGGTTACTCTTTTTCAATCAGTTTTACAATACATTTCTTTGTTACATAATTTAGTCGGTTCTGATATGTGAGAACAATGTAACACTAATGTTCAGGCAAAAAGTACGAAAAAGAAGTGAACCTCAAGGACAACATATTTAGACAGCCTGGAGCTGACCAGTACCCAATAGGCGGCGCCCGTTCACGAACATGACACGTACACCAGCACCGCCCAACTCAACCATATTATAGGGAATTGGGCGATCCAGTGCCCGTGCCACCGCCAATGAGACCTCTGAGTGAGCATGACAGCTCCCAGCCGACACAAGTACCTATATTCTACAAGTCTTACTTAATTATAATAGGTTACAGGGCACTCACATTTACAAAAACTTAGAAGATCATCAACAATTAACAACATAGTGTACAAATTAATAATTAAAATCAAAAATTCCTCTAAACATCCTGTGGAGTAGGACCAGCTAGCCTCCAAGCATTTTTATCTTGTATATAATCATTTAGTTTGTAGTATGCTAGTTTACATAAATGTTTCTTTATACATAATTTGAATTTGCTTTCATTTAGATTTTGAATTTCAACTGGGATTTTATTATAACATTTAACACAGAAACCCAGGAATGACTTATGCACTTTTGCCAATCTAAATAAAGGCTGACTCAATCTATTCCTATGTCTAGTATGATAATCGTGTTTGTCAGATACCTTTACAAATAAGTGTAGGTTCTTCCTAACATACATAATGTTTTCATAAATAAATTGACTCGGTACGGTCAGAATGTTGATCTCCTTAAACTTTTCTCTGAGAGATTCGCGACGACCTAAGTTATATATAGCGGTTTATTATCCCCTTTTAAGCAGAGTTTGCCCTTAGTCCAACAGTGCAAAACCTGCTGATAAAATGATTGACTAAAACCAGACTTAGTCTAATTTCATATGAACATAATGTCGCAAACATTAAAGCCTATAATGCGAAAGTTCAATACAAATTAAAAAAGATAATTGGAAAATCGAAATGATTAAAAAGAACCCATTACAACACCAGTAGGTACATTTGCCCGCCAAACCTCCATTAATTGATGAGGGTTAAACGCAAAGACGCTTAATTAACATGTCTTTAATTAGATACTTAATTAAGCATGCGGTTATGACGGAGCTATTTCGAAAACTGCTTTTTAATGACTCCTTGTAATGCGTGGTAGAATTATACCAGTATTATGGAGGCTTTACAAGGGTTGGTTTTTGTTATAAAGTTTATCAAAACTTTCATTGGGGTAATTTGGATTCATTTCGGAAATGTGTGTGTGTACTATAATACACACATGGAGTTGTGATTTTTAAATGAGACTTTAAGCTGCATAACGAATTACTAAACCATTTGAACATGATGAAATAATTTGATCAGTGAATATGGGCAGCCACAGTTGTGATCGTCTAACTTATGAGTAAATGGAACATAAAACAATGAATGAATCTAGATAATACAATGAAACAATGAATATATTTCTGCAAAGATACCATAAAAAGGCATGTAACACGTCAAAGTTCATTAAAATAAACAGTCAGATGGGCGACGCGCACGCGGCCTACTAATAAGATTCCCGTATTAACTTGAAACTAGTAGAGCTTATCTCAGTTCATTCAGGTGAGAATCTAAGCCGTTTATTTTCAATATTTATTTCCCACGATAGTTCCTTTAAAAAATCTACTAGGCGAAGTCGGCATTTCCTATCTGACTTAGATATCTGAAAAGAAATACCAAAAATAAAACTCAGATAATAAATTTAATAGACGTTATGTATCAAAGGTGTTTCTTGCGTAATTGTTCTAAATTATTTGGTACACAACAAACTCCTCTTTAAAGCACAAGACATACTAAGTACACTTTCATTAAAGAAATGAAGTTTTTGGTCTAACAACACCATAAATTCTGCGTCCACTTGAAACAGAAAGCTGTTAGTGGGTAAATGTGGCAGCGCTGGCCGTTCCGTGAGTACAAAGGTCGTTTGTCGTTGAAAATAATGATCCTGAGGCAGGAATGTGACTTCTGCGTGAACTGTTCGCACAATGGGTCGCATTGCGCTAAAGGCAGAATTTAGAGCAAGCGATTATCTAATGCTGATTGATTTCATACAAAATCAAAATGATTTGATCATCATTTCTCGGTAAATTTGAAGTATTGTCTTTTTAAACCTTCCACTTTTAACAATCTATTTTTAAACCATCGAAGTCATATTAGAGGTTTATTTATTTTAGGCATATAGTTTTCCATAAACTAGTCTGAATGCGAATATTTTTAAGTTAAGTAAACATATGTCAGTTATTTAGTATCACGTACTTATTAATTTTTAACATAAATAAATGAATATCGTATCCAAATACCAATACTGTACTATACTCTCAGAGCACAAAACAAAACTTCCAAGATTAATTTAATCAGAAGCAAGTAGCTTTCATTAATTCAAATTCGGTCAGGTTCCTGTTTAGAAAACAAACAGCGTAGACTAGTTTAAAGATGGGGAGGTTTTACCAAACGTCAACGAAACTCGTGCTTGACATCCTGAATACCTTCGTCATGGTTTAGCGTTTTTACGAACCTCAATCTCATTTTAGACGTGCTTTTTTCACTAATGCTACAACCAACATTGCCCTATCTGCACCAACATTGGCTTAAAATTTCTTGTACTTATTGGCAAAGACTTACGGTACATTTTCCGATAAGCAAACCAAAATAAATGTTTGTCCAAATACGACAAATCTTACAAATAAATCTGAATGTTTAAGATTGGAAAAAGAAAAGGGCTACCGTTGATCTTTGTTATAAAATTAACTCTTTATTTTCTTTGTGTAAATAAAATAGTATTCGTATAGAAAATGAATACCCGTAACAAAAAAATCCAATCTATAATTTTTGGTATTTCATGACGCACATTTTATATTATTGGAATTGGAAAAGGAACGAATATTTTGTTCATGCGATTATGAAGATATTCTATAGAAGACGATACGAGAAGAAAAATATCTTTAAAAACGAAACAATGTCAAAAGGATTCGTCCGGAACTAAAAATAACGCCTAAAATATTCATTGAATAGTGTGAAATTATCAAACTAATCCTAACATAGGCGAGAATAGCTATCTTCGCCACTTGACTTGAATATTGCAAATCCTTCCCAAGATTTTATCGTTCAGCCTCCACCATATTCGCTTTATTCCATTTTGAATAAAATGATGTCGAAATTTCTTCTTTAAGAGAGAGGATTTTGATCTTTAACATTGACATTGTGCATTTTTTTGAGTAAAGGTCATAGGTTTCTGGAAGCCCAAATCACCCCCCCTATCCTTAATTCCTCTAATTACCTACAAAAGGCCACCAAAGCACTTGTAGTAACTCCGATTTACTATGCAGGTGTTTCATCTTCTCGTTTGCCGATTTTATTTTGAGGGTGAGCCTGTTGGTTTAGATATAGCAACAAATTACTATTATTCTAGTAACATTTTCTTCACTAATACTTGTTATAGAAACTAAAGTTACTCACATGACAAAAATTGCCAATTATAAAATATATATGTCGGAGCACGCGACAGTAGCGCCACACTTGGCCGGATCGGCTAGTTGTAGAACTTATGTTGTAATCTGTCAACATAGGTTTTCGTTTAAAAATCAAACCATAGGCAGTATCTTTTCTTTTTCTTTTATTGGTTGCGTCAAGTATCCGAACTTGGGCGTAGTCGATACGTGGCTGGCTGGTTGGGCCATATTGTGGCCATAGACTAACTGTCAATTTGTAACCTAATGTTGGTACTGTGGAAAACAAAAAGGAATGCTGCGAACCTTACGAGATTGACGTCCTGCCGTGGATGGAAAATCAAAAAAACGTGAAGATTCATTTTTCAGATTGCGACGGCAAAACTGTCGAGTTAGTCAGCCCCGTGTCGAATTCGCCGCGCAACCAAAGTGTATCCGTTTGCATCTCGATTATCGTGATTATTCAAGAATGTAATTGCTGGCAAATAATAAAAGCCTGATCATCGTAAATTACGTTTTATTTCTGGAATCTACGCCATTATGGAGCCTCAGCGCCTGGATGCCCCGTCATCAGAAGTGGGATTGGAAAACCACGCGCCACGTGCAAAGGACAACGACCCACCGAGTGTTGAAAATCACGATGCCGCTGCAAATAACGTTTCACCACGTGCAATAAATAACGACGCAGACGATAGAAGATGGCATCTACTTTTGGAACAGCAGAACCGGAATTTTATGACCCTTGTGCAAGCTATGAAGACGCCTTCGACCAGTGAGCTACGCCTGCCCGATTTCGACCCTGATAAACGAGATGTCGACGCACGTGCTTGGATATCGACGGCTGACCTCTGCATCAGTGACCAGCATCAGCAAGGTACGCACCTTATGGTGGCTTTAAGTCGTGCGTTAAAGGGGCATGCCTCCACGTGGTTTTCGACGATTTCATACCCTGGCATGAACTGGTATGATTTCAAGGAGCTTTTTAAAGCAAGATACGACTGTCCCGAAACTGTTGCTTCATTTTTAATCAACCTAAATGAAAGCAAGCCTAAAGAAAATGAGTGTGTTGCTGCATATGCTGCCTCCCTTATGACGTCGATTATGGCCAGATGGAAAAATTTACCCACCGAAGAACTGGCTATAGCTACTGTTCTTGCACATTTGTCACGTTTCGACCGACGTATTCAACGACTTTCGTTCACAACCGACGTCAAGACACGCAATCAATTGCAACAAGAATTGAAGGCAGTATCTTTTTTTAAACGTAAAGCCAATGCGAATGACCTTGATGTGCCTGATACCAAGAAGAACCGCAGCACTTGCCCAACAACTCCTGTGAAGTGCTACTACTGCGGGAAGATGGGACACAAATCTACCATGTGTCAGTCACGTAAGAGGGACAATATGAAGAGGAGAGACGAGCACCCTAGACCTCAACTGGGCAACAATGATAACAGCAAGCCAAACCAGACCAAACCAGCGGCCGTCACCTGCTACCACTGCCAAGGGAGCGGCCACTACGCGTCGAGCTGTCCGAAGCGGCGCAGCCAGGAAGGGACCAGCGGAGCGGGCGCCTCCAACGTGAAAAGGGTCAACCTGTGCGTCCGGAGCGTGCCTACTGGGACCATGCGTATTGCTGGTGAGCCTTATTCATTTCATTTTGATTCTGGAGCTGAGTGTTCACTTGTAAAAGAGACTGTGTCACAGAGACTCAACGGACGACGACTCAATAATACAGTGACATTGATTGGTTTAGGTCAGACCCCTGTTTATTGCACATCGCAAATACTGACAGTCGTAGAGATTGACAACATCAGTTTAGAAATTCTACTGCATGTTCTGCTTGACCAGTATCTGCAACATAACATCGTAGTAGGTCATGAGATTTTGCTGTTAGGTTTGGCTGCACATATCACTGCTTCGCAGCTGAGATTTTCCAAAAATCAAATCGTTCAGTTGTGCCATGTTTCGCCAACTGACCAAGGAATTAATCCGGACACGGTGGACACCGACGTCCCACCTGAATACAAAGGTCAGTTACTTGATTTGTTGAAATCATTTGAGCAGTCTTTTTCAAGAGGTGTGCCAGCGAAATGCGCGGATACTGAACCCATGGAGATTCGCCTAAAGGATCCACACAAGACTGTTAATCGGCGACCATATCGGCTGAGCACTCAAGAGCGACAAGTTGTTCGAGAAAAGGTAAGCGAGCTTCTAGGCGCAGGCATAGTTCGTCCTAGCTCGTCACCATTTGCAAGCCCAATACTTCTAGTCAAGAAGAAAGATGATTCCGACAGGCTTTGCGTGGATTACCGCGAACTGAATGACAACACAATACCTGACAGATTCCCGCTACCACTCATCTCCGACCAAATTGCTAGGTTGCACGGAGGTATGTACTTCTCCACTTTGGATCTCACATCGGGCTTTCATCAGATCCCTGTCGCAGCTGATTCCATCGAACGAACTGCGTTTGTAACACCAGACGGCCAGTACGAGTATCTCAGAATGCCGTTTGGCCTAAAGAACGCGCCAGCAGTTTTCCAGCGCGCAATCATAAAAGCTCTCGGGGATCTGGTGAACACCTATGTTGTGGTCTATATGGACGACGTGCTGATTATGGCCATGGAAGCGCTGGAGCGACTGAAGATCGTGCTAGAAGTCCTCACTGAAAGGGGATTTTCTCTCAACATGAAGAAGTGCAAGTTCCTCAAACAAAAGGTGGAGTATTTGGGATTTGAGGTGTGCCAAGGTGAGATACGCCCTAACCAGCGGAAAGTGGAAGCTCTTACTGCTCTGCCACCCCCGGAGACTGTGACACAGTTACGTCAATTCATTGGCTTAGCATCATACTTTCGGCAGTTCGTGCCCCGGTTCTCGCAGGTAATGGCTCAACTCTACGCACTTACCTCGAGCTCGAATAATGGAAAGCTTGTCTGGAAAGCTGAACATGAAGCTATCAGACAACAAATAATTGCTGCACTGACTAGCGAACCGGTATTGCTTATTTTCGATCCAGATCTTGACACGGAACTGCATACCGACGCAAGTGCGATCGGATACGGCGCAGTTCTAATGCAGAGAAAGGCTGGTAAGTTGCACGCTGTTGCCTACTACAGCAAGCGTACGACGGCCGCTGAATCGCGGTACCACTCCTATGAACTGGAGACGCTAGCGGTCGTCAACGCAATTAGGCATTTTAGGCATTTCCTTCATGGACGAAAATTTGTTGTCGTGACAGACTGCAATTCACTTCAATCCAGCAGAAAGAAGTTGGACCTGGCCCCACGTGTTCATAGATGGTGGGCTTTTCTACAGAGTTTCGACTTTGATATCGTGCACCGAGGAGGAAAACACATGTCTCATGCAGACTTTTTGTCCAGAAACCCTGTCCCGTCCGACAAGGTAAGTCAAAAGCCTGCGAATAAAGTGGAACCAAAGCGCATCAATTTGACCGAATTGACCGGTAACTGGCTCCTGGCTGAGCAACAGAAAGATGTTGAGATTTCTAAGCTTGTTATTGACCTGAACGATAACAAGCTTCCTGACGACGTTGCGAAGACGTACGAGTTACGCTCAGGACTTTTATACCGGAAGGTACAGCGTAACGGTAAGATTCGCTGCTTGCCTATCATACCTCGGTCGCTTAGGTGGTCGATCATCAACGGCGTGCACGAGAGCTTGATGCACTTGGGGTGGAAGAAAACGTTAGAGAAGGTGTTCGAACTTTACTGGTTCGAACACATGACGAAGTATGTGAGGCGTTTCGTTGAGAACTGCGTTACATGCAGAATCTCAAAGTCGAATTCAGGTAAGGTTCAAGCATCCATGCACCCTATTCCAAAAGTTGCGATACCTTGGCACACTGTGCATGTTGATGCAACAGGAAAACTCAGCGGAAAGAACGACAAGAAGGAATATGTGTTCGTTCTAGTCGACGCCTTCACAAAGTACGTATTGCTGTACCATACCCTGAATATAGACACTGCCAGCAGCATCAGAGCCGTGAAGCAGAGCGTCTCACTTTTTGGTGCCCCTACGCGGCTAATTGCGGATCAAGGACGATGCTTCGCAAGCAGAGACTTCAAAGAGTACTGTGAGTCTGTAAACATTAAATTACACCTCATTGCAACCGGAAGCTCTAGGGCCAACGGCCAGGTCGAGCGCATTATGAGCACTCTAAAAAATATGCTGACCGCTGCGGAAACCGGTAGCCGATCGTGGCAGGATGCGTTACCCGACGTGCAGCTCGCTCTAAATTGCACTCAAAATCGGGTGACTAAGGCAAGTGCACTGGAGATGCTCATAGGCAAGATTGCAAGGCCGCTGGAGTTGATGCTTGCTGACGACGAAGAACCTGTAACAGATCTAGAACAGGTAAGAGCTGAAGCGGTTCAAAACATGACTGACAGCGCTGGATACGACAAAAGACGGTTTGATAGCAGCAAGGCTAAAGTCCAGCCGTTCTCTGTTGGAGATTTTGTCCTGCTTCAGAACGAGGAACGCAACCAGACTAAGCTTGACCCCAAGTACAAAGGACCTTTTAAGGTTATTGAGGTGTTGGAAGGCGACCGGTACGTGCTGAAAGCTTTGAACAGCAATCGTACATACAAGTACGCACATGACCGTCTGCGGAAAATGCCAGATGGTATTTGTGAAATTGACGATGCTGACAGTGACGACCATGACTCTGACCAGTAGTTTCATTAAGAAAAGGGCCATGGAACAATATTTTTTTTCGTGATGTTTGGTGAAATTCTCGATTTTACTTGTTTACTTTAAGTGTGTAAGTGACTTGACGCTTAAGAGCGGTTGTCTAGAATGGGCTGAAATCGGACGCCTCTATGTGGTTGTCTCGAACTGTCGCTATCAGACACTGATAACTGAAGAGGTTGTCTTGAAAAGACAATGACACGATCAGACGCTGTGAAGGTTGTCTTGAAGTGTGCAACACGATCAGACGCTGTGAAGGTTGTCTTGAAGTGTGCAACACGATCAGACGCTGTGAAGGCTGTCTTGAAGTGTGCAATGTGGTTAAGGTGCAGCTGTCTTGATGTATTCCATCAGACGCCAGTCAGGGTTGTCTAGAAGAATACTATCAGACGCTCACGAGAGTATTTTTGAAATTATGTGTTGCTTGGTTACTGTTTCATAGCCAGCCATGCAAACATTTGTAAACACTAGAATTCTTGTTTCTCCCTGTAAACGCTTAGCAAATTGGAATAGTTTGTATCGTAATTTAATGCTAGACGCAGTTATGATTACTTTTCCTGTACACCTTTGTAAATATTGCACTTTCTTGCATTTTTGTTTTTCAAGCTAACCCTTACTTTAGTCAGGCTGACCGAGCAAGAGTTGTGCTACTGCTTTGAGTTTTCTTTTCAGATACCCCACACGAGGACGTGTGAAACGTCAAGATGGCCGTGTCGGAGCACGCGACAGTAGCGCCACACTTGGCCGGATCGGCTAGTTGTAGAACTTATGTTGTAATCTGTCAACATAGGTTTTCGTTTAAAAATCAAACCATAGGCAGTATCTTTTCTTTTTCTTTTATTGGTTGCGTCAAGTATCCGAACTTGGGCGTAGTCGATACGTGGCTGGCTGGTTGGGCCATATTGTGGCCATAGACTAACTGTCAATTTGTAACCTAATGTTGGTACTGTGGAAAACAAAAAGGAATGCTGCGAACCTTACGAGATTGACGTCCTGCCGTGGATGGAAAATCAAAAAAACGTGAAGATTCATTTTTCAGATTGCGACGGCAAAACTGTCGAGTTAGTCAGCCCCGTGTCGAATTCGCCGCGCAACCAAAGTGTATCCGTTTGCATCTCGATTATCGTGATTATTCAAGAATGTAATTGCTGGCAAATAATAAAAGCCTGATCATCGTAAATTACGTTTTATTTCTGGAATCTACGCCATTATGGAGCCTCAGCGCCTGGATGCCCCGTCATATAGATATTATTTTCACCAGTTTTAAAACTTAAGCGCCACAATTCGATAGTAAGGAAATCGACTACGAATTTCATTTTGTTATTTGTTATTCATATCGTATTATCGAATATGTTTATTCGATTTAGTTTGTATCAAAATGCGCCTGGGGCATGTAAGTATGTTGTCGCATACATTCAATATGAACTACAAAATTCTATTCCCTGTAAATCCACTATCCACATTCGTATGGCGCTCTCACGGAAAACACACATTCTGCAACGTCAGTAGATCATCCCTTCTACTAACAAATAAACCCACCTTCTTATGCTTTTCGGAAATCGTCTCTAATCCACCTTCTCAAGAGTTTTCACGACTGCATAAAAACATTTGGTTGGTTTGTATTCGTCACAGGACAGCGGGTCGAGTCTTTGTTCTTGAAAAACTCGCTTTGTTTGTCTGTTTCCTATAGCCAACAGACTTGCGGATATGTTGTTCTGATATTATATAAACAACTTGTTTGTTACACGCAGTCAGAGGAAGTTATAAAAGTAACATATTTGTTGTTACAATGTCTGGTTTAAAAAGTTTTTGAATACCTAGGTAATTACGCGCTTTGGTATTGAGCGGAGCTGGGAATTTGGTGGGATATCTCGTTATTTCTGGTTGTATGTACAGGACAAGTAAACAGAGTTCAGGAAGTAAGCAAAGGATGTGATTCCAGTTGAACTAGAAGCTAACGAAAGGAATCCTTACAACTAAATCCCAGATTCTAGAGCAAAGCACACACAATCTTCATGTAGACATTGGAACTCTGTAATAACATTCCTATGCGAATGATACACTCCAAAGTTAATGCGCTCTGGGTCTTTCTTTCCGTAATAATGGACCGAAGGATGTGGACGAACAGATTTATTGCTCTGTTTTATATTTATTACTTTGATCATTGGTGCTTTCCATTTAATATGGAAGTAGAATTTTCATGCGTGACCGCGTTCGGTTGCAATTTATCCTCTCGGTTTTGGCTTTTCGAATGAATTTCCTGATAGGACTTATGTTATGAATGGCTTTCATTTTGGGTAAGGAGGTTGCGAAGATGATGCCAAATAAAGATCAAACATATATATTTACGTAATAATTTGTAGTTGCATGTATGATGGATTAGATAAATAAATAATTACCTATGGTTGGTTTTTAGTTTATGAACTTTGTACTTTGTTCTATATGTTTTATATTAATATTTAACTACATTTCGACTGTAAGTTGTAGTTACAGTGCAAAACTTATCGCGTGTCCCTTTTGTTTTTTTATGTAATAGGTCGGCAAACGAGCAGACGGATTACCTGATGGTAAGCAATCAGCGCCGCCCATGGAAAATCCAAACAACGGCAACGCAGTCGTAACTCCTCCGTTGCGGGTGTGCAACGGAGGAGTTACGACTGCGTTGCCACCTTTTAGGGATTAGGGATTTGGAGATTTAGGGATTGAGGAGGGATTGGGGGAGAGGAAGGATTGGGCCTCCGGTAACCTCACTCACACGCCGAAACACAACGCTGTGGTTGTTTCATGCCGGTTTTCTATGAGGCCGTGGTATCACTCCAGTGGAGCCGACCCATTCGTGCCAAAGCATGGCTCTCCCACACTTGCATGGCTCTCCCACTCTTGTGTACGTTTATAGTGTCAAGTTTCAAATAAGTAATTTTAAAGCGTCTCAACAAGCCTATGTAGGCAGACGGTATAATGATTTATGTTTCAAAGAAATCAAAAGTTCTGATATTATAAAGTACTAAACAGTCAAGCATATTAGCATACAACAGTATAAAATCACAATAAAATATGGCCCTTGATTTCGACGAATGTATAAATTCAAAAGTCAAAAAGTCAAAATCTCTTGATCGTCAAGCAAAAAAAGGAATAAAGTATTTCAAGAGCTTTAACATTAAGCGTGTCAGTCTGTCAGTCTGACCTCTAGTGAAGCTATTTGCTCGTTCCAATGTGTAGAATTCCTATGGAAAAGAAAAAGCAAGAAACTCCATGGTTACTCTTTTTCAAACAGTTTTACAATACATTTTTTTGTTACATCATTTAATCGGTTCATTTAATTAATGCTAATTTCAAAGGATTACAACAGGCCTTTCTACTTAAATATCTACTAGGGTAACATTTTAGATATTATATAATGTCTTATTTAGTTTTACAATTTTAATACGAATTACTATTATGTCTGCCATTTCATTCTCTCTCATCCTCAACATGTCATCGATCCAAATTTAAATTTTATCATCCAAGATTTATTTTGTTTTAAGTTGTCTAACGCCCGGTTCCTATAATTGAGAAACGATCCGTTTTAATTACGAATAGTAGTTTTATATACGAATCGTAAGCTAAAACCGTTCCTATAATAAACGTCTTGTCGTGCAACTTACTGACGGTTTGCAACTAACGGATATCGGTAAGCGAATTGTATGGAGATCTATGGTGTCTGTGGTTTTCCTATAAATATATTAACCGGCGGTCAAGATAACTATTCGTAATGTCATTTGATCGTAATGCGTATACAATGACGATTCGTTAAATATAGGAACCGGGCATAAGAGCCTTCTTTAAAAAGATTAAATAAAACGAAGAAAATCGAAGACTAATATGGACCATTACGTAGAAGACTCGTAAAATCTCCATACGATTCAGCAAATGCAATTTGCTTCTAAATTCACAAAGTTTAGCTGTTTATTGATATTTATTGCAATGTCAAGGATTTACAGTTCAGTGGCGAATATCTTGAAAACAATTTTGTTGAGTTAAACATAAAAATAAATTGAGAATTTCAAAAGGTATATACAATGTTTCATTTGTTTATAGAAATTATTAACAAAGTGCACTGTAGAACAACTGAATACCTTAATAATTTACAAGTATGCAAATTCGTAACTTTATAAAATATTATTAATCCACTTATTGAATTGTTGAAAGTCTAAGATTGTCCAGTCTTAAGACAGCTCAAAACCAATTAGGAGGAAAAACCTACAGGGTTTTGTTTTGGACACTTGAACGCACAAATGAAAAAAAAAATACACATCAATAAACAATTACAAGCTAAGCCCGTAGCTTCGTCCGCGTGGTATGTTGATAAAAAGCAACCTATGTGTTAATCCAGGCTACCTATGTATCTACATACCAAATTTCAAATGGTTCCAGCCATTTTTGCGTGAAAGAATAATAAATATACATCCATAGATTCACACAAACTTTCAAATTTAGAATACATACTAGTAGGAGGAGAAGGTAGACCTATACACACATGTGTAATGTAGGTACCTATAGAAGCATAAATATTCGCCACAAATAAAATGGCGTAAAATTTTAATGAAGTTCTAGTAGTAGATGAAAAGTTTATCGATGCCCTTCCTTTAATAATAACTATGCCAAGGTTACCGCCGTTATTCAATTTACCTCCATTAAGCTGATACCTAGACTAAATGGAATTATAGCCCATCTTATACAAGGAGCAGAACTGTAATAAAAACTACGTTACTATTGTTGGAACACTTTGTTCTTATAGCTGCTGTAAGAGTAACTAATAAATATTGGCATATTGCTAAGTATTATCTATTCTATGCAATACACTTTTCAGCTTTTTATTCTCTGATAACTTACTACTACTCAGATAAGCATTCAACACTAAAGACGTATCATTTGTGTGTAATAATATGCGGCTTTATTTGCAGTCTTATCATATAATACCTAGTAATAATTGCAAATTTGCAACAAGCCTTTTAGTAATTCCTATATCCATATTAAAACTAGGAGTCTAGACGTATGCGTATAAGTCTTAATACATCACGAAGAAACATTAAAACACTTTTGTAAGGTTAAAAGCTTAATTTCCATTTAAAAATAAAACTCGCTCATTGATTCTAACATTAAGTAACATCGCCCAAAGCAATGCTATATAAGAGAAACCCCTTAACCCGAAATTGCGTAACAGAATTAAGAAGCCCAGTTAATTTGTCAACTGCTTTTAGGGTTGGAAGTGTCTATTTTGGGAGCAGCCACAACCAATCCTATCTATAAATAGGATTCTTTCACCTAAAGCTATGGTAGGCAATTAAATGGATTATTTCTCTCCAGGCTGCCATTTCACCCGCCCTTACTTACTACCCTCGTATAATTGCAAGTTTCTTCAGAACATCTGCTGTCTTTTAATTAATGATCATGTCCCACCTCCCGAGAAAGTGCTGTATTTTTTTATTCCCTCCGGTAATACACTTGTCATTAACTTACTTAAAGTTCTTTTTTAACCTAGTAGTCGGAAAATATATTGAGTTTCTTTTGAAATGTTTTGCGTGTTTTATGTTTTTTTTTTTTTTCTAAAGGGTTGGGGATGTTATATAGTTATTTTAGTAACGATCAACTATCAAGTTTATTTTAAGTATTTCTTGTGGATAATTTTAGGCAGGTTTTCTTTTCTTACTATAACCGTTATTTTTTATGATGTCTTCGTACTTCAAAACTAGTAATAAATGCTGTCATACATTGCGCTAATTTGTCATGTTGGGAGACTAAAATTAGGCATTGAAGATTAGAAAGATATTTGTTACAATTTTCATCATCAATAAAAAACATTACTCGCCTGGTTGTGACGTGTGTGGAGTTATAGAGGACGTTGATCATCTGTTGGCAGAATGTGACAGATTTCAGTCTGTTAGGGATAATTTATATGCTAAGCGCCATTTAAATAAATATGATGTAGTTATTTTTAATAATGTATTGTGTTACTACCCACTTAATTCTAAAGATTAGTAAAATTACGTTTTTATAAGTAAATTTATTAGGTTTAAGTAGATTATAAGGTACGATGGGACTGACATATGTCAGTATAAACACACGGTATAAAAGTCTCGAAACATAATAAAGAGAAAAAATATTCTTCATTCACTCATTTATTATAGGAGCACCGTATAGATACCAGTAGCAGAGCTCCTGCTGTACCGACATTGTGCAATGGGAAAATTCTAATATAAATTTTATCAGAGGTAAAGCAACTAAAGTGCTTCATACTTTACTATCCCCGATACTGGAGAACCGTTCGATCTTCATTAGTAAAGACGCTCCCAGTTAATTGCCAATACGTTGGCTAAGTGCCTCTATTTAGTCGCGGTAACTTTAGATTAATAACTATAAAATGTCTCATAAAGTTTACAATAACCTAGGTCGCGATCCCTGGGATTTAGGTCATATCAGTTAGTTATTAGATGAATGGAGGTTATACCAAGGAGTTATAATAAATTTTACAGTATCTAATGCATTATCTTTTCACTGGACCCTTGTTTATTGGGCATCAAAATATCCCCACTTACTCGGCGAAATACAACGCGAGCGTTACTTCACGCCGGTTTTCTGTAAGCTTCATTGGTATTGCTTTCGCTGGCCCATTCATTCAATTACCATTTCTAAAATCAATAGGTATGACAAAACGAAATTCCCAACTTTTGAGAGAAAGATTGGAATCTCAAAACTACGTATTCGATGTGCTTTATTGCTTTAATAGATGGGCATTTAATCCATTTCCTCGTATTGGGCCTTTAAATCTTTTTTACAATTAAATTACAATTTGATTAAAAAAAGGTTTATATACGTATATTATATAATAATATATAAAATATAATCCTTAATAACAGTCTAGTAATAAAAAATTCGCAGAGTACACTCAACACGACCCAGTTATTTATTATTTTTAATACTGAAACTAACCATGCTTTTTAAGAAAATTCTGTAAATAGCTCACTCTTTTCAGCATTCGCTCAGAAAAAACTATCCAATATCTTATTATTAAAAACTACTTTATGCTATCACTTTTTTGTAAACTTTAAACTGTTTTATGGCATGCCTTGTGAATGTATGATACGATCAAATTAAGAGGTCTCGCAGCATGCCAATACAGATTGATGGTCATTTTCATAAACGTTGTGTTCTCCAGGAGAAAATAGAAACAATTGTATGTGTTTAAGTCTATTCATCGTACGTTCGATCGTCACAGATGAAAACGATAAAAGTCGTTTAAGCTTCATACGATTTTTTTTCGATTTTAAAAATCTCTATTTTATCTGGTATATTTTTTTACTCCATATTTTTCGAGCTCCATTTTATCTAGCACCACCATATCTTGATCCCTACACTACAGTCGAAATGTACTATGGCGGATTTAAATCGTAGGTCTCGATGGACATTTTTATTCCTGACTTGATATTGGACAGCTGTAGGCAAATAGGTACGGAACCCGCTTACCTCGGCTTAAATCTCCCTGCGGTTTATACATGAACAGATTTTTAATATTCCCTCGCTATAAAGGTTACTATGTATTCTCTATTATATTTTATCATATTTTTGTACATACAATAGTTTACCATTCTTTCGATCCTGCAATATTACATGCCTACATAATATGATATTTTAATGATTTCGCATATTTTTTCCTGTTACATCCTCCTTCACAGAGATACGGAAAAGTCCCTTACGAATCGCTCGTGGCACATATTTCGCTGATGGTACAAAAAATAGTTCGTAAACAAGAAAAAGACTTTGTTTGCTACAAGATTTTAATGACAACAGACATGCCATTATAGCTTTTGTTGCCAGGGTAAATAGCTGTTGGCCACTATTTCCATTCATACTTCTCCAAAGACAATCAGAATCAGTACAATGAATGGAATGAGCTAGTCTTCTTTCGTTCCTAGCCTCAGGTACGACTTTGTGATGGAAATAGACTTCTAAAAGTACTAGAGAGGAATCCTTTGCTACGTCCTGGAACCGCTATAAAACTGGTCTTAGAGGAGTAAATTGTTTTTGTGCCCTTAGGCGCTTTGCATCGTCTGGAAGCAAGCGGGGCCGGGAAATATTAAGCGGTTGCTATCCCCTTTAAGTGAAGCTTACGACGCGACAGCGACGATGTAACAGTACGTCTCTACTCATTTTACACTGTTTAAAGCATGCAATAAAAATAACCATCATTCTAGAAAAATCTTGAACTTCAATCGCAGTAATCTCAACGGTACCAACGAAATTATTTCTTTTGGCATCAGCTGCAGAATTCCTTTATCGTAATAAAAATGGCACAAAAGGGAATACTAAAATTGTCTACAAAGAAATAAATGGATAATTTAAGTTGACTCGTCCGAGTACTTTATTGAGACAGAGTAACTTTTATGAGGCTATTAAATAAATCAATGTGCCAAAAATGGTATAATCAACGAATCATGCCGTTTTCGATAAAATAAATACCTATACTATTCTAAATTAAAAATAATATCGGATTTGTTGATTCAAATAAACATTATGGAGATTGTTAAAAAACTCAAGGATAACTTTAGGACACTTCTAAGAGTATCGGGACAGTATTTTGTGAGCGCTCCTCAATTACAACAGGTGCGCGAAGGGATTCAAGAAAGTACTTGAGGCGCGGATACTTTTATTTTTCTTTAAAAATATTCGGAACTCGGAATTGAGATTGGATTTATTTAGATACAAGAATAACGAGAGACTTAAGATTTACGAAAGAAAAAATATTGAAGGGAAATATTCTTTGGCTTGATAAAGTTGATAACTTCTGTCGACAAAATCCAAGATTACGGTGTCTGCGTAGCGGTATCTCAAGTCATTGCCTTACTTACGACTAAAATCTGGTCTTAATGTTGCCTTTTCAGCCTATTGTGTGCGCCGTGAAGGCTCAATTCATACTGGCTTTAACGGCTTTTAACAAACTCAAGAAACTAGAAGCTTTTAACCGGAGAGGAAGTGAATCGGAATTGTTGCATGTTAGGTAACTCCGTGACGGTGGAAACTGCTAATATTTATGTACAACAGGATAAAGTAAAATTACACGTGTGAGAATTAATTCTTAAATGCTTCAAGCTGTGTTTGTGGGTGAATCAGCTTAACCACGTTATTTGGTTTTACACAAAATTGATCACACAATAGCTACCTGTGATTTTCTAGTGCCACTAAAGAAAATTTTATGTTAGTGGGTTAACTTAAGAAGAGCTCCTAAACGATTGTTATTGCAACAAGTTACAGAAACGTGATAATCCTTAAAGAAGACGTGAAAATTAATCAGATTCTTTTCCATAAATTTCTTTAAAACACTAGCTTCTGTTAGAAAAACTCGCATGTAACATTAACTTTCAGAAATTCATGCCAACATTAACCGTACCATATTTCAAGATGCAAAATTCAAATAGATCTAACAATTCCATTTCGAAACCCATCTCTCACAGAGACGCGAGCATCAGCAATTTCAAACGTTATATTTTAAGTTTTCTCAGCCGAGACAAACAATATTATGGGTACCTTTCGTAGTAATCTCATCTGCCTCGCCGTCGGTAAGGCGGGCACATTGTTCCACCTTTATCTCAGGTAAATTACGTTTGGGCTCAGATATTCGCTGCCGCCTGTCTTTTGTTTTATTCTTTGTGTAATTGCAGTTTTAGTTTTAAATCTTTATGTTCATTGATTGTTTTGATTTTATCGTTTATTTTACTGTTTTATTGCATTTTTTATTTCTTTTGACTGCTAAATCACATCACTTCTAGTAAGTTATTATGGAGTAGGTAGCTGGTACCTATAGTTCCTTCGTTTTCTTGTGCAATTGGATTAGTCATTTCGAGACTAAGCGGTGATTAGTATTTAGAGGAAAGTCACCAAAAATGAAATAGTCTCTTTCCTATATGGATTACTATAATTTGAAACGCGGAAATTTCATATTGGGACAACATCAAAATTGTATTCCATATTTGGTTATTTTCCTCTAATACGTGTTTATTTATTCATCACACACGACACATTCAACATCATTAATTGAAAAAGTTCACTTTTAATAATTTTCACAGCGTAAAATCGCTAGCAACTTAATTCAATACAGCTTCGTAACTTAACAATTTTCTGCAAAACCCGAGCTGATACAGTGTAACCTGGTTCATCGAACATTTTGTATACATTTTACCCTACACCGTCGGCGGCATCTAATAATATTCAAGGATAGCGTCCTGCGGTTTCTATGCGAATGAACTTAAAATTTAATTAAATCAGGAGCTGTTCCTTCTGCGTCCACCCGTCAGCGATGATGTTTGTAGTCTCAGCAAATAGCGGTTGAGGCAAAGACAGTTGGTTTGACTGAGTATTAAGTAATTTTGGTTATGTTTTGAATTTTTTACACGTGCGGACTATTGGATATATATTATTTGTATATTAATCCGAGAAATAATAGGTGAACAGACGACATCAGCAGTGTCTTTACGTAAATACTATTGAGGTTTGTTCTCTATTGACTTCAACATTTATATTAATTTATATATATAAATTTTGTTAATTCTTCTTGAATTGGGGTTACGCTGGGCTCATTTACTGTATCATAACAAAGATATATATGTATATTTTAATATCATTAAAAAGGATATTAATACAGGTATCTAAATATAAAACTCATTAGCATTACCTTCATTAGAAACGAACATGGTAATTTGATACTTGCTAATCAAAACACGTATATAGGTACGTAACCGTACCTTTTTGGAGGAATCCTAAAAAACTATCAAAATTATAGGTGAAAATGTGGGCAGTCTGTAATAGGTAACCCGATATTTATTAAGTCAGCAATTAGTGAATAAACAGAGGTTCTCTGGGCATTTAATTTCTGGTCCGCAGGGGTTTAATTAAGAGCACGCCGGGGCAAACGATAAATTAATGTGGAACAGGATTTTTGAGACAGACGACGATCTCTTTTGTGGCCGATTTAGTGGTACGAGGAGCGAATATAGTATTTTCTTAGTTGTGAATGAAGAGTTGGATATTATGCACCTTCATTTATAACCAGTTCAGATTTCAGTATAAGTACACAAATTTTCGTGTGTAACGTCGTGGTGGCCAGTGGGTTAAGGCAACCGCTTCTTATGCATGAGGGTGCAAATTTCAAACTTGTAAGTTCCAATATATTAAAAGCAAGTTAAAATAATAATAATATTATTATTGGTAAACATATCCGGGTCCGGATAATGTAATTATTCGGTTACGCTTACGCTGCCTGTTACCGTTTTTCAAGGGACCACCATAACAATTTACGCGTACAAAAAAATACAAAACAAAATCACATGAACTCAATTTATTTCAAACAAACCATCCTTCCGAACATTTACTCGAATTTAGTCTTTATTTACTCCGGCAACAGTTCATCATACGGCACTTGTTCCAACAATACTGACAAATTCTCCACAACCGCCGTACTAAGGGATTGACAGATGGATGGGCCTACGTCAGCGACAATTTCACGCCACATTTCATTCAGGATCCTGTTGATTTGGTCACCTGGAAAGTACAGACGGGTGAACTCGTTGGACATGTCTTAGAAACTATAAAATTACTCGGTTCTATTGATTTATCTTCTTCTTGGTCAAAGAGTTATGGAATCGTGTTCCTTCACTGGTTTACTCCAAGTTAATCTATTCAGGGTGGTCTTAAGAAAGATACTCTTTGTTTTTGACCACGAAGATTAACTGTGTGGGTCAATTGGACGGATTTGTTCCCCTATTCATTTTCACAAACTAAATGAACTTGCTCATACATCATGTGTATCTAAGAAGACGATTTTAGACTTTACAAATATTTACATGATGTCCTTTAGTTGTAACTAGCTTTGCCTGCGACTTTGTTCGCGTGAAATAAGTGAGTTCCTGCAAATTTTTGGTAAAAAAAACTATTCTAACTATAAAAAGGTTCAGTGGTTTAGGCTTGAAGAAAAGACAGACAGACAGACCGACAGACAGACAAAGTTACTTTCGCATTTATAATGTTAGTTTGGATTTGGATTCAGAAACATAATGTCTATACAGATTAACACAGACAATGTCCTATAACACAAATGACAAATTCACTAGTAAGAGAAAAAGGCCGACCTCGTTTCTAAAAATAACATTCGATATGATATATATCAAGTTTATTCCCACCATTCCCATTGATTTGAAATATAGTCAATCGTCTAAATTCCACAAACAGCAAAACATGTAATCCGTACAACCGTTTGCTAAACTTTTTCGCCGTAAATTGTTATATTTTATTGTTATCGTTTGGTGAAACGCTTCCGTGGCGATCCATCAAAAAATTCTGCCAGTTTTTATGTAGGTAAGCCTCAGAATACCTAGCAAACCTTTACTATTTTTTTATAGTTGTTTTGTTATTCTATTGACTAAAAGTGGGATTTCGCAATACTGGATTTTTTATGTGAAAAGGCGACATACAACAGACACCCATGGACACTCCCAACATCAAGGAGCTACAAGTGCGTTACAGGTCTTTTGGGACTTAAGGTTTCAGAGATTTAGGCATTGAAAGACCTTTTGGATTTGAGATTGGAAAGTCTTCCCTGGTTTGGACGTCCAGTAACTTCACTCTCACGGCAAAACACAATGGTATGGTTGATTCACAACTATTTTCTATGAGGT
The DNA here is from genome assembly GCA_902829305.4 of Spodoptera exigua. NCBI lineage: Eukaryota > Metazoa > Arthropoda > Insecta > Lepidoptera > Noctuidae > Spodoptera > Spodoptera exigua. The sequence goes on from LR824614.2 coordinate 9,336,967, forward strand.
CATGTTACCACGCCGGCGAGCTGACCGTGATGAGGCATGGCTCTCCCACACTTAATGTGATCGGTTAAACTAAATATTTCGTTCACAAACACAGTTTAAAGCCACAGTGGTTGTACAAACAGTGTATTACATTTTAATAGAGTTTACTCAAGCATTTTACAAGTAATTTGTTTCGTCCAAAAGCTATTACGGTTTTAATTTACTATATTATCTTTTGAATATAAAATGTCAACTTGGCAAAGTAACTTTAAAGTTGACATACAAGCCAAGAGATTATTTATTTTGAATTATTAAAAACTGGCGACCCGCCACGGCTTCGCACAGTTACAATGCCTATGCTAAATTTTATTATATTAACTTCGTGTGCATTCGTTTTTAAGTTATCTATGTAACATATGTATTAGTTTATGATTTAATGTTATAATATATGTATTGTATTCTCTATGGGCCTCAGATGCTTGACTTAAATAAATAAATAAAATAAAAATAAATTAATTTACTACGCTCCTATTCCTTAACTCAAATTCTTTCTATATACCTAAGTATTTTTTCTACTACAAAACAAAAAAAAAACATAATTGTGTTTTTTTCTATACAACTGACAAAATAAATTTTCTTTTACTCTGCCGTTATCTCTTAAAAGTGTTAAGGTGTGGATTTTTAAAATATGCGATATCTTGTTATATTCACTTACCTAAAGTAGGATCGTTCAAGAGATTTTCCAGTCTAAATGAAGCTCTTTCCACTTCATATTTAATATCGTGTTTGTATATTTTCCAGTAAATTTTACCATCAGCTCCTTCTACATGCTCGTACCAGAAACGAATATGTAGAAGAGTGTTTTCTGAAAAAATAAAAATAAATTGTATTAAGGTTAGTTAAGTTATTATATTGACTCGAGACTTGGTTGAGTGCTCACAAGTGTAAGTGTCTAGCAAGGAGTGTCGTTCTATTTCTAGGTTTTAAGTTTTTCAGGGATTTGTAACAAAACTCTGATTTCTATTATCACTAGCCACCGATAAATCATGAAGACTTTAATATAATCTATCTGTTATTTGTATATATATAAATATACCTATACTAGCTGTCGCCCGCGGCTCCGCACGCGTGGATGCCGATTTTCGAATAATTCAAGACCAAAATAAACCAAATTGGTAAAGGCATTGTTGAGTTATAACATTGCAACAAAAATTGGCATTGATTTTATATATACAGTTATGATTTGATTAAGTACCGTTTTAAATATCTCCGTAAGGTATTCTTCTAAGTTTGTCAATTATTACTAAAGAAATATAATCATATAGCACTTACTTAAATGTATAGCGGAGTCACCATTTGATTTCACAGGTATTAGAAGTACTCGCCCGCTTAAATCATAAGTGTTCTTCACATCCAAGGTGACCAGAGCGTCCGCAATTATCATTTTCTTTTCTAAATCAAATCTGAAATAAAAACATAATGTGTGATTGAAGTATAATATTAATTTAATAAATGTAATATTATTTACATACACAATAAATAAAAACAAATGCTATTAAGTAAATAAACCTTTTTCAAAGTATTGAATATAAAATAACAATAAAGTTACGATTTTGTTTTATTTCACAGAAGATTAATAAAAATTGTCTGGGTATGTCGAAATTTTATTAAAGATAGAATCCTATCGTTTTAATAAGATGCGCCGAGCTTAATATAGGTACATAGATACGATGAATCATTTTCTGATCGTAAAGCCATCAGACCTTTGGCTGATGAAGATATGAACCAAGTAATCGAAATAATTTCATCGTAGTTTTTATTCGTTTTTAATTGTTTTTTTAAACGGATTTTTTTGTGTATCGTGGGTTCGTTTACTAATATACACATCAAACCCAGACCTGAAACAACAGTTTGTGGATCATACTATATTCATAAAATCAATCTTCAAAGATAAAATTCATAAAATTGAAACAATAGCGAACATTAAACTATATTGATACTCTGACCATTTATTCATTCGAAAATACTCATTGCGAAATCACTATTAGGGACGTTCACGCATTTTTAATCCAAGTTCTTAAGTCCGAACAAGAAAACTTAGAGAACAAAGCTCAGATGTAATGAATATGCAAAAATGTATTTGCATCCATTTAACGAACCCGGCTAGAAAGTTTGAATCAAATTTTGCTCGATCATTGCGCGGTTTTTCACACCATTACTCCTTTTGTTCCCGATGAATCATCGTCTGAGCCTAATTATTTCATCGGACCCTTTAAGTTAAGGCGCCTTCATAATATTATTCGTAATTAATAGGCGCGAAGCTAATTGTCCGCGAGTCATGACGTCATTTGTAAGGCACATAGTTCATTATGGATTTACGGCCGGTACTGTTCACAGAATATTTTTATTTTGGTTTGTTAAGTAATTGGAATAATTTGATTTTATTATAATAAGTGATATCTGCATAGTGGTGAATGTATGTAAAACAAGTAAGCAAACAAAAAAACCGCAGTGTTTCATTTCTAAAATTTTGCAAAAGGTTCATGAAATCATTTAAATTCTATAATCAACTTCAAACACAAAGATTTTGATTCCTTCTTACGGGAAAATATCCCTTCTAACTGAATTTTAATTGTAGACTAGGACAGAGGCAAGATAAAACAATTAAAGAATTAAAAAATTAAGCTGACATAATTGAATTTGTTAATGTCGACTTTTGTTCGCGGAAAGCCTCTAAGTAATTTGAGGAAAATGTCATATTTGCTAATAATTATGCCTTTAATAATTTGGTTTTTAAATTATTGCAATTGTTTATTTTTATTTTTACAAAGTAAACATCAGTTGTTAAAGCCACTGCGTATTCTGTTGCATATGAAAATCATATGTCAATATTATATTTAATGTTTCTTATAATAACATTGCTATGTTAAAAAAACATTCATAATTTCAACTATCATTCATTTCGTATTTAGTTGAAATCAAAACAAAGAGTATTTAAGTACCTACCTTAAGCAAACAAAAGTGAATTTTGCGCTCTCATTTATAAATCAGTTAATTAATATTTCCATTCTATTTTTGTAATACACAAAATAAATGGCGAATCGAAATTCTTAGTAAATTAAATTTTAAAGTGATATAGTGAAATATTCAATTACAATTAATGTATTTTATTTATTTTATCATAACTTGTATTTTAACAAAACAAAACTACTCTGCGTTTGTAAACGTTGTTAACAGACGCAGAAAAAAATATAACCCTTTATTTTTTTAATTTTATTGTTATTCGGCGAAATCTACGGTCAGAACTGTGAATGATGTATGACTTTGACCAAAGATGGGGTGGTGATGAAAGAAAAAATTGTGGCCTAAGCATTAACGAAGCCATCATGCCTCATATGATTTAAAAAAGAACACGTTTATCCTACACGCTATCTCAAAGAGCCAATAGATCAGTATGGATATGCTTGTGAAGTGTCAAGGCTTATATTCCGCCGAGGTTGCGAATGCAAGAGCACTATGTACCGCGACCCCAGACAGTAGAGCAGGAGAAGGAACGGGGAGGTTTTCATTCAGTATATAGGTCTGACACTCCCCCTCATAGAGCCAGGCCAGGCAGAAGCCAGGTTAGTCTGGTCTGACACTTCATCTCGCTCCATCCAGATCTATTCTATGTAGGATTCAGTTAAAATAAGTCTGAATAGACTATTAAGTAGTGGAGAAATTTAGTATCAGTATTGCACTCTTGCGAAGCCAGGTCGCTAGTTATGTAATTTAAGGATATCATTTCAACCTAGTTTACAACTTGTCCCACTATTGTGATATTCAAGCAGCTAATGTAAGTTGTGAAATGAGGGATTTCATCTTCCGCATATCACTTTGATATATGGAGATATTCAAAACCATTTCTCAGATACTTATCCGGTCAATTACCTCGTAGGCTTTTCATATCAGGAAACATTTGTCACAAAAATGTCATGATAAATATTTTGTTTGTAGTATTTGTCGCAAATCCGAATATTATATAATACAACGAGTATTATTGCCGTTTTTTTCTTTAAACACTACCGTGTTACTTTAGCCTTTTTGTTTTTTTCTCGCTTATTTTTTCTTTGGTGGATTTTGGGTATGTTAAAAATGTATTTACCTGTTTATCTTTGTTTTTTTTTAATATTCAAGACACGTATTGTGTAAGATACGTGTTATAGGAGGAGAATCTATTGACAAACTTTGAAGAAACCTGGAAGACCTACCTCTAAAGCATGGTGATTAATAACCAAAAAAAACTCTGTTGCATACCGCGGTCTCTGCGTTTCACTCCAGATATGATATCAAACAGATAGGTAAGGAAGTCGTTAAATATAATAATTAAATTATTATCCTTAATAAACACTCATTTAACGAATAATCACACCATCAACTTAAAATAGCCTACTGCTGAGCCAATGCTTCACCTCACACGAAGAAGGTTATCACCATTCTTGCTCAAGTTGGATGGGCGATTTTGAAGATTCCTCACCAAGAATCACTATGTTTTTTATCACCGTATGTTAGTGGTATCTAAATAATATTACACAAAGAACTTAAACTAATATTATAAATGCGAAAGTAACTCTGTCTGTCTGTCCTTTCTTCACGCCTAAACTACTGAATAGATTTCTGTGAAATTTGGTCTTACATAGTTTGGAACTCGAGAAAGGACATAGGATAGTTTTTATACCAAAAATCTTCAGGAAGTCACTATTCCACGCGTACATATAACTCGACAAAAGTCGCATTAGTACTTGGTTTCGATCTCTCATTAGTGCATAATGCACGTGTACTGTGTACTTTTTCTCCTCTCTTAGTGAATGAAAATGATAATAATAGTGATTGATTAAATACCATAACAGTTCATCAAGTTTACAGAATTTCAACGAAATTGATGTTAAATTGAATTTAATGCTTAATTATTTCGGTGCAGAACATTTTAATAGGCCGTTAATTTGTTGGCTGGTATTTGCACAAACGGTCATAACCTAATAATTAATTATATTTATAGTATAGATTACTTTACTAGTCGTCTGAAATTAATTATACTTACTCAAAATTTCTTGAAATAATTAATTGTTATTATGTTGTAGTATATTTTATTACGTTGTTGGTATTATGTTTAAAAATTGTTCTGATATTTTGGTTTAATATAAGAAATACTATTTTGAACTTGCAGACATCATAAAAGATCGCAGTTTTTTTTTATACTAGCGAGTAAATTCAAAGTAGGTTTCATAAGTATTTTATAATCTATTTTATTTTTTAACTTGATTTTTATATCTTGAAATATTTTTTAAGAAAAATATTTAAATATATATTATTTAATTATTGTTATAACGAGTATATTTAGCCATGATCGTTCTACTTTCAAAAGCAAAAGCAAAAGCTTCGATACCCTTCACTGCGCACAAGTAATTATTTCATATCTAATTTACCTCTACGTTTTCTAATAGGAAACTTTTGTTGTAGATGATTCTTTCGGGAAAATAAATAAATAACAAAAATGAAAACTTACTTCAAATTTTCCAAATGTAGTTTCGAAAGTCCTGTGAAGTAATTGTCCTTGAAGGTGACTTTAAAACCTTGTTTATTTGGTATGTACACCGTCATCTCCGCCACGTACAACGGGTCTAAGGGTCGGAGTCCTCTCTCAGAGTCTCCTTGGGAAAACTGGTGCAAAGAATCTCGAGCCGACTTCAACGCACAATCGTTCAGGTTTGGGTCATTTCTTGAGCATGAAGATATGTAGGAAGCTGAAATAAGAAGATGCACGATAAATTATATAATTCTGGTATATGCCGATATTAAATTTTCGTTTTTGTGGTGTTAAAATCATCAAATGTCTTTTTTTGAAGCGAGATTGAGAGTCATGCTCACTGAATAAATACCCAGGCCAGACCCTTATCCTGCTGCAGGCCGAGGTCACGATATCTTATTGCGTTTGTTCCGCAACCTCGGCTGAACATCGGTCCTGTTGGGCCTCATATATGGGATCCTTGAGGGTCTGATTCGGGTCGAGCGGCTAATTTCCCTTGCTCGCCGTCCGCTGATCGGTGGTGGATGGTCATGCGATCCCAAAATGCACCAAGTGTTTCCTACTACGACGGCTGGGGCGTGAGGAGAATATTTCCTTCACGCTCTCCTCCTCTTTCTTTGCGAGCATCACTGCTTCGCAGAAAGAGAAGACGGCTCCTTAATTTTTCTCGCTTCGAACCATGGCCTCGACAAAACTCAGTCCCAAGGTTGACGTATATTAAGAATGGGTATAAGACAACTACACATTAAAAGGTTTTTTATAAAAAATATATTCCAAAGAGGCAAAAGAATCATTAATATGTTCAAAAATATATTTATGTATTTCAATTCTCTGTCCATTTTCAGAACAAAACCTGTTAAGCTGTCTATGTTTACTCGTAATTATTTTTGGAAAAAGACATTAACAGACATAAATGTGCATTTAAAAACCCGAAATCCACTGTAAGATAAAATGTATCATTTTAGAGTCAACAATAAAATAATTACTTACGTAATCCCATAGAAAAGGCACTAACAAAAAAAGTCTTAAACAAAATTAGAAATAACATTCTTATAACCAACTAAGAGACTCTAAGCAAATGTATGTAACTGGCCTACGATACCTTGTTCTTCGTTTTATAAACTTATAATGTAAAAATTACATGTTTCAGCCACTTCATTAGGTAACGTAAACACACAACCCTTCATTTTCAGCCGACACGTGAAGCCTTGTTCACGTGGATGTTTACTTAGCAACATTCTAAACAATCTCTTTAGAATGAGTTTTCCATTTTGTCTCTATTCCATTTCTTGTTTTGTACTGATTTTTAAAGTGCTGTTCGGTGAGGATGAAGCAATGTAAAATGTGCTATCTAGTATTGTGTATTTTAATGTTTCATAATTTAATTGAAATTGTATATTAAGAAAATGTCTATTGGAAATTGTACTTTATTTTATTCGTGTTAGACGTTATGTCAGATTGTTAAGTTATTTGCGTAATATTCTGCAATAGTATGACGTAAATAACATTTTTACTTTGTTTAATAGTATATTCTAGGGTAATATTAAAGTATACTTTGTATGTTAAATGCGTCAACTGTAATTGTAAAAGTGTAGTTACTTGATCGGAATTTAAAATTTGAAAATGGATTTCGATTCCTAAGTGCTTATAACAGACAATAAAATCTTCATTTAAAAGTCCTCCAACTGTGAATCGTTTTAATATTTTTTTGTTTTTATCTCATCCTATAATTAATTACGTATGTTTTTAACAATAGTGCTTTAGGGAAAAAACCCCATGCTTAAAGCTAAGAGGATCACTCGACATGACGTACAAAAAATCGTCGTAAATGAAAAATGTTTGCGACAATATATCACTGTGGGAAATGTAAATAAAATCACTCACATAAGCATAACAAGATGCATCTTTGACATATGAATAATGTTCGCATAAAATTCAACCTTGTTTCCTGGTGTGCAGAATTCAATTTGAATAATGAATATATCTGTTTTCTTGTATGGGTGAAAAGGGACTCTATTGTTTTGCGTTTTGGGTTGAATGTCGTATAATATGGCGCTAATGTAATTTTTTCTTGTTAAACAAGAAAGAAAGCCACTCTAGTTTACAAAACATGTTGGATTTACGGATTAAAATGATATTTTATGAGGATGAGGTGCCAGTAGAGTAAAGCCGATTGAATTGAAAATCTTCAATAGAAACAGAAGACAACTTTAAAACGTGGAAATGTCAAGCTAGGCACGAATGGATCGGCTCGACCGGAGTGAGTGGTATCACTCCGGTTTAATTGAAAACCGACGTGAAACAACCACAGCATTGTGTTTCATCGTGTGAGTGAGGTTACCGGAGGCCGAATACTTTGCCTCCCCTCATCCCTCCTTGATCCCTAAATCTCCGAAACCCTCATCTCCAGAAGGCCGGAAACTCACTCATAACTCCTCTAGTGTTGCGGGTGTCCCGGTATGGTGCTGATTGCTTACCATCAAGTAATCCGTATCATCTGTATCAAGTGATCATCACATAAAAAACCTTTTTCAGCGGTCAGTGTATTCTAATCTCTATTTATCTCCATTTCTTTTGTGTTGTGAATTGAGGTTCGTGGCATATTCTGATCAACGATCAATTACCGTCAGTTGATAAAAAAGTGTTAAAACATTTATAAAGGTCTAATTGTTGTGGAATGAGAGGTAAATGAGCAGAAGGATCACCTTATGGTAAGTGATCACCTCCGTTCATACCTGCAAAACCAGAGGAGCCACAGGCGCGTTGCCGGCCTTTAAAAAAGGAGTATGCACGATTTTACTACTATTGTAAGTTTGAAGGTCACATCGGTTCGAAATACGTAAGAAAAGTTTTGTTGCGCCTATAACATTCTACATACAATAAAACCTCAACTAATATCCTTAATTTGTTGCCACGCAATTTTCTGAGTTATCCCCTGCGACGTGAACGTACTTAACATTTCTGATGGCCGTAAAATAATTACTAGTTGTACTGTAACTTCATACTAATCACTATGCCGGTTTATTGGCATTCAACTGAGGTCAATTCAATTATGTGATGTGATTAAACAAGAATTTCTGTTTGATATTATATGATGAACAAATTGTATGGGCCTGTATATAAAATAAGGTTTCATTTTTACATGTTGAAATGAGCACCAGCTATAGTATAGTATAGTAACATATAGTATAGTGTAGTAAACAAACAAAGGGAAAAGCAGGTATTGTTTTTTTAAGAGGGGAAAATCATTTTCTCTTGCTCAGGGTGGGATGAGAGGAGACTGTTAAGACTCTTACTGACTAAAAAAATCCCGTTCCTTTTCCTGCGGTCGGAACGTGATACATCATTCTTGCACCTGCGACAACATGTGCCCTAGTGGACGAAATCAGTGGGTTCTTATTTTAAAAAAGATGAATAACATAGCAGCAATCTCTGTATACATATTAATATTATAACGCTGTAGAATTAGATTGTCTTTAAAACTGCGGTAGTCAATATGTCCCTGAAGGCCATATATTATATATGTTTTAAAATATGACACTATGACTATGACGGCTAATAGAAGCTGATCTGCGGATGGAACTGTATAATAATTTTGTTTGCATAATTATCACGAGATAAAAAAGGAAAGTATTTGAGAACATATAATTACGCGGGTATTAACGCGAAAAATAATTATTCAAATACCTTGGTAGGTTTGACGTTTTGACCTGATTGCACAGGTCGTGGTCGCAGACTCTGCCTTGAGTCGTAATAATTTTTCGCGTTAATACCGGCGTTATTATATGTTGTAAGCATGAAACGCGAAAGTTTTAAAAGTGAATATATTTGAAAACAGCTGAAAATGTAAAATAGGTTGTTTGTTGTTCTTTTAGATAGAAGTTTCTACAAACGGGTCGTCAGAATTTTGGATGTGAAACAACATGCGAAGGACACGCTAGCAACGCAGATGGACAGACAAGCTCACCATACGTTTTAACGTGACCTCAGTGTGAATGACGTTTGTGGGGAACAATGCGCTGAAAATAAATGTCATTGTGGTGAAAAATATGCCTACGCACGCGTGATAAAAGTACAGGGCCCTTGTTTCTAAAAATATAAAATCATATCAAAGCTTTGCGAAGATGATTTTTGTAACCTGGTCCCACACTAAGATTATACGTACATACATACATCAAATTTATCGGAACAGTAATCTGTAAGTCACATAGGGAATCGAACGCGTCCCATGTTGCTCGACAATGAGTTGTCCAACCACCGCTCCAAACGCAAAGTCGTAGATGTAAATAGAGGAACTTTAAATAATAGTGTAAGTCATTTATTATTTGGTCATTGTTGTTGCTCAATAAATAAATAATAATGCACTGTAATGTGTATGTACTTGTACTGAGTAATGACAGCGCGTCGATTATTAAAATTGAAATTTGAAGTAGGTTTGTACCAACCCCCCGATGCCTTCATACACCACATTGTGTGCATTATTATTTATTTTATTAGGATCTCCAACAGAGAATACACATTACATGCATTTTGTTTCATAAAGTGCACCTTTGTCTACCCCTTCTGAATCTTAAAGCCATCTCATTATCTTGTTAACTATATTATATAAATTATATTAATACAACCTGACCCAACGAACTTCGTACCGCCTTAGCGTAGCTTTGATTCACTACATTATTTTACATCTACAAATGTAGATACCAATGCTTTCCCTAATCTGCTGTACGTGTTTACGTCACTGATTTCTCCTTAAAGGGATAGTAAAAATAAATAATTTGTTTTTTATTTAGTAAAATTATGAAATAATTCACACCTCTCTCTACCCCTAGAGCTCTTGTTTCAGACTCTTAAAAATAAAAAATAAAAGTAAAATAAAAGGTTTAATGCTTCCCATCCTGGGATCCTCCTTCCCACACAAAAAAAAAAATCTTCCTTCCTTTCTATATCCTTGTCATTTTGAGAGTGAGATTTTTGAAGATTAACGATTAAACTTTGAAAACATCATATCTTAAAACCAACTACATGTCTTCCTCTTGGCAAGCCTTAAGTCGCTTGCCGTATGCAAAAAAAAGAACTCAGCATCTAAAAAAAAAACAAATACAAAAAATATGCAATAATTAAATTAAATATAAAAATTACGTTATACCTAAATAATATATAATGCCTAATTTTTAATTCAATTATGTACAATTTGCATTTTTTTAAGCTACTTCTGGCTTTGAAGATGATATTCTTATGAATATTAATATTTATAAGATGCTTAATTGTTTTTTTATTAAATTGTATAAAACATGTAGTAGGGTATGTAGGGCGCCTTCCAGCTAATTGAACTGACGATATCCGCAGGGTGGCTGGCAGTGGTTGGATGAGAACAGCGGAACATGCGAACATGCGGCTTGCGGGTACGAAGCTGTACCAAGAATGCACGATGCGCAGCGCAATAGTCAGCGCATACCAAGAGCATAGCAGGAGCAGATATTTTTTTTTTAATTAAAAGCAGCCTGAAGATGAACTAACTAACTAATACCAACCCCACTGTGACGCTCGACCATACTCGAGCAAGGCGTCTGCATATTCGAATATGTCATTGTATTCTTCGTGCACGAGCACGTCCGAGTACCCGCTTATCGCTCACACGATTCAGTGATACCCCAGTTCAGATGTATCAACATTTTAATAGCATATAAATCAAGTTCCTTTTTATTTTCTAAATGTTAATTGGAACCATTTTATATAATAATAAAAACAAATAAACTACATACTAAATGAAATTAAAATATTTATTAATTGACAAACAAATCATCAAAGATAAAATAATGTTTTTTTTTTCCACTCACTAAGAGCATAGTAAAAACTAAATATTTCATAACAATCACCCTTCAATGAAGTCGCAAAAACCTTAACATCAGAACGTATTATTTCACTCAATGCATTCAACATTAGCTGACATACATTTGGCTCAGCCTTATTAGAATCTACGTATCTGCCAATTAGATATGTTTTGTAGTATTACCGTAATCAATGTTGTATTGTAAACTCTAACAACATTAGCACTATGCATAGTACTAACTAATCTCACAGGGAACAGATAGAATTATAGTATACAATATACATACACATAAGATGTAGGTTAGTTTAGTTTATTCAAATTCTCTCTATTATACTAACCATATTAAGGTTCGTTTGCCACAAGACGTTGGAATCACGATGCGTGAACAGTGTTGAATATTAATATATCAGGTAGGTGTGAGGAAGTGGTTTGCTGGTTTTCTTGTATTAGAAGCTAATTAAAATTAATTAAAATGTTGTTGTCTTTATAAATAAGTGTTCTATCATTCGTAGCTTTACCTGTGTTGTCGATAAAAATCTTATGTAAGTATTATTAATTCTGTGATCAGAAAGTAAAGAAAGATACTTACATATAAAATTACTAGTGAATGTACAAATAAAGTACATTCATTAGTAATGAAAGAGTCGAGCTTTTTGAGGCCTACCTAGCCAGAGTAATACCACGACCTCACAAGACATCGTTGTGAAACAAAGCTTGCGGGAGGAAGGTTACCGAAGACCCAAATTTCAACGTACAAAATATCACTTTTAACTTGTTGTTGCAGATGTAAATAGGCATTGCTCACCATCAGTTTGCCAACCTATCCCATAAAAATAGGTCTGCGGACGGCGACTAAGGGCAACTCGCCGCCCGACCAGAACCAGACCCGAGCGTACGGCGCGTAGCGATCCGCGCGCTCGACCACCACAGACGGGGCCCTATAAGGCTGATGCTCACAGCCGGGGTTGCGGAGTAAACGAAATGAAGCACCGCGAAGTCATTTGATGGTTTTCTCCTTACAAAAAAAAAAAAATGTTATACAATGCATAAATAAAAGAACAATGATTAAAAATAAAAAAAGTTTTAATAAAAAAAACTAAACCAGCCATACTTAATAAACAGTGAAACAAAAACGGTTACGAATTATTTCAGAAAAAACTATGGAGGTATAAATGTGTTTTAAAATATTTTTTATTTAATAATAACAAACAATAATTAATCAGATTTTCTCGCGTGTTCAGTTAGATCATCAGCAAACATATATTTCGCAGGTACTGAATCGAAAAATGTGTGAATTGATTTTATAACAAAATCCATAGCATGGTCCATGAATGGTTTTCCAAATGAGGACATCAGAAACTTCCAATTTTGATTCATCGCATCCATCACGACCTTACCTGAAAGAGAGAGAGAGAGAATATAATGTTGTGGGAGAGCCACGCTTCGGCGCGAATGTGTCGGTTCGACCGGAGTGATACCACGACTTCACAGAAAACGGGCGTGAAACAACCAATGCGTTGTATTTCGCCGTGTGAGTGTCTATTGGCGGTGCTGATTGCCTACTACCAGATAAAAAAAAATTGTATAGAATAATATTGCTATCAGCCGTATGGTGTAGGCCAAGTAGAAATACCCTTACATTTAAACCCACTTTTCTTTCAAACGGATTACATATTTTTAAAGACATGATAGCAACGTCTTCATGAGCTTGATTCTTTTAAACTGAGATTTGCAACCTCTTGCTAAGCAAAAGATTATAAGTAAGTCCCACTTTCGTAGAGAAAACCTACAGTCCATTTTAAGTGTTGCCATTTTGAGTTTGTAATACCAGAGGCTCATAGACTACCGGGGCGTGAAATGTATGCGTTCGTATACATTTCACGCCCTTCATATTACAAATGTATACGTGAAGTTACCGGAGGCCCAATCCTTTCTCTCCCCAATCTCTAAATCTCCAAATCCCCGTCCCCAAAAGGTCGGCCACGCACTTGTAACTGCTCTGTTGTTGCGGGTGTCCATGGACAGCATTGATTGCTTATCAGATAATGCGTGTGCTCGTTTGCCGATGAATCACATTAAAAATACGTCTTCTTCTGGGTTGTGTTTTGTTATGTAGGTTATCTGATACATAATTTTTTCTCAACCTACTTCAAAACCTAAATCTCCAATCTTCAACTGTCTCATAACTCTAAACAAATACTTGTATCTCCTTTAATTATTATAACCATTTTATTTCAATAAATTTAATTAATCTTAATTTTTAATGCTACTCGTCTTCATGGTTATGAATGATTGCTTACCATCAGGGTATCTTCTCTGCCCGCTTGCAACCTATCCCAATACAAAATATTATTCAAACATATTAAAACGACATCGCAACCACATTAAAGGCCTACAGTAAAATATTTTACAAAAGGACTAAAAGTAGGTCCTTGAACCACCGGCCATGCACTCGATAAAATAAATTACGTAAAACCTTACTGACTAGCCTCTTCATAGTTAGTAATATCGTCAATTATAACTGAACTTCATAACCTTTTGAGTTATCTAGCCAATCCATTATAAATCTTTAATGGCATCATTATTTTATTATAAACTCGACAGAAACTACTAAGTTGCAATTATTTCTTAGATGAACATGATTGAATCCATTCAAGATTATTATTAAGATTATTTAAAACAAAATAAAATATTTACGAGTTTTTAAAATTACAATTGGCAGAATAGTGAAGAATCCAGTAGAAATACTCGTATTATGTACATAGAAATAGATGACAAATAAAAAAATATGTTAAAAAAATAGAGGAGGATATATATAAAGGGATAGGAAAAAATAGAGATATATATTTCGATGTTACTTTTTATATTTTGTTTAACTTGGCTAGTTTGTTTAATTTGCACGTTGTTTATTACAATTAATGAAATCAATTATTGACTTGCATGGTCTAAACATTGCGTATGGTATAATGTAAACGAGCCTTAAATTTATTGAATTTAATAATGGCTCTTGTTTGTTCAAGAAAATGGTATCGTGTAAATCAGCCTATAAAACAGTTTTATTTGCAACTACCTGCGCCTCAGTTCGAGTGGAATAGTGGCTTCGATTTGTGATATAAAAACTCTCCTGTCCTTTCTCAAGTTCAAAACTATGTTTGTACCAAATTTCACAGAAATCGGTTCAGTAGTTTAGGCGTGAAGAAAAGAAAGACAGACAAACAGACAAACAAGCAGACAGACAGACGGAGAGACAGAGCTACTTTCACATTTATAATGTTCATTTGGATTAGTAAAATGTAGGTACTTACTGGACTCTTTGCCTCCTACGAACAAATTGTCAGCAAAGAATAACATTTTGCCTTTGATGTCATATTGGTACTTCAATTTATCATTTTTGCATTTGACGTAGATCTCACCGTCTCGGTCTTGGAAGAAGTAATCGAAGTCAAAACTTAGGAACATTTTTTCTGGAAAAAATTAATACTTTACTTATTTTAGAAAAAATAAAAATTCTTATTACATCTTTAAGTGTGAGAGAGCCTTGCTGCGGCACATATGGGTCGAATCGACCGATGTGAGACCACGGCCATACAGAAAACCGGAACCTTGAAACAACCACAACGTTGTGTTTTGTCGTGTGAGTGGGGTGGGGTTACCGGTGGCCATCTCCTTCTTTCGCTCTCCCAAACCCTTCAAAATCCCTAAATATCCAGAAGGCCAGTAAAGCATGCGTAACGGTGTTACGCTTGTCTATGGGCGGCTCCGATCGCTTACCATCAGGTACCGCGTCGACTCGTTTGCCGTCCCTCCGGCCACCGTAAGCACGGGTCTGCGGTCGGCGAGTAAGGGCAGCTCGCCGCCCGACCAGAAACAGGCCCGAGCGTACGGCACGTAGCGTTCCGCGCGCGCCTCAAAGAGCCAATAGACTACCACAGACGGAGCCCTATAGGGCTGATGTTCAGCCGAGGTCGCGGGGTAAGAGCAATGAGGCACCGCGACCTCGGCCCAGAGCAGGAGAAGGAACAGGGGGGGTTTTTAGTCAGTAAGAGTCTGACACTCCCTCCCGCCCGGCCCTGGGCGGGAGAAGTCATTTGATGATTTTTCCCTCACAAAAAAAACCATAAAAAACATTTTATAACGCTAACACTTCGTATATTTATTGCAATAATTAATAGGTTTGAATAGAATAGACTTCTTCTCCTTGTATTACCACTTTATTCCTTCCCAAGTCAACCGCCAGCTTTATGCATTGGTCCTTGTCATTGTTGTCAATTCAATTCAACACAATCATTACTATGGGTTGCAGTTCATAATAATTTATATGGTTTATCAATGAAACCTTATGATTATTTATTTTTATTTCAACACCAACATCAATTCAACAAACAACATCTACGAATTTTTGTTTTTTTGTAAGTGTTTAAGTACACTTATTGTACTCTAATTTATTATTTCATGTCATCATACCCACTTTTGGACTAAGAGCTCTTTTACTTCGAAGGTCAAGACTATTTGACAAAGTTTTTGGAAAATTTCATAGACTGCTAAATAGTAAAAATGTTACAAAAATAATTTATTTTGACTTCGCGATTGGCGTAGTGGCCGGCCAACTGACTGCTGTGTAACGTAAAGCAGGTACGATTGCCACACGTAGCAACACTTTGGTGTGATCCACAAATTGTTGTTTCGGGTGTAGGTCATTTGCACCCTTGACACAGGAGAAAATCCTGGATCGAGGCAACGAATAAGAAAAAGCAATTATTTACCAATTTTAACTTTGCCATTTCCTTCGCCTTTAACAGTATCACCGCCAGAGAAGGTTTTAACAAGAGGACTGTCTGAAAATACTTTGTAACGTCCTTTGATTGTGACGTCACATGTCAACTCTATGGTAGCTCGCTCATCTTCAATGCTGGCACTAGAAAAAATAAATTAAAGCATGCTTATTCATGTAAGTATGTAGTTACTTGATTCAATACAATACATATGAATTTTGATAGTAGATTGTGTATACGTGTATGTGCATGTGTATAGTGTGTGTTTTGTTGGTTTGTTTTACCTCCAATCGCATTCTTTTAACCACATCAGTCTAACTAATTGCTCTTTATTTAGATGCCATTATTAAGGTAAATAGCACAAATAAGGTAATGCAGAAGTTATGCTCATTAACATTATATATACGTAGAGAAATGCGTTTTCAATAAAAATATTTACTTACGTAAACCTGTTAACAGTGCAATCCTTAATCCCTTTAACTACACCATCGACTAAAGTCAGATCAATGACATCGGCGATCTTAAAAGATTCATTGCTAACCGACAGAGGGTCGAGTTTAGGTATTCCCTTTTCGGGTAGTCCAGTTTTGGCAAGAATCTTTAATACCGTTTGAATAAGGCCTTTTTTACAATTGTCGTCATTTAGTTTACATTTTGGCAATTGTTCCACTGAAAAGGAGAATTCATCATTAACAAAAGAAACATAAAAACTGAGAAGGATTATAATTATAGGATTTAGGTGTGGGAGAACCATGCTTCGACACAATGGGTCATCTCAACCGGAGAGATACCACGGCCTCACAGAAAACCGGCGTGAAATAACCACAGCGTTGTGTTTCGCCGTGTGAGTGAGGTAACCGGAATCCCAATCCTTCCCCTACCCCAATCCCCCCACCTTTGGGGGATTTATTTTGGGAATGGTCCCAAAATCTCCAAATCCCTAATCCCCAAAAGGTCGGCAAAGCACTCGTAAGCCCTGCGTCGTTGCGGGTGTCATGGGCTGATTGCTTACCATCAGGTAATCCGTTTATGTCATAATATTCATCTACAAAATAAACAAGTTATGACAGTGTTTAAGAAATTCCTAATGAATTGTAGCCATGAAACAATAATGAAACCTATTTGACAACGAATGGGTGAACTTGAAGAACACCCTTGAATACACCTATAAGAAAATACAAATTTAAGACCTTTATAATAAATATATTAATTAAAAATAATTATTATTAAACTACTTTACTTACCAAATCCCGATTCACACAACACAAAAGCCGTGAACACTAAAAACAGAGATTTATTAAGATCCATGGTTCAATCTTGAGGTACTTCGTTACACTGCAAGAGATAATGCTGGTCCCACAGATTTTACCATATATACCTAAAGCCCACAAAATAAACACAAACATTTTGTACAAAATAAATAAAAAATAATACAAGGTTATCTTTTCTAGAACTTATTGCCAAGAGTACCTTTGTGAACTTGCAGTCAATCTTAAGAAAAATTTACGTTTCTGTAGTACTACTGACTTGCCCTGGGTTTGTCTTAGCTTCTTAATATAGAAAAAAAACGGTATAAATACTCGTATAATCTTTGTATATGTTGTTTCCCTTTTGTTTTCTCTAGTTACGTGGGTACGAAAATATTGTATGAGTAATGTGTTAGCATTAAATTTAAGTCTTGAATCAATAGAAAATAATTGAAGGTAAATCCTCAACTACACACAATTAGAAATGTCATGCAAAAACTGGAAACAGAAAATACGCTTAATGTAATGAACCAGCAACCGGAATCCCAATCAAGCCTTCAATTTAATCATTGAATACCCAATCTCCTTAAGGATAAGGCACAGGTGGCTTCTCTGGTGGGGCGGGAGTCCATGATTGGCGCCGATTGCTTAGTGTGAGAGTTACTTTTACTAAGAGAGTGAAGCTGATCAGTATTCTACTTATAAAACATATGAAATGATGAACGGTACTAAAAAAAATATGAAGGAATTCGGTTAACATCACACAGTCAAACAAACAAACGTTCTCAGCGATTTCATTGTTACTAACGTATAATTCGCTAATTAGGACATCAGTGATGGTCTTTGGAAAAAAAGGGGTTTTTAGTATAAAGATCTGACTGTCCACGCTACGATTCAGTGTATGAGTTTCATTGTTTGCAGCTATTATTTGTTTGCTTTTAGATTAACCGATGTTGTTTGCTAAAGAAAAGTACTTATTAGGTACTTATGAAAATTAGTTATCAACCCTTCTCCGTGTGAGAAGAGGTCTTTGCCCATCAGTGGACACTAAAATACAGGGTTTTGCAATCCCCCATTTGTTGCTAAAAATGCATTACAAGGTCTTTAAAGAGTGATAGCGTATGC
Source organism: Spodoptera exigua (assembly GCA_902829305.4). Lineage (NCBI taxonomy): Eukaryota > Metazoa > Arthropoda > Insecta > Lepidoptera > Noctuidae > Spodoptera > Spodoptera exigua. The sequence continues at coordinate 9,355,486 of LR824614.2, forward strand.
ACGGTTATTTGGTATGGTACGGTACGGTGGTAAGGAACGCATATAATACAGTGTATTAATTGGTTCTATATCGGTAATGAGTCAATCTATACTTTGATACTTGCGTATAAAATAGTCGTACAGTCGAATCGTCGTATGTCAAAAAAGTCAAAAGTCAAAATTTATTTATTTCAATTAGACCCATACAGGCACTTTTGAACGTCAACACAACTTTAAAGATACAAAGTGTCAGTCTGTCGGTCAGTCCTCTTAGTGAAGCTATTCGCTCGTTCCAAAGTGTAGATTCCGATGGAGAAGAACGAGCAAGAAACTCCATGGTTACTCTTTTAAAATCAGTGTCACATAAACATTCTTTGATACATTATTTAGTTAGTTTGAATATGTGAGAACAGTGTAACGCGTGTATACAGAGAAACATAAAAAGAAAATAACCTTAAGGACAATAGACAGTCCGGAGCTGACCAGTCCCAATTGACGGCGCCCGTTCACGAGCATGACACGTACACCAGCATCGCCCAACTCAACCATAATATAGGGAATCGAGCGATCCAGTGACCGTGCCACCGCCAATGTGACCTTTGAGTGAGCATGACAACTCCAAGCTGACATATGGACCGACATTCTGCTAGTCTAACTAATTTTAATAGGTTACAGGGCACTCACATTTACAAATTTATCAAGTTCAACAATAAAAATAGCATGGTTACAAATTTACAAAATCTAAGAACTTCCGTTCAAGCAAAGATCCACTGGAACATTATTTATATTCGTGTAGGTATATTATCCTGTGGAGCAGGACCAGCCCGTCTCCAAGCATCCTTATCCTCAATATAATCACTCAGTTTGTAATATGCTTTTTTACACAAAGTTTTCTTTACACATAATTTAAAATTTCTTTCATTTAATTGTTGTATTTCGCCTGGGATTTTGTTATAACACTTAACGCTGAATCCCATGAACGACTTGTGTACCTTTGCCAATCTAAATAATGGCTGACACAATCTATCTCTATGTCTAGTTTGGTAATTATGTCTGTCTGATACCTTATCAAATAATATTAAGTGTTTCCTAACATACATTATATTTTCATAAATAAACTGACCGGGCACAGTCATAATATTGATCTCTTTAAATTTATCTCTAAGAGATTCGCGAAGCCTTAGGTTGTAAATTGCTCTGATTGCACGCTTTTGCAAGACAAATATAGACTCAATGTCAGCAGCCTGTCCCCACAACAAGATGCCATACGACATAATGCTATGAAAGTAGCTGAAGTACACCAGTCTTGCAGTGTCCACATCTGTTAGCTGTCGGATCTTCCAGACAGCAAATGCTGCAGAACTCAACCGTCCTGCCAGAGATGTGATATGGGGCCCCCATTGTAGTTTTTCATCTATGGTTATACCCAGAAAAGTAGTCTGTTTTACAAATTCCAATTTCTTGCCGTTTAATAATATGTCACATTCGTTACTTTTTACATTTGGTAAACTGAATCGTATACACTTTGTCTTTATCGTATGTTGTATCAAACAGCTCAATACTTTACAAAATGATAAAGTTAACATTGCTTGATTGCACAGTTGGTGCGGTGGCTGGGCAACTGTATGCAACGTATCGCACGGTCTAGGTGTAATGTGTATATGTATATGAAAATGTATGTCTGTAAGTGCGGTGGGTGGGTGCGGCCGTGATATAGGACAAAACCGTAGTGTGGGGCAACGTTAAAAAAGATATTTACAAAAGGATGTATACACAAAAAAGATCTTGAAAACTCTGAACGGCTATACAAAGAAAAAAAGAAGTCTCATTTGATCACCAATTAATAATAAATGAATGTATTTAACAGCACTCTAATATTATAAAAACAATTAGAATAATATACTCCTTATCTTTTTATTGAAGACTTAGGTCAATATACCATTGATCAATACTAAAAAGGTCGAGCTAACTTAAATACAATTTTTGTTGTTATTTATTTGCAACAGGTAACACATTGAATTTATGATGTACAATCAATATAACCTTCTAGGCTAATGAACTCGGGTATTAGAGTCAAAAGATAAAAAATAATTCACTTTAACTGACGAGCTTTTTAATCACATCAAAATTATGAAGAGTTGTGTGAGCTATGTAAGGAATGTACTGGTAAGGAATGTATAGGTACGTTATAAGTCGTTGTGGCCCGGAGGTTAAGGCGCCCTCTTGTCATGCATGAGGGCGCGGGCTCGAAACCTGGCAAGTACCAATGTGACTTTTTCCGAGTTAAATACATATACTTTCTATGATAATATAGACACCACTGACATACGGCGAAGGAAAATATCTCGAGGAAACCTGGACTTAAATTTCTAATTATAAGTTTGAAATCGCCAATCTGCCTTGAGTCTGTTTGGAGATTAATGCTCAACCCTTCTCCGTGTGAGAAGAGGCCTTTGCTCAGCAGTAGACACTTATAGGCTGATGATGTAATAATATTTTTGTGACTAGAAAATCCAAGTGGAGAGCCAAATGCTGTAATGGAGATTTAACAATAACAGATGATTAAGATCTCTTATTCTGTCTTCCTCGAAACCTTGAGGATTCTTTATTTTAATAATGCACATTTTTTTATCATAATTAGGTCATAAACATTAAGCGAGTGTATAAAAATAGTGAAAAAACGAAACTATTCATTTTTTTTTATTTTTTTATACATCGAGGATCTTTGTGATATATAAGTAAGTAGTAAGTAAAAACTATAATAAAAAAACTACTTTTTCAGTAAACTTGTGATTTTAATGGTCTGGCCATTAAAATCACAAGTTTACTGAAAAAGTTAGCATATTGTTAGATGCGAAAACACATACAAGGTAATTTATTAAAACAATGAACTCTACGGAAGTGATAAAAACAGGTCATTTTATCCGGAACTATATTATATACACACACGAATTTATTAATCACTACTTGATCAAGTTTTTGTAAGATAGCAAAGGTGGAATCAAGATGAATGATTAATGTTGAATCCTTTAAATATGGGACAATACCTCTAACATGCTTTAGCTCCGGTACTATACTTAACTAGCTTTTATGTTGTTACAAGTTTTTGTTTAGTTTGACCTAAAATTAAAGTGTGGGAAAGCCATGCTTCGGCACAAATGGGTTGGCTCGACCGGAGTACCACGGCCCCACAAAAAACTTGCTTAAAACAACCCCAGCGTTGTCCACCGAGGTTACAAAACGCCCAATCTTTCTTCGCACCCAATCCCTAAATCTTTGTAACCCTAATATCCAAAAAGCCGGCAACGCACTTGTAACTCATCTCGTGTCGTCTCTACGGGCAGCGCTGAATGCTTACCATCAGGTAATCCATCTGCTCGTTTGGGGTTCTATCACAAAAAACTGAAATCTCACAAAATATATTTTTATATCAATCCGGATACAATTTACAGCCAGAACAAGACGGAACTGATCGATTGAGATTATAGGACTAACGGAATCACATGTTTTAAGAAGGACCGTGAATGTAGTTTTCAGTAACACCAATGACAGATTTCTTTTCCTCAAATCACGAAATATAAAACAAAATATACAGACATGTTAAAATCCATAACAATGGTGCACTTTTTGTGATATAAACATAAATAGGTATTTTTGTAAAATACAATTAACATAAAGGATAATTATATTCCACACAAATTTTAATAGATACTTTAACAATTATATTTATATTATATCTTTTTACATTGCCAACACTTCCCATAATAAAATTCATTACTTGCAAAAAATCTTTTTATGGTTCCGTAAAGCTCAATGTAAAACGCTGTTTTTTACGATTCAATTACTTAGCGAAATAACATCGATCTCCGCTAGTATCTAACTTTCAGTAAAAGATTAGACTAGACTGATGAGACCTAGGTTCAGACTCATTTTTTTTACTTGGGTTTCACTATTAGCTAATTAATTTAGGGCGGATTTTTCAATGGTTAGATAAAAGTTATCCGGGGAATAAATATGATGCTGTCGCGTCAGAATGTTTGTATAAGACAGTGACAGCAACAATTTTATTCCTATTGCCTAACTTTTGAAAAATCAGTCCTTAAAAGAAATCAGTTACAATTTCTCCCCCACTGGGTAGGGCGAAAGGCAGTGTCAAACCCTTACTGACTTATAACCACCTAGTCCCTTTTTCTGCTCCAGGCCGGGGCCACAAAACCTTATTGCACTTACCCTGCAACCCCGGCTAAACATCACCCCTATTGGACACCATCTGTGGTGGTCTGTTGGCGTTTTGACGCCTTTCGGTGTCTGGTTCTGATCGGGCGGCGAGCTGGCGATCAAACTGTATACAATATGTCTGAAAATAAATACCTAACTATAGTACAAAGTAATTACATATACTTTATCTTTTCCTTAATAAATATTACAATAAACATAAATTTTTGATTATTTTATTCATCAAAAAAGTGGTTTAATTGGATTTTTAATGTACAGTCCATTCCAGACTTGATGTATTTTATTAAAAACAACGAAAACATGGTTTCTTTTTTTAGTCATATTGTACTGTGTTTTATATCTGTAACTGGATTCAGTAAAATAGGTATTCAAAAGTTTTATATAAGTACCCAATAAACTTACGTGGCACATGTATGTGTAATTTGTATAAATTACGATCGATTTTCACGTTAAACTAATAGATTATGGCTATTCCACTAGGTCCTCAGTTTAGTCCCAAAAGTTTGAAAACGTTAAATAAATTAAATAATTATGCACTTACTTTGCCTCTTATGATTTCGAAAAGTATTACTTAATTTCTGTTTTTTTTGTCAAATTTAGACGGCTTTAGGCAGTGGCCTTGGCGATTTATTCGCTGTTTTGATGTGCGGAACCACTAGTTGCCAAAATTTTAACTGTACATATAACAACCATCCGCATCAAACTATATAAATTCAGTAGCTTACAGTGAATTATCATTAGATTAGTATCACCCTGGATAAACAGTGCCAAAATGTTTCAATCTAAAGTGATTATTCTTAGCAGTGCCATTTTTGTTTTGTGCAGCGCAGCAGCAATTTGTGAGTAGTCTTTTGAATCTTATTGTTTTTGGAATCTATAGGCAGATTAACCATAAGGCTCTTAAATTTTAAAAACTCCATCCCCATACTTTATCTCACCTTAATTTGCAACTGTGTCGTTTTTAATCGGGTTGTCGCACTTGCGATAAGCCTAAACAATGCAGTGGTTTTTGTTTAAGGGTTAGACCATCAAAATACTTCCTTGGGTAAGATGAGACAGCATGTCAGACTTAGAAAACTTCACCGTTCCCTCTTCTGCCTCCTCCAGGCCCTTTGCAATCGTAACCCTGGCTGGAAAGAAGTAGTGTATTATAACCATTTTTAACTTTTTAACGTAATTTCTTATTTCCAGTCGATAAAATAAATAAAAAATGTGACTTCAACGACAGCGAATGTTTGCAAGCCTTATATAGTGGTATACTAGCAGAGGCAACAAATAATGGCATCCCAGAATTAGGCGTGCCCAAAATAGATCCGTTTGAGTTGAAAAATCAACAGATATCTATTCTTGGAATGATAAACATTATAATAGCAGAAGGAACAGCCAAAGGATTTAAAAACTGCGTTGGAAATGGTTTTCAGTAAGTTTTTATTATTTGTATTTTTAATTGTAGAAAGAAAAATACAAACATAATAACCTATGTGTAAGGATGCAACAAATAAATAATAATATGATTTTTTTTAGGAATGACGTAGAATCTCTAAGTACCAAAGTAAGCCTCATTTGTGAAAACTTCTCCGTAAGTGGAAAGTATAAGATTGAAGTCACTCCAGTACTGAAAGCAATTATCGGAACTATTGATATTCATGGAGAAGGACAAGGTTCAGTTGCGATTGGTAAGTTTATTTCATCCACATTTATATCTGCATTAAATTATTTTCCTAGTTATAACTCTGTATTCCACCGAAGATATGCATTAATATCTACCTATTATAAACAACTAGCTTTTCCCCGCGACTTTGCTCGCGTGGAATAGTAATTTCCTGCAGATATTTGGTTTAAAAACATTTTCTCGAGTTCCAAACTATATCTGCACCGAACTCCAGACAAATGTGTTCAGTAGTTTAGGTGTAAAGAAAAGGCAGACAGACAGAGTTACTTTCGCATTTATAATATTAGTTTGGATAAGAAAAATGTACCTATACAATAAAAATAGATAAAAAGCAACAATATAGAGGCAATTAAGTTAAGTCAGTATCTATGTAGAGTCGAACTAAATATAACGTACAGAATTTAGACAACTAAAACTAATAAAAAAGCATACCAATAGGATGCCATCTAAATAATATCAGGCATCCGATGTGGTTGTCATTGTGTTAATTTTGTAATTATAAAGCTCTACTTCATAGGTACCTAAGTCCTATTTGAAATATCAATTTCTGTTCTATTTTCAATTGTTTAATTTATTTTTATTCGCAGAAAAAATCAAACTGGACCTTGATATTGCCTACGGAGTTTTGAAAAATGAGAATGGTGACATTCGTTTCGTGATGAAACCAGAAGACACTACGTATACTTTTGACTTTTTGGGAAACGTGAAGTTTGCAGCTGATAGTGTATTCATTGGATCACAAGATATTAGTGAGTATATTTTTATTTTTACAACACTTACAACTAATGAAGATTATAATCATAGATAAATTCTTTCAGAAAAAAATATGCTTTAATTTTTGTAAATTTGTGTAAAAAAAAGACTACAGAAGAATAATAAGTTCCAAAAGAGCATATCGAAAAAGATGATAACACTAGGATTTTCTCCTTTGTCGCGGTTGCGTTTACAAACATACAATTTCACATACACACCCAGACCCAGAACAACAATTTTTGGATCACATAAAGAGTTGTTTCGTGCGGGAATCGATCCCGCGACATGTTGTGCAGAAGCCAGTTGCCCAGCTGCCGCGCTAACCGTGCAGTCAAATTTCAAATTTCATTCATCTTACTTTTATTATAAGCCTTTTTTTCCTAAATAGGTCGGCAGTCCACAATTATGTTTTTGTTTTTTTATGGAATAGGTCAGCAAACGAGCAGACGGATTACCTGATGGTACGCAATCAGAACCGCCCATGGACACCCGCAACAGAGGATTTACGAGTGCGTTGCCGACCTTTTTGGGAATAGGGATTTGGAAATTGAGGGATTGGAGAAGAGGAAAGATTGGTCCTCCGGTAACCTCACTCACACGGCGTAACACAACGCTGTGGTTGTTTCATGCCGGTTATCTGTGAGGCCGTGGTATCACTCCGGTCGAGCCCACCCATTCGTGCCAAAGCAAGGCTCTCCCACACTAATATGCTGTACCTACTGATGATGATGATATACTAACCTCTATTATTATTATTTTTCCAGGTACTGTGACGACCAATATCTTAAATGAGAATTGGGAATTCATCGCCAAGACTTTCGGAAAATCTGTCATGGACTTGGCCTTGGTAGTTTTCAACGATAATGCACAAAAAGTTCTTGACGCCTTACCTGTCAAGGACGTGATCAGTACTGACTTAACTCCTTACGTGAAGAGCTAAGACAAAACAATTTATAATTAAATTTAATCAACATGTTATGTATTTGTAAATGATTGATCTGCTATAAAAGTACCTATGCATTTCTTTAGGATTGAAATAAAAAGTAAGTGATTTATTTGGCTCATTTTCACGCGAAACATTCGTGTACGTAAATTTTAAAATTATAATATGACCATTGTAATATTTTGATGCTTATCTCTCTTTTATTTAAATTACTTAACAGTGACCTATCTGTACTTATCATGTTATTAAAGATGTATATTAGTCTATAAAGCCACCTATAAAATATTATAAATAAATTGTAATATTTGGTTATCCTGTCACGAAAATATTTGTGTTGTGCTTGCAAAAACATCAATTTGCAGGTTCAATTTGGAATAAAAAACAATTTTGTCGCAATATTTAGAATTTACAATAAATTAAAATAAAAACCAAATACCAAAGCATGAAAAACAAATGAATAAATATTAAATTATCATGTTTGTTTTATCGAAGATCTAAAAGGTTAAATTTATACTGAACACGCACTGTTAAATGTTGTACCTAGTAGTTTAGTACGATATTATTATTAATATCCTTCACTATAATTTAGCTTTTAAATTGTGTTATTTTTGTTTGCATGAAATAAAATGTTATTAAACATTAATGGTATTACTTTATTTTGAATTCAATCACAATGTAATTGAATTAATCACAGAGTACAATATAAAACTGGTTTTATATTAATAGAAATACTATAAAGTATTATGATTGCTCTTTTAGTGTTTACCTACAGCTCTACGTATACTATACCACGTAGAATTTAGATTTCTCCTACGTTGAGATAAATAGATGATAAGTAACTAATGCCCGGTGACCTCAGTAAAGACGGTGGTGCAGTGATCTTGTCTCAGCGTCCACAGTGGGGCCTAAAGGAAATGCAGATCTTACTAATGATGAGTCTTAGAAGGCGTCTCTTTAGTGTCCTCATGGGTGCTCACGGTTAACTAGGTACTTATTCTTGGGTGGGTCAAGTTAGGAATCCCATTCCTTTTCTCTCTCTCTACACAATGAATTTGCCATTTGTATGTGAAAAACTTTATCAAAAAGGTGACAATTATGTAAACAAATCAGAATAATAAGTAAGTATCTATCGTATCGTAATTTCAAATATCATTTCATGTTGAATCACCAATTCAAAAACTATTCCATGTAAAGAAAACAGCAACATCTGCTCTTTATCGGAACTGGTACATATAACTATAAATGTATATATTTTTTTTATGTAATTATAGGTCGGCAAACGAGCAGACGGATTTCCTGATAAGTAAGTAGTAAGCAATCAGCGCCGCCCATGGACACCCGCAACGGAGGAGTTATGGGTGCGTTGCCGACCTTTTAGGGATTGAGGATTTGGAGATTTAGGGATTGAGGAGGAATTGGGGGAGGGGAAGGATTGGGCCTCCGGTAACCTCACTGACACGGCGAAACACAACGCTGTGGTTGTTTCACGCCGGTTTTCTGTGAGGCCGTGGTATCACTCCGGTTGAGCCGACCCATTCGTGCCGAAGCATGGCTCTCCCACACTTATAATTAATAGTAGTATTGAGCTAAACTGGCAAAGACCAGTACTTGCATAATTTTGCCTAAATTTATTGCATTTAATGTTTAAGACTTATCAAAGTTAGTATCGTACCAGACATGAGGCCTAGTAGAGTACAGACTTGAGACGAGGTTTCAAATGATTTCCAGATAGGCCAGTTGGAAGCTACCGCCATCCAGCGATTCCTTGTAACTTTAATTAGGCGGTCTATTCACCCTGTAGATGGAAGTCTTACTCTTTGTTCGCACGTGGTCTCCAATTTGGAACATAAGTTTTTCAAACTGCAGTCAGAATACAGTTATGACAAGTATTTCAAAGTCAACCAAACTGGATAAAAGAGTATTGGAATGTTTAAATTTTCCAAAATTCTCAAAAAACACTGATTTTATACCACCCCTTTATCAGAGACATAGCTTAACATAACATGACCACACCTCTAAATAATGTTTCCAAAATTAAAAAATGAGATGTTATGAAGTAAAACAAAACCATATTTAATAATAATATCCTTTATAATGTAATCCAATGACCGTGGTCTCGAGAAACTTCTGAATCAGGGTTTAGCATATGGCGACAGGTCATCAATGATGTAATATCTAGCAGGAACATTATCGAAGAAGTAACCAGCGAATCTGAAGTAGAACTCCATGGCTTTGTCGACAAATGGCTGACCAAAACCAGACATGACGAAACGCCAGTTTTCGTTCAGCATCGCTATTATAGGAGTGCCTGAAAGTAAAAGAATAATTTAAATTTTTTAACACACCGAAACTTAATTTTTGAAAAATATCTACAATGTTCTAATTTCGAGAATATATTATTGAAAGGACTTAAATATAATATTAACAAATGACCGTAAGTATGCGAGCTTTTTATTAAGAATTAAAATCCGTCACAATGTGATATGTTTTTGTTTTGTACGGTATACAAAAAGTAGGTAGGTATATAAATAAAGTACTTGAAGATCACATACGCCTTGGTATCAATCTAAATCTTTAAACATAAAATTAATTCAAAATTTGTAATAAGCAAAAAATGCTCAAAGTACAAGTATTTTTTATAAGACTCATAATCAGCCTAATTACGTTATTTTGTATGCAACGTTAATCTCAAAATATTTTTATTATTATCTGGACATTTATTCCCAGTGATTTAAACAAAAAAAAATCCATTGACGTTAATTACGTTTAAGGAGCTCCACCAAACCTGAGGACCAAACAATTAGCAGCTTTTGTTTTTTTTTCATTTTTTGCTCTAAGGCTCACGTGAATCTTAATTATGGCCAACGATCATAATATTAAATGAACACTTTTTGTGTTCAAACAAAAATTCAAGCAAAAATAAGTGTGATTTTGAAATAATTATTCAAAAAATGTTATTTGGGGTATAACAATAAATCATGTATTTGAAAAACCCTTTTTGTAGCATTATTATTGATTTTCAGCCGCGGTTGCAGATGCAAGCGTACATACAGCGCGTACATACGCGCACGAGAAGAAATTAGAAAGTTATCAAACAGGTAAAATCTCCTTTCCAACTACGGCGAAAAGCCATTTCATGATTAACGCATCAATAAAAGGCTTTGCTTTCAATGAGATTGAGAAAGTAAAGTTTGGCTGGGAAGCAATACAAGAAAATAGGTACATTTCTACAGTGTCCTTAAGATATAACTAACTACATTGGGTGCAACAGCGCTAGCGCTAACAATTAAAAAAAAAACATATGAATAAAAAACAATCTTAAATTGGGATCGTATCTTAGCGGCAATTTATCAAATTTTACAGTCTCTGTTATATGTTTATGTCATATTATTTATACTTACTGATTTCCTGTTCTCCAACATAAAGATTATCAGCAAAGAAAGCGACTTTTCCTTGGATTTCGTAGTCGTACTTGATGAGGTCGTAAATGCATTTTATGTAGATCTCGCCGTCATCGCGCCTTCGGGCGTAAAAAGGAAAATCGAATTTCAAATGCAGTTTGTCTGGAACACACGAAAAGGCTTTGTTGTTGAATAAATAACAAGAGTCATGTGAATCTTGGAAAGCATAGTGACGATGAAATTCTATGACCTAAGATTTCAAGTCCTATACCATCTCTTTATTGTATGCACACCATGGTAATAAAAACAAAGCAAACAACAAACACAAAAGACAGTAAAACTGGCAGTCTTATCGCTGAAAAATGCTTCAAAGATCTTGTGAGATCAGTTACTGATCTCACAAGTTTTTAAAAATAATATTGTTAGTACTGTACTAACAATATTATTTTTAAAAACTTGGGTGTGTTTACAACCATGCAATTTCACATCACATCTAGAACAGAAACAACAATTTGTGGATCATACAAAGAGATGTTACGTCCGGGAATCGAACCCGCGACACGTTGCACGGCAGCCCTTTTACCTAGCCACTGCGCCAACCGTGATGCAGTAATTTTAAAGGCTGACGTATTTAGAATTCCTTTGTAATTCTGAGTGTCCATGAGCATCTCCGATTGCTTTGTATACACAAAAATGTTGCTTAAAATCAAACTTATACGATATATTTTTAATTGTTACCAATTTTCAATTTTCCATTTCCATCGCCATGCACTGACGATCCCCCCAAAAGGTTTTCTGCTAACGAACTTGTCGTATCAACTTTATAATGACCTTTGATGGTCAGATCACATGTGTTCTCTTGGTGACCAATTTCTGAAGTAATGTTGATACTGAAATAAAAAAAAACAAATAACACTTTAATAAAACGTTTATTGTAATATATAGACTACTATATGGCAGATTTAGACTATAACAGACTTACTTATTAGTAGGAAAGTAAAACTTAATTGGATTTAAAAGAGAATGAAAGAAGATTAATTACTAATTATAATTGTATTACGACAATAATATTACAATCAGTATCTGTTTCTTTTTCTTAGTGTTGCTTATGTCAAAACAAAGTGGCAACCTGATGTGTGCAACCGAAATTATTTAATTTTCAAACTCGTCTAGTAGACTGGAAATTATAGAGATTAATCAAACATAATTGCAAAAAAGAATAAAGAAATATGCACCCAGACTAGTTTTAAGACCATGGCCAACTGGTTATATAGCGCCAAAAATAATTAGCTAAGAAAAGAACGTCATTCTGAATTATGATATTCTAATATTTTTATTATAGTATTTATAAAGCTGTTTATTTTTATATCCTCAAACTGACACGTGTAATAGACAAATGCTAAGAAATATCTTTAATAAGTATATATTTACTATATATTTTACAAATACTATTAATACAAATAATATGAACAATGAGAGTTCTTGCACCGTTGTTTTTATCTCTGGAAATTCGAGAGGTAAATTTTTTTGGTAAGAGAAAATCATCAAAAGACTTCTCTAGCCCAGGATGAGGCGAGACGGAGTGTCAGACTCTTACTGACTAAGAACCCCCAGTTCCTTCTCCTGCTTTGGGACCCTATAGGGCTGATGCTCAGCCGGGGTTGCGGGGTGAGCACAATGAGGCACCGCAGCCTCGGCCCAGAGCAGAAGATGGAACGGGGGGTTTTTAGTCAATAAGAGCCTGACACTCTCTCTCGCCTAACCCTGCACGGAACAAGTCCGAGGCTGCGATGCCTTATTACAATTTCCCCGCAATCTCAGTTGTACATCAGTTGTCAGTCAGCAGCTGTCTGTGAATGCCTTAGCTACTTAAAGCAACTGTTGGAGCTGTTGCTCTTGTTTTGATTTATTGATAATCTTCTTCATAATTAAAATCTGAAGGACTATAGAACGATAATTTCAAATTGTGTGCTCGAATTTACGATCAATTGATTACTCGTTGATAACTTAAATGTTATTTTGCAATTTTGTAGAAAATGCATAGTGACTTTGTACAGCAACTAAAATCAAAATAACGTTATAATTGAAGCCGGTAATAAAATGTTTAATCAAATTAAGTTTAACCTCGAAGAGAAACAAAAAAATACGCCACGTGTTAGCGGTATCGCCACAATTGGGTAGTTTCCTAGATCAAAAATAAATGAATTAAATAAAATTCAATATTGAAAAATAACTATAGGTCTTTTAATCATCAATCTATCGATACACGTACAATTTTTTTTTATATTTTTTGACAATTTTTTATGAATTAAGTAAGATATTGACTTAAAAATACTATGACTTCATAATTTAGAGTTTCATATACATTTCATAGTAAAGCATCGTTTTTTTTAAATTTGGATAAAAGTATTGACTAGTTGGTTGGACCGTATTCCATTGCAATATGAATTAAATGTTCCAATTTTGAATTTCCTGCAACTAAGTACTGGGGATTTGGATATTATAGAACCTATTTGTACTTTACCATCGACACTTAAATCGAGCTCTAACTCTGGTACGAATTTAATTCACTCTGTTCACCACTCGATAAATGAAACAGGTCTAGTGTCCTTAAAACTAAAATGTATCTACCAGAAGCAAGGACAAAGGAACTTATACCAGCTATTAAATGCAGGGTCACTTCTAAAGAGAACGATTAGATTCACTCCATTTGACGCTAACAACGTCATGTCTACTTGATTTCCATAATAACTATTACTTGAGTTCATAAGCAGAAAAAACTGTCATAATGTTATGCTTCAGATGATTTTGTTGTTTTCATAGTGGTGCCTATGCATTTTGCATTAAACAATATGCTTAGAATACTTCGTTTAGGGGAGTTTAATAATCTACTTCATTAAATATAGGTAGATGAATTAGGACAGACTAACAACACAGCAAACTTCGTACCGTGTCCGAATCATTAACAAGAGGCTCAAATATTCCCTTCCCCTTTCCTCAATTCCTGATCCTCAAATTTCTGACAGCACATAAAATGGCAACACACTTGCATGCAATCCTTTGTTTTTGCGGTTGTCCATGGCCGACGCCAATAGCTTACCATCAGGTGTGGGTGATGAAAAATCTTAAATGAGTTATGAGTTCTTCTCACCTGAACTTTTCAAAGAGGCAGTCTTTGATGCCCTTGGCTACTCCATCAATCATTGTGATGTTTACCACATTAAGCACAGAGACAGTTACATTGGTTAAACGAATGGGATCCACTGGTGGAATATTCAGGTCCGGTATTCCATGTTTTCCAATATCTCTGATCACAGTCTCATACAAATCCCTTAAGCACTCATTGTCCTCGAGGTGGCATTTTGGAAGGTTATCGACTGAAACAAAAAGAAGGGATACACACATGTAGTTCGCAGAACGCAGTATGGATTGAAAACCTTTCATTTCAAAGTTTATCATCATAATGTAAAATATTACGCATCTATGTATTATAGATATAAATTCTAGGACAAAAAATATAAAGACGAATTATAACGTTTAAATTTTAAATGAAAATTTTTTTTGCAAAACTGAATGTATTGACATCCACATTAATTCAAATATTATTTAAAAATAAAGACAGGAAGACGAATTTTTTTACTACGCTTATAAATTAACATAAAAGTTTTTGAAACAAACATTGAGCACAATCAATGTGCATAAATAAAAAAAATTGGACACTTACCAAAACTAGCGTCAGAAAAAACGAAAAATATGAAAGCGAAAAATACTGCGATTTTTTTTAAAAACATTTTATTTTAACTTCTTTGCGTATGAATGTACGAAGAATGAACCGTATAAACACTGATGCTTGATATCATAAAACTGACAATAAAAAATGGACGACTAATAATTGTTATACACGTGTTTCTTCAATGACGGCTGATTGCGCAAACTTGTATCCAATTCTAAGATATTTCGTCTTTTTAAAGTTTTGAGATGCCGTTAGAGGAAGGGATAATCTTTCTTAAAGTATAATCACTTTTTTGTTATTTTATGAAACAGATCAACAAAGGCAAACCTACGAACTCACTGCCAGCTACCAAAAACAGACCCAGCATTGTGATTCTTATGGAAAAATGTGAATAAGTTATTGCAACACCATACATAAATATTCAATTATTTTGTTTAAATGCATAGAATTTCGAAAAGCTAAGTGAGCATTCTCGCTGGCCCGTAACGATGCATGGTACAGTAAATTTATTACACAAGTGAATAGCAGTTGCATATCTAATTTAAATCTGACAGCCGTATTAAATTTTGAAACTAAAATAAAAATTCAATAACATTTTCTCAACAACATTGTGTTTATAAAAATGGCGAACACTCGGAGCTGGTAAAAGTGTTTCTTATCCTTCTGAATTATTTTCATAGATAGTATAGCCTATCTATCAACCAGCATTATATAAAACAAAGTTGTTTTTTTATGTGATAGGACGGCAAACTAGCATTCGGATTTGGCGCCGCCCGTGGACACTCGTCACACCAGAAGAGTTACGAGTGCGTCGCCAACCTTTTGGGGATTAGGGATTAGAAGATTTTAGGATTGGGGAGGGATCGTGCGAGGGAAAGGTTTGTGCCTCCTCTAACCTCATTCACACGGCGAAACACAACGCTGTGGTAGTTTCACGCCGGTTTTCTGTGAGGCCGTGGTATCATTCCGGTCAGGCCGACCCATTCGTGCCGAAGCATGGCTCTACCACACTTTCTCTGCCTCTATAACTTTATGAATGCTTAAATCTTTAAAACTATACAACGGATTTTGATACGATTTTTTTATAGATGAACTGATTGCAGAGGGTCGTATATTAAACGCCTAGATATTAACATGGTAAAACATATTATGTATATTAGTATCATCGTTGCACCCGTGCAAAACTAGGGCGGGTTACAAAGCTAGTCTTCGCTAGTTAAAAAATAAACCTAGCATGGAATATTTATTAATTACCAAAGAGCTTCTCTGATTTTACGCTTACATTTATGTACATTGAGTTCTAGACACACAATGAGCAATTATTAAGTGCAATTCCAAGTTCAATTAAGAACCTACTCCTAATAATTATTTATCTATGCGATAAGAAAAGATTTACCACAATTTTAATTAATACAATAATAATTGCGTTTAGTAATAATTAAGAGTCATATTTTGCCAGTGTAAATAAATACTAATGGAATATTGAATCTATAAATAGCTACAGTGAAATAATTCACGAATATTTAATTTTTCTAGGCGCCTAAAAACCACTTATTGCTTACAAATAAACGCCAGGCGCTTATAAGTATTTCACGAAAAGTATACGTGTTTTTTTTAATGAAAAATTTTCTGGGGTTATTCTTAAAGTTATAAGACAAAAAATAAATATTATTTAATTTCGTTTGTTCTTATTTGTTTATATTTTACTAGCCTGCATATACCTATTGTCCGTAATATTTCTATTTTCCCGTGCGTTTAGATAAGAAACAATAAAAAATACAAATACTTCAAAAATATACATTTAAAGAAATAAAATACCTGAAAGTCTAATTTTCAGCGCATCACATTATCTTGCAAATAGGCAATCTCGCATCTAAGCGAAAGAGAATCACCATTTTAGGCACTAAAACAGATTTAACTAATCCTCAAATTTAAGAAAACCGATTTAAAAGCTTTAACTGAATAAAACAATGTCATTACGGGTGATATTTCTTTGAACTGATGTCTGTTTGAACTCCTTAAGGTATATTTATAATTTGAACGCTCAAATTTAATAATACTAGCTAATCTCGCGCGGTTTCACCCGCTCCTCGGCTCCATTTAATCGTAGTGTGATGTTTTAGCCTATAGCACACAGGAACATTGTAGCTATCCATCAATGAAAGAATTTGGGCAATCCGACCAGCGGTTCCAAAGATTACCCTCTACATACAAACTTACAAATTTTACCTCTTTATAATATAAGTATACATCAAACTAATTTTACACTCAACAAAATAGTAATATAATTATTCACTTGCATAGGATTAACATCACTCGATTTACTGCATTGTTAATTTACGAGTGGGGTTTAAACCGGCTAACCAGAGTTTGTTTTGTAATTGACAGCCTGTCAATAACTATAGATACTAAAGCTAAGCTATATAAATTGTTTAGTTTAGTAAAATAGGTTATTTGCAAGCTAATCTAAACTAATACTATAAATGCGAAAGTACCTCTGTATGTCTGTCTTTTCTTCGCGCTTAAACCACAGAACCGATTTCTGTGAATTTTGTACAAACAAAGTTTGGAACTCGAGAAAAAACATAGGGTAGTTTTTATATAAAAAATCTACAGGAAGTCACTATTTCACGCGAACGGAGTCGCGGTCAAAGCTAGTTGCACAATAAAGGAAGCTAGCTTTAAAACTAGTAAGTAAAAATGAATTATTTGTAATAACTAACCTCATTTAAAATAACTCCTAACTCATATGAAGTAACTGAGCATTCTAGTTTTAAAACACTCGTCTTTTTTTCGTCAGGGGAAAATCATCAAATGACTTCTCTCGCCCAAGGTGAGGCGAAAGTGTCAGACTCTTACTGACTTAACCCACCTCCCCGTTCCTTCTACTGCTTTAGGCCGAGGCCGCGGTGCCTCATTGCGCTTACCCTGCAACCCCAGCTGAACACCAGCCTAGTAGAGCCCCGTTAGTGGTCTGTTGGCTCTTTAAGGCGCGCGCGGAACGCTACACGCTGTACGCTCAGGTCGAGTCAGCTTACGGTGGCCAGAGATCGTCTCTCGATTCCCCAAGCTCAGAGTGTCGCCTACTGCTGCGGCTGGGGCGTGAGGAGGCGGGCAGCTCCCCCACAGGGGCGCTATTACTGAGGAGCAAGGACTGACATTATTTTTTTAAGTTTTTACAATTTTTTTTACATGATCCCATGGCTTTTGAGTAGACCAACAATTTCTTTCCCGAAAACAATCTCATCCAAGCTGCCATACTGGAGATAAAAATCGTTGTATTTAAAATTATATATATAAGAATATATCCCTGACGTACACCGGATTCCGCGTTGAAAGCGCACATCATCAACGTGTACTGTAACTGAACTACCTTCATAAACTATTATAGAAAATATAGACAATGAATTAAAAACAAGATTTAAAATTAAAGAGAGAAATGAGATTAAAAAGACATAAAATGCTCTACCGCTCACTAAATTCGTCCTAAGATTTACTGTTCCGAGGTTATAGTGCTAAAATACCAAAACACTAAGGAGTAATTTTAAAACAACTATCATAAAATAATTACTGCACATTTGACCACAAAATAAGCCTTTGCTAGCTTGGTGCTTGAAGTAATGATTGCCTTTAACGTACATTTTATACAATAATAAACATTGCAGGCGTACCTCGTTGGCCTTTAAATGGTCGTTGACGTTAGAGCGGCGAAAAATAGATGAATTTATGGTTGTATATAACTTCAGAATATAACTAAGTATTTGGCTTGTACTATACATATATTAGCACGGTGGCTGGGTAACTGGCTGCCGCGTAACGTGTCTCGGGTGTGCAGACCGTTGTACCATCTGGGTATGTGAAATTTTATGTTTTAAACGCACCCACAACATGACAAAATCCTCGTTTGGAGTAACTGGGGTCATAATCAACTTTGATATCTCGCCGGGTGTATTTACCGACATCCAAACCTTTGCAACAGAGATCCGATGTAATACACGGACACATTTGTGATTCCTCTAGTGTTAACAATGCAACGGATTTTGGTGCAGTTTTTAATTAGATAGAGTGATAAAAGATAAAGATTTATTTGTAAAAAAAAAACACTAAAAAGTGGAGTAGCATCAGCATTGTACCCATGGAAAGCCGGTTCGCTAGAGTTAATTCACAAACGTATAGTCTGTACAGTTTCGCTACGCTTTACATCATCAGCCTTTAAGAGCCCATTGCTGGGCAAAGGGTTTTCTCACACGGAGAACGTTACTATGCTAACAAAAAATAAAAGATCAAGTACAGAGACAGTAGCGATTGTTACATTAAAATTAGAATAATATGGTTTTATTTAGTGAAGCTATTATTGCTCGGCTCAGTAGCCAAACAATTGTCATCATTTCGCAGTAAAATTAATCACCTATAACACATTTTTGCGGACATATTATTCTTACATCAACACTAGTAAAAATTTTGGTCGTCTAAGACATGTTATGTTATAGCCCAAATAATAAATAAAGCAATAATTTCTCTGTTCCACAGTCTCTCAGGCATATCGACATTAAACCAGATACTACCAGATAGACATTATTGAAGCAAAGACAGTTCGAACCATAAAGTTTTATTATACTACCTTACATGTTTATTACGTGTAAAATACAACAGGAAATGAATTTTCTGTGAAATGAGTAAACAGATTTATTGTCTTTGTTCAAAAATATTTACAATATTTGTGCTTATTATTTTGATATGAAGAAAAATTTTACCAATAAAAGCAGCAAATGGAAAAATAACTGTTACATTTCTTTTTGTCTTTCTATCGATGGCAACAAAGCCAAAGGTTCTAGAATAAATATCTCTGTTCCAATTTTTATCGAAATCGACTCGATTGTTTTTACGTAAAAGAGTAACAAATATCCATCCATCCGCGTACTAATAAACTTTCGCAATTATGATATTGCTAAAATAATAATAAGCCATAAAGACGATTTCAGTTCAGCAATTATTCCTACTACAAGTAGTGAAAGACCCACAATTTTTGTGTGTCTGGCAGCCGATAGTAGGTCGTGTTCGTTCAAAGGTTTCATTCATAGTGGTGAACGCATTGAATTCAGATTTCATTCAGATTTGTCGAGTTGAATGTCACTGACACACTCATCAAGTTTCAACAAGCCGTCATATAGTCGATTGGTAGTCATAATTAGAGTCTTTTATTGGGTTTTACGTTTTTATTTTGCTGACTCAATAGGAATGGTTAAAAAAACTGTACCTTTACTCTTTTTACAGCGCTCTGTAATAAACCTGAACCCTTTAGACTAAAACTGTCAACCCAACAAAGAAGATAAGCATAGGTACTTTTCTTAGATAGAAGTCTAAGTTATCTGTTTTATTGGTTAAAAGGACCTTAAAGGACAAGGCGCACACGCCTGCTCATTCGGTCTCAGCCATGTCTCACTGATGTTCGTTCGGTTCGTTTGGTTCGTTCGCCTAATTTCCATCTTTTGAGAGTTGATCACTAGTGGCTTAGATTCGTCCCGATAAGGTTAGTGTTTTATACATTTTTGTAGAACAAGAAACTGATAATTCACTTTTTAGGTTGAAAATAAATAAAGATAAAACATAATTATTGTGTGTCTTAGTATTAAACACTGAACCACGCAGAATAACTAAATTTATTTTAAACTATTACTAGTAGGTACATATTTTCATTTCCGAAGCTTTGTTAGGTTTCCATTTCAGAGTATGGGTTCGTCGAAATGTAATGGAGCTGCTCAGTGATCCAGTTTATGCCGCCATCTTTACAGCGAGATAGTGGAATAAACATTCATGGTAAACAGACGAAATCCTCGAATTCCAACTAGTCAGTTGATTTGGGTAACCTACTTCTCTATAGGATTTACATCATGCTACTAACGGTTTTTGGAATTAGTTTTGGAATTTGAAATTTTGCGTTTTTTGAAATGAGTTTTAATGTTGGAATCAAACTTTTTAAATCTAAGGAAATCTGTTGTATGTTAAATCAATAACAAGTTTTTTTTTCTAACTATGGCTTATTTTTTATTCAGTTGATGCAAACTGTTGTTTTGTCTTTTTAAGACCTATAGAACCGATCTCATTAATCACGTCTGTAAAAAATAATGACAATATATCTACACTTATCCGTGTTCAAAATTGATTACAAATAGGAGGAAAAGATAACATAGAAGATAATAAGTTAATTTTTATTCAAGCTATGAAAACTGAGAAAAAGTATGGAAAAGTGATGAAGGAAAAGTGGACTGGCTCGGTTTGTTGTGATACTACCTCACAGAAAATCGACGTGATATAATGCTTGGGTGTTCTTTCGCCGTATTAGTGAACTTAACAGAGGCTCAATGCTTCCATACTGATTACTTACCATCAGGTAATCCGTCTGCTCGTTTGTCGACCCATCACATAAAGAAATAAAATAAAAATAAAGTTAAAGAAAATATTGCTGCATAGCAAAGCTATATGATGAAATTTACAGCTAGGTACAGTCTTTTTGTGATTATGATTGCGGTAGGTCAGTGTTTGTTTACTTCTGTTACAGCTGATAAAGATAAATTATTCCTTATTTAACATCAAGCAATAATAACTCATACTTGCAGTAATATATGCATGTTTGCGTGTTAAACAAAAAGAAAAATAACTTTAATAAATGTTAAGTTTACATGACGATAATCACTATAATTGTATAATATCATTATAATGCGTAGAATTAAGATTCATTTACATAATTAAATTATTTGATTTCGTAGAAGTAGGCATAGGCACTTACAGAACATAGTTATTTTATTTAATAGGTCGACAAACCAGCAGACGGATTACCTGATGGTAAGCAATCAGCGCCGCCCATGGACACCCGTAACAGAGGAGTTACAAGTGCGTTGCCAACCTTTTGGGGATTAGGGATTTGGGAGAAATTGTTTGAGATAAAGGTTTGGGCCTCCGGTAACCTCGCTCACACGGCGAAACACAATGCTGTGGTTGTTTCACCAAACAACGCTGCGGTTGTCTCTAAGTAAATATCTAAAAGTTTATAAACGACATCTTTGTCTGACAACCTTAAATCCTTAAATCCCTAATGACCAACAAAAGTAGTAAGTCCTTTGGTATTGCGGACGACATGACGGATAACCATCCGTCTTCTCGTTTTCCATAATAAAAAAACTAGCGATTGGTTAAATGATGATTAAAAACACATTATTTAAACATAGTTCAACAAAGTTCGACATAGCATAGTAAGTAAATAAAGTTCTACTAAATCTGTCAAATATATTTACAACCTTATCGTTTTGCAATAGAGTAGGAAATCTTTAATTTATGGGTAGTTTTACGTGCGTCTACTTAAATTTATTGGAAAATACCAATCGTTACAAAGATATTGATGAATCATGAAAGTTATTAGCTGTTTCAACACCAACGCATTGCAAGCGCAATGCGCAGTCGTAGGCTTCCAAACCTTGAAATGATTAAATGCATAAGTGCAACGAACACGCACCTTCGCTTCAACTGGAAAAGCTAGCTATTTTATTATATTTAGGTTAATTGTTGATTACGTAATCATTTATTTATCTACATTTTTTGTCGGGGAAAAATCATCATATGACTTCTCCCGCCCTTAGACTTCCAGTCAGACTCTTGCTGACTAAAACCCCCCTTTTCTTCTCTTGCTCTAGGCCGGTGCTGAGGTACCCCATTTATCCACATATTACGAGTGTTTTTTGTATTTCAATAGGTTGTGAAATATTTTTCTTTAATTTTAATAATCAATAAACTTTTGATATCGGTTTACATAACAAACACAGCTAAAATTCCCATTGCAATATCGTTTTCGAGGAAGAAGGTTTCCTGAAAACGAGGCCGTAGTTAAACAGTTCCCTACACGGTCGTCAAAGTGATGCCCTCTGGTATTACAGGTGAATTTACGCTGTGGTAAACATGTACCATCAAACAGCAGCGCTGCTTACAAACGGCAACTCGACCAACCTGTCATTAACCAATTGCAAAAATATAAAATACAAGTAAATTCCATCATTTTAATTTTTAAACATATTGTTATTCCGTAATTTCATTGGGTTTAAGGTTGGCTTGCACAATTACTGGTGATAGGTTGCCGGCGACCACCATACTGACCCGTTTCGCTTAGTTGCCTTACTGTTTACGCAACGTAAAGAGTAAATGATACGCGACGTTTTTCTAGAAGTCCTTTCGCGGAGAATATAGGCGTTACTTATTCATACATTATTGTTCGTACAATAATGGTTAACAAATAAATATGTACAATGGTGCTACTGAAACCTTCAGCTACTCACTCCCTCTCGCCCCACCCTGGATAAAAGAAATCGTTTGAAGTTTAAGTGATCAAAAAAAAAAAACTAGAAACTAATTTGGAAGTCGTAGGTCACAGCATAACTGAAAGATAACAAAAACCTTTAATGAAAATATAATCTAGTAATCGATGTTTTGTGAACTAAATTAATATTAAGCAATTAATCAAAATTTATTTACGATATAAAATTTATTAAATAAACATAATTATATCAAAAACATTAATGACTCTTGGAACAGAAAAGCAAGGTCCCAAAATATTGGTTAGGGAAAACTGAGAAGCAACTAATAGAAAACCAGAAGAGCATCGCTTAATTTATTTCAAGTTAAGAGTAATGGTAATTCAAAGTACCTACTAATAGAGACGTTAAACAGAAAATTATATTTCGCGATTTCATGGGATTTGTTCCAAAAGGGTTTTCTTGAAACTCAACGTGAAGTGGAATATATGTTTCAAGTTAAGTAGCTTTATTGGAGTATGGCTCGTGTTCTTCGTTGTGCTTCATACAAAATTAATAAAGCATTTTATTTCATAATTTCAATTAATAACATCCAGGAAAATTACAAGGGTTTATAAAAAATTGAGGTCACGGCATTTTCCGACTAAAAAACAAGAAACAACGTCCGCACATCACCAGCACAATGAAAGTATTAAGTACGCAAACTTCGACACCGCGACCTTCGTACTTGAACCAACTTTTCGAAAACAACACAGCTGGCCAATCGCGGTGCAAAATCCCAGAATACGGTCGTAGGCGCAGGCAGGCTGGCGCATTCA
The DNA here is from genome assembly GCA_902829305.4 of Spodoptera exigua. Lineage (NCBI taxonomy): Eukaryota > Metazoa > Arthropoda > Insecta > Lepidoptera > Noctuidae > Spodoptera > Spodoptera exigua. The sequence goes on from LR824614.2 coordinate 9,379,321, forward strand.
CGTCGCGAACATTTTGTGGAACGGATTAGTGGCTAGCGTTCCGTGAAAACCAGGCTTCACATTGGCAAAGAGTTGGCCAAATTTATGCAATAGATATAAAGAACTCGTTTGGATTTACATAAGCGAACTGCATAGGCACGAGGGTCAGCGTACTTAGTTCGCTCCAGGTTTTAGTGGTCTTCGCCGCTCGCGCGGTTCGATCGAAAGTGTTAGTATGTGTGACAGGAGATATGTTTTGGTTTTCGTTCTGGTGTCAGCGGCGTCTTTCGTCAGCGACTGCACCGCGAAGTTTGCACGTGAGTTTTTTGTTACGTTTAGCAATATTTGTGCCGCGAGTTTCGGTTCAATTGTTTGCGGATTTCTATTAATTTGTCGTACCTAATTTGTTATCCATTTACTATCGTAATCTAATTTATAAAGTATTAGTTTTTTTTTTAAATCTCACTTGATTGTGTTATTGTAGTAAAATTGAAACGAGCACACAATAATACGCAACCACAAAAATGCATTTGTAAAAAAAAAAATAGAGACAGTCCTTTAAGAATTTGCTCAATTTTGTTCTTTATGCTCTAGACTTGAGTAAAGAAATTTCTTTAATGATACGCAATGCTTATGACCTTGAAAAGCAATGGATGTACTTCAAATTACCAGTACATTACAGGCAGAACAAATTACTCAAAGGATAAGTTTGGTGGACGGATAAGAACCATTTCATAATCAACTTCTTATTAGTATGTTATCTATTTTAGTATTTTATAAATCTATTGATTAAAATGAACTATCGAATGATATAAATTTTCAACTAATTTATCATGATATTGATTATATTAAATAAATTTTTCTAATAAATTTTTGTTTTCTGCCAAAGATATCTTAAGCATCTACAGCATACCACTGCTTAGATCCTATAGTTTGTGTTGTGATAATTAGCCTTTATTCAATAAATAGACTATCCAAAAAAATTTGAATGAAAATTATTTGTACTCTAGAGATATTTATTAAAAAAAAAGTATATCACTCTTTTATCCATTTATACATCAATAATTTTGCCCTTCTTTCATTTAAAAATAAAACACCTACCTCGGTAACTAGTTGGAACTAAACGTAAAGTTGAACTCTAACCATTTATTGTAATAACCCCTTTAGAATTGCCGCTTCTAAAGTTATAATATCGAACTCAAGTAACAGTTAATTAGCACGATAATCGTTCTAAAAGTTTAGCTTCCTATGGAGAAAAAATAGAGGTGTTTTTTCATTGAACCTCGATCTTAGTCGATTAACAAAACGATTAATGTGAAATCGATTTAGAAATTTTCATCTATCCTTGCGAGGAACATTATCTTTTCAAGGTCAAAGGTTAGTCGCAGGAAGTTTGGCAGCTAAATACCTCCTTCTATTTAATTTGGCTACAATCTTAGTAAATAGTTAGATATTACAGTCAATCAAACCTTGGATTAACTTTATTAGAAAGCCTAGTGATTGAGTAAGTTACTTATTGACTGTCTGTCTATTTAGTCATCGTGGGTGACTACGAAGCATGACTTCGGAATTCCCTAGTTGATACCTGGTTGGAAACGGCGTATTACCTGATGGTACCAATCGATACCCATGGACAACAAAACACGAGAGGACTTACAAGCCTTTTGGGGGTTAGAAATTCGGAGATTCAAGATTGTGAAATTGAGAAGGGGGACAAGGGGAGATATGGGTTTCTGGTAACCTGGCTCATTCACACTACGAAATTTAACACTATGGTTATCAACTCCTGCTTTCTGTAAGGCTGAGCTATCACTCTGGTCGAGCCAACCTATTCCTATCGAAGCATGATTCTGCCACACTTATTAGTGTTTCTATGATTTCGAATCGATCCTGAATATAAGAAGATCATATTATATACTTATTAAACATAGATCAAGTTCATCTTGTTAGAGAAACTCAGAAATGCTCAGTTTAATTAACTACGTACTCTGGAACTATTGTTTTGAAATGAATTTCTTTCTGTATTAGATAGTCCATTTGTTTACCAAAGAAGGTTAAAGACCATAAAACATTGCGGTACGACCTTTAGGAACCGAGCAGCTTGAAACCGGGTGGATTTAGCCAGTTATTCAGTAACCAGACGTTCCTAACTTGTATTCATACTGAATCTGGTTGTGTCTTACACTTACGACCAGCCACTGAGCTGAAATATTCTCAAAAAATCTAGTGGCCTAACTGAGTATAATGGATAATATATGTCACCATCTTTCCTGCATTAATATAACCAACAATAAGATACATGTAAATGACTAGATCCTTCCTATACGGTCCGATAAGTCCTGGACAATCGAAACACCTCATAACAAACTTCACACCTTCGTTAAGCTAATATTGGTTTAGGTTCAATGGCAAACGGGCCGTCCGTGGCATAAAGAGGTAATTCTGTTAACCTACATGTACAAACGCGCATCAAACTATCCCAAGATGTCAATTTTCCTCAAAAGATATTCGACCTTATCCCAATACCCTAAAATTGGAATTCTTATAAGGAATTTTAAGCAATAAGATTAGTTTAACGTGCACGTTTACTAGGGTTAGGTAAAGGGTAAACTTGGCCTGAATTTCTCTAATAGAAGGTCAAGTGCGTGAGATGTGATATTGTGTCCTTTAGGTCTAGTATGAAGACAGGTGTCTTCTTATACGCCAGCATTTGTATTGTTTTGCTTTACTTATTTTTTTATTAATTGCTTGTCGCAGTTATCACCACTTCGTGGCAATTAATTGCTGCAACATTCGCTCTTACACTTCCTCTAAAAGGGTTTGCTGTTAATATTTTACCACACCTTCTTTTTTTGGTAAAAAAACATGAGATAATTTCTCTCGACTTTGGTGAAAAACCAACCCATTCTTTCTTCGGCTCCCGGTCGAGATTTCGGTTAGTGTGCGTTATCCTTAACCCCGGCAAATATTTAAGCCACCACCAGAGTTCGAGAGATCAAGATTTAAAACATTTTGTTTGCTCAGTCAGACAGCTCTGCTGACTGATCTTCGATCAAATACAGAAATATTTGTTATATTTTAGTTTTTGTCATCATCAATCACGCATGCCTTTGACAGCACCTGCTGGTAGATACCAATCGAATCACAGTGATTTAATTTTTATTTGAAAATCACTGATGTTTCATTTTCATCATGCTTCATCTCATTATGTTTCGGAAGCTAATGTCAACCTCATACATTTTGATGAAGTACACGAAACGATTTCTGTTTATTGAAATCTATCTTGAGTTTCTTTGCTTAAGTCTTTCGAATATTGAAGGCAACATGAATTTGTTTCCATATTTCTATAATAATCATTCGGATGAGAACTACCAAACACCTTATTTTACTTTGTTTAACTGGTGATTCGAATTTGAAAATTCCCAATAATTAATCCTTCAAAACGCGGTGACGTTTGTACCTGCAACTCCTGTGGTGTTGCGACCGTTTATGTACTAAGTACTCTGATTGCTTACCATCAGGTAATCCGGATCATTTTCAGTCTTATGCCACAGAAAATAAAGAATAAAATAAACTTACTACTAATTCACAATAGCATAAAACAATCAATCAGTAATCACTAATGACCTTGGCTAATTTGCATATTTTCACTTGACTAAACAAAGTAGGTATGGTAAAATAGCGTGGTCTGGTGAACCAATAGGTAGAAGACTATGAGGTCAAGATTAACAAGTTGACGTCTACTACTACATTTCTTATAGTAAAATGTAAAAAAATTATGTCAAATCAATTTTCTTGTTCATAGGCTGTTAAAAGACCATTCAATGAGAACGTGGTTGATTTGGCCAACAAAAAGGGTTTATAACGCGATTGACTTACTGATATAGTTGATTTATTTAATTTTTTTACTAGGCTTTGAACACTAGTAAAAAAAAACGTTAACCATGTGGCAAAGGCACTCGCTCCTAATGCTTGCGGGTGTGACTTAAATTTCTAATTATAGTATAGGCAATCAGCTTTTATGAAGCATGGCGATTAATGCTAAATCCTTCTCTGTGTGAGAAGAGGGATTTGATCAGCAGTGGGCAGTTATATGTTAATGATGTAAACACAATAAAAAATATATACTTAATTTAAAAAACGACAAAAAATGTAAGAAGTAGGATGTATGTATTTAAAACATGCTATTAATAAACAATATAGGCCCATGACTAATGAAAAATTAATATTAAGTCGTCTACAAAAAAAATATAAAAACACAACGTTGTCTTTGAGTGTTGCACATTTAATAAAAAAATAGTAACCTAGAATGTGGTGAAAAATAAAAATACAATCGTGTGGAAAAACAATAACAACAAAATGGCCATAAGTCCATGTCCAGAAAGTCGTTTTTTTATGAAGTAAGTTAGTCAATATACGGTTCTCGTGATGGTAAGCAATCAGCGCCATCTAAGACCACCCAACACACCAAAAGAGTTGTAAATACGTCGACAATCTTGCAGGGTCGGGGACTGTGTATGAGGAAAAGAAGGGTTGAACACCCGATAACATCGCAGACACCACGCAAGCGTTGTTTCACGTCCGTCTTCTGTGAAGCCGTGGTATAACTCTTTTCAATCCGTTCCATTAGTGCCAAAGCATGACTCTCCCGCACTTGAAAGTATGGTAGTACATTGCGTGCTAAACCGCACCACGTGCCATTCCCCAGTTTGTAAGTAAAGGTGCATAATAACCTGTTTGATTGTGTCACAGAACTGGATCTCTGCGAGTTCTAGTTTCTATAACATTGGCTTCATTGCCCGAGTAACTGGATAGTCTTGTGTTGGCACTTAGTACCTTTGATACTACTTAAACTTCAGGTGAATGAGATTCTGTAAGTAAGCAATTTAAGTTTATCTCAAATTTGTATTTAACGGGTTGGTTCTACTTCTTCTTGTGTGCACACTTAAATACTGGAGGTTATTGGAAGAGGTATTCCTCGTAGCGCTCCCGTTTTGAAACGCTCCCATCTAAGCGCTCCCGTTTTATTCCTCGGAGCGCTCCCTAAAGGAGCGCTTCGAGGAACGATTAAAAATATTAAAATTTACTTCCTCGAAGCGCTCCCACGTTTAAAAATAGGGAAAAGCATGAAGAAAACGTAATGAATTATATCGATAATTTTTAAAAACTCATGTGTGCATCATCGACATCGAAGATGCTTAACCAAATTACGAAATTGAGAGAATAATATCTTTTTGCTTTCGGCACTCTTATGTGTATACAAGGACCAATGTTATTGTGTGTTCAAAGAAGATGTTATAAATAAAACGCAACGTCATTTGTTTATTGATTAGTGTTACATTTTCATCGCATTTCAAATCTACTGCAATGTGATTATTATACGTTAATAATTTATATTAAGTTTATCTATGCGTTTTATTTATAAAATCTTCTTTGAATACACAATAATATTGGTCCTTGTATACACAAAAGAGTGCCGAAAGCAAAAAGATATTATTCTCTCAATTTCGTAATTTGGTTAAGCATCTTCGATGTCGATGATGCACACATGAGTTTTTAAAAATTATCGATATAATTTATTACGTTTTCTTCATGCTTTTCCCTATTTTTAAACGTGGGAGCGCTTCGAGGAAGTAAATTTTAATATTTTTAATCGTTCCTCGAAGCGCTCCTTTTGGGAGCGCTCCGAGGAATAAAACGGGAGCGCTTAGATGGGAGCGTTTCAAAACGGGAGCGCTACGAGGAATACCTCAGTTGGAAACTTGTGTAATCTTTTACATAATTATGTTTTTAAAATATATGTTGAATAGTGTTATTTACTATTCGTGAGTAATTTATAAAGATAAGCTCGAGCGGAATTCTCTGGTATTAATTTTTTCTTAATAGAAAATAATTTCATAGTCTATATATGTATAAATAATTCTTATATTAGTGTCACATACCTATATTTTTTTTCGTAAATTATGTTAACACTTAGTAGGAGAAGGTACGTACGCATGCTAGTGTAATTATGTTCCACGACCCTAGCTCGGAGCTGGATATGGAACAAAATGGTTTTTAGTCGATAAAAATCTGACAGTAAAGGGGCTAGAAAAGATTCACAATACTTTATATCCTAAATGAACAAAATACATTTTATAATTAATGCAAATTAATTTATGTTAATTTGAAATTAGAATAATATTTTTTAAATAATTAAGTTTTTATTTTTTATTAAGTAGGCGTCAAAATAGCACGTATATTATACATGTACAGTTGCATGTCTAAAAAGCATTTTCATTGCATCAAGGTCACAACAGCAATTTATTTTCTTATCTATGTTGTTACTACGTTTATATTCTAACATTATGTAATTTTTATGTTTATGCTTAAGATTTACAACAATGTTGAGTAGATATGTACTTAATAGTTTCTAAGGTTGAGAGATAAATGGATTGATGCACGCTATGATAGTCATATGTAGAAGACGAGATTGGTGTACCTATCTTTAATGGGGAAATGACTTACCTATCTCGCCCTGGTAAGGTGAATGGAGTGTCAAACCACCGCGTTAATTGTCCTACTCTAGGCTGGGGCTATCATTTATCGAGCAACATCCGATGTGGTCTTTGATTCTGGACTCGGGTCTGGTTTTGGACGGATGGCAAGCTACCTACTAGTCAATAGATAATAAAATTATATTCCTTGTAATTTTGTTAAAGGAATTATTTCCAATTTTTAGATATATGTTAGAAGTAGGTTAATTAAGTTAATAGGTTTAGTTTGGATAGTGGTACTCAATTTGAAATATTTATTTAATATTATTACATCCAAAGTAATATATTAAATGCGAAGGTAACTCTGCCTGTCTTTCTGTCGGTCTGTCTTTTCTTGACGTCTAAACTACTGAACTGATTTCTATGAAATTTGGTACAGACACTCGAGAAAGAACATAGGTTAGTTTAGTGTTTATACCAAAAATGAAGTCACTATTCCACGCGAATGGAGCCACGGGCAAAACCTACTAAAAAAATAAATCCGTTTCGTTTTAAATGAATGACTATAATTGGCACACTTTCATATAAGTATTTTTTTATGAATAACTCTCTATCGCTGTTAAAAGCCATTAACCATGTATTTAATAACATACGATACAACATCAAAATTTTGTAACACATTGTATTATACATATAAATCATAAAGATGCATCGTAAATACATATTTCTCATAGTACTGTCAAATAAAGCGGCTTATATTTAAAAAAAAACATGAATATCAAAATTAGATAGTGTTAGTACGAATCGGGGTCAAGTTCAAGAATTAAAATGGATGCGGTACCAAGACATGTTCTTACTACATGTGGTGAAACACACATACATACATATATGTAGGATTTACCAGTAATGTACATACATATGTACGTGTTTCCGTACATTGCACGTTTGCAATCGACGGCCGACTAGATATTAAGGGCATGTTCTCTTTCTGTTTTTGTTTTTGTTAAGATAATTTTACATGATAAAACTCGTTCGTATTCTAATCATTTTTATTAATATCAAACAAAAGTAATTTTAACTGTTCGCATATTTGAATGAGTTTATATGTCGAATGGACCTAGTTGCCCACTTGGTAAAAGACATATTGATATAATAAAAATTAAGATTTTGACTGTAACTTCAACATTGAGTTTCGAATTAATTACCTAATATCATTTCCTATTAATATAAAATAATCCTATTAATGAAAAATACAGCGAAAATACGTTGAAATAAAATAATTTTGATAAAACGTTGATCAGAAATTATCCGGATTTTATACAGATTTATTTTATATAGCAGTGCCGCGATATTTCGCTATCCTAATTTACATTACCGCAAAAAGTGTAGTTTAACAACATACTGAGAAATATTTCTTCGAATTAATCAAGAAGTTTCAGAGCCAAACAATCAAATCTTTGCTCTTTATAATAAGAATTACATATACTTGCTCATAATTAATAAGTTTTTAATTTACTCTACAAAAAAAAATACAATCCAATTTTATGATTGTTCCAGGCACTTAATTTAAAAAGTCCGCATGTGCCATATTCCATATTGCGTATATGATCAGAGTACACGTCTCCAAGGTTTTACTGCGAAATACCGTTAAACATTTAAACACGATTTAACTGTGAGGGTTTATTTTATTGAAAAAAAGTAAATACAATTTTATAAAAGGTAAATTTCGTGGAAATGTTACTTACCTATATAAAAATATTATTTTAGCAGTTGTATTTTAATTAAAGAGTTTTCTTAACAAGATAGAATCGATGCAGCGTTTGAGTTACCGCTTTGATAAAATATTTATGGTACGTTTAACAATCTCTGGACAGTATAATACGTTACTTTACGATATTATACCAGGTAATATTTAATTTTCAATAATCAGGTAATTTTCAATACACCTCTCGCTTAGCGCCGTAAGGAGTTAAGTTTAACAAGCAGTCATGTTTCGGCGCAAATGCTGCCCGCTCAAGCGGAGTGATACCTTTTTTTGTCAGGGAAAAATCATCAATGACTTCTCCAGCCCAGGGTTAGGAGAGAGAAGTGTACTCAAGTGATACCTAGGATTCAAACTAAAAAAGAAAACTTACATTGTGTTTCGCCGTCTGAGCGTGGTTCCCGGATAACCCATCTTTTCCATCCTCAAACCTCAAATCCACAATTCTTAAATCTTTAATAACACACAAAAGAGTGCCAGCAACGAACTTGTAGTAAACTCCTTGGGAATTACGGAGTGTCCATGGGCGGCGATGATTCTTTACATCATGTAATCAGAGCGGATGGATTCATCATCATCATCATCATCATCAGCCTATAAGTGCCCACTGCTGAGCAAAGGCCTCTTCTTACACGGAGAAGGTTAGAGCATTAATCACCACGCTTGCTCAATGCGGGTTGGTGATTTCAAACTTATAATTAGAAATTATAAGTCCAGGTTTCCTCACGATGTTTACCTTCACCGTATGTCAGTGGTGTCTAAATAATCATAGAAAGTACATATAACTCGGAAAAAGTCACATTGGTACTTGCCAGGTTTCGAACCCGCACCCTCATGCATGAGAAGCGGGCGCCTTAACCTCCGGGCCACCACGGATATTATCTATCACAGTCAGCCAGCGGATGGATTATCTATCACAAAAAAAAAAGAATTTTCTCTTGCATTGTAGACCCGATTACAAACTTACGATTTTACTCACACATTACACTTTAACCTCGGAACGGCAATTTGTGGATCATACTGTTGTTCCAATTGCGCAGACGCCGCGTCAACTAAATAAATAAATCATAAAGCATGTACCATCCCCTTAACGAATCGCGTGTGGCTATCACGAAACGACTGCATAGTGGCGTTGCCTAACTATTCTGAATCAGTACCTTCACTCATTAATGCAAGCACTGTTACTAAACATCGTAATATTTTATGGTCCAAACTCCTCAATATCATTTGCAATAATAGGTCATTCGTTATTTATATCTAAATTTGTACAGAAAATTTGCAGTGTAGAGTCTAAGTCTTTTCTAACTATATCCTTGTAAGTAACAGTTAACGAAAAGAATATTAACGTTAATCATGATATTTCTCGAAGTTGCATGGCAATAGGATGACTTCTTACTGTGAATAGTGGGTTTCCATTATAGATTTACATAATATGTGGCATCATTTGCCATTACATCCGATTGCTTATTATGCCATCAGGTGATCCATCGGCTAGCGACAAACTACCCAAAACAAAAAAAAAAAACAATTATGTGTTCTATTATAAAAGGAATATAAAATAAAAAAATAAGTAATACTGATCAAATTAGATGTAGATACGATTTTTTTGTTTGCTATATTTTTACCAGACATGTTTAAATTTCAGAAAAGAATGCATTTTGTTAAACGTTCCCTTTTCTCTTCATTCACAGCTGACTTCATCAGACCCTGCAATAACACAGAGCCAGCATGTCTAATAAAAGCGACTCAGGATGCAATACCGCAGTTCACCAAAGGTCTACCGGACTTAGGAGTGCCACCATTGGATCCCTTCGTCATCGATGAGCTGCCCATACAGCTGCCTGGTATCAAAGTCACGTTTTACAATGGGAAAGCTACTGGACTAAGAAAATGTCAAGTTTTGAATGTCGAGTAAGTTAATTTTATTTTATTTGGTTTATCACTAGCTTTACTCCGATCTAATTAGACCAAAAAATAGTCAGTTCTAGTCAGGTTAGAATATTACACAACATATTGAATATTGGTAGACTGTTTCGAACCTTTTAGTTTCATAAATAATAAATTATATCTAAAAATATCCTTATCGACCTGGCCCGAAGAAATAAGTTGATCAAAAGCAGAGGCCAAAAACAGGGAATTTAGCGATTCAAAAATGTGGAGGTGTTCAAAATTAGTATCGTAATGGTGAATTTTGAAGAAAAATTGTACAATGAGAATTTTATGCAAAAAAGTGGATAACTCATTTCTTAATTGCTTAACGTATAACATCCGATGTCTATTGTTCGGACTATTTGTCTAGGCAGTAGTCTATAAATATAACTTCTAAAATGAAATCAGAATGAAACAAATAACTTCGTCAAACAAAAGATTGCATTAAAAAATGATAATTTTTCTCATTTCAAAATTTTTAATCTGGGATTTATTAACATTGAATATAAAAAAATATAAAATAAAAATTTAAGTCATCAACCTCGCTAATTTGCATTTTAAAATTTAAATAGCATAATGGCCAGGTATACAAAATAACAAAATACAATGGAAGTACACAAAACCTTTTCTACGAAAGGATTCAGAGAAAATTGTTCAAAACTCTTGGCCTGTGCCCTGAATCACATTTCAACAAAGAAACGATTATATCCGCTTCAAATGGCTGCAAAGCTTCGGAGATTATCTTTGAAATTCTTGCAAAGAGGATGCTTTTGTCTAAGTAAAGACATTCGAAGGCCATGGTATGCCACGGCCATTAACTTGCGTGCTTTTATATGAAAATATATCCAAGTATCATCAATCTGAGTAAAATACAATCGTTTATCCCTAACAATAACATAGCCCATGATTTGTTTGTGTTACAGTTCGAAATATCTCATGTTTTATTTTTAAAGCCGCGCCATTACAAAATGTTTTTTTTATACTTCCAAATTCAAACCTTCGAAAAATTTACAACATTAGTGTAAGATGTTTCCAATTATGAATTGGGAAATTGAAGCACATCAGTAAATAGTTCTGTGGCACATAGAAGTTTTAACAGTAAGCTATGAAAGCTATAGTTACTCTTAGGTTTTAATCGTGTCGCTCCAAACAGCAAACAGTAAGAGTCTTTAAGTCTTACTAGAGTTCGAAGTTGGTACTAAACTGGACTTGGGAAGTAAAGTTCAGTGCAGCAATATAGCGATGTAGATAACTGTTACAGAAATAGTATGTTAGTATACTATTGTAGGGAAAAAGAACATTATGTATTTGTCTATTATTTATATACTAGTATATTGCTTGTAAGCCAACAGTGTCCTTTTTTACACTAAGACAAACTTTAAGCAGACTCTGCATACATAAAATAAACATACATGCATTTACTTAGAAAAAAATAAGGTCTGTTAATACCCTACAGCGTTTTTTATGGTTCCAATCAATAACCCCATTTTTTACAACAACGAACTATGTTTTTTGTGTACTTACTCGTACATTAACCAAACAAAATATCATTCCATTAAAATTGACCTTACAGCTTTAAAATAAAAACCTTTCTCAACGTCAAATATTAGTATGGAACGAGCGTGATGACAAGTCAGTCATTTTACAAACTAGTGTCAATTTAAACTAATTTAGTTTTATCGCGCGTCGCAATCATAACACTACTTAAAAGTAGCGCTTACCTAACCCAACGATTACTGTGAAAACGTTGCCACACCACAGTAATGCGGTTTTATTCTCACGCCAGCTGTGTATTGTCGAAATCCTTTGTTTTCCGTTCTAAACGTATAATAGACAAAAGAGGTTTCAAGGATGACAATTTAATGTATGACAGTTTATTATTGTTATATTAATATGTCAAGCAAAAACTTTTGTACTACCTTTTTATGACAATTGTTTGGTTGAAGTATAAGTAAAGACTGCTTTTTAGTACATGGTGGTTGAAAACATGAATCCATTTCGAAAAAAAACTTACTTAAACTATTATTTTTTACTTAAAAGTCTAATAAGTTTTTATTCCACGTAAGTAACTAAAAATCAAAACCTGAACAAATCAAAGAAATTTTTGAGAAAGCATAAAAAAAGAACTGTTTAGTAAATCAACCCTTCAAATACAGCTCAAATCTTCTAAGAAAGGGCTTGGCGTCATAAGATTTAGAAGATACTAAAACTTCCCAACCTTTTCAAGGATAGGCGAAAGAAAATTTATAAGTAGGTACAACTGAGCTTTCTGGAACGTTCTATGAAGCTGTTGTCGTTGAGTAAAAGGGTATGACATATCTAAATTGTTTTCCCTATTGTTATATGGCTGAGGGTTTCGAGATGCGAGATAAAAAGGCTTACACAAACATTGTATTTGTAAATGATGAATACAGTCGTTTTAAACTTTTGCCTCGTCAAATTTTAACGTGTTGTGAAAACGTTTGTAGCAAAATGTTAGAAAAACGCGACAAAGGTTAGGAAAAACAAATAAACCTTTTAAATATAATTACTAAATGAAAACTTAAGTAATATTAATTTAGAATTGAAGACTCTTCGTTCGTTCAGCCTGTTTCCAAATATAAATTTTCCATCTATTTCCATCTTCAACCCAATGTCATATTGGGATATTTGTAATTTCGACTTATTTATAATGTGTCTATTCCAAAAATTCTTTAAAAACTACAATTTGTAATATTGTATTTTTCAGAGCCTACCTAGAGAAGAATATATTCAATTTGGATGTCCGATGCAACATAACAATCAAGGGCAAATACACGGCAGTTGGAAGGTTACTGCTGTTCCCGATCAACGGTGAAGGCGACTCTAAAATCAAAATAGGTGAGTATTCTTTTTAAATCTTTGAATTCGGTAGTTCCTTTGAAAACTGGATTACTTGATAAAGAAAGCCCATTCACGACTAGGCTAGGATCAAAGGAGTTCAAGGACAGTTTTTTGTAATAGACGCTGAATTCTCTGATGGTCTGATGTGATGATAGATCCCACCATTTGTTCTTTTTTTTACAACTTGTATCTGCATTGTTCTCACATGGGGGTACAATAATGTATACGAAATGTTATACTACTGAAATTGTAAAACATTTTTTTTTTAAAGAGTAACGATGGAATTTCTTGCTCGTTCTTCTCCATTTGAATCTACAATTTGGAATGAGCACCTAGCTTCACTGACGAACAGACTGACAGACTACTTTTCTATTTTGACGTTTCAAAAGTACCTATTTATGGTTTAGTTGGAATAAATGGTTTTGACTTTGACTTTGATTTTGATGGGTAAATCTTCCTAAAAGTGAAGTTTTCAACTAGTTATTTCTGCTGCAAATATTTCATCAACAACACGAGTAAGGGACGAATTTACGAACACATTTTTTGTAAGAACGCATTCCTAGAATCACTATTCGAACCACACACGCAACATGGAAATAAATAGCAAATATCAATGTAACGCCTTCATGTATTTTATAAACGGATACAATGCCAACTCGCGCTGAAATAGAAATCGTGTGTTCGGAATATTTAATATTGAAAGTGGTTGCGTTAGTGCATTTAGTTTGTAATTTCATAGAAAAAGCAATTATAATTAATTTAGGTACAAATCTAGATTTCTTTCTGTCCTGTGAATATGTTTCAATAAAAGAACACTTGGTTATTTCTAGAAAAGAAAATAGGGTTATTTATACTTTTGTTAAAGAAGATTAACCACTTTAAAAATCGACTTTTTTCTGATATTTGAATTTTAGTCGTTTCGTAGCCCCTTGTAGGGTTTAGAATTTAATAAAGGATTTTAAATCTCATAATTGTCCTTCAGACAAAAATGTACTATCGTTTGTATAATAATTTATCATCATAAAGAGCATATATGTATTACTAAGAGCACATGTACTTGATACGAATATATTATCGTATCAAGTACATAAGACCCAACATCGTTCAAGGATATGTAGCAACAGTGTTGCCCTTAAGTCTCGTTCTCACGGGAAATTGAGAAATCCCTTTCTTGATGCTCACTCACGCTGCCCAAGGAACTCTTGTGCAAAATTTCATGCTTTTGGATACATCGGTTAAGGTTACCTGTTGGTTTACTTTAATCTTCATCATCATTATTTTAGTAGGTAGTAGAACTAAAAAAATGGGAATTAAAATGTGAAGCTACTTATTCGTCCGCATAATTATTATGATTGTTATGTAAAATTTAAAGCCATAACACAAATCACCGCTATAATGGATCCTGGTGATCAACGTTATTCGTATACGTCTTCTTCATGAGGAGAGGCCTTTAAAGAGAACTCGTCCATATTGTCTTTTTTTAAACCTTGCCCTATACTACAAGCTTCTCCTGTATCCTGAATGCGTTTAAAAACAATCAATTTCATGTAATAAATATCAAACACGGAACAACAATTTGCAAATCACACAATGAGTTGTTTTGAGGACCGAATTTGGACACAAATATGATGACTTCTAATTTTTTGAGCATTTTTTCTATATCCCGTAATCAACAATCGACATGTCCTGTACTTTTTTGAGATTTGCCTTACACTTTTTCAGTGAACTCAATCATTAAACTGCACATCAACACGAAGTACTTCAAGGACGCTGACGGTCGTGATCACTTCGGGATCAAGAACTACAAGTACACGTTCGATTACGGCGAGAGAATCATTTATACGATCAACAACCTCTTTAAAGGCAACCCTGAATTAAGTAAGTACTTGTTTACCCCTTATCCCAACAATTAAGATATTTTTTCAGGCTTAAAAATAAAATTTTGTTAAAACTGTAAATACACATTAAATATTTTTTCAACTTTGTGTGGGGGAGCAAAAATAGAAAATATTGTAGTCAATTTAAAATCCCTCTCTTCAAAAATAAAATTAAGGTCCCCGGCTCCAAGGAAGTGTAATAATTAAGTCGTAAGCTATTTTTCATATCGCAGCTTATAAAACTCAAATGAGAGTTTGAGTTCAACAGTACTAATTTCTAAGAGCATTCGTTAAAGGAAGTTGACTTTAAATTATAAAAATGTCATCACACTCCAAAAACTCCCGCCATTGTAATTTTTTCATGCTCTATATTTTTAACTGTCCCAAATTTTACACTGGAGTACACTTCCATTTTATTTTTTAGACCAACATAATAAAACGCATGTTGCCTAATGTTTTGTGAAGAGCAATATTCCTTAATGGTGTTTTAAGAATTATTAGAAATTGTCTATTGCAATTTTGGCAATTGCTTTTAATATTTTATGTTTAAAGTACTCAATTATTATTACTAATTTTATATGTTTTATAAAATATAACTATGAAACAGTTGGTCAGTAGACTAAAAATTTGATGTTTACTTGGTCAGTGGCTTGCTTAACTTGTGTTTAGCAATACTAAGGTACAAGACAATGATGATCGTATCAATTTATAGAAAAGTTTTGCTCAATCGTATGTTATTTTTTCAGGTAACACAGTACTACAGTTCCTGAACGAAAATTGGAGAATAGTCACAGAAGAATTCGGACAACCGGTCGTCGATTACGCTCTGAATGTCACTGTCACTACGGCGAAAAAATTCTTTGACGCTGTACCATATGATGAATTGCTTTATGTGCCTATACCTAAGTATTAAATCGAGGTGCAATTAGGCTTATTACTCTACAAAATCTTTTAAGATCTTGTATGTCTAACTTAGTAAAATTTGAAAAAGTAAAATGATTACTTTCGAATATGCGAAACGTAAACCAACTTTTAAGTAAAGAGATTGAGTAGCTTAGGTGCTTGTTGTTAAAATATCAATCGTGACTGGAGGCAAAAAAGCAAATATAAATCTTGTAAGAAAATTCTGTGTCCGTATTCTATAGGGCCAATGTACTCAAATAACGAGCCATTTTTTATTCAACTAAAAGATCATTTTCTAAATACGTGCATAAGTAAATGTGACCTTTTATTGACAGCTGGTCATTCAATGTTATTTGTATTTAAATATAAACTTTATTTTATCGAAACTTATTTACTCTACGACTTTACTGTTTTTCTAAATATTTTTATAACAATATTTTTTCTTGTTTCTTTTTTTTTTGTAAATATTAATTACCAGTTCTTTGTAAATAGTTCTTGTACATTATGCAGTATTTTGTAAGGTGTGTACAGATTTATTTCAAAAAATAAATTAGATCAGAATCATTTTTATTTTATAACAGAAACAGAAAATCTAGGTATTCTACTTTGTTATTATGTGACATGATAAATCTTTATTTTTCATTTAATCTTCTTGCTTAAGACTAGAAAATAGGTTACTTTAAAGAACAAACTGTAAAATGAGGCATAAAATAAAGAGCTTTAAAATTACAAGTAGGTTATATTTTAAAGTATTATTATAACCACCATGTTTCAATATTATTACCTATAGTACAGTAAAAAATGTAGAATTTAAGTATGTATAAAAGTGGTCGTCTTTTAAAATTCGAAATGTAATAATGGTTACACTTTCACTGTCCATAAAGTAAACACATTTGTAAAACAATAGCTATTTACGAATCCATATGTCATTTGTTGGACAGGGAATTGGTCAAGATTCAATATTATAACTTAGGCTGATAATTACTTAGTAATTTATATAGTTGTATTTTTAATAAAAATGATGTTTTTTCATGTAATCTGTTTATTTTATTTCAGTTTGTATAATAGTAGATATCTGTAGATATTCTTAAATTCAATATAGTCGATTAACTATTTTATGTGCTGGTGTGCTTATTGCTAGTTGTTACATTTCAGGCGTTCACAGATGGATATAATAATATAATTATCTACTTAAAATTTTTAGTAATAAAACACTGAAAGTGATCATCAGATCAGTTAATATTCATTTGAATTAGTTGAAATTAAATTATTTCGAATTTCTAAAACAAACAATCGTTTTGGTCACCGGCCACTCTTAACTCTCCAAAAGTCGGCTGTTAGACCGATACTAATATACCTTAGGCTAAATAAAAATAGTAAATAAATAAATATATTACGATAGATACTTAAAATGTAGGAATAGGTATCCATTTTGGTTCAGAAAACGTCATCACAACACACATTCTGTTACAAAATCGTAAAAAACTTTTGAGTTTGATAATTGAATTGTTTTTTTTTTGAGAACAAAGTATTAAACTCTGTTAATAATCGTTAAGTCAACAACTTGTATCTTCGATAGTAATATAATAATAATTTCACATCTCTAATACTTAAACAAATTATAAAAACAACAACAATCCGACATTATTCCCAATAGTTTTTTTTAAACTAAATTGTACCCTAACAAACAAAATTACCAACACTCACAAAATTACAACCTTATCTTCTTGTTACAAAGTTTGTATTCAGTTACGAATAATTTTGAAAACAGAACATATGTATGTATGTGTTAGTATCCCGTACAGTTCCCAAAACGCTTCGCATTTAGTTCCAACACTGATTTTGTGGTACAGGTCCTGAATGTATAACTAAGTGTGTCTCAATTAATTCCAATTTCTGGTATGCGCAAGAACATGAATTTAGATTGAATATAAATTTCATTTGTTTTCGGTGTGGATTTTGGTTTGAATAAATTAACGGTGTAATTAATTTCTGTGGTGGTTACAGTAAGTTTAGGCACGAACAAAGTCATGTTTTTATTATAATATTTCAATAGGGATAAATGATTGATGATTTTTAATGTTTTTTTTTTTCTCGCAGAAAAGTTTTGACATTATATTGATTGGTTATATCGATTGACGCCACGATTTTGATTTAATCCTTACTTTAATCTGTTATATGTTTTTTTTGTGAGGGGAAAATCATCAAATGACTTCTCTCGCCCAGGGCCGGGCAGGAGGGAGTGTCAGACTCTTACTGACTAAAAACCCCCCTGTTCCTTCTCCTGCTCTGTGCCGAGGTCGCGGAATCTGTTATATGTGAACAGTTTTCAAAATAAAAGAATACGTATCTAATATTTTTTATCAACTGTCGAACTTCATCATTACATAACATATGCCTATGCTTAAATCTTGATCTAGACTACGCTATGAATTTTGATGGGGTCTCTTAATACCTACCATGATTGAATCGAAGAGGAAGGTTTATATGTATAATATCATAAATAATATAGTGTAGAAATTTAGTATCAGTATTGCACCCATGCGACGCCAGTGCGAGACGCTAGTAGATTTATAATTTACATATTATGCCATCATTATTTTTGTTTTGTATTTGGACTAATCCATTTCGTAGCGACCTGGAAGTTAAGGCGCTCAATTCTCATGCATGAAAGTGCGAATTCAAAACGTGTCAAGTACCAATGTGACTTTGTCCGAATTATATTTACTTTCTTTAATTATTTAGACACTACTGACAAACGGTAAAGGAAAACATCGTGAGGAAACCTGGTGTTATAATTTCTGGTTATACGTTTGAAATCGCCAATCCGCCTTGAGTAATTGATGCTTAAGCCTGCTCCGTGTGAGGAGAGGCCTTTGCTCAGCAGTAGGCACATATAGGCTAATGATTAGGATCAGTCTGGTTTTTTACCTTTTTTAAATTATTTGTTCTTTGATATAATTACCCAAACAAGACTTCTAAAAAAGGCAAAAGCAAGTTCTTTGAATCATCAGTCACATTTATATTTGAAAGAAAGAAGAAAGAAAAGAGAAAAATGATTCACGGAATGAGGGCAAGATGTGTGATATTTTAAAACATTTTAATGTTAGTGCTTGTGACAAAAATGTTGGAGTTATTAAATTCTACGGGATCATAAAATCATTCCAGAATTATCCGATTATAATTTCGTTTAATTTTGCTTCGTATTACTGGTCCAAATTATAGAGATTTTGTTTCAAGATATCCAGAAATATAATAACGGACAATAAACGAAGTATTTATGAAAATAAATCTAAACTGACAAGGCCTTTGTGTACCTTAATTTGTGGAAAATTTTCTTGTTATAATAATAATAATAAATAATAAAATTTTATTTATCCACAGTTACATAAGTTTGCCTTAAAGTTTAGTTATAATTAGGTACAATTGTTTGTTGTAACTTAGTGTTGTTAGCGGACATTGCTTTTAAGAGCGGCGGTCCCCAAACTAGGCGAGGCCTGTATCTTGAGGTCCCGAGTTGCGGTTATCTAAAAACTTTAGTTAAAAGTCGGTCAGGTTGTGGACAGAAGTAGAAACTTAAAAAAATATTAAAAATAATCAATAAAATCAATAATCAAACTTAAACAAAAAATTTAAAAGGAACAACTTAATATGAAATAATTTAAAGCATCTTCTTAAAATTAAATTCGTCTCGTTGTATACAGTGAAAGGAAATTATAAAGGTACAAAAAGTAGTTAAAGTTAAATAATAATATGCTTAGTTTAAAGTTTACTTGAACTTAGCTTATCAGTCTCAAGTTGATGCTGATGATGATGAATGGTGTGTGTGTGTGTGTGTGTGTGTGTGTGTGTGTGTGTGTGTGTGTGTGTGTGTGTGTGTGTGTGTGTGTGTGTGTGTGTGTTTTGTGCGTGTTAGTGCGACCTTTCGATTGTAGATTGTGTTGTAAGAATATTTTCTGTCTCTTCGTATGAAAGTTCTTTTAACCATTTCTTTAATATCTTCTTACATGAGGAAAGTGGCAGCTCATTTGTGTCAAGAGGTAACCTGCGATGAACGTTGTTAAAGACAGTTGTGTGGAGGTAGGTAGGGGATCGTCTGGTTAAGAGGGAGGTTGTGCGTGGTATTGGGATTTTGAATATGCGTTTTGAGGTGAGTGCGTTGTAGTCTGGTCTTCTTTTCTTGTTCTTCTTGTTGCTAGCAGATTGGTATTTTTTGGGGGAAAATATAATTAAGTATAGGAATACAAAAACAATAACTAATAGTCAAATTATTATATTATATATACTATTTGGATCCAGTTTTCAAATTAAAAGACTATAATCAATATTTTTTTCTGAACATCCAAAAACTTGTCGCTCATTTAGCTTGATCGGCCTACAAACTTTTTTTATAGTAAATCGTTAACGTTTTTTTTCCTTAATTACTATTTCAATACCTAAAAAATGTTTCCTAGCACGAATACTATATTTAAGTAAATTGTTATGAATATTCAAATGTATATTGTAAAAATAGTTTAGATTTTTTTTTCATTTAGGTATGGGCATATCAAAAATGATTGACTTGGCCGTTTGCTGTGTTGATGGCATGATGGCAGGGTAATATAGTACATATACATTCTCAGGTGCTCTAAGGGCTGATTATGGGATTATATATTTGACAGATATTGGAAATAAATATGTATTTTATTTCTTAATGTATTTTGTTCTATCGCGTCTGGTAGTAAGCGATGATGCGGCAAGAAAACGATGCAGCCAGTGTGCCCCGTTGTCCCATTTTTTTTATTTGTATAGTTCGGCAAACGCGCACACGGATGACCTGATGGTAAGCATTCAGCGCCGCCCATGAACACCTGCAACGGAGGAGTTACGAGTGCGTTGCCGAACTTTTAGGAATTAGGGTTTTGGAGATTTAGGGATTGGGGAGGGATCGGGGGAGGGGTAGGACCGGGCCTCCGGTAACCTCACTCACACGGCGAAACACAACGCTGTGGTTATTTCACGCCGGTTTTCTGTAAGGCCGTGGTATCACTTCGGTCGGGCCGACCCATTCGTGCTTAAGCTTGACTCTCCCACACATAAAACAACATAAAAATAATTATTTTTAAATAGTGCTTAGCTTTTGTTGCCAGAATTTCAATTTAAATCTATACTTAAATAAAGAGGATTAGTAAGTTTGTATGTAGATGATAATATTTGAAACCGCTGATCTAGTTTCCAAAATTCTTTCACATAATTATCCATGTCTCAGGTACTATGAGCTATAAATGGATTTGCTTATTTAGTTGAGCTATCGCTTTAAACCATGCTGTTTTTAAAATCCCAGCATACATAACTTTTATACGTGTGCGAAGCCTCGGGCGGAAGCTAGACTATGAATACATGAACAACACACACACACACCTTTTGAAAGGAGAAATTCCTTTCAAAAGGTGTGTGTGTCACAAAAAGAAGTCACGGGAAATAGTTAGTACAAGCAAAATTATAGCTGATTGTACAAAGCTTGACAAACCTGTTATTCGATTATTTTTTTTATTACACACTAGTTTATTTTTTCAACATTGTATTGTATGGATATTTATGGGAACACGGATTAGAATTATATGTAATTAAACTTAACAAGGCATGATTGAGCTTGTTCTAAGTTCTGACCTTAGTAAGGAAAAATATCAAAGAATTATTCTTATAGGTACTGTTTATTCAAGGAGCAAATAATAAGGTACAAAAGTAAAGTAAATGTACCTATCGTAAAAAAATCTAAACGTTGAAAAAAAGCCTCAATAAGAAATACCAAAGTCAAAACCATTTATTCCAACTAAATCATAAACAGGTGCTTACTTTTGAAACGTCAAAATAATCGATCCGCCTGTTCGACGAATCCATTTGCTGGTCACGTGATTTATCGATGACCTTTACAAGTAAGAATACTATTCTTTCGTTTCTAAGCGATAACGATTATCAATTCTGAGCCTAAAACAACTTTTCTCTGCATATAAAGAATCAGGTAGTTAGTTTTACTTATAGCTTTCTGAAATCCGTGAGTTGCGGATCAAGCGCAATAATATAAAGAAGAAGCCTGGAGAAGGAGAAAGAACAGGGTTTTAGTCAGAAAGAGCCTGACAATCCCTCTAAAAATTGATGATATTCCCCCTCAAAAAAACATTCAGAAATCTTTTTGAATAACAATAAAATCACTAGGAAGCTGTTTGTCTCTTGTATCATCTATACTAAAACAGAAAAAGCCGTTCTTCTTTCCTTCACTAAATTGAAATCTATTATAATACAAATGGTTATATTAAAAACAATAATAGGCACACATATGCAACCTTGTAACACTTATCGACAAAACAGCTAATTAAACGACATTTTGAAGACAAGAAATTAAGAAGTTGGCTCAATAAGTACATGCAAGGTAATCTGGAACAACATTTACATATTTTGATAATCAAAAAATGTTTTATAAAAAACTTCCTGGTCATTTATAAGTAAGGTAATTAAACATTATATTTTTTGTGCCTCGTGAATTTTTTTTAACAAACTACATTTAGGCTTGTTTGGAGTATTACATTTTTTTATCTGTGTGGGTTGCGGCTAGAATAGAGTCATACGGTCACACAGAAAAGCGAGCGGCGTAAAAATTGCGCTGTGATTTGCCGCGTGCGTGAAGTTTTTTTTGTTTGGAGAAATTCATCAAATGGCTTCTCCCGCTCATGGTAAGACTGGCAGGCTCTTACTGACTAAACTCCCCTTCACCTTCCTACTCCTGCTTTAGGCCAAGGCCGTGGTGCCACATTGCGCTTACCCCGCAACCCCGGCTGAGTGTGGTTGCTGGAGGCCTTGGTACTCCCTTTATCGCTAATCCCCATTTTTAATTCTCAAGAACCCATGCCTACTTGCTACTTTTCTGGTATCCGCTTGCGGACCCATTTGCTTACTATCAGGAAAACTAAATGATCGTTTGCTGCCCCTATCCTAATAAGTATTCAAATATTATTCAAGTGTATACTTTTAATAGACATAAAACCAAAAACCTTAAGCGTCTTGCAAAAAAGTGGCAATGCACGAGTACCTAATTACTAAGTTCATAGTATACTTACGCTATATATATATATTTTTTTGAAAACGTTTGAAGGTCTCTTAACAAATTAAACAGCACATAATTTGCAATATTTTGAAGTTCTTTGTGAGTATAACGAGGCCTTTGTTCTGTGCTTCTGTACGTCTTCCGCTTGACGATGTTGATGAATAAAGCTAAACTATTTTAGTAAATTGTTGAACTGCAACTATCGTGATATAAACTTGATTTATTGGAAATTAACGATTCACGTGAATTAACTGACAAAAGCTCTACTTGTTTCAAGTCATAACAGGACTCTTATTCATGAGTAGTCGCGCAGCCAACTACTGCAGAATTGGCGCAGTGGCTGGGCAACAGGCTGTTGTGCAACGTGTCACGGTTCGGTTCCTGTACGGAATAACACTTTGTGTGATTGAAAAATTGTTGGCTCTGAGTGGTTTGTATGTTTGTAAACGCACCCACAATTTAAGAGAAAATCCTAATGTGGGGCAAAGTTAAAAAAACATAAAAATGTAAATATCACAAAATATTACGAATAAATAATATTTTGCGTCTAAGAAGCAACACAGAAAACAATGAATATATTGGTACGGATAACATATAAAGTAGAATCGTCTATCGCAAAGCTAAATAACAAAGCTGAAAACCGAGGATAGTAGCATCATTTCGTCAAAATCAATCAATCGTCGTAATTGTGAGAGAGCTCTACGGACAGTTGTAACCTCAACATGGCAAACCATTATCAGTAAAGCTTGGAACGCAAGAGCTAAGCTGACACGACACTACATTGAGGATATTCCAGGCATCAGCCTGAACGAGATTACGATGGCTCTCAAACATTAAATACAACAAGGAAATAGGTGATGACAGAACTTCTGTGGATGGAAAACCGATACTTTTAATACTCCAAAAGTTATTTAATTCCTTTTAAATGGATGTTTGTTTATTATTTTCCACGTAAACACTATGTATTAACAGAATTAAATTTACAACAGAGATAGAGTATAAGTTTTGTTTGTGGGAAAAATCATCCAATAGTTTCTCCAGATCAATGGGAGTGACAGACTCTTACTTATCAGTAAGAGTCGACCATCTCGTTCCTTCTTCTGCTTCTTGCCCGGCCGCGGTATATACATAATATAGGTGTTACATACGAAACTCAGGTTGGAATATACGGAATTATAGTTTGGAATAATAGACACTGCAAGTGAAGCTAGCATAAATTAAAAATAATAATTTTGTGGTTACAACATATTATGGGACAAATTTTTCTAGAATGTATAAACCTTAAAAAAATACAAGTTCAACTGGTTGACGAAGACTGTTGCTACGTATTTTATTGATCTATAAACAAACAAGTTTTGAGTAACTCAAAACAATTATTGGGACAAAAATAAATAATTATCTTTATAAATAGATCCATACGTCAATTCATGTTTTAATACAAATATTTATTGAGGTAAAATTCAATTGAATCAGAAAATAAAATAATGTATATTATTGAAACTTACTAGTACTATATATTTTTTACTGTATTATATTAAAGATAGATTCAAAATTATGTGTACATTCATAGTCTGCATAAATAAATATATAAGCTTAAAATATATTACCTACGAAAGTAAAAAATGGCCGAACAAATATCGCCGATGCTCATTTTGTTTTTAACAAAAATAATATAAAGCTAGGTATATCTAAAAGGAAAATACAATATACACCTAGAAATATTTTGAAACTGCACACTGGTGAATTTGGGATTGATAACTAGTAGGTAGAAAATTAACAAAAGTATTTATTTATTAGACAAAAATCTTTCTTTAACTAATTCTCGATTTTTTTTTCACGTATCTATGAAAACGATAATACGAGGTATTGGCTATACCTCGTATTTCGTTTATACTAGGGCACAAATAACGCTTTGATGTTTGATTACTTTGGTTGTCAAAAACATATGACAACTTGTCAATACAATATGTTCTTCATATTTCTTTTACTAATTGCTTAGGGATAGAAATTAATCCAAGTAAGTATGATTACAGAGTCTTTGTCTCCATCATTACCGTCATCATCATCGCCCGGAAAATACTAAGTGTGGGAGAGCCAAGCTTCGGAACGAATGAGTCAGCTCGACCGGAGTGATACCACGGCCTCACAGAATACCGGCGTGAAACAACCACAGCGTTGCGTTTCGCCATGTGAGTGAGGTTCCTTCCAACCCTTATCCCCAAAAGGCCGGCAACGAACTCGTAACTCCTTTGGTGTAGCGGTTGGCCATGGGCGGCGCCGATTGTTAACCATCAGGAAATCCATCTGCTCGTTTGCAGACGTTTCCATAAAACTGTTTTTTTTATAAACAATGGCCTTAGTTCTCTGCGTCTAACGAAAACTTGCCACTGGCATCCATTTTGTTCCTCCCTGCGAATCTAAAGAGGTCGTCCGTCGTGCCCACAGACTGTATAGGTCGGACGTTTCACGTCTTTCAAACCTTGATTTCTGTTCGAGTTCTTTCATGTACCGGTTACAGAGTATTGTAACAAGAACCCTGAATAATAAATGCCTCAACGAGGATTTCCTAGATTTCAAACAAAAAACTGAATTTTGAAATTCGACGTATATTTTCCGGGCTAAAGAAAAAGTATAGAACCGAGAACATAGAACTCCTTCGTTTTCCAAAGTCAGTGAAATACTCTTTATTTATAAACACTTGGCACGTGCTGATCGTAACGAAGCTAACAAGACTGAGTCATATACAATAGAGAAGTTGACTAAACATTGATATTTTTCAGGAGGTGTTTAGTACTTGGTTGTTTGATGAAAAATATTAAGACTTTTCTTATAATTTTTTTTTTTTGGGAGATGATACTCAAAAAGTACTTTTTAGAAGTGTTATTTATTAAACTGTATAATAATTATTACGTGTGATTCTTATCGACTTAGTCATATAACTATTTGACAAGATGACTCGACTACTTTCAAACCACATAGGGGCTCTTATTCACGAGTATACGACACACGACTCAGCATAAGTCGCTAACGCAGGAATAGTACAGGAAGACGAGGAGGAGGGAACAGGAAATATCTGTGATAATTAAGTCTCAAACTGTTTTGTCGGTAAACATCAACAGTCCATAATAGCCTACTTCTGGATGATGAGTTTCTATATTTAGAACTTCTTTCTATATTTAGAGTTTCGCCCCTGCTCGGCTCGATTTGATCGTAGCGTGATTTTTATAGCCTATACTCAGGAACATTGTAGCTATCAGTAAGAGAATTTTGGCAATCCGACCAACAGTTCCAAAGATTGCCCACTACATACTAACTTACAAAATTAAAACACATTTTACCTCTTTATAGATTTCACATAATACTCTGAGACAGCTAAAGATCTCAGGTTGACGTTTGTCAGTATGCTCTGTTACAGGTCCCTGTCAAAATATGTCACGCTTAGTTCGATCTTGATAAGGGCCGGTTAAAAAAATGTTTTTACTCTACCTTGGTATGTGGCTTATTGCTTTTCATAAAAGGAAAACATTGTTATTTAATATTTTCATTTGTATTGTCAGTAGTACCTGTAGGAACATTTTATTAATAAAGCCACTTCTAAATTGCAACTCTAGTGAATTTTGATTCACTAGTTCCACAGTGACTTTACCTGTAAAGATTCAAAAATCTGTTTTATCAATAATTTTATAATGGGTCGGTTGTATTTAGGAAGAAAAATTAGACAAGTGTATTAGTAGATAGTAGTGCGTTAGTAGGTATCAGAAGAAAAAAAGAGTTTATTTTATTAACAAGAATACCAATAAAAAAATCATTTATTTTTATGACATATTTTTAACAAAAAATTACATTTTCCCTCAGTTATTTCAGATATAAAAAAAAATTTATACTTAAATATACAAAAAAATAATTTCACGATATTCCCGGTTTATAAACTAAATTTTATTATTAGAATTTTTTTTCGACGTAATTGTTCCGTTTAATTTTGAATTTTTTTATTGACTTATATTTTATTAGAACATTTACTTACAATCAAATAATTGTTTTTTTGTTACTTACCAAAGCATGCGGTAGTAATACTAGACCCCTTTCCTGCCTTTGCTTTTAAAAAGAGTCGTATAAGTAAATAAGTAGTTATTTCTTTGTACACGTGTATATAGGTAATGCCAAACATCTGTAAGGGTTTTATAGTTTTTGTCATATCTAGTTGTTAATGAAGACGATGAAGTAATTGCGATAATTTGCCGCAGAGGTTCGTCTCGGACCGGTCGTTCGCTTACAATGTCGGCAGTTGAAGGTCTCACTATAATCTTTGCGTTTAGTCGATATATAGCTGTTAAGCCTGCCGCGGACGGTACAGTTGTACAATCACCTTTAATTGTTAAACATTGTGTGAGCCCAAAATGAAAAGGCACGTGCCGATCACCAGTGTTTTGTTGTTATTTGTAATATTTTGTTGTACTACTGGATATGCTAAATTGGCGCGTAAGTTGACGTTGCGTTCTTTTTTTAAATTTCATTTTCTTTTTTATGTGTATTTTTATGGATTTAAAATTAAATATTGATATTTTTATTTTTATTCACGTAAAATTTTTTTTTTCTTTAAATCATGACCGTAATAAAAATTTACAATATTTTTGCGTCTGAATTTGGTTTGTTCTTAACGGTAGCTAGTTAAATTTTTATAACCTTTAAATCGAAATGTTTATAAAAAAATAACGGTTGGTTTATTTGTTAACTAAACAGAAACTGTGTCTGATGTAATTCGAACTTGAAAAGGCCGGTTCAATTAACACGAAGGGCCTTTTTAACAATATTTGAGTAGCCGTTATTTTCCGGATATTTTAAATATAGAACGTATTCTGTATGGTCTGTGTGTCACATAAGCTTAAATATGGCTCTAAATTACTAAAATAAAAACATCCAAAAATAAACTTAAAATCAAATAACATAGAACACATTCTTTTGCCACATATTTTAGAAAAGTCACATTTATAAGGCATTTGCTGTTCATAATTCAAAGTGAATGCTGAAATAAATTACTATGGTGAGCGTTTTGGTGTTCTTTGCCAAAATCGTAAGCGTGTAGTTGATATTTTGTAAAGTACTGGGAACGCTATGTATTAAACTACAATAAAAATCAAGTTTTTCAATCTTTTTCTGGTTTCGTGTGGAAATTTCGCTAAGGACTTCTCTAGTTCTCGTTCTAAAAATCATCAAATGAACCGTTTCATCTCGTACTTAGAGCTGCGGTACATTACAGCAAACTTCGAAAACTCCCTGTCTAAGAAATATAAAATTATAAGTAGGATATATAGCATGACTGCACGGTTGGTGCGGTGGCTGGGCAACTGGCTGCCGTGCAACGTGTCGCGGGTTCGATTCTCGCACGGAACAACTCTTTGTGTGATCCACAAATTGTTGTTCCTGGGTCTGGGTGTCATGTGTGTATGTGAATTTGTATGTTTGTAAACGCACCCACGACACAGGAGAAAATCCTAGTGTGGGGCAACGTTTTTTTTTTTTTTTTTAAAAAAAAATATATATATAGCGTAGTTTAAAAATTGACAAGCATTTTCTTGTGTTGTGAAGTATTGTAGTTAAGGATTCGGTTAGGTTTCATGGAATCGTTTTTGAATCATAAAGTAGGGAAATACAGTAAAACAATATTTTACTTTACGCAATTAAGCCAACAATTTTTAATAGCGTCATCCATTATCTTGACCCCTATAAGATTAGCTACTACTAAACAAAGAAAATAATAACACGATTTTTTAATTACAAATTGAATGTAAGGTTATGTTTGTTGCATAAGAAAACCTTCGAGGTTACTTTTTGAAATGCTTATTACGATGTATGAATTAACAATTTAAATAATTATGAATTGGAATCCGTAGTAATAGTAAGTAATACTGGTTACCATAAGTATCGGATTACCAGTTAGATGTTATAATGGTTGCGTGGGTTTACTTAATAGTTTTCTATCTGATACAGAACTTGTTTTTTTAATTTTTTAAATGTCATTGCCCTTGCTTGCTTTATTTTCTTACCGCTGGGTAAGAGACATTGTAAAGTTTCGGATCACGCTACCTGAATACATATTTCTTCGGTATAGTATCTCTAAAATTGTTCTTTTTTTGAAATTGAATCGCGTTGATATCTACATAAGATTTCTTTTTAATAATTTCATAAACAGTAATCGTATATGTATATATTTCTTTCATATTATGTGCTTCCATAGATACGATATAGAAAAGAGTGTTAAATTTCTAATTAGAAAATGATGACAGAATCAATTAAAAATAGTACGAATCGATTTGATGATTTAATAGTCATTTTTAAATACCTAGATTATTAATTACATAAATAAAACTATTTTTAAAACAATCAAACATCCTAATACTCTTATCATTAGACATATTAAGTTTAGTTTTTTTATTAAGAATGAGCAATAACATTGAAATAGAGATTTTTTTAAACATTTAAACCAAAAATATTTTGGTTTAAATGTTTTCCAGTGCGACTGGACTCTATACCATTTGGTTTACTTAAGGGAAACATAAAAAAAACATTAAGCGAGTTTCGTAAAATATTGTTTTAGTTGGTGTCTTTGTAAACGATACGACAAAATGATATCGAAAAAGAAAATTGTAAATGGCCCAAAAATAGTTTACAAAATCGCTGTCTTCACCGCACACATATCAGCAACGTTATTTTTTTTTGTCTAATCACTAAACAAGACCAACCAAATTGCTTTTCAAATAAAAATCAAACTTGTTTCCAAAAATCCTTGACTTTGCCCTTCACGCTAGCCGAGCAGGTAATTTTGGTTACTTAATACCATCAAAACATACATTTACTTAACAATAAAGGAAACTGATGTGTGAAATACATATCTTCAAGTACGGGCGGCGTTACGGACTGGTAACATCTGTTTCCCGATTAATATTAGCATAAGTTTATGTGCAATAGTCTATTACCAAAAAGAATCTGTTTAGGATAGACGCGACTATTTAATTAATCAAGGGTTGCGGGTCAAGCGCAAAAAAGCAACGCGTCCCCGGCCTAAAGCAGGAGAAAGAACAGGGTTGTTTTTAGTCAGTAAAGGTCTGGAAGAGGGACGTCATGTGATAATGTTCCTTTCTCAAAAACCATCCATTGAGTAAGCAGTAACCTCCTCATCATTTTCAATCTTCCTATCAACAACCCTCCGAATTGGGAAGCGTCTTTTAAATAAAAAAATGCAAGTAGTTTGTTTAGTAGGTAAAAAAATAAAGTAAAAACAGTTCTGTTTAAAAATATTATTTGACGTTTTATAATGCGTGTATGTTTTTGTACCCCGGAGGTTATGGCGAGCGCCTTTCATGTCTATGGGTCGGGTTGGATAACCTGGGTTGGATATAAGTACCAATTATTTATATGCCACTAGAATCCCAGACTCATTATAATCCCCTAAACGCCTTCAGCAAGCGTGGTGATTGCTGAAAACCTTTTCTGTGTGAGAATTTTAGGGGCATTTGCTATGCAATGGGTTTTTATAGGATGACGGTAATAATGACAAAAACCTGTATATACCTAGTCTAGTTAAAATAAATACTCCAACTTTGACTTTGTAACTGTATAATAACTGTATAAAGTTAAATAATGTTATTATGTTATTGACTCTTTATGGATTTATCCTTTGACTTAATATGACTTTTAAAGTATCTTGTACATATCTACTGCGTATAACGTCAGGTCTATTGAGAGGAGTACCTACTAAACAAATATGAGCTAGGTACCTAAATAAATATTTACTAGATACCTACCTACATTATTTGCGAGATTTGTATGACTAGAACCTTTAGAAACTTATAATGGAGGAAACTGTCTACTAAGTTTAGTAGTGGCAAATATTGTTATGGACCTTTAATACTTATACATATGAGTGATATAGTGATCCCATTGTAGGAAATCATAAAACAGTTTGTAGTGTAAGAATCTATACGTGAGAGGGTAACGTTACAGCTTGACTGAATCGATACCACGGCTTTAAAGAAACTGGAGTGAAACAACGCTTGAGTTGGGTGTCATCCTAAACCCCTAACCATTTTTATAAAAACTGGCGTGAAACAAACACAACAAAACGCCTGTGTTAGAGTCAGCCCATACTCCTAATAGGATTTTAAAGAACCCCTATTGGGGTTCCTTAAATATCAGAACGCACGTATATTTTTTTTAATATCACGTATTGCAAGTTGATTCGTCTGATTGTCCTTATTCATTAGCCTATGTTAAAAATAAACGAGACTGACAGACTTTTTTAAAACTGAATTTACTTTAACTAGTGGTTTTATAATCTTCAGATTTATATCTTTCAGTTGTCTTATACAAAAAGGATGTTTTTTTTAAATTTTAGAATGCATTGCTTCAATTCGAAATTCAAAATGTTGAACATGAACGGCTTTATTTGGATCTTTTCGTAACGGCTGTATACAACACCTGTTACGATAAAAAAAATACACAAATATGTTGTGAACATTATTTAGATGCATTTAATATTTAACAATGCCACCTGTAGTTAAACATTTTACGTTGAAATTGTAATCAGTTATTTTTACTACAAATCAAATATTAAATCAAATACCAATTAATTCGTATTTAAAATTAATATGATATTTACTTAATCACCATACATTATAAATAGCAGTACCCATATAATGTGTAGTTTTAAATTAATAAGCCTATCAATTTAGGCTTCGCAAAATAGCAAGCCTATAGATAATTATACTATATTTGTTATTTATTAGCCCAAATTAACAGCAAAACGATAGCGTTGTATTCTATTACAAAATAACGTATTAATATTTGTTTTAATGCATATTCGCATTCGTTTGATTTCATTACATTAAATTTTTTCACAGTATATTTTATTTTGTTTTTATAAGGATTATTTTTCTTATTTGTAGGTGCACTAACTAAACGAAATTTATAAAATAAATGAAACATGAATTAGGTTTTTTGAGTTCATGTGTGTGTTACATATAATCTCAAAATAATATGACACTGTCTATCATGTAAAATGCAGTTTTTTGCATAATAGCTTCACCATAACATTTTCAAACCTTTGTTTGTTATTTCTATTAGGTGCCCATTGACGAATTGAAACGATATGGTTTTTAGATAATCGAACACTGTCTCCCTTTTCCAACTCCAGACAGGAGGGAAAACTAAGTGCCTTGCAAACCAGACATAAAGAAAAAAGTCCGTGCATAACGTAATAAATGAATAATTCCCAAAACCTTAGCTAATGTTTACATAGCAAAAATACTTGATAAACATCAAAATACAGATGTATATACATTAAAGTAACGAGATTAAAAAAGTTTGATTCACGAGCCCCTAGCGAAGCCAAATAAAATAAACGCATTCTTAAAAAACTTTTAACTGTTAAAAACGTGTCATAAAACATGCAAAATTATATTGCAAAATCATTTTCGAACTTGTTTATTATCGTTTCTTAAGAGATTATACATACAACAAAACAAAACACGACGTTTTAGAGCATAGATCGTAGTATCAAAATAGATAGACGAAAATATTTATTTAAAAAAGGCGTCAAATGTCAATTTCGAAAAATAATAATACATCTTTTATACATTGTTTTTGTGTATGTGCGTCACCAAAATTTTAGGTAGAATATTAACATATTATTTATAGGAACTACTGGATCAAAACCAGTTTTGATACGTTGGAGACAGAGCAACAAATTCAAAATAATAATTACGCATTAATAAAATAAATAAATAATACATGAAGCAGAGAGAAGAATAAAAATATTCGAATTTGATAAAAAAGAGGTGTCACATGTTTATCACTAAAATAAAAATAAAAATACAGTCTAAGGAAAAATAACCATTTTATAATATAAAATGAGATTACTTGAAGCAAATAAACGTGTGAATTAATTTATAATAATAGTAATGTAATATACCAAAGTAACAGTTCACTGACCTCAAACACTATGTACCAGGTCATCATTATGTATCAGATCATCTTATAATTAATGCAGGTCAACAAAAATCTTCGACGAGGGATTTGATTAATCACATTCAAACTCGTAATCGTTTTACAGTTTCATACTGTTCAATATGAGTGAAATTACGTTTACCAGCTTACTGTAACTGTTTGACAAGATAACACGACCAGATTCAAGCGAATCTAGGGGCTTACATTCATAAGCAACGATGCGCAACATACTATGAAGTGAAATTCGCGTAGCTCGTAATTGCGTGTAGTAAGCCGGAAATTTATTTTTCAATAAAAATGTCTTGCTAAAAACCCATTTTGTTTCAGCGGACTACATTCATCCATGCAACGAAACATCAAGAGAGTGCTTAGTAAAAGCAACGCAAGATGCGATCCCAGAATTCGTCAAAGGCATTCCAGAACTTGGAGTACCAGTCCTGGATCCTTTTACTATTGAGAAGCTGTCCATACCACTTAGTGGTTTGACTTTCACCTTCTATGATGGAAAAGTGTCTGGTTTTAGAAAATGCATTGTGGATGATGTTATGTGAGTACTAATGGATGTTATACTATTTCACACCTTGGCTGCCTTTTAGACTGGCTTTCAACTTGATTGAACTTTATTCCCAAAATGAAAATGGAGTAACAAAAGCGTATCTAATTCGATCTAGCAATACAAGAGAGTGGAGATCTAATTCTAAATCAAGATCAAGATTTTTCTAGAAAATAAATACATAAGACAAAGTCAACAATATCATGTAAGATACACGTAATAATAATTAACTTGATACCAAAGCATAAACCTATAATGATAAGGAAAATGCTGCAAATGACGGCAATCTTTTCTTTGTGGCCTTAAAAACTAGTTTAGAACACAAGTTAATGGGAAAATTGTGTGTTATTATTAGGGATACGAAGATAAATATCAATACTTCACGGCTAACATGTTTCTTAACTCTTTTATAGATCTTAGAGTAATAGACTAAACACATTTCTAAGCAAATTTTGATACAATATGTTAGTTCTTGAGTTCTATTTTGGTAAAAAGCCTTTTACGAAACTTAAAAACTAAATAACAAAACTGCAGATACGGACAAACAAAGCCAGACCAAAAAATTACGAGCTACCTTTAACCAATCTGGGAATGAAAATATCAAATAGAAAGACTTTGACCTCGATCTTCAATCACTCCAATATCAAAGGCAGTTTTTGTTCTGTATTTATAGCTTTCCGCATCCCGATATTGTTTTAATTTATATCCTCGCGGGTATGTAACCATTGGTACCATTGCCGGACCAGAAACAGACCTGAGCGCACAACACCTCAAAGAGTCAAGCAGGTGCATGTCAAGTGCAATTCGAGTAATATACTATGGCCTCGGCCTGGAGCAGTAGAAGGAATTGAGAAAAAAGCCACTGAGAGACGCCTAGCAACGTTTTGTAAGCGTTTGACCACGTTAAGGTGCTCCCCAAGTCACATGGCAAAAATGTAGATTAGGGCTCTTTTCTCCTTTTGGGGCCTTTGTTCAGCTTTGACCTTCTTTAATCTTCCAGCTGAAGATAATGATGATGATGACTCTCTTTGTCATCTTTATTAAAATACTAATTTGCGTCATTAAAGTGAAGATCTCTTACTATAATCATGTATTTATGATTATTTTTCCAATTATGACTTTTATTGTCCTTAATTTTAGAGTGTGACCTTCAAATTGGTTGCGGTCGCTAATTCAAAAATAATACCAAAACTCGTTAGAGAAACTCACGTTGAACGAAACGTTTCTTTTTATTTCAATTACAGTAGTTATTATTTTACCATTAAGGTCAAAATTGAATTGAAGAATTTAAGGTGTTAATGTTAACCTTATTTCTCTTACGTACTTCTAACCTTCTCATCCAAATACTCATTCTAACGAGACAAGAGTTCCGGAATCGAACGACTGGCCTAGATTAAAGAAAAACACTTATCAGTAATGTTAAAGGAACTCGGAAGGAAAAGAAGTATACCATATTCGTATCTATAAGAAAACTCTTATGGCATTTTCCGGTACCTTTAAGTCATCGAAGAGATAAAAATATTAAATCAGTTGTTTATTAATAGGTAGTAAATACCTCAGCCATTGTTATTTCTTTATTTCCTTTTTTTGTCCGATAATAAAGACATTTAACACCGTAACTATAACTCCTACTAAGCATATGACATTGTAATATAATCAAATTCTGAATCAGTTTAATTATAAATTTCACAAACATTTGTTATTTATCATACTTAGTGGATGTCTATCCCCAGCCCGTTTTCGATCAAATCAACCACTTAATTTCCGTTAAGATTAAAAACTTTTATTGAACCGTATGTGAATCCGTCATTTTAATAATCTTGCTAATATTATTCATTCGAAAATTTCCACGCAAAAGCGATTGAGTGAATCTTTTTTTTGGATAGGATTTTTCTGTCGTATCGTCTAATTTTAAGCAATCGGTGGTATTTGTGGACTCATTTAGGATCTACAAATGGATTCCAGGCCTTTTGAAGGTGCCTCAAAAAACCAATAGACCACCACATCCTATAGGGCTGATCCTATAGGTAGGGGTCCTGATAGGGGATCCTATAGGGCTGTTGTTCAGCCGGGGTTACGTGGTAAATGCATTAAGACACCGCTACCTCGATCAAAAGCAGGAACGGGGAGTGTGTTTAGTTAGTAGGAGTCTGACACTCCCTTCCGATCGACCCCGGCCCTGAGAAGTCAATTGACGATTTTTTCTCACAAAACAGGCTTTTTGGAGGTTAGACTCCCTCAATGACACAATTTCATGATTTAAGTATTGGATTTGGAGGGATTTGAGAATTGGAGATGGAGGGACGGATTAGGCCTCTGGTAAAAAACCTCTGAAGTCTAAATGAAATTTGGCTCAAACTTTGGCCCCAGACGATGGCACAGGGTAGTCATCTCTCTCTTAGATTTATGCAGTATTGTATGAGAAGTATTAAAACAATATGAATGTCAATATACGTTCAAACGTGATTCAAAAACATTTAAGGACTCAAAGTGTTATTGTTTTCCAAATTTGTAATTGGACTGTTTCTGTTATGGTTTTGATTTGGCCCCCGGCAATGTCGCTGTCTAACGACTGTTAAAGGCTATGGTTGTCGGTACACGTCAGCCTGTACTTTCGGATTATAATGGTCTTGATGTTATGACGTCATACAACTACCTCAAAATTAACATTCAATGAAGTAAACATTATCCGTGAGAAATAATCACGTGAGGTTAATAAGTAATTTTCTTGCTAAACGAACAGAAAAAATGTATCATTTTGTAGTAGATACTTCAGTAGATATATTTATAATAACCCAATATTAGATATTTATAAAAGATAAAAAAAAATGTATCGAAAATAGAAACCAATTAAGATTATAACGATATCTGCCTATCTGCGATATCTGCCTAAAACATAATTTTATGGTTATTATTCACTACCTACAAGAAGTTTTTTATTCCTTATATATTATACATATGTATAATAAGTATAAATCTACTAAAATGTGTCTCAAGGACGCCAACTTTTGAATGGCACATCCAATTAAAATACAAATAAAGATTCAACTAGAAACGAAGATTTTAAAATGTGCTTTTTTTATAATCACGTCAAATGATAGACATTTCTGGAACATAGATTATTAACCAAAACAAATACATATAACACTTTTAGCAAACAAACACGATTTAATTAATCAATTATAATTTACATATTTACATGGGGAACTTCCGTTTTGGTGATTGAATTATTGACAAACAAGCCATGGTAACTGATTAATGTAGGTATGTGTTACTATATAATACATATTTGTTTAGATATATATTATTACTCGATTTCACCTACGGCATGGCCCGCGTGGTATGTTCATAAAAAGAAGCTTCCCGCTAGGTGGACCGACGACATCGTCAGAGTCGCGGGGAGCCAATGGGTGCAGGTGGCAACTTATTGTTCGATGTGGAGAGCTAAGGGATAGGCCTTTGTCCAGCAGTGGACGTCTTCCAGGTAATGATGATGATGATGATGAATATAAGTAGGAAGTAGTATTATATTTTTATATCGTCAATATTTACCTAAACGACTCTATTTTTTTTTAATTACTGTAAAGTATATAATACAATAATATTTAAAATTATAAAAATAGGAGCCAGCTGGCAGCTGGATCATGACCGACATGAACAGTATGAAGTTAGCTATCATTGTGCCGATAGTTGTGTTGGCCAATCGGTTAGTCCCCAAAAGCCTCGACAACCACCTTAACAGTTTGTCATTAGGTGGATGGATCAATTCTGATACAGAAGGCAGTCTCTTTTAAATGACCCGAATTGTGAGGCGAGCCTTTTTTATCTATTGTATCTTTCATATGTGTGTTAGATAAGAGTGTAAGAAATATTGATTTAGATTTTTTAATCTTTAATCAGTAAAATAAGACGCTTGCTCCTTTCACCTATCGCTTACTGTTTTCTGCACTACCCGAACGTCTAAATAGTAGACAGTTCCTAATGCATCAAGATCGCGGGAATTATCTACCTATTTTCAAAAATAAATACTTGAATAAAGCATTTTTTTTAAATGAAGCATGTCATCTATTTTCTCGTCTCACCCTGGGTAGGTTCGAGATATAAAGTGGCAGATTTTAACTGATACAAAACCAAACTGGTACATCCATACATCATTGCGCTTCCTGCAACACCGGTCATAATGGTCCGGTGATCATCCTTGCTGCGTGATATCTATACTAATATTATAAAGAGGTAAAATTTGTAAGTTTGTATGTAAGTGGTAATCTTCAGAACCGCTGGTTGGATGTCCAAAATTTTTTCGATGATACAATGTTCCTGAGTGCTATAGGCCATAAAATATCACGCTACGATCAAATGGAGCCGAGCAGCGGGTGAAACCGCGCGAGAGTAGCTAGTGCTAAAAAAAGAGAAATATCTCTTTACTCCCGAGAGAATTGAAATAGATCTATGGCCAGCGCTGAGGATTATATACAAATTATGAAACCAAATAAGTATCTTTTATTTTGTAACGTTAATTTATGCAGTGAGTGAAAAAAAATCCAACTGCATTATATTCGCAGCCGACGTAATTTTGCGAAGTTGTTTATTAAATATTTTTCCACTTATGTATTGTGGCTGTGCAGATATATTTAAAAAAGGTATAAAAATGAAGGTTAACACATTTCAAAAGGTAATTAAAATGCTAGATTGCGAACTGGAATATAAAAACACGAGTACCTACTTAAATAAAAAAAAAAATGAATTTGTTTTGTTTTTTCTTTGTACAAAACCTCTCAAGCGTAATTTCAAATTTGGTTAAAGCACCGCTATGGTCTGTTTAACATTTTTTTTTTGATGCTGTATGTTTGATTTTGTTTTTAGAGGGTTACAAAAACCAATAGGTACGTTTATGAAACTGTAAAGCCAATTAACATTAAAATTGACCTTTATACTGACAATAAATGCATTCAAGATATTTGAATTCGACATTTTGACTTTGAAAAATATTTTCGAAGCCAAGGCTAGCAATTCATAAATAATTCGTGACAGCATGACACTAGGCTGATTATTATTATTGAAAAACTAAATGATAAAAAACAATTAATTCCTTATTTAAAATGACGTGTTCCCTAAGTAAGGTTTTGCATATAATATTTTGAATTTGTTAAGACAAAAGCTACCGCACACGACGTTATTAGCAAATGTCTTAAAGGTTTTTTTTGATTCTATATTATTTGGTCTTGTTACAAAACTGTCACATTAAAATTATTTCTTGACCTTGAGTAATAACCCTAAGAGATTCATGTTTTTTTCTGAGATAGGACGGCAAACGACCAGACGGATTACCTGATGGTAAGCTATCAGCGCCGCCCATGGACACCCACAACTACGGTGGGTGGTCGACCTTTTGGGGATTAGGGATTTGGAGAATTTAGGATTGGGGAGGTAAAAGATTGGGCCTCCAGTAAGCTCACTCACACTATGGTTGTTTCACACCGGTTGTCTGTGCAAAGTTTTCATAGAGGCGTTTCAATGGTATTTCTCACCATAGTATTCACGAACAACCGAAATAAACATAAACACGGAAGTATAAGCAAACGACAACACTTAAAAAAAGTACCTTCATCGTTAATTTTTACGAGAAAAACTTCATCTCTTAAAGTGTTAATTACAAGCAAAGAATTTTAACTTAGCAAACAAACTTCATTTATTAGGTCGGCATTTGATGGGGTTACATTGCCATGTCGCGGAAGAATTTTATGCTTTTGATGTCATCATTACTGTTTTTGTAATTTTCGGAATTGTAGTTCTAGAGATGTAACCTTTCAATCGTGGTAATTCGAGATACTTACAATAGAAGAAAATGAAAAGAAAAAAAAGAAAAATGAAAAAAAATGCCTCTCGTATATTATACACAATAGAATAAAAATACATCGTGTCTCATTAATTAGACCTAAGTTCCGGCAAACAAAGGGTTGATTAGTTGTATTATTAAAATGTATACTATGTTATAATAGTTTTTATATTAGATAGAGTTCTTTTATGTACATTCGTGTAGGCCATACCTCTATTAAGCTCGACAAAACAAGACAAGAATTGTATTTAAAAAATAATTAATTCTATAAATTGTGTATTTATTTGCAGATCGGAACTCGAAAAACGACACTTCGTTCTTGCATTCCACTGCAACCTAACAATTAAGGGTACCTACGATGCTAATGGAAGAATCCTACTGTTCCCTATCGACGGCGCAGGCGATGCTAAAATTAAACTCAGTAAGTAACAATTTGATAAATAATTCAACACTTCATTATGGTTTCAAGTTCTCTTTATCCCGCTTTTAAGTTACCATCTTTGCATTTTCAAATTTTCACCAGTTTCCTGCAGTTTGCGGAGATTAACAAATTATTATGTAAACTGTTGTCTTTGTACAAAAGAAGGGAGAAAATCAACATTTTCATCTTATGCATTTTTAAGTGTTTATTGTGATTTCACGAGAGAATTTAGTTTTTTCCTCTGGGTAAAGAACATTTAACGTCTTTATAGTAAAATGGAATTTCTTTTTGTTACGACTATTAGGTAACTTTCTGCGATCACTTATTTACGTTTTAAGATAAAAAATTACAGACTTACACCCGGTTTCTTAAAGGCCCATCAATGTTAAAATCAATTTTATCTCTTGTCAAGTCATCTGATTGGTTGACTGAATTAT
Source organism: Spodoptera exigua (assembly GCA_902829305.4). NCBI lineage: Eukaryota > Metazoa > Arthropoda > Insecta > Lepidoptera > Noctuidae > Spodoptera > Spodoptera exigua. The sequence continues at coordinate 9,419,439 of LR824614.2, forward strand.
CAACAACCAATCAGATGACTTGCCAAGAGATTTAACAGGAGATTAGTTAATTTTAGCATTGACAAGCCTTTCAGAAACCGGGTGTCAGAAAAGTATTCACCAATCAACATTTACCCTTAAAACAATTAAATAATTACTTTGTTTTTGTTACAGCCAACCTTAGAATGAAAGTCGACATTAAAACAAAATACATCAAAGATAACAAAGGTGTCAATCACTTTGCTATTAAAAACTACAAATATACCTTCGACTACGGTGATCGAGTCGCATTTGAACTGGACAATCTCTTCAAAGAGAGTAAGGAACTTAGTAAGTATACCTTTTTAATAATGAAGTAATCTTTACGTATTAATATAATTTAATTCCAAAACGTTGTAATTAAGAACCAGTCAAGTTTATTTTCCCTCCAAATGGAGCTACATAGTGTAAAACCTACAATTTAGAATAAGCTAATTTAATTTTGGACAGTCATAGTGATAACGTACTGTCCTATTGACAGATTACCGCCATCTGTTGTTCAAAAATGGTAACTCGCATTGCTAAATTACGAACAATTATGCCTAAGTTGATTAAATTAAGAATCTCAATCGAATTGGCGTCTATGCATATTTTCGGAAATTGTCAAAATTATTGTAGTTTAACTATTGTTATCTGGGTAGTGTCCCTTGAGATAGGCTATCCACATAATTTGTTCTTAATTACTTACCAATATTCACTAAACCAATAATCTGTCTAATTACTTGGATGTGCGATTCGTAATAACTCTGTCCTCGATTGTCGCATTCAATAAGCAAGAACGGCAATTATTTTACTTAATTGTCCCCAACGCTATATCCTCTAAGGATATCCTCTACCGATCAAGATGTGCATATCCGTGAGTGCATGCATAGGAACTGAAACTATTGACCCACATTGCAATTGCATATCCTTCTATGATAACAGTCTAGCTACCCAAGGTTGGGTGCAGATGATAATTATTGATTTCCTATGACTTCTCGTAATAAAATATAATTTAATCGTGAACTTGTTGAACTTGATACAAACGTAACAAGGTAGGAAATTATTGTAAAAACTGACAGCATAATGTCATACTTCTGAAGGTTATCTGTACAACATAATGTTAACGTTAAAATATTCATAACCAAAGTATACATATGTATGAATATTGGTCTAATTGATTTTCCTTTTCTTTCTCGTCTAATTTACCTTTTTATGTGACTGATGGTATGCAATCGGCGAAGTAGCTAGTGTGTTGACGGCCTTTTGGGGATTAAGGGATTGTGGACGGATAAAGGAAGAGTATAGATTGGTCCCTTTTTTTGTCAGGGGAAAATCATCAAATGACTTCTCCCGCCCAAGGTTAGGCGAGAGAGAGTGTCAGACTCTTACTGACTAAAAACCCCCGCGTTCCTTTTCCTGCTCTGGGCCGAGGCCGCGGTGAGTCATTGCGCTGAACCCGCATCCCCGGCTGTCCCCTGTAAACTGCAATCGTAAGGCAAAACGCAACGTTGTAGCGTATGTGTGATGTTTCACGCCAGTTTTCTGTGAGGCCGTGGTGTCACTGCTATCGAGCTGACCCATTCGAGCCGAATAATTTATCTCCCACACTTACCTACCTACATAATCCGAGATGTTGTGTATTTAGATAAACTAAACACATCACTTATTAATTTATTACACTTTTTCTAAGGACCACTCTAAAATTTTCGGTCATAGTCACATATGAGCTGAAAAACTTGTCTTAATCTAATGAAATAATAATTTAAATGGTTTTTTTTTCTTTACAGGTAAAACAGTTCTACAATTCCTAAACGAGAACTGGCGGTTGGTAGCCGAAGAATTTGGAAAACCAATAGTAGACTACGCCGTCGAACTAGCAATAAGGACTATCGAAAAGTTCTTTATAGTAGTTCCTTATGAAGAACTCATTAATGTTCCCATTCCTAAATTTTAGTTTGAGTTAAGTATTATTACGTTGTAAGGTGAATAGTTTATTACATTTTTTTAAGATAGTATTTTTTTGTTTCATTGATTCCTTTTTGTGGTTGTCGTTAAATGATTTCTCATATTCTGATATGTTAAAGTTTATTTTTAAGTTTAACCCTACCTAATTGATCTTTACCCATTTTTTTGTTTTAATACGGACATGGAAATGCTTAGCTCAAATAATGGCTTATATGACAAAAGATACATTTTTCTGTGAGTGGTCTCACTATTGAGTACAAAAATTATCTTTATTGCAAAATACACCGTAATACACCAGTAATAAGAGATTTGTCACGAGCACCATTAATTCCCGGAATATCTCGTCATTTGTCTTAGTTGGACGTTAGACCGAGAACCGCCCTTACCGCGTCTTGATCATTTACACTATATCCTTTTCACATTATTTGTTCCGTTAGATTTTCTATATGACTTGACATAGATTTTTTGCTAGTGTCTTCAAGGCATTGAACAACATAGTTTTGTCTGTTTTATTATGAATGGAAAATTACTTATTGCCAGTTTCTACTCAAACTTAAATGTGGCGAAATCTTCCTTCGAATCTAAATCATTGACAATGCATAAAATTATCACCGTAGAGTCTTTGAAATCAGAAGTTCATAGACACCAATTAATTATTTATATATATAAAAATCAATGCCAATTTTCGTTGTAATGTTATAACTCAAGAATGCCTATACTGATTTGGCTGAGTTTGGTCTTTTTTAATTACTTGTGGAAGTCCAGAGAAAGTTTGTACGTAAAAAAAATTAAAATAAACTTTCAAATGTGTAAAATCGACATCCGGTCTGGCAGAGCCGCAGGTGACCGCTTCTGCATTTGAATAACGGTTGTAAAACTTTATAGAAAATCGAATAAATATATTTTTGAACTTTGAATATCATATTTTGCAGCTGGAAGAACAAGATTATTTAGCTCAATAATAAAATTTGACTGAATAGATGGAAATTATATTGCTTGCAAAATTTAACAATATAATGATATACAATACCTATACTCATCGACATTAACATTTAGAATAATATTTAGAATAAAAAATCCTATTACAAAATGGTTTAGTAACACTACAAAAATGTAAAGGAATTAACATTAGAATTGTATCATATGAGTATAATAGTTTTGTGAGATGTGTTAAATCAATTATTAATAAAATTTGCTAACCATAGCAACTTTAATAATTCGTTAAAATATTTTACAAAAACTCTAAGATTATACCAAATTGCTATTTATAGCACGTTGACTTTCAATTTCGTTGTTTACAAGTCATTCCAAGGTTATAGATACAATCATCAAAAATAAAAGTATATTTGTCAGGTGATGGATATAATATTAATTATCAATCGTCGAAAAAAACCCTACGAATCTCTTCGTGAATAGCAATAACTTTAATTATAGATTCTGATATCTTTAAAACCACTGGGAGAGCCACGCTTCGGCACGAAGGGGTCGACTCGACCGGAGTGATACCACGGCCTAACAGAAAACCACGTTTCACGATAGGATGTATTAAATGTATTGCACATTCAACTTGAATATAAATACTGCAACTACCATAAACAATAAAGAGATTCTATTTTTAGGTCTGCAATAATAAGAGAAACAATAATCAAATAAAACATCATCAACATAAATAAGCAAATGGTGCCGCCCATTGACACCCGCGACATCAAGTAGTTGTAGATTAGAAGTACGTTGGGAACTTTAGGGGGGTTAAGGATTAGGGAAATTGGGGATTGAGATTGGGAAGGTCTCAGCTCACCTCACCCACTCAGCGAAACAACGCAAGTGTTGTTCTCGCTGGTTCGCCGTGTTCGAGCCGGCTCATTCGCACCGAAGCATAGCTCTCCCATACCTATCATTCCTTATTACATTTTTTTAAGGTATTTGAAGGCAATGTGCTTTACATTGACAGTGACAGTGATACTATGATATTTCATCATAACACGTATTTAAATAAAGGTAGTTGTGCAACGAAAATTTTATTAATTCAATTTCAATGACTGATATGAAGGTCTAAAAGGCTATTGAACTGTTTGAATAATATTTTTATTTCCATATTAAACAGTTACTAGACTGTACTCAGCCAGCGATTACGAGGAACTTGATAAAGTAAGTAACATCCATACCTTCTACTCCATCACAATTCTTATTATAAGTAATGAGTAGCGAAGTACAGAAGCAACCAACCAATCACACAACAAAAAATACGTCCCAAGACCTATCAGATAGAACAACAACTTCATTTGTTTTGAAAAATATTGGGAGCTGTATGTACTACTTAATGTCAAAACTTAATGTCAAACTTATGTATTACTTAATGAATAAATGAAAAACAGAAGCAGCCCGATCAGAGTCGCGCCCGGCCTTTCTACAGCCGTCTCCTACTTCTGCGAAGCAGTAATACTCTAAGAAGCATTTGGATCGCGTGAGAGAGCTATTATTCACACTTTGGAGTGTCGGGGATCACGTGATGGTCTCCGGTCACAAGGGTAGCTGGTCCTCCAACCAGAACCAGATCCAAGCGTAGGATGCGTCAGGTCCCGCGCACGCATCAATGAGCCATCAAACCAAAGGCAGGATGGGGCCACTAAGGCCAACTAGTGATGGGCCGTGACCAGGCTCGTAACAGGAACCAAATAGTTTTTAATCAATAAGGACGGGACATGTCAATCGATGATATTCCGCAAAAAAAAAAATAACTACTCTGTTTATTTCTTCCGTTTTTTTTATTGGCACACTTAGGACAAAATGTTGACCTTCAAGAAGTCTTTATAACCACTTACTCACAAACTCGTCCTAGCAACAAATCGGTCAAAAGTATGACCTTCACCAATAACATGCCTTAATCGCCAAAGAAATCGTAAAGAAAAATATAGCTAATATGAAAAAATCACATAGTAAGAAGATTAATAGATTCAATATAAGTGATGACGTTTCACATCTATCGCCTAAGGGCATGATAATGAATAATAATGATCTTTTATTCATACTGTATCATAATTTGTTACGAAAAAATATTTTCTCTTAAAATTATTCTGCTGTGTCATTGGAATCAGCCATTTTATTAGATGCAACTTAGCCAAGGCCTAATCAGTAGGGGAGTAGTAGGGTAGTTAGGTTGTGAGATTACCGGAGACAATCCTCAAATATCGGGAACCCTAATTCTCATAAGGCCGACAACGCATACGTAACTCCTTTGGTGTAACGGGTGTCCATGGGCGGCGTCAATTGCTTACCACCAGATAATACGACTGTTCTTTTGCCGATCTATTTCATTAAAATTGAAATAAAATAATAAAAAAAACTGTCGGCAAAAAAATAAGAAATATGAGTAGCTAAATGCTAAAAGGCACTGAAATGAAATGACTACGTTCAATTAAAAACAGTCTATCTAACGTAGAATTTAATTGAATTTTTAGTAACTAGCTGCGAGTTTATCGGCACCAGATAAACATTGAAGCCCGATAAAATACAAAGCAACTGTAATCTGAATATTCTAAACACTAACAAAACAAAAATACGAAGCTTAATGAAAAATAAAAATTCACGTAGGTACCAATTTTTGGCACAAATCCGAAGCGTATCAATTTTCACGTTTGTAAAATTCAAACACCATTTATAGCAGACAACAACAAGCTAACCTATTTTATTTATTGGATTTTCAACTTTATTACAAAATTGAAAGGTAAAAAATGTGTTGTAGAAATTTGACAGGTAAGGGTAGCTCGACGTGCTGGCATCTGTACTTAAAACCCTCGTAAAAACGTATTTTACTACACAACTTTGTTAATATTCTGCTATCCGTATAACTCAAGGCAGTCAGCTAACAGATTTTTCTCGAGTTCCAGCTTTATGAGTGCAGTAAAAGTATATCGCAGGTATGCTAATATTTTAATTAACTTTGTACAAATTTACAATGCTATCTGTAATTTTAATTAAGTACGTGGGCGCTTTAATTTTCGTAAATCTCTTTAAATTTATGGGATCTACTTAATGCAGCTATGTTAATGAATGGCAAGGATGTATCCGCAATATTGTAATTCTTAGATATAGGTACCTACACCAAACACTTATTCTTTTATAAGTTCTTTTATGCGACGTTATCTATGGAAAAATCCTAAATGTACGAACGTGTTTACCTATGCATTTCATATTTTTATAGTTTTTGTTGTGAATTTTCGCAGGAACATGATAAGATGTTTGTTTAAAACATTACTGCATACGGTACTAAAAAGTCTAGGTACCTATACACTTAAAACTGGCTTAAATCAATAACAGTTTTTTTCATTACACACTACACACCATCTACACATCAATGTTTTCAAAGATCCCTAATGTCATCCTGAGTTTGCAACTCACAACAAAAAAAAAAAACGACACAAACACATTCTCGATCCATTCCTTTCTTCTAAAAGTCCACTCTACCTTGTTATTCCGCAGTCGCACCTCAACTTGCGAAGAAAAATAACTAGTCCAAAGAACTAACACCGCACACACCACATCTAAAACATCGTCGCAAACTCACAACTCTTAATTAAATGCCCGAACAACCCACAAGAGATAAGCAAGTGCAGTGAATTCTATTCAGAGTAACAATGCTACGGGACAGCAGTGAACAAGTTGCAACTTGTCGGTAAGTTAACAACTTGTTGTGAGGACCACAAGTGAAGTGGACTGTCCAATGTGTCCGCAGTCCCGACTGACCGAACATCATTTTATTGTTCCTACAACTTTGCTCTTATTGTGTTCTTAGGGGAATTGATTACATTTCTATTGAGTGCTTGGAAAAGAATATCGTGCAAAAAATTGACTCTTATTTGTATTTACTTGTACAGGGTGTCCGGTAAAGTATGGATAACCTTGAAGTGCCTTTAAGTATATTATATGACTAATATACAAAAAAACATAACAAAACAAAAGTTTTTATAAAAAACTTGCAAATTAATTTATTTTAGACAAATTGTGCATAATTTATTTTTGCAGCAAAGTATCATTGTTATGCAATATTATAATGTACGTGAATGTTAAAGGATCATTTTCTATTTCCTCTAGCACCAATTCTTCTACTTCAAGACATCATCACTAAGGTACAACTTAAGATATTTTCCTTTTCGTTTTTATTTCTGAGAATGTACGAAAAGGCATTTCAAGGATTACCATTCTTAACCGGACACCCTGTTTACAATGCCACTCGTTGTTTTTGTATTGCAATTTTTTATCTCCTACCTACTCTCAAGTGTCAAACTTTTGCAAGACTTCCCTAATCATGTAGATATACTGTATATTACCCTCTTATTCACCCAAAATGTGAAAAGTATTTCCAGAGTAAATGTTTTGTATGATTAATTACTGAATTCTAAAATCTATCTTTTTTCAGGCTTATACCTACATTATATTGTGTTATTGCTATTATTTTTTATTTTAAACATTATTGATGTTACTCACTATTCCAGAAAATTTAATTTAGAACAAAAATCCATTAACGATTCTGTGAAATGTAAAAGTGCTCAACACGATCTCGTGAAATACAGATATTTTGCTGACATTAGTAAATGTATATCATCATTACATTAGCAAAGCAAAATGATATGATTTAAAATAATATTTTGTCTATTTATGTCTAGTTCAAATTTATCCTAAATTCTTGTTATGACTGAAGAAATTTGAAAATCGAAAATCTGTCAAATGTTTTTTCACCAAATGGGTCTATGTGGTCCAGCGGAAAATCACAGCTCAGTGGAATATTCTTGGATCATATCAAAATAAATAAATTTTCCCTAAATCAAATCAAATCTATCAAAATTTTACACTGAACAATCTTTTAACCAAGCATTATGCCACAAATTGTCCCACATTCAGATTAGGCAAATACACAATGTTCAAACAAACGCAAATTGGCGCTTGCATTCAAATCCAATCATCAACGGTAATTACCATTGTACCGTTGATTTGATATCAAATTAATGCCCACAGTATACTCGACTGCTCATGTTGTAGGTAATAATAACTCACCTAGATTGGATGAAAAAAATCTAAGTTTCATGTTAAATGGTTTTTTTTTTTATGTGCAAGCAGACGGATTACCATAGGTGAGCGATCAGTGCAGCCCATTGACACCCGAAACAACAGAGGAGTTATGAGTGCGTTGCCGACCTTTTGTGGATTAGGGATTTGGAGATTAATGGATTGGGAGGGAAGGGATTGGGCCTCTTCTCTCACATGGCGAAACACAACGCTGTGGCTGTTTCACTCCGGTAGAGCTGAACCATTCGTGCCGACGAAGCATGGCTTTCCTTCACTTTCATTCACTTGGTGAATTTTATCTATCTCTAAATCTATGGAAGATTCTCACAGCATTATTTGAGACCTGTTTCTTTTCTCCTGGGTGAGAGAGAGTGTCAGAATGTTTCCGACTCAAAAAAACGCGATCCTTCTCCTGCTCCCAGTTAAGCCGCATTATTGAGCGTGCCTCACGACTCAAAACTAAACATCAGCCCTGTTTAGCCTCTTATGTGGTATAAAAATCAAGTAACATTTCAGTAGGTATAGCCAGCAAATACGCTAATACTGCCTACAGTACTTACTAACCTCCAATCTAATTTTGTTAAAACTTTTGCTCAGAGAAATGTTCTAGGCGATAATAAAATTATACTCACTTCGATTGATTGCTAAGAATAATAGAACTCTTCTATTTATAGCTTCACTCTTATGTAAGACAATGGATTGTATTGTATTGTATTGTTTTTTATTACATTTTGTGAAACATAATTTTATATATTTGTAACTTCTCCGGTGATAAATTACTTACAAGTAGGTAATCCATGTGTTAGTTTGCCGGTATCCCAAAAAAAGTACTTTTTCGAAGCTAGAGGTTCTGGGAAGTTGTATTCTTTTTGTTGACCTTGACCCTTGCGTTGTATTTCGTCGTGGGAGTGGCGTTATCCGAAGCCCATTCCTCTCCCAAATATCAATTCTCAGTAGCCCAATCCCCCAGACTCAATCTCCAAATTTGCAACAATCTGCAAAAGGCCTGCAACGCTCTTATGCACCATTGATGTTGCGGGCTATACAGCAGTCACCGTTTACCGACACATACCCTAGAAAAAAAAAGAAAATCTTTTCGATTATTGTATTTATTTTCAAACCACATGTTTTTGGGCTACAATATCAAATAGTTATTAAACTATTCCTAAATAAAAATACCATTTCGACTATTAAACTCAACTAACAAAATTGCAAAGTCAGTTAACAAAAGAACTAAAAGAGTTTGTAAATGAAAATAATAGAATTTGGACGTGGTCGACCTCGTTCAGACAGTTTCGCAACCCTGTTACAACTTCATTTTGCACTCAAATTTGATTTAAGTAAACCCCAATGGAAATATTTCAGCTAGAGCATATTTAATTAACGTGTTCAGCTTTTTTGACGCCAAAGTTTCGCTGTTAAAGTGATAGATTTGTCTAAATAAGAATCATGCAGTTGGTGAATTTATCAATCGATTTCTTAAAAGTATAAGTCTAGTTTTAAGTGTGGGAGAGCCAAGCTTCGGCACGAATGGGTTGGCTCGACCGGAGTTATACCACGGCCTCACAGAATACCGGCGTGAAATAACCCACAGCGTTGTATTTCCCCGTGTGAGTGAGGTTACCGGAGGCCCAATCCCTCTCCTTCCCCTATCCCTTCCCAATCCTTATATCCGCAACCCCTATCCCCAAAAGGCCGGCAACTCGGCACTCGTAACTCCTTTGGTGTTGCGGGTGTCCATGGGCGGCGCCGATTGCTTACCATCAGGTAATGCGTCGGCTCGTTTGCCGACTTATCCTTTTTTATAAAAAAAAAGTATTTTGGTGTTATTGAATTTTGCTTTGACATAATGTATTTGTTCAGAGATATTTCATCCTGAATTCCTAAAGCTTTTTTGTAGTAATTACTTCAGAAAAAACGAACGACATGCCATTTACCTTCACACAATTCTTGTCATAAAACACGTGCCTATTAGCAACATACAAAGGCAGAGTAAGTACATGTTTCTATTGATAATCTTTCCGGATTAGCACAAAGAAGAAACTTGTGTCCGACGATGGATATAAAAAAACATGTAAACATTATATTTAAACAGATAATTAACTACTCTACGGTTCTATATTTGTATAGCTATACATCTGTATATCCTGAAAGAGTTACTCAAGTAATGTTGAGGTCATAATATGCCTATTTTAAGTCCGTTCTTGTCAATGTCCGTAAAAATGGCCGTCATTGCAAAATAGGAATTTAATGATAAATTGCTTTTAAAATTGTTACATAGAATAACAAATACAGAGCTTACCGAAAACGAAAAAGAATTTTGATAAATATTATATGATTATTTTAGTGAAAATCAATGTACCATAGAACAGCTGTTTTCTTTTTGATAGATGGCGTTGGTGCCGATATAGATCAAGCTATGATTTTGTTAAATTAATTTAGTTGGGTTTCCAACATATACATAAAATCAATCAACTTTGAAGCATACAAAAATCAATAATTTATCCTAGAGCATTTATACTGTTTTTGTTTCATTTACTTCCTATTCTGGAAAACACACATAATTAGCCTTCACTACTCTTTTTAAGGGGTAATATCATTCTATGACTTGTTCCGCCCCGGGTAGAGCGAGAGAGGGGTGTCAGACTCTTACTGACTACAAGCCAACCCCGTTACATCTCGTGCCTAAGGCCGGGGCAGCGGTACGTTATTGCGAATCGCCTTAAAAAGCGATCAGTATTAACACTTAGTCTCCAAAACAGTAGAACTTTAATAACTTAGAGACATTTATCTAAAAACAATAAAGATTTACATCCCAAAGTGCCTTGTAATAATTGTGTAATTTTTTTGTAAATTCTTTTCGATTGTTCACCTGTTTCTAACCGAAGGAAACGCTCTGTCGTAGCAAGTTGTCGTAACTTGTCCAAGCTAATTTCACTGCGGAAAGTTTAGACTTACAGCTCGCGACCCGTTTGTTCCAGGATTTATAGTTCAGTACCGGATTTTCATTCCTACATTTGTTGAAGTCAACCTCTTTTTGTTTAAGAATGGCAAAGAAAATCCTGCAAGTTTTAGTAGTGGTTTTAAAACACTAGTTTGTTGATTCTATGTTTGTGTACTACAAGTTAATAATTAGTGATTAAATTGACTAAAGTAGAGTAAAATGTAATTTTTATTTATTTGATAATTTGAGCAATGCATAACACAATACAAAGAACTAATACCATATGTCATTCTTAACAAAAAATAAAAATTGTGACCTATTAATACCATCAACATTTTTAAATATTTACTCGATATCGCTCTTGAAAAAACAATGCGGGAATTGAATAGATCACGTTCTAGATACTTACACTCCAATTATCAAAAAGCCGTAACAGACGTCAAGGTTGCCTACACACAAAACCGACTCGTATCTCATTATTACTTACAGGTCAAAAGATTTCCAAATAGGATATCAAAGTACCACATGTAAATACTGAATACAATTACTAGGTTCCATTCAAACAGGGACTCAATGTAAGAGGACATCAATCAAACCAGCAAAGCAAATATGAGAAGATAGTTCTTTGAAATTTGAGCCTTTAGGCATTTCAAAGACCTTCGTAAGTACAGATGCACGCATGTCAACCTATTCGGTATGTAAATTAGTTTCAGAAGATTTGCGACTTTATATCAAAATGTTAAAGCTGCAAATGTAATAAAGAAATTTGGAAAAGAGGTGTACATTGACATGCTATCGTCTACACGCGGTAAGTACTGATCTTCAATTTTTCAACCAGACTCAAGTATGTGATAGATTTTTAATGAAGTCTGGATATTCGTGGTTAATTTTAGAGAAATATTTTAGTAAATGAAAGTAGTATGATTGAAACGTAGTATTTTTCTCCGAAATGAAAAACTCTTTTCAGGTTTGGACTCCAAATTGTACGTAGTACGTTCATTGGAAATTCTTGGAATTATTGACTTCTTTGTAATGTAAAACATAGACTTATGTGTTACATTTACTCGGAAATCTTCTTTTAACATATTGAGACGACGGCGAAATAATTAATTTCGATAGAACATTGACATTTGTGTTGTACACAAAGCAATAACAATTTTTTTTTTTGTACAAATTGTAAGCTTTTGTAAATTAGAAAGGAGTCTAAAAGGATTCTATCCATAATAACTATGTTTCTGTTCCTAGAACAGATGTTGTCAACATGATGTGAATTTTATTTCAGAGATTACTTAATTTTTCTACGAAACCAAAAATTAATAAAATATTTTTCTTAAAAGAGAAAGACATTATGTCAACTAACATATAATATTGTTATAGCTTTTTTGCACGCACGATTTACTACAAGTTCGCAGCCAGCCTCTTTTGGGTTTCATTAGAATTTAAATATAGGGGATTTGAGGACAGGGAATGGTGGGGGGGGATTGGGAATCCAGTACGGTGAAACACAATGTCGCTGAAGATGTTGTCGTGCCAAAGCATAGTTCTCGTAAGTCCCAAATATAGATAGAATACGAATATTTAAATTAAAATGTTGAGAACCACATACAAAATCTTGTTCCCAAGACAATTTGAACTCTAATAATGAAATTTGGTTTCTGTGCGCTGTCACTATTTGATTCTCTAATTAGATTTCTATGCCCGGAGACGAGTCAACCATTATCAATATCCTTTTGTCAAAACCCCTCTTTACTAAGGACTACGATGATAAAAGGAGAACCTTTGATAAATTTAATGGAGGCTTCCTTAAAAAAGGAATCGGTAAATTGTATTAAATTGTGAATTTGAATAGGTAAGTGAAAAAATGAGACCCGATTTTAAACGTAATGTGATATCATGAGTGATTTTTAATGACGTAAGCAAAATTATAATGAGGCCCGAGAATGGAAGTACATGTATTAAGATATCCACCTTAAAATACTTCTATTGCGACAAAAATTATGTATAACTGATGAAGGGCAATTGTATGTAGAGATTAGTAGGTGGTACTGAATATCTTTTGAGGTGTTTTGGAACACCACTGCATAACTTTGGGGCTATTTAAAGGATCCAATGCCCCTTGTCCACATAATTTAGGTGCTGATGGTTTAGTGTTGAAAATATTTTCCTTAAATGTCCTGAAACTTTATCTACTAAAGCCTAAGCGAATCATGTTTTTTTTTTACTTTTCCATCAATCTAGAAATTTAAAAATTACTCCTAACGCCTAAGATTCGATAAAAAACATGTCCTGTCTTGTTACTTACTAAAAAAATTTGTAAAGGCGCTAAAATAGAAAATCAGTCATCCACAACATTTATATGATCTAATGTAATGAAAAAGATGTTTCACCATGTTTTTTTTTAAATATATTTATACAGACACTTGACCCAAATTTGAGTTGATTGATGGAATCATCTGATGCAATCTACAAAATTAAACGCGATCGATTTCAATTCGACTGGGGGCTGTTGGGGGAAATTGGACATACATTTTCGGTCATCCTCCAAAGTGTATGGGTCTAAATACAAGCTTCCAATTCTCATTGAAACTTTGCCGATAAGATGGGATAAGATCGGATAGGCAACTGCATTTAACTGAGACACCTTTAGCTGATACTTCGATGGCGAGCAGAGTAATTTGGTTAACCGTACTTTAGATGATCGGGTCTTAGATTGAGCTAATTTTAGCTTTGTTTTTGTGGTAGAATGATATAAATTTTAATTGAAGCAAATCTGCATCGAAATGTAGTTGGATAGAATATTGTTTATATAATCTAAACAGAGAATTCTTTGTTATGTGTATAAATAGCTGGTCTTGACTTTTATGTTTATTTTAGGATGAGTAAATAAATTGCTGTCCCACTGACTGGGTTTTAGACCCGTTAAAAGGTAATTAATATTGTTATGGCCACATAAAGAAACAGTTTTATATTTTTACATTGCAAGTCGTTGTGGCCCGGAGGTTAAGGCTAGCATTTCAGTCGAATTGTGTATTATTGGAATTAAGTCCTTTTTTGTAGCATAAAATAAAATAAAAACTTCTATTTCACTTCAATTATTAAAAGTAATAAATACTGCCTATTTTATGTAATGGTAATACGAATGAAACGAATCGAAAAAGTCAGAAAGATTAAGAAATATTAAGCTTCCCATTTTTAAAATGTATCGTTTCGAGATATTGCTAAGTCGAAATAATATTATACAATCTTCAAAAAGGTAGCTCTAATGTAGAGTGGACTTTTATACACATCTAACCTAGCTGATTAATACAAGTATAATTGAAATTATACAAGGGGCTTTAAATGTAAACATGTATAATAACTAAACAATTAAAATAAGTATCAAAATATTATCAAGATACGTTTAGGGCCTTTATAATACACACGTAATAGGCGACCGCAAAGGCGACGATACTAAGGGCAGACGAAAATAATAATTATTGTTAAAGTGCCGGAAAAGGCCCCTTCCTCTTTATAGATCAAAGGGGTACAGACTCCTAATTAAATGCCAAGACGATACCGTATCATAATATAACTTGGAGGCATTTTCTAAATTGTATTACCTTTTTACTGAACAACAAAAATGTTTTGCTTATTTGTTACCAGCCAGTTATAATAAGGTAGACTATTTCCTTATTTGGTAGCAAAAATGTTAAGTTTTTTTGTATTTTAAAGGCTTTAAAAAAAGAAAATGAAATTGATATCTGTCGTTCCAGTTTGACCTTGAAAGTTTAAGTTTATTAAAGTGGATATTATTTTATTAATACGTATATGTTACTTATTTATACTTTTACTTTATATTTATATTATGTGAACAATTGCATGTCGAAGGACTTAGTGCTGATAGTATTTTTATTCAGTCATTTAAGAAGTGAAAAAAATTTACACAGGAGGTAAAGGTTTATATGAATTCAAAGTTCTACGAAATAATACATACATGTACAAACATAAACAAAATACTACCTAATTACCAACAAATAATGCATGCGAGAAGATACAAAAAATATGTAGGTAACTACCACATACATTTGTATACCATGAAAATTTTATGTGGAAAATAATAAAGGACTTTTTCACAATCCTTGAAGTAAACACTATAGTTAAACAATAATAATAAGTCATGCTTATTATCTGATTCATCGCACAGGTAAGTAGATATCGTAAAATATTGCTATGTTACTTCATTTATTCTCATAGCAATAAGTTGCTAACAAGTGACAAATGAACTAAAAACTTAAATAAATATGTGAATAGTGATTTTACACGTCTGCAAGATCCCTTTTTTTTTAATTTAATTCAAGACCCAAATTACCCAAATCTTTAAAGGCATTGTTGAGTTATAACATTACAACGAAAAGTGGCATTGATTTTTATATATTATATAGACAAGAAGAATTTTAAAGCAATATCCAAAATGAAGGTGGATTATTCCAGTATCTTAACGTTAATTACTTACCTCCACATACGAGGCGAGAAGTGCAAGAAAAACATGCTACAAGATGCTCTGGCCACGAAGATGGGACGCGCCCCAGTTGACGCGGTAATTAATAGAAATATGATGCAACAGGGTTGAACTTGGATTGCACAAACTTTAAAAAATGAAAATGTTGTAAAAATATTACTATTTTTTTATGGTAATCGGGATAATTATGGCAAACTAGCAGATGGATTACCTGAAGGTAAGCAATCAGCGCCGCCCATGGACAACCAAAGGAGTTACGAGTGCGTTTTTTGGCCTTTTAGTTGTCCCTAGGGTTTCGGATATTTAAGAATTGAGAAAGGATGAGGCTAGGGGGAGGAATTGGGCCTCCGGTAACCTCACATGGCAAAATACAACGCTGTGGTTGTTTTACGCCGGTTTTCTGTGAGACGGTGGTATCACACCCGTCGAGCCGACCCATTCGTGCCAAAGCTTGGCTCTCCCACACTCTTGCTTCTTTACTATACAAAAATTTATGTACGTAAAATAAAAAAGAAAGTCTCGGTCATGAATGTGAGAAGTAATATTTTAATCTTATTTTAGAAATTATTTTTTAAGCTTTA
Organism: Spodoptera exigua; assembly: GCA_902829305.4. Lineage (NCBI taxonomy): Eukaryota > Metazoa > Arthropoda > Insecta > Lepidoptera > Noctuidae > Spodoptera > Spodoptera exigua. The sequence continues at coordinate 9,435,490 of LR824614.2, forward strand.
TCACCTTTTTCTATGTTACATGTACTTTCTAATAACAGTAAGCCACCACTGACATACAGTGAAGAAAAACATGCTGAGGAAAAAATTACTTATTTCTAATTATAAACCATTATATTAATAACCATAATATTTGTAATCACCGATTCGCCTTGAGCAAAAGTTGTGATTAATGCTCAAACATTATCTTGGTGAGAAGACTCATTTACTCAGCAGTGGACACTTACTGACTAATAATGAAATATTTTAACGCTTGGAATGCAAACAATAAAATTATGAATTAATTAAACATATTATTATTATATATCAATATTCTTTACGATGTCTATACATAAAAGAAAGTCTGTATGGTAATACATATGTTATGACATTACCAATTACAACAAATCAATAAGTCCTACTATTGATTACCTAGTGCTGTCGTCAAGGAACTTGGCAGGTATCATTCATGTTCCCAATTATTAATTAAGGCTTCAATTAACAAGATAGATGAAAGACGACCCTGGGACTACTTGACGGCAGTTATGAGTTCATTTCACATTTGAAGATGTCTCAAGTGGTTCTTTCACATAGCTTGCTTTTATGTCAATGTGATCTCAACAATCTGGTCAATAGAAATCATACTTTTGAATTTACTGAAGCTATTAAACAATAAAAACATACCGTTTTAATTTATGAAATTGGCATAGGATTATGACTATTAATTATTTTAAGGTAAATAAAAGCGTTTGATTCATCAAACGCTATGCCCTTTTTATTATCACTTGGCTTCAGTAAAAAAGTACCTTCAGATTTGGTATTAACTTCCATTCATAACAAGGGAAAATGGCATGTAGTTTTTCATTAGAATTTCTAGGAAAACTTATATTATTGCAATCCTTCTCAAAAGTCATGATTAAACAGAGCGGCTTTCGTACAATTTAAGCCAAGAAATAAACACTTTTTGTTCAATAACTTTTATTAAAACGAATTATTGCAGTAACGAAAAGTAAAAATAAAATAAGTGCAGTGTTGACGTAAATTGAATCAATAAATGGAGTTACAAACTAAAAAAAAAAAATATGATATTTTACTTTTATCAATTACAATCACAGTAGGTACAACTAAATGTTGAAAACAACTATTTAAATACCAGATGTCTCGAGGGCGAATAATAAATGAAGGTACGAAAATAAACATACATCGTGTGATCTTGTTTTAAATTTATTTGCACTGCTTTCTGATCTGATGACTTTTGGTTGACAAACGACGGTACTATAATTGTAATCTACAAATAAGGAGTTTAAGGAACTTTTTTGGAACATTTAATATTACCTAGTTACTCGACATAACTTCTATACCGAAACCTTTAAATTAATCCAAATTTCGTAAATGTTATAATAATTATGTCATTAGGTCAAGTCCGACCCTGGTGATACATGAACATGACACGCCACCGAGACCCGCTGACCCGTTTCCCTTCAACCACCTGCGACCAGTCAATTTACCTTTAAAAAAATCTCAAGCAAACCTCAGCCTGAAAGAAAAGCAGTCTGTTTACTCAACACACATACATACAGTAACGGCCGCGTGCCCCCATTTCTAGTGCCACGCAAAAAGTCACTTCACCCTTTTCACACCTTTGCTTCTAAAGTGCATATTGCTGTGAACTTTCAAGTGGTGCTTGTGACGTTTGGGAAGGTGATTTTAGAGGAATGCTTGGGAATGGTTGAGACCTGAAACGCGATGTTTACGGTATTCAAATTGCTGTCACACGCCTTGCGCGCGGTTAAAAGTCCGATCGCACTTACGTCTAGAAATATTCTGTTTGTGTGAAACAAAATGCACTCAGATGCGTGTGAAAGATCCATTAGCTCTTACTCACTCATACTAGAAGTAGATAGTAGTTATTGTATGTATAGAATAATAGGGAATAGAAAGATGATGTGTCTTGCCTTCTTCGAAAGTGATTAGATAGTCACTAATACCTTTCATAAATACAAATGTAAATACAATTTGATTTGCACTTCTTTTTTACACTCGGAGAACAAAACGTGTGATTATACGTTAAGATCAGATCTTTCTGTTGCACCTGTTTTGCGAAATTCAATAAAGGAATATTTTATGCGTACCTCTGAAGTGAGGGATCCTTTGTTAGCGTTTTCTGAGTGTTACGTCAGGTGCGTTTCCGGATTCAATAAATAGAACAGCTTTTATGTTCCGTTTGGTTTGGCCCTTATTACATTCTTAAAATACTTCTTGTTGTTCTTCAAAGGTTGGGAAATTTTAATGATATGGTTTTGACTTAATGATACCTATAATAAATAAATCTCCTATTCATAAGGGAAGATTTTGTATTATTTGATGATATTCCACTATTCTCACGTTATATAGGTATTTATTTTGGTAGCTAATGTACCGACATACCTAGACAATCGCAGTATACATCTTAAATAAAGAAATTTTAATGAAACTTCCTAGAAAGTTGATCCATTTTCTCAAATAGCTATTAAATTCTGCGAAAATCCATAACAAATTTCTAAATCTGTTTGGAAAAGTGACAAACAGTTGCAAAGTCTCACATAATGCGCGATTGCATTTCAAATAGTATCCGTTGAGCCCGCGTACAAGTCGAATGAATAATTCAACTTGGACGCCTGTATTCAAATACTTTATGTATGGATGCAAAGGAAATCCGATCGGTAAGTGCTGGGAAATTTGTTTTTACGTCACATTTTTCTTGATAGCTGAAAAACGTCAACGAAAATAGTTGTTAGTATGAACTTTGCCACCTATTGGTTTGGGGAATGGTTTAAAATGTTCATGATTAAGATAATAATTTGTTAATTCAGAACAAACACTTATTACTTTATGGTTAAATTGACAAATGATTTAAGGTAGGACTGTTCGGCTTAATGGATTAGCTACTCGTTTATAAGGCGTGAACCAAATCTGAAGATGAATCACTTGGTGAATTATCATCTAGCGATCTGCACCACTGATAAACAGGACACTTATAAACAATAATAACATATTACATCAAAAATGTAAACCAAATCGTGTCAAAATTTTAAATTACGTACATTTAAAACACGAAGGCACGGTAATAGAGCTGGGCTCAACTTGACTGGTAATCACGATGTTGGTTAGACGGCGAGCATGCATTTTATATGAGACTTTTGTAAGAGCTACCTTCATTGAACAGAACGTTTACCCCATATTCTTATGTAAAAACTTATAAGATTTTCTCTTTTTACCATGGAAATTGTATATTTTCCACCTTACTTGCAAACGTTATTTAAGTTAAGGTTCCGATTAAAATCTTTTTTCTCTATCTCGTTATACGCTTCACAATTTTAGTAGGTGTCTTGAGTTTCTCAACGTAATTTTGCTGTAATAATTACCTTCGTCGATAACGAAGTTAACTCATTTCTCTTTTTTTGTCTTTTGAGTGCTTTGTCCGTTACACTATGTTGTACATAATGCTTGTATTTAATTTCTAGTATCATTAGAATAAACGGTGTAACTATTGTAAATAGTTACTATCTGAAGGTAAGCTGACCAAAGCTGCTGTCAGGCAAACTTCAAAATTACCATATATTTCTCCATGTTTATGGATAATACGTAACCGAAATAACGCGATTAAAATAATCTCCGTAGATTATCCACTTGCAATGGTTTTTACTTTAATCCAATGTTGTTTTAATCTTGTAAGTCTTGCTATAATTACATCCTTTTGACTTATACAGCGTTTTTCAATATTACTTGTTAACACTGGGTTTAAATTGTTAGCCCGTGAGTTTTTTACCTACATTTCCCGATAAAAGTCTTTAGAACAGAAATAATTGAAATATATTGTTAGATTTTAATTTCGTGAGCACAATAAAAAACTTGAAAAAAATAATCATTGAAATAAAATACGCCTAAAAGGAATTAAAATGTTTAAAATTTGTACAAAGTTTCATACAGGTTTGTTCATGTAACACAAAATTAGTGGTAACAATATTTAATGTAAATAATAAGTAGTTATGAGCGTGTTACAACAGTAAACCTACTCTTCACATAATCCACTAAAGGAACAGTAGGAACGTTGCTACCGTGGTACGATTGTGCAACGTGGCTGGGCAGACTACTAAGTGCTACAAATCCCTCGTCGAATGTCCGTCACCCCACAACTCAGTCAACACTCGACACTTACGACACACAGTCGTGGAGAAATAAACTAAATAAAATTATCAAATATGACATCGCAATGGTGACTATTTCTATAATTCTCTTCGTGCTTGCAAATCGAGTCAACTCGCAAACGAGCTTAACTACCCCGAACTCAGGAAGGAACATAAACAGTTTATCAGAAGGACTAGAAGCTACTGCCATTTTTCCGACGCAAATCCAACAAATTCAAACGACATCGGAAACGACGCTCGCGGTCTCCGCCGGAAACAATCTAAATGATGTTGGCGGCACGGTACCGGCCTCCGCCTTGGATGTACCAGAACAGAATTTCCAAGCAATCTCCACAATTTACTTGATGAAAAACAAGAAAACCAATGATGAAAAATATGCGCGCCGCGAAAATGGTAACTCACTTTTAGATGGAAGGGACGGAGGAAATAGCGAAAAATATTTGAAGGATTCTGCAGAAAATCTAGAAACTATTAAAGCTGAATCTCTTGTTTGGGACAACTGTTTAGAAACAACTTTTAAGGACGTTCCGCAAAACATTGTAAAGACACCGGATACACAAAATGACAATCATGATTATAGATATCAAGGGAGCAAAGAATTTGGAAGTTTATGGAAAAAGAGAGATGCAGGAAATTTGTATTTCAATTCGACAGCGGGAAAAGCTTGGTTGGAGAAGTACAACAATCTTCTTAATGCTAAAACAGAAGAAAGGCGTCAACAGAAGGCTGATTTAACAGTTGTGAAGAAAGTGACTACAATAGCAACCACTGTAGAACCCAAAACAACAGTTCAAGTTATACCGATAACAAGAGAGGTTTTCAAGGAATCAATTGATGTATTCAACTCTACAGAAAAATCAGTAACTCAAAGTGACATAGTAGCAAGTTATACAGAAGATTGGTTCGAGGAAAAGGACAGAAGTAAAATAAGATTCGGTAATTTACCACAAAAAGAAACATATTTAATACCCGCGCTGAAATTGGAGCAGACATTTCATCCTTTTGGGTTTATGTCGGATTTTTTTTATCTGATTTACCCGTTCGATTTTCCTGTGGGTAAGCAATCTCTTTTATTATAACTAAAGTTATCATTATTATATAAACATGGTTCGGATTAATCATTCTTGAAATTCTATAGAACTTAATTTTTAGTTAATTATTTCTTTGGGATTCTGACGTCATTTTTATTATTTTACTTTACTCTTTAAAGTCTTAGTCATTTATCCATTAATGAGTCTAGTTTTCAAGCAATGTTTCACGAGATCTACGCTATACTCGTACGTTTTAATTTAACCTTTAGCGTTGTTTACTTTCGACGCCTTAAATTACAACTGAAGCTATTCAGAAAGAAACTATAATAACGACGAATATAAATTATAACTGATAGGCAAAAAATAAGTTAAAGCCATTCAATTAATACACTGCGCTATTATCTGCAGCAGAGTAAAGCAAACGACCCACATTAAAGCTATGTTCGATTTCAAATAAAACAGTAGATGTAGATAAAAACAGTAATGTACCGATGTATATGACCTCGTGACCGTCCGTACAATATCAAAAGGCTTCACTTCGACTTCACAACGAGGTCGCGAAGCTGATCTCGTTACCTCAGCGCTAATAAAGTATCCACAAGTACCCAGGCCGATTCTTTTTTGTTTGGATACTTTGAAATTGGAAATAGGTGACGGAGCGTCAAAGAGACTTTATTTGTATTTACTCTTTTATTTTTCTCTTGAGAGTGATACTTATTAATTTTTACTAAATAAATAAGGAGGGAAATTCTGAATTCAGTCACATTTTGTTTATCTTGATGAAGCGTTTATGTGTTTATGTGTGTATGATTTGTAACTTTACTGTCTTACCAGGTGTTAAATTTTATCCTATTACTATTTTAATTCTGGGAGTGCTCAAACTGTACTGGCAGTTCCCGTTCAACGATGTATACCCTATCATATTTTTAAGTTATCATACTTTTGTTAAGTTAAACTTTTTTACATCTTGCCCCAAACTACAGGTTCCGTCTGTATCGTAGGTGCGATTACAAATATACAATAATTTAATCACACTCGGACCCGAAACAATAATTTGTCGGTTAGATAAAGATTTGTTCGGTGCGAGAATCAAACACGCACTCACGATCCAGGACATCCAAATGGCTGGCCCCTGCATCAATCGTGCAGTCGCACTGACATATCATAATATGTCAGTGCGACCCAAATAAAATGTTTGCTTTCAGAAATATTTTTGATCTACAAACACATCCAGGGTGTTGAAAAAAATATTTAGAGAAAGTTACTGTTAAAGTGTAGTAAGTTTAAGTGTACAATGTTTATAATAATTTAAAACTTTTTTTATGTTTTCAGGTCTAATAAAGGACATAGTATGGGGTGAATTTACATTTCCGTATTCATTCTTACAGGTATGTTATTTATTTATTTTTTCTAATATTAGAGCCTTACCTTGCTAACCTACCATTTTTACTGCCGCGTCAATGAGACGGTCGCAAATACATTCTATGTAGAAAGTACCTTTGCCTGCCTACCCACGTACATCGATGTCGAGAATTTCTCAGTATCGATTTTTGCCCTTGCAAAATTGTTATTGGTAAGTTTTCAATTTTCCGAAACGTAACTAAAAGTTTCACTTACTTAGTTTGAAATTTAGTTCTCTCCCCGTATGTAGCATTAAGCCGGCCTCCTATGACATGACACTGAAAATTACTAAAAAATATATGTAACTTCTTTGCCAACTTTAGCGAGAAATTAAAAACTTATAAAGGTTTGCGATGCTATCTACATTTTATATAAATTAAACAAAATAAAACTCAATTTATTTTATTTATTTTTTCTTAATCTTTTATTATAAAATATAAATCCTTCTTTATTTATTTCACAACCAAATCGAATTATGTCTAGCAGTCCGTATAAAAATATCACTCGACAAACAGTTCATCTTTCGGTACAGCTTCAAAGAATTTCTTCACAATACTGTAAACTATGTCGACGACTTTATCAACAAGAGGTTTACCAAATTCCTCAGACACTTGTCTCCAATTCTGGTTCAAAAACTGGAGCACAGCTTCACCTGGTGATAAAATTACAATAATTAGATTCATTTCCAATACAATTCTGTACCAAAAAAGAACTCGAATTATTACGTGAGTAAGCCGAAAACATAATCTCACGAAAGTTATAATAAAAAAATGAACTATTTTTCTATTTTTTTTAAATGTTGCCCCGCACTAGGATTTTCTCCTGTGTCGTGGGTGCGTTTACACACATACAAATTCACATACACATCATTAAGTGATAGTTTTTAATGCAAGAAGTATTCATTTAAAAAAAATCATTTAAAACCATTTTAAATAATTTTATCTCTGCATCACCAAAGGCCTTAATGCCTTGGGCATTATTCATTATCCGCCTACGTACCCACTATGTACAAAGTTTTAAATAAATTATCCAATATAGAGTTAGAATAGATATGTCCTTCGATTATTTACATGTACACCAAAGCCTCTTCTCGTACGACCAAACCTTACATTGATCACCACGTTTGTGGTAATCCAAGATGGTGATTTCGATTTTAGAATTAAAGTCAGTTTCTTACCGTAACTCACAAAAAATACACAACAATTTACTTCGAATAATCATAAAATTTCGTTCAAAATGACGACTATTTAAATAAAATATGGATAAAGGGTACCCAGATTTTTTTTTAATATTTTGAATACAGAACGTAACTTGTATGAAACATCTGTGTATCTTAAGTGTATCGGGATTTTTATGATAGTGGTATAATAGGCCCTTAGGTAAATTTTTCGTAGGTAAAACTTGCTAATCAAAATTCATGTTGTTTCCAATATCCAACAGCTATATATCATAATATAGGAAGTAAAATAAGCTATAAAAATATATTAATTTATACAATCCTCGCAAATAACCGGCACAGTAAAAATCGTTTCCGTAATATTAATTAAATCATAAAAATTATCATCATCCTTAAGACCGAAAATTAACATTATAAAATAAAAATAATAATAATAAAAAAACAATTTTACTTTAAACACATAATAAAAAATAAATAAATTCTGCGTCAGTTCTTCCACATTAATGTGAGTATATTTTATATTAATATTTATTTAACTTGCAGAGTAAATAAAAAAATAGCAAGTTCACCTTCAATTCCTTATATGCGTATTATTCAGTATGAATACTTAATTAATGGCATTCGAAGCACATTTAAATTATTTTTTTAAGAATCAGAACCTCTTTTGACATTTTTATACCAGAACGACATTTACTTAGCTAGTTGTATAACATAAATGCAATTTAAACTGAATTTTATTACATTTTATGAAAATTGAAATTTGTAATTCTAATAAAACTTAAGATATACCTGCTACTACCAAGATATAGTATTGCTTATTGTTGCTTTAGAAGCAATTAGTTTTTATTTCTATTTGTCTGTTGTAAGAGACAATTATATTATTGTATTTTTATATATTTTAATTTAATTAACAAAAAATGCTTATCAAATTTTCAACGCAATAAAAATCACGTCTCTGCATGTGGAAATAAAAACATATTAAAGTGACACATAGGTTAAATAATGTATTTTTTATTTTTGACTGTGTAGGTACATTTTTTTAAGTATCCTGATTCTAGCCAGTTATAATCGTTAAACGATATTTTAAAAACCTTTAAATACATTTTTCAATTTTCATGTCGTTACATATATTCAATTATTGTTATACGAGTATTAAACGGTATTCGCGTGTTTCTGTTTGAGGAGAAACTCGACTAATTTCAAGTCACACTGGGGTTCATATTCTTGAAAAACATTGTGCGACAAGTAAAAATGTAAAACGAATCGAGTTTTTATGAAACAGTTACAGAAATAACACGATAAAGAAAATTCACTGTAAAATATAAAAAAAATCTTTGTGAAAACAAAGCCTATCACATCCTGGTACTATTTGCATAATATAAGATTCAAATAATTTTTCATGGACTGGGAGTAATGTGTAGATAGATGGTCATGCAATTTAAAGTGAATAAACAGACAAATAAATTAAATAAATAAATAATTATGTGCGTTAGTATGTAATGAAAGTACGAATGTATGCATGTTTGTTTTTGAAGTGGAAACTTGCAACTTAATTTTTACTTTATTCCATATATTACTTAATAATTGATTAATTAATATCTTAATGCAAGTTGTGGTCACCTATAATTGAAGGTGCACAAGGATTTGTATCTGTTTATGTTCTATTTTTAGCTTGTAAGGTGTAATCTTTGTTGGAGATCCAAATAAATTCAAATACAAATGTGCATATACGAATTGTAACTCTACCGGTTAAAGATCAAAATTAAGTTGCAAGATTTCACCTAAGAAAGCAACACACATACATTCGTACTTTTATTACATACCAACGCACATACTTATTAATTTTTTTTTTTGAGTAGTTAGATTCTATTTTTCGTCTGGACTATGGCGTGAGGGAGTGTCAGTCTTCCTTAGTAAAAACCCCATTCCTTCTCGTGGTCTCGGCCAAGTGCGCGGTACTTCATTGCGCTTTAATCGCAACCAAGACTTAATACATACTTATATTGCAAGTAAAATAAGAACTTGTAAAATAAAAAAGTCTACTAAAGAAGTAGTCGACTGCATGGTTGGCGCGGTGGCCGCGCAGTGTCACGGACTCGATTCCCGCACGGAACAACTCTTTGTTTGATCCTCAATTTGTTGTATCGGATCTAGTGATGTGGTGTGTATGTTAAATTGTATGTTTGTAAACGCACCCACAACACAGAAGAAAATCTAAATGCAAGTGCGACGTTTCTTTTTTTAGAAAAGAAAGAAAAATAAGGAGTTTACTTACTCAATTGGGGGTTTCCTTGGAATAGATTAGTGAGACCGAATGTGATTTTGTCTCCGTAGTTCTGCTTAATATTCAAGTTCTTTACTTCATGGTATACAACACCGTCTCTGGTGACGTCATGGAACTTAATTTTGGCATCCAACGCAACATTTTCTGCAAATAATGAAAAAATATTTAGATGAATTCTCTAAATTTAATGAATCATAATTTAGATATACATTTATTATAGGCTTCTTTTTTATGACATGAAAATCTATTTGTACCTACTTTAGATTTTTTTTGTATATAATAATTTTGATGGAAATGCTTAGGTATATCTCGTAGAGACTTACCATCACCCATCTAATTAATATTTTCTTTATACGAGATATGTCGGTAAATACATTGATGAAAATACTAGTTTTAAGTGTTGCATTTGTTAATTAGGGCGGATGAAAAGGGAAGTTGCGCCTCCAGAACCTCCCTTACACAGAAAACTGTATTGTTTTTTCACGCCAGTTTTTTGTAAAGCCTTGGTATCACTCCGATCGAGCCAGCCCATTGGTGCGATAACATGGCACATGTTTTCATACAAATCATCTACCCCTTTTTCAGCCCTTGCCCTAAACCTAGTACTTACTAAGTGTATTACTAGGTCGAGCATAATATATCTTCACTAGACGACGGACATTTTTTAACTTCTTAAATCCCATTATTTAATTTCACATCCAAAGTACCTTTAATCATGAAATTAAAATAAACGATTTGTCCTTGACTTTGATTACCAACTAAATATATACTTACTAATTCTAATTTTAGCATCACCATCACCGTTGATTGATACAATCAATATCCTTCCATTAGCTTTGTACTTTCCTTTGACGCTCAAATCACAGTGCATTTTTAAATTAGCTTCTGAATTTTGGTATCTGTAATGAAAATAATAACCTTAATCACTGTTTCTATAATATTTAATTAAAAAAATATTTAAAAATAAGCCACAAATGTATCTCTAAGTCGTTTTAAGAGATAAAGTCTATCGTGTTAATCTATACTAATATAATTTTTTTTATGTTTGTATGTAGGGGGTAATCTTTGGAACCGCTGGTCGGATTGCCAAAATTCTTTCACTGATAGATAGCTACAATGTTCCTGGGTGCTATAGGCTATAAAACATCACGCTACGATCAAATGGAAACGAGCAGCGGGTAAAACCGTGTGAGAGTAGCTTGCATAATAATAATATTGTTATATTTAAAAAAACTACTCCTTAGTGGTTTTAATCTCTGCCCGGGCTCTTATTGATCATGACAATGTTTGATAGCCTGTAGTCATCTTCAATGAATGAACTATTCAACACAAAAAGTATTGTTCAATTAGAACCAGCAGTTGCGGAGATTATTAGCGTGCAAAATAAACAAACTAACACCCAGTTTCTGAAAGGCTTGTCAACGCTAAAATTAACTAATCTCCTGTTAAATCTCTCGTCAAGTTATCCGATTGGTTGTTGATAATTCAGTCAACCAATCAGATGATTTGACAAGAGATTAAATTGATTTTAACATTGATCGGCCTTTCGGAATCCGGGTGTGAGTGTGCAGTTTTAAAAATTAGTATAGATTTGACTCTGTAGAATAACAATATCAAGTTAACATCTAGTGATCATCTAACTTAGTAATCAAATATTGCGTAATATTAAAAAAAAGTTACTCACACTACTGAATCAATGGTACACTTTCTCAATCCAGTAGCCGTGCCATTGCGGAATTCCACTTTGAATCCACCAGGGAGTTCCAGATCAAGTTTGTCTTGTTTCAACGGATCAATTGGATCAACTCCTAGTTCAGGAATACCCTTTGCGAATAGCGGTAAAGTTTCTTGTATCACTTTTTTCAAACAATCCGACTTTAGACCAGGACATATTTTAATGTAATCGGCTGAAATACAAAAAATACATAATTAACGAAATTAAAATAATTCTAAATTTAAAAAAAAGTTTTTAAATTACGAAAATACGAAATAAATCGTTAAAACAATTACCCAATAGCTATACAATATTTATAAATAAAAAAAACAATATAAACGGGCAGTTTAAAAAAACTCACGTGCAACTTTAGCAGAACTAAAACCTAAAACAGCTACGATTAAAGCTAAAGAATACAAAAACGTTTTTTTAAACATTATGTCGAGAAGTCGTGAACCACTATTGAAGTCGAGATCAGTACTGATGTAAATTCAGTAACTCCTGCTGAATCAAGGCCCATTATATTATTTACCTAATTATTATTCAAGATATTAATAAATAACTATCGCGGAAAGAGCTATAATAACTCGCAAAACCGGTCAAAATATTCGTAAAACGTTGACGATTTATGGCCAGACGATGACAGAGACCTTAAAATTATGGCAAAACAAAAAGCTTGTTTCTGATGTATGACGATAACAGCCCTTATGCCATACAAAATAAGAACGTGGTCAAGGTCATTTTCGGATTGATGTTGACGGTATACGGTAAGAAACTGTAGCTTTATAAGCCAACATAAAAAAATGTTTGCGTCTACGGATATAGGAGGTCCATAAATAAAATATTAATTATAAGATAGATTATTTTTATAACGTGATTGTAAACAAAAAATAATTTAATCTAGAAAATTCGCCTTCGAAAATGAAGGATGACGTAAATAAAATTTAAATAAATTCTGCACGTGTAAAATTTTGGCTTTGGCATTTAAATCTATTTGTTTTGATCCTACGCCTAAAATATACAGAATATGGTAAAGACATTGTTTAAAAAATCTGAAAGGTTTTACGGTACTTTTAATTAGTACTACCTTTTGCCCGCTACTTTGTTCGCGTGGAATAGTAAGTTACTGCACAACTATCTTATGTCCTTTCTCGACCTACAAACTATTTATCTCTTTACCAAAATTCACACAAATAGGTTCAGTAGTTTAGTTAGTCGTGAAGAAAAGACACACAGAAAGACAGAGTTATTTTAGAATTTATTATAATAGTTTGGATTTAATGTGTTGCCCTTTGGCCATTTTATAGTAAACGTATTAATTAAAATACTCAATTTTTACAACAACAAAACCAATTGTACTATCTACCTCCTTTTTTAAAATTGGTATAAGTAAGTACATGCTTTATTTTTGCAATACGGTTTAAAAAAATACATTTTAATCACCTAGTAAACAAATAGTAATACAATCTGCACAAGAAAGGACAGGCAAAGTGACAAGAATAAACGGTCACGTCCCTAGCTTAAATTCTCCAAAATTTAAAAGAAAATTTGAACCAAAGCCAATAAATGTAAAACGATCACATACGTCAGTTTCAAGTAAAGAAATGGACGTTTTAAAAGGACAGTGTCCGGTAACTCGATATGCTATATCGATCCATAGAGTATGAGGGCGATAATGCGCTACCATTGCCACGGAACCACCGTGCTTAAAACACTTTTTTAATATTTTTAAAAGTATTAATAAAGCTAATGTTGACAAGTGTCACGTAAACAAAGTCTTCCTTGTACTTGTATTAACAGCTTTCAACTTTGTGTTTAAAGTTATCTACTTACTTGAATATGGGTAAACGTGTTCTAGAGTGGAGACCGCGTCTAGGCAAACGTAGTGTAGGGCGCCCTCTAGCTAGGTGGTCTGACGGTGCTCGGCAATGGTTGGATGAGAACAGCTGAACATCGAGCTCAGTGGCGTGCAATTGGGGAGGCCTATGTCTAGCAGTAGACGACTACAGGCTGATGATGATGATGATGATGACTTACTAGTATATAGATTCCTGAAGTTATGGTTCAAACACACAGTAAATCAGGATTATTTGAACACGTTTTTAATCTCTACTCCCATTCCTTTTCTTCGTCATCATTATCGTCATTATCATCAGCCTATAAGTGCTTACTGCTGAGGTAAGGCCGCTTCTTACACAGAGAAGCTTTGACCATCATCACGCTTGGTGATTTAAAACTTATAATTCCTCGTTTCCTCACTATGTTTCGCTTTACCGGGTGTGATTATGTCTAAATACACTTTAAAGTATACATCTTAGAAGAAGGTTTCAAACCCATGAATGAAAATCCTTAGCCTCCCGGCAACCACGACCTGCCATTTCTCTTAACAAAACTATATTTACTACGTAAAAATTAAAACAATGAAATAATGCAATATCTACATACTGGAGATAAAATGAAAAATATTTGGAAGTTTCTCCTTACTTACATTTTTCAACGGACGTCTTCAAAACTCGAAGTCTTATAAAATAAGAATTCAGTTTAATATAAATGAAGTGCTACGATTTTACTCATTCGTTCTCAAAATATTTCCATTGTTAAAGTTTCTTAAAACACGACTTTGTTTTGAGGTATACAATAGGTTTTCTTTCAAGCAACATTCGGATTATGTTTCTGGGAATGTTTTATTTCGGAAACTATCGATAAAAATACACCGTTTTTTCTCTAAATAAAATGTAAGTAGGTACCGTAAGATTACATCAAAGCATAATCTCATTAGCTTGTAATTTTTGTCATTGTCGTGTAAATGTGCATTTTTGGATTTTATAACTATTCGTTTAGAGCTGATTTTTCAATGGTTATATAAAAGTTATCTGCCGAATAATTATGATGCTGTCGCGTCAGAATGTTTGTATAAGACAGTGACAGCAACAATCTCATTCCTCACATAAAATTTATCTGACTATTGAAAAATCAGCCCTTAATTTCAATATTCAATTCCACAATATTATATTATTATATATTTTTATTATTATTTACTGATGCATTTTAAATTAAAATAACCTTAAATCTATTTATACTTACGTGCAAAAATAAACATGATAAGTATTATTATGCATGCATGATTTGAATTAAATCAACATAAAAACAATCAAGGGCGAATTGAAGTTGATGCTACGAAAGAATAGAAACATAGCTGTGAGTAATATAATGTTTATGATTTATGTTGTATTGAAAAAGACTACTTACTAGACCTCTTTCAATCTAGGAAATCATTTATCACTAGGATCCCATCGCAATAGGATTTTCTTTTGTATCGTGGGTGCGTTTACAATTATACAACTTCACATACACATGACATTCAGACCCGGAACAACAATTTGTGGATCACTTAAAGAGTTGTTCCGTCCGGGAATCGAACCCATGACACGTTGCACGGCAGCCAGTTCCCCAGCCACCGCGCCAAGCGAGTCGTCATCGTGTTTAGTTTCATAGTTTCCAGGAGTTGCGCCTTGAATATGTCATTCGCAATAAGTATTCAGTTTTAAAAAAATATGTTTTAGAAACTTTATTCACATTTATTATTAAAGGTCTTTAACCATTCTGCACGACTGCGCGGTTGGCGCCATGGCTGGGCAACTGGCTACCTCAAAACGTGTCGCGGGTTTGATTCCCGCACGGAACAACTCTTTGTGTGGTCCACAGATTGTTGTTCCGGGTCTGGGTGTGACGTGTATGTGAAATTTTATGTTTGTAAACGCACCCACGACACAGGAGAAAATCCTAACGACAACGTTTTTATAAAAGAAAAAGACAGAAATAAGATTCTGGGATTCCATGAAACATTCATTTTTTACAAACTCCTTGTACTTACTACACTTTCAACAATATAACGATGTTGTAGTAGCTTAGTTTCGCGGAAAGTGGCATACATTTATTTTATATGCAAATAAATTTAGTGTCACAGTAACAACTGTCTATGAAGGTACTGAGTCAATCTTCTATTTCCTACTTATACACCAAAAACCTGCGGAGACTGTACGTGGATAATTTTACTCTATTATCAATTGACCACCACGTTAATCTGTGTATTAATTAATTTCAATAAAATCCTTTAATTTCAATATCAA
Organism: Spodoptera exigua; assembly: GCA_902829305.4. Classification (NCBI taxonomy): domain Eukaryota; kingdom Metazoa; phylum Arthropoda; class Insecta; order Lepidoptera; family Noctuidae; genus Spodoptera; species Spodoptera exigua. The sequence continues at coordinate 9,451,390 of LR824614.2, forward strand.
AATTTAATAGTAAACGAAAATTTAATTGTGCATTCATTAATGATGGTTTCAGATACAAATAAAAGGCAATCAAATAATTATGATGATGATGATGGTGATGATAATATCTGCAAATACACAATATAACTCAGGATTCCTTAAGTCATTGACTGCCGGCAGATTACAGTTGAGGGCAAATCCTTCACTAGCATCCCCCGTGGCGTTCAACGTGTAAAAAATAATAAATAATAATATGATGTAGGTACTTTTAAATATTAACTTTATTGTAATCAAAGTAAAGCACACAATGCTATCCAAACTCATGCCCTGAATTTGTTGAATGTTTCGTCCGGACTAGAGGTCCGGAACCTTGAAGATTCTAACCAAGCCACATTTTATTGATAAGATTGCGAAGTGAAACCAAAGTAAGTAACTCAAAAGCTTACATACATATTTCAACTAGACCATGTACAGGCATTTTAGTCTGTCTGCCAGTGAGGTTTTTTAGGCTCTAGTTTTAAAAAGTTGATTTTTAAGAAGAAGAACGAACGAAAAACTCCATCGTCATTCTATCACGATCCCGATTATCCCGTGAAATCTCGATAGCCATATTTTCAGACTTATGAAGAAAAATATTTCCTATTTAGTAAATATTTTTCGGGGAAAGAATGGAGGATATAATGTCAGACCCATTTAGTATACGATTCCTTAGAGATTTCTTTCTCTCGTTAACACAAGAGCACATTTTTCTCCCGGAAAAGACACATCGCTCATTCCTAATTACGTAAGCTTTTAGCGCCGATTATATCTCTATTCTTTTTAATTTACTAGCGACCTGCCCCGGCTTCGCACGGGTGCAATGATGATACTGACTTTCTCCACTATTTAATGGATTTTAATACACATATAAACCTCCTTCTTCAATTACTCTTTCTATTAAAGAAAACCGCATCAAAATCCGTTGCCCTCGCGTCCTTTCAACTCCCTAAATAATCATAGAAAGTACATATAACTATGAAAAACTCACATTTGGTACTTGCCAGGATCGAACCCACAACTGTTTTCTTATAAAAGATTTTTTATAGGTCAGCAAACGAGCAGATGAATTACCTGATGGTAAGCAATTAGCGCCGCCCATGGACACCCGCAACGTCCAAAGGAGTAACGAGTGCGTTGTCGGCCTTTTAGGGATAAAGAATACGGATATTTAAAGATTGGGAAGGGGTGGAGGGGAGCGATTAAGCCTCCTAACCTCACTCACATAACAAACCCTAACGCTGTGATTGTTTCACGCCGGTGTTCTGTGAGGCCATGGCATCCCTCCGAGTCGGTCGAGCCGACCCATTCGTGCAGAAGCTTGGCTCTCCCACACTTAAGATCAAATTTATTTGGAATTCTTTTGTTTCCAAGATGACATAATCATCTGATACTTATAAATTAGTTAATATATTTTTTAGTTATCAATTTAAAGAGGTGACCTGACACGATGCGTTTTTTGAAATTTTTCATCAAGGCCAGGGAGGCAAGACTCAATTCTCATTCTCAATTTTCTTTGTCATTAAAGAGATATCCAATTCCCAACTATCTATCCAGATTTACAAACTTTCGCGTCTCTAATATTAGTAGGATTATAACATCATAACAATATATTTATTTAATAATTGTCCTGTAGATGGAGCCAACATTATAATCGAAGGTTACACAATGGATTCAGTATTGCCAAAACAAAGATATAATCGAACAACAATTAATCAAGTTATGGTAATCAATAAACAACTGTCCAAGTATGATATAAGCCAATTTGCATAATCTTGTAAAACTGACATTGGAAGAATAATATTCATACTGGTTTCTTTGCCTTCGGCCTAGTTATTGGAAATGCCACTGATGAGGTTTAGTGTTCGATTCACGTGTTCGTCATAATTGTTTTTTTTTCCTCATATGACTTAGCAAAACAATAGACTTTTGTTTTTGAATTTTACCAGAATTTTCGTTTTCCAAATGCGATTTACTCTAGACTTGATCATGGGACTAAGCAAAAAAATCTTCTATAGTATTCACTAGTTATCGTTTCAGTACTTTTCTTTACTTGTTTGTTGTGTGTATCCCTCACTGTTTTGCTGACAGTATCAACTGCTCATGCTTCTTAGCTTTGGTTCTTTTGACCTTGATTATTGTATTATACTAACCTTACTCCATCTGTCACCTTGTGTCGTTTTAAGGGGACCAAAATCATCAAATTGATTCTCTTCTCTCAAGGTGAGGCGACAGGGAGTGTGAGACTCTTACTAACTAAAATTCTCCCCATTCCATAGTACTACTTCAGGCCGAAGCCGCAGTACCTTATTGCGCTTTCTTGGCAACCCCGGCTGAACATCAGCCACATTGTGCCCCATCTGTGGTAGTCAGTTGGCTTTATGAGGCGCGCGTGGAACGGTACGCTTTGCACGGCGGCTAGCTACACTTGCTCGCCGTCCGAAGATCTGGGCTTACAGTTGTCGGAGATCGTTGCGCGATACCTGATGTCCGGAGTGTTACCTACTACGTCGGCTGAGGCGAGAGAAGCAAAGAGGCCATCGGTCTCATGCACAATATCTGTAACAATAAGTACTTTGCTGAACACCAAAACCACATTTTAATATCGTTCAGATTACTGTTGAGTCCAAGAGTGCTGTCATTAATACCACGAGTTTAAAAAAATATACAAAAAAATATATTTTCGCAGCGCGATTTAAATGAAGCTAAAATTATAAAATCAACACTTAATTTAAACAAAAAACTTCCGAAATAAAATTAGCATTTTTGGTACTAAGCTTTATAATGAGCTAAAATTATAAATTCATATTCAAAACAGGAACTATACAATAAAAATTTGCATATACGTACATAGTTGAGTCATGATTTATTGAGAATTTTGTTTCTGTTTCTTTATAACTTTATAATAAAAATTACAAAGATATTTTTTTTTAAGACAGAAATTTTAAACCCCAACTGAACTATTACACTTTGACTATTACTTTATTACTAAAAGTTAAGATATTAAAATATTTTTTAGAAATAATCAGTCTTAATTCTTCTTTCATCTTCTTAACAAAATTGTTTTTTATTTGTTCCAGTCAATAAAAGTTGAATCAACGTTCCTGGCATTTATCATCGCGTTTGCCTGCATCGCCCTGGTAATACCTGCGTACCTCCTCATCCTGGGAATTCTATCCTTATTTTCAAGGTCCAGGTACGAAGATGAATTGGAAACTGGAGCTTTATTCCCTGATGCTGAGAACTCAGATTGCAACGACAGAGCGTTGGTGGTTGTGACTTTACTCGTCGTGCTTGTCTGCTGGTTAGTATGATATTAATCTTGTATTTTCTCAAGGAACTCTCAAAGGCTTTCGTACTTCCCTTAGTACAAGATAGCAGTATATTGGCGGAACAGATTTTCATTTAGTTATTTACGTAATAGATAAACTTGAAATATGGTTTTCGGTTATCTAGTTCCTTAATACCCGTATCAGACCTCGGTGGAATTTAGAAATATTTAGATTACGTTGGGTTGGGTATTCATGGACAAAAATATTGTACTTTAATTTAATTTGTAGTATACCTACTATGTTATATTTTACGTTGAGAGCAACATTTTACGTTCAATGTTCGACAGCCACGCTTCTTTACACCTGGGCTGTAACAACCAGAATGATACCACGTCCTTATAGAAAAAATTACCCTTGCGTTGTATATCGCCACAAAAATAGCACGCACAGATTATTTATGAACATCAAAACTAGTTATGTTAAAAAATATTCTATCTAAATTATCAAAATTATCGGTAACTTTATCAGGTAAACAAAACATGAGTCATGTCATTTCCCAGTCAAATTTCCATGAACATTTATACTACCTACTGTATTTAAAACAAACAAGTAAACTAATTAAACGCCTAATAAACAACTCCTTAAAATCGTGTTAAAATAAATTAAAAAGTAATTTATTCGATCCCCATGTTTACACACGTCCCGACCGCGAGTGCTACCTAATTAATTTTCAAATATACTTAGTGAAAATGTTCTTAGAAACTTTCAGCCTCCGGGCTCTTGCAATGCGTAAGAAAGTTCTGGAAAGTTAAATTAAACGCCGACAGTGTATCCTGTTGGAAATCTGGCCTTTTTGATAGGAAAACTGGTGAATCTTTGAAGGCCATATTAGTTGGCGTTCGATCCAATTGAGACTTGGTTTTTCATGTCAGTGTTCAACAAATTTTATATTTATTAGTGGCAAATTGACGGCACGGTTGGCGCTGTGGCTGGGCAACTGGCTGCCGGCAACGTGTCGCGGGTTCGATTCCCGCACGGAACAACTCTTTGTGTGATCCACAGATTGTTGTTCCGGGCCTGGGTGTGATGTGTCACATGCACATCACACCCAATTGTATGTTTATAAACGCACCCACGACACATAGATTTTATTAATGGACTTTGATACCATATTATTGAGTGATGGATTTATTTTTTGTCAATAAAAGTAATCGGATTGAATGAAACATAGTAAACATCAGTTTCAACCTTCAACTAAAAGGATTTATATTGCCGTGTGTCCAAAAAAAATTGTACAAAACATTGCCATAATATATCGTACGTAAGATTGCCATATATTGGTCAGAAAAGGGACTACGCTCTGTGATTATGCCATTGAAAAACGAGAAAATAAAGAAATTATTTAATTATAATATTAATTAATCAGGTACTATTCCAACAGTGTGAATAATAATACTCCCTATTAAAATTTAATAGGTACAAGTGGCGCTACAGCACCCATTTCCTTTCGTCCCCGACGCTCGTCAACGCTCATTAAAAAGGGGCCTTGACGTAACGAGCAAATAGTACAAAAAGTTACCGATCCAAGGTTCTATTTCGTTCCATTGAACTGTGAATTTCAACTAGTAAAGGAACTTCGAGAGTAATTAGAGTAATTCCGAACTTGTAGCAACTTTAAATTAGTTTAATTTGATTTGATTAATTTGTGTATCTAGTAGGTGTATAGTGGATTATGCAATAGTCTATTACGTCTAACTATCATTATTGTTTTTTCCGAATTGATAAATTTGCAAGAACATTTATTATTTTTAAAATTGACATCATGACATGATTAACCTGCAATTTTACTTTTTTTATTTTTTCATTGACAAGCGGCATTATACCTACATCGCAAATCTGTCATGTATCGTGGTTCAGAATTAGGTGGATGTAGAGGAGCTCCACCCCTGGTACTATTATTACTGCGTAGAAATGAATCCCACACGTGACTTCACGAGACATCTTCAACTAATGTACATTATAATGTATTACTAAATTTAATATTTTCGCAGTATAGTAATCAATATTACAAAGTGATTGAAGTATGTGATACAACAGAGTTCCTTCAATTTTCAGCGTCCTAATATCAGGAATGGCAGTTAGCAACGAACAAGCTCGCTTGGCGGCAAACGACGGGCGTAATGTAGTGAGTTGCGCGTGCGCTGATATCGCGTCCTGGTTGTCAGCCGCTGCGCGAGAGTTGCATCATAGTCTCGTACCACCGGTGGACTTAGTGCTACATGCTTATAAAGAAGATTTAAAAAGTAAGTTTTTTTTTTGTTTTATGAAATAAGTAATGAGCAGACGGATTACCTGATGGTAAGCAATCGGCGCCGCTCATGGATACCCGCAACACAAAACGAGTTACGAGCGCGTTGCCGGCTTTTTGGGGATAAGGGTTGCGAATATTTAAGGATTGGGAAGGGAGAGGGGTTTTTTTTTTTTTTGTGAGGGGAAAATCATCAAATGACTTCTCCCGCCCAGGGCCGGGCAGGAGGGAGTGTCAGACTCTTACTGACTAAAAACCCCCCTGTTCCTTCCTTCCTGCTCTGTGCCGAGGTCGCGGTACCTCATTGCGCTTACCCCGCAACCCCGGCTGAACATCAGCCCTTTAGGGCCCCGTCTGTGGTGGTCTATTGGCTCTTTGAGGCGCGCGCGGAACGCTACGCGCCGTACGCTCGGGCCTGGTTCTGGTCGGGCGGCGAGCTGCCCTTACTCGCCGACCGCAGGCCCGTACTTAAGGTGGCCGGAGATCGTCCCTCGATCCCCGACGCCCGTAGTGTCGCCAGTTGCGGCTGCTGGGGCGTGAGGAGGAGGATTGCTCCCTCACGCGGGCCGCCTCTCTCTTTGCGAGCATGACTGCTTCACAAAAGGAGGAGACGGCGTCCCAGTTCCTCTCACTCCGCACCATGGCCTCGACTAAGGCCGGGCGCGAGAGGTCGCCGCCGCCGATCACTTCCCTGAGGATATGGCGGTGCTCAGCCCAGGCAGGGGATACCGCTACCGTATGCTCCACCGTATCCTCTAGGTGGTCCTCACAATGACGACACTCGGGCGTTTCCTCCCGCTGAATCCGAAACAGAAGGGAGAGGGGTGGGGTAGGGATTGGGCCTCAGGTAACCTCACTCACAATGCGAAACACAACGCTGCTACAGAATTATTGACCATTTTCTCCTATAGTAAGTATTCCGCTGCCATCTAAGATCGGAGTCATTAGATGATTTTCTCGCTCAAATATTGTGGTTAAACTTACTATTGCGCTAAAATTGTGTTACTAATGTTTGACCTCAGATAGATGAAACATTTTTAAATTGGATTTATAATGGTATTTCTGACAAACAACCAATTTTCAACTGGTTAAGAAACCTCACTACTGTTGCTTCGGATGTGTAAATCGGACAGGATTGGACTAAAAAGAAAAAAAAAACTGTTTTTAATCGTGACTCGCACCTACTTGGTCCAATTATAAAACATTATGGCAAAGTAAATATTTATACAGTTTCTATTCATGTACATTTTATGATCTTTGAATCCATTATCGTTCTCATAAAACAATTCGTTAAAACGAAAAAAAAACCTAAATAGAACTATAATGACATATGTAATTGGTGCTAATTTTGTTTGGCTTGCCTAACATAACAATGACATAATGGCGCCATTGAGTGATGGTACTAAAGATACTTCTTTGAACAATTCTTGAAGGAGCAATAAACATGAGACTTAGTGTGTAATGAGTCAATATAAACAAAATGAAGCTTTATTGACCTTCTTTGTACCTTATGGAGAACCAAAACACTTGACTACTTCGTTAAGGTAGCCACTTCACTAGTAAGGAGGTCTAGAATAAGCCTGAGAATGTATTTGCCATATTTTAATATATGTAGTTAAAAATTGCAGAACAATTAAAATAACGAAAAGGCTTAAGATATAAATCCTACTTAATAATTATAAATGTGTAAGTTTGTGAGTGTTGTATGTTTGTTATTCTTTAACGCGAAAACTGCTGGACCTATTAGGTTAAAGTTTGATATGTTGATAGGTGACGCACTGGATAAACACATAGGCTGATTTTTATCAATATACGAAGCCGCCGGAGGAAGCGCGTATTTATTACTTTCCCTGTTGGTCTAGTATCTTTTCACATCATACTATCCGAAGTTGTCAAAAATCTGTAAAAACATTTACCTGAATAAAGTAACTCAAAACTAAAAATTACGAATACTTTTTTCTGTTTTATAATCTAATAGAACTTAATAGAATTCACATGCACTGCATTTTTGCTTACCCTTCAGGCAAAACAACATAGTCTTACATTATGTTCGAAGAGAACCTACGTACTTACGTTACGTCGGTAATATAGCACACAGCGACTGGCACATTCAATTAAAATGCACCCTGTTTAAACATTATTCACGTTAATTAAGTTTTTCGCAAAATGGCGCCCATATTATGAAGAGATCTCGTATTCTTTTTGTGTAACTATTACGTTATGTAGATTACATAGTACTAACGACCTATCCACTATGAAGGGCTCCGGTCTTATTTTTCGAGACTGGAAAATAGATTAGTTGCTTTTTTAATCTTGTTGCTATGGTTGGTTTTACACCGCTACCTGTTTTAAACCTTAACTTTACCTATAAGTTTTCGTGGTATGAATGTGTTTGTCTGTGACACAGTAGCCCCTGAATGAAGAAACCGAATCCAGTGTAATTTTCGTATTTTTTTATGGTTACAAAAATGAAATTAAGCAAGATATTTTTGCTAGTTTACTGTAATGATTTGTAACAAATGCGTAAAACATACACAATTAAGTCACGTTAATAACCTCACAAAAAAATCAAATAAATATTATATCCATGCATTGTATCTTTTGGCATTCCAATTTACAAAGCTGTCTTTTAAAAATAATGTTAATGGTAATGTGATGTAAATACTAAATTAAAGTCTGTTATTATTCAAAATAAACCCATTGATTTGGTTAAGCTCTTTCGAACACATTTGTTACCAATTACAGCTCAATTATCTAGAAAAAATAATTAATTTACCTAACTCAACAGATATACAGGCCTAATCCAGGCATTAATACAGATAGCTCTAAATTAATGGACAGATAATTCGAGAATTAATAGCCACGTTGTTCATTCGCAGACGTTGAATCGCTACTGGGGGAGCCCATTCAGCAGGCGATATCTTCCGAGAGCGGTATTGATTTGGTATTCGATTCCCTAGCTGATATTATTTCAGGTAAGTAATTTAAGACATAGTTAAGTACCACAGCCTCAGCCTAGGAAGATGGGACGGTGTGGTTTTTAGTCAGTAAGGGTCTGACAGTCCCTCTCGTCTTTCTCTGGGCAAGTGAAGGAATATGATGTATTCCGTCCTCAAAAAAAACGCTAATCTTTAGAGGAAGATTATGTCATATTTTTTTTAGTATTTTTCTAATAGTTATGAGTAATTTAAAAGCGTAAGGCAATTCACACTGTCAGAAACATGACAATTAATAAATTCGAAAGATTAAAGTTTACAAGAAAAAATACATATATAATCGCCTTCATCTTTGTTGTTAAATGAGTAAAAAAATTAAGTAAGATTAATTCATAGCTATAATTTTAATCGAATTAGGTAAAATAATATTTATAATTATAGACACAAAGCATAGATTAAAACGCCAGAATGAATTATCTAATATTTTTTCTTTCCCAAAAAACGAAAGAATTTCAAAGTTCAAAAACTTCAATTAAAAAAATAATTATATAAAATTTGATAAAATCCTTTACAAAAATTATAAACATAATAAGTAAGTACACAATTTTATTTTATTTTCAATTAAATTAAATTTTAAGACACTTCTTATTTTATTTTCAGAGAGTGAAGATCTTTCCACTAAGATATCTTCACTAAGAGATGTGAGCATCAAGGCTGGTTCATTGGCATCTGCAGCGTCAGACAGGATCAAGGACTTGGCTCGGCAGCTCGAGAATTTGAAGAAACACTGCACTTTGAAGGATACTCCTCTGTGTGACACAATCAATATTCACTCTCTTGAGTTGAAAATGAAGTTTGATTTGGTAAGAAGAATGTTATCTGTTTTAATTTAAGTAATATGTATTAACCATGCACCTACTTACTACCGTCGTGGTGGGCCGGAGGTTAAGACGCCCGCTTCACATGCATGGGTTCAAAACCTGGCAAATACCGATGTAATCTTTTCTGAGTTAAATGTACTTTCTATGATTATTTACACGACTGACGTACGGTAAAGGAAAATATCGTGAGGAAACCTGGACTTATAATTTCTAATTATAAATTTGAAATCGGCAATCCGCCTTGAGTAAGCGTGGTGATTAATGACCAAACCTTCTTTGTGTTAAAAGAGGCCTTTGGTCAGCTCTTATAGGCTAATGACTAACCTGTATGAGAAAACATTAAATGAAGAAAGTAGAAAACCAAAAACTCACGTACTAAAACATAAAAGGTTTTGGTTGCACTATTGGCGTAGTGCACAAACAACACTTGTATGATCCACAAACTGTTATTTCCGATGTGATGTGTATGTGAACTTGTATATTTATAAACTCGTCCATTACACAGGAGGAAATCCATGTCAAGGGCAAAGACTTTTTTAAATAAAAGGTGTCGGAAAACATAACATAAAAGATGTTTAAATTACCTTAAAATTACTTAGTTTTTGTAAGGTCAGGTCACGTTTTCAATGCATCGTAGTCGAGAAACATTCAAACATCAAGTCCACTACTTCGATCAATATTACTTTACCTCTATTAAGTATATCTAAGTATAACATGTCCAACGTAATGTTTCAGATCCTGCACGAGCAACAGTTATTGGAACTCCGTACTCTTGGGGTGGATAATTTAACACGAGCGATATCTGCAGCCAGACAAGAGTTCAAAACTTTGCCCTCGGCCATACTGGCGCAAACCACACAAGTCCGGGAAGGTAAACATTAATGTTACTTTAATATAATGAAATACTGAAAATGTGTAAGGAAAAAAATCTCTTGGGTTCTTTACCTATTGTTACAGTTATTTTTATCATTGTTACTGGATTAAATCGTAGCACTCAACTACTTTAAGATTAAAACGATTATGTTTCACTTAAATAATTTTACTCAAATTCCTTGAACAATATTTTACTTAATGCCAGACCGTAACAAAAAGGCGACAAAAATCTGGATACATTTTTCTATACTACGCGTATTATTTGTACCATGTTTTACAAAAGGCTTAATTTTTAATAGTCCGATTAATGTTATATGAGGAATAAAATTGTTGCTGTCACTGTCTTATACAAACATTCTGACGCGACATCATCATAATTATTCCCCAGATAACGTTTATCTAACAATTGAATTGAAATCAGCCCCAATTCAAATAATATTTTAGTGGCAAAAATGGATATGGCATTGATCAATTCACTTTAAATTGCTAAAAACGCTTTTCTACTTTCATGTTCTCAGATATTCTCCGAGACATTGAAAACCGTAGGCAAGCGGTGCATATGTCTGCTAAAGTCCTTAGCGACATTGTGCGCCATCTGACGTCTGGTCTTCATACTATTGCAAGACAACTGGAATCAAGTCTCGAGAGAGTACAAAGATACGAGTTCGCAAGGTGGACACTTATGTTAGGTATAGTTTAACTTGAAACGTTTTTAAAGCTAAGCATTTTTAATGCTTATGTCTACGGTAATATATTTTAAAATAGTGTGTATCAATGTTTTATAATTATTTCCAGCCTGTATCGTTACTTTTGGATTCGTCATGTTGCTTATTATAATGGGTATGCTTTGCGGCTGTGGTCACGCCAAGAATCATGCAAGACGGACTTTGAAAGTGTGAGTAATTTTATAAAAATCTTTAATATTTTTTAGTAAGAAAATCAAATGGCAATCAAATGACATATAGAACACATATATTCTTGTTCTTGTGATTGCATATCAATTATGTAATTGTTAGTAATTTTGTAATTGATACAATTTGTTCAAGAAGACAAAACCTGAGTTTCAAAACAAAATTAAACATTCCAGATCAGCTATCTGGTTATGTCTCGCGTCGCTAATGTTATGGGGCATTATATCAGCTGTGTTCCTAATAGCTGGTCATGCAGAAGTAAGTTGAAAAAAAAAACCTGACTATTTCAAATTACACACACACAATAAAATCAAAGTAGAAAAAATCGTTTGCTCCCCGAGTTGTGAAAATCGCTCTCGTGTGTATTGCTAAGTAATTCTTTGAAGGCGTTCGAAGTACGTTAAGTGAGTAAGTTGTACGTAATATGCATCACTGGTAACTTAAAGCTAAGTTTGTCTACAAAATTATTTACGTATGCTGTTCCAAGTAAAGTTTCATGAAGTTACACTTAAGTTAGCGCATATTATTATGGTTGTGCACTCAGTTAGTTAATTAATTCTAGATGGAATGTTAAGATTTTGCTAAAACTTCTGATCTGTGTGCTTCGCTATCTACTTGATATATTTATTGGAGCATTTCTAAGACCGAAACTATTTTTGCGTTTGTAGCAGTGCTAGATATTTTAATCTCATTGTAATGTTCAAAAACAAGGTACAGTAACAGATGAGGCAACAAACAAAATTTTATATTGACACGCACAGGGAAGTAAAATAAAAGAAGCACCCCAAATGAAAGCTCTCAACCGACGTGAAAGAGTAGCTCACCAAACGACCAGATCCGCGCGCTCCTCAAAGAGCCAATAGACCACCACAGATGGGGTCGATGTTCGGGGGTTGCGAGGCTAGCGCGTACATATATAGCGTACATCTAGAGTAGAAGAAGAAACGGGGTTGTTTTTAGTCAGCAAGTGTCTGACGCTACCAAAAACCAACAATTTACTATGACAGGAAAAGAAGTCCATCGAATGGAACTAAAAAAGTCCACACTAGAACATTATCATTGACTTTTCACACTGTTTTCAGGTTTACGTATGCCATGCCTTATGGGATTCTCAATACGAAACGCTCACCGCCCTACTCGATAGACCATCACCACTTTTGGCAAACAACGAAGGGATCTTTGACGCCATGTTCAGAGAAATGGACAATATAACTATCGATGTATCTGTTAAAGATGTGTTGAGGTAATTTCATGTCGATAACATAACATCACGCATGCATATCCTATCATTAAAATACAGTAACCGTGCACTGCCGAAATATAGGGTTTCTTCACATAAAAAGTTTTGTGATAATCGGGTTGCAGATATTTAATACCAGCAATACATTTCCATTTTTTTATGATACTATGCATGGCACTAGGTTTTTCTGCTGTGTCGTGATGTGTACATACCCACGTGTATATATATAATAAGTATCATAAGTTTACGGTCACAGAAGTGATCGTAAACCTACGATCACTTTTTTCGGCAACGCACCTGTGACTCCTCTGGTGTTGCAGGTGTTCCTGAGCGTCGCCGATCGGTTACCATCAGTTGATCCGTCTGCTCGTTTGCCTCCTATTCCATAAAAAAACACACAATTTGACATTCATATCACACCCGTAACATACCGCGTAAACAGTGCAATCATGCAACTATTTGTGACCACAAACTATTTCAGGGACTGTGAAAAAGATAGACCAGCGTACTCTGTTTTTCAACTGGACAAAATATTAGATGTCAACAAGGAAACCTCATACTTTGAATGGGAAGAACTACAAACCGATTTTGGGAAATTGGCTTCCTCGATAGACGTTGGTCTTCTGAAGACGATCTCTGTTAACTTCAGCCGATTATTGCATGAAATGTTACTTGTATCTGATGTCGATATCGCTAAATATAGGTAAGAATACTTAAGAAAGTGTTTATGAGATCCTTTTTTTATGTAATAGGTCGGCAAACGAGCAGACGGACGGATGGTAAGCAATCAGCGCCGCCCATGGACACAGGACCACAGTGAAACACAACACTGTAGTTGTTTAATGCCGGTTTTCTGTGAGGCCGTAGTATCACTCCGGTTGAGCCGACCCATTCGTGCCGAAGCATGGCTCTCTCACACTTGAGCATGGCTCTTCCACACTTCCTTAAAATCATGATTTCAAATATTTAAGTTAGTTTGCTACATTTTGTTGCCGATGACATGGAAAAGATTTTCATATAAACTTTCAAGTCAAAAGCCGTGAAATGCAATAATCTGATTTGATGGAAATACTCAAAACATCAAAAACCAAAAGAAAATTATGAACATCGATAGACGCGATAACCAGGACTTTAAGTTTATATGAAACGTAAAATCATTAAGTTGTTTCTCTTTTTTTTAAATAAATTAATCAATTTGATTTTGACACATTGCTTATGAGAACTATTATTTCATCAAAATTAGGTTAGTAGTTTTCTTATTTTTAGGTTTTGTCACTTATGAACATAATATAAATTATATTTATTTTTTCAACTATATAAAACAGCTTTTGGTATATCTATATTTGCAATCTGTATTCAACATCATGTTTGTTTGTTATTCTAGAATGGACTACAACGTTCCAGTTGTTAGTAAGGACTTACCGTCTCTTGTGGATCAACTGGAAAACATAGCTGCTCAAGTGACGGATCTTACTACCGCAGGGAGACTAGAAACTTTAGGTTCGTCTTTTATTTCTGTCTAGTAATATTGTGTGATCTCACATTATTATACTATGTATACCACTGTTAGTTTATCAGGTACCTCATAATAGGAAGGTGGTAAATCAGGCCTTAAAGAGTGCGTCCTTTAGCTCATGATGTTGATAGCTGATTGATCGTATCATCATTATCATGAGCATTCTAAGTGCCTGAGCAAAGGCCTCTTCTCTCAAGGACAGGAAGAAGTTTTGAGCATTAATCACTGCGGTTGCTCAAGGCGGATTGGCGATTTCAAACTTAGGATTAGAAATTATTGATTAATATAATAAGTGCAGGTTTCCTCACGATGTTTTCCTTCACCGTATATGTTTAACTAATCATAAAAAGTACATATAACTCGGACAAAGTCACAATGGTACTTGCCAGGTTTCGATCCCGCATCCTTTTACCAAAAGGCTTTTACCTCTGGGCCCCGACGACTCTTGATTGGTCATATAAGTTATTCTCTCGCGCGGTTTCGCCCGCTGCTCGGCTCCATTTGATCGTAGCGAGGTGTTTTATAGCCTGTAGCACTCAGGAACATTGTAGCTATCTATCAGTGAAAGAATTTTGGCAATCCGACCAGCTGTTCCAAAGATTACCCCCTACATACAAACTTACAAATTTTACCTCTTTATAATATTAGTATAGATGCAAATGATTTTACATAACAAATGATAAGATATTAAAGCAAAATAACTTCTAGTTTATAATTAACTTATTTAATTTGTGCTTATAACCTCAATTGATTCCGTTTCAGCAACACGCACACAGAGGCTTTATCTCACGAACATCAAACCACTAGAACAGTTACGAGCTGATGTGGTCTTCAAATTGACAGAATTAGAACTACAACTGTTACCTTTTAGGAGAAAATTAAACATTTCGCTAAGCCACATCCATACTGCGCAGTTTTATATCGATAACCAGGGTGATGTTATTGCTCAGAAAGTAAGTAAAACCTAATTTAGATTACAAAAGGATTAATAAATACTTCTCCTTTGTTAAATTCGGTTGACATTAGACGTCGATTGATTGTTATCAACTCATCATATCGCTGAAATATATAATCGAAATAATAGGTCTTTCCTATGAAATTGCCGTTATGCTGTACTGGCCATTTCAAATCAAAATAGTTTTTGTTAGGCTAAGGTTAATTAATTTTGTTTTAAAAACATGCGATTCTTTTTCCAAGAGTAGTCATTTGTTTATTGATTAGTGTTACATTTTCATCGCATTTCAAATTAAAAAATTCGTTTAAATTTTTTTTTATGCAAATCGGCAATTTCATAGGTAAAGACCACTTATTAAATTTAAAGAATGTCCTAAGTATTCAAAAAAATACCCACACTATGTTTTATCCTGTGCCGTTAGTGCGTTTATAAACATTATAATTACACATACACACAACTACTAGACCCGAAACAACAATTTGTAAATCACACATAAAGTCGTTCCGTGCAGAAATTGTTCCCACGCCCGCGACACTTAGCGCTGCATCTGGTTGCCCAGCCACCGCGCCAAACGTCCATTCAAAATATGTATAATATTTCTTCAAAATTTTACAGCTATTACACAAGTTTTGTAAAATATTTTTAGCATGACAACTTTGCTAAAATCAAAGTTTTTTAATATACCGCTCTTATTCGAATAAAACAAGCCGTAATAATTGCAATACAAAAAATGCACATTGTTATTATTTTTTTAACTTTTTATTAATTCATAATGTTACAGAAAGTATCGATATACATATCCCGTCTGGTGTCTCATGCAGCTGGCTGGAGGACACACGTACTCATTTCAACCAGCAAACACGCCGCTCGATGTAAACCTTTGTACTCTGTGTATGCAGCAGCGAGATCTCTGCTGTGCTCCCAATACGTCTCGTCTTTGGTAAGAAATATATAATAAATTAAAATTAAATTAATATAAAAAAAATTCCACCATATATTTTACAGGTACAATTTAAGTTGTTACAGATTCTACATAGATATAGTAGTAGTAGATTATGGGGTGGACTGGAGCCTAAAATAGGGAAAACCCTGTTTTTCAGGTCTCCAGGGCACTTACCCACGGTATGGATACAATTTAAGAAATAACAATTGAAATTTAAACCTCGTTTATAACGATTAGAGATAATTAAGCCTTCACTGCAAAATTTGAGGACGTCCAAATTTAAAATATTTTTGCAAAAAAAAAATTTTTATTTTTCTTCTAAGCCACATAATAAAGAATTCAGAGATACATTTTTCAGAACCATGACAGGGTTTTACCTTATTGTTAACACCATACATAGTACTGGACCCCGTTCCGCTGCAAAGAATTTTCTTAAAACCAAAAAGCTCCATAAATTTTTGGTTGTCTATTTTATTCTGACCGACTAATCGATATTTTTGATCCGGCATTCGCCAGCGGCTGCCCGAACATTGATTTAGTTAGCCATTATAACTTGTTCATAATTTTCAGCACGGTTGGTGGGTCTGCGGATTTTTCCTCGGCATTGCATGGTGTGCCGCACTAACACCACTTTGTGTGAAACTTTGGCGGTCGTATGGAAGGAAAATTAGGGCACACGAAGCTATGATGCTTGCTAACTTGGGCTCCGGGTTAGTACAAGTTTTACTAACAACCGACCATTCACAGTTATTTATGTTGTTTTAGTTTAAGCTAACTTAGTTGAGACTAATGTAATAGACATTTAGCTTACTGAGTCAAAACATTATAACTTGTTTTGTCTTATTACTCTCGGAAGACATATTTAGTACATTGATTTGGTCTAAAGACTTTCTTACTGTTCATAAAGAGATGACTATGATGAATACATGACTATAAGTCCTGAGCGTAGCTTGAAACTAGACGAGTTGACTAGTCAAACAATTACACGAGCAAATCAGAGTTATAATTAAATATTATAGTTGAAATTGTCTCTGAGCAAATGTTATCTTTATTAATTAATATAATATTTTCAGGCAACAAGAAACGCCAACCACTGCTTTATGTGACGGTAGTAACTGGAACACGCCCGGGTTAGTGATTCACATATAGATCTTAAATAGTCACAGCATTATGCACTCAAGTACATTGTATTAAGGTAGATACCACCGTCATTCAATCACCATTTCTAATTCAGGGTACTCTTTTTTTGAAAGAGGCTTTTATTCTGAACTTAAAATTGAAAAAAGAACAATATTTTGTTATTGGCTGCATGTGTGGCTTGGAGCAGAAGTTGAAACGAGGTTTTTAGACAGTAAGACTTTGACAGTCCTTCTTGCATCACACACGCCAGAGCCATTTCATGATTATCTACTCAAATAATGTAAATAAAAAAGGGTTGGACCGGACCGTAAGTTTAATAAAATAATTAGGTATGTGAAGAGGTCGACTACGTTGTTTTCAGGCCACCAGCCCCACCACCAAGAAGTGACAGCTGGTGATCAGAAGATTGGATCAAAGGGAAAATGCTTTTAAAGGCACAAAATCATTTCTGTTATTTAACCAGTCTGTATTTATATATAAATAAAAAAAACAAATGTTAAATTCTATAAGATAAAATATTGTAGACGTCATTTTCTAATTCAATAAAAGAACAGACCAGAGATATTGTTAAGTTATTTTTGTGTAGTTTTTTTATCCGTGTTTTATATCAAGTAGTTTCTCTAAGACTTCAACTCAGTAAATTTGTTAAGTAAAAATTTATGTACAATAAAAGAAATTGGTATTTTGCGAGTTTGTAACTATTGCTCGTATCGTGATTATTTTTTATTTATATTAATTATAAAATGTTTAATATTGTTTTTGGTTACAAAGGTTGGTTTGGTTTTATTTTATTTTAGTGCCTTTGTTTGTACATAGTAAAAGGTTTTGTAAATATTTATAATTTTATAAATTGTTACAAATGTACCTATCTTATCTTAACTACAGAAAAGTATTAATTTTATTTACCTATTGTTTACTTTTATAAGTAATTAAACAGTATTACTAATATTAAGTAAAATAAATTGTTATATTCATTGTGAAAAATTAACGTATGTACTACTAGGGATTAAAATAAATACAAAAATCTTTTTTTTTTCTTTAATTCATTACAAAATTATAAGTAACTGAAGGCGACTCCACAAAAACTGACAGAAAACTCACGTGAATGAGGTTAGTGGAGGCCTAATCCTTTGCCCCCACCTCAAAATTTCCTTCCCTTATCTTGTAACCCTCTTGGGGAGTTCCAATAAACGGCGCTGATTGCTTACCATTAGGTCATCCATTTGCTTGTTAGCCACCCTATCACATAAAAATACTACAAAAAACCGTGTAGCAAATAAAGATGCATATACATACATAATATTAATAAAGATGAACATTAAACCACACTAAGTGTGTGAGAGTCGTACTTCGGCACGAATGGGTCGGCTAGAACGGAGTGATACCACAGCCTCACAGAAAACCAGTGAGAAACAACCACAGCGTTGTGTTTCGCCGTGTGAGTGAGGTTACCGGAGGCCCAATCCTTTCCCTCCCCCAATACCTAAATCTCCAAATCTCTAATCCCTAAAAGGTCGGCAATGCATTTGTAACTCCACCGTTGCGGGTGCGGGTGTCCATGGGTGGCGCTGATTGCTTACCATCAGGTACCTAATCCGTCTGTTAGTTTGCCGACCAATTACATAAATAATTAAAACATTGAATTATGAATTTCATAAATAAAAAATCGATAGAAATCCGAAATTTGATCTCTTACACCTCAGTCAGTAGTTGCGACGACTCTATATTGAAAATGTAATAATAACATGAGATAATAATTAAAAAAATTACTAACAACGATACACTTTCAAACTTCAACACAAAAAAAAAACAAAATACCGAATTCTTTTAAGCGTACTACCGCTACCGGTATACTACCGGTATTTGTTTACGCACAATATGTTATACCAGATTGATAACAGGTATAAATTACCTGTTATATATCAAACAACATCCGGACTAAAGGATTATGTTTTGTACGTAAATCATTTGCTCCATATCTGTACTAGGTATGGTGTATTATTGTATCCATAATATTGTGGTTTATATTCTCCGAAGTAGCGAAAGTCACTTTCCACCAAAATATTTTTTGAAAAACTACTTGACTCGATGGCGATGTTTGTTTATCTCTAGACAAAGTTAAGCAAAGTCTTAGTCAATTTATAGATATTGTTTCATTAAAATATATATATAATTCGTATTTTAAATGAGTCGAATTTCTTCTTTATTATTTTTTCACACAGAAAAAAAAAACATACACATTACACCAAGACCCGGAACAACAATTTGTGGATCACACAAAGAGTTGTTCCGTGCGGGAATCGAACCCGCGACACGTTGCATGGCAGCCAGTTGCCCGGCCACCGCACCAACCGTGCAGTCTTTTATATTCTAACTTTCATCGTGACTATTTTGCGAGATAACTCAACTGATTTCAAGCCATACTGGGGGCTCATATTTATGAAGCGAAGAAGTAGGCTTGTCATGCAATCCTGTTTTGATAAATATAGTAGAAGTTCCTGAATATAATTAATTCCTAAGCTTCATGTGTCGCCAAATACTTTCTAGAAACAAACAAACCAGTCAGACAACACGTTTGTAATTATTATTATAAATTGGTAGTTACTTAGTCGTACCTACGCAGAAAATATGAAGTTTGTATACACAACTACGCAAAGTAAATGTAGATTCGAATCTATAAGGGAAACCTAAACTAAGATAGTTGATTACCTACTATAATTTAATTTGTTTGTGGAGAATTTTGTGAGTAATGAGTTTGCTTAGGCACATACATACATACATGGGTAGACGTTTTAAAAATAAGTTTTTTTATGAATTTTTCTCACGCTTGTCGAGCAGCAGGAATGTACATATATAAACACAATTTTGACACACAAACTGGATTGAATGCTAGCTTACTCATCGTTTTATACTGAACGTAAGAGCTGATGTGTTTACGAACATTTTTAATTAAATTACTATCTATTCTTGACGCAAGTATATAGGTAAATCTACATAGTTATTTCAAGAATCATGGCTTTACATATATAATTATTCTCTCACCCATTGTTCTTCTATTGTATCTCGAATTACCACGATTTAAAAGTTAAATATTGCCCCACACTATCATGTTCTCCTGTATCCCTTTACAAATATACAATATCACATACACATCCCAAACCCGGAGAAAAAATGTCACAATAATAAATATCACCTAATCATCACATAAAGTTGGCCGGTACGGGCAGAACCACGAGGGCAGAACCCATTCAAAGAAGAAGACAGTCGGTTGCCAACCACCGCGTCAAATGTCCAGTCTTATACTTGACTTGACTAACTACCCAGTCAAAAACTAACCACAGTCACAAACAACTATTACAAACATGCAAAACTCCATCAACTAGAACTAGAACACTTATGGATTAAATACGACATGCAAATATGTACAATTAGGTGCGTTTGCGCAACTTGTTCAGATGTAATGATCCATCTGGCCACCGTCGACCGCGTAACATTTCGGACGGCCTCAAGACTTGCGACATTTGGGATACATTGCGATTGGATCTGTTCTCATTGTTACCTAGATACAGACTATTGGGTATGGATTATAGATTGGAAGGTCGCTTTCTGATGTGTGGAAGTGAAATTTGTGTATTAGAAACGCTTTGTACTTCATTGTATACTAGCTGTGCCTTGCAAAGACTCGCGTCATTTATGGCAGTGTAAATTTCCCAATAGTGAATCAATTTTTAAATTCGGTCAAGTAGTTTCAGAGTATTTTTATACAAACGGGCAAACTAAGTAAAATGTTCCACTTTATAATACCTATTAGATTTTTTTTTTTTATGCAATAGGTTGGAAAACGAGCAGACGGATTACCTGATGGTAAGCAATCAGCGCGTTTTGATATTAAGTTGTGTCTTCTTGTAAACATGAAAGACTGTGGAAACTATTTTTCCTTCTTCTCGAATATTCTATCATTCATCTCTGAGACGGATTACGGACTATTAGGCAAAGTTGTTTTTTTTTACTGCAGTTTGTAAAGAAACTGGAACTGAAACTAACTGAAATTTTTATCCACAAGTATTATTGAGATTAATTTCAGCCACCATCTTCGATCTCAATTCATTCTCAAAACTACTATCTTTATATGATATATCTTCCCCTTGTTGCGTAGACAACAATCTCACGAACAGGAGGAGAACAGAGGTTGTTTTTAGTCAGTCAATCAGATTCTACCATCACTTCTCGTCCCACCCGCAAGACGAAATCCCTCGTCAAAAAAAAGATGTCCATAGGTGTGTGATTGCTTATCATCTAATGATCTTTTTTTATTTTCATTTGGCTGGCGTTTGGCCTCTTTCTCTCCTTTTGATAAGCGATGATGCAGCCTGCAACGAAAGCACGCTTGCCTTAAGTAACCTATTCACTCGTGTTTTAGAGATACCTGCCTTAAACCAGGCTATACCAAATCTTCTTTTGTCTCCTATTCCATAAAAAATTAGAGCGATTTTTACCTTTCATTTGTAAAAGACTTAAGACTTAAATTATAATATTGCAACTAATCTTAAGCTATTGGCTATCAGCTTAAGTTCTGCAACATAGTATCTCGTATCTCAAATTAATCAATTGACATTAATGGGTCATTTAATAAATGATTTATAATGTCATGTCATGTTGAAGTAATTTATTGATAGAGCCATGAGTGTTAATTAATATATTAATTTTCAGAAGGTCATTTCCAAATATGTAATGTATGTGCATATGTAATGTTCTAATAATGAAATAAATTCATCATAAATGGAAGCTTCCATACATATCTGCATGCATTGAAATAAGAGATCATCTCAATAAATTATTGTCAGTCGACTGTGCCACGTTTGCCGTGTTGTGTCGCACGTTGCTACCCATAAATATAAGCTCCTACCGGTGCTTATAACTAGTTGAGCTATAGCGCGAAATAGTTAAGTATACGATATATGAACTACATATAAAAAAAATTTGGTCATTTAAAAAGACAAACAGGAAATTATTGTAAACAATCTTTTGCGCATTTTATTTTAATAATTTTCAGAGTATTTATAACGACTAATTTATACTTTTAAAATAAATAATAAAAAGCGGAAAGCGACCACCTCTGGTTAGCGGGCTTGCGAACGGCGAGCAAGGGGAGCTCGCCGCCCGACCAGTACCAGACTCGGTGCGCTCGGTACGTCGCCTCAAAGACCTATTAGACCAGCACAGACAAGGCCATCATTGCCGATTTTTAGCTATGTTTACAGATGCAAGTGAAATGAGGTACCACAGCGCGGCCCGAAACATGAGAAGAAACAGTGTGGCTTTTAATCAGTAAGAGGATGACACATCTTACGTCTCGACCAAGTTAATAAAGAAAAAGTATTTGTTATAACCCAAATTATTCAAAAAAAGTTCACGCCCGAACCACAAACAATCCTACATCCTACCCATACATTGTACAATAACATTAGGCAAATAAATAAAAGTTGCGAAAGTAATGAATAATAATTGAATAAATTTAAATGTTAATGTCTTGTAAGCTTGTTGTATGTCGATACCAATTAACATCCAATATACATACACAATGATTACAATGTCCTAATGATCGATTCGTATACGATTGCAAGTTCAACTAGACGACCCAACTACACAGAAGGCTTTATTGAAAACAGATATGAAGCAAGAACAGGATATGTATGAATTGAGATTACCTTAGGTGTGTCGTTGTTAACTTTACAAGATTAATCGAATTTCTAATAACAACTTAACAATTGCAATTCACCGGTATGGGAGTGTGGAAATAAGTCGGCTCGACCAGAGTGATACCACGGCCTCATAGAAAACCGGCGTGAAACAACCACAGCGTTGTAATTCGCTGCGTGAGCGAGTTTACTGGAGGCCCATTCCTTCAACTCACCTCATCCTTCCCTAATCCATGAAACCCCAAAACCCTAATCCCTAAAAGGCCGGCAACGAACTCGTAACTATTAATGTTTACCTTCAAATCATCATTGGCCGTCTTGTAGGTGATATGATAAAACCACTTAATAATAACTATATTTTGTCTAATATAAAACATCGCATGCAAGATCAAGACTTTAATTCTGAATTTAAACACGCGTACGTTAAAACTAAAAAATCCGCTGCAAAAGTGGAGTGAACCGTATACATAACGAGTACCTACGCAACACAATAACAATCCACGTACAATGGCGAGCCCGTTTTAGATACAGCTAAACCACTTACAAACGCCCACAAACGATGACAATCGCAAATATCACCCATATTTAGATCTGAATGCCAACCGTTTCCAAAAACGCTATGTGACATTCATTTCAGATTTTAATAAAAACTTTTTACGTCAACCGTTTCGCTTGTTACCGGTAGATAAGGAAGGTAATTGTATTTTTAGCCAAAATATGGCTGCCCAAGGTTTAAATTTCGAATAACTATAATAATAAAATGTATATCAGAATAATTATGTATACCATCTACAAATAAAATATCGTTTTATGTTACTGGTTCTACAGTAAAATAAAATATATATGTAGAAATAACAGTTAACTTCATGTTCAGGGTAAAATAAAAGTACATTTCAAATTATTAAAACCTTATTTAAAAATCGTTGTTTTTATTTACAGGCAACCCGATGAACGTAGGAAATTAGATCTCTCAAATACATAGTTTCATTCAATCCAAAAATCGCACCCGGGTAATGTATATAAGCGTAGGTTATATACATTACCCAGGTGCGATTTTCAAACCAACAACCAAAACCATCTAAAAATCAAAATGATATGTTTTTGTTTGCTTTGTTAATAAAATTAAGACAATGTGAGAGAGTCACGCTTCGTCATAAATCGTTCGGTTCAACGACGGTCTCACAGAAAACCGGCGTGAAACAACCACAGCCATTTGTTTCGCCGTGCAAGATACTGGAGGACCAATCCGTCTTACCCTCCTCCGACTCCTAAATCTTCCGAAACCTTAATCCCAAAAAAAACCTTCAACGCACTCGTAACTCCTCTAGTGTTGCGGGTGTACAAATCTGGCAGATGTTTTTTTTAGACAAACAGCTGTCTTTTCTTTTTTTCTTTTGGATTTTCTCCTGTGTCGTGGTTGCGTTTACAAGTTTACAAATATACAATTTCACATACACATCACACCCAGACCCGGATCAACAATTCGTGGATCACACAAAGAGTTGTTACGCACGGGAATCGAACAGGCGACACGTTGTGCGGTAGCCAGGTAGTTGTCACGTCTGGTAAAAAAGCATAAATATTTTTTTATTCATGTTTCATACAAAACACGTTTAGCTCAAAATGCTATCTGAAATAATTGCGACGCTTTGAGCAAAAAGTTCATCATTTCGCAATAGGCTGCACGGCCATCTTACCTTGGCACAGAATTCGTACAATAGTTAATTACAAGAGCAGAACACACGAGTACACACATTGTTATTATAATGTTAAGCACCTACTTTATGC
This sequence comes from Spodoptera exigua, assembly GCA_902829305.4. Classification (NCBI taxonomy): domain Eukaryota; kingdom Metazoa; phylum Arthropoda; class Insecta; order Lepidoptera; family Noctuidae; genus Spodoptera; species Spodoptera exigua. The sequence goes on from LR824614.2 coordinate 9,475,867, forward strand.
TAACTATTCCTTTGTTACCTTTATCGAGGTTTTATTTATTAAACCGTTTTGTTTAAAGAAACCTGTCATTCGATTAAAATGCTGTAAGAGACAAGACATTTGACAATGGGATGGTAAGCAATCGGCATGTGTGTCAGAATGGTTTTGGTCTAGAGAGAGAGAGTGAGTTGATTAGGAAATTGATACACAATTGCTTATACAATAGAATGAACACGACGGCATTAATAAATTCAATACTCCTTCTAGGTGTCAGTTGGCTAAGAGTCGATTAAAGATCATCGATCCCTATCTTTTAGGGGGTAAAATCATCGAGCTGTCAACCTGGGTGGAACGTACACGTGACATACTGTTGCTGGCTGAAAACCACACAACAAACAAAGGATGTTAATAATTCTTTTATTTAACCTATTTATCTTATAAATATGGTCAGACAGAACTCAGTCACGAAATGATATGAGTCTTAACCACAAAGTATTTATTGCAAACATAATTCTTTACCGGAATGACTTCCAAATTCCAAATTCAAACAATTGACAGGTCTACAAACAATCAAGTAAAAAAAATCCTCAGAACCTCCCGAAACTGTATATCGCAACATGACTGAACTAAAATAATGAAGACATCAGGCAAGATCAACGACCTAATCAAAATATAAAATAATAACAATATAATATGAAAGATGGCCTTGAACCAGAGCTTTATTGACGCACTTAACACAGAAGTTAAGTGACGACTAGACTCGTCTGCCTTGCTTTACGTAGAGTTATAATTTGTAAGCAATGGCAGATGCGGCATTCATTTAACACATATTTATAATAATAGTACGTTACTGGGTTATCTGAAACCTTATTTTCCTTAATTCGCTGTATCTAGAAGTAGATTTTTTGACGACATTTTAAGAAATATATAGGTTGGAATGTACTAGTGAGATTCCATAGACAGCTTTGTTCTGACTCAGGATAGTCTCAAATGATATGAGAAAGGAAAAAAATTAAGAAATTTCTTTCTGTGTTACATTCACTTACTGCTTCTAAAACACGTTCCACTAAATTTAAAATCACAAGATTTTAATTGGACGTTATAAATTCATCGATCTAATAGACATTTAAATTGGACTCCTTTCCTTTGCTATTTGCCAAACCGCGATGCAAGGATAGCTGATTCATAAAAATGCAAATTCTTCTAGTAAAGTACTTTATAATACTGAAGCTATAAAGTTACGTTTGACAGGTAATTACTGTGTAGGTATATAAGTATTAAATACTACGTAGTTAAGCAACATTTAAGTTTATTTCGACACTAGCGAATTAGTGCCTGCGAATTAGTTCGCCTGGAATAGTGACTTCCTGCAGATTTTTGGTTTAAAAACTATCCTATGTCCTTTCTCGAGTTCCATACTATGTCTGTGCCAAATTTCACACAAAGAGGTTCAGTGGCTCAGTTACCTTGGCATTTATAATATTAGTTTGGATAAGTTTGCCGTTGCCTTTATGTACAAAGTGCGTTAAGGGCATTTTGAAGGTAAAGGCTTTAAAGATTAGGGATGGGCAATATATGTATAATTACAAGTAGGTTGGTATAGGTTTTACAAGCATCATTTTCAATTCAACTTATAATTGTGTTCTCACTTTCTCAGAGCCCACTCAATAAGGTGATTACTTTATCACCATAATATTAATTACCAATATATAACATACCATATCCACATTGCCAACATACATCAATGTATAAAGATGAGCAATATTACGTGAACAAGGTCAAGTCTAGCCGTCGCGTGACGTCACGTTACTACAGACCTACGAGATCGACTCGTGCGCATCTCAGTGCATCATTGCGTAATAACATACCGCGTAGGTTGATGAACTTCAATAGTAAAATATTATGAATGGAATAACAATTTCATATTACACTGTAATATGTTTTACTGATTTGGATTCAGATTTATTTTTGTAGTTGTATATTTTTGTATGAAGAAGTATAGATTTTGATATATTATGTTTACAATTTTGCTAGATTTCATTTCGAACCGAGAAAAGTTTGTTGTAATGTTGATTTCGATGGATCTTTAATACTAGAATCACTCTAAAAATAATCATCTACTGATTTTTGCACTAATTCTAAGCCCCTTTTGGACCGCATCGTTCCGATCCGATCGTTTTTAACATCAATTCATTATTTTATCTATTGATGAACTAAAATGAAAAAAAACAATGTGATACAACCAAGTATCCATTATTAACTATATAACAACACGTTAAATCTAAAGAACCAACATACATTTCATACATGATATTTCAAAATTTCCTTCTCGAATATTCTACACGAAATACTATGTAAGGTGCCAAGCCCTAACACTTTAATACCCATATTTCCCCTACATATTGCTCAACACCGTCTGACGGGTTTGCATGACCTTTCACCGCAAACGTCCAGTCAGCGCTCTAGATTCTCAAATAGATAAAACGCAGATATCTCCTAGATAAATACATAGATACGGCTTCGACAGTATTTAGATGCTGGCTCTGACATTTGATCGAATATAAATTGGCAATTATATTAGTAAATGCGCTTTCGGCTGTCGTGCACACTACATCTATTTAAATGTAGTATTTACTGCTAAATTTAGAAAAAGAATTCATTGAATCGATAATAGTTCATCAACTTTGAGCCCACATCTCAATTCAAAACAAATCTTTGATTTCATCTTTGTTTTTGCGGATCGAAAACTGCATTTTACACAGTTCTACACAGTTATGATGTTATTGTTTGGCATCATCATCAGCCAGTTTTCATCGACCACGTTTTCATAACCTTTATAGTACGCGACTAAGTTCACGGTCACGGCCTCACAGCGAACCGGAGTCAAACAATCACAGCATTGTTTCAATGTGTTAGTGAGGTTAACGGTGTCAAATCCTTCTCCACCCTCAATCCCTCCCCGATCCCAAAATCTCCAAACTCCTGATGTCCAAAATGTCGGCAATCTATTCGTAATATCCTCCCTTGTTGCGGGTGTCTGCCTCGTTTGTAGTCCTATCACATAAAAAAACTAAGTTTGATCTTCAACTGACCGCATCCACTAACTAAGAGTACATAACACGTAGGTATATAAGCCACGTCTAGTTACACCAATGATCTTTATACGATCTATAAACTGCTCGCTTACGAAATATAAATCGGTAGACGTTCAAGAATTCTCGAAGTGTCACAAAAAGTATCGATATCTCGAATTATTAATCGTCTCGTTATGATAGAGCTGTATAAATACCAACGCCCAAATTAAAACTTTAATTAACGTGTAAATTTGCACATTTATACGAATAGTATTGCCAAAGTGTGTATAGCGATTTAATTTTGGAATTGTTTAACGAACATTTATCAAAACGTTTAATATTTGACTTTATTGAAAAATATTTAGAATTTTTTTATTTAAATAATGCTATTCTTTTCAACCTAAGAACTGGTACAAAATACGCTACAGACAATCACTCACTGAATACAGAAACAAGACCGTCAAATAACCGGCACAATCATCAAATAACTTCTCCTGCCCCGGTTGGAGCGGGAGGCAGTGTCAGGCTCTTTCTGACTAAAAACCCCCCTGTTCCTTCTCTTGCTCTAAGCCAGGGCCTTACCTACATTATTGCGTACACAACTAGGTCATCTGAATTTCCAGCTTTCTTGTATGCTTGACTGACTTGTCTTAGAAATGTATGGAAATTAAATATCACGCATTTAACACATTTCACAATATACTTAAACTCTTTAATTTAAATCTGTTTTCACGCAAGTGTGGGGGCATTATACCACATGTTCTGCTTCGCCTTGTGATTGAGTCAATCCTTAAATCTCGAATACCCTAATCCCCAAAAGGTTGTCAACGCAGTCGTAACTCTTCTAGTGTTGTAAATTTCTATAGGCCAGACAGCTCACCTAAAACATATTAAAAGGGTAACTTGACTAAAAAAATAAATAAATAATTTGATTTCAAGGATACAAAAATAACAATAAATTGACCCCTAAAAATCTTAATTGTATTATAAAACCTTAGATAGGGACCTCAAAGGATCAATATAAGAAATTCCCTTCAAAAACTATTCTGTAAATAAAACCTCCTTTATCTTTAATCTACATACAAACAAGATGTTCAGAGAACAACAAGATTTCGGTGGCAAATATCTTTATCTGGAGCTGCCAAAAATCACTGTGATCAAAGTTACTTGATTGTTATGATTCCCCTTCGTTAGTACTATTTCAGACAAGAATATTCTGGAACGAAATTATATCTTAGATCTTCCAATTACAGGAAAATATTATGTTTATTGTAATAGATATCGGTTTTCATTCTTCTTTTGTGTTAGAGATAATTTAGGAGATGAATTTGTTTCTTTTTTACTTACGCCCGGTTTCTGAAAGGCTTGTCAACGCTAAAATTAACTAATCTCCTGTTAAAACTCTTGTCAAGTGTCAATTGGGTTGCATAAAGCATGATTAATCAACTAATTTGACCATCATGTCAGTTGACATGGCTGTCAAATCAACTCAAGAATCGAATGATTATCGCAATTTTGGGTTTCTGAAACGCTGGTCAAGCCTTGATCATAGATTATTCGTCTGTCAAAAGCTCGGTCAACTAATCGGTGCTTGTTGGCGAATTAACTTACGAATACAACTGATTTTTCACGTGAGTTTACATTTTCTCTTCAAATAAGTATAAGGTATGTTAAACAGAAATATGTATTACGAAATTTTATTTGCTATAATACAATTTTCTTTGTATGTGTAAATTATTTGATATCTTGATTAACTTACATTGATTCTTGTTTTAGATTACGATAATGTTTCTTTCGGATAGTAGCATGATGAGTATCAGCACATCCAGCAGCGATGAAGATTTAAGACCAGAAGGAATTCGTTTGATTTCTACAATGAAGAGGAATTTAAGAATCGGTACCAACCAACGGACAAAGGCGTTTGTGCTGTTAGGTACTAGTTAACATGTTAGAGCCGAATATTAAACAGTTCACTTTGAGGAACGATTCTATCAGTGCTTTGGATAGGTGTTACTGACAATAAGCTATTACGATGCCATAAGAGCGTTTCAAATTACGGTTGCTGAGAGTGCACAAATCTACGGCTTGTAGAATAATAACAAAAGAATCTGCAGCGATTACTATGCCCTGTAAACATGAAGATTGCACAAGGATAAAAACAGAATCCTACAAAGTTAGCTCTTTTCCAAACGTGATCGGGGCATTTGACTGCACACATGTAAAGATACAGTCTACTAGTGAGCCACAAGCTGAGCTGTACAGGAACAAGAAAGGATATTTCTGTAGTATATCTTAGGATAGTTCAAGAAGATATTGGTGCTCTGTCAGAGATAAATAAAAAAAAACACTTCTGTGTGCACATCTTTATTGTTGACTCATTTTAATTGTTAAGTAATATTAATGGTATGTATTGTTAGGTGAATACAAAGAAATAACCATATTATTAACATGTTTAATTAATCTTAATAAAATATAACACTTGAAAATTAAATATAAAAACAAGTATATCTTACTTATACATATTTAGTTAGTATAGTAACTTACTTATATTTAAATTAAATACTAATAATGTATATTTCTTAACCAAATGATATATAGTTAACCAATATTCTAATAACTTTTTTTTTATTTTCATATTCCATCTTTATTTCATTATACTTCTTATTATTTTGTTTCTGAGTGTCTGCCTCTCATGTTTAAATTGTTCCCTTGATGTGCAAGTTAAATTACCTGTAAATAAATTTTATTAAAGTTGCAATAATTATTCTTAATACATGATTAAGTACTTACTTAAGAAATCAGGACAGGTATTTAATATATCCTAATCTGGTAATCGTTACAATATTCTGCATTATAAAAGTATTTTAAGATCAAAAACTTACATTTTTATTAGCTACATTCTGTTTCGTAGTTCTTTTTAATTCCAGTGGGCTATGCTTAGCTGTTTTTGGCTTCGAGGCACTTCTGCATTACTGTACAATTCATTCGTTGTGGTTTCCCGAACTTCATTTTTATAAATAGTAGAAATAGCATTTGTGCACTGATTATCAACTATGTGCTTGTATCTGTAATAAAACATGGTGCGTATTATACATCCGTCTTGGCTGCAGCGCAGGATGTGAAGTATAAATAAAGATATTTAATACTTTTAAACAACAATAGGTTTATAAAACGCAATAGGTAAAAAATATATGTTTATACTTATACTTACTTCTGAACTAGTTCTAAAAGAACATGCCTTTCCCTTTCGATGAAATTCTTCAATCGTTATGCCATTTTAAGCATGTTTAGTTAGCATTTTATTGAAATTGTAACTAGATATTTGAATTTCGCAGAATTGTTTGACATCAATGACAGTCCGTAATTTTTTTAATATTAACTTATTTGACAGATAAGAATGAACTATTGATCAAGAAAGAGCAGTGTGGCTATGACTAAAAATAAATCGCATGTCAAATCAAAATAATCATAGATTAGTTAATTATGGTCTGATCAACGTTTCAGAAACTCAAATTGATTTGACAGTCATGTCAAATTAATCACGGTGTTAGTTGACCAATGAATTGACAAGCCTTTCAGAAACTGGGTGTTAATGATATAAACCTACTGTCAAATCTTGGTCATGTATTGTGTTGACGGCCTCTTGTACGCTTCTTTTAATCTCATTTGATACAAATACTGGGAAGCAACCCCTTTATCTGAAAGAACCTGATCCTCAACCTGCAACTGGCAGGGTTAGTTTGGAAGAGCCATGCTTCACAAACGGGTTAGCTAGGCTGGAATGATACTACAGCTTTACAGAAAACCGGACTGAAACAACATTTTGATTCTCTGTGTAAATGAGGTTAACAGAGCCTCAATATTCCCTGCATCTCTATCCCCAAATCGCCAATTCTCAAATCCGTAACGAGCCCTCGTTACGGCGATTGGCGATTTATCGAATGAGCCCGCCATGCCAAGGAAGATACCTACTGGCTACATCTTTTGGGCTGCATAGATGGTGTCGGTTACTTACCATCAGGTGATCCGTCTGTTTACCCTACCTCAAGAAAAAACTGCCAACAGTTTAGAGCACCACAGTATTCGAAACTTCTAAACATACGAGCATAGCAACCACATTCAATTCAAAGTTATAACGCACTACGCGATTTGATCCACTTAGATAATTAATACACCGTTTGAAATGCCTATAACTGAGTCTGTTAGTTGCGTAATGGTCTCATATGTATGACTAAACCGTCTATTCGAAGGTACTATTCATACAAGTATGAAATATAATTCCCTCTTACTTTGGAGTTGGTATTTATTTTCACTATTCCCAGTTCTATCTGTAATTGAACGAAAATAGGTTGCACTCTACGGTTTCAACAAATAATATATTACTTGCATGTTACACATTTATGCAGAACATAGTGTATTCGATAGAATCAGTAGTTTTAATATGAAAATGATTTTATATTTCGAAATAAAATACATAATTAAATTGGACTGTACGAATGACGCGGATGTGTCGTATGTTTGATTCCTACTCTTTGTGTGATCTACAAATTATTGCTTCGGGTCTGGGTGTTATGTGTATGACTGTATGATTGTCAACGCACCGATAACAAAGGAGAAAATTGTAAAGTGGGCCAATGTCTTAAAAAAATATTAACACCATATGTAGAGACGAATATCAAACAATTTCCACATTAGGATTTTCTCCTGTGTAGTGGGTGGCTTTAGAAACATACAATTTCACATAGGTACGCACCACACCCAAACCAGAATCGAACCCGCAACGCGTTGCGCGGCAACCAGTTGCCCAGCAATAGCACCAACCGTGCAGTCTTGTTATCATATTTTTGTAAATAATTAATCAAGCACTAAAACATAAATATTTTTGTTAATTTATGTATCCAATTAAATTAATGTCTACTTTAAGAACGACATAATTGTCATTAACGTGTCATGTACCTAATAGTTAAAACGTGTCTATCATTATTTGAATTGAAATATGGTATCAAGCTACTTTTTGAATTAGTCGGGTTAAAGTACAATCAACATAATTCCTGGTGCTCATGTGGAAAACGAACATAACGCTCATACTATGAAAAATATTGAACTTTAAAACATTTATAGTAATTTAACAATACTATTTAATGTTAAAGAAATAATATTATAAGTAATGTTTGAAATTTTTAAATTAATGAGTATGACGGTATGATACTTACATACTGTTAATGCCCAGACAACACTAAATTGACTTCACTGGCACAATTTGTTGATAGTACATATTCAATCTAAGTGAACCTCAGAAAGGATGTTGTGCAATGATAGACCAAATACAGCCCTAGTTTATTGATGCTTTTTGCTCGTTTTGAAATCTAGACGCTACCTATCTATTAATATTTGCTCTCAAATTTTATTCGACTTTAGGTTTAGTAACCTAGGATTAAAAAAAAACTATGCCCCCCATTGTAATTTATCTCCTGTGTGGTAATACACATCACACCCAGACCTGGAACGAAAATTTGTAAATCACACAAAGTTGTGCCGTGCCCGTGCCAGGTATCGAACCCGCGACACGATGCGCCGCAGCCAGTTGCCAGTCACTGCGCCAATCGTGCATTCAAATTCAGTCTTTCTGTCAATTAAAGTAATGAATTTAAACAGATTTGGCAATAAAGCGACTATTAATCAAGTGATCTTCAATTAACACATTAAAATGATAATACCTAAATCTTCAAATATTCCTAAATACTTTATGCAAATGAGAAGAGCATCAAAATTCATTTCACACTCTGCTTTACATCCATCAACATGTCAAGTATCTTATAAATCAGTTTGTAAATGTTAGCAAGTTGTGACATGTTCCATTTTTAATTACACAGTCATAACATGATGAAATCGATTATACTAAAGTTGGTTGACGTGAAAAGACTTTGAATACTATTTTGAGTTAATTTTATGTCTGAGCTAGCTTTTGCCCGCGACTACGTTCGTGTTGAATAGTGACTTCCTGCAGATTTTTGGTATAAAACATATATCGTATCGTCCTATGTATATCCGTTCTCGAGCTCCAAACTATGCCTGTAACAAATTTCACAAAAATCGGTTCAGTAGTTGAAACGTGAAGAAAAGACAGACAGAGTTACTTTCGCATTTTAGTATATAAGTATAGGTATAGATTTACTTAATGATAGGTTCAAATGGAAATTACTTACGGATGTACGTACTCAGAGTCATTTACAAGTTACTTAACCTAGTCCTGAGTAATAGTTTTCGGAACAAAGTTATTGAAGAATAATTTAAGTTAAAAACATTAAAAGTTTGAATACGGTACTTATTATAGTTTCAGACTCTTATTTTTATTTATATCTAAGAAACGAATGCTGCTATATTTCGTTTTTTGTTGCTTTTGAGTAACAACTAACTTGGAAACTTTATATTAAACAAAATAAAATTATCCATCTAAAAACTGAGGTTGAAATACACGGTAAAACACTTTTATTTTTTAAAGCGTTTTTCTTGTTTCCTCTAATGATACTTATGTTAAAACGTAATTTAAACTCACGTACCGTATTTTATTTTTTGTACTGCGGCAAATGAGCCTTGCATTGCACAAAACAATTAAGTGAACTCAACGTCCTTGGCAGTTTCTATAACATAGATAATAAGGTTTAAATTCCCGCATCATATCTTTATTCTATGACTAAATACTGGTCTAAATATATACACATCTGTTCCTTACAGTGTCTGTTTCAAGTGTGATTCACTAAGTTAATTGCCACAATTTTTCTCGCTAATTGCACAGAGATTTAGCAACGACTACGCTGGAACTGTATTCAGACTATCAAAGGACGTTCTGTTCTGTTTTAATTTATAACACGAACCAGTTTTGTACGCAATGTTTTGAGGCAAGACTGATTTATGTGGTGAGAACTATGTACGGTTAGTCTGAAATAAATTATTGTATAGGTTTTCAATCATAATTACCTAGATCTAGCTACCTATTTAATTAAAAATCTTAGTTCCTATATCTGTCAATGTTAAATAATAGTAAAGTATTATAAACTCATTTATTAATAGATTTTTTTTATAAACCAGCTATAAATAAAGGTTCTCTTTTCCCCCTACTACGCCATTATTCCCAATCCTTAAATCCCCTGGTGTTAAAATTGATAAAGCACTTGCAACGCTACAGGTCTTGGTGGAGTCAATCGGCGACGACTAATACTTTGCTACCTTATACTATACAAAAATCAAAAATGGAAATTGTTATTATAATGTTTGCAACACAGAGAAAAGTAACTCAACTAGAGCAAAAGCGAAAAGAAATAAAACCTCTTTGTATGCAATTAGCTATATTTGAAAAAACTTCAGCAACTTTGCCATCGTCTTTCTATTATGAGCATACATTGTTTTTTGTCTCAATCTTCCTGTGTATGTCTCTTTCGAAAAGAAAATTAAAACATTATATTTTAATGCAAATTAATACATTATGCTATTGTGGACGGCTTTGTTTTCGCATTGTTTGTCTAGTGTTATGTTGGCGGTATTTGTGTGGTTTCTGAATTAAATATGTCTTGTAAGTTGTGTTTTATAATGTGATAGTGTGAATTTTGTATTCAATAATAGGGCTAAAATCTTCTGTTAGGAAAAAAGCCCTTATTATATGATAGCAAAAAAGAATTACAAGACTATAAAATTAAGAGTAGGTTAATGGAAGTGGTATATTAAAAATTTTTTTTTTTGTATGTGATAAAGTGGAACGGGATTTCTGATTATCTGATGGTAATCAAACGGTGTGATATACTCTTAACATTACAAAATGTTAGTTAAATAGCCAAAATTGAGACTGATATAAGAAATTCGAGGTAATGTATGGACATTGACGTAATATGTAATCTATTGAAAAACGTATTAAGCGTTAATTCTTTTTTTTCCTTTTTTATAATGGATCGTTGCCCCACACTAGGTTTTTTCCTGTGTCGTGGGTGCGGTTATAAACATACCTCCAATTTCACATACACATCACACCCAGACTCGGAACATCCATTTGTGGGTCACACAAAGAGTTGTTTCGTCGGCGAATCGAACTAGTGCACGGCAGCCAGTTGCCCAGCTACCGTGCAGATTGGGACACACTCGTGCCGAAGGCTCTCACACACTTAAAAAAAAACAAAAATATACGATTTCGGCTTCATCTAAAATAGTCCAACTATAAACTACATACAGTATAGTATAGGTGTGGCAATACGTCACCATATTTTGATATTCAACCTCCAAGGTCTGAGATATATCACAGATGGTATATCTTAACATCACCACGACACGCCATTAATAATTGCCTACTACTTGTTGAGATATTTTTACTTGAATTTAGACCAAGGTGACTAGTTATGAATTGAAGTAAATTGTAATATACATACATATGTTACTAGTGCTGTAGTTGTCCTGGTAAACATCGTATCGGCTACACGTGAAATTTTCCAAAAACTGGCGTCCACCAGCGGCTGCACCCGCGTTGTATGTTGATAAAATGCAGTCTATGTGTCAATCCAGGTCATCACTTATCTTCATACCAAATTGCAACCAAATTGGTTTAGCCTTTATTTGCGTGCAATAATAACAAACATGAATCCATACGTGAATCCATACATTCTCACAAACTTTCATATTTTTAATAATAATAGTAGTATTTTATTCTGAGAGTTTTAATTTTTGTGTTTTTTGTCAGTTGGATACCTTCCCAAGTCATTGGTGGTTCGTAGTTGTTGCATATAGGTACATGCATATGTATTATAATTCGTTATTCGTCGCGGGCTTGATTCCTGCACGCAACAACTCTTCGCCTGATCCACAAATGATGACCTGTAATTTTGATGAAAATTTCATAAATAGTGACTTGGGTGAAAAATAATACCGATTTTATTTGCAATCTGCCGGTTTGCTACCATATCAACTGGTTGTGATCATGTAGCCCACTCTATGAAGCACATCCACCTTTTTACTCGGATTTTCTGGACCCGGTGTATTCGGCTAAGGCTGGCAACGAGCTTGTGACTCTTTTGGTGTGGCAGGTATCCATGGTTATCGCCGATCACTAACCGTAAGGTGATCTTATTCTTGCTGTCCTCCTACTCCATGAAAAAAAACCCTGGCATAGAACCGGACTCCTTAGAGATCACAACAAAAAAATTAAGGCGAGACGCTTCACGCGAATTGATGAAAATATGTGTTACCACATATTTATACATATGTATGTGTGTACCTACATATAATTGTAATTTAAGCTATGAATGTCATTTCACTTGCATGTCATATATGGAGGTACGAACCATACTTTGTCTCAACTTATCACGGTCATTATATAAAATGATACCGTATTATACTGACCACTAAAGAATGTACTATTGCGTACAAAGTGTGTTACGAAGAATCATTTATTTCAAGAATACTTAACAAGACTTGTATTTAGTAAACATGTATTCTAGTTTCGTAGTTGTTGAATGAAATAGTACCTAATTATGTTACGCCAACGGTTTATCGTCACATTGCAGTTTAGTTGAAATAACTATTATTGTGACAAAATAAATAATGTGGAATGAGTATCTTTGAATTGCTTTAAATCTATACTTAATATTATAAAGAGGTAAAATTTGTAAGTTTGTATGTTTGTAAGTTTGTGTGTATGGGATAAACTTTGGAACCACTGGTCGAATTGCTAATCTTTCACTGATTGATAGCTACAATGATCCTGAGTGCTATAGGCTATAAAACATCACGCTACAATCAAACGGTGCTGAGCAGCGAGTGAAACCGCGCGAGAGAAGCTAGTAATTAATACAAAAACAGCTGGTGGACAATAGACCTAAACAATTTTAAGGGAAAATCCATCCAATGGTTTCTCCTGTACTGAGTAGGTGAGATGGAGTGTCAGACTCATACTGACTAAAAACCTCCTCATGCATTCTTCTGCTCCGAGACGAGCTGCAGAACACCATTACGGTTTTCCCACAACCCAGAAAGGCCAAAACTTCTCGTGAAGATATAAAAAAACATTCAGTAGCTGTATGCTGTATCAAGTGTCAAAATCTATACTAATATTATAAAGAGGTAAAATTTGTAAGTTTGTATGTAGGGGGTATTCTTTGTAACCGCTAGTCGGATTGCCAAAATTCTTTCATTGATAGATAGCTACAATGTTCCTGAGTGCTATATGCTATAAAACATGACAGTACGATTAAACAGACCGTAGCAGCGGGTGAAACCGCGCGAGAATAGCTAGTAGTACATAAAGTCAATGATTTTGTAACTTTTGTGCTTAAATGTCCACCTAACCACGCCTCTTGCCAGATTATGACAAATTACTCCATTGTCTCTAAATGTACTTGAACTTCAATGAAATAGTTTAAGTAGATTGATGATTGATGAAGCTATGCTTTTTAAGAACATTGTTAATATGTTATTACTACATATATGCATTCATTTTGTCACTTCTAATGAATGTGTTTCTATAACATGTATAGCAGGACATACAATGGCATAGAACTATCAGGTTAGAGACACACACAAAGATGAAAAATAAATACGTCCTGCAGACCAAAATATTTAAACGTTAACCTACACTAGCATTTTAACCTGTGTCTTGGAAGCGTTTACAAATATACAAATTCACATACCTACACAAATCACTTAGACCCGAAACAACAATTTGTGGATCACACAAAGTAGGGCAAGGATATAGCGTTATTAGTGCAAGTGAAGGAACCCTGATATGGTTTTAAGTCAGTAAGTATGGGTGAGACATGCTACGGCACGAATGGGTCGGCTCGTCCGGAGTGATACCACGGCCTCACAGAAAACCGGCGTGAAACAACCACAGCGTTATGTTTTGTGTTTCGCCGTGTGAGTCCCTCCTCAATCCCTAAATCTCCAAATCCCTAATCCCTAAAAGGTCGGCAACGCACTCGTAACTCCTCCGCTGCGGGTCTCCATGGGCGGCGCTGATTGATTACCATCAGGTAATCGGTCTGCTTGTTTGCCGAACTATTACATAAAAGAAAAAAAGTAAGAGTCTGACACTGCCTCTCGCCCCTCCTTGGGCGGGAGTTGCCATCGGATGATTTCCTCCCCGCCAGAAAAAGGTATCAGAAAGATAAAAGAGCCAATCGCCTAAAATTCTAAGCACAAAGTGAGATAATTTAGCAGTTATAGATAAAATATGTAAAAAAAAACAAATTGCTAATTTGCTCAACTAACTTAACCACACAAGCCACAAAATAAATTAGTTAGGTATTGCATCTTTAAAAAAGCTTAAGCACTCAAGTGTGTAATTAAAGTTTTGTTCAAAGGTTTCACGATATTTACTGTTAAACAAAATTGAGTCTAGAATCTTCTTGGTCCCCGCTTTATTAACTTGCCCCGTAAAATCAATAGTAGACGCTACTTGCACATAACAGCACGTTGAACTATACTTTCTTATATACACGGACCTCTGTTTGTGAAGAGATTTTGTCCAATGAGAGTTAAAGTTATGGTAGTGAGTTTAGTCTTGCCTGCTGTTGTTGGTACATGTCTGTCTGTATGTCTGTATGTTCCTTATAGAAACAAAAACTACTCGACGGTGTTTTTAACGAAACTTGGTACAATAATTCTTTATAATTCTGGGCAAGTTATGTAATACTTTTCATCACGAGCAGAGCACAATCAATAGGATCAGAGTAGGGAAGGGAAATGTTGGGAAAACGGGAGAAGTTGCTCCATTTTATAAGTTTTCGTCGCGTTTACAGCCCTAACGGTTAAAGTTACAACGAAATTGTATATGACGGAAATAATCTAAATTAAATTGTCTAAAAAATATTTTACGACAGCATAATATGTCTATCTTTTTTAGTTAACTTACAATATCACGATAGCTTAGGACTTCGGGGCATTTTGATTACATTTGTTTAATCTTACGTTTGTCACACTTTGTCCCATTCCTGATTAAAAATGTTAACATTAATTATGACCTATTCAATATAAAAATAATCATAGACATCAAGAAATACCAAACTTAACTTTGCAACAACAACTGCACGGTTGGCGCAGTGGCTGGGCAATTAGCTGCTGTACAACGAGTCACAGGTTTGATTCCCGCACGGAACAACACTTTGCGGAATTCACAAATTGTTGTTTCGGGATGTTTGTAAACGCACCCACGACACACGAAAAAATCATATTGCAGGACAACTTTTTTTTAAAAAAAGAAAAAAAGTAATGGACTTATACTTTAAATACGCAAAAAGCCATCGCGCCGTCGCACATGAACACTGAACACACAACAACTTTTGAAACAGTTACCACGCTCGATGCGGCACGGTATAATATATAATAACACTTACGTTTTATTAACTATTTGTAATATTTACCTATGAGTTAGATCCGTACCTATAGATCTATAGAAGGACGGACACCGAAGACTTATTAAGTAATGGAGTTTTTACCCATTGGAGACGTTATCATAAAAATTAGACTTATTAGTGCGAAAGACTAGTTTTCTATTAATTTAGCATTGCCCACGATAGTTGTTATTCAACGTTAAATGACAAAATACAAAAAAAAACAAAACTACATATTAAAATCCTTTGCTTCTCAAGACACAACTGGCATTCCTTTTTCAAAACAAAATCACCAATAAACCTCAATGCTCTGATTTTTAAAATATAACTAATTACAGATAACATAACGCGAACATAATTAAATTAAAGACTTCATAATATAGCCTCGTTATTAAACAATAAAACCGGCCAAGTACATTTAATTCGGACATACCAACAAAATCTCTGACCTACGCTACATTACGTACGCGGCAAGTAAAGTTACACAAAAACTGCCTTTCTGCTATTAAACTTCAACTTTTACTCAATTATAATAAAGACGAAAATTTCTTGTAGGTAAATTGACGTGCTGCTGTGTGTACCTTGAGATTATTGACCTTTGTTACATAAATAAAGATCCAGTCGTAAAGGTTCTTTTAACATCAATTATTGAAATTTTTATATTTTGTACCAAAACTTTGGCAATTTTTACATTCAATTTAATTTTATCATTATTATTTTTTGATATTGTAAGCGTGTCAGCCCTAGACTACTGCATCTTTTTTTTTCTCTCTTTGGGAATATGTTGCCCCTTATTTTGGATTTTCTCTTGTGACGTGGTTTCGTCAATCAATATCTAGGCCCGGAAAAAATATTTGTAGATCACGCAAAGAATTGCTCTATGTGGGAATCGAACCCGTGAATTATGTAGCAGGGTAGCCATTAGTCTAGACATTTCGCCAACCGTCATATTTCCTGGTTAGTATTTACTTATACTCAACAGAAAAGGCCTAACAAAGCTCTGTGATAAACCTTTGTTTTAAACTGTAGCTGTAACTCTTTCTCCAAACCTTATTGTTGATAAAGGTTTATATTTAGGGGATTAGGGATTTGGAGTATGAAATTAGGGATTGGGGGAGGTGAAGGATTTTGGGCCTCCGGTAACCCAACTCACACGGTGAAACACAAGCTGTCGTTGTTTCACGCCGTTATTCTATGAGGTCGTGGTATCACTCCGGTCGCGGCGAACTATTCCTGCCGAAGCTGGCTCTCCTACACTTGGCTAAACGTTAATGTTTTTTTTAATAGATGGATTATATTGGACTGAGATAGAATAGAATAGAAGAGAGACGTGGCTCCTAGCGCAACCCGTCAGACGGTCGAGTATTAAAGCAGACGTTCGTCATGAAAACACGAACTTAATGAACAATGTACGATGGACAGCATAATACACACCACAGCATCTCCGTAAACGAGGCCTAAGTCTAATAAAATATTCTTGTTGCTTCAGCAACGAACAACTGCAGAGCTAGTGTGAGATTTTTTTTTATCACGTAATATTGTCAATTTTCCTTTCCTACATTTTCTACGGAAACCCTTCCTAGACTATGCAATTTGCAGTAGTATCCGGTATTTATTATTGAACCAATAACATACTACGGTCATCTTACTAAAGCGATATTGCAAGTGGATATCACCTTACAATCTTCAAACAGACTCAAGCCTACACCAACACATACCTAAAGGTACTTTAAAACGGCTACGGTGTTATTTAAACTTACGCAGTGGTCACCAACCTTCTTAAAAAGGGCTTTTCAAAACTACTTAAATTACAACCTAACTTAGAACAAGTGGGATAAACGGCTACTCTAACCCCAATGCTTTTAAAATACATCCTAAAGTACATTAGCCTTACCTGCATAATTTATTATACCCAGAATAAACCCCAATGTGGATTATTAAGCCAGGTAAGTGCTAAGGATTTCCTAGAACATCCTGCACCTGATTTTACTTCAGATAACGTTGGATAATCATTGTGGTGAAAGATTTTCTTTTAGTACATGTCTTGATGTCACCAAATTTTTTACTATTAAACTATGTCTGTGTATCCCTTTTTATTCGATATCAGTAAGCGGATTTCCTCGTGGTTAGTTACGCATCCCTTATATCAATGATATTATAAGTAAAAAGGTGTAGATAGGTTACAAGCGCTCAGCAAGTGATACATTAAAATGTGGCTAACTAGCCACACTTTTTCATATTTGTCTCTTTTTCACTCGCGATTATTGAATCATGCCATCCCTCTTTAACATGTATCATACGATGTTTCATGTGTGCATAAGTGTGCCGTTTTTGAAAATCGAATGTTGTTTAATTATGCAAGTGTGGGAGAGCCATGCTTCGGCACGTATGGGTCGTTTCGACCGGTGCGATACCACGGCCTCACAGAAAACCAGCGTGAAACAACCACAGCGTTGTGTTACGCCGTGTGAGAGGTTACCGGAGGCCCAATCCTTCCCTCCCCAATCCCTTAATCTCCAAAACCCTAATCACTAAGAGGTCGGCAACGCACTCGTAACTCCTCCGTTGCGGGTGTCCATGGGCGGCGCTGATTGCTTACCATCAGGTAATCCGTCTGCTGTTTGCCGATTTATTACGTAAAAAAAAAATGTAACCTATCTGTATACCATTTTACTTATAATATCATTGCTTGATATCACCAAAGTTTAAAACATGCTTCTGTCCCTTTTATTCAATATGAGCTAACGGTTCACCATGTCACCATGTCATGTCCATCATGTTGAAGAGTTACAAATGCTTAATGACCAGTCTTTGGGGGGCTAAGGATTTGACAATTGGGCCTGCGATAACCTTTTGTGAGACCGTGGTATCATTTAAGGCAGGACAGAGTCATATCTATAGATATAAAATTGCAATTACGAAAAAGTCCTACCATTATTTAATGTTCTGTTGATACGAACAAACATCAATTAATAGGGTCGAATGGGTCAAATTTAAGAATTAATTAAATAGCATACAGTATATTATTCATTATTTTATCACCCCCAAGAAAATACTGAATAATGTGGCTTTGCACATTGTAATTTCACACTCAAACGAGTTGTTCATTTCAAAATTATTTTTTGAATTAATTATTTTCCATTGCTAATAAGAAATAAATAATGTTCGCGAATACCCATTTGCAACATAAAACTACTTTAAATATTTTTTAAAAAAATTACGATATTAAAAGATTAAAAATACCAACTAAAATAACTAAAACGATGTGTATCAGCATTGGGCAAAGAATGTCAAACAATAGTCTAGAACATTTTAAAACAAAAAGTTCACATGTCATATCCAAAATTCACAAGTCACAAAAAAGACTGCTCGAGTTAAAACGAAAAATTAAATGACTCGATTCACATTGACCCACATATTTGAAGGTCGGACAAATGTCAACAGGACCTTTGCGATGAGAACCGGAGCACCTGCAGTAGCAAATGTTATAAAACTCGATTTTAAACACACATCCATACATATGATTGCTTAATCGATTGATCCACCTTTGAATCGATTTGACTTAGCCAAGCTTAGCTTTAGCTCAAGTGCACTGCCTATACCGAGTTACTAGTTATCGATTTTTTGAATCGATTGATTTTTATTCAGCCTATCCAATAAGCTTTGTAGGTATTTTTTTTTATTAAGTTATCTTCAGGCGTTTGGCTTTTGTCACACCTGGTGGTAAGCGATGATGCAACTAACGATGGAGGGTTGGGAAATTGAGGACCTACCCACCTATGAACGACTATCAAAACTTTAAGAATATTGATAACACTATGCAGATTCTAATCTTTAATTCTAGTTTCGGAGGCCCGGAGGTTAAAGAGCCCGCTTCTCATGCATGAGGGTTCGAAACCTGACAAGTACCAATGTGACTTTTTCTGAGTTATATGTACTTTTTATGATTATTTAGACACCACTGACATACGGTAAAGGTAAACATCGTAAGGAAACCTGGTCTTATGATTTCTAATTATAAGTTTGAAATCACCAACCCACATTGAGCAAGCATGGTGATTAATGTAGAGCATTAATCACCACGCCTCCACCTTCTCCGTATTAGAAGAGGCCTGTTCTCAGAAACGAGCACTTATAGACTGATAATGATGATGAAAATGATGATATAGGCAACATTGTTTATGCGTTAATAAATTGTCAAAAAAAATTGCCAAAACTGCACCACAATGCTACTCAAACTCTTTACTATCTACTTTATTCTACTTATTACTATCACCACAAAGCAATATCTCATAATAACAAAGGAAACTATCTCAATCACTATCATATAAACCCATGTCCACTCGAGTGTGTCTCCAAGTTGTCCCATCATTATAAGTTACGGCTGACACCGGTCATTACGATCCCTACTTTCCTCTTTCTGATAAAACTTTCCTTTTGTATAGTGTGACCTTATTATAATCTGTTTTTGGACCAATACTGGCTGAGTACACGAATGAGAAAGCGATCAAATTGGAGCCGGCCTCGCCGATGAAGGGTTCCGTGACAGCTGCTAGCTGGAACTTTAGGGTTAATAACGTTTTTAAATAAATACTGTCTAGGTCTCGTTCAAAACAATTTTCGTTAGATAGTATTTACCTACATGGTTCTGTTTTGTATTTTTTATATCTTTTTGGTTTTTGTTGAATTTATTTTAGTAACTACGCGGAAGAACATATTTTTTACTTTGATAAATTCAGATTAAAAATAACTCTAACTACGATCTTTGAAAAACTGCAATATCAACAAAATTTATTGTTTTTTTCTGTTTGTGTGAAAATCTTAATACAGCTTACAGATTACTTCTACTTACCTTCCAAGTTTCAACAAAATAGGTCTTATAGTTTTGGACAGACAGACATATATGTATGTATTTTTTTTTTTGTACTATAAGGGTTCGGTTTCTTAAGTTTTGTCTACGGAACCTTTAAATCATACATAAATAGATCTAACATAAATACTAGTAGATTAATTTTTTCTTTGACATCCCGCAGTCCTCAATATAGTATACAGTATTCAGCAGGTACCATATAGTATTCATACAATATAAAATGGAATACTTACATTTTTCTGTAAATGTTACCTCCTTGTCCTTATCGTCTGCAGATATTGAAAAAAAAATATAGACGCGACCTCGCGCGTAATGTCATACTCGGTGGACCATAGACAAAAGTTTTCTTTTTTTTTGCTTATTAATTAATTTTAAGTATTATTTTCTTCTTTTTTTATATTGTTTTCTGTGTGTACGCTTGCACAAAAACAAATATTTTTCTTTCTTTCTACATGAGACTTTTAAATAATATTAAGTTAAAGTCACCACAAAAGGTCTTATGGCCCAAGATTAATTTCTTAAAACCAGTTGCAAGATCACCCACAAACACTAATCAATCATGTTCATCAATAATGCACAAGAAAACAGATTCATTAAACTTTTTGTTGATTTCAATACAAAATGGATTTAATAAATTTATAATGTGGCTTGTATCTTAATATTCAGGCTTCGCAAGTGACTATTATAAATGTTATTTGCAACATTAGACGGTAACAAAATAATTATTTTATAGGGCAACCCTATAATAATGTTGTTATCCATATAGCTTAAGTTTATCTTTGTTTACCTCGGATGATGCTCGAATAATAAGAATGATATTTTTTAATACAATGTTACTCATATCGTCATTTAAAATGGTTTTTTTGAGCGGCTTAGTTCACGTTACCTGGCCAAAGTAAAAAGTCAAAAACTTTATTCCAACTAAACTATTTGCAGGTACCTACTTTTAAAACAGCAAAATAGAATAACAGTCTGTTCGTCAGTGTAACCTACTATTTTATATGATATCTAATCTATCTAAGCCAATTTTCATCAAATTTATTTCAGTTGTTTTGCGTTTAAAACAGATCCATTTGACTGTCGCGTTTATAATATTAGTTAGATAGTTGAGGATGTACTTCATCTATATTCACACTGATTTGTTAAATAAATGAAAAATGCCAAATACTTGGCATTCCAACTTGATGAAAAATACGGTACAAAACTATGGAGAGAAACAAAAAAATCCAATGAAGCTAAAGAATCCACATCCGTACAATAACCTTAGATTCATTTACTAAAGTAATTCTTAAAATACGTAAGTAGTAACAATTGTTTTAGCCTTCTATAAGACCTAATTATATACTGAACAAGAATTTCGTTGAATTTTTTTCTTTATCGAGTTGATTGCAATCTCAATTATAAACTCCTTAGTCATATCATCAAGTTATTAAGTTTTGTAATGAATTGTTACGGTCGTATTGTCTGAAGGCGATGAAGAAATACTGACGTCATACAATTTACGTGAGGCCTTGGATTATAGCGGCAATCAGACGCCACGATTCATTGGTTCTAGCAACGATCACCGATCATCATGCTCTAAGTCCCTAAGTTCCTTTGGATTGGATGGTGCACGTGAACAGCGATCATCTGTTAGGCTGCTAGTGACCCTAAATAAGCGTGCCCGAAAACTCTAAGTCCGTAAGTCCCGATGAATCAAGTGTGGGAGAGCCATGCTTCGGCACGAATGAGTAGGCTCGACCGGAGTGATACCACGGCCTCACAGAAAACCGGCGTGAAATAACCAAAGAGTTGTGTTCCGGATGCCCAAACCTTCCCCTACCTCAATCCGTTCCTTTGCCCAAAATCTCCAAATCCCTAATCCCCAAAAGGTCGCCAACGCCCTCGTAACTCCTCCGTCGTTGCGGGTGTACATGGGCGACGCTGGTTGCTTACCATCAGGTAATCCATTTGCTCGTTTGCCGAACTATCACATAAAAAAAGAATCGTGCCGTCTGATCACCGCTGTAAATATCATATTTCCTTATACAGTAATTCCAGTATTTTTTTGACTGTACTTTTTTTTTGGTGATGCGACTACCGGATGT
Source organism: Spodoptera exigua (assembly GCA_902829305.4). Classification (NCBI taxonomy): domain Eukaryota; kingdom Metazoa; phylum Arthropoda; class Insecta; order Lepidoptera; family Noctuidae; genus Spodoptera; species Spodoptera exigua. Next base: position 9,498,245 of record LR824614.2, read on the forward strand.
CGTGGATTCCCACAGGGAACAAAACTTTGTGTGACCAACAAATTGTTGTTTTTGGTTATATGTTATATGTCCGTCATGTCTGTCCGTCTGTCCTCTAGTGAAGCTATTTGCTCGTTCCAAAGTGTAGATTCCTATGGAGAAGAACGAGCAAGAAACTCCATGGTTACTCTTTTTCAATCAGTTTTACAATACATTTCTTTGTTACATCATTTAGTCGGTTCTGATATGTGAGAACAATGTAACACTAATGTTCAGGCAAAATCTAAACACAATATAATTCTGATATAACTGTTTTAATTTTTCTATCCTGCGCTTTGTAAATGCAGCCACGACACACAAGAAAGTCCTAATTTGAAGAATTTTATTTTATAAAATACTCTCGCTACATTTATAAGCTAGCCTAACAATATAAATTCACATAAACACATTACAATCTCTACAGTTGTCACATTGCTAATCGTCAAACAAACAAACAAAAAACACTTCCGCTAGAACACAAGTCTAACCATGGTCAACAGCTTATCAACAAAACAAATCCTATTTAAATTATACAAGACCAAATTATAACGAAATCTCGCCTAAATCTACAAACACGGATAATTCATTCATTTGAATCTTATGACCAATGATTCAGAATTATTCAGCAGCTGTGCATACGTGATGGAAACACTGAATACAGGAGTAAATTGAAGGGAAATCCGTGATTTCACTGCTTAGCTACTCCGTCTTAACTTATTCAATAAACGGGAAGGAAGACAGGATACTTCAACGAATAATAAAGTGGGATAATAAGATTGCAATTTTTGCTAAAGAAAAAAATGCAATAAAACTTCTTTCTAGGCACTGAGTGGAAGCACGTTTACATTCATAAAGCAAACTATAGGTATACATAACGTAAATTTTTAACATCAAAATTTAAAATTTAAAATAGGCCGCGCGACGTCGCCGCGTCCACGCACGCTGCTCATGAGGAAGAACCCCTCTGTGGTTCGAAACTAGTAGAGCTTTTCTCAACATTTACACGTGAGTAACCCGCGAATTTTAGTTAATCAAAATTTATTAAGAAAAAGCAATCTTTGAACTTAGAAACTTAGAAAGAAAGAATGAGAGAGAAAGAAAGAAAAAAATATTTGTTAGAATGTAGTACAAATATAGGAGTTTGTGTTAGGTGTATGGAATCTCACATATTCTACCGAATTCGTGTACAAAATATTTAGCTTAATATCTAGTTATAACTATGCTTAAGACTTAGTAACTATAAAATCGGGCTGTAATTATCTCCTGCTTCAGAAATTTAGAGTAAAATGACCCTAACGTAATACAATTGCATCCACAAAAGGCTATTAAAAGCCTTCCTTGTATATGACATTACGAGGCCTACGGAAAACTATGGTCAATTAGAGGATTGGGCTTCGTTATCAACCGCAAAAATCGCCCCTGGCTTGTATCCAGCAACATCTGAGCTTGAAAGGCCAATTATTGTGGTTAAATGTCACCTACTCCGCGATATTGGCAGAGAAACTACACAGGTTAGGCTCAGAGCCAACCCTGTGTGATTATTAGCCCGTCTAATGATAATTATAGGAACAGGTTGCTTAAAATACAAAAGAGAAAAGGGTTAGTCTTTAAGTGATCACAGTAAGTATCTAAAAGTAACTTTTTTATGGTATAGATTAGCAAAAGAGCAGAGGGCAAATGATAACACAGTGCTTTTAATAACTACTTCTGTGTATTTTATATCTGTATACATATATAAAAATCTTAATTTTGGTCTTGAATTATTCGTAGAAGTCCGGAAAAGGTTTCTCCGAAGAGAAAATTAAATCAAAATTGAAAAAGTCTAAAATCGACATCCACGTCGGAGATAAAGATATAAAAAACAATTAGAAAATCGAACATCAGCTGTCAATAGTTATTCCACCTCTTGGGTTAATTTAAACCATTGGTCAGTGGAACATTCCCGGATCCTTAAAAAAAAAATATCTATTTATCATATGGAAACTCACACAAGTGCGTTGTCAGCATTTTTGGGCCGTCATAATTGTCATAATTGTCTGGTAGATAGATACTCTTTTTCTGTGAAATGAAATACATCAAATGACTTCTTTCGCCCAGAGCGAGTTTACCCCGCAAGCCCAGCTGGTCATTATGTCTTTTAAGTTTCAAATCTTCTTTAGGTTTTTTCGCTACCAATTGCAATATAAATAAAACTATATAGAAGAGAATATAAATAAAACTATATTACAGTTTTGTTATTAAATGTTGTAGGTACTCAATTTAATGGTCTGTGCTTCATTTAGTACCTAATGGTACATAAGCAAACTGATACGTCTAAATAATAATTATGAATTCGACACACCAGTCGTGATGTGCTTCGTCGACTATAGCAAGGCATTTGATTGTGTCAGCTGGAGCTGTCTCTGGAGAGTGTTATCGGAACTGGGTGTACCTCGCCATTTAACTGCACTTCTGCAGTCATTATACAGTAGCAGTCAAGGAATGGTGAGGATTGATGGGACAACATCCAAAACATTCAGTTTTGAAAAAGGAGTTCGGCAAGGCTGTATTCTCTCGCCCATTCTGTTTAATATATACGGCGAATACATAATGAGGCACACCTGTGATGACTGGGATGGTGGCATCGCCGTCGGCGGACAAAAAATTTGTAATCTGCGTTACGCAGATGATACCACTCTACTAGCGTCAGATGAAGCAGAAATGTTCGCCTTATTGAATAGAATGGAGCGCATCAGCGGAGAACTGGGACTCTCGATAAACAGATCCAAAACGAAGATCATGGTTGTAGATCGCTCAGGCAAGCTTGAGCTCACTGGGACACTTGATCTGGAAGTAGTTGACAGCTTTATATACCTGGGCTCAGGCATTAGCAACAATGGCTCTTGCGAATCAGAGATACGAAGAAGAATTGGGATGGCAAAAGGAGCCATGGCACAGCTTCAAAAAGTATGGAAGGACAAGAACATCTCGTTAAAAACAAAGAGCAATCTTGTGCGCACAGTGGTGTTCTCCATATTTTTGTATGGCGCAGAGACGTGGACCCTGAAGAAAGCCGATCGTGACCGCATTGATGCCTTCGAGATGTGGTGTTGGCGAAAAATGCTAGGGATTCCTTGGACGGCACACCGCACCAATGTATCGATCCTCCAGGAGCTTAAGATCCAGACAAGGCTCTCTTCCATATGCCTCCGCAGGATTCTGGAGTTTTTTGGACACACTGCCAGAAGGGGTAATGATAACTTGGAAAAGTTACTAATCACTGGTAAGGTGGAAGGAAAGAGACCTAGAGGCAGAAGTCCGATACGCTGGACGGATCAGATTCGCACCACTCTCAACACTACAGTCCACGATGCTCTCCACTCGGCGGCAGATAGAAATAGATGGCGGAGAGTAATACGCAGTACACTACTTCCACGAGGTGGTCACGACCCTCAGCACTGAGGAAACCGACGCGAGGAGGAGGACGTCTAAATCAAAATTATCTTTTCACATCAGACAGAGACTACGCTTATATCTAACTAAACCTTTTAAACTTCAATCTCTATGCTGCACCCTTCAGTACGAGATAACTTAAGTCCTATCAACTTTAACTGGGGGTTGTGAGTCGCGAACTGGGTAGTTTCCTAGGCCAAAAATAAATTAATTCGACGTCATTCATCGATCGATCGATAATCTAAGTTTTAAATTTTTTTTATGACGTCGTAACTCAGTTTTTCATATAAATTTCATAGAAAAGTATAGTTTTTGACGTTTTGATAAAAGTACCGTAAGTTCGGGTTACTTTGACCCTGGGAGGTAACTTTGATCCAAATTTTCGAACCAATGAAAAACGAATATATGTTTGGTTCTCAGTTATTATTGGTTAAAGGGTTTGGATCATAGTTACCCCGCAGGGTCAAAGTAACCCGAACTTACCCGGTATTGAATTTGACTAATTGGAAAGTACCGTATTATGTAGCCTCGGCATGGAACGGGAGAAGAAAATGGGTGGTTTTTTTGTCAAAGAGTCAGATAATCCTAGAAGTCATGTGACGACTTTCTCTCTTCATAAAGAAGCCAAAACAAAAATAAACTCACTTCCTAATCCCATTTAAAGGTTAAATGGACGGCCAATACGGTGCAGATTAATGCCACAAACACCATGATTCAATGTTACAATCGTAAAGGTGACTTTAGCAAATCACACCCATAGATCCTATCATACATAATGACTTGTAATGTTAAGGTAAGTTGCAGGTTAATTTGAACTTAAATACTTCTCCCATGCCCTTTACGAGTGACATACTAATGTAACCTTGTAGAAATAAACACATGTATTTATTATAGCACAATTATAATTCACATATTTAACATTTTATAATGGGAACAGAATTTTTATAACATTCATAAAACATATTTTAATGCTTGGCCGTTTTACAATTTTTATGTCAACTGCAGAATGGTCTTAGTATATATGTATAGTAAGTTATTAAATAATTAAAATTCTATACACACGCGAACATATTAAGGTAAGTAAATAACGTAGCTTATATGGTATTCACACTATTGCTTTAAGTTAAGGAACGCGTTCCTACCCAATGATGGTTGTAATACTTTATTTAAATTGCGGATAATACGGCGTTAAAACATAGATATATTTTTCAAATTATTTGTAATGGGCTTTTTAAAATTGGAAAATCATTCAAAGACTTTTTGAATGATTATATTATATACCTATTATTTATAAATAAAACTGAAACGACTTAAAAATATTTTATTTTTTTATAATTACTTTATTTACAATAAAATGTAAGTAATGTAGTTTTGTGTATTTATAAAAAACAAATACATTTTATATTCTACCCTGTGTGGTTCAAATCCTTATTGACCAGTGACTAAAACCCACTCTGATCCTGGTCCAAGTCGGGCCACAATTTATCATTGCGCTTGCATCCGCAAACCGTCTTGTACCGTGCCAACGTATAATATATGTAGTATGTATGTGTAAGTGAGCCTCAACTTAAAACATCTATTTTAAGTAATATGTCTCTTAATGTCTTTGCATCAAGAGTAATTTTGTATGTAGGTTATGCATACATTTCGGAAGTACTTAGAAAAGAATATTCTTACTTACTTATTTCCGACATCTTTCAATAAAACCCTAAAAAAAGAACAGGAAACTGTGAATTTTAATATTATTATTTTTATTATTCACCTAAAAACGCTTCCGAATTCTCAAACGGAATTGACAGCAAAAAAATTCGAATGTAGGCCATTTTCAAGGTCACTAACTTTAATATGTTGTTTTAAAGCTGGCCAAGTGTTGAATTAGTTAAGAAAATTGCGACCGAACCCACTTGGCATTACACACATGTTGAATAAACTAGTCTAATGGGAAAACGGAACTTGCTTGTAGAGGTAGCAACGAAGTTGTATGTAAATAGGGCTTGAGATTTGTTCTTATGAATTTGTATACGTACATTTATGAGCGTGTTTTCGTGTGGAATACTGTGTAAGTGGTAAAATTATGTGTTGAATCATAACAATTTTTATTGAAGGTAGAAAGCGTGGCTTCACTCGATCAAGTTATAGCGAGAGGGAGTGTTAGACTCTGACTGACTAAATATCACCCCGTTCCGTCTCCTTCTCCAGACCAAGGATGCGGTACGTTATTGACCCGTGACCCTGGGAAAATAGAATAGACGTATTCACCGCATTTCTTTTGTATTTAAAAAAAACTAAAGTTATTTTTAAAAACAATACATTATCTTAACAACTGTATATACACTTAAGGTTTGCTTGAAACACGTACTACGAGTAATTTTATGATCATGACAACATATTTGCACCATTTGTATTTTGTATAACTATGTGAGTGAGGTAGCCGAAGGACCAATCCTCCGACTTTCTTCCTGCTCAAATCACTAACCCCCTTTTTCCCCTTCACACAAATAATATAAGTGATATTATCAAATTCGCTCTTTCTTATTTTGCAGACCATACCAAAATTAATGTCGGACAATATTCATGCAAGGCCGATGTTAGACCCATAATAATTAAGTAGGTATTATAAAGCAAATACTAGCTCACACGGTACCTATTATATCGCTGTTTACTACACAGTAAATTATTATAAGCAATAATTCTGTACATATGTAGTACCTTAAACATAATGTCTTAAGTACGTTTTTTGTGGCCGAGCCAAACTTCGGCACGAATAGGTCGGCTCAACTGGAGCGATACTATGGCTGCACTGCACAGAAAAACGGAGTGATACAACCACAGCGTTTCATTTTGCCCTGTGCGTGAGCCCCATTCCGTAAATCTCGAAAACCGGCAACTCCTCCGTTCGGGTAATAATGGATGGGGCTTACCATCAGGTAATGCGTCAGCCCGTCTGCCGTCCTACCGCGTAAAAAATGTTATGAAAAAAAACACATCAGCCGCTCGCCTCTATAATGATTAAAAAATTAAAAAAAAATTGTAAGAAAGGTGCATTACAAATACATACCAACCTCTTCGGTTAGTAGCAGCATAAGAAAATTTAAAACGTAAGTAGATAGGTCCATGTATACATATGAAAAAGGAAAGGATTTTGTTCGTACATTCAAAACATTTAATCTATGAAGTTTGACTATCCACCATTAGGTTATAAATGGTATACTTAATACTTATGCGCATAAATAACATTTATTACATGTCATGCTCAAAACAATCTTCAATCTGCCGAATAAGTTGTTGAAGAATGATTAGCAGTCATATGTCTCGAATGTAGGTTACTATGGATACGCCTCGAAAATCTATGCCTAGCAATATGTACTTATTTTACTGACTAATACTAAAAACCGGTCCATGTAATGCTATCGTTTAAATTTTTAGGCTCAAACTATATTCGTTGCCTTACGTTCGCTTTTTGTATATTTTATATGGCATTTTGTATTGCATATGGGAGACGTTTGATTAGAACAAAGCCTTTTTAAAATAATTGGTTTTAATTCTACTTCCTATCTAACATAAAAAATATAACAACAAAAGTTTATAAGTTTGTGTGTTTCTCTCTGTTTCTCTCTCTATCTCTCTTTAAAAATGCAATCTACATAAATATATGTATAAATTTCAGACAATATTTAATAGTACGTATATAATTAGATGTTTTAGTTTCAGTCTAACTTTCATAGCAGTCGATCTATCAAGATATTTCAAAGACATAACTTTTCACCTTGTAACTTGTACATATTTGGCTGTCCTACCAAAATAAATAAAGCAATTTGCTCTGATAATAAGATTGTTTATGGAGTAATTGAATGGAAGTTTGTCGTTGACATACGTGATAGTCTCTATTTAGAAAAAAATAAGGTAATTTATATATTTATTACTTTTCCTTTTATAGAAAAGGCACTGTTTACTCTCATGAAAACCAAAACACTAAAAACTAGGCGTATCTAGTAGCTAGTGTTTTATTTAACAATAAAACCTGTTTTAAGAAAGAAGAATCATCTATTAATTCTCTTGTCTACAGTATGGCGACAGAGAATGTCAGACTTTTACCGACAAAAGAAGCCCGTCTTTTCTTTTCTTTTTTTAGGCCGAAGCCGCGATACCTTATTGGGTCCGCCCCGACTGAACATCCGCCCTTTTGAGGTCCGTCTATTGAGAGGCTACCGATAGAGTAGTTGAACTGGGTTGAGACCATCAGGTCCAGACTCTTAAGCCTCATATACGTTGCGCGGCGCGTCGGGTGTCCGTCGTACATTGCTCATTTGTTTGTGATTACGTGGGTGATTATGCAGCCCAGTGCTGCAATGTATGTACGACAAACGCACGACGCGCCCCATTTTGTAGTAATGATTACATATAGGTATATTATACTCTGAAATAACAATAAGCACATATATAGGTACGCGTGTGGCATTTAGGTTCCTTGGGGACATTTAAAATTCCTATAGAAGCGTGAATAAAACTGATTTAATAAATGTTGTTACGAACGTTATGAGTAAAATCTAGCTCAATTTGAAAGACCTAATGTGGTATATTTATGAACTATATATTTTTTACAACGACTTAATCGCGTGCGTTTATCGAGAAAAGCTCTAATAGTTTCAATTCGCAACGGGACTCATATTCATGAGCAGTGTGTGCTTCGCGGCGAATTCGCGCAGCGCACATTGATCACTTAATAAAATTGTCGAATCACTGACCACTTAATTCACACGTGAGTGAGTCGTCGTAATTTATATGCCTTACGATAGTTACAATACATAAAAAGTTAATGTTATTTCATTTTAAACTAGATATGAAACATACATCTATTAGTACCTATCGAATAAATAATTACGATCTAACTACTGCTATAAAAGTTTTTATCAATATTAATCAAGATGCTGTCGAAATGATAGTGCGGTTCGATGTCTGCCTGTCTTAGCTTTAAGGCCTAAATAATAGGAATACATTTATTCACATTCTATTGCATTTATCAAGATTCCGAGCTTATCAAAAGAGTGATTTAAGACATAATATTATTAGTGTAACGAATCAATAACAATAAAATTGTGTAAGGATATTTTAAGGCAACCAGTCTTGACAGTTTCTAATAATGGTCTAAACTAATATTATAAAGTTAAAAAATTTGTTTGTTTGCTTTAACGCGCTATCTCTGAAACTACTGGTTCGAATTGAACAATTATTTTGTGTTTGATAGTCCAATTGTCGAGGAAAACAATAAAACATCACGATGCGATTAATAGTAGTCAAGCAGCGGTTGGCTCGCAAGGAGTAGTTAGTGGGTCATTATCGTCAGAAGATGGAGGAGGGTGCTTCCACTGCCGATCAAAGGCTTATTAGTTTTACACTACGCTCACTTAAATTGGTAACTAATTAGTTAAATATAATTGTGTGCCTTCAAAACTTCTAAGAAAGAAATATTCCACAGTAGGATTTTCTTCTGTACTCTAAGTGTGTTTACAAACAAAAACATGACGCCCAAATCAGAATAATAATAGTAAGCTATCTCACTTCGACCCCTTTATCTCAATGTGAGATCACGTGAATTTACCTTTAATTCTGCGAAATTTGGATAAACTTATTTTGCTACACGAACCAATTGACATAAAATTTCTTTCATGTTTTTAAATCCTTACGGGAATAATTTTTCTCAAAATTATATAGGCATATACAAGACAGTAAATGAGCAGACTTGTTCCCTGGTGGTAAGGAATGAACGCTGCAACACCTTTTTTGTCAGGGGTAATCATCAAATGACTTCTCCCACCCAGGGTTAGGCGAGAGAGAGTGTCAGACTCTTACTGACTACAACTCCCTCCCCCCGATCCTTCTCCTGCTCTGGGTCGAGGCCGCGGTGACTCATTGCCCTTAACCCGCAACCCTGGCTGAACATCAGCCCTATAGAGCCCCGTCTGTGGTGGTCCATTGGCTCTTTGAGGCGCGCGCGGAATACGCTCGGGTCTGGATCTGGTCGGGAGGCGAGCTAACGCTGCAACACCTAAGATTAGAATGAAGGGATCAGTTCACAGAAACTAGTGTTTAAGTAAAGGTATAATAATGTTACCTAAATAATTTCTCTATTGCGAAAACTATAATGAAATAGGAAGAAAATTGTACAGCCAACACCACCATTATTACTGACCATAGCTTTGAGCGCTAAATTGCTAAATAATAGCTCGTTCTAAATTTAATGTACTCTAATTATGCCACAATGTTTGACTTGTATAAACAAACATTGGTTACAAATGTTGGTTGATAAGGGCCAATCGTATGTTTCCTTCCTAATGAAGTAAGTAACGTTGGATATGCAAAAAATCGTTAATTTTTGGATATGTGTATATTAAGACGTCAAACCTGACATAACAAGTTTAGAAATATATCGCGATCTTCTTTTAGCTACAATTTTTAGCTACTACACTGCCAGTACATACCACATTTTTGAGTGATATCTCATAGTTACTAAAAAATTAATAAAAATTAAAAGTAAACGACACGTCATTGACGTCACTCTCGAAACATTTCAAAATAATGGTATGTTTACATTACCGACTACTTCTTTGTTAGGTTGAAAATTCTGGCTATCAATAGACAAAGAGGTCACACGGTTTCATATTAAAACATTCTTAAAAATCATTCTATTGTTGCCAAAAATAACGCCAAAAAAACGAAAATAATAATTCAAAAAATTCAAGCATTAGAAAAAGAAATTGCGGCGTAAAAGGAGCGTAGAGGCGTGTCTGCAATACATATTGGTCGACAGGGGTTCCCACTTACCATCCGATGTATTATTGATGCGCCACCAAAGCCTCCCATTAAATTTTCATTGCTTTATCACCCAACATTCGTAATATGTATGAGAGCAGTAATTGCTTACATGATTTTTAACCCATTCACACAAGCCACTATGAGTTTCAGACCTTTGTGAAAAGAAATTAAAATGCATCTCTCTGATACTTTTTTTGCTGCGTTGTGGTTATTGTTTCGGAAGAAAGGTAATGAATAAAAGCACTTGAAACGTGGTGTAAAGTTGAATGATTCTAATTTTAATAAGAACAGTTTTTGATAAAGTGTGTTAAAAAAGTGATAACGGCTATCAAATCATCACTACATACGTAGAATAAAATAAAGTCGCTTTCCCTATCCCTATATGATGTACAAGTATATGTACGCCTAAATCTTTAAAACTGGGCCACTGATTTCGATGCGTGTTTTAGAGATAGATTCATTGAAAAGGAAGTTTTTATATATATAACAACATCCATTCAAAAATAGTGGAGATGTTTTATATCAGCATTACACCCGAGTAAAGCCGGGACGTGTTGCTAGTAACCAATTAAATTCTCGCCCCAATGCGTTTTTTTTTTCATACGCAATATATTGCAGTTATTTAATAATTACTAGTACAATAACACTTTTACAAGTATGTTTTATTCGGAAACAAAACAATTATTAAACACAAAAGAGTACTTGCATCCATTTCGTCGACACAACCCAAAACAAATCAACGGACACAATCTGTTTCGAGTGCCATACGATTGAGGTCACACCCACACACTAGACTGAATCGCATGTAGGCACTCGCTAACCGACGCTAATATTTTAAAACAGTTCATTGACAGACCAAGTTGCAATTGCAACAAACATACGTAGCGAATAAATTCTCAGAACGATTACGCAACAAATCTAGTGTGTATAACTGACATATCGATGTTTAGACTCCCAGGCGACAGTAACAAACGCAACCGCCTATTGCCCACCCATTGGGAGTCGATTATTCATATTTATCGATACCCGACTAACGAGCATCCATCTGTTTGCGGTGTGATATGAATAAAACATCGATTGTTCACAATACGCCCGGCTCTATACCGAAAACGCAAGCTCATGTAATTACCGGATAATTTTATCAACGAAAACAATCAGAGGATATGATAAATTGAAGATTATGAAACCAATATTCATGATGATCCTCAATGAAAATTTGAATTCAATGAATGAATAATATTATCGATATTTACTGAGATGTAAGTAAATGATGTGTGTACACTTGAAAGGGAATGTACTGAATCTACTCAATAATTATATTGGATTTATAAGTAGCTTATAGCGATTAAATCACGATATAATAAATTATAATCGTTTTATATATTAAAATTGTGCGACTAAACGTGTAGATAATAATTTAATACTGTATCTCCAAGTGCTTATACGGTAAGGAGATAATTAACACAAATTATGTTGCAGACACAAAAAATCAACAGCTATCATTGACCAAACCCTTATACAGATTTAACAGCCATAGAAGTAAGAATATTCACATACATGCTGGCTGGAAATATTCCAAACTCAGTAAGTCGTGTTTTACATTAAATACAATGAAAGTATGGAGTTGCAAATAATCACTCATTCCACCTTTACGGTGTGTTATTAAAGGCAAAGGTTAAGCTGAGTTTAAGGTCTCAAACTGGTTTAACAGCTGTTATCAAGTGATGCATAACCCATTGTTCAATGAGGGAGAAATTGTTAAAGCGTTGGATGTATAAAAGCTTGCAGCTTTTGGCGGTATTGACAGTCATTGATTAAAGGTTAAGGAAAATAAACGCCAAGATGATACACAAGGTGAGTGGAAAAGGACGCAAGACAAAAAAAAAATTCTTATTTCATGGACATTAGATTTGACCCACATCTCGCCTGAACTCGCATGTTGGCAAACAATGATGCGATTTGAAAATAAAACTATTGCTTTCTTGCTTACAGGTACTGATACTGCTGTGCCCTATCGCTTTAGTGAATGCAGGAATAATAAGTACTGATGGAGGAACTTACTCATCAATATCCACACCGAACTTCAAAAATATTCCAAGCCACGTCGTTGAGAAAACTGTTGCCACACCAATAACTTACACGAGAATAGTTCAACCGGCTCCCGTATATCACTCCATATTGTCTACCAAAGAAAGTAACTACGAAAGTCCAGATGGCATTCAACATACAACATTTACAAAATCTTTGGATACAGGTTACGCAACCGTCAACAAGCATGAATCAAGGACAAACGATGGCACAGCTGATTTAAATCCAAGCATTTACTCCTCTGTGAGCCATTCTCCTATAGCAAATCATCAAGAACCGTCGTACGACATTTCTTCTCCTTTCGTAACCAAATATGAATCAGTTCCCGTTACTTATACTACGCACGAAGTTCCATCAACAAGAACAGTAATATCACCGTCTTTATCTTCGTATTCAACACTGGATAAAACTAAGTTCGCTACTTCAGGGTTGTCATCATATTCATCGAATTTACCAGTGGTGGAGTCTCAACCACTTAAAACTACTATAACATACTCAGAAGCTCCATTAGTTTCTCACATGTCGTTCACAGGTTTAGGAACAAGTTATGCTTGGTGAATTACTAAAATTTTTCCCTCACATGGTATGCGCGACTGACTGCTTGATTAAGTATAATTTATGTTTAAAATGTTACGTTTATGTAAGGTAAAATTATATGTCATAAAATAAATATGTCTGCATCATATTTGTGATTCATTTCTCAGTACGTAAAACTTTTCTTTTGATCCTTCTCCTGAACAGAAATCATTATTTATACAAACACTTGTTCTAGTATTTGGAGTTGGTAACATTTCACACGTCCAATTTGTGCATTCTACGCGATAATTATTAGGCAATGTGCTAACTTTGAATCACGCCATTAGGTTCTAAGCTCCAGTCTAGACTAATTCAACATTCTAGTCCATTTAATAATTAAAACTTTTCTTTGGAATAAGAAGTTTTTATACAAACTTATTTCAGAGTACTTGAGACATCGTTATTATTTAATATTTGATCTCGTTTCTTTTACTAGGTTCTTGCTCAGTTAGTTTTGGGAGGTATTGAGTCTTCACATTGTTAGATCCGAATCTACGATAACGTTAGCCATTGTCAGCAATGCAACACCCAATTTACGAGCTTTGGTTTGCAATTATAACGGGTTCAAATCCAAACACTATTATAGAAGTAATGTCTAAATAAAATAATTTTTCAACACACTTCCTCATTAAGTGGCTCTAAACCAATTAGGCACCGTCCTCGGTAACCACCAACATTACACACTTGCACATATATAGTATACATATATAGTACATTATACTACCAATCTCCTAATAATACTATAAATAATACTATCTAATACTGAAGTGGCAGTGGGCAGGTCACATCTGTCGAAGAACCCATGACCGCTGGAGTAAACGTGTTATAGAGTGGAGACCACGTCCACCACGTAGTGTAGGGCGCCCTCCAGCTAGGTGGACTGACGACATCCACAGGGTGGCTGGCAGTGGTTGGATGAGAAGAACTGAACATCGAGCTCGGTGGCTCGCAATTGGGGAGGCCTATGTCCAGCAGTGGACGACAACAGGCTGATGATGATGATACTACTAATCTTATTCTTTCTTTACCATCACCATCATCTGCCCGAAGACGTCCACTGCTGGTCAAAGGCCTCCCCCTTAGTCCTCCACCTCGAATGTAGCCACCTCCATCCATTGGCTCCCAGCGACTCTGACAATGTCATCGGTCCACCTAGCGGGGGCCTGACCACTCTACGTTTCTTTATCATTTGATGGTAATCGAAAAATGGATCACGATCAATCGACGCTGAGTTACAATTACGATGCTGGCCTGTTAAAAGTATGGGATTATATTCCAGGTTTTGTAAACCGCAATCACACGGAGAAGCGCGAAGCAAACGTTGTTTGACAACGCGGTTTCTATGTATTTGGCTGTACTCCGGTACAGACAATGGTACCGAAGCAATATCCCTCCCACACTTCCAGATATCGAGTATATATATAGGTATATAGGTATATATTCTGAGCACGAGAACAGGAAAAAATAATAATTAAAAGCACCCAGCTTTTCTCTCTTCTCTGCATCACCTTTTGACTGCACGGTTGGTGCGGTAGCTAGGCAACTGGCTGCTGTGCAACGTGTTGCGGGTTCGATTCTCGCACGGAACAACACTTTTTTGTGATCCACAATTTCTTGAGTGATGTGTATTTGAAATGAAGTGTTTGTAAACGCACCGACGACAAGAAATTTCTAGTGTGAGGCAACGTTTTTTTTAAAAACTTACAAATCTAACCTATAGGTCAGGCGTTAAGTCCATCTATACAAAAAATTTGTGCATAAAGCTTGAATAAATAAAAAAATGGATATAATAAAAACAATAACAACAAACATATCTATTGAAATCTGATTCACAGAATTCTTTTTACACAAATAGCAGCAACAAAACAGTAACAGAATTATTTTAAATGTAAAGCCCGGCTTTTGTTCAAAACAAATTGTAATGAAGCTTTACAACAGTTGATAAATAAAAGTTAAATCTATATTTAGCGCGTGAAATACGGCGCTTCGTCAAAATGTTTCAATATTTCAACTGAAATAGAATATTCATTCAAAATTTAATCCGTTTTAGGCAAAGCCTGACAACATCCTACGCATTCTACTGAATTGTGTGTCTGCCTATGTATGTATATCTACGCATTATACTTTAAACTTGAGTAAAATTATATGTTTATGTATGTAAGCATTTTTTTTGGATTACAAGCTTTCGCCTGCGGCATCACCCGCGTGGTAAGTTGTCTCGACCGGAGTGAGACCACGACCTCACAGAAAACCGGCGTGAAACAACCACAGCGTTGTGTTTCGTAACTCCTCTGTTGCGAGTGTCCATGGGTGGCGCTGATTGCTTTTTTTGTGAGGTGGTGAAAATCATCAAATGTCTTGTCTCGCCCATTTGTCTCAGACTCTTACAAGCTAAAAACGTCCCCGTTTCTTCTCCTGCTCTGGGCCGAGGTCGCGGTGCCAACCCCGGCTGAACATCAGCCGTATAGAGGCCCGTCTGTGGGTCTATTGATTGATTACCTAATGGTAAGCACCATCAGGTAATACGTAGTTCTCGTTTACCGATCTTTTACTTAAAAATAAAAAATTACACCATCCACTTTCCTGACTTAACATGCCTACGATAATGCTCCAATTATACCAAACGACGCGTGAAAAAGATCGAATAAATCACCTACGCACAATTCAAAAGCTGCATAGCATTTTAAGTATTAACATTTACCTACAATATAGTATCCTGTTACATTAGCCACACGTGCGTCACAATCTGTGATCAGATTACCACACGAGGCGGGTCCAATCCGTGGTTGGTCACAATAGGTGAGTGGTCACAGTACCGGACCTGATAAAGATGTATTATGGCCAGTATTTACGTTACATACTCGACTTGCTCACGATTGACCTGTCCAGGTGCGTTGCAAAACGCAACCTAAGCGCGGTACACATGGATCGTATTGCGTTGTATTAAGTTGTGAACATTAAAAAGGTGTATAAGTTTTCGTAGTTTTCTTTTTGGCTTTGATTTGATTTGTTTATGTTGTTAGATAATCAGGTAGTTTCCTAGGTCTAAAGAAATTAATTCGACGTTCCGATAGAATAAAATATTGAAAAATAACTATACTTTTATTCATTGATCGATCGATGACTTTTATATATTTTGTACCTAATTTTGAAGAAATAAGTAGGCTATTTGACGCTAAAATGCGGTGACGTCATAACTTAGTGTTTCATACATAAAAATGTATCATTTTTGACATTCGGATAATAGTATTGAATTTGACTAGTCTGAAACTACTTACCGTATTTTAGAACTGTCAGATCAATTAAGACAATTTACCTACTCAGTATCATCAATTTGGAAGATTTTTCTTTCTGATGTATGTATGAGCCTAGAGACTAGATAAGAACGTTTAAAAAGCAGAACAAAGGCAACATAATTTGTAGTTATGTTAACATTAAATTCTATCACAATATAATATGTAATACGAGTACTAAAAACCCAAATATATTTGCATGCTTAGGTTATATTTACTATATATACAAGGGTCTTAAATGAAATTATACGCACAAACAATGGCCTTTTTTATGAATTGTATTACATTTTTTTAACATTTATTTTTTCGGAATTAGTACTAATGTCACATAAATCCCTCCTCTTCCCCTATCCCTTCCCAATCCTTATATCCGCAACTCCCATCCCCAAAAGGCCGGCAACGCACTCGTAACTTCTTTGGTGTTGCGGGAGTCCATGGGCGGCGCCGACTGCTTACCATCAGGTAATCCGTCTGCTCGTTTGCCGACCTATACCATAAAAAAAGACATAAAGTTATTATAACTCTCAGGTTCAATATATTCTTTGAAAAAATGTATGTCACAGAAGGTACCATTATTGGCCTACTAAAATCAAGAAGTTTCAATGTTTTAGCGTGTAAGTGGGCGAGTTATATTTCATCGTGACATCTGTCATGTAATGTGACTATGAGACGACTTAGAATATCTTGGCCAAGCACCTTGACCTTGTAAAATGAACATGGTACGTGTAATACAAAGGAGAAGAATGTTTTCGTCAAGATATTTTATACAAAACATAATCCTCAAATGGATTATCTGTAGCTTATAATATGGCTTGAAAATTTAAGGGTAACCCTTTTGCTTCAAAGCCACATTAGACAGATACCACACTCTCCTAAAAATACCAAAAGTAACTCTTAAACTTTACACTCAAAACTCGGATGTCGGTCTCGATACCAATATCGACGCTCGTACACCGAATCAAGTTTCCGACCTGTCCTAACCCAATGTTCAATTATACGTGAAGTGACTCATGCAACTACTGATTTCATTACAAAAAAGTTGTAATGAAATCAATAGATTAGAATTAAAACGCTGCTTCGTTAATGTGGGAATGTAATAAGATAGAGAACTTTTCCTTGGATTAGGATGGCGAAAAAAAAGGGAAGATTATTTACAATAAGACAAATATATACCAAATTTGCCGAACAGCTTGAAAGAAAGGCAGAAAAAAGTAATATAGTTAATATTTATCATTTATTTAGTATTAGCAGCGGTATTTAGTATTTATGATCATAACCCCATTATATTCATTTTTATTTTAAGCTGAAGACTATTACAAATAATTAAATAATAGCAAATCCCAAAATAAAACATGCTATGACTTATAAATTCACATTCATTTTCATGTTCAACCACCGATTAACATAATTATTGTAAATAACCGTGGGATATACAAAATTTATTGACTGATTTACTCACAAAATAAATATTTAGTAAAGTCGGCTCGCCGACGTACACCCTGCTCATGAATAAGGGCCCCGTTGTGACTTGAAACTAGTAGAGAATTCACGAATTTCTTTAAAAATATAAGAACAAACTATAATTTAACTACATCCTATGCGGTCTAGATACATGTACGCCAGCCTTTTGAAATGCCAGTATATTGCCCTTAAACAAAAGCACTACACTATACAGGCTTGCATAACTAAGATACTAAAGTTTCATATGAAACTGTATGCACGCCACAGCTAATCTAGGCTGTCGTAAAGTTTATCTACTGCGCGAATCAACGACGTCTAGATAATGCAGGACTTCGTCAAATAAAAGGACTTTTCAAGGTTATTCAGTTTGGTAACAAATACAGGAAAATATTTTTTTTATAGATCGGCCATATCTATTTGTTTTGCAGGAAGAGTAGGTATATTTTCTATCTCTGTTTTAAATATTATTAAAATGTTTTTTTTTGAAATTTCAAACATAAATATTAAATTATAACTTAATAAACAAACATGTTTAAATAGAAGTTATACATGTATCCTAGACTTTAAAAATGTAATTCTATATTTAGAATAGAAATTAAATAGTCAAGAAAATACCTTTTTTCTTATCAATAACGTAACAATATTTTGATTTACCCTAAGGACCGCTTTACACAACACAACTAAGTAGGTTGCATAAAACATACAAACACTAAGATCAAATTGAATCAAAAAGGGGTGTTACGTCATAGGCATAAAGTCTAAAGTTGGGCAACTCAAAATCTGATCCTAATTTAACAAGACAATGTCGATAAATCCATCTTAATCGATCATGATACTAATGACCGATAAAATCAAAACTTTACCAATATTAGAAGATTTTGAATGAGATAAAGACAGAGAAGCCTTGCAAACTTAATAAAAAAGACAAATTAATTAGCCATAAGACACTTAAGATTAGTTTATGAGTGAGTTGCAGGAAATTCAAACTAAGAACTCAGCCAATTGACGGAGCCTGGATAGTGATTTCTAAACTAGTTGTTTATTTAATAAGGAACTTTGTAATTAGCAGGAAATATGATTCATTCAAGAAACAATGGTTGTTGATTGTGATGCATTGAGATTGCGTCAAAAGTATCAAGCATTGGTTTTTTCTTAGGAATTCTATTTAGATTGCCAAGATAGTTGACTGCACGGTTGGCGTAGTTGCTGGACAACTGGATGATGTACAACGTGTTGCGGATTCGATTCCAAAAAGAACTACATTTTGTGTGAATTTTTATTTTCGTAAACGCATTCACGACATAGAAAACAATCGTAATGAAGTGCAACATTTATAAATAAAAAAAAATATTCTTCTCATTCTTAATGCACAGACTGCCATTTAAAATTGTGTCGATGTTTGCAAGCATTTGTTTTTTTCAATGCTAAATAATGATTTAAATAAGTATGCATATCTAATAATGACTTTATCTCTGCTTAATGTTGGACTTGTAAGAGCATTACTTTTCAATAAAATAATTAAAGGACCAACTTGGAATTATGCACATTTCCAATGTATATACGTCCAAACGAGCAGATTTCTTTCAACGTTGTAAGAATGATAATTATAATAGGTTCGATTTATTAAGCTGCATACTAAGTAAGTCGTATTTGCCGTAGTAGTCATAGCGCACAGGATATCACATCCTTGAGAATTTTCCCGCGGACGAAAGGACCGATTCTATCGACCTACTTTGAAACCAGATTTCTAAATTAAAAACTATTCAGAACAGAATTACAACCAAAAAATTGGTCCAAAATATTTTAAGTTCTTTTAAAGTTCAATCAACTGATTTCCGATTTCGTAGTTTACTTTAAAAAACCTTCCCTTGATAAAGAGTTTTATTTTTGTACAAAGGTTAAATAAATCTTTTGCAGTGCCTTTCATATCACCTTGTACGTTTTGATAGGAAAAAAATCCATAATTTGTAATATTCTCCTAATGGTATGGTTTGTAAAATTTTCGCATGTGTTACATATTGGTTTGGTGGCATACATTTTGGGCGGTCAATTTGTGACAGGGTCCTAAGTGGAACTTGCGATACTAGACCACATTTGGTACATGCGCCTGCGCTCGCGGGGGTAACGAGTCTAGTATAAAAGTGCTTGTGTGTACACAGACCGTATCACTTGCCGTAGTGGATTTTATTTATCATAATGGCTGCTAAGGTACTTTATTTTTATAGTGTGCTAAATAAAATTATATTCAATTAATTTTACAAATATTGAAGTGAAAGATTTTTATCGTTACTTTTAAATTTTAGCAACAATTTTAGTTTTCACTTAAAAAGGGCAAAAGAAATTCAATTAAAAATTTAAATATAAATAAAATTAAAAAGAGACAAACACATTTTCATCATGATTTGCAACCTTGGTCATTTATTTTTTGAAGTCTCATGCAAAACTTCAATGTAATTTTTCTAATCAATACTTATATGAGATTTTGATTTGTGTTCTCTTATTTCAGTTACTAGTCCTTTTGTGCGCGTTGGCGACAGCCCGTGCTGGTGGTCTTTACGCGGCCGGTCCCGTGGCGTCATACGCCGCCGCTCCCCTGGCATCATACGCCGCAGCTCCAGTCTACAAAAGCTACGCTGCGCCCGCAGTAGCATACTCCGCGCCCGTCGCATACTCAGCACCTGTTGTAAAGGCGGTTGCACCCGCAGTGTCATCCATCTCTTCATACTCCACCCACACCGCACACGCAGCACCATTGGTGGCTAAATCTTACGCCCCTGTGGCCACTTACGCCGCTGCTCCTGTAGCGACCTACGCCGCTCACGCCGCTCCTGTGGCATACGCCGCACCCGCTGCCTACGCTGCTCCAGCGTACAGTCACGCAAGCTACGCCGCCCCTGCTGCCTACACCACATACGCCGCTGCCCCCGTCGCCACATACGCCGCCGCTCCCGTGGCGTACGCTAAATCATACGCTGCTCCCGCGGTGACTTACGCTCACTCTGCACCCGTAGCCACATACGCCGCTGCTCCCGTTTACAAGTCCGCCCTGACTTACTCCGCGGCCCCTGCTGTCTCTCACGTGGCATACAACGGCCTTGCGTCTCACTACGGCTGGTGATCGCCTTAAAGATTGTACAAATCTAGTTGTTTATGTTTTGTATATATTTTTTTATACAATGAAAATAAAAAAGTTAAATTGGTAATTAAGTTGGTGTTCTTAATTTGCCTTAGTATCTCTGTTTTCGACTGCTGCTTGTTATATGAAATAACTGCTGATAAAACATAACAATATCGACGTCATAACTTTTCAGGTAGGCTTGCAAGAAATTTTTAATAAATACTTAAACATTTACATGCATCCTTAATAAACTGTATATTGTAAAGAATGCCGATATTAGTAATTAAACCTTGTTGCCTACATATTTCGCCTATCTTACATTTTTAATAGGAAAAGGAAAATCCGCTACGAATTAATTTGTTGTTAATTAATGAATAAATTAGTTATATTCCAAAAAATACTTTCAAGTATTTTTGCCGCTGATCTTAACTACATAACAATTTAAGATATAACAAACGATAAATCTTTCAACAATATAATGTATTAAACATATAATTATCACAAACAAAATATTTAATCGGTATGCAATTAAAAGTCTTTACAAACTCCTTCAAGCCTTACAGTATGACGTGTTAAAATCATGATAGCCATCACTATAATCACTATCATTGTCTTGACCAAGGCTAGTTAGAACTATCAAAACTGTGCAAAAATAGTCTTTATTTCGTAAGCCACAAGAGTTTCACAGAGGCTTCTACAATTTTATACAAAACTAATTTAAAATGTATCATGAATCTGATTAAAATACCTTTTTTTAAACATGTTATAGGAGACGTAAAGAAGGAGATTTTATTTAAAAGCTACTGGGTTCTGCCAGCGGTTTCATCCGCAATACCACGTTAAAGAATAGCCTATGTGTGATTCCAGATCCGCTCACACATCCATCTTTGCAAACTTTCGTGTAAGATTTTAGGCACTATTCCATTTCGTAATTGTAATGCAACATCTGATGGGTGAGCTCTAGTTAACGCCTTGGACTTGTTTCCACAAATTAGTAATGTTTATTAGTATCACTCGTCGAGTATAAATCCAAAACAAAGCCATCCATTCGTGAAGAAAAATAATTCTTTCAGATTTTGTGTGATTGTTTACTATTGCTATTGCTAGTCACCGTTATACATTTCAAAGTCTGCCAAGAATTCTGGAGGCAAAATCCTCCCCTTTTCCCCGTCTTTGATTCCCCAATCCCCAACACAAACCTCAATTCTCAAATCCTTAAACTCCAAAAGGCCAGCTACACACTTGCAACTCCTTTGGAGTTGTCGGTATCCATTGAACCAACCAGAATCGCTCATGTGTCAACGTGTGTGCCTCTCTAGGTCATAAAAAAGCAAAACCATGTATATGTATATATACCTATCTATATACCTTAGAATTTGTTATGAATACAAGTATTGAATACAAGTATATTATCAAGGTCAAAAATGGCTCAACATTTGTAAATTAAACAAAAGATTTTGCAAAACAAAAGCAAACATTCCACATGAATTACGTACAAATTAAAAAAAAAACAATTTTAATATAAAAGAACGAAATGCTCTAGAATTAAAGAAACACTCCTTTGATAAGGTCAATCTTTGCAAGCAAAGAACAGAGGCCTATGAAACGTCCATGACTTGTATGTACCTAGTTAAAGGCCAAACGAACATTAAACACGTCATTTAAAACAATTGCGGACGCAAGGACCAAAATTAGTTATGTTCAGTTCACAGAAATATTTCGCAATGTTTCTCACTTGACATAGATTACATTTTAATAGACAGTATGTATAAATGCAAGCTGTGTAAAGACAGATTATTCAAAAATAACATAAACTGTCGTACTCAGAGATATTTAATGATCACTTAAACTATAATTGAGTTACAATTTCTGCTAGAGGTTACAGTTTGTACCTAAGTTGATCTAGATTCGCAATAAAATAGTTTTGTAGATGAAATGCTAGTAATGTGAAACTAAATTTCTTTAGTACAACACTAAATCAAATAGCTCACAGAATTAGTTAAATAATTATTTCGAACATTAATTAAAAGGACGTTATGCTTTGTTACATTAATGTGATGCCAGTAAACTTTATTTGATATTGTGGAACTTACTTAAACGTATAATTCCTGATCATGTCAAACAAAATTGAATAACAAAACTCAGGACATACAAGGCTTAAATCGATTATCGAATTGAATTGACAATAACCAATCAATAATACGTATAAAAAATATGTCAACAACCTTATAAAACGTGCAATTCTCACATAAATACGGTTTATTGCACAAATAATTCGCACACGCCTGCGGCCAGCGCTCGCGCAACGTTCATTCAGAAATAAAATGGCTTCTGGTCACATTTTTTGGATACTGTGTCAATTGGGCGACAATTTTATGATGAACGGTACTTATTACGTATGGCACAAGTCATATTTGTAAACGGATTTTTAAGGCGACGACATTTACATTGTTGTTATTCTTGAACCTTTTAAAAATAGTATAGTTCTGTGATTTCTACTCAAGATTACGTTCGACATAACACACGTATCTGGATGAAATTAAACAAAACTAGCAATCATTAAAATTAATAAAACCGTCCTTTCTAATAATGTCGACATTTCTCAAACCACCTTGCTTTATTAAAGTCTGATTAAAGGCTACGCACACGATGACAACAATGCACATAATTCAATAAAACTAATACCTACGTATATATCTTATATACATCATCATAAAATGTGGTGGCAAGGAGGTTAAGGAGCCCGCTTCTCACGCATGAAGGTTCGAAACCTGGCTAGTACCAATGTGACTTTTTCCGAGGTTTATGTGCTTTCTATGATTATTTAGGCACCACTGACATAGGTGAAGGTAAACATCGTGAGGAAACCTGGACTTATAATTTCTAATTACAAGTTTGAAATCACCAACCCGCATTGAGCAAGCGTGGTGATTAATGCTCTAACCTTCTCCGTATGAGAAGAGGCCTTTGCTCAGCAGTGAGCACTTATAGGCTGATGATGATGATGATGAATACTTACTTGTTACAATAGTTAAAATATATTTTTATATACAAGAGATATCTGCACCACAGACCTATTTAACGGTCACACAATTCATCTAGAAAAATTGGTACCGTGCCAATACATATGGGTATTTTTTCGCTTTGTTACATATATTTTTGTACGAAGGAACGTTTTATTTATTTACTTTCATAGTCAGTAAGCGGTAGGGAAGTTGTTTGAGAACCTAGATATTACAGTTATATATCATTATGATTAGTGTACCAAGTTATGTATCTTGTTATTTTATTTCCCTAACGTATACTGAGATCTCGTTTGTGTGTCTGTCTATTTGTTTTTATCTTATAAGTTATTGTTTGTAAAAAAAATAGTAAAACTCCTTGTTAAGTCAAAGTCAAAAATCATTTATTTCAATTAGACCACAGTAGGCACTTTTGAACGTCAAGCAAGCAAAAAAGGAAAAAAGTATATAAAAAGAGCTTTAAAATTAAGCGTGTCAGTCTGTCCGTCTGTCCTCTAGTGAAGCTGTTTCCAAGGAAGTGAGTGGTAGAAACAACAAAACAACCATTCTGATTCCCATCTGATAATGTTCTGACATATCTCCTAAAAGGTCCACATAGAAATGAACACTATTCTAGGATAACTTTTCATTCGTTTTTTTTTTTCAAACAATCCCTTTAGTACGTATTTTTATTTAAAATTACCTCTAAATGACTTTATATTGATTACTTACATAACTGAAAAAAATCGATACATTCAGATCTAAACAGATATTTCTTGTCTGCCATTCTGAGGGAAACAAGCATGTCATTATTTCTATAATGTCCCAACAAACATATTACTTAGGCTGACACTACCAGGCATGTTGAGAAATTATTTAGACAAGAACTAGTACTATGTATATGGAAGGTCTGTCACAAAAAAGTCTATTTTATTGTGACAACACATGTTGCATGTCAACGGACAAACTTGTTATCCTTATTGTAGTATAATGAAATCTGGTCCTTCTGTCCGCATGTTGTAATGCGTTCTAGGTATTGTGGCAGTCGTATTACGAAATGTGAATGATGTTAGAATGAAACCTGTATCGCTTAGAAGGATATCCCAAAATATTTATAATATATGACTTCTTCGATAGCTTCGATTTCCAAGAAGTTTAAATTTACCACTTAAAATTTCATTACTAAAACAAAAAATCAATGAAAGTTCTGTCGAACCTCTTGAGTACTTACGAAAATTACTAACTCTGATTAAATGCGAATAAATACGACTTTATAACAAGTTTTATAGAGTAACTATGCTATTTAATCGACAAGTAACCTTTTAGTAGATTAGTAAATATTAATTTGTATATTTATCTAGTTTATTTTGCCTTCAATAAGGACTGCTTTCAACTTCTAAAGACTTGAACGTCCATTCCGAATATAATGCAACTCCAAAAAGACCAAAAAGGACCATGAACAAAACTCACCGATTCCTTTTTTGCTTTATTCGTCCACTTTGCTAAACCCAATTCACTATAATCAAAGTCAATCAACGTGCAAAATCAAAACATTATATAGAATATAACAATCAGCATGTCAAATAAAAGCAGTCACACAACCCGTGTCACTAATAATAGACACGAATACCTAATGAGAACTTTGGATCATTAGTCATATTGCTAAAAATATTTATTTAGAAACGAAACGCCACAGGGCATTGTAGTATACAAGTTGATAAACATATTACAAAATATATGTAGATATTACACACGCGTATGTACCTAGTTTTTGCTCGTGACTCGTTATCGAGCTGCCTGCCAGTCTATGGGTCAGCGACCCCTTTGCAACTTTTGACCTTAGAATACAATATTCATGTACAAAATGAGATACCAGGATTCGATACTAGTTTATTTATCTTTTTAAGTAATAGGCCGGCAAACGAGCAGACGGATTACTTGTTGGAAAGCAATCAGCGCCGCCCATGGACACCCGCAATAACAGAGGAGTTACGAGTGCGTTGCCGAACTTTTGGGATTAGGGATTTGGAGATTTCGGGATTAGGCAGACATTGAAGGAGGGTAAGGATTGGACCTCCGGTAACCTCACTAACACGGCGAAACACAACGATGTGGTTGTGTCAAATCAGTTTTCTATGAGTCCATGTATCACTCCCATAGAGGATTTAACCACAAGTGGTTATAATGTCATTGATCACTGCGGTCGAACCGACCCATTCGTGCCGAAGCAAGGCTCGCCCACACTTATATGGATTTTATTAAGAAATGTTTCAAGGTTTTCAGGCAATCTATCGTATGCCCGAGATTTCACAGATACTACATTGTATGATCCCATTTAAGGCTTTTTTTGAAGGGGGTACAATCATCCAATGTCTTGTTCCACCCTTGATGGGGCGACTTTGGGCCAGTTAGAAACTTACTGACTAAATCACCTCGTTCCTTCTCCTGCTCAGGGTCAAGGCCGTGGTGCATTTTTGCTCTTGCAACCTAACAACTTCACAATCCCGCACGTAACAACTCTTCTGTGATCACAAATTGTTGATCCGGGTCTGAAATTGGATGTTTGTAAACACAACCACGACATAGGAGAAAATATGAGGGTCTGAAAAAAACTCGCTTGTGTTTAGCTATTTGCTAGTAGGTTTGTGTTCTTATAGAATGGGGAATTGGTATGTTTCAAAATGTAACATCTTCAAATATGCTTATAACTATTCATTCGAGCGATAACAGTCATAATTTTAATGTACTTAATGTTTACAATTTAAACAAAAACTAACAAAAATGTTAAGCTTTCCCTAACCACCATTCGATTTTATTCGTCCTGGACTTGCCCTTATCTCACATCTACCACTTCGCGTCTTTCTTCGTAGTAATCCACTAAGAAAGACGCGACATCTTGTGGTGTTTAAGAAAACTTATCTCGATTTATCAAAACACCGATCACTGATTCTGCTAGGATCTCATCCAGTACACAGAAAAGATAGAAGTCTATAGATAAATAAATAAAATAATGAACAATTATTACTTATCTGGGTTAGCAGATGTAACCATTCAGATTAATAAAAGGGCTTACATTTTTATGGTATAGGCCGACAAACGAGCAGAAATATCTCCTAATGGTAAGCAATGGGCCTGCCTTGCCTGCATTTTATGAAATACAGGAACAAAGGATTGTGTATTTCTTTGAGAATTAGTTATTAAATTAAGAAACACGTAAATTTGTAGAAAAGAAAAAAAGATAGAAAAACCAATTATTTCTGCGCATAACACACATTATTAAATTAAGAATTACAACAAAACATTCATATAAAAATCGTAAATAATAAGAAAATATAACAGGAAAATAAAAACAAAAACTTAAAATACTAGGATAGCGATTACCTACTATATGATAATATAGATTTCATTAATCGTTAATTGATTGTAGAAATGTCGAGTAAACAGACTTGGGCATTGATACAATAGACATGCGAACAACCACGTGATCTACAAAGAAAAGAAACATTTATGATGATTTTAATAATTAGTATGGAAACTACATACATAAATAAAGCAATTGACATTTATGGTTATGTTTTTCTTATTAAATTTCTAAGATTTTTATGTGACATTTCTAAGATGTTTATTTTTAAGTGATAAATATTTTTCTATTTTAATTTCTCTTGGACATGTTTCTTTATTTTCTTTGACTATGTAGTTTAATTTATATGATCTTAATTTTAGGTTGGATTTAATTGTTCATTATTCTCAAATGTTTGACATGTATAACAATATAAAACGCATTGGGTGTACACCTGCAAAGATTATATTGTAAACTTTTAAATAAATAAATAAATAAATATTTTGGAACTAAGACCAGTTAGGAACGACCTAGTAAGGTCAGCCAAAACATCCACAGGTTAAATTCCACGAAATCTAAAAATATTATGGCAATCTGCATTCATTATTCTGATTATATCTTAATTAAATGCATTATAAATCACAATACAATAATATATTTCATCAATAATGGGCGACCTTCAAATTTTATCCACTTAATCAAATGTCATTTTGATTCATTATAGAATACTTATTAGCGGAAACAACCTAAATAGATGTATCTAGAAATAAATGATCTACATAATATCGTATCTTAATATAGAAAAGAAGCCCCAAATCTCCTTGCCTCCTCCATTCTCAAACAATCAATCCTCGATTCCACAACCTAAAAGGTCGGCATCAAACTTGTAACAGCTTCTGGTGATATGCCCATGGGCGACGCAGATTGCTTACCATCACGTATTCCAACTAATTAGCAGCCCTAATTCCCATAAAAACAAAATTTACATATATCATTATCATACGTTTATAAAAATAATTGGTTAAAATACATAATGTATTTATAATTTGAACAATACAAAATTTTAATCAATTACTTTCTACACTACAATTCGATTTGTAAATCAAATTCAATTGTTTGTCGTCGTGTTTGTAATCTTTCGACAAACGTGACATACCTAACTGAGTCCTACTAAGACTTTTATGGTCTTACTCAAGAAGATTTAATTTTTTTGTTTTCAGCAGTCACATTTAGTTAGAATAAATTTGACTGTGTTATTGCAGATAATCCTACTAATACATATTATAAATGATAAAGTTTTGGAGAATGTATGGATAATGGTGATGCTTGTTATCAACATACCACATGGGTGAAGCCGCAGGCAGAAGCTAGTATTGATATAAAAACTAATATTTTCGTAAAACCAAGGATTTTGCTTAAATAAATCAAAAAGCAAACATAGCTAATGATTACAACACCATAACTGCACTATACGTATAAATTAAAATAATTTATAGACAACATATAGTTATTTGTTTTGTTACTACCTTTACGTAATGGATCCAAAGACCATTTTTCCATTCAATTCCTTTGCTCCGTGTGTATTTAAAAAATCAAATACTCTTAGTATTTTTCTATTTTACTATGTTTTTTTTATTTAAATTAGCGTCAATGAAATATAATTTTTTGACGCCCGACAACGGTGAAGGTACAGCGTTGAATGAACTCCGAATTAAACAAAAAAAAACGTAAACTAACTATTGCAACACAACTAAAATGCACATTCACACTTCCTGTATCATTAAACATTTAAGTATACTCCAAATTAGTTCACCTTCAGTCCACATTTTAATATTTTAATGTTATAATTTTAAAAAGAGACCTTATGCACACCGTTTGTAATACGATTATGCGCCATTTTACTAAAATTACCTAGAAACTTGACAATAGCGAGGCCACTTTGTTTCCTGAGATTTCGTATAATATATAAGCTGACATTTTTCGTTTGCCTAACATTCTACGCATTATATTCCAAGAAACCACATCAAAATGATCGCTAAGGTAAGATTAGTGATAAATTATCGTCGCTTAAATGCATCTTTTCAAGGATGTATACAAAAGTTTGCAAATATTCAATAGTGTTGCGTAAAAAGTGCAGAGTGCAAGTTCTAGTGGCGTCAAAAGTGACTAATTGTTTTTTGTAGAAAGACTATCCTTAGTTTTATCTTGATCTAATACCAATTCTGTTCAAAATATGTAAATTAAAAGAAAGCCAGAGTAAATATAGTTTTAAATCAAATTAAATCAAAGGGTTTTAAATATTGTACCTTTATTAAATTTAGACTCTATTAAAAATTACAAAACCACTTTTATTCCAATAAAAAGTAAAGTTTCAAAAAAATGCTTTAAAAGTAAGCCATTGTTCTGAAAATTTCGCTGTCACTCACAAGCTTTTGAATGCGTATTTGGCGTATAGCCGACAACTGGAATTTTCAACCTAACGCTTCCAAACTGACAGGATTGGTTGAACCCAACTGTCAGTATCACAACGTCAATCTTGTGAACGCGATTCAATCCAGAAGGACCAGAAAAGACCAATAAAAAGAGAGACTAGTCCTACAAAAATAACTTGTTTTAAATTTGACATTACGACCAACAGAACTTTTTTATTAACTAACTCAATAAGCAATTTGAATTAACCAATGGAATGCAATATTAAATAAAATAGCTTAGCTTCCTTAGCAGCTCAGCTTTTAATTATTTTTGAAGTCGCTTAAAGTCTAGACTGTTGAAATAATACTTCCTATTTTTGTGTCTAACTTATGGTCGTCGAGATTAGTGAAATGGTGACGTTAGCCCAGTTTTGGGACTGTGCCAAAATGTAATTTTTTTTCGGGCATCTGAAAATTATTTTTGTGACGATAATTTTGGGACTTTTTGTAGATTTCTTGTCTGTACAAAGCACAAGACGAAATGCAGAAGCAAAGTTATGATTTTAAAAGTTAAAGTTAAAGTTGTACGCTAGTACAAGCTTTTCAATATTTTATTTTAACTTTTAAAAACATAACTTTGCTTCTGCATTTTGTCTTGTGCTTTGTGTAGGATCAAATCCCATGTATGTAGAAATACACCATGTATTTTAGTGGACTCCTAGTGTCGGCTTTAATCCAATTCTGTGAGATTCTATTTGATTTCAGCCGTTTGACATCAATGTTCCTTGTAGAGCTTTTTGTTGTGAGATAGCATTTATTTGAATTTGAAGAAAATTTACATACATTTTCTTAAAACTTGTTACGAAAATAGATTTCGTCGGAGAAAAGAAAGGTAAAGTTGTCATACATTTTGCAAATGAAATCATAATCTTTTTCCGAAAGTACTTCTTAAAATGATTACAAAAAATACATAAAATACATAACGGATCTAAGTACCTACCAATTTTTCTATGTAGGCACAAAATCCTCTCTAACTTTCTTATAGTATTTATCATTTTATTTGCACTCAATTTTTTTCTAAATGTGATTTAAAAATGGAAAATTTTCCTAATCAAACTAAACACGTAACTGGGCGAACTCTTGGCTCATCACATGGAGCTCCAACTCGATACCCGCATTAAAGTTTTAATTTTTATTTAAATACAATTATTGCCTTTTATGTGTATAAAGTTGCACTGTTTACTTTTTAATTACCAAATAACAATTTTAACTGTTTTAACATCCCATTAAAACGTTTAATTCTTAATTAAAAACACATTACAATTAAGAATTAACTTCAGTTTCAGAAACAAAAAGGTTTGTAAAATGTTTTCATTGTTTAAACGCATTGGTGCAATTGGTTCGTAATACACATGCACGTTCGAGTAAATTAATCACAATGTATTTGTGTATAAAAAAGCAAAAGTGTATATTTCCATCTATATCTATCATCAATAGCCTTATTACCTATCCCATTAGAGAAAAGACCCCTTCTCCTTTAGAGAAATTACCACGCTCACAAAAGCTACTTCAAACTTATAATTTCAGCCAGGGTTGCTGGGTAAGCGCAATGAGGCACCGCGACCTCGGCCCAAAGCAGGAGAAGGAACAGGGCGGTTTTTAGTCAGTAAGAGTCTGACACTCCCTCCCACCCGGCCCTGGGCGGGAGAGTCATATGATGATTTTCACCTTACAAAAGTCCAAGTTTACTTACGATATTTAGCTCCTTCGGCTATTAGTGGTGTCTAAATAACAAAAAAAAAAAAAAACAAAAAATAAATATAACCTAGTACATGGAAAAAAGTTACGTTGATACTTGCCAGGTTTCGAACCTTCAAGGACGTCATGACACTCTTTGTTTTCTGCTACGCAAGTTCATTATGTATATTCCTTCCCATTCACGAGGGCCGAAGCTAAGTCGTAGAGGCCCTTTGAACAACTTTAATATAAGTGAAATGGGACATTAGCCGGGAATTATCCCTGTATGCACTATAAAAGTGCACCCAAGGTAAAAGATTATATTTTATGGTAATTGGTTTGGGTGGCTATGGACTTATTATTATTATTATTTTTATTTGCTAAGTGACGATTTCGATTCTGTAGTACAAAAGAATCATCATTCACACTTGTCAGTTTCGTCAAGTTGCAAATGCAAACCAGATATTATACAGTCTTACCTAACCTAGTTTTCAGTTACGGTGGCCTTTAGCAGATCAGTCAGTCAGTACTGGTTTTAAATCTTTGCCATTGGATGTAAATTTCATAATACCTATCTGTCACATAAGCAATCAACATCATCGTAATTTATTAGCATCTAACTCAAATATTATAAACAAGATGTTGCACTGTGACTTTTTTTGAGAATTAAATTATATATCGCATTTTTTGACCTAAAACAACGTACACAAAAAACATGAAATTCAACTGTTCTTAGTATTCCTCTTGAATATAAGATAAATACAAGCATTCCATATCTACGAGCAATTTCAGATTAATGAGGTATCCATCTATTAAGGTGATGTCTTAGGTATACTGTATTGATACAGCAAGCAAACAAACAAACAAACTCTTCAGCATTATAATTAGTATAGATATATCTTAGTAGGAAATGCTGTTTTCAAACCACCTTTGTCATAAATATATCTCTTCAATGTGAATTGAGCAAACTATGCTCTAGCTAGATGGTTTCCAAAATTAATCTAACCGTGCCCTTTGTATGATTTTTATTTTTTTGTCGGCAGGGTAACTAATATGACATAGGCTCCATAATGGAGCCAAAAATATAACCCACAATAAATAAATAAGTGGGTAAAATTTTTACCAAAAATGACAACACTCACAAAATGGCCGCATCATTTTCATAGAAAAATAAATCGATAAAAAAAATTCAATAATTAATTAAATATACTATTGCAGTCGATGCTTGCAGATGAAATGTAATCTTATCCACTTTTTTCGTAATTCCAGCCGCAATTTTACTCGTAGGAATAGCACAATACGGCATAATGAAATTAAAATTGATACTCGTAAATACGTCACGACATGCCACGTGCCAAAATTGACTGATCGTAGAAATTTTATACTAGTCTAGTTAAGAGTGGTTTTAGTTGCTTTGGTTTGAAACGCGATGACGCCTTCTGGTTTGTTCTGTATTCTGAGTTTGAAGTATGGCATTTCTTAAGATGATAAAATGTCTTGTTACCCACGTGAATTTTTATTTCCACCTTAAAAAACTATAAGCAAATTTTTCTCAAGACCCATTGAGTAGTTTTTACGTGAGACACAAAAACCTATCCATACTCTCAAGCTTTCACGTTTGTATTAGTAGCATGAGTCTAGGTTTCCTCTCGACGTTTTTATTCTAAGTATTACAGTTGTTTTTAAATAAATTTATAAAGTATGTACTTAAATATATGACTCGGCAAAAATAAAACATTTAGTACTAGTTGCCAGTTTTTGCACCCACACCCTCACACATGAGAAGCAGGTGTCTCTACCATAATTCTTCATTGCTGACCTTATTGAGTCCAAAATTAGAAATTATTTGATAATGAACTAGATTATACTCGGAATTTTAATTCCATTCCAGATTTGACAACTTCAGTGTTGCAACGTTATGACAAGTACTAAAAAGTGACGCTGCGAAATTATTCGATATGGAAACCGAATATTTCTGAATCGATTCCTCTCGTTTATAAATTTACCCTCGTAAACTAAGTTTATCAGGAAATAAAATAATTCTGAACCGAAAATTTAACGATCTGAGACTTTTCTTTTGTAATTGTGTGTGAAATTAATAAAAAATGTGATCATGAAGGAACATGACAAATAAAAAAGACATTTTATAAATTGTCGCCGTCATCGCTATCGCTATTACTTTCATTAACATTTAATATGAATTGTGTCTGTGATATTTATTGTCAATATATATCTAGCTTACTATTTTTTTCCTTTTCTTTGACAACATGGGATACGCATTTAGACCATTCGGTAGCCGTAATTTTTTTGAATGCCTTCCTGAAACTGATTCGCTGATTGTTTATCGATTTTTGTGTTCATCACTAGACTGTTATATGTGGTATCATTATTTCACAAAATGACAGTAGCATGTCAAGTCAGGAATCGAATTAAATTTTGACTATAGGTTTATTTATCACGGATCACGTCAAGCTAAAACATTTATCTAGATTTAAACTTACTAAGTAGTGACAAACACTAGATAATTTGCGTAACAGTACGAGTCCTTGTGGAACAAACCAATCTGTCACTGCTGCTTGTTATTTAAATCCATCGCATAATTGCTTCAGCTTTTATCATTATCAAATAAATTAATTTTGTGGATTTAAATAATAATGTGCCATTTGTGTGAAGATCAATATCCCAATGCACTATTGTGTTTTTTATATATCTGAATTCTGAAACCTAATTAAACATATTTTTTTTTCTCCGAAAGAGATATTATGTCTTATTCTGTCTCTTTCTGTCTACTCAAGCAAAGTAAATCCATACAAAAAACTCTAAACTATGCCATAATGTATGCCATGATGACTGCACGGTTGGCTCAGTGGCTGGGTTGAATTGGTTCCTGTGCAAAGTGTCGCGGGTTTACATTCCCCCACGGAACAACACGACTTTATGTGATCTACAAATTGTTGTTTCGGGTCTGGGTTGCTTGTGTATGTGAATTTGTATATTTGCACCCACAACCTATGAGAAAATCCTTATAACAGTAGTAACGTAAAAAAATTGAAATCAAAGTAGAATTAATAATTTAAATTAAGAAACAAATACTTTTTATAATAAAAACAAAAATATGTATTTTGATTTTAAAAACCCAGTTTTTATCTGAAAAGCATTAATTTGTTAAATACTTTACACCTTCCCTATATCCTATTAAAAGTATATTATCCAGCGTACATACATATATGTATTATTATAATATTAGTATAGATAGAGACGATTACTTTGTTCTTAATGTGTGTACCTGCGTAGGATTGTCTTGTTACTGTCGCATGCTTCTCGTTTCACAATTGTCAAGGCTTCGGCCTCGAAAGTTCCCTAAAGACCGGTGACGGCAGACGGGCCGAGATATGGCCCTACTTTTAAAGTAGCCTAAATGTCGTGTCATCACGCCATTCGGTTATCAAGATGTGAAGTCATAGTTGTGAGAAATAGGTCTATTCTAATATTGTATTTAATGAATGTTGCTTTGAAGTTTTTACAAAGATAAATATTTATTTTTACGTTGTATTTTCTGCTATAGGTACTAGTTATGTACAGTCGAAGGCAATTGATGTCTGTGTATGTGGTTCGATTTTACTAATACGACAATGTATATAAGGAACAAAACTTCGTTGTTTCTATGGATTACATTATATTCGTCAGTATTTTTTGTCACTTTTTCAACAACAAATTTTTTTTGTTCACTGCAATATTTTATAGAAATGCACCATATATTAACTTGCTAAGTAGTAGACCAGTAAGAATATTGTTGAGACTGGTGCCTGTACTTTGGTCACTAGGCCCACCTCGCTATAATGATCATGTTAATACTACAACTATTTTGTTATTATTCAGGCACACACAATACTTTATGAACAATATGAGTTAAGTAATTCAACAATAACATAAAATAATCTAATTTAAATGTTTCTTTGTTACAGTTTGTTGCCGTTCTCTGCATGTTTGGCCTGGCTCGCGCTGGGGGCTGGCATGGAAGTGGTTTAGGCTACGCATCAGGCCTAGGCTATGCCTCCGGCATCGGTTATGGATCTGGCCTCGGCTATGGCGGCTACGCTAGCTACGTGGCCCCTGCCTACACTGCACCCGTCGTCGCCAAAACCATTGTAGCAGCTCCTATCGTTAAGACAGTTGTTCCTGCTGTTTCTGCAGTATCCTATGCCCCAGCGATCTCCACTGTTTCTCGTTACCAAGTACATTCTTCACCCATCGTAAAATCTTATGTCGCTCCTGTGTCTTACGCGTCATATGCACCTTACACTGTGTCCTACGGCCATGGATACGGAGCTCATGACTACAGCGGTCTTGGCTATGCTGGCCACGGTTACAGCTCAGGCTACGGCTATGGATCTGGTTACGGCTATGGTTCCAGCTATGGCCACGGCTCTAAATACCTCTGGTAAGTTATTACAAGGAGGTCGCACATACAATGCATAATAACATATTGGAATTAAATTGTAAATGTTTTATTTTTTATTTTTATCGTATGACTGTCTTATTTATAGCAGATGTAAATTACTTTTCTATTGTACCTGGTTATTTAATAAACTTGTACCTATGTACCTAATTAAAACTTTTGTTTCATTTTTGTAAAAAAAATTACAACACCGAAGTTATTCATAAATACAGAGATGTAAAAGACTCTGATACTCTCTCTCGCCACACCCAGGGCAAGAGAAGTTATTTGTTTTTATGTGATAGTTCAGCAAACGGATTATCTGATGGTAAGCAATCAGCGACGCCCATGGACACCCGGAACAACAGAGGAGTTACGAGTGCATTACCGAGCTGTTGTAGATTAGGGATTTGGAGATTTTGGGATTGGGCGAGGGTAAGGATTGGACTTCGGTAACCCCACTTACAAGGCGAAACACAATGTGGTTCTTCCACGATGGTTTTGTATGAGGCCGTGGTATTACCACAGTCGAGCCGACCCTTACGTGTGGAACTGTCTCTCCCACACATCTTGTTGTGTTACTTTCCCAAGTTTTTAATGATTTTTCCCCCTTAAAAAATAATGGTCGGTCCAAAGGTAAGGAATAACGAAACCTACTCTGTAAGGAGTCATCTCTAGGAGTCAAATGAAGTCTCATGCAACAGATGCTGAGTTATCACCATTGCATGAGACTTAAGAAGCATCGGTGGTTTCGACCAGATCACATCATGCATCATACTATAATGACCGATTTGAATTCGTATGTTTTGGCTACGTATTTATTATACAGGATTAAAAAAATTACATCTACAGATGGCATACTCGTCAAATAATTTATTTAATGTTGTTTTCATCAAATTAGATTCAAAATGTCCACGTCCGTTGTCCACGTAGTTGTCTTTTTCTTATTTAGGCACTTTATTTCTCCCAAATTACCTGTCAAAACAAAATAAGAAACACATGATATCGCTTATATGTATAGTATTATGTTCATTATATGTATATAAATTTTATATAGGTACAATCAGGGGTCAAAAATGCTAATTGTACTCTACCAATTTTAAAATGACAAAAATTTCTTTGTAGTAAATGTTCAATGGTTCACAGCCAGTTTATTCAATAATTTAGATTATATGCTATAAATAAAAAAAATATTATTAAAAAAACAAAATACCCGACTGCACACTAAAAAAAGAGTAAAACAAGCCCCACAATACAAATTTACTGAATATAATTTATAAATGTTGATGGAAAGCATCGCAGGCGGGGACCAACAGAGGCTTATTTATAGTCATTTCTGTTGTGCACCATTTAGCAGAATTTTCGTTGGTGGCGGTCAAGGTGGTCCCCGCCTGCGATGCTTTCCATCAACATTTATAAATTATATTCAGTAAATTTGTATTGTGGGGCTTGTTTTACTCTTTTTTTAGTGTGCAGTCGGGTATTTTGTTTTTTTAATAATATTTTTTTTATTTATAACTTTTTAGCTGTTTTTATTTAACGTTACTCCCGTGATTGAAATGAATCTAATGATACCGCATACATATTTTTTTAAAGGGAAATTTAGAAAAAATATTATTATGTCTTTATCCCGTGGGACTTTTAGGATAAAATGTATCCTATGACACTCCCGTAATCAAGACAAATCTAACGATACCTCATACATCAAAATCCATCAAGCCGTTTAGGCTACAGGAGGTCACAAAGGAAAAGACATACATACATATTTACATACACTCGAAAAACATTACCCTCCTTCTTTGGCAGTCGGGTAATTAAAGCCTCAACCATTGACTCTATTCTACAAAGATATTTTGGTCATTTTAAAATTGGTAGATTGCAATTGCATTTTTGACCCCTGACTGTACCAACAGGTATTATATATGTACAGATGAAAATGATTCAACTATTAAGCATAGACGAATTTAGTGTAAAACCTTTTTATATAAATTTTCACGATAATGAGAAATATTAAATACAGATTAACACACAAATACCTAGTATAATATCTATAGATAGTAATTCCTGTAGAGATTAACGTCAACTAAGAGGATTACTGATTCTGGTTAAGTAGTAGTAGATAAAACAGGTAAATATTTGGATGTGAATTAATTAATTATATTGGATAGGAGATTTAAGTAAATGATTTTCAAAGTAATTGCTTAACTACTACAATTATTTTTTTTGGCGACAAACGCTGCTGTTATTTAGGTATGGAAAAATTGGGGACTGGGGATTTTTTAATGGAGATTATAGATTGGGAATTGGTTATTGGGTGTTTGTGATCGGGGATTGAAATATCTCTTTAGCAATTATGTTATAAAGGGTGTTATTATTGACCTTAAATTTCAGTGAAAAAAATTGAAGTTAAATAATATCCATCTCGAACAATCTTACAGGATGATTACATAATTAAGATTTTTAAGACTTAAAGTAATAAAATTTAGACAATGATATTTCTTACTAGGTCTCTCCCACGATTTGAAATAACTTCTCTTTATACATACTGATACATACTGGCTTTTACTCGCGGCTTCGCTCCCATCATTTGACTAGTGCCACAACCCTACCTACCCCACCCTACCAACCCTACCTACCCTTCCTATCCTACTTTACCTACCCTATCTTATATGTTCTTCTTCTGGTTCTAAACTACATAGTGTTAATAACTTGAGTTTCTTTTATGTTTATTAAAAAATAAATTTAGCTCAAAACTATTATAAATGCGAAAGTAACTCTGTCTGTCTGGCTGTCTGTCTTTTCTTTTCTTTACGCCTAAACTACTGAACCTATTTGTGTGAAATTTTGTTCAGACATAGTTCGAAACTCGAGAAAGCACATAGGATAGTTTTTAAAACAAAGAACTGCAGGAATTCAATATTCCACGCGAATAAAGTCGTGGGTAAAAGCTGGTTTCCAAATAAATACGCAAATAAAATTTCTAATTTAATTGTAAGATCGCCGGACCTTTCAGCTAAACTAGTTTTTCTCACAGCAACATTTTATCACATTAGAACCAACAATTTTATCGCTCAACGTTTAATGTTAACTTATGAACAGATGTGCTCTCAGTCAATCGATTGTCTTTTATTATAAGCCAAGGACACACAGACTTAATTCTCATATGCATACAATAGAAGTTTGAGTTAATTGTAACTACAAAATTTAATTTACCTTTTAATTTTGTAAAAACATAAATTTAAAAAAGTGTAAGACTCTCACTGATTGAAAACCACCGCGTTCCTCCACCTGCTCTGCTGCTGTTTTGTTAAACAGTATGTTACTGTTTCATGTAAAAACTGAAACACATGAAACACTGAACATGAAATTTGATAAAGAAAATATAGATTATAGTCTGGAATAACACGTAGGCTAAATTTTAGTCTGGTACTGCTTGCGAAACCAATGGCAGAAAGTTTTTTATTATTTATTTAAACGTTTCCCACACTTGTATTTTCTCCTCCCTGTAGTGGATTTTACAAACATACAATTACACTTTCATCACCCAGACCCGGAACAACAATTTGTGGATCACACAAATGGAGTTATTCTGTGTGGAAATCAAATCCGCGAGACTTTGCCCGGCAGCCATTTGCCCAGCCACCGCGCCAACTGTGCAGTCAAATTGGTAATACAATAATAGAACAAGCCAAATAATAATAAAAAAATATTAAAAACAACAATTATCACATATCAAATTCTTAAACGTAATTAATTAATAATTACTACGTATTTTGTATTTTACACTAATGCCAACCCTTGTACAACCGTTCTCAAGATAAAACAATAAAGATTTTATCTTGAACGTAAGTAGAACTATCAGCTTAATAATTACCGGTGTAGAGCTGCGAATCGTTTGTAAGATTACAGCCAATATATTAGTTAATACTGCATTAAAACGTAAGTCTAATTAAATCCGTCACGCTCCGTTTTTCTCAAAATCTACTAAGACCTTGAAAAAGTGTAGTTTGTTTCCTACGTTTTTAATATAAAAGAATGAAACAATAGCTTGAAACACATTCAACACATCATCGTTGAAGACATACGAACAATATGTTCACTAAGGTAATAAAATACTTAAGTATTCAAATCTTAATTATCTTGTTTTAAATGTTATTAAATTATTTTGAAATCTTATTCTCAAAAAAAAAAAATATTTCTCTATTGTTGTTGAATACATTTGGAAAACATTTTGTGTCATTTCTATATATTATTAAGTTACAAAGCTATTCTTGATACTGACCTACCTCAAACACTAGTTATTGTGATAATTGGCATTAGCAGTTGCTTATCAATGACCAGTCTATCACTAACAGAGGTATTCAGGTCCCTTATCATCTGTTCCTTTAAAGAAATGATAATAAAGATTGCTATATTATTACAGATTATTGCAGTCGCTATCTGCCTCTTCGGCTTGGCACATGCAGGAGCCCTTTTCAACAGCGGCTACTCTGGCCATGGAGGCTATGGTGGCTATGGAGGCTATGGCTCCGGCTATGGTAGCGGCTATGGTTACGGAGGTTATGGCGGCGGCTACGGTTACGAAGGCTACAGTCCAGCTACCTCGTATACTTCAGTAACTAAAGTGGTCCCTAACACTGGAGCTCATGGAGGATACTATGGCGGTCAAGGCGGATATTCAGGCGCTATTGGTGGTTACAGTGGACTTGGATACGATGGGCATGGTTACAAAAATCTAGGTTACGGGGCTCATGGTTACAACGGTTATAACAATCTCGGTTACGGAGCTCATGGTTATAATGGTCTCGGTAACGCTGTATCTTCAGTGTCTGTTTACAAAGAGCATTCTCCGAGCTATGCCGGCGCGTATGGAGGATATGGTGGCTATGGCGGATATGGACTAACCGGTTATGGTAACGGTCTTTACGGAAACAAACTTGGATGGTAATGTAATATCTCAATTGTATTGACAATACTGTGTAAATAACACAAATCTGAATTTTAAAAATGGAATGACTATAACTGTGAATTTATGTAAATATTTGATTTGTTGTATTAATGAGTAAATGTGCAAAGGTTTAATTAAAAATATCAACAAAAATAAAAATCTGAACTGAACATCAACAGTTGTTTCATTGCTACTCATAGTTGCTTAATATTTGGACTAAAAAGGAAAATAAATTTACTATAATGTCTTTTTTTAATAACTGGACCATAATAGGCAAGGGCCCGAAGCCAACAGCGGAGAGGCCCTTTACACAACTTTAATCTAAATAAAATGAGGCACAAACCGGCGACTATCTCCTTATGCTCTGAAATGCACTTAAGAACAGTCCCTGGTTAGTGTAGGACTAATGCGGATATTGGAAACAAGGGATAAAAAGGCTATGGGTGTGGTTTGATATGGACTGGTGTGATAGGAACGATGGAAGATTATAATAATTATTATCATTTATTATCAGTGTATCACTAAGCTTGCCAACATCATAAACATTCCGTATTATCATCGGTCAACAAAATTAGTTTTTTTTTTATGTAATAGGTCGGCAAACGAGCAGACGGATTACCTGATGGTAAGCAATCAGCGCCGCCCATGGACACTCGCAACGGATGAGTTACGAGTGCGTTGCCGACCTTTTAGGGATTAGGGACTTGGAGATTTAGGGATTGAGGAGGGATTGGGGAAGGGGAAGGATTGGGCCTCCGGTAACCTCACTCACACGGCGAAACACACGCAGTGGTTATTTCACGCCGGTTTTCTGTGAGGCCGTGGTATCACTCCGGCCGAGCCGACCCATTCGTGCCGAAGCATGGCTCTCCCACACTTAGTTAAAAATATTTGCAAATAATAACTGCTTTACCCTTTCTTTAGTAACGATTTTTTTCGAAAAGCAATTACTAAGACCTCAGTTAAGTAATCATTAAATGACTTTGAGTGAGGCGCTTAGGGCTTCTTTTTTATTAAATAATCCAATAAGAACTCATAGGTACCTTGAATAACGGATATCCCTGTTAACATTAACGTATCTACAAAATCATATTTTATCGTCTTTATGGTTTAATGAGATCAACAGTTGTTAATTCTTTATTTACACCAATTTCCGAGAATAACTTCCTTATAAATATAATTATACGGTACATGATGGTATACTGGTTCGAATGTTGGATCGAATGCCTCCGGCAGATTACACAACTGCCTATATTTTGCCGGGTACCTTGACATTGAAACGGAAAGTGCCCGCGGCTGATCCACCTGGGATTCAATACCAATACCAGTTTACAGACAGCGATATAAAAGCGAGAGTGAGTGCTCCAAAAATCACACTCGACAACAACACTCAATACAAACATGTACTCCAAGGTACTAAAGTGATATTAAATTTTATAAAGATTTTTTTCGATATATATATATATATATTTTTGTACTTTGTTACTCTTACAAATTAAGTGATTTTGTGTCTAGAAGTGAATGTATTAAATGAATCATAAATTATTGAGTACGACTTTTTGCAAAACTTCGATCAATAGGTTACTCATCGTTTTGTGTTATACTTCCAGGTCTTAGTATTCCTGTGCGCGGCGAGCCTCGCCAGTGCTGGCCACCTCCTCGAGGCTGCTGCCCCTGTGGCATACAGCTCAGCGCCCGCCGTCTCCTCCGTGTCGTTCTCCTCCCACACCTCGCACGCTCCCGTCGCCACATACGCCGCCGCTCCCGTCGTCGCCAAGACCTACGCCGCTCCTGCGTACGCCACCTACGCTGCTGGGCCCGTTGTAGCTAAGAGCTACGCTGCTCCCGCCTACACCACCTACGCTGCTGCCCCCGTTGTGACTAAGAGCTACGCTCCATCAGTGTCTTACCAGTCCATTTCAACCCACTCTGCTCCCGTCGCGTACGCCAAGACCTACGCCGCCCCTGCCGTCACCACCTACGCTGCAGCCCCTGTTGTCGCGAAGGCTGTTTCCCACCAGTCCATCTCCAGCCACTCTGCCCCAGTCGTCCACACCTATGCCTCAGCCCCTGCCGTATACTCTGCC
This sequence comes from Spodoptera exigua, assembly GCA_902829305.4. Classification (NCBI taxonomy): domain Eukaryota; kingdom Metazoa; phylum Arthropoda; class Insecta; order Lepidoptera; family Noctuidae; genus Spodoptera; species Spodoptera exigua. Next base: position 9,541,007 of record LR824614.2, read on the forward strand.
CCAGTGTACGCTAAGTCAGTAGCACCCGCAGTGTCCTACTCCTCAATCTCCCACGCCGCACCAGTGACCTACGCCGCCGCCGCTCCCATTGTTACCAAGACTTACGCTGCTCCCGCCGTCACCACTTACGCTGCTGCCCCCGTCGTGGCTAAATCCATTGCCCCAGCAGTGTCTTACTCTTCCTACTCGTCTCACTCCGCACCTGTGGCCTACGCTGCCGCCCCCGTAGTAACCAAGACCTACGCGGCCCCTGCGGTCACCACCTACGCCGCTGCTCCTGTGGTAGCTAAGACCTACGCCGCCCCAGCTGTTGCCACTTACGCTGCTGCTCCCGTCCTGAAATCCGCGGTGACTTACTCCGCTGCGCCCGCTGTCTCCCACGTCACTTACTCTGGTCTCGGAGCCAACTATGGTTGGTAAATACCAAGTTGTTAATATTTATTGTTAGTCAATAAAGCACTGTAAATAATGTTTGTATGTTCGTAACTCTTTGAACGAAAAATAAAAACAAAATAATATTTCTGTACTTTTTTTTACTTTTTAAAATGATCATTTCATTTGGCATAAACCCAAAGATTATCCAAACATAAATCACATCTATTCTCTATCCAAAGCATGTAAAAATGTCAGTATTAAGTGCTGAAAGACAAATCTATTATGCTTCCAAATAATGTAGCTCTATAAACAAATATAATTATACACATAGTCAGCTACATGTTCGAATATTAGCAAAGCAATTAAGCTAGAAGCGAGCGTCACCTTTACGTCGATGGCCTGCAACTGACAGTGCTGATCAATCAAAGCCCTCATGATTACTTCAACGACAAAGAAACAACAGAAGAGCCATGAAATAAATTCCTAATAATAAGATTTGCTTGTCGTTATAAAAACAAGGGTTTATGGGTAGTAATTTACTTTTAATCCTTTATTACGATTACTTTAATTGTTAAAAACTTGCATTATGATTTGACTAAACCTAAACATATTTAAGTGATAATTAAGGAAATAATGAATAAGTATCAACCTATTTTATCGATACTATGCAATATTCCTTAATCATGATTTGTAGTGGCTCGAAGGTTAAGGCACTCGTTTCTCAATGTGACTTTTTCTGAGTAACATGTATTTTCTATGATCATTTAAGCACCACTGACATACGGTGAAGAAAAACATCATTAGGAAACCTGGACTTATAACTTTTTATCATAATTTTGAAATCGCCAATCCGCCATGACCAAGCGTGGTGATTAATGCTCAAACCTTCTTCGTGTGAGAAGAGGCCTTTGCTCAGCAGTAGGCACTTAATAGGCTGATGGTGATAATTCCATATTTCTACACATTGATTTAAACCCTTAAAATATTCAAATCAATTGGAAGAGCCATGATTCAGCTGGAATGAGTTAGGTAGAGGGGAGTGATAGCATGGCATCACAGAAAATCGGCATGAAACAATGTCTGCGTCGTATTATGTCGTATGAATGAAGTTACCGTAGGCCCAGTCCTTTTTCTCCCCTTCTCCAATCCTCAACTCCTTAGGACTGCTCTGATTGTTTACCATTAAATGATCCGTTATCTCGTTTGACACCTTATAAATTATGACGAAAAATTGAAATAATAATTTGCACATACATATGTTACGCATAATAAAATGTTACACACAATGTCGCTTGCTCTTTTCGAAGGACTGCAGAAAGCGATTCCAATCAGGAATATACAGTACTTATGTACCTCTATTTCTATTTTTGTTTGATATTTCCTGTATGTATGTGATAAATAATATGTAAATAAAACACATAAGTAAAAATAAAAAAAAACGTTGCCCTACATTAGGATTTTCTCCTGTGTCGGGTGCGGTTACCAACATATAATTTCACATACACATACATCCAGACCCAGAACAACAATTTGTGGATCATTTGTGTGATCCACAAATTGTTGTTCTGTGTGTAATACTTTGCTTTGAAGGAAACTGCCGAAATTGTATGTAGAATAGCACCCACTCTGAGAAGAAGTGTACAACAAAAAATCAAATGGGCAGTAAGTTACAGACAATGGGCGAAAAAAGATGTGCGAGCTAAAGCAATGTAACCTAGAAGTTACATTGCTTTAGCTTGCACATCTTTTTTTTTGTTTCGAGCCCACGAGAGAACCCTTATGCATGAGAAGCGGGCTCCTTAACCTTCAAATACCGTTTATTACTATCAAAGTCAAGACGCAAGAAGTAGAGCACGATGCACGATCTACGAAAGACCCATGCGGTGTAACCAGGTGTAACATAGTACACGGTTTCTACAAGCACATAGTTAGTTACATGAAGTATACAACCGAATTATATTGATTGTAGAATCAGTTTGCTATTGCCTGGACAAGCTGGCCAAAGGCTCTTCTAGTAACCAACATATTGCACCAGAGTCATAAAATGGTTTATATTTTATTGAGGATCCTACTAATGTTATAAATTTGAAGATTGTGAAGTTTATAAAGATGTTTGTTATTCTTTCACGCAGAAACATCTGGACTGATTTAATTGAAATTTAATGTAGGCTGCTTTTTATCAATATTCAACGCCGGCGTAGCCGCGGTACTAGGTATATATATATATATATATATATAATTATATAGGTAATAACTTAAAGTGCAGGAAGGCCTCTTGTGGATTCAAAATTCTATACTAAAATTATGTCGTAATCCTTCCTGCAAACAGGTTCTCAAATGATTTTAATAATAATTTACGTTAAAGTGCAAATGCAACGGAAGTAGTTAAAGCTGATGAGTTTCTTATATGCTCGAACTGCATATTTTAAAGTCATAAACCCGTTAAAATTTGTCTTCGTTTTTTTAAATATTTTCAAATGACTTGAAGTGATACCAACCTGGAGCAGGAGAAGCAATGGGTGGTTTTTAGTCAGTTAGAGTCTGAAACTCCCTTTCACCCCACCCACGGCAAGAGAAGTCATTACATAATTTTCCCCATTTTAAAAAAGAGCCCAAATATTTATTATGGATAGTTGAGATATTACGTAATAGAATTACATCGAAAAGTGGCATTGATTTATATAAAAAATCTATACTTATAAAACATCTGTAGAGAGGTCAATTCTGTACATTAAATATATTTTCAAAATAACTATCTGGGGATAATAAGTGATCGATACTGATGCCAAAAATGCAATCAGTAAAATGTTTGTCTGTCTGTCTATCTTTCTGTCTGTCTGTATGTTCCTTATAGAAACAAAAACTACTCGACTAATTTTAACAAATCTTGGTATAATTATTCTTCATCGTCCTGTGCAGGTTATAGGATACTTTTCATCACGCTACAATTATTAGGAACAGAACAGTGAAGGGAAGGAATGTTGGGAAAACGGGAGAAGTTACTCCATTTTTTTAGCTTCCGTCGCGTGTGTCGCCTTAATGGTTAAAGTTACATAGAAATCATGTATGACGGGAATGTTCAACATAACATCATATCATTCAACAGTATATATCTATCTTTTATGGTTAACTCACCATAACACGTGTAACTCCTAATAGGTCTGCAGTTCGGAGCATTTTGGTTATATTTATTTACTTTTAACTTTATCTCTCACTTATCCCTAATTAAAAAAGTTTATCATCATCATCATCATATCAGCCACAGGACGTCCACTGCTGAACATAGGCCTCCCCCATTGACTTCCAGATAGGCCGGTTGGAAGCGACCTGCATCCAGCGGCTTCCTGCGACCTTAATCAGGTCGTCTGTCCACCTTGCGGGTGGACGTCCCACGCTGCGCTTGCCGGTACGTGGCCTCCACTCGAGAACCTTTCTGCCCCAGCGGCCGTCGGTTCTACGCGCTATGTGCCCTGCCCATTGCCACTTCAACTTACTAATCCGCTGGGCTATGTCGGAAACCTTTGTTCGTTTGCGGACATCCTCGTTTTTTATACGGTCTCGCAAAGAAACTCCGAGCATAGCCCTCTCCATAGCGCGCTGAGCGACCTTGAGCTTCTTTATAAGGCCCACAGTAAGAGACCACGTTTCAGTTCCATAGGTCATCGCTGGTAACACACATTGATTATAGACTTTCGTCTTAAGGCACTGAGGTAAGTTGGACGAGAAGATGTTGCGTAGTTTCCCGAACGCTGCCCATCCAAGTTGGATTCGACGATTGACCTCCTTCTCGAAATTGGACCTACCTAGCTGGATCACTTGTCCCAGGTATACATCTTCGTCAACAATTTCGAGGTTAGAACTCCCAACTGATATCGGATAGGGCGTGACATGGGCGTTTGCCATGACTTTCGTCTTGTCCATGTTCATTCGGAGCCCTACCTGTTGAGAAACTCTACAGAGGTCATCGAGCATTGTGCTCAGATCCTCCAGCGATTCTGCCATGACTACAATGTCGTCGGCAAACCGGAGGTGAGTGATGTACTCGCCGTTGATGTTGATGCCAGATCCTTTCCATTCCAAGAGCTTGAAAGCGTCTTCCAATGCAGCGGTAAACAGTTTCGGAGATATGACGTCTCCTTGCCTTACACCTCGCTGCAGAGGAATATTCTTAGTGCTCTGGTTTTGTACTTGGACCGACATAGTGGCGTTTGTGTATAAGCACTTCAAAACCTCGATGTACCGAAAGTCAATATGGCACCGCTGGAGAGATCTTAACACAGCCCAAGTCTCGATCGAATCAAAAGCCTTCTCATAGTCCACAAACGCCAAGCATAGTGGCAAGTTATACTCCTCGGTCTTCTGTATAACTTGCCGCAGCGTATGGATGTGGTCTATGGTACTATAGCCTTTCCGGAAACCGGCTTGTTCGGGAGGCTGGAAGTCATCGAACCTACGTGTGAGACGATTTGTGATGACCCTCGAGAATAACTTGTAGACATGGCTCAGAAGTGAGATGGGTCTATAATTTTTCAGTAGAGTGTTATCTCCCTTCTTGAAGAATAGTACCACCACACTTCTGCTCCATGCCGCCGGCGTTGCTCCTTCGAATATGACGGAGTTGAAGAGCTTCTGAAGGACTCTCAGTACCGGTGTTCCGCCCGCTTTCAGAAGCTCTGATGTGATTCCGTCCTCGCCCGGCGCCTTGTTGTTCTTGAGCTGCTTGAGGGCCATCCTAATCTCGTATAGGCTGATGTCCGGGATATCCTCGGTATAGTGTCGGGTGAGTTTAGCTCTTGGATCGGCGACTGAGCTAACAGGTCTAGTGACCGATGTGTATAGCTGTCCATAAAACCTCTCGATCTCACCCAAAACTTCGGCCTTCGTCGACGCCACACTGCCATCCTCCGCCTTCAGCTTCGTCAGCTGTGTTTGCCCAATAGACATGTCCCTAGCGAACACTTTGGAGCCTTGGTTCCGCTCTATCGCTTCTTTAACCCTATTGGCGTTAAAGTTGCGGATATCGTGTCGCATGGACTTCCATATTTGTCTATTGAGCTGCCGATGTGCTTTAGCATCGGCAGAGGTCTGGAGTACCATAGCACGTCGTTCTGCCATGAGTTTGAGGGTGCGATCGGTAAGCTTCTGCGGTCTGTCTTTTCGGCGGGGTCTAAAAAAAAACTTCGACCCGACCGCATGGACAGTTTCTACAAACCTGTTGCTAATCTCGTCCACTGACTCGCAATTCTCCAGGGACTCAAAACGATTCGATAGCTCGATCTGAAAGCTCTCGGGACAACCGATATGTGCATTTGAAGGTCGGAGCGTAGACTTCATTAGACGTGATCTTTCCAGCTTTATATTGATATTCAATGTGCCTCTGACCAGTCGGTGATCGCTGCCGGTTTTTACTTTATGGATCACAGAGACATCATTGAACATCTGTCGCTTTGTTGTCATGATGAAGTCGATCTCATTTTTTGTGGAACCGTCCGGGCTCATCCAGGTCCATTTCCTGTGAGACGGCTTCTGGAAAAAGGAGTTCATCGCAAAGAGGTCCTCCTTCTCCAGGAACTCAGCCAGTCTCTGTCCCCTGTGGTTCCGTTGCCCATACCCGAATTGCCCCACTCTCAGCTCGTTATCGCCTCGAGTTCCCAGTTTCGCGTTGAAGTCCCCCATAACAACATTGAAGTAGGTTTTATTAGTATGTATGGCCCTACTTATGTCCTCATACATAACCTCTACTTCCTCGTCTGGGTGTGTCGAGGTCGGTGCATAAACCTGGATAACCTTCAACGAGTATCTATTGGATACCCTGAGTATCAGGTACGCCACCCTGCTCGACACACTTTCGACGGTAAGAATGTTGTTGACGAGGGACCTGTGGACGAGGAACCCGACACCACCTTGGGACAGTTGTTCGCCCTCCCGGTAGTAGAATAGGTTGCCGGATCTTAGGGTTATCGTGTCCTCGCCCTCTCGTCGGACTTCTGACAACCCCACAATACTCCAGTGCAACCTACCCATTGCCTCTTCCAGCTCAATAATCTTCTCGTCTGTCCTCAAAGTGCGAACATTGTGTGTTACCAGGGCCAGTCGTCGTCGGGGGTGGTAGCCTTTTCTCCACCTCCGGGGATTCTTAGCACCCCGTGTCCCGCCGTTACCCTGACCGCTACCACGGTAGCCAGGAACGGCGGGACTGCCGGAGACTGGGGGCCTGGTTTTATCTGAGCAGTTCATATGGGGGGATTTGCCAATACTCACCACGCTTGGCAGGCGGGTTGGCGAGGGCAGTTAGGTCACCGATAATTTTTAAAGAATGCTGCTCCCCATTCCTCGGTGTCTGGTCGCAGTTTTAGGACGTACCCGGGTCCAAAAAAAGTTTATATTATTATCTATTCAATAAAAAAATGATAGAAATCAGTAAACATGTGTGCATCTTTTCGACGCCATGCTTCCAGATAATAATCAATATCAATACATATAATAAACAGTGAAAGGTCGGTGTCTGTACATGGAAGATAAATAAGAAAAACTTTACAAGGGAAATTTTATATAGGCAATAGAACCCAAAATAGTGTGTGGTAAATGACCAGTCTACAGATTTATTATAAGTAAAAAAATAAGATTGCTAGAACTTATAATAGGTCTTGTGGCATGCTAAAAATCCATAATTGCTTAGTCAGTTTTTGAGATGTTTCAATGTGTTGCTGTAAGTTTTCTGAATAATTCTGTGTTTGTTTTATTTTAATCCAATGCGTAAGTAGCTCAGATAGCCATATCTGTCTGTCTCTCTTTCACCTCTAAACTACTGAACCAAATTGGATAAAATTTAGTACAAACATAGTTTGAAACTCGAGAAAGGACAAAGTATAGTTTTTATCCTGGGAATTCAAAAGAAGAGCTTCCCGAAAATCCTATGAGATCGGGAACTATGTAAGTAAAACCAAAAATCTGCCAGCTCACTATTCCACGCACAAGAAGTCGCTGGCAAAAGCTAGTTACAAAATATACTTCGTTATGGCCCGAAATAATAAAAACGTGTAAAAAACACAACATAGTTTACTTACAAAATCTATACTACTAGGTATCTATTCATTTAAAACCGATTGAGGTACTCATTTGCGCTTAGCAAAACAGCGTTGCTTTTAACTGGACAATTATAATGCTAATTGCAGCGCAATACAGGTAAAGTGTAATTCTAACTAGCAATTTTATTGGCACTAGCCCATCCGCTTCTGGGCCTCAAATATGACAACTTGACATTAACATTATATGCAGATCTAGTGCTGGGGTTGCGTAAATACTAATTGTGCCGTTACCCTCGACGAGTGACTCACATCTTCGAGTGTTGCTTGACCGGTTTTGTCTTGACGGAACAAAATAAGCTCTAGGCAATATCTCATGGAGATTCAATGCTAATACCAGTTTGCAGACGCTCATATAAAAGCGAAAGCAAGTGCTCCAAAAATTATTACAATCAACAGCCTCATACAAAACAAACATGTACACCAAGGTACTACAGCAGTGATTTAATTATTATATAGCATTAAAATAAATTCAAGTGATTTTTTTCTTTTGTGATTTTTTAATAACTTTGATTTTGAAGTGTTCTATTCTAGCTGGAAGGCCTCGTTATTTGTGTGCTACTGTTTTGATTTTCGTTTCTATAAAATTTGGACTCTGAAATTCAGCCTGTGATTTGGAATTCAAAGCAAAATGGGCTTGTTTAACTTTGTTTGAATCTAAGTTTCTGATTGATAAATATCATTTTGTGATATTTTCTATCCGAAATTGTCAATTTACCGATAAGGGACATGGCTTAAGTGTACTGCTGACGCATACTATCACAAATAGGGAGCAAAATAACGAACCTTTTGAATTTTTTCTAAAATTTATTTTTTTAATGCAGGTCGTAGTATTCTTGTGCGCGGCGAGCCTCGCCAGTGCTGGCCACCTCCTCGAGGCTGCTGCGCCTGTGGCATACAGCTCAGCGCCCGCCGTCTCCTCCGTGTCGTTCTCCTCCCACACTTCGCACGCTCCCGTCGCCACATACGCCGCCGCTCCCGTCGTCGCCAAGACCTACGCCGCTCCTGCATACGCCACCTACGCTGCTGGGCCCGTTGTAGCTAAGAGCTACGCTGCTCCCGCCTACACCACCTACGCTGCTGCCCCCGTCGTAGCCAAGACCTACGCTGCTCCCGCTGTAGCAGCCTACTCTGCTCCAGTGTACGCCAAGTCCATCGCGCCAGCAGTCTCTTACTCTTCATACTCCAGCCACTCTGCTCCTCTGACCTACGCCGCGGCTGCTCCCGTCATCGCCAAGACCTATGCTGCCCCTGCTTACACCACATACGCCGCTGCTCCAGTTGTGACTAAGACTGTTGCCCCAGCTGTGTCTTACTCTTCCTACTCATCTCACTCCGCACCGGTGGCCTACGCTGCCGCTCCCGTCGTAACTAAGACCTACGCCGCCCCCGCGGTCACCACCTACGCCGCCGCTCCCGTGGTAGCTAAGACCTACGCCGCCCCAGCAGTCGCCACTTACGCTGCTGCTCCCGTCCTGAAATCCGCGGTGACTTACTCCGCTGCGCCCGCCGTCTCTCACGTCACTTACTCTGGTCTCGGAGCCAACTACGGCTGGTAAAAACATGTTTGTTGATAGATAAATAAATTATTACAAATATCTTGGGCTGTATACTTATAATGATTGTATATAGAAAAAGAAATAAAAAATTGTAAAATAAGTTTGGTCTTTTATATTTACTGTGCTTTACACCTATCTATACAATTGTACATTATCTATATTTTTTTACAAATCACTTTGAAGTATCAATAACATAACTACCGAAAGCTCGGCATGGCTGACTTAAAATCGAACTGCAACGAAAGGTGAATAGAACCCAGCAAATGCCAGGTTATCAGGTCCTAATACTCATTTCTGAAATAATCGCTAACTTAACACATTTTAATTAATCTCTTTTCTATATATCTGTGATTATAGATGCTGAAACGCACTACAAATGGCAATATTTAATCATACTACATATATATTATTAAGATACATAATCAGTGTAAAGTAGTAATTTTTATTTAGTATATAGTCAAAATTATGCAAGTATACCAGTGTATAAAGAAGGACTTTGAATACAATCGTATTAGTATAATTGAATAAAAAATGTTACAATCCATCCCATTTGAATAAGATCTAATTCTCTCTAGACTCTATCTACTTACAAATCGGTGACTTACCAAATTTACGGAAAGACTTGCAAAATATTCATAGCTTGTTCAAGTAATACCGAAACACCAATATTATTTAAGCTTATCAGCAAACTTATGTGCATGGACACATAATTTCAATTAATTTAACGATCTCTTACATACTTACTTTATATGCCTTGAACCCACAACTCAAGTTGGAAATGTGAACAACATTTTCCGTTCCACTTGGGCACGTGTTTATACTACTCGCACTTGACCGATATTACTCTTTTATACAAATTGAACTATAATCTGTTAGTACTACTTTAAACTGGGATTCAATGAACCAGTTTGCAAAAGCTTGATATAAAAGAGCATGCAAGTGCTCCAAAAAGTAGTGCATCGTACAACCACGTCTAATACAAACATGTACACCAAGGTACTAGTGAATTTGTAAAACCATTTTTCCTTCTTTTTCTACCTAACGAAAGAAATTATTAGTTTTCTTTACTCAGTGAGATGCATGCCATCCTTTTACATACTGTCTCTTGTTCAACACAAATTGCTCATTGATCTTCTTTTGAACCACTACTGGCAGAAAAAATAAAGACATCGAGATAGTGTCAGACTACATGTGCACTAGTTCTAATGAAAGCAACGAAGAAAATATTTAAATTTATATTTTTTTTTGTTAATTCTACTACAGTATTCTATTGTTATCCATTTTGTAAATTACCGTTATTTTTAAACTCTACTTAACTTGATCCTTTATGATTTTCCAGGTTCTAGTCTTCCTCTGCGCGGCGAGTGTCGCCTCTGCCGGTTATCTGGAAGCTCCAGCGGCATCTGCTGCATACACCGCACCCGCCGTTTCCACTGTCTCCTTCTCTTCGGCTGCACCTGTGGCTACCTACGCAGCACCTGCATATGCTGCGTACGAAGCTGCTCCAGCTGTAGCAGCCTATACTGCGCCAGTGTTCAGCAAAGCTGTAGCTCCAGCAGTTTCCTACTCCTCTTTCACCAGACAATCATCTCCTGTGACTTATGCGGCGGCTGCACCAGCGGCGACTTATGCTGCATCTGCACCATTTACGACTTATGCCGCTGCTGCTACTCCTGTTGCAAGCTATTATACTGCTCCTGTAGCCACGAGGACTTTCACTGCTGCTGCACCCGCTTACCGTGCGTATTCTGCCCCAATCGTAACTAAGACTTTCGCTGCTGCCGAGCCTGCTCCATTTGTTGCTAGGACTTATGCGGCTGCAGCCCCCGCCGTCGCCTACACCGCTCCTGCCGTGGCTGCGTACAGCGCTCCAGTTGTCTCAAAGACCTTCGCTGCGTACTCAGCAGCTCCCGCCGTTTCCCACGTGGCTTATACTGGTTTCGGAGCCAACTACGGTTGGTAAATAAAATCACTTGATAAAATCACTTATTTCTAAGAAATGACTATGTACTTCATTTGATACGATGCGCTAAATAAAATGTATATAAAATATTTATGTTGTTTTTTTATTTTTATGCTAACATATATGTATATGTTCTTTCGTGATGTCATGAATCTACTTTCATCTTAAATCAATCAAAATACTTGTTTATTATAATTATTTAAGAAAGAAAACTGGAATTAATAATGTGTATGGCAATAGTATCATTTAATTAGTGTTACATAGGACTAAGTAAGTTGTCTATGAACTGATAAAAAGGGATGGAAAATCGCAGCCAATAGCTTTTAAATTCCTCCTGTAATTACTCCGGTTGTTGCATGGTAAATAACATTTTGTCACACGATAACTATTACGAAACAATCTCCTCGATTTTTAATCTCTTCTGTTATTATTCACAAGTGCCAATAATTAACCGTGAAAATCTAAACAAATGGTGAAGCATAAATGTTGCATTCTTACACTAAAACGTATAAACTTTCATTATTTCTTGTTGTCCTTAGACTTATCGTCATATAAAATAAATTTAAGAAATTAAAAGATTATATTTAGTTTCATTAACTTTTATTTACATAATCACATCATTTGAAACATTACTTTTAAAACTAAAACTAAAAATAAGTAATTTTTCACCAACCGTAGTTGGCGCCGTAGGTCACTGCAGATTTTAGTACAGGGACAGTGGAATACGTAGCTACATCAGGGATAGCATAGGACTTAGTAACTACGGGACCAGCAGCGTATGCAATAGGAGCTGAATGGGCTGAGTATGAAGAGTAAGAAACCGCTGGGGCAATCGCTTTAGCTACGATAGGAGAGGAAGAGTAAGTCGTGTAGCCAGGAGCGGTGTAGGTCTTGGCAAGGAGAGGAGAAGCTGCGGCATAGGTCAAAGGAGCAGAGTGGCTTGAGTAAGATATAGCTGAAGAAACAGACTTGGCGTAGACTGGAGCTGAGTAGGTAACTGCGGGAGCCGCATAGGTCTTGGCAATGATTGGAGTGGAGTAAGTATAGGCCGGTGTTTCGTAGGACTTTACAATAGGTGCGCTTTCGTAACTAGTGTAGGCGGGAGCTGATGCGTATGAGACGGGTGAGTGAGACGTGTGAGATGTGAAAGACACGGAGGAGACTGCAGGAGCTGAACTGTATGCAGGCTCAATAGATTCCAACAGTTGACCAGCGGCGGCGAGGCTCACCGCGCACAAAAATACAGCGACCTGTTGAAACAAAACATAAAGTCACACACACAAGTAATTACGAATATTAAAAGTGGTCTTCCTTCATCTCTCATTTTTTCTATAATATTAATATACAAACTTTGACACTCAGAATTGGAAGAAAACTTAACAAAAAAGTTCCTCTAACCTCAAACATGACAAGAAGAAATTCTTAAAAAGAAATGTTTACCACAAAATGGAATATCATAAAATAATTTAAATTAAAATCTATTAAAAACGGTAGGTACCTTGGAGAACATGGTTGTGTTGAGTATTGTCGTCGAATATAATTATTGAAGCATTTACTCTCGTTTTTATATGAATAATTGTGAGTGTTATCATTGAAACTTCAGTAGACATTGGACTACAATTCCTTAAATATAAAACGGTCAATGCCTTATAATGTCAATAAGTTTATATAAGATCAATTATCATATTATGTGAGTAAAGTTTAAACTGTGAGAACCGTACAAGACCTTCTTACTCACTTACTTACCTACCCAATATCCTAAAGAAGATATTTATACCATAATAATTATGCAAACTACACAGTTTTCAAACACGCAAATAGACACATCAACTAGAGCTTTTTCTCTTGATTTTTGAAGAGTTCCCTTCAATATCTTCAACATTTCTGATCTCATTTTGAACAAAAATTTTTTGAGACCGTTTCATGAGTAGACTTTTGCCCTTTTGGATGCAATAATTTAATCAGTCTATAAATGCCAGAGATATACCGTAATACCCGTAAAAAAAGTCAAATAGATAACCACCTCTTTTTTTGAAAACATCTAAATTTAGAAACTATAGTCAGACTTTTAATTCGATTCCTGATTTGACATGACCTATTGTCATTTTGTGAAATAATGATACCACTTAAAACAATGTAGTGATGAACACTAAAATCGATAAACAATCAGTGAATCAGTTTCAGGAAGGCATTCAAAAAATTACGGCTACCGAATGGTCTAAATGTCTACATGTTTTCAAAGAAGAGGAAAAAATGAGTAAGCTAGATATGTTAATTGACAATAAATATCAAAGACACAATTCATAATAATTGTTACATGGAGTAACGGCGATAGCGATAGCGATGACGGCGACAATTTATAAAATGTCTGTTTTATTTGTCACGTTCCTTCATGATCACATTTTTTATTAATTTCACACACAATTACAAAAGAAAAGTCTCATATCGTTAATTAATTGTCAAAACTAAATTATCGGTTCAGAAATATTTTACTTCCTGATAAACTTAGTTTACGAGAGTAAATTTATAAACGAGAGGAATCGATTCAGAAAAAATCGATTTCCATATCGAATAATTTCGCAACGTCACTATTTATTACGTGTCATAACGTTGCAACACCGAAATTGTCAAATCTGGAATGGAATTAAAATTCCGAGTATAGTGCATGTCGATTACGTCACAGGTAAAAGAAGAAGTACTGAAACCTTTCGTGATTGAAACATATTGTTCACTTTCTAGTTTGTTTTTTTTTTATTAGGTACCATGGGCACAAAAACATATGACATGTCGATAGTTATATTTCTGTACGTCATAGTTACTTAATACTTATCGTATCTTATTCCTATTATTCGTTCATCATTTAGCCACTTGTATCAAATATTTAATTGTGATTTATACCTATTATCAAATTACAAATCAGAATTGAATCTGATAGTACTGGCTGTTTCAATAACCTATTTAGTAGGTAAACACGCAATTCAGCGCCCTCTATAATATAACCAGAAAATTGTATAATTTATTTTGTTGGCCCTGAGGTCAAGGTCGGAGTAAAATCCCCATAGCGCTTTTGTTTTTCGCCGTGTGAGTGAAGGTACCGGAGGCCCAATCCGATCATACCATCCCTCCTCAATCCCCAAAACACTAGCAATAAATCTGGTTTTGCAGTTATTCATGAGCGTCGCCGATTGGCTCCAAGGTAAAAGTCAGTCGTTTGCAGACGTATTACTTAAAGAAAAACAAGGAAAAGTAAGGGAAACCTAAACTTATTTCTAATTATTTTTATTTGTTTTTTTACTAGCTCTTATCCGCGGCGTCGCTCCCGTCATTTGACTACCTACCCTACTTACCCTACCTACCCTACTTTACCTACCCTACTTACCCTACCTACCCTACTTTACCTACCCTACTTTACCTACCCTACTATAACTACCCTACTCCACCTACCCTACTCTTCCTACCCTACTCTACCTACCCTACTCTTCCTACCCTACTCTACCTGCCCTACTCTACCTATCCTACTCTACCAACCCTACTCTACCTTACCTACTCTATCCTATCCTATCCTATGTCCTTCTCCTGGCTCTAAACTACCTCCCTGCCAATTTTCAGCTAAATCGGTTCAGCCGTTCTTGAGTTATAAGTGGTGTAACTAACACGACTTTCTTTTATATATATAGATTTATTTATTTAGATTTGCCAACATTTGTTTACACCAGTATAATATAATAAATACATGAAAGTTCTTAAAGTAGGTTAGTGTTGCCCAAATTCAATCTTGGTCTTGCAGTCTTGGTCTTGTTCTTGCGTTTTTGCAAGACCAAGACTAAGAACAAGACCGCGTATTTTTAGCAAGACCAAGACCAAGACCGACCGTGCAAGACTTGAGCAAGAACAAGACATAGCCTGCAAGACTCTTGCGTCTTGCAGCTTGCGACTTAGCGCTATTTCACTGAGTAGTTAGGTGTAACAGTTCGGTGTATAGGTAGGTACGCTTGGGAATTCTATGAGACGCAAAAAACTGTATCATATATGTATGTATGTTAATATGAAAAACTGGACCTATGCGCATTACAAACTAATACCATAAACATAGCGAAAAAATATCTATTAAAATCAAACTGAGTGCATGCTTAGTTATGTTTTAACCATCGGCACTTTGATAATGCGGCATCAAAGGTTGTACTTACTTCTCAAAGAAATTTGCCGCTTTTCGGAAGTACATGGTTATAAATCTAAAACAATAGTTGCCGCCACGCCGAAATCATAACATTTGACACTATTTGATTGCCGCCATAGGGCGTAGGTATACTCATGCAAAATAATTTCGAATTTTTAGAGTACCTACAGGTGTTCCAAAGAATAAATAAGTTTTTTTTTTTTTTTTTACTTGCAATAAACCAGTGCTTGACTGCGATCCCACCTGATGTTAAGCAGTGATGCAATCGTTGATGGTAAGGCGCACTAGTTTATTAAGAGCCTATTCACTCTAGCCTTGAAGACACCTAAGTTGTATTCGGACGGAAAGACTGCAGCCGGCAAACTGTTCCAATCCCTCGATGTACGCGGTATAAATGACGAGGCAAAACGCTTAGTCCGGGCCGCAGGTGTCTCAACAACGTAGGGGTGGATATTCGCCGTACGCCGGGATGTCCGAAGGTGAAATTGGGATGGCGGAATCAAATCGTGCAATTCCTGGGCACACTCTCCAAAATGTATCCTGTAGAAAACCGCAAGGCTGGCTACTCTGCGCCTGTGCTCGAGACTTTGAATATTGGACCCAACCAAATCTGGATCTCCAATCAGCCTCATTGCACGCCTTTCCACCGAATCCAAAGCCGCTAGGTGGCATTTCGCAGCACCAGCCCATATGTGGCTGCAGTACTCCACACACGATCGGACCTGAGCTTTATACAACATTAGAAGCTGACTCGGTGTGAAGTACCGTCGGACTTTTGCAAGAACGCCGAGTTTTCTAGCAGCTACCTTGGCTCTGGACTCAATGAACCGCCCAAAGTTGAGGTCTGAAGCAATGTCCATTCCCAAGAGCTGAAGGCGGTTGGTGCACTCCAGGGATACATCCCGAAAAGCAGGAGCCAAGGCGAACGGGCTCCTTTTGGCGGTGAATAGACACGCCTGTGTTTTGGTGGCGTTGAATGTTACCAGATTAGTTTTGCCCCACTTTGAAACTACCTGAAGTGAGACATTCGTACGCTCTACCATAGCCTCCCTTTCAGACTGGATTAGCTCCTTACTAGCCCGAGCACTGGGCAGGTATCTCTCTACAACTGTGCTATCATCTGCATACCCAAGGATACCAGGCACTAGCAGATCATTAATGTTAGTTTCAGAGTGTTTAGAATGAAAATGAATACATTATACTGATCACGCAAGTAGTATTATGATTAGGATAAAATGGTAAGGATAGGCAGTAGATGTCATATTAATTCATTCTAGTAAGTATATATTATAATATTGATTACTTATATGGTTTTAAACTAATTACTTAGGTACTATTATTTATATTTTATTATACATTTAGTCATTATATTTCTTAAGTTTTTACAAGAAAAAATAGCAAAAAAAGTGTTCAAATATCACCATATATATCATATTGTTGTGTGTAAGCTTATAAATCATAAATGTTTATTAAGAAACAGTTAGTTCCATGGAAAACGACATATAGGTTAGTTGATTTTTCGAATTTCTTATCAAATCTTCAGTTATTTATTAATCTGCTTGATCTTTACTATGGCTTTGTTAATTCAAGCTCACAATGTTCCAATTCTAATACGTTTTTCTAAGATTTAAAGTAAACTTTAATAAATAGTAATAGACTAATACGTAATTGCAAGACTTGCAAGACTCTTGCTGCAAGACCAAGAACAAGACCAAGACTGGGAGCGCAAGACCAAGACCAAGACCAAGACCAGGTGTATTGGCGCAAGACCAAGACCAAGACCAGGTGTATTGGCGCAAGACCAAGACCAAGACTGGCTAAGTCTCGTCTTGTTCTTGCATTTGGGCAACACTAAAGTAGGTGTAACAAAATACTTATAGGTAAATACAACATTATCTACTATACCTTACTGTTATGTAATATAAGTACTTAGAAAACAGCTGTTATATATAGATACATTAACACAAAAAAAGGCTAGCAAGAAAAAACAAAAAATTAAGAGAGACATTAACCCACATTTAATAAGACCGGGCCAACCATAATATACTATGTAAAATAATTTTCTATTTAAGTATTATTTCATTCGGAAGTGTATTGAAAAACGTCGTATGATACACGTGAGTATTGATGATTACCGTCCTCGGTTTCGTTCGATACGCCTCAGCAGTGATCACCAAAATTGCACACTTGTACCGCAATTCACTAAATCCATTCAAAACACCGCATCTGGCGCCTTCCATTGCGATCGTGATCTCCACTAAATCTTATAAAAAAAGGATGACCAAATCTTCTAACATTAGGATTTACTCTTAGGTGCGTTAAAAATATTACGATTTTACTTATATATTACACCTGATTACACCTGAAGGCGGAACAACAATTTGTGGATCTCATTGCCAAGCCACCGCGCCAACCTTGCAGTCAGATCGACATTAAAATTTTTCTTTTATCAATCAAAGGATTCTTGATAACGCATCCATGCCATCTTTACCACACATTATAGTCCGAAATAACACACGAGTCTACCGCAGCACCAGATTAAATTTCTTAACTTATTAAGCTGAAACTTAAACCATACACGCTACAGATCTCGTAGTTTGTCCTGTGGCCTGATTAGGGTAAGGCGGTGTATTGCGTATAGCTAATGTACATAAGTGCATCACTTAGGGCTTTGAATCAATTACAGTTTAACCTACTCAAGGGTTCCTCTCGAGATCTGATTTATCCGCATATGGATGATCACAGGTAGTGGTCACATTGGTTTTAGATTTCTAGTTACACACAATTTAGGAACAAAAATTGTGTTAAGTTTTCAAGTCATAGGTAATTTTATAATTATATTATACTATTTATATTAAATGAATAGACTCATAATTTGAGGCTTTACAGTACAAAAGCGCGCGAAAAACAGTTTTTCTCTCTGACAGCCCCGATCTAGAGAGGGGATTTTATTTCAAACAGTTTAAACATTTTTTTTTATGAGCAGGTATATTTTTTCGTAGCGTGTTTTGTGATCGAAAGAAAATATAATAGAATCACTAGTTACTATTTAAGGCAAAATGTCTACCAACAAACTCAAGCTAACTCCCAAAAATTTCAAATATCAATAAAAATAAACAATACTCAAACTTAAATTCACTATTCTTTAAGGTAAATTGTATGCTTTTTCTACCAATGCATTTACAAAACAATTTGTTACTTAAACAAGTCTTAATAAGTGAGGGATTTCAGACATTTAACTGTTTAAAACACACGGAAACAAGTTCATACTAGAATTTGTTTTATTTCGTTCTGTTTTTCGGATATACATACATATTTACATGACATAATGATTATTTACATTATTTACTACAAATAAATTAAAAACCAATTATTTACCAACCGTAGTTGGATCCAAGACTAGAGTATGACACGTGAGCGACAGCGGGGGCCGAAGAGTAGGTCACAGCAGACTTGAGGACGGGAGCAGCAGCGTAAGTGGCGATAGCTGGGGCGGCGTAGGTCTTAGCTACCACGGGAGCGGCGGCGTAGGTGGTGACCGCGGGGGCGGCGTAGGTCTTAGTTACGACGGGAGCGGCAGCGTAGGCCACAGGTGCGGAGTGAGATGAGTAGGAAGAGTAAGACACAGCTGGAGCGACTGCCTTAGCTACGATGGGCGCAGCGGAGTACGTAGAGTAAGCAGGAGCGGCATAGGTCTTTGTGACGATGGGAGCCGCCGCAGCGTAGGTCAAAGGAGCAGAGTGGCTGGAGTATGAAGAGTAGGAGACAGCCGGAGAGATAGACTTGGCGTAGACTGGAGCAGAGTAGGTTGCGACAGCAGGAGCAGCGTAACTCTTGGCAACGATGGGGGCGGCAGCATAGGTAGTGACGGCGGGTGCGGCGTAGGTCTTGGCGTACGCGACGTCAGAAGAGTGAGTAGAGTAGGACTGGTAAGACACGGAAGGAGCGTAAGTCTTGGCTACGACGGGGGCAGCAGCGTAGGTGGTGTAGGCAGGAGCAGCGTAGCTCTTAGCTACAACGGGCCCAGCAGCGTAGGTGGCGTACGCAGGAGCGGCGTAGGTCTTGGCGACGACGGGAGCGGCGGCGTATGTGGCGACGGGAGCGTGCGAGGTGTGGGAGGAGAACGACACGGAGGAGACGGCGGGCGCTGAGCTGTATGCGACAGGGGCAGCAGCCTCGAGGAGGTGGCCAGCGGAGGCGAGGCTCGCCGCGCACAGGAATACTAAGACCTAAAACAACAATAAAATTCAAACTAATAGATAATATATTAAAAACAATCAACAAACCTGTTATAGTAAAATAATATGTTGCAAATAAAGAAAAAAAACGTTCTTTTAACAATTCTATTAATCTATTTTCATGAATCCGCTACCTACGCCACAAATATAAATAGTGTTATCGTTCCATTTACCCAAAAGGATAAGTAGAAATGCAATTTAAATGTGAAATAAACTTTTTAAATAATTACGTTAATTATATTGATACAAATATCGCTACAGTACCTTGGAGTACATGTTTGCAATGGATGTGGTTGTCGTGTGTACTTTTTGGAGCACTTGCTCTCGCTTTTATACGCGTATCAGTGAACTGGTATTAGCATTGAATCTCTGTTATTGCCTGAAGCTATTTTTATTCAGACTCATTCGGCAATGTGTAAGTTGAATTAATTAAACTTTAATTCGTTCGCAAAAATATTTTATGGCTTCTGTACCCTCTTGATGGAATGTTTTTAAACGTGACTGCAGAGTTAAGGGATCATTTGATGGTTTATCTGATAATAAATTTTGGCGCTGCCCGTAGGGACCAGATAGGTTCCAAATGCGTTGTAGGCCTTCTAGAGTTATGAATTTGAGAATTCTGCATTGGGAATAGGGGAGAATTGATACCAGGCGGGGCCCTACAGGGCTGATGTTTAGCCGGCGTTGCGGGGTAAGAGCAATAAGGCACCGCGGCTTCGGCTTAAAGGAGCGGGGGTTTTAGTCAGTAACAGTCAGATACTCTCTTTCGCTTTACCCTGGGCGGGAGAAGTGACTCGATGATTTTCTCCTATCAAAAAAAAATTCTTCTTATTCTCCGCCTATTATAGAATTTAATTAAATTTATTTACAGGCTTACTTACACGACTGAATCTAATAAAAACGTTCGTGCTTCCTGTGAGGCCGTAGTATCACTCCGTTTAAGCCGGTCCGTTCGCATTAAAGCATGGCTTTGTTAGCTTTTGGGTTGGAGTCAGAATATTAGTAATTATTGGGTAGTATTTCAGTCAATTGCAGTTTTAATCTGACTGCGGAATCTGGAGCCTGACTATAAATAAATAGAATGCCGTGTCGAACATACTTTATGACGACAAAAGAATTTTAAACACATTCTCAACATTTTAACATATTCACAATAGGTAAAATTACCATAATGAATACTCGAATAAACTCTACTAAAATGAGTTGGTGAGTCACTAAATCTGGACTATATCATTTGTGTTAGATGACATGTGTGTACATACATAAATACTTTTTCTCAAGTAATTAATCAATTCTTCTCTCTCTCTCTCATTAGGTAATTTCATTAGTCAAGTGTTTCTAAATGCTTACTTTTGATACAGCAACTCAGATTTGGTACTCAGTCCGAGTAAAATGACGTAAAAATGGAAAATATCGATGTTATCAGCCTACACCAATTACCGATTAACCCTCAATTACTTAATCGAAAATGAAGGAATTGCCTAGGGCATCACAACAGACGAAGCACAAAAAAGCGTCCGAAAAATAAATTATGCTTTAGTTTTTTATTGTTTTCGCACCTACTAGACTTCTTAGGTACGTTACATACATCTCATCATCTTATTTTACAAAAAACTAATGTTTTTAAGCAGTAAATGTTTCACGACCGATTCAAGTTGATATACGAATAGGGCCCACAGGCGTGGATTGCTTCAGCCGGGGTTGCGGGTTAAGCGCAATGAGTCACCGCGGCCTCGGCCCAGACCAGGAGAAGGAACGAGGGGGTTTTTAGTCAGTAAGAGTCTGACACTCTCTCTCGCCTAACCTTGGGCGGGAGAAGTCATTTGATGATTTACCCCTGACAAAAAAAAACAAAAAAAGGGCGTGGATTGCTTAGGGCATCAAATAGTCTTAATCCTTCCTTACGACTACTATAAATGTGAAAGTATGTGAGAATGTTTGGCACATAGATATGTTTGTTGTTGTTTTACGTAAAAACTACTGGACGGATTTGGTTGAAATTTGGTATGTAGATAAGTGGTACTCTGGATTAACACATAGGTCTTTGCTTTTAAACAACATACCATGCTTGCGAATCCATGGGTGGAAGCTAGTTAAAATATTAAATCAGTCTAGGAATAGAATCCAGGATCTAATTAATGCATAACATTTTTACTTGCAACAACAACCACTAGACCGTCAAGGGCAGTTCTTTGTTTAAAGATTTACTAAAATAAATTATTATGCGAATAACAAAAACAACAATGTTAATGATGACGAAAGCAGGAAGACAGTTTCTACCCAACTGTACAATGAAAGGAGGGTAATGCGTTTTCTGTCGTATACGCTCACCGTTTATTGATATAATCTCAATTGACCATACAAATGACCTCTTGGGCATGAAGATATTGTTTTTTTTACTTAACTTAAAGTACTACGTGTAATGGTGTTAGCAACAGCTTCTACAGCAATCAATCGTACTTCAGCACGAATGGAGTAGCTCGACCGGCGTGAAACAACGTTTGCGTTGTGTTTGGCTAAGTGGCACAATGCCCTTAATATATGACGGTAATATTACTTACCATCATCCGCTCGTCTGCCGCCATTTGATATATAAAATGGCACTCTAGGTTGAACCATGGACTTCCTCTACAAAGGTCGGTTGCCAGCAATATTCACGGTCAACAAGAAAATACATCTATGAGGACACTGAAACACTTAAGTTTAGCACATTCCAATATGAATAGTTGTTTTGATTCCCAAAATTACATATATCAGAAAAATTACGAAGACTTGCGCGCACGCTGCTCATTAAGAAGAATCCGCTTGTGAGTTGAAACTAGTAGAGCTTGCCTCGGCTGATTTACGTGAGTGAGTAGTAATTTTCAATAAATTCAGTGTGTGTCACGATTTTTGAATAGTTACTATTAAAATCTGAATATATTTTTAGAAGAAAAGAGAACAAAAGTGGATCTTCCTTCTTTGAAAGAGACTGCACAGTTCGGAGACCTTTCTTTAAGGAAACGCCATTAGCGCAAAACAGAGACTGCATCTGGGAAAAGGCTCTGTCGTCAAGTAACACGGAAATTTTGCTAAGTGGGTCCTATGTGTGAGCTGCTATGCTGGTTTCTAGTAATGGTTTTAGCAAAATTACCTAAATACAAGGAACTCTAGAGTACACTAAGATACTCTTCCATATAATAAGGGATCGCCGTTTCAAAGATTCTGATTTATCACAGAGCACTGTTTTTAGTCTGTAAGAATCTGACAATCCCTGTCGCCATACGCGAAACATGACAAATAACAGGTATTTTCTAAAATATAAAATATTTTTGATAGATAATGGTATAATATAAGTGGGGGAGAGCCAAGCTTCGGCGCGAAAAGGTCGGCTCCACCGGAGTGATGCCACGTCTCACAGAAAGCCGGCGTTGTGTTTCACCGTGTGAGTGAGGTTACCGGTGGCCCAATCACTCCCCCTCTCCCATCCCTTCTCAATCCCTAAATATCTTAATCCTTTATCCCTAAAAGGCTGGCAACGCACTCGACACCAACTCATTTGATGTTGCGGTTGTCCATGGGCGGTGCAGATTGCTTACCGTCAGGTAATCCGTCTGCTTGTTTGCCGACCTATAACATAAAAGAAAAATAATAATAATTATATAATCGTTATGAAAAAAACAAGCAGTCCAGTTGAAATCGAATTTTAGTATTTAATATTTAGAATCTATTATCTAATATTTAGCACTACACATTTATCGAATTCGAGAAGTGAGACTCGTAATCTATAAATTCTATGTATTGTAATATGTAACATCTTTATGTTACGGTGTCAATGAAAATGCATTTTTTAAGTTTATTAAAAAATAGAATTATACGATTGACATTGAGTGTTTTAACGATAAAATAATGAAACAATGAATTTATTTTTGCAAATAGGCCATAAAACGGCACTTTTACACGTCAAATTATATGTGAAAAACTAGATGAAGCCGGCATTTCCTATCTGACTACTCTGAGAAGAAATGCCGAAACAAACTCAGAGGTCAGTCTCTTTTCAAGTCCAGACAATATAAAATAACATAATGTGAGAGAACCGTGCAAATTCATTCTGTAGTGGTCTTTTGAGAAAAAATATAAAAAATAAAAATGTCACAATAGGTGATCATGTCATTGTATAAAAAAATAAACGTAATGTCAAATTGTATATAAAAGTGTAACTTATGTTACAAACATGTCAACATGACCAGTGCAGACATTACAGCCGCTCATTCCCAAGCCTGACTATCCTCTAAGTAGTCTTTTATTTTATAAAATGCTTTACAGCAAAGTTTAGCCTTTATTACACTTTTAAATTTATTGAGGCTCAAATTTTGAATATCGCTAGGAATTTTATTGTAAAAGCGTATACATTGACACCTAAACGAACTACTTATTTTCTGAAGCCTGGAGGCAGGCACAACATATTTGTTTGCCCCCCTCGTGTTGATATTATGTATGATACGTATTATGTATATACGTATGATACGTATTTTGATACGTATATAATAATAATATGTAGTTAGGTGTGTATAATAAAAACAGTTCCAAATAAAGTTTCATATTGCACGTATTAACTTTAATTTTATGGAGACTTTATGAGATATTCATTAAATAAAAGGCTAAATGTTTCGTAACGTATATTATTTATTTATTTAAATAATTTTAAATAACTCCATTGCCATCATTAACAACCAATATAAAATCAGAAGTCTAAATAGTTGAATCTAAAAACTGTGTTAAAATCCAATAAAATCAACTGAGTATGCTAATGACGTTTGGAATTCGCAACTTGAAATCAAAATCACCGTAATCATACAAAATATGCGTTTTTTTTAAGTAACTATGTTTTTAAAATGATTTCACGCATAAAATTTACATTTACAATTCGAATAAACATTGCTAAATGTTGTATAAAATAAAACGAATCGCACATAATCTTAACACGGAAACTCAATGTAGATCACAGTAAATATCTAAAATTGCGAAATTACCTACTACACTCACTCGCACAAATGCATTAGAACAAAATAAAACAGCCATTTGCATAACCTGCATTTATTTATAAAACGTTATATCACAATAAATTATTATTCTAACGTTATTTTTACAATAAAAGTATTCTACCACCCGTAGGAGACTCCCAAACCGTTGAAAGTAACACGGGAAACTTCTGAAGCGGGAGAGAATACTACAGCTTTGGCATAGCCTTCTTGTCCACTAGGAACAGATATGGGATGATAGCGTACCGTAGGAGCAGAGGGAATAGCCGATAAAGGAATAGGTTGACCACTTACTGGTACTTGCACTATAGCAGCAGTTGGAGCTTTAGCCAAAACAGCGACAGGCTGAGCACTCGGTTGGTACTGCTCGACTTGTTGGAAGATCACTGGAACTGGTATGGCGGCAGGAGCATACTTAGGAGCTGGAGCACCATGCGCAGTAACAGTACTATATGCTTCAATTGCAACTTTCTTTGGTGCAATTGGAACAACGGGTACAGCAACAGTAGGCACGACTGGCACAGGAACAACCGGATTCACAGCGTAAGTAACCCTTTGTTGAGGAATGTACTGCACTTGTGGGGAATTGACAGCCTGACCGCGATTGACTTGGTACGTAGACACTGTAGGTGATTGAGACTGGGCATTTGCGTTATTCACAGAATAAGGAACTAATTGGTATTGCCTTTCGGCACCGGAACCAGAATTGGAGGCATAGGAGGCAGTTTGAGCAACTTGCTCGTTACGTTGAGGAGAAGTGGAATGAACATTAACTGACCCGTAAGACTCAAGTGTAGCTTTGTTTACTGTATAAGGAACTAAAGTCTGTGGTCTTTGTTGGGCAGCATTATTGTACACTACTACATTCTGGCCATGTCCAGCTTGCGCTTGACCTTGAGCTTGGCCAGCGTTATTGTATACTTGTGCGGGTCTGGCATTTTGACCATATCCAGCTTGGGCGATACCTTGAGATGGGCCAGCATGATTGAATACGACTGCAGACCTCAAATTCTGACCATATCCAGCTCGAGTTTGCACTTGAGCTTGCCCTTGAGCTTGAGCTTGAGCTTGAGCTTGGGCTTGGGCTTGAGCTTGAGCTTGCGCTTGAGCTTGCGCTTGAGCTTGCGCTTGAGCTTGCGCTTGAGCTTGAGCTTGAGCTTGAGCTTGGGCTTGCGCTTGAGCTTGCGCTCGGGCTTGAGCTTGAGCTTGGGCTTGGGCTTGAGCTTGAGCTTGCGCCTGAGCTTGCCCTTGGGCTTGCTCTTGACTTTGGCCTGATTGATTGTACACAAATACAGTCCTTAAATTCTGGCCATATCCAGCTTGAGCTTGGCCAGCTTGATTGTAAAAAAGTACAGGCCCGACATTCTGACCGTATCCAGCTTGGGCTTGACCTTGAGCTTGACCAACGTTATTATATAATAAAATGTGTCGGGCATTCTGTCCGTATCCAATTTGTGCATAACCTTGCGCTTGGCCATTATTTTGATTAGAGCCAACGGTGACAGTTTTAGCCGAAACAGGAACTGCGAAATACGGCTGAATTGGGGGTACGGAGGGAGCGTACCTTTCAAGAACATTGCTGTATTCCGGTGAGGAAGGATCCGATGCTACGGTAGCTGAAAATGTAGCTGGTTTTTGCTGTCCTCCGGATGTTCCGTGAGATTGTATGGGCTCATTTCTACCCGGGAATTTCTCGACAATATTATCCACTACGGCGGGTTTCAGTTCGTAGGCCAGTGACGGTGTAGGTAAATACTTGTCAGACGGTGGAGTTACTGTACTGTAGGAAGATTCAGAAGGTACAGCAAGGTTGTCCTGCTGTGGAGAACTGTCTGCAGCAGGAGATGGAGATGCCGGTCCATTTTGAGATCCAGGATTCAAACTGATACCACACACGAACCCGGCGTACAGAAGTATCACGAACTAGAAAACACACAACTTTATTAGTATTACGTAACAAATAACAAATTTATAAAATTAAATTAAATAGAGTAAACTATCACCTCTCTCAACATGTTTGTTCAGATACTTTTGATGACAAAATAACATCGAGATCACGTGCATTCACTTTTATACCATCTTAGTGAAACTGGTATCTAATCCTAGCAGATTCTTTATGCAATTCAAATTTTATAAATTGGTCATTGAGAAAATGACCTTTAGAGCGTTGCATTAAGGTGTTTTGTCATTGCATATTTAAGTTTGTTTACGTCGGCGTCTCAATGGAGGTTTTCTAAATCAACTTCCGTATCCCATCACAAGTATTTTATTACAATATCATCATAAATTCCACAAATCTATGTAATACCCTTCTTAAGATTTAATAGGTAATTAGGAAGTAGATGCCTACAAAACTCCTTAAAAAAATTCATTTATAGATTGTTTCAATATATAATTTAAAGCTAATTTGCAATCACAAATATACAATTTCATTTTCTCAACCTCAGATTAGGCAAAAGATCTGTTTAAACAGTTACCGCGGATCCAATTTGTATAGGTACACCTGCCTAAATCCAGATAAAGACTTATAAAACAATTTAATTAGAATTAAACTTATCAAACACAAATCGATATACAAAATAAACAATTCTCTTAACGAATATAGAGGATTAATTTCAAAGGGTCATTGTTTTGCCATACTCGTATCATATTTTTTTATATTTCTTCAATTGTTATAGATTATATCATTAGTTGCGCAGGTCAGTTTTGCTACTACCGAGCTATTGTTTATCGAGGTTTTAAACATATCCATTCTCTAAACAGTAAAAGTACTTATTATTTGATATTTTATCCCTATTTCATTTTTAAAGTAGATTAAAATTACCTACATTAAAATTTTATCTCTTGATTTTGTATTTTTTTATACATAGTCTGGGAAAAGGTTTACCTTATACCTTAGTAGGTATATTATTGATCTATTTATGTTTGTTTTTGATCTGAATGTCTAGCAGCCTAATATTTTGATTAAAAAATAACATAATAATATTAAAGTCATAAATAGATTAGCGCGTCTCATCCTAATGGGTCAAAGCCACTTGCAAACTTGAAGTTCCGGTTTGAATCCGTTTTATGCAAAAATAATAATGGATTTTTCATTTTATTTACACTTAAATGCCAATATTATAGGTACATTGCGTGCTGTTTTATCAGCAGTGTTTTATTTAGATTTCTAGCCAAAGTTCTTATAGCGTTGATTACCCGGATGGCGGAGTAATCGAATAGTCAACTAGGTACTGGTAGATGTTTTGAAGGATGTAGGTTTCATTCTAGCACGGAAAAACAATGTCTGTGTTAGAAATGTGTTCATGTCTTGTACTTATTTGTTTGTATTTTTTATGAAAATACCTTTAATAGGCATATCTTTTCAAGATAACAACTAGAGAAGGTCAACATAATTTTTTCGCTAAAAGCGTCCTGATATTCGTGATATTTACGAGTGTGCGTATAAAAATCAGATGCAAAATTTTATGTGCTCTCGAAACACAAATATTTTATTATATTATTCAGTAATATAATGTAAAATAGATGCACTCATAATATCATGGGTATTATGTATATATGTAGTATTACATAACCTAGCTTTATAATTTAGAGGTCGGCAATTTACGTAATTTAAACCGTTTTATATTCTGACGTCTTTGACTTAATAATCAACTAATTAGTTTAACTAAATGTCTAGAAATCTGTATACCTACTTACCATAACGTTACCAGAGGCAGTTAGATCACGCCAAAACTTTTTATTTTTAAACATTGCCCCACACTATGATTTTCTCCTGTGTCGTGGACGCGTTAACAAACATACAATTCATCACGTAATCTCGTTTTTTTGTCTACTCAAATAATATCTTTTGATTTATTTTGTTGCGGGATCCAAGACAGTCATTCATGTTCCTGGATCGCGCCAGACTTTTTTTTTATGTAATAGGTCGGCAAACGAGCAGACGGATTACCTGATGGTAAGCAATCAGCGCCGCCCATAGACACACGTATCGGAGGAGTTACGAGTGACATTTAAGAGATTAGGGATTTGGAGATTTTGGGATTGAGGAAGGATTGGAGAAGGGGAAGGATTGGGCCTCCGGTAACCTCACTCACACGGCGAAACACAACGCAGTGGTTATTTCACGCCGGTTTTCTGTGAGGCCGTGGTATCACTCCGGTCGAGCCGACCCATTCGTGCCGAAGCATGGCTCTCCCACACTTAATTCACTTAAGACTTCTGTTTCGGTGTTTTCGTGGTTGGATCTACTGTAGATCCTGGCTTACAGTAGTTGCAGCGGCTCTAGGAGGATGTGGCGAGCTTGCTAAAAACAAGATATAGTTAAACGTCACACCCAGACTGTGCACAAAAATTTTGCGGATCTAAGAATTATTCCGGCCGCGAATCGAAAACGCGACAAGTTGCACGGCAGCCGGTTACCAATACCAAATCAGCTGTGCATCAATCTTCAACAATATAATTATGGAATTCGTTTATAATTCATAAAACAATTTAGAATAATATTACTCTACTGTAAAAATAAAAGGTTTATTTCATGTATGTACTTATACAATTTTACGACCTAATTGCTTATATGGACTGTGGTTTACATTCGCGAGGGAAAGGCATGCTTAGGCACGAATGGGCCTCACAGAATCGGGGCGTGAAACAAGACTTACGTTGTGTTCCGCCGTATGAGTAAGGAGGAGGAGGCCGAATCCCCTCTACCCCATTCTCTAAGTCCTCAATCCCCAATTCCCATATAGCCCAACGCTAACATGTCAATTGTCAAACCCACCCTTAAGGCTAGTATCACCTATTGTGGACACCCCCACAGACGCCGCTATATGTAATTGCTTACCATTATACAGACGAAAAAATATGAGATTCAAAACGAAAACATTTCAGTAGGTAATGTCGTGGTGGCCCGGAGGTTAAGGCTTCCGCTTCTCATGCATGAGGGTGCTTTTTTTGTGAGGGGAAAAATCATCAAATGACTTCTCCCGCCCAGGGCCGGGCGTGAGGGAATGTCAGACTCTTACTGCCTAAAAACCCCTGTTCTTTCTCCTGCTATGGGCCGAGATCGCGGTGCCTCATTGCGCTTACTCCGTAACCCCGGCTGAACATCAGCCCTATAGGGCCCCGTCTGTGGTGGTCTATTGGCTCTTTGAGGCGCGCGGAACGCTACGCGCCGTACGCTCGGGCCGGTATCGACATACAACAAGCTTACAAGACATTAACATTTAATTGTAATCAATTATTATTCATTACTTTCGCAATTTTTATTTATTTGCCTATTGTATTGTACAAGTGTCGTGGTGGCCCGTAGGTTAAGGAGCCCGCTTCTCATGCATGAGGGTTCGAAACCTGTGAAGTACCAATGTGACTTTTTCCGAGTTATATATTGTACTTTCTATGATTATTTAGACACCACTGACATACGGTGAAGGTAAACATCGTGAGGAAACCTGGACTTATAATTTCTAATTAATTTCTAATTATAAGTTGATGATATTTCTAATTATAATTAGAAATTATAAGTTTGAAATCGCCAACCCGCATTGAGCAAGCGTGGTGATGAATGCTCTAAACTTTTTCGTACGAGAAGAGGCCTTTGCTCAGCAGTGGGCACTTATAGGCTGATGATGATGATTTCAGTAGGAACACTTATATTATAATAAAGTATTTTGTTCTGTGTGACGTAAGGTAATGTGATTTCATATAAGTACAAAAGAAAACCTTCACTTCTGTCTGTTCCTGCTAAATTATTATGAGTCTGGTTCGTTATTGTTATCGCCATTTAAATAATTCCTGCCCTTTATTTTCATTGGTCATTTTGAAAACAAAGTTCACATATTTAAAGCAATAACGGTCTCACATTTTAAAGTGTTTCATTGAGAAATATTTAAAAACTGCGTTGTTATAAATTTTATGTTAATGTAGCTACATCAAGGGTATACCTACAAATATGTATATATTATATGACTAGCTACTCTCATGCGGTTTCACCCGCTGCTCAGCTCCATTTTATCATAGCATGATGTTTTATAGCCTTTAGCACTCAGGAACATTGTAGCTATCTATCAGTGAAATAATGTTGGCAGTCCGACCAGCGGTTCCAAAAATTACACCCTACATACAAACTTACAAACATACAAACTTGCAAATATACAAACTTTACCTCTTTATAATATTAGTATAGATGTAACAGGTGGAATGCTAATATAAAATTTCTCCTATATTTCTATGTTATTTTAAATATATTAATCTTCAATCACTACATTGTGAATGTCTGTGAGAGTCATGTTTCGGCACGAATGGGTCGGCTAGACCGGTATGATACCACGGCCTTACAGAAAACCGGGCGGCGTGAAACAACAACATCGCTGTGTTTCGCCGTGAGGTTAACGGAGGGCCAATCCTTCCCCTCCCCCAATCCCTAATCCCCAAAAGGTCGGCAACGCACTTGTAACTCTTCTGTTGTGGGTGTCCATGGGCGGCGCTGATTGCTTACCATCAGGTTATCCGTCGGCTCGTTTGCCGACCTATTACATAAAAAAACTACATATTTACAAAACATTGAAGTTAAGAATTTGAGTGTTGGGGATGGGGTTCGGGAAAGGTTAGGCCTATTATGTGGCTACTCTTTTTTAAGGTTCCGAGTCAACTAAGAACCCTTACGGGACGCAGACGGATTACCTGATGGTAAGTAATCGACGCCGCCCATGGATTTTCGTAATTACAAAGGATTAACAAGTGCGTTGCCGACCTCTAGTGGATTACTGGAGCATTTACGGTAAGGGTATTTAGGATTGATGAAGGGAATGATTGGACCTCCGGCATCTTCATTCACACAGTGAAACACAACATTCCACACTTTAAATTGGAATTGGACTGTACCTGGCAACTTGTAGTCGAGTAAACACCAAAGCCAAAAAAGTACCTAATGAAAGAAATTAAAAAGTAAAATCGGTATTGCAAATGCGCATGACATAATAACATTATTAGCATTATATTATGTGCAAAGTTGACGCAAAGACTTGCGGACTGAACGCAACATAACACGTTACGGGTCTTTTTCCCGGACAGACTAAATATCTGTTCCGGGTTTGGAGTTGATGTTTAATTTACGATTATTGGTGTAGGTACATTAGTGTTCATGTATCAGCCTAGTGATCTAGTATAAAGGCTAGTAAATAAAGATTGAATCATTAACAGTGACTGGTACTTACAACTTTTTAAATTGTGGAAGAGCCAAGCTTCGGCACGAATGGGTCGGCTCGACCGGATTGATACCACCGCCTCCCAGAAAAACGGCGTGAAACAACCACAGCGTTGTGTGAGTGAGGTTACCGGAGGCCCTGTCCCGCCCCCTCCCCCCATCCCTTTCCAATCCTTAAATCTCCAAAACCTTTATTCCTAAAAGGCCGGCAACCTCCTCCTTGGATGTTGCGGCTGTCCATGGGCGGCGCTGATTGCTTACCATCAGGTAATACGTCTGTCCGTTTGCTAACCTATACAATAAATAAAATTAAATACCTTTATCGAATTGTCCAACTTTGATTTGATTTGATTTTAATTGTCAAACTGCACAAATTGTTGTTCCGGGTCTGAGTGTATGTTTGTAAACGCACCCACGACATAGGAGAAAATCCTAGCGCAGGGCAACGTTACTATTTTCTAAAGAAAAAAAAGTAATGTGATTGCATGATGTGACGTCATGATGCAATGCAAAAATGCATGCATGTTTCTTGAAAATTATCTACATAAATATATCGTAAAATCAATTCAGTAAAAGTGCAATTATGTATGTTTTATTTTTGGTAACGAAAAGTTTTTTTAATAGGCCTCGTACTCAAATTACCTATGTATGTGTATTTAAGGTAGTCAATATTTTTACTTTTTTTTTGTGCGAGGAAAATTATCAAATGACTTGTCCCGCCCAGGGCCGGGCGGGAGGGAGTGTAAGACTCTTACTGACTAAAAACCCCCCTGTTCCTTCTCCTGCTCTGGGCCGAGAACGCGGTGCCTCATTGCGCTTACCCCGCAACCCCGGCTGAATATTTTTACTTTTGGAGCTCAATAGCCAAGCAATCGATACTACGAATAATTCTGTTAAGATGTATTTTCTTGTCCAATTGTCAAATATCTTGACTGTATGATTGTATACTACGCTATAGATGCACACTGTCTGTGTCCTTGTATACCTATAGATGTAGATACAGTAAATGTAACGTCTAAAGGTCAAAGACTCAAGGAACTGCGTCCAGTGACTTCTTCTTCGAATCGCTAGTTAAATTTTGTTTATAAAAAGCTAGATAGGATATTTCACATAACTATGAGTACTAGGCATCTGGTTATGTGAATATGAGAATTGGGTAGTGTCCTAGGTCAAAAATAAATTAATTCGACGTTTTAATATAATAAAATATTGAAAAATAACTATACTTTTATTCATCGATCGATCGATACACTAAGTTTTAGATTTTTTTAGCTCATTATTCAGAAATAAGTAAGCTATTTGACGCAAAACTGTTATGACGTCATACCTCAGTTTTTTATACAAATTTCATAGAAAAGTACCGTTTTTGACATTTGGATAAAAGTATTGAATTTGACTAGTTGGAAACTACCGTATTATTCCACTAAGTAGGTAATAAAGAGAATTTTCATATTTCATTGTCTGTCTTTTAATCCTTTTTTATAATGTAAATTGTTTTACGTAATGGGTTACATTTATTGAGTTGTCTGTATTTGATCCTATGTTGAGGGTAATAAATCAAACCAACAAATAAATTATGGCAAGTCGTTTTTTATAATTGGTCTATTTACATAAACGTTTTGATTCAGTTTACCAACCGTAGTTAGCACCGTGACCGCTGTACGCGATGTGGGAGACGGCGGGGGCGGCGGAGTACGCTACTGACTTGAGGACAGGAGCGGCGTGGGCGTAGGTGGCTACGGGAGCAGCGGCGTAGGTCTTGGCTACCAAGGGAGCGGCGGCGTAGGTCTTGGTAACCAGGGGAGCGGAGTACGCAACAGCGGGGGCGGCGTAGGCGGAGTACGCAGCGGGAGCGTATGCGGCACCGTACGCGCTACCGTGAGCGGTGTGGGTGGAGTAGGAGGACACGGAGGAGACGGCGGGAGAGATGGTCTTGGTCACCACAGCGGGGGCAGCGTACGCAGCCACGGCGGGAGCGGCGTAGGCGACGGGGGCAACGGCCTTAGCCACAACGGGGGCAGCCGCGTAAGTGGCGACGGGGGAGCCGTGGGAGGTGCTGGTGGAGTAGGAGGAGATGGAGCTCACAGCTGGGGAGATGGTTTTGGTGACGACGGCAGCGGGGGCAGCGGCGTAGGTGGCCACGGGAGCAGCGTACGCAGCGACGGCGGGAGCGGCGTAGGTCTTGGCGACGATGGGAGCGGCGTAGGCCTTAGCGACGACGGGGGCAGCGGCGTACGCGATCTCACCACCGTGCGCGGTGTGGGTCGAGTAGGAAGACACAGAGGACACCGCGGGGGTGATGGTCTTGGTCACTACGGCAGGGGCGGCGATGGCGTGCGCGCTGTAAGCCAGAGGAGCGGCTTCATAGACACCGCTGGCCCGGGCCACGCCCAGAGCGCAAAGAGCGACGATCAACTGGAATAAAAATATTAGCTTATTAGATATATTATTTATTAAAACTTCAGCTAACATCTTTTTTTACTTCCACGACATTGCAAGAGAATCTAAGACAATTATTGATACACTGATATTTTAAATTAAATGTAAATCGTTTCCTGGGTTGTGTTAACGGCTTGAACCACTGATCTCGGTTAACAAGTTTTATTGATAAAATAATTACGAAGGTAATTAATAAAGTCTTGTAGTACCTTGGCGTACATGTTTATTCTGCAAATGTTGGCAACTGAATAATTTTGACAGGAGGTGCTCCGGTTTTTATACGAATAGATCGCGTCTACATTGTACAATTCACTTTCATTGTCAAGGTAAGCCGGAGTACTGAGTACTGACTGAGGTAGGTAAGTAGCCTACGCCTGTGACTCAGAGATAGCCTTTCAATTTCGTTTGTTCCGTGCTTACAGAAGCACAGGGCGGGTATAGCCTTGGATCGAAGCTACTCCGTCCTCGTCTAAAACATATTGCAACTAGTATCGAATGATCTATTTCGCGTTACATACAAAGGTCAGATTAAAGTACATAAGTAGATAATTGTCATAGTGTCTAATGTATAGAGTGTCCTCGTTTTTGATGCCTCGTAAAATTTATTTATGTTGTAACTTTTATTCGTTTTGGCTTTCAAGCTCAGCAAGTGTTGAAAATTAATGTAATTTTCAGGCCAATCTGAATAGTTTCTTTTTGTTTAAACAATATATAAAGATGCTGGCTGCCTCTTTCATAGATATCTACGTTAATGTTCTTTTTATTTAATTTGGTAAGTACCTTTTGGTGTCTTAATCTCACTATCAATATTAACAAATGAAGTCATTTGTCCTGTAGTTCCTACTATAGCTTAGAGAACCCAGACCATCCTAATTTAGATTGAAGATTGAACCAAACTGAACTTTAATTACTTTATTTAGATCACACATTGCGTCGACTCGGCTGAAAATTACCGCGAATTCGTCACACATTCTCCCTCCAATAAGAATAATAAGTTTCAGATAATTCTTTCTGCGTTCATACCGGAATCGTTCGCGACAAATAAATTCGTGTAAATTGAAATTGACGAAACACAATCATGTCGACATATCAAGGACATGCTTGGATCTTATTTCCTTATCATATTTATGAACCAAATATGGCTGAATGTACGTAGGTTAGAGTTAAAACGTGATTTTGATACTCAACTGTATCTATTCGGACAATAGCAAAAAATGTAGGTAGCTACCTAAATTATACCTACTGAAACAAAGCAGATTGTAGGCTTATTTATTTTAATTATTTTTATTAGAGAAAAGCTCTACTGGGTTCAAGTCACAACGAGACTCTTATACATGAGCAGCGTGCGCGTTACGGTGACGTCACGCAGCTGACTCCACTAACGTCCGGTTCCTATAATTGAGAAACGATCCGTTTTAATTACGAATAGTAATTTTATATACGACTCGTAAGCTAAAACCGTTCCTATAATAAACGTCTCGCCGTGCAACTTACTGACGGTTTGCAACTAACGGATATCGGTAAGCGAATTGTATGGAGATCTATGGTGTCTGTGGTTTTCCTATAAATATTTTAACCGTCAGTAGACGGTCAAGATAACTATTCGTAATGTCATTTGGTCGTAATGCGTATACAACGACGATTCGTTAAATATAGGAACCGGGCATAAAACTAACAGTCTTTTTTTGTTAGGGGAAAATCATCAAATGACTTCTCCCGGGCGGGAGGGAGTGTCAGACTCTTACTGCCTAAAAACACCCTGTTCCTTCTCCTGCTCTGGGCCGAGGTCGCGGTGCCTCATTGCGCTTAAACCGCAACCCCGGCTGAATAGTCTAAAGTCGCGTTTCATGTGAGTAAGTCGTTTTTTTTTTAATTATATGTTGATTATTTATGTAATTTTTATATGTTTTTTTCACAAATAACAAGTTATTTGAATGCAACCGATCATGACTAACTAAAAACTAATTTTAAAATGAATTCACGAAAAATTTGGATCCTCATTTTCCATAGATTAGTCAGTTATTCAGTCCAGAGAACGAGGTGGGCCTCTTTCATCTGTGCTGTAGATCAAAGTAGATTTTTTATTAAATAGTTGTCCAACATAAGGAAAATTTAGTTCAACCATCCTATAAAAATAATACAATATTATAAACTGAAGAGTTTTTTTGTTTGCACGCGGTTATCTCCGGAACTACTGGTTAAAAGTGACTTATTATTTTTGTATTATATAGTCCATTTATCGAAAAAGGCTATAGGCTAATATCACGCTATGATCAAAATCAGCTGAAGAGCGGAGAAAACCGTGCGGGAGTGATAAATATTAGATTCTATAATATTTGATTCCGTATTAGAAATATTTTTTACAGTTGGAACTTTTTAAAAGCCTTTCATAAAATTCATACTTTATATTAAGAGTATTTAAACTACTTAGGTATTTCATTTACTTATTGAGAATTTTTAATAAACATTCCAGAGACTACAGTTCATTTTGTTAAAAGAGTTTCAATAAAATCAATTTTCATATGAAGTTTCGTACTTGCTGAATGTACCTACCTACTTACCGACTTGTAACTGTTTTTTTTTTTATATCCTAATGATCCGAACTTGTTTTTTTTAGTGCATTCATCGTTTGACAAATGTGTGTTAATTTTTCAATATTTTCTATATATTTTTCGTTGAGTTATTTGATAATTTCTCAATCAATAATTTCGCATCTTATGGGACAAGCGCAATAAGCTACCGCGGCCTCTGCCTTAAGCAGGAGAAGGAACGGGGGGGTTTTTGTCAGTAAGAGTCTGACACTCCCTCCCGTTCCACCTTGGGCGGGAGAAGTCATTCGATGATTGTCATTGGATTAGTATTTTCGTATTTTGCTTGAATATAATCACAAACAGAGTTTCCGAGATCATCACGCATTACATAATAGGTACAGTAAATAGCATTTGAGTACTGACAATAGCAATAGAATGCTTCAAAATTCCGGTAGGTTGTATGAAAATGGTATCCAGAAAACGCCTGGATCCCATGAGACCGAAAATGTCCAGTCCCGCAACCTGAACTGAGAAAGACTTGCGGAATTGCATTTCCTTCACAAGGGTAGGCATTGGGCTATGACAAGGAGTCTAAGGAGTATTCCTAATGGACTCGTCCCGACCTAGATATCTACATGCCTAGATTTTATATAAAACTAAGCTATATATAGTCTGACAGTCCCCTTCGTCTCCCTAGTCGAAGGGGCTCCATGAGGATTTTCCACCTTGGGGCAAAAAAGGTGTCTGAATTGTATAGAAATATATTATCATGAAAACCACGGTAAGAGCACCTACAAACAAAAACCACACAAACCATTAACAATAAAAGGTCGAAATACAAACGCACTGATGCGATGCCCATAGGCAGGACGAGCAGATCAAACTACCACAATCTGCCAATTTCCTTTAACACATATTCAACCTTTACGTTTCTGATATAGAGTCGAATATCCAATAAAAAAGAATAAGTACTTATTATGTACTTCGGTACATATAAAACCATCATGCCAAGGATATTAATGTCCGCAGTTCGTCGACTACAGAATTGACGATGTTGATATTTGTTGCAGTGAAAGATGTCGCGACGAGGTAAACCGGATCACTCTGAGTTCCTACTACCGATACCCTTTCGGTGTTATTATTAAAATTAATCACGAAGGCCGGAGTTGTAAGTGCCGGACGTGTGACGTAGTAGATGTTGATAGTTACTTGTAATCGATAGGTTTATACTTTGATGGTATCAGTTTAGTTTGGGCTCGCGTTGTTGGTAGACCTATCTAGGCGTAGAAGGATTCTTTTTAAGAACATAAGAGCACTTTGATAATAGTAGTTCAAATATCAATCCTTATTGATTATATTGATTCTTTTACTTTATATTCGCTAGTTATAGTTTCAGACTTAAATTAAAAAACCCGTAAGTAAAAATTGGTTGATTCAACCTTTCAATCGTGGTAATTAGAGATACAATAGTAAGAAATTCGGTGCTCGAACGCCGGCGTTCGCTTGGTGAATTTATTATCGAATAAAGAATCTAATAACTACAACTATTGGTCTACCGTACTATCTTTGTCCATAAAATATTTTAATTAATAAGAAAAAACCACCGTATATTTAGTTCCACATTCACCGAGCCTTTACAAAAAAGTTCCGAACCAAATTCAGACGACCTCCAGCTTGCTCCCGTCAGGTCATTGACCACAATACGTTTACGAAGCAAGCTGTAAGTAAAGTCACGACATAAGTTAGTGCACGACATTCTGTAACCGGTAAATACCCGCCCATTATTATAAAATATCAACAACTGAACTTATTTTATAACCTGATGAATACCTATTAGTTATCAGTCACTTGGCACCTCTTTTCTACTTTTAAAAGTGTTTATTTTATAAAGTAGTACTAGGTACTTACTAGGAAGGTACCTTGTAGATTTTATTTCATATAGGTAGGTACCTACATATATTTATTAAAATAAATTACTTTTTAATCAAAACGGCCAAATATATGGGGGTAAATAAAAAAAATGGTAGGAATATCTCTCTCATAATATTCTTCTTTACTTTATGGAACACAGTTCGAGATCGATATTATTCGGAATCGGAACCACTCTAAATAAATACCAACGATAGGTTGGTAGACACCTATTCCTACCATTCCTACTAAAATTAACAAATAATTTGTTTTTATCTAATATTGACGATAGATGTTGCCATTCAATTATCTACATATTTAAAATTAATTAGTATTTTTTTATCTAGGCCCTGAAATTATATTAACGAAATGGACAATACATTTGTTGCAACTAAATAACATGAACAAAATCAATATCTCTCTAATCTAAGTAATGGTAGATTATAGAACTAATGAATGTCACGTTACACAATAGCCTCCAGCCTGGTTTTCGGCTACATGCAATTTGCTATGCTCTAATGTAGACCTTATCTAAGACTACAAAACGGGCACGCTACCATAGCAGCGGTAAGACCCCTCTTTGAGGAGTGGCTTGAGAGACGCCACGGCGTCCTCACCTTCCGTCTGACGCAGGTGCTTACCGGGCACGGCAGCTTCGGTAGGTTCCTGTTTCGGATTCAGCGGGAGGAAACGCCCGAGTGTCGTCATTGTGAGGACCACCTAGAGGATACGGTGGAGCATACGGTAGCGGTATGCCCTGCCTGGGCTGAGCACCGCCGTATCCTCAGGGAAGTGATCGGCGGCGGCGACCTCTCGCGCCCGGCCTTAGTCGAGGCCATGGTGCGGAGTGAGAGGAACTGGGACGCCGTCTCCTCCTTTTGTGAAGCAGTCATGCTCGCAAAGAGAGAGGCGGCCCGCGTGAGGGAGCAATCCTCCTCCTCACGCCCCAGCAGCCGCAACTGGCGACACTACGGGCGTCGGGGATCGAGGGACGATCTCCGGCCACCGTAAGTACGGGCCTGCGGTCGGCGAGTAAGGGCAGCTCGCCGCCCGACCAGAACCAGGCCCGAGCGTACGGCGCGTAGCGTTCCGCGCGCGCCTCAAAGAGCCATTCGACCACCACAGACGGGGCCCTAAAGGGCTGATGTTCAGCCGGGGTTGCGGGGTAAGCGCAATGAGGTACCGCGACCTCGGCACAGAGCAGGAGAAGGAACAGGGGGGTTTTTAGTCAGTAAGAGTCTGACACTCCCTCCTGCCCGGCCCTGGGCGGGAGAAGTCATTTGATGATTTTCCCCTCACAAAAAAAAAAAAATCTAAGACTACAATAGGTACTTCTTAAATTGATGAACTAGATGTTATTAGACTTAGTCTTTTTCTAAAACATTCTAGTAGGCCATGGACATTTTGGTTAAAGCCTTAAGAGAGGTAGGTATTGTCACGAACCAATCTCGTACCGAACAAACCAGCTATACTTATACAGGGTGTAAGGGACAGCCTTCCGCAAACTGATAGGGTGGATTCAGTATATCGTCTTAAGTTGACCGGTACATGAAATTATTTCAGGAACGTTATGGGAATCCAATTAAACCGATTTGTTTCATTACCTTACACGCAATGTATCGCTACCACCGCAAACGCACGCAGCGAACGGCAGCGCTTTTAGTATTATTACTTTACACTATGGGCAGCGCCGCGACCTTACGTTCAGACAAACGGTCGCGCTCGCGCCACGTTTTAATAACAATAAATTATTATTTAAAAGATAGCCGCATTACTTACAAAAGACAATGTAATAATCGCGCTCGCGCCACGTTTTAATAACAATAAATTATTATTTAAAAGATAGCTGCATTACTTACAAAAAAAATCTAACAATCATAACATGGTAACTGTTAAATGATAAAAAAAGAAAAATGCGTAGGTACCTTAGAATCGCTCCGGTTTCCGGCTCTGGAAAGCATTTGTGATGCGGTCTCGCATTTCGTACTTACTCACTTGCACACGCACTCACAAACACTTTTTCTTTTACGTAACCCCACAAAAAGGGGTCCAAATGGGTTAGGTCTGGGGATCGTGCTGGCCACGGTTGCGGTCCAAACCTACCTAAACTACGTTTAAATAGG
Organism: Spodoptera exigua; assembly: GCA_902829305.4. NCBI lineage: Eukaryota > Metazoa > Arthropoda > Insecta > Lepidoptera > Noctuidae > Spodoptera > Spodoptera exigua. The sequence continues at coordinate 9,581,630 of LR824614.2, forward strand.
AAAGCACTGGTAAGTGGTAGCGTCTCGTTACGTTAGCGAACTAATTCCAAAATCCACGTAGGTATTGGTCTTCCGGCGCCTTTTTGTCTGGGAACAATGGGCTGGTTTTCTAGCAAGCGTTGATAGTCACCAGTAATTATCCTGGAGTCTGATGGATGGCGACGGTCAGGATACCTACACTACTACAACACATTATCATCTCCCCATAATCACGCGCGCTAAACGTACCTAGGTAGTAATTTCGCACAATTTCTACAACAAAACTTCACTACACTTCACACACTACATAACTAATAAAACTTAACAACACTACTTTTAACAAAACTTTTAAGCCGAATGCGCGAGCGATCCGTGCCGACACACGCTCGCGGTACACAAACAATAACATCGCAGCAAGGCACAATGGCGACTGCATGTGATGAGACACACACAAACATAAATCTGTTGTTGCCAATTACACGAAAATTACAAAATTTCGGGGTAAAAAATAAAAAATTATGCATGGTCGTAATTTATCATTCTGTTATTTTTTGTAGAGAAATGAATTGATTAAATCAATTTAATTCTAATTTTGTTTAGTTAATTTAGAATAATAAAAGTGCAGTGTGATAGAAAGCTGTGCTTCCATTCCAGGGAGATTGTGTTTAATTTCTGGCTCGACTATCAATTCATGGCTATTGTGAAGCCATGTAAAAATCTGTAAGTAGTTTAAAAACTAGCCAGTAATCGCTTAAAAAGAACAATCAATTAATAAATAAGGTAGTATTTGTAAATGCTTTAAAATTTAAACTAGACTAATCTTTATTTATTTCTTATTCAATTTATGTGCGCGACAAGATTTTCATTAATTGATTAATTGATTAATGAAAATCTATCTAAAAATCTAAAAAAAAATGCAAAGGAGTTCTCAAGTTTTAGATAAATTTCGCTAGTTCTAACATTTTCGTTTACTACCTGAGGTAACAAAAGTTAATAATTGGCAACACTGGTTCAATCGGGCAAACATTGTGCAAAGAATCGGGGAGACGGGGAGACGCGGAGGCGGGGCGATAGAAAGGGACGCAGCTATTCTGTACGTTGGACAGGATCGTAGGTATTATACCTACGGCGCGCGGCGCGGCGATCGGCGCGGTGGGGCGCCGAGCCGCTGCGCCGTGACCGCGGTGCGGTGAGTTCAAACGACTCGCGCTAGGTAGAAATTGAACAGCTGATTTCATGCGTAGTTCTTTAGAGAATTCACACAACCATTGCGTATTTTTTTGTTTTAGCTGTGTTATTTACATTAATGTTATTCTTCATACATAGAATGTAATTATACATTGAAATAGAGGTGTAGGAACTGAAACAACGAAAATTTTCCTGAAAGAATTTTCACTGGAATATGATTCAGAATAAGGAGCTGAATGCACCCTGTTAATTTGTGGAGGGCTGTCCCTTACACCCTGTATATATTACTGAAAATGTAAACAAAAGCTTTGTACCTTTTTTTAGAAAATACTTCTACTTTTTCGCTTTTTCGTACGGAGTTCTACTTAACTATAAAGTGAGGTTAATTTTTGTGAATATAATATTACCTTACAATACCTTATTTTTATGTATGGCGTCTATCGGTTTAGGTGGTAACTAGGGGTAAATAATCTTGGTATGTCTTTTTTATTATATGTAAGGGGGAAAATACATAGACATAATTGTATACATTTAGCTTATTTTAGACCTAACAAATTAGGTATTAAATATCTACTTAATTTTAATATTTTACAATCCTACCATTTATAGACAACTTTTAGATAAAAAGACATACCAAGATTGTTTACATTTAGTTTATAAACTAAAACTCCATAGACAATGGTTACCGACCGAAGTTGAAACTATTTATTTCTGAGACAAGTACCTAATATCATGAAGGTTACAGTTTCCTGCCTCATCAGATGGTTTTAATGTAGCGTTCGGTCTGTTTTCCAGTTCTACTTCAGTTCAGTTTAAACTAGCAAACCCAGATGTATTTCAAAAAGTATCCACCTCACAGGGCCCGAGACCTTTCCGGCGAATGCAAAACCGTGGAAATCGGTTTGTGCGTTCTGGAGTTACCTAGAGCGTCAGGAAGGTAAACCAGACCCGACTTATTTTTATATAGTAGATATAAAACGTTTTTGCATAATTTAATCCAATTTTGATACTAATGATGAAGGTGGTAATGCTATGCGATGCAGAGCAAGGTCGAGAGCGAAGCTGGTACAAAGAAAGACTTTTTAATATTTAAAAAGATCCAAAGTCTGGTTCATCAATAAAAAGATAAATAAAGATATGTTGATTGATATGTAAGCAAAGCATATTTCTATACAGCTGGAAAAGCAAAATAAAACACGAATTTCGACACATACATTTATTTGTCTTTTAATTGACAGACATTTCACATCAAAATACACAGAGTGACTTACAATCTAACACAGATTATAATATAATAGATGTTCAAAAATGGCATCAAAAATTATTAAAATATCTAACAAAAATAACCGAACAGTTTCAATTTTTTAAATTTCAAATAACAAAATTATATAACATTCTAGGAAAACTGTAACCAAAATATCTACTATTTATAATTTTATATTCTAGTGAATCCTCTTGAGATCTACCGTTTCGAACTAGTGTAGAAAATGTCTTCAAATATCAGGCGCTATCGATACGATATTTATGTTAGTATAGATACTAACTCTCATGCAAAACCTATCCTCAGTATAAAACCTACCTAAAAAGGACCTTATTGTCTTCCACATAAGGAAACATGTCCCTGTAAAATTCCTACTAACGAACAGGTACCACGACAACCACGTATGTACCCAGCATATATTTAAATTTAGATTCAAAATCAAGCAAATAAAAAGTTTAATATTTAGCACCCTATTCCTCTAGGCGTTTTCAAGCATCAATTCAAAATTTTCTATTTTGATTCGATCCTTATTTTAAGGCGTTTAAAGTTAGCTTTAGCGTTTAGCAAAAAATATGATCAAGAGTATATTGCTATACGTATTTCTAAGTAACATTGTGCGTGTACGTTTCTAATAAGTTGTTTATAATAATAAATTTATTCATAATTGAATGGAATTTTGAAAAACTCGCATTACATTGTTTTTTTAAGACTTAATTTATATAAATAAGTAGCAATATACTCTAGCGAGTGCGTTTTAATAGCACGAAAGCAAAATCAATAATAAAGATGACATTTTGAATGTCGTAAAATTTTTCAAATCACAAACCTAGTACTAGCATTTTCATGCATTGAAAAACCCGTTTAAAAAACGTCCCTAAACGTGTATAATTATCACGTGACTCCGAAGCACCAACCCTAATGACTTTTATCACAAATATTTCCCGTAGAAGACCTTATATTAAACTCTGACTGACTAGGCTATAACCGTGTCCATCAAATTACTATCAAAGGATCAAAAGTTATTCTGTCTTTGGCATATCTAGTACAGAAAGTCACTATGAACTTAAACACCAGCAGCTGATACAAAATATCCTAATGAAAACTAAACTTAAACTATTGTCAAATAAAAGGAAAAACTCTAAAACCTAACATTGAAACACGCATCGTCCCTACACTAAGTGTTTTAGCATTGCGTTCAGAAAACATACAAAACTGTAATGTACATTAAGTTCTTTTACTTGCTCGCCTTTATACGTATAGAGCTACGTAGCGAGACTTAAACTCACTCAAGTGAAAAATAGGATCCTATCAAGACCAATAAGTCTATTAACCCATTCACACTTTTGTTTGTTCCTATAAAACAATTCCGCGTAAATCCGCACTGAACGCTATGCACATCTATACCTAATCCACCCTAAGGGTATCTACGTATATTGTAAAGACAAGTAAAAACATCTAAAGTGTTACATACGACAAGAGGTGGGAATCCAAAAATACTATTGAGACAGACGAAACACTGGACAGTTAAAAAAAAACATCGCGTTCACAGTACAAATTGTTCGATATATATACGAACTATAACTGGAGTATTTTATAATCAGACATTGTGTATTTTTTGTTATTTTTAAATTTTACTTCTAATACAAAAAAAAATTCTTTATCTTTCCGTATCATTAGTGTCTTCTTAAGATGGCAATCTAGTTACTGCCATTAGAGAGAAATAATGAGAAAATACACAATGAGCCAATTAATCCCCTACCATCAAATATGCGGTTATGGTTCGTGTCGAGAAGTATAAAAATTACTATGTTTTTAAGACTCAAACTGTCCGAATGCACCATCTTTCTTAGTGTCAAACTACACAACTACTTTTGTTTCACTGGACAATCCTGACTTATTCGCATGAACCCTACTTGCGATGCTATTAATGTTACCAAACAGAAAAATCTGTAATATCTATCGTTTTATGAACTGTATGGACACGAATAAGCCTGAGCGATCCCTAATCCTAAAAAAACGTTGAAATTACTTACTTCTAAAACCTACGTTCTAAATCTAAATTCCATAAAAGGACTGTCTATGACTAAGTGGCTAAATGTACCTACGAAATGAATCTTATTCTAATAAGCATAGACATCAAAATATGAACAATGCACACACTAAGTAAAATGTTTGTTCGTTTCAACGAGTCACAATGTCAACAGCCAAAAGTATTAAACGGTACTTCGACGATTTTTAACCTTAAGAAAACCTTCAAAAACTTTAGTTTGTCCGTTATAATAAAATAATATGTACCAATTTCACTAATTAATTATTTGGCCAAAAAGCCACAATTTTTAATATTTACCCCAAAATAGACTTTCAGCCTTGGTACTTTTTTTTATATAAAAAGGCATCGTTACAAATCTTCAACTTTTATTAACTTCCTGTCTAGAATTAATATACCAATTATAGCACTTGGATTCCTTCACTAGAGTATTTTTGGCACAAACATCATTGTAAAAATGTTTTAGAAGATGCAAATACCATCCTTACGTGTACCACATTAAAGTTAAATTTGCTAAACTTTCCAAATGTTTTGTAAATTCAAGTTAAAAAACTATTTAATTCGATATAAAGTGATGTGTAGAATGTTAGCTTTAATAACAATTTTTAGATAATGATGTAAGAATTTAATACGAAATTCGATTACTAAACTCGTCTGTACACCGCTTAAGGTGAGGTTGACTATCTTACGAATATGTACTGTCTTAAAAAAAGGTTTGTACGAGAAAATACTTAGGTAATGAGGTATGATATGACGTTTGGAGTGGTCCACAAGATCAGAAAAATATACAGACAACAAATACTCTTAGGGGTGTGTAAATAAAGTCGGATATTGAACAAGAGATAGACATTTCATAGTGGAATTATAAGATCAAAATATACATTAATTAAGTCATTACATAGATATAAGTTTTTTTATCTTTGGGAGGGAATACCAAAAGGTAAACAGGGTATTTGGACGGTCCATTAATAGGAGATAAACAAAAAATATGGTAAACATTTCGATTGTATAATTAACAGAGGCGGGTTTTAAAAAAACACTTTTTCTACACCCTGTAACGATCACAGACAATAAACTTATATAGTAACTAATATTCTCAAATAATGGGGTTTAATGCTCGCCAACACAGGTGCTGTATTATAAAGCTGTACATATATATTTAAAATAAATTCGCAATTGTACTTTTAGACTTTGAAGAAAGTATTGGCAATATCACATGGCGAAAACAAGCAATAAAATACAGGACCTGTGAAGGCTATACTGGCTCACTTAGTAAGCTGATGTGATTTGAAATAAGGTTCAATATCAAAGTGCAATGAAACAAATGCTTTATCGTTTGTAAAAGCGAAATATTATGGAGTTTTGATGTGATTGCAATCCCATGATTGGCTAAAAAGTATAATATTATCCTTTATATTGTGCAAAAGCTTTAGTTTGTTTAGTATTCAAAATTGGTCAAATTGTACACAAAAACGGTAGAAACTTAATTGTTTCGTTAGGTATATAAAATAGTAATTTTTTTGGTTATACTTAAAACATAAATTAAAACGTTCCCTTTGAGCAAACATTTTCAACTTATCCTACATATGATTCGTGGGTTTTCGTAATATCAGTGCACTCTTACCGTGTTGCGTTTAAAAGCAAATTTCTTTGACATATTTTGCGTGTTGCGATATAAACACTAATCCCGTGGCATTGAGATTACAAATATTAAACCTAGGAAAACACCAATGTGTTTTTTCATAATATAGACAGCAAATCATGAACTACAAACTAGGAAAACATTACTGGTAAAATTATTGGCAACTCTTTAGTTGCCAAGAAGATCCCTACACCAATACATTTCAAACGAGGCAAGGCCAGACCTGAGATATCTCAGTTATGACCGCGGGCGGCGGCGGCAATATAGGAAAATACATGTACGGCTGGTAACGATAGACGCTGAACGCATTAAAATTAACATAATAAAATGGCGGATCACAAATGATACTTATTTGGGACAATTTCGTGATCAATTCTAAATCATCCGACTTTGGCCAAATTGTAAGTTCTTTGGCAAACCTGAAATCAGTGCAGGCGCGTAAGCAATAGACGACGGGTCCGTATGTGGCTAGAACTGGGAAGAAAACTGGGTATTCTCTGCCATTGTAAAATGTGAAAGCGCCATCGAATACAAGCAAGACATGACACGGCCTTTTAAAGAAGAAAGTGTCACTGTCTTGGTTACACGTTCCCTAGGGAACTGAGACTTGGTACGTCAACTTCGTATCAACATTCACTTTAGCAGCAAGCAGGCCGGGATTCTTAAGTGTATATCTGGAAAATGAAAAAAGCTTGGTTTAGCAAGCGATGAAGCCGAGTGCTGACGCTTATTGCGTTTAGTTAGTGTTTATACAAGGAAATAAGCGATAGAATCGCAGATTTCTAACGCTTTGCTAAGGCTCAGTATGGTAACATGTTTGGAGCGTATGCAAAATAAAGCGATCGACTTCAAAACTGTTTACAACGACTAATTAATAAAATATTCAAACATGAAAGTTTCCCAAAAAATCAAACTAGATGGCGTTACAAGTCAATCACGTTTAGATACATGCATAAATACAAAAAAAAACAGAGGTAAATAGAATATGAATGTCTAAAAACCAGTTTAAGATTAGGTCTACTCACCCGAGGCCGCGTTGTTTCAAGCGTTCAATCGTTGCTGGTTTTATGCGAGCACGTCCTTGGCTGTGACTTCCACGACCAGTTATGAAGAACAACATTTGATTGCGACGTACTCCAGAGTCTCTGAGCTTGGAGATATGGGTGTCGATGAAAATGTCGAGAGACTCTCGAGCTTCTTTCACGCGCAAGTAATGCAGATCTATGGTGGTGCTATCTGGATTCTTCGTTGCGTGGAACTGGAATTGTTTTAAAGGAGAATTAAGTTTCACTGTTAGGAGTTATGTTAGGAATTTTTAGTTTAGGTATCAGTTTTTGTTTAAGTGTCAGAAGTTAGATATCAGGGCGTTTAGATACATGCATAAATACAAAAAAAGACAGGAGTTTAAATTAGGGTCTTAAGAGGTGTGTGTTGGCATAACAAGGTTACATAACCACACAACTGACGAATACTGGGTTTGTATGAGCATACATATGTAACCTTTTTTTCAGTAGTAAGTTGATTCCACTATTGATTCCAATATTGTTTATAAACTAAGTAATAAGTAATTACTGCCTAAACGATTATTGAAAGTAAAATCTATTTATAATCGGCAAGAAATAAGTGGGCCGTAAACTTTATCAGTGGCTAATTATAGTAATTATAATATTACAGATAAGCGCAATCATTTGCAATTTCATTTCTTAATTCACCACTGCATATGTAACAACAAGCAAAATTCTCTTTGAGCATACAGTACCCTTTTAACTTTGATGTACAAAATAAATAAAAAAACAATTTAATTTAGAACAAATCGTAAGATTAAAACACAATCACAAACCCAAAAAAACACTATCTAGGAATAGCACCCAGGTTCATTCTTAAACAAACCTATTGGTCACTTTTAAATCCTTGTTCCGACCCGGGAATCGAACCCGACACTCTTACAAAACAGTCACATTCTGTAACAATTCGAGTTACGATGCAAATAAAAATGACACAATAAAGAATAATACAAAGAAGTACAACATCAAACAAAAGTATAAATTTAATTCTACTTACTTGCATCAAAGAAGCCACAGCCAAGCTGTTCGCATACTCATATTTCTGCTTATGGAAGTTAGCAAGTTCTGAATAGTAATTCGCCACCTGAGTCATACCGCGACGAATGTATTCCTGAGCCTTCTGGTAATTTCTGCAATGCATACATAAATTAACAATTAATACTCGATTACCTGATAAAACATTTGCCTATATATAAATACAATATAGAGATAATACGAGTCTGTATTTGTATATAATGATATCTATATCTTTCACGTGTTAAACATACGTAGAAGAGCTATGCAAATAAAATATTTTCATATATTACTAATTATTTAAATGCAAATAACCATTATGTAACTGACAACATTTCTGTTCATAGCTTCGTTCATAACAAAACAAAAGTATCCGTGTTACTCTGCATATCATATCATGTTACGAGTTCTATGACTTGTAAGATCATATTTTCAAATTAATTCTTTGTCTGAGCTGAGAATCCAGTGTGGGAGAGCGAGGCTTTGACACGAATGGATCGAGTCGACCGGGTTGATACCATGACACCACTTACAAAATATTAAAATATTAGCGAGAAACAATACAAACTTTTTGTTTCGTAATATGTAACCTTACTGAAGGCTCAATTCTTCAAACGGCCAGCAACGCATTGGCGCTCGCCTGCCAAATCTTTTGGAGTTGCAGGGTTGTTAATGGGTAGCGATAATTGCTTACCGTCAGTCAGATGATCAGTTATCTCGTAATCGTTATAGTAGGACGCACTTAAGAGACTACTCGACTATTTATAGACAACAAATTAATATCAATAAATAGTGTTATCGAAGAAAAAAAGGAAATATAAAACATTCCACAGAAACAATGAGAACAAACTGATTTCCAAATGTAGCACAGACTATGTGTTTTGTTTATTTACACAGTTGCAGATAAAAAGAGTATTTATTTTCAATTATGTAATAATATAATAATAGCCTATTAAATACCAAGTAAAAAGTAACTATCTATAGCGAATAAAGATATGTGTATTGGTACAATGATTCCTGATTGTCATGATCAAGATTTGACTTCACTTATGTAAATTCTACACCAACTTTGTATATCTACTGAGATTATGTATCTTAGTATAACAAAAGCAGATTGCGAATTATGCTATTCAAAATCTTGGAAAATCTACAAGATTTTTACTGATAATAAACACAATGCAGTGCCTTATTGAATACAACAAAATCAGAAAGGATATATTATTTAAATTGTAACATACAATAGAGGTTGTATCACAAAATATGGATCTTTTTTAACTTCTTTTGCAGAAGTAAATAAAGTTCAAATTTGCACTTCTATAAAGATTGCATATCTATATTATGATTGTAATACACAACACAATACAATACATTATAAATATATGTTGCATTATGTAAAAGTAGGCAAAAATTATACAGTTCTGATCAGATTTTTATGCTCGTTGTATAATAATATGCATTGCCTATGGTAAATACATACCTACCTACTATTTAGTCAATGTGATTTACATAGTATAAGACAAAGTCTCGCTTTTCTGTTTCTATGTATGCTTAAAACCATATGTATTATTATCTTGATGCGGTTTTTTTAATAGAGTGATTGAAGAGGCATATTTATATGTATAATAATATCCACTAAATACTTAGTGGAGAAATCTAGAACCAGCATTGCAATGTGCGGGTTGCTAGTAAATTCTATTAATATTTATATAAATCTTATATAGTCTATTAATATTTATATAAAAATAAAATCTATGAACTGTGGATAGATTACGCACGACTTGGCGTGTAGGGTAAGTTCAGGGGATTCCCAATCTCAGTATATAATCACTTTTCGAGATTCGAATTTTTATTGTGAATAAAAATTACTAGAATTTTTTATTAGTTCTTCCGTGTTATAAATTAGTAGGTTTTTTGTTGTGAGTTAAATGAGTAGTCGGTCATCTGACCTGACCTTGACACAGCAAAACACTAGCCTTTTGTAATTTAAGAATTGATGTAAATGTACAAGACATTGACTAAGTCATAATATTTTTTTTGAATTGGTACCACCCCCCGCAACTTCCCAAAACCGCTGCAAAGCCTATAAGCTAGGATCTACAGTAGATAAAACCATGAAAACATCGGAACACTGAAGTTCGGCGCGTCCCAGGGACATGAATGACTGTCTCGGATCCCGCGACGAAATAAATCAGAAGGTATTTAAGTCATAATATACTTACAGATTGCGCCGAGCGAGATGGTTGTCCGCTTCTTCACGATAAGCTTCCACCGTAGCCATGTCGACCTTTTCGCCTTTACCCAGAAGAGGCCATTCGGTCTCAGAGAGCTCCTAAAATAAGTTTTCATTTTAGTATCTCAAAATTATGTCACAAATCTTAGGTTATATTTGGTAATTATTAAATTATGCTTTTGCTTGACAAGATTCGCTCAGTATTCAAGTTGGGGTTATATCTTAACTAGAGAAATTCGACTACATTTAGCAGCATTTGCGGTTATCCAACTTTCAACTTTATTGGTTTTAATTAAAGTCGAAAACCTAATAAAAATTACCTATTGATGAAAAATATAAAAAAAATTGATTATTAAACATCAACTCACCAACTTTACACACACAAGTGCATATCACAGCGTGTACCAGAAAATAATTGTAGCCTAAAATATTTAAAATTGAACCCTATTCCAATCAACTTAGAGTCTGGTTAACAAAACCTCGTTATAATAGAGACGAATATAATTAAATAATAACACTTTGACTCAACAATGCTAAGCAAAGATAAAGTTGTTTACTCCAATATATTATTTCATATTTCTATTACCTTCTTTTGTTCTTCCAAAATTTTGTCCTTGAGCTTCATTTCTTCAGCCATTACGAACTTATTGACGCCATTCTCTTGCTCCAAAACATCACTGCGACCAGTAGACGTGAGTAATACCTGTCAACATACACAGGATACTTTAGAAGAATTAAAATAATAGAGGTTCCTTAAACATATTGTTCCCTAGTTGTACCAAGTCTTCACTGAACACTGGCGTGAAAAAAACGTTTCCTGTGTGTTTGAGTGAGATTACCAGTAGCCCAATGGTAAAGCATTCGTTACTTCTTTGATGTTCCTTATTCATGCTTAACGATCGCTTAGCATGAGGTGATCTGCATTCTTGTTTACCAACATGTCATCATAAAATAAATATTGTAATATATATCTTATTACCTCGACAGTAGCGTTGAAATTGTTATCGTGAGCCATTAGCAGTTCCGTTAGGGTGTCTTGGCTAACTTCTGGGAACAGATTGAAGAGTTTGTCCCTAGTCATCTTAGCTGCCAAATCTGTGGGCATGTTGTTACGCCATTCAGCCACATCTTTCTGATAGATGGCAAGTGCCATGTCCATGTCCATTATTTCCTTGAAGTCGGGGACTTCAGGCTCTTTGCCAGCAAGAGACATCTCTGCTTCTTTCAATTCTAGTTCCCTAAAATCAATTTAAAATTAAATAAGAGCTAGTAAAGTTCAGTGTAGGTCAAAAACTAGTCAAGGTATACTTTCTCCATTATAAAGCACTAAGGAGTAGGTTAGGAATAGCATTAACAAGTGAAGCAAATATTTTTATTGTGACACCTTTTATTCTCAAATGGTTAGAAAAAAAAGCACATGATGCCCTTTGCCCGACCCGGGAATTGAACCCGAAATCCGTTGCAAGACAGTCGCCCTTACGACCACTCGACCAACAAGGCAGCCAAATAATAATAAATATTAACATTTCCACATATAAACTTTTTATGATATACAATAACAATATCTAAATATTAGTGTATTTAAGAAAGTAAAAAAACCGTTAGGTTTGTACCTTGCAAAATCTTCGTCTTGTTGCATCATAGCTGCAGCCTGGTTTGCATGTTCATCTAACTGAAAGGTCAAGGATTCCATCCATAAGGCATTGAATTCGTTCAACAAAGACATGGGAACGCTAATCTTGGGCACAATGTACGATGGATATTCAATCCCTTTCCTGCCTAGTTTTTCATCTAACTCTGCTATGAAGGAGTGTCCCAAATTAAAAGTGACTATGAGATCATCGTCAACACCGCTTACGCTAGAACCCGAAGAGTCGTTTTCGTCATCACTAACTTCCATATCCACGGGGACAGAACAGTCAGACGACGTAGCTTGTGAGAGTGCAGCAGCCCCAAGTTCTTCGCCATCGTTGTCTTCTACATCTGGTTCTCCACGACGTATCTTCCGTATCTTGAGGCAATGCTTCGAATAGTGATTATCGGCTATTACAACATTCTGCTCAATTTGGCGCTTAATTTGAATTGTTTCTTCAGACATTGGCACGTCACGCTTTTTCTTTTGTGACTGGGGCTTATTTGCCACGGAGACTTTTTCCTTTTTTGGGGTAGGAGTCTCAGATACACTAGGTGTAGCTATATCTGGTATAATATTATACTGAGCTAGGCATGAACACTGTTCCAGGTTGTCTTCTTCAGGGTCTGATAATTCTTCAGTGTCCAACGTTTTTAATTGATTATTACTCATTCCATCCAGCACAATCTCAACACTCCAATTTACGTCACCGCGACATTTATCGAAAATATCACGTAAATCTGAGCGAGCAATGTTTTTGAACATCTTTCTAAACGAGATAAAATGCTGTTCTTGATTTGGACAAACAAAATCATTTTCGGAAAATAGCATTACTTCGTTAGTCATGCTGCTTTTATCAAGCATTCTCTTTTGTGGGATCTTTTCACGTTGGAATGAAATATGATGTAGATTGATATTACGTGGAGATGCAGTGATAACTTTGTATTTTCCGTTGACATTTGTATCCCCAATTTCCATACAGGTTCCTGAAGATGTGGTTTCCACTGATACTTCATTCGCTACAGTAACATTTGGTAGTGTAGGTGTATCATCCCAAGATGGCATAAACATTGATATTTTACTCCAATCATGACAGTCGCCAACGTTTTGCATAAGTGTTTGCGTAGACTCCCGAAAGATATCTGAAGAAGTACGAGGTTTTCTTTGAGGTTTTGCTTCTGGTGTTGATACGGTAGACTGAGCTGAGGTTTTGCTATTCCCGATTTCTTTTGAAGCTTGCTCTTCAACTTCCCAATTATCACCATTTTCCCATTCTATTTCGACTTTTACAAATTCCTCTAACTTTTTTTCATGAGCATCAAATATGTCGTTAACTTTTTCTTGCGTCTTCGGACTATTGTGAGCATTTAAATTATTCGGAATCTCTTTTGGGGATGTTTCCTCTTGCCTTTTATCATGAGCATGAAATGCTAACATGTCGTCTACCATTTGTTGTGTCCACGGAGTGTCCGGAATTTCTTTTCGGGAGGTTTCCTGTTGCATCTTTTCATGAGCATGAAATGCTAATAGGTCGTCTACCATTTGTTGCGTCCACGGAGTGCCAAGATCATTTGAATTATTCGGAATCTGGCTTTGGGACGTTTCCTGCTGTTTTCTGTTGACATCAATCATTTGTTGATCCGCATTTTCAGTATTAATGTCTGACGATGCTGATGAATTAAAAAACTGCTTTTTTGGGTTTGTTTGAGTAGTACTAGCTGATGCAGGTGCAGTGGTGGCGGCAGTGGTATCTGGTTTAATATCTTTTGGTGATTTTTCCTCTTTGGAAATATAAGGAACTTTTCGCTGCACAGGAGGAACCATACTACGAGGATAAGACAAACCATATGAATTCTTCAACATTTCGCCAGTTATACCCTCGCGATAATTCTCAAGCATCCTTTTTATGGAAACTAAAGGCACATTATGAACATTTTTTTTCATGAGTATATTGGCTTTTTTTGCCCATGGTGTTGTAGGTTCTACAACTTCAATGATGTAACCGTTCTTAACTCCCTCCCTTAAATAGGGCTCCATTTCCCATAATTCAATGTTGGTATTGTCAATAATAACAGGACTTAATCCCATCCTCAGCGCACTTCTGGCTCTCTGTTGATTCCAAGCATGTGCTTCAGACAATCTAAACTTGTCATATTGATATTGACCCCTGATCATGAAATAGTCATCAGTTGTCAAGATATGAGTCCTATAATTGTGAGGACCACCACCAACCATCATATCTACTAATTTTCGGGCCAGATATGATTTTCCACTTCCCGGTACACCTCTCATAAGGATCAGTATCCTGCTACCCTGATTGTTGGTTGTTATTATATTTTTAATTTGCTCAGTCCATATGGTGTCAGATTGCAGTTTTGGAATATGATGACTTTTTGGTATAGCACCAGTTTTTTGTGAAGGTTTTGCTGTAGAAATTGTAGCATACGAAGTTGAAGGCTGGGTTGGTTGGGTTACTTTTGGAGTTGTTATTGTTTGAGTTACTGGTTGAACCAATGCTGGATGTGCTTGCTGTTCCTCTTCTGATATTACGTTGCCGTCGTTTGTCATATTCATGATCGCATCCACAGAAAGGTTCACTAAGAGATAAAAAAAATAAAAATTGTTAAATTACCATTTAAATTAATGAAATTAGGTAAATTGCTTGTACTAAAATCTTTCAAGTCCAGAAGTAGCAGTTTGTTACAGTAAAAAATTGCAGTTCTTTCTTTTGAATTGTTCTTTGAAACTTAAAAAAACTTAATATATAAAAGATAAATATAGAAAAAGATACTCGCGAACATCATACACAATTAAATTAATTATACTTTAGGGAGAATAGGGATGATGACTAAAAAATAATAATTAGTCCATCTTTTAGAACCAGAAAATAGTAGATACGTATTTTTTCCTTTGCTTCTAAAATTTAAAATAACAAAGTTACAGCGCAGCGAAAGCTCGCGCTACGTCATTATTTCGAAATTTTTTACGAAAGAGTGACGTCACGAGCCCCTGCTCCTGAATTTGAATATGCTGTATCTTTGTCAATATTATTCGTATGGACAAATAAAAAAATACGTATCGAGTATTATTCTATAATCTAACTTACAGACTAATAAGAATCTTGTTGTTTTAACCCAGGAGACATACCTATTCAGTCCAACGATCAACATTTATTGATCCACAACACATTTCTCTATTATATCTCTACATCTAAATTTATGTGAGCAATTCTATCATAATCTTAATAACAAATCAGTAGCAATCATCAAAAATGTAATTTGCAATGACACATACATGGATATTTTTTTAAATATTCTAAAAAGTTTTCAGTTCAATTATTACTATAATTCATTGTGGAACTCAGTAGAGATGTAATTTAATTTGTAAATAAATCTCAAATTTGCAACAACTGAAAACGGTTGTTAAGTAGTGCCTATTATTTTATTCAAGACCCCTGTATATTACATTACCTAAATAAAGCATTTGAGTTTGATTTTGAGGTAGAAAAAAATATTATCCTTCAGAGCAGAGATGTACCTAATTTTCATTTTGTTACTTTTAAGGCTAAAAATAATACTGTTTAATATTCCAATGTTTTAAAATAATTCAATGTCTCAAGTCTGTTTCTTTATGTCCACACAGTCTAAATAATTTAACAAAGAAAAGTATTGAGGACAGTCCATTCTGGATGGCCTGTCAACTAATTCAATTTATAGTGCAGAACATCCTTTAAAATCAATATCAAAGCAAAATAGTCACAATTTCAATTCGCAATACTATCATTTTGCTTTATCAGAGAATAGAACTTGAAAATAATATCTAGCAGCAGCAGCAGCAGCAGCAAATAAGGAAACAAAAGCTATGATAGACATGTTTAGGATGATTATGATTAAATAACAGATTCTCAGATTTAGCATTTACTTCCTAGGCAATAAATACTAAAAGCTAATCATTATCTTCTTAAAACAATATAGTGCATTAACTTCTAAATAAATTGTAAAAAGTAAGAGTTTTAGATGTAAAAAAATCCCACTGTTTAAAAAGCTATTAAAATCTACATTATAAACATTTATCCTACACCAAACTATCGGTCATTGGTTGGTATTTAAATTTAAAAACAGTACTGTAAAAACAAACTACAAAGTAGTGATGGTCCCTATTACTTAGCCCAAATAAAGTACCCCTTTGAATCAAACAAAGCAACCCTACAGACTCATCTTTTATGTATGGGTATTGATGCAGTCCAATTATACAAATATAGCTACAGCTATACAACAAACCAAGTGAGGGGAAAGATGGAGAACACGGTAAGTGAGGGACGCTGTCCTTCAACAGCCCATGACCCCCTCCTCATACCCTAAATAACAACTGCAATGAATGTTACATAATCTAATTGAATCAATAAAGAATATCCTTAAAAAACCAGTCATTATGATGATCATATCAATAGTCACTTTTAATAAGACCTTAAACTTGTTGCAAAATGCAAAATTTTTCACACAACAACAACACAAACATTATCAAAACAAAAACAATCTAATGCTAAAGTGTAACTACACAAAACTTGTACTTGAATATTTATGAATTAAATAAAAATATATAGCTACCAAATTTACCATTCTGACATAAGTCCTTATCATTAGGTGTCCTGAGATTGATTAAACCATAATAATGTACTGTAGAGTGTGGACCAAACTCTCTCCTACTTATGTCGACGAAATGTCGTATTTAAACAGTCATCCTTGTTTCGCATAATAGTGTCCTATCTCTACATACAAGAAATATAGGTAACGTTTATTGACCGATACGATAACATTGGAACTACGTTCAGAGTGCTTTAATAATTTACTGCGCCGCGCAGCCAATCGAAAGTCACAATGAAGGTACGCGGTTGCACTTCACTGTAATCAAACAGCTACCTACTGGACCCAAGTACAAACTATTGATTAAAGTTTTCATACTCACAGTCACCTTCGCAGCTTTCAACAACGGCAGAAATCACGTCTTCACTCATTACTTTGCCAAACATATTCATCAAATTATCGATAACATCAGAAAAGTTATTTTCTTCGTTATTGCGGGAATCCATGATTACGCCGCTTTATCAAACACAAATATAAGAAAATAAGATAAAACAATCACTTTGATTAATACAACTTATCTCTTTCCCGCGACGAGTAGAAATAATAAAGGAAACAAAATAACTTCACTTCAACAAAATCAACACAGGACGTTTGTCTGACAGACGACTCAATGACGACTGACGTTTCCAGCCCGCCCGCCTGCCTGTATACCCCCGCCACTCACTCATTACCCAAATCACTCGGTGTTGCCAAATTCGATTAAAAAATTACAAATACTTAGGACGCAAATATGTATTAATTAGTAATCATCTGCAATTATTATTATGAATTATAATATGAATGTTAATGCATTTTTATTACTTAATCACGATAGAATACGAGTCTGATATATTACAGTCCCAACTAAAATAGAATTGTAGGCTATAAATTAGTAAGTGTATACCTATCGCGTAGAATATTCTTCTAATGTTGGGGCTATAAAGTAGGAATTCAGAACACAGGCTTTTACACAATCAAATAGGTAATTGTATTGATTAGATATATTTGCTTCATGCCATATTCTGTTCGCCAAAATCGGAGAAATGTTTATTTACGTGCTACTCCCAACATTTGTATGCACTTTGATGTAGTTTTAATACCATGGAGTATTTTTAATCTCCAATCAGGTGAAGGCATTTCTTTTGGATTCACAAAGCCCTATCAAAGTCTTATAGATCGCAGTAAATACCTAACATAGATTAGAGAAAAGATTGATGCATAAACTTATTATTTCATATATTATCATCTTTTGTATGTTTATTAAATTATTGTTAACTACAATAATATTAACGCGTGTGGCATGCACGGTGCACGTGGTATTTATAATATTTACAAAAAATTTAATGAGTTGCACATTAAACATCTTAATTGGAAAGTTTCAGCTTAAAAATAAATTATTTCGACTTTTCAATACAATCTTATTTTCATTCATTGATTTGACGATATTATTAGTTGGGTACTAGCTACTCTCGCGCGGTTTATTTGATCGTAGCGTGATGTTTTATAGCCTATAGCACTGAGAAACATTGTAGCTATTTATCGGTGAAAGAATTTTGGCAATCTGAGCAGCGGTTCCAAAGATAGCCCCCTACATACAAACTTACATATTAGCATAGATATTCTTTCTAGATATGTTTTAGATATAAGTTAGCTGCTGTTTGAGGTAAAATCATCATGTCGTTGTAAGTTGTGATTTCAAATAAAATTCATAGAAGTATCGTTTTTTTATTTCAATAAAGGTGTTGCCACAATAATCCGGTAGATTCGATGATTATGTTTAAATATAGTGATCATTATTATTCATTGTTGACATACTAAAATCTATAATAATATTATAAAGCTGTAGAGTTTGTTTTTTTTTATTTGAACGCGCAAATCTTCGAATTACTGGTTCGGGCAGTGCATTAAGTCCTTATTGAAGTAACTTACATTATAAACTTTTGTAACTATGAGTGCTGGTACATTATTATAATATTTGTGGTCCCCAAATTATGCTATACCTGTATCTTGGTGACCTGAGAGAGTGTCAGACTCTTACTGACTAAAAACCCCCCCGTTCCTTCTCCTGCTGTGGGCCGAGGTCGCGGTGCCTCATTGCGCTTACCCAGTTCGTTTTGTGTTTTTAAGTAAATTTATCGAGGAAGGCTATAAAAAATCTCGGTATGATATATTATGTAGGAGCTGAGCAGCGGGTGAAACCGCGGTCTATACAGTAGCTAACTAATAATATAGTAGAATTTCTTAAAATCTCAGATAAACCTAAGTATGTATATTAAATTCCTGTAAAATCTTTTTTTATATTTAACGTATTTCTGCATACTGTGATTCCATTTATAGAAAGGGTACTTATTAAAATGATTATTTTGTGCGATAAATAAATTAGGCGCTGTAAATTAGCTTTTTTTTAAATTAATTAATTGATTATTTAGGCGGCATTTGGACCATTGAGGCAGGATGCATAGCTAGGGTTGCGGGGCAAGCGCAATGAGCCGCCGCGGCGTCGGCCCAGAGCAAGAGAAGGAACGGGGGTTTTTAGTCAGCCAGAGTCTAGCACTAAAAACCCTGGCGTCCGACCCTGGGCGGGAGAAGTCATTTGATGATCTTCCCCTCGTCAAAAAACAAGCAGGATACCAAGGCAGATGAAAAAGATCTGAGTAAACAGCTGGTGGAACCTGCTTCATTCTTCAGCCGCGCACATTTCCATCGTCCCACAGTTGTTATTCCTAACATCCAGTCTCGGGGGCCCGTTCGGTGAGTTTAGGACTCTCCATGTGGCGTTTTACGAATAACAATTAAGTACCTAGGTACATTGTTTCGGCATATAGGCCCGGTCCATAACGATCCATCATATCCATACCCCTATTTCTTTTGTCTTTTATCTGCAACAATTCTACGTTGACGGGTAATTGCCCGGAGTGCATTAAATTTCAATTCATCAAACCACAAACGAACACCGGCGTTTGTTACCTACCCTACCCTATTGTTCTTCTATTGTGTCTCAAATTACCACGATTGGAAGGTTAAAATCAAAAACTTACGTTCCATTTCATTCAGATAATAGTTGACTAAAAACTCTGCGAATAATAATAATAATGTTTGACAGTCCGTAGGACATCTTGAAGTTAGGTGACGGGAATTACCGATCACGAATTTTAACATTACAGTCGTCGTGATGGCCAAATGTCCAAAAAGAAGCGGGCGTCTCGCCACGGCGTTGAGGCGCCCGCTTCTCATCCATGAGGTTACGAAACATGGCAATTAGGTACACTGTAACTTTGTATGAGTAATTACAGCACTCACGTGCGGTGGAGGTAAACATCGTGGGGGAATCCTGGACTCATAATTTCTAATTAGATATAGGTAAGTTTGAAATCACCAGCCCGCCTTGAGCAAGCGTGGTGATTACTGCTCAAACCGTGAAAATCCTAGTGTGGGTGTGTGGGGCAACGTTTTTTTTTTTTTTTTTAAAAAAAGCCTTCTCCGTGTGAAAAGAGACATTTCAGTACTTAGTACTTATTTTAGTACTTTTTTCAGTACTTAAATAGGCTTACGATAATAATATAGTATAGATAGTAGGTAACTTTGAAGTGTTAAATTAACGTGACTTCATTGTTTTTAAGCAAGTTCGTAGGTATTGTCATAAATTAATAACTTTCTTTTCTAAGTAGTAAATGAAGTGTCATTTTTGGAATTAGTTCAAGGATTTAAGCGATTACTTACTAATAGGATGCTCTTAAATAATGGCTTATTGTTAAGTAATACGATACTATTAACTTAAAATTGAGTCACAATTACAAATAGCATTAAGCTCATTGGACTGACTGTACCTACTTATAACAATTTTTGTCCCAACCAACGGACAAATCCGATCATTTTAAAAATTGGAGCCTCATGTCTATATTTTCCTTTCCTTGGTAAGATCTAGCAAAGAATCAGTGAGCATGGCACATTCCACAACTTTGACAAGTTTGAAATTCAACATGAGGGCCGTAGTGACAAAAGCGAAAGGCACCTATGATTTAGGTACATATTTACGAAGTTATTACGATAATTTCTATAATAAGATACAAAAACTCTAAATGAGAAGTAACATTTAATGCGGCATAACAATACCTGGAGATACGAAATCTACTAAATAGATAAGTATCTACCTATAATATTAATTAATAACGAATAGAAGTTAAAATTAATATTTCGTTAAGTTTGCGACAATAGTCAACACCCAGTCCAGTCTTAGACGTTCAATCATCGACTACCTATTTAAAAATGGTTAAAAGTAAATTTTTTTTGGTACCTAGGTATTCATGACTGTTTTTTTAACAACTACAACAACTACATTTTTAAATTTTACCTACTATAAAAAAATGTAATACGACATGGTGCTGATCCATTGTTAACTACTCGAAACAGAAAAAATTTAGAACCAGTGTTCAATATCCGTGTTGAACGAAATAAAAGACAATGTTTAATCATTATTTTGTTTGGTGTACCTAATATCACGTGTTGTTTGTTTTGATATCCCGACCACTTAAAAAAAACAGGTACCTACATCAGGTACTGACTAAAAATAAAATGGATATAATTATATTGCTATAGTGCAACAAAAACTTTAAAAATGAAATTTTTCAATCCATTTTTTTAGTTATACAAATGGTAGTTTCTGAATCTGTGCGTCGATTACGATATATAACACATGTATTTGTTGCGTGTGCAAAGAGTTGGTATACAAAATAAGTACTATGTTCTAATGATTATGTCTCGTACTGTTAGTAACAGGCTGGGCGGAACATGGGAGTACGGTAGGTATTTTTTTTTGTGAGGGGAAAATCATCAAATGACTTCTCCCACCCAGGGCCAGGCGGGAGGGAGTGTCAGACTCTTACTGACTAAAAACCCCCCTGTTCCTTCTCCTGCTCTGGGCCGAAGTTGCGGTACCTCATTGCGCTTACCCTGCCACCTAGGTATAACTTTCATCTTCTCTATGTTTATGTTTGAACTATAGTCAGAATTTTTATTCGATTCCTGATTTGACATGACCTACTGTCATTTCGTGAAATAATGACACCACATATAACAGTGTAGTGATGAACACAAAAATCGATAAACAATCAGTGAATCAGTTTTAGGAAGGCATTCAAAAAATTACGGCTACCGAATGGTCTAAATGCATATCCCATGTTGTCAAAGAAGAGGAAAAAATGAGTAAGCTAGATATGTTAATTTACAATAAAAATCACAGACGATTCATAATAAATGTTACAGAAAGTAACAGCGATAGCGATAGCGATTACGGCGACAATTTATAAAATTTCTGTTTTATTTGTCATGTTCCTTCATGATCACATTTTTTATTAATTTCACACACAATACAAAACAAAAGTCTCAGATATTATAATTAATTGTCAAAATTAAATTATCGGTTCGGAATATTTTATTTCCTGATAAACTTAGTTTACGAGAGTAAATTTATAAACGAAATCAATCGACTCATAAATATTCGATTTCCACATCGAATAATTTTGCAAATAAATAGTGACGCTATTTAATACGTAATAAACAGTGACGCTTTAGTTTATTACGTGTCATAACGTTGCAACACTGAATTTGTCAAATCTGGAATGGAATTAAAATTCCGAGTATAGAGAATTGAGTGCAAACCCGCAAGACATCATATTGTAATATTGGTGGAATCCAATAAGCAAAATTGTTTGCTTCATGGTGAAGTGATTACAAATTTATCATTGCTAAACCGAAAGTGATTGACTGATCAGTCCATCAGTCAACTTTGGTTACACTAGCTAGCCTATGATCTCTATAATCTCATCATCAGCCTATTAGTTTAGTTAATAAACGGCACGCTCGTTCAAGGCGGACGATTTGAAATTTATAAAAAAAATATATCTAGTCCCTGTGTCTAAATAATCATAAAAAGTACAGATAACTCGGAAAGTCACATTCGTACTTGGCAAGTTTCGAAGATATTATTATGACCTATTTATCCCTATCCTAGACCTCGGTACAGAAGAATACCCTTCGTGACGAGACAATGTTTAACCTTTAACCTTTCCATCGTGGTTACTGAAGACACCATAGTAAGACATTTACCTAGTAAGAGAGACGGTGTTCGCTTGGGATTTGATGAATTAAAATAAAGATTACCTGAAACCTTTATTATTAATCAGATAATAGTCTACAAAATAATTAATTAATAATTATTGATCTGTGTGTCAACTTGGGAACCCCCTCTTTTTTTTAATCGGGTATAGGTACGGAAAATATAATTGTCTGTGTGAAAACCATAGACGTTTGAAAAATGACAATCGGTCATTGAAATTGTGACATTTTTGTTTATGTCACTGTCAGTTGTTGTCACAAGCAAGCAAGAAGCTCAGCACTCAGCAGCATCTTGTATGCATCAAAAAATACCACAAAGTAGTTCGTTTCGGGTACATTATAAATTACTAATATATTAGTTTTTTTCGTCGCTGCTGTGTAAAATGTTATAGTTTATAAAATTTGGTGCTTATTGACGGGCCACTTGAAATAAAATAAAAATGGGTGACAACTTCCAAAATAAGACCATGGCACCGGTCATGATGGATTACGATTTTAAGGTGAAAACTCAGAACGAACGATCTAAAGTTGAGGATCTTTTTGACTTCGAGGGTTGTAAAGTCGGCCGTGGAACGTATGGTCACGTTTATAAGGCTAGACGGAAAGACGGCTCAGATACAAAGGATTATGCTCTGAAGCAAATCGAAGGGACTGGGCTATCTATGTCAGCTTGCAGAGAAATTGCGGTAAGTCTTATACATTATAAACTGTAACAATTCCTTTAAATATAAATATAAGAATATGTGATTGATGTATGGTATTTTTAGTTACTCCGAGAATTGAAGCATCCAAATGTAATCAACCTCATTCGAGTTTTCCTTTCGCATACTGATAGAAAGGTGTGGCTGCTATTTGATTACGCCGAACATGATTTATGGCATATAATCAAGTTCCATAGAGCAGCAAAAGCTAACAAGAAGTCTGTAATGGTGCCAAAAGGGATGGTGAAGAGTCTTCTCTATCAGATATTGGATGGCATACACTATTTGCATTCCAATTGGGTATTGCATAGAGATTTGGTAAGTACACTTGTGCAGTCAATCATCTATCTAGTCTTGTCCATTATTCCTGTTATTACAGAATGTTTTATAATAGTATAGTAAATACTATCGTCTACTGTTAAAAGTGATAAAATTGCTGATTGAAGAGTAATTAGCTTAGCTACACTTAACATAGCATTCTCATACTCATTTTAATTTTATTTTCTATACTTTTCAGAAACCAGCTAACATTCTGGTAATGGGTGAAGGTCCGGAGAGAGGCCGGGTTAAAATTGCAGATATGGGTTTTGCTAGACTGTTCAATGCTCCATTAAAGCCTTTAGCTGACCTAGATCCTGTGGTGGTCACATTCTGGTACAGAGCTCCTGAATTATTGCTTGGGGCTAGACATTATACTAAAGCAATTGGTATGTACCTACTATTTAGATTCAGTTGTAGTAATTAATAAATAATATTATAAAGAGGTAAATTTTTGAAATTTGTATGTAGGCAGTAATCTTTGATCATGCTGGTTGAATTTCCAAAATTCTTTGACTGATGTATAGCTACAATGTTCCTGATTGCTATAGGCTTAAATTACTAAATTATATGAATACATCCCGGTATACATTACTTTTATACATGTGAGAATCCAGGGGCGGAAGCTAGTAGTTAATAAAATAACTGTTAAAACTTGAATTTATAACAGCTCATGAATTGTCATATTTTTTGTTTTTTTATTCTTTTTACTTCTATTAAATACAAACAAACATTTGATAGTTGACTGGTTAAGTCTTTTTTTATTTTTTTATTATCTACTATAAATTTAAAGGCTTTTGGTCGCAATTCAACCACGCTAGCCTCATTATGTCATAAAAGAACAATAAAGTTCTGATTGTAGTAATAATTATTATTCAATCAGTGTCTAATGTGGTAGTAAGTACTACCACACTATTTAGGTCAAAGATAAAATTAATTAATTACTATTTGCCCTATTTTGTTTTGAGCTGTCTTGTACAAAGATTCTAATGCGAAAGCATCATAATAATTCCCCAGATAACTTTTATCTAGCCAATGAAAAAGACCCCTTAGAGACAAAATTTGCCACAACTATTTCTTTGTAACAAATTTGTCCTGTAAATATTTCCTCTGTCATATAATAATTACTCAACTGGCCAATTAATCATTATGTATGGCAAGATGGCTGAGTATGGCAAGTTGTGTGTTAACTACAAAGTACAAAAAGTACTATGATTTTTTAATATGATATATATATAACAACCAAATACTGTTAAAAAAAGACAGATGTGTTATGGTGACTGGCATACTGTCCAGATCTTGACTCTCTGATGCCATTAATAAGAATTTTAAATAATATGACAATTATTACAACTTTACTGGATTGCTTGTGATCATAGCATCATACTTTTAAATAAATTGATGTTATGAAATACTCAGGTTATAGAGACAAGCTTGTTGTAATATTTAATTTTTCTGAATTCCAGACATATGGGCTATTGGGTGTATATTCGCGGAGTTGCTTACATCCGAGCCTATATTCCATTGTCGACAAGAAGATATCAAAACCAGCAATCCTTACCACCATGATCAACTGGACAGAATATTTAATGTAATGGGATTCCCACAGGAAAAAGACTGGGAAGATATTAGGAAAATGCCTGAACATGCCACTCTAGTTAAAGATTTTAAAAGATCTAAGTAAGTTCATTTTTGTTGTCTATACTAATATTATAAAGAGGTAAAATTTGTAAGTTTGTATCTAGGGGGTAATCTATGGAACCGCTGGTCGGATTGCAAAAAATCCTGAGTGCTATATGCTATAATATAAAACATTACGCTATGATCAAATGGAGCCTAGCAGCGGATAAAACTGCGCGAGAGTAGCTAGTATGTTACATAGCGCTGGCCTTTGCTTTTTCCTATGGTCTGTTCTGCTTACCAGCAGTTTTGTTACTCCTTGTTCTCACACACTCAAAAACATTTTGTTAGTTCTGTCTTTACTAAAGAATATATTCCAAGTGTTTGAGGTTAAAATTATTGTTCATTGTATTAATTTCAGTTATCAAAACTGTTCATTAAGTAAATACATGGACAGGCATAAAATAAAACCAGACAGCAAGGCTTTTAGTTTACTGCAAAGACTTTTGCTCATGGATCCTAACAGGAGAATAACATCAGAGCAGGCTATGCAAGACCCATACTTTGCCGAAGACCCCTTGCCCACACAGGTAAGAAACCTTACATACTGTTAAAAAATTCTTTATTTTTGGGGAGTGTTATGAGGAATTGTTCAGTTTGATGCCCGCCGCATCTTTTCACCATCGTTCCACGCGAAAACATTTTCATCCCCCTCACATAGATGGTTGGCAGTCAGCAACTGTGTGATTCACGCGTAGCTTTCTGCCCCGCACAGCAAAACTTTGGAATGATCTTCCGGCGGCGGTATTCCCTAACCGATACGACCTTCAGACCTACAAGAAATGAGTGTACTCCTTAAAAGGCCGGCAACGCACCTGTGACTCCCTTTGTAGGGTAGGGCCGTAGTCCAGCAGAGGACTCTCCTGGGGTATTCATAAAGATACAAAAATATCTTTTGCTTTTGTCTGCGTGGACTTGATAACGTTGTCTAGTACAAATTTCTTTTGCGATAACTCAGTAGAAAGTTAACTTTAAAGTTGTTTTTGCCCCTGATTGGTTGGTTAATTTAGAGAGATTTTTAAGTTTCTTTTTAAGTGTGATTTCTGAGTAATGGTTTATGTGTATAAATGCTTATAGATTTGACCGTTTAGGCAAAGCTGACGGTGAAAAGCTAATACTTACTTAGAGGCGTTTTGAAAATTTTCCACCTAAGGCGTACTCTAACTTCTGAACACATGACAAAAGCTGTCGGACCTCTATAGGACCCATTAGAGTCGAAATTGGCTGAAGTCACGTGATAGGCTACCCATTAACCAGGTCCTAGCGCCGTGGCGACCTTACTTAGGACGGCAGGTGCTATTGATGATTTTGCACCCTTAGAAAAAAAAGAGTAGTCTTAACTGGCATGTTTACATGACTATAATACGATACTTGAATGTGATGGACACCAAAGTTTTGCTTTGGCTTTGTAGTTTCTAGACCCAATGGCTAATGATGTAGGTTTCTTTCTAATGACTCCTAAATAAGTCCATTTCTAATATTTTTTAATTAATTACCTTACTTTGCACAATTCTGGATACCTTATCAAAGTGCAACTAATTATCGAACAACTAATTTCCATAACTTAATATGGTGGTCATTATTGTACAATGGTAACTCATTAACTAATTACCTGATGTACAAGTGATTTAGTTATCTACTTCGTTTCTATATGTAAAGTACCTATGTAATGGCCATCATAACCATTTTTATGACAAGCTTTTGTTTAGCTTGCAATATATTATGTATGTTTGTAAAGTGGAATCTCGCAACAAAATTTTGAAGCAGATATCTTGAACTGATGTATCAGTTATATTGAATACACACTTAGTTTACTTGACCATTAATACGCACTAAATTACTCCAAGGGCTGATTTTTCAATGGTTAGATAAAAGTTACCTGGGTAATAATTATGATGCTGTCGCGTCAGAATGTTCCTATAAGACGGTCACAGGAACATTTTTATTCCTCAGATAACATTTGTCTGGCTATTGGAAAATCAGCGCTAAATCCATAAAAAAATCTCCATTGTTTAATCCCGCGATTTATGAAGTTCTACGAAAAGAGTTTGTTTTTAAAGTCTCTCATGCTTATTACACACAGTTGTCGTTAGGAAGTTAATACATAGTTTCATTTCATTCAATGCATTGTTTTAATGCGACTATGTTTTTAGAAATTAATGATGTAATACCATGCATGGAATTGTTGCGTAATACAGTGTGGAGTCGAGATAGAATGGTTTCGGACAAGAGGTTATTGTTCGTTTAGGATAGGACTGCTAAATAGTCTTGATGAACAAGGTGGTCTTCCGGAACGCTGTTCCTAAACATATACAAATATTTTTGAAGCATACTTATTAGTCATAGGTATGTATAGTAATATTTGTCGCCATTTTTTTCTCTTGGTTTGGGCGTTGTACTTAGAAGCTGCTTAAAAAACTACAGTGGGTTACTGGTTACATATTTGATATAGACCGGGCAACAGAAGGTTCCTGATCAAAAGGTACACTTTTTAGGATTTCGTAGATAAACGGAACAGGATATAGGAGGATAATGGAAAACGAAACAGTTATATCATCCTGTCTGTTTAACTAGCTGTCTGTCCACTTTTATTAAAAACCATAGGAACTTTACTGTTGAAATTTCGGAAGTGAATGTATGCTCTGAAACGCATTAAAATTTTCATACACAAATAGAGAAAAAATGGGTGGTCCCATACTTAGAAGTGACACAATTTTTGTGTATATTTGTTTTTTGATTTTTTTTCCAAATTAAATAGTTTGCGAGATAGAATTTTTAAGATGAAAAAATAAATGTTGGGAAAATGTATAGTGGACTCGGCCTAAGCAGGAAAAGAAACGGGATTTTTAGTCAGTAAGAGTGTGACACATCGCCCCATCTTGGGCGAGAAAGACGCTTGATGACATTACTCACTCTAAGATTAAAATAATTAGGTATAATCCCCCCGTGATATTATGTGTAATATTTAATACTTAAATGTGTTTTTAAAATTCTAAGGACGTATTCGCGGGATGTGCCATTCCTTACCCGAAGAGAGAATTCTTGACCGATGACGATCAAGAAGACAAGAGTGATTCAAAAGCTCGGCAGAATCAGCAGCAGCAACAACCAAATGTAAGTTGTGTACATATAACATTATTTTCAAGCCCCTGAAATTTGGGAATATAGGGTAGTGTTGGAGAGCCATGCTTCGGCACGAATGGGTCGGCTAGAACGGAGTGATACCACGGCCTCGTAGAAACCCGGTATGAGACAACCACAGCGCTGATTTGGCGTGTGGTTTTGAGATTGCCTTAGCCCCAATCTCCTTCCTCAATCTTTCCCTAATCCCTAAATCTCCGAATTCATAATCCTCAAAAGGCCGGAAACGCACTTGTAACTCCTCTGGTGTTGCGGGTGTGTATGGGCGGCGTAGATTGCTTACCATTAGGTAAAGTGCCCGTTCGTTTACCGTCCCGACACTAAAGAAAATAACAGGAAAATATATATCCTAGGTTCCGAGGCAAGCTCAGTAATGTAATAAGCTAAGTAATGTCTGACACTCCCTCTCGCCCCACCCAGGGTGGGGAAGCCATTTAATGAATTCCTCTCAAAAAAGGATATAAGTAAATACAGAACATGCGAGCCCAATCACCTAATGGTTAGCAATCAGCAACGCATCTGCAGTGCCTTACAAAAAGAGAAGTTAGAAAGAAATGCGTTCGTTTGTAGAAGTGAACTCCGTGTTAATCGCCAAATTGTTCATTTACTTTATGGAGACAAATTGTCGAAGAAAAACGCCTTAAGAGCGTAAAGCACTGTAAAGAACAGGAATTCCTTATTAATTTGCCAACTTCAAAAGTTTATCTATCGATAATTATATATGTTTAAGTTCTGTTTTTACCAACATTGCAGACTCAACAGAATCAAGTGCAAGCAAACAGTCACGATCACGGAGCCAATAACGCGAAGAGGATGAGAATGTCAGGTATATTATACCGTATGTTATTAGTTTTTATTTTATTTTTATTGTACACATTACACAGGTAGGTAACTCATTTGTTTTTAACATACATTTTCATTGTGTCGTACTAACTTTCGTTCACGCTAACTTATGTAGATTTTGTCTATTAGTTTACTCATTTTTGCTTCATTGGTTTTGTGACTGCCAAGCAAGCGTTTTGTGCTCTCCCGGGTTGGCAAAGTATTACCATATTGTTTTCGGATCTTCGGAAAGTTTTGATGAAGTTTTGTATTGAGTTCCCAAGGTAACAGGACTCGTAATGTAACTCATGAAGTGGTTGAACATTTTATACGTGGCCTTACGTTTCATAATGTACACCTCTGCCTTAAGGGATGAAAGGCCTAGAGGTATAAAAAAAGGAAAGTTTACTCATCTTCCATGACATGGGGTCAATTAACATAAATATGTACTTGACTGGTAAAAAGCATTTCACTGTGTATGTTCTGGGTACTACTGTATAGTTTTTACCAAATTCATAAGTTTTTTTTTTAATATAGCTCAGTAACAACTGGTACTGAGCTAGCTAGACTCTATCGTTGGTCTTTTGCAAGCGTAACTGCAGAGCGAGAGATCTCGTTTTTGATGGGGCCATGGGTTGTTGGGATTTTCGACATCGAAATGTGTGTAGACAATTTGGCCTTTTGACTATAAACTTACAATTAATCTAATGAGGCTAATTTAGTATCATGAAACATGGCATGCTCTAACAAATTGGCCATGACAGTAGCCTTACGAAACGTTGAAATATGAAAATAAAAAAACCAGTTCATCTGGCGAGGCAGTAAACATAGCTGTGTTAAAATAATTAAAAGAAAGCCTCTACCTATACTTTCACATAATCTAGTTGTATTTACATCTTTTTTTATTCATTTTCATACAATTTTAATTTTATTTAACCATTTTATGAATACTTATTTTATTCAAATTTAATTACAGGACCGAATCAAGGCAACAACGCAGGTGGCGGTGGTCAGCAAGAGTTCCATCAACAACAACAGATGATGTTTGGTGGCCAACAACAGGGTGGAAGCTCGCAACAACAGGGCAATTTCCAACAGAGGTTCTAATGTATACCATTGTAATTTATACCTTATGTTTAAGTATTATGTTTTTAATTAATTTATAAGTTAAAGTAACGTACAGAAAAATGATGTCGAAAGATCTGTGTAGAAGAGTGTAGATGTAGACCTTTGATACAGAAGGTCTGTGGCCGTGAATTGTGAAAATTCTCGAATACATCAAGTGTTTATGTGTTATTACCATAAACGTGTTACATGTGTATGGATTTCGATGCAGTTTTTTATATGAAATTATTCTCTAGAAATATATATATGCAATCGAGTTATGACTGACTAAAACTGCTCTTTTCTGACTGTCATACTGGCATTAACTGATGACGTCACGTTTTGAAATCTTGTGATGATGTGAGTGCGCCTTGCTAAGGATCTCTGCTCACAGGGAGAAAGTTTGAGCACTAACTATTTGTGTGTTTTAGACATGGATCCACGCGTGACACAATGTATTTTCTATTTTGTCTTATATACTGACATTCAACGGATTAATCATCTACCTTGCATAAGACGGGGTAGAGATTGTAAATTAAATATAAGAAGTCCAGGCTTCTGCATTGTGTGATCTTATGTCAGTAGTGTCTAAATAATTAACTCAAAATCGCGGGTTACTCACGTGTCTATCTTGAGAAAAGCTTTGATAATATAAGAAAAGCTATAGTTTCGAACCACAGAGGGGTTCTTCCATCTTGAAGAACAAGATCGACACGTGGGTAATCCGCGATTTTTAGTTAATTTAGTATGTCTCACGATACCTAGTTATTATGTCTAAATAATGTTAGAAAGAACATAGTAATACTGTAACCTGGAAACTCCAGTGCTAATAAGTTTGCCTATTCCTTTGTCAAACAGGATTTTGTGACTATTAGTTTATTTTGGTGACATTAAACTCCTTTACACAGTTTATCGATAACATTTTTATGAAACTTTATTTGCCGGTAATGTAATAATAATTATAAAATTGACATACTTTGAATTGGTATTGTAAGATGGTCTTATAATTATAAGAAAAAAAGTTTGTAAAAGACTGACATTAGTGTTTACATCATCAACATATTTTATTAACAAAAGTATTAATAGGAATGGTGACAAAAATAATATAATTATTGTCTAACTGGTACTAAGATTACATAAATAAAAATGTTAATACACGTATTTCTATATTATATATGGTAAGACGTCGCTGCGACGCGTACGCTGCATATACGTTGCTAATATTGAAAATATACGTAAATAAATGTAAAATTTTACGTACTATTTACGCTATCACAAACTTCTTGCAGTATAGCTCATGACGTCACGTTTTGGGTACTTTTCACACTCGACGATGACGTATACATAAAACTATAAATCTTTTTTCTCTCAATACTCGTTTTTGCTTTTGTCTACTCAACAAAGAAGTACATACGTGTTTATTATATTAATATTATCTAACAGATAGACAAATTGGATGTCTATTTCAGTAGCATGTCATCATTCCTATTGTACTTACGCGATATTAACTTTATACATGTGTGGTATAAGTCTATGGAGAATAGATGAAAGAAGAACTATATAATTTGAGGGATGTTTAAAAAAATGTCCAGCTCCCGAGGGTGGCGCTAGCTGCAGCAAAGGATATTGTGTTGGTCGTGTTTCTACAACGGACACTTTTTACATACAGAGACAGATCTTCTATTTACTCCACATAGAAGTCAAATGGCATAAACACTAGTTCGATCGAGTGAATACAAAAAAATAATGTATGAAACATTGTCGACGACATTCGACAGATTAGGTCAAATCTTATCATTAAACAAAATGTGACAATGAAGTCTTCTAATAAAAATCCGTAGTGTAACATTTTTATTTATCCGAATCGACTAGCGTTTATGCCCATATTATGGTTAAGGGGCAGTTATGATAAAAAAAAAAATGAATCTGATTCCCATGACATTATCTTAATTGGCTGAGTGTTCGTAGAGTGTGGAACTTAAGCAGACTTACGACTTTCGGACTTAATTCTCATGTTCGAATAATGAGTTTCGCAATTTTCTATTATTATATAGTAATTGAATTACTACCAGATGTTTCACTGTAGTATTAAAAAATAATGAGGAAATGATTGTTTTTGGAGTACAATTTCCATAAGCAGTGTTTGTATTCATACCATTTCAGCTTTTTTCCGATCTGCAATACTCAGTCGATTTTATTAAAATTGATGATCTGAACAGTTTCAGTAAAATCCATAACTTGATATCGAATACTTATATAAAGTTATTTAGGAATAAAATTGTTCGACCAAAACATTCAAGTTGTACTACTAACGCTATGTAATGTAAATATTGTAAAACATTTTAATTGTAATAAAACATGTATGAAGTACAATAAATATATTTCAATTAAAACAACAAGAGTTATTATTGTAAAACGTGTTTATTTATTAAATAAGTAATATTTATGTACATTTTTATGGACGGAATAAAATGATTTATTTTCTTACATAAGTAGAAAAGGCAATAACAATAGTTATGACTTCAACTGCATCAGTTTTAATCAAATAACAATTTTATTGTATTTGCAATAAATTATATAGTTCCTTTTCCCTAATGCACTTTATGAAGTCGATTGAAATCTCAATATAACTACCAGCTTAAACAAATCAGTCAAAATTGCAGTCAAAATAACACATCACTACATAGCATAAAACAAAGACATTTTCTCCGTCCCTACGTATGCTTAAATCTTTAAAACGACACAACGGATTTTGATGCTGTTTTTTTTAATAGATTGAGTGATTGAAGAGGAAGTTATTATACATTTAAAACTTCCTCATCAATGATTAAATAGTGGAGTCATTAAGTATCAGCATTACAGATACCTAAGGTAAAGCCTATGTATATTAAAAATTACAGTCTTACGGCCAATTTAACAGGCACCTTATACAAACTGACATATAGTACAACTGTATTTTTTTTATTTCCCCACAGTAAATAAACATTACCTATTTATTTTTCATCAATTTACCTTCTATCCCAGTTAAGGTAATATGGTAATTACATCATTTTTACCACCATTGCCCAAGTTTTCTAACGACTCAAACGTCAGTTTGAGTAAAAATTTAATTTATTGGTGGCAATTATTTTTTTTCATGTAGGTAATGAAACGTTTTCTTTTGTTTTTGGTAGTGTCAAATTATAACCGCTGGGCGTTTAAGAACTGACACCAAAACTGCGTTATGCGTTTGCAACACATAATCTCTTGCATATTTTGATGAAAAGTAAATCAATAACAATTTCATTTATAACACTAAATTAATAACTTATTCTATTCTCATAATATCGATTTTGAGTCGGTTCCATAATCGAGTCTAAAATATTTGTTCGTTTACTTAAATTGTAAGGGAATCTCATCCAAAGTGACATAATCTAACCGAGTAATAAACGCCAAAATCCTTTGATCGTAGCATTCATAAAGTTCAGTACTTGCAGAAGCAATGATTTAAAAATAGGTACGTACCTAAAAATGACTTAATTCTCTATGACCCATTCATATTTTCGACCAGGTGGGTAATATACTAAATGTTTGCAGCATTTTCTTATAAGTAAGTAGGTACTTCTAAATTATTTTCTTTTTATTTTAACGGTGAGACTTCGACTATTGTTTTAGTACCGCTATTGTCGAGGAAGTACTGCGCCTTGTTTAGCTCTTCCCTCTTCAATTTTGTGTTGGAGTCGACTGTCTTGATTCGAGTGCGCAGCCTGCCACAACGACCGTCCAGGACCTTTTCATAAGCTGCAAAAGGTAAGAGTAAAATTAGTTTAATACCTAGATTTAAAAAGACTATCGTTTTTATGTTCGTAACCGAGTAGGTATTATTGAGATTTTTATTTAAAAAGACGTAAAACAATGAGCATCTTGGAATGTTTATAGAATGGTATAGGTAAGTATCTAATCAAATTTGTAATAGACTGTGTGATTTTTTAATAGCCAATAGTACCTAATTATTTTATTAATTATCGCGTACCTACTTAATTTTATACATGACTACGTGTCAAAAGATGACACGTAGAAATAATGAACATTCTTTTTTGTAAAGAAATGGTATTGTAACAGTGATCTAAATCCAGAAACCTGTTTATAACCGTTACGTTTTCCACATAGCTACCTGTCTATTATTGATTGCATAGTTTGCCAAGTGGGCATAAAGTATCCACCTAATCAGTGTGTGGAATTCGATATAATTTTAAAGTAGGTAGAATCCTTTTTTGTGAGTACGCTAGTGTTTATGCACTGTTTGCTTTTAAAGATTAGGTATTCATTCATTCGATCGATTGAGGAAATCGTATTTTTTAACGTCTAGCGATAACGCCACACTGACGTGCAATTTCAGCATCAACCCGGTTGGATTAGTTCAATGTAGTTTTTTGTACGTCAACTGTGTTAGTCGTTTCAATAAAAAACGGCTTTGATGTGTAACTGACATGTTGAATGAAATATTTGTGCGATACACATCTTAATGTTTGATTCTACATTGATAAGACTGTGTCACTAACCCCCGGTTTCCGAAAGGCCGATCAATGTTAAAATCAATTTAATCTCTTGTCAAGTCATCTGATTGGTTGACTGAATTATTAACAACCAATCATATGACTTGACAAGAAATTTAACAGGAGATTAGTTAATTTTAGCGTTGACAAACCTTTCAGAAACCGGGTGTAAGTATTCATAATCCTTTGCTTAGGTCAAAATCGAATTTAGATAAAAATAGACTCATTATAAAATATGTACAATACTTACGATCCTTTCTGTAGGAGTTATGGCAAGCCATATGACAAACCGACGGGAAGCCCTTTAAAGTTTTGGGATCCAGGAAAGTACTGGATAGTGGGGCTGCACATATTGGCTCTCTCTTCCCCCTGCAGCCGTCTATACAGAACTCATACGTATTTTTCTTAGGTTTGCTAGTTTTTCGAGCTCTGGTAGTAGTTGGTTTTTTCGTGGTCGTCGTTTTTGCGACAAAGTTGACGTTCGTTATGGATCCACTGGGGGCAAGCACTCTGATTTTTAGAGGTCCTAATTCTGATAACTTCGACATTGGAAGATTGGTTGTAACGTTTTTGCAACCTTTATTGATTATTCTTGCCGTCGGTCTCGTTTGGACTCGAGTTGTCGATGGGAGCGGAGTTGTTGGTGAAGGAGGCGCAGTTCGCGTTGAAGGGGGAGACACGCTCGGGGCTGGTTGAATGATTACTGTCGATGGTGTTCCTGTACTAGTGCTGGGGCTAGCTGTACTGAATTGAGGTACTTCTTGCGACGTTCCAGATGGGAAGCTTTGAATGGACTGCGGCGCTTGTTGGTACACCAAAAAGTAGTTGGAGAGTGGTCCTGGTGTAGGTTGTGCTACGCTCTGTGGAGCATTAGTTTGTATAGATACCCCTTGAGGAACAAGCTCCAGTCTCACTTGTTGTGAAAGCGTTTGAGCTGAATTTGAAGATGAAGATGACGGTTGTGGTTGTGGCAGTGATAAAGTTGTTTGTTGGAATGAGAATGTTGATTGCGACGACGGTTGAGTTTCTTTTGGCTCAGTAACTATAGGTGGCTGTCGCGTAGTTGATGGTGATGGTAGGAATGTTGATGAGGGTGGTAAAAATGTCGAAGACGATGGTAGAAATGTTGATGGTGTCGTTTGGTAAGTGGTTGGTAGTATTGTTTGTACTGATGAAGGTGGTATAGTATGAAACGTAGAAGGTAGCGGTGTTGAAGATTCTAACGCTGCTGTTGATAGTTTTGTAAATTCTGAAGATCCAGTCGTTGAAATTTTCCTCGGTGGTGCTAATGTTGATAACAACAAGATCTCGTCCGGCACGGAACTGGATTCTTTCGGCAAAACAACAATCGGGTTTGTTGTGGAAAATGGCGGTCCGGTTGAAAATATCTCCGATATTGGTTTAGGTTGGAAGCCATCACTGATCACGTTTGCGGAATACCAGGATTCTGGTAATGAATCCGATATTTCAGCTCGGCATAGTTGTAACACTGTAATGAAGATAAAAAATTATTTAGTCACAAACATTATTGCTTGTACATCCTGTTCATCCATTGTGCTTTTTTTTGTATAAAATTGGGTGATTGTATTGTTGGTGTGCTTATTTTTAAATAAATAAATAAATAAATTAGCAGGTTTTTGGAGGATTTGGATTCTAATTTCTACTTAAATCGGGAATCCAGTCGAAACGCCTACCTAAGTATCTCAGATTTGAAACGGTACATGATAACATCAGCATAGTAACAGCGAGATGATATACAAAAAGAACATAATATCCCTGTTTGCACATTTGCAACATCAGATCCCGTCTTGTTCGAACCGGTTTTCAAGGCCCGCATTTGGTACGGACGAACGGAACCCTTTAGTAGTTACATTAAAAAATAGCATGCTCCATATTACACAATGAATACGTGTTGTAGGTGAGGCAAGACTTTCACGGTGTTCATTCAACCGTACCTTTACAAACTCTAAAATATAAACGGATACGTGTTACCTACGATTTATTTATTTGCCCGCTATTCCGTTCGCGTGGAATAGTGACTTCCAACAAATTTTTGATATAAAAACTATCCTATGTCCTTTCTCAAGTTCCAAACTATGTCTTTACCAAGTTTCACAGAATTCGGTTCAGTAGTTTAGGCGTGAAGACAAGACAGACAGACAGAGTTATTTTCGCATTTATAATATTAGTTTGGATTTGCGTTAGTTTGTACACGATTTGCTTGCATCAATTTAAGCATACACATTTACAATATGTACCTATATGTAAAGTTAGGAATTTATTCCTAATTTTAGGTACATGTGCGTATGTAAAGCTTAAGAAGTTACTAACAAATACACTTGGGATTACGTGTCTTGATTTGATGTTGCGTATAATTGAATGGTTAAATGTTAACCTAAATAAACAAACTGTCCAAGACTAACCACGTTGGTCGATAAAGCAGTAAAAAATATGATTATCTATCTGGTTTTGTTAGCTATATATCTACCTATTGTTATTCTTACGCTACGAGTCTTGTTAGAAACACGCGATCTTTTGTAGGTAGGTACTCCTATACTACTGACTCCCGACTTTTTGACGAATCTGTTTTTAATTCATCAAAAGTTGACAGATTTAAATTTTAGGCCCAATCTTTCATGCCGTGACTTTGACTTGATTTCGCACTTGGTTTTATATTGCACTCAAACAAAAAGGAATTGGGTACTAAAATTTAGTGCAGAAATGCGGACGCCATAACCTTACGACATTAAGACACGATGCATGGTCTAATAATTAATAAGT
Organism: Spodoptera exigua; assembly: GCA_902829305.4. Classification (NCBI taxonomy): domain Eukaryota; kingdom Metazoa; phylum Arthropoda; class Insecta; order Lepidoptera; family Noctuidae; genus Spodoptera; species Spodoptera exigua. The sequence continues at coordinate 9,619,506 of LR824614.2, forward strand.
TAAGTTAAGTTAGCACTTGTTTGTATTGGCTTCAGCTTGTAGGCCTATAATTTATTTATTTATATATGGTTGCTATGAACAGTTTTGCATAGTTTCTTTTTGTACGTGACCATGCAAGATGACGCCATGATAATTAAAATTATTTTAGACTCTTTTATTTTCAAGACATTATCTATCGTTCTCAAATTTACGACATACCTACTAAGAATTGAGGTCTTAAGAATTCAAGAAATCACGATCAAGATATAAGTTTATAAAAATACACACGTTTCGCATAAACAATTCTGTGATTCATTAAGTTAGAATTCCATTTATTCAAATTGTCTAGCATTGTTATGATACTTGATGTTCAATTTTAAACCTATTCACCTAGTGTTACAGTCTATTTTATTAAACATGAATAGAAATTATTTAACTCGCAGCTGCTGATATAAGCAAAGGAATTTGTTAGTTTATGGAGCAACCTTGACGCCTACGACTCCATCAATCAATATACAACTTTCTTACTTTAAGATAAGATATAAATTATGTTTATAAGTTAAATTATTAGTCACTGAAAAGACGAGAGGAGAACGGAGTGTGAGAGCTATAAGCCAACAGAACTTATAAGTACTATTTGAGATTCTCCAGCACTCACAAGTTTTTGAAACGTCACTTACACCAATTGATGAGGGAGAGCCATGCTTCGGCACGAATGGGTCGGCTCGACCGGAGTGATACCACGGCCTCACAGAAGACCGGCGTAAAACAACCACAGCGTTGTGTTTCGCCGTGTGAGTGAGGTTACCGGAGGCCCAATCCTTCCCCACCCCCAATCCCTCCTCAATCCTTAAATCTCCATATCCCTAATCCCTAAAAGGTCGGCAACGCACTCGTAATTCCGTAGCGGGTGTCCATGGGCGGCGGTGATTGCTTACCATCAGGTAATCCGTCTGCTCGTTTGCCGACCAATTACATAAAAAAAAATTGTAGCAAGATCAGTTCAGTTGATTCGTACTAATTATTTGATGGCCATTGTGCCTTATCAACCAGTCACTTTGTTTTATACAACATACATAAAACTTTATTAGAAAATTACTTATGTCTGAAGGTCTAAGGTTATAGTGGTAATATTTTTTATAACTTTTTTATAGCTAAAGAGGTGTATGATTAATGGCAGGGTCATCATTACATTGGTAGTGTTGTTAGGTGAATACTAAATTGTTCTGTTTTCCATCCATCCGTACCTATTAGGTTCTTATATTGTCTATCTCTTAACACATTTTTTTTATGTAATAGGTCGGAAAACGAGCAGACGGATTACCTGATGGTAAGCAATCAGCGCCGCCCATGGACACCCGCAACGGAGGAGTTACGAGTGTGTTGCCGACCTTTTAGGGATTAGGGATTTGGAGATTTAGGGATTGAGGAGAGATTGAGGAAGAGATAGGATTGGGCCTTCGGTAACCTCACTCACACGGCGAAACACAACGCTGTGGTACTTTCACGCCGGTTTTCTGTGAGGCCGTGGTATCACTCCATTCGTGCCGAAGCATGGCTCTCCCACACTTAGATCAACACTTTCATCCAATTCGACAGTGCCTTGCCGTAACCCAAGTCATCAGTGAGCTGCCTTTTTCCTTTAGAGCTTTTCCATATTATCCATTCAAGTCCACATTCTTGGTCCATTCTGGCTAGCACTAAATCAAATATTTACTACGTGGACCTAATATGAAATTATATAGAACGTTATTAATGGATTGGGCATTACGTCTGAGATATTGTCTGAGTACAGAGACAGTAGCTACTTATTGTTACATTAAATTACGCGTTTTAATGACGCCATATCTTTTATAACCATTGATCGGCTTGGTCGCCAAATAAGTTTAGTGACTGAACATGCATGATGAGCCTAAATAAATATTATGATACATATTGTTCCTAGATCAAATTAAAATCTGTTTTCTATTTAAGAACTTCTTTGATAACTACAGCGCTTAATCCTTATCTAATCAGCAACACTATCATTAAGAAATGTATTCCAATATAATTGAAACTGAGTTGGTAACAATTTGACGAAACATTACGAAAGCTTTCTTTGAAAATTCTCATCTTCAGCCAAGTGAATCGGCAACAGGTGAAGGCATTAAATTAGCAATGATGCGTCAAATTAAACTTGTTTACGCTATTACCAAATATAGACCGGTAATAAAAATGTTAATGTCTGATTTTAACGAGCGTTTTGGATGCGTGAATGCGTCTTTTGTTTTTCTATTTAATACTTTTTACACTCAATCAGTTGCGTGGAGCCTTCAGTAATGTAATCCTTGGTTATTATTTAATTGCACTTAAGTGTAGGTTACTGTTTTAATTTGAAGTTGATGGATGTGTTACATACACATAACATGTCATGTTTAACTGTTAGCGAGTGTCGGAAGAACTCGTTTCCAAATTACGATCACGCAGATCATACTTTGCTTGCTGTTGAAAATGTAGGTGAATAAGTGTGGGAGATCCATGCTTCGGCAGGAGTGGGCCGACTCGACTGAGGTGATACCACAAGTATATACAATATACATATAGTGTATATACCGTGCGCTTGAGTTGTGTTTCGCCGCACAACCGCAACAACGGAGGATTTTCGATTGCGTTACCGACCTTTTGGGGATTAGGGGTTTGGAGATTTAGGGATTGGGGGAGGGGAAGGATCAGGCCTCCGCTAACCTCACTCACACGGCGAAACAAAACGCTGTGGTTGTTTTACGCCGGTTTTCTATGAGGCCGTGGTATTACACCGGCCGTATTAGTCGACCCATTCGCCGAAGCATGGCTCTTCCACACTTACTGATAAACATTGTAAAAACTTAGCATAGCCCATACAAAACTACCACTGATCTCATGGAACATCGTTTCCATAAACGCGTTTCTTTTATTTACATTCTCGAAATAGCGGTATAAACGTGTTCAACCTTTTTCAATGGGAAAACATTCCATCTGTAAAACAATGATGTTAACGATGAGAATTGTAAGAAGTTTGTGACTTTGTGACGAACCGTATTGTTAGATCAACATTCGATGTTACCGAGAAATTGTTTTCTTTGTCTAACCTCAGAACTTTCCAGATAACCTGTGTTTTTTAGTTTACTAGTGACTATGACCTATGTTGCTTATTCATTTCATGAGGGGAGCGGGGGGAGGGGGGGGGGGCAGTTATCAATTGGCTTCTTTCGCCCTGGGTGAGACGAGATGGAGTGTCAGATTTTATTGACTAAACAACTCTTTTCTTTCTCCTGCCGCACCCCTAACCTAGGATGACTAGGATCCTAACCTATTTTTTTTTTGTAAGTGTAAAGTCATCACATGACTTCTGGAGGGAGTGTCAGACTCTTACTGACTAAAAACCCCGTTCCTTCTCCTGCTCTGGGCCGAGGTCGCGGGTGCCTCATTGTGCTTCCCCCGGCTGAACATCAGCCCTATTGGGCCCCGTCTGTGGTGGTGTGGCTCTTTGAGGCATCGCGCCGTACGCTCTGGTCTAGTTCTGGTCGGGCGGCGAGCTACCCATACTCGCCGTCCGCAGACCCGCGCTTACGGTGCCCGGATATCATCTCGCGATCCCCGACGCCCCGAATGTCGCCTTCTGCGGGTGTCTTATTCATGAGCAGCGTGCACCTCATGGCTATTTTTTTAATCTTTTGTATTTTCTCAACTTGTACAATATTATTTACTATACTAAAATACACAGGTAAATACGAATTGACTCAAGTACTCGTTTGGTTTACACAATATTTGATTTTGTTTTGAGCTTTGAATGTATAGATACATATATATATTTCATTACATCGACAAAGCCCTAAGTTATATACTACCTACATAGTTATAAATCACTACATTGTATAAAACAAAGTCATTTTTTCCGTCCCTATACCCCTATGTATGCTTAAATCTTTAAAATAACTCAACAGATTTTGATGCGTTTTTTAATGTAGAGTGATTGAAGAACATTTCTATGTGTCGTGGTGGCTCGGAGGTTAAGGCACCCGCTTCCCATGCACGAGGGTCCGGGTTCGAAACCTGGCAAGTAGTAATGTGACTTTTGTCGAGTAATATACCTAGTCTTCAAGGCCCGAGTGAATAGGTTGCTGATGGGTAGGCATGCTTCGTCGTAGGTCGCATTATCGTTTACCACCACGCGTGATAGCGGCCAAATTCCGAAAAAAAAATATATTATTAAATATATTTGTTAGCTAGACAATCACGCTAAAACAGCTGGATGGATCTGGATGAAATTTGACACAGGCAAAAGATACATGCCGGAATAGAACATAGGCTATTTTACCGGGCGAAGCCGTTGGCGGATTCTAGTTATAAACAAATTATCTCTCCCTCTCAGGAGATTGTTTAAATGTACAACCATATCTATAACTTATCTCATCATTTTCTCATAATACGCTTAGACTCACTGGTGTGTGGTATTGTAAACATTTTCTATTGTAAACATTGAGTAGGAAACAATTGTGTTTACAATTATTTCATAATATTTTGAACGTCCATTCAAATAAAACATTGCGTACATCTGCTTAATAGTAGGCATGGGAATGTTGTTTTTTATGTATTCATTACATTTTTCAGTCCAAAATAAACAAGAGTCGCAAAAATGGGAAAATGGATGAACATGATTTAGATAGGGTTAGTAAAGGATTAGGTTTCTGAGATTTAGAGATTGGGGGAGGGGAAGAATGATCGGGAGTCCGGTAGCCTCATTCAGTCAGCGAATGTTGTGGATGTTTCAAACTTCAGTTTTCTGTGAAGCTGTTGTATCACTCTGTCAAGCCGACCAGACAAATTAGCCGGCAAAAGTATGACCCTTCCTTTTTTTTTTTAAAAACACGTTGCTCCACATTAGGATTTTCTCCTGTGTCGTGGGTGCGGTTAAAGGTTATGAGTAAAACATACAATTTTACATACACATGACACCCAGACCGGGAACAACATTTTGTGGATCACACACAGTTGTTCCGTGCGGGAATCGAACCCGCGACACGTTGCACGGCAGCCAGTTGTCCAGCCACCGCACCAACCGTACTGTCATTTCGGAGATTTATTCTATTTTATACTGAAGGGTTACCCTTGTACCCTTTTGTTTGTTCATGAGCAAGACTGAAAATACTTGTTATTACTTCGAATACGAGAAGCCCAACTGCCTTTGCTCATAAGACTACGACCATGGTGTCGTATGTTTTAAAAAACTGTCTACATTTTTCGCCATCTTGGGAACCTTTCTTCTAGGGCTTTCTAAGACTTGGAAAACGTGATTGTTTAGTCACTAAGCACTAGTTTAAGTTAGCCTCTTTATGGTCGTAACGTACTTTTGAATAGTGAACTTCGAAAAACGGAAAATCTAACTTTTAAATTATTTTCGCTATCAGCCAAACAAAGCGACTAGTTTTATGTTACTTATTCAAGGTATAGGTCATATGTAGGTAGGTGCTATAGATAATCGTAGATTGATAGTTATAAACATAATATATTCTTGTCACATAAAAAAACCATTCGACAGTACCGAGAAGGGCCAACGAATTTTAAAGCAAAAAGATCTAAGAATTTTTTAACGATCCAGTGTCTGATCACCTATTCCAAAGACACTGGATCTTTATTTTTTTATTTGTAATTTGCAAATTTATTTTTTTCATCGACAAATGAACAGACTGATTACGTGATATTTATTAATCGACCCTGGTTATAGATACTCGCAATATTAGAGAAGTCACAAGTACGTTGCTGACTTTTTGGGGGTTATTCCATACTCCCTAGCTTTTCCCTAAAAGCTAGGCGCCTTTTGAAGGTTAGCGTAAAAAGGTTTTTGAGGATTAGGCCTCCGAGTACTTTACTTATAGGGCCAAACATAACGTGAGCATTGTTTCACATTAGTTATGTGTAAGGTCGTGGTTTAACTTACAAAATTGTTTAAAGTTATTCTTTGTCTTTAGTTTTCCTGTAAGGTTTTTTGCGTTCATTCTTTAACATCTTGTTTATTTCTAATATCCTAACGTTTCCTAAAAGGGTTGGTAGAAATAACTGTAACAATAACAACCCAAAATTTCCTCAGTATTTTAGTCAGTTACATAGAATAGCCAATACAAGATGACCCAAGCTTATTAGCACCAAGTTTTAATTTACAGGCCATGTTACTCTGGTCATAACTGGCCATACATTCAATCAGGTCGCTTACACATAACGCTACTATTGTTCGTGCGTACTGTTTGTATTGGTATCAAACGTTACATGCCTTAGCATAACTGACAACGAAGCGTAACACTTACCGTTGGTAATGGTACGTTTAGATACAGCGTAACATTAAACTGTACTTTATTTGCATAAGATTACTGTGCAAAATTGAATAACAGAACTTTTTGAAGTGTTTCTAATGTTTTATTCAGATTTCTTATTCGAATTCACTTGAGCAATTGATTTGGTATCAATAAGGGTCCTAAGACACGAAAACAGAAATGTAATTAATTATAGACACTATTTAAACAAAGATAACGATTAAAATTGAATGGTTGAGCATTCTCTATTGAGAAAATTATTTAAGACGTAAGAATAATATAGACGTGTCTCTTAGAAAAAACATTTTAAGATCTTTGGTTCTTTTAGTTCTCCATTTGTTTTATTTTCTCCCATAAAACCCGCTTAATAGTTTTCAAGTATGTTATTTAGAAATTAATACATAAATCTTGTGTATTTACGATAAGGTTTCTTATAAAACGATGAGACAACAATACATTAAATTATTTCTTTTAATAAATAAATCTGAGAGATTTAAGCTATCAACTTCTACAACATTTTGTTCTACCTATATATCTAAATAAAAACTATCTCAAAACAATCAAAATCGTTCCAACCGTTTATAGAGATAGAGTTCAATGACATTTATCAATAAACACAAGTATTCAACGAAAAAATACGATGGTAACTATAATAGCATTGTGTATTCCCTAAAATACCGATATTCATAATGAACTATATAAAAATGAGAACAATAAAAATGTGATTCAGTCATTGTTAAAGTTCATTGAATGAACCTGAATTACCTGTTTTGAAACGAGACGAAAAAATGAGAGAAATCTATAGAGTCATTATGTGCAGAGATGCCAAAATAAATAAAAACATATGTGTTTTTATTTATATAGGTACGTACTATGTTTGTTTATGTTTTATTATTTAGGGATACCTATTCATAACTACCACTTAAACAAATTGATTTGGACAATTCATAGTTGTAAGTACCTCTACCATAAATATTAGAGTATTTTATAAGAAAAGGTTCCAAATTGCTTTACAAAAAACCTTAATAAACTAAATAAATCTCAATTATTATTATTATCTCACGACAAAACGCGACGAAAGTTAAGCAATGGAACATAATGTTTAGGTAAAGTACCTCTAATAAGTACTACGCTATCATCACATCAGTAATTTCGTAACAAAACGACAACATTATACACACAGACACGACAAAGAATACACTGCCTTAAAAAAAACTTTAAAGATTAAAAAGATATTAATAATAAATGTAAACAGTTTAAAAGACTTACAAGTTAGAACGAAGAGCGATCGCACGCACGTGTACGCCATTCCGGTCGGACGGTGACGGTATGACGAGATACGGGCTCAGTCCACGCAGTGCCCACTCCTGCGCATTGCGAACTTGATTCCGTTGGGCAGGTGTTTTAAATCGTGCGCAAACGCTTGCGTTGGCGCATGATCTAAGCTCTCTTTTGGGAAAAAATATTTTGTTTTCCTCTTTTTGCATTTATGCTAAGCCTTTTAAATGATGTCACAGGTTGTTTTAGTCTTTATAAAATATATCAACATAGTAGAGATAGTTTTAATCAGAGTATTATCTTAATGAATCTTGGCGTAAAAGGAAGTAATGGCAGAGTTCAATAAAGACTAGTATCGAATAACGTTACTAATAAAATTGCTAATAAAAACGTGTAATTATTTCCGTGATTACATGAATCCTTTCCGAAGTATTGCACTTTTATAATTAATACTACATTTCTTTGTTTTAATAACTGTTGTACGATGTCATAACAAAATTTAGGAAAGCCAAACTAGAGAGAATGTTCCAAAGTTTTCTAGAATAAATTCATATAGGGGAGAAGGTCAATAACAAAAAAGACCAGATAAAATTAGATGACGATGAGATTTTTAATTTAGTCTTTAAATCTTGATTTATATAATATAGAAGACTTTTTTCCTTAACAACCCAAATATGTTAGAATGTGAGTTATAAGTATTTTGCATGAATTTGAACTTTAAAGTCTGTAATATAAACTCGTGCCGCGTAAATACTTCAAACAAAACTATTTGACGTTATTTGTTTTTCTTAATTAATTTTGCCTTACACTCATTTTAATCTTTATTATGTATATGTAGATTATTACATTTATCAACATAAGTGTTTGGTAAAATCTCAACTATCTCCACCCCGATCGATCATAATCTATACATAATAAGTGGCTGATCTATTATCATCGGCAACTTTAAAACAAAATACAAGCTATCATTGCTTTCTAAGTAAAATTTGGTTTAAAAACAAGTACAAAACATCTTGCATATAAATTAAAACATTTATAAATTACTTCGCATTAATTGCTTTCTTAGCTTACAATTATTTTTAAAGTATCTATTTGTTTTATAGGTCGAACTTTGTGTCCTACACAAAGTTCAATCCAACTTTTGCTAAGCACTAATTCAGTTGACTAAGCAATTACAGTAGTAGATTTTACCTATTACCTTCTCATTGAACAAGATTTAACTGATCTGAAATTTTCTAGAAACGTTCACGTCAAAAAATATACTTATATTTTGTAAAATTGGTAGATTATTTAGGTAGATATTGACAAAAGTACCTACTTCCGTGATTGTCAAAGATAAGCTTGACAACAAGACATTTAATGGGTGACTTAGAACATTATTGTGGATTTAAGATTTAAGCATTAGATAGACTAGGCATGATGTTGTTTGGCCGTGGTAGCACCTAACACACAACACAAGATGGTAGTAGTAGTTTTCTCAGTTAAGAACAAATGATTTTGACTTTTCTTTCTAGTACAATAAAATCGCTATTCGACCAATTACATTCATTGATCGGCTGTTTTTTTATAAGTACGTTCAAATTCAAAGAACATATTTACTTACCAACAAAATGTAAAAGAGACATCCTTATTGGTACGTACACAAAAAACGCTATGGAGCCCAGTGTTCTGAATTTATCTATAAACTAGCTACTCCTGCGCGATTTCACTCGCTGCTCTCTCTATTTTATTGTAGCGTGATGTTTTAAGCCTAAGCATATAAGCACTCGGAAACATTGTAGCTATCTATCAGTAAATCAATCAGGCAATCCGACCAGACCATACAAATCTTACCTCTTTATAATATTAGTATAGATTCGTCGTAATAGGCGGGTTAAACAATTATCATAAATCTACATTACATTTGCCGACATATAGTATACAACTGTCTTGTACAATAATAACTTCAACATCATAAAATGTCTGTAAGTAAATAGTTAGTGTTAATCAACGTTATTTACGAAGCCGATGTCGATCAAACTTCTTATTTCGTAATTCTAACGAAGTAATTGAATTACAATTTGCAGTACGTACGTAACTACTTATATACCTTTTAGTAATATAACAATATCACGGATTTGATACAAGTTTCATGAAGTTTTTTTTCTGCGATATGACGGCAAACTACTTAGTCTGCTCGTTTGCCTGATGGTAAGCAATCAGCGCCGTCCATGGACACCCCTCACAATGGAGGTGAACGAACGAGGTTAAGGATTTGGAGAGGAGAAGAATTGGGTCTCCGGTAACCTCACTTACACGGCGAAACACACCGCTGTGATTCTTTCACGCCGGTCTTCTATAGGGCCGTGTTGGTATCATTCCGGTCGAGCCGTGATATCACCTCCCACACAAATAGAATTTTTCTTTTCTAGCCTTTAATGTCCCACTACTGGGCAAAGGCCTCCTCATCTCGCTTCAACACCTTCCGACCTTTCGACCGTATCCACCAGTCTCGACGATAGGCGTCTAGATTGCACACGCCATCTTTTCCGGGGATTACCTCGCCTTTTTTTTTTGTCAGGGGAAAATCATCCAATGACTTCTCCCGCCCAGGGTAAGGCGAGAGAGAGTGTCAGACTCTTACTGACTAAAAACCCCCCCGTTCCTTCTCCTGCTCTGGGCCGAGGTCGCGGTGCCTCATTGCGCTTACCCGGCAGCCCCGGCTAAACATCAGTCCTTTAGGGCCCCGACTGTGGTGGTCTATTGGCTCTTTGAGGCGGGATTACCTCGCCTGACGTGACAATAGTGGCCCATCTCTCCAGTGCATTTGGCTGACGTGTCCGGCCCATTTCCATTTTAAAAGGCCCAGTTCCATTTTAAAATTTAGTGAAAGAAAGTAAAAAAGTATAGGTTCCAAACTTGATTTACTAGACCAAGGAGGTGGTTAGGTTTTTTGGCATGTTTTTTTATTTTTGATACAAGTCATCATCATTAAGTTTTTGTACTGAAGTCCAGTTTAGGATGAATATCTTTACAATAGCTTATGTTCAATTAGAGATGGGTTGATAAGATTGTAATAGCAAAATATTATATTTGCGTGTTGTTTGTCATACCTATACATTAGTATACATTGGCGATACACTTTTAATTCAGACAGACAGAGAATTAATTGGCGTACGATCCTAGTAGCAGTTTTTTCTGATGGAGATTCAATTTGTTTTAGGAGTATAGCTGACTTAACCTATCCTACATTAAGCAAGCATGGTGATTAATGCTTAAACTTTATCCGTGTGAGAAGAGGCCTTTTCTCAGCAGTAGGCACTTATAGGGTTATTATGATGTATGACACACGTGATCTCGAAAGCAAGAATCAAAGGCATATTAGTCACAAATAGAATTGGTTAATGATTTTATAGGAAAAGTGTGAACCTTCCCTAGCTGTGGGAAAAAATCTCAAATGACGAAAATGTTTTCCACACTTTTTGTTTATTATTATGTCAACTGTCATTAGTTTTGATGTAGTACGAAGTTCGCCAGGACCATGGATATCGGTAAACAGTTAGAAATAACAATTGAAAAACTTTTTTTAAAATTAAAATATATATATGTTTTTATACAATATACGTAAATGTTTACACGAGTCTTGGTTTATCGTGTGACGGAAAAATATCATAAATAAGGTAATCTGTTTGTAGATTGTATTGAAGAAACGACACAATCTCGGACGGAAGAAATTCTTTCGTTATGATTTATACTTGGCGTTTGCCTACTTAACTGACGTGCTTATGTAAGCGTTGTTGTGTTCAACGATAGATAATACAATTAAGTACCTACTTTGACTAGGTCAAAAGTAAAATATTTCATTCATTGATTTAACGAAATACTTACTAATATTCGTGTTTTCTTTAGGAACACTCTCAGAAAAACTTTTTTCTAAGGAGAACTGGAACTACATAACTGCGATGCACCCGCAACCCCTTCCGAACATCGGAACTATTGGGCCTCATCTGAGGTGATCTCTTTGACTCTTTGCTTTCGAGGTACTCGCGCAACGTGACCTGGTTCTGGTCTGGCGGCGAGCTATCCTTGGTCACCGTACGCCGTAGAGACCAGCGCTTACTGTTACAGCATAAGCCGAGCGGTTCCCGACGTCCGGAGTATCAGAAAATATACAGTAGTGTATGTAGTTCTATCATTCGCTTCGCGTACTTTTTTGCAGCGAAGACCGCTTTGCAGTAGAAGGATACGGATTCCCAGTTTTCTTCGCTCCGCATCATAACTTCTATTCGATTATAGTAGAATACCCTTTCTCGTAATGCAGTTACTTTTAAGTGTGGGAGAGCCATACTTCGGCACGAATGGGTCGGCTCAACCGGAGTGATACCACGGCCTCACAGAAAACCGGCGAGAAACAACCACAGCGTTGTGTTTCGCCGTGTGAGTGAGGTTACCGGAGGCCCAATCCTTCCCCTCCCCCAATCCCTTCTCAATCCCTCAATCTCCAAAACCCTAATCCCTAAAGGGTCGGCAACGCTCTCGTAACTCCTCCGTTGCAGGTGTCCAACTGATTGCTTACCATCAGGTAATCCGTCTGCTCGTTTGCCGACCTATCACAAAAAAAACGAGTGCGTTGCCAACCTTCATATTTTATGAAATAAATAATCCATCGGCTCCTTTGCCGAAGCATAAAAATCCCCACCCGAAAAACCTGGAAACGTACTTGTAACTCCTTTGTTGTCATATGTCTATGGGTCGCGCTGATTGCTTATTATCAGTCGTCTGCACGTCTGCCGCTCTATTTTTTAATCAAATGCCATTGGCCTCAATATTTTGTTTATACGAACAAAGACTATCTTTGTATGCATTTTACTTGATTAAAAATGCGTAATTGTAAGCAATTCGGGTTTAATATACTGTTTTTTAATGAGAAAACCAGCTTGACATCGTTTAATGGATCGTAAAAGAAACTTCAAAAACAAAACGTAATCAGAGATTATGAAAATTGGTCCTCTAAAAGCAGTACTTTTCACGTGGTACAGTCAGCATCAAAAATATAGGTGACAATCAGGGTGTTCAAGGACTACTCAAGGACAGGGTTGAAAAAGACAGCAATAGTGTCCAAAACCTTTAGTAACTATAGACGTGTGACATAATATTTATAATCCAAGGTCTTAAAGCTCATTTTCCTTACGTGTTCCATATTTTGAACACTTACAATGCTTAAATACCATTGCCAGTTAAATTGTACCGATATTTATGACACTGAGTGAAAATATCTATATGGTAACTTTGTTGTACCGAATTTTTGGCGGTTTGTGTACGTCTATACAATTTAGTACTTTGAATTTCTCTACATATCTGACGCTGTCTGACATACAATGCTAAAATGTTGCATATTTATTGACAAACTTATAAAATAAAGTATTACCCACCTAAGTAACTGAAATCGAAGACCGACCAGACCCGACCAGATCTATGTATTATTTAACATGTAAGTACATAATTACAATATCATTGTTTTTTGCTAATAAAAAAAAAAACCAGCAGCTTATGTTAAAATAAAAATAATCATGTGAATAAATTATTATAATTAATTACATATCACAAGTCACATTAATAAATATACCTATTTAAACGTTTCACTAATTAGTAACAACAATAATTTTCATTTATTTATTCATTAAATAAATTTTGAGAACGAAAATACCTGCCTATACAGAATACTTAGGCCGCGTTAACACGGCGCGTCGTGCGTTCGTCGTACATTGCAGTATGAGAGCGCGTCATCTGACGCGCAAAAACAAACACACGAACTTTATGAGCAATGTATGATGAACCGAACGACGCGACTCGTAGCGTGGTTCGCCCTCAAAGAGCCTAATGGTGTTTTATCCACCACAGATCAGCCCAGGTTGTTGTTTAATGTCACACGAGAGAGGTCTGGAGCAGGAGAAGGAACAAAGGTCAAAAGTAAAAAAAACATTTATTCCAATTAGACCCTTAAAGGCACTTTTGAACTTCAAACAAACTTTTTAAGATATATTGTCAGTCTGCCGGTCAGTCCTCTCTCTTAGTGAAGCTCATTCCAAAGTGTAGATTCTGATGGAAAAGAACGAGCAAGAAACTCGAACGGAGGATTTTTTAGATTTTTTTAGAGATTTAGAGCTTAGGGGAGGGACCCAGACATCACGCACATGGTGAAGGAATACAGTTTATCGTTTGAAATATCAGTGTGGGTAAGAGAAAGAGCTATACAAGTTGTCTAGCTCTGTCTCTTACCCATACTGAAGTAAGATTGAAACAGTCTTACTTTGAATGTCATGGTTACCCCCCTGGACTTATGCTTTCTGATTAAAAGTTTTATATTGACTATTCGCCTAAAGCTGGCGTGGTGATTAATGTTCATACATTCTTTGTGTGAAAAGAGGTTTTTAGTGAGCAGTGGGCCCTTTTAGGCTGGTGATGTGAATACACGTACTAAAGGGTTCCTTTCAAAAACCATTGAAAATATCATCTATCTTTTGAGAAAAAATAATGTGGCATTATGTTTTAAGTAAATTTTCTATAAGCAGCCGAAGTCTAGGTAACTACGTTATTATCTCATCAATCAAGTAACATGTGTTTTTTGAGGTGGAAATATAATCAAAATTAAATGGCTTCTCTCAGGTGAGGTTAAAGGGAGTCTCAGACGCTTACTAGCTAAAAACGACCCCTGTTCCTATTGTGCTTGAACTGCAACCTCGGCCTACATCATCTAGTCACAACTACTGGAATAATGTTAACATGCGTTGTTTTAACAGTCACAATTAGTTTAAATAGTCGTAAAAAACCATGTCGGTTGATTGGTATAGCGGGTAAGAAACCTAAAAAGTTAATTGAATTTGATATTTAATTTTACTTAGGGCTGATTTTTCAAAAGTCTACTCTATATATTATCTGAGGAATAAAATTGTTGCTGTCACTGTCTTATACAAACATTCTGACGCGATAGTTTCATAATTTATTCCCTAGGAAACTTTTATCTAACCATTTAAAATCTTAAAAACCTTAGTATATAAACACCTAAAAAAACTCACCTAGCTGATTGCTGGAGCAGGCTGGCTCATCCAGCGTGTTGGTGGGCTGACTCGGCAGAGCCGTCGATAAATGTAATATAAATTAGATTGTATTATTGTTGATATTTAAATGTAACATGTAATTTCTTATCAATACTATAATTATGTGGTTAGTTGGAGTATGTAAAATGCGTATTATTTAAATATGAAACTTTATTAATATTTATTGGATATTGTTTGACAAGGGCACGGGCCCCGAGTCCGTGGAGATTGTAAACCATCAATGTGATGTATAAAAAAAACACCTCACAAAATCAGAGATTTGCGAATCGTTGTTAAAATACAAAATGGAAACAATCATATATTTAATCAGGTAAATAATTATGTTCCTTAATTTCTATAAAAGATTATAAAACATAGTAAAATATTAATAAATATCTATCTTTAGTTACATAGTGAAACATCGTAAAAGAAGGATAATTTTAAGGCCTTCTCTATTAATATCTACTTAAACTACGTGTCATATGAAATTAAAAAGCCGGCATTAAAAAAATATATTGATTTTTTTATGTATGAAAATCCATATAAATGATTTACAGCAGTTTCTTAGTCAAGCAAGTAAAGAGCAAAGTACCAACTAATGACACTTTAAAAGGATCGGTTCGTTGAGTTGGCCTTCATTTTAAGTCTTATCTCTCGGTGTTAAGGTAGTACCTTAGTGTCAGTATTAAAATGTAAGTTTAATTTATAATTTAACATAATTATTATTTACTAAATTCTCTGTTATAATTGGGGTATTGTGTCTATAATACGGCTATTAAGCAAAAGGCTCGTTGTCTAATGGTATTGGGTTAATTCATCAAATCCCCAACGAACGTTCGCGCATATTATTCTGCTATTGCTTCTCGAATTACCAAGACTGAAAAGTGAAATAAGACTGGCGAAGTGTTTAATGTTGCTTAATTGACTTAACTATGAATACTATATTATATTAAATGTAAATGAGATATGTTTGGGTATGAATTTTCCAAGCTTCGGCACGAATGGGTCGGCTCGACCGGAGTGATACCACGGCCTCACAGAATACCGGCGTGAAACAACCCACAGTGTTGTGTTTCGCCGTGTGAGTGAGGTTACCGGAGGCCCAATCCCTTCCCTTCCCCTATCCCTTCCCGATCCTTATATCCGCAATCCCTATCCCCAAAAGGCCGGCAACGCACTCGTAACTCCTTTGGTATTGCGGGTGTCCATGGGCGGCGCTGATTGCTTACCATCAGGTAATCAGTATGCTCGTTTGCCGACTTATAAAAAAAAATGGGCCGACTTGAACAGGCAGTGATTCACCACCGTAGTATCACACTCTTCAAGTCAGTTGACGGTCGACATATCGCTGCCAAACTGAACAGTGAAATAATCCTTGTGTCATGTTTCGCTGTTCGAGTAAGATTACCTAATAGATGCTCATTATTTGTTCCCATTTGTCATCCACAAATCCCTAACCCTAAAAGGCCGACAACAAATACGTGTTGAGGGTGGCTTTGGCTGCCCTAACTGCTTACCATCAGGTGACATGAAAGTATGCTTGTTTAATTGGCTTTCTTTCGTATCACAACTTTACTATTCAGTTTGTGTCTGGTATTTTAGACTTTAGAATATGAGATATAGGGTCCTTTTCTGTTTCTTTGCATCCAAGCCGTGGATAACAAACAGCTAGTGATTTTATATTTTTTTTGGTTTAGGGTATTGAATATTTATCATTGCGTTTATTAAGTTCCTAATTATTACGTTCGTTCTTATGTGTGCATATGTTTCAACGTAACGTCGGTCGTGTTTTTCCAGAAAATGTAAGATGTGTGCTTACTTTTCGCTAGACACGTTTAGTCATATGCTGAGTGCTTACAGTCACGCCATTTTCAGGAAATTGAGAAACAAAACTATAAATCTGTTATTATAGCATAAATATAAATAAAACATAATATTCTTGACGTGGGCACTGAAATCTTAGCCGCGTACCAAGCTATCGGTGATAGTGTATACGTTCAAACATTCATGTTTTTGTTTTTAGGGTTAATGTTATAGTAAATCGTTCCATCAAGGGCTGTTTTTTCAACGGATAGCATAAGTTACCTGGGGAATAATTAAAAATAGTTATATAAAATTAATATAAAAGACAGTGACAGCAACAATTTTATTCCTCAGATAACATTTATCTGACTATTGAAAAATCAGCCCTAAGTTACTTTGTCTTGTCGAACTTGTTGTCTTTGTTAACTCTTTTGAATCCCCAATACCAAAAGAAACATATATTTCAATTGTCTGTTTTCTGTGTCATCATAACTTTTATTGGATGAACCGAAATTGGGCACATTTTTTTACAAAATACTATGGTTTAATGTTTTGAATTACTTATTACATTTTCAGTTGTGAAAAATGGCTCAAAGTGTACAGACGACAACGATTTTGGAACAAAAAGAAGAAAAAACAGTTACATTGCTGGTACCTCAAGCTGGAAAGAGAAAGTTTGAATTCGTTTATCAAAATCTCATCACTTTTGCTTATTGGCATATAGCTGGACTATACGGCCTTTATTTGTGCTTCACCTCGGCGAAATGGGCGACAATTTTATTCTGTAAGTACTTATTACCTATTTTAAGCTTCCCAAGTCATTAAAATAAATAACGAAAAAGTATCAGCAAAAAACCTTTTTTTGTCTTTTTTATTCTTCGATAATATTTGTACTTATTTATTTATACTTAAGTATATTTTCTTCGGATTAGCGTTTTTACGACAGGAATTTATTAATAGATATATAAATTAAAAACTATCTATAGTATATCTATGTAATAGATTTTGTAAGATTGTAATAGATTTTGGATAAGTTTTTATAATAACTATCGTGAGACATACTAAATTAACTTAAAATCGCGGGTTACTCACGTCTATATTGAGAAATGCCCTACTAGTTTCATTGCATGCCTCATGAGCAGCGTGCGCGTACGCAGCGACGTCGCCGCGTCGTGCCGCATATAGACGTGAGTAACCCGCGATTTTAAGTAGATTTTGGATAAGATGCGGGTTCGATCCCGCACGGAAAAACTCTTGTGTGAACCACAAATTGTTGATCCGGGTTTGGGTGTCATGTGTTTGTGAAATCGTATATTTGTAACGCAAGCACGACACAGGAGAAATTCCTATTGAGGAGAAAATTTAAAAAAAATGTTGGAATCATTTCTATTTTTTTAATATTTGAAATTATTTCTTTCCAGCGTTCATCCTGTTTGTTATAGCAGAAATAGGAATCACGGCAGGCGCCCACAGGCTTTGGTCGCATAAAAGTTACAAAGTGAAACTGCCTTTAGAAATTCTTCTAATGGTGATGAATTCTATTGCTTTCCAAAACACGGTCATTGATTGGGTGAGAGACCATAGACTGCACCACAAGTATAGCGACACTGATGCCGACCCCCATAACGCCTCACGTGGGTTCTTCTATTCACACATCGGATGGTTATTTGTCAGAAAGCACCCCGAAGTCAAGAAACGTGGCAAAGAACTTGACATGTCTGACATCTACAACAATCCTGTACTGAGGTTTCAGAGGAAGTGAGTTTTAATTTTTTAGTGTTTAGTGGTATTTTCAAAGATAAGCCACAGTTTTGGTTAAATTCAATACTTTTTTGTCAAAATCATCAGTTTTCTATGGACGTCAGTCGTATCGTATAGTGTTGTGTTATGACGTCATGATTTTTTTGCGACACACAACAACTTTTTTTTTCAGTTAGCTAGAAATACATTAAGTGTTATATTAAGTAGATACATCTTAAATTAAATGAAAGTTTCGGAACGTTTTAATGCATTGAAAATTTGAAATAATTATTGATATTTGGCTAATTGAAGTGGACAATTACATATTGGAAGTAGATATTTTTTCGTTTTCTGTTTTGTCTTTTATATCGGGATCATTTATTACAGATACGGACCTATAGTATGTTTATATCTGCACCTTGAACAATTATGTATAAAATAAATAATTTTCGGCACTTGAAATCAAATCCATGTGATATTCCGATATTCAGGCAAAAAAACTGACTTGCCAAGAGGCCTCAACAGTATCCTCCTTTGTTTCTAACTTCTCGGAAAAAAAAGAGTTAAACTTACAAAGTTACTTTATCAGAACAGATTGTCTTTTATCCAGAATGAGTTAGTACTGTATCTAACTTAATGTTTTTTCTCAGGTACGCAGTACCATTCATTGGTGCAGTTTGTTTTGGGTTACCAACATTGATACCGGTTTACTGTTGGGGAGAAAGCTGGACCAATGCCTGGCACATCACCATGCTGCGGTACATCATGAACCTCAATGCCACGTTCCTCGTCAATAGCGCTGCTCATATATACGGGAAGAGACCCTACGACAAGAAGATTTTACCAGCTCAAAACATAGGCGTTTCCATAGCAACATTTGGAGAAGGTTTCCATAACTATCATCATGTTTTTCCATGGGATTATCGTGCAGCGGAACTTGGGAACAATGGCTTGAATTTGACTACTAAGTTCATTGATTTCTTTGCGTGGATCGGATGGGCTTATGACCTCAAAACCGTTTCGAAAGAGATGATAAAACAAAGGTCTAAGAGAACTGGTGATGGAACCAATCTATGGGGGCTCGAAGATAAAGATACACCAGAGAACTTGAAAAACATAAAAGGCGAATAAACACTTTTAAACTAAAGAAACCTTGAGGATTATTGTGATATTTCGAATTAATTTAATTTATTTTATATTTAATTTATTAATATTTCGGATAACTTTTTTAATGCTAATAAAGTTTTTCGATTAATATTTTTTATTATGAAGGGATTGCTTTAGGTACTATGCGATTAGCAACATTATGTATCTGTACCTATATTTATGGTTTTAGTCTATGTATGTAGATGAAAATTAATAAATGTTGCAATTGTATTATTTTACTTAATAATGAATAAATTAATTTATTTTTTAAAAGAGTTTTAATCAGAAACTAGTTAGTTAACCATATCTAAGTGTGACAATCGTCTGGGACGACCTGATGACCTCCATTCAGTAATAGGTAAACTAATTAGAAACTGAAATAACAAAACGAATGATCCTCACAACATCATATCTAGACCGTCATTCTTGGAGCAGATTTAATTGTTACTTAACCCAGTCCTCAGCAATTGTTTTTGGAATAAGATGGACACTATACACGACAGAACTAAGGAATTAAGGAATTGCTATTTTATTTTGAGGGGAGGGTGTTCATCTTACCATCTCGCCCTGGATGCGAATGGGAGTCACTTTACTGGATATATAAATAAAACTCCGATCCTTACCCTGCTCTAAGCTGAGGCCGCGAAACAATATTGCATTTGGTCCGCAACACCGACTAAAGAATGGCTTAAAAAATCAAAATATGGCAGTTGACACAGCAAAGTTCCATTCCAAATATTGTTTTTTTTTATCGAGAGGGTAGGAACAATTTGGAGGTTTTTAATCTACTGAATCCAATGTAGTAGGGACACTATTCTCTTTTGAATTTTAGAAAACAGAATAAACTTAATGATTTTCTGCATTATTCGGAAAAAAGATATTTTGCTTGTCGGCCAGTCGGGCGGTAGGGCGGATTACCGATCGGGAAAAAAACGTATCTGCGGTAGCCTATGGAACACAAAGTATTCCATAGAATTTGTACTTACTTGAGCGCCAATGATTTTCTTTTTTTATTCAAAATTATTACCAATTTCTGTGACCAAAAAGTTCTCTGACTGTTTTGTATTAAAGTAACGGTTGTCAATTCGTTTAATCAGTTTGTGTCAAAAATGTCACTCATGGCCGATTAGTTTCACAGAGATTTTTTTTATGTATGACTAGTTCCTAGTTATCTGTGCTCGTTAATATTTTCAGCGTAAATATGATTTGTTATTGAATATTATTCTATAAAGAGCTTTTCATGTACCGATGAAAACCTTGCTAACACGGCCGCTTGCTAAAATCTCCAAAAGTGACTCGCGGCAAGTCTTTTTTTGGAATTATTGCTGTATTATGTGCTTGCATAGCTGTAAGTTATGAAAATGTAACCAATGAACTGTTGATGGTAAGTTCAGAAAATGGTTTTTATTATTAACATTTTTTTTTAAAAGTTCATAGAGTCATATATGTACTTTCAAGTTCATTTAGACACCACATTTACAAACCACCAGGTGAAGGAAAACATCGTGAGAAATCCTTGACTTTCAATTTTAAGTTATAATTTCGTAATCGCCATTCCGAGGCCTCTTCTCACACGGAGAAGGATTGAGCATTAATTACCACGCTTTTTCAAGGATGCTAGCTAGCTATTTTAGATCAAGGAACCTAGTCAATGACAATTCGTGATAAAATTGCGTTTGGGGATTACTTTATTACATCTGATCGTTTCAGAGTCGCCGCAATAGACTTCGAACAAGCTTTGGCAATGAAGTTCACCAAGGGGCGTGGCCACATCATGTAAGAACTTTAAAATTAATTAACACCATACAATTTACTATTAAGTCTTGTCATTCATTGTAAATTATTCTTAACCAGCTGACCCGAGCTACTCCGTACCACCTCAAATAGGTTGCGGGGTGAGCGCAATGAGGCACCAAGACCTCGGCCCAGAGCAGGAGAAGGAACAGGGGGGTTTTTAGTCAGTAAGAGTCTGACACTCCCTCCCGCCCGGCCCTGGGCGGAAGAAGTCATTTGATGATTTTCCCCTCACAAAAAAAACCTCCTCAAATATCTATAACTAAGTAAATGTTCTGGCCTTTTAAACCTTCCCTGGAATCCAACAAATATTTTAAAACTTAGATTATCCAAAGCGGTCCAGCCGTTCTCCAGTTTTAATCAGACTAACGAACAACAATTCATTTTTATTCATAAAGATTCAAAGTTTTTAAGGTTTTGCCGCCTTATTTTCCCAGACTATTGTAACTCCTGTAAATCGGGGTCTACAAAGGAAACGGCAAATATCGAAAATAAAAATCGTATATTATTTATTATTTTCATCAAACTTCAAGCAAAATCGTTCGCACCGATTGTTCATTTATTGTGTCTCAATTTATTTTTAAAGGCTAATAATAGCTATGTTGGATCACGCAATTCTTTTTTTAATGCAATTAAAATGGGTGACTTCATAATGAAATTTAATTAATGCCATGTACCGTAACATGTTCAGTGGAAGACTAAAGTCTAGAATTCATTATGAGATCTTCTTTTAGGTTCTTATCTTCAGATTGTACAACAAATTCAAGTTCCAGTACAGAGCGTTTTGTGCCGGTAGCATTATAGGCGAAAAGAGGGTACTGACGTCAACCAACTGCTTCTTCACTAATAGAAAAAAGTAAGATCTTAGAATAGTCTTTTAATTCAAAAATTTTTGAAATTGACTGCATGGTTGGCGCGGTTGCTGGGCCACTGGCTGCCGTGCAACGTGTCGCGGGTTCGATTCCCGCACGGAACAACTCTTTGTGTGATCCACATATTGTTGTTCCGGGTCTGGGTGTGATGTGCATGTGGAATTGTATGTTTGTAAACACACCCACGACACAGGAGAAAATCCTAGTGTAAGACAACGTTTAAAAAAAACATTTGCAATTTTTATGATATAAGACAGTAAACGAGCAATTACCTTACCTGATGGTAAGCAATCGGCGCCTGGCGCCAACCTGCAACGCCAGAGTTACAAGTTCGTTGCCTGCGTTTGCCGAGTTGGAGGTTACAAGGACAAGTTTTTTGGTAGCCTCATACGCACGACGGAATCAAGCGTTATTTTGCGCCGATTTTCTGCGGTGGTGTCACTTCGTCTGAGCTGGCCAAAGCATAGGTCTTCCACATTTTCTTTTGGTAAATCAGTCACTGTAATATAAACTTTGAAATGTATTGTTCGTTATAATAAAGTGTATATACTTAACACTTAATTTCCAGTCCAAGACATAAGTTCGACCAGGTACGTTTCGTAGCTGGTATTCTAAAGACCCGTGGCACTGAACCAATACACGATGACATTGAACAATGGCGAAAGCTGGAACGCGTGTATACGCAGAAATTCTACAGATTTCCCGCCTTCAACCTTGCTGTTGTTGTAAGTATTGTATTGTTTAATTTATTTAAAACTTGCTTTTTTTAGACTTCCTGCAGATATTTGGTATAAAATCTATCCTATGTCCTTTCTCGAGTTCCAAACTATGTCTATACCAAATTTCACAGAAATCGGTTCAGTAGTTTAGGGGTGAAGAAAAGACAGACAGACAGACCGACTAACAGAGTTACTTTTGAATTTGTAAGATGAGTTTGGATAGTTTGGATTTAAGATATAGATGAACGTAAGAATAAAATAAAGAAAATTCGCCACATCACATATAAATATGTAAATCTTGTATACTTCACTACTGCTTTCACTGTCCCTACCTAAATCTTTATGTATGCTTACATCTTTAAAACTACGCAATAGATTTTGATACGGTTTTTAATAGATAGATTGAAAAGTATAGATGTACTTATGTATAATAACATCCATGAAATAGTGGAGGAATTTAGCATCAGTATTACATCTGCGAAGACGGGGTGTGTCGCTAGCGTGGGTACTTATAAAATTTCTTCTTCATATGAATACCTATGTCTAGTCAATATATTTTATAATATCTTAGGAATATTTATATCTTAGGAACTGTAGATTATTTGTTTGTATAAGCCAGAAGAGAAGAAGTCAGTTGGCAGGCGCCTTAAGAGCGATTTTAGCAAAACACACATTTCACAACAAAGCAACCAACATATGCTATTTTTTGCAGGTACTAACTAAACCCTGGGTTTTTAATACATACGTTAATAAAATACCGTATGCCACCAAAGAACAAGATTTTGATGGAGTTTGTACGGCAACCGCTGTAAAGGCTACCAGAGTAAGTTGGTTATACTTTTTAAATATAAATAGGGCACCTATATGTTATTAACAGACTTCTCGAGATCCAAACTATGCCTGTACTAAACACAGAAATCGGTTCAGTAGTTTAGGCGTAAAGAAAAGACAGACAGACAGACAGAGTTACTTTCGAATTTGTAATATTAGTTTGCCTTTTAAATTACTACCATGATATTATGTTCATCATATTTTTATATCAATTTTATTCACATCACATCATCAGCTTATACGTGCTCACTGCTGCTCAAGGCGGATTGGCGATTCCGTACTTTTACTTTGACTAGATAAGTAGACGTTTAAGTAAGAAAGAATGAATAAAACGTGTATGTAAGGGAAGAGTGACCTACCAAATGCAACAAAAACAATAGTAATACTTACTCCTCTTTTTACTTTAGTTGATATCTATACTATCATTTCATATAGCAACATTTTTTGAAAATAATTTAATTATTTTATTATATTTCAGAGCTGGTCTACAATTAAATATTTATACACCCAAGAGGTTGAAATGGTGCCGAGAGAAGAATGCGAAAAGATCCTGTGTAGAAGTTGCAGACTTTTTATGTGCACTGTATTCAATAACAGGAATCAATATGCATACTCCGTGAGTTTGCTAATTTATTTACGTTCGTAACGATCCAAATCCAGTTCCTTAGGGAACTTGAGCTTGATGGTCAACTGTTTTTTTTATGTGATGATAGGACAGCAAACGAGCTGACGTATCGCCTGATGGGCAATTAGCGCCACCCGTGGACATCCGCAACAACGGAAGGGTTAAGAGTGCGTTGGCGACATTTTGGGGATAAGGGATTTGGAGATGTTGGGGTTAGGGAGGGAAAGGATTAGGCCTCCGGTACCCTCACACACAGGCAAAACACAAAGCTGTGATTGTTTCACGGCGGATTTTGGTATCAGTCCGATCGAGCCGAAACATTCGTGAAGAAGCATGACTCTCCCACAATTAAACCTTAAATCTTGGTACACCTTTTCATGTGGGTGGAAAATCACTCGGGCGTTGAGGACTATCTCTATTTAAATTCTCCGGTGACCTCACTCGCGCGGGGAAAAGCGAAAGTTAAAGCTTTGTTTCACACCGTTATTCTGAGAGGTTACATTTTTGTATGAAAATCTGATGAATCTTGAAAAGTCGTAGAACTTTTTTGGTTATTGCAAAAGCCGAATTTAACAATGGGTATTAGCAACGCTTGCGCTGTTCATGAATAAATGAGTTTCGTTGTGACTTGAAACTTGTACGGCCATATTACAAAACTAAGTTTTTCTTTAATCTAGTTCTAAACCAGAGCCAATTTTTGTATTTTAAATTGAAGGTTAAGATTCAAAAAACAAAACCTCATTCAATGGTTTGAACTAGACTAACGATAAAACTTGTTTTATAATGAGGGGTTGAATTTTACTTTTAAACTTGACTACTCATAAAGATTATGATGGAAGTCGAGTAAATATTTTTAGTAGGTACGGTTAGTGTGTTTGAAAAACCTGGTTCATATTAAAGTGCCTTCAAACACTTCCAGGAAACTGAAGGTGGTGGTTTGGTGTGCTACGAAACAGGGGATCCAGCGGAGGTTGACATCAACCAAGGAGTTTTGGTTGCTGTGACGAGCATCGTCAACATTGGCCTCCCAAATCTCAATATGCGTGTTGGTTTGTTTAGTCAATGGGTTACTGACGATAGCTGTGATGTGTATGTTAACAAATTTGTAATTGTCCTTTGTATTCTGATGTTGTGTTATTAAAACCTTTAATATTTTGCTGCTGTATAAACAAATGTTTTATTGGTGACCTTGCGAAAATTGTCTCATATAAGATAGAGAAAGAGATTCAGATACTGTTTCAAGGAATCCTAGTTTAGTAAATAATTAGTAAATTTATTTAATTGCTGTAATAAAACCATTGTAAAATTATACAAAATAATAATATTGTACATATTTTATATCGTAAAAATACCTATATTTCATAAAATTATTCTGATCTACTCGTGTTGAGAAAATGTTGCGATTGTAGACATCGTAGAAATGATATAGCCATAATTATTATCCAGGCCCTTGTTGATTTGAGAGGAGAATTCGAAAACAAAAGTAAATATAGAATAATCAGGTGTACTGAAAAACTTCACTGTAATATATAAAAAATATTAATACTAAAATAAAAAGAAAATAGCAGTTAGGCTGGTAAACGTTGCACATAGAATGAAGGGCCCCATAATCGGAGTTCTCAATAAATTGAGTACTTTCTTTAGTTATAAAGTCGTAGTATTGTGAGACTCTGACGAATAAAGAGGATCGGTTCGGGCTGTGAGCCCTTACAATGCCAACTAATACTCCAATGTCTCTTTCGTTGGGATCGCTCGTGTTTGTACATACAAGAGGTCCGCCAGAATCGCCCTAAAAATACACATAAATATATATATAATTCATTTGAAGCTCCGAAAAAATATTTGCATTTTCACGAACGAACTTGCTAGGATTAAAAAGTACCTAATGCCTTACTCAAAATCGTATCACTAAAACTGAATTAGTCAAGGAATCTAGAATTCTGTTTCAGAATTTAATCCAGAGAAAACAATCGCGTCTTGAAGTACCTACCAAGTGGCAAGCATTGTCATCTTTAGCTACATCATCGCATACCACCAGGTAATTGGTGGCCGAATCCCGAAGAACAGTCAAAGAAGAAAAGTAATTTTTACTTTCCATTACATACAAGAATACCAACTAACTCTTCCAACATCTGGAACCTGGGTAACGGTACATATAAACGTTTCCATATTATACTGGTACAGTTCACTGCAGTTTTCTGAAGACATTATTGTCAAATATGCTTTTAAAAGGACATCACTGGAAATCTAGAAAAAATTAATATCGTTAGGTATTATTATACTAGAACCATGTGTTACAGAAAAGATTCGGTGCAATGAATGATTGAAGGCCTACCTAGCCTAGGAATAAGTATGAGGACGACAGAAATTGGAATGAAGTCGTTTTTAGTTAGTTAGAGCCTGACACGCCCATCCCACACATTAATAAATATTATAATAGTCCCGGAGTTCAAGTTATTTGGACAACAAAGGCATGTGATCTCAATAGGCACTTTTAATAGGAATAAATAAATGTCACCTTTTAAATAGATTAGAATAATTTGGTACCTTTTTATCACGCCCTGTTTTTCCGTACCCTGAAACCAAGCATGCATTTTTATAATCTTGATTTTTTATAGCAATTGGAATAGGGCCAACATATTTATTATATATGAAGGGGTCATCTAAATACTGAAACAAGGTAAGTATGATTTTTATGTGCATATGACGCTTCTATTTCGAAAATAACAAGAAGTTAAAAGGACATTGCTGAAAATGTAGGAAAGCCATGCTTTGAAATGGGCCGGCTCGACCAGAGTGATACTACGGCCTCACAGAAAACCGACGTGAAACAACTACAGCGTCGTGTTTCGCAGTGTGGGTGGGGTTACAGGTTCTTGATATTTAAAACAATACTTACAACAACTGCTATATCATGTTTGGGTCTTTTATAATTTTTTGGGTATCTGACGCTCGATAATCTCCTCCACTGGCCGGAATTATTGTTCAGGCTGTTTATTCCTTCATTCATTAAATATCCAGCTACTGCGTAAATATCTGTAAGGCTATTTCTCTCAATCGTTCTAAAAACAATTTCGATTTTACTAATTTATGAATTATCACACAATTAGCAGCTGGCCCCTTATTTTATTGGCAAAATTTTCCTAAAAGAGGACCTTCTTCAGATTCTAACCTAACATAGGAGATAAAGAATTATCGGTATCGACATCGACATATCGACATAACGCCTAACTCCTAGTTAAAAGACCGGCAACGCACCTGTGACTCCCCTGGTGCTGAGGGTGTCCATGGGCGGTGCCGATCGCAGACCATCAGGTGATCTGTCAGCTCGTTTGCCTCCTATTCCATAAAAAAGGCGTGATGCGTACGATAACCAAGGAGAATTAGGAGTCATTTTTATATCTGCATAATAATTAAGTGTTGCAGAGCTAAGCTTCGGCACGAATCGGACGACTCGAACGGAGTCATAACGAGAAAACCAGCGCAGCGTTGTGTTTCGCTGTGTAAATGAGGTTACCGGAGGTACAATACTTTCTCTCGCAATCACTTCCAAATCCCTAATTCCGATAAGGTTAGATCAGCAACGCACTCGTAACTCCTCCTTAGTTGTGGGTGTACATGGACGGCGCTGATTGCTTATCATCGGTCTGCTAATTTGCCGTCTTTAACATAAAAAAATGTTGTATATAGAATATCTAATTCAAGATTGCTTTAAGATACGTTCAATTAAAATGTAAGAAGTAAATTAAATGTTCCTACCCTGTAAGTACGGCAGCAAGTAGTTTCTTTCGCAAGAAACAATGTGCTGCAGTAAGTATTTTATTTTCTCCGATTATGGATGCACCACAAAAACTTCTATAAAAACCATCTTTCTTTAACTTTTTCAGTGATACCTGAAATAGTAATTGGTTCTATTCGTCTTCCCTTTCATTGTATTGAACCAAATATGCAATAAAATATAATTTAAAATTTCAAGGAAGGCCTTACTTTTGCAAGTTATTGTAATGAAGGATCTCAGAATTTTTGTTTTAGGTAATCTCAAATGTGTTTTGATTAGATATCTTTCCCTATTTTCTACAGATTTCTACCCAATTTACTATCAGAGGCAACAAAATACGTAATAAGAGGTGTGTACGAGAGAATTCCACGTCCTTCACTTGTACCTTTAAGTAC
Source organism: Spodoptera exigua (assembly GCA_902829305.4). Taxonomy (NCBI): domain Eukaryota; kingdom Metazoa; phylum Arthropoda; class Insecta; order Lepidoptera; family Noctuidae; genus Spodoptera; species Spodoptera exigua. The sequence goes on from LR824614.2 coordinate 9,647,868, forward strand.
CTGATAAGGAATATCTCCTAATTTAGCCGGTTCGCCATTCGCTACACGAAGAATCCATTTTTTATCGTTTGCTCGAGGTATTAAGTAATCCTCGTCAGTATTATCTTCTGAGTATGGGAAAATTTCATCATCACCATCGTACGTGACCTTTTCCTCCATGTAACATTGTTCAGGGTGTAAAATTGTTAAATATAAAAAGAATTGGACAATCATTCGATATTTTAATCTCTTGAATGCCAACGGAGTCTTCAAATCATTAAAGTAAATTTTCGTAATGTAGCCGAGGTAGCTTTTAGCCAAATGTCATAATAATTGTATAGTAGGTTAGTGGTAGAATCTGTGCACTTTTCTATGTATAGATGTTTATAGATCTTAGAAAACCTATGGTGTGAATTTATCTCTATGGTGGAAACGCCATAGATCTTCTTGAAAAGGATTTAATAAAAGGTTCCTTTTTAAGAAATAACATAAAACCTTTTGTGCTCCTGTTATCTTTATATGATTATCTTTATTATTAAGGACGCCTGCCACATTTACAATAAATATAAATAATTATAGGTTATGAGCATTAGAGCAAATGGCCAAAGGGATGTTAGTGACCACAAAAATTTTAACTTAAAGAGAGGGTGTGCAAGGTTATGTTTAAATAAAGTGGTGTTAGCAATCTAAACAAAGATGATGGTGCTCATTGGTTTCCATTCGTCGCCATGAGACAAGGCTTTATAAGTACGTATGTACGAATCGTAAAATAAAATGTGAATATGAAGGTGTTAGAATGCACCTGGAAGAATTTTGCGCTTAAGAGTTCATCTCTGAGATTTTAACTGGGCTAATCTGGAAATTTTAGAACTCGACTGAAAAATAATTAGGCTTCCTGGTCCTTTACCTTACGAAGTAATACTTCGTTATCTTTTATATTTTGATTAATTGTATTCATACATACTAAAGCTCCAGAATCTTCACGCAAATCTTTGTTTACGACGGTTTTCGGCAAAAATTTAGGGTTTTAAAAGTAATTTGTAATCCTTAATTAAAATAATTAACGAATGAGATGTTACGACATCAGAACATTATCCAAATAGTTTTTGGAAAATCACTTTCACATCAAGCTTTATCTTTATATATAAAAATGGATCGCAAAATGTGTTGGTAAGCGCATAACTCAACAACGCCTGGGCCAATTTTGATAATTCTTTTTTTGTTGTGTTTGTTATTGTCGGGAGAAGGTTCTTATCAAAGAAAATATTAGAAAAGTAGAGGGAATGATTAATAAAAAGTGACCCTTTGATAGCGAGATAGTAGGACCCGTGCGAAGCGGGGGCGGGCCGCTAGTTATTATATATTTTTTGTGCACAGGATTAGCGCCAAATTGATATATTGCCTCTTTTTGTAGTGGGCAAGCTTATGGTGGTAAGCGATGATGCGACCTACGATAAGCAACCTATATATTTACTTGGGCCTTGACGACACCCAAGCCTTCGGGGGACACATCCTCCTACTTTTGAATCCATCGCGGTTCTGATCAGTCCTGTCCCTGTTCGGCTTAAAGTGGCCAAACCGAGCCCTCCGAAATGCTTTTTTTGCAAAAGGTATTTCCTCCATCTTCACTTTGTGTTTGCTTCATGGTTCAAATAAACTAATCCGGTTTAGTTATTACATTTCTTCTCTGTTTTTGTTTGGTGGAAATTGTAAGAAATAAAGAGATTAAGATAGAAAAGTAAATATTTAAAACACATCAGAATAAAAATGTTTTGTTTATTGTGGCTATTGTTACAATAGTAAATACATTCAGGTAGTGTGATAAGATGAAAACTGATATAGAATCATTGGTTACAAAGCCATTGTACTTGGATACTCTCGTGAAAAATGATCCTCGACCTACGCTGTGCCCGCTAACGACTCCAACTAATACTCCTTTGTCTTTTTCATTTGGATCGCCTGTATTTTTACACACAAGGGGACCACCGGAATCACCCTGGAAAGGCATTTTTTTACTAATTATCATCCTTATAATCATTAGCATTGGCGAGACATATTTTTGGATAAAAGTTTGTACACAATTGGGATCTTCTTAGACCTTGTGAAGGCATTTGACACCATTTCTTGCTCCCTGTTATTCCATAAACTTGAAAAAATTGGTATAAGAGGAGTACAGTTAAAATTATTCACGGACTATCTTAAAAATCATCAGCAGTGTATAAAAATTGGTCAATATAGAAGTTCGAAACTAAAAAACAGTAGTTACGGAATTCCTCAGGGTAGTATATTGGGTCCTACTTTATTCCTAATATATATCAATGACCTAAAGGTACCTACCTGACCTAGGTAAATCAAAAGATGAGGTCTATGAATTTGCCCAAAATGGTTTTAATGTAGTGTCTAATTGGCTTCGTAATAATCTCCTAACATTGAATTCAGATAAAACAAATTACATGTTATTTTCAATGAGAAATGCCCACATATCCACTACTAACCTAAACATTTATGCACATAATTGTCATACGAGTACGACCGCTGACACAGCATGCGCTTGCCCTACATTAGTAAAGACTGACTATATAAAATATCTAGGTGTTACTATTGATGCGAATCTCAATTTCCGAAAACATATTGATTTATTATGCACTAGAGTACGAAAATTAATCTATGTCTTTAAATACTTGCGCAATATTGCAGACTTTACCTTGATACGCCAGGTGTATATGGCTTTGTGTCAATCCATTCTTAGTTACTGTATTAACTCATGGGGTGGTGCTCCAAAAACTATTCTCTTGCCCCTAGAACGTGCTCAAAGAGCAATCCTGAAGGTCGCCACCTTTCGTCCTTTCAGATTTCCTACTCACCAGCTATACAAGGAATGCAAAGTACTGACAGTACGCCAGTTATTCATCCTCAACATACTGCAGCATACTGAAATTGGTTTTAGCCCGGTACTTTCCGGCAAAAGAAAGGATTTAGTTTGCACTAACCCTCAGACGAAACATGCTTTTACTAACAGATTTTATTTATTTCTAGGGCCTTATTTATATAACAAACTCAATAGGCTGCTAAAAATGTATAGTGTAAGTTTAAATAAGTGTAAACTAATGCTAACAGAATATTTACAGTCCCTCAATTACTCAGATACGGAAAAATTGCTAGAAGTATTAAAATAAAGTACTTATTTTTAGTAAATTACTTACATATTAACTAGTATAATGTTAGTTTTGTTTAATAATTTAGGCCAGGTTGTCCTTGCTTAGTCTTACATTATGAAATACGATAATTATTTATTATTATATCCATTGAATTATTTTTTTTTGCATTGATAGCCTGAAACACAGGTTTAAATAAACCTAGTTCGGGTAGTCCCTAATATTTAGACTAAGAACGTTATTTCCTCACATATGTATTGTATTAGACTAGATTAAGTTAACTATTACGATTGTTATTATTAAGACTTTTTATTACTATAAAATCTGAGCCATCTGTAATTGTAAACGTGTTCAATGTTTTTAATTAAAAATTTATTATTTATTTATTATTATTATTATTTATATATGTCTCGCCCTCCAGCTAGGCGGACTGACGACATCCGCAGGGTGGCTGGCAGTGGTTGGATGAGAAGAGCTGAACGTCGAGCTCAGTGGCGTGCAATTGGGGAGGCCTATGTCCAGCAGTGGACGACCTCAGGCTAATGATGATGTTGAAATATGTCTGGAGGATACAATTATTACACCCAGCAGCAGACAACTGAGTTTCCCTGCCTCATTGGTACGGAATAGTTTTTCAAGCCCTTTTTCTAAAATCCCGAGTCCCTTGAAGGCTGCCGGCTTACATTATGACTCTCTAGTACCCAGGTACCTGCTTACCACAAGGTGCCTCGTACCTTCGTTACCTGCTTCTATTTAGTAAAAAGAAGCCCAATCATCATCAATACCCCGCGATGGGCGGTAAAATATACTTGTAATATTATAATGTTAAAAAAGTAAACCTTTCCAACGTCAGTAAACGACGAGAAGGTGCATACAAAATTTTCCATGCGTTTGCGATGCACCTTGCCGCATAGACTATTAGGCATGATTTCCAAATTCGCCAAAAGAAGTATTTCTGTAGTATCCTAAAATCAATAAACATACATTAAATTTTATTCATTATCTATTTATACTGTCATCAGTTTCATGTTGATTCGACCGGAGTCCCAGAAATACAGCGGCATCACCGAAAATCGGCGTGAAGATGAAAGTGAATGAATGAACTTACAGACTAAAATACAACACCAGCATTGGTGTTGTATTTCATTCTGTGAGTAAGGTTAGCGGAATCCTAAGCCTTTCTCCCCTTCCATCCCTAACCCCCAAATCCCTGCTTTATTTATTTCTAGTATGGTTGGTCTAGATACTGCAATAGGGCTATAATTCAATTGACTGGAAATTAATCTTGTTTCAAGATGTCATATCAGATGAAAAAAAAAACGTATTTTTATTGGGTATTTTTTAATCATCTTTCCTCAAATCGCTAAGATTCGCTGGCAACTCTTTGATGTTGCTGGTGTGTATGGGCGTTGTTTTTGCTTACCGTCAGGGGTGAAGTAGGCTCATTGGCCAAGCTGTACCTAAACTGATTTTTAACATAAAAGTGAAAATTATGAAAGTTTCGTTTCAGATAAAAAAATGGCTCATACCTTTGTTCCATGTCCTGTTCGTCCATAACCAGAGACCAAACACTTACCATTATAGTCTGTATGTCGTTTAGCGTATGGTATAGGAGCAACATGATTGTTAAATTCGAAAGGAGACGATGCGTACTGGAAGGAAGGAATTATATGCATTAGTTATACAGATATATTGTAGCATGTACTTTTTTTCTTCTCATAGTATATTTGTCGATATAAGAGTCGCACCTATCACTTCTATTTCTCCAACTCCTAAAGGTAAACTGTTAGAGAAACGCCTAAGGCGTTAAGTCCGTCATTGTACATTGGGCAAAAAGGTTAATAAATAAACAAGGTTTTTCCCGCGACTTCGTTAGCGTGGAATAGTGACTTACTACAGATTTTCGGTATAAAAACTATCGTATGTCCTTTTTCGAGTTCTAAACTATGTCTGTACCAAATTTCACAGAAATCGGTTCAGTAGTTTAGGCGTGAAAAGACAGACAGACAGAGTTACTTTCGCATTTATAATATTAGTTCTACAAGTATAAAAAACAGCATAAATTAAAAAATCTGCTGATTTGGCAAATTAGAAATGTAATATGGGAAAATATGATGTGTCGATGAAAAATCCTCGTCTTTGAACTGTTAGATTAAAAACCTACCTATACCTAGTTACCTACCTACACTACCTACCCTCCCACCACCCTGCCTTCTCTATTCTATCCTATGTTCTTCTTCTGGTTCTCCCCGTATTCTACCTACCTTTCTTTCTATCTCCTATATTTACCGGTCTCAGTTACCGGTTCAGCCGTTCTTGAGCTATAAGTAGTGTAACTACCAAACCTTTCTTGTTATTTGTTACTTATTATGTATTGTTACATATTTATGTAATATTAAATATACTTACAGCAACTGCTATGTCATGTTTTGGGAACACATATTTTTTCGGATAGATCACGCGTGACAATGATCGCCATTGACCATCACTGCAACATTTTGCACCGTTCAATAGATTCCCGGCAACGGCGTATTTGTTTTGCAGTACACTGGAACTGGCTTTTCTATAAAACATTCATACATAGAAAACGTGAGTCAATGTGTGCTTCCATTACATTGAAATAGAATGACAGATCTTATTATTTAGGGGAGAAAATCGTCAAATGACTTCTTTTGCTTTTGATGGAGCGAGAGGGAGTCAAACCATTATTAACTAAACTACCCCGTTTCTTCTTCTGCTTCAGGTTAGGGCCGCCATTCCTTAGTGGACTTGACCCGCAATCCAAAGAATGACGGGCTTGGGGAAGAGGAAGGAAATGACAAATCCTCTAAAAAGGTGGCAGTTTCTCAGGATTTATACAGTTGAAGCATGTTGTTTTAAAATACTGTTGCAAAAAATCTTTCGATAAACAGTCGGAATAAGTGTAGTTTTATCATGGATGCTAAATATTGGAGAAAAATAGAATAATATCATTGACTGACTGCCGACAGATAACTGTAGACAGCAAATCCTTCGTTGCCATGTTGTTGTCTTTATGGCGTTCAACGTGTTAAAACATTTTTGAATAACTTGTTTTTTGCATGTACTTATTGGGTGTCATGTAAATTATGTTTTTAATACATAGTAGAAATTTAATGTACCCTGGGAAGAAAAATTTATGACAGTTACTTCTTCCCCTTTCTTCAAAACAGTGAGCAGCTGTAATCATCTTAGTGGGACCAACTAACGTAGCGCCACAAAAGGTTAGGTATAATTTGCTTGACCGATTCACTAAAGCTTTCATTGCTATCTGTAAATGTTTAAAAATTCAACATGAGAGCTTTTGTAGTCATTTGAAATATTAATGATAGTTGAGAAATACGTACTTGATATGGAACATCACCTAATTTAGCCGGATAGCCGTTGACAACCCGAGGCACCCATTCTCCCGAAACTATTTGTTCTTCAGCTCGCATCCTGTCATCTGACACGTTGAAATTTGCATCGTTTGATAAACATACTTTTGAAAACATTAGTATACATAACAAAAATTTAAAAAACATGAAACACTGAATTTATATACCGTTTCCAAAATAATATGATTCTAATCTGACATTATCAAATAGAAAGTATTAATACTCTTTGATATAAGAATAGAGAAAACTATTACTGTCAAATTCCACGGAGGTGCTGTTTGTTTTACTTTTTGGATCATGTCCACAGATACTAAGAATACAAAACAAGTTTTTTAAGGCTGAAGTTCTACTTAGGCAGAGTGGTGACGAGCTTTATCGTGACACCTTTTTAAAATTAAAATCTGTTGGCTTGAGACCCACATTATGTTCATCTCTAAGAAAGTTTAAAATATTGGAAAACTCTCCTTCGTCAATATTGTTTTTTTTTGAAACGCACTGGAGAAAAGATGTGGATTCCAAGTCATGTGCTTTGTAAATTGTCTCAATGAAATCGAAAAACCTACTGGATCTGACAAAGTTATTACCACAGCTCTGATAATTTAACTAGCTATAGTTATTAAAATAATTATAGTATGGGGTGTTAAGGGTGTACATTAAAACAAAAATAAATCAAAACTCAGCAAACCAATGTAATTTTGTATTAATGTGGAGGTAAACATTATTAAAAATAAACTTTCCGTATTTTTAGTACAATTGCTTAGGGTTTCAATAAAGTTTTTGTACGCCGAGACTCTGGAGAAGAAAGCATTTTGGTTGGGGTATGAGCCGCTGGCAATTCCAACCAAGATGTTTTCGGTTTTTTGGGAGACGTCGTATGTCCTTGTGCAGACCAAAGGGCTTCCTGAATCTCCCTGTGGATTAAAAAGTAATATTTAATAGTTAAAAGAGACAGTAGTAACATTTATCAGGTATTCTCTTTTCGATATACCACATATTTTTTTTTATATCAGTGACATGAAGTTTTTCTTTCCAAGCTTTAGTTTGGTTTTAGGTCAACTTGCATCAGTAGTGCTAGTGTCGAATCTAAGTCGTCAAGTATCGATTACTATTTCAATATGTTATATTGTCAACCACAGCGTCGTGTGACTGAGGTTACTGGAGGCCCAATCCTTCCCCTCCCTAATCCCTTCTCAATCCTTAAATCTTCAAATCCCTAATCCCTAAAGGGTCGGCAACGCACTCGTAACTCCTCCGTTGCGGGTGTCCATGAGTGGCGCTGATTGCTTACCATCAGGTAGTACGTATGCTAGTTTGCCGAACTACCTATTACATAAAAAAAAATTGAAGTCAGTAATTAAAGGCAGCAGTAAATAAACTTGGAATGTACACATTTCTATCATGATAGAATAATAATTTAACTATATTCATATTAGTACTTTCTACGTTTAGGATCCGCACAGTCACGCTTAGGATGCAGACGGCTTAATGGACTACTACTGATGATAATAAAGAAGTTGTACTAACTATTCCAATTTCAGCTCCAATGGCTGATGTGCATATGTTGTAAAATAAATTCCTAAATTGAGTGATGCGAGGACATCGCTCGTTAGCAAGGAGTAACAGATGTGCCTTCATTAATGTGTCGGATGTAACCTGAAACATATTTTAAAATTGTTTTTTATATTTTATTTTTATTGTTTTGTTTCTCAATGTTCAATATCCATTAGGGTGTCTCTATTGCCTACTGCTGACCGTTTTGTCTTAAGTTAATTCTTGTATCATCTAACAAACAGTCTTCTATGAACAGACTAACCACTCCATTAGAGATGTTAGAAGTACGAAACATCGATAGGGCTTCTTTGTTTTTCTGTTTTTTGTTAATTTCTAGATCAACTCAATGAAGGTCACCATGGGCGGCTGGTTATTCTAAACCATGGAGTAGGACCAAGAAGAAGTAATTACGTGAACAATGTTCAAATAATAATGGTCCGAATCCTTGAAAGAAGGTTTTTTATGAGATCAGTCGGCAAAGAAGTTTAGCATTTAGAAACTTGACACATATTTTAACTGTTTTAGAATACAACAGACTATAGACGGGTGTACAAGTATGAATGTGGGCGAACCATGTTTCTGCACGAATGGACCAGCTCGACTGGAGTGATGCCACAGCCATACAGTGAGATATGATACAACAATTTTATCGCGTTGTCTTTCGCCGTATGAGTCAGAATATCGTATAAGAAAGCCAAACCTCGCCTTCTTTCTCTAAATTTCCCAAACCTCAAAACCCACTGCGGCGGTAGACGTCCATGAGCGACACCGATTGCTTACCTTCAGGTGTGAAAAATGCTAGTTTGCCGATCGACAATAAAAAATACGAAAAATCAGAGTATGCATATTATACACACACATTTTTTGTGTTTTAAAATTAATAATACCTACATATTATATTTACTGTTTACCTGATTTGAAATTTCTCCATACCCAGATACCAGACAGTAACCTTCATAATTTTCGTATGTATCGGCTATATCGATGGGTTGCACTAAATCATTAAGAGTGTATGGAGTCAATACGAACTGAAACAAATAATATACATAATTATAATAAATAACGCCATGTCGTTCCCGAAGCGGTAAATTGAGAAAGGCGTGAAAGTAGGTGATGTTTTCTTTAACAGATGTCAGTGGAGTCCAATTAATCTGTTAAAAATGGTATAATCATCGTATTACTTAATATGTAAATCTTAATCTCAGAATACAGAACAAACCAGAAGGCGTCATCGCGCTTCAAACTTAAGCAACTAAAACCATTCTCAACTAGAATAGTATGAAATTTCTACGATTAGTCAATTTTGGCACGTGGCATGTCGTGACGTATTTACGAGTATCAATTTTAATTTCATTATGCCGTCTTGTGTAATTACTACGAGTAAAAATGCGACTGGAATTACAAAAAAAGTGGATAAGATTACATTTCATCTGCAAGCATCGACTGCAATAGTATATTTAATTAATTATTGAATTTTTTTATCGATTTATTTTTCTAGGAAAATGATGCGGCCATTTTGTGAGTGTTGTCATTTTTGGTGAAAATTTTACCCACTTATTTATTTGTTGTGGGTTATATTTTTGTCCATTATGGAGCCCATGTCATATTAGTTTCCCTGACAAAAAAATAAATACAAATCATACAAAGGGCACGGTTAGATTAATTTTAGAAACCATCTAGCCAGAGCATAGTTTGCTCAATTCACTTTGAAGAGATATATTTATGACAAAGGTGGTTTGAAAACAGCATTTCCTACTAAGGTATATATAGATATACCTACCACCAAAAAAAAAACTTAAAACGTGTTTGACACTTTTGACAACGTGTTTTTGTTAACCTCGCTAATAATACTGGAGTAACTGTTTTGCGTTTTGGATTTGTTTTGTGGATTACGATGAGGTGCATCAACTGCGGAATAGGCGTATAAAGGCTGCAGAGGCGTCTTATATCCTTGAATGAGTATAGACTCATTATAATGCTGAAGAGTTTGTTTGTTTGTTTGAATGCGCTAATCGCAGGAACTAAGTAAAGTAAGTAGACTTCTTATCTTTAGTTCCGAGTCTAAAGACAATACATATTATAAAAAACTAAACCAGCAAAAGGGAACGCAATAAAACCTTTGTACTTATTGAAGCTTTGTTTTATTTGTTGTGTATAGTAGGTGTTACTAAAATTAACACAGTCAGAAATCGTCAACTTTTCTGATACCTCTATGAAATGTGTGAACAGCTATACTCGGAATTTTAATTCCATTCCAGATTTGACAATTTCAGTGTTGCAACGTTATGACACACAATAAATAGTGACGTTGCGAAATTATTCGATGTGGAAATCGAATATTTCTGAATCGATTCCTCTCGTTCATAAATTTATTCTCGTAAACTAAGTTTATCAGGAAATAAAATATTTTGGAACCGATAATTTAGTTTTGACAATTAATTAACGATCTGAGACTTTTCTTTTGTAATTGAGTGTGAAATTAATAAAAAATGTGATCATGAAGGAACGTGACAAATAAAACAGACATTTTATAAATTGTCGCCGTCATCGCTATCGCTATCGCTGTTACTTTCTGTAACAGTTATTTATTTATTTAATAAATGGTGAATCAACAGCAGCTACATTATACAATTTTAGCAGAAAAATAGTGACATTGAGCCACTTACAGATTCACACGAATAGTGCCAGAATAGTTAACAACTAAGACCAAATTAAAATTTTAAATATAATCAAAACAGTAGGCACACCGCAAGAAAATTATATAAAGAAAAAATGATGTAAACATATTTAAAAAAACATAAATTAGTTATTAAAAAATTCTCCACTTATCATGGTTCTAGCTTTTCTCAGGCTTGTACAAAAGATATCTACATCATGCTTGCTACTGATGTCGTTAAAGGTACGACAAGCTCGACACAAAAATGAGCTCTGCCTGTAGTTGCTATTTGCAACCGGGGGACAAAGAGGTGTGTGCTTCCTAAAGGATTTCGAAGGAACATTGAGAGACAACTTTTCAAGGAGTTCAGGGCAATCAACCCTACCGTTTGCTATGGATAGGATATAAGTAACGTCAGCTATCTCACGACGTTTATAAAGTGGAAGAAAGTGAAATTGTTTGCAGAGTTTATGTTTAAGTTTAGTTTATTATGAATTGTGTCTGTGATTTTTATTGTCAATTAACATATATAGCTTACTTATTTTTTCCTCTTCTTTGAAAACATGAGATACACATTTAGACCATTCGGTAGCCGTAATTTTTTGAATGCCTTCCTGAAACTGATTCACTGATTGTTTATCGATTTTTGTGTTCATCATTACACTGTTATATGTGGTATCATTATTTCACAAAATGACAGTGGTCAATGTCAAATCAGGAATCGAATTAAAAGTCTGACTATAGTCTGTTGCATTTATCGTAAGTTTACCTATTTTGTTGGGTTTACTCATATCTTACCCTCCTGTTATAAAATTACCCCAAACCAAGGGAATTGTTCCACTGTCGGCAACACTACGCGGGTGGGAAGTGCGGCTGGCGGGGGGATTGACGTATTGTTTTTGGACACATTTGACGACATGTAATTATGAGTGAACGCGGATTCTGGTTTGTTCTGTATTCTGAGGAGTGAGGTAACCAGAGTCCCAATCCTTTCCCCCCCCAATTCCTAAATCCTCAAAAGGTCGGCGACGCACTCGTAACTCCTGCATTGTTGCGGGTATCTATGAACGGCGCTGACCTTCAGGTAATCCACACGGATTACCGAGCATACGCTCCTTTGCCTATATCACATAAAAAACCAAATAGCGTTACTGTTTTCATTTTTCCCCTTCGGTCCTGGTAACTTACCACAACAGCAATGTCATTTTCCGGAAATCTATAAGAAGGAGGATAAGTTATATTATGTATGGGTCTCCATTGCTCATGTGGTTCTTTTTGACGGGCTATATTTCTTAGTGATCCCGCAACAGCATATGTGTTTGTTAAATCGTCCAAATATGTGTACCTGGAAAAATATTAATCTTATCTTACTTCTTATTAACATTATAATATTTTTATTACATTTCCTGTCTCAGGTCTACTGGAAGAAATTCCAACAGGAATAAGTAGCACCTTTGTACTCTTATTTTTTTATGTATTTTCCTCTGTGCTGTTTGTGTGTACATAAATTATTAAATAAATAAATATAAATGCGAAAATTACGATATGTTTGCATCTTTGGATGTTTGTTACTCAATCACACCAAAACGGCTGAACGGGTCTGTATGAAGTTTGGCACAGGCATAGGATACACTCCGGAATAGGCCATAGGCTACTTTTTATCTAATGTGCCGTGGTCCGGCCTGCAGCATATAGCAGAAGGTATGAGGTGGTTTTTAGTCAGTTAGGGTCTGAAGCTCTCGCCCCATCTAGAGCAAGTTAATTAGTTGATGTTTTTTTCTTCCTCACGACCGCCCCTCAAGCGACGATCACGACTGGTTTAGTGCGACAAAAAACAAAAAAGAAAAGTATTTTACCCCAAACACATGGCGAATAAAGGATAATTCTCTCGAACAAAGCAATGTGCAGCTGTCAATATCTTAGTGCTGCCGATGAGGGCGCCACCACAGAACGTGTAGAACAAGCCATGATCTCGATCTGACCTCTTTTTGAAGGCTATCTTCGGAAGTACAAGATAAAAAGAGTTTATTAGCAAATTAAGGTTTTTTTAATAGATTGACTACACTTTGTAAAGATCAGCGAAGCCAGCTATGGATAAGAAAAGTCAACGTAATAGAAAAAGATATTAAGCTCGACTAGTTTCTTTTCACAACGGGACTGAAAAGCAGCGTGCTCGTCGCGGCAATGTCGCACAACACAGTCGAATTGGAGGCTTAAAAACTATTAAAGCTTTTTCGCTTAATTTACTTGAAGAAGTCGTTATCTATACTTATAATATTATTGTGAAGAATAACATTTGTAAGTTTTTGTATTGCGGGAAGGTAAACTTTGGAACCGCTTGTCGGTTTTCCAAAATTATTTCATAGATAAATACCTGATAGATAGCTACAATGTTTCTGAGTGCTATAGCTAGCTTGTATCTTGTCGACGATTGCCAAGTCTCGGCAAGTGTGTAGACGTACTAAAGTTCTGGAAATTTGGAGCGTATATAATCGTCTGACCTGATAAGGCACTTCAGCAGGACTCGCTGGTTTACCATCAATAACACGCCGCGTAGGGTTATCTGGAAAGTTATTTAAATCACGACATTCGTTTAATTGAAAGAAAATATTGACCATAAGATGTAATTTAGTTAATATGCTCAAAGTAATAGTCATTTCTCTATTGATTTTATAAGATCACACATTCTGATTAATTTGGTTGACAATAATGTATTTGACAATTTGTGAATGACGTGAATGATTTGTGTTGTTCTGCAATCTGATAGTTCTCAACTTTAATACTTTTTATATTAATACTCTTTGGTTCTCATCAAGGAGGAATTTTCTATTCCGTGAGGAATACTATATACACAACTGTACCTAAGTAGGTACCATAAATATCAATATAAAAACTGTTTTTTTTATTTGAATTACTTTTCCACTTTCCATTTTATTTTAAAATTTTATTTAAAATATCTATTTACATTAAAGTCAGTGACTCTTTTCCTTCTAATTATATGACTCAAGAACAGACTATTTTAATGTTAATGTGGTTTCGGAAATTGGTCGACCGGTTCTTCATTTCTCAAATCTATTATCTTGCAAATAGCGCCATCTCTTAATATATGAGAGTATTAGTTTCAATAGGCTAAGTGATATGAAAGGGAACGAGTTACTCCGTCTCTCACATTAAAAAGTACCAAATGAAACTGCTAGATGGCAGCAGTAGTAGTATAGTTTATGACTAATGAAATAGCGTTACGTATTTTATTCCTCTCAAGCGTATATTTTGTGTAAGTAGATAGATATGAAGGATATTTATGAAAAATTTTTTTTGTATGTTCGTTTCCTTTCACGGGATCACAGGATCCCGGACCTTTGGAAGGCGTACGAGGGGCCGAAACCAACTCGCAGAGGCCCGTTGAACAACTTTAATATAAGTGAAATGGGAGATCAGCCGGCAATTATCCCTGTTTGCACTATGAAAGAGCACCCAAGGAGAATCCCCGGTTGATGCAGGACTATTGCGAAATGTGGTAATAATTCAAAGGGTTATGGGTATGAGTTGCTATGGACTGGTGGATATGATAACTATGGAACTACTATGGCCCCTGCCCCTGACCAATATTGATACATACGAATAAACAGCAGGGGGTGACTGGCAAACTCAATTAATGGGTCCCCGGAAACGGCCGCTAGCATGTAGCGACACGGGGGCAACATACGTTGAGCTGCTTGGGGAAGGAGAGGCATCCCACGGCTATCAGAGCAATCCCGGAAGTACGGTCAAAACCCCTACCAGCACCTTACTGAGATACACCCTTCCCCCGAGTCTCCTTCAACTCCTACTCTTGCGAATCTCCACTCAAGCCAGCCAATTAAGGCAAGAATGAGGTAGGAGGGCTTGTTCTTCATCAGTGTTCACTCCAGCTCGTCACGAGGACTAACTGGAGGTGAAGAACAAGACACCTCCCGGCTGGCAGGTGGGACAGCTCGCCACGAGCTGCCTAGCGAATTTTTTTTTTTATTCAACATATACAACATTTGTTTTTTTAATTATTACGGTTGTGCTCTTGGTCGAAAAATATAAACATTTGATGTATTACCATAATATCGTTGCAATGGTGGGCACTTGTATTCTACAGTAGAATTACTAGGATTACCTAAGTTGTAGGATCCAGGCAAAGCGATCTTACCGCTAAATGGGTATAAGACCTCGCATAATGCGCGTCATCGCCCGCACTAACAGATACATAATGAACATTATGACCAATGTATGAAGGAGCACATGACGTTCCACGTATGCGTTTACCAGACCTAACTGAAGAAAGTTAATGAGGTTAGGTTAGTAGTTGAGGTAAAGCTGCTTAACGTGCATGACTACGCAACTGCGAAATCTGGCGAGTACCAGGGCAACTTCTTCTCTCTCTACCTATAAGGTACTTTTTCAGATTATGAATTACTTATGATGACTTGACTATTTTCAAAACGCCAATCCGCCTGGATCAAGCTTGGTGACGGATGCTCAAACGTTCTCCACGTGAGAAGAGGTACCTATAATCGATATATTTATACTGTCTGTATACTTATATGTTGTGTTAGTTTTTTGACCTTTAGGTTTTATCGTTATTTAATGTATTTTTGAATCTTTGTTTTTTTCTTGTTATTTTGTATTAGGTATTATTCAACTTGTGTTTCACCGTGTGAGTGAGGTTACCGGAAGGCCAATCAATCCCCTCCCCCAATCCCTTCCCAATCCTTAAATAACTGAAATCCTTATCCATAACAGGTCGGCAACGCACTCGTAACTCCTCCGTTGCGGGTGTCCATGGGCGGCGCTGATTGCTTACCATCAGGTTAATTCGTCTGCTCGTTTGCCGATCTATTTCATAAAAAAACTTGCGACCCGACCCGACTTCGCAAGGGTGCATTGCTGACAAAATTTCATCATTATGCAATACGCATAAACCTTCCTCTTCAATCACTCTGTCTATTTATTAAAAACACCGCATTAAAATCGATTGCGCAATTTTAAAGATTAAAGATTAAAACGTAGTTACATAGGAATATAGAGAAAGAGACTTTGTTTTATGCTATGTACTTATTGACCTTATAAATGTTACTTTTTGCACTATTGGTTAAAGTGACTGCTTTAACGTCCCATAAATGAAAAATAAATAATATATTCCGTAATACGTTCTTTATTATAACTACTCATGTTTTCTATACTAATATTATAAAGAGGTAAAATTTGTAAGTTTGTATGTAGGGGGTAATCTTTCGAACCGCTGGTCGGATTACCAAAATTCTTTCACTGATAAATAGCTACAATGTTCCTGGGTGCTATAAGCTATAAAACATCACGCTACGATCAAATGGAGCTGCGCGAAAATAGCTAGTACTAAATAAATATCACCTAAGCTTATCTTATCATGTTCCTTTAAATTCTAACGTCTAGGAAACTTCCTTAATACAAAATCTTAGTAGTAGTTTTAAGTGTAAGTAGACGTTGTGCATTATACATCAGATGTTTCATTACCTCTAGACTTGGGGAAGGCACCGGAACTTGCTTCATAAATTATAACTTCCGTTAGTTTCAACTTGACGGATCAAGGGCGGTTGCACTCGAGGCGAAAATTCATATCAGCTATATTATTATTGGCATGGTAACAGATTTGAAATAAAATATGACTTTTTATGAAATTTTATTATTAAATTCTTTTTAAATTTCAAATTAAGAGATTTATTTATGTCCTCTTGGGTAAGGGCGTTCATACGCCCGCTTGCGATTTGCGCTATGACTTATTTCGAGTTAAGTATATATGTAATTTCTAATTTTATTTAGAAACCACTGAAAAACGGTTAGAGAAAACGTTGTGAGGCAACCTTTTTTGTGAAGAATCATCAAATGACTATGAAATGAAAGAGTTTGAGATTCTTGTTTACAAAAAACCCAGTTCCTTCTTCTGCTTTAGGCCGAGTTCGCAGTGACTTATTACGCTTGCCTCTCAAGGAAATCTGGACTTAAAATTACCTCAAACACCTAATAAAAGTAGGCCTGCGCTAATTGGTTTACAAGAATAATTTGATCGACGAGACTCTTGACTGTATATTCTCATTAAAAATTTCACCAATTTACTTTATTCCAATTAAATTAAAATCAAAGACAATAAACCGCTATTACAAACTAGGGACCTTCTAACGAAATTAATTAGCAAATTTTCACCTCGTGTGGTTCAACCCCTTAGAAATCCGTTTCTCGCGAATTGTCTTGAGATTTGTATTTAATTAGTGAAACCTAAAGTCGATGTGTGTAGCCAAACCGGATATTAGGCCTGAATACTTAAGAGGTCGGTTCGGAAGGCGAGCGCCGCAAATTGGACGTGAAACGTGCCTAATTGATAGGAGGCCTAGTAATTTGATTAGAGGAACGCTTCGATTTTAATTTTGTTGTAATTTTTGAGTCCCTTTGAAATAATTTATTTAATTTTTATAAGTATTAAAAGTTTTTATCGTTATGATAATAGGGATGATGACTAAAAAATAATAATAATTCCATCATTTAGAACGCCAGAAAATAGTAGATACGTATTTTTTCTTTTGCTTCTAAAACTTAAAATAACAAAGTTACAGCGCAGCGAAAGCTCGCGCTACGTCATTATCTCGAATTTTTTTACGAAAGAGTGACGTCACGAGCCCCTACTCCCGAATTCGAATGCTGCTGTATCTTTGTCAATATTATTCTTACGGACAAATAAAAAAAATACGTATCGAGTATTTTTCTATAATGTAACTGACGGACTAATTAGAGTCTTGATGTTTTAAAACCCAGGAGACATCCCTATTTCAATATCTGATCTCATTGATACAGGTTCTTAATTTATACATGATTTTAATTTGAGGTAACATATATTGTAGACGATTTAAAACTTTTACGGTAAGTATATTGTGTTGAAATTATATGTCGATAAACTAGCTAATCTCTCGCAGTTTCACCCGCTGCTCGGCTCCTACAGATCATAACTAAAGCCTTCCTCGATCAATAATCTAGTCAGTAAAAATATAATTTTTCAAATCAGTATTTCCTGAGATTAGAATGTTTAAACAAAGAAACAAACTCTTTAGCTATAAATTAGTATAAATGAGTGTAAAAGAGCTTTGGACATGACGGCACGAATGAGCCGGTTCGATTAACGTGAAAAAATTAGCATTATGTTTCGCCGTGTTTTAAATCCCTGTCCCAAAAAGAAAGGCAACGCACCTCTATCTCCGCTGATTACAGCTACCGGCGCAATTTGTTTAACATCAGGACATCCGCCTGATTATTAGCCGTACTAACTCAGAAATGTCTTCTTTGCCGAAACTACACGACCTTGTTTTATCTTACAACACCGCATTGCCTTAATTTGATTAAACTAAACAATAACTCTATGATTCTCATGCAATGTTATTGAGTTACTTTAGTACGAAATCTTTGTTCTTTTTCAATAAATATTGCAGAGGTATTAAAAATAATAATATATTACATTGTGTTGTATTGTTTTGTTGTTTCGTTACCAGCAAAGCATCTCACTGGAATACATTCTTCCCCGAGTCTTCTTTAAGTTCATCTGATAATCAAGTTCAATCATAAATAATTGTTTATTAAACTTAATAAATGTCGTGGAGGCCCAGAGGTTAAGGAGCCCGCTTCTCATACATGAGGTGTGGGTTCGAAACCTGGCAAGTACCAATGTGACTTCTTCCGAGTTAATTATGTACTTTCTATGATTATTTAGACACCATTGACATATAGTGAAGGTATGTCAGTGGTGGTAATTATAAGGTTTAATACGATGTAGGTAAACATAGTGAGGAAACCAGGACTTTCTAATTATAATTCCTAATTATAAGTTCGAAATACCCCGCATTGAGCAAGCGTGGTGATTAATGTTCAAACCACCTCCGTGGGAGAAGAGGCCTTTGCTCATCAGTGGGCACTTATAGGCTGATGATGATGATGGAACTAAATAAATAAATAAAAAAACATCAGCTATACTCACAGGCATATTATGCAAATCCGAAGCATACTTAGGTATATGTATATCAACATACAAACTACTACACGGTACAAGACGCCACTAATTAGGTCTGCTAAGTTGAACAAGTTAGATTACACTCACTACCGAAATACTAATTAAGTGATACGTTGCTTAGCTAACTTGTACTAAGTTCTTACTAAGTTGTATTGTCTAAGTTCAGTTCGAATTGTGCATTTAGAACCTTCGTAATTACTTAGATCTATATTCATTAAACTTTAAGCAAATTACGCCGTTGTTCTTTTTTTAAATTTCATTCTTTGTTGAATGTAGGTAGGTTTTAAAAAGTTTTTAATATTTTGTTTTAAGAATTTCGACATTTCAATTTTATTTAATTTAATTTATTTTACCCGGTACTGGCAGTATTGTAACTTTGATTAAAGACTGATTTGCCATTGAAGTAAAAAAAAAATGTTCTATATTCATTAGATTTTAGGCAAATAACACTGTTGTTCTTTTTTTAAATTTCGTCCTTTGTTGTAACTAGGTTTAAATAAGTCTTATTAATGTATTTGTGCCTTCCTTTTTTTAATTTCAATCGAGCCAATGTATTTCTAATACAATAAAAGAACAATAGTAAACGAAAGCCGCCGTTCGCTTGGGGATTGACGAAAGACATTTTAATTAGCAAAATATCCGGTCGACGTTTCTCGTGGTGGTCAAGTGCTGTGTCGTAAAGTGCTAGTCTGTTCTTTGGAGGGAGGATAAGCGTTACCATAAAACGTGGTACCAATGCTAACGTGGTACCAATTACGCCATAAAATTTTAGATTTTTTATGTAAGTACTTATCTATCTTTAATTAATATCATATGATACAAAAACTAAAACGTTATTAAAAAAATACCTAAACACATCATACAGGCCAACAACATTAGGTAAGCCAATAACCACAGTGGCTAACCAAACTAATAGATCATAATAATTTTCCATTTCACAAACAAACATATAATACAGCTTTGGTACGTGTCAATGAACATAAAAAAGTTACTAGATAGATAATATGAACAGATGCGTCACAATAGTTCGTTATAATATTATTATGCCGGCGACGCCTCGCGCACTCAATAAAAACATCATAATGAATCATAATGTTGCACATATGCGACTTTTTAAACATCTGAGTGGCTGGGCTGTCCTCTCTATCATTTTGTTAATACCTAAAATTAAAAAAAGAATGAAAGGTAGTAAGTAGAAAAAACAAATGTCTCTGCTAGATTTAGTAATTTCATGTAATTGATACTCCTTGCAAAGTTAAATGAAATGTGTATTAATCAAAAAAAATATATTACTGGCTGTATTTTTAGACGTGTTTCACAAATTTTTTGAAGTTTACTTAAACCAGATTTATCTATTGAAATCATCGATCACTTTATTAGTGATCGATGATTGAAACTGTTGATGTGATTTGTTTGTTTCAGAAATTATATTGGTATCAAAATAGTCGTAAAATGACATTTTCTTAGCACATCTAAGTATTTTTATGTGTGCTGGAGGTTTTGGGAGATTTAGAGATTGGGGAAGGATTGGTCCTCCGGTAACGGTGACGTCATTCACACGGCGAAACACAACGCTGTGATTCTTTCACACCGGTTTTTTATTAAGCTGTGGTATCACTCCGGTCGAGCTGACTCTTTTTTGCCGAGGCATGGTTCTCTACACTTATTATTGTACTCAATTATACAGATAACAGATAGACAGACAAAAAACAGTTAAGGAACAAACCAGTACAAAAGCCAAATAGTTAAAATACAAAAAAAAAACAAAACACAAATAACAAAAAAAGGACTGACCAAACTAGAAGGTCACTCAAGTGGCTAATGGCACGACAAAAAGCTATTTAATAGTGGGCCCAACCGGGCCATTACAGTTAGCAAGCGGTGCTTATTAAAAATGTGGCTTGAATATCAAATTGCTATCTCTGTATTGTATCGCACCCCTAAATCATAGGTGCCGTGTACCCCTAGAATTTGATGGTGCAATTGTAGTGTACTGAACGTTTAGAAGGGGTCGATTTTTTAAGTACCAGGTCTCTTAGTTTAATATTGTGAAGAGTCGAAAAAATGTTTATTTAGATGTGTTAACCTTGTTTCTGTACGAGTCACACTAGTTACAAAGTAAAGAAAATAATAAATAATTAAATACTTATTTGTAAAATGTTGATTATTGTTGATACTGTTAATTTTTCATTGTGAATATACCACAATAATGTACGCGACGCAACTCGCTATATCCGCTGCTATGTGTCCTAACTTGACTCTATTAGAGCTTTCTTCTATTAGTCTACATAACGGATATTTTATATATAAAAAAAACTATTTCTAGTCTTTACCCGAACATGAACTAACCGTGTTCTGTCTAAAACATTTCGTACGCTACCTAAAAAGCAGCTAGTCCAAGCGTTAGTTATCAGGGGGCCACTGGCCCTAAAACGTCCTATTGTTTGTTTTTTTATATAAATAAATTCAGTTGTCACATCTCAAATGATAAATGGTAGCATTGACATGGTGCTCATATGGCGAATTTGGACCCATTCGGGCCACTTGTTACTTTGTTAGGATAAGGGCGCGATTGCAGGCAAGCACGATCCTCACATATATAGAAACATGGTTTAAGTATTAATCTTTAGTTCCTCATGCTAAGTAGTTTTCTTACTTTTCTCCTGGTATTTTTGATTTGAAAGTCGTAGTGGTCCAGAGCTTAAGGCACCCGCTTTTCATGTATCAGGGTGCGGGTTCGATACCTGGCAAGTACCTACCGAGTGATTTTATCCGAGTTATACATTTGAACTTCTTATGATTATTTAGACATGAGGAATATGAGGAAACCTGGGCTTATTTTTTTCTCATTACTATATTTAGTGACAGACTAATAATTTCTAATTACAAGTTTAAAATCGCCAATCCACCAAGAGCATGCGAGGTGATAATGCTCAAACCTTATCCTTGTGTGAAGAGGCCTTTGCTCAGTAATGGGCACTTATAGGCTGATGATGATTTTTATTAGCCAACAAGCGCCATCCATGGGCACCCTTAACTAGAGAGGTATTTAAGAAAAAAAATAACTCGTTTATATAAAGACTATTCTAAGCCACCGTCTATGTTTCTTGGAAATAAACAAAGCCTAAATTTGGCTTGCTTTAAAAAATTGTTTTGACAAAATAATCTAAACCGATTTCGTCGCTAATATTTCGTGACGTTAAATAAATAATAAGCTCGCGAATCCATTTGCTTCGGTTTCCGCAATTTTTTCTGCTCCATTACAAGAACGGTGTGCAGCCAATTTGAAAATATTGAATAAGTAAAGCTTCCCGAAATATGAATGCAGAGATGATGCTGTTAACAGAATAGACAGTTTGATTCACCTGAATATTTATTGCCTACGCAATGTTTTTGATATTGTCGCTTTTAAGAGGCACTTAGTTTTTTTGTTACAAGTAAGTATCTGAATGCAACAAAATAATTTAATGTAGAGGTATCCCTAGCGGCTGTTTCACTACTTTCAAAAACGTTTCCGATAAACTTATTTGACCAAATAATACGAGTACACGCACACAAATACCGTTTTATATTCAAATCTATCTTTCACATAAAAACAGGCCCTCTATAGAACAATGTTTATATTAATCAGATTTTTATGATTGTAGATTTCTATGTACTTTTCTTGACAAAAAATAAATGAATATTGTTTATACACTAAATAGACTGAGACAACGATGAATGAGACACAATAAAAATACATTGTGTCTCGCTTCGCTTGTATATACGTTTTGGCATACCACGGTTTAAATATGTATAGTCGCATCTGTGAAGTCCACTTTGTACTTAATCTTTGCCAACGAACAGAGAAGCGAACGCTAAACACATTATGACGAGTTACTGTGTTTTATCATGACGCCGCTCCTCAAATATGATAACACGGTTCTGTGGGAAAATATACCGTGAAAACTCCATGGAAATATCATGGAAATTACAGCCGCGCCATTAAGGCGATGTGCATATTTTGTGAGAGGGAATGAAAAACTTCGAGGTTTGTTTTGCAACCTTTTTCGGACGAACACTTTGGAGTTGTTTGTTTAATCATGGATTTTGTGCTGTCTAAAGTTTAAGCACGGATACGTTTTGATTTTTGTTTCAGTTTTGAATTTTTACTAGAATATCGATTTGTTAATACACAGCATAAGTTGCCCTTTGTATGTTTAAATCGTAAATTATTTTAAAAGAATATTGAATCACTCTTTCAAGGAGGAAGTTTTATATGTATAAACGTCCATGAACACTTAGTAGAGAAACCTGGACGGGATTATATGCATATACATACACGCAGCAAAAAAAAATTATTCAAATTCTAAATTTTTGACACTGTAAAAGTTAATGTGGTGCAATTTGTAGATCCTTTCTCTCATAAAAATACAATGCAATGTACTGAACCATGGCTTGGAGCTCGGTGGCAGCTTCTGACATGTTTCATAGTTCGCATTAGTGCTTTTGTGAGACGTGCGAAGTATGCTTTTTTTTGTTCCAGTCTGTTCAACAGTTTTAATTTTAGTGTTTTTGTACTGAAAAATTCTGGGAATTTCTTTTTTGTGCAAAATTTTGCACTGCACTATGTAGATGCACTGTAATGCCACATATTAAACGCGTAAATTTGCGTCCAGAATAAAAAAAAATATAATTAATTTTGTATTCTAAGGTTACTATTACACTCTGTATCTGAAGTTTAATAAAGTTTTTTTTAATGTGTGTGGATCACAAAATGGCTGTTCCATGCAGGAATTGAAACCGCGACTCGTTGCGCGAAAGCCAGTTGTCCAGCCGCCGCGCCAACCGTGTAGTCTTGACATCTGAATTTACGAAGCCAAAACGGAAAAATGACTTCATCACTTTAAAATAAAATGATGTGTTTATGTGTTGTGTTATGGCCTATTTACAAAAAATAATTCATTGTTATATTTCTAGGTTAAAAGAGTCAGAAAGAGGTTTTATAACGTGTTTTTGAACTTCATTGATGGGACAAAGGTTTTTTTATAGATTTTGGATTATTATAATACAGAAATTGTCAAAATTAGAAAACTAAAAAAAATGTTAGGTTTTAATTAAACTGTTATTAAATATTATTATTTCGCAATACTTACTTATCTATGTTATGCCAAATGAGATGTGACATCGTATGGATTTTCGCAAAAAAGTCACAGCTTGACATCGAAATTCCGGAAAAAAAGTCGGCAACGTTCACGTAACAAACAAAACGGTAGTAGGAATCGGTGTGACACACGGCTAACCCTTTCACTGCGGACACAGGGTACATTAATACCCTTTTATAGCTTATTTGTTTTGTCAAAGACGTCACTGAAGACGCATTCAGCGCGCTACAACAGCGTATTGTGTCAAAATGTTTGCGGAATTTGTTTCACAGCGGGTTGCGTTCTTTTTTTGTTTTTTTTTTTTTTTTTGTATTTTGTTAGTTACTTACTGTAATAGTTTTGAGCTAGCTATGAATAGGTATGAGTTATATGTTATACACACACACATTGTATAAATCTCGTTATATTATGTATGTAAATAAATACATAATCTTTATATATAAAAATGGATCGCAATATGTGTTGGTAAGCGCATAACTCAACAACGCCTGGACCAATTTTGCTAATTCTTTTTTTGTTGTGTTTGTTATTATCAGGAGAAGGTTCTTATCAAAGAAAATATTGGAGAAGTACCTACAGAGGAAAATTGGGAAAAAGTGACCCTTTCATAGCGAGATAGTTGGACCCTTGCGAAGCGGGGGCGGGCCGCTAGTAACAAAATAAAATTGAAGTTTATTAGTAGCGAAGTTCATTATTAGTTTATCATCTGTTTTGTTTTGTGCGAAACCCCTGCGTTGGAAACAGATTTGTCACAAAAAGTATAACTTCCGTATCTAGTTAAGTGAAGTAGTCGATTTTTTGTCCTACATCCACTTGATTAGGTGTGAACACTAAAAAAAAGACGCCACTCGACTAACCACAGTCCATCAAGAATTCACACTGTTTGCAAACTAATCAATTGGTATCAACATCCGCTGTTCGCATCTGTCCGTTTTTGTCGCGGACATTTCGTAGAGGCCCTTCATAGAAAAGCAATCGGGTAGTCGTAAACGTTAAGGGTCTGAAAGTACCCCCCGGGGTGCTTGTAAAGGCAGGACGATGTTTCTTGACACTGGCAGAAAAAGTACCCGTTGGTAGCCCCTAATCCGGGGCCCGCGTCAAGGGGGTTATAAGGCCAGCAAAAAGTGTAATTTAAAGCTGACTTAAGGTTTCGAATTAAAATGAAGGAGGAAGTCATGTCAGCTTGTTTCTGTAACGTGACTACTGCTACTGAAAGTTCGTGAATTTTACTCAAGAATCATGAATATTTAAATTATTTTGTGTTCGAATTTTAAAATTTAAAGTTTGTAAATAAATTATGTGTAGTATTAGACATTATTAATACTTTGCGATCATTATTTTATAGACATGGAGCATTGTAATAAAACAAGATACCACGATAGTCTGTCTGAAATTAATTTTTAAACAGAATGTTTGCATTTGGTACTAACTATTATTATATGTACAAGCCCTTATATTCCACGCGTGTCAGTTATTTCTTTTGTTAGCGAAACACCATAGCAATAAAAAGATGCCATTTCCCCAATTTTACATCGAATTTTCTAAGGTTTTCTTTCTTAAGAACTTTCTTCTGATAATGAGACACACATGAAAAAAAGGAATATCAGAATCGGTCAAACTGTCGGTCGGAATCATAAGTACTTTTATACAAAAAATAGATAAAATTAGTTTATATTTGTAATTTTTGGGTTTCAAACCAATACAATCAGTTTTGTTTTATCACAAGTTTAAGTTAAAGTTCAGTACAGAAATACTTTTTTTTCACTACATAATATATCAAAGTCGAAGTCAAAATCACTTATTTCAATTAGATACTTACAGGCACTTTTGAGCGTCAAACAAATCTTAAAGATAAAAAGTGTCAGTCAGTCGGCCAGTCCTTCAATTTGCTCGTTCCAAAGTGTAGATTCCGATGGAAAAGAAAGTGCAAAAACTCCATGGGTAGGTACTCTTTTAAAATCAGTTTCTTTCGTACAATATTAAGTTGGTTCGATTAAGTGAGAACACTGTTACGCTAATATTTATTCAGCTAAATCTGGTACTATGATTCATTTAGGTCTAAGCATAAAACCTTCACGTTCATAACCGTCATTCATTCAATATAGATAATTAATATTCACGATACCGTCTGTAGAATCGGAATGCAAACTTTGATTTCCCCACTGATTTCACTCCAGTTACTGGGACGATTGTAATCTGATTATAATGCCTGGATCTAGATCCTATTGTTCCAATAAAGGGCGTTCAGGAAATTGATTTGGTATGCTAAATGGCAGACTTTAACAGCATATGAATTACGTGGTAAATTGTGCTAGATGTAGATATTTTATACTTGATGCAAAAAATGTTATATATGTAGTACTTAATTCATCAAATCCCAAGGAAACGCCAGCGTTTGCGCATCTATTGTGTCTCAAATTACCACGATTGAAAGGGTAATAATAACTTATTAGTATTTACTGGATTTCAATAAAGAAGAAATTTCATCGAATATTCTTTAAAGTATTCAGCGGATATTAACGTTCTGTTTGTAGTCGGGATTTGTAAATTATTATTTTCAATACAGTGTTTTAGATGTTGGCTCATATGTATAAGCGTTTAAACTTGTCTTTTGGATGTGCTTGTAATAAAAAGTGATTTTATTTTTAAATATATTTTCGATCAAGTATGCAGTTGTGACTGGTATTACCTACAATGTAGGTACAAGTAAGTATAATAATATGTAGGTTGTTAAAACTTCTTTGTACATTTATCATTCAAAGAATAGCCAGCATTTGATTAATAAAGAAAATATTTAAATACTCAAATAGTCAAAGAAAAGGTGACGTCACAGAGTCATAGAATTTCATAAACATTTTTAAACTGATTGGTATTAAGTTTACTTTATTTTACAATGGTTAGGTATAGACCTACTTGTAGAACAGAAATTTTTTACACGACTCCTACCATTGAATGAATACCAAGAAAATCAAAAACAGTATGTATTTAGGATAATAGAACATTAGCCAAGCTACTTAGGGATCATTTCTGTTAACTTAAGTGAAATACATCATACATCTTATGTTGAAACAAGCACCGATGTTCCTCGAAACAGGCAAATCTCTAGGCACTTGGGGGCGTGGCTTTAAGTGGGCGTGGCGAGGAGGCGGTCCCTCTGAGGCCTCCCAAAGCACTCAGGCCCGAGAGACGAGCACCAACTTGTTTGTGCCTTGTTGTTGAACTTAGATATTAGTCATTTTATGTATACCTAACAAGCATACTTTTGCTTGCTGAAATGTATAGCCGTAGGTACTTGTTTGGGCTCGCATGATTATACGAATCACGATTATATTACCAACTTGTTAGGTGTATTTTGCCATGTTTATTTAGCTTTAAATAAATGTTACTGTTTTAAAATGTCTCTAAGAATGTACTTACCTATCTATGTATGCCATGAATCGATTTGACAAAGCCATAGTAATGCTTAAAGCCATAACATTTGACCAAATTAAACATTAATTCAGATTCAATTTAGGTAGTCTGGCGAAAACGATTACCGTTTAGGATAATCTTTATTTTTTAATGAGTAGAAATTTCAATTGTAATTTTGTAACACCATTGTTACTTATGTACGAACAAGAAAAACCCTACTGATAAAAATATTTGTAGTTAAATTTGTAGGTCGAAATGAGTAGGTCTGATACCGGATAAAAATAGATTTTGCTTAACAGATTATATATGCGTACGTATTGTTATTTACAATTAATGTGTATGAAATGTAGTAGGCACACATTTTTTAATTCCTAATCAAAATACTTTCCATCATAGCTATGTATGACAATTTCCAAGTCGTGCGACGTCACGATTATATCTTCTAAACTGTAATTAATTAACGATAAATAAAATGTAATCTATTTATCTAACTGACGAGCTAAATAGATTTTTAATTTTCGTAGGTACTCTGATTAATATGCTTATTGTCAAAAGTGTGTTCGAATATTTTCGACTTACTTTTTCAAGTAACAATTTTAACAAATGCATTAAGCCACCGGCCTATGAAGGTCCACTGTGTAGCAAAGGTCTTTTGTCACTCGAAAAAGGTTCGGATCAATGATGATTTCACACTTGTTGTGAAAAATTATAAGTCCAAGTTTCCTCACGATGTTTTCCTTCATTGCTTATAAACGGCGCTGTGAGTTTAAAATTATCTTAGAAAGCACATATAATTCGGATAAAGTGACATTGGTCCTTGCCGGGTACAAATACACATCCTCATGTCCGTGAAAAGGTAACCAGATTACCATGATGTAGGTACTACTGTAAAAAAATTGACTGTCTCTGTTGGAAGCACTATAACAACCACGAATGAATGAACGTTTTTAAACCATAAGTATATGGTAAATACAAGTCATAACTGAACGCAATTGTGTGATACGCGCCAAATATATTAATATTTATCTATTATTAAATGTCTAGCTAGTTAGTAGTTTTGAAATAAATCATAATGTTATATATCTTTAAATACTTTCATAACTAAAGGGTTTGCGACAGCAAAAAAAAAAAAACTGTAGACTACCATAACTTTCTTTGTGTTCGTAACATGTTGTAACATAGAGTTATGATAGTGTGCAGTTCTATTTTTATTTATTCGATACCGACTATTGTTGAGTCAAGGTTAAGAATAGTTGTATATTATTTTTGTATATATATCACATATATTGATATATATGTTATCGCAAAACGAACAGACGAAACACCTGATTACGCTTTACGCTCACTAAAGTTACAAGTGCGTTGCCGGCCTTTTGGGGTTAGAGATATGGATTGAGAACGTAAGGTAGCGGGAATTGGGCTCAGGCAAAATTATTCTCATAGCGAAATACTTCTTCATTGATGTTTCACGCTAGTTGTCTGTGAAGACATGATATCACTCTATTCCTCCGATCCAGCTGGCCCATTCGTGGCAAAGCATGCCTCACCCACAGTCAAATCGATTGCTTTATTCCTAAATTGGACTTCTATTTGTAGTAGGTTTGCTAATTGTAGCGATATTCCACTGTGACCAAACGTATATTTGTCTGTACTCTAAATATGGTCCATAAAGGCTTTTGACCTGAATGGAGGTTAATGGATTTTATATTTATATTATAGGAAATTCTATTAAATATTCAGTTTATCACGTAGATATAGCTTGTGCCCAAATAGGTTGACTGCAATTTATATTGTTAGTAATCTAACATCGGCAATTGTTTAATTTGGGGCTGATTTTTCAATGGTTAGATAAAAGTTATCTGGGGAATAACTATGATGCTGTCGCGTCAGAATGCATATACAAGACAGTGATAGCAACAATTTTATTCCTCAGGTAGCATTTATTTGGCTATTGAAAAATCAGCCCTTAAATTACTATATTTTTGTGGTATATTGATCTATGAAGATGTATCAAGACTAATCTAAACTGTCCTTGTTTTAATTATATTCCTCAGTTAGAAGCGATAAGAAGTATATTTGAAAATATCTTAAAGGTATAAAGTGATATGGTGACTACTCACTTCTTTAAAATACATCAGTAGGAACCAATGCACAAATAGGTCTACTCGACCGGAATTATACCACGGTGTTACAGAAAATGGATATAATGGAATAAAAAAAAACGCTGTATGTCGTCGTGAGGTTCATAGGTTACCAGTGTTTCAATATGTTCATCGACAAATGAAATCCTCCCAGAAAGGCTGCGAACGTATTTGCTTATCTTCTGGTGTTGAGTAAGCCCATGGGTGGCTGATTATTAACATCAGGTGAATGGTCTCGTCTGCTGCCCATAACATATAAACATTTTGCTTTTTATACGCTACATGTCGGCTAACTAACTAATTTTTAAGTTTAATACAAGCTGCCTTTATCTATGTTCTGGCCAAGTATTTCATTATTTCTACGAAGAAAACTAAGCCTTTGGCAAATACCTACACAAGTTCTTGTTTGTCCGCTTCGTATAAAATCTTCTGTACATTCCAAGCATTCCTATCGACGACAAAATAGAATTGAGAAGACTGCTAAATTCATAACTTTTTAGCAAATCCCTTTAAACAGCTGAACTAAGTACCTGATCTTAATCTGTTCAATTTCAACACTCGCTGTGAGAACAAGGTCTATGGGGAACCATAATTAATAAATGTTAAAAAGATCCAACAGATAGCTGTATACATAGCTATGGGTAGGTATACAAACCCCAAACAATATTCCCCGAAGGATTAACACCAGCATTTGTAATAGCACATTTGAATTTCCGCATTTCACACATTTGAATTTTATGTCAGTTGACGGTGCAGATATATTTTATGCATTTGTTTTATATAGTTGATTATTTTGTTCTAAATAAAATGTTTACGTACAAAGACAACCTTGCATATCTTTCTAAGGTTTGACTTTACAATTCTCTGACGAAGTCTTTATTATTTTCTAAATTGTTATTTAATAAAAGTTACCATTATTTTGCTGTAGACCATCATTGATATATGTATACAAAAAGAAAGCGTAACCGTAATCATCGACACTATCATTGGGACATAGACGCTATCTCCATTACATAAAGCTTATATTAGGATGAGGTCGTTCAGGAATATTCTAGAAAATATTGTGACTGAAGCGTCCTCTAGATAAATTCAGAAAATCAGAGAACATAGGTGATGTTCTCTGATTTTCTGAATTTAATTTCTGTCTCCGAATATAAATCAACAGAATACGTCGTGTCAACGACCCAAAACGTTATTTTAACGACAGCATTAGCGAGCTGCGATTTGTTCACGTTCAAACATACAGAACACTTTACATATAATTAATGAGGCGACAAAACCTCATCTCGGTCGCAGTTAAAGTCAATTCCCACTGAAATTTCATCATCGTCAATCTAACTTGGGTTTAATAAGTAATACTCGTGGCGTGGGCCGTCCCTGAGCTCGGCTTGGCGCGTCCAGCGAGATGTTGTGCGTCTCATCTATCCCGCTATCCTTTACTCGCGCGCGCGTGCTGCGGTCTCAGAGGGAAACCCCGCAACGTCCCTCCATTACCATAATACGCGTCCATAAATCTACTCGTGTGTGTTGAAATTGTAGATGAAAATATCAAATAGGATTTATAGATAGCATTTAACAGAATGTTATTGAGTATTTTTAAGTTTGTGAAGGAAATGAAGGTGTGCAAGTGGCGCCACCTGCGACGGTGTATCTGTCCCGCTCTTGAGGCGAGGGCGTGTCCCCAGGGCGCCTCCCCCAGTCCGCGGGGACGGACGGGGGCGCCGCGAAGCCCGGGCACTCGGCGCCGCTCTCCCGCGACGCTTGTTAGTGTTCCGCAAATTCACAGCGGGATCGCCCGCACAACCGGGACTCGATCCCTGAACGCACATACGATAACACAGAGCCGCCTACCGGATAGTTATACAACAGATAGTTGAAGCCAAGTTGAAGTATTTTTTCCAAACGTACGTTTTAACATCGAATAATTTTTGTGTAATTTCTTTGAGGTTTCCTGTGTTTTTTAAATAAAAATAAATTTATTTTGCGGTAAATTTATCTTGAAACATGTACAATTGAACATTAAAAACTTTTTCAAAAAAAAATACACACAACAATTAAATATTAATTTAAAATATTTTATTAGTAAAAGACAGTGAAATAAAAGAATAAGAATTCAAATTTCGAACGTAATTTTCGGAGTAGTTCGTGATTTTCCGGGGGTGTTCGTGCGCTTTCGGGCGCGTAATCGGGTGCGTGTCGTGATTCGAGATTCGGTCGGACGAGTTGAACGCGGCGGCGGGCGGGTACACGGGTTCACCGTGGCCGCCGCTGGAACTCGACCCCGTGGGATGGGGACGAAAGCTATACCCTTCGGGAGCCCCAAGATCTTCAGGTATGTACCACGAAAATATTATATTTGAAAGATATTTTTTCATCGCAACTTGTTTCGTTTATTTCTGCTGTGTATAAATGATTTCAATACCTGTAATTTTTTCTATGAAAACAAACCAAGAAATTATGTGCGGAAAGTTTGTAACTTTTAATACCAGTTACGCATTTCAATAGAAAACAAACCTTTTTTTCAGTTTAAACTGTTTATACGCTTTAAAGCAGATAACACTAAAATCACTCAGAAACAAGCATAAAAAAGTTGTTACCGTTCTTAATTAAGGTAAATCATTCTCATTTTGAATTCAAAGTGTTGATATAATCAAGTCTACGAGTGCGGCTACGGCGTAGCATAACAAATGAGCGTAGCAGGCGTAGTAATTAATTCCTCCTCTAATTCATACCATCTTAGCGAGAACTTAGTTTGTTATAGTTTAATTGATAGAAACAAACTTTTCATACTATTTATAGACTCTGACTGTAAATGTTAGAAGTTAAATGTAAACTTCTGTAAAGGATCCCAAACTTTTTTCCAATCTATTTTGAAATTAACTGTTAATATGATAAGGATTGTTAAAAATGAATTTGTCCTTTAATTTTTGGAATGAACTTCGATTTCTTGAGTACATTCCAATGGTGTGTGTAGTATAAGATATTTTGTACAGATTGTTGTTATTTAAAAATTGATGATGATTCTGATGCAAACATTTAAAATTATAAGAAGAGTGAATATTTCATGTACCATGGATTTACATTAAATAAAATAATCCGATTATATTTAGTTTTTTATCACAAAATATGGTAGGATACAATAAAAATGTCTTAATAGCCACTTCGATTTATTTATATTTTAAAACTGAATATTAAATCGCGTAGTAAAAATGATTTTACATCTATGCTTTAATAGTTTATACTTTTATTAAAATTTTTTTGAAGATCAATTTACCAATAAAATTTAAATAAGAAGAAAAATCTATTCAGATTTTTGGCCTTGTTTCGTAAATCTCTTGACGTGAAAAGCTAATGTTCTACCAAACATAAGAATAAATTCTTTGTCTGATCTAGAAATTGTTGTTAAGGGTCTTCATGTATTAAAGCGTGTGTAAAATTATATGTTTGTACACACATCGAAGTCACTAAAGAAAACAATATAAAAATGCTTCTGTAGAAACCTAAAAAGTCTATACAAGAAAGATGACTTGATATAAATAGATATACCTAATAGAAAATAATGTTAGTTATCATTACAAAAATTTGTAAGTATCAATGTTAAAATATTTCAACACTCGATACTCAAAACTCAACATATTTATTGCATTCCACAATGTGAACTTAGGTGGTAGAGTACATTAGGATATACATATGTACCTATATATTAGTTTAAGAGCATTGTGGGCCATGTCTTGTATAACAATACTACTAAATTTTTTTAGGTAGAGGGCTATTATAAATATTTTTTACAATATTTCATTATTTTTATTTAGGTAGGCTTATATGACTTATAACTGAATTCCATGTACTATACATATATAGTATAATACATATGTATTTGATCCAATTTCAAAGAATACTTCTTCAATCCTAACAGGACCTATATATTATACTATTCTTTTTTAATTCTCTTATCACTTCAATATAGCTTTCTTCACCTCTTCATAAGACCTTCATTCATGATGATCAAATGCTGGCTCTTAATAGTGATGTCTTTAACAGGCGGACTGATGTTCGGCCTGCACCACCAGGAGGCGGCGGGGGGCATCCACGCTCAACCCCGAGGGCCTGTCACATCACTAAAGGAAGAACCCCTCACTCGAGCATGGATGACTCCCACCTCACTAGTTGATAATACCAAGTAAGTGTTTTTAACATTATTGGAATAAGTTCCCCAGTAGATCTTTTTGCTTGCAGTGAATACAAAAAATATTGAAAATTTTTTATGCATCATATTTTGATAACGGAATGATTATTTTAAGAAAAGGTTAATAAATGCAAATAACAACGAAAGTTAACATAGTATAGTATTCTATGTTTGCATTGGAAGCGGAAAGTTGGCCTTGTTATTTTCATTTAATTATAATTAATATTGCGCATAAGAACTTAACAAGAACAGAACAAGGTTTTATGATCACACCTTCGTTTTTAAATAAAGAATTAAATTCCATGACAAATAAATGTAAGAATTACTCTAAAATCATCAACCCTCAAATATCTATAAACAATAGCATGTGCTTCGAAAAAAATCAAACAGAGTACCCTCATTTGATACTCTATTAAACCTTTAGTTAGTAACCGAAAAGAACATCGAACTAAACTTATTATGGCAAACGAAATTGTATTAGCACTCTTCGAACTCGGAGCAAAACGTACCCTATTTGACATTAAATAACTGTAAGGGATTAAGTTCGGTTTCCTAATGCGGCTTTTCGTGGGGTTCTTGTCAATCAATATGTTTGTCTGCGTCCAGTAGTTGCAGCTCGGTGGATTTACTTTTGATGAAGAATACGGTTGGTAAATATGCTTCGTCTGGCAGCAAATGGCATGCTCCCGAATAATTCCCGTTGTTGCTCGTCTACATTTCGTAGTAGAAAATATAAATTCATTTAAATTGTGTATTTTTAATTAATTTTCTAACCTCAACATAAAATGGAACTGAATCAAAACGAGAAACAGTCCTTAACATACATCCACACAAAGTTTTGGACCACCTGAGTCAAATAGTCCCTACCAGTACAAACTTGCAATACTTTTTTTAAACCAGACCAATTAGCATGACTCTTTCAACTATCCACAAAACCCCAATCACCTGTTCCCTTACCGAGTCGATAAGTACAATGGCTCTATTATCACGTATCCAATCAGGGGCGTTCATATTTCGCACGGCCATAATGAAGTATGCGGTAACAAGTGCGTATTCATAAAAGCAAAGGGCGCTATAAATCATAGCAAGCGATGCAGGGGCAGTGCAGGCACTGTTACGTTCAATAACCATGTAGGGTACAGAATATCGTTTGCGATTGTACCCGTGTAATTTATTTAGGAAAGGTATGCCTTTTTTAAATTTTAAAAGTGTTTCAAAAGGTATGCCGTTTGGCCTCTTTTAAATTGGAAATTGGAAAGTGTTTTAAAGATATTTTAAGGTTCACATACATACGTTGCAATGCTCGACTTGTTTGCAAAACATATGCAATTAGTATTTATAATATTGGTAATTAGATTGCTCTGGCAGATCAATGAAAAGATTTTACCTAATATCAAATCCGATAATACCTCATGTAAAGTAAAAAAAAGATCTCCCTCTCTCTCTCTCTCTCTTACTTAACATGAACAATACTAAACAACACCCAGTAATTTCATAAATAATATTTTGTTCACAAAATTCTAAGCATAATACTATAACCATTATTTATTCAAACTCATAATTTACTAAAAGAAAAACTAACAAGCCCATACATTTTATGATAATATAATACACTTGTGCAACAATAAACATTTGGTGCTCAGTATAATGTGACGTATTGGTGCACCGACTGTGAATTAGGGAGGTATTGTGTTTGCACAGAATCATAGAGGAGCGCCCTTCCGACATCTGTCGTGTTTTATCCGACGCGTTCCTTAAAATGTTTACTTCCAATTGTTTTTATTTGTTTTGTGTTGAAGTTGTGGTTAGTTTAATTATGGTTGATGTTGTTTAACTTAAGCTAATATTTAATTTTGATCTTAAGATCAGGCCGAACTGTGGTGTACTTGTTCGGTAATATTGATAGTAATACTACGAGTATAAAACATTGCTTCATCGGTAGAGGTAGACTTGCAGCTGTTTAGTTAGTAACACATTATTGGATTAAATATATCATGTTCTATTAATTCCTTAGCAGGTAATATTCTTAAACATGTAAATGAATTAATGTTCATTTGTCACGCTCAAACTCCGAAACGACTGGAACAACTAAGTTAAATTAAGGCTTGAAATACTGGTGGAAAATATGGAAAAATCGTTTTGACTATTTTATTAGCTTTTTAGTACCTTAAAACATTGGGACCTTAGAACAAGGAACAAAACTGATATTATTAAACTTTGAGGTCAGTATTCGTAAATTTTGATGCGGTACTCTGAGTTTATTGGGCAGATAGTAATTAGATAGATTTTGAAACATTATTGAAATACATATTATCACTACATTGTATAAAACAAAGTCACTTACTGTGTCCCTAAGTCCCTATATCTTTCTACATATGCTTAAATCTTTAAAACTATACAGCGGATTTTGATCCGATTTTATTTGTAGATGAGGTGATTGAAGAGAATGTTTTAAATAATAAAATAATTTAATAAAAACAAAAATGTTGTTTAATATTAATTATATAGTAGAAAAATTTAGTATTAGCGTTGCACCTGTGCGAAACCAGGGCAGGTCGCTAGTTATACATAAAATAAATAAAAAAGAATACTCCAATTAAATTAGGTAAAACGAATGACAATGACAAACTGTCGGTTATGAAAAAAAACTTAAGCAACCAGCATTTAATTAAAATGAAAAGAGGTGTGGTTACGTTAGCAAATTAATTTCTCAATAGGTCACTAATTATACTAATTGTAGGCAATCACCGGGTCTTGGGATGACAAATGTTGACAGATAGCTTACCCGTCGGCGATGACAGACTCATTTGTTTTCCACAGTAAATCATTAAGCCGCACCCGCTTACTAGCGTTTTTAATAAATTATATTACTAGGTAATGATCCGTCTAAGAGTGGCTGTACACGCGAATAATAATTGTTGTAGTTCCATAAAAGGAGGTTATACGTTTGAGTAATTAGTTTAATTTATTTGTGTTAGGAATCCGATGTTTTCCGTTTCAAATAAATTTAGAAGTGTATTCGAATTTATACAGCTAGTCTGCGTTGATAATTTAGTGATTTGTTTTTAGTAGGTAAGTGACTAAAATTAAATAAATTATATCTAAATAAAGTTTATTACTATTATGTTTATATTAAATTGACCAAAAAATACCGTGATATTTCAATACACTAAACAAAAAAACATAACAAACACAACACTATGGAAAAAGCGCTTAGTCCTAAAATATATACAAAAAACGGTCTAAAATATAGCTAAACATAGACATAGCAGGATCTGTGCGGAAAAATGCAGTACAAAATAAACGCGTTTAGTAAAATACAATTTAAATCCAAAATAATAAGAATAGGCCTTAATCAACGATAGCAAAACAAACTAAAAAAAAAAAACATCCAAACTATTCTAAAAAAAACAGAAAAACAAAAAAAATAAAACAACTTCTAAAAAAATAGGCAAAGATTGACAAAACGCGAGCGATCTGTAAGCGGAAAAAGCAGTGCAACCTAATCGCGAACGCGCCGCCGAAACTGGTAACGATAAATAAAACAATGGTGTGTCGCGTGCGAGAGTATAAAATGGCAATCGCGAAACCAATTTGTTTACGCAAATTCTGCAGCGGGGAGAGATGTATGGGCAACCATAGCGTAATACGGTCCTGGTGGGTAATGTGCTCTAGTGATGTCACTGCGGTATCGAGGTTTTTGAGTATACAACATAATATTTGTTAAGATAATATTTTTTTCGTTGTTCGTTTTTAACACGATCTTTTTCGACCTGTAAGGAAGTTTGTTATAAAAGCTATGAGTCTGAACTACAAACACTACACACAATTTATGTGATCATGCTGTATTGGAGTGCCATTGTACTAGTTTAGTACTTATGCTCGTTACATTATGGAGTTCAAACTCAATAGATATGTATGAAATAGTAGCACAAAGATTTTTATTTTAATTTAGTGATGAAATATTTTTGATATCTCAATTGAGTACCTAAATACCGAATATTTAATCATAATATTAAAAACAACGGCACATCCCTAAACACAAGCACGCATTTACGGCAAACAACAATGAGGAATGAGACCGAAGATTTGATGCACTGCACACATTTCAAATACTCTATCGATACATTTGTTCAGCAGTGACACACATACAGTCATTACTCTTAAAATAAATCTTATTACAATTGGTATAAAAGCTAATCTAAACGCAAATTTAAAATTGCATTCATTTTCGAAATTTGAACAGCCACACATGTCGATGTCGATGTGTGTGTTCAAGCGGTGCTATTCGTACATCGTCACTTCATTAAAGTGGTATCGATATTTTAGAATTGCTTCCGAATTCCAAAAATAATCTTAAATTTTAGAAAATTTTTGTTGTCCCTATGGTTTTAGAAACTAAATATTTATACCGATTACAGCTGTGCAGTTTATTCATTCCGCATAGTTTAAAATTCGTAGTATAACAATACGTGCCAACTTTATGAAAAAAAATGTCTCCGCAATTCTTCGACTCAAACAATAACATAGTTAACACATCTATTTGTAAGAAAATTAAGTCATCAGAACATGAATAAGAAAGGGTTAACAGTAAAACGAAATAATGACCACGGTTGACTTGCAAATCTACATTCATAGTAACGGTAAAAGCAATAAATCATTTTTAAAGGATTATAATCTGTTTCTATTGTTTATCTGTAGTTTTTGTTTAGTCTGTGGCGTGTGACAAAGGCGCGGTTAGTTTTGGCGGCAACGTGTCTATTGACAAATTGCGGTTTGGAAATAAAGTAACTGTGAAAGAAATGTGATAATTTATGATCTCTGGATTTGGGTTTCCGAATTTTTTGTTTGAAATCTTCATGGTGCATTAATATTTTGTTTATTTTGGTAGCTGGTAGTTGGGCGCGCGAAAGTTTTGGCAAAAACTTCAGATGATGTTGATCTGACTTATCTATTTGTTTTTTGATAAGGTTATATATGTATTTAGTCGTTTGATTTATAAAGTATAAGTACAAAATCAATTAAAAAGAAACAAACATATATTTCGATTCCTTCTTTTTTATTTTCAATGTGTGTATGTGATAAATACATGCATATTGCTTTTTATATTTTTTAACATAATGTTTTGTTCCAACAGTAGCGTAGGCGTGGGTCGTGCGCACTTCGAGAAGCAGCCACCCAGCAACCTGCGCAAGAGCAACTTCTTCCATTTCGTGGTCGCACTCTACGATAGAGCGGGACAGCCAGTGGAAATTGAACGCACCGCCTTCATCGGATTCATTGAAAAAGATCAGGTAAAGTAATAATTTAATTATTGTTTAATTAGGTTGTTGAAGATAATGACCAAGGACAAACGTTCTTTGTTGAATTCGTTCGGGTTGAGTGAGGTTTGAGTATTTTGTCAGTGATTAATTCTTTAAAAAATATAACTCCTTTACTCTTTCACAATACTCCATTCAAATTAAGTCAAAATTATCGAACACTCGTATTTATACCTGACAAATGTAGGAAAATATTAAGAGTAGTTAGTAATCGTATGTAGGAAATATTTAGAATATTATAAACCTGTAGAGTTTGTTTGCTTGTTTGTATGCGCTAGTCTCCGGAACTACTGGTTCGATTTGAACGATTATTACTTTTGTGTTTATTAGTCCATTTATCGAAGAAGGCTATAGGCTATAAAATATTACGCTACCATCTGTAGGAGCCGAACAGCGGGTGAAACCGAGAGTAGCTAGTATTTTATAAGATTTAACATTTTTACAATATGGAAACAATTTTAAACACTAATATTACTGAGCCGATTACGCGGTGTCTGCTTTATAACTTTGAACTTAGTTAGCCCCTTTCAATACGGCGTCATATTGTTAGTTTATCAAGAAATGCTCGAAACGAGATACGAATCACTGAATTCACCGGAGTTCATCAATCAGGATCGGTCCGACATGATTTCTATTGTGTGCACAACACTTATTTACATAATACGCATGCGTGTTGGTGGCATGTGTTAAAATTCAACTCTTGATATACATCACTCTGTCTTTAGTTTAGAGATATTCTTTTCATTTTTATTAGAATACGTCTTTAAAGTTCCATTTTTAAAAACATTAGTCATAGATCATTCTCTATCAATAGAAAATAAACAAATAAATTTATAAAACAATTAAAACCTCTAAAGACGCGCCTTTCATATAATATTGATATTACTGGCAAAAAAACAAATGAAAAAATAAAACGCCAAAAATATGTCTCCAATATAGGTTACAATGTCTGTCGACAGAGGGCGTTGGCGCGTTCACACGTCTTGTTTGTTGGCGTCATGTTAATTATTCATATAGTAAACATTCATGTTCGTGTTTTACTGAATGCGGTCCGTACTTTATATCATACTGTTAAGCATTCTCACTCTAGGAAACTCTTTTTGGAATTCAATATTGGTTTGCAGCCAGCCAGTTTTGTTAAATTTATTTTTTTGTATTTTGAATGAAATATAGTGTAAGCTGCGGTTTATTTATGAAACGATGTTTACGAATAGTTTACATTATTTAATGAGACAGGCATGTACATATATTGTAAGTTTGCAATAGAACTAGAGAACGAACTATTTTCTACCGATTAATAACTATACGAGGGAAATGACAATATATACTTATATTAAACTTGAACAAAATCATATAGGTCACGTAATTTAACCTTAAAGTTTAGGAAAGTATCTACAGTACAGTCAGGTCAATTATTTGATAAGTAGGTAAGAAAAAAAGATGACATAGAATAGAGAAATTATATCTCTTTATATACCACATTACATGGTTTTAATAAAGGCAATGTATAACTAGTATTAATCGGCTCAGTAGCCAAAAAGTAGTTAGGTATTCTTACCTTTAAACTGAATTAATCTTTTTTCTTTTATTTAATTTGTATCGGCCTACCAAACAATTGTGTACATGGTACATAGTTATACAATAACCGCAGTACAACTACTGAACTTTTTTATACACAAGGCTGTTCCATTAACCATAACATTTTGTTACAGGAAGTTGAAGGGCAAAAGACGAACAATGGTATCCAGTACAGACTTCAATTACTTTATGCAAATGGTAAGTGACTATCTTCCTCAGTTTTGGGGTAACTCCATGACGAGGTTGAAGATATTCCTCTGGACAAATCCCCTCCGTTTATGTTATAGCTTGAGGAAAATTCTGTCGACTAAGCTGCTTGCTGCGTTTATAAATTTATATTACATTGTGGTTGTAAGGTGTACTTCAGTGGTAGGATATAGACACGCAATATTGAGGTACACATTTTAGGACTAGACTAATGTATAAAGTATTTTTTATATATAATTTACAAGGCACGTTCTTATATTTTAAATCTTAATATCTTTACAACCTTTATTATACAACACGTTTGATTTTATATATGTGATCAACTTCAAACGTAGAAAAGTCTTTTAGATCTTGCTGCCGTATGAAAGGACATTTAATGATTGAGCAGACTGTTCTATAGTACCGCTTATATTTCAAATGCACAATTGCAAAGCAAAACACTGGCAATTGCAAAGCAAACATATTAATATTGTATTAAGTCATTTAATGATTTCGGTAGTTAGACACATCATAAACATCCTAATACACCAAGCTTAATTTCCAAAACATCCTGTATAACGTTCACTAAATGTTAAAGTAAAAGTTATAAATAATGAAGTCAGTTTAACAGTGGTGCACAAAGCGTTGAAGTGTGTACACAATCTAGAAGTTTGTGTTGAACAATTTGTACAATTTTACAAAAATTGCATATTATTTTAATAATCGGGAATAGCCCACCTCAATAAACGTGAAACAAATGCTATTATATTCAAATCTGACTTAACTCTATGATGCATACCCTAAAAATACAACTCCAATTCAAACGCATCCTGTATAAGGTACAGTTAACGACATTATTGTATAGTTAGTATCGTCTCAACCATCATCTATAATGCTTTGCGCATCCCTGTATTGACTACAGTGGTGCGCAAAGCATTATCGCCCTGCAGACGGGAGTTGAGCAAATATTGCCTGAGTTCGGCATTGTCGTACTGTCATGCATGCTATTGTCGTCAATAGCTATTCAAGCTTCTAAGATCGAGCTAGACTAGTGCTGGGAAGATGCTTCCTAATAATTGAATTACCTATGTTTTTAGTTTAAGGTATTTTGTTAAGAGTATCAGTTTGTTCGCCATTAAACAAATAATGGAATTATTCTGATCGAGAAATTTAACTATTGAACTTAAATATTATTACAGTAATAACATATATTACAGTATAAATAAATGACAGACAAAAATATAATTTCTGATTAATCTTCACGCCAAAATGCATTTTACTTACCTGGTACCTTTCTAGTTTTTTGCAAAAACTTATTTCATGCAAACATTTGTACAAGCAACTATAGCCATTATTTCATAGCAAGAAGGTATAAATCAAATGTAAAGCTCAATCTCGTATTCAACAGTCGTCGGTGACAACACAGACTATACACGATGGTCGCATTGTAAATATTTGCCGTCTTGCCGCTAGACCAGGGATAATGGAAAATTGGCACAGAATAGCGAGCTCCTGGACTATGAATGACGACAGCACTGAAGCTCTTAGACTATGCTATTGGATGAATGAGTCAATGCTAAATTTAAGTAAAAATATTTTAGGAAACTATTTGAGATGTTTTCTTAGTATTTTGGGTTGGTGGATTAGAAATTTAAATATATTTAAAGTTGAAGGTGTCTATTGAATTGTATCTAACGAAGTCAAATTAATGCTCAAGTTACGGTTTGATATTCGCAAATTATTTTTTTTCAAAAATGCGATTTGTAAGTAAAGTTAATACAAACCATTTGGAACACGGAACTCTAAAAGGAGAGAAGCAAGCATAGAGGCAATTCTAGGAGGTTAACAAATTGTGCAATGTCTGCTGCTACGTCGCTACGCCCGTAGCCCGTAGCTCGTAGCTTGCTACGATCTTTATTGCTACTATGTGTAAATGTTACTGTTTTATAGGAGCGAGAATTAGAACGATCTTAATATAAACACAACATGTTAGGGATAGTGCCAGTATGTTAGCAATGCAATTATTTCTAATGTTTTTGCTCTGATAAAACTTTTATTTTTATTTACAAAAAAGAAATATATTCTTTTCCCGTGGAAGTCGAAATTGAACTAAACATTTTTAATCTTCTCTTGTTTTTCTTAATATTAATTGGTTGTCGTCTTTCACAGGTATCCGACAAGAGCAAGACATATTCGTTCGTCTTATCGATTCGGTGACGAAACAGGTAAGAACTCCATAACATTTTCCATTGGCTCTGCAATTCGGTTAAAAGATTACACAAAGAGTTCCCAACACAGATGTCATGTTATTCCTAAAACGTTCCTTCCAAAAGTACGCCATGTTGCCACGTGACCTACACGTGATGCGCACGCGTCTGATTGTCATCGCCCGCCGTCTGATTAGACCCTAATCCCCACGCCCCCTGGTCAACTAAATTGCATTGCGTTTGCGCACAATCATTATCGTTATCTCGTGTTACAATTTTATTTTATTTTTAGTTTAGAATTTGATATTATGAATGGGGAGTGTCGTGTTGAAAGATTTTGATCGACGTAAAGGGTTTGATCAGCTGTTCGTAGGTGTTAATCCGTTTGTGATTTTGTTACATGAGATATGTAAGGGCCTTGATGTCATTGTGTTCAGTAATAAAATAAATGTGAGAAACAATTTTGACAAAGATAAAATAGATTATTATGTATATCGAGACTGGTTATTTTGTCCAACACAATTACTTAAATTTTGATGTGACCGCGTGCTAGTCAAAACTACATCAAAATCATCTTAACAATTATACCTTAAACGCTATTTTTTAAATAATTATAATATTTTTTTTTTATGTTTATCCATAACACAACTTTCATTACAGATTATCCTAGTGCAAAAATGTACTCAACATTTAAGCAAAGTTACATTAATCTATCTAAACTAATATTATAAATGCGAAAGTAACTCTGTCTGTCTGTCTGGCTTTCTGTCTGTTTGTCTGTCTTTCTGTCAGTTTGTCTATCTTTGTCTATCTTTTCTTCACGCCTAAACTACTGAACCGATTTCTGTGAAATTTGGTACAGACATAGTTTGGAACTCAAGAAAGGACATAGGATAGTTTTTATACTAAAAAAACCACCAGGAAGTCACTATTCACAAGAGAACAATCAACTGCAATTATAAACAGCAACAAATAACATAGTTAAGTAGAGCATGATGAAACTTCAACACCTCACATATATAATTTCAACACGTCCTATGTTAGTGTTGTGAAACAGGAGGCCAATTACCAAAGATTTATGTTGAGCACATAATTAACTTAGGCCGAACGTTGTTAACTAAGAATTACGGAATCGTATGCGGTATACAACCTACGCGGTTATATATAATGGGTAGTTTTTTGCCTTAATTTTCGATACATTATGAAAATATAATGTAATCTAACAAATGTTGGTTTCTAAAATAGTTTTTTACACCGGTAAGACCTTAAAACTTTCAAGAAAATAGGTCACCTATGTGCAAGGGCATAGGTGGCGCTGATCGCATACTATTGTGGTGAACCATCTACTCGTTTGCGTTCTATTCCATAGTGAAGTACTTCGTATGTGCTGACTTTGAGATTGTCCTTCTTATCCCCATCAACCAGTTTTAATTAACATGCTAGCCCAATATACGCTTCACTGAGCGTTTGTAAAAATTGTCTTTAAAAATAATAAAACAGTTTTTAGTCATAAAACATAGCGTTGTTATCAAGAGAAATAGACGTATCTAATAGACGCAAACTAGTTATGTTCACTTAGAATGTAGGTCAAGGTTCCATCAGCTGTATATATCTTTTATCTAATTGCCAAGTTTATTGATTATAAAACAATTTAGAGATACGTGTAATTCAGTTACTTAGATTTTATTACATAATTCGTTGCAAAAACGAGTAAAAAGAAAACTTAAAAATCTTTAATGTAATTTAACAATGTGT
Source organism: Spodoptera exigua (assembly GCA_902829305.4). Classification (NCBI taxonomy): domain Eukaryota; kingdom Metazoa; phylum Arthropoda; class Insecta; order Lepidoptera; family Noctuidae; genus Spodoptera; species Spodoptera exigua. Next base: position 9,692,589 of record LR824614.2, read on the forward strand.
AGAAAGTATTTTACTTTATTTTATTAACACACTGCCACAGGCTCATATGTAGCGTTAATTATATTCGATATTGTCAAGTAACGCGTTAATAAATCAAACGTAAGGGTTAATTTAAATTGCACCACACCTTAATACCCTCTTGACAAGAGGGTTGTTTGAAATTATGACTGCAGCCTTCTTCAGTATCGTAACCCGTTATTGTGTGTGTATGGAGACAATTCATAACTTATATGTTTATATATGTAATTTAGAAAATAGGGGCAATGAAACTGTAACGGTTTTAATTGCACACATATACAAATGTTACAAAATATTAAACAAAAATGTTAAAATATGCGTGTGAGATTTACCTGGCAAATACCAATGTGACTTTTTCCGAATTATGTGTGTTAGGAACTTTCTATAATTATTTAGACGTGTGAAAAGAGGCCTTTGCTCAGCAGTGGATACTTACATATAAGCTAATGATTAGATTCTAATTGAAAGATATTAAAGGCTTTTATAGATACAAAGACATGATTGGTTTAAATCTTCCCCTATACAGTAACACAATCATCATCTAGAAACTATTTAAATCATTTCTATTTAAATCAAAAACAAATCACGCAACAATATAACTTGAAATAAAATTTATTCTATCACAAACATAAGTACGATACCGTTGTTTTATGAGGGAGTAACAAATAAAGTGTGCTGTGGACTCGAGACGTGTTTGCATCGCGGCATCTTGCGTGATTTACATGAGCAACAACGCACAGAGACTGCGAAATTGTGTTGTGCTGGCACAATTTTTATCTGTGTTCTTTGTAATTTGTTTAGAGACAAGTCTTTAAGTAGAATGACATAGCTTTTAGTTTATTTTTTCTATTATGTCCACCTCAGACATCTTTAGCGCTTATGTGGCTGCGGAGCAAAGTTATCTTCTTATAGGGAAAAGGTATGAGTATTGATCAGCATGGTTGTTCAAGATGGATTGTTGATATCCCTCTATACATATATTTAGTTTTCTCTAATAGGTATCTGAATATTATTACAAATAACATGTAAATAGGAACATTGTTATTTGCCAAGTTTTGTATCCTCTTCCATTCTATCCATCTTCATGCATGAGAAGCGAGCGCCTTAATTTCCGAGTCACTTATGTTCCCACTATAGTGTTGTAATGATAGTAAAATCGTAATGTTTAAGGAGAGCTGTGGAAAGCTAACCATAATATAGGTTAATGTAAAACTGACCTAAATTAAAAATTCTTATTTTTTTTTTATTTGATATCGGGATTCGTGTAGACTACATAAATTTTTGGAATAAAATAATTTGAAAACTTTTTATTCACATAACACTTTTTACATAAATAATTATATGTAATTATTTAACTTCGAACATTGCCAATTCATAATCATTGCTACAAGAACCTTCTGTAATAATATATTTGTCTTGTATTGTAGGCATGTAAGTGGTTATATAAATAGTGAATAAGAGAACTACAATGATTTACGTAAGAAGTAAAGTCGCCTGGCAACCTCGCCAGAACAGTTTACTCTAGATATTTTTATTATCACTGCAGTCGCACTTCTATACAATACATTTTCTTTACTTTTTCATAACAAATCCTTAGACTAGAAAAGATGTAACTGATCATTATACGCTTTTTTACACAAATTCATTCAACTATACATAAAATGATCAATGTGAATGTATATTTAACTAATTTTATTAATTAATTTGTGCCTATAAATTAAATATAAAGTGGTACAAAGGTAGGTATTGCATATTGCAAAAGGATTTTTTCCATGCAGAACGCGAAAGGAAAATTAATTAAAAACACAGTGTATAACCAAAATAGAGAAATGAAGTAAACAGAAGGAAACTTAAACTTAAATAACTAACAAGTAAAAGTTAAAAAAAATGTTATATATATCATCGAAGCTGGGATTTGACTCAATCTTTTTTGTAAGTTTTGTGCTCACATTTACGAGTACACTTCCAAAGAAAGCACACAGATATTATTCTAATAAAAATGCCCCAAAATACCTCGTAAACCAGTTTCCGAAAGTCATTTCGCGAACAAAAGGCAACTAAATTAATATGTTGTTTGAACATCGTTAAATAAACATAATCATGGCGCCACGTGCGCTCCACACGCCTTCCCATTCAGACCATGGACCGTTCTATGGGATTTACTCCAATCTCATTCGACGAACTATGAGTCAGTATCTTAAGACTATACTCAAACATAGGGTGGGCAGATTGATGTTTTAGATATTGATATGATAGTGATTTAGTATGGGAACACAAATAATCCCGTCGTTGCTACTTGCGTACTTAGTTTGGTGTAAAATTTACGCGCAGATTAGTATAAGTGTGGGAGAGTCAAGCTTCCAGCACAAATGGGTCGGTTCGAGTGTTACGACGGCCTCACAGAAAACCGGCGTGAAACAACTACAGCGTTGTGTTTCGCCGTGTGAGTGAGGTTACCGAAGGCCCAACCCCTTCCCCTCCCCCATTCCAAGCCTGAAATATCCTAAACCCTTATCACTAAAAGGCTGGCAGCGCACTCGTAACTCTCTTGGTGTTGCGGGTGCCGATTGCTTACCATCAGATAATCTGAATGCCCCTTCGCCGAACTAATTCATAATAAAAATAGCACCTCCATTATATTAGGCGTAATAATTTGTAATAGATTATTTCAATTTTGAAACAATCTTCGAAATAATATGTTTACCGTTTTGTTCAAGGTTGACATTTGAAATAATTTGCACTTATATGTCGAAGTTTTACTTATTTTTGTGTCTTACCAAAACAAGAGTTGCGTGTCGCGTTCGCATGCACCGCACGGCATTAGCTGATTGCCCGTGTGCCCACAGCCTAACGTTTTAATACAATTAAATCGACCGCAGCTCACTATTACATTGAACATCTTTTCATCGCCATTTTTGTGAACGACTCTTTTGCGTGTCACTCGATTTGTACCGACTTATTAAGATAATGTTACGTGACATTTTAGACGATTACCTCCTTTGTTTCAATCTGTTTTATTCAATCAAGTTTAGATAGTACTACGAGTATAACGTTGATCAACTTTAATCGAAATTTTGTCTATGTTTTGTATTGTTTGCCAAGTATTTTGATAACTCAGTCCCAAAAATTGTGATGACACGACAGACGCAAACTTAAGAAGCACCTAACACTCACTTATCTTATAGAAATATATTCTAATAAATATATTTTTTTTCTCTCAGTTATCATATAATACCAGGACCTTTGAATGCCTTAGCAATTAAAAAATATCAAAGTTAAAGTTGAAAACTTTAATTCCAACATACTACACTTCAGCCGGGGTTGCGGGGTAAGCGCAATGAGGCACCGTGACCTCGGCCCAGAGCAGGAGAAGGAACAGGGGGGTTTTTAGTCAGTAAGAGTCTGACACTCCCTCCCGCCCGACCCTGGGCAGGAGAAGTCATTTAATGATTTTCCCCTCACAAAAAAAAACACACTACACTTAGGTACTTTTGAAAACTTACAGTCTGTACCTACTTTTGAAACGTCAAAATAGAACTATAGTCTGATGATGTGTTCGTCTCAGTGAACAAGCAGCTACCGTGTTCCGAAATGTAGACTCGAATGGAAAAGAATAAACTAGAAAGTCCACACAGTAGTCTTCTACAATCTTCATAATTAATGACCTAATATGACACCCTACACAACACTACCAGTTACCTATCTATTTTTTTAAGTCCACACTAATTCCCCAGAGATTGAATCCCATGCGACGGACTATGCCCACTGCGGCGTCAACCCCAGACATCCTCGGGGATTGTCTCAATTCAAGTAGTGAACTTGAAAAATGTTAGTTCACACCACTATCTGGTCTTAGTGTTTTTATCTTAGCTTAAACGAAAGTTGTATAACAGTGTTCAATGTTTGGCGACACTATTTTTTGGTGTTGTAAGACTTTTTTTTTATTCAGGGTCTAAATATTGAAATGTGGAGGGCAATTCTGTTACGAACGATTTCTTGAACTTGAACTCCAAGCCAGACAAGAAAACACCAAATATTTGACAACTTATAGAGGTTTTTACAAACACTTGTATAGAGAGAAAGTCAGTAAAACTTTAAATGACAAAATATTTTTTATTCTGTAACGTATGTTAAGTAATTTATCAGCATCATTGCGTCATTAAGATTATTGATTATACCAACTGCACAACAAAATGGTAGGAAAATCTATTTGATTTACAGCAACACCTGATCCCGGCCCCTTACTTAAGCCGAATGCAGAAAATACGACCCCTAAGCTATTTTGATGTTCCTAAATACTTTTGTATGACCCTTAGATACCTATTACAATATACAAAGCAAAGTCCTTATAAATCCATGGCACAAAAGACGATAATACCCCTGTTTCATATTCAATTAAATATTTTGTCAGGGATGAAAAAATCTATTTCGGATTTAGGGGTCGTGTTTTGAATGTGTAAGTAATAGTTGTACAAATTGCTTGTTTTACCAAAATATTTATGTTAAGAATTATTAGATTTTCTCTCATGTGGCTAGTTTTTAAATAACATGATTATGTACCAAACTATAATAAGGAAGGCCTAAGAAAGTAAACAATTTGACAATAATAAAAAAAATGCGGAGTGAGAGGAACTGGGACGCCGTCTCCTCCTTTTGTGAAGCAGTCATGCTCGCAAAGAGAGAGGCGGCCCGCGTGAGGGAGCAATCCTCCTCCTCACGCCCCAGCAGCCGCAACTGGCGACACTACGGGCGTCGGGGATCGAGGGACGATCTCCGGCCACCGTAAGTACGGGCCTGCGGTCGGCGAGTAAGGGCAGCTCGCCGCCCGACCAGAACCAGGCCCGAGCGTACGGCGCGTAGCGTTCCGCGCGCGCCTCAAAGAGCCAATAGACCACCACAGACGGGGCCCTAAAGGGCTGATGTTCAGCCGGGGTTGCGGGGTAAGCGCAATAAGGTACCGCGACCTCGGCACAGAGCAAGAGAAGGAACAGGGGGGTTTTTAGTCAGTAAGAGTCTGACACTCCCTCCTGCCCGGCCCTGGGCGGGAGAAGTCATTTGATGATTTTCCCCTCACCAAAAAAAAAAAAAATAATAAAAAAAATAACAGATTCTTTTTTCTTTGATAAGAAATCTCTTAAAGAAAAAACTCACTTAGAATTTCAGTACTGTCTTAGGTACTTATACAAATATGTAATACAGTTCACATACCTGAAACAAAAATTTGTCTTACAAAGATTTGTTTCGGGTGGCAATCACCCTGGACATGCACGGTAGCCAGTTACCCAACTGGTGCAGACTTCTTCATTTTTTTTTACAAAGTTTGGACTTATTCTGCATGAATTGTTAATTATTAATCGAAAATGCAATTCCCATGAAACTAATTACTTTTCCGTATAACGTTTAACAATATTTGGTACCCCATATGTATTGGGGTTACCAGTAATTAGATATTAATAGATAAACACACTGTACACGTGTCGGGGTCGGACAGTATTACCAGATAGAAAAAAAAAACGGTTTGTAAGTTGCATTTGTACATCTACTGACTTTTGTGTAGGTAGGTACTCGTGTAATTAGAACATTATTTATATGAGTTCAAAAATCGAATTATTACCGTTTTTATTTTAAAATTGGACCAAAACTTTTTCTATTGTTTTTATCGTTTTGAACAGACAATTAACATTTGGTTTAAATAGTAGATAATTTTATTGCACTTTTGTGGTTAATTTTAACATAAGGAGAATGTTTACAATTTTTTTTCTGTCTTTTAGGTCAATTGACAATTTTACAATATTTTTTTCTTTTCTCACGGCTACGAATATTTTTTATGGTAGATCTATCGTCGTAGCGTAAAGGGTCGTGTGGTGTGACAACTTATTAATTAAATTTTCTACTGAACGAGCATCCACTTTCAAACTAAAAACCTTAAAATCCTTTTGTTTGTTTTATGGTACAAGAACCATAAATAAAAACTGTCTAAGAATTTTTCAGTATCTGATACACAAATAATAATAATTTAAGATTTTCATGTCCTACCATTATTCATATTAAGATTAACATTTTGAAATCATTTTAGGTTTATTCATAATCTAATTTCAATAAAGTTACTCTTTCGGTTTTAAAACTTTACTGCCTACATGATCGAAATGAAACAGTCGTGAAGTTATGTTAACAGAGTAGGCGTATACTTACCGATTTTAAAAATATCATCAGCTTCGTGAATTCAATGCGGGAATTATGCAAATAAGTTTTTGGTTTAGATAATAAAATGCAATAATTATGCATGCGGGGGGTGCATGAATTAGTAAAAGTAATAACACGATGAAGACGGGCCATTTTATATTTTATCTTATCTCTACAACGATTTTTAATTAATTTTGTATCATTATCTTATGTTACAAATTTATAGTTTATTACGATGAGAACATCTGACCCATTAGTTCTTCTGTCTTATTAAAATGTTAATGGTTCGTTTTTGTTTCAGCCTATTGTATACGAAGGACAAGATAAAAATCCAGAAATGTGCAGGGTTCTACTTACACACGAAGTTATGTGCAGGTAAGCACAATTACTTATATAATAAATGTGAAAGTTTGTGAGAATGTATAGATGTATTTTTGTTATACTTTCACTCAAAACCTGCTGGCTGGACCGATTTGGTTACCGATACCGATAGGTAGATAGATGGATTGAACCTGGTTTTTATATAAATCACTCAGTTTTTTATCAACATCTCACGTGGATTTATTGAAGAATATTAGTCTCTTAATATCTAATTTACTCGCAGTTTTTGTACAAATTTATTATTAAGAAAAAAACGATGTTAATGTAACCTTATTACACTATTAATATTGTAACTGGCACATAAAGCATCGGCCATTTTATTCGAATTCTACGTTTAAAAAAAAGACGTCACTCTTTTCGTAGAAACTGTCGCGACAGTCATTTGTCATAAATATTGACTCCCAAAATATTATTGCACGGTCATGTTTCTCCAAATGGCTGGCTTTTGTGGGCACTCGTGATAGGCACGACTGTGTTAATACTTTTACAATTCCTCGTAACTTTATGACAATTTCCTTTGAATAAATGTGCATTATTTCTGGAAGTTTCTTAACATATTTGAATGTTTGTACACGAATAGAAATTTAGTTTACAGAAATTGAATTTGAGTTTATAAATAGCCAGGAATATTAACCTAATCCAAATAAAACTGTACAAACATTCGAAATGTAAACAAGTAACAACAATTTTACGCGAAGGCATCGTGTAACTTCCTAATTACGAGCGGGCGAACAAAGAAATGAGCATCCTTATTAATTTAACCATTTGTTTGGGGTGGTTTTTCAGCTCGTAAACGTACTGTGTCTCGCCATTTTATCAATGTAAGTGTGTATGGCGATACTAGAACGCGTCAGTGTGAGCAATTAAAATTTTATTCCACCTTAGACTGCGTATCGTTGTCTCTTTTTGCTGGATATGTGTGTTCCTGTCGCACGTCTTCAGGGGAGGAGTCTCTAGGGAGTCTGTCCTTTCAATGTCTTTGCCCTTTGCGTCAAGGAGTCCCGGTAGGGCGCGTGCAGCGTATTGTTTGTTTAGCGTGGATATGACCGGTGTCTATAGAGTTTCTGCTGCCTACTTTTTGAACCTTCTGTTCAAAGTCCGTTAGGCATAAATTTTTTTCTTCGATAGCGTCGAATGACTTAGCATATAACGTTCTTTTTTCATTACTTGAGATTCATCGTTAATATTTTCCTTAAGTAGATTAGTGCCATTATCATATTTAAGTTCCAATAGTCATTATGTTAGATATCAGATTGCAGCTGTATCGTCACATGAAACCTACCAAAAATATCGATATCAATTCCCTACTATTTTTGTATTCTAATGTACACCAAATTCATGTTTGTAAAGGTTATAAATATCACCACAGCTATGAGTGACACATTGCATCTAAGCCCTTCAGTACTTTTACTAGCAATTTATTGATTTTCATCCCCAAACGGTACAGGTATCCCTTTACTCGGCTAAAAATACAGGGGATCGCCCTAATGTGTCCCGATATTGAGAATTTATTGTACTCTTTGATGTTATTTTGTACGTTATACAACTTCGACTTCTACGCGGTATGGTATACTATGCAAAAATACAAATATGTGATTTATTGCGCTAAGAATAAAGTGTGTTATCAATTGACGATTGAACATAACGACAGTGAACAAAACACTGTTGTGTCATAAAAATAACATTTCTAAATAACTAAGTACGCGTGTATGTTTGTACTAATATTGGAATTTATTTACAGCCGGTGTTGTGACAAGAAGAGTTGTGGTAATAGAAACGAAACACCTTCAGATCCAGTTATCATCGACAGGTAAGTCAATCTTATGTATTTATCTTATACTTATATTTATCTTATATCTTATAAAAACAAAATATTCCGATAAGTAAGGAGTAAATACTGAAAAAAGTATTTAGTGCATAGATAAAATAAATAGTGAATAGATCAAATAAAAAGTCAATCCAAAATTTTTGACATGGATAGGTTAGAAGCATTAAATAAAAGTCCAATATCACATGACTAAATTAAACAAAAACAAAAACAAGAAGCAGAGACAGAAACAAATAGCGAAGTTCAATGAACACTAAAACAATAGAGAGAAGCGTTTGTTAAAATTCCGTATTCCACAATTCGTAGCGATTCATCAGCCGGCAATGACGGCAATCTCGAAACTTTCCCGAGGCAAATGCATTTTCGCGATACAGAAAACTTTTGAGGCTCTCAGTTTGCATTGTATTTTTATTGCGATCGTTGCTGCCAGATATCTATTGCGGAGTTTTTGTTCAGAAATTTTATTGAAAGCCTTTTGGTCGACCTTGTTGATGTGTGGTATTTGTTTTGCGTTTTGATGGCATGTGAAATGCGTTTTGTGAAGCTAAAGTTTTGTTACGTAAGTTTGAAACTGGAAGGCTGTCATCATGTGGAAGCGGTGAATAGTTTAATTGAAACTTTCAAATATTTGAGTAACACCAAACAATAAAATGCAAGTTGAACAACCCTATATTTAGGGACCACATAAATATAGGGCCAATTAATCACACTTTTAATTATCCACTAAAAATTTTGGCAATAGAAATTCAATTGATAAAAGGTATTTCGGCAACCTTCAATCGGGGGTTCACAAACAAGTCAGGAAAAACAAAAGCTGCACAAAATTGAGCTCACATCGGTCTCACGCTGAGCCATTCAGACTTCCGATGTAGAACAGTGTCGGGAGGAGCGCCAGCTAATCAGGCTGACAAATATCGAAAATTTCAATAGAGCTGCGACCACTATTGATGCCAGGGGTCGCGGAGCGTTCTTTTTTTAATTTTCGGGAATTCTATAGAGCTAGGCGTGTCTCGTTAGTTTCATCGTTCGATATTTGAAATTTAGGGTTTTCAACACTGATCCTTAAATATAAAGCATACGATTTAAAAATAGAATTGTAACGTAATCGAAACGTTACATTTTGAACTTTTCGCGATTTATTTAGGACAAGTAGAACTATGAAGTAATAAAAATTTGTCTATATGTGGTGATCGAAAAACAAAACACAAGTTTATAATTCGTCTTCGCCAACCCTATACAACAAACGTCGCACGTCGGTTTTGTTATACCTACGGCCGATTCAATTTTTTCTACCTTGAAAAGAAAAAATCAATGGTTGCCTTTGGGCTAACTTTCCTTTGGTTTTCGGCGCATGAAGTTGATCGTGGAAATTCTCTTTCACCGCAAATAAAATTTGTGATTTTCGATCGTTTGATGTTTCCAAATTAAAATCGGTTTTGTTCATTATTAGGCCTGAATTTTACTGACAAAAGGTTTTATGAATATTCATTGTCATTTATGAGTGTGTGTGTTAATTTGGTTTCATTTATGAATCAAATTACACATGATGTAAAGTATCAAAATCACTATTAACGTTTTTTATATCCTCATAATAACAAACAAAAAATTAACTTGGTAATAATACAAAACAAATGATTTTTGGTATGAAAATCAAATATGAATGAGATGGATTTTGGCTGTGCTTAAATAGTACTGGCCACTTAAAACCACATACAATTAACACGAGTTAACGTCAAGCGTCAAGTACTATCAGTGTCACAAGTGAGTAGTACACGCAGCAATATCCATCAGGCATTCATGTACCGTGCCTCGCCCACGGTACACTCGCGAACTAATGCGATAATTGAAATTGTGCAATTGCGTGCGAAACGCCCAACACCGAATTCATTACAGTCGTGTTTTTTGCAATTTGTTTTTTTTCCTTTTCCACTTTTTGCATTGTCGCTGCCAGCGAAATGATACGTATTCTGATGCTTTAATTATTTTATGCATGCGTCATCGTTGTCTTTTTACTTAGCAAATGGACGTTTTATCATAAAAGCTATTTTATGAGTGGCACACTTTTTGCAGACGTTTAGTGTAATTTTTAGTAGAGTAGTCTTCAATGATGGATTAGCTTGTTTGTTTTCAGATTATTTATAATACAAGGAAATGAATAGGAATTCCACAATTACCTTACGTGATTTACCAAAGCATTCACAAATTGATTTAACATGACCATAATCGATTCATCGATAAAAATAACGATATCACATCACTACAGAATCGGAAACAAAGCTCGCAGCAGCGCTCTAAACCGTTCCTGTATCGATAACACGACGAATAATTGACGTAACGGTAAAAGCAGGCAACAATCCAGAACCCTACGAATCAGCAGCAATTTGTTAAGTGGATTTTTGGCCGAGACACGCTCGCGGCTCGTTGCGCTTCTGTACACAATTTCATTATCTCTGCCCGCGTGCCCGGCCGACTCTACTATTAACTTATGCGATACTGTTGTAAGCTACGGATATTTTTTCGATATACCTATATTTTATATTTTCCTTACACTTTAAAAAAAAGAGTTTATGAAAATGTGCATTCAAATCGAATTCATGCCGCATGGTCTTAATTTGAACTCGAAAAAATTACAATTTAATTTTACTATACTCAAAAAACAATACAGGCATTTTAATAAAAGCAACAGATAACAGTAATTTACCTTTCAAAGAAATCAATATCTATCTATATATAAAAAATGAATTAAAAAACAATCAACTACACTTAAAATAATTTTGAAGGCACCCCTATATTGGCTATAAGTACAATCGTTTACTAGCCAGGTACTTTAGAAGATGGACTTGACCAAATCAATTCATGCCCACGCATACCGCCCCTACGCAATCACTTAAGAATTTTATGAACCGTAATGATTAAGATGTTTTGTCGTGCTTGAGTTTAAAACCGTGTAAGAGGGGTTTAATCGTCAAATCGGTTTGTTGTGTAGAACATATTATTGTGACTGGAATAACTATTAAAGGATTAGGAGACATTTTAAAGCATTTGGGTAGTGAATTGAGCGTGTGCTGCTTTTGAAAGGAGCGTGAGAGTATTGGGCGATGAGCTGAGAGTTTATAGTTCACGTGTGGGGTTGTTCTGACTAGATTATTTATTTGTCTAATGTTTGTAAAACATTTCAGTCTCTATTCTTTGCTTTCTAATACATTCAGTAATAAGCTGCTATGAATTACTTTTAATCTTTTTCTGCAAAAACGTTTTCCATCAACCCAATAATACAATGTCTTGTTATTTTGCTAAGATATCAAATCGATTGTGTAATTTGATTTAGATTAATTGAAAATCGATACCCAACCTCCTTTTTTAAATGACAAATACAGTAAAGGGGCAAAAAGTCCGATTCTCGACATATGGCCAACATCTATATTACAATGGGATCTTTACACCCTATTTCGGGTGCGACAAAATCGATTCCCAATTCGATATGACCCTCTTGTGCTGCCGGCTTGATGGAGACATATTTTGGCTATGAATGTACTTGTAGCTAGATCAAAAATATGGTAGTGGAATAATTTAATGAGTTGAAACAGGGGCTGTTATTCTATTTTCAAAAGTTGTGAATAAGATTTTCCATTGCTTTTTATAAAGCATAATAAAGTAACAGCTAATTTGTAATTGTTTTTTGTGCAATTGCAAATTTTATAATGTTTGTTTAATCTAACTTCTTCTTCTATATATATTGTTACGTGCCTGACGTCACGTTCCTGACTATGCGGGCTTGGGTTACGGGATTGGATGAAATGAAACACTAATACCGGTTTTCAGACTTTCTATTGCGCTTAAGTTACAGCGTCCACGGAGTTAAGTTATCGGCGTTCTTCTCCAGCAGAGTCCGGCCGACTGACACAACTTTGCCGTTCACGCTAACTTCACTTAACTGACTGCACTTCACTATTTCACTGCACTTCACTATTTCACTCACTTTTCTTCTTTTTCACTTCTTCCTTTTCTTCCGAATCGCTTTAGACTTAGAACTCAACTGCCAGCGGTGAGCCGCAGTTCTGCTTATATACCCCCGGTCAGGTTCTGGAACATTCAATTTCGTTATTCTTTTTGATCGTCATGCCTCCAGAACCTTCCAATAATTTCGCTATTCATTTTTATTTATTCTCCTTCTCACTCTTTAATTTTTCATCTCTTTCACACAAATAATTCCAGAAAGTTCGACAAAACTTCCATCAACTAAAAAACTTCATGTTTACGGCGGGACTCGAACTCGGGGTCTCTGTGGTGTAATCCACACGCCTTACCAATTACACCAACTCGTATTGACAATTCACGACGAAATTTACAATCTCTAGGCAACGTTTGACAACCATCCATTGACGTCATGATGTCAAAGAGTTTTCTGTCACACTGCCCCCCTCTTAGATTCGCTCGTCCCGAGCATCGTTGCTGCCGTAATACCTCGCCAACCTGTCTATATGGACAACTTTCAAAGGGCTCCTTGAAGACTTCCGAATTCTGTAAGTAATGTCATTGATCTTCGTGACTATCTCGTAAGGACCTTCCCAACTCGGTTGCAGCTTTGGAGATTTTCCCTTCCTTCTGACTGGATTATGAAGCCAGACCAATGACCCCTCTTCAAACCCAACAGAATTGGCTCGTCGATCATAGCGCGTCTTTGCGCGATCACTAGCTTGAAGACCGGCCTCCCTGATCTGCTCATAAATGTCCAACATTTTTGCCCTTAACTCGCTTATGTAATCGCTAAACTCGGTGCGAGAGTCACCAGGTGGACAGCCCGACACAAGATCTGCCGGTAATCTCAATTCCCTTCCAAAATTTGCAAATGCAGGCGTCTTTGCGGTACTTTCATGTACAGCAGTCCGATAGGCAAGCAAGAAGAGAGGTATGTAAGTGTCCCAATCTCTCTGATGGCTGTCAACCACCTTTGCTAAGTGTCGCTCCAATGTTTGGTTGAAGCGTTCGACCATTCCATCTGACTGTGGATGATAAGGGGTCGTTCGAGTCTTATGGATTCCCAAAAGTTTACAAGTTTCCTGGAAAACTTGGGATTCAAAGTTCCGTCCTTGATCACTGTGCATCTCCAAGGGCACTCCGAATCGGGTGAATACCTCGTTTACCAACTTCGTGGCTACAGTTACTGCCTCTTGATTCGGTATGGCAAAGACCTCCGGCCATTTTGTAAAATAATCCATAACCACTAAAACGTAGCGATTGCCCGAATCAGTGATTGGAAATGGTCCAGCGATGTCTAAGGCTATTCTCTCCCAAGGCATACCAACATTGTAGATTTTCATCGCCCCTCTGCTTCTTGTTTGTGGACCCTTGACAGCTGCACAACTAGTGCATTTCCGGCACCAATCTTCGACGTCATATTTGCAATGCAACCAATAAAACCTCTCCTTGATCTTCACCAAAGTCCTCCTAATTCCCAAATGTCCTCCAGAAGATCCACCACTTGCAGAGGCACCACCAATTGCAAATGCTCGTCCTTGCCGTTTGTTGATTCCCATTTCCTGCACAGAAGTCCGTTATGCAGCGTAAGGCTTTTCCACTGTGCCCATAAACCTTTCGTTACCGCGCTATATTGGGCGACGTCACTCCAACTTGGCTTGTTACCACTTCGTAGCCACTCCAGTATTGGTTTAATATCTGCATCTCTTTCCTGTTCTAATTTCATCGCATCATCTCCCCATGCCTCGTCAACAGTATCAGTCCTTATCACCTTAAGAAAAGCAGTTTCCTTCTTGGAACAATGCTTGCAATCTTCCATGCATGGGCGTCTCGATAATGCATCTGCGTTGCCATGAATTCTTCCTCCGCGATGTTCGATTTCAAAGTCAAATTCCTGAAGTTGTTCCAACCATCTGGCTACTTGGCCTTCGGGATCCTTAAACTGAAGCAGCCATTTCAAAGCAGCGTGATCAGTTCTAATCAAAAATTTCCGTCCCAGTAAATACTTCTTGAAATGGTGCAGAGTTTTGACTACGGCCAGCAATTCCCTCCTGGTCACGCAATAATTCCTCTCGGGCTTGGATAGTGACTTGCTGAAGTAAGCAATAACCTTCTCCTGCTCACCATCGCGTTGTGAAAGGACACCTCCTATTCCAATATTGCTGGCATCCGTATCTACTACGAATATTCCTTTCGCGCTGGGGTATCCGAGAATTGGTGTGTTACAAAGCCGTTCTTTTAGTTCTCGAAAGGCTTGCTCACAATCCTCGTCCCAGATAAAGGCACGTTTCTCCTCTGTCAATCGATGCAAAGGCTTGGCAATGTCCGAGAATCCTTTCACAAACCGCCGATAATACGAGCACAATCCAAGAAATGCCCGAACTTGCGTTTTGTCTTTAGGTGTTGGCCATTCCTTAACAGCGACAGTCTTGGCTGGATCAGTCTCAATTCCTCTCTCAGAAATAACATGTCCTAGATAATTCACTTCGCGCTTGAAGAAAGAGCATTTCTTTGGACTCAACTTTAAATTTGCTCCACGCAGCTTGTCGAGTACCTTTTCTAATTTCCTTAGATGATCGTCAAAATCCCGTCCAACAATGATGATGTCATCGAGGTAAACTAGGCAGGTTTCGCCCAGCAGTCCCGCCAGCACCTGTTCCATCAAACGCTCAAAGGTTGCCGGTGCATTGCATAATCCAAATGGCATCACCTTAAATTGCCAGAGTCCCTTCCCAGTTGAGAATGCGGTCTTTTCCTTGTCCTTGGGATCCAAATCCACCTGCCAATAGCCGCTTTTTAGATCGAGCGTTGAAAACCATTTCATGCCACTCAGTGTGTCAAGTGTGTCATCGATTCTTGGTAACGGGTAGCTATCCTTCTTGGTTACATCATTCAATCGTCGATAGTCTACGCAAAACCTCGTTGAACCATCTTTCTTCTTGACAAGCACGACAGGTGAACACCAAGGGCTAGAAGAGGGCTCTATCACGTCATTTTTCCTCATATCGTCAATCATTTCTTCAACCTCTTTCTCACGAGCGAATGGTATGCGTCTGGGCCTTTGACGAATTGGCATTGTATCACCTGTGTTTATTTTATGCTTCACCAAACCAGTTCGGCCAATATCACCATCGCTTCTTGAAAACACATCAGAGAATCGAAGAAGTAAATTTCTAGCTTTCATAGTCTCCACTTTTGTCAGACTTTTGTTTTCGTCTAAGATTTTCGTTACAAAGTCAATTCCCGTACTGTCCTTCTTCACAAGATTCTCCGAGCATTTTCTTATCCAGGCCACTTCTTCCAATACGCCCACAGGCTCTCCTTCTTCAATCGTAATTTTTGAATCACTGAAGTTGAATACCGGAATGCGGTTGACATCAGATGACCCCACGACAGTTCTTGCCGGTAGCCATGAGTTTACGTGTTCCGATTTATCAATCACAGCGCACCTTCGAGGTAAACTTCCTTCCTTCCTCCTAGGTAATGCGATTGGTACGAGAGTCTGTGATTTTGGTGCAAGAACAGTTCTTCTTAAACAGCAAACTTTTCCCAGGGTTCCACCCTTCATCGGAATTTCCTCAGTTCCACATAGTAAAACTCCAGATTTTAAGTCGATGTTACACTGGTGCCCTTGCAGGAAGTCAAGTCCCAGGATGCAGTCATCCAGAATTTTGGCCACAATAACCTCATGTCGATAAACACGTTCCCCAATTTTGATTGTTACATGCAGTTTTCCACTTATCGGTATGCACTGGCCGGTAGCTGATTTCATTTGTAGGCCAACAATTGGTTTAAGGTGTTTCCTGATGTTTTGCTCGAGCAGCCGAACATTTATCACCGTCCTTGAAGCTCCAGTATCTAATGTTAGCTGACTGTTTTTCCCATTTACTTGACCGTCTATCACCAGAGTATTTCCATCGTTGGTTTGCTTGATGTAGATTGTTGGGGTTGTTCCACTACCAGCCAGCGCCCACCCCGCAGCCCTGGCTGGATTTAAGTTTCCCTGCTGGTCAGAAGTTGAGACCGCCGCGTCCTGGCGGTTCATCTTCTTCGGGCAGTCGCTCCGTATGTGCCCACGCTCTCCACATCCATAGCACATGAAGTTCCGACGGCGTGGAGGTACCTGCTCCGTTGTCGTCATTTCCCGCAGACGTAAGGTACGGGAGTTACCACGCACGGCTTCCACTTCCAATGCATGGGCCAGAGCTTCTTTCATGTTCTTGTGATGGCCCAGATGAACAGCGGCTCGTACTTCGGGGTCCCGAATACCGTCAATGAACGCTTGGAGAAGCGTGCCTTCAATCATTGACGGAGTCGACCGGAAAGCTCGACGCACAAGTTTCTCGATTTCCACGGACCATTGCTGTAGGCCCTCATTAGCACGCTGAGTACGCTCTTTTAATTGCGCTCTGTACACGTGCTCGAGGTGGCTGTCTCCAAAACGTGCCTCAAGTGCGTCGAGGAGGGCACCAAAGCTGAGATCCCCACTTGCGCCGATAGCTTCCAGCACTGAGAGCGCTTGATCACGGAGGGCCAGGGTAAGGGCTGACTGTGCTTCCTTCTGAGTCCAACCATAAGCCTCCATAAGTGTCTCAAACTGTAGCTTGAACGCGGTCCAGGATGTTGTTCCGTCGTAATGGGGAATCTTAAGCCCTTTCGTTGCACTTGAAGCCGCATTTGGGGCTTCAAAAACGGCTGCAAGACGGCTTCGGCTCTTCAAAGGGCTTGGGCTTGTCACTTCCTGCTTGATTTTGGAGATCTCTTCTTCCACCCTCTCCTCTATCGCCTTGACGCGATGTTCCAACTTGCCTAAACCTTCCTCCACTTCTTGTACCCGTTCGACAGCCTTTTGCAGTCCCTTCGTGAAATCTTTATGCATGTCCTCCAAGCGACGCGCTTGCTCCTCTTGGCGACGAGCTTGATCTTCTTTCAGCTCCCGCAGCTGTTCTGACTGACAGCGTGCTTGCTCTTCTTGGCGGCGCGCTTGCTCTTCTTGGCGGCGCGCTTGCTCTTCTTGGCGGCGCGCTTGCTCTTCTTGGCGGCGCGCTTGATCTTCTTTCAGCTCCCGCAGCTGTTCTGCCTGACAGCGTGCTTGCTCTTCTTGGCGGCGCGCTTGATCTTCTTTCAGCTCACGCAGCTGTTCTGCCATCATTTGCCGCAGCTGTAGCAGAAGATCCATCTGCACAGGCTTGGCTTCTGCATCGCTGGTCTGAGCTGCAGCACCCTCTTCCCTCACACGCTGCGCTTCTGACATAGCACGGGTACTCACTCCTCTTACGTCCTGCGGCACTAGCGGCATTTTTCTCCAATCCCACTTCTGACACCAAATGTTACGTGCCTGACGTCACGTTCCTGACTATGCGGGCTTGGGTTACGGGATTGGATGAAATGAAACACTAATACCGGTTTTCAGACTTTCTATTGCGCTTAAGTTACAGCGTCCACGGAGTTAAGTTATCGGCGTTCTTCTCCAGCAGAGTCCGGCCGACTGACACAACTTTGCCGTTCACGCTAACTTCACTTAACTGACTGCACTTCACTATTTCACTGCACTTCACTATTTCACTCACTTTTCTTCTTTTTCACTTCTTCCGAATCGCTTTAGACTTAGAACTCAACTGCCAGCGGTGAGCCGCAGTTCTGCTTATATACCCCCGGTCAGGTTCTGGAACATTCAATTTCGTTATTCTTTTTGATCGTCATGCCTCCAGAACCTTCCAATAATTTCGCTATTCATTTTTATTTATTCTCCTTCTCACTCTTTAATTTTTCATCTCTTTCACACAAATAATTCCAGAAAGTTCGACAAAACTTCCATCAACTAAAAAACTTCATGTTTACGGCGGGACTCGAACTCGGGGTCTCTGTGGTGTAATCCACACGCCTTACCAATTACACCAACTCGTATTGACAATTCACGACGAAATTTACAATCTCTAGGCAACGTTTGACAACCATCCATTGACGTCATGATGTCAAAGAGTTTTCTGTCACAATATATATATTTCTTTTTATTTATTCTTTTCATGTATATCTAACTAGTCAGTTTAAATGGTCATTGTCTGTCAAATTCTTATAAAAGATCGTAGCATTGAAACAAGTCGGTGAAGATTTCAAATAAATAAATATAAGAAAATCTATTTCCAAATTTTAACAATAAAAATATTTGAAAACGTTATATTTATTTAGAATTAAAACTACATTACTAAAGGGTTGGTTTCTATCAGCTGCAGTTTTCCGGTGATTTTCGGTCTTGTGAACGCCGGTGTGAGGGAATCACGGCTATTAAATTGTCTCATTAGACACGCCGCGCCGCCACCCGGCCGCCGCTTTCTTCTCGCCAAATAAATTCCTTTTACGTCTGATATCTCTATTACCTTTTTTGTTTTGATACTTATCTAGATATATTACAAAACCACGTTTATTATATAACTTTAATCTATCAAATTCTGTTATAATAAATTATACTTACTTTTATATAAGTAACTCTTTAAAAAATAAAGGAAACGGCTGTTAACGCTAAACTATAAATTTATATTACAAATAGTTTTCCAACTACAAGTTTATTGGTGCACGACTTCGGAACGGCTCGGTTTGCAGTTACACTGAGGAAGTTTCCATAACTTCATAAGTCCCTTTATTAATAGCTTTGCACTTTCTTCTGTTCGCGGAGAAAGGGGAATTTATTAGTCTGTAGTTTTATTAGGTGTGGCTTTATTTTATCCTGCAGATTAAAATATTTTGCAGGCGATATACCAATGCGCACTTTAGTCACACTGACTTAGACAAAACTGTATAATGAAGTGTAATATTTTAAACATTTCAAGTGAAATTACGCCACTTATTCCGTTAAAACGATACTTAAACAAGTAAACACAATACAAATCACACAAATCTGTACAAAAAGCGGAGGCGGCAACAAAAGAATTCGGCACACTTACAGTGTAATGTAAACCAAAAAAGAAAACTGGTCCCAAAAGAGTACCCTGGGGAATACTCGCGCGCTTCGCTCGGCCCGATACAGACACGACGACTGGTGATTAGGCTTCTTATCCACGAGATAGCGACAGAAACTGTGCAAGACTTAACAACTAGGACCGTTTTCTTATTCCCTCCGACCAAGCATTTTCTTGCCCGCCGACTTATCTAATGCCAATGTTCAGCTTAAAATTCCTATGTAATATTAGCGGCTAACTTTCTTAGCTTATGAATTTTATCCACAGTATTAAATTTAAAATAATTAACGTGGTACTGCTTCATCTATAAGGAAATATCAGAAGGATATTCTGTTAAATTGTCCTGTTATGAACGTCATGTATTAGTCCCGTAATGAGACGTCTCATTTTTGATTTATATCTGCGTATTGGTGCCCCCCGATTTTCTACTCGATAAGTCCGGGTGGTGATCGTAAATTGAAATATGATAAAGTCGCAGTAATAAGCTCCCGTAATCGCATCGACCCTCTGTCTGTAAGCGGTCGAGTGACGACAGGAAAAGTCATACGAACCTAATTTGGTGTAGATTTTATGTATTTCTAAGAAAAAATTAAGTGGGTTTACATTTCATAGCTCATTTATTATTATTTCTATGATCCTTCATCGCAAATCTTTTTAAGCAAGCTCCTTTTATTTCACAATGTTCGGGTCTTCTATCTCAATTCCGACCTCATTCCCGATTCCAATACGTGATTCGTCGGTTCGCAAATTATTCGGTGAAAATTCACCATCTCGTTAGAATGTGCGATCCGGTCGGGCGCGGCGAGCCAACCGCTTGATAAATTGTCTGGAATAATAATGATGAATTGCAACTAGTCCGATCCCAATGTAGGATCTAATCTATGGCGCAATTTTACTGCTATGTACATCTACATCGCATTTGTATTTATAGGCAACTCCACATATGTTTGAAATTTCGAGAATTTATATCTTTCATCGAAAATAATAAAATATAACTTAATCCAAATATGATTTCTAATTAAATTTTATTGGACGGTTTATTTAAAAGAGCTTGGCAAAATTACTTCAAATTAGCGACAAATCTATTAAGAATAGGACGTCTCGAGCCCATTTAATTAGTGACGGGGTTTTATCATCCGCTCTCTTTCCTACCACTCGCTGAGAATTTGAACTGTAATACTGGCATATTGGCGAGGCTTAAATAATATTGGGCGTACCTAATAATAGACGTTCTTTTGTAATTTGTATTTTCGGAGGAGTGTATTTTTTGGGATTTTACGCCAGATCTCTGTTTTTATTTCCATTCGTTCATTAGTGTTGGTCATAAAAGCGGTAATGTAAAAGCGCCATTAAATTTAAATACAAATTCACGCGTGACATCTTCTTTGAAGACAAACACACCCAGTACTTGGTAGTAAAACAAACTAAAGTTAATTGTTGCTTTTATGATGACATCGCGTGAGTTGGGGTCAGATAGCAAACAAATTGTTACTTTTATTCCGTCGTTGAAGTAGTAATTTATTTGTACTTAGGATCTGGCATTGTTTTAAAATATTATCTTCGTATGGTATATAATAGAGTGTTCGGATTATGACCAAACGTTTTACAATGTTAAATTCTGCTGTAGTAATTTTCACGACAAGACTTGACTTAATTCTATTTTTTTAAACTTTCGCCTTTCAATCTGTTAGTATGTTTATTACCTTAAACCTTAATTTAGACTTTAGCTACGTTTTCTTTAGGTGCAATTGATTTCTAAAGTTTACTTCGTACTCTTTGTCAAAAAGTCGTTCAAAAACTGTTTTCTGAATCTAAACCACAAAACTATCACTTTGATTCAATTTGTGAAGTGGCTCGTTCATTTGTTTATTGTAGATTTGTATGTAATCATGCCCTTTTACTTGATTGATAGTATCTACAATCTTCTTCAATTTTACGTTTAGTTAATTGCGGCTTTCGAATCGACCCTGTTACAGCGTAACCGCAGTTTTATATCCATTAGCTTGATGATAGTGAGTTTTGTCATTAGGATTTTACAGATTTTTTGGGAAGTTTATTTATTTTTTTGTAACATTTAGGCAACACATTTCACTGTCGTTAAATGTAGTTTGATGGATATCTTTGTCAGTAGTTTGATAGATATCTTTGTGTAATAACATCGATATATTGACTGACATATATTTTGTATTCCAATGAAAACAATTTACATATAAAGCAAACGGAGGTGAACGCGAAACCAAGTTTCGCTTCACCTATCAACAGAAATCTCATTCCGTATAACAATTTACAAATTCAAAACATGAGCAGACCCATCTCCACTTACGGATAGCAAGCATATGCATAGGAGCAGTTAGTGCCCCCCTTAGGGGCTCCAAGACGTCAGCGCGTTTAAGCGCCAATTAATTATTAAGGAACACTGAGCTTCCTTTGGCTCTTTGACGGTGACTGTACAACAATGTGGCTGCCTCTCGTGATTGGCTGCTTTATAAATTGCATTAACGTGGTTTACTTGTGTGTTTGTTTACTTCTATTATAATGGGTAACGATTGTTGATTGAGGGATTATTAGAAACACGATTTTGACAAAATTGTCCTTAAGTTCATCTCGATTTGCTATTCACTAGTCCATAGTAGTTTAGGTATTATAAAACGCAAAAAAGGAAACAATTTTCTTATTAAAGTCAAGATTTGTAAAAGAAATTCGTTGCAAAAATAGACTGATACGAAGAAAATACACAAACGTGACGTCACATTTATTGATTTCACAAGTAAAAGTACACTTCCATACATTCGATATATCGCAATAATTCCTCTTTATAGGAATAGAGAGCACTTTTAAAATGTATTTCGGCAAACATGTCGCAGGGGCCGCTTTTGATGGAGGCGCCTTCTTCAATTGTCAGTTGTAAATTCAATTTTCACTTTATATCGCTAGTTTCTCATGTCGGGGGGTGCAAAGCTGATATTAGATACCTATCTTTGGCAAGATGTGCGATATGATACGCGTTATTGATTTAATAATAGCACCCGTTTTTGTTCGGTTGCTTAGTAAGAAAAACTTGATTTTACTGGTATACTGGTGTGGGATTTGCAAGTCAAATAATCCTGATAGTTACAATCTGGGTATCTTTAAGTCAAGAGTGAATAGGTTACTTCTAGGTAAGCGCGCTCCATCGTCGACCGCATCGTCGCTTTCCATCAGGTGAGATAGCGGTCAAGCGCGAACCTATAATCAATAAAAAAAAATACATTGTACTTTTTTGGATTTTCTATAAAGAACATTCACTTGTTAAAAATTTGGTGTTTATGATTTTTAGCTCATTTTTAGTTTAAAGTGTAGGTTAAGTTATAAAGTAACTCTAGATGATAATTATAAGATCTTTTGCTGATTCATGGAAGTTTGTTTAAGCCACAAAAAAGAATATCATACACTATGCCATAAAGGACCCTAAATATTTTTTCTCAACTAAAATGTGCGTATAAGGAAGAAATTCGGTTATACGCCAACTGGGGTAGATTAAATTGCATTGAGCTACCCATTAACGCCTTGTCAGATCGGGTTACGATTTATATATTTGATAAATCGGATATATTGCAATACGAATACTGAGTTCTAGGATATGGGACTTAAGTATTTATGTAAGTTGGTATCAGACGATGCAATTTTTTGTTTATTTTTATTACTACATGCTGATACGATTGTTGTTAAGTTTGAATATTCACCTTTTAATAATTAAGTGTATCGGTTTTTATAAATAACTAGCTACTCTCGCGCGGTTTCACCCGCTGCTCAGCTCCATTTAATCGTAGCGTGATATTTTATAGCACTCAGGAACATTCTAGCTACCTATCAGTGAAAAAATTTTGGCAATCCGACCAGTGGTTCCAAAGATTACTCCCTACATACAAACTTACAAATTTTACCTCTTTATAATATTAGTATAGATAATGTTCATAAGAAAGTAGTTTATATTTACCGGATAATAGTTTTAAAATTTCATATCAAAAACACTTCACAAGATTAATTTTACGTAATCGAAATGTATTTTTAACTTCCAAACGCGTTTTTATTTAAAGAAATGGTTCTGAACAAATAAACATTTACTTATACAAAGTTCGGCCACATTTGTTTTCGTTTGTCTTACATTTTTTCCCGTTGTCACGGAGAGTTAATGAAAGAATTAGCTTTCATTACAACTGATACGATTCCTTAAAGGGATTCCCGAATGAAGATGAAGTGCCTTCGTAACCTTTCTGATGGCTAAGGATCAATGTGGGAGAGGTCGACCTCTTATCTGTGATTAGTTTTTGGGGACATATGAAATGCTGTTAGTACTAACACCTACCCATGTATAATCTACCATATAACAATGTATATTAGAACGATTTTTCACAAAATCATCCCAATTAATTTTATTAAAATTTTATAATTTAATCTAATTACGGATATGAAACGTTAAACACAAAGTAAAATGGATGGTTCGCCGGCACAAATGAAGAGACGTCGGGACTTTCAACTCTAATGCATTAATTAAGCTGGACCGATCCCCGAAAATCGTCTAGAAACTCTCTCTGTTTAAATTAGTGCAGAATTCATTTTCTTTTTAATTCGTCTTCCAAATTCAAATAAGATTTCTTTTTTTTTATTACGCTGTGCCGCATAAAAGGGTAGACCAGGATTCGTCGCTCCCGTCGTTCACTTCGAAACGCTAATTCCTCCTCGTTCCGAGATACTGATTGGACGATATATTTAACAATGCTACCGACACGCTTCTCTGCGAAAAAATACATCTTACGTACTACCTTTTTTTCTCGCGCTTGGATTCCTTTATTTTCTTATTTTCTATTTGGCATAGCGGCTAAAGGTTGGAAGGGGCAACGGATTGTACAAGCGTTAATGATACTAATAGCAATTAGTGGAAGGTTGTGTTTGGCTTGTACGGTTTTGGTGTTTAGCTATTCTGTGTTCTGACTGTATAAGCATATTACGGGGCACCCAGCCCATGGAGGGTCTTAACGGGAGGTCGTTTGCTGCGCTGCCAGCCTCCTAAGATTAATGACATTACGCCAAGACAGTTTGTAAGAGACAAACGTGACAAAAAACTGAGTTGTAATTAAGTGGATCGAATGAATAGATTTAATGGCCGATAGTGGTTGTTTTAGGCTTTATTGCCTTTTTGTTTAAAGTAAGAAAGGACGTTTGTGAACCAATTCTATGACATTGCTACTATAAGGTCAAACTTTGTTGTTGAACTGAAGACAAATATGTTTTACGTTCAGCGTTTGTGGTTAAACATGATAGATGTTTCCAATAAGATAAGGGTTGTAGTAAAATTGCAGACAGCGTATCGTCATACAACGTACAAGGCTTTACAAGATCGCGTTCCCGACTTCAACTTCTGAAGTCCGCACTGGACATCATAAAATATTTAACACTCATATCTCGCAGAGCGGTCCAAATATTATCGACTAGCCTATAAAACGGAAAAGTCCCGCTAAAAAAAGATAGAAATATACTTTACACTTATGTAAGAAAGAGATGTGAGCACCGTTATTGTACGATCTTTGGAAATTCGTCGGAAACGTTTGGTTTCTTTTCCATCGTTTTTATCGTGGTCGTTATATTTTGATAGAGCAGTTTGGTAGGATCGGCGATATAACGTTTATGTTTTGGTTTTCAGTAGATACCTTTCGCGTTGTTTTGCTACATTTTGGTTAGTGTTCATTGTTTTCGTGGTTTGGATTCATAACTTCTACAAATTGGCAGAGTAAATTAAATTTTCCATAGCTCTCAAATTGACTTATTAAGTAGTATGTTTCTCATAATATAAAGTATGTGTGTATGTTCTTAGAAGACTTTAACAGTTATATAATAAAATGAGTTCAAAAATGGAGCTAAAAATTCATCGATTACATTTGTATTAATGTATAAAATATCAAAATCTAATAGTAAGTCTTTGATATAATATCATGAAGACTAAAATATGAAATATATCTCCAGAAAGGACATAAATATGCTTACCTTAAAAGTTTCCAGTGATAAATACTCTGTAGGGCTCGTGAATGTAAAACATTTGGTACATTCGCTCACATAACGCTTTCACTTCATTTTGATTGATGGCACTTTCTTCTAAGTTTAATAAAATGTGTTTCGAAAATTTTTTTAAACTTTCAAAAATAGAACTTGATCTAGTTAAAACTTTTTGTTTACTTTTTTACATTATTATAGAGATTGTAGACAAAACAGGTTTTATAGGTTATGTTAATTGGCAAACTAGCCAAACCCGGTTCAATAATTTGTGAATCACAAAAAGTGCAGTTCCATGCAGGAATCAAACCTCCAATACAGCACAGCAGCCAGTGCGCCAATTATGAAGTTAAATGTTGAAGATATATAGTACATATTACTAAGTAAGTACAGGCTAGACTGAGGCTAGTTGATGTTCCTAATTCCATTGTATCATTGCAAAATTGAGCAATAAGATAACTTGTTAAAGTTTAATATTCTTAGAACTTAAAGGAAATCTTTACGGACACAAAATAATTTTATAATTCTGCTTCCAGCTTTGTTCTTTTTTCGAAATTTTATATTAAAAATGACATGTTAGCAATAAAATGTGTTCGCGAGTGTACAGCCCGTACAATAACTCAGAGGGTCCCTCTTATGGATTTGATACACTGCGCACTGCAGCTTCCTATATCTTTCATTCGACTGCCAAAAAACTCAATATTATCGAGTAGTTTTGATATGGTAGCACGAATAGTTTTTTTTTTATAAAACTAGGTAGAAGTTTTTTTGTTAATTGTGTGATATCTAAAGAAGTTAGATAAGGTTGAATAACATTGAAAATCAGCGCTGTAGTCTCAAATCATTGTAATCGGGCACACATTTTAACCTAGTACTGTTTTATTTTATTCAACTTTTTTGTTTCCTTCTTGAGTACTGACTGACAGAGTACCAAGATTTGCTGCGATCCTTGAAATTCTTCTACCTAACCCATTCAATTGGACTTTCAGTTTTGTTACGTAAGAACTTCTGGTCTCCTGGAAGTGTATAAAGTTGAACCTATAAGTGCCTATTCTTGCGCAATAATTTATTTAATAATTAATTGTTTTTAAACAAACATTAATCATCACGCTTGCTCAAGGTTGAATAACGATTACGAATGTATATAAAGAAATGAAAACTCCAGGTTTCTGACAATGCCTTCCTTCAGCGCGTGTCAGAGGCATTTAAATAAACTTACCAAGTGCATATAACTCGGTAAAAGTCCCATTAGTACTTTCAAGGTTTCGAATCCGCACTCTCATACATGTCAATCGCATCCAGACAATTAAACTGATCAGTTTGTTAATACTTAGCTTCACAATAATTAAAACACAACAGTTAATAAAGTCACTTAATATAGCCGCTTAATTTTCGTACAGCGTGATCCGCATAACGTATGAAAATACGCGCCCGCGAATTTCCCAATAATAAATTATACTCCTTGTCCGCTTACCTCGGGTTAACCGGCTTTTATAAACTACCCGGGTAATTTATAACTATTACCCGGCCGAAAACGATCACGTGATATCACTTTATAGCATATTCACTGCGTAAATATGAGGGCTGCGAGTAATAATGTTTCATATATTTACATAAAAGTAAGTGAGAGAAACTATCCGTGATGACGTTATATTATATTTTTTCGGGTCCGGTCAGTTCTTGTAGAATTTAGTGTCGAAGTTTCTAGAAGTTGATTAGTTAGTTTGTAGGTTAAAAAAAACACAGAGCAGTAGATGAAATACGATATGGTTCAGTTGAATTTACCTCATTGCTCGAATTATTGAAGAAAAAAATAAGGATGCGTTCGATGTATGTTATAAAATGATATGGCATTTTAACCTACGATGAAAAACAATATGGATACCATTCCATATTGTTGTATAAAAGTATTAAAAAAATAAAAACTCTAACACAGCATAACATCCAGCCACAATGTTAAAAGTTTTTCATTAAACAACAAAACGGTTACCGGGAAACATTGTGAAAATAGTCCACAAAACACTATCTTACGTTTCTAACACTACAACTAGGTACTTAATGTAATCGCGCTCAATATCCTTTGTTCACTTTCAGACTCATTAAAAAGGCGATGCAATTTAATGAGTTGATAGTGTGCGTTATCCCTCGCTACGTTTGCAGATACGACCTTTTTTACACAAGTGAATTTCGACTTTATTTGTTCGCGATAAGTTCTGTATTCTTTCGGGGGAGTGTTGAAGCGTATTGGTATGTAGGGGTTGAAGATTAGTGGCCCACGCCTACCCGCCGGAGCGCTGAGCGGCTGATAGTGCCCAAGAGTGTAGTTACAATTAGACCGGTGCCCACAATGAAGTGATGCCCCGTAATGTTGGCCCTTGTCTTTGTATGTTGATTGTGCACGAAAGACCAATGTTACGTATAGCTACGTATGTATGTGAACATGTCTTTACACTAGTGTGAGCTTATGAATATTAAAGGGAATAATGTATAATAATTAGTACAGGCGTGAATGCTAACCTTGATAATTGATTCCTGTAATTTTTGATGTAAAATATTGAAGTTTTCATAATTCTAATAACAACTCGTAATTTTTCTTCTTGACTAAAGCAAATAAGGAAGAATTTAAGTTACCTAAAGGTTATTGTGGGTGATATTTATTTGTAACATCTTAAAGAAAATTGGATTTTGGTGATGTGTATATCTTTTCATATAATATTTTGTATCATTTTAAAGTCACGAGCTAAACGACAGCATATTCAGAGATCTGTCAAAAAAACCACGAAGTTTTGGGTACGGTTATCAAATAAATACATATTATTATTATAATCAAAGCTAACAAGAGCATCTGAGCAGTTCTCCAACAAGCATTTTAGCTGAATTCTGGCAGACGGGGGGCAAAGGCGCTTACAAGCCGCGAGCGATTGCCCCGTCTACCAGTAGTACATTGTCAATTGGAAACTACTCGGCTCCGAGAGCAAGCGCTTTTAGATTTGAAAGAGTACCTACTATAGTATACGCGGGAATACCAGATAACTTTTTATAAGAACATTGTAGTTTCTTATTGTATGAAAACTGCTTTACAAGTGGAAGAAAGATTGTGTTTAACTTCAGTGTCTCTTTTCCAATGACGTATTTCTTGATATTTTTGCCTAATTTAGGATAAGCTATTGAATATATTTTGTTATAAATGACACGCAATAATGGTATTGTTCTTCTTTTTGCCAACTTATACCTAAATCTGAAATTGTAATTCGTTGTTCTATCGATCTGGCATCTAAAGGATGTGAAAAAATCACTAACAAAAACAGTCGTGTATACTTACAATATACTTTCTCTATCTACAATATGCATCCAACATAAAAACCATACAATTTCCTTCGAAGAAAATTCTTTGAAACTAACGTTTACTATTACGGAGGGCTATGAAAAGGCGAGGTTTTATCGCGTTGCCATGACGACGGCGGGATGCTGCGTCGCCCGCGTTACCCTCCTCACTCGACACATTGGAAAAACTACTACAGGGCTTTATATTTACTGCCTCCGATATGTATGTATACCGACCATTGTAAGAAGTGAAAGTTACCAAACCATGGAACGAAATCGATGAGTGCAGTCGACTTTGTATTATAATGTCAGATCGGTATAGAAAATAAAAATCGAGACATAAAAAAATTGGTTATTTTTTTTTATGTGATAAGTCGTCAAAGGAGCAGACGGATTACCTGATGGTAAGCAATCAGCGCCGCCCATGGACACCCGCAACCGAGGAGTTACGAGTGCGTTGCCGACCTTTTATTGATTTGGAGATTTAGGGATTGAGGAGGGATTGGGGAAGGGGAAGGATTGGGCCTCCGGTAACCTCACTCACACGGCGAAACGCAACGCTGTGGTTACTTCACGCCGGTTTTCTGTAAGGCTGTGGTATCACTCCGGTCGAGCCGGCCCATTCGTGCCGAAGCATGGCTCTCCCACAGTTAAACAGTTACAGTTATAGTGTAAATTCCTGGATGTTAAAACTGTTTGAATAATTATTTAGATGCTAGTTAGTGATATTCGTTTATTTTATTAAATGTTGAGACTATTGATGCGGATAAAAAAAACGGTGAAAACTGTACCCAACACCTTTCACGTCACCAGGCCAATCAAATTAAATCTGTTTGAACATTGTGATGTTTCTCCTCGTTCAAAACTTAAAAACATCTGATATTTCGACCTTGAAATGGTTGGTCAGAAGGATAATAAGTAACATCGTCCCAGAACATTTGTTTAAAGTACCATTAAGTAGGTACTTAACAAAGATTAGATTGATCATCTAACATAGCCACCATTCAATCGCTTCCCACTGCGACAGTTAGTACCATGTCATTTACTAGGTTAACAGTCCTAGAAACGTGATCTTGACTCATCATCATCATCATCATCAGCCCATAATTGCCTACTGCTGAGCAAAGGCCTCTTCTCACACGGAGAAGGTTCGAACATTAATCACCACGCTTGCTCAATGCGGGTTGGCGATTTTAAACTTATCATAAGTCCAGGTTTCCTTACGATGTTGACCTTCACCGTTTGTCAGTGGTGCCTAAATAATCATAGAAAGTACATATAACCCGGAAAAAGTCACATTGGTACTTGCCAGGTTTCGAACCCGCACCCTCATGCATGAAAAGCGGGCTCCTTAACCTCCGGGCCACCATGATCTTGACTATTACTAATTAATTCATAGTACGTATGTATAGTTTTCATTCTTATTACAACGCATCTATGCACATATCTATGACAGAAAGACTAAACGTGGAACATCGCAACACATGCATTGAATCGGCCATGTTCCTATTTAATCACAATAGAAATCGTTCAATTGTTCGGTCTATTTACACCGTCAACGTAGACGGGGAACAGTTAACCCTTGAATTTGGTACACACTGAAATATTAACGCCTGCTATGGAAGTACGCGGAAAAACAAGTCGAAAACTGGGCCCGTTATGGGCCCGTCGCATGTAACTCAAAGATTAATTCGCTGTTCCCGATGCGACTATCCTTTCAAGCTTAGCTTATTTC
Organism: Spodoptera exigua; assembly: GCA_902829305.4. Lineage (NCBI taxonomy): Eukaryota > Metazoa > Arthropoda > Insecta > Lepidoptera > Noctuidae > Spodoptera > Spodoptera exigua. Next base: position 9,723,019 of record LR824614.2, read on the forward strand.
AGTTTGCCCACTTGCATTTGTACATATACCTAACCGTATATGTATAGATAATTGAGTGAGTTGGCAGTCATTATTCTGTACAGCACTTACAATTTTTAATTTCTAAACTCCAGTCTTATCAGATAATTTTGTTATAGAAAAAAAGAAATAGAATTTTGTTCTTTAATCAAATTTATTCGTGGCCATACTGACATTGACCCAATATCCACATTCATTAAGTACTGAGAAAAATCGTAATTTATGACTTTCAAAGTTAAGCGAATATGTTTGCCTTACTTAAACGAGATATAGAAAAAAAAGTCCACGCTCAACCTTTGAAGGAACAACAACAAATAAAAAAAATAACACAAACATTCCACAACTCCTATAAACGTATGGGACATTCGTAGGGTTGACACAAATCTCAATGAACCACCTTCCACCTGCTTAATCTTTGGCGTCCGCTTGGCGTGTCGGTATTGAGTGGTGGCAGGGGTGGGGCGCACCAGGGGAGTCGATGCCGGCCCAGGGGACCGCCTCCCGAGGGAGCCGGCGACGGGCCGCGGGCCGCGGGGCGACGGGGGGAGACGAAAGGTTAAAAGGGAAAAGTTATAAGAGACCGCTTGTTGTCGGATCTGCGTAGTTCGATTTTCGTATGCGGTTTAGCGATTTTTTCTTTAACGTCGCGTTTTGTTGGTGTGGTATAGTTTTTGTTAGTTATGAAGATTATCACCATCTTCTATTTACTTATAATCTTGTTTAACTATCTTCGTTTTGCAATTTTATTATGCAATTGTGTATGGAATCCCCACATAATGAAAAATACATAATAATCCTGTTAGCAACAGGAATATTATATATTTCAAACAAGTCAAATCGCCATCGAAGAGTTGATGACCTTAAAAAGAAACGCTGAAAACTTTACCAAATAAAAAAAGTAAACTTTTTGAATGAATTACGTCACTTCGGAGGACAACTTGTAAATTTGTAGGTACGCATAAAAAAAATTAAAGGCGATGGATTTTTTTTTTTGGAAATATTTCTTCAAAGAAATATTTGATGCAAATAAACATAGTCTATGCTTGGTTGGTGGTGTGAGGAGGGGGTATTCAAGTGTTCCGACTCGACTTGAAAGAGGGCAACCTACTGGCTCGGCTCTTTGCCGCGACTTCATGCCGTACTAGATTTTTTCCATCGAATAGTGGGCATATACATACTCGTATAAGTACCTACTTACTATATGTAAAGTAACAATGTACTGAAGTATTTCTTAAACTCTTTTTTTCCAGGAAATTGGTTTCCTTAATTGCAGCTTTGAAGCAACAATAATTAGACTTGGTGGAATTACTTAATTCTTTAGTATTCCATAAAAAAACATTTTTTTTTGCTTAACTAAAAAATAATTTTAAAATAGACTCTTGTGCAAAAAGGCGTCAAACCAATAAAGCGCATGAATTAGGTAACTGTGGTTTCACTGAAATGAACCTTAATAGTTTGTAGGAAGTTTGATCTTGAAGTGTTGTTTACATAAATGTTTAGCGTTATTTTTTCTAACGTTTTCTTTAAGGTTACAAAAATATGATATATTTTGTGTTGGAGATGAATTATAATGACCTCTAAATAAACTAACAATAAATACTTAATTTGCTCAAATTGACACAGATGGCAGATGTAGTGACATAGGTAATTAATAAAATATGAGAAGCGTATCTTTTATCTTATATGAAAACAATACCAAAGAAATGAAGGTTACGCTACCTTACAGATCAGTATAAAATATACTTATTCTTAACGTCACACGATATTTCCAATCAACTATCTTTAAATGATTTGATGTTTTTTTTTGAAAAATAAAATCTGCTTAATGTTTTGTTCTATTGTTAATCAATCTGAAATACGGACATTAAAATAAATATTATTCATATTCTCTATGTATTTATTATTGTAATATTGAATACATTTGTATGAATTGGATTTCGACATTTTGTATTGACTAAAATAATAAATATTTGGCATGGAAAGATAAGATATACTAAAATGTTTACGAAAAAACGCCCATTGCGATATTAAGATATAAAAATAATCTTTAATTTCCTGCTTCAACCCCATCACCGAGGCCCATACATTCTATTTACGCTAAGGTAATAATTTTTCGGCTTACCGGTCACCGCGAAAGCAATACGATAGGATAACGCAACTGTCAGGTGGCCCTTACAATGATATTAATGTTGCGAGCTTTCGATGACCAAGGGAGGACTTTTACGATACGTCTTACTGGGGGTAAAAGAAATATATGGTTGTTCAGCTAAATGTTTCATGTTATTATTTATTACGGAGTAAAAGCGCATAAAATTCGACATCATCTTAAAAAAATATTTATTTAAATATAAACTCATTGTTCAAAAAGAGTGTTTTTTTTTGTGAGGGGAAAATCATCAAATGACTTCTCCCGCCCAGGGTCAGGCGGGAGGAAGTGTCAGACTCTTACTGACTAAAAACCCGCCTGTTCCTACTCCTGCTCTAGGCCGAGGTCGCGGTGCCTCATTGCGCTTACCCCGCAACCCCGAAAAAGAGTGTTGGGATGTTAAATTATAAGGCTCGATATCTTATAGGTGTGTCTATTATGGATATTACAGTATAAAAAAAATTAAGAACAAATCTATGTTCAATGTAAAACTGATCCAATAATCTATTAGCAGTTGTTGCATCGGATCGTCTCAATCGAGTACTAGGACTCACCTACATTGTATTTCTTAAAATAAAATCCCCATTCACGGCAAGTCGTTTGACAGTCGCGTAAACTCGTAAAGTCGTAACTCGCAATATTGTGACATAAGGTGTTTAACATAAATAATGCGGGAACAGATGTGTGGCGCCGCGGGCAACACAAATACGTTCGCGCGGTACCAACCGCCGCTCATATCTCGATACGTTTTTACTATTTGTATGGAGTGGTTGTTACGACTGTATGAATCATAATGACCTAGTATTTATGAAGCTAATTAGCTTTTTAAAGAGGTTTATTTAGTGAAAATAAAATCTGAATTGTAGACAGAGGCAATCAATTAGGTTGACTAGATACTAAAAGATATTGGATTAGACTTTTAGTAGTTATGAATATCAAAAACTATTAAGGATTCCAGTATATGCCGTTTATCAGCCCACGTTTATTTACGTTGATTATTAAAAAAACATATTTCACAAGTCAAACAGAAGCCAACGATTCATGAACGCGAATAATTTATCACGTACATTAGGGGTGTCTAACAACTCTACTAAATCCACACGTGTTGGCACAGCAATATTCGGCGTGGCGGCATCGCCGGTGCCTCAGGCTATGTAAAATATTTCTGCTAAAGCATTCATCGTGATCGCCCGCCTGATCGTACGCTCAACATTACGCACCAACCATCCTATATAAACACCCCTTTTCGACCGTCCGACGACGACATAAAGACCACTCTACACCAACAAAAGACTCAGAATAAAATTGCAAAGTTCGACTATTGTGTGTAATCCGATATGCCGATAGTTGGCCCGATAGACTTTCCGTTGGAAATTGTTTGATTCCGTTTCGAGGTTTCGTTTTGACAGCCAATAAAACAACGTAGATTCCGCATTCTTTTATTTCCTAAAATGAAGTCCGATTTTGGTAGCTGTCCGCACTAGGTCCGCGTTTTGTTGTCTTTTACGTCTATTTCATATTCTTTTTTAAATTGTCACACGACTTTTCGTTTATGGTGGAAAAAAATAGAAAAAGTCGTAAAGTTAACATTCACACATTGGCCGTCAATGGAGCAAAAAGTTTAGTTTGAACGGAAGAGCGGAAGATACAAATTTGTAAACACGAGAAACAAATTAATTCGTAGCGTTTAAGTGGCTCGCGTAACATAGAAGTGGAAACAGCTGGCGAAGTTTGTAGGTGAACTTGAGCCAGTCGAAGTTCTCAGAAGTCATTTGGATACTAATGATGTTTAGCTACATGTTAGGTAATCGCTGCTCCTGTTCTTACTTTCAACAAGTTCAAACATTGTTATAAAACAAATCTTATTAACATTATAATTGCAAAAAGTAGTATGGATGGACGTTTGTTAGATACTCTTTCACGTAAAAACTATTGTACAAAATAAAATGAAATGATATGGGACAGAGATAGATTATAGTCTAGAATAAAATATAGGCTACTTTTTATTCTGGCACTATGGGCAAAGCCACTGCACGTAATATTTGTTAATCATGTGGATTTTATATTATATTATTTTATAGATTTTATATTATTCAAAATATATTTACTATCATTATTTAAAAAAAGTCTCACATAAACATCTCCATAAAATTATAATTTATAATATCTACTGCTTAAGCCTGCAAATAAAACTAAAATAAGATTAAAAACTATTATGCCTACTACACAAATTACTAACTATATGTATAAGAATGTGTACCTATTATTGTTGTTTTTTTAAAGACACGGTATGAAAATCCCTACACTAAAATTTTAATAGTGAAACCAACTACTGTATCTATATTTATATGTTGTCAACGTTTGATTTATGTATCCGCTTCATTTGCAACAAATTATCTGTTCACACGCCTGTCGATATTTTACGAGCCCACTATACTTGTGACAGATTTTAATACAAAAACCTTTAGTTTAAACAAAATAGTTTCCACGTTCCCATTTTTAATAATAATCACAATGTTTTTGTTACAGATTTTTCCTGAAGTTCTTCCTGAAATGTAACCAGAATTGTCTGAAGAATGCCGGAAATCCTAGAGATATGAGAAGATTTCAAGTAAGTGTTCCCTATTTTAAGTAAAAAAGGTTACATCACGTCTTATGGTGAACCGGGGAGGCAGCATTATGGTTTCATGCTAGTACTAAAAATGTTCACGTCTTTCGGAATGACAGCCAAGATCAAAAAACGCCTGAATCGGCAGCCGTGCTTACAACCAATGAACCAACTAGTCACCTAATAATTAAAAAAAATATCAAATTTGAAGACGGGACGGGAATAATGACACGTATAAAAGATGTGACCATATGGTAGATGTTAATTAGTCGCGTGTTGTCAATAAGTTAATAGTAACCTTGGGGGAAACAAGACGTGGCGAAAAATTGCCGCGATCTCAAGCGAGTCTGTCTGAACTTTGTAACAAGTTATAAGCTGAAGAGGACGGCATACTAAAGAAATATAGTAAAAAAAATGTTTTTGTTTGTTTATATTTATTTTATCATACACTAGTTTTTTTGGAGAAAGACGGTGGAGGGGGTGTCCTTAAATAACTTCTCCCACCCTGGAGTCTTGAATAGTCCAATTAGCACGACTTTCTCTTTTATATTTCTAAACGTAATGTCATATTACATTAGATTTAGAAATGAATAATTCAAGATGTGCTTTTACTAGATAAATAAATAAAAATCTTTTTTTAATTTTCAAGAAGAACCTATACCATCGCCATTTCTGTACACAAAGAGTAAATCCGGGAAGAAAAACAATTCTAAATTTTGAACTTGAGTTGGTTCTTATTCATCAATTTGATGTGGAAAATTAATAAAATAGATACGAAAAAAGAAATACAAGTATCAATTTTTTTCTCATTTGCCTTGCACCATACAACTGTCTGTATTGCCCTTAACTGGAGGAAGGGTTGCGTTCACGACTCTTGAATATTTGAAGCGCCTCCAATTTAGGGGAGGGATGAAATTAAATTTATTTATACGAGTTTATTTATTTACTTTCAACCGATCTTTGCTTGCCCTTTTATTGTATTTTTTAATTGGTTATGCTGTTTTATTTTGGGATTTGTTTTTTTTTATAAATCCTTGTTAGATAGAATATGGATAAGTATTGCCTGTTAAAAATTATCAATATGTGTTCACTTTGAATTAAAATTAAAAAAGTTTCTGAAAAGATTAAATGTGAAAAGTGTATAAAATAGAAGATAAAATGTTACACTTTTATAGTAGTGTGTCTTAAAACAAAACATCTTAACTGATGTTTAATGAGAAACTTCAAATGTTAAACAGAACATTCACTTGAGTTCCACTACTACAACCACAAACTACAAAGTCGTTTTTCACAATTAAAACTTCCCCACAAAATCTCGTAGCTCATAATATAACTAATTAGTAGCAGCCCTAACATAACTACCCAAAAGGTGCATTCACACAGTCTCCTTATGAGTACAAATTTGCTTCCACAGTTGGTCTAAGACATATTTGTCTTACGTGTCCTCCTGGCAACTTTAAACAAATATAGAACTTACCGTTCAACACATATTGTTCATTTCTATATGCAACAGAAATACTTACAACTTCTGTGTGCGTGTGTGTAGTAATGTCTATATTTGGGCTTTCTGTGTGTCATTGAATAATTCAGTGGTCGTTCCCCACCGTTTCAAGGGTAAGAATATATGGGTATAATATACAACTACGTACATATTTATAGGTGGGTGTCGGAATCGAAATAATGCAGTCGCTTTATCGACGTGAATATTGTATTCCAGGTGATTTACGTGTCAAACTTGCTAGTGTTTTAGTTCTACTAAAGTTGTATTTCAGTTTGTACTTTATTTGTAACTCGTTAGTGATCAAATTTTAATGAAGCTATGTATAAGGTCATCATTATAATGTATTGAAAAGGTTTTTTGCAAAGCTATAAAAAACGGAGAAACGATTGCAAACAAAGTAACACAGGTAGCTAATACCGATTTGTTTACCCAACAGAATTTTTAGGCTTCACCCCAAAGCACAGTGCGCGGAAAAAAATCGATTCAATGGCCGTCTATCAATCGGCCACCCACGTCACACGTCCATATCGATACGCACACAGGCACACAATGCACTTCCTTGCATACCCATTGGAAGAGTTTCGTCCATTTCGTCGCTCCCGAGACATTGGCTCCACCTCCCTAGGGACTCTCCCTTTCGGTCCCTTCACTGGTGTGTGTCGGAATGCGGGCGTTTGTTTTCATGTGTGAAATGTAGACGCGTTGTATATCTTCATGCGTTTTATTTCTGTGACTGTTGACTGTACAGTTGATTTGTCTATAAATACATATGTGTGATTTAAAATTGGCATTTTTTTTTGTTATATAGCGATAAAACAGATTTAGCCAAGCAAAAAAATCTCAGGAGGTTTCATTATTGTATTTCACTGTATGATATGAATAGGCATTTGTATCAGGCAATATTTTTCTTACGAATCGAAATTCTAAATTTCGAACGAACATAATTATCGCAATAATCTGTAACGCTTAACCGCCAATGCAAAAATGTTAACCTCAAACCAAATTTTTATTGTTTTATTTTGTTCTAGGTGGTAATATCAACTCAAGTCATGGTGGACGGTCCTCTACTAGCAATATCAGACAATATGTTTGTCCACAACAACAGCAAGCATGGCCGGAGGGCAAAACGGCTAGACCCTAGCGAAGGTACAGATGCCGCGACAGACAATACTTGTACGTTTATGTTTTATTTTTTTATTATTTTCCATTGAGTGATATTCAAACACCCACTATAAGGAAATTATATGTGAATATCAAATTGTTTTTGCGTATTTTTCACTTGAAATAATGAGTGCTTGAATATCATTCATGGGGTTTTTTCTTCGTATGTAAGTGGTGGAATTTACATTTTGTTTTTTATTTTTTTCATACGACATACAGAGTGTTTTTCTTTTTATGAGTACACATTTAGAGTGTTTTTAATTTAAGGCGCTTGTGACAAAAAACGTAAGTTTAGTTCAGAAAATAAAGTACTGTTTACATGTTACTACGTGAGTAACATAATATTTCAACACTTCCGTAAACACGTGTGAATTTCAGCAGTCAATTGACGATAAATGTGCAAAAGTCATAATACACCGTTTTAAGCTGTCGTTTGTATTCAAGGAATCACTGTAGACATTTCGCAAAGAACTTCAGCCGGGTGTTTCAGGGGTGGGGGCGCTGAAGCGAACATGAAGCGAATAGGGATAATTTAGTGAGGAATTATGCTCCGCACAAACTTGGTACATGCGTTCCGAATCATTTTCTGCTGTTTGAATTCTGTGCTTTTGATTTATTGTTTTACAAGTCATGCTCATAGTATGTAGCAAAAAAAACAGCGATTAAAATAAACCTATTAAATCATATGATTTAATTTAATGATGATATCATCATTTAGATATTTTTAAAAGAAAATAATATATAATTAACTTATTTAATTTAACAAACAATGCAAGAACATACATCCTAATTTGTTGAGACAAATAAAACCTTAAATACATATAATAATGAATTTACATCTAGACTTCAAAATTATCAATTTTGGGTATGGACAAATAATATTAAACTTAAACAAAATTAGCCTATTCCATATTAAGATAGCGACAAACTTTGTGAACTGACTAGACGACGCCGACGCGTAACCGACTTGGAAGGATTACATGGTACAAACGAGAAAATTAAGTAACTCTAACTTCGCTTTTTCTCATTTTTTATTGTATTTGTTATCAAAGTTAAGTATATACCCAAACTAATATTATAAATGCGAAAGTAACTTTGTCTGTTTGTCTTTTCTTCACACCTAAACTACTGAAAATATTTGTGTGAAATTTCGTACAGATATGGTTTGGAACTCGAGAAAGGGCATAGGATAGTTTTTAAACCAAAAATCTGCAGAAAGTCACTATTCCACGCGAACAAAGTCGAGGGCAAAATGTAGTTAGTTAATAACATTCTTCTTGAAACTGTACTACAAAATCAGTATTTAATCTGTTTATGCACTCCATAAATGCTAATATCTAATTAATACATTTCTTAGGAAAAATAATATTGATGTGTTGAAAGGAAGCCTGATGTAACATATATCGTTTAACAAGATAACACAACCTTGACGTATTGTTTTTAAATTTAAAAAAAATGCCATTACAGGTTTCTACTTAAACAAAATTAAAGAATTGATTGTACTCGTATATAAATAGGTACAACTGTATATAATAAATACTTGATCCTCACGACCTTTCACGGAATATTAAAACGTCTTAAATGGGGAGAATATAATATTAGTGAAATTAAAAAAGAACCACCGAAGTAATCGCCTTTCGTCCCCTTAAATTCACTTTCTACCGTCTTTATTACAACGTTGTTCGCAAGATTTCAGTTTCCCCCTTGTTCAGCGCGTGTCCCCCCTAAACCTTGCACTCACGGCATCTGACAAAGTCATAACGACCAAGAAACTGTGTTCTATAACGAACTTTATTACTTACAGTTAAAATTCTTTTTCAATTATCGTCACCGATCTCTTACTACTTGTATCAGTGACACTTACACGGTGACTTTTACGGTATACAATTGTCCTTTTTCTAGAACAGTCTAAAGTGTACGTTCAAGTAGGACGGAGCGAGTTTTAGTGGTTTGACGTTCAAGTTTTAAGTTGTTGTAGGATTCAGCCCTTACTTTCGCGGTTCTACGGAGATGCCATTTACGACCCTGAATGCTATTTATATGAAAGTTAGGGAACTATTTTAAGCCTGACATTGTGAGTTGCGAAAGTATTTGTGGTACTCTAATAGGATAAAATGTTAGTCAAACAATATCTACGTGTTTATTTTTACTCTTCAATAACGATCACATCACGAAAATCATCGCTCGAAAGTAGATCATAGTTTTGAAATTACGTACCCTTTCTATAAGCCTAAAGTTTGAACAAACCTGTTTTATGGATATTCAAGTTTTACTGATTTTTATTACCAAGAGAAAAAATTGTAAATATTCAAGAGAGTTGTCTAAACTAATGCATATAATATTTTCGACAGCAGGTTTATATCCACCTCTGCCAGTAGCGACACCGTGCATCAAGGCCATATCACCAAGCGAAGGATGGACGTCAGGCGGCTCGACAGTAATCATAGTTGGAGACAACTTCTTTGACGGACTCCAAGTAGTATTTGGAACCATGCTGGTATGGAGTGAGGTGAGATATTAGCTTACGTTTCTACTATTTTGAACCTTACTCAGATAAAAATAAAGATATTTTTAACTTGAAATTTAGTGTCAGCAAAGTCGTTTCTTTTAACACCAACAATAAATTTTATTGTGTGTTGAACAAAGGATAAAATAATTATTAATAAAATGTTATGTTTTATCAGTTAATAACATCGCACGCGATAAGAGTGCAGACTCCGCCGCGTCACATACCCGGTGTAGTGGAAGTGACGCTTTCGTACAAGAGCAAGCAGTTCTGTAAAGGGGCGCCAGGAAGATTTGTTTATGTTTGTGAGTATAAATACTGGCTGTATATATTTCTTTGAAGTTGGTCAGTTCTGATTTTAAATTTGAAAGTAAAATTAGCATATAATTTAGAAAAAAAACTCATGTGTTCGAAAAAAGAACACATTATAAATCTTTTTTTTTCCTTCACGTTTCGTAGATTTCATTATTTACGAAGCACTTTTTTCGTAGAAAATAATCAGTAATTAGGAGACATCGGAAAATCTTATACAATCCATCAATTAGGCTTTCATTTGTTAGTGGGCCAACTAATGATTGATTTTGTTTTTCTCTTGTTCGCATAGCAGCGTTGAACGAGCCAACGATAGATTACGGCTTCCAGAGGCTACAAAAACTTATACCAAGACATCCCGGTGACCCGGAAAAATTACCAAAGGTTCGTTTTTATTTGACCTTGTATTTTTTTCTCGATCTGTGTAAACCATATTTTCGAATCTATTATGAATGAAAATAGAATTTTAGCGTTATTATATTATTTATTGATCACTTTTGCAAACATTGACAGAATTGGAAAAATTGTTTTAATTTATTTTTTGATATTTGAATAAATATTTTTACTCTCACAGGAAATAATTTTAAAACGAGCAGCGGACTTGGCGGAGGCACTGTACTCAATGCCTCGTAACAACCAATTGGGGCTTGGCGCGCCTCGATCACCGCCAGCCAGTATGCCTTTCAATTCGTACACAGGACAACTAGCTGTCAGCGTCCAAGACACTGCTGCATCGCAGTGGACTGAAGGTGGGTTCTGACAATAATTTCATTTTTTTCTTATCTATAGATATACTGGATTCTATAAATAATTGTTTTACTTAGGTATAGTTTTTTTGACAATAAATCATCAAATCACGTTACAAAATAATGCGATTCCAGGTGTAGTCAAAAATTAACAGCATTATGTGTTGATCCCAGGCTTTTTCTTTTAGAGGAGTACGCGCGTAGCGGTGGCTCGGTATCGCCGCGGTACTGCTCCGCCGCGTCCACGCCGCACGCCGCGCCCGCCGCCTACCCGCATCCACAACATTACCCCGCACCGCCAACCTCACTCTTCAATACCACGTCACGTGAGTACCTACTACATTCAATTATGACATTTCAACTTCGTTAGACTTGGCGGTGCTCTACCATGCACCGATTATGTTAGCAACTTTATAATTTTTATTTTATTTAACATTCGAAATATTTTTGAGTAACTAATCATTTTGAAGGGTTATCAAGTCCAAGTTTTTGTTTTTGTCAACACATTTTTTTTTGTGGAATCTAAGCAACGATATCACACAAATAAACTATCTAATAAAATGAAATAGAAAATTCTATAAATAAAATTACACATGCACCTTATCCTCACTGCAAATGTCTTACCCAGCTTATCTCGAGCTAAACAATACAAACAAGGTTTAAGTTCACGTTCCAACGCTTTCTTCGCACGGCATCTGTTTGTTTACGTCGCTTTGTGTTAACCCCTGTTTTCTTTATCCCGTCCAGTGTCTCTAGGTCCGTACCATCCGGCGAACATGAATGGACACTTATCATCTGACCGTCACTATAACGCGTATAATACGAAAGATAGCGGACATTACAGTGAAAGAAATGGGAACTCTAAAAGCCTGGACGACTGTCCGGTAAACATTCATACAAAATGCACCGACAACGATATGAAAGGGGCTCAGAATAAAGAGACTAAGCTGAGAAGCGCTTTTGCCGTAGTAAGGCAGAGCCCGCCACGCGTTGCCAATGAGCACCATCAGAATTGGCACCACCTCGCCGTCCAGTGTTAGTAGTTTTGTTTTTAATTTGTATTGCGATTTTGGTTTTTTTTGGCTTTTTATTACCATTTATAGTGTATTTTTTATTTGCCGTTGGTATATTTTGCTTTCCTTCTCCTTATTTCGGTACACTCGTGAACAAAATAACAGTAACAGTAGGTATAATATTCCTTTAATCGTTGACGAAAAGCTAGGTGCATTTGTATTTTATTTTTTACATTAAAGCTAGTCAACTAAAAAATAGGTGTTGTCTAATGTGACTGACTTGATTTCTAATATTATTTTAATTAAGTAATGAAAGTGTGATTTGATAAATTTTTGAAAGGATTGGTATTAACATTAGCCGTTGGTTTTCATAGAAAACAGGACTTGAAGAATAGAATTTGATCCTACTTTCTCTGTCTACAGGAATGGGTGGTCTTGTATCTTCACCGTTCAGTGTCAATCCGTTCTCGCTGCCAACTTGCAGCGCTCAGCAGTACGCTCAAACAGCTCCACTCGCTTCCAAGTAGCCCACAACAGTGCAGACCCACGAAGGTGATGGTCAGTTTCTATTATAAGACATTTTAAACTTTATTACATAATGTGTATGTTGGTGATTTTTGCACAATTTGTTATGTGTTTTTATTTAAATATTTTTTATTTGTTATTGAATGATAATTCTCCGTCAAATAACGTGTTATACAGTTTTGTTCCTGACTGTACCGTAAGAGGGTCAGCACAATCAAGAATCTGAATAATGCGGCATTGTAAATAAAATTGTAATTTTTGTGTAAATATTATACATATTATTAAATTATAAATAAAATTCAATAGATGAGTTGCTAGATTGAACGGTAGCAGTAGATTTTATATACATTCGAAAGCTAACGTTAAACTGCTCAGGACGATTTTGAATTTTACTATCATGTAAAAAGATTATGTTTTCGTTTACCCGTAAAATAAATGTGTGTCGATTTTGTTCTTGTAAAATCTGTGATATATTTATTGTAAGTGACGTTGTAAATTTTTAAATTAACGTAATTGTGTAAATTTTTCGATTTTCAAATTTCGAATAGCGTTTCAATTGTTTTCGCGCTTAGGTTACGTATTCGGACATCGAAATATTTTGAATTGATCATATCTAGAAACAATACATATCCAGTAAATTCGAAATTTGGGATGTAATATTGTACAACGAAAGAAAATCTGATGCCGAAATGAAATGTATACGAAAATAAAATAAAATATTTCTTCTCTGGCTCACTTTGCTTAGATTCACGCAAAACGAATTGTATTTTGTGAGGTAAACTCCGTGAATATATTATGTAGTGACGTATTATTGTTTAAAGCAACTGTGTATCAAATAAGACATTGTAAATTGTAATCGTTCATGAAACAAATTATCACAAAATACGAGATTAAATTACGTAAAATAATTTAAAAGGTGTTTTATTTTATCCGTTTTTAAAACTCATATTTTAAGTTGTTTATTGCCTACTATCGAAATGCTCCGGCTTCGCCTATATCGCGACTATTTAGTGGATGTTGACATATACTTAATATAAACCTTCTTTTTCAGTCTATTGATGATGATTATACGTTGAACACCGCATCAATTCCTGTTGCGGAGTTTTAAAGATTTAAGCATATTATATAGGGATACAGGAACAGAGAAAGCGATTTTATTTTTATATTATGTAGTAAAGAATGTACAATTCAAGTAGTCTACTTAGACCTGGATTTTTATGCCTCTGTGTGTTATAAATATTTGTTTTGATTCATGCTGCATGCATTATTTCTTACTACAGATGTTTAAATACCAGAAAACTTCTCAATAACATCATTTAGTTTGAAATGATTGTTTTAAATTATCGAATGAGGTTATCTACCTACTCGTTGTAACTCGGAAAGACATTTTGTCGAAAAACAAAATTGATGAGCAAGTATTACAATGACCTATCCAGTCTTCTGTCCATTTAATCCATCCATCATACTCATTTGTGACTCAAACAAAAACACACTTTTAAACTATTGTGATTTAACACATGGTACATTTTGCACCCCACTTGAAATATTATACTAACAATTTTTGTATGGATAATATTCCCTATTGTCCAACCTGACTAGATAATGCATGGGTTTATTTCTACCCCTAATCGTACTTAGCAAAGAATTGAGATCGTATTACTACTAAATTAGCATTAGAATGGACTCGCCCATTTTCAACGAACAATTTTGTACATTTAAATTAATTATGGTGATCTAATATTAGGCTTGGAAAGGGTGTTGTTATAAATGGATACTTAATTACTTTGAAGGCACGACACCAAATATATATTTCTGTTGACTAACACCGACATGATATTTTATTTGTTCGATTTTGATCTTAATAATAAACTCCAGTAGGTGCACTTTGATACAGTTATCGTTATCATCATCATCATCAGCCTATAAGTGCCTACTGCGTGAGAAGAGGAGCCACCACGAAAAAGGATTGAGCATTAATCACCACGGTTGCTCAAGACGGATTGGCGATTTCAAACTTATAATTAGAATTTATACTTAAGTCCAGGTTTACTTACGAAGTTTTCCTTCACCGTAAATTAGTAGTGTCTAAATTATCACAGAAATCCATTAATTCGGATAATGCCATATTGATATTTATTGCAAGGTCGCGTACCTGCATTGTTATGCATGAATAGTGGACGCTTTTACCTCAAAATTACACCCTTTAAGTAAAAAGTAGTTGTTTTTTAGAAGTATAAGGATGCCCACATACCATACGACTAAGTAGATTACGCTACAATAATCTAAATGAGCGTTTAGTCGAGCTCGTTTGTCGTCGTGTGCGGCGCACGTGTCGCGTCTGTCGCACGCGTCGGTCCGGATGTCATTCCATATCGGTGTGAAGATGGACTTATTTGTACCGGGAGGTATGGATTTGTATTGCAATCATGCTTTCTATTTGATTGATTTTAATGTCTATTTTAGGAGAAGAAAAAAAAATTTTATAAATTGAAATAGTTTTGCTGTTTTTTTTTATTACATCTGTTTATTACAATCTAATGAACTTCTAACACTTATTAGTGTAAAATAATTAGCAAGTACACTGTACAGATTTATTTTTACTAAAATAATCCTCATAATAATTCTGTTGTACCTACTTATTCTAAGATTCAAAATAAAAGATTTGAGATACACGAATAACCATTGTAATTCCTTATTATGAAAATGTGATTGAGTATCGAATTACACAAAGGGCGGGAGTGACATTTTTATTCTTATGCATATTTGTCTGTCCCTCACGATAAACAAGTTAAGTGAACAAATCGTCTTGTCGTGTCAATCTGTCGCGTGGCGGTTGGAGCGCGTGCTGGTCGCGTGGCGATGTTGCGCATTACCAAATTAGCGTCCGGTGTGCACCTAGCCTTAAATTAGGTTAAGCTTGGCTCATGTTACTAATAGAAATTAGCTTTGTGGAAAACTGTTACCTATATTATCTTTATTGCTAAGATAGTTGGCCGAAAAATACTTTTAAAAACCCTTTGTTAAAAAAGAAATATGCTAGCACAGATAAGAACAATATTTATAGTTCGACTGCAGACTATGAAAACTACATGAATTCGAGCCTAGAAACATTCTCAAAAATAAAACGTAAAACGCATAAGAAAGTCGAGGGTGGAACGGGCTGAAAACTGGGATGGGAAGAGGGGGGGTGGTCGACAATAGGTGTACAGATAACTTTCCTTCTACAGTAGAGTCAATACCGACCCTAGGGAGTTTTACCCTCGGGGTTCGGTCGCTTGGGAAAACTAGACCCAACAATATAGAAAAGGACAGAGCTATACATCACGCGAAGGGGGGAACGGTGCATCGGATTGTACTTATGTATTAATAATATATAGAGGAAAAATGCCGAGGACGTGCGTCGAGTGATATGTTGCGACTGTTAGTAAGAGAGGGATGGATGACATCAATTTGTCGTGTCGTGATGGGGTTTTATTTTGTTTCGCCTTTTGCAATTTTTTTTGGGGACCATCTATTTTGGTATTTTATTAAGTTAGGCTTCGATTGGGACTGTTTGGTGGTTTTGGGACGGTTTGACTCATTTACATTCTTTTGCAAAGGCATTGTGGACTTCTTTTGACCAAAGTGGTAAACAGGGAGCTGTGACCTTTCGACAATTATTACTAACTACATTTAAGTATAGTAAAAAAGCTTCAAAAATCAATAATATATACCTAATCCAAAATAATAATATCTATCTTAAAACGTACGTTACTTACTTCTAAAAATCTAAATAACATATTATAAAATTTAATCAAATACAGTTCCAAAAATCCTTGGAAGTATAACTTCAAGTTTCACCATAAAGTCATAGTAAAACAGTTATAAGGCGATATCGCGACGGCATCGAGGCGTGTCAACGGAGGCGTTAAGCGAAATTGAGTGAAAGTCAAGTTAAAGTATTAAAAGTTTTCAGCTAGCGATCTTTGTGAACGCGACGAGCGACCGCCGCGCGCCGCAGAGTTTGCAAGCTAAGGTGGGGTGAGTATCGAGTGTCGATATCGATAAAATTGTTACAATGGTTTCAATAAGTTCAATGTTGAGTTTGTTTAAAAAATGTGTGCAGATAAATTTCAAATTCTCTAAATATACATATTGTAAAATTAATTGTATTCTATTTTACAAATATTAATTTTAAATGTACCTCACGATTTGAAAAATGAAACTAGGAAGTTTGTAACTTTTAGAATGAGAAAGTCGTACGTACGTATGCTTAGTGCTGACACGCGTATGTATATAATATTAAGTATATTAGTCTTACCAATAAAAATACACTATTAAATAAAAAAAATTCAACGTGTGTCAAAAACACATAACCCAGCCCTACTTCCTTAACACGGTGTAAGTTAATAATGTAATAGAATTACGACGGAAAAACTGTTGAACTCCGACGAAGCGGGTCGCACTTAATTGTAGCACTTTGTTTTGTGCGTCCCGCTGACGTCACTTGCTTGTAAACATACTGCGCAAGTGTGTGTACGTGGTTCTATTGTTATTATTACCTATATGTCGATTGTGTTGTTATGATTTTTTCGATTTGATGATTGCACGTTTGTTACACGTTAATTTGGTGTCTTAATACGTTGTTGCTTTGTCTGTTTGCTGTGGCCTGATAGTAAACTTTGTAACGAACGTAGACCATATAAAGGTGGGGTAAAGATTTATTTTATCTTATAAGTATATCTAAATTAATAGATGTTTATTAGTCTCACTGAAACTCGAGAACGGCTTGTCCGTTTTGGATAATTTCGGTCTTAAAATGTTCGATAAAGTTCAGGGAAAGTTACATATAGTTATATTTGAGGCGGTACATGGACTTCGCAAAGTCAGGTAAGTGCTATAAGATAAAATGCGTATAAATTTTGGTATGTAGTAAGTACACTATAATGGACTACTCAAAAAACAATAGCCAAAACAGAAACTAACAACATATTTGAATATGCATGCATTCAAATGGCTGAATGATGTCTCAGCGGAGTTTTGCGCAAAAGTTGGACTAAAAATCATGCGCAATGGGAAGGTAGTTAGTGGAAATTTTACAACTCCGACGTGTGTTGTCTAAAATTTTACGTCGAGTCTAAATAAACTCTGTGATAGTTATAAACAGTTCGTGGCGAATGCTGAATGTGACGTGAACCATTTTTGACACCGTGAAACACAGACTGAAAATGGGAAGAAAATTAAGTGCATTATATGTGTGTAGATGAAATGAGGTTTTTATTTTATATTAGTCATTAATTATTTGCCTTTAAAAATTTAATTTAAAAAATCCGAAGTTAAGTAAATAAATATATATTTATTAATAGATTGTGAAGTATCAAGTATTTTCGTCGTTGTAGCAAAACTCAAGGTTTGGTTTAGACGGGAAGAGCTGTCGATTCATGTATTGATGTTGAAACAACAATAACTTGCTAGTCTTATTATACTACGTTGAACAACTAACAAAGTAGAAGTATCCATACTTCATCAAGGAAAATTATAAGTATTCAAAAACATATCGACATTAGGTATCTGCTACAAAAATCTTCATACCAAACCACCACAGCATGAATACAACACATGTAATATCTACCTAATCTGCAACAGTTAGACAATAAATTTAAACGAATGTTTATTACTCTGGCACTTCACACAGTATACGTTGCCGATTCGCGCATCCCTTATCAAGATCGCGCCGAGTTTTATGGGTCTAATCGCGGCCACCGCAAATAGGACCCGAGTGGGTAATTTTCTAACCTGACCGATTATAGGATTACGGCTAATTAGCTATTACCGATATATTGTGACTTACAACGCAATTTCGCACGGTTATATTAAGGTTTGTTTGTCTTTTGTAAAAGTTTTACTTGGTCAGAGAAATTGGGTAGAGGTAGTTTTTATTTAGTGTAATGTAGATATAAAATGATTTTAAAGACTATATAAATTAGTACGTACTGTATCATCATCATCAGCCTGATGTCGTCCACAGCTGGACATAAGCCTCCCCAATGGCACGCCACTGAGCTTGATGTTCAGCTCTTCTCATCCAACCACTGCCAGCCACTCTACGGATGTCGTCAGTCCACCTAGCTGGAGGGTGTCCTACACCACGTTTGCCTAGACGTGGCCTCCACTTTAGAAAACCTTTTTTCAACGGTCATCGGTTCTTCGACAAATGTGATCTGCCCACTGCCACTTCAGTTTGCTGATCCTTTGGGCTATGTCGATAATTTTATTTCTCTGTCAGATCACCTCATTTCGAATACGATCCTTCAGGTAGACTCCAAGCATACTTACTATAATAATACTAACTGTAATGGGTTACTATAGAATGTCCTCTATCTAGCTAACACTTACGCTTGCTCAAGGCGGATTGGCGATTTCCAAAAAATAATTAGAAATTATAAGCCCATGTTACCTCATGATGTTTTCTTGACCATATGTTAAAGATAAGCCCCTAATTATAAAATAAATTATGTTAAAGGTGCCTAAAAAATCTTAAAAAGTACACTTAACTCGGAAAAACTCACACTGGACCTTACCACGCTTTGAACTCAACTTCCAGCCCAAGACATCTGGTACTGTAGTGTACTACTTATATGAATTATCGTCGAAGAATAAGCCATCTGGACACCTGGCGACAAGTTTATTTAGACACACTGTAAGGTAACCTGAACTTATAATTTCTGATTATAAGTTTGAAATTAGTAATTTGCCTTGAGCAAGCGTGGTCATAATGCTCAAACTTTCTTTTGCACAACAGTGGGCACTAATATGCTGACGATGATCTTGAGCTAAGCTGTCTTATCGATAGGCTATCTTTCATTGTTTTTAGTTGACAATAAAGTAATTTCACGAAACATTGGTAGTTCCTTATTACATCATAATGTCTTGATAAAATGGAAGCAAATAGTTCGATGACACATATCAATAGTTCCCGTACACTTAAGTTGATCTCAATTAAGTACCATAGTTGCAAGTGAACTAGAGATACGATACGTTTTTTTGACGGAGTAAAATTAAGGAGTGACATCTCCCGCCCTGGGTGATTCGAGAGGTAGTTTCAGACTGCTTCGAGCTGGGGCCGCGGTACATGCGCTTGCACCCGCATCCCTAGCTGGACCTAAACAACAAGGTTTGTGAGACTCATTCAGCATTTTATACATACAGTACTATCGTTTGTACCTTGTTAAGCCAGTTTGTCTCCTGCATTAAATTTACCGAGGGAAGTGGAAACTAATTACTCTTTTCTGATATTTTCTGATACGGGATCCATGATAGTAATTCTTGTCCCTTGGAATTCTGTGGTTCGGTGTTTTCATGGTTGTATATATCTACTGTCTCACGGGAGATTTTTGACGGTTGTGGCGCAATTGTTCCATAAAAAAAACGCAAACATAAATGACAATTATAACTCTTCAATCAACAAAAAATGAACAATCTTAATGATGCTAATTAATTATCAGAACAAGTATTATTGTTACAAGGGCACTTAAGTAGGTACTAAAGATAAGCACCTAGTGCGTAGGATGGTAAGCCTCCCTAATAAATTGATAAGCTACTTACTGAAAATCGATTCCACGTTTTATAGCTGGCTGCGATTATTTATTAAGTACTTGTAGGTACTTAAATCTTTTAAATTATTTTGGTCTTTCATTACTTATGATGATGAACTGCATCTTTAATAGAATGATCGCAAGAATGTCAAGCAACGGGTTTCAAGTTAGATCCCGGATTGTGTTTAGTTATTTTTTATGGGGTAAGTATACAGGGTGGCAAACTACAAGACGGATTGGCTGATGGCAATCAATCAGCGTCTATCATTGACACTCGCAACATCGAGGCCTTCAAGTTGAGGATTTTGAGCACACCGCAAGCGTTGTTTCAAGGCCGCTAGCCATGAGGCTGTGGGGTGGAGCTAATCCATTCTGTAGCTCTTTGAAAATAAACAAGTATTTTTTCTTAAAAAAATCAGTATTAGAATTGTGTTTTGTAGAGTCATATCTAAGTCAGGCAGGCAGGCAAAGCGAGCGATTACAACTGTTGGCCAGTAAGCATTATCATCACGTCAGGTATTGCATGTATATATATGGTAGGGTAGGTATAGTACGGGCATTGGTACTAATAACGTAGAATTAACCAATAAACTGATATTGGCCTGTCTTCAGCACAATCAAGCTTAGCTCAGAATAAAAAAATAAGTATAACATTTTTTGGATTTAGAACTCTTAATACTCTAAAGTACAGAGCATGTATAAAATGAAATAGGGTTCTTGATTGTCTAATTATTGATTAGAGACAATTTGACTTGAGAAAAGATACGACTCTAGCTTGTTTTGACAATTCTCAGGCAAGTACATTTCGTTTTTTAAGTTTTAATTAAGTCTGCTGGTTATTTATTGATTTATACTTCATGCACAATATTGTATGTACATTTGGCGGTCTTAATGCATTGAGCATTCTCTACCAGTCGACCTTTGGGTGATGCAGAGAATCCAGTAGTAGATGCAAGAAGGTTATGACTTACCTAACTACAAAATTCCGTTAGAAATAATTACCGAAAAGTAAAAACTGCGTACCTACGAAAGACCCTGATAATCGGGTAAAACAAGGCAAATCTACTGTTGGCTTAAAATTGAAACAAAAAAGTTTAATGTATGACTCGCTCGTAACAAAGTCAACAACTTTGCCAACTCCCAAAAGGCTTTCGACGGGACTACGGGCGCCATCTTGCCAAAACTTTTACTACGTAGTTCAGACATGTTATCAGAGATGGCGCTATTTTATTCACGTGGGACCGCCGCGCAAACTCGGTTTCAGTGGAGACCGTCCTGAAACAGAACACTGCGACTTGAGAAAGGGAGAGAGAAATTCTCAAGGCTCGTCGTTTAGGGACTAGTAGCGTTCAGTGCCGACGTTCCTTTTTGTTACAGCAGTGGGTGTGTTCACAGGCAACCAATGGGAACGATATCTCTTGGTCCGACCACACCTACCCAGTTTTCGATGCCTACAGGGAGTTGGATGGAAAAAAATGTTGAAAATAGGTAATTCTGAACGTCGTTTGCCAGTGACGTAATTGCGAATTTATGGTCCAACGAATTACCTTGTTTATATTGCGAGCTGATTGAAATGGAATTTTAAATTATACTTCGTGAGTTAACATTCAGTGTTTACGGGTTTCCAGCGAAATAACTGTTTTTTATGTTATAATAATGCTAGGATTTTTAAAAAATCGGGATTAGGTACATAAAAAAGTCTTTACTTAGTCATTTCTTTTCCAACGCTATTAAATAGAATCGTTTGTTATAATAAACTAAGTTATACTCCTTTATTATCTCAGTATGATCATGTTACATCTATTAAACCTACACGTTTGCGTACTTGTTAGACTGGATGGGTTCAAAACATCATATTCTAGTCTTATGTTTTAATTTTATTGTATTATAAATCAAAAATAAAATAGAAGAAACATGTTCTTGAACATCATTATGGTAAGAAGAAAACATGGATTGCCCAAACATGACAGTATAATCGAGACAAAAATTATGTGCAAATGTTTTGTATTGATGATTTTTTGATAACGGCGATTTAGGGTGCAGGTCCAAAACTAGTCGAGAACCAATATCTTTTATGACGATTAA
The DNA here is from genome assembly GCA_902829305.4 of Spodoptera exigua. Classification (NCBI taxonomy): domain Eukaryota; kingdom Metazoa; phylum Arthropoda; class Insecta; order Lepidoptera; family Noctuidae; genus Spodoptera; species Spodoptera exigua. Next base: position 9,745,214 of record LR824614.2, read on the forward strand.
TGTGTTTTAACTTTTTTTAATATTTACGTAGACACTACTGACAGACGTTGAAGTAAACATGGAGTTATATGTTTCAAATAATAAGTTTCTAATAGCTAATCTCCTTTGAATAATTGTGGTGATTAACTAGGAAATATTCATTCTTTCTCCGTGTTAGCCATTTTTTCTTCACTGTTCAGATTAGATGTGTAGGTACAATATTGTCATCGTTAGATGATGACATTGATGACAGTTGTATTGCAATAGTAAAGTAATAATGGTGGGGCAAATTTACTGTGAAAAGTTCTTTACAGGCTGAAATTTTGAATCGTGTCAGGGTGAATACATCATGATCTCAAATATATTTGACGTGTACGTGTGTATAAATCCTATTATTCGCTACTAATGTTAAAATTAGTCAATGTGTTATAAGACTAAAATCAATATTGGTACCAAATTTAATTCAGGTTCCTTCCGTGTTATTTTTCAAAGATATTACGCGAAATCCTAAAACACAACCACCCATTAATGCTTCCCAACTTTCGTATTTTTAATATACACATGTTAATGTGAGATATCAATTTAAGTTCAATACCTATTCACACAACGTCTACTCCCAAAAAGCTACACACGCGCAGTAAAACTAAGGTACAGTATGCAAAAGATATATTGATGGATAAGCGCCATGTCCCTGGGAATTCATCGGTCTCTACACGGCTTAGCACTCTTAGGGTAAGCCGTACGCCTTCCACACGAGTTTTAAAGTATACCAAATTGCTTTTTAGTGGCAGTTTTGAATAGTGTATATTTAGAAACTTTGGCGACGGCTGTAGAGAAGGACATAGCAGTATAGTGATTTTTTAAAAGGTTTTTTATGGATATTTTGTGTTCGCCTTACACGTACCGAATGTGTTGCTTTTTTTAGGGAGAATACCGTCGAACTACTTCTCTGGGTCTGGATGAGGTGAGAGGAAATGTTAGACTTTTACTGACTAAAAACCACGTCGTTGCTTTTCTTCCTTCAAGCCGAGGCCGCTGAATATTATTGCACTTACACCCGTAGCCCCGAAAATATAGTTCGGTAGTAATTTGCTCTGTAAACATTGTTTTACTAATTGTAATGTTATGTTATGAAATGAATCACTAGACATATAAACGTGGAATGCGGTCGAACTCATTATAGACCAATATTTTTTATTGAATATTCTATATTCTTGACTCTTTCTTAATATTCATAATTTTTTTTTTTTTTATATTAGTATAGTTGAGTAACTATAAATATTAGTAGGTACATACTATGACCCATTGCCAGCACCAGTAGGTATTCAAACGAGCAGACGGATTACATGATAGTAAGCAATCAGCGCCGCCCATGGACATCCGCAACGACGGAGGAGTTCCGAGTGCGTTGCCAACCTTAGTTTAGGTATTAATTAAAACCCTTTTGGAGAAGGAAAAATCATCAAATTATGATCCTCCCGACAAAGGTAAGGTGAGAGAGAGTCTCACTCTTACTGACTAAACCACAACCCGTTCCGTTCTCAGGCCGAGACTTAAACGTGTCTAGTTCTGGTCAGGCACCCTGACAGCCCAACATTTGTTTTTACGATTACTGAACCCAAAAACAAAATTAACACAACAATATCACAATGCAACAAAACAATTTTCTTCAATACCCTTTAACGAGCAATCATAATTCTATCACAATATATCACTTCTGCTTACCCCTTTTGCAACATGTGTTTTGTCTATTACCACTAACGCCGCACCAACAACAAAGCTACAATACTGACAAGTGATAATTGACAAGCAATAAATTTAATTTCAATTCTTTCTATTGTGTTCGTTAAGTTCAATTTAGGATGAAATTAAGACATTTATTTTTTGCGTTTCGGGGTGTCAAGTGTTGTAATGTGTTTGGATATGGTGAGTATGGTTGATTGTTTCTTACTGGGTTCGTTTTGTTGTCCTTTGATATGGCATATTGGGTCCCATTCGTTTTTCTAACGCCGCGCCTCAACTACTCTGATTTAAGCAAACGAAATACTACTTTTATATGTGATATCACGGTAAACAAGCGAGAGGATTACCTGATGATTACAATCACAACAACATAGGTGTAAAGAGTGCGTTGCCGAGTTTTGGAGATTTAGAGATTGGGGAGACGGAGGAAGATACACTAGATCTATCTTATGACGCATTCAGGACACAAAACAACAAGCGAATAAAAATAAAAAACGAAACAAGACAAACATGATAAAACAAGATAACAAAATAATCTCATGGTAAGAAAAAAATATGCGTTACAAGCTCGCGAAATGGCCCTCGGTCAGCATATGCAGCGACCCTATGTAAGACAGTGTCGCGGCGCTGATTTTCAGCGATGGCCGACACTAACATTTGACGGAAATCGGCGCGAAAACTAAACTAAATAAATGAGATGTTTATAAAATTTTACACAAATATAACCATCGAACACCAAAACGAGCAAAAAATTCCTAATACCCTTAACCTTCACAAGGGGGGTGTCAGGCATAAGCACGTATTCTCGACAATCATTAATATCAAGCGCGCGTAATACCGCGCGACAGTCGAGTATACGCGTTCAAATTGAAATTCTTTCAAATAAACAGACGCAGGTACTTATCAGATTTATTCCCCCACGTAAATTTTAAAGAGATTTTCCGGAATACCTTTATCGTGTTAGACAGTTAACGTTATGAATGGAATGTAAGTACAAGGAAGCTTGGTTTGTCTTGATGCGATGATTTAATTTGTCTGGCGTGTTTTCAGGGTAAAGGATGTACCGACTGTCTTGAATTTCGCAATGAAATAAATCTGATTTAATATTTGAAGATTTGAGGAAAATAGTTAGTCATTTATCTCATGGTTCGAGACGAAAATATTAGCATAGGTATTTATGCAGATTTTGAAGAATAAATATTATCTAAGTTAGGTATACGTAGCACGTGTTTTTAATTTATTTGGTTGTAAAGTTCCTATTGCGTAGGAATTAAAACTTTATTTTGATTGCATTCTTCTTTGTGTTTTTCTTCTACGAGTATACATTCAATTTAATACTGGTTTGATTGTTTGTTAATTTAAAAAAAGAATTGACATGATACAAATATTTTTATTTTTTATTGTCTACATTTAAAATAATTTTAATAAAGCGTAACTGGATATCTCATCCGTCTACTTAAAGAAGAAATCCCAAAATAAAGTTAGAGGTAGATTTTTCTTTCCAGTCTAACACCCGGTTTTCGAAAGGCCGATCAATGTTAAAATCAATTTAATCTCTTGTCAAGTCATCTGATTGGTTGACTGAATTATCAACTACCAATCAGATGATTTGACCAAAGATTTAACAGGAGATTAGTTAATTTTAGCCTTGACAAGCCTTTCAGAAACCGAGCGTAAGTCCAGATATCAGACTTTTCCTGACATTTAGCATGTGCCAGTCTTTAAATATTAAATTTCAAACAAAACAACAACACATAATCATTGATTACATTTCCACAATAAATTACAAATGCCAACTAATCGTTTTACAATCAACAAAGTGACATAATACTAAATCTTATTCTAGTTATACTTGGCTCATTAACTCCATAGCTTTTGTCAGTGCCATTATGTGTCTTATTGTTAAACACTTAAATGTTATTTCTATTGTGCAATTCGTCAATGTGCCGCGAGTTTGTAGCAGATGTATTGCATTACAACTTCATTTTGTACGAGTCGTTATTGGCTAGGGTCTGTTGGATAACATAGGGATTAGAAATGGATGGATGCGACGATGATTTTGTAGTTTAAACTGAATTTTATTTTATGTTATCCATCATAGAGGAATTATTTGAGCAGAATAAATAATTCGATGATAATTAATTATGATCATTTTGTGTGTTTAAACGCAGGTAACTTATTACTAATTTTGTTTAGTAATCAGATTTTATATAATTTCATCCTAAGATGTTGATTTCGATTGTTAAAACAGTCAATAAGTTTTTTCAGTTCTTCTTTTGCGCTCAAACTGTCTAAATCTGGCATAGTAATACTAAGTACAAAAATTCGCTTCACAGAATCACCGCTCGTCACATCAGCCCTACGCTAACGCTCCCTAAGCGGCGCGCACGCACCGCTACTGTGTAAAGTACGAAATAATTTCACGCATCACATGACACCGAGTATAATGACCCCCGGAGTCCCCAACGATGTCCCGGACAAAACAAATATCGTCCTAATAAGAGAATGAATAAGTCCCCCGAAGAATCCTTTCGGAAAAGAAATTGTGTCGGTTGAAGGAAGTTAATGTGTTTGTTCAGGGAGTATTTATTTTGTTGTACGTAGGAACAATGTATTCTATGTATTTATGTTGGAGTTATACGGTACATGAGTTAGTCAACGAAATTATTGTGTCGTATATTTAAATATTTGTCCTTTGAACGGACATATGTCCTTTTCAAACGTCTTAAACTTGAAATTCTCTAGCGAAATATTTTCGTAGTGTCTTATTAGTGTTTATATTTTTTTTAATTCGTAAATAGTGATCTACTTACTCTTCTATTAGTTTAATGGAACATCATGAAACCTGGTCGAAACCATTTCGTGATATTTGTTTTATTTTTCTCAAGACAATGGTGTTAAATCTTACAAAATATCAAGCATACCAACATTGATTTGTCTTTCAACTTTATTTGTCTTTCTTTTGGTTCTTTTGCTGACAAGATAAGTCAGAAAATTCACTATTCTACGAGACCTCACAGAAATTGTAGGTACTTTAAAGATATTTTAGACCATAGATTCCCAAAGTGGTCCAGGTGGACCCCCAGGGGTCCACGGCAGCCCGACAGGGGTCTACGCTTGCGTGGAAAAAGAATGGGGGTCTACAAAGCGTTAACGGGGGTCTATAAAAATGTATTCACATAATACATTTTTATAGACGGGTCATCTACCCGACTTGACTTCTCCTATGAATATAGGGAGACAATAATATAGGCGGACATTATTATAAGAAGTTTCACTTATGCTATGAATATAGGAAGACAAAATTATAAGAAGCTCAGCAATTGTTTTTGTAAGAACTTGCATATTCCATATTCACAAAGCGCGTGTCAAGACTTGCTGATTCCGCGCCGCCCGCTCGCCTAGTTAAAGTCGTATCTGAACTTGCATGAACTTGTTGGATTTTTCCCTAATATAAATAGGAATGCGAATGATAAACATCACTCAGTTGTTTCCGGGATTTCAAAAAAGAAAGTGTATTGGATACGAAACATGGCTGAATCTAAGTGTCGACAGTACAGTGTTGAATATTTGAAATATGCAAGACAAGCGATTGCCCATGTGTTATTTATGCAACAAAGTCTTGGATCTTGATCTCAGATTACAATGGTAATCTGAAATAAAAGTTAACATCAAAACTAATAATGATTATTATTTTAAAAACAGTAGCAATATTTCAATATGAAAATTTTGATTATATTGCGACTGTTTTTAAAATACTAATCATTATTAGTTTTGATGTTAAATTTTGATTCTACTAAGACTGTCATAACAACATAATTACAAGTGTAGTGATTTTTGTGTTTGAATAAATAGCTACAAAACAAGAAAATACTTATTTTTACTTTTTACCACTCCGAAGTGGGTGCTTATTGGTTTCTTGTACTGTAAGTCAACCTTAGAATACAAAAAAGTAAAGTAGGAATCTGTTGGATGAAGACGCTTTTTAGACTGACCTTGAACTCACAGCATAATCAAAGCAATATAAATTCTTACTTCCTCTCAAAAATTCATAGTTGATTGAAAAAAAATAGACACAGATTTACATAGACATATACTTTTTTCGGATTTTGGAAGTAAGTTAGTAAATGTAATAGCTGCAGGGGGTCCACCAGATCCAGCAAAATGTTTAAAGGGGTCTATGAGAAAAAAAAGTTTGGGAACCTCTGTTTTAGACAATACATAACATTCAAGGAGCGTTAAGTCATACGTCTAATGTTCACAATTATGCAACCAAGAAAACTTTACTTCTTGAAGACTGTAGGTATAGCTATATGTATTTCGCCGTTTAAAAAAAAATGAAAGGGGTGAGCACCAATCTGCGACCGAACCAATAAACTTCATCACAATGTGCAAAGAGAACAAACAATCGAATCCCACCGCAATCACAGAGCCGCGACTCCATAGATTGTGTTGACAAAACCAATGAACATTCTTAATTATTTGCCCTGTTCGTGTAAACAATGACCTCAAATAAAAACCAACCTAACACGACCCTTCAACTTCTAGAACCCATATACCAAACATATCGAACTTTACGGTATTTGAGAGGTCTCTGTAAAATGGATCGTAAAACTATTGTTTGACAGCCCGTGTAGGGTCTGTCTCAATTAAAAATATTGCTAACAAGACAAACAGTTGTCGCTTGGATTTTTGGATTTTAATTGGCTATTTGAACAGAGATTTTTAGATAATGGTGTTTGGTGTCGCATTTGTTGGTTTATCTCAGTTCCATATGCCATAGTAAAATTATTACTGACTGAAGATTTTATTTTTTTAATTCTTGGTGGTATTACATACTACTTATTTATGTTTCGGTACTTATTTGATTTAACTCACAATATGTAGATGGAAAAAAAGATCTTACACCGTTAAACTTGGTAATTATCACAATATGTATTTTCTTTTATTGTGTATGATATATAAAATAAAATAAAACTATATTACCATTACTTATAAAATTATTTCATTAAAAACTAAAATATAACCACATCTTTAAGTTTCGTAGATGGTATTTTTACAGGTTTATTTAAAACGGACACGCGCTTTTCCAATGTACCGTTGAATATGAAGGAGTATCACATTTTCTTACAAGAAAGAAACCTGGGCATAGCTGTAAAAGAAAACTATTTGTTAGAACCTCGAAGCTTAAATCAAACAGTAAAATAATAAGGGTGGTCCTCGTATTATTAACCAGTAAAGTAGCACTCAATTTGGGTGAAGGGCTCAGTGGCCATACACCACATGCTTTAAAATAGGGATCGAGGGTTAGTGCTGTGCATAAAACATGACGAAAATATCGATTAGCGTTCTTATTCTGTCGATAAATTTGGTATAATTGCAAGTAACAGTAGTTGGAAGATATTTCTGTAATGTAATTTTACTACATGAATGCCACGTTGAAAAAAGACATAAAATGTAATTAAGTATCTAATATGTAACAATAATCACCTGAAACAAAAAAGACAATCTTTTTATCGTTATTTTCGTAAAAAATCTTATTTAATTGTAGTAAAATTAATATAATTTTCAACGCACATTTTTGTAGTTTAAACCATCGCGATTAAAATCGGTTATCGATATTTGATGATGTCCAACACTACGGCCCTCACCCCAAATTTTTTGACCTGACAGCACATCTAAATATTTAAAAAGCTCTTATGCTTTAATTACGTTGATTTATTGCTCTAGTTTTTTACATATTGTTTACTTTGATATTTTCATTATTTTAAAATAATTATTAACTTTCTATAATCGTTTTGAATTTTGAAGATATTGATAACGTTTACAAATATTGCTTAATCCTAACCTAACCTACTATAAAAGTGTTATGAAGATAATTCGATCTTGTTTTGCAAATAATTTAAACAAAGTAATGAAATTTATATATTCACTAGATGTTAAATTAACAACGAAAAAATATAAGCTATTTATTCTTTTTTTATTACATTTTTCTTTCAAGTTATATTGGAGCGATTTTATGATTTTACTAGCTCCTCATATGCGGTTTCGTTCACTGCGAAAGTTACTCCTATTGCTTGCAGAGTAATGTTATAAATATCACACACACATAAATAACACTATCGATCAAGGGTAAACCCTTGATCGATAGTGTTATTTCCATTTATTTAGTGTTATTTCCATATTTTATCAAACACAAAAAAGATTTGTCTAATGCAATTAAGTAGTTTCTGAGATAAGCGCTTTCAAAAAACTTTATGGCTTTATTTTTTCAAACACGCGGACCCATCCACCCAATTTCTGTGGCTAGAAACAAATGAAGTCATTGACTTACTGTATTTACTTACTATTCATTACATGTACATATAAGTATGTACTTTTATTGTGTCAAATAACGATTTGTTTTGAATGCCTTCAGAATTAACAACTACTATTACAATTAACTATACTCAACTCTACGAACAAAACATTACTTGTAACATTTGGTTCATTGGGGTTTTAAACCATTATCAGTACAGACGCAGGACATTTTAGTGTTATCTTCGCTCTTCATCTTAGGGGTCGCAAAGCGGTCAGCCTGGTCTTTCGGGGCAACCCCAGTGTCAAGATGAAAGCCAGTTTTATTATGAAAAGGGTCACTTGCTAATGAGTTTAGTGGTTTTCGGATTAATTTGGATGTATTCCGTGGTAAAGTTTTGAAGTTGTTTTGTGAAGGATGTTTGTTAGATTTTCTTTGGATTTTGGGACCAAAAGAAGCTATTAAACTAGTAACAAATAATTTATTTTATGTATTAAATACATATTTCCATTACTCACATAAGTCAAAAAACTTGACAACGAATTCACAAAACTGAATAATTATTCTCTTTTTGTGGTAGATCGATTATACCTATATAATTATGTCAAGTGGTTCTATCGAAAAAATAAAACAAAACCAGTGAATTACAGCAATCAGATAAGCCAGGTGAGGTCTTTAGTGAAAAGTTGTAGGTACTTATAAATTTCAGGTGTAAGAGTTTTTCCTGACAACCTAACATTCAAGTCTTCTATCAATTCATCGGCATCGCGTCACTTGCTTATACCTAACTTTAGTCATCAATAAAAATATATCAAAAATTCACAAGAATCATATCGAAAAATATAGCGGAAACAAATAAATATCGAGATCACATTGTTTCCCGCCGGCCGTCAAGTGTGACATGAATGCATAATCAATCAGTAATTCTGTGCGTCACAACGAACGCTGTGACGTGACAATCGCATGGGATTTGAAATTCGAACGAAGATTTTACGATATTCAAACTTTATAGACTTTTGTTTTCGGCCAGATTTCATATTCTTCATACATTTTTAAAGTAATAACGGCGTAAATTAATGTTACTCTTCTAATGTGTCATGTCAATAAATTTAACTAGCGAGCCGCCCCGGCTTTGTACAGACAGGTGCAATGCTGATGAAAAATTACTTTAGTGATGGATGTGTTAACCTCGTTCTTCAACAACCGTCACTTAAAAAACTCATCAAAATCCGTTGGTAAGCTTTTAAGATTAAAGCGTACATATGGATATAGGGACATAGAAAGCGACTTCGATTTATACTATGTATGTAATGTTTTACCTACACTCGACACCATTTTTGTCACTTTTAAGATTCAAGTTTATCATATTTCATTAATATGTTTATCATATTTCATTAATATTTCGCAATTTTATTAATATACAAGTGTATAAAAGCTAACATTTTACATTAAACCTAAAACGAACAAAAAAACCCAAACAGCCACCGTTCATAAACAAAACACATTTCCCTTCGGCTTTTCTAAAAGAATCATTCAAAAAGCTGTCAAATCGCTTCATCCGAATCCCGAATGTCTCCGACAATTCCCGATCATCTGTGGTTATCTTTAAAAGGGGAATGACAAAGAAATGCGTCCAATGAATGGATTTTAATTTTAAAAGCTTTCGCGGCGTTCTTCGGAATCTTATGTACCCTCGGGAGTTTGTCGGTGATTATTGATGTTTTGACAACTCGTATTTACTATTAATTGTGATAATGGATTGAGGTACGATGTAAAAAGGTCTTTTGAATTTTTCCTTTTTTGAAAATGTTCTTTTTTCTTGTGATGACACGCCTTTTGTTATTGGCGGCTTCTGCTAAATCCCTTGCAACCTTCTGTTTTAATGTTTAGTTTCTATAAATTACTCTACTTATAATAATACACTTGCTTCCGCCCGCGGCCTCACCTGCGTGGTATGTTGATAGAAAAGCAGCCTATGATTGTGTCATTCCAGGGTATTGCCCACCTTCAGCCGGGGTTGCGGGCTAAGCGCAATGAGGCACCGCGGCTTCGGCCCAGAGCAGGAGAAGGAACTATAAACAGGGTTTTAGTCAGTAAGATTCTGACACTGTCTCTCGCCTTACCATGGATGGGAGAAGTCATTTGATGATTTTCCCCTGACAAAAAAATCGGTCCTTACATTCTCACAAACTTTCCCATTTATAATGTTAGTAGGTTTACTTTAGATTTATTTAATAAAGACTTACATTAATTACAATATTTAGATCGGTTATCGAAACATTTTTATAACGATTTAATTGAGAGGTTAATTATCTACTCTAAACACACATATTTTCACCTCAAATAACAAACCTTTCTTTACAAAACACCACGCATCGAAATTACAGCAACTAACTTCGTATGGTCACCGCGTAGCCCTCCATCCTTCGTCTGTGATTGGCTGAATTTCCCACGAGGAAAAAACTGGTTGAGATCCAACTCTTAATTTCTTGCTTCAACTACGTCTGCTCTGTTAGCGCAGGAAAAGTATTCTTTAAACGATTGTTTAGGTCTTTGTCGACATTGTGCAGTTTAAAAGTTTAAACATGTTTAAACTTTGTTAGAGAAAAGCGTGAACGATAAGTTTAACGATAGAATTAGTTGCCTTATTGCGTTTTAGAGTAGGTATTTGATTGATACATTTAAGTATGTTTTGTCTTTTTATTTTTATTTATTGTTCAAAAAGGCACTAATTAACGTATAAAGTTGTAAGAATCTGCATATGTATTGCTGTTATTGGTATCGATCTGCACTGAGCGAGTGTGGTGACTTAAGTTCGTACCTTCTACCGATGATAGAGTCCTTTGCTTAGTAGTGGGCACTTATAGGCTAATGATGATGATGATAACGATGTCTTTCTGAATAGGAAATGTTCATTCAACCTTCTTCTTATTTTGCTTTGCCCTTGTAATTTGAATCATTGCGTGATACTACATTGTACTGACATTGTTTACCTCAAGTGTCTCGTATAAGTAGCTTTAATAAATAAGTATCACATAACAGTAACATGTATATATAGAAGTAAATTAAATAAGGTAAATTTCGTGTTCTAAAATTAAATAGTATTAATTCAAAAGTAATGCCCCTTCAAAAAATCGATTTAACGTAATCTCAAAAGTATTAAAACAAAGAGTTATAGAAATGCATCGTAAGGTTACCGAACTGGAAGTGAACATGCAAGCTGATGAATAGTAGGTGTACCTACATTTGTGCATCGATGTGTAAACGGGCGCATCTAGATTCACTCATCTTTGATCATCTTATGAATGTGGTTGGAGTAAGTACTCTGTGTAATTGGAGGGTATGTAAGTAATTCTCTCGTTTTAAGACTGGCTGTTGTAAAATTATCGAACAACTAGCTTTTGCCCGCGACTCCGTTTGCGTGGAATAGTGACTTGCTGCAGATTTTTGGTATAAAAACCATCCTATGTCCTTTATCGAGTTCCAAACTATGTCCGTACCAAATTTCACAGAAATCGATTCTGTAGTTTAGGCGTGAAGAAAAGACAGACCGACAGAGTTACTGCCGCATTTATAATATTAGTTTGAATATCGTAGATAGGAAACCTTATCACTATGGTCAGAAGAAACAAAATAAATAATAATTTGTTCAGTTTATACTAAAATTCACATTTAGCCTTTTGTTTGTAGATATTGGGTTGACGTTTAATGGCTGTCTCGACTATTGATAAGCGATGATATGACCTACAATGGAGTAAGCCTACCTAAAAGTAAGTTAAGTAACTTAATCACTCGGGAAAACACTACGACACCCCAAAACAGTTAGTTTAGTGTCCTAATTAAGGTAAGTATTATGAGATATTTTGGCTGAAAAAATCACTAGTAGATGCAAGGCTTAGAATTAAATTTACTCTTTAGGAGCAACTGGTCGTCGTCAACCAAAGAGGCGCTTAATCAAAAAAGTATTGAGTGTTGCGTCACATAAAAACTTTTTCGAGATATCGGAACAACATCTCCTATACAATCTATAGATTGTATTTACTTAAAATATCTAACCGGCATAACCAGAAGTAAATATGTATGTACGTAGGTATACACAGTAACAATAATATTCTTCTATTGTGGTTTCTCAGCACATTATTATGGCTGCCGTCCACGACGATGATGGATCGCGACCACCGTGGCGACCACCAAATCACATGAGATTTGAACTTACCCTTACGATGCGGTACAAAAATAGAGGTGTTTTGATGTAACGCCTAAGCGACATTGGCGAATAGTTTTACTTGAAGATTTTTGTAAGTTACGCTTAGTTAGTTAAAATACTATTTAATGTACTTACATTCATATGTATTAAGAACTAGTTCTTATCAATTTCTGATAACTAATACAATCATAACCTCAAATTAAATCAGTCGTAATGAAATAGTTGTTAATATCGAAGCACAAGAGAGATCAAGGTGGTTTTTAGTCAGTGGAGAGTCGGAAACTCCATCTCGACTCACCCAGGGTGAGAGAGGTCTTAATTAGATGATTTTCTCCCGTTAGAAAAGGATCGATAAGTAATTAAATAACTCAGTAAGTAAAATGATAAGCAAAGATAATGTAATATGTTTGACTAACATCAATTCTATATTAACTTATAAAACGACAACATAATAATAAAGTCACGGAATGGAATTAACTCCCAGAAAATGTTATAAAATCCAGTCTGTTTTTAAAACAATTAATTCTTTTAAAAACAGAATGGACAAAATCTTTGATACCGCACGCATTAGCTTTTTAGACTGCTTGCATGTTTAAAATAATATCTATAAATAATATATTAATTTGGTTTTATTACCATTTTGTACCATTAACCGTGAAATTTTAAACCCAGAAAAAAGGCCCCCATTCTTGAACCGCACCACATAGGCTTGCATTAACATTCGCCACAGTAGATCCGTATAAATATTTGACAAGACGACTCTGTCTTATGCTTAATTTATTTTGACAAATCATCTTCAGCGAATAAAGGTGTGTTTGTTATGGTATTATGAGGTGGAAGGTAAAATTGATGGAGTGGATACTGTGGTTTTGAGGCATTTATTTGTGTAGCTTTATAAATATTTACATTACTCTGTAACATTTTTTAGAATTAGCCTTTTATGTGACATATGTAATGTGGCATTGTGTATTTAACCATAAAGCGTTCTCGTTTACATATGCCATGTGTAGACTGCAAGCATAAATTCTACTTGTGAGCGCAGGCCTCTTCTCACACGGTGAAGCTATGACCATTAATGAGTGCACAAGGTTGATTTGCTAATTCAAACTGACCAGTCCTACTAACTAGTCCAGATTTCCTCACGATTTTTTCGTTTGCCGTTTTTCAATTATGTCTAAAAAAACTTAAAAATTACATCTAGCTCAGAAACAGACACAATACTACTTGCCAGGTTAATTTTTTGGCCACCACAACAAGTAGATTATTATTTTTACATCTTTTATGTATGACATCATAACATCTATTGAAAAATTCTCCAAATACTTACCTATATAGCACAAAACCAATTCTCCAGGCCCGTCTATCTCATAAATAAATAATATTGAAGACAATAAACAAGGTTAGCATATGTGGGCCAGATGCAAATATTAGGTGAGGTACAGTAAGCAGATAGTTCAGTTCCAAGGTAAATAAGTAAACGACGAACAAATCCCAGAAGGTCGCGACATCCGACATTCGGCGAGCCTTTATTTTACCTCGCATCTAACCAGACGTGTACAGCGTGTTTCTTTATTATATATTCAGATTTTAAACTTATTTTTGGCTTTGAATGTAATTATAATTTGATTTTTTTATGTTATAGCACGGCAAACGAGCAGATGGATTGCCGGGTGGTAAGTAGGAATTACGTGTGCGTTGCCGGCATTTTGGGGATTAGGGTTTCGGAGGTTTAGGGATCGCGGTAGGAGAAGAAGGGCTTTGTTTTCGCATCTACTGTACCAGTCTAAGTAATATATCTCAAGAGTTATCAACAGTAAAATAGGTATTTTCATTTTTAAATTGCCTTTAAATAATTATCTTAACACATGTGCTTTTTTAATGTCTGATTCATAATAATGTGTCGCATTTTTTCAAATAAAATATGTTAATTAAAATGCAACCATTCTAATGTAAATTTTAATTCTACTTTTGAAGCGCGACTTCGTTTTACACGGAAATTGAATGAAAAGCTGAATAAAATTAAACAAAATATTTGATTAAAAGTTTTCAGTTTAACAGCTGCCTGTAGTTAGACACACCGGTTACAATTTGACATAGCTACATAATACATGAGATGAGTTAACAAGCATGTAGTTACCGGCTACCTCAGATGATGGCACCGTCCCAAGAGACACAGTACTAGTATTTGTATAACTTGCTTTTATAATATTATACTAATTAAGTTTTGACGAATTATGAAGACCGCTTGGCCTTTGATAAGAAAATTTGTTTATGATATATTAAGTTTACCTTTTAATTTTCTGTTAAAACTTTTCATAATAGTTATTGGTATTAATATACTATATTACTTTTTAGTTAACAGTGGTTAAACATTTTAATCACTGTTAACTAAAAAGAAATATATATGTATATAATATTAATATCCATATATGTTTAAGAACCACAATAAATATTATTTATTGTGGTTCTTAAACACTTAAAACTAAAACTTGGTTCTAATAGAACCAACTTATAATGGCAGACTTGTGTGACATTTTATCATATTTTCGGTAAGCTATCATTCATAGTTGTTAAATACTTATGTAAATAAAAAAAATATTTCCTAGAAAAACTTTTCATCGGTTTACACCTCCAAAGTTTTATTTCTAGAGTAAGTAGTAAGCATTAAGAAACACTGAAATAAAACCACCGCAAGATATATCGAAAACATGAAAACGATATTCAAAAGCAATATGGAATACCGGAATCGATTTAAATTCGTACGACCATCCAATTTAGTTATCTCAACCTTCCACCGTCTGACCCTAATGTATAAACAGACGCGGTCGGTATCAGATGCAATATAATTATGTGGCACCAAAATGTCAATTCTTTAATATTTCACGAGGGTCAGTTTAGGGTTGTCTTGAACGGAATTCTGGCTCTTTATTTTGTATAGAGAGATAATTGTTTTCGTGAACTTGTTTCTTTAAATGATATTTGAAGTATTATTTAGTATTTCATTGGACTGAAATTTTAAATAACGAAATTTTTCGAATTGTTTGGTTTTTCCACGAAAATCGCAAAAAGTTAATGTAAGTATACTATTGTTATGAAATCATGAAATTAATCATCGTTTAGTACTTATTTTAGTCTAAAACAAAATTAGCAGGCGGCTTCGAAAAATGAAAGCTTCGGCAAACACCGCGCTAATGTAGTACGTGAAGATATAGATAATCATAATCTAATCCTACTAATATTATAAATGTGAAAAAATGGCTTGACCGATTTGGTTTTTTTTTGTAGAGGAAAATCATCAAATGCGTTCTGTCGTCCAGGATTTGGCGAGAGGGAGTGTCAGACTCTTACTGACTAAAAACGCCCCCGTTCCTTCTCCTGCTCTGGGTCGAGACCAGGGAACCTTATTGCGCTTGACCAGCAACCGTGGCTAAGTATTGGCCATGTTTGACCCCACCTGTAGTATTCTATTGGCTCTTTGAGGCACGCTCGAAAAGCTATGCACCACATACTTGAGTCTGATTCTGGTTGAAATGAATTGAATTTTTATCTATACTAATATTATAAAGAGGTAAAATTTGTCATCATCATCAGCCTATAAATGCCCACTGCTGAGCAAATCTCTTCTCATACGGAGAAGGTTAGAGCATTAATCACCACGCTTGCTCAATACGGGTTGGCGATTTCAAACTTATAATAGTCCAGATTTCCTCACGATATTTACAGACAGGTGATACCGTGGATTAACACAAAGGCCATACCACTAAATATAATACACATATACATATATATATACAATAAATTTGACTATATCAAGTAAGTGACTATATCCAACATTCATAACGCATTTATCTTCGAAATTGATGTCAATTTGCGAAGCGGTCAGGTAGTTTCAGAGACTTCTGACCGAAACTAATCTGTCTCCCTAATTGTGTTACCGACAACTTTGATCCCCTCCCACCGGGTATGATCCGACAAGAAATTGTATTAGTTATAGTTGGCTTCGCTAATAAAGGGAGTTTTGTTGGTAGAACCAGCGATGTGTGTCGGTATGTCGAGACGTTATGGATTTTTCGATGATTGATTGAAGTGTGTAAAAGGTATGTAATATCTCTGATTAAGTATGGTTTTACCAATGGATGTTTTTACAGCATTGCCTACCTTATTTATATGCGCATAAAGATCATAGTGACTTTGAATAGGCATACATGTACATATACATAGAAACTGTGTTAATGTTGAGTATATAGTTTTTATCCTTATTGAAAATAACGACTTACGTGAATGAAGTGACAAAAGCTCTACTAGTTTCAAGTCACTGCGGGACTCTTATTTATGATCAACGTGCGCAACGCCGCGACGTCGTTCATCTAACTGAACAGGTAATTCACGTGAGTAAGTCATTATTTTTAATAAATTTCGTATGAGACGTTACAATTGCTATTCAAAAATAGTTTGTATGGTTTGTAAAATTCAAATCAAAGTTATCTACATAATTTCAATTAAATAGGTATAACATAATTGTAAAATATCTTGCAATATTTAAACGATTACACCTTAGGTATAAGGAAGTGCCTACGCTTTTCAACAAAAGTCAAACTAACCTAGTTAATACCTATCGTGTCTATTTTCATGGCAAAAAAAAACATCACGACAACAACCTTTTTGTTCTGACTATTTACCTTTTGTAGAATGCAGGGGGATCGGTTAAGAAATTCAAAATACAAGGTGGATCCGTTAAGAAACTATTAATAATAATTACGCTAGGGGGATCAGTTATGAGGGATCCGTTTGAACTAACCCATTTTTTTAAACCAAAAATTATGCATGAAGCTATATTATTCAATGAGGTGCACAAATTCCCCTGCTGCTTGAATATTTTAAGTCTCGATGTCTCGGTGTTCTGAAAATTCATTACAGGGCCTTGTAAAAATGCCACCCTCTTTGTTTAAACGCAAAATCACAATAAACTTGTTCATGTAATGGTCTATACATTTTGAGTAGGCAAGGAACATTGTAAACCGTTTTATTTATTATTTTAATCTTGCACCGTGTATTTCGTGCGTAAAATTATGCAAGGTAGCGTTAAAGCGATTTGTAAGCAACAACTCTTCCCCATCATGTTTAATTGTAATAAGTCTATATTAAAAAAACAATTACTGAAATCTATAGGCGGTTAAGAATGTGAGACAGCCCACCTAACCTAATACAAATGTCATTGCTACTTTTTCAAAATTTTAAGCCACTTCTAAATCCAAACTAATTTGATAAATACGAAAGTAGCTTAGTCCGTCTGTCTCTCTGTCTGTCTATTTTTTCTTTACGCCTAAACTACTGAGCTTATTTGTTTGAAATTTAATACAGACATAGTTTGGAACTCGAGAAAGGCCATAGGATATTTTTTAAACCAAACATCTGCAGGAAGTCACTATGCCACGGGAACAAAGTCGCGGACAAAAGCTAGTTTGTACATAATTTTGTAATTAGTCAATTAAATATAAATAACCGGAATTATTCCATTTTGCATGTAAACATAAAACTTACAGTGAAACCTATATTTGGCCATACAACTTGTAATAATTATATTTTGTACAACATTATTAAGCATCGCTGTTGGTTTCCTTATAAATAAATAAATAAATATATCATGATCTTAGCTTTTTTAAACAAATGCATATAGTATATGCATTTGTTTTTCAAATTTGAAAGGTGATCCATTTGCCATCTTTCCTATGAGATATAAGTTACCAGATATCTCTTTTTGATCTTATTGAAATACAAATAATAATAATTTGAGCACTCAAATTAATTTACTTTCAGTGTACCATATAAACAAAATAAATGTATTTTATGTGAAGCAATGCAAAACGTATTAATCTAATCTCTCCGGATTGTCCCAGGGCTAACTTGGAGCGGTCTGTCTGGCCAGTCCCTAAAGACTGGACCGCTCTGATATTAGAATGTCTCCGATCATTACTATCGAAGAGATACATGTATTTATAAATGAAGGGTTTCTACTGTTTATCGTTGAGTTTTAGGTATTGGTGAGAGAGAAAATATGTCTAAATATAAAATATAGTGAAGAAAGATTTATATAAATGTTGGTTTAAATACACTGAATCAACTTTAAATTATACACACATTTGAAAAATTATTTCATTATTGGAAATCTTAGTCATCGGAAGCAACATAGACTTTTTTACTTGACATTCGTATTTTAATGTGTAATACAAACATATGGGTAATATTGAATAACTGCTTTTTTACTTCTTTTATTAAAAAAATAAAATGGTGGGATTTCCCAACCTTAGGATTTTCTCCTAGGTATGTCGGGGATGCGTTTACCAACGAACAATTATTATTTCAAATACATATTACAGTGTTGTTCCGTACGGTAATCGAACCAGCTATACGTTACACGGCAGCCGGTTCCCCAGACACCGCGTCAACCGTGTATATATAAATACACGGTTGACGTACCGCTTCAAATAAAGTAAAATTCCAAATATTCAACTAAAATTTGCCCAAAACACTATAACTTTATTAGGTACGCTTTTAAACGATCCGTAAAGTATTTCAATTTGCCACATTACATGCAAATCAAGCGAGACTTGCCAATTTTGTGGCATTATAGTACAAAATTTGGACACAACCTTCATATAGTTACATTGAAAACCCATGGGATCATTACCGTTATTCGATGGTAATGATACAAAGCCTTCCTCATTGTATGCCTCATTAAATATTATTGAATCAAATTGGTGATCTGAATTTGGACATTAAAACTATTTTAATCTGGCTGAAATTGTTTAATGGCTTCTACATTACCGGCGTTGCTATTTATAAAAATAAATCGACAAAAGAAAGTAATTTTAAAATAAGAAAATTGAGTTCATCGTCATCTCATCAAGATTCCGCCATTTTTATTATCGAATCTGTACTATTAAAAAAGCAAGGGTGTACTTCTGTATCAGCACAAAATGTCATTAAAATAAACACAGACATAAATAAAGAATTAAACAAATTACTCGTAAATAGGCAATTTTATCCCCATAATGAGACAATGATACAATAAATAAGCTCGATAAAGTTGGGCTCCGTTATTATTTACCGCGCGATTCGCGACAAATGGAACGTGCATTGTCGCGATTGGCGGGAATTTGTTGCCGATATTTATGGCTATTATTGTCATGGAGGTGCGAAGATAATAAGATAGTGGAAGATGGTAGATAGAATAATTTTTAACACAGACATTTCTTATATTGTTGTTGTGCAGGTATTTAGTTTGTAGGTATCCTTCATTCATTAATTAGTTTTGATTATTGATATTATGGGTATATGTAGGTAAAAGTTTTACTGAAATTTTTTATTCATGGTTGTCGGGATAATTCGACTAGTTTCAAGCCACGCCAAGGGCTATAAGTCTCACGAATAATAATAAAAAAATGCGGTCAGTTCCGGCTTCGCACAGTATGCACAATGTAATGCTGACACTAAATTTCTCCCGAATTTAACGGATGTTTTTATACATAAACCTTCCCCTTCAATCACTTTATAGATTACTAAAAACGCATCAAAATTTTTTTCGTATTTTTGAAGACATAGGGACTGAATAAGCGACTTCATTTTGTACTATTTAGTTCCAAAACGATCAATAAACCAATGTCCTACTTATTAATGAATAATAAAAAAAGCGTATTGAAAATTCATTTCACGTTTCATGACTGAATGTAAATTTATACATACTCGTAAACAGAGAATATTGCATACAATTTATGCGAGGGTAATTAAACGTATCATGTTAATTGCAACCCTACAATATTGATGATTTTAACTGTATGTACCTACACTACATATATTATGGTCATCAGTTCTTCGACCAGTGCGACCTCACTGTGACTTTAGTTTGCTAATCCTTTGAGCTATGTCGACAACTTTAGTTCTCTGTCGGATCACCTCGTTTCGAATTCGATATTTCAGAGAGACTCCAAGCGTAGTCCTTTCCCTCTGAAATTGGTTTTTAAGGTGGAAACTAATGTACAATTTGGTTGATATTATGGCGACAATTGACTTATTACCTACCTATTACGCATGAAAAGTAGATTGGAAATGTAGAACCAGAAGATATTTCCTATAAAAACATAGAAGAAGTACTTATACAACTTTAACGTTCTCAAATTTACAAAGAAGGGCTATACATTTAAAAAAGTTTAGACAAGGGTTGTAAATCGGGGCTCAAACGTTTTTCGGTTAAACAAATGCGGGTATAAATTAACTGAAGACTGACGAGGGTAGCTCTGACACGTGGACATACACGTGCCTTTGGAGTATTTTGAAAATTATTGAAGGTGATTGTCTTATTGCTCTGTAATTACAGTTAGAAAAACAGCCAATTTTTATCAATAAGTGCTGTAAAAATACAAAACTTATAATACAAGTCTATTATATTATACGTGGTGATTATATTTTAAAACGAATAAATCATAAATTCTAAATACGTATAGATATTTTAACAACAACATAAGACAACTAACTTTCAAATTTTCGCGTTTCATATTAACAACATATAATTACACGTGTATTAACGCGAAAAATGTTTAAATGTCTTAGTAGGCTTGACTTTAATTAAATAAACAAGAACAACAATAGCATCATAATATATTATAACAATTTTTCGTAGCTACTACGACGTAGCACCGTAGCTTTGCTGCTACACAAATACTACACGATGAAATGCAAACCTACTTTGAATGGTTAAGTGGTGTTATGTTGTTAGTTTGTGTAAACATTATTTTTGAAAATACTAGCAGTTATCCGAAGCGTAGCCTCCGTAGTCAAGGGCTTAAAGTAAGAAAGAAAACGACTTTATTTTTAGTCTGTTAGAGTCTACTCTCTCTCTCTCTCTCTCTCTCTCTCTCTCTCTCTCTCTCTCTCTCTCTCTCTCTCTCTCTCTCTCACACCATACACAGGGTACAAAATTTCTCTTGTTAGAAAAAAGATCCCCGTATTCAAAGGAGAAGTATTAAAAAATGCATTCCAAACTTAAAAAAAAACAATTGGCCTGTTACGACGTGACAAGAGACAAGTAAACAAATAAAAAGCGATGAAATTATAAATATCAATAATGAATATTGAAAATATTGACATTTATTTTCAATTCCTATGCACATTGTGACGATATTTGCGTAAAATCCATACCAGTGATTGACCCCCACCTACAATACAGGGCGTATTGTACGTGGGGGTCAATCGTTTGATTTCCAAAGCTGTGAATAATCTAATTACTGCGAACAAGCGTCCTGCCAGGCACATGATGTGTCATGACAAGGCATAATATGGAATTACCTGTATATCATTAATTTAGAAAGTCAATGTAAAATACCTTTAATTTGTATTTAATTATGAAGACAGATATTTTACTATTAATATTCTTATGTGAAATGTAATATTTATTTAGTAATAAAATAATTAAACTCATAGATACGTTGCTTATCTTAAATTCACCTTAGCAGAAATTGGAAAACAGGTAAAGTAAAAAAATACTCGACAATAAAACTTTACAACATTAATGGACTAGATGCCAGAAACTACAAAATTAAAATAAAATAAAATATTTTTAAGAACAATATTTAAATAGTCTTTAAATAGTAATAAATAATTAATGTTTGGAATAGAAATAGCCGGGACTTATCCCTTGCACTCGACCGCATTATAAATACATAACTGGTGTGTACAATCGGCGACATTGACGTTCTGCCACCGGACAAACGTCGCCCCAAACATTTATTACTGAGCAGAGAGTGACATGGAGTCGACGAAATTATAATTAAATATATACACATATTGTACTTTGGCTGCTTTGTAAGTTAGTAATGTATAATATTTTTCGTCGTGATTGTTTCTTATTTTCTTATTTGGGACAATGTCTTTGCAACGACGGCTTGCTCTCGATGCACATTCCCATGGTTGACCGTTAGAGAATTCCTTAAATCTCATTTTTTTTATGTCATAGTTCGGCAAACGAGTAGACAGTTTACCTGATGGTAAGCAGTCGGCGGCACCCATGAACACTCGTAGTACCAGAGGAGTTACTACAAGTGCGTTTCCGACCTTTAGCAAGTTAGTTATTAGGGATTAAATAATAAGGAATTGATGAAGTAGATAATTGGCCTCCGGTAACCTCACTCAAATGGCGAAATATAACGTAAATGTTGCTTCACGCGTTTTTTGTAAGGCCGTGGTATCACTCTGGCCGAGCCGGCCCATTCATGTCTTAACTCTCCCACACTGAGAAACATAGAACTAACATCTAAAAAATAAAATAAAAAATAAATAAAAAAATAAAATAAAATATATTTAATAACAAATCACTGAACACGAAACTACAGACTGTTTCAAAGTATTTAATAGAATGCTGTAAGTTGATTTTTAACGCATAATAGTACGGTCATTAGACTACTCTATACCAGCCCCTATTCCTGTGACGTCTGCATACATCACGACTCACACGCCATTATTCTAATTGGTCACAAATTATGCCTGATCGGGTTAGCGCAGTTTAGTTGGGGACCGCACGTAATTCAGTTTAACTATTGTGCGATTTAGTGCTCTTCATTGATTATTGTACTGTTATTGTGTAAGGTAGGTAACTGATTAATTGAAATCAATTTCAATATTTGTTCAAAACAAGGTCCATAAAGATTTAAATGTGCTTTTTTGAGGTACGTCGGCAAACGAGCATTTTTATTAACTGATTAATATGTAATCGGCGCCGCCCATGGACACCCGCAATACCAAAGGAGTTACGAGTGCGTTGCCGGCCTTTTGGGGATAAGGGTTTCGGATATTTAACTGCAATTACAATTTAAATACGTTCAAGTCTTAGTTCACAGTCTTTGAAAATTATTACATTTTCATAGTCTGATCAAGTTATAGGCAGACATGATATGCATCATCAAAATCTTATCTGCCTATTAAACAGATACAGTATTCCGAATAAATAAATAACCGTTCACTAGCAGTAATAAACTGGTAAAGATTAATTGATATATTTCTAGAAATTGCTGTTTCACTCGAATATCACGGAATCAACCCAAATATTTTGACTAAACGTTAAAAAAAAACAAGCAAAAGGTGTGTTACAGTACCGTGTTATGCAAAAGTAAATTTGAACCATATTTCATAATAAAATAAATTTTAATTTAAACAAAAAATAACATAACATATAATATTACGGTACTAACAAAAAGGTACAGGACACATTAACATAACACGAAAATCCCATAAACATATGACATTTGTTTTAACTCCCTTTGTAAGCGACGTCGTATTGTCAAAGTTTCCCCTTTTTTGACTACGAAATTTATTGTATAATAAGCATTTGTTTAAAGATTTGATTTGTATGTAGATCTGAGATTTTTTATGAAATTGTTTTTGCAAAACATGTCGTTGTTACTTTGCGCTGACATCTTAATCAATTATTATAGACGTTTTAAATACATATCATGTACGGTATGTTGGTTGGTTGCATAGATCAGACATGTACTTCGAATCAACATACTATGTTACATTGTGACAAACAAGTTATTTTATTTTATTGTAGATTTTTTGAATCAAACTATAAATACAGGTAAAACATTACAAAAAAACTAAGACTATACAAATAACTAAATCAGTATGGGACATGTTTCGAATTTTTTTAGAGAACATTTTTCAACCTTTATAGAAAACTTACGTTAAAACAACGCTTATGTTGCGTTGTATTTCGCTATTTGACCCGTATGAGTAAGGTAGCGGGAGGCCCAATACTTCACCCCCAAATCCTCCCTAATTCTTAAACTAATAACCCTTAAAAGGCTGGCATTGTGCACTTGTAACTTTTCGATGATGCGAGTGTCCACGGGTGGTGCCGATTAGTAACTATCCACAGATTATGCATCTGCTCCAATCAAATAAAATATAAAACGTTTTTCTAGATTTAATCTTGATCATAATAACATTTTCCTGGAACATTAAATCATGCTCATTTTCTATACAACATAATAAAACTGTTGGTTTTATTTGTAGTTTCAGGTTTGTGTGTGATGTATGTATGGTATATTTTTATACGCACACACAACGTAGGATGAAAATCCTAGTAAGAAGAAACGCTTAAAAAACTCTTATGTCACATAAAAATTTTAAAATACCGCGAACATCAAGGGTTTGAAACAGTTTGCCGGCTACAGTCTTTCCGTCCGAATACAATTTAGGTGTCGTCAAGGCTAGAGTGAATAGGCTCTTAATAAATTAGTGCGCCTTACCATCAACGATTGCATCACTGCTTACCATCAGGTGGGATCGCAGTCAAGCACTAGTTTATTGCAAGTAAAAAAAAATAATAACATTAAAATTCTAATAAGAAAACCAGAATTAAATCTAACCGAAATTAAATGAAATTAAATGCAGCTATTTTCTGATTAAGTAAAATTACACGTAGCAACCAAACCTACTTCAACATGGTAATATAATTAAAACGCCTACAAAATTAATGTATGGTATTAATTAGAATAAAGTCAAGTATACTTGTGTGTGATATTAACTTAACCCTTCCCTGGTTAATGTGATGTCAACGTTATTTATTGATGCTTAGTTTTACCGGTACCGTATGCAGAAGAAGGGAACAAAAATAATTTGAAATGGATCATAGCACAGAAGATATGTTATTTCTATACTTTGAGAAAACTACGTGAAATAAAACATGTTTGTGATTAAATGTTTTAAGACTAAAAAACTAATTGTCTTGCTCTGATATAGTGGATTGTTTTCTCATATTTATTTTCAACTTATTTTTTAATTTTTAATTGGCATCCTACATAGTACGATATTAATAAAAAATAAAGTTACGTAGGTCGTAATTTCCTATGTAAGCTTTTCAATGTTTAAAGTTGTTTTGCAAACCATACCATAAGTAGTCATTAATATTAGTAAAGGGTGTGTTTCTTATCTCATCTAGTTGGAATATTTCTATGTGTTTATTATTAATTAATATTGTGGTCAGTTTTTAACTAGACATATCAATGTCGAAATTATATACCTAATAGTGTGATGTATTATAGATTTTATAGGTACATAAATGATGACATTGGGCTTAGGTCTTAATCAAAATCCTATGATTTAATTATTTGGACCAATTCCCGTTAATAATTACAATAACACCAAACACTGCCTATAAAATTAAATGTACACCATAATTTCCATTTA
The DNA here is from genome assembly GCA_902829305.4 of Spodoptera exigua. Lineage (NCBI taxonomy): Eukaryota > Metazoa > Arthropoda > Insecta > Lepidoptera > Noctuidae > Spodoptera > Spodoptera exigua. The sequence continues at coordinate 9,770,680 of LR824614.2, forward strand.
AAAATATACTTAAAGGAACTGTTATAACAAATTGTAAAAAAAATTGATTCAGCGATCATTTTAGGGACAAAGAAAAAATATTATGTAAGATAACGTAAATTGTAATATTTTAAATTATTAACGAAAATACTCTTTGCTAAGATGTTTTTAACTGGTAGCACTACACTCATAGTCAAGAATATTTCGAACTAGCTGAAAAAAGAAACAAAAAAAGAAAACATTGGAAAACCGCGACCCGACCATGTTTTATTCAAATTTACTTACATTTATACTAACGGGAGCGACCTTTGGTACGGAATTGTATTCCCTTGCCAGGCCATACATCTTCTTCACGCGGATACGTTTGTAGGTAGGTACATACCTACGTACTTATTTATTTTCGCAGCGTACAGCAAGGGAGCATGTTGTTTTTGTTAGTTGGGGCTCGCGGAAATAGACGCGAAACTAAATTTGGAAGTGATAAATGTAGTGGAAATTTTTGGGCAGTGCAAAAAATATAGAACTTTTCCAGTATTAAGAATATTTTAAGTTATCAGTTTGAAAATTATACAATGTAAAAAATTATAACCTTTTTAAAATAATTTTCTGCGTTTTAGGATTATGAACCCGAAGAACTTTTTCTTTGTTTTTGACGCTCATAATCGTTGGATCTTTTAGTTCTGGTTATAAAAATTGATTCTTTGAATTGCATTTTTATCCTGATAAGCTATACACCATTAAACCACTAGCGATATGTACCGAGCAGTGGGACATAATGTGCGAAAGTAGATAGATATTTTGTGAAACAACAAGATAATAAACCTACATTAATTACCTGTAAACGAAATCTTGTGGTTAGTAAAGTTACGTTACATTGACATACAAAAATAATATTAATGGACCTTATCTTAGCCGGAAAAAAAATCATTTCCGTAGAACAATTTTTCCACTCATATATATCCTAAATTCATCAAGCATAAGATGAACGATAAATAATACTGGTTGTCTTATAAATTATTATCGTGTTAGCTCACTGCTCATTTGCTGACGAAGTTCAATCCCCCAGGGGATTCAGCCAATCACGGCGCGCGAGAACTTGTTATGGGAAAAGTATGATCCTGAAAGTTCCGTAATGTAATGAAATGTGGCGTAGATTGTTTTATATCTGGAAATATGTATGTGGGTGTATTTTCGTAGTACGTATCAATAAGAGTTGTAAAAATAATCTTCATTACCTACGTGATAAAGTTGAAATTCAGATTTACGTGAGTGTGGAGAACAATTATTTTTCACGTATATTAACCGATACTAAACTATATTCACCAAATTAGGTAAGATTGTTTGTTATTTCAAATGACTCTAAATTGATTTGTGACAATTATATTAACATTAACTTCCCAACCCTTTTGAACGGAACTTGTAGAATCCTGAGCTTTACCTACTATTAAATATTACCTACTTTAAGGAATAAAAAAACATATAAACGAAACATAAATGTAATTGCCACTTCATTGTCAATTCAACTTCAGAATGATAATACACAAAAATAAAAAAAATACATATAATTATTTAAAGCAGTAGACGGGTTCATTATATGTGTACTTCTCAATCTTTACCAAATGCTTTTGGAACAAAACTATTACTAAGGAATGGTTTCAGTAAGTAATCATTAAATGTCTCTGAGTGCGGCATTTAGATATTAATACAAAAGAAAGAAGCAAATGAACTGAGGTAGAGCGATGCATCATCGAGTTATTATAGATGAGCCTCCAACGCGCTGATGGTGACAATTTTTCAACGAGAAGTGGGAACGGAACAATCCCTGATTAATCCTACGGTGAGATTATTGAAGCCATTGTGTGCGGTGAGAATGGAGTAGTCTTGATACTTTGTATTAAATTGTCCTGCTCTGTTTGTAAAATAATAAATAAGATGAAAGTGGGAGAGCCATTTGTAATGGTCTGGTTTGACTAGAGTGATACCACGGCATTACGGAAACCGGCGTGAAAAGGCTTTTTTTTAATGAGGTTTCATTCACACCATACACCATAAGTGCAATCGTTACATTCCTTAATTCCTTACTAATCCAATTCTGAAATGTCTAATCCCAAAAGGTCGACGATGCACTTGAAACGCCGCGTCCATAGGCGGTGATGTTTTACCACCAAGCGACCCTTTATCTCGTGTGCTTGGTGAACAGTTTTGCATAGACTACAGTGGCCGGATACCGTCAGAAAGCCTGTTGTTCCTTCCATAATTAAGAGAAATAAAAATGACATTTTTTTCTGGAAACTTTTGCTTACACGACGTAGGCATCAACAGAAAACAAAAGTAGTGTTATTAAAAAAAATATAAGACATATTCGATAGAGCTCAAGACCAGCCAATCCAAATATAATATCGCGCCAATACTTACCATAGAACTGGTGCATTAATATTTTGGTTGAGTTTTTCGCCGCCGTCAATTCCCGGAGCGACTCGGGTGGGGGGAAGTTATTACCGGGAGATATCGTTCCGTCTCAATAAATTATAGAAGATGAGCGGGAACATTAACTAATTACCGACACCGATACCTGAACAGTGTAGTACATGTATTTTAGACGGTTTATTTTTAGGTTAATTGGGAAAACAAAAAATAAAAAGAGGTAGAAGAAATAAGCCTTTAATCAACCTACAAATAATTCTTTATTTATTTATTTATAGTTAGCGTTTAAAATGAAAGAGCACAGAGATACTTACTTTATCTTCACCCTTGTTGCGTTTAGTACTAAAAAAGGGTTTTCAATTTATTGTATGCCATCCATTACATATAAACGAAATGCACTCAGAAAAAGAATTGATAAACAACAACACGCATTCGTCATTTATTACTCGCATAGAATACCCAAGCAAAAGTTTCCTCTCAAACATCATTTGTAAAACACATGAGAAAAAGCGAAACGTAAAACACTCAATTACAACAAGCAATCCCATTCACCGTCCAACTTAAACACAAAGAACGAACTCGTTCTCATTGTCGAACCAAATGCAAATCCAGACGTTACACCCTTTGCCCGACGTATATTTAATTCAGCAGCAAATGCAGGTAACAATCGCGAAACACCGGTAACTGTTCTAAGTGTAAACGAAGAGAGAAGCAAAAGAAAAAAAACGTAGGAAATTCACGGTAAAAACAAGTATAAGGCAACAAAGTGAAAGTCAGCCTCTCTTATTTCCCCTGACGATGGCCCGCCGACGATCCCAGTTTTTCCTGGAAATGGAAAATATTGCGATAAGGCGCATTATAGATTAAACACGACTCCCGTCTTTAATGTGTTACGGTGTGATCAAGCGGTATAGATAGTATGTGAGCGCCTTTAAAAAGTTGTAATGATGTTTCGTATGTAAGTAATGGAAGCGATAAGGATATTCATATGCAAACTGCTCTTATTGTGTGCTGTTGGGTTAAATATTGGATTATGTTTAAAGCTGTTTCGAAGTTTGTTGTTGTTTATTTTGTTTGCAAGTTTGCAAATCTGTTTGATTTCCGATTTAAATATGTTTCAGTAGATAGTAGACTGTTAGATTTTTGGTTTACAAAGTTGTTGACAGTTGATCGAGCTCTGTGAATGCTGGTGCAGGGAAATATTGTTCATGAGTGCGGGCTGATAAAAATAAATGTTGGTAGGTGAGGAAAACATGAATGAGTTAATAAAAAGTACTGGCTATAAGTATATCCAAATAATTCTTCAACGTTCGTGTGGAACCCTATCCCAAGTAGGTATCCTTTTCTTGCATTAACCCAAATATCAACGACAATTTTTTGGTGTCGGGAAACTATTTAAATACCTATTTATGTGTTTAATAGTTGAAGAACAGATTACGACTTATACATTTTTAGATCACTACACTAAAATGCAAAAGAATCGAAAATTATCATCATTAGACTAATTTAACTAGGAACGAGCAAAATAGCCTCACTAGACGACAGACCGACAGACTGGCATACATTTTTTTTATATTTGATTTGACTTTGACTTTGAAAATGTTTACAGAAGAATAAACTAAATACTAGTTCAAAATCAGTTGCGAAGTACTAAAATCATATCTCGATCGATAGAAAGCATCTATAGATACCATCTAAAATAAAAAAATATCTACATAATTACCCTTACCGCACACTAATCCGCACCAATTTTTCTCATGTAATGCCCTTCGAGTGGTGCGTGCTAGTAATCGGTATTAGATCAAAATTTAAAGCCCTGCACACATGTTACTGGCTCGGATTACGCTAGTCGAAGTGCACCCTTATATTGTGGGTCACTTAGGAAAGACTAGTTAGGGATGGTCGGAGAAAATGCGTTTTGTTTTTGGTAGCATATTGTCGCGAATCAGTATTTTTAGATTTTACATTGTGATGGTGTAGTGTTATTCATATCTTTAGTAGACTAGAAGTAGATTAATGTTTACATAAAAAAGTTACACCTTTTTTTGAAATACATAGTCATATTTTTTGTAATAGCTTATCATCATATTTGTTTACAAATTTGGTATGTTGTAACATACCAAATTTGTTACACATTTTTTTAAATAGGTAGGTACATATTTATTTTCTAGACGTTGATAAATTACAGAGTTTTCAGTATCCCAGACAATAGTTTTTTTATGAAATTGTTAACTCATTATTAGATGAAAGTTTATCATCAATGTTTACTTTAATAAACCTATTTTTGTTCACATTAAAAAAGACATCGGAATAATCAAACATTGAACTAAAAGTAGATTAATATTTGCACAAAATTCCAAATATTTTTAATTTTTTTGAAAAGGGTTTTATTTTCTAGATTGCACTTTCAGACACCAATGTTTTTAAATCGACTTTTGTTTATATTCAAAAAGACATCGAAATAATTAAGCATTTAAATCTGTGTCTAAAAAAAGTAACACAACAATACCCAGCTAGCATTACACGCCAGCCAAATGAACAGTGGAGCAAGTGTAACACAAGTAGGCGCGCATATGGTAACGCTAATTCCACACACTGCCCTTAGGGGGTGAAATAAAATAAAAAGCAAATTAGGGGAAGATGACGCAACGACACACCCCTTCGATTTTTGATAAATTCCATTATACGCTTATATCTCGATGCATTACCTACTTAATCCATTGATGCATATGAGTCTTTACTTATTCATGAGACAAAAATGCTTTTTGAAGTATAGATAGCATTTTGATAATAATGATGTTTCTGATAATGATGATGGACAGCAACGTTCATTCACTTTGTGTCTCCAAACAAAGTGCAATGAATAATACAAAAAAATATATTAGTTTATAATAAATTCTAGTTTTAGGAACGTCTTGGACTAGGAAAAAATAACTATGGTTATATTATGATATTGTTATCTATTCTATCTGTGCTAAAATTCATTTAATTCCGTTCTGTATTTTTTTTCGATAAAAGTAACAAACATCCAGCCACCCATACTTACAAACTATTCCATTGAAAATATTATTAGGATATTTAAATATACTGGCTTACATGAGTATTTATCACTAGTTCGGGATAGTTAAAAATACGCTTGGTACGAGTAAAACAAATAAAAATACAAGTTTTAATGGCGTGCGCACAATAAATGAGGACTGCACGGTTGGTGCGGTGGCTGGGCAACTGTGTCGCAGGTTTGATTCCCGCACGGAACAACGCTTTGTGTGATCCACAAATTGTTGTTTCGGGTCTGGGTGTCATGTGTATGTGACATTGTATATTTGTAAACGCACCCACAACACAGGAGAAAATCCTAAAGTGGGGCCAAAAAAATGAATGAATAACCACGTGAATGAATGTCACAACAAACGAAGGAATCAAATAATGAATATAATTGTAAAATTAATTAATCTTTATTGTACGCCTCAAAGAAAATTATAACACGAGTATTGCAAATGTTAATTTACAATCTAAGTACCTACTCTTTCTATAGTTATCTTCAAAATGATAACGATATTCCTTTTTTAAAACAACTGCAACCAAAACATTAAAAGTACTCCCAAAATAATAAAAATACTATCGATTACTCGGAGCCACATGTTACCCAATTTGCACAGAACTAGAATCTCCCGCTGCGCTGAATAAATTATATCATGAACGCCCCTGCTATCAAAATCATTATCCTTTACAAAAGATACTTGATTATATAAGTTATTATAAGCGACTCCTAAACTATTTTTGTTTATGATTGCAACACTCATACAACATTCTGATATTTTATGGTAATTGGTCGCACAAGTGTCGCTTTGTGTTGCCAGTTAGTAAATCAACTGAGTTTTATGTTTGTGTTTAATTTGAGATACTTCTGAGGTTTCGGCACGTAAAATTTTATTGTAAAGTTAATTTTAATTTTAGTCAATGAAATCAGCGTAGCTATATAAAGTTATATTTGGGTAGTAAAAAAACTAATGTTCTAATGTTACAGCAATATGAAAATGTGGGAAAATACCAAATTAAAAATAAGTAGTTAGCTTTCTATTCGTTAAAATTTTAAGTATAAATAGGAATTTGACTTTAATATTTCCTGCTAAGTAACTACTTGATACAAAATTACAGATTACTGCAACAAACATGTTTTATTCTAGTATTTGCAAATGAATTTGCTTGTAAAAACTTTAAAAGTCACACAAATTTAACTTACAACGCTATGAAACAATGAAACAACGAATTACAACGATTTTTTTTTAAACCAGCGTCAAAATTATATTTAAAAAAACTAGATAAAACCGGCCGGATTTCCTATCTGACTACTCTGAGAAGAAATGCCAAAACAAACTCAGAAGTCTGTCTCTTTTAAAGTCTAGACAATGTAAAAAAATAATATGATGTGTGAGAACAATGTAAGTTAATTCTGTTGTGTATGACTCTGAACTATGAAGCATAGAGGATCAGTTAGGTAGTACTTAGAAATACAAAGCAAGCTTCTGCCGTACCTATGCTTTGTTTCTTGTACCAGTTCATACATCCATCTGTAGATACAACGGACAATCAGTCGCGGCGTTCCGATATAATGAATCCCTAAGGAATGATCCGTCCATACAACAATCGTGACTTAACTCTTGATCAATTCCCAATACGTTGTGTAACGGACAGACTGATTTATTGTGTTAGACCTGTGTTGTGGATGAAGGTAGGTGTTGATTTGTGGTAATGAATAGCTGGGTAGAATGTGTTAGTAGGCTTGTTGTAAAGTCAAATTATTAGTAGAATTTCCAAAAAACAAATATATTTTTGTGGTAAAATTAACTTTGATTTATTTTATGTGTATCGTAATTTACAACTGTATTCGGTTGAATTCTGATTTTGAAAATAATAGGGAAAGTATGAGAAAATATAAACGACATAATAAAAAATTTAATCGTTTCTTTTTAAAAGTTAAAGTCAAAATCATTTAATTTAACTAAACCATATACCAACAGGTACTTTTTAAAGAATAGCCTGAAAGTTTTGTTTTTTGAGTCTCTCTAGTTTTCAGATCATTTTCTCTTCATAATTAATGTATTTTTTTAATCTTATGGATGGAATAGAATTCGCCTACACACACATTAACAAATTTAAAAATCAAACCATCTCCGGTAAACACAAAAAATTACCCGACAAAAGGCAAAAAAAGAAAACGCCTTTTTAAAAGCTTTTCCCTTTCCCAGTAATTAATAAAAAACTGGTCCATTAACGGCCATATCGATCTACATCTTGTACAAGTTGATCCTAACAACTCTCTAGTGGATTAGCCAATATCGCAAAAAACAGGGGCAGGATACTAAATGAGCCGTCTACTGTTACAACTGAATATTTATGAGAGGAATAATAGTTGAATTTTCTTGTTGTTTTTGTTAGAAATTTTAATATGTTGGGGTGATATTGTTATTTTGAATAGTGTTTGTTTTTTACTTTACCATTTATTTCTCTGCCCCTATCCAAACTATTCCAAACTAAAATTATAAATTCGAAAGTAACTCTGTCTATCTGTCTGTCTTTTCTTCACGCCTAAAATGCTTGACCGGTTTGTGTGAAATTTGTACAGACATAGTTTGGAACTCGAGCGAGGACATAGTTTTTAAACCGGTAATCTGCAGGTACCGAGGTCACTTTACCTCGCGAACAAAGTCGCGGGCAGAAGCTAGTATTTCTATGTATGCTTAAAACTACGCAACGGATTTTGATGCGGTTTTTCAATAGATATAATGATTGAAAAGGAAAGTTTTATGTATAATGCAATCCATTAAATAGTGAAGAAATTTACTAGGCATTGCACCCGTGCGAAACAGGGATGGACAGTCAGCCTATAAGTACTCAAGTGGAGAAGGTTTGTGTTGAATCACCAAGCTTGCTCAAGGCAGATTGGCGATTTCAAACTTATTATATGTTTTCATTCGCCATAGGTCACTGGTATCTTAATAACATAAGCAGAAATACCTGCAGAAGTAAATATAATTTAAAAAGTCATAAACCAACCACTCAACTCAACCAACGGCCAACTACAAGAAATAACAACTTTTTTTGAATTATTATATTAATTAAATTAAAATGGTTTTAAATCATCGTGGTATGGTGAGTATGATGACATATCTCTTCTTACATTACAATTTTGTCTTTTCTGATAAAATGTTTTATACAACAACATATTTTGATTTCGTTATTTTTTTAAATTAAATAATTTTGAAAAAACTTTAATAAAAGCCAGCCGAAATTCGTTTTGTATGGATACGATTTATCAAAATAAAATTAAAATGGCACTTTATTTTTGTTGTTCAATTATTTATTACAGAAAGTATAAAAATAATTTTATAGCTTATAATATTAACATTAAAATAAATCCAAACATACTACATAACAAACTAGCACGGCACTAATTGGTGACATGTTCCAAAACCACAATAGGGTTGCCACTTACATATATATATTCATAGCGAAGTCATAATATATGCAGAGTTACTGCAAAACTTACAAGAGATTAGCATATGGCTGGAGTGTCGAGTTCTCAGCACAATAAAGCAATTATAACTGTCATATTTCACGCCCGCACTGTATTTACATTTATATTGGGAGAGCGATCCGTTGTTCATGCGATGCTGGATTGAAGTTCGTTATTTTGAGCTGAGCGCGAAACTTTCATTGGCTGTATAGCTGACTCTAAAAAGTTTGCTTTGGATTCCATTTGTTTATTAATCTCTGTGGTTTTGGTTTGTATGTATGTATTTATTTATTCAATATATATTTTTTTTATTTTGTGCATTTTTTTCTATTTTTAAAACCTTGCTACATTTGTTACAAAAAAACTTGTCATCATCATCAGCCTATAAGTGCCCACTGCTGAGCAAAGGCCTCTTCTCATACGGAGAAGGTTAGAGCATTGATCACCACGCTTGCTCAATGCGGGTTGGCGATTTCAAACTTATAATTAGAAAGTCCAGGTTTCCTCACGATGTTTACCTTCACCGTATGTCAGTGGTGTCTAAATAATCATAGAAAGTACATATAACTCGAAAAAAGCATCGCATTGGTACTTGCTAGGTTTCGAACCCCCTCATGCATGAGAAGCGGGGTCCTTAACCTCCACCACGACAATTTAGAGAAAACTTATATTTTTTTAAATTTTTGATTATGTTATGACTATTCAAGCTTCTGAAATAATTTTACAAATCTTCACGTTACGAAAACTGCCATCGATCTTTGTACGCTATTTCAGGCACATAATAATTTCGTTCTTAACATACTCACTAAGAACGAGTTCAATTCCACAGGCCAACTCAAAGAAAAAATCCATCAGACAAATTTTGATACATCTATAATATTTATTCCTTGATACACGAACTACTGGAAAGGATAAAATAAAGTCAGCGACATATGCGTATTTGCAATTCGGTTCACGGTTGAGCCTGCACTCTTCCTGATTCCATTTGGGAATTACTCTGTCGCCGCAAACTCACAAATCAGAACTTTCATTATAATGTTACGTAGTACGTATTGCTTGTGTGCTGTGTCTGTGTCTGTGTGTTTGTTTGTACTTATCGAAGTACTTTTAAAATAACCATTATTAATTACAAAATATGTTTTTATTTTTCAGTTTTTCTATCCTTGCATGCACTTTTATTTTCATGTTAAGCGTAACCTAGCAATGTTGGAAATGATTATGTAGGTTAGTTCGTTTAAAGGTGTATTTTAAAATTTGCTGATTTTTGTTTATAGTCAAACCTATATGATAGAATACCACATGTGAAATTGTCCTTCTATCAATGTATAGATATTTTTAGACGTTCAAAGTCTTGAACCACTCGCAAATACATATAACAAACAAACTACCAACTAACAGAGCAGGTGCTTTCAATTCAAGTTCCGCGACCGCCAATAAAACTTCAAATCCCAAGATGGAATAAAAATTCACGACATGTAGCGTCCAAATAAATAACATTGACAGTGTCCAAAATGGTTTTTTCACTGTCCGTGTGGGGGTCACGTTTTATCCCATTATTGTTTCTGAGAAATTGTAACAGTTTTGACGAGTGACCTGGCCGTTTTTCTTTGGTCGCTAGTCGGCCGGAATGAAAAATTTTCAAGTTGGTCCCCCTTACATCCCTAGGGTGCCGTAAAACTCAGCCGGACGCGGGATACTCCGGCTGACCGCCGCCGGACAATTTGTCATATTCATATGTTAACGTGTCCGTCTTTTCTTGCAAAAAGTGGATAACTTAATTCCGGGAGGCGGCGGCACGGTTATTCGATTTGCGGACATTCAAATTTCATGTCTTGTTATGGTAATACAGGTGTTGTCTCGCCCGAGGCAGATTTTTACTTTGTTTGTCGAGTGGATTTTTGTGGCTGTCTTGAATCCCCTTGTCTGTCTTTTATTGTTATTTTTTGTGGTTATGTCACATGTTTAGAAAATGCATAAATTCATTTATTTTGTTGTAAACTTTTTCAAGATTCTAATGGATTATTTAGTCATTGGTTTGTTCGTAAATCATACACAACATGTTGTGGAAAACTGGTAACGTTTTTCTTCCGTTTATTTCAAGGGTTTGGCATTTGACACGATCCTACTATATGCATATAATATTTTTCTTTTCAATATCATTGATTCCTCCTGTTCACATTTTTTCTCAAGCTTCCACCCTAGTAGGGTGACCACCAGCATCACGGCTCACGCCAATATCAATAACATGTTGCAATTGATGACTTGTCCGATTTGTTTGGACCAACCGTTTATCTCCGGCTTTACGACATACGTGTCCCTGTTTGATGTACCATCTGTATCGTTTGGATACCCATATCAAACATGTTTAAGAAAATAGAGAGATATAAAAATAATATTAATTATTGCAGAGACTAAAAATACATAAAATCAAGCTTATTATTGATGTATTATGAAGAATGTCTATAACAGATTTGTCAACATATATTTTTCTGATTCCATCATTTTTTTAAATATTGTCAAAATTCAAAATCAAAGGAACTACACGGAAACGCAGCAGGATCCACTCTAAAACCCATTACACACGAATCACTTAATTAAACTTAAACTCATTACCATACTTATCATCGCTCATTACTTTGCAGCGTCATTTTAAAGGGAAAAGTAAACAGAATTTTTGTCACCATGTCCAATGAAATTAACAGCGGTGCCCGATCGAGGGCTAGATCGGTTCTAACTTATGACGAGCGGTCACGCGATCTTGTCACGGTAATGACAGAATAATAAATTATGACGTAATAACTTATTATAATGTGTACTCAGCCTTATGATATAGAGGGTGTTGTTAGCGAATTTAGTAATTAAATGTTCGTGTTTTTTTTTCGGTAAGTAATGAAGGGTTAAGTTTTTTGATAGTGTTGTGACTGGTTCATTTTGTTTTTTAGTTTATATACCTATTAATATAAATAATATATGTGTGGGAGAGCCATGCTTCGGCACCAATGGGTTGGCTTGAATGGAGTGATACTACAGTCTCACAGAAAACCGCTGTGTTATTACTACAGCGTTATGTTTTCGCCGTGTGAGTGGAGTTATCGGAGGCCCAATCATTCCCCTCCTCTTATTTCTAATCCCCATAAGGTCGGCAACGCACTTGTAACTGCTTTGTTGTGGAGGCTGTACATGGGTGGCTTACTATCAGGTAATATAAAGATTAGACTGATATAGATCAGATTAGCTTGTTTGCCATCGTATCGGTGTAACCTGTATGTGATTATATGACACGGAAGAAAAACTATTAGCAATTACAACAACAATTTGCGAGAACGTTTAAAAATATGTAAAAATATTGATGAAAAGTAACATTAAAGCCGACCGATTTGAGATCGAAAGCGAATGAAAGTTTTGAGTTCAACCAAAAAATTCCATCTGTATTGGATATCAGTAGGGTATCGCAGAGTAAAGAGGTTGTAACTACTTAAACAAGAAACGTAGAAAATACTTAAATTAATATTTGAAAAAGGAATAGGAAAAAACGTTTTGAAGACAGCCAATACTAATGAGTGTTGGCTGTTTTTTTTATTTAACATACAAAATTTTAAAAACGTTGTACATTTGAATGTAATTCCATTATGAGCCCAATAAAATGCGATGTACCGTCAGTATAAATTCAAATACTTTATAGTTATTTAGTAAACAAACGTGCCTACTATCTGCCTACTTAATATGCACCCTTAGGGAGGATCAACTAGTATAAAATAGTTAATTTTTAATTACAATTTTATTACTCACTCGCATCCCATCCAATTACCGAAAGAAATATTGCGCACCGCCCAAAGCAAATTGAAATTAAGTTTTTTTTTTTTTAGCCTTAGTCGTATTTTTTTTTGTCATGCAAGGATATTACTATAAATGGCACTGACGGATTGTAGTCGTACCAAATGCTAGTTGAAAATTTTAAAATATTATTTTTTACGTATACTTTAATGTTTCCTAATAATTCAATTCAGAAGTGCATGTTCATGAATAGATTAAAATATAAGTTTTAATATAAATATATATAATAATATTATATTAATACTGTAAGGGGGTTGTAGTTCCGGTGTCGTCACGCGTTCGTAAAGGAAAGAAAGGTCGATGTTGCCAACTTTTATATATATTTCGATAAAATAAAATAGGCGCAGTCCCACACAACCTTTTCCGCTTGGACGAAGGTGGCGGATGCAGTCCTCTAATCCAAAAAAATATACAATTATTGAGAGATAAAAGTATATTAGTGTCCGCGACTTGCTAAACAGAGGAGTCTCAAGTGACTATTCCAAGTAGGACGTAGCCCGAGAGTGCACCTTGATAGTAGCCTTCACTCAAACACAAATGTACTGGCGGAGGTCATTAAGTCGCGGAGAATCTTATCACCGCCATCTAAAATATGACGTCATACGCACAACGCCATCTAGTATAGAATTGCGGAGTCAATGTAAACGATGAAGTTCACTTTTTTTGAAATAGGTTTTGACATAATATTAAAATAGTTGTGTTACAATCTCCCCATCAGGCCCCGAAGTCGTCTCGACGAGAGGGACTGGAAAGGTGTCTTACTCTTGCTTCCTAGGCCGTCCACGGCCTCGTTTGGCTGTTGAAGGAATTGTTTTCTTTTCAACAACTTGCTTTCTTGGTCGTCCTCTACTACGAAGAGGTTGAATGGGGTTTGGGGCTGTCATCTCATCGCCTCTTTTGTATGGAGTTAAAGCGGACGCATGATACAGTCCAATTGAAGTTCCAGGGTCAGTTACTGAGGCTAACTTGAAAGATGCGGGCCCATGTTGCTCTTTAATTATATAAGGTCCGTCTCTACGCGGGGCAAACTTGGCAGATATGCCCTGAGATCCTTTACTTATAGGATGCAGGTTAATGAGTACCATATCACCTGGTTGGTATTCGGGAAGTTTTCGTCTATGCCGATCAACATAGTCTTTGCGTTTTTCTTCTTTCATCTCTTGAACCTCTCTCGCTTGGAGTAGTGTCTCAGCGAGTTGGTTTAGAGTCGGAGTTATTTCTGGTATAAAGTTTTCGGAAATCATAATGTTCCTGAAATCCACTTCATTATCTCTTGGGCATCGTAGTTCTCTTCCAAACGTCAGGTAAGCAGGAGTCTTGTTTGTGGCAGAACAGTTTGCGCTGTTCATGGCAAATCGAATTATAGGTAGCAATTCAGACCATTGGTTATGTTTTCTTCCTTGCACTAGAATGGCCAATTGAGTCTTTAGATCTCGGTTGCGACGTTCTACAGGATTAGTTTCAGGGTGATATAAAGGCGTATAATGATGTTTTATGTTGAGAGTATAAGTAACTTGTTGCATTACAGCGCTCACAAATTGAGTTCCATTATCACTAATTAGTCTTCTAGGTACCCCATATCTTAGGAACACTTCGTTGATCAAGGTCAGAGCGCCATTTTCAGCGGTAGCAGACCTTAGGGCAAAGAGTTCTACCCAACGAGAAGCTATGTCTTCTACTATAAAGATCCAAGTCTTCCCATCTTCAGTGGGTGGAAGAGGTCCAAACAAATCAAATGATACTACTTCAAATCGTTGGCTCATAGAAGTAGTTTGAAGTAGTCCCGCCGGTTTTTGATTAGAGGGCTTATATCTCTGGCATTCTAGACAGTTCTTTACATAACTTGTAATATATCTATGCATCCCACTCCAATAATATCTGTTGGCTATCTTCTTATAAGTTTTCTCGGCACCGTAATGTCCTGCCAAGGGATCGTCATGGTAGGCATTGAGAACGTTTTGCCATTCATGACTAGGTACTACCAGTTGAGCGTCATCCACTTCCGAATCAGGATGCAAACGGTACAGCATTCCATTATTCATTAGGTAACCTTTGTTGCTCCAGTAAACAGCATTCTCGTTCCCATTGGTTTCCTCTAAGGCTTCTATTATTTTCTTAATTTTATTATCTTTCATTTGCTCTTCTCGACTTTCTTTGACACTTCTTGTGGGCATGTCTATCGTTACAGAACATATGTCGCAAGAGGACGAATCTTCACAACAGGGCGGACGAGACAATGCGTCAGCCACTGTATTGAATTTTCCAGGCTGATATTTAATGTCGAGGTTAAAGGACTGTAGTTGTAGGGCCCACCTTGCGAGGCGTCCTGTAGGAGATTTCAAATTCATCAACCACTTCAGGGCTTGATGGTCCGTTATTAAAGTGACTGGTAAACCATCTATGTATGATCGAAATTTGTTCAATGCCCACACGACGGCTAAAGCTTCACGTTCAGTTGTAGAGTAATTCCTTTCAGCAGACGTGAGCAACCTGCTCGCATATTCTACCGGATGTTCATCGTCCTTCTCCCCCTGGACGAGAACTGCTCCAAGTGCGTAATTGCTGGCATCCGTTTTAATAATAAATGGTTTCGTTTCATCTGCCTGTCGCAAAACAGGAGCCGTTGTCAAACAAGTTTTCAGGGTGGAATAGGCCTCTTCTTGTTCCGAAGTCCACATCCAAGGAACCTTTTTCTTTGTTAATTTTGTTAGAGGTTGTGCTATGGCAGAAAAGTTTGCTATGAATCGGCGATACCAGGAGCACATTTGCAAAAACGATACTAATTCCTTAAGGTTTTTAGGGGTAGATCTTTCTAGAATGGATTTCGTTTTCCCGGGATCGGGTTTCAGACCATCGGGCGTGATAATGTGGCCCAAATATTTAATAGACGAACAGAAAAATTTGCATTTTCCTTTGTTTACAGTAATGTTATTTTCTCTCATTCGCTGTAGAACAGCCTTCAAATCGGAGAGATGGCTCTCGAACGTAGTACTAAATAGGAGTAGATCGTCGAGATAGGCCAGCATATTAACGTGTTCCAGTGTGATACGGAACCTGTCGATCAATCTCTGAAATGTGGCTGGCGCATTCCGTAAACCGAAGGGCATCCTTTTGAATTTGTACAGTCCAAAAGGGGTGATGAATGCAGTCTTCTCTTCATCTTCTTCCCTTATTTTAATTTGCCAGTACCCAGATTTTAGGTCCAATGACGTCATAAAGGGTGTCGGCTTTGCAGCATGAAGTAGGTCGTCTATACGAGGTAAAGGGTAAGTGTCAGGTACTGTTATGGCATTTAAGCGTCTGTAGTCAACGCATACCCGAATCTCTCCATTAGGTTTTGGTACCATCACCACTGGTGAAGCCCAGGGCGAAGAGCAGGGTTCAATTATTCCCTTTTTTAACATTACATCTAATTCAGCTTTCAGAATTTCCTTCTTAGCTGGTGATAATCGATATGGGGGAACTGATACCGGAACATTACTCGTTGTAACGATACAGTGTTCCCCGAGCATAGAGGGTTTGTCATTTTCAACAAAAACATCTTCGTACTCTGACAGTAATTTATTTAACTCAACAGACTTTATGTCTAGACTACCTATTTGGAGATCATAGTTATCTCCAGTAAAGAGACTTCTGGAATGTGGAGATAACGTTACTTCAGCTTCTCGAACGTTTTGTTCGGCGTCTCGCATAATGTATTCAGCGAAGGAAGGTAAATACCCGTCGAACAGCATCCTCGGCCGCTTTACTGGTGACAGCTCAAGCGGTATCAATTTGTACTGGGTACTCTCCGGTAAGTCAGATTCTTTTGAAGTAAATGCAGCTGTTTGACCCACCTGTGGTACGCTATCCATATTTACAGCGCTACTTTCGAAGGTAGCAAAATCTTCTTCGTAGAGTTCATAGGTAACGTTAGCGTCGTCGAGGAACTCCCACGTAAACTGAGCGAGGTTCAGGACCATCTTGGAATCCTGTATGAATCCCACACCCAACAACGTTCGATTGTCTCTTGAATCAGGAAGGACAATGAACCTGGTTGGAATGATTCGGCCTTCGAGTTTGACGGAAGCGATGGTTGTCAAAATACGTTGCTTTTTACCAACGCCGTCAGCCAAAGTGACACGAACAACTTCTTCCTTAAATGTGCTGCCTTTCTGTTTGAGTTGTTGATACAGCTGGTAGGATGCTACACTTGCTTTCGCACAAGTGTCTATATAGGCTGTGCCTTTAATGCCGTTGACTTCTATAAATACAATGGGTCTGTTCTTAACTTCCGATTGCAGATTCAGAGGACAAAAGCTGAGATCGGCCGGTTGATTGGAGTCTCGTTTCTTAGCAGAACACGTCAAACAAGAGGTGCGAACAACCCCAGGTGCTCCACAACCATAGCACGACACCTTAGGTGCAGCCGGTGATGGCGCTTGGGTACTTTTCGCAGGTACGATTTGATTTCCATCGTCATGAGTCGTACTAGGCATACCGGATTCCTCTTTCTTCTTTTTCAGTTTACGGCACCGGTCGGTGCTATGCCCTGTGAAGTGACAGAACCCACACTTCAATTTAGCTCTGCCTGGTGTCTTCGTATTGGCTTTACCAGGGTCGCCTGACTTGGACATGCTGATCCATAACTGCTCAATGGCTCGTGCTGCTTCCAACAGTTCATCAAAGGAGTTGACTGAATTGCGGGGAACCTTTTCTTGAATTCGATTTTTCAACTGCCCATAAATCATGTCAAGTTGTTGCCCTTCTGTGTGTTCGGGGGCTGGGAGTTGAGCGAATAGCATTCGTTTCTGAGCGATAAAATTCTCAGTTGAGGTTTCAAAGTCTTGCTTGATTCCTACTATCTCCTGGTACAGTCTGTATGCAGGTTTCTTAGGGGCGAAAGCATGGCGAAGACGCTCCTTGAAGTTCTCCCAAGTAGTGACTTGATGTTTCACTCCCTGCCACCATACTGCAGCTTCACCTTGAAGTATCAATGGTATACCAGTGAGTGCCTCAACATCGCTAATGTTTTCGATTTGCTTGAAAACACTTGCCGCTGCTAAAAATGCTTCCACTTCTTCAGAATTCTTCACTCCTGTATATCTTGCGTTACAGGTAGCAAAAGAACCATGTCTACCAGGTGGCAGTCTTGCCAATAGCGCTTCAAACTGCGCGTCGGACATGTTGACGGACATCTCTGCTTGCTCCCTTTTAATATTAATCGTAGTGATACGGCCAGAACGCGTGATGTACTTCGGCTTGTTGTCGGTGCCCACGTTGGTCGCCAGTTTGTAAGGGGGTTGTAGTTCCGGTGTCGTCACGCGTTCGTAAAGGAAAGAAAGGTCGATGTTGCCAACTTTTATATATATTTCGATAAAATAAAATAGGCGCAGTCCCACACAACCTTTTCCGCTTGGACGAAGGTGGCGGATGCAGTCCTCTAATCCAAAAAAAATATACAATTATTGAGAGATAAAAGTATATTAGTGTCCGCGACTTGCTAAACAGAGGAGTCTCAAGTGACTATTCCAAGTAGGACGTAGCCCGAGAGTGCACCTTGATAGTAGCCTTCACTCAAACACAAATGTACTGGCGGAGGTCATTAAGTCGCGGAGAATCTTAACACCGCCATCTAAAATATGACGTCATACGCACAACGCCATCTAGTATAGAATTGCGGAGTCAATGTAAACGATGAAGTTCACTTTTTTTGAAATAGGTTTTGACATAATATTAAAATAGTTGTGTTACAATACTTTTTTTTGTTTTTGAGAAGGCATGGATGTATGTATGTTATTCTTTCACGCAAAAATGGCTGGACCCATTAGGTTGAAATTAGGTATGTAGATAGATGGTATCCTGAATTAACACATATTTTTTATTATTTTTATTTATTAACACAACACTCGAGCGAAGCCGCGTGTGAAATCTAGTCTTAAATAAAGACTTTCTTTCGCTAGATATGCACATGTACACATTTAGAGTGAGGGAGAGATTTGACGTACCAGTTGAATAATTTAACTTTTTATGAAACTAGTAGTTTCATAAAAAGTATCAGAACCATTTTTTTTAAATAAACTCTATTTGATTAGCTTCGTGAAATTTTGAATTCAAAAACTGAGACTTTAATGATGTGTTCAAGAAAACTTTAGCACGAGAGCATCATAACATCATGGCTTCACCACCATAATTCGCGAGATAGTACGACCTATTTTGTGGAAACTAAAAAAACCCTTTGAAATTCGAGTCGCGAACCACCACACGATGGAAATCTGAATTCCCCATGCTTTTACCCGTTACGCATACGATATGTGTTATCTACTAATGTCACTTGGGATCTTCACTAGTGCTTTGTACTCAAAGGCACCTGTTTTTTGTGTAAACAGAATCCATTTCGGTTTGGTTCAGTTACTCTGGTGTTATGTTTGAAGATGTATTAGGATATATAAATAAAGAAAACAATTTTATTTTTTTAAGAAATCTTTTATTTGTATTTTCCAATGTGTAGTGGCAATCACATACACAAAACAAAGGGAGAAATTTGAAAAAAAAACAAATACAATTGTGCTAGTGATTTGAATTTCACTTGGTTTCTTTTATTTTTTGACAGACACGCTTCAGAAACACCGTCGGCCGTCGGAAAATAATTACGATGAAAATTTTCCCAAGAGAAAAAAAAATAATGAACCAAAATCCCATTATCTTCTACCTATTATAATACGCCTGAAAAAGCATTAGTTCGAATATTAAAAACAAACATATGTGACCAGAAAAACATTAATTTATTAGACCAGAAAACAATACGCACCCAACAAAAAATGGCCGAAAATACAACGGGAAATGTTTTAAAAAACACAAAAATGCACTTGAAACAGTGTTACCATTTATCAGTCAATAAATATGATAAAAAGTATTATTGGGGAGTATATGTGTCCGTCGGGATGTACGTTATTGTTTTTATTTTGCACCCTTTATACGAATGTAAGCGCGAATGTTTTTTATTGAAATGATGTTTGATATAAAGATTTATTGCGAATGCTTCTTTTTTCGCGGTGAACTTTTCGGAAGGGATACTTTTGCTGGTCGAAAAATGGCAGCGGATTAATTTAATTTTTGTTATTGAAAAACCATGCTTAGTATCTAATACTACATATAAATTCTATTAATAAACTTAGATATGCTTTATTGATATGAGAAATGACGTTATTAATTTACATAAAATATTATTCAAAACACCTTACGAAGTCACGACAAAGACACATTTGATATTTTAATTGATATATCGATATTTTATTTCATATATCAGTGAGGGGTAATATGCTTTCCCGCAGGTTTGCATGATGCTAACGTGACGTTAAAGTCACACTATATAAAAGCGATTACACCAAATACGCCTACAGTGCTCTGTGCATCCGGGACAACAACACATTCCAGGATTTGTTCAGGCTCCCGTTGCGAAGCAGGGCTTCCGGCCGACCGGCGACGGCCGATGTTCGCCGACGATGTTACTGTGGTACCTCACAAAAGAACGGCCTCGCTGTGGTCACGGGTAAATGGTAGCAGCAATACACTCCTGAATGCCTAAACGTGGTGTTGAGTCAAGTGGACGGGCAAATTTTGAGACATTGGCCGACAATTCATGTAAAAAATATTTGTTTACTAACATAGTTATAAGAATATCCACTAATATAGACCTGTTTAATGTATAGTCTGAAATGAATGCTTTCAAATCAATTTAATAAAATTAGTTTAGTCAATAATACATATTTAGTTACCGAACTAATTTACTAGCAATAAAAACAACGCGAGCCACAAAAGCTTTAAATTATTGTAATTATATTTATTTCATCAAATAGAAAGTTAGCACGGCATATAAAAAACCTACCATAATCTAAAAACTCTTGTAGCTATCCTCAAACATAGGTACATGTATCACCATTACAAAACTTCGACCCCTTACCTACCAATATTCCAATCATCAACTGATTCACCCCACAAATAACAAGGCTGCTAATTTTTTCAGTAAACAAAACGGCCAATATTGTCGCCAAATAGTGGCGTCATATTAGGGTAAACGTCCCCATAGCTGGCACGTCCTTATTTACTTATTGTAAACTCACATGACAGGTGCCTTAATAGGCGAAATAACATGGCGGGTGCGCCGTCGGTAGCTGGACGTAGACTAAGGTAGAAGAGATAGGTACAAGAAATAAGAATATGGAATATGTATTTTAAGGAATTGAGATTAGAATTGTTTTTGTAATTTTGTAACAAATACGTAATTTCAACTGGCGCTAGTTAAAATAGTCTTTAGGTTACATGTAATTGAATGTTTTTCCAAATATCTTAACGCAACTGGTTGACGACAACGATTTTCTTTTTAAATAATTTGTAACGAAATCGAATGCAATTTTTGTAACGAAAAGAACGATTACTAAACTTTTTTTAAAGAATATATTAAATACAAACGATTTTCACACGGTTTGGTATCATCTACGAATACTTATTTGTACTTCATAGAATAGGACGGTCAGTTCGTAATGACCTATTACCTGACGTTAGCCTTAAAGGTTAGAGCCATTAGACCACCACAGATGGGACCCTAAAGGGCTGATGTTCAGCCGGGGTTGCGGGGTAAGCGCAATGAGGCACCGCGACCTCGGCACAGAGCAGTAGAAGGAACAGGGGGGGTTTTAGTCAGTAAGAGTCTGACACTCCCTCCTGCCCGGCCCTGGGCGGTAGAAGTCATTTGATGATTTTCCCCTCACAAAAAAAAAAAAGCCTTAAAGGTTAATTATATAAGCTTCTTTAACATTTAAATTAGCTATCGTTTTGCGTTAATGGCTACAAGTTTTACTGTTCCGTATTTAATGGAGAAAATTGGAAACCCTATTACTAAGTCTCCACTATTTATCCATTCTATCTATTCCAGGCAGTACCTCTGTATGTAGTGTAAATATCTGAGTACTTTGTTTTAAAGCAAACGTTGGATTTACCTACTCCTTTTACGTGTATGCGTTTACAAACATACAAATACACACTCAAAAAACAATTTGTGAATCACACTAAGTTTCGTTCCGTGCAGCAATTGAACCCGCAACACGTTGCCTAGTACATTCAAATCTATTCGCTTATCTATTAGTTACCAAACTATACATACAAATTACAATCTCATGAACCGTGATTATTCAGACAGTTAATATTAGGACAGGTTATGACACTGTAAGTTATAAACACATAAAAAAATAATAGGTAAAATGAATATTTTTTTATACAACAAACGCGTCTTTGGCATGAAACGGCAAGGCAAGCCTGACTCTAACTGACTGACAAGTAGGCAATATAATACCGAATCTACTACCTGTCTCGTCTACAAACTTCTAGCTTGATCTGTGTCCAACGTTGAACGCAGACCTCATGGGAAATCGGCTGTTGCTCGCTAGTAACTAGGTGCTACGGGTCGGGCGCGCCAACTACCTGTAAACGTAATTAATTAATTATCGATTTTCACTTACCTTTATTATATACTGTTTATTGGTTACGTTTATGTTTGGTTGTAAAATTTCGTGAAGGTATTTATGTCCTTTTGTATTAATGGGTAGGTAGACACAATGTACTGACTATACGGTTGGCCCGTAGCTGGGCAATCGCCTGCAGCGCAACGTGTCGCGGGTTCGGTTGCCGCACGGAACAAGTCTTTGTGTCATTCCCAAATTGTTGTATGACGTCTGTGATCCCAATAACAGGAGAAAATCAAACTGAGCCAATGTTTTTTAAATCAAGAAAAGAAATAATTTGTTGGTTTATCTACGTGTTTGAAAATTAGATTCTTTTTTTTCATACTTTAACTGCACACGATATAACGACACTAACTTTCTTAAAGTTAAACCTCTGTTTTTATTTTTGCATATAAATTAACATACATGCCTGATCTTGGCAACTACTACCTATGTGAACCACCAAAATGATTGTTTATTGCGAGAATTGAGCAGTACCTTTTCGATTACAATTTTTCTATATTTCACTTATAATCACTTAAAAACAAGCCGTAATGAAAATATCGAAAGTGCAAAAAACAATCATATATAGTATGTAAGAGGTCCGTACCACAAGTTCTTTTTTTGAAATCGGTTAAAAACACAACAAAAATACAGGAACAAAACCCAACTAAAACATTTACAATTCAATTCTGAGCTAGAAAATCTACATTCTATTCAGACAGCTCTTATTTGGAACCTAAAACCTGGAGTGTCTATCGTAAGTGCCAACAATGGGGACAGTTACCCTATCTCTGAGAACCGATAATAGAGCGTGAACTCTCCAGGCGATATCCGTCTGTCTCAAAATGTCTTCCAATTCTGCATTATGTGGAAATGGGCGGTATTGTGTGCTTGTTTAAGTTGCTAATGTTTAGTGAATTTGTTGTTTAGCTGTATTGTTTAATCTTTGTTCTCTTCATAGTTTAGTTTTCTTTGTTTGCCTAAAAACCTTTTGTCTACAAATGAAGAGATAATTGAAAGTTAATATTGTCTTGTTTAGATCTACTTTTCGGCGTTCTAGGGGTTAATATGTAGTAGTTGTTATTCGGCACACTTTATAGATAAGCAGTTTTTGTGATATGCTTCCCTCGCGTTCATCATCATCATCATCATCAGCCTGTGGTCGTCCACTACTGGACATAGGCCTCCCCAATTGCACGCCACTGAGCTCGATGTTCAGCTCTTCTCATCCAACCACTGCCAGCCACCCTGCGAATGTCGTTATTCCACCTAGCTGGAGGGCGCCCTACACTACGTTTGCCTAGACGTGGTCTCCACTCTAGAACACGTTTACCCCAGCGTTCGTCGGTTCTTCGACAGATGTGACCTGCCCAGACCACTTCAGTTTACTAATCCCTCGCGTTACCTTGATGAAAAACAATTAATATGTGTGTGTGTCTAACTGTGCGCCAATTTTCATAAAAATACATGTTACAGTTTTAACGTGAAAGAGCAAACTTTCGCGTCTATAATAATAGTAGAATTGCATTTTCCAATTACGTTGACACTTCTAATTTAAGTATAGTTTCAAACAAAAATAAAATCGTATATTCGACATATAAAATCAATAACTTATAACCCAAAAGTGTCCCAAACCCTATCCCAATCAAATATAGAATTCATAGAAAATATACCATTACGAAAATCACCACTGAATTTGAATGCCCATTGCCGAATCTGACCGGTCAGCGTGGTAGGAATTTGGTACATTAACTGACCGTTCGGCTATCCAATAAAAGAAGGTAGGCTTGTGCAATATAAACATTGGCAACATAACGACCTACAGAATGTGCCCTGACAGACATAAGCAGGGGAGTCGCGGCCAAATTGTAAATAGTGCTGGCTCCCGTTTAGTTTGCAATATTTGTGCGGTTTCGTGTAAATGGAAAAAGGAGTTCACAGAGTAATGTTATAGATAGAAGTTTCAATGCGAGATTCAATAATGATACAACGAATTAATTTCAGATAATAAATTATCTCCAAGTCACCAATGATAAATAGAATGAGTGATGCAGCAGGTTGTTTTTACAAAAGTCATTTAAGAAAATATTGGCACTAAATAAGGTTTTAGCAACTTAGTGGCATGCATTAATAAACGAGCACAATATTTCAAAAATGGGAGGGGCAAAGAGACACAGTGCGCCAATGATGATAAAATATTTATCATTATTTAAAATCAACATTAAACTATCAAATTAATTTATTTATATTTTTGCACCAAAAGTTACAAGGGGCCTGCCAATGGTTTTCTTGCTAGCCAAGCTTTAGGGGATGCAGAATGACACATTGAGATATTGTTTTATAAAAGTAGAAATCTTGTATTCCATTGTTTTGTAATGGCTTTGTAACAATCTTTAAAGATGTACATTTGATGTATATTAAGGCAACCGTTATATTCAAATTTAAAATAAAACTATGTATCTAAGAAACTTCCTTCTAATTCAAGCAAAAGTTTAGTTGAATCCAGTATCTGTTTTCATCCACTACTCTGTACACGAAGGGGGTATAGTACGATATCGGAAACGCTGATGTGTGTAAGTCGACGGGAATTAGACGTTACGACGGCTGGGAATTGAGCAGGCGCGCCGCACATTGTCGACCGTGCGATGTACCGCGCGATTATACGTATTACTACATGATATTAGGTATTTCAGAACTATAGTTTTTAAACAGGTAGACTGTTTAATTTTATAGGAGGAGTGTTTATAGATCTTATGGCTTATGGCAATCCGCATAAGGATGATAAGTTCGAAGACAAAAGTAGGGGACGGTGCAAGAAGCCTATAATGTACAAAAATTATTAAATGTTGCACGCGAGTAAACATCCGTAAGGCATGTTCTATTTTTGAACTTAATAAATTGTTCCAATTTTGAACCTAAGAAATATCATTCTCCAAATCATTTTCTAAAAAGTTCTGAATACCAAAAAAACCCTTAATTTAAAAAAAAAGTACACACACAGAATAAAAATAAAATATTAAGTATTAATTTATTTGAGCCCAAATTACTAACGCTGTTTAAACAGTAACACGCGTCAACAATGATCGAGTTAGCGCTAACGTTGGGTGTAACATTGTCCAATTAACTGCGTCAAACGCGTCTCATTGAGGCGTGACTTGATTAGAACGTGTAATGCTACAGCTGATAATTATAATAGAAGTAGTTTAGTATTATTACTCCAGTAGACCCGACTCAATCGTGCCAAAGCATCCACACTTAGAACTTCTAAACTTGGTTCTTATTTATTTATTCTTCGAATGCGCTTAACCAATACAAAATATAAAACAGTTATGACAAATATCAATTTTAAAGCTATTCTAGCGCATTCGTGTTTTTAACTGAATTTAATTTTTACATTTTACTACTACGGTACGGTTTTACTGTCTGTCACTTAGTAAGAACTATTTAAACTTGCTACGAAAATGCTACGCCTACTACACAGACGTAGCACGTAGCCAAATTACTACGAATCCGGATTGCTATAATTGGACACTGACCGACATTATTTTATTTTTTTATTTGGAAATAGCATATAAGTACCGCAAATACATTATTATAACATCAACATATATGTGTTACTCTTAGCTGTGACTCCTTTTTTTGTTTTTTTGTCAGGGGAAACTTCTCAAATGACCTCTCCCGCCCAGGGTAAGGCGAGAGAGAGCGTCAGACTCTTGCTGACTGAAAACCCACCCGTTCCTTCTCCTAGTCTGGGCCGAGGCCACGGTGACTCATTGCGCTTAACCCGCAACCCCGGCCTTAATCCGCAACTCCGGCTAGCTGTGACTCCTAAAGAAACCACTCTGAATATATTTCTTATTTTAATATGGGGTTAAAAAATCTAGATGTACTTACAGTTGCATTTACAAGCTTTCCCATTTATTGAAGTTGGCCAAAAACATATGTAAAATATTCTTACTTCGTTGGTATCTCTCTGACTAACCCATTGTAACCACAGTCGGCCATTACGTAGGGCTGTCACGTGCGGCTAATCACTGCGCCCGTGACGTCACGCGCCGCTAATTCGCACATTTACACCTCCATACGTTGTGCTAAGTGTATGTAATGCGTTCTCTGTGGGTAATTAATGAATGAGATAATATTTTTTTAATTACAAATTAAATTCGGACGCTCTCTATCTATAGGTATAACTTGAAAACCACCATTGAATTAGATAATAGGGTTAATAAATTTAAAATTACGACTGTCGTTAAAGGGCCTTAGTATAGAAGGAATCGTCAAATACATGATCATCATCATTAAATACTTCATCATTCATCATTAAACAAAGTAGGTAAGTACTAAACTATTATTATTATGATAGCGCAAAATTTTGACTAACTAAAAATAGTTTTAAAGAAATGTAATGGGTTTCTTCTAAAATGGACTACAACATGCCGCATATATTTGTCACGCCCAGATTTTTAAAATAACTATACAAATATTTTTATCATACGTACTAATTACAGTATGATAATACAAGATGACAATAAACACAACTCTAAAACCATGTCTGGACTCTGTTCAATATACATAGGTGACGTCAATCTGTCCGTTTGTCCACTAATAATGGGGCACATCGTCTAGCCCCATTCGATTTACGCCGCAGACTCATTAGAAGGCATTGTTTATTCAAACAATCAATATGAATGTGTATGAAGCTATATCTCGTTAAATAACTAACTAGTACGAAATTAAAGACAATTCTGAATCGGACATTTACCATATTATGTTATCAATAGTATAAATCCAAGTCGCTTCCCGCCATCTGCCCCTATGTATGCTGAGATCTTTAAAACAACGTAACAGAGTATGATACGATTTTTTGTTAGATATAGAAATCAAGAGAAAGTTTGAAGGGTAAAATTTACTAATACGTTTTGTTGTTAAGTTCTTAACAACACGTCAAGATCAATACTTTTTTTCGAATTTTCTACAAATTAAGGGATTGTGTTATGTAATGTCGTGTTTAGCCTTAAAAAGCTTAATTATTATTTTGTTGCAAACAATATAATAAAAAAAATATAAAGTAAAAAAATTAATGAAAGTCCAATTTTTTTATAAATTATTAAATCATAAAGTCGAAATACACTTGACTAATTAACTACATAGTATGACACCGATTTTTTTTTTAAATAAATAAATCTGCGTCTTTTTAGTTCTCGTATTCCTAGCTCCTAGTCTATAAAAGCATCCAGTTTTTTTTTAACCTTAAAAACATATCGCCTACCCCATTGCAACGGAATCTAATCGTCTAACCCGCAGGGTGTAGTAACCCAACGTAGTAATTAACACGACGAGAAATATTTCATGGTCGGACAAAACGAGAATTTTAATACGCAAATGAAATAATTCCTGAGATTGATGACGCGGATTCAGGGCCCGATTTTTTTTCCGCGTTTATTTTTTTCAGAATTGAATTTTTAATTTCGCTTCACTCGCTCGTGAATTGCAATTTGTCGGATTAACTGCTTTTTCTTTGTTTATCGGTTCCGAGAAGTGTTTTATTGTTTTGCTTTTTGATTAATTGCGTTCATAGCTGAGATGGGTCTGAAGATTTTTAGTTCCAATGTTCTGATAATTTACTTACTAAAATAAAATGTGATGTGATTTTAAAAGGTTTTTTGATGTCATACTAATTTCTTGCTTCACAAACCATTTGTACAATATTATGTCTCTCAAAATATATAAAAATGGTAGGTCCGGGTACTTATAAGGCTTACTTTTTATTTGCATATTTTCGTCGTCTCCGTAACTTTACACCCAGACTAATTCATTCTCTAGTACATCTGTTCAACCTATGTTTAGTAAGTAACAGTGCGCTTCGCCTAAAGAGCTCCCTCGACACACACTTTATTCTAAAACATAGACTGCACTATAAAGAATTTCTTACAACAGTGTTATTTTACATTTAGTACTAAACTTTCCCCTTAGCTGACAGCGAGGTCATCGGACTTTCCACTAATGTACTCCCGTCTCTAATTAAGGGAACACACAGGACCAAAGTTGTCCAAAACTCCGGACACATTCGAGCATTATAATAATATCCCTAACTTTGCTGTCCCAAAATGACATTACATGTACAGAATCATTGTACAGACTAAGTGAACTCAAACGTCATGACGAGTCATAGAGTAAAATATTGTGTATAGAAAATACGCCGGAAATGCGGTAGGGTAAAACCCAATAAGTGAAATATGTAGGCTGGGGTAAGGGACTCAGCAAAGGGTAACATACTCTGAACGTCGTTTTAAAATGATATGCGTTTCATTTATAAACAGAGAGATGCGCGACCCGGCAAACATCCTCCCTTAGGAGGCAAACTTTCCGTCCACCTAGCGACAATATTTGAAAGTTATTTCAGCATTCACAACCCTCATAGGCGCCGTTAAAATTTTCCCTGCCACCTTATTCATAATACACATATCATCCATCTCTTTCACGCTCCAATTTATAAAAACAGGAGGAAAAGGGATAAAATTATTTACAAACTGACATCTCGAAATTAACGGCGGTCGGCTCATGATAATTTACATATTTAGGTGAAATTAACCTCGGTACGTTAAATTATATTATGAATATTAATAGATGTGTATGCGAAATAATGTTTTATATTAATTGAGGAAATGCAACCCCATCTAATCCTATCTTTATGGCTCAGATTCCTTTACAAATCATATTGATCTTAATGTAAATTCACGAGTTTTTATTATTTAATTCAATTTTGTTCCAACATATTTTTTTCTAGACAAAGAAAATTATTGTTACAAAAAGATACACACTCTACTTTAAAAATATAAAAATTACATACCAAAAACCAAAACTTACAAAAAAATTGCACAATATAAAAAAAAGCTTTCTTGTGCAGAAATCCAAATTTTCCTTAACATAATGCAAATATTCAAGACGTTTCAGGGGCAAAAATTGCAAACTCGAAACTGGAGGTTTATTTGGTTATCTAATAAAATATTACGAGCTTTGACAAGTGCCTCGAAGCTGCCCCCTTGTGGCCTTTGCTTCTTACCTTTTTCAGTTATGGCTCCGTAAGCAGCGACTTTGGCTTTTATCTTACAAAAACAAAAATAATTTGAAGAGACTCTAAGTAAGTTGACAATAGCAATAATTATATTTGAGTTCAAGATTTTCGCATACTTATAGAAGTATAACATACTGAAATATTTCCAGCGAATTCGAAAATATTAAAAATACATATAAACACACCACAAAAGTTAATCAAAATACATAACAAAAATACACGAAAAAGAATGAATTATAAATATTAACGAAAGGTCGCTACCCGGTAGATGATCCCACTTTATCATAATAAAGGTCATGTTGACCCCTAAAAAATTAAACAATACACAGCAAAAGTCCTTACGGCCAGCAATAATTCGGAGGGCGGGAAAAAACGTTAGGGGATTTAAATTTAATTTTCGAAACGGAATGACGTCAAATATCCCCAGCGGCTGTTCTAAGTTCAAGCGTGGAACAACATCTTGAAAGTCGCCGCTATAAAAAGAAATAAAAAAATCTGATTGGGGCACATTCGAGAGTAACTTAATTATTTTCAGCCAGTTACTTAGTTGTTGAGAAGTAATTGTGAAAATTGTTTTTCTTCTTAATTTATTCATTAAAGTATTTTGTTTTCTCTCGAGGAATAGTTTGATGGGACATTTCTATTTCTAGCTAATTATTTTTTATTATTTGCGCTATTTTTATTCTGTATTGGACAAATCTTTTACAACTGCGCACTATCCAGCATGCACTATTTATTTAATTATTTTTTGACTACAACCTGTTTTCCGCCCAACCCTTAAAACGTCTTTTTAAAACCCTTTAGATGCGAATTTATCTTATATCTGTCCATCACATACTGATTTAAGAAATGTCCTTTAAAATTCAAATCATTTTATTCCAAAAAAAAAACTACCAAATTAAATTTTTTCCTAACCCTTTTTCCCGTTCGCTAATCAACAAAAAGCTAAAACTAAATAAATAAATGGTACATTTAGATACAAAGACGAAACATTGGAAGGTACCCCGGGTAGGAGACTTGTACTAGTAATTAACAGTAGGTCCCTAAGGATGGACCGGTCCGACGCAATATATTATATTTCAGATGACATCCGCATTGGGAACTTTGAAGGATCGTATCGTATCTGAACCTCAAATTGGATGTAGGTTTTCAACTTGTGTGTGTATATTCAAAATGTTGAGAATTATTTGTGATTTGAATTTGAGTATTCACATTTTCGTAGGATTTTTAGGTCGTAATAATAAATAGTGTATGAGAACCAAAATTAATTAAAGTTTGCTCGGTGGTTTCCATCATTTTTTATCTGAAAGTTTATATAAAACCATGCCACAAAAATGCTTTTAAGTCAATTACATGCATCGAAATTCTTACCATTGCATTAAATTGGAAAACTTATTAAGCATGCTAAGACGATATCTTAGCGAGAGTAAGCGAAAATGGAATACTTTGACCATGGATTAGTGAAAATTACTAATCTTATCAACCTACCTACTAAGCTTATAAAAAAACCACAAGTCATAGATAGGCTGGTTGTATTATGTATCTTGTATAAAGCGACTATAATGTCACCATGTAGGTTTATATTAGACGAATAGAGCTACAAACCAATTTCGTAATCTCAACTCGAACGCCTTACGGCTATTTGATTAACAAGTTAGTAAGTTTGATTTCCCCTTCAATGAAAAGCAACCATAACATTATATTCCGCATAAAATCCGTACTAGAAGCACTTAAATCAATAATACACAAGTCCATGATATAATTTACACAGTTTTTACGATGAACGTTATGTCTTCCTTTCTCCATTACGTGGAAACAAAATGGCGCCACGATTAATTCGTAAATGTTTCATGAAGACATAAAGTCTCTTGTTCAAGAAGAATAATGGAGTTCACGGTTGTTGTTGACGAATTTATTTAACCGGTTTTAAGTACATTTAATTCTTTGTTAATTAACGTAAGGTTGAAAGTTGAATGAAGTTTTTTTTTGTAGGGTGTTTTCTTGATTTCGAACACATTTTTAATAGTGTTGGTCTTTAAACTAGAATATGGATCACCTGATGGTACACGCAATACGAATGAAGTTACAAGTGCGTTGCTGGCCTTTTTTGTGAGTAGTTAGAGATTTGACGGATTGGTCCACCAGTAACCTCTTTTACACAGCGAAACATTATGTCACGCCGGTTTTCTGTGAGGCCGAGGTATCACTACGGTCCAACCTGCCCATTTGTACCCAAATGTGGCATTCCCACACCTAAACTATCATGTTTTTGCATTTTACAAGGTCCTGTCTTGATATCTACTGGCTAAGATATCCATTTGTTTTCTTTTTGTAGAGGAAAAGTCAGCCTATGACCTCCCTTGCCCCGAATGAGGCGAGAAAAAGTATTCGACTCAAATTGACTAAAAGTACCACCCCGGTCTTTCTCCTGCTCCAAGCCAGGGTTTCAGAACATTATTGCGCTTGACCCTTATGAAATGACGCTTATTAAATCCTTGTATTCCAACATAAACAGAAATAATTGTAAATTATATTATTATATGTGCCGTAAAAACAAAGTGAATTAGTTTTATTCCACGCATCCCAATACGCAGTGGCTACTAAATCTTGCCCTGACATCCTATATAAGAGCTGCTTCACCCCTACTGCTTAGTCCGAATTAGGAATTATCGTAGGGTTGGCAAAATAAATTGACCAATTACGTAACGTAGATATTATAAGTTTTCTGAACTCTGATTTTTGTAGTTAAAATTGTTTTATAAGTTTATGATTTACAATAAAATGCTATTAATATTTTGTGGCATGACAGTCACAGTCGTTTACTAGATGGTAAGCAATCGACGCCACCAATTTATAGGACCGCAACACCAAAGAAGTTTCAAAAAAGGTTTTGGTGATTAAGGGATTTAGGGAAAGGTGGAGTGCGGAGCCGGATTGGGCATCCGGTAACCTCACTCACACGGCGAAACTCAACGCTGTGGTAGTTTCACGCCGGGTACCGAAGCATGGCTCTCGCACACTTTTGTTATTTTGACACTTAAACAAAGGAACGATTAAAAGGCACTATCATTTTAATACAAGGTTAAAGGAAAATGCTAGAATACGACACTTAAATTTAAAGTCAGCATCATTATATCAACTAGAACAAAGTAAAACAATTAAAAGTAAAATGTGTCGGTCAGTCCTATAGTGAAGCGCTATAATGGTTTCATGATTTAGATTCTTGTGAAAATTAAAGATTCAGAAACTCCATGCTTAATCAAATTCTTAGTAAAATTATAGTTAGTTAGGTTGTTTGTTAGATTTTGTGCCTTCTGAGTCGAGAAATATGCCAGTCACGCGCAGCTCTGCAACTGTGATTGCGCAGGAGGCTTTTTTTATATAATTACTATCTTTTGCCCGCAACTCCGTTCGCATGGAATAGTGACTTCCTGCAGATTTTTGGTATAAAAACTGTCCTATGTCCTTTCTCGAGTTCCAAACTATGTCTGTACCAAATTTCACAGAAATCGGTTTAGTAGTTTAGGCGTGAAAAAAAAGACAGACAGAGTTACTTTCGCATTTATAATATTATATCCAAATATCCAATTTATAACAAGTTTAAACGCGTGATCCAAACATCGTACTTATCTCTTAGTAGTGGAATATATTCGCGAGCGCGCCTACAACACGCCCATGAGAAAATCCCATTGTTTAGTATTTTTCTGCAACCACTCCCCATTCGTTCATCTCTACGGTCCGTAACTAGTGTTTTTCACACAAGTTTTATGTGCTATTATTTGCAACGGGATATAAAAGCCTGCCGTCCATGTTTACTGCTTACAACCTAATCCTGCCACCGTAAAGCCAAAACCCCTTTATGTTTTGTTCACCAGTAAAATCTTAACTTATGTATCGTTTATGTACTTCGCCACATAAAATGAGCGTTGTACTTGGTACAATTTGTGTAATGGTGTTTGTGATGTGTGTTGTAGATATGTAAGTGTATGTATAAGTATAAATAAATTCCAGGTATATATGTATTTATTCTAGTGTTCAACTGATATGGGTAGACACCAATATAATATAGTACTTTTTGTGTGTGTTTTTCTGCCTGTTGTGTGATTTATGTTTTGATACTTTTACGTATGCTTTGATTTTCAAGAAATACGAACTCTTAAATTAGTTTTAGAATGGGTAACAACGCAACTAAATTTCGTAGATATTTAGAGTCAAACTGTATTTTAATTTTGAATTTCGATGTAGGTAGATTACGCCGAAAAAATTGAAAATATATATTTTGACAATGTTTTCAAACATTTTTTAGTCTTATTTTAAACATATTTATATTATAAAATTTGAAAAAGAAGATACACCGAAGAACAATTGGTTCCAAATTCAAATGTTCGTACCAAATTGGTACACAATACCGCAGGATTATTCTAGAAATAGCCCGTAACAATCGGGTTTATCGCGAGTCGAAGTGATTCTATGTGCCATCAAACTCCTATGTTCCCCGTACAGGTTCCACAAACGTAAACGTACAAGTTAACGTTATTGAACGAAGCGACGAAATTAGTTGTAAATTCGGAATTGGCCTGTTAAATTTAGAACAGGTGGGGAAAATTGAATTTTGAATTTGGAACCAAATTGTTACTGGCTGGAGTACGTGACTGGGTTAATTTAGTAATGGAAGGTAAAATTGAGAATGTATATTATTTTAGTTTAATAAATTGTCTGTTAAATGAAATTTCTAATAAATATACATGTAGGTATATATAGTATAGGTACGAGTATAAGTGAGGAAACGGCACGTCAAAAGCTCGTTTTTAAAACCGTAAACGGTAGGAACCTAAGTACCTAAACAGTAAGGATAATTTTATGTAAAAAACTGTGTATCTTTAATTTGTAACGATTACACGATTGATTAATTTTGTTTTACAAATATATATATATATTTTTAGTGCGGTGGATGAGCAACTGGCTAGCGTGCAACGTGTCGCGGGTCCGATTCCCGCACGGAACAACTCTTTGTGTGATCCACAAATTGTAGTGCCGTGTCTGGGTGTCATGTGCATGTGAAATTGTATGAACATAAGAGAAAGTCTTAGTGAGGGGCAACGTTTTTTTAAAAGAAAAAAAATAAGATGTTAAAATTATATTATTACACCGAATCTTAACGCAATATTTGATATGTATTGAAATGATGACGAATTTAAATTAAATTTAAAACGAACAAAAATTTAAAAATAAAAAAAAAACGTTCAATTGAAACATTAACAAACACGTCAACAAAAATAGTATCAAAGCACCATACACTTACCCCTACCACTTGCATGCCAATCCAAAAGCCATTTTGTGACATAAATAAAACAAGTCTCCCGCGCCCCATACCTTTCAATTTCCACCTTAGTATGTACCAACAATATTCCCGAGACCATACTAAACAACTGTCATTTTATTTTATCACCCGGCTTTCGCGTAAACTCTTGCGCTAGTGATAAATTTTAATGTTGTACACGAATTATTGTCGCGTAGTAGGGGCTACGAAGTTTATATGTGCCTTAAGGAATTAATGTACCTACGAAAGTTGTCTCGTTTTAATTTCTTTCTTTTTATATTTTGTTTCTTAAAAATGTTAATGTAATTGTTATTTCGTTCTTTGTTTAAGAGAATTCCAAGAATAGTTGAGCCATTTTCATTGGAGTTTTCAAAAATGGAATACAGTCAAAGATTAAGCTATAAAACATGGCTAGCATTGAGTATTTTCTTCTCATATTACAAATATTCATATACAGTCATTACAAGACTTAGGATGCCTAAGCTACTGTTTATACACGAGTCCGCTAGGGACCCGCCCCGGCTTAGCACGCGTGCAATGCTAATACTAAATCTTTCGACTATTTTATGGGTGTTATTTACTATACGTATACCTACTTTAACAATCCTCTTCAATCACTATATCTATTAAAAAATCTGCATCAAAATCCGTTGCGTAGTTTTAAAGATACAAGCGTGCGTAGGGATATAGGGACAGAGAAGGCGAATTTTCTTTTATATTATGACGTGTTAATTTGCAATCCCTATGTTAGCAGTTTACGTAAACTTAACCTTAACACACTAAACAAAAAGGTTCTTAAACTTTATGGAAATAAAGGTAAGAAATATATTTTATTTTTTCTAGTGATAATCTACACATTCATGGTTGGTTTGAAGTTTACCTTTACCAACTTCCTAAGCACCCAAGAAGTCCCCTCAAACGTACAACCTGCACATATTTAACCTACACGCTATTAATCTCTGATCTCTCACAAAACAAACAAAGCGAGACGCTGCCGTAAGGGAACCGTAAAATTATTCATCCACCCGAAAATTACGTAACCCATTGTAAAAACGTCGTTTTTTAACGAATTCTAAGAAGTTTCTGAACTCCGTCGCGTTTCAAATCCAACACGGGTCTCTTGAGGATCCCCGTAAAAAATTAAGTCACAAAAGAGTCCAAAAAATAAAGTTTAAATGTCCCCCTCTTTTGGTAGAGTAAACATTTTACGTTCGCTTAGGAATTGGTTGGCTGTGAATTAAAAAAGCTCTTTGTACGCTCGCGTTCCTCTGTCACGGTGTTCGTACATATTTTAAATATAGTATAGCGAGAAAATATTTTTTTTTTTTCACGGGAAAAATGCAATTTCTATTTGTACTTTAGGTTTTAGTTCATTACTTAAATAGTTTTGTAAACAAACTAGGTAATAAAATTAATGGCATAGGTAAATTTAATTAAAAATAACCTTAGTAGTCTTGAACATGAAGTGTATTTTATAAGTACGAATATTTTTATTTTACTTTACATAAAGTAAAATAATAATCTCTTCAGCATTATCAGCGCATAGTGCTGAGGCTTCTGATAAGTATTATATATTAATTTTGTTTCAATCTCCATGCTTGGTCAAAGCAGAATCCCGATTTTAAATCTTAAAAAAGGAATTATAAGTTCTCTTACGCAAACAAACTGTGTGTCCAGTTTGGCGTTTTCATTTTATCATAACAGAATGTTCTTTGAAGAAATAAATAAATAAAAAAAGGTTAAGTCACGATGTTATTACGTCGCTATTCATCAATGGTGTCTATAACTTGAAAAAAGACACATTAGTACTTGCTAGGTTTCGAAACCACGCCCTCATGGCGGAGAAGTAGTTTTTTAGTACTCTGTAAAACCATTTTTAAAGAAAAGTGTGAGTGCCAAGGCACGTTGTCATAATCCGTACAAGTCCTAGCCGCGAAAGCAAAGACCCGCCCGCGGTTAATTTCATGTTGAATTCATTAAGTTTGTAGGCGCCTTAACTAGGTGTCTTGATAATTTAATCCAGCCAGGATTGCCCAATTAAAATGTTGCCAACGACTTTTTAAATATTCAACCAGTAAAGGGTTACAAACTTCAAAAACGAGGTGGAATTCATCACTCCGGGGAGGATTTGTGTAAAATAATGACATTTTAGGTGTCGATTAGGAAAAGTTTGGACATTAAACTTTTTAGAGAAGGATTTGAGCTGTCAGGTTAGATGGGGTGGAAAATTTTGAAACTTTTACTGACGTGTGATGAATTTTTATAGGGAATACAAAAAAAACATTTAAGTACACTTATAATATATTCAAACAAAATAACAACAATAAAAAAGACTTCAAAACATTACAACAGAGCATAAATATCTATTAATTGTTAATAAAGCAGGACAACACAAGCATAACATTTATTTGGATACTGTTAGCTTCATAATATAAGAATGATGTCCTATATATCCTATATAAAACACAGTGTTAATCAAAAACTTACAGAATAAGTTATCTTGTTTCTTAGTTGTCAGAAATTTAATATTTTACTGGATATAATTCTATGAGGATTGATAGCAAAAAAATAGGTGCCTAAGTACCTAATCACCAATTGGCAATATGGTGATAATTTTTAACAGGTATCTGCATTTGTTTAATGTTAATCTTGATTAAACACCTCGTTTTTTACCCAAAAATTCTGAACTTTATTCCCCAAAAATACTAAAAAGTAAAATTGAAACTACCTACTACCTAATACCTACTTATCAGACTTTAATGGGACAGGGCTATGCCTAAGTCATATAACAATAGTCCTTCTTCTGTTTTGAAACATATATAAATAGATACTAGTGGCCAGATAAAGATACCATCAGAGTTGTAGGAACTGAGATAATCCGATCAGAACTATGGCACAACTCAAAATATAATCTAGACGCAGATGGAACAGAAAACTGTAGAAACGTCTTTGATATTATTTTTACAGTCAAAGAGATTCTGATTTATTAGTTTTTACGGTCCACTCTATACGGCTTAAGAGACTTACCCAATGTTTATTAGAGAAAATTTAAAACGAGTAATGACATGATGTTTTTATTCCTCTTAGTATAAAAACACACAATACTAAAAAAAAGAAGTCCTTAAAGCCTGTTATTAGGTTGGTACCTATGTTAAAAAACGAACTATAAGACTTAACTTATTTGCAAAATTTAAGATTTTTTTATTATTATCTTGCTAGTTCTTTCTGGATTTCACATAAGTAAACCTTTTAGGTACTATATAAATTATAAGTGTCAACTCAACAGTATCCTGTTCTACATCCGTAACTAAATGGCCAAGGGACAGCCGGACGTGGAGTAGCCGTGGACCGTGGACAGGCGGCGAACAGGCAACTTTTAATATTTTCATTACAATGTCATTCCCTTAGGCATGCCTCTCTGATTGTACATGGAGCTTCGATGTGGCTTCAGCTTCCATTTTTAGTTAACAGAATTATACTTTACTAGCGATCCGCCCCGGCTTCGCACGGACGCAATGCTTATTATACTAAATTTCTCCGCTATTTTTTTATGTTACTATACTTACTTTTTAATATTATAAATCTGAAGAGTTTGTTTGTTTGAACGCGCTAATGTGTGGAACTACTGGTTAGAATTTAATTTATCGAGGAAGGCTATAGGTAGGCTATAAAACATCACGCTACGATCTGAAGGAGCCGAGCAGCGAGTGAAACCGCGCGAGAATCTCATCACCATAATAATATCTACACAGTCTGGGGCAGAGAAAGCGACTTAAGGTAATTATAACTTCCACATTGAATAAGGGTATGAGAGCATATTGTATTAAGTAGGTATCTTTTTTTTTCTTTTAAAAAATGTTGCCCCACACTAGGATTTTCTCCTGTGTCGTGGGTGCGTTTACAAACATACAAATCCACACACAAATGACACCCAGACCCGGAACAACAATGCGGGAATCGAACCCGCGATCGATTCATACTACTTAACTTAACCTTCATCATTTAAAGTATAGTAGCCAAACGGCAGAATTATGCTGAGCCTCTTCTACCTAAGAGAGTATTCAATATCTCCGCGCTATGCAGGCCAGTTGGTTCAAAGTTCAAAAGGTATCAGAGAATGAGGGTTTTCCAAATATCTATATGAATGGGCACTATAGTCTCCCAGACTGACAGTAGATAAAATAAATACTAATGTTGGCATCCACTTACTTATTTAAATTTTAAACTTAGAATCTTAAAACCTAAGATGGCGGTTGTTGAATAATATAGGTACTCAATTTTAAAGCTTAACACTCATAAAATAAGGTACGATGTATTTTAAACAAGATTTGTGTGGTCGGATTGCTGGTTTATAATTTCTTTTTGAGCTACCTACATATTTGAATTATAAGTAAATTATGATTATTTAAATATGTCATCGCAATTGATTCTAAAATAATTTTCTGTCATATTTATGCAAAAGACAAAAATGTCTAATTAATCCTTGAACTAACAGCCCGCCCAGCTTCGAACGATTGAAAATTCCGGTTCTTTTTTGTTATTTTTCAAGGAAGGTAACAAAAATACAAATGGGTGCTACATTTTCAATAAATTATGTTCGTGAATAAAAATATCCAGTAAGACCAGCACTGGTCTAAATAAAAAAAAGCAAATTTCTCGGTTTTGTAGATACCAAGTATATATTTTTATCACAATAACACCAGCCTCGGTAGCGCAGTAGGCAGCGCGTAAGTCTCATAATCTTAAGGTCGTGAGTTCGATCCTCACCCGGGGCAAATCTTTTTGCTTTCTCGACCTACTTTTAATTAAAGATACTAATTAAAATTTGTTCATACTGGGTAAATTATTCTATGCGTTTTATATACTTGAACATTTTTATATCAATTTGTACACCAACTTGAACTGATAGAATCATTATTAAAAGACACTGAGTAAATAAGAAGTTGGAATAAAATAGGCACCTACACGAAAAATGTTCTAGGGCCAATCAACCACCATATTTTCTCAGTCAGTATAAAGTGAAAGTTGGCTTGCTGGCTGCCAACTGGCTGGAAGTATCGTTTAAGACTAGTAGCGACATCTGTCTAAATCTTATGATACAATAAGCAGTATTCCAACAAAAAAGTTTCTTAAAAATTGCCTAGATGGCGCTGAGAATAGCGCTTTGAATAGCGCCATCTATTATCTTTTACGGAAACTAGAACGCATTGTAGACACAGTTACTCTTATGGCCATTGTAGTGTTTAGAAGTGTCACTAGAGGGCGTTTTATTAAAGTATACATATTTTCCACATCGTTTATGTTAATAACTAAAAACAATTTACTTAATTTCTGTTACTATCTTTTAATTCCTCAGTGTTCTGTTACCTTTTAATTACACATATGTATTAAATAAAATTATATTCTTAAAAATGATACTTACCTTCATTGTATGTATACCTACATATATCTATTGTCCTATAATTTTATTCAATAAATGTTGAGGTGGCGTCACCATCAATTAGTTAAATTGACTCGCTATTCAGAGTTAATAAAGATCGACACAAAAAATCATACATAACTTTGATTTTATTTAACCAGACAACCATAAAAAAGACAATTTATTATCGTTTCTAAATCAATAAAATATTTACGCAAACGATGAAAAATAAAACGAAAATTGTTTTTTTACAAGGTCGTCCACTGGCGCCAGCATTTTAAATTCTTTTCTGATGATACCGGACTTATGGCTGGCTAAATGACAAGGGATTTACCGCTTTTTTAAGTAGTTTTTCTTATTATTGGCAATTTTTTATTCTAACGACTGTTATTTTTATTGTTATTGAGGTTGTAAAGGAAATATATGCATTTTATATTTGACATTTAGCGGATTTTAACATTCTTACTTAACCCTTTACGATGGACCCTCATTTGATCATTATTGAATTAAAGACAACTGAGCGAAAATAATTTCACATGTATAAAGGACTTAGTAGGCGAAGCTAATAAAATTATAATTTATTACCGATAAGTACATATTATATAAAGTATTATATGTATAAAGTGTGGGAGAGCCATGCTTCAGCACGAATGTGGTCAACCAATGGGTCGACTCGACCGGAGAGATACCACGGCCTCACAGAAAACCGGCGTGAAACAACCACAGCGTTGTGTTTTGCCGTGTGAGTGAGTTTACCGGAGGCCCAATCCTCCCCCGATCCCTCCTCAATCCCTAAATTTCCAAAACCCTAATCCCTAAAAGGTCGGCAACGCACTCGTAACTTCTCCGTTGCGGGTGTCCATGGGCGGCGTAATTGCTTACCATCAGGTAATCCGTCTGCTCGTTTGCTGCTATTACATAAAACATAAAAATTATGAAGTCGAAATAAAACAGAAATAGGTATTCTTACCAACTAATCTAAAATCTGATTTAATCGTGAAGAAGAATAATAAAATATGGATCCTCAAAAATTCTGTTAAAAACTGACTTTTCCGACTATTGCATCACACACACACGATTGTTTCACTAACATTTTGGACAGAATTGTTTAGTTAGAAACAAACCATACTAAGCCCAAATTCAGAACAAACTTGTTAAGCCTAGATTAACTAGTTCAAGCACAAGATAGGATAACTTGTAGGACAACTTGACATGTAACACATAGGTATCTTCCCGTCGGGGAGATGCGACGAATGCTTCGGCGATACCCGCCCCTCCGACATATGGGTAAATGGGGGAACCACCGGGTTGGTTTTTAGTCAGTAAGAGTCTGACAGTACCCTTCGTCCTTCCCCGAGGACGGTGGGTCTCCACGAGGATATTCCAAACCAATACCAAAAAAAATGGTCGTTTAGGATTGTTGTCCGAAACGTGATTTAACTCAAAAATTCATAGCTCCTAAATTCACTCCTAAACAAGTAGTTCCATTCCATATTCAAGGCTTTAGTAGGGAAATGTAAAATGAGCTATAACGAAAATACTTGACACGGTAAAGCTCGCCAGTTCTGCTACTTGAACTTGTTTTGACACGTTCCCTTGTGTCAAGGAGCCTTATTATGTATTAACTTTAACCAATGGCTACTGACGGTCTTGCCGATAAGTAGCTACACTTTGGCAACGGTAATAACTATTATTACCGTGCTTTGGCTATTACACATCCTCAGCTTATAAGTGCCCACTACTGAGCTGAGGCCTCCTCTCACACGGAAAAAGTTTGAGCATTATACACTACGCTTGCTCGAGGCGAATTGGAGATTTAAAAATTATAATTAAAAATTATAAGTTCAGGTTTCCTCATAATGTTTTCCATCACCATTTCAGTGGTTTCTAAATAATCTTAGAATATACAAAAAAGTCACATTGGTACTTGCCAGGTTTTATATCCGCTATCTCATGCATGAGAAACGGACGTCTTAAGCTTCGGGCCGCCACGACGCGCGACGTTGACTTCGGCTATTAGCAGTAACATAAATAGGGAAGTACATCTCCAACTCCTAACAGATTACTCTTCAATAGACATCCTTGTAATTACATCTTCAACTGCTTTATTAATTTGAAAACTACTTACTTTACAATTAATTTAACAGTCATACATTTTATCATATTCACAGGTATTATGAACTCATTAATAATATTTTTCACTTTAAACAGTAATCTATCGAATTATATTCTTTAAGCCCGATGAAAGTAATTATCATCATTTGAAATCGATTCAGTTTTCAAACGTTGCAACACTGTCTCGAAACCGTTTGGAATGCATTTTGAATTGAGAAAATGTAGAGACATGAATGAGTAAACTTCTTTAAAAAAAGTTTGTATTTTGTCTTAAGAACTCTATCCTTCTGAGCGGTTTTCAAATCAGAAGTCAAAATTGGACTTTAGGTTCTCCTAATTGAACTTATTACCTACTCCACAGTTGGTACTTTTTCTCGTATAAAATTGAATTCTTACATTCCAGCCTCCGGCTAGCAAACTAGCGTCCAGTAAGGTCACTTTTGACAGTTAAAGTACCTAGTAAAATAAAACAGTCGCATGCGCACAGGTTTGATGGAGTATTGTTTCGGATTCCGTCACGCGTTCAGCGTACGTACTCGACGGGTTAAGGCCAGTGACGGAGCTGATATGGATATTTCTATGGGATTCGTAATACATATTGTGAAGGTTTAGCGCTCTTTTGAGACCGAAGGAATACTTTTGACCTAGAATTTTGTTAAGAAACAAGACGGAGAATAATTTTCATATTTTGCGTTGCTGGCGATTTTAGGGTGTACTTAATTAAGGGTGTATTAATATGGGTAGCATTTAATGGCTACACCAGTACATGTGAGATCAGAATATTCAACAACAGTCCGGCCAGGAGAATTGCATTATGTCTATTGATTTTCAATGTTTCTTGCGTAAACTTTGCTAAGCAACTTATATTAGATAAGTAAGCAAGTAAAAACCACAAAGTCATCTAAGTAAAACGAGACCTTGATCCAATAATTCAGCAGTTAACTAGGTAAATAAAAATATACTTACCTATCTAACCTAAATAATGTTAGGCCTTAGTTTCGCTGACCAATATCAGAACAACGAATCATTCAACAAATTTGCCATTTACATTGAACATCCGTGTTTAATGATGATGTGCAAACAATTTTTGTTGATCCTCACGTGTTTGTCAACAACTCGATGATATTTCCGCATAAACATGATTGTTTATCGATAGTAAAACTTATTTTAATGTCCAAGTTTAATTGATTTAATCGCAATTAACCTGTTATCCTGACGTTTACGTACGTGCTTATGTTGATTGAACATCAACCTTCTATTTATTGGAATGTTAACCCTATACTAGCTCGGATTACGGATGCAAGTGCATTAACGTAGGAACTGACAGCGGCTGTGGCCCGAAGCTGGAGAAGGAACGAGGTGGTTTTTAGTTTTCAGTATTTATGAGTTTGACACTAAAAAAACCGTATGCAACGCAATTTGTGTATAAAAAAAATTAAGTACCTACTTTGATATTTCTACATAACTTATTTTTCGTGTTCTCACACGGATATTTATGATGATAATGAGGCACATAGGAGAAAATCTTAGTGAAACGAAAGTTTTTCTTTTAAACAAAGTATGTAAGTAGGTATTTAGAATTAAAAAATATTGCTCCGCTTTAGGATTTTTCTGTGTCGTGGGTGTGTTTACAAACATAATTATAATTTCACATACCTACACATCACACGCAGACCCGAAACAACAAATTGTGGATTACACAAAGAGTTGTTCCGTGCATGAATGGAGCCCGACACGTTGCACTGCAAAAAGTTGCCCAGCTACTGTGTCACCCGTGCAGTCAGTCAGTCAAATTCAACATTCAAAGGCACAAAATACCGCCACGGCGATCGAAGTGTTATCAAACCTCGCTTCTGTCTGACGAGCGCACCGCCGTAAATTAACTTAATAGTAACTTGTATACATTGCAAATTGTTTTATAATTAAATCATTGGTCATGTAAATCCTTTACATGGTCGAGCTTGGCGTGGCCCTTTATCACGTTGCAGCGATTAGACAACTTTGTGTTACAATAATTGCTGGCTTGCAAGATGGACAGGCGTTGTTTTATATTCGAGGATATTTACCGCAGACAGGGCCGTATAGAGCTGATGTTCAGCCGGGGTTGCGGGGCAAGCGTAATAAGGCACCGCAGCCTCGGCCTAGAGCAGGAGAAGGAACGGGGTGGTTTTTAGTCAGTGAGAGTGTAACACCCTCTCGCCTTTACCCTGGGCGAGAGAAGACATTTGATGATTTTACCCTCAAAAAAAAAAACGAGTCGACACTCGCAACAACGGAGCTGTTTCGAGTGCGGCAGTGTTGCCGACCTTTTGAGGATGAAGGATT
Organism: Spodoptera exigua; assembly: GCA_902829305.4. NCBI lineage: Eukaryota > Metazoa > Arthropoda > Insecta > Lepidoptera > Noctuidae > Spodoptera > Spodoptera exigua. The sequence goes on from LR824614.2 coordinate 9,815,170, forward strand.
GGAGATTTTGGAATTGGGGAGGGATTGTGGGAGGGGAAGGATTTGGGCCTCCGATAATCTCACTCACACGGCGAATCACACTGATGTGGTTGTTTCACGTCGGTTGTCTGTGAGGTCGTGGTCTCACTTCGGTTGTGCTGACTCATTCGTGCTGAAGCATAGCTCTCCTACACTTAAAACTCACCGAAAATGAAATTCCTTCTTAAAACATGTACGCTACCAACACTTTACATAAGGCTGGAAGAGAAAATCAGTGACGTCAACGATTGTTGGAATTAGCGATGGCGCCAAATAATTTTGTTCCGAGTATTTTTTTAATGTTTGCGCCAGCATTACCGGTTTACCTCATTTGTATACAACTTAACTTTATTATGTATTCGGTGTTATAAGAAAAAACCGTCACGATCGCCAATGACGTTCGTCTCCAAGGCATTCGAACTCAGAAACCTCGTTTTAAAGTGTTAAGTAAATAATAGATAAGTACTTAAGTATCGAATATTTGTTTTGTATCAAAACATTAAAATATCACATTTCTGATCAAGAGTTTAAATTTAAAGCTAACAAGGAAAATTTTGTAGTAATTTTAATCTGTATTATTTTTTAATCTTTAGTTTAAGTAGGTTTATGATCTCCTCAAAAATGATTGATGGTCAAATTAAATTGAATACCATTAAAAATACTGTTATACAACAACAAACAACAGAATAAAGAAAAAAAATATAAAAAAGAAAATATTCAAATATCGAATCCAAATTCAAATTCAAATCAATTCCATTTAACAAAAAAATCTCGTCACCATTTATTATAACCATTTCCAAAAACAAAATAGACACTTTTTTCATCATCAACGTTTAAAAACCAGCCAACTCATTAGCTCCTCCTTTTAAAGGACAAAAGGGCGGTTTGTTAAAATATAAATCACAATAATAATGCGATCGCTTCTTGACCTTAACTTGGCACCATGCACTTAAATATGTGTTTAAGGAGAAGCTCTCTTTGATAGGTTATGTTAATTCTGTTCATGTATTCGAAGAAGGTTTATAGGACGTATATTTTAAAGAGATATGGTGAGATATCAAATCACTTTGACTATTTGCTAAAGAGTGAAAATCTTTAAGACTGTTGGCTAAAGATTGAAAATCTTTCTAATCTACTTATAGCCGGGTGTCATCTGACCTGAAGTACCGCGGTCCAGCTTGGAGCAGGAGAAGTAATATAACTCCTTAACGATGATTTTGTCCCTTAAAAAGCCACTACACTAATCACGTTCGTAAACTCGTGACATATCTGTAGGCCTACCATGACGTGTCTTCCGGGCAAGAAAGAGGGATGGAGCCATAAAAGGTGTATAGCTTCCTTAGCCCTCTGTTTCTTTTCTAGGTAGTATGGTTTTAGTGCTGGGAATCTCCAATTAGAAAGACTCCGATTAGAAAGACCCCACAGGACAAAATACTAGTTTAAATGAAAATAAAGACAATAAATATAAAGTGACACCAACAATAAAATTCAATTCAATACCATTCTCATTTTTAAACTCCCCAATATTACTAAATGCCCCTCGTTGCTTCCTCTTAACCGTAAAATAGTGACGGTGCAACCCTAAAAATCACCCAATTATACCCCTTTTAAGGGTTGCCGCCCAAAGCTATTAGCCGTTGAACTACTGATTTATCTATGATCATTAGGTGCATTGTTGATTAGCAACGGTTGTATAAAAAAAAAGAAATTCGATAGTAGCCAGTGATTAATTACTTTGGCCCTGTTTTAACAGTTCTCCGATTAGTTATGAGTTGATATTTTTTTGTTTTAAAATATTTTTAGTTTTGGTCTAAAATGTTATGACGTAGACAAAGTTTTTAATTTTTTTGACCCAGATAATACGACTTACAGTTACTCTTTTTTATGTATAGGACGGATGTGGACATTTACAAAAATTTATAAGTGCGTTGCATACCTTTTAGAGATTAGGGATTGGAAGGGGAGGGGAAGGATTCGTTATTAAAATTAGTAATTAGGAAACATATCCATATTTATTTTTTTAATTTTCCAAATTTCTCTCTAATTCTAGAATATTTTGAAAGCTTGCAGTCTTAATATTAAAAGTTGATTTGAAGTTAAAGGACTGCTATAGTTATCTTTCTAACAAATCAATCTTCCATATAATGCGTTTTACTTAACAGAGGTACAGTTCGCTGCTAAAGTGAAAGAATCGAATGTCAAGATGGAATAGTATTTGTATGGATTAAAAGCAAACGAGCTGACGGATGACTTGACTGAATGACTGCAACACCAGATTTTTTTTTGTCAGGGGATCAAATCATCCAATGACTTCTCCCGCCCCGGGCCGGGCGGGAGGGAGTTTCAGACTCTTACTGACTAAAACCCCCCCCGTTCCTTCTCCTGCTCTGGGCCGAGGTCGCGGTGCCTCATTGCGCTTACCCCGCAACCCCAGCTGAACATCAGCCCCATTGGGCCCCGTCTGTGGTGGTCTATTGGCTCTTTGAGGCGCACGCGGAACGCTACGCGCCGTACGCTCCGGTCTGGTTCTGGTCGGGCGGCGAGCTACCCTTACTCGCCGTCCGCAGACCCGCGGCAGATAGAAATAATTGAGAGAGAATAATTTTTGAAAACTACTGACTATTTATTTAGAGTTTTTAGAGTCACATTACTATATATCTTCATGCTGTCGTTTATTTCAACCTTAAATAGGCCTATCTTAATTAGCTTTGTATTACTATTGTCCCTTTTATTTTTCGAGGAGGACAAATAATCATTTCTTGTCTCAGCGAGCGATTGTCAGCCGCTCAATCGCATTTTTTTTATAATTCTAGCAATAAATCAAGCCTATGTTCCTTAACTCAGGGGTGAATGTAGCATTTTGAGTTTGTTCATTGCAAATATATCCGTAAGTATAATATATAGTATAAGTACGACAATATATCCTTTTATTAATATTATTGTGTGTTTAATAATATTTTTTGAAAGCCTCAATACTAACCTACTTTACATCCTAACCGTACAATCAACCTAAAATATTATTATTCAGCTTGCATCTTTTCACAAACGATGCCGACAATTATGAACTACAAGAGAACATTGCAACTATAGAGTCAACATTAATAAATTTTATAAAAAAAATACACGATGACAAATAAAAAATTACCTTTGTCATAGAATTAATAATTTGACATTAATCTTTTAATTTTATAGTGTTGATTTGATATTTTAAAGTTCAATTCATATTTAAGTTGTCATAATTATTAATTGCTTCTATTAGATTCTGCGAAATAATTTGTCAATTGTGTGTGTGTTTTTTTTTAAATTAATTATAGCGTACACAGTCACATAGGTACGGTATTTATTTGTTTACATGCTTTTAATTCTAAATAATGTTTTAAACCAATTTATCATGCTTAATTTTTGAAATCACCCGGATGTTTGATGCGGATCTGGGGATTTTCGACAGCGTTGAGTCATTGTAATAAAAATAACATAAAGCTTCTCTAGGTAAGTCTCTGTGCTATTACAGGGAACCCAAATTGAGTTATCAACTTTGGTGAAATTCATTGTTTTTAATCTTTTATATATCTTTTTGTGCCGATACGTGTTTAATAGTCAATTAATGATGCTACCTGCGGCTCTTTTTATCCCAAATCGATCGGTCAGGATGACCAGTCACTGCCTAAGGGGATGTATCCGTGCGGTCGATTGGACCACATTCAAGTTGCCGCAGGGTTACTCTAATGAATTGGGATTGTATTTTTATGGCTGATTATTGACGTATTTCTGTTTTTAAATGTCCCATTGAATTTATAGTTATAAATAAATACCCAGTGAAGAGACAGTTTTGTAAATTGTAGTGACAGAGATTTGAATTTTGAAGAAATATGTATTAAGGTAAGTAGGTAGGTTCCAATTTATTAATTATGCATATTAAAGTAATAATTTTAGATAATAAATTAATGACTCGTATCTACTAATTCATTAAATTGATTAATTATGATTCTAGATATTTACATGTACGTTATGGATCACGTCTGTTATCTACCTATCAAAAAATTTCATGAAACGTTGCTTTAAGTTTACTACTTAGATACGACTGTTCAAACAACTAGTCAAAAAGTGAACTTTTTAAAATAGAGAATTTGTAAAATCCTTACACTGTAACAATATTATCTACATGTAAAAGCTTAAATTAAACGAACGATGACGCCGCAATTAATACCTACATGTCTCTTTCTTTCAGTTTTTATCAGTTTCAGAATTGAATTAGGTACTTAAGTACCCAGAATTCGCGTTCACTCATTATTGCATGTTGTCAAATGTGTCCAAAAACAATACGTCAATCCCCCGCCAGCCGCACTTCCCACCCGCGTAGTGTTGCCGACAGGGAACAATTCCCTTGGTTTGGGGTAATTTTACTAAAGGGGGGTAAGATATATTCTTTGGGAAAACCCAAAAAAAATATAGGAAAACTTACGATAATTGCAACAGACTAGTTGTTTACACATTTCATGCAGGTATCATAAATGTTGACGATTTCTGGCTGTGTTAATTTTAATTACACCGACTATACACATCGTGTATAGTAAATGTGTTTTTTATCCATTTTAAAACTAATATGACAAAGATTCCACAATGGACAACAATACAACTCACAAAAAATAAATAAGTGGGTAAAATTTACACCAAAAATGACAACACTCACAAAATGGCCGCATCATTGTCATAGAAAAATAAATCTGTAAAAGAAATTCAATAATTAATTAAATATACTATTGCAGTCAATGCTTACAGATGAAATGCAATCTTATCCACTTTTTCCGTAATTCCAGCCCCATTTTTACTCGTAGGAATAACACAAGACTGCATAATAAAATTTAAAAAGATACTCGTAAATACGTCACGACATGCCACGTGCCAAATTTGACTGATCGTAGAAATTTCATACTACTCTAGCTAAGAGTGGTTTTAGTGGCTTTAATATGAAGCGCGTTGACGCCTTCTGGTTTGTTCTGTATTCTGAGTTAAGTACTTAAAGAATATTCATACAAGTTTTCTTTCCGTTTAGAGGACCATTTAATTTAGTAAAACTCTCACGAGTGTACAGCAATGAGGAACTTCTTATTTAATTAACATTTAAGGTTAAAGAAATATTTGAAAACATAAAATTCACAGAAGTACTTTTACTTACGAGTATATAACACATTCACTACCGAAATACAATACAGAAAATTTCATTCGAAATTCAGAAGACGCATTAAATTTAATATTATGATGCATTTTTTTTTTGTAATAAAGTAGGTAGAAAATTAATAAACGACATCTTGAAACACAAGCGTCTTAACTATACATTCCAAATACGAATCTATAAACAGTTCCATTTTCAAATCAAATCAAAAACAACAAACAAATTGATTTTTTACTCCCCTCATTTTTTCGTGTGATCGGAATTATCCCATATAATTTTAAAGGCGCTTCTAATCGTAGGGCGGGGATCAAATCTGGGATAATAGGTCGATCATCACATCCTGATCCGTACTAGATCTGATGAAAATCCGTGCCCGATAATAATAGGAAACGATGGAAATTAGAGAATTCCAAGAGTGAGAATTTCGATCCTTTCTCGTGAAGGATTGGAAGGTGCGATTCTCGGTATTGATATTGTGTTAGATTCTAACACGATAGTATAAAATGGTCCTAACAGATAGAAATTTGTGACAGTACCTATTGTCTAAAAAGAGGTTAGTTGTAGATTTCGTTGTTTTTTTAATTTGATTGGCCACGCTTTTTTCATCAGTAAAAAAATACTTTGTTACTTTCACTTTGCACCGTTAGTGCGGTGGCAGGACAACTGGCTGCTGTGCAACGTGTCGCGGGTTCGATTCCCGCACGGAATTGTTGTTCTGGGTGTGGGTGTCATGTGTATGTGAAATTGTGTGTTTGTAACTGCACCCACGACACAAGAGAAAGTCCTAATGTGGGGCAACGTTTTTTAATAAAATAATAAAACAAAACAAAACCTTATTTTTTATTACAATAATATTTATTATAATCATTAAACACGATCAAGATTGTACCCACGCGCTTTATTGCTAATTTACAAAATAATTTCCAAGTAAACCAAATTATTACAATAAATTCTATTTCACAAAAACGTACTAGGTACTAAAATACTTTTCATATACCTATACAATTTTTATTTTATTACTTTATACCTAGTACTTTTTTATACCTAGTATCATATGCGTCGTCATTAACTGGATGGTACCTAATAAAAGGTAGCTTTACTGGGTGGCGGGTGTTTATGGTCCAATGTGTGTGTTCCATGGCGTTCCATAGATTTTTATTTCTTACTCCCTAACCTCCTTAAATTCACTCAATGGTTTTATAGTTTCGCTTTGTATTTAAAACTGTTTTCTTTTTTTATTTAGCTTGGCAACTGTAGAAACTTTTTTTTGAAGTGTCAAAATTCTTAATCTCTTAATTATGCAAATAAGTAGGTACGCAATTTTGAGATATTTTTATTATGTGATTGTTCGGCAAACGAGCAGACGGATTACCTGATGGTAAGCAATCAGCGCCTCCCATGGACACCCGCAACAACAAAAATTTACGAATGCGTTGCCGACCTGTTGGGGATTAGGAGATTTAAGGATTGGTCTTCTGGTGATAAAGTATACCACAAAAAAGAATTGGTGAAATTGGTCCAGCCGTTGCTGAGTTATGCGCTTACCAACACATTTTGCGTTTCATTTTTATATACATATATAAATAGATAGATAAGGAAAGATGTTACAATAATGCAAAGTCATTAATGACGTAATAATAAAGACAACAACGAGGTTAAATCATGTACTTAGTAATTTCAACACCAATATCAACAGCCGAAATAGCTCAGTTGGGAGAGCGTTAGACTGAAGATCTAAAGGTCCCCGGTTCAATCCCGGGTTTCGGCAGGTACTCTTTTTGTACTTTTTATAAAATGTTTTTTGCATATTTCGTTTTTGTTGTACCCAATCAATCGATTAGAATGATCTTGGGTTACATTTATATAAAACATTACTTACTTCTTATAGATTATTTATTGTACAAACTGTGAAAATTCTATTGTTTCATAACAATATTGTTGTGTATGTAATTACTTAGAAGACAATAAGTCGTCAAAATACATAATGTTACTTAACAAGATTCTAAGAAAATCAATGTGGTTACCTACTTACTGACATTGGACGGAAAATACCTCGTTTGAAAATAAATTATGATAATGACTCAGTATTTTATTTGAGAAATTTATGTTAGGTATAGTATTATTGTGTAATTATTATCTTAATAAGTAATTAGAAAAACGATTATAATTTATTAATGACATTTTATAAAAAAAAAAAGAGAATTTATAGAAAATATCTAAGTAGTAAAATATTCATGTCTCGAATGAAAAAAAAAACATCTGAAATAAAAAGGTAATCACACCATAGATTCTTAAAAAAGTATAAAAGATTCGTTTTAAATGTTTTAAACTTCTACCATTCCATTGTAAAGTACGGTACTGGCATAAAAAAAAAAACAAAAAAACGTGGTACCTGTGATTGAAATTACTTACCCGTAAATTAAAAAAAACAATTATAAATCACTTAATGCACCTAGAAAGTTTTAACCTACACTTAAAAGGCAGAGGCGATAAATTCACACATTTTACAATCCAACGTGCAGGTTAGCATCATACAATGAATCAAGCTGCTAAATACTTGGTAATTACGCCATCTGGCGGCCGTTCTTCGAATATCAATTGTAACGTAAAAACTCTGCTATTAAACTTGTAATAATAGGTACTTCATATATTTTCTTGCTGTTATGTGGTATGTGGTCGTTATTGGGTAATTTGGTGATATATGGTGTTGTTTTTTTATTGAACTCAGTACTGTAGGGAGTAATGTTTACCTGTAGCTTGGGGTCAGATCTAAAAGTTTTGATGTTGCAATATATTTAAGTAAGTACCAACTTACATTTCCACGAATGGGTCGTATGAAATTACATTCAAATTAACCTGTTTATGTACATGTCAAAGCCAATTAGATTGTATGATTGAATTTCTTCAGGTTGCAAGTTGAAGGGTGAAGGGATTGTCATGAAAACCGTGTTGCTTCCAGAACCTTAGGTCAGGTTATGATAGAACAGCGACCACTTAGCGACACACAGAAATCGAATTAACATCTACTCAAATCATAATGCTATGAAAGGACTAGCTGATTATTGAATGGCAATTTTAGGTCGTTTTTTCGACATTTAGGTACCTACACTTTAATTTGACTGCACGGTTGGTGCAGTGGCTGGGCAACTATCTGCTATGTCGGGGTTTGAATTCCCGCACAGAACAACACTTTATGTGATCAACATACGTATTGTTGTTTCGGGTCTGGGTGGTTTGTGTATGTAAATTTGTTTGTTTATGAACGCACCCACAAAACAGGAGAAAATGTGTTTGTAACAACGTTTAAAAAAATTGTTCAACGACTTTTTAGTAACTATAGTTTAGTCTGTAACTGTTATAATAGTAACTAAGCGAAATAGCGAATAATACGTTTCTTATACTAACACAAATAAAACTTATACAAGAACTAAATACTACTAGAGATGATAATAAATGGTAAGGATTAAAACGGATGGTAGTGCTATTAAAACTAATAATAGGTTATCCCTAGAAATCCTTTACTCCAGTCTTAGAGCATTTGTTGTTACTAAGTACCCAATTAGAAGCACCTACGTGTGCTAGTAATTGCTAGGAATGTAAGAACATTATAGCCTCGTGAAAAAAATTTTAGAAGAAAAGAATACGGAATGGTGCCAGTGCAATAAATTTATTTAGGAATAGGGAAGGAACGGGGAAGTATTTAGTCAGTAAGAGTCTGATATTACCTGTCGCCCCTGTAGACATTAAAAAGGTATTACAGAAGAACAAATAATATTACAAGTCAATCTTTAGGTAACAAGGTGAGTGGACAATTGCAACTCAAAAGGACTTACGAGTGCATTGGAACAGGCTGCGTTCGAGGATAAATGATTCGAAAATTGATGGATCGGAAACGGATGGGGGACGAGGAGAGATTGAGCCTCCGGTAACACGGCGAAACACAACGCTGGTTTCACGCCTGTTTTTTCTGAGGCCATGATATTACTCTGGTCAAGCCCTCCCATTCGTGCCGAAGCACACTTAATTCCTACGTAACACGAATAATTAGTAGTCGACTATAATCTATCTCTGTGACAATTTTCACCAAAATCCATTCTGACCCACCACAGAGAAAACTGACGATTTTTATCGGAAGAACTGTTTTTGATCCACTCAAGATCCAATTTCAACCACCCAAGAATCCGATATCTGTTCGTTATTATTCTTAAATCGATTCCATGTATATATTTAAAGTCAGCTATTACACAAAAATCATCATCATGATTTAACGATTTTTGTTTCTAGAAAGTTTTACAACCAATATAACAGTAAAAAACCCTGCATTTAAAAAGCAATCTTAGCAATGCATCGGTAGACCAGTAAGGACCCTAGAGAAGCGGAAGACACGTGCGCATGAGTGCACTCTCTGTGTATTGTGACGGCCTATTGTAGGAAGTACGTCACAGATAATTTTTTAAACAGTCATTGCATGTTACGTCGTTTTGTTTAGTCTGAAGGACTCAATAGTTAGTATTAAAATAAGGGTGTAGGAACATGAAGGTACTAGATGTCCCTACGTGTTTTAATTACTTATCTACAGTTTGATTCTTTAAAATATTTCTCAGGAATGTAATGCTCAGACGCCAGATGTAAAGTATGGTACTATAACTAAATCGCCAATTTTTATTGGAATTTTTTTATTTATTAAAACTTCATGCGCAATGTGTACCTTCATAGGCGAAATTCTTTAGGCATTATTAGGCCCAATTTTTACTGACTTTAGAATTTAAGAATGAATAAAACAATCTATGCTGGGTGTAAAGAGAGTAATGTAGACCCGGTACTTTTAATATAACCAACTGAAAATAACTAAATAATCAAGAATTATATGATCATGAATAAAAAATATAGACAGATATCGATTAGAATTTGGAAAATTTATTTATAAAAATCACACCAACAGAACAGTCACTTTCAATTTAAAAAATTCTTACAACTAAAATTGACAAATCAGTAACTTCAGACTTAGAGACGATCAGGTTGTCTGTAATTGTAAACAAAAATCGGTACCAGTACTTACACTTAAGTACAAAACGCTACAAGGAAATGATGCTACAAACAAATGTGTGACAGTGATCGTTTCTTAATACACCTGAGCACCAACTATCAATATTAAAATCAAAGTATTTTTATCAAACTGATGAAACGATAGGCGTCTTCATCAGATTGATAAATTGTTTGTTATTTTTATCAAACAATAATATAATACATCTGTTTCCTGTTTATTTGTGATTGCATGTAACACGTTCACCTAGATATTATGATATTTCGGGGATGTCCACCTGACGAGGTCAGTTGATGACCTTACATAATATTTTATGATATGTAATATTATAATAGATATTTAATATTATGTCGATCTTCTTGTAACTCAGTAGGGAATGTCAAGTTTATTGTTATATGTTATAATATTATTGGTTTTATTTTCCAAATAGGTAAACAAAGAAGGAAAGAAAAAATATTTATTTTATACCGTAAAAAACAATAGAAAGGCTCAGAGTTATAATCATCAGGGTTACATGGAATAATTCGGTCAATAGGGGCATAAAAATAGTGGTCAATTATCAAAAAATCCCACAGAACTAAATATTCGTGGAGACCTTTGATTTGCGGTTGTTAATGAATATTCCGAAGTCGCGATCCTATATGTGCGTTAAAAGTTATTCCGGGTCAAATGTCGACAATTGAGGCTTTTTGGATATTTCTCGAAAACGGTGAGATATTCGAAGAAAAATTTTCTACAAAAATGGTCTTAATGATTTTCTCCAGAATGTAAGCATTTCTGAGATATCCGTTTCCAAGTGCCACGTTATGATTAGCACACATTACCACCACCATCTGTGAGGTAATGTACCTCAGCACAAATCAAATAAATGTTAATTTTCCAGACTTCTCTGTAACAAAATGTCTATTGTCAAATTTAAAATTAATTCTTTATACTTCTGTTGAGGTTGTGTATCATTGTACCCTTTTTCAAAATATTGTCTATGTTATTGATTATACTACCGTCTAACTAAGCCTATCTCTATTAGCACCTCAACCATTCTTTCCATATGACCAAATCACTTAGTTTATTTTAAATTCTTCAAGTTTTCCCTTACATATAAAACTAGTAAAGTTATTCTCTAATTAATTGTATGTATGAATCAAAGAAACATCGACGAAAACGTGTTTCTTTTACAAATATAAAATCAATTTCCCACCAGAACCGTAGGTAACGTTAATGAGTAAAAATTCATTTCTCAAGAATATGTTCTTTCCTAATTAACCATGTGTAATTAAAACCGAAAATATTACGAGCTGAAGCACAAATTAATTCACACACAAGTCGTACACTTTATACTACTAGAGTATAAAGTCTCTCACGTTAAAAATAAATCGATAGTCGATACACTACATGGTGTGGACACCAGCAAGACAATATACCCGAAGCTTCCAAAACTCTTTAATGAAATTTCAATCTTATCAATATATGATAAAGTTAGAAGTCCTTTTTTTAAAATTTGATGGGATGAGGTAGCTTTATATGCGTGTTCGTATATGGTACAAGATCGAAAATAATTACGCGCGATCATCGGCCATTAGGGTCCGTAAATTACGCTGGTAACGTAATACGCCCATACTAATTATTACGCGCGGTGTGTAATTGAGGCGTCTTAAATATTATAATAAATTTACCTACTTGTTGTAGCCAATTATTGTTACAGGGCTATTAATTGTACGAGGGAGAATAGTGGGTAGGTCTACCGAATACTTAATCTTTATTTTCCTGATTTTTTCAAACTTTGGCAGCAATCGTTCTTCAACCGGGCATAACTCCTCTGACACGAAGCAGAAATGAAAATGATTCTTCCCTTTTGAGAATTATTCGTCTCTGTTGAATTAACGATTTCAAATGTATCATTCATCATCATCAGCCTCTAAGTGCCCACTGCTGAGCAAAGGCATCTTCTCACATGGAGAAGGTTTGAGCATTAATCACCACGCTTGCTCAATGCGAGTTGGCGATTTCAAACTTATAATTAGAAATTATATATAAGTCCAGGTTTCCTCACGATGTTTACCTTCACCGTATGTCAGTGGTGTCTAAATAATCATAGAAAGTACATATAACTCGGAAAAAGTCACATTGGTACTTGCCAGGTTTCGAACCTGCACCTTCATCCATGAGAAGCGAGCGCATTAACCTCCGGGCCACCACGACATTAAATGTATCATTGGGTATTATTTATTATTCTTTAATTTACAAGTCATTATAATGAATGTACATTAGGCAGACTTTTATTTTGAGACTTCTCATGCCCTGGACATGGTGACAAACGTTTAGTTTACAAAAAAAAAAAAAAACGTAACAAGAAGGACAAACAAATAGGAGGAATAAAAAAAAGTTACATATTGCATTAGACCTGGGTTCCTCACTTTGTTTCTATTTTTCGCCCTATATCAGTGATACATAAATAAACTAAGAAAGGGCGATTTAATAATGGATTTTTAATTCGCTGGTATTACGTTTGGAAGATTAAAAGCATATGCAAGTTATTTTTGTGCATTAAATTATACTTTCTTATCATTAATTACTAAGATTAAGTCTTGGATACTTAATTAAGGATTATCTGCTATTCTTCATAAACAACACTTTTTTATGTGATCGGGCGGCAAACATGCAGACGGATTACGGTAAGCAACCTGCGCCACCCAATGAAACTCACAACATAAGAGCATTGCTGGCATTTTGGAGATTAAGTTTTCAGAAATTTAGGGATTGGGGAGGCATGGGGGTAGGGCAAGGGCAAGGGCAACGATTGGGCATACATCAGCTTCTCTCACACGGCGAAACACAACACGGCGGTAAATTAAATTAATCGTTTATTTATCACAGTTTTGGTACCTTTTTTTGTAAGAACAGTGCTTTCACTTTAATTTTCTCCTGTGTCGTGTGTGCGTTTACTATCATATCAACATACACATCACACCTAGACCCGATATACCAACGCGCCACCTCCAGGTGGGTCCCAAATAACGGCAGGAGGAGTTACCATCGGCGTCGAGTCGGCGATGAAGTACCTGGGTCTCGACAGCCGATGGAACTTCACGGAGCATTTTCGTCGTTTGGCCCCTAAGTTGGAACGGTCTGGGGCCGCGCTCAAGCGGCTCCTTCCCAACCTCGGGGGGCCAAACGCCTCCTGCCGGAGGTTGTATATGGGGATTGTGCGATCCATGGCCCTCTACGGTGCCCCTGTGTGGGCGCCGGACTTGAAGCGGCGGCCGGCTCGTACACTGGTCGCGTCCCAGAGGGGCATGGCTATCCGAGTAATCCGCGGGTATCGCACGATCTCCGGGGAGGCGGCGAACCTCCTTGCCGGATCACCGCCGTGGGATCTAGAAGCGAAGGCGCTCGCGCGCGTCTACAGTTTGCGCGCAGACGCGCGTCGCCGGGGCGAAGATCCTCTGCCGCGCCAAATTAGTGCGTGGCGGAATGAGCTCCGGCGAGATCACATGGCAGAGTGGAAACAACGACTGTCGCAACCGAGGGCCGGGCACGCTACCATAGCAGCGGTAAGACCCCTCTTTGAGGAGTGGCTTGAGAGACGCCACGGCGTCCTCACCTTCCGTCTGACGCAGGTGCTTACCGGGCACGGCAGCTTCGGTAAGTTCCTGTTTCGTATTCAGCGGGAGGAAACGCCCGAGTGTCGTCATTGTGAGGACCACCTAGAGGATACGGTGAAGCATACGGTAGCGGTATGCCCTGCCTGGGCTGAGCACCGCCGTATCCTCAGGGAAGTGATCGGCGGCGGCGACCTCTCGCGCCCGGCCTTAGTCGAGGCCATGGTGCGGAGTGAGAGGAACTGGGACGCCGTCTCCTCCTTTTGTGAAGCAGTCATGCTCGCAAAGAGAGAGGCGGCCCGCGTGAGGGAGCAATCCTCCTCCTCACGCCCCAGCAGCCGCAATTGGCGACACTACGGGCGTCGGGGATCGAGGGACGATCTCCGGCCACCGTATCGGCCAGTAAGGGCAGCTCGCCGCCCGACCAGAACCAGGCCCGAGCGTACGGCGCGTAGCGTTCCGCGCGCGCCTCAAAGAGCCATTCGACCACCACAGACGGGGCCCTAAAGGGCTGATGTTCAGCCGGGGTTGCGGGGTAAGCGCAATGAGGTACCGCGACCTCGGCACAGAGCAGGAGAAGGAACAGGGGGGTTTTTAGTCAGTAAGAGTCTGACACTGCCTCCTGCCCGGCCCTGGGCGGAAGAAGTCATTTGATGATTTTCCCCTCACAAAAAAAAAGCCACTGTAGTGAAAATTTTGTGGCTGACAATTTTATTACTCAAACCATTTCTTTAGCAATTTATATGATACTGTAGTGATTTTTCAATAAGTAAAATTTAAGCACGACTTTGAACAATATGTAGATAAATTTTCAAAAACACATTATCAGATCATGATGCCTTGCAAAATCTAATTTTAAATTAATCCATTTATTCCTTACATACCATTATTATCGATAGATAGTTTATCCCGAACTTATCGAATCGACGAATTTCCGGTGTGGTATCGGCGGGATTATTGGATTTAAAGAATATAATCAGTATAGGTGCTTTGGAAACTAAAAAATTGTATTCATAAACATAGATTATCGGATATAATTTCATTCATAATGCATTTATTTGACTCGGGTGTGGCCTAAAGCATACTGATAGTGAAACCGATGATTGACGTCATCATCAGCAGTTGTCAATGAACGGCTAGATATCTTATTTATTGAATGAAAGATTATATCAGTGATTATGTAAGCTTGTGTTGTTATGGCGGTCGGTCTAGATATAATTTACTAGTCGAGTGAATATTGTTATAAAATATAACTTTCTTCGTCAAAAACTAGCCTGCGTACAATATGGTTGAGTTCCTCATAACTTATTTACTAATTTTTTTTTGCTCTATGACAGTGGCAATATAGGCTCCTGCCAAGTGGCCCGACAACATCGTTAGAGCCATGGGAAGCTAATGGAGTGGCGACTTGGCGTTCTACGTGGAGAGTTAAGGAGAATGCTTTTCTCCAGCAATGCACATCTTTCGGCTGATGATGATAATGTCATCCCTATTATTGCTACGTAGATATTATATATGGAACCATAAGACTTATTTGGAAAATATTGGGGAGACCAGCTCCACTATTGTGAGATTGGTATGAATAAAATAAAAAGTGTTAATTATTTGAACGTTTTATTGAACTTACTATATTCGACGGGACTGAACTGGGAATAGACTGCACGGTTGGCGCTGTGGCTGGGCAACAAAACTTTGTGTGATCCACAAAGAGTTGTTTCTGGTCTAGGTGGTTTGTGTATGTGTATTTTTATGTTTGTAAACGCACCCACGACTCTGAAGAAAGTGCGATTGTAGGACAACTTAAAAAAAATAACTCATTATTATGTTTTCAAGCCGAAAACATAATAATGAGTTAGTGAGCTAGAGGCCCATATACAGTAGCAGCGCGACAGTCGCCGCGTCGCGTATCGCGGAAGAGCAGCATTCCGCGCCACGCGACGTGGCGACATGAATAAGAGCCTCTACCACGGCTTGAAACTAGTCGAGTATCTCGTCAAATAATTAAGTAAGTAAGCCGAAAACATAATAATTCATTTAATAATATTCAAAGCTATAATAAAAAAAATTAACTCTATCATATATCATCTTAATAAGAAAAAATATATTTTTTTATATCACCTACTATGGACTTCAGTAAAATCGTGTTAAAACAATTCTGGTTGTTAGGTACCTTCATATTCTGATGGCTCACCAGTAGGTAATCTGCACATTATCGATTTCCGATTGATATCTTTCTGAAATTCCTGAACATCATATTCACGAAATATGGCTGATATGCTTCTTGTATCGGTGTTATGTACCTACAATAATAATTATTATTTTAGTAAACATTTTACTATATTAATAACCAGATCGTTATCAATTGATTGGTATCAAATGTAATCGGTTTGTCTGAAATTATTATTATATTTGATAAGGTTTTTTTGTATAAAAAGAATAGAGAATCAATAAAAAGGTAATAACACAAAGGTGCCATCGATAATTTAGAAGTTTTTTTTCTTTGACCAGTATCGATTTTTTTTTTGCTAAGTGCAACCTTGATCGGTTCTTAATCTTAAGTAATTTTCAGTCATTAAATAAGACCTTCAATAATGAATTAAATAAAGATTATATCACATTACACGTTGTACTTACATATAATATTTTGGACGATTAAAATGATAAGGTAAATGTGAGATAATAGCTTACTTAATAACATCCGCTCCGTACATTGTTCTTAAGAAGATACAGGTAGGTATTTGCGCCACACCTTTTGTATGATTTGATGGTAAGCAGCCGGCGTCCCCCATTGGACACCAGTGGACAGCATAAAAATTACGATTTGCTCGCGTGATGATTAGGTTTAGGTTTAGCTTTTTTTTATGTAATTGGTCGGCAAACGAGCAGACGGATTACCTGATGGTAAGAAATCAGCGCCGCCCATGGACAGCCGCAACGGAGGAGTTACGAGTGCGTTGCCGACCTTTTAGGGATTAGGGATTAGGGATTTGGAGATTTAGGGATTGAGGAGGGATTGGGGGCGGTAACCTCACTCACACGGCGAAACACAACGCTGTGGTTGTTTCACGCCGGTCTTCTGTGAGGCCGTGGTATCACTCCGGTCGAGCCGACCCATTAGTACCGAAGCATATGGAGAAGCTATGGCAAAAAAAAGTTTTTCGACATATATTGAGTATAGCTAAAAAACCTGCTAAAAGGCTTGCCTGCAAATAAGTTGACACTAATTATCACTGACATAAAGTAGCAATTCGAAAAAATCAATTCAAAATACTTACCAGTACAACATATTTAGTAAACTTCAACGTAGGTGTACAGACACCAAAGTTCTATACAAATCATATTGTATGCAAATTTAGAATAATAATTAAATGAAAAATTATTTTTGTTAAGCGGCTCATAGACGCCGCGACTGGTTTCTTCAGTAGTCGCTTTTAGAATGTTTTAAATACCGGTTAGACGAAATTCTAATGGAATTTAATATTTAGGAAAGTTCCGTAATGTACCTACACAAACGCATGTATGTAATTATAGGTGTTAACTGACTCTGATGGTGTTTTAAATTGGATTACAAGCGTACATAGTACTAAGCCTCTTCCACACAGAAGGTTTTCCATAATAGATGCCTTTCGGCAATGGGATTGGGTGACGCAGGCTTATGTGAAATTACCCTTGTCCTGTCTATGCAAAGTTCAATTTCTTATAGTGGCCATACATGTTTGGTTTTCCGTATTTGTTTTAGCCTTATAGTTAAAAAGCCGCTGACGCATCCATGGACACTCGCAGCTTCAGAGGAGTTGCAGTTGCGTTACCTCATTGGCCTTTAAACAATTTAAGGGATGAGGAATTGGACATGGGGGGATTGCCTCCGGTATTTTTTTGCCCAAGGTGGAAAATCCTCATTGACGTCTTTTGGCTGGGGAGGCGAAGGGGACTATCAGAGTCTTGCTGACTAATACCTTGGTGCCCCATATATCTTAAGAGGAGACCCACGTAAATTCAGTTAGACGAAGAAACAGGACGCAAACATTTATTCACGCTAGTTTTCTGTGAGGCCGTGGTAACACTCCGGTAGAGTCAGCTCATTCGTGTTTAACGCATGGCTCTCCCAGTTTCACCGATTTATTAAACAGCTGCACCGATTTGGTTGAAATTTGGTATGTAGATAGGTATAGAATAGAATAACGCATAGGCTTTTTATCAACATACCGTGCGAGCGAAGTCACTGGCGAAAGCTAGTGTATTCTACAATCTCCACATGACTAGAAAACAGCCATCATAGATGTGTCATGATTGTTTACATTCATAAACACTACAATGGCCGCTAAATGTTCCTGCACTTATCTAGATAAGAATAGATCACTTGCATAATAGCTATTTGAACGATAAATTGTTAGATAAAATACATATAAATTATCACTTCCCCGTATATACTTTTCCATTCATTTTGTAACTATTTATAGTACTTGGATGAATTCTTGTAAAAGCTAACTGTGACTAATAAGTAACTAAGAGACACGTGTGACTAGGATGAAAATCATACTGGATTACCTAATGGTAAGCAATCGACGCCGCTAATGGTCATCCGCGATAATAGAGGATGTACGAGTGCGTTGCCGACCTTTTGGGGATTTGGAGATTTTGGGATTAGGGAGGGATGGGGGGAGGAGAAGGATTAGGCCTCCGGTCAACCTCGTTCACGTGGCGAAAAATAACGATTTATTTGATACGCCTGTTTTTTGTGAGATTCGTGCTGAAGCTTGGTCCTTCCACACTGTGATTTTACTTATTTGTTCGACCGCCTAAATCACTGAACTCGCCTAAAACCGCCTAATTCCTATTGAATCTACAATGAAAAAAAATCTATGTTCCTACCTGTCGAGTTACAATACGCACGCACTAAGAAAGAAAGATGAAGAAATGAATTGAAAATAATAAATATTATAATGAATCGCTATTTAAACCGCCAAACGGCCAAACACAAAGTTGCATGTAAAATGTATTTCAAAGAAAAGTCTCCGGCTACAACTTTGATGGATATTTCAGTAAAATGTTTTTACAACATAATTACTTACGATTATTTTAGTATTTACGATGGTAAACACAAGGATACTCCCTTGAAGACACAGAGGGGACTCCCTAGATATTGATTGATTCTTCCGAGTTGATAGCGATCAAGATAAAGTTTTGAATGTTTACTTTGATTTTATTACATAGGTGATATCTTATCTATTATCAAACCTTGACATCAAGTACACTATGGTTAGTGTAATAAATAATTATTTACCTGTTATTCCCCGAAGGGTTCAGATGTATGTTTGATTCATTTAGGCAATAGGTGGGCTATTGCCTAAATGAATCACTGACTGCGAGGTTATCGAGGCGCTGTAGTCGTCGATTCAACTTCTCTTGCAGATGCCGTGTCTGATGAAGTGTTTCTATTCACAGCCCTGCTACGTAAGCATTTATTTGCAGGAGTACTTTTTCTAGTACACCTGTATACGACATTCATATATATTCCACTTCGTAGCAGAGTTAAAGCAAGACATTTTAAAAGTCTTTGATTTATAATATACTAGCTCTTAACCGCGGCGTCGCTCCCGTCATTTGACTACTTACCCTACTCTACCTACCCTACCTACCCTACTCTACTTACCCTACCTACCCTACTTTACCTGCCCTACTTTACCTACCCTACTATACCTACCCTACTCTACTCAAAGGAGCTCAACAGCGTTGCCGACCTATTAACAAGAAGTACATGTTTTTTGAAGGTTTGAAGGTCGTGGTGTTTCGGAAATACCACCACGGAAAGAGCATTCCATAGTTGAGTTTCTGACTAATTACCATCAGGCGATCCGTGAATAAGATTTAACAGCAAACACCGTTGCAAACGTGATTATAAAGAACAAAACTGTGTTTTATTTTGGAAACATACAAACCTGCCGGCTCAAGGAGCCAATACACCACCACAGATGAGACCCAATAGGGCCAATGTTTCGTCAGAGCTGCGCGTCATTAAGGTAACGCGGCCTCAGCCTGGGGAAGATGGAGGAACGGGAGGTTTTTAGTCAGTAAGAGTCTCCCTAGGCGAGAGAAGTCATTTGTTGATTTTCCCACCTCGAAAAAAATCATCATGCAAGTATTTTCTTACCATTTATGGTCGTTGTTTTTATGTTAATAAAATCAATAATACCTAATACCGTTTAATCAATTTAATAATGAATTTATCTTTATCCTACTTGCATGGTTGGTTTTATTAATCGGATATTGATAATAAGGATACAAAATAAATATGAAGTTAATAAATTTACTAACCTATTAATTTGATTAATTTATATACCTCCCCGATCGCTAATAGGATAATGTTATCACTAATCAGTTTTAAGTTATAGTTTTATACGTTGATTTAGATTGTTTTCTCCAAAAAAAACAATTAACTATTTTAGGTAAACGATTGCAATTTATGAAAATTACTTCGTTTGGTAATTCCAAAACAAGAGCCTACATTGCACTCCGGGTACTTTCTTACTTTGTAATTGAGAACATCATTTGCAATTTCCAAATTGTGCCAAAGCTGCTTTGCCTGGAATGGACGTCTAAAAGCAGCTCGACCAGAGATATACGACGGCCCCTAACCTCTTAGGAAACTGGCGTGAAACAACGCTAGCACTATGTTTCGTTGCGTGGGCGACGTTATCAAAGGTTCAATCTTTTCTCCAGTCTCATCCCTGATCCCCGTACCCCCAAATCCCCAATTTCCACGGAAAACCATAAACGCATTTATAGCTAGTGTTGTGAGTGTTCTAGGCGTTCTAGGGCAACGGCAACTCCAGTGTTGCGATTTGTAAAATTCCTATAAAAAAACAGTATTTTTTGCGATCTTAAACTTTCTGGTATATTTGTACTAAAGTCAAGATAACAAAGTCTCGATTATTACTCTTCACATACCTGTCAATAAATCTACATATTAATTTGTGAGTTAATGATTATAAATTTAGACATCTTTCGATCTCAATCAAATTCTTCATATAATATCTTTATCGGTGCAGCCGTTCTTAAGAAGTTCAGTGACATAAATACGTACAGAATTATTTAAAGATAAATATATACAATCATATTCTGTAACCCTATTTTCCTCAACTAAGATCCTTATTGACATTAATGCATGAATGAGTTAAGGAAAATAAACTAAGGATTACTAGGTATAATCTATCTAGCCTTTCTGTCAACTTACTTTACTAGATTTTCAACTCTATGCTTGTGTTACAAAGTTGAAAATCAAAAGAAAAATACATATTGACAGTTTGTAGTAGGTTGACCAGCTAGTGTCTGTTCTGAGACTACTTGAATATCGTACAATTTGTTCGTGTAATGGTTTCTATGAACACTTACATAGTATATACATGTTCTTATACATATACAGATTAAAATTATTTAAGCTTAGATTTATACCAATGTATTTAATTTCCTTTTCTTAGATTATTGTGAGATTATGATTACGAAAATATCATCAGCCTGCAATTATGTTAATTAAAGGCATCTTTCCAAAATTTTGACCGCCATTTTTATACGTGGTAAAATATTGGTACTTAAGGATACGCTTATAAAGGTTGTTCTTTTAAAAAAATTGGAATCGTCAACCACTACCTATTTCCTAAGAAAATCTGTTCAAAATTGACTTCTTATAATAATACTAACTTCCGACCGCGTCTTCGCCAGCGTGGTATGTTGGTAAAAAAAGCAGCAGCCTATGTGTTAATCCAGGGTATCATATATTGACATACTAAATTTCAATTAAATCGGCGCAGCCGTTTTTGCACAAACATATATCCATACATTATCCCAAAATTTGCATTTATAATATTAGTAGGACAATAGTGCATGGCAGATCCTCCGCCAGAATAATATAGATTAGGAGGTCAAAAGTCAAAGTCAAAGTCAAAGTCAAAATCATTTATTCCAACTAAACCATAAATAGGTACTTTTGAAATGTCAAAATAGAATAGTACTTTGTTAGTTTGTTCGTCAGTGAAGCTAGGTGCTAGAAGCTAAGCAAAAAATATATTTAAAAAAAAAAACAGAAAAATGCAATGAATGTGCTAATGCTCTAAACGGTTTTAGGTTATTTTTATCTCTGTAATTATGACTTAACACTAAACATATTGCTATCAAACGATTATCCGCTTAAAAAATACAAGGAGATAATTTAATTGCATTTTTTATAGGTACATACAGTGCATGTGTACCTACTTGTGAATTTTGTTTTCCATGTAATCTTGTAAGGTAACCAAATAACATAACCATTAGTTACCATGTATCTAGAAAATAAAATGATGTGAAATGGTAAGGATAGAGAGAAACGAGAAAGAAAACAAGTTCTTTCCACAAAGTCTTACATCCAGATATTTGGTATAAGATCATACAGCAGAAGAAGAGCCTTATGTTTTTAAAATATACTACTAACACAACAAATACGCTACACTACTTTTCTAATGTTTTGAAGTTACAATGCCAAAAAATATTATTAGATATCCACCGGCAAAGTAGTTTCAAAAACAAATTAATATCATTTTATTATCATCCAAACTAATATTATAGATGCAATAGTAAGTCTGTCTTTTCTTCACGCCTAAACTACTGAACCTTCTTGTTGTAAAAATTCGGTACAGACGTATTTTGGAACTCGAGAAAGGATATAGGATAGTTTTTAAACCAAAAATCTGCAGGAAGTCACTATTATGCAAACAAAGTCGCGGGCAAAGACTAGTAATTTTAAATCTAATAAAAGTTCAAAGTATAATTCCCACGCTACAAAAAAAAACTTTCTTCAACACTCCCAATCAATATTCCATTGACTTGCGTATTAATATTATTACTTCAATTGCTTATTTAAAAACATAGTTGACTCTAAAAAGTCTCATAATGTCGTCCAGTATAATTTTATCGAATCGATTTATAAGAAATCGACAAAATCTATCATATAACTTTGAAGATTAGTATCGAATAGAATCGATATAAGATAATCTAATTGTATTTATGAATAGTTTTGCATATTTATTCGGTAAGTCGGGATATCTTAAAATGTGATATTCTTTCAATAGTTTTATGTGATAATTTTGATAAAGGGCCCAAAATTACTAATTATTGGCGTTCATATTGTAATTAATCAAAAAGTGTGTTTATAATGTATTTTACTTAAAATGACTGTAAAGTCAACTGTAAGGCTAAGTGAGAAAACATATTTTCAATTGATAATCTATACATATACATACATAAAAAATAATCGCAAAATATGATGGTAAGCGCATAACCTAACAACGCCTGGGCCAATTTTACCAATTCTATTTTTTATGTTTGTTATTGTCAGGAGAAGGTTTTTATGAGGGCAAAGCTGGGAAATAGGAACCCTTACATTGTTAGTGAGATAGTTGGAGATCCGTGCGAAGCAGGGGCGGACTGCTTGTAGTATAATACTTTCTCTTCTCTAAATCAACGAAAAAGGTTTTAATAACAAACTCATTTTAATTAACATTAGTTAAATGATAGATACGGGGGAAACCAAATCAATACCCAGATGAATGGTGAAGGTAAAGCTCACACGCTCATCAAAATGCATATTTCGCAAATAGTTTGTATAATCTTCGAAGTTAAAATCAATCAAAATCAACTCGTATCAGGTAAATTAGGAAATTTTGTTTTCGTATAGGCTATAAATAATGGTATTGCTAAATTCTGGTGCTTGCGAGATCAATTAATCTGTTGTGGGATTATTGAATAGTTATACTAAATGTGAAGGTAATTAGCCAGATTATTTCCATAATAATTTACATGACAAAAGAGACCGCCTCTTTTGTGGAGAAGTATCAATATATTGACCATCATGCGCAGTAGCTTGGTGCAACAGACTAACACTTGAAACAATAAATAAGCAGGAATACAGGTGTACAGTTAACTAAAGTTCAGATTTCTGTTACTACATTTGGAAATGATTGAAATAATGATTTGAAATCATCAATCAAGTTTAAAACGACAGTAGCTGGCTAGTAGATGGACTAGTTACCTACCTATTAAAAAAATCTACAAAATGTAAGAAAGGTCACTTTTAAGCTAAGACTTTGAAATCCAGCAAAACCCAGTTCACAAAAGGTTAACAGAAACAATAATTGAGCAAATATTATTTCAACAATACGCTTCGAGACAAAAACCTAAACAATCAAAAAGACACGTGTAAAAACAGGGATCGTCAACCTCGTTAACTGATAGCACGAGTAATGTTAATTTCCAAAATATAAGTGAAACACATCATAAATTAACACGAATTTACATTCATACCTAAAACTGATAAAGTTAAAAAGATGAATGAAAACACACGTAGCACATAATTATTTTGCCGCATGCATATCAGATAAAGAACCTACATGAGACGATAACGTTAGTAAAAATACAAAACTTAGGTATGAATGAGTATAAAATGAATTTAATAAAACAGGTGATATTGATGCTAGCTTGATAATAAAATATACGATGATGTATTTAAAAACCTTGAGCTACATGCTAGTGAGACTCAATGTTACAGTTTTCAAAATAGGGAATGGATGGAAGAAGATCGATAGTCGTATTGATATCATAATTGTTTTTAAATTTAGTATTTTTGGAAAATACTTATACAACTTTTCAAATCTTACAATTATTATATCTCCAAATAACTTAACGAAAATGAACTGAAAAGATCGACTAATACCCGAGAATTGAGCAAAAATATAGGGTGCGATGTCAAAGATAAGCATCAAAGGCAATGAATTTGAAAGATATGGAGAGAAAACAGTAGCAAATATTATAATCAATGTTTAAAAAGAACTTGTTGGTGTTACTACGACAGATATAAATTTCGGTTATTACATAACACAATTTTCAATTTTCCAATATTTTGATTTTTGAGATGCTTTTTAGTATGCCGCAGGTTTTACAACACCAGGGGAAAGAGCAGGAATTGTAATAAATGAATCCACATAATATAAGTAAGTATTTGTAGTACTTGGTCTTAACCTCAGTGTCATGATTAAGCTTGTTGATTCAATTTGCACTAATGAGGTTAATAATTTTTATAATCAACTAACTGAATAGTTTACAGTCTGCTACAATAATAGTGTTATCTATAAAATTAATGATGTAAACAGTTGTGGAACGAAAATTAAAACCTTGATGAGATCATTTTGAAGAGATGAATTATTCATGTCCATATTGTTTCAGGCATACGCTGACACAAGGTCACTTTTCGTGACAAAGAGATTTGTTACAAGTGAATTTTTAATGGCATTTAATTTAATAAAACTTTTTAGTTCTTTCACCAACTGTGAGCTCGATCAGCAAATTATTCAAGCTGAACCATTCAAACCTTAAGCCACGTACATTTCGTCAAGTGCAACGTAAGATGTCCATTCAACAGGTGAACGATTTTGGAAGAGCCATGCTTCAGCACGAATCGGTCGGCTTGACCGGAGCTATACCACGACTTCACAGAAAACCGGCGTGAAACAACCACAGCGTTGTGTTTCGCCGTGTGAGTGAGGTTACCGGAGGCCCAATCTATCCTCTTCCCAATCCCTAAATCTCCCAAATCCCTAATCCCTAAAAGGTCAGTCATGCACTCGTAACTCCATTGTTGTTGCGGGTGTCCATGGGCGGCGCTGATTGCTTACCATCAGGTAATGCGTCTACCCGTTTGCCAACGTATCATATAAAAAAAAGTTATAAGGAGTTGTATCCAGTTCGCAGATCCTAATTTCCAAAAGTAAAAAAAACTTACAGTATACTTAATTTCGTAGGCAATAAAAAAAATGAACAAGCGTCAAGAAAAAAATTAAGTTCGCGAAACAGGATGTCGGCTTCCTTCAAACGCGGTAATTGAACTATTAAATCTGTCCAAGAATTTATTGATGACTTTTTGAACGTAATAAGGGTAAGGTCGATCTCATACATATTTGATTGACCTGGCCTAAGCCTTTGTGAGGAACATACAATGAATGTTAAGGTTGCATTAAGGTCATAGATGATAATAAAGAAAGATATGAAACGAAAGTTTTAATGACAGTATAGACTGGAACAATAAAAAATATGAAAATAGATGAGACTAAATTCAGTTATGATTTTGATAAAAATATTGTACATGAAGATTTCAAAGTAAATATGAAGCATTATGTGGATTATTTGCATCTTAATTCTATTAGAGTGAGAGAAATATATTATTTCCAGAAATTATTACAATTCTTTTAACATTTACCTCATCACGTGTGCTGTGCTAATTTCAATCTTACATCATTGTCTTAACATCCTTTTCGTGGTTATTTGGTTTTAGAAACTACAGTTTGTAATTGTTGACTAGACGTGAGCACATGCTCAGTAACTAATTAAAGAGTATACATACTCTGTTGTTTCTCTTATTAGGAGAACAAAGTCTAAAAAATACGGATGCGGGTGTCTCTTATACGTAGGACTTTTTTATGTATACCTTTATATTGTTTATGACATTTCTATGTTATTCTAATATTCCTTTGTCAAATATTCCAAATTTCGATACAGGGACGACTTAAGAATGGTTTCTATCTTGCTACTGGCTGGTATATATTTGTAGAAGGTGCGGTAGCTGGGCAACTAGCTGCCGTGCAACGTGTCGCAGGTTCGATTCCCGGACGGAACAACTCTTTGTGTGATCCACAAATTGTTGTTCCGGGTCTGGTCGTCATTTGTATGTGAAATTGTATGTTTGTAACTGCATGCAAGACACAGGAGAAAATCCTAATGTGGGGCAACGCGAGAGATGATTTATTTTTTATAAGACTTTGCCCTATCAATTGTTTTTCTCTTGTTTTGGGGGTAGATTTACAAATAGGTATATAATGCAACACATATTATTAAACTCAGACCCAGAACAACAGTTTCAAATAAAAACATGAAGCCAATCTTACTATATTATTTTAATAAATAATAATATATTAATAAATTGAAGCTTAGTCTAAGTATTAACTATACATCAGGTCAGGCACAGCTGATCGATTACATTTGCTACTAGCCTAGGTGATAGTTTGTGGTTGCGGATATCGAAAGGAAATTCAATCGCTTTTGATACCGCATATATCAATGTCTTTCCAATATTAGCAGAATTTTATACGACGCATATGAATTAACATAATTAAAACAATTTAATAAACTTTTGTAAAACGTCTTAAGCCTTTGACATTAGAGTATAATGTACTAATGTACGTCGCTTAACGTCAGTTGAATCTTCGAAGGAGTCAGAGGAGCTCATAAACAATGCAACAGATTTCATCGGTAACGTTATATGGCCTATATAATGTCTTAGAGATTTAATCTAATACGACATGCCGACGAAACTACAAAATCCATGTTTTAACTAATTTGTTTTAAAAACTGAGTTCAATGGTTGCAGTCGTCTTTGCGAACTCTACTCCAACTTGTGACAGTGAAATATAAAGCCCCGACCACAATAAAGAAGTCGGTCAAAAATTAAA
The DNA here is from genome assembly GCA_902829305.4 of Spodoptera exigua. Taxonomy (NCBI): domain Eukaryota; kingdom Metazoa; phylum Arthropoda; class Insecta; order Lepidoptera; family Noctuidae; genus Spodoptera; species Spodoptera exigua. The sequence goes on from LR824614.2 coordinate 9,842,533, forward strand.
ACGACTTACAATTAATATAAACGGTATGACGATAATATTAACGGTGAACTCCAAAACAGATTAACGATCTGGTAGCTCGATTAATATGAACGATAGCATTCGCCTTAACAACTTAAATAATAAATTATTTTTAAATAATGTCCATTAAATATGCTCATTACATGACGGAACGCCTACCAAAACTGTCGATGCATATTTTAGTAGCGCGATTTAAGTACAGTTAGTGACATAGATCAATTAAATTGATCAGAGACTCGACAACTGAAACTTTGTTGCATAATTGCTTAAGGACTACCTGATGACAACACGCACTTATTTAAATTTAGAAATAGTTCGAAATGGTATATATAAAATGTCTGATTCGATTTTTAAAAGAGTCCAATTTAAAACAACAACAACATTTTAAAATAAGAACACGAAAATTATCAAGAAATTGTTTAAAATAGGTTCATTTTAAACAGTAATTAATTTGTATACGTACGAGCAGGTTACACGCACATTACTTTTTAATAGCCCCTATTTAAGGCAGTATTCCAAAAAGAAAAGCTCATTTTACGGCTTTATAATTATATTTAATGAAAAATAATCTCTGTTACTATCTTCATCTATTAAGTACCGATTACAAAGTACCTCATCGATTACAAACGAGCATCATCGTTTAAAAACTCGTCCTCAACGTACCGTCTAACTTTTCTCTTTGGAACTTATCTATGCTAATAACGATTGTGCATGTTCATGCAAGAATATTCAGTAAAAAAACGTATCTTACATCCATTAGCGCCTCATATCGTATGCAAATTGCCGACACCACAAGCCTACAATTATTACAGATGGACGAGAGGCGATTTCTCTTAATTTTTCGTCTTCAATTTCTTCTTGATTTTCTCCCTTATCTTTCAAGTTATCATCATAATATAATATAGATATTGTAAAGGTGATGATTTTGGGTGGTCCACCTTTGAAGTAATGATGTTATTATTTATACGGGGTTATTAATGGTGCGTCTGCGCTTCAACTGTCTCATCAAGATAAGTTTGTTTTCAACGACTTACTTGTTTTACTATGCTATCGGATGAACGATTGACTTCTAAACGTTTATCTATGTTTAGAGATTTCATTTGATTGTTTTCGAATAACTGTTGCCAGTGAAATTCCGTGATATGGAATTTTAATGTTCGTCGTGAACCAGTGTTTTTAATTTCCTTTTATTTAGTTTTTCGTTGTACTTACCTATACGGGCGGATGTTTTATGTTTCTTCAATATTTCCTGTGTGGCAATCAGAGAATTTTATCTCGTTACAATCTTAGACTTTGAGCACGTTTATTATCTTGTTCGGTGATAAGGCTGACCGTTGTACTTTTACGATTGATTTTGTTTTATTTTTACTTTTCCTACATTGTTTTTACTATACAAACAGCTTTGTGATGTCACAAAAATGTCTTTATAACAGCAGTAACTAGAATCTTTAAGTATGAAAAACAGTAGAATATATATTGACATCTGATATTTTGGTGGCTTTTTTGTTTGGTGAAACCCAATAGAAGCAACGTGCAGCCGGGGTTGCGAGTACAAGCCCAATAATGTACCGTGGCCAAGCCTAGAGCAGTAGTGTGATTCTGTAAGACTTCATTCTAAACTTCGAATCTGAATCCGCCGTGAGTAGTAGTACCTAGCGCTACACTTGCGAGTTGAACTAAATTGACCGCAACATTTTGATAGATAAAGTATGAGATGACGTTAAAAGTGACATTCTAAAATTTTATTTCCTTGTCACTTCGACGCTCACTTTGGACTCGAACAAGATTCAAAATCAAACGAATTTTATAGAACCGACGTGCAGGAGAAGGAACGGGGTTTCTTTTAGTCAGTAAGAGCCGCGACACTGCCTCTCGGCCAAAGAAGTCCAAAAATTTTACCAACTCAAGACACAAAAATAGGAAGATTCGTCTGTCATACAATTCAATCCTTTAAACCTTTGAGTAACGAGCTACCTTACCTGCTACCACCTTGCGAGCTATTATAAGATCGGCGACGTGCCTTTGACAGCTCTGGAATTGTGGGAGGCAATAGTCAACGCGATCACTGTCGTCTGTTTACCATCTATTCCATTAAAAACATTATGTTAAATTGACAAACTACCCGTTCCTACATTAAAATCAAACTGGGCATCATTTTAGTAAAACTTCAAAGGAAAACCCAATACCAAGAATACTCCTTAACGTCAATCACAACACGCTTCCCGTTATCAAAATTCTGGTGAACTATTTCACTTATTACGGTTATAAGGGTCATAGAAACTGGTTGCACCGACCGTGAGAACCCGGGCTATTTGCCCGATACGTTTGTTGGTCTCTCGAAGACGACTAAACACTCAACGCCTTTTGTCCAAAAACGTAATGGGGATAAACAAATAAAAATAGAAGGACACTTGAATGGACGGCGCTAGATATTTCGGGAATAAGAGAATGCATTGTCTTCAATTTTTTTTTCGTTGGTGATATTATGAAGTTGTGAATATTGTTTGTAATTTTATGGAACAGAACTTCGCTATGTGAAATATTCTATTGGTCTTCTTAAGCAAAATCCCCTACGGAAAGGAGTAAAAAATTAGGCATAATCTATAGAACAAACTGCAACAACGATGATTCAAGATTGCCAACCTCAATAAATAATTGTTTCAACACTCATGCAAAAAGAGCAACTAAAGTTCACGTGCATACATAAATTTCTTCTTCAAACAGCGGTAGTTATTCCAAAAGAAAAAAGTATCAGCATTCTTCAATGCCTCGTCTCCTCCGCACCTCTGTGACGGTTCAAGATATCTGCGAGGAACCTAATGGACTTGTAATACCCGACGACTTCAAACAAACAAGTGGCGTTAAAAGGACAAAGGGCCAACACAATATGTATAGATTTGTGGTCTAAGATATGAAAGATGGCGGACGTAAGTGAGGCTAGACATGTGAAGCTTTTGGAGTCACAGTATAATGTAATGTGATAATACCTATTACAAAAACACGATGGCTGATTAATATAGCATTGGCTATCAAAAATTTAAGACTTCTTTTGATATAAATTCATTCAGTGACTTTTCCTTAGACTTAGTTTTCTCGGTGCGAATTTTATGGTAAAACTACTATTTAAGTGTATTAAAACATTACTATGACTGCACTGTTTTCGCAGTGGCTGGGCCACTGGCTGCTGTGCAACGTGTCGCGGGTCCGACTACCGCACGGAACAAAACCTTGTGTGATCCACAAATTATTGGGTATTGGGTCTGGGTGCCTTGTATATGTGAATTTTTATGTTTTTAAACACACCTTGCTACGGCACAGGATGAAATCTTAGTGTGGGGCAATGATTTATTTAAAAGAAAGAATTTTATGTAGCTTTCCCTATGCGAATTTTATAAGCTACCATTAAAATGTCTTTTAAATTATAGATTCACATTTTTTTTGTGGTGTAGGCTAGTAGTATGGAGTACCTGATGATAAGCGCTCAATGTTACACATGGGTATATTTATTTGTTTGGATAGCAATACATAATATAACTTCTACATTTAGTTGGCTTGATAAATCGCTGTCCGCTTACACTTTATACCAAGCTTCTAGATACTGTACGTCCAATATTTACAAAGTGGAGTATTTTTTGTCAAGCCCGAATGGAAGGGTTGAATGGCTGAGGGTATTTGGATTGAAGGCAACCAAGGCAACCTTCGTAAGGACATGGAAAATTACCGTCGAAATAATAGAACGCCATTGTAGTTACGTGATGGGCTGTGCAGTTTGTATTTAAGTTATTTTGGTCTTTTTGTGAATAAGAATTAGGGTGCTTTTTTGTTCAAAAAATTATACATCATTGGTGAAGAGGCTGCTTATCCAAGTGCATCATATTAATTATCACATGGTCTGTCATGTGAGTTGAAGTTAAGTCAATATTTATAATCTACGTGTTCTTAATCATTGCTAATTTAATTAGTAAATGTTATTAATACAGTTTATACAACTTGTACTCTTAAACCTCATCTTCCTACGTTACGGGTTTAGATCTCTAATTAACTTATTAGCTCAACTAGTAGAGTAGTTAACTAAGCAAAGCTTTAACTAACTTCACAACCTCAGAATAAAAACTATTAATATTTATTAAATCACACACCTTCAGTAGGCCAAGGAATAAAACTAAATCTTACAACCGCCTAATGTACCTATACAACATTATCTATCTATATATCTATCAAACTAATATTATAAATGCCATAGTCATTCTGTCTGTCTGCCTGTCTATTTGTATTTTCTTCACGCCTAAACTACTGAACCTATTTGTGTGAAATTTGGTACAGACATAGTTTGGAACTCGAAAAGGACATAGGGTAGTTTTTAAACCAAAAATCTACAGGAAGTCGCTATACCACGCGAACCAAGCCGCGGGCAAAAGCTAGTTCCAATAATATGTGGAAAACTACCCAAATTACCAGCCAAAATAAAACCATTGCGGAACTTAGGACCAAAAAGAAAACCAGTAAATATTAAACCGAAACCTTTTGTCCAACCAAAAAATTATGAGGTCCTATTGGAATATTCACAATTTTTGCCTCATTTTCGCTATGAATAAAGTACCTTCGCTTTGGCACATCAGTTGTTTGCTCGCCTCTTCAATTTCCTTGTAACGAGGGATTATTAAAGCCTGGTAGCGATGAGAGGGTTATTATTTGGCCACTCCTTGCCAATCCTTACTGTTAAATATTATTCGTTGGAGCACTTTTCTTTGTTCAATACGTTTTCATTTCATAAATCCTGGGAGTAAATACCGAATGTCAATATTATTGAGCTTAATTCCGTATTTATTGTCTGGCGTTAAGTGCTTGTATGTAGATTTCGTCTGCAAGGCTCTTAAAAGATATGTAGTTTGCAAACGATATGATACAAATTGCTGTACAATATGGTGTGATGTTTAGTTAAAAGTATCAATGTGAATTAAATTAATTGACCCAGTAGATATAATCCATTTAAGTGTTGAAGGTTTAAAAATTAATTGTTTACGAAAATGTTTGACCTGTTTTTTGGGTCTTAAACGGAACCGTTACAAATAGAGCAGTTGATACTATGCTCTAAGTAACTATCTACCCACATGCTATACAAAAGCATTGATGCCCAATTGTCCATATACAATTTCTTAAATAGCTTCATCATTCATTCATTCAACGAGCCCTCACAACGGATCACTTAAGCACACGGTACCAACATTTGTATCTAATTGTACTTAACCCTCGGAAGCCACGTGCGTTCCAGGGTCGTCAAACTGGTCCTTTTCTAAAGAAATCCATTTACGAAAATATTTTATGAATAAAAAACTGTTTTATTTGTTCATAAGGTACTGGTTGGTGCGGTCTAAGCCAAATGTTTGGCCAAGTTGTTAGCATGTCCCTTGGCTGGTTACGAACTTAAGTCGATTAACGTACGATTAGTTTTTGGAATTATTTTTTTAGATCCTCATTCACATTTTTAAGTGAATGCTTAGAACTTTGTGTTGCGTTAGTATGTTTGTTATTACAGTTGCTTGTCCCTTTAACTGTGGAGTTAAGCAGGATTTGCTATTAAGTGTGCAATGTTTTAATTAACCCTATCTACTTAATTATGAATACGGTTCTTTCGTATTACATTGGTGTTTAAAAATGTAAATTTTATGATAGGATTAGCGGATTATCTGTATTTTATATTTTCTTTCAATTAAGATTTTAATTATTTTGAATTGCAACACGTGGTCTCTTATATAAACTACGTTATTTAATAAGCTTTTAACTTACTTAAATAGTATTACAAATTAATATTCTTTTCACATATTTGAGAGGCTCTCGCTGTACACCTGCATAAGCCGTGGTATGCACTGGCACGTTCTGTAGGCTAGTTAACACATACATCAGTACATATGTTAGTATCGACAAACATATTAATCGACTACATATGCGGCGGTGTGCTCTTGCCCGAACTTGCTTATTACACGGGCGCACAGTGTAGGCAGCGGTTCAGAGGCTGCAGTGATTTAGGGTTTATTAAATGTTTTAAAGTATAATTTGTTGTGTTTTTTAAATGGATACCGACTTAACAATGTCGTGATATTATAAAAAAAATAGTTATATACACAAATAATAACATAAATAATAACATATGCAATAATTTTATCTGTTTCACAAATGACATTCCTTAATTTATATTTTGACGTTTCTACACATAAAATATAACACAAAGAATGTTATGATTCAATAATCAAATAAAGTACCTACGTAATAAAAAAATGCATGTACGCATTCGCGACTCGTGTTACAACTTTGTACCATGTTTAGGAAGTACATTGTTATTAAATTTAAAGTACGTAAGCAATGTTCATGTTACACGTATGGGTGCAAGTGTTAATTTGATAAATCAAAGTAAATGAAAAGAAAGTTTAGAGGTACTCATATAGGTAAATCTATACTAATATTATAAAGAGGTAAAATTTGTAAGTTTGTATGTAGGGGGTAAACTTTGGAACCGCTGATCGGATTTCTAAAATTCTTTCACTGATAGATAGCTTCAATGTTCCTGAGTGCTTTAAGCTATAAAACTTCTTCGATTAAATGGAGCCGAGCAGCGGGTGAAACCTCGCGAGAGTAGCTAGTATTTTATATTTCGTGAATTAAGAGATTTTTTACGATATAAAGAAATGTGCTGACAATTCTAGCATATTTTTATTGCACCTTATTTTAGAAGACAAAATTTGGCCACAGGAGGTTTTGTTCCCTCGCGTCGCTTCCAAGGATGAGTGCAACACGCGCGTACAGTTACACAACGCAAAGCGAATCGTCCAAGTACTACATACAGGGAGTTTTGAAAACGTCAGAATCAGAATAGTCTATCAGTCTATTCATTACGACACGACGACAGCTAAGCACTTTGGTATCAGTCTTTTGAGAGCATAGGAAGTTCCATACCGGTGACCGAGGAGGTTTTCGTGCGGTTGGTTCGGCAACCCCACACTTCATTTGCCCAAAAACCTAGATGCCTTGAAAGTCCCTATTAAAAAGAAGACGTAAAAGTACATAAAAGTAAGATGGAAATCGAACATCATCATCAGCCTGTTGTCGTCCACTGCTGGACATAGGCCTCCCAAATTGCACGCCACTGAGCTCGATGTTCAGCTCTTCTCATAACATTTCTAATTTTCAGCTCTTTCTAATCGAACATAACAATTTGAAATTCGAACAAGAAAACTGCAAACAACATTATAAAAATGACTACGTACTAACATAAACAATGTATGATGCAATATGGCTGCGTGATTAACGTAAAAAATGGTGACGCAAATTCTCATTCTTCACAATAAAGATGTGGAAATAATAGTATTACAATATTATGACGAAGGCGTGTCAAATCACGAATAAAACACCTCAGTTCGCATTTACTACTACAATATAGAAAACGAGAAATAATATATACATATGTCAGTCCAACTGAATAATAAATTATCGTTTTTTATATAACCGTTACGCTTTAATTTATAAACGGATTTGATTCAGTTAATGTAATTATTAAAAACATTAACACTGAAATATTTAATAGGTATGGAAGTTCTGCCATTTCTGCTATCTGCTCAAAAAAGGACCTTATTTTGAACCCCGAATACAAGTTTAATTAATGTTTTGAATTTCAAAAATCTAAGCGAGAAGACCGAAATTATAGATTTTAGCCAAAATCGGCTACCAGGCGCAGTAACTTAATTAAATCATCAAAAAATAGTCCCTAAATGCTCTACACTAAGAATGTTTTTAGTGTGTGTGCTGTGTATAAATTATATTAAATAGTTACTTCACTACTAATATTTAAAAAACTATACATAGGAAGGCAGATATCTTTTCCGGGAATTTCTCTTATGTTTTGTGGATACAATAAAATTGTATGTAATGTAAAAACAGATACACATTTGATTTAAGTGATAAGAGATTTGTTGCGTTTTTGTTTTGTATCGAAATTTCGGACAAACCCGATGTTTTATGTAAATATTTTGTTTTTTGGTGCCTGTTTACTCAGATATTATTTATATTAAACTATGTGCTCATTAAAATAATTTTGAGACATTGATTTGTTTTGAAAAACAGTCCATAAGATCCATTGAATGTTTATAGACATACGATTGTAAAAAACACTTACAAACTTTACAAAAGCCACGATTATATTTTTTGTAACTGTTAACCACAAATAATTGACGTAGACCTAAACCTATCCCCATTTATTCAAAACTGCCCTTCAAATGTGGGAGCGCCAAGCTTCTGAACGAATGGGACGACTCGACCGGAGTGATAGCATGGTCTTACAGAAAACTACGAGTAGCGAGAAAAAACCAGCGCATTGTTTCGCCGTGTGAGTGAGGTTACCTGAGGCTCAATCCTTCCTTTCCCCAAACCCTAAATCTCCAGAATCCTAATCCCAAAAGGCCGGCAACGCACTCGTTACTCCATATACATGGGCTGCTCCAAATGCTTGCCACCAGGTGGTAATGTGCGCTGGTTTGCCAACCGATGACATAAAAAAATCTCGTAACTTTCTAATCACTTCACTTCAATCGGAACCAATCGTCCATCTATGAAGAAAACGTGTAACTAATACGACATGTATTTTATGTAACTGAAACTGCAACAGTGAATCACGTGCTGAAAGTGCACCTCACAAGAGGTTAACGTGCGAACACTATATTTAAAACAGTAAACACAATGATTAAAACAATATTATTCTTACCTCAACCTATTTGGAATCCTCTTGGAGTTGTTGACCAAATACTGTTGTACCAAATTCTGAATGTACCTACATACCACTTTAGTACGCATTGCTAACATATCAATGATTACTCCTAGCACACCTCGATTGCCGCAAGTACTTGTCCATTATCCACAAACATTGAAAATTAAACATACTTGTATTGCATGTTTTCTTAGGACATGTTTTATTAAAACGCTTTGCAAATACAAGATTGAGATTTGATTTGTTGTCTGTATTTTTAGACCAGTCGGTTAAGGTATTCCAAACTGTACTCGCATATCGAATGACGAAACTATTTGTTTATTTTATTTTTGCGTAAATTTTTCCATTGACATTGAGAATCACAATACATTAAAAATCTCTTTACACGCCCCACTGTCATTATTACCGCTTGAAGAAGGTATATTTTTTATGAATCTACCACTATCTCATTGTCCACAATAAATGCAAATTGAACTAAAAATTTAACATAACTAATATTACTTACAGCACTTGTTGATTGTGACACCATAATATTTACCAACGCTTTTCCTAGTCAAGCAGTTGTTATCTCTGTTTTATCTCGGCTACTCTGTGGTCGGACGTAGCTAGGTGCTAATCGGAGTGCGCACACGCGCGCCGTCATCACGCCCTGTAAGTCCCACTTTACCCTGTTTGTTCTAAATGTTACATTTTACCCGCAAACACCCTCTTCCGGCGAGATTATTAGAAATATCGCCTTTTTTGTGGCCGCACCCGTCCGGCTACTTTTGGGTAAATATTAATTGTGCTGAGTGTGCTTCGATAGCAGAATTTGAATTCAAGGAATTTCAAGGTGTGAGAACTGGCTATAAAATATAGTACTAAGCAGTTTTTATCATTAAAATCGTTACTTTTGACTAGCGTGGGTCATTGTGTTTCATAATATCCTTTGGCATTCAGTTAACCATATACATATTTTTATTTAACTTTTTTTTATTAAGTATTAATTTATTAAAATACTTTAATAAATGAAATGGTTACAGCTAGTTATTACGGGGTAAATAAAAAAATAATACAATAATAGCGAGTTAAATATGATTTAATTTCGTAATTTTTCTTAGCAATTATATTTCGTTCTCAGCATCGGAATACTTATAATTAGACACAGTAATACATAAGACAGTGTCAAGTTATTATAACAAATTTATTATGTATATAAGCGCATATTTTGTTAACTATTTAACAGCACAGCTAACATATCTTGACCTCTATGAAGTTAGGCGTTTATATGGATGAGGGAGACGTCAATAGCGCGAATGACAGCGAGCGACAGCGACAACGATACGCTTGGAGCGTACTTCGGACGAGTCAAGTTATATTGGTTGTACTGTATACATTGTTTGGAATGTTTTAATGTCTTTTACGGTTTGTTTTCTATGTTTAGTACTTTATATAATAATGGTGGAATGTAAAGCAACGTATATAATACATCGATGGTGACAACGGCGAATCGAGATTAATAGCGAACATTACATTCAGTAGTTTCAAGTGTTGCACGTAAGTACAAAGTTAAAGGCACATTTCTAGTAGTGCCAAGATGTTAAAGGTTGGAAAACCTTGCTTGGTCTTGTGTTATCGCAATCAACGGGTTACTCACTTCACTTTAATGTTCGACATTAATCGATAACTTTACTTTTAATCTGAATACACTGGGTACATGATACAAACATTATTTTCACTAAATTTCCACATCAACTCTGCAATCATTTCCAACAGTTGAATGGTGTACGCATTTGTTCAAGGGGTGGGCATTCAAAGGGTAACTGTTTTCGACATATTTCCCAATTATTTTCACTAAAATTATGTATCAATACTGCTTATTATTAAAAGAATTACGTAAGATTTCAAGATTTTCCTCCTGAACATGATTGCAAAGTCAAATAAATTCTGTTATATTTTCTTAAGTTTAATATTTTTATCTACTCCAAGTTTACAGACGAAATTAACACACTAGTTATAATGCGAACACATAGATACACTGCCACGACACTATGGCACAGATCTTATTAAAATATTAAGATTATAAATGTCCTTTATATGTATTGACGGTGACAAACATATGGATAACAGCAGAACACTCGATACTGACTCCTACCATGTTCCAACTCATAATGTTAATAAAACTGGCAACTTTATCATAGAAAAAACATCCTAAGAATCGCCAGAATTCGGGATGTTTTCGACAAAAGAGATTCAAGTACCTATCACTCTCATACAAACTCTTAAAATAATATATACAAAGCGCTCGAAACCATACAATCAAATTCACAAATCGACCGGAAAATATATTCAAATGAACATTAGTAAGGAAAAGTTTCAGTACATGGAGTTAGTAAAGAAAACTAGGTCATAGCGACTGTGGCTAATCACAAGAGAGCGGTTGGTCGGATAGATTAAATACCCATAATTAAATACAAAACATTTTAATACAACTTTACATCTAATACCTACGTTTACAAATTTTCTGATTAACTTTTGTTTGATAAATAAGTAAACACAATTATTTTTATTATATTTACAAGCAGATAACACGATCCGTACTTAATAATAAAGCATTTTAAATAATAACACACTGAGAATTGACGTAAAGGCGTTTTTGCTACACTGATGGCGAGCCAGCCGGTACAATCGAGGGCTACCCAGACTTCCAACGCGTTGACCAAGTTGTTCCCCACGAGACGGTCGGTGCAGCGGTGGTCCGGCGCAACACTCGTGACTGCCGAGACTACTATTTGCTCTTTCCACAGAAAACCTTTTTTCCTTTTAGAGCACGAGTCCGACCGCTGGCACAAGAGCAAACGAGCGCCACAATGTTACACGAGCTTAAGGAATTTCACAGCTCCGGACGTCGTCCCGGCTCGGCGTTTTTTTCCCATTCAAATGTTTACTCTCTCGCTTCAGCTACCATTCATGCGGCGTTTGAAACGCCGCGGCCACCGCGGCCGAGCTAACCTAACGCTATCCAGTTCACGTCACTGTAATAATACTGCGATAGTTGACTAATACTCTGTCCACTCACAATGTCCATCGACAGCTGGCAACGGAACGCGCGAAGCGTTGAAGCGTAAATGCTGCTAATGTGTTGAGGGTGTGCGTGGCCTACGTGCCATCGCAGTTCCTCCGCCTCTGAGACCGGCCGTGATGGTGACGCGTGCCGTGGCATGGCGCCGACGGCCGGTGCCTACGCTGCGGACGCACCGCCCGGGACCTTAGCATGTTGCCAGCGCGCTCTAGGTTGTGCCTGTCGAGGTCGAAGTCTTGTGCCTCGATCATGAACGAGAAACACTTGTGCAGGCGCTCCGTGAGCCGGCTCTTCCCGCGCCGCAGCTGCAGGCCCCTCCGGTTGAACCCTATGTAGCGGTCTTCGTTCTTCACCAGGTGATATCTGTTGTAGCCGTCCACAAACTCCTCTTTGAAGAGGCAGTTGGGTTGTCTCTCCGCTTGGAAGTAGGTCTGTTGACAATTGAATAATATTGTAAATATCGAATATTACAATTTACAAGTCAAAGTGTAATGAAACATTGCTGCTTACCAATCGTCTGCCCACTAGCCGGGACCGGTTGAAGCAGAGGTACATGTCCTGCATAGGAGAGTGGATTAGCAGTTCTAAGTTGATGCCGCTGATACTCATGGTGAGATTCGCTGAAACAATACAAAACAACCAAATATTTAAAGTGTACAAAACACGGAAAACATGGGGCATGAATGCTACAAATGTTGTGTTAATATTTTTATTACATTCATTTATTTGTAAGAATGCTGTTCACATTAAGAAACACTAATATAAATACAACAAACACGAACTAATGAAACATAAATCAAACTTTCTTCCCGAAGAATTAATTAACTCATAAGAGTAGGAATTAATGAATAGAAAGTAAACATTCAAAGAATTCCCGATCTTTATTCCTGCTTGTAGTAATAACAACACCCCAGGTGCATATTTTCTAATTTCAATCAACGCCGATGGCCGTGCTCACGTAATAAATTCAATTTATATTGTGGAAGGGTTACGGGCGGAGTCCGGTGCAACAAACTAATCGTTAATGATATTTGAACACTAATAAAGTACAAAAATAAAATGTCGATAAATATTAATCTATTGCTGGACATCCAATACACGGTGAGATAGGGACGGCTTACATGCCATAACAGTAATATATTTTTTTATAATATTTTTTTTTACTTTTAGATTATTTCATAACACTTTTCGGTAGTAATAAGAACTAGGTTACGTATGTGAATATATTGTCCATATTTCAACTCAGATTTATACTGTGAGAACACAATATCTTTTAAGAATTATAATAATTCAATAACAGTACACTTATCGTCATTGACACTGTGAACTGGGTGATATTGTGAAATATTTAATATTATTTGGCCACACACAATGATATGTCGTGGTGGCCTGGAGGTTAAGGAGCCCGCTTCTCATGCATGAGAGTGTGGGTTCGAAACCTGGCAAGTACCAATGTGACTTTTTCCGAGTTATATGTACTTTCTATGATTATTTAGACACCACTGACATACGGTGAAGGTAAACATCGTGAGGAAACCTGGACTTATAATTTCTAATTGTAAGTTTGAAATCGCCAACCCGCATTGAGCAAGCGTGGTGATTAATGCTCAAACCTTCTCCGTGTAAGAAGAGGCCTTTGCTCAGCAGTGGGCACTTATAGGCTGATGATGATGATGATGATGAATGATTTAAATTGAATTGATAAAGAAACTAATAAAACTGGAACTTAATGAGGCATTCTGATAACTAGAGACGAAATATAAGTGGTTAGATTTAAAGAATGACATTGAAAGTCCATGTTTTTATCAATTTGACAGTTCACTGGCAAATATTTACGATGAAGACTCATTTGCCTAATTGTTTACTTAAATAAATGCGTATTAAATAAAATTTAAACTATTCATAAATTCAAGTTAAGCGTATAATATTGTCTCGCCATGTAAACGGCAATAACTCTCCATAGATAGCATATATTATAGGAAAGAGAAAAGTCGATGTATGGTATTCGATATTCAAACTGGCTGGTTTTAAGAGAATGAATAAAAATAAAAATGTGTACTTGGACACGCCGCCTATGACACCGGCCGTGTCATTTCAATTAACATTAAAAGAAATAAAAATGCTTTGACTCGAACGAAACATAAATTCGTTATAATTTCGGTGTGACTGAATAGTTTTGTATGCGTGTGAAAGCGGAAATGTACGTAGCGGTCCATACGTTTGACAGACTTTACATTCATGTAATTTAAATATGGCTACGTATTGGAATTTAATGAACTAATATTGGTATTGGATATTTATATTATCAACGGTCTAGACTTCTTATATTGTTAAGTTTTATTTAATCTTAAAATAAGTACACGTGTTAGTAAGTCTTTTTTCGACATAATTTTAATGAAATATGGTTAACATCTCATTTTTAAATTTGGAAAATATTCATACATTAATTCTCCTCTTGAGTAGTTCGTAAGGCTCCAAAGTTCCGTTAGTTGTCACTTGTTTTCAGCTTTTTGCCCGCGGGTTGACTCCGTGGTCTAGGGAAACCGTAGCCCTCGAGGGATGTGCCGTCACAGGCGTTGCACCGTGGGGGTTCCGGAGTAGGTCTCTTGTAGAGGACCCGGTGCCCCTTACAGGTGATGAGGGTGGCCACCGGGGTGGTTTTAGTGAGGTAAAAATCCCACACTCCCTAGTCTTTCTCCCCAAAAAGCTAGGCGCCTTTTGAAGGTGTCCCCGCGTTACAAAAAAAAAGGGAAAACGTAGCCATCTTTCTTCCAAACTATCTCAGACTACAATAACGTGACATTGCGATGTGCAAAAAGGACAACGATACATATTTTCTCACTTAAAATTTCACTTAACACGCGCAGAAACAAAAAAAAGTATGAAACATCAAACATCTGCAATCATTGTTAGTATGAGAAACAAGAAAAATTTTAATCTGTAGCTCAAGTACGTAATAGCTTACTTAAATATTTTCTTTTGCTTTTACGACACTCGTAAATACGGTAAAGATAGCAATGAGCTGTGTTTTAATGTTCTTATTATCTAATCCGTATTTGTACATAAGATATCGTCACGTGACAAATGTTAATAATGTATTTTAATTTAGGTATCTGTTATAAGGAAGATTATAATTTAGTCCTTGGATTAGAGGAGTTGGTTTTCTTTCTTTGTTTGATTTGTAGGTAACTTTGACTGTACAGTTGGCGCGGTGGCTGGGTAACTGGCTGCCACGCAACGCGTCGCGGGTTCGATTCCTGCACGGAACAACTCTTTGTGTGATCCACAAATTGTTGTTCCAGGTCTGGGTGCGATGTGTGCGTGAAATTGTATGTTTGTAAACGCACCCACGATACAGGGAAAAATCCTAGTGTAGGGCAAAGCATTAAAAAAATATATTAAAAAAATTACTCCTTTCAATTTTACTTTACATGATCTTTTTTACGTATAAAGTTGTGATAGAAAGCTAACACACTGCCGTACCACACGATACTTCAGTCTAGACTATACATATGGATCATATATCTGATCAACTCAAGTTTGTAAGTTCTGCTATGCTAAGTCCTAAGGCGACTCTATGTCTACCAAAAGAACAAACCTATAAAATAATATACTTCTAATTCTCCACATATAAACGGAACACACATTACAACATTTTCGTACAAACACCCAATGATATTATTTATTTTTCCGCCACTTGAATGTCCAAAGAACCGAGAACGGTAAACTTGGAATTTTATCGAAACTAATTACATAACAGATGCTTACCTATATCATCATCAGCCTATAAGTGCCCACTGCTGAGCAAAGGCCTCTTCTCAAACGGAGAAGGTTAGAGCATTAATCACCACGCTTGCTCAATGCGGGTTGGCGATTACAAACTTATAATTAGAAATTATAAGTCCAGGTTTCCTCACGATGTTTACCTTCACCGTATGTCAGTGGTGTCTATTTAATCATAGAAAGTACATATGACTCGGAAAAAGTCACATTGGTACTTGCCAGGTTTCGAACCCACACCCTCATGCATGAGAAGCGGGCTCCTTAACCTCCGGGCCACCACGACATTGTAATTTATGATGGCAACTGATAGTTCAAATATTAATACTACAATGTCATTGTTTGCTGTTTCATGTAAAACTAATTTTTATTTCGCTTACAAGCTGGATTGACTACTAGTGAAAATAAATTGTCATGTTGGGCTTGACCGTCTGAAGTGGTTATAGCCAGGAATCCATCAGTTTTAAAATGTTAAGTAGGAAAATGGTGTCCATGTTTTATCAATAACTAACGACCCAGCCCAACTTTGCACGGGTGTAATACTGATACTAAATTCTTCTACTCTTTAATTGATCTTATTATACTTATAAACCTCCCTCTTCAATCAATTTTTCTATTACAAAAACCGCACAAAAATTAGTTGCCTAGTTTTAAAGATTTCAGCATACATAGATACATAGGGACAGATAAAGCGATACTTTGTTTTGCGATATTATTTAGAACAAAAAAAAATCAATAAGAAAATAATATTTTCTATTTTCTATTAAATAGTTTTCTCAGTTAACGAAAAAATCGTTTAAGGTTGGCTCAAGGCCCGTATGAGCATCTTGAGGCCGACGGGACTTTCTTTCAGACGTAACGAAGCGAGTAAACATTGCCCAACCTTTGTAATAGGCTAATTTTGTAAAGACAACATAATCTCGAGTTTGTAAAGTAAATATGCTTTGAAGTGCCGACCGACGCTTGTAATTTCACTAGAACCGTCTTTATAAGTACCCCTGGGGTCACCATTTAGCTTCCAGTGATTGATGGAGTTGTGAAACTTTATTGTTACTGTAAAAACAAGTAAAGAAATACATAGATGTTCTTTTATTTTGTCTTTCCTTAGTTTTTTTTATTGCAAAATATTTAGATGGAATTTTTAAGAGTAATTAAAAATGGAGTAAGTAAATACTGTCGGAATAAATATGATAAATATTTTTACATTATATTTCAGCTGTAGATATGTATATTGCTGTTTTTCTCTACATTTCGAGATGTATGAATTTTCAAAAAAAAAAACTAAAAAAAGCTACTTAAATTTCAACGAACAATAAACGTTATAAACTTTCTAGAAAGTAAGTATAAATATTTGGATGGTTTGCCGCCGCTGTCGGGTCAATGACCTGCTATCGATATAGACACGATAACGATATCGACAATCTTTGTACTTATTACCTGAATTCTCTAAGCGACATCTCTTGTATCACTTTACACGATAATAAAGCATTTTTATTTTATAATTCGTAACAGCATTGGTTTTAGAAAGAATACTGCCGTGATCTGTTCTTTATTATGATAGTATGTTGCTAGACAGGCTATTATTCGAAAAACAAACGAGTACCTAAACGGATTACCTGACAGTAAGCAATTGATGCCAATTTTTCGTGTCATATATTGATCACAATATTTTTTTTCATTAAGATTTGTTAACGCTTTATATTAGGACACCCCTTGTATATTATATATTATAGTGCAATCCAATATGTATTTAAATATTTTATCCTCGATATTAGTCCAATTTCTGGGTGGGGCATGAATGAATGCAAAATATGTTATCGAAATATTTGATAAACAAAAAAGAAAAATCAATCAAATGTTTAACAGGAAAATGAGCTTATAACAATATCTATAAATACAATGCACATTTACACAGAGAGGCATAATTCCGAAGATTTTCTTGTCGTAGTTTATAATATATCACAACATATCGTATTTTTTAAAGATTCCTTAAAACAAAATCGATCTAATTAAGCCAAGATAGGTATCATAATTGCAATGCCTTTTTTTGACTTATACATATACTTGGTAGACTTTGTATCGATCATAAATAAGTACTATTTTTTGTTTAAAACAAAACAAAAGTATAAAGTTTAAATACGATATATGAAGTAAATATATAGGTATTTAATATCACATGATACGCTGCCAGTATGTCTGTAATATTTCGTTTCTATCAATTCTGTATTCAGCCTTGGACGTTGTAATCTATTTGTAAACATTGATTTACGTAACTATTGACGCGTACCTACATAAGTTTATACACATTACGATAAATTTAATGAAGCTTTAATTTGACAAATTTAAGTAAATACTAATTATCTTGAGAGTATCATCAGTACATATTCGCTTCAACTCACATATTTTTAAAACGAATCTACTTACAATTACATTACAAAATTATGCAACTTCTCGATACATTTCTTTAAAAATGCCGACAATAATGCTTTCATAAACTGTGAAAAGAGACATTTAATACATAAAATTAGAATTACATTCACGCCGGCGCCAGACCCATTTTAATTAACCAACCGGATTCCCACATACTAATTACAGTTGTTGATAAAGCGAAATCCCAGTTAACAGAGCCGTCGTAGACAGATAAACAGATATAAACGGGTATAAGCGCGTACGACGCGTCTTAACCCGACGGATAACGCGCGTAATCTGACCAAATCCGACAGGATACAGCCGCTGCGGTAGGTAAGTATTTGTCGGGAATCTTGTGTTGAATTCCAGGCCGCTTTAGTAGCGGGTTCATTCGCATTGTTACTCCCGTTATTTTAAGAAATGACGGACGAATGAAATATTAACAAAGTGTAATTGTTTACTCCTATTAGAAAGAAACTCTTTAATCTATTCTCATGACTTTTGCAAGTTTTCACGCTATTTGTTTCAGTCTAAAATAAATAATTACATTAATCTATGTATTTCTTTGATAAAATAAATAAGAAATAAAAATAAAGCACGTATGATATCGATTTAAAAAAATCTGACACCAATATGTGGTTTTTATTGAACTCAACATTATGCTACGTCATATTTTATTTCTCCTTGGTAAAATCTTGTGACAATGGAAACTAACACCTAGCGCCTTCTCGGCGACAGGATACTTACAGAGGCACTATAAACAGGGATTAGTCGCGCTATTGAAATCCTTCACTCCTTTAGCCAAATCCCTTAGTCTGCCCCTATCTTAATCTTAGACGGCTTCATTCTTATGAATTACTCAGTTTTCTTTCAACATAGTAGGGGGAGCAACAGAATTTGTAAGTTATTTTTTTCGTGTTTCTTTTGGTTTGTATTAAATTATCAACACTATTCTTTAAGGAGAAAGAATTACTTTTGTTTTAACTTTGTGTAAACGGTTTTTCCTGATAGAATGATAAAATTCTTTCATTTAAAAATATATTCCGGATTTGATATTAGTATCAATTACCTACAATTTTTTATCATAAAATAATTAGAAATATATGTGATTCACTTTGGTTATTATACAGGTACCTAATTAGCCGAGAATATTCACAATTCGCACGAGGTACCAGGAATTCATATTCGCAAGAATGTGTTAGGTTGGCAAAATATGAAAAACAATGAGTAACGTTATATGAATGACATTTAATTCACAATAACAATAATATCATAAATTCTTAATAAAATTAGAATTAAAACGAAAAATATCAGCGCATTTCAAATTTGAATTCCGAATATACGTGCCGCATTCCACGTTTTATAATGAACTTATTTTAGCGTTGATATTTTGTTTTTGTGATGGGACGACCAGCCAGTGTACCGCTTACCTAATGGATACCCACAGCACTAAAGGAGTTGCGAGTGCTTTGCCGGTTTTGGAAATTTAGGGATTGGGTTTCAGGGAGGGGAAGGATTGAGGAGTTTTATGTTATGAAAAATTATAATGTCAGTATGGATTGTTAAATTTATTAACTGCTGCAACGTCAATTAAAAACATATGAATAAATAATATGTTCGTCGAACTATACCATAAGCACGGTAATCGCCTATTATCTCTCATATTGTATGGATTCATAAAACCTTCACGAGTTCCTTGTAAATCTTCCTCGTGTTTTGTGACGTCACGGCCCAACGGTTTACCTAAGAACCTATTTTATATGAATCCTGACATTTTGAGGCGATTTCACATCGACGGTTTGGTAACAAACATTTAATAATTCAATGTATCTATTTGAATATTACAAATATCATGGACGTCAAACAGACACACTTCAAATATCAAATGCTACTGGTTTTCCGTGAACTTGAAATGACAAAAAGTGTTTAAGTTATAGGTACATATGTATATGGACAATTTGCTTAATGATTAATAAAATTAATCATCTACGTAATTCCTGAGAACGGAATTAATTATAGTTTTCCTAATGATCTGTCTGAAGTGTCTGGGTTTAATTTTAAACAATAACATTATGTTGCAACGTATTTAGGTACCTAATTTTGGCGTCATCAAAAATTTAAATATTACCTTTTCTAAATAAAAACCAATAGGTATAAAGTTATAAATGTCATGAATAATATTACAAAATCAAAAAGAATTATTTAATAAATATAGCTGTACCTACATTAGAAAATAATTATAGAAATTCAATCTAAAAGCTGAATATACCACAGAAAAGTCTATAACAAAATCCTTAGCGGGAAACTACACTGTCGTCAGTGGAACCGAATAGTCATATACGTCTATCTTCATTAACGATTCATCGAAATTACTTTCGAAGTATTACAAATCGATAAAAATATTTCTTAAAATACCTTCAGTGCAAACGTAGGATTCCATCTAATCGCATCCTAAGACTTGCAGTACATTACATTAGCTTAGATACTGATATCAAGTTACCGTCTAGTTTGACTAGATTATGTGACCACAAACATTATATGGCATTGACACTAATACGAGATATGCCTGATACCTTTACAATATGGTTAGGGGAGTTGGAAATTAGTTTTCATTTATATTTTCGTCAATTGGAAAGCTTAACCTAATAACTAAAGCAATTTTCTTCTCTCAATTTGATGTATTGTTCTAAAAACACAAAACGATTATGTAAGTTTTACCAAACATAAGTGTCTTCTGGGGATGGAACTTAATGGGGATGTTTGAATTTACTTATATACAACTATCTTTTTTATAACTTTTCTAGTTGTGAAGTCATGATCCATTGTCAATCGCTTCACAGATGAGGCAAGAGGGCGACACAAACTCTTACTGACTAAAAATCATCCGTTCCTTCTCCTGCTCTATGGTGAGGTACTCCACGTTACCTTATAGCGCTTGTCTGGCAACCCTAGCTGAACATCAGCCCTGTAGTGACCCATCTGCGGTGATCTATTGGCTCTTTGAGTCGTTATGTTTGGCAGACAATTTAAAAATTTACTCGCAAATTATTATTATTACAAAATCACTTCGAGATTTTTCATAGAACAATTTTCTAAAGTTCCTACCACAGATGATTGTTAGACAGGGTCCTCTCAATAGCGGAATATTTTCACGTTCATGATCTATGGCACACCCCTGAGTTATCAATGTTTACGTGGAATCTGGCACATGACACACTAGACGCCCCCTAGTCTGATCTCTAATATTCGCAAATTAGTGATAAGGTCGCGTTGTGTATGAATAATAGTGTCAGGTATTTAGGAGATTAATTTGTTTGTTTAGCAATTACTTATATCTCAGATAAGACTAGTACAAAGTTTAGCACTAAAATGGCACACTAATTTTCTACAAATATTACCAACATAGAAAAATACTCCTATAGTTTTTTTTTAGTATCTTGTTCGTTTTCTTTAAAAACATGTCCTTACCTACATTTTGACCTAGTAGGTAACATTATGACAAATATGTCTAGCAAATCTAGACTTAAAGTGTAGGTAAAATCGATGACGTTTTTAACAAAAAACTATGTCAATAGTGCACCAACAAACTTATTAGAGTAACACTGATAATGTAAAATAAACTTTAAAGGGTAAAGAATAAGAGTTTCTTGAACTGTATTGTGCTATCTTGTGATATGAATAGGTACGCACAGTCGCGGCTATCGAAATCAGGTCAAACGCATACTTAGATAATTTACGAATTAACCAAAATGTCTTAAAAATATACGATAAAAAATCGAACGTTATTTTCAGTATCGTAGGTACATTATTTTGCTTTTAATATATCAAAACACATACAATTTGTGTATCGAAAAATAGTTATTATACACTTATAAATAAAGATCTAGTTTCTATAAAAAAGCCTTAGATATTTTGTTTAGCACCAACATTCTTGCTTTATCTACATACGAAAAGAAACTTTACAGACATCGTATCTTTAAATATTTGGGTCATCATATTAACCTTGTAATCTGTCATATCAATGATGTTATTGTTCATAACATAACCCAAAACTTCCGCGTTCTACGAGTATATCACTAAATAATATTAAATCCGTGACTTTGCCGCCGTAGATCTAATGAATAAGGTTCTTTATATAAAAAAATATATGATATATTCTTTTCAAATTTCGGATAGGATTTTTTTGGTCTTTGATCTCTTCCTTGAGGTGTGACCTGTGGCAAAACTAACAATATTAAAGTCCAGAATAGTTTAAAGGAATTGACCGATAGACAATTTGGTATGAACTCTGATTAAAATTCAGAACCCGCTTGCAAAAGCGCTTGCATTAAGAGTAATTCTTTGAAAGACTTTTGATATTCGCAATAATAACGTACCTACAATCAAAGTACATAAGCTTCAATTTACATTTCAACCTGAAAAAGTACCAACTACGCATTCCCTTAGCAATAGCAATAACAATAACATTACCAACAAAGTACGAATGTTTACTAAACAGAGTTTTTTCGCGACATCAACACTGGAAATACACGCGGGACCACCCAACGTGTAATTGTTAAACACATGTTATAATAACAGCAATAAAAACACAGATAAAACTGTATCTGTCTGTTATTTCGATAATAATGAGCCTGAAATTCCTATCAACTAGTATTAATTGAAATACGTAATAAAAACTGTAATAGATAAAGTTTGGTATAGTGGATATGGTCGGTATGTGATGTTTGAATGTTGTCTAAAAAACTGCCCTGTGTACAATTCTATTCATTATATATTCAAAGCCATTTAATTTACAAATTTACGCTTTCGTACATATTTAGTTTTATTAATATTAAGGAAAATACTCTAAATACTTATTTTATAAGTAGTATCCTTTAAATCTTGTACCTAAAAAAACTCAATAATCTCAACCAGAATAAGGTCATATGAAATGCGTCGATAAATTATTATAAATTTAATTCAATTAGACAACAAAAACACAATACTGATTAATTAGTAAAGAAACATTCAAGAGCACTACTGTCTGTTTGTTCATCCGTAGAAGAAAAAATAACACAAACAAATACGCCAGTCATGCCACTTACCTACCTATTAAGAAAAACGCCAGACATTATCAAAAAATGTCTTTGCGAATAACTACTACAAAAACTGTTCTCATAATGACTATAATATTATTATATAGTAATACTTAAAATATTTTCTGTTTCTACAGAAACGTCAACATTAAAAAAAACTATCAAAAGCACATTCAATATCTTCCACGCTTCCAAAAATGGCCGTCAAACGCATTCACAGGAATGAAAAAAAAAGAAAGAAAAAGCGTTCGAATTTAGAACGTCTATTATTTTGTTCCTTTTCTTTCCTAAAGCGCGTGCAAATTAAATTACTAATTCCTTATTAGATTATACCATATTATTGTGGTCCTGCGTGTGGTATATTTTTTTGCGAAACAGAGGGAACTTATGGACCTTCATTATTATGTTTTAAACGTAACAACTTAATTTAGGTAGGCGCCGCACCGCCTACGTCGATTGATTTCATATAATTTTCGTTCCGCCAAACAATCATCCGATGAATTGAAACAAAAAATAAACCACCGTGCGAGTTATCAAAGTTTAAGAGGTTGTTTCCGATGAAGACGTTTATGCTTTTAACTGACTGAATCAGTGATTTTCAGAGCAGTTTTGGTTAGACCCATAATAAACTAATCTATTTTTTTATACATTTTATACATCATAGTAAATAAATTACCATTGACTAGTCCAGAAACATTTATTTATTGCATCATTTATTATTCTCAGTGAAAGTGAATTAAATAAAGAGACAATCATATCTGCTTTATTACTGTAATTAGTGATTCATGTTTTTGTGTGCTACATTTGAATTATTAATCGATTAATAAAATTAATCCAATTTGTTTTAAATAACCCGTTCATTGGTGACACAAAGCGTCATAAATATTTAACCAGGTTCCATTTTCAAAATTTATTTTTGAAGCCCGCGGCGTCTGCACTATTGCCGTTAGATCCAACCAGTCGCCGTTTCTAACCCGATGGGAATAATTAAATTTCGTTATCAGTGCCTTCGAATCTAATTTTAATTAAAAAGCGTCACATATTTCACGTAGTATTCGGTGGTAGGCGTTGCAATGTGTCTGGTGAGTACAACTGACCAAATTCAGTTGAGCTGCATTCCATTAGTTTTTTCATTAATGTACTAATAATCATAAGATCATTATTAGCTGGTGATGCAATATTAAATCGTTAAATTTAATATTGGCTGTGTAGTTTCTTTTATTGCTTCACAACTAACGCGTATGCTAACACGGGTCAAGTGATTAAATTTTTTACTCTGGGAACAAATAAATGTTTATTCTCACGCGATTATTGTTCATATTAAATTAATGGCTCTCCGGTCTGTATTATTTATTGATGTTATGTAAAAAAGGTACGTAATGTATAACATTATTGAGCTTCGGTATTTTTATAAGTGGTAATTTCGATATTAGAATTTATGATCGAATCGGCCCGTAATGAACTGTGCGTGGGTGACGCAATTACAAAGCAAACATCTTCATAATTAAATTACGTGTCAAAACGCTGATACGAAACTGTCGCAGTATTACTGGGTCACTGGTTGTACTACCGTCGCACATTGTAATGTGAACTTCATAATAGAAATAATGTGCATAAACATAGCTCTATGTAACTACTACAATTCACTCTAAAACGTAATTAAGACTTTATTGTCCTGATTATAAAGTTGAATCCAAAGGTACAAAGCATATTGTTTCAATTAAGCAGATAAAAGAAAATATAACAATATGCCTGCATGCCGCTCGATCAACAAATCCTTTTCTCTTATTTGGGATAAGGATCCTTTTGCGATTACTAATTATAATATGCCAACGATACGGGCATTATTCACGTACGAAAATAAAGATCAAAATCATGAATTATCCATTGACTGAATTTTTTAGTGGCTCCACTTTCCAGATAGCAGCCGAAGCAAAAAGAGAAGACTTAATTGGAAAGCAGAACTTGGCACTTATCCAGAATGCACTGAGTAAAATAAAATAGTGAATATTTAAAATGCAATTCACGCGAAACAATCAGATAATAAAAACATAGCATCAGTAGACTTAGAAATAATTTCGACTCGAGAAAGACTGGAAGAAATTGCAAATAAGAATTATGCAACATACTACGTACGAGATCGTAAAAAGAAAATGATAACTAAAAGATAGTTTCGTGATTACACAAAATGCTTCGTAATGTCCATAATAAGCAAAGTCGAAAAATAACGAAAGGTGAAAGCAAATTTAAACAAGCGTCGACGACAAAGTTGCGTCAATCTAAAATAAACATTAAGTAATTCGCATGTAAGAATAGAATTACATATTTGCGACACACTACTTTCGTCAAATAATAGAAAAAATGAAAGCCCTTCACTTCGCCAAGCTTAAAAGCCAAGTCTTGTAAAAATAGAAAAAGTCGTCGATTTATCGCCGATGTCGTTAGGGATGTTTTTGCCAGTGTTTTTGTTGGAACTGAGAGAAATAATGATAGAAAATAACCAAAAAAATGTATCGTGACTTAAATTATCGTTGGTTTAACCGCGAAACGAACCTCTCACTGCAGTTTTTTGTAATAAATTATTATAGGTACTAATTTATATCTGAATTCATTTAGTATGCACTCCAAAACTTAATAGGAAATCGTGACTGCACTTAATTGTACTTAAAAGATATCATCGATAAATATTTCTTAAGTATTTGCAATCGTTCGTTTTTATATTTACTTAGACACAAAATATTTTTTATATGATGCCATAATGAGACTACGCTATTTTGAAAAATAGGTGCAGTTATAAGTTACACAGCGTACTACAAAACTCAGTTATAAGCAGATTTCTGGTAATAAAGGTTCCACCTAAATCAACATACTAATATTGAATTACATGTACAAAGTAATGAATAAACGTATATCATTTATGGCGGAGAAATTTCTACAAAATCCTTGAACTCAAGTCCTTTCCACCAATAAACCAAGTATAAATATGTGAAATGCTAAGAACAGTCACATTTTACAGTCATAACTTCGTAGCAATGCTGTACCCGTTACTATATCGCACAGTGGTCTCTACCTGTTGCGGTGACTGGCCGTTGACCCGTCAAGTATTGACATATTCCTATAGTTTCTCACGTCTAGCCCCTACACACTATTACTCCGCGTGATTTTACTGTGTTAGCGAATGCAACCTTCAACGCACATCTTAGAAAATAGCTATGTACTTGTAAAACTTTCGTTGTTTACCTTAATATAGACTTTATAAAAGTATCTAAGTCAAAATAAAGAGAGTACAAGTAGAAAAAAGAGGCTACCCAATGCGAAATTTCCATAAAATTTACAATATTCGAAGGGTTTCCCCAAGGCACGATGCTTGGTCCAGCTAAATATTTAATGAAAGTATTTTCAAGTAAGTATTTATTTGTAGTTGCCCTTACGTCAATATTTTATATAAATTGCTTGTAAAACACCTTTCAACAGCTTTACAGAATGATTAAGAACGGACAAGATAATAAATTCAGTAAGTCACAGTTCATTATTCATGGAATTCCCCGACTAAATCTTTAACTATTACCGCGAGAATGAACAGCTGTAATAATTTATTTTGTATTTGCATTTTGGTTTTATTTTCAGGTAGCAACTGAGTAAAAAGAAAGCGAAATAACACACCTGGTTACTGACACACGCACAATCAGAGATAATCAACATTTTTATTTTACCGGTTACTTTCAATGGGTAGAGATTTGAATAAAAAGTTTCATAAAGTCTAAACATATCGGAAATATGTTTCTATATAACATTAAATTAATCAAAATCAACCGTAGCAAAGTTCTTTGTACCCAAATATAATTTTCATTTTTTTATCGCAATCCAAAATCTACAAAAAAACTAACAGACCTCAGGTAGCAAACTCCTGTTTTATAACAACCACTTCAAAACTAAACGGTTGATTGTTACCAATTATAGCATTACTTATTCAACTGCTAATGTCTGTATTGTCGTCTGTCAGTAATTCAATTGAAGGTAATTGATAAATTGTAATCGGGCATCGTGAATCATATCTTATGTTTACAAGGCAGTGTCGGGATCGATATCATTTTATAACCTGAATTTACTTTATGTTTCCTTGTTTTCATATTTTCACTGTACACATTTCCGCTATTTAGTTTTACACAAATTTATACACAAACTATTCTTGTTAAAGTTTTTTATCTGATTCTATAGCACGAATTAGAATGAATAATTAAACAATCACAACTAAGATACAAAAATCACATAAAATTATAAACTAGGATGTAAAATGGTGAATACATAAGGTACTTACGCTGATCGTTTCCATCGGAGCGAGCCATGACGGTACCGTTTGGAAACACGTTGACGTACATATGGGAGCACTGGCTGTAGAGGCGAACCGACCGGACGACCATCGATGGCACCGCACCGCAGACCACCACCTGAACATAAACAAAACGAGCCATGTAAACAAAATTGTTCACAAAATAAACAATCTCCAATCCACAAATTCATTGCACAGTTAGAAGAACGAACAGCTCAAGATAAGATTTCAATTTGATGGAGCGTAGGAATAAATTCGCAAACGATTCGGAATATTCTAATGTGTCTAGCTTATCGTGAATCTGGTTTGTAAGGGTGATAATTATGAAAATTACCAAGCACGACAAGATATCTTAATAAACATTTAGCAAGACTACCTATGCGCATTAAATGCATGAACTTATTGAGCCATTTTGAGCATATTCTCGCAATGAAACACGGATCTGAATATTTTCGCTGCTACTACGCTAATTCTGATTGATGGTCATGTTAAATTGACGTTGCGATAAAAGTATGTCGTAAAGCCCTGATTTATGTCAAGATTACTCACATTTTTTAATGATCGAAGAATGTGTCATAGACCTGACGTAACACTAACGTACCGTACCTACGTAGCTAGGAAAAAATTAAATTTCATATCTTAGAAACGGATGTTATAAAATGGTGTGAAACTAAGGAATCTGATTAGGATTTCACTTCCATTCACATGAAAGCATGTAAAACCACTGCTGATGTCTTCGAGAAATGTTCACAATCTTTTGCTGCGTGTGGTCCACTCCTCCCTCTAACAGCTAAGTGTCAAGTCATTTAAATTAGTTTCCTTATTCTGTTGGTACTTTCACCGGGATTTTAATGGCGCCAGTGTCGACCGACACCTCATTACGCAGATATTGATCAAACCCTATCTCCTATGACCTTGTGAACTTCACGAGTTGAGATGTTGAATATTTTACTCGTTAACCCCTAAACACGTCGAATTTTCCTTCTAGTTTCCACGAACAGATCTAGATTTAATTTGAAAACTACTACAGCTGATTAAATTACTACGTGCGATATCTAGTATTACTAATCGAATTATAATGCAACAACTGTACCAACACGCCCATGCATGCAGTGATAATGTCAGCTCTTGCATATTTCAAACGGTGTTACGTGTGCGCTTGGAGAAAATGCTCATACTAAAGTCATATTAAATTTTGTAATTATTTCTATAACAACGCGTCGCAGGCACCACAATAAGGAAACAATCGATCGTTTTAATGGGTCAGCCGTGCTCAGCTAATCCGCCAGACTGAGGGATCAGATTGCGTCGTTTAGGCAATAATAAATCCTATTTAGATGTCCATCAAAGTCGATTTTTCATATTTATCTAGAGTTGTTTTAGGTCCTTTTATAACTGTACGATCGGTGTCATATTCAGGTTGGAAAGCATAGGCTACCGCGACGCGGTCACTATTCAGCCATATTGCATTTCACGTGAACTTTTTGTAAACAATACCACATTTACTTTTTAGCTTTGAATGTTTGAGTTATTCGGATTGTTGTGGTTGCCATAGCAATTTAGTAAAACCAATACATGTGAATGCAAATGAGATAGATAACGTTATTAGTTCTGTAGAAATATATACAGCTTGAGATCTTGTATTACGAAAGTTTAATTAAAACAAAATACTTTTGGTTTTTAAAAATCTTGACACATAATCAAAACGAGCCATACTTAAAAGTAACGGTGCTGTTACCAAATACGATATGAGAGTTAATTATGATAATGGATATTATTCAGATTTCTATATACATTTAAAAATTTAAAAGTGAGGGTATTTGTCGAGAAATATATTTATCTTCACAAAATAGGATCAAAGGTATTGCCAAAGAACGTTTCATAAACAAGTCAATTCCTTTTTCAAATATTAAAACGTTGAAATAAAATATAAGAATAAACAAAGCTAGAACGGTTATAAAATGTAATCATATATTATTTACAGTAGTAAATAAATAATCTCTCTCTATGTTTCATCTCAATTAGTTGTAACATCATAAGATATTAAACTTTGTACAGTTGATTCTATTAAGATAATTAATCGAGATATCATAATCTTAATGTCGTAATTTATGCGTTACGAACTAGCTATGATATTAGTTTGCAAAGAACTAATTTATTTCATCAATAATATTTCATTCTGATACTTTTGAATTTCTTGCATGTTCATTTTTTTTGTTACAAAATTAGCAATAGTATATGTCATAATTTATCCATTGAAATTACTCGAGGTATAATCTAAAACGATTTTCTTAATAATTCATTCTCCACTTTTATTTATTCCTTTGTCTACATAATACTTACTTATAGTACTAATTTATTTGTCTTTGAAAAACCTAACATATAATAAATAATATTGTGGACAACAATGTGACCAAGACCTCGCGAGCTGTTTTTGAAATCACTATACAAACCATTCAATTCGCTCAATTTTCACATAGCTTGGAAAGTTTATATGTATTTTGTAAATTTTCAGCAAATATTTAGATTTGCAATCACATAAGTACTTGTATCGAAGGTCGACATAATGTGCAATTATCATGTATTTGGAGGTCACTGATCATTTTGTCATTGGACTTATCTTAGACGACCTGAGCAAACGCATTATGGACGCTTGATTACATGTCAGCCAACCAAAACTATCCGTACCAAGTGTATCGGAAATTTTCACGGTACGAAGCACAGATACCGGTGTTCAACAGCATGTAATCTTCGGTACAAGTGCCGATGCTTTTATAATTAGGAAACTAATAATAACTTATCATGTGCTCTTTGATAATTTTTTCGGCACTCATTGTTGTAATATTTCGTATGTTTACGCATGAATTTATATGTAAACAAACGTATGACACTTTGTAATAATTGAAACCAAACCAAGAGCAATTGTTTTTTAAGTTCCAAATGTCCTTCAATTTTGTTTCTTCAAGTCCATCAACAGACGAAATTTGATGTTGTGGTGTAATTCTAAAGATGTTTTATTCATCATTGTACTATCTAAGCGTGAAGACTAAGCTACAGATATCTATAACGTTATTTCTCAGTCACACCTTTACACCGACATTCATGGGCTAGCAAGAAAATTTTATCTTACATGACTGTTATTATCATTTTATTGTGTCCGTCTATAAAATCCGGGTTCATCAAAATTTATTGAGGGATTTACGCCATTTTGAGACGGACAAAAACGTGTTAGGTTTTACATAAGCGTTCATTGTATTGTGACTTTTTATTTGGTCTGACCTTTGGATATTTCATGAATATGATGAATAAGTGCAATAAAAATTATAGGTTACAAAAATTTATTGTTACCTAAATACTAGCATAGGAACATGATTAAGTACTTATTTTTTATCAAAACAAATATTATTAAGAAGTACCAAGTTTTGTAGACAATAACTAATCTATGAACACTAGTGACCTAAATCCGTCCGATACAACATTGTAATCACTTCCTTGTGTCTATATCAATGATTGCTAATCGCGGATTAGTTTCAAACACTTGATTACGGACTACCATACAAATGTATATGTCACCTAACTATCGTAGGAATAGAAAGTGAGTGAAACTGTCTAGGCAGATTTCACTAGTTCATGCAATATGACTTTAAATGATTTATTTTCACACATTTCCCCATGCAGGGTTGAAGTGCACGATTCAATATTGGCTGTTATGTAACTCTTAGCAAAGACGTACTAAGAAAAAGCATTCAAGTAAGTTATTAGATAAACTATAAAATATATCAAGACAACCTTGGATGTTTTATGACTAATTGGCAATTTTATGGTACAGAGTTTAAAAATTATAGCTCTTTTCACGTTACCTATACATTGTCTCTCATAACTCGGATATTAACATAAGTGTTCTCAATCCAAGTACTAACGAGGATGATGCTAAGCTGGAAGTGAGACCTCACAATGAAGATCAGTTTGGTTTTTAAATTCTTATCATCATAATCATTACTTAGGGATTAGCGGCCACACACGCGCCAAGATAAAATAATTGTTTCACTATGATAGTGTTAAAACTGACGTAACGGACAAAACTAATATTTTTATCATGAAGTATTGTATTTTATTTTAACAAGTTTTTTGTTTTCGTTCTTCGAAATTATTAAAATAAAGTTATGAATTAAGAATATGTTAGAGCCACATGAATAAACTGTAAATGTACATTGTTATATTTACATTGTGTTAATCCAAAAAGAGTAACTTTCAAAGAGAGAGAAAGAGATAACAAAGCGAAAAAACGGATCACAAAAGTGCTAAACGACAAATCGTGTAAATGATTTGCGCAGATCCGGCGCCTGCCTTGTATGAACCCGTCTCACGACATTTTTGGTTAAATTTATTATTTTGTCGTATTTTATGCTATTTACGTTTGGGTGCATATTATAATTGTCTTTTTTATCTTGATTTGTGGTTGTATTTTTTTGTTGTTGCAACGATTTTTGTTTATATCTAACTCGTTATTTACTTCTTTTTACACATTCGAGTTCATAATTCACAACATTAGGTCCTTTTCATTAAGCTCGCTTTAAAACATCTTTTTCGTGTGTATTAGCATAATATAATAACTTGAAGTGTAAATCCGTTCTTCCGTGTAACGTTTAACAAAAAAAAAAACATATTTAAATTCTGATCTCTTCTTACACTTGATACGATAATCTAATGCGTAAAAAATTTCATGCAAAATAAGTGTTGCTCAATTTATTAAATTGAAATGCTCACATATCGATTACACGGGAACGTCAATCGATGTTGATTTACCGACAAATTCTGAATTAAACAGTCCAATATCTACAATAACTACTGAATAAAAGATATTATTGATTCTTAGTAGTTTATCAATTATTGAAAAATTAAGATTTTTGTGACGAAGATAAATATCGATGTCATATTATGTAAGTTTAAACTAAGTAAAATTATCTTATACTTTACTTGTATCTGCAAAGAGTCTGTTTTTAACTGGACATTGTACGAATTTCGTTGAATCACATGGCTTGGTTATAATATCAATGCACTTGGTATCAATAATCTTTTTGATTCTGATAACCCAAATATAGGTCACATGTGTCACCAAAATGTAGAGAGATCTCAAGTGGAGGCCTTCAGTTGAAGAGTAGATACAGATTAGCAATCTAAAGCACGTACAGATTTAGATACTAGAAGTACTGAAATAATCAAAATTAAATTTTGGCAAAATATTGTACAATTAGTTCTGTTTCTTTTTCTCAAGCCATAGGTCATGAAACCCTATTTGTGCTACTTATACAGTTTACTTCACAAATCGTACTAGTTTTGGTTATCAATTTAGCATCATTATCGTATCATCAACCAAATAATCTTCGTTAACATCGGACTCTGATCGTGACTCTGAACTAAAAATAACTGATTCCTCTGCTATTGATGCATTTCTAACAAACTCACTATAGATTCCTAAAATCGATTTTCAGTAAAGAAAACACAACGCAAGTAAGTAATACATATGTATACAATAGCTGAATAATGTTGGTCAAAATGGACACCAAGTGATAGCTGCATGGAAATCTATTAAAAAATATATTAGACCTCATCATAAACGATATATTATTATATAATAACATAACTTCACTCTTATAGCAGGCTTTGTAATTGAAAAACTAGTAATAGGCGGTATTCAATAAGAGCAAATTTCTTCATCGGACAGCGTGGAGTGTTTGCCTATGTAATCATGGCAAATGATAGGTGGTCGCTAAGCTCTCTCATGATGTACTTTAAATATTATATGTTCGCGGAAAAATAGGAAGCCTTATGATTTTAATGGTGGTAAAGGCTTTTATGGTTATTATAGGGTATTCGTGAAGTAGTTAATGATTCTATCAAGAATAGAATGTATAAAATTTTCAGTTGGCATTGAATACTTTGTAAGTATTGGAGATATTCGTGATAAGTTACGTATTCCCGCACCTTTTTTTTTCTTTTAATTTTGAGCTTGACACATCTTTAAAAGTTGCCAGAAGGCTATTTTTCCAAATAAATAGCAATTATATATGTCATACGTTTCTTGTTATATTTTTATCGCTTGGTATTTTGACCATAATATGTGTGTCGCATCGCAAATGTGATAATTACGGCAGCTAAGCCGCGGTCACGTACAACCTTTGCTATTTATGAGAATTAGGAAATCAATATGTTAAATACTAACAACTTCAGTGATTCAAAGAATTTTAAATATCTGATGACTATATTCTTGTAGACGTCATCATAATACTAATAGTTACAATGTTATTCAAACTGTTTAGTAAGCCTATCATATGTATATTGTGATAGGTTACATTGTCAAAATTACAAATTGAATCCAAAAAATATGGTTTCATTAACAAAAAAAATGTGTCATCAACATCGATATGTCCGATGGAAGACACTATAATTGACATCTATTAAAGTCATAAACTTATTTCCTAAATTCCTAAACAAGTGTAACAACCCTGATAATAATCAACATCGCAAATCAATATTACGTTATTGAAAGATAATTGACTGATTTAATTAAACATGTAGATGATTGATTTATTATCGTTGCGCGTCCGATAGTGACGCCGGGACACGTCACGTCAATGTCTAGACGTCCGTATCGAACGAATGCGGAACCCTGAAGTACATTTGTGTGCAATCAATTGCATTATACCTGTTAGGAATCAATTTACTAACAATTAAATGCAAGAAAAACTTAAAGAAGATGGCATTGAAAATTAAAGTTATCTTAACATTATTTACTTCAATACCGTTGACGATCAATATATGCCTGATACAATAGCCAGAGGATATCATTTTAAAAGTAAAGCTATATTACCTAACCAAACGCGAATATATTTGGCCTAACATTAACAATTTCAGAAGATTGGAACCAATACATTTTTAAGACCAGTCTTACCTTATAAAAATGTCTAAACCTACCCAACCTAGAGACGAATAGACACATATTTACAAAAATGTTTACAATTCATTATAAAATGAACTGTATGTTTATTTGTATGCAAATGCTAATAAGTCACGCTGTACCAATATGGAAAAGAAAACAAAACCTAAAATACATTGCAAAGCGATAAGCCTCAATGGATATTACCCTCCTAGAAAATACAAGAAGACACTCGTCATTTCTATTCGTTACATACATTTTGATTGTAGGCCCTAATATGATTCCTTGAGGAACTCACTCTAAAACCAATAACATATCAAGGCAGCTATTATTTGGGAATGCTTGACGATTGGTAGTATAATTACAAATTCCGTCTTATCGTTGTAAATATATTCAAGTTGTCTCTGTTAAAGCAACAAATACCAGAGATACGTACAAATGCGATGTGGAAACTAATCAGAGGTGGATTACAAATCTCAAAATACCGAAGTTTAGTTATTTACTCTACCTCGGTGTTCTTAATCTTAATTGTTAACTTGTCGAAATATTTACATAATTACGTTTTATGTTATCGTTTTATAGACAAGATGAATATGCAATCTCTTTCGCAAATTATTCTACACATAATTCTATTTATTTTTAAGGATGACGTGTTTCCCGAATTTAATCACTTTTGTTTTTCGTTTAATATTTCATTAGTCTTTTTTGTGTTCTCAACTAATTAACTATGCAATGTTTGTTTATATGTTACACTGTTATTTACACATAGCGCACTAGTTGCATTTTTAATATGGTTCGATACCTCTGAAGTGTTACTAGGAACTTTTATCGCATCAAAATGCGCCGTGTGCGCTTTACGGGTAACCGGCAGATGTTTTCTCATTACACCCAGCTAATGTAAATAAAATGATGGCTGCGATTGAAACTACTAATCCTTTTACACCGGATAACTGACCTTTTTACGTCTTACGTAAATTGGTTTTATTTATTAAGAGCTTACATACTTGGGCTATGAGTATGCCTAACCTAGATAAGTTCGAATTAGGCAAATCGATAACTGATGCTAATTTCCAATACGAATGAGAAATTTTATTTAGAAATCATACTAACGATGGCATATGTGTCAAGTAATCGTTTTGATAATTGAGTTGTTAAGTGAAACGACCTTTTGGTCTTCAATTTAAAGGCACTAGTACATTACGATACTGGCCACTTCTAAAGTATACCTATTTGTATTTCATTCCCCTTAAAACCTTCGTTATTAAGGAGTATATTATAAATGATATCATTAATTAACATTAAATTGACCATAATTATACAGTAGCAAATTTTATAAACTACCACACTATCAAATTGAACATTTATGACAACACCCGAATAACCTTAAAGCATCTGACTTTATTTTTATTTAATTAAAACCTCTGACAACATTAATAAACTTTATGGTCACAGTTAATTTATTTTATCGCAGATTAATTGGGAATTAATTTTTAAATTTATGTTCTATGCTAAACGACTTATAAATTATTTGTCTATTTATGCAATAAAGTTTTGTTTTTTTTTACAATATTTTAGAATACCGGACAATGAAAAAGGAAGATAAAGAGGTCACTGTCTAGATAGAGTTTGTTGTTGTTTCGTTGTTTTTTATCGCTTTTGTTAATTATTTACTTATTATTATTCTCTGTGGAATTTAGTAAATTATTTTTTATCAGTTTTCAAGGTCGTCAGTTGAACTTTTGTGACATACTATTTAGTGATATTGCTGTCCGTTTTGAAAAAAATATGCTGGAGTTCCTTCACCTGCTAATCTATGTGTTTGTAATATTTAATAAAAGGGTTTTAACTCACCATCAGGAGGCACAATATCTTCGCAGAGACGGCAAGCTGTGGTAACCTGGAAAAAAAAACCAAACAGAAATTAGACTTTACGCCATATACAATAAGATACAAAATCACTGTCTAAAACATAACCTTTTTGTTCAAGATTTGGCTTTATTTATGTTAGGTATGAGTAATCTTAAACAAAAGTAAATAGTTATTACATTTATATACGTATTATGGATAAAGAGAATGTACCTAATCTTTTCTGTCAGATAAAATGCGCAAACAATGAACACTGTTTATCTTGCATGAACGCGTAAAACAGATGAATGTTTTATGGTCATATTTTATTTTAAAACAGTGTTTTTATTACATTTTTTCTGCTCATTATAACTGACTATGGAGTACGAGGAGCAGAGAAGTGTTACCTGAACTTTTCAAACAGATATCTCTAACCAGTTTATTCAAATTTGAAAAGAACGAACTCGATTATTTATAAGATCATAAGATCAATAGGTCGAATAATGGAATATCAACGGCTCTTAAAAATTAAGATATTGAAGATGGGAAACAGTCCTTTAAACACAATTTGGCTTGATGATTAGAAACTATATTTGCTGTATTTTGAATTGGAGAACATTCATCTCGGTACACAAAATTAAACCATAAAGGTTTCATTACAAATACAGTTTTTCACCTGTCTATGAGTTCTTATGAGGAATAGGGCCTAAACGCAGGTAATATGTATACCTAAATAAATGTCGTATCAATCAATAGTAGAAGATAATTATTTAATCTAGCTACCCATTTAATTATTTACAATTAAAATTAAATTAAATATATCATAATCTTTGTGATATATGAACTATATTAATACGTATTAGTATCTAAGACGATAATTGGAGATTAAATTACTTAATAGGTTTTTAATAATAATTCGTCGATTTCACAATGTTAGGTAATACTTCATCTAGACTCTCTGTCGTGTTATATCTTTTATTTTACTTCTAACATCATTATCATATAAAAAGGTGAATCAATAATTTTGATGATCTTTTATAAAAACTATTCTATGTCCTTTCTCGAGTTCCAAACTATATGTCTGTACCAAATTGTACAAAAGAATCGGTTCAGTAGTTTAGGTGTGAAGAAAATACAGACAGATAGAAAGACAGACAGAGTTACTTTCGCATTTATAATATTAGTTTGGATGATAATGATCTGTAGTTATCATGTCTACCTGTCTATAGCCATCCTCATCCATAACCATGCCGTATTGAACTATAGCGCTGCATTGAACATGCGAATCAAGTGCAATAAGGAACCGCTGCCCCATCCTAGAGCACGAGAAGGAACGGAGTGGTTTTTATTCAGTAAGAGTCTAACTCCTTCGTCTCTCAGGAGAGAAGGCGAGAGAAGTGATTTTTCTTATATGTCATATTTTGGCAAACGAGTAGACGCATTACCTGGTGGTATGCTATCAGCGCCACCCATGGACACTCGTAAACCAAAGGGGTTACTACAAGTGCGTTGCCGACCTCTAGTGGGTTATATGAGATTAAGGATTTGAGAGTCGAGGGTGGTGGAGTCAACTTAAATGTTGTTTCACACCAGTTTTCGAAGAGGCCGTGGTATCACTCCGGTCGGTCGGCCGGTTTCGAATTTGAAGATATTATTCCCATTTCAAAAAAATATTGTGTTTAAACATCACCTGAAGTAAACTTTACTTAAAAAATCATTGAAAATTATCAAAAGTATAGTAATTTCTAAATAAACGATGCCAGTACACACACTGAAAATCCCCATCCACCTAACCGGTATTTCCGTACAATAAACGAAGCAAATTTACGCGATAAAAGAAAACAAGAATATATTTTTCTTATCTCTGTTCTGTACGTAGGTATTTCAAAGACGCTACGATTGAATGGATATGGTATGTATGTATGTGCGTTGGTTCAACATGCTCTTTACAATTAAGAACGTTATATACAATAGCTCATAAAA
Organism: Spodoptera exigua; assembly: GCA_902829305.4. NCBI lineage: Eukaryota > Metazoa > Arthropoda > Insecta > Lepidoptera > Noctuidae > Spodoptera > Spodoptera exigua. The sequence goes on from LR824614.2 coordinate 9,880,726, forward strand.
ATTTGGTTAGTATTTTATCTAGTACTTCTAATTTATCATCGTTTTGGGTTTCAAAATAATATCGAATGTATTGGGCAACACTGTTACTCATTCATTTTAATCAAATTACATTTACATATTCAGTATTTTTTACTTAAAAATCTGGGACTGAAGTTGGTATTCAATCCTTTTTATCCGACAACTACAAGATACTTCGCGGATATTATAACTGCACCTAGCTGGAAGGTCTACACTACGCTTGTCTCGACGCGGTCTCTACTGAAGAATTCCTGATCTGAATGAAGAAGACTTTGATCGTCCAGAAAACTTGCTAAACATTAATAGAATGATGAAAATGATCGCACGGTTGGCGTAGTGGCTAGGCAACTCGCTGCTGTGCTGTAGCAAGTTCGAATCCCACACAGAACAACCAAAAATTGTTGTTCTGGGCCTGGGTGTGAATTTGTAGTTTTGTATCTGAAATGTTCTTGCTGTTTTAAGCAGTAATAGAATGTAAGTATCTATTTCTTCACACCCTTGACATTACAGTAATCAGCTCGTGCCACCATTTGACCGATGAAGCTCAACAAGTACGTATTAAAAGAATACCCCAATCCGGTCATTGACACCGCGGTAATTCGATGCCATAAAACAAACATACGTCACGACTAAGCGTCCTTGTAATAAAGAAATAAATTAAGTAATATTACATAGTTAGATTCGCATAAATATTTTAATTACAGCCTGTTCTAAACATGTTAATGACATAAAAAACTTAATAAAATATGTAACATAAATCACGTTTTTTTTAATACACTAAAACATTAGTAGGTATCGTTTTTTTTCTACATAATTATGTTGTATACTTTTATCCGATTTATCTAAAATGGACGCACGATTGGTCGACGATTACGGTATTAAAATTGATTTACGTACACGTGGACTAAACTATTTATATTATATACTATTTAAATATTAAATCGTACTATAGTTGCGTTATTGTTACGTTATACTCGTAATCAGAAATATAATATAAAAAAATATTTAATATTTTTATTTCTATTTCATATGTATATGTATTTTTATTTCTTATTTAAATTGAGGCAGTCCTAGAAATCTTATCTTTAATAAAGTGTAAGTAAATAATATTGGATATTGTAAACAATGATGAGACCACCAAGGCTAATTTAATCAAACCATAATTCAAGAACATTATAAAGGTATTTACAGAACAAAAAGATTTATAGATTTTAAACGTAATTAAATAAGTCGCAGATCTTAATTTACACAATTGTCGTCACAAAATAATGTTATATGATTTTTAAATTAAAACCGACTTAAATTTGTAAATATTACATTTCTATTTTACAATATTAGCTCAAGCCGCAGTAAATTTCGTCGAAATATGTATTATATAAAATAACCTTCTTAAATAAACCGCTATAGACAATATCTGGATACCATATAATATCATTAATCATCGATTATAACACGGTCTATCGTTAGGTAACATGATACCTAAGTATCGATGCTACCGGGCGCTATGCGTAACAAAAACTATAGTTCATAGGCCAGGCAATCATACTTAGGTAATCTACACGGATAGTGTGTAAATTGAATAGGTCTTTGCAGTTCTTGGCTCTTTATACTTTGGTCTATCTATGTTAAAGTACTTTGAGCTAAATTTCCTTACTATTATGAAAATCAAAAATCGAGTTTCATCTACCTTTCAAATCTAAACTCTGGCTAAGCTTACTGTAAGTCGAAATTTGAGAACAGTGCAGATGATAACGTGTTTTAAATAATATTTCGAAAGAAAGACAATTTTCTGGACAGTCATTTTTTTATTACATTTTTTTACTCATTGTAAACCTGCGTTCACGAATTAAATTGTGTCCCAGAAATATAAACAAATATGAATCATGTATCAACCCTAATTCCGCGTCTCTTTGCATAAAAAAATATACGTCAATAACATACCAAAGGGTAGGGTTACCACTGCGTAATAACTAATTCAATTTCACCTGTACATTGACATAGGATACCACACGTAAATTCCGACTAATTTACTTGACTCATCGTTGTAGAATTTCATTTTTACGCAACGCCTATTCTCAGAAAATTGACTTGAAACTTGCTTCAAAATTTTATTGCTATGTATGAATAAAAATAAGTAATCAATGTTAACATTCAATAAGTAGGCGACATACAAACATTTAATTTAACATATATTATTATACAATATAAAATGAAATAAATGAAAAATATAAAATTGAAAAAAAAAACCATTGTCATAATTGTTGCTTAAAATTATAACAATGCGTATTATGAGATAGAACAAAAAAAAACAAATGGAATGACCGCCTAGCTTAATGTGTCACGTGGAAGCACGTTTTCGTCAGCATGAAAAGTAAAAAAAAAACAAACGCGGCCAGTACATATGTACTAATACACACATAAGTATGTAGGTACTCATTGTTCAAATCAATGATGTATAAAACTATAGATACGTTGTCCGCGCTCTAAAATGACAACATGAAATGAAGGCAATTGACCACATCGCGCTTAGTTACGCACCAACCTGCCGCTCGACGCTACGTTTGTTTTTAATCTATATCGTGTGTAAACCTGTGCGAAACATAAAGAAAGCATGTCGTCGTGTGTGTTCAGACGATGTACAAATTATACTCCAAAAGTTAAAGACAAAAATGTGTCATTTCATGCGTAAGTTCACCAAACAACCTATTTTTATTTTACTTTTTTCGACGCCGGCGCCCGCCATCTTATGGCGACCGGCGCATGAAGGTATAGTCACGTGACGTCGGCATAACTGAAGATGTATATTTATCTCCCTCTAGCAAAGGCATTCCACTATACGATGTCATATTTTCTTTCCCTTTCTTTACTCGTAGAAGTAGTTATCTAGTATTTTCGCCGTTTTTAAGCGCCGCGATGTTGGTTCATGACGTGTCTATATATAATACGTCATTGGTTCAAATACACTAATTTTACAGTTCGAAATTAAACAGTAGAGGATAATTATTTCGATTCGTCGTGCGCATAAGCCATAAGCCATAATAATGTTGAAAATTTTAATTAAGTATTATGTTTAACGGCTAACTCAGGTGAAAGAGTTATTTGATGAAAAATTTAAATATAAAAAGGATTGAAATGGTGATTTCAACTTCGAGAAAATAATAACAAAATATTGAAAATGTCTTCTTTTATTTATAAAAACCAAAACTTAAATAACAGTTTTTTTTTAAATAAAATTTTAGGCTTACTAATGAAAACCTCTTTTAAATATTTGAACTTCGAATCTGTTCCATACAAAACAAAAATAAAGAAAAAGTAGTTGATGATTGCATGAATTAATAACTTATTATACAATATCAGGCTGAAGCCCAGTAACCTAGTTCCATCAACGTATTCTCAAGCATTGATAAGGGGATAAGATAAAAAAAATATCGCAATTCTATCAAGAAAATTCATAAATATGTCAATAATAATAATATTTTTACTGCATAGCGTAAAACATAATATGTGCTTGCGTGGCATGTCAAGGCTAGTGAAAATTATAGGAAAAATTGAAGGACAATATTATTCTTCGTGACCCACCTATTAATTTTATTGTGTTTTCAACTCTAATGCATATTTCTATGGCATGACTCAATAATACAAACTTCAAAGTCAGCTGTCAGAGTTCTCTAACATAATTCACATATCTTATAAAGACTGAATTACCACGAACAAAATATTCGATCGAGAAGGAGAATTAATAAAGAAGGTAAATTATATTGGATTTTAAGAATTATGTATTCAAATCTGATCGAAATTCATAGGTGAGTTACCATCATGACTAGAAGTGATTGAAAATCCAATGATACCTAAGTACATATAATTCAATATACTACATAAGCGAAGAGCAAATAATCTATGCGACATTGTGGTAGTTCCCAAACCACGGTCAAGACAAATACCTATAAAGTTAGTAATGAATTTTCTCGCACCGACCTTGAACTTCGCGTGCCGTGAATACAAAATGAGGACAGTTTCTAGCGACTGTAAATTCTAATGAGTGTCTGGGAGGTCTTTATTAACATAAATGTTTCTAAAACTAACGTAAATATTTGGGGAAATCGTAACATCTCGTGTAGTAACAAAAAAATAAAGGTATTTTATATTTATACCGATAAATTATTTGGCATTTGTCTTGTTAGCATTCTGTGCATATCAAATTCGTATACCTACTTGATCGTTTTTGTGATAAAATATTTGTTTTGAACCAATTCAATAGTGGAAAACAAATTATTGATATCTAAAATACACAATAGCCAATCCGCCTTTCAAAAGTTTTTCAGAAATCCAGACAGAATACAAGAAGTCTCGAAGTTCGAGTCTACTCGATATAATAATGTTTTTGTAAAAGTCCACACGAAAACATAAAGAACTGATTAAAGACCATCGAACTCTGGAAATGCCACGTGTAGCTGTAGACGTTAGCATAACAAAGATAATACACGTGCATAGACTTACTGTGAAACCAGTCCGTGTTTCAACTGTCAAAGTTCTTAATATGTATGCAAATTCTAAACATTTTGATCAAATCACTTCCAGTATTAGCTAATCCTTAATCATTGTTAAGTAAGACGTTTGTGGTCGTCACATTTGATGATATCTTTATACTTAATTTCTATTATTTTTAATATTGTGAAACAGTTACAAGACTGTTAAATCAACGAAATCTTTAAAATATTGAGACATCAATACAATTTATTGATCTATAATTTAGAATCGAGACAATATCTATATTTTATGTTAATGAGTCATATCTATATTTGGAAATCAAAGCAAATTAATAGTTGATACGAAAACAAATGAAAAATGTGACGTAAAATGTGATGTTTTACGTCGGTAACAACAATAATCTTAATTGGAGCTATCAATAAATAATTAATTAAGATTGGAATATTGTGATTTGGCAAAAAGCCGTCATATCCCGTGATTAACAAAAAAAATATATAGCGCCACAGATAAAAAAGTGCTGCTCGTGCACCTATTTCTTATGTCATAAATCGATAATAATTTTTCATGTCCTTCGCTTTTATGTTTCTTGTGTGTTTATATTGTATTTAGAATTATGATAACGTAAAATGAAGTGTAGACAATATTATAGTAAAACCATGGTTTGTGAGAATTAGAAGGAACATTGATTGTGGGAATGAATAGATAGATATCCATCAAAAATCTTAGCAAGAATAGGTACCTACTGTGCTGTTATGTCCTACTTTATTTATTATCTAAGTTCTATATATCTTATTACATAAAATCTCTTTTTCATAGGATAAGGTGGAAAATAAGCAAACGAACTGATATCGCTCACTGACTCTCGCGACACTAAAGGAGTTACAACTACTTTGTCAGTTTTTTTTGGTCTCTTTAGGATTAGATTTCCAGTAACCTCAACGCAAGTGTAGTTTCCCGCCAGTTTTCTGTGAGTTTATGAGTCTTCTGTACCTACGTCTCTCAAAAAGAAACCTAGTTAGAACAATATTTCTTCCCCCAAACCCTTACAAATCTACTAAATTTCATCATTGAAATCGTTGAAGTTCTAAGACCATTTGAATATGTGCACGTTCCAAGGCATTCCATTTTGTACTTTATGTCACCGTATTGTTAAAGTGCAATAAATCATTACAACTACACTTTGGTTCATGTTGTACAACATCTATAATTCTAACATGAAATTAACAAAGTATTCAGCGGATGGCATTGAGTGAAAATAATTGTTTGTCATATTTCACACGTGGATTTTATGTAATATATTATAATATTGTGTCTTAAATAACAATATGTTGTTTATTAACCGAAGATGTCGGTTATCCAGCTAAGAAATCCCTCGTGAAAAGTAAAAAGAAACCGCAGAATTGTTCTAGTATTCATATACTCTTCATTTTCTGTTACACAGTTATGAATTATAAAAAAGTTCTTGTAAGATAAAAAAAATCACCATCTACCTCTTGTAGCACGCTATAAAATAATAATAAATTAAATAAAAATTATCACACTTCAGTAGCATTTTTTTTTTCAGTTTGGAGTTTATCGCTATCTTTTCATCTTCATTTATCATGTTTGTACTCATAATTCCTATCTATATTCATATGAGACATTGCTTATATATTTGTGTAAAAAAACCAAAAAACAGCTCCAATAAAATGAGATCCTATCGCAACATTAAATTTCTTTTATAGTTTCACTCAAACACATCAACGTCTCATATAAAATCACATGAATAACATTTATTCGCAATAAAAATATATACAAACTTACAAATACTTGGTAGAATTTACGACTTAAAACAATACAAGATCGGATCGGATAAGAAACATTATGGTATGAAGACAAGATCCTAAGACTCACCAGGGATTGGAGTACTATTTACGCGATTGACCACACTAAAAAAAAAACACCAGTAGAGCACATTGGCCAGTTCAGAATCAAATTGAATAAATTTATAAGACATTTCTTTTACGATAATCCTTGTAAAAATACAATGACTTAACAAGATTAGCCTTGAAAATATGCACATAGTAAGCACACGTTCATAAATGTAACATTTGTAACAAACGTATCTGTTTTCTTTGTATTTTCTGTACAATCTGCATATGATGTAATCTATGTATAGAGAATTGGCAACGTATAGATTCTTTTTGGAACTATTTCCAATTTTGAAATAAGCTTATAAATAATTCGAATTTTGAAATTTGATAAGTGAAATGATAGATAACGTACCAATGTGGCTCGACACAAATATTGTATGAATAAATACTTTTTTCTTTGAAATAGAATATAGAAGATATGATCTTAAAATGTTTTAAAAGTTACCATCTTTTTTATCATATTTTTAATTTAATTTAACGGTCAATTGTAGTTTATACAGTACTGCATTTTTACATATTAAATATAATACCTACGAAAATATAAAAAGCAACAATAAATCAAATATAAATACTCATTAGTTATGTTAAATTTAAAATTTTCCTTCTAATAAAACCGATATCAGAATCCTTGTAATCACATTAACAATAATTAAGATATTGCAAACACTGTTAATAATTCTAGATCGAATTTCGATTAATAACATATTTATTGTTAATTAAACCTAATACCTATTCATTTCCCGTGACAAAATAAATATAGGTACCTAAGCAAATAAAAACTGTACAGAAAATTCTTTCAACATAAAATAAAATTATTTTTGTATAAAAAATGATGATATGGAAAATTATATTTATAAAACATAAAAAATATTTCTTATTTTTATTCTTAAAAACATTAAAAGTGGCCCCACACTAGGATTTTCTCCTGTGACGTGGATGCGGTTACAAACAAAAAAATTCAGATACACAAGCCACCCAGACCCAGAACAACAATTTGTGAATCACACAAAGAGTTGTTCCGTGCGGAAATCGAATCCGCTACACGTTGCACAGCAGCCCAGCCACCGCAACAACCGTGCAGTCAAATTAAAAAGACACTACTATTTTTATTATTATTGCGTTGCTGAATTAAATAAATAAATAATACACGGAGTAGAAACAAACAAGTACTAAGACTATCTAGACCTTTTCTAGTCATGTTGACACTTATAAATTATTACAAGAGTGATAATAATAATCCTTACAGAACCCAATCATTGGATACCTATATTTAATTATTAACAACAATATTATACTTAACAATATCTCGCTGATAGCTGTTTTTAGCAACAGATAAGAAACGCACAATGGAAAACTTTGTAATATTTAAGCGCCATTGATTTTTTTTTATCATTATATTATTTGTTTTTATTTCATTGAAGTTATGATTTCTCTGCACAATAAAATTGTTTTAACCGTATTAAACTTATATTTATGTATTTTGGGGATAGAAAATTAGTGTAAATATTTTTTGTTGATATTATTAAATTATTAATACATCCCGAAATGTTGCGGGTGAAACACAGTCAAGGGCTTGGTTGAAGTAGTAGAAAGAACGGCGTCGTTTTTAGTCAGTAGGAGTCTGACACTCCCTCATAGATATCATATCATATTAAGAAATAGATATCAATACATTGACGGTTTATTTCTAATTGTATTACAATAATCACTAATTAAATCTTCGATTGTCTCGAAGCCAGACTGCATAAAGGAAAATCCTATTGATTACAATACAAGTTTATCTAAAAACAATTTGAAACACAGTTTTAACTGATATTTATCGAATGTAAAGTAATAGGTAGGTATACTTACACTTTGTTAATCTTCCAAAATTGTCGTGATTTGTCACTTATCTACCTTGAGATCTATGAAAAAGACATCCGTTGTAATCTACTGAATAAAGTTCACGTTCAAAATTTTTTTTTATTATATAATATAAAATTTATTGAAACTCAATGTGAAAAGCTCTACTAGTTTCAAGTAACAACGGGGCTCATAAGTCTTATTCACGAGCAGCGACGTCGTGGAGCTAACAGACTATTGAAAAAATATTTAAAATAAAATAATAATAATGTTAAAATTATTTATTAATATTTTTATTTCAATAAAAATAGCCACGCTCCATTTTTTTTATTCATATTTATTCGTAAGCCTGTATGTACAGGCTTACGAATTAAAACGTGTATATACAGTATGATATTAATACTTTATTCGTATCTCAATTAATTAATAATTTAATTATGTCGTTAGCTCTTCTTCACTGCATGGGGTAACGCTGTGACCTAGGTCAGCCGCTTACTAAACGATAAATTCATAGCAGTATGCGCATATTTAAAACCTACGTGATAAACATATTTACTTCAGGTATCAAGTGACGACGAAGAACAAGCCTTAATGACACGTGTATGCTACTAACTTGGAGGGGCAAACACAAAAATACTAAAATTAATACTAACTTTATTATACTAACTAGAATAAAAATACATATCAATCTCTCAAAATTCAAGTTTTAATAAATTTACATCTAGTTGGGCACAATCACGAACAATTATAAAATGGATTTATTTTATAAATATTTTAAAATCAGAATATCCCTGAACACGTTGACTATTATAAGAAAAAAAATATTTATTAATTTAATTATTTTAACACGGATAATCTATTAGTCCGGTATTTCCTATTTGTAAATTTTTTTATTCTAAATTCTTTTCTATTCTCTGTAAAAATATTGACAATCAGCAATAAAAGTATGTAATAAAAAATAATTATTCAGAGTTGCTGTTTAACTCAATAGATGGCATTAAAATCAAAATATACATGCAGATAAAAAAAACAAAAGTTTTTTTTTTATCAAATCTCAGATTTCTGACTACGTAGTCGAACTTGCGATCAGTAGTCCAATGATGTAACAGTAATAATTTACTTATAAGATAACAATAGTACTTAGCATTTAAACCACACATGAAGATACCTACGAGTTACCTACGTGCCTCAAATTACATTATAACTAAGTTGCTAAAGATACACACATAGATAGACGATAGAACCTCTACCAATTTATAATTCGAACGAGAAACACTACTAAAAGGAATTACGTAGAATTAAGAATTTAAAAATAAAAATACGGCGCTATTTTTTTTTTGTATTTAACGCTACAAATGGACAAGCATGCAACTGCACGATTTGTAAGCAGAAAATAATTATAAGCAAAGTAATTATTATGTAGATACCTATGTGTATTTATTAAATTACGCTTAGGTACACATTTGGCAAGTATCGTCACTATTGTTATGTTATGCAATTAAGATTTCTTTTATCTACGTAAATCGCTCACAAATCATAAAAGATAAAAATCTATCATAAAAAATGCTGTAAAAACCATTCACAACAAACATCTTTCATCAACGAATTTACGTCAAATGCTCATGTAAAATGTCGATTTTTATCTTAGTTTGTTTAGAGATACGATAGTTTTGATATCTTTGAAAGTTAAAAATAAATTTCATCGATAAAAGTATTGAAAAATAACATAAATTTTATCTCACTTCATTCATGTTACACCGCTAATCGCATGGCAACTAGTGACGCAAATGAAAATGAGGACTAGAAAAAAAAAGTTAAATCCACTTACATAGCCGAACTTTGCCGTCATGTTGTGTCCCGTTGTATATTATGTAGAACATTCATCTAACTGAATTACTCGGCCGCTTTTCCTTTACTAAAACTGAACAATCCACTTTTATGTAATATTTTTTCAACACACTTCCCATTCAATAGAACAAAACACTGAAAATAGTATACTTTTTGTGCTTCAATTCAAGCAAAACGCAAACAATAGCTTTTGTAGTCACTAGAAAAAATACAGAGTAAGCGCTGAACGTACTCTGAAGAGAAACACCTACGTTTCACATCACTTTCATAATTTTCCGAATAAGCCCGACGAGCGCGATTTAAAAATGGAACACCTTTTTTTTGTCAAACGCCTTTGACGTGCTCGCGTGTCTTTGAATTATCCAGGGTGTACATTTTTTTCTTAATTTTTCATATACGGTGTGGGTGTATTTTCACGCGCGTATTTGTGAGGCTTCAGCGCGGACGGTCGACATGTGCGCTGCGCGGCGTGCGGCCAACGACTACGAGATAAAAACCTCGCTTGATTATAAACTTATAAGCTAAACTTTTTTGTTCGTGTGCGTGCGTTTTGTATTAGTGTGCTCGCGAGGCTTTGTTGGTGACCTTACAAAGTTTTCACTTACGTAGTTATTCTTGTAGAAAAGTCGCTTTTTTACCTCTAGGAAATATGGAACCGCGTCATCGTATAATAAATTTATAATGTATTAAATTCATAGAATTCCGTTTTATCTTGTGATAAAGGGGAATATGTTTATTATTGACGTTTAATTTATTCACTCATTTTTAAAAACAATATATTTAATATTTTTTTATTAAAAAAAAAGTTTAGACGCACTTAAAACGGCGCATAAATGTTTAAAATACCCATTCATTGCATTAACAATTGAAAATTTACAACTTAAGACTATTTTGTTACAAATAGCACCTTTCATTTCACCTAACAAATACCTACGAAGCGAATTAACTAAAGGCTACATTAAACACGTGTTAATGAACATTTAGAATTAATTGTAATCTATTTATGTACATAAATACATAATTTACTCGGAAACTGTTAGTCACAATATACCGAAATGCAAATTAAATTATAGCAAAGGAATTTCAATCTTAGAATTAATTTGTACTTACGACTTACGCATTACAATAAAAATTATAATTCTCACACCCATTAGAGTTGATATTGGCTTAATGAGGTTTTTTATCATTTTATTTATTGTAGTATTTTTTTATTGAAATTTTGGTCGATTTCTATATTCGTACCGTATCCGCCTTGATTCATACTTACTCCTACTCCGTGTGAGAAGGCCTTTGCTCAGTACTAGGCCCTTATAGACTGATGATGATGATATAAATACTGTATTCATTATTAAAATTCGATGTATTGGAATAAAAATGGACAAAACTCCAAATTTGGACTAATTTTATTTTCGGTAGGTTGTGCCTTCTGGTTCCTTGCGTATATCGTGTTTTCGGTTTTAGAAATATTTAGCACCTACTTAATAACTTGAAATCTAGAATCTCTAGATGTAGAGAAAGTAATCATCGACAAGACATCTTCCAGTTGGTGATGAAGATAATAATTACAAGGGAATCGTCATATACCTGACGAAATAGAAAGCATTAAAATAAACACACAGAAAAGGGATTGCGATGCATGCTTAATCTGAGTACCTAGTTTGAGCCTGTTTTACGTTAGCACGATCGAAAAGTTTATGACGTTCGACGCTCTGATTGGTCTGTTTCAAGTCAAATAACCAATCACAGGGCTAAACGCTGTAACGTTGCGATCGCGTTAACTTAAAAATAACTCGCACTCAGCACACAGAGCATTAAACTGGACGGGCGTAATCTATTCACGAGTTTATCAAAATAGGTCAATGCGGTAATACCTTACTCAGTTACTCCTTCATGCGGTACGCCCGTATCGCACGTTGCAAACGCTTTGTTACAAGTCCAATGCTCGTTTTTATAATTATATTTTTTGCCATATACATTTTCGGCCTTTAGTCATCGTGTCAAAAAAGTCAAAAATCATTTATTCCAATTAGACCTTTACAGGCACTTTTGGACGTCAAACAAAATTTAAAATAAAAAATAGTGTCAGTCTGTCGGTCAGTCCTCTTAGTGAAGCTATTTGCTCGTTCCAAAGTGTAGATTCCGATGGAGAAGAACGAGCAAGAAACTCCATGGTTACTCTTTTTAAATCAGTTTCACATACAGATTCCTTTTACAAACAGTTGGTTCAATTATGTGAGAACAGTGTAACACTAATATTTATTCAAATATAAAAAAATAAAGTAACCTTAAGTGTTGTTGTTTAAAACCGCAATGTATGATTGTATTATTTTACAACTGTTCGTTTCTGATATTCCGGTATTTCATTTGATTCTTATAATTTGTAGATAGACATTGAAGATAAAAAACGTAAGTGATAGTTGTTGTATTTGCTAGTTTGTTGATATGTAGGGAGTAATCCAGGTACGCGAGAACCCCGATTCAATGTTGGGGAAAGTATTGTTTTCGATTGCGAAATTACCTAAAACCATACCTAAAACTAACCATACCTAAAACTAACCTAAAACTAAAACCATACCTAAAGGGCAAAGAAGAAGAACTGTCGTACGTTTCCTTTTGCCTCAGGCTGGAAGAAGAAGGCAGGCTCTTAGCAACTAAAACCACCCCGTCCCAACTCTTCGAGGAGTTGATCATTTGACTGTAGTATTTGCCCTGCAACTCCGGCAGAATAGTGGTACCGTAAAGTTTGATGTCTTATGCTCAGAAAATTAATGATAGAGACATTCCATCACTAATTCAGCTCTCTTTGTCGGTATTGTTAGAGCTGACTATAGAACACCAAACACGGTTTTTGCAAATAAAACCCAATAAAACATTGTTAGAAAATTGTAAGGTATTCTTTTTTTTAATCATCATTATCAACATTAGCCCTCTTTATTATAAGTGTCCAAGGCTGAGCAATAGCGTCTCCTTACACCAAGAAGATTTGAGAAATTATTACTACGCTTGATCAAGGAGGATTGGTCTAATCTAAAAGGAGGCTAAAAATATAATTTCATAAATGGTTGCAAAACCGAATGTGACTAGAATCGTTTGTTCAAATAACAAATATAAAGACACTGTGTTTGTTTATGCAGGTGCCAAACCAGAATATATTAAACAACCTTTTTTTTTTAAATAACTGAAGAAGTATTAATAAACCACAAATATGAAACAAGAAATACGTAACAAAAATGTTGTGGTGAATTCTTTTACGAATCAAAGATTATGATATGTCTATATGTATTATGTAGTAGGTATGTGTATTATGTGTATTATGACATATGTAATCGTTTCATCATCATCATCATCATATCAGCCACAGGACGTCCACTGCTGAACATAGGCCTCCCCTATTGACTTCCAGATAGGCTGGAAGCGACCTGCATTCAGGTCGCTTCCAACATCCAGGTCCATACAGGACATGTAATCATTTACACCATTAATATGTTTAATGAGGTTTTTATTTAAAACCTTCACCAACCATTGACACCTAATAGACACAATCTTCTAGTCTTTAGAAAGAGAGAGAGAGAGAGAGAGAGAGAGACAGAGGGACAGAGAGAGAGAGAGAGAGAGAGAGAGAGAGAGAGAGAGAGAGAGAGAGAGAGAGAGAGAGAAAGAGAGAGAGAGAGAGAGAGAGAGATAACAATAAAAACCTGACTAATATTTTACCCAGGATAGATTACCGGGCAAACCTGAACTTGAATTTTCCCGATCGGCTACCAAATCTAAGGACCAAAGGAATCATGAAGCTTTTTATAATAAAGAAAATTCAAACAAATGAACTAATGTGATTTTAATAATAATTACAAACAAGAAGAACATTAAAAATTAATTTACAATTCTCCTTGACACAATAATGGAGCCTAACCTAACCTAACGAACGTTTATTCATAAAATATTTAGTAAAGATGTTTAATTGCACAGCTCAATTAGAAACTTACAAATTTAATCATACATACATATATGCATTCGCGGATTATCACGTGTTTGTTTACAAACATATTACCTTGTGGATATTTTTATTTGTATTTTACATACTAACATAGTAAAACGTCTGTTTGTTTGTACAAAACTGACATTGCTGAAGTTTAACTGTTCAATGTCATAATGTATTTATGCGGAAAATAACAAGAGGGATATACAATACGTATTAGGATTATTTATTTTGAGGATCGCTTCTGCAGGGTAACAAAGTCTATGTGTTATTCTCAACTATAATCTCTCTTTGTGCCAAATTTCATTCTAATCCGTTCAGTCGTTTCTGCGTGAAAGAGAAACAAACATTCATCCATCTATTTTAAAAAAAACTAAATGTTGAAGAAATAAAAAAAAACATTTTAAAATCATAAAACAAGCGTTATGATGGAACATTTGACGTTGGGAGGCTTTGGTGATGCGTAGGTACGTGCATCTGTACGTACGAAAGTGTAATCTGTACCCTGCGCGTAGAAATATGTACCTAGTATTGGACCTTTGGACTCTTAAGAGCTTTGGAGGGTTAACGCAACGATGACGCTAATCTTAACACAATATCAAATGATTACGACACTACTAATCCCTTAATATTCTTAAAAGCTTTTATACCCTCCATAAATTACGAATTAGTAATAAAACTAATTTGATTCATCAAAGCATAGACAGGTAGGTATTTCCCAATAAAATGTCTCATCGGACATTTTAAATTAAAAACTGTTTTCTTCGAATTGAAAAAAAAACCGCAGCTTAGAATTTTAAGTCGAAATAAAATGTGACTTCGTAAGAATTCGTAAGAATTTAAAGAAGACGTTATTTAAAAGTCGACCTCAGTTCGTCACATTGTGCAACTACTTCCGAGTTCGTCGGAATAAGTACTGTAACGTTTCTTTTTTTTCCTTGTTTAGGCTCGAGGAACACTTTAAGTGTTGTGGAAGGTATGCAAGTAAAGAGGATTGTTTGGACAGCCTCGCCTTGACCGGCTCAGCGCATGACCGCTTGATCGTCGACCAATAAATCGTGACCTTTTAAAACTCATTTCGTTTCCGTTATTTACCAAGACGACAAGAGCAGACGCGGGAATATGGGGTGCTCACTAACTGGTTGAAAATTGGACAATTTCACCACAATCGATTATTTTTCAAATATAAAAATTATACTAATTAGCTTGACCGTGACAAAAACGTATTTATTTCTCAATTTTCTTGTCACGTTACGAAAGCGAGGGCAAGCCACCGAGTTTGTGATTGAAAAATATGGACATCGTAATATGTCAACAAACTATAACTTTACAATTTGAATAATATCCAATTTAATACACTATTAACGTCGAACTAATAATAAAGCGGGTCCTTATTGCGGAATGGTTAAATAACACATAATAATGGCGGACTCGGCTCCTCGTTGCTGCGTTTACGAGTGTTTATTTACTGGTTGCACTACAATGCCCGTTTCGCACAATAAAGTTACGCTCGAAAAGCTATAATCAGAATGTACTGTGTAAATAAACTTGGTTCGTGAAGACACTTAACGTTCGAGTACTTAAGCGAGGCCTCAACGTTTTACGCCGATAAAAGGGCTCGTCTATGTGACGTCTTATTCCAGTTTTAGTGCCAACAACATTGTCCAGCTCACGACAGCCAACAATACAGTAAATTTATGTTTCAGGTAAATCCAACGAAAAAGTCTAAGTCAGCCATGTAAATTACAATAGGCGGTGGAGTTACTAAACTTTAGTGTACGCAGATGCGGCATCATGCATCGAATGAACGTTCCGGCTCTGCACGAGTGCAATCCTGATACAAAATTTCTCCACTATTTAATGGATGTGTTTGTATTGGTACGTACAAACCTTCTTCTTTAATCGAAATTTTCTAGTATGCTTCGCTTTGCTATTACTTCAAGTATTTTTATATTGTCATAATTTCATTTTAATAAAAGCTATTACCATCAGATCACATCCCTATAACTGAATATTATTATTTTTTAGAAAATCTCAAGTTATAATTTGGTATAATTTATTATGTTACTAGGACAAAATTATAAAAAATAAATTCTATGACGATAATAAATTCCACAATACTCATCAATGCGGAAATATTCCATTTTTCAAGTGGCAACAATATTTTTATGACGCCATTGCGATTGAATTTTGAATTGAATCATTCTTTTCGTAAGCTCTTAGGTCAAGACCGCAACACGAACGTTGGAAAATTTTACTTAGATAAATTTATATCGAAGTATTAGCAACCCTATTTCTAAACTGTTAAGATACATTTCTATTGTGTTGAGCCAGCTAAACGTTTGTCAACACGTAAGTAGTATGTAAGGTAAATTAATATTAAAATGTTTTGCTTAGGTATATGTGTTAGATGAGGATTTTCAATAGAAAATGTTTTCCAACAAAAATAATAATTTTGGAATCGCAACACTAAAATACAGTCGAGCCGATTTCGCGCACATCACTAATGTTTCTACGTTTGAAGTTTTATTATCATGCTTCGCGCCCTTTCAGTTGCCATCCTTCGCTGCTACGATATATGTATACCTACCTATGTATATACACATCAATAATCATTATTAAGTGCTTTAACGTGAGTATAGTCACTTTAAAGTGACTATAAATAATATTATAATTTTGGAATCATCACAACTTCGAATCTTATCTAGGTAGTCAACGACTATCTCTACTGATTAATATTCAGTCAGCTCGATACTCCAACTACATCCATACATTATTAAAGTATATTATAACAACAGTTTTGTCTTCAATGTAACAATATTGGACGCATGCACGATAAAATTAAACTAAATACAGTTCAAAACAAATTAACTTAATTAATATGTTTGTTAATCCGAAACATATACGTCTGTTAGATTATATGGTTAGGTATCCACGATCATTCTGTAGACATCAGGACCTTATCGTACGAGAAGAATGCGAATGTTTTCGAAGCTGAACGGGGCTCAACGAATACGAAACTGGTACACTACAAACACAGCGGCACCAAAGCAAAAGAACTAATTTGCCACGCGTCCGCAATGGATTCGAACAGCCCGCAGATAAAATTCTTAACACTACTATGATAAGGCTTATAACCTTATTATGATAATTTTTATTTAGATGAAGTACCTATAAGATACGTATTGTTTTAATAATTTGAAATCATTCTACATCGCAATGTCTCAGAATTTATAATAATTGTGCATATTTGTCATGTCGTGGTTAAGGAGCCCGCTTCTCATGCATGACGATGTGAGTTCGAAACCTGGCAAGTACCAATGCGACTTTTTCCGAATTATATGTACTTTCTATGATTATTTAGACACCACTGATATACGGTGAAAGTAAACATCGTGAGGAAACCTGGACTTATAATTTCTAATTATAAGTTTGAAATCGCCAACCCGCATTGAGCAAGCGTGGTGATCAATACTCTAACCTTCTCCGTATGAGAAGAGGTCTTTGCTCAGCGGTGGGCACTTATAGGCTGATGATGTGGAGATTTTTAAATGAATATTATGTGTTATGTCCTTTTTTCTTTTTAGCCTTAATTTTCTGTGTAGACTTAATATTATAACCTACCCTTCGCATCGAAAGATTTAGGTACGATTTTGTAAATAAATAAATAATTGAGAATTATGTATTGCAAGAGCCAAACTTGCTAGAAACAACTAATAAATAGGCACTATGTAATATTTATAATACACCATTTGCTAGTTTTATCGTATATTCTGATCGTAACGCACTAACAACGAAGGTGGTGTAATGTGTGAAATTCTAACGTTTTAACGCATCTTTTAAGCGCTAAGTATGAGAACAAACATATATGTACATAAATTTCTGTAATGATGTATTTTAGCTATATTATTTTTTATATAAGTAAAATGTTGTTAAAAACCAAGAAATGGATTCATGACCTACATCAGGTATATAATTACTGTAATCATGATTTTAATATGTTGGAAATATCTAGCTAAATGTAAATCGTTAATAAAAAATATTAAAAGATATTCTCTAATTACCTGTGTTAAGATAGAGAAAACTAAACTAAGTATATATAAATGTACATGGGTACAGGTCGACCAGCACACCCTATTTTTCTTTGAAGTTGTTGTGTGCTAAGCAAAGGCCTCTTCTCACAATACTACGCTTGTTCAAGGCGAATTGGCGATTTCAAACATTATAGGTCCAGGTTTCCTCACGATATTTTCCTTCACTGTATGTATGAGGTGTCTTAATGAACTTAAAGAAGATATGAGTCGGAAAAAGTCACATTGGTACTGGTCAGATTTTGAACCCACCTCCTCATATATGAGAAGCAAGCGCTTTAACCTTCCACCATGTTACGAGTCATACAGCCAACATACGTAATTAGTATTTAAAACACTTATCAAATAAAACATGGCCCAGTTCATTGATACCAATATTATCTGATAAAGGAATTCCGAACTAATGTTCCGTTTCCTTTAAATCTATCTATAGGTATAGGTACGTAAAATATCAACTCGCAATATGTAACAGACTAGGTTTTACCTGCGGCTATTCCCATGGTAAGAAGATATTATAATATATCCTTCTTCATATTCTGAAGTATAAGACAGAAGAATAGGTAAAAATGTAAAGACTAAAAGAAATATATTTCGTGGAACTTGTGCTTAAATCATGATCTCAAGTAGGTCTCAATGCAAAAAAAATAGTTTATGTTACTCTCTGAAATAATAAAAAAGTCCACGGATTATCATATTTCACACTGACTTAATAGATACTTCCGAAGCTTTAATATAAGTGTGCGAAGACTGAAGATACGGCCTCAAAGGAAACCATTTTGAAACCATGATTGAGTTGTGTCGCCGTGTAAATGAGGTTACCAGACGTCCAATCTTCCCTTCCTCTATCCTCAAATCCCAAATCCTTAAATCCCAAAACCTAACCGGTTGACAACGCACTTGTGACTTCTTTGGTGTCAGTGAACAATGCCAATTGCTTGCCAATTACTAATTTGCTGTTCTATTCCATAAAAATCTAACAATAAAATGGATCTACTTCACAATATAAGCATACGTACAAATATAATAAAGTAAAATGATTTGAATATTAAACTTATATCGATAGTGAATCGATGACAAATTAGAAATTTGATGATGTCAATCCTAGTGATATGTATTGTTCTTAGAATTTCAAAAAATTAAGCTTTCCGCTATCTAGATATTATGTCAATGTTAATAAACAATCGGTATAACAGGAAAATATACTATGTCACTGCTAATTATATTTTTGATTACGTTTATATTTCTGATGAATTTTATTTGTAGGACTTTGTACGTTTTCTTCTTGCTACATTATTTTAATGAAGGAGAGCCATGCTTCGGCACGAATGGGTCGGTTCAACCGGAATGATACCACGGCCTCACAGAAACCCAGCGTAAAACCACCACAGCGTTATGTTTCGCCGTAAGAGGGAGGTCACTGGAGGCCCAATTCCGCCACCTCCTCAATTCCTTCCCGAAATAAAGAAATCCTTAAATATCCGAAACCCTTATCACTGCAGCAACGCACTCGTAACTCCTTTGTATTCCCTCCTCGTATCTGGAGGCTTGTTTTTCGACCAATCACATAAAAAAAGTATTCAATGTCCCTTTTTTTAAGACTTAAGGACTGAAATTGATTTTGATTTGATGAAGTATAAGACAAATAATTCAGCTTACAAAACCTTTAGCAGCTTACAACACACAGCAAAAACAAGTCAACCATATCAATTTTCTTAGACTATAAACTTTACTTTTTTGGTACAAAGTCGAAAATCAAGTGAAAACTTTTGAAATATTGGTATAGGTTGACATGATGTTGTCGGTACCTAGCAGCGCAGGAAAATTTGCGTTAGTCAACACTTAAATTTGTACCGCTAATCAATCCACACGACGAAGGTTGTAAGGAGGTCAGCCGGTCTTTCTTTTAGTGCTTTTCCTGCAAACTATAGAAAGCCATACAAAATATGTTGGTTTATTATTGTATTTGTACTATGCGTACAGTAAAAAGGTTAGTACGAATTGTTATGTAAGTACACGGTCTAAAATCGTGCATAAAAAGAAAACTATAGCCCAAATATTCCTTCCTTAAATTAGTCTAATTTACATATATTACGATGTAAAATCACCAATTCTTATCGCAAAATAGAATTAGGCCTCACATAGTCTGATAAGAGCTAGCAAACAATAGAAAATCAACCAAATGTAATAAAGTAATGTCCACAAATCTCGCTAAAGATAATCTTCGTATAATCCACAGCGTTGAGTAAGTGCTAAAACTAGGTACATTAGTAAATCAGGAGTCTTGACGCTGTGTATCTATTTGTTTGAACAATTACAGAGAGCGGGCGCCAGTCGACAAACATAACTACAACTTACTTTGAACGCGCATATAGAAGAAATATGTTGAGAATTATTTGCGATAAAGTTTCATATACAGAAGGCCAATGCGATATGTACAATTATTCACCACAAACTATGTAATTGACAATTGAAAGCGGTATGATGATTAAAAAGACTGCCGAACCTGTAGTAAAAGACTGCCTCAACTGTACTATCAGTCAAATTTCTTAGTATTTTTTATATTATATTTTATAATTATGGAATAGGAGGCAGACGAACAGACGGATCACCTGATGGGAAGTGATCAGCGCCGCCTATGGACCTGCAGCACCAGACTAGTGTCAGGCGCGTTCCCGGCCTTTATATGATAGGCAAACGAGCAGACTCATTTAATGAAAGCAATCGGCGCCATCTATAGACACGCGCAACACCAAATGACTTACGAATGAGTTCCCTGTCTTTTGGGAAATTTCAGAAAATCTTTGTACAAAATGGGCCTTCTGAGATATTTGTTTTATGTCCAAAACATACAATGTTTTATTTCCTATTTGTAAGTCTGACAATTTTTTTTTTTGTTACGAAACAACTGTGTTCAATGGAATCAACATACAAGTTAGTAATCTTATACATACATATTATATGATTTGATTCATTAATTCTAAAGTTTGTCTGAAAACAAATAAATCAATTACATACGTAAGTGCAAAATAAGATTCTTTATTACTGACAAAATTCCTATGGAATCATATCCTACACTGTTATGAGGCTTACATAGTATTAGGAAGTTTCTAGACTAATTTATGTATACTTGTAGAATTCCCATTTAGACCTACATTAGATAACTCAGAGACAACAATAAAAGAATAAAACAATGATATTATTTTCTTTAATTTAAGCATATGTTCTTTTGTTGAACGTAGTAGACGTAGTAAAACCTCATTATTAAAAGATCTCTTTGGTGTCTCACCAAAGATCAAACCCTTAAGAATCATCATCATCGTTACCCGATAGAAATACCTATCTGTAGCTGAACAAGCATTATATTCACCAGTTCACCAAGCTTGGTTTGCAGCTTGGATTCGCTAAAGACATAGAAAAACGTCCGATTCTCGACAACTGATTGTAGTTTTTTTATGGAATAGGAAGCAAACGAGCACACGGATCACCTGATGGTAAGCGATCGGCGTCGCCCATGGACACCTGCAACACCAGAGGAGTCACAGGTGCGTTACCGGTAGTTCCACAAATGTCTACAAAGGTCCTAAAACAGCGCTTTCAAAAATATATTGATACAAAAATTTATAAATGCGTCTTCAACAACGCGCCTGCGCAGTTCGAACTTATCTCACTATCAATATCAGTGTTATCAAACACTCATTGATTCTTGGCGCCATACTATCATTATGGCTTAGCGATATATATACACGTATCTGCATTACACCTAATAAAACCGGTACAATCATAATTTTCAAAATGAAATTAAATTATGATGTATTTAAGTGTGTCATCAATTTAGTTAGAATGATGTTTCATATACATTTATTAATTTATTGCATTTGGCTTTATCTAATTTGGTTAGTAAATAAATTATTAGTTTTGGACTTAGTACCCATGTTTCTAGGCTAAAATAACAAAATCAAAATTTAGGGTGTTTGGGCACCGAGATTATATAGGGTTTAAATTCCAACCCGGACCCTTCTACTCATAGTCTAAATACTGCTTCAGCCGGGGGTATAAGCGCCAGGGTGTATTGCGCCCCCACTCCCGAGCAGAAGACGAAACGGGTTGATGTTAATTCAGTAAGAGTCTGACAAAATCTCCTCCCACAAAAAATCTAAATATTACTTCAAAGCAAGGTCTGATGAAAAATGTTAAACACCACATCACCGTTCCACTAGTTTGTTCGAAATCGCACATTAAATAATTAACAAATGTAAATAGAAGACATATAAAAACGATTTATATTAGGTATTTAATGCATATTTAGACACGCCATTTAAAAGTTTAAGCTAAGCCGCTACATCTAATTTAACATATTACCAATAATAAATAATTTACGGCACGTATTAGTTGAATTAACTAAAAGAATTTCTAGTGACATCTGACTAATCAAAACCACTCAAATGCTTACATTTGAAAAATCAATTTAATAAGAGATAAGAGCGATTGCATAAGCTTTTCGAAGTGCACTCGTTGATCCACAGAGTAGAGAAAATTGTAATGAAAAGTTGTTGTACTGTGTGTATTTAGGGGAGTATCATACTGTGATTGTTTAGTCTGTGGCATCGGTTTAGGTGTCGCAATGCCCATAGAGGAAGTTAGAAGCGTCATTGGTTGTCATGTGGACACATGTGACGTGTCAATGAACTTGTTGTGTCTAAATTCAATTGCATTCGAAGTACTAGTGGTAGATAAGTAGGTGAATGATAGGACCAAAAATTATTCGGGTTTTTTTTTTCTAAAAGCAATAGATTTAAATACGGAATGTGAAATGAAAATGGAATGGTTTGCAATAATTTTTCGTTTTTGAATTAAATATGAAAATACAAAACAATTTTTGATAATTATTATAAACTTATAAAAAAGTAGATTACTCGTAAATATTTTGCTACGTTTTGTGGAATTTAGAATGTACATAATTGTAAGTTTTTGCACTGCAACTTTTAAACTAAAAATGCAGTAACGTACATTAATATACAATGCAGAGGAACACAAAATATAAGAAATTTGCTATACCATTTACTATTTGAGCCGTTACCTGAATATTTGTATGTTAAAATGGTTTCTATAATACTAGTTTACCTTTTCACAAAACAAATTTTCAAAATAAAAAGCAAACAATTGTGATTGGTGCAAAGCGTTGATCGGAGAATAAAGGCGGTCAACATTATGATTTTTATGTAAACCAAAATAATGTTGTGTTATGTTATGTTATAGGTACATATTACACAAAGAACAATACGTAAAACATTACATAAAACTTCAACAAAACGGTAATAAACACACAAAGAACAATACTAAAAAGTGCAATGTACATATGTATGTACACAAATTCATTGAAATTGGTGACCAATACGATTACCTAAGCGATTTAGTCACACCACCGATAGTACCTAATAGTCGTCAAATAGGTACAAGAAACTAAACATACTATTTTGAATGGAAAAGGCAGTAAAATGCAATATAATATCACATCTATTTTCGGATAGGGATAGGAAAATATAGTATCTATTCATTACAATTCGGTTAGAACACCTATTTATGTAATTTGTCAACGGTTTTTGATCCATATTAGAAGTAGTTACGTTTTCTTTTTAAATGTGATTATGTAGTTTAGTAAGGTGTCTACGTGCATTATGTGGTGCAGGCTACTTAGACAGCTGCTTACCTTTATTTAAAAAATATTGTATCCTGCCGTTGCCCTGTTTGTATATTTACGAAGTTTCTACTTTTGTATACAAAAACCCGGATCACTTTATTAAGAAAAATTCTGTTACAAATAGAAATCGTAGATACCCTAATAAATTATTTGTACCGAGCCAACGCACAACATTATATAGCAGAAACTCATATTGCATGGCTATCAAATTTTAGAATAAACTTCCAAATGACCTAAAAAATCTTAACCTAGTGTCTTTTAAAAGAAAATTGTTTGAGTTTTTGCTAAATAAATGTTATTATTGCACTAAAGATTATTTAGATGACCTATCATAGATTTAGAATAAGTAGTGCATAGTTATAACTAGATATTAAGCCAAATAATTTGTACACTAATGAGTGAGATTCCATACACATAAGACAAACACCTATACATATTTGTACTACATTCTCACAAATAAATATTTTCTTTCTTTCTTTCTTTCTTTCTTCTAGTTATTTGAGTTTTAAATCGCCATATTTTATTAATCACATAGATTATAAACTGACACTAACAAAATAAACAAGTATTTGCGTTATTCACAGTTTCGAAAAGCGGGCTATTCTACCGAGAAAACACACCAATTACTTCAAGTATTTATAAGGAAATACTTTTTTCTTAATCTAACCAACATAAAATAAAGGAAGAAACTTCAGCACTTACAAATAAAAGAAAACACCAAAATGGGAAAAACAAAAGAGTTACGACGAAAAAAATGGCACTGTTATCGCTCAAAGCGAGAACTTCAGCACAGTTAGTCATGACATTGTCGGCTCTTGAGAAATAGTTAATCGCAATAGCAGATCGGTTGATGACTAAAACAGTTATTTTACAAGGCTACAATTCTTATTTTATTTTTAAATATACGATAAAACTAAAAGTTAAACATACTTTATCAGTAGGTAGTTTACTAATAATGTTTTTTTTTATTCTTGTCAAATATTTATTTTGAAAATCGAACGTACAATAAGGATGCCAAACGCGAAGAGCTTAGAGTTAACACCAAACACAATACTTCAAAGAAAATGTCAAAAGAGTTCTTCATATTTATGTTAATATTCGTAAACATGTTTTATTGTCTTAACCGCTCATCTTTTCAAGTAAATATACATCCTACGCTTCATATAAGTAACGATTAAAACAACAATCATTATTATTTTTATTGCAACCAATAACACGGTAAAGAAAACAAAATTTTGATTGAGGAAAATATTCTGAACGTTAATTTTCTTGGCTAAACAATAAATGTTTACTTATTGATGATATCTCGACGAATCTCGATAAAATGATTAATTTTATCTGAAAAGTTAAAAAAAAAGTTTTGTTTGATCACATTCCTGGCAGAATGTGCTAAGTTAAATCCCGTGTATTTTAATGTTCTGCGTTGACGTTTATTTGCTGTCGACGTGCCTAAGCATTGTTGCAAGACCACTGTGCAAATAGATACGCCATAAAAGATGCGCTTGACCTTACCCTTACGACGTTGTTCTACTGTTATAAGGTACAAAATGGACCTTAGAATCTGCTCGTCTTAGAATGCCGAGTCGCGGTTTGTCAATAATTTCAAATTTGATTTACTGCATTTGTCGGAGTTTTCTATTTTGTTTTGTGTAGGTTTTCATTTTTTTTTTTGTATATTTCATGTGGGACGTTTGCTATGTTTTTATATGGGTACCTACACTTATATTTTATCTATAGGAGTAGCTGCCTGATTAGACGAGTGGTAGCAAACTGTAGTGCAATAAAAAATTAAGTTTTTTTCGATTTTTTGAAATTGTCTCAGTATTAGCATAGTTTTCGGTGTGTGGCTCATCCTCTGTTATACATTATATAAAGGACTTACTACATAACTTGTGAACATTGTCTATATGTCATAAAGTGCTGTTATAACCACCTCTGCATTCACCTTTTGATATAAAAGGCGTGACAATACTCTCAATCTGTAGCCATTTCACTGATAACAACGTAAAGTAACAATTATATTTTACGTAAGTCAGATTTTCACATTAAATATAAATACCTAAACCCAGACACAAATTAACTGTGTCTAATTTTTAATCAATCTTTTCTTGAATAAAACCTTCTTCGATGCTGTTTAGTTAATTATCAAACGGAAATTAACTATATACTTACCTAATAATTAATTAATTTAATAGCAAATATTATGTAGAAATTAATTAATAGTTACGATTTGTTTATATATCATGAATGAGAAAACATATTTATGTGCATAAAATAATCAATTAATTACAAATGACATTTGTATCAATTACAATTTGTATTCGAATTAATTATGAAACCCTTTAACATATTATGTACCTACCTACTTTAAAACTATATATGGATACCTACAGCCAAGCTATCAATATACACTGATATAAGTAATTATGTTAAAGAAGAAACACTTTTAAATTTCTGGTACTGTTCGTGTAGAACAATTGAAAAATAAATAATATAGTGCGTATCCTAAAGCTTGACTAGTTTTGTCATCTTATGGATCAAAATTTCAAATGATTTTCTTGATTTTCTGCGTGTCGCGGAATGCTGCTCATGAATATGAGCCTCTAGCATGGCTTGAAACTAGTCGAGTATCTCGTCAAATTATTACGTGAGTAAGCCGAAAACATAATAATTAATTTAGAATGTCTCACGAAAGTTACAATAAAAATGATTTTCTTGTAAAAAAAATATAATTTCTAATGAGTTTATGGTTATTTAATTTTTTGCCTATCACACAATGAATTTAAAATAATGAAATAAGTAAGAGAAAATTAAAAATAAATACCAAAAGACCTAACACGTAAAAAATTACGTCAACATAAAATTTTAATAAGAGGGACAGAACAAACAGAGCCAGGTCAAACCTTCAAACATATCTGCAGATTTTAAGGTTAAAACAATATACACGAGGTACCTTAAAACTGCTACATTAGCACTTTTTATTCATATTTATTTAAAAGGTCATTAGCTTATGGTTTTTTTCGAAACGATCTGTTTACATTTCGGTATAAGTTAATTTTGAGGTTATTTTATTTATTTGGCGCGTGATCGGCGGTTGGCATGTTTATTTCTTTGTAATTAGGTCGTTAGATGATGAAGGAAATCGTTAATCATCATTAAGGATAGATATGAAGAAATTTGTGGTTGTTATTTTTAAGTCAATTTTGTACATCGTTACCTCTCGAATTAAGATTTATTATTTGACTTGCCCCGGTTTCGCACGGGTGCTATGCTAACATATACTAAATATCTCCACTATTGAATGGATGTTATCATACATACAAACTTTCCACTTCAATCACTTTAACTAAGTACTTAAAAATTCATCAAAATCCGTTGCACAATCTGAAAGAAATGGCTAACGTCAGGGCTGACTCTATTAAAAACACCGATAATATAATCACAATAAAAATTTTCAAATTAAAAACATTCAAATACTAACAGTTTCTTCAAATCTACGAATATATGTTTCAAACTAATTGTTACTACTAATCAAAATGCACTTTGAATTTAATTATCTACATAGAAATGGCTAGTTTTAACGATTACGATCTAAAGTTCGCCAGATCAAATGGTGCTTGCATAGGTACTGGATAAAGTCGTTGGATTTCCAATTAATTCAATGAGGTCAAGATGTTTTTCGCTGCAGTTGTAATGTTTTAATTCGAAGATTGTAATTAGTTTTAATGCTGGCTATATCAGTTGTTTGCCTTCTTAATTCTTTGGTTGTTTTTTAAATCGGTAACGTACTTTATGAAATGTTGGAACGCATTTTTTTATAGCCCTTGCTATTTTTTCTGTAAAGTTTAGTAGTGAATCAATATTGGTTTATTACATAAAGAAAATATTTAAATACACAACAACAGTTATTTTCTGGCGTGAAAAAACGACGTCAAAAACCTTCTGCCCAAATCTCCAAATTCGTACTATCGAAATACTGACAAAGCACTGGTAACTTAAAAGTGTACATGTGTGATATAAAAAAATATTTTATGTAATTTCACCACAGTCCTATTACTGCTCTAAACTAAAAAAAAATACTAATTACCAAGGCATCAAAGCATGTATAGTAATTTGGGTGGGATTTGTCTAAGTACTCAAAATTACTACACAAAAACAAATGAAGCCACACACGAAACATATTTATCGAGGTCAATTCCATAAGTTTTTTCCGTGTTTCCAATGTTTTCCCTTCGCCATAAAGAATTTCGTTGAAAACATTAGCCAACTAATTAATGCACCCTCACGTTCGACGTCTTAACATAATCTTACGCAGCGTGTCAAATTTTTATTTTTAATTATAATGCAAACATGTTAAGTAAACAGCCATGTGAATATTCCACTGTATTAACGAATTGTGACATCAACTCTTTAATTCATTAACACGTTCTAATTGAATCATGATTACTCAAGTATTTTGAGTACATAAACATTTATGTTATTTTTGGGAGCTATTTTCAAAGCAAATGGCGCCTCGGTTTTTTGGCTGATGATCGATTTTCGTCATTCAATTTCATCATTTGAAATCTTTGTAGAGTAAATTGAGCTAGTAGGTACTTGTGCATGCATGAATGCTACTCCGTCAAACATAATTAAGATCTTGTAGTAAAAATCATAAAATATTTCGTAAGCATACCTACCTAGTATATATAAACACCTAATCGTATAACAACAAAAACATATTTCGATGAATTTTTTTTTTATTTTGATTTAAGTAGATAATGTGGTAAAAAGTGTTGACTATTTCGTCGTCTAAAATTTACACATTAATTACCTATCTAGAAGAACTACAATATGGAGGCACATAGTTGTATAAACCTAGTTATAATAAAGGTAATCTTGAGTATGTAGAATCACAATAAACTGACTCATTTATCTGCCACACTGCCAACATTTCAAGGTTCGACGTATCAAACGTAAAAGATATGATTATTAGGATGGCACTGCGCGACCGCACGCCACGACGATTACTTCTACATCTCTAATGGAAACCGCAACATGCATTTGTTAAGCTTTAGACTTATAGTATATATAATAATTTATTATTAAAGAAATATCCAATATTTCCTTAGTAGGTACATGTTATTTTTAAAGGACAACTGAATAATGTGTAGTGTATCAATATGTGCTCCGAAATAATTCAAACATTAAACCTCTAAAACCAAATAAATGCTTGCAAAAATGCTTTCGTCACTTCTTTTCTTCACCTTGTTTTAGCAATGTTTTTTCTTTTTATACTGTATCATAACGTACGTTTTGGTGCCGTGAGAATATAACCTTATTAATATAACAAACCTAGACCACGAAAAATTTCATAAAAACTACATAATATTTACATGTGCTCACGAAATTCCGTATTGCGTTTACGTAACAATGTTTTGTTATTAATGAGCCTATTACAAAGTACATTGTCTTAGTCAAATAGTGCAGACTTATCTTTATAGCACAGATTAAAGATACAATGTTTTATCAATGTGTGCACAACCTTGGAAAAAGTCAAATCGAATTGCCACCAACAATTTTCTACACAGCCACCGTGTAGACTGTGATTTTAAAAGATACTTTTTTATTGTCTTGAACAACCAAAAAATTGAGTCCATTGACAAAATTTTATGTTTACAACTTACTGAACTTGATCTTTGCTCTCAAAACTCACCTGCGCGAGTAACACTGCATCAAAACAAAAATAACGAACTTTAATCTTCGATGAGCTTAGCCTTCACTTAAGAGCATGACACCCACACAAAATACAACAAACAAACATGTATGGAAAATTTTAAATTGACACATTGTCACTTCATTGGCAAGACCACCCGTGGCATACGTAGGTACTGTTAAACTTATTGTTCGTGTATTTTGCACCTCCATGCAATTGATAGTACAGGTTTATACGGTTTTAACACAACCTCTACTAGTTACTCAGTTACACGTCAAAAGAATGATAAACTCGTGCGTATTTTAATGCAAATCTTCTAAATGCGTGTCATCTTGTAAGATTTAATACTCGTTAGTAATGGTTCTAGCGACATAGCCAGGCAATATTTTCGGCTATTGACCCAGTATAGCTTGGCAATGTGTGGCGAACCACACACTGCATCTTAGTTATATATTTCAGGTTCTGCATACAAATTATATTGTCTAGACGTGTGGAAATGTGGGATATAATATCTTTGGGTGGATTAGAAAGCGACGATTACACAAAGACATTTTATTATAAGGTTATTACCCACGTTAAAAGTGTAGAAAAAATATTTTGCTCTAGCTTCTACTAGTAGATACTAATTCGCGGAATCCATTTGAAATGACAACAATCATTTTCGTTCAATATTTACTTATTTTATTTGATGTTATTTAAGTATAAAGTGGGAATATAAAAATTTACATTACTTGTTTTTGATATATTATAAAGTAAGAGATGAATTCCGTACTCAGTTGTGTACTTTTGAGACCTATTCTCAGCAAAATTCAAATACCATTATGTGTAGGTACAATCCTCAATTGAAAATTATCGTTTTTTTAAAGAAGAACAACAAAAGACTTGTCAGTGTCAGGATCTTACTGACTAACAACCACCCCGTTCTTTCTCATGCTCTAGTCCGAGCAGACGGATTACCTGATGGTAAGTAATCAGCGCCGCCCATGGACACCCGCAACGGAGGAGTTACGAGTGCGTTGCCGACCTTTTAGGGATTAGGGTTTTGGAGATTAAGGGATTGGGGGAGGGGAAAGATTGGGCCTCTGGTAACCTCACTTACACAGCAAAACACAACGCTGTGGTTGTTTCACGCCGGTTTTCTGTGAGGCCGTGGTATCACTCCGATCGAGCCGAAAAACATCATTATTGACATTTTAGTGAATTCCTGCAGATTTTTGTTAAAAAACCATCCTATGTCCTTTCTCGAGTTCCCAACTATGTCTGTACCAAATTTCACAGAAATCGGTTCTGTAGTTTAGGCGTGAAGAAAAGACAGACAAACAGAATTACTTTCACATTTATAAATAATATTTTTATTGGTCTGTTTGCCCTTAAAGGCAAAATTAAAAATATACCTATCAATAATTCAAACAGACTTCTAAATCTAGAATCCTTAATTTAATAATCAAACATTTTGACACAAAATTAGTAGAAGTATGCACACGACAATTAAGTGTTAATTAATTCATACCAAAGACAAAGTGACAAAATATTTTATAAGACGTATTTTGATTATATGACATGTTCAAGTAATTTAATTGTTTGACGTTGTAATTAACGCGCGGATTCCAACGATTAACATTTTTGTAAGATAAAAATGTCTTCTTAGCAAATTAGCGGTTTTGGTGTCACTTTTTTAAATTGTAATTCTATTCCATTTTTATGTGATAGGTCGGCAAACGAGCAAATGGATCACTTGATGGCAAGCTATCAGCGCCACCCATGGACACTCGAAGCACCTTGCCGACCTTTTGCGGATTAGGATTTGGAGATTTTGTGACTGGGAAGGAATTGGAAGGTAAGAATTGGGCCTCCTTTAACCTCACTCACACGGCGAAACACAACGCTGTGGTTGTTTCCCACCGGTTTTCTTTGAGGCCGTGGTATTACTCCTATTATTGAACTTCCGGGATGTTTGGAAATATATTTCATAAAAATTTTCGACCATCACCACGAAAGTAGATTCATTATATTTTTTGTTATTATTATCTTTATCTACTAAGAAAATGAGTGAGGTTACAATTAAACGTTTACTTTGAATACGTTATTAATAAAAATAAATTTGAGTATATATTGAACAAAGAATGGACAGATATTTCTTTGAGACTTTTGACAAACAAACAGGAAAAAAGAATGAATATATTCAAATTATATGAATCTATATCGTTTATGACGTACCGTTTATAACTGGGTTACCAGTGGTATATTCAAATTAACTACAATATTATAATCAAAGACCACATTTCCTAAGATAAAATACGCAGAATTCCGTTTTAAATAGTGTTTTATGTGATTGCAACATTGTATTATAATTATAATCATTTCGTTGAATCCTCTGAATCTATTACGTTACAAATTACAACTAACATAGTAGGTACAGTTATATTTTATTTTATTTTTAATTAAATTATTGAATATTAGACACTGACAGAATTGTCTTTATTCAATGGAGTTTCGACGTATTTCAGATTAAAGGTAGTCAAACAGTATATTTCCCTAAGATTATTTAGTTTTCATATTTACTTTTAAGATATGAAAAAACATACTTGCTGTTAAGTTAAGTCAAGCTCTCAATAATTAATACCTAGGTACTTACATATACTAAGAAACATAATACATCACAATTTCTTCGAATCTGTTCATATAAAACCACCAGAAATACACTTCAAACAAAATACAGGAAAAACGCATTTATTTACTTATAATAAATTAATTGGAACGATGGCTAAAGAAGGAACCATCAATTAGCGACAGTCACAATGGGTAGGGTGCATAGAAAGTAGGGAGGTTTAGACATATACATTTGCCGGCAGATCAATCTAGCTCTTTTTATTCAAATTTCTTTCAACTTTATTACTTGGACATAAAGTAAAAAATCCAATGAAAAGAATTGACAGATTGGTGAAGGTTGACTTGCTGGCGACTGAACGATAGAATGCAGAACAGAAAAATTGAAATGGATTTATTACCTATGTATTTAAAAAAATGCTGGTGTATGCTGAATTTGTAAGTGATAGGTAATTAAACAATTACATAATTACCAGTGAAATGTTTAGTCCGTTAAGGAAGAACATCTGATTTTTATTATAGTTAATGGGTTTTATAATAATGAAATTATACATATACATAGCATCAAGAACTTTCATAGTGGCCCAGAGATTAAGTTTCCGCTTTTCGTGTATTGTAGAGGAACGAGAACTTACAGTTTACAGAGTTACAAGAACAAATCTCTCTTCTAAAATTCTCCAATCCCCAAAGCCCTAGTCCCTTACAGCCCGCTAATTCACTTGTAACTTTTCTGGTGTTTTAAGTATCTTTGGGCGGCGATTGCTTACCATCAGGTTAACTGTCCACTTGCTTATCCCATAGGTAATAATTATCATCTTTTATTTTAAAAGGTCAATGAACCGATCTTTACTGGTTTTTCCGATGACGTAATCTTGTTAGCAAAAATTGCCGTTGAAAATTTAACAGACGTAATTCCACAATTTCTACCTAAAATATTAGCCATATGTATATTTATCAATTTTGTGTTTTAAATACACTGTAATAAATTCCAATTTTCTAAACCACCACCATTGGCATAAAGTGGGTGCAGCGTATAAATTTAAAGTCCTTACGCTATTAAAAAATCCGTTTTTCTTGCATTCTCCCCCATTCGGTTAGTAAGCTTTGTGCGTAAATTTGTCCCAAGAAGCGTAAAGTCAAGGTTCGTTTAACTAATGAGAACAGAGTTTGAGGGGAATTTACGACATGGAAAAAATGCTTGAAATCAATTTAATCTTAATTAAGACATTCAGTTACTCAGGATTTTAATCCAACATTTTATTTATGTAAATTTGTAACAAACAAAATGGTTCAGTTTCCTTTATAATTAAAGTCCAAACAAATACGATTAACTCACCTACACAATAAACATTTTAAATAAAACTTAACAGAAAACTAAACTTAATTAGAATTAAAAGCAACTCAAGCTGAATAACTGAACGTCCTAATCAAATCTGAAACACAGTATGTATAGTTGGAAAACGTGCTAGAATATTTTCAGCCTAATAAACTGGCTTGAATCTAATAAGCCTGGCCACGGAAATTCGCGATAGCGATAAGCGAAAAAAAAAGAAAAAATATACTTAAGATACGAAAGTAAAACTAAGATTTACATCCCAAAGCATTCAAATTTCGTCGATAGTACACTAAGAACGAACTAACGAAGATTTAGTTCGGTGAACGGCGAGCAAAGCTCGTCGCATTTCGAGCGCACCACAGAGATCCATCAAATGACTTCAGATAGGGCCCAAGATGATGGGGAATAGGGATATGCGTAATAATGTACCACGGCCTGGACCACGACAAAAAACGAGGTGATGTTTAGTCAGTAAGAGTCTCCGACTCTGTCAGGCTTCACCCATGGTAGGAGAAGTAATTTGGTAAACAGCTGCCCTCAAAAATAATCAAATTCAAAATTAGTCGCTGTCACCATATTTCGTGGCCAGACGGATAATTAGTTGAGCACACTGAACTCTATCGAATTAGGAGCACTATGTTGAAAGGTTACACGAATTGTGTAGAAATAAAACGTTGCAGAGGCTTCGTGAATTGGATTAATTCAGTGACCCCAACCCCGTTAGCCGACATTCAAAGTCACGCGAGTTACGATTTGATTGTTACTAGGTTTATAAACTGGTAAATGGAACATAGTTTTGTTCCTAATTGTTAGTCGATATGGAGTTTGGAGGTCAGGCGAGTTAGACTTAATTGTACATACCTATTTTATAAATCATAAAAAATAATATTAATAAATGATATTTTATGTTGGTTGACTACTTTAGTAGAATAGCTTAAAATCTGGATCTGGTTATGATTGATCACATAGGACACTTGACGTAATTGGCAGAAGGTATAGGTATAGGTATCGTCAACTGCAAGAAACAAGCGTACTCCGCTGGTGCCAAAGATATATGGGCGGCGCTTATGACCGATGTACTATCAGGTGAGCAGTATGCTGGTTTGCTTCCTATTCAATAAAAAACCTTTACAACAAATTCAAGTCTGAATTGAAGCACCAATTGACGAAAGCAGAAAAAAATTTCAACAACGTCAACGTCAGTCATTATGACCTATGTTGACTGATTTGACATCATATCCAAAAATATTACATACTGACATTAATTTAATCTTTATGACGTAAAGTTTTAATTTCTCCGAATAAGTACCGCGGTGGTGTTATCTTGATTAATTACATTTACGTAGAAATTCCCAACAGAAGATTTTAGTCAGACTGCTTGACGTCAACCTATTTGGTTATGACTAAAGTACTGAAAATTTGGAAAATCTGACATCTCATTTGTATAAGAAAATTAATTACGTGAAGGTTTTAAGTTATTAGATACATACATTGAGAAGCAAATAGCACATGTTGTTATTGTACAATATAGATACTACATTCATGTTATTCTACATATTCCTATTTAAGTACCGTAGTTCCTTATTAATAGTTACCACAGGATTTTTTTTGTCAGGGGCAAATCATCAAATTTACTTTCCCGCCCAGGGTGAGGCGATAGAAAGTGTCAGACTCTTACTGACTAAAAATCCCCCGTTCCTTCTCCTGCTCTAGGCCGAGGCCGCGGAGCCTCATTGCGCTTACCCTGCAACCCTGGCGTTACTACAGGGTTGAAAGCGTTTTTACTTTACACTAACATTTTCTAACAAACCAGTAATTAACCAAACTTAAGCCATACGTACGTATGAGTGCCATAATTTCACAAGACTTTAACAACATTATAATATTTGTTGCAAAGAAAAATCAACCGTTCCCAATGCAAATAAGGCTCGTAAAATAATTCATATAAGGCCCAGTTTTAAAAAAAAAATGCTTTAATGGAAACCAAATACAATTAAACCGCGTTAACCTTACTGCTCATTCAATGCACAAAACAAATTAAACATTCTAATATTAAGAGCTTTCAACTCCAGTTTTATCCGGATCTTAGAACTTGTATGGTAGGTGTATAAATAATAAGAGATCTACGGAACATTGTTGGATGCGATTGATAAACACAAATATTTGATTTCGCCAGCACAATTATCATACTCATCTGACAAGACTCGTCTTGCAGTGATAGCCCCGTTGTAGGGGACATCTACACTTGTGTGTGGAAATAAATTGCTTGCATTATAATTAAGATAAATTCTTTCCAAGTATTTGCTTGAGTCGTGTTTAATGCTATTGGAGATAAACCGACTGATAGTCCAAAGTAGGTTGTCATTTGATAACGTGGCGTATTAGAATTTCTCTGCTACGAAATTTTGCATAGTGACTGATTCGCCGTTGGAGGTGAGAATATAGATAAATAGGAGATTCCTATACTGTACTCTTTTCGAATTAAAGGACATAAAGGCTATAACTTCGAAAGAAGATCGAACAGTAACTATTCTATGCTAAATGTAGGCACGGAAAAGAAATCTCAAGATTTAACGACAAATTTCTTTAGAGATGCCAATTAAATCGAATGCCAAGTTTTATAACATTTAGTTGTAATAAACCATCGGTTTACAGCCTACGTGTGTGTACATCGACATTTCTGGGAGCTATCGACTTTTGAATATTCATAAGGGTACCTTGACCATTTGCCGAAGCACAGGGGACCTGCCTGTCTGCAGTGACATCTCAGAAACCATGTCTATGTAAATTTCAAATTTCTACTGCACATCATTTAGTTAGGAAATCCCGTTTTCGGTACACGCAACATGCAATTACAACTGTTTAGCTTGTTGGTTAATTATCTTCGAATAAATACCTAAGCGCCATTTAATTACCGGGTAATTGAGGTAATTTTCCGAATATTTTAGCGATGCCGAATATTTAAATTTTAATTTGAAATGAGAAGATGCACGTTCTTTATGGAATGTGAATACATAAATAAGTTTTTATAATTGTGTACTTAGAAGCAGATTAATCTGCAATTTTTCAGTTATTCTCTTATGTATGACTCGGAAACTACCTTTTTATGCTTGGGCATTCCTTCATTTGTTTTCTATATGTATGTAGACGATGTATGTTTCTATACGTGAAGAAGTGTCCGATTTTTATTGACTAAAAACCAAGCTGTTCCTACAGCTGCTGCAGCTGCTCCGTCCTGGGGCTACATCAAATATAGGAAACCGTATTTGTAGAAATAAAGATCTAAAGGATACTTTTATGTTCACAGCAATATTATCATATTACGTCATTAATATAATAGTATAATGTATTAAAATAAGGTATAATTGTGACTTTGTTAAATAAGATTTAATGTAGCTCAATAATTAATACTTATTTTATTACAAAAATGCCGAAATAGTTTGTGCAAAGAACTTAACAGATCTTTATAGCAGTTATTTGGGCATATATTCTGTTATCTTCAAACGAAGACATACAAATACACGGAAATTTATCATTAAGGAAATGTGAACGCGTGTGGCCATCTCGATTTATTCCAGTTTTTGCATCACAAGACAATATACCATCGTTAATGGGATAAAAGCAAGATAAAAAGGAAATGCTAATAAAATACTTCCCTTGTACGTCTGTATGTAACGGAGATTTGTAAGTACTACAAATCAAGTGACGATAATGTATGAATTTGCATATTATGTTGTGTTATACTTACTTACTGAGTGGATTCCGACAAACTTTTTTGTATATTATATTTTTGTATAGGTGCTGAGAGGTGTAAACCTCGAGAATAGATGGACCAATTTGTGTATTACAAATTAATAGAGGCAAAAATCATTGATGAAAGACGAAATTAAGACCACAAATTTGTTTTTTTTATGTTGACGTTATAAAACTGATTTTAATGGATTTTTTTAAACCTACAATTTGTTTAAATTGAAAATCTGGTTTCTGTGGTTAATTGGAAAACATGATTTGCTCGAGTATCGATCACAAATTCCAATAAAAAATCCAGTTTATTTTAAAATACACTTACTTGAAGCAATAAATATAAAAATCAATAAAATGTGTATCGTCGGTAGCTCAACTTTCAATTCGATACTAAATGCTAATTCACTGTTCTAACAAGAATGTGACGCGTGGGAAATGCCATCAATGTACATGGTGATACATTTAAAAAGAGGCTTAATTAAATTGAATATAATATATGATAGTAGACGATTTAAAGCAATAACCACAATGCTTCGGCACGAATGGGTCGCACGAACGAGTGATACCACGGCCTCACAGAAAACCGGCGTGAAACAACCACAATATTGTGTTTCGCCGTGTGAGTGAGGTTACCGGAGGCCCAATCCTTTCCCCTTCCCTAATCCCTCCCAGTCCCTAAATCTCCAAATCCCAAATCCCTAAAAGGTCGGCAACGCACTCGTAACTCCTTCGTTGCGGGTGTCCATGGGCGGCGCTGATTGCTTACCATCAGGTAATCCGTCTACTCTTTTGACGACTTATTACATGAAAAAAATAACAAAGAAAATCTGAACAAAAGTAAGTATCAAAAAGACAAAATAGTCAAACTCGATTATTCCAACTAAACCATAAACAGGTACTTTTGAAACTTCAAAATAGAATATAGTCTGTCAGTCAGTTCGTCAGTAAAGGTAGGTGATGCTTTAGTATGTACAAAAACAAAAGAAAAATTCGTAATTTGGGTAAAAAATCAAGTATCTATCTCTTACTATGTCTCAAGGTCTAGTTACAACACCCTATATCACCAAAAGCAACATTAAGAACAGAAGCATAACATGGAACCATCGAATTGAATCGATAACGAGCATCGAGTTAGCTTTACGACTGTTTCAAATCGAAATGGTATCGTAACTAATGCAAATGTTCGTTTGGATATCATAGTAACAAAGGAAAATATATTTTACTATGATAAATAGCACTGCTTTCTTTGACGTTACTAAAATTGAGGTTTTTTTATGGGAATGACAAACGACCATGTGGGTCACAGCATAGTGCCATGGACGGCTGATTACTTTCCATCGGGTAATCTGTTTGCTCACCATCAGAACCATCTGATGGTGTATGTGTGTGTGTGTGTGTGTGTGTGTGCCACCGATCATGGATAATTGCAACACTAGATTTTATTGCGAGTGCGTTGCCTTTTAGTGATTTGAGGGCTGATAAGAATCGGGAATAGGGGTTGGGGAAATTGGACCTACGTTAACCTCGCTTTGACCGTCAGAGGACCTACCAGGACGTGGTAAAGCGTGAATTTTCCGGCCGAGAAAGAGAGATGGACATATAAAGGGTTTATAGCTCCATCCCTCTTTCTCGCCCGGAAGATTGGCGCTTTACCACATCATGGTAGGTCTACTGGTTGTGGTATCACTTTACGCCGGACTGGCCTTTTGTTACTGAAGGCCTAATTCTTCCCCTCCCTTGTCCTTTCCTAATCTCCAAATCTCCGAAACCCTAATCCCCAAAAGGCCAACAATACACTCTCAACTTTTATGGCGTTGTGTGCGTCCATAGGCGGCGCCAATAGCTATCCACAAAAAGGTTTAGGTAAAAATTAATACACATTTCTACTACCTAAGCATTTAAAGAAAAACAGTTTTGCTCATACTATGTTATACTATAAACACCAGTTAGTATGTTGATTTCATGCACCGTTTCTACAGTTCAGTGTTACCCATTGTGCGTAGAGAAAGCAATATTTAGTAGACATAGTAGTACATAGTATATTTATGTGCCTGCGTTTACTTTGTTTTCTCAAACTAATATAGGTAACAAGATTTCCACTCGTGGCCTCACCGAATGAGTAAAACAATAATTATGTTGGATATCTAAACATTTCTCAAGAATCATTCATCAACATATTGATCAATCAGCCAGGGTTGCAGCGCAATAAGGTATCTTGGCCTTAGACCAGAACAGGAGAAGCTACAGCGTGATTTTTAGTCAGTAAGAAGAGCCTGATAAACGCTCTCGCACGCAAAGCGAGAGTCAAAATAGTCTAATGATCAAAACCGTACAAAAATCAGTTTAGTTGTTTTTGAGTTTATTAGGTATATACAGACGAAAACGAAAGGGGATTTTCTTTCATTATCCAAACTAATAACTCTGTCTGTCTGTCTTTTCTTCACGCCTAAACTACTGAACCATCATCAGTGCCTATAAGTGCCCACTGCTGAGCAAAGGCCTCTTCTCACACAGAGAAGGTTTGAGCATTAACGACCATGCTTGCTCAATGCGGGTTGGTGATTTCAAACTTATAATTAGAAATTATAAGTTCAGGTTTCCTCACGATGATTACCTTCACCGTATGTCAGTGATGTCTTAATAATCATAGAAAGTAATAACTCCTGAACCAATTTGTGTAAAATTTGGCACAGACATAGTTTGGAACTCGAGAAAGGACATAGGATAGTTTTTAAACCAAAAATCTTCGGTAGTCAATATGTCGCAAGCAAAAGCTAGTAATTAATATGTAAAACTAGTAAGTAGAATAAGGAAATATATCATCCCTTGTATGTTTCAGTAAATTATGTTAATCTTGTTTGTGAGTTTTTGGTCAAACTGCAATGATTTATAGTGATGTCAAGAGAAAAATATTTCGTTTTCCTCTTCGACAAATTTTCTTACAAATAAACAAATGCATTTGTTATCTAAAGATCTTATAGTTGTCTAAGGATGTTTTTTTATACTAGTAGCGTCAGAATACGCGTCTTTATAAACTAAAGCGAAAAGCAATGATATAGCAGTTCTCCCATTATGAAAGACTCCGTGGCATACATATGAAAATAATTTGAGGCTATGAATATTTAACATCAAAGTAAAAATCTGTTGTTACAACTTTATTTCGATAACATAAAATATGTAAAACAAAAACAACGAAAACCAAATAAACAAATTTTGACCTAAAGAAACAGTTTCGATTTCAATAACCAGGACATTCCAAACTAATAACAACTACATAAAATACCTAATCTAAATTGTTAATGATGTGAAAAACAAAGGTGTGGGTAATTAATTATATTTTATTTGACATAATACTGCAAATACCGGAGATGCTACGGCTGATACCGGCTATATACTAATAACTATTTGTCGAAACAATAATTTATTGTACATTTATGTAAATACAGAAAGAAGTTGTAGATACGCTGGTTTTATGGAATTTTCATTATCTTTTTTATTGTTTTAAATTTGGAATGTGAAGATTCCTGCTTATGTCAATAGATAATAATTTTATATCGTTCCAAAATTATTTTATTAGGTATAAACATGAGCTAAAACACTAAAGGTTAAAATAAGTATAAAAATAATTTCTTCGATGAAATTAAAATGGTTTTACGAGCGCGTGTTGCACGATAGAAATAGTAAATACGTTTATGAAAATATTCATAAATTATTGCTCAATATTTAAATCGACCGTCCAATCAAGCTGTGCAATTATTACTTATTACACAAAAAAAAATATATAAGAAACTTTACGACAATCACGATTCGCACACATCTGGTACACTGGCTAACAAAATGCGTATAATTTTTTCTTATAAATAAAGGTTTAAAACCAAGGTATATAGCGGGAATAAAACTGTTCCTTTTTCGTGGTTTTAGCCCTTATCTTCGATTTTTGATTAATTCAACCCATTTAAAGGTTGAAATCGATTTCAACTACCAAACATTATGAAAATGTGCTCAGCTATTCTTGAGTTACAAACGACATTACAAACACAATTTAAAATTTACCTACACTTGGTATATGACATGTAAATTGGCAAATTTACAATCAATATAGTCAATCGTTTTGGTCAATTATACTAAGTTTACAACATTCCGTTTATTGTGACGTTCTACCATCCTTTGTGCTACTGTAGGCTAGCAACACTTGCCCATAATTAATTAGGATGTGGGCTTTATGTATTCAAACTTTACGACTTTTATTTGACAGATGAGATCGGAGTTAACACCTTATTGGATTATACTGGTTTTGTTATGATAATTACAAAGGATACGCGTATGTAAATGTGTGGACCTTTGAAACCACGAAACGAGTTAAGTTCGCATTATAAAAATTAATAGTATTTACGGAACAACAGAAGAATTTTTTTCTCTGAACATTTCTGCATCGGGCATTCTTCAATTCTGAGAGACGGTTTTTCTAAAGACTTTTTCGGGATAATCAAAATGCATTCATGTTTTCCAACGAACCAAAATATCCAAGTAGGTAAAACAGCAATAAAGATGATCATCACATACCTATGACGACGATGCAATGTATACTTAAAATGCCATACAAATGGAATTTTCCAGAAAATTCCGGCGGGAAATTTTTAATCCGCTAATAATGGAAGGTTTTTCCTGATGATTCATATAACACTGACTTTGTCACATCCTTCTTTCGAGAAGTCATAAAAAATGTCCATCATCGGGAAACAATTGGTATGCAACCAGCATTAGAACTATTTAAAGGTAAATCACACTCTACCGACCTCAATTACAATCGGACAACCCTTCCAAAATAACGCCATTTTGTATTCACAATGTGACTACAACCAGTGTGTCCATTTTAGTATTCCTAAAACACTATACGTTGTCGATTTAGAACTGATATCAATTTGTAGTTAAGCACGCGAAGGGAATATTAAACGCAACGTACACGTAATAAATTTGAGTGAAAAAACGTTGCATACATAAACACGATGGGTTAACGATTTGTTTTTGTATATTTTTATTACGATTATTAATATTTATCGTTGCTACAGTCTTGTTCGGTCAGGTTCGTGTGACAAGTTTGGTACAAATGACAGATTCAGTAAAGAGGTTGTTAATGTAAAATAATGTTCGGAGATCTCATATTAAACATGTGTTCTATCTATTTGCTTTGACAACTTAATGAATATTTTTCTATAGCGGTCTAAAGGTATTTTAATGATACTATCGAATGTTTTACCACATTCTTTAGGTTAAGGTGGTTGAGATTTTGTACCTTATTAGTATTTTTAATTCAATCATAGATGTTAAAATAAGATAGATGTCAAACGACGTGCTAAACTGATTAATAAAATATTTTTTTAGACAGAGACGGAAATACTATGTCGCATTTTAAATAGAACCTAAAATGTATAATATAAAAGGTATATTTCTTCGCACCTCAGGCTTAGAAAAGCAAAGAGCAAAATTTGTGCCATTTTATAAGAATCAAATATGAAAATCACTAAACAGTCCAACCTCTTTTCAATGTCAAAGCTGCGATAAAGCAGACTTAAAGTATGACCATGAATATGTATGTTAAGATAGTCTAGATTTTACTAGAAGCTAGTAACCGTCAATATTGCTATCATCAATGAATTAAGCGCTAAGTTTTCCTCGCTAATTCACTTGTTTGATAAAATCTAATTTTTGTCAGTAGATTGCCACTATTTTTTTTAATCATGCCTCTGCAGCTAAATATTTTTCAGTGTACAATGCTTGAACCACAATTTTATAAAATCTGTTTAGTAGTTCGATATTATTTTGCAATGTAAGCAAGCTTCCTTTATTAAAAAAATCAAATTACAACTATTAATTATCTTTGTTTCGAATTTTGAAATAAAATTATTTATTCATTCACATACACAGTTGGATTTACCACTTCATTTATTTTAAACAAGTCAATCACAAATTAAAGGGTAATTTATGCCGAAACTGATAGGCTCTTAATGCATTTCTTTAAAGAGACTCTACAATCTTATTTTATTTTGAACACTAATTAGCTTTAAATATACATGTTCAACTGTCACATTACTCAGTAATCAGTAGCAAAAGTTACAAGTGTAGTACTAAGTTAAACCGCACGGGGGCGCCGCCGTCGGAAGATATCTCTCAGGTATATCGATGCTTTGAACACCGCCGCGAATTTATTGTAAGCTGTGTGTACACTGAGAATTTATCGTACCTATTTTAATAAAGCAAAATTACGGTATTCTAGTAAAAGGATAAATTTTAAATAATGTTAATTTCCTACACGATAATCGATTTTTTCTTGAATAATAAAAGTATTCCTTCTTAATTTTCTTACAGCCTTCTACAAAGATGATGCACAGACTTATATTGACCGCCTGGGTATGAACTGAACAATTTATTAACATAAAATTTTTAAAAACATAAAATTTTATGTAAACATTGAATTTCAGAAATCGAATAAAATGTGAACAAAGGCGCCACCCAGTAAACGTATTGTATAACCTAAACAGTTTATCGTAAAAGGAAATACAATAACGGCAAGCGCGTGCGCACACAAATCATTAATTACCCAAAGCGTTCGAAATACAAAATACCAAACGTACAAAAATAAATGTCATCATAAGTATATGTAATTAATTACGTGAAGGCAAACAGAGATTGGTGTCACAGACTTTGTTCATAATTAGCATGTTACGGTATGTACACAAAGACAAAAACACAGCAGTGTAATGGTTAAACAAGCGAAATTTAACATTGAGTCGACAACTGTACGCCAATGGTCTTTATGTTCGGTCGTTCAGTACAAACTCGACTAACGGTTACCGACCATCGAATACTATGCTCACAAAGTTGTTTAGGATTAGTTTTATTTACTGCTTGCTAATGATATTTGTATAAACGACTATCAACTGTTAGCATACACTAAAGCGT
This sequence comes from Spodoptera exigua, assembly GCA_902829305.4. Taxonomy (NCBI): domain Eukaryota; kingdom Metazoa; phylum Arthropoda; class Insecta; order Lepidoptera; family Noctuidae; genus Spodoptera; species Spodoptera exigua. The sequence goes on from LR824614.2 coordinate 9,924,942, forward strand.
CGTCGTTTTTTAGTTCTACTCTTGACTTTATGTTCGTTTTTTGAATATGTTACTGCGCAATCGCCGGGCCGTCCCCTGTGTGTCCCGGCCGAATGACAAAGATTCTCGAGTCGCTCTTCGCTATATCTCGATTGTTTTGCATATCGCGCAACCACTTCTGTGCAGCTGATGCGAGGCAAATTAATGATCAAATGGAATCCCGCCACTGTCCAGTTTACTTGAACTTCCGACGTGCGTCAGACAAACGAAAGATGCACATAACAAAACACACTTTGAACTTTATGCCGCCGACACATGAAAAAGTTGACAAAGCCTAAGTACTAAATAACTTTGGTATCATAATTCAATTACACCGTCCTTGGCGAGTGCGCGGACGCATCGTCCATCAATCACACTTTCAACTGTATCAAGATTTTTTACTGCTTACTCCATCAGCACGTCTCTTTAAGAGACCGCCGAACAGACTGCCACAATTTGTCAAAGTTTTTCATTCAATTAATTGATCACCGTGACCAGACCAGACGAGCGCGTAGCACACTGAGGAAATATTAACATACTCCACGATTGTGTATCTAAGAACTGAATGTCATTAACCATTTCCTGCACAAGAGTTTCGAGTGTCCATCTTTCCAAGTCGGTATTGAATAAATATTGTTCAACAAGTTGCCAAGTGACATTTTGTTGCGCTGGCGCATTGGACGGCTGCCCCCTCCCACGTCATCTCACGATGTCCACTCTCAACGTGAACAATTTATTTCCAATGTGTTTTATGCAAAACATGACAATTAAAATTGTTTTATGATTTCATAGTTGGATCAATTAAGATTTCATTTTGATAAGGAGGCTGATTTTGTGAACTATATCATTAGGCTTCATCGCGTCCTACTAGTAGTTAAGTTACGAGGGGAGGCAACAATATTAATCTATCGTTTACTGTTTAATAGTAGTTTTTGTGCAGGCTGCGGTCCAGTTTCAAGAAGCAGAGTCATTTTTAAAAATTATGTCGAGGTAAGATTAATATTGGCAATTTAAAATTTATTGTGGTCTGTTCATTGATACGAATGAAACAAGTGATGCTCACAAAAAGAAATCAGTCCTCAATAAACTTCAAACAATAAAAACTTTGAAGATTTAAAGCTAAGTGGCGCCGAACTACTGTCTCAAGTCGTACTGAATTTATGGGAATCAGGTTACAGCGGTGCGGTTACTTTCATATTTATAACATTCTGGTCAAAGCTGCGAATGTTCTGACGGAGGAGGGACACAATAAAATAAAGAGAAATATACTCCTCATGCATTTCAAAGGAGAACACAAAACGTATAACCTCTAATTTTCTACTTATGAAAGTGAAGCACAAAGGCTTTAAAATACTGAGAACTGACTCATAAAAATCTGCCTAAAGGCGGCCGATTTTTAAAACAGCCGTCAAATCTTTAGGGAGTTAAAATGAAGACATAAAGAATAATGGTTTGCAAAAGCAGTGTTAATTTCCTTCAAGCATTAACAGGGCCATCTTAACAGCGCATCGGTGCTTTACATACCGACGGACAAACCCCTATTGTCCGTGGTACTATTCGTGTCACGGACATAGTTAGGCTGGGCACAGCAAATATGGCTATTGTCAGGTACAATGTAAATATGAATGGCTTTGGTAGAGACTTCCGATTGTTCAAAATGTTCGTCTGCTACATTATTAGCGGAGACAGTTGAAAATATTATAGAACCGAACTCTAGGAAGCTTTATGCTACGAGTAAAAAGTATTTTCTATCGTTGGAATTTTCTGCTTCTTTTCTAGCTTTAACTATTATACAGTCTCTTAAGACGAGTCATATAGAGCCTGGAATGATCTTCTTGATGTGCTAAAAAGGATTCTTAACGTTGTTGTTCTAGCTCCAAGATGTTTAGTTTGATACACTACCAAGCTTTCCGTAGTCTCTAGCAATACTAGCAATACAGTTTGCAATGCCAATTTGAAATATGAAACAAATTGTTTAAATAACTTCTACCCACACACATTAGTTACGATTCGGTTTATTAACTGTTTATTAATAACTGGTAAATGTAGAACAACATTACAATAAATATTACAATCAAAATATTTGTCGAATTCAGTATTAGAACATGAATTGCATATAAATCAACAAGTCTTTGAACAGAAGCCGCTACCACAAATCCACTTAAAAGCATATTTGTCTACACCGACAGAAATTGTGATTAGGCAATGACTGCCAATTATTGTATTGTCTTATTAGGAGATGGAATGTGGGCCCGACAGATAAACACTTCTTCAAGCCAGGCCTAAGGCTAACAACTCATGTCGTAATGCCGTCAAGACAAACCTAAAAATACTGCTTTTTGTAAGTATAATGTTGTTGTCCTGTCTCAACCAAACGTCTCAATATCTTCTTACAAAAATGACTACTAAGGAATATTTCACTGTAAATTCAAACTTATTTAACATACCCACCGATATCTTTATAGCTTCTGTAACCATAAAATGTTTCGCGAAAAATATAAACGTGATTTATTGTGAAAGTAATGTTTATAATAACGTCTTGAGCGTTGCCGCTTCAGAGTTCTCACTAAGCTAAGAGCAAAAGAAAAATAAGGCGATATAGAAGACGAAATTGAAGGTCTGGCGCCTTCATATCTAAAACATGGTTTGAAAAGAAAATAAACAATGCTAATGAGTGTTGTCTATCAAATCGTGATTGGTCGAGACCGAAATGTAAGCATCGTGTTGGCCAGTCAACTAAATATTCATTTCATAATCATTTATTTGTTGCGTGATCATTAACGGATTGATTTTGATATTGATTGCTTATTTCCGCATTGTTCTTGTTCTTATAATCGTGTTTTGTTACCCAACAAATTGTTTGATCTCTATCAATATTTGTTTTGAAATACAATCTATTGGAGATCGTGTCGTTCTCTTGATTTTATTGGTTTAGTGTTGTTTGACGCGATCATAATAGACTAAATTATTGTCAGGGTATTCTTTATGTTGAATGGATATAGCCTTTACATTGAAGTTTATTACTGAATTAATTATGTTTTATATTGAACTTGTAACCTATAGTATTCTCTGCAATTGTCCCGGAACTTGTCCAAGACTAATAGTCTCATAGACAATCGTGTACGCAGAACGGTTTTCATTAAAATAATATATTTTATAGACTACCGTAATGGTTGGTCGTGTTTCTTCATTAAGGCAACCATTCGTTCTGTCACCAGCTAGAACAGGAGTCTTATTAAGTAACAGAAACTAACATTTGGATTGTAAGCTGTGTATTGAGTTTCATTTTATATAGACCTCAATATCGTGTACTAATACTATTTGATAAAAGATAAAAACTCAAATAAAAAATAAGATGGATCATTAACACGAATGGAATGTTAGACAATGCCCATGGTATTAGGTCCATCTGTACATATACTTAGTGTAGCTTAGTGTTTTTAATAAAATAAATAAATAAAGCTGCTTGTCACTAGCTACTGCCATGCTTAGCCCGCAAGCTTGCAATTATCATATTGTTGAGAACCTCTTCTCATACAGAAAAGGGATGAGAATGACGCGCAACAAAATGTTTAAATATGTCATTAGTTATGTCCTATATACTTAAATAACAAAACCAAATCATACTAAAAAACCAATTCCGCATAATAAATTACTAAAATCTTATATTACGCAAGAACTTTAATATAAAATATTTCTAGTCTTCAATAAACTTTCTCTGTTCGTATTACACAGAATGTGTGTAAATCAGAGACAGGGCGTGTTATCAATTAACCGTTGAGTCTTTAGCGTTCATTTGATTCGCGTTATGTCCAATTTAATTGGTAGTTGGTTACGCCTTCTAATAAATATTAGAGCGGTGTTTTAGTAATGTTAGGACATTCCGTTTCTGATGTACCTACGTGCCTTTTACGGTTGCATTGTAAAAAATTGAAATTGATTAATATGGAATTTAAATGTGTGTTGAAATTTGTTTGAGCCATTGGTATAAAGAGTTCGATATATTTGGCTCTTAATTTAGTATTGCAGGCAAATCTTACATTTTCTGCATTTTTAGTTTTTTACAAAAGTATCTTTTACTTGGGCGTGCCGTAATATCAGGGAATTTGAATGCGTGTTGTTTGAATCATGGGAATAAAGAATTCGATTTTTTTTTTCATTTCTTTGTCTGTTTTTTTTTTCGTATAACCTCTTGATACAAAATTATCTTTTAATAGAGCGGACCATAAACTAGGCTAAAATTTTCGCCAGCCGTATTAGAAAAAATTAAATTCGTCGTATGTCGTCGTCTAAAAAATATTATATTAATAATATATATTTATCTTAAGATAACGAATTAACTAATAGACAGATACCACGGTCGCCAGTTACAACCATTAAGTCGATATGAAAATGGTATTTTGATCGTAAAAACGTTTTCGCACAAGCGGCAAATATCTGACATTCCCCCTTATCTTAACGATGATCTGTATGTCATAATTTACTATAAGTAATTGTTCTTCCAAGTAAATGTGACGTAAATACCTAAAACCGCTCAATTAACTATATCAGAATACGGAAAAAACAGTAATTGCTTAATTTTTTATAAGACATAAAAATTAATTACAAACAAATAGTTCGAAATAATATTCATAATTGTCGTAAAGAGGTTTGTACACTATATTAATATAGTGTTTAATTGAAGTCATTAAATAAGTATACTCTAAAAAAGCTTTATAATTAATTTGATACAAAATTTCCAGTGAATCTAAATAATCAATCAAAAGTTGTCAATATAAAAACAAAGATCTGAATCTGCAGTAACTCAAATTAAATTTCGAACATTAAAGAATTAAACAAAAAAAAACTATAACAACTTTATACACGATACTCACAATATTCAAAAAAGTTTGCAACAAAAAGTTTATAGTGTGTAAAAGCTTAAACAGATCAGATAAAGCAATATTACCCTGCGATAAAATCATTTTTCCATTGCATAAAAATTGTTCAATGTTGTAAACATTTTTATGAACTAACAATTACTTTAATTGTAAACTTCGGAGACATAAAATAAGAATTTTTATTATCATTAAACTCGACACTCTTGCTTATTCGAGACATGTCGATTACAAATTGACTGCCAATGACTTTTTTGCTACAATGATCGTGTAAGGAATGTAGTGATGTGGACTTATTGAGACATTATTAAACTGGAATTAACGTTGTTTTATACTTTGTACAAAACGCCATCACATTGTACTAAACAAATGACTTAGAAAAATATCGTACTTCACATTTATGGAGCCATGTTTCGGCGCGATTGGGCCGGCTCGACCGACAAGATACCACGGCCTTACATAATAAAGACGTGAAGCAAAGCTTGCATCATATTTCGCCATGTGAATGAGGTAGCTAGAGGCCCAATGCTTCACCCCATCTTTTATCCCCAAATCCCTAACAACCCACAAAAGGCCGGCAATACGCTTGTAACTCTTAGTAATACAAGTATTCATGGATGAAGCCGATTGCGTACCATATTATGTCTGCTCAGGAAAGGAAATAACTTTAATTTAATCAGAGGTCGTGTCTACACGATTATTTAAACTTAAACATGCTACCGATCATTACAGCAAGTATGTGTACAGAACCTCTCTATTTATACAGCAACACACAACCAATAAAACTCGTCGCAATAAGGACGTTATAATGTGATACCCCTTACAAAACATCCAACATCATTGGCATGTTTTCTTGCTAATTGGTAACAAGTCTTCAACTGTCCGAGATCTTTTATTTCTTTCTTACTTTAATGCAATTAATACAGATAATTATTTAAATAGGATAGGATAGGCCAGCATGTTTCATAGTTGAAATATATAAGGCTTCATTTAAATCCTAGATAGCAGTGAATCGTATTAAAATGTCGATTTTATAGAAGTTTAGTCACCCTTGGGCCGGGATTAGATAGCGTGACGTTCGATTTAGTTTGTACTTCTTAGTTCATGCTTTGCTGTTGCCTTGGATGCTAATTAATTGTGATTGCAGTTTTATCTATTTGTGTTTCAAGCAAGTTATTTCAATATTAAAGTAATTGCTTATGTATTATCTTAAATATTGATAAATGATTTTGGTTATTGTACCATTACAATTATCGATCTAAAATTACTTGTGTAAAATTGTACTTCTTTTATATCCCCACTTCATTTGATCGACGACTCTTTGGCCACCCTGTATAGGCAATTAATGAATTTATTTTCCAACTATTTTCAACGCACTTATGCAAATATATACTTATAGATAATTTATCTACATTCTGAAACATAACTCATTTCTTAAATATTCATATTCAGTATAAAATTTCAAAACGTTCGTACAGAAATATTCACACGACCTCAAAGAACCGACTGAATCGATAAACATCAGCCTGAACTTGATGTTGGGGTATAAAGCCTAGATCTTCGAATACGATAAAAAGTCTAGCTTAGATCTTGAATCTAGATAAGATGGAAACTTGAAACCTGGAAACGGGTCAGGGTTTTAACGAAATAGTGGCGGAAAGCGAAGCTCGATGTACGTGAAGATATGACGGGTTTTCGAATGAAATAAATGTATAATATGCCTTATGTTAATTCTATAAATAGAGGAATTATATAATTTATATTTTACGCGTGGGACAGCCAAGCTTCGGCACGAATGGGTCGGCTCGACCGGAGTGATACCACGACCTCACAGAAAACCAGCGTGAAACAACCACAGAGTTGTGTTTCGCCGTGTGTATGAGGTTACCGGAGGCCCAATCTTTCCCCTCCCCCGATCCCTCCCCAATCTCTTAATCTCCAAAACCCTAATCACTAAAAGGTCGTCAACGCACTCGTAACTCCTCCATTGCGGGTGTCCATGGGCGGCGCTGATTGCTTACCATCAGGTTATCCGTCTGCTCGTTTGCCGACCTATTACATATAAAAAAATCTTATGTAATAAGAAATCCAAATCCATCGACAGCTTAAACTCTCTTTTTTGTAAAGGGTATGTAGTAAATAAGTAAAAAATACCATTTCTCCCTGGGTGGGACGATGAGAAGTGTCAGACTCTTACTGACTAACATCATCCCCTATTATTCATCGGCCCCAGTGGGCTTCATCTGTGATGGGTTAGTTGAAGTCTAAATAGATTTTAGGTATATTATGAAATAATTTGTGTTAGAAAACTGACTCTTGATACAAGAGAAATTATATTAACATATTTACGCCCAAAATGTATTTCCTTAGAACATACATACAACTGCGAATTGTAAAGAAAATCATAAGAAATATAGCTCAATAATCTTGAAGCTTCGTCGTCTTCAGCCAAACCGTGCCACTCGACCAACAAGCTCTATATATAAGTTTGTACAAGAAATTAGAAAATTGGTTCCGTTGAAACAGGTGCGAGGTTGTCCTAAGTCAATATGTAAAGTTCAATGATCAGGCAAGGATTGTTCTTCTGTAACTAAAGAACCATGATTTGGTTAATTTATAACCCATTTAGATGAAGACAAAGGAGCACTCTTTATATGTACTATTTTGTGGTTGAAAAATTATCCAATGGTGGAAAATAATACTATCATGGATGAGGGAGGAAGAAAGTGAAACTCTTACTAGCTAGCCAAAGAAAATGAGAAAAAGAACAATTTTCTCCCGCTCCAAACCGGGTTGCGGTACATCACTGCACTTACACCCGCAACCCTGGCTGACTCTATGTGCATCAAACACCAACTGTTTGGACATTGTGTGTATGTGTGTAGTGCATGTGTGTGTGAAGACTTCGCGTAAAGGACGAAATACAATAGAAATATTAAATTTTTTGATTGATCCAGATTTTATAATCGGAAACTTGCGTCGCACTGAGTACATATTTTAATAAAATAACCGATGTATCAGACTTAGTCTTCATCATGAAGGTGCGTTTTACTCAAAAGGCGACAGAATAATCTTGAACTGCCTTCACACACATGTTTTTCGCAATAGCAATGCATTTCCGATACTTTATAAGAGATTTTGCCTCTTAGTTTGATTTCTTCACAAAATTAGTAGTATTTTGTTTTATCTAATTTAATTAAAAACTAAATTACAAATCTAAAAACAAAAAAAATTCTTCGTCTCATTAAATTTTTACTCAATTTATAGCCTAAAAGAAATAGCTTGAAACCAGGAAATGCTGTCAAACACCAGTAGAACTTAGCGTTGTATTAGCTAAGTCTAATTGGTGTAAAGCAAACTAACAATTAGCGTCGCCTAGCTGTCTTGAGCAAAACAAAGTGAACTGCGTAAATGTAATGTTTTAAAACAGACCTGACTTATCCGAATGGGATTATTTAAACGCTCATTGAATAGGTAAAGCAGTTACTTGGTACCCCAGTCTTAGGTTAAATTTTATTTTAGTATTGAGCTAAAGTTTTCACGCCTTTTAAATTTAGGCCTCAAGTGTGTCCATAGACTGTTCGATTACCATCAGGTGATCCATTGATTAAAAGTAGCCTATGTTCTATTCCCTACGCCTGTGCCAAATTTCATTTAGATGCGTCCAGCTGTTTTGACGTGATGGAGTGACAAACATCCAAACATCGTAACTCTCGCATTTACAATATAAGTAAATTATACTTGTTTTATTACAATTTATTATTTAGATTTCGATCATTAATTACAAATGTTTCAGGTCCCATGTGTTTTATAAACCTGGTTGACCAATTTCGTGTTATTACGAGAGCTTTTTAAAAGACCCAATAGTACTTTGAGCCGATGACCGGTAGAGCCAACAACCCAAGAGTTGCAAGTAGTATCATGTATGTATGTTGATAATCTATAGATAAACTACGAGAGCAGTCTAAAAATAAATTGACTTATAAAAAAATAAACGATCAAAAAACATCAATTAAAATTTTCCCAACATAAAAAGCGCACAGCTTGATTGTTCTGTCTCGCATAAACGCAACAAAACACTATGACTATAAAATTTCACACCGACATTTAAATCATACATTGAGCGACAAGAAAATCGAATCGAACCACGAACATTATAATTACGCGGCTTTTAATTTAAATTAACAAACCATGAGATGATTTTACGGTTATAAATATTGGTAACTATGAAAGCTGGTTTATTCACTTATACTTAAAGATATGGTTATGATCGAAATACGAGAGTATTTTAAATCTTGTATAACATGTAAGAGGTTAGACTTATGCTTCTTATAAAAGATATTTTAATAATATGTATTTAGTAACTGTCAATTTAGTAATGTCATGGTGGCCCGAAGGTTAAGGAGCCCGCTTCTCGTGCATGAGGGTGTGGGTTCGAAACCTGGCAAGTACCAATGTGACTTTTTCCGAGTTATACGTACTTTCTATGATTACTTAGACACCACTGACATACGGTGAAGGTAAACATCGTGAGGAAACCTGGACCTATAATTTCTAATTGTAAGTTTGAAATCGCCAACCCGCATTGAGCAAGCGTGGTGATAAATGCTCAAACCTTCTCCGTGTGAGAAGAGGCCTTTGCTCAGCAGTGGGTATTTATAGGCTGATGATGATGATTTAGTAACTATTATCATTCTAGGACCAGTAAAGGGAAGATTACTAATTGCGGATTTTTGCGTTTATATAAATACATTTTATTCACATTTTTTGTATTAAATAAAATTTAACTACCACATCAAGCAATCCAATGTGTCAATAAATAATGTGTCAAAACGAGATATTAAATTATTTATCTTAATTATTATTTCGGTGAAAGTTTTCGTAGACGTATCACGTTCAAATTATTACACTTCCTTATCTGCATCTGATAACTTTTACCTTATATCAATGCTATCGTTGCGCATAACTCGGTAATTATCTAAACGAATCAATCTCACGTTGATAAAAATGACACTTCTAGAATTCAACTTTCGAACTAACGCGTTCCAAAATTCGAGTTCCTAATACCAAATATGGCCACCGCGGTTTAATGTCAAATAAATTTTAATTAATTCGAAAATCGAACAGTGTCACGATGGCCGTTTGCCAGTAGTAATTGACAAGCTCTTGATGAATCACTACAACCTCCTTGTTATGTTATAAGTAGAGCCCATCTGTCTTTCTTGGCACTTTAGCCGTACATTGGAAAGGTTTAATTTGATATTAAATCTATGAGTGATATATCGTATAGGCTCGAATTCTTTATGTTTGTTTGTTTCACCAATATGGTGAAATTTTATAAGACACCAATAAATTAGCTTTATTTATTTATATAATATTGGAAAAAATATTTTAAGTAAAAGCATCGCAAAACATTTTCCATATCAGTACTGTTAAATAAAAAAGTTTATTGCAATTTACGAATAGACATCGATTATTGAAATATGTTTTCTAATGTTCTATGGTCAGTTAAGACATTTAAATCTAGCTTCAGCTTAATTCCTACCAATATTATAGATCAATTTCAGATATTTACTACTTAAGAAAAAACTTTTAATCCAAGAGCAAATTTTCGTAGAAGTGCGACGTTTTATAGAAACTTTAATGAATCCTTTCTATGGTCATATAACGGCACTATATCAAAACTTCATGGAATGCCTTTTTAAAGTATCAAAAACGATATAAAAAAACAAAGTGACTGTCTGTGTTGTATCAGAGAGGCGAGAAGTTGACATTACTCTTCCGTCATTGCCTTACGAACATCAAGGATCATATCAGACCCGAATGAGGCAATTTGTACAAAAACAAATTGATTTTACACAAATATTTTGCATTTGATTTAAAAAGAGGTATTCATATATTTGTTTTAAACTAAAATTAATAGCTTGGCACACTTCTTAATTTATTTAATTAACATTAGCATTTATATTTGCGAATTTCACTTTTGTTAATTTAATTTATTTTCAAGGTAGGGGAATCCCCTGCAGCTAGTATTTTCATATGCATAAAAAAACAGTAAATCAGAATTGAAAATAAAAGAAAATTAAAAGGAAATGAAACCTTCTCACTCTGGCCTCTATGAAAGAATATCCAAAATGTATATCAATACTTCATTCATTCATAGCTCCGTGTAGATATCATCGAAACTCAAACGATTTGTCGTAAGACATCAAAGTCCTTGCTCGCTTTGTAAAATTAATCTCACTATCCCTCATCAAATTAACTATGATACACCTACACAGATCCCTATCTACTTACATTATTTCAAATCCATTCGTAATAGTCTCCTGCAGATAAGAACAACATTGTAATAAATGAAACCTAATAAAAATACCTTCGATCAAGGATTTTTATCTTCAAAAACTATTTAAATTAAACAATAAATTCCACGATTAAGCTACTAAAAAAATAATAAATAAAATTAATTTCCAATATTACATCAGACATGTAAAAATCGATTTGAATAACAACAGTTATTTTATGAAAATTATGAACCGCTGGCAGGATACAGCTGCGCTGGAAAAAAGAACACAAGATTCCATAATTAAATTAGCGTGTTGGAAATTAAAAATGGAAAAGAACACACGGGGCGTCCTACCGACCGCTGTGGGGCGCCGTCCTCACGACACATACCATAGCGTTTTATACCCATCAAATCGACCGATAATTGAAATGAGTTCCTTGTAAAAAGCAGAAAAACGATTATCCCTATACCTTTTAAGACGTCCGAGATACACAAATGGACTTTGTATTAGAATTTATGTCACTTAAAAGAGATGATATAAAAAAGCGCCGACGGGTTTACACGCAATAAAAATATGGGAACGACGAGAATGCCTTCCCGGTTGTCAATCCGAGGGTTTAATAATCGTAAAATGTTTTTTGATCTACTCATGCCGCGTGATCGTGTTTGGGCATGTTTTGTGTATCACACTATTTTTATTGATTGCAAGATTTATTGACTAAAGACACTTAAATGTCAATGAACTGATTTAACTACTGAGCTTCATAAAAACGTCCAGCCTTATACATTCATAATTCTTATTGGAAATAAACCAACTTAGCTGGTGTTAATAAAAATGCAAGAATTTTTATTTAACAAATAGGGTAATAAAAATGTAAAACAAATGATGCAGTGTGTTGGTATAAGTTACTAAATATAGGAAAATACCTAGAGAGCTTAAATTTATTAAAATATTATTAATAACACGCTGCGTCTCAGGCGCATGTGACACATCAGCATGTTGATATTGTTTTTATGACTTTAAGTGGCAATTACATACGTTGTTTATCTAAAAAATTTAGACGCTCATTGAGCGAGTTTTACGATCAATGGTCCAATATCGTATTAGTTAAACTAAGAAGCGATAAAACTGTAGTATTTCAAAGTTCTTTAAAAAGCCATAAAGTGATATAATTATTGCATATAAGTTGCCGCTTTCACGTGAATCGATCATTTTACTAAACACCCTAAAAGATTATAATTATCTTTAATTACAGTCATGGTTTGGTTGGCGGCCATTTTTCTCGTTTCTTAACTATTTTCTGACAACTAATAACGCGTTGAGGTAATCGGTAGGTAATTTATATGCCGAATTCTTTACGCCCTGAACGATTAACGCGGTGTTCTTTTTAATATTCATTATGTCGGCTCGTTGGTAGAATTTCTGGTTAGATGGAAATGGAGACGCCATAGTCCAGATTCTATTAGATAGATTACACCACACAATACTTTACTAACTGAAACGTAAAAACTAATTATAGAGAAATATTCAATTGCTTTCTATTTTTATTTGTTTATACTAGTATTAAATCTGGGAGACAATGATACGGAATACACGAATCGGTCGACTGGAGTGATGTGGTATCACTTCTGCAGCTTTACAGAAAATTAGCGTGAGAAAAGCCTGCGTGAATTTCGCTGCGTGAAAGAGATTACCAATGTTCACCCCAATCCCCAAAAAGTCGGCGATGCACTTGAAACTCTTCTGGTGTTACGGATGAAGGCATCAGATCGCTTACCATCAGGTGATACGCGTACTAGTTTGGCTGCCATATCCTATTAAAATAATAAAATACCTTATTAAATAAAAAAGAGAATTTTTATTACGCTACATCCACAAACCTTTCTATATCTAAATATTCAGTAAAAATATTTTCTGTAATTCATGGAAAAATACTTGTTTAATGGGCATATTTTATTGCATATTTCGTCATACAAAAGTTAACCTGTTGTGACTAGCCTTAAAAAGTATTTCTAGGTTGTGATAATCTAGGCTCAGGTATTCACATTAGGTCACGCAAGATAACTAAGGCCTTAACCCAATTCTCTGAACAACGCCTAGATTAATTATTTGCAAATACTTTTAAAATTGCCTCACACATACCTACGTACTCAAATTATGAGTACGTTTTCGAAAAATTTATCTTTTCGAATTATCCGGGAACTGTCTTAAAACTAATAGATAAATTTGAATATCGAACATTAGGTATTTGTATTATGTGCCAGTAAGTTTATCAGGCACCTACCTATATAAACTTTGTAGAACAGTCTGATTAAAGAATATTTGATTAAAACCTCTTTTATACAATATAATTTTCTGAAAGTAATCCATCCTACATAGTTGTAGTGAAAAAGAAAAAATCGATTTAATTAAAACCTTAACGCTGCATATATTTCACGTATAATCGAGATAGCCTGATGGTCGCCGTTAATAAGACATCAACAGCTTATGGTATAAAAATCCTGCCTCCAACTTTATATATAATACCTATTCATTAAAAACACTTGCGCCATGTAAAACTGCTGCAGTTTGTGTTTGGTACAATATGGAAGCGACAGCGGGTGCGTTTCCAGCCTTTTGGGGATAAGAGATTTGAAAATTTGAGATGGGGCGGAATGGGACCTCTGATTACTTCACTTACACGACTCAACACAAAGCACACGTTATTTAGCGCGTGTTTTCTATAAAAAAGCCCGTGGTATCTTCGGTCAAACGATTAATGTTTCCCTAATTATGGCTCCCCCACTTATTGTTAGCTACTTTTGAAATTGGTATAGTCGTGCAACTCTTTATTTGCAGGAAATTACTACAATAAAATATTATCACAATACACACACTTGAAGTTAAATTCCCACTGATATGGTGGTTATACATGATTTATTTTTATTAATTTTTGGCAATAACAAAAGCAACTATTGCTTTATCGTGTATGCTCAAAATCCTCCAATATAGTAAAGATTAAAATTATGTATATTGTAATCATTTAGTAAAGATTTAAAAAATACATCTAATAAAAATATTTTGTATAGTAAATATCTCTCATATTTTTAAGCACAAATACTACTTTAAATTAACTGTTAAACCTTCCACTTAAAAAAAAACAACAATATTTTTCTTTCATAAATTAAATTCACACAATTCCCTCTTACGATTGTATTCGGAGAAAATTCATGGAATAACTTCTCTTGGTAACGTTATGGTGTAATTGTCAAAACACCTAACACCAGTTAAGTACCTATAACTTGTTTGAATAGTGTATATTTTTCTCTCTATTATTACGCCTACACCTCTCTGTCTCAGTAACAGGTGTGATCATTATGTACATTGCGTAGAAACTTCCAGAAGGTACACTGTTTTAATGGCATAAAACAAAAGACAAGCAATGGATCCAATGACACATTGATACTCTGATCCGTTTTGTTATTGATTTCGGGGTTTTCGGCAATACATAATAAGCATTGAACAATTGCTTGAGTGGCATCGCCCTCAGTTCCAGAGTGGCAAAAGTATCCTTTGTGATATCGAAGACTATCTACTGTACTGTACTAAATCTATTTCTCCGTTTTACGAAAAATAATAGTTACAAATGATATTTTTGAAAATTAGGTAGGTATTACACGTGAAATTACTGTAACACTACTCCGAATAAACAAAAACGCGATTTCTTCTGTGTACTAGACGTAAGGCATTCTTCAACTAACAGTACTGACCGAGCCTTCTGTTCTTAAACATTGTATGAATAAAAAAATGCCTTTGTCAAATCTCAATGTCGCTTTCTCCGCCCACGCGTGCTCTCGTCACTTGCGCCGAGGTGTTAAACAGTAAACCCACAATTACGCATATTGCCTGATCACATCAAAAGCCCCAGCCGACAGGGATTATGACGCGAACGAAGAAATTTAAATGAAAACATTTAATATTGCTATTAAAACATGCACTATGTGCTTTAATGTGGTAAACTTTGTAATTTGAACTCTGTAAATCTTAAAGTAGATATAAAACTTAGTACTTCCAACTAGCTAATATTAGCTATCAATTGAAGAAGTATAACAGAAGCAGAATCATCGCAAACGATCAACGACGATTTACTTTTGTATATAAGTAGTTTTAAGACATCCTACTTCAAACAAATCCTATTTTTACTTCGTTTCATCAATCAATATTAATTACTCAGATAACAAACCCAACTTATAACCTTACAAAAAGACAAAAACAAAAAATATCACAATGTTACAAGTTGAAATGAAGAAAAAAAACGTTATTTTTAAATAAAATCTCTCTATTGCCACAGATTATAAAACTTTCCGTTCGCTTCCAAATAGTTTTGTTTTCCAGTCTCCATTCTAGGAAATGGCAAGTTGAAGTTACGTATAAATAAATTCTTTTGCTTTCGCCATTTAAAATGTTAGGACAAAGTTACATCGAGTCTTTATTGTAATGGACGTTTACAGCGTAATAAACTAATAGTATTTTTGCTGAGCAATTTCATTCTTTAAGGATTTAAGTTTTAAGGATGTTTTGACATTTTTGGTATGTTTAGGTTATCTAGCGGCAACTTTACTTTTTCCTACTAATGTTGTATAGACAAAAGTAGTAAACGTATGGAATACGATAGATAATAGATAAGTAATTTTTTTCTTAGTGTGGTGATCATGTAGAATAATATTTTCGACATTGCGGATTCGCTGGCATAAATTGAACTTAGAAGAAATTAACTAAACTTGCTTTAGTATAATTACTTATATGAAAACGTTTATTACGAACAGTTGCTCTATATTCCAATAGTATGTTCCAAAAAGTGTCTACAAAAGTCATAAAATCTCCGTAGCCTCATTAGACAATACTTCTAACCCGATATTTCCCAGTCATGGCACTTAAAACAAATCAATAGACCACTGATTGCAATCATCTTCGCACAAAAAAAGAAAGTGATAAACTTAATACATAAATATTTACGGCATACACACACACACACACACACACATACACACACATACTTTCTGTCAACTCAAGTAAATGCTTCATTACATTTAATATGTTTTTCTTTGCCTTCTCCCATAAAACTAAGACATTGGAAAAGTGGGTCACGCCGTTAGAAACACCACTGCAAGTCAACAATTGGCTATCTTCATTAAGTACTTGGCTAGTCATAATACTTAGGAAACAATTTGTGTAGTAACAAAATGCCAAATGTTCTTTAAGCTTTCCTATTTATAGCCCTTCAGCAGTTTATTTTTTTTAACTAAATTCGTATATTTTTCTCTTATTTATGTTAGTGAAACTGTAAAAGATTTTTTTTTAAAGAGTAGCGATGGAGTGTCTTGTATCTACAATTTTTAATGAGCACCTAACTTCACTGACGAACAGACTGACAGACCACTTCTCTATTTTGACGTTTCAAAAGTACTATTTATGGTTTAGTTGAAATAAATAATTTTTACTTTGACTTTGACTTTGAATTTCAAAGCACAACAACTATACATTTAATTCAAATTAGAACGCATCTCGATTAGAAAGTAGAGACATAAAAGACCTTGGTACTTCCTTCATGAATAACATACGTACTTACCGATACTGTATTTTTGCCCAAATTGTTTTTAACTTTAAATTTTATTTTCTATACAATGTAATCAGTAAAATATTCCTTAAGGCTAATCTTCCTCGATCCAATACCGAGGAATATGACCGCAAACATTGAACTCAACTCCTAAACACATTGAGAACAACAATTGAAACCACATAAGTTTTGAGTCGGTTTGCTGACTACAGAAAAGTTAGTTTCCCGTGCTAACTAACTGTTGGCTGATACCATTGTACGTACAAACTTTGTAACAAGCAATGGCGCAAACTTTGTCGTACCATTCGAAGGCAACAACCTCAGAGAACTGATAAAAGGACACACTTGTGAGTAAACAAATGGAAATTTTGTAGAAAAGTATATTTGTTAGATTGCATTGTTTGTCGTTGCTTTTAAAATTGTATCTTTAGCGAGTACCTACTCGTATGTTTCAATGTGTTATTTATAGAAAACTACATTGCGGTATTATATGTATATTCTACACGAGTGGTATAGTGGTGGGAAAATGGAATATACGTTTCACTAACTTAGCTCTTCCCGTTGGTGTTTCAAGAACCTTATTAGGAATTAAATATTGACGGACGGGATTAAGCAACAATGGCTCTGATAAACCTTAACCTATCAAGCTCCGGAGTTACGTGTCCAAGCACAATAAACGGCCGCGGTCCGGTGCAGGAGAATGATCAGGTTTGACTCAGTAAGAGTCTGATACTCCTTTTCACCCTATTTAGGGCGATAAAAGACAGTTGATGATTTACCCCGCTCAAAACAAAGGCCTTTCAGGCAGCGATCTCCAGTCGAGAAGATCATCAAGAAGGCAAACGTATAAAGGCCAAAGCCTACAAAAGGACTATCACGAGCTGTATTCCACGGTTCGCATCAAGATTCATTAACCGTGTTCCCGAATGGGTCCAAATCACGTAGTTGTGTTAATTAATTTACTGTCACGTCCGTACTTTCTATATTATGTGCAGCTTTTGTGAAATAACCATGTTAATTATTATTGAAATGCGTACGAATGGGAACAGTTGACCGAGAGTCCGGAAATTATTCGTGCTGTGCCTTTATTTACATGGGGTTAAGGTTTAAAATTGTTGGTAGTTTTACCTAAATATGAGTACTACATATGGTAGTCTGTAATAGGTATTAGTGCCATTTGCATTTTATATAGGTATTACAGAGATGTTAACACAATTACCTCTATTTTAGTTCCCCTTTTAGGTAGTTAAGCTTGTTTAAATATCATTTTTAACCAACAAAAAATTATAACTTAAAAAAAAGATTTACATAAAAAGAATACAAAGCCAATCCTAAACATTACAACATCCATTCAAAGTCACATCCGTCATCCAAACATTTACGAACACAATAAAAATATATATTTTATGACAAAAATTAAATATTATTATACAGTAAGTCATAGGTCATAAAAATTACTTTATATAAAAGGCTCCTTCTTGTACCGAGTTTATGCGCCCACACATTCTGGGTAAAAGCTGCTTTCCAAACACACAATTGTATAGCATGACGAGTTAAAAAACTTGCTTTTAAACACACTATGTTACTACGTAGCCAGTTTACGATAATTTGTTTTTCATTTCTTAATGTATAAATTAAAAGCTAATTTCACTTTTACGAAGCCGGCCGGAGTTTTAGCACGAACTCATAGAAAACATCGAAAAAAAAATTGTAGGTATTTATTGTATTGTTGCGTAAACGCAATTGTGACTCTTTTGTTGTGAGTGACCATGAGCGACACCGATGGCTTACATCAGCCGATCCGTATAATCGGTTGACGTACACCATGCTTTATGGAAAGATTTAAGGGAAACCTAAAAACATTGTCCTAATATTATCGTCTTTTTCTGGTTATAACGAATAAAAAGACACACGCTTCAATTATTACATCCTGCGATTTTCGTCTGTTAATTCCATAGGAACTTCGGAGAACAATATAAATGGTGTTACAGATCAACAACGTACTTTAAGCCTTTGGCTGCCGACAGAAAAATGTTGAAGGCAAATCCTCCGCTAACGGAGGTCACCGGTGACCCCCATGGCGCTTAACGTGTTAAGGTCTATTTCAGTGTGCCTATTTTTGTAGCAACTATGTAAAAATATGATTTATACCAATGATGTCTTCCTTATTCTAAATTGAACCTAATTGTTATCAAAATTGAGTATAAACTTTGTGATAAATATTATCATCAACAGTCTTTATCGATGAAGAAGTTTCTTTGACAGAAGTCACAATAGTAAGCGATGAATTGCTATTTCTAATGGGTGTTGTATTTAAATATAACAGCCATGGATTATAATAAAAAATGGATACCTAACTCATGGAGTGCAGCCACAAACAAAAGCGCAATTTAAGATATGTTCCGTTTCAAACACTTGATCATTACTATGGTAGTATATGATTTATGTGCAGAACAGTTTAGTTCATGAAACACTTAAAGGAATCTTCATAAATCTAAGCAGACTTTTATAGACACTCTGGGTATTTTATTTTCATACTCCATGTCAAAAGTTGTTACGACTAATATGCTGTATAATAATGAACATATTGCCTCGTCCGTCCGCCCACCGCGACACCTATTAGCTAAACAAATTGTAATTAGGTACATACATCACTTCTGTTTAATTAAACTGCCATTATTAATTCACACTAAGGTTAAGCAATTAGCTATTGGTCATATCGTGGGCGGGACATATAATGACTTATGTCAAGATGTACAATACTTTTGGCTATATTTCTTCGAATATGTGTCAAAAAGTTTTTTGGTTCTTTTGTTCCGAGGATGAGTAAAACGTAGCCTACCTTTATTGGTCAAGGATTCTCAGAATACACAAATACTCATACGTGCTTATTTCATGTTTAAAAAGCTACTCATCAAATGAAGCAAAAATTTTGAGGTTTTAATCAACCTAAACGTTCTCTATGTATACTGTAAAATGTAATTAACGAACAAAAAGACTTTCTTCCATTTTCGAAATTCAAATTAGTACAAGTCAAGGAGGTCAATACTTGGACCATAAAAAATTACTTTATGAATTACATTACATTGAAATATATCATGAATAGGATTCTAACGAACTGATTTTTATCCGTGATAGATCGGCAAATGAGCTGAAGGATTACCTGATGGTGACAAATCGGCGACACCCATGGACACCCACAACACCAGAGAAGTTCCAAGTGCGTTGCCGATCTTGTGGGGGTTAGGGGCTTGTGGGGATTTCGGGATTGGGTAGGGTTGGGGGGAAGGAGATTGGGCCCCAGATAACCTCATACGATGAAACACAAATTATATTATATCGTTTCAACTCTAACGAAAATCAGTAAAGAAAACTAATCCGCGTATTAGTATGAGAGTCCCATCGCGCCACTTAGCCTTTTCAATTCTTGAGTAGGTAGCGTTAAGGGGAAGTTACACGAACATTTTCTATAATCCTCGTTTTCATATAACAATTTGCATTTTCTTTTATAATAATACACTAGCTTTTGCCCGCGACTTAGTTCGCGTGGAAAAGTGACTTCTTGCAGATTTTTGGTATAAAAACTATCCTATGTCCTTATGTACTCGAGAAAGGTCTCGAGTTCCAAACTTCACAGAAGTTGATTCAGTAGTTTAGGCGTGAAGAAAAGGCAGCCAGACAGATAGAGTTACTTTCGCATTTATAATATTAGTTTGCATTACAAATATACACAATTACACATAATAATAATAAATGTCTATAATATTTGTAAATATTGTGAGATTTAATACTTGTGTTATTCTTGTATACATACATTACTAGAGAACACAATGCCAGCAATTTTCCATGCAAACGGAAAATTTGCTAAATTACTAAGAATATGCTAAATATATAATTTATTATTTTTCTTTGGCGAAAAAATAACAATTATATTTTTTTGACCATAGGTACCATTTTCGAATGGAAAAATTGCCTAAATCAAATATATTTATAAGTATACCTTATTTTTCCTTTCTAACTTAAAAGGAACCTATTTATATACCGAAGTCCTTAATAAGCTGACATATTTATATGTAACATACATTTACTTATTCGAGGAAAACATAAACCAAAACACGTCGATCTGATAAATAAGATACTTAGTTAGATTTTGGCAATTTCTCGGAAGAAACAAACATTCTCAATATTATATTGCTATTTAGGCCACAAAACAGACATGAAATACAAATACATTATATTAAGTATTCTTAGAAAGAACACAGGTACTTTATGCTAATATATCCTACGAAGAAAAAACATTAATTGTGCTGCTAAAAAGAAGGTCGTAAAAAGTAGGCTTTATATCATCCATAAGAAAAATACCTTTAATTTTTTTTTAAAGTTTCCTTCATACTACACTCGACTAATGACAAAATCCTCAACTAAAATTAAGTTTATTTACAAAATTTAGTTACTTACAGGAAAAAATAAGGAGACGGAATGAGTTGATCTTAAACAGTAAGAGTAAGAGTAAGAAAAGTCATTGAATGTTTTTTAACTTTGAAATTGATTAACATCATAATTATCTTTATCAGCCTGTTTCTGTCCACTGCTGGACATAGGCCTCTCAAATACTTTAACGCTTACTCTAAAATGTTGCTGTAAAACAATATTTTTATTGATAACATAAGCCTTAATAAACTGCAAAGTAAGAAGAATTTTGAATCTATTAACAAATAATTAAGGCTTCAAATAGCGTCTACTTAACAGACACAGTCTCAATAATTCAACAGTCTCTATATTTGGGCGCCATGTTGATATGAGTGACATATGAGTTACATTGTGTACGCTATCATAGGCTCTGGCTCACGTACGCATCGGTCTTTAGCGAAAAGTAAATATGGGTAGGGTTATTTCTTTGCTAATAGATTATCAAATTTAAACAAGAAGAATACCTTTAAGATTGTAGTACATGTGATAACTGAGTTATTCCCAAACGTAACGATAGATAAGTATTAGTATGACTTGCACTTACAAGTAAAATTACTAAATGGATTTTAATGAAATTCTGAAACTTTACTGACAAAATACTACCTTGTTCCTTCAACTCCTCCTGGCCGGAACCGCGAAACATTATTACGCTTATTTCCAGAACCCCGGTTGAACTATTAAGAAAACTATAAGTGCAATGTACCTCTCCACCTCAACATACCTAACAAGTTCTAATAATAGGTACCTACTACCGGAGCGAATAATAAATAATGCATAAAAAGCATTTACAAAACCGAATCAATTATGTATGTTTGTTTTCAAATCCCGCCCACACTTACTAGTGGCTGAAATAAAAAATGTCTGCCTTTCAATGTCTAGACAGAAGTTTTGTAACTGGTAACGTTGTCCGCTAATTGGCGCCAACATTTGTGGGTTTATTGGCTATTGGCTATTGGCCATTGGCGAACACTAAACTATAATATGTCAAATAAAATAATGTTTGCTGTCACGAAATTTGATCATTTTTATATTACACCTACACATAGATTTTTCTGAATTTGTAAAGTTGTAATAGTTGAGTAACTCTTATCGATTTTATCATAAATTTAAAAGAAGCAAGCTGTTTTTGTCACTCGCTCAACACATCAGAGTATGTCTTCAGGTAATGAGTATTAACTTGAATTGAACTTTGTTGATCAAGAAAATTTTATATAAGTTATTATACCTACTTGATCGAGCAATTGAATTAGTCAGGTCTTAGTGCTTATTAGCCTTACTCTACTCACTCAACTTTTTAGTTATTCTTGTAACTAATACGATTTTAATTTCAATTGGTCGACAGCTATCTAAGCTCATGTGGTGTAATATTCATCTAGCCAACCTCACATATTCAATCAAAAATTTGTTTGCCAAACATTGGCTCCAACATGCAGCAACATGACACCACAAACAATATTTTCTACCCACACATTTATAACAGTTATTGTTGCTGGCGACGACGTCTCGGTTTTCTTAATGTGCAAATAAAAAATCGTCTAAGACCATTAAATCTTGTAGGAACATGTACGTGAAGACAGGCAGTCCAAATAGCAACCATGGTACTAACCCTAAACTACTAAATTTCTTCAATACATTTTCAGTCTTACATCATAAAAGTATAAGGTTGAAAGTCGAATAAATAAATTCGATAATTTGATATATCTTGATGCGCTGGTGACATGGAAGTAGCATTATTTAAATGTATGTAAATATATGATTCGTTGGCAAGAGATTAATGAATTACATCTGACAGTATACATTGTTGAGATTAAAGTACCTACTGAGTTTTTCAATAGTACTCTAATAAGCTGTGGTGTTTGTAATGTAGATCGTATATTAGTATAAAATGTTAGCACTTCATATTATTATATTGACAAATAGCAATTAAGATTTGTAATTAAGAACGTCTGTTATATCTAATGTCATATTAGACAGAACATTGTTTACTCCAAATAATTACAAGAATAAGTCTACATAATGCTAGATTTCCTAACAATGAAACAATGACTTTATTTTTGCAAATAGGCCATAAAACGGCACTTTTTCACGTCAATTTATATGTGAAAAACTAGATGAACCCGACATTTCTTATCTGACTACTCTGAGAATAAATGCCGAAAAAAACTCAGTGGTCACTCTCTTTTCAAGTCCAGACTATGTAAAAATAACATAATGTGAGAGAACCGTGTAAGTTCATTTTGTAGCGGTTTTATGAGGAAAGACCCACACCAGTTTAAGTAGACCCGTTCTGAAGACAGGCACGCAAGTGTTAGTTTGTAACCTCGTTGCCATAATTCTTTTTGGCTCTAATTGTGTGCAATGTGAATGTGACGTACGGAGTGGGTAGAGTGGTTTTTAATCAGCAAGATTTTAACACTCCCTCTCTTTTTTCAAAGGTTATTTTCTTGCATGTGATAGGTACCTGCTTCATGTATTAAATATTGCTTCTTTCACGTGACTTTCCCTTAATGCCAAACAATATTTTACCGTTCAAAACATTACATCCGCAAAGTTTGACAACAGAATTTGATTTAAAATCATCGCTTTCACTAAAACAAGATGCCGAATGTTATTGCTTCATTCAATTATATCCCTAAAAGGCTACTCAAAATAGGCTATAAGCTATAAAAGTCACTTGCAATAAATTCCGAAGCGCCACGTTATTGTCTATTTACTACATAGCGGCTTCCATTGAACTGGCTTTGTGTTAAATTTCACCTATTTGAAAATAATTGACTGGAATTTCGTGGTATAGAAAGCAACCTAAAAAGGTCACAAGTTAATGAAGAGAGTAGAACAATTTTATTGTTCTCTATTGAAACTTTTTGAATATGAAGTGTATAAAGAAAGACGAAAAAAAACATTCTCCACTAACTAAAATTGTCAACGTGTATTTTGAAAATAGAAATAAATTTGAAACCCCGAAAAAAAATCGATAGAAATATGAATAGACAGATAACCTCACTAATCCCTTCATCCAGTTTAGATGTTATCAATCTACAACAAAATAAATCTCCAATCAGAGTTACATTTGTGATTCATGTATTTATTATATTTGTCATAGACATTGTCATACAAATTAATAGCCGTGAAGGTGACATAATCTTTTGATAAAAGATACATTAACTCAGAATTATAAATAGAAAAATATGCATTACTTATACTGCACGTGTTTCGTTCGTGATGGTTAAAAAACTTGATATTAGGTACCAAAGAGTACCTACCACGTAGAGGTGAAGATTAGTATTTTTTGTAACTAAAATAGATAATATTTAGGTGTGACTGATTTGAAACCTTTTGCAGCAATGAGATAATAGTGTCATTTGTGTAAAGGCAGATAGACATTACAGTGGCATGTCGTATCGTATCGCCTTCGCCTCGGTGTGGCCACGCAGGTGTGTCTTTAACCTAAGTAAATGTATAAAACAGATAGGCTTCTGGCGTGACACGACCCGCCGCGCTACGGTAATGTATTTCTGCCATAAAAGTAGCCAATAGCGTTTAATGAACGACGCTTCAAACATCTTGATAACTGCATTCATCGTTTACTTCATCAAAGCTCAAAGTCAGTCGAATTAATCCTGAATATAAGCATGTAAGTATGCCAAAGCGTTATTTTTTAAACATAGTCTCTCTCAGTACACAACAATTTCGACACTTTCATAATTTAATTTCTAAGACCTTGAATATAGTTTCAATTAAGTTTGCGTGCAATATTGGCTATTTTGTGACAAACTAGATAAAACCGGTTAAATCTCCTCTACGAAGCTCACTCAACCAAAAAAGTACCGTGGAAACCACACACAAAATTAACACGTACTTCTTTGTTATACGCAAATTGTTATATAACTATTTTAGTATATTAAAAAAAAAACTAATAATATTTGGCTTGCAATTCGCAAACCAATAACACTATTAACATATAGTAAATATTTCAAATAAGTAAATAAAGATGACACACATTTTATTAGTCATAAACTCTCATTTGAGCCAATAAGACTTTAAAATCGTATTGAACGTCGTAAGTGTCTATAAAGTAATATTTATATAAGTTTCGAAGCAAACGAAAATATAGAATTCCTTGTTATCACGTGTTCTGATCTTCGATGCAACCAGTTGTTATGTAGAGGTCACACGGCAGTTAGTTCATGCAAAATACTGATAGTTAATGGACGATCATAAAGCTACCAAGTTACATACTGAGACAGATGCTTTTGATACTAGAT
Source organism: Spodoptera exigua (assembly GCA_902829305.4). NCBI lineage: Eukaryota > Metazoa > Arthropoda > Insecta > Lepidoptera > Noctuidae > Spodoptera > Spodoptera exigua. The sequence continues at coordinate 9,950,452 of LR824614.2, forward strand.
ATCTACACATCAGTAGTAGACATCTAGTATCAAAATTCAGTCAGAAGTATTCTACGCGTCCAGATTGTCCGTTCATCATCATCAGCCTATAAGTGCCCACTGCTGAGCAAATGCCTCTTCTCACACGGAGAAGGTTAGAGCATTAATCACCACGCTTGCTCAATGCGGGTTGGCGATTTCAAACTTATTATTAGAAATTATAAGTCCAGGTTTCCTCACGATGTTTACCTTCACCGTACGTCAGTGGTGTCTAAATAATCAAAGAAAGTACATATAACTCGGAAAAAGTCACATTAGTACTTGCCAGGTTTCGAACTCACACTCTCATGCATGAGAAGCGGGCTCCTTAATCTCCGGGCCACCACGACATTGTCCGTTAGTTTGTGACAATATAGATTAATCAGCTACATTAGTTATTATCTAATAATATGCTATATATTATGACAAAACAAATATAGCAAGAATATAAACTACTAAATTAAATATTGTTAGTGCAATATGCAGGCACTAATTTCCTAATCACTATAAAGTTTTTCAAGTTAGAATTAGTTACTGGGTTTCGTGATATTTGATGAGCCACACTCTTGCACCTTTGATCTGAATGTAATTTATAAAAACTCTGAAGTAAGTTGTAACAAAATGTAATTAAGTAGAAGTAAAATGATTTCGTCAACATGAACTTGAACATGATACTTCTAATTGGCCTGATCGTGCCATAGATTGATACACTAATATATATGTTATTGTGTAACCAAAATATTGACAATGCTAAAATCATTTCAAATCTCGATTGCATGAAGTTTCCATCTTATGCCTTTTGGGTAACAGTTTTCATTTCAAAAACATCTTTGTTACACTATTAGTAAAGTTCATGACCGAAGAGAAAACACCATGACGTATTGTTTATTTAAATGTTACTTAAATCAGTTCACCCACCCCACCGACAGATGTCACGCATCCCAATTGAAATGCCAAATTCTAATTAGACACATCGACCAACAAAAAAGCAATATATATGCTAATAGTAACGCTTCTGTACGATGTATTTACATGATAAAATAACCTACCGTGTTACACTATAGCAATGGCTTCGCAAATGTCTTTCCAGGGCCGTATTTGGACCTTTTTGCTGTCCGTGCAAGCGCACGAGCAAACCCCAGCCAACCCCAACCCCCTGATAATGTACCGTGGCACTTATGTGTGAAAAAGAAGGGGGTGGTTTTGGCCAGTAAGAATCTGACACACCACCGCAGAAACATCTCGTCGTCAGGATCATGAAATAACTTCACTGACCTTAACAAAAGGCATATGACGATATTCTCCTCACGAAAAAATAAAAAAAAAAATTGAGTATTTGTGGGCTTCCACTCCACACAGCAGTCTGAATACTGGAACCGTTTCAAAAAAAAATAGTTTTTACAAACAACAAATCATAATATTATAGAAAACATTTTTAATTTAACATTTTTCATTCTTTATTTAAAAACACAGTCAAATTGTTAACATATATAAAATGGTATGTAATCAGAATAACATATATGAACAATAATAAAAAACTACCATTTTTCGATCTAAGTAGACTAAAAACAGATACAAATTAGTGTCCTAAATGCGACTCTGTGTTTCATTAGCTATGCATCGTCCCAGACAACTGTTGTTATTAATTAGCCTATTGTGTCCACTTTTGGAATGTCTTGAATACACAGAGTGGGTGGAACAGATCGGTCAAGGGTATAATTGGGCTACGTGCAGCCAAAATCCTCCTATGACCTTTAAAATTTAAGACAAGACACCATAAAAGTCAGTTATTCATTGTTTATTATAGATATTAAGGTGATACAAAGATAAAAACATATATAACTGCTGTTTTGAAATACAAATTTCGATATTAACAATGTAGTATTGTTCACTAACACCTTATAAGGACGCACGGACTTGCTAGAGTTCGCCATTTCAATAAATGTTGGAAATGTTATAAAATTTAATATGACAGTTTTATTGATTTTTCTATGATTGTAAATGAGCAATAATGGAGATATTTTAATGTTTTATATTCAAGCAAAAACGTTAAAGAAAATATTTCTGACTTTATTTTCTACTTATTTCCAGTGAAAATCAAAATCCAATACGTATTGAGCAATACAAATAACGAATTCTGTATCAGTTTTCCAATCTAAACACAAGTTTAAGCACTTTCGTATCAAGATTAAAAAATAAATGAAAGCCCAAATCCATATTCAAAGTAGAATCGATATCTTCGGTTAGTCGATAATCGATATCTTAGTACAGATGACCCGTAAAATGTAAATTAATCTTGTAATAACGAATTATCTGTTTAAACATCAAACAATGTGACATTCCTTACATCTTGACACGTCTCCGTGACTTTTTTGACAAACGCCCTGTACAAACATGCCATGTTGTTGCTAAAGATTTTTTGCATCTCCTGTTGATTATATTAACTGATCACGTAAGACCCACTTTTGGTTATTGAATGATATTGGCAAGATATTTGCAAAGTCATCGGACTATCAATCATCCGCGAAAACAAAACTTTCTCATTGTTGAACAATTTTCTTGACATAAACTCAACGACTCAAAGCGTACGAGTACAAGATTATCTAAATACTAATACACCCAAACAGTCGGAAGCATTTCACTGTAACTCCGCTGTGTGAACGAACTTTATCTGTCTTATCGAAGAGCACTTACCGTAATCTGTCGATGGAAATTTATTTCTACACTAACAACTAGCAACAGAACATTAATGTTAGTATAATGTGAAATATATTCACTAAACACGAAACTTTCTTTCACGAAATCTAGTAGTTAAAGTTTGAATTATACCCGAATCGAATGTAGGGTTCATCAAATCACGCATTGTTAAGCCAGAAAATTATAAGCACGCAAGACTAAGTAGGTATTGAAATTAGTATTTGTGTTTCTATTTTAAATAAACTTAGTAAAGAGCACGTTGACGACGATGATAATAATATAGAAGAGGTATACAAAGAAGTTGTCGAGTTGACAAAGGCTGAAGTGCTTGAAGAAACCGCGCAATAAATCGAACAGTAACTAGCCACTCCTGTGAAACACGTTAAAGAATTTAGCGGAATGTATTGACAGGTTTTATGTCCTTTACATTGATGAGCGTACAGCAAAAGAGACTGTTGTAGGACAGTAATGATCGTAAAAGTATTCATTCCCATTTAAGATTTATTCAGGTTGAAAGTAATTCTAGAAGACTTCAAATTAGTTTGTCGTCGATTTTTTACTAAAAGTATGATTTATTTGTGTATGTACATAATATTTTCATTCATTAATGAATAATTTCAAATAAATTTTCATTATGTTTTTATTAAATTTTCCTTACTAACGTGACGGAAAGAACATATGTTAAAATTACTATGAAAGAGAAATAAACAAAGTGAAATGGTAGTCAAAAGACTCTGATAAATTGCATGCACTAATCAACAACTAACTAAATTGTTAGGTAAAAAACATGCGATACTTACGTGTATACAGTTAGTAGCATCCAGCACTGCAGTCGCGCGCTGGGAAGCCACGTGACGTAGCGACCTGACAGCGCACAGTCGATCCAAGATGCAATATAAAGCATACCACCGCAGTGGCCACCCCGAACCAACTAACGCAACTTCTGGTAACTCACTATTCAACGATTTTAGCTACTCTGACTAGTTTAGTTTCAAAATCTCCAGGTTTATTCCTACTAGACAATTTAGATTTTTAGATTTTTGGGCCGAATGTTTATAAAAGTTTGTCTTATTATCATCTATTTGTCTATGCACCGGCTATCGTTAGCCGAGCTGAAGCTGATATCTGTAGGGGAAGAGGTAAACGAGGTAACTCTCCTAAGAGCACACCCCAGCATCTTTGTTTTTACAACCGATTTAAAAAATAAGGTTTTATTTGAATCAAACTTATTCAGAGTCTCCTAGCAGCGTGCCGATCCAATGCGTCATTTTCATAATGTTCCTGCAACAAAAGAAATGATCCGTTAAACATTTTATTTCTTCCGATCACATATAAACATTCAATTCAATTTAAACTAACATAACAAATCAGAAACCACCCAAAGTTGGTCAAAAGATCGCTTGAGAAGGTAAGGTCATAAATAAATCGCACCTTCACACAAGTCCCGAGTCCCTTTTGTTTAAATGCTACCAAGCATACAAAAACTGTATTTTCTGGCAAGCTGCATTAAAAAAACAAAACTGACCGAGAATTGTGCAAGATCACAACAGAAAAATCATTAAACAATGCCTCTGCCAGGAATTGAGGTGTTTATTATGTCGGTCCGAACGTGGATGGAGTGATTCTGCAAAAAAACGGAGAGGCCAGGTAAACTGTTACTACGTCTTTTTTGCACCCGGGAACTTATTATGCGGGATTTATGTCACTTTTTGTTGCGTCCGAGCTAATTGTTGTTATCTGCTTTCTGCTTGACCATAGCGTTTTCTATAGAGCAATAATGGGCCACTAATTCTCCTAACACCTCCGGAGTTAAAGCGTCAATCTCCCGGCGGACGATCCTATTGTGTGAGTGGACAAAGCCACCCGCAATTCCTACCGTACCTTTAACGTTTTTATTATTTGCATTGTAGACGTCTCATTCAGCCTCATCTCGAGATACCTTTATGGTTTTAGCGAAAATTTCTTCGCACTATCGTATGTGCTTATTTGTCTCAGCCGTTAATTACCATATCGCTGACTCATTGGATGTGCCGCTAATGGGCTAACAAAGGATTGCAAATTATAATTTTTTTCGTCGGTGTGCGGCAAAGGAAAAAAACGTAACAATAAAATATCGAATTTAGAACAGCAATCCGGGCGCGGGCTTATTATTTTAGCCAACAAAGTAGAAAACCATTTACAATAAATCATTTTGAATGCATTCTTGGTTCCCATGCGTCGGGCGACGCAAAGGGTGATTTCTGTCTGAGTGTACATAAATAAAGGTGAAGGTTCTGAGTGCGGATCCCAGGTACTTTTGGTTTGAAGTTGAGTACACAAAGATTGTGTTACTGGAAATGGCACGCTCGTAGTACTAGTCTCGATGTACTGTATGTTGGTAGCAGTTTATTCGCCTTCCATGAGGCTTCATGGAACAGTTCGCTAACGAGGGGATTAAATAAAGGTGTTCAAATTTTGGCTCAACTTAAAACGAAATGACAGGGCCTATGCTAATAAGTAAGCTTTAAAAGGTAACCTCACAGTAATTTTCGTTGATAATCTAAGTGAATTTTAATGAACTCATTTAATTCTAAAAAAGGCAAAAAGAAATTGATTTCACTTTCAGTTAAAAACAATTCATTGTAAATTGTACACGCTTGCGGTGTGGGGACCGCACTATAGTTACGTTAAAACACGTCACACGTTTGTTGAACAACTAACTGCAACAAATACATTCTTAATTCGAACTCTAACACGTTGCTGAAACAGATGTGGCAACAGAAATGCTGATCGCGTAATAGTTACATTGCAATTTATATATGACCATTAAAAGTCATAGAAATTAGCCATTCTTTTGTAATATTGCTGAAACGAACAATGTTACAAGATCTGTTACGGTAACAAGTATTGCAACATCGCTTCAGCTGATATAATACAGCGAGGGTATTTTTGCGGACTAATTGAAAATCATAATTATTTTCTATTTTGTGGTTGACACTTATTGTCAACTATGGGGAATTATATTGTTTTCTATTGTTTAAGACCGAAGCACATGACTTGGGAACGTAGTCATTGTGGCTTTCTCATAAGCAACGTGGTTCCAGATTTGTTATGAAACTGAGTTGTTGTACCTATATAAAAATAAATTGGAATCGATATCGGTAACCTAATTATATTAACAAAGCAATAAACGTAATCCGGTGGGTGGTCCTTTTTACGTTTCATCGTGTTACAAATAAGAGTCATAAATGAACGACGAACGACACTCAAAAATTTGAATTGTTTAAATTTCGAAGGACCACAAGACTTTTACTTTTTACTGTTTGCCTCAATGGGCTTCTTTGACAAAAAAGGTAAGGTAGGGTTAAAACAAAATGTTTAAAAAAAGTATGAGATAATTTATGACACAGTAGCCAGTTAGGTATTTACAAAAACTTAACTAGCCATCAAAAATGTAGCTAGAAAAAACACTGTTATTGATTTTTTGCAAAACATAACCTTTATAATTATAAAGCCTTGACAGTAAGTACTTTCAAATATAGAAGCTGAAAAAACAAAACAACTTAGAAACAAAGAACAAATCAGAAATTTCCAGAAACAAAACAAAAAAAATATCAAATAATTTAATTATTTTATAATTAAAATGGGGTAAACTTAAGTCACAACTTCCATTCGATTACGCACATTTTATATAATTACTAACTTCCGCCTTCAGCTTGACCCGCGTAGAATGTTGATAAAAAGCAACCATGTATTTTAAACCAGAGCATCACCTATCGACATTCATATTTCAACCAAATCAGTCTTGCAGTTTTTGTGTGAAAAAATAGCAAATATATATCCATGCAATCTCACAAACTTTCACATTTTTAATATAAGTTTCTAAAAATAGTAGGATTAAAACCTTAATACATACAACCTTAAAAGAAGCAAATTAAAAACTTAATTTACGTAAAATACGGCTTACGTTGGCAGTTAACAGGCCGTAGTGCGGCCACTATTCATCAAAGGCGACAGCCACCAAATTCATTTGGCAACTATATGAAAAAATATTGGAAAACTTTATTGGAAATATTGACGATATTTCAAGCTGCAAAGTGTGGAGTCATGCGGAAAAATGTTGGAAGCCTGTACCGTAATTTTATTTTGTAACATTGCACTCAGAGTGTTGGCAGATGTACGATAAAAAGTTTTTCATAATGGCCATTATATGTTAAACTCTATATTTATGTAAGCTATGGCGGCACTAGATTCGAACAGTTTTAAACCGCGTGTAATTTCATTACTAAACTAAGAGAAATACCACTAGTATGATAGGATAGGCTAGGAATCGCTTTCAGATATAAACAGTTACCAGATTAGTACCGCAATATCATTCATTAAATATATTTTTTTAGAGGGGAAAATCCACAAATATTTTTTTCGCCCAGGGTAAGGGGTTCCGTCTCCTGCTTCAGGCCTGGTAGCGGTACTTTATCTTACCTTACTCATATGAATTTACTGAGAACAGTTCTAAGCTCTACTAGGTTTGACTTCCAACGAGACTCTATGCATAAGTAGCGTACGCGTCGCGGTGACGTCAAGCAGCCAACAATTATTTAGGATCTCTTAATAAATTTAATACAGTTACTATTCAAAACATACATATAAACCTCTTTCTTCCCATTGCACGAACAAAGGCCAAGATATTTTTTTACTACGTAGTTTATCCATCTTACTATACCTACCAGTAAGACCATAAAGTCATTTAAATTATGCTAATTATATTTGGTACTTTTACAACAGTATTGTCATTCTAACAATGCTTCCTAAATCCTCTTGACGTGGGTGTATTTAACGATTGTAAAATACATAATTATGTATTAAAGTAATATGATACCCCTTATATTAGTTTACTGGAATCACTTTTTATTTGTTTTCGTAGTAATAAATTGTTATACTCACATTTAAGGCAGTTTACATTCGATTAACTTACAAGTGGGTGGAAAAAATATAACATCATTTAGTTTAATTTAAATAATGGTGTTAAAATCTTAGAGTTTCCATGTATACTTTGTAGGAAATGTAATTATGTAGTTTTTAGGCGTCTGTATAAAAAAATCTACCAATTTGAAGTAAAATTAAGATAGCTAAAAATCTATACCAATTAGTTCTAACTATCTAATTAGGAAGAAAACAACTAAACCTCATCGTTTTCCAGTCAATAAATCTACATAATTAACAGGATCAATACGGACATATTTCCAATAACAACCAAAGATAAAAACGTCTTTTAACCAAATTCAGTTTTAGTTTTTTTTATTTTTATAACCAAATACGTTTTCAATGTATTAATTAGTCTGACATTTTCCATCCATATTTTTCCAACATGACGTTGGATATATTATTTTTTGGTTCGAATGCGACATTCGCTCCTTAGAAGTCTTGTGCGCAGTCAATTTTGTTATTTATGCGTCTGGGAGTTCTTAATTCGAATCAATTTTCAACGTCTTTTTAGTGTTTAAGGAAATATATTAATGAACTAACCAATGACGATATTATTATCAATTTATGTATTGATTTAGTATTTACGATTTATTTGTTTTTATTATGTTCAATTTATTGCGGATGTAACTTCTTTTGTTTTTCGTTTAACAATAATTCTGTATATACAATCTCTTTGGTGTTATTAAGGCAGCATTAAAACGAGCTTTTGAGCATGGCGGTGGTACATTCTACTTAGGCGGAGCGACACTAAATCCTCAAAAAAGGAGCATTGGAACGTAGTTTTGTAAAATCTCCTTGATTCCTAATCAAATCATCTCACAATAATAACATCGTTATAATTATAATCACCATATTTTATGCCACAAATTTCTACTGGACATGGTCTACGTCCAGAAGTGGACAGTAGTCCTCAAGAACTTTCAAAGTCTTCGTAATGGTGTGACAGCAATATTTAAATGTGGAACAAAATAAAATGTGTCTACTTTTTTTTAAATCACACTATTTGTTTACCTATGACCACATTAACTAGGATGAAAATCCGGGTATGGTGATATAAAAAAAAAGGTCCACACAAAGAGCCTTTAATGGCTGATAATGACGTAAACAAATAATTGACTTAATAAATTCGCACATTGCTGACAGAATTGCTGTCAAATATTTGTTTACCTAGATTCATTGTAAGTACATTGCCTGGGTGTTAGTGCTACGTAAGCTGTTTATCAGATTAATGGGGGAGGGAGGGGGGTGATTTACTTGGAATATGACGTGGAACTTATATTTTTCACTTTCATGTAAATGATATAGGGTGAAAAATGCCTATAAAAGATGTACGCCGTTTCTACATGTTTGTTTGTATGCCTTTTCCTATGAAAATTAAAATGCTCAACAATTAAGTTGTAGCAGGCATTTCTTTTATAATTACATCGGTTGAACAGATCAGCTGGAGTGGGCACCAGACTGTTAGTAGCAGAAAGAACGGGGTGGTCTTCAGTCAGTGAGTCTGAGACTCCCTCTTAACAAAAGCAGTTGAACAAATGAATAACAATTTTATAAATGGAAATTCTGCGATATTGTGTAAAAAGTTTCACAAGAAAATTAACCGACATATAAAAAAAACTATGTATAAAGATATCTTCCACTTTTTACTAAACATCACTAACCACTTAAAAGAGTTATACAAAAAGTAATTCTATACTAGAAAATAATTTATCTTCATACAACATAGCGATACAAGACGAACACGATCTATGAACATTTTTCACTAGACAAATTGCACGAGACACATGAGAGGGACACACAATCCCATCTCGTTTATGTACACCGAAAACAACCATCCATCTAGCGGCAAAAATATCCGAACCAACAATAAATCACAAAACATTTCTCAATCGAAATTTTATACTAAAATGTACGGAAGTTACCAGTTAGACGTGTCTGTTTACTAGGGTTGGAAGTACCATTGAAACCAAAGTCGGGATGTTCTCGAAACTATCAGAACTAAAGTCGACGTAATGTCGAATGAACTTTCATTATCATTTTTTGGGTGAAAAAATACACACTACGGACCTTTTTCACAATGTACTAGATAAATTACGATCAAGACGGAAACGGATTCGAATCAGTCTTTAAAATGTCCTAAATGTTAAAATTCTATACAATATGATGTTTAGTGTCCTAAACTTAAAAAGAATAGCTATATTCCACTGAAACTTAATCGATATGTTACTTCATCATCGAACATATCACTAGATCAGTTATTGCCTATTTGTATCGTAAATGAAAATTTAATAGGCGATGAAACGAAACACCGATAATTAAATTAACGTGGAACTTTAGTCGCTAAATGACATTAATTTTCTTGGAGGTATATTTATCAATAAACCTGTAGGTAAAATCAATAAAAGTAATAAATAAATTGGATTTTATTTCAACCTTTCGTAAGCGCTAATTGTGTTATCCTTGCAAGAGCGAGAGAGCCAATAAAGCATTTTATTTTTTATTCTACGCCAGTTAGACACGAAAATACACTTCCATAATTGAATATAACCTAACAGATACAAAACACAAACTCGATCTCTAAAATCGTTTAATCGACTATCAATCGAGTTGTTACGGTAAGTGCCGCCACACGATCCGAAAATACGTACGTACGGTGCAAAGTGAATAACGTATTCGGAAATTGTGAACGTTTGTCGCCGGCGAGTTCAAATGACATCAATAGTGCAACGGACGAGTTCACTGCGAAATGTTGATACCACCATTTAAAAATACAACCCTCTGTTCCAAATTGGATTGTGTAAAAGCACTTCTATTTTTGTATTGTAGTCTTTATCACATTTAAAATAAAATCGTCATTTGTAACATACTTAAGGACATGTAGTTATAAAATTTTTATACACAATTAAAATCAGTAATTAATGTTCTGGTTTAGTCACGTGGATAAACTCGAACTTTATTCGTATTGATATAAGGGCTATGTAAAACCTATAAAACGCTACGACCCTACACAACAAGATTTTCTTGTAGTTTTATCACATAAGCCGATAAAAATCAATTCTTTTTTTTTATTTCTTTAAAAAAAATACCAAGAATTGATTTTTATCGGCTCTTTCTTTCTGTTTTTCCGAAAATAATTTTGCTTCGAGGTTTTTAGAGGTGTAATGTGTACGCTAATTGGGAATCAAGTTATCGCTGTAAGTGTAAACAGTGGTACGGTAGCGTAGTGCAGAATGACTAAGACATTCGGAAATCGCCGAACATTACCGAAACTGAGTGCAACGAACGTTTTAGGTAGAATAAACTCGGACGATTTAACACGACAAATTGCGAATGTGTGAGATATTTTCCCCATAGTTCGGGATTAAGATTTGGTTGTATGCAAATTGAATTTTGCTTTGAAACAAAGGGTTTTAGAAGTTTTAGATGTTCCAGGTGGATGGGTCACATTGTTAGATTATTTTATATATGGTTTATACAATATTTGGGTATAATTTTGTATCATACTTGTTTCTTATGAAAGCTTAATGTCAGAAAATTTAAGGTTAGGTCGTCAAACGAGCAGATGGATTACCTGATGGTAAGCAATTGGCACCGCCCATGGACACACACAACACCATAGGAGTAACGAGTGCATTGCCGGCCTCCGAAGATATTATCCGGGTATTAAAAAAACTCCGGTCGAGTATAATCCAATGTTTACAAAAGAAGGTTTTTGATTTTCCTTATAACAAATATGGTTCAATACCAACCACAGCCTAAGAAAATCGTAAACTACGTTCATAGCACTTCTACAGAGAATCAATTGACAGGCGGACTATTAAATTGCGTATTCTAATACGCCAGTAACTCAGGCGCAGGTGACACATGGCGCTATCCAGTCTCACGATATTAGCGGTGGGGCATTGCTGTGGAGAGTTTATTGTAATCACCTAAGATTGCTGAATTTCAACCTTGATACAAAGACACAAATTGTATTTTTGAACAGAGTTTTAATCGGCATAATTAAAACCTTTCAACTTTCCATTGTTTTTTTTTTAAATATGATTAAATTATTGGCTTTTCATTCTTATTTAATATCCTTTTTAATTAAAACAGATTAATGAAAGAAATGAGGATGCATTATATTTTAGCTTTTTTTAACAAGTCATTAAGTAACTAATTTCTATATGGGTATTTTACTTATATTTTTTATTTATATCATGCCAAGATCAACGTACCATTTTTAAATTACACTTAATACATTTCTGTATTGAAACCGCGAATGTACACTATAAGTTATAATAATGAGACAAGGAGACATCCAGGCGCGATTCGTCTGAACATTCAATATATCGAAACTCTAGATTGCACTAAATATAAATGCATATTTTAAACATAATACATGTAAGCTTAACCAATACATACTTTATGGTTTTATTCATACAAGGCAAACAAACAAGCAAGGATTTACAAATTGTTTTTATTTCATTCGGAATCGTATCATAACATGTTTTTGTTCGACTCGCGTAAATAAAACAAAAGGGAAAATATTGATGTATTGGAAGAATTTGTTAGTTCTAAGGTTCATTTTGATTTGGCAAAATATAGTAATGCAATAACTTGGTCCTTAGATATCTATCAAGTCTTTAATAGAAGATCTTGTCACGAAATGCTACTGTGATTTTTGTTTAGAAACGATCGTGGTTCATACTAATTGAATTGAAAATTAACGACTTATTCACGAAAATTAACAGAGAAAATATCTAATTGTTTTGAAAGGACGCTCGAGTGATCAGTTGGCTGCATGACACCGCGACTTGCACGCTGCTCATGACTAAGAGTCCCGTTGTGACTCGAAACTGGTAGAGCGTTTTTAAAAAAATCAAGTTAGTAAGTCGTTATTTTCTATTCATTTAATGCAGACATGTTTTGGAATAGATGGAAAGCTTATTATTTGAAACATAGCAAATATTTTAATAGTAAACTTCTGGTAAAATTATGGGGGAAAACCAAGCACAAAATTACATAAAGTTATATAAAGTCATATTATTGACCAACGATCAAAACTTGTAGACGATACTAAGTTGCGCAAGTCAGAAGTCGGTTAACTAAACAGTGTTGAAGTAAGAACAGTCGGTAATTAATCAATCTGTGATCACTACACTACATTGGCATACTCAACTTAATTACTCTACGGCCTTTAAGGTAACATTTAGCTATTGAGGTAGTGTTTATTTTATGTAAGTACTATTCTGAACTAGTACTAGGCTAGTTTAGAATTTTATTTAAAATTGAAGATTTATGGTATGTGAAAAGGCCTTTGCCTAGCAGTGGGCACTCATAGGCTGATGATGATGATAGTTAGGCAAACGAAATGACGATATCCATGGGTCACCTGATGTTAAGCAGTTATCGTCGCCCATAAACGCCCACAATACAAAAGGAGTTACAACACTCATTTTCTGGATTGTTAAGAATTTGGGGATCAAAAATGAATGGGTGGCGGGGGGAGAGTTGAGCCTCCTGTAACTTACTTACGCGCAACAAACAACGCAAGCTTTATTTCAAGCCGGTATTTGTTATCTGGTCGAGCCAAGCACTTTTTGCTTACAATAGTCTCTACGAAGATACATGGCTAATTTAGGTATGTAAGAAATTAAAAAAATATTTTCTTGTACATTCAATACATGGTCAAATATAGATGATCTAAAAAACATCTCTTAAAAATTTACATAAACGTCCTTTTGATTAGGTGTCTTCCTACTAAGAGTTTGATGATTCATTTCCAGTCTTATAAGTCGATGACCTTTCACAAATATCAAGTAATCCTTCAATTATAACACTCATTATAAAACTCCCCCTGATTATTCCGTCACACGCCTGTAAGGGTATTGACTTGGCGATCAAGATATTGTATCAACAGCTTCAGCGGAAAAAGTAGGACAAAAGTTGCTCAAACTGATTTGCATTTTATGTAAGTATTTGTAGGTTTCATATTCGATAAGCTAGTCGGTTTTTCCTTGAAGCAAATAGATTTACAATTTTACCCAATTTTACTACTAATCAACCAGAAGGCAATGGTATAACTTTTTGAAAATGCCTTACATGCAAACTGTTTATTTCCTTTATCAAAAAAAAAAAACACCGAAAGAAATTTAATAAGGAAAATTCGATATAAATTCGGAAAAATACTGACTAAAGAGATTATTACTTCAAACGGCCACAATTTTTTTTTATTACGCTTCTAATCTACGAAACGTAACCATAAATCGCAAATAAGAAACAAGAAAAATAACACCCAACAGAACTGTGAATGGCAACATATAACAATCTAAATATAACTTTTATTCCGCGGAAATAAAGTCCCGACCGACGTGTATACATAGGTTACACGTACATACATAACAATCTTTATATGCTCTGAAACTTTTCGAATCGTAGATGCAGTTTCTTAGATACGCTACGTTTTCGGAAGCAGGTACAGTCGTTGCAAACAGTTAGCCAGAAACTTATTCTTTCGAGTCAATAACACCGTTTCGTGAAATATATGGGATAGCGAGTTTAATACCCATTCCAACTTATTCCTGTGTACGCTGAACAACATTTTACCTGAGACATATTCTACCTACGTTGTACTTTATTTTTAAACTCTAACGGTTCGTTCTTTTTCGTCAGCCATTTTGTTTTGACAAGGACGCTTTTGAAATTGCTGACATTAATGTCTATATCTTTGGCTTAGTTTTGATATATTGATTGTCTATCGAAATTTGAACTGACGTTAATCCTAATTCGTTTTAATTTTTTATTCAAATCAGTGTAGGATTAACACTCACTCCAAATTGATTTCTCATTTTGAAATACCTACCGCAGAGGGATGTGATATTTGTCTTTCGTATAAGGAAAATGGTGGTTATTTGTATGCACAAAAATACCGAGTTTTGTTGTCATTGTAATAAAGTATCCAGCCTACATTTCGGATTTATGAGAATTTGACTGTACCTACGTTTTGGTGACATTCTTAATACAATAATTCTGCCCTAAGGTTTGTTACGTAACTTGAGTTTTCTATTTGTTCTTTTTTTGTTTCTAATTGAAAATGTAAAAAGTAAGTAAATTAACTAGGTCACCGTTTGCCTAAAGAATGTTTTACGAGCCTAATTTAAAGCTGAAATCTAAGTACAGAACAACCTTGAGACTTGCCTATTACGTGTAGACTGAAGGCAGTAAAATGAGCTCTGAATTAAAATATTTAAGTTTAAAATTAAACTGGGAAAACATATTTTGATTTCCTTGGTCGACTTTGAAGCAGCCCTTGGACTTTGATGTCATAAATATCGCAGTTTATATACATAGTTTCTAATAAATACTTCATGCCTTCAACTTTGTGCATTAATAAAATAAATTAATTAATAGCCCCATAAAATCAGTTATTTAATAATCGATGAATAAATAAAGATAAATTTTAATAGATTTTAGATTATTTCAAATCTATTACTGTCCGTCGAGATTACTTTTATTATGATATTGAAATAACTTATTTAGCGTAGCTCCTTTTAATTCACGAAATCGCAGACAGAGACACACATATTAAATTTTATATACAGTTTTCATCAGTTATGTAATTCTGACGTTTCAATTAAGAATCAACAAATCATATGCAGTATGGAATAAAAATTTTACGAAAATCCTAATACCTATAACACTATCCCTATAGACTAGACCCAGGAACCTGAAGAAAGTCTTAACCATCAAGACAGAAAAGCAGTAAGATAATTTTCAAATCACCATATCCCATTAAACATTATCCTGTCGCGCGAAACTTGTACAAACATACATATGTACGACTAGTAATTTCACTTCATACGATATGTTTAGTCGATTTTAATTACTAAAACGAATAAAGTCGTCGTTAGTCATTTAGCCGATTAGTCGATTATAGCAGTACACGCTGGGCAGGTAGTAACGTGTTTAGTAGTTTCCAGTTTCAGTTTTATTGCGTTTAGATGGCGAAGCTTTGAAACGTTCTGCTTGCATTTGATTACATACGAAATTGTTATCGTAATCGATTAACAGTTAAAAATTTAATCGATACTTTATTTCTATGAATTAATGAAACAAACTTAAAAAGTTATGTTGGATGGTTCGACATGTATTATTGTATATGTATAACACATATATAATAAAATATTACCGCCAATATTTGTATTATCATGATAATTATCCTCTAAGTTTAGAGCTGGGCATTGCAAAAAGAAAAAATTCGCGTTGTACCTAAAAGCATCGATCATAATGGAAACAATATGTTGAAATCAAAAAGCTAATTTTTTTTCTCAAAACTTTCCCAAACCGTTGAAAATATTTTAATAGCAGTTATTTAAAGTCAGTCAGGAATCAAACTCCAGATCCCGTGATCACTAACTGCACTCCAACCTACGCGACAGTCAAAATATTTGTTCGGTCCTTGTCCTAACGTTACCCAAAGCTTTGCTCAACTTGAGATATCATTAAAAAATAAAGTGTAAATAAAGTATTAAAGAAGGGGTAAATTGCGAAAATGGAGGGCAGCCTATTACCATATACCGGAGACAATTCATTTTCTGCGTTACCACGACAACAATTTACATATTAAAAAAACCCAACCGAATTTTATCTAAATCATAAACTTACTTTTCTCTTACTCAGTAGATGAAATGAATTCACTAAACCAACGACGCAGTCGAGATAATAAATTAAAAAATAATGACACTGAAAATATGAAAATCTGTTCGTATATCGTAAAGTTTAAGGCGAACCTCGCACCGCAAAGTATGAAAAACTATAACATTTTATAAGCCACTAATTCAAGAATAACTTCCAAAACTTAATACCGTTCTAGAATTTTCCATTTGACTCGCAAACAGACGTATAAATAAGGAAATTAACCTGATTCTGTGTAAAAAACGCCTTTTGTTTTATCTTTATTATAAGGTAAGTAATAATAATTTATTTAGGGCTGATTTTTCAATAGTCAGATAAATGTTATCTGAGGAATAATATTGTTGCTGTCACTGTCTTATACAAACATTAGGATGCGACAGCATCATAATTATTCCCCAGGTAACTTTTATCTAATCAATAAAAAATCAGCCCTTAATCGGGTAATTCACAACTAGGATTAAAATTTAATATATTTAATATTTAATACCTTAGTATTTCAGAATCTATAGTTTTCTATGAATTCATTGTTGTACCGAACTGTATGTTTTGACGTCACGTTTTTTTTCAACAAATAACCGAGTTATTTCCTAATAAGTCACAAAAAAATACAAATTATACGTGTAGCGTATAATCAAAGATAGAGTGAATGTGTAATTTATTTTTGATAATATTATTGTGTTCGATAGACAAAATACTTTATATTTAACTAAGTAAATTAAATTAAATTCGAATTTACCATTGTATATCAAAGTAAAACGTGGGAAAAGTAATATTATTTAACCATCTCCTACGTGAAATCTATTAAGACAATTAAAATACTAGGCAGTAAGACAAAAGTTGCTCAAAACAACTAGTTTACTCCCAAAAAAAACACGAAATATAAAAATCTATAAATTTTACCATTTAAACCATCCTGACGACATAATGAACCTAACATAACACAGACATAAAATAAAATTTTAATTTTTCTTAATGGAAAGGAGATATATTAATTTTAATAAAAATATCTATAAAAAATATAGTAAAATACGGCTGCTAAGCAAAAACTAATACCTGAAGAAACTTTCCGATAGTTTCTCAATCGGGTAGTAACATTAAAATACATGAAAAATACTCTACTCGACTCTACTCTTTATTTTAATGTAATAAAGATATATCTTTCTGAATTGTTTCTAAATTTGCCTACATATTTCTTCTTAAAAGCGTCATAATATTGTTAAGATTATATTATTAATTTATAAATTTTATTATCAAAACCGCGAAAGTATTTAATAAAATTAACCAAACGTTAATAGCGAACATAAAAAATTGGATATACTGAGTAAGTGTCTACATACATAACTATGCACCTATTTAACCCGTCGGAAAAATAATATTCTTACACATACATTAGATACAGCGTTAAGCAGCAGCATGATAAATTGAAAAAAAAACTATCTTATAAAATAATCAAAACAGTTTTCCATCCCAAAAATCAAATCAAAATTTATTTAGAAAAACCACCTTTAATGCCGCACTAAAACTAATAAAATGTAATTTAATTGAAACTATTAAAGGGGTGTTTCGCGAAACACGATTTTGCATAATAACGTAGTGTTTTTTTATAATTATAAAGTAATGACGTGCAAGGCTGATCGGATAAAACAATTTTCTAAGTGTCCGTTAACGCGAAGGCTCCGTCAACGCGACAAATAGATTTTGTAATAAGATTTTTTGTCGACTACTTTTATTAATAAATAAAAGTTTTCAAAGTAGAAAATATCCATCAAACTATCATCCATTTACATTTAAGTTGCTCAAGTAGAAGAAATAGTTAAAAAACTATATATCATTTTGCTGTAACGTTTTTATTCTAAAAGAGAAACTTCTATAACTCAAAAACGATAACTTAGATAGTTAAAAAAGACATTTAAGTCATCTATCTTCGATAATAATGCGTTTATCATAATCATAAACTAATATTAAAGAACATTCCACTTAACGGCCCAATAACTGCCGACCTACGCAGTTTCACATAGTTTCCGCAAACACATAATTAACGTTACAACTAACTGCAGCAATAAAATCAAGCACTTGTTAACTTATCAAAGTACGCATAAAGTTTTATAAGATAAAATAAAAAAGAAAAAAACAATAACCAACCAAAAACTCCGGAACAAAAAATCCAAATCAAATAGTGCACAAAATAAAAATCACTTCACATCAATAGTATGTTTCGGCACACCGGTACAGCACACAAGTAAATTAAAAAAAAATCTTAAAAAGCTCTGAAAGTTATCTAAACACTGTTAAGGACACTAACACACAACTTTACCGTTTGCCGCCAACTGCTCCAAATTTTTCGAAATCAGAAAAAAACATAAAGTTCGAATTTTTTTCGTTAAATATTTCGCGAATTCGAATTTCAACTTTCGCGTCGCGTCACCGCGCGTGTCTCCGGGAATGTGGAATTTTCGGCTATGAGGGGGAAGATGCTCGCATAGCTGTGGCTTAGATGAGACTGTGGTGTGGTACCGCGTCGATCCAACTGTGTGGCCGAAGCCGACTTTCGCCCCGACCGGTCGCCCTACAGCTCTGGCGACCGGTGACGCATCCAGGAACTCTGTTAATTTACTATATTTAACGCCATGACTAAATTTTTTTCTTGGGATATTCATACACGTTAGATCCTTTGCTGACAATATCAGTACTATTTGTTAGAAAATGGATATTTTTTTATAATATTTCAACCTTAAACAAACTCTCGTACCTCCTCTATGAATGAATGTTGCTGGCAGCTACAATTTGCGAGTGTGCATTATTTGTTCGACGTCATGTTTTATTTATTTCACATTGTGATTTTTCAATCGGAAGTGCTATGTCATTGCTTGAAATTGATGCGTTGCAATATTGATACATAAATATTTTGATATCGACTAGGTTGTATCTACTCAAAAACTCAATTCATCATTTCTGAACTTAAAAAGTATTACACACAAAAATATGTGCCTTAGCAATATGTATGTACATTAAAACTAGGTCAGTAATTTTACGACGAAAATAATTGTTTAGAAACAACATCAAATTAGCGAGTAGCGAGAAAAACAATTAAAGGCTATTTTAATAATAACTACTGAGTGACGAATAGAAAAACCGCAATACAGACTCGACTTATATGGTGCGGCAGGTTTAAAATAACACAAGATGACTATTTATTTATATAAAAATCTCGTAATATTAAGCTGCGGTAAACTCTGTAAGTATTTGCAAATGTTATCATACAATCTATGAACGTAAAAGTTTAAGTGCTTGGAAGGGAAGCAGCACATTTTAATTAATAAAATCTGAATCATTTTTTCTTTAAGTTATATCTATACTAGCTATTTAAAGAAGTAATGAGGACCTGATTATCGTAAAAGCTGTATTACGTAAAATGATGTAACTACTAAAGGGAAAACTAACCGCAAATAAATATTTTTTACAGGAAAATAATAACATACGTTTCTGAATAAACGGTACACAATTGTAATAAAGACGTTATCTAGTATTATGTCACCAGTAACCCAGTTTGAGTACAATGCGAAGTTAGAACAAGGATTGCAGGGACCACAGGAAGTGACAGGAGCAGGATATTCCGACTGCAAGTCGAACTACGACGGAGCCGCGGAGTTTACAACAGTTGCATAGTTCTCCGTACTATTTATGATCGCCTGGTACCACGGTTTCTCTAACCGGAGTATAGTAACGTAAGTAATTTGTAAATTTTGAATAAAAAATAAATACCTACCAAAATCTTTATTTTGTTCTTTTTATTTATCTTAAACTAAAATATAAAAAAAAATCGAAAGTTAAAAATCTGTATTAATAATTAAAAAGGCTTAGCTCACGAAATTCCCGGTATGAATTTCTATTGGAATCTAATAGTAACATTATCGACTAAGAGTGGGTGTATTTAGTTTGACATCGATACAAATCGGTTACCGCGATACAGCGTAAAAATTAAATTCCTATTTGAAAGTCTAATTTTCTGTCGAAAAAAATTAATAATTAATTAATTTAACTGTGGTCTATAAAATGTATACATAATGATGCGTTTTCCTAAGATCCGCTATTCGGAGAGCAAAACACCTCATCAAGATGAGGGAAACGACTGCATTAGTGACCCCATGATGTGTCTAAATATCATAGATAAAGGTTTTTAGCATAATCATTACAATTACCGATTCTTTTTTGAGCATAGCATTTTATGATGAGCTACATGTAGATAGATATATTTTATATCGCCGATATGAAATCGAGCCGCAGCGTTCTCTGATGGACCTGAACTTCTTTAATGATGATCTCCAACCTGTCTGCTAAGCGTGGAGATTTTATCAAACCCTCTTTTGTAAAGGAGACTAGAGTTAGAGGAGAATAGAGTAGATACTTTTTAAGGGTTTATGCTTTTGTTGATAATAATAAAAGTCACAATTTTAAAATTGAAATTCCGTGATATATTATGCCTCTTCACAGTATAGCAGCATAGAAGATTCAACTACAGTAATAAAATCAACTAATGACGAAATCCTACATCTTGCAAGTAATGTTTGCGCGTAGCACAAATTAACATATATAGCAAATCACAACGTACGTATGGTGGGCCGCTAGGCATTATCCTGTTTAGAGGATTCAAACATTTTTTTTAATCTTAGAGATGTTTACTTTTTGTTGTCTAGATATTTTAGATGAAAAAAAAACATTTTTATAACACGTAGCACACAGTTCGAAATTCAAACAAATAAACCAATATTCAAACTTTATTATCCTCCATCTTGAACCTCCTACCTAACATTTCCGTCAAAGAAGAATAGAGTCCAAACATTGACGGTTACAATAATTTTACGCTTCTTTGTTTAAAGACAAGGAACATTATAACACAATAAATAATAAAGGTAAAAGGTTATTGTTGACACCATATAGGTCGTACGTATTCAAATAATTACACATTGTGTTTCATTTACTACTAGAATTTACCTGAATTGAATTCTCCTTTGCATAAAACCTGTAATTTCAAATCTTGTGCGCGCTAAACAAAAGGTCGTTTGAAGAACATCGCTTTTCGAATTTCATTTTAATATTTTTAAAGAGTATTACTTGACATTATAAGTCTTAGCTACGCTCATTGTACAGAACCCACTTTCCTAATCAACAAAATGGGGTGTTTTTAGCAGTGTAGAAATCTACTACGTAATAAAATGATTTTCACTGACCAATATTATTTTATTTATACATACAAATTCCTTTACTGTCGACTGTACGATTTTCCCAATTTAGCAACGAGGTTTAAGTTAATTCAAACCAAAATTGCACAAACAAATTTACTACATATTAGCCTTCTATGTTTTATGCACCAGTAACAACGTCTATCGACAACAATTATATTTCAAAAGCTTTATAATGTTTATATTCCAGCTAAGATCTTCATTACACATAACAGATCGTCTCCACAACTTTTCTAACTATATGAGATTCGCCTCTGACCCAAACGAAGACGTTTCGCTCGACTGACATAAATATTTGAATGTGTGACTACAGTGTCATTCATTAAACTTTCTCTCGAGTGTGACGCCCTTTGACTGATATCAATGGGCCTTCAACAAATAGGCTTAAAATGTTCGCCTCAATTGATAGCCTACTAAGAAACCATAACCAGAATTGGGTATGAGTAACTACTTAACGCGTGCCCCTTAATTTGCTTGTTTAGGTTCCAAGCCCTTACGTCGAACATAGGTGGAATATTCTAGAACGTTATATTCAAACTGGACGTTGAAATGTGATTCTATTCTCGCCGTTTGCCATGCACAATTTTCCAAAATCAATCAATCATTTGAATATCAACTAACGAGACTGGTACAAGATGTACACGCAACTGTGGACGCAAGTATATTTACGGTGTAGGTGTTGGCGTATCGTTGCATCTGTTATTAATATTAAATACACCTCCAACATTAGTTAAAATGATCGGAGTTGCAAGTCAGGTACCAGTTTAATGACAAACTTGATTTGGAAATTATACGTTATCGTTCATCTATCTTGATCTTGCAGACAACTCACTCGTAGAGGCAGCTTCTGCAGAGCTACCGACTGCAGTAATAAACAGAAATCCGATACCCTTGCTACGACAACCATTTAAACTACCAGATCTCTGATAACAAGATCGTTCCTTTTATTATTTACAACCTGTAGCCTGTCGTTCATTACGCCAAAATTGATATCAGTTTTATTTATAGAGCAGATTCGCTTTCTGTAAACTAATCGCCTAGTGAATTCATATCGTTGATAGTGGAATCGCATTACAAATTCAAACACGACAACAGCTGCGGCCTAAACTACAAATTCTAAGGCCTCGTATTAATTTATTCATTTACCCTTCACGCCCTAAATCCCTCGGTGGTGATGAATAAAAGGGGTCGATGCGCGTCGCCGCGTGCGCCGGCCCATCCATCATAGACGATGCGAAGCAAATCGATTTGTAAGCACGCGTGATTTGTTATTTCACGATCACCAATTTGTTCTATCACTTTGACGGGCTACTGTTCCTAATTCAATCAACGATATTCCTCAAAACCGTCAAAATTAACTGCCGTACTTAAACAGATATCCTTTTTTATTAGAATATTTTATTACGAATAAAAGTTGTTGACGTATCATAAGTTTTATATCGTGTAGTTTCTTTATTATACTTTTGCGGAATAAGTAGTAGCGACCACGTAATTATTTCTGCTTGATATTATCGTTGTTGTTAATTAATTATAGATAGCAATCAGTAAAATTTAATATCAGCCAGTCGCGCAACGTCTTTAACAGAGGGAGCTTAACAAACGACCCGTTTGGAGCTGTGGAATGTTAAATATTGCACATAGACCATAGATCATAATTAAAGAAAGATAATGTTGTTTCATGTGCGGATCTCTTTGAAACCGGTACCAGAAGCTGGGAGATTTAACAGCGATTATTATTATCTTAATAATAATTTATTGCTGTCTTCCTATCCACTTAATTCTGGCTTGATACTTCGCTTGCCAGTTATGTGCAGGTAGAACTTTAGAGAATATAAAGAAATAAACGAACAAATTACGGAAAGCAAGGCAAACAAGTAACCATCGCTTACGATTCATACGTAATAGCGTTAATGAGGGAACTTGTCATTTTCTTTTTAATTATTTCGCAGTGAAACGAACATCGTGCGTAACCCTCCGTACTATACAAATTCTGTGAGGGGTAGCTTTGGCACAAATAGATCTTGAATAAAAAAAAGTGGTTGTGGTTCGTACGGAAGCCGAAGGGTGAAATAGGAAGTGATACCGGTTTTTATATCCGTCCTTACACTATGTATTGATTCCCTGCTGTCACCGCAACGGGGTGTTACTTTAGAAATCATTTTGATTGATGCTACACCCTGTATTGTTGGTGCGCGAATCAAAAGAATATTGATTCCAATCTGACAAACAAATAATCTTCGTTGTTGTTTTTTTTTCTGTTATTTACATTTTGGTTTTTTTTTATAATCCGTTTTTGTACGCGGCTTAGCGAATTTTAGTTTGGATAATTTTCGGATAGGATTTATTTTTGTTAACAGAACTCTATTATGAAAATATTCGTGTTTATTGTTCACCACAGTGTGATACCACGGCGTCACAGAAAACCGGCGTGAAACAACCACAGCGTTGTGTTTCGCCGTGTGAGTAAGTTTACCGGAGGCCCAATCCCTGTCCTCCCCACATCCCTTTCCAATCCTCAAATATCTGAACCCCTTATCCTTAAAAGTCCGGCAACGCACTCGTAACTCCTTCGGTGTTGCGGGTGCCTACAGGCCACGCTGATTGCCTACAATCAGGTAATCCGACTGCTCGTTTTCCGACCTATACCATAAAAAACCACGGACATTATTTCAGACGTGATTCCAGCGCGAACTAAACAACGTGTTCTACGAAACCATTAATACATAACTTTAGGTAATTTCAAATAATACCTTGTACAATAATTACCATGTAAGTAAGTACAATCCAGTTATGCTTAAGAATTTAATGTTACTTTAATTACTAAAACGTTATTTAGCATCGACTTTAATCATTGTCTAGAATCGAAGGAAAGAATTAAACCGTTTTTTAAATAATAGAACGCAATATTTGTTTCTAATTGTATGCAATCTATTCGCGATCAGACATCTGCATAGAGCAAGATAAAAATCGCACTTAGAACCGCAAAAAATCTATACAAGCATACAACTCAATCGAAAACCCATAGAATGCATTTGTAACTCGAAATTTTAATTAGGGATACATTATTATGCAAAGCTATGGATCCCTAGTTTTGAGAATGAAGATATGAGCGGCCGGAGTCGTGTGCCAAACCGGTCTACTTTCAATAAAGTTGTAGCTTTTACAACAGTTCTTTTGTTAACATTTTAATTGGCATTAACATAGCTGTATTAGCATAAGGGCGAGGGTCACATAGAATCTAACCTCCGTGCTTCCAGTATTAGATAAAGCGCTCGTAAATGGAGTAAATGGTAAAATAAATTTAGATTATAGACTATAAATGTGTTAAGAGTATAAGTAATTGATAGTTTTTGTGAATTTGGATTCACGTTAGCAGCTTATCTGCCTTCGTAAGATGTAGGAGTAGAACTTTATTGTTTATTGTTCTTTGTAGGCGATCAGAGACATCAATCTGTAGGTACGTTTGATGTTGCAACAATGACTCACGGAAAGCTTAGTTTTATATTAACTTTAAAAGGAAATCGTTCTATTTTCTAATTTTTAACTCTTTTGTATATGTCGCAGCCAAATAGTTGAATCAGCGATTAATTTAACGGCCTAGCCTGTTCAATAAATGATATCTAACCTTTTTTTGTGAGGGGAAAATCATCAAATGACTTCTGTGCTTTTGTGTTTCTGTGTTCTCTCGTCCAAGGTGAGCCGAGACGGAGTATCAGACTATTACTGACTAAAAGCTCCCGTTCCTAGTCCTTCCCTGAGGTACCTTATCACGTTGCCCCGCAACCCTTGCTGAACATCGACTGTATAGGGCTCCGTCTGTAGTGGTCTATTGCTTTTTGAAGCGCGTAGGACGCTACGCGCCATATGCTCGGGTCTGGCTCTGGTCGGGCGTCGAGCTCCCCATGTTCGCCGACGGCAGACATGCGCTTAAGGTGGCGCAAGATCAACGCCCGATCCCCAACGCCCGGAGTGTTGCCTGCTGCGACGACTAGTGGTTTCCTCACGCGTTTCGCCTCCTCCTTTGCGATCATCCTTTAGACTGACTAAATCTAATTAACTTGTCCATTATAAACAAAATTGCTGAAGAAACAGTTTTCTCTTAATACCATTTAGGCCAGATACAGACGGCACAGGATTAAAGCTATTATCGACACGACATCCCATTAACATATATGATGTAACCAGATTGATAGAAATCTGATCAACGACCTCCAAACTTAATCGGATCAGATTAAGAAAATACATATTTTGACTCTTTCTGACATTATTAATCCGCATATATTTGTCCTACTTTTGTTTAAGTGCATTTTTATATCTAACGGACGCTTTCATTTCTACGTTTTTCACACAGTAGCCCTTAAGTTATGAGTTATATAAACAAAAAAAATATATATTTTATGTTTTCACTGTTTCAAATTCATTATGCAAAGTACAATAAAATGTATCTAATCAGTCTTTAATATCATATTCAACAAAATCAAATTAGTAAAACGAAGTATCGTGGGATATAAATTTTTAACGCAACGCAATAAAATGAATGATATAGCGTATTAGTGGCTGGGTAATAAATAAATATTTATGGCATATTAAACATCAGTAAAATCTCAATAAACGGATGAGCTGTAACACTGCAGAGCGTATTGTGAAACGTCAAATGATTAACAATAGAGAGACCACTTGCGTAAGCGCAGCCGTCTCGTATAATCTGAAATGGTTTGAACTAAACGATAAATGTTCTCTGATCGTAAACATAATATTTGGAAGAACTTCTGTGCGTTTTATAGTCGGCGACTTCACTTGACTTTAGTGTCATGCATATTTTGTAATTTTAGATATTATTTGTCATACCTGTCGTGTACCAACATCGGAATACAAACTAGGTATAGTACGTAGGTACCGAATATTTCATGTTTTAGCACGAATAGTCCGGCCCGCCCGGAGTGATGCCACGGCCTTACAGAAAACCTGAAATATCTCTTGCGTCGGTTTAATTGGGTTACTGGAAACTGACTCTCTCACACAAATCCCAAAGCTTCAAATCCCTAATACCAAAAGGCCGGCAACGCACATGTAACTCCTCTGGTTTTACGGGTGTCAACGAGCAGCGTTGATTAATTATTGTTACCCATCTTCTTCTTTAGCGACTTATTATTATAGCATACATTAGAATAACAATAATTTCCAAAAAAACTGTGTGGGAGAGCCATGCTTCGGCACGAATGGGTCGGCTCGACGGGAGTGATACCATGACCTCACAGAAACCGGCGTGAAACAACCACAACGTTGTGTTTTGCCGTGTGAGTGAGGTTACCGGAGGCCCAATCCTTCCTTCCCCCCAATCCCTCCTCAATCCCTAAATCTCTAATCCCTAAAATCCCTTATCCCTAAAAGGTCGGCAACGCACTCGTAATCCTCCGTTGCGGGTGTCCATGGGCGGCACTGATTGCTTACCATCAGGTAATCCGCCAGCTCGTTTACCGAACTATTACATAAAAAAAAATTCGATCTGTAGCATGCTAAATGAACAAAAGAAATTCCGACTGTCGAAGCAAGTTGTACTATATTTGTGTCAATTATCTTACAGCTATTTTGGAGTAATGGAGTGACAAACTATCCACGCGTTAGATCTTTCAAAGTTGTAATATTAAAATTGTGTTTATAGGTTGTGAAAGAGGCACATACATAGGTAAGCTTATACAAAAGGCGTTTTACTGGTCATGTAAAACGCAACATCTTCATTTAACAAAGTAAGAAAGAATGTACGTATAAGAATGTACATAAGCTCTGCATTTTACAAGTATCCTCGAGCATTAGTAGTTGTTAATAAGCATTAAAATCGTATGAGAACTTCTTCGTAGTGACAGTATCGCTAGTGCATTGAATGATCAGATAATTTCAAATAATGTTTTGCGAAAGTAGCATTTATGTAATTCATTGTTGGTTTTACTGCTGTACTAAAAGTGTAGGAAAAGCTGGTTTAGATTTTATCATTGAAATTGAAGGAAAGTTATCTGCAAGTGTAAAAATAGAGTAATCTTGATATTAAATGGGTTTTGCCGTGTGAGTGAAGTTACCAGAGGCCTAACCTACCTCACCATCCTCTATCTCTGAATCCCTAACAACCCAGAAGAGACCGGCCACCCAGTTGTAGTAACTCCTTTGGCATTACGAGTCTCCTTTGGTATTAAGAATTTCATAAATAAACCTTCACTTGCAGTTTTGTACCGTGTTCGTTTTTAACGCGATGAAAACAACCGCGGTACCACTTTATTACGGGTAAGGCCTAAAACAAGTAATGAAAATGCTCAAACAAAATACGATCGCGTGCTTCCACTAAAACAACATTCCTAATAAACTCTTAAAAGATTCCTACAAATAATTATCATATTATCTTTACCTACTATATTTATAATATTATTAGTGATAGTATGACATGCGCATGGGCCATTATCATTAGATACAACACTACAGTAAACTCTCATGGGACATAAAACACCGTGTTTCGTAAGGTGGCCACAGTGACCATGGCGTTCATATACCCGATAGCGGGTTATAACGAAAACTCACGAGCTTTCATAGCAATAAAACAATATAAAAAAGTAAAGTTATTGATAATAATTTATTCAATGTCACAGCTTAGCTTTAAAATTTTGTTGAAAACACGTTGTTGTATATTGAAACTGTAGAATTGAACAATGTATGTATTATGTGAGTGTAAGTATGACTCATTAAGTGTGGGAGAGCTAGGGTTTACCACGAACAAGTCGAGCTGACCGGAGTGGTCACACGGCCACATAGAAAACTCGCACACTGAAACAGTTTCGCAGTGTCACGGACGGAGAAGAAAAAAAAGAAAAAAAAGAAGAAACTGTTACATGCGATTTTATATTTCTACACCGGTAACGGTAGTATGAGTGGAACTATATTAATGTTAACATCTGTGTGCACCATGTACTAAGAAATAAATGATAAATGAAATGAGGGTCCTCAAATCCTAAAGAGCCAGGAACGCAGTCGCAACTCCTCTGGTTGGCACTGTGTTGCGAATGGGCGGCGCCCATTGCTTACCATTTGGTATCAGGTGGTCAGTCCGATCGTTGATCGCCCTATCTCATAAACAAACTATTGAAATAAATAAGTATGGAACATTTAATATGAATTAATTCTCAGTAAATACCTACAATCAGTTGTATTCCATTTTTATTCATATACCTACATACAACGAATTTTTTTTTATTGAAACTTTGCTGTATTCAAATGCAAAGCTTCAAATTCTGAGACGGTTACAGATGTCAAACTTTTTATTTCTTTTTTTATCGGTAACTGATAAAGATAGTTAAAAAGTATAGGTAGCTTACAACAAACCTACTACACTACCTAATGTTTAAAAATACAATCAAAGGATTTTAACATCCAAATATCACCAACAATAAGCTCAAATGCTCGGACTACAAGCGTAATCTTTCATTATCTAGTCAGTTATAATACCGAATCCACAAAATCGTCACCGGCGCACGGCTTACATCAAAAACTATAAATTCGTACATTAACGTCTTTTCCGTATCTCTTATGGTGTATAGGCTCAAACTCTATGGGAATTCAGGTGGGCGGCCCTAATCTACTGATTACAACAGCATTATCACACTCCAGTCAAAGAGGCACGCATAACTTTTCCATAAATACGTAATTTGCTTGAAACATATTGTATTCATACATTTTGTTTATTCAATATTTTATCGAGTGTGTATACGAGGTATCCCCGAACATAATCTGAGCTTATATCTCTACCCGTTAGAACTCATATCTATTGAAATTAATTTATTTTTCGATCGTAAAATTTTTAATATCACAAATGGAATTTCTTTTGATAACAGTGACAATGTTCAATACTTAGAGTGTTTATTGTTGGGTATCGGATTCGAAAGGTGATGATAAGGATTAGAGAAATCGGAAGAAGAGGCGCATTCATTCACAATACTGGTAGATAATCGTATTATATCCCAAATGCTTACTAATTTGTTTTTAAAGAGCAAGGCCATAAAGTTCACATTAGTTTTCTAGTTTGGAAATGTGAAACGTGAGAGTGGGTATAATAACATCAGGTCATCAGTCTGCTGGCTTGCCTCCTATCTTAGGAAAAGCAACGCAAACTTTATTCTAACTAAAGTATGAATTATCTTATACATAGATATATAACAGAATATTTTTAAAAAAGATTTATTAAACATCTATACAAAAATAGCAACCAAAAATCAATTTGCAGATAATAAAACTTACCTTACACATTTAATTAACACAATGCGTTCCGAAAATGGTATTTTATTTCCATACATACATCTTGGTTTGCCGAGTAACGAATTAACACAATGCGTTCCGAAAATGGTATTTTATTTCCATACATACATCTTGGTTTGCCGAGTAGTATAGTTAGCTAGCCTGTCGAGTCGAACGCAGACGCAAACAGCGTGCTCATGCGCCGGCGCGCGAGTCATCGCTCCTTCAAGTGTTGACATTCGATTGTTTATTCGCCTTGTCAAAGTCACATAACAGTTGCCCAGACTAATTACATATAAATACCGACATTTCTGTGTGTGCAGTGTGGGAGAGCCAAGCCTCGACACGAATGGGTCGGCTCGACCGGAGTGATACCACGGCCTCACAGAAAACCGGCGTGAAAAAACCACAGCGTTGTATTTCGCCGTGTGAGTGAGGTTACCGGAGGCCCAATCCTTCCCCCTCCCCATATTGCTTCCTTCCTTAAATATCCAAAACCCTTATGCCTAAAAGGCCGGCAACGCACTCGTAACTCTTTTGGTGTTGCGGTTGTCCATGGGCAGCGCTGATTGCTTACCAGGCAATCCATTGGCGCGTTTGCAGACTTATACTAAAAAAACATACATGACGTATTTCGACCCTCAACTCTTTGGACCCTTTAGGTAGTTCCCCATTTGAGGTTAAGATACAATAGGCTTCATAAAAATTCTCATTCATAATTCAATAAAATAAAGTAAGTGCAAATATTAGCACACTCTTGAAAATCAACTAATGAAGTAAATTATGTTGCGAAACGTTTGTTTCTGGTAATTTAATGATTCATAGGATGTGGAACAATCTGTTCTGTTTTTGTTCATATTTATTTATAGAAAAAGGAACTTACTACTACAAAATCTTAGTATTTTCGTATGATGGCCATTACAAAGTAAATGAAAGTATGAAATAATGCGAAAATATACAATTCCCTGTTATCAGTAACTTCAGACTTTATCGTTAGTAAACAATTACTGATTATTTTTATAGTAATCTTATTGATTAAACGCCAGATCATCAATCTACCCTTAATTAAATGATTTTCGTATTTGAATAATGCAAATGGAAACTATAGTTCTGTTTAATATATCATTTATTTGGGATATTTTACAAATATGTATGTATTTTATTTAAAACATCGTATGTATCCAAACTAATATTATAAATTCGAAGGTAACCCTGTCTATATGTCTGTCTTATCGTCACGCCTAAACTTGAAATTGTGAACAGACATAGTTTGAAACTCGAGAAAGGACATAGGATAGTTTTTATACCAAAAATCTGCATCAAGGCACTTTTGCAAGCGAACGAAGTCGTGGGCAAATGCTAGTATCATATAAATAAAGATATATTATACAATCCAAAATTTAATTTAGTAAACAAAAAAAAATAATTATCGTTACTACCACGTCCTTGGAACTTCTGAAGAATTTGGTTCGAGAACAACAAAATTTCCATTGTGTCACTATTTACTTACCATATAAGTCTTTATGTGAAATATTTATGTACACAAAGTCTGTCCTTCAAGGTCGAAACCCAGACTTTTAAATTAAAGAAACAGATGATAAAGAATAATCATTATTTTGCAGACATGTAATAATATGGACACATATTCGAAAAGAAATCCCATTCGTTTTTTTTTTCTAATATTTTCGTTCAAAAGTATCTTCGCCTGACCATAATAAACAGAGCACAGAATAATTACGAAAAACTCTCGGGATTTGAGTCACATGTGCCATTTATACCATAGACAGATATGTCAGAAACCATAGTTTCATATGAGAAATAAGTATTTCGGACGGCGTGATGTGCATGTGAAATTGTAGGCTTGTAAACGCATCCACGACACAGGAGAATAACCTAGTTTGTTATAAAATTTTTTTTTTATTAAATATAAATTATAAATTAAAATAAATCGTAAAGAAAATTTGTGAAAGTGTGTTTATTTTTGGTGATAATATTTTGAATTAAAATACGATATACAAGTTATTTTTTTGTGGTATAAGTCCGCAAACGAGCAGACGGATTACCTGATGGTAAGCAATCGGCGCCGCCCATGGACACCCGCAACACCAAAGGAGTTACGAGTGCGTTGCCGGCCTTTTGGGAATAGGGGTTGCGGATATAAGGATCGGGAAGGGATAGGGGAAGGGAAGAGATTGGGCCCCGGTAACCTCACTCACACGGCGAAACACAACACTGGGTTATTTCACGCCGGTATTCTGTGAGGCCGTGGTATCACTCCGGTCGAGCCGACCCATTCGTGCCGAAGCTTGGCTCTCTCACACTTAAAAATAAAAATATTACAAAATATGTCTAAATTCAAATAGAAAATTCCATCTAATCCACAATTCTTACAAACTATAGAAAGAACAGATCTAGAACATTGCATAATTCTGAACTGAAGAACTCTCTTCGCCTCGACATGGGCTCTTGAAATAGTGCAACGATTAAATCGCTTCCATCTTTTTATAAATCCCAAGTTTGAGTGTAGATTTCCGTTCGATACAATGATTTAAACTATGTAAAGGGAATATTTGTTCGATGACTTCATTTATAGTTTATTCTTATAAAATGTTGAGATGATAATGCTTCGGCACGAATGGGTCGGCTCGACCGGAGTGATACCACGGCCTCACAGAAAACCGGCATGAAACAACCACAGCGTTGTGTTTCGCCGTGTTCGTTATTTTTTTCTTTCGGTTCACAGCTAGTTTAATATACAAATGTATGACTGTTTCTCGATTATTTGATACTTTTATGAACAAATCATTCCTCCTAAAGAAAAAAAAATGCCAAATCGGATCCTCAACCGTTTTCAAGTGGTCCGATATTTCATAGATAAGTATTGTTTTAGTTTGGGTACTGCTGTACCTAAATTTTGATTGGAAATATAGAATATTCAGAAACTCATATTAATAAATAATTATGACTCTGGGAAACTTGAACCTTATATCTTCTTGATAAAGTAGCAAATGAATTCTTTCATACCTTTTAATTTTCTCTCCTTTTTAAACATCAACTTTATTTTTTATGTCAAAGTACACAAAAATGATAACGTATCCAAAATCTTGGAAACCCATTAATTGTTTGTATATACATCATATAACAAGTCTATATTAAAGTATAAAATGTGGTTTCCATGCCCTTTATCTTCTCGCGTCTACTTCCTTACTGCAACCTTGGGCATTTATACATATGAGGGTGATTCTTCCAAAAAAAACACTATTTTGCCACCACGTGGCAATTTATACTGCTTATTATTTTGATTTTGATTTTCTTTTTAATCGAGTAATAATATCAGACCTATAGTAATCTTGTCTCGGCATAGTCTTTTAAGTGCCTTTTTTACTCCTAAGACGCGTGGATCCATTAATGTTTGACGAAGTGTGAACAGTTGTTAATTTTGGTGCAACTTTTAGAATCAAGGCTTTATTTTGGGCCATAGCTACCGTAAGCGCGGGTCTACGAAAGGCCAGCAAGGGTAGCTTACCGTCCGACCAGAACCAGACGAAAGCATACCGCACGCAGCTATCCACGCGCGCTTCGTAACAGCCAATATTCCAACACAGGTAGGGCCAATAGTGCTGTTCTTCAATCAAGCAATTGCAATAAGGTACCGTGAAAGTTTGACAATTTCTAAAGAATCGCCCACTTGCATCACAAGTGAACGAACTTAACCTAAAACTCAATTTACTAAGAACTCAATCAGCAAATTAAATCATTTATGTTTTTGTCTTATCTAATCGTGACAAAGAAATGATGTCTGCGATGACTCAAGGAATCATTCAGCCTAATTGATATTTATCATTTAGAAAGAATTGAGCCTGAACTTATGTGTTATCACTAGACAATGATTGTTGTAATCATTAACTTCGATAGCCTGCACAGGCAGTACATTGGCCTCCTTAAACTAAGTGTAGCGCCGTAAAGTTATCTCAACAAGAAAACATAATTGGAACTAATAAAATCCTGTTCAAACACTTTATGTACGATTCTCTATTATTAGCGACATCAGACTTTATC
Organism: Spodoptera exigua; assembly: GCA_902829305.4. Classification (NCBI taxonomy): domain Eukaryota; kingdom Metazoa; phylum Arthropoda; class Insecta; order Lepidoptera; family Noctuidae; genus Spodoptera; species Spodoptera exigua. The sequence continues at coordinate 9,984,381 of LR824614.2, forward strand.
GTTTATCAACAGTAACATTATCTTTGTTCAGATTCCAGTACATCTAAATAAACACTGAACAAAGCACGAAAAGAAATACTATATAGTATAAGTTCAAAAATAGCTATTTTTATTTCAAAACTTTTATTAGTTCTACATTTTCAGACTAATTGCCAAATTATTAAATACAAAATTCACATTAAAAACATTTCAGGCTCTGGTAGGATGGACTGCAAGACAAAAGAGAATAAAAAAAATCATAAACGCAAATAGAATGATTTATGCCTGAAAATGACGATACAAAAAAAACAACCAATAATACACCATAATGCACAAACAATAAAATTTAATTTCACTTTTATATGTTTGTACGTTTCACTTCCAGGTCGACGGTTAGCGGCATGCGAAGAACAAATTTCCTTACAAATCGTTATCGGAAATGGCGTCAAGTGAAGTTGTTTCGCTGGAACACCCTTATCTTGCAACAGAAGGTATGCGTGTACATCGTCATCATGTTAATACGGGCTTAGGGTTGGCAAGAACTAGAAAATACTGGATTAGATGTTCTAAACTTCTAGTCTTTTGGGCTTCCTCTACAAAATAAGAGTTTGTCATAATTCTTAGGAAGCAGGTTTAAGATCGAAATAGTACCTTTTCCTGCTCTGGGCCGAAGTTGCGGTAACTCATTGCGCTTACCCCGCAACCCCGGCTGAATATCAGCCTTATAGGGCCCCGTCTGTGGTGGTCTATTGGCTCTTTGAGGCGCGAGCGTTCCGCTATGCGCCATACGCTCGGGTCTGGTTCTGATCGGGCGGCAAGCTACCCTTACTCGCCGTCCAGCGCTTACGGTGGCCGGAGGTCATCTCTCGAGCCGTATATGAGGGTGCAAGCATGATGATGATGGACTGACAAGGAAGGGGCTGGTGTTTAGTCAGTAAGAATCTACTCCACTAATAAATAACTAATACTAATGAACCACGAATACACTCCCTCTTAAACTTTTTATATTTCCCACTAACACTCCGTTAGTTAGCACCTTACATTACTTTTGCCAACCCTACAAACTCATGCCTAGAACTTTGAACCTGTTTAACATGACATAATGTAGTTGCCATCGCCTTCATCAGCTCACAACATCTTTATAATGATTCGCATGATTTTTACAAACAAATATCGCGTTTCTTCTAAAAAGTTAGGTTGAGGTTGATACATCAGGTTAATATATTAAATTAATTATGTATTTTATAAAGACTGCCACATTTGTGGTGTAGTCATGAGTATAATTTTGCTGAATGTGTCACACTTTCTGGTCATACTTAGTAAAAGAGCCGGAGTTAGTGGGAAGTTAAGTTAATTAAGTATCCTTTACTTCTGAATATTTTCTGCAGCGTCGCAGTCACGGGTAGACCAACTGACTTACATTAACACGATCAAGTCAAGCTCTAGAAGATCAGTATTTCTATATTCAATACCTCAATATTTCAGGATTAAATAAAAATAAAGAAGTATGGTTTATTAAGCAAAACATAACTTTGACATACATAATTTTAAGGAATGTTAAGTGTGGGAGTGCTATGCTTTGGCACGAGTGGATCGACTCGACCGGAGTGTCATCAATCCCAAAATCTACAAATCCCTAATCCTAAATAATGATTGCTTACCATCAGGTTATCCGTCTGCTCGTTTGCCGACCTAAAAGAAAAGTGAAGAAGGTACAATTTTTTGTACGTTCTTCACTTTACTACGACTTTCATGATGACAACTAAAACAATATAAATCTTCTGAAAGACTATCTACAAAACAAATACCACTTACTTACATTACCTCGCTAAAGATGTCTTAAATATAAGGGTATACATTCATAATACGGAAGGGACTTTAGCCTTGAATCTCACAACACTGGCCATCATTATATTTCTTGTAACAATTACCACGTAACTGCAAAACCAATATCGCTCAATAAACTTCAATGACCAATAAAGAGTAATTTGGGAAAAGTCGGATGTAATTGTATGTTATAGTATCTATGGTATCCTTGACGCCTCTAATTGGAATCAAGTGACTTAATTACTGAGAGAAAACATGGCTGACATATTTTTCGGTTGAAGGTTGAACACAGGTTATTGTGCTGTCAATATACTTATTGCTCGAATTAATTCAACAAACCCCAAGCGAAGGCCGGTGTCCGTGCACCTATTGTCTTACTATATTGTCTCTAATTACCACGATTGAAATGTATTTTTTTTCATGTCATAGATCGGCGATTTAAGGATAGGGGAAGGATTTATAGGCCCACAGTAACCTCACACGGCAAAACAAAGCGTTTATATTATATTTTATGAGGCCGTAGTACTCCGAGGCTCTCCCACACTAAAACTTAAATTTTAATAAGAGTTTTTTCACTTATAAAGTGGAGTAGGTAAAATGTTTTTAACAAATAGTGCACGATTATAATTTCAAAATTAAAATTTACGTATTAATTGCAAGTGCTCCATTTAGATAACCGGCTACTAAGCAAGCTGCTGGTTCAATCTCCACAAGTTAAAGTTTATGTGTGGTCCACACATTTTTGTTCTGGGTTTCGGTATGATGTATATGCGTAAAGGCAAGTTAGAGTTAAATCAATCAAACATGGTACCTAAAGAATTTTATGATGCGTTTTGTAATTAACTAAAAATCTTGGGTAATTCACATTTCACAACATAAATTAGTAGACTAGACGGCTAACAGCAAATTAACTTTATACGAGTATGTATATGTATGTTTCTTGCGATAAATATAAAACATGAAAGTAATGTATTATAAATTATACCCTTTTTACAACACACCCAAACAAATGCAAAAAAAAAACAAAAGAGCAACCATTAACCTCTAGACAACATATTGAATTAAACCAGACAAAAAAAACACACCAACCAATTTCTAATTAAAATACAAAAACCGCTCTTATATACGTATATTTACATAAAACAATTCACTTTAGTCGAGTGCATTGGACACAACTTAGCATAAGTTAAACAAATATAATAGAAAAACAGGAAATCTTATTACACAAAAACCACAACACATAGTAGCGGAATCGTAAGCTGTTCTAGTGCTTGGACAAGGCGCAAATCTTAATGTAGCTAGAACATGCTGTAAGTGTACTTTGGAATATACTGAGTGACCAGTCACGCACTTACGTTACAACGGAGTCTATAAAGACTAACTGTTGTCGTGGCTTTTCCTCTGTTGTTATAGGTACGTATTTTTGTTATTATTTAATTATTCTGAACTTATTTTGTTTGTAGGTGGAGTTAATGTCGTAGGCGTTATGTACCAGTCTGATCTTTGGTTTATACAGAGAAGAAAAACGCTAGCCGCCAGGAGAATGAAATTAATTTCACCGATTAAAGAATAAAAAATGCTTCAGTACTGGCATATTTCAAGGATAAATATTTTTTATAATATTTATCCTTGAAATACGTGCTTTATACCATACATTTACAATACATTTAAATATTAATTTCCCATTGATGTGCATATTTATTCAGTGTGATGATTCAGCCAACCTATACGAGAGACCCTCGTTCGAGAACGTTTATTCAGTACTAGCTTTCACCCGCTGCCCATCTCCTATTACTCTTAAGCACTGTGTAGAATTATTCAGTAAACAGCAAAAAAAAATATAATAAAAAATTCTGTATTTTAATATATACCTAATAGCCTTTACAGTTTACTCCGAATGCAATTTGCACGCGTCCATCGACTGAAGTGACCTGAGTTATTTATAAGCGAATGTCATCTTTGAAAAAACTCCTATACTAAAGCAAAAAGAAAAATGACATGAAAATTAGAGTTAGTTCGAACGGATCCGCCTTCATCTGATCCTCCTGAAGGATCAGTATTATTTAATATTACTTTTTATTCCTAACCGATCCCCCTTGAAGCAGGATCAGAATTAAATATTAAAAATCGATTCCTAACGGATCCACCTACCAATTACAAGTCAGAAACAAAATGTAACTATATCTAAGTTTTTATTTGTTGGTAGATCACTAAATTAATTATAAGTAGGTACCTATATTAAGGTACCTGTGAAATATAACAATATTGGCAATTAAGGCTCTACCACTTATATTGCTAACTTATTTTAAATAAATTGATGAAATAGTGACATTACTGGATATGACCTTGAAACCTTGGTAACATTTTTTTACCTGCGAAATGTGGTGGCGCGGCACAACCAATCAGCGACGAGTGTCCGAGGGCATTTCTAGCAGTTATTCATAATTATAGTTGTGACAATGCCACACAGCTCGTTATCGATAAAAGGATGCCGCTCGGATGCATTATTTCCTTAACGTTTCTCTTAATTACCTGTTATTGACTACCGACAAATCCCTTATTTATTGTTGTCACACAACACTAGAAGTGCAAGCGAGAGTTCGGATATATCTATAAGTGGGAGCGAGAGATCAGATAAAAATGGCTTATGACTCGGTTCACATGTTTGTAATTAGCTCAATCATAGTACTCCGATTTACCCTGAGTGAGGGGTTATCTCTGTGTATAATTGTGTATTAGTGTCTTCACTTTGCTTTTTTGTAAAACAATCGCCGAGAAATATAATTTTATATAAAGTGTTAACTAGATAAGTAGGTAAGTACTTTTTTACTATCCTTGTATGTGTAGAGGTGCATGAATGTCCTTCTTTTATTTTTTCTTTATTTAGTATTCATTAACATGAAATAAGTAACAATTGCTTATATTATAGTAATTAGGCGGCCGTATGGTGCCTAATTACTATAATCTAAATAGAATTTCACATAAGCGACCACTTCATCTCCTATTGCAAAATAACTTTTCTCGATACTGTATAATAAGCTTAAAAAAAAAAGAGAAATTTTAGTTATTTTTGATAAGTTAGATGTTAGCGTAGCAGACTTTTAAGATATAAGACTATTGCACAGGATGAATTAAATTACTATAACTTTATTGCTTTTAGAATGTCACAAGATAATAGTCAGCCGTCGACTTCTGCCAACAACTCTGGAGAGTTAACATTTATAAAAAGGAATGGTGGCATAGTTTTGTTGAGAGCCGGTCACCAATACTCCAAGAAGACAGATTATAAAAGTGGATGTTCAACGTGGAGATGCATTAATTGGCGCAAAAAATGCCAAGGATATATAAATATTAAGGTAAGTGTTTTTTTTTTGTTTTTACTGTGTGATGGTTTAGGTAGGTAATTATGCGGTCAGTGGGTATCCTGCTCTTTAAAAATCCTCAGATTGATCTAATTTATTTTATCGTTATTTTAGGAAAACAAGATCATAAAAGAAACAAATCATCAATGCGAGCCCAATGAAATTAATAATGAAATAGCTCTAAAGCTACATGAATGCCGAGAAAAAGTTGTATCCTCAAATTTTTCACCAGTAACCAAAATTTATAATGACCTTGTGACAGAATTTAACGATTCAGGCATGAATCTCTTAAAAGCGCTTCCAACATTCGAAAATATTAAAACCACATTGTATTACGCAAGAAATAAAGAAGCTGGTGTTTCAAAAATACAATGTAAACAGCCCGAAGAAGTAACAATACCATTGCAGTTTAAAGATTTTGTTTTAGCGGATTACTATGACGAGTCTACCAATATCAGAATAATTGTTTTTGGTCACTCTGAAGTTCTGAAAAACATAAAAAATGTAAATTTTTTTTTGAGTGATGGGACTTTCCAGAGCTGTCCAAAACCATTTGTCCAACTTTATACCATCCATGGTGATCTTGGGAGCGATGAAGAACATACGCGAATAGTACCTATTATGTACGCATTACTTGACAGAAAAAGCGAAGAAGCCTATACAATTCTTTTTCGGGTAATAAAAGACCATATCCCAGAATGGAAACCAGTGAAATACATGACAGATTTTGAAAAGGCAGCAATGAACGCAATAACAACAGTCTTCCCCTCAGTCGAAGTAAAAGGGTGTTATTTTCATTTTACCCATAATGTATGGAAGAAAGCCAAATCGTTAAATTTAACTAAACAAAAGCGACTTCGTAGACATGTGGCACTCTCTGCTTTACTACCATTGCTACCGCGACAATTTATCTCAGACGGTTGGTGCTATATAATGGAAGACGGTCCTGATTCAAAAGAAATACAAGAATTCAACGACTACATGGTGACACAGTGGTTAGAAGACGAAGCTTTTGTAGACATTTGGTGTGCTCATAATCAACGCCACCGCACAACCAACGCTGTCGAAGCATGGCACAAAAAACTGAATAGTTGTCTTCCGAGTCATCCCAACTTGTACCAAGTTTTGAAAGTGTTAAAAGACGACGCAAATTTACAATGCGTCAAGATTAATCAGGTTAATTTCGATATGCCAAATTCAAAACGACGTTTACCCAAAGACGTTGCTGCAGACAAATGGTATGAACATGTAACCAACCAACTTTTGGCAGAGCAAATTACGGTTGGTCATTGCTTGGAAAAATTTAGATTATGATTAGGTGCAGGTAGTACCTACTCTTAATCTAAACTTATCTGAACATTTTCCAATTTTTTAATCACATTTTATTTTTCCGATTTTTTTTTCTTGTTTTATATTATCTAAGTTACTAAGTACTTCAAATATTTACTTGTAGAAATATTATTTAAATACTATAGTAGGTATTTCAAATTTTTTTTATTCCGACAAGCTGTTGCTTGTGTTGCTGTTGCTAACTATGAAAAATTATTTAAGTAGGTACCATGTTTTTTTTTAAATGATGCCTTAAATTGTTAATTTTGTGATTGTTATATTTTTTACTATTGTACTTTACATTCTGTGATTTGAAAACTGATTGTGATATTTTAATGATAATATACAAATTATTATAAATAAAGTTGATTTTTAAACAAACAAACCTTTTTGTTCTGACTATTTACCTTTTGTAGAATGCAGGGGGATCGGTTAAGAAATTCAAAATACAAGGTGGATCCGTTAAGAAACTATTAATAATAATTACGCTAGGGGGATCAGTTATGAGGGATCCGTTTGAACTAACCCGAAAATTACGGTTTTAAGGGCGCTATGCAACGTTCTGTAACAAAGTTAAATTCTTCTGTAATAAAATAAGTTTTAAGTGTGGGGGAGAGCCAAGCTTCGGCACGAATGGGTCGGCTCGACCGGAGTGATACCACGGCCTCACAGAATACCGGCGTGAAACAACCCACAGCATTGTGTTTCGCCATGTGAGTAAGGTTACCGGAGGCCCAATCCCTCTCCTTCCTCTATCCCTTTCCGATCCTTATATCCTCAACCCCTATCCCCAAAAAGGCCGGCAACGCACTCGTAACTTCTTTGGTGTTGCGGGTGTCCATGGGCGGCGCCGATTGCTTACCAACATACCATCAAAGTATCCGTCTGCTCGTTTGCCGACTTATACCATAAAAAAAACGTTCTGAAACAAACAACACGTGACAAACAAACTTTGACAAGTCTCGTCTTTAGCAAACTTGTAAAAATATCTTGTTATATTTTTACCACGCAACGTTCATACATAAAAGGCAGAATAATATCTTCTATGGAGTAATATTGCTTTGTTTTCGAAGACAAGTCTCAGCCGGCCCCGTTGTTTAGAATCCATGATTTTATATCGAACCCTGAACAGATAGGAAAAAACATCGTAAGGATTTCCGTACACCTTTATCGAAGGTATAATGCGTTAAATTAGACCAGATAGTGATCTTCAAATTCAACATTGTTTTTGTAACAAATAAAAGCAAGTTTTTTCACGTCCCAAAAAAAAGTTTCGATATACTTTCAAACACAAATAAGGCCTCAAAGTTTGGTACACACGTTAAAAGTTTATGACTTTTTCATGTTGGCATGTAATCATGTTTTGTCTCAAAAATAGATATATATGTAACTCGCTACGCTCGCGCGGTTTCACCCGCTGCACGGCTCCATCATACAAAACATTGTAGTGTGATGTTTTATAGCTTTTAGCCCTCAGGAACATTGTAGCTATCTATCAATATTATCAATATATATTACAAATATTATAAAGAGGTAAAATTTGTAAGTTTGTATGTGGGGGTCATCTTTGGGAGCGGTTCCAAAGATGACCCCCACATACAAACTTACAAATTTTACCTCTTTATAATATTAAGTATAGATAGTTATCATCAAGTACAAGTAGGAAATTATAACGAAAGAAATACTTGTTTCACTTCTAAAAGATACTATTAAAGTTTAAAATGTATAAAAAGACATTGTTTACATTTATCTTTAATAGCAGAAAGAATAAAAATAATAAAAATTCTCAAAATAATATACCATACCAATTTCCCCTTTAGAAGTTTATTAAAGGAAACCAAAATTGTATCGGCCAATTACAATTTATAAAGACAAGTGCTAATTAATATAATAGACACACAATTGTGAAACAATTTAGAATGTCAAAACTAAACAACTAGTTCAAGTGGCTCTCACGTGACCTAAATGTAAACTTTAAAGGTGAACCCCCTTTAAATATTAATTACTATTTACATTAATTTACAGTACATAATTGTCTGTTATCTTTCATTATCAACTATCACCACATAGCTTTACAAAGTGCCTCGTCATTTACTGAAGTGTCAGTTTGTCTGGACGTAATAAACAATGAAACTGCTAAGCATATCTTCATTAGATTTTCACGAATGTTCAAAAAATATGAAACTGATTTTTGTACGACATGACATAAAATACACTTTTCTAAATTATACCTAATTTAGAAAACTGTATTTTAACAGAATTGGTGAATTAAAGTAATTTTGATTATTCGTGTATTTACATAAAAAACTATGAGCAGGTTGATTAAAATTTTATGTTTTGACTATTTGAATATAGAAGGTAAATTGTATGAACTTTGTTTCATATATGTTTATCAGGAACATAAGATTGTGAAATAGGAGGTTAATATTAATACCACTATAAATTCTAAAACAAAGCCACTTTCTTAGTCCCTATATCTCTATAACGCTTAAATCTTTAAAACTGCGTAATAGATAGAATAGGTATATATTTAAAAATCCGCCTCAAAATCCGACTAAGAGAAAAGTTTATATGTATATTATTACATCATACTTTAAATAGTGATGAAATTCACAATCAAAATTCCACCCGTGCGAAGCTTGGGCGGGTAGTTAGTGTATACAACTGCAGCCCATTGCTTAGCAAAGGCCTTTTGTCACACGGAGAAGGTTTGAGCATTAATTACCACGCTTGCTCAAGGTGGATTGGCGATATCAAACTTATAATTAGAAATTATAAGTCCAGGTTTCCGCACGATGTTTTCCGTCACCGAATGTCAGTGGTATCTAAATATTAATATTCATTATGTAGGTTATGTATGTTATGTAGGGTAGAGTAGGGCAGGTAGAGTAGGGTAGGTAGAGTAGGGTGTGTAGGGTAGGTAGAATAGGGAAGGTAGTCAAATGACGGGAGCGACGCCGCGGGTAAGAGCTAGTAATAATATAAAATATTGACTGACAGATACGCAAATTGTCTGATAAGTAATATAATTTCTAAGTGGCGTTTAATTCGAAGTGGTAAGGATATATTAGTTATCTTTAAACGCATTATAAAGTGAAGTATTCTTAGAAAAGAGGTGTGTTGTAATTTGTAACATAGTTTCATAATTAATCACGGTTTTCCGCCGTGTTCTAGTTTCGAGTGTTGAATAGAGGAACAATAAACTAAGTTATAAGACTACAACTAGTAACTACTTAATAATTCAATATTTATGACTGTTGCTTAGATTTTTGTCACCTAAAACTAAAAGATAATTAATGAATTCTCATCCAAGAAAAGACTTCTGCAATTGTAATTCTAGCAAAGAATTTTATTTAATTTTGTAAAAAAATATTATTTATTTATACGTCGATTTATTCTATACAACAAATAACCAACAATAATTTACTTTTCTTAAGAACCCTCGATCGGAAGCCAAACTTACGATCACAAAATACGACAGCTCATTATGAAACTCAATTAAAAATGAATCCATCACACTAAAACTACCTAAAAAGTAATAAAACTACATTTTGACCCAAATCTACTACCTCAATGCCATAAACCGCAGGTGTTGATGCAAAAACCAATTAATATTAAATAATTAGTTCGGCGAGCAGCGCACGCGCCGGTCGTCAATCAATATATGATTGAAGTATTTAGAACGCATGCGTCCAATGCTGCAGGTTTAGTAAAAATGGTTTAAGTGTGGGAGTGTGACCGGAATGATGCCATTACCTCACAGAAAACCGGCGTGAAAGAACAACAGAATTGTGTCAGTAGTTGTGAGGCTACCGGAGGCTTAGTCTCAGGCTACCTAGTCCTTCCCCAACCCCATCCTTCCCCAAACCCTAAATCCCCATAAACTCATATCTTCAAAACGCCGGCAACGCATTTACATCTCCTTTGTGTGTATGGGCGGCGCCGATGGCTTATCATGATGTAAACCATTCTGCTCGTTTGACACTGTATCTATACTATATACATCTATTATAAAGCTGAAGAGTTTGTTTGAACTCGCTAATCTCCATAACTACTGGTTCGAATTGAACAATTATTATTGTGTTCGTTACGCCATTTATCGAAGAAAGCTATAGGCTATAAAAAACACGCGAAGGTCTGTAGGAAGCAGCGGATGAAACGGCTCAAGAGTAGCTAGTCATAAGGTCTGTAGGAGCCAGGTAGCAGGTCGAAACGGCGCAGCAAGCGTAGTCACATATAAAAGTGATCGCGTTTAGTCATCAAGTGCATATGTTCACCTTCACAAGACAAACAAAACTAGAATAAAAAACGTCAGCAAACTGCAATCATTTAATTAGTACACAAAAAACGTTACTCTCGCAATAATACTCCACAACATCTATAGTAATATTATAAAAAGGTGAAATTTGTAAGTTTGTATGTTTGTCTGGTCAGATTGCTAAAATTCTTTCACTGATAGATAGCTACAATGTTCCTGAATGCTATAGGCTATAAAACATCACGCTACGATCAAATGGAGCTGAGCGGGTGAAACCGTGCGAGCGTAGCTAGTCAATACATAAAACGGTAATGTTCATGTCTGTATGTTTATTTCACTCACGTAACTATTGCGAGCACTGTGGTCCGGTTTATAGCTACGTTTCAACAGATGATGAGCTGACTTAGAATATTAAATAGTGGAATTTAACTCCATAATCAAAGTACTTGTTAGACAAAGAATAATAAACAGAATGAAACAGATAATTCCTGCGTTTCACATTTACCATTTTTGTGTTATACCTATTTCTAATCAATTGTTCCATTTTTAAATTTATGGTGCGTTTTTTTTTATTTATTTTTCTATTTATTTTTTTACTTTGTTTTTATATATTTTAGTTATCAATGCTTATTGGCAACTGACTCAGCCTAAAAAATATTGTGTAAAAATTGTTATCAGCCTGTATGCATAAGCTGTCAGTTGGCAACTTAATAAATAAATAAAACAAGTTAAACTTTGGTTTGGATAGTACCAAATGATTATCAAAGACAAAAGTATATTTTAAGTGAAATAATTTCTATTAATAAATGAAATATTTACTAAAGAGAAATCTAGAATAAAGGTCCTTCCATACCAGTCCAAATTGGTCTTCAGTTCATCCTTGCTTATGGCTATTTTAATCATAAAAGCTTGTTTGTTTACCTAATATTTGACGGAACGTTTATTGATCAATTGCGCACCCATCTTCAATGGTAAAAACCCAATCATATGTATAAACAACAAATAAGTAAAAAAGTAAATAGAGTAAATTTATTTCATTAAAATACAATACTATTTTCAAATAATACTAACAATTAGACAAAGCACTAGGGTGTCCATACTGTCCATAGTAGCTATTGTGTCATATCAATAAATTGCTTTAAATAGTCTAAACCACAATCCAACCACAACAGCTGAATCTGTATAAATTTAGCACTAACGCAGTCCGTTCATCTGCCAATATTAATTTAAAAGAGAAGCGCACAATTAGTGAAAATATATTAGAGAGGGGACCGTAATCGAGAACTAATCGATTTACCTACATCATCGATTGCATTCATCACTCCCTACCAACGGCGCCGTTGAATGACCAACACTGTCACCCCAAAATATCATAAATAGGAAATACATAATTCTCGGCTAAATTGCTCTATTTCCGTACAAAATCGACGACTCAATTCGACATGGTATGGACAATGGTCATCTGTACCGATCCGCATTTATGGAGCTTTGTGAAAGGATTAAATTTATAAATAGAAAGTAGAGAAAAAATTATAGTTAGTACAAATAATAAACTTATTAATTCACTTTACTTTTTTCAATATTTTACTAAATAAAAGAAAGTAAAATTAGTATAATGAAGACAACTAAACAATCAATCTAAATTATTCCAAAAGTTAGTTTCATTTGGCCATTAATAACGACAATATATTTTAAAAGGTTAATTACTACATTATTTATAGGTGTCAAGAAAAGGGATTTGTTTAACTAATGATACCACCTTGGCTTGACAAATCGTATAAATACAAATGGTATAATAATTTTGTAACAATGACAGCTTTTACCATCTGTCCGGAGTATTTGTAAAGAAATATTTTTGCCAAATGAAATGTATAGAATAAATCTTATTATGATTGCCACAATACGTGTCAAATGGGCTATAATTCTTTGGTATTGTGGTCAATCGAATATACACTATTACGGGATACACGCGGAATTTTCCAAATCATTAAATTTTATTTTCGAATTTTGAAATTATTAGGGATCGTGCCTATAGCTAAACGGACAATGAGAGGTATTAAAGGTATTATTAACGTCAAAATATTGAATGTTACTTAAGTTTATTTAACAGATAAATCCTAACATGATTATCTCTTAATAAAGTTGCTGAGCTTGCTGCTTTAGAATTGTTAGTTGATCATTGGTACGAAATGTACTGTCGTATCAAAAGCTTAACCCAATTCCATTAGCTATTAAGCGTAAATATTACGTACTATAAAGTAGGTACGCGTGCACTAAAAATTTGCCAACCTTGATTGTACTGTTTTTCTTTAATATAAACAAGAACACTAGTCTAGACTCGTATATTTGATTAGGTAAACCCTTAGGCAACGATGATCTAGTTTAGTTACTAAGCCCAAGTATTTTAGCCTAGTCATGGTACAAATCCTTTATGGGTTTTTATTAACATAAATAAACCTCTTGTCCTCATGCCGACATCTTTGTGGCTATTCTAAGAAGTATTGCTCTTGTATAAAAGTTACCATGTATATTTTCCTCAGGCGGTTGCAGATCAAGCTACTCCAAATAGTTGACAGTCGTCAAATGATTTTCAACTTTAGGCCCAAAGAATAAAGTTGAATGTTAATGAAAGAATTTGTAAGATGTCTGTAGGTAGATGTGATAGCGCTACACGTAGCTACCAAAAATAAATGTATTGAGTACAATCCCAATAAAATGAAGATAAATGAATGTATGTAGATAAAAAAGCATAATCACTAAGTATGTCATACGACAGACATCGTACTGACCTCGGTGGATAAATGAAAAAAAAACGTCGCTTGAGAAAAATTGTATCAGGTGAACCGAAACATTTTTTTGTTAGATTCACACTCAAAAGTCGCCTTTATTACTCTCATTACAGAGAACAATCGAAATAAAAGACAGCAACAAAAACACTTAAAAGTGAGACTCACCGATAGCCAGGTGGTTTATATTTTTGGCTAATTTCCTCTGAACAAAAATGTCCCGTCAGATTAATTAACTATTTTATTTGTTAAGCACGTATATGTCAAGTCTTTATTGTGGCATTATGATGTAGAGCTCGTCTTTGTGTGGCGCAAAAACTGTGCCTCATTATAGTGGCAGGCAGTGTAATCAATTGGCAGACAGCGTGCCGCGAGTGTTGCTTGCTGATCTAGGTGTCATGGAACGTGGAGTTACGAAGTGTATTTTGTATGTAGGACGCAATGTCTAAGCTTTTGTTTGTAGAATATTTTATTTTGTCTAGTACTGGTCTAGGGATCTTTGAATAGTAACTGTCGTGAGACATACTAAATTTATTAAAAATAACGACTGACTCCCGTGAATTAAAATAGAGAAAAGCTTTACTAGTTTCAAGTAAATTCCTGAGTTATTTACCGAGTTACATGTAAGTATGGACTTTCTTTCCATATTTTTCTTTTTTATTTTTTTTATTTACACACCAGTGAATTAAATCATCTAGAGGAACCTCAAAATTCGAAATCGCTCACCTGCTTTGTTTTGTTGTAGTAAGTGCGTGTGTTTTGCGCAAAAATAAATGGTTTTTCTTTCTTTCTTTTTTGAACAAGCGTGGTGATTAACTTTAAATTTTTCTTAGTGTGAGAAGTGGCCTTTGCTCGGCAGTGGGCAGATGATGCCGATAATTATGTTTGCTTTGAGCCGTAAGTTCTAGAATATTTATTCTTTATGTAGGTAAGGTGTCTTCTGTATTTATAGGTATATTATAAGATAACAACAATTTGGCATAAACACAAATAGAATTAAAATTAGAATAATTTTACCAATGTTCTTAATACGTGCAGTTACCTAATAACTACCAAAGCAGCCAAGATTCCCTTAATGTAAAATATTGACTTACTTTTTTATCGATGAATTATTAAGTCTTCAATCCAGTTTTTGACAAGTAACGGGACAAAACATGTACATACATGTCAACACAAAAACTTGTTGACGTATGATAATTATGTAAAATCGATACATGAACCAGGGCGAAAATTTTAAGAATTTTGAGAAATATAAACTTTCTTACATTCATTCCAAAAGATGCTTAGATTAAGAACAGAATGACAGTCAAGAAATATCATTATTAATAATTGGGACTACTAAAAGGTACCAGTCAGACTATTTTAATCTTGACTAATAACCATAAACTTTAAATAGAAACATTAAAAGAAAAAACTGGGACAAAACTGTTATAAACACTCTTTAATTACTAAACCAATAAACAAATCTATGGAAGCATTTCGAGAGCAAACAAAAACAAACTCAAATCCATAAACCACAATCAAAGTCACATCCGAACCAGATTAATTGCACCATTAAATCCTTGACGTACACATAACCTCCACACATTTCCTTGTTCGTACAATTTGAAATTTAAATCCACTCCTAATTACATTGTAACTCCTAGACAGAAAGAACATCTGGGCGACCCAAGGTCTGGGAATTGAGGAAACACGATCAAAGACCTTAAAAAAACTAGTGTACTATTAATATGTGATATCTCTATCATTAGATAAGTCGTTTCGCAAAAAAAATATAGTACAAATACATCTATATTAATATTATAAAGAGATAAAATTTGTAAGTTTGTATGTTCGTAAGTTTGTATGTAGCGGGTAATCTTTGAAACCGCTGGTCGGATTGCCAAAATTCTTTCACTGATAGATAGCTACAATCTTCTTCAGTGCTATAGGCTATATCTAAAACGTCACGCTACCATCAAACGGATCCGAGCAGCGGGTGAAACCGCGCGAGAGTAGCTAGTATAAATATAATGCTCGTCAAAAAAAAATTGGTAACAAAAACTAATGAGCGGACAAAGTAGAACAACTTCCTTGTCAACAAACAGTTATTTTATTTAAATTTATTACCTACTTGTTCGTTCATTACAAAAACTTCTTACACTCAACTGATGGTAAGTGGGTACAGATTGATATTAACTACCTTATTTTTATGGGGCAATAAGGTCGATAATTATACGTTGAGATTTGCTAGTGCGGAGCTGTACAAACATGTATGATTAGGAGTCGCATCCATATAATTATCGTATTGATATTATAAAACGCGGTTAGTCGTAACAGTTAATGCCGTTAAGTAACCCAAGGCACCGTAATGTAATCAGCTAACTAAAACCTAGTGATATACTTTTTTTGTAATTCAACCTCTTAAGGCTTGATTCACATTTGATATTCACGATTTTTTCTTTAGTCTAATCTCAAAATCTATAGTTTAAAACCTATAAAAATTAAGATAAAATCAGGTTTATTGGCTGAGGCGTGTGGCTATGCGCGTTACGATTGAGTCTGGTTCTAGTCGGGCAATGAGCTATCCTTGCTCGCCATCCGCAGACTGGCGCTTATGGTGGCCGGTGATGATCGCGCGATCCAAAATGGTGGGTGTCTCCAACTACGGTGGTTATACTACTGCATGTGATAAGTGACAAGCCATAAGACAATACTCATTTCGTTGTTTTTTTTTCTTTATGTAATAGGTCGGCAAATGAGCAGACGGATTACCTGATGGTAAGTAATCAGCGCCGCCCATGGACACTCGCAACGGAGGAGTTACGAGTGCGTTGCCGACCTTTAAGAGATTAGGGATTTGGAGATTTAGGGATTATGTTGTATTCATCTATTACTATAAAGATATGCAATACAAGCCTTTTTGTGAACTAAAACAGAATCACAAATGTGAAATAAGTACTAAATTAGAATAAAACCAACTTTATGTTTGTTACTTAGAGTCCGTTATCAAAAAATATACAGACTAATGTTACTTCTGAGCAAATGTTATTACAAAAGCATTCTCACTATTGACTAAGCATTCAAGTGAAGCAAAGATTCACAAATTATAAGAACATAAACAATAAATAACGATAAAATTTGAATATCAATAGCAAACCTAAAAGTCTTATCTACACTGACCATAAACATTGCACGGACCGCTAAACGAATCTCTTTTAAATAACTTTAAAATGTACTTTGTATGCCATTTACTATTCTATGGCTCATAATCAATACTTACATGGCATTAAAATCAATCATAATGTGAATTCTTTCATGTATTTTTGATTCACAAACAATATAATATCATTTCTGTATTGAATGGGAACAAAACGTTACCTACAAATAGCATTTTAAACAAATGGCACTTAACCTATATCAAAAACACAAAGTAAACACGAATAAAACTTGTAAAATGTAAAGTAATTGAGGAAACCGAACCGCCTACAGATACTAGCGGAATATACATATATAAATTTTCTCGCATGTCAAAAAGCAAAGATCAACGGCTGATATGAAAATCAATAAAGATATAATGACGACATTATTATACGTTGTAAACAAACATTTGCACATGAATTGTATCTTTCTCACATAAATCAATATACAGCTTTCTTTATCTGTCACGAATACAGACAACTTACTTTTGTGAAAAGTTAGACGAAGATTATTATTGGTGTATTCGTATGTTATCTATTGTAACTTAACGAGAAATATTGTGGAATTATCAATAGAATAGTGACCTGTTTATTCGCCAAGTTTATGGAGTGAAATGTCTCTATTATATATGTTGTATATACAAGAATCGTACAGTAAAGAAAAAGAAATACAATAAGAGAGATGAGAATTAATGAAAAATCTATACAAATACTATAAAGAGGTAAAATTTGTAAGTTTGTATGTAGGAGGTAATCTTTGGAACCACTGGTCAGATTCCCAAAATTCTTTCACTGATAGATAGCTACAATGTTCCTGAGTGCCATAGGCTATGAAACATCACGCTACAATCAAATGGAGCCGAGCAGCGAGTGAAACTGCGCGGGAGTAGCAGGTGTTATATATAAATCGATCACGCACGTTTGTGCCCACACATGGAAATCAAAAATTAATAACGTTTTTATTTCACACACATTATGAATCTTTCATAAAAACGCAAATTCAAAATTTTCACTATTTAGTAAATTAACATAATAATTGAGCTATTGGTTTGTTGCTTACCCTATTGCTAGAACACGCAGATCAAAAACAAAGGAAAAAAAACCAATTTACCAAACACCGAGTATTAAAAAACCAATACAAAATTTAAAACATCGTCGACGCTCTCCGTGGCCTCCATAATAGCCACACAATTCATTAGCTCCCCCAAAGTGAAGAATTAAAATTGATTGATAGGTGACATAAAAATTTAACGTCGCGGCTTGAATGCGTATCAATCAGCCGTTTCGTCGGCTGTCTCATTGACTAGATATGATTTAGAATTCGGAGCCTTTTATGCTGTAAACACCTTTATGTACTGGACTTAACGATGACAGTTTTATATTCGAGCTTATCTAGTCTGGTGGCCATCTTGGAACGGTTTTGGAGGCAATTACATTATTTGAATTTGGAAAGAAGTTTCTTATTTTTATTTATTAAAAAAAAAGATAAACAATTACGCTATTACAAAAAATTAAGTAAATATTGAATTATATTTATTTTTTATATTTATATATATTTTATATTATAGTTATATTGAATTAAGTAATAACACAAGCATTTGTTATAGCTTGTTGTGTCCTGTGAATAAAAAAAAAAACTAAGAATATTATCTATTCAAGGATTTAGAGTGAAGTTTTGCAGTATCGTTTTCTGGGTTTATGGTAAAGTTCGACCAGGGAAAATTAAACACCACAATAACGTGGTCACAAAACAAGATTTTGACTTTCATAAGAACATAGCATGTATACTAAATACCGATTTGCCGTGGTCTACATTTTTACTTAGTTTTTATTGAATAAAAACAGTAGAAAGTCGCGAATATATGTATATATATGTATCAGATACATATATGGTCAGTCTGCGAAGTAAATTTTGTTTATTTCATCGTAAGATGCACCTTTCAACTTAATAACATCCATAGGGTAGTAATAAAATTGGACGAGCTGTAAACATCGCCATCATAATTCAGGTAAAAATATTCCCTCTTGTGTCAGCAGAAAAATACATTCAGCAAGCGCTTGCTTTCCTGAAAATAGTGTTACTATTTTTATGACTGCGAAAGTTCTTCGAAATATTTTGGTGTTTGTTATTACTTAATCATACTAAAATTTAAGAGCCAATCTTGAGTTGTATGTACGTTCTATGATTATTTAGACACCACTGACAAACGCTGAAGGAAAACAACATGAGGAAACCTGGATTTGTAATTTGTGATTATAAGTTTGAAATCACTTAATCGCGGATCGTGGTGATTAATGCTCAAACCTTCTCCTTGGGAGAAGAGGCGTTTGCTCAGCAGTGGGAACTTATAGGCTGATGATGTGATGTGAGCCAAGCTTTGGCTCAAATGGGTCGGTTCCACCAGAGTGATACCACGGCCTTACAGAAAACCTACGTAAAACAACTATAGCGTGTTGTTTCCATGTGCGAGCCCAATCTTCAGTCTCCCCCAATCCTACCCAATGTTTAAATATCCGTAACCCTAATCCCTAAAACGCCGGCAACGCACTCGTAACTCCTTTGACCGTTACCTTCATAAAATTATAAATCACATTTTTATAACACAGTAAAGGTTTTCTAGAACCAACAAAACTTTTCTCGGGTGCGGGACAAACAAGAAATAACCCACTTACAATGTAAGAAGTGTATACTGCAATAAATAGCTAGGGTTGTTTTCCTAGAACTAAGAAGAGTAAGTTGTAAGAAAACCAAGACGTTTAGTTCTGTGTCTAGTTTTATTTGTCTTTTACTAACTTGGCATAAAATAACGCCTTATTACTAAGCAAGATTTATCCTTAGTCTTGGTTTAATTAATTTTGAGACTTATTCTCAACTAGCTTCAATTTGAAATACAAAAATTGGTTCAATGTTTAACTTGTTTTAGTCTAAAGAAAAACCTTGTTTCGTAATAAGGCCGTAATTTTAGTAAAAAAATGAACTTATTTTTCGGGGAGTATGTTTGCGGGAACCGTGATTACCTTTTTACATTGTTAAAATGCGAAAGACAAAGTTTAATTTACTTAAGCGCAAAAATATATGTAGATAATAATCTACTTTTACTCAATCAAGACAACAAACATATTTCATTTTGACTTCAACTCGTAGAAACTTTCATAAAAATCGGTGATATCTCGTTAATCATAATCAAACGTGGTCGTAAAAAATCCATGGACGTCAGAATCGCAAGTCAGCATTTAGCAGGTGCTCGCTTCCCGAACAAATCATGTTATGGCGCGTATGATTCGATTTTCGAAATACTCAACGTCGTATTTTTGTTTTTATTTGTCGCTAGTAACAAATTTCCTGTTTTTCAGCCAGTGTCTCGGTATTTTTGGATGATATTATATTCTATTTTGTTTTTCACCTGTGTGGTTATTGGGAAGGAGGATGAAAAGCTTTGTTTACAAATATGGTCTTCATTTGTGATTAAAAAATATAAATGTATCAAGCAGCTTTACGCAAATACAACAACGATACTTTAACTAAGTTTTATAAGTAACGTTACTTTTTGTGCAAAATAATTGTTCATTTAAATAGAAAGAACATAATATCAAGTTTATTTCCCTGACACAAGTTGAGAAATAAAGTAATAATCGAAAGCGGCACCGTCAGCGTTTTCATAAATGGACAGAGCTACGAACAAAATGTGCGCGATACAATTCCCGATTCGCGGTCAGCAGAAATTGAATTCGTATGCGATGAACCCGCAAACCACAGAAAAGTAAAAAATGGAGGACTTATACTGGGATGGTTAGGAAGCTAAAAAGTATTATCGTGTCACAAATCCACTTTTCATAACTAGTATTTCGAACTCATCTGTCCATAACTGGAACAAAAATTTTTTCTAGACTGTTACTAGCAACAAAATAATAAATTGTTACATTCTACGTTCTCCAGTTACTATCAATGCCCTGTCAGTCAATTCAATTGCTAACTGGGTCTTTTATACAAAACTACGGCGCTATTTAAATTTATTTTCATTAAACGCCTCTTGAAGTAGAGTTTACATTTTCACAAGGAATCTTTTAATTAAATCTTAGCCTGAAACCGTTTTAGTTGTTTCAATTTTAATAGACTTACTAAGAGACTTTTAAATGCGTTAAATAAGGTGGTTGTGTTTGTATAATTTTACAGTAAAGTAGCTTGACTGGTCTCAATTACGTATTTGGTTGACTAGTAAGTATACTACTAAAACGTAGAACAGTGTAAATAAAAAAAAAACCATTCATCATCGTGACCTTGATGAGCTTAAGGCTCTACAGCCGGACTTCGTTAAAGAGAAAATAATTAAAAAAACACAGTTTTCGTCGTCACAAAAAGAAGATATTATGTTATAAAACTCAAAAAAATAATCATAACTTCATTCATAGACTTTTTGATATAGCTGCTTAATTTTATAATTTTTCAAGATAACTTATTAAAAAAAATAAGAATGCTATTTAAAGTAAAAATGTGATGACGGCAAAAAGTTGCGATCTCACAAAAAGTTCATAGAAAAGTAAAGTGTAAATTTTGACATTTCGAAACAAATATTAATTAAATGTGTCTAGTAAACTAAGGTATTGACTTATACTTTTTGAAGTAAACAATTTCAGGGCGACATCATAATCATAAAATATTTTATCACGTACAATGATGTCAGGCAAGTCATCCCCCTCCACCTCGCCCCCCACGCAAAAGAAAATAATGAATGAATGAACATGTCCGAGGGATGCCTACGTCACAATCGTTGGAATCAAGCCAGTACCTTAATATGTGGGTAGAAAAATATATCCAAATGTCAAAGGTCAAGAAATTAAATGTGATGACCTTTGGAATGGCAAGTTTAGTACAAAACTATTTGCAGTTAAAGCTATCGTGTTGATTTCGCAGAACGAAATAGTTCGGCAAATTGTTCTCGAAATTTCTCTAACATTGCAGATGTTTTATCTTGACTGTTGTTTAGAAACTGTTTTGTAGTTAAATCAACAGTATGCTCCTATATTTTACATAATTGTATACATTGTAGGTACAAACGCTTAAACAAACCTTACGGAATAAAAATATAATGTTCACTTAATCTACATTTCATCAAAAAGGGTTAAGCAGTTTTAAACATTGATCTTGGCCAATATAATATTTATAATTTTTTAAATTGAATTTAACATAGATTTACGAGTATGTTTTCATTTTTTTCATCGGATGACTAAGATCAAGACACACATTAATAAAATAATGTGGCTCCGATGAATTTCATGATTTTAAGGCTAAGCAAGATAGCCAAACGTTTTCTCCGGAAAAACAAACAGACGAATGAGAGTAACAAAATTACTGAAGGAAATAAAGTGCTACGAAATTTCGTAGCACGCCTACTACGAGCTAATTGTATGATCTACGTGAAATCTGTATTTCCAATTTATATGGATTGCAGTTGGATTTGGTAATGGTATAAAATTATAACAAATTTAATGAATTGGTAGGCTGTTATAGTTATATTAAATACTGAGTTGCTCGGGAAAATGTTAAAGTAGGTAAGTACTCTAATTTTGTAAAAATCATTTTTTATATAAGCGTATCCAAGTGGGAACACCGTTGTGGATATGTAATGTACTGTACATTTATAATGTTACTAAGAAATCCTCATTAATTAGCGAGGCGTATGAGATCTAACCCAAAATCATCCTTCAATTAATCATTCCAATCAAAGTCCACGCAACTTGAAGCTTACAGAACATGGTTTCTGACGTTCATGGTAGAATTCTGGCCAGCAGCCAAATGTTGCGGTTAGGCTTGTCTGCCCCAAACAATTTTCCCAAAGGTTAAGGGTGACAAAAATAATGTTACGAACTACTTTCGTTACAAATAGAACATTTGGTAATGGATGCGTCTAGTTGTGGGCTCGTGGGCGTTTGTCCAATGGTCCGTTGCGGATATTCGGATATTTATCTGCTACAGTTGATTTTCTTGAATTCTTATTACGACCTTTTTTGGACATTTTGTTCTTTCTCTATGATCTTTCGTTTAATGTAAGTGTTTGTAGGTTAGATTTTAACACTTTGTTTTTTTTGTATTTACTTTGTTGCGTGTGTTTTATCATCGATTTTAAATCAATAAGATCGGTACGTATTGAGACAACACAAACACAAATCAATTGAAGCCACAATCAATAAGCAGTTATAGTAAAAACAAATCAACGAATAATAACCAAAGTGTAGTTAACCAAACACTCTTGGTCAAATTTATTTGAAGAGGTTTAATTAGTTATTATGCCTTATACCTTACAACCTATTTAACATTTTCATTATGAAAAAACAACAGCAGACCAAGTTCAATATGTAACAACGCAAAGATGCTCTTAATATACCATCTTTATTAGCTAATGCTAATAGCGACAATTGAATCACACGAAGAATTAATTTCTTACATTACAGAGATACATAAATAACATTGTTTACTCTTGCAGTTATACAAACAAAACGTGCAAACACACACAGTAAAATGTTTATGATACAATAAAATACCTAAGAGATGGTTTCATTAATACTTCTGTTACATATTTACTATGTATTCTTATGTACTTACATATATACTACAAATACATACAAATAATTGAAAGCTACACAAACACGTAATAAAAATGACATAAAATATACACCCCAACACATTGACGAATAATTCGTATTGGTATAAAAACATACGTCAGCACTGGAATTGGGTAGTTT
The DNA here is from genome assembly GCA_902829305.4 of Spodoptera exigua. Classification (NCBI taxonomy): domain Eukaryota; kingdom Metazoa; phylum Arthropoda; class Insecta; order Lepidoptera; family Noctuidae; genus Spodoptera; species Spodoptera exigua. Next base: position 10,007,842 of record LR824614.2, read on the forward strand.
TCTTGGTCAAAAATAAATTAATTCGACGTTTCAATACAATGAAATATTGAAAAATAACTTAACTTTTATTCATCGATCGATCGATTCACTAAGTTTTGGATATTTTGTAGCTAATTATTAAGAAATAAGTAAGCAATTTGACGCACAAATACTATGACATCAAAACTCATCGTTTTTCATACAAATTTCATAGAAAAGTATCGTTTTTGACATTTGGATAAAAGTATTGAATTTGACTTGCCGCCCCTAAGACGACCCACTGACCGACTTGTTGGAAACTACCGTATTATCGGGTCCATTCTCAGGAAATGTGAAAGAATTGTCGAACTTTTTGAAACTAAACATTAGAATTTGTTTATTCACAGTACTTAAAAAACAATCAAAATACATTAAAAAGGTTTTTCCCTATACTGAAGCTTTTTGTACTTCATAGTAAATATGTAGGTTTCAATTCCTTCAAGAAAATTCCATCGGGTCTTCTTAGTAAATATCTTGAATTCATAGATAGGCGAAGGGCATCCTAAACTGGGTCTAGGAGGATTAAATTTTTGCACAGACATTCCTCGGATAATGTAGGTGAGCACTAAGAAAGGAATCCTCTGAATTCCCGCAGGAATCGGAATTCCCGAAGATGGGCTGTCTAGGAAAATGCTTTTGATGTACCTAGTAAGTCATGAAGGGCTGTTGTGAAGATTAAAGAGGTAAATGAATTTCAAGTTCGCTTATAATGTTACATAATAGCCTTAAAGATACCTACGAAACATGGAACTTTAGTATTGGATCATAAATAAAGCATCCTCGTTAACAGCCATCTGGTGTTTTTTCTTTAAAGTTAAATAGCGCTAGAAAAAAATGTGCCAAAATTGTGTCCTAATTTCGCTAGTCAAAAAACTCTCTTGAATTTGAATATTCGCGACCTCTAATTGAACTTCAGCCAATTTTATGTAGCTGCTATAGGCAATTCAGGAATCTATTTACAGAAAATTACAAAAACATTTAACACCCACGCTATGAGACCCAAATAAAAATCTGTGTAGGTAAACAGTAAGCAAATTTCCATGTATCATGTTGTCTCCCTCTTTCCCTAGTCTGAAATCGTGACGTCACAAGGACAGTCGGCGCCGAGCCTGTTCAGCCAATGACTTAGCAGTATTACTACAGTACCAATGTGTTTGCAACGTCGCCTACGAGCTGAAAACTGCGTGGGAGTATCTGAATCGTATCTACATGATGTTCTTGTTTCTAAAATGATGAAAGCTCATAAATATTTAAGTTATACATTTAATTTTTATGAAGGAATTTAAGGTTTATGAAAAATACTCCTATGCTACACACTTTCATAATTGTCAGCAAAGACGACGTTTTATATCATGACTTTAATTCTTTTATAAAAAAAAGTTACCGTAGAGTATTGTATTAAATTGAAAGAAAATCAAAATCACACACAGAAAAGTTATAGCGAAATCTTAAAAAAAAATAAGTTTGTTCTTTAAAAATTACTTAGTAAAAGAACCAGTTCAAAAACGGTTATTGAAGCCACAACTTTCCATAAACAAAAGTCACAAAGCCAAGAAATCCAAAAATCCTTTTACGCTCAAAGTGTTTCACTTCATTCTTCTGAATTCTAAGAACGTTGAGCTAAAGCGTTTCTCTTTAAACACGCTGTGCATACGAAAGCGGTGCGGTGGCGTCGACGCGGCTCGAACGCCGACACACTTTCCATTGACGGGGACGAAACTACCCCAAACCCACCCCATTACCCCTCTATTTGGGTAGAAATTTATACTAATGATATGGAGTATTAGGTAACAATGGGAGGTATATTTTTAGGAGAATTGTGTTTTTGAATTCATTCATAGATTTGATAGACTAATGGCCTGTTTCACAAAGTCCGGTAACACTCAAAAGTTTATCAGGAACATATGCGTGCGTGGTGAAACATTTGCCGGCCTTGCACAACAAACAAGGCCAATATTTGCCGGCTAATGATAAACTATTGTATATTTTGGAAAGCAGTTATAACTTGTGTTACCATGAAAGGGTAGGAAAACATTTGTGTTTCACAATTTTTGACATTAAACAGTCCATCTAATCACGTTGTTCTAAACGGAGTTCTAAACGGTTGGCTTCCTTTTTTGAAGTCAGTTAACAAATTTTTTTTATGTGATATGACGGCATACGAATAGACGGTATACCTGATGGTAAGCAATCAGCGCCGCCCACGGAAACCTGCAACAACAGAGAAGTCACGAGTGCGTCGCCGACCTTTTGAGGGTTAGAGATTAGGAGATTTTAGGTTTGGGGGAGGAGAAGTAAGGCGCCTCCGGTAACCTCACCCACACGGCGAAACATAACGCTGTTGTTGTTTCACGCTTATTTTCTGTTACGCCGTGGTATCACTCCGGTCGAGGCGACCCATTCGTGCCGAAGCATGGCACTCCCACATTTAACAATTAGTAACAAAAAATAAGTTGGTACATATTTCAAATAAGCAGTAACAAAAGAAATAAATTTCATCAATTATTCTATTATTCAAAATTTACTTAATTAATTATGCTAAATGATCTCTAAGTAATTACACTGACACTAATTGCATGCTCGATTCATTCCAAAATAATTTATAAACATAATTCTGTGTGTGAATTCACTTAAACCCACTTTCAATTTCACACATTTTAATTAATATTTTGGAACCGCACCAAATTGCCTGTGACCGACAAAGACTTAATATAAGATTAGTTAAATTAAATGAATACTTTGAATAATACGAATATAACTGTGATTGGTATACTGCGGTGGTTGTTTAGATCAAAAGAGCCGCGTATTATTTAGTTAACATGAACTAAACGCTAAAACTGATTTGTTAGTCACGGACCACGAACGACGCGTCACAGAGTATGAATAAAATATTGATGAGCCAATAAAACGTTTACGATGTCCCTATTCGAAAAATTAAATGTTCGGAACGGGATTAGAACAGTATGATAAGATTCTTTCTACTGCTACAAACCGATCAATATTCTGATATTTCAAGTTTTTTTAATGAATACATCGCAGTCAATACGGTTCTGTCTAATAAGAGGTTGATAATATTGAATAGTCTGATTAAAGTCCACCAGAGATTAGCTATAAAATATATGTAAGATACGTGAGAAGTCTTATAATTGTATCAAACAAAAATTGGAAAAGAATTAGTTGAAACAAAGCGTCGACGTTTAACGGTTAAAATTCAAAAAAATAGTACCCGTCCACATAAATACCCCGTTAATTAATTATATTAAAAATGAACCATAAACACGGACACACACAAAATAAAAATGCGAAGTTATGTAAACGTGCAAAAAAATACAATACCGATCTCCAACCTGCCATATCTACCGTTATACTATTATCATACATCACGTACAAATCCTTAGGATGCTTTGTTAATTGCAAACGTGTCCAACTGTCCACTTGCAGGGGATTAGCAGGAGTGACGTCATCACACGTTCGCACGAGTGCCCCATACAGCTTAAGGCCCATGAATGGTCACCGGATGGTAAAAAATCTCCATTGAGGTTTTGTTTGCGAATTTAAATATTTCAAAGGTGGCCCAATTCACACTGGCATGTAACGGCACAGATTAGTTAATAGTTGCTCTGCGCGGTGTGTTTTGGCGCGAATTTGTTTATACAAAGAAGGTTTTTTAAGTTCGTCAGAAATGGAGACACGTTGGGATTGCGTTGTCGTTTTATTGGATTTATCTATGCTTGCGTTTACGGGTTTACAATTTAAATATTCGATATGTTTCTTATTGATTTTTACACATTATGCCAACATACTTACATGTTTCAGTTAAATACCAGGTAGGAGCATTAGTGGTAGCTTTTTGGTCTAGAAAAGTATTTATAAATAATAGGTGATAAAAGTAATCACAATTTATTATAGCCAATTGTTATTGTATGTCTCATAGATTTAGAATCTTCAAAGACAAGACCACATTTAAACAATTAAAAGGCAATGAACAATGTTTGATTCTATAAGCAAGACTTTGAATAAATAATATTAACAAAGCGAACATTTTCAATAAGCATTTCAAGAATGTAATACATAAGTATCTTTATGAATATAATTATATTCGTATTATCAGTGAAACACCTTGCTTTACTGACGAACAGACTAATAGACTATGTAGTCTATTTTGACGTTTCAAAATAAAATGTTTGTGGTTTAGTTTGAAAAATATATACCTAATTATTTTGTTAGATTTCATAAACAATTTCATGTTGGAATGCCAGAAAATGTTTTGAAACTTATTAGTTATTAGAACAAAAAAGACTGCTACCAAACTAAATACACATAAGTGTGGGAGAGTCAAGCTTCGGCAGGAATAGGTCGGCTCGACTGGAGTGACACCACGGCCTCACAGAATACCGGCGTGAAACAACCCACAGCGTTGTGTTTCGCCGTGTGAGTGAGGTTACCGGAAGCCCAATCGCCCCCCTTTCCCTATCCCTTCCCGATCCTTATATCCGCAACTCCTCTCCCCAAAAGGCTGGCAACGCACTCGTAACTCCTTTGGTGTTGCGGGTGTCCACGGGCGACGCCGATTGCTTACCATCAGGCAATCCGTCTGCACGTTTGCCGACATATGCCATAAAAAAATATATATACAGTACCTAAGCCGGTCACAAATATTAAATAAAAAAATACCGATTATGACACGATTATGCCACATTAGAATCAACATTAGCGATGAGTGAACCAACTTTCTCCTTTTAGGGGTAACAATACAAATTCATGTACCACGCGTCTACTAAGTAAGGGCAATTTAAAGTGATAAATAGAAATAATACAATATTGAACGCTCCTCCGTTCTGTAGAACAAACTAGCCGCTTGTTTGACTTAACAATTTAATGTTCTTGGAACGAGCCCTGAGTGCAGGTAAATTTTTTTGTAGCACTGGCCACACCGCCAACTCTTTACATACACGACTCGGCTTCGAGTTTCATTATTGTGTGTTTTACTACAGTCTATGCTAAATAGATTTCTGTTTCATTCATAAATATGTAGAAGAGCTTAGCTATATAATTATGTGCAATACATCCGTAGAGATACGTTTTAAAATATTTTTCTAGATAACAATTACGACCAGTCTCTTTAAACGATACTAGTATTTAAATCGGCAATACCTATATCCAAACTAATCCAAACTTCCAAACTAATATTATAAATGCGAAAGTAACTCTGTCTGTCTGTCTGTCTTTTCTTCACGCCTAAACTACTGAACCTATTTGTGTGAAATTTGGTACAGACATAGTTTGGAACTCGAGAAAGGACATAGGAACATTTGGTTTTCAAACCAAAAATCCGCAGGATGTCACTATTCCCCGCGAACAAAGTCGAGGGGATTAACTAGTAAATTAATATCTAACAATACGATAAATGCATTTGATTAAAACGCCATTATAATAACAAATCAAAAATAAATCAATTTTAATAAAGTCACAAAATAATTTCCGCATCATCAATTTATGTGACTGACAAAAAACGAAACTCGTCAATTTCAAAACATGCCAGTTCTGAGTGCGACTGCGCGTGATTGATTTAAACGGACAGTTATTACCCGATTATGGAGTTACTCGTTACCTTTGACATGTCAATATCGTAAACATAATATTTTATTAGATTTATTAACGACTGGATTCAAGCTTCAACGTGTAATCTTTACATATCCTTATAATATGTAATTTAAATTGTTGGCAGATAATGATTAATGTGTTATTTTTTATTGCAAACCGTATGAGACACGTGTAATGAAATTAGAACAAGATCGTTTGGTTTTTTTTATTTATTCTTGCTTCTGTATTTAATTTAAGAGCGTTTATGTTTGACATTTTGTTATGGAACATGTGCTAAGTAAACACGTTAAATATTAATTTAGATAAAAGTTTTTGAGCAGCAGAAACATTTTTTAAGGTTATTCGGAAATAATATATACTAATGTCAATTTTTACTATCACTAATGTATTCTAGTGAACATTAAACGCGTCCTCTCAAGCCTCCAATACAAACAAGGTTGCGTTCACAGTTTTATAGCTAAGAAAATGCATTTTAAATATAGAAAACAATGTGACCTCACATTCCTGAAGCTGTGAGACTTTAGTGAACATGTTGCTAATCGGGTTCTGTATGCCACATCACGAAGTGACCACTTGCAGCCGTAAAATCACGCTTCGAGACGAATGTACGCATAATGACGTTGAGAACACTCGACGTCATTGTTCCGAATAGTTCTAAAGAATCGTTTATTAATAGTAGTACTCAAGTCAATATTGACAGGGAATTTGTGGGTTTAACTGATACAGAATTATTTTATTAAAGTTAACTTGTCATTACGTATGTGGTTATATATAAATGCCCTTTATACCATTCATAGTTAGTTTTCCAAACATGTTAACATCTGTATAAAGAATCTCAGTATTTAGATTTTGACGCCAACTGTTTTTTTTTAAATAGTCCCCAAAGTAATGTAAAAGCCGTAGATTCCATTTCTAAATAGTGACGCAATTTTTGAGCACTTAATCGGTTTACAGTGACATTTTAGGCGTCAATAGGTTTTTAGCCATTCCTGAAGAGGGATATGCGAGATGAGTCTTTAGAGAATTATACTCCCTGTGTCTTTTGCATAAGTTAGGTTTATAGCAAGGCCATAAATTATCATAAGAATGCTTGTCGTGTGGCAAAAACGAGGCTTTTCATACTTACTTCCTTTGATACGTAATTAACTGTTTGTGAAATCGATTAAATTATCTCTTCGATCAATAACCAGCTAATGTTCTCGAAGAAAATATTTTTTTTCTTTGTAAGTTATCATAAATTAGAATGGTGTTTATTATTTCCTGAAAATAAGTACAAAGCTTTGCGTTGACCATAGTGTTTAGTACTTAATATATTACATTCTTAAAGCACTAAGCAGGATTTGTTTCAATTTCTTAAAGTTCACGTCGAATGTAACATACACCTAACATATAACTTTAGGATATGCAATAAAACGACAGATCATTAATGACACAAGCACATAAATAAACTGATAATTATATCAACCAAAGAAGAACGAATATTTTTTAATGTTATGTTAAAGTTACTAACGATGTCATCAAAAACTGAAATTTCATAACCACAGATATAATGGCTACGTTTCCACTCGCCGATTCGACTTTAACTGCGTAGTAATTTTGACAGTACATACAAACTTGATATGGGCAATAAAATCTGACAATGCGCTACACTACGACAATTACATGAGGAATAAACGGAAATGTTGCAGACAATTATGTTATTCAGACTTTTCAAAAAATGACAATATTTTTTTTGTATTTATAATAGAGTGAAAGAAAACATGGAGTTTGCGATTATCGAGATATAGCCCTGGAGTAGGGTAAAGGCTATTTTTTTAAAAAACAACTGCTATCTGAGAAATAAAATTGTTGCTGTCACTACAAACATTCTGAAGCGACACTTAACCCGCCACCCCGTCTGAATTAAAGCAAGATAGATTACCTGATAGTAAGCAAACAGGAGGTACGAGTTCGTTGCCGACCTTTTGGGGATAAGGAATTTGGAGATTTAGGGATTGGGGGAAGAGAAGGATTGGGCCTCACAACGTTGTGGTTGTTTCACGCTGGTTTTCTGTTAGGTATATATGTACATATGTAATGTTTACCAATTTCCATAATACTGGTAGCAATAAAACGAAGGTATTTAAGGATTGTCGTTTTACAATCATGATGACTTGCTACTGACCTCTGGCGGGCTGTCGATAATTGTTCGTAAACTTCGACGTATATTACAATACATAAAATGAGTCAAAGTAAGGTGTTAATCACGATGCTCTTTAGTATTCTATCGCTATAGGTATCTAGATAATTAAACTTTACTTTTATTACCTACGTTTTCCTTTAATAGATTCTTGAAACTAGCAGTTTATATAACACGTTATACTTGGAACTTGGTTCGCTTGTGGAGCGAGTTCTTGAATCCTTTATTTTATCCAGGTTTTTTATATCCTGGTTTTATAAAAATAATATTGATAGTAATTTTAAATTTATAATAATGTGTTAAATTGCGGTATTAATTTATTTCATATTTATGGAATTGTGGACAATTTTAGGACATATTTTTAGGATTTGTTGTTGCTACTGTTATTGCAAATCATCAATGACTTTAGTAAGACCTTCTCGTTAGTGTATTACTATAAGATTTATAATTAAATCAGGTACTGCGGCCTCGTCTTAAAGCAGGAAAAGGAACGGGGGGGTTTTAGTCAGTAAGAGTGACTCTCTCTCTCTCTCGCCTTCCCTTGGGCGGGAGAAGTAATTTGGTGATTATCTCCTGACAAAAACATTAATATATACAGTATAAAAAGTACGTAGACTTTGAATGCAGGAGTCATGGCGCGGCACAAATGAGCCAGCTCAACAAAAATGATGTGACGGCCGCTCAGGCAACCGACGTAAAACAACGCCTGTTTTGTGTTTCGCCGTGAAAGTGAGGTTACCGAATGACCAATCCTACCAGTTCCAACGAACCCCGAATCCCAAATGCCCAAAAGGTCGGCAACAAGCTTGCAACTCAAATATATTTCTCTGCTCAACTGTCTCTGTATTGAAGTACCTAATCTTTATTTTCTTACCTACATGCGAAATAACTATGCATACTGTCTCCACAAGTAGAAAATTTAGACATTACTTAAATTTCAACATTTCAAAAAGTTGCTGCAACATTCGTACTTACACGGAATGTCGTGAACAGCATATGAGTTACTGCGGGAAGGGCGTCTCGGTAAGCTATTTGGGGTTCCTTCAGCGGCTTGTATGCATGTGCAATGTGTTTGCAGTTCGAACTCGTGCCAAAATTGCCATCTTTCCGCTCGATGGTCGCGAGCTGACGAAATGAGTTGCCGGCACCATATTTGGTTAGCTGTAATCTCGGATTAACGTTTGCATTTATTTTAATTTCAACGGGAAAGGATTCATTGGTATTTTCGTAATGTTTGGAAATCTATTAGGTATAAATTTAGGTCAGCGTTGTTTGGGATATAAAGTTAGAGAGGGGAGGCCTATTTTCAGTAGTTATCGACTTATAGATGATCTGGTGGTGATCATGATGGTGACTATGATGATACATAAAACTACAATAAAGTCTTCTATGACTTTAATATTAAGTTGGAAAGACGCCAGCAGCCGGAGTAGCACCCTTCCAGCAGTTTCAGGATATAGGCCAATTATAGGTGGGCTAACAATCTAAACTAATATAAATGCGAAAGTAACGCTGTCTATCTGTCTGTTTTTTCTTCACGCGTAAACTACTGAACCGATCTCTGTGAAATTCGGTGCAGACATAGTTTGGAACTCGAGAAAGGACATAGGATAGTTTTTTTATACCAAATACTTTACAATTTATACAATTTATACATGATTACAATTTATACACGATTATCGCTAAAAAAATTAAGTCATCATTATTGATTCTAGGGTTCAAAGTTCGTTAGTGAGTACATCTAGTCAACTGAGAGCAGACTAGTACTTGTGTTCGTAGATCGTAAGTTACCGCACCGTCTCCGCCAAGTCCCACGGTGGGTGTTTATGCCGAACGATCTGTTTGTGATGTTCCGCCG